>CM073935.1:2005618-12005618 GCA_037179545.1 Sesamia inferens | reverse complement strand
TCTAAAGACACTTTAGGACATCAAAAATACATGTATCTTAAAAGAGATGAGTTTAATGTTTCCTACTCGACTACCCTGAGATTAAATTACCGAAACAAACGAGGACCCAGTCTCTTTTAATAGGTGTACAAATAATTTTCCGCCGTTTTTTGAACACGCGGACAAGCATTATCACGTAGGAGAATAATTTTGTCATATCTGGAATAGTACAGGGTGGCGCAATAGAACGTGCATTTTTAAAATAATTATTAAAAAATAAATACAAAAGGTATAGTTAAAATAAAACTAAGCAATTATTAAGTGATAACTGAAGTTTATTTTTTAAAAATAACATCATCTAAATGATGACCCTGTAGCATTGTACAAATGCCACACGTGTTCGCTATTGTGGCGTTGTACAAAGGCTACACATTTCCTCTTACGGTCGACTATTAATCACACAGAGGAATGCGGAAGTCATGGCGCGCGTCCCGGCGACCCTGACTCCCGCAGCGAGGGTTCCGACCCTCACTCCGGGAGGAGTCTCATAATTCTTCACCCCGGAACACATCTGCCGGCCCAACGGTCAACGTCCGTGGGAAACTATAACGAGTCATCTAGCACGTGACTGAATTGGCGCGCGTTATACGTTAACCAATCATACGCCGTGGCCTGCCTCGATCAACGAATCAGCATCAAGAACGCACGCAGCACCGCGCGGGCATCGCAGGACGGAAGCTGATTCGTTATTGGTTACCCCACTATCATTTAGAGATAGTTAGTATAGAGATAGTTAGTATTTAAGTGAGTGCATAGCTTGTAAGAGATTATTATTGTCATATTCTACATCATTGTACAACATCATTATACAACGTCATTATTATATCCATTCCTGAATCACACTCTTGTATCGCGTCATTTCACACGTCAAATACATTGTACTCTTTTACATTCGTGCAATACATAAAGTTCGATTTATCTGAGTTTTAATTACGCGACACGACCTACGCGCTACAGTGGTGACCTAAGCGACGTGAATCAAGACAAACGTGACGGTACTCGTGATTAGCACATTCTAGTGGCTTCCCACAAGCGGGTCTCACCACTAGGATTTCAAGAAGCTATATTCACGGTATTGCTGCGTGATACACCAGAAGAGTAATCAGGATGGCGACCAACAACGCAACACAGGTAAGCAACGCAACACAGGTAGGAGGGCAAGTCGACACGCTCACACTACAAGCACGGCTGTCTGACTTTTGGCCGGCGTATCCCAGACTATGGTTTACACACTTCGAAGCAGTAATGGCGCCACAGAGGCAAGGTGATGACGCGCGCTATCAAGCAGCTATCGCCCGACTAGGCCTGGACGCACTTCAGCAAGTAAGTGATATTATAATCAACCCGCCCATTGAAAACAAGTACGAAGCCCTGAAGTCCCGACTCATCAGTGTCTACGAGGAATCCGAGAGCCGGAAGCTGCAGAAGCTGATGGATGAGATGGAACTCGGAGATCAGAAACCCTCACAGCTGTTGCGAAAAATGCGGGAACTAGCCGGACAGAAAATACCAGACGGTACACTGCGCATCATGTGGACCCGGCTACTTCCACCCTCAGTACGCGCTGTCCTCACCGTGAGCAACACTACGGACTTGGAAAAGTTATCGCAAGTAGCAGACAGTGTAATGGACAGTATCGCGCAACCTAACCAGGTCGCGCAGATTTCACGCACGAGCGATGTGGCTGCCCTACACGATCAAATAAGGCAGTTATCTCTGGAGCTGGCAGAACTCAAGAACAGGCAAGAATCCAGACCACGATCACACAGATCATCCGACAGACGGCGTTCAAGATCGCGTTCAACAAGCAACGATAATAGCAACCGCAAGTATTCAGATCAATCACTTATCTGTTATTATCATCGCAAGTACGGCGCAAACGCGCGTAAGTGTACACGCCCGTGCAATTTCAACAACAACAACAGTGCCCAGTCGGAAAACTAATGCCTGCGTCGGTTGAGGCGGCAACTGACGCGAACAACACGTATCACCGCCTATTCATAACTGATAGGAATTCGCGTCTGTCATTTCTAATTGATACGGGCGCAAACGTTTCCGTGATACCGAGGACAAAAGGCGGGAAAGCAAAGCAAACCGATTTCTGTTTGTACGCAGCAAACAACACGATCATTCCGACGTACGGAGAAAAAACCCTACAACTGGATCTCAACCTACGACGGCCGTACACCTGGAAATTTATCGTCGCTGCAGTCAGCAAACCCATCATCGGTGCAGACTTTCTGAAGCGTCATCAACTGCTTGTCGACATAGCCGGCCGACGCCTCGTCGACAAAGTTACCAACATGACCGTCAGAGCATCAGTCATTCGTTCCGCCGAACCTACAGTTCGAAGTATCGACATGGAACAGCCTTATCACCAGCTCCTCAGTAAGTTTCCTGATATCCTGCGACCATCAAGCATGAAGGATACTCCCAAACACAAGGTAGAACACCACATCGAAACTACTGGCCCACCAGTGTTCAACAAGTGCAGACCTCTTCCTCCACATCGCTACCTGCCCGTGAAGAAAGAATTCGAGCTCATGATGCAGCAAGGAATTTGCCGACCAAGCAAAAGCCCTTGGTCCAGTCCGCTACACGTCGTTCCTAAGAAAAACGGCGACTTACGCATCTGTGGTGACTACAGAAGACTCAATGACGTCACCAAACCCGACCGCTATCCAGTCCCACGCCTCAAAGATTTTACCTACCTACTTCACGGCAAGAAAATCTTCAGTACTCTCGATTTAAACCGAGCTTATTCGCAATTAAAAATCTTCGAACCTGATATCGAGAAGACAGCGATCACTACACCATTCGGTTTATTCGAATTTCCACGAATGTGCCCAGGTCTCAAGAACGCCGGACAGACATTCCAACGATTCATAAACGAAGTGCTCAACGGAATAGACTACGCGTTCCCATTCATCGACGATGTTATCGTTGCATCTGAAAGTGAAGCAAGCCACATCGGAGATCTGCAGGAAGTTTTACGCCGATTAGACACGTATGGTGTCACTATAAATCCCTCTAAGTGTGTTTTCGGCAGCGAAACCGTCAAGTTCCTAGGTTATGAAGTATCAAGCAAGGGGATCAAACCACTTCAAGACAAAGTCAAAGCAATCACAGAATACCCAAAACCCAAAACCATTCAAGACTTACGGAGATTTATGGGGATGATAAATTTTTACCGAGACAATGTCCCAAACGCCGCAAGCATTCAGGCACCGCTGAATGCATTCCTTCATAATTCAAAAAAACGAGACAAGACGGAAGTAAAGTGGGACAATCAATCGACAAAAGCTTTTGAGTTGTGCAAACAAAGCATAATAAACGCTGCTTTATTGTCTTACCCATCCAGTTCGCCAGAGGACCAAATCGCTATTTTTTCGGACGCCTCAGCTACCTGCGCCGGGGCATCTCTACAACAAAGGCGAAGCAACGGACAATGGCTGCCACTCGGATATTTTTCAAAGAAATTTTCAGAAAGACAAAAAAAGTACTCGACTTTCGATCGGGAGCTCCAGTCAATAAATATGGCAATAAAACATTTCAGAAAGATGTTTGAAGGCAAAGAACTCGTGGTTTACACTGACCATAAACCGCTGACCTACGCAATCCGCAAGCCTCCTTCCGATAACGACACACCACGGCGAATCAGGCAGCTACTGTTTATCAGCGAGTTCACTACTGACATTCGACACGTGAGCGGAGCTCAAAACGTTGTAGCAGATGCATTATCACGCATCGAAACTATCGACGTGCCATCACCTATCAACTACGACGAGTTATCTCAAGCTCAAGAAAACGACAGTTGTATCCCTACATTGTCTCAACAGACCAACATACAACTCAAGAAAATCATTTTACCGGGTACTAACAAGCCAATATTCTGCGAAACATCAACGTCACACGTTCGTCCATATTTAACAGCTGATTTTCGTCGCATAGCTTTCAATGCCGTGCACAGCCCAAGCCACCCAGGAGTACGATCCACACGGAAGCTGATGCAAGAGCGATTCTTTTGGCCTTCAATGAATACCGACATCGGCCAGTGGACTAAGACATGCAATTCGTGTCAGCTCTCCAAAGTACAGCGACACAATCATAGTGACATCGCAACATTCCCACCGAGCGAACGATTTCAACATATTCACGTTGATATCGTTGGACCGCTACCGACGTCAGCATGCGGACACAAATACTTGCTCACGATGATCGACCGGTGCACACGATGGCCCGAAGCTGTACCACTTCAAGAGACAACCGCTGAAAACGTCGCAAGAAAACTTTACGAAGTATGGATATCTCGTTTCGGTTGTCCAATAAGAATCACTACCGATCAAGGACGACAGTTTGAAAGTCGACTATTCCGAGACCTCGCTCAATTACTCGGTGTAGAAAAAACCCGTACTACTGCATACCACCCGCAGAGTAACGGAATCGTCGAACGCTGGCACAGGACATTAAAAGCCGCACTCATGGCTAGACTAGAAAACAGCAACAAATGGATCGACGAATTGCCTGCTGTTCTAATGGGTCTCAGAGCCGCTATCCGCTCCGACTCTAACACAAGCGCAGCGCAACTCACCTACGGTCAGGCAATACGACTACCAGGCGATTTCATATCACCGACACCAGCTACACCGAAAATGGACCACGACTACGTCAATCACCTGCAAGAAGTTATCACGAAGCTCACACCTACATACAAATCGCATGCAAACAAGCGATGTATGTTCATCCACAACGACCTACAAACATGTAGCCACGTGTTTGTACGCGATGACACCGTCCGCAAACCTCTGCAGCATCCATACCAAGGTCCATACAAGATCATCGAACGTAAGGAAAAGTATTTTACAATCCAGCTACCAGGACGAATTAGCAATATATCGATAGATCGCCTCAAACCTGCGTACACAATCAACACAGAAGATGATCCCAGGCATACGAACAGCGAGACCAATCAAGCACCTGCAGCTACCACAGATGAGCAAACCAGCCTACATCCAGACCCGCATACGAGGGAACAACGTACCAGATCAGGCAGGATCGTCAAGACGCCTGCACGCTACGTACGCTTTGTCTAAAAGCGGGGAGTACTGTAGCATTGTACAAATGCCACACGTGTTCGCTATTGTGGCGTTGTACAAAGGCTACACATTTCCTCTTACGGTCGACTATTAATCACACAGAGGAATGCGGAAGTCATGGCGCGCGTCCCGGCGACCCTGACTCCCGCAGCGAGGGTTCCGACCCTCACTCCGGGAGGAGTCTCATAATTCTTCACCCCGGAACACATCTGCCGGCCCAACGGTCAACGTCCGTGGGAAACTATAACGAGTCATCTAGCACGTGACTGAATTGGCGCGCGTTATACGTTAACCAATCATACGCCGTGGCCTGCCTCGATCAACGAATCAGCATCAAGAACGCACGCAGCACCGCGCGGGCATCGCAGGACGGAAGCTGATTCGTTATTGGTTACCCCACTATCATTTAGAGATAGTTAGTATAGAGATAGTTAGTATTTAAGTGAGTGCATAGCTTGTAAGAGATTATTATTGTCATATTCTACATCATTGTACAACATCATTATACAACGTCATTATTATATCCATTCCTGAATCACACTCTTGTATCGCGTCATTTCACACGTCAAATACATTGTACTCTTTTACATTCGTGCAATACATAAAGTTCGATTTATCTGAGTTTTAATTACGCGACACGACCTACGCGCTACAACCCTCTCTACGTTGGCACTCCTCTAACCGCAAACGGAAATTACCGAAAACTTTCTTAAGTAGTGCTGGTGTGATTGCTGCCATTTCACCACGAATATTCTCCTTGAGCTGACTGATGTTTCTCGGATTATTGGTGTAGACTTTGTGTTTGAGGTATCCCCACAAAAAAAAGTCAGGAGGCGTCAAGTCTGGACTGCGCGGAGGCCATGGGATATCACCTCTTTTCGAAATCAGTTTGCCAGGGAACATGAACAGCTTCACAACCGCCATGGAGTCATTTGATGTGTGACTGGTAGCTCCGTCTTGTTGGAACCAAGTCCTAGAGTTCTTTATTCTTGAATTTTCAAGTTCTGGGGCCAAAAAACCTTCCAACATCGCAACATAGCGTTCGGTATTAACAGTGATGTTTTGCCCCCGTGCGTTTTCAAAAAAATAAGGACCAATTATTCCTTTGGCAGAGATTGCGGCCCAAACTGTCACTTTAGGGCTATGTAACGGTTTTTGATGTTTGAGTCTGGGATTCTCACTATTCCAATAACGACAATTACGGCGGTTTACGAACCCATTCATATGAAAATGTGCCTCATCAGAGAAAAGGATGTTTTCAAAATTTTAAAACCGATTGAGCATTTCATTAGCAAATGTGAGCCGTGCTATGAAGTCAGAGTCTTTCAATTCTTGAGTTAATTGCAGCTTGTATGGATGCAATTTAAGATCCAAGTTTAAAATTCGTTGCAAACTTCGTCGCGATATGTTTAGGACAGACGATCTCTTGCGAGTAGACATTTGTGGATCTTCTCGTACCGACTGCTTAACACTCTCAATATTGTCTTCGGTCCTAGATGTGCGTGGACGACCTTTTGCGTGTGGTTTAAACGTCGATCCAGTCTCTTCAAACCGCTTTATCCAGATTTTAATTAAATTAGCACTCGGAGCCTCCCTAATTTGCCGTACACCATACTCAGAACAAAATAGTCGCCTGACAACTACGTACGAACGAGAGTTTTCGTAAAATGCGCGCACGCAAAATGCGCGACGCTTCCCGTCGAAGTGACTCATAGTGACTAAAACTTCATGAACCGCGTTACCCAACGATATCGGTCTCCCCTCGCCCACGCCCCTTCTACCCCGCAAAAAAAGATGATGCAATATGCACGTTCTATTGCGCCACCCTGTAGTAGGCGCGTTTTTCCTCTTCCTTCTATCTCCCTACAATAACGCTTCCATTTCCATGTGTTCGTACAATTTCGGTCTTCCACTACGTTCACTACGTTCTTCACAGTTTCTAAACTTTTGAAACCACTCACGATAACTTCTCTCTCTTAAAGCAGCATCACCATAAGCTTCTACAAGCAATTGATGGGCCTCAGCAGCAGATTTCTTCAAATTAAAGAAGTAACAAAAGTTCCCGCAAATGACGCTTATTCGGCACAAAACTTGACATTTTTGCACCAAAATAAATATATGATACTGATACAGAGTCACTAATACTCTAAGTGTATGTTATTACCAGATATCCGAACTTACTTGAGGTCATCTTTTGTGAAACGGCGGAAACTTATTTGTACTTCTAATAATTCCAGACACCATTTTGGACCATGGTTAATGTGCGAGACGATATTTTGAGTGAAAATTGGGCTAGTTTTTTTATCACCACTTGCTTCTGGTGTCGACAATACAGAAACGGGTCTGTCTGTCGAATACCTGTATTTTATACCAAACGAACAGTTGTGTCAGCAAATCGTTCGGTGGCGGAAGGTTCTATAGACAGAATTTTTAAAAGTGAATCGGTCTGCCGGCGAATCCTTCGCCATTAAAACATCCTATCGGTGAAATCATTTCGATTGTCGGAGAAATGTTTCAGAATCAAGTACTACACGGATTTGAGAGTAGACTTGTCAAAAGGGAATTTCAGTCTAAAGATCACGTACGTACGTACAAGTTACTTATTACATACGTACGTACACGTGACATGTTACAATTTCCAATTATCATCAGACTAGGTTTCACAGTCTAATAACTGATGACGATGATGATGTTTATTTTAATAAGAAGGTTTATAAAAATAATTGAGTACACGTCAGTAATATTTTGAAAACTAGAAGAGGTGGATGGATCCCATCAAAATATTCTGAGAAAAAACTACTGAATGTCTCCCCCTTCCAGATTGAGGAGAGATTTGTATGTGATTTGAATCCGAATTTGGAACACAACATAGATTAAGTTTTTAAAAAGCCATAAAGAGCTCGTATTTGTGTTTTAGCCAAGTAACCTTTGTTCCTTTTACCTTCTTAAGGTCATTAAAAATAACGATTCGAATGTAGAAAGTATCAAGACTTACCATCCTTGATCCTCTGACAATGTAAATCCCAGACCAAAGGCCCAATCACCCCAGGATCCTTATCAATACTCCCCAGCCTGACCAGCTGGGACGCCATCTGCCTCCGAGGCACCACGTCCTTGGTTTTGGCGGGATCTGGCTTGCTTTTCTTTGGTGTGGATGGTGGGGAGTCCATGTCTAAGTGGCGGACTGATACCGGTTCTAGGATACGGGAGAGTGGCTCTACTACGTTGCCTCTGGAATTTAAAGACTTATGATTTATTACTGCTTACTTTATGGAGTATTTTGTCCTATTGCAAAATAACGGTTGTAGAAGAAAATACCCTTATTGAAGTCGAGAGTAAATTGTTCTTTCCGTTATTAGATATGACATTTTTTATTATTCTGGACTATACCTTTGGGGTAACTGCGTAAGTTCAACAATATTTATTGCATCATACAACGTTATTGTTTATACGAAACCTGAATATAATTTGTTCAGAATAAGCAACTGAATCGATTACAATCATTTTTATACCATGTTATATTTTTTCCCATATACATTTAGAAATTGTTGCAGTTTGGTTAACGAGCGCGACACGCAGCTTACGATAGATCGCGCCACAGCTAACGCCAGAGGTCAACGCATCGTGCTCATCCGCTCGAGCGGAGCTTTGACCATGTTTTTGTTGGGACAACCAAGTAGAATAGCAAGCTCATAACTTTGTGGTTACAAATTTTTACTAAAAACACTGGACAAGTGTTTCAGCTTTCGCATGAACAAAAATTTATGTTGTATATGTTGTTCAGTAGACACATTTTTCGAAGATTTGAAGCAAGAAGTTCGAAAAATTAATCTATGTTGTAAACAAAATGCAAATGTTTGTATGTTATTGTTACACTTTCATGCAAAAACTAAAATGGATTATATACTGAATGGATTTTGATACAATTTGGTACAGAGATGGTTCATATCCGGGATTTACATATAAGAATACTTTTAATCTGGATCGAAATTTAGGCGAATGAAACCGCGGGGCGCAGTAAGTGAATCATAATGAGATGTTATTTTTTTTTTTATAAACTACTGTTTTTATAAATTTATTAAAAGTCTATTCACGCTAGCCTTGAAGACACTTAAATTGTAGTCCGACATAAACACCGCCGCTGGCATATTGTTCCAGTCCCTCGGTGTACGCGGTATAAAAGAAGGTGAGAAACGTTCGTTCGGATCGTTGTGGTGTCAACAACGTAAGGGTGGAAACTATATTAGCTAAAAGTTCTACGTTTCAGAATACATACCTTGGGAAAGCATTCACTGAAGGCATGGAGAGATACGAGGTGGGTGTGGGTGGCGCTGAAGGTTGCCCACTATCGGAGCTGTCCAACCCTGCAGCTTCTAACAAGCTGTCAGTAGTACCGACTGGGAAGAGACAAGTTCATAATCATCAATACTGATTTATTATTTGTTTACAGTATGTTGGCCTTACCGATTAAGGGCTCCTGCACACGATGCCATCATCGCGCTGTCGCCGCGCAATTACACTGTACATACGAGTCGCGCGAAGACCGCCACCGCGCCGCCGCCGCGCCGCCACCGTGCGGCTTACCCTCGCTTTCTGTTTGATTCATTCATTCCATTACCAGCCCCATACGAACGTGTTCGCCGCTAGATCATATGTGACGCAATCATGTCTAATATAACGAAAAAAAAGAAGTTTGTGCTTGCTTACCACATGTATAGAAAATGGCAAAAACAACGTCGTCGTCGTTCGATTATTTTATACAAATACAAATATGCCAGCAAGTATATCTGCTAAGGAGAGATTGGATGTTACGTTCGTATGTGGCCAGTAATGGAATGAAACAAACAGAGGTTACGTAGGCAGAGGCGCGGTGACGGGCATCGTGTGCAGGAACCTTAATACCGATTCCCTTATTCAGAAACTAAATAACATTTAAGTTAAGTGCTTCTTTTTCTTTTTATTTCATTAAGTTCTGCAATGGACTGGATGTGGAAAACGGGGCTCAAGGTGTAGCAGCGCAGTCTGATAGAGGCCCATGTCCAGCGTGGCCCAAGGCTGCGATGTATTGAGTTGATTAATTGTTGATTGACAAGAAGAACTAACCTCTCTTCTTCTGTGGCATCCTAAGAGCATGTGGTTTTTTCTGCCTGCGACGAAACGCTGCTGCCACTTCGGATACCCCAGACGAAGTTGTCGAAGAACTAAAACAGTAAGGTAACTTCACCCTTCATCAGAGGTAGTAAAGTCTGGGTCAGACACGACTCCAATATATAGTATGTTAAGAAAACCCTGTCCGACCCATAAGGATAATAAAGGTTAGGTAAACACATGACCAAATACATATAATATAACATTTTAAGTAATCATCATAGTACCAATACAAATGAATTTTGAAATAATTTTTTTCCCGCGAATTAATTCCAACTTCCCCGAAATTTAGTAATTTTTAAAAAAGTGACAACATCGGTATTATTATGAGCGAGTAGCGATGCGACCACGTGCCGCCTGCCCTGCCGCCCGCCGCCCGCGGAAGGGTGCTTACGCACATTTATTAAGTTACTTCTTTTTGCGAAATAATATTTATTTTTTTAGGGGGATGTTTTTTTAAGTTTAGCCCGGTTTTGTATGCATTAGTAGAATCAGTTATCGATACCTAACAACACCTTCACGGGTCGGACAGGGTTCTCTTAACATACTGTATACCTAAAGATTTTTATATTTTATAGATAGGTACGGAGTACAGCATATCAAGCTACTACTACCTGTCAAATTTCTTTTGATTTTCAACTTTACATCTAAAGCTTTAAGGCTCAAGGTTGAATGAGAATATTTGATAGTTTCGGGTAGCTTGACTTACTGTCGTCCATATAACAATATTAAAAAAATACCATCCATAATTTAATGTTGTTCTTTAAAACTACGAAATATGATATAGAAAAGGTGTATCTGACATCGACGCACAAACGAGTACCATGGATCCAGTACATGATTCTGAACCCCCCCAACCGGTGGAATCTTTCGTGGGCTTTTTCATGATTTAAAAAAAATATATGCGGTTTTTTTCACTTTAGACCGTTCATAATTGCTATACCTACTTTTATAACCCAATAAGATTTTAAAGTAAAAATTTATTAATTCGCTAATTACACAAAAAAGCGCAATGTGAACAAAACTCGAAAACTATCTCATCAGCTGATTTAATAGAGTTCACATCAGGGATCATCGTCATACCTACAAATCCGCACGGCGGCATTCTTGCAACGTTCAAAGGCCAAGCCGACACTTTTGTTTAAACACTGTGAATTCTGTAACCGTTCATTAACGATATAAATGATTATCATAATTTTATTAATGACATGCGGTCTAGCCTTTTCGCGATGTTTGTGTTACGATGTCAGATACACCCTATATACATATGATACCTATTATAAGATAAATTACAAGTGTTAAACAAATTAATTTTACTGAAGCGGGCATTATACTGCCGACTATAGCTAATATGCAAGATATTTACCGCACTAACGGTAATTCGGCTTGCTCGAAGTAGACAAAAACGGAAAGTATCATCAAGTATAATCGAAAGTAGAATTACGCTGTATATCGCGGCTTAGGTATAGGTAGGTGTTCCGGGTCTGTCTGTTGGTGTATATGGGCTTAAATTGTGTAAACACACCCACGATATGACCGTGTGGTACCTACTGGGCTTAGAATAGTACCAACCCATATCCCGTGGGTATCGTAAAGAGGCGACTAAAGGAACTTTCACCAGGGAAAAAACCCGCCACACATTTTCCCACCCACTGCAACTCCTGAAAGCCAGAATCAACAGTGGAGACCCGCCAGAAAAACGCCGAGCAATGAAGCTCGACGAGTCCCGGAGAAACGATTCAACTGTCTTGGGTCCCGCAACGAAATTAATCAGAAAAGAATAGCGGAGGAGTAAGAAAAAAGATATTTTTTCACCAGGGAAGCGGGCAACAGCGCTTCTCCTGTGTAATATCAAACTACTCCGAACCTCAAACCGCCTGCCTTAGCGTGGGGATTACGGCAAACCTTCCAATGCAAGAAAGCCTTGGGGGGGGGGGGGGGCTTAGTCCAGCAGTGGATCTCTATAGACTGAAGATAAACACCCACGATACAGGAGTAATTCCCAATGTGGGGCAAGGTTTAAAAAAAATGCCATTGCCTTTTGTCGTGTGGTGACATTTTGTATTTGATAAAAGATTTAAATCGACAGCAAAAATGCTCAGTTAGGAGATCGCTCGTCGCACAAACATCGACATTTTGATGCAACCTACAATGCAATTATCAAAGAATTGACACTATTGACAGCTCACTCTAAGCGCTTCTACTTTTTCAGTCTATAGATATCCACTGCTGGACAAAGGCCTCCCCCAAGGCTTTCCACGCTGACCGGTCTTGTGCTGGCCGCATCCATAGGCTTCCCGTGACCTTCACCAGGTCTTCAGTCCACCTTGCTGCGTCTTCCGGTACGTGGCCGCCACTACTTACTGCCCCATCGGCTACCGGTTCTACGAGCAATGTGCCCTGCCCACTGCCACTTAATTTTAGCGACTCGTAGAGCTATGCCGGTGACTTTAATTCTTCTGCGGATCTCCTCATTTCTGAATCGATCGCCCGGTGAAACTCCGAGCATACCTCTAAAATTTGATGGAAGTGATATTTTAACAGTGTGGCGATTCGGATTTCACAGACTCCATGGCGTAGCGTTAGCGAACGCCGCTGCGCAAGGAGGCGCGGGTTCGATCTCCGCGCAGTGCAAATATTTGTATCCATGAATATGAATATTTGCACTGGTCTGGTCCTGCCTCGGAAAGCACATACACATACAGCCAAGAAACGTCTGTCAAAGGTTTCCAAATGTCAGCTGAGACCAACGACTTAACGTGCTTTCCGAGGCACGGAGTGATACCAGCATGTAAAGATGGTCACCCATCCACTGGCTAGCTGCGGCAAGCGTGGCTTAACCTGATCGATCGACTTGTGTGGCTTTAATTACTTAGCCACGAGCCCCTCACATTCTAACAACACATACTAAAACATACTAACTACTGTTATAAAAATAAAATCATTAATTAGTCTGTAGTGAAACGTACCTGCTGGCAGCACTAGCTGCTCTGTAAATTGGTAGCAGGGTACTGCTTGGTCTGGTTCTACTAGGAGATACCACACTGATTAACTGAAAAATATAATAATGGTGTCTGAGAGAATATGTAATAACACTGTAATATTCTCCGCCAGAGTTCAGTACTAGCGCATACAATAAAGAAGTTTTAATGGCAATATTTTCTTTTTTTTATTAAGTTGAATGTATAAAAAATTATTTGTATTAGTCAGTGTATTATGCCATATGTTGACATAATACACTGACGGACTCATAAACTGCATCAAAGTAATAGACGACTTTGAAATAAATATTTTAACCAAGTATGCAAACTTTCTATACAGATTTAAATTGAAACCTCTAGATTGGTTCGTGAGCTTTAAAACAGCGTAGGGTTAAGTCAAGTCTTTAAGTTTCTGTACTGGAAAGGACCTTAAGATTTTTTGAAGAAAAAACAGAAATTTAAGGAAAATTGGTTTAATAAAAAATTGATTTTAACAATAGACACTAACTTTATGCAAGGGTTTATTTGTGTTTTAATAAGGTGTATTACCCTATTAGGGTTATTAAAAGATTTTGCGGAATATTATTCCATTCTTCTGAAAGTGCTGTTCTTAGTGCTGCCAATGTCCTGGGCACAAGATTTCTTGCATATACAGCCTTTTTACTTTGTCCGAAATATGCTTAATGGGATTATGATCCGGGCTGCGTGCTGACCAATTCATTGTACATACGTATCCCAACCTCTTCGCAATATTGTCGAACTTGTGCAGCAGCGTGCGGCTGGGCATTATCCTGCATTAAAGTCAAATTTTCGCCTATGAATGTCATGTAAGGGATTATCTCTGTTATGTAGCGATGTGTAGTCAAACCCCCTCTATCACCGTTTTGACGGACCATGTCTATGAACACAAGTTCTGTTCGCCCGTTCATTGATATGCCACCCCTGACCATACACGAACCGCCTCCAAAAGGAACACGCTCCTCAATGCAACTTTGAACATATCGCTCCCCACGTCGACGATAGACTTTTCTGCGACCATCTGCACCATATAAACTTATCCTACACTGGTCCGTGGACAATACGGAGGCCCATTGCTCTTCTGTCCAATTTAGGTAATCACGCGCAAATCTTAAGCGAGCTTGTCTGTCTTGTTCTTGCACTCACATTTACTCCACGCACTTCATTAAGCTCTGTTTTGATGTTAACTGACGTGAGGAAACGGCAGGGAAGCTGTAAAAATAAATGGGCCATCACGACCGGTGGTTGCTCGAATCCAGCCTGTACCACGTCTCCTTTTTGAAGTGAAACTTCTTTAGGCACGCTTGACTTGGGGAGTAAGCTGGCGAAAGCGTTACGAAAAATGATCGGGCAAGGCGAACGGAAGTTAAGTGGGGGATATAAGCACAGAGGCGCCCGTAGCGCGAGCTTGGTACTACAAGGTCTACAACGAGTTTTTGAAAATAGAAGATCTATGCAAAAATATTTATTTAATTTTTTTTTTTAAATTTTGTGACACTGATACACTTATTTATTTATTTATTTACACATAACATTAAATTTTATGTTGACTGACAACCATTAAGGGGGTCAGTTAACATAAAATTTGGTACCGCCTACTTTACAGTCCCTCCTGTATCCCCCCCCCTCACCCCTTAAAATTCCCACGAAACTACCCCCCCCCCCGACCTCATTGATTACCTCACCCCCCCGTGGGTTATCTCGGGAACCAGAGGTCGTGGACTACCCGAGTTTGGGGTCCCCTGATTCAGGAGGAAGAGCCCGACCTTTTGGCCCCGAGGGAATCCACTACCCCCTACACGAAACCTCCCCCCCCCGACCCCCTTTAGTTACCTCACCTCCCCGTGGATTATCTCGGGAACCAGAGGTCGTGGACTACCCGAGTTTGGGGTCCCCTGAATCAGGAGGAGGAGCCCGACCTTTTGGCCCCGAGGGAATCCATTCCCCCTCTCCCCCTTCCCCCCTCCCCGGCAACCCCACGAAACCTATCCCCCCGAACCCCTAGTTACCTCACCCCCCCGTGGATTATCTCGGGAACCAGAGGTCGTGGACTACCCGAGTTTGGGGTCCCCTGAATCAGGAGGAGGAGCCCGACCTTTTGGCCCCGAGGGAATCCATTCCCCCTCTCCCCCTTCCCCCCTCCCCGGCAACCCCACGAAACCTATCCCCCCGAACCCCTAGTTACCTCACCCCCCCGTGGATTATCTCGGGAACCAGAGGTCGTGGACTACCCGAGTTTGGGGTCCCCTGATTCAGGAGGAAGAGCCCGACCTTTTGGCCCCGACGGAATCCACTTTTTTTTTTAATAAAAATAGAAGATCTATGCAAAAATATTAATTTATCAATGAAACCACGAAATAAATTTAAATATTTATAGAAAATTAATATATGTATATGTGTATACATGTATATATTGTACACACATATATACATACAGATGGTGCGAAAGAAGTTTCACTTCAGTCGTGTGGTCATAAGCACACTCGTTTTTTTTTTAATATCCTGTCTCCACAAACCTTCTGTATATTCTAGGTACTGTAGACTGGTTTAAATTTAAATTTCTACCAATCGTTCGTTGATCCAAGCCCTCCCGCACCAGTGCTACAATTTGAGCCGCTTGTTCGGACGAAGTATCCATATTATCAAAAAATCCCGATGAGTTAAAAAACTAACCCAACAGTTCTGCTGGTAGCAATAATTCAATTGACAAAAGAATAAAAATCAATGCGAATAAATTTAAAACTTTACTTTAAATAACACGCAAATCTAATACGAGTACATTTTCTTTACCCGGCAATATTCAATTGTTTTACTGCAGTTCTATTTTTAAATTTTGTTTTTTTTTTAAGGTTAAGAGCCAGTCTCTGCATATTTATATATTTTAATCTAAAAAGTTTGCATAGGTACTAGGTACTTATTAAAAAAAAACATTTGAAAGTAATCCTGACGCAGATTTTGACGCAATTTATGAGTCCGTCAGTGTATATGTATAATTAAAATAATCATAAATTGATCATTTTGATATATTTTCACAGAATAGTGAAGTGAACCTATCCAGTTGTTTTATTTAAATAACTCAATACCATAAGGATACCAGCAGGGTAGTTACGTAACACACTATCAATAGCAATGGGTTTCATTTTGACAGCTGAACAACATTCAATGCGTTATTTACGTTGTCGAGCAGACACATTTACGAACATATGGAGTAATGGACTAGCAATTTTTACGAACATATGGAGTAATGGACTAGCAATCTGCTTCGGAATGATTCCAATCGATAGTAATAGTGTGTTACGCAATTAGGGTGCAGATTGTGCAATATGGCGGTTCGTTTACTGTATGTACTTGTGGCGCCCTCTGCGCAGAGATTTCCGTAATTTTCCTTATTAGTAGCATTAATTTAATCGCTTACAAAATACAGACTTGCATTTTAGCGGACACCAGCTTGTTATACAATACATTATGTATACAGGCTTAATAGGGTAGTTAATTAAAAAAAAATAATGAGTCCGTCAGTCAGATTTCCAAAAAATACTAGACACGTATTTTTTCTTTTTTCATATAAACAAAAAATGAAGATGACACAGTGCGTTGAAAACTCGTGTGACGTCACCGCACGCTACACTTTTTAGCGAGCAGTGACGTCACCAGCCACCACTCCTGATCTTTGATGCCTTTTATATTTGTAAATTTTTATTGATTTGATAAAACAAAATATACGTATCCAATATTTTTCTATAATCTGAATGACGGACTAAATAGAATATTTTTTTTTACCCAGAAAACATCCATATTGTTATTATTTACATTTTATACTTATATTATTGGATTTTATACTGTATTTAGTAAGTAAGATCAGTGTAAAGGGGACGATGGGGCTGACATATCCCCATAAAAGCCCCTAAATAGAATCAGATTAAAAAAAAAAAAGTTATTATTTACATAATTTAAAGGTCAATATAGTTGTACTATGAACAGCAGGGTAATTACGTCACACACTTTCGGTAGCAATGGGTTCTATTTTGACAGGTCAAAAAAATAATTGCGATATTTTGTTGAGCTGATACCTTTTTCGTTTCATATGGAGCAATGGTTGAATGTTGTGTTACGGAATTAGGCTGCTGTATTATGTCCTTCATAAATTAAAAAAAAGACTTTATTATATCTACGAGTTATGATACAAAGACAGTGATAATTAAACTGCAAATCTTTGTATAACCTTACTGTATTGTTGCCTACAGACTACAGATAGGGGATCCATCTGTTCAATATTAGTCTGGATTAGTTACCCTTCCATCTTTTTCTTCGTGAACTTGCTTCAGTTGGTTTCTTTCCGCCTCTCTTAACAACTCGTTTCTATACGCACGGAGTGATGCTGCAGATTTCATTGTTTTTTTCCTTAAAAAATGATATTAAATTAATATTTATTATACCTATAAAGTTTCTTTTTTTTTTCTACAATATTTTTTTTTACAGTTTGCTCTGCTCTTAAGGGTCGAAGTGTGATGTTAGAAATTCTATAAACCTCCTCAAGAAGTGGGCTATCCAAGTGATTCGTCATGTTCCGGCATGATGTCTGGTTTAGCCGTACGGAGGACGGGTCTGAGCAGTTGTGCTGCGATGTGTGCCGGGTACGATGCGCCAAATGTTGTGTTGGGAGTTTGGTCGTGGTCTTCAGATCAATCTCCCTTTGGCGCAGCATCGTTGGTCGTGTTGTTCACTCAACTGCCTTCTTCCTTCATATTCGTTCAGTTTTTCTGAGTGAATAGGCTCTAAACTAGCGCGCTTTACCATCAACGATCGCGTCACTGTTTACCATCAGGCGGGATTGCGGTCGAGTGCTAGTTTATAATTATTAAAAAAAAAAATTTATAAGACCCGCATCATCATCATCTTAGCGTTTAGTCCCGGTTGCATCCGCGGCTTTTGCGTTGAAGCCCGGGGTTCGCTTTCCTGCTCATTCTCCTCCATTTCGCGCGATCTTTAGCATCCCGTGGTGTGAGATTGTTGGCACACATGTCATCTCTTACAACGTCAAGCCAGCACTTCTTCTTCACTTCTTTAGTCTATCCCGCTTGTTCCGGCCCGGCGGAGGCGCCATGGCAAGACATTTGTTACCCACGTAACATGCCGGTTATATCCTATCCTACTTACATATGCACAAATTGTATGTCTTGATAATAATATAAGTATATATAGATAATATAAAGGAGTTTACTGTTGTTTCTATAAATTGATGGTAGTACGCGAACAGGGGGATAGGCGAGCTAGCTGTGTGAGAGACTGATGCCTGAGGTAAGTTTAGGTTTACCAACTCCACCCGCAGTCAGAATAATATTGCGGGTTCATTATAGGCTGAATTAAGAAACATTTTTTATATAATTATAAACTAGTGCTTGACCGCAATCCCGTCTGATGGTAAGCAGTGATGCAATCGTTGATGGTAAAGCGCGCTAGTTTATTAAGAGCCTATTCACTGAAAAAAAAAACCAGTGAATAGGTAGGAAGACGGCAGTTGAACGACGTGAAGCAATGTTAAACTAAACAACACGATTAACGATGCTGCGCCAGAGGGAGATTGATCTAGAGACCCTCCACGACAAAACTCCCGACACAACAACATTTGGCGCATCGTACCCGGCACACATCGTAACACAACTGCTCAGACCCGTCCTCCGTACGGCTTCACCGGACACCATACCGGAACATGTTGAATGGCTTGGCGGCAAGACTTTGTCTGATGGGTGGTAACTTCTGCCGACAGCCGATGTTATGGCCTACCACCGAGAACATTGAAAAATACAAAAAGATAGTGGAAATACCAGAGTGTGAACCGGAGTGCACGAACGAGATGTACAAGGGTACAGACCCTTGTCAACCCTCTCACAGGAGAGGGTTTTTGAGTCAGTATGGTGGAAGTATGATTGATGAAATTCCTGTAACGACTGGGCACGTTTTATTTCAATTGACAATGCATTCCACAAACGAGGGGCCTGAACAGTGAAAGATTTATCAAGGAACGTTGTGGGCTGCATAGGCATTTTGAGCTGTAAGATATCTGATGACCTTAAAGATTAGTAGTTACCTGTGAGCAAAACACAGCAATGCTAGTAACACGAGGAGCAGTAGAATTGCCACAGTGGCTCCTACAGCGAGCGCCCATAGTTCAGTGCCGTGCACTCCACCTCCAGCTTCACCCTCCAAACCCTCCGCCGTTTTCAGATACGCTGCTAAAGAGAACGGATTTTACTTTGTGACAAAATCATTGAACTCTTCAACAACCTTGATAGAAATTCCAGTATAAGTTCTTGATCTTCACTTTAACTCCTTGGGTGAATTGAAAGCCAAAATTCTAAATACACATAGCTTTTCTAGTAACTTCTTCTTTTCTAGTAAGTTCCATATAATAACCTATATTTACATTATAACTAGTGGTTATATGTCATCATCATTTCAGCCGAAAGCCGTCCGCTGCTGGATATAAGCCTCCCCCAAGGATCTCCACGACGACCGGTCCTGCGCCTCCCGCATCCAGCAGTTTTTCGCGACCTTCACTAGGTCGTCGGTCCTGTGCCTCCCGCATCCAGCTGTTTCCCGCGACCTACACCAGGTCCTCGGTTCATTTTGTCGGGGGCCTACCCACGCTGCGTCTTCCGGTGCGTGGTCGCCACCATGGTCGCCGCTCGAAGACCCGTCGACCCATCGGGCATCGGTCATAAAGGCAATATGCCCAGCCACTGCCATTTTAGTGTTGCAATTCTTCGGGCTATGTCGGTTACTCTCGTCACCTCTCGTTCATCTGCGGATCTCCTTATTCCTTATTATAGCCCTCTTGATTGCCCTTTGAATGACCTTGAGCTTTCTTATAAGGCCCATTGTTAGCGACCACGTCTCAGTTCCATAAGACATCACTGGTCGAAGACACTGCGGTATTTCGGAAGAGAAGATTCCATGTAAATTGTTATGCAACTTATATTACTTTAAGTTTTAATTCTAAGCAAAATTCTTGATAAAGTTGAAAATCTAATAAAGAAATCTGACAGATTGTTGTACCTTACAATAACATTTCTGATAAAAATCTGCAAACTCGTCAATAATAATTAATTATACTCACGCTCGGCTTTAGTCGTAACAACAGCTCCTAATTCTCTTGCGACCTCAGCATCCCTAACGAGCCTCATGTCTCTGGCTGCCACAGCTGCTGGAACTGCCCTTCCACCAACCAAGACCACGTACACTATCTGAATACTACCCGTCTCTGGAGACTAATGAAACACATGATCAAGAAATTGTTTTGGATTTGGACAAGGGATTACGTTGTTCCCAAAAAACGATGTTATAGGTACATAATTATATGATATAATAATTGGAGGACATCGTAAGTAAAAAAAAAATATAAATACCTCTGTTATGTTTTGTATATGTACTAACACCGGTGGCTGCTGCTCTGGTTTTAATATTTCACGCTTATACAACATTGTTTCATTGCCTTCTGATTCTAACGGGATATCTATTGAATCTTCTCTAAATTCTTCTAATTGCTCTATATCCGTTACTTCCCTTTTACGAATAATAACAGTTGGTGTGGCTAATATCCATGATTCTACTTGATTCAATTTTGTAGCTTTTATTTCAGCATTCATTGAGATAGTATTCGTGTCTAATGAGAACATTTCTATGTTTGCAGGGTAAGCAAAATCACTAGACGAATCTAAAATAGGTTTACTAACATTTTCAAGTTTTTTATCTAACGTATTAGTTATAGAGTCATCAGAAGGCTCCATAGAACTGGCGACATCTAGATATTTAAAAGGCGTGTTGGTACTTTGAGGACCTATTGGACTATTCTTAAAGTCTTTGTTGACTACGAAAGAATGAACATCGTGTTTCTTGCGGGCAGGAGGCGCGTCGAGAGATTTGATGATGCCCAAATGACGCTCTTGTTGCCTGGAATTAATAACAATAAAAATCTTGAAAGCGTAAAAATCAATGATGTAAGAATCGAGCCAAATAAGCTTGTTACTAACCACCGTTCTAGAAAATGGACTAAAGATGAAGTGGTTTCTAATGAAATCAAAATAATAAGTAACAAACCATGGCAAAATGAGTTTCATGGAAAAGTAGAGCGAAGGAAGCTAGAAATTAATTTTAAGGGGAACATTGGTTACCTCAAAAAAGCTTTCTGGTACAACCTAGCGAGTCTCAATTGCAGGCTATCTGGAGTGGATCCCTGAATGACAGTGAGGAGCCAGTACCTTCGATCATCGGGGATCTCTGGTTCCAAGCTACCTGGCACGCCGGGCTCTCCACAATTGAGCATGCATTCACCAGTCGATCTGTCTGTCACCGCCTGCGACGAACTCACAACTTTTAGCAAATAAAACACATTAGGTAACAACACGAAAATTTCAACTTCAGTAAGGGTGGGTTGAGCGAAAACTAATAACTCAATTATGACTGTTATCCGTAAAAGTTAAGGCAAGTTAGATCTAGTTAGACTCGTAGATGTAAATGCTCAAGTATTTAAACAATTGTACTTTCATAATGAATTTTTAACACAGTTATTGTTAAAATCTAATTAGAACGAGGCGTTAAGACCCAATAAGAGTAATTAAACAATAGATTCGATTCAGTTATCACGACTCACTTGTGGTGGATAAGAATCCAGATAGACAGTAGCAAGAACAGTGGTGGTCCGTACCACTGGTGTGGATGGCTGGACCGGCGCTGGTTGGGGAGCGTCTGGTGGAGGCGGTGGCCCATCCCCTGAGCCTGTCCAAAAGAAATCCTCCAGGCGGGGAGTGTGCTGGTGTTGGTCTTGAGATACTAGCATGTATACTGAAGCCAAAGGAAAAAGATCTCTAGTATAGTATGTTCAACTGTGATTACATCTAAAAACGTTAACTTTACAAGGTAAATAGGTAATACGGGCTGGTGCCCCCAAATCCACGATAGTGCTCGTATATTGCGAATTAGGCTTAATAGCTAGGTATAAAACACATTAGGTATTTGACGACAAACAACGAAATAATAAGTAAGCAAGAACTTCAAGGCAGGCAAAGCGGGAGAGACTATTCTGTCAATTACTTAAAATACTTATGGTAATAGGCTGAGCAATCGCCATAAAAACAGAGGGTGAACAAAATGATATCAATTACGAAATTGTTATACCTATACTTTATTGTTATTTCTGCAAGGTTTGACGTTCGACCTTGCAACCGTTACCTAGTCAAGAAAATTAATTGAAAGTATGTTACGTGTTGGGCCACAAAATGGATTTGCATGCAGCTGAGATGAGACTCCGTCAAGTTTTTCCGCAGTGTTTGAAGACAAACAAGATGACGAGATGTCTAGAACATACGGTGCAGAACTGTGTGTGTCAGGCTGGTCCACTAATTCAAGGTCGCTCAGCACGCTATGCAGCGATCCATGCATCGAAGTCTCGTTAAAAAATAACACCAGGAATCCTGAAGTACTCTAAGTAAGTAGTCTGAATTCCGATTAGCCGTAACGGCTATCAAAGATGACATCCGACTTCTTTCCGGGGTAAAATTGTTATATATACAATATATGTACATATAGGTTTTCGGATTATTATTCTCGATGGTAGGCCATAACATCGGCCGCCGGCAGAAGTTACCACCCACCAGACAAAGCCTTGCCGCCAAGCGATTTGTCGTGTTCCGGCATGATGCCTGGTGAAGCCGTACGGAGGACGGGTCTGAGCAGTTGTGTTGCGATGTGTGCCGGGTACGATGCGCCAAATGTTGTTGTGTTGGGAGTTTGGTCGTGGAGGGTCTTCAGATCAATCTCCCTTTGGCGCAGCAACGTTGGTCGTGTTGTTCGGTTTAACATTGCATCACCTCGCTCAACTGCCGTCTTCCTTCCTATTCGCTCAGTTTTTCAGAGTGAATAGGCTCTTAATAAACTAGCGCGCTTTACCATCAAAGATCGCTTCACTGCTTACCATCAGGCGGGATTGCGGTCAAGCGCTAGTTTATAATTACTAAAAAAAAAAAATCTAAACCACCACTAATAATTCCACCACCACGCCACTAACTAATGCTTAAAGCATTTAAAGGGAGACATAAAATACCAATTATATAGCTGCAATAATACAATAGCTGCCAAGAATTTCATAGCAGAGGAATTTGAATGGTGGAGAAAATATTTACATAAGAATGCTACTGCATCTCATTGCATAAATCAAGAATTTGCGTTGAAATTGGAATAACCGAAAAGGCGAAGTAAGCGATGGTTTTGTCGATGTAAACATGTCAGTGTTTTGTAACATCGCGTGATCTTCCGAATAAATGAGGTTTACGTTTTATTGGCCTTCCCTGTAACTTTCAGTTGCTCGGAGTTTTTTCTTTAGGTCCAAGTGATTAGTAGCGACAAGGAAAAAAAATCGACCTTTTTGCATAACATGGGTTCACTTTAAACGAGGTAAAAGACTTAGTGGTAAGCTATTTATTTATCTAAACAAGTATTATAAAGGGATAAAATTGTAAATTGGTAAGTAGGGTTTAGTCTTTGGAACCCCTAAACTGATTCGGCAAAGGCTTTCATTAAATTCTACATGGTCGAAGTCGCGAGCAAAACCTGTCAATGAGTCAATGCCTTCAAGCTGTCAATGTCTTCAAGGATAGAGGGAATTGGCTCTTAATAACCTAGCGCGCTTTGCCATCAACGATTGCATCACTGATTATCATCAGGCGGGATTGTGGTCAAGCACTAGTTTATAATTTATAAAAAAGCCATAAAGTTGTGAACCCACAAATTACTATTTTAAATCAATAACAGAAGAAAAACACATAATTTTGGTTATAAAACAACTGAATTGCTAACCCCAATCGAGCCTTCAATAATTTGAAAACAATACGATGGCTATACAGTAAACCTACAGGTACAATGTATACAGAATATAATTTTGTACCAGCATCTTAATTTTGTAACACAATCAAATCCATTGCTTCATATTCCAAAAATGCTTCTGTCCAGCAACGTGAATAATGCAATGAATGTTGCTTAATTGTGAAAATGGACCTCGCTACTTCTGATAGTGTGACTGCAATTTTCCTTCAAGCCAACTTTCATACTTTCAAATCGCTACGCCCTTATGTCTTGCAGAACCCCCGTCACCAGGATTAGCGCCAACCCGTACCATGCTCCAGTCTTTATACCAAACGAAACGCATTTCCTTAATATTATATCTATGTATTATAAGTTTATAGTACAAGGATGTTTATCTTTCGTTCATAGACGCAGTGTAGTTATGGAAATTAGTAACGGCGTTGGACTGTAATCGATTTTATATTTATGTAAAATCTACTCATTGAAATTATTATTTTGTATGCATTTAGGTGAATTATGTTGCAATAAGTGGAAACCGATGTTGATTAGTTTAATTAAAATTATGTGTCAGCTTTGGGAAAACGGTATATGTGTTAGGACTGCATTTTCTCTTCATCGAGGTACACATAACAACTATTAAACTATACACTGTACTTCTAGTTTTAGTTGCATCCTCATTGTAGGCAATTCGTGCAATGAGAAGACAGTCT
The DNA here is from genome assembly GCA_037179545.1 of Sesamia inferens. Lineage (NCBI taxonomy): Eukaryota > Metazoa > Arthropoda > Insecta > Lepidoptera > Noctuidae > Sesamia > Sesamia inferens. The sequence goes on along the minus strand of CM073935.1, from coordinate 11,980,769 downwards.
ATGATGGATATGCACAGCTTGATAATTATGTAGTTGTGACTACTGTTTGAGCGAAGCTAGGTCTAATGATATATTGATACTGATACCATTCCATGATTTAAGTATAAAGGTATGTACAAGAAACCACTGTACTATTATAGCATTCTTAAATGTCAAAATTGTGGTCGAAAGTGCACTAGTTTGCGGAAACGGCCATTTACCGATGACATGAGCATTTTGATTGTAACATGCGTGCACAGATATACAGGTCTCCCAAAGTGATAACGCGCATAAAAATCTTCGTCACTGTTCGGCAACGGTCGTATTCCCCGAGCGTTCGGAAGATTATATGTATATAGATAGAGTGGTGCACTTAACCACTTTTTATGCACTTAACCACTCTATATACATATCTTCTTCCGAACGCTCGGGGAATAAGACCGTTGCCGAACAGTGACGAAGATTTCTATGCGCATTATCACTTTGGGAGACCTGTACCCTTTTTTCGATAGGTAATCATCAAATGACCTCTCTCGCTCTGGGCGGAGGCGTATCGGACTTTTACTGACTCCCACTTGCCTGTGCATCAAGGGGCACGGTATCTCCTTCGAATAACCTGCGACGGCAGATAAACCCTTCACACTTTCCCTCTTTTATTTTTAATTTAAATGTTAGGCACTAACTCATTTAAGTGATTTTTTTTTTATAATTATAAACTAGCGCTTGACCGCAATCCCGCCTGATGGTAAGCAGTGATGCGATCGTTGATGGTAAAGCGCGCTAGTTTATTAAGAGCCTATTCATTCAGAAAAACTGAGCGAATAGGAAGGAAGACGGCAGTTGAGCGAGGTGATGCAACAACACGACCAACGATGCTGCGCCAAAGGGAGACTGATCTGAAGACCCTCCACGACCAAACTCCCAACACAACAACATTAGGCGCATCGTACCCGGCACACATCGCAACACAACTGCTCAGACCCGTCCTCCGTACGGCTTCATCAGACATCATGCCGGAACACGACAAATCGCTTGACGGCAAGGCTTTGTCTGGTGGGTGGTAACTTCTGCCGGCGGCGGATGTTATGGCCTACCACCGAGAAAATAAAATTTTGTAATATTTATGTGGGTATCAGAAACCGAACAAAAGTATCTATACCTATATCTAGATCTTCGGTAAAAAGAATTGCACAAGGAGAAATAAGTGAAATGAGTGAAATATAAGGGCAATGGCGGAAAACGCGAAAAAGGTTCACTGCACCGAATGGCACCGGAATTATCGAAGCGATCACGACACGGGTACTGAACAGTGCCAAACAAGTTTTATAGAATCTGGTCATATTGTTCTAAATACTGCTGGGGTTTGATAACCGGACTTAGTAAGTGCCTATACCTATCTTCCTGCGGGATTAAACAACTTATACAAAGTGTAAGATCCGGGGGTAGATAGCACCTTTTTAAGGCTCCGTAGACAACTATCTGTCCATTCGTCCGCCGGCATTCTCAGTGACCGTTAGCACTAGGAAGCTGAAATCTGAAACGTATATGTCGATAACTATGTTAATCACGCCGACAAAGTCGTAAAATAAAAACTGGAAAAATGTTTTATTAGAGTCCCCCTCCCCTACACGTCATGTAGGAGAAATCGTTCTAAAAGTAAAATAAAAAATGCACCACCCCCCACCCCCCTTTGCCCCCCATTCCCAGTTTAGGAATGTTTTATTTTCCTTGTATCACAGCTCTGGGGCCCTAGTCTGCTAAGTATTTTTATAATTTTCTCATTTCAACACGATTCCATTGTCATTATGCTTAAAAGTTCGCATTCTGGTAAATTCATAACGATCGATCAATTATGTCAGTCGTCTCGTAATGGAATGGTGATAGAATGACATTGCCGTATTCTCATTATTATAAAACCCGTTAGTAGAAATAATTTTCAAAAAACTAGGTATTACTCAATTTGAATATTTATTAATACGGAATGTCAGTAAATGACCATTGGAAAGTGATAATAACGTCATTCTGTTAGTAGATTACGAAACTTGTCAAAATCGATCATTATCACTGACCGACCATTCTGACACTATTGTAATAGCAGACTAGGGCCCCTGGTTGACCTACTGCTGAGCAACAGAGCCTTTTTCCCTAGGGTGGAAAATCCGTCTTAACCGCCGCCATCCCGGGGCGGACCGCCTTCCAGTCAGACAGGTAGTCAGACTCCCACTCCCCTCCCCGATGATTCACCCACCCTAAAAACATTAGGTACTTCTTTTATTTTAGTTGGAATTGTATTAAATTAGGAGTTTATGGGTGATCACATTTGTTGTTTTTTTACAGAGCCTACTCTAACTTCTGACGTAGTATTCTATAATCTGTGCTTCTGCAGGATGTTTGATGGTTTTTCATTAGAGTCAACACGTCTGCCTGCGACGTGGAGACCCCGGGTTCGATCCCCAGCCAGGTCATGATGGAAAACGATCTTTTCCTGATTGGCCTGAGTCTTAGATGTTTATCTATATACAGGGTGTATCGTAACGCAAACTTCGAGAAAAGGCTACACAGCATGCCACTAATAAAATTATGATAGTCATTTATATCGTTAACGGTAACAGAAATCACAGTGTTTAAAAAAATGTGTCGGCTCGGCCTTTGAACGTTGCAAGCGTGCCGCCGTGGGCGTTTTTGGGTATGACGTTGACCCCTGTTGTGAACTCTATTAAATCAGCTGATAGGATAGTTTTTCGAGTTTTGTTATTTGTTTTAATCTTATTGGGTTATAAAAGTGTAGCAATTAATATGAAAGGCTTAAGGTGAAAAAAACAGCATGTTATTTTTTTTTAATTCAAGAAAAACCCGACGAAAAATTCCACCAGTGGGGGGTTCAGAATCATGTACTGGGTCCATGGTACTCGTTTGTGCGTCGATGTCAGATACAGCCTTTATATGTATGTATCTACTATAAATATAGTATCGTTGACTTAGTATCCCATAACACAAGTCTCGAGCTTACTTTGGGACTAGCTCAATCTGTGTGATTTGTCCAAAAAAAAAAAATCCCTCGAGCTCGAAATTAAAGGCAGGTATAGTCTTCGTCATTGAAGTCGTGGTGGCCTAGTGGTTAAAACACCAGCCTCTCAAGTATGAGTGCGCGGGTTCGATTCCAGGTCTGGCAAGTACCAATGTAACTTTTTTAAAGTTATATGTACTTTCTAAGTATATCTTGGACACCATTGACTGAAGGTGAAGGAAAACATCTTGAGGAAACCTGGATTTTATAAGTCTGAAATCGCCAACCCGCATTGAGCAAGCGTGGTGATTACGCTCAATCCTTCTCTGTATGAGAGGAGACCTGTGCCCAGCAGTGGGACGATAACAAAGTTGATGATGATGATAGTCTTCGTGGATGTTAAATTTAACTTGCTCCATTTAAGGCTACTTAACTAGTAGTTCTTTAGGAGGCAGGGCACATTGCTCACAAAACATGGCAGATGGGGCCGATAGGATCTCAAGTGGCCAACGCGTACTGGAAGACGTAGCGTTGGAAGGTTTTCCACAAAGTGGACCACAGGTTGTAGGAATCAGCTCGATGCGAGAAACACAGAACCGACCGAAATGGCGGTGCTTGGTCCCGAGGCCTATATCTAGCAGTAGACGACTTTCGACTGGAATAATAATGATGATGAATTGGTTGGTAGTCGGTCATTCATACACCAACAATGGCCAACTTGGATCACATCTGATCATCTACAGCCATTCAATTTCATTAAACGCCGATGCACAGAAGTAGGTACTCCATTCACCACCCACATTGACTCATGTAGGTCTGTAGAATTTGAGACCACGCATCCTGTCAGTAACCAGAATTCGGTTCCAACAAAAAACTAACAAAAAGGCATATAATAGCATCGTAATGGAGGCGGTTACGCGGGCACTGCGCGCACGCACCTTTTGTGTTCCATGTCATAGCGGAAACGCGGGATGCGGTTGGCTGACTGTGATGTTGCTTTTGGCTTGATTGATGATTATTATTATAATTGTCTATGTCATTGTAGCTGCGCTATAGGAACTAGTATGTACTTGAATCGCAATGATGAGAGAATACGAGGACATAATTATTATCTGAAACGCAGCCTCACAGTTTAATACTGACATTAATCAGACACGTTAATTCAGGATGAGATTAAATGAGATTTGTAATCATCGACAGTCACATTCAAAATTCTAATAATACTTAGATTATCTATATCCATGGGATTCGTACAGTTGGTGGAACAGACAAAGGCTTATCTATCTGGGAGCTCTTACTTGGTCATGGAAGATGCTATAATGTGTATCATCATCGAATAGCAATTATCTGGAATTTTGGAGAAGCCTCGAGAGTCATAAAGGCTGTGTATTTGCAAAAGGCTGTGAACAATGTTAAATTCCAGTTTTCGTCTTTCGACTTTCAACGGTGTCATGATTCTTGGAGATTCCTTACTTGAAAATATGACATCCTTCGCCAAGCCCACGTTCTTTTCGCGCGGTTTCGTTTATTGCGTCAGTCATTGTGAATAAGGCCCCAGATGGCGTTCTGTAATTTCTAACTACCCCATTGGGAAGAGGGCGTGAACTTATGAGCATTCCAAGAGAATTGAAGTAAAGAAGATTTTTCTTGGAAAAGGTGCTCTGAGTTTAAAAACTGGTACACTATTTTTGTGCTGTCAGGGTTTTCTGAGACTAATTTTTGAGATTCGGTTTGGTGCTGGTTTAGCATCCTAGCGGGCAACAGAAATAATGATCGGCTCAGTTTTATTATAACAGAAACAATCTGATTAAGTAATTCAATGGCATTCAACTTCTCATAATTTTTGCATATTTTTGAATAGTGCTTATACTTGCTATAATTAAACTAATAGTTATACTAAACGCCCCTAACCAACGGAAGGCCGTGAAATTTTAATTTTATCAGGAAATAAAATATAGCTAAGCAAATGTCATCAAAAACCTGATACAATACCATGTGGTAAGTATACATAATTAAATAGGTAGGTTCGTACCACGTTTTGGGGATTATTAATTAAACTATAAAAAGTGGCTATAAGATTGTTTTAACACAGATTTTAAATATGTATAGTTTTAATGCATTCCTATTTGAATAAAGCAAAAACATCAAAGAAATTGTTAAATTAATTAAAGCAAATTAAATACCTACTTTAAAAACACGCTTTAGTTACTCACGTTTATCGTCACTTTCATAATCTTCACCAAACACAAAAACGATATAATTGAAGAATAAAAACTGAATATTAATTTTAACCATGCTGTTTGATTGATATAGTTTTCTGAACCACCTTAATTTAATAACAAATGCATAATTTTACCATCACAACCACAATTTTAATGTCTGAAAAATATAATCATAGGTCATTTTTGTAATCACTTATTAAACAAGACTGGTTAGGGTCTACTGCCTCTGCACCTAAGCCCGGTAATTATTTATTTATTCATCAGGACATGAGCCCTCAACGAAAAACGGTGAAATACAACTGTGCGCTTAGGATTATTATCGCGTTGCTTAGCAACTAAATTGAATAACGCGCGCATGACCATAGACTAGGTTCGATTAGATTAGAGGTTATTTTATTGTGTCAATTGTGTCTTTATTCCAAATATATAGTAATCAAAGTATTAACTACACACATGACAACAATGACAACATATTAACATGAAAGATTTGTATATTTTGTTAGAAACGGGATTTGATAGAATCTGTAAAATAAAGCAATTTTGACAATCCTTTATAGCAAAAGTAGTGGTTGTCTATGGTTTAAAGTAATATCAAGAAATAAAATTTCTTACTTTTCAGTAGAAACTCTCACTAAAGTTAAGGACGTTTTCTACCAATTGCTATTGTGAATTAAATTGTAAACTACTATCAAACATGACCAAGCGTATCATAAAAACAAACCAACTAACTACTATTATTATGTAAGACCACGCAGGTAGGGGCTTTTAGTCAGAATGAATATTGACGCATTAATTATCGTCTAATCATAACGCGGTAGCCGGGTTCGAATGCCGCGTTTTCTTTGGACATACCTTAACAGTACTATTATTATCGACCAAAATAGTAAGTTTATATTTCTTAGTTTAGACGACAGCACATCAAGCTACTACAATCTGTCAATTTTCTTTATAGATTTTCAGCTTTATCGTTAAAGTATTAAGGTTCAAAGTTGATTGGGAATATTTGGCAGTTTCGGGTATCTTGACCTGCTGTAGTCCATACAGACGACAGCAAGTGAAGCTACTTGAAACTGACAAATATTCTGAATCAAACTTGAGTCATAATGCACTAAATAAATATATATAACTATACTAAAAATAAATATAGTGACAAAAAATACTTCCATTTATATCAGGTGAAAAGGGAAGAATGCACTGAACTTATAATTAGTTTATGGACAACGGATTGGGAGGCTAATAAGAATGCATTTGTAGAGCGACCAATAAATCTGATCATATTTTGGGGCCAAACCCCAAATATGTACGGACGACAACAGGGTCAAGCTACCCCAAACTGTCAGATATTCCCTATCAACCTTAAGCCTTAACGCTTTAGAGATAAAATCTAATAAGAAAATCTGACAGATTGTAGTAGCTTGATACGTTGTAGACGATAACGCATCAAGCCACTATAATCTGTCAGATTTTCTTATTAGATTTTACCGGCCAAAACAATGTTAGGAAAAGGCACTAACACAGTACTTTTTAAAAAAAATGCTCTCCTCTCATATTTTCATAACCTGATTGAGAGCAACTCAACAAAAATAGATAAGAGAATCGACTTTAAAAAAAAAATAGAGTACAGACGATAGCACACCAAGCTGCTTGATCTTTTAATTTTCTTATTAGATTTTCAACTTTATCTCATTAAGGTTCAAGATTCAAGTTGGTTTCGGGTATCTTGACCTGCTGTCGTCTGTACAATACTATAATTTCCTTTAACTATGTAAGTCACTAAACGCCATCGCAGTAGGCCAAGATTAAGTTCGATGAGCTTGAATCTTAGCATAAGGGCGATCCTTATGGTAGGAGTTAAGCTCTTCAGAACTTGACATAAGACAAAATTATGTGGAAAAGGGGAGATATTTACCTTCTAGTGAGATGGTACAAGCTAGTTAGTTTAAATTAGATGTATAATAAAGTACAAATTACGATAAATTTGTATCTATCTGTGACAATACGAAATTATTTTGAAGTTATAGTAGTTCTTATATTATTTAGTATGGCAACTATAACATTTGCCGTGGCACGCAATCCGCAGCTCCATTCGTGTGAGTTCGTCGCTTACGTCCGTCAGGGACTTGGTGCGACCCAAACGGGTGTGTGCGAAAGTATGAAGTGAAATCGTACATAAAAGTGTGTGAGATGATAAGTGTTAGTTTTTTTTGTGCGTAAAAAACAAAAATGAGTGCGAACGGATAAGCCAGTTGTCTTATTAGAATCCTATAACATTGTACGCATCGGTACACGTAACATTTCGTATGAACGGTTTCAAAATGGCTGTGTTTTGAAGGACCCTTTGTCCGCTTTCGTGTGCTTCTTTCAGCATGATAGTGGGATCGTACTGTCAGAAAATTATCTTAGAGAGGTGAGGAAGGCTCTTACTAAGTTTAAGTGGTTCTTGTGTAGCAACGCGGAGTGGAAAACTACTGGTTCCCGCCGCTGAACGGTGTCGGTTGATTGCTTTCTATGCGAGCGATATCCACGAAACGATTGCTAGCAACGTGTGAGTTTCTAATAACCTTTTTATTTTCTCGTTTGTGTACTGATAAAGGTGGTGGAGGTATGCGGGCTGGCTTCAGCGCAAGTTTATTATTAGTTTGGTGTTGATTTTCGAGCCGTGAAACTCGAGGTTTGTCGGTACGAGGTAAACATATGACACGACTAAAAATAAACTGTTTCCACTTACAATGTCTTATTGGAATACTTATTGGATTTGTGGCAGACACATGTTCATGAATAAGGTACCTATCATGGTATTATCATCTTAAAAGGACTTTGATAATGTTTTATGTGCATTATTTTAGATTAAAAAAAGGCTAGATCTATACACCATAGTTGTGTACAAACTGACCAATAGGTTATCAAGCTTGGTATGCAGTTCTAATAAGATTCAAAAAAAAGTTCTAACTGTATTCTTATATTATTTTTATCTCTCTTTATAGACTATATTAAAAACTCCATTTATTAAGTAGTAATATTAATTAATAAATTTATACCGTATTTTACTGTTATTCATATAAGCTTTATAAAAGTGTATTCAATAATAAATGAGGGCCCATTTTTATGTTATTTACACAAATCAATCATATTACGCTTACAATGTTTAGACAGACAGGGTGGTCAATCAATGATATGGCATTTAGAATTCTAACATTCTTTTTTTAATTAAATAGAAATATAACCTCAATTTTATAATCTCATTGCTATTTACGCAAATTATTATACCTGGCATCAAAAATTTCAATTAAGACAATAAGCTAATTAGTTTGTCAAAGTAAGCTCAGTTTGACTATAAGCTGTATGGAATTATATAGTGTGGCAGAGACATTAAAGCACAACTTGTCACCATAGATTATGTACTTATTTATTTTATTTATTTATTTAGGACAACCAACAAATCTTACACTAGTTATATTTATATATTACAATGATATAAAATCTTATGTTGAGTAGAGACTTAATTATAGGTTGAACCGAAACTAATTGTAGTTTTTTTTTTGTTTTAAATAGAATTGCTCTTTTAAATATTTTGATGGCATTGCTACTGTTCTGATATATGAAACTGCAGATTATCAGTTAAAAAAGGCTGAAAATTTTCAATGCAAGACTGTCTAGGATCATGTGCTAATTCATTGTGGAGTGAAAATCTCCATGCCAACCCTTATACAGTATATGATATTTAATCTGTGGTGTATAATATAGTATCAATATGCAACAGATGACTCATTTAAATCTGGCAAGTATCACATAAAATCAAATTCTTTTTGTGTATATAAACATACGTATCTAAATAATGTTCAGTTAGTTTCTCAAATTCAGACAGAAAATCTTAGCTGCAATTAAGAATTCAAATGCCAGGATGTTGTAGGTTATACTAACCTAGGTCTTTAATTTCCTGTTTCCTTTTAATCAAGTAACTGGTTGTCATACATTTACTTATATATTTAATATTATTCATACATTTTTAATATGTTTATCCTAGCAACTGTATGTTTTTCTGTATGTACTACATATGTGTTGTTTGTTATCTTTGATCCTTCCTCCCAGTTCACATTGGACTATGGGATTTTTTTCCTGTTTCAATAGAATGTCTATACAGTAGGAGCCCGATTATCCAGACTAATTGTTCTCTGTAGACATCCTGATAATCCAAAGTCCGGATAATCCATTGTATGAAGAAAGGCAGGCTTTTTCCAAACAACAAATACATGTATCAGCGAAACAAACATATATATTAAGAAATTGTACATAACATACCTATACTTTGCTTTTAATAATTATGAATTTGGTTATTTCCATTTGGCACCAGGAAATAAAATATGTCATAAGTTTAGTTTGGTTTAAAATATTTTGTAATTGTCATTTGATATAACCCACTTTTTCATGAAGAAACACAATGAAGATCCCACTGAGTGCAGAATACAGACAAACATGAGTGTTGTGGAGTCATGCCAGTTCTGACACATTCATATTAGAATAAACCCGATGCTGTTGGAAGTCCAGATAATTGCGAATCCGGTCCTACTGTATTACGTTTATATTGTAAAAGATAAAAAAAGGAAGGTTTTGTAGTATTATAAAAGAATAATAGTGATATTAAATTGTAAAGCAAATGTGTACTTAAATGATAAATTGATATATTTTTGAGGAGGTTTGTATAAACATTTCCACACGTCTTATCACTTTGAAACTAGATCAGGACAGAGTTTCCCTGATGACTCTGAGGGGAAAAAAAAATAAAAATTAGGCAGAAGCTAGTGAAGATACCTACCACCGAAGTGAACTAGTCGGGTTTCCCATACATCTGGCCATTACTGTTGCTTGTGGGCAAAAAAAAGTTTGTGGTTTTAACTGACCATTTTGTTTGATTCACCTCTGCATCTGACAGGGACACCGTTACCTCTCAAAAGACACAATCTGGGAGACAGTATAGGGGTCTCCCCGAAACTGACTGCAAAGCAGCATATAACCACTGTGCACAGGGTTCGCTGAGTTCACTCAGTGAACCAACAGAGTCCCCACTCTAATCACCTGCGACTTCCAATTCTCGCATGCTTAAAATTATGTGGTGGGGTTTCCGCTTGTTAGGCGTCGGGGCAGTTGCCTCCTCTACGCCTTCTTCTCAGAGCAGGGTCGGCTCTCACGATTCCGCTGGACAGCCTTTTTCTGGACCATCATGGTCTCACAAAAAGAGGCAACTAACTTCTCTTCTCTCCAGTTTTCTGTCTTCATTAGCATAACCCCCACTACTGTTGACTGAGACAGGTCTCGCCCGATTCTGGCGACCAATACCTGCCGCTCAGTGGTTCACGCAGGGTAGTCGTGCCCATAGACCTACAAAATTATAAATGATTTTCTCTAGAAATAGAAGCTTACCAATTTGCACAGTTTTAGAGCCTTGCCATCGTTTATAACAAAAAAAAAAAAAAAAAACTAAAAGTAAGTAATATAAAATAACAAGTTCCCGTCACGAAAAAGCGCCCTGCGGATTTTTCAATAATTTCCCTCTTTTTTTTTAGAAGGGAATTTATCAAATGGTCTCTCCCACTCTGGGCGGAGCGGATGGGCGTGTCAGACTTTTGACTAAAACCCACCCATGTTCCTTACTTGCCCGTGCACCAGGGGCCACGATATCTCGTTTGACTGGGATTTCCCTTAGACAGGGAATCCCAAATTCCCTTTTATGAATCATTTTTGAACAAAAAACGAAACTTTACGTTGTCAAACTTTCGTATTAACAGATATTGAGCATTCCTCCGATATTCTACTTCTATCAATACCAAAATATTTTGAAAGGAATGCTTCTAATCATGCCCTGGACCGTAAATTGGGTAATGCACTGTTACTACCAATTGAAGCATATTGCTAGTTCATTGCTCCCTAAGTTTGCAAAATGTGTTTGCTCAACAAGGTAAATCATGTAATGAATGCTGTTAAATAGTGTAATTGAAACTTATTTCTACTGATAGTGTTTTCCACAAATACCCTGCTTAACATGTATTTATCATATATACAGTTCTAACCAAAGGTCACGCCGCCGCTCGAATCTTCGTCGAGTATCGTGAAATGTCGCAGCACCGTTACGTAGTCGACTATTGTCGGCAGAAAACCGAAACACATAACGGCAACCACTCATTGTTATGTTGCGCACCCGCACGCACAGTCTGAGGATGAAGACTAGATATAGTTTTCTTTAAATGTTTATGAGAATTTGTTCTAGTACATGAGAAGATACAAGAGAGTCCCCTCGTTATACTTCTTTCTTATTAATAATAATGAATATTTTGATTAAATAATGAGCATGGTCTTGAAAGAACAAAATAGTACTAGAGATAGATACTCCAAACAGTTTAGACGCGTTTATAAACGTGCCGACTTAAGATACGCCAGTTTACGTCAGGAGCGCACTAATTTGACAGTTCTAAACTGACATTTTATCTTCTGTCCTTTTCTTAACGAAATGGAAAGAAAAAGATGCACATAACTTAAAATTAGTTTAATTTGTAAACAACAGAATCGGCGCCAATATCCAATAGCCTCGAATTCGACATTAATAGAATACACACAAAAAGAGAAAACTTAAAAGTATTACAATATCTATTGAAGATTAGATCACGATTTTATCTTTATAGCGTTAACAATCGTTTTTTTTTTATGATCATCGGTTCTGTAAAGTATTTTCCAAATTTTAATGGAAATAAATTATTTCCATTCAAATAATATGATTCCACAACGTCCGAAGTGCTCCGCATCAACCGGGGATCGTCCTTTGTACAGTTACTTGCACGATGCGTACAGGGATAATTTTCGACCTTAGACAAGTGTGGAGGCATCAGCCGACAATTCTCGATCTTCGAAGCCTCCTATGTATAGCTCGGCATTTAGAAGCAATAGGTCGTATGTATAGAGTGGCAGTGGGCTGGACACATTGCCCGTAGGACCGATGCCCCATGGGGCCGACGGGTTCTCGAGTGGCGACCACGCACCTGAAGACGTAGCGTGGGTAGGCCCCCGACAAGGTGGACCGACGACCTGGTGAAGGTCGCGGGAAACCGCTGGCGCGGGAGGCGCAGGACCGGTCGTCGTGGAGAACCTTGGAGGAAGCCTATGTCCAGCAGTGGACGTCTTTCGGCTGAAATGATGATGATAGAGTGTTTGTGATTGTTTGATATTTCCTTCGACAGTTGAACTGCGTTTCTGAGGTGCGTTTTTGGGAAATTGGATTCAAGCAGAATCAAAATGGGAAAAGGACTTACTGGAATATACAGCGCCGCATTCTCCGTCTGATGATGGTTCCCTCCACAATTGTTCACTGGTCTCTTTGGTTGTTGGATCCAAGGGCGTCCGTTCTTGTTGCTAGTTTTGATGGTGATGTGTTTTTGCAACCAGAGAGAGATTGGCTGTTGTTTTTTCTTTTAGTTTTCTGGCTTAGTTTCTAGGCCTTTAAGCCAGATCTACGGAATTAGGAAGTGCATGGGAAGGAATCTGGAAATTCGAATGTGCTTGATGTAAGAATGGTTGCATGCTCTATAGAGCATAAGAAAATTGGGCTGTATCCTAAATAATTTAATGTAAATACAAGATTTATAAAAAATATTATATAATTTTTATAATATAAATATTATATTTTTCTTTCATTCAAATAAGTACGGAAGATATATTGATTTGAAATGTGGCATGACGTTACCCCGTGGTATATTCGCAGATTCGTGGTACCACGGCGTGACGTCATGCGACATTTTAATAATTTGCCCCTACTCCGTAACTTTAATACGCTATAGTAGTTTTTGGTAAAAATACGAGCCTTATTTTTTTTATTATCTATAAGACTGACTAATTATTTTTTGATTTACCTTGGATACATCCCTATTGTCGGTAGTCGCCTCTACATTTTAAATTGACTTAAGAGCTCCTGTGAGTTTGTTTCTGCCCCTCATACGCCTTTCAAGGGTTCGACCCTAGAATCCTGAGATAGGGTCAAAGATATTTTGAAATTCAATTATAGATTCCTTCAACAGGTGACACTCTAATTGATATCGATAGCGTATCGATTTTAAAAAGCAACTTTTGAGAATAGAAACGAATTGCATAACATCCCAATTTGATTCTTATGATTGTAATACATTTGACCTTTGTGGTTTTGGCTGACTAGCTGATAATCTAACTACGTAACCAGCGCGAGCAAGATATTACGATTTTTATCAGCAGAATGATTTGCAAAACTTTTTTGAATGTTCGAAGTAACAAACCTTTATAATAATGATTGTAAAATCTTAAAGGATAGGCCAACTACAAGTAACGGGCTTCTAATTATTTTAAAGTTGAACCGATTGATTCAATACATATATCAAATAACATTGCAATGCAGATAATCAGTTTATTCCTCTACTATCTTTTGCTTGCGACTTTCGACATTTCGACCGCGTCGCATCGCATCGCTCGCCCGCGCTTTTCGACTTTGCATCCTTTTTACTTTTGCCTCATTGCTGGGCCTTAGAAGTCGTGATGTAAACTCAAAATTGGGGTACCAACCACAAATATATTTTTGTAAATCTGAATGGGTAGTTCGAGAGATTTATTAGATACCAGGGTTGATAAAAATCATGATTTTTTAAAAAAAAATCAAAATAGTCCGATTAATTTGATTTAAATCGAGTTTATTTGATTTAAATCGGATTTTTTTGATATTTTTTACTTTCTTGTCTTTTTTTAAATTGAATAGTCAAATCTTCATTAAAAGGAAAACAACATATTTTGGTTTAGTTTTATTATCAATACAAGTAATATTAAGGTAATTAAACAAGTTCTAATAATAAAATCAACTATTTAAAAACAGTAGCGTTGTAAGTAATAATTTACGAACTAAAAAAGAAACACGAACAAATACTAAGTATATTAATAAACTTAGTTAGTAAAATTTATCATTCTTGAGTTCCTTCAAAAGGAAAACTAATTCGGCTGCCTTCTCGGTGCCTAATCTGTTTCTTATTTTGCTGTGCACTAAATTGAATGCCGAAAATATTCTTTCGACTTCAGCCGAAGAAGCAACTGTACTCAGCAGTTGCTCGTGTGCGCGCCGTAATCTATGTAGAACGATGTCCCTAGACAATTTTTGGCCGACTTGGTTGCAATAAAAATGTAATGATTTAAATCATTGATTTTAAAAAAAGAATCACTTGATTAAAAACACGATTAAAATCACTGATTTAAATCATATCAACCCTGTTAGATACTAGCTGCGTCTCGCGGATTTACCCGTATAAGTTTCGAACTAGTGGGAATATACGGACAAAAACGACATATGAAAGAAAAGAAAGAAAGAAAAAACGTTTATTTGCGGTAAACATGACATAAAAGTGTACAGAAACAATTGAGTGATAATAGTTGACATGCGTCACATCCACGCAAAACGGCTATCGCTCAGCATTAAGCCGACGTAAAGACGTCACCCGGTGCAGCAAACAATCACAACGGACACTTACACTCTTTGACTGACACCGAACCGGTACAAAAAAAACATGCAATAATAATAATAATAACAAAAAACTAAAATAAAAATCGAAATCTTCATAGTGAGAGAACAGTTTAACTTTAAACAAACACAAACAGGAATATAAAAAACAAAAACAAGATATAAAAACGACGAGAATATCATTCTCAACAATGGTTTACCTTTTACATAGTGGCAACATTAAGGAAGCGTCCGGTTTGACCTATGCGCATCCAGAATGTATCAATTTATCAAAGTTATATAGTTTAATCCTGATTGTAAACAATCTGTGTGCCAAATTTCATCCAAATCCGTTCAGTAGTTTTTGCTTGTAAGAGTAACACATACAAGCTCTCACATTTAAATTATTGTGTAGGATAATATAGATATTCATTGTGTATATGTACATAAAGCGCCACGAACCAGACAATACGTTTATCAAATTAATTTTTCATTATACAGTTTTTCTCTTGTGCAAACGTGACGAACTAATGAGTACTGAAACCTTGAATAACTCTAGAATTGTTATTGATTGTACATCGTGGCAGCTACATCAAAAAATAGAGGAAAAGTATTTAAAATACTGCTTGTTCCTTCTATTTCGTAATAGGATTGGTTTCAGAAGTTGGTTTGATATAAACTATAGCTGTCGATTCGATAAACTTTAAATATAATATGTAACGAAAATATTCTAATCTCAATTCGATGTATGAAGTCTTCTAATAGTAGTCTCAAAAATATAAATTGTCGTTGAGAATACGTTAACAACTTCGTCAAAATACACAACATGGTGCCTTGTTTCGCCGAAGAGTTGGACAGGGAGGTACTTATAGTTTGTAGTACCCTCATTTTGTCATTTAAGAAAGAGAAAAAATTATAATAGGGATGTTTACTGGGTTAAAAAAATTGATTCTATTTAGTCCGTCATTCAGATTATAGAAAAATATTGGATACGTATATTTTGTTTTATCAAATCAACAAAAATTAACAAATATAAAAGGCGTCAAAGATCAGGAGTGGTGGCTGGTGACGTCACTGCTGGCTAAAAAGTGTAGCGTGCAGTGACGTCACATGAGTTTTCAATGCATTGTCTCGTCTTCATTTTTTTTTTGTTTATATGAAAAAAGGAAAAATACATATCTAGATAGTATTTTTTGGAAATCTGACTGACAGACTAATTAGCTTTTTTTAGTCAACTACCCTATTATTTAGCACGTACCAGTACAAGTAAAAAAAAGAAAAATAAAACAAACCTAATAAAAAGCTTATTGTCCTCTGAACTGAGCACAAATCCAGACTAGTATAAAAGCCACACCAGTATGAAAATTTCGACACCAAGTACCTACCGACTGTGTAGATTATTAAAATTTTGTTTGACGGACTGAAACCAACACCCTAATTACGTAATACACTATTACTTATAATCATCATCTCAGCGTTAATGCCAGTCGCGTCCGAAGCTTTTTCAGCTTTGGAGTCTGGGGTCCGCTTTACCAGTCTAACTGCTCGTTTTGGCTAAACTTCACAGTTGGAATCATTTTGAAGCCTATTGTCAATTCATTGCTCCATATGTTCGAAAATGTATCTGCACAAAAACGTAAATAACGCAATGAATGTTGTTGAACTGTCAAAATGAAACCCATTGCTTCTGATAGTGTTACGCAGTTACCCTACATCTCTTTCTTCATTCCTGAACCCATGACTAAACAATGTTTCCTTGTGAGTGTGTTTAATTGGTGTCAGATAATATACAGGTGAATGCCTGGTGAAGAGACAACCTGCATATAAAGTTGTGCCAGTAGTTCATGTTCAGAGCGATAAGTTGCTTCTTAAGGCTTGTACACATGGCTACAGTGGTAGAAACCATGCTAACATGGTTTAGTACCATGATAGATTTATCATACAGTTCTTGAGATTGAACCGAGTTTCTTTATGTGTAAACAGAAACTGAACCTATTGTCAGTCTTGATAACTGTTTACGGAGCAGATGAATAGTTTTCTTGTCATCTTACAACGCATGTCTCTGTAATCTACCAATTAGAGCGTCACCGAGCGTCTGCAAAAACATAAAAATCATTTTTTTCGTGTTATTTTTGCTGTCAACGCACAAAAGAGAAAACTGAGCAGCTAAGACTAGTATCCCACCATAAAGCATATTCCATAGCCAGAAATTTTGTCCCCGATTTCGGTCTCTTTAGGGTTTTTTTAAGTATGTACAGTATGCCTAGTATGAGTTTTCATTACGAGACTCGATCGTCGATATCGAGCGCGTTTGGCGCTCTTATTGGTTGAGAGTTCTTACAACCTTGAAGCGGGCCAATCAGCGAGTTAAACGCGCTCGATATCGACGACCGAGTCTCGTAATGAAAACTCATATTAGGCCTACTTACTTATCTCACTATCGCTATCCTACAATACTCATGCTTCTAAGAGTAGGCTAAGCTTTGGGTTGTGCGTTGTACTCTAGTAAATGTATTTCAGGTTTTTATTATGTACAAAATCTTGTCTACGGTGCCTATTTAAATATACGTATTTCCATAAGTACCGTAGACAAAATGCATGGCTTGCATGCATTTTTCGACTTGTGCAGATTCCGAAACGGCTATCTACTTCGGCACGAATAACGCAAACGTTTCATCTGTATACATAGGCCTTTATCTCTTGGTAATATCACCTATACTAACACAATCTTTCAAACAACCTCCTTGCCCCACTTAGCAACTTCGTTTCGTGTTACAGAAAATGTTTTTGCCAACATTGAAAACATCTACTGCGTATCCTGCTGTCGTAAACGCAGATATTATTTGGCACTTCTTAGCAAATATATTCAGGTGTTCTCTCTCCATTTTGAAACTGACGTAGTTTTACAGCTAACCAGCAAACACGGTAAAATATACATTTTTATTTTAGTCGATGTTAACATCTTTACAAGTTTAGTATGAATTTCTATGTAACTGTTTTATATACGTATCGTCGTATCATCTTTGCCGTAATACAAGTTCGAAATGCACGTTTTAATAATTATAATGCATGATATTTTTACCGTCTCTTGTACACTTCACAAAACATCATATTTTTCATTATGGTGTGTTGTAACAAAAGGCATACGCAGGAATTTTGTAAGTATTTGGGATCGCGCCGCGAGTTCATTAATAAATTCTGTGCGCAGTATTTAGGGTGCGTATGATTTTCAGTTTCGATATTTTTTTTATTTTGTGGATTAATTTTCTGTATGATTTAAAAAGTGAGCTAGGTATTATGAAATTTTTGTTTATGCTATCAGCTTTTACTCTGTGGTAGGCCATAACATCAGCCGCCGGCAGAAGTTACCACCCACCAGACAAAATCTTGCCGCCAAGCGATTTGTCGTGTTCCGGCATGATGTCTGGTGAAGCCGTACGGAGGACGGGTCTGAGCAGTTGTGTTGCGATGTGTGCCGAGTACGATGCGCCTAATGTTGTTGTGTTGGGAGTTTGGTCGTGGAGGGTCTTCACATCAATCTCCCTTTGGCGCAGCATCGTTGGTCGTGTTGTTGGATTTAACATTGCATCACCTCGCTCAACTGCCGTCTTCCTTCGTATTCGCTCGGTTTTTCTGAGTGAATAGGCTCTTAATAAACTAGCACGCTTTACCATCGACGATCGCATCACTGCTTACCATCAGGCGGGATTGCGGTCAAGCGCTAGTTTATAATTATTAAAAAAAAAAAAAGCTTATACTCCGTTTACGGTTTTGGCATGTATACCTACTCTATAATTACCTTTATCTTTCAAGTAAATGTCATTCAGTATATTATAGTGGCTTCCAAACGTTTGATATCTTTCCATTTTAGCTTTGATAGCATATTCTTTTACTTTAGTATTTATTTCAGTATAAATGTAACAGTTCAAACATTAGGATGCAAAATTATCGAACTAACTTCTGAAGGTCTGCCTATAGAGTATTTAAATATTTGCTCAGCACGTATTTTATAAAAACCTAGATATACCTAATTATTTATATATTGAATTTACAAAAACAGTCCTTTAAAAATATATATATATTACTTACAATAAAAAAAATCATTATAATTAAAAATTTATATTGGTAGGTACTCCCGTCCCGTATACATTTCACCTTATCCTGTGTTCGCGGTTTAGTTTTCGGATATGAATTTTTGGAAATACAAATACCTATAATACCTACACATTAATGTAAATACCACACAGTTCTGTTTACGCTATATATACGTATATATTTTAAGTTTTATACGGTTGATATTGTTTCATGTGTTCAAATAAAATCAATCGGAAACAAGGTTTTAAAGAGAGTTTAGATACATATTATTATACTTTGGTCCTAGTGGACCAATATAAATCTCGACCTTAGAAGCATTAGGTCGTATCTATAACTCGACGTTAGAAGCAGTAGGTCGTATGTGAAGGTCGGTGTAGGTGTAGGTCGTCGTACGTACACATACGACGACCTAATGTTTCTGACGTCGAGCTATAGATACGACCTAATGCTTCTAAGGTCGAGAAATATAATCTATATTCTATATAATAGGAATGTTACCTGGCTTAAAAAATTGATTCTATTTAGTCCATCATTCAGATTATAGAAAAATATTGAATACTTATATTTTGTTTTATCAAATCAATAAAAATTGACAAATATAAAAGGCATCAAAGATCAGGAATATTGGCTGGTGACGTCACTGCGCGCTAAAAAAGTGTAGCGTGCAGTGACGTCACACGAGTTTTCAACGCACTGTGTCGTCTTAATTTTTTGTTTATATGAAAAAAAGAAAAAATACGTGTCTAGTATTTTTTGGAAATCTGACTGACGGACTAAATAGTTTTTTTTAGTCAATACCCTATTGTAATTTTAGTACAAAATTGGAATCAAGATTTGTTTAAGATTTAATATATTATCAACTTAATGATATCTATTAAAGTTCACTTAATGCGTAAATTGTGATAGCTGTTACGCGTGTGCAAAGATAAACTATAATGTAACGACTATACGTTGTAATATAAACATAGTATGAACAAATGGGCTTACGTTTGTTGTGATACTATTATCTTCTCCGACCAGCAACATAATTGTTCAACACACTATCAATCTCAATCTAGAATCATTATGAAGGATATTGCTCCTTCTATTGCTTATGTTTGAACCCAACTCATAACATAGAACTACAAATGGGTGTATGGTGTACTATTTGGAGGGTGCTATGCCTAGCCTTTCGTGGATTATACAATATGTAAAGAAAACCCTATCCGAACCATAAGGATAATAAAGGTTAGGTAAACACATGACCAAATATAATATAAAATTTTACGTAATCATCATAGTAACAATACTAATGAATTTTGAAATAATCTTTTTTTCCCGCGAATTAACTCCAACTTCCCCGAAATTTGTTAATTTAAAAAAAAATGACAACTCCATTTGGAATGTATTATTATAAGCGATGTGACCACGTGGCGTGCCCTGTCCCCCGTCGCCCGCAAAAGGTTTGCCTACCGCACATGTATTAAGTTACCTCTTTTTGCGAAATACAATTTATTTTTTTTAGAAGGATTTTTTTAAGTTTAGCCCGGCTTTGTATCCATTAGTAGAATCAGTTATCGATACCTAACAATGCCTTCACGGATCGGACAGGGTTTTCTTTACATATTGTATAGGCGTGATGTTCTGTTAATTACAAAAATATTCCAATTCAGGTTTGTTACATACCATTTTTTTACACAGTCGTGACAGTATCACTAAATTCTTTTATCTTAGAAATATTAAATCCCTTTTTTTGCGGTTACGTATCATAATATAAAGGGTGTATCTGACATCGACGCACAAACGAGTACCATGGATCCAATACGTGATTCTGAACCCCCCAGTGGTGGAATTTTTTGTCAGCTTTTTCATGATTAAAAAGAAACATATTGTAGTTTTTTTTTTTATTTTAGGCCGTTCATAATTGCTATACTTTATAACCCAATAAGATTAGAAGAGATTTAAAGTAAAAAATAATTAATTCGCTAATTACACAAAAAAACAGTATAACTTTGACTTAACCTCAATAAAGTTCAAAATAAAAATACTGAAGCACAGGTTAAGTCTGGAACTAAAGTTTGATTTCGTTTTGTAATAACTAATAAGGCGGATAGAGATCGTGAAACCTCGATCGCTTACGGGCAACTCTTCAAGTATATAATGAACCCTTATTATTTCTTTATGTCGTACGTAATGTCATTTGGACGTCACGTTTCGGACATAAAATTGTGTACTATTTTAATTTAATTATTTGTCGACACATGTAGTTTTTTTTTTTTTTAATAATAAAAATAATTATAAACTAGCGCTTGACTCCAATCCCGCCTGATGGTAAAGCGCGCTAGTTTATTAAACCCATTCACTTAAAAAACTTAGTGAATAGGAAGAAAGACGGCAGTTGAGCGAGGTGATGCAAATTTATAAACCCAACAACACGGCCAATGATGCTACACCAGAGGGAAATTGATCTGGATGGACCATGATCAAACTCCCGACACAACATCATTTGGCGCATCGTACCCGGCAAGCTTCACAACACAACTGCTCAGACCCGTCCTCCGTACGGCTTCACCAGACATCACGCCGGAACACGACGAATCGCTTGGCGGCAAGACTTTGTCTGGTGGGTGGTAACTTCTGCCCGCAGCCGATCTTATGGCCTACGGAATTTAGCCCGTTCAGCAAACAAAATTATAGGATTATTATTAGTATTACAAGTGTAGATTATTATCTACAATCATTTATTAATTTGGGTAATCCACTTTTTGTGGCCTTTTTTTAGATGTCGGTCAGTACCTAAATTACGGGTCTCAGTCGTATATATATATCTGTATATCTATTGTCTTGTAATCTTACTTACTCATTATAAAGACGTAGGTAAAATATGTTTCTTAATACTTGTCTTGGGTACATGTTTGCTGCATATCCTCACGTAACAATAGGCTATTGAGGTGCAACAAGACTGATGAAATCACATATTAAAACGTATTGTACTGTTTTTAAAGCATCATTGCTTCGTTTGTCCAACTGTGTTCTAAGCTCATAATTTAGGAGACGTCAGATTAAAGGCTTAGAGCCCCGTCGGCTCATAACAGCCCCGACTTACGAAGTGTAAGTCGTGGGTTCGAACTGAGACTTTGCTTTTTGTAAATAATTTTATCAGCACCGCTCTCAAAACTGTAAAGGAAACATTATGGCGAAACTGGTATGTCCTAGAAACAAACTTTCGGAGGCTTTCCATCTACCAACCTGCACTGCATTTACAGCCCGCACTTTATCGATGAGGAGATCAGAGTTCTGGTAGCGTTGATATTATAGGCTTATGCAGAGTAAATACGTATATCAGCTAGTGCTGTTAAGAGACTGATTTTCAGTTTACTACAGCTAATCGCGGTCTTATAGGATCATTATCTAAAAGCCGGATATACATACAAAAATAATAACGACTTGTTCATTCCTATAAGAGCCCAATTTACCATTTGTAACATGTCCGACCATTTCACCCACGCTTGCCTTTAGAAAGTCGATGGGAACCGCGATAAATACTTAGGTTTCGGCGCCGGCGGTTCTCGCATTGTTCTCCGACCATAATAGGAATATATAGGATACGACCATAATGCTATTTTCACTTCCGCACGACGAGGATTTGGTGTGGCGATTACAGATATATATGCGGTTGAACCGTTTATGAGTCGCCAAAATATAACCGGTTTATATTTGTTGTTTGTTTATTTATGTTGCATTTCGTCATCCAATATTGTAGAAAAACTCCAATTTAAGAATTCTCATTGCTCTAATGCAGTGAAAATGAGACTAAATGGAAACGGCGCTGGTTTAGAAATAAATTACAATCCAGATTTCGCTACTGGATGGATTGTGTACTCTGTTTCTTTTGAATTTTAGTCAGGTTTTAGGTTCAAGAGAAAATTGTGAAGGGATGCTCTTAGAACCGAGGACAGAAGCCCTCTTTCATTGTAGAAGTAGCGAATAATTAGTATAGATAGATAATATAGAGAGAATTAGTATGTAGGATTTCTATCGGCCTAGTAATAGGTTAGAATGATTGTACTAGATTTGGCAGGTTTTAGGATTGTTTTCTCACACTATTTACCCTTTTTAGCCACGTGCGGAATATTCCTATAATACTATCCCCATGTTATTACCGAAATGTTTAATCTTATCTTGGTTAGACGTGATAACAAGTTATCAGATATCTAAAACTAATGAGATCATTTTTCTTTATAAGAGGTGCCAATACAGTTGTGTTGCATGATACCGCAAATGGAAAAAAAGTATTATAAAAAAAAAAAAAAAAAGATTTTGAAAAATATCGGGAATCCCATGATAATGAGTATTTTAAGAATTACGTATTTCTGTTTTTTTAAGCTATTGCATAGCTTCTATCGCGGGCCTTGAGCGCGGGGACCGAATCCAGAAATTCCATAACGAAAAAACCTCACGCTCCCCATCGTCTAACGTCGTTTCAGTTCGGCAGTCTTCGGCACGGTATGTTTGTGTGCGTGCGACTACATCTTTTGAAAACAATTTATAGATTTTCAAAAAGAGCATGCATATTGCAGGGCGCGAACTCAGTTCTACACACTTGCCATGTTACTGATAGTCGCGATGTGCTAAACTTGCGATTAATTTTCTCTCTGAAATAGGTCTTCTATAGAGATATGTCATAGACGTCATCGACGTTGTCATGGCTACCTTTAAAACTTTTCATATAATTAAGTACTTTTATTCAAATTAATTTAGTAGTGTTTTTATAAAATAGCTTTTTTTTTAACGGAAAAGCTAAGATGAATGTCACGCTAATTTTTCATTGGACTTTTAAATTATTTATAGTGTTGTTTACTAAATAAAAGCGCGTGATTTTATAGAGTAAAAAGTGCTCACGCGGCCGTTTTTTCAATTGTTGCAAGAATTCAAAAGACTGTCTTTAAATAGTGTTCAGACGATTGCTCAAAGTGTATTAGATTTCATTAGTAATAGAAATAGCATTTCAATAATGACTTTCAACTGCCAAAGTCTAAATAGTCATAAATACGATTTACAAGATTCAGTTACGAGACAAACAAATGTGTTACTTCTTACCGAAACTTGCATGACGCATGATAATCCAATTGAAATACCTAATTTTAATTGTATTGTTCAGTTCAAACGAGATACTGTTTCTAAAGGTGGGGTAGCTATTTACCAAAATAAAAATGATATTACTAATATTATGACTCCGAATATTGAAATAAATATTGCACACGTTAGCGATGTTAATGTTAGGCGCTCAGTTGTTGGAGATATTTGTGCGTGCTTATGCAAACTTAGAAATGGCCTACAAATAGTTATGGTAGCAATTTACATTTCTCCGAATCCAAAATTGGACGAGGTAGAGCATTTTATTCATCGCACTTTACTGGAGTACACTGAAGAAGGCTCGAAAATACTTGGTACAAATGGTAATAAATTTCCACTTATCTTGGCTGGCGATTTCAACATTAACTTCGCTGATAAAAAATCAGAGCGGTTGACAACTTTTCTATCAAAAACATTGAATTTGAAAATGAATGAAATATGGGACCACCATTGACGCGGTATTTTCTAGGTATTTAGAGGATATTAAGTCGCAAACTTATGTTTCTTATTTCAGTTAACATAAACCTATAGTTTCAATGATAAATATTCCTGAAGAACCAACAGCTACTGTAAGGCAGGCGCGTGCGCTCCTTACAAGCAGAAAAGCTCTGCATACCCTAATAGTCTTCTAAAATTATAATATACTGTAAAATAATTTATATACTACAAAGTTAAAACTAAAAGACTTTGTTAATCAGTTATTGATAACACTGCCATCTATTGGGCCTAGTGCTAACGAGACACATTAGTTGCCTTAGGCGCGACACCCGCGCCTCTTACGACGTAAGCATAAACAAAATGTGCCTCTTCCGTATCTGTCTGTGTATAAAATTATTTGCTTGTGTGCCTAAACTGTTGTGTACGTGTGCGTGAAATTTCTTTGGGTTTAAAGCCCATGATAAGCACAGCTTCTAATAATGCGACGAATTTAAGAAGTTCAGAAATATAGCATGATTGTTGTTCGTTCAAATACCTTTTTATTTTAGCAGCTTATGTTGTTTCATTATTGCTGTATGGGTTAAATATGTATTGATTGTTTTAAGCGGAATTGAATATTCATTTATTTTAGAGTTTTTGGTTTAACACAAAAGAAAGGTTGTCTTTATAAAAAGTATTATGATAATTATATGTGGTTAGCAGGTTGTGTAGTGTGTACAAATAAATTGTTTTGTTTCTCGTATAGGTATATTATTTTAAAACACGGCTTTGACAGTTCGACGTTATAAAAACTTAAAAGACCTTAAGTTTTTCAACCTACTTGCTTTTGAATTTCAATACTATACTTTATGTTGTAATAATTTTCCTGAAGTTTACAAATTAGCAAAATTTAATAGTTATGATTCCAATGAGTAGTGCATTACGCATATTTATGAAAAGCCAAAGCAGACTCATAGATTTGTCTATCTGTCCATTTTAAAAGAACTTTTAGCGATTTCAAAACGATCTTATATATATTTGATTTTTACAGAGTTATTTAAAAATAGATAGGCGCGTTGATTTAATTTATAGATAGTGAAATATTTTTTTTTAGTTTTTTGAGAAATAAATTATTACTTATTTACAGTTGAGTTAGTAATACCATTTCATTGTATTTTGACAGCCTACATGGCGTAGCGGTAGCGAACGCGGCCGCTGCGTAAGGAGGCGCGGGTTCGATCCTCGCGCAGTGTAAGTATTTGTATGCATGAATATGAATATTTGCACTGGTCTGGTCGTATCTCGGAAAGCACGTTAAGCCGTTGGTTTCGGTTGCCATGCGAACATCTAGTGGCAGTCGTTACGGGTTGTTGGAGCCCACAAAAGTCCAACAATTGGTCTAACTTCAATGCTTCGATATTGCCTTCGCGTTGTGGAGGTCAGACGGCAGTCGCTTCACGGAAATTGTCGAAATTTCGCCAAAATCAGCAATTAGACTGGAAAAGCGGACCCCAGATTCCAAAGCTTTGGATGCGACTGGTATTAACCCTGAGATGATGATGATTTCATTGTATTCATTTGGGCAAATAAAAAATACCTAATGCCCCACGTATATCATTTATTTGACTTGTTCTTATCATCAATCACATACTTAGATGTTCATTGTAGCCACGCACAAACATCAATTCAATGTTGACATGCGAAAAAGTACGCGACTATGTTAAATTGAAACTACGTCTAAGTTACGTTTTTTAAGTTTTACCATATATAAGCACAGAGATTTGGATAGTAGGTATATTTATGCATACCCCCAATAAAATCTTTGTGCACGCCCCTGCTGTAAGGTAATAAAACCCACATGTATTGTAAAATAATAAAAATATTTTAAATAATATTAACTTTTTATTTATTTAATAAAAGAAAAATTTGTTTTCTTATCGGTCACCACGCTCAAAAAGTGTAACTTGAATTAATATCAAAGAAAAAGAAATACTGCATAAATAAAATAAATAAATAATTATAATTGCATAAATTGATACAAAATGCTATGCAATAGCTTTACAGCGGCAGTCCCCGAGTGCCACACGTCTTTTTTTTTTTTTTTTTTTTTTTTCTTCAAAGGAGTTTTCCACTTTGCATGTGATTAGAATATACCTATGCAAAAAAGTCGAAATCTTAATTCTTACACGTATCAAAGATATAATTTTTATCCCTCAGCAATTTCTCCTGAATATCAAACTTTAAACGACCGACGACCTGGTGAAGGTCGCGGGAAACCGCTGGATGGAGGCGCAGGACCGGTCGTCGTGGAGAACCTTGGGAGAGGCCTATATCCAGCAGTGGATGTCTTTCGGCCGAAATGATAATGATGTTGAAACGAGTTTCTAACTAACGAACGCTAAATCTTTTTTTAACTCGTGTCCGCTTATAACTCGGCTAGCTCGCCAACAATCGTGTGAATCTAGACTTAAACATGTAGCATCCTACGAACATTTATTTGAATAAAAACTATGTTTCAAATCTTCCATAGCTAACCAAATTCAACACTAAAGGTCAATGCTCTAAAATTTAATCACGTTATTGTCTACTATTAATAGTGATCAGAAATAATAAGGAAACACCTTGTTGTAAAAGATAATGGTCCTGATTCCCTTGTTCAGAAACTAAACTAAATTTAAGTGTTTCTTTTTCTTTCTATTTCATTAAGAAATGGACAGAAGATAAATATAAGTTTAGCCGGGCTGTCAAATTTGTCCGCGCTAGACGTAATTTGACGTATTTTTAGTAGCTGTTTTTAATCGCGTCTAAACTATATACAGTATGTTAAGAAAACCCTGTCCGACCCGTGAAGGTGTTGTTAGGTATCGATAACTGATTCTACTAATGCATACAAAACCGGGCTAAACTTAAAAAAAAAATCCCCCTAAAAAAAATAAATATTATTTCGCAAAAGGAGGTAACTTAATAAATGTGCGTTGACCACCCTTCGCCTGACGCCCGCGGGGGGCGGGCGGCAGGACACGCGGCACGTGGTCGCATCGGTATTCGCTCATAATAATATCGGTGTTGTCACTTTTTAAAAATTACCAAATTTCGGGGAAATTGGAATTAATTCGCGGGAAAAAAAGATTATTTCAAAATTCATTTGTATTGGTACTATGATGAATACATAAAATTTTATATTATATTTGGTCTTGTGTTTACCTAACCTTTATTATCCTTATGGGTCGGACAGGGTTTTCTTAACATACTGTAGAGTATTTTAATTTGTCAGGAGTAAACTAATATTTTATTTACTTTATGAAACAGAAAGGAAAATTGAGTTTAGTTATTAAATAGGGAATCTGGTCTAACACCAGAGGTTTCTGAATGCTTAGGGAAGGCTTTTAGCTTGAGATTTTATTATAATAAGCGGATTTCACGTTCGGTTTCGACAACTCTGTCGTGACTTTTCAAGGAGAATCGGGGTTTCATTGTAAATCTAGATTGTTTTGCTCCACTCGTATTTCTTTCGCCTTTCAGTTAATGGAAATTAATATCATAATAGAGATATAGTCAACTGGGTTAATGGCCATCCAAGGAGAGATGTTATCATCGTAACAATTAATGTCGCCATCTTAAGTTTCATATTTAGGAAAAGCTCCTCCTCAATTTGTTAATGAATGCGCCTTCTGCATGGTACTGAGCGTCGTCGGTTTCCAGGCTGAGGCCTTTACGGGTCGGTTTCACGGAACGGAGACATGCTTTACGGTAATGGTGGCTCTTAGCAAATGAAAACTCGATTTTTACGACGCTTTTTGCGAAATTACTTGGCTGTAAAAACTGAAAACATTAAAATTGTGCGGGTCCTGTTGTCTTGTGAGGCGTCTTTAATTTGGGATGTGTTAAGGTTTCATTTCAGAAATAATTTCTATAACAGTCTTTGTTATATGGAATATATCTTGTCAGATCTAACAATAATGTCAAGAATCCTGTAATTATTTTCAACTTCCTGTATATAACGTATGTTATCATTGTTGATAGGGAATGCATGTCATGTACCCGGAGCAGGCGTCGCAATACCACAGCAGTCAGCCCCCGTGCCCGCAGCCTGAATACCGACCGGCAGCATCGCCGGCCTATCAGCAGCCAGCCAAGAAGCGCCGCGTAGTGAGCCCTACACAAACGCAACAACATAACGGAATCCCACCACACGCACAGCTTGACAACAGCGGCTACAAGGTGAGAACTATTACACAAATAAGACAATAAATTAACCGTTTATGATGACTGAAACAGAATACTGGTTATGAGCGTCGAAATAAGCTTTAAATAATTCGCACAATAATTATTTGGTATTTTTAGATTATCAATATTATCTGAATATGCAATTCATTTTTATAAGCCAATCTTGATAATAGCTTGTTTTGTTTTTGGTCACTATCGCAATTATTATTATTAGAGTCCTTAATTTTTAAAACATTTTGCCTTGCATTATACTTTGCAATTAGATGTTTTATTTCCAGAAAAGCATTATTCTGCTTTCATGTGTATTATAATTAGACTTGTGAAGACTAAAATACTGTTGCTTTATTTGCATTTAATTCAGGCATAACTCATCTTAGCATTTTTCGATGCACACATGTTCGGCAGTCTCTTTGTCTTGGGGTAAAATGTGAGAACGTAACGTGACGGGAAAGCAAAGAGTTAACACTTTCTACACTACTCTGCGATTTCAATTCACGGAAAATTCCCCATAATACACGACTCATATACTGCATTGAAAAGGTTACTTGGAGTATTTCAACATTTAATATCCATGTAACAATATCAAACCAGTGCTCAGTCACCTGTACCAGCTGATAAACAACTGGTTCTATCGAAAGAGGATAACATTGCTTTACTAAATGTTTTCATTTTAATTCAATATTAAATTTACTTAACTAAAAGGTTAGGTTCGGTGAACAGTTCCACTACTTAGGAACAGTGTTTCTCAGAGGTACATAATATATACATAATCACTCTATATTGTTCCCACTATTGGGACACAGGCCCATTCCTTCACATCGAGAGGGGCTCGGTGTGAGGGAATGGCCCATAATCTACCACGCGGGCCCAGTGCGATTTAGTAGATGTCACATGTTTTCGAAGTTTTTGAGTCTAGGACATGTCATAACATGTTTCCTCACGATGGTTTCCTTCACCGTTTTGAGAGTAGTGGTGGTGAAATAATACACAAAATGTCTGACGGGGTTCGACCTACAAGTTGTAAGTCGCGACCCACACCACTAGGCTACCGTTAAATATGCCTACGATAAATTATTCGTAGGAAAAATCCTTTCTGCCCTAATATTCGGATTACTTTATTATTCCACTTGACGAAACGATATTTCGGCTTCATCGATAATACATAGCACGAATACATGAATAGTTTGTGTTTATTATATTCTACATGTTTTTTTGTCGAATATTTCAACAAAATTGATACAAGAACGCGAGTGTCGCATCAAGGAGTCGTGTGTAGTTAATTTCGCGTGACGCAGAGACTGGCCAACTGATGAATATGTGATGGTATCAGCACTCGTTTTACAAAGGAGGGTGCGGAGCCGAACCATACGTATTTTCATGTAAATTGATGGTGATAACGCTCGTGCTGGAATCACTGCGTTATTTACTTAATTGACGTTTATTTTAAAGCTTTTGCTAATCTTCGGTAAGGGAATTGTATTACCTACGCAGTGCCGTTTTGACTAAACGTAATCCATTACCAAAATTAGTGTAGTAGTCAAGTGTCTTCATACTTTTACGCAAGGAGTTCCAGAACTTTTGCTGTACTTCGGTGTTCATAAAAATAATTTCCCTGGAGAAATTTGCCATATTTGCTTTATCAAGTCGCTGGACTTTATTAAATGTATAGAAGAAGGCTTATTCGCCTTGCCCACGCACTTGCTTACTTTCGGGACACCTGGCTTTCATTAATAAAGGTTTAACAATTCTAACTAATGGTGAAGAAAAAAATTCCCGTGTACAATGATTTTCCAAAACAAAGATATTCCGGCGGTAATTTTAAAACAGACCCCTTTTGCGAACTCCACAATATGCAATGGCGCATCTGTCGCGAGATGGTCTTTTTACCGTTAATCAACATCTGGGGCACTTTTGAAAGTATCGCCCGGCATGCGGTTCGCTTGACGACGTAACCGAAATTGGTCTGCAGTCCTTTATTGTGTATTTAAACTAAATATTGACTTAAGTCTTGAGTAGATTTGGATTTCGCAGAATATTCCATTTGAATTTGTAAGTTGTTTTGTTGTCACAAATTGATAATATCATCCTAAAATTACGTGAAAGATTAAACAATCTGCATTACGAAAAGTTCAGTCGTTGTTGTTAAGTACATTCGCCCAGACTTACGAAACTCTTTTCAAATTACCGTTCTCAATTGTTGTTCGTTCTTGCTGCAAAAGCCAAAACAGCCAATGCGTCTTTGTTTGCAATTGCAACGTGAATCTCGTTTCATTCTGTCATGTGATCACATGACTTGTGTTTAGTGTGTTGCTAAACGATGAGTTCCCAACCGCGCTTATTACTGAAGATATTTCAATGACAACTAGGTACTGATCGGAATTTATCGACAAATGCAGTCTGTACTCTCTGCAGGGGTGTACTGGTTAGGTAACGTTGATTAGTAGCTAATCAACTAATTAGATGGACAAGGAAAGCTTTACGACCGAAAATTGTGGGCCTAGGGTAAATCTATACTGGAAAGAAAGACAATCTCATAACCGATGTCTAATATGTACATGCATATAATATCATGAATTGTATAAAGTTTTGTCAAGGCTATTTCAATCGATCAATTTATATAACTCAGTTTCCGTGAGTATCGCTGTATATTTTATCCAATAGTGTTTATATAGTAAAATAACAGTGGCGATATTTAGATGTGAAAAATAATAGAAACGTTTGCGTAAGCGGCACGTGGACGGGAGCCGGGCCTCGTGATAGCTCAACGTGAGTCGAGCACCGCGGGAATACACAACTGAACTGGGACTTTCTGGAGAGGAAATATCACATTGGAACTCTCGCTTTTCAAGAATTCATTTTCAATTAATGAATTGATCCAATTATTAAGGAATAACAGTCGGAAAATTCGGAAAAACTTTATTGGAAATCACTTGATTGTATCACTGTAGCTTAGTAACTAAGGTCTTCTAAGTATATCTTGGAAACCAATGACTGATTACAAGATGAAGGAAAACCTAAGTAAAACTGGACTTTAAGTCTGAAATCGAGCAAGCGTGGTGATTACGCTCAATCCTTCTCTGTATGAGAGGAGGCATGTGCCCAACAGCGCGACGATAAAAAGGTTGATGATGATGATGATGAACTAAGGCCTATAATTTAATCAAATGAGTTTAGTCGAATGACGTAGATGTGGTCGGGTGTGGCGGAGCTTCACAGCTCATAACGGACATAATATTCATAGCCTATTTGACTAATAAATATCATACTATTGATTAGTCAAATAGACTATGAATATTTTTATAAACCCACTACACTTTAAATGATTGCTTTTATCCGGGATCAGTGGTCGAATGGCGCAGCAACTATTACTATTCTAATTAACTAATTAACCACTTGTGTTTAAAAGTAGCAGTCATGTTTCGTCAAAAACACTAAACACGAAGTGAAATCCAGTTCTAAATTATTTTACATATCAAAAATTTCGTGAACAACAATTTAATCAGAACTAAAGCTATCGACCCATTCGATATAGGACTTTACGCCACTAGATTTTAAGTGTAGTTTGGTATGTATGAACGAGTGACGCAATAGTGTTTGTTTACGTGGAGCAAAGTGGCTACGTGCATTTAGCGAGTGGCTTGTACGACGTTGCCAAGCCGTGCTTGTGCCAAATTTGGCTTCGGGATGATGGTTGCCTACCGCCCGCAACGGCATGACCACTTTTTGTCAAGAATTGAGGCACAGCATCAAATCTTGCTTTTGGTCTGTCAACTCAACTATACAGCCGCCTGGAGAGATTGTCAAGATAAACTGATCACAGTTGTTGATAACTCTCTAATTCTCTGCCCCGTTGTTCTAACATCTAATGACTGGACGATCGATCTTATGCCCTTAACTCCTTCATACTAGTTTAGGTCTTTATCAATGTATTTGCTTTTGCAGTGCTCTCCGCGATCGTCAACGCGGATAAATAAATGGGTCCGACAATTGAATGTCACGATTATCTTATTGTCGGAGCGACGTTGCCACTTCGCAAACCTTTAGTAGCGATTTTGCGGATGGCTGCGTTTAAAAAACTGTTTCGCGTCTCTTGCTCTTGCGCATTTGTTTTCACGAAGGTGGGAAAACGACAGAGCATGGCTGCTCCCGGATGTTGCGACAGACTCCGACAAGCTTGTATTATTCTGCTCGCGTTTCCTGTTTATACTGTTTTAAATGAAAAATTCAAGGTTCTATTAGCAGACAAGTAGACTTATTGTAAATATCTTCTATTAATTAAATTGTAAATATTTTTCCCCCATTTTTTCATGCACATAATGTTAGTTAACAAAATTAATTACTAAATATAAAGTTTGTTGCTTATACGATTCCGATATCAACAATTTTTTTATATCAATAAACACATCTGACAACTATAACACCCACACAAACACTTATCGATGAATGTGCAAATGGTAGCATACGTTTGTATTGTGCTTAAGCTGAAGGAACATTATACGCCTTAACATCATTTGCAAATCTAGTGCGAAGGATCGCTTGTTTTTCTTCACAAGTCGGTGTTGCATCGTGTTTGTGCAATGAAGATTTCGTGATGTGATGTGATGGGCGAATTGGCACCGACGGACCATACAGGTCAATAACCCGGCGATGCCGCTCTCCCCGCGTCCCGCGCATTACGTAATACCCGCGCTGTTGCCACACCGACGACGACATTGCCAAAGTCGGATAACCATGCCGATCATTCGCGCCTGGTAATCTTGTCTTATCAAAAGTCACTCTGCCCGTTCTGGTCGTCCGGTCCGGTTTATCTACAAAAATACTTAACGTAAAGACACGATTTAAAGCAGCATTGGAAGACTGCAAAGTATTCGTGTTTTGCCATGCAATCAGTAAATCCACAAAAAACGGCTGAGCTCTATGTCACAGCGATTAGTCAGTGTCACAAACTTTCACCTCCAAGCACTGGATATTGTATCTCCGGGTCAGAACCAGAAACTTTCACGGTCGTTACTGATATAGCTTTAGCAATTGGTCGTGCAACCCTGCCAAATTAAAACCATCGATTTGCCCGGTGCTCTGTAACAGCACGGTGTGAGCTACTGTTCGCATGTTAGGGTCCATTCCCAAAGTAAGCATCGACACCGATCTGGCTTCGTTTCTATCGATGTCAAACCATACAATCACGACTGACTTCGAAGTGCGTCGTTAGCTTGCGAATGGCCTACCCACTGACTAATACGATTGGTTGTCACCTTGTATAGACACTGTCTTAGTCCTACTCATTGGTGCCATATAATTATGTAGATGTTTCAAGTTACACGGAGGACCATCATAACGCACAGGCGTGAAATAAAGCGCTTGGCAAATAAATATTATACCAAATTCAGCAATAGGTGGTACGTTTTGTGCAAAATAAAAGTTTTTGCACATAGTTCTAAATTATAATCGTATAATCAGGAAGGAAGAAACAAGTTCGTATACAAACACCTATAATAATTTAATTAATAATAAACAAGTTGAGCATTCCTTGAACATGAGCGCAACTTTCAGTACCAATATTGTACCTAATTAATAAAATCGAGTAACATTCCAAACTATGTACGTCAAATTATATTATGGCGCATAATATTATCTTTCATTATGATCACATTGCGTTTTTCTCGTGAAAACAAATCTACTGTTCAGAGTCGTCTGCGCAGAGTTGCGGTTGGAAATTTCTACGGAGCAAACCTCTTGAATTATAGAGACAATAAGTTCAGACTACTTGGGACGATGGTAATAGTGTGAATAAGCATGCAGACATGTGAGCAATGACTACAAATAATCATAGGGCCAGAGTCTATCTAAATAGCAGCCATGAAAGTCGAAATCTTAGCTATGTACAATTATAATGACGAAAAAAAATTAAGAATGACGTCATCATATTTATGTTACATTATTAAACTTTTCGACTGTACGCCGATTTAATAGCACTGGACATATCTATGTTACATTGTAATTTATAACAATGACAAACGATATATAATAATGACTTGACGACATACGTTAGCATTAACGTATGTTCTCTTAGAATCTCAAGGTTTTAGAAAATGTAGTTTTCTAAAATAGGTATTCCTTACGAGCCATTATTGAGCTTAAGTGCAGTATAGAGTCGTAAATAATTTGCATTTGAATACAGCACTAAAATGAACACGTCCAATTCAAATCTTGATCAGCTAAGACGGAGTGATATAATTTAAATATTTAGTTAAAGCTCTTGGAAATTATCTTAAGAGAGACAGCTTGGCATAGACATGAATATATTATGATGGTTAAGTGACACTTCTCATTATTTCCACTACATTGGATGGTGTCATTTTATCTGACATATTGTTTACTCCTTTATCATTTGAACCGACAGTTTCATTGGGTTGGTATTAGGAATATCAACTTCTTTAGTGCATTTACTTTGGTTTGTCCCCGAGACCAAGTCTGTTGGTTAATGAGTGACTTTATTAAGAAACAATTTACTTGTAGACTTTTATGAGCACAGCATCCTGTTTGTTTAGAGTTAGGCGATAACCGGCGTTTCGAGCTGCTTCTGTTCTTAACACATTCCGTGTTATTGATATTTAGTCGTGAAATGAGGTTTTTACGAACGCACGTAAATAACTTTAGTTAAATGTTCAGTAAAATATGATTTTGTTCCTCTCTGGCATAATTTTCGTATAACAAATGTCCACTAAAATAAAACTACTAAATATTTATTTTCTGATCTCTCTTTAGGCATGTTCCAAGAGCCGAATTTTCTAAAAAATCAAACCCTAGCTCTTCCTCGTTTTTACTTATGGGTAATTCCATTGATCATACAGCTCCTTATTTAATTGAGGTCACCAGCTGGAAATTACTCTAAAATTTAATTTAATTTAACTTAATTAAATTTAAAGGCTGCCACTGAAATACCGAAGCACTTCCATTCAAGAACTGTGAATACATTAACATTTTGCGCATATGTTGTATCTTGTACAAGTTCGGATCGCCGTTACGGGATGTTTTGACGTCGATGCACTCGATCGTCGTGAGATAATGTATAAACATCCAACCAGCGACATTATTATCCTGTTATGTTATTAATTAATTGTTGCATTAAAGCATCAGTCAAGTATTCAATAGGTTTAATACCTGCGTCAGGCATGGTTACTGAAACTGATCTCAAAATTATTTGCCGATGTGTCTTGTTAATAACTACCGTTTCTGTTAATACTTTTATTATATATTGGCTGTAAACAGTACTTAAGAATGATCAACATTCTTAAAACTTTTCACATGTAAATAGAGCAAACTTATGATGCAACAAAAAAAAACTGCTTTTGATTCTGCGTTCTTATGTTCTTTTCTTATTATTCTCGAAAATATAACTTTACAGTTCTCGAACGCAATGGGACAAATCAACGTCAATAACAGCTCATTACAATAGAATTTGTGAACAGATGTAATCGATAAATTTACCAAACTTTCCATTTATTACACACGCTGATATCAACATAGGTAATAAACCCCGTCAATCATGCATATGGTAATGATATGAGATGCATAATCTATCTGTTATAGTGATTAAAATTCGTTGACTAAAAACCGTAGGCT
The DNA here is from genome assembly GCA_037179545.1 of Sesamia inferens. NCBI lineage: Eukaryota > Metazoa > Arthropoda > Insecta > Lepidoptera > Noctuidae > Sesamia > Sesamia inferens. The sequence continues at coordinate 11,944,591 of CM073935.1, read as the reverse complement.
TGAAATGCATAAACCGTATTTTATGAATACAGTTGCGTTTGTGGTTTCAGAAACTTCATTTTCTACGATGGAGCCGAAATGTCTTTGTGTGGTTTTTAACAGAGTGTGGACAAAACAAACTCTGTTTGGGATGTAACAGTCAAAAGGATATACATAAATTATGCTGGTAATGTTGGCATCTTTATGCGTATCCTTAGGGTGTTGATAGGAGAAATTGCAGCCAGTTACACAGTCGTTGGTTATAAATTGACGATGTGCTCTCTTTCCCGTATGTCACATGGCTACATTGACACTGTTATATACGTATATTGTTACTAGGGCTGTCAATAAGTTAACTGCATGCATAATTGACAGGTTCTATGAAGATCCCACTAATGTCTGTTGCCGAAACCCATTGAATGATTTAATTTTCTGTATAAATACTTAGAACTTCCGTCTTAAGTCTCCAGAAATGGAGGTATTCAAATAAGGAATGAGTAGATAGTAGCCAAGTGTTTTGTCGCTCTGATACTAGGTACTATAACTGAAAGCTCTCATCCTTGGATTTGTCTGTTACAATGACTGCGATAACATGAGTCTTAGGCACTACCCCCTGCAAAGGCGGCTCGTTTTATTTTTAGCTCGCCAGCCCTGTATCAGCGTAGCATTGTTTCGTTGTATGTCGGCCGTCACTTCTGTATGGGACCGTTTGTCGTTCATTTGTATGCTACTGGTAGACAACAGTGTGTTATCTATTGTGTCAATGTAGACCATAATGTCAATAAAAATATACTAGGAGGTTCCGTGTATGCGCAGACCACAGTCGTCTTATGAAGAAAGTTTTATTTGCTTATTTAGGCGCAGTTTTAGAGTTGTCGACAATTTTCTAGAAACTGACGGTATTCAAAAATATTCATTTTTTTTTTTTAAGAAAAAAAATCAGAGTCGTAAAATACCACAATAGAAATATAACAGCAAAATTATGATTGAACGTCTTCCTTCTAAGTCGCCAGTACCCAAAAGTATTCTGATATCATGGTATTGAGACGGTGACTTCTGCGAAATATTAATGTAACATACGCTGACCAAGTTGTGGTGGCCTAGTGGTTAAAACACCAGCCTCTCAAGTATGAGTGTGCGGGTTCGATTTCAGGTCAGGCAAGTACCAATGTAACTTTTCTAAAGTTATATGTATTTTCTAAGTATATCTTGGACACCATTGACTGAAGGTAAAGGAAAACATCTTGAGGAAACCTGGACTTTATAAGTCTGAAATCGCCAACCCGCATTGAGCAAGCGTGGTGATTATGCTCAATCCTTCTCTGTATGAGAGGAGACCTGTGCCCAGCAGTGGGACGATAAAAAGGTTAATGATTATACGCTGACCAATCACTGAAATGGTCCTCAGATGTGACTATTACCTATATATGACATTACTAGAAATGTTTTAGTATATCCTTGGTGTTAATCATCACCAAACGTCGACAAGCCCTGTTTCAAAATCTCCTGAGTAGAGGACTCTTTTCTTGTGGTCTGCGCTTCTGTTCAAAGGTTCTTCGATGATCATCGACCAATTCAATTGTTTAGTTCAAAGAAAAAGATGACCAACACTTTAATAATTACGTAACTTACAGAGAGTGAGTTTTGACGGATTTTGTAAATCCTCCTTCCTTGTTTGAATGTCTGAAAAATTCTTCACGTACGTGGCCGCCACTCCAGAACCTTACTGCCCCATCGGCCATCGGTTCTACGAGCAATGTGCCCTGCCCACTGCCACTTAAGTTTAGCGACTCGCAGAGCTATGTCGGTGACTTTGGTTCTTCTGCGAATCTCTTCATTTCTGATTCGATCACGCAGAGAAACTCCGAGCATAGCTCTTTCCATTGCTCTTTGTGTGATTCTGAGCCTTCGTATGAGGCCCATTGTGAGCGACCACAACACACACTGGTCAAAGACTTTAGTTTTGAGACACACAACAACGTAAATATGCAAGCAATTAATTTTGTTGAGTTGTCAAAATGACAGGCGTCATCCCATCATTGTTAGTGTATTAAACTGTTTCTCCGAACTGCACGTTAGGAAATTTTTGTTTCAGTGCGGTTAGCGGAAGTGCTCAAGTGCCGTTCGCGGAAGTTCTGTTCAAATCAATGCTCTTAAGTGGAATACCTTAAATTATTCCTCTGAACTGGACTAACTTTATAGTTAGTTGTTTTATTTTTTCTCTTGTGACGAAAGGTGCCGATTGCGTACAATATTTGTATGCGATTTGTTGCTTGACTTTGTGTAAATTATTTCATCACTATCGTTCCTAAAACGGCGAAGGAAACCGGCGTGGCTTAGTACCATAATTTCGAAGACATCTGACAACCGCCACTAAGCAATGAGCCCGATTCCTCTCTTGGAAAGAATAGGGTCTGTGTTTCATCAGTAGGGGTACATTATTGGTTGATTATGTTTTGTAGTTTGTCTGACGTAAGTTTCATAGTAATATCTACCTTCATACAAGTTTACCTACCATAGTAGGTACCATTACGACGCTTTATTTGACATTATTGTTAACCCCCATAGAACCTTAATTAATTCGACGGCTCTTAAGTTTTACTGGTCGTAAAAAGCAAGTTTCTTAAAAAGAAACATTTTCTTTTTGATCACTAGATTACGAAGTTTCTTTTTAAATGTCTTCACTTTCTTGCTTCAAGTAATTTTAATTAAGTATTTTTTTATTGCTTACAAACTTAAAGTATTTTTTTAATCAAATCATTTTATAGGTCAGAAAATGCGTCAGCATCTATAAGTTCGTATTTTATTGATCTTCGACCTTTTAAAACATTTAAGTTAATGTTATGCGCATGACTTTTATCAGGTACCTACCTATACCTATTCAATATTCTTTTCATTCAGAAAGGTTCAGTCAAATATTTCATAAATAGCAATAATAAATGACATCCGAAACAACACGAGTCTGTGAGTTGCTACTGTAATGTAAGCTGTACTTAATATAAAGTCTCATCATTTATTTAAAAGGCTGTTTTAATATTCATAACAACATTTTACAAACGAAATGAAATCGAAGTGAGATTTACATGACCCTATTAGTCCCCAGAATTGAGCAAGCGTGGTGATTACGCTCAATCCTTCTCTGTGTGAGAGGAGACCTGTGCCCAGCAGTAGGACAGTAAAAAGGTTGATAATGATGATGATGATTAGACCCCAGCACCAAAAAACTTTGAAGCAGAACGTTTTGAATTATAACAAGGTGCTTATTGAAGACAATCTCACTATGTTGGGTCGGTAGTTAGATGACGCATATCGACGATGCGGCTGCATAGACGGAGTGCATTGCACTCTAGTCTGCGAGTCTTTGCCTATTTGCACACTCCTAAGATAACAATTGACGTTGGCGTCAACCATTGTTTCTCAAATGTCTGCCTGTTTAACTCGACTGGCACGAAATTTAACGAAAATTACACAACATCATTGTTCCGTAGTGCAAGCTTACTTTCACTAAACACATTTGCTCTAAAAACTTTTTGCCAATGTGTCGATTAAATCGTGTATAACATCGTTTAATGTTAGACGCTACAATGTAACAATAACAATACTCGTTTAATAACGTTTCTTGCTACCCTAACAATAAAGTTGAAATTCGAATGTTAATGACTACGCTGGAGTAAAAGTCAGTGATCGATGTTTCCTATACTGTCACATTGTGGAAGTGATAACATCGATACATACCACTTTAGATATCGCTCGCAACTAGTCCATTGTAACCAGTGGCGCGGGCGCAGAATTAACATCTCTTATGGATCTACGATCTAGTACTTAAATATTACAAGGAGGCTTAAGGAAAAAATCAATATCAAATGTGGGTTTTCCTTTCGTTCCTAGGCCACCACAAAACAGAGCCAAGAATTCAAATGACTGTTTCATTGAGGTTTAATGACTTGAATACATTTGATGACTCTTCTCTTAGTTTGTGGAAAGATTAATAATTCCGGACCCATTTGAAGCCTCAGCTGTTATTAGGATCTTAAATGATTTTCCTTTATTGAGACCTGAAATGTTAATGTCAAGATAGAAAGCGACCAGGAACAGTACAGTGTTACAAAGGTGTAAGTCAACCTACCTAGCCTTTTTCCAACTATATTGGTGTTGGCTCACACTCTAACCGGACGCAACTGAATATCAGTAATACCACGGCGCCCTGACTCGGGTCCTCACCGGACGCGGCTGTTTCGTCAGGTTCCTGGACCGGATAAGACGGGAGGAAACGCCAGGGTGTCACCAATGTGAGGATCGCCCTGAGGACACGGCGGAGGTCTGCCTGGCTTGGGTAGGACACCGCCGGGTCCTCGTGGCGGCGATTGGCGGCGATCTCTCGCGTCTGCCTATGTTCCAGCCCATAGTCCGACCGAGAGTGTCTCTCACGCGCGTCTCAAAGAGATGTCAGCACATCGTGATGGGGTCCACGAAGACCGATGCCTCTTAGGACAGGGTTGGCAGAACCACGGTTACTTTTTTAACCAACCCAAAAAAGAAACCGTGACCTTGAAAGATTTTCCATCCAGAACAAAAAAAAAAAGCCTTTGGTAGGATTGGTTGTCAGACTTCTGGTCTTTTGACTACCCGTATCTAAGTATAACGACTAAAGTTCTACAAATGGCAGTCGGGGTCAACGATATGTATGATGTATGACCACATATTCACAATCCGCCCGCGATAAACTTGGCTTAACCTTTGATCCGATCGTGCGGCTAGTATTTAGCCATCAAGCCTCCTCCTCCTCCTCCTCATCCTTTCCTACTTTCTTAATGAAGTGTAATGCGGATATTCAAATAGGAAAAAGCGTAACTAAAAGCCGTTGAACTAGAGGTCGGTTAATTACAGTAATATGAGGTCATACGAGTGATTGACTTTTTTACTAATTGATTTTGGTTGGCTTTAGTTTTTACAAGTGATCGTATAAGTACCTGCCTAATAAAGAATCAGTTTACCGAATCATTAAATAATTTGATTACTTTGAGTAACGCTTGCAACGATACCTCGTTTGTGAAAATACTATGAATAAATAGTTCAGGGTTTATGAGGGAATTATTAAAATCATAAACCTTCATTGCTTTTGCCGTATTTTGGTAATTAATTAAGCTAGTAGTAAATAGTTTTCATTACGACAGCGCCCTCATGGAATAACACACTATTAATATCAATTTGAAACATGTTCAGATATTTGTATGCATGAATATGAATATTTGCATTGGTCAGTAGGCCTAGTATGAGTTTTCAATACGAAACTCGATCGTTGGTATCGAGCGCGTTTGGCGCTCTCATTGGTTGACAGTTCTTACGACCTTGAAGCGGGCCAATCGCTGAGTCAAACGCGCTCGATATCGTCGAACGAGTTTCGTAATGAAAACTCATACTAGGCCTACTGGTCGTGCCTCGGAAAGCACGTTAAGCCGTTGGTCCCGGTTGCCATACGAACATCTAATGGCAGTCGTTACGGGTTGTTGGAGCCCTCAAAAGTTGAACAATTGGGTTGTATCGTAAAAAATAATTTAATGTCTATCAGATAGATTCATAAAAAATATTGAACACGTATTTTCATTCAAATACTTAGGAAGATAATATTGATTTGAAATGTCGCATGACGTCACGCCGTGGTACGAAATATAAAATAATTAGCCCCCTCTCCGTGACTTTAATACGCTATATCTTGGTAGATTTTGGTAATTTCGATAAAATAAAAAATACGGGTCTTAATTTTTTTTATTAATCCATAAGACGGACTAATATTTTTTATTTTATTTTCATACCTTGGATACATTCCTATTGGTCTAACTCCAATGCTTCGATATCGCCTTTGGGTTGTGAAGGTCTGACAGCAGTCGCTTCACGGAAAATATCGAAGTTTAGCCAAAATCAGCATTTGGACTGGTAAAGCAGACCCCAGACTTCAAAAAGCTGTTAAAAGCGGATGCGACTGGGATTAACTGGATGTCCAGGATATTCCTAATAGTGTTAAGCTATTATTAATATCATCTATGGTTAACTCTATTCAACTTTCAATTGTACCAGTTAGGTTTTTAGTGCTAATATTAATTGTGTAATCATAAAATCTCAATGTTCGTTTATATGCTTCCTCCAGCCTTCTATGAATGTGGAATACATTTGCGCATTCTCATCTAGGTACATTATTATGCATTGAGCGAATTTCATCCACTGCCAATGTAGCTAGATGGTAGTCGAAAGAATTAACTGCATTAGCATACCAAGCAGATTAAATTAGGCTGTAAATGTTAAGTATATTTTACTTTAGTTACAATAAAAAAAGAACAATTGTCTACTCTATTCACAAGGTCGAAGACTTGAATTTTCATAAAGTTGACGAACGACCGACCTTGGAGGAAAACTTTTAATGAAAATTCTTCTCATTAAGTACTTCGTAAAACACATTAAAACATTAATAGCCAACTAAGCTATTTGGAAATTTGTTTTTTTACTAACAGTAAGGTTGACATGAAAAAAGATTGAAGGGAGTTTGTAAGAGCGAGAGGTAGGATTTTGTGCTGCAATGGGATAACACAGGCGAGGTAGATAGATGATATATTATAACGCCATTTTGCATGAACCATATTGATCATTATGAACATTGAACAGTTTCATCATCATCCTGAATTCACACTTTTCGTTTTGTCCTGCTTTGTGTTTAAAGTTCACCGCAAATACCGTCAATAGCCTGTGCAAACACATCTATGAGGCCAATGCTACAGCCAATTCGTAATCGAGTTGCGTTCTAGTTCCAACAGTGATGGCCGGTGACCGTTCCTATTTTCCGAGTTCGTCGGCCGGCTCAAGGCTCACAAATGTATTATTTCATAGCAGGTCTTCACATGCTATGTATTGAACGCACCATTATGAAAACGTTGGCTTTATTCCATACACAAAACGAATAAATGATCTTGTAATTATTTAAACTATGGTTGAAATGATATTGTCCAAAAATGTGATAATAATTTTCTTTTAAAAGTGGTAGTACTCACAACCAGTGTGTGCTCAGACATGTAAGTGTACATATGTTGAATGAAGGTAAACGGAGGAAAATTGAAGAGAGAAGTGAGTGAGGTGAGGGTCAACAGAGATGGCGTTCTTTAGTTTCTCCCTAGCCTCATGACATGAAGGCGTGAGACTGTGTATGCATTTTTGATGGTTCTATAACTACCTACGTAATTTTCTCTATGTATGTTATATGAAATAATTATAAATTTCATTTCAACCATACATATTATGTATGTTTGAATTCCGGTAAACACTATCAATCTCTATGTAACTCATTTTAAAGAATGCGGTTAATTCATTGCTTTTGCATTGCTAATGATAGATATTCAACGCAAACTACCCCCTTTGAACTATATATTATATTTTATGAATCTGCAGTACACATATCGTGTTTCTAAGAATAGTTTTGTCAACCACATTATAATCAAATTAACATTGGTGTTATTTGGGCTTCCTTTAATATACGTTATTTGGTTTATACTGCGCAACACGCGATTGGGGGCAATGTTCAAGTTAAAGAACGATTTAATGCTGTGTATCAAAAAGTATACATACTTTTTATATTGCTTACGTATTTATAATGTAAGGGAGACTCCTTGACATGCAATGTAAGCCAAAATGGTATGAAATAAACTTAATTTAAAAAAATCTCGCAGACCGAATTTTGGCCATGGCGACCAATCTCAATAGAAGTAAAAATCAGTAATATCCGGTAAATTTCCAGGTCAGGCGAGTACCAATGTAACTTTTTTTTAAGTTATATGTACTTTCTAAGTATGTCTTGGACACCAATGACTGATTACAAGGTGAAGGAAAACATCTTGAGGAAACCTGGACTGTAATCTGAAATCGCCATCCTGCATAGAGCAAGCGTGGTGATTACGCTCAATCTCTATGAGTGGAGACCTAAGCCATTTTTCTTTCATCACTTTCATTGTCCGATAGGATGGCACGACACGTCCGGTAAAGGATTAGGAGTTGGCGCAAGACTCAGAACCTCCGACTTAAAACGTGCTTTCTGTGGCACTTGGTATCAAAGCCAACCTCCAAATCAAGGCTGTGTTAATGGAAAACTCAATGAGACACAAACTAGCTAATTTTATAATTAGTTTGTCTGTCCATACAATTCGTTATCAGTCCAGGCAAGGGAAAATTTCCACAAAGATTCTATGCTTAAATAAGATACGAAAGATTTGTAATTGAAGCCAGAAGATCTCGGAGTAGGCGGTAATATCCACTTCGACTGCTGCTACTTCCAATCCCACTGCTGGGCACAGGCCTCCTCTCATACAGAGAAGGATTGAGCGTAATCACCACGCTTGCTCAAAGCGGGTTGGCGATTTCAGACTTATTAAGTCCAGATTTCCTCAAGATAGGTCATAGGCTACTTTGGATTGCTGATTTTTCTACTTAGTGTTTGGTAATTATGCCATACGTGCCTGTGAAATCCCATTTTTATTAGATTCATGCAATCATGCTCACAGCCAAAAAAGGTTTTATTATTAGTGTGAAAGAAATCTCTACCTTTGTATCATTCCTCTGCTTAGATAGAGCATGCCTGATAAATATAATTCAGTTTCTAAAACGTTATTGGAAACTGAACAATCAATGAAATTTAGCGCACAGAATATAACCCTTCTGTGCGCTAAACTTCATTGATACGATTCAAACATAGAATACTTTTAGCTCGATATTCTAACGGGATCGAAATAATACATTTTGGCTCCTGAATCGGTTGCCAAATAAGCGAACCAATTTCGTATTACCTAACTGGGTCCGGATTGTAAACATCGTTAGTTAGTCCTAAAAGGTCAATGACGAAGGACAGGATAGGTCTTGTGTGCTCTTCGAAGTGAATCATTGAATTAGTTAGGGTTTATTAGCTTTATCGCACCTCAAGACATCTCATGTCGGCAGATTGTAGGATTAGGATCAGTGTGCTTAGCATTATTTTTTGTTTATCTATGTACAAAATTTCAAAAAGATATAATGAAAAACCACAAAGTTATGAGCTTGTTATTCTACTTGGTTGTCCGGATAAAAATATGGTCAAAGCTCCGATCGGGCGGGCGAGCGCGAGGCGTTGACCTCTGGCGTCAGCTGTGGCGCGCCCGCAAGTACTATGATCAATCGTAACCGCTCGGTAACCACTCTGCAACAATTTCTAAATGTATTTGGTAAAAAATTATAACATGGTGTAAAAATGATTGGAATCGATTCAGTTGCTTATTCTGAACAAACTATATTCAGGTATCGCATAAACAAAAATAACTTTGTTATAACAGGGCGTTGGTGGTAAATGTTTGTGAAATTGCCGCGGAAATTGTTTTGGCAAAACAAGATGGCGGTGGGCGTTACTTCCTATTTAGGCTACGAGCTGAAAGATCATCAATGAGTGCTAGAGGTGTCACTTTTAGTCTGTGAATAAGTGATTGAAATGTCATGAAGAGAAAAGACAATTTTCCAAATTGTTTTAAATAGGCAATCAAAAGACATTTTCGAACGTTAAAAGTTCTGATAAACCGCGGCGTTCGTGTTCATCAACGCATTTTTGCAAGCCTATTTAACGCAAGGACGTGACAAGCAGAACTTAGCATTAGTAGCAAACGTTTGTTTACGAATTAACGATGCAAATTTCGGATCCATCAAGTCATTCAGAATGTTACGTTAGTAAGTTGAACATTTGCTTTGAGTAACACTACTAAATGAAAATTTTTCCATTCAAGTGTACGATGTTTTATCAAACAAATTCAATGCTATGTGTATAATTAGGCTTCTGTTGTATTTACAGCTGGAGTTAATGCTTAATGTGTCCCATCTCACATTGTCCCCGAAAGGGTATGTAATGCGCTTTCATTACACACCCCTTTAGAGGACAACGTCTACCATTATTTATTCACATTCTAAATCGACATGTTTATTTTGTTACAGGTAAACAAAGCATTTACGAATACTTTTAGCTTTGATTAAGGTTAGTAAATGATACTGATATATTGTGAATACAATTAAACTTGTACATATATGATGATTATTATTAAAAGGCCTCGCAACTCTATGTAACACGAGGTCACCACTCTGCTTAGTTCCTTTTGGAAAGTTGCGCAAGCGTATTTGGTTTCGTTATAATCTACCTAGAAATATATCTGGTTAGTACTAAATCTAGAACTAACTTGAAATATATTTGGAGCCACACTAGTAGAATTCAAGGCAAGTTTTTATTATTTTAATAATCCATTAGCCAATTTATGGCTACATAAATAATTTCGTCATTGTTTTAATCTTTATTATAATGATATATACATATGTAATGGTTGTACATTTATACATACATGCATATAGTTTAAGACGAAAAAGTAATTTGTGATTCCATACGTTTTATTGCTTTAATATTTGTTTTATGTTTATTGTTTCAATTGATATGTAGTACTGTATTAAGTAACAATAATTACCGAATCTTAGACTCAAAATTGCCCTTTTACGATGTTTCTTATGCCTTTTTTGACTTTAAGCATACAACTACTTTTTTACTGCTCATGTTTTCATCTTCATATTAAAGCGCGATGTCTACTTCAATTGTTTGGTTTATAAACCATGCCGTCGGTTTCTCAACGAAGTCTTTGTGAGCCGTGGGAGAATAAGCCATGTGCTACAAATGCTTTTCGTTTTTTTAAGCAAACATGAAGCAGCAGCGTCGAGATTAAATATAATAATGGTTGATCCAATGGGATGTCTGGCTAATCTATTGATGACTACTTCAAATATTAAATTTTAGAAAATCTGTATCCGATGTTTCGTCCAGTATTGCTTTTTCTTGCTGCTTGATTTAATTATAATAAATTAAAGTTTATTATTAGTGGGCAAAGCCCCAGATATAAAAAAAGGTAGTTGATATTCAAAGATCCAAAAGATTTTATTTTTTCACATACAAAATTTAAGATCTTATTACCAAGTGTAACACTAATTTTGGTGGTCATAAATTAGTTTACTTTGTATACTTTACTGCTGCGCGTTCTTGGCATTCAGTCTACATTGACGTCAAACCTTAATCGTTGAGCTAAAATCTCTATTTGCAATCAAATACACTAGTTGCAGAGTTGTGCAGTTTTAGTAGTAAAATCCTTTATTCTGTTGCCTTTTGGTTTTGGTGCCAATCTTCCGCATTCTATCGCTTTTAGCTAAACATACACATTTTAGAACCAGAAATCCTTAATATTTAGTTGATTCTGTCGTTGTTGACGCTTTATTCGGGCGTTGACACCCGAATGGCCGGGAGATGAAGCAAATTTGTACCAGCTCGATACAGTCATTCACCCTTTGTTTCTTTTTAGTATAAAGACTGACTTCTCCAAACCAGACTATGCATCTATTTCGCGGCTCAAACGTCTGCCGCCCACGTCTTGTTTTTTCTAGCGATCAATGTTTTTTGGTAAATACTTAAAAACATCTCTGACTTTTACGATTGTTACATGTTTGTTATTTCGTTAATCTAATTATAGTCTGGCCCCTCTGAATGTTCGTAAATTATGTTTACATACCTGATTGCTGCCTTTGGTTAGTTCATATACATAAATGTATATGCCAGCTATTCAAATTATCTATGAATAACGATATCAGATTATTACAAGCAAAATAAACAAACCATACGACACACCAATGAAAAAGTTAAGCAAAATTATCCATGCCAGAAAATATCCTCCTCGACAACATGTTTTACCGTCATCATTTCACTGAAAATTGCGTTCATTTCCAAGTCTTGGTTGCGTGGAGGGTGGGGGTGGGGGCGTGACGTCAGACCTCCCGCCAGGGCCACCCCTGGCCCCTAAAAATAGATGCCTGAGCCCGGGAGTCGTTCAATGGAGGCTCGTGGGAGAGGCTTCGCGCCCTCAACAACCACATATAGATACCAACTTATTACTTGAACACATAATATACGCCACTTTAATATGAAACTCCGAATTTCTGTTAATAACACCGTTTAAGTTTTATTACTTATGAAAACTTTCTCCATTCAATAAGGCACCAAACAGGCAACAGTATATTTTCTCAGACATGTTGACACAAAGCATTTCGCCTTTGCCTATTTTGTTCATAGTTCTGAGATGTGCTCCATGTTCTGCATGCGAATCGAATGCGTTCTTGGAAAGATAAATGGTGGACGGAGCTTAAATTGCAAAAAAATATAATTTGAAGTCGAATGCATTATAGTATTGAACGCCACCGATCTGAAACGATTAAGAGTCCTCATAGCCCAGTCATATTAGGTAAAAAAAGGGGTCAACCTCGGAATGAAAGATAATAAGCTGCAAATTGGTATGAACCTTTGTTTTGTCATTCTAAATGTTGTCTCAAAAGTCACAATCGTTATCGTGTCCGCGTCTCAAGATATTCAAGGTCAAAGGTCACAAAAATCGGTTTTTCGCGAATATCTGGCTTCCTATCGGTTAAATGAGATTTGCATTTATTATAAAAGTTGTAGGCTATAAAATTCCCTACAACTTTTGTTTAAACTTTTTTTTCATACGACCAACCGTTTTGAAGGTAGAGCGCGAAGAGTGCACATCGTACAGTCATATACGGCCTAATGCAAGGTCAAGCGTGAGTTATGGTTATCAGTACGTTATAAAGTCAATTATTTACTTGGAAATTATAATTATTAAACAATGCCCATTATTTATGTACTAACTATTATTTATTTATATTTAATTAAAGTAAGTAACTTGATTATTTATATATAATTATTCATATTTAACTATTATCTTATCAGAACATCAAAAGACTGCTGTCATCATAGGAGAAGATATCGATTTGCTCGTTATTTTAATTGGACGTACTCAGTCACATCATCAGGATTTTTTTTGAAAAAAGTTGGCAAAGGCAATGTCAAAACACAAATATATTCTACTAAAAGTTTTGACCAATATCCTCGTACTAAAAAGCACATTTTATTTTTACACGCATTCAGTGGCTGTGACACGACTTCTGCGCTATTTAAAAAAGGAAAAAAAACTGTTACTAGAGCATTGGAAAAAATTCCTGATTTAGATAAACTGGTGGAAATATTTCAACAAGAAAACTGCCCAAAACAAACATTATTAGAAAATGGAGTGCGCATCTTGTTGGCATTATATAATGCTCCAAAATCTGAGGACAACATTGATCATTTCCGCTACACGCAATTCATCAAATTTACAAAACTAAATAAACCTGTACAACTGTCAACACTTCCACCAACAAGTGTAGCAGCTCATCAACACATAAAACGTGTCTACTACCAGATTCAAACGTGGTTAGGGAAGGACTTAGAACCTTAAGAATGGGTCTGGATGCTTGAAAATAAAATCCTGGAACCCATACGAACGTTATTACCTCCAGCACCAGCCGAACTACTAAACGTAATATTTTGCAATTGCAAAAATGGTTATGGTTCCCGCTGTGGATGCAGAAAATCAGGTCTACAATGTTCTTTAGCTTGCGGTCAGTGCAACGGACAAGCTTGCCTCAACGCTTCACTGTATCCAAGTAATCCCGATGAAGAAAATACATATGATCGCGATATTCTGGAAGGTTTGGAGATGAACATGACAGATAATGAGGATGATGACAATGAATCGAACATTTTTGAGCGACAAGAAGAAGAAGACGACGAAGAAGAAGAAGATAATTAGCTTCCATTTCCAATTTCATTACAATTAAAATCAACAAAGATACTTTTGATATTTGAACTCACATTTTGATAAATGTATATTATGCCGTATAAATAAAAATATGTGTAAAATATATACTCTTACTATCATTTTAACTTAAAATAAAACTAAAATATATAATCCAGAATTAATAATATTTTATACTTAAATAGTTAAATATGAATAATTATATATAAATAATCAAGTTACTTACTTTAATTAAATATAAATAATTAATAGTTAGTACATAAATAATGGGCATTGTTTAATAATTATAATTTCCAAGTAAATAATTGACTTTATAACGTACTGATAACCATAACTCTCGCTTGACCTTGCATTAGGCCGTATATGACTGTACGATGTGCACTCTTCGCGCTCTACCTTCAAAACGGTTGGTCGTATGAAAAAAAAGTTTAAACAAAAGTTGTAGGGAATTTTATAGCCTACAACTTTTATAATAAATGCAAATCTCATTTAACCGATAGGAAGCCAGATATTCGCGAAAAACCGATTTTTGTGACCTTTGACCTTGAATATCTTGAGACGCGGACACGATGACGATTGTGACTTTTGAGACAACATTTAGAATGACAAAACAAAGGTTCATACCAATTTGCAGCTTATTATCTTTCATTCCGAGGTGAAAGCCCTAATATGACTGGGCTATCAGGAGATAAGTAGTGTCCGACCGAAACTGGTTTTTCTGCCGAAACCGAAACTGAAACCGAATATTCGGCCAGGGCTTCAGTTTCGGCCGAAACCGAAACCGAAACTCACGTGTCTAACTATAAAATTTCTTAAAATACTGAAATTTGGAGAATTTTAGGTACCTATTATTTTGAATTAATTAGGGCATGAAATGGCAACACAGTATATTAAGTTTGTGGTAATCATTTATTTAACATAATATAAAAAAATATATCTATTAATAACATTTTTATTATTTTGACAAATTAAGTTTTCATAGCAAAATTTTAATCATCATCATCTCAGCGTTAATCCCAGTCGCATCCAAAGCCTTTTTCCAGCTCTGGAGTCTGGGGTCCGCTTTACCAGCCTAACTGCTAATTTTGGCGAAACTTCGACATTTTCCGTGAAGCGACTGCCGTCTGACCTCCACAACCCGAAGGCGATATCGTAGCATTGCAGCTAGATTAATTGTTGGACTTTTGAGGGCTCCAACAACCCGTAACGACTGCCACTAGATGTTCGTATGGCAACCGGGACCAACGGCTTAACGTGCTTTCCGAGGCACGACCAGACCAATGCAAATACATATTTATATTCATGCATACAAATATTTGCACTGCGCGGGGATCGAACCCGCGCCTCCTTGCGCAGCGGCCGCATTAGCTACCGCTAAGCCACGGAGGCTGTCCAAATAGCAAAATTTTAATCATTTCACAATAATCAAATCAATAATTTGAAAATATGTTTCAAAATAATATGTAATAATAATAATTATTATCAAAATAATAAAAATGTTATTAATAGATATTTTTTAATTACCACATTATTAATTTGTTAATGTTTCATTAAATACTATGTATTGGTATTTTTTTTTATATAAATTGAGACAACATTACATACATTGTCCTGGAACCCAAATTAAGGTTTTCCCTTGTGTTATGGATGACCAGAAACAATTTTGAGATCTTGCCGCGGGAAACGAAGTTAGGCGAACGCGATCGTGCGGAAACTTTCGAAATAAGTTTCGGTTTCGGTAAAAGTTTCGGCCTATTTTGGCCGAAACCGAAACTGCCACCGAAACTTGATTTTTGGCCGAAACTCGGCCGAAACCGAAACCGAAACCGAAATTTCGGTCGGACACTAGAGATAAGCAGTAATATTGTGATTCATCATTTGGTTTACTTATTTCTGTTTCTGCGAGTAGATTCCGTGTAAGTCGATTCATTTTAATCATAACACGCAATGCCCCCGTCACGGAGCTAAATAAAAATAGAACTTCAGGAGCGCGGCTCAATGGGCAGGACTTCGAATAGGATAGCTAATTATGTTACTGTATACATTAAAATATATCTCTATGACTTTGTGGTGTTTCTACTTTTTGTTGTGTGGTTTTTAAGGATAATATTTTAAATTTTCGCTAGCTACACGTATATACTTATATAATTTGGTTTTCCCCCATTTTTCAAGGCCTTTTCTTGTCAGCACTTGTACCTACTCTGAGAGTATTATTTAAATATAGGTTTTTACTGGACTTTAAAAATGTTATAGTTTTGAATCTTTTCAAAATTGAATTTGAACTAAAACACATTTGTACAAACACACTGAAACAAAGAGATAAAACCACATTTTCATCAGGCGAGGTCTCAGAATAACTGAGGGGGGATTATCGTATTACTGAGGCCAGCTCGGGTTTACATCAGCATATTTCGGAGCCCCGTGCCCCGGGGAGCAACCCCAGCGACTCATTATTGCTGCCATTTTCTAGGAACAATGAAAAAGTCCGGGCGACTTGCATTTAGCCGCCACCCCTGGAATATTACAGTTGCTTTGCATTTGAAAATATTCCCAGAAATTAAGCTGTGAACAAAAATATGGACTTCTTTCGTTTTACTTTAAAACAGCTCCAGCGCATGGGGGATTTTCCGGTATTCCATTCTTGATAAAAGCTTTGACAAAAATTTAACGACAATAAATACGAGTTCTTCTTAATTATGCAATATTTTCTTGTAACTAAAATTGGTATCAATGATTTAAATGGCCATAGAATAGCTTCATTATTCTTTCAACGCAGAAAATATTGCCGAATGGAGTGCTATTGGGCCAGCTCAGACAGTGCCGACGACGGTACAAAGTCATAAATTAAAGAATTTTCATATGTCATTCTCGGTACAGGTCCGAACACCTGCTCTCATCTTGTTTTACATCCTTTTCCAAACACTTGAATTTTATATGAGAACACTGCCTCAACACACGGCCATCATGAATGTATCGGAGAATTTATCTCAATTTTACAATTGGAGATATTGAAATCAATGAACCTACATTTTGTAAAGTTAAGGCATTGAGGCAAAGGTGAAACCTGATTGTGCGGCCTCGTCTAGATGTTTATTGGGTAACATTTCGTGCTTCCGTTTCCAATGAAACGTCGTCGCCTACTTCTCCGTTGGAGGACGTCGGTGGTTGCTACAGTTCAATAAATTCTAGTATTACTTGGGGTTATGTAACCTTCAATTATGTTCTTTGCTTCTACAAAAGTTTGTATTCCAGCATTTTCTTATGCAAATCCAGGAGCGCACTGCTCACATGAATCGTTAAATTTTCGTTTTTGTCCTGGCTCGCGTCCATAAACTCTTTGATTGAAATCGCAAAAAAGCGGAGTAGTTTCAATGTCATATTCATTGTGTACGACTATGTTGATTTGTGTTATGACTTGTATTTTTTGCTCTTTCGCATGTACGTCGGCTTGACACCTACTTATCTATTGAAGATACCTACAGGTTGTGGTTATACTGATTGAAGCACCTTGTTAACGAATCATTAACATATTAAAATCAATTAGTTGAAATATCTTCTCATTAATATTTTTGCGTGCAAATGCATTCGTACAAAGCACATAATAAACAAACAGTCTTATCATTTTCGTATCTATGGTTCGATACCTACGCCTAACGGATAATACATATACCTATAGTTGATAACATTATCTTAACGCAAGTGCTGTGTGTGTGCACCCTCAATATATTAGAAATATGAAGGTTTATGAAGATGTATGTATTTCCATTCACGCAGAAACTAATAAACTGATTTAGATGCCATTTAACACAGATACTATATAACCAGGAATAACAAATAAGAATCTAACATATATTAATACTTTTTATCCCGTTATATACTTATGCGAGCAAAACCCGGGGCACAGCTAGTGTTGTATAAATTCTAAGGTATTTTCCAGTTCAATGGAGGCTCGAAAGCGGACTAAATATAGAGTAGCTCAATCGATCACCAAGGCGAGATTACGGGGCTGTTTGTTTCTTAAACCATAAAGGTTGGGCGAGTCGAGTCGATGTTGCTACCTAAACATTAGCGAGGCACGTGTAAATTTCTTTATATACAAGATGTTGGTGTGTGGGTGCGTGCTCATTGAGCGGCGTGGTATCGACGCAGCCGCTCGACGAGGGTCGGGAGGGGGAGGGTTCGGCGCGACCGACCTTGGCCGTGACTCTCCCGGCTCACCCTGGAAGCAGCCCCGCACCAACCCAAATTGATTTTCGAATTTCGCCTGGTATTCTTTGAAATATTCTGAAATATGTACGACGACGTTTTTATTGATATACGAGTATTTATTTGCGGATCACATGACTGAAATGTTAGTCTAACAACCTTCGTATTTCGTGGGTGTGGACTTTATTTGTGTAAAATAATCTATCTTGTATAGATAATCTATCAATTTGAGACTAAGCCTCATGTGTTCTGCTGTATTTTACTTTGTTTTCTTTATAATTCTGTGACTACAAGACTACTATGTGCCTTCCGCGGATCGTATGTTAAAATTTAATATTTCAGTGTGTATTCCGAGTCCTCGTAAAACATTCAGAATTACAGAACTCACTGTATTGAGTTAGTGACCATTTCTTTACACGATTTATTGTAAGTTTTTATATCTGTTGGTTCATGTGAGCTGCAATTTCTGTTTTATATTTTCATTTTTCTTATCTTTATTTAATGCCTCGCTTAGAGACTACGTCTGAAATGCCATTATGTACAAGTCTTTTGTGTACTACTTGAACTTATTTTCTTCGACAATCTCGAAGATAGAAGATAATGTGATTCATTTCTGAGTTTATTATGTATGAATTGATGCTAAGTAACGTTAGTGTTCTTTCATGAATAATACATAAAAGTAAATAACCAGCAAGTTATGCCAAAAGGGCTGCCTTGTATACTTAGTATTTCACATTACACGAAAATAAAATATTGCTGTTGCTCATAATATTTCATCGCAATTTAAAACTGTGAAGTGATTAATTAATTTAAAGATGGCTGCATATTAAAGTAAAGCAAATTGATATTTTCCGTTCTAGATTTACACATCTATAACATAATGTTTATGTTTTTCCGTGTATTCGTGGTTAACTGTGATTCTCTAAGAAGACGGATTTTAATAGTAAATTATTAGTATCATAAGGTTATAAATAACTATTTATAGAGCATTATTCCATAAATATAAACAAAACAAAAAATTCACGATATTTTTCGTGTTTTACCATAATAGAGAATATAGGTTTGTGACAGCTTCCGTGGCGTAGCTGTAGCGAACGTGGCCGCAGCGCAAGGAGGCGCGGCTTCTATCCCCGCGCAGTGCAAATGTTTGTATGCATGAATAATATTTGCACTAGTCTGGTTGTGCCTCGGAAAGCACGTTAAGCCGTTGGTCCCGGTTGCCATAAGAATATCTAATGGCAGTCGTTACGGGTTGTTGGAGCCCTAAAAGTCCAACAATTGGTCTAACTGCAATGCTTCGATATCACGTTCGGGTTGTGGAGGTCAGGCGGCAGTCGCTTCACGGAAAATATCGAAGCTTAGCCAAAACCAGCAGTTAGACTGGTAAAGCGGACCCCAGACTCCAAAGCTGAAAAACCTTCGGGCGCGATTGGGATTAACGCTGAGATGATGATGGGAGAATATAAAGTTTGTAGTTTGTACGTAGGTACATATACAGTATGTTAAGAAAACCCTGTCCGACCCATAAGGATAATAAAGGTTAGGTAAACACATGACCAAATAAAATATAAAATTTTACGTAATCATCATAGTACCAATACAAATCAATTTTGAAATAATCTTTTTTTCCCGCGAATTAATTCCAATTTCCCCGAAATTTGGTAAATTTAAAAAAAATGACAACACCGGTATTATTATGAGCGAATAGCGATGCGACCACGTGCCGCGTGCCCTGCCGCCCGCTGCCCGCGGAAGGGTGAAGGCACATTTATTAAGTTACCACTTTTTGCGAAATAATATTTATTTTAAGGGGTATTTTTAGGTAAGTTTAGCCCGGTTTTGTATCCATTAGTAGAATCAGTTATCGATACCTAACAACACCTTCACGGGTCGGACAGGGTTTTCTTAACATACTGTATAATACATTTACGGAAAACTTAAATAAAGAATCCTCGATGTTTTGTTAGGTCGTTTAAGACGTGCGTGCGACCATGGTTAAGACATCGTGTACTATCTAATGCATATGTGATGTAAAAATGTCTGCTGACCCAGATTTTTGTAATTGAATTGTTAATGTCGTAATTATTTGGAAATGGACACATTTAATAAATACATCACGTATTTATGTCCCATAAGGTAAATATTTAGGTATTCTTTTAATTATAAAGACATCCGCCCATGGTTAGAGATTTCATGAGACCGTAAGAATACCTGGCACAAAGAAATTAACTGCAGCCATCAAGCTTTTGACTGATAACTTAACAACACTTTCTGCTGAAATATGTTTGCAGTATGCAATCCCATCATCTATTCTAATCCGGCTATTTGGTAAAGATGACATACAATCCAACCGTTTGAGAAAGGAATTACATCTTAAACTTCTACATATATGCAGCATAAAGATATATTTATACCTTATCCCCTTTTACGGTGGGGAATAAAATGATTGACATTCGTTTAAAGACCTCAATTTGGTGTCAATCATAATGATGGATGCTTGACACTCTATTTGTATAACGTGCTCTTATTTTTAGATTCAATTAAAATTCTTTGTCTACGCTATCCATATTACATAAAATTTTTAGGCACATGACATTATGGACATGTTGATAATTCTGCTTCTAAAGAATATTATCTTAAATTCTGTTGGTAGGTAGACTTGTAATGAAGCAATCAGAATCGTTTTGCGCTGCTGCGTAAACAGGATAATATGTTGGTGCTACTGTACCAAATTATTGTCCTGTTATATCATCAGCAGTTATCCTTGCGTCATTACATATAACATCATGCCTGTATTTCCCGTAAGGCATGTCAGAAGTGTTCATACAATTGCTCAGCCAAGTCCCATATAATAGGGGGCTTATGGACGATGGAATCATACCAGTCTCGAGTTCTCAACCCAAGTAATATAATACACGTTTTAATACCTTTTTTTTTTTTTTTTTTTTTTTGCCGGGGTGGAAATCCTCATAGGATGCCCGCCGCCCTGGGGAGGGCGACGGGGTATGTCAGACTTTTACTGACTAAAACCACCCCGGTGTGTCTTCTATCACGAGCGCGCGTGGGGCCGCGGGAGTCTAAATTCTTCCACGGCCCCACCCTCGTGCTGGCCCGGTCTGTCCGGGCCTCCTCTCCTGCACGGGGTAGTGGGGTGTTAAACTACCCCGTGCATCACCTCAAAGGCGCGCGCCGACACTCGCGCGCGCCTCCGCCTCGGGGTCCATCAATAGGGGGGCGGGGACTTCCCCATGTCCCTCGCCCCTGGACCCATTCATGGGGGGCGGAAGAGGGCGTTATCCGCCCTTCCTCGGCGCCCGGTGCGTCTTCTGCGGCCCGGGAAGGGAGTTGATATCTCCCTCTCCCGTTCCGCAGCTTCCTTCTGCGACATCACGTCCTCGCAGAAGGACACCACCGCGTCCCACGACTCTGAGCTGCCGACCATCCTCCGCACTACTGCCGGCAGCGTCAGGTCGCCTCCTACTTCATTTGTGAGGACACGGCGCTGCTCCTCCCAAGCTACACACTCGGAGAGCGTGTGCTGCGCCGTGTCCTCCCCGCATTGGACGCAGTGGTGGCACCGAGCGTCCGGCTCTCTGCCTAAGCGACGCAGGTACTTGCCGAAGCAGCCGTGCCCCGACAGTACCTGCGTCACCCTGAACGACAGGGAGCCGTGCCTCCTCCCGAGCCAGTCGTCGAGTACTGGCCGGATCGCCTCGACGGTAGCGAGGCCGGCGGTAGGGCGCATAAGCCTCTGCCGCCAGTCCGCCACCAGGACCTGACGGAGCTCCTCTCGGCGCAGCTCGATCTGTCGCTGCACCGGACTGGAGCCCCGTGTCCGCTCTTCCTCGCGCCATTGGTACAATGACGCGAGTACTTTCGCCTCTAGGTCCCAGGGCGGGGATCCGGCCAGGACGCAAGCCGCCTCGTAGGATATCGTGCGATACCCGCGGACGACCCTGACGGCCATCGCCCTCTGCGGCTTGCGCAGAATGGCGAGTGTTCCGGCCGTCAGGTCCATCGCCCACACAGGGGCCCCATACAGGGCCATGGACCGCACGATTCCCACGTACAACCGCCTACAGGCGGCGCTCGGGCCCCCCATGTTGGGAAGCAACGTTGATAGCGCGCCTGCTGCACCCATCAGCTTGGGCGCCAGCCGCCGGAAGTGGGGTCCGAAATCCCACCGGCTGTCGAGCACCAATCCCAGGTACTTCATGGTGAACTCGACAGCTATCCGGGCCCCACTGACCACGATATGTGATCCCGGCGCCGGCGCACGCCGGGGGCCATGGAAAACCATGGCCTCCGACTTGTCAAGGGCCACCTCCAGGCCCAGGCGCCGGATGCGGTTCACCACCTGTGACACCGCAGCCGTGGCTATCAACGTCGCTTCCCTGTACGAGCTCCCCCGGGCAGTGACAAGCGTGTCGTCCGCATAACACGTCAAGTCGGCGCCCGACGGGAGCTCGCCTCTCAGCACCCAGTCGTAGCCGATGTTCCACAGGAGCGGTCCCAAGACCGATCCCTGTGGAACACCGCACGACATTTGGTGCCGACCGGCACCGTCACGTCCCCGATAGATGACGCATCTGTCCTCCAGGTAAGCCCCTACTATGCGGCGGAGGTAGGGAGGCACCCGATGGTATTTCAGGGCCTCCCTAATACAGTTCCAGGGTAGAGTGTTGAAGGCGTTGGATATGTCTAAAGACACCGCCAACACCACCCCACCCCGGGACACCGTATCCTCCGCCAGGGCTCTCACGCGCATGATGGCGTCTATGGTGGAGCGCCCCCGACGAAAACCGAACTGGCTGTCGTCCAGGTTCGGCCCCTCTCCGCACAAGTGGCCGACGAGGCGATCTGCGATTATACGCTCAAAAAGTTTGCCCGCCTCGTCGAGCAGCACTATGGGCCGATACGCGGACGGCGAGTCCGCGGGGCGCCCCTCCTTCCTGAGCAGGACCAGCTTCCCCTCCTTCCACACACTGGGAAACTGACCCTGCTCAAGGCATGCCGTAAAGAGCCCCCTCAGCTGGGGCTCTAGCTCCTTCAGAGCAAGGACGAGAGCTCGGCCAGGAACTCCGTCGGGTCCGGGCGCTTTATTCTTGGCCCGGAGCCGCGACACGGCCGCTCCCGTCTCTGCTTGCGTCACCACGGGGACATCGGTGCCCTCTTCTTCTGGAGAGTCTGTGGCTGAGGGTGAAACCATCGCCGGGGGAACATGTCCCGCCCGCTCAGGGAAGAGGGTGGATACCACCGCCTCCAGCAGCTGGGGTTGCATACTTTGCACCAGTGGGGGCGCCCAGGGACGCAACTTGCCCCGTACCCAACGGTAGGGGCGCCCCCACGGGTCCCGATCTAGGGACCCCAGCAGCTCTTCCCTGGCCCGCGACTTGGAGTCGCCGATGGCCAGCCACAGAGTCTCCTGGGCCGCGCGGTACACCCCATACCGTGCGACCTCCTCGACGGGATCTCGTCGACGTCGTCTTCGGTAGCGCGTGTACTGGCGGCGAGCCGCGACGCACTCGACGCGCAACCGCGCAATGTCGTCGTTCCACCAGTACACGTTGCGCCTTGCGGACTGTTGGCGGACGCGGGGCATGGACGCGTCGCAGATCTGCGTCATCGCCCCGCGAAACCGCAGCGCCTCCGCTTCAACGTCGACGGACCCGTCCGTCGCCGACTCCCAAATCCAGGACTGGACTATGGCAGCTTCCTCGAGTAGTTCCCTGTCAAGGCGCTTAAGCGCCCAGCGCGGGCCGTCGTTAATCGGGGCTCTTGGATGGCGGCCGCTCGCGGTCTGGGCGGAGACGTCGAACCGGATATACCGATGGTCCGACAGCGTCTCCACCTCCACGGCGACACGCCAGTCATGAACACGGCTGGCGACAGAGGGGCTAGCGAAAGTAACGTCTACTATCGACCCGCCCCGCTGCCGCACGCACGTGTATACCGAACCCCGATTTAGGACGACCAAGCCGGTCGTCACCACCCACTCCGCTAGCACCTCGCCCCGAGGGTCAGTGACCGGAGATCCCCACGCCGATGACTTGGCGTTGAGATCCCCGAGCACCAGAACGGGACGATGGTGATAGCGGCTCACGACGGTGCCCAACTCGACAAGGAACCGCTCGAAGTCGGCGAGACTCTTGTTGGGGGAGAAATACGCCCCCACGATGACGATGCCGCCCGAGACCGCAGCAACCCAGCCGCGGCCCCGAGACGGGTCGATCAGAGTCCCGCCAATAATGGCCACCGAGCCGTCAATGCATCCCAGCCAGTCGTCACGGGCGGGGATGAAATACGGCTCGGCGACCACAGCCACTTGGATCGACCACTGCGCCATGCTCTGGAACAAAAGATCCTGAGCTCTGGCGCAGTGATTGATGTTGCCCTGGAGGAAACGGAGTTGTGCCATTATTGACACTCCATTCCCTCGGCAACAGTCCTGGGCCGGGAGTCGGCCGCGGAGCTGTTAGCCTGCGGGGGAGGCGAGATTTCCCCGGCAGGCTTAGAGCTCCTCTTCTTCTTCGCTGTGGCCTTCTTGCTGGCAGGCGCGCCACAGGCCCCTCCGCCCACTCTGTGTCCCGCTGGCTTCCCTGCAGCCGAACATAGGCTGCAGTTGAGCGCCGCGGAACACTGGGCCGCCTTGTGGCCGGGCTGACCGCAGCGATAGCAAAGATCGCTACGGTCGACTTCAGCGGTGCACTTGGCCCGGACGTGCCCCTTCTCCAGGCACCGGAAGCACCGCAAAGCCCGGGGCTGCAGGAGTTTAACTCTCGCTGCAACCCAGCCTACCAGCAATCTGCCACTTGCGGCGATTTTATTCGCCGACGCCACAGGGCACCGAACCCAGACTGCGCCGAGTCCGGTGGCGTCGGTGCGAATATCGCCGGCCCGCACCTTGTCCGGTGGACACTCTCCGCTTCGGGCAACGGCCGCCACCACCTCCTCGGAAGTCACGGACTCGTCCAGGCCGGCAATCCGCACCTCTGCGGTTTTAACCGGCCTGGAAATCCGGACGTCCTCGGGGTTGAGGACCTCCCTCAACTTGGCGGCCAGAGCGTCCGCCTTCTCGGCATTGCCGCTCGCAGCACCAGCTACCTCAAACAGCTTTGCACCCGTGGCAGCATGTCTGATGGTGACGGACTGGAGGCCAAGATCCGACAACTTGATCTTGGCCTTGGCCTCGGTAAGAACCGAGCCGTACGTTACGCCGCGCTCCGCAGCGCCACGCTGAAGCGTGAGCGTCACGGCCTCGGAACGCGGGGCTCGCACAGCCGGTCCCTTGCGACCGCTTTTGCGACCGCCTTTACCAGTCCGCCGCGCAGCCTCTGGAGCCACCTTTGCGGTTTGACCAGAGGCGCGCGCTGGTGCTGCTGAGGCCGCCTTGGCGGCCTTAGCGGCTTTGCGGGCCTTCTTGCGACCCACAACTGTCGCCCAGGTCTCACCCTTAGACCCGGCAGTCGTGGGCTGCTCACTCCCAGGAGCTCGCTGAGGCGCAGTTCCCGGCGTCCCCTCGGCCCTACGCCGTTTGTCGGCCGCTAGGGGCGGGCGGAGGTTTTCCTCAGGGAGGCGCCGGGAAAGCGCCTCAAGTTGGGCTTTGACCATGCTCCCGCACTGGAGCATGCACATACGGACGATGCGCTCAAGGCACGATGCGCTCAACTCATCGTCCGCACGTGCCGGTCTTGGTGCGGGAGCCGGGGCCACTACCGAAGCGGCGTCGGTGGGCGTGTGTCGCTGCTGCTGCTCGCTCAGTGCAGCGACTTGTCGCCGGAGGTCCTCCAGATCATCACGGAGGCGGTTGTTCTCCTCCTGCAACTTTACAACCTCGTCTGAGGTCGTCGTGTTGAGGAGGGTGCCAACCGCCTCCCTGATGTCCGCGGCGGCCTCCTTGAGACCGCGAACGAAGGTGCTCTTTAGGTTGCCAGACTTTGTGGCAACCTTGAGGACCAGGTCCACCCCGTCCAAGGCCAGCCGACTAAGGGCCACTGCCGACGGTTGCCCCCCTTCCGCCGATAGAGCAGCGCGTCGCTCTCGAGCGCGTCGGGCCATTTCCGACATTTCGTCGGCCGCGACGGCTTTGCGCTGCTCCCTCCTGGCGGCGTTGAGCTCCGCCTTCGACCTCCCCAACGAGGCGCAGCTCTCGCCACCAGGGTCCTCTGAAGTGACCCCCATGTCACTTTCTGCTTCGCTGGCCGCAGGAGTACGCACGAACCTCCCCTTGTCGTCCCTCTGCGGCCGCGAAGCAGTAACTCCCCTGGAGTTTTGCCGACCTCTCCTCGCGGTCGGCACCTTCGGGGCTGGTAGGCCCTCCTCCTCAGAGGTCAGCTCCGCCGACCCACTTCCCTTCTGAGCAGGGCCGCGTGGTCGCTTCCTTACGGAAGCCGGTCCACGCGGCCGTTCGTCCACATCTATTCTACCATCATCGCTGCCAGTAATATTAACGACAGCAGGGGCCTGGTCGCCTACCCCTGCGCGTTCTTCGGAAGCCAATTTTACATTCGCAGGCCCGGACACCTGCGAACGCCGGGCGTCAGCCGGATCGCAAGACAAAACAACATTCATATTAGCCGACATTTCCATTTACGATATTGGGTGATACGCACATCGCTTCCCCAAGGCGATGCGGCCGCTCTTTTTGGGAGGGTATTAATCCTCCCGAGGCCCGCGGATGCCTCCGGTGCAGGATATACCGCCCGCTATTCGGTATCTAAACCTAAGTAACTAAAACTAAATATATTTATTTATTTTTTTAGGTTTTTTTTTTTATTTTTTTTTTTTATATTTTTCTCTTTGGTTTTTTAAAATTTTATTTATTTTCTCTTTGATTTTTTTTTTTTTTTTTTTTTCCCTTTAATAAAATAAAAGAAGTAAACCTAAACCTAACACTAAACCTAAAACTAACCTAAACCTTTTTTTTTTTTTTTTTTTTTTTTTTTTTTTTTTTTTTTTTTTTTTTTTTTTTTTTTTTTTTTTTTTTTTTTTTCTCGAGTGGAAATGCCTTTACGCACCATACCCGTCGCTAGCTAGGCGACGAGCGTGTGTGGGACTCGCCCGGCCGTAGCCGGGAATACCCACTAAAACCACCCGGTTACCGTCGGGCCCTGTGTTGAGAGTGTCACGGGGCCGACCCGAAGGCCAAGTACTCCGTGACACCCTCAGGGCTTGCCGGCCCTCCCCTGTAGGGCCGGTTTCCGCGCCAAAGGGGGATTACCCGGTAACGGAATAATCCCCAGACGTGGTGACCGTTGTGCAATGCACGTGCGGGAGCTACCCGCACGCGCTGGTCACACCCTGGGGCTAAAGGAGACGGGGGTTCGTCCCCCGCCTTCTTCGCCCCACCCGTCTACGCCGGAGGGGAGCGGCAAGTACGTCCTCTTCCCGCTCCCTCTCCGCAGCCTCCTTCTGCAAGAGGACGGTCTCGCAGAAGGAGGCGGCAGCCTCCCATGCCGTCTCACTTTCAACCATGGCTCGTACCATGGTTGCCAGTGAGAGGCGTCCGCCTCCGAGCGCCGCAACGAGATCGCGGCGCTCGTTCCGCCAGGCCGGGCACTCCACTAGGGTGTGCTCGGCCGTGTCGTCGGGGGAGTCGCAGTGATGACACCGTGGTGACTCCTCCCGACGGGCGACTCGGTGCAGGTAGTGACCGAAGCACCCATGTCCGGTCAGTACCTGCACTAGGCGGAAGGTAAGGCTGCCATGCCGGCGCCCAACCCATCCCTCCAACACCGGACGAATCGCTCCAATCGTCCGGTGGCCGGCAGCTGGGGAGCGGAGCGCCTCCCTCCACCGGCTCAGGGCCTCCCCCTGAGCCGCTAATCTGACCCGCCTTACTTCCTCGAAGGCGGGTCGTTCCCCCCGTTCCCGGGCCGCGACACGGTGTCGATGCACCTGGGACAGAACCAGGGCATCGACCTCCCACGGGGGCGTGCCCGCGAGCACGCAGGCCGCCCCATGACTTACCGTGCGGTATGCCCGCACGGTCCGTGTCGCGATGACCCTCTGCGGCCTCCGCAGCAGGGCCACTGTTGCCCGGGAAAGGCGCTCCGCCCACACCGGGGCTCCGTAGAGCGCCATCGACCGTACCACTCCCTGGTACAGCCGACGGCACGCCGAATTCGGCCCCCCAAGATTGGGGAGGAGCCGTCCGAGTGCGGCTGCGAATGAGCACAGCCGCGGAGCGAGGAGCCTAAAGTGCTCCTCGAAACTCCAGCGGGGATCCAGGATCAGGCCGAGGTACTTTATATGCACCTCGACGGGAACCCGGACCCCCTCCACTCGGATACGGAGACCCGGTGGGGTTCTGCGTCGTGGGGCGTGGAAGGTCATGGCCCTCGTCTTCTCGAGAGCCACTTCCAGCCCCAGGAGGCGGATGCGCCGGACGACCAATGAGGTGCCGACCGACGCAAGGTGAACCGCCTCCTCCCAGTCACGCGCCCTGGCCGCGACTAGGGTGTCGTCCGCAAAGCAGACGACGTCCATACGCGGCAAGAGCGCGCCACGCAGAACCCAGTTGTACCCCAGGTTCCAGAGCAGGGGACCAAGCACCGATCCCTGGGGTACTCCTACTGATACGGCCCACGACTGGACGCGACCCTCTGCGTCCTCGTACAGCACCCTCCTCTCACGGAGGTAGTCCCGCACGAGGGCGCAGAGGTAGAGGGGCACTTCATGGTACTTCAGTGCCGCCTCTATGCATTCGTGGGGGAGGGTGTTGAACGCGTTCGCGATGTCTAACGACACCGCGACTACACCCTCACCCCTCGCTGTGGCCGCCTCAGTCCACCTCTTGAGGCGAGCCACCGCGTCCATCGTGGACCGGCCGGTCCGAAAGCCGTACTGGCAGTCCGCCAACTGCGGCCCACGGCTTTCCAGGTGCTCCTGGATGCGAGAGGCGATGATTCTCTCAAAGCATTTTCCGCTCTCATCCAGGAGCACGACCGGCCTATAACCCGACGGTGAGTCGGCAGGACGTCCGTCCTTGCGAAGGAGGCAGAGCCTGCCCACCCTCCACCTCCTGGGGAAGCGGCCCGTCGCGATGCATGTGTCCATAACCGCGCGGAACCGGTCCCCCAGGGGCTCTATGGCAATTGCCATCACCTTCGCAGGGACGCCGTCCGGGCCCGGAGCCTTGTTTTTGGCTCGGAGCCTCTCCCTGACGGAGTCCAACTCACCGTCGGATACGGGAGGCCCATCGGTCCACACCTCCAGAGTGGATGAACTGGAGGCGGGCATCCTGGGTGGCGTGAAGGGTCCCGGGTTCGGAAACAGAGTTTCCAGGACCCTTCTCAATAGGCCCGGCTCCATACAGGATGTGGGGGGTGCCGCTCCCTGCAGCTTCCCCCTCACCACCCTGTAGGGCCTTCCCCAGGGGTCGCTGTCGAGGAGTGCGAGGAACTCCTCAGCGGCAGCGACCTTTGCCCTGCATATGGCGGTACGCAGGGCTCGATGAGCCTCCCTGTATGCCTGGCGAAGACCGTCCTCTTCGCCGGGCGCCCTTACGGCGCGCCTCCAGCACCTCTGGTAGGCGCGCCGTGCAGCCATACTGGCGGCACGCAGGTGAGCGAGTTCCTGCGTCCACCAGTATGTCTGCTTTTTTCGGCGGGGTCCCTGGGCCCTCGGCATGGCGGCGCTGCAGACCACTTCCAGGTCCTCAGCGAGTAGGTCCGCCATGCCGTCCGCGTCTCCAATGAGGTGGGCCGGTGGTTCGGCCCACGCTCGGAACGTCGCCACCTCCTCGGCAACGTCCCTCCGGAGATGTGCAAGCGCCCACCTCGGGAACGAGGAGGCGCCTGCCGCTGGGCCCAGGTGGAGCGGGGCCGCAGGCCCCGCAGTGGAGATCTCGAAGCGGACGTACCTATGGTCCGAGATCTCCACCGCCGTCTCTACCCGCCAGTTCCGAACTCGGTCGGCTAGGGTCGAGGTGGCCAGGGTGACATCCACTATTGATTCACCCTGCCACCTCACACACGTCGGGGTGTTGCCCCGGTTGAGGACCTGGAGACCCAAGCAGTGGGCCCACTCCACCAGGTCCTCACCGAAGACGTTCGTGACGGGAGACCCCCACGCGCCATGCTTGGCGTTGAAGTCTCCCGCCACCAACACGGGGCGTGGAGCCGCCCTCCTGACCGTCCCCTCGACGGCCGCCAGGAGGCGCTCGAATTCGGCCCGGCTGCGATTGGGGGAGAAGTAGGTCGAAATGACCACCACTCCCCCCCACTGAACCGCGACGAACCCCGGACCCCTCTCCCTAAGAACGAGAGGGGGGCCGGTGCTCGCGGCGGGTCGCGTGATCGCAGCCAGGCCGTCCGACGACCCTAACCAATTGACCGAGTTCGGAACAAAGTATGGCTCTGCCACCACCGCCAGGTCTGCTCCCCACTCCGCCATGTCCTGACACAAGAGGTCCTGCGACGTGGCGGAGTGGTTGACATTAACCTGTAGAATGGCACCGTTGGACCTACTGGGCATTAGCAGTGTCCATCGGTGTCCCTTCCGTTGCGGTGGTCGCAGAGCCGGCCGCTGGTGGTCCCGCTGGCGGTCCCACTACAGGGCGGCCTCGGACCGGAGGGGCTCCGCATGCGGCGCCGGCCATTCTGTGGCCGCTGGGCAGGCCCCTGTCTGCGCATAGCGCGCATTTAACAGGGGCCTTACAGGCCGCAGCCATGTGGCCCTCCTTGCCGCACCGGAAGCAAAGCCGGCTCCGGTCCTTGGCAGAGGGGGGGCAGAGCGCCGCAGTGTGCCCCCTCGCTAGGCACCTGCGGCAGCGCATGGGGCGCTGCTCCAAAAGGTGGATGGTGGCCACACTCCAGCCCACCACCACCTTGCCCCGCTCCGCCAGCCCCTTCGCGGCCTCTATGGGGCACGAGACCCGGACCGAGCCCGTGCCCCGCGCCCCCAGGGCTATGGTGCCCACCCGAAGTTTGTCGGGCGGGCACTTGACCGCCTCAGCCAGGGCCCCCCTCACCTCCTCCTGAGTGAGGGACTCATCGAGGCCCGCCACGCGGATCTCGGCAATTTTCGTGGGCCGGGTAATGTCGGCCACCTCCCCGACCACCTCAGCCAATTTCTTGGCCAAGGCGTCGGCCTGGGAGGGGGAGGTCTCTTTTGGGAGCTCGATAAGCCAAGCTCCCGTCATGGACCTCCTCGCCTTACCCGGCCCAACCCCGATCTCCGCGAGGCTGATGGCCGCCCGCGCCTTCCGGAGGACGTCCACGTACGTGGCGCCCTCCTTCACGGCCGCGGGCTTGAGGGCCATCAGTACGGCGGGCCTCTTCGGCGCCCTAGGTGCCCTCTTGGCTGCCTTTTTCGGGGCCGCCGATTTGGGCCCCTTAGGCTTCTGCGCCGGAGCGGGAGCCGTGGCAGTAGTGGCCTTCTTCTTCTTACGGACCACTGTCGCCCACGTCTCCCGCCCCTCCAGCACCAGAGGCTGCACCTGAGCGGAG
This sequence comes from Sesamia inferens, assembly GCA_037179545.1. Lineage (NCBI taxonomy): Eukaryota > Metazoa > Arthropoda > Insecta > Lepidoptera > Noctuidae > Sesamia > Sesamia inferens. The sequence continues at coordinate 11,913,228 of CM073935.1, read as the reverse complement.
CCTCCGGCGATCTGCTCCTGGGCCCGTTTCTGCTCAGGGGCAGGGGCTTCTGCCCCTCCGCGCCCGCTCGGACCCTTCGGCTTCTTTTTTGCCGCCGGCCTAGCCTTTTTAGGCATGTTGGCGGGCGGCATCAAAGTCGCCGGCTCAGTCTCCCGCCGCTCCCTCTCTTGGGGCTGGCTCGCTCGCCTCTCGGCCGCCAGCGCGGGGCGATGGGACTTGGCCGGCAGGAGCCGACCATCCTTATCGAGGCCCTCCAGCCGCGCTGTGATGACGCTACCAGCGTAGTTCATCAGCTCGCGCTGGAGGACCTCCATGCCCCGGGCAAAATCGTCCCGCGTTATGCCCCCTACAGGGAGGGGCTGCGGGACCGGCGCCGGGACCGGCTCCTTGGGCCGTTTCGTTTTGCTGCGCGGGCTTCCCCCTTCGGAGAAAGCCCTGCGCAGCGCCGCCACCTCTTTCTGCAAGGCTGCGAGCTGCCCTTGCAGGCGTTTGTTGTCCGCCCGCAGCCTTGCTACTACCTCGTCCTCCTTCCGGGAGGCCAGGGAGTTGACCGCTTCGAGCATTTTGCTCGATGCCTCCCTGATCTCCCGGATGCAGGTCCCCTTCAGGTTCCGGGACTTTTTAAGAACCCCCTCAATGGCCGCTGCCCCCTCCTCAGCCTTCGCCCGAAGGTCTTGAGGTGCAGCCACCGAGGAGGCAGTCCCTTTGCCCTTTCCTTTATTTTTGCGGGATACCGTCTCGGAGTCTGTCAAGGTGGACTCCGAGTCCGACGGACCATCCCGCAAAAACCTCCTGGCCTGGGAGAGCCCCACCGAATGGTGGGACCCGCCCCTGCCAGCTCCCGTCTTCAGGGTCTTGGAGGCCGGTCTCTCCGGGGTTCCGGATCCAGCCTCCTCACCTTCCGACCCGCTCTCTGTCCAGTGTTCCCGTGAGGCCTTCCTACTTCCCCTCACGGAACCACCTTCGGCAGAGTGCGTGTCGCGAGCCCCCTCGCTTGATTCCACCGCTACCACCGACAGTCGTCCGGTGGCACCGGCGGAATCAAGCGCCATCATTAGCCTACCAGCGTCGCCAGGGTCCTCGGTAGTGACCCCCATGTCACTTTCCGCTTCGCTGGCCGCCGGAGCACGCATGAACCTCCCCTTGGCGTCCCTCCGCTGCCGCGAAGCAGTAACTCCCCTGGAGTTTTGCCGACCTCTCCTCGCGGTCGGCACCTTCGGGGCTGGTAGGCCCTCCTCCTCAGAGGTCAGTTCCGCCGACCCACTTCCCTTCTGAGCAGGGCCGCGTGGTCGCTTCCTTACGGAAGCCGGTCCACGCGGCCGTTCGTCCACATCTATTCTACCATCATCGCTGCCAGTAATATTAACGACAGCAGGGGCCTGGTCGCCTACCCCTGCGCGTTCTTCGGAAGCCAATTTTACATTCGCAGGCCCGGACACCTGCGAACGCCGGGCGTCAGCCGGATCGCAAGACAAAACAACATTCATATTAGCCGACATTTCCATTTACGATATTGGGTGATACGCACATCGCTTCCCCAAGGCGATGCGGCCGCTCTTTTTGGGAGGGTATTAATCCTCCCGAGGCCCGCGGATGCCTCCGGTGCAGGATATACCGCCCGCTATTCGGTATCTAAACCTAAGTAACTTAAACTAAATATATTTATTTATTTTTTTGGTTTTTTAAACTTTTATTTATTTTCTCTTTGATTTTTTATATATATATATATATATATATATATATATTTTTTTTTTTTTTTTTTTTTTTTTTTTTTTTTTTTCCCCTTTAATAAAACAAAAGAAGTAAACCTAAACCTAACACTAAACCTAAAACTAACCTAAACCTAACCTAACCTACCCACCACCCGGCACCGTGGCCATAAACCTCCAATGGCCACTGATGCCCGTAGACCGCAGGTTGAGGAGAAACCCACGGTCTTCTCCAACTCGGTCACGCGACGTGACCCCTAGACCGCGGACTGTCAAAACGGCCCGCGATCCACACCATCTCGCTCCCTATTCGTGCGCTCTGCTGCAGCGCTGCAGAGCACAGATAGGGAGCCCTCGGGAGCGACTCCTCCGCTCCGGCAGAAATTCGCCGCGGACAGCAATCTCCTCCTGCACAATAGTCACGAAGAGATTGCTGCCCACGCCCAGGGTGCACCGGCCCAGCGTCTGCTCGTCCTAGGGTCTCAAAACCAGAGGACCAGCAGGCACTGAGCACTCGGGGAGGTTTTCTGCCACGCACCCCAAAACTAACCTAAACCTAACCTAACCTACCCACCACCCGGCACCGTGGCCGTAACCTCCAATCGCCACTGATGCCCGTAGACCGCAGGTTGAGGAGAAACCCACGGTCTTCTCCAACTCGGTCACGCGACGTGACCCCTAGACCGTGGACTGTCAAGACGGCCCGCGGTCCACACCACCTCACTCCCTATTCGTGCGCTCCGCTACAGAGCGCAAATAGGGAGTCCTCGGGAGCGCCTCCTCCGCTCCTGCAGAAATTCGCCATGGACAACAATCTCCTCCTGCACAGTAGTCACGAAGAGATTGCTGCCCACGCCCAGGGTGCACCGGCCCAGCGTCTGCTCGTCCTCGGGTCTAAAAACCAGAGGACCAGCAGGCACTGAGCACTCGGGGAGGTTTTCTGCCACGCACCCCACGTTTTAATACCTCAACCAAGTCTTTTTTCAACGTTTCTGCACGGTAGTGTCATCCTTGGTTAGGATATATTCCGATATTTTACTTCTAAAGTTCACTAGTTTCATAATGTAAGTTAGTCAGGAAGACACTTAGACGCGTTAGACTAACTTAGTAATTTAAATTACAAAATGGTTAAAATGTCAGCATAATAGGATATGTTATCACCTGTAGCCCAATTAGGGTTATCCAAACCAAACTATTAATGTAATACCTAACTGAAATAGTGGGTCCCAACTGTCATTAGTAGTTTGAAAGTCGTTACAGTTATTCAGAACGTCTAATATTTAAGAACCAATCTCACCGTGAAGTATCTAGTCAGATAGGCACCCGGTTAGACAAGAAGGTAATCCCAACATGGCTGAGAAAAGACGAGACAGTTTGACTTTTGTGAGACTGTAGTAGAAGATCATTAATAGTTTGCTTTTTTGCTTAAACTCGTTTATTTTAAATATAAACAGCCTGTAGTGTTCTTACTGTTGGGAAACAAGCCTCCGCTCGATAAGAGGGAGTGGGCAGTATTCTACCACGCTGACCCAGTGCGGGTTGGTAGATGTCACAATTTCTTTTTTCTTTTTTTGCTCTAAGACATGCCGGTTTCCTCACGATGTTTTTTTTTTTTTCACCTTTTTGAGAACGTAAAGCGTTTGATGGGCTTCGAACCTTCGACCTACGACTTGTAATTCGCGAATTAAATAAAAACTGGTAATTACTCGTAAGAATTTTACACAGAACTCCTTAAATTTATCTAAATCGCTTGTGTTTCGAACGTATCACGCGATGTGGCCAAAACTAAAATAGATAGAGCCGTATGAGCCGGTGGAGGCCGACAAGAATACATTCTGTTACTATTATTAGGCGAATGGCGTCTTCTGGCTAGTGGCGCTTCACGTCAACTTGGTGCTGGAGTACACTTGTTCTGTGCTACCATCTCCGTGTCGTTTGGAAAGTTTAATTATAGGACCACTTGTACACCAGAAAAAAGTACAAATTACGAGAACCCTTTCACCAGGTTCATAACTCATTCGTTTGGTTTGGTTTAACCTTTTACAACAAGATACCTCTGCTAGACTTTCCTTTTAATTCGTTTAAAGCACTACTAACTAATTCCAATCTCTATTCAAAGCAATAAGTACTGTACCATTAACGACTTCTTAAATCATAAGAATAATTGTGTCGCTCTGATTAACTGAAGCTAATGTTTATGTTCTTTACCGCCTGATTGTAAGCAGAGATGCAATCGTTGATGGTAAAGCGCGCTTGTTTATATTAAATCCATTCACTCAAAAAATCTGAATGAATAGGAAGGAAAACTACATTTGAGCTAGGTGATGCTATGTTAAACCCAATAACACCACCAGCGATGCTGCGACAGAGAGAGATTGATCTGGAGACCCTCCACGACCAAACTCCACACACATCGCAACACCACTTCTCAGACCCGTCCTCTATACGGCTTCACCAGACATCATTCAGTCGGAACACGACGAATCGCTTGGCGGCAAGACTTTTGTCTGGTGGATGATTACTTCTGCCGGCAGCCGATGTTAAGGCCACCACCACACACAAACACATCACATTGCATTAGTCAATTCAGTTTAATTTTAGTTTATACCGAGATCTCTTCGTGCCTCGGAAAGTACTTCAAGCCTCCAAAGGCTTCAAAGCCGGGACCAATCCCTGCTGTCATTTGCAGATCTTTGACAGTCGTTACGGGTAGTCAGAAGCCTGAAAGTCTGACAACCAATCTTAGCAAGGGGTATCGTATTGCCCAATAACTGGGTTGTGGAGGTCAGATAGGCAGTCGCTCCATGAAAAGTACTGGTGTTCAGCTGAATCCGGTTAGACTGGAAGCCGAACCCAAAGTAGTTGCGAATAAGCTAGGATGATGATGATGACGATTTAAACTATTATTCATATAATCCACACTTATTTTTTTTTATGACTTGATTGCAGTACATATGGTTAGCTAGCAACCTCGACGAGTGATTATATTTTCCTTGCACAGCCATCCTAAGAAAGAAGGCTTAAGGTCACTCAAAGGCCAATGGAGAGGGCTATGCTTGGGGTTTCACTGCGTGATCGAATCAGGAATGAGGATATCCGAGAAGAACGAGAGTAACCGACATAGCCCGAAGAATTGCAACACTAAAGTGGCACATTGCCCGTAGGACCGATGCTCGATGGGGCTGACGGGTCCTCGAGTGGCGACCACGCATCGGAAGGCGCAGCGTAGGTAGGCCCCCGACAAGATAGACCAGCGACCTATTGAAGGTCGCGGGAAACCGCTGGTTGCGGAAGGCACAGGACCGGTCATCGTGGAGATCCTTGGGGGAGGCCTATGTCCAGCAGTGGACGTCTTTCGGCTGAAATTATGTTGATGAGCAACCAGAAGCAGGTTTTTCTCCCTTAGATGTCACAGCTTTGGCGATCTTTGCGTTATTTATGCTCGTGAAAGGATGCTGCTTGTGGGGACCGATAGTCTTGCTAACTATGGTTTTAGTTTCTTCATTTTACTTCGATGTACCCAGTTCATTATTTATGACTTCAAGTAACAGCTATGAAAAAAGAACCCAGCAATGCATAAATACACACATCAAAAGTGTCTAGGGATCAACATATATTTTTGCAATAACTTTTCTCCTGATTGATATTAATTAAAATTTTCTTTAAGGATTCATCAAATAAAGTGTTTTCGTTTGTCACAGTAACGATAAACCAAGTCACCTTTGCATTAATAAAGAAATTTGCCATTTTCCTAATAAAGGGATATTTGACATTTGAACCACTAACACAAAAGTTCGAAAAAAAGACTGAAATAACAGTTTTCTCTAAAATTTTATTGGGTAACTTAAACAATTAATAATCCGTGTTTATACCGCGAACACTAACAACACAAGAACATCGGTTTGGCATACTCAAAACGAGTTCATCCAAATCACGCTGTGGAATGGCCGCCCATGTTCGTTGCAACAACAAAAAGAGGTCTTCTTGCGACTGGTGTCCAAAGTCGACTGATAACACTCTGACTTGTATTCAGAGCTAAAGCCACAGTACGTTGCCGGGAACCAGCTTCTATCATTCCCACGGCTCTGAGCATTTCTTCCCTGCTTAAATGACGTCGCCGCTCCATAATAACGTTGGTTTTAATCAGTAGTAGGGAAACAGTAGCACTAATAATGTCTTCAATGCGTTGTATGTTTCTATAGGGAAAATATTGACAGCTGATTTTCATCTTTTACTCGAATTTGATTCACAGTTCCTGATTCAAATTATGAAATGCACCAAAAAGGATCCATATAAATTTATAAAATCATAAATTTATTACAAAGCCACATCTCAATCTCAAGAAATCCGCATAAAAATGCTTGATCCCTAGACACTTTTGATGTGTGTATATCATTTGTCACGCCCTTTACGCCAGGAGGCTTTTTTATGTAGTAATAATTAATTCATATTTTTAATTCTTTTTTTTGCTTTGTTAGTATATTGTCGTGACTGGCTGATATAATTAAACGCAATGTTACATGAACTGAATCCCGCATTGCATAAATATGTAAGATGTCACGCCCTCTATACCTGGACACTTTTTAGGACACTGGACATTTAGGTAGTATGTTTTTTTATGGCTGACATTAAAACAACATAAAAATTCTATTTGATTTTTTTTGTCCTGAATCCCCGCTTCGTATAACTTTTACGACTGGATAGATACGGATGACAGCAGGTCAAGCTACCCGAAACTCAAAAATTCCCAATCGACCTTGAGCCTTAATGCTTTAGAGATAATGTTGAAAATCTAATAAAGAAATCTGACAGATTTTAGTAGCTTGATGTGCTGTCGTCTGTACATCGATATTTAAATTCAAATAATTTATTTCTGTCAGTGTCCATATTTGGTTAGTACTACTAAATACCTAGATATTAGTAAGTGAAAAGAAATTAAATAAATTTTAATCATAATTGTTATGCATAAATCTAACAGAACAAATTCTCTGAGTAACGGTAAAAAGCAGTTTTAAAATCGGACGCATACTTTTGAAGAATAATGCGATCACGCAGATAGTAATAAAGACTTGGTTTATGATATCAATAGAAATGTGAAACAAACAGTGTTTCTGCAGTCATTTTCACGATGATTGGACCAAGGTTATCATCCTTGTGGTACTCCCACACATATTACAATATGTTGTAAGTATGTTGTGATATTGAAAAATATCTTAAAATTATATCACGCTTTTCTTATTATTATTAAATAAATACAATCAAGTTTACCTTCAAATAAATAAAGTTTTATTGCTCTTGACGTCTTCGTATGCAGCCAACTGATATTGTTTCGCCATATCTCGTATTTCATTGATGCAGTTGGAGATAATTCTCAGTAAATAATTCGACACAAATACTTTGTAGCAAGTTATTAGCAGTATTCTTTGAACAAAAATGTTTGAGCCAAAGTGTGGGGCATTTCACAACTTTGGCCGTGCGATTCTTCACATGGGATTCGATAGTAGCCTTGAAAAAACTATGTAGTAAATTAATGAACTAGGCATACTTTAATCCTAATCTCTACTTATGACTGTCCTCCCATAAAACCTTCGAAAATGTTATGTTTATAAGTAATATAACAAACGACTTGTCTTCACAACTTGTCCTCATCGAATTAAGAACAGCTCTTTTTAATTTCCTTATGAATATGGAGGGCTATAAACTAGAAATTTAATAGATAGCGATAATATTCTTAGAGTATGATAGTATGATCGCGCACGTCCACAACACGTTCATATGACGTAGATGCTTCCACGAATTTAATAAATAATGAAAGCAATGGGTGACCTGTAACTGTTTCATACACGGTTCTACACGCGCCTTCGATACGACATCTCTATAACAAATACGCTTGCTTATAAATTATAATCTCTCGCACAACTATTTCTAAAATAATATCTAAAACAAGCCACTTGACCAGGCCTCAATTAATAAATTCTACTCTTAATATTTCGAATGACACCAAATTAATGACATCACCTCATTTGCGTCTGTTAATTAAATATTTACTTTCTAAGTGCCAAAAAACAGTTGCCGAGCTTACGTTGGTAGTTTTCAACAGTGCTTGGCCTCCCCCCTCACAAACAAAATATTATTATCAGGCTTTTATCGCAGCCTTGTTCGACTGGACCGACTCGGAACCGGTTGCAGCGAGGTTGATATAAGCTGGTATAAGCTGGCCCGCCACGCCTCCCACATTGATGTATTTTACCGTGCAAACAGAAGAAAGGTGGTGTTGACTAATGGATCTTAGTAAAATGGACATTTCTTCATATGACGGCCTGCCAGCCAGCCAGCCAGCACGCACATGCGTGCATGCGGATGACGCAGAGCGCTTGAGGAACAAAACTCCAGTTTTTAACGAACAATTTTTTGAAATTGTGTGGGAAGGTTTCGAAGGCTGTCTGTTGGTTTTCGAATGTGATTTCGAAGCATATTTCAATGAATCAGTACAAATGGCGGCTTAAATACTGTGGGCAACGGTGTTTTGTATCCTTTTTTGGCACTTTCTCATTTTTGCTTCCATTCCAGCATCTATAGTATAAGTTTTTCAACATCTTTCATAACCTCTCAAACAATTCAATGCAGGTCAACAATAATATTATCTTCTGCGTGAAGATAATATTATTGTTTACTTCACGCTTTATTTGACCCAAAGATAAAGTTTTAATTTTAACCTTGAACTAAAAATATCATTATTGATATTCAGTCAGGCAAATCGCTCATTAGGAACTTTCAAATTAAACAAAAACACAGATTATGAGGTTACAAAACAGAGTTCTGAGTAACGGTGTCACGTTTGAATATTTTATTACTGGTCTGTGTTGAATCGTCCAGGTTCTCTTTCAGATTTAATCAAGCCATCTCCTCACAATCACAGGTCTTAAATTTTTCATTAATACTTTCTCGGCCATGGACACAACAATTTTATTTTTATCATCGACTTTTAAATTTGATACCAAATCGTAAGTACATTCACTTTCATTTCCCTGCTCATTAAAAGTTTCAATATTATCGTGTATAGTTTCTCCACGATACACTTTGTTCATTCCATAATTATTTACCGTTTAACCGCCCAAAGAATTTGCTGTGCACTGAACTGTAACTGATAGCATCAACCTTCGCTGCCTGTCATGGTATGACCGCCGGTGACGCAGACAGGCGTTATGCCAAGATTTCACCAAAGAATAACGAGTTACCTCGTTAACATTTTGACAAGCACCGCCTAGCCGAGTGCTACCAGATTGATCCATCAGTGCAATTGTAGAGAATTGCAGCCAATCATCATCTGTGTCAATTGGTGGTACTGATACTTGAATTTATTGTTGCAGTCGTCTTTCAATCTTCATTGGGGTTATGTAACTCGATGGCTAGCTAACAATTTTGTTTTTTCCTCTCCATAGAGATATTGCTGGGTTGCTCACATGTACATCATCAACCTTTTTTTGTCCCATTGCTGAGCACAGGTCGACTCTCACACAAAGAAGGATTGAGCGTAATCACCACGCTTGCTCAATGCAGGTTGGCGATTTCAGACTTATAAAGTTCAGGTTTCCTCAAGATAGGTCATAGGCTACTTTGGATTGCTGATTTTTCTACTTAGTGTTTGGTAATTATGCCATACGTGCCTGTGAAATCCCATTTTTATTAGATCCATGCAATCATGGTCCTACACAGCCAAAAAAGGTTTTAATATTAGTGTGAAAGAAATCTTTACCTTTGTATCATTCCTCCGCTTAGATAGAGCATGCCTGATAAATATAATTCAGTTTCTAAAACGTTATTGGAAACTGAACATAGAATATGTATGTATCAATGAAAATTATTTACGATTTCAGACTTGAAATTCCAGGTTTCCTCAAGATGTTTTCCTTCATCTTTTTTAGTCACTGGTGTCCACGATATACTTAAAAAGTACGTATAACTTAGAAAAGGTACATTGGTACTTGCCGGACCTGGAATCGAACCAACACACTCATACTTGAGAGGCTGGTGTTTTAAACACTAGGCCAACGCGACTTCTACTTTACTTACACATACTGTAGTACACATGTACTGTACTTCTTAATTATGAATTTTGGGAACAGCGGTTCAAGTGGCTTGGACTTTGACGTCTCAATACTTGACATTTGCTTCTGCCCGCGACTTTTTCTGCCGTAATTTGTTTTAAGAGTTCTACCAAAATTTTTATAATTAGTCAGTTAAAGTACAATAGGGTAGTTGATTAAAAAAAATAATTAGTCCGTCAGTCAGATTTCCAAAAAATACTAGACACGTATTTTTTCATTTTTCATATAAACAAAAAATGAAGAAGACACAGTGCGTTGAAAACTCGTGTGACGTCACTGCACGCTATACTTTTTAGCGAGCAGTGACGTCACCAGCCACCACTCCTGATCTTTGATGCCTTTTATATTTGTCAATTTTTGTTGATTTGATAGAACCAAAATATACTTATCCAATATTTTTCTATAATCTGAATGACGAACTAAATAGAATCATTTTTTTTTTATCCAGGAAACATCCCTATTCAACAGCAAGTCGATCAATGGTAAGAATTTGACAGTGACAGTGTAGTACTTGAGTGATACAGTCGATATGCACAGGGTTTTATCCCAAGAATCATCAAGTTCTTCGTCAATTAACAATACTTGTAAGTATTCTCAATCGGTATGCAGACTAGCACCGGGTCCGAGATCATGCATTATGACACGTACATGCGTATAGGTATTCGCGTCTGCATTCTAGTGCTCAGTTATACTCGCTTATTTGGCTTCCCGGTCTATTTTTGATAGGTCGGCTCCCTGACGCTGTGCACGTATCCTCCGAATTACTGATGGATATACTGTCTGCAGGATACCGTATTAAGGAGATAAAAACGGCCACCGTTAACTTTATAAGGGCTGCTATTTATGGATGTGGCTAAAATATCAGTTTCAAGGTTTTATTTATTTATGTGAACAATGATGATTACACGAGTTTTAGAATATGTCTTGTGAATATCTAATCTAAATCTAAAAGTAAATCTACACATTCAAAATATTACGATTTAATAAAGCAAAATTAATTCGAAGGCAGGCAACACTGACCAATGTGTATGTGAACTAGAAACATGATATCGCTGCATGTAATACGCATGCACACTTGTTCATAGCTGCATTAGAACTAACTGGTTTCACTAGATAGTTATGATTCCATATTACTGTATGTATCTGTGATATATCGCGCAATACTATACGATTCAGATCTAGAAATATAGCTAGGACACAAGTAAAAATCTCTTATGAATTACATGATTTTCCAGTTTTTTCAACACAGAAAAGGCGTAGAACGAACTTAACAATAGGCCGCCTGTTTAACGTTTCTTATGAAATCTGTTTCTAATTCGTGACATCATTTTCACCCAAGTGTCGTAAAATTGAAAATGATAATAATTTAATTTGATAGTAATTTCTGTTTGTGATTGATTACTGATAACATTTTCTATCACACTACAGGCTTTAGACTGTCGTAACGGACACCTGTAGGTGGATATTATTCTGTACTTTACTCGTTCAATTGTAAGTGGTAAAATAAAATGTAGTATAATTTACTTAGAACGCATTGCATCCCTGAACGGCCTAGTACTATGCTCTACCGTGAAGTGTATTGTGCGCTCCCTAACCACACTGCAAAAATCTCTAAATGTATTTGGGAAAAAATATAGCATGGTGTAAAAATTATTGGAATCAATCCAGTTGCTTATTCTGAACAAACTATATTGAAGTTCTGTATAAAGAAAAAATAGTATTTAAACATGATTTACAGGTAATTGCAGCTCATTTTTTAGAGCCATCGTTAATCCATGTCCACAAACCATTGTTATAACATAAATTAGCTTAAAAATAGTTTCATCAGAAAATAACAAATACCTGCAGAATCGAGCAGAGATATACTGTACTACTAAATGCTTTAACATCATCAATCGTCAATACCTAACCTCGCTTCGACCCTCAGTATCGTCGTTAACATTTTATCTCCTCTCCTCCTCAATAGCGCGGTCACCTCGCAAGGCCAAGTGCCTTAAGTGGCCATTGCGGATATTACACAGTGAACTACGGAAATCGTGGTAATACTGGTGGCCGGATCCCCGCCCTGGTAACTAGAGGCGAAAGTACTCGCGTCATTGTACCGATGGCGCGAGGAAGAACGGACACGGGGCTCCAGTCCGGTGCAGCGGCAGATTGAGCTGCGCCGAGAGGAGCTCCGTCAGGTCCTGGTGGCGGACTGGCGGCAGAGGCTTATGCGCCCTACCGCCGGCCTCGCTGCCGTCGAGGCGACCCGGCCAGTACTCGACGACTGGCTCGGGAGAAGGCACGGCTCCCTGTCGTTCAGGGTGACGCAGGTACTGCCGGGGCACGGCTGCTTCGGCAAGTACTTGCGTCGCATAGGCAGGGAGCCGGACGCTCGGTGCCACCACTGCGTCCAATGTGGGGAGGCCACGGCGCAGCACACGCTTTCCGAGTGAGTAGCTTGGGAGGAGCAGCGCCGTGTCCTCCCAAATGAAGTAGGAGGCGACCTGACGCTGCCGGCAGTAGTGCGGAGGATGGTCGGTAGCGCAGAGTCGTGGGACGCGGTGGTGTCCTTCTGCGAGGACGTGATGTCGCAGAAGGAAGCTGCGGAACGGGAGAGGCAGATCTCAACTCCCTTCCAGAAGACGCCCCAAGCGCCGAGGAAGGGCGGATAACGCCCTCTTCCGCCCCCCATGAATGGGTCCAGGGGCAAGGGACACGGGGAAGTTCCCGCCCCCTATTCGATGGCCGCCTCTGAGGCGATGCATGGGGTAGTTTAACACCCCACTACCCCGTGCAGGAGACGAGGCCCGGACAGATCGGGCCAGCACGAGGGTGTGGGGCCGTGGAAGAATTTAGACTCGCGGCCCCACGCGCGCTCGTGATAGAAGAGATACCGGGGTGGTTTTAGTCAGTTAAAGTCTGACAGACCCCGTCCACCCCAGGGCGGCGGACATCCATTGAGGATTTCCATCCCGGAAAAAAATAAAAAAGGTGTCCTTATGACTAAGACCTACTTCAAACTGCGTGGTGGTGCAATTCAAAATTTTTGTACAGCTAGAAAAGATTGATTAAGTTTCAGTAGTACGAAGGCGCTTTAATACCTAAAGCTCCAGAATAACTAGTAGTATATCGCCTTAGCACATCATTTTACAAATTCTTGCTTGCCTTTGACAATATTCGCCGGAATATACCAGCATGATTGACGCTATTCATGAACGTATGCTACAACGACTTAAACCATGTCTAAAATTATTTTCGCCTCCCATAAACAGTATGAAATGTAGTTTACGATTCAGTTTGTGACGATTTATATTTGGTCCTTGGACTGACCCCTCAATGTCGTCCATAAAGTCCTCCGAAGAATTCTAGGCGCAGTCCAATAAAGGTAGGTACTTCGTAGAGGCCACTTCAAAATTTATATTGAATCAGCCGGTAAGCAGAAAGTAGTTGTACCTAAGTACATTTTATTGCAAAAGAAAACGTAGCGAAGTTTTCTTGGAATTATTTTTGTGTTCGGAATACCTTTCTAAGTGTTTTTCCAGCTCTTCGCAACTAGAAAATAGAATTCTCATTATAATAATACGACACCTTTTTGTCTTTCTAAGTTAGGTATCTAATGGTAAGCTTTATTTTCGATAAATAGCATCTGTTTTGGTCAGAAATCAATTCGTTTAATTAAAAGGTAGTGTTCATTATATACATGAATGAATTTAATTAAAAACTAGAATATTTAATATTACAAGTTTGCTTATTCAAAAGCGCCAAATCTTCATTGTCGTCGGTGGCAGCGTAGAGGTCATTTTTACTAAGTAGTATTATCAGGGAAAGTTATATTTATAAAATATAGCAATAAATCATAACATTTTGTAATTCTTCGACCTGTTTGCGACACACCGACACTAGAAAGTGGTACACAATATTTTGACGTTTGATTTGATCGATAGGCCCCGTTGTGGCGTTATAGCCTTGGGCGACTCCACTAATGTATGATATGATAAGTTCAAGGTTCAACCAGTGACGGACACATTTTTAGACCCTTGTTTAGGCAGGAAGGGCAAGTCACGTTCTCTGGTAAATTGTTAATGATAGGAGGCACGAGCTGGTACCGTTACGGAGAACTGGTTCAATTGAGTGTACCTATGACTGTGTCTGCAGGCCTTGGAAATCATACTCCACCGCAATCATTATTTATTCTCTGGAATTTATATTTTGAATGACAACATTAATATAAATTCCTGTCTCTAAGAGTAGTGGAAGACCCGAGAATGATCGATGGACTATACTAAAGGTGATGTTAAAAAAGGGGTGAAAACAAAAATGAAGATTAATGGGAAAGGACAAGTTCTAACTTGATTTTTTAAACAGTTACGCCGACCCCAGATAAATTGGGCCTGGGGAATTATGAGTTTATATTTTAAATCTAAAGGCCTTACCGTGAGCATCACTCGAAGTGTAACCTTTTTGCGGCCTAGTCGTATTACTTTTACCAATTTAATTATATTTATTAACTTGCTGGTATCAATTATCCTCTACCTAGCAGTTGATAACTTGCGCAGTATATTTGCTAAGCCCCAGCTGTTACGGTAGAATCTTGAATCATCACATTACAGGCGAACACGCGCTTTTAAGAAATAGGTTTGAAAACAACATCACTTGAGCCTCCCTAGACATATAAATTCAAATATAAATAGTTGTAACTTAAACTAATATCTGTCTGCTGAACCTTTTACATAAATAACAAAAGCAAATTACCATATTGTAGTACAAATAATGTCGCTAAACTTGCGTGCCGCCTTGGTACTAAAATCAACCATCGCTTGACACTCCTTCCGTAGGCGTAATGCCAACAATATCACAAATGGACTCGGTGTTTCCAATGTTTTGCCTTAAATTTCACGTATCACGACATGCTAATACGTTTTGTGAAATGTACTTACTGATTGGCTTCGCAGTATGTTGAGGTGAACTGATGTAAACTACTGACTAATGTGTTAGTTTGTCCAACGAGTTAATTGTGCAACACTAAAAGTAGCTATATTTTCATTTTGACAGTTCAAGAAAATTCATTGCTTTACTTACGTTGATGAGCAGACATATATTTCGAAAGTATGTAGCAATGGATTAGCAATTTTTTTTTTTTAATAATTATAAAATCATTATTAAAATATTCTTCAGAATCATTCAGTATATGATGGATTGCGTGTTACGCACTTGGGATGCTTGTTTGGTAATGTGTCACGGGGGACCAGTGAAAGTTGCTTTACCAGGCTGTGGAGAATATTTATATTTTGTCTGAGTCAAGATCAATCATCAGCCTAGCCTGGTCCAGTTATTCAGTCATTCAGTTATCCAGTTATTTTGGGGTCGGCTCCCTGTTCAACTAAATGCAGTTGAGTACCATTAGTTTACACGTACCGACAGCGTCTATGACCTACACAACCCGGTAAATGGGTAACCCTTGCACCCCCACCCCACCCCTTGCAAGACTGGTTGTCAGAATCTTAGGTTTCCAATCTGTGATCATAGATTTTGACAACCGGAACCTGGTTAAGGTGCTTTCCAAGACAAAGATTTCGGTATGTAATGGATCCAAAGATGAAACGAGCTTACTTAGCTGTTATTGCCACGAGTTCATGAATTAAGATGCCCTATTACAGATTCGAAGCATGTATCTGTTTAAACATCATATTAATTCCTAATTGATAGTCTTATCGTCTATCAATTATAAAATTATTACCCACATAGTAGTTACACCAGTTTGCCTGAACAGCACTCCAATCACTGTGCTTCTTTCAAGCAAGTAAATTAATTTGATACAGTCACGAACTGTTTTAATAAAATTTAATGATTGTTTATCCAGGACAAGATGGCGAGTCTGTAGATGTTGTGATAATAAATGCACTTACTAGTATGATAATGGTATTTGACAATTAAAGGCAATTTTGTGTAGAAACCTTACTTTATGTTTTAATTGTACATATTTTGTAAGTGGTTGTGGCAATAATCTTTGTAGTATGTGACTGATTCGAGGGTTAGAAAGACATAATGGATTTAGTCAGGTTTTTGTACCTATATACAATGATAGAATCAAGTATTTTCTAACTGACCAGATAGTTCTGTTGCTGTGGAGTTAGGCGCACTCCTTATTCATACCAAAAGCACTATTATTTCTGTTATGCATGTTTATGCCTACGGGCAGCAAGCAAATCTGTAACAATTCTTGGCATATTGACGATTCAACATCATAAATTTCGGAGTTTCATTGTCGAACAAATGATTTTTTTAAAACATAATATGAAACAAATGTATTAGCGATTTCTTTCAAAGTCATTCGGGTTGAAATTTATTTACGCAATTGCCTAAGCTGCTGATTACCAAGACAAGTTCAAGAAAGCTAAGCTAGCAGCTGTCGCGTCTCTTAAAGCTTACGAAAATCTGACGGTGAATTTAATTATTACTAATTGATTAAATGTTGTTATTACTATCAACATTTAATCGCATTTCAATACACTGAAAATCAATTGCAAAAATACATGAATGTTGTATTTATTGATTTCAAATATAATACACAAACATCGATGCTAATTTCATGATTACGATACTGTGTTAATGTTAAATGTTAGGTATATGACCTAATAAAAGCAATGAATCAATTATGAATAATAATTTAAAATGTACAAGTATTAAATTCCTCATTGAGCAAAAGTTGAGACATGAAATGTTGCCTGCTGCGAACGACCGTACTATTTTGCGAACAGCAATATTCCTTCTCCTCTAACCTTACCTCTTTCTTTGATAAAGGTATACAAGGTGACAGACAACAATATAACAATAAGTACCACGGGAAAAGAGTTCTTGGAAGGATTTGTGGTAGGTGCCCACCAGTGGGACAGTGCAAGCTTAAACAGTTCATCAAGATCTACTATGAAAATCCAATTAAGTATATTGAAGTTAAGGCACTATACAATATGTAAAGAAAACCCCGTCCGACCCAAAATGATAATAAATGTTAGGTATACACATGACCAAATAAAATATGAAATTTTACGTAATCATCATAGTGACATTACTAATGAATTTTGAATTGATCTTTTTTTCTTCACGAATTAATTCCAACTTCCCCAAAATTTGGCCATTTTTTAAAAAGTGACAACACCGTTTGTGACGGAGCGACCATGTGCCGCCTGCCCTGCCCCCCCTTCTCCCGCGCATGTATGCCTAACGTGTTGCCTACCGCACATGCATTAAGTTACCTCGCTTTTTCGAAATATTTTTTTTTGTTTTTAGTTTAGCCCGGTTTTGTAGTCATTATTAGAATCAGTTAACGATACCTAACAATACCTTTACTGATCGGACAGGGCTTTCTTTACATATTGTATAGCTAGATAAAGATTGACCAAACGCATTGTCGGACCTAAACATACTACGTTTTAGGAGATTCGAAAAAAAAACTTTTTATTTTGATGTCAGGATTTATATAGTATAACTCATTCGGACATTCAACTGGAATTCGGTTATATCGCGCTTTTTAGATTTCCTTCGGGAATATCAATTTTTTCAATAAAAGGTAGCCTATGTCCTTTCTCAGGGTCTAAAGTTTGTCTATGCCAAATTTCATCAAAATTTGAGAAGTTTAAGCGAGAAAGCGTAACAGACAGACTAGAGTTACTTTCGCATTTATAATATTAGTATGGATAATAATTGTCAGTATTTTAAATTATAGTCCCCCCTCCAAATGGTTATTAGAATGAACTTTAAATTAACATTCTTGTATTTTACGCAAACAACACATCGTATTTGAATGTTAAATACAAAACAAAAAAAAATCAATTCACAAAACATGCACTTTGCATGGACAAAGGTCATACGTAAATGTCAAATCTATAAATGGTGGCATACAAAAAAATTTAAAGGCCGTTTTAATCTGGTTATTAAAACTATAGAAGTATGACGTATGTAATTCTATTAAACATACTTGTGGTCAGTAATAAGGGGAAGTGGTATCGCTAAGCAGCAGTCGCATAGCCCACAGGGTGCAATAACCAGTGTCCATTAGCTTAATAGGCGTTTTAACCCGTATAGAGTTTAATAATATTGCTAATATCAATCTTCTACTGATATTATTATGGTTTAATAGTCTTTTAAGTACTAGATATTAATTTGATAGATGTGGTTGGAACTAGAGTAAGTCGTGGAGTTCAAGTGATTGATATAATTAAATGGAACTCAGCGTTAGTTTTATTAAAAGTCCCTCTCTTTTAGAAATAGTATAGAATATAATGCAATACAGCTGGTGTCTGCAACTCAATGACAATGGATGTGTTTTGGTATAAGCTGTGTTCATCTTTGTTAGTTGAATCATGTTGTATGTTTATTTGGTTGGTCCATATATTCCCACAAGAACGAAACTTATCCGGGTGAAAGCACAGAGCACGGATGCAACTAGTTTTATCATAAAAATATTCAGACATTATAATGTGTTATGTAAACAAGACTAGTATTCTTTAAACATTAAAAGAAACTTGCACAAGTAATTATTATCATAATAAGTATAGCATCGATTCATAGCAATAACATTTATAAATTAGGTCATACAAAACCTATATTATACCCTAATGAATAAAGTTTCGTTATATATCGCCTTTTCTCACAGATAAATTTTCGACCCATATCGATCATTACCTACAAAAACGACTTCTAAAAGGGTTTTAACAGTTTTTACTTCGTTTTCAACGAATAACAGTAGTCTTTATTGCTGGTTGGGTTCTAATTGTTCGAAAACTTTAGGAATATAGAGTCTAGTTTGTACATAATTCTTAGTTGCCTTTTCTGAAAGTCACGTTGATATTCTACCAAAAGTTATATAGAATAATTCTAAAATTCTCCTTTATTAGGCGGCCTGTCCTTGAATTGTTCGAATGACCTTGTCTGACTCCCAAAAACAAGTAGAGCATAAAGGCGGCAAATATTTTTAAAATAACATCAATTTACCAATTTATTCAAAAGAAATTCGGTTTTTTTCAGGTAATGAAGACTCTTCAACGTGTATTTTGAAAAGAAACTGGGAATTTTATGAGAGGTAAATGATGAAAAATAAATATGCTAATACAATGCTAACTGTTGTTTCAAGCTTAAAATCACGCTAGTATTTAACGCTATCTAACATACACCAAAATCATGTGTACGAATACTATAATTCATCCAATGGGTCTCCACACTATATTATGTAGTTTCTTAATTCGCACTTTAAACTAATGAATCTATTAATCAGAGGAGCAGTTCCCGTATTTAAAAACGTGCGTATTCTAATCTCAGTTTGAATCTGTCAAAAATACAATCAATTTACGTATGTGTTTGACATTCATTGTCGCTGAGATGAGATAGCAACTTGAATTTGGAGGTTTTTATAAATACAAGAATTAGCATATGATATATCTCTGTGTATCTTAAACTTCCTAGTAATCAAATTAAAAACTTTTCCCTTTTAGAAATCGTAAAATAAACTAGATACAGTGGTTTTGCTTCTGCCTTAATGAAGGTACGAATTTGTGCAAAAGTTTACTATTGATACAATTTCTCTACATCTTTCATGTTACCAATATTTCCGGACCCCTAAATTCATTGTTAGTGTACATGTGGCAACACGAAATTCTGCCTAGAAATTGTATCTCGCCCGTGTTGAGTCACATACTTTATTGTTATTTTAATTAAAGCTACGTTTCCTCTTTTAGTCATCACCGTTCTAGTCTCTGTTACGTTGAATATGCTTCCATTGTCTTTGCTGTTTTGTTTCTTTACGATCTATGTGGCGTCTCCTCATTAGTCGTTTCTTTTTCCGTGTGTTATTACAAGCCCTGTATCCAATGAAACGGTGCTTTACCAACTTTATTACATTGATCTGTTTTCTGATCTATAAAGGCTTTAATTCATTCTACCTTGATTTTTGCGTCTCAATCAAGATGTTATTCTGAAACTGCATATCACAGAGTTGGATTCTGAAGTTGATTGGTGCAATAAATTCTCATAAACAGTTCCATTTGATTTCCGAACACAAGTTTGTCGTTGTCACGTTCACTTGGCTGCTGTTCTTGTTTTGTTTAACAAACATCGTCTCTGTTGCTTTTCTTTCTCACATCCTTAACGCCATTGTATGTTTTTTTTTCCTAATTAACTACCCAATGGAACGTTAACAATAGTTTATTTTCTAGCATCGTTATTTTCTTAATGATTTTGCTTAATTAATTCTTACTGTTAATAATGTTTATTACAATATTCAAACATTTTATTTTACAACGCCTTATTTGTATTGTTATGCTTAGTTAACAAAATTTTCCGAGATAGGGTCTTTTGGGCGAGAGGTATATAGTAAAGGTAGATAGTTAAACTTATTCTTCTCTGAATCGCA
This sequence comes from Sesamia inferens, assembly GCA_037179545.1. Taxonomy (NCBI): domain Eukaryota; kingdom Metazoa; phylum Arthropoda; class Insecta; order Lepidoptera; family Noctuidae; genus Sesamia; species Sesamia inferens. Next base: position 11,893,021 of record CM073935.1, on the reverse strand, counting down.
CAAATAAAAAAGATGTTTTTGTTGAAAATTACATTAAGTTTTATCATTACTTTACGGTAATCGTTAAAATGAGATTGACCTGAAGCGGTATGCCAACCTTGACGAAAATTTGAATGAAAATATCTTGCCTTTGAATAACTTACATTGATGAATATTTGACATTCCTTACAGTCCTTGTGGGAATGGCTTGTGGGAACTGGGAATATTTACTTTAGAATTTTTGTTTATAGACGCCTGCACATCCAGTTACAAGTCCATGGTCAAATGAACCCGTTCGACACGAGATAGCGGGATCACTTGACCCTCATTTTGAATGGGTCGACTGTACCCGCTGCTCAAAAAACACGTTCAACTGGCATTGAGCGTCCTTGTCTAACAAGTAGCGTCATGCGCTCCATCTGTCACTTTATTTTTAATACCTAGCATCTTTTACGTTAGGCAACTTTGATTTGCGGGTTTTTTATATAAGCAACTTCACATCAATAAAAAAAAAAAAAAAAATATAAGCTTCTATATGATATAAATGAAAATTGAGGGTATAGTAAGTTTGACAAAACTATACCTCTTTACACCTGGCTGCTCAGAGGTTGCGGCTAAGCAATCAGTAGCAACTATTACTTTTCAGGTTCCTTAAATATACTTTTTTCTACGACCATTTGCTAAATAGTAAGTAGTAATTTGCTGAAAATATAACCATAAGCCATATCTCAATAGTACTCATTCCTGCCAAGTCGTGTTACAATGACCATTTCCACACGGGTAAACCGTACTACAATGAAACTTTTTAATTTTTTATTTTATGGCTATGGCCTCAAAAATTCTGCATATGATTATACCAAAAAGCGCGCGTATTTGCGTCATGACTAAATATCGCATGTTATTAGGCTGTATGGATGAATTACCTTTGCCTTTCATTTGTGGGATTATAACAACTTGGGCGCGCCGCGCTATTTTCACGTCATTGTTAAATTTTATCTGCATTTATAAATAAAATACGACCTACGTAGAAAAAGTTTTATACCACTGTCGCAAACAGCTATTGTAATACTGGTGCTGATCTATTGCTCATATTACAGTAGCTATCATTGCTTCACAGTGGCATAAATAACTATTGTGACGCGATGAAAATTGACTTCTCTTAGTTGTATAAATACTTAAAAATTAAATCTCATCTATCTACATTATTAATGTTTAGTAGCCGGATCTTAAGACTATTAGTTATTTACATTTACGCATCATACAAACAAGGAACGGTCCTCTGACCGTTCCTTATTTTCTTCTAAAATCTTTGAATTTTGTATTATTATTTTTATTGTTTCTGGTCCATCATTTTGTTTTATGTATTGTCTCATGTTATTAGACTTATTTTCCACATACATACATATGTATGTATTGATAACGTCCTATACGATATACCTCACAATTATTCACTGAATGCCCATTGTTCAGGTCCTTATACAGTAGTAATAAGATTGATATTCGTATGGATATTTCATGCAAATGGTATTATAACTGTCTATTGGCATTCATTCAAAGAGTTGTGAAAACAATGCAAGCCGCTATTCAGGTGGTCACTAAAAGTTTATCGGCCTCATTTTGCCCGGGACGATAATAAATTGTTTATACATATACTATTGTCATTTAACATCCAATTATTTCAGTCCAGTTGCTGATAAAAATTGAAAACCTGAGAGATTTATTAGTTTGCTCGGAAATTGCGTATCATTCTGCTATGAGCTAATTCTGCAATTGTCTCTGTAACCAGAAAATATTTTTGTTATTATCAATGGTGCTTGAACCGACACATGAATACTCGACACAGAAATACATAAAAATTTAAATTAATTACTAATATTTCTTGAGAAATAAAACAGCACGACCATTCGCACAAAGGGCTTATTCGTCCATAAAACTAACGTTAGTTTTATGGACGAATAAGCCCTTTGTGTATAAATCGATAGACGCCTCCGCAGTAATGAATGGTTGGCGATTAAATTCACAAGCGTACTCTCAACACAGCAGAGCAGAAATGCTGATTAATTACGCAGCACCAGTAACAAATTGCTAGCCACTTTATAATTACGCCTTTGTTATCTTACCCAAGTTAATCCACGAGCAGTCCAAAAACCTAGCCCACGATGATTGATTCGTATCAGAATCTAATTTAACTTCTCCACCATCCAATTTCATATTTTCAAAGCCCACTTGGTAAAATCGGCTTTCTATTTCTGTTTAAATAGAGACGACTTCTTTTTGTCTTACAAGATTTTTACAACATTGCAGATTAGTTTTCCTGGCAATATGACTTAATAATATAAAGAGAAATAGGGAAAAAGATTAAAGTTTTAAAGATATAAATAAGCATACATAGGGATATAGGGACAGAGAAAGTGACTTTGTTTTATACACATAGCGGTCGACCTCAGCTCCGCCCGCGTGGATGTCGGTTACCGCTGCAAAACACCTACCCAGGAAAGACACGATCACCAAATGATTCCCAAGTCAATTCACAGACACGAGCGGGAACATCATAGGCTGATGATGTATGCCGTGGCCTAAAATTTATATGTCAGCATCAACAATTCATTTAATTTGTTCAAGTTGAATATTACCCAGACAATTTCTATTTTCTGTTTGCACTTTATTAGCTATTCTTGCTTTCCTTTTATGGGGCGCTCAAGAAATATCGTTCGACTTATTTGTTTATATTATCCGCTTCCTTATAAGAAATACAAGAGTATTAGTATCATATTCTGCATCCGTTTATTCAACCTTATAGATTGAACTTTATTATAAAATTGCTCAATGATTATAAAAGCTTCTTGTGACCCGTTTCATGATAATTCTGGTTATTTAGACTTCGGTAAAGTTGTATGGGATCTTCGACCTTCGAGTCCACTGGTATGCACTTAATGAGATCGATAGTATACCCAAGGTTTTCAGCTTGAAAGAACTAATGGAAAAAAGTTTTAAGGCGTAGTTTTATGCTAGCCTTTTACATTTTATTTTAGTGCTGAGAAGTAAAAATTATAATGAGGTCTCTAAAATACATTGTCTTATCGAGATCACACTTAAAGGTCAGTGTGATCTCGATAAGATTATGTTGTATTTTGAAGACCTCATTATAATTTTTACTTCTCATTACTTTAACTGAACTTTATTCTGTCAAAACTACAACAAAAGACTTTTCTACTTTGTCTCATACTTATTATACATACATTTACATCTCATAATTAATATAAAGTCTCCCGCAGATAGGCGCGACACAATTCTGGTTAACCAATTTCCATGATGTATTCATAGCAATTGGTTTAGTAGTGTCACGTCGCGCCTCTACGCGGGAGCCTTAACACAATGTCGCAAGTACACGAAAAGTGAACGTTGCTGTCTATTGTTGCTCAACTGCTCGCCCAAATATTATATGTATTAGTTGCGAGGCCAGTAATTAATCAAAATAGATGGACTCTTGACACCCGTGGGCGTAAAGTACACGTGTCGGTGTTATTTATACGGCTGTGTTAACTACATGTAACATAATCATTAGCTGGTACTTCTTTACAAGGCATTTATTTAATATCGTATGAGATTTCGTGTTGTTGCTTCTTCGTTCTTTATCATTGCATCATCTTCTGCGGCCCATGAAGTCGCTTTAGTCTAATTTATTTCATCACCAATGAAAAAATTCGCAAAGAAACCCACATGTACTAGGACCTAAAATTTTAAGACTCGTGACATCTACAAACCTGCACTGAGCGTGCGTAGTTAGAACGTTATAGACTGATTATGCTGTGGTCTAACATTTACATATAATATCTAATCATCATCATTAACAATTCCTTGAACATTACCCGGTCATCATAACACCATTTTAGAAGGCCCGGCGGCCATGTTGCCTATACTGCCCATATCTCCTAAACTAGCAGCTGCCCTCAGCGATAGCAATGCCCTCTATTACCCTCTCACAGATAACATGAAGTATTATGTGGGTAATGTATGTGACCCGAACACTATGGCTTCAAGTATTTTGGGGTTCCACCCAACGGAAATTGTTTTCGGAAACCGAGATCCGTTGTTAAAAGCAAGTTGAGATATAAAGTTTATGTCAAGAATGTATTCAGCAGAATGGACAGTTAAAATTAATATTTGAACCCAGATCTTTGGTTTGTTGGTTCTCATTTTGGACAAAATCTTGTCTTGCGTGTGAAGTAGATAGAGACTTTGTGATGTTGCCTCTCGATTTAACATGTGTCCATATATTTTCAAAGATCAGTTAATATTCTTAGTATTTTGTATCGCTACAGTTGCTCTAAACCAACAGTAAAAAAAACAATGCATAATTTCACAGTGAGAGGTAAAATTAGAAGGGAAAGTTTCAGATATTCAGACAGCCACTCATCTAGAAATTGAGAGAGATTGATAGAATCGATTACGTTGTACGTACTTAAAGTATTAATTTAATAACGCGTAAAAATTTTAACAGTAAACTTTAATTTAATCAAGCTATATTTTGTAAATTATGGGTACAGATGACTAAGGTGTAGGAAAACATCTTGAGGAAACCTGGACTTTAAGTCTAAAATCGCCAACCCGCATCGAGCAAGCGTGGTGATTACGCTCAATCCTTCTCTGTATGAGAGGAGATCTGTGCCCAACAGTGGGATGATAAAAGGTTGATGATGATGATGATGATGGGTACAGAAAATTAAAACATCGCAAGTATATTTTAACTTTATAATAAGTACCAGCGCGAGAGTTTAGAAAACCCAAAATTACTTCGTGCAAAGTAAACAGTGAAATGTCTATGTTAAAAAGTTAAAAATGTTTCTTGGTTAGTTTTGACCTTTTAAATATTATCGCTCACGCTTTAGCTTTCATTTCGTAAAAATGTTCAAAGTTTATTTCAGTACGGAATTCTATGTTCTACGCCTCCGAAAAGATTATATTTTGTTAATGTCTGGCTTAGCTAGAAGCCATTAACGTTTTATAGTTAATAACTCACGAGTATTTGTTTCTCAAGTGTACATATACTGTATAAATTTTTCCTATGTGGTGGAGGGACCACTTAGGTTCTTGTAAGTCTGCCAGGGCGGCGAATTGTTCGTGAGAGATGCCAAATGAAGGAATACGGATAGGTTTTAGTCAGTATAAGTCTGACACGCCCTTCCGCTCCGCTCAGAGCGAGAGAGGTCATTTGATGAATTTCTACCCCAAACAGAAAAAGGTTCTTGGAAGTGCCCAATAATATTTAGAATTGGGTAAGTCGGAAGTTTCCGGTAAACTTTTTATTAATAGCTGAATTCCTTAAAAACAAAATCCTTCCAGGCATCGTTTTCTAGAGCCACCTCGATCCAAATCTTCCGGTAAATGCCTTGGCCGTCTCGCCACCTAGGCCGGCCTCGGCGGTTCCGTCTATGCTCAAGCAGTTATGGTGCTTATGGACGTAATGATTATTATAGGTACTTAATTTCAAATCACAATGGATGAAAAAGATGTAGGATAAAAGACACATAGCAAACAAGATCTTTTAAAATATTTTATTGCTATAGTGGAAGTGTTACTTATTTCAATTTACCTAAAACCCTTGTACAGAGTGACTAAGTATGTAAAGGTAAAACCAGGCACAACAATACATTATATGCATAGATATCCAATATAAAGTCGGGAAAATAAATTGTCGACCAAATTGAATAGGTACCAACTTAGTGATCATGTATCAAACCAACCATAATATGGTCGTCACCATGTCGTGGCCAACTGTTATTTGACGCGGCTTTTTGTCGTGGGTTTTCAATTTGCATAATCGTTGTATGATGTTCTCACTTCTGCTACACAGGTATCCTCTCTGGGAGAGTGGCAGGTTCAGTGCGCATGGTAGATGTCAGTGTCACATACCTTCGAAATGATAGTTGTAGGACATATCGGTATCGCGGTATACTTTGAGACTTTTAAGAACAGTTGTGATTAAAAAATTTGTCAAAGGATACCTATCTGAGTTCAAATCTACGACCGCTGTTAATTTGCTTGAGAGTAATTTCTGCGTTTTCTTGTGGATTAAATGCATCTCTGCCCAAACCTTCAAGGAATACTGACGCGATGTCATGTTATAATAGGTATGTTAATTTCCCCGACTGTACCACAAAACATGAAACAACATGGAACCTTTTATCTAATTGCCTCAGCGGCCTACTCCAGCAAGCAGGGTTATTATAATATCATGTTATATGGCTTGAAGCGGAGAAAAGCGCTACTGTTCCGTTCTCTACTTCAATGGCCCTACAAAGAGAGATGGCTCATTACATAAATGGAAGTTCTACTTGTTACAAGTTTTCCCGCTTATTGCGATGTAACTGAGGGGTTTTGTATAAAAACTTTATGCAGACCCCCTTCATGTCTTGCTCAGTAAATATGTCTACGGATAAATAAATAAATATAAAACTTTATTGTTCAGAAAAACATTACAATATTTAAGTAGCACTAGCCTCCACACTAGGATTCCCTGTGTCGTGGAGACTAGTCTCCTTCGTTGGTAAGGTAAATCATAAGGTCGTTAAAACTACGGACCGTATTGTATTAAAGAACCTCACTGAAGACTTACAGCATTACTTAACCACTACTAGTTTTAACCAATCAATTGGCTCCAATCGTAATTTAAATAATACTTAACTAAGTCTTGACTGATGTTATACAATACGGGCGGAGGAGATACCATGTTCGGGTCGGCATAATCAATTCGACGGTGTTTGTGGAATAACAAAGCTTACCCGAAGCAATTATGATTCACTTGGTTCGTGCCGATCGACAAACTTCGTTCGGCATCCAAACCTCGCTAAATCAGGTTCGGGTTGGCTAGGCAATAGCTAACCGGTTTTTTGCCTGAAAACATTACCAACATATAGATCTTAGATTCTTCCAATCGCCCTCCAAGTTAGACTTGAAATATAACTGGTTAATGAAGGTGTATGTAGTGATGTAACTCTACTTAACATTTTGAGGAATACTATATAAATAGGCGTTAAGTTGTTTTGAAACCCGGCTGTGCGGGATCTTGGTCGAACATTTTACAAAATTTCAAAAAGATATTATGAAAAACCGCAAAGTTATGAGGTTGTTATCCTACTTGGCTGTCCCAACAAAAATATGGTCCACCCTCCACTCGGGAGGCCGAGCGGTGCATTGTCCTCTGGAGTCAGCTGTTGCGCGGGCGATGATCTACCGTAAACTCGTACCGTGTTCGGTAACCACACTGCAACAATGTATTGTGTATTTGGAAAAATATAACATGGTGTAAAAATGATTGGAATTGATTTAGTTGCTTATTCTGAACAAATTGTATTCAGGTTTCACATAAACAAAAAATAACGTTGCATGGTGCTCCAAACTATAATATTTAGAAGATAAGGTAACATAGTCGCTGGAGACAGGCTCTCTTGATGACTAATATTTTATCTCTTGTAATCGTAGCGTAGGTCAGTTGATTAATTATTCTGAAGCTGACGTCAATAACAGCTGCATTTCTTATCATAAATAAATCTTGTGGCTAAAGTTCGATCTCATAGCAATTCTAGGTATTGCATCTACATACAGGGTGTATCTGACATCGTAACGCAAACTTCGCAAAAAAGCTAGACCGCATGCCACTAATAAAATTATGATAGTCATTTATCTCGTTAATGAACGGTTACAGAATTCAAAGTGTTTAAAAAAAGTGTCGGCGTTTGAACGTTGCAAGCGTGCCGCCATGCGGGTTTGTAGGTATGACGTTGATCGCTGATGTGAACTCCATTAGATCAGCTGATAGTTTTACGAGGTTTGTTTGCATTGCGCTTTTTTGTGTAATTAGTGAATTAATTAATTTTTACTTTAAAACCTTATTGGGTTATAAAAGTATAGCTATTATGAACGGTCTAAAGTGAAAAAAACTACATATTCTTTTTTTAAGTCATGGAAAAGCCGACGAAAAATTCTGCCACTAGGGGGTTCAGAATCATGTACTCTATCCATGGTACTTGTTTGTGCGTCGATGTGAGATACACCCTTTATGTATATCGTTTCTGTGTTTCTCACGTCGTATCCAACGAGTTTGAAGTGGAATTGCTTGGGGGAGGCCTTTATCCAGCAGTGGACTGCTGAAATAATGATGATCTAATAAATTAATAAAATCTTCTCTCTATCTCTTAATAATAATGAATAAGGTCTAATTATTTAATAATTTAATTACCTATATTGCGTTGACGAAGTGTTTAGAAACTGCAGCATTTCTTTTATTATCAAACTCACACAAGGGTTTAATTGGAATTATATAATACATTCGTAGAATTTCCATCCCTAACGAGCGATGGGATTCTGATGTCATTAGCCCTTCCTGACTCAAATAAAACAAGACCCACAATTATTAATGATTCAAATACCATTATGACATCAAAGAAGTTCCTAGTAATGCTATATGCGAATATTCATGTGTAGCAGCGATTCTAATTTTGGCGTTTGTACCACTTTCATCTTAAACTCAGTTTATAATAATCGCTGAGAAATGTATGCCATTAATCATCATCAATTTCGCTCAGCAGTCGGTTCTGGCGTTAATTTTACAGCTGTATGCTCGAAATTACATTTGAATATTGGAGTTACGCTTATTTTTATTGTGTGTGGGTGTTGAGTTTTTTCAAAGGTAGTAAATAGACGTATTACGTTTTGCAAGGTACTTACCTGAAATGTTTCTTTAACCTTCTTTATTATGGTTTCTTAAAGGTCGAATCGTTTTTGAATTGCAAATTACTTATACTTACACGCTGTGCCCCTGATGGATTTTCTTATCGGAAAAGGTTTAGTTTTTATTTTTGAATAGATTTTCCGTTCCAACTTCATCCCCTATTAAGTTTCTTTAAAAAAGCTTCCTTAGCGCTCACCTTTGTTATAACCCGTAGTCTTGAGCCAATTTTCATATTTTGGGTTTAGGCTGTGCGATGTCTGCCAGTAACTTGTAAGATTTTTGCTAGTGATTGCAACTTTACCATTGCAATTATGAGATTTTTGTATTTATACACTATGTAGATACTCTGAACTAGCATAAAACATTCCAACAGCTATTGAAGATACACTATAAATGAGTATTATTTACTGCTGAGCCTGAACGGGATGGAGTTTTTGATTAATATATTGTTATAATTTCAGCTATAATAAGCCCTCGCTATTAATTTTTATGTGTGCAGCAAACATAGGAGATATGTATTATGTTTTAAATTATCATTAATTAGTGAAACAATTGCGTTCATAATTCATAAATATAAATGAAACATACATAAAAAAAAATTTGAATATAAACTAGCGACCGTCTCTCCTTCATACAGCTTTTACGGCTTGGCAAAACATCGAGATTTATTTAATAAAATATAATCTTCCGGAATAATATTTCTATATGATAATGAAAATCCTTTGAGAAGTTTTGAAGAATAATGCGGTTTACACTAAATTTTAATATGTTAAATGATATATGTATAACGAGGTACGCTGGCTTTGGACATGTAACAAATTAGCAATTGGGATAATAATTAACAAGTCGCGTACTATCTGGTTACGCGAAGTTAATTAAGCTTTTTGTGGTAATTACGGTCGGGTTGGTTATGTGGCGTACTGGCGTCGTTTGGACTGACACAAATAAACATGTTTGCTCGTTCCCATTGCGTCCGCAACGCAAACTCTACACCGACTCCAGGGTTACCACGGCTTTGATAGTTCGTGCACCTTTATACACTTTGTCTTGAAAAAATAAGCATGTCACCGGCTGTGCATTTTTCTTTGAGAATTTTTAAGTTTCAGTAGGTATTTGTACAAGTCTCAGAGACAGCCTCTGTGGCGTAACGGTAGCGAACGCGGCCGCTGCGCAAGGAGACGCGAGTTCGACCCCCTCGCAGTGCCAATATTTGTATGCATGAATATAAATATTTGCACTGGTCTGGACGTGCCTCGGAAAACACGTTAAGCTGTTGGTCCGGGGTGCCATACGAACATGTGATGGCAGTCGTTATGGGTTGTTAGAGCCCCCATAAGCCCAATGGTTCGCGGAAAATATCCAAGTTGAGCCAAACCAGCAGTTAGAGTGGTAAAGCGGACCCAAGACTCCAATGCTGAAAAGCTTCGGATGGGACTGGGATTTACGCTGAGATAATGATGAGTTTTTGTACAAAAGTATTCCTTGCTAAGGAACTATGCTAAATACTAATACGTTTAGCTTTCTCTCTTAAAATTTTTCAAATTATTTTATCTTCTCTGACTTTCGAATATGTTTTGGTGGATTTTTCGGTCGTCGGTTTTTTTTTAAATATAATTATAACTAGTGCTTGACTACAATCCCGCCTTATAGTAAGCAATGATGCAATCATTGATGGAAAAGCGCGCTAGTTTATTAAAAACCTATTTACTCAAAAACCTGAGTGAATAAGCAAGAAGACGGCAGTTGGGAGAGGCGATGCAATGTTAAACCCAACAACACGACCAACGATACTGCGCCAGAGGGAGATTAAATCAGGAGACCCTCGACGACCAAACTCCCAACACAACAACATTTGGCACGTACCCGGCACACATCGCAACACAACTGTTCAGGCCCGTCCTCCGCACGGCTTCACCAGCCATCAGCCGGAACACGACGAATCGCTTGGCGGCAAGACTTTGTCTGGTGGGTGGTAACTACTGCCGGCAGTCGATGTTATGTCCTACCACCAAGTGATTTATTCTATTGATAGATACGTTACAGCTAAAATGATATTAAGTTCTATTGACATCAAAATGGGAGACACAATTATATAAAATAATACAGGGTCAAATTAAATTACCTAAAGAAACTACGCAGACGTGAGGGTATCGATATTTGAACGTAATAAAACAAAAAATAATTTAATTGTTTTCATGGGGGTCATGGTCGCTAGATAATTTGACTTAACCAAACGATAAGCGTAGGATAAAGACTTTACTGCTTGTTGTGGTGCCAACCTTAGTTTAGGAACGTAAAATACAACACAGATATGTATCCGTGTTTTAATGGATAAACAGACTCTACTGACAACTGATTACCGCTGCATTATGTTATTATCAAACTGAAAGGTTAACACATGTAGGTTACGAGTTACTTGTCCTATAATTAACTTGTTATTATTATTATCTTTTTGTATTGGAGTTAAACTTACACTTGGGTTATCTTTTATGCATTTTGGTGAGTAATTCGCACGCATTATGTGTCTACTCTTGCACAGAACAATTATTTTAGCCTGAAATGTTACTGATTAAATTTAACGTCATGCTTTTACCATTTCAAAACAGTAATTCATGAAATATACTTCGTATAAATCAATTGTTTCATACACCAACATGGGGTATTACCTAACATTTGACAATAAACAGGCTCAAGCATTAAGCATTATTAATTCAAAGCCATTTTATGCCGCCATGTTTATACGGCATTGTAATTTCCGCCAATACAGTGCGACGCATGTAGCTGTACATCCACATGTCTCATACACCTATCCATACCCATTGCTCTACATACACTAGCGAGCTATTCATTTCAAGATACAGACTTGATGGCCCCAATGGTTTTAATTAGCCTTTATAAACCTATACAATTTGTGATAGCTTTGATCGTAGCGCCTCTTGAAATGTTCAGGCTTTTTTACGTGTGTATCTAATGAACTTTTGTTTGTGTTATTGACAGCAATTAGGAGTGAATTGATTTAAGAAGTGTCAAAGATTAAAGAACTTTCGTCGCTGCAATGCTATATTAGTGGCTATAACCAAAATTATTTATTTATTTAGACTTTTTGCACAGAGGAACAAAGCCGGATTTAATGCCTTAGGCATACTCTACCAGTTAACGATGGATGGTGAAGAGATTAGATGGCAGTTGCTTTGGTTGATAAGAACAACACATCCATAGATCCATACTAGGGATGTAACGGAGGTAGTTAAAACGGAACCGAAACCGGAGTCGGAGGTTTTAAATTTTATTCATCGGAGGCGGAGGCAGGGTCAGAAGAGGTGGTAGGAGAGAGTTTTTTTTATTTAAACCTAAAAAAAACATTGGGCATACAGTCAATTTTTTCATTTAAATTTTTTAATTTTAAATTAAAGAAACAGTGAAAAGAAAATTGACATATTTGCAAATGAACAAGAAATTAAATGAACAAAAGCTTTGAAACAAATTAAATCAAATGTGTGACTCCAAAAGTAGCGAAACATTAAAACGTGTCATGTGCGTAACAAACTAATAACAAGTGAAAAAATAATTGACGATAGAGTGCACGTAGCAGGGGTCAGAGAATTCCCCGTGTGATATGTATGAACCTGCACCCCAATCGCGTAACGCACTATTACTATCAATTGGAATCATTTTGAAGCATATTGCTAGTCCATTGCTCCATATGTTCGATAAATGTGTCTGCTCAACAACGTAAATAACGCAATGAATATTGTTGGAACTGTCAAAATGAAATCCATTGCTGCTGATAGTGTGTTACGCAATTACCCTACTGTTCATAACAGTCGGCAGGCCGCTGCCACTATGGTATGCTTTAATAACCTCCGATTTAAAGTATCGGAACCGAAGGTTTGATAATATTCGGAAGTTCTGACTTAACGGCGTCGGAGTCGAAGCTCCGTAATATCCCTGATCCATACTATTACCATTATAATAATATACTCATCATATTTACATTACGAGGTCTTGAGATGACAATGCTGTTTTGTTAGAAAATAACTCTGCAATTTCCGGTGCAAATCTACTTTCTAAGGTCCGTATTCCAAAAGGAAACTCAAGCATTGATCTCTGTTTAAAGCATTACTTAAAACTAGTTTCAACCAATCAAAAGGCTTCAAACGAGACTTCAGTAAAGCTAAGAGTTTTGAGTGACGTTCTGTAATACGCTCCTAAGAGAAGATTATAAGACAGTGAATCCAAACCACTAAGATAAGAAAGATATTAAAAATAATTTCTCTTACAATTTGGAGAAATGAAATTATTCTTAAAGGAAATTTGTTTCAAAATAATATATACAGTATGTTAAGAAAACCCTGTCCGACCCATAAGGATAATAAAGGTTAGGTAAACACATGACCAAATATAATATAAAATTTTACGTAATCATCATAGTACCAATACAAATGAATTTTGAAATAATCTTTTTTTCCCGCGAATTAATTCCAACTTCCCCGAAATTTGGTAATTTAAAAAAAAATTACAACACCGGTATTATTATGAGCGAATAACGATGCCCTGCCGCCCGCCGCCCGCGGAAGGGTGCCTACGCACATTTATTAAGTTACCTCTTTTCTCGAAATAATATTTATTTTTTTAGGGGAATTTTTTTAAGTTTAGCCCGGTTTTGTATCCATTAGTACAATCAGTTATAGATACCTAACAACACCTTCACGGGTCGGACAGGGTTTTCTTAACATACTGTATATGGCTCTATTTTTCGTTGGCGGCGCAGAGAGCATTTTGAATGCTTGTTTTGAGACATACAGAGCAGGATAGAGGGTAAGCATACCTATTATTTCGAAAAACCAGTAGTAGTGACATAGGTTTGGATAAACAACATTAAAAATAAATTCAGGCCAGAGACACGCAGCAGAAGGCTCTAGAAGTCTAGTTCCATTGAATTTAAGATAAGGTCGAATGAACAATAACCCTGTAGAATATTTGATAAGCAAACCATGTTTACTGTTCGCCAGTTTGCTATTTACAACGTAAACTAGTCTCACGTGAGCCTGTTTGCTTCGGTTCGGTACTTCGAAAAAATAAAGATACGATGTTCACCGTATCTTTATTTTTGCCAGACGCCTGCTGTTTAGATAAGATTTATGTAGTGAATAATGAGACTCCATGTTTAATGTACCTATTGATTTTTATACATTGAAAGTAGTTTATAGCGCCCGTTTTAGATGTATAGGGTAATTTAAGAATAGCTGCTGCTTTGAAATATTGTCGAACCACGGTTACGTATTTGGCATCGCTCGTATAATGCTCTAGTATATAGGTATTAAATTATTATGAACTACAGATCCTTTTCATCAGCACCAATTTGCCAAAACCTCCCAACCTCGAATTGGTCTAATCCCACGAGTTATCAAGTCGTGGTGGCCTAGTAGTTAAAACACCAGCCTCTCAAGTATGAGTGTACAGGTCAGGCAAGTAGCAATGCAACTTTTCTAAAGTTATATGTAATTTCTAAGTATATCTTCGACACCAATAGCTGAAGATGAAGGAAAACATGTTGAGAAAAACTGGACTTTAAGTCTGAAATCGCCAACCCGCATTGAACAAGCGTGGTGATTACGCTCAATCCTTCTCTGTATGAGAGGAGACCTGTGCCCAGCAGTGGGACGATAAAAAGGTTGATGATGATGATGATGATATACTTTGAGTTGTGAAAAAACCAACGAAGCAGTCAATCTATATGCATGTAGATTGACTGCTTCGTTGGTTTTTTGGTAGCGAGCACTACATCTGACAATGGATATGGCCCTCGGTTCAATTCCCAGGTCAAGCAAAGTACTATTGCGTTTGGGTTCACTGATTAATTTCTCAATGCCAACTCGAAGTCTGACTTTATATGAAGGTTGATAGCAATGCACTCGCCTATAGGTATACCACAACCCTTGCGCGAGATAAAGTATGATTTCATGTAATTTGTCAACACCTCGCAACCAAACACGAATTGATGCAAACCCATCAGTTCTTGGATATCGATTGGCGTCCGTGCACTGAGCTCAGACGGCCGGCACATAACTCAATTGGCAGGCAATCTGGTGGAGGCGCCGCTCCCCCTCTAATTACACCGCATTAACTGTAGAGGCAGATAAACTGCGTTTTCAGCAACTGTGGGTGAGAGAGTCGTCTCGCTGAAACGGATGGACGCTGGTATGTGTTCATTTATGTTGTGTTATGATTGTGATTAATTGCAGGACTACTTCAGATTCAAGTTTCTAGGCCTTTCTACTATTTGCACACTGCTCTTATTGGCCCATAATATGAATTTTATCATTACGTAAGTGAGCGAATTTTGCAGCAAAATTTTCATTTTTCACCATCATTTTTGTTTACCCTTTTATAATTCCTTTTATAATGGCACAATATTATCATGTCCTAAAATTGTAGCCAAATACGTAAACGCTTATAACCTTATCGTGGACGGATATTTAAAAGCGTCTTCATGTATTTCCATATAAATATTTATTTTATTTTCCTGTGTTATCGTGATGACGTGACATGAACGTTCATGATAACATCATCACGACAGAAATTATAAAAGCGCACAATGCGATAATTTTCTTCATAATCTCGATGATATTTGCTGATTTAATTTTTTTATAGTTTCATTTCTGTCCGGCTGCCTGCTTGAAATGAAAAGCGTACGTGGTTTAATTTGAAATAAAGGTTTCGAATGCAAAGTCAAACCATTTATTTAGGAGTAATAAAAGAAAACTGCCTGCTTCAATGGGATTTTAGCGGAGATGGTTTAGGATGAAATAGTTTGTTTATAAGTATTTAAAACGTCCCACACTAGGAATTACTCCTGTATCATGGGTCCCGTTTACAAACATTTAAACCCACATACATAACCAGCCGCACTCGGAACTAGGGTTGTAACGGAGCGTCGGCTCCGCTTCCGTTACTGCGGAAGTTCCGCAAGAAATCTTATCTTCGCTTCCGCCTCCGACTCCGCACAATTTTTGCGGAGTTATAACGGAGGTGTATTTACGTATTTATAAAATAAAAAACGCGCAAGCTGCGACGCTCGACAACCGTCCGGCCGCGTTTGAGCGCGAAATGATCAAGAATAAACTAGTGCGAGACGGGAATGCGGCAAATACATTTTTTTTTTTCTCCTCAATTTTCATTACTAGAAGGTAATATTTTTTTACTAAGCGTATTACTTAAAATTAAAATTTTCTTTTAAATAACCATAAATTTCAATTATTTCTATATCTATTATCACCTCCGCCTCCGTTAACCTCCGCTTCCGCGGAGACTCGTCGCATCCGCCTCCGCCTCCGCATCAGCCTCCGCCTCCGCTAACAAGGCCTCCGTTACAACCCTACTCGGAACAAATATCTGTAGGCTATACAAATATTTGTTCCGTGCGGGAATCGAATCCGCGATACTCAGTGCAGTAGTCGATCGCTCAGCCACTGCACTAACCGTGAATAGGTTTTATAAATCTGACGTATATAATACATATTAAGCATATTTGCTTAGCAACATAATCAATTTATAAAGCATAAATGCGTGTTTAATCAATAACACTTGAATCACATTCACGGAAATTTTAAAACAAGTAAAAACGTCACGATTGGGAATCAGCTTGAAATCAGACAAGCCTATGATAAATCTTATACCAAACGACTAGCTTACTGACTAGACTGGGTGGAGGTAGAAATTTATCCCTCGGAAACTTACTAAAAGGCGATTAATATCTGTGTTTTATTAATTCAAGTTATAATTTATAGCAACTGTATGAGTGCCAAATTTCATCCAAATTCTGTCAATAGCATAATAGTAATGATTTAAATGCTATCGTGAATTCATGCAAGCCTAGTTAGTGCCTTTTGTTAGGTTATATCTTATAACTTGTGCCCAACGTTTCGTTAATCGTGTATGAGACGTACTCCCGAGATAAAAACGAATCCCATGTCCTAACCCAGTAGAGTAACTGCATAACATCACTAGCAATGGTTTTCATTTTGACAGTTTAACAATATTCATTGCGTGATTTACCTTATTGAGTAGACACATTTTTCGAACATACAGAGCAATGGAGTAGCAATATGCTTCGAAATGATTCCAGACCAACTGAAAGTAATAATGTGTTTCGCAATAAGGGTGCAGGTCTGCCAAATGACATACAAATCCATTCAGCCTTTTTAACTTGTAGGCTTGTGGGGTTTGTACGAAAACGCCACCATGTCAGTCCGAATACAGGACCAGACTTCAAAACCAATACCTCTGCAGCGTGGTGTCAGACAGGGAGATGTTATCTCCCCGAAAATGTTTACCGCTGCATTGGAGGATGTCTTCAAGGTTCTGGACTGGAAAGGACTGGGCATCAACATCAATGGCGAGTACATGACACACCTTCGGTTTGCTGATGATATCGTAGTCATGGCTGAGACCGCGGAGGACCTGAGTACAATGCTCGAAGACCTCAGTAGAGCCTCCGAGCGAGTCGATCTTAAAATGAACACGGGCAAGACGAAAGTCATGTCTAATGCCCATGTTGTACCGACTCCTATAAAGATTGGAGACTCTGTTCTCGAAGTTGTTGACAGTTACGTGTACCTGGGACAAACTATCCAGTTAGGAAGGTCCAACTTCGAGAAAGAGGTCAATCGTCGAATCCAACTCGGCTGGGCTGCTTTCGGGAAGCTACGTAGAATCTTCTCGTCCGAAATACCGCAGTGTCTCAAGACAAAAGTCTTCGACCAGTGTGTATTCCCAGTGATGACTTATGGATTTGAGTCGTGGTCGCTAACAATGGGCCTTATAAAAAGGCTCAAAGTCACTCAAACGGCAAAGGAGAGGGCTATGCTTGGGGTTTCACTGCGCGATCGAATCAGGCATGAGGAGATCCGCAGAAGAACGAGAGTAACCGACATAGCCCGAGGAATTGCAACACTAAAGTGGCAGTGGGCTGGACTCATTGCCCGTAGGACCGATGCCCGATGGAGCCGACGGGTTCTCCAGTGGCGACCACGCACCGGAAGACGTAGCGTGGGTAGGCCCCCGACAAGGTGGACCGACGACCTGGTGAAGGTCGCGGGAAACCGCTGGATGCGGGAGGCGCACGACCGGTCGTCGTGGAGAACCTTGGGGTAGGCCTATGTCCAGCAGTGGACGTCTTTCGGCTGAAATGATGATGATGATGATGATGAACTTATAGGCCTAGTAAGAGTTTTCATTGCGAAACTCGATCGTCGACATCGATCGCCTTTGACTCATCGATTGGCCCGCTTCAAGGTTGTAAGAACTCTCAAACAATGAGAGCGCCAAACGCGTTCGATATCGACGATCGAGTCTCGTTACGAAAACTCATACTAGGCATACTGAAAGCGTAACAACACTCACGTTTGCATTAGATATGGTTTTGGTTAGTTAAAATTAATTTTGGAAGTGAATTAAAAAATTGCGAAAGGTATTGTTTATCTAAAAGTTTGACATGATTTTTCGTATAGATAAGTATATAAAGTTTCTCAACTCCGCACTTTATAAAATTGATCTTTGAATATTTCTTTCGTAGCGATCAGAATTACATGTACTAAGTTCGATGCTATTCTTAAACCACAAGAGCTAACAAAAACAAGCGTCACGCGATAATAATATAATTGCTCATTGTGTGGCTAAGTAAATTTAGTTTTCTCTGATAGTCATAACTATTGTTTCAATACCTATCTCTCTTATGGTTGGCGTGTTTGATTATCTCTAGTGTAGATAACTTATAACTAGAAAAAAACCTGTTCTATGGGATGCATTTTGGAGAGTGCGCGAGGGAATTGCATGATTTAATTCCCTCATCTCCGTTCCATCATCAGACGCCCCGTCCTACGGCGAGTTTCCACCCTTACGTTACGTTGTTGACACCACAACGATGCGAACGAAGCGTTTCGCCTCGTCTTTTATGCCATTTATATTGAGATACTGGAACAATTTGCCAGTGACGGTGTTTCCGTCGGACTACAATTTGAATGTCTTCAAGGCTAGAGTAAAAAAGCTCTAAATAAACTAGCGCGCTTTACCTTCAACATCACTGCTTACCATCAGGTGGGATTGCGGTCAAGCACTAGTTTATAATAAAAAAGAAAAGAAAAAAAAAAACACCAACTAAGAGGACTTCAATTTTCTATCGTCTAACGCAGAATTTAAAAAAAGTCTGAAATAAGCCACAACTTCAAATCCAATCCGTCGAACTATGTATTTAATATTGATGTATTCAGTTTACTACAGCATTTACATAATTGCGTGGACACAGATACATGCAAACAGATTGTGCATGTACGAAATCAAATTGGAATTATATAGGTTCACACATCCATCTGCTAGCAAATGCTGTTAGCTCACAATCCCGCTGTAATGTAAAATGTTCCGGTAATTCTGTTACCGAGGCTGCGATTCATTAAGCTACAATAATTATCGATGGGGATACGAACAGCAATGAGAGTCTCATTACCGGGACTGGTAAAAGATGTGCCAATGCACACATTTCATTTGTCTTAAGTGATATCTCGTTGGTATGGTACTGTTGTCAGCATGCACTTTGCCTGTGCTTCTATTAAAATACTTATGTATGTAGAGACTTTAATTAACTCCCATACAGATGATTTTATAATATCACATTAATTTCGTTATTTGGAAATTATACATTTCTTTCGCATCTGCCGCTTCACATCTATAAATGTCTATATACAAAAACGAGTCTTCTACATTTAGCTCAATACAGTCAACAGATGATTTGGCTCAATAGATATCCCGATTCAAAAATAAATCTGTAATAATTCCAACACGTAAGTGCTGCTACTCTGCATGAGTCAACCATGCGCTAGACGGGTTTAACTTTGTACCAGCAATGTGGGACGTTTCGAAAGTCGCTGGCGCCTGCCAAACTTTGATATGCGTTGCCAACATCGTAATGCAGACGCTCGGGCCGACCACTTTCACAACATGTTCCGTTTTAGTTCATCATTGGTAGTTCTAGAACTAGTACAATCACAAACTAATTACGTTGGAGAGGAGTTGCTACTCGCTACAAGATGTCTCGAGAGGTTTAAATGCCAAGCAAATAACGCTGGTAACTTTACTGTGAGGATTTGACTGCTGAACTTGTGTGCAATACGACACACACACGCCTCGCACGCCTCACCAAGTTTTGATTACAAAGCGATCATTGCTGACAATTCATTTCTCTGCTCAAATAGAAACTTTCAAGTTTGTCCAGTGAAGTTTCTTTTGCATTGCTCTCAAACGGACATTCCATTAAATTCCTCAAAAATATTATAATTGTGTTTGGGCTCCAGATCATCGTGACTTTACTTGGAACTCGTTGAATGTCAGTTTCAAAAAAGAGTATAAAAAATATCTGTCGTTCATTAAGTAATAAAAAGCAATTACACCGCAGTTTCCTAGTTCGATAGATAAAAGCTGTGAGGTTGCGGTCACAGCCGCGTTGATGTGGTCACGTTTCGCTCCGTACTGATCACGACCGAACCAGCGACGACCTCCACCGACGAGCTATGCGCTTTTATGGCATTCTTCAAAGAATCCCTAAACACCAACTCGGTTCAAATTAAACGACATTTCTCAATTGGTAAATCCAATAAAAGCGCTTATCGGTAACTTTGTAGAAATGGTAATTGTCTTAGAAACTACTCAATGTTTACACTGACTAAGTTAACTTACCGAGTCAAGGCTAAAGCGATGATAATACTGTTCAAATATTTTCCTATTCTTAAAACTGTAACCGTGACTAACATTGGCGATATGGCTCGAATGCTAAAAAGTACGTAAAACTGTGGGTAGGCTGAATGACGCATTTGGGGGAGGTAAACAGACGTATTACGATATTGCTAAGACGTTCGTAACGCTACTGTGTGACCGATGCTTAGCTGTTGTCTTACAACACCAGACCCAAATGTTTTGTCTGACCTCTAACTTTAAGGACGAAAGTCAACTGAATGTACTGCGTAACCTTCATGAAATGTATAAAGTAATCAGTACAAGTTTTATGAACGGGAAATTCCGTTACGCTAATCTACTGTATGTTTCATAAATAAAATCTACTTTTGAATTGTTTGCAAGAATTTTCGGAAACAGGAACATTACACAAATGAGAATGTTTTATCACAAGCACAGTTGCATGAACGAGTGATAGGCAATCACTAATATTGTTTACAGTATATGTAGTCCTGACCACAATGTCAGTTGGAAGGACGAATTTATCAAAAATGATGATATTGGTGCTTGTCTGTGGTTTAGGAAGGACATTGCGTGTCGTATGGGTGATTGTCAGGTCACATGCAGGTTTCATAATCATCTGTTTGTTTCCTAAAACCTAGAATGATAGTATACTCATTGTTATATATACAGTATGTTAAGAAAACCCTGTCCGACCCATAAGGATAATAAAGGTTAGGTAAACACATGACCAAATATAATATAAAATTTTACGTAATCATCATAGTACCAATACAAATGAATTTTGAAATAATCTTTTTTTCCCGCGAATTAATTCCAACTTCCCCGAAATTTGGCAATTTTCTATAAAAGTGACAACACCGGCATTATTATGAGCGAATAGCGATGCGACCACGTGCCGCGTGCCCTGCCGCCCGCCGCCCGCGGAAGGGTGGTTAATGCACATTTATTAAGTTACCTCTTTTTTGCGAAATAATATTTAATTTTTTAGGGGGATTTTTTTTAAGTTTAGCCCGGTTTTGTATTCATTAGTAGAATCAGTTATCTATACCTAACAACAACTTCACGGGTCGGACAGGGTTTTCTTAACATGCTGTATACCATATAAATTACAGAACAGCTATCAATATACATTAAATCCTGTTAGTAAAAATACATTTAAGGATAAAAAAAAAATTAAACACTGCGATAACAAAATCGCAAAATAGCGAAATATACATATACAATATAACAAAACAAACAAGGTGTCTTGTTTGTTTGTCAATTCATGTTTTGCCTCCTCAAATAAAGAACAATATACAGAAAACTATATCATTTAAAGAAAAATATTGCAACTGATATCTAGATGGTGTTACACTCGTTATAACAATAGATTTGAGAGCACCACCAACTGGAATGGTAGAAACTCGGTTGATGCCGAGCACTGCCGAGGTCGGACCAGACGTCGCAAACGACGATAATGGACGCCTTTCTCACACAGAAAAAAACTTGTTAGTGGTTGCAGTGAATGTCGCAAGGGAACGGCCGCTATTGGAATTGGAAAACAAACTGACAATAACGGCAATCACGAGAATTGTGACTCTTGCTTTACAAGGAATTTTAACGGTCTTGAAATAATCTTTTGGTTTGCTTGAGTTTTTAAGACAGTTTGTCGTGCACAGAAATGATGCTTATTTAAAACTATTCGGCTAAGTTTAATTTGTTACCTCTTTTAAAGTTATTGCTTTCCTTTCACTAACTTTACAAATAATCATTAATAAACGATACTTGAATTAATTGAGATTCAGTACTGATATATATGTAAATGTTACCCTCATCATGTTGTATTGAACACTCGTCCACCCCAGCATCGTATCAAAGCAATTTGTTTAAACGACAGCAAGGCCAAAGTTGCTATCGTGAATACAACTCTCGAGCTTGCCTTGCTTCAACAATACTTCAATTGTACTACCATATACCTACCGCATTGTATAACAAAGTTATGAAATACGTTTAGATTATCATCGCACATAGAATCTAATAAAGCCCTTTCTTCAAAAACATAATCAGGTTCAGGATTCATAGAAACAGTATTTTTGTACATCCTGTAACCATCTGCTACGAACGACACCGACATTTTGCATATAAAAGAGGATATGCGTGACTCAAAGAGGCTCTCTAATTTGAACTCCAGCCAGCTTTCTGTACCAAAAGATTGGATTTCTAAATTCGCTAACTTTATAAAGAGATTTTCCTTCGCGTACAGCTATGATACTTTGACGCCTAGAAAATGTTTTCAAGATAATATCGATAAAATATATTGCATACTTGCGTATGAGGTGAATAAATTGGCTGTTTAACGGTTATAGTAGCCTCAATGACCTTGTGCATGTGGGCGGAGCTAAACGCCGTACTCCCGAATTCGTAAAATGCGCGCGGTGGCGCGCTAAACTAAAACGACAATCAAAGAATATCCAGAGATGCAGACAAGCCGCGTGTAGGTCGCGATTTGTGCCTACGATTTCAGACGGGGGTATGGATGCAAGACGATAAATGTATATTTTGCATTAATAAATGGTAATATCGTACTATAATATATTTTTAGTATTCTTGATCAATGTTTAAATAAAATCAAGGAGTGCTCGTTACACAGTTTAATGGCCGATCGCAGACTGACAGACATTTGGAAAACAAGTACCCACACATTATAATATATCATAACATTCACATAAAAAATAATGGTAGATGGTAATATCTACCGATTCAACATATTTGAATTTTTTTTTCACTACTTTTCAGTATATGAGTATCATGTCTTTGCAGTGTCCTTGAATTAATTACTAATGCGAATAACATAAACGAGTTCATCGCGTTAACGTAAACCAAACGCGCATTAGGCACTTTGTAATATTTTTATTAAAAAAAAAAAAAACGTTGAACCACACTAGAAATTACTTTTATCGTGGGTGCATTTTTAAACATATAAATTCACAGACACAAACAGCCAGACCCGGAACAACTACTTGTAGGACATGTTCTGAATATTTGTTCCGCGCGGGAATTGAACCCGCGACAAGCAGCGCAGCAGTCAATAGCTTAACCGCTGCGCTAACCGTGCTTTATATAGATGCCTTGAGATTACAAAGTGCGTAGTTTCGGCCGTTTTCCATAAAGAGATAGTACCCTATTTATACTGTGTCAGTGACGTCGGATTGAATGTACTTCGTCGTAATGAGGTTTCAAATAAAACACGAGTTATTTTAAAATCTGTAAATTTTAATTCTTCGATCCAATAAATAACATGCGAGATTATAGGCATATCTAAAGCTGCAGAAATTTCTTGCAGTTGAGAATGGCCACAGTCTATTTCTATTGTTCCTACAACTGCACAGCTGATATTGATTTCTGTAGGATGTGCAAAATGTTTCCATACACATACGGCATTTAAAAATAAATAGGGAATGTAGTCCCACTTGTCGTTCTCCAACAATATCTACAGATCCTAAACCACAGTCTATAATTCTCCGTGCTTGGCAATTTTCTTTAGTTCTGAATAAAAGTAAGCAATATTAATTATGCGTCGCCCTTCGATGAAACAAGCTTGAGATTTGTTGAGGTTTTGGTGATATTTTGAGCTAAAAAAAGATATAACATACATTTTAATTAACCCTTGCAACACTGTTAGAGATTTATGTCAAGGAATTAAGAATTTATCAAGAAAAATTAATTAAGAATTAACAAAAAAATAATTTTACAGGTATATGATATATGTATTTGTAAACTAAAAATATAGGTTGTAGGACATGCAGGCATAATTTTACCTGAATGATGATGATGGAACTTGCATCGTTTTTTTGTGCACATAGAGATATATAATATTATCATTTTCTTGACGACATTCTGTATGGATGTCTGACCTAGAATCATCTGCGTTAGTGTTCGACCTAAAAAGCAAATTAAACTTTTAAGTTCTGTCGATTGGTTTCTTTCTCTTCTTTTCTGTAAGTCGAAAAATGTTATTACAATATTATTTGTGAAAAACAGAATATATATATATATATATAGATATCCCTTTGGGCACTTTGTGGCTCAGACGTGCCGTATAGGTAGTAATTTGTTGATCCATTTTCACTTGTTGATCCGGGGGCCTTTTGTTGATCCGATGCCATTTGTCCATAAATATGTAGCTCCGTTCGGAGCCACATGTGTCACGTTGAATAATAATAGCCAATAACAATAATTAAGGGCTGTTTTATACAAATCCACCTTTTTGGCGTCTGGGCAGTTGTTGATCCAATTCAAATGGGCCAATCAGGGCGCAGCATTTGCCAAGGGCGCGAAGCGATTGGTTAAGCAGGCGTTTTGTTTTTTATGTATGTTCACTTTATTAATCTTAGATATTAATCTGAGACACCTGGACTGATTTGCTAAATTATTTTTTTGTTTGAAAAGGTAAACTTTCTAAATGGTCCCTTAGTTAAGATCTGATGATGAAAGACTAGAGAAATCAAGAGGAACTTCCAAAAATCGTAGGGGCGACTAGTGCATTTCTAAGTATCTTCATTAAGTATTTCAAAGAACTATAATTTGATAAAGGTCTGATGTAGCTGATGATGGAGCCGGGAGACAGTCGAAGGAAGTCCTCAACGATTGATAGCAGTTACCTTGAGTTTGTGCTTGATTAATTTGTATTAATTAATACTTTACACCAAGATGAGTTGTGACTGTCATTAAGGCTCTGATGATGAAAACAAAGGCCAGTTCCAGAAACTCCTCAAGGTTTACAGTAGCTACTTTGTTTTTGGACTTAATTCCAATACCCATATAGCACATACAATCCGAGATTCCAGTGTCCTGTCCCCTCCCACTCTCCCTTCATGTTGTGACCCCAGGTGAACAGGATCCTCCCAACACTTAGACAACACCCCCCCTCACCTACCCCTCCCCCCTCCCCCTAGACTCAACCTAGCCTCCCACCCCTCTCCTCTACACTCACTTACCCCCCCCACTTGCTCCTCAGGTCACCTCACCCCCCCCCGCGGCCTATCTTGGGATCCGGAGGTCCTAGACTAGCCGAGTTTGGGCTCTTTGGAATCGGGAGGAAGAGCCCAACATTCTGGCCCCGGGGGATTCCGCATCCCGTACTATATTTACTCACCTCGAAGTCCTTCCCCATATCCCTACCTAAAATCCCGGATATCTCGGAAACGGCTGGGAATTTCAAAATTCTGACAAATTTTTAATTTTGGTTTAAAAACGAACACACTGAATCGATTTCTATAAAATTCCTACGAGGTCAAAATGAATGTATGAACAATGCTAGACATGATGCGATTACGCAACTTAAATTCAGTTTCTTGATTATAATTGATTGTTGCTTAAGCATGACATGCAGGTACTGGTTCTTCAGTGATAAACTTCAATGCTGTAAGTTTTTTAGGAGTTTCCTCGACTCCTGTTGGTCTTCATCATCAAATTTACGGACACGACCGACAGACCTTCATTTTAACCCACATAGGTGCAAAGTTCTAATCAATACAAATTAATCAAGCACAAACGCAAGGTGGCTGCAGGGGATCGTTGAGGAGTTCCCTCGTCTGTCAATGTTCTTCATCATCAAATCTACTGCAGATTTTCATAGTAATCCATATGGGTGAAAATCGCTCATCAATATACATTAATTAAATTCAAACACAAGGGAACTACTGTAAACCGTTGAGGAGTTCCCTGAAGTGGCCTTTGTATTTATCATCAGAGCCCTAATGACAATTAAAACCGATCTAAGTGTAAAGTTCTTATTAATACAAATTAATCAAGCTCAAATACAAGGTAGCTGCTATGAATTCCCGAGGAGTTCCCTCAACTGTCTCCCGGCTTCATATCTACTCCAACATCAGATCTACTCCAGATCATTAGTAAATTGTAGTGCTTTAAAATACTTAATGAAAATATTTAAAAATGTACCTAGAAATGTACAAGTTGCCTCTAAAAATTTTGAAAGTTTCCTTGCTTTCTCAAGTCTTTCATCATCAAAGCCTGGTGACTATGGGACCACCCTTTTAAATAAAAAAGAATTTTGCAAACGGATCCAGGCTTCTTACAGTAATCGGTGAACATACATAAAAAAAGGTTGCGACTAATTGAGAACCTCCTACTTTTTTTGAAGTCGGTTAAAAACTTAAATTGCCAAAAGAAAATAATTTTTCTGTTGACAATTTAAATTTTTTAAGATTTTGACATTGATTACTAACTTTTTCCAATATAAGTTCATTCCCGGTATAAGAAAAAATGCCTCGGGTCGAATCCTCTCGTCTCAATGCCCGCGCTGCTGACGATGATAACAGTATCATACTAAGCAATATACGGTCAAATCACGCAGGCTCTTACTTACTACTTTTCTCAAACAATCCGAGGAAATAAAAAACATAATTTTATTTTTTAAGTTCAATGACGAATAATGAACAATAATTATTTTTCCCACGCTATGGCGCTATTATGATGTTCCTTTGTTTTTTTTTTTTTTCAATAAAGTGTCCACTATTTATCATTTCAATATTGTGTCTATTTGCAAGACAGTCCGAAATTTAAATAAAACCTTTTATTAGTTACCTCCTTGGTGTTTCATGTTTCGAATTTAGTTTTTTTTATTTTCGAATGAAATTCAAACTAGGACGCTGGAACGAAACGCAAACTACCTAATTCGAAATTACGGCCGCTTAAATTTACATTCCATGTGTCTAATGCGTTCCTGTACCTTTTATTTATTTATTTTATTTTTTATTAAAATTATAAACTAGCGCTTGCCGCAATCCCGCCTGATGGTAAGCAGTGACGCAGTCGTTGATGGTAAAGCGCACTAGTTTATTAAGAGCTTATTCACTCAAGCCTTGAAGACACTAAAATTGTAGTCCGACGGAAACACCGCCGCTGGCAAACTGTTCCAGTCCCTCGATGTACGCGGTATAAAGGAGGAAGCGAAACGCTTCGTCCGTATCGTAATGGTGTTCGCTAAAATATAACGCGACTAAGTGAAATAATTTTTATAATACACGTAGGAATGTAACTATGAGTAGATTGAGAAAACATCTACCAGAATGTCAAACGCACTTCGGCGGATATATGTACTGGTACTTACATCTTTATTACCTTTATTACTAAGTAGTAAATATGATTTTATGTCCACTAACATGCGGTTGAGTTTATCTTTCTTAATTTACAAAAATATTATTAATGAGGTACACATGTTTAATTTACACACTACGCTGCGGTATCTCAATGTTCTTTATGAATTATTTACTGAATGCACTTTTTACGACATAAATCAGGCACTTTTATTTAGTAAACAACACTATGCATAATTTAAAACTCCAATGAAAAATTAACGTGACACTCGGCTTAACTTTCCCGCCAAAACTCCAGACACGGGTTATGACATCAAGATAACATTGTTTTATTTTGAGTACTAGGCTTTTTAGTAAATTATATTTCTTTGCCTTTTTTTTCTTTTTCTTCATTATGTGTTTATTATTGTTTTAGTGTATTATTATTATAATGTGCGTTCTGTTTGGGCGGAATAAAGAATTTTTCTTTCTAGATCAGGAATCATTCAGGATCGGTTTTTTTAGGAATTAATCAGATGATTATTTCCTAAAAAAACAGCTACGGAAACTTCAACCCTTAAAAATTAACATTAAAATTTAATAATAATATGTATTCGCATACAAATACCAAAGGAGTCTATACAAGCAGTGTCAATTGCATTGAATGTTACAGAGGCCGTCCACACAATATTTTCGGCACAAAACATACAGCGGCGATATCATGTTTAGACCCATTAGATTGGTTTCGATGAATAGAGTTTAAAAACTTAAAATTAATGGTAAATTAGAAATAAAGTTTAAAAACCCTAGACATAAAATTCAACCTCTTTAAATATTAATAACAATTCATACTAAAAATAATTACCTATTCAGATCAAAATAAGTATTACGAAGTATGAGAGCTAAACGGATCAACATAAGTAAATGAATTTTGAAATATATTACGAGCCAAAACGACTTCGTGCATTTAAAAAAAAAAATGGTCGTTATGGATCCACTAATGCATGAAATGTTAACAAATATATATATAGATCTTACAATGTATGGAGCATTGCGAATATAAAATTTCTAGATTAGGTTTAATAAATTCATAATTGATCAACCGTTACGGTATAGGTATCGGATCAAAAGAAGTATTACTGGAAGTGCCAGTATATAAATGGATCAACACAAGTTATTGATTTTTGAAATATATTCAGAGCTAAAAAGTCCAGGTGTGTTCAAAAAATATAGCCGTTACGGATCCACTAACGCATGAAATTGCTGAAAAATTTTTGTCGAGTATATGTCCTAATTGACGAATATATTTGGCCACATCCCTAAATAGAATACGACGTTGCCACTCCCCCCAAGAAATATGCAACTGGAGTAAAGTTATTCCGTGCTAAAGGTGGAGTCTATAATGAACGGCATCGAGGCTGGATCAACTAAGTGCCCAAAGAGGTGTTTATATACAGGGTGTAAGGAGAACGCTTCCGAAGCCAGAACGTAGATTATATACAACCTAAATGCAAACGGATACCAATAACCTTTCGCTTTAAATTGATTATTTTCAAGACTTCATATTTCGTAAACAAGCATTGGATAGCGTACGAAACGTGAGGTCACTGACACGCAAGGCGACGTCGCACGACCGCGCCCGCCCTTATCAGCCGCCGAAAAGTGTCGACTTATACGCAATTTACAAACATCACTTTTAAAATCGCAATTGTAGTCCATTGTAAAAAGCTGACAGAGGCATTTTACGTACCTGTCTAAATCTTTTGCGACCTTATGAGGTTTGGCTCGAACTGAGTTTCATTCATTTCAATACAAAGCCGGGCCCGTCGCTGTGTCGATCCGTGAACACGAGGCATCAGTATTCCTCAACACATTCTTCACGTAGTTTATTAAAAACACTCACTATTCTGCCCCGCATTTCATCAGCCTTCCGATCCAGCAGTCATTAAAAAGCTCAGTGAGACGCTCGCGGACGGGACGCGTAACGAGCATGCTTCCATCGTGCTGGAACCATGCTCAACGAAATTCAGCCACAGACACATTGTCTAGCATATCATTTAAATGTCCATTTATAAAATTAAGATATGCTGATCCATTGAGGCGCTGCGGTAGAAACACTGGTCCTAGAATTCTTCTCCTAAACACATCAACATGTTGCCGTATTCACGAGCACTGTACACGTATGCCTCAGGCATTGTTTAAAACAACAAAAAGTTATAACTAAAAAGAATAAAACAGCACTAAAAACGTAACAATACCTAATAACTAAACACAAATTTAAAACTAACAAAACAATAATTAAATAATCGGTTACAAACGTAACGCACAAGCTCACGAACCGAGTCGCAAGGAACACTAATTATTAACTAAAGATGTACTATGAAGGTCAAACGCTTTGGGGAAGTTCCCGGCGGTCGCGTAGGTTAAAGCGGTGTGTTTACAGAGGCGAAAATGCTAAAAGAATAATTACGAGATCAGAAATCAATTCATTTTAATTGTTAGGAAATTGTACTTATGCTTTATTACAAACTGTTTTCATTTTCTAACTTTTAAATAAGATTTAACTGGTTTCTTAGATTCAATTAATTTAATTATTCACTTTAAATTGATTAGGTTTACTTACTAAATGAAGGATCCAGTTCTTGCAATAAACGAGCACGCATCGTGTGACTTTAATTACATTGTTATAAAGTTCAAATTCAATTGATTCACGGGCGCAACTGTACATGCGATGAAAATTTTTTAGTTAATTACAGCTGATGTCAGCGATCTTTTACTTTATTTCATTTACTATCGATTATCGACATAACACAAAACTGTTATTAAATTCACGACAGTGCATCAATTTAAAAACTAAGTACCTTCGATATGGACCTCAAGGTTAAGCGCGTCAAGGTCAACGTAAACCGTAGCGATCGTCCAACTGTCGCGATGTCGGTGACCGCACGCGGTCTCTGAACTCGCGCGGGTCAGCTGTAATTATTTACGAATACATAGCTTGTTAGAGTTGTAAAGAAAAAAAAATGTTTAATCGCAAATAATGGTTTCATTTAACTCATTTAACTGTTGCCACAGCATAGTGTACGAAAAATGCTCAAGTAAAATTGTTAAAAAAAATCCTCATTTTTTGATGGTATCGTATCGAGAATCACTAGCCTTATCACCTGTCTTCGTTTTCGGAAGCGTTTCCCTGACACCCTTTATATATATATATATATATATATATAAACACCTCTTTGGGCACTTAGTTGATCCAGCCACGATGCCGTTCATTATAGACTCCACCTTTAGCACGGAATAACTTGACTCTAGTTGCGTATTTCTTGGGCGGAGTGGCAACGTCGCATTCTATGCAGCAATGTGGCCAAATATATTCGTCGATTAGGACATATACTCGACAAAATTTTTTCAGCAATTTCATGCATTAGTGGTTCCGTAACGGCTAAATTTTTTGAACCCGCCAGGACTTTTTAGCTCTGAATATATTTCAAAAATCAATAACTTGTGTTGATCCATTTATGTACTCGCACTTCCAGTAATACTTCTTTTGATCCGATACCTATACCGTAACGGTTGATCAATTATGAATTTATTAAACCTAATCTAGAAATTTTATATTCGCAATGCTCCATACATTATAAGATCTATATATATTTGTTAACATTTCATGCATTAGTGGATCCATAACGTCATTTTTTTTTAAATGCTCGAAGACTTTTTGGCTCGAAATATATTCCAAAAATCATATACTTTGTTGATCCATTTAGCTACTCATACTTCGTAATACTTATTTTGATCTGAATAGGTAATTATTTTTAGTATGAATTGTTATTAATATTTAAAGGGGTTGAATTTTATGTCTAGGGTTTTTATACTTTATTTCTAATTTACCATTAATTTTAAGTTTTTAAACTCTATTCATCGAAACCAATCTAATGGGTCTAAACATGATATCGCCGCTGTATGTTTTGTGCCGAAAATATTGTGTGGATGGCCTCTGTAACATTCAATGCAATTGACACTGCTTGTATAGACTCCTTTGGTATTTGTATGCGAATACATATTATTATTAAATTTTAATGTTATTTTTAAGGGTTGAAGTTTCCGTAGCTGTTTTTTTAGGAATTAATCATCTGATTAATTCCTAAAAAAACCGATCCTGAATGATTCCTGATCTAGAAAGAAAAATTCTTTATTCCGCCCAAACAGAACGCACATTATAATAATAATACACTAAAACAATAATAAACACATAATGAAGAAAAAGAAAAAAAAAGGCAACGAAATATAATTTCCTAAAAAGCCTAGTACTCAAAATAAAACAATGTTATCTTGATGTCATAACCCGTGTCTGGAGTTTTGGCGGGAAAGTTAAGCCGAGTGTCACGTTAATTTTTCATTGGAGTTTTAAATTATGCATAGTGTGGTTTACTAAATAAAAGTGCCTGATTTATGTCGTAAAAAGTGCATTCAGTAAATAATTCATAAAGAACATTGAGATATCGCAGCGTAGTGTGTAAATTAAACATGTGTACCTCATTAATAATATTTTTGTAAATTAAGAAAGATAAACTCAACCGCACGTTAGTGGACATAAAATCATATTTACTACTTAGTAATAAAGGTAATAAAGATCTAAGTACGAGTAGGTACATATATCCGCCGAAGTGCGTTTGACATTCTGGTAGATGTTTTCTCAATCTACTCATAGTTACATTCCTACGTGTATTATAAAAATTATTTCACTTAGTCGCGTTATATTTAAGCGAACACCATTACGATACGGACGAAGCGTTTCGCTTCCTCCTTTATACCGCGTACATCGAGGGACTGGAACAGTTTGCCAGCGGCGGTGTTTCCGTCGGACTACAATTTTAGTGTCTTCAAGGCTTGAGTGAATAAGCTCTTAATAAACTAGTGCGCTTTACCATCAACGACTGCGTCACTGCTTACCATCAGGCGGGATTGCGGTCAAGCGCTAGTTTATAATTTTAATAAAAAATAAAATAAATAAATAAAAGGTACAGGAACGCATTAGACACATGGAATGTAAATTTAAGCGGCCGTAATTTCGAATTAGGTAGTTTGCGTTTCGTTCCAGCGTCCTAGTTTGAATTTCTTTCGAAAAAAAAAACTAAATTCGAAACATGGAACACCAAGGAGGTAACTAATAAAAGGTTTTATTTAAATTTCGGACTGTCTGGCAAATAGGCACAATATTGAAATGATAAATAGTGGACGCTTTATTGAAAAAAAAAAAAAAAACAAAGGAACATCATAATAGCGCCATAGCGTGGGAAAAATAATTATTGTTCATTATTCGTCATTGAACTTAAAAAATAAAATTATGTTTTTTATTTCCTCGGATTGTTTGAGAAAAGTAGTAAGTAAGAGCCTGCGTGATTTGACCGTATATTGCTTAGTATGATACTATTATCATCGGCAGCAGCGTGGGCATTGAGACGAGAGGATTCGACGCCAGGCATTTTTTCTAATACCGGGAATGAACTTATATTGGAAAAAGTTAGTAATCAATGTCAAAATCCTATAAAATTTAAATTATCAACAGAAAAATTATTTTCTTTTGGCAATTTAAGTTTTTAACCGACTTCAAAAAAAGTAGGAGGTTCTCAATTAGTCGCAACCTTTTTTTTATGTATGTTCACCGATTACTGTAAGAAGCCTGGATCCGTTTGCAAAATTCTTTTTATTTAAAAGGGAGAGAAAGAGAGAAAGCAAGGAAACTTTCAAAATTTTTAGAGACAACTTGTACATTTCTAGGTACATTTTTAAATATTTTCATTAAGTATTTTAAAGCACTACAATTTACTAATGATCTGGAGTAGATCTGATGTTGGAGTAGATATGAAGCCGGGAGACAGTTGAGGGAACTCCTCGGGAATTCATAGCAGCTACCTTGTATTTGAGCTTGATTAATTTGTATTAATAAGAACTTTACACTTAGATCGGTTTTAATTGTCATTAGGGCTCTGATGATAAATACAAAGGCCACTTCAGGGAACTCCTCAACGGTTTACAGTAGTTCCCTTGTGTTTGAATTTAATTAATGTATATTGATGAGCGATTTTCACCCATATGGATTACTATGAAAATCTGCAGTAGATTTGATGATGACGAACATAGACAGACGAGGGAACTCCTCAACGATCCCCTGCAGCCACCTTGCGTTTGTGCTTGATTAATTTGTATTGATTAGAACTTTGCACCTATGTGGGTTAAAATGAAGGTCTGTCGGTCGTGTCCGTAAATCTGATGATGAAAACCAACAGGAGTCGAGGAAACTCCTAAAAAAATTACAGCATTGAAGTTTATCACTGAAGAACCAGTACCTGCATGGCATGCTTAAGAAACAATCAATTATAATCAAGAAACTGAATTTAAGTTGCGTAATCGCGTCATGTCTAGCATTGTTCATACATTAATTTTGACCTCGTAGGAATTTTATAGAAATCGGTTCAGTGGTTTCGTTTTTAAACCAAAATTACGGGTAAAAATAACATTATTCAAAATTACGTCGTTTGTTTACAGGCCTTTTCCCAACCATATTAGCATCAGCGTTCATTCTGACCGGATGCAGCTGCACAGTACTTTTCATAACACAAAAGTGTAAAAAAAAAACAACCGTCTTCCAGAAAACACTACAACGTAAAAAATAACTAATTTCCGAAGTCGGGTATGTCTTTGGTATTAGTATATTCGTTTTTAGAAACAAAAAAAAAATGTGTGCGTGTACTAGTGTACACACGTAAGAAGTGAAATTTCTTAGAAAAAGATGGCGAAGAAGTTTTACTTCAATATAATAACATTAATAAAGATTAAAACTTAGCGTCCCCAATAGGGGGACGGTCCACGACTAAATACAACACCAAATTTAAAACTAAACTAACCTAAAGATACAGCCTGTATGTCCCAACAATTGCACGCGCCAGCACCAGGTGAGTCAGTGTGGAATGCGAAATGCGGGATGCGGGATGCGGAATTCCCCAGGGTCAGAATGTTGGGCTCTTCCTCCCGATTCCGAAGAGCCCAAACTCGGCTAGTCTAGGACCTCCGGATTCCGAGATAGGCCGCGGGGGGGTGAAGTGGCCTGGAGAGCAAGTGGGGAGGGGGGGTAAGGGAGTGTAGAGGAGAGGGGTGGGGAGGCTAGGTTGAGTCTAGGGGGAGAGGTAGGTGAGGGGGGTTGGAGGGGGTGGGAGGGGACAGGACACTGGAATCTCGGAATGTATGTGCTATATGGGTATTGGGGGGTCAGGTACTATGGGGTCAAAATGGGGGAGGTTCCGGCTGCGGGGGGGGGGGGGGGGGGGGGAATTTTGTCAGAATTTTGAAATTCCCGAATTTTGAATTTTGAGTTTCCGAGATATCCGGGATTTTAGGTAGGGATATGGGGAAGGACTTCGAGGTGGGTAAATATAGTACGGGATGCGGAATCCCCCGGGGCCAGAATGTTGGGCTCTTCCTCCCGATTCCGAAGAGCCCAAACTCGGCTAGTCTAGGACCTCCGGATCCCGAGATAGGCTGCGGGGGGGTGAGGTGGCCTGAAGAGCAAGTGGGGGGGGGGGGGGGGGTAAGTGAGTGTAGAGGAGAGGGGTGGGAGGCTAGGTTGAGTCTAGTGGGAGGGGGGAGGGGTAGGTGAGGGGGGTGTTGTCTAAGTGTTGGGAGGATCCTGTCCACCTGGGGTCACAACATGAGGGGAGAGTGGGAGGGGACAGGACACTGGAATCTCGGATTGTATGTGCTATATGGGTATTGGAATTAAGTCCAAAAACAAAGTAGCTACTGTAAACCTTCAGGAGTTTCTGGAACTGGCCTTTATTTTCATCATCAGAGCCTTAATGACAGTCACAACTCATCTTGGTGTAAAGTACTAATTAATACAAATTAATCAAGCACAAACTCAAGGTAACTGCTATCAATCGTTGAGGACTTCCTTCGACTGTCTCCCGGCTTCATCATCAGCTACATCAGACCTTTATCAAATTATAGTTCTTTGAAATACTTAATGAAGATACTTAGAAATGCACTAGTCGCCCCTACGATTTTTGCAAGTTGCTCTTGATTTCTCTAGTCTTTCATCATCAGATCTTGACTAAGGGACCATTTAGAAAGTTTGCCTTTTCAAACAAAAAAAGAATTCAGCAAATCGGTCCAGGTGTCTGAGATTAATATCTAAGATTAATAAAGTGAACATACATAAAAAACAAAACGGCTGCTTAACCAATCGCTTCGCGCCCTTGGCAAATGCTGCGCCCTGATTGGCCCATTTGAATTGGATCAACAACTGCCCAGACGCCAAAAAGGTGGATTTGTATAAAACAGCCCTTAATTATTGTTATTACTTATTATTATTGAACGTGACACATGTGGCTCCGAACGGAGCCACATATTTATGGTCAGATGGCATCGGATCAACAAAAGGCCCCCGGATCAACAAGTGAAAATGGATCAACAAATTACTACCTATACGGCACGTCTGAGCCACAAAGTGCCCAAAGGGATATCTATATATATATATATATATATATATATATATCCTACAGTATGTTAAGAAAACCCTGTCCGACCCGTGAAGGTGTTGTTAGGTATCGATAACTGATTCTACTAATACATACAAAACCAGGCTAACTTAAAAAAAAATCACCCTAAAAAAATAAATATTATTTCGCAAAAAGAGGTAACTTAATAAATATGCGTTAAGCACCCTTCCGCGGGCGGCGGGCGGCAGGGCACGCGGCACGTGGTCGCATCGCTGTCGCTATTCGCTCATAATAATACCGGTGTTGTCACTTTTTTAAAAATTTGCAAATTTCGGGGAAGTTATTTCAAAATTCATTTGTATTGGTACTATGATGATTACGTAAAATTTTATATCATATTTGGTCATGTGTTTACTTAACCTTTATTATCCTTACGGGTCGGACAGGGTTTTCTTAACATACTGTATATATACGGACAAATCACACAGATTGAGCTAGCCCCAAAGTAAGTTCGAGACTAGTGTTATGGGATACTAACTCAACGATACTATATTTATAATAGATACATATATAGATAAACATCCAAGACCCAGGCCAATCAGGAAAAGATCGTTTTCCATCATGACCTGGCCGGGAATCGAACCCGCGGCCTCCACGTCGCAGGCAGGCGTGTTGACCGCTGCGCCACGGAGGACGTCAAAAAATTTACTGATAACTGTGACATTCCAAGCCCGCCAGCCCGCGTCCATCGGCTTCGGCTACTTTAAACAATTACATATAGAAATGAAATATTTACAGGAAGAATCATTTAAAATAATCCAAGTAAGAGTTTTTATTACACATTTTTGCTAATATCGCAAAAACTAAAAGTCCTATCAACTCAAAACTTTTTGTAAAACTGTTTTTACACCAAAACCTTTAATTGAGTCCTAATTTTTGGTTTATATCACCATAAACAAAAAATCACATTTTCAAGTTACGTAAATCTATACTAATATATAAAGCCAATTTCTAATAAGATTTTTATTTTTAAATCTCCTTACAAACCTATAAATTATAATCTAAGTGCGAGTGTTTACTCACCTGAATAGAGTCTTCTATATTATCAGCGGATGTAGTTAGTCGGATTATTGCCGTTCAAGTCTAAAGATTTCTTTCTAGATTTCCTGGAACAATTCGTAATTGTTTAACTTCAATTGTAAAAGAAAAATGGTTACAAAAGCTAATAGTAATTATAAAGAAAAATACAGTAATATGTAGGTATAAATACAAGAGTATAGGTAGATAGATACTTACGCCACCAGACGCATCTTCAATTCTCATTTGCGAGCTAATCTATGAACGTACACTGACACGATTCGCTCGTAAATATTTGCACTCACACAGACAACCACGCGTAGTCGGCGATAGCCGGAGCAGAGCAGCAAGCGACACAACCCTCCCGTCTGAATGCTAACGCACGACTGCCGCCCGCGCCCGCGCAGAGCACCTCTAAACCTATGTTTCAAAATAAGGATATTTTCTTGGCAAATGTTGATGGATTTAAATACGCTCTTGCAAATTTGTAGCACTTCTAACCGCGAATTTTTCAGTGTAAAAATATTTCCACACATCAATGCCGTTTAGAAGTAATAACGAATATTAGCCAAAAATAGCGTTTTGGTAACTATTTTTTTAAGGCAAAAGGCAAAATCCTACGAAAAAATCATCTTTAGTAAATGTTGTACATGAATCAATAGACAAGATATATTTTTTTCAAATCTCAAAACCAAGCCGTTAATTAGAAATTAGCTTCCTAAAGTGACCATTTTACGCTACTAAATGAGACTAAGGCCCTTAAATAATTGCTTTTTGTCTCCACTTAGTTGGCGTGCGTCACACGCTCCGATAGACGAGCCGGCGACGCTCAGCTCACATTCTCGTAACGGTGTTAGCAACAAGGACGGGAACAAATAAAGCAATATAGACAGCTGTATTTGGAGATTCAAGTATCTCGCCTGCAAATTATACGAGCAACTCGGGCGACCCATAAACCTACCGCCATAACGAGCAAGACCGCTTTGAGGATGTATGTTCGTATCATACACTTCGGGTCTTTGATTTTTAGTAGTCACTAGCCCATTTCCAGAAATAGTAAAACTTACGATTCTCTAATTCGTTCTTACGCACAAAGTGTGTCTCAGTTTACGGTTTTTATCTTCAGTCGCTTAGCCAAAACATTATTTCTTGGACAAAATTTGAAATCATAATCACTGATCAGTTTTACTCAATGGTCATTCCGAATTTCCGTGCATATATGCCACAAGCATCCCATTTGAGGCCTTTCAAGCGCGTAGAGTCTAAACAACAGCTTTGTCAAGTTGTCATCTACCCACAAATGCTGTCTAAAATTCAATTAGCGTCATGGTAATTAAACCCGGTATCGGGCTAATCTCACGGCGAGCGTACATTCGATAGGTAGGTTTCGGCGTGAAGCGAATGCTTAGCGGAAATTTGCGACGCTTCGCAAACGACCCGTCCGATGTATTTACGATGTTTTACTGCCTGCAGGTCTAGGTGTATTTGTATTTGTGTATATTTTTACCCACATATTTATTTCAGTTTCAAGTAAGAAAAAAGAAGAAATAACATGTCTATTTCTAAACACGTTCAAACTCACTCGACGTGGGCCTGTAAAGAATGAAATATGAGGAAAATATATTATTAAATTAGTTCTTCCTACGCAAGTCTGAGCCCAACTTGGTAATAAATGTAGGAGTGAGATAGGTGGTAGCCTTATTAAATCTAACTTAGATACTGTTGCAATTCAAATACTGTTTGAGTTAGTTGGATGTTAAGTTCTGAATAACTTTTCATGTGACATATGACTGATATACTGATATTTATACTATAGCAACATGAATGTTATGAAAAGTCTACGACTGTTACGAAGTCTGTTTGATATTCTGACACAACTATCGTGATCTATCTTGAAGATAACTTATATTTTCGGTCTTTTATCTGCTTATCAGCTATCCAGCTTAGAACGTAGTGTACTCGTAGTTGATTACAGACGATGTTTCAAGAGTACGGCGTGCGGAGATATAATATGTTATAAAAAATTGATTTTTTATTTTAGTCGCTGAGTTGCGCCATGTAAATTAGTGAGGTGATGGCATTGACTGGAAATAAATGTTTCACAATAATTTCGTTACTTTTGTCTGTTCGGAGTATTCTTCAAAGCTATCTTCCAAAAATGTTTTAGTAATTTTTCTATACGTCTTAAATCTTGAAGAAAAGTCTTCAGTTCCTCGTAGGAAGCCATAGAAGTAAACTAGATTTCCTATAAAACAGGGCTTCCTTTCCAAATAAAAAAAAACATGAAACAAGGAAATTGGTTACGAAGAACAAGGCCTCCTTGAGAATTTCTATCGTCCAGACGGATATGAGTATTAGACCGAGGGGAAAATTCAATCAACGACTGACGTGAAAATTGACATTAATAGAAAACTACATATCAAACGTAAACTAACACGAAATGCAAAAAAGTGTTTACGAAACTAAATAGCACAGATTTAGGGTTTAATTACCTATCTTTGTCTAGTTATACTGACGAATCTATTAGATATTAACACTGGGAATGTCATTAATCTAATTTATTGTCATATTTTCGTCCTATAATGTGCATATATCACAGCATAATGATTGTACATATCTTACATAACAAATGAGCTGCAAAGCTTATTACAGCATTAAAATGGTAGTTAGATGCGATGACGTCACCGTACTGTGGGCTTTCCTCGCATTGTGATTCATTGAGGGGCGTCTGTCGCGGTGCTTTGGCGCTTATATGACGCCACATGTCTTGATACTAGGATATTTATTATTTTTAAATTACAAGACTTATTGCATATTACAACGTTGTAAGAATTCGTAAATTTGACTATCGTTATGAGGTATACAATACGTAAAGAAAACCCTGTCCGATCCATGAAGGTACTGTTAGGTATCGATAACTGATTCTACTAATGCCTACAAAGCCTGACTAAACTTAAAAAAAATATTCCCTAAAACTAAATATTATTTCGCAAAAGAAGGTAACTTACATGGCAATACATCCGCGGGCGACGGGGGCCAGGGTACGTGGTCAAACAAAATGCCGCCAGTACTGTACATTCATTCATGTACAAATACCTACCAATAATATCGTCGAAAATGGTGTCGCCACTTTTTTAAAAAATACCAAATATTGGGAAAGTAGGAGTTAATTCGCGGAATAAAAAGATTATTTCAAAATTCACGCGGTTTCACCCGCGTAGGTATCGATATGCATCGCTCCTATTGGTCGCAGCGTGATGTTATATATCCTAAAGCCTTCCTGGATTAAGGGGCTATCCAAAGCAAAAATATTTTCCCGAGATTAGCGCGTTCAAACAAACAAACAAACTCTTCAGCTTTATATATTAGTATAGATGTAGTATAGTGTTACCTGGTAACTGAATTGTGAAGACACAGATAGACCGTCGTCCCACGCAATATACTGTTATTAAGTTAGATTCGAAACCGCCCGAAAAGGCTAGGAAGATAATGATTCGACCTCTCCTAGAAATATTGTATCTGATGGCAAGCAATAGCTGTAAAATGATTCTAATTATAGCCACGATACAATCAGAGAGAACAGAAAAGTACGATTACAGATGTTTTTGCCGTCAGACAAACATACTAGCTTCCGTTATTTTTCAAGGAGTATCGTCTTTAGGATAACGGAGAGAACTATTTATGGATTTCTGGCTCAAATTAAAGTTGTTTGAAACATCTGACAGGTATAACTGATACCAAGGCTCGGGAATATTCCTGCCTCCTTTGCCTCGTGTTGCCGAAACTATTTTAATTTGCAAACTGCGCAAAAAACTTACTGATATTATAAATTATTGTATCAAGGTTTTATTATATTGTTATATGAGTAACAAATCATGTCGACCTTGAAAAACAGTGTAGCGTCTAGTAATGAGTTCTATTCACCCACAGGTCTTGCCAAAGTGCATCAGCCTAGGCTACCTACACACAATCATTGTATCAAGTTTCATTCACTACTGACGTAATAAACTGACAAGAACATTTGAGTATCCATAGTGAGTCAGACCAACCGCGAATGGTACAAAATGATTCCTGGTTTAAATATAAACTGTTCTTTTTGGATTGACGCAGACGCCCTTATACGCGTGACTAAGACACGATGTACGATACTTTGGTTGGAAGTAGCCTTTTAGGAACACGATAAATTTAGTTAGTTGGGTAATTGAGAACGTAATGTATTCTTAAGTACTCGAACCGGGAGAGGTGAAAGGCGTCGGGAAATGCAAAAGGAATGAGGTATAAATACTCTTCATGTGATGGCGTAAGCTGGATTTGTTTTGGCAGATTTATTACCTCCAGGTCTCATTTTAACCGCATCTTCTATTTAATCTTCCCATTATCTTATCCATTCGGATAACAGATTTATTACTCTAAATGCTTATAGATGTTACACTTACGACTGAATATTGAGTAATAGCCCTTTAGACTGTATCTCGACCATGACTGCAAACCTCAATCGACCATGTACGCGTTAGATATTATAGAGCATAAGTGTATGCGCATGCACAGGTGTGTATACTCACTCTTCCTTCATTATTCTTGTCCGTTGGTACGACAAAATGTTTCTTCCTAGGAATGTGGATAAATCCTAATGGAACAAATCTATTACACTGCTCGACTTGAGAGTTGAATCCAGGATTCTACACTGAGCCGTTTGTTGAGTTAGTTGAGTATAACTTTTACTAAGAAACAAAGTTCAGAAAATATGTAATTGACAATACAGCGTTAAAATTAAAAAAATATCAATTGAACCACAAAAAACCCAAACACCGTTCTTTGTGCTATTCAATTTGAGAAACGAATCAATTCAACACAAGGATTTCAATGTTTCTCACAGCACAGTATTGTATCGCCACAGACAACAATATACAAATTCATACATTTCATCATCAGCATGTATGTTGTAATAAGCCCTTGACATGCAACTTTAACAGATACTGATGATAATTTCATTCATCAAAATTTAATCTAATAAACATGCTTTTTCGGTTTGCTAACTTGACTCTGTTGTATACAATATGTAAAGAAAACCCTGTCCGATCCGTGAAGGTATTGTTAGGTATCGATAACTGCTAATGCCCACAAATCCGGGCTAAACTTAAAAAAAAATCCATTTAAATATAAATATTATTTCGCAAAAAGAGGTAACTTAATACTTGTGAGGTAGGCCACACATTCGCGGGCGACGGGAGGCACGTGGTCGCATCGCTTGCAAGTAACAATTCCGTCAAAATGGTGTTGTCACTTTTTTAAAAATTACCAAACTTCGGGGAAGTTGGAATTAATTCGCGGGATAAAAGAATATTTCAAAATTCATTATTATTGTCACTATGATGATTACGTAAAATTTTATATTATATTTGGTTTACCTAACCTTTATTATCCTTATGGGTCGGACAGGTTTTTCTTTACATATTGTATAGTGCAGTATTGATTGGAACTCGCAAAAAAGTTCTTCTCGCTCCAAAATCCACTTGTTCTTATTCTTCTTGGAGTTGCCACTCTCTTAAGTTGTATGATTTTTTATTCGACCGCTTTCTAAATTTTGATGTATTTTGGTTTTATGAGTTTATGTACAAATATGCACTTATACATTTCTTTATGTTATCATTTCAACTAACACATGTTTGTTCTTGTTTCTAGGTAAGCTGACAGTCGAATCCGAACCGTATCTGAGTAAGTTATTAAATTTTACGTGTTTCTATGAAATTGAACCATCACAACCACAAATCGTCACTAAACATTGCTACTATACAATATGTAAAGAAAACCCCGTCTAACCCATAAGGATAATTAAGGTTAGGTAAACACATGACCAAATGAAATATGAAATTTTACATAATCATCATAGTAACAATAGGGATGTATCCAGGGTATGAATATCAAAAAAATAAAATTAGTCCGTCTTATAGATAAAAATAAAAATAAAGACCCGTATTTTTTATTTTGTCGAAATTACCAAAAACTACTGAGATACATACGCTGTATCTCAGTAGTTTTTGGTTTAAAGTTACGGAGTGGGGGCTAATTACGTCACGCCGTGGTATATTTTGTACCACGGCGTGACGTCATGCGACATTTCGAATCAAACTTCCTATGTATTTGAATGAAAAAAAAACGTGTTCAATAGTTTTTTTAAATCTGTCTGATGGACATTAAATTATTTTTAAGGATACAACGCAATACTAATGAATTTTGTATGTAATAAG
Organism: Sesamia inferens; assembly: GCA_037179545.1. Classification (NCBI taxonomy): domain Eukaryota; kingdom Metazoa; phylum Arthropoda; class Insecta; order Lepidoptera; family Noctuidae; genus Sesamia; species Sesamia inferens. The sequence continues at coordinate 11,849,664 of CM073935.1, read as the reverse complement.
TTTAGCCCGGTTTTGTAGGCATGAGTACCTAACAAAACCTTCACGGATCGGACAGGGTTTTCTTTACATATTGTATATGTCTAGCACATCATCTTGGCATCGCCTAACAAACCAGAATCTTTTAAAATAAAAAAATATTTCATTAAGAATTTTACTTTTGAAATTTTGTTTAAACAAGCTGTGAGAATACCCATTGCCAGAAATGACGAATTTCCATACCGATATAACCTCGTTAGGAAATGAATTTTCATAAATTCTTATAAGAAACTCTTGTGTTGCTTGTATAATTTAGACTGGTGAGTAGATCATATACAAAATGCTATTTGTCATTTGACTTTACACTAAACACTATACATAAATGAAGACTTAAATAGTACCTAGTCAAGGAATAGTAGCAATAACGTGTACTGGACCTCGATCACTGTCGCAGAAATGGGTCGTGTTTCAACTGTCCGAAGTTACAACAATGGTACACAGGAGCAGTGCTGTGGACAGTCCCGTGCCGGTCTGTGTCCGTGGCACCGTGACAGCTTGTCACAGAACCTGTTTTATTCCATTATTGTTCCAGTTTAATAAAAAAATGGTGCTTTTAGAAAGTTTGAAGGTGTTTTTTCGTTGGTACATGTTTAATTAAATTAAATTTACTTAGAGTATGTAAAGAAAACCCCGTCCGACCCATTAGGATAATAGAGGTTAGGTAAACACATGACCAAATAAAATATGAAATTTGACTTAATCATCATAGTAACAATACTAATGAATTTTTAAATAATCTTTTTTTCCGCGAATTAATCCCCCAAATTTGGTAACTTTTAAAAAAGTGACTACACCATTTTTGACGGTATATTATTGTGAGGGAATAGCGATATGACCGCGTGCCGCGTGCACTGCCCCCCTTCGTCCGCGCAGGTATTGCCTACCGTACATGTATTAATTTACCTCCTTTTGCGAAATAATATTTATTTTTAGAGGGATTTTCTTAAAGTTTAGCCCGGCTTTGTAGACATTAGTAGATCAGTTATCGATACCTAACAATACCTTCACGGATCGGACCGGGTTTTCTTTACATATTGTAGAAATCCTCCCAGCACGACCTTTCTAGCTCTTTTAAAGCACGATTAGTAACATAGGTAATAAAATTTTGTGATTTGAATGATCAAGGTTTCTGCGTTAGTTCCGATTCTGGTGACACGCCAAAAGAAAAAAAACGGGAATAAGAGCTCTGTTAGTCCCTGTCTCTATTATCAATCAGCTTTTCATACTAGAGAAAGTAGATAGCAATCTACCGTAACAGATTTAAAGAGTACACAAGTTGATTCAGTTAAAAATAGCCATAATTGTATTTATTTTCATCGATCGACTCGTTGGCGTTTGGCACCAGCCGGCTTAACTTTGATCGATTCAATAATAAACAAACTATTATGATGAATTCAAACGAATTATATCTGTCAATATATTCACTCTATTTACTCACTGTTATTTTGGGTATGTGACTTTGTTTGTCTTTCGTCACTTTAAGTAGAACTGGCAGCTTACTGAATGAGTTTGAATTTAAAATACGTTGCTCATACATTACATAGTAATGGCCGAGGGCCCGGTTTTAGCAGTGGCCCATCCCCACCCCTGTTTTTTTTTTTTGTTGGGGTGGGAAATTATCAAATGACCTCTCCCGCTTTGGGCGGAGCGGAAGGGCGTGTCAGACTTTTACTGACTAAAACCCACCCGTGTTTCTCCACTTGCCTATGCGCCAGGGCCACAGTTTCTTTTTTAACCAACCCGCAACCCTAACCCAGAAGGAATCGTAGAGCCCGTCACGATGTGCTGCTTTGAGGCGCGCGTGAAACACAACGCGCAGTATCGGGCGTGGTCCTTACCGGGCGGCGAGCTGCCCACTGTTCACAGCCAGCCAAACCCCACCCCTCAGTATGACAAATATTATTACATTCTTTTTTACAACACAAAACCACCACATAGATACGTGGTATTTGCAAGAAATGATAAATCATTCATATTTATGATTGACGTATCTACTCGCATACTACCCTTGGCAAATAATGAGCTGTGTTTAAATATCAATATTAAAATCTTGTCGTGTCATGTCGACTAATGCCGGTGTTCCTCAGGGGTCTGTTCTCTCTGCAACTCTGTTTCTGCTCCATATTAACGATCTGCTGATGCCCGGTATCTATGGGTATGCAGATGACAGCACAGTTGTGGAGAGATACCTGCCGGATGCTCGGGCTAGTAGGGAATCAATCCGGTCCGAAAGAGAGGCCATGGTAGAGCGAACGAGTGTTGCACTTCAGGCAGTCTCCGAATGGGGCAATGCCAATCTTGTAGCATTCAATGCCGCCAAAACGCAGGCGTGTCTTTTCACCGCCAAAAGGAGCCCGTTCACCTTGGCTCCTACTTTTCGGAATGTATCCTTGGAGTGTACCGACCGCCTTCAGCTTTTGGGTGTTGAGATTGCCTCGAACCTAAACTTTGGGCGGTTCATTGAGTCCAAGGCCAAGGTGGCTGCCAGAAAACTTGGTGTAATCGCAAAGGTCCGGCAGTACTTCACACCAGGGCAGCTTCTAATGTTGTACAAAGCACAGGTCCGTTCGTGTGTGGAGTACTGCAGCCACATTTGGGCTGGTGCTGCTAAGTGTCACCTGGCCACTTTGGATTCAGTGGAGAGGCGTGCGAAGAGGCTGATTGGTGACCCTGATTTAACTCGAGTTGGTCTCCAAAGCCTAGAGCACAGGCGTAGAGTAGCCAGCCTTTCGGTGTTCTATAGGATACATTCTGGGGAGTGTGCGAGGGAATTGCACGATTTAATTCCCCCATCTCCGTTCCACCATCGGACGACCCGTCGTACGGCGAGTTTCCACCCTTATGTTGTTGACACCTCTACGATCCGGACGAAGCGTTTCGCCTCGTCCTTTATACCGCGTACATCGAGGGACTGGAACAATCTGCCGGCGGCGGTGTTTCCGTCGGACTACAATTTGAGTGTCTTCAAGGCTAGAGTGAATAGGCTCTTAATAAACTAGTGCGCTTTACCATCAACGATTGTGTCACTGCTTACCATCAGGCGGGATTGCGGTCAAGCGCTGGTTTATGTTTAAAAAAAAAAAAAAAAAAAAAAAAATCTATAGCACATTATTTACATTTCAGTAGAGCCCTATTTATTCATTCCACATACATATACTTACTATGAACGGTATACTAATTTCGTGATGAAATTTCCCTATTATTTCAATATTTTCTCTTTGAAATCCATGGGAAATTACTTTAAAAACGAATCACAATTCAATTGCAGACCGAATTTATACCCAGTAAGGTATAAACTCGAGTGGCAATATATTGTTCAGCGAAGACAGTTGTTCAATACTGTTGAAGGTTCTTATTTCCGTCAGGCGGTTGCCATAGCGTTATCTGCCAGGATTTGTCGTCGCCAATACCTTCGCATCCGGCCTCGGTGTGCAGAAAATGAGCGAAATAAACAAAACTCTGTGTACATATTTGGATCTCAATTCCTATAAAGTAAATAGATAACATTGTGGAAATATATTTGCTGAAATGTTCAAGTATTTCAACGTACAACTCTTTATGGTGAAACAATAGTTGTGTAACGAAATTTGATGAAAATAACAGAAGGAATCGCAATTAATGTAAAAAAATTGTGCTCAAAGTCGAAACATTATTAATTATGATGAATACGTATAAATAATGGATGCCGATGGACCGTGTGAATGTTAATATGGTTAGGAAAAGAGTGTAGAAGTATAGAAGGTTTTTTTTTTTTTTAATAATTATAAACTAGCGCTTGACCGCAATCCCGCCTGATGGTAAGCAGTGATGCGATCGTTGATGGTAAAGTGCGCTAGTTTATTAAGAGTGAATAGGGGAGGTGATGCAATATTAAATAAACCCAACAACACGACCAACGATGCTGCGCCAAAGGGAGATTGATCTGAAGACCCTCCACGACCAAACTCCCAACACAACAACATTGGGCGCATCGTACCCGCCACACATCGCAACACAACTGCTCAGACCCGTCCTCCGTACGGCTTCACCAGACATCATGTAGCGCCGACTCCATGCAATTTGGGATAGAAGAAGGAATGATAATGATGGGTTACGTAAATTATATACTTTTAGGTTTATTATTGACTAGCTGCGCCCTGCGGTTTCACCCGCGTAGGTTTGAAAAAGTTTTTTTTTTATATATGCTCCGCTCCTATTGGTCGAAGCGTAATGTTATATAGCCTAAAGCCTTCCTGAATTAATGGGCTATCCAACGCAAAAATAAGTTTCCAAATCGGACCAATACTTCCTGAGATTAGCGCGTTCAAACAAACAAACTCTTCACCGTTATAGTATACAGTATGTTACGAAAACCCTGTCCGACCCATAAGGATAATAGAGGTTAGGTAAACACATGACCAAATATAATATAAAATTTTACGTATTCATCATAGTACCAATACAAATGAATTTTGAAATAATCTTTTTTTCCAACGAATTAATTCCAATTTCCCCGAAATTTGGTAATTTTTAAAAAGTGACAACACCGGTATTATTATGAGCGAATAGCGATGCGACCACGTGCCGCGTGTCCTGCCGCCCGCCCCCCGCGGTCGGCAGGCGAAGGGTGGTCAACGCACATTTAATAAGTTACCTCCTTTTGCGAAATAATATTTATTTTTTTTAGGGGGATTTTTTTTTTAAGTAAAGCCCGGTTTTGTATGCATTAGTAGAATCAGTTATCGATACCTAACAACACCTTCACGGGTCGGACAGGGTTTTCGTAACATACTGTATTAGTATAGATTTATAGCAGCAATTTACATGACCTCCACTTGAGACAGAATGACGGCCGGACCTGAGCCCTTACTGTGTAACTCACAATCAAATCTAATTCTCAATCATTTTGAAAAATATATATTGCTAATTCCCACTGCTGGGTACAGGTCTCCTCTCATACAGAAAAGGATTGAGCGTAATCACCACGCTTACTCAATGCGGGTTGGCGATTTCAGACTTAAAGTCCAGGTTTCCTCAAGATGTTTTCCTTCACCTTCAGTCATTGGTGTCCAAGATATACTTAGAAAGTACATATAACTTACAAAGTTACATTGGTACTTGCCGGACCTGGAATCGAACCCGCACACTCATACTTGAGAGGCTGGTGTTTTAAACACTAAGCCACCACGACATTGCTAATCCATAGATTCATATTTTCAAAACACCCCTTAAATGTATAGATTTTACCTCTAATAATATCAAGATTATTTTTACGCTTTTTATGATACCATACAGTTACTCGTTTATAAGTAGCTGCATTGCTCAGTGTTACGGACGGTAGCGGTAGGTGTAGCATTAGCAACGTTTTAGCATTGATTGTTATCATATTCTTTCCATGATACTCACCAAATAACAAGCAAACTAAGGCACTATACATATGGACATAAACCCTAACGAGTAATAAGGAGAAGAGTAATACTCTCAAAGGTTTTATTAAAAGTATTTAGTTAGAAAATATCTTCTAAATATGGCAGTTTCCTCGGAGAAAACGTAGATCGCTTCGCATCTTAAACTATTATGAGGTCAGGTGCCGGAGTCAAGTCTTTCTAAACAGGGATTGTAGAGGTGGATGCACTGCAGTGTGTAGGGATCCTTGACATGGTTTGCCACAGTATATGGAAACACGCGGTGGAATAACTTTTTAGAGGTAGAACTAGTGATTAAAGGGACTTATATGTGAATCCAAAATGAATGGATATGTACTGCAGGTACATATCCATTCATCACATATCGTGAATTTAAGATCCCGACTATTTATTATTATGTATAACAAAGTAGCATTTGTGCTACGAGCCAATTTACTTTGTGTTCGGAGTCTTTTACCGACTTTAAAACCTTGACTTGTTTTTGCTTTTAGTTTACATTTTGTTTTTATAAATTTATTTTCAGAGCAGACTTCTCAGACGGCAAAAACGTAAATGTCGAGCAAAACAGGAAATAGTTTCAATTTGATCTTTGTAGCAAAAAGAGAAATCTTTTAAATCTATTAAGCACAAGAAATTCAAAATGTTGTTTTTACGAAAATGGTTTCTAAAAATTCTTAAGATCTAGCCTGTAATTAGGACAATAAAGTGTAAAATTTATAAGTGTCTGAAAATACAAATCGTATTTTCAGCTCTCTTGTTACTGAATTCCTGTTGTAATAGTCTGGTTTGTTAACAGCATGATTGATTGCATTACATTCAGCATTGATTCATTATGGAATCGCTGTCCATCGTTAGTCACTCTTTATTGGATCACTTTAAACCTCATTACATTTGGCAAATGTTATAACTGCATCGCGTTTTGCGTCTCAATTTCAATCGGAGTTAATCTGGTTCGGTTGAATTGACTGATTGCGGATTAATAGGTTTTTTATTTGGATTATCTAACACTTTGCAAAAGATTAAGTTGAATTAAGTAATTAACCTATTCAAGTTTGTCAAAAAACTTAGTTTAAACAAACCAATTAAGACACTCTTTTTATTCTGTCTGTGTTTTGCAAAACACATTCAGCTAATGTCGAAACCAAAATCCTATCTGTAATATCACAATTGTTATGTCTACCAAATATGGGAGGAGACGTGATCAATACAATACTTATCATACACTTGTATCGATCACGTATAGGTACGCCTACACCCCAGCCTCAATTCTTTAAGCCCCTTTTATGAGTAAGTAAATGAATTTTGATATAGTATAACCCGTTTTAAAGTACAGGCACGCTCTATTCATGAATATGCGCCGGAGTGGGCGACAGTCGAGACTATAAGAAGGATCTGGCCCACGTACATCGACTTAGTGCATCCGGACTCCCAACAGATGTGTTCTAGGTTTCGAACGAGATGAAGAACTTGCAAAGTTCCTAGACTTAGCCAGTGAAGAACATTTGAACGGTTCACGTTCTTATTGAACTTTGAGCGATAAATATTCTGCTCAAATTCTTTATCTTTCCGGGTGAATATGGTGACAATTTTATCTCAAAATAACCTCCTCCGTTTTTAAAGTCGGTTAATTACTAATAAGTACTTGACTGTGTGATAGTCAGCTAGTATGATGAACTAATTCAAATGAACATGAGCCATTAATGTCTTTAGTTTTTTTACCTGTGTTCCGTACGTTACTGCGTTCAACCACTTCATATTCAACAATATCATTATACAATCTTTATATCCCAATATGTATTAAAAAATTAAATCTCCATGATGTAATTTTCTTTTATTACGCCTAGTTTGTAAAATCACGTATTGTCCTAACTATCATGTTCTTGTCTTATCTAGCGTTACATGTCTAAAAGGAGTTCTTAGTTACATCAGCTCTATTGTAATTCATCGTACGGCTCGATAAAACGGTGTCTTACAATGTGGAGCTGAAGTATTTCTAAGATGATATCGCTTGCTATCACACTGATGTGTTCTAATAATCTCTAATTATGTGTTGCTATGTAGAATATTGATGGAAGATCAAGTTTAGTAGATTTTATGTGATAGTTTTAATTTCTAATACATGTTGTTGTGTGTGGTAGCTGCATGAATTATTAACAATAGCAATGCAAGAACTAGTTTCAGTCAATACCTGGACATATTGAGATGAGTAGAAATTCGGCTTGTCACTCTTACAGTATTTTTATCTCACGAAGCGACACACGCTTTGCTTGTGGTAACCAAGTGTAACTGTAAACTCGCCGTAAATGTATACGTAAACGCACGAGTTGTTGGTGCCACCCAAGACAATAACGGAGTCAATGTGTATTTGTGTTGTTTGTACAGACGCTAGCCTTCACTCACACATTCACGGCGTTTTAGTACACGTAGTAACCACAAGTAAAGCAGGCATCGCGTCGGGGGATATAATAAAAGTATTGTACCTACCTGTGTAACTATATTTTATTCAAAAATTCAATATGCTATTTCAACGTCCGGGTACTGTAAAGTAGTGTTTTGTGTGTGAAAAGTTTTGTATTTAAATTAGTTTTGTTTTTCTTTGGAATGCCTTTGACCGCTGTATATTCATAGCAAGGCTTTGTATACAGCTTGCGTCAATACTAGCTGTGACAGTGTCAATCACTGTGTTCAGATTCCAAAGGCGCTATAGTGAAACTGAAAGTCATTGTTGTGCATCAGTGCGTACTGTATGCATTTATGATTTTCAGGACACACGTAGTTGCATGACCACGTTTCGAAGAAAGTGCGATGTATGTTTAATTAATTAGTAGTGGTTTTATAAGTTATGTGTACATGCTTTGGTATTAATTAGCATAGCTGGAGATTTTTGCAGTCATACATGGTTTTTTTTAGCAATAAATCTACAATATGCAGTCATCTCGTCCTAGCCTGAGTGATTAAAGGTAAAATTGACGACTGTCAGTTTTTTTTAAATGAAAAATCTGTCAAATCAAAATTATTTGTGTGATAAAGTAATTGAAATAATCAGCTCTAAGAAACATTCTTGTATATAGATATTTGATAAGAAAACACATTCAATTGGTATTTCAAAAATGTGGTAAGAAAAAGTATCACATGACTAAATAATAATAGGTACGACAAGAAATAATCAAATATTCTGACTCATGGCAACACCTTACATAGTAATTCTTAGCAATCAACCAATGAAACTTTAATAAACTCACGTCGAGCTTGCCTTCCATCGATTGACTGCCAGATGGTCACTGGTAATACAGAAACACGAAGTAAAATTACTAGGAAATCCATTACGTTTCTTAGACTACCAAGCATGGGCCAATAGTTCAGGTTCAGCAATGGACAAGGTACAAATAGTTCTCGTTTTCTACGAAGCCTAGTTTGCGTGTTTCGTCACTGGATTAATAATTCAAATGCAATCCTTTGGATCGGTGCCGGGAATTTGAACATGAAATTCTTTGAATTTTCTTCAGTATTTGCTGGATGTGTTCTCATATCAGATAAGCATCATTTCAGCCGAAAGACATTCACTCCTGGACATAGGCTTCCCCCCAAAGAACTCCACGGCGAGGGCTCCTGCGTCTCCCGCATCCAGCGGTTTCCCACTTACTATCACCGACAGAATTCCAGTTTCATCTTAAAGACTACTGTCGCCTGCGCTAAACTGGCCACGCACACTAAGGCATTATTTTTTTATCGCAGTCTTCGTCTTTCTTTAAACTAATGCAAAATTTTGTTACTTTAATTGAAGTTAAGTTAGTGGCCACACTTTACAATGGTGCTATCAAAAACGTGCGATTGTGGGTTCGATCCTTAAGAATGGCAAATCTTTTTGTTGTTTCACATAATTTGAAATTTTGATAATTGATTTGTATTTTAAAGTAAAAATGTTTGCAAATAATATTTAAACGAATAGGAAAAATTATTGAATACCAAAAAAATACCAAAAAAGGTTTTAATTATATGTTTTAATTTACTACAACAATAAACATAATATAATGCAATATATTATAAAGTTACATAATATTAGGTGTAGATATACTTATACTAATAAATGAAACAAACGTTGATATGGCAGCATTGTAATATTTTATATAAAAGTAATCCTTGACAAACTTATGATATTGTTATGGTAAAAAATATAAAAAACATTTCTGATTTTTAGATATGACAATGATAATACTATATGTTATCATTAAAGAGGTTATAGCTTAATTATTCATTTTCTTAAAGAAAAATGGATTGTACTTAACCTGAATATTATTACAATCATAAAATAATTTATAGAACACAAAACAGCACTTTTTACATTTACTATTTTTTGCGTGTATAGCATATTACTAGTGCTGCCATCTTGCAGTGACTTTTTCCGGAGTTTGATGGCATGAGATTATAATGTTCGAGCAGTCTTCTTCTTTCTTAGTTCAATAGTTAACGAACTGATTTCTTTTCGAATCACACCAAACAACACGCATTGGCTTTCAGACCAATGCGTGTAATTTTTAAACCACAAATGCAACTTCCATTCTTCGCACGATTTAAAGGTTTATTCAACGGTAAATATTGTCGTTTCGTTCCACTTCTCTCGACACTTTAAACTAGCTTCGTCCTCCAACCTCTTGACCCAACGGCTTACAGTATTTCTCTAAAACAATAACAATTTTATTACACACTTACAAGAAGCGATTGGTTTGCACCTTCATCATTATCAACCTTTTATGGTCCCACTGCTGGGCACAGGTCTCCTCTCATACAGAGAAGGATTGAGCGGAACCAACCCAAATAAAAATAAAAACAACTTACACAAAAGCCACAATATTTGCCTTAGCTTCGATACTAATATTAGCCTGCATATTGATTAAAAAATGTAAAACTAATAACACACACTCGTAACTATATATTCACCAACCAACAACAGCTAAGTAATATTATTTGATTTATTGCAGCTAATAGGTAGTGGAATATTTTATGCGAACACTTTGTTTCAAATCTACCCTCATCTTTTTATAATGACTCTAACATAGAAAAAATCTTAAAAGAAAGTATCATCGTTAAGTTGCGGTTCGGTATTTTTACATATTTTTGTTGTCAGCATTCATAACTCACCAAAAAACATTTGAAATTTTTTTGGTAGTTATTAGATTTGAACTCGAACCACCTCAAACGCTAATCACGGCGTTATTCGCTTGGCGATCCAAACACTTGCTGTTGACGTTGAAATTAGTAGTACCTAACAATCATAAGCGGGCAGCAAGTTGTTAAAGTGTATGAGTATGTCAAACTTTATTATAGAAGAAGGTCGTAACTACAACTAGTATTGTTTGGCTATAGTTTTGTGAGATTGTAACTCGACTTTTGGTCTTGATAGTACCTTCACCAGGTCGTCGGTCTACCTTGTCGGGGGACTAACCACGCTGCGTCTACCGGTGCGTGGTCGCCGCTCGAGAATCCGTCGATCCCATCGAGCATCGGACCTAAAAATACGAAAACGAAATCAATTAAAATATTGTGACATTTTCTTTCATCTTCCTTCAATATGTGTGTTTTAGAATACATAAACACCATGCCTGTAATCCCGGGAGGGTTAGGGAGGTGTCACTTATTATAGGGGCAGCAACCGCCTATACAGTATGTTACGAAAACCCTGTCCGACCCATAAGGATAATAGAGGTTAGGTAAACACATGACCAAATATAATATAAAATTTTACGTATTCATCATAGTACCAATACAAATGAATTTTGAAATAATCTTTTTTTCCAACGAATTAATTCCAATTTCCCCGAAATTTGGTAATTTTTAAAAAGTGACAACACCGGTATTATTATGAGCGAATAGCGATGCGGCCACGTGCCGCGTGTCCTGCCGCCCGCCCCCCGCGGTCGGCAGGCGAAGGGTGGTCAACGCACATTTAATAAGTTACCTCCTTTTGCGAAATAATATTTATTTTTTTTAGGGGGATTTTTTTTTTTAAGTAAAGCCCGGTTTTGTATGCATTAGTAGAATCAGTTATCGATACCTAACAACACCTTCACGGGTCGGACAGGGTTTTCGTAACATACTGTATATATAGGCTCCGGACTGCTGTTAAAAGACTATCAATTTTCCCAGCCCTTTTAAAAGAATTATAACGTTTCTAAATTGAAAAGTGAAACTGTGACGTAGAATGATACGTGAATAGAATGGATATTGTGTTTAGTCGGTACCTAACTCGAGTGTTTTTTTTTTTACCTTGAATTACCTAAACTGACGGAGTAAATACTAGATGCTATTTATTTTATACAATTTTTTCTAAAATATTACAATGTGTATAATAAACCCTCTAGTAGGTAGCTTCTAATACACCACTCTATTTCACACTAGGCTTGTGCCACACAGATAGCGAAGCGAGGCTACGTCAAGGGCAATGGCGTGAAAATATGATTGATTCGCTTCCAGATGTTAGGCAACCCTCATACATCATACTGGTTCGCCTCGTAGGCAAAACAGTTTTGAGATATTGGGTAGCTAGATTGCGTTATACTTGACTAGGTTTATGTGCTTTGCTTTAGAGAGATACTGTATTGTTTATATTTGAAGAAAAGTGATGTAGGATAACTAAAAAGGATGGAAGGTGACGTGGAAGCGGTGAAATAGGTTAAGCAAATGGTACTGCTTTAGTGAATAGACACAGAAATAAAGGACAGACCTTATCAAAGAAGAGATTCGTTATTAGACACATTATCTTATAAGGGAAAACTTGGTAGTGAGAGAATGGCTAATATGGTAAATAGTATGCTTAAGAAGTTTAGTCACGTATTAACAAGGCATTTCTGTATAGAAAAGCCGGTGGGAGACAGAGATGATCTAGATTCTCGTAGTAACGTTATAGGTGATATTCTTCAGTGAGGTAATTATGATTTTGAATGGTTTTAGACATAATTCTAAAAAGCTTCTATACTCGTCGAGTTCAATCAAATAGGAAAATTCCATCAGACAACCAACCAACCGATACTTATTTAAATAACTCTAAAACAAAACTAAACAGGGGTATGTAGCCAAATTGTCAATAGTATTCAGTCCGCCACGAAAATATATTTCGTAGCCATGTTCAATACAATTATCATAATCTTATGCTAAATCGTGGCCTGTCTCGCCATTCGCCATGAACTCTGTTCCCACGTGTAAGACTATTTGTTTCGTCTATGACGTCAAATAATTCCTGTCTGGGTTTATAATGTGCTATATGAACATATGGAGTACTTGTGTATAACTAACTCATGGTGCTTTTGTGATTGGCCATTCGTTTTAGTGACTCCAATTAGTCTCAAACGAAATAGGGAATGAAAGCCTTGGGGGAGACCTTTGTCTAGCTGTGGACCTCCATAGGCTGAAGAAGAAGAAGAAGAAGAATTAGTGTGTAATGCAGACTAATCTTGAAACTGATCCTCATGATCTTCCTGTTCTGATTTGATTTCATTTGGGAACTTCAAATTGACTAATCACGAATATGCATTGTCTTTGACATGAATCGGCTTCGTGGAGGAGATGTTGTAATTAGAATTCCCTAAGAAACAATGCGTGACAATCTGCGGGATGAGGGGGACAAAAAGTGCCACCAATTTTTTGTTTTCCATCTACCGATTCAAAGCAAAACTGCTTGCCCCGTTCTGTATCGATGTTACTACGTAGTTTAACTACATAACACTAGATGTCACTAAGTGTAGGATGTAACAGGGATGTAATCATCGTGAAACTATCAAGAAGAAATCTTTGTAAACTTTGTCGGAGTCCAGTCTTGTCTATTAATTTTAGTGAACAATTGCTGTGTAAGATACATAATTTAAACAAAAAATGTTATTATATTTGTCTCACGAAGATAAAGTAGTTTCAATAATGTAGTTAGAATATTTAGTTTAAAGGTGGTTTATTTTTATTTCATATTCAATATATTTTATTAAAAGTACTTTCCATTTATGAAGTGTAGCCGTGGGACACTAGGTAAAATAATTGGATTCTAATTATGACCCGGTCTTTTTGTTAAATTCAAGGTTGTTGTTCATAGATGATAAATTTATAATAGATGGCGGCTGTTTAAAAAAATATTAAGAAAACTGCAAAAATAATATTTTGGCGACTAAAAAGTCTTTAGGGATGTCGATAGAACAAATTTTAGTACGTATGCTTATTAAATTATATTAATACTGCTCTACTTACCTATTTATTCTTAGTTCACTTGACATAAAGTGTCGCCATCTGTTGTCAAGTAAATTAAGTATATTTGAAGACGCCGACACGATAAGAGATTTTTTGAGAACCATTCTATTAAATAATGCATAAAATTACTTACTCGTGAAATGTAAAGCTATTCATAGCATCAGAACGTCTGCCTGAGTTGGTTTTACAAGATAAAACACAACACTTCATCCTATTTTACTTAATAACATGAAAACAAACACGAAAATTCCACCGTTTACAAAGGTGTGCACGGTACGAACGACGACAGTACACTGACTAAAGTCACGTCCACTCTGATGACGTCAGGGCTTTGTTGAGAATCACAGTGCACAGTTACTTAAGCCGCCTTCTCTCTGTGTTTGCTCCGTGGTTGTGTTTGTGTTGATACTATATTGTTGAACACAATTGTTACAATGGTCTGCTTAAGACATGGATCAAGCTATAGGGATACCAGTGGGGTCATGGTGTAACAAACACTAACTGTAGGGTAGAAATAGATCACCATTTTGGGCAGTTCAACAACATTCATTGCATTATTTAGGTTATTGAGAAATCATTTTTTTTTTTTTTTTTGAACATATGATACAATGGATTAGCAATATTCTTCAAAATAAATCGTATAAAGATTGATACTTTGTTACGAAATTGGGTTGTAGGAATGTAAGACTACTTAAAGGTTATACAATTACTTTGTTCCAATCTTCGTCTTCGTTTCCAAGATTACAATATTACGTAAGCAGCGGTGACAGGTTGCACGTCTGTAATCATAGGATTCAGTTGACACTTACATAACGAGGAAAATAAGACGACTCTTTAGTCACTACTTCCTTGTTTAAAGGAATTTTAACCAAGTATTTTGTCTCATTTGTTACTCTTAAACAAAGGCGAAGTGGTATTGAAAGTCTGTTATAAGTTAATTGGTTTATCTACGCAACCCTCATTAGCATAGGTCGGTCGTTTACACCGGGTGGTAGTTTCATCATAGTTTTACATTATAAGTCCAATGACTGTCACGATCTTAGACGTTGTAAGTGAGAGAATGTTTAACGTCTCTTACTTCAATATGTTTGTTTTTTGAAAGAGTCAACCGCTCAATAATATTTTTATCCAATTTACGTTTGATTTAGAGGAGACACTTTAGTATATTTGATAAACAAACTTTTTTTGTTTTCGAGGGAAACCCTTCAAAAGGCACTTGATCTCTGTGGAGCGAGGCCAAAATGTTGGTTTGTACCTCACTAATACACCCACGGTGGGGTTTCGTGGGAAGACTGTAAAGGGGCCTTGCGCCCAACGCCTCATTCTCCGAGCAGGATCAGCCCTCTCTCGTTGACTATCACGGTCTCAATGAAGGACGCCACTTCCATGATTAATCAACCTGCCTAGTCAGTTCTCAACTATGTTGGTATCGGCTTCTAATCTTACCGCATGCAGCTGAGTACAGACGACAGCACTTCAAGCTACTGCAATCTGTCAGATTTCCTTATTAGATTTTAAACTTTATCTCTAAAGCATTAAGGCTCAAAGTTGATAGGGAATATCTGACAGTTTGGAGTAACTTGACCTGCTGTCGTCCGTAGCTATTATTCAAGCGACTGCCTATTTGATTTCCACAATCCTAGCTGGGTACACGATATCCTTTGGTAAGATTTTTTTTTATTTTTAATAATTATAAACTAGCGCTTGGCCGCAATCCCGCCTGATGGTAAGCAGTGATGCGATCGTTGATGGTAAAGCGCGCTAGTTTATTAAGAGCCTATTCACTCAGAAAAACTGAGCGAATGGGAAGGAACACGGCAGTTGAGCGAGGTGATGCAATGTTAAACCCAACAACACGACCAACGATGCTGCGCCAAAGGGAGATTGATCTGAAGACCCTCCACGACCAAACTCCCAACACAACAACACTAGGCGCATCGTACCCGGCACACATCGCAACACAACTGCTCAGACCCGTCCTCCGTACGGCTTCACCAGACATCATGCCGGAACACGACAATTTGCTTAGCCGCAAGGCTTTGTCTGGTGGGTGGTAACTTCTGCCGGCGGCCGATGTTATGGCCTACCACCGAGTAAAATTTGATTAAATTAAGAACTTGATCATTAGTAATATTTCGCAAGTTGGTGTTATTTTACAAAATTCTTATGAAAAGACTTATAGAAGTAGTAAATTCTCCTGGCGCCTGTTAGGTAGACAAAGTTGTTTATTTATTTATCTAATACTGAATAAAATATGTACGTATTTCGTGTTACAAAGTGAAATTAATTTGAATCCCAAAAGGATCCTTGTCATTCTATCTATCGCTTGTTGTGGTTATGTTTGAAACTTTAAATTTGTACGGAACTCATAATTAGTTAGGGTTTCACTAATAACTTCAATTATTCATAGGTAAAAGAGTATGTTGGGATCGTAGGAGGTGGCGTTTTATAGTTTCTGCCTATTCCCAAGTGAAGAAGGCGTGCTTTAATGTATGTTTTCATAGGTATGTTCCTTTCTTTTTGCTATAACTTCATCCTAAAATAAAATTCTACATAGAAACCAACTCGGGCTACCTTCGCGCGCCCTGTTCTAAATTTTTCCTTTTCGTTTGTTAGATCACCAAACGGATATCCTGTCGACGTTCTTCTGCCCGAAAAATTAAGGTCTCCGACAGTTTTTTTTTTCAATATTCAATCTTTCTTTTGCTGTTACCCTGACTATTAATAAAATATTGAGGTCCTCTTTCTAATTTGTTAACCACAGCGCCAAAGGATATAAATATATCGTAGACAGGCAACCTGAATAATACAGTATTATCCAATTCCTGATTATTGAAATATACAATATACGAGTACACACACAAAAATCGACAATACTTGGAAATAAACTGTCCTTCACGGGTCGTTTACATCCAATGTTGTTATATTGTGTGCTTTTGTTTGCGTATGGCATTAGATAACAATTAAACACACACATACAAACCATACGCCGTTATTTACTTTGTTATTAACTTATATTTAGGATTATTTTCAAAGCCCCTCCAGGCCGTAGAATAGAATACTCTTTATTATGTACACCATATAAATTACAGAATATGGTAGCAGAGGGCGGTCTTATCGCTAAGAGCTATCTTGACAGTATTTCGGTTGGTAATATCAACGGAGCCTGGCGCACAGTTGCACTCTCTTATCCCTCACTCTCATAGTCCGATAACTTGGTTATCCAACACGACCGGAGAGAGATCAGGCGCAGGAACAACGCAACGGCTTCAGGTGCATTCTGAGTTACGGAAGTCACACCACCAACTCGTTATCTCGGGGCTTTTGCTTAGAATTCCTAATCGAAAAACCCAATAACTCTTTAAAATTAAAAAGGGAATTCACTATTTTATCTATACGAAACTACCTTTTGAAAGGGGCGATTAGATCTATTTGTTTTTGGAAGTTAGAGATAAATCATGTCATTACTGGGTCTTGAGGCTAAGTAATAACGGCGGTACGGTTCAGGTTAAGTAATACTTGCTGGGGCCTGTTCGTGGATGGGTGAACAATTGTACATACCAAGAAAGCTCCTTAATCCGTTTGTTGGCAAATAAGAACGCAACCAATTTATTGGCAACATAACTATGTCAGTACACGACGAAACGAGAGCTACAGTGTTGCCACAGAACAGTTTCTGTGGCAACACTGTAGCTCTCGTTTTTTTGTGAACTGTGTACCTACTTGTAACAATATACGTTTGTGCATTTTTCTTAAAAACAATCGTTTATTTATTATATCAACCTAATTATCAACACTGTTAGCACCGGCTGTTACCCGTAGATCTTTAACTGACGTTACGGATCGTCAGAAGCCCGGAAAGCTGACAATGTCCCTTAACAAGGGTCTTCACATTATCAAGTAACTGGGTTGTAAAGTCGCTGCACGTAAAATACTGATGCTGCGGTTACCTGGAAGACTGGAAGCAGATCCCAGCAAGGTTGAGAAATCGCTAGACAGGTAAAGATAAAAGAATTCCTGTCGCAATGGTTACCTACCTCAAATCAAGTTAGATGGTACGCGCGTGTGGTAATTATAATTGTATCCGCCTCTCGTTTATTAAAACGTGACTACATAGTATGCGTGCGCAAGAGTCGCCCAACTACAATTGATAGATGGTGACTACATCTCAAGTAGTAATAATTACTGAAGAATTTATCGCTGGCTACAATTTACTGCTATTCAGAATAGAGACAGTTGTTAGAATAACATGAATTTGCGAATTACTGCATTTTTTAGGGTTCCCTTATACGATTCGTCATGTCTGTCTGTCCGTCTGTCCGTCCGTATGTCACAGCCATTTTTTTCCGAAATTATAATAGCTATACTGTTGAAACTTGGTAGGTAGATGTATTCTGTGAACCGCATTAAGATTTTGATGCAAAAATAAAAAAAAAAATAATAAATATTGGGGGGGGGGGGGGCATACTTAGAACTGAGACTCGAAAATTTTTTATTCATCAATCACATACGTGTAGGGGGGGGGGGGGGTATCTATGGATAGGTCTTCAAAAATGATATCGAGGTTTCTAAAATATTTTTTTTCTAAACCAAATAGTTTGCGTAACAGACGCTTCCAAAGTGGAAAAATCATTTTTCGTTTTCTTATTTTATAAGTTAGAGGGGGAGCCTCTAACTCCTAAAATAAGAAAATGAAAAATCTAAAAAAAAACATATGATGTTACATTACCATAAAAACTACCAACGAAAATTGTTTTGAACGAGATCTAGCAAGTAGTTTTTTTTTAATACCTCGTAAATCGTAAACCGCTTATTACCGCGTAATCTTTCATACAAATAACTTAAATCCTTTAATTTCATAAATCAATGGTACGGAACCCTTTGTGCGTGAGTCCGACACGCACTTGGCCGGTTTTTTCATAATAATAACGATTAATCATCATATCACAGGCCCGTTCAAGTTAATAGCGCAAACAGACTTCAAATACAGAGAAGAGATCAAGTAGCCAAGATCATACACCAAAAATTTGCACAACAGTACAAACTTATAGATTTTGTTACACTATACTATAAATACAATCCAGAAACTGTATTAGAAAATCCCTCAACAAATCTATATTCTAACAGCGCCATTCTTACCGATCGAACAATTAATTTCACTAATAAACAACATAGAAATAACTGGATATTAAATAGATATCAACTACTGACTTGCAGAAAAATAACAGAAAAACTGAGCAAATACAGTATGTTAAGAAAGCCCTGTCCGACCCGTGAAGGTGTTGTTAGGTATCGATAACTGATTCTACTAATGGATACAAAACCGGGCTAAAATAAAAAAAAACCCCTAAAAAATAAATATTATTTCGCAAAAAGAGGTAACCTAATAAATGTGCGATAAGCATCTTTCCGCGGGCGGCGGGCGGCAGGGCACGCGGCACGTGGTCGCGTCGCTATTCGCTCATAATAATACCGGTGTTGTCACTTTTTTATTTGTATTGGTACTATGATGATTATGTAAAATTTTATATTATATTTGGTCATGTGTTTACCTAACCTTTATTATCCTTATGGGTCGGACAGGCTTTTCTTAACATACTGTATACAGAATTAACATATGAAGTAGCCCGATAGTGAGATCCACCAAAAGTTATAATGATACTGACTAATAGTATTGACTACAGCAGGAGTAGTACCAAAACAACTTCACTAGTCCCATAATTTCCTTAGCTTACTTGCAAATACCTACCATCTACTGAAGAAGGCAGCGATAAATAACACATGCAGACTTGTGAGAAAGTTTCCACAATGTAAATAGGAAAATCAGTATGAAAACACAAACATGCTACCATCTTCTATGAAATCTTCTACACGTGACCTCACTTTTCCTGGAAAACCATATACATTGTATATAGTCTAGTCTAGACTATAGATATAAAGAGCAAGATTCACAGATCGCGCATAGAGTTAAACTTGCTGGGTAAAGTAAGCGCTTCATACAAATCTGAGCCTTATTATTATGTAATAATGTTCATATTCGTATGAGTGAATGTGAGTCGAAAGGTTTGTACGTATGTATATCAATTTTGACTTAATAATAATACAGTTCTTATTCGCTTACTTGTCTCGAATATTGCCTAAAAATAAGAAAGCACGTATTTCAGGTAACCTAAAAGCACTCGCACAGTAACCAGAATATACCCAACACATAAGACAATCGTACACAGCTACTAACATGCCTGTTACAGCAATGACCGATATACGGGCAGTCATATCTCGCGGCAATCATCGCCAGAACGAACAGAAATTTCCAAGTGAACAGTTTAAATAATAATGATTGTAATTTCGTTAAAATCAAATTTATTAACGCCATTTTACCGTCGATGAAAGTGATTACAAACATTAGATTATCTATAACATTTTTAATTAAATTAAAACGATGAATTTCCTGCAAATTTCTAATACACTGACTGAGAGATCGCGGGCGCATACATACATACATTCGTTAGCTAAGTCACCTTCGGCCGAAGTCGTTCATCTTCGGCAGCAATCACTCTATGACCGATAAGTGACTTCGTACGAATGCCACTTACTGGTCACCATATCAATCGGACGGAAATCGGATAAATTAGCATGGCCCCTGCGCAAGGATGACACGCAAAATCGTGAAGCGCTCCACATTAAAAAAAAAAGACGTGTGGCACTCGGGGACTGCCGCGGTAAAGCTATTGCATAGCATTTTGTATCAATTTATGCAATTATAATTATTTATTTATTTTATTTATGCAGTATTTCTTTTTCTTTGATATTAATTCAAGTTACACTTTTTGAGCGTGGTGACCGATAAGAAAACAAATTTTTCTTTTATTAAATAAATAAAAAGTTAATATTATTTAAAATATTTTTATTATTTTACAATACATGTGGGTTTTATTACCTTACAGTAGCTGTTGGTTATTCAGGAATATTTATCATTGAAACTATAGGTTTATGATAACTGAAATAAGAAACATAAGTTTGCGACTTAATATCCTCTAAATACCTAGAAAAATACCGCGTCAATGGTGGTCCCATATTTTGTTGTGGACTCTTGTGGATCATTATTCATTTTCAAATTCAATGTTTTTGATAGAAAAGTTGTCAACCGCTCTGATTTTTTATCAGCGAAGTTAATGTTGAAATCGCCAGCCAAGATAAGTGGAAATTTATTACCATTTGTACCAAGTATTTTCGAGCCTTCTTCAGTGTACTCCAGTAAAGTGCGATGAATAAAATGCTCTACCTCGTCCAATTTTTGATTCGGAGAAATGTAAATTGCTACCATAACTATTTGTAGGCCATTTCTAAGTTTGCATAAGCACGCACAAATATCTCCAACAACTGAGCGCCTAACATTAACATCGCTAACGTGTACAATATTTATTTCAATATTCGGAGTCATAATATTAGTAATATCATTTTTATTTTGGTAAATAGCTACCCCACCTTTTGAAACAGTATCTCGTTTGAACTGAACAATACAATTAAAATTAGGTATTTCAATTGGATTATCATGCATCATGCAAGTTTCGGTAAGAAGTAACACATTTGTTTGTCTCGTAACTGAATCTTGTAAATCGTATTTATGACTATTTAGACTTTGGCAGTTGAAAGTCATTATTGAAATGCCATTTCTATTACTAATGAAATCTAATACACCTTGAGCATTCGTCTGAACACTATTTAAAGACAGTCTTTTGAATTCTTGCAACAATTGAAAAAACGGCCGCGTGAGCACTTTTTACTCTATAAAATCACGCGCTTTTATTTAGTAAACAACACTATAAATAATTTAAAAGTCCAATGAAAAATTAGCGTGACATTCATCTTAGCTTTTCCGTTAAAAAAAAGCTATTTTATAAAAACACTACTAAATTAATTTGAATAAAAGTACTTAATAATTAATTATATGAAAAGTTTTTAAGGTAGCCATGACAACGTCGATGACGTCTATGACATATCTCTATAGAAGACCTATTTCAGAGAGAAAATTAACTGTAAGTTTAGCACATCGCGACTATCAGTAACATGGCAAGTGTGTAGAACTGAGTTCGCGCCCTGCAATATGCATGCTCTTTTTGAAAATCTATAAATTGTTTTCAAAAGATGTAGTCGCACGCACACAAACATACCGTGCCGAAGACTGCCGAACTGAAACGACGTTAGACGATGGGGAGCGTTAGGTTTTTTCGTTACGGAATTTCTGGATTCGGTCCCCGCGCTGAAGGCCCGCGATAGAAGCTATGCAATAGCTTAAAAAAAAAACTATAGACCCCTCACAGAAATCAAATAATTACCACAAGTTCTCCGTGGTAGGCCACATCGGCTGCCGGCAGAAGTTACCACCCACCGGACAAAGTCTTGCCGCCAAGCGATTCGTCGTGTTCCGGCATGATGTCTTGTGAAGCCGTACAGAGGACGGGTCTGAGCAGTTGTGTTACGATGCGCCAAGTGTTGTTGTGTCGGGAGTTTGGTCGTGGAGGGTCTCCACATCAATCTCCCTCTGGCACAGCATCGTTGGTCGTGTTGGTCATTGCACCACCTCGCTCAACTGCCGTCTTCCTTCCTATTCACCAAGTTTTTTAAGTGAATGGATTTAATAATCTAGCGCGCTTTACCATCAACGATTGCATCACTGCTTACCATCAGGCCGGATTGCAGTCAAGCGCTAGTTAATAATTACTAAAAAAAAAAAGTGAGAGAAAAATCAGTAGTGCGATATGAGATGTTAGAAAGTGTCACTCCCTCACTAAGAAAAAAATATGTTCCGCCGATTTCAGATAATTTAGTGATTTAAAAGCAAAAGAATGATGACTGATGAGTGTCTGCATATCAATGCTGTACCAATCAAACACTCCAGTATTTGGAGGGAAGGGGGTGTCGAAATGATATCATAAACTTATCTTTCCACGCAGTCAACAAGAACAATAGTAAGCTGTGTCGCTTGGAGGTTATCAACCTGTCACTATTACTGCATTGTTTCGGTCATAACAATCGTATGCCTTCGGAAACTACTCGAAACACTTACTGTCCCCCCTTTAGCTTCGCCCGTAAGGCTAATGGGTAATTCCGTCCTTACGAAGTCTGTCTAGGTGCCTGATAATACACTAATTATCGTTGATGGGCATATTTATTAGTGATTTCCAAGTTGATTTGTATGTGGATTGTATAATAGTGTTTGAATAACAGGTTGATAGGAGACGGTTTGGACTTATTAAATGAGTGACGATTAAGTTTAGGGGTTTCTTTATTTGAATGCATCGTTATCTTGTGGTCACAGCGTCACAAAAAAAAAAATGATGATGAAAATCTAACATAGATCTGACAGACCGTAGCAGCCCGATGTGCCATCATCCGTACAAATGTGTGTGTAAAAGGGATGTGTTTGGGAGAAATGTTGCACCTGGTTGAGCATTTGGAAGAGAAATTAATGCATGAGAGTAAGGAAAAATTCAGTCCGTGCATAGTCTTGACCTGAAAGTCACTTCGTAACTTTAACTCTATAAGTACGCTTTGTACAACCCGCTATGTCAAGGATTTTATGCGTTTCCTAATAAATAAATGGACCCATGAATCTTGGAGTTCTTTGAGCGACTTTAGTGCGAGTAGCGGGCGCTCCATCTCTTCTGTCTGCACGTCTTGCTAGATATGGATGGGGTTTGAGGTGCTTGTCGGTGGAAGCGTAACAAGACAGATAAAATGTAAAAAAAATAAAATTAAATGAGCGCGACTTCGTGTGCGTAAAATTTATTTGTTCCCGTTCCTGTCGCATCGCATAATTTGCCTGTTTTATCACTACGTTTTTATTCTGCCTTATTTTTTTCTCGGCTTTTATGAATCCTAACGTGATGTCATGCTTTTCATAAGAATTTGATTATAATTTTTTTTATAAGTCTCTAATGGCTTTCTAAAGCTTTCCTACTGTCCTTCCACCAATAACGAAAATGATTGACCACGTGATTTATCGTTTTCGTTTTTCGTTATTGGTTGGTTTGGTATTCGATTTCGTTTCGTTATGAAGCGATGTTACATTGGCTATGGCCCCAAGTCATCTCCGTCCGGGATTGCCTCGATTTTGTTTGTCAAAAGAAAAAAAAAAATCTTAAAATCCTGGTAGTTCTAGAGATAACTCCCTACATACAAACGAAACAAATTTGACTTCATAATAATAAAGACCGAAGAACCTGTATGTAATAAATTTTTGGTAAATGTCTTTTAATTTTCTCTAGAAATCTTTTAAGACCAGATTTGCTCACTACAAGAAGTAATAACTATTCAGGTGCTGGTTTAGCACAAATTCTCACAGAAAATCTTGGTCGGCAGTCAGATAAGGCCAGTTATCTAGCTCTATGTCGCCCAGACTGGTTCGGAACCGGACCGCACTTGCTTATATTATTGCAAGGTTCACTAGATGTTAGAGGTAATAATATGATATACGTAAAATGTTGCTTATATCCTTAACTCGCAACCTCTTAGATGCCCGTACCATTCTATTTATAATAATCACGACTTTTAGTTGGGAGCTCCCACCTAAACATTTACATTATTCTGTTTTTGGTATTTGTTACAATAGCGACCCTCAAAACCGGAAAAGAAAACTAGGCAGACAGGTCCGAAGATGGAAAGACGAATTAAAAGCAACTGCAGGGAAAACATCTTTCTTTTACTTTTTTTTTACAACATGGATTAGGAAAGCTTTAAACAGAACAGAATGGAAATAAATGGAGGAGGCCTTTGTCAAAGGGCAAACAGACCAAGTTGTTGGTGTCAATGACTTATCAAAGTCATTAGCATTAGTTACTTTTTTTTATAAATATTATGTCTGACTAAAGGCTTATTATATTATTATTATTACTTATATTATTTATAATAGCGGCAACAGAAATACACCGTCTGTGAAACTTTCAACTGTTTACCTATCACGGCTCATGAGATACAGCCTGGGACCCTACTCTGACATGTTAAAACCACTATTAAACCGTTGCGAAAAAGGGATAGCGCTATTCATCCTGTATAGCTCCATCATTGTCTGACACTGGAACCATGATGGCTTTTACACGTCTTAGTAACCCCCCTGGTAACAGACGGACAGACAGATAAACATTGGAGGGGGTCATCGGTCTTAGTAATGGGGTCCCTATTTGTAAATTACTGCTCTCTAAGAAATAACTACGAAGTTATACAACAGAACTTTGTAGAGCTGATCGAAATTTGTCGACGTAATATAATTATATTATTTATGCTCTGCTAACAATAGAAAGTAATTAACGATACCCAACAAATTCTGATAATTGACTCCGTAATGCGGATTAACGCGATAGAGATGTTACGGAACGTTTTCGCTTTATTCCCAGCTTAGACGTGAGTAAACATGCTGTAATTATTCGGGGAATTAATACAAAACACATGTGCGAAATTTTCCATTGCTTACAGCTTCGTATGGGGATTCACTGTAATTAAGGAGTAGCAACGAATAAGAGAATGACAACACAAAAATACACAAATCAACAACAGCAATTCCTGGAAGAGGTGTCTAATACACCCGCATTTCGCCTGTCATCTTCAGGTCCTATGTAATAGGAGCGAATCTATTTCAATCAATCGGGCTTCGTGAATCCATATTTTGGGCTGCTACTAAGAAATTTCTGATGAAAAATACCTCATTACGCTATGCCTGAGCTGGCAATTAAACCGAAACCGAATGTGGACCGTTTTTTGGAACGAAGTATTCAAGGGTTACTCTATTGACTTCAGCATCCTCAAATACCATAAAATGAGGTCAAAACGAAAATCCAAGAAGACGGTTGCGAGAATATTCAGATTATTCATCATTCTGTAATTTTCTCAACCGCCATCTTAGATTTTCAATATGCTGCCGGGGTTGCCCCGACACCACACGTTTTTTTTATTCTGTAATAAGAACTGGGGGTAAATACCTTCTCGAAAAACTTTACTAACGAATCGATTAAGTATTGAAATTATGTTGTTTTGTAACTTTTTGCGATTACTACGTTTTATTTTGTTCATAACATTGCTTAATTGAAGAATACAGCTGTGACGTAGCTTAGCAGCTGAAGTGACTAGTTTATTATTTATGGTTAGGTGTTCGGTTTATTTTTTGATTTTTTTTTTTAATTAACTCATGTGTTTTTTTTTTGTTTACCTTTAATCAACTACATAAACCGTTAAAGAAAATAAGTAGAGTATCATTCCTATTTCATACAGGAACATAAAAGCAACTATTAAGATAACAATATCATAAAAGCGAACAACATTTAATACAAAGTGATTTACGCGTACAAAGTTAAGCAATACTAACAGCTGGCTGGGAGCCATTTTCTGGTAACTTTTACTTGAAATATATACCTCTATTTACGATGTTACATGACAACGTAGCATAATCTGTCTGTAATGTTCCCACTTGTGGGACACTTTTCTTTGAACTTTTCCATCTAGAACTTGCCAATTTCCTTAACTAATGACGCATTGCAATCCTGAAATACACAATTTCCGCTATAAATCCTAAGTTTTTATAGTTCTAACCGAAAAACTAGTCATTTCAGTTTAATTTATTCAACATTGGCGAAACATTTATTCAGTCACATTTTCCCCACTTTGCTAAACGTAGATTATATTGAAGCGTTAATTTGACGTTCTTGTTTGAACACCGACTAACATAATTATAGCCGTCGTAGTCATATAATACATAAGCCGAAGCGTTTTGCTAAGTAATTAGGAAATTAAGCCATTAGTGAAATTTTGAGAGCTCAATGACAATAAATTAGTCGGGTAAATTAAGACGTAAGCTTTCTTATAATAACTGCAAAACACATTAATAACATACCCATTATCCTAATGAAGCTGATGAGATTGTGTGATATTTTTGTTTGAATGCGCTATTATCTAGAACTAGTCTGATGTTTTTTTTTTGCATTTGATAGCCCAGTGCTTTAGGATTTATTAACATAACACTAACACTTAGCAGTGGACTAAAACTAAAAAGAAAAATAATGTTAAGTAAGGTCAAAGAAAGAAATGCCGCGGGAGGTCGGGGAGTTTTTAAAAATATGATTGTCGCTATAGTATTTATTATGTAGTTAGTAAAATAATGTTCAAACTGGAAATATTTCTTAGTCAGTGTGTCTACACATCTATTGACAGACAGCTAAATTAGACGAAGATAATAATTACGGTTAATGTTGAACTGTTTAGGTTGAAGTACAAATTATCACTACTGCTTAACTATTTATATTAGCAAATTTACTAGCAACGAAAACGATTGACCACATGACGCGAATCACGTGGTCAATCGTTTTCGTTATTGGTTGGTTTGGTATTCGATTTCGTTTCGTTATAAAGCGATGTTACATTGGCTAAACTACAGTAGGGGGCTGTAGTTTAGCGACGTACGTAATATGCTCAATTTCTTAATATTTCCTGCTGTAGTCAAATAAATAAAGTAGCTATTTTTCGTTGCAGAACAAGTGGTGGTCAGGCGTCGGGCCGGGCTGCTGCACCGCGCCCGCCGTGCCGAGTCGCGCGTGCGATGCGGAGCGGTCCCCGCCGCCCGCGCCTCCTCCAGCTCCGCCTGTGCATTGTGCCAGACCCTGCTGTCGCGACGCCACGTCAGTACACTTACTTGAAAACTGCCCTTTAAAATAAAAGAGAAATGTTAAACTTTCAACTCTAGGTGATAGAGCCGAGGGCTGGAAGTCCAACAGCGCGCTTTTATTGTGGCACTTTTTTCTGTGCTATTGAACCCAAGGAACTACTTTGACCCCCGGTTCTGCTTTGTTCTCCATTCCGTCACGACCCTACGTCAGTCCTTGTATGTAGTTATATAGTATCTTTCGTTTTACTAAGTTATCCCTAGAATCCGGCCCGCTCCGCCTGTGTTTTGAGCCCAACCCTGCTGTCGCGACAACACGTCAGAAACTACTTAGCTTTAGTTTCTAAACCAGTTATCCCTGAAAGCTAGATTATCTGAACTTATTAGTTTTATATCAATCTGAAAATAACAACCCG
The DNA here is from genome assembly GCA_037179545.1 of Sesamia inferens. Classification (NCBI taxonomy): domain Eukaryota; kingdom Metazoa; phylum Arthropoda; class Insecta; order Lepidoptera; family Noctuidae; genus Sesamia; species Sesamia inferens. The sequence continues at coordinate 11,821,930 of CM073935.1, read as the reverse complement.
AAGCCATTAATAATTTAAAAAATAACGGGTAGGTTGTCCGACAATAAACGATGCTAAAATGATAGGAACGGTCCGAACTGCATTGATGTTCTTAAAAGCTTAAGGGTACTAATAATAATTTTGCTTTCAAATATAAGCAAGCAATTGGCCACCCTAACGTAATGTTAGTCAAAGGGTTGATCTGAGATTTTATTATGAAATGATGCCCTATTCAAAAACTTTAATTATATTCGTACATTGGATAGTTAGTTTTACTTACAATAAAAACGGGGGAACTTTCTCTACCCTGTAATTTTAAAACCGCCTCTGGGAGCGTTCTTTTTTAAATTCTGCTTTTAACTTTGGAAAGCCAAATGGGTACGGGTACGCTAGCAAATCATTTGTCATGAATCTAACCGGGGGAACTTTTCTAGGACTTACATTTTATATAGAAAAAAAAAACGTAGCAAGGAATTGCCAGCGCGCTAACATAATTTTGAGAGGAACTGCAGTTCAGTTGCCAATTGAATCATCTCAAGTGAATTTACCCGCTATTTTTTAACTAACATTTTGGAATGCTGTCCATGCGGTGCATGCTGCACCGGCCATTGATATAATATTAAACTAAGGTAGATAAGTCACTAGCGCATTAAACATGAAGCGTACAAAAGATTGTAATTAAAATCTCTTGCTTTAGTCACTCTCGATACGCTCGTTCCGTACTCGCGTACTAAAAATATAGTTTAAAAAACTAAAAAAACATGCTTTTTTAGAATATCAAACTAAAAAGTTCAAAATAATTTTAAAATTTAATTTATGACAATAGTATATAAACAATACTAGTGAAATGAGAAAAAAGCGTGAGGCGCTTAATATACAAAAATTATGGCACAAAGCCATTTTAAAATTATTTTTAACTTTTTAGTTTGATGTTCTTTAAAAGCCTGTTTCTTCAGTTTTTTAGACTATATTTTTACGGACTGTCTTGCGAAGAGAGCCAACTCCTAGGGATGCCTAGAATCTAAAGGGATATATTTACAGAAAAGTTTATTCTCAGTGCGGTGCTAAAAATTTAATTTAATTTTATTTCTTTACCTTTAATCAAAGACACAAAATATTAAATACACGGCACACATTCAATGACAAATATTCAAGTTTTGTAATACTTCATAGAAGTGTAAAGCTATTCATAAAAAAAATGCTCTAAATTGAGCAGGTGGTAGCAGCCGCCTACCAAATTACAAACTACCGTTAACTCTGTTATATGTCCTCTCTGCAATCTGGTCATTCTTTGGCAAACTTGTCATGATTGGTGCGCAGACGTCTTTTGTTTCCATTTAGGGCAAAAGACAAACACAAGTCATCCTTTTCTGCTGTATGCTTTAGTTGCGCCCCATCTCATTCACACTGTACCAATGTAGTGACATGTACACAGAATAAAAAATATGCATGTGTGCTACTGCTGCATTCGGCACATTTTTTTTTTGGTTAGTTTGTTAGAATATATCATATCTGTTTAATATTATATCAATGGCACCGGGGGTTCTGCTCCCTAAGCATGAAGTTAGTAGCTTCGGCTAAAGTAACGGGCACTTCCTATTCCGTAGAACTAGACTTTAAAAAAGTTATTTTATGATCCAAACTAAAAATACGAGAAATACAAAGCACGTTAAATATGTAATTAAATTTGACTATTCTTTTGTTTTCATTTTGATTATTTAAACAAATATGCGTTCATGAAATTCACTTTAAGCTCTACCTTTAAAAAAATATAATATTTTTAAAAGTGATATTACTAAATTAATATTTTTTTCTTTAATACTTTTCTAAATGAAATAGAAAGCAAAAGTGAATTGTACTTAAAATTAATTCAGGTTGTGAACAACGTTTCGGCGCCATTGTTAATTTTATAAAAATCCTCGCTATACAGTATGTAAAGAAAACCCTGTCCGACCCGTGAAGGTATTGTTAGGTATCATTAGCTGATTCTACTAATGCCTACATAACCTGGCTAAACTATAATAACTTAAATAAAATAAATAGATAATTTCATGGCAACACAGGCACAGGTCATGACCTCAGTTGACCTCATGCAGGTAGGTATTGGTAGTCTAACCACGTTTATCGTCTCTCGAAAGAAACAGTGATACCTACTTAGGCAGCTCGTGAAAAGAACTTTTTTAAGTAGGAAGGTCGTCTGACCCTCCGAATGTATCATTTCATTCGATGAGCACAATGGCTGTGGCGGAGATGTTGTTCCATATTACGTTCAATAAGAAATGAAATGAAATGAAATGAAATGAAATGAAATGAAATGAAATGAAATCGTTTATTAAGCAAATAGGATCACCGATCACTTTTACACGTCATATATATATTTTTTTTAACTAGATGAAGCCGGCATTTCCTAACTGACTACCTCTGAGAAGAAATAGCCGAAACAAACTCAGGGATCATCGTCTTTTTTCAAGTCCAGACATTAAAAATGAGAATTTTTACAATAATTTATCTTATAATTACGCATATTGCTAATAACAATGCTTATCAGAGCGAACAGCTCAGTCCCAAGCTTTTTTGTCTTCTAAATAATCTGTGATTTTATAATACCCCTTTTTGCAAAGTTTGGCCTTTATATACTTTTTAAATCGTTTAATGGGTAAGTTTCGAATGTCCATGGGAAGCTTGTTGTAAAAGTGTATACATTGACCCATGAATGAGTTGCCTACTCTGTGGAGACGAGTGTGATGTACAGCAAGATTGTGTTTGTTCCTGGTATTTATATTATGAATATCGCTTATTTTCTTAAAATCCGATATATTTTTATGTACGTACATAAGATTTTCAAATATATACTGTGAAGCTACAGTCAGAATGTCCACCTCTCTGAATTTTTCTCTAAGAGAATCTCTAGGACCAAGGTTGTAAATGGCTCGAACAGCCCTTTTCTGTAAAACAAAGATGGTATTGATGTCCGCACAAGTTCCCCAGAGAAGAATCCCATAAGTCATTAGACTATGAAAATAACTAAAATAAACAATTCTGGCTGTATCCACATCAGTTATCTGTCTAATTTTCTTAACAGCAAAGGCGGCGGAACTGAGTCTACCCGACAGCTTCTCAACGTGAGGACCCCATTGCAACTTGGCGTCAATAGTCAATCCAAGAAAAACTGTCGACTCGACAGGGATCAACTCTACTCCATTCAGTTGAACATTGGTACTTAGCTGCCTGACATTTGGCGTAGAAAATTTAATGACTTTAGTTTTTTTTTCATTTAAAAGAAGGTTATTTACATTAAACCAATGGACAACTTTAGAAAGTGCATTGTTAACTTCGTCAAAATTGGCTAGCTGACGCTTGACTTTAAAAATAAGAGAAGTGTCATCCGCGAACAATACAATGTTGTGATTATCCCTCACGTGATGAGGTAAGTCATTAATATAGATTAAAAACAAGAATGGACCTAGAATTGAGCCCTGTGGAACGCCCACGGTGACCACAGATCCTGCAGATCTCTTGCCATTAACATCAACCCTCTGAATTCGATTATTCAGATAAGAAGTCAGAAGGTCGAGAGCTCTGTCCCTTAAACCATAATGGTACAATTTCCTAATAAGAGTATCATGATGTACGCAATCAAAGGCCTTGGACAAATCACAAAAAATACCAAGAGCATCTTGCGATTCCTCCCAGGCCCCAAATATGTTCTTTAGCAACGCCACGGCCGCATCTGTAGTTGAACGACCCTTTGTAAAACCAAATTGTTTCACGTGCAATAAATTATGTAAGTTAAAATGCCTTAACAACTGTTTCAAAATTAACTTTTCAAAAATTTTGCTCAAAGTTGGTAATATCGAGATTGGCCGAAAATTCGTGGGATCAGTTGAACTACCAGATTTGAACAGTGGAATTACTTTGCTAAGTTTCATCAAATCAGGAAATATACCAGATGTGACACAAGAATTAAAAACAATTGCCAAGAAAGGTGCGATAACATCTATTATCGAAGCTACAGTGTATACTGACAAACCCCAATGATCAGCAGTTTTTTTTACATCAAGATCCTTAAAAGATTCTATAATATCTTTAGCAGTCACAAACGCAAATTCAAAGTGCTTGTCACATTCTGGAACACATTCTTTTAGTATAGTGTAAGCAGAAGTGGAGGAAGAAGACAAAGTTTTTGTAGTTATTATTGGAATATTAGTAAAAAAATTCTCAAACTCAGTTGCTACCTCCAAGTCCGCCTTTATATCTACATCGTTAATTTTAAGATGGAAATCGCGATTTTGTGCTTTGGTTCTTCCAGTTTCAGAATTTATAATTTGCCAAGTTGTTTTGATTTTATTTCCAGAAGATTTTATTTTATTTTTAATGTGTATGGCTTTTGCTGAGGAACAGGCTCTTTTAAACGTTTTTGAATAATATTTAACAAATTCTTGAAAGAACGATACAGGCCTGGAACCGTCGCACGAGATTAGCACGGAGTATCACAAAGTTAGTCCACCCCTACCAATCCACTGCTCGCCGAACTGATAGTGGAGTTACTCACATCCTCACATCATACGCATCCGACACAATCGTCCAACACCTGATCACAAGATCACAACACAACACAGCTAATTGCAGTTACTACCTTCCATCAGCATGTTACATTAAGTTAGAAAACGATATGATCACACAATAAACGATACGTCTACACGGACGCAATGTCTACGCGAAACTAATAAATTTAGAATAAAAATGATTTTTATTTCATAAAAATAGGTACTCTAGCTGCACGGCGGTACCCTGTGACTAGAGGTGTGAAAGTATTCAAAATATGACTCGTAACGATTTTTTGTATCGATTTAATATTGCAGAATCTCACGCATCGATTCAACATCGCATGGCATTCTTTAGATTTTAGAACTTTCACATAACTTAAATCAGGTGAACTTAAATGCTTTACACTGATTATAATTTTTCCTAAAAAGACCTTTCTAGTTTCTGTTTACCTATTATGTAATAATGTTATTAGTAATTAATCGATAATCAAACGAAAGTACTTTTACCATTAGGTAATCTGTGTTTTTACAACTAGTATTGTTACTATGATGATTATGCAAAATTTCAAATTTTATTTGGTCATGTGACTATCAGGTTCAGATCTTCAGGGTATTTAGCTGCATCCGTATAGACTATAGAACTATCCCTAACATATTCGGAAAAGCCTACGCAGACTTTTTCGGAATGTTCACATACATAGGTCTGTTTTGGCCAAGTCACATCGATAGTTTACTTTCAATAGACTGGAACTAACGACACTATACGTCTCAGTTAGAAAACAACTGAACTATTCATAGCATCGACATCTAATTAAAAAACAAGCAAACATATCATACAATACAATCGCCGATTCGTTCCCACCGCGGCACGTACGCTACGCAGGTTACCTTATAATTGAATGGGAGCATACAATATTACAATACGGGGAATTTGGGTGACCTCGCTACCTGGACCCCCCGCTACCCTCAACCCTCAGCTACCCTCGCCCGGCGTTGCGCGTCCCTTTGCGGCATTCGAGCCCCTAAACCACACCATGCGCGCACGCATATTTCATCGGCTCGGAAGTTTAACACCATTTTTAAAACTACCTATTTTATTCAACTGGTTATGACATTAGTGAAATTATGAACAATGTAATATAGTATTGTGTATAGTATATTATAGTGAATGTGTAAATATATTAGTTATGATTATGGATCTGTCGTTACCCAGACTGAAACATGAGTGTGTGGAAGATGAATTCGACGATAATGAATGCGAAGATGACGAGTAAGTGGATAAACTGATTGTAATTCCTTATGCTGAATCCCAACTGTCGTACTAAAAGTTGTTACATTAAAATTAGACTCTGACGCTAAATAACTTGTTCACAAACTAAACAAAATTTATATGAAGTGCATCTTTTTCTGTCGATTTCAATATTAACAATAAGTTTTGACAGAAATTAAGTATAATCCAGTCGCGATAGCATTTAAAAAAGGTTGTTTTACGGTGCATAATATTAATAATGATGATTTTATTTCTACATATTCTTATTAGTTCTAAGCAAAAACAAAAAAAAAAATGTAAGAAGGATTATTTTGTTTTTATTAGGAACCTATAATAATTATAGAATCTGATTAATTAGTAGTATTACATTTCTGGGAATACTGCTTACAAAATAGGGTCCTTCCTATCCTAATCCTTGAAAACAAGATCTGACTTAATGGAATCTGCGCCACTCCCTCATCCCTCCCAGCGCTTTGATTGCATCTTTATGTAAAGAGTGTCTCTGACATCGACGCACAAACGAGTACCTACCATGGATCCAGTACATGATTCTGAACCACCCAGTGCTGAAACTTTGCGTCGGCTTTTTCCCACTTTAAAAAAATAATGTGCTGTTTTATTTTCACTTTAGACCGTTCATAATTGCTATACTTTTATAACCCAATAAGATTTTGAAGTAAAAATCACTTATTTCGTTAATTACACAAAAAAGCGCAATGTGAATAATACTAGAAAAACTATCCTATCAACTGATTTAATAGAGCTCGCATCAGGGGCAACGTCATACCTATATTCTCGCCAAGCTCCATAAAGAATAGAGGTAAACAAACCAATTTAGGGTAATCAAAACTCACGTTTTACAAATCTCCTGTTATTTACATGCTTATCGACTTTTACATGCCAACTGTTACGTGATAGCCCTACAAAAAAATTAATTATGGATGAAATCCAGGTATTAAACACATTTTATGGAATTCAACCAATGAATAAAGTTGAGGCATTTGTCAAAACAATTTTGCATATTTTAAGTAAGTACTTTCAACACACATTTTACACATGCATTGTAATACTTTCAAGTATGGACTAAGTACATATACTATTATGTATCAAAAAATTAAACCTCTTAGAAAATTAGCTTACATGTGTGTCATATTTCATTCAAATCAGTTAAGCGTTCTATGCAAATCATAAATATCTAAACAAATAAACTGAACACTGTTATTTCTTTAACCGCTCATTAGCGACATAAATGACTATCATAATTTTATTAGTGGCATGCGGTGTAGCCTTTTCGTGAAGTTTGCGATACGATGTCAGATACACTCTGTATATTAATTAGTAAATAACAGTTACTAAGTGCTAATTCAAATCGCTATGATAATTATGTCCCTGTTTCACTTAACATAATTTCATCCAAAATTACTTGATAATAACTAGGTACCTATACTATTTCCGTACGCAAAATCAGTAAGTATTCAGATGCAAATCTGTTAGTATTCAAATGCCATAAGAAAAGGTTTTAAACCTTTGAAGTGACCGAGCTATAGAAATGTTAACTGTGTCTTTAAGAAGTGTTTTGTTTAGTTTAAAGCAGTTGTCAGATTCTTTTTTATTAAAAAAACAACAGAAAAAATTGCACCCACAGCCTGCTGATGATATTTGCAGCGGGAACAATATAGAGTCCAGGTAATTAGGAGTTAGCAGTTCTCAACATTTTGCCCGTATTACTTGTATTTAGTTTTGTTGAAAGTACTCGGGTCATATTTTAAAGCTAAATATAATTTTACAATGGTCCAAGCGACTCCCGATGTTCACAACTAATCTGTAAAGTGTAAACCGTACTTTTCGCTTGCAGACAGTATTTCATTCGCATCGGGGTTCGTAAATAATAGCATGTATAATAAAAATAATATAACTCCTCCCTTACTTTTGATGTTATTATTGAGTCATTTTATGCTTTACTGCTTATAAAATGGAGTTCAAAATCCCTTAAACAAATATCCGATTTACTTATAACTATTAGCCCCAAGTTTTAGGCACGATTGCAGCGATACGCGTTCGCCACCGAAGGGATTTTTATAACGGAAACTTGTGCATCGGCTCCCTTCATTTTTTGTGGCCAAATTATTTTTAGCTTAGCAAAAAGCTGTGAGCTCCATCTAAGTGAAATTTTAGCTGTATTTAGAAAAAAACGTGTTAAGGAATGTTAGTCGCATTTGTGTCGGAAGTTTCCATCTGGGTTTTTGGAGAGAGAATTCCAAACAAGTTTGGTAATCCTAATGGATTTCCTTTTTGACTACATTGACATTTGACTTGGTATCGGTAAAAACGGGTGATTTTTTACCTGTGTATTGCCTATTTTCTTTCGGGCCATTTACTTGTCGACACTTCTTGTGAATGGCCCCGAATCCCTTATAAAATAGTCAACTAATGTCTACGGACTAAACTAATATTTATCTTCTATCGTTTTCAAAATCAATAAGAAGGAATTAGATGCACTCAAATTTAGTTTCATTTGGGTACAGGGGAATCGGCGTCAATGACAATAATAAACAGCTACGAATTTAGGCGGAAGCTGTTATAATAACCCGGCAAAATTACAGAAACCCTGCTGTCATAATGTGCGCCCGGATTAGAAAACATTTTAGATTTGGTAGACTTATGGTAGTAAAATGTTTGACATTCCGGGTACTGCCCACCTCGAATTCATTCAGGTTTTAAACATTAGTTTAAGTAAAAAATAAATAGTTTATTTAAGTAAATACAGAAGATATATAGTTCAAATGAGTTGGTTAAAGTATAACAGTTGGTATCCTAAAAGTTAACTAGATTATAGTCGTCATCTAGCCATAGCTATCAATGACTTGGAATTGTGTGGTTACCAAACCACTCTCGTGGTTTCCTCAAAATCCCTTCTCGGACATTAATTTGTATGGTCTGACCAAAACTTGGACTTTAAAAGAGACTGACCTATAAATGTGTTTCGATTTTTGTTTTCAGAGTAGTCGGGTAGGGAATACGGAATTCCTTTAGTTTTAATGTATGTAATTTTTTTACCGATTTACAGACAAACATACAATACATCACTTTGGAAAAAGGTTTCTACAGAAGACGAGGAAATCTACAAAGTGCACAATTTTCTGTCGCCCAACAGTGTCGCAGATAGCACCGAACAACGTCGCGTCGTTGAACATATCGGCAGTGGGGGAGGCGCGGGCGCGAGCGGCGCGCGGCACAAGACGGCTCCACAGGCTGCAACGACGACGGCTCACAGCAAGCAGCTGGCGGCGGGCGGGGCCAACCACCCGCCCCAGCCGCAAGGTAACCACAAACGTAATGTCTTTATTATTATGTCCTTTTCAGCACTGAGCAGACGATGGACAATTTTCTGCACGATTGAACGTCTCTGGAAATCTTTAAATACCCGATTGACGTCATCATGTCAGCGTCAAATGTTTCTGATTAGCTGTGGCTCTGCCACGCACAATATCGTAACATTCTGCATATAAATATTGTCCCCAACTTTGTTTTTTAGTGTACATTTTTGTTTCTTCTTTACATCATTGCTCATTAAGAGTAGTAGTGCTTTCTCTATACAAACGTATTCCGCTGTTTTCTTAGTGAATAATCCTTTTAGAGCAATTATTCTTTTTCTACAAATTTACACCGTGATTATAATTGCGCCTATCAAACAGCGGAATACGAAACGTCTTTTGGTCAACGTTTTTGTAGGTAAAACAGCCTGAGCTGCAACCGTCCTTTTCGCACTTTAACGAGAGAGGCGGAAGCAGCGCGACGGCAATAGTTTCTTGAAATACCTATTTTCCAAATTCCTCGGCACTACAGTCCCCTCTTAAGTACTGCAAATAAGTTTATTTTATCCTGTACATAATGTAACATCCGTATTTGTAGGACAAATAAGACTACCAGGAAAGGTCTGGGTTTTCATAAAGGTAAGTTCTGTCCGTGGGACAAATTATCCATCGTCTGTTCAGCGCTTTACATGCACTCACACATACACACCAACTTACACAATAATTTTGGTTAGTTTGAGAAAGGACTATGTACTTCGAAGAGACATCGATCAAAGTAGTATGACATACCTAATGTAAACATAACTCTATACTACGAATGTATTAAACGTGAAAAGTATGGATCGTAAGGATATATCTCGGTGGTAGGCCATAACATCGGCTGCCGGCAGGAGTGACCACCCACCAGACAAAGTCATGCCGCCAAGTGATTCGTCGTGTTCCGGCATGATGTCTGGTGAAGCCGTACGGAGGACTGGTCTGAGCAGTTGTGTTGCGATGTGTGCCCGGTATGCTGCGCCAAATGTTGTTGTGTCGGGAGTTTGGTCGTGGAGGATTTCCAGATCAATCTGCCTGTGGCGCAGCATCGTTGGTCGTGTTGTTGAGTTTAACATTGCATCATCTCGCTCAACTGCCGTCTTCCTTCCAATTCACTAAGTTTTTTTTAGTGAATAGGCTAAATAAACTAGCGCGCTTTACCATCAACGATTGCATCACTGCTTACCATCAGGCGGGATTGCGGTCAAGCACTAGTTTATAATTACTAAAAAATAAATAATATATAAGGTTGTTGTTTTCACGCAAATTGTACTGAACGTATTTGGATGAATTTTTGGACCTACAGATAGTATGGTTTATAAACTGAATTAACATATACTTAAGTAGTACCTACGCTAGTTTTGTTTTATCTGGATATTCCCACGGGTCCGAAACCGCGGTGCACAGAGCTAGGTATGCATATAGAACAATATTAAAATAAACTTATTATTCTGAATAATCATTTTAATTCATATTTTCTTATAAAATCAAATTAAAACTGCGTTATAGACTCGAAAACTGTGTTACATCGAAAAGTTCAACAACGCGTAGTTATTCAATTTGTAAGGTTTCAAATACATTAGGGCTTTTAATAATGGAATTGGGCGTTTCACTAACAGCTGTGCCTAATAACACGATTCAGTGGTATTCATTTAAAACCTATTCAGCTGTTTTTAGAACAATTCCACAGTCGTACAGATTTATTTTTCAGAATACCTATATTATTTTTTTAGAATACAATAGACTCTTCATTAATAATGAACACCGTGCAGGTATTTTATTGAATAAATACTAAATTATTTGCTTTCACCTGGCGGTGTATAACTCTGAACTGAACTGTTAACTATAATCTTATCTTTGTAATTTTATGCTTTATTACTTAGAACATTTTGAAACAACATTCACATAACATTTCCAGGCGAGTTTTTCCTGACCATTCGGTTTTTCTTCAAACTAACGTAAATAAAGTGTAATTTAGCAAACACAATAATTACACAGTCGACAAAATGTAGTTATGTAAACAATGAAACGTATATGAGGTCAGAAATAAATATGTAGCTGTCACAAGAAAACTGGATGATATAGAAACAAAAGTGATATATATTTTTAATGAGGGCACACCAACATAAATAAAAATCATAACAAAGTGCATGTGACAAAAACAGTGTTTACCAGTGGAATCAGGACTTTCTGAACGTCAATATTACATAAGACAGTCTCCCTTAAAACGCCCGCCCTTCGCCACTTCCAAATTCAGTAGGCCTAGTATGAGTTTTCATTACGAAACTCGATCGTCGATATCGAGCGCGTTTGACACAGCGATTGGCCCGCTTCAAGGTCGTAAGAACTCTCAAATTCTCGCACAGTAATTCAACTAACTTAATAGGAGGTAACTATGCCAGGCGACCCGTGGGAACCCATCTGTAGTTTGTTTGAACTTTCATGCACTATCCTTTGACAACTGCACTCGGTAAACGTGTTTAAGTTGACACAGCAAACAGTACCTTTGTACACATTGAATAGGTTCAAGCCGAGAATATCCTATATTCTCATAGCTCACGTATCTTAACATATGTAGATCGATTAACAGTTTTGTTAACATGAATTAACGTTTGCTTGAGCGCATTCTAATGTGTACCATTTTAACAACACATCATTGTTTTTTTCTCTCTTTCTTATTGTATTAGATTCCGTGTCATCTCTTTTAGAATTCTCCACAGTTCTTTGGACTTCTAAAAGGATTTATTTTTAAATAACACTGTATCGGAATACTAACACAGAAATGCTATGGTCACTGGAATTAATGTATGTATTTCCAAGTGTTAATAGATCCGCGGTATAGTAGACAGTAGACGTTATAACCACAGTCATTATGTCTATAATAACAGTCTGCTTACATTAAACCACAGTTGTCTGCAAGTGTCCGGACCCTATACATTTTAATGAGCCTATTTCTAACGCCACACCATCTCTAAAGGCCATTTTGAATAAATCATAATTATAAAGCCTTTCAAAGATGACTATTAAACTTTTTCTTTTGAATTTAAATAGAAAATCTCAATTTTGCAATGCTTTTAAAGTGACTCGTTCGTAGCAGTGTCAAATCACAAGCTTGCCGCTTTCAAAATTAACTTCTAAAATAATCCCATTTTTCTCAGTTGACTAGCACAACTGTGGAAAATGCCATTCAAATGACAAAACCCTATCTTTCTTTCTTTCCCAGATCAACAAGGCAACAAAAAATATGATAATTCTAGAAGACCTACAGCTCGAACAAAACGTGAGATACAGACACACATATTTTAATTAATATAACCTTTTAGAAGTCCAAATAAATCTGACATAAAAATCATTATTATAACATTAGGATGCGCTATGGAGGTGTTTACCGAAACTGTTGAAACTTTTCCCCATTGCTGTACAGTGTACTATCAAAAAGCCTCCTCCCAAAGGATTGGAACAGTTTCGACAAATATCTTCAAAGAGTTCTGGCATGAAAGTACATATATTAAGTGAAATAGACGCATGAAGCTAATATGTTGTTATCCAATATCTGTACATGCGGATGCGGTTGGCGCTACGATTGACGCTGCGACTGCGACACGACACGATACTGCTACGACACGCTACAGGCTCTGGCTGTGGTGGCGATGGCGACTACCAGCTGGTGCAGCATGAGGTGCTCTACTCCTCGTCCAATAGGTAAGTTATTCCAACATGATGACTATGATTGTGCCAGGCTTAGGTTAGAGTCTACCTTAAACTACACCACCACAGAAGCCATTCCATGACGATTCATGTCTATTCTCCCCCTTATTAATACTAAAAATATGAAAAAAGCCATGTCGTAGTAAAAATATAAACCAGTCAGCGAAGTGGTTGCTGCGCTGACCATATAGGGTCCACAATCAAGTATCGTCAATCGAATCAATGTAGGGATTCACGTTATGATAAAATTCTCACAGCGAAGACTTATCCCTGCATAATATAGCATTAAATGTGTGGACCCAAGCTAAGTACCATCGTGAGAGAGATCGTCGCAGTAATTGGCCGTCCAACGATAAGATCACTGAACAAGGAGGGACTGTTGATTATACAGATTGATCTTGATTAACTAGAAGTACTGCAACCTTCTTCGCAATGGAATATTATGAATAATTTACAATATGGCTTCCATTCGCTGTGTAAATGTTATTGTATGACATTGGCTAAATGTTATTTTATTTCAACATCACTTTTGCAATGGATTCTTTACCAAACGGTTAATGGTTTCTGTTACTAAAGTCAGTTATGATTTAACTATTATATGGATATAGTTAATTCTACAATGGAAAAGACATACTCCTAACACATCGCCATCATCGCCAACCACCAATCCACCAATCCACCGCTGAGGCTGTGTCTCGTAAATATTATCTTAGCATAATGCTGAGCGATGACCATTTTGCGTGAATGTGACCGATTTTCTTTCTGTGTTTCTGTTATTTTTCTGCAAATACCGTGTATAAAAGTTACAATACTACATACAGATTAGTACCTTATGTTTTTTGACCTACAACATTCTGTAATCACTAATTCTCGACCTTAGAAGCATTAGGTCGTATGTATTCCTTGACCTTAGAAGTATTTAGCAAGGTTACGTCACCAGGTCTATGCAGATATGTAGGTAATTATGAATAACTTTAATTTAGTTATGGTCTAATCATTTGATCAGTAGGCCTAGTATGAGTTTTCAATACGAAACTCGATCGTCGATATAGAGCGCGTTTGGCGCTCTCATTGGTTGAGAGTTCTTACGACCTTGAAGCGGGCCAATCACTGAGTCAAACGCGCTCGATATCAACGATCGAGTTTCGTAATGAAAACTCATACTAGGCCTACAGAGTGAGCAGAGTAGTACAGTCACTAGGCAAAAAAGGGGCCAACCTCGGAATTTGAGGTAATAAGCTGGAAACTCGTATACAGCTTTATTTTGGCATTCTAAAAGCTGTCTGAAAAGTCTCATATTATCTCGTGTCTGAGTCGTAAGATATTCGATGTCAAAGGTCACGAAACCCTAAAGTGACTGACTAGAGTGCGCATTCCCAATTATGTATAGGTATAACTAGCAGATCCGTATCCACTTCGTTGGGCGGTAAACATTTTTACTTGTGATGAAATGCGGTTCCCACAAAATTCTTTTCATGGTAATTTACTTGTCACGTTTAGTACAGACGACAGCACACCAAGCTACTACAATATGTCAGATTTCTTTATTAGATTTTCAAGTTTATCTATATAGCATTAAGGCTCAAGGTTGATTGGAAATATTTGACAGTTGGGGTAGCTTGACCTGCTGTAGTCCGTACATCCAGAGATTACCCCCTAAAACGTCACAAATTTTACCTCTAAGAACGAGTATAGATATAATCTTTTGTCAGCGACTTCCTCTGTGTCTATCTAGTATTTCATGCTTTTTAAATATAATACAAAATTAAAAGTATTCATTTTTCTCTACAAACGACCAGTTAAGTGGTTGCAAAAAAAAAACAGTTTTTTCATCTACAGTATGTTAAGAAAACTCTGTCCGACCCGTGAAGTGTTGTTAGGTATCGAAAACTGATTCTACTAATGGATACAAAACCGGACTGAACTTAAAAAAAAACCCCTAAAAAAATAAATATTATTTCGCAAAAAGTGGTAACTTAATAAATGTGCGTTCACCCTTCCGCGGGCGGCGGGCAGTAGGGCACGCGGCACGTGGTCGCATCGCTATTCGCTCATAATAATACCGGTGTTGTCACTTTTTTGAAAATTACCAAATTTCGGGGAAGTTGGAATTAATTCCCGGGAAAAAAAGATTATTTCAAAATTCATTTGTATTGGTACTATGATGATCACGTAAAATTTTATATTATATTTGGTCATGTGTTTAACTAACCTATATTATCCTTATGGGTCGGACAGGGTTTACCTAACCTATATTATCCTTATGGGTCGGACAGGGTTTTCTTAACATACTGTATGCAGCACTGGGATACTGCAGCCATACATGAAATGTTTTTGCATAAGGTTTTCTACGCGTCAACAATCATTACAATAACACGTGCACACTACACAGTTCTGAGTAGAAATCCTTGCGCTCGTTTCGTTTATCAGGAGTCCTTGCATTCTTTCTAGTCTTCCAAATACATTATTCATATTCCCTGCTACACGCTTTTCAATTTTATTTTAAATACGCCTTTTTTATTTTACGTTTCATTGGCACTGATTCAGATCGCCACTTGTGTTAACTGTATTGAATATTGTCCGGAATTTAGTACCTACAAATAACGATTACCTTGCCACACTGATTTACTGGATATTTGTCATGTATCTATGCAGTTTGCCGTTGTAGCCATCGTTTTGCAAAATGAATGCAACAAAGGCATAACTACTAGCGACTACAGGTAACTGTGGTACCTGTAGTCGTAGTATGAGTATAATGTTGGGTACGAACCTTTCCAAAGGCTCTCCTAACTAAATGGTACAGGTATCCCAAAGTGATAATGCGCATAGAAATCTTCGTCACTGTTCGGCAACGGTCGTATTCCCCGAGCGTTCGGAAGAAGATATGTATATAGAGTGGTTAAGTGCATAAAAAGTGGTTAAGTGCACAAAAAGTGGTTAAGTGCACCACTCTATATACATATCTTCTTCCGAACGCTCGGGGAATACGACCGTTGCCGAACAGTGACGAAGATTTCTATGCGCATTATCACTTTGGGAGACCTGTACCATTTAGTTAGGAGAGCCTTTGGAAAGATTCGTACCCAACCTTCTAACCTGTAGTTAAGAGACATATCCATTGCTAAGGTTTGTACCCAAATTGTAAATACGGCTTCGTATTGCTAAGATTTCTCCACTATCTGTCACCAGATAGCTAGGCAGTTGAAAATATTCACAGATGATATATTTCTTTTGCCGCTATTACAACAAAAATAAAAACTATATAATCGTTTAAATCGTTTCGTTTATTAGCTGGTCGCTCTGATTAACTCAGGACAATGTTTGTGTTCTTTCTCCGGAATTAGCATACTGATATGTTATATGAGTTAAAATAATTTACTTTTTACATTACATAAATATGTAAGCTGTCACGCCCTTTATGCCTCGGGCTTTTATTTAAGTAATAAGTTTTTAGTTAATTACATTTTCATTTCAATATATATATTGTTTTGCGTTGCTGGTATTTTGGCGTGGTAGCTGGCATATGGTAAATAATTTCATTGTTGTTGTATTTTATCGTGTTCATCACTATACGTAGTATTGTATAAAGTCAAGTGTTATTTTTGAATGAACAGACAGCTGTGCTGCTGGGGAGTTTCTTCCGCCACTTCTTCTTCCCAGCGAAAGCACTAGGAAGTGTCGATGGGAGGGCGTTTTGGGGGACTGTCTTATGTAATATTGACGTTCAAAAAGTGATGATTCTCAGCCTAATTTGAATAAATGACTTTTGATTTTGAACCAATCAAATAGTGTTTTACTTTTCCTTATAACTAAGTACAAACTATTTCAAAATTAATGTTACAATGCAACTCAAATGTTTAGAGTGATCGCACGCGGATTTTTTTGGCGATTACACCGTATATTTTGTCTACTGCGTGGTTTATTTAAAAGTTAGAAATAAGTCCTCGTTTATACTTTGTTTAGTAATTAGGGAAGCTCATGCTCTGCGAGATTTACAGGAGGCTGGCCCCCTGCCCCTCCCCCCCTGAGTACGCCTATGCTGCTAACTTTGTACACAATCTATCAGATATGTTTATTAAAATTTTAACTTTGTCTCAAAGTGTTAAGGCTGAAACTTGAGTGGGAATTTTTTTCTACCAACAATTTTCCTGCCTTTACTTACTTTCATTTAATGTCAGTATCGTTACTTGTGTATGCTGTGCCTGTTATTGTAATTGTAAGTTCATAAACAAAAAAAAACTTTGTATTACAGGTACGAGGTGTTGGAGTTCCTCGGGCGAGGTACGTTCGGGCAGGTGGTGAAGTGCTGGAAGAAGGGCACCAACGAAATAGTCGCCATCAAGATCCTTAAGAACCATCCCAGCTATGCTCGCCAAGGACAGATTGAGGTACAAACCTACATCATTGCCTTACTTCTGAAAAACCATGAAATCTAACAAATAATAAATTCATATTATAGACAAATTGCACCCTCATTGGGTAACACACTATTATTCTCACTTTGTATCATTTTAAAGCATACTGCTAATCCATTGCTTCATGTATTCGAAAACTGTGTCTGCTCAACAACGTAAATAACGCAATGAATATTGTTGAACTGTCAAAATGAAACCCATTGCTACTGATAGTGTGTTACATAATTACCCTGCTGTCCTTACACTATCTTGCTCGCCCATCAACTATATGATACGTGTAAACCTAATTGCAAGCTGTCTTTTAGTTTACCAACTGACAAGGGTAATTAAATGAAAGCTTATAGGAGCGTAGTAAATGAAAGCTCAGATAGTCGTTGTGGTCTAGTGGCCAAAACACTAGCCTCTCAAGCTCAGCCTGTCAGGCAAGTAACAATGTAACTTTACGAAGTTATATGTACTTTCTAAGTATATCATGGACCCCAATGACTGATTACAAGGTGAAGGAAAACATCTTGAGCAAACCTGGACTTTAAGTCTGAAATCGCCAACCCGCATTGAGCAAGCGTGGTGATTACGCTCAATTCTTCTTTGTATGAGAGGAGACCTGTGCCCAGCAGTGGTACGATAAAAAAAAAAACCAGCCAAGTGCGTGTCGGACTGAAGCACAAAGGGTTCTGTACCATTTATTTATGAAATTAAAGGATTTAAGTTATTTTTATGAAAGATTACGCGGTAATAAGCGGTTTACGATTTACGAGGTATTAAAAAAAAAAAAACTACTTACTAGATCTCGATCAAAACAATTTTCGTTCGTAGTTTTTATAGTAATGTACATCATGGTTTTTTTTTTTTATTTTACATTTTCTTATTTTAGAAGTTAGAGGGGGAGGGGGGACCAACATTTTTCCACTTTGGAAGCGTCTGTCACGCAAACTCCGAATAGATTAGAAAAAAAAAAATTAGACACCTCGATATCATTTTTGAAGACCTATCCATAGATCCCCTACACGTATGTGTTTGATGAAGAAAAAAAAATGAGTTTCAGTTCTAAAGGAGCCCACAATATTTATTATTATTTTTGAATCAAAATCTTAATGCGGTTCATAGAATACATCTACCTACCAAGTTTCAACAGTATAGCTCTTATAGTTTCGGAAAAAAATGACTGTGACATACGGACGGACAGACGGACAGACAGACATGACAAATCTGTAAGGGTTCCGTTTTTTGCCATTTGGCTACGGAACCCTAAAAAGGTTGATGATTATTATAGGGGCGTGTGTGCTATGTTAGGTTTAAAACCTGAAATTATAGACACTGGCTTAATATTGAAGATAATGCATATTTTCTTGTGCTATATTATTCCTTAGTCATCAACTCAACTCAGCACACACAAGTGTCGCACATAATCTTGTAGTCATGAAGACATGTTGCATTTACCAGACAATAGAGGTATTTCCATTGTTTATCTGACTCGTAACTGATCAGCTTTGCTAACCATAGATTAATAAAATGTTTGAACCACGCAACATAGTTACGGAATGTTAAAAATATATCTTGAATCGTTTCCAATTTCTATCAGTCGCCAGCTTGTCTGTAATAAATTCATACAGTAATAATTTATTTCACACTTTGTCTATTCTTACTTCAAGGGTAGTAAAAATACAAGTTATGGCATTTTCACGTCGTGTTAAACTCGCGTCAGTGATGTATTTCTGTTGCCGTTATAGAAAGAAATACAAAAAATAGATTATTATTTTTCTTCGTATGCTAGTCCGACTCGCACTTGGCCGGTTTACACAAGCCTCTCTCCTGTCTCTTCGAGAGCTAGTGGGTTGTATTTGTACCGCGCGAGTCCAGTTTATCTGGGAAAAAAAAAATCATAAAGAATACTGACAGGCTCTATCAGAATAACAACAGTGTTTCGATTTTTAAATATCGAAGCATCATCCTGAGATACATTACTTTTTTTATGTGTGTTCCTGTATGAGTCACGGTATATATTCTTCCCTCTTTCCTCCAAAGCAGTAACGTCTACTAACGTCTGGTTGATTGTACAAAATTTTCACACTTTTGACATACTATAATCGCAAAAATGCAGTATTTAAATGGTTGCCAAGTTCGTAAACCCTTTAAGTAGGTCAGACTTTGACTAAGACTTTGTTTGTTACTATTGTGGGGTAAACAGAAAACAAAGGAACTTAAATATGTTGGTTGTCATCCAAGTTTAGTAGAATAAAAAGGTTTAAATCATCTAGGGGCTGAAAACAATGCATTTCTTATCACTTCAAAAAGGTACATTATTGTACCTACGTAGTAAACATAGACCCTAACCCCTAACCCCCTAAGATAGTCCGTATTCTAGACCCTTATATAGTATTTACATGAAACGATTACATATCTGTTGAGGTGTCGTGTTACAAACCTGATTAGAATTCTGGCATCCTGGCTACCTAGAACGACTGGCAAAGATCAAAGAATGACAGCCGTGACCTACGTCTTAATGCACATTCCGCGGCACGGAGGGGGTCTTTATACCACATGTAAAGAAAACCCTGTCCGATCCGTGAAGGTATTGTTAGGTATCGATAATTGATTCTACTAATGCCTACAAAGCCGGGCTAGCTAAACTTAACAAGAACAACACTAAAAAAAAAAATTAATATTATTTCGCAAAAGGAAAGGTAAATTAATTTTTTAAAGGAAAGGTAATTTAAAATTAATACACGTGCGGAAGGCAATACGTGGGCGGGCGAAGGGGGGCAGGGCACGCGGTCGTATCGGTATTTGCTCATAATAATACCGTCAAAAATAGTGTTGTAACGTTTAAAAAAAATACCATATTTTGGGGAAGTTGGAATTAATTCGCGGAATAAAAAGATTATTTCAAAATTCATGAGTCTTGTTACTATCATGATAATGTAAAATTTCATATTTCATTTGATCATGTACCTAACTTTTATTATCTTTATGGGTCGGACGGGGTTTTCTTTACATATTGTATACAATGGATGGCCACCCAAGAACGTAACGACCACGGCAAGCGCAGTTTCATCTTAGCTCGACCCATGTGACTGTTAGCGTTTTGCAAAAAATAAAAATGGCGGCGGCGAGTGATATTATTTATGTTTGATAGACATCTAGCAAGTCTCGGTCCATTATAGTGAATTTGGCCGCGCTCCAGCTGTTGTCTGTGTTTGCCCGTCGAAGTGGTTCTCTATACAGGGCGAGTGGACATCACTTTAGTTAAACTCAATTTTAAGGACACAAATTTACTTTCTCTTGGCAATTCTAAAAAAAAAAAACCTTTGTTCTTTAGATAAGGTGGGGAAGACAAAAACCGTAACTCTGCTTTCTACAAATAAAATACCATCATTTATTATTGGACTATGATAAAGAGTTGTTTCTGCTTGTAAAGTTACAAAATACAGTTACTATTATTTGAAAGGCTTTTTTTCAAAATATGTTATATGAAAAAAAAAAGTATCCACCTAATATCCATCCTGTATAAAACGCTTGATATAGTATCCGTAACGTGTCGGCGTTCGGCGACCTCCATTCTCGTGTTATGACAGGTGAGAAGTTGAGAACTTGGCTCGGTTTGCCATTTCCTATAACAAACTAAGTAGTCTGAACTATCATGGAATAGGGATGTATCCTTTTTAGGATACAAGCCAATTGCTCATAGCCCTACGAATGTACCGACGACAGCAGGTCAAGCTACTTGAAACTATCAAGTATTTCCAATCAGTCTTGAGCCTTAGGCCTTTAGAGATAAAAGTTGAAAATCTAATAAAGAAATTTGACAGACTGTAGTAGCTTGAACTGCTATCGTCTGTACAATTTAACTGTAGCTGAATCTCTGAATAGTAAAAACGTAGTTGCCTTCTCGTTGTAAACCTATTATGAAGGATGTTAAAGAGGTTAACACGGATTGTGTTTACACAATAATACAATTATGATATAAAATGAAATGAATTCGTTTATTAAGCAGGATTATTAAGTAGGATCACTGGTCACTTTGGAGCACTATATGGAGCCGGCATTTTCTAACTGACTACCTCTGAGAAGAAATAGCCGAAACAAACTTGGGGGATCATCGTCTTTATTTCAAGTCCAGACATTAAAAATGAAAACGTTTACAATCATTTACGTGACTTAAAAAAAAGTGATTAAAATGTCATAATTACTCATATTGCTTAGTAACAATGCTTAGCAGAGCGAATAGCTCAGTCCCAAGCTTTCACCATCAACCTTTTTTATCGTCCCACTGCTGGGCACAGGTCTGCTCTCATACCGAGAAGGATTGAGCGTAATCACTACGCTTGCTCAACGCGTGTTGGCGATTTCAGACTTGAAAGTCCAGGTTTCCTCAAGATGGTTTCCTTCACCTTCAATCATTGGTGTCCAAGATATTATACTTAGGAAGTACATATAACTTTAGAAAAGTTACATTAGTACTTGCCTGACCTGGAATCGAACCCGCGCACTCATACTTGAGAAGCTGGTGTTTTAACCATTAGGCCACCACGACGTCTTCATCACGTCGTCCCAAGCTTTATTGTTATCTAAATAATCAGTGATTTTATAATACCCCTTTTTTGCAAAGTTTGGCCTTTATATAGCTTTTAAATCGTTTAATGGATAAGTTTCGAATGCCCATGGGAAGCTTGTTGTAAATGTGTATACATTGACCCATGAACGAGTTGCCTACTCTGTGGAGACGAGTGTGATATATCGTGAGATCGATTTTGTGTAATCTACTATAATATTCCTATTTCTTCACCAACCTGCTGGATAAAGACGAGGAGTCTTTGTTGATCACTCTCCATTGAACCCGATACTCCACTATTTTAGGCCAGCTGCTTAGTAGCATCTGGGCTAATATTGCCGTTTCTCGGTTATAACACTCTAAGGCCAGTGTTCCAGAAGGAAACTCGAGCATTAATCTCTGTTTAAACATTACTTAAAACTAGTTTCAATCAATCAAATGGCTTGAAACGAGTTTAAAAGTAATGCGAGTTTTGAGTGAGCTTCTGGAATACGGGCCTAAAAGAAATAGGTCTCCTACAATAGTTGTTTAACCAATCATTTATTTATTTCCAGGTATCAATCCTCTCACGCCTTTCGCAAGAGTCGGCGGACGAGTTCAACTTCGTACGAGCATACGAATGCTTCCAGCACCGCTCGCACACCTGCCTGGTGTTTGAGATGCTGGAACAGAACCTGTATGATTTTCTCAAGCAGAACAAGTTCTCTCCACTACCCCTGAAGTACATCAGACCTATACTGCAGCAGGTTCTGACAGCACTACTTAAACTTAAAGTAAGTGGATTCATTATCGAATAGTTCTGTTCTTAAATGTTCACTACACTAACACTTATAATTTAAAGGGTCGTTTGTTTTTCATATCAAGCGTTACTACTGAGTACAAGGTCCTGGGTTGAATGCACGCCTCTTGTTAGATGGGACCTAAACATATATATCTGCGCAAATTGAGGGTGTACTATACATTAACTTCTGTCTAACTCTTGGCGTAATACATAACAAGCATCTATGTTTCTTCAGAAGAAAATATGATGGCTTTTTACACCTTTTGCACAGGAAATTAGACTGTCAAACCGACGTATTTATCGTTCAATCTAGAATTATCAGACGTTAGAATAATCGGCAATTATATAAATGCTGTCCCGCATGCATCATCGGTGTTAAATATTCAGTCTCTTACATCTTGACAGCAAAAGATAGGGAAAAGACAGGAGTCAAAGAAGATCAGCACATCTGTAATTAAAACAAAAATACTCCCCAAATATTGTTCTAACTTTACTCTTTCTATTTTTCCAGCAACTGGGTCTGATCCACGCGGATCTGAAGCCTGAGAACATCATGCTGGTGGAGCCAGCACGACAACCCTATCGCGTCAAGGTGATCGACTTCGGCAGCGCGTCTCACGTAAGCAAGGCCGTCTGCAACACTTATCTGCAGAGCCGATACTACAGGTACAACATAAATGACAATGATTTCAGAAACTGTCTTAACTTTTTATTGACTGCTGAACATACAGCAACAGGCCTTAGGGTCTGCTGCTGCTGCTGTGTGTTTTGATCCCAGAGACCAAGCTATTTTAGCTTAGCGACTCATGAGATGGGCCTGTAATTACATCCACACTTCATAACCTTCAAACTGTTCAAATCAAAGTCAAATGAAAGTTTCTAGAAATGCAATAAATGTGTAGAATACTGAGTTGTCAGCCGAAAGACCAGTTGTCCATTGTTACTCCTTTTAGCTAATCTTATTTTCATTTGTTGATAAATAACTTTTATAATTATTGTGTTGTATGTTTTTTTCAGAGCCCCAGAAATAATTCTGGGCCTGGCGTTCTGTGAAGCCATCGACATGTGGTCACTGGGCTGCGTGGTCGCAGAGCTGTTCCTGGGCTGGCCACTGTACCCGGGCTCGTCGGAGTATGACCAGATCCGATACATCTCCCAGACGCAGGGGCTGCCCACGGAACACATGCTTAACAGGTAAAGCCCTGCTACCAAAAATTTGGTTCTTATCTGCACAGACTAGATTACAGATAATTTACTGTTGTCCAAAACAAAGACAAGTAGCAAGTAATAGACTGTTGATTACATTAGTTGTAAGACACAAGACATTATGTAATATTGCTTACACTCACGTGAACATACGCAGTGCAAGAGTAAAATAACTTGAACTGGGATTTCATTATATTCATCTTAATATTCACTATAATTTATGCGAAACGCGCACGCGTTTATGAATCATAAAGAACCTCAAAACTCTGCTCTGCGTCTTCTTAAGATTCTGCGTCCGAAGGAACCTTGCTCTGGACGCAGAATCTACCTACTTACAACACAGAACTATCCACACAATTTTAACCCTGGCATTTCTTTACAGCGCTAGTAAAACAGCGAAGTTCTTCTACCGAGACGTGGACAGTACGTACCCGTTCTGGCGCCTAAAGACTCCAGAGGAACATGAACTCGAGACCGGCATCAAGAGCAAGGAGGCCCGGAAGTATATCTTCAACTGCCTAGACGATATAGGACAGGTAACCTGTTGTATGAACTTTATATTTGAAGTATTTTGTACAGTTATCATCAACAACCATCTTATCGTCCCACTGTTGGGCAGGTCTCGTCTCATACAGTGAAGGACACTACTGGTACTTAATAATGACGTATTGAGAATTAGAAAGAGATTAATCGGGATAAGGTTAAGAGCAAACCCACTCTAATAAAACTTCTTCGTCTTGTCAGTGCCACATCAAATATTCAAATTAGAGTTTTCTTAATTTACGTTTACTAGGTGGTAGCACTAAGGATCGTAATGCAGAATCTTACTCAAGACTGAAGCATTACTTAAAACTAGTTTCAACCAATCAAAAGGCTTCAAACGAGATTTAAGTAAAGCTTGAGTTTATAAACTGTATTCTTTGAAACTTGTTCCTTCGCCTTTGTGTCAATGTTCTACATCGAACTGTGAATTTGAACAGTCCGCACATCTCATCTTGTGGGAGTGTATTCTTTGGCAGAATGAACGCAATATTATGTTGGATAGTGTACACGTTACATCCGGAGTCGTTTATGATACTGACCTGGTAGAAACTTGAACCAATTTCCGTGCGTTCAGGCGCTTTTGCCATACCTATTATTGGAATCAATTGTAACAGCATATTCCTACTTAGGACCCATTAACTTAATCAAATTTTATTCTGTGGTGCTTGGCAATCTGGGCTTTTCCCAGTTGCAATAATGTCCCTTTGTGCCGATTGGCCTAGTTCTGTTCTGTCTCCTGCTTGTTATGGAGGGAAGTGGAAAAAAAAATTATCTTTTTTCATACTCGTTAACTATTCTTTTCTGATTAATTTCGTTGCGGGACCCCAGACAGTTGAATCATTTCTCCGGGACTCGTCGAGCTTCATTGCTCGGCGTTTTTCTGGCGGTTTCCACTGTTGATTCTGGCTTTCAGGAGCTGCAGTGGGTGGGAAAATGTGTGGCGGGTTTTGAAATGAAAAAAAAAACTTGAGTATTGGGTCCTCATTTCATAATTATCAACCTTTTTATCGCTCCACTGCTGAGCACAGGTCTCTCATACAGAGAAGGATTGAGCGTAATCACCACGCTTGCTCAATACGGGTTGGCAATTTCAGACTTAAAATCCAGGTTTCCTCAAGATGTTTTCTTTCACCTTCAGTCATGGAATGCCAATATGGATTCTATACTACATTTATTTTACTCCATGTGTTTTTGGCTCAGGTAAATGTACCAACGGATCTTGAAGGCGGCCAACTGTTGGCTGAGAAAGCGGACAGAAGGGAATTCATCGATCTACTCAAGAGGATGCTCACTATGGACCAGGTTAGTTATTAGTAACTCCTTTTCAGCCTCAAGGAAGTTGGAATCACACAAGCAATCAAAGTCGCAGAAACATTCATCATCATCGACCTTTTTATAATCCCACTGCTGGGCACAGGTCTCTTCCCATACAGAAAAGGATTGAGCGTAATCACCACGCTTGCTCAATGCGGTTTGGCGATTTCAGACTTAAAATCCAGGTTTCCTCAAGACGTTTTCCTTCACCTTGTAATCAGTCACTGGTGTCTAAAATCATCATCATCATCTCAGCGTTAATCCCAGTCGCATCCGAAGCTTTTCAGCTTTGGAGTCTGGGGTCCGCTTTACCAGTCTAAATACTGATTTTGGCTAAACTTCGATATTTTACGTGAAGCGTCTGCCGTCTGACCTCTACAACCCGAAGGCGATATCGAAGCATTGCAATTAGACCAATTGTTGGACTTTTGAGGGCTCCAACCACCCGTAACGACTGCCATAAGATGTTCGTATGGTAACCGGGACCAATGGCTTAACGTACTTTCCGAGGCACGACCAGACCAGTGTAAATATTTATTTTCATGCATACAAATACTTGCACAGCGCGGGGATCCAACCCGCTGTGATAATTGGTGTGCAAAATATATATAAACCATACGAAAGCACATAGGCTACCTTTTATTGAAAAAAAAAATTATATTCCCGAGGGAAATCTAAAAAGCGCGATATAACCGAAGCCGCGGCCGGAAAGCTAGTTTATAATATAAGTAAGGGTAACATGTACATATTTATTTTTTACAGGAAAGACGAATAACACCGGGCGAAGCATTGAATCACGCGTTCGTAACACTAGCTCACCTCGTTGACTACGCGCATTGTAACAATGTCAAGGCCTCCGTTCAAATGATGGAGGTAAATACTGAACAAATTTATAACCCTTTAGAGAACCAGACTTTTTTAGCAAATTAACCACTTCTCAAACGACCAAGCATTTATTATTGCCAAATCTAGTTTACACAGACAATGGCACCGATTCTGTTGTCCACAAACTGCCCATTGTATGTTTTATGTTCCATGTATTTTGTTCGATGTTTTTTTGGTGTACAATAAAAAATAAATAAATAAATAAATAATTTTAAGTTAAGTGCATCTTTTTCTTACCATTTCGTTAAGAAAATGATAGAAGATAACATTTTAGTTTGATCCTGTCAAATTAAGATACTCCATAGACAGTTTAGACGTGATTATAAACATGGCGACAAAAAATACGTTAAATTATGTTAGGAGCCGACTAATTTGACAGGTCTAAATTAACACTTTATCATTGAGAAAAGTGAGCACTAAGGAAGGTTTTTTTGATCTATGAAGCGGTTAAATATGAGATGAAAGTAATATTAAAAAAAAAACATCATCTACAAAATACCATCTTAGCCATATTAGGTTGTTTCTAAATGCATGTATGTTTGCAGGTTTGCCGTCGTTCAGGCAGCGGAGTTGGCGGCGTGAACGTGGGCGGCGTGGGCGGCGTGGGCGGCGCGGCGGAGTACGGCGTGGCCGGCGTGGTGGGCGGCGCCGCGCCCGCGCACCACCTGGCGCTCACCATCAACCAGCAGCGACTGCGGGCCGCGCCATACGACAACCTGGTGCGAACTCACTCTACCACAACTAGACACTGTCTTATGTAATATTGACGTGCAAAAAGTCATGGGCGTACCCAGCTGGGGGCAAAACAGATTTTTTTTTCTCATCTTCCGTGGTCCGGTCAACACGCCTGCCTGCGACGTGGAGGTCCTGGGTTCGATCCCCAGCCAGGTCATGATGGAAAACGGTTTTTTCCTGATTGACCTGGGTCTTGGATGTTTATCTATATATGTTAGTTAGTATCCTGTAACATAACTCTCAATCTTACTTTGGGGCTAGCTCAATCTGTATGATTTGTCCGTATATTTTTATTATTATTATTTTCTTTATTTTATTTTACAAACATATATTACATTTTTAAATATTAAAATATAAAAAAACATTTAAAAATATTACTTAATTATTTTTATTAGGGTCGAATCATCCCCAGCTACTTTGTCTTATAACCTACTCAAGCACATCTACATGAACCAGTAGGTATTTGTAGTGCAAATACTAGCAAATGATCCTGTATAACTATAAGTCCCCGTTTATACTTTCATTAGTAATTAGGGGAGTTCACACATGTTCTGCTGCTCTTCTGCCCTCATCTGCGGTACGCCCATGCAAAAGTGCTGATTCTCAGCCTTATTTGAATGAATTTTGATTTGTTTTTTTAGAAGTATATGTAGTCTGCATCTAATCTTTATACACCTAATTTAAATTTTTTAGAGGATGTGTTTTTATTTCTAAACGATTCAATAGCCCATTAATATTACAACCTTAAAATTAAGATATAGGTCAGAAAAAAGTTATTATTTAACTAGCTGACCGGCAAACGTTGTTTTGCCATATAAATAATAGATTAAATTACCAAAATGGCTATTAAAAAATAAGGGTTGATCGTAGAAGGGTCAAAATTTGGGATTGTATATATTTTTGTATTTTGTATCATAAAAAAATAGAAATTAAAAATTTTGTCTAAAAAATAAAAAAAAAATTTAGGGGTGGACTACCCCTAACATTTAGGGGGATGAAAAATAGATGTTGGCCGATTCTCATAGATACCGGTTAAGCACAAAAAATTTCATCGAAATCGGTCGAGCCGTTTCGGAGGAGTTTAAAGCCGAACACCGTGACACGAGAATTTTATATATTAGATGATGACAAATATGTATATTTGATTTCTACAGTACCAGCTGTACCAAGGCGGGCGGGTAGCAGTGGGCGGCGCGCGACAGTATGCGACTCGTGCCGCTGAACCGTTCCCACATCAATTCGTATCGTCGATACTCTGTCAACCCGCTTATCAGGTAATTATTATTTAAATTATTTATGCTGAGTGGAATGAAGAGTAATTAAAAAAAAATGAAGACGAATTCATAGTTCAAATGTTTTCTTACAGGACCTTCGCTGTTAACGTCAGTAAAGCGACAAAACATACTTGTAGACGTATATGATGAACGAATGAGATTTCTGTCTCGGTTAATTTCAAATACTTAATAGAGTGAATGCTTTTTTCTGGTGTAGCGGTCCAGAAAAGCTTTAAAATGATCATTAGGGATGTATCCAAGGTATGAAAATCAAAAAAATAATTAGTCCGTTTTATAGATAATAAAAAAAATTAAGACCCGTATTTTTTATTTTCTCGAAATTACCAAAAACTACTGCGAATTAAAGTTACGGAGTGGGGGCTAATTACGTCACGCCGTGGAATATTTTGTACCACGGCGTGACGTCATGCGATATTTCAATTCAATATATCTTTCTAAGTATTTGAATGAAAGAAAAAAATAAAAATACGTGTTCAATAGTTTTTTATAAATCTATCTGATGGACATTGAATTATTTTTTAGGATACAACCCATTTATGTATATTGAAATAGTATGAAGGAAGTTACGACGTACCGACAAAAAAAAAAGGCCCTTGAGAAATAATGTACAACACAATTTTTTGTTTATGCGAAATCCGAAACACGTATCCAGTATTTTTAAAGTAAAAAATATATTTACAAAATTTCAAAAAGATATCACGAAAGACCACAGAGTTATGAGCTTGTTATCCTACTTGGCTGTCCCAACAAAATTTTGGTTCACGCTCCGCTTTGGGCGAGCGGGGCATTGATCTCTGGCGTCAGCTGCTGCGCGGGCGATGATCGACCTAAGTTGCGTACCGCGCTCGGTAACCATTTTGAAACTGTTTCTAAATGTATTTGGGAAAAAATATAACATGGTGTAAAAATTATTTTAATCGATTCAGTTGTTAAATGAAATGAAATATGAAGTCGTTTATTAAGCAAGTAGGAATACCGATCACTTTTACACGTCATGTTTTTTTTTTTAAACTAGGTGAATCCGGCATTTCCTAACTGACTACCTCTGAGAAGAAATAGCCGAAACAAACTCATTGATCATCGTCGTTTTTCAAGTCCAGACATTAAAAATGAAAATGTTTACAATAATTTACCTTATAATTACGCATATTGCTTAACAACAATGCTTAACAGAGCGAACAGCTCAATCCCAAGCTTTTTGTCTTCTAAATAATCTTTGATTTTTTTACTACCCCATTTTGCAAAGTTTGGCTTTTATATAGTTTTTATATCTGGTTTGGCTTATATAAGTTTCGTGTGGCCTAGTGGTTAAAACACCAGCCTCTCAAGTATGAGTGCGCGGGTTCCATTCCAGGTCAGGCAAGTACCAATGTAACTTTTCTAAAGTTGTATGTATTTTCTAAGTATATCTTGGACACCATTGACTGAAGGTGAAGGAAAACATCTTGAGGAAACCTGGACTGTTTAAGTCTGAAATCGCCAACCCGCATTGAGCAAGCGTGGTGATTACGCTCAATCCTTCTCTGTATGAGAGGAGGCCTGTGCCCAGCAGTGGGACGATAAAAAGGTTGATTATGATGATGATGATGAATGGGTAAGTTTCGAATGTCCATGGGAAGCTAGTTGTAAAAGTGTATACATTGACCCATGAACGAGTTGCCTACTCTGTGGAGACGAGTGTGATGTACAGCAAGATTGTATATCATAATATCGCTTATTTTCTTAAAATTTGATATTTACTTATTCTGAATAAACTATATTCAGGTTTCGCATAAACAAAAATAATGTATAAGATGAATGTAACTTTGAGTTACTTTTCTTAGTGATGGTTTTCCACTCAGCATAAACTCAAGTGATCACCTATTAATGTTAGTATCGTCGTCTCTGAAATGGAGTGTAATAACATTTGATAAAGTATGACATCCACCAGGTGCAGCAGCTGGCGGCGGCGGCGGCGGCAGCGGCAGCAGCTCACCACCAGCACGGCGTGGCCGGCGTGGGGGGCGTGGCCGGCGTGCCCGACGTGCCCGACTGGCGCGCGCCGCTCATCGTGGAGCCCGAGCCCGACGTCTGGGACGCCTTCCATCCGCACCATCCACAGCACCACCATCCGCACAAGAGGTAATAAAAAGACTATGAGATCCGTTTTGTACCTAGATCCCGTGTGGATGGGCATTACAACGTCTGTACAATCGCGACTACGTAACGTGCAGTGTTAATGAAGCTCATCGCGCTGGTATAGGGAGACCACGCATCCACGATCTGGATATTGAAGAACAGGTCCTCGATTTATTAACGAAGACCCCACTCTGAGCACTCGTTCTGTGGCACGAGAGCTGGGCACTAACCATATGCATGTGCGCAAGGTCATGCATGAGGTCAAGTGAGTTCATGACCTTTCGACACCCGTCTCGTCGCCCGCGCCCGCTTTGTTGCCATGTAATATACGTACCTATAGCTAGATATTTTTTTTAGTTTAGCCAGGTTTTGTATGCATTAGTAGACTCAATTATCGATACCTAACAATACCTTTACGGATCGGACAGGGTTTACTTTAGATATTGTATGTACAAGGTTTACCCACACCTTAAGGCCGGGGGCACAACTAAGTTGAACTATCTGTAACATGACACATGTCATAAGTATGAGATGTGCCATGTTACTTTAGTTAAAAGGCTTTAATAATATCTATTGGTTAGACTATTATGAAAAATATCTAAACCAAATAGAGGTTTAATTTAGTAAATAAAATTTAAATACGCAATTTTTGATGTCGTATATCAGAATAACAGTTAATACTAGAATATACTTATTCTAAACAGAACAATAAAAAATATAGCAACTTGCAAATCTATTCTACAAAGAAACCTCATTAACTACTGCATGGGGAATTTTATTCGTTAACTATACAACATTATTTTTTTGTTTATGCGAAACCCGAAACACGTGTCCAATATTTTTAAGTAAAGAATCTATGTACAAAATTTCAAAATGATAAATAAATATATACGGAAAAATCACACAGATCGAGCTAGCCCCAAAGTAAGTTCGAGACTTGTGTTATGGGATACTAACTCAATGATACTATATTTATAATAGATACATATATAGATAAACATCCAAGATCCTGGTCAATCAGGAAAAGATCGTTTTCCATCATGACCTGGCCAGGGAACCCGGGGCCTCCACGTCGCAGGCCTACTTGGTTGTCCCAACAAAAATCTGGTCCACGCTCCGGTTTGACGGGCGAGCCGGGTACATGGACCTGTGGCGTCAGCTGAGCGCGGGCATGTGCACGCGTAAGCTGCGTAGCGCGCTCAGTAACCATACTGTAATAATTTCTATATTGTATTTGTGAAAAAATATAACATGGTGTAAAAATGATTGGAATCCATTCAGTTGTTTATTCTGAACAAACTATATTCAGGTTTCACATAAACATAAAATAAGGTTGTATAATATAAACTAGAAGACTAGTACTCAAAGACGGACTTGTCGACAGGTCAACAAAGCAGCAGACGACGGTACCGCACTACCAACCGCATCACCAAACGCATCAATACAGGTGCGTATCATATCAGACATGCTATGTAAACAAATACTTTTGATTCTTGGGACCGTACTTATACAATAAGATAAATGACGCTTTGCTTATATACCAGTTAAATAGACTGGAATGTAAGGATAAAATATTTAAATATATTAGGAGACAGAAGAATTTCTGAAAATATTAAAGTAAAGTATCTTTTTCACACTCACCCTCTCACACTCTCTCACGCACTCTCACAAACTACTCACCGAGAGGCTAACACTCCACACAGCTTGTTGTTTTGTTTTAAGTTTTATTTTTCTATCTAATTAAGCTAGTATTTTAATGAATCCCCTTAAGGAAGAGCCCTGATGTCTGAGACACAGATATTACTTTATCTAGTTCAGACACAGATCAGATGCCTTCAGTAAGAATTAAGAAAATTTTGAATGTGGACTATACATCTATCTACATACATATATCTGTACAAACGTAACATATGTTTTGTGTCAAATAAATTATTATTATTATTATATAAAATGTAATATAACAAACTCAGTGTTAACCGACCGTTGAGGGTGATACGTCGAATGTTTAGTTCCAGAAGCGAATAAATAGAATACGTGGAGTGATCTGATGCAGTACAGGAAAAAAAGTTTAAAGAAACGCAGTGTCCTCAAACAATTTCCTATTACATGTCTAACAATAGTTTAATGTTGATTGAGCTAATTTGATGTTTTACTATAACTTGATGCGCTGTTCATCATGCTTAAAATAGGAATATTTGTAAAAATAACCCTGAAATCCAGTGACTTTTTTTTATTTTTGCAAGATTTTGATTTAATTTTGCCTACCTGAAAAACTTATCCTTCTCCTAGCAATTGTATGGACTAAAATTACTAGGAGTAGCAGCAGATCAAGCTACCCGAAACTGAAATGAAATGAAATGAAATGAAATGAAATGAAATGAAAATGAAATGAAATGAAATGAAATGAAATGAAATGAAATGAAATCGTTTATTAAGCAAGTAGGATCACCGATCACTTTTACACGTCATATGTTTTTGTTTTTCTTCTTTTTTTTTTTTTTTTTTTAAACTAGATGAAGCCGGCATTTCCTAACTGACTACCTCTGAGAAGAAATAGCCGAAACAAACTCAGGGATCATCGTCTTTTTTAAAGTCCAGACATTAAAAATGAAAATGTTTACAATAATTTACGTTATAATTACGCATATTGCTTAATAACAATGCTTAACAGAGCGAGCAGCTCAGTCCCAAGCCTCTCTATCCTCTAAATAATCTGAGATTTTATAATACCCCTTTTTGCAAAGTTTGGCCTTTATATAGGTTTTATATCGTTTAATGGGTAAGTTTCGAATGTCCATGGGAAGCTTGTTGTAAAAGTGTATACATTGACCCATGAACGAGTTGCCTACTCTGTGGAGACGAGTGTGATGTACAGCAAGATTGTGTTTGTTCCTGGTATTTATATTATGAATATCGCTTATTTTCTTAAAATTAGATATATTTTTATGTACATACATAAGATTTTCAAATATATATTGCGAAGCTACAGTCAGAATGTTCACCTCTCTGAATTTTTCTCTAAGAGAATCTCTAGGACCAAGGTTGTAAATGGCTCGAACAGCCCTTTTCTGTAAAACAAAGATGGTATTGATGTCCGCACAAGTTCCCCAGAGAAGAATCCCATAAGTCATAAGACTATGAAAATAACTAAAATAAACAATTCTGGCTGTATTCACATCAGTTATCTGTCTAATTTTCTTAACAGCATAAGCGGCAGAACTGAGTCTACCCGACAGCTTCTCAATGTGAGGACCCCATTGTAACTTGGAGTCAATAGTCAATCCAAGAAAAACTGTCGACTCGACAGGGATCAACTCTACTCCATTCAGTTGAACATTGGTACTTAACTGCCTGACATTTGGCGTAGAAAATTTTATGAATTTAGTTTTTTTTTCATTCAAAAGAAGGTTATTTACATTAAACCAATGGACAACTTTCGAAAGTGCATTGTTAACTTCGTCAAAATTTGCTAGCTGACGCTTGACTTTAAAAATAAGAGAAGTGTCATCCGCGAACAATACTATGTTGTGATTATCCCTCACGTGATGAGGTAAGTCATTAATATAAATTAAAAACAAGAAAGGACCTAGAATTGAGCCCTGCGGAACGCCCATGGTGACCTCAGATCCTGCAGATTTGTTGCCATTAACATCAACCCTCTGAATTCGATTATTCAGATAAGAAGTCAGAAGGTCGAGAGCTCTGTCCCTCAAACCATAATGGTACAGTTTCCTAATAAGAGTATCATGATGTACGCAATCAAAGGCCTTGGACAAATCACAAAAAATACCAAGAGCATCTTGCGATTCCTCCCAGGCCCCAAATATGTTCTTTAGCAACGCCACGCCCGCATCGGTAGTTGAACGACCCTTTGTAAAACCAAATTGTTTCACGTGCAATAAATTATATAAGTTGAAGTGTCTCAACAACTGTTTCAAAATTAATTTTTCAAAAATTTTGCTCAAAGTTGGTAATATAGAAATTGGCCGAAAATTCGTGGGATCAGTTGTACTACCAGATTTGAACAGTGGAATTACTTTGCTAAGTTTCATCAAATCAGGAAACACACCAGATGTGACACAAGAATTAAAAACAATTGCTAAGAAAGGTGCGATAACATCTATTATTGAAGCTACAGTATATACTGACAAACCCCAATGATCGGCAGTTTTTTTTAGATCAAGATCCTTAAAAGATTCTATAATGTCTTTAACAGTCGCAAACGTAAATTCAAAGTGTTTGTCACATTCTGGAACACATTCTTTTAGTATGGCGTAGGCAGAAGTGGAGGAAGAAGACAAAGTTTTTGTTGTTATTATCGGAATACTAGTAAAAAAATTCTCAAACTCAGTTGCTACCTCCAAGTCCGCCTTTATATCTTCATCGTTAATTTTAAGATGGAAATCGCGATTTTGTACTTTGGTTCTTCCAGTTTCAGAATTTATAATTTGCCAAGTTGTTTTGATTTTATTTCTAGAAGATTTTATTTTATTTTTAATGTGTATGGCTTTTGCTGAGGAACAGGCTCTCTTAAAAGTTTTTGAATATTTTTTAACGAATTCTTGAAAAGCTACATCATGGTTATATGTTTTTTCCTGATACAATTCATACATTTTTTCCCTGCTTTTATAAATACCTGGGGTTGCCCAGTCACTAAATATAATGCGGTCGCTAACAGGCAATGTTTTTTTTGTGAAAACTTTCATAAATTCACAATTAATCAAGTTAAATAGTATACTATATGCATGATCCGGGTTGGTGTGATGAGGCAAGCCCGGTAGCTTTTCAATTAAATTATTTTTAAATTGTCCTAAACGATTTTCATTTACAGGAACAAAACTCACAAGTTTTCTTTGAGCTCTGACTTCACTCTTCTGAGGAAAAGTAACTAACTGGCCACAGTGATCAGAGTCTAACTCATTTATAATTAAATGGTCAGAAGGTCTTAGGTTAGTAAAGATGTTATCTAAACAGGTGGCACTTGTGGCAGTTATTCTAGTCGGCTCAAAGAATCTTGCGTACAAATTATAGGACTTGAATAATGAGATAAATTCATTCACTGTAGCTGATTTCTCTAGAATATTAATGTTGAAGTCTCCACAGACAACAACTGTTTTGTTACTGTGACAAGTCTTTAATAAAACTTCCTCCATATATTTTTCAAAAATATCATAGGAAGCACATGGGGGCCTGTAGACACTTATTACAATGAACCGCTCGAGCTCGATGCAAGCAATTTCAATAACTCGCTCAACAGAGAGGCTTACAATATCAGCCCGTTCTTTAAATTTGATATTGTTGCGAACAATTATTAGGGAGCCACCCCTTATCATATTCACTCTGCTGAATGAGCTACCAATCTGATGGTTATTAAAGCTGAACATGAACTGATGGGCTTTTAACCAATGTTCAGTAAGACAAACAATATCAATATAACTACAGTTCATGAACAACTCCAATTCTAATTGTTTATTTATCACACCCTGTATATTTTGATGAACAATTTTAAGGTTATTATTATTGATTACATTTTGAAAATTAAAATTTATTGGGTGTGATATTAATGTTTCTAGGTTCACATCTCTGCTAGAGTTCAACTCTATTGTCTCAATGTCCCTTGATAATGGGTACATGTCTAATTCATTATTCAAAATAGTGCTAGAGGTTGACTCTATTGTCTCAAATTGTAATTTAAATAACTTGGAACAAATTCCAAGCTCTGCTCATTACCACTAAGTGTATTACTTAACTGCTCAATAGAAGCAGCATAGTTAGCCAAACACTTGGCTGACTTATATATATAATATGATAGCGATTCTGCTACCTGTCCTTTAAAAAAATTACAAAGATAATAGTTATCTTTGGTCGTAAAATAATTTTGACTAATGAGTACATTAGAGTCAATAAATTCAAATTTTTCATTATACATTGTCATAGTTTGTAATGTCATATTACATCTATATCTAATTCTATTTTCGGTCTGTGACAGGCCATTGCCATAAGGAAAGGCAAACAAAACTATTTTGTTTACATTTAATGAGGCCAGATTTTCAAAATATTTCTTTATCTTTACACTGTTTGCATTTCCCCTTCTCCCAATCAAAATAACAATATTTGTGGATGGACTGTAATTACCACTTATAACTTTATCTATAATTTGACTATAAGATGCTTCAGGCATACAATAATTGACTACTTGGTCATTTAAATGGTGTTGTAGTGTATGACCCATATTTTTACCCATTTCATCGCAGTACATCAATATTTTGTTTTTATTGTTTAACATTTTATTTGTTATTATTAATTCTTCTGTGTTTGGTGTGGCGAGGGAAGTACTGCTGAGACTGTCAAACAACTCCAAAGTATGAGTCACTGATGGAGGAGACTCATTTGAGACAGCTGACCGTGAACAGCCTGATGGATCATGATTACAATCAGGTGTAAGATTGTTTGTGAAGGAGTTAAACATTCTCTCATTCTCACTACACTGTTCCACCAGACTGTTCATTGCCAGAATATACTCTCCTATTTCCTTTTGAGAAATCTCATATTTAGATATAACACTATTCAAGGAATCCTGTAAGCGGAGAGTCTCTGACTGTAATTGTTGAATTTCAGCCTCATAATTATTTTTAATGCTTTCTAACTTTATACTATGTCCACTAATTGTTTCTTTTAATTTTTGAGAACTTTTTAATGTGTTGAAGCTTTTTGAAAAAGTATTTTTGTTATTTTTAATTAATTTCTGGGTTTTTCTAAACTGTCAAATATCCTCAATCAAGCTTGAACCTTAATGCTTTAACGATAAAGTTGAAAACCTATTTAAGAAATTTGACAGAATGTAGTAGCTTGTTGTGCGTGCTGTGGTCTGTACAACAATTCCATTTAATAAATGAATGCGTTTGCTTGATGTGCAGTATGGCAAGCAGCAGCGGTAAGAAGGAGCCTACTCAACTGTCGCCGGTCAAGAAGCGGGTCAAGGAAGGAACGCCACCCTCAAGACACAGGCACCACCATCACGATCACACGTTAGTAACAAGACTTAAAACACACCAATCTAAAAGAAGCAGCTGTAATATCAGATACAACTAAACGACATATAGTCTTTCTCACATATGTAAATATGGATTTTTGCGCTCTTTTCGAGTTTTTGACCCGAGTTTACGATAGGCTATTTAACAGATTTATAATTTCAATCTTGAATTACTTGGTTGTGGTTAAGAGGTCCACCGAAAGTTTTTTTTTTATTTAAATACGTATTTCGTAAGAAACATGCAAATAAAAATTCAAAATTCAAATAAGCCGCCGAAACGCTTTATTCAGCAATATGGCGTCGCGCCTTGTAAGTGACATCACAAGCGATTTTCATTTCTGCAGTGGTGTTCGTATTTATCTGTTATTTGTTGTTGTTTATCTAATAAAATGGTTTACAAGTGGTGTGCTGTACCGGGTTGTACAAATACATCGATAAAACACCTGAGAACACATAGAACAACAAGAAGTGCTGATGCGCGTATGACGTTATCGTGACCTTACTCAATTCGGATCGTTTCACAATATGTGGCGCGAGATACAAAAAGTCAAATATATTTTTGTGTTTTTGGATATATTAATTGTTATTATTTTTATTAAAATTCGACTAAATGACACTTTAAGCATTTAAAGCAAATAATCACAAAAAAATTAATACTGTCAAATAGCCTATTGTACTATAGTTCATGTAGTTTAGTACGGACAATAGCAGGTCAAGCTATTCCAAACTGTCTAATATTCCCAACCAACCTTGAGCAGTAATGCTTTAGCCGATAAAGTTGAAACTTGAATACGAAAATTTGACTGATTGTAGCCTGATGTGATGTGTGAGGACTTGGTGTCTTGATTAACCATATGAATGTAACACAATAATTTTAGTTTGACAAGATTTAAAAAAAAATAGGCTTCAAAATTCATTTACCCCTTTATTTAGTATGTACTTCCTAGTTTCATAATCTAAGCTGAACGTTCAAGGGGTATTCGGCCTTCTAACATAGTAACCAACACCCACACAACCTAATCAACAGCATCGTCGAATTCGGCTCACACGATGTTAACCCCAACAGCGGCCGGACACAACCCGGCACGAGTTGGGAAGGAGGCGCCGGCCACACGATCACGATCCGCGACACGCCGTCTCCGGCCGTGTCCGTGATCACGATCTCGGACTCGGATGACGACGCCGACACACCGCGCCGCAACCGCCACCCGCACCTCTCGCATCAGCCGCACGCCACGCAGCCGCATAACAATCAAGGTAACCTCATCCTCTTACCAGCTAAAACCACTGCCATTTTTTTTTGTAGTGTGGCCTTATAAATCATAAACCAGCGCTTGACCGCAATCCCGCCTGATGCTAAGCAGTGACGCGATCGTTGATGGTAAAGCGCGCTAGTTTATTAAGAGCCTATTCACTCTGGCCTTGAAGACACTCAAATTGTAGTGTGACGGAAACACCGTCAAAACTTTGTGCCCATTTTAAGTAAAAGAGAAATCTTCAAAAGTTCTTCTTTATTTTTTCTTTGGCTTCGCATGGTTTCTTTTAGCCAATGTCACGTAATTCATGTCGAAATAGACGGCCACGTGAACCGTCTACAAGGGAGGTTTTAGGCAAAGTCATGATGGGGCCTTTATGCTGCTATATCTCAATTTTCTTTATGAATTATTTACTGTATGCACTTGTTACTACATAACTCACACACTTTTATTTAGCAAACAACACAATAAAAATTATTTACATTCTAAATATATAGTAAATATGTGTTTAACAAAATTATGATTATTAGAACTATCGCTACGAAGTATATTGATTAAAATGATGTGAATCCGAATGATTACGTTCTGCAGGCGGCAGTGGCGAGTGCGTCCCGACACAAGCAGCGGGCGGCGCCAGCGGAGCGGGCGTCATCTGTAGTGCGCGCTCGCCCAAGGACGACAAGCACGTCAAGCACGAGCCGCACCAGAACTGCTACCACCACCATCAGGTAATTATAACACAACACTTAAGAGACACTAGTGCCGAGGAATTTGGAAAATAGGTATTTGAAGAAACTATTGCCGTCGCTCTGCTTCCAACCTCTCCCGGTAAAGTGCGATGAGGACAGTTGCAGCTCAGGCTGTTTTTACCTACAAAACGTTGACCAAAAGACGTTTCGTATTCCGCTGTTTTCTTATTCAAAACTCGACTAATCTCAGTCATTTTTATACCAAAATTTAGAGGCAAAGTATAACTTTTTTGTCAAAAACTTATCACATTTGTCTAATAGTCGTCTGAACGTCATGGTATTTGGTCCTCTTTTTACAAATGGGTTATTTTTCGGGATTTTGAGGTATCATATTTCTTTTATTAATTATGTTTCCGAAAAATCAAATGATAGGGGCACATATAATCACGGTGTTAAAGTGTAGAAAAAATATAATTGCTCTTAAAGCGTTATCCACGAAGAAAACAGTGGAATTCGTTTGTATAGAGAAAAAACCACTAGATTCCCGTCCTTAACCCTAAGTTTTTGGCAGACGTATAGTTTCATCGATCAAAACAATCGTTACAAAGCTTAAATGCAATGCAAGAATTTAGCGAATATAATCAGCCCCCTAATCGGCGAATACAGTTTTGTCAAATGCTTACGACTAGTTGGCATCAGTTGGGATCGTTCGGACCGCTCATTGGTCCGTTTGGTCCAAACGATCCCAACTAGTCGCAATCATTTGACAAAAATGTGTTCGCCGATTAGGGGGCAGGCTATAGTAACTGATATGTATACTAATCTATAGACCGGTTAAAATATTCTTTTGCATGCTGTATAACAATTTATTTCAGTGTGACTAAGTTTAAAATGGGGACGACTGGTCCTCCGGGATGCCTATGTCCAGCAGTGGAAGAAGTTTCCAGAAGTTTAAAAATCATTACTTTTTAAATGACTACACGAGTAGATTCTAGTGTTTACATTTCAATAAAACTATTGGCCAACGGATTTATTCGTAAA
Source organism: Sesamia inferens (assembly GCA_037179545.1). Classification (NCBI taxonomy): domain Eukaryota; kingdom Metazoa; phylum Arthropoda; class Insecta; order Lepidoptera; family Noctuidae; genus Sesamia; species Sesamia inferens. The sequence continues at coordinate 11,781,213 of CM073935.1, read as the reverse complement.
TCTCTTAACTACCACATTTATTACTAGATATCAACAAACATCACCCCTGTCCGAGAAGAATAGGCAAAGGAAACATATTTAAAAAAAAACATGCACACAACAAACTAAAAATATTCAAACTATCTGTCTCGATTTTCAGCAACAGCAGCAGCAGCAGCAACTGCAGCAGCAGCAGCAGCAACAACAGCAACAACAACAGCAACAACAACAACAACAGCAACAACAACAGCCGCAGCCGCAGCAGCAACAACAGCCAGCCCCCCAGCAAGCTGTACCACAACAAGCAACCAATCAAACAAATCGAAACAACAACGTCGCAACCGTGGCCACGCCCCAAAGTCAGAAGAAGCGACTACTGGCGCTCGCGCAACAAGAGGCGCAAGCGAAGAGGGAACATGAACACGCGCATGCGCATCTACCGCCTGTTAGTATTTAATCAAATTTAGAATTTTCTTCTAAGTTTTTACAAGGCAAACAGAAAACATCACGCTACAACTCTGTCACACCTTACAGAGAATTGGTCTGTGTGGCTACCAGGGCTGTAATAACGCTAAATAATATAGTAGAAGTTCAACTCTTGTTCGTATTTAATCCAGTTAAAGTTATGGTTTAGTTTCGATCACATTTCGTATCGCGCTAAAATTTCAACTTCGGTTGAAGTAAAATCAATGTAGGTATGAGTGATACATTTCATCAGATATAATAATTAAAACTAAATCAATTATAAGTAAATCTAATTGTTTAGACGTAAGTTTGAAATGGCATAGAAAAAGGTAACTTTGTTTCAACTTTGTCATTTGACAACAGTTACGTTCCAATTGTGATCCAGTTATGGTTAAACCGTTAGCGCGATACGAAACATAACAAAAGTTATGGTTTGGTTGCGATCCAATTCTGTTTTGGTTGAATTATTTCAGCGCGATTGCCCCCCCCCCCCCCCCGTATTTTATATGGAACACCTGACTATCTGACCTCCACAACCCTTTTACTGGGTTTCCTTAGTAAGGCTGTCAGACCTTAGGGCTTCTGACAACCCGTACTGCCTGTCCACGAATGAGAGTCGGGACCTACAGTTAAACATGCTTTCCGAGGCACGGAGGGGTCTCGTAGAGATGGTCACCTATCTGCAGTCTAATCGCGGGTAGCGTAGCTTAAGCTGATCGATCGACCCATAGGTTATTATTATTAACCACAAGCCCCTCTTATTTATGCCTCGACTTTAGAAGCTTTAGGTAGTATCTATAGCTCGACGTTAGGGGCAGTAGGTCGTCGGAATTATACATACGGCATTATACCCGGTATAAACCTGTTTTACCTACCTATTTTTATGACAAAGAGGCGTATTTTGCAGTGAGACTCACATCGGGTATGACTTTGCAGTTGGCTGCTTTGTCGATGTGGTGTCTCCTACTCAGTAGAAAGTGTCTGGGTAGCGCTTTGCCCGCTCCGGTAGGTGACAAGGTGCTCCGGTATCTTTGTGAAGTGTTCACGATTGCAAGGTCAGCGGCCACACACGTTTGGAGAATGTTGTTCACGAACACGCTCAAACCCGTCACTCTTCTCACCCACATGACCGTTCAAATCACCACCCAGAACCACTCCATGGGATAACGGGATCCCGGGAAACAGTCCTTTGAGCTGGCTCCAGAACAACATATTTTTGGCGTCACCGCACCAGGAACAGCGAAACGGATTTTCAGCGGACGGTTTGGGCTCGCTTCTTCAGCCGTGTCCGCCTCTGGCACGGTGGCCCTTGCCCATAGGTCACAGGAGTCGGGCGAAGCCCCAGCGCGTCGTTTTGCGGCGGCGCCATAACTGTGTCACGTGCATTTCTTACTTTCCTGTTCATAATAGTTTGGCATGTTTTGCTTTTACGAGTCCGACTGCCGTCAGACCACTCATCCCCGAAAGGAAAGCTGGCGTCAGCACCCCGTCCGTAAGTCAGCAGGTGCTGACTGTGGGGTTGACTTGGGTCCCAAAGATGGTGGTGGGACCCCAAAGCACCCCAGTACCTGATCGTAGTATTGATGACGAAGCCAATTAACTAACAACTCATTTTATAGCCGGTATTTTTTTTATAAATACCCGGTAAAAAAGGGTATTTTTTCTTTTTTACCTATTTTACCCTTTCCTTCCAATTTTTACCTTCCCATTTTTACCTACCCGCCCATCTCTACATGCGACCTAATGCTTCTAAGGTCGAGATATATTGTCATAGTTCATTATTTACGTCATGGTTAAGTTGAAACTATTATGGTAGGGGTGCCTTTAAACGTCGCATATTTATACTGATTTATGAACAATATGGTGTCTTGGGAGATCTTTTAAAGCAAACTCTTAATAATAGCTCACAAAGCCGAACTGTTTGTGACAAGGATGTGTCGCCACGTACTTTTTATCTCCGTTTTAGTGAGAAAATTGATGAATGATTTAAACCTTTGCTAACTAACAGTCTACGCCGTAATCTAACTTGACTATTACCTTGTATTGCAGAGCGGGTCGACGGTACGCCAAACGAACGACTATCAATGTAATCAGTACGCGCCGGCGCAACATAATAAGAGGGATAGTGTAAGTATTAATACGAATTTAACACGATGTGGCTTAACGCGAAATCTTAGGCCCGGCGCACACCGCTGGAGGCGCGACGAAGTGCAAATGGAGGCAACAATTTAATATAATCCTTAATTAACTTGACATACGGTCTACCAAGGCCCAACGCACACCGCTGGAGGCGCGGCGGAGTGCAATTGAAGACAACAATTTAATATAAACCTCAACTACCCTGACATACGGTCTACCAAGGCCCAACGCACACCGCTGGAGGCGCGGCGGGGTGCAATTGAAGACAACAATTTAATATAAACCTTAACTACCTTGACATACGGTCTACAAAGGCCCAGCGCACACCGCTGGAGGCGCGGCGGGGTGCAATTGAAGACAACAATTTAATATAAACCTTAACTACCTTGACATATGGTCTACAAAGGCCCAGCGCACACCCCTGGAGGCGCGGCGAAGTGCAATTGAAGACAACAAATTAAAATAAACCTTAACTACCCTGACGTACGGTCTACAAAGGCCCAGCGCTTACAGCTGGAGACGCGTCGGAGTGCAATTGAAGACAACAATTTAATATAAACCTTAACTTCCTTGACATACGGTCTACCAAGGCCCAACGCACACCGCTGGAGGCGCGGCGGAGCGGAATTGAAGACAACAATTTAATATAAACCTTAACTACCTTGACATACGGTTACGAAAGCCCAACGCACACCGCTGGAGGCGCGGCGGAGTTCAATTGAAGAGAAGAATTTAATGTAAACCTCAACTACCTTGACATACGGTCTACCAAGGCCCAACGTACACCGCTGAAGGCGCGGCGGAGTGCAATTGAAGAGAAGAATTTAATGTAAACCTTAACTACCTTGACATACGGTCTACCAAGGCCCAACGCACACCGCTGGAGGCGCGGCGGAGTGCAATTGAAAAGAAGAATTTAATGTAAACCTCAACTACCTTGACATACGGTCTACAAAGGCCCAGCGCACACCGCTGGAGGCGCGGCGGAGGGCAATAGGCTAGTTGACTAAAAAAACTGATTAGTCCGTCAGTCAGATTTCCAAAAAATACTAGACACGGTATTTTTTTCTTTTTTCATATAAACAAAAAATTAACACGACACAGTGCGTTGAAAACTCGTGTGACGTTTGACATTGCACGCTACACTTTTTAGCGAGCAGTGACGTCACCAGCCACCACTTCTGATCTTTGATGCTTTTTATATTTGTAATTTTTTATTGATTTGATAAAACAAAATATACGTATCCAATATTTTTCTATAATCTGAATGACGGACTAAATAGAATCAATTTTTTTACCCAGGAAACATCCCTATTGAAGAGAACAATTTAATATAAACCTCAACTACCTTGACATACGGTCTACAAAGATCTAGCGCACACCGCTGGAGGCGCGACGGAGCGCGTTTCCTTGAAACGCGGGGGCGTTATTCTTTTGTAAACCGCATGTCAAGGTAGTTAAGGTTTATATTAAATTGTTGTCTTCAATTGCGGCGATTTGTGCTGGGTCTTAGACTACATACAGAGTGGTGCTAACAATACGACAATAATTGAAAACACGAACAATGCTGGTTCATAGGAATAATCCTAAACCATAGAATAAAACCTAGCATCAAAAATAAAAAACAAAAAAAAAATTCAAATAAACTAAATCGCATAAAATTGCAAACGGAATAGAACAACCTTTAAAATATTAGTTCACTGACCTCCGATCGGCGACAGCGCGATCCTGTATCGACTTGCTTTTTCGGGCTATTATTATTAAAGTTTGGTGCCGCAGGATGCGGCGGTCATTAACCTGTAAGCGCTTCCTTATCAACATGTACATCATGTAGAAAATGTTAAAAATGAAAAATAATTTCCTGTGACTAAACTAATGGACATATTTATATGATTTTTATGGGTAGACTGAGAATGTGTTGAGGTACACGATGTTTAATTTATTGTCGTATTGTCGGCACCACTCTGTATAGCGTGAATACAAACGATTTCATAATTTAATAAAAATACCATTTTAATACGAGTTTTTTCTAACAAAAAAAAAAACCAGTCGTGGGATTGACCGACAGAAATGAAAACTAAAATCATTAAATAACCTAGATACACAAAATGTAAAAACAAAAACAATCACGGTGTCGGATCGGTTTCGCTCACGCGATTTCAATGCTTTTTTCTTTTCTTTTTCTTCTTCTTCAACCTATGGATGTCCACTGCTGGACAAAGGCTTCCCCCAAGGCTTTCCACGCTGACCGGTCCTGTGCTGCCCGCATCCATCGGCTTCCCGCGACCTTCACTAGGTCATCGGTCCACCTTTTTGGGGGCTTCCCTACGCTGCGTCTTCCAGTACGTGGCCGCTACTCCAAAACCTTACTGCCCCATCGGCCATCGGTTCTAAGAGTAATGTGCCCTGCCCACTGCCACTTAAGTTTAGCGACTCGCAGAGCTATGTCGGTGACTTTGGTTCTTCTGCGGATCTCCTCATTTCTGATTCGATCACGCAGAGAAACTCCGAGCATAGCTCTTTCCATTGCCCTTTGTGTGACTCTGAGCCTTCGTATGAGGCCCATTGTGAGCGACCACGTTTCAGTTCCGTAAGTCATCACTGGCGGCAACACACACTGGTCAAAGACTTTAGACTGGTCAAGTCTTGAGACACGGTGGTATCTTGGACGACGAGAAGATGTATCGTAGCTTCCCAAACGCTGCCCAGCCGAGCTGGATTCGACGAGACACCACTTTCTCGAAGTTGGACCTACTCCGTGTGGTACCGGGCTATCCCGTGTGGTACCGGGCTTAGAATAGTACCAACACATATCCTCCCGTTGGTGTCGTAAGAGGCGACTAAGGGAACTCACCCGGGAAGCGGGCAGCAGCGCTTCTTTTGTGTAATATCAAATCACTGCGATCCCCAAACCGCCTGCCAAGCGTGGGGATTATGGCAAACCCCCCCAATGATGCGCACGACAAAGCCCAGGCCCCTAGTCCCCGGCAGCTCCGCTATTCCAGTCTACGGTAGCGGACTCGGTTACGGCGGAGCAAGGGGTGCTAAGTATATCCGGAAGAGATCCGGCTACCATCACCAACGACGACCTTTGGTCTTGGCAACATAAAACACGCGCACACTACGGACCGATGAGAAGATTGTCGAATTGGAGGAAGAACTGAGCCGGTTGCGCTGGGACATCGTGGGGTTATCTGAAGTCCGAAGAGAGGGAGAGGATTCGATAATCCTGAAGTCTGGCAACCTGCTTTATTTCCGGGAAGGCGACCAGTTGTCCCAGGGTGACGTCGGGTTTATTGTCCACAAGTCCCTCGTGAACAACGTTATTAAAGTCGGGAGCTTTTCGACTCTGGTGGCGTAACTTGTACTCAGAATAACCAAACGATATTCGTTAAAGGTTATACAGGTCTACGCTCCGAGGTCTACACACTCCGACGATGAGGTGGAGGCTATATATGAGGACGTCAGTAGGGCCATACATTCCTCCAAAACCCACTACACTGTTGTCATGGGGGACTTTAACGCAAAACTGGGCATGCGAGAGACGGACGGGACGAAAGTGGGGCAATTTGGAGTTAATCCCCGAGGTCAGATACTAATGGATTTCATGGAAAAGAAAGGACTCTTTGTGATGAATTCCTTTTTCAAGAAACCATTGCACCTCAAGTGGACCAGGATTAGCCCCGATGGTCAGACCAAAAACGAGATAGACTTCAATGTCAACGAAAAGGCAAGTGTTCAATGATGTCTCCGTGATCCATGCGATTAAAACAGGGAGTGATCACCGTATTGTTAGAGGCATCTTGAACTTCAACATTAGGCTCGAACGCTCTCGACTTATGAAGTCTACGCTCCGTCCAGCGTCAACCTAACTCCAAAACCCCGAAAGCTTTCAGATCGAACTGCAAAATCGCTTCGAATGTCTCGGTGAATGCGTAGATGTGGACGACTATAACAACAGGTTTGTGGAAAGTCCAAACGGAAGGCTCCAAGTTTTACAAAAACCTCCGTTCAAAAAGACAGAGGAAGATCTCCGGTCCCACCCGTCGGCTAATCGAAGAAAGACGGGAGGTGGTCTTAAAATCCCCTGATGACGCTTCGTGTATCAGATGCCTTAACAGACAAATCTCAAAGTCACTGACTCGCGATATACGCCAATTTAATACAAATTGTATTAAAGAGGCTATCGAGCGGAATAAAGGCTCCAAAGTGGTCGCACGAGATTTGTCTGTTGGACAGAGCCTACTTGCAAAGCTAAAGACTGGGGATGTTAGGATCGTCACTTCCAAGCCCGAGATTTTGGGTGAGATTGAGAAATTCTACGGAGAGTTATACACATCAACACACGCACCTGTTGTAAGCCTGCCTAATGATCCTAGAGCTAGACTAACCCGACACTACACCGACGATATCCCGGACGTCAGCCTGTACGAGATTAGTATGGCTCTGAAACAGCTCAAGAACGCTCTGAAAGCTGGTGGCAAACCGGTTCTTAAAGCGCTTCAGAAGCTATTTAATTCCGTCATTATTAAAGGCGAAACGCCTAAGGCGTGGCACAGGTGCGTGGTGGTGTTGTTTTTCAAAAAAAGGTGACAATACCCTCCTGAAAAACTACAGACCGATATCCCTCCTGAGCCATGTCTATAAGCTGTTTTCTAGGGTCATCACGAATCCTCTCGCTCCCAGGTTCGACGACTTCAGCCTCCCGAACAAGCAGGTTTCCGAAAAGGCTTTAGCACCATAGACCACATACATACGCTGCGGCAAGCTATACAGAAGTCCGAGGAGTATAACAAACCACTATGCTTGGCGTTTGTGGACTATGAGAAGGCCTTCGATTCGATCGAGACTTTGGCGGTGCAACAGTCTCTCCAGCGGTGCCAAATTGACCATCGATACATTGAGGTGACAAAGTGTTTGTACAAAAACGCCACCATGTCAGTCCGTCTCCAGTACCAGGACTCGAAACCGATCCAACTTCAGCGTGGAGTGAGACAAGGAGTTGTCATATCTCCTAAATTGTTCACTGCTGCGTAGGAAGATGTCTTCAAGCTCCTGTACTGGAAAGGACTTGGCATCAACATCAACGGCAAGTACGTCACTAATCTCCGTTTTGCAGATGATATCGTGGTTATGGTTGAGACCCTGGAAGACTTGGGCAAAATGCTCAATGACCTCAGCAGAGCTTCCCAACAAATGGGTCTAAAGATGAACATGGATAAGACGAAGTTCATGTCGAACTCTCAAATGCTCAACGTTGCTAAAGAACTTTTCACTCCAATAAAAATGGCAGGATTCTATAAAATAAAAATCTTAAAAAATACTTTTGTTATACGACAGCTTCCCGGTGCCTTCAATTCTTTTTACCCCCAAGCACTACCACTGTCTATTCAGCCAAAAGAAGAGTTCATACACACTTTCATCCCCTAATTAAACCCTTTAGGGGTTCTTTATCTCAACACTCCTGCCTTAGTACTCATATACGTACTAGTAAGGAATTCTTGTGGTAAATTTCATAGTTCCAGACCGGTGATTAGCGACTGTTCAACCATACATTTTTGACGTTTGCACTTCACTTAAATTTAATCATCGTTTTAGAATAAACACCATAATGTTTAAGAGGTTAAACAGTCGCTAATCACTAGCTAACTTTAAGCAACGTTTATGAATAGAGGGTAGAGTGTTTTAGACCAGCAGGGTAATTGCGTAACATACTATCATTAGAAATGGGTTTCATTTAGACAGTTCGACAACATTCACTGCGTTATTTACGTTGTTGAGTTGACTCATTTTCGAACACATGGAGCAATAAGATTCGAAATGATTCCAATTGATAGTCATAGTGTGTTACTCAATTAGGGTCGCTGAAATGTATGTTAGTGAATAAATTTAATGATTTTTATTAAATAGAATAGATATGTACGATTAGAAACACAAAAGCAAACGTTATTGATTACAGAGCGGCGGTTGTCGCGAGTACCTGACCAACGCTGGCGGCGTGGGAGGCGTCACCGGCGTGAGTGGCGTCAGCGGCGTGAGTGGGGTCAGTGTCAGCGTCAGCGGACCCCCAGCGGCGCACAAGCACGCCGCGCCGCACGCCTGGCATCACCATCCGCATCCACATTACAAGTTAGTATCTTCTCAGGCTATAGAGGTTCTCTGTTGGTCAAAGGCCTCCCCCAAGGCTTTCCATTATGACCGGTCTTGTGCTGCCCGCGGTCACGTACCGTAAGACGCTGCGTAGGGAAGCCCAACAAGGTGGACTGATGACCTGATGAAGGTCGCGGCGATGGATGCGGGCAGAACAAAACCGGTGAAATTAGTATACATTCTACAGATAATTATTGAATACAAAAACGCCAGAATAGCACACAATATTGTTTTATTTTTATGCTTGTTGCAATTTGCAGGTTGTATGATTCTCTGCCGTAATGTGTATGCACAAAATTATATGATTAATATTAATTCTGAAATATATATTTGTTACGGCAATGTAGCTCCGAAATGGCTCTACCGATTTTGGTTTCTTTTTGTTATTAACATACAGCTTGACGCAAATTGCAAAAAACATTGATAATTAAAATTTCACAGGCTAATTCAGCAGTAATACTTTAAAATAAATAACATGTGTTTTTGTTTATTATGCCAAAACTCGCATTTGTGTGCAATTTATGAGCTAATGAGGGCTGATATTTACTTTGTCAGAGATTCTAAACCAATAAATAAAATAGATTTTTTTGTCCTCGTATAGAATTTATCATATACGATAAAAGTCAGCCCTTAAAGAAAATGAAAAGTGGTTAATAATTCTGCACACAGCCCATTTATATCTACCGCTTATTGTAGTTGTAACATTATTTTGGCGTAGTAAGGTTCAAAACGCAAAAACTATATGATTCCACGTTCTATACAGACCGCCGGACGTAGCACACAGTTCGTCCCTCGACGGGATACAAACTATTATGATGGAACAGTTGATTGCCAATAGACCGTTGAACGCTGAAAGGACGAACATCGCGGATTACAGGAACCATACATTGTAAGAAATACTGTCAAAAACATCTTTTGAATCAGTTTTTTTATTTATTTATTTTTGTAATGGCATGACTTCTGGCTATATTTCCCACTAGCTAGGTAGAATTAGATACATGTACAATACTGCGTTTTCTGAAAATCTGAAAAGGTGTATTTGCTTATACATTTGTTCGGATTCAATACATTAACAACTTACACTTTTAAAGCATTTTAAACAATTTTAAATTCTGGTTCGGACGACAACAGAAGGGTAATTGCGTAACACACTATTAGTAGTATTGATGTCTGGTGAAGCCGTACGTAGGACGGGTCTGAGCAGTTGTGTTGCGATGTGTGCCGGGTACGATGCGCCTAATGTTGTTGTGTTGGGAGTTTTGTCGTGGAGGGTCTTCAGATCAATCTCCCTTTGGCGCAGCATCGTTGGTCGTGTTGTTGGGTTTAACACTGCATCACCTTGCTCAACTGCCGTCTTCCTACCTATTCGCTCAGTTTTGAGTGAATAGGCTCTTAATAAACTAGCGCGCTTTACCACCAACGATCGCATCACTGCTTACCATCAGGTGGGATTGCGGTCAAGAGCTAGTTTATATATATTTAAAAAAAAAAATAAAAAAAAGTATTGGGTTTTATTTTGACAGTTCGACAACATTCATTGCATTATTTACGTTGTTGAGCAGACACATTTTCGGACACGTGGAGCATTGGATTAGCAATACGCTTCGAAATGATTTCAACTGATAATAATAGTGTGTTACCCAATTGGGGCGCAGGGCATGCCACCTGAAACTATCAAATATTCCTATACAACCTTGTGCCTTAATGCTTTAGAGATAAAGTTGAAGATGTAATGAAGAAATCTGACCGATTTTAGTAGCTGATTTTTGTTGATCAAACATCTTACTATCGCAGCAGGAGACTTCTAAAGAAAAGTCTAATTAAAAGTAAAAACAAAAATTGAGTGATGTATAAATCGAAAATGACCAAGTTTTGACTTATCATAAACCACACACCACAGATATCTACACTTACCGTTGTCATCTAGAATGAAATGCTTGTGTCGAACCGAACAAGTGCGTAACATGCCTTAGAATGATGACCTTAATTTTGATGTGACAATGTCTTATAATTCGATGGAACCGGCTGCACGCACGGAAAAACATGACTCATGCGGCGTTACCCCGTCCCAACCCCAGTCCCGCTTGAAGTGCAAGCGAGAGCGCGGAACGAGCGACAAAGAGGCACAATTGACCTCCGCGTTCGGAAGCGTTCGACATCTGTCTCTCTCCTACTTGAGTTAGCGATACGTCCGCGTGGACAGCTTCTATACAATAATACATTTACATGTTTTCGTGCATGAAGTGCAGTGAAAAGTGAATATGGTGTCAATTGTTTATAGCAACGATAATTGCGGCGATAAAGGTTTGAAAAATGAAACCATTCCATCAGTATTTTCTTATGACGTTGTCACTTTTAACTATCTTCAGTGAACCGACTTTACAGACAACTAATTTTTTCAATATATTGTGGGTTCAAAACTAACTAACAGCTCTTATGATTTTAGAGCCATTTTTAATACAGTATAAAAAAATGTTGACAGTGCTAATTGAAATTCAGTTTTTTTTTTTTTATTATTCAAATGATCATACCATATGTCGCATTCGCCTTTACAATCTTACATGAGGTATTTTTCATCCACAAACAAAAAATAGGAAAATCCTGAATAAAAATAAATTAATTCGGCCTGGATGCCAAAAAGGTGATGATGTTCGCGCAGGACAATAGTGCCACTTATAATTTCTTATTTACTAGGTAGAGCTAAAGCCAAACCATATTTACTTATTTATGAAATAAAGGCACTTCAGCCATAGTTAAGTGTGCCTCGATTTTTGTCGCTTGATTTGCAATTTCTACGATCAGAAAATCCGTCAGCTTCTTCCAGAGCTCGATTTTATCCTCAATTTAAATTAAAATCGAGTAATACTTGTGTTTATCATACCACAGTGGCAACAGGCAATAAATAGTCAATCGTCTGTTACTTGAGGAAGTAACAGATGATTGACTATTTATTGCATTTAGTACCTAAGTAAGTACTGAATTTTGTTACATTAAAACTTGCCCACTGTCTCAAACCGAGCAAATCAATAAGTATTATTATTGAGTTTCAAACTACAAAAAAATTTAACGTTTTTAAAAAAAATATGTATAATTATCAATTTATAATGTAATTATATTAGTAAGATTAGTCTAGGTTATGCTGTCTCACTCTTGCACGCGTAGCATTACCATTATAGAAATGGGATTTGTTGACGGAAGAATAGACTAAATGATCATTGTAGACGGATTTTTATAGAAATCATTGTCATTTTATTTGTGATCGTGGCACGCATGCTGCGTAAAAGCCTTCCCACTCTTTCCATCTTTTACAGAATATGGCATATTAATTTAAGACCTTTTACATGATTCTGTTAACAAATACTGAAATAAAAACGAATGAAGTTTGTAAAAGTACTGATTCAATCTAAAAATAAATAATAATACTCTTCATTGAATAGATCATTACATATCAGTAATCATATAGACGCAAACAGCCAGTTCTCCCTGAATAAGCGTTTTCACAAATAAATATATCAAGTAATAAAATGTATATTTGTTGTAGGACCGGCAGTGGTGGTGTACTGTCTCCGGGTGGCGGAGTGTCGCCGGGCTACCTGCCGCCTCCACTCTACGTGCCCACCTACCATTATCACACGTAAGTTGTTACATTTACATATTTAGGTATATGCACGATGCAGTGAAATCCCGACATGTACTATACTTTCTTTTAAAATACTTTAATGTGCATTCTTTTCATTTATATTTTTTTACTATGGTACTGGGTATTGGTATCGTGTGGTACCTGGCTTAGAATAGTACTATTTCCACCCGTGGGTGTCGTAAGAGGCGACTAAGGGAACTCACCAGAGAAGCGGGCAGCAGTGCGGTCTTCTATCCTCAACCCACATACCAAGCGTGGGGATTATGGCAAATCCGCCCAACTTGGAGAGGCCTTTGCCCAGCAGTGAACCTCTATAGGCTGATGAAGATATCCACAACGTCGCTCCACGTACCCAGTTGATTACAATAGACTAGTCCCCTATTATAATAGTCCTGTGTAAATTTGGGCAACATAGGCGTGATGTTGATGTGAGTGGTCCTGGTTCCAGCGGCGGCGCGCACGGCGTGGCGGGCGTGGCGGGCGTGGCGGGTCCGCCGCCGGCTCACCACGCGTCAGGAGCTCGCCTGCCGGGCTACCTGCAGCCCTACTCGCCCACGTACCTGGTGCCGCAGCACCACCAGCAGCACCTGTGGTACACCGACTGAACATCACTTCCAGTGCCAGCGTTGACCGCTCCTAAAAGACATTAAGCTACGTACACCGCTCCGCGTGCCTACGGGCGAGCGGGTCCCTGCGCGGTTGGCCAGGCCCCGCCCCTCCGTAAGTCCGCCCGAGCGGCCGAGGAACACTCAACTCGACTATCACACTGCAATTTTTAAATAAATCCTCGACTAGTGTGAACCTAACATGTTCCTTAGCAACAAACTCACGTTCAGCGCTATACGATAGTTGAAACGACAACTTTCTTGTACAAATTGTGATTTTTATTTCTTATTATTACTACTTATAAAGATGGGTCTTATATTTTCATCAAGCTACAGCAGTAGTCGGGTTATACTTAATCGAGTATAAAATGTTTAAATCATTATTTGATTAGATATGTGTAATTTATTACATAATAGCTTCATGTAAGCGTTTATAAATGTATGTATAATAGATTAGTGTCGCATTATTTTGTATGATTTGATGTCTGTACGGTGTCGTAGACAACAATTTATTCACATGTATTATATGGATTGTAAATTTCGCGTTATATTTTGCTGATAAAGCGAGTTGCATTTACTAATATTTTATCATAGTTTAGTCTTTGTACCAAATCATTTCAATGTGGAATTATTATTGATGTAGTAGCGATTATAACATGATGGTGTGCGTTTGTTTGAGCTGAAGTGTGCGTGGCGTATAGCACGCACTGATTAGTTACGTCACATTTTTTGTCAATTATAACGTTTGATTTTACGTGTATTTAGAGTGTATAATGCTGTAGAAATATTGAGATTTGTTTGTTACGTTCCATATCAAGCAATACAGCTGGCAACACTACAAACATTTATTGCTGTTTACTATCGTATATTCAAAATTAAAGGGTTTTATATATACTACGTAGAGATAATTAAATGTGTAGGGCGCGGTGATGGACTACTTGTATAGATGTAGATTCGAGTATATTAAACGAAATAATAAAAAAAAAACTATCTAAGATATTTTATAAACATTTAGTACACACTAATGATTAACTAAGATTGTAATAATGCATGTATAATCACTCTAGATAGAACGAAATTGTTTTAAAAAAATATAATAATGTCCTTTATAGAAGATGAAAAAAAAATAAAATAAAAAAGTTATGCAATTATTTTTACGACTGCAATTGATGTTTAGTTTCATATATTGATAAGTGTTTAGTGACACTAGAGCTACTATTATTTGCTGACTCGGTACGCGTCGATATACGACTGGGTATTTCAGTTTTGCAGTGTTTTAAACATAATTAATTGTAACAGATTATCGTCCGGTGTGACAGACCCGAGTATATATCCCCCCCCCCCTCGTCCCCCCACTCGCGAAATGCCGCGCCGCGTTATGTACACCCTCCGCGTTGTACATAAGTATTAAATAAATAAGTCATATCGTACAACTTTCGTAGTCATATAAAGAATAGATCGATAGATGGCCGTTTCGGTTGCGCGGGCGGCGTACAGCACGCGGCTCCTCTGCTGGGCATACGCTACGGAATACGACAGAATACTCATCGGTTGCCAAATATATTCCTTATATCGTATTATAAGATAAATCACTTTTAATATATAGCAGTAAAATAATTACAGCGATTTTTATTAGTAGTTTAATGTTACGCTTCTTTGGACAAACGACGAATTCTCTTTAGAAATGCCTAATTATATGATGTTATAACTTTCATGTAGTGTTTTTGATAAAGCTTTTGGTGTCATGCAAGGCAAATATCGACGGATGTGCTTCTGTGTCTATATCTTATTAATTATAACGAAATTGTCCCATTCAGGACGTTAACTAACTCTTTTTACATATTTAGGTAGCACAATGAGTATGGCTGCCTCGAATACTTTCCGTAACGCATGCCAAGTAGGTTTTTTGATTTAATATACATAATTTGTTTATTATCATTTAGTATTAAGTGTTTAATTTATAAATATCCACCATTTAATCGCAAGATTCTATAAACCACTGCATTATGTTTAATTCATATTAAAAATGTTTTATATGACAAGACTACAAGGTTAATATTATTAGTTTGTATCATAAACTTAGTACATTAGTTTTGCTGCCCGACAATAATTATTATTATTTTTAGTTTTTGTATTTTTAATGGTTGTAGTTACAACAATATGTTAAGTTACTTTATTTTGTTTTATTCTCAACTGCTTGGTTCGTGCGTCGTAATGAATATGCCAATGGGATTTATAATTTTATAAATTGTTAGAATCGAAATATTTATTTGTGAAACTCTAAAGCATTTAGATAAGAGTCTTAGGTTCTCAAATCCCACCATTCTAAACTAGAAACCTTCTGAATATAAAGCTTTCCATTCTCACTTAATTCTCACACTTATAATCATTCATAAAAATTATTGCAATTCTAATAAAGATCTCTTACAGAATGTTTTCACAATAGACGAGGAAATTGTATCTTTTTCATGTCATTTGTATAGGACATTCTGTACCTCATTCTCCTCCAAATCCTCTTCTCTAATCATTACGACGCCCGATGTATCGTGGACGTACGAGTGACCGGGCCTTTGTCAAACTTATTTAGAACACTTATAAAACGTAGTCATATGTGTGATTCTCCAAGAGATTATACTAATCGATTTATTATTTTTGGTTTAAAATCAATTCTAAATAAATTGATAATTAATTAATTGCTATATCAGTTGTTTTAGCACAGCCTATAATCCCAGGAGGGTTGGGCACGATGTATTTCAATCATAATGTATCGCCAGTGATTTTGTTAATTTAATATGAATATAATATTTTTTTTTGTATTGATGATTTTTTTTTCTATGTGAATTTTAGTATAAAATATGATATTGACAATTAATAACTATGTACAATGCCCGGCCGTTAAAATAGCACATTGTGTTTTAGGAAAAACTTGCTTTTGTAACATCGTCATTCTCACACATACTTGCGTGTCACACAGGTGCAAGGATCTTGTCTCACTTGACTGACGTTCTGTTGGCGATCTTTGTTTCTGTCGTAATAATAGTTTAAAGACTGATTTACACAGTGCAATGGGGCCGACGGGTTCTCGAGTGGTGAACACGCACCGGAAGACGTAGCGCAGACGTAGGCCCCCGACATGGTGGACCGACGACCTGGTGAAGGTCGCGGGAAACCGCTGGATACGGGTCGTCGTGGAGAACCTTGGGGGAGGCTTATGTCCAGCAGTGGACGTCTTTCGGCTGAAATGATGATGATGACTTCAATTAAGTTGAGGCAACAATAAAAGTTGCATTGTCTAAACACCATTTAGAAGATGCAAGTCTTTTGTTGCATTAATTTTATTGTATGCTATAGGCAATTAAATTGCACCGAGTAAATCAGTCTTAATAAACAAAATGGTGGAATTAGTTCCAATTTTGGCCACGTGATACAAAAGTCTTGTACAGCTGTATGATTAACGAAGAAGATAAAACAACAAACGAACTGTTACACAATAACGGACGTAGAATGTGTCATATTAACACCAATGTGCTATATGTCGGTCGTCCAAAGGCTTGCCCACTCGCTGCGCCCGCGCAGTAGAAAGCGAGATTGCCCCTCAAGCGAGGCTTTAGTCAATGATCTCCGTTAAAACGTGCACATATTATAACTATTACCCCTAATGTAGCACGGCGTTAGTTCGTCTCAATCTTTTGTTTTTAATAATTTCTAAGCTTTTATCGGAGTTTTGGGGTTTATTTTTAAGAGTATTAACATAATGGAATGTTAACACATTTTCTATAATAATTTTGTCCTAGTTCAACATACGTCTGCTTACGGTATCGTTTGAAAATTGCCTTAATATGTTTTAGTTTGTATATGGGGCATGTTGTATCGCATACAATTAATGTGTATCGACTCTTGGCTCACTCCACTCATCAGACGAGCAATCAATCAGCTGATGGACCTAATACAGTCAGTAATAAGTCGACTGTTTGTCGACGTGATTCTGTGATTATTATTATTCATATAATTTTAGTTCAAAAAATGTAAATTTTGGGCGGATGCAATAAGTAAATTCTTTCGTTTGTATAAAATTGCATTTTGCGAAGCAGCTGTATGAAATGCCCCGTGTATATGTATGTATATTTAGTTTAGTTGTGTATGGTTTCACCAAAACACTATACCGATTATAGTTGTAGAGGGATTATACGAAGAAAGTCGCGAATAGCTAATTCGAATGTCGACAATAATTTATTGTTCTATATAGTAACAATTAAATGTACAAAATACTCCTTTGTAAGTCGGTAATGACCCGCACCAGCTACCAGGGTGGCTACTATGAAATTTGTTTTCGAGACTCGATCATTGGCTCATTGGTTTAGAGTTCTTACAACCTTAAAGCAGGCCAATAATCGATATCGATGATCGAATCTTCGTAATAAAAACTCATGGTAGCCACACAGAATCAATATCTTATGTTGTTTCGTTGTAAGGTCGGACATTTATATTCCACTGTGATTATTTTACGTTCGAGGAACTGTATCGGTGAAACTGTTATGGTAGGCTTACGTTTGGTATAATCATGTAACTTTTAACTACGTACCTGTCGGTACCAGATGAGAACTAACTCTACAATAATGGGTATTTTATGTTTTAATTTAGCTTATAGGGGCTTGTGTAAACAAGTTGATACTATTAACATGTTTTAAATTCGATATGGGGGTGATCACGGGATATGGCACTGATGTTGCTTAGGTTTCTCTTCAATAATAATCAAATAGTTTATTATTAGATGAAAAATTGTAAATAAACATCCAAATATCCCTTTTTATTTTATTTTTATTTTTTTCCCGTACCTTATTTTCCTTTTATTTTTTTTTTTTTTTGTTTTTTGACGTATCTGTGGGCCCGTCTTCGTGCATCGCAAGTAGAGTACACGTGCGCTATCGTTCTCTCGCGCCTCAACACTTTGTAAGATAATTTTAATCATAATATTATATTAGTGGCAGCAGGCATTGCTATACATTATTATCGTCGGTGTAGTGTAGTGCTGTCGGCGCGAGACGACGGTGGCGCGCTCTATAGTCAATAGCGTGGCGAATGACGCCTGAGCTGCTGTCTCGACAATAACCCAGTGTCAGACAATAATCATTCTTATCATTTGCCAATTAGTAGACATTTTTGTTTGGCCCCTTATTAGTGACCATAGTATCTACGTGTGTACGATTAACTAGGCCTTTAGAATGTAGCGTGTGACGTTTTAGCATAACTCGCGTCAGGAGATAGTAAAAATACATTTCACAATACGTCTTTTCCCATTGCATATCTTATAAATAATTACATATATTAGATGTGCGTTAGAAATCCATTTAATACTGTATTGGAGGTGAACCAGCCCTCACGATACGCGTCCAGATCAACTTTTTCTGCGGCGCCGTCCATCTTCGGGCACCCATTGTGAGGAGGCTTTTGCCCAGCGCTCAACGTACGTACTGTTCGAAGTGACGCGGGAAAAGAGTTCTTTGAAGGATTTATGAGAGGCTTTGCCCAGCAATGGGACAATATAAGGCAAATAAATTATAGGAGGCGTGGGCGTAACCTGTCGATACTCAACTAACATTTTATCGCAGGTTTTATAAAATGACGTGTACTTTACATATTAAAAGCATAGAATAGTCTTTTTTATATAACGTGATCTTATCACTCATTTTCTACAGCTAGCACTTATCTTAATATTTTTTAAATTAAATATTTAAAAAAAAAGATTCAGCATTATCTTTGATGGATGTATTCCTTATTAATGTAACATTTTAATATGGCTTCATTACAAGGCCCTAAAGAGGCCAATTTAAAGTTATTATCATGTATTTTGAGTTCAATTTGACAAACTTAAAATTTGTATGATAAGTAACACGGTTCTAGAGTGTACTATCACAAACTTTAACTAAATACTTACATGAAATTAATTTTTAAATTATTCGTTGTAAATTTTTACACATAAATCTAATTGTATACCTAATTAAATAGATTTTCCAAATCGACTGACTGTTAACCATTTAGATTATAATAAATCGTTATCGTGCTTAGTCCGCAACTTGTATCCTATGGAAGTAGTGCACAATGCTACATAAGCAACTTCAAAGGACGCATACTGTTATTACAATTTTAATGTTTCGTTGTTGAGCACCGCGTTATTTAAGGTATATTGGTATTGTAGTTAGCAAGTTTGGCGACGACCGGCCGCTCGCGGCGCCTGCGCAGGTGTCGCGACAATCCTCATAGGGTGGAAAGGGATCAAGTCGCTATTTATACAACGTCTTTTTTTATTTATACGAAACCCGAAACGTGTGTCCAGTATTTTTAAGTAAAGAATCTATGTACAAAATTTCATAAAGATATCATGAAAAACCACAAAGTTATGAGCTTGTTATCTTACCTGGTTGTCCCAAAAAAATATGGGCACCGCTCGCTCGCCCGCTCCTGCAGCGACGCGGCGCGGAGGGTCTCCTAGTACTATGATTTACCGTCAGCTTTGCTGTGCGCTCGGTAACCACACTGCAACAATTTCTAAATATATTTGGGAAAAAATATAACATGCTGTAAAAATGACTGGAATCGATTCAGTTGCTTATTCTGAACAAACTATATTCAGGTTTCGCATAAACAAGAAATAACGTTGTATTTGGCATAACATAAGATTATAAAACTCTAATTTTACAAGTCTGACGTCACAAGTTTGTTGTTACTACATATAGTCGTGCTGCTGGTTAGGTCCTACTCTATAATATTAACTTTTGTATATTCATTCTATATGTACCTAAGTGTAGGTAAACTATATGTGTGATAATAACAATAAGCTTTTCAACTAGTTGAAGTACAATGAATTCTAATGACTTACTCATAGGCCAAGGTTTATAAACATTATTTTTACACTGTCTATTAAAAATGAATGTGATTTTGTCTGTAGCGAATAGTAATCTTTTAGGTAATGCAGTCCAGTGTCAACTGTCATGTTGCTTAATCACTTAACTCCTTCAGATGACCCGGAACTTTCGGAGAATAACTTTGTCTTATGCTTAGGTCTGTCGTTTATATCGATTAAGTCAATTGTACAAGATATTATTATGATCAGCTTCACAAATATAGTTGATCAGGTAGTGCACCGTTTACCAAAATGTTTTGCCGTCCAATGATAACAGTACCTTTACGAGTATGGCAGCTGGACTGTTCTTCGATGTATTTCGTTAATTATAATCGCATATTTCGACACCAAACCGACTATATTAAAGATGTCTAAAATATTTTATATTTATCTAGAGCTTATAGAATGTTTAGGGCTATCGTAGGATTAAGAGGTAGCGGGCTTCGTAGCGCGCGATAAGCGATTGTCTCTTTTTCATTGTAGGATTAAACCCGCGCACGCGCAGCCCGCTGCCCGCAAAAGAATATCAGGGATGTATAGCGGTAGAGACAGCTTTTTAACTTAGAAAAACTTTATCCAAGATTTATACACGCTATATGGGTGTAGTGTCTGTGTAGGTATAGGTAAATGTCTGCATTATATCTGTGATTGACTCGATGACAACGAAGGCTGACCAAAGATTTTAAGTGTTTTACTAAAGCAAACAAATAATTATAGGAGATACCTCTGCTAAACGTACCCGAGTTTAACGCAATTACCTAGCTAATAAGCGTTCATGTAAGGCCCGATTAATATTATTATGTTGTGTTGTGTCTTGACCCCTTCTGACGCAGCGCTAGCCAATCAAAACTCATGTATAAGACAAGACGTACCTAGTCCTGAATATACAGTATGTTAAGAAAACCCTGTCCGACCCATAAGGATAATAAAGGTTAGGTAAACACATGACCAAATATAATATAAAATTTTACGTAATCATCATAGTACCAATACAAATGAATTTTGAAATAATCTTTTTTTCCCGCGAATTAATTCCAACTTCCCCGAAATTTGGTATTTTTTAAAAAAGTGACAACACCGGTATTATTATGAGCGAATAGCGATGCGACCACGTGCCGCGTGCCCTGCCGCCCGCTGCCCGCGGAAGGGAGCTTATCGCACATTTATTAAGTTAACTCTTTTTGCGAAATAATATTTATTTTTTTAGGGGGATTTTTTTTTTAAGTTTAGCCCGGTTTTGTATCCATTAGTAGAATCAGTTATCGATACCTAACAACACCTTCACGGGTCGGTCAGGGTTTTCTTAACATACTGTATTCTTTTAAATGGTTAATCCCAAGTCACGGCACAACATGACACAGTAATGTGTCTGTGGCTTTATTCTGCAATCGTTGAGAACTTGAGAGTCGTGCACGTATTCATTAATTCTAATTGCTGGTTGAGTATTTCGCAAATAACGCATATTTTTTAGGACTAGCCTGTCCGCCTGTGTTCAACAAAAAAAAACAAGTCATCATGATTCTTTGTAATTTTGAGTAGAAGATTCATTAATAATATCTAATAAGATTGTCAACAAGACGAATAGAGAATCCTCGTCGGAGTCCGTTGTCGTCGAGCTGACACAATTTAATAACTTAGATGAGCGCCATTTCTAGATTTAAAGTTATTGTTTCGATGTCCAAATTTATTCAAGATTTACTGTCTTCTTAAACCTACTACATTTCATTACGATAAATGTTTAAATGTATGTCCAGCAAATACATATTTGAGTGTTTCGATGTTTCGCGTTAGAGCGTGTTGTTGTTACGACCTAACACCTATTTTATGCTAGAATAGAATTTCAGTAACGTAGGATTATGACCAAATTAGAAACGTAATTTTAATATAACCTAAAACACAAATATAGGTACCTTATAAAATATAATAAAAAATGCTACTGATTAATCCCGTGGCGGGGGGACAAATAAAGTACAAATTATCATTAAACCCCCGACCGTCGCGAAGGCTTTAAACTCTTTCCTTGTATAGTTAGCGTTCTACGAGAGAAAGATGTTGCATTTATTGTTTAAAATTAATATTTCAAAAATTAAATGAATGTTGTCGTAGTTTAATCGTATTCTCTATTATTTCAACTATTTATTCTTCTAAAATCTTTGTACGTACATTTTTTTCTTATGATAATCTAAATCCGACGTAATTTATAATCACATTGCGTGTACTAGTTTGTGGTAGTTTAGCTAAATATCGACAACAGGATCACATTTTCGAATTAACAAAAAATTGTATTTTATAACAATTGATGTGCCTAAGTGTAATACTCTATTATTGTAATTGTATATATATTAATGAATAGTTGTCGTTCTACAAGTCTCAGGAACGCGTCGCATAGTGCTCGCACCGTGCAGGATTGTCCAAAATTAACCAACCATTGTATTTCGTGTTTATGAAAACGCTGCATAACTCCAAAAAATCGTATATATTGAGACAATAATTCTTTTGCATTAATGTCATTTTGAAAGCACTTTTTGAATTCAATGTAAATTGTTGTAAACCTTAAAACTACCATACTTTAATTATCACTTGAATTTAAATTGTAATTCCACTTTGGTGAGAATCTCCATGTATTTGTCACGATTCAGAATAGTGTTGTACTGACTAGCGAGTAATTTTCTATCGGTAGATTTTCTTTTCTCGTCACTGACAAAATATTGTGAACACTTAAGTATCAACAGTCGTGGTACACTAGAACATAGTCGTTAAAGATTTTATAGTAGCACGCCAAAACGACCTTTTTGCATTTAATCCAGGTTATTCACTGTTGCATTGGGTATTACGAAATTGTATAATAGATTTATAACATTTTATGGTAGCTACGTCGGCATTGTAACATTTGTAACGGCGTTTGAATGTAATAATTGGTAAAGTGTATCTTTGTGTAAATCATCCATACTCGCCGTGTACACGAATTATGATGGGTAATTAATTGGGTAGTGTTGTAGACTTGATTGTGATATCAATAAACATTTTCATACGAGCATCAATTGGGGTGTTTTATTTCGAAGAATATTTCTTTCTACCTCTGTTTGCTCTTCGGTGAGAATATAGCGTTATCTACACGATTATCTAATGAAACCAATCACGCACCACCTCCTTATCTCTTGTAAGTAGGTAGTAGGTACCTGCTTTAATTTTATCAGGATTCGAGAAATTGTTTTGTTTTTTATTCGTCTGACTTATGTAGTTTGTTATTGCACTTATAGTAGGGAAGCCCAAGAGAGGATTTCGGGTTTTACTAAAGCGCGGCAGATTAATATACCTACAGTAAGATACCTTGTACCCGGATATTTACTTCCACCAGATATGAGCCTCATTTATAAGGACACCCGTCAAGGATAAAGGATCAGATTTGTAAAAAATAATTGTTCATTTGAAATGCGCGTCAGAGTAAGGTAGGTAATCTGACAATTTAAGGGTGACCTAAAGAAAGAGGAGGGCTACAAAATTGAAAAAAAAAACGTCACTAGAAGTTTAATGTGAAGGGAATAGATTAAGTTTCACGAGAAATATATAATCTGAAGATTTCCACAAGCCGAAGTAATGAAAATTAAACAATAATGTTTAATTCGTGCAGTTGCATTAAATTCGAATTAAACTTTATTGTTTAATTTTCGCGTAGTTACGCGATGCCTGTATTCCCCTCTCCACGTTTCTATCCCTCTCTCACTTTTCTCTATATATCTCTATCATTTCATCCTCACTCGTTTCTCTTGCCATGACAGCTGATCACAGAGACTCATTCTCATCGAGCATATATCCAATAGAGTAGTAATATGAGCCGTGAAATTCCGAAACTTATCTGTGATTTGTCACTTATAAATAACAATTCACTTTCAACTTCGATAAAGAATAGAGGTAAACAATCCGTTGCTAGGCAACGAGTAGTTTACGCCTAAAAGACAGATGTTAACAAGCTTTTCTAGATAGATAATTATCATAAAAGTAATAATTCTACTTCCTACTAATGTAAACAGTTTATTCGTTTAGATTTTTATGATTTGCCTAGAACGCTTAACCGATTTTAATGAAATATGACACACATGTAAGCTAATTTCCTAATAGGTTAAATTTTTGATACATATATATTATACTTAGTCCATACTTGAAAGTATTACAGTGCATGTGTTATGCAGTTGATTTGAAAGTAATTAAAATACGCAAAATTGTATTGACAAATGCCTCAACTTTATTCATTGGTTGAATTCCACAAAATGTGTTTAATACCTAGATTTCATCAATCTTTCTTTTTTTTGTAGGGCTATCACGTAAAATTAATGCCGACTTTTTAATGGTTTTTCTAAATACCAAGTTATTATGCATATTATTTTAGTGATTCTATTGAAATATGCAGTAATAGGAATTCTTAATAAATAGTTAGAACTGATATGTTTACCTACCTCTATTCTTTATGGAGTTTGGCGAGATAATAGTGTAGTCTAGGTACGTCTCTCGATATTATTGAAAATATTCAAAGTTTGGTTTTGTACCCCATAATGTCGTGTTGTTCTATTCGGTGGTGTAGAAGAAACAGCAAGACATCGAAATATAAAACAGATGGAATCTCGTTTTATCTTTAAGTATCAATAAACTATGATTTAATTATCTTTGCATCCATTTATCATTGCTCAAGTACAACTGGTCAAGAAAAACTAAACAATAAACACTTGTCTATGCGTCTTGCTCTTACTAAGTGTAATCTATATCAGCGGTTCCCAAAAGGTGGTCCGCGGAACCCTGGGGTTCCGTGGTAAGGCCGCAAGGGTTCCGTAAAAAATATTATCCCATGTGTTTCGTGACCGACGTTGTTCGCGCGCACCGACTTGTTTACGCACAAGGTGCGGGTGGAGTAGTGCAGCTCGTACATTAGTACTATACCGCGACAAGAGCACACGTATTTATTTATAATTAATAAGTAGTGAATAGCTGCATTACAAAAATACCTCTTTTTGGAATATCGATGTTTACTGGTAAGTCATAATGTGTTTGTTTATTTGTAGATACATTTTCGAAATAAAATACGAGAGATATATTCACATGTTCCTTTTATTGTAGGTAGTTCAAAATGGAAAGTTGGTTCAAAATTGGGCGCCTCACAGGTGGCAAAAGTGTTTCGGATACTTCATTAGATTCAGAGCCACCAGCAGTCTGCACTCAAAATAATTCAGAAAATGTTCTTGGTTCGTCGGTAAGAAAGTTATACATAATAAAGTTAATGCAATATTATTAAGACATGGAGCTGATCTGACGATGTAGCTGGAAGGTGGCCATGGGAACTCCATGATTAAACGACGCAACCCGGTCGAGTTTGGGTTAATAACAAAAAAAAACCCTAAAAGTTTTTTTTCGTTAATTTTTACAATTATTTGGGTAATTTTCTATGATAAAAGTTATTTACTGATTAGACTTGCTCAATTCATGACCGAGATCGCTCAATTTAGTTCGCGGGTCCTTAGCGAACTTGTTCGCTCTTTTTTAGTTCCTCTATTCCGAATTAGAGACAAGCAGATAGCTCGCTCACTTTGATACTAGATTGTACATTTCAGGATATGCTAAATACACAAGACCCTAGTGCCGGACAGAATCTACAACATACAATCACCAAAAGACTTGCAACTCAGGAGAAAACTTCTTCAAAAAGGTCACTGGTACCTGTAAAGCTTAAACGACATCTTGACATGAACCACCCAGAACTGAAAGATTTTGAAGACACAAAAAAGTACGTAGAACTGGTGCAGCTGCTATACAAAAATTTGTAAAGACCAGTAATGAAAATGCAACAGAGGCATCATTTCTGCTAAGTTACAAAATCGCTCGTGCTGGTAAACCACACACGATTGCAGAGGATTTAATAAAACCATGTATGACAGAAATTGTCACCTGTATACTTGGAGAAGAAGCAGCAAAGAATGTGTCAGCAGTTCAGTGTTCAAATTTCCGATCGAATTCACAAGATTTCTGAACACATTCAAGATGAATCAATTAGTAGATTGAAGGCCAGCGAGATGTTTGCAATGCAACTGGATGAAAACAGATGTCCCTGGGTTATCATTACTGCTTGTTTCTGTGAAATATCCCTTTGGAGGATCTATTGAAGAAGATTTGTTTCTTTCTACTTTTTTAGAAACCAACACAACTGGAGAAGAAATTTTTAAAGTTATCGATAGTTACATGACTAAGCACCATATTGTTTGGAACAAATGTATTGACGTGTGTAGTGATGGAGCGGCAGCTATGGTTGACAAAATAAAAGGCGCTGTAACGAGAATCAAGGAGGTTGCACCTAAATGTAGTAGCAGTCACTGCGTTTTACATCGCCATGCCCTTGTCGCAAATAAAATGCCATACGAGCTCAAGACAGTTGTCGACCAAACAGTACTTATTGTAAACTACGTTAAATCACGTCCACTTCAGTCGATGCTTTTTAAAAAAGTGTGTGAGCATATAGGAAGTCAGCACCAATTACTTCTTCTTTACACGGAAGTAAGATGGCTTTCAAGAGGAAGAGTTCTATTTTAAGGCTGTTTGAATTGCGCTAAAAAAATGAGCTGCGGGTATCTTCCGACGTAGAAAAGAATATACAGGAGCATTTGAAAAGCCTTACAAAATCTTTGCATGAGTATTTTCCGGAGCAGTTGCAGGACATGGACTGGGTGCGGAATCCGTGTGCAAATCACACCAAACCTTCGATGCTGTCGGTGTCAGAGGATGAGAATTTGATTGATATTAAATTTTCATCAACCCTAAAACAAAAATTTGAAAAAGGAACTCTTGATTTAAATGCCTTTTGGATTGGACTCAAAGATGAATACCCATAGAGCCATCACACTACTGTTACCGTTTGTGACGACTTACCGATGCGAGATCGGTTTTTCCGCATATGCTTATACCAAAAGTAAATACAAAAATAGACTGAATGCAGCTCCAGATCTTCACGTTCAACTTTCGGACGTTAAGCCTAATTTTAATGTTATTTTAAGAAAATATGTAAGAAAATTTCATTCGTCCACATTAAATTCACAAACGTGTTTTTATGAATTTAATGTGATGAATGAATTTTTTGTATGTTTCATTACTTTATGTACCTACTTATATATTTACAGTAAAAGTATAAAAATAATTGCATTAAAACTTTATTGTTTTTCATTTAAATTTCCATTTATCAAAGTAGGGTTCCGTTAGGAAAAGTATAATCAAATAGGGTTCCTTGCCAAAAAGAAATTGGGAAACCCTGATCTATATTATGCCATCCTTTTTTATCGATTACGCGTTTACTAGTGTTGCACTGTGCTACTCACATTGTGTTTCGACATTAACCGAAAAGGGTAAACAAAGAATTTAGTAGATTAAATAAATTTAATACATTTCAAGACAAAGTTTAAATTATATCGATTCAAAGTGAGTAGTGAGTTATTAAAAAAAAAACTCACAAAAACTTATTTATCTGTAGCCTTCGAGAAGCTGTTTCTACTGCTGTCTTCATCACTGGAGTCGTCGCTGCCGCTGACTTCTACTGTTGTAAGTTAGAAAAATCTGCCTGTTCAACAAGTTAAATAACGCAATGAATGTTATTGAACTGTCAAAATGTAACCCATTGCTACTGATACTGTGTTAAGCAATTACCCTGTAGATTTTGAACGTGTTAAATTACGAGAATTGGCTTTCTGTTGTGTCTACGTGTTTATGGTTCCTTCTATATTTTATACCACTCAATACTCATATCCCGATACTTAGGTACCTTTTGGCTCCAGCTCTTTTGTGGAATAGCTGGCTATTCATTTTATCAATCATTAACCTTTTGAACGCCCATCTATATAATACGCGATGTGTCCTCCAGCGCCACGCTACAAATGTATAACGTATCTATAGTAAAACGTAGGGATGGGATTAATGTCCTATCGACAAATAATATTATACATTTAAATTAATGTTTATTCACCAATTTACGAAGCTAAATAAAAACTGTAACCGTATTTTCATATTTTATTTTATTTCATAAAAAAATCAACATGAAAACTTGGATATATTTCCCATAATAAAGAAAAGAATTATAAATTTATTAGACGTGTGTTCTAGAAGGCACATCCCTATTTGTCTCCAAATATAATCCTTTTACTTCATATCAAGTAGTTGGCGCTCGAGGCACGTCAAAATCCTTACTGATATAAGGATGTCTATATTTCTATGGTATTTATTTTTATTTTCACTGTGGTCGAGTTACACGTGCATAGACTCATAATTTGTTTCATTTAGTTACAACAAATACTAATAGAAGCTAAATACGTGGTTTTCTACATTTTTTAGAGTTCCGTAGCCAAATGGCAAAAAACGGAACCCTTATAGATTCGTCATGTCTGTCTGTCCGTCTGTCCGTCCGTATGTCACAGCCATTTTTTCCGAAACTATAAGAGGTAGGTATAACTGTTGAAACTTGGTAGGTAGATGTATTCTGTGAACCGTATTAAGGTATTGATGCAAAAATAGAAATATAATAATAAATATTGGGGGCTCCCCATACTCTCAAAACTCAAAATAACGAAAATTGTTTTAAACGAGATCTAGTAAGTAGTTTTTTTTAATACTTCGAAAATTGCTTATTACCGCGTAATACACAGATGTTACAGACATATTTTTAATGTTGTCGCAAAATACTCGCAATTATTTTTCTGGTTTGTACAAATTAATAGAAAATGGAAGAAAATTCCTGAAACGAAAGTTGACGACTTAACGTCTTAACTGAATGTCAAGACGACGAACTATATCAAAATTCTGATTCAGACTTGAACAAATCGCAATAATTCGTCATATTCACCGTCACATTTTTTTTTTGTAAAAACACGTGCGTCAACTTAAGATGTAAACATTGCACTACACTAAAATGCACAAAGTCACTATGACCTTGAAACCTGTCCGCTTATGACGTCACAGAGTTACTTCTATACACGTCGGTGGCGTATGGGGGGTGACAAATAACTAACTTTGTAGGGATGGGTTTTTCAAACGGTGTTTCACTATCGACAATGATTAGAAAACCTATTTATTCTTGATTAAGGTGAATACAATAATTACAAAATATTATTTATTCACGTCATTTTCTTGCAATAATAGTATTTATGATCATTTCGACGAGATTAAATATAGCGAGGTCTTCATCGTGTCCCATCACTGGCTTACTTGATATCAAGTAATTGGCGCTGGGGGCATTAAAATATTCTGGCGTTTTTGTTTCTATAGAAAATAAAACAAATAAGAACTTATTATGTGTGAAAAAGTAAAAAATCTGGTTGTTAACAGGGCAATTTTCCTTAAAAACAAAATAAAAGATCTTGTAAAAGTCGTAAATTTATTTTATACTGTGATTACTTCTAATCAAGTAGTGGCGCTGAGGGCACGAAAATCTCGAACTTGTATAGAAGTGATTGGCGTTCAAAAGGTTAAACACTTAGAACAATGACTCCTAAGTCACAGGGTCCCCTAGTTTAGGAGGTAGGGGTTTTCACTATTTGTACAGCCTATTATTTTCCAAAAATTTAATACTTATGCCTTCATATAGGCATGTACACACATCAAAAGTGTCTAGGGATCAAGCATTTTTATGCGGATTTCTTGAGATTGAGATGTGGCTTTGTAATAAATTTATGATTTTATAAATTTATATGGATCCTTTTTGGTGCATTTCATAATTTGAATCAGGAACTGTGAATCAAATTCGAGTAAAAGATGAAAATCAGCTGTCAATATTTTCCCTATAAAAACATACAACGCATTGAAGACATTATTAGTGCTACTGTTTCCCTACTACTGATTAAAACCAACGTTATTATGGAGCGGCGACGTCATTTAAGCAGGGAAGAAATGCTCAGAGCCGTGGGAATGATAGAAGCTGGTTCCCGGCAACGTACTGTGGCTTTAGCTCTGAATACAAGTCAGAGTGTTATCAGTCGACTTTGGACACGTTACCGAAGCACTGGTACCGTGGCTGAGCGCCATGGAGGACGGTATCGCTGCACCACACGGAGACAAGACCGATACATTCAAATCTTAACTCGAAGAGCTCCAACAATAACCGCCATGATGTTAGCCGTGAGGCTTCATCACTCTTCAGGTAACTTAATTAGCGACCAAACAGTCAGAAACCGCTTGCATGAAGTGAACCTTCATTCCCGAAGACCGCTACGGGTACCACCTATAGCAATGCACAATCGTAGGATTCGATATCAAAGGGCTCTTGAACACAGAAATTGGGCAGAAGAACAATGGCGTTTCGTGTGCTTTTCTGATGAGTCTCGTTTTCGAGAACCCCTGGACGCCAACAGCGATTAAAATCCTGCCAGGAAGTCCATCCTTATAGTGGTGGAACCATCATGGTATGGGCGGGTATTTGGATCGGCGGAAGAACTGAGTTGATTTGGACCAGAGGCAACCTCAACGCTCAAATTTATGCTGAGACGATTGTATCAGACGTCACCGTTCCTCTACAAGTGCAAATCGGTCCCTTATTTCAGTTAATGCATGATAATGCACGACCGCACACCGCAAGAGTTGTAAGACAGACTCTCGCCGCAGCTAACATCAATGTCCTGCCCTGGCCTGCTCAGTCGCCAGACTTGAACCCGATTGAGCATGCATGGGATATGCTACAGAGAAGAGCTCTGCCGAATATGGAGGGTATCCAGTCGCAAGAAGACCTTTTTTTGTTGTTGCAACGAACATGGGCGGCCATTCCACAGCGTGATTTGGATGAACTCATTTTGAGTATGCCAAACCGATGTTCTTGTGTTGTTAGTGTTCGCGGTAGAAACACGGAATATTAATTGTTTAAGTTACCGAATAAAATTTTAGAGAAAACTGTTATTTCTGTCTTTTTTTCGAACTTTTGCGTTAGTGGTTCAAATGTCAAATATTCCTTTATTAGGAAAATGGCAAATTTCTTTATTAATGCAAAGGTGACTTGGTTTATCGTTACTGTGACAAACGAAAACACTTTATTTGATGAATCCTTAAAGAAAATTTTAATTAATATCAATCAGGAGAAAAGTTATTGCAAAAATATATGTTGATCCCTAGACACTTTTGATGTGTGTAGCACCTATAAATTGTTTTTGTTTTATTTTTTTTAAACATTGCCCCACACTAGGAATTACTCCTGTATCGTGGGAGTGTTTGCAAACATTTACACTCATATAAACAAACAGCCAGACCCGGAACAACTACCTGTAGGCCAAACAAATATTTGTATTGTGCGGAGATCGAACCCGCGACACGCAGCGCAACAGTCGATCGCTCAGCCACTGCACCAACCGTGTCGTCAAAGCTTTTTGTGTCAACAGTATTTTTTTTATCATAAAGCTGATTGAAATTTTGTCATTGATTAGCTAAGAAGACCTTCCAGTCGGCAATTCGTTTTGTTATCTTTTCATACATGTTACATCTTATACGAGGAATGGGTTTATTGAAAGAAAAAACACAAGATATCGAGCGAAAGAAGCTTTTTTTTCAACTAAATTTACAATACACAATGTCTAAGAGTTCACATAGTATAAAAATTATCAATTGTTTTTCCTCTTGATATTTACATTTGTTTTAAGAAATGCTTGCATTGTGTTGTGATCAACAATATGTCATTGAGAACGATAAATAAATTTATATACACACAAACAATCTGCGAGTTGTTCATGTTTTATGTCTACACTTTTCTTCACAAGTTTTGTGAACTTTGAATAGCACCAGCGGATCAATAATTTCGTTGGTGCTACTCAAAATTTTACATGTCAGCGCAAATTCTTGAGTGTAAAATAAACTTATTCACCGAACATCACATAACATGTCCGAGTTCACAATCCAAACAACACTACACTCAGTGGAATATTTGGCACATAATTAATAATTTGCCTCTCAACTTTCCAATAAAATAATTAATCGTAGTAATATATTACGTTAAATATTTCTAGTATCCCTATAATTTCCTTTTAAACCTACGAACATACGTTCTGCTGTTAATAAATACATACTAAAGTGCACTTTATGTACAGTGCAGCAAGAACGCAGCACTTTTTTACATTAACCATCTCCTTTCCTCCTCCCCATACATAATATTATGTCACTCTAATCGTTAATCAGCTGATGTATTAAATTATCTCTCAATTCAAACACTCCAGGGATACAAGGCTGTTTCATTCCACCTCAGACACCGGAACTAACTCTATTAAAATAATTAAATATGAAGGTAGTAAAATTATGTTTCGAGATCATATTTAATACATCACAGGTGTTAAAGAGAAAAAAATATTAAAATTATTATTGCAAGTGTCCTCCAAATGTTTTGTTTGACGATAGTTGCCTACTAACTACGTTATGATGTAGATTGTAAGGTGCAGAGCTTTATTGACTTATACGTTCACAGAATAATAGTATCTAGAATTGATGTGCTATGGTTCATCATCATAAACCTTTTTATCGTCCCACTACTGGGCACAGGCCTTCTCTCATACAGAGAAGAATTGAGCCTAATCACCACGCTTGCTCAATGCGGGTTGGCAATTTCAGACTTAAAAGTCCAGGTTTTCTCAAGATGTTTTCCTTCACCTTGTAATCAGTCATTCGTGTCCAAGATATACTTAGAAAGTACATATAACTTAGAGAAAAGTTACTACATACTTGAGAGGCTGGTGTTATTTTAACCACTAGGTCACCACGACCGATGGTCAGTATGTACTAAAAGAAACGTCATGATTATTATTAATAAGTTATTTCTTTTGGAGTTTTTCGCTATCCTGCAGTTGCAAAAACAATTAGAGGACACTTGACTTCTATATATTGCAGACAGACGTGGCCCAGCATGACCAACAATCTCGTCCGAACCGAACAACATAATTATACGATATCTAATGTGGTCTCACAAACAGAGGATCCTTTGACGAATCAGTTATTGAGATTGGATGTATCTTTACATCTTTACGTTCGGAGAAATTCTATATGCTAAAATATGTATAGCTGCGACAATTTTATTGCAGTTAATTAACGACTATGGACAAGATTTAGAAAACAAAGTAATTCAAAGATTCATCGGTTCTAGAGACCACAAGCAAACACAAAAATTCATAAATTATGTACGTCAATTTTAAACAGGTAATAAACTACACATGTAGTCACAATATACCTTTACAACAATATAAAAATTATTAATTATTTCACTGTCAAGTCATAAAAGTTCATTTACTTAATTTCATTTTGTGTGAATCGTCGCGATAATGTACACGGCTTTGGTTAGCTTTAAAAATGCTTTACAACTATCGTTGTATTAGAAAAAATAAACATACACGATGTATGGTATATCCGAGAACTTATCACTAATGTTAGAAGATTAAACATAGGATGAGTTATGATGATGATACAATGGTATGTATGTCTTTTTGCTGCGACCGTGAGCCCTTGACCTAAACCTGATGAGAAAATTTGTACTTTCACAAAGGTCCACGGTTAGATATAATCCAATTGGCTGTTTCAACTGTGAACAAAATTTTGAATACCAAAATTTCGAAATAAAAAAAACAATCTTCAATATAATTATATTATAAACCATTAAAATACAACAACAAAACGAATATCCTAATTTGCAATAGAGTTAAGTAGTTATTAGTGGAACACAAATACTCAAACTCAACAGTATTGAACTACTTAAATTTTAAAATTGCAAAAACTGTTCCAGCTAAGGTAACAATGTCTTTTGTAATTGAGTATTTGTGTTGTTTTATACAATAATGTCTATGTGTTTGCGACGACTTTCGCAAATTCCACGCGATGAGCGATGGAAGATTAGAAAGTGATCTTCAGAAGAAGAATGTGTCAAAAATGCTCCGACGCTTTGCAATGAAAATTATATTTCCATCGCTGTATCTTAGCTCTTTCGAGACATTATAATTGTGACTGCGTAACATTAGAATTTCGACGCAAAGTGTAAATATTCTTATAATTAAACCGAAGCTATAACTAAAAATAACTTAATTCAAAGAGATCATAATTCATATAACATAATCATAACTTATTTCAATTTGTCACGGTTTGTTTAAGTTTTGTGAATGACTGTTGTTGAGGTTATAGAAAGCGCAATTATGTATGTCGTCACATCTGTGTTAGATTTCACTTTTTTTAATAGCAGCATATAATTGATAGCTTGTAATTAACAAAAACAAAGTGCGAAACTTCGAAATGGTTTGAAGAAAAATAATGGAAATTTAATTATGGTAATTCAATTGTGGAGAATTTTTCTTAAAACTGTTTTCATGTATTTTTATGGAGGACTAGTGTACTATAAGATCTAGTAAAATACTGACACATATGTGATGTGATGTAAACGGAACATTACAAGATCTGCATATTGCGACAGCATTGAGCAAAACTTGGGCTGTGATGTTCAGTGACATATTGTATGATATATATTAATTGTTGAACTAAAGATATTTCTTAAACTAACTTACGCATTACTTAACATTATTAGTAATTTGGAAACGGTATTACAATAAATTAATAAAACAAAAATATGCACAATAATTATGACAACGAGTGTGGCAAAATTGAACAGTTTTGAAGACGGTTCGGTAGGCATTAATTCAGTCAAGTCCTTGGTACCAGATAAACACTTAGGGATCCAGAGTTGCAAGAGTTCCTTTTGTAGGGTACTCTTGAATCTGAGGGCCTCATGTCTGTGGGGATCCTGTCCCATTCATTCTGTTTCTAGCTGCCGAAGCTGGTTGTTCAATTTTGTGTTGTCACTAGTGTGGGCAGGGCCTAGCTGGTGCGCTTAAGATGCGCGGGCGCAAGTCGCGCTACTTTCGGCGGGCGGATGTGCGCGCCGTGCCCGCACTCATGCTTGTGCGCGTGCGCGGGGGACTTCTTGCCGCTCGTCGATAACCGCTTGCGCGGCTTCAGGAAATCTGAAAAGATAGAGAAATGGAAATTAAGCTTTGTTTCATATGTTTTTATGTGGCGTGAAAGAATGAATCCTTTTTAATACCGTAGCTTATAACAATGGCAATTCAGATTTGTTGCTAAGAATAAAAAGTTCCAGACGGTCTCAAATTCGGCTATAAAATTAATTCAAATTAATTTTGTTTCTGTTGTGTTCATACGTCGGTTATTGACTTACAGTGACGACTGCGCCGTGATAAAACGCAAGGTGAAAGCGGTTTACGACTCTTGTTAACATTTCTCTGAGAAGGGTGACGTACGCAGCCGGTACGATGCATAAAATCAGTCGTAAAACATTATTACAAGGGGCGTGGTCGGCACCATTGTGGATTGGGAAAAATTTTATGACTCTCAAACTGAAAGGTTCGTTAAGACGCCCGGAGCACCGAACCCCCGGATGCAGAGCCTGCGTCCTACGGGACCTCACCATATTTAACGACTTCATCCATGAGGATCGGATAGTAAAAAAGTAGTTTTGAAGTACTTAAAACGACGGAATCCTTTTTTCTAAACAAATCCTGGGGCGGCGACGTTCTTTGTGACCATTTCTAATTTTGAAAAAATATGGCCCTCATAACCATAAAATTTTACGATCTTTTTACTACTGTTTAATCTGCGCTATTATAGTTCTCTTGTGAGTTACTGGTGCGAAGGTTGCCGTGGAGACCGTAGACTTTTTTATAATCATACCAATAACTCTCATAGAAGATAAAATTATTACTCGTGAACAAAATGTTAGGGATTTGGAGCGAAAAGATGATAAAGGAGATAAAGCTCTATGATGCAAATATTGTTGAATTTGAAGATGGTATTAAAAGATAAGGCTCTGTTGTAATAACAAAATTGTAGTTCGGTAAAGGATAATGAGAATATTTTAGCATAGTTAAAATAAAACAAACTATTGGACAAAGTGAAAATCAACAATAATATGTAATGATTCACCAACAAATCGTTTAACTCAATATGAAACGATAAATCGAAGCAAAGCGGACATAATTCCAAGAATGAAACAGATAGATAACATTGGCGAATCTGATGCTAAAGAAAAACTTATAATCATTGGGTTTCAAAAGTGAACGGGAGCATACAGTAGTCGGGAACAATCGTTTGCTATGATCATCTAAATTATCGGAACGGACAAAAAATGGCGTTGTAACCGTCGGTACCAAGGTCGAATGAAACTTGCTCCAATGAGTCGCGTTTTATCCTCCTGATACTAAGGTCTCAAGTCCAAACCAATGGCTATATTTTATTTCAAGCCCTGATGTGTTTTTTGAACAAAATGTTTTGTTATATTCTTTGCCGGTGACTACATATCCTCGGATTCATCGTGATACATTGTTTAAAGAATTTCAAGAATTAGAAGCTTTTCCTGGTTCAAAAAACAAAGTTCAGAAACTTTTTTTTTTTTGTTTTAGTTTAAAAAATATTAAATTGTTGTCGTAAATTACTTTGGCAATACATTATCCGTCTTAATTTAAATAAGTTTAAATGTACCAGGAGGACTGAAGCTGGACCTTAGACCATTAAATGGTTAATTAAGAAAAATAGTCATAGGTTATCTTGGCAAAACAGTGACAGAGAAAAACATTGGCATTATCGCTGACTTTAAACGATATTGAGAAGTTAACTTCGTCATATCACATCGCCGTAAGGAAGGAAAGATATTTTTAATGCTAGTTAAGAAGCAACGTTTTAAATGTTACACCTTCGATCAGTATGTCTCGACGAATTCTTCGTCAAGATAAATCTTCAAGCATTAGGTCGTATGATAGATCGTCGGACTTAAACTTTAGACCCACTGCTACTAAGATCGATCTAAACATATAATATATATGACCTAATGCTTCTAAGGTCGAGATATAAAGTCAATTCTCATAAAGCACTTTAATAAAATCAAGGTGATATGTCAAGGTGAGCCATGCCTGCATAGCAACAAATAAAGACGATGATTTTAAACGTTAGACGTAAAATTCTCGTTTGTATTAATAAAATTGTTTGAATCATGGTAAAAAAACGAGGCTCGGTGTGCAGGCGGGAACTATGTCAGTGACGTCATGGAGCCAAGGTCGACTGGTGGTCGCCGTCGCCCGCAGGTTCCCGCCAAATTCACCAACACGTGGATTATTTATCATAACAATACATAACCTATAAAATGTTGTTAACGTAATAAGCAGTTACGTAAACCTCATTTTACCAGAGTAATTAGTTTGTCATGTAAAAACAAACTGGCCACATTTATTAATCGATGTAAAAGATTTCTTTATTACACGTAGGTAATAAATAAATTGTAAAAATAAACCCTCGTAAATACGTCATAGGTTACTATAAATTGCATTATGTTAAAAATAGCTATGTATAAATACATGAAAACGTGCTACATTAGAAGTAAGCGCGAGAAAATACTTTCACGTGGTTACGCAACAGTTTCCCGCCAAACGCTCAATGGAACGTTTCGCGCCATTTTCATCTTGATATAACCTGACTAATTCGCGATGTGATTTGTATATAGTATTTGTGTGTTTACTAGTGTGGCTTACTCTTGTCGGTCGTGTATTATATTGGGCACGCGTAAACATGCGGGTGGGTGTATGCGTAAACAAAATGGCCTTGGGAGGCGTGTGCGCGCTCACAGACTCGGTACAAACAACTCGCATACGGTTATCGCTTTATCAATATATTATCGTATAGTATACTTACTTACTAGCAAACTGTGAGCATTTTAATTTTTAATAGACAATTCAATTAAATAATGTGTGTACGCAAACCAAGAAGTTATGTTTAACCTTGAATTGATAAAGTGGCCATTGTAATTGATAAATGTAAGTAAGTTGCAATAGATTAGGAAAATTCTAATGATTTTTAGTTGATTGAAAGAAACCCATTTGGTGAT
Source organism: Sesamia inferens (assembly GCA_037179545.1). Lineage (NCBI taxonomy): Eukaryota > Metazoa > Arthropoda > Insecta > Lepidoptera > Noctuidae > Sesamia > Sesamia inferens. Next base: position 11,743,420 of record CM073935.1, on the reverse strand, counting down.
ATAGGTTTTGTAATCAAATATAACGCGGCTAAACAGCACTCGAGCTGTTGTTTTAACTGGCGTCCGAGTGCCGAGTTTATTTTCGTCGACCTAAATATCGGCGCGGGCGCACGAACTCTACCTCTTTAGATGCGGCTATAATTTACGTGTTTACCGGGCAAATACGTATCATAACATGAAACCAGTTAGTATACCTACAAGAATTTGACGCAATACCAAGTAACCGACCACTGATTGGCATTAAGTATTCAGCGTGTTTGCAGAACTAGCAATTTGCATATTTTGAAAGCCGTTAAAAGGTAGCGTTGGCAATTTGAATGTTTTAAATCTTATAGTCTAAACCTATAAGGTAACAGAAATCGATATCGTGTCTCTGTTACGGTAATGCTCATAGTATTTTCTGTATTGTATGTGTGCCAAGTCTGTTCTGGCTAGCAATAGCACTGTAATGCATTCCACGTGCACCGAAGGCCGCCGCGGCCGAGCTTGCATCCGTCTGCCAAACACCATTAGAATCTGTGATCGCATGGGAATAAAAAACAAAAGGACAAAACTGAAAAGTTAGAAAAAATGCGATCCTTCCTGAGATGTGTCAAATTAGCTTTTTACCGCGACGAAGGGAGCACGTCGGGGGTTGTCGTCAAGCTTTGAACCTGCCGACTGCGCCAGAGTGCAGGAAACATGGCGTGCAACGTGAATAAGTAATTGTGGAGCGTGGCTTTGTGATATACACAGTTTTAACATTACTCACATAACATTCACCATCATTACCGAAATCTCCAAAAATTACATATGGCGAAAATATAAAATGAGTTAAAATGTGTATTATTGGAGAGCTCGCCACAAAGGACTGTATCCCTGCTTCACAAATGATGTCCAAATGTTACCCGCTCGTGGGAATCACGATCCTGGCATCGAGAAAACGATTCAGTCATTACATTACAGACAAAGAAAGGAACTCGAGAACTAGCCTCCTTTTGTCCCTCGTAATAACAGGGACGCGGCTTGTTCGTCGCTCTCGTCTTTTTGTACAGAACTGGGGGTAAACATTATAGTGAGCGTAATATTACGTGATCCAGCGATCCAGACGCAACGATAGACAGCGCCTACGCACCTGTACGACACATTAAATTTGTTGAAATAGCTTTCGAGTAGGTAATGCAGCAAAAATTTTGTTGCAGTTTTTGCTGCAGGCACTCATTCCATGAAAAAGTAGGAACGGTTGCAGTTTTATTTCCTCGACGAAAGCGATACCGTAATAAAATTCATTCCATGTTTTTTGTTTACGTCAAATGGTTTTTCGGAATCACTCAAGAAACCGTAGAATCGATTTCCAAGTATCGGTGGTTTTCCTCTTTATAACGTCGGAACAATGATATTGGGAACTTGGGGAACATGTTCGGACTTGATCGGACGTGTTCGTGCTGTAATCGGTGTGTGCTGCGCGCGCGCCGATTTGTCAGGCGTGGGCGGTGTGCGTCCCGCTCAGAACTCAGAACAGGTTGCCGCGCACGCTCCCGCCATCTTATTTTATTCATTTACACCTTAGGGTTGGTCATTAATTCTCTTGTTTTATTATGTTGATAAGTATTCTTACATTTGAGATGATGCATCGATTATTATAGAAAAAGGCACTATTTTAATTCCCAAGGGAGTCATTTATAGTATTATGTTCCTATACAACAATAATCATTATTATATTTTAACCGGTTCTAAAGTTTTTGATTTCAAGTTAGATGGACATCAACTCATACCTACCTAACATAGAATTTTCAAACAAAAACTAATTTAGGGCTGTTGAACTCAAAAACTGGAATCCTTGTTAGATTTTTCACAGCTGCACAGGAAATACATTGTTACAGCAATGGCGACTCGGTTGTTGGGAGTCGGCAAGTTTGCATTGTGATTACGAACCAGTTCCGAAATATCTAGGCCAAGTGAAAGGCGATTCCATGTCAAAATGGCGTGCCTCGTTGCGTATACGATGTGTTTATGCAATTATAGAAATGAGAGGCAAAATAAAAGTAAGTAATAATATGTTCTCAGCCTTTTTCCATTGTAAAACTGGGCAGATATTCAGTGCACACAGAAGACATAAGATACACACAAAAGCACAATTAAATGATAACAAACGAACAACAAAAAATATACAGGTGAACACACAAAAACCGTGCATTAAACATTTATGTTAGTGTTGAAAGATTCATGAGTCTTAACACAAGCTTACTTTAGAACCACGATTAATCATTTTTTGATCTTATCGATAGCGAAAGATTGGAAACGCTTCCATGGCACAGCCCTAGGCAAACTTCTATTACAACTGGACGTACCATAAAAAAGGCAACAAAAACGAGCCCTCAGCATATATCTATATATTTGTTTGTATACGTTTGGTCGCTACTGGTTTTAAGACGGCTCCTAAACAAATAAGTGACACTACCACTACCAGGTAGCATTGTACCCTCCTTTAACACTTGTTTTATATTATCTGATATATACTTTATTATTGTGTTTTGTTAGCTTTTTGAAATATCCTTATCGGATTAAGTAGAGTTGAGAAATTGGCTGTAGTTTATATTGGATAGTTCATTTGCTTTAAGAACCCATTGTGTGTATCGTCTTCACATCGTATTAACATTTGAAAAATATTGTAAAAGAGGTTGAAGTTTCTTATTTTACGATTCTCCTCCATATGAAACTTTAGTTTAGGAGGCAACTATAACCAAATCTATTTCCTTGTAATTTTTGTTGATCAAAAGTGCTTTGCATGTGCCTATTTGAAATAAATGATTTGTCTTTAAGATTATATTTAAACTGGATCAACAAATATTTCTCTTATACATTAAAACACTGTTACTGGTTTCTAGTTTGGATTGATAGTACACATGAACTGTGTTCTGTGTAAAATGATAAGATTTCCGTATCAGATTATTACGACAATTAAAAAAAATAATACATTATGGGGACATATCGCGTATTATAATTTAGAAAAGATATCAATTGAATAGCTAAGTGATTTTTTATGTGCGATTTAATATAAAATTCATTATTGGCGATAGAGTTTAAGTCCATGTTAAGTATACATTGGAGTGGTCGTGGTCATATTTTAATCTTGTGGTACAGACCTTTAAACTGAACAACTTTCGCCATGGGACCGACATTGTAATCAAGAAAAAAATAATCACACGTATGTAGTATGTTCGTACATATTTTCTCAATTACGATGTTGACCACTGGAGAGAGTTGTTCAGTTTCGAGGGTCTGTCTGTACCACACTCATTCATCTATCATTTGACCAAACCCATTTCTGAAAATGCTGTAAATCTACATATTTTATTAATGAAGTTTTAAATCTATGATATTTAAGAAATCGGCAAGACTAGGGCTAGTGGTATTTTACATCGGAATTTAGCGTCGACGCATAAGAAGGCTAATTGTAAAAGGGGATATAATCCAAAATGGTCATCAAAAATGTCACGCACGTTTATTTGCAATGCGATGTCGCCATGTCTAAACTACACAGGAAACAACTTTGTCGGTTACTCAGTGCTATTAGTCATACGCTACCAGGTTAATTGGATACCCTATTTTTTAAATGGAGACTGAAAAAGACTTATAAGTCTTATGTCTTTTATGGGATTAAGTTTGGAGATTACGGAGAAAATGGTGACTTATTTTTAGCACCAGTATGAGCGCATATAACAAGTGCTATTAATAAAAAAAATGAAACAGTTCAGTCTCAGTGATAGTTTACCTAGGAGACGTAACTGGTGTAATTATAATGTACGCTTCTGTCTAACCATTCAAGGATTAAAGGCGTGATGTTGTGTTATATTTTAAATACAACTTGAGCGTCTGGTGGATATTAAAGTATCCAAAAAATAACTAAGTAAAACTTTGACAGTTTCAAAAACAGAAGAAAATAGTATTTTTAAATATTTCACAACATAACAACGAATTATACCAGCAAACTTTATCTATGTATGTTTTTGCTCAATAAAGTAATTATTATTATTATTATTAATAATTGCAACCAACACTGACTCATAAAAAGGTATCATTCCAACTACATTTTATTACACTAACCATGATTGCAGTTCTAATAGTTTAGTAATTCTAAGGAACTGTAGGATGCAATTAGCCAGATTCTATCTATGGAACAGGATGTCGTAAATACATGGTCAAATTCTCAGAATCTGAAAAAGTTTTTGCCGGAGTATGTGAAGATTAATAATGTTGAGAAACAATCGGACCATTTGCTTGCAGGTAATTAAGTAATCTAGCAAACCAAGGATAATTCAGGAATTAAATTGGAAAATGAAATGCAGGTCCAAACGATCCCAACTAGTCGCAATCATTTGACAAAAATGTGTTCGTCAATTAGGCAGCTGGGGTTACAGACACAGCTTCCTAAATAAGAAAGCTAAAGTGACAGTGGGACGGTCATGTTTGTGAATGAACTGGGGCCCTAGTCTGCTATTTTAATAAATTTGTCATTCCAACAAGATTCCATTGTCATTCCATTATCACTGTGCTAAAAGTTCGTAATCTGCTAATTTCATAATGATCGATCAATTATCGGTCAGTCGTTTCGTAATGGAATGGTAATAAAATTACATTGCCGTATTGCCATTACTATAAAACCCGTTAATAGAAATGATTTTCCAAAAACTACCACTCAATTTGCACGTTAATTAACACGGAGTAGAGTATCAGTGATTGACCCTGTAAAGTCATAATGATGCGATTTTGTTAGTAGTAGATTACTATACTTGTCAAAATTGTGATCACAATTCGACAGTCCTGACATTATCGTAATAGCAGCCTAGGGCCCCTGATAGCCAGAAGAAAAAACCGCGTAACGTCAGGCATAATGCGGGACCACCCTTCAGCTAAATAAGCTGAGAATTTTAAAAAGTTAGTTGGAACAGGCTGGATGCGAACGGCAGTTTGTGGCCCAGCCTGGGAGAACTATATGTCCACCTGTGGACTGCGATGGGCTGAGCAAATAAAACAAACAAAGCACACACAGAGATGTATCGTTCGAAATCGTTTGCTAAACAATTTACTTGCGTGAATATTGTTTTGAAAATATATGGCCATTGTTAACATCAACATGCAAGCTTAAATGCAGTGTTAACAGAAGCGTTTTAGCACTCGCTAATTCTTATAACACTTTATGACTTTGGACGTAAAGTTTCTATTTCTATGAGCATAATCGTAATTGGCCGTAGTGTTACCCATCAGTCGAAATATGACAACATAGCCACGAGATTACATGAAAATAGAGACTGTAATGATCAGGGAAATGATTGATTGATGGGTTGAAAGTTAGATTGATAATCTGATCAGTGAACGAGTCTTCAATCTCCTTGGAGTATTTTTGTTTGAAATAGTTTCTATTTTCGTTTTGTTTACTATCAAAATTTCTGATTTTATGATGATTTTTTTTGCTCCACGCTAGGGGTTTCTCCTGTATCGTGGCTGCGTAATTTACAAACATCCATACCCAATTAATCGTTGGAGTATTGTTTCGAAGTATTTGTATAAAGGACAGTAACACAATTGAATCCAAATTATATTTTGTACCGTAAATTGAAGTTCAATTTACAAAAACAAACTTACTGTATTTTTTTTTTTTTTTGTAAGTTTCTTAAACCAATATTTCTTTACATTTTTGGCAAATTAGTTGCGATTTCAGATGCATGTATTAGCAAAATAAATTTGTATGTGGAAGTATTTAAAGCTAGAAAATACCAGTTAAATACTTGTACAGGACTACCCAATGTCCAAGTAACATTAGAAAACGTCAGTGAGCGAGTCAGGTACGTTTGTGAAAGTAAGAGAAGCAAGCGAAATGCCATTGTTGCGTGTCCAATCGCAGCCAGAGATAATGGCACACTCAGATCTATTCACAGGGAAAATTGCACGTGTTACGTCAGTTCCTCTATAATCATAGGTTTCAAACGTGCATTTATTTTTCATAGTAATAGTAAAGCTGTTTGTTTTTTTTTTTTTTGTTTGGAACTGCCAGTCAGATTAGAACAAAGGAAGACTTTAGAGGATAGGTTACATCACACGATGGCAATGTGATCCGAGGGGGTGAGGGAAATAGATTCAGACGAAATTGCAGGCTGAGAGTTCATACATCTAACTGAGATTGCTCAATTTTCTCTCTGTTCTATTGACAGGTTACGTGATAGTTAATATCTTCTGTATTATATATGCAGAGCGTTCATGGTCCTATCCGTGTGCCAAATTTCATCCAAATCAGTTCAGTAGTTTTTGCGTGAATACATACGAACTTTCGTATTTATAATATTAGTAGTAGCATTGCAGTCAAAAATGGTGTTGTCACTTTTTATAAAACTACCAAATTTTGGGGAAGTTGTGTGTTTACCTAACCTTTATTATCTTTATGGGTCGGACGGGGTTTTCTTTACATAGGGGTCGATCAAGTATTACGTAAGCACTATTGGGGGGCGGAGGGGTCTTTGTTTTGTTTATTTTGGATGACACGGGGGGTAGGGGAGTCTAGATGATGATTACGTCATACACTATTTCTCTCTCCTTCCCCTTAGTATTCCATCCAAAGGTTGTCTGTAAAAGATCGCTCTTAGCGATAAGACCGCCCATTGTGTCACCCTTTGTAAAATCTTTATATTTATGTTCTGTAATCTATAAGGTGTACATAATAAAGAGTATTCTATTCTATTCTACGTCATCGGTAGTTATTTACTTTTTTACACGAGGTGCAACCCTCACATTATCTATGCTTGAAATGTTTTGTTCATAAGATAATAATAAGGTAAAATCTAATATCTATCTTAAATCTATTTTCTTATTTTTAAAATTATAAATATTATATAACATTATAATTATAAAAATAAAAAGATATATTTATATTTGAAAATGTTTAAGTAAGCATAGGTGAATACGTAAGCATAGGTGAAAGGGGTAAGAATTTTGCTTTCTTTTGCTGACATGGGCGATGGGGGGGCGGGGTAAATAATTGTAATAAATCTGCTTACGTAATTAATTTGAACGGCCGCATATTGTATTATGTAGATACTGTGTACTGAACCAACTGAGATTTACCTCAGATTCTAATAACAGGTTAAGTGATAGTCCACAACTCCACATCATATGACTTCACAGCTTTCACACCTTTTGTGGTATTTTTTATACGAAAACATACAAAGAATCCTTGATTAAAATTAACAGACGATAAAAAATTCTTTGTACGTCCGTTTGTTTATTTGTCAAACAATCTTTTCTGAATACAGAATGACGGACCGCACTCAAACACGACTGTTTTGACGGGTTGTTTGTCAAAGTTGTTTGATAGTCCGCCGCGTTCCCCGTTCCCAGTGAAATTGACAAAATTATTTGGTTATTTATTTAGGGTTTTATGTCAGATTATAATTGTTTAGCCTTTAAGCCTTTACGATAACGATGGTCAGTATAGATGTAGGTGTTTGGTGGTCGTGTGAATTGTATCTATCATTAGGATCAAGCGCATTTATTAGCTAGTTATTAACGGTTGCAACAAAAAATATGATGTTTGAAAATCCTAATGACCATGCTGGGTATATAATTATTTTAGACGAGAATCCTCAGTGCTCTTGAACCGTAAAATAATGAGATAAATCATGACAAAAATGGCAACACTTCGGCAGTGCGATGCACGGGCGATGGGGTGAAGGTCATCCGTCGTACCGACATTTTGAATTTATTCATACGACCCCAAGTTTAATGCATTGTGCAAACGTGGTAATTCCCTATAGTTCCAGGCGTTGTTCAAGATGCTAAAATTAAAAAAAAAAAAGTGTGGCACTCGGGAACTGCCGCGTTAAATCTATTGCATAGCATTTTTTATCAACAGAAAATAATCTAACACCCCACACACAACAAAAAAAAGGAAAAAAGTAATGCATAAATAAAATAAATAAATATAATTGCACAGGTTGATAAAAAATGCTATGCAAGTCTTTTTTGGATATTTACTATGTTCTTACGCATTTATGAGGACCTGGTAGGTCAGCATATATAATAATTGTTGTGGTGTTAGGTTATTTTCATTACGGAATTTTGTAGATTCGGTCTCCACGCTCAAGGCCCGCGATATTAGCTATGCAATAGCTTAAAAATCCTACTCCTCCAGCACTGCCTGCCTTCGTGATAGAAGTGAAGAAAGATTCTTTACTAAAACTTTTAGTCTTTCGCTCAAAAAAATAAAAAATAAAAATAGAGGAATTTGGTGTAAGGCACGGATTATACCTTTCTTTTCTCCCATATAATGAAATATACATAAACGTGACGCATCCTTCAAATTCCATTCTTAATTCTCGAATCGCCGCTTCAGAAGTTTCACTTCATTTTTGTTTTCTTTTCCTATGAACACATACTCCATATAAGCTATATTCTAATTAGAAATAGAATTACAGAAGAAAATAACCGATACTTCTTTAAATAATTAATAGCTAGTTACCAGTTTGCCATCGAAGAGGCATTCCGGTAGCTAAGCCATCATTATTTATGATGCATTCTATAATTAACAACCACTTCAAATTATGGCCTGTCAACGATCTACGTGCGTTGTTGTACGAACAACGCAATAAAAAGTTGCGTTTTTACAGGGAACAGGATTTCTAAAAAACGTTTGAAATTAAAAACTCCCACTAAATATTAATACATGTTTATATTATAACATTTCACTGGTAAGTACTGTCTTTTAATGCACTGGCAATCCTGAGGTTTAAAAAAAGAACAGAATGAAATCCAATTCATTGTCGATTCTTGGTGGCCATTACGTTTTTTGCAACATATTCTATCGGGAGCGGTGGATAACCCGGGTGCGTTGACTTATGTCCAGACGTGCCCAGCCTATGCCCAGTACTCAGTGCCCAGGTGTCGTTATGTGAGCCCACGGACGGACGAGTAAATTGCAGAGTGCCGCGAGTTACTGAAGATATTGCCTCACTATGTGTCATTATGTCGAGATTTTTTTTTCGTTTTTTGATCGTTGGTATTGATTATTGAGATATTGGATTATAGTGAGATACACTCGCGTTACTTTGTGTACATCTGGAAACTAAGAAGGATGTAGTTGAGATCATTACGGTGTGGAGCCGAATCTGGGAACTAATCAAGTAAATTCTAACGTATTTTTATTACCAAATTTTTGTTTTAAATCAATAATTTAATCATTTTTGTTGATGCGTAATTGTTTTTTTCAATGTTCACATGACTGATAAAAAAAGTGCTATCAACATGTAAACATATAAAAGTTGCATCATTTTCAAGCAAACTGATTACCTTTAGTGCAATGTGCAACTGACTAAACAAATATTATCATGATTGTTTTATCAACGAGTTTAATAACGTGTAGATAGAGGTAGCATAAAAGACTGGAAAATAATCTTTAAGTCAATGACCGACCCACCCATCTAAGACTGCAAGTTCTGTTCAATATTTTGAAAAAGCAATACGAATCGTCCCTTAAAGTTAAATAAAGGGATCGTAACTAAAAAAATCCTTTACAACGTCATTGGAACTGGGAACCTTAAAAATATTTTATTATTTGTCGATTCTAAAGATGTAACTTCACCCCGACTACTGTGCAGGTATGAGCTAAACGATGGGTCCTAATGAATGTTTAATAAAGCGCGCCCCGCGGGGGCGGCGAGTTCAAAGGATGCACGGGCGCGCGTCGGCGATCAAAGCCTCCGTTATCGAGAACTCGAGCTATCGACAGATACCGCTCATTTACAGAACATTGCTACTGGGATACGCTTCTCGATTATCTCAAGATTATCTTTGCGTTTTGAGTTTGAAAAATTGAAATGCATTTAAAGTTTTGTAAAAAGACTGCTCTTAAGTAAACGCTTTTTATTCTGTCCCATTAAAATTACACTTACCTTAAGTGTAACAGAAAACAGCCGACAGAAAAAAAGCGTTTATTTTTTCTGGTGTAAAGTTTGACTGTGAAATTATATCGTTTCGAAAGAAAGATGTGTTTCAACAATATTTGTAATCAATATCTTTAAAGTAACAAATAAAGTTTTCGACGGTCTGAGCCTATTTTTGCAGCAACCACTGAAATGGATGCACAAACCGCATTCTCAGATTTTATGCGAACATAAACGTAAATCATACTGGGTCGTCGCGGGCGCAGCTACCGAAACACGCGGCGCGGCCTAAGACAAAGGCTCTGAATAAAGTGCGGGATTTATTATTCTGAAATGCAGTTCGGGCTCCTGTATTACAATAGAGAAGTTTTATGTGTCAACTTTTACACTTCTCTAAACCTGTAAGTTTTACAGATGACTTTAAATCCAGAACCTGCCAGAATCAGTTAGTAATTCATCTACAAAATGGTTCCCATGAAAGATATTATTCAAATATTCACATGGAGGACACAGGAGCCGCTCTATAAATCGGCGACACAATGAGATCGATAATACCTCCAATAAAGACACGTAACGGCATAAAACGGTAGCTTAAATATCGTAAAGAACAATGACACCATTGTCCTGTTTCATTGTCCCGAGATGTGTCCTATTGTGGACAACAATTTGAGACAAGTAGGTACACGATTCCACGAGCAGCCTAAACATCGGTTGAACAAAGGTAAACAAGGTACCTCATATTGTCAGGTATGACCTAAGGTCGCTTTAAGATGTGTGACCTCTGGACCAACCTCGGTATCTCACATTGTGTGGGACAATGCAAGAGAAAGGACGAGATTACGAGGGGTGATGCTGCTGCTAAGTATTACTGCAACAATAGACACAAAGACCGGTGTGTGTTTACCCATGAATATGTGGAGTATAATGCACAATACCCGCGCTATAATAAGATGCATACAACAGGTTAACAGCATATTTTCTCAAGATAAGCATACGTGTATAACGAATTCGCGTTTCAAGTTAAATCGTGCATATTTGGGGACCGGCCGGTGTAATCCTGTTATTTAAACGCACTATTTAGATGTTTCTGCTAACTGTAATAGCTGTATTGTTAAGTAAATTAATGTAATCAACATTTTCGTCGTGATTCAGAAAGTTTATCGTGTACGATGTACCACGTTACGGTGTTACGGGTAGACACAATACACAGAAGGTAATTTGTCGGCTAATTATTAAAACAAAGCTTGTGTTAGAGTTCAGTGGAGTACGGATGAGTATTTTTGGTTCCCGTTATTGTTTTTGGAAACAAAGACTTGTGTTGAAAAGCGCATGTTTGTTGGAGCGTCATTTGGCAGATGAGAGAATATTTGGGCAATCATAATCGGTGTAGTGGTTTAGAAGTCCGGGGCAAGCTGGCGGGCGGGGCGGTCACATCTGGCCTGGATTAGCTGCTGTGCTCTCACCCGACCTATTGGGTTGCGGTTTCGCGTTACGCGCTCGAGTTACTAGTTTCCTTGGGCTGCTAGAGTTTCTAACTAGAATGGAAAGTCGTGCCTATCTGTTGAAGGCTGCTCGAATCGAATCAAGCACATTTTAAAAGCAATGTCGCATATAAAATGTGCTTGATTAGATTCGATTTTAATGAAAGGGTGGGAGTGAAGGTTGATGTTTAATGTTTCTATTAGTATGTGGTCACGTAGCAGGCGGAACGCAACAAAAAATTTAATGCGAGTTGATACAATCGCGTCAGGGCGCGACGGACCACCCAAGCCGCCCCAATGAACTATTTTCTAAAATAATACCAAAAAACTGGAGTAATCTAATCAAACACCAGTTATGTAAACGTCACTGAGTTCTAATTACCGTGAGTCATTAAGTACAGGCGATTTGTTACGCTTTTAACGATACTATTCATATGAGCGCGTAAGTGGAGAATGGAGATCGTAAAATATTTTTAAGTCGTCAATATATTAAACATGGAAGAAAATAAAAGCACTATACTTACGACGGAATATATTTTTTGACATAAATATTATTTTACGACATTATTATACGAAAGTTTGGTGCATAAATATATTTTTTTTTATTAACGAGCGTTTACGAGCTGACCGGTCGTTCAAAATCGACAAATTCCAAGTTTTAAAACGTGTGAAAGTAAAACATTGAAGGGTGGCCGTTTGACACTGGCCATAAAGGTATTAAAATGGCCGTCCGGGTCATGTCGTAAACGCGATTGGTCAAGCATTGACGGATCAAACGTAATAATTATGGTCTAAGAAAACTTTAAATATGGGTCACTGGCGGCCTTGGGAAAGGAAATGCAAAGTGCAGCGACCGTTGAATTTTATAACTTTTACTGTAAAGCAATTTGATGCCTTAAAAATACATAAAATGTTTGACAAAGTATTCCTGATAGCGAGTAATAAAATGGAAGCTAAACTAGATAATGAATGAAGGATTTTGTTGTGTACAAATTGAACAAAACGTGGTTACTTCGTCACGATCAGTTAGCAGTAGGCCAATAAGGAATAGGAACGTGTCTTGAACAGTAATCTTTAACGGTGCAAGCGATTGTCACAATAAGCTATGCAAAAGACATCATAATGAGCTTCATAAGTCATAGAAAATATTATGATTACAGTCTGAATCCCTAATAATAAAATAGCTATACCAGTAGCTTAGTTTGTATGGGATTGGTATCAAATTAAAAAAAAAAAAAAAAAAAAAACAGAATTAACGTGACATTTTTAGAAGTTTAGTTACCTAACCGACATTTAAACCCGTACCGTAAGTTAGTGGAACCGGCCTTAAATATTTGACACAATAAACGACCACAAACAATATAGACGCGAGAGGTTGCCATATTAATTAAACCTTTTATAATAAGGCCTCAAATTTTTGTTTCCCTTATTAAATGAGAGTACCCGATATAATTGCCATAATGCATATTCTCCGTGGGAATGGACAATACATGTGAACCGAACTGACCAGTTTATCGACTAACATCTATGCAAATTTTTGTGCATTCGTATCGCACTGGACCTATAAAACAGGATTTTTAATAAATTATACGTAGTTTATGGTGTGGTGATTTTTATTATCTGTGGTTTGAGGGATTTTTAAGGTACTTTTACTTTACTTTTGTTGGAACAGTTATTATTTTTCATCATGTTTTCTTGTTTCAAAACAATAGTGAAGTATATTTGTTGTATATGATAATTAATGATTAGCGACTTTTTTTTACATTTTTGACATTTAAACGTCACTTAAATTTAAGCAACAGAGTTATTTATGTTATCAAAGAGGTTCATTGCGTTTTATTTATTGCGATAGATATGTAAACAACAATGACTTCCAATTTGCTTTATCTATTATAATGAGATTAAATGTGTTTTTGATTCTGACCGATAATATCATGCATTTTTTTTGTTTTGTTTTACAATCTCAATTATGAAAACTCCGATATATTTATTATTCCGATCCATTCTTTTAAAACATTTAGCAACCGAATAGCGTTCCCACAAGTAACCACATGCAGTTTTAACATAACGGGTGTTTCGTTTAGATTTGCATACATTACGTGCATTCATATAAACAACAAGGTGCACTTGTAACAATCAAAACAATGTAACTCGAATAAAGACGAAAGGAATCATTAACGCCTCGGTAGATGTCAACAATTTAAGATAATTAAGGGGCTTGTAATATTCTTTTGTTTTAAAAAATTTACATAAGATTCGTTTTGTAACGATTTTTGGACCCTTCAATTTAGACAATGGGGTCAATTGAAACAGAGGGTAACTTTAAACGACAGATTTATACAGGGTGTATCTGACATCTTAACGCAAACTTTGCGAAACGGCTAGACCGCGTGCCACTAATAAAAGTATGATAGTCATTTATGTCGTTACTGAGCGGTTACATAAATAACAGTGTTTAAAAAAAAGTGTCGGCTCGGCTTTTGAACGTTGCAAGCGTGCCGCCGTGCTTGTTTGTGGGTATGATGTTGACCCCTGATGCGAACTCTTTAGATAGTTAGGATAGTTTTTCTAGTATTGTTCACATTGCGATTTTTTGTGTAATTAACAAATTAATTAATTTTAACTTTAAAATCTTATTGGGTTATAAAAGTATATTAGCAATTATGAACGGTTTTAAGTGAGAAAAACTGCATGGCATGGGGGTTCAGAATATGTACTGGATCCACGGTACTCGTTTGTACGTCGATGTTAGAGACACCTTTATACCTGGCGATTAAATTTAAGACATTTTTAAGACACAACGCCACTCAATTTGTTTAAAGTGGGCCATTATAAGAAGCAAAATAGCCAAAGCCACTTAGTAACAATAACAATGCAACAATTGTAACAACGCCTTGAATCCAAGGCTGTGCTTATCACATTAGTGTAGAAACTGTAGAACAACAATATTAATACTGTAATAGCTTTTAGACAGCTTCATGAACATTAGGTAACAGTTGAATAATTCATAGGATATTATGCAACGTGCAACATTATATTGCATGATCGGATGTTAGAGACAGTAATTATTTAAAAAAAAAAAAAAAAATGTTTTACTTTCCGTTTTAAATCGTTACATTTTTTTTTAAATTTAATACACACCATTTCTTTGGTCTTCCCTTAATCTCTACCATATTCATATTCAAGTCTTTCCTAACGATATTTTTCATGATTTTTTATCAATTAAGAAACTAATTCCACAAATGCTCTATGCTGCATGTAGATATTTTGAACAATATGGCAGTTTCATTTTGACACGCTCCAGCGAAATAAAACAATACAAACACAATCAAACAAAGACCAAATCAGGAATCGCCGGACCGTAACTTGTAGTGGTTCACACGAAACAAAATCACCGAAAATCTCTCAACCCCGAATTGGGGGGAGGAACAGGAACGTTTAATTAGAATAGGCAAATGAATACAAAATGTATGGGAAACGAGTTGGCTCTCGATGACAGTGTTTTGTTTATTTAAATCACAGGTTACTTTAAACCGTTGTTATATTTTGGGAGAGTCGGGCCTGCTTCTGTCAAATGTGTGAAAATTGAATTGGGTTTTTTCACACATTGTCATATTTTTCGAACTTTACTCAATTGGGTTCTTTTATTAGAAGCAAACAGTGACGAATGAAATAAACAACACTCTGGAAACTCAAAACACATGCGAAAACAATGCTTAATTAACTGACAGTTCAACCAAACTAACAGACAATTTATACATACATTATAAGGTAATTTGTAATTATTATTCTGAGATGAGAAAACTATTAGAAAAGCTCACTGAAACTATCACCATAGTTTTCCCTTAGGGAAACTCATGGTTTTCTCTCTAGTCTATAAGCTACAAACAAAACTATATTAGCATAATTATGTTCGCATGCTTACCGGCGCGTACGCACAGACATGATCCGTGTAAATCAGGGCTGCCATTCATAATTATGTTTTGTAACGATTCCCACGTTTTTTAGTTCAAATTATGTTAAGAAATTGATACTAGGGATATGTTTACTTTTAAAGCTTTGTAAGTTGCAATTTTTCTCCCATTATATTCAAGATAACTGAGGAAATGTGAGTGTACTATAGGGATACCGACCTAATCCTTTTCAGAGAACAGGCCAGATATTACGGTAACTCCCATTTAGTAGTTTCTAAGCATTTTTAAACAGTTTAGTTTTTTTGTGTTAGAATTTCTATGCTTATTTCTGTGAAGGAACGTTTTTCTTTATCTATGTCACTTAAGAACCTTAAGTGCTGTACCAGTTTCACAAAAATTGCATATTAATCAGTTGATAAGTGAACGTTCAGCCCTAGTCCTTAAACAGAGTTTACATAAGCATAACAACGCCACTTTGTGCAACACAAACGTTCCGTTAAATGATTACCGACGCTTATTTGCATTTTCATTCGGTGCAACTGTATCAATATTGGTGTTGTCAAATCGCTTATCTATACATATTTACGTTAAAACGATTAAATCTGTTTTTATGCCTGAAGTTGTAGCGTAAATTGAGTTATATTATATCAGGGTTAAAGTTATTTTTCTATAAACTTAAATAGTTTACATTTTTCACAAATTCGTCTCGATTTCAGATTAATATACTTACGCAATATACGCGCCGCCTATTCCATGGGCCGTTAACAAACTGATGACATGAGGATGTACTTATAGAGCACACCTCTGCTCAACCTTTCGTGGAAACAAAGCGTGAAGTTATAGTATATGCTTTGTGCATTGTTTTCGGACGCGCTTACATGGAAGTATGCGGAAGAAAACCGTGCCACTCCTGAAAGCGAGTTAGTTTGCGAGTGAGTAGCAACAGCATCTTGAAAATGATAGAAGATAAGTAGGACGCTACTGTGTCCAAGAGATTCTCAATCTGCATGTTAGAGAGACGGGTTGATGAAGCGAAATTGTTTTGTGTTTTTACTGTATTTCAGACTTTTGCAAAAGTTTTTCCTAAACAATATAAATCTTTCCTAAGAACCATTTTAAACATATAATTCAAATCGGCATTTGCACAAAGCGTTCACGAATTCAATCTCCACAGATTAGGACCAAGTTTCTTTTGTACATTTTCAAGTCGAATTACAATATAAGACATGGTCTTTGTACATTGTTCACTATTGTGCGAGGGTCCTCACAAAGGGCTGGTCTTTGACCCGTTGCCCCAATTACCGTGCTTGACTCTTGCGCAAGTTGATAGTGTTCCTACCTATCAGTTGATAGCGTAATAAATAATGCGCGAGTACCAGACTGTGTGTCTGCGTGAGTTGTACATTTAGCTAATTATCTACAAATGTTTTTAAGTCATTTATTAGTTGGTTTTGTATGAGAATTTGTTTTTTTTTTTTTTTGTAGATTTTTAATAGATTAAATTTCAATAGCTATTCTTAGCAAGGAACATCATTTTATTTAGTAACTGAGTGGTATAAATAGGCAGTCCGCTCCATACTGGTATACAGTTGCATTCGGTTAGACTGGACGTTGACCTAACCTTATGGAAAAGACGCGCGTAACTAAGACCATTTTGCTAGACGGATTTCAGCAATCATCCCCAACAATATGTAATAACTTTTGTTTACCTTATTGATATCTTTAAATGTAAACGTTGATAATCGAAGCCACATTATTTCGTAAATACGCATTCAATTCCACTATCATAAACATTCGATGCTTGACCAACAATTTTATAATCGATGGCAGAAAATATTTATTCCACAGAATAAATAGGTTATACAAAGCCTAAATTAGTTTCAACTGCCTATCTGACTTCTATAACCCAGTTACTGGGTTACACCTTGATAAGACTGATTGCCGGCCTGCGTTTCTGGTTAGCCGTAACGTGTATCAAAAATCACTGGTCGTTCAAATAAGAACCAATGGCGTATGTTCATAGGTCCAGGTATTCCACATGACCGTGAGGAACGCTGACAAAGACGATTGTATTATTTATGCATTATATAAAACACATCTACGTCGATATATTGTTAAAGCTGTTTACAGTATTTGTGTATAATTTTGACCTACCGCAAGGAACGTCGAAATATTTACAAAAACGGTATTTTCGTTGATTTGTTTTCTGATATGCAGGAGAGTGTATCATTGTTTTGTGTTTGCTGTCTTATAAGCGTGACTGTATAATTTGAGGCGTTTGCTCACTTTGATAATGTAGTTTTTCTGTTTTGTTTATTGAAACAATTTAGTGGGATTGGGTCTGTTGTTTTTATTATCTAAGCATCGTGTAAACATAACATCGCGCCTGTATTCCGTGTGGGATTAGGCAGACGTATACCTTATAATACAAACACATTTCTTGGAAATCGAACCCAGAACTTCACGCTAACAAGAGTAGAGTGCACGGATTATGTAATAAAAACTACTCTATAATTATTACCTAAGAATAATAGGCAATTATTTTCAGATTAACCTTTTCTGTTGATAAAAAAAACATGTTACAGAAAATGCTTAGTCATTGTAATTTTCGCGCCTTATTCCCACCCCTAATCTAGCCCAATGCAATCCATCATTCTGCCTATTATAAACTCAATTAAATCTCATTTGCATAACCTTTGCCGGACCAGAGGCTCCCTATTCTCTCGTCTTAGAGATGTCACCACCTTTGTTCAGCGGTAACCTACTCCTTTTCAAATGGGACAACTTAGCGACAAAGCAACGTTTGACCCTCAATGGATGAGAAAGGCATTATTTGTGTATTTTAAGCAATAAACAGTGCATTTTATGCGATTGTGAGCTGTTTTTTTTATTTAAATTAGAATGGCTGAATGCACAATGTCCGTTGCGTGAGCTCGTGGACTGCAGTGAGCAGGTACCGTTGATGCATAATCATTAGAAATTATCGAGTCGAGCGAGAGTAAGTCAGCTTTGCTCTCAACTATTGGACGCATGGGAATTATGCACCGATCGCGCTAGGCGGGAAAAGTGACGTTTGCGAGTGACAGGTGACGGATAACAATGGCAGTTGCAACTTTTTAATTTATGATATCAATGAATTAACATCGTAGGGCCTCTTGTTATTATTGGCGATTAAAAATATCGTTGCATTTTTATTCACATACTCATTAATTTTCTTTTATAACTTTTTTGACAAATAAAAAGTTGGTCCATTTTTTGAAGCTTACAATGGCGAACGTGTCGCGACGTTGATAATCGGAATAAAAGATCCAGTTTAATCCTTGAGTGATGCCTAATCCTTTTTAGGAACGCCTGAATGCATTATGTCGTTTGTAAAGACGCAAGGCAAAAACGACGCCATAAAATTTTAAGACGTTAGAAGTTTTTGTTGAATGAAGCTGGCAATATATCACACAAAATAAACTTATTTTGAAATTCCAAATGCATCACTTCAAAGTTTGTAGTGTATATTAAATTAAACAATAACAACGCACCAGGATTCAGGATTAGACGCACACACCCACACCTACATACGTACAAAAAGGATAAACAGTAATACAATAATTTTCATTCCTTTTCTGTGCGTACGCGCATCCTATCTGTTGCACTCGCGCATGTCGTGCTATCCCGTTCGCTCACTTCGGTCGATGACCTCACATCTCCGACGAGATTGCATCTAGTGGCTATACAGCTTCCCCAGATAGACGCAACACAATTTCTGGCCAATTAAAAGAAACATTATTAATACGGCAGTTGTATTGGGCCAGATTTACTAGAATTTTTATTGTAAAACTACGTTTTACTTCTAAAGCCGCTTGCGAAACATTTGATTAAGTTTGACCCAGTTACTTGTATTTCAGATAAGAAAAAAATTCAACGCAATTTTTCCGGCATCGTATGCGCAGCGATATTGATATACTCAACCTGGTGAAGCGTGGCTAGACTGACCGTTGTTGGCTCGGGCCAAACAAAATTTAAATCCTGCTCAAACAAAAACTACAAGCCGTGTAGTAGTTTATTTATGATATAGTACAAAATCTCCAACAAGACGAGCGTAGTTTTTTTGTATACCACAAACTCGGGATGAAAAAACCAAAACAATTTTTTGTCGAATCCAAAATCGTTTTACGAGCGCCCTCGAATAGTAACCAAACGGGACAGGGATAACTTCCATCTCTTTCCTTCTGGAGTGGAAAGAAACTGACACTTTGGTTAATACGTCTTTTGTAAGGTTTCTTAGAACACGTTGCGTTGGCGTGTTCGCTCCCCATCTAATAAGACACCTCGATAAAGACAGTCGTAATTACGGTTCGCCGAAGTAAGCGCTGTGGACTTTTGATCGTTAATTGTCTGCAGACTGTACGAACGAAATGGAAAAGACAATAGAATCAGCTTCATTACTTAATTGCATCATCGATCACTACTTCTCGCTCAACAGAGCGCGCAATGGAAACTGTAACTTCTGTGTATTCGTGCGCTCAGCGATTTGTGCAGTAATAGGTTTATAATCATGGCAAATTAAATTAAAACCATTTTTAGATTGTGTACGATGACTATAAACGACATGCCGTCATAGACAATGATATTGCAAGACTGCACCATAAGACTCGTTCAGTAATGACTATGATGTTTGATATTATTCCTGAATCATTCAATTTAAAACACATTACTGGAGCAGTAAATACAAAATAAACACTGCCACTTAATAAAAACATTCGCCGCACAGAAATCCGTCCATTTGCTTTCACTTGTTCATAATTGAATCATGCGCAAGTTTTTATAAAAAGGTGTTATATGGAAGACACAATGTTGTGGAAGGTCAAATTCTGGACCAAATATTTTTATGACCTCGAACACTTTGAGTTCTTTTATTTCAAAGAGCAGAGAATACTGGCGAAGGACATTAAAACATTTTTTCCTGCTCCTGGGCATAATGTCTAAAAGATTACATAATGGTAATACCGCAGGGAGAATTCGTTATCGTGTCATGGGCTTTTTAAATGAGGTTAGTGGAACAAAAAATAGTCATAAATGCCCTTCATAGTTATGGTAACCCACTTGTCTGGGAATGCGATAGCCCTTGAACTTATTTATCAGGCTACTTTGGACAGAAATAGAATTGAGATGTGAGAAAAAAGTCCTTTAAGTGACACTCGAAGATTGGCACTTAGAATATTGAAGAGTAAAAAAGTTCGTACTACAAACTTTTTTAGGGTTGGTGTTGCCGTCTAAAAGGTCCGAAACTAATCGATTCTAACAAACGTGACCCAAAAATATTCTTTTTAAATAGGACCTTCACGACTTTTCCATTCACACAGTGTTTGGACAGCCGATAGAAACAAAAACCTACTAAGTAGTCCCGTAAAAAAAGTGGGAACCATAATGTGGATATTAAACATAGGTTATACGTTAAATGGGTTGTGCAAACTGAGAAATACTTAGTAGCTGTTCAGTAAAAGAAAGATGTTGATTAACAAATAAGAAATGCTCTAAATGATCCATTTTTGATGTCTATTTGGTAATGCCGCCTTAGAAGGGAGTAAATTTTCTCAGGATACATCATGTCAGAAGAATTTTTGTTTGTTTTCTTTGCATTTGCCTTTAAAATAGCCCTCTATTAGACCAGCACACTTTTATTCACAATCCACGTTTTGAAGGATATTTTCAATTTATTGCTTAATAGATTTGAATAAAAATGTGCTGAACAACGGAACTGATGCAATGAACTTAGATGAACGGTCAAAATGAAAGCAATTTTGACAGTGATCACTTGGCATTTCATGTGGTGTTACGTAATTAACTAGCAGATCATACTAAACAAAAATATCTACACATACATAATCAGTCTAAATTGTCCCTACTGCTGGGACACAGGCCTCCTCTTAAGTCCTCTCAGTGGGAGGGTCACTTGTCTTCGAAGGTTTTGGCTGTAGGACATGCCAACAAAATTCGATTCCTTTCTATAATATAGTATAGGTACTTCTGGTAATAATTGAACAATTGGGTTAACACTAACTTTACATAAAAATTATAAGAAATGCTGAAATGAAATTATAGTGACCGCCATGATTATTTTAATGCCGGTCATTTATTGTAATTGATCAAATTACGTTGGAATCTACGTTCAACATAGATTGAGGTCGTATTAGATCGATCAAAAGAAATTATAGAGGGGATGGGAATAGAATTAGAATACATATTATGGTTTATGTAGGATTCTTATAGGATTTTCTCCATAAATATTCAATGCAGCGAAGTATTTTTTGTCCTAATAGTACCAAATGATCTAATTTGAGGTTGGTTTTCCAATTTCGTCCTTTATAAGGACACGCTCAAGTTTTGGGCCCTCCCGCGATGTCTCCCGCCTTAACTATTTTAATAGCTATCTCATAATAATAAACTAATACAGGTACATACCGTTCTGGAATCGTATTATCATTACCATAAATTCGAGACGCTTACCTGAAAACAAAAAGATCATTTATTAAAAACTTATAAATTGTGACCGTATCATAAATCGAACGTAGAGGCAAGTTTTGTCTATGTTCTTATTTCCATTTGAAACCTTGGCTTTTGAGCAATAATTATCCTTAACACAGAATGACTGTTTATTAAAATAATGGTTGGTAGTATGGTCGTAGAACGAACTGTGGTGATCAAGTAAACAATTAAAATTATAATTCATTGATATTGAGATTCTTGGATCATTTAACTAAAGTGTTTTGGTTTTGACGTTGAGTATCCCCACCCACACGCAATCAAGGTTAGCCTGAATTCTAATCCAGTTTCGAGTGGACTCGTGGGAACATAATACTTAAATGGCGTACTGTTTCTTAGAGTTGAAAAACTAATTGGTACCATTTTATGGGGTA
Source organism: Sesamia inferens (assembly GCA_037179545.1). Taxonomy (NCBI): domain Eukaryota; kingdom Metazoa; phylum Arthropoda; class Insecta; order Lepidoptera; family Noctuidae; genus Sesamia; species Sesamia inferens. The sequence goes on along the minus strand of CM073935.1, from coordinate 11,721,203 downwards.
AATAGAATTTGTAGCGGACTAAATAATTAGTTTGGTTTCCGACAAGGATTTATAAGCTCCCGAGATTGAAGTACGCAAAATGTAACGAAAACAAATGAATTGCAGAATATTATAAATAAAAATTAAATGCTTTTGACTTTTCTTTAGTAAGCGTATCATTTGAGAACAGCTAGACTGGTTTGGTCATTTTTTTCTTTTTTCGTAATTATCCGGTTAAGGTTTTTACGGAAAGAAAAAACTTTATAAGCTACACCTTCATAAATAACAATGACTTCAGAAAAGGGGAGGGTGGAACTTCTGGATTCCTTCATGTGTGAGTCTGACTCGATCTTGGGCACTTTTTTACAGTTTCGGCACGAGTTGTTTATTATAGTAAAAAAAGCTGTTAAGACAACGTCAGAATCGGGGCTAAAGATTAAAAAAAAAAGATGGTTATTATATTGTGTCCTCCTCATCTATCAAACGTAGAGTGCTTAATAACTAGTTTAATAAATAAGTTTTGAAGATACTTTGCCTTTTTTGTGGGTTAAAAATATAAGTGGATCAAATCTGGAACAGGCTGTTTATTTATCTGATGGCTTATCGAAAATAGGCGATTTTTTTATGAAGCAATCTTCTGCCCGCGTGAAATTTTTCTTTCTCCGACGAATCGGATTGTATCGCAATTGTATTCGCTTAACGTTCTTTTTTCTATATATTTTTCTAATATGTACGTAGCTAACGAGATCGGTCATAGGCCATAGCCATTTTAATAAAAATAAAAAAAAAGCTTACCCATTTTATTAGCTCTGGTGTTTGGTAAGCACAGTAAAAATACTTGTTTGCAGTGCCTGTATCTACATTTTAGTGGGAATTCCTTGTTTATAAATGATATCTTCAGTAACAAAATAATTTCCCATTTTATCCTAATATTTGGTTAACTTAGCATACCGAGAGTTAGTTCTTTATACTCGGCAAACTTAATATAGCGATAAATTAACTTGGAGGACGCGAAAAAGATAAATGTAATACATAGCTAGCCGATACCTAGGAAAACAATTTATTAAACAACAGAACGGTATAGTGTTAGTCATACTAGCATTAAATTTTATTTAACAATTTTATTTATTCACGAGAATTGAGTCCAAAAACAAGTCTTTAGTTTTTACGTTTCATCATCAACCTTTTTTATCGTCCCACTGCTGGGCACAGGTCTCCTCTCATACAGAGAAGGATTGAGCGTAATCACCACGCTTGCTCAATGCGGGTTGGCGATTTCAGACTTAAAGTCCAGGTTTCCTCAAGATGGTTTCCTTCAATAACTAACTACCATCAAGGTAAACGTAAAAGTGTCAAGTAAATTATCACAGTTTTTTCGGATAATTACTACGTTGGCACTGACAGCTCGCGTCGTAACGTAACGGGTTCATACTTCAATCGTTACTCATCGACACGAGCCTTCGAGCAACACACGAAGACATGAGCCAAAATAAATCTTAAAAAAAATAAAAATACAAAACATTTTTTCACGGGTTACAACACCAATAAATTCTTTTAATACCTCGTCCCGTTAATAGTTTTAAAGAGTGCGTTATTTTGGTAACTAAATAAAATTAGAGCATTTATTTTGATTACACTGTATCGATGCAACGTGCTATTTTGATATACCAGCAATTTTGCGCGAAATTATCTAAGGAGATTGAAGTGCCGTTTTTTCACGGTGAATTTACAAAGAGGTTGAATAACCTTTTCTGGCCGCGTCCTCAAAAGCTTGGTTTTATTTCTATCTCCTTCACACTTACTACGACTGAGTGCGACGAACTCAGTTTGTTTGTAAACTCATCCATCTATTGTACACATTTCCATAAAGTTTAGGATCATTTGGCGTGACGTAGATCAGTCGAAGAAGTTAACTGGTTTCTATTTTTAAATATTGCTAAAAACTAATGTCGTTATTTTCAGATAAATTTGATTGGAGTCAAATTAAGTACCTAAATGTATGCTGAACTTAAAACAAAAATAACTAAGTATTCATAAGTTTTTGACTATTTCTCATTCAAATGAAATATACATACTTATTTACAGACATTAATATTAAAAACAGAATAATACAATATTATGTACAAAGCCGTTTGAAAATCATGAAAATTAAACTATCTGAAGTTGATTCGCGGTAATTATTGCATAAAAATGATCGTAAAATATAACAATTTATTGCAACAATATTAAAAAGTACTATTAGAAATCGTTATCGGAATCAGAAAAACAGCATGTGCGTATGAGTGCTATGTTCACAGCAGGACTAAATGAAAATACCACATAGTTAATAGATACCAGAGTAATTACATACAAGTTAAATTACCTAAATACTTAATAATTACTGTATACTTTTGCAATAGGCGTATACTGCGAAAGACGGGTCATTCAACTCCCACGCCTACAGTTTTAGGGTGTAACTAGCATTCCAAATTGTTTTTAGAGTTTCCGGTCTCAGAGTTGCGCCCGAGACTGGCGTATATTTTGATAACACACTTCTATATTTTTGGCTGTGAATTTGATCGGTGATTTTTTTGTTTGGGAAGTAATGAATGAAAGACAATTTTAGTATGTAAATAAATCGCTTGTTTACCAAGTTGTGCCGTAAAAAAAAACATCCAAAAGAATAATGGCAATCATGTTTTTTGTGCAGCACTATCTCTGTAATTTATTTAAAACGATCCAAGACAATTGAACAAGCGACAAATAAAATCGTTACAAATTGTTGATGAAAACACTTTTGTTTATTGACGGAGTGCGTACGCGCACCACTATTTGAATTTAGAATGAGGCTTCGCGAAAGAGTTGCTGTCATAGTACCGTTAATTTGAGCTACTGCGGTCGTGCGCTTTAGGCAGTGGACACACAATACGTTTGGACGCAATCCGGAGAAATGTCGTCATGTACTCGAGTTTCATAACTATTTACACATAGAATTTGTTTTGGTCGTGGTGTTGATGTTATATCTATTGTGCTTATCAATCAGTTTTGTTTGTTAACTTTCTCCCTATTGTTTATTCATTAGACGGAAATGAATGTACGAATTATAAATGCCATGAATGGCCATGATTACTCGGTGCAGTTGGAATCTCTGTGGTTACTTTTATCTTCATAGGCTTAGCACGTTACAGAGAATGCTGCGTTTTAATTAATTATTTACAGAGTTGTAATGTTTTCTTTTCCCTTAATATCTGATGTTTATTTTTATATTGACGCCAATTAAGTATATTATGACGGAATCTCGATTATTCTTTTTGCAACATGAAATTGGAATCACCTAGTGAAACCGGGCCTTTGTCTAAGCAAGTTCAGTAGTCACTTAATATCTATTCAACACACCGAAATGTGTTCGTACGTATTGCGACGTCTATGTGTGCGTGTTGTTGTGGTACGTTCAATAACACCGTGGCGTCGGATCAACGACCTCAATGCGCCGGCGCCGCTTCTGACAGGGGGATGCGGAAAGTTGCTGTTTCGCGAATCTAACGCAGCCTTTATTGTTTGCATTGTTTAGCACAAAAAACACAAGTTTAATTACAATTGCTGTCAATGCCCCCAATTTTCCTGCAGCGGGTACCTAACTAGCTCTGTTTTGGTGAAATTTTATTTATTTATGCTAGTTCCTTTTTGATGACATTGTATGCAAATTAATTACACCTAATGTGTCCGTTCTACATTGTTTATTTACTTTATGTAAAATATTTTTTGAGCAGGACTCGATAATATTGTGGAAACGAGTTTATCAAAGCTTATTCTCGATTTTAAGCAGCTTTTCACGACATGATAATTTATGTTTGGCTGATAATGGTTATCGAAGGTTTTACCGACACTGCAATAAATTCACGACACCCTTGCCTCTTATACGGCCTTCAGAAAAATGCAGAACCAATTAAGCATGAAAAAGTATATTATAGGGATTATCGTCAGAATATATGATTATGAAATAACAATGGTTTCTCTTATAACTACCATACCATACCACTGGTGGGACATGGGCGTTCACTCCGTTAGAGTGGGCCGACACGTACGCAGCGCCACCTGTGCTGGTTGGTAGATGATACATATTCGATTTTTAAATTTTAGGACATGCCTGTTTAGTCGAGAGCTCTTTCTTCATCGTTTTGCGTTTCAAGAATTGTTTTTTAAACTACAGACAACATATCGGTGACGTGTACCATTAAGATGTCACTTAACAAAAAGGTTTTCAGTTCATAAAAATAAATGACAAGATTTGTCAAGAATTGTTTGCCAAAATCAGCAATTAAGACTGGTAAGGCGTACCCCAGACTCCAAAGCCGAAAAAGCCAAATTAACGCTGAGATGATGATGATGATGATTTGTCAAGAGTTACTTAACAGTAATGAATGCAGTATTGAAAAGAAATCAATAAGTGTTTAGAAATCTGTTTTGTTTTATTATGGTCAATGGTGGCACCGTTATTAAAGTTGTAAGGTCGGGCCGAGAAACCCTTTATGGCCTCTCTAACGGCACCTTGCTTCGAGTAGAGTAATCTAGTTTGTTAGTGGGTAATGTACTTAGTGCGACTGCGTTTTTTTTTCTCGCATAGTGTGATTTTAGCCTTTTTTTACTGTTTGAAATAGTGTCGATGACCTTTTTTATATGTCATTTGTCTGTAAACAAGAGGATTTGTTTGTTATTTGAAGTTGGTTTAGTGATAGATTTTTTTTAAACCTAAAGCATATTGCTTATGCATCGCTCCATATGTTCAAAAAACGTGTCTGCTCAACAACGTAAATAACGCAATGAATGTTGTTGAATTGTCAAAATGAAATCCATTGGTGTTTTGTTGCGCAATTACACTGCAGTAGCAGTTATATTTGAGAATAAACTTTTAAACAGTTTCTGTTAACTTCACATAACTAGTAATCGTGACAGTAGGTGAACAATTGAATGTCGTGATGAATCTCAAGGAGGATAAAATAATCACTAATCTTACTTGCGATTATGCTAAAGAGATATTTGCAATTTAAAATTAATCTATTCAAACTCTTGGTGTAATCAGCCAGTGATTAGAGTTTTCTATTTTTATTGTAAACTTCCCAGTACTTAATTAAGATGTAGGTAGATGACCTACGCCGCGTACGTTGGGATAGTGGATGTGTATCAAATTTCAACTAAATCTGTTCAGTATTTTTTTGCGTGAATGAGCAACAAATTGTATGAGAGGAGACCTGTGCCCAGCAGTGGGACGATAAAAAGGGCATGATGATGATGAGTACCAAACTTAAAGTTATAGCCATACAAACTTTTTGCATTACCTACTCACAAAATCAAGATATTTAAAAGCCGTAATTTAATACCTACCATAACAATAGAATAATTCAGTTGTAGCCGTCATCAGAACTTCAACGGTCACCGTATACGGCCACATCGTATGTCAATCATACTTCCTATGCAGTCCAATCATATCGCCTAATTATCATAAATATTAATTTCTATTATAAAGCACGGTTCACACACAATTAGCTACATTATTCCATTCAATTCACGCTCGCCATAAAAATACAAACAAATTTAAAATTCAAATTGTAATTCTATATCAGTAATATTCTTTCTTGTCTTTGACAAAAGCGTGAAATATGAAATTCTTATTTTAAAAATACAATATTGTCATCGTAGTGGCTCATGAGATGAAAGATTTTTTGGGTTCCGTAATCGAATGTGTTTTTTTTTTGGTAGTACCTTAGTATCTACCTTATCACTAAGCTTACGCTGTGCGTCGGTATGTCACACAGTTGTAACTTTTGAACAATAAATAATAGGTGGACACTTTGTCAGTGTGCACTTCTATGGCCGGTTTAAAGAGGAATAATAAAAATGAAACTAAAATAATGTTTGTTATAAACGTTGTATGCGGTATGGCACCCTCCCTGTCCAAGTCGTACTTGACCGCTTTTTTAAATGCATTCTTTAGGATTTAGAGATATGTACATATATCTTAAGAAATGGGTCGCTATCAATCAAGTGTCACTTGTATTATTAAAAATTGTGTCACGGACAGACAGCTCAAAAGCTCTATGTGACCTATTGTAAGGAACCCAAGGTCTTGTTTGCTTAACATTATATGGTTCCAAACTTGTGAATAAACTGGATTCCAAATTCGGAATAAGAGGAACTCCTCTCAAATTCTTTACAGATTACTTAACTAACAGAAAACAGAGGGTTAAGATTGGAGGGCACATTAGTGATGATGCTGATGTGTCATTTGGCGTACCGCAAGGTAGTGTCCTGGGTCCCACACTTTTTCTAGCTTATATAAATGACCTTTGTAACCTAAAAGTTGAAAACGCAAACATATTCTCCTACGCCGATGACACTGCTGTTGTCTTTCATGGACATAGCTGGTCTGACGTTAAAATTAAGGCAGAGTTGGGTATGTTCCAAATTGCGTCTTGGCTTGATGGCAATCTTCTCACATTAAATACTTCAAAAACTAATTACATATGCTTCTGCATCTATAAAAAATCACAACCAGATGAAGTGTTCAACATCAAAGTACACTCATGTGATCAACCTATGAATAATAACTGTAATTGTCCCAATATTAATAAAGTTCTGGAAACAAAATACTTAGGTGTAATAATTGATCACAAATTATCATGGTACTCTCATATTGAACATGTCACGGGACGGATTAGAAAACTGGGGTGGATTTTTAAAACCTTAAGACACATTTTGCCAACAGATGTAAATAAGAAATCAGGCGCCCACAGAAATTTGTTAAATGAAATATACATCTCTATAGCACAATCTGTTATAGCCTACTGCATCCCAATATGGGGCGGCGCAGCAAAATCAAAGTTTATACATGTTGAAAGAGGACAACGTGCTGTTATAAAAATAATGTATTTCAAAAGGATCTCATACCCTACTGAATTACTCTATCGGGATAGTGGATTGCTTTCTGTTAGAAAGATATATATCATAAACACTGTTCTAAAAAAACATAAGAATATACCATATGATCCTGATAGATTAACAAGAAGGCGAAGAGATCTTATAGCACAAGTTCCACAAACAAAAACTAAATTTGCTGCGATTCAATATGGTACACTATCATGCCAACTCTATAATAGGATCAATAAACATATATATATATACAATAAAAAGTTACATGACTGTAAAAAAATGTTAACAAATTGGATAAAGACACTAAATTACACAGACACTGAGGAACTATTGAACCACACAAAATGATACAAGCACGCACGCACGCACGCACGCACGCACGGACGCACTCACTCACACGCACGCACACGCACACGCACACACACACACACACACACACACACGCACGCACACACGCACGCACACACGCACGCACATATACTTGCATGTTAATTATATGTACATAAGGTTTCGAAAAAGTTGTATACTGCTGTGGAAGAGCGGAGTCTCCTAACACAGGCATTATTTGCTTACCAGGAGGCTCCAATCAACAACTAATGTCAAATAATTTGAAGCTCTAATAAATTTGATTTTGATTTTTTTGGTTTTTGACTCAAATATACAATAGGTATTATGTATGTTTGAGTTTTTGAGTTAATGACACGGAAATTATCATCGTGTTTGCCGTGATTTTGTTTTTCGCTATATTCTTAATAAACAATTTATGTTTGTGTCATCCATTTGTAATTGCGCAGTAACCAATATAGTTTTCCCGTTACAAACAAATAAAAATTTATAAACACTCAATATTTTTATTGATTTACCGTAATTAATTTGTCTTTAGATATATTAATTTTACTGTGAGCACATAGATAAATAAATAAATACAAACTTTAAAAAACGATCACGATCTCAAAAAGGTGTGAATACTCGAAATCCATTACTATTTATTCAAACCCACTCTCGAAGAAATAATTATGACGAATTAACATTTCAATTTAAAATTAACATAGGATTCTTTTCATGCGCCATCCATCATTCCGGGGGAATCTGATGGATGTCCTCTTAAGGGACATTTGTGACACTTGAATTGTTGAATAGAATAAGTCTTGAATTGTGTATAGAATTAATGGAATCGAATCGTATATGGAGTTGAAAGTTCACACGTGTTCTTTTACCTTTGGTGTCAACAGAAGGGGCTATTTTGACCCTAACTTAAAATTTCGGCCTGTGGGATTTTTATTACAATAAACCCTCCTACGCTTATTGACATCGTCTCCAATCGAATCGTCTATGGAATTGTACTTGAAAGTTCACACATGGCCTTTTAGCTTTGATGTCAACAAAGTCGGGGGTCATTTTTAAATCCCGACCATAAATGAAAAAAAAAATCCCCTCCTACGCTTAGCCATTGCGTATTCATAGACACGTCTCTTCAACTTCTTATACAAATAGGAAGAAGTAAACATTTTGAAAATTCAAGAGCTTGTCGATATTGAAGAGCAGTTTGTTTGGTTTGTTCGGAATTAGTCGTGTGGGCTTGGCTTAGGGATGACACGGAATCTGATTTGATTGTTTGCGCGACAATTTGATGGAGACATTGTCAACGTACTCTTGATAACCTCGTTGAGTGTATTTTTTCTATGCCAGGATCAGGAGTAATGTTAAATGATTATGCAATAACAACAGAAAAAAAATTTCATGTCCATTTGCATTTTTGTAACTAATACATCTCCGACTGATTTTCCGTTAGAATTTATTACGTGTCATTGGCAACCCTAATACTTGAAATCTTCTTTTATATTAAAGAGATCACGCCTTATAACAATAATTTCCCCTACTGACACCATTAAATTGTAAAACGAATGGAGATGTCTAATCTGACCACGTTTCAAGTGCCCTTAGAAATCGGTGAAAATAAATGTGTTGATGTCCGTTGATTTATTTCCCCTGGGTCATTATTATCAAGGCGTGATTCCCCTGTATACTTCGACAATCGGCTATCTTTGATTTGCATAATGATTTGTTATTTGTTACCACCTGGACAACAGTTAAGATCGATGTTCTGATTTCGAATTTATTTGTTTTGATTGTGATCTGAACCAGAAAGGGGTTCATAGGTGAAATGACAGTTATATTTTTGAACTTATTCTTTTTTGTGTGCCAGTTACTATTGCATTTTTCCTTATAACCATAGAGTTTCATTACCGCAACATCCTCATTACTTTTTTCTAATAAAGTAAGACTTTATCCTATAATTTACGTTTACATTCCATTATTTCAAGGCAAAGTTCCCATAGAATTTCCCACATAAACAAAGTTATGAGGCCGGTTCGTCTAGCCGTGTGTATGAATGTTATCGAATTGGTCCAAGGCCACATCGCTTATCTGCCCACTTGTGCCGTATAATGTTGCCTGATTTGATGCTTTGATAACATTATAATTTCATAATTTCGTACGGGAATTTGTAGTAATGTTGGATCTGTTGCCGTGGAAAGAGATTTGGAATCGTTACAATAGCTCGATTTTGACTTAATTTATGTGGTAACTTAGCTCTCCTCTGCGTCAGATATTCCTATGTAAAAACTTCTTTCATATTTATTTATAATATGAAATTACTTTCAAATGCTACAAATACTAAATTCCTCTCATAATTTAAATACGATCTGGCCTCATCACTATCAATCATCTGTTACTAAAACACCATTCATAAAGAATATTATAAAAAAAAAAAAAACGAAAACAAAAGAAAGTGACACTTGTTTATGGGAGAATAGTCCAGTCGACGTCATTAGGACATCCCTTAATGTGTTCCACTCATGTTTTCGTCCTTATAATAATAATAATAATAATAATTTATTTCGGACAGTAGGTATCCATATTCGGTTAGTACTACAAAAATCTTAAGCCTATGTTAGTAGTAATAAAAACTAAGACAATATTGAAGTATTTGCGACTGCAGCCAGACACTCTTTACTGTCTAACTAGGACCCGCATGAAACACTCCATTATTTTGGAGTCGGTCCTATCAGCGACTACTTTCAAAATGCTGCTAGTGCTACCCCGTACTCTACGTAGCAAGGAGGCGGTTCTCTTGCGTATAATGGCATGAAAGCCATCAACACGGGCTTCCGCAAACATGCCAGATGCACTACAGAAACGGGGCAATCCCAGCAACATCCTGAAACCGTTGTTATATTGGTTATTATGGCTTTCCCACGGACGGTCTGTTAATATACTTCCGTAAGTTGCATGTAGCCACAAGTGTCCTTAAGTTTACATAACGTGTTACTTCACTGGCTACGAGTATTTGTACAGTAGGAAACGTAAATTTGTGGTCGGCTACGCTGTGTTAACGACAGTTATGGAAAAATGTTTGACAATATCTTAATTTTATGTGACTAACGTTTTCTTAATTAGTTTACTATTGAACCGTAACAATGGGCTTGGACGCAACAAAAGCCGTTACTTTTAATCAAAATATGCATTGGTAACCCTGCAGCTGTTATCTGCGCGCACAGTGCGGAACATTACTGTTTTTATTTAAATTCGGACAGAAAAAGCGACCTTTTAAAGTATCCAAAACAAAAGGAAGAAAAGACTAATAAAATAAAACTCAAAAGAGTTTACTTTTAAAATACGTTTGCAACTTTTTAAATAAAATAAAAGTCACGAGATTTTTAATCGCGTTGCATTATTCTCCCGAGACAGCTGCCAGACGGAAAAAAATAAAATTCGAACATTTCCAAATTGAAATTGACGCGTTCCATTTGAAGCAATAATGAAACGTGGCACCTAATTTAAAATAATGAAATCAATTGAGTTTGTTCGATAGTAAAATTGCAATTTGTTATATTTTTGTCGTGAAATTGTGATAAACTAAATGGAGATTATCCTATAGATTTTTAAAATTCATTGTACGCTTTTTGTATCTGTCTATAGGATCGCGTTATTCTTTAAGTATGTAGGTATGTACACATGAGATTTTGATGAGCCATACATAAAAGAGAATTTTCTGTCCATAACTTAGAAAATATTTTCCAGAAAGTTTATGTGCGTACATCAGTTTATAGCAAACTTACAAATAATAAATCGCTGTACTTTTTAATTACAATTAAATGCGGGCAGATATAAAACCTAAAACTAGGATCATAAAGGGGCTAGCAGAAAAAAAATACCTCGCAGCACACGCTAAGGTCATATTCACATGGGGTTAAAAAGTCGTAATTATTTATTGATCCGGTGCAAAATAGAAACTCGTGTGATGAAAAAATGCCCCTTCATTTGTTTTAACGGATACGTATTCCTGTGCATCTGTGAGGGGTAGGCCGTTCTCATGCATTGCTTGAAATTAATTAATTAATTAAGGCTAGCAATATCCGAAATAAAATATAATATATGAATGAAAGACGAGAACAAAAGCTGAAGAGATTTTCTGAACGCGATAATCTTTGAAGCTATCAATCGGAATTGATATAACTATGCATTCGCATTTAATAGCTCAATTCCGGCGACGGTGTTTCCGTCGGACTACAATTTGAGTGTCTTCAAGGCTAGAGTGAATAGGCTCTTAATAAACTAGTGCGCTTTACCATCAACGATTGCGTCACTGCTTACCATCAGGCAGGATTGCGGTCAAGCGCTGGTTTATACTTTAATTAAAAAAAAAAAAAATTCTTAAGGAAGGTATGTGCTATTTAACAGTACGCTACGACCATGAGAAGTCGAACAAAAAATACGGAAAATATTAAGCAGAAATCTTTAAAATTCCCGAATTTGTTTCTCCATTTCTTCTCAGCGGTAGGTGGTCAGATAGGGAATGTCGACTCCAATGCAACCGCAGATTAGATTTTGTTAAGTACTTAAGTTGACAGGCTTACACTGCCCTACCTGACCTGTTAACACTGTAATTTAAACAATTTTTTACAGAACTAACTGAAGTTTTTTTTACCGGTCCTTCTTCATAGGAAACCACAAATTGGAATCCTTCACCTAGCTTTTGACGTTTCGTAAGTACCCATAAAGGTTTATGTGACATATTTTTTATATGACATTTAAGTGATCTCTTTCGTTTTATTACAGTTAACAGCAGCCATCGATTTGTATTCCCATAACATTACGGGAAACGTTTAACAAGGGTGATATATCGATAGTATCAATTATCTACTGTGCATTATTGGTGCCCTTCCGATATTGACTAAAAGGCTCGTGGGAACCAAGGTTGACTGACCGTTAGCTTCAAGGGCTGTTTATCAGGACTGTTTTCCCTTCAGTATTAAATACGTATATCTTTGTAGTAAGTCATTATAATTTCCTCGTTGGTCTAGTGGCTGCAAGCTCTTGCGCTAATCATTAGGTGACTTCGAGTGAAGTGGTATTGCGTTGTTCCATCTGGAATTTCTCAATCCTGAGTTTGGGTTTCAAGCTCCCACAGACGGATAAGACGTGATTCTGGTAGAACAATATCCACGTAGTTTTCATAGAAATGCTAGTGGCATCGCGGAAGCCTTTAATTAAACATACGTAACTCGTGAAATGTGGATGCAAAGTAGGTGCATTCTGGCTACTCGTTCGGGGAATATTATGAAGGTTATTAATCGAAGTCACAAAATACTCGCTTTCAAATCCTCCATTCCATTGCTGTAAGAGGGTAAAAAGTAAAACATTGCGTCACAACAGAAAACCACAGTCTCATTACACAACCTATTGCATACTTGCAAGTGATTGCAAGAATACTAACAGAGATAATGGTTTCGCACGTTCAACAAAACCTAGGCTTTATACATTCTGCACCATGCATTCGCATTCGCATAAAGTTAGGTGTCATTGTGTGCCATTCATTATGTAATGTTAAAGTTTGTGAGATCATGGCTATTTAGCCAAAAGTTTGGGAGTTACTGCGTGTTTCGATCAGCCCATGCGATCGGCCCATGGACCAGTAACTAACTTTACATATCGAGATTGGTTCGTATCTGGATAAGTACTGCAAGCTATTCAACTTGGCTGTCATATGTAAATCTTTGATGGTTGTTACGGGTCGATTGAAGCTCAAAAATTTGAGTCTTAGCAAGGGGTATCGTGTAGCTAAGTAGCTGATTTATAGAGGACAGATAAGCACTCTACTACAAAATACTGGTATTTAGATGCGTCCTATAAGGGCTGAAAAAAGAAGCATCTGGCGAGCGAAACCGCGGGCATCCAACAGCTAGTTTAAAATAAATCTTCCACACCGTTTTTATTAAAGTCGTTTCTGTTGAAAGGAAAAGTCCACTTTCACTTAAAAGGAACAGGAATGATTCGTACAGTTTACGGTCAAGCGAGATTCTCATGGAGAAGTCCTCGGAGTCCGTCGAGCGGAACAGCCAACTGGGCAGATTTATCAGCTGTTTTTATGTGGCGGCTATTTTTTAATCACGTAATTGCCAAGGGGTGGTAATGAACAACGTGAGAAGGTGATTTTTCGTTCAAGGAATGACGACAACGTTTTGCTGCAGGATTTTTTTTTTAGAAGCCTTTTTTTAGAGTTATGGCAAGTTTTGTAGAATGAACAAATTGATATAGAAAGTGTTACAATATGCGGATACAATTGAGTGGAAAATGATATTAATAATTTATGTATAAGGTAAATATAAATGGAGGGAGGATACATTAGTTTAAATGAAACCCCCGATTTGCGGAAAATAATTACAACTGTTATATATTATGTGGTTTGTACAAAAGGACATGTCCAGAATTAAATACACGGATACCTAAACAACATGTCATATATGTATTATATTATTATTTTCCTTAAGAAGTGTCAGCTCGAGTGTAACTAATAAAATGAATTTTTAATCCATCATAAAATATTAAGCTAATATTTTACAGATTAACATAAAGGCGGAGTCTTTATCAAAATCTTAACACGCGCGTATTTTTTGCACATGCAATAAATCTTATCATAATGCGATGAGGTGACATCAGAAGTGTTGCACATGGCAACACTTGTGATGTCGACTTAAAAATTTTAAGTTTTCGACTGTAACAAAAAATGGCGGTTAGCAAACGAATTGTGACGCTATCGTGGCTCACTGCAATTAGAAAGTATGCCAAGAAGTTATTTCGTTTAACTGTACTTTTTTTCGCTTGAAGACCTTTCACAGTCACTTGAGTAGACGTTTGAAAATTTTTCCGTCGCTTTAATCTTAGAGAATAAAATAGAATATAAGTAAATCATAGCATGTATCAACGTACCTAAATGAAAATGGACGTGGCTATTTTTTTGTTAATGTTCTTATTAATTCGAAAAAGGTTTTAAGGCCACCAACGTTTGAAAACTTTCCTGGATAACTGACAAATTCGGGAAACTAAAGGTCTTTTATTTTTTGGAAAATTAATCGATATGTACAGACGATAACACATCAAGCTACTATACTCTGTCAGATTTCTTTATTAGATTTTCAACTTTATCACTAAATCATTAAGGCTCAAGGTTGAGAGGGAATATTTGTCAGTTTCGGGTGGCTTGAGCTGCTTCGTCCGTACGTCTATTGTGTCAGCTAGAGTCTAATATGAATCGAACGGTACTATATTTTTGTTTCTAATCGCTATGTTTACATCAGCTAATTTAATATTCAGTAGGCGTAAAACTGTCATTATAACCATGGCTCCAAGCCAAATTTAGGCTGACACAAAAAAACAATTTACTTCTGCCAAAAATAACTTTGAAACTTATTCAGATAATAACATTGAGCAGAAAACAACAGAACTAGATGTTGCAATCATAGTGTTTGCTGTCCTTGATCCATATTATTTATTTGGTTAATTAGCCATGTGCGTATAGGACCATGTTATGAAATAAAAGCCCGAGCATGAGGAACGAGGCCAACGCTATAAAGCTGAGTACTTAGTTTTAATTGATCATAGGTGCCTATTATATTATAACTTGATACTGCTAGATTGTAAAGCCAGCTAACCCAGGGTTGTCAGAGCAAAAAATCTGCGGTCGTGACCGTTGTCCTGGTGCTTGCTGGATGACTGGCAACAACAGACAAAAAACCTGTGAAAAGTCGTTTTTTTATCTCCTGTACAGAACAGTCGTTATGCGCATTGAACCATATCTTACATGGCGTTTCCTTAGGGTCGGTGCGCCCGCGCAACGTGAGAACTATAACGTACTCCTGCGCATTAGTCTCGTGTCGCTGACTTGACCAATTACATTTCTGCATTAACAAGTGCAAGGAATGGGCGCGACCCATTACTATGGTCAAGTGTACAAGTTTATTTAATTGCAGGCCAGAGGTGATTAACTGTGTTGGCACTTGCCACGTTATAAAGACATGGAGTGGTCAGCCTTAGTTGTTAAATTGTTGTAATATAGAATTGATGATATACCATTTTGACCGATATTTCATCTGTAGTTATCAGGGAACGCCGGAGAACAACATTTTATTGCGTGATCGAATATCCTCGATTAAATGACTGCTCCCAATAAATGTAATAACGATCTCCCTAACATATGTTAATTGGTAACAACGCTACTCAATTTACAAAAACAAAATTGCATGCAGTAACAGTATCCCATAACGATCTGTTTCAACAGCACCAGATGATGCCTCCGGTCATTTGACGGGGGATATGTGTTGGCGCAGGGGGTGAGAACGCGGGGGTAGCACGCAGATGCCGTGAGCTATCCGCGACCGTTATTCCCCCTATCTGTAGTAATTTTGAAATTCGAACACGTGTGTTGACAACTTTTTTTTATCACCCGCATGGTATGGTTTTCGCAATCGCTTTTAGTTCCGAAACTTTGTATTTTTTTTAGGTTTTTGAAGTGGGACTATTTAGATAATGAAGGTAATTCGATGGTTTAGCAACGCGTTTGATCAATTATACCTAGACAGAAATTGTGGCCCTGGCCGAGAAATACTGGTAATTATACTTCCAAAAATTATAATCGAATGCACGGTTAGCGCAGTGGTTAAGCTATTGACTGCTGCGCTGCGTGTCGCGGGTTCGATTCCCGCACGGAACAAATATTTGTATGACCTATACGTAGTTGTTCCAGGTCTGGCTGTTTGTGTGTGTGAGTTCATGCTTGTCGCACCCACGACACCGGAGAAGTTCCTAGAGTGGAGGAAGGTTTAAAAAAAAAAATGACTTATCGAAATTGTATCCACGAGGAATAGACGATAAAACACTACTAATCTAATAATATTCCTTATAAACTATCATTACTTAATATTAATACTAATAACATAAAACACCAAGGGAAAGTGTCAGTTAAAAAATCAATATAACCGTTACGGAGTCAGTGTCCGCGAGGGTGCAATACAAAGGGCGGTGCGCTGCGCACGCGCCGACGTTATTGCACCGCCATTATGACAATCACAACACAATGCTGATTTATTCTGTGCCGTTTGCAGGGGTGACACTGCGATTTGTTAAAACTCATTAATTGAATTTCTAGTGCATTTTATCAGTGAATGTTTGGTACCGAGAAATGAACCGTAGATTATTGGTTGTTTTCATTCAGTTGTGTGCCTGCTCAAGCACATATAATGAACGTTGGGTAATAAAAAATATATGCTTCAGTAAAAAAAAAAAAACATCACAAATTATTTCGGTGCTGTAAAATTACACAAATGTAAAGGGTTAAGAAGTAACGGAAATAAATAATTCATCTATGAATGAAACATCTTGACCGGATGCAACATTTGAAGAAACCCTATACAGTTGCAACTATATTTCTAACGTTGCATGGTGAAGCATGCAATTATTATGGGATCCCTGCAGCTACGTCCATTTATTTTCCCATAAACCAAAACATATCAGAGTTCAACGACTCGACCAATTTGTAATTACGAAAGGGAAGTAAGGAATTGGGTGACCCGGTCCCCTAGGCCCCCTACGAAGCATGTACGGTTGGTCAGTTTTAGACAATAAAAAATCATAAAGTATGAACTTGAGAGAGCTCTTAGAAGCACATTCTGAAGAATTCTAATAGTGCACTACAAATCGAGCCATGTTTGAGCAAGTTGTCAAATATACGATGCGGGAAACCGGGATTAAAAAAATACCCTTTAGGATTAGATGAAAAGGTAAATATGGATACCTAACATCTTTTTGTTTTCAGTAGACGCAGAAAGAAATTACAATTTGTAGACTGCATATCATAACATTTTTTGCCTCTATAACAAACACTGAGGGACAAGATGAAGAATAGTTTTTTATGTAGATATGTTACGCAGTTTGTGTGAGCTACCGATTTGAGTTAACAGGTACATTGTTAAGCTGTGCGGCTACTAGACGAACGAACAAAAAATATAAGCGATTGCCTATTCAGGTTTCTTTTGTGTTGAGATTAAGTTTGTATTGTTGTCTATGAAAAAACAGATTCGGTTCAATGAGTGAAAGGCACAAAATAGAATTAAGTATTAAGAAAAATAAAGAGTTTAGCAATATGATGGATCAAAACTGCTGTACTTACGCTTTGCCATACGAACTGAACGAATGAAAAGGATTTATTTTTATTTCGGCCACCTCGACGTCTGCGTTTGTTATTCCCGGCGAAAATAAAAAAAAAAATATTATAAAAATAATAACTTTACGTTGAACACAGCGGTTAATAAGATGTTAAAAATTAAATTGACACTTGACATCACTTGAAATATCAGGCTGAAGCAGTATTTAAATTAAGTGATGACAAAATAAGATGTTCATTTCGATCGAATATGAAGGCCGCCATTTTGCAATCAGTGAGTGAGGGAGCGTGCGCGCATGCGTGGACGGATAGTGAGGTGACGCGCCGCGCTAGCGCGTCACCGCGTGTGGGTGCGACAAGGATACCGTTTACTATATCTACTTACAAACGTAAGCTGTATATTATGTGTTGCATTGCATGTCGCTACGCTCGCTCGGTATGAACGAGAAAATCTTGAACGTCAGTTCAGGAAACTTTCCCTTCGTAGACGGTGAAAGAAAATAGACAAGATTGCGTTTCAACGAATTCCTACTTTCACAGCAACATTTTCGAGGTTGACCATTTGGTGGCATACCTACATTTTAGTGTGTTATGTTAAGCGTTGTTTTAAAAGTATTTAGCCTTATCTAGACATCATACATTATGTATTTGTGTGGCCTAATTGATAATTAGATATACATTACGCAAGCATTTGTGAGGTTTTATATCAAATATTATTAGCTAATCGTTTCTTGCCACATTTGAACATTACGAACTAAGGGTGAATTACACGAATGAAGAAATAATAATACATAAAAATGATGTACTGATGACACTAACACCTTTAGAACGCAGTTTAGGTTGATGGCCTAAATAACAAACTCTAAATAAAAAAAAATGCTACACATTTGTTATATCAACAAATTAGGCTATGTCTATGTTAAATGACCTATTTTGAGAACTTTCGTTGAAGGTTACTAGCTATTTTCGTCCCCGAATGACGTAATCATAGCTAATGAGTTACCGTAAATATTGACGTGACTTCAATAGCGATTTCACTCATAATAACGTTTTGTACTATGGCATTATTGATTGCATAGTCAATAGAACAGGGTATTTGATTAAAAATACATACCTACAGCTTTTACAGGACTTGTTTTAATACTATCAAGATTGTATGTAGGAGCTTATGACAGAAACTATTCAACTGTTTTCAGTTGTTCAGTTTTCAAAATTCGTACACGGACAGAAAGCTACATTATTACCGATTGCCATAGGATATCTTTTATGGTATAACGGGCTTTCACGTGGACGGAGTCGTAAGCGACACTTCGTCACTAAATAAATAGCCACGCATTTATTTCTGTTAGATGCCTTGATAATATTATCTATATTTTTGATGAAAGCATCACTTTTACTGCCCTTATTTAATTAAGTATCCTGTCCCCGGTTGCAAAAATAAAAAAGTTAGTTTACGCAAACATTTTGATTCATCATAATTGTCTCAAATGAAATTTCATATAGGAATTAGACTTTGCATGATATAGAGTTCAAAGAAATGGTTAATATTATAGTTAAGAGTAAGCAAACAAAGTTATTATTTTACAAAATTTATGTTGTAACAATGAATAAATAAATTAATCTCATTTAACTATTGTTTACGATTTGTAACCGCACATGTGTAATGTATCTAAAATGGGACATGACAGTGTGGGAGGCTCACCAGACTACGTACTCGTATACATTAACACTGAGCGCTGTATCAAAACAAACGTATCTAGGTCAGTATTTGTGCTTGCCCGATAATTTCTAGGCAGCGTTATAGCTTTGTTTATTTTTTTCTTTTACAAACGAAACCAAACCTTCTCGTGTATCAGAAGAAAAAACAATTTAATAAGTGCTTAAACAGATTTTTTTTCAAACATCCCCTTCAATTAGTAAAAAATGTCCATTAGAAATCAACTAAGGCGTCTTAATTTTTAATTATGAGGCTGCAAATTATTTAATGAAAGCTTAGCGAGACCTTTTATGAACTTGTTCGCACCTTCGCCGGATAACTTTTTGCACGCCGCTTTAGAAATCTTTGTTGTTAAATTAAAAGGGTGCCAGCATAAAAGGGTTCTGAGATATCGTATTAAAGATTGGGCAAAGGCGTAAATGTTAATTTTAGTTTTTTTGTAACGTTAGCGGGTTACATGTTTTATCCATCTCCCGCTTAGAAGTCGTAAAATTTCGGTGGACCAAAGCTGAAGTTTATTGTTTAAGCTCTATAATTTCAAGAACTACCAATAGGATTAAAAAATATTTTCCTTTCCATAGCCCAATATCCTCAAGGAAAGTTATAGGCTATCCAGCACCACTTTACGGCTTTTGGGAACAGAGCAAGCAAATGAAACTGCAGGGTACAGATAAATTAGTAATATTTCGCGATAAAGGTTGATATTCTAGCATGATTACACGTTTATTGATAAAATAAAATGCTTAATAGTAAAGCACTAAGTAGGTGGTATTAAAGGCGTGTTAAAGGGGACGTGTTTAAAAAGAGTAAGACGATACGTGTATTTTGTTCCAGGTGTTATGGCCACTCAATTAGTGTCTTATTGCAAATTGTGATCCATATTCAGTTACACGATGAACACGACGCCATCGCCATACGATGTGGCATTATTATTCAGCAGTTTTTAATACGTTATATTACGGTTCTGGACTACAAAATTGAGCCTCCGTGTTAGTATAAAGGCTTACAACAACAAAGACATTTATGATATCAAGCAATCTATGTATGATTACTTATTAATGGTTTTGAAGCTTACTGGCCGTCATTTTGTTTAGTTTATAGAAAGGATTAAAAAAAAACTATTTAGTCCGGGAGTGTAAATAGTAGAAATTATTACATCCTCAGTTATTTGGATACGACCATCTGTCACTCTGTACATTTGACGATATAATTTGTGAAGACTTATTTTTCTTTTATTCAGTAATGCAATGTTTTATGCTTACATAATAGTATAACGTACCCGTTTTTGCAAATGTGTAATCTTTTTTACCTAGTTACGTATTTATTTACATATCATAGGTACCTTGGTTTTTTGTTTATATCTATTATACAATATAAAAATAATGTGCTCATTGGAAATGAATTTATTTGAAAATTATTTTTTGTTACATTGTGTTGTAAAAGTATTGTTCTACAGCTTATTAAAACATTAAATATTGTCTGTCGTGAAGGCACTTGTAGTAAATTAGCAATTGTCTTCTATGAGTTTAGTTACAATCAAGCTTTTATAAGATTGTTAATTGGTTGTTGTTTGATTATGTATTTAATTTTGGGTAAAAAAAAAATCCAAATAGAAAAATAAAAACTTTTTTTTTTTATTTTTTAAAAATTTTAATGATGGGTCTATTGTCTAGTACTATTTATGAGTAGGTATCTACGTATTTATATACTGAGTAATAACATATTTGTTTACGAGTTTTGTAATTTACGTAAGTAAATAGGGACATGGTTGGAAATACACATTTGCTAATAAAATTTGCTTAAGATTTTTACTATTTACTATCATATTTTGAACTCTTTACAATTGAAAGTAGATTGATATTTTGAAGTCAACTTTAATGACAATCAAAAAAATTTAAATGTTTTGGAAGTTGGAGGAAAGACCAATTACTAAAAAAATACAAATAAAAATACATATATTGAGTAATTGGCTATTCAGATATAAAAAAAATGTTTATTTCCTCAAATCATGTAGGTACTTAAAATTAGTTTTTTTTCTTTTTTGGAAACCTTTTAAGCAACTATGATATTTAAATATTGTGTACCTACTACGCAATTTACTTAGGACATCGCTAGGAAAAACTTTAAACGTGAAGTAAAACTGCTCACCGGATAGAAATTTTAGCAAATGTCGTAAATAAAACCAGTGCCGCAACATAAACATTTTCAACAGCACATGGCAACAAGCGAACGCCGTCGCCTAAAAGTAAAATAGCTATGTCAAATCAAAGTGACCTAGGTTTGTTATCTCCGCATCACGAGATAAACACTAAGTACCTACACGAATATTCTCCCCAAACTGCATCCAATTGCAGATTCACTGATAATAAGCTTGTTTACTCAGTAATTACTTGACAAATAAACGATTAATTGCACAGTTCACGAAGTTGACTTTTGATAACCATAAATGTAGTTACTTCTTTTTTTAAAGCCACAGACAGTCAATACAAAGTTTATTATGCAAATGCGAACTAGTACTTAAGTAGTCCTATGAATGTACGATTCTTGAATGAGGATGCTCGTTCAACCACTCGCGTTTCATGGATTAAAAACACTCCATGTTGACATTTTTAGCGTAAAATTACGCATTGTTTACGAAACGTGAAATAGAACACATTTTATAACCTTGTCTGTCAAATGTCAACAACAGGGATCATACTTGTTACATCTAATTATTGAATAAAACTTACCTGTTATTCTTTTCTGGGTCTTGCTGGTCTCAGGACTGGAAACTTTAGCTTCTTGCGTTGGCGTGCTCGCAGGAGGAGTTGTGATCGTGATCGGTGACCTTCTCAGAGCAGCGGGAATCGTAGACGCGGGAACGAGTTGCCAGGCGAATCTTTGCGAAGTAGGCAGTGGTTTCTCGTTAGCAAAATCGAAACCCCATCTCTGGCTGTCCAATTCCAATTGGCGAGCTAACTCTCTCTCAACAAATCTTCTGTTTTCCTCTCGGTCTGTACAACCGAACAAGTTTCTTCTGACGCCTTCTAGCGTGGTGACGCCTCGCACGCGCAGAGACCTCGTGTCCAGCATCGTGGTGGCCTGTAGACCCGGTGCCCTCACACTCAACGTCGACATCTCTTCAGAGTCCGAACAGCGAAACACAGCGCACTTCACAGATAGCATCCGCGCCGTATCCACCTAGCGCAAACAAGGTCAGTATTCAGTAACAGCACGCGATAGAATCGTATTGATTTAACAAGCGTATTAGTGTCTGGTTCATCACGCACCAATAAGAATTCGTATTGTTAGTTTACTGTGTGTAAACAAGTCGTGAGTGACGCGACTAGTCACGTGACGTAATACGTCCGCACGGTAAAAGTACGTACGCCGACTGGCGGCGCGCGCGGCGCGGCGGCAGGAGGCGACGACGGCTCGGCGTGGCGCATCGCGACGGCGAACGCGAGAAACCACAGCGCAAGCGACTCTTCTTAGTTTAACTTTTCACCGCTGCGTGGCGCTAGTACCGCGCTCGGTCAAGTGATGTGATTATGCTGTGCGCGTCTCCCTACATCATTTACCCATATTGAAAAAAGTATATTGTACCCGCGACGACTTCTTTGTTTTATTTTGTTCGTATGTATTATTTTGTTCGTTTGATAACAGAAAATAATTTTGATTTTAATTTTAAGTAGAACTAGATACTAATAACTATCTAGTTCAACTTAAAATTTAACACATTATATAATAAATTTAAAATTTTTAAATTATATTTATTATGTTTTACAACTTTCTTTAACATAGAAACTATTTAATTTATAAAACACACGTTCTTCTTAAAGTTGTACAGTATGTTACGAAAACCCTGTCCGACCCATAAGGATAATAGAGGTTAGGTAAACACATGACCAAATATAATATAAAATTTTACGTATTCATCATAGTACCAATACAAATGAATTTTGAAATAATCTTTTTTTCCAACGAATTAATTCCAATTTCCCCGAAATTTGGTAATTTTTAAAAAGTGACAACACCGGTATTATTATGAGCGAATAGCGATGCGACCACGTGCCGCGTGTCCTGCCGCCCGCCCCCCGCGGTCGGCAGGCGAAGGGTGGTCAACGCACATTTAATAAGTTACCTCCTTTTGCGAAATAATATTTATTTTTTTTAGGGGGATTTTTTTTTTTAAGTAAAGCCCGGTTTTGTATGCATTAGTAGAATCAGTTATCGATACCTAACAACACCTTCACGGGTCGGACAGGGTTTTCGTAACATACTGTATAATATTCTAATAATACAAAATCAAAAAGAACCTGTTTTTAGGAAATATTAATTCTCAAGTTGTTTTACCAATAAAAAGTGCCTGCAATTTATCAAGGAAGCCGTACCACATTCAAAGATTATTTTAATTTAGGTTTAATACATTTTAATTTAAAATTCTTCAAAATAAATTTCTGATGTTTACTTAAACCTCTTCAGTGAAAAGTAGCGCGTTCATTTAATTTTCTATACAACATTATGCGATTTATTACAATACCAATTTTGCATACAGTTCCCTGATTTATGGGTATAATAACATTATTGTGGCAACACTGCGGACTGACTTGTTTACGAAGAACGAAGACGTGTCTAGTTACCTACGTGTGCAGCATGAATTCATACTGCTTATCAAAAGTATAGCCGTCTCTGTCTCGCTCATATTAGTGCGGCAAATCATAAAAAGGACAGAAAATGTATTAATAGCACAGAGCATCGCCGCCATTTTGCCGAAACCCGAATGACTAGATTTTTGTGTTGGACTGTTGGTACAATATATCTAGACAATATGAACTAAAATGTTGCTAATATATTAGTAATAAAAATGATTAAATTAAATAGACATTATTATAATTATGTATCAACAATGAGTCGTATTGCTAATGATTAGTAATATTTGCTTTCACTACTAAATAATGGCAATAAATTGCGAAATAATTTTGACGTATACTTAAAAACTAAGTGACATAACGAATAATTTTGAAAAATTCACATTTGTGAATCAAAATTATGATAAAGTACTCACCTATGAGTATTTATTTATTGTTTCACGGAAAATTCTTCGATTTGCGGACGGGATTCATTCACTGCACTGCCGCCGTACTAATTTTCGAGATATGACAATGACGCGATGGCGAGAGCGCGCGCTCGACGGTGATTGGTTGAAAATGGCGGCCATTTGTCTCATTGGCTTGAAAGATTTTAGGCGCCAAATTTCGGTTGGTCGAGACGGCGGATGGCGGGAAATAAATGAAGCACTTTCCGGTGCGCGTGAGTTTTGTTACGGAAAATTGTGTTTGCCGCGTTTAGCTTCCGTCTGTTTCACGCGAACAATTAAAAGAGCGACGGATTTTCTTCGTTTAGGTGATTTGTTTACATAAATGCGAATTCGTTGTGATAGGACAGTACTGTTGTAAAGGGTCGTGTGCTTTTTCGAGTTTTTCCTTTTGGAAATATTTATCGTTTTGATTTAGATTAATGTTTTATTACCTAGTTAAAATGATATTTCGTGAATAATTAACAATAAATGTGATTTGTTAATAATTAGTTCATATTATTTAGTATTTAGTTACAAAAATAAATAAACCAGTTTTATGGATAAAATTCATATTTTTTATACACAAGCAACGTTTTGAAGTTGTATAATCGTATCCTGTCCTAATTCCTTTTAAAGACGAAAGGTTAAATTAAAGTGTCAGTAGATTTTCATATGACTGTATTTTTCTTACAGATTTTTTCTCCCTTGGGACGTTAGTGACTTATTGACCTATTTATAACGGAAATCAGTTGCGTTCGTTTGCGGTGAACACAAAAAGTGTTTCCGTTCGAAACAGATGTTCTGTTAATGTTTTTCTAATAAACACAAAATGTCTACTTTCCCTGCAGGTGCATTTATAAATAGAATACAAGGGAGCGGTTAAAATCTTTTGGAACAGTTATAATGGGCTTATCTAATTTAATTGTCTCGTTACTGTAATGTAACCTTATTGGAATTGAGGTTTATAGGTTACTAAGAAATGCCTTATTTTATGGGATTGTATTCTTCATCATTCGGAATTTAAAAAATATTCTGTGATTTATGGAAATAATTACTTTTTTTTTTAGTGTGCTAAGAACGTACTTTTAATTTTCCCCATTTTTATGTAGGCGGGAAAATACGATTGCTAATGAATGATTTCTAGATAAATTAATAATTTAATTAATTGTGTGACGGTGATTTATTGGAGATTGGATATATAAGTTGTTGGTTTTTAAGTATTTGTTTTTTGTTGTTATCCACATGCTATTTTTGTTTAGTAATTTTTTTTGTTAGCGACATAATAATAAATGCGAATGAGTATGCATTTTCTGTGAAATGTGCCGCTTTGCAGCACATGTACCTATACAAGAGTAAATAATGTATGTAATTTTAATGCAGTTAAATGTTAATATTATCTAACTTATTTGTTTATAAAAGTGAATGTAAATTGAATATTTATATTACCTATTATTTGACTAATTATAAGATATTTAACATACATACACATTTATGTATTTCACAGCATTTTAATTTGTTTCCATTAGAGTTTTTTATCATTTGTATTACTATTATTATCTAACGATAGCATATCTGTGTTTTTGTAATTCTAGGGTATGGGCACTTGTGGGTTGCAGCTGAAAATCAGCGTCAGATGGCAGGGTAATTGCGTAAAACACTATCAGTATCGATGACATTTTGACATTTGAACAATATTCATTGCGTTGTTTATACGTTGAGCAGACATATTTTTTGAACATATGGAGCAATGGATTAGCAATTGGCTTCAAAATGATTCCAATAGGGTAATTGATTAAAAAAAACTAATTAGTCCTTCAGTCAGATTTCCAAAAAATATTAGACACGTATTTTTTTCTTTTTTCATATATAAACAAAAAATGAAGACGACACTGCGTTGGAAACTCGTGTGACGTCACTGCACGCTACACTTTTTAGCGAGCAGTGACGTCACCAGCCACCACTCCTGATCTTTGATGCCTTTTATATTTGTCAATTTTTATTGATTTGATAAAACAAAATATACGTATCCAATATTTTTTCTATAATCTGAATGACGGACTAAATAGAATCATTTTTTTTTACCCAAGAAACATCCATATTGATAGTAAATAAGTAATAGTGTTTTACGTTATTAGGGTCCTGAATAACATCTTTTATAGTTCTAGTGATCGTAAGCGCTGTTGCTGAACATGTTCTCCTGGTTTTGATTCCGTTCGTCAGGCCGTTGGGGGGCATGTAAAATGTTTAGTACGCGATCGTACGCGGTTTTTCGGCAATTACACGGTACATTTTGTCATTGTCTACTGCGTGGTATATTTAAAAGTTAGTCTCTAAGTCCTTGTTTATACTTTTTTTGGGAATTAGGGGAGTTTATACATGATCTGTGAGATTTACAGGGGGGATGATACTAGGGATATTTTGCAAATCTTCAGACGCCTCAAGCCTAGCTCTCCAAACTGTAATTTTTTTCCAAACAACTTTGAACTTTTAATACATTAGCGTAAAGTTGAAAATTCATTAAGGAAATTTGTTAGATTTTAATATCTTGTAATGACTGTACACATCATAAGCCTAGGCAGTGTTGATGGGACACAACAACACAATGTTATTGTGCGATATTTTTGAGACGACATGATTAGTTTCATACCTAAAAAAATATTATATTGGCTCGTGGCCAAAATAGGAGCCAGCTATTTTGGATTTCAGAACACCTCTCACAAAACAATTGTTGGTACGGATGACAGCAGGCCAAGCTACTCAAAACTATCAAATATTTCCAATCAACCTTGAGCTTAAGATAAAGTTGAAAATCTAATAAAGAAATCTGACAGATTGATGTGCTATCGTCTTGTACAAAATGTTTTCGGCCAGTGTGTCCCTGTCAATGTCATTTGCCAAAAGAATCATTCTACTCGTAAGACATTAATTTTGATCTAATCCATTGCTCCAAATATTCGAAATATGTCTCTGCTCAACAACGTAAATAACGCAATGAATATTGTGAGTTTTGGCGGGAAAGTTAAGCTGAGTGTTACGCTTATTTATCATTGGACTTTTAAATTATTTGTAGTGTTGTTTATAAAATAACAGTGCGTGACTTATGTAGTAAAAAGTGCATACAGTAAATAATACATAAAAAACATTGACATATAGCAGCATAGTGGCCTCATCATGACTTTGCCTCAAACCTCCCTTGTAGACGGTTCACGTGGCCGTCTTTTTGACATTATTAATTCATTATGTGACATTGGCTAAATGCACTAACCGTACGTAGCCAAAAAAGAAAGAAAGAGGAGCTAGTGTGTTTGGTACGCAATTACTCTGCTGATTACATACCAACAGCTGCGGGTAACGAAAGATAAAGTTATAGGAAGGAATTAAAGCGTTGTGCTCTGATTTGTTCGATTGCGTTGACGTCGGAATACGGTTGCTTGCACATAATTTCACTCAGTTCTGTCTCATTTACAGAGAATCGCATTAAATTTACGTCGTAAGGTTAACGTTAATCATCGTTTATGAATAAACACTATAGTGTTAAAGGGTCATAAACGATGATTAAAGATAAGTGACGGTAAACGTCAAAAATGTATGGTTAGACAGCCGCTAGTCATTAGTTAACTTTATGCAACGTTTATGAATAAAGGGGAAGATGACTGAAAGGAAAAACTTGCAGAGTGCAGACTCCTGGCGTGTAATAGACAGCCACTTGGTGATGTTAAATTCTTCCGGTGAATGCTTGTTACTTTTCCGCACCCTAAGCGTGCATTTTGAAGCATACTGCTAATACATTGCTCTTTACATTCGAACAATGTATCAGCTCAACAATAACGCAATGAAAGTTGTTGAATTGTCAAAATAAAAGTTATTGGTTTTGATACTCGTAGTGTGTTACGCATTCACCCTGCTGGGTTTTCGTTAGTGTTCCTTTTTGGTTATTAAATTATATCTTGAGCGGTAATTTCAATTTTAGAGGCATGGCCCACTGTTACATCATTGATCTATTAATAGCTTATCCCCGGCCAGGTCATGATGAAAAACGATCTTTTACTGATTGGCCTGGGTCTTGGATGTTTATCTATATATATGTATCTAATATAAATATAGTATCGTTGAGTTAGTGTCCCATAACACAAGTCTCGAACTTACTTTGGGGCTAGCTCAATCTGTGTGATTTGTCCGTATATATGTATATATTTATTGTAAACCTTCGCTGCTTAAAGTAGTTTCTTTTAAACACAAAAAACTCAACTAACATCGTTAAAAATTACATTTGTTGCACGTGGCTGTAACACTTGGGATGCTTGTAAGAATCGATAAGAAACCATAAGGTAGGGAAGCTTCTGGCTGTCAAAGTTCCTCTGTCACACCATTGTTAAAAAAAAAGTGAGGTTTGCCATATGGCCGGGACACTCTATGGAGGAAGCTGTCTTGTGCAAGTATATCCGTTGTTTCAAGTTCGTTTATTTTGTGTGGAATATCTACTTTAACTTTTAATTATTTGAATTAAATAAGGTATTTTCCACGGAATAGGTTTATCCATTCTGTAGTATTTACCGTGGTGGCATGTCATGTAATTTATAAATTTCGAGAACAAAATATTTAAAAAACTTTAATTTCAATGTTAAAAAGGATTGGAGTTCTTTTTTTAAACTCAAAACTCGTTCTAAAATTTCCCTCAATTCCATTTTCGAAACTTATCTTTTTGTTTTAAGTATTTAGGGCAGAGTAGAGGGGAAGACCTCGTGGAAGGTCACCGATGAGATGGACGGACTAAATCAAGTCGGCAGTGGGGGGACCTGTTAAAGAATGCTCCAGACTGTCGTCCAACCAGTACGAAAGTTACAAAACTAGTAATACCTATAGAACATTTGACTTTAAATTACGCGTGGACCAAGTGATAATACTAAGTCATCAGTTTTCAATGATAAAAATAAATATGTAGGTAATTCAGTACCATTTTTTAGTTGCAAGGTCATCTTCATGCTACGATGATCAAGCAATTAATTCATACAATAGATATTGGATATAAATAGGATTTGTCATAGTTAGCCTACATAGATTGGCTCTGGAAGCCAAGATTAGCGTTAGAAAAAATACTACGGACTGTAGTAATGAGTAGGTACTGGACAGTGGCAAGGATACCTACTGAAGGACTTGCAAATCTGATAAATTCATTGATAGAATTTTTTAAATTAAGTTACAAAGGAACGATCTTGGCTGTCCCTACTAATTAATGTGTCTTGCTAAATTGATTGAAAAAGAAAACACTTTGTGGATAGTTAGATAAGTTCCTTGAGTTAGATACTTTTTCCCGCTCACTTGATCAATTATTTATATTTATTATTTTGTCAGTTATTCTCCACATAACGTGCTTGACATAATAGTCTATGAAATTAGCAAGTATTTACTTTTCTTGGTCATAGTGTTATTGTTTCCTTTTTCTATGAGTAATGGAAAATTTTTAACTGTTTAAACATTTTTTATGAACTTATGAATGGAGTATACCAATATAAAAACTTCCTCCATTGAATTAAAATACAAAGAACACCGATCGTACAGATGATGTATCGAATGGATGGCAATCGATATGATATCAGTGCCTGTAGCCAATGTAACATCGCTTCGTAGCGAAGCGAAATCGAATACCAAACCAACCAATGGCGGGAACGATTGACCACGTGATTTATCGCGTCACATGGTCAACAGTTTTCGTTATTGGTTTATTTGGTATTCGATTTCGTTTCGCTGTGAAGCGATGTTACATTGGCTAGGGCAGAGGGCCTAGACAAAGTACACACGCTTAGTAGCGTTTCTAAATCTACGATCGATAACGAAGTAGCGTTATTGTCGATAGAATGCTAGACAAAGTCACAAGTTAACGCCAATCGCTGATTCTATTCGTATCGGAGAAATCTTGCTCTGTGGTTAGCGATCATTCACTTAATCATTCGCTCTTCGACGACAAAAAACACTTGACATTGAAAAAGCGCGCGCGGAGTTTATTTTGATAATTGTGATTTGTTTATATTTTAAGTGTTTGCGGTGTTTAATTGTAAAGGATATTAAAATGTAAGCACTTTGCAAGTTTCTAAATGTTACAAAACTAAAAGTTATTTAAAAATCATAATGATATTCATTATTTGAGTGACCAAATTTGTTTTAAGTTTGTTTATTAGTTTGTAAAAGCAATTTTTAAGTCCTTCTTTTAATGGATGGAGTTCTATTCACCCCATTTTACGGTAATATGTAAAAATAGAAGTGCCACTTACTTTTGTCTCAAAGGGCAGTTCTCGAGACCCCTCAAGTTGGTCCAGCGGCGAAGATCACGACAAAGCTTACGAAAAGCACGTTTATCAAAACGATATCGGTTTCGAAAAGCAGTGTCCGTGATATCCTCAATTCTTTCAAAGCCTCGCCCGTTATAATCTATCTTGTCACCGGAGCCAAACTTCTTCCTAATATGTACAGCCCATAATAATCGTAATGTATGCATATTTCACAGTAAACAGAATGTAATCACAAATAAAATAATTCAAATCTAACAAAATAACTCGCACACAAAACACCTCAAACAAACAGCTGACCGACAAACCGCCATTTGCTAGCGTTATCTACAAGGTCCACCCGATAGAAAGAAAGCGTTCGAAATGAAACGCTCCCTAGCGTCAACGATTATCAAAATAAGCATGTTGTCTAGCACATTTCTATTCGTTTTCGATGGTCACGTGGTTTTTCTCCAGTCTCATTCATTTTTTTCGTTTTCTACTTTCGTTGACGCCGATAGAATGTTACTTTGTCTAGGCCCTCAGGTGTTAATTTTATGAAACGCCTTGAAGAGCATAAGGGATTTTTAATCGATGTTTAGAAATCGAGAATGCGTATCGCACGTTACGGTAATCTGTGGATTAGGTACGAGTTTTGATTCGAAAGTGTTAATTAATGTTTATTTTAATTGTATGATGATTCTAGTGTGAACGACGGACGTGTTTAAATAGGTAATCGTTTAATACCTATATAAAAAATTCTTGATATAAATTTATTCCCCAATATTTTTGTTGTTTTAATGGGAAAGAAAACTGACAAATCTCGCCACTAGAGGCGCTGATATCGTTTGACCCAAATAAACTGTTAAAAACCATTGTAATTTGATCGAGTTTACGTAGTTTACAAAAATGTAAAAAATATGCCGCGTTGTGTAGCAATTGGTTGAAATAATAATGGAAATCACTATTTCCCTATATATTTATGAAGAAATTATGGGAAAAGGCGACGAAGATCCGCAACTTAATTCGGGGTTATGTTCTAGCCACTTTAGCCTTATTGGGCTGACCAAAACATATAAAATACTTATTAAAAGTTAATCCTTTTTATGTGCCATTGTTATCAGAACATTTTTCATCTGTACAACACAAAACTTTGGAACTTTAAAAAAAGAATTCTAAAACAAAAATAAATAGTTTATACTTTTATGTTTTTTTATTATTTCCAAATAACTCTTATAAACGTATTAAAAAGAGCCTTTTTAAAGAAAATTTCATAGATAACATCGAATTTTGGTATCATTTGGTGAATAAAATCATCATCGGTGTTTTTGGCGGGAAAGTCAAGCTGAGTGTCACGCTCGTTTTTCATTGGACTTTTAAAATTATTTATAGTGTTGTTTACTAAATAAAAGTGGGTGATTTATGTAGTAAAAAGTGCATTTAGTAAATAGTTCAGAATAGTATAGTATAGAACAGTGAAATATCGCAGCATAGTGGCCACATCATGACTTTGCCCCAAACCTCACTTGTAAGACGGGGCACGCGGCCGTCTTTTTCGACATGAATAATTCATAATTACGTGACATTGGCTAAATGCACAAACCGTGCGAAGCCAAAAAAATAAAGAAAGAAAGAAAATCATCATCTCTTTCCAAAAAAATAATTTTCATGTCTACAAATGTGTAGGAAAGAGGTTGCAATATTTTCTACCAGTGCAGTACAGCTGACCTTGCACTTGGTACAAATATGGAGAGCCTTTCTTCAACGTCAGATAACCATCATGTTCTCCTTTAACTAAATATGGTAGGTACTGTCATTGGACTAATTTTTTGATGTTTACTTGCATATGTGCACTTAATTTCAATGACAGTCTCTTCACCGAGTAGACCATCTGGTGATGCTGCCAAGTAGGGACGTTCCCATGAAATAAACAGTCCACTCTAAGTTACTTGTAAATTTTGAAGAACCCCTAAGTTAAAATTCTGGTCATACGATTCAAGTCTGGAAAATTATTTTAGGTTAGTAGGGTTTAAGAATTTCAAAATATGCCAATAATAAGTGCATTAATATTAAATAAAATATAACTAACTTAAAACTTATAAGTCTGCATTCACCTCAAAGTCTGGACATTGTTACTTACCTAGTAATTAGATCAGCTTTTCGTCCTTTTACCGAAGCTCCTCTAGACTTTAACTCCTGTTTTAACTTAGAAACAGTTCATGTACAGTAAATATATTGCTCTGCTTTACGTAAAAAAACTTTTCAAACACAAAAAAAAAAACTCAACGTAAAACATGATACGACTGACAGCTAATTGTTGAGTCTAACGCCATCAGCGATATCTGCAAATAACTTTGCGTTTTCTTCCCCATTGAACTCGTATTAGCTTTTGACCGCGGTTTCGCCCGCGTGAATGCTGAATATAGGTAAGTGCTCACGTGAATGAATATATGTACTACTACCAGGAAAATTTAATAATGGAATGGAATTGTCAAATGTCCTAATTCAGGTCAACTCATGTGAAAATTTTTATCCAAGTTAGTTCAACCGTGTAGCATGAAAGGCTAATAAACAGACTCATGTCGCATTTATAATAATAGGATTTTTTTTCTTTCAATAAAAGATATTTTAAGCTTTTATCCCCACGAAAAAAACCCATTAAATGTAATTTTGATTTTCTAACATGCACGGACCAAGTCACGAGCACAGCTGGATCTTCATAACGCACACCACACGCCACATCTTTCGAAAATGGAAGCCATATTGCACAAATTCAAACATCCTTCCTTTCTGTCGGTACCGTTACGTGACGTTGTGGTGTCATATGATTACCCAAAGTCCCTGAACGCACGGTTGATTGATGTCAACCACATGAACCGCATCGGGAACAGCAGCACAAAAAATACAACTTAAAACCACAGATTTTATACATTTCCGATTTGTGGTATTTGTAAGTTTTTTTCTGCACTATGGATTTTGACTTTTTTTGTCTCTAGCAATGAACTTGCAAATAGTAATTAATTAATATTCTCAACTGGATTACTTACTGAAACATTTGAAAAAATGAGTTCCCCAGGCTCTTCTCTAAAATATAAAAATTGTCTATTCTATAAAAACTTACCGTCCGGATAATCGGGGTCCTACTGTGATTCACTTCAAGCTCACTTCATTGTATGATGAGATTTTTATGTAAGCATCTGTAACTATTTCACGGTGAAAACTTAGGTGAAGTAAACTTGGAGTCAGCTGGCATTTCAATTAATCATCATCACCATTTCAGCGTTAATCCCTGTCGCATGCAAAGCTTTTTTCAGATTTGCGAGTCTGGGGTCCGCGATTTGGAGTCTAACTGCTGATTTTGGCTAAACTTCGATATTTTACCGTGAAGCGACTGCCGTAAGCTGTCATTTCAATTAATATTGCGCATTGACAGCTCATTCCTAGATCACTTCACCTAACTTTCACGGTGCGATTTTTATAAAATCAATCGGCAGCACATAATGCGAAAGTGTAGGTATTTTTTTTTTTTTAATAAATCTTCACGAATTCAGAATGAGGTACCCCGAGATCTCGTTCGAATTTCAAATCATTTTTGATTAGTCGTAGAACGAGACAAAGCGAGATCCCGTTCGAATTTCAAATTATTTTTGTTTATTTGTGCACTAGTTGTCTCGCATTTTAGCATTTGCATAGAAGAAAACAACGACACCCTAATTATTGTAAGTACACACTGTTTACTACAAATTTGAATCATTATGCTAGCTATGTTAGTAAAATGTGTCTGCTCAACAATTTAAATAACGCAATGAATATTGTTGAACTGTCAAACTAAACCCATTGCTGCTGTTACGTAATTAACATGCAGATAATGTGTTGTGTTCATAACATGCTATTGAAATAATTAAGTAAGTGGCAGATCACAGTGATGATTATTATATGTATACCTACTGAGAAAAGATCACACAGACGACTTTTGCCCATATTACGATTTTTTTATATCTAATTATAAGCTAGTGACTGCAAACTCGTCTGGTGGTAAGCAGTGATGCAATCGTTGATGAAAAATAAAATGTGCCGAGGACGATGCGCCAAATGTTGTTGTGTCGGGAGTTTGGTCGTGGATGGTCTCCAGATCAATCTTCCTCTGGCGCAGCATCGTTGGTCGTGTTGTAGGGTTCAACATTGCATTACTTCACTCAACTGCCGTCTTCCTTCCTACTCACTCAGTTTTTTTGAGGGAATAGGCTCTTAATAAACTAGCGCGCTTTATCAATTACCATCAACGGTTGCATCACTGCTTACCATCAGGCGAGATTGCGGTCACTAGTTTGTGCTTTGTGTCTACAGTCAGCTGTGTGCGCTCGGTAACCATACTGCAACAATATTTATGTATTTGGGAATAAATATAACATGGCGTAATAATGATTGGAATCGATTCAGTTGCTTATTCTGAACAAACTATATAGAGAGTGGTGCTGACAATACGACAATAAATTAAACATCGTGTACCTCAACACATTCTCAGTCTAACCATAAAAAATCATATCAATATGTCCATTAGTTTAGTCACAGGAAATTATTTTTCATTTTTAACATTTTCTACATGATGTACATGTTCATATGGAAGCAATTTTTCAGCGGTTTTTTTGCAATTTTTAACAGACTTCAAAAAGGAGGAGGTTACTCAATTCAACCATATTCTTTTTTTTTTGGAAAGAAGACATTCCCAAGATGGTCCCATGACAAGGACATCAGGGTTTGATGGTGGAAGACCAGAGAAATCAAGGGGAACTTTCAAAAATCGTAGGGGCAACCAGTGCGTTTGTAAGTTTTTTTATTAAGTATTTCAGCGTCAGCATCCAGTCTAACCGGATGCAGCTGAACAGTACTTTTCACAACTAAAAAGTGTAAAATAAAAACTTTTTTTACAAAAAAAAACAACCGACTTCCAAAAAAAGTGAAAGATAACTAATTTCGGAAGTCGGTGTCTTTGGTTTTTGTATATTAGTTTTATCATAGGATCACCTTGGGAATGTCTTCTTTCCAACAGAAAAAGAATTATCAAAATCGGTTCATAAACGACGAAGTTATCCGCACAAATCCGTGTACAAAGTGAAAAATAACTAATTTCGGAAGTCGGTGTCAAAAACTAATATACAAAAACCAAAGACACCGGTCGGCTGTTTTTTTTTTTTTTGTAAAAAAAGTTTTTATGCGATTTAGTTTGTTTGAAATTTTCATTTTTTTAATTTCTGATGCTATATTTTTTTCTATGGTTTAGGATTATTCCTATGAACCAGCATTGTCCCTGTTTTCATTTATTGTCGTATTGTCAGCACCACTCTGTTTATTCAGTTTTCGTACCTATAAAGTTAGACAAGCGTTGTACGTATGTACGAGTATGTAAGGAACACATCTAATATATAAAATTCTCGTGTCACGGTGTTCGAACTTAAACTCCTCCGAAACGGCTCGACCGATTTTGATAAAAAATTTTGTGCTTATCCGGTATCTATGAGAATCGGCCAACATCTATTTTTCATCCCCCTAAATGTTAGGGGTAGTCCACCCCTAATTTTTTTTTTTATTTTTTAGACAAAATTTTTAATTTCTATTTTTTTTATGATACAATATACAAAAATACATACAATCCCCAATTTTCACCCTTCTACGATCAACCCTTATTTTTTATTAGCCATTTTAGTAATTTAATCTATTTTATTTATATGGCAAAACAACGTTTGCCGGGTCAGCTAGTGTTCATATACGATTCAATATTTCCACGTTCCGTTCGTTATTACTCGTCAATGCTGACATTCTTCTTATGGAACGTGATTTGTTTATAGATGATTGTAGCAATATTGTTTATATAATTTTATTATGCGCAGTATGTATGTGTAAAGCTTGTCATTGTGAGGAGATACAAAGGGCAATGGAGAGAGCTATGCTTGGGGTTTCACTGCGTGATCGAATCAGGAATGAGGAGATCCGCAGACGAACGAGAGTAACCGACATAGCCCGAAGAATTGCAACACTTAAGTTTCAGTGGGCCCGGCACATGGCCCGTAAGACCGATGCCCGATGAGGCCGACGGGATCTGGAGTGGCGACCACGCACTGGAGGACGCAGCTTGGATAGGCTCCTGAAAAGGTGGTGAAGGTCACTGGATACGGGAGGCGCTGGACCGGTCGTCGTGCAGATACTTGGGGGAGGCCTATGTCCAGCAGTGGACGTCTTTCAGCTGAAATGATGATGATGAATGATGTGGGGAGATGTAAGTGCAATGAAGTTCAACAATCGGGTGTGGAGAATATCTAACAGCTGTTATTCCATGTAATGTTATTGACACTATTATTATTACTTACTAGCTGCATCACGCGGTTCACCCGCGTAGATTTCGTCTTGTTTTTAAGCTATTGCATAGCTTCTATCGCGGGCCTTGAGCGCGGGGACCGAATCCAGAAATTCCGTAACGAAAAAACCTCACGCTCCCCATCGTCTAACGTCGTTTCATTTCGGCAGTCTTCGGCACGGTATGTTTGTGTGCGTGCGACTACATCTTTTGAAAACAATTTATAGATTTTCAAAAAGAGCATGCATATTGCAGGGCTCGAACTCAGTTCTACACACTTGCCATGTTACTGATAGTCGCGATGTGCTAAACTTGCGATTAATTTTCTCTCTGAAATAGGTCTTCTATAGAGATATGTCATAGACGTCATCGACGTTGTCATGGCTACCTTAAAAACTTTTCATATAATTAATTATTAAGTACTTTTATTCAAATTAATTTAGTAGTGTTTTTATAAAATAACTTTTTTTAAACGGAAAAGTTACGCTATATTTCATTGGACTTTTAAATTATTTATAGTGTTGTTTACTAAATAAAAGCGCGTGATTTTATAGAGTAAAAAGTGCTCACGCGGCCGTTTTTTCAATTGTTGCAAGAATTCAAAAGACTGTCTTTAAATAGTGTTCAGACGATTGCTCAAAGTGTATTAGATTTCATTAGTAATAGAAATGGCATTTCAGTAATGACTTTCAACTGCCAAAGTCTAAATAGTCATAAATACGATTTACAAGATTCAATTACGAAACAAACAAATGTGTTACTTCTTACCAAAGAGATTTAAGATATTGCATGACGCATGATAATCCAATTGAAATACCTAATTTTAATTGTATTGTTCAGTTCAAACGAGATACTGTTTCAAAAGGTGGGGTAGCTATTTACCAAAATAAAAATGCTATTACTAATATTATGACTCCGAATATTGAAATAAATATTGCACACGTTAGCGATGTTAATGTTAGGCGCTCAGTTGTTGGAGATATTTGTGCGTGCTTATGCTAACTTAGAAATGGCCTACAAATAGTTATGGTAGCAATTTACATTTCTCCGAATCCAAAATTGGACGAGGTAGAGCATTTTATTCATCGCACTTTACTGGAGTACACTGAAGAAGGCTCGAAAATACTTGGTACAAATGGTAATAAATTTCCACTTATCTTGGCTGGCGATTTCAACATTAACTTCGCTGATAAAAAATCAGAGCGGTTGACAACTTTTCTATCAAAACATTGAATTTGAAAATGAATAATGATCCACAAGAGTCCACAACAAAATATGGGACCACCATTGACGCGGTATTTTCTAGGTATTTAGAGGATATTAAGTCGCAAACTTATGTTTCTTATTTCAGTTATCATAAACCTATAGTTTCAATGATAAATATTCCTGAATAACCAACAGCTACTGTAAGGTAATAAAACCCACATGTATTGTAAAATAATAAAAATATTTTAAATAATATTAATTTTTTATTTATTTAATAAAAGAAAAATTTGTTTTCTTATCGGTCACCACGCTCAAAAAGTGTAACTTGAATTAATATCAAAGAAAATGAAATACTGCATAAATAAAATAAATAAATAATTATAATTGCATAAATTGATACAAAATGCTATGCAATAGCTTTACCGCGGCAGTCCCCGAGTGCCACATGTCTTTTTTTTTTTTATAATTATGTTCCGCTCCTATTGGTCGAAGCCTGATGTTATATAGCATAAAGCCTTCCTGGATAAATGGGCTATCCGATGCAAAATATTTTTTCAAATCGGACCGGTACTTTCTGAGATTAGCGTGTTCAAACAAACTCTTCAGCTTTATATATTAGTATAGATAATTATTATTATTTATGATTACAAACCAGTGCTTGAGTGTAATCCCGCCTGATGGTAAGCAGTGATGCAATCGTTGATAGTAAAGCGCGCTAATTTATTAAGAGCCTATTCACTCAAAAACACTAAATGAATAGGAAGGATGACAGTAGTTGAGCGAGGTGATGCAATGTTAAACTCAATAACACGATCAACGATGCTGCGCCAGAGGGCGATTGATATGGAGACTGTCCACGACCAAACTCCCGACAAAACAATATTTGGCGCATCGCACCCGGCAAACTGCAAAACAAGTGCTCAGACCCGTCCTTCGTACGGTTTCACCAGACACAATCGAGACCATCGAGATTACATATTAGATGATAGCTCATTCTTAATTTTCACGATGAAAATGTTAACAAAATCGGTCGGCAGATTATCACTGACTATTTACAATTATTGTTTTTGAGTCTCAGATTCAATAAGAACAATAATAATCCTCCAGAATAAAACATAAAAATATTTTAATTTTTTTTAACCCACACCCACCGTCTCCAGTGAACCGGCAAAAATCCAGGATTTGAAAGGGCAGTCAAGACAAAAAGTGGTCCACTTACCCTACGCTGATTACTTCGTATAACCACAGACAAGAAAAAAGGATTGTTTATTGTTTAGTGGTTGAAGAAGAGAGGGTAGCGAGGTCTCTGGACAATCAATTCGTCCTGTCGGATCCTTTCGGAGGAGTATTAGTGACGTGCGGCCATGCCAAATCACCGTGTAATTACCTCGTGACTTGGTCGCGGGGTAGATGCGTACAAAAATGA
This sequence comes from Sesamia inferens, assembly GCA_037179545.1. NCBI lineage: Eukaryota > Metazoa > Arthropoda > Insecta > Lepidoptera > Noctuidae > Sesamia > Sesamia inferens. Next base: position 11,681,794 of record CM073935.1, on the reverse strand, counting down.
TTTGGGAAGATTTATTTGAACGATTTATTTGCTGTTTGTGCATATTAAAATAAATGAGTAGGTGATATGGTGAGATGTTAAAAATATTTTATGTATTATTATAAGAGACCACGGCACAAATGATGTAGCGTGGCCAACAGGAATAGAGATTGCAGATGACTTGAAATTTGGAAGGTAAAGTGGAGGCAGTAGTATCTCAGCTGTGGAATACGAATTGGGCTAAAAAAATTATAATGCCGCCCATTGTATATTTTGTTGTCTGAATGTATTTAAATTGATGTATGTTTTTGGTGTACAATAAAGTGAAAGGTGTACAATAAATAAAAAAAAAATAAGGTATTAAATTTTTTTAATTAATCTTGTTTGCTTGTATGCGTTTCCCAAACTGATGATAACAAATATATTTTAACGACTCCTAAAATAATTACATGCCCCAGTTTATAATAATCAAAACTTGTGCAATCATCACTCATTATGTAAGTCGCTTACAATAAAAGAGTAATTTGACGTATATCAAACATTCATGTCATATCAGCATTTGCCTCTATCACATAATTTCGAAATGGTCTTACGAAAATTATATCATTGGGCGTAATAAAAATAAACATAATTGTTTATTATCAAACAGTGTTGTTGAACTTATACGACCTAATTATTAAGAAAATGTGTTTCAATTCCATCTTTTGTTTCCGGCAATTATGATACTGTGCTGTATCTCTGTTAATGACTTTAATTATTTTTTATTGTTACAATGTTTGTGTGTAAATACCTACTGTTTCGTTACGCACTTTGCTTGTACATGTTTCTAACGGTTTGTTTGATCAAGGGCAGTTTTAACAGTTTTTAGAACAAAAATTAAATGTAGCGTTATCTTTTGGCCTTGCTCAGTTTCAAGATAAGTAATTAATTGCAAAGAATCTGCCAAAACTGGAACAAGGAACGGGCTGTCACGAAGAATATTTAAAGCTTTATAAATAAAAATTGAGCAATAAATTAATAAATAAAAAGTCGTATATTACTATAAATACATAGCTGCTAACCTGCATAGTAATTTACGTTTTACACGCTTTAAGTTAAATCAATATGTACCTACTAATTGAAGTCATTTTTATATCATCATCATCAACCTTTTTTTTATCGTCCCACTGCTGGGCACAGGTCTCCTCTCATACAGAGAAGGATTGAGCGTAATCACCACGCTTGCTCAATGCGGGTTGGCGATTTCAGACTTATAAAGTCCAGGTTCCCTCAAGATGTTTTCCTTCACCTTCAGTCAATGGTGTCCAAAATATACTTAGAAAGTACATATAACTTTAGAAAAGTTACATTGGTACTTGCCTGACCTGGAATCGAACCCGCGCACTCATACTTGAGGGGCTGGTGTATTAACCACTAGGCCACCACGACTTTCATTTTTATATAATGTATGCTATATATTGCAAATGCTGCACCTGCTGTAAAAGAATATTTTTGCTAGTAATTAACAACTTTCTTATCATCATCATCTTAGCGAATAATCCCAGTTGCATCCGCGGCTTTCGCGTTGGAGCCCGGGGTACGCTTTCCTACATAATATAAGCCTCCATTTAGCACGATCTCTGGTATCCCGTGGTGTGAGATTGTTGGCACGCATGTCATCTCTTACAACGTCAAGCCAGCACTTCTTTGGTCTGCCTCGCTTGTTCCGGCCACTCACTTTCTTATAACCGTTGCTAAAAATTAAAAAATGTTTGAACGTCGAAAATGTAGGGTAAAAACAATCGCTAATCGTTATTTGACTTAGGTAATTATTGTTTTGCTTTTTTTTAAAATAAAGCCCTTTATTGATACAAAGGGCCTTCCAGTTGTAAATCAAAACTAGTGAGTTTTGAAGACAAAACATACTTAAATCAACACTTGTGTCTTCGACTGTACTCAAGGACTAGTGATGTGTTCACGCTAGATCGATTTGGGCGGAAAGGGTTCAAAATCACATTGAATACTAAAAAATGCTTTAGTGCGATGCAACCCTAGCATAATGTGACCGCATTAGTATAGATTTCGTGGTTTCAAAACTATATGGTCACTTCCTTACAGATAAATGAGAAGTTTCGATAGGAGATACTTGCTTGTGGTGGTTTGTGGTATAATATGTACCTCTGCCTGGTAACAATGGTGGTGAGAAAATGGGTTGGCTTGTTGAAGTGAAACTTCTTTACGCACGCTTGACTTGGGGAGTAAGCTGGCGAACGCGTGACGTAAGCGTTACGAAAATTGATCGGGCAAGGCGAACGGAAGTTAAGTGGGGGATATAAGCACAGAGGCGCCCGTGGCGCGAGCTTGGTACTACAAGGTCTACAACGAGTTTTTTTTTTTCAATAAAAATAGAAGATCTATGCAAAAATATTAATTTACCAATGAAACCATGAAATAAATTTAAATATTTATAGAAAATTAATATATGTATATGTGTATACTATACATGTATATATTGTACACACACACATATATATATATATATATACATACAGATGGAGCGAAAGAAGTTTCACTTCAGTCGTGTGGTCATAAGCACACTCGTATTTTTTTTTTTTTATATTATGGCTATTTTTCCAAAGCTGGTTACATAATCAGCCTGTAATGTTCCTACTACTGGGAAACAGGCCTCCCCTCGGTGAGAAGGAATGGCCCTTAATCTACCACGCAGGCCTAGTACAGGATGGTAGATGTCACATGATTTCGAAGTTTTCGTTCTAGGACATACCGTTTTTCTGACGATTTGTTTTTTTTTATAAATTATAAACTAGCGCTTGACCGCAATCACGCCTGATGGTAAGCAGTGATGCGAACGTTGATAGTAAAGCGCGCTAGTTTATTAAGAGCCTATTCACTCTAGCCTTGAAGACACTCAAATTGTAGCGTGACTGAAACACCGCCGCCGGCAAATTGTTATAAAAGAAGAAGCGAAACGCTTGGTCCGGATCGTAGTGGTGTCAACAACGTAAGGATGGAAAGTCGCCGTACGACGGGTCGTCCGATGGTGGAACGGAGATGGGGGAATTAAATAATGCAATTTCCTTGCACACTCGCCAGAATGCATCCTATAGAAGACCGATGAGAGCAATGGTGATTAAATAATTAACACAAAGTAATGCGCTTGATGGGGTTCAAAACTACGACTTACAATTTGAAGTCGCGGTTGATATCACTAGATGACCGCTGCCCTTCGGATAATTACCAAAACCATAATTTTGAATTTTTAACAGTTCTTCTAAACAAAAACTGTCAGATGTCAAATTTATTCCAAGATTAAAAATTATCTGTTTATCTGTTAATTCTCGTGCCTTTTCTCTATAAGAAGAGGCATTTGGCTTGCAGTGAAATAGTAACAAGCATTTACAGATCAATGCGATATTTTATCATCTAACCATCAAAACTCACGAGGAGTGAGTTTGGCGTGAGCTGACTTTGTGACAAATGCAGGAGATTTATGCTGGTAATAAAAAGAGGTCAGCGGATTGATTTTTACAGCAGTAAGGTGAATCATCTGTCAAAGGTGTTATTGATAACTCATATCACCATTGACAGCTAACTTCACCAATCACCCTTAATCCACAAGAGTCATGATTGACAATGGGGACAACTTGTACCTCGAAAAGCACGTAAATACGTTTCTTTACATGCTTTCTGAGACAATTTCCTCTCATAGAATCTAATCCCATGAATTTGCACGAGACACAGGCAGACTAATGACTTGTATGATTACATAGGTTCGTTATGTACGACGAGGCAATAATGTGGATCGTGGCCGAGTAGCGTAGCGAGGTTGACAGGTGCCAATCTTGGACGTGCGCAGGAGCATACGCTGAGTCAGAGCGCACGGGTTGAATTTTTAACTAGTTGCGGTGTAAGTAGATAGTCATTGAAAAGTCTATATACACTATATAAATTACGGAACATTAAAAGGGACGCAGTGACTGAATTACTTCGAGAAAGAGGTCAATCGACGAATCTAACGTGACTAGGCTGCTTTCGGGAAGCTACGTAGAATCTTCTCGTACGAAATACCACAGTGTCTGAAGACCAAAGTCTTCGACCAGTGTGTTTTGCCATTGATGACTTATGGAACTGAGACGTGGTCGCTAACAATGGGCCTTATAAGAAAGCTTAAGGTCACTCAAAGGGCATTGTAGATTCATTTCACTGTGTGATTAAATCAGAAATGAGGAGATCCGCAGAAGAACGAGAGTAACCGACGTAGCTCGAAGAATTGCAACACTTAAGTGGTAGTGGGCCGGGTAAATCGCTCGCGGGACCGATGCCCGATGGGGCCGACGGGTTCTCGAGTGGCGACTACGCACCGGATAACGCAGCGTGGGTTAGCCACCGATAAGATGGACCGATAACCTGGTGGTCGCGGGAAACCGCTGGATGTGGGAGGCGCTGGACCGATCGTCGTAGAGATCCTTGGGGTAGGTCTATGTCCAGCAGTGGACATCTTTCGGCTGAAATGATGATGATGATGAATGAATGACTTAAGAGAGGGCTTATCAACAAAATATCACTTACAAAACTACATTTAGGTCTGTGAATCTAAAAACCCTCAGAACATATTAAAAACCTAATCATACCTAAGCTATTTATAATATTCATCACCTAATCTGAAATAGAACAATGGGTAGTTCGATCGACAGCATCGATTACCATAAAGTAATAACGTGATTACCACCGTCAAGGTCAGCGGTCCTCTGCCAGTGTGCGGCGGGCCTAACAAATCAGTTCACTCGTCACAGTCGCCTGCGCAGTGATTGCGGGAGGATGAGGCCTATTACAGGACCCCTCACCACACCCTGTATGCAGTATCATTAAATTAAAGTCAGAAGTACAACTATGATCAAAAACACATAAGCGGCCTTACAACTTCCCCACCAATTGGGTTGTATCCTATAAAATAATTTAATGTCCATCAGTTAGATGTATAAAAAATATTTAACACGTATTTTTTATTTTTTCATACTTAGGATATATTGATTTGAAATGTCGAATGAAAAAAAATTAGGAATAGGTAAACTATCTCATTGGGCATCAAAAAATTCCTCCACGTCGCTGTCAGTGCGACTTGTGCCCAAAAGGCAGGCAGCATTACCACGTTGGGTGGTAATGCTTATTCTGAAACTACAACTATAAATCTATACTAATATATAAAGCTGTTGAGTTTGTTTGAACGCAAATCTAATCAATCTCACGAACTACTACTCCGATTTGAACAATTATTTTAGCTTTGAATAGCCCATTAAACCAGGAAGGTTCTAGGCTATATATAACATCACGCTGCGATCAATAAGAGTGGAGCACATAAAAAAACAAGTATTAATCTTTATCCAAATAAATGAATAGCATTTAATTTTTTACAAAGTTGTCCTTGACATCACTTAATTTTGATTAACATCTTATAAGATAATTAAGACAGTTTTAAAATAACTCTTTTGGGGTTAAAATTACGTGAAGCGACTGCCGTATGACCTCCACAACCCGAAGGCAATATCGAAGCATTGCAGTTAGACCAATTGTTGGACTTTTGAGGGATCCAATAACCTGTAACGACTGCCATTAGATTCGATTCCATCAAAAATCGAGATAAAAGTATCCTATGTGTAAATCCAGGATACCCAAGTAACAAACACACACATATACTCATAACATTTTGCTTTCATAATAACTAATATTATGAAAGCAAAAGATTGTGAGTTGATCAACAAGAGTTTAGCCTTCTGTTTTTCCCATACTGTGGCTAACCGTATCTCATTGCCGTAATGTTATTGCCATGCCATTGCTGTTCAACGAACGCTTCCTTTCGTCATATTAAAACGACTTTTAATAAAAGTAACGATGTATGATGAAGTTTTACAAGTCGGCAGTTGAAACGTTGGCGGTTTTGTGTTTTAGCGTCTTGTTGAAAAAATAGATTTACTGTTGTGAAAAGATGCGTTTAATGTTCTGGTTAGGTTTGATTTATTGAAGTTTCTCGGTGCTAGGCCATAACATCGGCCGCCGGTAGAAGTTACCACCCACCAGACAAAGCCTTGCCGCCAAGCGATTTGTCGTGTTCCGGCATGGTATCAGGTGAAGCCGTACGGAGGACGGGTATGAGCAGTTGTGTTGCGATGTGTGCCGAGTATGATGCACCAAATGTTGTTGTTTTGGGAGTTTGGTCGTGGAGGGTCTTCAGATCAATCTCCCTTTGGCGCAGCATTGTTGGGTTTAACGTTGCATCACCTCGCTCAACTGCCGTCTTCCTTCCTATTTGCTCAGTTTTTCTGAGTGAATAGGCTCTTAATAAACTAGCGCGCTTTATCATCAACGATCGCATCACCGCTTACCATCAGGCGGGATTGCGGTCAAGCGCTAGTTTGTAATTATTAAAAAAAAAAGTTAAAGCTTATTAAATGAAATGAGGTTGAAACCAATATTTTTGAAGGTTTCACTCCTGCCACATGTGAAGTCTTCTTTTCAGCCTATAGAGGTGGACTGGTGGCTGGACTAAGGCCTCCGCCAAGACTTTCCACAATGACTGGTCTTGTGCTGCTCGCACCTATCGGTTTCCCGCGACCTTCACCAGGTCATCGGTTCAACGATGCGTCTTCCGATACGTGGCCATCACTCCAGAACCTTACTGCCCCATCGGCCATGGGTTCTACAAGCAATGTGCCCTGCCCACTGCTACTTAATTTTAGCGACTCGAAGAGTTATGTCGGTGACTTTGGTTCTTCTGTGGATCTCCTCATTCCTGATCGATCGCGCTGAGGAATTCCGAGCATAGCTCTTTCCATTCTCCTTTGTGTAACATTCTGCCTTCGTATTGTGAACTGCACACATGCTTATTTAATAAGTAAATAATCAGGATATTTCCTGGGTAAAAAAAAAAAATTCTATAAATAGAAAAATATTGGATACGTACTCGTATATTTTGTTTTATCAAATCAATAAAAATTGACAAATATAAAAGGTAGCAAAGATCAGGAGTGGTGGCTGGTGACGTCACTGCTCGCTAAAAAGTGTAGCGTGCAGTGACGTCACACGAGTTGTCAACGCACTGTGTCGTCTTCATTTTTTGTTTATATGAAAAAAGAAAAAAATACGTGTCTAGTATTTTTTGGAAATCTGACTGACGGACTAATTAGTTTTTTTTAATCAACTACCCTATTGTACTTTATAATCTCTCTTTAATGCTTAGATTCTGTTATAAAATGCCAATAAGTATCTATATTATGGAATTAAATCATTTGAATCATCGACATATATGTAGGTACTAATGGACATGCCGTACGCGTATAATCTGCAGGATTTTTTTGGTTTGAAAAGAGTGAGAGAGATGGCCTATGCTTTCCGTCTAGCACTATCTCTTTCCTCATAGATGATTGATGATTTTGAGAGAAATTAAGATAGACCTAAACTAGGCTTCTCTTTCTTTCGGAGTGCCACAATTCTCATCTCTAAGGCATGTCCATTATATATGTCGATGATTTGAATCGATTTGTGTTGCTGACCGTGCTTAGCCACAGATAAATAAATACGGTCTACATAGGTTGACATAGACACTACCGAATGATGTCAAGCTTCCTGGAGGCCTCTCAAGGTCTATTATAATCGTATGACCCACTTATCAAGCGATTTCACACACATGGGTAATTCATTAACTAAGGGTCATTAGGAACGAATAAATATGTTTTAATTATGTCTATAATACAACTGAACACTTTATTTTTTTTGAGTTCCTTTTGCAGAGAAGCCCATGGCGGGAATGATGATAGCTGCTACAATAGTGATAGAATGGTCGAGCAGTGATCCCATAATGATCGATTTTGACAAATTTCGTAATTTATTAACAAAATGGCGTCATTATGACTTTGCAGTGGTCAATTACTGACACTTCACTCCATATTAACAAATGTTCAAATTGTGTAGTAGTTTTTAGAAAATCATTTCTACTAACGGGTCACATGATAATGACAATACGGCAATGTCATTCTATCACCATTGCATTACGAGACAACTGACCGATAATTTATTGATCATAATGAATTTAGCGGATTACGAACTTAAAGTACAATGACAATGGAATCGTGTTGGAATGACGAATTCATAAAAGTAGCGGACTAGGGCCCCTGGTTAAAAGTTAGGTGCATCGGGCGTGGACAACGTCCTCTTCTAGGTCCATATAGGACTCGCGGAGGCGACGTGTGGTGTTCCAATTGTGCCTCTGGGCCCCTTTTCATCTGTGGATGGGTGACTTACTGATTCATACCGAAATCCCTCCGTACCTAGGAAAGGCCGTTGGTCCGGGGTCTGATGCAAGGCACAGAAAGGCCTTGGTATGTGAAGGTGGTCACCGATCCACAGATTAACCGTGGCAGCCGTAGTGTAACCTGATCGATTGATCTGGGAGCCTAGTCTGCTATTTTTATAAATTTTTGTTTCCAACATGATTCCATTATCATTCCATTGTCATTGTGCTGAAAGTTCCTAATCTGCTAAATTTATAATGATCGATCAATTATCGGTCAGTTCTCTCATAATGGAATTGTGATACAATAACATTGCCATTATTAAAAAAACTACTGCCCTATTTAAAAAGAAAAAAAAAAGTATTAATATAGAGGGGAGTGTCAGTGAATCATTGAGCACTGAAAAGTCATAATGACGCCATTTTTTTAGTAGATTACGAAACTTGTTAAGATCGTCTATTATAAGATCACTGACCGACCATTATGATGCTATTATGATAACTGACTAGAGCTGTTACTGTGCGGCTGTTATTGAATTAAGTATATACATATACTAGCGGCCGCCAGCGACTTCGTTCGCGTGGAGTTATGCTCCGCTCCTATTAATCGCAACGTAATATTATATAGCCAAAGCCTTCCTAGATTAATAGACTCTCCAACGCAAAGAGAATTTTTCAAATCGGACCAATCGTTCCTGAGATTAGCGCGTTCAAACAAATAAACTCTTCAGCTTTAACGAATAACTTTTAACCCCCAAACTTTCTGAATAAAACTTTGCTTAAAGTTAAGTAGTGATTAGTGACTTTTCACAACACATTTTTGACTTTTTAGGTTCACTTAATTTTAAACATCGTTTATAAATAAACGCCAGTGTTTAAGGCATTTATTCATAAACGATGGTTAAAGTTAAATGACTAGTTAACTGAATCAACGTTTATGAATAAGGGAGATAATGTCATGCACATTGCGCAACGGAAATTTAACAAAAGACCAAATAAAATCAGGTATAATTATAGCATTATATGATATGATATAATACGATGAATCGTCATCAGACTGTCGTCATTATAGGAAATTATCATATCAGAGTGATGTGTATGTGACACGGTGATTGGATCGTGACAGAGAAATTGAACATTATTTAATTATATTTGAATGAAACCATATTGTTCGTAATTGTTACTGTGATTCCCTTTTTACTTCATTTTGTATAATTAATTGGTTTTAAAGAATAAATATTCTGGTATGTACAAACTTATTTAAAATGTTTTTAAGGCTAAACGCACAAACCGTGGGAAGCCAAAAACGAAAGAAAGAAAAAAGTAAGAGAAGTTCGAAAGTCTGACCACTAGTCTTACCAGGGGTATCGTACCACTTCCAACCCAGTAACTGGGTTGTGGAGGTCAGATAGGCAGCTTCATGTAAAATACTGGTGTTCAACTGTACCAATGTAACTTTTCTATAGTTATATGTACTTTCTAAGTATATCTTGGAAACCAATGACTGAAGGTGAAGGAAAACATCTTGAGGAAACCTGGACTTTATAAATCTGAAAACGCCAACCCGCATTCGGCAAGCGCGGTGATTACGCTCAATCCTTCTCTGTATGAGAGGAGACCTGTGCCCAACAGTGGGACGATAAAAAGGTTGATAATGATGATTTGATGATTCAAACGAAGCATAAGTTATATGAATAACAGATTTTGACTATTTTACCCACTTTTTTATCTTAAAGAAGGTAAAACCTGCCAGATTGTCCCCTTTCCCCCTTCATATAAGCTAAATAAATCTGAACACCGTCAAAAGCTGTTGTTACATTTCTATTCAAATGCGACAATAGTTATCCCTTTGTCTAATTCGGTCATCCGAAGCTTAAACGCGTTCTTTCTTCAGACAAATGATCAATGAGACCGAATGAATGTTTCTGTCATACGGAACGAATGGCGGGGTCACATTGTTCGCTCTTGAACATTAACAAGTGCACTGTTCGTTCAGAGAGGGTCACGCGAGGTTAGTGAAGGCGTGGAGACGCTTTACTGAAGTTTTTTTAAGCTATTGCAAAAACACGGACAATGCTGGTTCATAGGAATAATCCTAAACCATAGAAAAAAACTTAGCATCAAAAATAAAAAAAAATAAAAATTCAAACAAACTAAATCGCATAAAATTGCAAACGGAATAGAACATCCTTTAAAATATTGGTTCAATGACCTCCGATCAGCGGGCGACAACGCGGTCCTGTATCGACTTGTTTTTTGGCGCCATTATTATTAAAGTTTAGTACCGCTGGATGCGGCGGTCATTACCATGTAAGCGCTTCCTTATCAACATGTACATCATGTAGAAAATGCGAAAAATGAAAAATGATTTCCTGTGACTAAACTATTGGATATATTTATATGATTTTTTATGGGTAGATTGAGAATCTGTTGAGGTACACGATGTTTAAATTATTGTCGTATTGTCAGCACCACTCTGTATATGCTGACCTACCAGGTCCTCATAAATGAGTAAGAATAAGGAAAAAACAAATACTGCATAAAAAAAAATATTTATAATAGCATAAGTTGATAAACAATGCAATGCAATAGCTTTACCGCTGCAGTCCCCGAGAGCCACACGTCTGTTTTCTTTGTCTTAATATTTTTCGTAAAATAAAATGCTTTGTACAAAATTGAGACTTGTTCTAAATTTGTGAGTAAATTGATGACGGTCCCGCAAGGAATTATTCATAAACTAAGGGATACGGATGCCAGTTCATCAAGCTACTATAACCTGTCAAACTTTAATAGATTTTCAACTTTATTACTAAAGATTAAGGTCCAAGATTGATTGGGTAAATTTGACAGTTTTCGGTAGCTTGATATGTGTCGGTGTTTTGTCGGATATATATGTAGAACTATTTTTGAGGCAGATTTCGTGACTAAAAAAAAGGAGATAAACACCAATCTTTAGGTATGAATACTTACTCTTTATTAGGTACATCATATAAATTACAGAATATAAATAACCGAATATATGTGTAAACTAAAGGCGGGCAACTCTTTTAAACTGAAAAATTATTTTGCTTTTACCATAGACCAATTTTTGAGGAAGGCGCTATATGATTTTTTTTTTTTAAATAATTATTAACTAGCGCTTGACCGCAATCTCGCCTGATGGTAAGCAGTGATGCGATCGTTGATGGTAAAGCGCACTAGTTTATTAAGAACCTATTCACTCAGATGAGCGAATAGGAAGGAAGACGGCAGTTGAGCGAGGTGATGCAATGTTAAACCCAACAACACGACCAATGATGCTGCGCCAAAGGGAGATTGATCTGAAGACCCTCCACGACCAAACTCCCAACACAACAACATTTGGCGCATCATACCCGGCACACATCGCAACACAACTGCTCAGAGCATCCTCCGTACGGATTCACCAGACATCATGCCGGAACACGACAAATCGCTTGGCGGCAAGACTTTGTCTGGTGGGTGGTAACTTCTGCCGGCGGCCGGTGTTATGGCCTATCACCGAGAATATGGTTATTAGGAGCCTAGAAAAATTTTAAAAAGTCAGGAATATTGCTCAGCGAAGACATAACACAATCCACCTATAATGTTCCCACTTTTGGGAAATGGCCTTCACTCTGGCTGAAAGGGACGGGCACATAATGTAATGCAACGGAGCGGGTCGTCAGGGCAACGAAAGAAAAAAAACAGACGAATTTGTGAGCATAAACTAGCTGTCAGCACAAAATATACCCCACCGTGGGAAAATCGGAAAAAATATCTATCATACATGGAACCCTGGTTATAAACTAATAACCTATGTGCCACATTATGTCTAAATCTGCGTGAAAAAGTTACAAACATCTATTCATTCATATAAATAAACCTTCATCTCAGCGTTAATCCTAGGCGTATCCGAAACTTTCAGTTGCAGTTAGACCATTTGTTGGACTTTTGAGGGCTCCAACAATGATCTGAGTGAAGGACATTAGTTTAACTCAGATATTAGATCAGATATTTTCGCTCTTAACCAAAACAAATTTAGAAAAATGGCTATTGATTTACTTTCTGGTTAGCTTCTTGCTAATATTATGGAGTGACCTGCAGGGTAATTGCGTAACATCCTATCAGTAGCAATGGCTTTCATTTTGACAGTTCAACAACATTACAGACACACTTTCCGAACATATGGAGCAATGATTTAGCAATTGACTTCAGAATGATTCCGATTGATAGTAGTAGAGTGTTACACAATTAGGGTGCTGGTTGTGCCCACAGACCATATCTGGACGAAGCACGCTATCTTGAGTTGGTTTGTGTGACTTTTCAGGTTTAGTTTTATCATTCGTTATTTTCTCACTGTCCCTTTTCTGTATACACCCGTTTCCTTATTTCTTGTAAAATCAATATGATTCCGTGGACATTGGTGTGGGTTTACAAGTCGGCTAAGGTATAAACCTTAGCCGACTATTAATATTGTAACATATAACTGTTTTTTGTCCCAAATAAATAAAATAAAATAAATAAATAAATCTCAGACAACCATTGAATTCAATCAGATACATAAGATTAGTGTTTTATCTTATCTATCTGTTTGGATTCAGTGGATGTTTGAGATCTAATATCTATTCATATACCTACCGTTGGCTGATGGTATATTCGTGAAGTTATTTCTACTAATAGGAATACATATAATTAAGTCTAGGTTCCCATTGCTGGGAAACAGAACAGATTGTAGGAGAGAGAAGGTTCCTCTCTTCTACAGGGAGTGTGAGTAATCTACCACACAAGCCTAGAGCGGGTTGATAGATGTCGCATGATTTTGGATTTTTGTTTCTAGGACATTACGATGTTTACCGTTCGAGAATATAATAGAATAAATACTCTTTATTATGTACACTATATAAATTACAGAACATAGATATGAAGATTTCACAATGGGCGGTCTTATCGCTAAGAGCGATCTGATCGAGTGCTTATGAAATTATTTAGACAAATTGACTAGGTTTGAACCGACGATCTATTGACATTGTTGTTCTTCACAATGCACTAATAATACTAATACTTTTGTAATTTGATAATGAAACATAAACAAAACAACACAACTTATAACTTTTCGAATAAAAAAATAAAAAACTGTGTCTTACACGACTCCTCTGTTTTCCTTAGTCCACCGATTTAGAAGCCCTCCTCACAAAATTTTGAATATAGACCCCTAAGAAAAGAGTAGATCGGACAAAGATTCGGACAAAGAAATTCACACGTGTGTCCACACGTGGGCACAGGGGTCAGCGACCTGTTGTAAACAATATGGACTCATTAACAACGAGGGAGACTCAAAGAAGTCTTAAACTGCGTTTGTTTTGTTTAGTTGCAGCTGTACGGAAGTTGAGATGGTCAGGTTTTAAAAAAAAAAAAATTAACGAGTGCCTATCGTTCTTATTATTATACAACTGTATCTAAGAGTGATGGCCTAGGAAAGAGTTTAAAAAAGTGAGTGAATTTCCTACTCATTCAGTTTTTTTTTTCAGGAAGGAAGATGTAACGTTAAACTCAACAACACGACCAACGATGCTGCGCCAGAGGGAGATTGATCTGAAGACTCTCCACGACCAAACTCCCGACACAACAACATTTGGCGCATTGCACCCGGCACATTATAATATAAGGTAGAGAAGTGAAAAGAGTGCTTACGGGTGTATGTAACATTAAACGAGGATGTAGTTACTGGAGTTAAGTAGCTCGTGGTGCGTACCGAATTGTTATCTGCCCGTCGTCAGGGAAGGTATGTTGCGTTCCGACGCTTCTGCGGACAAATACCTCAGCACAGCACAAGATCATGCTGGTAGTAGTGAAATACTATTTTCTATTACGAATGAAAATATGGACATTTAGGTTAAGGTAAAATTTAGGGCCTGCACCGCGTGGAAAAAAAAATGAATAATAACATGGTTTCGTGAAAATCGACAATAAAAGTTGCAATTGTATATAACCTTCAATGTCTTCGTAGCAAGAAATATCCCAGAAACGTATGGTCAAGCAAAAAAACAAAAATACAATGACGGGGAGTATAAATGACTCTAGGCTTTATTTATTTATTTATATTTACTTTATTGTACATCAAAAACATACACTGATTAAAATACATTCAACACAACAAGATATGCAATGGGCAGCCTTATCGCTAATGCAATCTTTTCTAGGCAATCGGCAATCAGCCCATCGATTTTGTAAATATCTGAGCTGTCAGTAGAGTTAATCTTAGTATTAATTGGAATGACAGCTCATCATCATCATCAACGCTCAATGCAAGGAAAAAAAATGCAAAAGCTCAATGCAGGTTGACGATTGACAGCTAACTTCAATCTAAATTTTAACAGTGTGGTAGTGAAATCCCACTAGAGGCTGTATTTATTTTAATTTTATTTATTGCCCTACCTACAATTGTCACACTACAACTTACAACAATACAAGCATATTGCACAATATGATGCTATAGACATGGCTAGCTGTAGATGTAAGGTAAGAAAAATACCACTGACCATTTAATTTTACTGCATTTTGGACACCGTCTTCACCAAACGATGAATATTCATCCCACCCAAGTGGGACAGGCTTCACATCTAGTATGTTAATAAGTACTTAGACAACATCCTTTTCTTCTTAATAAGTTCCCTTGCTCAAGTATGTAAAGGGGCCACCAGACGGTATTTAGGGCTTGTTAGACGGTCAAGGACGTTACACGGATGCGGGCATGAATATTACATTAAACAATCTGTGGTCTTATGGTGATGAGATTTAAACAACGCTTTTAAATTTAGAAATGAAGGGACTATTTGGTAACATGTTTTGTCTTAGTTGTAAGGTATGCATCAATATTTATAACATAATGCCTGGATATTACGAGATGCTAGGCAACGGTTTACATGTGTAGTGTATTCACTTTTAAACCATTATATACGTTTAAATTTTGCCGCCAAGCGTTTCGACGTGTTCAAAAAAAATAAGACTTTTTTTATAATTATAAACTAGTGCTTGACTGCAATCCCGCTTGATGGTAAGGAATGATGCAATCGTTGATGGAAAAGCGCGCTAGTTTATTAAGAGCATATTCACTGAGTTTTTTTGAGTGAATAAGCTCTTAATAAACTACCGCGTTTTTAGCAGAAAGACGGTAGTTGAGCGAGGTGACGACCAACGATGCTGTGTCAGAGGGAGATTGATTTGGAGGCCCTCCATGACCAAACTCCCGACACAACAACATTTGGTACATTGTACCCTCTTTCATTGCACTGTTCCTACCATTATCTTTATAATAATTCGCACAATATTGTTACCTCATTTACAGAACTAAACATTTTAATAACCTCTGATCACTAAGCACTATATTGGATAACCTCTTCACCTGAGCTTATATGTTAGGCAACCTAGCACATAAATCATCCATAAGGTTTGAACCTATGACCTTTAGGCTGGTCGTGTGCACCTGCGCCATCGGGATATTGAATTACGAAGTATCGATTACTTACATAATCTGTAAGTAGGTACTAATCCAAGCAATCTTTGGTAACTTAGGTACCTACTTAGGTTTTTGGCTTATTGTGTTTGTTATACATATCTGTTAGGCCATAATATCGGCTGCAGGCAGAAGTTACCACCCACCAGACCGCCGTACGGAGGACGGGTTGAGCAGTTGAGTTGCGATGTGTGCCGGATACGATGCGCCAATTGTTGTTGTGTCAGGAGTTTCGCCGTGGAGTGTCTCCAGATCAGTTTCCCTCAGGCGTGGCATCGTTGGTCGTGTTGTTGGGTTTAATATTGTATCACCTCGCTCAACTGCCGTCTTCCTTCCTATTCACTAAACTAAGTTTTTTAAGTGAATAGGCTTAATAAACTAGCGCGCTTTACCATCAACGATTGCATTACTGCTTACCATCAGGCGGGATTGCGGTCAAGCATTAGTTGGTGATTATTAAAAAACAAAAAAAAAAAACGTAATAATTAGATACATCAATAAGTAAGCATTTTCAAATATTCCTGCATATTTTCCCTTCAACCTCATTGCCTGGTGGAGCATCCAACCAGCATTACGGAATGGAGAATGAACGAAACGCAAAAAAAAATTCCATTCACACGTCAGTATACTTTTTAGGGTTCCGTAGCCAAATGGCAAAATACAGAACCCTTATAGATTCGTCATGTCTGTCTGTCCGTCTGTCCGTCGGTATGTCACAGCCATTTTTTTTCGAAACTATCAGAGCCATACTGTTAAAACTTGGTAGGTAAATGTATTCTGTGAACCGCATTAAGATTTTGATGCAAAAATAAAAAAAATATAATAAATATTGGGGGCTCCCCATACTTAGAACTGGAACTTAATTTTTTTTTACATCAACACATACGTGTGAGGTATCTATGGATAGGTCTTCAAAAATGATATCGAGGTTTCCAGAATATTTTTTTTCTAAACCGAATAGTTTGCGTGACAGACGCTTCCAAATTGGAAAAAAGTTGTCCCCCCCCCTGACTTCTAAAATAAGAAAATGAAAAATCTAAAAAAAAACATATGATGTAGATTACTATAAAAACTACCAACGAAAATTGTTTTGAACGAGATCTAGTAAGTATTTTTTTAATACCGCTTATTACCGCGTAATCTTTCATACAAATAACTTAAATCCTTTAATTTCATAAATCAATGGCACGGATTGTACGTGAGTCCGACACGCACTTGGCCGGTTTTTTTTGTTTATATGAAAAAAGAAAAAATACGTGTTTAGTATCTTTTGGAAATTTGATTGACGGACTAATTAGTTTCTTTTAGTCAACTACCCTATTATATAGGCCTTTCTATACACCAATAAAATAATGGGTAAGCAATATTTGTACGCCTTTCAACGCAACACATATTGACATAACAAATTTTTACATTACACCTGTATCTTGTACAACTGAACAAACTAATTTTGAATTCGAACTTACTATTTTAAATCATATAATTATTATAAAATATTTGATTACACCATTCATATTGAAACAAACCATGTGATTTCTCGGTGGTAGGCCATAACATTGGCTGCCGGCAGAAGTTACCACCCACCAGATAAAGTCTTGCCGAAAAGCAATTCGTCGTGTTCCGGCATGATGTCTGGTGAAGCCGTACGGAGAACGGGGCTGAGCAGTTGTGTTGCGATGTGTGCCGGTTATGATGCGCCAAATGTTGTTATGTCGGGAGTTTGGTCGTGGAGGATCTCCATCAATGTCCCTGTGGCGCAGAATCGTTGGTCGTGTTGTTGAGTTTATCATTGCATCACGTCGCTCAACTGCCGTCTCCCTTCCTATTCACTAAGTTTTTTTTTTTTGTGAATAGGCTAAATAAATAAACTAGCGCGCTTTACCATCAACGATTGCATCACTGCTTACCATCAGGCGGGATTGCGGTCATGCACTAGTTTATAATTATTAAAAAATAAATACGACATGCAAGTGCTAAGAGTAGCTAGACTGTTGGTGTTCTATAGGATATTCTATTTTGGAGAGTGTGCGAGGCCCATCTCCGTTCCATCATCGGACGACCCGTCGTACGGCGAGTATATATCCACGCTTACGTTGTTGCTGCCACTACGATCCGAACGAAGCGTTCCGCTAAGACTTTTATACCGAGTACATCGAGGGACTGAAACAATTTGCCCGCGGCGGTGTTTCTGTCTGACTACAATTTAACCCCCTTATTCATAAACGCTGCTTAAAGTTAACTAGTGATTAGCGATTGTTTAAACATACATTTTAGACATTTGCACGTCACTTAACTTTAATAATCGTTTATGAATAAACCCCTTAAACTCTGTGGTGTTTATTCATAAACGATGATTAAAGTTAAGTGACGTTAAAAGTTCAAAAATGTATGGTTAAAGAATCGCTAATCACTAGTTAACTTTAGCAGCGTTTATGAATAAGGGGGTAAGTGTCTTCAAGGCTAGAGTGAATGCCACGGCGCCCTCACCTTCCGCCTGACGCAGGTCCTTACCGGACACGGTTGTTTCGGGAGGTTCCTGTTCCGTATTAGGCGGGAGGAAACGCCAGGGTGTCACCATTGTGTGGATCGCCCTGAGGACTCGGTGGAGCATACGGTGGAGGTCTGCCCGGCTTGGGTAGAGCACCGCCGTGTCCTCGTAGCGGCGATCGGCGGCGATCTCTCGCGTCCGACCCTGGTCCAGGCCATGGTCGGGAGCAAGAGTGCATGGCAGGCCGTCACCTCCTTCTGCGAAGCAGTGATGCTGGCAAAGGAGGAGGCGGAGCGCGTGAGGCAACGGGAATCCCAGTGCCCTCACGCCTCTAGCCGCCTCAGTAGACGCCCTGGTCGGGAGACGACACCTAACTCCCAGCCACCGTAGGCGCGGGCCTGCTGGCGGTGAGCAGTGGGCAACTCGCCGCCCGGTAAGGACCAGGCCCGAGTCGACGGCGCGTCGTGTTTCACGCGCGCCTCAAAGAGATGTCAGCACATCGTGATGGGGTCCACGAAGACCGATGCCTCCTGGGTCAGGGTTGCGGGTTGGTTAAACAAGAAACCGCGGCCCTGGCCGTCGCACAGGCAAGTGAAGAAACACGGGTGGGTTTTAGTCAGTAAAAGTCTGACACACCCTTCCGCTCCGCCCAGAGCGGGAGAAGTCATTTGATGATTTCCCATTCCAACAAAAAAAAAAAAAAAGGCTAGAGTGAATAGGCTCTTAATAAACTAGCGCTCATTACCAAGCGGTCAAGCACTTAGTTTATGATTATAAAAATGTACAAAAATAATTTATATATTTTATTAATTTATTATCCAGTGTTGATATTTAGTTACCTACATACAAGATATTTACAATATTCCATTCATATGACCATGTTTTTGAATTTCGTGTGGAATTCAAGTGGTTACCAATTCAACTACGCCTCATATACAGGGTGTATCTGACTTCGTAACCCAAACTTCGCGAAAAGGGTACACCGCATGCATCTAATAAAATTATGATAGTCATTTATGTCGTTAATGAACGGTTACAGAAACAACAGTGTTTAAAAAAAAGTATCGGCTCGGCCTTTGAACGTTGCAAGCGTGTCGCCGTGCGGGTTTGTAGGTATGACGTTGATCCCTGATGTGAACTCTATTAAATCAGCTGATCAGTAGGCCTAGTATGAGTTTTCATTACGAAACTCGTTCGATCGTATCTAGCGCGTTTGACTCCGCGATTGGCCCGCTTCAAGGTCGTAAGAACTCTCAACCAATGAGAGCGCCAAACGCGCTCTATACGATCGAACGAGTTTCGTATTGAAAACTCATACTAGGCCTAAAGATAGTTTTTCGAGTTTTGTTTTCATTGCGCTTTTTTTGTATAATTAGCGAATTAATTATTTTTTACTTTAAAATCTTATTGGGTTATAAAAGTATAGCAATTATGAACGGTTTAAAGTGAAAAAACTACATATATTTTTTTTATATCATGATAAAGCCGACGAAAAATTCCACCACTGGGGGGTTCAGAATTATATACTGGATCCATGGTACTTGTTTGTGCGCCGATGTCAGGTACACCCTTTATTTTCCCCTTCCACCCCTCTATCTCATGATATGTTTTAGGTCAACAGATAACTTGCAGATCAAAATGCCTACGGATTCCACAACGTTCCTTGATAAATCATTACCAAGGAACGTTCAGACCTCTAGTTTGTGGTATTCATTGGTAGTAGAAATAAAAACGCGCGTAGTCGTTGCAGGCATTCAAAAGACAGAAAAATAAGAAAGATTTTTTTTTTACAGACAAATTACACAGATTGAGCTAGCCCCAAAGGAAGTTCGAGACTTGTGTTATGGGATACTAACTCAACGATACTATATTTATAATAGATAAACATCCAAGACCCAGGCCAATCAGGAAAAGATCGTTTTTAAATCCTGACCTGGCCGAGGATCGAACCCGGGGCCTCCACGTCGCAGGCAGGCGTGTTGACCGCTGCGCCACGGAGGACGACGTTATTTAGTATGCATGTATTTATTTTGAATGTTCCACGGTTCCATTTTATGTTCAGGAAAACCTCTGTTTATTATAAGGTTGCCTTTAACAATTTGCCGTCCGTTGTACATTTTTGTAATGTTAAATGTATTTTTTATGTAATGTATTGCTTTAGTGTACAATAAAATCATCATCATCATCTCAGCGTTAATCCCAGTCGCATCCGTAGCTTTTCAGCTTTGGAGTCTGGGGTCCGCTTTACCAGTCTAACTGCTGATTTTGGCTAAACTTCGATATTTTCCGTGTAGCGACTGCCGCCTGACCTCCACAACCCGAAGGCGATATCTAAGCATTGCAGTTAAAACCAATTGTTAGTTTTTTAGGGCTCCAACAACCAGTAACGACTGCCATTAGATTTCCGTATGGCAACCGGGACCAACGGCTTAATGTGCTTAATATTTGCAGTGTGCGGGGATCGAACCCGCGCCTCCTTGCGAAACGGCGGCGTTCGCTATCGCTACGACACGGAGGCTGTTAGTGTACAATAAAGAATATATAAATAAATATTTCCCTCCCATTCCCACGTGTAATTTTAACCATATACCCCTTTTATACTCACACACCACGCCTCACCATCAAAAAATATTGTGATGATATATAACATCTCAAAAATTATCTCACGAATGCTCTCCTATGATTCAAAACACGTTTCAAGATGGGTCCGACGTTTTAGAAAGAGGGCCGACCCTCAGGGCAATGCCCCTTAGTTCCTCTTTTATTTTTTTTAGAGTTCTGAGTACAGCCCTTAGAATCCTTTTGAATAGAAGTAAAAAAGGATAATGTGTAGGGTCTCATGTATCTATGTGAAGATTTTTGTCGATCTGTAAGCGGAGCGTGACGAAAGAGGTTTTGATTTTTCTTTTTGAGGTAAGTAGTAGGAAAATTACGGGTCCTAAGTATGGTAAAAATGTGTAGTTTTACGCCTCGTTTTATTTTTTAGGGCGCTGTGTCATGTTATGTACATATTCATATACAGTATGTTAAGAAAACCCTGTCCGATCGGTGAAGGTATTGTTAGGTATCGATAACTGATTCTAATAATGCTTACAAAGCCGGGCTAAACTTAAAAAAACAATCCGCCTAAAAATTATTTCGCAAAAAGAGGTAACTTACTACTTGTGCGGTAGGCAATCCATACGCAGGTGACGGGGGCAGGGCACGCGTCACGTGGTCGCATCGCTTATAATAATACCATCAAAATGGTATTGTCACTTTTTTTTAATTACCAAATTTCGGGGAAGTTGGAATTAATTCGCGGGAAAAAAGATTATTTCAAAATTCATTTGTATTGCTACTATGATGATTACGTAAAATTTTATATTATATTTGGTCATGTGTTTAACTAACTTTTGTTATCCATATAGGTCGGACGGGGTTTTCTTAACATATTGTATACTCACACTTATTATTTATACTCATACTCATATACAGTATGTTACCATCAGGCGGGATTGCGGTCAAGCGCTAGTTTATAATTTATAAAAAAAAAACTTCAATCTACAATACTTAGACAGAATCATATTACGAAAACAGAACTCACTTTCTTTCCTTCTCTTTTTCACTTTTATTAATTACTAAACAAGGATGGCACTAAACAAATTACAAAATTATGCTGGATGACTTTCCAAACGAACAGTTTTCTCGTAGGCAAGTAGACAGTATCGCAAAATTACGGCGAATTTTTTTTTTTTAATGGCGTCTCGTAGTTGACCTTGCGAGGCCGTGTCTACTTAAAAATACTATCCTGTGGTAGCCTTTTTGTTTTCTCCCGCCTTATATGGACCAGGGACCTCCCAAAACTGTCATGAAAGGAGAGGACTTGCGTCAGACGGAAGGTGAGGGCGCCGTGGCGTCTATGTAGCCACTCCTCAATGTGCGGAATTGTGGCGTGCCCAATCCTGTGGTAGCCTTAAGAGGAACTGTAAACCTTCAAGCCAGAGGCAGTAGTAACTAATGAGAGATCGCCATCACCACGTTGTCACCTTCTCCTTAAAGTCGTTTCGTTCCTGTTCGTCTAACACTATAATTATTAATTGACAATTATTTTTCGTTACATCGATTTAAAGCTCAGTTGAGCTAAGAACTATAATA
The DNA here is from genome assembly GCA_037179545.1 of Sesamia inferens. Taxonomy (NCBI): domain Eukaryota; kingdom Metazoa; phylum Arthropoda; class Insecta; order Lepidoptera; family Noctuidae; genus Sesamia; species Sesamia inferens. The sequence goes on along the minus strand of CM073935.1, from coordinate 11,659,393 downwards.
TAGCATATTTATGTTCCCACTCCTGAGCCAGATGCCTCCTCCCTATGAGAGGGATTGGGCCGTTATCTACCACGCGACCAATACGAAGTGATAGCGGTGACAGTGACAGCTGCTTGATAACTCTGTATTTTGTTTCAGAACTAAATCATTTAATATTCATACACTTTAAATGTCTCTTAACTATAATAGACGTTTATAAGCAGACCCGATTCCCTAGTTCACAAAGAAAATTAAATTTAAGGTCAGTGCGTCTTTTTCTAACTATTTCATTAAGAAAAGGACAGAAGATAAAATGTCAGTTTAGACCTGTCAAATTAGTGCGCTCCTGACGTAAATTGTCGTGTTTTGGTCGCCATGTTTATTATCGCGTCTAAACTGTCTATGGAGTATCTTAATTTGGCAGGATTAAACTAAAATTTTATCTTCTGTCCTTTTCTTAATGAAATAGAAAGAAAAAGATGTAGATACTTAGTTTAAAATTAGTTTACTTTGTAAACAAAAGAATACGCCATTGTTTAGAATCTAAACAATGGCGTTGATTCTCTCACACGTGTCATGTATTATCTAAACTTTAAATAATACATGACACGTGTTCATCATTATCATCATCAACCTTTTTATCGTCCCACTGCTGGGTACAGGTCTCCTCTCATACATAGAAGGATTGAGCGTATAGGTATCATGACACGTGTAACAGTGCACAATTTTTAATTACTAAATAAGTAATGCATTATACGTGTCATAATAACATTATCACTTTGGCCTTGCACGGGTAAACAAATAATTATTAGATTAATTATAGTATATCCAAATATGAAATCTATAATATAGCTAGATGACATTCATCGTGTTCCTAATTTTTTTTTAAATATATTATAAACTTTTAGGCAACGTGCTTGACCGCAACGCCGCCTGATGGTAAGTAGTGATGCAATCGATGATGGTAAAGCGCGCTGTTTATTAAGAGCCTATATTCATTTCATCAGCTCGCAAATTAAACGATAAAACTTATATGTTTGCTTGTATGTACGAATCTCTGGAAATAATAGTCGTTACTTCTTTGGTCTTCCGGCACCCTAATTGTATAACACTCTATCAATTGGAATCATTTTAAGCATACTGTTAATCCATTGCTCCATATGTTCAAAAAATTAGTGCTCAAAAACGCAAATAACGCAATGAATGTTTTTCATCTGTCAAAATGACACCTATTATTGCCACTGATAATGGGTTACGCAATTACCCTACGGTATGCTTTTCTACACTAAATGAAATTATTATTTTATTTATTTATTCAGACTACATGTGGTTCATTGTGTTAGTAACAATTTTACTTAAACCTATGTTAGTACTGAGTAACTAAAACCGATTTTAACGAGGCAGATTTCTTGCACCATACTGCGTCAAAGCTGTCAACGCGCGCGTCAGCGAACATCGCCAACGCACTACAGAAGCGCGGCAGTCGCAACAGCATCCTGAACGCATTGTTGTATTTGATAGGCAAAGCGCTGCAAGCCCTTTGGGTATATCTGAACCACAGGGCCCCCGAGTACCTACAGGCTACAGTGATGGTCAATACGCCTTAAAAAGGGCTATTTTAACTGATACTGTACATCGAGAGAACCTGCGGGCCAGCATGTTCGCCCGGACCGACAACGCTCTGCGTTCCTTCTCCAAATCTATATCATCCTTCAGGGTATCTGTTACTATATGGCTCAAGTATTTAAATTTATACACCCTGTTTATTGGGTGACCTTTGAGGAACAGAGGAGGGACCGTAGATAGACACCTGGCTCCAGACCCGAAGACAATATACTCTGTTTTTTTGGGGTTGTATATCAACCCATGAGACTCCGCGTACGATTCACACACGGCCAGTATCCTTTGGAGAGCACTGATCGAGGGAGCCAACAGCACCATGTCGTCCGCGTAGCTCAGATTATTAAAACAAACTCTATCCACATAGCAGCCGATACGTATGCTGCTGAGTCGCTCGACCAAGTCATTCACATAGAGACTGAAGAATAAGGGCGAGGAAAGTCCTCTCTGTCTCACCCCACACTCCGGCCTGCATGGCTCCGAAAGCTCCCCCACACATCTCACTCGTGTCTCTTGGTGTAGGTACCAGTATTTAAGGAAAGATGTGAGATCTGGCGGCAGTGTTGTGTCTCCTAGCTTCTGCCAGAGTAAATCGTAAGAGACTAGGTCAAAAGCCATGGATAGGTCCAGAAATACCGCGTAGACTGGAGTCTGTCTATCCGTGTAATACTTAACAGCGTGCTACAAACTAATTTGAAGGTATTTCTTCAAATTTTCCTCAGATATCATTCATTCTCCTGCCCAATTTTGATCCGATTTGTTTCGAGTCGTCACAACATGTTCGTTTCTGTCGGTCTCCGTGGCGCGGCGGTCAACACGCCTGCTTGCGACGTTGAGGCCCCGGGTTCGATCCCCGGCCAGGTCATGATGGAAAACGATCTTTTCCTGATTGGCCTGGGTCTTGGATGTTTATCTATATATGTATCTATTATAAAATATAGTATCGTTGAGTTAGTATCCCATAACACAAGTCTCGAACTTACTTTGGGGCTAGCTCAATCTGTGTGATTTGTCCGTATATATTTATTTATTTATTTATAACATGTCTCTTTCTTCCATACTTCTTTATTAGACGTCATCTCCGTAGTCATTACCTTAATATGCATAACATCATTTATACATTAAATTCATCGTTTCTTTGGTCTTGCCTGTTCTTATAGCCATTGACCTTAATCTATATCTATACTAATATATAAAGCTGAAGAGTTTGTTTGTTTGTTTGAACGCGCTAATCTCAGGAACCTCTGGTGCGATTTGAAAATTCTTTTTGCGTTTGATAGCCCATTAACCCATGAAGGCTTTAGGCTATATATCATCACGCTGCGTCCAATAGGAGCCGAGCATAATAACTAACTACACGCGAACGAAATCGCGGTCGGCCGCTAGTATACAAATAATCTCAAACATTAGCGTAAAATATAGTCAGTCATAATATGGAAAATTACGTTTGTGTATTAAAGTAGCCAACATCTGTCTGCGAATTACGTTTATAATAAGTAATTTAAAGTTGTCTCTTGCTTCTTCAACCCACTCCTTCGCATCGCATTGCCTATCACTCACTCACTCAGTTTTTTAAAAGCATCTCATTTTAAAAGACACACATACAGACACACACACACACACGCACACAGGCACGCAAACGTATACGCACACGCATGTACTTCATTAGAATTTCTTTTTATTTTTAAACCTCTCTTTTTCAAGTCTTTCTCAAGAATTCAGTCTTTTTCAAGAATTGGTCTTATAAGCGTGTGCCGGTTTTTTTTAATTCGACCGGTTTTTTCACAAATTGGCACATTCCAACAATCAAACGTAATTAATTCACTTTCTTTATAGGCGACATTTCATTTCCATTACAATTAATTATACAAGTTCGATAGAATTTGGAACCAATTTCATTTATGTTATTAACGTGAACATAAAATGTACAAGATTATGATAATGGGCCATAGTAAAAATTATTTTAGTATAATTTTCTCATAACAATAAAGTTTTGACATCCCGTCATGGTGGTCTCATTAAGCCGACATTAGGAGTTATGGTGGATCCAATAAAAATGATTTAAGTGTTCAAGTAATTTCATTTGTCTTAATTGACGCGAGTGATTAGCGTTTTTTGTATCGTTGTTTCTAAGAGGGGTAAATTATAGTTTTAAGGTTAGAAGGACGGCTTGGAATTTTGATGTTTTTGTAAAGTTTCTGGTAAACAATAACATGTTGAATGTTGTGCATATATTTATACAGAACTGTAGACTTCTCATTAAGAATAAGAATAAGAAATTTTATTTGCCCAAACATGTGAATACATACAGAATAGGCCGCCGGCAGAAGTTACCACCCACCTGACAAAGCCTTGCCTCCAAGCGATTTGTCGTGTTCCGGCATGATGTCTGGTGAAGCCGTACGGAGGACGGGTCTGCGCAGTTGTGTTGCGATGTGTGCCGGGTACGATGCGCCAAATGTTGTTGTGTTGGGAGTTTGGTCGTGGAGGGTCTTCAGATCAATCTCCCTTTGGAGCAGCATCGTTGGTCGTGTTGTTGGGTTTAACATTGCATCACCTCGCTCAACTGCCGTCTTCCTTCCTATTCGCTCAGTTTTTCTGAGTGAATAGGCTTTAATAAACTAGCGCGCTTTACCATTAACGATCGCATCACTGCTTACCATCAGGCGGGATTGCGGTCAAGCGCTAGTTTATCTTGAGCAAGAGTGGCTCACGACATGCCTGCCATTTCTCATGGCGAGCAAATATTTTAGGTACATACATAATTATTACAATAGAACGGATGACTTATATTAAATTTTATATTTATATAATAGATATCGATCGCATAGATATACAAACATCGCATTTATCGCATCTCATTGCTTACCTATTCTTATTATTCTTGTAAAGATATTGTTGGTGTGCCATACTTAATAAATAAGTACATATTACATATTAAGTGTTCATTCGGCCTAGGTTTGGCTAGGGGGGTGGCGGGGGAAATTCAGATTTTTAGGGTGGAATCGTCCAATAAAATGCTAATCGCTCGCAATCTCAGCTCGCAATTCTCTACCCAAGATTACCGATTACAGCAGAGCGCAAGTTAATCGTTGTGCGCTATTGTTGCACGCGGTTTTGTGGCAATTACAATGTACATTTTTGTCAGTGTCTACTCCGTGGTTTATTTAAAAGCTAACAATAAGCCCCCTTTTATACTTTGATTGATAATTAGGATAGTTTATACTTTATACTTTGATTGGTATTTAGGGGGGGAGGAAGCTGGCAGCCCACTAGGTACATCCATGGACCCCAACATAGTTGACAAAAGGCTAGGTATATCATGATCAGGGTTTTTTTTTTTAATTACAGTGCCTTAATGCTTCTTGCATGGCAAGAATTCTTTTTGCCATTTGTTTATTTTCTTTTCTTTTACCGCTATACTTTTTTGCGGCTTTAGTGTTGTCTTTTCTGGGCTTTTCCTTTCCCAAGTCTATTTTCTTTTGCTGTTTTTCTTTTGTAATTTTCCTTTTCATATTTTTTTGATATCATTTTTACAATATTTTTCCTTATATACTAGTTATATCTTCTATCTATTATTTCCGTCTCACTATATTATACATTGGCATACCTAATTTCCTATTCTATTCCTGCCGACGGCACAGTGCTTGGCTGTGCCGCCATTGTCGTATTTCTTTCAATCGACTGCTTAGCCACTTAGAGGCAAAACCGCTCCAGACACGGCCTGGAGTGTTTATCTGCCATAATTTCAGCGATGGTTTCGGTCAAATTTTTCCCAGTACTTACTTCCAGGTCGTATATGTTGCGGTCATGCCTCGGGCATTCCAGTAGCAAATGCTGAATTGTCTCAGTTGCCTGCGTGCATCATCTAGGGTTAGTTACAAGAGTTATTAAAAAAAAAAACGCATTTTGGTCAGGTCATCCGACAACCTAGTCGGTGGGTGTCCGAAGCTGCGCTTGCTGATACGTGGTCGCTATTCAAGAGTCTTCTGCCCCATCGGCCACCGCCTCTATGTGCTAAGTGCCCTGCCCACTGCCACTTCAAAGAGCTAATTCACTGGGCTATGTTGACCACTTTCGTTCTTCTACGAATCTCCTCATTCCTGATTCGATCACGTAGAGAAACACCTAACATAGCTCTCTGTATGATTTAAGCGCAAAAAAAATAGAATTGGCGGAAAATAAAAGAGCAAATAATGATTCTTGCCATGCAAGAAGAAAAGAGACGGCACATTAAAAAAAAAAAACATAGCTCTCTGTGCGTGCATAAGCTTTCTTATGAGGCCCATAAAAAAGAATCATGATGTAGCCAATCCAAACCAAAATTGATCTCAAAATTTTATTATTATGGCTGAGATTAGATCGATTTTTTGAGTCTGAAGTATCTTAGATGTAGCCAACCCAATCCAAAATTGATCTCAAAATTTTATTATTCACCAACATCTTGAAGATATGTTGTAAAATGTAAAAAAAGTCGCGAATCGCATCGTATTTCTGACCAAGTCTCGTCCTTATGCAAATAACAAAAAACTTGTATGTATTGTGGTTTGCATTATGTCAACAAATTATATTGAACTCGACCCTTGGACAAGCAGAAAGGCGATAGCGGAGACCAGTGAACCGACCTGAGGGGTCAACGAACCCTTATCGGTTGCATTTCTCTGTTAACAAGTACATCAAGTGAAGTGCTTCGCGCGAATCCGTGAATCACTGCAGTGCAACTCTTGTTTTATGTACCAGTATCTTTTTTAAGAACACAATGATCAAAAAGGTTGTTTTAGGCAAATACTTCTTCCTTTTAGCGTGTCGACGGAAATGTAAATGGACTGGCCCCAAAATTTGGCTACGTGTTTGGCGCCATCAGTAACGTCCACCAGTTCCTGTAACGTGCAGCTGACAGTAGGCCTAGTATGAGTTTTCAATACGAAATTCGACTGTCAATATCGAGCGCGTTTGGCGCTCTCATTGGTTGAGAGTTCTTACGACCTTGAAGCGGGCCAATCGCTGAGGCAAACGCGCTCGATATCGACGAACGAGTTTCGTAATGAAATCTCATACTAGGCCTACAGGACACACAGCGTGTGGAGGCATGAGGAACAGGACGTATAAAGTTTACTCATCCTCCATAGAAAGGGGAGGATCCTCCGACCAGACAGAGGGTGTTATGTTTGGTGGGCATTTGCCCAATGGTTGATTTTGGGAAGTTGTATGTGTTTAATTGCACGGTAAACTCTGATTGCGAGATGTAGAAATCTTGTGACGTCAGTATGACGTGTTGTTTCATGTGGCGTTTGTAGGTATCGCTACACAGCGTCTCTCCTCAATCTCGACCTGTGTTCTAATTGCGTATTAATTTATGAAATTCTATCCGTCCATTTTTTTTTTTGGTTTTTAAACTTAGCTCCACACTTGCGCACGTATATAGACATTTTAAACTCATATAAATACAAACAGCCAAATCTCTATCAAATACTTGCAGGCCATATAAATATGACGAGGTCGTCAGAAATCTAGGTGTGGTGGAAAAGGTGATCAATGGACCTTAGCCACCTTTAATTCAAAACGCCACCTACGAAATGTCGTAGGTGGCATTTTGAATTAAACAAACAATTTAAATAGGCAACCCGACAGTTTCGCCCCGGAGAAGTGCCCTGGTCCGCGCCTCAATGTGAAGTGACCGTTCAACAATCCCCACTTTCCAAAACGACCCTGTCTACGTGCTGCCATTACAAAGTAACGACACAGCGTTTTCCCCACTACTACATAAATCAAGTGAGCATTTTTTGTAAAATGATACTGAAATCCACGGCAAATATTTGTTTTTTTTTTTATTTTTTATAAATTATAAACCAGCGCTTGACCGCAATCCCGCCTGATGGTAAGCAGTGATGCGATCGTTGATGGTAAAGCGCGCTAGTTTATTAAGAGCCTATTCACTCTAGCCTTGAAGACACTCAAATTGTAATTTGACGGAAACACCGACGCCGGCACACTGAAAGCGCGCTAACACTCAAAAAAAACTGAGTGAATAGGAAGGAAGACGGCAGTTGAGCCAGGTGATGTAACGTTACGCCTCTCCCTGGCAACCATGGTGCGAGCCATGGTTGAAAACGAGAGTGCATGGGAGGCTGCCGCCTCCTTCTGCGAGACCGTCCTCTTGCAGAAGGAGGCTGCGGAGAGGGAGCGGGAAGAGGATGCTCTTGCCACTCCCCTCCGGCGTAGACGGGCGGGGCGAAGAAGACGGGGGACGAATCCCCGTCTCCTTTAGCCCCGGAGTGTGACAGCGTGTGTGGGTAGCTCCTGCACGCGCATTGCACCGGTCTGGGGATTACTCCGGCACCCGGGTAATCCCCCTTTGGCGCGGAAACCGACCCTAACAAGGCCGTTAAGCCCTGAGAGTGCCACTCTCAGGGCTTAACGGCCTTGTTAGGGCGTTGATTAGGCCTTCGGGTCGATCCCGTGTCACTCTCAACGCAGGGCCCGAGGATAACCGAGTGGTTTTAGTGGGTATTCCCGGCTTCGGCCGGGCGAGTCCCACACACGTCCGTCGCCTAGCTAGCGTCGGGTATGGTGCGTAAAGGCATTTCCACTCGTAAAAAAAAAATAATAAAAAAAAAAGGTAATGTAACGTTAAACCCATCAACACTACCAAAGATACTGCGCCAGAGGGAGATTGATCTGTGTGGCTACTATGAATTTACATCACGAGACTCGATCGTCGATATCGAGCGCGTTTGACTCTTCGATTGGCCCGCTTCAAGGTTTTAAGAACTCTCAACCAATGACAGCGCCAAACGCGGACGATATTGACGATCGAGTCTCGTAATGAAAACTCATGGTAGTTACACAGAAGAGCCTCCACGACCAAACTCCCGACACAACAACATTTGGCACAACTGCTCAGACCCGTCCTCCGTACAGAACTAACTATACAGTATATTAAGAAAACCCTGTCCGACCCGTGACGGTGTTGTTAGATATCGATAACTGATTCTACTAATGCATACAAAACCGGGCTAAACTTAAAAAAAAATCTCCCTAAAAAAATAAATATTACTTCCCAAAAAGAGGTAACTTAATAAATGTGCGTTACCACCCTTCAGCGGGCGGCGGGCGGCAGGGCACGCGGCACGTGATCGCATCGCTATTCGCTCATAATAATACCGGTGTTTGTCACTTTTTTTAAAATTACCAAATTTCGGGGAAGTTGCAATTAATTCGCGGGAAAAAAAGATTATTTCAAAATTCATTTGTATTGGTACTATGATGATTACGTAAAATTTTATATTATATTTGGTCATGTGTTTACCTAACCATTATCCTTATGGGTCGGACAGGGTTTTCTTAACATACTGTATATGCTTAACTTCTGTAATTTAAATGCTGTACATAATGAAGAGTAGACATTCTATTCTATTCTATTCTAAGAGGACAAACAATATAAAAAGTGAGTTAACAGCAAACAGAACAATACATTAACACAAGAAAAACAAAGAACATTAGCATTTAAAACGTGTTTTTGTAAAAAGGGAGGTGATAAAGTTCCTCGACGTCACGGCGCGCGCGCAACAACAATGATCTGGAAACGCGAAGTCCTGACTTGATTCCTGCGCAGGGTAACATGTATATCTATACATGTAACATGTATATCTATACATGATACCCACCTGTTTTAAAATTATGTGACGAATGTATAAACAAACCCTGATCAGCACCCTAATTCCGTAACATACTGTTATGTAATCGTTCATGGCAAAGCGCGCTAGTTTATTAAGAGACTATTCACTCTAGCTTTGAAGACAATTAAATTGTAGACAGATGGAAACACCGCTCCTTGCAAATTAAACGATAAAACTTAAGTGTTTGCTTGTATGTAGGTACCTACTAATCACTGGAAATACTAGTCGTTACTTCTTTGGTCTGCCTGCACCCTAATTAAGTAACACACTATTACTATCAATTGGAATCATTTTGAAGCATATTGCTAGTCCACATGAATAATTTGTCGGTCTCCGTGGCGCAGCGGTCAACACGCCTGCCTGCGACGTGGAGGCCCCGGGTTCGATCCCCGGCCAGGTCATGATGGAAAACGATCTTTTCCTGATTGGCCTGGGTCTTGGATGTTTATCTATATATGTATCTATTATAAAATATAGTATCGTTGAGTTAGTATCCCATAACACAAGTCTCGAACTTACTTTGGGGCTAGCTCAATCTGTGTGATTTGTCCGTATGTATTTAAAAAAAAAAAAAAAATTAAATGTGTGTGCTCAACAACGTCAGGGAATTCCCCGCGTGATATGTATGAACCTGCGCCCCAATCGCGTAATGCACTATTACTATCAATTGGAATCATTTTGAAGCTTATTGTTAATCCATTGCTCCATATGTTCTAAAAATGTATCTGTTCAACAACTTAAATAACGCAATGAATTTTGTTCAACTGTCAGAAAGAAACCTATTGCAACTGATAGTGTGTTACAATTACCTTGCAGGTTAAATTATTCACTCACTAATGAGAATTAGTGAGTAAGTCTCGTTTGAAGCCTTGTGATTGGTTGAAACTAGTTTTAAGTAATGCTTAAACATGATCAATGCTTGAGTTTCCTTTTGGAATACGGACCTTAGAGCCAAAAGCGCGTGGTACCGATGTCCCATGAATTTTTTGGTAGATACAAATCTGTATTTTAGCAGTGACAAAAAATTTATTGAGGCTTTAAAATTGACTTTAATTGTCATTTGAAAGTCAGCTAAAAAAACATTTTCTGGCTTCTAATCAACATCATCATCATCTCAGCGTTAATCCCAGTCGTATCCGAAGCTTTTTCAGCTTTGGAGTCTGGGGTCCGCTTTACCAGTCTAACTGCTGCCGCTTCTGGCTTCTAATAATGAGATCGAAGTATGTACAAAGTTTGAAAGTGCCACTGTGAATTGGCTTCCACAAATACCTATCACCTGCCTAATTTGTTCCCAACCATATTGGGTCGGCTCCCAGTCTAACCGGGCACAGCAGAGTACCAGTATTGTACATAAAGGGACTACCTTCCTGATCACCACATTTCAGTTATTGGGATATACCAAACCAAGCAGTAAAACTGGTTGTCAAAGTTTCGGGCTTCTGACGACAAAGATCCAGGAATGACAGTTGGGACCAGCCGTGTCATGGTGGATTAGCTGTTAAAACATCAGCCTCTCAAGTATGAGTGTGCGGGTTCGATTCCAGATTACCTACCAATGTATTTTTTCTGAAGTTTTATGTACTTTCTAAGTATATTTTGGACACCAATGACTAATTACAAGGTGAAGGAAAACATTTTGAGCAAACCTGGACTGTAAGCCAAAGCCTTGCCGCCAAGCAATTTGTCGTGTTCTGGCATGATGTCTGGTGAAGCCGTGCGGAGGACGGGTCTGAGCAGTTGTGTTGCGATGTGTGCCGGGTACGATGCGCCAAATGTTGTGTTGGGAGTTTGGTCGTGGAGGGTCTTCTCGTCTCCACAGAGTAGGCAACTCGTTCATGGGTCAATGTATACACTTTTACAACAAGCTTCCCATGGACATTCGAAACTTACCCATTAAACGATATAAAAACTATATAAAGGTCAAACTTTGCAAAAAGGGGTATTATAAAATCTCAGATTATTCAGAAGACAAAAAAGCTTGGGACTGAGCTGCTCGCTCTGTTAAGCATTGTTATCAAGAAATATGCGTAATTATAACGTAAATTATTGTAAACATTTTCATTTTTAATGTCGGGACTTGAAAAAAGACGATGATCCCTGAGTTTGTTTCGGCTATTTCTTCTCAGAGGTAGTCAGTTAGGAAATGCCGGCTTCATCTAGTTAAAAAAAAAAACATGACGTGTAAAAGTTATCGGTGATCCTATTTGCTTAATAAACGATTTCATTTCATGTCTTCAGATCTATCTCCCTTTGGTGCAGCATCGTTGGTCGTGTTGTTGGGTTTAACATTGCATCACCTCGCTCAACTGCCGTCTTCCTTCCTATTCGCTCAGTTTTTCTGAGTGGTGCACTTAACCACTTTTTATGCACTTAACCACTCTATATACATATCTTCTTCCGAACGCTCGGGGAATACGATCGTTGCCGAACAGTGTCGAAGATTTCTATGCGCATTATCACTTTGGGAGACCTGTACAAGTATGGTTGGGAGTATTTGATAGTTTCGGATAGCTTGACCTGCTGTCGCCCGTACAATAATTTCTGACCTATTTGTTTACAGTTTCATTAGATAGTTTTGGAACATATCATAGATGTAAGTCCTTTGTGGTACTGATATAATCAGGAATTCTAGATGTGTGTTTCGTGATGGCTACTTATGGTGTATTTAAGACATTTTAAGACAAATAAAAAGTTTTAACACCTTTTTTTGTACAAGTTCATATATTTTTTTCAGGGTTTGCAGTTTTGTAAGACGTTTCGATAATATTTTTGTTCTTTCATTGTCTATTCTGCTGTCTTACCTCCTACTAATCTTATAATAAACAAGATTTTGGAGCTAGAAGATTATTTGACTTTGGTAACACCGTACTCAAACGGGTAACTGTTACGCAATTACAGCCATTTCCTAAGCACAAAACGTCTTTGTTCTGTTGCTCATCTAAGTCTTAGCTCACATGCTTACGACAGACCCTCATTCATACGGGCACAGACCAGTACAGTATACCGCAAGTCGGTGTGGTAACAAAACCACCTAAATAGTGTAAATACAATCATTAAATAATGTAAATAAAATCATTAAATAGTGTAAATAGAATCATTATATGTATAGTGTAACTGTGTAAATAGAATCATTAAATAGTGTAAATAGAAAAATAATTTCTGGAAATCTGCTTTTGTTTTAGGTGTGAAAATTCACTGTTTACGGTTATGCGTAAGTATGCGCAATGTTATGCACGCAAAAATTTTATAACTGTGCTTATGGATGCATGCCATTGTTCAGGAATCCTTGGGGTTTTAAAGTTATAACATTTAAAATATGTTTATTAATTAAACGTCGAAATGTCATTAGACTTTCAATGGCGCCGATTTATTTTGAAGTTAAGCGCTTGTTTTTCTTTATGTTTCATTAAGAAAATGATAGAAGATATAAGTTTAGTTTAATCCTGTCAAATTAAGGTACACAGATGACGCGATTATAAATTTGGCGACCAATAATACACCAGTTTACGTCAGGAGCGGACTAATTTGACAGGTCTGACAATTTATCTTCTGTCCTTTTCTTAATTAAATAGAAAGAAAAGGATACACTCAACTTAAATTTAATATAGTTTGTGAAGATGGGAATCGGGGAAAATATCTTCCTAAAGAAACGGTGCCCAGGTAAATAATATGTGAAGGTAATAATTATAAACTAGCGCCTGACCGCAATCCCGCCTGATGGTAAGCAGTGATGCGATCGTTGATTATTGGTGGTTGGTGGATGGTTGATGGGAATCTGAAGACTTTCGTTTTCATTTAGGGTATTTTTACACCTGATATAAACTGTGGGGTAATTGCGTAATACACTAAGAAGCACATTGCATTTTGACAGTTCAATGAAGGTTATTGCGTTATTTACGTTGATGAGCAGACACATTTTTCTAACATATAAAGCAATGGATTACCAATATCCTTCAAAATGATTCAGTTTGTGATCGAAAGTGTGTTAGTTAGGCTGGTTAAAAATATGTACTATGCTAGGCCAGCTCAAAGTATAACTACAGACGTGCGTCTTACTGTACTATGGAATAGATAGCTGTTGTTACAGGGAGCTGACATACGATCCTTGAGGTCATTGCATTGCTGCCACAGTTGGTAAGTGATAGCTATAAAGTGTTTATACGTAGATATTATACTGAATAGGATTACGTAGTTAATTAAATGTAAACAAAAACCTACACGACTTCGTTAATCGAGTAAGCGTAATTAAAAAAAAAAAAATTTATTTATCCATTTAATTCAGGCATCAAGGCCCATATAAACACATACGATACTATATTAACATAAAAACTTAAAATGCTATGAACAACATATTTAAAAAAAAAAAATATTATAAACTAGCGCTTGACTGCACTCCCGCCTGATGGTAAGCAGTGATGCAATCGTTGATGGTAAAGCGAAAGCAATTTAGATGTCCTTTATAAACTTCTCGTAATTTTAAGAAAGTTTGTAGCCTGACATATCAGTCTTAATCTCCCAAAAATATTATCAAATTCTCTGCATTTTTTGACACTAAAGGGATGAATTTGGCGGCTATTACAGAACTTTTAATTTTTATTTACTTACAGCGATGACATTCTTATAAAAGCCATTCAAATTTCAAATGTGTATTTATTTTTTTTGATAATTATAAACTAGAGCTTGACTGCAATCTCGCCTGATGGTAAGCAGGGGTGCACTCGTTGATGGTAAAGCGCGCTAGTTTATTAAACCCATTCACTTAAAAAACTTAGTGAATAGGAAGGAAGATGGCAGTTGAGCGAGGTGATGCAATGTTAAACCCTACAACACGACCATGAATACTGCGGCAGAGGGAGATTGAACTGGAGACCCTCCACGGCTCATCGTACCCGGCAAAAATCGCAACACCACTGCTCAGACCCGTCCTCCGTACGGGGTAATTTTAATCATCATCATCATCAGCTTCTACTTGTCCACTGCTGGAGCTGGACATAGGCCTCCTCTATGGCATGCCAACAAGCTCGATCCTGAGCAGTTCTCCGCCAGCCACTACCAGTCACCTTTTTGATGTCGTCGCTCCATCTCGTCCAAGGGCGTCCTACGCTACGTTTGCCGTTACCGTTTGCAGACACCGACATAGCTGAGAGGATTAGCAAGCTGAAGTGGCAATGGGCTGGTCACATATGCCGCAGGACCAACAACCATTGGGGTAAACGAGTAATTTTAATAGTAAACAAGAAATGTTGAATTCTTTCGAATATATGCAGTATTTGAAAGAAAATTAACATCTTAAAAGTGTGAATTTTAAGAAGTTAATTTTTAAACTGCCGACACTACCAAATTTGTTACAAATAAAGCTAATAAAGATTTTTTGTCCGTCACTTCATCTGCTTCGGAATGAAATCGAAAGGGTTTTATGATGACAAGCGTATTTTTTATTCTGCCATCGAATCTAGACAGGATTGTTGTATACTCCCGCAGCCGGTCTGGGTTAATCATGTTTTTAGACGATGTCCCCAGCTGTTTGTGATCGTTTTAAATATTGCTGTTTGAAATGAAATCGTTTATTAAGCAAGTAGGATCACCGATCACTTTTACACGTCATATGTTTTTTTTTACTACCTCTGAGAAGAAATACCCGAAACAAACTCAGGGATCATCGTTTTTTTTCAAGTCCAGACATTAAAAATGAAAATGTTTACAATAATTTACCTTATAATGACGCATATTGCTTAATAACAATGCTTAACAGAGCAGCTTAGTCCCAAGCTTTTATTTCTTGTAAATAATCTGTGATTTTATAATACCCCTTTTTGCAAAGTTTGGCCTTTATATAGTTTTTAAATCGTTTAATGGGTAAGTTTCGAATGTCCATGGGAAGCTTGTTGTAAAAGTGTTTACATTGACCCATGAACGAGTTGCCTACTCTGTGGAGACGAGTGTGATGTACAGCAAGATTGTGTTTGTTCCTGGTATTTATATTATAAATATCGCTTATTTTCATAAAATTCGATATATTTTTATGTACATACATAAGATTTTCAAATATATACTGTGAAGTTACAGTCAGAATGTCCACCTCTCTTAATTTTTCTCTAAGAGAGTCTCTAGGACCAAGGTTGTAAATGGCTCGAACAACCCTTTTCTGTAAAACAAAGATGGTATTGATGTCCGAACAAGTTCCCCAGAGAAGAATCCCATAAGTCATAAGACTATGAAAATAACTAAAATAAACAATTCTGGCTGTATCCACACCAGTTATCTGTCTAATTTTCTTAACAGCAAAGGCGGCGGAACTGAGTCTACCCGCCAGCTTCTCAACGTGAGGACCCCATTGCAACTTGGCGTCAAAAGTCAATCCAAGAAAAACTGTCGACTGGACAGGGATCAACTCTACTCCATTCAGTTGAACATTGGTACTTAGCTGCCTGACATTTGGCGTAGAAAATTTAATGACTTTCGTTTTTTTTTGTCATTTAAAAGAAGGTTATTTACATTAAACCAATGGACAACTTTAGAAAGTGCATTGTTAACTTCGTCAAATTTGCTAGCTGACGCTTGACTTTAAAAATAAGAGAAGTGTCATCCGCGAACAATACTATGTTGTGATTATCCCTCACGTGATGAGGTAAGTCATTAATATGAAATAAAAATACTTCCTTAAAACCTTACCTTTATTACCGTACCTTTTGTATAGCTAGGGATGTCTTTGTCCACGATTAATCCACTACTGAAAAGAAATGTCTTGTTACTTAATAATAACTAGCCGCCGCCAGAGGACTTCATTCGCGTGGAGTTAGTTATGCTCCACTCCTATTGGTTGCATCATGATGTTATATTTATTGGATTAATGGGATATCTAACGCAAAAAGAATTTTTCAAATCGGAGCAGTAGTTCCTGAAATTAGCTAGCTCAAACAAACAAACAAACAAACTCTTTAGCTTTACATATTAGTATAGATTTGATTAAATTTTCGAGCCGTTTGGGGTTAAAACTGTCGAGCCGTGTGGTTCAAGAGCTTATGGTCTTGTTACGGAAGTCAAAACGACTGGTAGACACTTCCCATGTCCTAAAAGCTGGCTTTTACCGTGGCCAGAGTATTTCCATACAACGTGATAATGCCGCCAGTCTTCTGGGTACATCACCGGGCGACAACGATTATAGTTTATGAATAGTTTTTGGTTTAAGTTAGGATAAATTTTGACATTTTAGTCATCATCATAATCATTTTAGCGATAATCCCAGACCCACTCGAAGCTTTTTCAGCTTTGGAGTCTGCGGTCCGCTTTACCAGCCTAACTGCTGATTTTGGCTAAACTTGATATTTTACGTGAAGCGACTGCTGTCTGACCTCCACAACCCGAAGGCGATATCGAAGCATTGCAGTTAGATCAATTATTGGACTTTTCAGGGCTCCAACAACCCGCAAGGACTGCCACTAGATGTTCGTATAGCAACCGGGACCAACGGCAACCAACGTGATTTCTGACGCACGACCAGACCAGTGCAAATATTCATATTCATGCATACAAATATTTGCACTGCGCGGGGATTGAACCCGCGCCACGGAGGCCGTCAAAATTTTGTTATTTTAGTGTGGGCTGGTAAATTGTTGTTGTGTTTTTGAATTCGATTAATATTATTTATAATAAAGCTTTAGTTAAGTTTTTTAATGCGTTAATATCTGGAACTGCTTAACGGATTTGACAAATTCTTTTTGCTTTTGACAGTCAAAAGTTGAGAAATGCGGTGACCATTAGGCGTCCAAAGAAGAAAAACACAATAAGATTTGTAAATCGAACCAAGTTAGGTTCGATTTAAAAATCGAGCCCAGTGTTATTGGAAATTTCCGTCGGGATTTTTTCAATATCAGCAAAGATTTTGCCTGAACAGCAACGTAAATAAAGCAATGAATGTAGTTGTAATCAAAATGAAAAGGTAAACCATTCCCACTTTTAGTGTGTTCAGCAATCACCCCACTGTTCAGAATTAGTTACCATTATTGTCGTCCTCCGTGGCGCAGCGGTCAACACGCCTACCTGCGACGTGGAGGCCCCGGGTTCGATCCCCGGCCAGGTCATGATGGAAAACGATCTTTTCCTGATTGGCCTGGGTCTTGGATGTTTATCTATTTATGTATCTATTATAAATATAGTATCGTTGAGTTAGTATCCCATAACACAAGTCTCGAGCTTACTTTGGGGCTAGCTCAATCTGTATGATTTGTCCGTATATATTTATTTATTTATTTATTTATTATTGATTTTAAGGAAATTGTAGAGAAATCCAGACTCCGTCTCATCATTCCTCTCTAAATCCGGAAGGAAGTGTCATCTCTCAAATTTTATCGTTTATTTTGGGATGCATGTCGTGCCGTAGGGTAGGTGAACTATGCAAAAACAGGGGAGTTAAAAAAAAATCTAGGCAAATGCGAGTCGCACACGAAGAAAACATGTGTTTCCTGTAGGTAATTGGGAAACCACAAGGAAGTAGCGAATTGCGAGCATTTTGGGGGACTGTCTTATGTAAGATTGACATTAAAAAAGTGCTGAATCTCAGCCTAATTTGAATAAATTACTTATAAATTTGATTGATTGCTGGAAAAAAATATGAAAAGAAATAAATAAAGCATAGGTATATACGGTCGAATTAAGTAGCTTCCTCCTTTTTGAAATCGGTTAAAAAGAAAGAAAAGACATAGTTTTGTTATTTTATATGTTCCTATTACCTGTTGTTATAGCGTGAATGTAAATATATATATATATATCTTTGTGGTGACTTCACTAGGTAGGTACAGCTCGCTGACAAACATATAGGGCCTATATGTTTGTCAGCGAGCTGTACCTACCTACCCAAAGGAGGATGATAATAAGGTGATTGTCCGCTGCCTATAATATAGGCAGCGGACAATCACCTTATTATCATCCTCCTTTGGGTACATAACTACATTAGGAGTAACCGACATAGCTCGAAGAATTGCAACATGTAAGTGGCACATTGCCCGTAGAACCGATGCTCGATGGTGTAGACGGGTTTTCGAGTGGCGACCACGCACCGGAAGATGCAGCCTGGGTAGGCCCCCGACAAGGTGGACCAATGATCTAGTGAAGGTCGCGGGAAACCGCTGGATGCGGGAGGTGCAGGATCGGTCGTCATGGAGATCCTTGGGGAAGGCAGCTATATCCAGCAGTGGGCGTTCTTCGGCTGAAATGATGATGATGGGTACATAACTCTGAAAACTAGTTTATGGAAGGCAAATTTATGTCTAAAAGTGAAGACCTGAAGACCACAGATCCAATTGCCAAACGTTCTTTCTAATTTACTTGTGTAATTTAGTAGCTTAACGATTTCGAATCACAATAAATGATAAATAATTTTATTCCTATGAGAAGGTTTGCACAAAACCGTTCAAAATCAAAATCAAAAGTCATGTATTCAAATTAGACTAAGAATAAGCAGTTTTTGAACGTCAATATTACATAAGACAGTCTTCCAATAAAAAAAAAACAAAATAAACTTATCTTTGTCTTCCAAAACGCCCGCCCTTTGCCACTTCCTTGTGTTTTCGCTGGGCATAAGAAGTGGCCGAACAAACTCCCCCGCAGCATTGCTGTCTGTCTTCCACACGTCAATCATATTTTAAAACTAGATCAGTTAATGACTACCCTCAAAGACCGAAGTAAATGCTAGAAGTCACAGTATCAATTAAAGTCTACAAATAGTGTTGGTCAGATCATGTGACGACTATGTAGAAGGATGTCCGATATGGTCTTCTGAAGAAAAAACACAGGTTGCGTGGACCTGGCCAGTCACTACACGCATTTATAACAAATGCAATTCAACTCAAAACTTAAGGTTCAACGATTCGATGAACAATATCAAAGAAAGTACGGAAAATAAAAGAAGGCCGTATATAGTATGTTAAGAAAACCCTGTCCGACCCGTGAAGGTGTTGTTAGGTATCGATAACTGATTCTACTAATGGATACAAAACCGGGCTAAACTTAAAAAAAAATCCACCTAAAAAATAAATATTATTTCGCAAAAAAGAAGTAACTTAATAAATGTGCGTTAAGCAACCTTTCGCGCGCGGCGGGCGGCAGGGCAGGCGGCACGTGGTCGCATCGCTATTCGCTCATATTTTTTTTTTTTTATAAATTTAAATTCATGACCATGGATACAAGTCCTTCAGTCGCATACTTAAATAGATTTTAACTTAGTAACTTATCCTAACTTAAATTAACCTAATCTATCTCTTATCCTTTTTTTTTTTTTTTAACGAGTGGAAATGCATTTAGGCACCATACCCGCCGCTAGCTAGGCGACGGACGTGTGTGGGACTCGCCCGGCCGGAGCCCGGAATACCCACTAAAACCACTCGGTTACCCTCGGACCCTGTGTTGAGAGTGTCACGGGGCCGACCCAGAGGCCAAGACTCCGTGCCAATCTATCTCTTATCCTAGCTTAACCTAACCTAAACCTATCTCCTTTCGTTTCCCGCGTGAACGGACACTTGGAGGAAGATTTGGGAGAAAGCCATGATGTGACCACTATGCTACAATATTTCACTGTTCTTTATGAATTATTCACTGAATGCACTTTTTACTACATAAATCACGCGTTTTTATTTAGTAAACGACACTATAAATAATTTAAAAGTTCAATGAAAAATGAGCGTGGCACTCATCTTAGCCTTCCCGCCCCTATTCGCTCATAATAATAACGGTGTTGTCACTTTTTTAAAAATTACCAAATTTCGGGGAAGTTAGAATTAATTCGCGGGAAAAAAAAGTATTTCAAAATTCATTTGTATTGGTACTATGATGATTACGTGAAATTTTATATTATATTTGATCATGTGTTTACCTAACCTTTATTATCCTTATGGGTCGGACAGGGTTTTCTTAACATATTGTATAGAAAGCCGATTACGTTCATTATGTCAGATTTCAATTAGAAATCTAAACTTGAAACCGTGCTAATTCAGGACAACGCATGCAGTCATCACACGAAATTTGTAAAATACCACACATTGGAAAGTAACAATAAAATAAATACCAAACCAACCATCTTATAGGCACCTAGTTACAGCACTGTAAAATGAATAAATGCATTGAATAATTCTATATTACTTCGATGCAAGCATGTCCAAAGACCAATGTTATTTGAAATTTCAATATTAATGCAACGAAAACGAAGTGAAATTTCCAACAACACAGCATGTATCACGCAGAATTGAACTATAAAAGAATGCAGATAAGGTGCATTATGATTATGACAGTGTGCGTTTGTAATCAGCTGGTCGACTGCGCAGGAGCATCTGAGTCAGTATTGGCGCGAACGCAGCGCGCGCTCGCTGGCCCTCGCGCACTGATTTTCTACCCTTTTCGAAGAACGCACGTAATCGTTTACGTAAATCAATCAGTAATATTACCTGCTTAGTTAAGTTAAAAATTCAAAGAAAAACCATTTGGAGGTGCGCCTGAGAGGATTTAATAAACTGGTAAGTGCATTGCATGCATTTTTAATGCATTTACTCAGTGTTGAAAATTTTTGGCGCGAAAATTTTATCAAAGTATTTTCATCGTTATCTTTGTGATTTCTATTGGCATGTGTTATCTGAAGTCTGTTCGGCTATTTAAGAAAACCGTTGAGTAAGTTTACTGAAAATTACTGAAAAGTTTGGGAAATTTTTAAAATTTTCGCACCAAATTTGTGACGTCACGATTGCCCTTAATCGGTTCTAATAAAATCTATCCTGATTCGTCTATACTTACATCAAAACTGTAAATTATCACTGAAAATTACAAAAAAAAAAAAAAAAAATCTTAAAATTGTCATAAAATCTCGTGTTCAAAGAAGGAAAGATATCTTATCAATATTTTCATGTGTCGCCATTTTGAATGCAATTGAGTAGCTATGAAAGTGCTGCATGAAATCGAAGTCACTAGAACAATGCAACAAGCACGTCACGCGATAATGCGTTGCGCATTTTTATATGCCATTTCTTATCAATACGATAATAAGTAAAAGTGTCTGAAAGAAAAAACAAACGGAATGTTTATTCATCTTTTTCGACGCTATTTTGAAAATTAAATCATCATCATCATCATCATTTTAGCCGAAAGACGTCCACTGCTGGACATAGGCCTCCCCCAAAGCTTTCCAAGACGACCGGTCCTGCGCCTCCCGTTTCCCGCGACCTTCACCAGGTCGTCGGTCCACCTTGTCAAATTAATTGTTAAATCTTAATAAAAAAAAACTTAATCAGTACTACATGTCATTTTCTCGACGTTTGGGGTTGCGGACTTCAGAAAACATCGCAAACTGCAAACTTTTGACGTGACAACGTCTTAAATTAGGTTGCGGCTGGGAGTCACTTATGAAAAAGTGTAACGCTCGGTAACGTTACGATGAGTCACCGATGTTTTAGTAAACAAAATATATTTCTATAGTTAAAATTTGTGCAATTCTTATTTTCATTCAATTCCTTGTTCCTATTGTGCAATTTAATTATATTCATATCAATAAATATTCTACCGAGAAAAAGACGTTGTCACGTAAAATCTTCGCCCGTAAAACCGACTTTACAGGCAACCATTTTTTTTTGTATATTTTTTTAAAGCGTAGCTGTCACATCCCCTGTTATAAAGGCTGGTGCTGACTTGGACCGTAGGATTAAGATTTGCCTTGAATATGTTAAAAGCAGATAAATTGCGGCTTATTTAACTAATGCCATATAATCATATCGCTACCAGCCTTTTGGGACTTTACCTATTGATAGCGATTCGGACGAATGTTTTGATTTCATATGATTCTTTCCTTTTTATATTGCTAGTGTTTTCTCCCGTTATCATCATCATCATCATCTCAGCGTTAATCCCAATCGCATCCGAAGCTCTTCAGCTTTGGAGTCTGGGGTTCGCTTTAACAGTCTAACTGCTGATTTTGGCTAAATTTCGATATCTTCGTGAAGTGACTGCCGTCTGACTGAAGCATTGCAGTTAGACCAATTGTTGAACTTTTTTTTTTCTCACCCGTGTAAGTCTCAAACACTAACTCAAACTGTGTGCCAAATTTCACTCAACTTCGTTCAGTAGTTTTTGCTTGAAAGAGTATCCAACTTTTACCCAAACTCTCACGTTCGTAATTTTAACTGGGGTTGTCATACACCACCCATTATGTAAATATTGACTTGTTTGAAAAAAATAATGAATAGGTAGGCCACATCGGCTGCCGGCAGAAGTTACCACCCACTAGACAAAGTCTTGCCGCCAAGCGATTCGTCGTGTTCCGGCACGATGTCTGGTGTAGCCGTACGGAGGACGGGTCTGAGCAGTTGTGTTGCGATGTGTGTCGGGTACGATGCGCCAAGTGTTGTTGTGTCGGGAGTTTGGTCGTGGAGGGTCTCCACATCAATCTCCCTCTGGCGCAGCATCGTTGGTCGTGTTGTTGGGTTTAACATTGCACCACCTCGCTCAACTGCCGTCTTCCTTCCTATTCACTAAGTTTTTTAAGTGAATGAGTTTAATAAACTAGCGCGCTTTACCATCAACGATCGCATCACTGCTTACCATCAGGCGGGATTGCAGTCAAGCGCTAGTTTATAATTTTTTTAAAAAAAGGTAGAAAAAATGCCTCTATTACAAATAAGTAAAGCTAAAGTACTCCTCCTCCTCCAAGTCAAGACGTTCTCATCATTACTGAGGGTCGTGATGTCCTTGGGGAATTATGATTTTCTTTACGATAGTTCTCCATCTGTTACGATACCTGATCGCGAGTATAGCATCATGCAGGCCAGTGTCCAGAAATGAACGAATTTGGTCAGTCCACGTTATGGGCTGCGACCTCTGGAACATCGTCCATCAAGGTAGATGGACGACGTCCCAGTAATCATCAAATGTTCAAGGTTGTCTCCATCCTTTCTGGCAATATGGCCAAAATATTCTAAATTCTTGGAAGGCAGATAGAGGAGAGTCTTATTATGACACCCAGCTCTCTCGGTACTGTTGAATTGTCAAAGGGTCGGCCAGTAAGTAAGAAGATGCTGGTCGCTCATTCCAAAGAATAGGTCTCTCTGGTGATGACCAGGCAAAAAATTCAACGTACACTTTCAAAATCACAAAATTGTTACAAATTATTTGATTACATCGTTGATGTTAAATTTAACCAAGTGTAATTGGAATTAGGATTAGGATAAAAAAGATAAGGGATTAGCTATGTAATGAAAACCGTTTTTATGTAATATTTTTTTTGTAATAGTTACGCACAGAAGTCCACAAAGTTGATGACACGCGGCTTATCTTTATAATACGTGCTGATTGAATCGTAGCCTGCATAATTAACAATTTGAAGGATTGTTGGCTATTAATCTAAAATTATATATCTACTGTTTTACATACAATCGTGTGTGACCACCTTATTGTTTTAAATGCGAGTTTCATCATAATTTAGAGAACTTATTCCGGAAAGTATAACTGCGTAATGCATTTTTTTTAATAATTAAAAACTAGTGCTTGACCGCAATCCCGCCTGATGGTAAGTAGTGATGCAAACGTTGATGGTAAAGCGCGCTAGTTTAATTAGTGTCTATTCACTCCACAGATCATTTATACACAAGTATATAAGTGATGGATGATTCACTCAAAAAAAAACTGTGTGAATAGGAAGGAAGACGGCAGTTGAGCGAGGTGATGCAATGTTAAACCCAACAACACGAAAAACGATGCTGCGCCAGAGCATCACAATTCCCGTTTTTCAAAATTACTTTTCACAAATCGATGCTGAACTGACTGAAAGTTCTTAAAATTGCGATAATTGTTCCCCTGGTGCCAAATCTTGAAGTGCGAAATTATTCGCTACTCGGTGGTAGGCCATAACATCGGCCGCCGGCAGAAGTTACCACCCACCAGACAAAGCCTTGCCGCCAAGTGATTTGTTGTGTTCCGGCATGATGTCTGGTGAAGCCGTACGGAGGACGGGTCTGAGCAGTTGTGTTACGATGTGTGCCGGGTACGATGCGCCTAATGTTGTTGTGTTGGGAGTTTGGTCGTGGAGGGTCTTCAGATCAATCTCCCTTTGGCGCAGCATCGGTGGTCGTGTTATTGGGTTTAACGTTCCATTACCTCGCTCAACTGCCGTCTTCCTTCCTATTCGCTCAGTTTTTCTGAGTGAATAGGCTCTTAATAAACTAGTGCGCTTTACCATCAACGATGGCATTACTGCTTACCATCAGACGGGATTGCGGTCAAGCGCTAGTTTATAATTATTTAAAAAATATATATATTTTGTTTTCGATCCTTTAAAGCGTCATTCCACAACGTCAATCTCTCTGCAAGGCAACGGTCTTCCTTCCTTCTTACCACTCTTGTCTGTCTTGTATTAGTGTGGAGAAATCCTCCCTGTAGGCGTCAACTTCATCCCGCCACCTTATTCTGCCTCAAAGTCACCGGACGTTTCTTGGGACTCACATTGTGGAAGATTCAGATTTATTGTCCTTAGTTTTAAGGTAGAGAAATATTTCTCTAGGAAGTAGGCTACTGCGAGTGCCAACCAGCATACGACCCTTCCTCTCAAAGAATGGAGGTTTGTGTCTCTTCAATGGGAATCTTAAAGTTCATAATACTATAACGGCATTATGTAATACTAGCGATCGCTCGCGACTTTGTTCGCGTGTATTATGCTCCACTCCTATTGGTCGAAGAGTGATGTTATATAGCCTAAAGCCTTCCTGGATTAATTAGCTATCCAAAGCAAACAGAATTTTTCAAATCGGACCAGAAGTTCCTGAGATTAGCGCGTTCAAACAAATAAACTCTTCAGCTTTATATATTAATATAGATTTGTCCATAGTAACATTATATTAGCTGCATACATCACTCTTTTTGATAATGTCATTTGTAGTTAGATAAAGGCTTGCGTCGTGGTGGCCTAGTGGTTAAAACACCAGCCTCTCAAGTATGAGTGTGCGGGTTCCATTCCAGGTCAGGCAAGTACCAATGTAACTTTTCTAAGTTACATGTACTTTCTAAGTATATCTTGGACACCAATGACTGATTACAAGGTGAAGGAAAACATCTTGAGGAAACCTATACTTTTAGTCTGAAATCGCCAACCCGCATTGAGCAAGCGTGGTGATTACGCTCAATCCTTTTCTGTATGAGAGGAGAACTGTGCCCAGGAGTGGGACGATGATTTAAAAAAAAAAGTTAATGTGATGATGATAATGATGGTCAGATAGACAGTCGCTCCATGTAAAATGCAGCTGACCCCAATAAATTTTATTCCGTGGTGCTTGGCAGTCTGGGCTTCTCCCAGTTGCAATAAAGTCCCTTTGTGCCGATTGGCCTAGTTCTATTCTGTCTCCTGCTTGTTATGGAGGGAAGTGGAAAAAATATCTAGTTATGGAGGGAAGTGGAAAAAATATTTTTTTTCTTACTCCTCCGCTATTCTTTTCTGATTAATTTCGTTGCGGGGCCCAAGACAGTTGAATCGTTTCTCCGGGACTCGTCGAGCTTCATTGCTCGGCGTTTTTCTGGCGGTCTTCACTGTTGATTCTGGCTTTCAGGAGTTGCAGTGGGTGGGAAAAGCGTGGCGGGTTTTGACCCCAATATAAATACTCACACTATGATTTACCGTCAGCTGTGTTGTGCGTAACCACACTGCAACAATTGCTAAATGTATTTGTGGAAAAATATAACATGGTGTAAAAATGATTGGAATCGATTCAGTTGCTTATTGTGAACAAACTATATTCAGGTTTCGCATAAACAAAAAATAACGTTTTATATTGCAAAAGTCTTAGCACAAGAGACTTGTAGGTAAATAAAGACTATTTCTGTTGCATACATATTTCTTACAATGCAATCATTTTGTTTTGGTTATCGTTTTATCAAATAATACCAAATTTTATCGGTTTTAGATAGCAAGCTTAGTATCCTTTAATATAAGTCTTATCATATCCTTACAGGTAGGTATTTATATAAAAGCAATGTACTCATAAAACCGAACTGATTGAGGTTTTATTTTTAAATAATTTTGTTATTGTGCAGAAATTACAAACAATAAAGGTAGAAACAACACAGCACATGTAATTTCTTTCCTCCATTCTCCATTACCCACACACCGGAAGAAGTAGCATGGGTGGGCCCTCGACAAGGTGGATCGATGACTTGGTGAAGGTCGCGGATCCGGTGCTGGATGCGGGAGATGCATGCAGGACCGATCGTCCTGGAGATCCTTAGGGGTGGCCTATGTCTCCAATAGTGGACGTCTGTCGGCTGAAATTATGAAAAATCGATCCATGCATCTTTTCTAATAACTATTTCTTGTGAAGCCTTTCTTTCAGGGTTTTAGGCTTTACCGCTTGCAGTTGTGCCTGAACATAAACTGAGTCAAAAGTGAAAAATAAATCATTATTGAACCTATTCATCGACGTGGAATTTACCCCACAAAATGTAATGTAATGTCTGGATATGACGTACGGAGGACGGGTCTAAGCAGTTGTGTTGCGATGTGTGCCGGGTACGATGCGCCAAATTTTTTGTGTCGGGAGTTTGGTCGTGGAGAGTCTCCTGATCAATCTCCCTCTGGCTCAGTATCGTCGATCGTGTTGTTGGGTTTAACATTGCATCACCTCGTTCAACTGCCGTCTTCCTTCCTATTCAATCATTTTTTTGTGAATAGGCTCTTAATAAATTAGCTCGCATTACCATGAACGATTGCATCACTGCTTACCGTCAGGTGGAATTGTGGTCAAGCACTAGTTTAGATTATAGAAAAATATGTGGTGTGTCAAAAGCCAAAAGCCATGTTTCTCTCTAACTTTGTGGTAGGTCAAGTGCTGATTAGATTAGATTGTCCCAGAACTCTGTATCTGCCTGTACACTTATTGCATTGTACTTCAGCACTGCATTTATCTCTAAATTGCACGTTGCAAGTAACTGACATTATCTTTATTGATCCGTTTTTTATCACGATCCGACTCTTTCTATATCATAAAACCGTCGCTTATTATCATAATTACGCCCCTCCCCGCTCCGCTTCTGTGAAGGGGATGATAAATATTCTTTGTAGGTTAATACCAAAAAAGGCTAGGTAAATGATTCACATTTGCCAAATTGTACCAATATTACACCAGGTACTTAATGCTTAATTCTTCTAAAATTTATTTTCGTCTGGCAAAGGGCTTAGACGCTTTAGCTAGGCACAAATCCTAACTCTGGGCTGTTACTGAGAAATTATTTCTGGAGCATCCACTGCCTCTCCTTTCCCAATATGGTCGGGTCTGTTTCCAGTCTAACTGGGTGTAGCACAATACCAGTATGGTCCATGACTGACCAGCTTTGTAGACCACTGCCTATCTGACCCCCCACAACCCAGTTACTGGATAATATCATACTCCTTGGTAAAACTACAGGGTAATTATGTAACACACTATCAGTAGCAATGGCTTTCATTTTGACAGTTCAACAACATTCATTACGTAATTTGCATTATTGAGCAGACACATTTTCGAACAAATGGAGCAATGGATTAGCAATAAGCTACGAAATGGTTCAATTAGGGTGCAATTATGGTGCATGTTGACAGTCTTTAGGGTGTCTGAAGTCTCGTAGCGACAAAAAAAAAAAGATACATAAGAAATATGTACATATGACAATAATAATTAATAGATAATATGCTTAATAAGAGTAGATCGGATGGTAGACGTCACTATGATATCTGTGATTTTAGACATGACGGTTTCTTCACAATGTTTTTCTTCACAGTTTTGAGAGCAGTGATCAAATTATTTTCACAAAGGTCGCCTGGACTCGAACCCATGACCTCAACTGGAAAGTCGGAGTTGTTACCACTAGGCTCATCAAGTATTTTGCTTCTGCAAGGGCATTCGAGCTCTCTCTTTGATACTCTGAGCTGGTTTCAAACGGTAACCCAACGTGGTAATACCGTTCCATTAGCAACGGGTTTTCTGGTTCCTGGAATTAGCTTACGCGTAAGCTGGCATACGCAGCAGTTAGCTATTAAATATCTATTAAAGCGTAGGGAGGCCCCCAACATATTTTATTTATTTATTTTATTATTTATGTACAAACAATAAAATACATAAAGATACGACAAAATTAAGATCTGAGTACAAAGGTACTGCCTATTTCTTAAGAAATTTCTTCCAGCAGACCTGCGAAAGGAGAAGTAAAACAGAAATGTAGACAATATTGTGTGTAAGAACAAGCAGGAAATAAAATATGAATATGATAACTATTAAAGTAGTAATATTAAATGTACCTAAACATATAAACCTAAAATAATTATATAAGCCAAACCAATAAAACCAAAAATAAGTATACTACTTAAATAAATACATAATACTAAAATATATAAGTATGTATAAATAATAAACAAACTCTCACAATATAGAGGAAAGGTAATGCTCTTTTAATCGACGTTTAAATTTAGAAATAGTGTTTAAGTCACGAATGTTAGGCGGGAGTGAGTTCCACAATCTTATAGCATGTACAGAGAAGGACATAACAATTAAAAATAATCCAATATAAACAAAAAAACGTGAAAATTAGTATAAGTAAATATTTTGCTTGTCCCGTGATATCTTGGTGGTTACTTAAGTTTACTTTATTTTAGAGTATTCAAATCTGCACTTATTCTTAGCTAAATAGCTAGAATTGCATGACTTAATTCCTCCATCTCCGTTCCAGCATCCGACGACCCGTCGGACGGCGAGTATCCACTCTTACGTTGTCGACATCACTACGATCCGGACGAATCATTTCGATTCTTCTTTTATAAAGCCTACTTCGAAGGACTGGAATAATTTACCAGCAGCGATTTTTCCGTTTGACTACAATGGAAGTGTCTCAGTGTCAAGGCTAGAGCGAATAAATAGGCTCTTTATAAACTACCGCGCTTTACCATCAACGATTACATCACTGCTTAACAAAAGGCGGGATTGCGGTTAAGCACTAGTAAATAATATTTAAAAAAAAATAATTGAGTCAACCTTCACTGAAACTTCTAAAAACTAAATCCCACAATTAACCCAATTACTCTCCAATCCTTCCACAGAGCATCATCCTTTCTCCCCAAAACAAATAAAAATCCCAAATTAAGATCATTCCCGGAAATCCAAGTGTTGGTTCAACGTCCTCCTAGAGCGAGATGCGTATACGCAACAAAACAAACAAGTTTCCCTGAGACAGATGTGTTGGTGATGATCGTACTTCATGCAAGTTCATTGGACCCGTTTGAGCGTTACTTGTCCAAACTTTTTATTAAGAGAATAGTTTGTTGTAGTGATTTTTATTGTTTATATCCTTTGTGGGGTGTTGATGTAATGGGTCGAGTTATTGGGGTCTGTGGTGCTTCCGATGTGGGTGAAGAAGATTTTGAAGGCATGCAGTAAAAGTATTGTTTTAAAGCTAGGAAGGATACGCTTGCTAATGGCGGAGGAATCAAGGGAGTGAATGTGAGTTGAATGAATATATTGTTACAATCGACAGCTATTCTGGTCTTGTGGTAAAGGCTAGGATTTACGAGTTCGACCTATTGCCTCCATGATAATGACCGATGGGCGAAGGACCCGGGTAGTCCAACGTCCGTCACATGGCCGAGTTGACGTTGTTGTGACGCATTCGCAAACGCCCATCAGATGAGGAGAACACCCGCTGAGGGCTGCTCGCGCAAGACTGTATTCTTTTAAACTTGTTCCTTCGCCTTTGTGTCAATATTCTACATCGAACTGTGAATTTGAACAGTCCCCACATCACATCTTGTGGGAGTGTATTCTTTGGCAGAATGAACGCAATATTATGTTCGATAGTGTACAAGTTACATCCGGAGTCGTTTATTATATGGACCTTGCAGAAACTACAATCAATTTCCGTGCGTTCAGACGCTTTTGTCATACCTATTATTGGAATCAATTATAATAGCACATACCTACTTAGGACCCATTAACTTAATCAAATTTTATTCCGTGGTGCTTGGCAATCTGGGCTTCTCCTAGTTGCAATAATGTCCCTTTGTGCCGATTGGCCTAGTTCTGTTCTGTCTCCTGCTTGTTATGGAGGAAAGTGGAATAAATATCTTTTTTTCTTACTCCTCCGCTATTCTTTCCTGATTAATTTAATTGCGGGACCCAAGACAGTTGAATCGTTTCTCCCGGACTCGACGAGCTTCATTGCTCGGCGTTTTTCTGGCGGTCTCCACTGTTGGTTCTGCCTTTGAGGAGTTGCAGTGGGTGGGAAAGTTGTGGCGGGTTCTGTCCCAAAAAAAAAAAAATGCTCGCGGAAGAACAGATCCGTCGATCTCGCGACGACGGGTCAAGACCTGCCGGGGGTTCCGTAGATTTGGGGGTACCGTAGGACCCGGTACCCCGGAATGGCAGACACAGAATACTCGTACATTGAACATTGGAAGCCAGATGACGAACGCTTAGGTGGTTTTTTAGCCGGTAAGAGTCCGCCACACCCCTCCGCCTCCCCGAGCGGAGGATAGTCCATGAGGATTTTTCCACCTTCGAAAAAAAAAAGGATTTACGAGTTTTTGGTCTTGGGTTCCAAACCAGACGGCGCTTTGCTTTGTGTACATCGTAAGTCGAATAATCAGGGGCCCCAGTCTGGTATTAAAATAGGGTCACAATAGTCAATCAGTGATCTTATAATGAACGACTTGGACAAGTTTCCTTATCTACTAAAAAAAATGGCGTAATTATTACTTTCCGGTGGTCAAGCACTGACACTGTACTCCATATTAATAAATATTGAAATTGAGTAGTAGATCTTAGAAAACATATTTTTTTAAGGTTTTGTAATATGGCAATACGGGAATGTAATTTTATTACCATTCCATTAGAGACGACTAAGCAATAATTGATCGATCATTATTAATTTAGCAGATTATAATTGCATAACACATTTTACTATCAATAGGGATGTTTCCTGGCTTTAAAGAATTGATTCTATTTAGTCCGTCATTCAGATTATAGAAAAATATTGGATACGTATATTTTGTTTTAATAATTGACTAATATAAAAGACATCAAAGTTCAGGAGGTGGCTGGTGACTACACTGCGCTATAAAAATGTAGCGTGCAATGACGTCACATGAGTTTTCAATGCACTGTGTCGTCTTCATATTTTGTTTATATGAAAACAGAAAAAATAAGTGTCTAGTATTTTTTGGAAATCTGACTGACGGACTAATTAGTTTTTTTTTAGTCAAATACCCTATTGGAATCATTTTGAAGCATATTGCTAGTCCATTGCTAAATGTGTTCGAAAAATGTGTCACCTTGGTAACTTAAATAACGCAATGAATGTTGTTGAACTGTCAAAATGAAAGTCATTACTACTGATAGGGTGTTAGGCAATTACCCTTCTGGTTAAATTACTTTTACTACGCTTGGTCCGTGGATTGTTATCATCTTTGCATATCAAGACCCTTCCGTGCCTCGAAAAGCACGTTACGCAGCATGAGAAGCCCAACCAGTCTTACCAAGAGGTCTTATAATGTTTCTCAGAAACTGGGTTGTAGAGGTCAGACAATCAGTAGCTCAATGTAGGCTGCATACGGTAAGTCTGGAAGCTAACCCCAAAATGATTGGAAAATATTAGACAGATAATGACTCATTGGCATTTTCATTAATTTCGTAACAAACAACAAACAAAGATCTAAAGAAGAAATTGGACATTTTAGAACAAGAAACATTTTATCACAATTTTTCTTATGTGTATAATCAATTACCAACATTACAAAGCAAAATGGTCTCGAATTAAATATATGAACACTTGTGTGCTGAAGAAAACAGATAAGTAATACTCGGTGCATTACTAATTTTATCAATATATCAGAGTCGAAAACGGATCTACTTGCATTTAATTTTGATGTAATAAAATATTAGGTATTTATCAAAGTGACTTTATAATGGTTAGCTTCGCTCTGTGGCTTCCTCTGCATGATATTGCTTGTTTCCACGACCCAAGCCGTCGTAGCTCATCTGCACCTTAATTGCGTAACACACTATTATTCTATATTTGAATCTTTTGAATCATATTGCTGATCCATTGCAAATTGCGTAACACACTATTATTCTAAATTTGGATCTTTTTGAAGCGTATTGCTGATCCAATACGAAAAACGTGTCTGCCTGAAATTCTTCTCTTTTCTTCATATATGTTAAAAGGAATTAAACTCCAGTTTACAACCTATTTTTATATCTACCAAAAAAAAAAAACGAAAGAGATACATTCCAAAAAAAAAAAAAAACGAAAAAATCGGTCAATCCGTTTCGGCTGAGATTGTTTGGCAAACACATTAACTACTTATAGCTATATTTTGCAGACTTCATAAAAACTTTGGATCTTAATTTATTTTTAAAACCACAACATACAGCATAAAATTATAATTTGTTGACGAGAAACAATACGTCGAAACGACTGTCAAAGGTTCACAATTGACAGCCAGGACCGACGGGTTAACGTGTTTTACGAGGCACGGCAGGGTATTGTTAATGTACAGAGATGTTCAACCACTGCTCTTGGTGGTAGGCCATAACGTCGGCTGCCGGAAGAAGTTACCACCCATCAAACAAAGTTTTGCCGCCAAGCGATTCGGCGTGTTCCGGCATTGTGTCTGGTGATGCCATACGGAGGACGGGTCTGAGCAGTTGTGTTGCGATGTGTGCCGGGTACGATGCGCCAAATGTTGTTGGGTCGGGAGTTTGGTCGTGAAGGGTCTTTAAATCAATCTCCCTCTGGCGCAGCATAGTTAGTCGTGTTGTTGGGTTTAACATTGAATCACCTCGCTCAACTGCCGTCTTCCTTTCTATTCACTCGTTTATTTTTGTAGTGAATAGGCTCTTAATAAACTAGCGCGCTTAACCATCAAGGATTGCATCACTGCTTACAATCACGCGGGATTGCAGTCAAACACTACTTTATAATTAAAAAAAAAATGCTCAGGAGAAAACATGGCGAAGAAATCATCATGTCTTAGCCTCTACGACATGCAGGTTTCACAATATTTTTCGCTACCATTTGCAGTGACACTTGGTTAATTTTGGCTCTAGGATCTAGATCTAAACATTCAAAGAGATATAACAATTACTTTGTGGAGGCATGAGGAACAGGGAGTAAAGTTCACTCATCCTCCATAGGATCCTCCGACCAGACGGGTGTTATGTCTGCCTTACACTAGCCCAATGCTTGAAATTGGGAAGTTATATTTATACTAATTGCACGGTAAACTCTGATTGCGAGATGTAGAATTCGTGTGACGTCAGTATGACGCGTTGTTTATTTTTTGGCGTTTGTAGGTACCACTACAACTTTGACAGTAATCTGGACCATTTATTCTTCTCTTGCCCTTTAAATTCTCAATCTTTCGAGTTGTACCATAAGCTTTCCAGAATTAAAATCCCTCTTCCTACTAACTTCCATTCCCTGTTGACCCAATTTTCTCCAAAACTAATCCGTCTCTTGTCCCTTTAAACTTAAATGAGATTAAATTGTAGTTTGGTGTGTAGTAATAATAACTTTGTACACATATATATAAATAGGTCTCCACATGACATTGGCAGAATAGCCGATATCGACACAGTTGCCAAAGAAAAAAAAAATAAAAAACAGTTATTAATCCGCACTGGGCCAGTATGCTGGCTAATCCCTCTCACCGACAAGTCCTGTTTCCTGAAGTGGGAATGTTACCTGATTATACTAATGTTAGCACCAGCATTGATCTACTTTATGTCCAAAAGTTGGTTCCGAAATCTTCTTTTCTTATTTATAGCTACTTCGAAACCAATTTGTAGCTTAAGGTAAAAAATCCTGTGCGTTACCGATAAAAGAGTTGTAGAACACGACTCTAATCATACTAAGTGATTTTTAAGTGGATTTAAATTCCGTTGTGAAGTTTTTAGATCAACTCCCGCACCAACACTTTCATTTTCGTCAGGTAAAAAAGGGTAATTTTTTTGTCATTCTGTGGCTTATTTTGTGGTCATAGATAGGGAAAGGATGGTTTCTTTATGTTGAGTACAGCTTCATTGGGTAATTTGATAGTTTTGTTTTTCTATGGCACATATATGGCAAGTAAACCCTGTCCGACCCGTGAAGGTGTTGTTAGGTATCGATAACTGATTCTACTAATGGGTACAAAACCGGGCTAAACTTAAAAAAAAATCCCCCTAAAAAATAAATATTATTTCGCAAAAAGAGGTAACATAATAAATGTGCGTTGAGCACCCTTTCGCGGGCGGCGGGCGGCAGGGCACGCGGCACGTGGTCGCTATTCGCTCATAATAATACCGGTGTTGTCACTTTTAAAAATTACTAAATTTCGGGGAAGTTGGAATTAATTTGCGGGAAAAAAAGATTATTTCAAAATTCATTTGTATTGGTCCTATGATGATTACGTAAAATTTTATATTATATTTGGTTATGTGTTTACCTAACCTTTATTATCCTTATGGGTCGGTGAAGCTTTCACTACTGCGTTATTAAGTTAAAAGGAAGTAAAATACTCGCCATATAGCCCTCAACTACCCACTCTGTTCATCAAACTAAGTAACACTGCACAAAAATAGTTTAGGGGAATCGAATTTTATTTTTGATGTGCATATTTGCTGTTTTGCGGTAGTGAGTTATGTAGAGCACACAAAACATAGTGCTTAACAAGCAACGGTATGTTAAGTGCATTAAGAAAAGGATTAAAGATAAGGTATCAGTTTAGTTCTGTCAGTTTTGTCGAGTTTAGATGCGATTAAAACATGGCGGCTATATATACATACGTCGATTTACGTCTGGCGTGGACTAATTAGAAAGGACAAAACTAATTTATTTATTTATTTAGAAACAAACAATTATAGCACTATTACAGAGAATTCCAATTCAGTGCTATAACAAAGATAAATTATACAAAAAGAAAAAAAAAACGAAAAACAAAAAACATAACATACATAAGGTCAGAATAATTAGTACAGAAACATTTTTAAAATATTATCATTATACACTTATTTCCTATAAGTCTATACCTTGTTCCATTAGGTTCTGTGTTGCTTGTAAGAACTTAGGAAGTTTTTGGCCAAACGAGTCTTCCGTACGCGCAATCACATTAATCAGACGTACGGCTCGAGACATAGGGGCAAACTCTTGTAGGTTAGTCCTAGCCGTGGGGACATCTAAAAGGCTGGGGCGACGACGTGCACTTACGTACTCGCTCGGCGCGCGTAGGCGTAGCTCTTCAAGTACCTCTGGATGTTGAAGCACCCCTAATAATATTGAGACAACATACTTCACCAGCGCGACGTCTCTCCTCACAGCCAGCTTGGTGTACCCGACCATGCCTAATATAAACAAGCTCGGGTACATCAAGGGATAAAAAGGATAAACTCCGTACTGTTTGAGATATAAGAATCTTAGGAATTTAATTTGAATCTTTTCCAACATGAGGCTATACTAAGCCTCATGAGGATTCCAAATAATAGAACTTGTTTCTAGATGACTCCTAACAAGTGCATTATATAGGACTTTAAGTGCAGCTGTATCACTAAAATCCTTACACTGTCTCAAGATGAATCCCAGATTAATGAATAGAAAGGAAAAGATGCAATAAACATGATTTAAGTTAATATCTCCGTAACCAGAACGTTTTTAGGCATGGTGCACTACAGTACATGATGATTACAATGACGGGGAGTAAGAGTGAGTCTCAGCTTTGTTTAAGTGGTTACACCCGTTGTAGGATATGACAAGTAAGTACTGCCAATTGCATCACAGCGATGAAAACTGGCTTGCAAAAGTCGACAAAACAGTCCTTTCATAAGTTTACTTAACCTACGATCTAGACCCGCTCGCTTCACAAGTGTCTCACACAAGCTGAAACATCGTTATGTTGTTGTCAATCGTTTGGAAGATGTTAGTGATCGAATGATGTTTAAATTAAGTTAAATATATTTAGCCAATGGTGACTTATGAGTGAGCTTAAATCACAAGTTAAAATACAACACGAGCCTGCATCTCTCCCTTAAAAAAATCAAAAACTCTCAAAAATCTGTTTTTAAGTGTCATGTATCCTCCTCCCTTTTCTATGGAGGATGAGTGACCTTTACACTCTGTTCTCCATGCCTCCAAAACACTATAGTATAACATGCAATACAAACAAATATAAAATACTATACAGAAACAGTCTATATAAAAACTAAAGTTGTACATCATTATTTTGCAGCGTCGGCATCATACAACGCGTGGTGTCAGGTCCGACCACGGAATAGCCGGAAAATAACGCCTTTCGGTCAAAATTCTGGAGAAATTAATTTTGAATTATCCTCAGTAAGCACTCTTATCACACTTATCCCCCAGCCGTCACACAACTGTATTCAGTTCGGCGACCATTGTTTTGCTATTGTCTTTTATATTCATCATCATTAACCTTTTTATCGTTCCACTGCTGAGTACAGGTCTTCTCTCATACAGAGAAGGATTGAGCGTAATCACCATGCTTGCTCTATGCGGGTTGGCGATATCAGACTTGAAAGTCCAGGTTTCTTCAATATGTTTTCCTTCATCTTATAATCAGTCATTGGTGTCAAAGATATACTTAGAAAGTACATATAACGTAGAAAAGTTACATTGGGAATTGCCTGACCTGCAATCGAACCTCCACACTCATATTTGAGAGTTTGGTGTTTTAATCACTAGGCCACCACGACTTTTATATTGCTGCGTGACAATTGGAAGATTTAAAATGGTTTTGATACCAGTGAACAGCCATACGTGCTTTTTGTCATTCTATATTACTTGCCCTTCTTAGTCTGCAGTTTCCTTTGTCCCCACATCAGCATTACATTAGAAATCCTTCAGTCTAGCACAAACAGTGCATACGCCAAGGGAATCTGCAAATAGCTTCCCGAAGGCCGAACGTGCCTTATCGGCGCACGCGCAACAAGGTCGATGCAAGTGCATGGCCAGGCATGCGCGGTGCGTTTTAGACTAACTAGATGACGTCAGGGTTTACTGTTTAGAGTTATAATAATTATTATGATGGATGGGTATTGTTTTCCTGATTGTTGAACGTGTATTGTGGTTTTCTCGTGTCCGTCTTCCTGTATGTCACTATTGAAGTGTTCATCACTTAGCCGATGTGTCAGGGGTCTCTCATCTTACCGCGTCTTAAAAAATAATATATATGGGTTATTTTTTCGTTTATAGTTCGATGCGATCCTGAAAAGTAAAGCCAATTAATGTGAATAAATATTTTTCTAAGATGCGAGATAAATTTTTTATACGTGTTTTTTAGTTTGATTTTTTTTTTGTTAATTTATAGACTAGTGCTTGACTGCAATCCCGCCTGATGGTAAGCAGTGATGCAATCGTTGATCGTAAAGCGCACTAGTTTATTAAGCCTATTCACTTAAAAAACTTAGGAGTAGGAAGGATGACGGCAGTTGAGCGAGGTGATGCAATGTTAAACCCAAGACCAAACGGCCAATGATGCCGCACCAGAGAGAGATTGATCTGAAGACTCTCCACGACTAAACTCCCGACATAACAACATATGGTGCATCGTACCCGGCACACATCGTAACACAATTACTGCTCAGACCCATCCCCCGGTACGGCTTCACCAGACATGGCCGGAACACGACGAATCGCTTGGCGGCAAGACCTTGTCTGGTGGGTGGTAACTTCTGCCGGCAGTCGATGTTATGGTTTTTCATAATTTCCAAAAGGGTTTTTTTTGGCTAAGTACTGAATATGACAGTCGCATGGGTCGATCGATTAACTCAAGTTCCGCTTTCTGCGTTTGGTTCGTGGATGGGTGACCTTTACACACCAAGCTTCGATCACTACAAATTACATTAAGCTGTTCGTCCTGATGTATCTTTGGTGGAATTTTTCGTAGAAAGTCCGACAAATAGTTTTAATGAGGTTTTTACTTGGAAATATGGCAGCGTAATGTTTTATTTTAACATTAAACTAGAACTTGGCCGCCTTATGGTAAGGCGCAATCGTTGATG
The DNA here is from genome assembly GCA_037179545.1 of Sesamia inferens. Taxonomy (NCBI): domain Eukaryota; kingdom Metazoa; phylum Arthropoda; class Insecta; order Lepidoptera; family Noctuidae; genus Sesamia; species Sesamia inferens. Next base: position 11,621,082 of record CM073935.1, on the reverse strand, counting down.
GTCAACTACACTAGTTTATTAAGAGCCTATTCATTCCCAGGGGTTGGGCAGCCACTTCCAAAGCCAAAAAAGCCAAACCAGGCAGTAGTCACTGACAAAATGTACGGTGTAATAGTCAAAAAACCGCTTGCGATTATTTATTTATTTATTAAAACTTTATGCACAAAGAAAAACATTGTACAATGGCGGACTTAATGCCTTAGGCATTTTCTACCCGTCTACCTTAAGGTGATGCAGACAAAACATGGTAATGTTTTAAACATACATTCTTCGTTCTAGGACATGAGGGTTTCCTTCAACGTTTTTGAGAACAGTAGTGAAGACATAAATTATACAAAATAACTTGTGAGCCAGGAAGAGCCCGTCTACACGTACGCGTTTGCTTGCGTAGTTAAAATCTGCACAGTTCTGAACGGAATTGCGCACTTCAACCTTTGGAAAGTTTTGCCTGCGCAAATATGTAGGTTTGTACAAGTAATCGCACAGGCAAGCGCGTGCATGTAGATGGGTTAACAACTACAGTTCTCACTGGACCAACCACTATTATCGGCCACCACAGTTCTTTCTGGGCCAACCACTGTTATCGGCCACCACATTTCTCTCTGGGCCAACCACTGTTATCGGCCACCACATTTCTCATTGGGCCAACCACTTTTATCGCAATTTTATTATTTAAAATGCTAATAGACAATATTTTTTTCTTTGGAGTTAATAAAATAAGTGTGAGAAGATCAGCTTGCATAAAAAAAGTATTCTTTTTCATCAATTAGGGTTTCAGTCAATTTATAAGACCCTTAAATCCTCTTTAATCGGTGGCTTAATTATTTTGATTGGATTTTTATACTATTAACAGAATTTTATGGACTTTCGCTAAATCGCTAAATAAAGTTAATATTCATATTATGTAAAACTTACTTTTAAACACACTGAAAGGTACAATAAATTCCCGGACTGCATTAATTCAATTTCCGAGGTTTCGCGGCGGAAATCTTTTCTCCTATGTAATAAATAATTTATATTTTCGTATTATTATTCAAATAAAACCTTCACTAGGAAGGCCCAGAAATAAGTAATTCAATCAAACATGGAATTATATCGACCACGCATGCGTTAGTTGCGCGCATGCGTCAAAACATTACGCGCCGTATGAAGTTACTACCCTGTCTATTGACAAATTATCTTGCTCCCTTTCTAACATAGCCTGATTCTTCCTATCGGAGCGAGATGAAATTTGAAAAGGGTGACTGATATTTTATTGACCTAATACGCTTGTCTCTTTCGTATTTGTTTGGAAATGTCACGTTTTTAGTAGTTTTCGATCTGTTCTCGTTTTGTGATTGTTTACAAGTGTTTAATAAGTGATTTTATTGTTCTAGTGTTTCAACATTTGGCCAAGTTTATTCCGGTAAGTTTTTTTAATATCTCTACTTTTAAATTTTATACATATAATTGTATAGGTAATGTGATGAAATTCGAAACTAACCTTTGAGGCCGGTAATGTCAAAATATTTACCATTTTCCATGCCATTTTATAATATTGCATTTGTTGTCCTTTTTCCAAACTACATCGGTGAATAATTAGTTATTGTTTATATTAGCCCAAGCAGAACATACGTAGATGTTTTCTTCAGTAGCGCTAAGAGAAAATATTGTAAAGCAATAAATTAGTAAATTGACAACCAGAAGATCATTATAATATGGTTCACCTTTTTCTAATCTTTGATAGGTAGGTACCTATTTTAAAACTTTATTGCAAAATCAAAACAACCGACTTCCAAAAATACACTACAAAGTGATAAATAACTAATTTCGGAAGTCGGTGTCTTTGGTTTAGGAACTAGATGTTTTTGTTTTTAAATATTATTTGGAAAATTTTAACATTCGCTATATAGACAAGCCTCGGTCTTAACTTTTAACATTGGCTAGTGTAGACAAGCCTCAGCCGTAACAAAATATTAACACAGTGTACACTTGTGATTTTCTCACGCAGTTTGATTTCCGTAGAGCGAAGGTAGCATTCTCATTCAGCCTTTGAACGCATGCCTGCATAATTTAGTATAACTTTGATTCACATGGCCTAGATATTTTAAATTCCAAGTTTTCGAATACAATGGCCTATATTAGGTGTTTTTAATTAATCCCCATTGTATTAAGTTAGTGAAACATTTTAAACACGTTGAGTTTGGTTGTTTCATTTTCGAGAACAAAACTTATGTAGTTATAAAAGGTATTGTGATACATAGCTATTCGTGTTATAACGGCGGCTCTCTCCTTTAAAATAAAATAAAAAGAAATACAGTATTCCTATTGAGATCAAAAGTGCAGACAAAAAGCTTTTTAGATATCAAAGTTACAAAAGACAACTTTTGGAATTCAACCCTTAATTACTGGCGAAAGAAAACTTGCACTAGAATCCGCGTGGGGTCCCAGAGACCCAAAACAAAAATGTTGGGTTCGAATATAGCTATCAACCTTGAACAATAATTCAATTATGATAGATTCGAGCAGTCCGTGCTGCCAACGTCTGCAGATTATGATTAGGCCTTCTTTGCCTAATCTATTCCGAAGCTATTCTTTGCTTATGCAAAGAATAGCTTCACCGAGACCCTAGAGGTCTCACCTAGACACCCAATGACTATAGTGGATATGGGGAGAGCCGAGAAGGGCCATGGGAGCTGAGAACCCCGCTAGAAGGCCGAAATTAAGTTAGGTGGTCGAGAAAGTTGTATTTATGCTTGCGAGATGCAGAAATTGTGTGACATCAGTTGTTGGCATGAGACGTTTTTAGACACCTCTATACTAGTACCGTGGCGTCAGCCTCCGCATATCGATCAATATTTGTATGCATGAATATGAATATTTGCACTGGTCTGGTCGTGCCTCGGAAAGCACGTTAAGCCGCTGGTCCCGGTTGCCATACAATTAGATGTTTGTATGGCAACCGGGACCAGTCAGTCGGCAATCGTTACGGGTTGTTGGAGCCCTCAAAAGTCCAACAATTGTTCTAACTGCAATGCTTCGACATCGCCTTCGGGTTGTGGAGGTCAGACGGCAGTCGCTTCACGGAAAATATCGAAGTTTAGCCAAAATCAGCAGTTGGACTGGTAAAGCGAACCCCAGACTCCAAAGCTGAAAAAGCTTTGGACTGGGATTAGCGCTGAGATGATGACCGTATACCTAGTGAGTGTTCTTGTATGACTGAATATATGAATGTTAATGCACAAAAGGAGTAGTTATGTAAGAATCGTGGCAGATGGCGTCCTGTAAATTATGTATTCCCCGAAGGGAAGAAGGTTTATTTGTTACTGATATAGCATCCCCGTACACCTATACAGTATGTTAAGAAAACCCTGTCCGACCTGTGAAGGTGTTGTTAGGTATCGATAACTGATTCTACTAATGCATACAAAACCGGGCTAAACTTAAAAAAAAAATCCCCCTAAAAAATAAATATTATTTCGCAAAAAGAGGTAACATAATAAATGTGCGTTGAGCACCCTTCCGCGGGCGGCGGGCGGCAGGGCACGCGGCACGTGGTCGCATCGCTATTCGCTCATAATGATACCGGAGTTGTCACTTTTTTAAAAATTACCAAATTTCGGGGAAGTTGGAATTAATTCGCGGGAAAAAAAGATTATTTCAAAATTCATTTGTATTGGTACTACGATGATTACGTAAAATTTTATATTATATTTGGTCATGTGTTTACCTAACTTTTATTATCCTTATAGGTCGGACAGGGTTTTCTTAACATACTGTACGAGTATAGTTAAAAGTGGAGCAAAGCCTAACTCTTCAATAACTTTTCCATAATCCAAAGCCACAATTTAATACATGTGAATAAACCCAGTATAAACATATTCAAATATAAAGGGCTTGACGTCTTTCAAGATCCAAAACATGCGCACACGCCGCTTTCACTACGAAATGAAAAAAAGACTAATAGGAATGTATGTAAGTGCCGTTAGATCGAACAAGTTCTCGTAGCGGACGAGTTTATCGGCTTTCGGCATCGAAAAATAACGTTTGGGATACCATCTAAAGTATCCGTGATAATCTTTTTCAAGCTTAAATAATGGTAACTGTGGCAGTTAATATTAAGGTGCAAGTCTGTAGTCGACTGCAGACGACAGCTGCAGGCGACATATCGCTGCGAGTGCTACGCTACTTACTTTTGTGTATTACATATTACTCGTATTTACTACCGAATGCAGCGTTAAGATACGTCATTTGCCACGAATAAAAAAAAAAAATGGTTTGCTTATCTGTTGGAATTGACGTAATTAAAGTGTGTCTAACATGATCATGTCTATGGTCTAAACTAACATTTTAACTTCTGTCCTTTTCTTAATCTATACTAATATATAAAACTGAAGTGTTTGTTTATTTGTTTGTTTGTTTGAACGCGCTAATCTCAGGAACTACAGGCCTGATTTTAAAAATTATTTTTGCGTTGGATAGCCCATTAATCCAGGAAGGCTTTAGGCTATATAATATCACGCTGCGGCCAATAGGAGCGGAGCATATCGAAAACTACGCGGGTGAAACCGCGTGGCGCAGCTAATGAAATATAAAGAGAAAAAAATGCATTGAATTTAAATTTCGTTTGTGAACAAATCGGGGCCAGTATCTAGGCTATGTAGTTACAGTCTAGAAAAACTAACGCAACATTTTATATACATACATGTGGTGTAGTTAATATAATCTTTATCGGTAATCAAATAGCTAATTTCTTAATACACCATTGTTTTACTGAGCCTAAAGTGACTTTAGTGTCATTAGAACTTGATCATCATTAGCCTCTACTTGTCCACTGTTGGACATAGGCTTCTTCTATGGCACGTCAACAAGCTCAATCCTGAGCAGTTCCCCGCCAGCCACTACCAGCCATCTTTATGATGTCGTCGCTCCATCTCGCCTAAGGGCGTCCTACGCTACGTTTGCCGAGACGATAATCATTAGAACTTAAAGATTTATAATAAAATTTTCTCCAAGTATGTAAACAAAAGGGTGTTTTGGAAAAACGTTTCAGTTTCTGCAAGGATATTTATGTCGGCTTCAATATCGAAATAACCAATATTATGTAACAAGCATCTTTGGAGCAAGCTATCCCAATCTGTAAAACTTCTTTATTAGATTTCCAACTTTATCGCTACAACATTAAGGCTGAAGGTTGATTAAGACAGTTTCGGATAGCTTGACCTCCGTACCTACAATATCAGACGAATAAATGTTTTGTGTCTTATAAGTACACGTGTATTTCTGAACAACTACCTATGTAGATTTAAACCAGCATAATGTTGATATAAGTGGAAATAATGATTCCAATGGACTTTTAGATGCAAGCGCCTAAGGCAGGCAACAACAACAAAACACGTTCTATGCTTATCTAAGTAAGCACGTTTCATGTTGATAAGTCCCGTAGCACGCGAGACAAAATAAAAACCGGCCAAGTGCGTGTCGGACTCACGCACAAAGGGTTCCGTACCATTGATTTATGAAATTAAAGGATTTAAGTTATTTGTATGAAAGATTACGCGGTAATAAGCGGTTTACGATTCATGCGGTATTAAAAAAACTACTTACTAGATCTCGTTCAAAACAATTTTCGTTGGTAGTTTTTATAGTAATATACAGCATATGTTTTTTTTTAGTTTTTTCATTTTTTTATTTTAGAAGTTAGAGGGGGGAGACCAACTTTTATCCACTTTGGAAGCGTCTGTCACGCAAACTATTCGGTTTAGAAAAAAATATTTAGAAACCTCGATATCATTTTTGAGGACGTATCTACAGATACCCCACACGTATGGGTTTGATAAAAAAAATTGAGTTTCAGTTCTAAGTATGCGGAACCCCTAATATTTATTATTATTTTTTTATTTTTGCATCAAAATCTTATAGTTTCGGAAAAAAATGGCTGTGACATACGGACATATGGACGGACAGACGGACAGACTGACATGACGAATCTATAAGGGTTCCGTTTTTTGTCATTTGGCTACGCAACCCTAAAAATGAACGATAGCGCACCTTCCCCCATTTTTTGTGACATCATGCGGGTATGTTGGTACTAACATTATATAAACAAACAGATAACAGAGCCGTCCAAGATGAGTCGCGTGCGCATCTCTTATCTACGCACCTTACACTAAGGGGAATGGCTGATTACCGACTCGGGTGCCACAGACCACAGAGATACCTCGGCGGACACTGTTCGAGTTGGCATTATACCCGTAGCAGAATAGAATTCTTCCTCAACATCTCAGCGTTAATACCAGTTGCATCCGAAACTTTTTAGCTTTGGAGTCTGGGGTCCGCTTTAACAGTCTAACTGCTGATTTTGGCTAAACTTCGATATTTTCCGTGAAGCGACTGCCGTCTGACCTCCACAACCCGAAGGCGACATCCAAGCATTGCAGCGTAACGACTGCCATTAGATGTTTGTATGGCAACCGGGACCAACGGTTTAACGTGCTTTCCGAGGCACGACCAGACCAATGCAAATATTCATATGCACGCACACAAATATTTGCACTGCGCGGGGATCGAACCCGCGCCTCCTTGCGCAGCGGCCGCGTTCGCTACCATTACTCCACGGAGGCTGTCTGTCGTAGCAGAATAGAATATTCTTTATTGTGTACACCGTACGTTACAGACATAATACAGAAATTTCTACATCTAAAATACACAACAACAATAATACTTTGATGAAAGAAATAATATTTATTGTGACTGGTACAGGAAGATTATAAAATTAAACTAAATTAAACACAAAAATAAAAACAAATTATACAATTAAAAATATATAAATAAATCGTATAGAAAGTAGTACGAGGCCAAAAGGCTCCTATCTTTGTAGATATCAAAACAATATAGACTTAAAGTTACGTTTTCATAGCAGAGCATTGCTAATTAGAGCCCGGAGTATTTTTTTTTATTTTTTAAATTACAAACTAGTGCTTGACTGCAATCCAGCCTGATGGCAAGCAATGATGCAATCGTATTTTTATTAGTTACTAGCGGCCGCCAGCGACTTTGTTCGCGTGGAGTTAGTTATGCTCCGCTCCTATTGGTCGCAGCGTGATGTTATATAACCTAAAGCCTTTCTGGATTAATGGGCTATCCAACACAAAAATAATTTTTCAAATTGGACCTAATCACGCACCACTAACTCACAAAACCAACCACCCACCCATTGAGTTATAATGTACTACGTAGTACATTATAACTTAATGCACCCACCAGACAGTCTTGCCGCCAAGAGATTCGTCGTGTTCAGGCATGATGTCTGGTGATGCCGTACGGAAGACGGGGTCTGCGCAGTTGTGTCGTGGTGTGTGCCGGGTGCGATGCGCCAAATATTGTTGTGTCGGGAGTTTGGTCGTGGAGGGACTCCATATCAATCTCCCTCTGGAGCAGCATCGTTGGTCATGTTGTTGGGTTAAACATTGCATCACCTCGCTCAATTCCCGTCTTCCTTCCTATTCACTCAGTTTTTCTTTCGAGTGATAAACTAGCGCGCTTTACCATCAACGATCACATCACTGCTTACCATCAGGCGGGATTCCGGTCAAGCACTAGTTTATAATTATTAAAAAAAAAACTTCTTACTGGTTTATTTTATAGCAAAATGGGAATTATTCAAATTTGCCGATGATTAAAAATAATTGCCGATTTTTTTTAGCGCTGCCTAGACGTCTTTGATTCCAAGCTCTACGCGAGTTCTGATAGTACACTGCCATCTAAGGTTTGTTTGCATTGATGACATCCTGTTCCGGACTCAAGTATAATAAGTGTTTGGTTTATGTGTCGTTGGTAGATGTTATGAAAGAAGGTTTGATTTATTATGACTTAGTGGAACGTGTGAAAGCTCAAAGATAAGTATAACTGCTGATAAGGCGTCGAAAGCGTTGTTTTAGGTAAAGCTTTTGACGACAGAAATATTAGGTTTAGATTGCACCGACCGTTTACTCGAAGAAACTGGTGTTTCCAGGATTAATCCATAACAGGGATGTTTCCTGGGTAAAAAGCAATTGATTCTATTTAGTCCGTCATTGAGATTGTAGAAAAATATTGGATACGTATATTTTGTTTTATCAAATCAATGAAAAATTTACAAATATAAAAGGCATCAAAGATCAGGAGTGGTGACTAAACGTCACTCGTTGCTAAAAGTGTAGCAACTAGCAAGGAGTGACGTCACACGAGTTTTCGACTCGCTGTATATATTTTTTGTTAATATGAAAAAAGAAAAAATACGTGTCTAGTTTTTTTTTTTGGAAATCAACTACCCTATTGGACAAAGTAACTCGTAAATATTCTAATACGTGTCATCAACCTATTTAATGAATACATTTCATTATTAATAAGTTATGAAATTTACGTACTTATCCACTTCATAATCAGCCTATTATATTCCCACTGTTGGTACACTCGTCTAGGAGAGAGGGACTGGGCCGTAACCTACAATGCTGGCGGGTTGATAGATGTCACATGTCTTAGATATTAATTTAAATTTTGGCTACGGTACATGCCGGTTTCCTGTCGATGTTTTCCTTCACCGGTTTGTTTGCATTGGTGATGAAATAATTTACACAAAGTAAAGCGTGGTCCTGCGTCTCCAGCATCCAGCGGTATCCCGTGACATTCACCAGGTCGTCGGTCCACCTTGTCGGGGGCCTACCCACGTTGCGTTTTCCGGTGCGTGGTCGCCACTCGAGAACCATATTGAAGCAAGAGAGCATTTGCTCTTCGGAAAATGTGTACTCAGTAACGTAAATAACGCAATGATTTTTTCTATTCTTTTTATTATAAATACACACATCAAAAGTGTCTAGGGATCAACATATATTTTTGCAATAACTTTTCTCCTGATTGATATTAATTAAAATTTTCTTTAAGGATTCATCAAATAAAGTGTTTTCGTTTGTCACAGTAACGATAAACCAAGTCACCTTTGCATTAATAAAGAAATTTGCCATTTTCCTAATAAAGGGATATTTGACATTTGAACCACTAACACAAAAGTTCGAAAAAAAGACTGAAATAACAGTTTTCTCTAAAATTTTATTGGGTAACTTAAACAATTAATAATCCGTGTTTCTACCGCGAACACTAACAACACAAGAACATCGGTTTGGCATACTCAAAATGAGTTCATCCAAATCACGCTGTGGAATGGCCGCCCATGTTCGTTGCAACACAAAAAAAGGTCTTCTTGCGACTGGATACCCTCCATATTCGGCAGAGCTCTTCTCTGTAGCATATCCCATGCATGCTCAATCGGGTTCAAGTCTGGCGACTGAGCAGGCCAGGGCAGGACATTGATGTTAGCTGCGGCGAGAGTCTGTCTTACAACTCTTGCGGTGTGCGGTCGTGCATTATCATGCATTAACTGAAATAAGGGACCGATTTGCACTTGTAGAGGAACGATGACGTCTGATACAATCGTCTCAGCATAAATTTGAGCGTTGAGGTTGCCTCTGATCCAAATCAACTCAGTTCTTCCGCCGATCCAAATACCCGCCCATACCATGATGGTTCCACCACTATAAGGATGGACTTCCTGGCAGGATTTTAATCGCTGTTGGCGTCCAGGGGTTCTCCAGTGTCGTATACGTCTTGTATCCGGTCTCATACCAAAACGAGACTCATCAGAAAAGCACACAAAACGCCATTGTTCTTCTGCCCAATTTCTGTGTTCAAGAGCCCATTGATATCGAATCCTACGATTGTGCATTGCTATAGGTGGTACCCGTAGCGGTCTTCGGGAATGAAGGTTCACTTCATGCAAGCGGTTTCTGACTGTTTGGTCGCTAATTAAGTTCCCTGAAGAGTGATGAAGCCTCACGGCTAACATCATGGCGGTTATTGTTGGAGCTCTTCGAGTTAAGATTTGAATGTATCGGTCTTGTCTCCGTGTGGTACAGCGATACCGTCCTCCATGGCGCTCAGCCACGGTACCAGTGCTTTGGTAACGTGTCCAAAGTCGACTGATAACACTCTGACTTGTATTCAGAGCTAAAGCCACAGTACGTTGCCGGGAACCAGCTTCTATCATTCCCACGGCTCTGAGCATTTCTTCCCTGCTTAAATGACGTCGCCGCTCCATAATAACGTTGGTTTTAATCAGTAGTAGGGAAACAGTAGCACTAATAATGTCTTCAATGCGTTGTATGTTTTTATAGGGAAAATATTGACAGCTGATTTTCATCTTTTACTCGAATTTGATTCACAGTTCCTGATTCAAATTATGAAATGCACCAAAAAGGATCCATATAAATTTATAAAATCATAAATTTATTACAAAGCCACATCTCAATCTCAAGAAATCCGCATAAAAATGCTTGATCCCTAGACACTTTTGATGTGTGTATATACGGACAAATCACACGGCCCCAAAGTAAGTTCGAGACTTGTGTTATGGGATACTAACTCAACGATAGATACTATATTTATAATAGATACATACAGGCTGTATCTGACATCGTCACGCAAACTTCGCGAAAACGTTAGACCGCATGCCACTAATGAAATTATGATAGTCATTTATGTCGTTAATGAACGGTTACAGAATTCAGTGTTTAAAAAAAAGTGTTGACTCGGCCTTTGAATGTTGCAAGCGTGCCGCCGTGCGGGTTTGTAGGTATGACGTTGATCCCTGATGTGGACTCTATTAAATCAGCTGATAAGATAGTTTTTAGAGTTTTGTTTTCATTGCGCTTTTTTGTGTAATTAGCTAATTAATTAATTTTTACTTTAAAATCTTATTGGGTTATAAAAGTGTAGCAATTAGGAACGGTCTAAAGTGAAAAAAGCTACATTTTTTTTTTTAATCATGAAAAAGCCGACGAAAAATTCCACCACTAGGGGGTTCAGAATTATGTACTGAATCCATGGTACTCGTTTGTGCGTCGATGTCAGATGCACCCTTTATATAGATAAACATCCAAGACCCAGGCCAATCAGGAAAAGTTGGTTTTCCATCACGACCTGGCCGGTGATCGAACCCGGGGCCTCCACATCGTAGGCAGACGTGTTGACCACTGCGCCACGGAGGCCGACAAATTTTTACTGAACTGTCAATGTTAAACCCATTACTACTGATAGTGTATTACGCATTCGTTAGTTTCTACTACTTAGAATATCCATCATATTCTCGAAGTAGTTGCGTTTAACCGAATGAAATTCAAATGAAGTAGACAGCATTCCATAAAGCCGCCCACAAAGAATACGCAATATTGACTATCAATCTACTGGTTGTCTGTTTGTCTGTTACTATCTACTATACTTATGAAGTTAGGCAATACTTACATTAAGAATACTAGCCCTCGGACTGCGACTTCGTTCGCGTGGAGGTCGAAAACTATCCCACTGAAATGTATTGTCTGAATAAAAAGCATGCTATGTTAATTTCACCATCACGGTTTGAATATCGCAAGACAGGAACAATTTGCCTGCGTCGCTGCTTACCATCAGACAGGACGCGGTCAAGCACTAGTTTATAATGTTTAAAAAACAGTTAAGTTCCTAAGTTACCATACCATCTGATCTCGTAGTGTCGGATGCTATTCCATCGGATATAATAGTGAGGGGTACACTCCTTTGCAGTGTGCCTGAATTTGGCAGTATAATATCTTCCGTGGAAAAGGCTGGTCTTCGCTAATATTGATTGTCATACCTGAAATTCGGTCTATAAGACTGTGTTAGGTAAGGGTCGCGGCCGCATAGAGTGGGGACTCCACCCATCAAGTGACCCCAGGGAAGACGGTGGCACAGTGGTCACGTGCTGCCGTACACAGCGAGGTCTAGGGAGGGCCCTTTACAGTCTCCTTAGAGATGTACCTTTACAGACTTTGCGCAGGGCCGGTTCCGGAATTGGACTTTTTTTTTTTTTTTTTTATAATTATAAACTAGCGCTTGCCCGCAATTCCGCCTGCTGGTAAGCAGTGATGTAATCGTTGATGGTAAAGCGCGCTAGTTTATTAAGAGTCTATTCAGTCAGAAAAACTGAGCGAATAGGAAGGAAGACGGCGGTTGAGCGAGGTGATGCAATGTTAAACCCAACAACACAAGCAACGATGCTGCGCCAAAGGGAGATTGATCTGAAGACCCTCCACGATCAAACTCCCAACACAACAACATTTGACGCATCGTACCCGGCACACAACGCAACACAACTGCTCAGACCCGACCTCCGTACGGCTTCACCAGACATCATGCCGGAACACGACAAATCGCTTGGCGGCAATACTTTGTCTGGTGGGTGGTAACTTCTGCCGGGGGCCGATGTTATGGTTAAGAAGAACCGGGATCACCCCTATGTGCGGAGCGGATAATCACCGGGATTGTTTTTAGTGACATAAAAATCCCACACTCCTTTACCTCAGTCCCCAGAGAGATCGGGTGCCTTTTGAAGGGGTAGCCTTCAGCCCCGACCACTAAAAAGAGGTATTCTATGGAGGTTGAGTAAATTTTGCATCTGTTCCTCATACCTCTAAGAAATAGGTAGAAACTAACAAATAACTGGAGAAATATGGCTATGACTTACACCAATAAGTATCGACGGGATTTTAAGAAGTGAATAGTGTCGTTATACAAAAACTCCTAATTAAACAAACACTGAAACACTTCAAGTTATTATGACGTAATCTCCAAGTTAACTTTTTAATCTGTCAGTATAATATGAGTAGTAATATAAGCAGTTTGGATCTGTCAACAGTCTCAATATATCTGACGACTCTGCCGCTCTTGAGAGTTCGTAGGAAATGGTTTAGACCACTCAAAAGGTTGATACACTAATGACGATTAATTTGGCTGTGAAATGTTGGTAAATATAAATATGGTTTGACTAGTGAAACTTGTGTCGATATGCTGCACAATTGATGACATCATGGGTTCACAAAAGCAAGTTGAGTTGCAATTAAAATTGGGAGCAGTGGTGGCCTAGTGGTTACAACCGCTAACTACTTACGAGGTCATTGGTTTGAACATAGACAAACGTTTTAGTTAGTCTAAATTATTCCGTCACCACCGCTGTCAAAATGGTGAAATAAACATCATGAGGAAAGGCAGGTCCTAACTAATGGCCTGAAATCGCCAACGATTACGCTTAATCCTTCTCTGTATGAGAGGAGACCTGTGCCCAGCAGTGGGACGATAAAAAGGTTGATCATGATGAATGACGGTTACATTATATGGGTCTACGAACAACATCTTTCTCGCTAATTGGTTGTCAAACGCAAGACCTCGAAATTAATATATTAGTAGGTTATGTAATAACACAGTAACTAAGTATAAAGTAATAAATACAGCCGATACACATTGTTCGTATTAAAATAAATATGATATCTGTTTCCTAACCAAGGTAATCCGATGTATCTAGGTCTCGAATGAACCTCTCAGATGTAGGCAGCCTTCATTTGTGTAGCAAATCAGCCTGTTTATGCTATATTTAATGTGATTACTTAGTTTACATATTTCTTAATGTGTTAAGTTGCAAACAGCACCCTAATTCCGTAACACATTATTACCCTCAATTGGAATTATTTTGAAAGATATAAAAAATCCATTGCTCTATGTGTTCGAAAAATGTATCTACTCAGTAACGTAACTAACGCAATGAATCTTATTGAACTGTCAAAATTAAACCCATTGCTGCAGATAGCGTGTTACACAATTACTCTCAAGGTGTAGAGTGTTTCTATTTAGTAATTAGAATCATTATTTGCAGAGCCTTTCCCAAATTACTTTAGTTTCGGCTTGTACTTTAAGTTCATGCAGCAGAATATCATTATTTTACACGGAGCGACTACCAGGAGCCGATCTATGCGTCAAAGTTCTTTCGGACGTGATCGGCTGTCTCCGTATTCGTTCGTATGCTTTCTCATTTGTTATGCGAGGTATTGACGGAAATCATCCTTTAACTCTGCAAACACGGCATAACAACGTGTCTTCATAAGTCTGCCTATCAAAATGCCCAAATCACTACAAAACAGATTTTGGTCACTGTCGATTCCAACGGAGACTAGCCTGTTGGGCGGGAGATTTGTATTATAATGTACAAGTTGCTAATCCCTCCTCTCGTAATCCTATGGGACAATAATCCGATACAGCAGGAGAAAAACCAGGCGGAGGCCCAACGTATTAACGTGATTTCCGAGGCACGGAAAAAGGGTCATAATCAGGTTACAAATCATAATAAACCCCTAATTATAGCGTTGTGGAAGACAGTAATTATGGCTGTAATCTCTGAGAAGAAAGTAATGAAGCCATATGTTTGTACTTGAAATGAAATAAAAGTGCAAGTGAGAGAGAGGGAACGTTCCCTGTTATTGAGGCGTCACGCTCCAGATGTGGTTTTTGCTCCGTTTGAACATTGAATTTTACAACGCCTGTGTAAAATCGTATCGATATTTTTTCGATTACAGGAATATGAAAAAAATAAAGGGTTACATTAAGGTTGTAGATTGGACGAATAATGGTGTTTATGAAATGAGAAAACAACCGGATTATCAAAAAGAATTCACTTCGTAAGATTCCAACGCGAGTGTATGAAAGCAAGTGCCAAGAACGATAAATAAAGATGCTCTCTTTTCACCACATTAACTTAAAAGAAATATATTTTGGATCAAGCACAATGGTACACATATAAGGACCAAATCCGAATCATAGAACATAGTTTAAAGCCAATTTATTTGACCCAGAACATACAAAGGCTAATGATAATAGTGAATGACACAAACTGGTCACAAAAATAAAGCTAATCTTAATTCAAATACTGCCTCATTGATCTGTGGCAAGAATAACTGCTGAGCTTGTTGGCTTGATTCTGGCTTGGGAAATGTTTTATTGGATTTTTTCATGTGGAGTTTCACAGTATTAGCCCGGAGTATTGTGCCTGGTTGAAGTGAGTAGGCTCGCCTGCATCCTTATTACATGAGACGGAAGGGCTTTTTTTTCAGGATGGGAAATCATCAAAAGATTTCTCCCGCTCTAGGCGGAGCGGAAGGGCGTGTCAGACTTTTACTGAATAAAGAAAAACCGACCCGTGTTTCTTCACATGCTTGTGCGCAGGGCCACGGTTTCTTTTTTAACCAACCCGCAACCTTGACCCAGAAGACATCGGTCTTCGTGGACCCCTTCACCAAGCCGCCCGTAAGACTGCGCCTACGGTGGTCGAGACTCCGATGTTGTCTCCCGACCAGGGCGTCTCCTGCGTGAGGGCACTTGGATTCCCGCTCCATCACGCGCTCCGTCTCCTTCTTAGCCAGCATCACTGCTTCGCAGAAGGAGGTGACGGCCTGCCAGGTTAATAAAGGCCTAATGTTATGTTCCGTTGATTCAAGAAATATCAATGTTGGTACATCATAACCAACGCTCAGTCAGTGTATAAACAAGTATAACGATTCAAAAAAACTAAACATTCATAGATTTAGTACTACATATGTCTGTCACGTACTGTCATTATGAGATAAACATGATGTTTTTCTTAAACACAGGAAGTCGTGACAAAATTGAAAGTTGAACATTAACATATTTATGGATAGGATATCAAAGAAAAAGTCCTTTTGTTTGTTCAGCTGCTTTGATGTTGTTTTATATGGTAATTATGCTAAAAGATATCTTTACGACTTGTCATGTCGAAGCCGATGTAAGTTGCTCTCAAGATCGAGTAACACTATTTCTTTCCAGCGAAAGCAATAGGAAGTGGCGAAAGGTGGGCGTTTTGGGGGATTGTTTTATGTTTTTTCTTTTAAATTATATACTAGCGGTTGACCGCAATCCCGCCTGCTGGTAAGCAGTGATGCGATCGTTGATGGTAAAGCGCGCTAGTTTATTAAAATCCTATTCACTCAGATTGAGCGAATAGGAAGGAAGACGGCAGTTGAGCGAGGTGATGCAATGTTAAACCCAACAACACGACCAACGATCCTGCGCCAAAGGGAGATTGACCTGAAGACCCTCCACAACCAAACTCCCAACACAACAACATTCGGCGCATCGTACCCGGCACACATCGCAACACAACTGCTCAGACCCGTTCTCCGTACGGCTTCACCAGGTATCATGCCGGAACACGACAAATCGCTTGGCGGCAAGACTTTGTCTGGTGGGTGGTAACTTCTGCCGGCGGCCGGTGTTATGGCCTACCAACGAGAAAATTATGTATATTAATATTATTTATGTAATATTGACGTTCAAAATGTGCTGATTCTTAGCCGTATTTGAAAAAATAACTTTTGATTTTAATCTCATGTTATTGTGAAAATCTGCCGGTCATCTAACTGGCCTTTTCCGACTTTGTTGGTTCCTCCAGTTAGTTTCTCCAGTTAGTGCATACTAGTATTGTCCATGGCGCGACTGCCTATCTGATCCATAATCCAGTTTCTAGATAATAAACGAGACCACTTGTTAAGACTGGTAGTCAGACTTTCGGGCTTCTCACTACCCGTGATCACAGTTAAAGATTCACGAGGACAGCTGGGACCAACAGTTTAACGTGCTCTCTGCTATACTGAGAGGTAAAGCTCTATATGTAACCATGGCCATCTAATCATGATGAACTGTAGACTATCTACATTATTTCTCTCTCATTCCCCTTAGTGGATTAATATGATAATCGTAAAAGATCGTGATAAGAGTGGTCTTATCGCTAAGAGTGATTCATTGTGTCACCGTTTGTAAAATCTTTAAAAAAACTGACCCAAGTGCGTGTCGGACTGTTTTGTACCATTGATTTATGAAATTAAAGGATTTAAGTCTTTTGTATGAAAGATTACGCGGTAATAAGCGGTTTACGATTTACGAGGTATTAAAAAAACTACGTTTTTTTTAAATTGTTTGAACTCGTTCAAACAATTTTCGATGGTAAACTACCATCGAAAATTGTTTGAACGAGTTGTTTGTTGAGCAAGCGTGGTGATTACGCTCAATTCTTCTTTGTATGAGAGACCTGTGCTCACCAGTGGTACGATAAAAAAAACACCGGTTAAGTGCGTGTCGGACTCACGCACAAAGGGTTCCGTACCATTAATTTATGAAAATAAAGGATTTAAGTTATTTGTATGAAAGATTACGCCGTAATAAGCGGTTTACGATTTACGAAGCATTAAAAAAAAAAACTACTTACTAGATCTCGATCAAAACAATTTTCGTTCGTAGTTTTTTATAGTAATGTACATCATAGTTTTTTTTAGATTTTTCATTTTCTTATTTTAGAAGTTTAGAGGTGGGGACCAACTTTTTTCCACTTTGGAAGCGTCTGTCATGCAAACTATTCGGTTTAGAAAAAAAAAAATTTTAGAAACCTCAATATAATTTTTGAAGACCTATCCATAGATACCCCACACGTATGTGTTTGATGAAAAAATTTTTTTTGAGTTTCAGTTGTAAGTATGGGGCCAATATTTATTATTTCTTTTTTTATTTTTGCATCTAAATCTTAATGCGGTTCATAGAATACATCTACCTACCAAGGTTCAACAGTAGAGCTCTTATAGTTTAGCAAAAAAATGGCTGTGACATACGGATGGACAGACGGACAGACGGACAGACTGACAGACAGACATGACGAAACTATAAGGGTTCCGTTTTTTGCCATTTGGCTACGGAACCCTAAAAAGTGTTCTATTCTATTCTATGAACTGCGGAAAGTGTAGGTTAACCTGGATCGATCGACCTGAGCGGTTGTTATTATTTGACCTCAGTCCTCTCAGGTTCTGCGGTATATGCGCCGGTCTATTTTGTACAGATGTCTCCTCGAAAACTTTGTACTGCTCGCGTGTAAAAGTCCTGTTGGCGTGCGACCGAAATCGGAACTAATGCAGCCATCTTGGTTTCACAAATTCTTAGACCGCGTTTATGGCCCCCCTGTAATGTCATTTCGAAATATTTCTCTAGAATATTTATGATTTCTGAAAAAATAAATTCACACGATATTTATGACTTATCATTTGCCTAGACTTTTTCCAACTATGTATCTTGGGGATATTTATATAGTTAGAAGCATTAAATTACCAGCCTCTCAAGTATGAGTGTGCGGGTTCGATTTCAGGTCAGGTAGGTACCGATGTAACTTTTCTAAATTATATATACTTTCTAAGTATATCTTGGACACAATGACTGATTACAAGGTGAAGGAAAACACCTTGAGGAAACCTGGACTTTTAAGTCTGAAATCGCCAACCCGCATTGAGCAAGCGTGGTGCTTACGCTCAATCCTTCTCTGTATGAGAGGAGACCTGTGCCCAGCAGTGGGACGATAAAAAGGTTGATGATGATATATTTATATCTATAAATATTGTCGAAAAAAATTGCTTACTATATGGCACAGAAAGATTTATTTTAAAGCCAAATATGAATTTAACACTGGTCTATTTATCGAATCGATACCTATCTACCCAAATGACTGCCGACAAGCTAACAACATAGCCAGAAATCCCAATCAACAAAACAAAATCTACCGGGATCAAGCTGTAAACTATGAGGGGGTCGAAAGACAAAACAATATCCCTTCTGCTCACCACCCTCGCCCTTCGGTTTAATAATAAAAATAGACGACGGGAAGCTTTACTTCCCTACCGACCCCTCAAATTTTTGGAATCCATTGCTTCTTTACGATTACCTTAGTTTAAAAATAGTCAAATAAAACCATCAATGGATAGAATTCGATAGATGTTATGGGAACTTTAGTGAGGGGACTAGGATTATCGACCTAACAGATGTGCAAGGGGCGAAAGAAAGACAATATTATCGATCTTTCAACGCTGCGCGTGCGCTTATTGATTTTAGCGTGAGTTTCGTATGGGGTTACCGTTGAGGGGAGATTGTTTGAACACTTTGATTCAATGTGTTATGTTTGGAAATATGAATGAATTATATCGACTTTGGGCTGGAATTTGAGGTATGAATATTGTGTAAAAGTAACTATCTACAAGTTCGTTTAGGACTCTTATATTGTAGGTGTAATTAAGGTTAAAGTAAATTAGCTAGCGAAACTCTGCAGACCAGGGATGAGTATAGATACATTATATACCTACATATACACAGTAAAAAAGAAAATAATGATAAAATAGATATATATTTTGTCTTTTTAGTGGTTTACCGACCTCCTTATTTTATTGGAAAAATATGTTTTATCGTCATTAAATTTCGGTATTAGCAAATTTGGGAAGTTCAGCGTAGGGAGGCCCCCCAATAAGGTGGACCGATGACCTGGTGAAGGTCGCGGGAAGCCGTTGGATGCGAGCAGCACAAGACCGGTCAGCGTGGAAAGCCTTGGGGGAGGCCTTTGTCCAGCAGTGGACATCCATAGGCTGAAGAAGAAGAAGAAATTTGGGAAGTTTACTGAACTGCGGTCAGTGACCCTAGAAAAGAAACCCCGAATGGATAGAATACAAAAACTTATCAAACACCAGTGCCAGCCTGCCAACTGTGCGTTACAGAAACTGATGGACACATTAGTGATGGTGCCACACGAGTGGCTGAGTTCTGGGCCGATTCCATTTAGATTACTAACGACACGAAGAACTAAGAAGAAAAAGATGAATGTAGAAGAACGAGACAGTTAGTTACGTTTAGTATTTACTAAAACTGCGGGGTTATTGCGTAAAACAGTATTAATAGCAATAGGTTTGAATATGACAGTTCAACAATATTCATTGCGTTATTTTCGTTGTTAAGCAGACGCCTTTTACAGACATATGGAGCAGTGGAATAGCAACTTGCTTTAAATTCAAATCTCGAAGATACATATCGGCCGTAAAAAAACTAATGATAATTAAGTACCACAGATTTAATTTTACTAAAAGCTATTTTTCCGGGAAGATACGTTTTTCGAATATATAAAGGAACAGTGAGTATAGTCATCATCAACCTTTTATCGTCCTACTGCTGGGCACAGGTCTCCTCTCATACAGAGAAGGATTGAGCGTAATCACCACGCTTGCTCAATGCGGGTTGGCGATTTCAGACTTAAAGTCCAGGTTTCCTCAAGATGTTTTCCTTCACCTTCAGTCATTGGTGTCCATGATATACTTCGAAAGTACACATAAATTTAGAAAAGTTACATTGCTACTTGCCTGACCTGGAATCGAACCCACTCACTCATACTTGAGAGGCTGGTGTTTTAACCACTAGTCCACCACAACTTACTGCTACTTACTTTAGTGTTTTAATTCATAGAAAATTATTCATTCATGGTTTCTGATTTAATATCGTCTGAGGATAAATCTAAGCAATTTGTCAACTCAAATCACAAAATAGGTCAAGGCGAAACAAACATAGCAGCTATGTCATTTAGCACAAGCGCAGCTGCGCATAAAACAGTCATAAACTTTTATTGACATACAGCCCACATTTATACGTGGTTACGATCGATGTTGCTATGAAGACTCAGGAATACGATGTAATGATTGCCATTTTCATACATTACTTAAAATTTTATTTCATACTAGCTGCGCCGTGCGTTTTTTTTTAAATAATTTAAACTAGCGCTTGACCGCTATCCCGCCTGATGGTAAGCAGTGATGCGATCGTTGATGGTAAAGCGCGCTAGTTTATTAAGAGCCTATTCACTCAGAAAAACTGAGCGAATAAGAAGGAAGACGGCAGTTGAGCGAGGTGATGCAATGTTAAACCCAACAACACGACCAACGATGCTGCGCCAAAGGGAGATTGATCTGAAGACCCTCCACGATCAAACTCCCAACACAACAACATTAGGCGCATCGTACCCGGCACACATCGCAACACAACTGCTCAGACCCGTCCTCCGCACGGCTTCAGTAGACACGACAAATCGCTTGGCGGCAAGGCTTTGTCTGGTGGGTGGTAACTTCTGCCGGCGGCCGATGTTATGGCCTTTACCGAGATCATGTTTAATGGTTTTCACCCGCGTAGGTTTCGATATGTTTTTTTTTTTTGGTCGCAGCATGATGTTATATAGCCTAAAGTCTTCTTGGATTAATGGGCTATCTAACGCAAAAAGAATTTTTCAAATCGGACCAGTAGTTTCTGAGATTAGCGCGTTCAAACAAACAAGCAAACGAACAAACAAACTCCACAGCTTTATATATGTATATTGCATATTTTTACTTAAAGGAGGTTGCGATACTTCATTTACATCTGAATTGTCTGAAATATCTTCTTAAATAATAACAATCGCACTGGTGAATCGATCAGGGGCCCTAGTCTGTTATTACAATAGTGTCAGAATGGTCTCATAATGACCAATTTTACAAGTTTCGTAATCTACTAATAAACGGGCGACATTATGATTTTCCAGTGGTCAATCACTGACACTCCACAACACCATATTAATAAATGTTCAAATTGAGTAGTAGTTTTTAGAAAAACATTTTTCACAAAATTAAGAGCCTACCTATCCTATGTGAACTAGTGTTTACTTACTGGCTTTGAAATTCCCTTGAAAAAATCAATAACACGAATTGTTAGCGTCACTACGTCTGTTAATAAGTACGTAGGAATCCATCATACCAAGCTGCAATGTATTACTTCCATGCTTTGATCCCAAATCATTCCCACTAAACAAAAATGTATGTAGTTCCTAAAGAAATTACCTCATACCATATGAACAATGCATATTTCTACGAGTGAAAAACCTTGAACTCTGTTGTAGCTGAGTGCAATTATTGCACTCATGTACACGTTTATCAGAGTGCACTGATTACCTACATGTAAAGCTGTGTTCATGCAAGTGTTGATAGAAAATTTATTGTGGAAAAAGTTTACAGCTAACGCGTAACTAACGCGTTAACTGTCTGACTATAAACAAAGTCAAATTATTAATTTAAATTAGGCTTATTATTAGCGTAGTGGCCTAGTGGTTAAAACACCAGTCTCTTAAGTATGAGTGCGCGGGTTCGATTCCAGGTCAGGCAAGTACCAATGTAACTTTTCTAAAGTTATATGTACTTTCTAAGTATATCTTGGACACCAATGACTGAAAGTGAAGGAAAACATCTTGAGCAAACCTGGTGTTTAAGTCTGAAATCGCCAACCCGCATTGAGCAAGCGTGGTGATTACGCTCAATCCTTCTCTGTATGAGAGGAGACCTGTGCCCAGCAGTGGGACGATAAAAAGGTTGATGATGATGATGATGATGAGGCTTATGTACGATATGTAAAGAAAACCCTGTCCGATCCGTGAAGGTATTGTTAGGTATTGTTAACTGATTGTAATAATACCTACAAAGCCGGACTAAACTTAAAAAAATCCCCCTAAAAAATAAATATTATTTCGAAAAGGCGAGGTAACTTAATGCAAGTGCGGTAGGCAACACGTTAGGCATGCATGCGCGAGTGAAGGGGGGCAGTTCAGGCAGCACGTGGTCACATCGCTATTCGCTCCGTCACAAATGGTGATTAAAATTGTGTTTTTGTTTTTAAATTATCAAATTTTGGGGATGTTGGAATTAATTCGCGGAAAAAAAAGATTACTTCAAAATTCATTAGTATTGTCACTATGATGATTATGTGAAAATTTCATATTTTACTTGACTCTCACTCAGCTTGACTTCCCCTCAAAACTCCGGGGTTTTCTTTACATAGTGTATACTACCAATCACTACTTACAATATTAGAATTGGTTATAGTTCCAACATGCAGTTTCGTATGAAGAAAAATAGACAAGAATCTCCGTATTTTAAAATATTTTAATTTTTTTTTATCAGTTCTAATGTTATTGAACTGGGGAAATGTAGGTGTATTAAAGGCACATACATCTTCGTAGATTACAGCCATAATGTTATATTATGTACGTTATGGTTATGGTATACAGAGTGGTGCTGGCAATACGACAATGAATGAAAACACGAACAATGCTGGTTCATAAAAATAATCCTAAACCATAGAAAAAAACCTAGCAACAAAAATAAAAAATGAAAATTTCAAACAAACTAAATCGCATAAAATTGCAAACGGAATAGAACATCCTTTAAAAATATTGGTTTACTGACCTCCGATCGGCGACAGCGCGATCCTGTATCTACTTTCTTTTTTCGCGCCATTATTACTAAAGTTTGGTACCGCAGGATGCGGCGGTCATTAACCTGTAAACGCTTCCTTATCAACATGTACATCATGTAGAAAATATGAAAAATGAAAAATAATGTCCTGTGACTAAACTAATGGACATATTTATATGATTTTTTTATGGGTAGACTGAGAATGTGTTGAGGTACACGATGTTTAATTTATTGTCGTATTGTCAGCACCACTCTGTATATTATGTTAAACAGACCCCGGGCTCCAACGCGAAAGCCGCGTTTGCAATCTGGATTATACGCTGAGATGACTATGATGTTATATTATGTTAAATTCAATACCACTTCAATAAGAAATTAAAAAAATTACTAAAGCTATTAAATAAGTAATTGGTACAGTCGACAGCAGATCACGCAGCTACTATCTGTCAGATGTCTTTATTAGATTTTCACCTTTATCTCTAAAGCATTAAGGCTCAAGGTTGATTGGGAATATTTGAACAGTTTGACCTGCTGTTGTCCGTACATCAGAAATTACACAAACCGCACCTCTTTTGTATTGTTTGACGATGACATTTGATAGGACTATAGGTTCATTCCTTGCAGTTTTATACATTAAAGGGACAAGGTAAACACTCATCCTTCGTCTAAATAGCGTCTATGTTAAACGAACTAGATTCGATTATAGACCACACTAGATTAACTGTGACATGAGACATTATATTTTATTTCACACACTTTTACACTCATCGAAGTCTTTCAGAACTGTACGTGTGAACACAGCCTTACAAACGTCGTTCGTCACACTGCCTAGCTCCTCAGTAACGACGAGAAAGATAGTGTGTGTAAAGCCTAATGTGTGTGGTCGACATAAAAGTCATTATCATTAGTAATGCCATCAGTTTCGTCACCTTTCCATATGAAGACAAGCTGTATCTTAAAAGTCTCTTTGTGGACATGTTCATCGTTTTCCTAATGGGGTGTCCAAACGTGAGGTGTTTTTTTTTTAAATTTCTATCACTCCCTTCCGCGCTCTGGTGAGATATTACGATTACGCTTAAGATTAAATCTTGAGCATGTACAATCTGGATTAAATGGTGGTTCATTTAATCCAGATTGTACAAGATTAAATAGTATATTTTTTCTCTAATGTAAGATTAGATGAGATAAACATTTCACGTAATTTATGGACTTAATGTAACATTTTGGTTCAATTCGTATACAGGCTGTTACAGAAAAGGTACAATACAGTAGGTAAGTGTATACGAGTACATACCAAAGGCTCAGCTTTTGTGGAGGGCATTAAACGATTTTGGAAGGGTTTTTAAATCCTAGCTCTACATGCTCGGAAGTTGTTGAGCAGATTCTATTTTCGAATGTGAAGAGCAAAGGATTCGAAACATGCTTCAAAATTATTTAAATTGAGGGTAATCGTGTGTTACGTAATGAGAGTGCAGGTATAAACTTGAAAATTACAGAAAAATTTAGTTATACTTACTAATTCTCTTTATTGAGTATCTAATTACTTGAGAGTTCGGTCTGGGCTTTAATTCACTATCTTGAACTCAAAATCGCGCCAACCTTCTTCGCTAATTTCTTTTAGGGTCGTTCATTGTTATAGAAAATACCAGAACGGCACCCTAAAAGGGTATTTGATTAAAAAAAAAACGAATTAGTCCGTCAGTCAGATTTCCAAAAAATACTAGACACGTATTTTTTGTTTTATCAAAACAATAATAATTTACAAATATAAAAGGCATCAAAGATCAGGAGTGGTGGCTGGTGACGTCAGTGGTCGCTAAAAAGTGTAGCGGGCAGTGACGTCACACGAGTTTTCAACGCACTGTGTCATCTTCATTTTTTGTTTATATGAAAAAAGAAAAAATACGTGTCTAGTATTTTTTGGAAATCTGACTGACGGACTAATTCGTTTTTTTTTAGTCAAATACCCTATTGCGCCAAATTTGAAAGACTCTGACGTATATTGCTTATTCCAAAAAATATCTGATCAACAAAGTAAATAACACAATGAAAGTCTCAGTCTTCAGTCTCAGGAAAAACCCTGACATGGTCTTACAAATACAGTAGCATCCATTCAAATTGGAATACAGTACGAAGAACTGCATGGTAACCAAATGCTTCTAAACTTTTGCACTGATAATATAAACACCACAATTAATCAAAGCAAAATTTCTATCACTGCCACAATCAGCTCTAAAGTCAAAAGTGTCATGTCCACCCACTCAATGTTAATCACCTCTAACCGCGCGCCGTAACGATAATTCAAAACTACCTACACATTACTGAAATTGTCAGTTGCATGCTTGGGCTCACGTGCCCTTTATTACCCGATGATTCCCGATCATAACCGAATGTAATCGTCACCTCAAATTGGCTATAAGACGCGTGCGCATTGAGCGATGCTTTACTAGAAACGATTTCTTTGTCGCTGCCAGCTTTAGGAATGCGTGTGAGATGCATTATATATGGTAGATTGTGACTTGCGAGGTAATTTCCGTTACCGATAGGGTTGATGGTTGTATTGCATAATAAATTTACCTGTACAGAAGATTCTTTATTATAAGGTAAAACCTGGTAACCCAAAAAACAAATTTCGGATGTCGGTGTCTTTGATTTTTGTATATTCGTTTTGACACCGACTTCCGAAATAAGTTATTTTTCACTTTGTAGTGGTTTTTGGAAGTCGATTCTTCTTTTGTAAAAGAGTTTTTATTTTCCTTTTTTAGTTCTGAAAAGTACAATGTATTCAGTTGCATCCAGTCAGAATGGAAGCTGACGCAAATATAGTTGGGAAACGACGTAATTTTTGTTTACTTTAATTTTTACCCGTAATTTTGAAGAATTCCCTCGACTGCCTATGGTCTTTACCATCAGATTTACTGCAGACCATTATTTTAACCTAATAGGTGCAAAGTTCTCATTAATATGGATGAATTAAGTCCAAACACAAAGTAGCTACTGTAAACCGTTATTGAGTTCCTGGAATTGGCCTTTGTCTTCATCATCAGAGCCTATCTAGGTGTAAAGTTCTTATCAATACAAATTAATCAAGCCCAAACACAAGGTAGCTGCTGTGAATTGTTGAGAAGTTCCTTCGACTGTCTCCCGGTTCCATAATCAGATCTACTCCAGACCTTTATTAAATTGTAGTGCTTTAAAATACTTAATGGAAATACTAAGAAATGCACTAGTCGCCCCTACGACTTTTGAAAGTTCCCCTTGATTCCTCTGGTCTTCCATCATCAGATCCTGATGTCCTTATAATGGGACCACCTTGGAAATATCTTCCTTCCACAAAAAAAAAAAAAATCAAAATCGGTTCGTAAACGACGAAGTTATCTGCGAACAACATTAAAAAAAACATATATACCTTTTGAAGTCGGTTAAAAAGGTAAAGAGAGCCATGATTTTGTGTAATATCTTGATTTAAAAGAGTGTCCTTGGACTTAATTGCCCGTTCTTTCGTTTTTTGAATTGCATACCACATTAACACTCTCAATGATACAAACGTTGGGTTTTTGGCGGGAAAGTCAAGCTGAGTGTCACGCCCATTTTTCATTGGACTTTTAAAATTATTTTTAGTGTAATTTACCAAATTAAAGTGCGTGATTTATGTAGTAAAAAGTGCATTCAGTAAATAATTCATAAAGAACAGTGAAATATCACAGCATAGTGGCTACATCATGACTTTGTCTCAAACCTCCATCGTAAGACGGGTCACGCTCACGCGGCCGTCTTTTTCGACATTGAACAATAATTCATTACGTGACATTGACTAAATGCCCAAACCGTGCGAAGCCATAAAAGAAAGAAATAAAAAAAAAAACAATCTCAATTTGAATCAGTTAGAAGCTTACTACTATTTCATTACGTAATTAGCGTATAATGTATCCTCTACTGGGACACGTGCCTCCTTTCAGTGAGAGGAGTGAGCCGTAATATACCACACGGGCCGATGTTTTCCTTCACCATTTTGAGAACAGTGAGGATGAAAATATTTATACATAACATTGTACATAACAAGTTACCACCCACCAGACAAAGTCTTGCCACCAAGCGATTTGTCGTGTTCCGGCATGATGTCTGGTGAAGCCGTACGGAGGACGGGTCTGAGCAGTTGTGTTGCGATGTGTGCCGGGTACGATGCGCCAAATGTTGTTGTGTTGGGAGTTTGGTCGTGGAGGGTCTTCAGATCAATCTCCCTTTGGCGCAGCATCGTTGGTCGTGTTGTTGGGTTTAACATTGCATCACCTCGCTCAACTGTCGTCTTCCTTCCTATTCACTCAGTTTTTCTGAGTGAATAGGCTTTTAATAAACTAGCGCGCTTTACCATCAACGATCGCATCACAGTTTACCATCAGGCGGGATTGCGGTCAAGTGCTAGTTTATAATTATTAAAAAAAAATACATAGTAAAGCGCCTGACGGGGTTCGAATTCGAACCTACGATCTACAATTTGTAAGTTGCGGCCGATGCCACTAGGCCACTACTGCTATTCCATTGCTTCATACATATTATTATGTTCGAAAAAGACTGCTCAGCAACGTTTCGTATTCTAATCTTAGTCTCAGTCTGACAAAATTGACTCTAATTTACTTAAATTTTTGTCTGGTTAATGATATTGATATTATCAGTGCAAATATTTGTATGCATGAATATGAATATTTGCACTGGTCTGGTCGTGCCTCGGAAAGTACGTTAAGCCGTCAGTTGCCATACGAACATCTAGTGGCAGTCGTTACGTGTTGTTGGAGCTCTCAAAAGTCTAACAATTGGTTTAACTGCAATGCTTTGATATCGCCTTCGGGTCGTGGAGGTCAGACGGCAGTCGTTTCACGGAAAATATCGAAGTTTAGCCAAAATCAGAAGTTAGACTGGTAAAGCGGACCCCAGACTCCAAAGTTGAAAAAAGCTTCGAATGCGACTGGCAATAACGCTGAGATTATGAATGACATTGATTATCACACACAATGGTTCACTGGAAGGACTAAGTGCGGAAACCAGTAACATAGAGTAGACATTAATTATTGCTGAGATCAGAGGAGAATTTTCGTAATTTAACGTAAGTTCAAAATCTAGCCTCGTTTGAAGTACACCTGTCAAAAATAGATCTAATTACCCCATATTTTGACAAGATTTTTATCTTTTTCATTTACGAAAATTGTCCTCCTAGATTTTGGACGTTTTTATTAACAGGAATCGGCTTTCTTAGGACAGTAATATCATCCATCAGTCTAAAAAAGTATAAAAGGCTGAGCTGTCAAGATTTAGAGCATATTGGGTACAACCCTAGTCAAGCGATTGCACTTGCGCTAGCGCATCTACTAGCACGTTGTGTAACGTAATATGGTGGATCGCAATCTTGCACGGATGTAGCAAAAATGAAAGGATTTGCGCTCACCAAGTTTTTTTATTATTGTTAGATATTGCCCTCATTTATTGGGGATATTGGATTTCTCATGTTGCCTGGAGATACTTCCGAAGGATACCATATACAGTATGTTAAGAAAACCCTGTCCGACCCGTGAAGGTGTTGTTAGGTATCGATAACTGATTCTACTAAAGCATACAAAACCGGGCTAAACTTTAAAAAAAAAATCCCCCTAAAAAAATAAATATTATTTCGCAAAAAGAGGTAACTTAATTAATGTGCGCTATGCACACCTATGCCCCATTCCGCGGGCGGCGGGCGGCAGGGCACGCGGCACGTGGTCGCATCGCTATTCGCCCATAATAATAACGGTGTTGTCACTTTTTAAAAATTACCAAATTTCGGGGAAGTTGAAATTAATTCGCGGGAAAAAATATTACAAAATTCATTTGTATTGGTACTATGATGATTACGTAAAATTTTATATTATATTTGGTCATGTGTTTACCTAACCTTTATTATCCTTATGGGTCGGACAGGGTTTTCTTAACATACTGTATAGGTATGTGACGGTAATTTGTTTCCCATGTTTTTTGCTTGGTATATTAACATCTTGTCACTCGTCTTAAATGTTTTTTTTTTAAACATTGGTTTACAGTAGGATTTTCACCCCTGTTGTGGATGAGTTCACAAGCATATGAATACACATACATTACGTCATTACAGAGTTAGTTTTTTTTTTATAAATTATAAACTAGCGTTTGATTGCAATCTCGCCTTATGGTAAGCAGTGACGCAATCTTTAATGGTAAAGCACACTACTTTATTTAGAGCCTATTCACTCTAGCCTTGAAGACACTTAAATTGTAGTCTGACAGAAACACCGCCGCTGGAAAATTGTTCCAGTCCCTCGATGTACGCGGTGTAAAGGAGGAGGCGAAACGCTTCGTCCGGGTCGTAGTGGTGTTAACAATTTAATGGTGGAAACTCGCCGTAGGACGGATCGTACGATGGTGGAACGGAGATGGGGGAATTAAATCATGCAATTCCCTCGCGCACTCCCCAAAATGCATCCCATAGAATACCGAAAGGCTGGCTACTCTACGCCTGTGCTCTAGGCTTTGGAATCAGAGGCCCTAGCCAATGTAACATCGCTTCACATCGAAACGAAATCGAATACTAAACCAACCAATAACGAACACGATTGATCTCGTGACGCGATAAATCACGTGGTCAATCGTTCCCGCTATTGGTTGGTTTGGTATTCGATTTCGCTTCGCTACGAAGCGATGTTACATTGGCTACAGGCCCAGTTCTATTGACGATAGATTCGTCTGAAGTCACAGCATTTTGCTGAGTAATGACCTGCATGCACCCTAATTTATGTAACACACTATTACTATCACTATATGTCTATATGTACACTATCTCTATATGTACGTAAAATGTGTCTGATCAACACAGTAAATCTCGCAATGAACGCTTTAGAACTGTATTTGCAATTACCGTACTGTTCTCGCACTGATGTGGCGCACTGCTTAATTATTGTTTATTTTGTAACACCAGTAGAAATAACTACCTACTTGTGTTACAAATCTAAAACCATAAGTCTCGCCTATTGCTTCCCATTCAACTCGATCCAGCTGCTACCATCCATGCTGTGAAGACCGTCGCTCTACCTAACCTGAGGGCGTCCCATCTTACGTTTACCGGTTCAGTATCCAGTCAAGAACACATTTACCCCAACGATCGGTTCTACGGATAATACAGCCAGCCCATTGCCAGTAGCTTACCTATGAACTCCAAAGGTCATGAAATGATCCATAAAACCCATTTAAAATCAAAACTGAACACCATAAGACAAGACAATACATGGAATCACGCCTTTAACTGTCATTGATTGCCATCGACATGATCCATTGTGTGCGGTCATTGTTGGTGCTGCATTGTTTGCGGCCATTCGAGCGTCACACAGGAATCGAATTCGCTACCGACACCCATAGAGGATGTATCGGGTCACGGTGATTTGATTTCCGGTTAATGTTTGGTTGAGTGATTGGTGTTTTTGTGTATGTTCGAAAATGAGTCTGCCGTTCGTGTAGGTGTTTGATAATAGATAGACTTTCGATATACTGGGCCCTGCTAGAGCCGCGGGTTTTTTGGAAGAGATTTTTCTCGGTGATAGGCCATAATATCGGCTGCCGCCAGAAGTTGCTGCCAAACGTTTCGTCATGTTCCGGCATGATGTCTGGTGAAGCCGTACGGAGGACGGGTCTGGGTGTTGCGATGTGTGCCGGGTACGATGCGCCAAATGTTGTTGTGCCGGGAGTTTGGTCGTGGAGGGTCTCCAGATCAATCTCCCTCGGGGTTAAAAATTGCATCACCGCGCTCAACTGCCGTCTTCCTTCCTATTCACTCAGTTTTTTTTAGTAAATGGACTTATTAAACTAGCGCTCTTTACCATCAACGATTACCATCAGGCGGGATTGTGATCCAGCACTAGTTTATTATTATTAAAAAAAAAAGATACGCTGGTCCCTGGCGCACAGGCAAGTGAAGGAGCACAGTAGGCCTAGTATGAGTTTTCATTACGATACTCGATCGTCGATATCGAGCGCGTTTGACACAGCGATTGG
This sequence comes from Sesamia inferens, assembly GCA_037179545.1. Taxonomy (NCBI): domain Eukaryota; kingdom Metazoa; phylum Arthropoda; class Insecta; order Lepidoptera; family Noctuidae; genus Sesamia; species Sesamia inferens. The sequence continues at coordinate 11,590,048 of CM073935.1, read as the reverse complement.
CCCGCTTCAAGGTCGTAAGAACTCTCAACCAATGAGAGCGTCAAACAGGCTCGATATCGGCGAACGAGTTTCGTAATGAAAACTCATACTGGGCCTACTGGTGGATTTTAGTCAGTAAAAGTCTGACACGCCCTTCTGCTCTGCTCGTAGTGGAAGAGGTCATTTGACGATTTCCCATCCAGAAAAGGCTATACTCGCTCCATTCCCTTGTTCATAAACTGAATTAGATTTATGTTTTGTGCATTTTTTTTAATAAAATTATAAACTAGCGCTTGACCGCAATCCCGCCTGATGGTAAGCAGTGACGCAATCGTTGATGGTAAAGCGCACTAGGTTATTAAGAGCTTATTTACTCTAGCCTTGAAGACACTCAAATTGTAGTCCGACGGAAATACCGCCGCTGGCAAATTGTTCCAGTCCCTGGATGTACGCGGTATAAAGGAGGAGGCGAAACGCTTCGTCGTATTTCATTAAGTAAATGACAGAAAATAAATATATAATAGTCTAGTCCTGTAATCCAGTTAAATTAGTCCGCGCCTAACGTATTCGAGAGCAGCGGTGACCCAGTGGTATCAACCGCGACTTACAAGTTGTAGGTCGTACGTTCGAACCCCATCAGGCGCTTTACTTTTTACATGCTTTTTATTAGCTTCACTTGTATGTTTGCTTTTTTCAACCTTACCTTACATTAATTTGTGCAGGCAAAGTATTTTTTAGTTTAGATTTTGAACTGAACTGAAGTTGAACTGAACTAAAATTTAGTTACATTTGTGAACCCGGAAATCGGCGCCGTTACCGGTTTAGTACACCCACACTTTACCAAGTATGTTTGAGATTTATGTACAGACGACAGCACAGCAAGCTGCACTGCAATCTGTTACGGTTTTTTTTGTTAGAATTTCAACTTTATCTATAAAGCATTAAGGCTCAAGGTTGATTGGGAGTTTTTGACAGGTTTGGGTAGCTTGAGCTGCTGTCGTCCTTACGAAATAGTTAGGTGGCGAGCCAAAAAGAATAACCAGACACAAATCCAGACTGCGGGTCTGAGAAACTACAGTTGGTAAAATTTTAATCGACTCGGGAATCAAACTTAGGATCTTGTGCTCGTAATTCTGATTCGTCGATTGACATCCGACAGATTTTGTAAATAAATATTGACAAAAATTCGTTTTTTTTTGTTTATTTTTATAATTATAAACTAGCGCTTGACCGCAATCCCGCCTGATGGTAAGCAGTGATGCGATCGTTGATGGTAAAGCGCGCTAGTTTATTAAGAGCCTATTCACTCAGAAAAACTGAGCGAATAGGAAGGAAGACTGTAGTTGAGCGAGGTGATGCAATGTTAAACCCAACAACACGACCAACGATGCTAATTGATGCCAAAGGGAGATTGATCTGAAGACCCTCCACGACCAAACTCTCAACACAAGAACATTAGGCGCATCGTACCCGGCACACATCGCAACACAACTGCTCAGACCCGTCCTCCGTACGGCTTCACCAGACATCATGCCGGAACACGACAAATCGCTTGGCGGCAAGGCTTTGTCTGGTGGGTGGTAACTTCTGCCGGCGGCCGATGTTATGGCCTACCACCGAAAAATTCCTCGAATAAAATTATTTGGCGCTGGTTGAAAAAAATAGCACTTAGTCAAATTAAATCTATGATAATAATTATCAATTGTTTTTTACCGCCGAGATCTATCTTCGAAATTTGATTTATTTTAAAACACATTGCTATTCCACTGCTCCATATGTCTATAAAATGTGTCTGCTTAACAACGAAAATAACGCAATGAATATTGTTGAACTGTCAAAATCAAACCCATTGGTCTGATAGTATGTATATGTTACGCAATTACCTTGCTGATTCTTCTTTTTTTATCAACATTTTTAAATTAACCCGTGTGTTTTTCCCATGTCAAATCCCAGATAAAACACTAAGGTTAAGTTTTATTTTTTATTATCTGTATCTCAATCTCTCTGTGTTACTAGGTATAAACTAGATTGCATCATAACCGTCAACTTGGAAATGGCCTCAAGATCTTATTATCTTCCCCAAGTGCAAGTTAAGTATTAAGTTAACTATAGTTAAGTTGCGGCGGACGTTATTAAATAGCGTCAAGTTATATGAGATACGTAAGTAATTACTTAGTGCTTGGACTAACTTAATTGACTTGACAAGCAAGTCTGTTTTTTGAAATAAAAGCGAAAACATCTTCGTAGTAACAAGATGGGAAGAAGATAAAAAAGAAATTTTTACTTTTTACGATTTGATTCGTGTTGATAATGGAGGCGGAGGAATGAGGGAAATGCTGTGGGGAAAGTTTTGAGTATTAATGTGATAGTAATTCGCAATGTCGTGATAGCCTAGTGGTTAAAACACCAGCCTCTCAAGTATGAGCAAGCGTGGTGATGCTGCTTCTCTGTATGAGAGGAGGCCTGTGCCCAGCATTGGGACGATAAAAAGGTTGATGATGATGAATGCACATTGATCCATAGAGTAGGGAAGATCAAAGCGCAGTGGATCGGAGCGAGAACCAAACCTGGGTAGTCGGCGCCACGTGGTGGTGTTCCACGCGCGCCTCAAAGAAATGTCATCACATCATGACGGGGTCCACGAAGACCGGTGCCAGGGCAGCGGGGTGTTCGAAAGAGATACCATGGCCCTGATGCACAGGCAAGTGAAGGGAGACAGGTGGGTTTTAGTCAGTAAAAGTCTAACACGTTCCGCTTCACCCAGAGCAGGAGAGGTGATTTGATTATCTCCCATACACAAAAAAAGGTGCGTTGGATGGCCTAATATGGGTAGAAAGGGGATGACGATTAATAGAGACTTATGGAAGAAAGAGACATGCATGTGCCAGACATTTTTTATTTTAAACTTACGCTTGACCGCAATCCGGTTTGATGGCAAGCAGTGACGCCATCGTTGATGGTAAAGCGTGCGTTATTAAGAGCTTATTCATTTAAAAAAAAACAGTGAATAGGAACGAAGACGGCAGTTGAGCAAGGTGATGCAATGTTAAACCCAACAATACGACCAACGATGCTGCGCCAGAAGGAGATTGATACAACAACATTTGGCGCATCGTACCCCGGCACACATCGCAACACAACTGCACAGACCCGTCCTCCATACTTTAGTAGACTTTACCAGACCTCATGATGATTTAGAATGTTGATGATACAGAGTTCTCTCCTAACGTGAGCTCAACAAAACTGTGCTATTGCTGACCACTTATCTTTAAACCATTATCTTCAGTTGACGATTCCGGTCCAAAATAAAATCCTTGCAGCTTAGAATCACATGGACTTCTATCATTAACCCAAGATGCATAGTCATCATTCCATTCTGAAGACAATTACCTTATTTTTAGAAACTTTCACATCTCACTTTCAATCCCAAGTCGTGGTGGCCTAGTGGTTAAAACACCAGCCTCTCAAGTATGAGTGCGCGGGTTCGATTCCAGGTCAGGCAAGTATCAATGTAACTTTTCTAAAGTTATTTATACTTTCTAAGTATATCTTGGACACCAATGACTGAAGGTGAAGGAAAACATCTTGAGGAAACCTGGACTTTAAGTCTGAAATCGCCAACCCGCATTGAGCAAGCGTGGTGATTACGCTCAATCCTTCTCTGTATGAGAGGAGACCTCTGCCCAGCAGTGGGACGATAAAAGGTTGATAATGACATAATGACATGTCAAAAATGCAAAGGTTGTCTGTAAAAGAACGTTAGTAACGACAAGAACGCCTATTGTGTCACCCTTTGTAAAATTTTCATATTTATGTTCTATAATTTATGTGGTATACATGAGTCTTCTTCATCTCAGCGTTCATCGTAGTCGTATCCGAAGCTTTTCAGATTTGGAGTCTAGGGTCCACTTTACCAGTCTAACTGCTCATTAAACTTCGATATTTTCCATGAAGCGACTGCCGTCTGACCTCCACAACCCGATGGCGATGTCGAAGCATTGCAGTTAGACCAATTGTACGACTTTTGAGGGCTCCAACAACCCGTAACGACTGTCATTAGATGTTCGTATGGCAACCGGCATGGCAAAGTACATTATAAAAGGCATTACATACAGTTTTAAATTCACAAATTTTTCAGTATCGTTGAGATGAATTTGAATGTTTTTTAAGTACGAAAGTGGGTTTCTGGTGTTGAACTCGAAGAACCTCGAAATTGTCAGAATATCACGAATTCAAAGGTGGTGTGGCTTGGTGGCTTGTGCTTGTGTTCATTCACAACACGACTTGTGCTTGAAAGTTATTTACATATTCATAATGCCAATTTCAAAATATGGATGTTATTTTTTTTCTCGAGATTGATTTATTCACGTTTTTCGACAAACACCACCAGAAAACATCACGAAATCTTATAAAAAACCTAATAAAAACGGTTAACAATGCATAATTGTAATTAATCCGTTAGATGTTGACAATGGGGCTGACGACAAACCAGTATTGTCTCCTGTCGCATCCTGTCATATTGTTTTACTTCACCCAGCCGTGAACACGTCTGCTCTAATGGCGGTTAGGGGGAATTTTAATTTTACTCTCTGTGTATAAATGTGAAGACAGTTCACGTGATTTTTGAATCCGGTATTGTTGATCGTAATTTGATACGCCAAAATGGAAGATTTACATCTACTTACATCTAAATATGTTAAATTAGCTACTGAAATTCCATTTCAAGAACTAAACGTAATAAAAAAGGAATAAAGATTTAAACTTTGGCCAATTGATCACAGGTCACTTGAAACAATTTTTTTTAATCTTCACAATCGTATATATTTTCTCATTCGTCCTTTCTTAATGATTCTGAGGCGATATTCGAATTTCGCCGAGTCAGGTAGTAGGAAATACAACAGTTCTTTTATTGCATTCACAACAGTGATGTTATATCGTTTACCTAGTCATATATTGGCACGTCTACGTTCTTAATATTTTACTGAAATTAGGATCAAAATTTTTAAAGAGGTTGGAAATAAATTTATGAGTTATTTTTACGTTTTTTTACAGATTCATGTTTATATGTACTAGTAAACAAACGCAGATTAAACGGCTTCGAGGTACTAATATAGACTCTAATAAATACTAAGGATATGTAATAAACTCAGTTTCATTGATGTAGCGAGGTTAGCGATGTATGTATATACGAGATTGTCATGCCATTTGGTAGCAACTGTCTTCAGATTCACTGGTTGGTAGTCTGGTATAGAGGGCAAAGGTTCTTAAAAAAAAGTTTTCAACGCATAATCTCTTAATTATACATACTTATGAATAGTGTCTACTCGCCAGTGTCTTTGCCACTGTTTTTTTTCTGTTGATTATCATTTGAAGTAAAAGAGAAGAACAGACATTTATTTGGAATAGACTAAAAGACAGACACCAGACAGACATATTAGAAATAATAAAGATCAAATAAAATGTATAGAGTTCGATGCAAAGTACGGAGGGACGGGTCTGAGCAGTTTTGTTACGTTTGGTGCTGGGTACGATGCGCCAAATGTTGTTGTGTCGGGAGTTTGGTCGTGGAGGGTCTCCAGATCAATCTCCTTCTGGCGCAGTATCGTTGGTCGTGTTGTTGGGTTTAATATTGCATCACTTCGCTCAACTGTCGTCTTCCTTCTTATTCACTCAGTTCTTATGAGTGAATAAGGCTCTTAATAAACTAGCGCGCTTTACCATCAACGATTGCATCACTGCTTACCACGAGGCGGGATTGCCACGGCAGCGCCAAAAAGGCCCAGTGCAGCTAAAATGCCAGGCAGTGCCTGACGTTGGTTTTCAACTGGATCTGATATGTGATGGATGTATAACAAATCAAAGTAAGAAACAATTATAATAACAGTAACACTCAAAATTTTGTGTTCCCCGAATTAACCCACGCTGCATTGTATCGCCTGCCCGCTCTGCAAACTTCTGTAACTTCTTTTTACTCCAAAAGGGTGCTTCTTAAGCATAATGGTTAAAAGCCTATAACCTTTCTTAAGGTTTGGGGTATCAAAAGAAAATCCCTTTTATTTTAATTCGCCTGGTCGTTTTAGAGATCGAAGAAGTTCAAAAAAAAAAACGAACTAAACAAACTTCAGTTATATTTTTAGTACTGATTTTAAATCGCGTGAAGAAGGATTTTGAGTTTCATGCAATTGAAATGCCACATATACTTAAATTGGATAAGCATGTCACTGCTCGGTCACAGGGGAGTGGCTTTATTTTACGTTCAGTTCGATCAGTCGTGACGGGCACATCCGATTGCGGAAGGGAGCGTCCTGTCAGGTCATGTTACAAATAATTTAACTTCCAAAATGTTTTTATGGTTGGATAAGTTTGAATTTGAGGTACTTATTCTCTTCTTCACAGATATGTAAGCAGCTAACCTTTTTGGTGTTTTAGCTGTTCTGGTCAGAATAATTCTGAGGGGTAATTGCGCAATGGGTTTCATTTTGACAGTTCAACAATATTCATTGCGTGACTTCGCCGCCGGCAGAAGTTACCACCCATCAGACAAAGCCTTGCCGCCAAGCGATTTGCCGTGTTCCGGCATGATGTGTGGTGAAGCCGTACGAAGGACGGGTCTAAGCAATTGTGTTGCGATGTGTGCCGGGTACGAAGCACCAAATGTTATTGTGTCGGGAGTTTGGTCGTGGAGGGTCTCCAGATCAGTCTCCCTTTGGCGCAGCATCGTTGGTCGTGTTGTTGGGTTTATTAACATTGCATCACCTCGCTCAACTGCCGTCGTCCTTCCTACTCACTAAGTTTTTTAATTGAATAGGCTTAATAAACTAGCGCGCTTTACCATCAACGATTGCATCACTGCTTACCATCAGGCGGGATTGCAGTCAAGCACCAGTTTATTATTATTAAAAAAAGAACATTATAAATAAGTTACGTTATTTAGGTAATTACCTACATTAGTTTATTTAGGTCCACCAACAATTATATAAACTGGGTGTTGTAACATGAGGTATCGTGTAATTTTAAAAGGTGACAGAAAGGTGTTACCATCACTTATAGGTGAACTCCGCATGCATACAATAATGGAGCTGTACAAGAATTCAACTTAAAACTAAAACTTAAACTAAGTTACTGGAAAAGCTGTTTCATATATTGCCAGAAAGTGAGTGCTAATTTCAATCCGGAAGATATTTATAAATTATGGCTTTCAAATTGCTAAAAGAGTGAAAGTTCAGATCAATTTGATCGCTAATATTATTTACTACCGTACAAAATCCAGCAATGTGGAAGAGACGCCTAAAATATTTCATTTTATCATTTATTTATATTGAAATATGTCCATAAAATATTTTGATACATGCACTTCAATGTTGGCGAGCTACTTTATACAATTTTGTTTTTTTATATGTAAAGAAAACCCCGTCCCCATAAGGATAATAAAGGTTAGGCAAACACATGATCAAATAAATTATGAAATTTTACATAATCATCATAGTATTTAGTAACAATACTAATGAATTTTGAAATAATATTTTTTTTCGCGAATTAATTCCAACTTTCCAAAAATTTGGTATTTTTTTAAAAAGCAATAACACCGTTTTCGTCGGTAGAATGAGCGACCATGTGCCGCATGCCCTGCCCTCCTTCACCCGCGCATTTATTGCCTACCGCACTTGTATTAAGTTACCTCTTTTTGCGAAATAATATTTATTTGTTTAGGGAGAATTTTTATTTAAGTTTAGTCTGGCTTTGTAGGCATTAGTAGAATCAGTTATCGATACCTAACAATACGCTCACGGATCGGACAGGGTTTTCTTTACATATTGTAAACATAGTTCAATACCTCAAGGAGACGAGAGGAGATTCTTCGAATAAAAAATCGGCGCAGTCTTTAACTATTAAAATTAAATGATATTAATATTAAAATACCTTATATTATTTGAATAAATCGGTCTAAACCCAACTTCCTACAATGACATCTATTATGGTAAACTGCTTCCTACCTCGGAGAACCGCTAAAGTGGCTTATTACGAAGGCTTGACAACTGTAGTGCGTAGTTGAGATTCCATTAGAGGCAATGTGAATGATGCGCGTCGTTGGCTCAACGATTAGAGTAAGGGATTGTGTACAATGTTGGTGGTCTAGGAGTTTTTTTATTAAGCTTGAACTATCAATATAACTTTTCTAAGTTATAAGGGGTGTATCTGACATAGACGCACAAACGAGTACCATGGATCCAGTACATGATTCTGAACCCCCCAGTGGTGGAATTTTTCGTCGGCTTTTTCATGATTAAAAAAAAAATATATGTAATTTTTTTCACTTTAGACCGTTCATAAATGCTATACTTTTATAACCCAATAAGATTTTAAAGTAAACAGTAATTAATTCGCTAATTACACAAAAAAACACAATGAAAACAAAACTCGAAAAACTATCTTGTCACCTGATTTAATAGAGTTCACATCAGGGACAAATAGGAAAGACCAATTCTGGAACCAAGTCTGAACTGTGTACTGCGGCTTTTTCTAAATTCTTCCAGGCATCCTTTTCTTGAGCAACATTGATTCAAACCTCGCCGTACGCGTTAAATCTGCAATCGAGACGTATTTGCAAATAACGTTATCAAATATAACTTTAATTCCTATATGTAATAGAGTTCGGTTTATCTTACATATTTAATAACTTTTCTGAAATCAACATAATTGACATTCAAATAAAGTTGAGTTTTACTTGAAATAATGTAAATTAGAAATGTACCTAAAATTTGAATATAGGTCGTTTCGCCAGGTTACTTTTACGTTTTATTTTGTAGCTAATAAGTAGATATGTTTTTAATCGCCACGCTTTGCAGAAAGAGGGAATTTTCTTTTCAATGTTGCCTGAAGACTCATAGGCCTCGTCATGGGCAAACATTTTGCAATCATGACGTTCTTGAACTGATGAAATAAAAACCATTGCTACAGAATGTGAGGTACGCAATTATGCGTGTGTAAAGTTTTGAAAGGTGAAACAGGAATTTGTGTTGCAAGCTGAAATGGCATTCGGAAATATAACATAACTTTTAGCATTATTTAATTCATACTAGTAATATAGATACTAAAAAAAAACTGTTAATACCATTCTTATAAATGTGAGCTAACATAACTCCCAAATCGCTTCACAGCAGTAGGACAACTTTTCTTTCCCTGTTTCTACTAGGTATTAGGTATAAAATTCGTGAAATATTTTAATATAAAATTGGTCAACCTATCGCTCTCGCTAAAAAAAAAACAAATCTAATGTATAAAGTTTTATATTTAGTTTAATATTTTTGGAGCAAAGAAGAGATGAAATCAGCCAGCGGAAGATACTTATTCAAAACGAAAACGCTTGCAGTAGGTATAGACTTCCCCTTACCCCATAACACCGTGATATATAATCGACTCTCATGGCGGCGACATTGACCTGAGCAGGCGCGTGCGCTCCTTACAAGCAGAAAAGCTCTGCATACCCTAATAGTCTTCTAAAATTATAATATACTGTAAAATAATTTATATACTACAAAGTTAAAACTAAAAGACTTTGTTAATCAGTTATTGATAACACTGCCATCTATTGGGCCTAGTGCTAACGAGACACATTAGTTGCCTTAGGCGCGACACCCACGCCTCTTACGGCGTAAGCATAAACAAAATGTGCCTCCTCCGTATCTGTCTGTGTATAAAATTATTTGCTTGTGTGCCTAAACTGTTGTGTACGTGTGCGTGAAATTTCTTTGGGTTTAAAGCCCATGATAAGCACAGCTTCTAATAATGCGACGAATTTAAGAAGTTCAGAAATATAGCATGATTGTTGTTCGTTCAAATACCTTTTTATTTTAGCAGCTTATGTTGTTTCATTATTGGTGTTTTTGGGTTAAATATGTATTGATTGTTTTAAGCGGAATTGAATATTCATTTATTTTAGAGTTTTTGGTTTAACACAAAAGAAAGGTTGTCTTTATAAAAAGTATTATGATAATTATATGTGGTTAGCAGGTTGTGTAGTGTGTACAAATAAATTGTTTTGTTTCTCGTATAGGTATATTATTTTAAAACACGGCTTTGACAGTTCGACGTTATAAAAACTTAAAAGACCTTAAGTTTTTCAACCTACTTGCTTTTGAATTTCAATACTATACTTTATGTTGTAATAATTTTCCTGAAGTTTACAAATTAGCAAAATTTATTAGTTATGATTCCAATGAGTAGTGCATTACGCATATTTATGAAAAGCCAAAGCAGACTCATAGATTTGTCTATCTGTCCATTTTAAAAGAACTTTTAGCGATTTCAAAACGATCTTATATATATTTGATGTAAAAATCAAATATATATAAGATCGTTTTGAAATCGCTAAAAGTTAGAGTTATTTAAAAATAGATAGGCGCGTTGATTTAATTTATAGATAGTGAAATATTTTTTTTTAGTTTTTTGAGAAATAAATTATTACTTATTTACAGTTGAGTTAGTAATACCATTTCATTGTATTTTGACAGCCTATATGGCGTAGCGGTAGCGAACGCGGCCGCTACGTAAGGAGGCGCGGGTTCGATCCTCGCGCAGTGTAAGTATTTGTATGCATGAATATGAATATTTGCACTGGTCTGGTCGTATCTCGGAAAGCACGTTAAGCCGTTGGTTTCGGTTGCCATGCGAACATCTAGTGGCAGTCGTTACGGGTTGTTGGAGCCCACAAAAGTCCAACAATTGGTCTAACTTCAATGCTTCGATATTGCCTTCGCGTTGTGGAGGTCAGACGGCAGTCGCTTCACGGAAATTGTCGAAATTTCGCCAAAATCAGCAATTAGACTGGAAAAGCGGACCCCAGATTCCAAAGCTTTGGATGCGACTGGTATTAACCTTGAGATGATGATGATTTCATTGTATTCATTTGGGCAAATAAAAAATACCTAATGCCGCACGTATATCATTTATTTGACTTGTTCTTATCATAAATCACATACTTAGATGTTCATTGTAGCCACGCACAAACATCAATTCAATGTTGACATGCGAAAAAGTACGCGACTATGTTAAATTGAAACTACGTCTAAGTTACGTTTTTTAAGTTTTACCATATATAAGCACAGAGACTTGGATAGTAGGTATATTTATGCATACCCCCAATAAAATCTTTGTGCACGCCCCTGGACCTGAGTAACGTAGGTTATGGTCACAGATCTGTGTTAATGCCATCGCCATGGGATCGTTTAATTACTGACGCGTTTTTATGGGTTTTTAACTGTTGACGGCTTAGATTGTGCTCAGAGAATGATGGTTATGGTATTTGATAGGGGTTTTGTAACCTTGTGTGGACTATTAAGTATGTACGAGTAGCATTTCCTGTGGAAAAGATTGTCAAGCAGGACCACGTGCATTATTATGTAATGTAATCGGTCAGTCATGAGAGCAGTTTATTAATTTATTTATACTTTTCGCACAAAGAAATGTTCAAAGGCGGATTTAATTCTTTCGGCATTCTCTACCAGTCAACCATGGATGGTGAAGAGAGATGGCAGGTGATTTCTACGAGGTGTAAGGCTATCAGAGTTTTGACCTCTGGCAGACGATTAACTTTGAATTGACAATTGACAGAGTTAGATGTGGCACATTGCGGGTTGGTGGATCTCACATGTATTCAATTTCATGGCTCTAGGACATGCAGGTTTCATGTACACGATGAAAAGTGTTTGCTTGTTCTCGGGCATAAGGCCTACAAAACGCATCGGCGCCCGGTAAGGAACAGGCCTGTGTCGACGGCGCGATGTGTTTCACGCACGCCTCAAAGAGATGTCAGCACATCGTGACGGGGTCAATGAAGACCGATGCCTCCAGGGTCAGGGTTGCGGGTTGGATAAAAAAGAAACAGTGAGCCATCGCACAGGCAAGTGAAGAAACACGGGTGGGTTTACTGACTAAATCAGTAAAAGTCTGACACGCCCTTCCGCTCCGCCGAGAGCGGGAAAGATCATTTGATGATTTCCCATCCCGAACAAAAAAAAAAGGCTTACTAAACGCAAGCCTCAGTCGTTACCACCCAGCCATTACTGTTCTTGATGTTGGTATTCCGTTCAAATGATAGATGTATGACATTTACTTTATTGCAGCTTTTTAACCAAAACAGGCCTAAATGCTAGGTATAGTTACGCTATAGTTAACTGTTTTTAATGTTAATTTCCAATATGTTGGCTAAGTTTTTATACAGATTCAATTTAACTCGACCAAGGAGTGCAACACAAGTACCTACTAATAAATATGGTGGTCAGCAATAAGCGAAATAAGATTTTGACAGTGACATTTGATTTAGGTATCACGTATGTAAGGCTATCGTATCTATATTATCTACCATATGACTGCGACAAAAACAAAACATGAATTCCGAACATACGACCCACTAAATAAACACAAACAACTCAAATCAGCACTCGACACGAACACAACGGGAAAATAGAACTATCAAAGTCGCCAATCAAACGTCATAACCACTGTCATGGTTACCTTAATAAAGGGTTATCTCACTAAAAAACGTTTCAAATAATTAATTATATATAGTTGTATTTTTATTCAAATTAATTTAGTAGTATTTTTATGAAAATCTTTTATTCTTTTCCATTTCATCTATATAGCGTACATAGTGGTGGCCCAAAATTAAACATCTCCTTTGAATTAAGATCCTTTCCGTCATCAATTCAAATGAGGTTCTTTTTAAGAAATAAATTAAACAGTTGCATTACATCTCAGACAAGTTATTAATCAATAACCAGTCGGTTCACACGCTAATGTCAATAACCCTGATTCGCAAGCGCAGCGTATCTGCAGTGTCACTAACCATAGAATTATAGACCATGTGGCTGTAACCAACAGCTAGACCGCAACTTCCGCGATGACATTCCCGTCTGGTTAGTGATGTTGTTTTGTGGCAATATCTGTCATGTATGCCATGATGATAGAATATCAATTCATCTAACTTTATTGTGTTTTATACTACAACATATGTCGTGGTGGCCTAGTGGTTAAAACACCGCCTTCTCAAGTATGAGTGTGCGGGTTTGATTCCAGGTCAGGCAAGTACCAATGTAACTTTTCTAAGTTATATGTACTTTCTAAGTATATCTTGGACACCAATGACAGATTAAATGGTGAAGGAAAACACCTTGAGGAAACCTGGACATTAAGTCTGAAGTCGCTTGAGCAAACGTGGTGATTACGCTCAATCCTTCTCTGTATGAGAGGAGACCTGTATAGCTACCATGAGTTTTCATTACGAGACTCGATCTTCGATATCGAGCGCGTTTGGCGCTCATTGGTTGAGAGTTCTTACAATCTTGAAGCGGGCCAATCGATGTGTCAAATGCGCTCGATATCGAATATTGATTCTCGAAATGTACTGTGCCCAGCAGTGGGACGATAAAAAGGTTGATGATGATGATGATCCTGCCTTATGGCAAGCAGTGATACAATCTTAAATTGCTAAAGCTCACTAATGTATTAAGAGCCTATTCACTCTAGTCTTGAAGACACTTAAATTGTAAGCAAACGGGAAGACACCCGCAGGGAAATTGTTCCATTTCATAGACGTACGTGGTATAAAAGGCGAGGCGAATGGCTTCGATCAAGTAGCTAAATATATTAAACAGCTAAAGGATCTAGGAAAATCTCAGAAAAAAGTAAATGTATTCGAAGTCACATCCCTCCTTCTCGTATAACGTATTAACTGGATGCGACAACAAACTAGTCTTAAAGTCTTTATAAAAAGCAATTCACTGCTGTATAAGGGACTGTGCCCGCTAGAGCGTAACAATTTGATCAATGTATGAGACTTGAATGTACGGTGCTATTCAATCATGTGAAAGAGAAGGACATTAAATTGTATTCTGATTTGTATTTAGATATAAGTGAGTCAATTTATGTATAGTTTGAGTTTTAATATAAATATAAGTAATTTACAATTGATGTCGTTAATTTGCCTGGTCTTTGTCTAAGTATGTGTTGCTGTCAGTGTAACTGGGCCCTATTCTGCTATTTTTATTTTGTCATTCAATACGATTCCATTGTCATCGTGAAAAAAGTTCAAAATCTGCTAAATTCATACGTGGAAAAAGTTCAAAATCTGCAAAATTCATAATGATCGATCTATTATCAGTCAGTCGCCTCGTAATGGACGGGTGATAGACTGACATTGTCGTATTGTCATTATCATAATACCCGTAGAAATGATTTTCTAAAATCTAGGTACTACTCAATTTGTACATTTTTTAATATGGGGTGGAGTGTTAGTGATTGACCACTGGAAAGTCATTATGACGCCATTTTGTTAGTAGATTACGAAACGTGTCAAAATCGATAATTATGAGATCAGTGATCGACTATTTTGACCCTATTGTAATAGTAGACTACCCTGGATTGAGTGACAAATTATCAGACCTCCACAATCCTATGACTGAGCCACATCATACTTCTTAACTGATTGTTAGACTTGGGGCATCTGACTGCCCGTAACGACTCTGAAAAGATCTCCGATACGCGGGTTATCCGAGCCATGTACCATCCGCGGCAAGCGTAGCACCCTTTGATCTATCCGTTCCGTGATAAAGACGTATGATCAGGATTTAAGAACACTTTATTCGTTAACGGTTACATTTCACTTACTCGTTAACTATATTTATAATATGTTTTGGTAGTTAAAAACTCATTCCATATATTATGACGTAAGCACAAGATTAGGATTTCATTATCGTCAAGTGTTAGCAATGAATATTCACTATCTATGCTCCTCTATTTTTTTTGACTCGAATGTTTTTCCTATATTGAGATTATGATCTTAATTGTTTTAATAAACACTATAATCCTTCTTCTAGTCTCCCTGATAGATGAAAGCTTCTGAAAAATGATTACCATGCAATTCAATTATGTCTCAACTGCTATCCTGCCTTTCGGTCCCAAAAAATGCAACCATAGTGTTGTGAACATCTGTGCTGCTTCCGACAATATTTAGAAAGTAGTGAAGTCTTGGGTCAACAAAATTTAAAATAATCGTGCCATCCACACTGAGAAGAATTCAATCACGTTGAAAAATAGTCACACGTCTAGAAAATTACTTCAGGTTTTGATGTGTTACCCAAGTCCAGTGCACCGAAGCCTCTTATTTAGCCATTACTTATGTAATAACTTAGTCAATGGCCCTCAGTGGCGCTCAGTGGTCGGTCGATGCACCATGTTACAAGTATGATGCGTCGCCGACGATACATTCTGCAGTTTTTGTACGAGTGAGTTTATATTGAGCCAAAGGGTTTGAAGACCCTAGATATAGCTGTAGTGGGTGTGTTTCCTAATGTTGCGAAGAGTATAATTAATTATTAGCAATTTTGAATTAACTTAGGATATTGATTAGTAATTTAAATGTTTTTGTTTTATTGGGAGCTTCCTACTTATTTCAAATAACCATTAATGGGCGAATATTTAAATTATTTGAAAAACTGTTTCTCACATCCTTTTTGCCAAAATTCTGGATTGACTGTATTTTCGATGTTTATTTTTCAAGAAAAACGATCTTTTAGCCGTGACTCCACGCGGGCAACAATGGCCTTTTTTATTGTTTTCGGTATTAAGCCGGTTAAAGTAAATAATTATACACAAAAAATACACTTCCCTACGGGAGTTATAGTTGTCCAAATTGGGGTTGCTTGAGAGTATTCCAGTAAGGCAAGGGCCTCGTTAACCATGGTACCAAAAACGTGGTACTAAGAGGAGATAGCATAGTGTGCTACTCAACATTATTCATCATCAACCTTTTTACCGTCCAACTGCTGGGGACAGGTCGCCTCTCATACAGATAATGATTGAGCGTAATCACCACGCTTGCTTAATGCGGGCTAGCGATTTCAGACTTAAGTCCAGGTTTCCTCAACACGTTTTCCTTCAACTTTTAATCAGTAGAACTGAGACTTAGAACGTACATATAACTTAGAAAAGTTACATTGGTACTTGCCAATAATACTCAACAAAAGACCAGTATCTTCAAACCAGTCATAACCATTCCGCATTACTAAGATTATGACTGCTCGATGGGCACTCAAAACAGCACCATTTACAAACACGGTGTCACTAAATAAACCATACGCTCATCACTCAAAGTTTGTTTATTTCCTATTAGTTGGATATAAATAAACATTGCATGCATCTTAATACAGAATTAGTTGCTTCCTGTTGTTGCTATGTTTATAGGAAATGTGACTCAATCCCACAGTTTATTCTGAGTTTGTTAAACAGGATGCAATACGGCATACCAATACAGGTGGAAATTGTCAAACATATGCCGTATCGCACGGCTCTAAAGATATTATTAAATATTTATTGCACACTCGCTTTTGCCCACGACTTCGCGTCAATTTCTGTTATCATATTTTTGGGTAACTTGAACCGTTTACGTAGCGCATGCAACAAAACACTTAATAAATAATTTTCACCGTTTTATCCACATTTTCCACTGATTTTTCGCTCCTTTTGGATAAACGGCTTGTTTAACACAAAATGTTTTTTTTATTCGAACCAGCAGTTTCTGAGATTAGCTCGTTCAATCGTATGAACTCTTCAGCTTTGTAATATTGCTATAGATTAACTGCTGAATTAAGTTTTTGGTTTCAACAGTGTGCCCAGTACTCAAATCGGGTATATAGAACATTTTCTTTGATCAAAAATTATCAAAATAATTTCAATTTCTTTCTTTTTTTAAGTGATTATACACCCCAATTATACTTGAAATATAGACATAGCCCTGAAACTGTTCATTGGCGCCGATTTCATAAATTAATTTCTTTGTGGACCTCTAGGAACATGATTCTCTATGGCATTTAGATAGTTCCTTCGCCTATCCAATAGGCAGCCATCCAAAATCTTTTATATTAAAAAACGAAAGAATGTTAGTTCATCAGATTTATCCATCTTTGTAAACAGATGCAGTGTATCTTACATGTTAAAATGATTTACAATCCAGATGATGTGTTCATAATAATAGTTCATTATAGTTTTTATGTGATTTCTCACGAGGATAGCCGGCTTCTTGTTACATATCCTGCCGCTGTGCCACCCTCGGGGATGCGGTGGGAACTGATCTATTCTATTTTTAGTCCTAACGCACTCTTTTATAGGATGTTTCAAAGATTCAGGCACTGTTTTATACATTAATAATAGGGATGTATCCAAGGTATGAAAACCAAAAAAATAATTAGTCCGTCTTATAGATAATAAAAAAAATTAAGACCCGTATTTATTATTTTGTAGAAATTACCAAAAATTACTGAAATATAGCGTATTAAAGTTACGGAGTGGGGGCTAATTACGTCACGCCATGCTATATTTTGACGACGGCGTGACGTCATGCGATATTTCAAATCAATATATCTTCCTAAGTATTTGAATAAAAGAAAAAATAAAAAATACGTGTTCAATATTTTTTAGAAATCTATCTGATGGACATTCAATTATTTTTTAGGATACAACCCAATTGTCTGGTAAGTTTTTTAGTTCTATCAAGGTCGAAGAACGGTAAGAAGTGGTGAAGGGCGGCCGTTTTTCGATATTATCTTAAGATTTGTTTTTTTTTTCGTTGCCCCACAGTAGGAGTTACACCTTTTTTTTTGTTGTGCTCTGGGCGGAGCGGAAGGGCGTGTCAGACTTTTACTGACTAAAACTCACCCGCGTGTCTTTAATTGCCTGAACGCCAGAGACCAGAATAGCGTTTTTGGTCCTTTTTGGCACACATTCCAGCTAGTTTTCTACATTTGTTTTTTCACATTTTAATTATTTTTTCTTTTGTTTTAATGATTGTCTTCATCTGATGTATTGTATGTTAAAAGACACACGTGTGTGCTAAATAAATGTATTTTCTTTCTTTCTTTAAAGTGTAATAGCCTTCCTTAGATAAAGCACGTTAATCTGTTGGTCCCGGTTGCCATACGAACATCTAATGGCAGTCGTTACGGGTAGTTGGAGCCTTCAAAAGTCCCACGAATGGTCTGAATGCAATGCTTCGATATCACCTTCGGGTTGTGGAGGTCAGACGGCAGTCGCTTCACGGAAAATATCGAAGTTTAGCCAAAATCAGCATTTGGACTGGTGAAGCGGACCCTAGACTCCAAGGCTGAAAAGAGCTTCTAATGCGACTGAGATTAACGCTGAGATCATCATCTCAGCGAGCACAATTCCACTGCGAGCCACTGATCTAAGGAAGGCTCATGATGATGAGCCTTCCTTAGATCAGTGGCTCGCAGAATTGTTGTGATTCCATATTTTAAAACCGTTAAATTTTTACCCCAAAAAAGATGCGGGCAAAAATACTTTTCCTCGATTCTTGCAAGTGGCGTGACTAACCAGTAGCATTCGTATGTAAATTAATAACGTATTAGAGACAATTTGTTCTAGAGGGATGTTGGGACAGACGGACAGACATGCGGGCTTCGCTCACTAATTCACGGCTCTTCGATTAAGTAATGGCAGGGAATTGAACATCAATTTATCAGTTAAAGCCGTTGTTAAGAGCTTTTTGTTCGAGCAGTTTTTCAGTATTTTCGATTAATTCTCCGATGTATTGAGCGGAGTCTTCGTAAATACTGATTAAGATCAATTAAGATGGGTTTGTGGTGAAATGTTTTATATTCGTTTCTTTTTTTATAATTGTAAACTAGTACGTGACCGCAATCCCGCCTGGTAAGCAGTGATGCAATCGTTGAGGGTAAAGCGCGCTAGTTTATTAAGATCCTATTTAATAAAAAAACTGAGTGAATAGGAAAGAAGACGGTAGTTGAGCGAGGTGATGCAATGTTTAACCCAGCAACAAGACCAACGATACTGCGCCAGAGAGAAATTGATCTGGAGACCCTCCACGACCAAACTCCCGACACAACAACATTTGGCGCATCGTACCCGGCACACAATGCAACCTAACTACTGCTCAGACTACTTACCTTCTGTACGGCTTCACCACACTTCATGCCGGAACACGACGAATCGCTTGGCGGCAAGACTTTGTCTGGTGGGTGGTAACTTCTGCCGGCGGCCGATGTTGTGGCCTATCTCCTCCACTATACCACTTTCTGTTTCAATGATAAAGTCCAAAATGATATTGTTCTTCAGTTCGTGTATAATCTATCATCATCATCATCAGCCTGTAGCAGTCCACAGCTGAGCATAGACCTCTCCAATTTCACGCCATCATCCTGCGAAGATCGTGCTTGAGGGCATTCCACCTTACGTTTTCCGTATAATCTATGTACTTATGTATGTAATTCTTATTGTAGAGCTACGTTTTTTACAAAAGTTGGTAAAAAAAAGTACATAAATCACAGATTTATGTACTTTTTATGTATTTCGGGAATAATTTGACAAAAATGTAAGCCCTTCTAGACGTGGCCCTGCATTGTTAGATTGAAATGAAATTCTAAAAATAATACTTTAGAAGAGACCTCTGTGTTTATTTGAAAGAAAAGAAAAAAAAAATTGTGACTCGTTTAGGAAGATCATAAAACTAACAACTGTTTGGCGTTCCTTCTCAGGGAATGCTGACGCCATGTAATTTAAATAAAAAATGGATGTCACGTGATCAAATTGCTGAAATTTCGGAAATAAGGCACTTTACAGGGCTTGGTGTGAATATGTTTTGTTAACATTGATGACAGGTATTGATTTCTACAGATTATACGCAAGGCCACCATTTGTAAGAAAAAAAAACAAAACAAAATAGCGGAGAAATGTATGCCTAGATAAAACCCCTTCTCATTCTTTATAAACGATATAAAACCTATATAAAGGCCAAACTTTGCAAAAAGGGGTATTATAAAATCTCAGATTATTTAGAGGACAGAGAGGCTTGGGACTGAGCTGCTCGCTCTGTTAAGCATTGTTATTAAGCAATATGCGTAATTATTACGTAAATTATTGTAAACATTTTCATTTTTAATGTCTGGACTTGAAAAAGACGATGATCCCTGAGTTTGTTTCGGCTGTTTCTTCTCAGAGCTAAGTCAGTTAGGAAATGCCGGGAATTCATCTAGTTTAAAAAAAAAAAAAATATGACGTGTAAAAGTGATCGGTGATCCTACTTGCTTAATAAACGATTTCATTTCATTTCATTTATACAAATTTTACCTACTTACTTTTTCCCTTTGTCAAATTGCTGGGTCAACAAATCTGCCCACAATTAAGACCACATATTGTCACTCCAATTAAGCCTGTCGTTAAAATGCTGCATCGCCTTATGCAAACTTAGATGATGATTAATACCGTTTCTAACTGCGTTCTTGGAAGTGTTGTAGTACAGCTTAATTGGCGTAATCATTTCGGTCTAGAAAGACCTAAACGTATTTTTGTTTCAGTTATTGTAGTGTAAGATTGTTGAAACTACAGCTAAGTCTATATACATAATAAAAAAATAAAAAAAGCCTTTTATTTCCTGCCAAATTTTACAAATTCGGTTAAATTAGGTACTAATTTAAACAAACTGAGTTTCTATCTATTTATCTTAAGTCGTATTCTATATATTTTATTTTGTTTTTTTAAATTGTCTTACATGTATAATTAAAGGACGAAGTAAAATTTACTATAATAATTACTAGGTTAGTGAGCAGGATCCCTTTCTGAGGTGAAGGCCTCCTCCAGAGATTGCAATCATCATCAACCTATTTTATCGTCCCACTGCTGGGCACAGGTCTCCTCTCATACAGAGAAGGATTGAGCGTAATCACCACGCTTGCTCAATGCGGGTTGGCGATTTCAGATTTATAAAGTCCAGGTTTCCTCAAGATGTTTTCCTTCACTTTCAGTCATTGGTGTCCAAGATATACTTAGAAAGTAGGGATGTTATGGATATGAAATTTCGGATACGGATTGGATACGGATTTAAGAATGATTATTATACCGGATACGGTTACGAATACGGATAATAAATTATTTCGGATTTTCCGTTAGTTTCGGTTACGGATATTAATTTTTTAAGGAATTTCAAAAGTAAAATACAAATAGGTAATAAAGTAGTTTTACTTAGTTTTTAGCAGGAATTTCAATCAGTCTGTGAGGTCGTCGTGAATCGGTAATTTCATCAAAAAATAACCAAACTGCACTCGACTTAGGACGCATTTTGTACAAGTTCAATCGATATCGTAACACAACACACTTGTCGAACTATTTGCTATTATAGAATTGGTCACAAGTCAGTTATTTACGAGAATGTTATGACGACAAAAGAAGAAAAAAAAACAAACAATGCGCGTGGCTTGTGTGTGAAAACAACTTGTCATAACGTGTCTCAATTAGGCTCCGCCCTTATCCGATACTATGCGAAACTTTTATTTCGGATTCGGTTACGGTTACGGATGATTTTTTATATCGGATATCCGATAGTTTCGGTTACGGTTACGGAGCTCCGTAACATCCCTATTAGAAAGTACATATAACTTTAGAAAAGTTACATTGGTACTTGCCTGACCTGGAATCGAACCCGCGCACTCATACTTGAGAGGCTGGTGTTTTAACCACTAGGCCACCACGACGCGAGATTGCAATATAGTCCTTTTATTGACTGTAAGTAGTTTCTTTTATAAAATTAAATATAAAATCTACATACATAATCAGCCTAAATTCTTCCCACTGTTGGGACACAGGCCTCCTTTCGATGAGAGGGAGTGGGCTGTTTTCTACCACGAGGGTCTAATACGGGATGGTAGATGTGACATGCCTTCGAAGCTTTTGCTTCTAAAGCATGCCGGTTTCTTTACGATGTTTTTCTTCACCGTTTTGAGAGCAGTGGTTGAAATGAAATGAAATGAAATGAAATGAAATCGTTTATTAAGCAAGTAGGATCACCGATCACTTTTACACGTCATATGTTTTTTTTTTAATTTTTTTTTTTTTTTTAACTAGATGAAGCCGGCATTTCCTAACTGACTACCTCTGAGAAGAAATAGCCGAAACAAACTCAGGGATCATCGTCTTTTTTAAAGTCCAGACATTAAAAATGAAAATGTTTACAATAATTTACGTTATAATTACGCATACTGCTTAATAACAATGCTTAACAGAGCGAGCAGCTCAGTCCCAAGCCTCTCTATCCTCTAAATAATCTGAGATTTTATAATACCCCTTTTTGCAAAGTTTGGCCTTTATATAGGTTTTATATCGTTTAATGGGTAAGTTTCGAATGTCTATGGGAAGCTTGTTGTAAAAGTGTATACATTGACCCATCAACGAGTTGCCTACTCTGTGGAGACGAGTGTGATGTACAGCAAGATTGTGTTTGTTCCTGGTATTTATATTATGAATATCGCTTATTTTCTTAAAATTAGATATATTTTTATGTACATACATAAGATTTTCAAATATATATTGCGAAGCTACAGTCAGAATGTTCACCTCTCTGAATTTTTCTCTAAGAGAATCTCTAGGACCAAGGTTGTAAATGGCTCGAACAGCCCTTTTCTGTAAAACAAAGATGGTATTGATGTCCGCACAAGTTCCCCAGAGAAGAATCCCATAAGTCATAAGACTATGAAAATAACTAAAATAAACAATTCTGGCTGTATTCACATCAGTTATCTGTCTAATTTTCTTAACTTTTAACTTTCTTAACTTAACGGTTATGAGCTAATTTACACAGAGTAAAGAACTTGATGGGGTTCGAACCTACGATCTACAACTCGCTGCTCTGCACGCTGCTCTAAGTCTACAAACAAATAAAATTTAGGTGTCGGTGTGTAATATCAGAACAACAACTCGACTTATCTGTGATTGATATATTTGAAAAAAGAAGCTTTGAAAAAAAAGTTCTAATTATTTTAATTGAATATCAACACAGACAGCTGTTGTGTTCGGTTTGTATTTCTAACGATTATAAACCATAGTCCATAATTTAAAAAAGTACCTAATTGAGTTTCATCATCAACCTTTTTAGCGTCCCACTGCTGGGCACAGGTCTCCTCTCATACAGAGAAGGATTGAGCGTAATCACCACGCTTGCTCAATGCGGGTTGGCGATTTCAAACTTATAAAGTCCAGGTTTCCTCAAGATGTTTTCCTTCACCTTCAGTCAATGGTGTCCAAGATATAGGTACTTAGAAAATACATATAACTTTAGAAAAGTTACATTGGTACCTGCCTGGCCTGGAATCATACTTGAGAGGCTGGTGTTTTAACCACTAGGCCTAATAATTAATAATAGCACTTAATAATTAATTTGCCACCACACCTAATTGAGTTTAATGTTGATAAAATTCAATTACTGAGAAATTAAGACCATTCTTCAATCTTCATGTTCCCGTGAAGTCCAAATTATTTAGAACAGACGCGCTGTAGTGAAAACAAGTTAAATCTGTAAAGTGCATTTAACGAGTTATGCACCGGCTGTGCTCCTGTGCCGGTGCCCACGCGCCGCTGAAAACGGGCTATTTACAATATTCCCCTGCCGAGCAGTGCTTTTGATCTTTGTTTGCGTGTTTATACTAATTTTAAACGGTTGTTTCTTTGACTTTTTTATATAAAAACGTCGAAAGGAGTTTAAACAGCAGTTTTAGAACTCTGCGATGGTCACCTTATTGCGTCCATGCATGTTTTATTTAAGAATAACTAAGGGTTGAGTTTTCTAACGACGGATAATTTTTATTTGTAGAATAAAATTAACTTGAAAAAGATTTTGGATGGAACAACTATAAAAAATACAATGTTAATTCCTGGAATAAATTGATATGGCGATTGAAGAAATTAACCTTTAGTTATTAAAAAATAAATTGTGACCTTTATATCTGTAATGTACTTATTTACTATAGGTACGCCTCTGTCTAATCTTTAACTGCATTGTTGTTTAAACTTAAGTTAAATTCCCTTAATTTAATTGTAATTTTGACTGTTTAAACTTTAACTTATTTAGACTTTGACTTAATTAGTCTTTGACTATTCGATTTTTTAATTCATGGCACTAAGACAAAGTTACAGTTCTCGACGTAAGTAAAATAATGTTACTTTTTTAATATTATAAACTAGTACTTGACCGCGATTCCGCATGATTTAAAAAAATAATGCAATCGTTGATGGTAAAGCGCACTAGATTATTATGAGCCTATTCACTCTAGCCTTGAAGACACTTAAATTTTAGTCAGAAGGTACTTAAGACCGCCGCAGGTAAATTGTTACTTACTTAAACATTCTATCCAAATCCATACATTGGTAATCACTATCACATATAAACATCTAACACTGGTTTGAATGCTGTCTAGGTATATTCTGATTATGTACTACAAAAGACATTAATTAACAGTTACTTATTTTTTGTAAAAGTCATGTCACTTAGAGTATTTCGTGGAGCTATAAGCACGCACTCAGTCACCTGTTGAATGAATGAAAATGATAGAACACTGAGATGTTAGCAACACTGAGTGATACCAATTTGCAACTTTTCCTTTGTACAATGTTTGTTTTCAATGATATGAAGCAAACTGACACGTTTATTTGTGATAAAATTCCATAATACTAACAGGTCATTGACCTAAAATTGTAAGTATATGCTATCTCTACAGATTGATCGATAAATTGTACCTTTATCTCAATCGTGAAGCAAGATCTATGCAGCCGATAATTGTTTGGGCCGGCCCTATATTCCGAAGTATGTTTTGTCCAGTGCAAGTTGAAACCCAGTTGGGTAATAAAGTTTTATGTAAGGAATTTCTTACAAATTAGATCGATGACCAGCCGATCTGTTTTGTAAAAATCTGACGAAAAACTTGGGTAAAGAAAGTAGTGAGGTGCCTTTTTTGAAGTCTAATGAGTTGTTAGATTTTTATTTTTATGTGGCCTGTCCCTTGTTACTTTTTTTTTAAATAATTTTAAACTAGCGCTTGACCGCAATCCCGCCTGATGGTAAGCAGTGATGCGATCCTTGATGGTAAAGCGTGCTAGTTTATTAAGAGCTTATTCACTCAGAAAAACTGAGCGAATAGGAAGGAGGACGGCAGTTGAGCGAGGTGATGCAATGTTAAACCCAACAACACGATCAACGTTGCTGCGCCAAAGGGAGATTGATCTGAAGACCCTCCACGACCAAACTCTCAACACAACAACATTAGGCGCATCGTATCCGGCATACATCGCAACACAACTGCCCAGACCCGTCCTCCGTACGGCTTCATCAGACATCATGCCGGAACACGACAAATCGCTTGGCGGCAAGGCTTTGTCTGGTGGTTTGTTTGGTGGCCTATTTTATTTTTCCATTCTCCATGTCAACTGTCACATTATCATTATTATTTCCTTTTTATCAAATATATAAAAAAAATATTATATTAATGTAACAAGAGGGATCTTCCCTCTTATTACAAAACACGGATTTTGTTTAGACCAGGTTTAAACCACCTAAATAGTTTCTGAATTATGCACCTAACCATTATAGAAAAATTACAGTTTTTTTTTATATAAATATACCAGCTTAGTTCTACTAAGTTGTCACTTTAATATTAAGAACTTTGACTTAACCTCAATAAAGTTCGAAATACAAATACTAACTCAAAGGTTAAGGCTTGAACTAAAGTTAGATTTCGTTTTTTATTAAGACGTTTAATGTCGACGCATGTGTTTATAAGATTATTGTTGATTTCTTTTTTAATTTCGTAAAATTTTTAGTAATGGTAGTTGTCAGTGTGATTACTGGTTCATGAGGCATTTCAGCTTTGTCTCTGACACACATAGGATCCGTCTGGTATTGCAAATATCCTTAGGTGACAGTGACCACCTACCATCAGATAGGTCTACTAATCTAATCTAACTAGCTTGTATAGCCTACTGTCATCATCATCTCGGCGGTAATCCCAGTCACATCCGAAGCTTTTCTAGCTTTGGAGACCGGGGTCCGCTTTACCAGTCTAACTGCTGGTTTTGGCTAAACTTCGATATTTTCTGTGAAGTGACTCCCGTCTGACCTCCAAAACTCGAAGGCGATATCGAAGCATCGCAGTTAGACCAATTGTTAGGCTTTTGAGGGCTCCAACAACCCGTAACGACTGCCGACTAGCTTCACCTTACTGATTGACCAACCTTCTGACAATTCAAAAGTGCCTGTAACTGGTTTATTTGAAATAAATGCTTTGATTTGATTTGATTTAGAAGTTCGTGTGGCAACCGGGACCAACAGCTTAACGCGCTTTTAGAGGCACGACCAGATCAGTGCAAATATTCATATTCATGCATATAAATATTTGCACTGCGCGGGGATCGAAACCGCGCCTCCTTGCGCAGCGGTCGCGATGTTGTATGGCCCACTGTATGTCAAACAATTCCACTGTCTTTTCCACACAAAGCAAGTGCAAGACTTGTGGTATGGGCCTATTGTTCAATATTTTCATTTACTTGTATTATTCTACATTGAAGGCTCAAGATATTCTGGCCCTATTCAAATTATTTATTCCGTTGCTATGCCTTCAAACAATACGATAATTAGGAAAACAATGGTATTAGATTACCTGTAATTTGTATCGTTTCGTTTTCTCTTTTCTGTTCCAATGATTTTGTGGTATGCACGAATATTTAAGCGTAAATCTTACATAATATGCTTTTGTTAAATTTTTCTAACAGTTGTTTGTTACACTGTCGTTCATAGTTGCGTTTTTGCATAGCAATACGCGAAGGCTGGTGTTTTAACCACTAGGCCACCACTAGCTTCTCAATTTTGAATGTGCGGGTTCGATTCCAAGTCAGGCAAGTACCAATGTATCTTTTCTAAAGTTATATCTACTTTCTAAGTATGTCTTGGACACCAATGACTGATTACACGGTGAAGGAAAACATCTTAAGGAAACCTGGACTTTCAAGTCTGAAATCGCCAACCCGCATTGAGCAAGCGTGGTGATTACGCTCAGTTCTTATCCGTATAAGAGGAGACCTGTGCCCAGTGCCTATGAATTTGCAAAAAATAAGTATCAATAATATCAAAACAACACAACTCTCCCAAGGTAGCCGTTAACACCCGTAGTGACAACTCATGCAACTCGATCCAGAAAAAGAACCAGTCCGGTCAAATTAACGAATATCAATTTCGGATGCACTTGTCAGAGCTCCTAAACGGATGCGGTTCGTTGAGCCGCCATTTTGCATCCGTGCGGCGCGTGCGCATTACAATTACGACTCTTGCGCACCCCACGTTTTAAATTTAGAACGCTTCCGCGCGATCCCTTTACGTGTGACAGTTTGTAAACTATGGGTTTTAGGAAACATTGCTTCTGTGAATTACAAGTGCCGCTGTTAACTTGGGTTTGCTTACATTTGTGCTTGGCCTTTGATCTTTTATTTTCTATTTACGCTGAGTCTAAATAAAGGCTCGTTTGGCTTTATAGTTTGAACTTGAACTTATGTGTTTCCTCTAATCTGTTACTGAAATGAAAAACAAGCCTTCATCTTCATCATTGGCGGCCTGTTTCCATCCGCTTCCGAGTAGAAGCCTCCCCTTTTATGCCATCGTTCCTTTTAGTGAGATCCTTCCCTAGTCTGTCCGATTCTCCTTCAGGTCTTTCCGGTGACCTTCGCATCTCATGAATCGTCTAGGAAGTTTCACGACTAGAATAGTCACTTTAAATTTTGTGTGCATTTTTCGAAGCAATCTTAAAGCCGGCGCCAGACATAGTTCAAATATTTGATCACTTAGTTGAACACATGTGTAGCACGGGTTTTTGAGTATTTGTTCAAAGCTTTGTTAAAACATTTGTACTTTGTCATTCGTTGTCGGTTTCGAGCGCACATCAAAGCGTTAAAGGTGTCTGTGTTCAAATATTTGCGTAGCCTGCTACACACGCGCAAATATTTCTACAAAGATTTGTACAAATATTTGACTGTGTCTGGCGCCGACTTTAGCCTTACTTCAGTCTCACATCCCAACAAAAAAAGCCTTACTTCAATCTTATCGCGCATTAGATTCTTACTTCGACACTTTTCCAATAAATCTATTAGAGTAGTACTTCAACCCAAACAATACTTTTATTTATTTACATATGTATTTCTTAATTACATATTCATCATCATCATCATCATCATTTCAGCCGAAAGACGTCCACTGCTGGACATAGGCCTCCCCCAAGGTTCTCCACGACGACCGGTTCTGCGCCTCCCGCATCCAGCGGTTTCCCGCGACCTTCACCAGGTCGTCGGTCCACCTTGTCGGGGGCCTACCCACGCTACGTCTTCCGGTGCGTGGTCACCACTCGAGAACCCGTCGGCCCCATCGGGCATCGGTCCTACGGGCAATGTGTCCAGCCCACTGCCACTTTAGTGTTGCAATTCTTCGGGCTATGTCGGTTACTCTCGTTCTTCTGCGGATCTCCTCATTCCTGATTCGATCGCGCAGTGAAACCCCAAGCATAGCCCTCTCCATTGCCCTTCGAGTGACTTTGAGCCTTCTCATAAGGCCCATTGTTGGCGACCACGTCTCAATTCCATAAGTCATCACTGGCAACACACACTGGTCGAAGCACATATTCACGCACATATTCACGTTATAGTAAAATATCGTGAGGAAACCGACATATCTTAAAATCAAAAATTCGAAGACTTATGACTTTTACCAAACTGCAGTGAGCCCGCGTGATGATTCACGGCCATTTCTTATCGAGAAGAGGCTTATCTCCAAGAACTGCTGGAAACTTAATGACCTGATTACCCTTATAGCACATGTATCTTCATCAATTGTAATCCCTGACGAATATGCTCTAAGGCTAGAACATGTCCACCAACTCCAATGTGTGCTTCTTCTAAATTTGTGCTGCTTCTCCAGTCTCTTAACCCATGTAAGCTTTCCTTTTACCAATCATGCTACAACTGACTACAAATATTGTACAAGCCAACGCCCTAATGGCATAAGACACTATTACTAATAATTTGAATCCTTTTGAAGCATATTGTTAACTCATTGCTAGATATATACGAGACATTTGTCAAAGTAAATAAAGCAGTTAATGAAGAAAACTCATCATCATCACCATCTCAGCGTTAGACCCTGTCGCATCCGAAGCTTTTCAGCTTTGGAGTCTGGGGTCCGCTTTACCAGTTTAACTGCTGATTTTGGCTAAACTTCGATATTTTACGTGAAACGACTGCCGCCTGACCTTCACAACCCGAAGGCGATATCGAAGCATTGCAGTTAGATCAATTGTAGGACTTTTGAGGGCTCCAACAACCCGTAACGACTGCCACGGAAGCTGTCAAATGAATGTTGCCAAACTGTCAAGATGAAACCCATTGCTAATGATATTATGCTACGCAATAACTTACTCTGCTGGTACATTAATACTCTATTACACATTATGCTGTCAGATACACTTTCTTGATTAAATTTTCTCCACAAACTAAACTCCCACATTTATTTCTCGATAATAAAGATTGAGGTGAGTAACGTAATGCCAGTGACGGCAATCTATCTAACAGCGCCATAACTTTCGACTGCGGGTTTCAATAGTAAAAGTACGTTAAACGAAACGCGGTGAAGCTATAATACGTTACTCTTTTATGTCCTGACACAGTCGGGTAGGCTAGGGTTGGCACTTTGGCAGAAACTGGAAAATAGTTTTAATAATAATAATATCTATTTATTTCAGGCATCAATGACCATATAAACGTATACTATAAATACATATAACAATATTAATTACACTACACGAAGTGTCGGCGTCGTGTTTCGCTGAAACCAGCTTGTCATTTTTGATTATGTCATTATAATATGTAGATGTTTAGTTTACAGTTTAAATATCGGGCTGATTGCCAAAGGTACCAAATAAATAAATATCTATCTTAATCGCAGGTACTGGTAATCATCCTCATCATCTCAGCGTTAATCCCAGTCGCATCCGTAGCTTTTCAGCTTTGGAGTCTGGGGTCCGCTTTACCAGTCTAACTGCTGATTTTGGCTAAACTTCGATATTTTCCGTGAAGCGACTGCCATCTGACCTCCACAACCCTAAGGCGATATCTAAGCATTGCAGTTAAACCAAATGTTAGACTTTTGAGGGCTCCAACAAACCGTAATGACTGCCACTAGATTTTTGTATGGCAACCGGGACCAACGGCTTAACGTGCTTTCCGAGGCACGACCAGACCAGTGCAAATGTTCATATTCATGCATACAAATATTTGCACTGTGCGGGGCTCGAACCCGCGCCTCCTTGCGCAGCAGCTGCGTTCGCTACCGCTACGCCACGGAGGCTGTGATAGGTACTGGTAATATTGATGAATAAGTACTAAATGTAGAGAAAAGTAAAAAATATGGTACAGTCAAAAACTATGCTTTAACTCCAAAAGTGAAAAATAAACAATCGATTCCGGTATTATTAACTTAGATAGATTTTCAATATGATGACGAAATAGTTTTTTTTTTCAGTTTAATCTGAATTTATAAATAGTTCATCATCAACCTTTTTATCGTCCCACTGCTGGGCACAGGTCTCTCATACAGAGAAGGATTGAGCGTAATCACCACGCTTGCTCAATGCGGGTTGGCGATTTCAGACTAAAAGTCCAGGTTTCCTCAAGATGTTTTCCTTCACCTTCAGTCATTGGTGTCCAAGATATACTTAGAAAGTACACATAACTTTAGAAAAGTTACAAATAAATAGTTGACCATAACTTAACTAACACATCAGCATCATTTTCAAAGCTTCCAGTGTTTGTATTTGACACTTTCATATTTTTTCTTTCAGTTCATTTAATTCATAAACTCGTCCCCCCTTATTACAAAACGAAATCTAACTTTATTGCCAGACTTAACCTTTGAGTCAGTATTTGTATTTCGAACTTTATTGATGTTAAGTCAAAGTTCTAAATACAAATATGACATCTTAGTACCGAACTAAGCTGTCATTTTTATACAACACGTAAAGAAAACCCCGTCCGACCCATATGGATAATAGAGGTTAGGTAAACATATGACCAAATAAAATATGAAATTTTACATTATCATCATAGTAACAAGACTAATGAATTTTCAAATAATCTTTTTTCCCACGAATTAATTCCAACTTCCTCAAAATTTGGTATTTTTAAAAAAAGTGACAACACCACTTTGGCCAGTATTATTATGAGTGATTCGACCCCTTCCCCCCTTCACCCGTGCATATATGCCTACCGTGTTGCACATGTATTAAGTTACCTCGCTTTTTTGAAATAATATTTATTTAGGGGGATTTTTTTAAGTTTACCCCGGCTTTGTAGGCATTATTAGAAACAGGTAACGATACCTAACAATACCTTCACGGATTGGACAAGGTTTTCTTTACATATTGTATAAAGAACTGCATTTTTTTAACGTGAGGAAGACTGTGGCATAGTGGTCACGTACTGCCGTACATAGGACGTTTAGGAGAGGCCCTCTTTAGAGTCTCCCCTGGCAAGGCACATCTTACAGGCGTTGCGCAGGGGAGGTTTCGGAATTGATCTTTTAAGAGGAACCGGGACCACCTCTAGGCGCAGATGGTGATTACCGGGGTGGTTTTAGTGAGGTAAAAATCCCACACTACCTGACCTCATTCCTCCGGGGTCGGGTGTCTTTTGAAGATTTCCCCCCGAAAACAAAAAAAAAGGTGGCTTAAACCAGCCCCCTAATTGTGTAACTTACTATTACTCCCGATTGGGATCATTTTGAAGCATATTGCTAGTACGTTACTGCATATGTTCAAAAATGTGTAGACTCAATAACGTAAATAACGCAATGAATGTTGTTGAACTGTCAAAATGAACCTATTGCTATTGATAGTGTCTTACGCAATTACCTGTTGATCTAAATAAAATCCATGTCTTGTAATAAGGGGGTATATGTCAGCTTTCTCCACTCTCTCCCCTCGAACTCCTCAAACTGTGACACAGTTTACAAAAAAACCTTCTAGTAACCTATACATACACGATCTTTCATGTTTTAATAACTTCCAATGTTACTTCCAACTCAATTATGGTCGTACGTCTAGACGATCGTGTGAAGATTATAAAGTGGGTCTAACCCGTTGTGGGTGAAGGATCTCACTCTTCCTTTGCTAACTTACACATAGTTTGCAAAATCTCGATTATCTGATTGTTTTGTCGGGATTTGAGATTGTGATAAAAGTATTATTTACTTATTTATGTATGTATTGTAGCAGGTCCTTGACAGTATATACTAATATATTGTGATTACATGACATTATTCCTCCATCTCCGTCCCATCATCGGAGTAGTCGGCGCGGCATACGAGGAGTATCCACCCTTACGTTGTCGACACCGCTGCAATAGGGTATTTTACAAAAAAAAAAAAAAACTAATTACTCCGTCAGTCAGATTTCCAAAAAATACTAGAGATGATTTATTGTTTTATCAAAACAATAAAAATTTACAAATATGAAAGGCATCAAAGATCAGGAGTGGTGGCTGGTGATGTCACTGGTCGCTATAAAGTGTAGCTTGCAGTGACGTCACACGAGTTTTCAACGCACTGTGTCGTCTTCATATTTTGTTTACATGAAAAATAAAAAATACGTGTTTAGTATTTTTTGGAAATCTGACTGATGGACCAATTAGTTTTTTTTTAGTCAAATACCCTATTGGGTTGTATTATATATAGGGGTTTTGGAGAAATAATACGACTTCCTTGAATGCAGTATATGGTCGACTGGCGAACCGTTTATTAAGAGGACAGCGATCGATACACACATAATGTTGAGGGTACAATGTTGAAACATTTTGTAACACTACCTACTTACAACATACATTACACCCTACCACTTATTCTAAACTGCTCTTATACAACTAATTTACAATTAAGTACATTATTCATGGTTGGTACCTTATGACCGGTTTCCTTACACGTTTACTTCGGGTCTCGGATGCTGTTGCTGGTGGTGGTGGTGGTGTCAGTGAACTTACTCCACTATCAGGTTCGCCAACGTCAGTTGGGAGTGGACAAGTTAACATAGACCGTGGAGACTTTCTCCAAATTTGATCTATATGTCTTTTTAAAGGTGGACCATTTTCCCTACTAACTAAGTAATAACGAGATCCTAAGTTCCCGTCAATTTTACCTCTAATCCACTTATCCTCCCTTCCAAAACCTCGAGCCCACACGTCATCCCCTATCTCTAAGGTACGCATTATACCACCCGCACTTTTGACCTGTTTCTGTTGAGCCTCTTCCACTCTTTGTTTAACGCCTTGAACCTTATTGCCCATATTCAACAGATCTAGGCGAGACCTTAACGTTCTATGCTGCAGTAACCTCGCCGGTGACTCTCCCGTCGTGCTATGCACGGTATTCCTATACATAAATAGGTACGACTTCAATGCCGTATCAACCTCTATACCGTCCCTAAAAGCCTTTTTTAACGCATTTTTACAAATTTTAACGGCATTCTCTGCAGCTCCATTCGATGCAGGGTGATAAACAGGCGTAAAAATATGTTTAATACCGTTAACACGCATAAATTCTGCTATTTCAACACCTGTAAAAGGAGGTCCGTTGTCCGATACTATCTCTTTTGGTAACCCAAACCGAGCTAAAACATCCCTTAACACCTTAAGAACTTCCTTTCCGGTCGTTCTTTTCATTTCAAAAGCTTCGATCCATTTAGACGACGAATCCACTATGACAAAAAACGTCTTACCCTGAAAAGGGCCTAGGAAATCAACGTGTAACCTACTCCACGGCTCTGAGATATAGGGCCAGGGTTGAGGGGGTGCTTTCGGTGGAGCTGGAGCTTCCAACCGACATGTATTGCATTCCTGGCAAACGCGTTCAATGTCTGCATCGATACCAGGCCACCAAACGTAACTACGAGCCATTGATTTCATTTTAACAATGCCCATGTGACTGATATGCAACTCTTTTAATATAATACTTCGCAATTCCGTTGGTATCACAACTCTATAGCCCCACATTACACATCCCGACTCGACATACAACTCATTCCTTCTAACAAAATAAGCTTGTAGCTCCGCATCGGGACATGAAGGAGGCCAACCTGACCTTATATATATCATGACTTTTCTCAAAACACTATCCATATTCCCCAGTTTACTGACATCTTGACTGGTTATCGGTAAAAAATCCTGTACGAAATTTATATATGTGATTTCGTTCTGTTCTTTGTTCCTTGTACCCACTGGCAACCTAGACAACGCATCTGCACCATTCTTATCGGTAGGTACGTATTGAATTCGATACTGATAACCAGAGAGGACTACCGCCCACCTTTGTAGCCTACTTGCTGCCATCGTTGGAATGCCCGTTTTATCCCCAAAAATAGAAACTAGTGGTTTGTGGTCCGTTTTGAGAACAAACTCTCGCCCGTATAAGTACTGATGGAACTTCCTTACTCCAAAAATAATAGCAAGCGCCTCCCTTTGAATCTGCGAGTAGTTTGCTTCCGATGCGTTTAAAACCCGCGACGCGTAAGCGATCGGACGCTCGGTTCCATCGGGCCACACATGAGCTATGACCGCTCCCACCCCCTGCGCACTCGCATCCGTCGTCAGTGTTACCGGCATACGCGGATCATAATGCGCGAGTACCTCACTAGAAGACAACAGATTTTTAATGCTGTTGAAAACTTCCGTACAATCTTTCGTCCAAACAAACTTATTATCCTTCCTTAGTAACTCGTAAAGGGGGGTTAGCCTCATACTAATATTCCTAACAAACTTGGCATAGTACATAACCATACCCAAGAACGATCTAAGTTCGGATACATTGGACGGTATAGGTACCTTTTTTATAGCTTCTACTTTACTTGGGCATGTCTTTACTCCATCTTTACTAATTATGAACCCTAAATAAGATACCTCATCCGCAAAAAACGTACATTTCTCTTTCTTAACCTTTAACCCGTACCGCTGTAATCTATCGAAAACTTTAAATAAAGTATCCATATGTTCTGCCTCGTCCCGGCCTGTCAAAATGACATCATCAAGAAAAACTCCTACCCTAGGCATACCTTCAAAAATTTGTTCAATTTTTCTTTGAAATATCCCTGGACTTGATGACAAACCATATATCAAACGATTGTATTTATATAACCCCCGGTGTGTATTGATTACAGTATATAATCTCGATGGTTCATCCAGACAAAATTGTGCGTATGCTTGAGATAAATCAATCTTTGTAAATTTATGCCCCGAATGTAATTTACTTAATAAATCATCTATTCTAGGTAGGGGAAAACGGTCAACCTCTAAACATTTATTTAAGGTAAGTTTATAGTCACCGCACAATCGTAGCGAGCCGTCTTTCTTAATGACTGGTACGACCGGGGTCGCCCAGTCTGACGTCTCGACAGGTGTGATGATACCGTCCCTCTCCAGCTGATCCAGCGCTTGCTCCACACGCTCCCGCAGCGCGTATGCTAGTGGTCGCGCTCGCAAATATACCGGTCTCGCATCGGGTCGTACACGCAAACTCACTTCACCACCAGTAAAACAGCCGAGACCGTCAGAAAACACCTCAGAGTATCTGTAACGCAATTCATTAATATTAAAAACTTTAGTACTAGTCATATTATTTATACATTGTTGATTGAGTTTATCAATAACTTCTAACTTAATTTTCAATTCGTATAACCATTCTCGACCCAATAACGGCTCTTTACCGTGGTCTATTACAAATAAATCTAACTCTTTGCAAGTATTACCAAACCGTACATAGGGTTTAATTCTGCCCCGTGGATACACCTTTTCGCCAGTATAATAGTTAAGTACTAAATTGCATGTAATTAAAGGCAGGGTACTTAATTTTTTTTTATAAAACTCGTAACTTACACACGAAATTCTACTACCTGTATCTACCTCCATACAAACATTTTTTTCATCTATTGAGACGCCAATATAATAAGGTTTATATTTCACCGAATTATCTAATTGAAGTACATTTAAATTTACCTGTTCTAGGTTATCGAAATAATCATTATTACTGGCTGACTCCTCCCCTTCGTCCCTCACTTGTGTCCACATAAGATCTCTGTCCTTTTTCAGTCTAGGACACATCTTCTTTAAATGACCTTCCAGATTACACACACGGCACGTATATCTTCTAAAACGGCACATACTCTTCTCGTGGTATGCTCCGCAAGCGGCACACGGACTTGCCGCTAGTTGCGTTTGCCTCGACTCGGCCGGCGCCGCTCGTGCACCGCGGCCCCCACGCTGACTCACCGCTGGCGCGCACTTTGTGTCTTGCTGCGGGTTATGTTCCGCTGACCGACGGCCGCGAGCCCCCGACCGCCCGCTGCCTCGCCCGGCCGCGCCAACATAGTGCGTCGCTGCCCCTTGCGCCGCGTCTCTGACGTCACTGCACTGACCGCGGTCCCGAGCCCGAGGTTCTACCATCGCCGCGTCAGACTCCGCCGCCTCCATCGCCACTGCCAACTGGAGCGCCTTACTGAACGTCGGTACCTCTCCCTCGAACAAGCGTTGCCGAATGACGTCATTTTCAATACCGCAAACAAATTGATCCCTGAGATTATTATCCAGAGCTTCCCCAAAATCACAGAACTTCGTCAACTTTTTCAGTTCAGCTACATAAGTTGCGATATTCTCCCCTTTCAACTGTTTCCTTTGTCTGAATTTAAAACTCTCGGCCAGTACATTTGGTTTCGGTTGAAGATGACTTTGCAGTATCGTAACAATCTCATCAAATTTTAATGTAGAAGGCTTCTTCGGCGTACATAATGTGACTAATAATTCGTAACACGCACTTCCCATGACCGTTATCAATGTTGGTACTTTTAAATTCACTTTCACATCATTCACTAAAAAGTACTGCTCCAACCGCTCAATGTACAAAGTCCAATTATCAGTTTCGACGTCAAAAACTTCCAATTTTCCCAAAGACATCTTGTATTAACCGCAGTATAACACGCTATGGTCCAACTCGTCGCCAAATATTATATATAGGGGTTTTGGAGAAATAATACGACTTCCTTGAATGCAGTATATGGTCGACTGGCGAACCGTTTATTAAGAGGACAGCGATCGATACACACATAATGTTGAGGGTACAATGTTGAAACATTTTGTAACACTACCTACTTACAACATACATTACAGGTTGTATCCTAAAAAATAATTTAATGTCCATCAGATAGATTTATAAAAAATATTGAACACAATTTGTTCTTCCCGTTTGGTTATAAACTCAAATTCATTTATTGCGTAAACGGATAATATTTAACATCGATAAATAAAATAGTTTGTCATCTAATTTAAGTGTCTTCGTGACTAGAGTGAATAGGCGCATAATAAACAAATGTGCTTTATCATTAACGATTGTATCACTGTTTATCATGATGTGGGATGATCGCATGATCGCAGTCAAGCGCTAATCTATATCATTAAAAGAAAAAATTAGGCCTTGAAAATACATAACGTATAATGCCTATAATGTTTTCCACTGCTGCGACACTGGCCTGCCCTTTGCGAGAGGTAGTGGGCTATTATTCGCCACACGGATCCAGAGCGGATTGTTAGACATCATAGGTTTACGAAGGTTTTAAGAAATGTCGGGTGTGAAGTTATTTCTGGCCGAGTGGAAAACTAGCGTCAGACATTAGCTGTATTTCATTTTTGCCAAACTGGGCGTACACACTTTCTTGCTAGGTTCATTCATTGATCTTTCCACATTTCTTTTGATTCGTATTTTTATCTGATGTATGTGTCTGGTATAGTGTATAATATATTTTAGTCTGTGCTATATAAATGTATTTTCTTTCTTTTTTAGGTTTACCTACGCTACGGTTTTATAAGACTGCTTTGAATCTTCAGCTTTAAGTTTTCTTATGTCCTTGACTTGTTGACTTAGAGAGGAATGGAAAGATAAAAACTATTTCAATCAAACTCTTCTCTCTCCCCCTTCTTCATTCTATTTACCCCTCCTTCTAGTCTTCTCATTCAAGGATTTTTATCAACATCTTTTGACTAGACCTGTTGCTTCTTCATAAGTAAACACAATCCAGCTTCCATGTATCCATTTGATTTGAAGTTTAATGCAGCATGTCTTCTCCTTTTTCAGATTCATTTCCATTACCCGTCACTTCAGTAATCAGTTTCTTTTAGCCAAATAATAATAACCCTTTACAACTTTTACCCCCAGTCCGCCGAAATCTCACATTACTCCTACTATCAGATCAACACGATCAATTTCTCACTTATCTCCAAACAATCGCTTCTATTTATAGTAACCAACATAAAAATCAGTATGTAGTCATTAAATCCTTTCGGGTGCGCAAACGCAGGGAAGTAGAACGCGTGAAGATCTTCGATACCAACCTTTGTGGTGCCCTCCATGAATATGGATGGTACGCATTTATTCTGGAGATGGATAGCGAGTTGGTTTCCGTTTAGGGTGCGTATGTTTATAAACTGAGAAACGAAAAGGAAAGGCATTTAGTAGTTGTTATAAATGAATGTCGGTAATTTATGTATTATAATAATTTATACTGGCAATTTTTTGCATATGTGCAAAGTAGGCGGTTAAATAGCCGTGATAGGGCCCGGTGTAGGGGACGGTCTTGATACCAGGGGCCCTAGTGAGCTATATTTTTTTTTTCATTCCAACACGATTCCATTATCATTGTGTTAAAAGTTCGTAATCTGTTAAATTCATAATGATCGATCCATTATCGGTCAATCATCTTGTAATGGAATGGTGATAGATTTTTTTTTTATAATTTATTTCATGACCATGGATACAAGTCCTTCAGTCGAATACATAAATGGATTTGAACTTCGTAACTTATCCTAGCTTAATTTAACCTAACCTATCTACTTTCGTTTCCCACGTGAGCCGACTAGGAGGGGTTTGGGGTAAGGTCATGATGTGGCCACTATGCTACAATATTTCAATGTTCTTTATAAATGATTCACTGAATGCACTTTTTACTACATAAATCACGCGCTTTTATTTAGTAATCAACACTATAAATAATTTTGAAAGTCCAATGAAAAATGAGCGTGACTCTCAGCTTGACTTTCCCGCCAAAACTCTCTGGTGATAGAATGACATAGCCGTATTGCCATAATTATAAAACCCGTTAGTAGAAATGATTTTCTAAAAACTATACTCTATATTATTAATGTATATTAATATAGAGTGGAGTGTCAGTGATTGACCACTGGAAACTCATAATGTTGCCATTTTATTAGTAGATTACTCCTCACAAAAAGTATGTGAGGAGTAATCTTTTCTTCAGTAAGCATTTATAATATTGGTAGAAAAAGTTTTTTTTTTTTTTAATAACCGGCTTATACTTATAAAAATAATTATTTTACCTATAACACATGGTGTATTAATCACATACAATAACTACAAAGCGAGAACTTCGCAGGTGGTAAAAAATGGTATCATTTTATAATCGTCACTTGATATGTCAATAGTGTTGCCATATAAAGGTGTAAAAAGTTTCACAATAGGGGATTATACATTGATAATGATAAAGCTGATGTTTGATTTAGATTATGATGGGTAAGACTGAGTATGTATAGGGTTGCTAAAAAGTTAATTATTTATTGAGCGAGTCGACGTATTAGGCGCCTATACAAATAAAAATATTATTTAAAAGTGTTGATTTGCCGTAAATTAATGCGAATCGTCTAATGAGATCTTTAATGGTAGAAGTCAGTGAAGTTCTTTATTAAAAGTTAATTTATTTTACGAGTTTTATTACTTGAATGTTCAATTTCAGACTTGTCATAAACCTTATCAAAATGATAACACTAACATAACATCACGCATTGTCTTCCCGAAAGGTTCAGCAGTGCTGTAAGCGAGCCTATTGCCTCTTGATGGACATATGTCCAGACTACGGGACACTAATAAGAAATTTTAAATGACTCTTTGCCTGACTTAGCCCAATAACAGTTTGCCCGATACCAAATGACCAATTCTCGTGATCGAAAACGTTCGATTTTTTTTTTTATTTAATAATTATAAACTAGTGCTTGACCGCAATCCCGTCTGATGGCAAGCAATAATGCAATCGTTGATGGTAAAGCGCGCTAGTTTTTTAAGCCCTTTTACTAAAAAAAAAAAAATTGAGTGAATAGGAAGGAAGACGGCTGTTGAGCGAGGTGATGCAATGTTAAACCCAACAACACGACCAACGATGCTGCGCCAGAGAGATATTGATGACGACCAAACTCCCGACACAACATTTGGCGCATCCGCGTCGCACCCGGCACACATCGCAACACAACTGTTCAGACCCATCCTCCGTAAAATGTCATCGCAGCGATTATCGATTTCAAAAACTGGGCAAAGTAGGGAATTAAAAGTATTTTTTGTCCGATTCTTACTGACATTAAACTGTGAATGTTCTTAAAACTACGAGAAATGCCTCTGTTTATTTCAAGAGTCTAGAAATAAAACAAGGCGAGACGAATCAATAAAGATAATACCGCCGTAATAATCTAAACTTTATCTCAACAACTTTCCTATTCTATAGACATTGTTATCAAATGAAAAAAGTGTAAACAACAAAAGTGGAAAGTGTAAGTGGAATGAATCAGCGGCCTGTTCAAATACACGCGATGTAATATTGCTAACAATAGGATTATACGGACAGACAGAATGACGGCATTTTGTAGACTGTGACGCTATTTGTCACGCTGACCCTATCTGCGACGCTTTGAATTTTGTTGCGCCTCTTCTTCAGTTTAATCATTAGGAAGTGGTTTTAGAAGACTATATTTTATAAATTTTGCCTATATGTTAAATACATAAAGCTGGCCATAATATCGGCTGCCGGCAGAAGTTACCACCCACCAGACAAAGTCTTGCCACCAAGCGATTCGTCGTGTTCATGATGTCTGGTGAAGCCGTACGAAGGACGGTTCTGAGCGGTTGTGTTGCGATGTATGCTGGGTGCGATGTACCAAATGTTGTACCGGGGCTTTGGTCATGGAGGGTCTCTAAATCAATTTTTTTTTTTTTTAATAATTATAAACTAGCGCTTGACCACAATCCCGCCTGATGGTAAGCAGTGATGCGATCGTTGATGATAAAGCGCGCTAGTTTATTAAGAGCCTATTCACTCAGAAAAACTGAGCGAATAGGAAGGAAGACGGCAGTTGAGCGAGGTGATGCAATGTTAAACCCAACAACACGACCAACGATGCTGCGCCAAAGGGAGATTGATCTGTAGACCCTCCACGACCAAACTCCCAACACAACAACATTAGGCGCATCGTACACGGCACACATCGCAACACAACCACTCAGACCCGTCCTCCGTACGGCTTCAACAGACATCATGCTGGAACACGACAAATCGCTTGGCGGCAAGGCTTTGTCTGGTGGGTGGTAACTTCTGCCGGCGGCCGATGTTATGGCCTATCACCGAGTGAATCAATAAGTGAAGTCAATCTCCCTTTGGCGCAGCATCGTTGGTCGTGTTGTTGGGTTTAACATTGTAACACCTCTCTTAACTTCCGTCTTCCTTCCTATTCACTCAATCCTCAGACCAGACGGGTGTTTGTCTGATGGGCACGTGCTCGGTACCCCACGATTGATGTTGGGTAGTTGTATGTATGCTAATTGCACGGTAAACTCTGCTTGCGAGATGCAGGATCTGTGTGACGTCAGTATGACGTCAGTATGACGCGTTGTTTGCAAGTGGCGTTTGTAGATACTGCTACACGTCCTATTTCAATGTTTTTTTTAAATAATTATAAACTAGTGCTTAACCGCAATCCCGCCTGATGGTAAGCAATGATGCAATCGTTGATGGTAAAGCGTGCTAATTTATTAAAAGCCTATTCACTCAAAACACTTAGTGAATAGGAAGGAAGACGACAGGGCACAACACGAGTAACGATGCTGCGCCAGAGGCAGATTGATCTGGAGACCCTCCACGACCAAACACACTAAACAACAACATTTGATGCATCGTACCCGGTACACATCGCAATACAACTGCTCAGACCCGTCCTGCGTACGGCTTCACCAGACATTATGCCGGGACACGAGGAATCGCTTGGTGGCTAGACTTTGTTTGGTGGGTGGTAACTTCTGCCGGCAGCCGAAGTTCATGGCGCCTACCACCGAGAACCGAGTTACCATGTTTTTTTTGTATGAGACAGCCCTGGAGTAAAACAATACAGGCTGCTACTCTAACCGAACAAAATATTCATAATATATTTTGTTATAATAACAGCACAGACAGATAGACGCTGATTGTGACAGCCGTCAGATGAGTTAGTATGAAACATATTGTGTAATTGTATGTCATACTGAAAGATTATCTTTTAACCTACTTTGAAGGCTAAAGGTGCATTCTGATTAGCGCCCGGCGGGATTTTAACGAATTTGTATACGTTGATAAGTTAAATGTGTCTAAGGACCTTTAAAAACTGGTCGAGTCATAGTGATGATAGCAGGTCAAACTACACGAATCTGTCAAAAATCCCCAATCAACCTTGAGCCTTAATGCTTTAGGGGTAAAGATGAAAATCTAATAAAGAAATCTGATAGATTGTAGTACCTTGATGTGCGGTCGTCTGTGCTTGTTTTTCGTAACCTGTTAAAATAAAATGTTCATGTCTCCCAGGATATTTTACGATTTATTTAAATGTATTTTTTTATTATCCAGGATTATTTGTTAAAATATTTACGAAAAAATTTGTCAATTTGTATAATTTTCGTTCGTACGAAACGTAGAAATATTTAAAAAAAGAACTGGATTACGATCAGATCTTCCATCTTGTTATAGCTTGTCATTATCTCAGCGTTAATCCCAGTAGCATCCGAAGCTGTCTCAGCTTTGGAGTCTTGGGTCCGCTTTACCAGTCTAACTGCTGATTTTAGCCAAACTTGAATATTTTCCGTGAAGCCACTGCCGTCTGACCTCCACAACCCGAAGGCGATATCGAAGCATTGCAGTTAGACCAATTCGTAAAACAGTACAATGGTTAATGTCTTTCTTTGTGTCAATTCCGCAACATTCACTGTATTATTTACAATGTATTATAGCAATGAATTAAGAATTTTCATTAATAAAAAATTAAATTAAAAATTTAAAATACCCCCGACACAAAAAACATAAGCTACCTTTAAAAAGTAAAAAATAATAAAAGAAAATTAATCCTAAAGTACCATTATGCATTAATATTTAAAAAAAATCGCGTTGGGGGACCGCTCCAAAACTAAATTACTAACTATTAAACAAAATTATCCCAATTTAACCCCCCATAACTTTTAAAAGGCTCAATTGATTTTCATCAAACATGTCTAAGAACACTCGCTCGTAAAACACCTGTAATACAAAAAAACTAAATTGAAATCGGTTCATTCGTTCGGGAGCTATGATGCCACAGACAGACAGACAGACACGTCAAACTTATAACACCCCTCTTTTTGCGTCGGGGGTTAAAAAACATTCGGATTGTGATAGAAAGCTTGTTACGCAATCGGAGTGCAGGGTGATAAAGATGTAGTCAATCAAGCTTCTCCCAGGTTGCGTCATAACACTGTCTTCCTACCGATACGGGGTATTCATTCCGTGATCCGTCTGCGCCATAGACCTTCAGTCCAGTCTTTCTACATACATGGCCCATCCATGTGCGTAACCTGGAAAAATTATTAAACAAAGTATAAACGAGGACTTATCTCGTAACTTTTAAATAAACCACATAGTGAACACTGACAAAATGTACGGTTTAATTCCCAAAAAAGCCGCGTGCGACTGTAGCTCAGAAAGATAATCCATACTAATATTATAAATGTGAAAGTGTGTTTGTTTGTTTGTTTGTCCTTCCTTCGCGCCGTAACTAAGCAATCAATCGACCTGATTTTTGGCATACAGTTAGTTGAAAAGATGGAGAGTAACATAGGCTACTTTTGGTCCTAAAAACATCAAGTTCCCAAGGGAGATTACTGGAATATTTGTATGTGTACACCAAATATCCTAATATTATAAATCGGAGAGTGAATTTGTTTGTTCCGCTTTCACGACATAACTACTAAGCCGATTGTTTTGAAATTTTGCAGACGTAAAGTTAGAAGTCAGGATTAAATAATAGGGTACTTTTTTATCCCGGAAAAAAATTATATTCACGAGGGAAATCTAAAAGCGCGATATAACCGATCTCCACGCGAGCGAAGCCGCGGGCGGAAAGCTAGTTAACTATAAAAATTTGACCTGCTCCCTCCGCCTCACTTGACCTAGGCCAGAAGCTGGGTACGTCCATGGGTCCATCCACTGCCATTTTAGTTTGCCCTCTCTGCAGGTTAAGTTGGAAAGATTTAGTAGTATCAAAAAGACAACATATATCTGTAAAAAATAAACCGCGCAGTAAAGATTAAATTAAAAGCCAGTTACAAAACAATTCGCATCCTAACAACATGCAAATGTAATAAATCAGTCCTGACCGCTCGATCTCTTGAGATGCGCGTACGCATTCAATTGTGTCTCACGCGCGCACATCTGTCATTTAGTGCCACAGCTAAATATAGACTGAAATGTAGGCCAAACTGTATTATTGTTGCTAACTAGTCGAATTGGTTGGTTTTATTTTGGGAAAAAGATGCAGTTTTATTGGGTAAGCTGTCTTTATCTTTAGTAATTGCCTTCAATGTTGAGATATTTCGCTGATTGAGGTCATTGACTTGTGATGCGTCAGCTATTGGTCTGAC
Source organism: Sesamia inferens (assembly GCA_037179545.1). Lineage (NCBI taxonomy): Eukaryota > Metazoa > Arthropoda > Insecta > Lepidoptera > Noctuidae > Sesamia > Sesamia inferens. The sequence goes on along the minus strand of CM073935.1, from coordinate 11,545,404 downwards.
AGTTAAATAAATGAAGATTGCAACGGAAAACTTTCATGTACCACCTACCCAAGTCTGTCTGGATTACGTTATTTTTACTTTACGAAACCTGAATATAGTTTGTTCAGAATAAGCAACTGAATCGATTCCAATGATTTTTACATCATGTTATAATTTTTCCCAGTGTGGTTACCGAGCGCACAACACAGCTAACGGTAGATCCTAGTATTAGTGTGCGCGTGCGCATAGCTAGACACCTCCCCACCCCCCTTCGGCGACACTGCAGGCGCGGGCGGGCGATCGGTGTGTTGACTATATTTTTGTTGAAACACTGAAGAAAAATAACAAGCTCATAACTTCGTGGTTTTTCATATCTTTTTGAAATTTTTAAATACTGGACATGTCTTTCGGGTTTTGCATAAACAAAAACTAACGTTTTGTAAATTGCAATGTATTCTACCCTTTCTCAACTTCTATATTGAGAAATAAATACCAGATAAATACCAGTATGGAGTGACCTGTTACTTGGTTACGCGATACCTGCAATTTTGACAATCCGATCCCGTAATCCAAGAATTACAGACGGGTCTCGGTAAGTAAAAATGGTCACCAATCCACGGACCATCTGCAGCTCGTAACTTAACTTGATTAAGCTGATTGTTTTTACGTAGCCACATTTGATATTTGCCACATTTTTGCTTACCAACAGCCCTCGGTAACGTTATTCGAATGACACAATTCTTCTTTTAACAGCATACTTCCCACTTCCTTCCATCTACCAAGATTTAAAGCTGGGAGTGGTCTATGAACCAGCTACGGGCGGGGCCCGTCACAGCTTTGATTTGATGATCGTTTCCTTTTTTTAACAACCCGTCCCGTACCGCCTGCATTGACTCAGGATTTCGGCATTTCCTATGTCGTATTCCCCCAGGATCCGCCGGAAAATAGCCATTCCATTCCAACTACACAACAGGGGAGATCTTTCAACGACCTCCGGTTGACTTGTTGGTTATATAGGAGAATTACATTTCGAATTTATTAGTGCAGCTCATATCGACAAAAGAAACTTCCATGTCATATATCATCATCATCTCAGCGGTAATCCCAGTCAAATCCGGAATTTTTTCAGCTTTGGAGTCTGTGGTCCGCTTTACCACTCTAACTGCTGATTTTGGCTAAACTTCGATATTTTCCGTGAAGCGACTGCCGTCTGACCTCCACAACCCGAAGGCGATATCGAAGTATTGCAGTTAGAACAATTGTTGGACTTTTGAGGGCTCCAACAACCGATAACGACTGTCATTAGATGTTCGTATGGCAACCGGGACCAACAGCTAAACGTGCTTTCCGAGGCACGACCAGACCAGTGCAAATAATCATATTCATGCATACAAATATTTGCAATCCGCGGGGTCGAAACCGCGCCTCCTTGCGCAGCGGCCACGTTCGCTACTGCTACGCCACGGAGGCTGTCTAATATATTTTTATTTCCATGGCATATACATTTTTTTAAATTTTTCCTTAGTGCTCACATTCGCATACCCTGCTGCTAAACCTGAGGCTTAGGCTTTGCATATGAGCATTGGTGGCCCTTTCAGCCTCGGTCGGTTATCGAATAGTAGGACGTGTGTATTTAATTTCATCACCACAGCTCTCAAACGGTGAAGGAAAACATCAGGTTTAGTTGAAAATCGGCGTCAGGGACTAATTGTCTGGCATTTTTGCTGAACTGGGCGTTTTTGGTGAAGCCGCGAGGCACACTTTACTGCTATTTTTTACATCGGGGTTGTTACTTTTTACTTCAATTTTATTTGTTGCCACCTGATGTATGTTTATTTTAGATGTATTATGTGTCTTTAAGTCTCTCATTAAATGTATTTTCTTTCTTTATTCGATGAGGAAATCGGAATGTCCTAGACGCATTCATTCGAAGACATATATGGCACACAGGAACCTGAATGCCCAGACCATTGGACGTTGTGTGTAATGGGCCACTGCCTCTCATAGAAAATATGCCGGTATCCCAGCTGCAGCAAAACTATACCTTATCTGTGGGTAGCAATGCAGGTCGGCTTGATAACTAGTTAGCTATATAATTTCTAACAAAATCAAGCCTATTTATATCCGTTTTTAAATTAGTAGAATAATTTCTATTAATGCAAAAACTGTTATTAGGCTGAATGCATATTAGGGCACGGATTTCTTTCTGTACACCTAGTTTTCGTTTTAGCTATAATTTTGTTTACACGCACTGTTTATTGGAGTTATCGACTCCAATTTGCCTGCTCCATTTTGCATTCACCCACCCACTTGAGGGGGGCAGTACTCTCAACGTTACTGCCCACTTTAACCTTTCAACAATAACGCAAGAAGCTGCTCAAAATCGTTCGCAGAGGAAGCTACGAAGTATTCGCTGAGCATGTTACATCCATTCTCGCCTTGGAATGTTATCATCGGTTTTGGTAGATGTTTACATTCCCGGCTATTGTCCGTCATCGGCCGACGGTTCTGTAAACTAACCAATGTGTGAAGAGATATTTTGTTTTGTAAACACTGGCCGTGCATTGTCGTTGCGAATCAATAGTGTGAACGTGAAAGGGCACTGAAAGAGTTGTAGAAAAATGTGTGATTATTATTTAAATCTAATAAAGTGAGGGGGGTAGCAGGTAGTGGTTGCCAGGAAATCTACTTGGGTGGGTTATAAATATTAGGGTATCTTATAACTAGGGATGTAACGGAGGTAGTTATATCGGAACCGGAACCCGAGTCGGAGTTTTTAAATTTGTTTTATCGGAGTCGGAACCGGAGGCGGAGGCAGGGTCAGAAGTGGTGCTTTTTTATTTAAACACAAAAGACATTTTTTATTGTAAAATTAAACACGAACAGTGAAAAGAAAATTGGTATGTTTCCAAATGAACAAGAAATTAAGTAAATGAACTTAATTAAAACCCAAAGTAGCATATTATACATACATAATATTATTATTAAATGTGTTGACTCCAAAACTAGCGAAAAATCATCTATAACCTATGAACGTGTCGTATGTACGCATACTATACGTTCATAGGTGACAAACAAATAAATGAAAAAATAATTGACGATAGAGTGCACGTAGCAGGAGTCCCTGTGCGATATGTATGAACCTGTTCATAACAGTCGATAGGCCACCGCCGCTATCTTATGCTTTAATAACCTTCTATTAAAACCTCCGATTTTAAAGTATCGGAACCAAAGTCGGAACCGAAGGTACGATAATAATCGGAAGTTCCGACTTAACGGAGTCGGAGTGGAAGTTCCGTAACATCTCTGCTTATAACTTATACTTATACAATATGTAAAAAAACCCTGTCCCATCCGTGAAGGTATTGTTAGATATCGATAACTGATTCTACTAATGGATACAAAGCCGGGCTAAACTTAAAAAAAGACATCTCCCTAAAAAAATAAATATTATTTCGCAAAAAGAGGTAACTTAATACATGTGCGCTAAGCAACCCTTCCGGGGGCGGCGGGGGGCAGGGCACGCGGCACGTGGTCGCATCGCTATTCGCTCATAATAATACCGGTGTTGTCACTTTTTTAAAAATTACCAAATTTCGGGGAAGTTGGAATTAATTCGCGGGAAAAGAAGATTATTTCAAAATTCATTAGTAGGTATTGTTTCTATGATGATTACGTAAAATTTTATATTATATTTGGTCAAGTGTTTACCTAACCTTTATTATCCTTATGGCTCGGACAGGGTTTTCTTTACATAATTTGTATATTTTACTTATAACGGGACCGTACGGTTGGCGTAGTGGTTAAGCCATTGACTACTGCGCTGCGTGTCGCGGGTTCGATCCCTGCACGGAACAAATATTTGTATGACCTACAAGTTGTTGTTCCGGGTTTAGCTGTTTGTGTAGGAATGTGAGTTTATATTTTTGTAAACCCAATACAGAAGGAATTCCTACTGTGGGGTAACGATTAAAAAAAAGCTCTTTTTTAACTAATAGGGCATCTTATAAGTATTTGGTTCTTATAACTATTAGGGCTTCTTATAAAAGCAAGCTTATGTTAGTGGAAATATTACAAGATTCTTTAAGCCTTTTGATTTTATGGGTTTTGCAAATCCGTTCTAAAAGTTTAATGTTGTAAACATACGTATAATTACTAAAGTAAGTTTGTTACATATTAAATTGTACAGGTAGGTAGCTACGCCTAGGTAAGGTAAAGGCTGTTCAAAGGTAATGATGTTATTTAAAATTAAACAAATATGAACTTTATTTCAATAGTTGTTACGTAGATTTTAGAATGACTAGCACTATTGACAGAGCTATATAATCGTTTGGAGTTGTAGTGCAAGCTGAACTTTATTTGGTAGGGGTTAAAGTTATTTTTCCACCAACCTGTATTAGTTTACTTTTTGCTAAATAAGTCATTGTGAGCAGATTAAGTTCGATTAGACAAGGATGTTCAGAAGCTACTGTTTTGTAATTGTATTGTATCGCTATTGTTCTGTAAAAATAAACAAAACAAAAGCAAAGCTGGTGCAAAATCTTCTATTATATAAAATTCATCTGTCACAGTGTTTGTTTTCGAATTCCTCCAAAACGGCTGTACCGATTTTAATGAAATTTTTTATATACATTCGTAAGGCATGAGAATAAGTTTTTATGTATTTTTTATATTACTACTAGGTACTTACGCGTGTGAAACCGCGGGGCGCATCTAGCAAAAATATAATTTAAATAAGTTAACGTCGAACATAAATGATAATTTCCACTGTTGTAAATAAATAAAAAAATGCACATTTTTTTCAATTATAAACCAGTGGTTGACCCTAATCCCGCCTGATGGTAAGCAGTGATGCAATCGTTGATGGTAAATTGCGCTAGTTTATTAAGAGCCTATTCACTCAAAAAAAATTGTGAATAGGAAAGAAGACAGCAGTTGAGCGAGGTGAAGCAATGTTAAACCCAACAACACGACCATCGATGCTGCGCCAGAGGGTATTGATCTGGAGACCCTCCACGACCAAACTCCCGACACAACAACAGTTAGCGCATCGTACCCATCACACATCGGAACACAACTGCTCAGACCCGTCCTCCGTAGGGCTTCACCAAACATCATACCGAAACACGACGAATTGCTTGGCGGCAAGATTTTGTCTGGGTGGGTGGTAACTTCCGCCGGTAGCCGACGGTGAAAAGACCAAACAAGATCTTCTCTGCATAAAACAAATATCAATGCTGCAATAGGTACCTATATGATATTCACTAATTAAGCGTTCGTTAACACGACACTTTAGCAAGTCGACGCCTGCGCAGCCAAAACAAATGGCTACCGTCAGGGTTAGCCCGCGCAGATAATTAGAAATAAACTGAAAGAAGTACTTAGTCTAAAACTGTAGTAAAAAGTGATACGCCTAGTAATGTATGATGTGCTTGAAGCGTGAAAGACTTAAAATAATATTCTACATTAAATTCGAATTTTTTTAAGAAGAAAATAATTCTAGTGTTTGCTTTTCAGCCTCTTTTTTTTAATAATTATAAACTAGCACTTGACCGCAATCCCGCCTGATGGTAAGCAGTGATGCGATCGTTAATGGTAAAGCGCACTAGTTTATTAAGAACCTATTCACTCAGATTGAGCGAATAGGAAGGAAGACGGCAGTTGAGCGAGTTGATGCAATGTTAAACCCAACAACACGACCAACGATGCTGCGCCAAAGGGAGATTGATCTGAAGACCCTCCACGACCAAACTCCCAACACAACATTTGGTGCATCGCAACATAACTGCTCAGACCCGTCCTCCGTACGGCTTCACCAGACATCATGCCGGAACACGACAAATCGCTTGGCGGCAAGGCTTTGTCTGGTGGGTGGTAACTTCTGCCGGCGGCCGGTGTTATGGGCTACCACCGAGAAAAAGCCTCTTCAATCACATTCTATCATCGGCTAACTGCTTTCAGTCTTTCATGGCTAGCATGAATTGGCTCATAATAAACTAGTGCGCTTTATCTTCGACGGTTGCAACACGGCTTATCGCGGTATAGCACTATTTATCATCCATAACATCGGCTGCCGGCAGAAATTACCACCTATCAGAGGGAGAGAGGAGGGAGGAGAGGGAGTGTTGAGATGTCCGCCGGGTACGATGTGCCAAATGTTGTTGTGTCGGGAGTTTGGTCCTAGAGGATCTCCAGATCAATCTCCCTCGGGCGCAACATCGTTGGTCATGTTGTTGGGTTTAACGTTCAACTGCCGTCTATTCACTCAGTTTTTTTTAGTAAATAGGCTCTTAATCAACTAGCGCTCTTTATCATCAACGATTGCATCACTGCTTACCATCAGGCGTGATTGCGGTCAAGCACTAGTGTATAATCATAAAACAAAAATGTATTAAAAACGCAAAAGTACCTACCTGTACTTGGTTGATTTGAAATACATGCTTTGATTTTGTATACAAATACTGTAAAACAAAAATACGCCTACTATACTTACTCGATGGTAGGCCATAATATCGGCTGCCGATAGAAGTTACCACCCACCAGACAAAGTCTTGCCGCCAAATGTTGTTGTGTCGGGAGTTTGGTCGTGGAGGATCTTTATATCAATCTCTCTTTAGCACAACATAGTTGGTCGTGTTGATGGGTTTAACATTGCATAACCTCGCTCAACGGCCGTCTTCCTGCCTATTCATTAAGTTTTTTAAGTGAATAGGCTTAATAAACTAGCGGTCCAGCACTAGTTTAAAATTATTTTAAAAAACGTCCACGTAAGTATTTGGCGCAGCCCTTGCGCTTGCGCATGCGATCTCGCGCATAGTTGCTAATTAGGTGGCACCGTTACTGTACCCGCAAATTAAGTGTAGGAAACACAATATACACCTTTACAGACCTGCCAGGTGCTAAACCACCTTATGCAACGTTTGTTTATCTATCCGTTTGCCACTTTCTGCTTTCGAGGAATGAGTCATATACGGGTTTCTGCTTTTAAGAAGCTGTATAGGAAAGTGTATTCCGTTGTTGTGTTTATACATGAACCTTGGCTCCTAAAACACAAGCTTTCGCCTTTTAAAGTGACTTTCTGTATGGTTTTAAAGTGCTGAAATTAACCGCTGGGCTCTGTTTTGCCTAGGGTCACAAGTATAATGCTGAGCGACAGACGTTTTGCGTGGATGTGACGGGAACGTGCTCAAGCATTTCTTATTTTTTTGTTTTTTTTCTGCGTCATGTTTATAGTAAATAAACGTTTTTTCTTACTTTCTTTTTTCAAAAAATATTTTTATTTATTTATCTTTATTTATTCATCTATGTTAAGTTATCAAGTGAAGTAAAAGTGTTTTATTAACTTTTTAACGTGCTTATACAAACTTACTTATAGAAAATAAATAATTTATCATTGAGATAGCCCAAATAAATTTCGAATAACTTTGCTGTTACTGAAATAGCATTTACCTTATGCCTATAATGGCAGTGGAATATAAACTTGGTATTTATCTTATGACCATGATATAATTACACAGATAGGCTATTAGGTTATCGCTTATCACCTTAAATAGTACAGCGCTTATCATAGGTCTGTATCAGTCTCTTAAAATTAAAAATGTATAGCGATTTATATGTATAGATTGTTATATATAGATTTTTTTACAAAATAAATAACCTTTTGGATAATAAGACACGGGCGTAACGATAGTATCAACAATTCAATACGAAATTTTTTATATCCTTACCAAATAATTACAAATTAGGTTTAATATTGTTACCTAAATATTAAAATCAAAATAATGGTCCTACGACTAGAATGTTAATTGTAATTAATTATATTAATTGTGTACGTTTTATTGTAAAATACGTACCTAATAGTAATTAATTCACAATAATTCAATTCGTACCTAATTCCTTTACCATCAACGACTGCGTCACTGCTTACCACCAGGCGGGATTGCGGTCAAGCGCTAGTTTATAATTTTAATAAAATAATGTAGAATATGTGGTTACAATTAATGTGATAACCTAATTTCCATTCTGCATATTGTTACTTGTTAGTATTATTTAGTTATAGATGTATTTTCATATAGGCCATTCAAAGCACTATAGATGCCTAATGCCAATTCAATCTCCAAGAAGCTTGATCATTTTCTATTTGGAACAAGAAAGATTAAAGACATTCTGCAAACATATCGAAATCAAATTTTGAAGAAGGTACAGACGACAGCACATAAAGCTACTACAATCGGTCAGACTTCTTTGATACTATTTCAACTTTATCTTTAAAGTTTTAAGGCTCAAGGTTGATTGGGAATTTTTTATAGTTTCGTATAGCTTGACCTGCTGTCGATCGTACGACTTCCCCACGTAGATACTACTGCAATTAATAGGCATTATAGCAGATTGGTGATCTCACTATTACGTCAGTTCTGTAATGATAGATATTTCTACTCGTTAACCTTATTTGTGTAATCGGTATAATATGTACAGTATGTTAAGAAAACCCTGTCCGACCCGTGAAGGTGTTTTTAGGTATCGATAACTGATTCTACTAATGCATACAAAACCGGGCTAAACTTAAAAAAAAATCCCCCTAAAAATAAATATTATTTCGCAAAAAGAGGTAACTTAATAAATATGCGTTAAGCGGAAGGGTGGTTACCCTTCCGCGGGCGGCGGGCGGCAGGGCACTCGGCACATGGTCGCATCGCTATTCGCTCATAATAATACCGGTGTTGTCACTTTTTAAAAATTACCAAATTTCGGGGAAGTTGGAATTAATTCGCGGGAAAAAAAGATTATTTCAAAATTTATTTGTATTTGTATTATGATGATTACGTAAAATTTTATATTATATTTGGTCATGTGTTTACCTAACCTTTATAATCCTTATGGGTCGAACAGGGTTTTCTTAATATACCGTACATAAAGGCTTTAAAGTATAAAAAGTTCTACTAGAATAACTTAGCGTCTGAATGACATTTGTCAAATAAAAAAGATGGCGGAGTTCCTACCATTTTATGTCACGCGCAAAATTCGAGGACCCTCGTGGTAGTGTAACATACAATTTATAAGAGTTCTTTCTTAGCTGATTAATAATTACTAATATGCTACGAGTATCACGGATATGACAATGACCCCGATTCCCTAAACTAAACTAAATTTAAGTTTAGTGCGTCTTTTTCTTTATATTTAATTAAGAAAAGGACAGAACATAATATGTTAGTTTAGACCTGTCAAATTAGTCCGCGCTTGACGTAAATAATGATGTATTTTTGGTCGCCATGTTTATAATCGTGTCTAGATAGATATTCCATAGTTTGTCTTTCTTTCTTTTTTTTCTAACTCTTAAATGGTCTCTGTGGTTAGATACCACAATTTTGCCAATAACACGTGTAACATATTATAGAAATTCTTTAAAAAAAATATATTTATTAATTAATGGCGGATATCGCCAATGACAGTTGAAAAACGGCCGCGTGAGCCGACTACTAGGAGATTTGATGCAAATAGATGATGTGGCCACCATGCTGCGATCTTCCAACGTTCTTTATGAATTATTCACTGAATACACTTTTTACTACATAAATCACGCGCTTTTATTTAGTAAACGACACTAAATAAAAGTTTAAAAGTCTAATGAAAAATGCGCATGACACTCATCTTAGCTTTCCTGCCAAAACTCCCCATAGTTTGTCTTTGGAATATCTTAATTTCGCAGGTCTAAACTAACATATTATGTTCTGTCCTTTTCTTAATGAAATATAAAAAAGAGATGCACTGAACTTATATTTAGCTTGGTTTGTGAACACAAGAATCTGGGACATTGCGTATTATACATATAATTATTTTAATTGTTATTGCTTACTTACTTATAAGTTCAGAATATGGTTACCATGTTTTAGCAACCATATGGAGGTAGGCCGTAGCATCGGCCGCCGGCAGAAGTTACTACCCACCAGACAAAGCTCTGCCACCAAGCGATTTGTCGTGTTCCGGTATGATGTCTGGTGAAACCGTACGGAGGACGGGTCTGAGCAGTTGTGTTGCGATGTGTGCCCGGTACGATGCGCCTAATGTTGTGTTGGGAGTTTGGTCGTGGGGGGTCTTCAGATCAATCTCCCTTTGGCGCAGCATCGTTGGTCGTGTTGTTGGGTTTAACATTGCATCACCTCGCTCAACTGCCGCCTTCCTTCCTATTCACTCAGTTTTTCTGAGTGAATAGGCTCTTAATATACTAGCGCGCTTTACCATCAACGATCGCATCACTGCTTACCATCAGGCAGGATTGCGGTCAAGTGCTAGTTTAATTATTAAAAAAAAAACAACTTATGTCCATAAAGAAATTGAACTGAAATCTGCATATTTTGCTATAGTGATATCTAAAAGTTTTCATAATTAACACGGGCGCTCCAACTTTGTTCAAACTAATCTTGTCAATATAAAGACGAATCCGTTTACAAAATCAAAGTGAACGATTCAAAGGATTTGTCTCAGCACCAGACAATTTCGAGATCGTATGCTAAACAAATTAGAATGCACCAAGCAATTTTAGTACGGTCGATTTCAAAATACTTAACTGCACCGCAGGTCAACGATTTCGATATTTCTTGCACGTTTACCTCTTTTCTATATGGTTGATGTAAACTAGTTTTACGATTTTCTGCTTTGGTTTTTCATTGAAAGATTCACTGAAATACCTATGAATGACACTGATTTTTTAAACATCTCTAATAGTGTTTCTGACTGTAACTGTAATCTAACTAATGACAGAGATAGCATGAAATTCAGCACTTACTCAAAAATTATACAAATCCTCTTGAATTCCGTATCTTTTAAGTTTTTAGCAATTTTAATTTTGATTCATTTTATATTCCTCACGTGTTTCGCCAAGTTTTGACTAATACTTTTTTTTTCTTCTTCCACAGACTACCTCAATGAACCAAAGAAAGATGTTCAGGGTCCCCCGAAATCACAACGTGGTGCGGCGCCTCGACTTTGGAGGAGAGAAAGATGACCAAGCAAAAATGGACAACTTTGCCAATAGAATGAAAGAATTGGAAGAAAGAGATAGAGAAGCGATGAAAGCAAAATATAACTTTGACTTTAAAAACGAGGTCGCACTCAAAGGCAATTGGGAATGGATGAAGAGGATTAGAGACGAATGGGTCCTCATGGAAGTAAAGGAAAATTTAGCCTTGAATGACAATGAAAGGACGCCGATACATTCGAGAGACACAGCCGAGCGTGTACCACCTACAAGAAGGAGAAAGTCGCCAAGGGATGACAGAGGAAATTCTAACAACCATGTCAAGAAGAGGTTGACTATGGAGTAAAAGGAGTCTTACTGTTGCTCCTATCTTAAAAAAAACATCTATTCCGCTACATTAGAACTACGAAACCAGCATCAATATACACATAACACAAACGATATATGTCCGCTAATTTCCGTTGAGTACCTAGTAGCATACCAGAAAAAGGCCCCGTTTGGCCGTTTGGTTTTTGAGGATCATCATTTTGCGATGGACGAACAACTTATTTTTATATTATGTAGCAAATAGTAAAAATCACACAATACACCAGCATTGCTATGTATAACAATACGAGACGCTTTTTAGCCATATGTTAAATCAATCAATGTTTTCGTGGTCAACTCTAAACACTGTTTGAAATCCCAAAATTGGAAAATGTTGTCAGTTTAATCGTAATGGACGACCGCCAATCTTCTGTTAGGTATTTTCTGTAGGTGACTAGGAATAACAGGCAACAGATGTGTATTTTTTTATCTCGGAGACATGTTGAATATTTATGAAAAGGGATACAGCGAGAATCAGATAAAATCAAATAAATACTGAAAAATCTAATGTAAGAAATTTGCAGTAGTGTTTCACGGCTGCGTCAAAAAGACTCACAAACTTACATATTTTTGCATCAACAAAATTGTATTGGATTAAAAGGACCATTACCAATAGCCAAAAACCAATAGGTTTTCGTATATATTACAGAAAAAACATTAGTTAAAAGGCAATATTTCTTTATAAAATCCCGTTTTGACTGAATGCTGAAATTATTGCAAGAACCAATCAGGAGGTGTCAAAATCGAAAGTCATTTATTCAAATCAGGCTAAAAATCAGCATTTTTTGAAAGTCAAAATTACATAAGACTGCCTCCCAAAACTAATTAATTATTAAAGTAATTCATCATTTTTTGAAGATATGATTTATTTTTATAAAACCTAGTCTAATTTTAAAAACTCTTGCCGCGGCGATGTGCAACTAGAATTAAAGGTACGAATTTATAAAGTATTAATATTTTGGGTTTCATCTTCTGTATTTTTTAATTAACTGCCGAAGAGACGGTATCAGTCGTTAATAAATCTATTAACTAGTATCTATCACAGTCCACTGCTGAACATGGACCTGTCACAAGCTGCGTATCAGCTCTCTTCCGCATCCATTCCAGACACCTTTCTGTCTGAAAGTGCCTGTAAATTGTTTTATTAATAGAGGTGTGTCTTGGGTTAAAAAATATTATTCTATTTAGTCGGTGATTTAGTTATAGCAAAATAAAAGATACGTATATTTTGTTTTATCAAATCAATAAAAATTTACAAATATAAAACGCATCAAAGATCAGGAGTGGGGCTGGTGACGTCACTCCTCACTAAGAAGTACAGCGAGGAGTGACGTCACACCAGTTTTCAACGCACTGTATCGTCTTTCATTTTTTGTTTACATGAAAAAAGAAAAAATAAGTGTCTAGCTTTTTTGGTTATTTGACTGAGGGACTAATTCGTTTTTAGTCAACTACCCTATTGCCATGATTTTGGTTTTTCAATAATCCTCTGATTCTATCCTCTGTCTTCTCAACTATATGCAATAGCAATATTAATGTTTAAGTTGCATCATCATTCGCTTCCTCGGGACATCCGTACCGTCGAATCTTATGCTTATACCCAAAATTTAGTTTTTCGTACCATAATACGCTTATAAAGTGCCACAATTAGGCTATATAGTAAGTTTTAGATTTATTTATGAGTACCTATTTTAAATATTTTAATTGTATTATGACCCTATCTGTTAAATACTATTTAAGATTTGTTTATATTTTGTTAATATTATTTGTAAATATTGGTATTTCCTAATTACCACTACTAACATCACAGAATAAAACGATCATGTCCACGTTTTTGTAATTCTTGGAGATAAAATTTAACATAATTTAAGGCTTTCTTTAGTTACATTGAGTTACTTCGACGGCGTAAGCCTTTGTCCTAATATAGAACATTGTCGCGACTGCCGACTACCGCGCGTTTGATGTTATCGAATGTCAATTCGATATCAGTTTCCGACTTAAGTAGTACACGTCTTAAACGAGACCACGTGGTCTTTTCTGTTAAAATCTTATTGTGAAAACTAAGGTGAAGTGAGCCTTCATGTGATTATTATTGTTTATTTATTATAATTTCATTCACAGGGTAATAATATACATTGAAATTAAGCCGCACAAAGCCGTACCGTACATACTATTGATACTATTCAAGCTTACTTGAGCTTTCACGGTGACAACTTTATAAGAAAGATCGATCGAAAAGATTTTGAAAGAACAAAGTTCGCACGAACTAGCGATGGTCCCTTAATCATGTTTTATTAAGACATTGCGCTTCACCATCAAAATGACTAAAGTTTTCTTTTAGTATTTACAAAGTTTTTTTCTAATGGACGAATGTGATCACCGATGATTTTAAAATGATATAAGCGTACCTACTTTTATTCAAAAAGTGATACTTATTTAGATGTTGTGCGAATGTATTTTGAAAAAACTTTCTTTTCGGCAGAAAACGTGCCTACAAAAAAAAAAAAAACTAGGTATTTTTTGTGATAGCTATAATCTCGATATTTTGATATCTGGATCTCTATTTTGTATGATATCATTTTGAAATATATTCGCTCAGCCGTAGTGTAAAATAAAGGTCATTCACATCAGGGCCGTACTCGGGACGTAACAGGGCCGTGACACACAAGAGCAGACACTGAAAGCCCGTCGCTGGCCCGGGAACAGACATATGTGACTGAGTTATATGAAATAAACACACCGATATACATATTTTAAGCACCTGACGGTGTCCACATCCCGGGCACGATCCTGATATATGTGGTTACAACTTTACTCTTAGTGTACTAGTGGAGTAAAAAGCGTAAATAACTTAGTATCAAACGTTCTAAAATTAATACTCTCTGTAGTTTCAATCTTGATCTCGAAAAGTAATGGGCATATACAACTATATTTCTGACGACGCTGTTGATAATATCGCGATTTTGATCACTATGATTGTTCGTGTAAGATCCTGGGTATCAACCCCCTTATTAATAAACGCTGCTTAAAGTTAACTAGTGATTAGTGATTCTTTAACCATTCAATTTTGACTTTTTAACGTCACTTAACTTAAATCATCCTTTATGGATATACGCACCAGTGTTTAAGGGGTTTATTCATATACGAAGATTAAAGTTAAGTGACGTGCAAACATCTAAAATATATGGTTAAAGAATCGCTAATCACTAGATAACTTTAAATATCTTTTATGAATAAGGGGGCAAGTGTTTAAGCTTTTCTATTAGAAATTTCTCAGTAGCAGCTCGGAGTTTGGATTTGTGCACGAGTGATTTTAATGGATGTTACCTATGCCTATGGTGTATGGGAATGGTGTCTATGTCTAATCATTCGCGGAAACAAGGCGTGTTTATTAATAAGTGATAATTTCGTGTGATTTTGAACGCGTTCGGGTAGAAAGTTTCGTTTCAATAAAAGTATTATTTCTTAATCTATGAAATAAATCAGTGAAATTATCTCATTCATAGGAAACGGAACAGGAAAGTCCAAACCTCAACTAATATTATAAAAAAACAATAACAACATGAAAAAGGAAGTAATTAAAAAAATGTAAAATGTTTTTTGACAATTGTAAACTGTTCATAAGGAGATATCATTGGCAAAATATAACTTGAGTTTATAACTACTTATTGGAATGAATTTTATTCATTATTCTAAACGAATATCGGTCAAGTGTTTGCTATACTTAATTATTCGAAAACAACAATGCGTAATGCCGCGTCCTAAATGAAAGCAATAGTCGCGCGAAAGGCGGACTCTCTACCAGTCAGTCATGGGCAGTGACAGCGCCATCACGCGTTCCAGTTTCCTGAACAAACCGTTGATATAAGATCGCACCAATCGCATGTTCGTGCGACGATTGCTTGCAGTTAGGACATGGGATAGTGAAAAAAAAACAAGTACATACTACAAATATGCTAAAACATTTACCAACAACTACTATAGGGCGAAATTTGTATTTTCTTAAACTAATTATAGGTTAACTGAAATTGTAATTTCTGTAATATATTCACTATGACTATCTAGTTAGTTTTTCTACTTTGAAAACTGAATTAAAATAACTACATACCTCTAGTGAAATGAAAAAAGTATTTAAATCGATAGCGATACCAACTGGAAACGTAACGGTCGATTTGGATACTATAGTGACAAAATATTTGAAAAACAAAGCATTTAAATAGTAAGCTGACATTAATGTTTAATTCTAATTGTTTTATGGTGGGTGTTTAATAGTGTAACATGTCATGTAACTTGTCTTGTAATGCAACATGATACGATTGATGAACTCCTACGAAAAAATTTAAAAGAAGTGGGTGTGTGATTATTACCGCCGGCCGACTTGGGCCGACTTTGCGCCATTCAGCGCCACCGACCCTTCAGCGCCCTAATTATGTAACACACTATTACTAACAATTACAATAAATTCGAAGCACATTGCTAATCCATTGCTAAATATGTTCGAAAATCTGTCTGCTCAACGTGAATGTGTGTGAATGTGAACCTGCAATTAATGTTGTTGAACTTTCAAAATGAAACGTATTGCCAGCTACTGATAGTGTGTTAAGGAATTATCTGCCGTGTATGACGTTCGCTGTTCAGGAAAAGCGTAAACACACACTGTTGAATTAAAATTAATATCCTATGTTGCTGTCACATTACATGAAGCATTACATTACACGTTGCACTCTGTAGCTACCCGTACATGTAATTATCGAACAGCTATATTCCAAAGCCCACGTAGGAATGCCTAGCTTCACATATTATAGTGACTATAATTATAACATCTAGATACATTTGTACTTATTTTAGATTATCTTTAAATAAATTACTGTACATGCCATTGTGATAAGTTGTATTATTTATAATTTCTACGTATTTATTAAATTATTGTAATCGATTGTTGTAATTAAATCAATTTCTGGTATAAATATTTTGTGTTGTTTTATTTGTGGAAGACCTTAGGGTCTAATTAGATCCTTTTTATTTGTTTTGGACGGGAAATCATCAAATTATCTCTCTCGCTCTGGGTGGAGCGAAAGAGCGTGTCAGACTTGTACTGACTAAAACCCACCCGTGTTTCTTCACTTGCCTGTAGGCCAGGGTCGCCGTTTCTTTTTTAACCAACCCGCAAACCTGTCCCAGGAGGCATCGGTCCTCGTGGATCCCGTAACGATGTGCTGGCATCTCTTTGGGGCGCGCGTGAAACAACGCGCCGTCGACCCGGGACTGGTCCTTACCGGGCGGCGAACTGCCCGTCGCTCGCCGCCCGCAAGCCCGCGTCTACGATGGTCGCGAGTTCGATCTTGTCTCCCGACCAGGGCAGGTCCCTTGCGGCGTGAGGGCGCTGGGATTTCCGCTCCCCCATGCGCTCCGCCTCCTCCTTTGCCAGCATCACTGCTTCGCAGAAGGAGGTGACGGCCTGCCATGCACTTCTCGCTCCGGACCAAGGTCTGGACCAGAATCGTACGCGAGAGATCGCCGCCGATCGCCGCCATGAGGACACAGCGGTGCTCTACCCAGGCCGGGCAATCTAATTAGATCCTTTTGTAAGGGAGAGAATAAGTTCGATTATTATTATTTATTTAATCGAAGTATGTATCATTGCTAGATAGCTACTGAAAAGTGTACAGATATGCACTTTTGCTACCTCATAGGTCAAACTGATTCCTTTAGTAAAAATCTTTTGTGTGAGAATCAATAAAATCTTCGTAGTCGCTTTGGACTGCTCTTCGGAGTTGAGTTTTTTTCCCTTGCAAGAAAATATTCAAATGAAGAAAAAAAAAAAATGTAGTAATTTGTTGGAGCAAGGTCCTGGGAATACGGTGGAAGTCTTGGACATTCCAATTGAAACTCCTCTAGTTAAGTAACCATTGTCCTGAAGCAGCCCTGGCCTAGAACAATTGACAAATCTCGATTGTTTAACCATTCTTGAACAGGACAGAACAGATTTTTTTTTACATCTATGTAACGTGCGCCGAGCTCACATAGATCAGTGAAAATATGTATATTTTTTTAACGATGATTGTGGAAACGTTGATGTGTGAAATTTTTATTGTGGTAAAACCAGAATATAGGAGCCAAGGTGAAGAACATTCTTCTTAAGTCCACTGCTGGACAAAGGCCTCCCCCAAGGCTTTCATTCCATTGGGAGCATTGCCATAAGCCCCAAGCTTGCAGGCGGGTTGGGGATCGCAGTAATTTGATATTCCACAGGAGAAGCGCTGCTGCCCGCTCCACTGGTGAGAGTTCCCTTAGTAAACTTTTACGACACCCACGGGAGGGTATGGATTGGTACAATTCTATGCCCGGTACCACACTGGACATTACACCACTCCAAATATTTTAAGCTCCAGTGACCCTTATTGCAAAAATGCATCAAAGCAGATTTGAAGCGACGGCGGGCCGCACCGAACTCAACTGTTTCCGACAGATTGAATTTAAATTAGAAATCTTTTCCACATTTTTGATGCAATGAGGTACGCGCGTATGTCGGTAACACATGCCTTTAGCTCTAAGGACTTTATAAACCTGGGATGTTTCCTGGGTTAAAAAAATGATACTATTTACTCCGTCATTCAGATTATAGAAAAATGTTGGATACGTATATTTTGTTTTATCAAATCAATAAAAATAGACAAATATAAAAGGCATCAAAGATCAGGAGTGGTGGCTGGTGACGTCACTGCACGCTAAAAATTGTAGAGTGCAGTGACGTCACACGAGTTTTTAACGCACTTTGTCGTCTTCATTTTTTGTTTATATGAAAAAAGAAAAAATACGTGTCCAGTATTTTTTGGGAATCTGACTGACGGACTAATTAGTTTTTTTTTTTAGTCAACCACCCTATTCTACACCGAATTTGAATAAAATATTAGAAATACTCGGCAATAAAAATAATCTCTTCCATCTATCTACATTCTAACTCAAACCAGAATTACTCGAAGGAATCGAGCTTATTAGCAACTTTACCGAGTACCATTCTAAAATACTTGACAATTTGTCAAATAAATTCCAATCCAACTTACATAATTCAATTCCAGTATTTCCGAATCCTTGTGTGGGTGATACAATTCAATCGTAAGTACCTATCTTATATTTTGCCAATACCTACGATATTGGTATCGATTTGATAGAAAACCAGAAATACATTTTATTGTCCGCAACCTAATTGGGTAACACACTATTACTTTCAATTTGTATAATTTTGGAGGATATTGCTCATCCATTGCTGCATCGAAAATTGTGTCAGCTGACCTACCTAATTAAAGCAATGATAGTGTGTAACGCAATCTGTTTAATTGTCTGGCTTTTAAGGATCATGGACAGTCTTGACGGGTCCTAAGAAGTCGCCTAAAATTTGACAACTAGCCTTACCAATGGGTAAGGGGTATCGTATTCGGGGTTAACTCTGCTGCCGCCAGAAATCACGGACAGGGCCCATAGCGAACATACGAACGATACAGCAGGATCTTATAACGACATAGAGTGCGATTGTAGCAACCCACAATATTGGCGAAGAGTTCCCTCTTTGAGGAGTAGTTAGAGTGGCGTCACGGCGCCCTCACCGCCCGTAGCCGCCGCAGGAGACGCCCTAGTCGGGAGATAACATCGAACCCTCGGCCACCGTAGGCGCGGGTCATGGTCAGATTAATATACACTATGTAACAAAATCCCTGCTGTTGCTTTCAGGGACATATAATTTGACCTACAAGCACATCGTTAATGAAGTCATAATTAGAAAACAGTAATCATTGTCTAGTCGAGGGTCACAATCAAATACCTATTAAAACCGACAAATTCGATTTTTGTTTAGAATTTCTGATTTTATAAATTAAATAAATTGGAGGGAACGTTCTACTTATGTCTAGTTTCTTCATGCGGAATTGCAGAGCTAAGAAATCAGTTACAGATTATAAATATCAATAATTAAACATTTATTTTAATTATTTATGTTGAACAATTTTTATAAATTACTTGCTTTATTACGTCAGTATGCCGATTCTTAAAACGTAGGTTGAAGGAACAACAGGGTTTTTGTTACATAATATTGTATAATTCAGAAGTTTTGCTTGTTACGCCATAATTCACGTCTCAACAACTTTCAAACTACAACAAGAATAATGGTCGTTTAATGCAGATTTTCTCAATTCAATTTTACACCGATTAGCCTTCTAAGTTTATATCTTTTTCAAGGACATAAAGTTACGATTTCAATTAATTTGTCGACTATTTATTAGTTCTGAAATGTTTTTGTTACTTAGCGTATAATCTATGGAATTTACAATGTAGGTCGACCCACCCACGCGATATTAACTTCATAGGAATATAGATATACTATATAGCATTCAAACCAGCATTAAAACGGTCTCCAAAGTGTGGAGCACAGGCGCAGAATAGCCAGCCTGCCATGTTCTATGGGCTGCATTTTGGAGAGTGTGTGCGGTAATTGCATGCCATGTCCATTCCAGTATCGGATGCCCCGTCATACGGCGAGTATTCACCCTTACGTTATTGATACTACACCTCTACGATCCGGACAAAGCACTTCGCCTTGTATTTTTGTCTAAATAAAGTGTAAGTGTCTTCAAGATTAAAGTGAATAAGCTCTTAATACAATAGTGCGCTTTACCATTAACGATTGCATGATTGTTTAGCATCAGGCGGGACCGCGGTCAAGCACTAGTTTTTAATGATAATAAGAAAAAGAATATGGATTAAATGCTGCAATTGAAAAAGCGTTACATCTGAGCATGAGATCTGGGCTTCATTGCGAACGCCTGGCAAAGTTTTACTGGATTTCTCAAGCTTGTATATTCATCTTTTTGTAGCAGCCGGGAGTCTGGATTTGTTCTCGATTGAACGCTGGCTCCCTATTACATAATGGGGCTTATAAATAATTGGCGAAGTGTATCTCATTGATTACAATCAATGGTGTGTCCACAGCTAGTCGCTCTGTTCTATACAAATCTCGCCGTGATAATAATCCGGTGAATTTAGACAAAAATAGCGGTGAAATTACAAAAAATCCGATCAGAGAAATCATAATAACCATTTTTGTAGGGAATTTTGAGATATACAAATTTAGTCCCAGGTATTTTTGTGAAACTTATCGTTTTTGAGAAAAATCCAAAAAACCTGAAATTTTCACTTTTGACCCCGACGAACTTTCTCAAGCTCGCATGGGATTGATGGGAACTTTTAAATATTTTTAGTTTGTGTGGTAATTCCTGGGTATACCTACACCAAAATTTGGCTTTGTCGGAATTTTCGTTATTTCAATTGTCTAAATTAACCGAATTATAGGTAAGTAAGGTGACGGGAGCTTAACGTGATCTGTTATTCTACCTAATCCTATGGGTTTGCGCCAATGACAGCAGTTTGTAGCAAGTTAACCTTACTAAAGTTTTTACGTTGATATGATGTCAGAATTACAATGCCGTATGTATGTATCATCTTCAGAGTTCATCTGAATGAACTCTGAAGATGCAATCTAAATAAAATATGAATTGGCTAAGCCAGGACTGATCCTGGCTTAGCCAATTCATATTTTATTTAGATTGCATTTTTGTCTCATAGCCATCGATCCTACAATTTTATTGGAGCTTTAATTTCTAGCCAACTAGTTTTGACTAAACGTAGCTGAAATGGTCAAATAGTCCCAATCAACCTTGAGCCTTAGTGCTTTAGAGATAAAGTAGAAAAGCTAATAAAGAAATTTGACAGACTGAAGTAGCTTAATGTGCTGTCGTCTGTACACCAATGCTCGTGCTTTCTCTGTATGACAGAACTTATTTACTATGCACCAGGACTGTAAATATATTTTAGTACAACGTAACATTGTTGTTCCTTCTTAAGAGCACTTAGACTAATCTAGGCTCCACCAATTCTATTTCAAGTATTTTCAGTATAATGAAAGACACCAAGAAAAGCTTAGAGTTATGTCACTTTCTTCAAGAACGGGAATCATCAAATGACCTCTCCTGCTGTGGGCGGAGCGGCATGTCAGACTTTTTCAGACTATAACGCACCTGAGATCCGTCATTTGCCTGTGTGCTAGAGCCACGGTATATTTTTCGAAAAACCGGCGACCCTGGCAGGGGTCACCCTTGCGCTCTCATCTATCCAACGGTCATAGGCTTCGTCCATAGCTATTATGGTGCAATGGACATATTACATGTTTGTCCACCATTGTCCATTCTAAGGCAGAACCGTTGCAACCGCGACCCAAGCCATATAGTGATACGGCTTGGGTCGCGGTTCCTAGTCAGTGAACTAGGAACTGATTTTGTTACACCTGTTGCTAACGGTACTGTGTACGGTCAACACAATCGGGTATGTAGGTAACACAAAAAACATTTGTACCCAGTGCGTGCTCTCTGAATAGTGAAAGGACTACTTACATAGTACGCACATTACATGGGTTTCAATTATTAGCTGCTTAGTTAGTGTTTTATTTTTTAATATTTATAAACTATTGCTTGACAACAATCCTGCCTGATGATAAGCATTAATGCAATCGTTGATGGTAAAGCGCGCTAGTTTATTAAGAGCCTATTCCCTCAAAAAACTGAGTGAATAGGAAGGAAGACGGTAGTTGAGCGAGGTGATGCAATGTTAAAGCCAAGACAACACGACCAACGATGCTGCGCCAGAGAGAGATTGATCTTGAGACCCTCCACAACCAAACTCCCGACACAACAACATTTGGCGCACCGTACTCGGTACATATCGCAACACAACTGCTCAGACCCGTCCTCCGTACGGCTTCACCAGACATCATTCTAGAATACGACGAATTTGCATTTTTTTGCTTATGAGGAATTGGATATCTAGTTCACTCATCTGATACGGGTTATACGAAAGAGATACCGTGGCCCCTGGTACAAAGGTAAGTGAAGGAACACGGGAGGGTTTTTAGACAGTAAAAGTCTGACACACCCTTCCGGCCCGCCCGAAGTGGGAGAGGTGATGATTTCCCATCCCAACTTCACTCGTTTCTATTTCATTATAAAAAGAGTAGAAGATAAAATGTTAGTTTAGTTCTATCAAATTAAGATACTCCACAGATAGTTTAGACGTGATTAAAAACCTGGCGTTAGGTGGAGACTAATTTGGCAGACAAAGTCTTGCCGCCAAGCGATTCGTCGTGTTCCGGCTTGATGTCTGGTGAAGCCGTACGGAGGACGGGTCTGAGCAGTTGTGTTGGGATGTGTGCCGGGTACGATGCGCCAAGTGTTGTTGTGTCGGGATTTTGGTCGTGGAGGGTCTCCACATCAATCTCTCTCTGGCGCAGCATCGTTGGTCGTGTTCTTGGGTTTAACATTGCACCACCTCGCTCAACTGCCGTCTTCCTTCCTATTCACTAAGTTTTTTAAGTGAATGGGTTTAATAAACTAGCGCGCTTTACCAGCAATGATTGCATCACTGCTTACCATCAGGCGGGATTGCAGTCAAGCGCTAGTTTATAATTATTAAAAAAAAAAAAAAACTCTGCTTGTGACGTCAGTGATGGTTGCATGAGGATATGTAGATGCCGCCACAACTATCTTATACATAGGTATACTCACATCTTTCACTCATGGTGCTGAGCAGAAATATAAGAGTGTTACCTGTTACGATCTTATCATGTTCCGTTTACTAATTCGTCCACACATGAGTATTGTAAGTACTACAGATCTGATCTTTTTGAAAGACAATTTGCTGACTGTACTTGGAATGATATTACATACTTGCGTGAATACATATAACCTATGTTAGAAGAGCAGATATTGGCGCCGATTCTGTTGTTTACAAACTAAACTAATTTGAAGTTATGTGCATCTTTTTCTTTTTGACGTGACAACGTCTTATAAATTGGTTTGCCGGGTGACACTTCAAGAAACTGCGTTACGCTCCGCTCACGTTATGCGCTCACAATGAGAGCGAGTGAGAGGCACGCGTCCCTTCCACTCGGGCATGGTTAGCTCGCCTAAGAGCGAGAGAGAGAGAGAGAGTGAGAGAGATAGGCATACACACCGGTTCATGTCTTGCGCTTCTATTTCGCAAATATATAAATTAATGTTTTAAATATAATTCTTTGTATAAATAAATGTTTTAAATTGTTACTATTATTTCATCCTTCTTCCTACTATACGAATGAATATTCACATTAAAATTATTTTACCACTCAAAGTCGTTGTCAGGTAAAACTTTCGCCCATATACCGACTTTACAGGCAACCAATTTTTTTTTCTTTCCATTTCATTAACAAAAGGATAGCAGATAATATTTTAGTTTAATCCTGTCAAATTAAGATGTTCCACAGACAGTTTAGACGCGATTATAAACATGGCGACTAAAAATACGCCAATTTACGTCAGGAACGCACTAATTTGACAGGTTTAAACTAACATTTTATCTTCTGTCCTTTTCTTCATGAAATAAAAAGAAAAAGATGGACTAAACTTAAATTTAGTTTAGTTTGTAAACGAGGAAATTGGGGCCATTATAAATAAAATAAGGTTTATTTTTCATAGCAGTCCTTTTTAGTCGAGAAAAGAAGCATCGTGAAGTTATATCTGGACTAAAGCCAGTCGCAAACTTACACTGTAATCACCTCAGTTAAGCTTGTCAAGAATGTATGGAAATTAGGGGTATTTGTGACAGATTGAGTCGTATTGGCCTAGTGGTAACGACAGCGACAAGTTGGAGGCGATAGGTTCGTCGTGTTCGTCAGGCAGTAAATATTTCTTCACCACTGCTATCAAAACGGTGAAGGAAATCATTCAAGGCTTCGAAGACATGTGGCATCTACCAACCCGCCCTGGACCTACATGGTACATATTTTATTAATAGCCCAGTCATATTAGGGCTTTCACCTCGGAATGAAAGATAATAAGCTGCAAATTGGTATGAACCTTTGTTTTATCATTCTAAATGTTGTCTCAAAAGTCACAATCGTTATCGTGTCCGCGTCTCAAGATATTCAAGGTCAAAGGTCACAAAAATCGGTTTTTCGCGAATATCTGGCTTCCTATCGGTTAAATGAGATTTGCATTTATTATAAAAGTTGTAGGCTATAAAATTCCCTACAACTTTTGTTTAAACTTTTTTTTCATACGACCAACCGTTTTGAAGGTAGAGCGCGAAGAGTGCACATCGTACAGTCATATACGGCCTAATGCAAGGTCAAGCGTGAGTTATGGTTATCAGTACGTTATAAAGTCAATTATTTACTTGGAAATTATAATTATTAACCAATGCCCATTATTTATGTACTAACTATTAATTATTTATATTTAATTAAAGTAAGTAACTTGATTATTTATATATAATTATTCATATTTAAGTATCCATCACCATCGGACGACCCGTCGTACGGCGAGTTTCCACCCTTATGTTGTTAACACCTCTACGATCCGGACGAAGCGTTTCGCCTCCTCCTTTATACCGCGTACATCGAGGGACTGGAACAATCTGCCGGCGGCGGTGTTTCCGTCGGACTACAATTTGGGTGTCTTCAAGGCTAGAGTGAATAGGCTCTTAATAAACTAGTGCGCTTTACCATCAACGATTGCGTCACTGCTTACCATCAGGTGGGATTGCGGTCAAGCGCTGGTTTATAAATTAATAAAAAAAATAAAAAAAAATAAAAAAAATTATATATTTTAGTTTGTAGGCTACTTACCTAACCTACATACCTACCTACTTACCTAAAGCTTTACCCACACTATCCAACAAACCTACCTAAATACCTAAACCCTATACCTACACTATCTATATCATTTCCGCTACACGCAATTCATCAAATTTACAAAACTAAATAAACCTGTACAACTGTCAACACTTCCACCAACAAGTGTAGCAGCTCATCAACACATAAAACGTGTCTACTACCAGATTCAAACGTGGTTAGGGAAGGACTTAGAACCTCAAGAATGGGGCTGGATGCTTGCTTCTTCGCGCTCTACCTTCAAAACGGTTGGTCGTATGAAAAAAAAGTTTAAACAAAAGTTGTAGGGAATTTTATAGCCTACAACTTTTATAATAAATGCAAATCTCATTTAACCGATAGGAAGCCAGATATTCGCGAAAAACCGATTTTTGTGACCTTTGACCTTGAATATCTTGAGACGCGGACACGATAACGATTGTGACTTTTGAGACAACATTTAGAATGACAAAACAAAGGTTCATACCAATTTGCAGCTTATTATCTTTCATTCCGAGGTTGACCCCTTTTTTTACCTAATATGACTGGGCTATAAGAGAGAGAAGGCTTGTCTCCCAGGAATGGGAACATCAGGAGAAAAGGATATGAACGGTCTTAAAGTAACGCGAATGGACTTTTTGTGACTTTTAGCTACAGATATTTTCACTGAATCGATCGGCTGAATTCTTCGTCTTCCCCTTCAGCCTATAGACGTCTACTACTGGACAAAGGCCTCCCTCAAAGCTTTCGACAATGATATATATAATAAATTACCCAAATCCATAAAAGCTTCAAAAGACTTAAATACCTTCAAAAAAACACTCCGTAGGTTTTTAATAAAGAAAGCTTATTATACGATAAACGAATACCTTAGTGCAATATAGAATCTACACCATCTTTCTCAGATCTGTTTACTGCATTATTTTTTATTTTAGTTCATAAGATTGTTTTATAACACTTGTTTAAACATTTTCTTTATTACTTTAATTTTAATAATTAGGTAATTAATAATTATTTTAATAATTATGTAATTTTATAATTAGGTATACAGCCATTAATGTACAGTGTACACCTACTACCAAATGGGTAAATATTTGTACGCCTTTCAAGGCGACACATAGTGCAACATATTTTGTTTTTTAAATACCATCTTATAACACCTATGTGTACAAATAAATAAATTTGAATTTGATAGATCTTGTGCTGCCTGCATCCATCGGCTTCCCGCGGCCTTCACCGGTCCACCTCGTTGGTGGCCTCCCTACGCTGCGGCTTCCAGTACTATTGCCGCCCGAATTAGTAATACTAATTAAGTAAAATTATTTTCTAACAAACAAAGAACTAAATAGTCGTGGTGGCCTAATGGTTAAAACACCAGCCTCTCAAGTATGAGTGTGCGGGTTCTATTCCAGGCTAGGCAAGTACCGATGTAACTTTTCTAATTTATGTGTACTTTCTAAGTATATCTTGGACACCAATGACTGATTAAAAGGTAAAGGAAAACATCTTGAGGAAACCTGGACTTTAAGTCTGAAATCGCCAACCCGCATTGAGCAAGCGATGTGATTACGTTCAATCCTTCTCTGTATGAGACGAGACTTGTGCCCAGCAGTGGGACGATAAAAAGGGTGATGATAATGGTGATGATTCTTTAATAAAGGTCCATTTACGCTCTCTTTGACAATATAATTGATGCGTAACGTATTTCGTCTGCTCTCATTATTATGAAAAATCTGCTCACTGAACAAAGGGAAATGTCCGTAAAGATTTTATCATTTACAGCGTTATATTTTGTGATACATTTCGTACGCCTATAAAAAATGCATGATACAGAATCGGGACATCTTCCTGTGCACGTCATGCGTGATGTCTCGCCCGGCACGCATAATGTATGCACCCTAGCATCCTGTTTACACGGTAGCGTGAATTTTCCCTTTTATCATAACGCTATTACCTAAAAAGAGGTCTGCCGAGGAGGAAGTAGGCTGTAACGGCTGAGAATTAGAAGTTATAGGTCTTAGTTCGAACCCCGACAGGCTCGGGCGTCTTACGGCAGCTTCGGGCACCTGAGAGCTGCGTCGGGCAACTTCGGGCTACCTCGGCAGCCGTAAGCATGGCTAAGGATGCCTTAGGGTAACTCCGTTAATGAGAACTACTCGTAAGTCCCAATCCATCATTATAAATACATACGTACGACTGTTTTTGCCGCCCGAACTATTCTGAGGATACCCAAAATCAACTATGGCGTCGTTAGGTCTGCTTACGACTGCCGAGACAGCTTTCAGGCGCCCGAAGGCGCTGTAAGGCGCCCGAGCTATACAAATGCCCACCGATAGTGGGCGCTGGGCCTTAGAGTTTTGTTCCAGTGGACCCTTGTGTGTGGGCCATGACGGCCAGCGGAGGTATTCCAACCAGCCCACCTATGTCCAAAAGTTTATTAAGACTCCTGGTTTGTTAATAACATCTGCGTAAGAGCTGGTTGACACAAGGATTTCTGACTTATTCTGAGTGAAGTCTGTGCAATCGAAGAGCACATGCACAACGGTCTCATCAGCCTCCATGCATGCCCTGCACAGGAGGCTTATTGTTTGTTTATTGACCAGTGACCCGTCATCAGTGGCAGGACTTACCTATTCAGGCGGAACAGTCGTTTGGCTGTAAGATACCAGTTTTATCCCTGTGTATTATTATGCTTCTGTAGCCATCTGCGTAGTTGATTGTGGGGTATGGGCATGGTAGGGTCTGGTCCGCATACCGACGCGCTGGATTTCCCTGTGTCATTTCATCCAGTAATCCGCTGTGTCCTTTTATGCATTGTAGTGTCACTAGATTGCAGTCTGATATGGTTACCCATTCGAGCGCCTTGTGACATTCTGGTTTTAGGTTCGATTTGATACATCCCTTCTTTAGGGAATGGAGGACTAAGGCGCTGTCGAAGAGGGTGACCGCAACTGTCCTGGCTGCTATGGCATGAGCCGCTAGTGCTCACGCACTCCGCTTGGTAAATCGTGTGGATTATTCCCAGCGGTCTGGATAATATTAATATTAAAGTCGTGTGAAAATATTCCGACACCCACAGATAGACGTTTTACTTTAAGTACATCATTTCATCACCACTGCGTTCAAAATTGTGAAGGAAACTATCCTCAGAATACCGGCCATGATCTAGAATAAAAAAAAAAATAAAGATATTCTTTACATGGAGGCTGTTATTTCAAAGTTTTATACCAATCAACGTAACAAACCGCAGACATTTTACCTCATTAACAACTAAGACAATGAATCAAGCAAAAACGAAAGCTCATAGCAACAATCATAAAGGGATATAAAAACTAGACACATGTCTAAATGCGATGGGAAAGTTATCATTACGCAGGAAAGGATGTGTAAAAAAGGATTGGCAGGGCACTGTTACACTGTAGCCCTTGGCTAAGCTACGTACGTGATACGACAGGCCACATCGCAACGCAACTATGCAGTAATCGCAAAAGTACGCCTGGCGAGCGTTCCGCCAGTGTGTTGTGCTGACTGCATGTACCTTCTATAAATTTAACTCATCATAATCTGCTTTCCAGTACGTGGCCGCCACTTCAGAACCTTACTGCCCCATCGGCCATCGGTTCTACGAGCAATGTGCTCTGCCTACTGCCACTTTAGTTTAGCGACTCGCAGAGCTATGTCGGTGACTTTGGTTCTTCTTCTTCTTTCTTTCTTCCACGTACTGGAAGACGCAGCGTAGGGAGGCCCCCAACAAGGTGGACCGATGACCTAGTGAAGGTCGCGGGAAGCCGATGGATGCGGGCAGCACAAGACCGGTCAGCCGGAAAGCCTTGGGGGAGGCCTTTGTCCAGCAGTGGACATCCATAGGCTGAAGAAGAAGAGGAAGAAGAAATCTGCTTTGCCTTTTTCCAAGACTGGGGGGTTTCCAGACAGTTCCAGTCTACCGGGCACCCTAATAGGGATGTATCCAAGGTATGAAAAAAAAAAAAAAAAAAAAATTGATCCGTCTTATAAATACTAAAAAAAAAGTTAAGACCCGTATTTTTTATTTTGTCGAAATTACCAAAAACTACTGAGATATAGCGTATTAAAGTTACGGAGTGGGGGCTAATTACGTCACGCCGAGGTATATTTTGTACTACGACGTGACGTCATGCGACATTTCAAATCAATACAGTATGTTAAGAAAACCCTGTCCGACCCGTGAAGGTGTTGCTAGGTATCGATCTTCCTAAGTATTTGAATGAAAGAATAAATAAAAAATAAGTGCTCAATATTTTTTATAAATCTATCTGATTGACATTAAATTATATATTCTTTAGGATACAACCCAATTGCGTAACACACTATTATCTACTGTCCGTTGTAATCATTTTGAAGCATATTGCTAATCCATTTTTTTTTTGACAAATCACACAGTGATGCTAACTCGACGATACTATATTTATAATACATACATATATAGATAAACATCCAAGACCCAGGCCTATCAGGAAAGATCGTTTTCGTCAATCGTTAGAAAGTCGTAGGCAGGCGTGTTGACCGCTGCGCCACGGAGAACGACTTTGCCACCGCTTTGACATTCTGCATTGCTTATTATGTTCGAAAATTATTATGTTCGTGTCTGCTCAACAACGAAAATAACGTAATGAATGTTATTGAACTGTCAAAATGGAATCCATTGCTGATAGGTTGTTACGCAATTACCCTGCAGGTGATGTCGAATACATGATGACATTACTGGCATTCTGTTGGTCATCCAAGGTACATGTGAACGGTCATTTATGACACACAGCAAGCGGAGCATGGTCTGGTCATCAGCAATGCACTTGCATTCTGGGTAAACAATAGAATCGCGCAGCTAATGAGCATATCGTGGGTAGTAGTGGACGGTCGACTTCATGTCCTGGGCAAAGGGTCCGTGGGAAAACTGAAGAATGAAGGGTGCACGCGATCCTCAATCACTGAATTGTGGACTGTGAACGGGGAGTTTTGTTTGAGCTTTGAAAGCAGTAATTGTGAAATATTTTACACAGAGTAAGGCCCCCGCCTACGATACTCGGCCACCACTGCTCGTACCGAATGAGATGTCTATAATCTAGGCACTTTAGCGTGAAAGCTTAATTATTTCAATAGAAAGTGAGAACGATGTACAAGATTAATGAATCTCGTTCAAATAAGAGGGTGATATTTTAACACTCCCTAACTACGTCTTAACTCTTAGGTCGGAAATGAAAGTAAAAACTATTTACATTAGCATTTAAATGGATTCTCATGCATATCAATGAATAGGAAATCCGACTGTTATGGTCAGTGATTAGGTTAGACTCTTTATTGAATGAGCGTAAAAATCTTTTAACACTTGAATAACATTGACAGGAAAAAATAAATTGTTGGAAGAGTCTTATTAATCGTTCGCACGTGATATTGGCAAAATTGTGGCGTCTCTCCCTCAAAGGCCATTAATCAAGAATTGAATTGAATTGGAAGAGTCCGTTCCACAGAAATTGTCCTGCAGACGCGGAAACAAAACTAAATGAAATAAAATTTGTTAAAAACATATATCACAATGAATGTATAAAATAGTTCAGTTTGTATAGCAATGAAAATTCTTTATGTTAAGAATCTTAAAAGTTAACTTAATGTAGACTAATCACTACTACATAGTATAAAACAAAGACGCAGATAATGTTGTGTAGCCCAAATTGCCAGTGACATACTACACCACACACAGACAGTGGCACACCAGCTGGGTAATTACGTCACACTATCAGTAGCAATGGGTTTAATTTTGACAGTTCAACAACATTCATTGCGTTACCAATTTTTTTGAGTGGAGACATTTTTCGAACTTATGAGGCGATGAATTAATAATATGATTCAAAATTATTCCAATATATAGTAATAGTGTGTTACGCGATTAGATTGCTGGCCCTATCAGAATTCCAGTGCTGCGACAATTACTTTTTAAATCTCGGAGTATTATGCCGAGATTGGAGTCTTTTGGCGTCCTAAGGGATTTTCTGATTTTTTGTTACTTTTTTTTTAAACACATATTATTTGTTTTTGTTTTTCATTATGTTTAACTTAGTGTAGTTTTATGATCTTCCTCAAATTGAAATTCATTTATTCGAACTAGGCTGAGACCAATCAGCACTTTTTGAATGTCAAGATTACAATTCCCGTTATGTAAAGAACGTTTACAATTGGTTAGTATCCTAAAAGATAATTTAATGTCCATCAGATAGATTTATAAAAAATATTGAACACGTATTTTTTATTTTTTCTTTCATTCTAATACTTAGGAAAATATATTGATTTGAAATGTCGCATGACGTCACGCCGTGGTACAAAATATACCACAGCGTGACGTACTCGTAATTAGCCCCCACTCCGTAATTTTAATACGCTATATCTCAGTAGTTTTTGGTTATATAAGTATTAAGACACGTATTTTTTATTTTGTCCACAAAATAAAAAATACGTGTCTTAATTTTTTTTATTATCTATATGACGGATTTTTATTTTTTTTTATTTTCATGCCTTGGATACATTCCTATTGTGAATGTATGAGAAACAGGGTGTAAAGATCACTCATCCTCCATAGAAAATGGAGAATTCTCCGACCAGACTGATATTGTCTTTCGGGCACTTGCCCATCAGTTGATGTCGTGAACTTGTATGCGTGCTAGTTTGCACAGTAAACTCTGCTTGCAAGATGCAGGATTTGCGTGACGTCAGTATGATTTGCGTGACGTCAGTATGATTTGCGTGACGTCAGTATGATTTGCGTGACGTCAGTATGACGCGTTGTTCGCATATAGCGTTGTAGATATCGCTACACAGTACTAATTTGAACTTCTTCTTTTTTCAAGGTGAGATTCAACCTCAAATCTTGACCAATGGCCTCTGTGGAAAAGATACCACAATTTTTTGGAAAATATTATTTCACAATAATGGCGGATATCGCCAATGACAGTTGAAAAAGACGGCCGTGTGAACCGTCTATGAGGGGGTTTGAGGCAAAGTCATGATGTGGCCACTATGCTGCGATATTGCAATGTTCTTTATGAATTATTTACTGAATGCCCACAAATCACGCGCTTTTATTTAGTAAACGACAATATAAATAATTTTATAAGTCCAATGAAAAATGCGCGTGACACTCATTTATTTATTTATTTATTTATTATGGCACACCAACGACATATTTACAATAATGTTAGCATAAAAAACAATCACAGGTCTTCAGTTTTGTGTAAATACATCACTTTCCCGTCGAAACTCTACTAATTTGTTAATAGTACGTTTAATTTCCGTAAAATCTGACAAGTTTTGACATTTGTGTGTCGCCGAGATTACACTGCGGTTACATTTTGAACGTTTTAAATACGGGAATTGATCTTCCTTCACTGTCTTCTGTTAAAAACTAAACATCACCTCGTAACGGACAAACACCGGGAACAACAACACTATTTCCCCTACAAAAGAACGCAAGCGTGAAGATACATTTTTATGAATAACGACCGACACTTTATACTTCCGCCAGGAATCGAACCGGATACCTCGCAAATGGTGCGCAGAAGGATGTGCTTGTAAGGATTCATAAGTCACCTGTTATTAGAAGACAGTTTCTGATGCAAGAGACGGAAATTGAATGTTTATATTAAATAGTAAAATAAACCATAAAGTAATAAAAATAAGGACATAAATCAAATCGATGCAAGTTGGCAAATGTCATACATTTCTTCGAACTTTTAGTTCCAGAACATGACGGTTTCCTCATGATGTTCTCCTTCACGATCTTTGGAGCAGTGGTAATGAAATAAGTACATAATTTAAAGCGCCTGTAGACTACTGGGTTCGAACGTAATTAATTCATATTATGGCGCAACTTCAACAACAGGTTCTTGTAGACATATGACATCTATCAACCCCATGTGGTTGATTACGGCCCACTACCTCCCACCGCCAGCCTCCGTGGCGTAGCGGTAGCGAACGTGGCCGCTGCGCAAGGAGGCGCGGCTTCGATCCCCGCGCAGTGCATATATTTATACGAATGAATATGGATATTTGCACTGGTCTGGTCGTGCCTCGGAAAGCACGTTAAGCCGTTGATCCCGGTTGCCATACAAACATCTAATGACAGTCGTTATAGGTTGTTGGAGTCCTCAAAAGTCCAACAATTGATCTAACTGCAATGCTTCGATATCGCCTAGGAGTTTTTTTTTTAAATAATTATAAACTAGCGCTTGACCGCAATCCCGCCTGATGGTAAGCAGTGATGCGATCGTTGATGGTAAAGCGCCCTAGTTTATTAAGAGCCTATTCACTCAGAAAAACTGAGCGAATAGGAAGGAAGACGGCAGTTGAGCGAGGTGATGCAATGTTAAACCCAACAACACGACCAACGATGCTGCGCCAAAGGGAGATTGATCTGAAGACCAGTTTCCCTTCGCAACACAACTGCTCAGACCCGTCCTCCGTACGGAAGTCAGACGGCAGTCGCTAAACAGAAAATATCGAAGTTTAGCCAAAATCAGCAGTTAAACTGGTAAAGCGGACCCCGGTCTCCAAAGCTGAAAAAGCTCGACTGGGATTAACGCTGAGTTGATGATGATGATCTCTCAGTGAGATCAGGCCTGCGTTCCAGGTGTGTGACCATTATAAGCTGAATATGTGTATGTTTAACATAACACGAGCACTTATGAACCGTTAGTAATTAAGTACAGAAAGGATAACCGAATGTAAGTAGGTAATATAAAAAAAAACTTATCCTCATTTCAATTTCTCGGTGGTAGGCTATAACATCGGCTACCGGCAGAAGTTACCACCCACCAGACAAAGTCTTGCCGTCAAGCGATTCGTCGTGTTCTGGCATGACTGGTGATGCCATATAAAGGACAGGTCTGATGCCTGGTACGATGCGTCAAATGTTGTTGTGTCGGGAGTTTAGCCGTGGAGGGTCTCCAGATGACCAACGGTGCTGCGCCAGGGGGAGATTACTCCCTCTGGCACAGCATCGTTGGTCATGTTGTTGGGTTTAACATTACATCACCTCGCTCAACTGCCGTTTTCCTTCCTATTCACCAAGTTTTTTAAGTGAATATACGTAATAAACTAGTGCGCTTTACCATTAACGATTGCTTCACTGCTTTCCATCAGGCAGGGTTGCCGTCAAGCTCTAGTTTAAAATTTTTAAAAAAGAAAAAAAATACTCATTTCAATTTCGACCGTTATTTCAAAAACCCATAATATCGTATTTTAATAAAAATAACTCCACATAGGGGTCAGCCATCAATTTATCCGGAGATATCAATTGTTCTACTAACAATTGAATTCGTATGGGGTGCGCATGAGCAATGAAAAAGGCATAAACTTTTATTTTTATTGCACATCCTACTTTCACAAAATGGCCGTAGCTCGTTGAAACAATTGTGGAATTGTTTTTTGATAGGGAGCAACGAATTTTAATAAAGAGCGGCCTGTTTGTTCGGGTTGGAGCTTATATTTGCTTTCCGGATTGGGTTCAGAGGTCTAGAAGGCAAATTTAAGTAGAGAACCAATAACAAAAACGTACAATGAAAAATAATAATTAGTACAATTGAAATTTGCAAGGATAAATAAGTACTCCACACATCCGTAGCATAAAGTTCAGTTTACGATACAGTTACATTTTTTTTTTATAAACTAGTGCTTACCAGCAATCCCGCCTGATGGAAAGCAGTGATGCAATCCTTGATGGTTAAGCGCCCTAGTTTATAGTAAGAGTAAGGGCCTTTCACTCTAGCCTTGAAGACTCTTAAATTATAGTCAGATGGAAACACCGTCGCTAGAAAATTGTAGTGGTGTCAACAATGTAAGGGTGGATACTCATTGTTCGATGATGGAACGGAGATGGGGAAATTAGGTCATGACACTCTCCATAGAACACCGACAGGCTGGTTACCCTTCGCCAGTGCTCCAGGTTTAGGAAACCGTTTTGAACGAAAACTGGATCGCCAATTATCCACCAGCCCAAATGTGATTGCAGTATCTACTTGACACAAGAACGGACCTGTGATTTTAAGTACCGCCGTACCTTTTCACCAGGTTTACTGGCAACCACCTTGGCTTTGGACTCAATGAACGGCCCAAAGTTTAGGTTCCAGGAAATCTCAACTCCCAAAAACTGAAGTCGTCAGTGCACTCCATGGATACATTCCCAAAAGTAGAAGGTAAGGTGAACGGGCTTCCATTGGCGGTGAATAGACACGCTTGTGTTTTGTCAGCGTTGAATGCCACAAGATTGGCTTCGCCCCATTCGGGGGCTGCCTATAGTGCAAAGTTCGTACGCTCTATCATAGCCTCTCTTTCGGGCCGGATTGCTTCCTTACTAGCCCGAGCACCCGGCAGGTATCTCTCCACAACTGTACAGTCATCTACATACCATAATTACCGGGCATTAGTAATTTATTTATTTATATAACTTCATCAATCTATACTCTATACCAATGTATAAAACTGAAGAGTTTGTTTGATTGTTTAAACGCGCTAATCTCAGGAACTACTAGTCCGATTTGAAAAATTATTTTTGCGTTGGATAGCCCAATTAATCCGGGAAGGCTTTAGGCTATATAATATCAGGCTGCGACCAATAGGAGCGGCGCATAATTAACTCCACGCGAACGAAGTCACTGGCGGCCGCTAGTCATTTATTTATATAACTTTTTCAAGATTGCTGCTCCTTTCCAATATCTTTTGATATCACTCAAAGAAGCCCTACCTTTGGTATAAGTATATATACCTTTTTCGTTACGTTTCGTAGCAGAAAATAACATTTAAGATAAATGTAAACAAATACCAAAACAAAAATACTTATCCTAAGCGTCTCATCTTAATTACATTCAAAAGCCTTTAAATTAACCATATCAAAACAAAGTCACGGTTACAAGACTATAATAACATTATCACGCACACAAAGGCATACAATTCCAACACTAACATCAACATCCCCAAATCTGGGCAGACACATCGGCGACACGCATCCACATCTATTAGGACCAAAATAACCTAAAAGCGTAGCCAATCGATTTGTAGACGTGAACATGTAGCTTTTATACCAGGAAAATATATCGATATACATATGAGGAGTATCGATACTTTTGTACGATACTAAACTAAGGGAACTCACTTCACAATCACCATCTGAATCATTTTGAAGAGTTTTGCTAAACCATCAAATGTAATAATGTAATAAATAAATGTATACGGACAAATCACATAGGTTGAGCTAGTCCCAAAGTAAGTTCGAGACTTGTATTATGGGATACTAACTCAACGATACTATATTTTATAGTAGATACATGTATAGATAAACATCCAAGACCCAGGCCAATCAGGAAAATATCGTTTTCCATGATGACCTGGCCGGAGATCGAACCCGAGGCTTCCACGTCGCAGGCAGGCGTGTTGACCGCTGCGCCACGGAGGACGACAAAAATTGGTTCCTATTTCTATTGGTTTAGTCTTAAGTAAATCTTTGAAACTACTCAACGGTTTTTAGTGCGATTTTTTAATAGATAGAATAACTAAAGAGGAACGTTTATATGTATAATAATATCCATAATATCCAACAAATAGTGGAAAAATACTATTATTTTTGAGGTTTCTATATAGAAAATAATTACATTTTTTCAGCGTTTGCAGTGAAACGCAGGCTGAACCCGAGGAGATTTATCAAAGTAAAGTAAAGTAAAGTATTTATTTCTTTGCAAACATGGGTATAGCACACAGGTGTTTTTTTTTTACAAATAGTTCTCCATATTTTACCGACACATGGG
Source organism: Sesamia inferens (assembly GCA_037179545.1). NCBI lineage: Eukaryota > Metazoa > Arthropoda > Insecta > Lepidoptera > Noctuidae > Sesamia > Sesamia inferens. The sequence goes on along the minus strand of CM073935.1, from coordinate 11,508,533 downwards.
CATGCAAATGTTCACAATTCAAAATTTAAGCTAAAGAACTTTGGAATTACAAGGAATATTATATATATTTGTATTAAAAGATGTCAAAATATGGTCACATTAGTAAGAATTTTAATAATTCCAAACAGAAATATATTTAAAAAATCAAAACAGGGTCACAATAACTATGTCAAAAAGTGTAAACAGTACGTCAATTAAACAAGTGAATCATCATCAAGAAAATCGTCAATTGTATAATATGTCTTCACAATTAAAATGTCATTTAGCGCTTTTTTAAATTTCACTATTGTCAAATTTTTTATTCCATCTGGAACTCTATTATATATGCGTGGGGCAACACCAAAAAAACTTTTCCGCATTAGTGCGGTTTTACATTTCACTTGACATAGTTGATTAAGGTATTGAGTCCGTATTGGATTTCTTTTGACCTCTGATATTTTTTTAAACAAATGTGGGTTACACTTCACAAATAGAGCCGTTTCCAATATATACAAACAAGGCATAGTTAAAATTTTTAATGACTGAAAATGGGGAACACAGCTATCTGTCGTCTTAAGGCCACACATTGACCTGGATATCCCCATGGATATCCCACAATATATTTTTTTTTGTCATTTACTTTTTACGAAAAATACTGGCTTATTTTCGAATAACCAATATATTTTAATACTTATCCAATTTAATACCTTAAATACATTGTTGATTTAATATAGTTCTATATTGCCCTTTACGGCATATAAGTTGAATGAATATTTTCGAAGATATTACAGATTTAAAAATTGCGTGGCGTCGCGTTTGCAACGGTACCGGTCGGCCGAGGCAGGGCGGGAACGGCGGGCCGCTGTGTTTTTTAAACAACGTTCACAGTTTTTATGTACTGTATTTAGTATCAGCATTGTACCTGTACGAAGTCGGGGCGGGTCTCTAGTAAAATATAATACAGAAAAAAAAAACAGAGTAAATCAGAACAGACATACATATAGGCAGTCGTGCGTCTGACCGACTGATTATTAAGCATTTATTATGTACAAAAAGTTATAGCCTTAGCATAATCTTGTAAAGGATGTATCTGACATCGACGCACAAACGAGTACCATGGATCCAGTACATGATTCTGAACACCCCAGTGGTGGAATTATTCGTCGGTTTTTACAGATTTAAAAAAAAATTATATGCAGTTTTTTTCACTTTAACCCGTTCATAATTGCTATAATTATATAACCCAATAAGATTTTAAAGTAAAAAATAAATAAATTCGCTAATTACACAAAAAGGGGCAATGTTAACAAAACTCGAAAAACTATCCTATCAGGTGATTTAATAGAGTCCACATCAGGGGTCAACGTCATACCCACAAACACTCGCGGCGGCACGCTTGCAACGTTCAAAGGCCGAGCCGACACTTTTTTTAAACATTGTTATTTCTGTAACCGCTCATTAACGACATAAATGACTATCATAATTTTATTAGTGGTTTGCGGTGCAACCTTTTCGCGAAGTTTGCGTTACGATATCAGATACACCCTAGCTAGTCGGTATAAATATAGCGTAGCGATCACGGTGTCGCGAATTCAATGCTTTTCTCCATCCAGCAAAAATGCTAAAACGTCGGTAAAGAAGTATTTAATTCAAAAACGAATACCTAATAATACCTCGATAGAACCGTTTAGAGAAAATAAACTGTATATCGATAATTTTGATTCAATCCCTATTGTAGCCCACACACTTAGGATGTTACTGTAATGAACTTGTAGGGTAGAGAGCAAAATGGTCGGTCGTGATGAAGGATTGTGGTATCTGATTGATGAAGACAGATAGATACTGCAGGGTTAATATTTATTATACTTATGCAGTTCGTGATATACATTCGGGCGTTGTGACGATTAAGGCGAGTAGTATTGAAAAATGGGGTAAGCTGAATTCCTAAGCTTTGATTTGGATTGAAGAAGTGATGTTGACGCACGGTATAGATCAGGGGTCGGCAAGTAGTTTTAAGTAGGGTCCGGATATTGCTCGAAAATTTTTAAAAGGTCCAGAAAAAAAAAACAACTGATATTAATTAAGTATAGCTATTTATTACCTAAAATTAGTGTGAAAAATTGCATCGGCGGTCTTGAGCCAGGTTTTTAAAGTTTGGTTCTCGTGAAGAACAGCTAATTCGAAGAGTGTCTTCTAAGTGAGCGTCTGTTAATCTCGAACGATATTTGTTTTTCAAAAAATTCATTTTTGAAAAAGATGTTTCGCATATGTATGTCGAGCCAAACATAGTGGCCAAATTGTTAGCAAGTTTTTTGCAATTTTGATATTTTTCTGGGACTTGTTTGACCCAAAATTCTTCAGTTGACACCTTTTTATATATTTGCAAAGACACATCTTCTTGCAGATCGATTATTTCCATTTGAAGTGATGGCTTTGGCAGATTAAATAACTTGGCAGCCACATCTGTCCATTCGGCTGCTGCATCAACTTCAAAGGGTGACTTAAGAAACAGAGATAGCTTGCCCATCTCTGCAAAGTCTTGGAATCTTGTGGCAAATTCGTTGCTAAGATCGGCCAAAAATTTTGTAAACACTGCAACGTCTTCTTCAGAGTTCTCCTTATTATATTCCAGAATTGTCGGAAAATGAACAAATTCTTGTCTTGCAATATCTTTTTCAAAGATATCCAGCTTACGACGAAAAGCAGACACGCTTTGTATCAGATCACATATTAATTTTCCATTTCCTTGTAACTCTGTGTTGAGCGCATTTAGATATTTCAAAATATCTTTTAGAAAAGCCACAATCAACATATTGTGCTTATTTGTTACGAACTTAAGGTGCTTTTTAGCTGCTTGCGTATCTAAGTTTTGCAAGAAGGAGGCTACTTGTTCTTTTATTGACCAAAAACGTTCAATAACTTGACCCTTACTTAGCCAACGAACATTGTTGTGTTGCAGTAAGCTAGAATACGCTGAATCACATTCAAAAAGAAACTCCTTGAAATGTCGGTGCTGAAGAGCGGAATGAGATCTTATAAAATTTATTAACTTCACCAAGCTGTCCATCACTTCTTTCAGTGTATCGCTAAGTTTTCCACAAAGGGCTGTCTGGTGGATTATGCACTGATATGATATTAAGCCTGAACTTTTATCCCTGATTCTCTTGATGACACCTTTTTCTTTGCCAATCATTGATGGAGCCCCGTCAGTAGAAAGAGACACAATTTTGTCGTAACTGATGTTAGATTTAGTAATAAATTCATCAATTACCTTGAATAAATCTTCTCCTCGAGTGTTACCTTTTAACGGCAATATTGTTAGCAACTCTTCCCTAAAAGTTTTAGACTCAATGTCAAGAAATCTGACAAAAATTGACATTTGTTCATCATCAGTAATGTCACATGACTCATCAAGTGCTATGGCGTAGCAAGGTGCCTTTTGCAGAAGTTTGAGAAGAGTCATCTTAATATCAGCAGCTAAAATTTCAGTCCTTCGTGTATTGCTTCTTGCTGATAATTGAATACTTTGAATTCCAGTGATAACATCTTTTTTTTTCTTCAAAAAGTGTTGTGACTACTGCCAACATACATTCCTTCACTATCTCCGAATCCGAAAATGGTTTTTGATGTTTATTAAGCGTCCAGCACACACGTAACGCTGCTTCTGTGGATTTTTCTTGGTCGCTCATGCAACGAACTAGTAATTTTGTGCTTTTATTGTAAGAACTGAGATGTGCCTGAAGTTTTTCTTTACGAGCCTCACTGCCAGGAGGGAAGTTTTTGTGGAATTGCTGATGTGTTGTTTCATAGAGTCGCTTCAAATTTCCACTTTTAACAATAGCAACAGTTTTATTGCATATAAGGCACACTGGAACTGCTTGAGGTCTATCAGGCAGCGTAAAACAATATTGTTCAGTCCATTCTTCTAAAAACCTACTATTTTCGCTGTCCACTTTTCGCTTTTTAGGATCCATATCACGCCTAGATAAAAAATATTTTTTATTAAACCAACTAAAACGCAAGAAATCACAAAACAAATGAACTGTTGCTCCACGATTTGAGGCGCGACTGACGAGCGACTGAAAGTCTGCTTTCCCCCGCCCTCGCGTCCGGACCCCCGATTTCGATACTTGCTCGCGTTTGTTACAAAACAAAGTCGCAAGCGCGCCACAGTTCGCTAAGTACGCGAAATATGAAATGCTTTCCCTCATATTAGGTACCTTAAAAATTATACACTCAATCTGCTGATGTTTCGTAGCGAATGGCTAAATCACATTTACATACAATAACTAATTCGCGCACGCTGTTGCTAGTGCATGCCGTCTCGCTCTCGCTCGCGTGTTAACAAAACCCGCTCGCTAGGCAGCGCCCCTCACGCTCAGTTACAAGTGGTCGTCGGAGCTATAAGTACGTATGAAAAGAGCGCGCGCGGCGACTCGGCGGCGCGATGTTTTTGATCGATGTCGATATTGTAAGACAGATTAATTAGATTAGGTATGTACTCAGTTAGATTGGTTCAAAAATATTACGTATTTGTTTATATTTTTTTTATTTTATTTAATTTGTATTGACATACCTACAATTAACATTATAATATTTGGCGGTCCGAGGTTCAACCTTTCGCGGTCCGCAAACGGACCGCGGTCCGCCTGTTGCTGACCGTTGGTATAGATAGTTCAATCCACGAAGACGCGCCCCACTATTTCTCCTAACCGTTTATAGTATATGTGTGCAAGCTTCCGTCAATGTTTGAGTGTTATCCGTACACAATAATTATCTATGAGTGCACACCCACACTACAATAAATTGACTAATCAGGAGAGAGCGTCATGGTCAAAGTGAAAGATGCTCTACTTCAATTTTATACTCTTTACCCGACTGCAAGGAAAATTGAGGTGTGGATATTTTATGTGATTATTAGTTAATATACGATTATAATACCATTTTTATATAATAATAGGAGGTAATTAGAGACATAAATGAAATACCTGAAAAAGTTTTATGGAACTTTTTTTATTGAAATAAAAATCGTCAATCACTAGTTTCAGAAATGTCTGATTCAGATTCTGAAGTATCACTGACATTTATAATAAAATTGAAATCAAGATCACAGTGTCTCATGTATTCGTCTTCTATTTTTTCCACGTGCTGACAAGTATTGAACCAGACATCTTTATTTACTCGATCAAATGCTTCATTTAAAATGGGCATAATCGAAGTGTAGTTTTGATTGATATTGCGGCTAGCAACGTCGTTTTTTACAATACCCCAAATGTTTTCGATTGGATTTAACTCTGGGTGATAAGGAGGCAGCCGAAGCACTGTGAATCCATATTCCTTTAATAATTCGTCAACTCTGTACTTGCGGAAGTTTTCTTTGTTTTTTAATATAAGGTCATAAAGTTCAGGCTTTTTGTAGGTTGGTACAAAATGGATATTTTTTGCATTCAGCCAAGTCTGCATGTCTAATTTGTTGGAGTTGGATGTGGGTATTTTTTCCGAACTAGTATTGTGATAGGCTGCATTATCCAAGACTACCACGGCATCATTTGGGAGATTTGGTATTAGTTTCTCCTTAAGCCACTTTAAGTAATTATCCGAGTTCATATTATCGTGGTAGTCTCCGGATTTGATCTCTGCTCTGTACGTTAACAACGCATTTGGTACGAAACCCTCAGCACTTCCGGCATGTACTATAATTATGCGCACACCCTTTGTTAAATTTTGTTTCATTGCTGTTTTAGAGCCTTTGTCGGCCCAAGATTTTTTTTTGCACGTGGTTGGTATGAATATATGATTCATCTGTGTACACTATAGGTCTACCTGCATTACGAAAAGATTTTACCTGTTTTAAATATTTCAATCTTAACATTTGAATATCATGTTTTTCGGTTAGGACCTTCCTATTATTCTCAGTTTTTCTCCATTTATAACCAAGCTTAAGTAACAATGTTCTTAGGGTGGTTCTACATCCATTAAATTGTATACGGTCTTTCAAAATAGTATTAAGTCGTGATAATGTTGGAAATTGATGATGTTCTTTATGGCAGTTTTGGATAGTTCTTCGGACTACACCAATATCAAATTTGTCTAAATTAATTTTTCGTGGTCTTACCCTTCTCTTCTTCATAGGTGATGTAAAAATAGAAGCACTTCTGCCTGCTAAATTCGAATGCGACGTACTCGCTTCATTTTTAGAATCAATATCCATTTCCGTAGTCGGCTCTGTTGTACGCTCTTCACTTTGGACTACAGAAACTATCGCATCCGTCTCCATAGTTATATTAGACTCCATAGTAGATACTGTAGTTTGCTTTATTGTCTCAGTATAAGCCTTTCTTTCGCGTAGAATTCTAGTCACTGTGCTTTCAGATATTCCAACAGCCTGTGCGGTTCTCCATCGAGCATCAGTGAGTTTTTCTGCAAAATTTTGACTTGCTTCTTTTTTCATGAAATCGTAAACTTTAGAAATAATTTCTCTTGCCTACAATTAAAAAAAAATAAAAAGAAATAACATTAGTCTTACTTTTAAATATAAAATGAAGTCTAGTTAGTAAAATTTAATTTTGAATTAAACTACTTTTCTTTTATTATTTTATGTGTTTCGTAACAATAATTTACATACCTGGCTTTTAAGTACAACACGCTGAGATTTTTTCGACATTTAAAAAAAATATAAAGTAGAGCAACTTTCGTGTCGAGTCTGGATTTTTGAAATACAGGTTGTACTACTTGTGTGCATCGAACCACTGACGGTCCGTGACTGACGCTCGGAGAAAACTCCCCGCGCCCCGCGATCCCCTCAACCTAAAATTGGTGGGGCGCGTCTTCGTGGATTGAACTATCTATAGGTAGGTATGTGTGGCATGAATCTGACACTAATGAAATTAGCGGCCGCTGCGCAAGGAGGCGCGGGTTCGATCCCAGCACAGTGTGAATATTTGTATGCATGAATATGAATATTTGCACTGGTCTGGTCGTGCCTCGGAAAGCACGTTAAACCTTTGGTCCCGGTTGCCATACGAACATCTAATGGCAGTCGTTACGGGTTGTTGGTGCGCTCAACATCCAACAATTGTTCTAACTGCAATGTCTCGATATCGCCTTCGGGATGTGGAGGTCAGACGGCAGCCGCTTCACGGAAAATGTCGAAGATTAGCCAAAAGCAGCAGACAGACAGCAGCAGTTAGACTGGTCAAGCGGACCCCAGACTCCAAAGCTTAAAATGCTTCGGATACGACTGGGATTAACGCTGAGACGATGATGATAACATGGAGTACCTAAAAGCTTCACCCAGCCTTTTCGCCCGCATAACTTTTATCCAAATCCGAAAGATTAACAAACATCCATATATCCACACTCAAACTTTCGCTTTGACATTTTTTTTTTAACAATTATAAACTATTGCTTGACCGCAATCCCGCCTGACACAGCAGCACTGGTAAGCAGTGATGCAATCGTTGATGGTAAAGCGCGCTAGTTTATTAAGCCTATTCACAAAAAAAAACTTATTGAATAGGAAGGGAGACGGCAGTTGAGCGAGGTGATGCAATGTTAAACTCTACAACACGACCAACGATGCTGCGCCACAGGGAGATTGATGGAGATCGTCCACGACCAAACTCCCGACATAACAACATTTGGCGCATCATAACCGGCACATATCGCAACACAACTGCTCAGACCCGTTCTCCGTACAGTTCACCAGACATCATGCCGGAACACGACGAATCGCTTGGCGGCAAGACTTTATCTGGTGGGTGTTAACTTCTGCCGGCAGCCGATGTTATGGCCTACCACCGAGAAAACACAAACTTTTAGTTATATTAGTAGGATATGAGTCGGAACACGGGTGGGTTTTAGTCAGTAAAAGTCTGACACGCCCTTCCGCTCGGCCCAGAGTGAGAGAGGTCATTTGATAATTTCCCAACCGAAAAAAAAAACAGATAAGGTTAATAAATACCATTTAGCTTTTGAAAAACCTTGATATCAAGTAATGGTCAAAATTGACAACTTAATACAACGTAATTTTTTGTTTATTCAAAACCTGAATATAGTTTATTCAGAATAAGCAACTGAATCGATTCCAATCATTTTTACACCATGTTATAATTTTTCCCAAATACATTTAGAAATTGTTGCAGTGTGGTTAGCGAGCGCGCAACACAGCTGACGGATCACACAGCTGAGATTATAGTACTACTACTACTACTTTTCCTAATATTATTTTTTACTAATAGTACTACTACTTTTCTCGGTGGTAGGCCTCACCATCGGCCGCCGGCGTAGTTACCACCCACCAGACAAAGTCATGCCGCCAAGCGATTCGTCGTGTTCCGGCATGATGTCTGGTGAAGCCGTTTGGAGGGCGGGTCTGAGCAGTTGTGTTGCGATGTATGCCGGGTATGATGCGCCAATTGTTGTCGTGTCGGGAGTTTGGTCGTGGAGGGTAGCGGGATCCGAAGCACGGTGCTCCGCTGGCCGACCGCAGGTAGTTGGGGGCCCAAGTAGTGTGCCAGCCACATACGAAAGGCTGCCCCGCCAACTGCGAAAAATCCCAGGGTGGCCCCATCGTGCCGGTTGGCGACCGGACGAGAGGACCCGATGGCGATCCCTGGGGGGGTTCGGGCGTCCCCGCAGTCTCCAGATCAATCTCCCTCTGGCCCGGCATCGTTGGTCGCATTGTTGGGATTAACATTGCATCACCTCACTCAACTGCCGTCTTCCTTCCTATTCACTCAATTTTTTTTTTTTAATGAAAAGGTCTAAAAAGAAAAGTAGGTGTGTACAGCGGGCGCACGTCCTCTCTTTCAAAGTGCACCTCTATAATATTCGAGGTCTGCACTCCAATCTCATTGCAGTACATCACCACCTTGAGACTGAGAAGCCCCATCTACTTTTCTTGACGGAGACCCAGATCAGATGTCCGTCTGATGCGGCATACCTCAGCTACCCGGGATACGCATTGGAGCACCATTTCCTGCAGCGTGCTGGGGTCTGTGTGTATGTCCGCAATGACATTTGTTGCCGGCGCCTCCGTCACCTCGAAGACCCTCATTTCTCGTCCCTATGGCTGTTGGTTGACACTGGTGTGGACAAAATTGTTTACACTTGTGTCTACCGATCGCACAGCGGTGATCAGGAGACAACTCGTTTATTTGACCACCTCAGTGAGGCTGCTGACAATGCACTGCAGCGGCACCCTGACGCACACTTCGTCGCTCTGGGGGATTTCAATGCCTGCCATCAGGACTGGCTTTTCCCGTACCAGAAGACCGACCACGCTGGGAGAGAAGCGCGAAACTTCGCGCTTTCAATGGGCCTTTCCCAGCTGGTAAAGCAAGCGACTAGGGTGCCTGATGTAGTTGGTCATACTGCCAATTGTCTGGACCTTCTGCTGACCACTGATCCGGACAGGTGTGTCGTAACAGTTTCCTCGCCGTTGGGAACTTCAGACCACTGTCTGGTGAAGTCTGTGTCGACCTTCTCCCCACCAGATCACGACTCTCGTGGTGAACGGCGAATGTGGCGATACAGGTCAGCAGACTGGGATGAGATGCGCCATTTCTTTGCGTCTTATCCTTGGCAGCAGGTCTGCTTCTCTTCCAGCAATCCGTCGAGCTGTGCGGATGCTATAACCGATGTGGTGCGTCAAGCTATGGAATATTTTATTCCCTATAATGACGTGCCCGTCGGTGGCTCGGCTCGCCCATGGTTCAATGCCGATTGTGCCCAAGCTGAACAGCGTAAGCACACGGCATTTCTCACCTGGGTTGACGCTCGTGACCGCGGAGCTCCGGATCTAAGCTCAAAGAAGAGAGCCTTTAACCGTGCTGCCAAGTCCTACAAAGAGGCGCTAAAGAAGGCTCGCTTTGACCGTATTACCCATATTGGCAACAAGTTATCTGCACAGCCTTCCGGTAGCAGATCTTTTTGGTCCCTTGCCAAATCGGTCGAGGCGAACTTCTGTCGGCCCTCACTGCCTCCGTTGGTTAGGCCTGATGGAACACTGGCTCATACGGCGAGAGAGAAAGCAGGTCTCTTTGCATCTCTCTTTGCCCATAATTCGCGTCTTGATACTGGCAGTGCTACTCCACCTAATTTACCCCACTGCGGTACTTCAATGTCTGAGGTTCGCATTCGGAACAAGGAGGTTCTGAGAGCACTGTGTCGTCTGGACGTGAATAAGGCTAGTGGTCCGGATGGTATACCAGCGATTGTTCTAAAAGCATGTGCGCCCGAGTTGTCTCCTGTATTGACACGCTTGTATCGCCTCTCATTTGGGACTGGTATAGTGCCCAAGTCCTGGAAGCTTGCCAACGTGCAGCCCGTGCCCAAAAAGGGTAGTCGTGCCGATCCTAACAACTATCGGCCGATTTCGATCACCTCCATACTTTGCAAAATTATGGAGCGTGTATTGAACTCGCGCCTTTTGGCATACCTGGAAGGTAACGATCTCCTCAGTGACCGACAGTACGGGTTTCGCCGCAATCGGTCAACTGGGGACCTACTAGTGTATGCCACTCACTTGTGGGGCGAGGCACTCGAGAGGAATGGGGAAGCAATTGCTGTCTCCCTTGATGTCTCGAAGGCCTTCGACCGGGTATGGCACGCTGGCCTTTTGAGTAAGCTTCCAGCGTACGGCATTTCCCCTAGCCTGACTGGCTGGGTAAAAGACTTCCTGACTGAACGGTCCCTCCGAGTTGTTGTCGACGGATGCTCATCTGAGCCCATGTCGACTAATGCCGGTGTTCCTCAGGGGTCTGTTCTCTCTGCAACTCTGTTTCTGCTGCATATTAACGATTTGCTGAAGCCCGGTATCTATGGGTATGCAGATGACAGCACAGTTGTGGAGAGATACCTGCCGGATGCTCGGGCTAGTAGGGAATCAATCCGGTTCGAAAGAGAGGCCATGGTAGAGCGAACGAGTGTTGCACTTCAGGCAGTCTCCGAATGGGGCAATGCCAATCTTGTAGCATTCAATGCCGCCAAAACGCAGGCGTGTCTTTTCACCGCCAAAAGGAGCTCGTTCACCTTGGCTCCTACTTTTCGGAATGTATCCTTGGAGTGTACCGACCGCCTTCAGCTTTTGGGTATTGAGATTTCCTCGAACCTAAACTTTGGGCGGTTCATTGAGTCCAAGGCCAAGGTGGCTGCCAGAAAACTTGGTGTAATCGCAAAGGTCCGGCAATACTTCACACCAGGGCAGCTTCTAATGTTGTACAAAGCACAGGTCCGTTCGTGTGTGGAGTACTGCAGCCACATTTGGGCTGGTGCTGCTAAGTGTCACCTGGCCACTTTGGATTCAGTGGAGAGGCGTGCGAAGAGGCTGATTGATGACCCTGATTTAACTCGAGTTGGTCTCCAAAGCCTAGAGCACAGGCGTAGAGTAGCCAGGCTTTCGGTGTTCTATAGGATACATTCTGGGGAGTGTGCGAGGGAATTGCACGATTTAACTCCCCCATCTCCGTTCCACCATCGGACGACCCGTCGTACGGCGAGTTTCCACCCTTATGTTGTTAACACCTCTACGATCCGGACGAAGCGTTTCGCCTCCTCCTTTATACCGCGTACATCGAGGGACTGGAACAATCTACCGGCGGCGGTGTTTCCGTCGGACTACAATTTGAGTGTCTTCAAGGCTAGAGTGAATAGGCTCTTAATAAACTAGTGCGCTTTACCATCAACGATTGCGTCACTGCTTACCATCAGGCAGGATTGCGGTCAAGCGCTGGTTTATACTTTAATAAAAAAATAAAAAAAAAATACTAGACGCGTGAGACAGGCAACGCACCGCCCCCGGCACCGCTGTGGGCGCGGGCGCGCAAATGCTGCGTTGGCCATATTTTTGTTGGAACAACCAAGTAAGATAACAAGCTGATAACTTGGTGGTTTTTGATGATATCTTTTTGAAATTTTGTACATAGATTGTTTACTTAAAAGTACTGGACACGTGTTGCGGGTTTCGCATAAAAAAAAAATGTTACGTTGTATTGCGACACTAGGAGGCCTTTGTCTACTTCTGTGTGTTGATTGTTTTTTTGTCACGTTTTTTGTAACCTGCGTTTTACTTGTGCAGAATAGATAATCAGCTTATAATGATGCCACTCCTGGGACACAAGGTTCCTCTCAGTGACAGGGAGTAGGCACTAATCTACTATCTTTCGAAGTTTAGGACATGCTGGATTCCTCACGATGTCTTCCTTCACCGTTTTGAGAGCAAAGGTGATGAAATAATTTTACTCAAAGTATATCGCCTGATGGGGTTCGAACCAGCGACTACAGCTTGCAAGTCGCGGCTAATACCATTACGTCACCACTGTCTACTTTGTTTGTCTATATTTTTGTCACGTTTTACTTATGCAAAGTACCCAAGTTTTTTTTTTGTTGTGATCCTTCTACGTGCTGTGGCTAAAATAGGCCTCCGGTTTGTTTTGGCTGCACATAGCACCTACCCCTAAATGTATATACTCCAACTCCTAGAACTCCGCCTCTGAAATAACCCACCTTTTTCTATTTTTCAGGTGAGAAATCATCAAATGTCCACTCCAGCTCTGGGCGAAGCGGAAGGGACTTCTTCTTTTTCTTCAGTCTATAGATGTCCACTGCTGGACAAAAGCCTCCCCCAAGGCTTTCCACGATGACCGGTCTTGTGCTGCCCGCATCCATCGGCTTCCCGTCAACAGTCCACCTTGTTGGGGGCCTCCCTACGCTGCGTCTTTCAGTACGTGGCCGTCACTCCAGAACCTTACTGCCTCATCGTCCATCGGTTCTACGAGCAATGTGCCCTGCCCATTGCTAATTAAGTTTGGCGACTCGAAGAGCTATGTCGGTGACTAGGTAGGTCCAACTTCGAGAATGAGGTGTCTCGTCGAATCCAGCTCGGCTGGGCAGCGTTCGGGAAGCTACTCTACTACTTCTTGTCGTCCAAGATACCACAGTGTCTCAAGACTGAAGTCTTTGACCAGTGTGTGCTGCCAGTGATGACTTACGGAACTGAAACGTGGTCGCTCACAACGGGCCTCATACGAAGGCCCAGAGTCACACAAAGGGCAATGGAAAGAGCTATGCTCGGAGTTTCTCTACGTGATCGAATCAGAAATGAGGAGATCCGCAGAAGAACCAAAGTCACCGAAGGGACTATAGGTAATATAATTCGAGCAAGTTACGTTCTAAAATTAATGTTAGCACCACCCGAACTAGGTTCATTTAAATCTGCGTGTAAGGACAACAAATTGTAGAATATCAATATATAAACACGCCTTGGTTATATCGTTTCTTCTATGTACTTCGAGCCATGTAAGACTGTTTTAGTGCCTGATTATCAAACAACATATGCTGCATGACATAATCAATTGAATACATAAACATGTTAAAGTCACATGCCATTGGATAATTATTTTGAAGTACATAATACGAGGGTCAAACTGAAAGTTCTTAGAACTGGCCACTTATAAACAATATAATAAAAAAATAATTCTAAAATTTGAAAATAGAATTCTTTGGCAATATTACTGAGTATATATTTCATTCATTTGTCATTAGTTATACGATTTGGCTGCAAATTGAAAATTGTCTGTGTCACGTCAACATGAATTTAACACGAGAAAATTTTCGTGCAATGATTTTTTATGACTTTCGATGTCATTTAAGTCAACAAGAAAGTTATGATAGACTACGATTGGCCTTTCACGATGAAGTCCCATCTCGTGCGACTGTTTACAACTGGTTTAATGAGTTTAAACGTGGTCGCACTAATCTCACTGATGATTTACGTTAGGGACGGCCTTCTACGGCGACGATTGAAGATAACATCTGTGTTGTGCGGCGTATGATAGAGACTGACAAAAGAGTGACCTATCAGCAGATTCGGACAAGCTTAGGCATCGGTATGAGTCAAGTGCACAAAATCCTCCACGAACATTTAGCGGTCAGGAAGCTTTGCGCCCGGTGGATACCTCATAATTTGACTGAGGCTCAAAAACTCCATCGTGTGGATTGGTGCTGCAAAATGATTGAAAGATTTAACGGAGGTGACTCAAATGCTGTGTTCGACATACTAACAGGTGATGAAAGCTGGATTTACTGTTATGATCCTGAAACCAAAAGACAATCTGCTCAGTGGGTGTTTCCTTTCGAGGAGTTGCCAACTAAAGTGAAGAGAGATCCAAGTGCGGGAAAAAAAATGGTGGCCTCGTTCTTTGGAAGGATAGGTCATTTCGCAACAATTGTTTGCCACTTGTCTTGGAAAAAGTTCGATAGAAACGACCTCGCAGTAGGATCCTCCTTCACCACGACAACGCCTCGTCGCACACCGCCAAGCGAACGATCGACTATTTGGCGACATCAAACGTAGAATTACTGGGTCACCCGCCGTATAGTCCCGACCTCGCGCCTTGTGATTTTTATTTATTTGCAAAAATTAAAGAAAAACTTAAAAGAAAGCGGTTTATGAACGCTGAAGTAGCGGTGGCTGCGTATCGCGATGCCATTAAAGAGACCCCCAAGGACGAGTGGGCAAAGTGCTTTTCCCAGTGGTTCCATCGCATGCAACGGTGTATTGACGTGAATGGACAATATTTTGAAAAGATATAATAAAACTAATAACTGGCTAATGTTATCAGTTTTTGATTTTCTAAGAACTTTCAGTTTAACCCTCGTAGTATATACGAAGAGCAGGGATCATCATCACCATCAACCATTTTTTATCATCCTATTGCTGGGCACAGGCCACCTTTTATACGGAGAAGGATTGAGCCTAATCACCACGCTTGCTCAATTCGGGTTGACGATTTCAGATTTAAAGCCCAGGTTTCCGCAAGACGTTTTCCTTCACCTTTTAATCAATCATTGGTGTCCAAGATATACTTAGAAAGTACATATAACTTAGAAAAATTATATTGGTACTTGCCCGCACATTCGTACTTTAGAGGCTGGTGTTTTAATCACTAGGCCATCACAGCAAAGAGCAGTGAGTGCTAAGTGGTAATAGCCCCGATTTACCAGTTATGGGAACTCACCCAGAGTGGCGAAGTTAAACATCGTGAGGAAACGAGCTTGTCCTAGAATCAAACATTTGAAGACAGGTGACTTACCCAAACCCATACTGAGCCCGCGTGTTGGGCACACTCTTATGTCTCAGCTGTGGGAGCTTTATAAGCTTCTTTTTCATCATCTCAGCGTTAATCCCAGTCTTATCCGAAGCTTTTTCAGCTTTGAAATCTGGGGTCCTCTTTACCAGTCAACTCTGTGAAGCGAATGCCGACTGACCTCTACAACCCGAACGCGATATCGAAGCATTGCAGTTAGACCAATTGTTTTACTTTTGAGGGCTCCAATAACCCGTAACGACTGCCTTTAGACGTTCGTATGGCAACCGGGACCAACGGCTTAACGTACTTTCCGAGGCCTTACCAGACCAGTGCAAATATTCATATTCATGCATACAAATATTTGCACTGCGCGGAGATCTAAACCGCGCATCCTTGCGCAGCGGTCGCTTTCGTTAGCGCACGAAGGCTGGGAGCATTATAAGCTAATTATGCTACAATACCTACTATTGCTGCAGGAGTTATAAAGGGTGTATCTGACATCGACGCACAAACGAGTACCATGGATCCAGTACATGATTCTGAACCCCCCAGTGGTGGAATTTTTCGTCAGCTTTTTCATGATGAACAAAAAAATATATGTAGTTTTTTTCACTTTAGACTGTTCATAATTGCTATACTTTTATAACCCAATAAGATTTTAAAGTAAAAATTAATTAATTCGCTAATTACACAAAAAAGCACAATGAAAACAAAACTCGAAAAACTATCTTATCAGCTGATTTAATAGAGTTCACATCAGGGATCAACGTCATACCTACAAATCCGCACGGCGGCACGCTCGCAACTTTCAAACGCCGAGCCGACACATTTTTTAAACATTGTTATTCCTGTAACCGTTCATTAACGACATAAATGACTATCATAATTTTATTAATAGCATGTGGTCTAGCCTTTTCGCGAAGTTTGCGTTACGATGTCAGTTAAACCCTGTATATCCTTGATACCTGCAGTCAGGTAAATTAGGAGCTTGTCGAAACGCTTCAAAAGCGTCTCCTCGTTTCTAATTCCAATTTTTTGTTCTTCTCAACGCAACTGCTTGCAACAATTGATTAAAACCATGGAAATGCCATAAAACATAACAGAAAAAAAGAAACAGCACCGTACTGAACCACATGGAACGTTACCCAGATGTTTGTAACACGAGATATGGCATGTGACCATAGTTTTTACATAAACCGAAAAAAGGCGATACGTTAATGTTCATGATTTATGCCAGTGCCGATGGAAATGGGACTGTATTTAAAAAAAAATGTTTGTGTCAATAATCAATATTAGCGATTTTTTCTAGACCACAGACAATAATATTTTTTAGACCATTGTGCGACCACCCTTATTAAAGGTAGCGGTAGTACATGCGTCTATATGGCAAATTAACAGAGCCTAAACCTTACCTACCCTACGACCCTAAATCCTATAAGCCCTACAACCCTGACCTACCATATAGTTCGTATAAATAAGTGCAGGATGTCTGCACCACGAGATTTAAGGTAACAGATGGATAGTGGGTAGGATTTCCAACCATAAAATATTTTTATCATAATAAAGGGTGTCTCTGACATCGACGCACAAACGATTACCATGGATTCAGTACATGATTCTGAACCCCCCCAGTGGTGGAATTTTTCGTCGATTTTTACAGATTTAAAAACACAATATGCAGTTTTTTTTTCACTTTAAACCGTTCATAATTGCTATAATTATATAACCCAATAAGATTTTAAAGTAAAAAAATAAATAATTTCGCTAATTACACAAAAAAACGCAATGTGAACAAAACTCGAAAATCCTATCAGCTGATTTAATAGAGTTCACATCAGGGGGTCAACGTCATACCCATAAACACGCGCGGCGGCACGCTTGCAACGTTCAAAGGCCAAGCTGACAGATTTTTTTAAACACTGTTATTTCTGTAACTGCTCATTAACGATATAAATGGTAATCATAATTTTATTAGTGGCATGTGGTGTAACCTTCTCGCGAAGTTTGCGTTACGATGTCAGATACAGCCTGTATAACAATATAAATATTTGTATACATCTTCTTCTTCTTCAGCCTAAGGATGTCCACTGCTGGACAAAGGCCTCCCCCAAGGCTTTCCACGCTGACCGGCCTTGTGGTGCCCGCATCCATCGATTTCCCGCGACCTTCACCAGGTCATCGGTCCACCTTGTTGGGGGCCTCCCTACGCTGCGCCTTCCAGTACGTGGTCGCCACTCCAGAACCTTACTGCCCCATCGGCCATCGGTTCTACGAGCAATGTGCCCTGCCCACTGCCACTTAAGTTTAGCGACTTGCAGAGCTATGTCGGTGACTTTGGTTCTTCTGCGGATCTCCTCATTTCTGATTCGATCACGCAGAGAAACTCCGAGCATAGCTCTTTCCATTGCCCTTTGTGTGACTCTGAGCCTTCGTATGAGGCCCATTGTGAGCGACCACGTTTCAGTTCCGTAAGTCATCACTGACATTTGTATACATAATCAGCATATATTGGTCCTAACTCCTGGGGCATAGGCACTCGGTGAAAGGGAGTGGGCCGTTATCTACCTCGCGGGCCCAATGCGGGTTGTTAGATGTCATATGTCTTCGAAGTTTCGTCTCTAGTACATGCAGGTTTCCTCAAAATGTTTTCCTTCACCGTTTTTAGAGCAGTGGTGATGAAATATTTACACAAAGTGAAGCGCTTGACGGGGTTCGTACCTACCACTGGCAAGTTGCAAGGTCACGGCCGATATCACTAGACCACCACAACTCTCAATTTTTTTTTTTTTTTCATCATCATCATCATCATTTCAGCCGAAAGACGTCCACTGCTGGACATAGGCCTCCCCCAAGGTTCTCCACGACGACCGGTTCTGCGCCTCCCGCATCCAGCGGTTTCCCGCGACCTTCACCAGGTCGTCGGTCCACCTTGTCGGGGGCCTACCCACGCTACGTCTTCCGGTGCGTGGTCGCCACTCGAGAACCCGTCGGCCCCATCGGGCATCGGTCCTACGGGCAATGTGTCCAGCCCACTGCCACTTTAGTGTTGCAATTCTTCGGGCTATGTCGGTTACTCTCGTTCTTCTGCGGATCTCCTCATTCCTGATTCGATCGCGCAGTGAAATCCCAAGCATAGCCCTCTCCATTGCCCTTTGAGTGACTTTGAGCCTTCTTATAAGGCCCATTGTTAGCGACCACGTCTCAATTCCATATGTCATCACTGGCAACACACACTGGTCGAAGACTTTTGTCTTGAGACACTGCGGTATTTCGGACGAGAAGATTCTTCGTAGCTTCCCGAAAGCAGCCCAGCCGAGTTGGATTCGACGATTGACCTCTTTCTCGAAGTTGGACCTTCCTAACTGGATATTTTGTCCCAGGTACACGTAACTGTCAACAACTTCGAGAACAGAGTCTCCAATCTTTATAGGAGTCGGTACAACATGGGCATTAGACATGACTTTCGTCTTGCCCATGTTCATTTTAAGACCGACTCGCTCGGAGGCTCTGCTGAGGTCTTCGAGCATTGTACTCAGGTCCTCCGCGGTCTCAGCCATGACTACGATATCATCAGCAAACCGAAGGTGTGTCATGTACTCGCCATTGATGTTGATGCCCAGTCCTTTCCAGTCCAGAACCTTGAAGACATCCTCCAATGCAGCGGTAAACAATTTCGGGGAGATAACATCTCCCTGTCTGACACCACGTTGGAGAGGTATTGGTTTCGAGGTCTGGTCCTGTATTCGGACTGACATGGTGGCGTTTTCGTACAAACCCTTCAGCGCTTCAATATACCGATAGTCTACTTGGCACCGCTGGAGAGACTGCAGTACAGCCCAGGTCTCGATCGAATCAAAGGCTTTTTCGTAGTCCACAAACGCCAAGCAAAGGGGTAGGTTATACTCCTCGGTCTTCTGTATAACCTGCCGTAGCGTATGTATGTGGTCTACTGTGCTGAAGCCCTTTCGGAAACCGGCTTGTTCGGGTGGCTGGAAGTCGTCAAACCTGCAGGCGAGACGATTCGTGAGGACTCTCGAAAACAACTTATAGACATGACTCAGAAGTGAGATGGGTCTGTAGTTTTTCAAAAGGGTGTTGTCACCCTTTTTGAAAAAGAGTACCACCACACTTCTGTGCCATGCCTGTGGCGTTTTTCCCTTGACTATGACGGAATTAAATAACTTCTGAAGGGCCCTAAGGATCGGTTCACCACCCGCCTTCAGTAGCTCTGCCGTTATTCCGTCATCGCCCGGCGCCTTGTTGTTTTTAAGTTGTTTCAGAGCCAATCGAATCTCCTGCAGGCTGACGTCCGGGATATCTTCGGTGTAGTGTCGGGTTAATCTTGCTCTAGGGTCTTCAGCAAGATTTAATGCGGGTTTTGTCGTCGAAGTCTAGAGCTGTCCATAGAAATTCTCGACTTCCCTCAAAAGCTCGGGCCCGGACGTTATGATCCTACCGTCGTCAGTCTTCAGCTTGCTTAGCCGGCTATGCCCAATAGTCAGATCCCTAGCGAAAACTTTAGAGCCTCTGTTTCGCTCTATGGCCTCCGTTATACGCTCGGTATTATACCGACGTAGGTCGCGCTTCAGAGACTTTGAGATCTGCTTATTGAGCTGCCGGTATCTGCAAGCATCACTTGACGAACGCAAAACCATCTCACGTCTATCCTCCATGAGCTCGAGAGTGTAGTCCGAGAGCTTTTTAGTTCTATTTGTACGGCGGGTCTTAAAATACTTGGTCCCGACCGTACGGACAGCTTCTACAAACCCGTCATTGTATTCGTCCACGTCACCACTTAGGCATTCGAAGCGATTTTGGAGCTCGAGCTGGAAACCTTCGGAGTTATGGATCTGGATGGGTGCTGGCCGGAGCGTAGACTTCATCAGGCGAGATCTTTCGGACACTATGTTCAGATTCAATGTGCCTCTGACCATACGATGATCGCTGCCGCATTTGAGCGAGTTGATCACTGAGACATCATTGAATATGTGCCTTTTTGTCGTCATAATGAAGTCTATCTCATTCTTAGTGACCCCGTCGGGACTGATCCAAGTCCACTTCCGCTGTTCACGCTTCCTGAAGAAGGAGTTCATCATAAAGAGTCCCTCCCTCTCCATGAAGCCAGCCAACATGTGGCCTCGGTAGTTCCGACGCCCAAATCCAAAATTTCCCAGTCCGAGCTCCTCACCGCTCCGTTTTCCCAGTTTAGCGTTGAAGTCCCCCATGATAACGCTGTAGTGAGTTTTTGAGCTATGTATGGCTTTAGAGATGTCCTCATACATAGTCTCTACTTCATCGTCGGAGTGTGTCGAGGTCGGGGCGTATACCTGAATGACCTTCAGCGAATACCGTTTCGTTATTCTGAGTACCAGGAACGCCACCCTGGTCGACACACTCTCGATCTTCACTACATTGTCCACAAGGGACCTGTGGACGAGGAACCCGACACCACCTTGGGACTGATGATCGCCCTCCCGGAAATAGAGCAAGTTACCGGATTTAAGGATTATCGAGTCCTCACCCTCTCTTCGGACTTCAGATAATCCCAGGACACCCCATCGTAACCTGCTCAATTCTTCCTCCAGTTCAATAACCCTCTCGTCGGTCCGCAGTGTGCGCACGTTCAGTGTTGCCAGGTCGATCCGTCGTTGTTTGTGGTAGCCGGAACTCTTCCGGAGATTCTTCGCACCCCTTGCCCCGCCGTTACCTTGGCCGCTACCACAATGACCAGGAATAGCGGAGCTGCCGGGGACTAGGGGCCTTGGCTTAGTCGTGTGCAACATTATGGGGGGGGGTTTGCCATAATCCCCACGCTTGGCAAGCGGGTTGGGGATCGCAGGATTTGATATTCCACAGAAGAAGCGCTGCTGCCCGCTTCCCTGGTGAGAGAGTTCCCTTAGTCGCCTCTTACGACACCCACGGGAGGATATGGGTTGGTACTATTCTAAGCCCAATTATGCTACGCCAGAGTGAAAATATCTGGATGGACCATGATCAAACTCCCGACACAACATCATTTGGTGCATCGTACCTACCCGGCAAGCTTCACAACACAACTGCTCCGACCCGTCCTCCGTACGGCTTCACCAGGCATCACGCCGGAACACGACGAATCGCTTGGCGGCAAGACTTTGTCTGGTGGGTGGTAACTTCTGCCTGCAGCCGATGTTATGGCCTACCACCGAGTAAATTCTCAAAATCATTTAAATAATCATACAAAACAAACAGGTAATTATTTAACAAATTAAATTTCATTTAAAGACAACTATCTATTTCCTGGTCGTGGTGGCCTAGTGGTTAAAACACCAGCCTCTCAAGTATAAGTGCGCGGGTTCGATTCCAGGTCAGGCAAGTACCAATATAACTTTTCTAAAGTTATATGTACTTTCTACGTATATCTTGGACACCAATGACTGAAGGTGAAGGAAAACATCTTGAGGAAACCTGGACATTAAGTCTGAAATCGCCAATCCGCATTGAGCAAGCGTGGTAATTACGCTCAATCCTTCTCTGTATGAGAGGAGACCTGTGCCCAGCAGTGGGACGATAAAAAGGTTGATGCTGATGATGATGATCGGTTTCTGAAGGTATAGCTCACTAAAGGTGATAGCCCACTTACACGACTCTGTTCCCATCCGGCAAATATACTTTTTGGTATTTGTTTTTGTTTTTTTACACACCCTCGATACAGGAGTAATCCCTGGTGTGGAACAACGATTAAAAAATAAAATAAAAATAAACAAAACAATCAATATTTTTAGTTTACCTTCATTTTGTTAGACCGATATTGTAGAACGGATTCAGTTTTGTATCATAATTTTTAACTGGTCAGAAATGAGAATACAAGTTCTTCAGGATAGTTACGTTTATTCACTTTTTTCGTACAATTTTTCCAACTTCTTCGATGAGCTGCCAAAACCCGAATGCCCGTGCTCACGCGTACCACTCTCTTCATTCTACAGTTTCCCGCCAAATTCCGCAAACGGACGTTAGTGTCAACTTGAGTCAAATCCTCTTAGTCAATACACTATCTAGTAGTGTATTGACCAAAAGGATCGGACGCGAGCACAGACATTAAGAATGCTATTTAAATATAAAATATCGCAATAAATATGAATTACAATACAAGTGTACCACAAAAGCTAACACAATTAATGTTTAACTGAGCGTCAAAAGCTCAAACTTAAACTCATTTATTGCGAAAATGTGTAATTGAGATATTTCACATCGATACATAAAATAGTTTGGCGTCTCCATAATCCGCCTGAAGGCATGCAATTTTAATTGGCGTTTGTCTGTACTTATAGTTGTACATAACTAAAATCATATAAATTTTATAAATTCATTCAAAACAAAATAAATAAAATAACTAAAAAAAGCTACTTTACATGATTTAGTTTTAACTTACGGTTGGTTTTAAGTTGAGGTCATCTCATTTTCTTTATCTTACTTATTACTTATTAGTCGTCATCTGGCTAATCACATCCTTTCTAAATCATCACACAGTCCATGGTTTCAGCTTTAACTAGAGATAATCCGTAATCAGTTTTCGCTGGAAAAACAATAAAATTCCCTCGTTTCGGGCTTTTGTTGCAGGTATGTAGTACTTAGGGTTGCCAACCGTACTCTAAAATAGAGTATTGTCCTGTATATTATGTAGACGTACTCTATAATCTATAACAGTAACAAGGTACGCTAAAATACTTTTTTTTTTACAAAATGTTTACTAAAACTAATAAATAATATGCAAGAATCCTTAATCAGATTAAAAAAGTCCACTATTTACTGCTAATATGTTGGTATCGCCGATTCCCCAATCCATATCCGAACGTTCCTGAACGCAATTGTTTGCAATTTCTTTTAAAAAATGTCCTGAAGAATTTTATTGCTTAAAAAAAACATTAGCTATATACTCTCTGTTCCCGCCACTTCAGCATTTACTGAAAGAGTCTTTTCGGTCATGAATGTGAAGTGGCGAGAAGAGAGAAACAGAGCTTCATTGAATTTAAACAAAAATGAGCTCATACAATTCCTTTAAAAACAATGGAAAGTTGTTATGTGCCATACAAAGTACAAAAAAAAATACCTTTTTAAAAGTAAATGATACTCTTTTTTGTAAGTCTGTACTTTTTATTTATTTCCTTTAAAATCAGATATACTTTATTTCTGCTAAAAAAAAAAGTTGACATCCCTAGTAGTACTATAATTATTATTATAGCAATCTGCAACTATGGTGTAAACTTAAGTTACAGTTAAGTACCGAAATAATATCAGTCACCGACCGACAGGAAGAACATGATAATATTTATAATAAATATAGTCATTATCGTTTATAGAATTTGGGCAAAAAAAACATAAACAATTCACTCTTACGTTATCATTATCATGCTTCGAAGCGCCATCTATGGACGAGTAGTTGAATCTTTCTAATTTTGGGCACATTTTTTACAAATCGGAATCTATAAAATTTAGGTATGGTATATGTAGAAGTTTTCAATTATATTATTGCTAAAGTAGGTACGTCTGAAAAGAATCTTTGTGCTAGCATGTTTGTACTGAGAAAAGTATGTATCTAGTACAATTTAACACTACAAGTTCTGAAATTGTTTTTGGAGCTCCAGAGTTATTTGAAGACATTAGAATATAATAGTACTCTTGAAGTGAAAGCGGCCGCTTCGCAAGGAGGCGCGGGTTTGATCCCCGCACGGTGCAAATATTTGTTTTCATGAATATGAATATTTACGCTGGGCTGGTCGTGCCTCGGAAAGCACGTTAAGCCGTTGATCAAAAGTGCAACAATTGGTCTAACTGCATTACTTCGATATCGCTTTCAGGTTGTGGAGATCAGACGGCAGTTGCTTTACGGAAAATATCAAAGTTTTGCCAAAATCAGCAGTTAGACTGGTAAAGCGGACTCCAGACTCCAAAGCTGAAAAAGCTTTGGATGCGACTGAAATTAACGCTGAGATGATGATGACGACTCTTGACAGTCTACACCATATAAATTAATTAAAAACAAAATACTATACCTATCTTAAATCTCTTTTGGTGTAATTAAGGAACTATCGGATTTAAAGACACGTTTTAATAAATATATTGTTGTAAGATCCCAGTCCGGTTTTAACGTTTTATCAAAAGATCAAAACGTATTTATTTTTAAGAATGATCATTATGGCGGAATGAGTCTTTGTACTACGATTTCATTATCATATTTTACACCTACTACATTTGATTCAAAACAAAAAAATATTTTAATTAAGAGAATTGTAGCCTGTATTAATATATCATATTAAGCACTTAAGTATTGAGATGGAAGACTTCTTTTTAACTGTCCTAGAACCAAATCATTGGGCCGCGTGGTACTTTACGGCTCATTGGATCTGACATAGAGGAGGCCAGTGTCCCATAAATGAGCACATTATGTAAGCTAAGTACTTATGTATTCTACAGCGCCTATATGAAATGACACTATTACTTATACAGTGTGTTAAGAAAACCCTGTCTGACCCATAAGGATAATAAAGGTTAAGTAAACACATGACCAAATATAATATAAAATTTTACGTACCTAATCATCATAGTACCAATACAAATGAATTTTGAAATATTCGTTTCTTCCCGCGAATTAATTCCAACTTCCTCGAAATTTGGTAATTTTTAAAAAGTGACAACACCGGTATTATTATGAGCGAATAGCAATGCGACCACGTGCCGCGTGCCCTGCCGCCCGCCGCCCGCGGAAGGGTACATAACGCACATTTATTAAGTGACCTCTTTTTGCGAAATAATGTTTATTTTTTTAGGCGGATTTTTTTTTAAGTTTAGCCCGGTTTTGTACCATTAGTAGAATCAGTTATCGATACCTAACAACACCTTCACGGGTCGGACAGGGTTTTCTTAACAGACTGTATAGAGTGGTGCTGACAATACGACAATAAATGAAAACACGAACAATGCTGGTTCATAGGAGTAATCCTATACCATAGAAAAAAAACTTGGATTAAAAATAAAATTTCAAACAAACTAAATCGCATAAAATTGCAAACGGAATAGAACATCCTTTAAAAATATTGGTTCACTGGCCTCCGATCGGCGACAGCGCGATCTTGTATCGATTTCATTTTTTCGGGCCATTATTATTAAAGTTTGGTGCGCAGGATGCGGCGGTCATTAACTTGTAAGCGCACCCTTATCAACATGTACATCATGTAGAAAATGTGAAAAATGAAAAATAATTTCCTGTGACTTAACTAATGGACATTGTATTTATATGATTTTTTATGGGTAGACTGAGAATGTGTTGAGGTACACGATGTTTAATTTATTGTCGTATTGTCAGCACCACTCTGTATATAAATTATACAAAAAAAAAAAACTAGACATTCAGTGATATGAATGTTACGGTTGCCTCTGAGGGTAAATGGTGAATCACATACAGGAGTCAAAATCATTTTTAAGGCCCAGACCAGCGGTCCAACTACGTAACACATTATTACCAATCGGAATCGGTTTCAATTAGACAGGTTAACCACATTCATTGCGTTATTTGAGCGTTGTGTAGATAAAATTTGCGAATTTATGAAGCAATGATTTAAAAATTTGC
This sequence comes from Sesamia inferens, assembly GCA_037179545.1. NCBI lineage: Eukaryota > Metazoa > Arthropoda > Insecta > Lepidoptera > Noctuidae > Sesamia > Sesamia inferens. The sequence continues at coordinate 11,482,859 of CM073935.1, read as the reverse complement.
TTCAAAATGATGCAGATTTCGATTAATAGTCTGTTACGTAATTATTGCTGGCCTTCATCCGATTATGATAGGACCATGTGTCTAAAATGGTTTTTTGAGAATAGAACCACAGATTTAACTAGACCTGTCCAGTACTACCGGTTCACTGTGGGGTAATCGCGTTACACATTTTGGCAGTTCAATATAGCGTTATTTACATTTTTGAGCAGACAGTTTTTTCAAACATTGTTCGTGTTTTCATTTATTGTCGCATTGTCAGGACCACTCTGTATGAAGCAATTGTATTGGTTTCGGCTAGATTAGCCAAAAATATTGTGATATTTATATTTCCTCGATATATAGACCGCAGAGAGAAACCGCGTGCAAGCACTTCCAAATAATGAAGAGGTTGGGCTTACTGGGGGTTTCGGGCTGTGCTGGAGTGGATGGAGGCCTTTTTTTTTTATCCACCAGATATTCACTTAGCGCTATAGATCTGCCGATAAGCTCACCGGCCGGTGGCGGCTGAATTTTCGTTACTTGATGTTGTTCAAACCAGGTTTACAGAGAGATACAAAAGTATAATGACGAGTAAATGGAAAACTTCTTGATTTTTGTTCGTTCTCCATTCCTTAATCCTGATTGGATACTCCGCCAGGTAATGTAGTTGAAGGGGAAAAATGCTTGCATGTATGCTTGCCTTATTTGAATATGCTGGCGGTGCCAGTGGCTAGGACGAATTTACTGGCAAAGGCCGCGGTCGCGCAAGCTATCCGAGATATAAATGTTGTGCATGAGCAAATAGATATTTTTACATAGCAGCCGAGTGAATTCACAAAGTTTTTGTTATATAATTTGTGTTATAGAGATAGATAAATGATAAATGTAATAATTTTATTTAATATTTAATTAGTGTACTGTAAGGACTAGTATTGGTGTTTCAGTTATTATTATTTTATTTTTTGTTTTGTTTGAATAAGCTAATAAGTATTAAGTTTATTTTGGTGTATGGTTCTCTATGTATAAGTAGATCTGTAATGTATCAAAATACCTTGTTATCGCATTGGGTTTTAATAACCTGTAATGTTAACAGAGAGAGGATAAATAAATAAATAAATAAATGCTTGCTTATAGGTGTAATTAAAATTGTTATGTGCATTAACAGTAATGAATTAGCGATATTTGTCAAAATGATTAATGTGATTGTGAACAGTACATTTTTAAATACAGAATAGGTGTCCCTCCTAAAACAAGAAACTATTTAGCCGACAGGCAGCCCTTCACATCGTAGCCTGGTAACCCATTTTGTTCAATTGAATCAATTTAGTTGTTCTATTTATTGGAGCAGTAGCTAGTATACACAAGTTAATTTAGTCTTGCTGTTTCTGTCCATCTTTTTGTTTCGTCATCGTTAGCTTTTGGGCTCTTATCAGAGGACAGCTTCCGTGGCGTAGCGGTAGCGAACGCGGCCGCAGCGCAAGGAGACGTGAATTCGATCCCCGCGCAGTGTAAACATTTGTATGCATGAATTTGAATATTTGCACTGCTCTGGTCGGACTTTGGAAAGCACGTTGAGCCGTTGGTCCCATTTGTCATACGAACATCTAATGGCAGTCGTTATGAGTTGTTGGAGCCCTCAAAAGTCCAACAATTGGTCTTAACTGGTATGCTTCGATATCGCCTTCGGACTGTGGAGGTCAGACGGCAGTCGCTCCACGGAAAATATAGATGTTTAGCCAAAATCAGCAGTTAGTTTGGTAAAGCGGACCCCAGACTCCAAAGCTGAAAACACTTCGGATGCGACTGGGATCATTAACGCTGAGATGATGATGATGAGATAAATAGATGTCTATGTATTTTTTGTCCTTTCGTATCCCCGGAACATCCTTATTGATTGATATATCTAATACTAGCTTTCCGCCCGCGGCTTCGCTCGCGTGGAGATCGGTTATATCGCGCTTTTAGATTTCCCTCGTGAATATAATTTTTTTCCGGGATAAAAAAGTACCCTATTATTTAATCCGGACTTCTAACTTTACGTCTGCAAAATTTCAAAACAATCGACTTAGTAGTTACGGCGTGAAAGCGGAACAAACAAACTTACTTTCCGATTTATAATATTAGGATATTTGGTGTACACATACAAATATTCCAGTAATCTCCCTTGGGAACTTGATGTTTCTTTAGGACCAAAAGTAGCCTATGTTACTCTCCTTCTTTTCAACTAACTGTATGCCAAAAATCAGTCCGATTGAATGCTTAGCTACGGCGTGAAGAAAGGACAAACAAACAAACAAACACACTTTCACATTTAAAATATTAGTATGGATTATGTTCACTCAAAATGAGGAAGGACTTTTTTTTTTATTAAATAATTAATAATAATTTTAGGACTGCGGCTAGATAAGGCTGTTTTTCGATGTAGTAATATATAATTTGGCCCCCACTACGCCCCCCCCCCGTCTCTCTCTCCTCTCCTTCTTATGTGCTCCCTCCTCTCTTTGTTTTTTTTTTATTTTATATTTTACTGTGCTAAATTTGTAGTCTTCCTGCGCGAGTAGTAATAATTACGTTTTATTTTTTCCCTCTCTTTCTTTTTTTTTTGACAATTATAAACTAGTTCTTGACCGCAATCCCGCCTGATGGTAAGCAGTGATGCAATCGTTGATGGTAAAGCGCGCTAGTTTATTTAGCCTATTCACTAAAAAAACTTAGTGAATTGGAAGGAAGACGGCAGTTGAGCGAGGTGATGCAATGTTAGACTCAAGAACACGACCAACGATGCTGCGCCACAGGGAGATTGATCTGGAGATCCTCCACGACCAAACTCCCGACACAACAACATTTGGCGCATCATACCCGGTACACATCGCAACACAACTGCTCAGACCCGTCCTCCGTACGGCTTCACCAGACATCTTGCCGGCACACGACGAATCGCTTGACGGCAAGACTTTGTCTGGTGGGTGGTAACTCCTGCCGGCAGCCGATGTTATAGCCTTCCACCGAGGAAGACTTTCAGTATATTCAAAACAACGATTTAAAAAAAAAACATAATCGAAGTTAGATAAACGTGCGACTTCCCCAGATAAAAATCTTTTCTATATATTATAACATTGAAGAATTATGTCCATCATGTCTGTAACAAAAGGACACCAACCCTACCACCCCGTATGCACCCGCTTTTTATCACAATTAAACCTAAATGAATAAAAATCTCCGCCCTACAGTAGCGCCATCTATACGGGCACATTATCATCAAGTATGTGGGCTTTGTTGTAGCACTTGCTGTATTTAACACCAAATTAGAGGGGTGACCAAGTGATCATTAGGGACACATTTTGATTTGATATTATACTAGTTTTTGCCCGTGGCATTGCCCGCGTATAGTTTCGAAATTATTCCTCGGGAACGTTCTACGGGGATGAAAAGAATCTAAATTGTTATACCTACCTCAAGCTTGTACTGTCGGAAAAGTTCAAGATTGAGCTCAAGAGCAACTGTAGAAAACAGAGTACCTTCATATTTATAACATTGAGAGCAGCGGTGGCCTAGTGATATCAGCCTGTGTTAGTGGTTGTGTCGGGAGTTTGGTCGTGGAGGGTCATCAGATCAATCTCTCTCTGGGTTTATCATTGCGTCACCTCGCTCAATTGCCGTCTTCCGTCCTATTCACTGAGTTTTTTTGAGTGAATAGGCTCTTTATAAACTAGCGAGCTTTACCATCAACGATTGCATCACTGCTTACCATCAGGCGGGATTGTGGTCAAGCACTTATAGTTTATACTAATTATAAAAAAAACAATGACATGTTTGCCGCATGTTTTTTGTTGATGACGATATTGTTAACTCTTATATCTAACTAATGCTTAGTTTACTGCACTACATCAAAATTTTTACTTTTAATTTATCATAATTCAACATACACGGGCAGATAAAGATCTAAGAAAAACAATTTCTCTTCATTTTGGTAATATTTCAAGTCTGAAAGTGACTAATTTCTTTTTAACCAAACGATTAATTTTAATCGACGGATGCATTGTAGTTTAAAAACCTTGTGTTGTGTTGTGTTCTCGTTCGCAATATTGTTACTAATTTTATAGGAAAAAGGCCAGTGATATTAATGTTGATAAAAACAGGATTAAAAAAAAAACACAGTAATTTTTATCCGGGTTATTAATTTTTAACTACTTAAGGTCAAAAACAATTACAGCACCCTAATTATGTGGAACACGTCGTCGAATCCAGCTCGGCTGAGCAGCATTCAGGATGACATGCTACATCTTCTCGTCGGAGTCTTCACTTACGGAGGATGACTTACTCATACGAAGGCTCAGAATGACACAAAGAGAGATAGAAAGAACTATGTTTCTCTGCGCAGTCGAATCAGAAATGAGGAGATCTGCAGAAGAAGCAAAGTCACCAACATAGCTCTTCGAGTCGCTAAATTCGGCAGTGGGCGGGGCAGATTGCTCGTAGAGCCGATGGCCGATAGGGCAGTAAGGTTCTGGAGTGGACTGATGACCTGGTGAATGTCGCAGGAAGCCGATGGATGTGGGCTGCACAAGACCAGTCATCGTGGAAAGGCTTGGGGGATGCCTTTGTCCATCAGTGGATCTCTATAGGTTGAAGAAGAAGATGAAGAATGTGGAACACACAAACAGCTACGACCTGAATAATTTTGTAGTATAGTTATTCGTACTCTTTTATTGTCTACAATCATTGCTTCTTATGTGCCCAAAATGTATCTGCGTAACAACGCAAATAACGCAATGAATCTTGTCAAAATGAAAGCCTTTCCCAGTGTTTTTTTTTTTTTTTTAGTTATGGCAGGAGTGGGAAATCCTCATGGACGCCCAGACTGCCTCACTTGTGAGCCAGTCTGGGCAGTGCCGTACTCTTACCGGCTAAAACCCACTCCAGCCTTTCTAAGTATCCCCCTGAAATAGTCAGGGACCTTTTCTGTAATGTATCTATTTTATTTGCTTTGTAATTTTATTGACTTCACTGATTTATATGGGTAATATAATATTGTTTTATTTTTGCTTGCGTTATTTATTAATTTTAATATTTGTATTAACTTTTTAATTTAATTCACTGTTTTTATCTAATATATAAAATTCTCGTGTCACGGTGTTCGGCTTTAAACTCCTCCGAAACGGCTCGACCGATTTTGATGAAATTTTTTGTGCTTAACCGGTATCTATGAGAATCGGCCAACATCTATTTTTCATCCCCCTAAATGTTAGGGGTAGTCCACCCCTAAATTATTTTTTTTATTTTATAGACAAAATTTTTAATTTCTATTTTTTATGATACAACATACAAAAATACATACAATCCCCAATTTTCACCCTTCTACGATCAACCCTTATTTTTTAATAGCCATTTTAGTAATTTAATCTATTAATTATTTATATGGCAAAACAACGTTTGCCGGTCAGCTAGTAATCTATATATTTCTTATATGCTTTGTCTGTATATACATGTATATATTAAAAGCATATTTTTATGTATCCTTGTTACGTTTAATTACTCTTGTTGCTATGGTTGTGCAGTAATCTATTAAAATTTTTCTAAGTTTTTCGTTTTTAAATATTTTTTCCATGTTACTACTGTTTATTTCTGTCTCCAATTTCATTTCCGCCTCCAGACGCTCCGCTCCGAAGACAGGACACTCTGATATTATATGTGGGACGGTTTCCAGCTTGTCCGGTTCACAGATGCACGATGGGCTTCCCTTACGCTTAAAGCGATGCAGATATTCGGAGAACCCACCGTGCCCAGTCAGGATTTGTGTTAACACTCCTGTCGGCTTTAAGTTTTTTTACAATTTTGAAGGCATCGACAGCCTTTCCCAGTGTTAGATGTTACAAAATTACTCCACAGATGCAGTAACACAAATTGAAGCAGCAAATGCAATCACTAACAATGTCGTTTACCAAATCGTGACTTACGATTATGTTACAAATTAGTCTAACGAGCTGCATCCACATAGTGTTGCCATAATACCACTCCCGGTGTTGGCAGTGTTGCTACTCCACTAGCGTGAGAAAATATTAACAACTAAGGTAAAACGAATGCAACAACTCAAGTACAAAGCGCGTCGAAATAGTAAATGTAACGAATTTGTTACCTCGTTTTTAGGGTTCCGTATTCATGAGACTTCGCTGTCACCAGGGTGTAGCTCATGAACCGTAATAGCTAGACAGTTCAGTTTCTGAGATTGTGAATTTCTGTTCCCATACATCAAACGTGATTTTTTTTTTTGCCGTTTTTTGCTCCATTTTAGTGTTCTCTTGGTTCAGTTTACTGTTGTTTAGCCCTTTGTTGGAAAATAACTTGTGGCTGGTATGATGAAACTTCGATGAAGTATAAAGACATGAAGATTAGGAACAGACCAGACGATTCTATTCCTTTGAATGTCAAAAGAGTTTGCAGATTTTTATACTGTGTGACACATTTAACTCCATTATCAACTTTGGACGATTTCCTTTTCCAGAACGGACGAAAAAGGAAGTTTCTCAAGTCGAAGCGTAGATACATTTTTGTAGGTGAACTTATCTTTTATAATGATCGGATCGGATATCATTATTTTTGATCACAGTAATTCCAACCACATTACAAATTAACGTAATTTCTGTAAAGATAATGTCATTACCATAAAACAGTAAGAGGGTAGCGACAGATGCGCCCTCGTGGCGATACGATCTTGTTGCGTACGCGCACGAGTTTGAATGTCAACGTGTTAAGTGGGAGTACATTAGAAACATGTTACATAAGCTGTTCGCAGTTATTACTGTCTCACGTTTGTGTTTTGTTTGACAAGTGATAGAAACCTTTGTTTGGCGAGATATTTTAAAGGCCTTTTTTTTTTGTTGGGATAGGAAATCATCAAATGACTTCTCCCGCTCTGGGCGGAGCGGAAGGGTGTGTCAGACTTTTACTGATATTTTAAAGGCCTCATAGAGAATTTGACGAATTCACCATAAAATTTGGGAGTTAGGTCGTGGCTCTCTCCTATAACAAAAATTAACAAAACACTTTTGCTGTGCCCGACAGTGTCCATAATTGATTCTATACTTTAATATACGAATTATTATGTAACATTATGGAAAGCAATAAAGTATTAAGTATTGATACTGATAGACCTACAGGGTAATTGGGTTGTATCCTAAAAAATAATTTAATGTCCATCAGATAGATTTATAAAAAATATGCAACACGTATTTTTTATTTTTTCTTTCATTCAAATACTTAAGAAGATATATTGATTTGAAATGTCGCATAACGTCACGCCGTGGTACAAAATATACCACGGCGTGTCGTACTTAGCCCCCACTCCGTAACTTTAATACCCTAGATCTCAGTAGTTTTTGGTAATTTCGACAAAATAAAAAATACGGGTTTCAATTTTTTTTATTATCTATAAGACGGCCTAATTATTTTTTTTGATTTTCATACCTTGTATACATCCCTATTGCGTAGCAAACTAACAGTAGCAATAGGTTTCGTTTTGCAATTACAACAACATTCATTGCGTTCTTTACCTTTTTCGAACATTTGGAGCAATGGGTTAGCAATATGATTCAAAACGATTCAATTTGATAGTAATACTGTGTTACACAATTAGGTGTCAGAAAATAGATCCGAAAACTCTTATCACGAGTTCCATACATGATTCTATGTACGGACGACAGCAGGTCAAGCTATCCCAAACTCTCAATATACCTTTAGAGATAAAGTTGAAAATCTAGTAAAGAAATCAGACAGGTTGTAGTAGCTTAATGTGCCGTCATGTGTACCTAGATCGACAAGTGACAATTGCCCGTTAATACACGGCGTCAATTAACGGGGATGTGGTGGTGTCATCTAATGGTTAAAACACCAGTCTCTCAAGTAGAAGTCTGCGTCAGGCAATTACCAATGTAACTTTTCTAAGTGTTAAGATCTAAGTGTTAAGTTTCAATATGTTAAGAAAACCCTGTCCGACCCATAAGGATAATAAAGGTTAGGTAAACAGTTGACCAAATAACATATAAAATTTAACGTAATGATCATAGAAACAATACTAATGAATTTTGAAATAATCTTTTTTTCCTGCGAATTAATTTCAACTTCCCCGAAATTCGGTAATTTTTAAAAAAGTGACAATGCCAGTATTATTATGAGCGAATAGCGATGCGACCACGTGCCGCGTGCCCTGTCCCGCGCCGCCCGCGGAGGGGTTGCTTACCGCAAATGTATTAAGTTACCTCTTTTTGCGCAATAATAATGACTTTTTTAGGGGGATCTTTTTTTTAAGGTTAGCCTGGCTTTGTATCCATTAGTAGAATCAGTTATCGATACCTAACAATACCTTCACGGATCGGACAGGGTTTTCTTTACATATTGTTCAGACTTTCTAAGAATGTCATCACCAATGACTGATTACAGGGTGAAGGAAAACATCTTGAAGAAACCTGCACATAATCGCCAACCCGCATTGACCAAGCGTGGTGATTACGCTCAATCCTTCTCTGTATGAGAGGAGATCTGTGCCCAGCAGTGGGACGGTAAAAAGGTTGAAGATGAAGATAACACGGCGTTTTAACGAGCAAAATGTCATTGATTGGTTGGTACCTATACTAGGCTTAATTTCCTTATAATTTATAACCTTGGCGTGCAAACATCCCCTTAACGAATACGAGGCGCGTGCCACTCGTAAACATACTCCTGGCGCCCCGCAGAGGTGTCATAATATAATAGTTAACATCTTAATTTATGCCCACACACACTTGAGAATATGGCACGATTGTATTGATAGAACACGAAGTCCGTTTGTTGTTCTTTTAGACGTTACTATTACTAGCGACCCATCCCGGCTTCGCAAGGGTGCAATATTGATGTTATACAATATGTAAAGAAAACCCTGTCCGACCCATAAGGATAATAAAGGTTAGGTTAACACATGAACAAATATAATATAAAATTTTACGTAATCATCATAGTAACAATACAAATGAATTTTGAAATAATCTTTTTTTCCCGCGAATTAACTCCAACTTCCCCGAAATTTGTTAATTTTTAAAAAAGTGACAACACCATTTGGACTGTATTATTATAAGCGACGTGACCACGTGCTGCGTGCCCTGCCTCCGTCGCCCCCGGAAGGGTTGCCTACCGCACATGTATTAAGTTACTACTTTATGCGAAAAACAATTTATATTTTTAGGGGGAATTTCTTTTTAAGTTTAGCTCGGCTTTGGTGGGCATTAGTAGAATCAGTTATCGATAGCTAACAATGCCTTCACGGATCGGACAGGGTTTTCTTTACATATTGTATAAAAACATACCTCTGCTCCCACTCCGGCCCGCCGCTATGTCCCGCAATTGGGTTGTATCCTAAAAAATAATTTAATGTCCATCAGATAGATTTATAAAAAATATGCAATACGTATTTTTTATTTTTTCTTTCATTCAAATACTTAGGAAGATATATTGATTTGAAATGTCGCATGACGTCACGCCGTGGTACAAAATATACCTCGGCGTGACGTAATTAGCCCCCACTCCGTAACTTTAATACGCTACATCTCACTAGTTTTTGGTGATTTGTCCGTATATATATATATATATATAAATATATATATATAATACGGGTCTTAATTTTTTTATTATCTATAAGACGGACTAATTATTTATTTTTTTTATTTTTATACCTTGGATACATCCCTATTTATAAATCTGTAATGTCTTCGAAAATATTCATTATATCAAATCAACAGTGTATTTAAAGTATTTAATTAGATAAATATTAATCCTGTATTGGTTAAAATCGCTTCGAAAATTAACCATTATTTGTGGTAAAATGTAAATTACAAAAAATGTTTTTTTGGAATATCCATAAGAGATAGACAAACACCATCGCGGATTTTTTTGTACATCCTTTCAATGTGTACAGTACATTATTTTAATAAATCACGTAGGGTTCAGCCTCCGTTTAATTGCAAACGCACATGAACATCGCAAACGACATCACATTAGAAGCCTCAAAAATAATAGTACCTATTTCTCCACTATTTAATAGATGTTATTATACATATAAAGCTTCCTCTTTAATCACTCTATATATTAAAAAAAAACCGCATGAAAATCCGTTGCGAAATTTTAAAGAATTTAATCAGTATGTAGTGATGCCAACAGCTTTCCAAGGCCGCTACATATAAAAATGTCTGCCAAAATGAACGCACACGTGGCAGTTTCAAAAAATATGAATGAATTATATTCTCTTACTCACAAACTAAAGTAATTTTAAGTTAAGTGGACCTTTGTCTTTCTATTTCATTAAGAAATGGATTGAAGATAATATTTTAGTTTAATCACCTTAATTCTTATTTTAGTTCTTATAGTCGTGGTGGCCTAGTGGTTAAAACACCAGCCTCTCAAGTATGAGTGCGCGGGTTCGATTCCAAGTCAGGCAAGTACCAATGTAACTTTTCTAAAGTTATATGTACTTTCTAAGTATATCTTGGACACCAATGACTGAAGGTGAAGGAAAACATTTTGAGGAAACCTGGACTTTAAGTCTGAAGTCGCCAACACGCACTGAGCAAGCGTGGTGATTACGCTCAATCCTTCTCTGTATGAGAGGAGACCTGTGCCCAGCAGTGGGACGATAAAAAAGTTGATGATAATCATCTTAAATTAAGGTACTTCATAGACAGCTTAGACGCGATTATAAAAATAGCGACCAAAAATACGTCATGTTTCGTCAGTCTAATTTGACAGGTCTAAACTAACATTTTATCTTCTGTCCTTTTCTTAATGCAATAGAAAGAAAAAGAAACACTGATTTTAAATTTAATTTAGTTCGTGACCAAGCGAATCGGGGCCCATTTCATCAAAGACTTTTTATATTGTGATATTTTTATTTTTCCTAGCTTAACGTATTCACCATCGTCATGTCTTTTATTTAAATAATTTATGTCATGACCATGGATACAAGTCCTTCAGTCGAACACATAAAAGGATTTTAACTTAGTAACTTATCCTATCTTAATTAAACCTAACCTATCTCCTTTCGTTTACCGCGTGAACCAACTAGGAGGGGTTTGGGGCAAAGTCATGATGTGGCCACTATGCTAAAATATTTCAATGTTCTTTATAAATTATTCACTGAATGCACCCTTTACTACATAAATCACGCGCTTTTATTTAGTAAAGAACACTATAAATAATTTTAAAAGTCCAATGAAAAGTGAGCGTGATACTCAGCTTGACTTTCCCGCCAAAACCCCATTCTCGTGTTTATTATCACTTTATTTAACATTTAAATAAATAGTAAACAAACATGGTGCTACGTATCGCACTGCTGATCTAATAAATAGCCGCCATTGTATGCAGATGCGCACGCGCAGTAATTCCCTCCTCGCATTTACTTGCATAGCAAATGTTAATTCAGCTATGTCAATTTATTTTGTTGATGGATGTTTGAATATTATGGTGGGTTTGAATTATGTTAAAATTTAACCGACTAATTTTGCAATCCAATATTTGAAATTTTGAAGTTACTTCCTTTGTGTTTCTGAGACCAATAAAATGTGTCATTAAAAAAAATCCTTCTATTGTTCATACGAAAATTGAGGAAGATATAGGCTGAGATCATACTCAGATACACATAAATATTGTTGTTTATATGATTTGGGGGTGGGGAATAGGGATGTTTCATGGGTAAAAAAAAAATGATTCTATTTAGTTCGTCATTCAGATTATAGAAAAATATTGGATACGTATATTTTGTTTTATCAAATCAATAAAAAATGACAAATATAAAAGGCATCAAAGATCAGGAGTGGTGGCTGGCGACGTCACTGGTCGCTAAAAAGTGTAGCGTCTAGTGACGTCACACGACTTTTCAACGCACTGTGTCGTCTTAATTTTTTGTTTATATGAAAAAAGAAAAAAATCGTGTCTAGCATTTTTTGGAAATCTGACTGACGGACTAATTAGTTTTTTTTTGTCAAATACCCTATTAGTAATGTACGTGTTCACACAAGTGTTCAACGCACTGTATCGTCTTCGAAAAAAGAAAAAACACGTGTCTAGTACTTTTTGGAAATCTGACTGACGGACTAATTAGTTTTTTTTAGTCAACTACCCTATTAGGCATATTTTTTCAAACGACAAATATTTTATATTTTTTCAATAATGTTGACGATTGTCAGATTATGTGTAGAAGTGTCAGAATTATCAAATAATTCCCCTGAATGAATAACTTATCTGGCGTTAGAAATATTAGACCTCATTTATTAAATAGTTAGCTTAGCTTTTTATTGAGCGTAAGGCTTTTTAAAGCAGAATACCAGAATAGGTTTCGAATTTTAATGTTTTTTTTTTACCATGTAATTTTGACTTACATTGTACCTTAAAAGCCAATGCTCATTGTGCCAATCACGTCGTTTAAACTGCTAAGTAGATTAAAAGGACTTTAATAATTTGCTAGCGGCTTTTTTCCGTTTGACTACAATTTAAGTGTCTTTAACGCTAGAGTGAATAGGCTCTTAATAAACTACCGCGCTTTACCATTATTGTTATATGATTAATGTACTGACAAACAAACAAATGACTCAGAGGCAGGCGTACTATTAAATATTTTGACTTTTTATATCTTTATTTTTGACATTTCTAAATTTGCATAATATATTTGTATATGTAGTTTGTTATTATTTGTATTTCTGATTTATTTTAATATTGCATTGTTTATGTTTTATGGGCTGTGATGCCTGAAATGGATGTATAAATAAATAAATAAATTAAAGATTGCATCACTGCTTACCATCAGTCAAGCACTAGTTTATAATGTTAAAAAGGTTTTTCCTCGGTGGTAGGCCATAACATCGGCCACCGGCAGAAGTTACCACCCACCAGACAAAGTTTTGCCGCCAAGCGATTTGTCGTATTCAGGCTTGATGTCTGGTGAAGCCGTACGGAGCCGTACGGGTCTGAGCAGTTGCTCAGACCCGTTCGACGCACCCTACCCGGCAAACAATTCAACACAACCGTATTACGATATATGAAGAATGCACCAAAATGTTGTTGTGTCGGGAATTTGCTTGTGAAGGGTCTCCAGATCAATATCTCTCTGGCGCAGCATCGTTGGACGTGTTTTTGGGTTTAACATTGCATCACCTCGCCCAAATGCCGTGTTTCTTCCTATTCACTCAGTTTAAATAACGACCATAGGATAGGATCCAGAATTACTGTAATAATAATTACCATAGATCGGCTACCTATTCCGTAGTCTAGATTTTAGGTACTTGTACCATAAATGTTTCACAGAAAGAAAAACATGGATAAGCCATTTTCCCGGAATGTAATTCCGGATCCAAGTAGATATTGTTAATGTTGGTAGTGACATTATTACTACTCAATTCGTTTAAAGGAAGGTAACAAAACTAAACTAATTTACTATTTACTTGTTGAAAAATAAAAACAATCAAATTCCGATCGAAGCATTACATTTCAATATTTTATTTTCAGCCTCTAATGAAGAGTATGGCCAAATCAAACGGTTTTACGACTTAATATAATTTATACATATTTTTTTTTTTAATAATCAACCAATTCCGTAAATCCGGAGGAATGTCCATATTCATATATACGTTTCAGATCAATCACCCCAATTCACTCTACCTATTCCGATCTATGAATTAATTACTTACAATTTGAGGGTAGAAACAAACGACCATAATGTCATAAGACCATACCGTCACATCCGGTAGCCATCGTATGGTGCAATGTCATGCTAATTAAGAAGTCTGTTATTTATACGACTGTCATTAGAAGCTTTTAGGGGATGCAAAGGGGTGGCAGAAGCTTAGGGTCTTAAAAGTCGTCATAATTACTGCTGGATATAAAAACTCTCCAAGTGGAAAATAAGATAAGATGATAAGATTTTTGCATGGTTTCATTACTGGTGTGTAGGTTTAAACCTATACAGGATGTATCTGACATAGTAACGCAAACTTCGCGAAAAGACCGCATGCCACTAATAAAATTATGATAGTTATTTATGTCGTTAATGAACGGTTACAGAATGCACAGTGTTTAAAAAAAGTGTCGGCTCGGCCTTTGAACGTTGCAAGCGTGCCGCCGTGCGGGTTTATAGGTATGACTTTGACTCTTACGTGAACTCTTTTAAATCAGCTGATAAGATAGTCTTTCGAGTTTTGTTTTCATTGCGCTTTTTTGTGTAATTAGCGAATTAATTTATTTTTATAGCAATTATGAACGGTTTAATGTGAAAAAACCTACATGTGTATTTTTTTTTTAAATCATGAGAAAGCCGACGATAAATTCCACCACTGGGGGGTTCAGAATCATGTACTCGATTCATGGTACTCGTTTGTGCGTCGATGTCAGATACACCCTTTATAAGCTGTTTACTTTACGGTATTTCATCACCATTACGCTCAAAACTGTGGAGGAAAATATAGTGGCGGTTATTGCGTTTACCTCTGTTGGCGGCATTGAGTTATAATGTAGTACATTATAACTCAATGGTTGGCGGTGCCAGTGGCTAGGACGAATTTACTGGCAAAGGCCGCGGTCGCGCAAGCTATCCCAGATATAAATGTTGTGCACGAGCAAATAGATATTTTTACATGTCAGCCGAGTGAATTCACAAAGACTTTGTTATATAATTTGTGTTATAGAGATAGATAAATGATAAAAGTAATAATTTTATTTAATATTTAATTAGTGTATTGTAAGGACTAGCATTGTTGTTTTAGTTATTACTATTATTTTATTTGAATAAGCTAATAAGTATTAAGTTTATTTTGGTGTATGGTTCTCTAGGTATAAGTAGGTCTGTAATGTATCAAAATACCTTGTTATCGCATTGGGTCTTAATAACCTGTAATGTTAACAGAGAAAGGATAAATAAATAAATAATAGTGAGAAAACAATAAAAATTTTCTAGAAACAAAAAGTTCCAGATGTGGTCGATTACGACCCACTCTCTTCTCGGAAAAATGTCGATAAAATGTAGTTAATAATTCATGAAACAAAAAAAAAAAATGACAAAAGCCATGAGACAATACAAAACTGATACATTACACGTCGACATTAAGGTGTAAATGTTAATGAAAACCATATCAAAATCCGCTGCAAAAACACATTTTGTTTATAATATAAAGTAATGATTGACTGCAATCCCGCCTGATGGTAACCAGTGATGTAATCGTTGTTGGTAAAGCACCCTATTTTATTAAGCCTATTCACTTAAAAATCTTAGTGAATAGGAAGGTAGACGGCAGTTGAGCGAGGTGAAACCCAACAATACGACCAACGATGCTGCGCCAGAGGGAGATTTTTCTGGAGACCCTCCGCGACTAAACTCCCGACACAACAACATTTGGCGTATCGTACCCGGCACACATCGCAACACAACTGCTCACACCCGTCCTCCGTAAGGCTTCATCAGACATCATGCCGGAACACGACGAATCGCTTTGTAGCAAGACTTTTTCTGGTGGATGGTAACTTCTGCCGGCAGCCGATGTTATGGCCTACCACCGAGATATATAATAATACCGACAACGAGGTATGTAATATGTCCTTATATACAGAGTGGTGCTGACACTACGACAATAAATTAAACATCGTGTACCTCAACACATTCTCAGTCTACCCATTAAAAATCATATAAATATGTCCATTAGTTTAGTCACAGGAAATTATTTTTAATTTTTCACATTTTCTACATTATGTACATGTTGATAAGGAAGCGCTTAAAGGTTAATGACCGCCGCATCCTGCGGTACCAAACTTTAATAATAATGGCGCGAAAAAAGCAAGTCGATACAGGATCGTGCTGTCGCCGATCGGAGGTCAGTGAACCAATATTTTTAAAGGATGTTCTATTCCATTTGCAATTTTGAGCGATTTAGTTTGTTAGAAATTTGTTTGTTTTTTTTATTTTTGATGCTAGTTTTTTTTCTATGGTGTAGGATTATTCCTATGACCCAGAATTGTTCATGTTTTCATTTATTGTCGTATTGTCAGCACCACTCTGTATAGGAATGAACGTATAAGACCGCAAATATAGTTATTATCTGCCAATTACTTCTGACATTTGAAATCGTATGTTTCTTCCACTTTCATGTTAGTTAAGTATATTCATTAACGCATTCTTTTAATAACACTGAGTTTCTTATTTATCTTGTCATTTCTATCTCATAAAATATAGTCTGTTGCTAGTTAAAGCGTTCTCATCTCCGCAACATTTCATGCGAGAGTAACGACCAGATGGAAAGTAGACAACGAATATATTGCAAGCAACAATAATCCTTGTCCTACCTAATTTTAGGACCTTTCTGAGACACCTATGTAAGGTCTAGGTTACAAGTGGTGTTTAGAAATAGACGCATAAAGGATTTTATTTCAACATTTAATTTAATAAATATTGAGAGTTATTAAGAGACAAAGACCATCCTCCCGTGGGTGTCGTAAGGGTCGACTAAGGGAACTCTCACCAGGGAAGCGAGCAGCAGGGCTTTGCCTGTGGAATATCATATTATTGCGATCCTCAACCCGCCTGCCAAGCGTGGGGATTATGGAAATCCCCCCCCCCCCCCTCCTCCCACCCTTCCTCTCCACACACACAATGCAATGAAAGCCTCGGGGCAGGCCTTTGTCCAGCAGTGGTAAAGAGGGTGTTTCCCAATTGGTGGTATGCGAACCCCCAGGGGTACGCGAGATTGGATCAATGGGTACGCGGTACGCGCAGGACCAAAATTCAACCAGATTTTTTGGGCTTGTGCAAAGACAAATGTGAGTGTGACTTTTTTTTTTAATAATTATAAACTAGCACTTGATCGCATTCCCGCCTAATGGTAAGCAGTGATGCGATCGTTGATGGTAAAGCGCGCTAGTTTATTAAGAGCCTATTCACTCGGACAAACTGAGCGAATAGGAAGGAAGACGGCAGTTGAGCGAGGTGAGGCTTGCCAACGTGCAGCCCGTGCCCAAAAAGGGTAGTCGTGCCGATCCTACCAACTATCGGCCGATTTCAGTAACCTCCATACTCTGCAAAATTATGGAGCGTGTATTGAACTCGCGCCTCTTGGCATACCTGGAAGGTAACGATCTCCTCAGTGACCGACAGTACGGTTTTCGACGCAATCGGTCAACTGGGGACCTACTAGTGTATGCCACTCACTTGTGGGGCGAGGCCCTCGTGAAAAATGGGGAAGCGATTGCCGTCTCCCTTGATGTCTCGAAGGCCTTCGACCGGGTATGGCACGCTGGCCTTTTGAGTAAGCTTCCAGCGTACGGCATTTCCGCTGGCCTGACTGGCTGGGTAAAAGACTTCCTGACTGAACGGTCCCTCCGAGTTGTTGTCGACGGATGTTCATCTGAGCCCATGTCGACCAATGCCGGTGTTCCTCAGGGGTCTGTTCTCTCTGCAACTCTGTTCCTGCTGCATATTAATGATCTGCTGATGCCCGGTATCTATGGGTATGCAGATGACAGCACAGTTGTGGAGAGATACCTGCCGGAAGCTCGGGCTAGTAAGGAAACAATCCGGTCCGAAAGAGAGGCCATGGTAGAGCGTGTGAGTGCTGCACTGCAGGCAGTCTCCGAATGGGGCAATGCCAATCTTGTAGCATTCAATGCCGCCAAAACACAGGCGTGTCTTTTCACCGCCAAAAGGAGCCCGTCCTCCCTGGCTCCTACTTTTCAGAATGTATCCTTGGAGTGTACCGACCGCCTTCAGCTTTTGGGAGTTGAGATTTCCTCGAGCCTTAACTTTGGGCGGTTCATTGAGTCCAAGGCCAGGGTGGCTGCCAGAAAACTAGGCGTCATCGCGAAGGTCCGGCGGTACTTCACACCTGGGCAGCTTCTAATTTTATACAAAGCACAGGTCCGTTCGTGTGTGGAGTACTGCAGCCACATTTGGGCTGGTGCTGTGAAATGTCACCTTGCCACTTTGGATTCGGTGGAGAGGCGTGCGAAGAGGCTGATTGGCGACCCAGACTTAACTCGAAACGGTCTCCAAAGCCTGGAGCACAGGCGTAGAGTGGCCAGCCTTTCGGTCTTCTATAGGATGCATTCTGGTGAGTGTGCAAGGGAATTGCATGATTTAATTCCCCCATCTCCGTTCCATCATCGGACGACCCGTCGTATGGCGAGTTTCCACCCTTACGTTGTTGACTGCGAACCGGACGAAGCGTTTTGCTTCCTCCTTTATACCGCGTACATCGAGGGACTGGAACAATTTGCCGGCGTCGGTGTTTCCGTCACATTACGATTTGAGTGTCTTCAAGGCTAGAGTGAATAGGCTCTTAATAAACTAGCGCGCTTTACCATCAACGATCGCGTCACTGCTTACCATCAGGCGGGATTGCGGTCAAGCGCTGGTTTATAATTTATAAAAAAAAAAAAAACACGACCAACGATGCTGCGCCAAAGGGAGATTGATCTGAAGACCCTCCACGACCAAACTCCCAACACAACAACATTTGGCGCATCGTACCCGGCACACATCGCAACACAATTGCTCAGACCCGTCCTCCGAACGGCTTCACCAGACATCATGCCGGAACACGACAAATCGCTTGGCGGCAAGGCTTTGTCTGGTGGGTGGTAACTTCTGCCGGCGGCCGATGTTATGGCCTACACCTGATTCAATTTTTTATTTAACATGCCTGTAATACGTTCGTCTTTCTTGAAGTGGTACGTAGAAAAACGTAATTGAGAACCACTGATCTAAAACAATACAAAACATAAATTACTCCATAATTTCCTAAGCTACATTCTTGATGTGCACTCTTCACACTGTCTATAGTAAATGTCTTTGTGAAGTAAAACTTATAGAGGAATATACAAAGTAATTTTTTGTTTATGCGAAACTTGAATATAGATAGTTCAGAATAAGCAACTGAATCGATTCCAATCATTTTTACACCATGTTATATTTTTTCCCAAATACATTTCGAAATTGTTGCAGTGTGGTTACAGAGCGCTCAATTCAGTTTAGGATAGATCATAGTAGGTACTTGGCGCGCGACAGCTAACATTGTTTGCAGCTAACAGCTCATAACTTTGTGGTTTTTCATTACATCTTTGTGAAATTTTGTACATAGATTCTTTACTTAAAAATCCTGGACACGTGTTTCGGGATTTCGCATAAACAAAAAATAATATCCTTTCATTATACAGTCTTATCAACAAATAACTTTAACTTTACTTTGAAAGATAAAAAGGATTATAATATTTCTGGTCACCGACACCATTTGTCCTTCAACCATTAAACTAGGTCAACCAAAACAGATCAAATGATTCCTACTAGTCATTCGATCCCGATTCACTTGTAACTTCACGATCTCGAATTACACTAATTATTTACACTTACACTTTCAGAATCACTCTCACTTCCTGAGCCCTTTAAAGGATGACGGGAATGGGAAAAAAATGAGGAAACACCGAGGATTGGTGGTCACGAGCTGTCAAGTGAAACAAGATAACGGAATAATGATTCGATTAGTTTTGGATCCGCTGCAGATGTACATTGTACATCTGCGTTTTTGTGTTGCTTGTTGTATTACTTACAAACAGAAATAAGTCGTGGTGGCCTATTAGAAGTCATGGTGGCCTATTGGTATAAAACACCAGCCTCTTAAGTATGAGTTTGCGGGTTCGATTCCAGATCAGGCGTCAGTGTAATTTTTCTGGGTTATATGTAATTTCTAAGTATATCTTGGACACCAATCACTGATTATCTACAAGGTGAAGGAAAACAACTTGAGGAAACCTGGACATTAAGTCTGAAATCGCCAACCCGCATTGAGCAAGCGTGGTGATTACGCTCAATCCTTCTCTGTGTGAGAGGAGATCTGTGCCCAGCAGTGGGACGATAAAAAGGTTGATGATGATGATTTCTTAGAAAACGATGGAGTATATATCAGCGTGCTCTGAAAATCCTCGAGAGTGAAAGACGCAAAGACCTGTCAAGGAGGTGGGAGGCAGGTCGGGGGTTACTATGACGGGTTAAATCCAGCGTGGTTCCAATGTCAGATAAAGATGGAGAGATATACAGGATGAATAGAGCTATCCCTTTTTGATAACGGTTTAATGATGACTTAACCTCATAATAGGGTCCCAGTGCCATATTGCGCATCTCCCTTACGTGAATAACTAGTTCGATTTAAGAAAAAGGAAAACATGTTTATTGAAAGAAAAAACACAAAAAAAATAAATAAGACATTTTTAACGTAAACATGAGTCACACGTCGTCTATATAAAAAAGAAGATACGTTGTTTGGGATAGAGATTTGAAAAGGAAAGGAAGTCAGATTGACCAGCATACTTATTGAGTTACGGGTTTCATTTTGACGCTTCAGCAACACTCATTGCGTTATTTAAGTTGTTGATTTGACACATTTTTCAAACGAATGGAGTAATGGATTAGCAATATAGCTTGGCAATGATTCAAACTCATAGTGATTGGTAGGTGTTACTCATTATTAGATCATTTCACAGCTTTTCCTTCTATTTAAGAGCTAGAAAGATTCTTTTGAAAAACTGTCGTTTTCAAGGCTTTCATTCAATATCTTCAACATTATGTAATCAACCAAGTAATAGAATTGGACACAAATAATAACACAGCACTCCATCATTTTAATAAACCCACGTCCACCTAATGTCACCAATAAATGTTTAATTTAAACATAGGATGCGCTTTGCGGCGCGTGCGCGTATTAATTAATTCAGTGGTGAACCGCCAGGTGGCGCGGCAGATGTTGCAGTAGATCATTTACATTTCTAATACAGATGGTTTGTGATCGATGATAAGAGGCCAGAGGGCAGTAATTGAGGTCATGTTTTGGACTCGATGCAATAAAATAATGGAAATTTGATACCAACCGATCTGCTGAAACGTTCTGTGGAAACCTGGAAATCTAGGTGAAGTGACTGTTAAGTCAGCTGTGATTCCATCTAATGTTAGGGATAAATGCTATTTTGTTTTTTTTTCTCTCTTGGTGGAAAATTCTCATGGATGTCCGCCGCCCGGGGTGGCGTCGGGGCCTGTCAGACTCTTACTGACCTAAAACTAATCCGGTATTCCATCTCACACCTACACCGGAGGTTGTAAGAACGAACATTGCTGCTGCAACCCCCAATTGGTGCCGGCCCGCCACTGTGGGCCTCCTCGGGTGAGGAGGGGAGTGAGGTGTTTGATTACCCCCGCGACGTCGTGGCGCGCGTGGAATTCTTCTCGCCTCCACCTCTTACCTGATGCTAGGAATTGACATTATTAACTTCACCAAAGTTTTTACGCTGATTTTAGAAGCAACATACGGTTGTACAGACCACAGCACATCAAGCTACTACAATCAACTTTATCTCTAACGGATTAAGACTCAAGGTTGATTCGGAATATTTGACCATTTCGGGTAGCTTGACCGTACATTCATATCGTTTCGTTTCATCGGTTTCATTTCGTTTTAAATAAGTTATGAGTATTCTTGATATAAAGGCGTCAACCCAAGAGTGTTTTTTCATTTTGTCACATACTAAGAACTTATCCTGTATCGTGGGTACAATTACTTTTAAGTCCTACATATTTTTGTTCCGTGCAGGAATCGGACCCACAATACGCAGCGCAGCTGTATTAGCGCAGCTTATTTACTTACTAAACCTTCTATTTATAGAGAGATTAATACCAACCGATCTGCCGAAAATCTGATCTATTCACACGACAACATTCATTGCGTTTTTTACTTTGTTGAGCAGTCACATTTTGCAAACATATTGAGCAATGGAATAGCAATTTGCTTCAAAATGATTCCAATTGATAGTACCTAATTGTATGTTACCCAATTTTGGTGCTGGTGTATTTTTGGTCTATGTATAATTCACCAAATCAGCATTCTATATATGTAATTTTATGTGTTTGAGAACGTTTACTTTATATCAACGCAAAAAAAAACCAAGCTATAAATGTTAAAATGCAGAACTGTCAAAACGAATGCAGCAATCGCTACTGACATTTGTAGCAGGAACTATCCCTTGTACCCTGCTAGTTTTTTTTCCCTCTAGGGTAGTTTAAAAATGCACACATTGCACCCTTAAGACTCATGCCCCACCCACTTAGATTTATTTTTAGTACTGACTAATTTAGCCAGCTTTGTATTAAAAATAACCTTTTAGAGAACAACCCCTACTAATCTCACCTAGTTTATGCGTTAATGGATAAAAGATGTGCGTCTTATACCTAGTTCCAGCATCCTGGGAGTTATTTATTTTATTTTGGCACCAAACAGTCATATACATACAATAAGTTATATGTACTACATATGGTTTCTTACAATAGACCTATAGTGTCGGCAATGTTATATAATTGGGTTGTATCCTAAAAATTAATTTAATGTCCATCAGATAAATTGATAAAAAATATTGAACACGTATTTTTTATTTTTTCTTTCATTCAAATGCTTAGGAAGATATTATATTGATTTGAAATGCTCTTCTACTTCTCGGTCTTGTGCTGCCACCATCCATCGGCCGCCCGCGACCTTCACCAGGTCATCGGTCCACCTTGTTGGGGGCCTCCCTACGCTGCGTCTTCCAGTACGTGGCCGCCACTCCAGAACCTTACTGCCCCATCGGCCATCGGTTCTACGAGCAATGGGCCTCATCTGGATTGTGGAAGCAGTAATTGCTGGGTTGTGTGTTTCTTTGTATTTTCCTGCTAACATACTTGTAAGTTAATTTTATTGTTACTAACACTATGAGTCTCATTGTAACTCGTAATAAAGAATTTACAATAATTATTATAATTTCTTGCAATTTTTAGATCTGAAGACCAAGTATCATAATTAACGGCTCTAAAATAATTATGTACCTAATTGAGATAAGAGATAAGCATAATTATAATGACAGGGTCTGGTGGTTCGGGTCCGGGGTAACAAATTGGGGTGTAATATGATTGTCTTGCTGATAGCAAACTCTTGGAAATGTCAGTTTTATTAAGAGCAAGCGATTTTGTGTTTGGCGGATCGAATTTGAAACTAATACGAGTACTTCTGTCATCATCATCATTTCAGCGTTAATCCCAGTCGCATTCGTAGCTTTTCAGCTTTGGAGTCTGGGGTCCGCTTTACCAATCTAACTGCTGATTTTTGGCTAAACTTCGATATTTTCCGTGAAGCGACTGCCGTCTGACCTCCGCAACCCGTAGGCGACATCTTTGAGGTAAAATAGATACTTACTAAGCTATAATTTTTAACAAATTTCCGAATTTTGGCAACTAGCCTATTTATTGGCCTTCAGGTCGTTGGTGTACCACATCAGCTGTCCCACACTTCTGCACCATCAATTCTTTTCTAACCCCCATTTAACCAAGCTACCGTCATACCACGTTTTATTTTTAAACTAAACCGTTTCTTTGGTAAAAACCCCTTTTCAAATTGACGTTTTTAAGGCTATAAATAACACTTAGCGATGCAACATTGTGCGTTACATATTGCAGAGTAAGCCACTGTCCAGGTGTTGGGTAAATTGGAAAAAAGGTAATTTTAACCCTCTGCCTCCTTAAGGGCGAAGGCGTAATGAAGACGCGACCTTTGCGTAGAGTTAAGAATCTGTGAAGACAGACCTTTGCTGCAAAAAAAAAAACAGAATACATCTTGGAGCTTATTGAAATCAATCAATAATAGGGAAAATATTGTGAAATTCCAATAACTGATTTACACACATAAAATCATTTTCACAGATACTTTAAGATAAAACAGCAATCCAATAGCTAAACCGTTTGTTTAGGTGTAGTTATGCCAATTTTAATCACATTAATAGTGCATTTCTGCAAACATACTATAGTATTATCTATAATAAAAACCGGCCAAGTGCGAGACGGACTCGCGCACGAAGGGTTCCGTACCATTATCTTTAAAAACGGCAAAAAGAACACGTTTGTTGCATGGGAGCCCCCCTTAAATATTTTTTATTGTTTTTAGTATTTGTTGTTATAGCAGCAACAGAAATACACATCCTCTGAAAATTTCAATTGTCTATAGCTATTGTGGTTCATGAGATCCAGCCTGGTGACAGACGGACGAACTGACAGACAGACGGACAGACGGACAGCGAAGTCTCATGAATAGAATTCCGTCCTTTTAGGTACGTAACCATAAAAACTATAATAAAATAAAATATATTAAAAAGTATAAAATCGTTTGCAAACCACATTATTGCATTATTTGGCATGACAGTTCACCTACATATGTAAGTTTTCACGTTGATATTTGTACAGAATAGACTGTTGATCGACCTAAAACCAATAAACAAAGCCATAGCTATCAACCCTATTGTCATTACCCTATCTAACCCTTCACAGTGCTATGTCCAGATGCATGCGAGGGTGTAAGGGTCGCACCAGGTGCAGCATAGGGTCCGGTAGACCATTGTCTTAGATACACCTACTGATAAAGACAATTACAAGGTTCGTTGTGGACTTCAGAAATAATTATTGAGAAGTTTATTGGTTGATTTTTTTTTTGTATGGAAATGATTTATGCCTTTGTTGTTAGGTGATTTATTGAATGTTTGGAATAAGGGTGGTATTCTTCCATAATTCCATTCCAATAATTTCCTTTAATCTGGAAAAGTTTTCAGGCTTTTTTTTTTTTTTTAAATTAAGGTATAGATTTATTTGAAAAATATGGTTGATTATTAGAAATTTTGATAGTTAATTCACACGAAAACTGTCATAAGACAATTTTATTCGTGGAATAAATCTTGTTATGGAAAAAGTAACTTTTTTGGGGTCTAATTGGGTCTATTCTTTACCTTTAGCTTACGTCCTTCGAGCTTACCCACTGCTCACCGCCTGACATTCAGGGTGTCCCAGTGTGACACGAGGGCGCAGAGATTGCCTCGCTCCACCTCCTCCTTTGCGAGCATTATTGGTTCGCCTGCCAAGCACTGGACCAGGACCGGATGCCAGAGATCTACAAAGAGAAGTACACGGCGGTACAAGCGTTCTTGTGCTTTATTAATAGAACTATATTATTTTATAACATTAAAAATGGAAACTTCAAAATACAGAGAAGGATTGAGCGTAATCAGCACGCTTGCTCAATGCAGGTTAGCGATTTCAGACTTAAAGTCCAGGTTTCATCAAGATGTTTTCCTTTACTTTGTAATCAGTCATTGGTGTCCAAGATATATATACTTAGAAAGTACTTATAACTTTGAAAAGTTACATTGAGAATCGAAGCCGCTTACTCATACTTAAGAGGCTGGTATTTTAACCACTAGGCCACCACGACTTTTAGTACTTTTAAGTTGTAATAATTAAACTAGTTCTTGCTTCACGTTGCCAGGTGTATTCTTACCAGTAAAGGCTCCACCAGGTGTGAGCCAAAGTGTGAGGGTCGAATCGACCGCCCACAGACCGGATTGTCTTAAATACCGACATTGGCAATTACAGGGTTGGCTGTTATGACGTGGCAATTATTTTTAAAGGTTTTTTAAGGGATTATTGTTAATGGGGGAAAAGGATATTATAAAGCTTATTTACTGGCTAAAAAGTATTATATAACTACTATTTTTTTAAATATTGGTCAGACATTCAGTGAGCTGTTTAAGTTATAAGTGTTTGAAGTGAAAACATCTTTAGGATCGTTACGATTTGGAAGCGAAAGTAAAAGAGACGGAGACAAGTATATCCATAAGATTGAGATGTAAGACAAGTACTATGCAATGTTTCTTACTTTTTTCTCATTATATTGAAACCAAAATTTTTGAAGGTTTCACTTCCACCACGTGTGAATTATAAACATACTTTTTTGTCAATTTAAACCTTAATGTAACATCAGTGCATTATGTCTGCAATTCCTTAAAAGCCACGCGTTTACAACAACCTACCAAAACAATTATTAGAATGCTAAAGCTGTAATATATTTAAACAAAAAGTTAAAAATTTCTCGTGAAAAAGGCCTATTATAGTGTAAATGAATTTATAAATGACATGCAATTTGATAATGATAGATTACATTATTGTATTTGGTACTTAACTAATTGAGTTGACTTATTTTAATTATTGTTTGACATATTTATGAATTCTGAATTGACCTGTACATGACAAAATTTCTTGACATTTATTAAGCTATTGCATAGCTTCTATCGCGGGCCTTGAGCGCGGGGACCGAATCCAGAAATTCCGTAACGAAAAAACCTCACGCTCCCCACTCCGACGGGCACGGAGGTGTGGCTTGAAGGCCGTACATCGTCTAACGTCGTTTCAGTTCGGCAGTCTTCGGCACGGTATGTTTGTGTGCGTGCGACTACATCTTTTGAAAACAATTGATAGATTTTCAAAAAGAGCATGCATATTGCAGGGCGCGAACTCAGTTCTACACACTTGCCATGTTACTGATAGTCGCGATGTGCTAAACTTGCGATTAATTTTCTCTCTGAAATAGGTCTTCTATAGAGATATGTCATAGACGTCATCGACGTTGTCATGGCTACCTTAAAAACTTTTCATATAATTAATTATTAAGTACTTTTATTCAAATTAATTTTAGTAGTGTTTTTATAAAATAGCTTTTTTTTAACGGAAAAGCTAAGATGAATGTCACGCTAATTTTTCATTGGACTTTTAAATTATTTATAGTGTTGTTTACTAAATAAAAGCGCGTGATTTTATAGAGTAAAAAGTGCTCACGCGGCCGTTTTTTCAACTGTTATTGGCGATATCCGCCATTATTGTGAAATATTTTTTTTAAGAATTTCTATAATTTGTTACACGTGTTATTGGCAAAATTGTGGTATCTATCCACAGGGACCAGATCAAGAGTTGAAGTTGAAGTTTTTATTAAATAAAATATTACAGAAAGATGTCGGTGAACAATGTTAATACGAGTACATTTAAGTGTACGAGTTGTAATATTGTTATCTCCGAAACGAAACAACGAAAGTTTAATAAAAATATGCTCGTCGGCTTTTTCTGAGGAAGACATTGATGAGGCAAAAAAGTTATTGTTTGTTTCTACGAAGACAAAACAAAAACATGTATCGAGGCGTAAGAACAAAAAGCAGAAAGACCTAAAATATACGATTACGGTGTTTAAAATCACGGATCCCGAACAATCCCAGTTTTTGTGGCATATGACCTTCACAAATTGCCACCAGTTTGCTTTTACTACGTAGAACGTACGTAAAGAAGTTGATGAAGGATTTATTAATTCTACGGTCAGATGTTAACGCAATCAGAAGTGATTATGTTACTAAAGATCAGCTCGAAAACATTAAATTGATAACAAATAATTCGACACCGACGCCGTTCATCATCAACAACCTTTTTATCGTCCCACTGCAGGGCACAGATCTCCTCTCATACAGAGAAGGATTGAGCGTAATCACCACGCTTGCTCAATGCGGGTTGGCGATTTCAGACTTATAAAGCCCAGGTTTCCTCAAGATGTTTTCCTTCGCCTTCAGTCATTGGTGTCCAAGATATACTTAGAAAGTACATATAACTTTAGAAAAGTTACATTGGTACTTGCCTGACCTGGAATCGAACCCGCGCACTCATACTTGAGAGGCTGGTGTTTTAACCACTAGGTCACCACGACAAAACAGTGGGGTATATTGAAAAAGAACCTCGGAGTCTTTGAGTATATTTCGTGGTGCTCCCTGTGCGCCGTTTACGAGTCAACAAAATACCAGTTGGTGGAGTCATAAGGATACTATAGCTGTCTTGCCTGCCCCTCAGTGCCCGGCCGGTCTTGCGATTGCACCGAAACAGCACACAATGACAGAGATTATAAGTAATAGCATAGACAGACCTTACGGAGGAATTGCCCTATTGTAGAGGAAGTCCGCTTTCTCAAAGGTCTCAGTGTTGTTGTGTAATAGTGATCGTTTAGTTCTCACACGGATCGTTCTATGTTAGTTTTCTCATTTTACATGCTTACTGACTCGAGTGATAATATAATAGATTTCATGGGTTTTTTCTTTATTAAGCTATTGCATATTAAGCTATTGCATAGCTTCTATCGCGGGCCTTGAGCGCGGGGACCGAATCCAGAAATTCCGTAACGAAAAAACCTCACGCTCCCCACTCCGACGGGCACGGAGGTTTGGCTTGAAGGCCGTACATCGTCTAACGTCGTTTCAGTTCGGCAGTCTTCGGCGTTGTGTGCGTGCGATTAGACGTATTGTACGACTCTACGAAACTCGCACGAATCGAGACGAGCTGCTCCGAAATCGGACGAATACATAAGCAGCTGTTTATGAGAAAGTATATAAGTGTATAGGTATTTATGTACAACATCGAATAGCTGAAAATAAAAAGAAAATGAAATAAATAAAAAAAAAATAATGAAGAAATAATAATAAAAAAAAGAAAAGAAATAAATATGAAGAAAAAAGAAGAAAATAATAAATAATTAAAAAATTAAATTAAATAATAATAATAAATAAAAAAAAGAAAAAAATATTAAAAAAAAAATGAAAAAAAAAGAATAATAAAAAAAAAAAGAAATACAAAATGCTATGCAATAGCTTTACCGCGGCAGTCCCCGAGTGCCACACGTCTTTTTTATTATTTTAATGAGATCTTTTTCCCTTTTTTTATTTTATTTTGAATGAATTTATAAAATGTATAATAGGGTATTTGACTAAAAAAAACTAATTAGTCCGTCAGTCAGATATCCAAAAAATACTAGACACGTATATTTTTGTTTTATCAAAAACAATAAAAATTGACAAATATAAAAGGCATCAAAAATCAGGAGTGGTGACTGTTGACGTCACTGGTCGCTAAAAAGTGTAGCGTCTAGTGACGTCACACGAGTTTTCAACGCACTGTGTCGTCTTCATTTTTTGTTTATATAAAAAAAGAAAAAATACGTGTAATTTTTGGAAATCGACACTATTGCCATCAAAGGCGAACAAATCCAGATTCTGCTGTTACAAAAACTACCTAGTAATATTTTGAACTCAAACCCAAAAAGCCGAAAGAATTAATGACTGAAAAATTTAGCCCGAAGAATTGCAACACTAAAGTGGCAGTGGGACCGATGCTCGATGGGGCCGACAGGTTCTCGAGTGGCGACCACGCACCGGAAGACGCAGCGTGGGTAGGCTACCGACAAGGTGGAACGACGACCCGGTGAAGGTCGCGGGAAACCGCTGGATGTGAGAGGCGGAGGACCGGTCGTCGTGGATCTCCTCGGGGGAGGCCTATGTCCAGCAGCGAGAGATGATGATGAAATGAGATGGAAAGCATTATACTGTGATTCTTATGTTGTCTCATTTTTACAACATTTTCACAACAAATATTTTTATGACCTACAAGTAGTTGTTGCGGGTCTGGATGTTTGTGTATGTGAATTTATATGTTTGTAAACGCATCCACGACACAGGAGAAATTCCCAGTGCAAAAAAAAATGGCTTGATACTGAAATTTTTTAAGGTTTTACTTCCACCACATGTGAATTATAAACATGTTTTTTTTTTTTTTGTAAATTTAAACCTAGTTTGATTTAGTAACTTCATTGCATGACGCCTGCAATTCGCAAAAAGAAACACCCATATTTATGGTCCTTTAGGGACATAATACTAGCGGAGAGAGGCTAACTTTCCAATTATCTGATAATATCGAGGAATAATTTAGAAATTTTGTTAGTTAATTCACACATCATCATCATCATCATCTACCTTTTTATCGTCCCACTGCTGGGCACAGATCTCCTCTCATATAGAGAAGGATTGAGCTTAATCACCACGCTTGCTCAATGCGGGTTGTTGTCAAGTTTCCACGTATATTGTTATTTAACCATAAGCCTGGCATTCGAAATGCAGACACGAATTGTTTTAATTTTCTTAATTGGATAAAAGACTAACTATATTTACCCTTAGCGTAAAACTACTTCACCGCAAGCCTCAACCACCCGTCCTGCTCAGCCCCTTAGTCTTGATGCGTTAAATTTATGCAACGATTTTATTTGAACAGGGGGAGGATATGGTTTCCTCGTCGTTAGTCCTACCGTAGGTTATCTACATACTTTAACTGGGTATCAGCTGTTTTATAATGAATGTATGAACCAACTTATCCGCGAGATGTAAATGTTCAGGGGCCCTAGTCTGCTATTGCAATAAATAAGGCAGAATGGTAGATCAATGATCTCATAATGATCGATCTTCACATGTTTCGTAATCTACTAACAAAATGGCGTCATTATTTGGGCCAAATTCGATAAAGAATAGAGGTAAACAAACCGTTGCTTGGCAACGAGTAGTTTACGCCTAAAAGACAGATGCTAACCTTTTCTAGATAGATGATTTTCATGAAAGTAATAATCCTACTTCCTACTAACGTAAACAGTTTATTTATGTTTAGATATTTATGATTTGCCTAGAACGCTTAACCGATTTGAATGAAATATGACACACATGTAAGCTAATTTCCTAATAGGTTAAATTTTTTGATACTTATACATATATTATACTTAGTCCATACTTGAAAGTATGCCTGTGTTATAGAGTTGATTTGAAAGTAATTAAAATACACAAAATTGTATTGACAAATGTGAGCCATACGTCAAAACTTTATTCATTGGTTGAATTCCACAAAATGTGTTTAATACCTGGATTTCATCCATCTTTCTTTTCTTGTAGGGTTATCACGTAAAATTAATGTCGACTTTTTGATAATTTTTCGAAATACCAAGTTATTATGCATGTTCTTTTAGTGATTCTATTGAAATATGCTGCAATAAGAATTGTTAATAAATAGTTAGCATGTAAAAGTCGATAATCATGTAAATAACAGGAGATTTGTAAAACGTGAGTTGTGATAACCCTAAATTGGTTTGTTTACCTCTTTTTTTTATGGCGCTTGTTATAGGTATAACTGGTTTTATAATAGTGGCAATATGGCAATGTTATTCTATCACCATTCCATTACGAGCCGACTGAAATAATTGATCGATCATTATTAATTTAGCAGATTACGAAATTTTAACACTATGCCCATGGAATCGTGTTGTAAGGGCAAAATTATAAAAATAGCTGACTAGAGCCCCAGGTGAACTTCAAGTAGCGCGATGCTGTAACCGGTGTGTTCGATAGGATGCATTTTGGAGAGCGTGTGAGGGAAATAGCAAGACTTGCTTCCCCATCACCATTCCATCATCGGACGGCTCGTCGTGCAGCGAGTTTCCACCCTTAAGTTGTTGACACCACAAAAATCCGAAAGAAGCGTTTCTCCTTTCTCTTTTTTTTTTAATCTTTGTTATTTAGAGGCTTTTACCTTACAACGATATACCAGCACCCTCTTCTCTTGTATCGCGTACATAGAGGGACTAATATCGACCATAATATCGGCGTGGGAGAGGCCTGTGCCCACCTATAGAATGCAATATACCTACTGAAATTAAAGAGGTAAATCAACTAATTATATTCAAATCACAGCTGTTATTTTTGAGAGTCTAAAAGCTAAATTATAACAGCCGCACAGGACGATCGAACAGGTAAAGCTGTGCTTGCCGCGATTGCTCTGTAGGTGGGTGACCATCTTTATATAACGATACCCCCGAACCCCCCTTTTTTGTTGGCATGGGAAATCATCAAATGACTTCTCCCGCTCTGGACGGAGCGGAAGGGCGTGTCAGTCTTTTATTGACTAAAACCCACCCGTGTTTCTTCACTTGCCTATGCGACGGCCAGGGTCACGGTTTCTTGTTTATCCAACCCCCAACCCTGATCCAGGAGGTATCGGTCCTCGTGAAGTCCGTCACGATGTGCTGACATCTCTTTGAGACACGACGCGCTTTCGACTCGAGTTTGGTCCTTATCGGGCGGCGAGCTGCCCACTGCTCACCGCCCGCAGGCTTGTGCCTACGGTGGCTGGGAGTTCAGTGTCATTTCCCGTCCAGGGCGTCTCCTGCGGCGGCTAGTGGCGTGAGGGCGCTGGGATTCCCTTTGCCAGCATCACTGCTTCGCAGAAGGAGGCGACGGCCTGACATGCATTCTCGCTACGGCGAGAGATCGCCGCCGATCGCCGCTACGACGACACGGCGGTGCTCTACCCAAGCCGGGCAGACCTCCACCGTATGCTCCACTGTGTCCTCAGGGCGATCCACAAAATAGTGACACCCTGGCGTTTCTAGCTACGCCTATGGTGGTATCATTCTCATTATAAGCAGATGGTGGTATCATTCTCATTATAAGCAGATGGCTAACTAATGTAACAATACCTTTTGAAAATACCCTCATTGAAATGCAATGGTTTAAGAGTTTACTATACAATACAACCCCTAAATGTAAGGACAATTTAATAAAAATCCCGAAATAATAGGTGATTCTTCAAAATCTGCCTCTTTACAAAACAAAGCCACTTTAACTACATGCCTCCTTGAAAACTAAAGCGCGATAATATAGAATATGTTCACATTAATCTCACCGGGGGTTTTCCCAATATTTCTGCTCAGTCCCATTTCTAAATGCGAACTTCGAGAGCCCTCCCGTGGTGACAAGTCGAAACAAAGTTCGATGATCCGACAAGTGGCGACATCTGTTGGGGAATAGGGGTACTTGGCATATATCAAATTTGAAATAGGATTTCGAGTGTGCCAAAGAAGTCAAATTAGTGCAGATCTCTGTTTTCAGCTAATAAGTATTTGGGTAAAAAATTTTAATGTAATTATGATCTTTTTAGGAAGTCATGTGTATCGTAGGAGTTTCTAAATTACTCCTATAATCAACTGTTATTATTTCGTATCGCTTATCATTATTTGTTAACATTTGTAACGGTATTTACTAGTCTGGCCATTAAATCATCTAGAATAAGATTGAAAATAAATTCAAGTAAATTTCAGTTAATTTTTATTCCCCAAATATTATCCCTTAACTAAGAAGTTTCTAAATCACGGTGTGAGAAAATAATTTAAATTTAAATTCCTAAATGTTTACATAGCCACAGTTTCCTGAAACACTAACTGCTTGCCGCCCTCGAAAAACAAATGTGTGAACTGTGAAGATAAAATACAAAATATACCAACAAGCAGCGAACCCATTAAAAACATATCAAAATACACAGAACATTAATCTTTATTACAACAACAAACACATTTTGAAACTTCAATAGAGCGAAATGCAGATGCAGTCAAGCTGCGCAGACAATAGCCAATCAGGACCCGTGCCCCGCGCATGCGCCATCATTCATCCTCGCATTCCTAATTCAAATTGTATCAGGAACGCCAGATGTTGTAATTTCGCAGGATTGTCTCGATTTAAATTTAGGGTTAATTTTGGGTTTTTTTTTGTGTTTAAAGGAACAGCAAAAATTTAGTGTAGCTCCGCTATGAGTTTGCACAGCTCTCAAAACTCGTAAATACAAATATTTTTAGATGCCATGTTTTTAATCTTTTAAAAATTATTCAATTTATTTGCCAGTTTAACCTACCATTTCATGATAGATCATCATCATCAACCTTTATTTTATCGTCCCACTGCTAGGCACAGGTCTCCTCTCATACAGAGAAGGATTGAGCGTAATCACTACGCTTGCTCAATGCGGGTTGGCGATTTCAGACTTATAAAGTCCAGGTTTCCTCAAGATGTTTTCCTTCACCTTCAGTCATTGGTGTCCAAGATATACTTAGAAAGTACATATAACTTTAGAAAAGTTCCGAACTCGCGCACTCATACTTGAGAGGCTGGTGTTTTAACCACTAGGCCACCACGACTTTTAAACTTAACTAAACCTTAACCTAATAAATTATTCAAATGTTAATAAAACGAGTATTAATTTGGAAATTCAAGACGTCTGTTTAAAAGTAAAGGGTTACGGCACAAGCCAAGGATAGAATACAATAGGATAAATGAACTTAATGACAATACAATGAAAACCTATCTTTTACGTTGTCTACATCATAAATATTATTTTGGGGTTGCCTACCAGCAGGGTAATTGCGTCACACACTATAAGTAGCAATGGGTTACATTTTGACAGCTCAACAACATTCATTGCGTTGTTTACGTTGTTGAGTAAACACATATTTTGAACATATGGAGCAATGAATTAACAATATGCTGCAAAATGATTCATATTGATAGTAAGAATGTATTGCAATTAGGGTGCAGTTCAGGTTGATAGCGCTAAATATAATCCCCCTTATTCATAAATGTTGCTGAAAGTTAACTAGTGATTAGCGATTCTTTAACCATACTTTTTTGACCTATTAACGTCTCTTAGTTTTAGCATTGTTTATGAATAAACACCACAGTGTTAAGGGGTTTATTCATAAACGATGATTAAAATTAAATGACGCGCAAACGTCTAGTTAACTTTAAGCAACGTTTATGAATAACAGTGTGATTTCAATTTTATCCTTAATAGTTAAATTATCTATACTAATATATAAAGCTGAAGAGTTTGTTTGTTTGAACGCGTTAATCTCAGGAACTAGGTACTGGTCCGATTTGAATAATTCTTTTTGCACTTATACTACAAACTAAAACTACATTCTACAACAAAATTCGGAAAGAATGAAATCCTCATTCTTACTGAATTTTTTTGTAGTTTCATTATCAATATTAACTGCATATGACACATATCCCCTATACATTATGTTAAGAAAACCCTGTCCGACCCATAAGGATAATAAAGGTTAGGTAAACACATGACCAAATATAATACAAAATTTTACGTAATCATCATAGTACCAATACAAATGAATTTTGAAATAATCTTTTTTTCCCGCGAATTAATTCCAACTTCCCCGAAATTTGGTAATTTTTAAAAAAGTGACAACACCGGCATTATCATGAGCGAATAGCGATGTGACCACATGCCGCGTGCCCTGCCGCCCGCCGCTCGCGGAAGGGTGCTTAACGCACATTTATTAAGTTACCTCTTTTTTTTTTTCAAAATAATATTTATTTTTTTAGGGGTTTTATTTTTTTAAGTTTAGCCTGGTTTTGTATCCATTAGTAGAATCAGTTATCGATACCTAACAACACCTTCACGGGTCGGACAGGGTTTTCTTAACATACTGTATAAGGGCCTATGTATCTGATTAGCACTTGGACTACAAAATAATACTACAACCTGAAAAATAAATTCAGTTGGAGTTTTTATTAGCAATATTAATTGCATCGAAACATTTGACTGACTGCGTATTTTCAGTCGTTAGAACTGCACTTCAATTGTATAATCTGTTATATATATGATACGCCGTGTCATCATCATCATCATCATCATCAACCTCTTTAACGTCCCACTGTTGGGCACAGGTCTCCTCTCATACAGAGAAGGATTGAGCGTAATCACCACGCTTGCTCAATACGGGTTGGCAATTTCAGACTTAAAGTCCAGGTTTCCTCTAGATGTTTTCCTTTAGTTATTGGTGTCTAAGATATACTTACAAAGTACATATAACTTTCAAAAGTTACATTAGTACTTGCCTGACCTGGAATCGAACCCGCACACTCATACCTGAGAGGCTGGTGTTTTAACCACTAGGTCACCACGACTCCTCTATCTCGATCTGTTTAATCTTTCGATGCAATAGGGTATTTGACTAAAAAAACTAATTAGTCCGTCAGTCAGATTTCCAAAAAATACTGGACACGTATTTTTTCTTTTTTCTTATAAACAAATATAAACAAAAAATTAAGACGACAAAGTGCGTTGAAAACTCGTGTAACGTCACTAGACGCTACACTTTTTAGCCACCAGTGACGTCACCAGCCACCACTTCTGATCTTTGATGCCTTTTATATTTGTCAATTTTTATTGTTTTGATAAAACAAAAAATACGTGTCTAATATTTTTTTGAAATCTGACTGACGGATTAATTAGTTTTTTTAGTCAAATACCCTGTTACGCCAGCAGCAAAAATCCTCAGCTGCAGTCCAATTTAGCAGACAGCTTGCAGCCCAAATGCAAATGATGCACAATGCCCTTTGATTTGCATATCAAGAAATGTTCAAATGTTACTAATTTGAAACCCGTCTCATGGATACAGGTCTACCTATGAACATCAAAGTGCTCCACATGACACCGTGTTTTGTGGACACAATAACCTTTGTTGATAGTAATTATTCTTAATAAAAGAACATTGTTGTTAGCATAAAGGTGTCTTGATTGGCCTATTTTTAGTCATCCCCGGTTGTCTTCAATGGCTGGCTTAGTGTGTTTGACGGTATTACAAAGAACTTATTTACATTTTTTACATTATAAAGTCACCATGTCATGTAAGGACAAAAAATACATACTTACGGGGTTGTTATGGCGTGTGGGGCACCTCTATAGCGCAATCAGCTTTGTTAAGCTTTAAATGGCTAAATATATAACTATGAACGACTTGACGGTGATTCAAATAACAATTAAAATAATACGGACTTAAAGAAATGTATTATGACTCAGCTATAATAAAGATTTTAGCTATAAAGGCTCCTTCCTTTATCGCAAAAATCTTTATTAGGGCTGAAAAATACTGTATAAGCTCGCGCCTTACGGTGTGTGTATAAATTCTGACATTAAAAACTTATAGATGAATATCTTTCTTTTACCGTGATAGTAAATGTAAACTAAGTATTAGTTTTATTATCGGTAAGTTTAAAAAGACGCCTTATATTTTTCTGTGAGTGTAAAGACGTCCGTCTTGATTGCTAAGTCGCTGTAATAAGGCGCGAGCTTATTCAGTATTTTTTTATTCACACCGACATGCTAATAAGCCGTTAAATAAACTATTATTTCATTGTTTATTTCTAATTTCCTTTTTAGAGCTACAGCTTCTTAGATATTAAATGATTGGAGCTTTCTTATTTATTAGAAAAATAAGGCGGGTAAAAGATTTAGCCATAGCTAGGTTAATTTTCTCATCCCCACAGTATTATATCTTATATCTGACAGCTGATGCAGATTCAGACATATACACACGCACACACACACACACACACACCCACACGCACACACATACACTCACATGCAAACACACACACACGCACACACACACTTGCATGTTGATTATAATTATAGACAAGGTTTTGTAAAACAAATTATACTGCTGTGGTACAGACTCCTAACACCGGCATTATTTGCTTAACAGGAGGTTCCAATCTCCAACTAATGTAAAATCATTTGGAGCTGTAATAAATTTGATTTGATTAAATTTTCATGTATTAAAAGAGGGCCTTCCGTGTCATCTACAAAATGGGTCCTCGCGTGTCTCTTAGAAACAAATTCAAAGAAATTGATATATGTACTAACTCTGTCTTCTCTTTATATCTTAGAAAGTGTTTTGTATGCTGTAAAAGCTTGCACTTTTCAAAGAGGTTTCTGTAATACGCCGTTTAAGTAGGTAGCCACCAGGAACCTTCAGACGGGATCGCGGGCAAGCACTAATTTATACCTAACTTTAAAAAAAGTCATTTCTTATAAACAGCATTCGCTTTTATAACAAGTTGCTAACGCCAAATAGTTAAAGAACTTAGTGATGGAGAGGTTAAAATGCTAATCAACCTTGCCCTTATGGAGCAATGAATTAACAATATGCTTCAAAATTAATCAAATTGAGAGCAATAGTGTGTTACGTAATTGTAAGTGCTGAGGCTTAGTGGTCGTTTGAGCTATTGCTGAGGTCATATACGTACCGGGTTTGATTTCCAGGTCGGTAAATTTCTGGATGTGTGTGCTAGTGTTGGATTTTCCGTCAGAGTTTTCTCAGAAGTAGGCCAGAGTCTGGAATTGAGCCTAAAGCCAATGGGCTCATATTGAAAATATTGTTACTATAAGTAGGTTAGGTACACTGCCTATTTCTTCAACAATTTAGGAAGTGATGTTATGTTGCGTACATACCTTGGATACATCCCTATTAGGGATGTCTCCAAGGTATGAAAATCAAAAAAAGAATTAGTCCGTCTTATAGATAATAAAAAAAATTAAGACCCGTATTTTTTATTTTGTCGTAATTACCAAAAATTACTGAGATATAACGTATTAAAGTTACAGAGTGGGGGCTAATTACGTCACGCCGTTCTATATTTTGCACCACTGCGTGACGTCATGCGACATTTCAAATCAATATATCTTCCTAAGTATTTGAATAAAAGAAAAAATAAAAAATACGTGTTCAGTATTTCTTATAAAGCTATCTGACGGACATTAAATTATTTTTTAGGATACAAGCCAATTCACTTCTCTTAAAAAAGTTACGGACATCCATTCGTCCATCCATCATTATCTTATCATCACCATCATTTCAGCTGAAAGACGTCCACTGCTGGACATAGGCCTCCCTCAAGGATCTCCACGACGACCAGTCCTTCGCCTCCCACCTCCAGCGGTTTGACGCGACCTTCACCAGGTCGTCGGTCCACCTTGGCGAGGGCCTACCCACGCTGCGTCTTCCGGTGCGTGGTCGCCACTCGAAAACCCGTTGGCCCTATCGGGCATCGATCCTACGGGCAATGTGTCCAGCCCACTGCCACTTAACTGTTGCAATTTTTCGGGCTATGTCGGTTACTCTCGTTTCAGTCCATCCAAACTTTTGCATTTATAATATTATTAGTAGGATTGGACTTATAAAAAGAAAACATTTTCCGTTAACTTTCTCATACAACGTGTGCGGGAAAAGTAATCATAAATACAATATGAATAAAGATAAGTCTCCATATTTACACCAAAGATGCGGAACCCTTTTCCGAATGCATCACATTATTCCGCTGCGGTTGCGTGGGAGAGCTTCCAAATTTTGGAACCCATGGCTGCTTGTAGGAAGTCGAATGAGCGAAGAATTTCGGGATTCGAGTTTAGACGCTTATTTCGGATTCAAGTTTAATTCGATGTAATCTTAGATTGAAAAATCTGGCACTAAATTTATGTGTGTAAGAGATTTTTGCACGCTACAAGCGAATGTTTGAGTGCGGGCTTAACACAGTGGAATTAATTCAGGTACATGATTCTGAACCCCCAGTGGTGGAATTTTTCTCGGTTTTTTCCAGATTAAAAAAAAATAATACGCACTTTTTTCACTTTAAACCGTTCATAATTGCTATACTTTTATAACCCAATAAGATTTTAAAGTAAAAAATACTTGATTCGCTGATTACACAAAAAAGCGCAATGTGAACAAAACTCGAAAAACTATCCTATCAGCTGATTTAATAGAGTTCACATCAGGGGTCAACGTCATACTCACAAACACGCGCGGCGGCACGCTTGCAACGTTCAAAGGCCGAGCTGATACATTTTTTTAAACACTGTTATTTCTGTAAGCGCTCATTAACGATATAAATAACTATCATAATTTTATTAGTAGCTTGCGGTGTAGCCTTCTCGCGAAGTTTGCGTTACGATGTCAGATACACCCTGTATAATGTAGTGTTTGCTCGAAAAATCAATTTAAAAATCCGTTTGTGGTTAATATATGTATAGAATACTTTTTAACCCGGTATAAGGACGTAGGACAATATTTGACTAGACGGTTGACGCAGTGCCTGAGCGATCGAATGTTGCGCTACGTGTCGCAGGTTCCCGGACAGAATAAATATTTGTATGGCTTACTGGTAGTTGTTCCGGGTCTGGTTGTTTGTATATGTGAGACCCACGATACAGGAGTAATTTCTAGTGTGGGGCAAAGAATAAAAAAATATCTGATCAGCACCCGGCAAAGCCGAGAGCGAAATCTACCTAGTCGATTACCACCCATCCACATACCGATCGCTGTTTTCTGGAAATTATTATTTGTTTAACCCATAGGCATAACTATTTGAATCGTGCCTAGACTAGTTTAGATATAGACAGAGCCTACAACAAACATAATAAAGGACCAAGTTTATAACTATCGAGAACTCGAATTAGGCAATGCAGTTAATGTGGTGCGGTGAATGCTTTTTTTTATAATTACGAGTATCTATAAACTAGTCCGCAATCCCGCCTGATGGTAAGCAGTGATGCAATAGTTGATGGCAAAGCGCGCTAGTTTATTAAGAGCCTATTCACTCAAAAAAACTAAGTGAATAGGAAAGAAGATGGCAGTTGAGCGCAACATGACCAACGATGTTGCGCCAGAGGTAGATTGATTTGGGGCCCCCACTATTTATTTAGATAGTACAGAGGATACTTTTAACCCGGTATAAAACAAATTAGAACACAAATTAACGGCGTCCTTCTATTACAAAAAAAAAATAGTTTATCAAAACCAAGCAGCGTGGGTAGGCCCCCGACAAGGTAGACCGACGACCTGGTGAAGGTCCCGGGAAACCGCTGGAAGCGGGAGGCGCAGGACCGGTCGTAGTGGAGTTCCTTGTGGGATGTCTATGCCCATCATTGAACGTCTTTCAGCTGAAATGATGATGATGATGACGATGTTCAAAACCAATAAGAAAATTGAAGTTTTAGCATGTGCACTGTGAACAATCCATTCATCACAGAGTTCAACAGCGTTAAGCTAGTTGGAAACGAGTTGAATTAGCGACAATCCACGTACTTAAGTCCGTTCAACTTGTAACGGTGTTATTTCTTCTTCTTGTTCTCCTTCAGCCTATAAAGGTCCATCCCCCAGGCTGTTGTTTCATGATCCTGACCTTTTTATCGTCCCACTGCTGGGCACAGGTCTCATCTCATACGGAGAAGGATTGAGCGTACTCACTACGCTTTCTCAATGCGGGTTGGCGATTTCAGACTTGAAAAGTCCAGGTTTCCTCAAGATGTTTTCCTTCACCTTGTAATCAGTCGTTAGTGTCCAAAATATACTTAGAAAGCACATATAACT
Organism: Sesamia inferens; assembly: GCA_037179545.1. Classification (NCBI taxonomy): domain Eukaryota; kingdom Metazoa; phylum Arthropoda; class Insecta; order Lepidoptera; family Noctuidae; genus Sesamia; species Sesamia inferens. The sequence continues at coordinate 11,442,096 of CM073935.1, read as the reverse complement.
TAGAAAAGTTACATTACAGTAAGCTAGTATTTACTAGTCCATACTAATATTATAAATGTGAAAGTGTGTTTGTTTGTTTGTTTGTCCTTCCTTCACGCCGTAGCTAAGCAATCAATCGACCTGATTTTTGGCATACAGTTAGTTGAAAAGATGGAGAGTAACATAGGCTACTTTTGGTCCTAAAAAAATATCAAGTTCCCAAGAGAGATTACATGAATATTTGTATGTGTACACCAAATATATCCTTACTAATATTATAAATCGGAAAGTGAGTTTGTTTGTACCACTTTCACGCCGTAACTCCTGAACCGATTGCTTTCGAAATTTTGCAGACGTAAAGTTAGAAGTCCGGATTAAATAATAGAGTACTTTATATCCCGAAAAAAATTGATATTCCCGAGAGAAATGAAAAAGCGCGATATAACCAAAGTTAACGCGGGTGAAGCCGCGGGCGGAAAGGTAGTATTTACTAAGTCGCAAATCCCTGAAACATCACTCTCAATAATAATAATAACTTCGTAGTGTTATCTGCAAACACCACTTGCATCTCGCAAGCGGAGTTTGCCGTGCAAATAGCATATAGGTACCTATGTAGGTATCTACAAACCGCCACATGCGAACAACGCGTCAGCTCAGTCTTCGTGCAGCAACTTCAGCGTGACGTCATCATCATCATCATTCTAGTCACCCAGCCAGCCAGCACCCACGGCTACAACGGGTATCCTGACCACAAGCATGTAGCGACCGCGCATACCTGGTCATCACCCTCAGCCTCATCAGGAACCTCGGCACAGCACACTGCACTTTCGGCCGGTCAACAAGCAGAGCCCTATCTCCTGGTCGACGCAGCAGCTAGCCTCAACCCGGCGCTGTACGACATCCGTCGCACTGGAGTATAACGCAGCGCCACCACCCCGACACACTAGGGAATCTCCGAAGGCAGTTCCGACTCACCGTGAACTACGCAGCTTTCAATGGAAACTGAGCCGTCCTGTATCGCAAGATACAAGACTCAGCCCACTATCGACGATATCGGGAGTGATGTAGTGCTATTTACAAGTTACAACCACCGCATCTGAACAACACGTCATACTGACGTCACCCGAATTCTACATCTCGCAATCAGAGTTTAACGTACAATTAGCATACACACAACTTTTCAACATCAACCGTCGGGCATGTCTCCGCCAGACATAACACCAGTCTGGTCGGTAGATCCTCCCTCTTCTATGGAGGAGGAGTGAACTTTACATACTGTTCCTCGTACTTCTAAAGCCTAATATCACACACTAAACTCATACAAAGATAATGTATACTTAATGCCTTTCATACTAATTCAAAAGCTTAGCTTACAGCTAGTCTGTTGGCAGATTGCCAATCACTAATAATGGGTCACCCAGTTCCCTCAGTAAATTCTCACGCTTGACAGAAGATTCCTGCATGTATTCATAACAGCATCCCGGACACTGCTTATGCTTATATAGCTGCTAGCTAGCACTAGCTGTTTCCTGCGACTCGGTCCGCATGGACTTCAGTTTACAGCGCGCGGTGGTTCCCGTTTCCGTGGGAATGCCAATATAAATGCCTACATTACTGCAAGGTTTTCTCAAAATCCATTAAGTAGTTTTTGCCAAAGCCGTCGTCCGTTCCGAAGAAAATTAAAAAGGGTACAGTTGATTTAAATAAGCGCCTGATAAAATAATGGGAGCAACATGTACGTCCGCGTAAGCTCCTGTTTTCGCATCATCTTTTGTTACTGCTCTGCTCCTATTGGTCATAGCGGGATGTTATATAGCCTATATACTTTTCAGGATTTAGACTATCTGTGTACCAAATTTCATTACAATCGGTTCAGTAGTTTTGGCGTGAAAGCCAGACAGACAGACAGACTGAGATACTTTCGCATTTATAATATTAGTATGGATTACTTTTTGTTTATGCGAAACCCGAAACAAGTGTCCAGTATTTTTAAGTAAAGAAGCTGTGTACAAAATTTCAAAAAGATATCAAGAAAAACCACAAAGCTTGGTTGTCCCAATAAAAATATGGTCAACGCACCGCTCGCCCGCCCGCGCTGGCCTCCTAGTACTATGATCAACCGTCAGCTGTGTTGTGCGCTCGGTAACCGCACAGCAGCAATTTCTAAATGTATTTGAGAAAATATAACATGGTGTAAAAATTATTGGAATCGATTCAGTTGCTTATTGTGAACAAACTATATTCAGGTTTCTTATAAACAAAAAATAACGTTAACTAGCTGCACCCCGCAGTTTCACTCGCATAAGTTTAAATGACGTAGGAACATCGGGATAAAAAGTATCCTACGTGTTATTCCTGGTTATAAACTATCTGTATGACAAATTCCATCCAAATCCATTGAGTAGTTTTTGCGCAAAAGAATAACAAACATCCATCCATCTATACTCACACTTTCGCAATCGGGTAGTTGACTAAAAGAAACTAATTAGTTCGTCAGTCTTTCTTTCTTTCTTTATTTTTCGGACTTCGCACGGTTTATGCATTTAGCCAATGTCACGTAATTATGAATTATTCATGTCGAAAAAGACGGCCGCGTGGCCCGTCTTACGAGTGAGGTTTGTGGCAAAGTCATGATGTGGCCACCATGCTGCGATATTTCACTATTCTTTATGAACTATGTATTTACTAAATGCACTTTTTACTACATAAATCACGCACTTTTATTTACTAAACAACACTATAAATAATTGAAAAAGTCCAATGAAAAACGAGCGTGACACTCAGCTTGACTTTCCCGCCAAAACTCCAGTCCGTCAGTCAGATTTTCATAAAATACTAGACACGTATTTTTTTCTTTTTTCATATAAACAAAAAATGAAGACGACACAGTGCGCTGAAAACTCGTGTGACGTCACTGCACGTGTGGTTTTAGCGAGCAGTGACGTCACCAGCCACCACTCCTGATCTTTGATGCCTTTTATATTTGCCAATTTTTATTGATTTGATAAAATCAAATATACATATCCAATATTTTTCTATAATCTGAATGACAGACTAAATAGAATCAATTTTTTTTACCCAGAATACATCTCTATTATAGTACCTAATAGTAGGAAAACATAAATTCGAAAGTAATTATCTCTTTTCACCCCTAAGCCACTGAATGGAATTAGATAAATTGTGGGAAGAAGATCCTGAGCTAGAGCAACAGCCATTCCAGTACAGTAAGTAGCCTATGGGAAGCACATAGGCTGCTCTTTGCCCCGATAGCAGCTAGGCTCTCGATCAATGGACAGGCCCACCTAACCTTAAATCTGGTAAGCTCTCTCCTCAATAGATCATTTCAGATGCCAGCATCCGAAGCTTTTTCAGCTTTGGAGTCTGGGGTCCGCTTTTCCAGTCTAACTGCTGATTTTGGCTAAAGTTCGATATTTTCCGTGAAGTGACTGCCGTCTGACCTCCACAACCCGAAGGCGATATCGAAGCATTACAGTTAGACCAATTGTTGGACTTTTGAGGGTTCCAGTTACTTGTAACGACTGCCACTAGATGTTCGTATAGCAACCGGGACCAACGGCTTAACGAGCTTTCCGAGGCACGACCAGACCAGTGCAAATATTTTAGTGCACCGCCTTGCGCAGCGACCGCGTTCGCTACCGCTACGCCACGGTGGCTGTCTAGACACCAATCTACATGGTCTGTGCTTAAAACGGGACTATGACCTCTGGGCGCACAGTAGCCAAATAGGAAACGCTGATTTGTTGTGGTAAAACACAGAATTCCAACTCAGGAATTAAACCCAGAATCTCGCTCGAATGCTCGCTTAGTAGAACCACTTGTCCCCTATCCATTCATTTCAAAACAGCATCCTAAATGCGTAATACACTATTAGTCTCAATTGGAATCATTTTGAAGCATATTGCTAATCCATTGATCCATATGTTCGAAAAATGTGCCTGACCAATAACTTAAATAACGCAATGAATGTTGTTGAACTTTCAAAATGAAACCCAGACATTTGTGTGAGTCAAGTATTTCAAACATTCTCACTTCACACTTTTTCGGCTCGGTATGATTCAACAGAACCGAGCGTAATCTAAATTTTCAGGAGCCGAGTTATTTGTGTGCCGAAGCGACCCCAATATGATTCAGATAGGGGAAGCCGAAAATGAGGTGTGCCTGTTTCAGGCCAACTTGATCAACAAATTCTGTCGACTCGAACAAAATTAGTGAACCCTTAGCTTAGGGGTTCTAACTATGGGTTAGTTATTTAGACACTAAAATGGTAACTTATCACCTTGGTGACAGTAAATTACTGATAGGTACCTAACCGTCAGATGTATTATATAAGTATATTTTGGCCATATTGTCAGAAAAGATGAAGATAACCTCGAACTTCTGATGGTTACTAGGAAGGTGGATGGACGACGTTCCAGAGGTCGCAGTCCAATAAGGTGGACTGACCAAATTCGTTCATCTCTGGACACCGGCCTGTATGATGCTATACTGATAGATGGCGAACTATCGTAAAGGAGAAGATAATTCCACAGGGGCATCACGACCCTCAGTAATGAGGAGAACTACTTGAGGAGGAGAAGGAACCGTCAAATATAATTGAAGTTTGGTAAGAAACGGATGGATAATTTTAAATGAAATTTTATTTGATAAATGAAATGTTAGTTTTCCAATAATTAAATTAAAATAATTTCTAAAAGTTCCATTGGTTTCTTATCAAACTTCAACGATGCCCGACGACCTTGATTACTTATCATCTTTGATGACTGTACAAAGAAAAAAAACAAGATATAAAATTCAATTTAGTTTATTTATTTGGACACACAACATACTAACTTTTTGTCACAAAATAAAAAACTTTGCTAAACTCACTAAATATTTTACACACTTACATCTAAAGGACAGATTATTAGGAAGCGAGGACCGCTGAGAGTGGCCATAGACATCATTATTGCAGAGATCATAGACTAGATTCTACATGAAAATACATTAAGCCTAAAAATTATAGTTTATTTAACAAAAATATTGATAAGTCTCATAGACATAAACTAATGGACATGCCGTACGCGTATAATCTGCAGTATTTTTTTGTTTTGAAAAGAGAGACACTTTCGTCATATATGATTGATGATTTTGAGAGAGATAAAGATAGACGAAACTTCGTTTCCTCTCTTTCTTTCGGAGTGCCACAATTCTCATCACTAAGGTATGTCCATTAGTATATCGACGAGTTAGACTGCCACCAAAACGCTAAAAGGGAGGCTACTAGTATTCCTTTAACATCATTATTTTAAAGTCGATGAAACGAAAAGGCGACAATAGAAAGAGACAGACATATATATGTCACATTCGTCTCATTGTCTTCAAACCAAAATTTTTTAAGGTTTGACTTCCACCTCGTGTAAATTTCACACTTGCATTTTTTCTGTTAAAGATAAAAGCACCTTTTAAAATAAAAATGACGTGTAATTGGCAATCCATAAGACTGAGACACAAAATAAGAGTTTTTCTCTCTCTCTCTTATTTCGATATCTATTGAAAAGAAAACATTGATTAACATTACCGTTTTGAAATTACATACATAAACAACGCTCATTGAATCACATACCTAAAGCACCTATTTTTAAAATAAAACATGTGTAATTAATTGGTAATCCATAAGACTGAGACACAAAATAAGAATTTTTCTCTCTCTCTCTTATTCCGATATCTATTGAAAAAAAAAAAACACTGATTAACATTACCGTTTTGAAATTACATACATAAACAACGCCCATTGGATCGTATAAGAAAAGCACCTATTTTTAAAATAAAACGTGTGTAATTGGCAATCCATAAGACTGAGACACAAAATAAGAGTTTCTCTCTCTTCCTCTTATTTCGGTATCTACTGTAAAGAAACACTGATTAATATTAGCGTTTTGAAATAATATATACATAAACAACGCTCATTGCATCGTATAAGTCAAGCACCTATTTTTTTAAACTAAAGCATATTGTGTAATTGGCAATCCATAAGACAGACACAAAATAAGAGAAAGGGAGAGAGAGAGAGAGCTCTCTTTCTCTTATTTCGATATCTACTGCAAAGAGACACTAATTAACATTGGCATTTTGAACTTACATACAATAAACAACGCTGATTGTATTGTATAACTTAACAAAAGGTATTCTACCATTTTCCGATAAAAGAGAAAGGTAAAGCAATATTTCGTCGTTTTTCTATTAATGGATTAGCAATTTCCTTCTTATTCTATGGGATTATGATTGAAAGTGTTTAGGCAAGTGGGGTATAAGAAATAAAAAGATAGAAATGCTCCCAATTTAAAGGAAGTTACTGTGTCCGCATGGTATATCACGACACTCTCCTTCTTACCTAGTGGAGGCTTGTGTCCCAGGAGTGGATACATTACAGATATTGATTATGTTATGTTATAAGGGTAAGCAGTATCGGAAGATGATGAAATAGACTTGTAAGTTTTACAATAGGTTGAAATTTGATCAACAATCAGGACATTTTTAACTGAGATCTTAAGTCTGTCAATAAGATGACTGAATAACATTATTATTTTTATTAAAAATAAGGGTCAATTCATACTATTCCAGTGTTGTTCAACAGTGCGATTCTGTAACCTAAGAATGAGCTGTCTCTGTCTGTACTGTGAATCCTTTAGCGTAATTTGGAATGACAGTTCTCTGTGCTCACGTCACTTGAGTTTCCAAGGTCAGATTTTTACACAATCTCGGAATAAGGAAACGGAATAATCTAATATCGATAATTTAAAACGTTGAAAATCTTGTCAAGATTCCACAATTGCACGGTTAGCGTGTCACGGGTTCGATTCCCGAACGGAACAAATGTTGGTATGAATCTTAATTTTTTTTAATGGTTATTATATTTTTTTTAATCTTTTCTTAATGCAATATAAAGAAAAATCAGGGAAGAGAAAGAGAATCAGGGCCAAAACCTATTTCGGGTTTTTTCTGTGTCTTGTATTATGGCAGTTACGTATGATTTGTACTAGCTTCCATCGGTGAGCTATCTGTCAATTGTAGATATTGGTCGTAAATAAATGCAGTAAGTGTAAATTGAGCCTTATTTTTTTTTTACATTCTGGGAATTATTTTTAAAATGACACCATTTACTGCTGAGAAAAATGTACTCAGTAATAAATGGTTTTTACATTTTTATTTAAAGAAGTGCACAATTTGTTTAAAAATACTTTTACATCAGTTTACCTACTATAAAAATTAAATAGTAATGAAATGAGAATATGTTACATAACAAAAGATAAATTAATGCATTCAGTACTATAAGTTTACAATAATTCTTTTAAAAGTTATATTGTAAATCGTTATAAATTACGATTTACAATAAATTGGAAAATCTTAAAAAAATAAGTTTACATAACAATCCTGTGTAAAAAATAACAGTTTTAAGACTGTTTATCGATATTAGACACATAGAAACCCAGTCGGGTAACAAACGACATTTCTTGGTTACTTCAGCAAAGGATTCCCTTGGAACCCACACCTAAACTAATAATAATAATATTTTAATTTGTTTTATTATAATTTTCCCAAATAATTTTAGCCTCTAATTATCCAAAAGTATTTTACACTTAGAAACCATTAAAATGAGTTATTGTATTCTTTTAAATTGAATTTCGAGAAAAGTCACAAGTTTAAAAAATATTAAACAGCCTATTCAGGAACACAGGGCACCTAAAATAGTTGCAAATTATTATTTATTTGAATAAATACAAATAAAATTTATATATAGGTACTTAATAGTTTATAAGAACGCATGCTTTTTACATATGGTTGAACTTTTAGTCGACTAACCTAATTTTAAAAATAATTCATAACTTAGATTTAACATAGATTTTTAGCTAGTTTTCTTTGTCACTAGAAGCACCATCTGCATGTTTTCTTAAAGTCCAATAATCTGTAAAAAAAAGAAAAACTAAATTTAGTAATACAATAAACAAAAATCTTAGAAAATCTAAAATTTGTATAAGAAACAAAAATCTTAGAAAAACTAAAATTAGTAAGTATAAGAATCAAAAATCTTAGTAGCGAATGAGGCAATTTTTCACTAAAAACAAAAAAAAAATCTGTTATCATTATACTCCCACGTTTTTGAAAACTTCTAAAAAAGGTACACCAACAGCTTCTGTATATAAATTAACAAATAGAGTAGTTATGAGTTATACAGTTGCCAATAACAGGTGGTAGGTCAGTCGGTGGTAGGCCATAACATCGGCAGCCGGCAGAAGTTACCACCCACCAGACAAAGCCTTGCCGCCAAGCGATTTGTCGTGTTCCGGCATGATGTCTGGTGAAGCCGTACGGAGGACGGGTCTGAGCAGTTGTGTTGCAATGTGTGCCGGGTACGATGCGCCTAATGTTGTTGTGTTGGAAGTTTGGTCGTGGAGGGTCTTCAAATCAATCTCTCTTTGGCGCAGCATCGTTGGTCGTGTTGTTGGGTTTAATATTGCATCACCTCGCTCAACTGCCGTCTTCCTTCCTATTCGCTCAGTTTTTCTGAGTGAATAGGCTCTTAATAAACTAGCGCGCTTTACCATCAACGATCGCATCACTGCTTACCATCAGGTGGGATTGCGGTCAAGCGCTAGTTTATAATTATTAAAAAAAAAAAACCAACATTCACGAACATAAGTGGTAACTTAAACTAAATAAATTTAATTAAACCTCCAAAGAGTTTACAGTGACTACCTCAGTCCACGCTTACTTGACATAAGTTTTCCTGGTACGATGGTTACAGAGTCGGACAGTAGGCCTAGTATGAGTTTTCAATATGAAACTCGACTGTCGATATCGACCGCGTTTGGCGCTCTCATTGGTTGAGAGTTCTTATGACCTTGAAGCGGGCCAATCGCTGAGTCAAACGCGCTCGATATCGACGATCGAGTTTCGTAATGAAAACTCATACTAGGCCTACTGCTGATCACCGTAGGAACTATTCCTGATTGCGACGTATAAGTAGTCCAAAATATAGATGTTATGAATATGAAATTTCGGATACAGATATAGAAATGATTCTTATACCGGACACGGATACGGTTATGAAACAATTTCGGATTATCCGTTAGTTTCGGATAATTTCGGATAGTATGATAAGCCGACTAGCCGACAACAGAAGAAAACAATTCCCGCGTGTGGCAGCCGCTGCCCGGCCGATCAAAACAACCTGTCATAGTGTGTCGCATTTAGGCTTCGCCCCTATCCGAAACTTTTATTCAGATTCGGTTACGGTTATAGATATTAAGATATTATTTTATATCGGATATCCGATAGATTCGGTTTTGGTTACCAAGCTCCCTAACATTCCTGGTCCAAAATATAGCCCCTTTTGTTTTAGTTACTGACGCAGCTGTGGTCATTATGTGCAGGGTATTTTATTTACCAAATGATCATATAGGTACAAAATGTAAATGAATTAACGCATTTCCTGAAAACAGTTTATTCAGAATCGTTTAATACCATTTTTAATATAGGGTATTTTATACCAAAAATAATTATAACTACGAAAATTATTGTCTTATTAACCCTGTTGTTTATACAGATTTTTAAAATCGCAGTTTTATTTGAATTCATACAAATTTAATCATTCAATAACAAATAAAGAAAAATAAACCATATTCCAATACGTTAAGGTCTTCGTTCTCCAAGAATAAGTATAACTAACTAGCTGCGCCACGCGGTTTCACGCCCGTTTTTTTTTTTAATATGCCCGCTCCTGTTGGTCGCAGCGTGATGTTATATAGCCTACAGCCTTGCTGGATTAATGGGCTATCCAACGCAAAAAGAATTTTTCAAATCGGACCAGTAGTTCCTGAGATTAGCGCGTTCTAACAAATAAACAAACAAACTCTTCAGCTTTATATATAAGTATAGAGTATAGATTTAATAAATAACAATGCATACCTATACATGTTAAATAAAAATTCAGTGTATGTACAGACGATAGCAGGTCAAGCTATCCTAACCTGTCAAATATTCCTAATCAATGCTTTAGAGGAGTTTTTTGGCGGGAAAGTCAAGCTGAGTGTCACGCTCATTTTTCATTGGACTTAAAATTATTTTTAGTGTTGTTTACTAAATAAAAGTGCGTGATTTATGTAGTAAAAAGTGCATTTAGTAAATACATAGTTCATAAAGAATTGTGAAATATCGCAGCATAGTGGCCACATCATGACTTTACCACAAACCTCACTCGTAAGACGGGTCACACGGCCGTCTTTTTCGACATGAATAATTCATAATTACGTGACATTGGCTAAATGCACAATCCGTGCGAAGCCATAAAAGAAAAAAAAAAGAATGCTTTAGGGATAAAGATGAAAATCTAATAAAGAAATCTGACAGATTGTACATATTAGCTTGACGTGTTGTCGCCTGTACCTATACTATGATTATAACAACATACCAAGCAAAAATGGCGTGTCAATACGCAACTAAACAAAAAAATAAATGTGCAGAAGCAGGTTACACTATCACAAGGCACCGATGGTGTCGATTTCAAGCGATATTTAAAACGCCCTGTCTCATGGACAAAGCGCACCTTGTGTTTTGCCCATTGTCGCATTTTATTGCGTTGATATAGCTGTCGGTATTTTGTTATGTCAAGTATTACGTATGTCAGGTAAAAGGAGCTTACTCGTATATTTTTTTTGTATAAAGGTTGTCTCTGACATCGACGCACAAACGAGTACCATGGATCCAGTACATGATTCTGAACCCCCCAGTGGTAACATTTTTCGTCGGCTTTTTCATGATTAACAAAAAAATATATACATAGTTTTTTTCACTTTAGACAGTTCATAAATGCTAAACTATTATAACCCAATAAGATTTTAAAATAAACAATAATTAATTCGCTAATTACACAAAAACGCACAATGAAAACAAAACTCGAAAAACTATGTTATCAGCTAATTTAATAGGGTTCACATCAGGGATCAACGTCATACCTACAAACCCGCACGGCGGCACACTTGCAACGTTGAAAGGCCGAGCCGACACTATTTTTAAACACTATGAATTCTGTAGCCGTTCATTAACGACATAAACCATAAGCAACCGGGACCAACGGCTTAACGAGCTTTCCGAGGCACGACCAGACCAGTGCAAATATTTTAGTGCACCGCCTTGCGCAGCGACCGCGTTCGCTACCGCTACGCCACGGTGGCTGTCTAGACACCAATCTACATGGTCTGTGCTTAAAACGGGACTATGACCTCTGGGCGCACAGTAGCCAAATAGGAAACGCTGATTTGTTGTGGTAAAACACAGAATTCCAACTCAGGAATTAAACCCAGAATCTCGCTCGAATGCTCGCTTAGTAGAACCACTTGTCCCCTATCCATTCATTTCAAAACAGCATCCTAAATGCGTAATACACTATTAGTCTCAATTGGAATCATTTTGAAGCATATTGCTAATCCATTGATCCATATGTTCGAAAAATGTGCCTGACCAATAACTTAAATAACGCAATGAATGTTGTTGAACTTTCAAAATGAAACCCAGACATTTGTGTGAGTCAAGTATTTCAAACATTCTCACTTCACACTTTTTCGGCTCGGTATGATTCAACAGAACCGAGCGTAATCTAAATTTTCAGGAGCCGAGTTATTTGTGTGCCGAAGCGACCCCAATATGATTCAGATAGGGGAAGCCGAAAATGAGGTGTGCCTGTTTCAGGCCAACTTGATCAACAAATTCTGTCGACTCGAACAAAATTAGTGAACCCTTAGCTTAGGGGTTCTAACTATGGGTTAGTTATTTAGACACTAAAATGGTAACTTATCACCTTGGTGACAGTAAATTACTGATAGGTACCTAACCGTCAGATGTATTATATAAGTATATTTTGGCCATATTGTCAGAAAAGATGAAGATAACCTCGAACTTCTGATGGTTACTAGGAAGGTGGATGGACGACGTTCCAGAGGTCGCAGTCCAATAAGGTGGACTGACCAAATTCGTTCATCTCTGGACACCGGCCTGTATGATGCTATACTGATAGATGGCGAACTATCGTAAAGGAGAAGATAATTCCACAGGGGCATCACGACCCTCAGTAATGAGGAGAACTACTTGAGGAGGAGAAGGAACCGTCAAATATAATTGAAGTTTGGTAAGAAACGGATGGATAATTTTAAATGAAATTTTATTTGATAAATGAAATGTTAGTTTTCCAATAATTAAATTAAAATAATTTCTAAAAGTTCCATTGGTTTCTTATCAAACTTCAACGATGCCCGACGACCTTGATTACTTATCATCTTTGATGACTGTACAAAGAAAAAAAACAAGATATAAAATTCAATTTAGTTTATTTATTTGGACACACAACATACTAACTTTTTGTCACTAAATAAAAAACTTTGCTAAACTCACTAAATATTTTACACACTTACATCTAAAGGACAGATTATTAGGAAGCGAGGACCGCTGAGAGTGGCCATAGACATCATTATTGCAGAGATCATAGACTAGATTCTACATGAAAATACATTAAGCCTAAAAATTATAGTTTATTTAACAAAAATATTGATAAGTCTCATAGACATAAACTAATGGACATGCCGTACGCGTATAATCTGCAGTATTTTTTTGTTTTGAAAAGAGAGACACTTTCGTCATATATGATTGATGATTTTGAGAGAGATAAAGATAGACGAAACTTCGTTTCCTCTCTTTCTTTCGGAGTGCCACAATTCTCATCACTAAGGTATGTCCATTAGTATATCGACGAGTTAGACTGCCACCAAAACGCTAAAAGGGAGGCTACTAGTATTCCTTTAACATCATTATTTTAAAGTCGATGAAACGAAAAGGCGACAATAGAAAGAGACAGACATATATATGTCACATTCGTCTCATTGTCTTCAAACCAAAATTTTTTAAGGTTTGACTTCCACCTCGTGTAAATTTCACACTTGCATTTTTTCTGTTAAAGATAAAAGCACCTTTTAAAATAAAAATGACGTGTAATTGGCAATCCATAAGACTGAGACACAAAATAAGAGTTTTTCTCTCTCTCTCTTATTTCGATATCTATTGAAAAGAAAACATTGATTAACATTACCGTTTTGAAATTACATACATAAACAACGCTCATTGAATCACATACCTAAAGCACCTATTTTTAAAATAAAACATGTGTAATTAATTGGTAATCCATAAGACTGAGACACAAAATAAGAATTTTTCTCTCTCTCTCTTATTCCGATATCTATTGAAAAAAAAAAAAACACTGATTAACATTACCGTTTTGAAATTACATACATAAACAACGCCCATTGGATCGTATAAGAAAAGCACCTATTTTTAAAATAAAACGTGTGTAATTGGCAATCCATAAGACTGAGACACAAAATAAGAGTTTCTCTCTCTTCCTCTTATTTCGGTATCTACTGTAAAGAAACACTGATTAATATTAGCGTTTTGAAATAATATATACATAAACAACGCTCATTGCATCGTATAAGTCAAGCACCTATTTTTTTAAACTAAAGCATATTGTGTAATTGGCAATCCATAAGACAGACACAAAATAAGAGAAAGGGAGAGAGAGAGAGAGCTCTCTTTCTCTTATTTCGATATCTACTGCAAAGAGACACTAATTAACATTGGCATTTTGAACTTACATACAATAAACAACGCTGATTGTATTGTATAACTTAACAAAAGGTATTCTACCATTTTCCGATAAAAGAGAAAGGTAAAGCAATATTTCGTCGTTTTTCTATTAATGGATTAGCAATTTCCTTCTTATTCTATGGGATTATGATTGAAAGTGTTTAGGCAAGTGGGGTATAAGAAATAAAAAGATAGAAATGCTCCCAATTTAAAGGAAGTTACTGTGTCCGCATGGTATATCACGACACTCTCCTTCTTACCTAGTGGAGGCTTGTGTCCCAGGAGTGGATACATTACAGATATTGATTATGTTATGTTATAAGGGTAAGCAGTATCGGAAGATGATGAAATAGACTTGTAAGTTTTACAATAGGTTGAAATTTGATCAACAATCAGGACATTTTTAACTGAGATCTTAAGTCTGTCAATAAGATGACTGAATAACATTATTATTTTTATTAAAAATAAGGGTCAATTCATACTATTCCAGTGTTGTTCAACAGTGCGATTCTGTAACCTAAGAATGAGCTGTCTCTGTCTGTACTGTGAATCCTTTAGCGTAATTTGGAATGACAGTTCTCTGTGCTCACGTCACTTGAGTTTCCAAGGTCAGATTTTTACACAATCTCGGAATAAGGAAACGGAATAATCTAATATCGATAATTTAAAACGTTGAAAATCTTGTCAAGATTCCACAATTGCACGGTTAGCGTGTCACGGGTTCGATTCCCGAACGGAACAAATGTTGGTATGAATCTTAATTTTTTTTAATGGTTATTATATTTTTTTTAATCTTTTCTTAATGCAATATAAAGAAAAATCAGGGAAGAGAAAGAGAATCAGGGCCAAAACCTATTTCGGGTTTTTTCTGTGTCTTGTATTATGGCAGTTACGTATGATTTGTACTAGCTTCCATCGGTGAGCTATCTGTCAATTGTAGATATTGGTCGTAAATAAATGCAGTAAGTGTAAATTGAGCCTTATTTTTTTTTTACATTCTGGGAATTATTTTTAAAATGACACCATTTACTGCTGAGAAAAATGTACTCAGTAATAAATGGTTTTTACATTTTTATTTAAAGAAGTGCACAATTTGTTTAAAAATACTTTTACATCAGTTTACCTACTATAAAAATTAAATAGTAATGAAATGAGAATATGTTACATAACAAAAGATAAATTAATGCATTCAGTACTATAAGTTTACAATAATTCTTTTAAAAGTTATATTGTAAATCGTTATAAATTACGATTTACAATAAATTGGAAAATCTTAAAAAAATAAGTTTACATAACAATCCTGTGTAAAAAATAACAGTTTTAAGACTGTTTATCGATATTAGACACATAGAAACCCAGTCGGGTAACAAACGACATTTCTTGGTTACTTCAGCAAAGGATTCCCTTGGAACCCACACCTAAACTAATAATAATAATATTTTAATTTGTTTTATTATAATTTTCCCAAATAATTTTAGCCTCTAATTATCCAAAAGTATTTTACACTTAGAAACCATTAAAATGAGTTATTGTATTCTTTTAAATTGAATTTCGAGAAAAGTCACAAGTTTAAAAAATATTAAACAGCCTATTCAGGAACACAGGGCACCTAAAATAGTTGCAAATTATTATTTATTTGAATAAATACAAATAAAATTTATATATAGGTACTTAATAGTTTATAAGAACGCATGCTTTTTACATATGGTTGAACTTTTAGTCGACTAACCTAATTTTAAAAATAATTCATAACTTAGATTTAACATAGATTTTTAGCTAGTTTTCTTTGTCACTAGAAGCACCATCTGCATGTTTTCTTAAAGTCCAATAATCTGTAAAAAAAAGAAAAACTAAATTTAGTAATACAATAAACAAAAATCTTAGAAAATCTAAAATTTGTATAAGAAACAAAAATCTTAGAAAAACTAAAATTAGTAAGTATAAGAATCAAAAATCTTAGTAGCGAATGAGGCAATTTTTCACTAAAAACAAAAAAAAAATCTGTTATCATTATACTCCCACGTTTTTGAAAACTTCTAAAAAAGGTACACCAACAGCTTCTGTATATAAATTAACAAATAGAGTAGTTATGAGTTATACAGTTGCCAATAACAGGTGGTAGGTCAGTCGGTGGTAGGCCATAACATCGGCAGCCGGCAGAAGTTACCACCCACCAGACAAAGCCTTGCCGCCAAGCGATTTGTCGTGTTCCGGCATGATGTCTGGTGAAGCCGTACGGAGGACGGGTCTGAGCAGTTGTGTTGCAATGTGTGCCGGGTACGATGCGCCTAATGTTGTTGTGTTGGAAGTTTGGTCGTGGAGGGTCTTCAAATCAATCTCTCTTTGGCGCAGCATCGTTGGTCGTGTTGTTGGGTTTAATATTGCATCACCTCGCTCAACTGCCGTCTTCCTTCCTATTCGCTCAGTTTTTCTGAGTGAATAGGCTCTTAATAAACTAGCGCGCTTTACCATCAACGATCGCATCACTGCTTACCATCAGGTGGGATTGCGGTCAAGCGCTAGTTTATAATTATTAAAAAAAAAAAACCAACATTCACGAACATAAGTGGTAACTTAAACTAAATAAATTTAATTAAACCTCCAAAGAGTTTACAGTGACTACCTCAGTCCACGCTTACTTGACATAAGTTTTCCTGGTACGATGGTTACAGAGTCGGACAGTAGGCCTAGTATGAGTTTTCAATATGAAACTCGACTGTCGATATCGACCGCGTTTGGCGCTCTCATTGGTTGAGAGTTCTTATGACCTTGAAGCGGGCCAATCGCTGAGTCAAACGCGCTCGATATCGACGATCGAGTTTCGTAATGAAAACTCATACTAGGCCTACTGCTGATCACCGTAGGAACTATTCCTGATTGCGACGTATAAGTAGTCCAAAATATAGATGTTATGAATATGAAATTTCGGATACAGATATAGAAATGATTCTTATACCGGACACGGATACGGTTATGAAACAATTTCGGATTATCCGTTAGTTTCGGATAATTTCGGATAGTATGATAAGCCGACTAGCCGACAACAGAAGAAAACAATTCCCGCGTGTGGCAGCCGCTGCCCGGCCGATCAAAACAACCTGTCATAGTGTGTCGCATTTAGGCTTCGCCCCTATCCGAAACTTTTATTCAGATTCGGTTACGGTTATAGATATTAAGATATTATTTTATATCGGATATCCGATAGATTCGGTTTTGGTTACCAAGCTCCCTAACATTCCTGGTCCAAAATATAGCCCCTTTTGTTTTAGTTACTGACGCAGCTGTGGTCATTATGTGCAGGGTATTTTATTTACCAAATGATCATATACAAAATATAAATAAATTAACGCACTTCCTGAAAACAGTTTATTCAGAATCGTTTAATACCATTTTTAATATAGGGTATTTTATCCCAAAAATAATTATAACTACGAAAATTATTGTCTTATTAACCCTGTTGTTTATACAGATTTTTAAAATCGCAGTTTTATTTGAATTCATACATATTTAATCATTCAATAACAAATAAAGAAAAAAAAACCTTATTCCAATATGTTAAGGTCTTCGTTTTCCAAGAATAAGTATAACTAACTAGCTGCGCCACGCGGTTTCAGGCCCGTTTTTTTTTTAATATGCCCGCTCCTGTTGGTCGCAGCGTGATGTTATATAGCCTACAGCCTTGCTGGATTAATGGGCTATCCAACGCAAAAAGAATTTTTCAAATCGGACCAGTAGTTCCTAAGATTAGCGCGTTCTAACAAATAAACAAACTCTTCAGCTTTATATATTAAGTATAGAGTCTAGATTTAATAAATAACAATGCATACCTATACATGTTAAATAAAAATTCAGTGTATGTACAGACGATAGCAGGTTAAGCTATCCTAACCTGTCAAATATTCCTAATCAATGCTTTAGAGGAGTTTTTTGGCGGGAAAGTCAAGCTGAGTGTCACGCTCATTTTTCATTGGACTTAAAATTATTTTTAGTGTTGTTTACTAAATAAAAGTGCGTGATTTATGTAGTAAAAAGTGCATTCAGTAAATAATTCATAAAGAGCAGTGAAATATCGCAGCATAGTGGCCACATCATGACATTGTCTCAAACCTCCATCGTAAGACGGATCACGCGGCCGTCTTTTTCGATATTGAACAATTAATTACGTGACATTGGCGAAATGCACAATCCGTGCGAAGCCATAAAAGAAAAAAAAAAAAAGAATGCTTTAGGGATAAAGATGAAAATCTAATAAAGAAATCTGACAGATTGTACATATTAGCTTGACGTGTTGTCGTCTGTACCTATACTATGATTATAACAACATACCAAGCAAAAATGGCGTGTCAATACGCAACTAAACAAAAAAATAAATGTGCAGAAGCAGGTTACACTATCACAAGGCACCGATGGTGTCGATTTCAAGCGATATTTAAAACGCCCTGTCTCATGGACAAAGAGCGCCTTGTGTTTTGCCCATTGTCGCATTTTATTACGTTGATATAGCTGTCGGTATTTTGTTATGTCAAGTATTACATATGTTAGGTAAAAAGAGCTTACTCGTATAATTTTTTTGTATAAAGGCTGCATCTGATATCGACGCACAAACGAGTACCATGGATCCAGTATATGATTCCGAACCCCCCAGTGGTGAAGTTTTTCGTCGGCTTTTTAATGATTAACAAAAAAATATATGTAGTTTTTTCACTTTAGACCGTTCATAAATGCTATACTATTATAACCCAATAAGATTTTAAAGTACTTAAACATTAATTAATTCGCTAATTACAAAAAAGCACAATGAAAACAAAACTCGAAAAACTATGTTATCAGCTGATTTAATAGGGTTCACATCAGGGATCAACGTCATACCTACAAACCCGCACGGCGGCACGCTTGCAACTTTCAAAGGCCGAGCCGACACTTTTTTTTAAACACTATGAATTCTGTAGCCGTTCATTAACGACATAAATGACTATCATAATTTTATTAGTGGCATGAGGTGTACCCTGTACAATATGTAGGTATTAGGTATAGAAAACCCCGTCCGACCCATAAGGATAATAAAGGTTAGGTTAAAACCCACCAAACACAATTAAAATATGAAATTTTACATAATCATCACAGTACTAATAATATACTAGTGTATTTTGAAATAGTCTTTTTTTCCGCGAATTAATTCCAACTTCCCCAAAATTTGGTATTTTTTTTAAAAAAAAAGTGACAACTTCATTTTTGACTGTATTACTATGAGCGAATAGCGATGCGACCGCGTGCCGCGTGCCCTGCCCCCTTCGCCCGCGCATGTATTGCCTACCGCACATGTACTAAGTTACCTCCTTTTTGCGAACTGATATTTATTTTTTTAGGGGTTTTTTTTTTAAGTTTAGCCCGGCTCTGTAGGCATTAGTAGAATCAGTTATCGATACCTAACAACAATAC
Organism: Sesamia inferens; assembly: GCA_037179545.1. Lineage (NCBI taxonomy): Eukaryota > Metazoa > Arthropoda > Insecta > Lepidoptera > Noctuidae > Sesamia > Sesamia inferens. Next base: position 11,422,989 of record CM073935.1, on the reverse strand, counting down.
CTTCACGGATCGGACAGGGTTTTCTTTACATATTGTATAAATTTATGGAGAAGTAAATTTACTAAAGGAAACTTGGTGGAAGATGTGATTTGATGGTAGAATTTTCGTGAATTAAAATTAAAGGCATCACATAATTTGAAAAGCTTATCTTGAAAATACATTAATATAAAAAAAAAATCTGACGTAATCAGAACCTCCTCTTGTTTTTGGAAGTCGGTTCATAATGATTATCCCCTCTATTCATAAACGTTGCTTAAAGTTTACTTGTGATTAGTGACTGTTTAGCCACGCATTTTTGACGTTTTATATGGATAAACATCATAGGGTTTAAGGGGTTTATTCATAAACGATGATACTTCTCCAATCCACTTTTGACATTGGCAGAATAGTCGACATAGACCTCACTTGCCATAAATAAAAATTGAATGAATAAACGATGATTACCATCATCATCATCAACCTTTTTATCGTCTTACTGCTGAGCACACTCCAGAACCCGTCGGCCCCATCGGGCATCGGTCCTACGGGCAATGTGCCCGGCCCACTGCCACTTTAGTGAAGAAGAATTGCAAATAACATTACTGGTAGTAAAATAATCAGATAACTAAACTTTCTCTTCGCGAAATTGCCCCCCAATACAATTATCATCGCTCCACTCTTTAATTGAAGAAGTGTGAACTGGCCACTCAAAAACAAAAAAAAAAAAGAATCTAAGATGCCAGAAAGAGACAACACTATTCGCAAATAAAAACAGGTTTGGTCCCACTGTGGCTGACATCGAGATGTAAAAAAAATAAAAAAGTTAAAAGTACTACGGACATATTTATTGAGCCCAAGCGGACAGCTACCTGGGTTACGCGAACCAAACGTTGTGTAGGGTGGCAACACCAATTATCATCCGTTCGATTATTTTTGTTTGTTTGGACAACAATGTTTTTGTGGGACTTGAAATATGAGTAGATTTTTTTTTTTTACAAAATCCTAATTTATGTAGGTGGTTTGCGAAAATTATAGGACGATTAAATTCTGATCAAGATATTTTTTTTATCTCTTATAGAATTCTGGCATTTAAAGGGCTGTTTTTCCTCAACTTACCGTCTGATAACAGGTTATTTTACCGTTCATTTCATTTTTTACGCATACATTCGTTCAACAATGGCCGACGTGGTTTACCAGAGTTACTGTTCATATGTTATTTTTACGATGCCGACGCACGATTTACATAAAAGGAAATATTTCTATACATTTTTTATGTAAGTTGCATCTCTGGTAAAAAGCGATTCGTCCCATAAAAGAGAGTATTGAGAGCATATATTATGATGCTTTATTCACGCAGTTGGCTTTGTGTCATTTTATTAGAATGGTCGTTTTATAGAATTCTTTAAAGGTAAACGAAAAAGCATACTCAATTCATGGTTTCACTTATACAATATGTAAAGAAGACCCTGTCCGATCCGTAATGGTATTGTTAGGTATCAATAACTGATGAAATAAAAAAAAACCTTAATAATTAAATATCATTTCGCAAAAAAGAGGTAACTTAATACATGTGCGGTAAGCAACACTTCCGCAGGTGGCGGGCGGCAGGGCACGCGGCACGTGGTCGCATCGCTATTCGCTCATAATAATAACGGTGTTGTCACTTTTTTTTAAATTACCAAATTTCCGGGAAGTTGGAATTAATTCGTGGGAAAAAAAGATTATTTCAAAATCCATTAGTATTGTTTCTATGATGATTATGTAAAATTTTATATTATATTTGGTCAAGTGTTTACCTAACCTTTATTATCCTTTTGGGTCGGACAGGGTTTTCTTTACATATTGAATATTGTTGTATATTAAAATGAAATGAAATTCCGCGTAGTATTTTCTTCATGTAGTGTTTTCAGTGATTTGCATTTGCTTTTGTGGGAAAAGAGAATCATAAAGTCGTAAGGTTTTTGGTTATAGTGTATTTCCAGAACTACCAGTTGTATTTATAAAAAATATATTTGCTTTTGATAGGCCGACTATAGAGGCAGATTGTAAGCCCGTAACAGCTAAGCGAGGCGTGTGAAACCGCTGTCCCAATACTTTACAACCATTAAATTTTACCTTTAAAATCACAATATTATTTATTTATCCTGTCATTAATCCAATAACGTCTGTTGGTAACGTAGTGCCAAATCCACGCAAAAACTCAATAAGCACGTTGTAATAAAAAAATAAAACAGCGCTAATTAAAACCATGCAGGTAATTGGTGCTGTATCCTGTTTCCTGTGCAGTAACTTCTTGGAGATTTTATTTGATTGTGTTTTTGTATTACCAGTGTTTGTGGGGTAGGCGGAACGCCTGTGATAACCAGTAACGTCAATATTGGTTTACTTGCTTAGGGCATTATCTAAGTTTAAGTGAAAGTGTGGTAGGTAATGAAATATTGAACAAATAGTTGATTTTTCTCATAAGAATATGATAGAAAAGGAAAAGAGTCGCTGAAGGGACTTGTGAGGAATCCTTGGCCCCGCTATGGTCATGGGACACTGGACAGTGGCGAGACACCACCGTCGCGTGTTCAACAGCAGGTCAGAATATGGTAGCAAAACCTTTGATTTTCTGTTCTGTTCGTAGTTTATTGGGAGGCTATTAGTTGAGACAATGAATTAGTCAACCTATCTGAAGGAAGGCTTGCCGGTAGAAGTTACCACCCACCAGACAAAGGGGCTGCTCGCGAATCGCGAATCCGGCTGCTCGGAAATCTCACAGGACATGTAGGTATGAACTAACCTAAGTAATTACTAATCAAAGGGGACAACCCCCCCCCCCGTCCCCCCGTTAGTCCCCGTTTATACTTTGATAGTGTGTAGGGCAAATAGACACAAATGCGTCTATTTGCCCTAGACACTACACTACAACTATGTACCTAATGTTTCATGTAGATGTGCTTGTGTAGTTTGTAAGAAATGAAGGCCATTGCTAATTTTATTTATTTATTTAAAGCACATCCACATCACATACATTAAACTTATGCTAGAGTAATCTTAATAACTAAACGACTAATGTAAGTACATGACAATAGGATAGTTAACTAAAAAAACTAATTAGTCCGTCAGTCAGATTTCCGAAAAATTCTAGACACGTATTAAGGACTACTATTTTTTCTTTTTTCATATAAACAAAAAATTAAGACTACACAGTGCGTTGAAAACTCGTGTGACGTCACTTTTTAGCGAGGAGTGACGTCACCAGTCACTACTCCTGATCTTTGATGCCTTTTATATTTGTCAATTTTTATTGATTTGATAAAACAAAATATACGTATCCAATATTTTTCTATTATCGGAATGACGGACTAAATAGAATATTTTTTTTAGCCAGGAAACATCCCAATTACAGCGTACATAGTATTGATTTATATATTTTGCTGCCTCGAAAAATATATTACGCTACACTAAGACTAATACAAACAAAACAGACTATAGTGAATCACACAGTGACAAATATTTAGAACAAAGTTAAGAACATAATTATAAAATACAAAAAATTAAATTAAAAATAATAATGTATTAAACAAACTAATATTGAAAAAAAATACTAATGCTACTGATAGTGTTACGCAATTACCCTGCTGATACAATCATCTTAGCCAAGTAAATAGATCATTATTTACTTTATCGCTCAAAAGTCAAGTTAGACTCACGATTCTCCAAACGCAGACACAGACGTGTCATTATTTATGCATGCACACTATTGAGCAGACACTCGCCTAGAGGTTAAGTTCTAGACCAACACCGCTAAAGCAAAGCTAAAGTAAATTGATAGCCTCTGACTAGCCATTAGCCAATGTTGCGTTTTGTAGGTAAGTTGAAACGTTTCATTTTACGCAAACTATGTAGGTGACGCGTACAAAGTCTTAAAATATCCTTGATTTTCAATCGTAAATTTTCTAAAAACCATTAAAATGCGAGTTTCTCGTATATTTTTCCGGTGTAGCGGTCCTAAAAAGCTTTAAAGTGTTGTCTCATTTAGGTATATTGATAAAGTGTGAAGGAAGTTATGGCGTACTGACAAAAAAGCCGCGAAAAATATATGATACTACTTAATTCCATTTTGCTGCCAAATATCTAAAGTCCTTGCGACAAGGACAACTAAAACAAAAATTTATAGGACAATTTTTTAACTTTAACTCTGAGTTAAACTTAATATAAATTGAGAATTTTGAAAACTGATTCAACACGTATTTTTTCTTTCATTCAAATACTTAGGAAGATATATTAATTTGAAATGTCGCATGACGTCACGCCGTGGTACAAAATATACCACGGAGTGACGTAATTAGCCCCCACTTCATAACTTTAATACGCTATATCTCAGTAGTTTTTGGTAATTTCGACAAAATAAAAAATACGGGTCTTATTTTTTTTTATTATCTATAAGACGGACTAATTATTTTTTTGATTTTCATACCTTGGATACATCCCTATTGTTCACAATCTAAACTAAATTTAGAAACTAAACTTAATTGACTTTTAATTAATTTTCCCAGTCGAATTAGTCAGCGCCTGATGTAAATAGACTTATTTTAATTTAACAACACTTAACTAATATTTCATCTTCTGTCCTTTTCATAATGAAAAAGAGACACCAACTTAAATTTAGTTTAATTTTTGAGCAAGCGAATCGGCTCCCTTGACTAATGAAGGAATTCTTATTTCAATTAAGAAACCGTAAAAAAGCAGCATTCTATTTAAATCTCGAGAATCAGATAAGATATTCTTGACGTTAGCCATATACTTGCGCAGGCGCAAGTGTTGCCAAACGTTCTCTGGAAGAGAACCGCTGGGTTTTAAAATTTGAAGAAAGGTTGCGGTAAAGGTATGGACATACAATCCTACTAATATTATAAAAGCAAAAGTTTGTGAGGGTGTGTATGGATGGAGATTTGTCACTCTTTCACGCAAAAACTACTGAACGGATTTTGATGAAATTTGGCATGCAGACAGTTTATGACCAGGAATAAGAGACAATATTATAAATGGGAAAGTGAGTTTGTCTGTTTGTTTGTTCCGCTTTCACGCCGTAACTACTGAACCGATTGCTTTGAAATTTTGCAGACGTAAAGATAAAAGTCCGGATTAAATAATAGGGTACTATTTTTATCCAGGAAAACTTTAATATGCCCGAGGAAAATCTAAAAAGCGCGATATAACCAAGCTCCACGCGGGCCAAGCCGCGGACGGAAAACTAGTATTTTATAAGATTAGAATTTGATTCCGAAATAAAAACAGTCAGTTTGCGATGTTCTGGGGGCTATTGCCTAAAAATGGACGACAAAATACGACTGGTTGTTTACGCTTTAATGAAACATTTAAAAAAAATCAGTCATTGTTGTGTTTCTTTTAAAAACGTAGCTCACTCTAGGAACCACCATTTTTTCATCACAACTAAAAAAGGATGTAGTGAAGGGTGTGCATTTGAAATCAAAGCAGAGAATGTATTAATTACCTAAAATTTATTTGCAATTACCTTTTTAAAAAAAAAAAAAAAATGGAAATAATCAAATCACATCTCCCGCTCTGGGCGGAACGTAAAGGCGTGTTAGACTTTTACTGACTAAAACACAGCCGTGTTCCTATACTTGCCTGTGCACCTGGGCCATGGTATCTCTTTAGAACATCCCGCGGCTGTTTCGCTCAATAACTATCTCCTTTCTTCAACAATTCCCTACTAATCGTGCATCATGGGAAGTGTAATCACAGCCTTAACTTCTACGAAACGTGCTCGGACACCGATCCGTGTTGTTATTTGAATTTAATTTCGGACAATAAGTTATGTGCTCATTGAGCATGAGATTATTGGAATCATCACGATTAGCGTTTTGTACGATCAGCAGAAATTCATTATTCTTAGGCCTTTTTTATGTTAGAAACTATTGCTTGACCGCGATCCCGCTTGATGATAAGCAGTGATGCAATCGTTGATGGTAAAGCGCGCTAGTTTATTAAGAGCCTATTCACACTAGCCTTGAAAATTGTAATCAGATGGGAAGCCAGTCTCTTTTTACACAGCTTCTAACGAAACAAAAATCGGTTTGAATCCTACTTTTTCACTAGAATCCTCTAACTGAAAAAGGCAACTAAGTATATTGTGTAGAATGTTTCATATTGAATCATCATCATTTCAGCCGAAAGACGTCCACTGTTGGACATAGGCCTCCCACAAGGATCTCCACGACGACAGGTCCTGCGCCTCCCGCATCCAGGTCATTTGTCCACCTTGTCGGGGGCCTACCCACGCTGCGTTTTCCGGTGCGTGGTCGCCACTCGAGAAGGCGTCGGCGTCATCTAGCTCTAGGTCGCTTAAAGAGCAATGCTGGGGGTTTCACTGCGTGATCGAATCAGAAATGTGGACATCCGCAGAAGAACGAGAGTAGCCGACATAGCCCGAATAATTGCAACACTAAAGTGACAGTGGGCCGGGCACATTGCCCGTAAGACCGATGCCCGAAGGGGCCGACGGGTTCATATTAAACGAATTAACTATATTCTTCTATTAAATTTACCTACTTAGTAATAGTGAAACCTTTATAATTGCCTTCTACAACATGCCTTTTACCTGAGTCAAGCTCTCTCCTTAGAAAATACAATAACTAGGTACCTAATGTAAAGTGTTATTGCGAACAGTTCCGCACAACTTACACAAAAGTAGGTCATTTAGCTGCTCAAGCGCAGTAGTAACTTGACGTATTACTAGAGTAAGTTTTACTAACTTTACCGACCATGTTAGTGCTTAACGCGGGCTTAACTTGAGCCCACAACGGCTAAAGCTTTAAGAAGTGAAGTTTTTTTTTTTATATACAGTATGTTAAGAAAACCCTGTCCGACCCATAAGGATAATAAAGGTTAGGTAAACACATGACCAAATATAATATAAAATTCTACATAATCATCATAGTGCCAATACAAATGAATTTTGAAATAATCTTTTTTTCCCGCGAATTAATTCCAACTTCCCCGAAATTTGGTAATTTTTAAAAAAGTGACAACACCGGTATTATTATGAGCGAATAGCGATGCTACCACGTGCCGCGTGCCCTGCCGCCCGCGCCCCGCAGAAGGGTGGTTAACGCAGATTTATTAAGTTATCACTTTTTGCGAAATAATATTTATTTTTTTAGGGGGATTTTTTTTTTAAGTTTAGCCCGGTTTTGTATCCATTAGTAGAATCAGTTATCGATACCTAACAACACCTTCACGGGACGGACAGGGTTTTCTTAACATACTGTATATTATAAACTAGCGCTTGCCCACGATCCCGCCTGATGGTAAGCAGTAGTGCGATGTTTGATGGCAAAGCGCGCTAGTTTATTAAGAGCCTATTCACTCTAGCCTTGAAGACACTCAAATTGTAGTGTGACGGAAACACCGCCGCCAGCAAATTGTTCCAGTTCCTCGATGTACGCGGTATAAAAGAAGAAGCGAAAAGCTTCGTCCGGATCGTAATGGTGTTAACAACGTAAGGGTGGAAACTCGCCGTACGACGGGTCGTCCGATGGTGGAACGGAGATGGGGGAATTAAATTATGCAATTCCCTTGCACACTCGCCAGAATGCATCCTATAGAAGACCGAAAGGCTAGCTACTCTATCCCTGTGCTCCAGGCTTTGGAGACCGTTTCGAGTTAAATCTGGGTTGCCAATCAGCCTCTTCGCACTCCTCTCCACTGAATCCAAAGTAGCCAGGTGACATTTCGCAGCACCAGCCCAAATGTGGCTGCAGTACTCCACACACGGGCGGACCTGTTCTTTGTACAACATTAGAAGCTGCCCTGGTGTGAAGTACCGCCGGTTAAGTAAGTAAGTTTAAGTTGAATTTAAAATATGTATATTATACTTTAAAACTTCCCAGATACAGACTTAGATCTTAGAACTGACTAAAAAACTAGTTTGGTCCAGTTTTTATGCATCACAAATTTTACCATACATACATTTGTACATCATACGTCGGTTGTTCACCCTAGATCCCGTTAGGAGTGAGATACTTGGTCGTGTATATGTTGTATGTTAGTAAACAATATTATACAAAATAATACGCCCATTTCTTCGTAAAATGATTCATTTATCAACAATGTTCAAAACTTTCCTGAAATGTAATGTAGGTTGGTTAACCAGACGAGTTTAAAATGGGGTTATGTGTTTAAAAGGTGAACTTGTTTCGGAGTTTACGGGGAATAGTCATCGTGACAGTGTTTTGCAACAGTGTAAAACTGTATTATACACATTTTTAAGTAAATACTTGTCGTCACCATCTTAGTATGGTGGTAAGGGCTACATTTGGGGGGGGGGGGGGGGGGTTGAATTAAAGCACGAAGTGTAAATATCCAATCTTAATAATAACAATTTAAATTGGCAAACCGACAGTTACGCCCCGGTGAAAACAATTGTTTTTATTATCTATAAAACGGACTAATTATTTTTTTGATTTTCATACCTTGGATACATCCCTATTCTATCTAAGTGCCGCCATTACAAAATAACGTCACAGCGTTTGCCCCACACAAATGAAATGAGCAACCTTTTTCAAAATTATATATTTATCCACGACATACTTAATTTGAAATAGCATATGTTTCCACGTTACTTTTGGATATTACTGGCCCATTTAAGAAATCTTGCCCAATTTGCTTTATCATCATTTGTCTAGCATTTTCCAAACTAGGTTGTGGTCAGCTTCTACGGTTACCGGATGCAACTAAATACCAATACTTAAGATGAAGCGAATGCCTATCTGACCGTAACAAACCAGTAACTGGGTAACACGATACCTCTTACTGGGACAAGTTTTCATTTCTTCGAGCTTCCAACGAACATCAAAGATCTACAAATGACAGCTGCAGCGGTTTAACATGCTTTGCGAGGCACGAAATTTCAATTCGTAATGTGTACCCATCCATGGACCGACCTCGTGAAGTGTACCTTAACCTTCGATCGGACCATGCGACTGTTTTTATTTAACCACGAGCCCCTCTGTGTCTTCGTAACTATTCATCTACAAGAATGAATACTAGCATATTAACATAACTTTACTCACTCTTATAAAGATATTCATGAATTAATTAATGCAGCATAAACGTGACCAACTATAGCGATTATTTGAAAGCAGGAAATAAGCCATTTAATATCGTGTCATTCAACCTAATCTGGATCGATGAACTATGACAGTTATAAAAGGAGCATATTTTTTTTATGCTACATAGCACTGTCTCACTTCTGGTGAAAAGCCTACCTCCGCTCCTTCTACTTACACTACATGAGCCACTGCGTCCTCCTTTTTGTTTTGATGAAACCTATCCAGCTAGTTCCATATGTCCAGCGGCAACCTCGCTTCGCTGTCTGGTAGCGCTACTGGTCTTTTGAAAGATCTATCCAAAGGTGACTTGCATATGGCAATGAAATGCAGGCTCATAGATCATCATCATCATCATTTCGGCCGAAAGACCTAGGCCTTCCCCCAAGGATCTTCATGATGTGATGACCAGTCCTGCGCCTCTCGCATCCAGCGGTTTCCCGCGACCTTCACTAGGTCGTCGATCCATGTTGTCGGGGGCCTACCCACGCTGCTTCTTCCGGTGCGTGGTCGCCACTCGAGAACCCATCGGCCCCATCGGGCATCGGTGCCCGGCCCACCGCCACTTTACTGTTGCAATTCTTCGGGCTATGTCGTTACTCTCGTTCTTCTGCGGATCTCCTCAATCCTGATTCGATCACGCAGTGAAACCCCAAGCATAGCCCACTCCATTGCCTTTTAAATAACCTTGAGCCTTCTTATAAGGCCCATTGTTAGCGATCACGTCTCAATTCCATAAGTCATCACTGGCAACAAACACTGGTGGAAGACTTTTGTCTTGATACACTACGGTATTTCAAGCTCATAGTTATGTGTATTCATCCCGTCTTAACCTATGTTGCACATACTTGGTCTTTTAAGAAAATCTAGAAGTCCAATCTCAAATTCTACAACGAGAGTTCGCCGCCGGTAATGAACAGACTCAGGTCGACGGAGCGATGTGTTCCACGTGAGCCTCAAAGAGTCGCAGTACGGGAGTCTACACAGACCGATGCCTGCCAGGGCCGCGACTCTTCGAAAGACTTACCACGTTTCATTTAATTTTACGTTATTTTAATCTTATAGCATAAAAAATATTATCCAAAAAACGGGTGATGACACTGACTCCTACAACACAGGTACCTCAAAGCATGGAAGTCAGGGCTTCAAATTAAATGTAAGTCCTTTTTATGTCAATAAAACTGTATTATTAACTTATTTTGTCTTTTATTAATCTAAATTTATATTAATTTACATTTTTTAATATTTTGATTTTAAAGATACATACAAAATTATAAGAAAATAGTGTTCCACCGATGACGGGAGCAGGGCCCAAACTAGACCTCCCCACGACGCGGGCCGTATCGAGGAGAACTGCCTTTTGAATCAGGTCCTTGATCTAACTCGCTAATTTATTAACTTTATTATTATTATCACGCCCCCTGGCTCACAGGCAAGTGAAGGAACACGAGTGCTTTTAAGTCTTGACCCAAACAAATATTCTATCTTCTGTCCCCTTCTTAATCAAATGGAAAGATAAAGTTGCACTGAACTTGACAACTTGAGTTTGTGAAAGACAACTTGAGTGTGAGAAAAATAGAATCAGGTCCATTTCAAATTTATATGGAGCCCTAACATCATCATCAACTTTTTTATCGTCCCGCTGCTGGGCCTAGGTCTCCTCTCATACAGAGAAGGATTGAGCGTAATCACCAAGCTTGTTCAATGCGGGTTGGGGATTTCAGACTTAAAGTCCAGGATTCCTCAAGATGTTATTCTTCACCTTGCAATTCCCTTGGAGCCCAATCAAAACTCTTTAATTAAAAGCACCGGAGTCATATTAACTTTTTTTTTTTTTTATGAATTATAAACCAGCGCTTGACCGCAATCCCGCCTGATGGTAAGGAGTGATGCGATCGTTGATGGTAAAGCGCGCTAGTTTATTAAGAGCCTATTCACTCTAGCCTTGAAGACACTCAAATTGTAATGTGACGAAAACACCGACGCCGGCAAATTGTTCCAATCCCTCGATGTACGCGGTATAAAGGAGGAAGCAAAACGCTTCGTCCGGATCGCAGTGGTGTCAACAACGTAAGGGTGGAAACTCGCCGTACGACGGGTCGTCCGATGATGGAACGGAGATGGGGGAATTAAATCATGCAATTCCCTTGCACACTCACCAGAATGCATCCTATAGAAGACCGAAAGGCTGGCTACTCTACGCCTGTGCTCCAGGCTTTGGAGACCGTTTCGAAACTGTAATTGAAAGGCTTTAGCAATTCAATCAGACCTCGAGGCTTAACAAAAATACTAACAAATCGTTGTATGGTTTAATGTGTTTTAAAAGACTGTGAAATGGGTATCGGCAATGTTTGAATTTAATTTATTTATGCAATGGGCTGGTCACATATTCCGCCAGGCCGACAACCGTTGGGGTAAACGAGTCCTCGAGTGGAGACCGCGTCTCGGCAAACGTAGCGTAGGACGCCCTTGGGCAAAATGGAGCGACGACATCAAAAAGGTGGCTGGTAGTGGCTGGCGGAGAACTGCTCAGGATCGCGCTTGTTGGCGTGCCATGAAAGAGGCCTATGTCCAGCAGTGGACGAGTAGAGGCTGATGATGTTGATGAATTAATTTTAGATGTTTTTACAAATTCATGTCTAAACTACGTAGTAATCCACAGTTCGAGGTACTAGAGACTCTAATAAATACTAAGGATATGTAATAATATAGATGAACAGCGGTGGCCCAGTGTTAGGTACTTTTTATCTGAAGTTGGAAACATCCTCATGGGCTATCCTCCGCTCGGGGACGGAGAGGGGTGTGCCGGACTCTTGCCGGCTTAAAAGCCACCTATGCGATCCTCACCTGCCTTTCCTGAGTCCCGGTCCTCCCAATTCTACGGTACTGCCAAGTGTTTTTTTTTTTTTAATAATTATAAACTAGCGCTTGACCGCAATCCCGCCTAATGGTAAGCAGTGATGCAATCATTGATGGTAAAGCGCGCTAGCTTATTAAGAGCCTATTCACTCAGAAAAACTGAGCGAATAGGAAGGAAGACGGCAGTTGAGCGAGGTGATGCAATGTTAAACCCAACAACACGACCAACAATGCTGCGCCAAAGGCAGGTTGATCTGAAGACCCTCCACGACCAAACTCCCAACACAACAACATTAGGCGCATCGTACCCGGCACACATCGCAACACAACTGCTCAGACCCGTCCTCCGTACGGCTTCACCAGACATCATGCCGGAACACGACAAATCGCTTGGTGGGTAGTAACTTCTGCCGGCGGCCGATGTTATGGCCTACCACCGAGAAAAAGACTTTCCTGTACGAGTTACAAATAAATACTTTTCTGTTTTTCTTCCAAACTCAATCCGCAAACTTTAGCTCATCTTATATGTATACCATGAATACATTTCGTATGGTACGGCATAATATAATGTATGTATGGAGGGTGTTTCCTCAACGAATGCAGAGTCATTGTATGTTATCGGATAAACTCAAACAAGGAAACCGACAGTTATCAGGGCACGAGCGGGCATTGACCCCCTTCAGTACCTTTCACCAGGTCTTGTGTTACACGAACACAGAGGTCACAGCGACAAGCCTTTAGGATATTTTTCAATGCACTTATTTGTACGAAAAGGAAGGAATGACTTGCAAGAGCTTTTAAAATATTGCACTGAAACTCTTGCACAATCTACCATGTGGTACTAATTTCCAAAGGGAAAATTTCCGTATTTTGAGTTGCAACTTTCTCCGTCTTATTACAAAACGAAATCTAACTTTAGTTTCAGACTTGACCTTTTTTTTTGTTTGGGATGGGAAATCATCAAATGATCTCTCCTGCTTTGGGCGGAGCGAAAGGGCGTGTCAGGGCCACGGTTTCTTTTTTAACCGACCCGGAACCCTGACCCAGGAGGCATCGGTCTTCGTGGACCCCGTTGAGTCAGTATTTGTATTTCGAACTTTATTGAGGTCAGTTGTTACGAGAAGTCAGAAGCCCGAAAGTCTGTCAACCAACCATGGAGTTGTGTGTTCCCCAATTACAGGTTAGTGGAGGTCAGATAGGCAGTCGCTCCATGATAAATACTGGTATTCAAATGCATCAGGTTAGACTGGAAGCTGATCCCAATGTAGTTGGGAAAAGGCTAGGCGAAAGATGATTTAGGTTAAATCAAAGTTCTTAATACAAAAGTGACATCGGTACAACCGAACTAAGCTGTCATTTTTAGGTTTCCGTAGCCAAATGGCAAAAAACGGAACTCTTATAGATTCGTCATGTCTGTCTGTATGTCTGTCCGTCCGTATGTCAGTCATATTTTTCCGAAACTATAAAAGCTATACTGTTGCAACTTGGTAGGTAGATGAATCGCATTAAGATTTTGATGCAAAAATAAAAAAAATAATAATAAATATTGGGGGCTCCCCATACTTAGAACTGAAACTCAATTTTTTTTTTTTTCATCAAACACTTAGGTAAGTGTGGGTTATCTATGGATAGGTCCTCAAAAACGATATCGAGGTTCCTAAAATATTTTGTTTCAAAACCGAATAGTTTGCGTGACAGACTCTTCCAAAGTGGAAAAAGTTGCCCCCCCCCCCCTCTAATTTCTAAAATAAGAAAATGAAAAATCTAAAAAAAACCAACGAAAATTGTTTTGAACGAAATCTAGTACGTAGTTATTTTTGAATACCTCGTAAATTGTAAACCGCTTATTACCGCTTAATCTTTCATATAAATAACTTAAATCCTTTAATTTCATATCAATGGTACGGAACCCTTTGTGCGTCAGTCCGACACGCACTTGGTCGGTTTTTATAAAAAAAGTACTGCATGTCTATAATGGATAGGTTTAATTTAGACAAAGTAAGGTGCCTGATGGGGTTCGAACCTACGACCTACACTACAGCTTGTAAGTCGCGGCCGATACCACTAGGCTACCACTGCTCTAATTAATATCGACCTCCATGCAAAAGCGTATAAAAATATTTATAAATGCATATACAGTATGTTAAGAAAACCCTGTCCGACCCGTGAAGGTGTTAGGTTAGGTCGGTCTCCGTGGCGCAGCGGTCACGCCTGCCTGCGACGTGGAGGCCCCGGGTTCGAACCCCGGCCAGGTCATGATAGAAAACGACCTTTTCCTCATTGGTCTGGGTCTTGGATGTTTATCTATATATGTATCTATTATAAATATAGTATCCTTGAGTTAGTATCCCATAACACAAGTTTCGAATTTACTTTGGGGCTAGCTCAATCTGTGTGATTTGTCCATATATATTTAGGTATCGATAACTTAAAAAAAACCCCTAAACAAATAAATATTTCGCAAAAAGAGGTAACTTAATAAATGTGCGTTAACCACCCTTCGCCCGCGGGCGGCGGGCGGCAGGGCACGCGGCACGTGGTCGCATCGCTATTCGCTCATAATAATACCGGTGTTGTCACTTTTTTAAAAATGACCAAATTTCGGGGAAGTTGGAATTAATTTGCGGGAAAAAAGATTATTTCAAAATTCATTTGGATTGGTACTATGATGATTACGTAAAATTTCATATTTTATTTGATCATGTGTTTACCTAACCTTTATTATCCTTATGGGTCGGACAGGGTTTTCTTAACATACTGTATACACCGTTGTAACTAAAGGTATTTCGCCATAAGATCTTCGGCGTTATACTTACGTATCTGCCATGTTGTATTTATATCATCGTGCTCATTAATTTATGTATTGAAAATTTATTCCAAGTCTCAACCAGTTCCTAGATAATCGTTACTATAGTAATAACCATTCTGCCAACATTATCGATATGCAAAAGATTAAAAACTGATACATTCATTATAGTTATAGTACGGACGACAGCAGGCCAAGTTACCCCAAACTGTCAGAGATTCCCAATCAACCTTGAGCCTTAATGCTTTAGAGATAAAGTTGAAAATTTAATAAGGAAATCTGACAGATTGTAGTAGCTTGATGAGCTTTAGTCTGTTATACATGTTGTTCAAAACTTTTTGTTACAATCAATGGAGCCGATATCCCTGGTCATGAACTAAACTAATTTTAGGTAAATGCATCTTTTTCTTTCTATCTTTTTAAGAAAAGGACATAAAATATACATATTTTAGTTTAGCCCTGTCAAATAAGTCAGCACCTGACGTAAATTGACGTATTTTTAGACGCCATGTTTTTTTTAATTACGTCTAAACTGTCAATAGAATATTTCAATTTGACTGAACTGAGATTGGTCTTCGGCTAGACTGGAAGATGATCCCAACTTCCCAACAGACTTACGGAAAGGCAGGGAAGAATTATTGACTGTTTTTTAATAGCCTGTCGGTGTTCTGTCCCATAGGATGCATTTTGGAGAGTGCGAGGGAATTGCATGATTTAATTCCACCATCTCCGTTCCATCATTGGACGACCCGTCGTACGGCGAGTTTCCACCCTTATGTTGTTGATACCGCTACGATCTGAACGAAGCGTTTCGCCTCGTCTTTTGTACCGCGTACATCGAGAGACTGGAACAATTGGCCAGCGTCGGTATTTCCGTCGGACTTCAATTTGAGTGTCCGCAAGACTAGAGTGAATAGGCCCTTAATAAACTAGCGCGCTTTACCATGAATGCGGTCAAGCACAAGACATCCAACAAAAAAGTTGGTCCAAAGTCACCCTACATCAAATAGATGAGACACACACGTTAAGAAATAACATCCATCCTTCTCTAATTATCTTAGTTCCGGCGCACACAACGCGATTGGATCCACTAAATTGTTCTGTCGTGTCAATTCGTGTCGCATGTTAAGAGATATTTAAATATTAAGTAGTAAAATGTAGGTTTTATCACGCTATGTTACGTGGGAGGTAATCGCAGGCAGAAGAATCTACCAACGTGCTGTGGTTTATGTGTTTAGGAAATCGAGTGTCATGCCTACCTGTTTAAAAGCTGAATAAAGTAACAGGATACATTTTATTTGACGAATCTTTAAAGACACTATAATATGCTCATATCAATCATTACTGTTTAATTCGATCATAGGGAGTATTTGGCGTGAAAGTCAAGCTGAGTGTCACGCTCATTTTTCATTGGACTTTTAAAATTATTTATAGTGTTGTTTACTAAATAAAAGTGCGTGATTTAAGTGGTAAAAAGTGCATTCAGAAAATAATTCATAAAGAACATTGAAATATCGCAGCATAGTGGCCACACCATGACTTTGTCTCAAACCTCCCTCGTAAGACGGGTCACGCGGCCATCTTTTTCGACATGAACAATTCATTACGTGACATTGGCTAAATGCACAAACCGTGCGAAGCTATAAAAGAAAGAAAGATAGAATTCGATCATATCGTTTGTGTTGTAGTGGACTTTGACCCCTTTATTATATATATATAGCGAAATCTTTAGTTCCAGACTTAACCTTTGAGTCAGTATTTGTATTCGGAACTTTATTGAGGTTAAGTCAAAGTTCTTAATACAAAAGTGACATCTCAGTACCGAACTAAGCTGTCATTTTTATAAAAAGACCTGCATTTCTATAATGGTTAGGTTCATAATTCAATAACCATTTAGGTGTTTTAAACCTGATCTACATAAAATCCATGTTTTGTGATAAGGTGGGAGGTGGGGGGGGTTTAATTTCTGTCAAAATCTTTTCAAAAAGAAATGAATAGTGCAATTACCACTAAGAAATTAATTACGCAAATATGTGCTCCACCAGAATCATGGTTAGCTTACGATGACATAATACAAGATAAACCGGTTCATTGCACTTCCAACAGTCATGTTACAAAGTCAGTCTAATATAATAATTGAATGTCTATATAATATGCATAGCTGGCTCTCGTACTTCAATATTTTGCATCGAACGTGATTATGCCATTAAACATTTTTGTACTTTGAATCTTTTGCTGTAAGGTTCCATTTCATTTGGAAATGCAGAGAAGTCTTCACTACAAGGAGGTCTAGACAACAAGTTTTTAATACTATTTTTATGAACTGCTAAGTGAAGCTGAGATTATAAGTTTTGAAAAATTACCTGCAGTTTACGTAATTGAAAACTATAACTTCTTTCTCAAGAATACATATAACAAAAATAATTAACCATTAGGTACTTCGGCTCGTGGAAACTTTATACATATTTGAAATATTAAGTATTCATTCGATTATATTGTAGAATCCTGTGCATAGCAAGGGAAGGACCTGAAGTGTTTAAAATAAAAATAAACGGTACACCGACATCTTCCCCACCGTTTTACATGGCCGAAATTATGATATAGAGCTAAACACTATTGAACTAGAAGTAACTGCAAGAAGATTTCAGCAAATTCCGTCTTTAAAACCAAAAGCGTAGAAGCACCTGCAACCTAATTGAGTAACACACTATTACTATTAGTTGTAATAATTTCGAAGCAGATTGCTAATCCATTACCTCATGTGTTCGAAATTGTGTCTGCTCAACAACGTAAATAACGCAATGAATATTGTTGAACTGTCAAAATGAACCCATTACAACCGATATTATGTTACGTAATATGCTTGCTGGTAACAGACCAAAGTTTTCCTTATCAAAGACCTCAGTTACAACGGCTACAATATTGAAGATACATAATTCAATTGACACCAAAGACCATTGACATCTGACGCTCTAAAATGCGGGTGTATCCAATTCAAGGCACTTCGGTTAATAATAGTCCCTATTTCCCTAAATAATAATAGTACCATCAAGTGCTCCCATAGGGCACGGTTGGCTGAGTAGGGAAACCGTCATGGCGGTATGGCTGTTCTGGTTGAAGTAACCACAGAATTTTAATGCTTCGTTCTTATTATTCCCGATGAGAAACTTTTTGAAATTTAACGGTCATACAAAGAGGGAATGGTCGTCATTGGTTGATTGTGAAGGAGGTAATGGAAGCAGAAAACTGATTGGCTGAACGGTTGATATAGTAAATTCATTAGATTTGAAAGTGTTTGATGCACAAGTGAATACCAGCCATGATTAATTTTGAATTCGAAATTTAGATTTCATTCGTGAAGCCTGGAATTAAAAATTTGTATGGATTTTTGATGGAACATCTTGAAACAATATTTTATGAACCTTTATCGTGCTAATGAAGTTCTCTGTTATTCTCAGTTATTCATAATGTTTTGTCAGCTGTTAGTTTCACCCCAGCTTGAAGCAAAATTATGTTAATAAAGCCGACAATATCTCCCGTGAGAACAGGTGCAGTCTAACAAAGTCTACGAGTCTAAAAAGTTAGCACTGATAAAAGAAGTTCTTTAACATGTTCAAATCCGTCAAAATTTCTATATAGCCCATCAATTGTATTGAAAACGTCTACTTCCTGATATTGTTCTATTGTTAACAGAATCAAATATTTCCCAAGCAGTTTTTGTATTTCGTGATCTGATAGCGTCGGTGAGGATTCCATTTTTTTTTTTTAAGAAAAATTAGACGGTCGTGTTTTTTAAGAATGTCATTGGATTTAATTTGGAACTAAATGTGAGTGGGACTATTTTTGTGATAGTTTATAAGGAACTTCATTTCTGAGATAGGTTTTTGTAACAAACAGTATCTGAGATTTTGTAGCATCAAACATCACGGCTATGTTAGTACCTGTATTTTCCGTATACCTATTCAAGCCGTCTGCAGTTAAAACACTAGGACCACCCCGGTATGGGGTCTGCTTCTCTACTTTAAGGGTTGAAGCTGGGCCATTTCAAGGGCCTGCAGCAAAATAGTACATAGACGAGAGGAAACTTAAAACTTTTCATCTATTCTTAACTACAAGTATACATAACTATCAGCAGTAGTTCATAATTCATGCATTAAATTTCTCAATAAATCCATAGTATTATTAAAATAAATTACCATCGCAAAAAATTCCTGAAATATTCTTATCGATGACAAAACCGATGATCTAATGACAGTTTTGATTTTTGTACCATGAGTCAGGGCAGAGGTTTGAACATGTTTAAACAGGTGTCTTCGGGTAAATAATTGCGTTGTCTAATACACATTGAAGGCGAAATGAGATAGCGAAGAGTATGATGGAGTTTTTAACGACTGATGCAGACCATAGGAACTCGCTGATGAAAGCAGTTTAAAAGGTAATGAAGATGAAGCTGTAAAGCGGGAATAACTGCGCTTTAAAGCGATGGGGTTAATAAAAATAAGTCCGTATATGTATTACTTTTACAATCTTGATTAACTACTATTTGTACTGATTCTATATAGTGCTATCATTGCTTTCTTAGCAGGCTTGAGTGGAATAACTCCACGTATGTGAAACCGCTAACATGACACCGTTATATAACAAATCAACGGGACATTTAAAATATTTTTGAGGAATGTTTTCTTGGTTGTCTGCAGATATAGCAATGGGTTTAATTTTGACAGTTCAACAACGTTAGTTGTGTTATTCACTTTTTTAAGCATATTTTTCGAACATTTGGAACAATGGATAAGAAATATGCTTCAAATTGATTGTAATAATGTGTTACGTAATTAGGGTGCCCGGTGCTAGTGACCATTTAAAATTAACTCTGATATGCGTTCCTGGGTGGAAGCTGTGGTGGCCCAGTAAAATCCACGACTTACGAGTTGTAGTTCGTTGATACGAACCCTGTCAAAACCGGCATGTCCTACAATAAAACTAAAAATTCGACGAATTGTGACATTTCCCGACTCGCACTGGAACCGCGTGAGGATTCATAGAAGACTAATTATGTTAAAGTTTCCTAATATATTTCGTAAAGAGTCCCTTCTTTCACTTGATTTACATGAAAAGTTAAATAAGTCCTATCTACTTGCAATTGGCAACATGCCATCGATTGAGGTCACGAAGTAGACACACCTCATGCACGTCACATGTTTATTTACTTTAGCCATTCCTGTACAGGTACGGAAAGGTATTGTAAAAGGCAAACAAGAAACCAAGGATAGTAAGATTTCAATAGAAGTTACGGGTGAAACGAAAATTCTTGTCAGGAAGGCCCATGCAATGTACATAAGTACTGCAGGGAAATTGCATAACATACTATCAGTAACAATGAGTTTCATTTTGACAGTTCAACGACATTCATTACGTTATTTACCTTGTATAAGCAGACACATTTTTCGAACATATGGAGCAATGGATTAGCTATTTCTGTGTATTATGTTACTCAATTAGGGTGCTGGTGGTCATTTAAAATTAACTCTAATATGCTTTCCTGGACAGAAGCTGTGGTGTTCCAGTAAAGTCCGCGACTTATGAGTTGTTGGTCGTAGGTACGAACCCTGTCATGGCATGTCCTAGACTAGGACCAAAAATACGAAGAATTGTGACATCTTCCGTTCAGCACTCGGGCCGCGTGAGGGAACATAGAAGCCTAATTATGTTAAAGTTTCCTAATATATTTCGTAAAGAGTCCCTTTTTTCACTTAATTTACAAGAAAAGATAAATAAGCCCTATCTACTTGCAATTGGCAACATGCCATCGATTGAGGTCACGAAGTAGACACACCTCACGTCACATGTTTATTTACTTTAGCCATTCCTGTACAGGATAAGTACGGAAAAGTGGCAAAAGGCATACGAGAAACCAACGATAGTAAGATTTCGCTAGAAGTTACGGGTGGAACGAAAATTCTTGTTTCATTTTGAAGGTTCAACAAGATTCATTGCGTTATTTACGTTTTTAAGCTTACAAATTTTTCGAACAAATGGAGTAATGGATTAGCAATATGCTTCAAAATTATTCCAATCCAATCAAATTGGAATAAATTTTACGCAATTAGGGTGCAGGGTGACAGGGACTTTGACGTGCCATATGTACATATGGCACGTCAAAGTCCCTGCCTGCCAGTCCTCTGTACAGAGGACAGCACATTAAGCGACTACAATCTGTCAGATTTCTTTATTAGATTTTCAACTTTATCTCTAAAGCATAAGGCTCAAGGTTGATAGGGAATTTTTGGTTAGGGAACAGTTTGGGTTAGCTTAACCTGCTGTCGTCTGTACCATGGATTCTGTATGATGATCCTGAATAATGTTGAGTTGAAATTTTTCGTCGGGATTTACTTTAGAAAAAGTAAATTATTGTCCATTATTTAATGGTGTGTTTGTTATTTCAAGAGAACTTATTTTGAAAGATTTATCGCAGTATTTGCACCAGATTTCTTAGCATTATATTCCGTGCTACTTAGGTTTTGTTCGCCTTTATTTATGTAAGCTTGATACATATGCTGCTGTGTATGAAGAATGATGTCATCCATACCTAGTAGGCCTTCTGCTCCATCCTGCTTAGTGGAATAACCTACTATGGAATTTATCAATAGTAAATATTTACCATTTTCTATAAAACTTGACTTATTGCGTGTTATCTGTTCAGTATTTAGGTTAGCTGATCAGTCATTTTCGTATCTGTCTGATGTTTGTTGAGTGTATAGCTTTGCTTTTTGTTTTTGTTTGTTGTTGAAGTTTTAAGGAATTGACCACAGCATCAACTAAATATATTTGGATTTTATTTGTGTATGTCTAATGCATGACTATCTTCTTTTTTCTACTAGCTTTGTCTTGGGTTACTGGTGAAGCGCCTTATTTACTTCTATACTATTTTTATACACAGGTAAATTTTGTTTGTATGTACTTAGGAGATAATCTCTGATAGTAACAGTCGTATTTGTAAAAATATTTAACATTTGATATCCCAATTCTCGAAGAAATCTTACAGGCTATTTAACATCATGCCACGACCCTTGGGATTCGAGAAAAATTAAAAAGTTACATAAAACGCTTACTTAGCGAAAACGAAGTGATATTGCGGGTAGGCGATGCGATGCGACGGGGTGGGTCGGGAAAGTAATTTCATGTACAGACGACAGCACATCAAGCTATTAAGTACAAACTGTCAGATTTCCTCATTAGATACTCAACTTTATCTCTAAAGCATTAAGGCTCAATGTTTATTGGGAATATCTGACAGTTTGGGGTAAATTGACCTACTGTCGTCCGTATACAAAAGCGCGGACTGAAACTAGGCACAAACAGAAAGAAGCACGATATTATGATCGAATATAGCACTAATAGAATAGAATAGAATAGAATAACACCATATAGATTACAGAACATAAATATAAAGATTTTACAAAGTGTGACACAATGAGCGGTCTTATCGCTAAGTGCGATCTATTATAGACAACCTTTGGATGGAATACTAAGGGGAAGGAGAGAGAAATAATGTAGGAAGTCTACACATACTAAACACACAGCACTAATATTGTGATTGGTGGATGTTTTATTAAGAATAAAGGACTTTATCCTTTATTGTATACTTTACAATAGTCTGTATTGTAATAAGGTTTCCATTTGAATTATAATTGTAATGGTGTTTCCATTACAATTCGTTCAAAACAGCCAACACCAGCACTTTATGAACATTTTATTACCAGCTTACTTCCTTAATGTGCTAAATTATCGAATAGTTTAGATGTACGCTAGTGATAAACTTGGCCAGTCTGAGAACAGACATTTACTTGACTGGTGTCTAGACGAAGCGTCTATTGTCGCCAATAGACAGACAGTAAAATTTTAAGCATGCAGAGCTTGTCGCCTGTTTTATATCTACTACAATAACTACACAGAAATACTAAATAATTAACTGTATAGTAGGGCAGATAATTTGAGGAAAATAGACATAATTTTGGTAAGTAATGATAATGGCAAAAATGAAGCTATTGATAAACTAAAAAATTAAGTATGTGTGTGTGAGAGAAAAATCAATCAAATGCGTACGTTCCAAGTAAGGATTGGAACAGAACGGCACCCTCATTACTTAAGTTAGAATCATTTCGAAGCATATTGTTAATCCATTGGTTGTGTTGTTCAAAAATGTGTCTGCTCAACAACATAAATAACGCGAAGAATATTGTCGAACTGTCAGCTACTGATATTCTGTTACGCAATTACCCTGCGGTTGCCCCTCAAAACTTTGACTACAAGTAACCAGACAGTACTTCTGGATGGATTAAGCTATAACTGGTTAGAGTCCTACAAGGATATTTTGGCGTTTAAATAACGTTGAGAAGATGGTGCTATTAGTCAACATTTAGAAATAATTTTGGCATTGGACAACGTAAGATGGCAGCGTTAGTTGGACCCTAAGCCCCTGGACAGCTGTAAATCAGTAGACATGAAAGTAGGAAACTGAGCGTTGAAGATACTGCGGTTACATTTGTTGTAAATAAAGATGTCTTTAAAATTATCGATGAGCCATGAATACACAACACACGTGTTTAATGAAGCTTGCCACTTAAAGCTTCAAGATGAAGCAACAAAAAAGTTCAATTATCTTCACTACCTCATAAGATGTTCTATGGGTCATTGACATTATAAATGTAAGAAAGTCTGTTCAAATGGTCGGGCACTCCTCCTGTATTTTTTCTAATAGGCTTTGCCTTGTTTCGGAGTTCTTGTTTAAAAGTAATTGATGTTACTTGTTATATTTTTTTTTGTGTATTTTTTTTTTTTGATTCTATGTCTGCGTATGACTTAGTTAGACTATCATTTATAGTTTTTTTTTTTTTTTTATCGAAAATAATAACTATTTTAAGACATATAAATTATTTTGGTACATAATATGAAATATTTTGTAACAAGCAAGATTAAGCAATGTGACACTAGACTTAATTTTATAAATAAGTAAGGTGCTAATGGTGTTCCTTAATATTCAATATTTCAAGTACTTACTAAGTTATTATTGACAACATGCTGGAACACAGTCCAAAAGCACAACCTACCTCTTATTGTCTTGTAATAAAGTCTAAATTAGAACAACAAAGGTTTTATTGTATCAAAAATAATTTTGTCGGATGGTACCACGGATGAAACAAAAAATGTTGGGCCTTAGATGACGTAACGGGTCATTGACCTCTGACACCATGGGTTGATCGAATGCCATGACTCGAATCTTTGATCATTGTGTAGAGAGAAGATTCGATTTTGATCAACACAGTGGTTCATAGTGCTGAATAAAAAGTGCTTACGTAATTTTTCGTATAACAACGTCAAGAGCTATCAGGGTGATCTCATAAAGGAGACGTGGAAAGTTATAGAAGACATTGTCCAACGGTGGGATGAAGTGCTTAAGTTTATAAACAGTGATGAAAGAGATACAGCATTCTTAATTATATAAGCTATAGGTAATGTCTCTAAGGTTCAATATCCAAGTTATCGTTCTAAGGATTCAAGTTGGATTCTCATATTATTTTAGTAACTAGTAGATCATAAAACTTGACTTGCGTATATTATGTCAAGTTACCACAAGTTGCTGAAGGTTCCTTTATTTCTCAGGTAATTTTCTTGACTATGGGAATTTAAAATCTATGTCGGTAGGTGGTATGTAATACGGGCTGGTGTCAGTAACTTCACGACAATGCTCGTATTTTGCGTAAGGGTAGGTAGGTACTGTCATGGGCGTACCCAGCTTCTGGCCTGGGGGAGGGGGAAGGTCAAGTCAGGCCTAGGGAGGCAAGTAAAATATTTAGAGTGATAAATCTAATATGAAATGTGAATCGTAGTTCTTTTGTGCGCTACAGTAATACGGAGGACGGGTCTGAGCAGTTGTGTTGCGATGTGTGCCGGGTACGATGCGCCAAGTGTTGTTGTGTCGGGAGTTTGGTCGTGGAGGGTCTCCACATCAATCTCCCTCTAGCGCAGCATCGTTGGTCGTGTTGTTGGGTTTAACATTGCACCTCCTCGCTCAACTGCCGTCTTCCTTCCTATTCACTAAGTTTGTTAAGTGAATGGGTTTAATAAACTAGCGCGCTTTACCGTCAACGATTGCATCACTGCTTACCATCAGGCGGGATTGCAGTCAAGCGCTAGATTATAACTATTAAAAAAAAGTAGGTACGCGGTTTTTTGGCAAATTTAACCGTACTTTTTGTCAGTGTCTACTGCGCAGTTTATTTAAAAGTTAGTAAGTGCGAGATTTCCAGGTACGCTCGTGGGTACTATAAATACTTGGGAAATATTATCTTCAGCATGATACCTACATGTTTAAGAAAAAATCCAAATTTTTGAATCAGGGCTCGATGACAACGACGGCATTGACTTTCTAATTTAAAAAGCATGAACAGGAAGGCATGTCGTGATTCCCTCGAATAGTCCCTCGGAATACCCCGGAAGAAGCGACGCGTGACGTTTTTTTAACGTTACTTTTGATTCGAGTAGGTACTTGTATATTTATATATCAGCTATTTTAGGCTTCGAAGCCTTTCGTCAACTTTATCCAAGTTTAAGGGTAAATTAACTTGACGACTTTTGCCTTGTATACTGCTGAAACAAAACCTTAATTGGCATCTGTTTAACTGATCCATCTTTAAGCCGGCGCTAGACATAGTTCAAAAATTTGATTACTTATTTGAACACTTGTTTGGATACATGTGTAGCACTGGTATTTGAGTATTTGTTCAAAGCTTTGTTAAAACATTTGTACTTTGCCTTTCGTTGTCGGTTTCGAGCGCACATCAAAGCGTTCAAAGTTGTTTATGTTCAAATAATAATAATAATAAATGTTTGCGTAGCCAAATTCAAATAATAATAATAATAAATGTCTGTGTCTGTCGCCGGCTTTATACAATGATAGTCGTATTATTAGTCGATTAATTTTGTAAAGTAAGTACGTGTTTAAAAGAGGAAACGGATGTTTATCTTTCAGAAATTTATTACTAAGCAAAACTAATTTGGGTCAAAGTGGATAATTGTGTCAATAAGATAATCAAAGACCAACATAAAAACTTTAAACGTATAAAAATTTCCTCAGATTGTCCAGTTCTGGTGGTTTTATAACTGTATTAAACCACCAGAACTGGATTATCTGAGGAAATTTTTATACGTTTAATCGTATTTACTGTTGTTGTGATTTTAAGATCTTTACCTTATATGTGTTAACCTCATCTGCCATAAGACCTATGAAATTATAGAACGTACACCCACCATCTTTCCAGCCGGTTATAATTCTGACTCACAACATAATCATCATATATGTACTCATATCTAACTAGTTTTCTCTTAATATGGGATCTCAATTTGGACGTAATGATAAATTACTAATGTTATTACGTCACTCTCTAACAGCAGACGATGGACAAACCTAAGCAGCTTCTGAAACAGTTCGTATGTTTTTGTGTAAATTCATTAGTTTTAAGGCTACAGTTGTGTCATCAACTTTGCTTTAAGGTTCATTTTCGTCTAGTTGTGCATCAGTTGGATTTGCCTCTTTTGCAGTTATTATCTTAGGATTAACGTTTAGTACAATGTTTAGTACTGCTTTCACCACTACATACCACATCCATAAAATGAATTTATCTTTTGTAGTTTTGTTAACACCTTCAGATTTCCCTACATTATTGCCTCAACTACTTCTGTATACCTACCTAATTTATTTTCGTTACATGGATGAGTAATGGAGGAATGTGTAAAAACCTCATGTGGTAGCTAAAATAATTGTTTAGGTAGGTTGAGAAGCCAGGTGTGCCGTGGCGTGATTTGTATGATAAATAAGCTGATCTATTTCGACGGAGGTACCTCCGACAGTACATGTACGACACTTATTATGAAGGGTGTATCTGACATCGACGCACAAACGAGTAACATGGATCCAGTACATGATTCTGAACCCCCCAGTGGTGGAATTATTCGTCGGCTTTTTCATGACTTTAAAAAAAATATATGTAGTTTTTTTCACTTTAGACCGTTCATAATTGCTATACTTTTATAACCCGATAAGATTTTAAAGTAAAAATTAATTAATTCGCTAATTACACAAAAAAGCGCAATGAAAACAAAACTCGAAAAACTTATCTTATCAGCTGATTTAATAGACTTCACATCAGGGATCAACGTCATACCTACAATACCGCACGGCGGCACGCTTGCAACGTTCAAAGGCCGAGGCGACCCTTTTTTTTAACCGTTCATTAACGACATAAATGACTATCATAATTTTATTAGTGGCATGCGGTCTAGCTAGCCTTTTCGCGAAGTTTGCGTTACGATGTCAGATACACCCTGTATGTATATTCTATTTTTTTATTCTCCCTTTATTTTTTCTTTATCATGTTCAGCATTATTATAATATATGATACATTTTCAGAGTTTCATTAATATGTAGATCTATACTTGTACGTTTGAGTAGATACAGCAGTAGCATCAGCAGAACAACAGAGGTCATTGACTCTATTAATGGAACTCGTACAGAATATAAGTATTGGTTTCAAAGATAAGATTATGTTTGGATGCATTTTTAATAATAAGAAATGGATTATTTTGTGCAGGAATAGTAATTTCCTACAGAATGTATATGGACATTCATAATGAGGGCTTCTGAATAATAAATTATACCGGTATAGAACGCAGTTTAAAGGTCAGTGTGGCGCAACATTAAGTGTGACATTCGCGTTTGGGTAAGTTACTTTGTGAAAGTGAACACGCATCACTTTATAGTGATAAATTACTTTCACTCAACAATAATATGGAAAACAACAAAAAATCTGAAAATTATAAACTAAACGTTTTAACTATTTGAAGCATTAGTAGAAGTCAATGTATTCCCCAGTGCAAAACACACTTACCCTGTTGTTGGAAAATATGTATATTCTGGCACAAAGCCAGGACTACATTAAAGTGTAACGCCAACGGGTAGAATAACCAAAGAATTTATTAATATGCGTACTGCAGAAGCTTGTAAAATAATCAATATTTACTCAAAGTTATTTGAACGATTCTTACGATAACAGAAACCTGGCCCATATTTCACAATTATGATACCCTCTGCAAACATGACCCCATAAAATAAAATGCAGTGATCAATCCCTTGGCTGGTGCATTATGCAGGACGGTGCCTGAATACGAAATGAGTTGAGAAAGATTGACATGGGATTATAAATAACTAAGTGAAAAATTGCCTCAATTGTTGCCTGTGTATAAGTTTATAGGAGTTTTTAAAACAATAGTGTGTACTGACCTGTCATCTGCAGCTGTCTTCTGGACGCGGGGGTGCGGGGCGTTCGCGGGGTCCGTGCGGCCCGGGGAGTTCTGGGGGTACGCGGGGTACGGGGTGAGCTCGCAGAACTACCAGTACTCCTTCTTGATGGAGACCCTAAGACCCTCAGGTCAGTAGTATTCCCAACACAAGCCAGCGCTTCTGTAGCTATCCTTACAGGACTTTCCGCGTTCTCCTTATCCTCTTCGCAAAATTTTACTGGAGAGTCCAGTTTTGCGGATTTGTACGTACATTCTGTCTCAATGTCGAAATTGAAGCGTCTGATGAAGCGTTTCCTTTCTCTGGCGTACTGCTCGGCCATTAACCGTCTCGTCTCGTCCCTGTCCGGCGCGCCAAACAAGCACTTGCAGCTCCCTCGCCTCCTCCTCGGAGTATTGGAGATCCTCAGTGCCATTCCCGCTGACATCTCGAACCTCCTCTGTTTGGGTGTACGTCCTCCGGCCGCCATAACCGTATCGCGCGTCAGGTGAGCACTGAATGGTTAGCGAGAAACATCTGACTAATCTCCCGAGAGAAAACAGCTGTCCGCAGGTAGCGTGCGAGAGGGAGGATATGGTCGTCAGTATGTTAGAGCGGGCGAGGGTCGCACCTGGCGAACGCGGGTCGCGCCAATTCTAACCTATAAGAACGGTGTGGCTAGCGTGTGCGCGCGCGCTCCTCCCAACTACGACTGACGCTCGTACTTTTCCCGCGCATCGCCGCGTGCGCCGATTTTGGCAGTCACTTGGCGCGCAAACCTTAACAATGGAAGCAAGGACGCTTTTTGTGTAGGGATACAGGTGGACTCTATAAAGGGGAATAAAAGAATGCTATAGAGCAAATATTACAATTCTACATTGAATTATGGTCGTTTTACGAGGAGGTGCGAAGTTTCCCGCGCGATTTATTTATATTTTTGCGTGACGTCCTTATCTCGGTCTCGGTAAGATAAAGTGGACGTTAGTACCAATTCTATTTTTTGATAATGATGCTCTGTTGTAATGGGTTAAGTATTTCACAGTTCTTAGTTCAAATTCAAGGTCGATTTTTTTTTTATCAAATCTTGTTGCTATTTGTGCGCTTAGCTTTAGTCTCATCGACCAATGGGTTAGGTATTATATATTATATATATATATGTAATGCACAGGTAACATTGATTCTTGTTATATGCATTTTTATGTTAACATTTCGTGTCAAATACTATGGACGTTAATTGTTTACTTTATTGCACCAGAATTTGATAAAATGTCAATGAAAATGGGTTTTTGCTGGCGCATGTTACAATGTTGACGATTGAGAAGGAATTAGGTACGTCTCTTTCTCATTCGAAATATTTTTTCTAACTTGATCAGATGATCATTTAAATTAATAACTTTTCGAAATTACAGTTTTCGCATATTTGACATTTGATTGTTTTGTTTTTTTGTGTAATTTTTGACATTTGAATGTAATATGTACTAGGAATATCTACTATTTATTTTAAGGTACTAAGAACCAAGAATAGGTACCTACCTACTGATGAAAGGCCTACATATTATAAATTTACCAAACTTCGAATCACTTTATTATACCCTACATGGATTATTATTTTAAATTGTCGTAAATGCCTAAAAAGTATTAAGATTTCCATTTTCTCGCATACCTATAAATTGATAGATTAATAGGTACTTGACATCATTTTATCTCCCACATTTGCGGCCTCAGATGTTTGAATAAAAAACTACTCGACACTTTGTATGGACAGTCATGAGATAAAATGATAGCAAGGCCAGATAGTAACAATAACTTTAAAATAACTACCACCAAAAAAACAGCCACACATAACATAACATTAATGTTTTTAAAATCTTTAAACATTATCCGTGAATCCATAAGTCACCCTGACTTGAACAACTTCACAGGAGACCGAACTACCGAAGCTAGCAATTTCATTTATCACCCATTGTACACTGCAGAATATGCAGTTGGACATAAAGACTCCAAATAGCACGCTTGTGGTAACACAAGTAGTGATTTGACAGTCATGGGTGTCTGAAAAGGTAACTTTAATGTGTGTTGAACGCGTGGAATAAAACCTTTAAGCTGCTGCAACAAATGTTGTAGAAGTATTTAGATAATCTGTAGACTTTGTCCAAGTAACATCAGTAGATATAACTTATGTCACATGAGAGATTTGGCGGGAAAGCGAAGATGAGTGCCACGCTCATTTTTCATTGAACTTTTAAATTATTTATAGTGTCGTTTACTAAATAAAAACACGTGATTTATGTAGTAAAAAGTGCATTCAGCGAATAATTTATAAAGAACAATGAAATAATGTAGCATAGTGGCCACATCATGTCTTTACGCTAAACTCCTCCTAATCGGCCTCACGCGGGAATCGAAAGGAGTTAGGTTAGATTAAGTTAAGTTAGGATAAGTTTAGGATCCCGAGGCGGAGGCGCGCGCGTTTCGAGGCGATGCACGGGGTAGTTTAACACCCCACTACCCCGTGCAGGAGACGAGGCCCGGACAGACCGGGCCAGCACGAGGGTGTGGGGCCGTGGAAGAATTTAGACTCCCGCGGCCCCACGCGCGCTCGTGATAGAAGACACACCGGGGTGGTTTTAGTCAGTAAAAGTCTGACATACCCCGTCGCCCACCCCAGGGCGGCGGGCATCCTATGAGGATTTCCACCCCGGCAAAAAAAAAAAAAAAAAAGATAAGTTAGGATATAAACTTACTCAAGAAAAAAGTTATTGAAGTCTAGGCTGTATGGCGTACTATGTCTTTGCCTTTTCCATTCAAATGTACGGAA
This sequence comes from Sesamia inferens, assembly GCA_037179545.1. Lineage (NCBI taxonomy): Eukaryota > Metazoa > Arthropoda > Insecta > Lepidoptera > Noctuidae > Sesamia > Sesamia inferens. Next base: position 11,392,072 of record CM073935.1, on the reverse strand, counting down.
AGAAGTGAACCAAAAAAAAAAAATCACATGACGTTGACAGCAAAAAACCGCTTGCGACTATAGCGCACTAAGATTATCCACTCTAGAAATTTGTCTTGCCCAAGGGCTGACTTGCCTTCCCCTAGGCCTGACTTGAATCTAGACCAGAAGCTGGGTACGCCTATGCCTATGTCATAGGGGATGAGTCTATCGTCATTAACCAGACAGGAATCCAGACGCCGGTCACTTCTAATTTTAAAACATTAACGTTGAAACGTCACTTAATTGAAATCATCTTTATAAATAAACCATTAAGCATAATTATCAAAATATGTAGAATGATAAAGAAACTGAAGGAGACGAAGAAACCACTGATCACGTGCGGACGCGCAAAAGTGCAAAAGGCGGGAAAGTAATGAAAAACAATAGAATTATGCTAATCCAAGGTCAATAAATCACTGAACTTTAACATCTTGTTCAAGTTCAAAGTAAAGAAACCAAACAACTATATGACCTTGTCATTCTCCCGCCAAATCAACACAAAATGTTTTCCCGCCTATCTTAAAACTCTAACGAACTTTATTATGACTCAAGCTCATCTAAATAAGGCTTCAGACAATAACAAACGTTTTAACGAACATTTTTGTACAAATACAGACTGGTATCTACTTATATAAAGACGTAACTTGGCTGTATTAGTCATGGACACCAGTGAGAAATGGTTACATAATGGAAAGTAATATTAGGTACAGCAAAGTTATCAACAGCATTTATTTATAACTTTTGAAGTAACTGTATAAACGCTATAATACATTTTCTACCAATCACCTTTGAATGATTTAAAGAACCTGTAATAAGCAAAATTGCATAATAGTCTTCCTCGTACTGTTGATTCCTTTTCTATTTTCCTTTATATAAAGAGTGGTGCTGACATTACGACAATTAAATAAACATCGTTTACCTCAACACATCAGTCTACCCATAAAAAAATCATATAAATATGTCCATTAGTTTAGTCACAGGAAATTATTTTTCATTTTTCACATTTTCTGCATGATGTACTGTTGATAAGGAAGCGCTTAAGGGTCAAATGGTCAATGACCGCCGCATCCTGCGGTAGCAAACTTTAATAATAATAGCGCGAAAAAAGCAAGTCGATACAGGATCGCGCTGTCGCTGATCGGAGGTCAGTGAACCAATATTTTTAAAGGATGTTCTATTCCGTTTCCAATTTTATGCGATTGAGTTTGTTTGAAATTTTCATTTATTTATTTTTGATGCTAGTTTTTTTTCGATGATTTAGGATTATTCCTATGAACCAACATTGTTCGTGTATTCATTTATTGTCGTATTGTCAGCACCCCTCTGTATAATTCCGCTCCTCGTTTCTTGCGAAGTCTTCAAGAAATTGATACCTCATCCCCTGTTTTTGTAGAAATTTATTAAAAAAAGCTCTTTTTGTATAATAATCAATTCATAATAAAAACAATCGTAAAAGCTAACTTAATGTACACACATCAAAAGTGTCTAGGGATCAACATATATTTTTGCAATAACTTTTCTCCTGATTGATATTAATTAAAATTTTCTTTAAGGATTCATCAAATAAAGTGTTTTCGTTTGTCACAGTAACGATAAACCAAGTCACCTTTGCATTAATAAAGAAATTTGCCATTTTCCTAATAAAGGGATATTTGACATTTGAACCACTAACACAATAGTTCGAAAAAAAGACTGAAATAACAGTTTTCTCTAAAATTTTATTGGGTAACTTAAACAATTAATAATCCGTGTTTCTACCGCGAACACTAACAACACAAGAACATCGGTTTGGCATACTCAAAATGAGTTCATCCAAATCACGCTGTGGAATGGCCGCCCATGTTCGTTGCAACAACAAAAAAGGTCTTCTTGCGATTGGATACCCTCCATATTCGGCAGAGCTCTTCTCTGTAGCATATCCCATGCATGCTCAATCGGGTTCAAGTCTGGCGACTGAGCAGGCCAGGGCAGGACATTGATGTTAGCTGCGGCGAGAGTCTGTCTTACAACTCTTGCGGTGTGCGGTCGTGCATTATCATGCATTAACTGAAATAAGGGACCGATTTGCACTTGTAGAGGAACGATGACGTCTGATACAATCGTCTCAGCATAAATTTGAGCGTTGAGGTTGCCTCTGATCCAAATCAACTCAGTTCTTCCGCCGATCCAAATACCCGCCCATACCATGATGGTTCCACCACTATAAGGATGGACTTCCTGGCAGGATTTTAATCGCTGTTGGCGTCCAGGGGTTCTCCAGTGTCGTATACGTCTTGTATCCGGTCTCATACCAAAACGAGACTCATCAGAAAAGCACACGAAACGCCATTGTTCTTCTGCCCAATTTCTGTGTTCAAGAGCCCATTGATATCGAATCCTACGATTGTGCATTGCTATAGGTGGTACCCGTAGCGGTCTTCGGGAATGAAGGTTCACTTCATGCAAGCGGCTTCTGACTGTTTGGTCGCTAATTAAGTTCCCTGAAGAGTGATGAAGCCTCACGGCTAACATCATGGCGGTTATTGTTGGAGCTCTTCGAGTTAAGATTTGAATGTATCGGTCTTGTCTCCGTGTGGTGCAGCGATACCGTCCTCCATGGCGCTCAGCCACGGTACCAGTGCTTCGGTAACGTGTCCAAAGTCGACTGATAACACTCTGACTTGTATTCAGAGCTAAAGCCACAGTACGTTGCCGGGAACCAGCTTCTATCATTCCCACGGCTCTGAGCATTTCTTCTCTGCTTAAATGACGTCGCCGCTCCATAATAACGTTGGTTTTAATCAGTAGTAGGGAAACAGTAGCACTAATAATGTCTTCAATGCGTTGTATGTTTTTATAGGGAAAATATTGACAGCTGATTTTCATCTTTTACTCGAATTTGATTCACAGTTCCTGATTCAAATTATGAAATGCACCAAAAAGGATCCATATAAATTTATAAAATCATAAATTTATTACAAAGCCACATCTCAATCTCAAGAAATCCGCATAAAAATGCTTGATCCCTAGACACTTTTGATGTGTGTAGCTGGAAAGTTACGATCTAAAACTAATGTTGGTACCACCCGAACTAGGTTTATTTAAACCTGTGTTGTGGTTGATATACATAATATTAAAATATGACAAAACTATTTAAGACTAAACAAGCTGTCCTAAGTTTTTAAATTACACACCTTAGTATGTACACACATCAAAAGTGTCTAGGGATCAAGCATTTTTATGCGGATTTCTCGAGATTCAGATGTGGCTTTGTAATAAATTTATGATTTTATAAATTTATATGGATATTTTTTGGTGCATTTCATAATTTGAATCAGGAACTGTGAATCAAATTCGAGTAAAAGATGAAAATCAGCTGTCAATATTTTCCCTATAAAAACATACAACGCATTGAAGACATTATTAGTGCTACTGTTTCCCTACTACTGATTAAAACCAACGTTATTATGGAGCGGCGACGTCATTTAAGCAGGGAAGAAATGCTCAGAGCCGTGGGAATGATAGAAGCTGGTTCCCGGCAACGTACTGTGGCTTTAGCTCTGAATACAAGTCAGAGTGTTATCAGTCGACTTTGGACACGTTACCGAAGCACTGGTACCGTGGCTGAGCGCCATGGAGGACGGTATCGCTGCACCACACGGAGACAAGACCGATACATTCAAATCTTAACTCGAAGAGCTCCAACAATAACCGCCATGATGTTAGCCGTGAGGCTTCATCACTCTTCAGGGAACTTAATTAGCGACCAAACAGTCAGAAACCGCTTGCATGAAATGAACCTTCATTCCCGAAGACCGCTACGGGTACCACCTATAGCAATGCACAATCGTAGGATTCGATATCAATGGGCTCTTGAACACAGAAATTGGGCAGAAGAACAATGGCGTTTCGTGTGCTTTTCTGATGAGTCTCCTTTTGGTATGAGACCGGATACAAGACGTATACGACACTGGAGAACCCCTGGACGCCAACAGCGATTAAAATCCTGCCAGGAAGTCCATCCTTATAGTGGTGGAACCATCATGGTATGGGCGGATATTTGGATCGGCGGAAGAACTGAGTTGATTTGGATCAGAGGCAACCTCAACGCTCAAATTTATGCTGAGACGATTGTATCAGACGTCATCGTTCCTCTACAAGTGCAAATCGGGCCCTTATTTCAGTTAATGCATGATAATGCACGACCGCACACCGCAAGAGTTGTAAGACAGACTCTCGCCGCAGATAACATCAATGTCCTGCCCTGGCCTGCTCAGTCGCCAGACTTGAATCCGATTGAGCATGCATGGAATATGCTACAGAGAAGAGCTCTGCCGAATATGGAGGGTATCCAGTCGCAAGAAGACCTTTTTTTGTTGTTGCAACGAACATGGGCGGCCATTCCACAGCGTGATTTGGATGAACTCATTTTGAGTATGCCAAACCGATGTTCTTGTGTTGTTAGTGTTCGCGGTAGAAACACGGATTATTAATTGTTTAAGTTACCCAATAAAATTTTAGAGAAAACTGTTATTTCAGTCTTTTTTTCGAACTTTTGTGTTAGTGGTTCAAATGTCAAATATCCCTTTATTAGGAAAATGGCAAATTTCTTTATTAATGCAAAGGTGACTTGGTTTATCGTTACTGTGGCAAACGAAAACACTTTATTTGATGAATCCTTAAAGAAAATTTTAATTAATATCAATCAGGAGAAAAGTTATTGCAAAAATATATGTTGATCCCTAGACACTTTTGATGTGTGTAATTTAAAAACTTATGCCAGCTTGTTTGCGAGACAATATTTTTTTTTTTTATAAATTATAAACTAGCGCTTGACCGCAATCCCGCCTGATGGTAAGCAGTGACGAAATCGTTGATGGTAAAGCGCACCAGTTTATTAGTCGTACCGTAGTGTAGTCCGACGGAAACACCGCCGCTGACAAATTGTTCCAGTCCCTCGATGTACGCGGTATAAAGGAGGAGGCGAAACGCTTCGTCGGGATCATAGTGATGTTAACAACGTAAGGGTAGAAACTCGCTGTACGACGGGTCGTCCGATGGTGGAAAGGCGATGGGGGAATTAAAAATGCGAAGTAGTACTTATACTACTTCGCATTAATTATATAGATCATAGTTTTTCATATGTATGGAATTATCTTCCATCTACATATCCATAAAGGTTTTTATTTTCTTTTACACGTATTTATCTCAGTTGTTGTTTAAAAAATCTTGTAAAACATATTATCGACTTCTAGTCTTACGCGAAAGAACAGGTTTCTGCTGCTGACTACACAAACGAGGTTTCTACAGGTAGTTAGATGTTTTTTATTTGTATTTATCTTGCCACTGACACTTCTGCAAATCGAGGTAGTGACGTATCTTGCTTAAGCTAAAATATAGAATGGATACAACACAAATAAATAAAAGTTAGGGATTCCATAGGGTAGAATATACATATATAATTATTCAAGATTACCCATTTCAGTCTTCACTTTAGAACGAAATACACAGGTTCCTAAAAGCTAGCATGCTGTACCATCAACGACTGCATCACTGCATACCACCAGGCGAGATTTTGGTCAAGCAGTAGTTTATAATATGGTAAAAAAAAAAAACTATTTAGACCGTCATTCAGATTATAGAAAAATATTGGATACGTATATTTTGTTTTATCAAATCAATAAAAAATGACAAATATAAAAGGTATCAAAGATCAGGAGTGGTGGCTGGTGACTGGTGACGTCACTCCTCGCTAAAAAGTGTAACGTGCGGTGACGTCACACGAGTTTACAACGCACTGTGTCGTCTTAATTTTTTATTTATATGAAAACAAAAAAAAATACGTGTCTAGTATTTTTTGGAAATCTGACTGACGGCCTAATTAGTTTTTTTTAGTCAACTACCCTATTATAAAAAAAGTTTCAAAATAACTTTATGTACGTAGTAGACGACAGCACATCAAGCTAAAGCTACCACAATCTGTCAGATTTCTTTATTAGATTTTCAACTTTATTTCTGAAGTGTTAAGGCTCAAGGTTGATTGGTAATTACTGACAGTTTCGGGTAGCTTGACCTGCTGTTGTCCATACAAGTCTATAAAGTAGGATTGGAAATAATTAAAAGGTATCAAAATTTCACCCGCATCGCTGTCAACAGGAAACGTGCCCAAAAGGCTGGCAGCATTGCCACGTTGTATGGTGATGCTGATTCTGTGGCCAAAAAATAACTCAGCCCTCTGGTCACGTGAAGAGTCCAAAAAAAAAAAAAAATTTTATCCTTAAAGGTTTTACGTGACATGATTTTCATAATAATCGTTGGTCCTGCTTCATGTGGTCCTATTTTAACAAGTTTTTATTTCCTCGATTCTGTCATATGTTCGAGTTACACAGGTACTATTCAGGGTTCTTAATTTTGGTGTTATTGTGAATATCTTTTAATAGATTGCGTTTTTTATGTCAAATTTTAAAATTATTAAGCATAATAATCACATAATTTTGATTTAAAAGAGTTTCTCCGGAGTTTCTAGTCTATTATTTTATTTATAAATATAGTGCTTGACCGCAATCCCACCTGATGGTAAGCAGTGATGCAATCGTTGATGGTAAAGCACGCTAGTTTATTAAGAGCCTATTTATTCAATCTAGCCTTAAAGACACTTAAATTGTAGTCCGATGGAAACACCGCCGCTGGATAATTGTTCTAGTCCCTCAATGTCTTCTTCATCTTCATCTCAGCGGTAATCCCAGTCCTATCCGAAGCTTTACAGCTTCGGAGTCTAGGGTCCGCTTTACCAGTCCAACTGCTCATTTTGGCTAAACTTCGATATTTTCCATGAAGCGACTGCCGTCTAACCTCCACAACCCGAAGGCGATATCGAAGCATTGCAGTTAGACCAATTGTAGGACTTTTGAGGGCTCCAACAACCCGTAACGACTGCCATTAGATGTTCGTATGGCAACTGGGACCAACGGCTTAAGTCGGCCATACACGCTACGGTCTACCGGAGAGGTAATCTGTGCAGGTATGCCTGCGCAGGTCAACCGAACATTGGTAGCGTGTATGGGGACGTTCCGGTGTATCGGAGCGGTCTTCAGTTCTTTTTGCGATGGCATCGAATGTGGACGATGACACGCTGGCATTGCTAGGTCTTGCTTTAATTTTGAAGATGAATAATATGAAAAAGAAGCGAAAAAAGTGGTGTAAGCATTGGTTATTGAAAAGAAAAACATATAGTCATGTTAATTTATTAAGTGAATTGAAATTTGAACCAGAAGATTTTAAAAACTATCTTCGAATGGACGAGAAAACATACTTTAAATTACTTGAAATGGTTACTCCTATGATAAAAAAAAAGAAGACACAGTTATGAGAAATAGTATTTCTGCGCACGAAAGATTATCAGTTACATTAAGATTTCTCGCAACTGGCAGAAGCTATGAGGATCTAAAATTTTCAGCAATTATTTCGCCTCAGGCACTTGGAAAAGTTATTCCTGACACATGTGAGGCTTTATATAAAGTACTTAGAAGAGATTATTTGAAGGTAAGTCATTAAAACACTGTTATATTAGAGATAATATTTATTGAAAAAAATATGTACGATTTTAATCATTAAAGTAAAAAACTGTCACGTACATACAAGTTATTCATTATGAACATTGAAATTAGTAAGGAATGTCGCTGCCGCATCTGGAATCGATAAAACTACCTCTGTTTCATTGGGCTGATTTTCTGGAACTGTAGTTGTTCGTATTTGTGGCGAGTAGGGATTGCCTTGGGAACTGTTGAGTAGATGGTTAGTTTGAAATGATTGAGAAAGATACTCTGAATTTTGACTGGTGGGAAATGGAAAACAGGGTGGGCTAGGACTTCCGGAAGAAACAAAACTTACAGGGGTATATCCCCTATTGGAATTAGGAGAGGACTGATATGCATGTTGTCGATATTGCTGAACAGGAACATAGCTTCGTTGATTTTGTTTCAAAATATCTCTCATGTTAATATAGGCGTGCTCGGGAGTGAGGTTTCCTATTTATCCTTCAAAAAGTAAATCATTAATAAGTTTTTCTGCGACTATTAATTGTTTCGCATCTAAAGCTTTCAATTTCATCGCCACGTTTTTTCCAATAATATCGCACCTATCTTCTGTTACAATTGGGCGAGGACGCTTAAAGTGATCTCGTACCGATTCTAACACTTCATTTGCTAAGCTTTCATCTTTTCTTTTTGTTTTACAAGGTTTTGGTGGACGAGATGAATTATTATTTGACGATGTTGATCGAGCCTCGTTGTCGGTAGATACGCTGTTGGGGCATTTAAAGAGTCTTCAGTGTTGTCTTTCTAAAAACAAAAAAAAATTGATACATTTTTGTGTGCATACGCTATAGATATTTCACATCAATAATAACTACTTTTGCAAGTATATATGATAAAAACCTATTATTTTTATATTACAGTTTCCTACATCTGAAGAAGAGTGGAAAGAAATAGCAAAGATGAATGAAGAACGATGGAACTGTCCTCATTGTCTTGGTGCAATAGATGGAAAGCACATATCGATTGTTCCACCGGCTAATAGTGGATCGTATTTTTATAATTATAAAGGGTAACATAGTGTGGTTCTTATGGCAATTGTTAATGCAAAATACCAATTTAATTATATAGACGTTGGCATGAATGGCAGAATATCCGATGGAGGGGTTCTACAAAGCACTATTTTTTTTGAAAAATTAGAAAATAGTGATTTACATATTCCAAGCAGTGAATTGTTAACAGGAAGTAACCGAAATTTACCATATGTATTTGTGGCAGATGACGCGTTCCCATTACGCCCCGATATGATAAAACCGTTTCGACAGGCAGATTTAACATCGCAAGAAAGAAGAATCCTGAATTACAGATTATCTCGCGCGAGACGGACTATTGAAAACGCTTTCGGGATAATGGCATCACGATTTCGGGTCTTTTATACTCATATAAATTTAGAACCCGAAAATATCGATAAAGTAGTGAAAGCATCTTGTGTATTACATAACGTTTTAATTGAACACTCAAAAAAGTCTTATGCACCTCAAAAATGTTTTTATCGAGAAAACTCTGAAAACGGGACTATAATATCTGAAGGATACAATACACAAAATAGCACCATGGAAAACTTGGAAAGAAAAAAACCCAAGAAATACTTTGAACAACGCGAAGATAGTCCGAAACAATTTTATGGATTATTTCAAACAGGAGGGAAGGGTACCATGGCATAATGATCATGTAAATTAAATAATAATGCTGAACGGGCAGAGTAGGTACATAATTCTAAATAGTTATAGTTATAAATAATTATGTTATTATTATATTACTTAATAAAAAAAAATACTACAAACTATGAAATATTTTACTTACCTCACAACTATTTTCGTCATCACTATCTAAGTTGGATGAAGATTCTCTTGGAGTGCATTGATCATAAATGAAATTGAACAAATCGTAGTACCACAGTTTAATACGATACACATCATCAGCAGATGCCCCAGACTTTAAAGATTGCTCATATTTCTTCTTTTCCTTTCTAATATTGCTTCTTAGGTTATTGATCTTTTTCACAACTACATCTTTGTTCGCATCTGGCTCAATTATTCTCAATTTTTCTATGAGTAATTTATAAGCAGCTTCTTTTTTGTCTCGATTATGGTAATCTTTGTTTTTAATTTGCCATAGACATGGATTACTTCGATAAAATCTTCAAGGGTTTTTTTAGTTGAATCTGGTGGCGCCATTTTCTGGCAATACGATGCGAGCGATGAGACGCCCGTTTGAAAGAAACACTAGAAAACAACTGACGCGACCTGCGCAGGCGACCGGAGTACACGCACACACGCACAGGTACACCGTACGGTGTCACTCGAAAGAATCAATTTTCGATCTTGCGCCGGTTGCCTGCGCAGGTTCAAAAAACTGCACAGGTCTATTCCCACACACATTCCGGTCTACCTGCGCAGGCATACCTGCACAGGTGGACCTTTCCGGTAGACCGTAGCGTGTATGGCCGACTTTAATGTGCCGGTACGCCACGGAAGCTGTATCTGCACGGAGTGTTCCAGCCCCTCAATGTAAGCGGTATAAAAGACGAGGCGAAACGCTTCATCCGGATCATCTTTTTCATAGGTACCTATTACTTTTTGGAATGGACAACGACCCCTTGACAATTCAAAAGTGCCTGTAATTGTTTTTTTTTTTTTTTAATAAATGCTTTGAGATTGAGTACCTTTCTTCTACGCCCCTCACATAAATCACAATCGACGATCATACCATAGAGAACATTGAACTAAACGGTCAAATAGAATCAGGCAGCGGTCAAACAGAATCACTGATCATATAGTGAAGACTAGTAGGTGTAATAATAACAGGGTAGCCAATCAACTGACCTCTAATAATTGGCTTGTATCCTAAAAAATAATTTTAATGTCCATCAGATAGATTTATAAAAAATATTGAACACGAATTTTTAAATTTTTTTCATTCATTCAAATACTTAGGAATATATATTGATTTGAAATGTCGCATGACGTCACGCCGTGGTACAAAATATAGCACGACGAGACGTAATTAGCTCCCACTCTGTAACTTTAATACGCTATATCTCAGTAGTTTTTGGTAACGACAAAATAAAAAATACGGGTCTTCATTTTTTTTTTATTATCTATAAAACGGACTAATATTTTTTTTTTATTTTCATACCTTTCATACATCCCTATTGCGGACAGAGTGACGTAGCTGACGGCGGGTGTAAAGTCATTGTTTGAATTTTACGAGTCGAATAATTTTTTATCTGTTTAAGTTTTATTGCCGTTGCGTCTGCATTTGTCCGGTGTTTTGTGGTGGTAATTACAGTCATAATTAGACCTTTTTCTCGTTTGACAAACTATTACATAATTCTATTAGCTATTTTCTTTAATGTTCAGGAAGAGGTAACGCCAATTCCTTAGTTTAACCACAAATCTTAGCTTCTCATTGTTTGCGAGATTTATTATCTAATCTAGAACACAATAAATAAATAACAATAAGATCCCAATTTTGGATAGTAATGCCTCCATTTTTTAAAGCATTTAGATTTTCGTTAGTAGTATAAAAAAGTTCTTTTAAAGAATTTGATGACTCAGTCGATACACATTTTTGATTAAAGAACCTTTTGAAAATACAATCTAGTATACATTTCTTATTATTGAATTTATATGTAACTTTTTGGGTAGCTTCGTTCTTTGCATCTCTATTTTCCACAGGAGGTCTCGGAGATTTTGTGTTTTTCCTAACGTATGAGTCGATGTACACTGTACAGTATAACATTCGGAATTATGAAACGGATTCCATTATTCGGCAAGGTAATTGCGTAAAACGCTACCAGTAGCGGTTCAATCGGTTTCATTTTTACAGTTCTTCAACATTCATTACGTTCTTTAAGTTGTTGAACAAACACATCTTTCGAACGTATTGAGCAACAGATTAGCAAAGCAGCAAATTAGGGTGCTGAATGACGTCATCCTGGATGGCGTTCAGTCATATTGTTTTGAGATTGTGTTCTATCGGCGCGTTACATTTATTTGCTACTTCAATGTTTCAAACAATGGTAAATTTACGACAAAAATTATGTTATTATGGCAATTGTTAAAGCCTTTTAAGGTAAGGACCATACATAATGAAATGATTAATTCGAGGGATGATGTCACAAGAAGACCTTAGCGTAATTTGGATACAAATTGCCAAATTATGTTGATCTGAAAAAAAAAAATGTTTGTACCCAGCTTTATGAGTATCTTTAACAGTGCCGATATACCTATTATTTTGAAGACGTGCTTAACCAAAGTATCAAGATTTTCAACTTTATCAAGATTTTCAACTTTATCGCTACAGATATATCGTACCTATGGCTGAGGCCACACTAACATTTGTTCGTACGTCTGCGTACAGGTATTTTTTTTTTTTATTTAATAATTATAAACTAGCGCTTGACCGCAATCCCGCCTGATGGTAAGCAGTGATGCGATCGTTGATGGTAAAGCGCGCTAGTTTATTAAGAACCTATTCACTAAAATTGAGCGAATAGGAAGGAAGACGGCAGTTGAGCGAGGTGATGCAATGTTCGGAGGCGCTGCGGTTTCGCGGGGCGATGACGCAGATCTGCGACGCGTCCATGCCCCGCGTCCGCCAACAGTCCGTAAGGCGCAACGTGTACTGGTGGAACGACGACATTGCGCGGTTGCGCGTCGAGTGCGTCGCGGCTCGCCGCCAGTACACGCGCTACCGGAGACGACGTCGACGGGATCCCGTCGAGGAGGCCGCGCGGTATGGGGTGTACCGCGCGGCCCAGGAGACTCTGCGGCTGGCCATCGGCGACTCCAAGTCGCGGGCCAGGGAAGAGCTGCTGGGGTCCCTAGATCGGGACCCGTGGGGGCGCCCCTACCGTTGGGTACGGGGCAAGTTGCGTCCCTGGGCGCCCCCACTGGTGCAAAGTATGCAACCCCAGCTGCTGGAGGCGGTGGTATCCACCCTCTTCCCTGAGCGGGCGGGACATGTTCCCCCGGCGATGGTTTCACCCTCAGCCACAGACTCTCCAGAAGAAGAGGGCACCGATGTCCCCGTGGTGACGCAAGCAGAGACGGGAGCGGCCGTGTCGCGGCTCCGGGCCAAGAATAAAGCGCCCGGACCCGACGGAGTTCCTGGCCGAGCTCTCGTCCTTGCTCTGAAGGAGCTAGAGCCCCAGCTGAGGGGGCTCTTCACGGCATGCTTCGAGCAGGGTCAGTTTCCCAGTGTGTGGAAGGAGGGGAAGCTGGTCCTGCTCAGGAAGGAGGGGCGCCCCGCGGACTCGCCGTCCGCGTATCGGCCCATAGTGCTGCTCGACGAGGCGGGCAAACTTTTTGAGCGCATAATCGCAGATCGCCTCGTCGGCCACTTGTGCGGAGAGGGGCCGAACCTGGACGACAAACAGTACGGTTTTCGTCGGGGGCGCTCCACCATAGACGCCATCATGCGCGTGAGAGCCCTGGCGGAGGATACGGTGTCCCGGGGTGGGGTGGTGTTGGCGGTGTCTTTAGACATTTCCAACGCCTTCAACACCCTACCCTGGAGCTGTATTAGGGAGGCCCTGAAATACCATCGGGTGCCTCCCTACCTCCGCCGCATAGTAGGGGCTTATCTGGAGGACAGATGCGTCATCTATCGGGGACGTGACGGTGCCGGTCGGCACCAAATGTCGTGCGGTGTTCCACAGGGATCGGTCTTGGGACCGCTCCTGTGGAACATCGGCTACGACTGGGTGCTGAGAGGCGAGCTCCCGTCGGGCGCCGACTTGACGTGTTATGCGGACGACACGCTTGTCACTGCCCGGGGGAGCTCGTACAGGGAAGCGACGTTGATAGCCACGGCTGCGGTGTCACAGGTGGTGAACCGCATCCGGCGCCTGGGCCTGGAGGTGGCCCTTGACAAGTCGGAGGCCATGGTTTTCCATGGCCCCCGGCGTGCGCCGGCGCCGGGATCACATATCGTGGTCAGTGGGGCCCGGATAGCTGTCGAGTTCACCATGAAGTACCTGGGATTGGTGCTCGACAGCCGGTGGGATTTCGGACCCCACTTCCGGCGGCTGGCGCCCAAGCTGATGGGTGCAGCGGGCGCACTATCAACGTTGCTTCCCAACATGGGGGGCCCGAGCGCCGCCTGTAGGCGGTTGTACGTGGGAATCGTGCGGTCCATGGCCCTGTATGGGGCCCCTGTGTGGGCGATGGACCTGACGGCCGGAACACTCGCCATTCTGCGCAAGCCGCAGAGGGCGATGGCCGTCAGGGTCGTCCGCGGGTATCGCACGATATCCTACGAGGCGGCTTGCGTCCTGGCCGGATCCCCGCCCTGGGACCTAGAGGCGAAAGTACTCGCGTCATTGTACCGATGGCGCGAGGAAGAGCGGACACGGGGCTCCAGTCCGGTGCAGCGGCAGATCGAGCTGCGCCGAGAGGAGCTCCGTCAGGTCCTGCTGGCGGACTGGCGGCAGAGGCTTATGCGCCCTACCGCCGGCCTCGCTACCGTCGAGGCGATCCGGCCAGTACTCGACGACTGGCTCGGGAGGAGGCACGGCTCCCTGTCGTTCAGGGTGACGCAGGTGCTGTCGGGGCATGGCTGCTTCGGCAAGTACCTGCGTCGCTTAGGCAGGGAGCCGGACGCTCGGTGCCACCACTGCGTCCAATGCGGGGAGGACACGGCGCAGCACACGCTCTCCGAGTGTGTAGCTTGGGAGGAGCAGCGCCGTGTCCTCACAAATGAAGTAGGAGGCGACCTGACGCTGCCGGCAGTAGTGCGGAGGATGGTCGGCAGCTCAGAGTCGTGGGACGCGGTGGTGTCCTTCTGCGAGGACGTAATGTCGCAGAAGGAAGCTGCGGAACGGGAGAGGGAGATATCAACTCCCTTCCCGGGCCGTAGAAGACGCACCGGGCGCCGAGGAAGGGCGGATAACGCCCTCTTCCGCCCCCCATGAATGGGTCCAGGGGCGAGGGACATGGGGAAGTCCCCGCCCCCCATTGATGGACCCCGAGGCGGAGGCGCGCGCGAGTGTCGGCGCGCGCCTTTGAGGCGATGCACGGGGTAGTTTAACACCCCACTACCCCGTGCAGGAGACGAGGCCCGGACAGACCGGGCCAGCACGAGGGTGGGGCCGTGGAAGAATTTAGACTCCCGCGGCCCCACGTGCGCTCGTGATAGAAGACACACCGGGGTGGTTTTAGTCAGTAAAAGTCTGACATACCCCGTCGCCCACCCCAGGGCGGCGGGCATCCTATGAGGATTTCCACCCCGGGAAAAAAAAAAAAAAAAAAAAAGGTGATGCAATGTTAAACCCAACAACACGACCAACGATGCTGCGCCAAAGGGAGATTGATCTGAAGACCCTCCACGACCAAACTCCCAACACAACAACATTAGGCGCATCGTACCCGGCACACATCGCAACACAACTGCTCAGACCCGTCCTCCGTACGGCTTCACCAGACATCATGCCGGAACACGACAAATCGCTTGGCGGCAAGGCTTTGTCTGCTGGGTGGTAACTTCTGCCGGCGGCCGGTGTTATGGCCTACCACCGAGAAATATGGACAAGACGAAAGTCATGTCTAATGTCCATGTTGTACCGACTTCTATAACGACTGGAGACTCTATTCTCGATGTTGGTGACAGTTAGGTGTACCGGGGACATACTATCTAGTTAGGTTGGTCCAACTTCGAGGTAGAAGTCAAACGTCGAATCCAGCTACGTACAATAAGTATTCTCGTTCGAAATAACGCTGTGTCTCAAGACAAAAGTCTTTGACCAATGTGTGGTGCCATGACATATGGAACTGAGATGTGATCATTAACAATGGGTATCATAACAAAACTCAAGGTCACTCAAAAGGCAATTCTTCTTGGGGTTTTACTGCGTGATCTAATCTGAAATGAACAGATCCGCAGAAGAACGAGAGTAACCGACATAGCCCGAAGAATTGCAACACTTAATAATATTGGCCGTGGGCTGGCCACATAGCCTGTAGGACCGATGCCCAATGGGCCGACCGGTTCTCAATGTGCGACCACGCACCGGACGCAGACGCAGCGTGGGTAGGCCCCCGATAAGCTGGACCGACGACCTGTTGATGACGCTGGATGCGGGAGGCGCAGGACCGGTCGTCTTAGAGATCCTTGGGGGAGGCATATGTCCGGCAGTGGACGTCTTTCGGCTGGAATGATGATGATAAATCACGGTAAGGAATCGTCTTTTATATCTTTTCTCGCCCATGGTGGTTCTGTTGCTTGGTCAGTCCAGTGACAGAGATTTTAGTACTATTGGGTATGAATTGGGTAATGGTGAGGGTTCATCTTGATATAGATTATTTTCGAGATGCCATTGCGATTAAATTTGATCATTTTAATACCGAAGGTTTTAAAATGAGAGCATTAGTGGCCTAGTGGTATCGGTCGCGACTTTCAAGTTGTAGATCGCAGGTTCGAACCTCGTCAGGCGCTTTACTTTGTAAATATTTTTACCACTGTTCTCAAAACGGTGGAGCAAAATATCGTGTTTAAGCCGGCATGTCCTAGAGGCAAAAATTCGAAAATTTGTATAAAAAATACTTTTATATATTTCTGTATTTCCAGTTAAAAACACAATTACTCTTTACAAAACCATTTTCCATTTAAAAAAAGAACATTGCAGAAAATATCATTAGTGAATTTAAAAAAATGTATGACTAACATCAAGCAATCACAAATCATCATCATCAACGTTTTTATCGTCCCACTGCTGGGCACAGGTCTCCTCTCATACAGAGAAGGATTGAGCGTAATCACCACGCTTGCTCAATGCGGGTTGGCGATTTCAGCCTTAAGTCCAGTTTTCCTTTACCTTGTAATCAGTCATTGGTGTCCAAGATATACTTAGAAAGTACATAGGTATAACTTAGAAAAGTTACATTGGTACTTGCCTGACCTGGAATCGAGCCTGCGCACTCATACTTGAGAGGCAGGCGTTTAAACCACTAGGTGACAACGACTTATATTCTTTATCTTATATACCCACAAATAATGATTCCTGTACTGTAGTGCTGTAGACTGAATAAGTCAATAACTTATTGTTAAAAGGATCGAAGTTTAAACCATGGTCTTATATGTCATCTAAAACAAAGCTTTAAGGCTTGTACTATACCTGTGGGGTTCATAACTAATGCAGGCTATAAACAACCAGCGGGGAACAGTTTACTGCAATGTTGAATCCATGTTGAACCTGCCCAATATATTACATGCTTTAAATTGTCGTTATACAAATTTTCAATTACTACCGATTGTCCCTCTTAGTTTTTTTTTTTTTTTTATTAATTTTAAACTAGCACTTGACCGCAATCCCGCCTGATGGTAAGCAATGATGCGATCGTTGGTGGTAAAGCACACTAGTTTATTAAGAGCCTATTCACTCAAAAAACTGAGTGAATAGGAAGGAAGACGGCAGTTGAGCGAGGTGATGCAATGTTCAACCTAACAACACGAACAACGATGCTGCGCCAAAGTGAGATTGATCTGAAGACCCTCCACGAGCAAACTCCCAACACAACAACATTTGGCGCATCGTACCCAACACACATCGCAACACAACTGCTCAGATCCGTCCTCCGTACGGCTTCACCAGACATCATGCCGGAACACGACAAATCGCTTGGCGGCAAGACTTTATCTGGTGGGTGGTAACTTCTGCCGGCGGCCAATGTTATGGCCTACCACCGAGCAAAAACTTAATAAATACTCAAGTTAGCATTTCCTTTGTTGTAGCTTTCATGTTCTTTAATGCATTGGTATGCACAGTATTACGCAAATGAATATAATAAGGAATGAGTATATAAGAGGATGTTTGAAATTTGTACTGGTGACTGTAATGGGGAAATCTGTTGTCGAGGTATGGGCAAGTTTGTGGATGAATGAGGAAAATGACATCAGAAGAGTTTTCTACGCGTGGGAATGTGGATATAAGAGTAGGTAGCCAAAGAGACGATGGATCATGGGTGGACTATGTGACATATGGTATGGGAAAAAGAGGTAGACTACAGAGATTACATCATCTCAGAGTTAATTCCAGTCGCATCCGAAGCTTTTTTTCAGTTTTGGAGTCTGGGGTCCGCTTTATAAGTCTAACTGCAGATTTTGGCTAAATTTTGATATTTACCGTGAAGTGACTGCCGTCTGACCTCCACAACCCGATGGCGATATCGAAGCGTTACTAGTAGGACTTTTGAGGGCTCCAACAACCCATAACGACTGCCATTAGATGTTCGTATGGCAACCGGGACCAACGGCTTAACGTGCTTTCCGAGGCACGACCAGACCAGTGCAAGTATTCATATTCATGCATTTTTTTACACTGCGCGGGGATCGAACCTGCGCCTCCTTGCACAGCGGGGGCTTTCGCTACCGCTACGCCACGAAGGCTGTCTGTGTGACTGTTCTGGAGAAATCTGTTGCCATGGTATGGGCAAGTTTATGGGTTTAACATTGCATTACCTCGCTCAACTGCCGTCTTCCTTCCTATTCGCTCAGTTTTTCTGAGTGAATAGGCTCTTAATAAACTAGCGCGCTTTACCATCAACGATCGCATCACTGCTTACCATCAGGCTGGATTGCGGTTAAGCGCTAGTTTATAATTATTAAAAAAAAGAAAAAAAATCCAGCAACAAACAATCAATTTACATCGCGTGCCATATGTTATGAAAACAATAAACAATCGGCCGGATACATTGTCATTACACTTAGCCATTAATAAAATGTCACATTGAACAGATTGGGTGGCCTATTGCCCCTATATTTCACGGTAGTGAACTTATATCATCGGGTTGCAGTTATCAATTAACTGTTCAATATTTCGCTGTGTAATGATTTCCGATACAAATTAGTTCGTAGAAAATTATTGTTTATTAATTTTCTAGTTGCGACACGTGCGTGCAAGTGGCATGTGTCATGCATTAGGGTAAGGAAATTAGTACCAATAATAATAATAGGGAGTAATGAAATGGTGGAATGACAAGTCCGTATTTTTAGCGACCAAGACTCATAGATTGGTTCGTGTATTAATTTGGTATAAACATACAGTTTGATAGTTTTTGGGCGGAGTTAGATACCAGCGAATAAAATACGAAGCTAAGTACCTACTTAAAGAATTTAATGCCAAATCTCTTTGTATAATTCTCGTGATATGCTTAAGGGAACAATAGGGTAATTGTGTAACACTTTATCAGCAGCCATGGATTTCATTTTGATAGTTCAACAACATTTATTGCATTATTTACCTACGTTGTCCAGCAGACACATTTCGAACATAGGGAGCAATGGAATAGCAATAAATTTTCCACACAACAACTTCCCAAAGCGACAGTTTCCAAACTTTTAAAACCACACACGACAACTTCCCTCATTTAAAGCAGCTTCACCATAAGCTGCAGATTTCTTCAAATTAAAGAAGCAAATCAAAAGCCGCAAATGATTCTTACCTATTCGGCACAAAACTTGTCATTTTTGCACAAAAATAAATATATGATACTGATACAGAGTCACTAATACTCTAAGTGTATGTTATTACTAGATGTCCGAACTTATCACATTTTACATTTGACAATTTCAACGTAACCTCCTAGTGACGACATCTTTTGTTAAACAGCGGAAACTTATTTGTACACCTATCATTTACATCTGTTGGAAAATATATTTACATCTGCCATCATGTGACTAGGCTTTTCCTAACTAAGTTAGGGTCAGCTTCCAGTCTAACCCGATTCAGCAGAATGCCTGCGCGACTGCCTGTCTTACCTCCACAGTCCAATTACTGGGTAAAACGACACCGCTTGGTAAGACTCCTGGTCAGACTTTCGCACTTAATATATAATATAATTACAATTTTACATTATTTATTTTTATGACATGGAGCATGTGCGACCTTTTTAATATTAATATTTAATTTCATATTCCATCATTTTTTTGAATAAGATCGAATAAGATTATTCTTCAAACAGATCCTGATACTGACCAAGTACAGAGGCTACCCTTAAGCTACCTTAGCTTGCATTTGTTATTAACTAAATTTCAGTGGTTTTCTCGGTGGTAGCCCATAAAATCGGCCGTCGGCAGAAGTTACCACCCACCAGACAAAGCCTTGCCGCCAAGCGATTTGTCGTGTACCGGCATGATGTCTGGTGAAGCCGTACGGAGGACGGGTCTGAGCAGTTGTGTTGCGATGTGTGCCGGGTACGATGTGCCTAGTGTTGTTGTGTTGGGAGTTTGGTCGTGGAGGGTCTTCAGATCAATCTCCCTTTGACACAGCATCGTTGGTCGTGTTGTTGGGTTTAACATTGCATCACCTCGCTCAACTGCCGTCTTCCTTCCTATTCGCTCAGTTTTTCTGAGTGAATAGGCTCTTAATAAACTAGCGCGCTTTACCATCAACGATCGCATCCCTGGTTACCATCAGGCGGGATTACAGTCAAGCGCTAGTTTATAATTATTAAAAAAAATGCATCCTTTGCATTACCTATGCATTCCACAACGTTCCTAGATAATTTTTTTTTTTTTTTTTTAATAATTAAGGCGCTGTTCAGGCCCCTCGTTTGTGGAATGCATTGCCAATTGAAATTAAACGCGCACAATCGTTACTGGAATTCAAGAGACTTGTGAGGGAACACTACTTGTCGTTATGAATGGCTATTTATACAATTAAAGTATCTATGTATTTATATATGTATTTGTGTATCTATTTTAGTAAATATTTGGCACCAACGACAGTCCCATATGTGGTTCAGGAGAATCTGTCCATTCTTTGGTTGCCTGGAAGAAATCGCATTAGCGATAAGGCCGCCCATTGTATGTTTTATGTTCCATGTATTTTGTTCGATGTTTTATTGGTGTACAATAAAGAATAAATAAATAAATAAATAAATAAATAAATAAATAAATCCTTTTCTTTCTAATAGATTATGAAAAGAAGAAGTTACCACCCACCAGACAAAGTCTTGCCGCTAAGCGATTCGTCGTGTTTCGTCATGATGTCTGGTGATGCCGTACAGAGGACGGGTCTGAGGCTATAAGCAGTATGCCTAGTATGAGTTTTTATTACGAGACTCGATCGTCGATATCGAGCGCGTTATTAAGATTTTTCACGTTTAGCACAGTGGTTAAGCTATTGACTGCTGCGCTGCGTGTCGTTGGTTCGATTCCCGCACGGGACAAATGTTTATATGACCTACAAGTAGTTGTTCCGGGTCTGGCTGTTTGTGTATGTGAGTATAAAAGTCAGTAAACGCACCTACGATACAGGAGAAGAAATTCCTAGTGAGGGGCAAAAACACTTCTTATGGAGTATCTTAATTTGACATACTAATGTGTAATAGTCGTGGTGGCCTAGTGGTTAAAATACCAGCCTCTCAAGTATGAGGTCCGATTCCAGGTCAGGCAAGTACCAATGTAACTTTTCTAAAGTTATATATACTTTCTAAGTATATCTTTGACATCAATGACTGTAGCTGAAGGAAAACATCTTGAGGAAACCTGGACTTTATAAGTCTGAAATCGCCAACCCGCATTGAGCAAGCGCACTATGGAAATTCGTAGAACAACTGCTGATTAGAAATAGGTTTTGTCAATGTCGCTACTGGTTTACTTTATTTATTTTACTCAATAGTTTAAGGACCAAACTAGAATATAATATCAAAAAATTATACATATTATTTGAAATGTTTTTTTTACAACTCTACAAACTTTATAGTTTTGACGGACGTCCATGTTAAGCCCGTTCACTTCATCACTTTCAAATTGATTTTATCGTTATACATTACAGGAAAAGGTATAATGTATTATATATTTCTGGAAACCTCGTCTTTTGAAGAATATGAAACACCTATTATGTATTTAATATTATATTAACGTTTACCTTAAAATAATTGCAAAATAAATAATGGTAAAAAAAAGTTTATTTAAAGTTCATCGAGACTTTTGACAGTTACGCACGTTTACCCATGCTTTACATTTAATGTTGATTTGTAGCCTAGCTATCCATAAACATGATCAAATAAAAAAAAGTTGCGAATATTTGTGATTTTCGGAGTAATTTGTAAAAATGTGATAAAAGTCAGGAAACAGAAAACCGCTCGCTATCTATTGCGGTTTGAAATGTTCCTGTTTACATCAATAGTTTGCGGTAAGTTTTGTGATTTATCGTTGATATTAGGATGTCTTATCTATTTTGCACTCATATTGCGTGTGAAAATATTAATCAACAAGATGCACACTACCCTCATATTTCATATAGTATATAAACAGTGGTTTCATTTCATTTTAAATAACAGGATAGTGGTGAATTAGAAGAAGAAGAAGTGTAATTGTTACCAATACAATATAATTACGTGTTTTGTTAACTCTTCAAAATGTCTACTTTCAAGCGTTCTAAACCTGAAATAATACTTTCGTATATCGAAGGAGGAAAATTGTTGGAGGCATTATCAACCGTTTTACAAGAAAATTATCATGTATCTAAAGACAACTTATGTTTCATCCTCAGTGATTTTCAAAGACATATTATTCCTACTTTTAATAAAAGATGAACAGAAGCTTCACGGAAAAAGGATTTATTTTTACTGGTTGGAATCAGAATATTCAGTAAATTTACCGAACTCTGAAGACGTTACAACCGTCTCCACACCATCTACTTCTTTTGGAAAACGTGGGAGACCGTGCGCATCTTATCCAGACTTGTC
This sequence comes from Sesamia inferens, assembly GCA_037179545.1. Classification (NCBI taxonomy): domain Eukaryota; kingdom Metazoa; phylum Arthropoda; class Insecta; order Lepidoptera; family Noctuidae; genus Sesamia; species Sesamia inferens. Next base: position 11,369,784 of record CM073935.1, on the reverse strand, counting down.
AGAATCCAGTATGAGAAGAAAAAATGTAATGTTACTTAATGAATATGGATTTGAACACGTCTATAATGCATATCTTCAAGGGTTACGTTCAATAGGAGAAAGAACAGAAGCTAATCTTGTGGAAACATTAAGGTTTGCTGACAGTGAAAATAAGACCTTCATCCGTTAAAATTTTTGTCTGCCTTGCATCTTCTATGAGACTCGAGAATAAGAAGCATTGAGAGTGTTTATTGACTTGGATTTAACAAAAGCACAATATTTGTACTTGAGAAATTTAACGAATGAACGGAAATGTTTTGTGTTTCCACCATATTTCAAAGTGCAAGAAGCTAAAATTACTTGCTATCCACCATCTTCAGCTATAGAAATTACAGATACAAGTGCAAAAATAGTAAGACTTCAAGATTTATTAGATCACACTGCAGCTAGGATATTGAAAATAGATTCAGTGTATAAAAATGGATTGAATAACTTACTTCTATACAGCAAATGGGGCTGTGATGGCTCATCTGGTCAAAGTCAGTACAAACAGAAACTGCCAGAAGAGTCTGAACTAATTTCTGATGCAAATTTATTTATCACTTCTTTGATGCCTATTAAGTTATTAACGAGCTTACAGGTGATGTTGTTTGGTAAAATCCGGTACCTTCATCTGTTCGTTTTTGCCGGCCTATAGTAATAGAATTTTGAAAAGAAACTCCCGAGAAAACTAAAGCTGTTTTGGACGAAATAAAAGGTCAAATAAATTCTTTGGGTCCATCGTTAATTAACAAAGAAGGTGAAGGAGTGCAAGTGAAGCATGATCTATTTCTTACAATGATAGATGACAAAGTGGCTCAGGTATTAACAGATACGTCTTCGGGTTCCACATGTACAATATGTGGAGCTACTCCACGCCAAATGAACGATTTGACTAAAGTTACTGCTAGGCCTGAAAATGAAGATTCTTATCAATACGGACTGTCTACTTTGCACGCCTAGATTCGTTGTATGGAAATGATTTTACACATTTCCTATAATCTGTCTTTCCAAACTTGGTCAGCCACAAGTGAAGAAAAGAAACGACTAAAGCAAGAGAAGATAACCCTGGTACAAAGGCGTTTCCGTGAAGAGCTAGGATTGATCATCGATAAACCAAGACAAGTAAGTGGTAATTCTAATGAGGGTAATACTGCCAGAAGATTTTTTCACAATGCAAGCTGCTCTGCTGAAATTACAGGAGTGGATATAAACTTAATTAAACGACTTTACATAATTCTGCAAGCTCTTTCATCGGGTATAATGATAAATGCTGAAAAATTTGGCAGTTATGCTATGGAGACTGCCAGAATCTATGTGAGCAATTATGAATGGTACTACATGCCATCTTCCGTTCACAAAATTTTGATTCATGGCGAAAGTGTCATAAAGCATTTTGCAGTACTTCCTATTGGTCAACTTTCAGAAGATGCACAAGAATCTCGTAATAAGGATTATAAAAAATTTCGTCTACATCATGCTAGAAAATGCTCAAGATCCAAACAAACGAGGATGTATTTCATACTCTTCTTTATACTTCAGATCCATACATAACCAGCATTAGAAAATCGTATACTAAAAACGTGAAGGAACTTGACGAAGACACCTTAGATCTTTTAAAAGTATACGAATTAATTTCAGATCCCGAAGTTCATCAAGTATAATTAACATACCTAATATTTAGTAAAGATTACAATTAATTAATTAACTAATCATAAAAAAACATTTTTATGAAATATTACGATTAAAACCGATTTTAATCATAAATATTTAAAAAAAAATTATTATTATTTAAATTGATATGTATTTTGATGTACTATATGATATTAGGTTTTCGTAAACATTAAAATTATAGTATTTTTTTACATTGTTAAAAAATAAATATTGGACATTTTTAATAATTTTGAATTTGTATAATTTTTTAATATAAGGTTTTACATTAAATCATAATAAATTCTATTAGATTTGAAGCCACATATACTATTCTATATATGTGCAAATTTTAGAACATAATATTCAGAAATAAAAAAGTTATTGATTTTTAATCAGAAACAGATCTTTATTTTCCATAGTGAAGCGTGGTGATTTTGCTCAATCCTTCTCTGTATAAGAGGAGACCTGTGCTCAGCAGGGGGACGATAAAAAGGTTGTTGATGATGTGAATACCGTAATTACCTACACAAGGTTTGTTGAAACTACATATAGTAGGTAAGAAAAAAAAAACATTCATAAATCTTCACCGAAAATTATATAAAAAAATGAAGCAATTTAACTTGAGTGTTACTGCTTCTTTTTACCAACATTTTAATAACTCAAAAGCCTTGACAACATATTGTAACAATAATAAATAACATTTCAAATTACAACCTCCATTCAACAATAATTTTCGGAAATAGGCCATTTTGAATTGACCATTTCGTCTATGAAAAAATTGCATTTATCTGTAACACTGGAGGATATTTTTGCGTATTTCTTTTTAGTTCATTCATCCCACGGAGAGGGGGCGGTGCGGATGGCGGAAACGTTCACAATGAGTACTTTGCACCGCCCGACTTCCGATACAGTCGCGAGGTGAAGTGTTAGGTTTTACACCTGCTGCCATATTTTTTAGTCGAATTAGTTTGGATCTGTCAAAATACCAGCCTCTTAAGTATCCCAATGTAATTTTTCTAAGTTATATGTACTTTCTAAGTATATCTTGGACACCAATGACTGATTAAAAGGTGCAGGAAAACATCTTGAGGAAACCTGGACCTTAAGTCTGAAATCGCCAACCCGCATTGAGCAAGCGTGGTGATTACGCTCAATCCTTCTCTGTAAATAAATAAATAAATATATATGGACAAATCACACACATTGAGCTAGCCCCAAAGTAAGTTAGAGACTTATGTTATGGGATACTAACTCAACGATACTATATTTTATAATAGATACATATATAGATAAACATCCAAGACCCAGGCCAATCAGGAAAAGACCTTCCATTATGACCTGGCCGGGGATCGGGGCCTCCACGTCGCAGGCAGGCGTGTTGACTGCTGCGCCACGGAGACCGACATGAGAGGAAACCTGTGGCCATGATTGTTAAGAATTGACCCGATTGACAGCTCTCTCTAATCTCAAGCTATCCTCACCTAACTTTTCACGATCTATGGACATAGCTCAACCTCGTTTTGATTTCATAGTCGCATCTTAACACATTTTCAAATTGTCTTTGTTAATGGCATACCTTTCTACTGTTATCTAGACCAGGTGAAAAAGCTATCCAGTAGACAGCTATTTCGCCTCTTTTTTAGCCTATAGAGATATACTGCTGGACAAAGGCCTTCCTCAAGGCTTTCCCCAATGACCGGTCATATGCTACATGCAACCATCAGCTTCCCGCGATTTTCACCAGGTCGTCGGTCCACCTTGTTGGGGACCACTCCAGAACCTTACTGCTCCATCGGCCATCGATTCTACAAGCAATGAGCCGCGCCCACTATAGCGACTCGAAGTGCTTTGTCGGTGGCTTTGGTTCTTCTGCAGATCTCCTCATTTCTGATTCATCGCGCACAGAAACTCCTTTATATATATATTTTGGCTGGTAAATCACCAAATGATCTCTCCCGCTCTGGGCAGATCGGAACAACGTGTCAGACTTTTACTGACTAAAACCCACCCGTGTTCCTTCACTTGCCTGTACGCCAGGGCCAGTTTCTCTTTTGACCAACCCGCAACCGTGATCCAGGCATCGGTCTGCCCACTGCTCGCTGCCCGCGTGCGTAATTGCCCAGCTAGTGAAATACTGAAGTGTTACTAACACTTGTGTACGCCACAGTACACAAAGTTTTACCTGCAAACATTGTCAGAATCGGAAGTGGTGGCGTATTGTCTCACGCCCCACGCATGCGCTGTGGTATGTACTTTAATGTTGAATTTAATACCTAGTGTTTTTTGTAACCTATTGTCTCTGTTTTCGCAATTTAAAGGGAATTTTATTGGTACGAGTAAATGCAATCATAAGTTTCCGGGATGTTCCAATTAGAGATTCAATTAGTTGTGTTTGAGCTGATAATACGTGTGATAAACTCATGTGTGTAACAGGCATAATTTTTGCCAGTTCTTATAATGACCCTGTAGTTAGGGTCGCCTCTCTAATTCAATAGGTCGTGAGTTCAAATCCGGGCAAATATCACCACGGGCGTACCCAGCTTCCGGACAAGGGGAGGGCAAGTCAGGGCTGGGGGGATAAGTCAGATTTTTAGGGCCAAATCATCCCCCGCTGTTTTATCTTACAAACTACACAAGCTCAACTACATGAAACATTATATTTGAACCAAATTCGATAAAGAATAGAAGTAAACAAACCGTTGCTAGGCAACGAGACAGATATTAACAACCTTTTCTTTATAGATCTACGAATGTAAACAGTTTATTTATGTTTAGATATTTACGGTTTGCATAGAACGCTTAACCGGTTTGAATGAAATATGACACACATGTAGTAGACTACAGGCCCATGTCCAAAAATGGATGGGTCATATGAACCACCAGGTGACGTATATAGAACGATATAAGAGCATAAAATAATAAGATTCAGCTCTATGCCGTCACTTGTAAGCTGTCCAACTGAGTGCTGGTTAGAATTCAAAAGCGCATCCATATAGGCTAATTCCCTAATAGGTTAATTTTTTTGATACGTATATATTATACTTAGTACATACTTGAAAGTAGTAAAATTCGCAAAATTGTATTGACAAATGCCTCAACTTTATTCATTGGTTGAATTCCACAAAATGTGTTCAATACCTGGATTTCATCCAATATCTTTTTTTTTTTTAATATTTATAAACTAGCGCTTGACCGCAATCCTGCCTGATGGTAAGCAGTGATGCGATCGTTGATAGTAAAGCGCGCTAGTTTATTAAGAGCCTATTCACTCGGAAAAATTGAGCAAATAGGAAGGAAGACGGCAGTTGAGCGAGATGATGCAATGTTAAACCCAACAACACGACCAACGATGCTGCGCCAAAGGGAGATTGATCTGAAGACCCTCCACGACCAAACTCCTAACACAATAACATTTGGCGCATCGTACCCGGCACACATCGCAGCACAACTGCTCAGACCCGTCCTCCGTACGGCTTCACCAGACATCATGCCGGAACACGACAAATCGCTTGGCGGCAAGACTTTTCTGGTGGGTGGTAACTTCTGCCGGCGGCCGATATTATGGCCTATCACGTAAAATTAATGTCAACTTTTTAATGGTTTTTCGAAATACCAAGTTATTATGCATGTTATTTTAGTGATTCTATTGAAATATGCTGCAACAGGAATTGTTAATACATAATTAGCATTTAAAAGGCGATAATCATGTAAATAACAGGCGATTCGTAAAACGTTGACGATGCAAAACCCGAAACAGATAACTAAAGAATTTATGTATAAAATTTCAAAAAGCTATCATGAAAAATCACAAAGCTATGAGCTTGTTATATTACCCGCTTGTCCCAACAAAAACATGGTCAACGCGCCTCCGGGCCGGCGGGGGCCGTACTAGGACATTATGATCCGCTGTGAACCACATATGTTGTGCGCTCGGTAAGCACACTGCAACACTTTTTAAATATATTTGGGAAAAAACATAAAATGGTGTAAAAATTATTGGAATCTATTCAGTTGCTTATTCTGAACAAACTATATTCAGGTTTTGTATATAGAAAAATAACGTTATATAAAAATTTAGAGTGGGTACGTCTAAACGTGCTTTCCGAGGCTCTGGAGGTCTTGATATGTGAAGAAGGACCGATCCACGGACCAACCGTGACAGGCATAGAGTGCAGCTGTATTACTTAACCACAAAACCCCTCCTACCTAAATATGCGTACGGACGACAGCAGGTCCAGCTACCCGAAACTCTCAAAAATTCCCAATCAACCTTGAGCCTTCAAGCTTAAACGATAAAGTTGAAAATCTAATATAGAAATCTGACTGATTATAGTAGCTTGATGTGACACACACACTACTTGTAGGTTACACAAATATTTGTTCCGTGCGGGATTGGAACGCGACATTCGGCGCAGCAGTCAATATGACTAGCACGACACTTTCCTGTTTCCCCACATTTATTAGCGATGAGTAGCGTTAGCATCTTTGTTACAATTGTTTTCTCGTTGGTAGGCCATAACACCGGCCGCCGGCAGAAGTTACCACCCACCAGACAAAGCCTTGCCGCCAAGCGATTTGTCGTGTTCCGGCATGATGTCTGGTGAAGCCGTACGGAGGACGGGTCTGAGCAGTTGTGTTGCGATGTGTGCCGGGTACGAAGCGCCAAATTTTATTGTGTTGAGAGTTTGGTCGTGGAGGGTCTTCAGGTCAATCTCCCTTTGCCCCAGCATCGTTGGTCGTGTTGTTGGGTTTAACATTGCATCACCTCGCTCAACTGCCGTCTTCCTTCCTATTCGCTCAATCTGAGTGAATAGGTTCTTAATAAACTAGCGCGCTTTACCATCAACGATCGCATCACTGCTTACCATTAGGCGGGATTGCGGTCAAGCGATAGTTTATAATTTAAAAAAATTAAATTGTCTAAATACAGTTTAAATCCCCTGTTGTTATTACTGTTTCTGTGGAGTTTTTACATTGTTAAGTTTTTTTTATTAAGTTTGTTTTTGTGTTTTACATTTTCGACGCATCAGTAAAGCCTGTTGGTTGCAAGAACATTATATTTCAGTCCATGTGTATCAATTTAATTGCAAAACCTCACGAGTAAAATGATGTACCTACTTAGTATTATCACGCTTTATCATCAAAACGAGCTTTTAATAACATTAAAAAAAAATTAAATAATTCTCATTATTTACAATTAATGGTATCGTCCGGATGACGTCACAAAGCGAGGTGCACAGTTAACTAGCGCGAGATGTAGCTTAACCACTTTTTTTTTCTTTTTTTTTCCGGGGTGTAAATCCTCAATAGATGGCCGCCGCCCTGGTGTGGGCGAAGGGGTCTGTCAGACTTTTACTGACTAAAACCACCCCGGTGTCTCTTCTATCACGAGCGCGGCCTTAACCATGAATCAACCCCGTAGCATTTGTTACAATGGTAGCTCGCTCCACGATCAATTTTTTTTATATATATAAATTATAAACTAGCGCTTGACCGCAATCCCGCCTGATGGTAAGCAGTGACGCAATCTTTGATGGTAAAGCGCACTAGTTTATTAAGAGCCTATTCACTCTAGCCTTGAAGACACTCAAATTGTAGTCCGACGGAAACACCGCCGCTGGCAAATTGTTCCAGTCCCTCGATGTACACGGTATAAAGGAGGAGACGAAACGCTTCGTCCGGATCGTAGAGGTGTTAACAACGTAAGGGTGGAAACTCGCCGTACGACGGGTCGTCCGATGGTGGAACGAAGATGGGGGAATTAAATTATGCAATTCACTTTATCTAAGTTTAATATTAGATGTACAAATAAGTTTCCGCCGTTTAACAAAAATGTCCTCACTAAGAGGTTTCGTTGAATTTGTCAGATGTAAAATGTGATATCGTAAGTTTTGACATCTACTAATAACATACACTTAGAGTAAGTATTCGTGACTCTGTATCAGTATCAATATTTATTTTTGTGCAAAAATATCAAGTTTTGTGCCGAATAAGCGTCATTTGCGGGAACTTTTGTTACTTCTTTAATTTGAATAAATCTGCAGCTGAGGTTCATCGGTTGCTTGTGGAAGCTTAAGCTTCTCTTATTGCTTTAAGAGAGAGAAGTTGTCGTGAGTGATTTCAAAAGTTCAGAAACTGAGAAAACAATTAGAACGTAGTGGAAGACTGAAATCGTTATAAGACACGGAATTGAAGGATAAATAAAAATCAAGTCATTTATTCAAATTATGCTGAGAATCAGCACTTTCTGAACGTCAGTATTACATAAGACAGTCTCCCAAAACGCCCTCCCATCGACACTTTCTACTGCATTCGCTGGGAAGAAGAAGTGTGGGAACAAACTCCCCAGCAGCACCGCTGCCTGTTTATTTAAAAAAAAGACATATGACTTTATACAAAAATATGTATAGTGATGAAAACAAGAAAATACAACAACAATGAAATTATTTATCATCAGCTAGCCACACCAATTTAATTGGAAATGTAAATAAGTAAAAACTTATTACCTAAATAAAAGCCAAAGATATAAAGGGCGTGACAGCTCACATACCTATTTATGCACTGCCAATTAACGCAACGCAAATTATATGAACTCATATAATGTGTCAGTAAGCAAATTCTGGAGAAGGAACACAAACATTGTCTTGAGTTAATCAGAGCGACCAGCGCCATTATTATCATTTAAATAGTCATTTACAGAATAATATGCCTTTTAACAAAGCTTGGATTTGATTTGTGCTTTTAATGCATTGTAAGGCAAGTCTAGCAAAGCTGAGGGTATCTTGTTATAAAAAGTTATACCATTATTAGGGGAATATAGAAGGAAAGGAATGCCGTGGTGGCCTAGACACCTGGTGGAATAGCCCAGGTGGCTAAAACACCAGCCTCTCAAGTATGAGTGCGCGGGTTCGATTCCAGGTCAGGCAAGTACCACTGTAAATTTTCTAAAGCTATATGTACTTTCTAAGTATATCTTGGACACCAATGACTGAAGGTGAAGGAAAACATCTTGAGGAAACCTGGACTTTATAAGTCTGAAATCGCCAACCCGCATTGAACAAGCGTGGTGATTAGGCTCAATCCTTCTCTGTATGAGAGGAGACCTGTGCCCAGCAGTGGGACGATAAAAAAGTTGATGATGATAGAAGGAAGAGGAAAAACGCCTCCATTACTACTCCAGATATGACAAAATTATTCTCCTACGTGATAATACGCGTCCGTATCGCGTATCTTCAAAAAACGGCGAAAACTTATTTTTACACCTATTAGTTTTCACGGTAAGATCGTTACAGAATCGTATTGCTGGACCATATCCGGCCATTCGGATTTATTTTTAGCTCATTATTATCGTTGGAACACAGGTACGATAATTATAACTTGTTCTATATTCCCACCTATATGCTGCAGTAGGTATCCGGCCCTATAATAGAGTCAACAGATGTCCAGCCTCAGTTTCCTTTACAACCGGTCCTGGTAATTAAGTTATTAGCTACATTGTCAATGAGCTTATTGTATTTAAGTTTATTGAAATAATGTATCATTGGATGTAAATATGTTCTTAGGAAAGGCTATAGGAAGAGTACGGATAGCCCATGAAGTATAAAGATTAATAACTGAAAGAGTAGGGATGTATCCAAGGTATGAAAATCAAAAATATAATTAGTCCGTCTTATAGATAATAAAAAAAAATTAAGACCCGTACTTTTTATTTTGTCGAAATTACCAAAAACTTCTGAGATATAGCGTATTAAAGTTACGGAGTGGGGGCTAATTACGTCACGCCGTGCTATATTTTGTGCCCCGGCGTGACGTCATGCGACATTTCAAATCAATATATCTTCCTAAGTATTTGAATGAAAGATATCATCATCATCATGATGATGATGATGATGATATCTTCCTAAGTATTTGAATGAAAGAAAAAATAAAAAATACGTGTTCAATATTTTTTATAAATCTATCTGATGGACATTAAATTATTTTTTTGGATTCAACCCAATTAGAGTGTCCGCGGGAGTTATGCATGACTTAGTTCCGCCATCATCGTTTCATCATCGGACCGACCAGCATGGTAATTGTGTAACACACCATCAGTAGCAATGAGTTTCATTTTGACAGTTCAACAACATTCATTGCGTTATTTACGTTGTTAAGCAGACAAATTTTTCGAACACAAGGAGCAATGGATTAGCAATCTGCTTCAACATGATTCCAATTGATAGCAATAGTATGTTATCCAATTAGGGTGCCGGTCGACTTACGGTGAGCATCCACCTTTACCTTGTTGGCATCTCTACGATCCGGACGATGAATTTCATTTCGTCTTTTATACCGCGTACATCGAAGAATTGGAACAATTTGCGTGTGGCAGTCTTACGGTCTGACTACAATTTAAGTCTTTTCAAGGCTAGATTCAATAGACTCATTAATTCTAGCCTTGAGCTAGAATGAGACACTTAAATTGTGATTAACTAGTCCGTTTTATCATCAATGATTGCATTACTGCTTACCATCAGGCGGGATCGCGCTCAACTACTAGTTTGTAACGTAATGAAAAAAAAAGAAAATTAAATCGAAAAAAATATCAAGCGACTTCCAAAAAATACGATACAAAATTCCACCGATTAAAAAAAAACAATATTTGCAAATCGGCTTACAAAGAACGGAGTTTTGAGTTTCATCCGAATTACCTAAGAGGGAGGTGCTTTTTTGAAGTCTTAGAAAAGTCTTGTTGATTCTAAATTAATTGGCATAGGGGCAAGAGAATGATTGATCTTGTAGGAAGGTATCTACAATCTCTCGGTGGTAAGTCATAACATCGGCTGCCGGCAGAAGTTACCAACCATCAGACAAAGTCTTTCCGCCAAGAGGCTCGTCGTGTTCCGGCATGATGTCTGGTGAAGCCGTATGGAGGACGGGTCTGAGCAGTTGTGTTGCGATGTGTGCCGGGTACGATGCGCCAAATGTTGTTGTGTCGGGAGTTTGGTCGTGGAGAGTTTCCAGATCAATCTACCTCTCGCGCAGCATCGTTGTTCGTGTTGGTCTTGGGTTTAACATGGCATCACCTCGCTCAACTGCTGCCATCCTTCCTATTCCTACGTTTTTTAAGTGAATGGTCTTAATAAACTAGTGCACTTTACCATCAACGATTGCATCCCTGCTTACCATCAGGCGGGATTGCAGTCCAGCACTAGTTTACTATTATTTAAAAAAAAAATACTGGGCGGTTAGCTGCCCACTGCTCACCGCCAACTCTTACCCCCTTTAGTTCCAGATTTAACATTTGAGTCAGTATTTGTATTTCGACTTTATTGAGATTATGTCAAAGTTCTTAATATATAAGTAACAACTGAACAAATCCTTGCCCGATGCCCCAACTATGACCTCTGAGTTTGTTTCGGCGTTTCTTCTCAGAGCTAATACTAGGAAACGCCGTGATCATCAAACCATTAAGAACCTTTTCGATCCAGCCGTCCCTTGCTGTCCTCTCTAGCGACTCCTTAAGCCGAGGTTCGTACCCAACAGGGGGGATCCTTAGTGCGTAGTCGCCCCTTTGTTTTAGTTTAGTTTTCAAGTGCCCCTGGCTGGAGTCCTTAATTCTAATTAAGGCATCCACAGGATAGTCCGGGTAAGTAGTCACGGCCTCTAATGGTCAACTACGAGAGGCTATATAAAAAACTGAACAAAGCCGTCGTTTTTATACAAAGAACTGCTATAATATAATGATTAGGTGCATAATTCATTAGCCATTTAGATAGTTTATACCTGATCTAAATAAAATCAATCTTTTGTAATAAGAAGGTTTGAGTCGCGAACGTTACCACTGGGCTGTTTTCTTTCTTTCTTTTCGCTTTCCTTCAAATTCGTTGAGAATGTGAGATGCATAAAGGATGACCTCCGGTACCAGGGATACCAACAGGTAATTTTTTGTTTACGTTAAAAAATAAAACAGCTGTTTTCGAATCCGATGTGCACATACAAAAACATCAGGTTATGGTCCTGATAGATACGTTTTGGGGTTTTGTAATAATCTATACCGCCTACGTGAGGAAACCGGCATTACCTAGTGCCAAAAAAAGTATCCAAGACATGTGATATCTATCAACCTGCATTAGGCCAGCGTGGTAGATCAAGGCCCACTTCCTCTCACCGAAAGCCTGTGTCAAAACAGTGGGAACATTTTAGACTGGTTATGATTATGATGATGATACCTACTATATATAGCTATACTATTATGTATTATGAAGATATACAAATAATACTTAAAGAGGTAAAGGTTCCTATGTGTTAATGCTGGTCGACAGCCTCCGTGACGTTGCGGTAGCGAACGCGGCCGCTGCGCAAGGAGGCGCGGGTCAAATATTTGTATGCATGAATATGAATATTTGCACTGGTCTGGACGTGCCTCGGAAAGCACGTTAAGCCGTTGGTCCCGGTTGCCATACGAACATTTAATGACAGTCGTTACGGGTTGTTGGAGCCCTCAAAATTCCTACAATTGGTCTAACTGCAATGCTTCAATATCGCCTTCGGGTTGTGGAGGTCAGACGCTTCATGGAAAATATCGAAGTTTAGCCAAAATTAGCAGTTAGACTGGTAAAGCGAACCCTAGACTCCAAAGCTGAAAAGCTTTGAATACGACTGGGATTAACGCTGAGAAGAAGAAGACTTAAAGAGGTAATTATGGATCTACTGAAACTTATTTTACCAATAGAAAGCCGTGATATCATGTTATTTGTGAGTGTTAAAACTGAAAAGACTTTCTCATGATACTAGTCTGAGTTCATGACGAGTACAAATGCTTACTTACCGCCCCACGAAATGGATAAAGTGGGCACGAGTCAGCTAGTAACATAATTAATTTCATGGCACGATTATGATAAGAAACAGCCACAGAAGTTACCACCCACCAGACAAAGCCTTGCCGCCAAGCGATTTGTCGTGTTCCGGCATGATGTCTGGTGAAGCCGTACGGAGGACGGGTCTGAGCAGTTGTGTTGCGATGTGTGCCGGGTACGATGCGCCTAATGTTGTTGTGTTGGGAGTTTGGTCGTGGAGGGTCTTCAGATCAATCTTCCTTTGGCGCAGCATCGTTAGTCGTGTTGTTGGGTTTAACATTGCATCACCTCGCTCAACTGCCGTCTTCCTTCCTATTCGCTTAGTTTTTCTAGTGAATAGGCTCTTAATAAACTAGCGCGCTTTACTATCTACTATCGCATCACTGTTTACCATCAAGCGGGATTGCGGTCAAGCGCTAGTTTATAATTAAAAAAAAAAAAAAAAAAAAAAAAAAAACAGAAATCTTAAACGAAAGTTGTTATCATTTATATTTCTGAGGAAACGGTCTAAAGGTTAAGCAAATCTTCAAATGACTCGTCATAATCTCGTTCTCTTTGGTCTAGTGGTTGTAAGCGCTACTGCTAAGCATCAGATCCTGGGTTTAATCTATGTTTGAGCAAAATATTATTAGGTTTGTTTTGTCTTTTGGAATATCTCAGTAGCAGCGTCGAGTCGTAGGAAGTACGTATGGAAAATGTTCCATGAAGAAGTAAGTATGACAAAAAAAAAAAAGAAATTGGCGGGCAAAAGCCAATACACACATTATAAAACAGGATACTGGTAATAATAGAAAGTTACAGCTGATCTAATCGTTTATGACGCAACTTCCGAAACGTGACCACCATACGTAGATACGTATACTTAGCCAATCCAACACTATTCGGCAAATCAATCATCCAATATCCCAATGATTCATTCAACTCCACACGTTACACATCTGGCCAAAAAAGACAATAAAAAATATAAGAGGTGCTTCGCCAACAGTTCCTTCCTTCTCCATTCCTAAGTTTTTCAATGTGCGTATAAAAGGTTCCTTGATTTATGGGAACCGGCCATAGTATGCGGGCTCTTCAAAGTGTAACGGATTATTCACAGATGTTCCTGAACACCTTTAGCTGAGGTGTTGACTTTGAGTGGCTGTGGGATATTAGTGTCTGTTTAGAATTTAACCCACATTATTTTGGTTAAATTGTCTATTTCTAGCAGGAATGTGAGTTCTTTCACGAGCTGGAAAACGTTGTTATATAAATAATGTTAACAAAAAGCAATGGTGAGAATTTAGTTTGATGCGAATTATACAGTATGTTAAGAAAACCCTGTCCGACCCGTGAAGGTGTTGTTAGGTATCGATAACTGATTCTACTAATGCATACAAAACCGGGCTAAACTTAAAAAAAAAAATCCCCCTAAAAAATAAATATTATTTCGCAAAAAGAGGTAACTTAATAAATGTGCGCTATGCACACCTATGCCCCATTCCGCGGGCGGCGGGCGGCAGGGCACGCGGCACGTGGTCGCATCGCTATTCGCCCATAATAATACCGGTGTTGTCACTTTTTAAAAATTACCAAATTTCGGGGAAGTTGAAATTAATTCGCGGGAAAAAAAGATTATTTCAAAATTCATTTGTATTGGTACTATGATGATTACGTAAAATTTTATATTATATTTGGTTATGTGTTTACCTAACCTTTATTATCCTTATGGGTCGGACAGGGTTTTCTTAACATACTGTATTAGAGTCATTGGCGCCGATTTCGTTCTTCACAAACTAAACTAATTTTAAGTTAACTGCATCTTTTTCTTTCTATTTCATTAAGAAAAGGACGGAAGATAAAATGTCAGTTTAGACCTGTCAAATTAGTGCGCTCCTGACGTAAACTGGCGTATTTTTAGTCGCCATGTTTATAATCGTGTCTGAACTGATTCTCTTATTCGCAAAGTAAACTAATTTTAAGTTACGTGCATCTTTTTCTTTCTATTTCATTAAGAAAAGGATAGAAGATAACATTTAATTGCCTCGTACATTTTAAGCATTACTTATCAATGGCGTCAATTGGGTTGTGTCTTAAAAATAATTAATGCCCATCAGATAGATTTATAAAAAAATATTGAACCGTATTTTTTTTTCTTTCATTCAAATACTTAGGAAGATATATTGATTTGAAATGTCGCATAACGTCACGTCGCGGTACAAAATATACCGTGACGTAATTAGCCCCCACTCCGTAATTTTAATACGCTATATCTCAGTCGTTTTTGGTAATTTGGCCAAATAAAAAATACGGGTCTTAATTTTTTTTTTATTATCTATAAGACGGACTAATTCTTTTTTTGATTTTCATACTTTGGATACATCCCTATTGTCTTGTTTACAAACTAAACTAATTTTAGGGTCAATGCATCTTTTTCCTTCTATTTCATGAAGAAAAGGATAGAAGATAACATTTTAGTTTAATCCTGTCAAATTAAGATATTCCACAGACAGTTTAGACGCGATTATAAACATGGCGACCAAAAATACTTCGATTTACGTCAGGCGCGAACTAATTTGACAAAGTCAAAGTCAAAGTCAAAGTATTTTATTTGTTAAACACAGGTAACATGGTACATGGTATAAAATTTGTGTTTTATCACTATGTTTTGCCTTGCAAGGCAGTATTGGACATTAAAGTTAACATTTTCTTATTTTACGAGTATACTGTTATCATCTAAAAACTCATTGATGGAATAAGAAGCTTTTAAGCAGGTCGAAACTAACATTTTATTTCCTATTCTTTTGTTAATGAAATAGAATGAACTTAAATTTAGTTTGTAAACAAGGGAATCAGAGCCAATGTTATTTTTTTTTAAATATTTTTAACGAGTTTTGTTATTAATACTTTTTTTATATGTTTATTCTTTTTTTTTTACCTATCAGATTGCTAAATAATTCCGGTCGTCATTGTACGCGTATACTATCATATTTGACAGGCATCTTTAGTAGCGGAACCAGCTAATTACAATGCACGACCTGAAGTTTCCTGCACGGGCAATGTAGCCAAATATGGCACGAAATTGAAACACAATGTAGGTACTTTTCAACACGCTCGTACACTGGCGGTACTAAAAATAGTATTTAATTTATGTATGACATCGCTCTTCGGAAGTCCTATTGATGTTTCTTGCAATTAGTTTGTTGTTGAAGTTTTAAATAAATAAATAAATAAATAAATATATACGGACAAATCACACAGATTGAGCTAGCCCCAAAGTAAGTTCGAGACTTGTGTTATGGGATACTAACTCAACGATACTATATTTTATAATAGATACATATATAGATAAACATCCAAGACCCAGGCCAATCAGGAAAAGATCGTTTCCCATCATGACCTGGCCGGGGATCGAACCCAGGGAGGTGATCGCGCTAAATAAAACAGTAGAAGTTCAACTCTTGTTCGTATCTAATCCAGTTAAAGTTATGGTTTAGTTTCGATCACATTTCATATCGCGCTAAAGTTTTAACTTTGGTTGAAGTAAAATCAATGTAGGTATGAGTGATACATTTCATGAGATATAATAATTAAAACTAAAACAATCATAAGTAAATCTAATCGTTTAGACGTAAGTTTGACAAGGCATACAAAAAGTTAGCTTTGTTTCAACTTTTTCATTTGACAGCGGTTACGTTCCAATTGCGATCCAGTTATGGTTAAATCATTAGCGCGATACGAAACATAACAAAAGTTATGGTTTGGTTACAATCCAATTCTGTTTTGGTTGAATTATTTTAGCACGATTGCCCCCCAGGGCCAAATGTGTTGCTGTTTGTGTAATAAGTCTTCAAAGTGACAGTTTGATTTATTTTGGTTGTAGTTACCAAGTAAGGACTGTAGAGTATTAACTATCATTAATAATTTACCATTCATTGAACAATAGCTTTAAGCTGGTTGGACGGTAAATTCTACTTGTGAGATGTAGGATCTGTGAGACGTCATTATTTCGCGTTGTTCGTATGTGGCTGGCGCTTGGGGATACCTCTACATGGAACAAGTACACCAAATGCGTAACAATTAATCAATCTGAATCATTTTCAAAGATTATAACAATATAATAAATATATTTTTTCTACGACCATTTGGAAATTTGCTTAATACATAACCATAAGTCATATCTCAATAGTACTCATTCCTGCCAAGTCGTGTTACAATGACCATTTCCCATGATTTACCCACACGGGTAAATCGTACTATACTAAAACTTTTTAATTTTTTTAACGGCTATGGCTTCAAAAAATCAACATAATATGATTATTCCCAAAAGCGTGCGTATTTGTGACTAAACATCGCATATTATTAGGCTGTATGGATATGCCTTTGCCTTTCATTTGTGGGATTGTAACAACAAAACAACATTGACGGTTTTTTTGTATTTATATATTTTAAAGTCGGAGAAAAAGTTTTGTATGTCACTGTCGCAAACAGCTATTGTAATACTCGTGCTGATCAAAATATCACTCGTATTACTATAGCTATCATTGCTTGACAGTGGCATAAATAACTATTGAAGGATATTGGTAATCCATAGGTCACCATAGATCCATTGGTACTGCAATGAATGTTGTTTCAGGAATGGAAAAAGAAGAAGATTGAATAATATTCGCCAATCATAGTACGTAATTCATCACTTCTAAAGTAAATTCTCCACTGAAACCTTCGATCTAATTAGATAGAAGCTTGACAAGGGCCCCGACTCTCTTCTTCACAAACTATTCTTTCTTTTTTTATTTTTTGGCTTCGCACGGTCTGTGCATTTAGCCAATGTCAAGTAATTATGAATTATTCATGTAGAAAAAGACTGCAGCGTGACCAGTCTTACGTGTGAGGTTTGGGGCTAAGTCATGATGTGGCCACTATGCTGCGATATTTCGCTGTTCTTTATAAACTATTTACTAAATGCACTTTTTACTACATAAATCACGCACGTTTATTTAGTAAACAACACTATAAATAATTTTAAAAGTCCAATGAAAAACGAGCGTGACACTCAGCTTGACTTTCCCGCCAAAACTCTTTTTCTTCACAAACTAAAGTAAATTTAAGTTCAGTGTATCTTTTAATACAGGGTGTATCTGACATCGTAACGTAAACTTCGCGAAAAGGCTAGACCGCATGCCACTAATAAAATTATGATAGTCATTTATGTCATTAATGAACAGTTATAGAATACACAGTGTTTAAAAAAAGTGTCGGCTCGGCCTTTGAACGTTGCAAGCGTGCTGCCGTGCAGGTTTGTAGGTATGATGTTGATCCGTGCTGTGAACACTATTAAAT
The DNA here is from genome assembly GCA_037179545.1 of Sesamia inferens. NCBI lineage: Eukaryota > Metazoa > Arthropoda > Insecta > Lepidoptera > Noctuidae > Sesamia > Sesamia inferens. The sequence goes on along the minus strand of CM073935.1, from coordinate 11,351,959 downwards.
CAGCTGGTAAGATAGGTTTTCGAGTTTTGTTTTCATTGCACTTTTTTGTGTAACTAGCGAATTAATTAATTTTTACTTTAAAATCTTATTAGTTTATAAAAGTATAGCAATTATCAACGGTCTAAAGTGAAAAAATCTACATATATTTTTTTTAATTATGAAAAAGCCGGCGAAAAATTCCACCACTGGGGGGTTCAGAATCATGTACTGGATCCATGGTACTCGTTTGTGTGTCGATGTCAGATACATCCTGTATTTCATTATGAAAAAGGACAGAACATAATACGTTAGTAGACCTGTCAAATTAGTCTGCGTTTGACGTAAATTGACATATTTTTGGTCGCCGTGGTTATAATCTCGTCTAAACTGTCTATGGAATATCTTAATTTGACAGGATTAAACTATAATGTGATCTTCTATCCTTTTCTTAATGAAATAGAAGGAAAAAGATGCACTGACCCTAAAATTAGTTTAGTTTGTAAACAAGACAATAGGGATGTATCCAAAGTATGAAAATCAAAAAAATAATTAGTCCATCTTATAGATAATAAAAAAAAAAATTAAGACCCGTATTTTTTATTTGGCCAAATTACCAAAAACTACTGAGATATAGCCTATTAAAGTTACGGAGTGGGGGCTAATTACGTCACGGTATATTTTGTACCGCGACGTGACGTCATGCGACATTTCAAATCAATATAATATATCTTCCTAAGTATTTGAATGAAAGAAAAAATAAAAAATACGGTTCAATATTTTTTATAAATCTATCTGATGGGTATTGAATTATTTTTAAGACACAACCCAATTGACGCCATTGATAAGTAATACCTAAAATGTACGAGGCAATTACCTACTTTATTGGTGAATAATAACTAACAGTGATGGTTATCCCCGTTGCCAAGTAATAACACCTAAAGTAAACAAAGGGTACCATACCATACCAATTTCCAAAATATATTAAAACACGTGTCACTGGTGATCATTACAAATCATTGAACCGTCAAATTATAAGCTTATAATAAAAAACATGGGAAATTACACTTTAATAACACGGGGTTGCATAAGGTAAAATGCATTGGTAAATTATTTTCAACAAAATAATTAAGTAGAAAATAACCAATCATCATGATTACCATACTATTTTGATTATTAATGACACATTGAAGCTCGACACGCGACCATAATATTATCATGAGTTTTATTAACTATGGACACTATGATATTAAGGGGCTCAGGGGGGTAATCGCGCTAAATAAAACAGTAGAAGTTCAACTCTTGTTCGTATCTAATCCAGTAGGCCTAGTATGAGTTTTCAATACGAAACTCGATCGTTGATATCGTGCGCGTTTGGCGCTCTCATTGGTTGAGAGTTCTTACGACCTTGAAGTGGGCCAATCGCTGAGTCAAACGCGCTCGATATCGTCGAACGAGATTCGTAATGAAAACTCATACTAGGCCTACAGTTAAAGTTATCGTTTAGTTTCGATCATATTGCGTATCGCGCTAAAGTTTCAACTTTGGCTGAAGTAAAATCAATGTAGGTATGAGTGATACATTTCATCAGATATAATTATTAAAGCTAAATCATTATAAGTAAATCTAATCGTTTAGACGTAAATTTGACATGGCATAGAAAAAGTTAGCTTTGTTTCAACTTTATCATTTGACAACGGTTACGTTCCAATTGCGAACCAGTTATGGTTAGTCTGCTATTACAATAGTGTCAGAATACTCGATCAGTGATCTCATAATGATCGATTTTGACAAGTTTTGTAATCTACTAACGAAATGGCGTCATTATGTCTGTCCATTGACACTCCACTCGATATTAATAAATTTTCAAATTAAGTAGTAGACTTAAGGGAATCATTTCTACTAAGTAACGTACTTATTTTACAATACAGGATGGTCCAACTAGTGACGTCAACAATTTTTTTTTAGATTTCTCGCACCTGTGGGTATCCCAAAATACCCTATTAAGAAAAGCCCGTTAAGAAAAGGACAGAAGATAAAATGTCAGTTTAGACATGTCAAATTAGTGCGCTCCTGACGTAAACTGGCGTATTTTTAGTCGCCATGTTTATAATCGCATATAAACTGTCTATGGAGAATCTTAATTTGACAAGATTAAATGTTTGGTTTTTTTTTTTGGGACAAAACCCGCCACACTTTTCCCAACCACTGCAACTCCTGAAAGCCAGAATCAACAGTGGCGACCGCCAGAAAAACGCCGAGCAATGAAGCTCGACGAGTCCCGGAGAAACCATTCAACTGTCTTGGGTCCCGCAACGAAATTAATCAGAAAAGAATAGCGGAGGAGTAAGAAAAAAGATATTTTTTTCCACTTCCCTCCATAACAAGCAGGAGACAGAACAGAACTAGGCCAATCGGCACAAAGGGACATTATTGCAACTGGGAGAAGCCCAGATTGCCAAACACCACGGAATAAAATTTGATTAAGTTAATGGGTCCTAAGTAGGTATTAGCTGTTACAATTGATTCCAATAATAGGTATGGCAAAAGCGCCTGAACGCACGGAAATTGGTTCTGGTTTCTACAAGGCCAAAATTTGATTAAGTTAATGGAGATAAGATTAAATGTTATCTTCCACCCTTTTCTTAACAAAATGGAAAGAAAAAGACGCACATAACTTAAAATTGGTTTAGTTTGTGAACGACAGAATTGGCGCCAATGGCCCTGATTCCCTTGTTCAAAACTAAATTAAATTTAAGTTCAGTTCATCTTTTTCTTTCTATTTCATTAAGAAAATGACAGAAGATAACATTTTAGTTTAGACCTGTCAAATTAGTCCGCTACTGAGGCGTATTTTTGGTCGCCATGTTTATAATCGCGTCTGAACTGTCTATGAGTATCTTAATTTGACTGCATTAAACTAAAATGTTATCTTCTATCCTTTTCTTAATGAAATACAAAGAAAAAGATGTACTTAACTTAAAATTAGTTTAGTTTGTGGACTAGACAATCGGTGCCAATATTGCAGATCTTTGATTGCAGCAATAGGTTCCGGTCAAGAAGATACCTACAGTTAAATTATCATCCCCCTTTAAAGTTAACGAGTGATTATCGACTGATTAGGAACTATACATTTTTGACGTTTGCACGTCACTTGATTTTAATCATCGTTTATGAGTAAATTCCTTAAACATTATGGTGTTTATTCATTAATGATGATTAATGTTAAGTGACGTTAAAACATCAAAAAAAAATTTGTTTTTTTTATTAAAATATAAACCAGCGCTTGACCGCAATCCCGCCTGATGGTAAGCAGTGACGCAATCGTTGATGGTAAAGCGCACTAGTTTATTAAGAGCCTATTCACTCTAGCCTTGAAGACACTCAAATTGTAGTCCGACGGAAACACCGCCGCCGGCAGATTACTCCAGTCCCTCGATGTACGCGGTATAAAGGAGGAGGCGAAACGCTTCGTCCGGATCGTAGAGGTGTTAACAACATAAGGGTGGAAACTCGCCGTACGACGGGTCGTCCGATGGTGGAACGGAGATGGGGGAATTAAATCGTGCAATTCCCTCGCACACTCCCCAAAATGTATCCTATAGAACACCGAAAGGCTGGCTACTCTACGCCTGTGCTCTAGGCTTTGGAGACCAACTCGAGTTAAATCAAGGTCACCAATCAGTCTCTTCGCACGCCTCTCCACTGAATCCAAAGTGGCCAGGTGACACTTAGCAGCACCAGCCCAAATGTGGCTGCAGTACTCCACACACGAACGGACCTGTGCTTTGTACAACATTAGAAGCTGCCCTGGTGTGAAGTACTGCCGGACCTTTGCGGTAACGCCAAGTTTTCTGGCAGCCACCTTGGCCTTGGACTCAATGAATCGCCGATGATGATAAATTATGGTTCAACAGGTAGGTACTAATCACTAGTTCACTTTAAACAATGTTTATGAATAGGGGGATGTATACTTATAATTTTAATTAATATATGACCAGTTAATTAAGAACTAGGATACAAACGAAAGTAGTCTTGGACCAGTACTGAGATTCTGTAACCAACTCACTGTGAAAACAAGTCAAAGCAAGTGAAGAGAAGTGTCATTCCAAGTAATGCTAAGGTTTGACACCATTGCAAACTCGCTCTAAGGTCACTTCAACTAACTTTTCACGGTGAGATATTTATAGAATCGTTTTTCTCCTTCTACAGCCTATAGAGGTCCACGGCTGGACAAAGGCCTCCACCAATTCCACGATGACCAGTCTTGTGCTGCCCGCATCCATCGACTTCCCGCGATCTTCACCAGGTCCACTTTGTTGGAGCCTCCCTACGCTGCGTCTTTCGGTATGTGACCGCCACTTTAGAACCTTACTGCCCCATCGGCCATCGGTTCTACGAGTAGAGCAATGTGCCCTGCCCACTGCCACTTACTTTTAGCGACTCGAAGAGCTATGTCGGTGAATTTGGTTCTTCTGCGGATCTCCTCATTTCTGATTCGATCGCGGCCGCACAGAGAAACTCCGAGCATAGCTCTTTCTATCGCCTTTTGTGTGACATTGAGCCATTCTGTAACGGTTTTTAGTGTTATTTTAAAAGCAGGACACAAGCCTCTCACCCTGACCTCCACATCAAGAAACACCTTCTTTTAAAATAGACGCGTTTTATTAAATGTATAAAAAACTACTAGAAATTTTGATTGTGTGTAAAATTTGATGCTTCAAGAAACACCTTTCTCAAAAATATGGCTCAGAAATCGCAGTCCTTACCAACAATGGAACAAAAACAACAAAAGTTCTAAGGCATCGGCCCTGCACATGTCAGGGTCTTAATATTTGGCAAACGGCGTAAAGAGATCGACTCTGAAACCCTTGCCATCCTTTGTGATGCCCGTCAAGGGACAGATGTGCTCTGCGTAAGGTTATGCGCAAATTTTTGATGAAGCAAGAAAAGTATGGACATGACTTGGACGCTGAAGGGTTAAAATAAATAAAGTTGAAAAGAATTACAAACGATAAAATACATTATACAACGTCACGCCAACAAAGGAAGAGGCAGGCCGTAGGGAAAAGGTACTAACGACAGAACATCAAGCTACTAATCTGTCACATTTCTTTGTTAGATTTTCAACTTTATTGTAAAAGCAGTAAGGCTTCCCAATTAAGGGAATATTTGTCAGTTCCAGGTACTTGACCTGATGTCGTCCCCACAAAGGCACAGTTCAGTGTGGTAATCCACATTAGATTACTTAACTCGTATTGGTTTTAAGAAGGGGAATTTCGGACATTTTTGTCTTTTTTTCAAAATGACGTTTATGCTATCTACATTAACAGAAAGGACACGAAAAGAATTTCTTTGAGAAATCAAGGATTGAATAGGGTAGTTGACTAAAACAAACTAATCAGTTCGTCAGTCAGATTTCCAAAAAATACTAGACACATTTCTTTTTTCATGTAAACAAAAAATGAAGACGACACAGTGCGTTGAAAACTCGTGTGTGTCACTGCACGCCACACTTTTTAGCGAGGAGTAACGTCACCAGCCACCACTCCTGACACACTCCACTATCTTTGATGCCTTTTATATTTGTCAATTTGTATTGATTTGATAAAACAATATATACGTATCCAATATTTTTCTATAATCTGAATGACGGACTAAATAGAATCAATTTTTTTTTTACCCAGGAAATATCCCTATTGTTCAATTTTATATTAAAAAAAAACTTAATTTAGCTTACATTTGTGGAAGCAGCTTTCATTTTAAACCGCAATCTGCTTGGGACCTGATCACCCTGGCTAGTTGAACTGACATTGTGCGGACGACAGCAGGCCAAGCCACCCGAAACTGTCAAATATTCCCAATGAATCTTGAGCCTTAATGCTTACCTGAAACCTGACATATTGTAGTAGCTTAATGTGCTGTCGTTTATACATATAGCTTACCTAGTAATAATACATATATCAGCACATAATTTCTAATATTTTACAGAAACAAGGATCAAAGATCTTATAAACGTCATTTTTGAAATTTATTTATAGATTCATATCTATAGATAATAATAATTAAATCTAATGTTCAACGGGTTATAGAAGCTAATAAATATTAAATGTAATAAACCCAGTTTCACATTTATTGCAGATGTGCCAATATATTTTGTAGAGAAGTCAGCTTTTACAGAAAATATATGGATTGGGAAGACATCACGTGTTCTGGACTGGTCGGCTAGTTTTACTAGCGAATAAAGGCGCATCTACACTAATCCATCGACCGTTAGGAGCGCAGGCGCAACAGGTGTCGACACAATGCCCGATATTCGCGCCATGATCCGCTATTATTGTTATTATTGAGTAAATTCTTTTCTCTTGTTATGTTTGGTAATTTTAAGAATTAGACTAAAAAGAATCCAATTTCTTTTTAAAGAAGGTTCCTAGTGTGTAATTGGTATTTTATTTAAATTATCTGTTTGATAATCATGTTGGTCTCGCCGTTTTAAAGCATAACTTGATTTTTTACTATGGTTCCGTACCATTTATTTATGAAATTAAAGGATTTAAGTTATTTGTATGAAAGATTACGCGGTAATAAGCGGTTTACGATTTACGAGGTATTAAAAACAACTACTTCTAGATCTCGTTCAAGACAATTTTCGTTGGTAGTTTTTATAGTAATGTACATCATGTTTTTTTTAGATTTTTCATTTTCTTATTTTAGAAGTTAATTTTTTTCCACTTTGGAAGCGTCAGTCACGCAAATTATTCGGTTTAGAAAAAAAATATTTTAGAAACCTCGATATCATTTTTAAAGACCTATCCATAGATACCCCAGTGTTTGATGAAAAAAAAATTTTTGAGTTTCATTTCTAAGTATGGGGAGCCCCCAATATATTTTTTTTTTATTTTTGCATCAAAATCTTAATGCGGTTCGCAGAATACATCTACCTACCATGTTCCAACAGTATAGCTCTTATAGTTTCGAAAAAAATGGCTGTGACATATGGACGGACAGACGGACAGACAGACATGACGAATCTATAAGGGTTCCGTTTTTTACCACTTGGCTACGGAACCCTAAAAACGGGAACTTATTACTAAGATTCCAAAGTAGGTCTATCCGTCTGTCAGGCTCATGAACCGCAATAGTTACACCGTCGAATTTTTTTCATAGATGATGAATTTCTTTGCCTCTATAACAAAAACTACCAAAAACAGAATATGTAGGTAATAGGTGTACCTACTACAAATAAGTTTCCGCCGTGTTTTGAACATTTTGACGAGCATTATCATGTAGGAGAATAATTTTGTCATATCTGGAGTAGTAATGGGAGCGTTTTTCCTCCAATAATGCTTCCAATTCCATGTCTTCGTACGATTTCGGTCTTAAGCTACGTTCTTTGTCTTCACAGTTTCCAAACTTTTGAAAACACTCATGACAACTTCTCTCGCTTAAAGCAGCTTCACCATAAGCTTCTACTAGCAATCGAGCCTCAGCAGCAGATTCATTTTAAAGAAGACGTAACAAAAGGGTTCGCAAATGACGCTTATTCGGCACGAAACTTGTCATGTTTGTACAAAAATAAATATGTGATACTGATAAGTACAAAGTCACTAATACTCTAGTGCATTTTTTTACCAGATGTCCGAACTTACGATATCACATTTTACATCTGACAAATTTAACGTAAACTCCTAGTGATGACATCTTTTGTTAAACGGCGAAAACTTATTTGTAAACCTAATATTTTTTTTTTAATAATCTAACAGTAGGGTTCCGTAGGGTGAGGAACCCTTTATGCAGGAGTGCAACTCGCACTTGTTTGAATATTTAGGTAGTACCTAGATGTTTTAGTGCGATAAATTTCTTTCTTCGTTCATACTCTGTAGGCCTAGTATGAGTTTTCATTACGAAACTTGTTCGCCGATATCGAGCGCGTTTGACTCAGCGATTGGCCCGCTTCAAGGTCGTAAGAACTCTCAACCAATGAGAGTGCCAAACGCGCTCGATACGATCGAACGAGTTTCGTATTGAAAACTCATACTAGGCCTACTGAACCATTATTTCTACCCTACCCTATTCTATTCTATTCCTACCCTAATTAACAAGCTGTATCAACTCGGAGTCCGTGGATATCAACTCAAATTACTGTCTGATTATTTGTCTGGAAGAACACAAAAGGTGAAAATTGGCAAATACACGAGCGATGCCTTACCTGTTATCCATGGAGTGCCACAGGGTAGTATCTTAGGTCCAACGTTGTTCCTTATATATTTAAATAATCTTACACTACTTAATATTGAAAACTGCAAAATAATTTCGTATGCAGATGATACTACCCTAACATTCCAAGGTGATACTTGGAGTGAAACTTTCCGAAACGCACAAAATGGCTATAACACGGTTACAAAATGGCTTGCTCAAAACTACCTCTCTCTTAATACCGAAAAAACCAAATATATCCCATTTTCTATTCGAAATACAAAGGAATTGCTACGATCAACGTATCGTATAACTTCCCACATTTGCCATAGTGAATCTATAAATTGCTCTTGTCCGTCTCTGTCTCCTGTTGAATACATTAAATATTTAGGACTTATATTTGACAGAAAACTTAATTTTAAAAATCATTTAATTAATCTCTCACACAGGCTAAGAAAACTTATATATGTATTCAAGCAAATAAGACATTCGACAAATGCCAATATTATGAAAATGATTTATTATTCTTTGTGTCAATCGGTTATAACCTATTGTATTACCTGTTGGGGCGGTGCTGCTAAAACGCATAATATAATTGCTGAAAGAGCTCAAAGGGCCTTACTGAAGGTAAGCTATTTTAAACCCAGGTATTTTTCTACTATTGAGCTGTACAGGGAATGTGAGGTACTAACCGTACGCAAACTGTTTGTATTAGCTTTAATTATGAGACAGCATTCCTGTGTCCAGTTAAGTGTACTGTCTGAAAAAGATATTGCAAGGAGAAGACGTTTCGACTTGTTGAAATCAGTTCCATGCAGAACATCTTTTGCTCAAAAATTCAGCATGTTTCTTGGCCCAAAACTATTTAACATTGCAAATAAGCAGTTGCACATTTTCTCCATGTCAAAAAGAGAGTGCAAGCAGAATGTAGTCACTTGGCTTCTTCCCCTAACCTATGATGAAACCGAAAAACTATTTAGCATAGCTGTATAGGATTTCTTTTTTTAGTATCAAAAATATTTAAATACAATTAATAAATTCTATTTCACATAAACCAACATGGGTAGTGGTGATGTGTCTGTGGCTGGGTGCACGGTCCCAATTAGTCGTTTTCTATGGAGAGGAAACGGCAAAAAAGCCACGCTTTCTATTTTAAATTGATTGATTAATGTTATCAAATTACAATGGGTATGGCAGGACAAGGTCGGCAATAGTCACCTGGTTGATCCCTTGTTTATACTTGTTCTAAGTGAATATCTTATGTCCTATTTTTCTCGGGCACACACGCACGCTACCCACACACACGCTACCCACACACAAACATCATACACCCTCACAAAACACACATACACCATCACAAAAACACAAAAACTCGCGCGCACACACACACATATCACCCATGCACAAACATTACACACCCACACAAAAGCACACATACACTCATATGCACCTCTATAGGCACTAGCAGGTACCGTTCATTTGTTTGATTCAATTTTTATTTTTTTTCAATTTTTGTTTCTAGTTTTGCACCTAAATAGTAATAATAATTATTGCCTTGTGTCTAAAATCCAAATAATTATAACTCATACTCATCTAGGCAATAATAATATAGGCAATGACAATTATTCAATTGAGTAAAGCACATAGTTTATATGTTATTTTGATCATTTGGGTACAATTGTTTCCGAAGGTGGGCGCTGATACCTATAATTACAAGATATTTAGTTATCTTAGCTTAGGTATTGGTTGCAACTCTAAAATACAACTTTACTTACCTTAGGTCTATTTTTATTGTAAAACAATTGTTTTGTGTTTCTCTTTACTTTAAGGTGCAAATAAACGATTTTTATTTTTTTATTTATTATAGTATTTTAATCGCACAACGCGCCACGTGCTTGCAGTCAATGTAGCTACCATGAATTTTCATTACGAGACTCGATCGTCGATGTCGACCGCGTTCCTCGCTCTCATTGGTTGAGAGTTCTTACAACCTTTAAGCGGGCAAATCGATGAGTCAAACGCGCTCTCGATATCGACGATCGAGTCTCGTAATGTAGACTCATGGTGGCTACACAGGTCATAAGTACCTAATGTCATACCTACAGTACCTAAAAACTTTAGTTTTAGAATGCTGATCACAAAAAAGTTTATGGAATTCGAATATCGAATTGTTCATGAAAATAAAAATGTGTACTTCTTAGAATTTTACTCATTTTTAAATATGGAGTGGACGCTTAACTTAAAGTATAGTAATGTTTTGCAGTTACTGGGTTACATCAATGCGGTTACGCGCCAATTCAAATTTTTGACACACCGGAGAATTTGAATAGGTATAACACACAAAGATTACTCACTCTAAAATTCTTCTTGCCCTCCCTAGGCCTGACTTGCATCCCCCTAGGTCTGACTTGCCCCCCCCTAGGCCAGAAGCTGGATACGTCCACGCAGATGTTATGTCTGGCGGGCACTTGCCCACAGGTTGATGTCGTGAACTCGTATTCGTGCTATTTGCACCGTAAACTCTGCTTGCGAAATGCAAGATTCTGCATAACGGTAGTATGATGCGTTGTTCGCATGTAGCGTTGTAGGTGATGTAGTGCTGAGGGTTCAGTTCGGCGGGATCGTACAGGGCTCGGGACGAGATCGGCACGGTTCGGGATCGGTTCGAGACCGGTATGGTTCGTCGGGAACGGACTAGGATCGGGTCGAGATCTATTTGGGATCGGTACGGTTCATCGGGATCGGACACAGGATCAGGTCGAGATCGGTTCGGTTCGTCGGGATCGGGCCGGGATTGGTTCGGGATCACGTCGGGATCGGTTTCGGATCGGGTCGGGATCGGTTCAGGACCGTCGAGGTCACCAGTGAAGACGTATGAGGAACAGGGTTTAAAGTTCACTCATCCTCCGTAGAAAAGGGAAGATCCTCCGATCAAACTGCTATTGTCCGACGGGCACTTGCCCACCTGTTGATGTCGCGGACTTGTGTGCGTGCTTGCGAGATGCAGGATTTCCGTGACGTCAGTATGACGCGTTGTGCAGGAAAAAGATAGAACCATACATAATCAAATCAGTGCATTATGCTGGGGCTACATTAGCGGGCGAAGATTCGTATCGCGTTGGCGGCCAAAATATCCGTTGTCGGACATACACGATGTTCTTGTCTACATTGGCGGCCGAAGATTGAGAAAGCGGCCTACGGCGAATATTAGTTGATTAGTTATGCGGCCGAGATGATGGAGGAAGCAGTGGATTTACATTCGTCATCATCAACCTTTTTATTGTCCTCTCATACAGAGAAGGATTGAGCGTAATCACCACGCTTGCTCAATGCGGGTCAGAGGTAATTTCAGACTTAAAGTCCAGGTTTCCTCAAGATGTTTTCCTTCACCTTCAGTCATTGGTGTCCAAGATATACTTAGAAAGTACATATAACTTTAGAAAAGTTACATTGGTACTTGCCTGATCTGGAATCGTACCCGCGCACTCATACTTGAGAGGCTGGTGTTTCAACCACTAGGCCACCACGACTTACATTAAGTATAATATATCAGTAAATTATTATTTATTACATGTTACAAAACAAAAACAATGCAAAAAGAACGTCGGTCCCGCTTCAAAGTCTGGACGACACTGAAGTGACGTAGGTGTGACCACTCCAGCGAATATTGTCGCGACAAATGCTTTGAAGCGCGTCACTTTACCGACAGTGCCCCAATGCTATATCGTCTGCGCACGAATACATTGCGTTGCAACGATGTACCCGGCCACATACCATCGCCGTAGCACGCTAATGTAGCCCCGGCATTAGACGGCAGTTTCGCTTGTTATGCTTCATACAACGAACAAGTCATGAATCTACCGCGGTTCCGCTACTATAGTTTTGCGACGGAGATGTGATACTCGCCTGTAGGTTTTCTTTTAGCTACGATGCGTGTGCGCACGAACGATAAAGGTTGGTTTAAATAAAACATCAGCATATTTTAATAAAAAACATTCAACTATTAAATGCATAATATATTAGTTATATTCACAGATATATATTATATAAACTTTTAAGTAGGTTAAACTTTCGAGATAACCGCCGACAACTTCTTTAGAAATATTTAATTGTATTTAGTGACAAAATGTAAATAGAACTTCTTTAATTACAAAGTTTTGAATAATCCCAATAATATAAAATATCAACAGGATAATAATCGCATAATACCCTTTCAGTTTCAATCACAATCTGAAGCATAGTAGCCATCCATTGCTTCATATGTTCGAAAAATGTATCTGGTGTTCAACGTGAATAACGCAATGCCATTTTAAGTGTATTACTCAATTATGCCGGAAGTTTTGTAACCAATTGTGAATAGTTAGGGCTTTTGAAAGCTAACTTCATCGTCATTTCAGCCGAAAGACGTCCACTGCTGGATATAGTACTCCCCAAGAATGTCCACGACGACCGGTCCTGCGCCTCTCGCAACCAGCGGTATCCCGCGACCTTCACCAGGTCGTCGGTCCACCTTGTCGAGGGCCTACCCACGCTGCGTCTTCCGGTGCGTGGTTGCCACTCGAGAACCCGTCCGCCCCATCGGGCATCGGTCCTATGGGCTATGTGCCCGGCCCAATGCCACTTCAGTGTTGCAATTCTTCTGGCTATGTCGGTTACTCTACACTTATCTAAACTAATATTATAGTGAAAAGATTCCATTTTTGTGTGTTAGCTTTGGATGATATATTATAGGTACTGTATACAATAAGTAAAGAAAACCCCGTCCGACCCAAAAGGATAATAAAAGTTAGGTAAACACATAACCAAATAAAATATGAAATTTTAACACAGACACACACACAAATTTTCGTATTTTTTTAAAAGTGACAACACCATTTTACACAGTATTATTATGAGTGATGCGACCACGTGCCGCATGCCCTTTCCCCCTTCACGCGCACATGTATGCTTACCGTGTTGCCTACCGCACATGTATTAAGTTACCTCGCTTTTTCGAAAAAATACTTCACTTATAAGGCGCGGCGCCATATTGCTGAATAAAGCGTTTCGGCGGCTTATTTGAATTTTGAATTTTTATTTGCATGTTACAAAATAAATGGGAAACAACACACACACTACCACCAATTGGTTACAAACTGCTTTCCAATCATTCAAAGATGTATGAATAAAATTCGAACCGCACAGTAACAACATTTTAACATAAAATATCACAAAATGTCAAATTATTATTAATAATAATTAAGTTTAAACAGCTCCTATCTGTAGTATCGGCAGAGCCAATTGGAACGCGTTCTGGATGTAGGTGGAACTGTTGCCAGCCTGAAAATATAAATGGGGAAATAAATGAATACATAACTGTATAATAGGGATGTATCCAATGTATGAAAATCAGAAAAATAATTAGTTCGTCTTATAAATAATAACAAAAATTAAGACCCGTATTTTTTATTTTGTCGAAATTACTAAAAACTACTGCGATATAGCGTATTAAAGTTACGGAGTAGGGCCTAATTACGTCACGCCGTGGTATATTTTGTACCACGGCGTGACGTCATGCGACATTTTAAATCAATATATCTTCCTAAGTCTTTGAATGAAAGAAAAAATTAAAAATACGTGTTCAATGTTTTTTATAAATCTATCCGATGGATATTAAATTATTTTTTAGAATACAACCCAATTCACGAAGCGATTTGCTCTTTACATGTGTTTCTTTACCGTTCGAGCCATCGTTGAACTTGAAATTGTTTATATGGGCTATGTGCTGACGACGCTTCCCACCTTCAAGCACACATTCAGTATGTTTTTAGACTCAGTTACAATAATAGTACGAGATCCGGCTGCAGAATCAGTGTACCCATCGAGTGTTTGCTGAAAACCAAATTTTTTCACATATTTATGATTAGGAGAATTTATATCTACCAGGTTGCCTATCAAAATGTGGCCGCTAGTATTTTTAATTAAATTATTAATAATTCATAATCCGTAAGAAATTTCACTGACATGTTTTTTCAATGAAATGTCGTCTATTTTACGGTAACATCTATGAAGACTCTGAAAAATCATGGTTGCCGTTGCGCACCTGGCCGCACCTCTTCGCAGCCAGGTATACACAGGTATGATTTTGTTACATTTATACACCCACAACGTACATTCATATTTTATAAATCAAATTAAAGCTAATTTTTTTCTGTTCATTATTATATACGGTTGCCTAATTAAATCTGGCCGCAAATAAGGGTTGCTGGCTGTTAAATAAAGTAAACATTAAAAGTAGAGTGAAAGAGAGCTAGCGCGTTACACTACTATTCAGACGAGGATAGCAATTGCCAGCTGTCGGACTGTTTAAAGCCATTGCGCATGCGTCAGATGCTAGTGTCCTCAACCTCCGATTCAAACAATAGTAGGTACGCCTCAAAATAATAAATACTCCAAAAGAAACGTCTTGGAGTATTTATTATTTTGAGGCGTACCGTAAAATGTAATTTAATTCATCAACAATATCCGTAAATGGATATTGTTGATGAATAAAACCAAGGTTATTTATGTAAAAAAAATTGTGTTGTGCAAGTACTGTATGAAAAAGATTTGATTTTATTTAAGTATTAGATTTATTTTACATATTCATAAATTTAAGTAAATTATACATTTTTAAAATGTATTTAATATTTAATTTATTTAATTTTTTTTTTTAATATTTAATATTTATTTTTTTTATTTTTTTAATATTTATTTTTTTTTCATTAATTTTATTTCACCCCGATGAGATTGATAATTTTTCGATGCACAAATGAAACAGCAATATATTATGTTGTGTATTACGTACTCCAAAATAGCGTGGTTTTTAACTTAGAATAAAAGTCGCAACTGATCCGTTGAGAACACTAGCATCTGACGCATGCGCAATGGCTTTAAACAGTCCGACAGCTGGCAATTGCTATCCTCGTCTGAATAGTAGTGTAACGCGCTAGCTCTCTTTCACTCTACTTTTAATGTTTACTTTATTTAACAGCCAGCAACCCTTATTTGCGGCCAAATTTAATTTGGCAACCGTATATAATAATGAACAGAAAAAAATTAGCTTTAATTTGATTTATAAAATATGAATGTACGTTGTGGGTGTATAAATGTAACAAAATCATACCTGTGTATACCTGGCTGCGAAGAGGTGCGGCCAGGTGCGCAACGGCAACCATGATTTTTCAGAGTCTTCATAGATATTGCCGTAAAATAGACGACATTTCATTGAAAAAACATGTCAGTGAAATTTCTTACGGATTATGAATTATTAATAATTTAATTAAAAATACTAGCGGCCACATTTTGATAGGCAACCTGGTGGATATAAATTCTCCTAATCATAAATATGTGTAAAAATTTGGTTTTCAGCAAACACTCGATGGGTACACTGATTCTGCAGCCGGATCTTAGACTATAAGTAAAGCGCGTGCCGCTTCGTAAGATAAAAATAATGTACCAACTCTTGTACCACTTATACGAGTACACTAGATTCACAATCAGTGTAAAAAATGGTTGAACTGAACAAGCGCTCAACGCAGCACTTGGGTGCTTCTTTCATTTAGCACTTACTTTATAATTCTGACTTTAATGCATGCGTGCAAGATTGAATTTGGTTTGATGTCAGACGCGGTCATAAAAAATAATGGCTTTTTTTACTACTTTGTGATAAGAACTTTATACACTGGACTTAAGGCTGATTTTAAATTAATGTATATTTATTTTGACTAGACTGCTTAATACTTGTCGCCATTTTTGATAAGAGTTTTGTTGAGACTGTGTATTTAGTGTATAAGTGGCCGATGGTACCAACGAGTATATTTATCGATCCTGTTAAAATAATTCGATTTTTCCTATCGATTAACTGGAGAAGCTGAAGTTTGAGTGTAATGGAGAAACATAATAAGATAGGGAACAGACACCATTCAAGGACATGGCCTTCAGTAATAAAGTGGACGAAGATATAATAAAATAATAAAAATCTTTATTGTCTCAAGGTTTACAGTTCATAGGGTGATTTATATCTAGATACAGGTAAATGTAATGGGGGGAATGTGATGTACTGATGCTGCCTCCCAAACTAAGCGAAAGCTTGTATTTTGAGTGGCAATATAGAGCCGCCAGCGACTTCGTTCGCGTGGAGTTAGTTACACTCCGCTCCTATTGGTCGCAGCGTGATGTTATATAGCGTAAAGCCTTCCTGGATTATTGGGCTATCCAACTCAAAAAGAATTTTTCAAATCGGACCAGTAGTTCCTGAGATTAGCGGGTTCAAACAAACAAACAAACTCTTCAGCTTTATATATTAGTATAGATATAGAGAGAATAATTTGAGAGCTTACCTCTAAGAATATATTAGTGATATACGTGTTGGCTTGTTCCTTATTGTCTGTAGGTAGAGCGTTCAGCTTCTCTGTGAAAAGTGTCGCCAGCTCGCTGATGTGTTTTGTTAGTACCACTGTCATCCTGAAAAAGGGATATGAATGAACTTTAAAAGATATAATACTCTTTGGTGGTGGCCTAGTGGTTAAAACACCAGCCTCTCAAGTATGAGTGTGTGGGTTCGATTCCAGGCCAGGCAAGTACCAATGTAACTTTTCTAAGTTATATGTACTTTCCAAGTATATCTTGGACACCACTGACTGATTACAAGCTGAAGGAAAACATCTTGAAGAAACCTGGACTTTAACAGTCTTATTCATAAAACTTTAATCAATTGCTAAGCAACTGATTAGCAAAATTCTTATTCATAAAAGCTGTTTTACGCTAAGAGGATGCTAAGCAATTGATTAGTAGCTGTCAAAATTAAACATCACCGGACCGCTGTTAAGAGGATGGTTAGAGGCAACAATATGGCGGATTTTATTTGAATCAGCTGATTGATTTAATATGATCATTATGCTTCGAAGTTATTTTGTTTATAAAATCGAATAGTGCGTAAATATGGATGTTAAAAACCTTTTATTGAATTTACAAAACGACGTAGTAAAGTTATTAATATAACTTTACTACGTCGTTTCAAAGCTAATGCTTTGAAACTTTTTTGACTTACAAGCTTTACTCAGTAGTAGGCTATAACATCGGCTGCCGGCAGAAGTTACCACCCACCAGACAAAGTCTTGCCGCCAAGCGATTCGTCGTGTTCCGGCATGATGTCTTGTGAAGCCGTACGGAGGACGGGTCTGAGCAGTTGTGTTGCAAAGTGTGTCGGGTACGGTGCGCCAAATGTTGTTGTGTCGGGAGTTTGGTCGTGGAGGGTCTCCAGATCAATCTCCCTCTTGCGCAGCATCGTTGGTCGTATTGTTGGGTTTAACATTGCATCACCTCGCTCAACTGCCGTCTTCCTTTTCATTCACTCCGTTTTTTTAAGTGTATAGGCTCTTAATAAACTAGCGCGCTTTACCATCAACGATTGCATCACTGCTTGCCATGAGGTGGGATTGCGGTCAGGCACTGGTTTATAAAAGCAGTAATAAAAAAGATAGAATTTTAGATGCTGCCCTATGTTTCCTTGTGTTATCTTATGTCATTTCTAAGGCACAAGACTAAAAAAAGTCATGTTGTGGCAGCAATACACAAATAATAAGACACTTTTTTAGAAATATTTTATTTTGATACGCAATAAAACTGTTTACATTTTTGTGCTAAAAATAATTCATTGTTTTTGTTTTCCAATACTTTTCTTCCATAAACATGAGAGCCATTCTTGACTCACGCGACCCTCATTCCTCATCTTTTTCCCTCAGCATGGTCCTCTCCTTCGCCGTCATTGCGAGATTGAATAATATTGCCGCTAGGTGCTAATAGTGGCTTCGTTTGTAGCAATAAAACGTGTGCCTGTAAACAAGAATAATAATTCTGTAAAAAGCAGTACAAAAGCAGTAGGAAGTAATGTAATGTATACACAAGAACCCACTTAAATTTCTTAAATAGCAAATGGATGTTTACAAGCATAAACAGCAGGAAAATACACAGTTACTATCGGCTACTGCTTTAACATTAATTTCGTCACTTTAGATTAGTAATTTCATATAAATAGAGAGATAAATACCTTTTTCTGTTTACTATAATATTATTGGAGTTTATTACTTTCACTACTATCATCACAAATACAATTATTTAATTGTAATAAATCATTTTATTTATATTCAAATTAT
The DNA here is from genome assembly GCA_037179545.1 of Sesamia inferens. Classification (NCBI taxonomy): domain Eukaryota; kingdom Metazoa; phylum Arthropoda; class Insecta; order Lepidoptera; family Noctuidae; genus Sesamia; species Sesamia inferens. The sequence continues at coordinate 11,333,612 of CM073935.1, read as the reverse complement.
CCGATGAAATTTCTGACATTTTTCTGCCAAACACGACAGATAAAAAATCGTAGTTTTGACAAGTTTATTCTAAAAATTCCATTTTTTAGTCAACTATTTTGATTATAATCTGTGCCGAAGGCATAGTTTCACCTCTACTTCGTATCGCTACTAATCATCTGCTAACTAGCTTTTATGAATAAAGAAAAGTTAATCATTGATTAAGAGCTAACTAAATGGTTAGCTAAATAGTCGCTAATGAGTGATTAACAAGTTTTTTATGAATAACACAGTAAGTCTGAAATCGCCATCCCGTATTGAGCAGCGCCGTAGGCCGCTTTCTGAATCTTCGCCCGCCAATGTAGACAAGAACATCGTGTATGTCCGACAACGGATATTTTGGCCGCCAACGCGATACGAATCTTCGCCCGCTAATGTAGCCCCAGCATAATGCACTGATTTGATTATGTATGGTTCTATCTTTTTCCTGCACAACGCGTCATACTAACGTCACGGAATTCCTGCATCTCGCAAGCACGCATACAAGTCCGCGACATCAACAGGTGGGCAAGTGCCCGTCAGACAATACCAGTTTGGTCGGATCGATTACGCTCACTCCTCTGTATGAGAGGAGACCTGTGCCCAGCAGTAGGACGATAAAAAGGTTGATGATTATGATGACGAGGTATAGGTTAGTACTTACTGTGTGAGGGCGTCCGCTTCATCAGCTGTGGATCTTCGCGATTTAACGAGCAACATCTCGGCTGCCTTGTGGTATTGTTCAACTGACAGCGCCGTGCATTGTGCCAATGTTGACACACCTCGCTTGTATACAGCTTTCACGGGGACTTCTGAGTCTAAAGTTGATATGTAGTCCAAAATCTCTTTGTATTGTCTGTAAGGAGAGGTAGTTAAAATCAGTAAGAAAGTATGATTATAAATAAATAAATATATACGGACAAATCACACAGATTGAGCTAGCCTTAAAGTAAATTCGAGACTTGTGTTATGAGTATAGGTCAGAATAGGTAGAGTGATTTTTGGCACTTGTATCATAAATGGCCATTTTTCCGGATCCAAGTTAATATTGTTAATGTTGGTAGTGGCATTATTACTACTCAATTCATTTAAAGGAAGGTAATAAAACTAAACTAATTTACTATTTACTTGTTGAAAAATAAAAACAATCAAATTCCGATCGAAGCATTAATACATTTCAATATTTTATTTTTAGCCTCTAATGAAAGGTATGGCCAAATCAAACGGTTTTACGACTTGATAGAATGCATACATACTTTTTTTTAATAATCAACCAATTCCGTAAATCCGGAGGAATGTTCATCCATACTAATCAATCGACCAGATTTTTGGCATACAGTTAGTTGAAAAGATGGAGAGTAACATAGGCTACTTTTGGTCCTAAAAAAACATCAAGTTCCCAAGGGAGATTCCTGGAATATTTGTATGTGTACACCAAATACATATATATTATAAATCGGAAAGTGAGTTTTTTTGTTTGTTTGTTCCGCTTTGACGCCGTAACTACTAAGCCGGTTGTTTTGAAATTTTGCAGACGTAAAGTTAGAAGTCCGGATTAAATAACAGGGTACTTTTTTACCCCGGAAAAAAATTATATTCACGAGGGAAATCTAAAGGCGCGATATAACCGATCTCCACGCGAGCGAAGCCGCGGGCGGAAAGCTAGTATTAATATATATGTTTCCGATCAATGACCCCAATTCACTCTACCTATTCCGACCTATAGTTATGAGATACTAACTCAACGATACTATATTTATAATATATACATATATAGATAAACATCCAAGACCCAGGCCAATCAGGAAAAGATCGTTTCTCATCATGACCTGGCCGGGGATCGGACCCGGGGCCTCCACGTCGCAGGCAGGCGTGTTACTTATGAAAAAATTTGGCTGTGGCGCCATCTACATCGCCACATGCGCACTAAGCAACACATCAATGTCACGCAAAATTCTGCATCGCGTAAGTCTACCGCGTAACTAACGTCACTCGTCTGGACAGAGAACCTTCAGTTTCTTCGGAGGATTTAATTAAGTTGATAAGAAATATGTAATATGTTAAGGGAGAGCGGCCTCTCCTGGCACAAGTGTTTTCAAACTTAAAAGGAGAGGTCAACCTCAATTTTGTTTGTACCAACTTAGTTTTTAAATAAAATATTTTTCATTTTTTTCTTTTTATAATGACCTGAAGGAAATTACCGGAAGGGTTTTAATGCCATCCTTGGGATCTTCTAAGACAATTTTTTCGGTATGAAAATCTTCATGGATGTCTTCCGTTTTGGGGTGGGCCGAGGGGCTTTCTAACTTTTACTGAATAATCCACCCTGGTGTTCCAACATCAGAGGCTGCCGGTGCGAATACGACTACTCCGGACTGGTGAAGACTTGCATTGTGCTCCAGGTTCGACAGAGGGAAGTAAGATGTTAAGAATAACTGGCGAAATGTAGGTGTTCTGTAGGCATATCTTTGCCTGACCCTTTGATTTGTAGAGTACAGGCTTATGAACTTACTTGACCAGCGGCTGGAACTGCAGCTTAAGACCTAGGTCTTGTGTAGCGGTCTGCAAGCGTTCATGAAACGCGTCAGATTTTGAAAGGTCTTCACTAGGAGATTCTTCATCGTCATCATCTTCTTCTGGCATTTCACACAGTTCTGTAGAGGGGAAATTGTTCTTGTTATCGTGTCGTTTACGAAAATAACCCATAAAATGTACCATCATCTAGCCTTTTTCCACTATGCTGGGTCGATTTTCAGTTTAACCTCTTGCTGTTGAATTTTACACGGAGCGACTGTCTATTTGATCTCCACAACTCAGTTACTGGGTAATATGATACGCCTTGATAAGAGTGGTTGTCAGACTAGAGCTTCTGACAACCCGTAACGACTGTCAAAGATCTAAGAATGACAGCTGGGACCAATGGCTTAACATACTGTTACGAATGCACCTTAGGTCAATGTTATAAGGTTCAATATTACGTGAAATGCCATACGTAACTTTTAAGCCCGATATCTTGAGTCTTAGGCATTGTAGAGGTACGATATAAAACCAATTGCTAGATATAGGGTGACATATCAAATGGTACAGGTTTCATCAATACTCGAAACTATGCGCTATTATTATTAATTCTAGACAGATCTAGAATGTTCGATCAGCTGACCTATACAGTATGTTAAGAAAGCCCTGTCCAACCCATAAGGATAATAAAGGTTAGGTAAACACATGACCAAATATAATATAAAATTTTACGTAATCATCATAGTACCAATACAAATGAATTTTGAAATAATCGTTTTTTCCCGCGAATTAATTCCAACTTCCCCGAAATTTGGTAATTTTTAAAAAAGTGACAACATCGGTATTATTATAAGCGAATAGCGATGCGACCACGTACCGCGTGCCCTGCCACCCGCCGCCCGCGGAAGGATGCTTAACGCACATTTATTAAGTTACCTCTTTTTGCAAAATAATATTTATTTTTTTAGGGGGATTTTTTTTTAAGTTTAGCCCGGTTTTGTATCCATCAGTAGAATCAGTTATCGATACCTAACAACACCTTCACGGGTCGGACAGGGTTTTCTTAACATACTGTATAATGCACCGTGACGCCAGCGCCCAGTCAGTCTGCAATTGACTATCGAAACGAAACGAGTGAGAGTTAAGAAGCGATCTTTGAGAACATCTACAGCGACCACTGCAACAAGCACTTCAAGGACTACGTGAAGTAACATCTGTGGTGTTGTTGTGTGTGTACAACACGGATTTCCTGGACACAAGGGAAGACCTCGGTGCGACATCAGCTACATTCTATTTTTAGCATTGCCTACGATCGACTGTGCCTTCGTTGCCAATAAACTTAGCAACCCTTAACCGGCATTTTAGTACCCCGAACCCGTAAGAATATTTTTCGAGACTGACACTGATTGATAATACAAACATCTTCCCTCTAGCACAAAAATAGTCTTTTCTGTGTTTTTATTCAACATACAATCATGCACTCATTATCCAGTTGGAAATAAAAAATGTCAAAGTTAGAAACATACCAGCCACTTGCTGCAGCGTCTCCTTGATATCTTGTCTCTTATCGACATCGACGCTACGTATACGCTCCTCTATACGCATGCTGATTTGCTTCGATAACATCTCTAGTGCTTCTAAATGTACTAGGCCTGAAATGCAGAGATTTTTTTTTAAACATACTTATTTTACTTTTCTACAATATTTTTTAAACTTGAATGACATCTAGAGGGGGTGTTGTTTGTATACAGAGTGGTGCTGAAAACACGAACAATGCTGGTTCATAGGAATAATCCTACACAATAGAAAAAAACCTATCATCAAAAATAAAAAAAATATAAATTTCTAACAAACTAAATCACATAAAATTGTAAACGGAATAGAACATCCTTTAAAAATATTGGTTCACTGACCTCCGATCGGCGACATTGCGATTCTGTATCGACTTGCTTTTTTCGTGCCATTATTATTAAAGTTTGGTACCGCAGGATGCGGCGGTCATTGACCTGTAAGCGCTTCCTTATCAACATGTACATCATGTAGAAAATGTGAAAAATGAAAAATAATTTCCTGTGACTAAACTAATGGACATATTTAAATGATTTTTTTATGGGTGGACTGAGAATGTGTTGAGGTACACGATGTTTAATTTATTGTCGTATTGTCAGTATCACTCTGTATATTTGTCTTTTTTTAAATAACGTTGCCGTTGAATGGTGGGTGTTTTTACAGGCATTTAAACTTACACACACAAACAACTGGACCCGAAACAACTACTACCACTGCAACTACGCGGAGCAACTATACAAATATTTGTTCCGTGCCGCAATCTAACCCGCGGCAGGCAGTGCTGCAGTCGATCGCTCAGCCACTGCACCAACAGTGTCGTGTAATTTGTGAAATTGTACTCAAAAAACAATATTAATTAATATTTCAGTTCGTCATTCGGCCCGGGATCGGGTCGAGATTGGTATGGTTCGTCGGGATCAGAACGAGATCCGTTCTGGATTGGGTTGGGATCGGTTCAGGACCGTCGGAGACACCTGTGTGGAGTCTCACAGTTAGAATCCATTTTTGAAACGAAGTGCGCTATACTGATCTGAATAGCAATCTGCACTACTACCGCGTTACTAATGTAAAAGCCAAATATAAGAAACCTTTGATATTATCATTTATTAAGAACCTTACCTTCAAAATCATCAAACAAATTCTCGTAGTGCACCTCTTTGGCTTCTCTCTTTTCTTCCCTCACTCTATCATCTTCTTCTGCCTTGGCCTTGGCTTCCCTCAGGACTTGGGACAGGACTGGTTTGTCTCCAGCTCCCAGGCCTAGTAGGGCACGCTTCTTGGCCAACCCCGGGTCACCATCTTGAAGAACTTCCATGGTTTTCTTGCCTATGGTTTCTAGCGTATCTAGGCCACCGTGTATAACTTTTGTGCCTGTAATTTTTGTAAAAAGAGCATTTAAGATACAGAACGAAAACAACACAACTCTTAGATTTATTGACAGCCTGAACCACGAAGCATGAAATTGCACATGAGATCCTCAGATAATATTTTACAAAGAGCAAGTGCCTACCACCGCAACAAAGTTGCTGGGTAATATCCTCCCTACCCCCCTACCCCTTTGTAATACGGATGTCAGATTTTTGGGCTTCTAATGACTCGTAAAGTCGTAACGAAAGTCAAAGATCTTGTGTGAATATTATTAGTTAGTAAGAAGTCCTGTAGATCTAGGTTAGACTGGACTAGGCGTCATCAAATGCCGAGGTAAGCTCCAACTTAAAAAGAATATTCAAACATGTCTTACCAGTAGTTTCAACAAACTTGGTAACACCAGAGAATAGGCTACCAAACGGAAATGCATCCCCAGCACTAGCATTGGCTCCAACATTGGCCCCAGCAGCCTCCTCATTCTCAACCACTGTTATTCTATCAGCAACTGGTACATTCTCAGGCCTGGTCACTCTGGCCTCGTTTTCTTTAGATGTCCGCCTGGCTAGTTCTTCTGGATCCGGTGCACCTATACCAGTTTCTAGAACTGTTGATAGGCCCTGGAAGTGTTGTAGATATATTTTAGACTGGCGAAATATGGGTGTAGTATTACAGCTTTCTGCTATTCTCAGCTATTCACAGCTAGTTTTACCCGACTTTGGATTATGTTGAATTTTTGTACAATCAGAAGTCAGTTTATGTGTAGCCAGGCTTACGTATAGTTTTGCCTAATCTTTCGGGGATTATAGTCATGATGTTATGTATTTTAAGATCTCCAACAATAAATATACATATTATTATTGGACGGCAAATAAGATTGATGTTGGCTTATAAAGAGTTATTAATCTCCATGTACTGTGTTGATATAATTATTAGGTCCTTACATATGAAATTGGCGTTTTGTCGTACTGGCCACTTTGATCTTAAATATCTCCTCTTTGGTTTAGAATTCCAAATTCAAATTTATACAGCTATTTACTCATCAGTTTGTGTTTCGAAAACCGTATTTCTTTTGGTTTTTTCTCTGCGTCTTTGAGTTTACAAAATGGAAAATTTAAAATTTCGTGTTATTTACGAATATGAGTTCCGCCGTGGCACTAGTGCTGCAGAAACGGCTCGAAGAATTAATGATGTGTATGGCAGTGGTGTCGCTAGAAAAAGCACAGTGCGTTTTTGTTTCCAACGTTTTCGTTCTGGAAATATCAATCTACAGAACAATCCCCGTGGACGGCCGGAGACCAAAGTCGACAATAAAGAATTGAAGGTTATTGTGGAAGCAGATCCATTGCAAACTATGTCCAAATTCACTGCGCTGCGCTGTTAGTGATAAAACTGTTTTAATCCACTTGAAACAAATTGAAAAGATAAGAAAGCTCGAAAGGTGGGTACCTCATGAATTGAGTGAAACAAACCGACAAAGGCGCATCGACTGCTGCGTTACATTACTGAATCGGCACAATAATGAAGGGATTTTAAATCGAATCATTACCTGTGATGGAAAGTGGATATTCTACAACAATAGGAAGCGCACATCGCAATGGCTGAACCCCGGTGAACCATCCAAAATCTGCCCCAAAAGAAAATTGACTATAAAAAAGTTATTGGTCAGCGTTTGGTGGACTAGTGCCGGTGTGGTGCACTACAAGCTTCCTTAAATCTGGCCAGACGATTACTGTAGATCTCTACCGTGAGCAGCTTCACATAATGATAGATAAACTAGCCGCTAAACAACTGAGACTGGTCAACCGCACAAGGCCACTGCTGCTTCAGGACAACGCGAGACCACACACTGCTCAACAGACTGCTACCAAATTAAAGGAGCTTCAATTGGAATGTTTAAGACATCCGCCGGTCATCCCCGGTCCTTGCTCCGACAGAGTACCTACCATTGTTTTGGAAATTTGGATAACTTTTTGCAGGGAAAAAACTCCGATGAGGCAGTACAAACCGCTTTCAAAGATTAAGATTTATTGATTCCCGTCCTGATGTTTTTTTTTAGAAAAGGCATAAACGAACTACCTTTGAGAAGGTAGACGTGCATAGATAGTAATGTTTTGTGTACTAACAATAGATTTATAAGGTTTTAGTTGTATTTCACTTTTTGTATGACTAATATTATATGGACTACGTCTGAAATAAATTATTATTATTATTATTATTAATGGATCATACTTTGATTAAATAAATGTCGGAGAAGGAAGGAAAAAAACGAAAAGTCGTCTATTTTTTTAATATATAATATATTACTTACCGACTTTTATTCCTCCCATACAAAACGCCAATTTCATATGTAAGGACCTAATATTTATAGAAAGAGGCCAGGTTCGGTAATAAATTTGTATAACACACTGAACTACTATGTCCTGAAGATGGACATCATTTTATTGTATAATTGCATGGCAATGGCACACGTGTGAGCACAAAGTACTTGCTGAATAGCATCTATTTGCTGTTTTTTTTAATTATTAAATTATAAACTAGCGCTTGACCGCAATCCCGCCTGATGGTAAGCAGTGACGCAATCATTGATGGTAAAGCGCACTAGCAATTTCTGAATTGTTTTTTTTTGTGTTTGTATAATGGACGCTCTCAGCGTACAATATATTTCTGCATCGTCCTCACACGGTTGATTTCAACATGAATGATGTAATCAAATATTTGTATACATAGCTTGATAATTTAAAAGAGTGTCCATGGAGTTTCTTGCCCATTTTTCCCCATAGGTACCTCTTTGGAATGGGCGACTAGCTTCATCTTACTGACTGACCGACCTTCTGACAATTCAAAAGTGCCTGTAACTGGTTTATTTAAAATAAATGCTTTGATTTGACTTGATTTGATTTGATCGGGTGCCCTCTATCTGGCAGAAACTTGTTGCTCCGAAACCTATTTGGCATGACTCACTTGGCATAAACTTTTTTAAACGAACATTGTTAAGGTATAAAAAATATTTATAATAATTGTTTTTTGGCCTAATGTTTTTATGTCCGAATTTAAAATGGGATACTTTTAAGATGGCAGAATTGTATTGGGCATAATTAACTTTGTCAGAGTTACAATTTTGCATAATTTCGTTTAGCATAACGTTTATTTAGAGCGCCGATTATTTGGCATAATTTGACTTAGCATACTACGAAGGTCATAGAATTCCAATAGAAATAATTTTATTAGTCATATTGAAAAAAAAAAAATGTTTTTATAAATCACTATGGTGTGCTACAAAAGTTAGTGACAGAAATGAATCTCTTCAAAACCGACTTCACGTAGTCTTGTCTGCCTTACCCATAGAGTGTAATCTAAGCCCGCGAAAGCGCGGAGGGGCGAGGCAGTCCGCGAGCTGAGGAGCAGGTGATTTTAACGCACACCGCCGCGGCTGAGGCTCGCCTCCAGCTGAAGCTGCGGTGGTGGGCGTAAAACCATCTGCGACGATTAGCTCGCATGGGACCGCCGGAGCCATGACAGAAGCATGCTTGCTTGCTGCATGCCTGCTGCATGTTGCATGCTTGCATGCTACATGCCTGCTGTTTGTTGGATGGTTGCATGTTGCATGCTTGCATGTTGCATGCTTGCATGCTGCATGCTGCATGCTGCAAGTTGCATGCCTGCTGCATGTTGCCTACTGAATGTTGCATGCTTGCATTCTGCATGCTTGCTGCATGACTGCTGCATGTTGCATGCCTGCTTCATGCTTGCTGCATGTTGCATGCTTATATGCTGAATGCTTGTTGCCTGCTTACTGCTTTATCTTACTAGCAGGGAAATAAAAACCACGCAATTATGCGCAAAACAAACTGTTTTATTGAGTGATAAATAAAAATAATAATAATTCTGGCTGTGAATTTTCTGCGTAATGATGGTTCTACTTTTGATTATATTGGATATAATATATATGCCAAAAGATGATTCTGGTTGTGAACTTTCTACGATATAATGGTTATACTTATTGATTATTATGGATATGAAATTTATGCCTAAAGATGATTCTGACTTACAAAATTATGGGTTTCAGTGTATGGTAAATGAGTGTATGCCAAACGATTTTCTGCGAAAAGAGGTTTATGCTATCCGTAGCTATGCAATGACATAAAAAGTTCTGCTATAAAGGGTGGACCCGATTGGATCATCACCAACGCAGACTTAAGAAATGTTGGTGTGACGATTTGGTCTCGTTCTTGAACAATTTGACAAAGAAGACATAGCACAAAGAAATGTGGAAGGCCTTTGCACAGCAGTAGGACAAAAGGTGTTAATTAAGTTGGGTTCAAGTTAGTTTCTTAAAGTATCAAATTGGTGTAGTTCTATGTGTGCAGAATAGAATGATTAAAAAGTCCTATATGAAATATAGAACTATTGTGTCTACAGAATGTAAAGCAATATAACCATGTATTAAGTTTACCTGTGACACTTGACTGGTGATATTACTAATACCAGCTGTAGCAGAACTAAGGCCAGCAGTTGCCGAGCTCAGCAGAGAATCCACACTCCAACCCCAACCCCACCCGCTCCCACCACCTGCAGAAGTTGCTGCCAGTCTGTCTGTGACTTCTTGGATGTTTGGTTCCGGTTGTTGGGTTATAGGTTTGGGGTTCGCCGCTTGTGATTTTGGTAGGTCATCACACTGTAAATAAAAAAGGAAGTAAATGATTTTGTTTTTCATTCTCAAATAATTATGCGACACAAATCTTGCTTTCTTGTTGGTGTTACTGCTGACTTTTTAAATATAATAGGATTGTAAACAAATGTCAATATACACTTAAATAAACGCGAACAAGATAAAGATGAAGCTAGTCCTCAATGGGCAACTTTTACTATGCCTTGGAATGCAAAATGTATAAATGTCTAAGGAGAGAGAGATCCATACAGATACTGGTTATGTAAATCAAAATCATATAATTATTTATACATGTTGAAATAATGCTTGTAAATATGATGCATAATGTTCAAAAGTGTCTGTATATGCTAAAAACAAAAAAAAACCTTTCAACTATTAAATTAAAATAAGCCCTGGCAGCTAAGGGATGATCGTTACCTAGTGACTACTAAGTTACTAGTTATTTTGACGATATTTTTGCACTAGTATTTAAATACCAACAAAGCTAAAATTACATACCTTAGGAACATCAGCAGACACATCATCAGTTCCCCAGTCATCAAACGCATCCCAGCCTGTATCCTGAGACTTTTGACTATCCTTCGTAACACTAGGCTTATCATCTAGTTTATTCTTAGTTTTTTCTGGTACATTACTCTTAGTACCAGGTTCTGGTTCTACAGTTTCAGCATCTTCTATCTCAAAATCATCCCACCCATCAGTTACTTTCTGAAATTATCAATTTAAATTACACACATCAAAAGTGTCTAGGGATCAAGCATGTTTATGCGGATTTCTTGAGATTGAGATGTGGTTTTGTAATAAATTTATGATTTAATAAATTTATATGGATCCTTTTTGGTGCATTTCATAATTTGAATCAGGAACTGTGAATCAAATTCGAGTAAAAGATGAAAATCAGCTGTCAATATTTTCCCTATAAAAACATACAACGCATTGAAGACATTATTAGTGCTACTGTTTCCCTACTACTGATTAAAACCAACGTTATTATGGAGCGGCGACGTCATTTAAGCAGGGAAGAAATGCTCAGAGCCGTGGGAATGATAGAAGCTGGTTCCCGGCAACGTACTGTGGCTTTAGCTCTGAATACAAGTCAGAGTGTTATCAGTCGACTTTGGACACGTTACCGAAGCACTGGTACCGTGGCTGAGCGCCATGGAGGACGGTATCGCTGTACCATACGGAGACAAGACCGATACATTCAAATCTTAACTCGAAGAGCTCCAACAATAACCGCCATGATGTTAGCCGTGAGGCTTCATCACTCTTCAGGGAACTTAATTAGCGACCAAACAGTCAGAAACCGCTTGCATGAAGTGAACCTTCATTCCCGAAGACCGCTACGGGTACCACCTATAGCAATGCACAATCGTAGGATTCGATATCAATGGGCTCTTGAACACAGAAATTGGGCAGAAGAACAATGGCGTTTCGTGTGCTTTTCTGATGAGTCTCGTTTTGGTATGAGACCGGATACAAGACGTATACGACACTGGAGAACCCCTGGACGCCAACAGCGATTAAAATCCTGCCAGGAAGTCCATCCTTATAGTGGTGGAACCATCATGGTATGGGCGGGTATTTGGATCGGCAGAAGAACTGAGTTGATTTGGATCAGAGGCAACCTCAACGCTCAAATTTATGCTGAGACGATTGTATCAGAAGTCATCGTTCCTCTACAAGTGCAAATCGGTCCCTTATTTCAGTTAATGCATGATAATGCACGACCGCACACCGCAAGAGTTGTAAGACAGACTCTCGCCGCAGCTAACATCAATGTCCTGCCCTAGCCTGCTCAGTCGCCAGACTTGAACCCGATTGAGCATGCATGGGATATGCTACAGAGAAGAGCTCTGCCGAATATGGAGGGTATCCAGTCGCAAGAAGACCTTATTTTGTTGTTGCAACGAACATGGGCGGCCATTCCACAGCGTGATTTGGATGAACTCATTTTGAGTATGCCAAACCGATGTTCTTGTGTTGTTAGTGTTCGCGGTAGAAACACGGATTATTAATTGTTTAAGTTACCCAATAAAATTTTAGAGAAAACTGTTATTTCAGTCTTTTTTTTCGAACTTTTGTGTTAGTGATTCAAATGTCAAATATCCCTTTATTAGGAAAATGGCAAATTTCTTTATTAATGCAAAGGTGACTTGGTTTATCGTTACTGTGACAAACGAAAACACTTTATTTGATGAATCCTTAAAGAAAATTTTAATTAATATCAATCAGGAGAAAAGTTATTGCAAAAATATATGTTGATCCCTAGACACTTTTGATGTGTGTACATTACACCAGCATACAAATGTGAAAACCTAATAAACGAAAATGGGCAGACTGGCATGTTGAAATAAATATAAATAAATTCCTGTTGTTTCTGGGCCAAAAAAATATTTACCCAAGAAACAAGCCACCTCTCTGGTCATGTATACAGTCAACAGGCAGTCCTCATACTTATGGCAGGTTAGGTTCCCAAAATCATCATCATCATCACAGCTTTAATCCCAGTCACAGCCGAAGCTTTTTTCCAGCTTTGGAGCCTGAGGCCAGCTTTACCAGCCTAACTTAGCAGTTAGGCTGGTGAAGCTGACACCAGACTCACGTCACATATTTTTTCATGTTTTTTTTTATATGTAAAACTCAAAGGTTAGGTTATCCACACAGATTCAAAATTAAAAAAAGAAAACTACATTTCTAACAAAGATATACTTACTATATTATCAAAAGTAGTAGTAGATTGTCACCCTTTATAAAACCCGATTTATGTTCTGTAATCTATATGGTGTACATAATAAAGAGTATTCTATTCAAAATCAAAATTGTTTATTTCAAATTAACCATCCATTCATGCTTTTGAATAGTCAATGTCTGTCAGTCCAAGGAAAGTGAAACTAAATTGCACGTTCCAAAGCGTAAATCTCTATGGAGAAGAACATGCAAGAAACTCTATGGACATTCTAATCTATGGCCCAAAAACTCCCTTGTACCATAAAACATCCCAAATATCATTACTGAAAATAATTATGCACTATTATTGCTAATTAGCTACACTTCATAGTTTCGATGCAGTGAGAATATACAGATTAAAACCATCATATCTTATCCTGGTTATGAACCACACATGCAGTAGTTACTGTTAGTTAGTCCAAACTTTAGCGATTATAATATTTGTAGGATTAAAGTAGCACAAACTGGAGCAGATGTTCTAAATAAATTAATTAGTAAACCAAATGTGTCACATAAGGTCACCACTGTTTTAATTACTATTCATTTTATGACTATAGTTCTATATCTTTGAAAGATATTATTTTATTATACTAAATTCTAATAATTTGGTTATATATAAATCAGTATTAAAAGATAAGATATCAAAAAATTCAGAGTGAATTAGATAATTATACCTAATGCTTTATAAAATATGTGGGGCTTATTTCACAACATTGGAGTAAGTGCCGCGTTGTTGGAATTAGGAATACAAAGTCTTTTCAGCAGTGAAATGTTATTAGTAGTTTGTATGAACAAATTTTACAGGGGTTTTAATTTTTTCTCAGTTATACTTACCACATTTTCTACTAAGTTTTGATCAGTTTTGGTACTAGATTTAGTATCCAAAGGCTTTTGTTCAGTTCCCAATGCATTCTCACTGTAATTTGAAGATGATAAACGTTTCTTTCTTCCTTGCTTGTCCGGGGTGCCATGGCCCTCATCAGCACTTTCGAAGTCCTCACTGTCACTTGTAGGCATTGCTGTATTATATATTTTATGAATGACCGTATTGTCTTTTTAAATCAGGCAATTACAAGGAAAATAGAAATCTTGCGTGTTTATTACGTGTTGACAAAACTGCCAACAACACATGACATTGACAGTTTACACATAATCGTGTTCCGTATCACAAGAAATCTAAAATAATCCATTATTATCTGTCTTGCTCGATTTATGGGAGCAAAAATAGTATAGAGTGTAACCATAGCATTTTAAACATAATAAGTTATGAGTACGTATTAGAATATCATATATTTTATTTGTTTTGTTTATTTATTTAGCTCAAATAGTTTGTGTATTTTAAAAACAATGTAGTTTAAATACTACTATACCGTTAAGTTAATTTTAAATTATATTTAAAAAATATAATGCCCTGGCTGAATAGACTAGACAACTGAATGTCTATAGAATAAAAAAGTAAGTGCAAGAAAATTATTCAAATCTACAAAACAAAATACGTTCCTTCTGAATATAGTTTTAAATAAATTTTTATTATACTTTTTAGTTTTACGTTAATAATTTTAATGGTGCTTGATTAGGACAATGTTTAGTTTTGTAATATTTTGCATAGTTGCTTGTCGGTGACATAACTAATAACGTAATTGCATGCTTTATAGCTTACATGCTCGTTCTTTTGCTAAAAATAACGTAGGTACAACAACATTGCTTCCAGTTATTTACTTACATACCTAATTATTTCTTCTGTGAACCTCTTTGATTGCCGATTTTATTGCTTGTTTATTTTATATTTACGTAGGTATTGTGTTCTAAATAGGAATAATCAGCAATTGGTCGAGATTTTATAATCATGGTGAGTAACCAGCTGTAATTTCTACGGTAGGTAAATAGATACCTACTTACTATTTCAATATAAATCAACAACTTCTTTTCTTACACCTACGGTAAGTAAATACCTGTGTACCTAACTCATGCCTTCCTAAAAGCTTTTATAAGTATATTATATGTATATATATCCCTCTAATGCCTGACGTCCTAGGTAGTCCTCGAAGTTGGCCTTTGTCGAGTGTAAAGGGATAAATTTTCGTCTCTAATATTATTACTTAACCAAATCGGAATGGAACAAAGAATTGAGTTGAGTAAAATTCCAATAAGTACTTATTATGTCTGGAAGAGTAATTACTTACCGTAGGTACCTATACATACCGCATAAGCAGGAAACTCGTAAGCTCTCGGTGGTAGGCCTTTTTCTCGGTGGTAGGCCTCAACATTGGCTGCCGGTATAAGTTACCACCCACCAGTCAAAGTCATGCCGCCAAGCGATTCGTCGTGTTCCGGCATGATGTCTGGTGAAGCCGTACGGAGGACGGGTCTGAGCAGTTGTGTTGCGATGTGTGCCGGGTTCGATGCGCCAAATGTTGTTGTGTCGGGAGTTTGGTCCTGGAGGGTAGCGGGATCCGAAGCACGGTGCTCCGCTGGCCGACCGCAGGTAGTTGGGGGCCCAAGTAGTGTGCCAGCCACACGAAAGGCTGCCCGCCAACTGCGAAAAATCCCAGGGTGGCCCCATCGTGCCGGTTGGCGACCGGATGAGAGGATCCCCGATGGCGATCCCTGGGGGGGGGGGGGTTCGGTCGTCCCCGCAGTCTCCAGATCAATCTCCCTCTGGCGCGGCTTCGTTGGTAGTGTTGTTGGGTTTATCATTGCATCACCTCGCTCAACTGCCGTCTTCCTTCCTATTCACTCAGTATACAAAAATGAAAAGTCTTAAAAAGAGAAGTAGGTGTGCACAGCGGGCGCACGTCCTCTCATTTAAAGTCCACCTCTCAAACATTCGAGGTCGGCACTCCAATATCGATGCAGTCCATCACCACCTTGAGACTGAAAAGCCCCACCTACTTTTCTTGACGGAGACCCAGATCAGATGTCCGTCTGATGCGGCATACCTCAACTACCCGGGATACTCTTTGGAGCATCATTTCCTGCAGCGTGCCGGGGTCTGTGTGTATGTCCGCAATGGCATCTGTTGCCGGCGTCTCCGTCACCTCGAAGACCCTCATCTATCGTCCTTATGGGTGTTGGTTGACCCTGGTGTGGACAAAATTGTCTACACCTGTGTCTACCGATCGCACAGCGGTGACCAGGAGACAACTCGACTATTTGACCACCTCAGTGTGGCTGCTGGCAATGCGCTGCATCGACACCCTGACGCACAGTTCGTCGCTCTGGGGGACTTTAATACCTACCACCAAGACTAACTTTTCCCATACCAGAGGACCGACCACGCTGGGAGAGAAGCGCGAAACTTTGCGCTATCAATGGGCCTTTCCCAGCTGGTGGAAGAAGCGACTAGGGTGCCTGATGTGGCTGGTCATACCGCCAATTGTCTGGACCTTCTGCTGACCACTGATCCGGACAGATGTGTTGTAAGTTTCCTCACCGTTAGGAACTTCAAACCACTGTCTGGTGAAGTCTGTGACGTTCTCCCCACCTGATTGCGACTCGCGAGGTGAGCGGCGAATATGGCGTTGCAAGTCAGCAGATTGGGATGAGATGCGCCACTTCTTTGCGTCTTATCCTTAGCAGCAGATCTGCTTCTCTTCTGGCAATCCATCGAGCTGTGCGGACGCTATAGCCGACGTGGTGCGTCAAGCTATGGAGTATTTTATCCCCTTCAGTGACGTGCCCGTCGGTGGCTCGGCTCGCCCATGGTTTAACGCCGACTGTGTTTAAGCTGAACAGCGTAAGCACACGGCATTCCTCACCTGGGTTGACGCTCGTGACCGCGGAGCTCTGGATCTAAGCTCAAAGAAGAGAGCCTTTAACCGTGCTGCCAAGTCCTACAAAAAGGCGCTTAAGAAGGCTCGCATCGACCGCATTACTAATATTGGTAACAAGCTCTCTGCGCACCCTTCCGGTAGCAGATCTTTCTGGTCCCTAGCCAAATCGGTCGAGGCGAACTTCTGTCGGCCCACACTGCCTCCGCTGGTTAGGCCTGATGGAGCACTGGCTCATACGGCGAGACAGAAAGCAGGTCTCTTTGCATCTCTCTTTGCCCATAGTTCACGTCTTGACACTGGCAGTCCTACTCCACCTAATTTACCTCATTGCGGAACTTCAATGCCGGAGGTTCGCATTAGAAACAAGGAGGTTCTGAGAGTATTGTGTCGTCTGGACGTGAATAAGGCTAGTGGTCCAGATGGTATACCAGCGATTGTTCTTAAGGCTTGTGCAACCGAGTTGTCTCCTGTATTGACGCGCCTGTATCGCCTCTCATTTAAGACTGGTATAGTGCCCAAGTCCTGGAAGCTTGCCAACGTGCAGCCCGTGCCCAAAAAGGGTAGTCGTGCCGATCCTACCAACTATCGGCCGATTTCAATAACCTCCATACTCTGCAAGATTATGGAGCGTGTATTGAACTCGCGCCTCTTGGCTTACCCGGAAGGTAACGATCTCTTCAGTGACCGACAGTACGGTTTTCGACGCAATCGGTCAACTGGGGACCTACTAGTGTATGCCACCCACTTGTGGGGCGAGGCCCTCGAGAAAAATGGGGAAGCGCTTGCCGTCTCCCTTGATGTCTCGAAGGCCTTCGACCGGGTATGGCACGCTGGCCTTTTGAGTAAGCTTCCAGCGTACGGCATTTCCGCTGGCCTGACTGGCTGGGTAAAAGACTTCCTGACTGAACGGTCCCTCCGAGTTGTTGTCGACAGATGCTCATCCGAGCCCATGTCGACTAATTCCGGTGTTCCTCAGGGGTCTGTCCTCTCTGCAACTCTGTTTCTGCTGCATATTAACGATCTGCTGATGCCCGGTATCTATGGGTATGCAGATGACAGCACAGTTGTGGAGAGATACCTGCCGGAAGCTCGGGCTAGTATGGAAACAATCCGGTCCGAAAGAGAGGCCATGGTAGAGCGAACGAGTGCTGCACTACAGGCAGTCTCCGAATGGGGCAATGCCGATCTTGTAGCATTCAATGCCGCCAAAACACAGGCGTGTCTTTTCACCGCCAAAAGGAGCCCGTTCACCTTGGCTCCTACTTTTCAGAATGTATCCTTGGAGTGTACCGACCGCCTTCAGCTTTTGGGAGTTGAGATTTCCTCGAACCTTAACTTTGGGTGGTTCATTAAGTCCAAGGCCAGGGTGGCTGCCAGAAAACTAGGCGTCATCGCGAAGGTCCGGCGGTACTTCACACCAAGGCAGCTTCTATTATTGTACAAATTACAATACTATTGCACAGGTCCGCTCGTGTGTGGAGTACTGCAGCCACATTTGGGCTGGTGCTGCAAATGTCACCTTACCACTTTGGATTCGGTGAAGAGGCGTGCGAAGAGGCTGATTGGCGACCCAGACTTAACTCGAAACGGTCTCCAAAGCCTGGAGCACAGGCGTAGAGTAGCCAGCCTTTACGGTCTTCTATAGGATGCATTCTGGTGAGTGTGCAAGGGAATTGCATGATTTAATTCCCCCATCTCCGTTCCATCATCGGACGACCCGTCGTACGGCGAGTTTCCACCCTTACGTTGTTGACACCACTGCGATCCAGACGAAGAGTTTTGCTTCCTCCTTTATACCGCGTATATCCAGGGACTGGAACAATTTGCCAGCGTCGGTGTTTCCGTCACAATACAATTTGAGTATCTTCAAGGCTAGAGTGAATAGGCTCTTAATAAACTAGCGCGCTTCCATCAACGATCGCATCACTGCTTACCATCAGGTGGGATTGCGGTCAAGCGCTGGTTTATAATTTATAAAAAAAAAACCTTACGCACTTACTTACCTTCTGACATTACGGTATATTTTTATCTGCAGTCGAACTTAGTACAATTTACCATCCTTGATGCATAAATGTCATTTTAGGCCCTCCTTGGTCATTGCGAGTGCGACGTCAAGAGCCTAGTCAACAGCCCGTCGAAAGCGAAAAGGTGAAATAATTTGGCAAAAGTAAGCAAAATGAAACTCGAAGATTCAACTTACTACGTGAAGGCAGCTCAAATCTCACCTTCGCGGCATCCAGAGGAAAAAAAAAATAAGTAAGTCATCACATCACAGCTACCAGTAATGGCCGCGACTTTATAACTCGCGCGAGTTAACTGTGCACCTCCCTCTGTGACGTCATTCGGACGGTACCGTGTGCAAAATGTTAAAAACATATATATCACAATTTTTTTTAAATGTTAATGAAAGGTTTTGATGTTAAAGCGTCTTACTACATACCAGGTCATTTTAGTCATGACATTTTGCAATTAAATAGATATTATGGACTGAAATATAATGTTGGTGCAACCAACAGGCTTCAGTAACGCGTCGAAAATGTAAAAAACAAAACAAACTTAATAAAAAAAAAACAGTCAACAAAGCAAAAACTCCACAGAAACAGTAACAACAACAGGGGATTTAAACTGTATTTAGACAACTAACAAACATGCTATCACTATCAAGTTCTTATGGCGAAAGCGGGGCGCCGCGCGGGGAAGCGGGAGAGGGGTCACATTCCAGTGAGGTGTACGTCGCTGGAGTTGTACAGTTGTTGACTGTTGTCTTTACTTTGTGTAAATTATTTCATCACTACTGCTCTGAAAATGCTGAAGGAAACATCGTGAGGAAACCTCCTTCCTTGAAACAAACAACGGAAAACATGTGCCATCTACCAACCCGCACTTGGTTCACGTGCTGGATCACTGCCCACTCCCCCTAATCGAGAGGAGGCCTGTGTCCTAACAATGGGCACATTATGGCCTAAAATTGCGTATCACTGTATCAGTAGGTAGCGACGAGTTTCATTTTGTAAGTACAATATTCATTGCAGTATTTACGTTGTTGAGCACTCATTTTTTTTTTCGAACATGATATCACAGATTACAAAATATGAAGCTATAAATTCGGCCACCGTAGCCGCGGGTTTGCGGGCGGCGAGCGTTGGGCAGCTCGCCGCCTGGTCGACGGCGCGTCGTATTTCACGCGCGCCTCTAAGAGATGTCAGCACACCGTGACGGGGTTCATGAGGACCGATGCCTCCTGGGCCAGGGTTGCGGGTTGGTTAAAAAAGAAACCGTGGCCCTGATGCACACGTGGTGCTGGTGGTTTTAGTCAGTAAAAGAGGGTTGCGATTACGTAACTTTCTTTATTATGTAAGCCTTGTAAGTTCAGACGACTGCCCATCAAGCTGCTCAATTTCAACTTTATCTCTAAATCATTAAGATTCAAAGTTGAGTTGGAATATTTCCGTGGCGCAGCGGTCAACACGCCTGCCTGCGACGTTCAAGCCCCAGGTTCGATCCCCGGCCGGGTCATGATGGAAAACGATATTTTCCTGATTGGCCTGGGTCTTGGATGTTTATCTATATATGTATTTATTATAAATATAGTATCGTTGAGTTAGTATCCCATAACAAGTCTCGAACTTCCTTTGGGGCTAGCTCAATCTGTGTGATTTGTCCGCATATATTTATTTTATTTATTTATTTGACAGTTTTGGGTAGCTCGATCTGCTGTGTCCGCACTTCTGCTGTTTACGTGAATAGAAGGCAGTATTTTCCCGAGGGTGTAGTGAAAATGTAATGACTTTGCTACGGGGAATACCTATCCCTCCTAAAGTTCTTCATACTTAAATATTAAGCGTCTTCGTTGGGTATGGTGTTTTGTATCTGTCTGTTATTTATTATTCTATTCTATTTTTAATGAAATGAAATCGTTTATTAAGCAAGTAGGATCACTAATCACTTTTACACGTCATATATATATATTTAACTAGATGGAGCCGGCACTAACTGACTACCTCTGAGAAGAAATAGCCGAAACAAACTCAGGGATCATCGTCTTTTTTCAAGTCCAGGCATTAAAAATGAAAATGTTTACAATCATTTACGTGACTTAAAAAAAAAAACCAGTGTTTAAAATGTCAAAATTACGCATATTGCTTAATAACAATGCTTAGCAGAGCGAGCAGCTCAGTCCGAAGCTTTATTGTCTTCTGCCAATATACATGTAAAGCAGGTTTCGAAAATATCCGATTTCTATACTAATATGTATATAAAGCTGAAGAGTTTGTTTGTTTGTTTGAACGCGGTAATCTCAGGAAGTACTAGTCCGATTTCAAAAATTCTTTATTATTGGATAGCCCATTAATTTAATTTAAAACAGGAAGGCTTTAGGCTATATAACATCACGCTGTAACCAATAGGAGCGGAGCATAACTAACTCCAAGTGAACGAAGTCGCTGGCGGCCGCTAGTTTATAATAAACTAGCGGCCGCCAGCGACTTCGTTCGCGTTCCTATGATTAGCGCGTTCAAACAAACAAACAAACTCTTCAGCTTTATATATTAGTATAGATATCAAAATATTGGATATTTATGATATACCTACAGTAAGATTTTTTAGTCACCGTCCAATTTTTTTCTAGGCATTAGGTGTCATTCACTAATTTCATTTTTGAAAAAAAAGTCGATATGTAAAATTTTCATATTGAATCATTTTCTCGATAGAATTATCCGCTCTGCGTGGTCACTGATTTAAAACGACTGTTTTCAATGAACTTTGGCGGAGCGTGGGGCGGGCTGGCCGATGACACGGCGCGATGTCAACAAACATCAACTTTTTATATTTTTTTTTATCAAATTTTGATAACTTTGTGATGTGATATCTCAATATTTTTGTATTGAGTGATGCTAAAAGAAAAAAACACGTATTCAATAATTTTCGTCAAAGATTATAACGAAATTTGGACGGTTCTTAAAAACTCACCTGTATATCCGATATATGTTTATCCAAAATCGGATATATATCCGATATTTATATTCATTTCATAAGACTGTTACTTTATTATTTTATTACTATACGATTTGCACAGGTATATGACAATTTATTATTATGAATTATTATTACAATATAAAAACAACATATTTTTAGTTTTTATTTAACATAATAAACATAAAATCTTATAATTGACAAAAATAAACTAAAAAAAAATCTTTTTCTAAGAAAACAAAGTCTTACGAGGGTCAAACTGAAAGTTTTTAGAACTGGCCGCTTATAAACAATATAATAAAAAAATAATTCTAAAATTTGAAAATAGAACTCTTTGGCAATATTACTGAGTATATATTTCATTCATTTGTCATTAGTTATACGATTTGGCGGCAAATTGAAAATTGTCTGTGTCACGTCAACATGAATTTAACACGAGAAAATTTTCATGCAATGATTTTTTATGACTTTCGATGTCATTTAAGTCAACAAGAAAGTTATGATAGACTACGATTGGCCTTTCACGATGAAGCCCCCTCTCGTGCGACTGTTTACAACTGGTTTAATGAGTTTAAACGTGGTCGCACTAATCTCACTGATGATTTAGGTGAGGGACGGCCTTCTACGGCGACGACTGAAGATAACATCTGTGTTGTGCGGCGTATGATAGAGACTGACAAAAGAGTGACCTATCAGCAGATTCGGACAAGCTTAGGCATCGGTATGAGTCAAGTGCACAAAATCCTCCACGAACATTTAGCGGTCAGGAAGCTTTGCGCCCGGTGGATACCTCATAATTTGACTGAGGCTCAAAAACTCCATCGTGTGGATTGGTGCCGTATAATGATAGAAAGATTTAACGGAGGTGACTCAAATGCTGTGTTCGACATACTAACAGGTGACGAAAGCTGGATTTACTGTTATGGTCCTGAAACCAAAAGACAATCTGCTCAGTGGGTGTTTCCTTTCGAGGATTTGCCAACTAAAGTGAAGAGAGATCGAAGTGCGGGGAAAAAAATGGTGGCCTCGTTCTTTGGAAGGATAGGTCATTTCGCAACAATTGTGTTAGAGGATCAAAAAACAGTTTCTGCAGAATGGTACACTATCAATTGTTTGCCACTTGTCTTGGAAAAAGTTCGAGAGAAACGACCTCGCAGTAGGATCCTCCTTCACCACGACAACGCCTCGTCGCACACCGCCAAGCGAACGATCGACTATTTGGCGACATCAAACGTTGAATTACTGGGTCACCCGCCGTATAGTCCCGACCTCGCGCCTTGTGATATTTATTTATTTCCAAAAATTTAAGAAAAACTTAAAGGAAAGCGGTTTATGAATGCTGAAGAAGCGGTGGCTGCGTATCGCGATGCCATTGAAGAGACCCATAAGGACGAGTGGGCAAAGTGCTTTTCCCAGTGGTTCCATCGCATGCAACGGTGTATTGACGTGAATGGACAATATTTTGAAAAGATATAATAAAACTAATAACTGGCTAATGTTATCAGTTTTTGATTTTCTAAGAACTTTCAGTTTAACCCTCGTATAAAGGGTGTATCTAACATCGACGCACAAACGAGTACCATGGATCCAGTACATGATTCTTAACTCCTCAGTGGTGGAATTTTGCGTCGGCTTTTTCCTGATTTAAAAAAAAATAATATGCGGTTTTTTTCACTTTAGACCGTTCATAATTGCTATACTTTTATAACCCAATAAGATTTTAAAGTGAAAATTAATTAATACGATAATTACACAAAAAAGCGCAATGTGAATATTACCAGAAAAAGTTTGCGTTACGATGTCAGATACTTCCTGTATATTAGGGAAACAAAATTAAAATATCTTAAAAATCCTAATATTTGTACTCGGCCGAGTTATAAGCAAATAACAAATTAATCTTTTTCTAGTCAGCTTAGAACTGTCAAATCGCCTGTTGACATTCCTAAAGGATTACCACTTTTAAGGAGTATGTTTACAGATTATAGAATTGAAAATTATTTTGGCTCTTTTATGTTACTATTATTATTGATCGCAGTACCAACTTGGTAAATTCGAATTATTACGGTCTGAAGACAGAAAAAACGACGAATATGCCAGCAGCGTGTCGGTAAAAGTACTTAAATGCAATATACCTAGTAAATATTGATATACATATATCACAAAAAATCGTTTGATATATATCGGATATACACTTCTCATCAAAAAAATCGAAACAGCTTACTAGTTTATGTTTTGTAAGGATTATCAGAAAGATATACATATTTAGAAATATATGTCATATGTCGTTTAATAATGAATAAAAAGCGGTTTTAAAATCCTAATGAAAATGTTCTAAATTCAAATTAAATTTTCATAGGATTCTTATTTGGTAACGAGTAAGTAATTTTTGCCCGGTATGGGTATGGAGTATGAAGGATATGAATTAAACAATACATGTAATATGTAAATGAAAAAAAGCCCCTCCCCGAGCTCTTGCTGACTGCTTATGGTTCTTCATGGATCGGATGAGAGTGACAATCGTATGTTGAGGCATTTAATTCCATTCTTCTTGGATCGCATGCTGCAGCTGGCTGAGTGATTCCGAGGCCGGATTTCTAGCACAAACACGTCTCTTTAACTCATCCTGTTAAATGTTCGATGGGATTCATGTCCGGGCTTCTTGCTGGCCATTCCATAATGGGGATACCGACTTCGGCAAGATAATCTCGTACGACGCCCGCGATGTGCGCCCTAGCATTGTCGTGCATGAATATGAAGCCGTTGCCAATTAAATGTGCATATGGCATCACGTGAGCCTCGAGACACTATTCGACGTACTGATGACAGTTTAGTGCAGGCAGACATGGCCCAGACACGAACACTAGCTCTGTCTTGTACTTTCGGCGCTGCCTCCTCAAACCGTCCACGAACCGCCACAGTACCCTTTCTTCATACAGCATTGTGCAAAGCGTTCTCCATCTCTTCTATAGACGTTGTTCCTTCCGTCTTTACCATATAGCATAATTTTACACTCATCAGAAAAGAGGACTTTGCTCCATTGGACGTATGACCAATTTAGATGCTCACGTGCAAAGCTAAGCCTTGTTTTCCGATGGTCTGCAGTTAATTTCGGCCCGTTTGCTGGTTTGTGCGGTACCAATCCACGTTCCTTCAACCTTTTTCTAATTGTAGAGTCACTTACAGCCACACCACGTACAACATGAAGCTGCTGCTGTAGTTGAAAAGCGTCAAGGCGTCGATTTCGTAACGAAGTTGTTACAATAAATCGATCATCTCGCTCTTTTTAATGGCCAAACTGCCAGCTATAAATGATGTTTGTTTTCATGGAATAAATACTCTTTTGTGTAAAATTAGGATAGAAACCATAAAAAGGGAAGTGTTTCGATTTTTCTGATGAGAAGTGTATATCATGATATTATCAATTGATATAATATAACCCGTATATCAGGGTTCGAAGGATATTAGGTATATAGTGAATTGGAAAAGTAATTGTACATTCAAAAATAATTTTTTGTTTATATGAAAAAAGAAAAAATACGTGTCTAGTATTTTTTTGGAAATCTGACTGACGGACTAATTAGTTTTTTTCAGTCAAATACCCTATTGCATAACACACTGCAACACAGTTTGAATAATTTTGAAGGATATTCCTAATCTATTGCCTCATTTGTTCGAAAAATGTAAATAACGCAATGAGTTGTCAAAATGAAATCCATTGCTACTGTTACTGTGGTACATAATTACCCCGCAGTAATCTTGTTACCATTAGTTTGTTTTTAACGGTCCCTTATCACCTATTTAATTAGTTTGGGAATTTTGGGATCTACTCCCTACTTAGTGCAAGTTATGTCAGACGTAGATTAGAAGTAAATAAGGAATCATAGGTCAAAGTACTTGTCGATACTTTTGAATAATTTTCGCACGCCGTTAAGTATAGAATAGAAATACTCTTTATTATACAGTATGTTCTGAAAACCCTGTCCGACCCGTGAAGGTGTTGTTAGGTATCGATAACTGATTCTACTAATGGATACAAAACCGTGCTAAACTTACAAAAAAAAAATCCCCCTAAAAATAAATATTATTTCGCAAAAAGAGGTAACTTAATAAATGTGCGTTACGCACCCTTCAGCGGGCGGCGGGCGGCAGGGCACGCGGCACGTGGTCGCATCGCTATTCGCTCATAATAATACCGGTGTTGTCACTTTTTTTAAAAATTACCAAATTTCGGGGAAGTTGGAATTAATTCACGGGAAAAAAAGATTATTTCAAAATTAATTTGTATTGGACTATGATGATTACGTAAAATTTTATATTATATTTGGTCATGCGTTTACCTAACCTTTATTATCCTTATGGGTCGGACAGGGTTTTCTTAACATACTGTATACACCACATAAATTACAGAAATATAAATATCTATCTATCTTACAAAGGGTAACACGATAGGCGTTTTTATCGTTACGAGCAATCTTCTAGTTGAACACCAACTGGACGCGTGCACCTAACTTTTGACGTTTCATTAGTGCCCATGTCGGTTTAAGTGAAATTAATTATTTTGTTTTTATTTGATGGCCTAGAACCTAGGCAGATACAAAGAGTATTTCTATGTCATTTTTATCCATTGATAACTAAGTAACTAACATGCTCGCTGCCGGTAAAACATGATTCAATGCACATTCCTATTTTGCCACACTTACACAAGAGCTAAAAGCAGAAGAACGAGAGTAACCGACATAGCCCGAAGAATTGTAACAGTTAAGTGGCAGTGGGCTGGGCACATTGCCCGTAGGACCGATGCCCGATGGGGCCGACGGGTTCTCGAGTGGCGACCACGCACCGGAAGACGTAGCGTGGGTAGGCCCCCGACAAGGTGGACCGACGACCTGGTGAAGGTCGCGGGAAACCGCTGGATGCGGGAGGCGCAGGACCGGTCGTCGTGGAGAACCTTGGGGGAGGCCTATGTCCAGCAGTGGACGTCTTTCGGCTGAAATGATGATTATGGTGATGACACAAGAGCTAAGTATTGATTCCAACTACGCATGGAAAGTTCGAAAAAATATTGTCAAATATTCTCCCACCATAAGTAGTGGGAAGGGGTTGTAACATGGAGTGATAACTAGGCAAGAGAATTCCAAGTTTCCAGGGCTAAGAAATGTCGTATGCCATTGTCCGCGGTTCGGTTACTATAAGTCATGAAAGGTTTTTATGGACGACAGCAGGTTAAAGCGCTCTACATACCAAAGCCGCTGGCGGTCCGCCGCCGGCACGGCGGCATATGTCGGCAACGTTTTGCCGGCGGGATAGGTAGGCGGCTTCAGTCATTGCAAGTCTTAAAACTTTATCAAAAACTTATTTGGCAGTTAAAATACTAGCACGTCACTACAGCTGAAATGTCCCCGGGCAACTGAGTGCTTGCGTACGCTAACCGCCGACGTGTCGGCGTGTAAACGCGCGGGCGAAGATTGCCGACATGCTCCTTTCAACAAAAGACGTTTGTGACGGGTTGTGTCGGCGGGCTTTGGTGTGTAGTGCCCTTTAGCTACCCGAAACTGTCAAATATTCCCACTGAATCTTGAGTCTTAATGCTTTACCCATAAAGAAGAAAATCTAATAAATAAAATTGACAGAATACAGTAGCTTCATGTGCTGTTGTCTGTACTTTATGGGCAATGAACAAATTTCAATGACAACGAGACACCAATCGATGAAATATATAATTTAATAGCTCTCCCGAACCCCCCAACTCAGGAAAAAATCTTGACAGCACGAAGTAACCCTAAGTGCAGCGCTATCTCTCGAGGATTTTTTTAAAACGTTGCTCCACACTAGGAATTTCTCTTGTGTTGTGGGTGAGTTTACAAACATATAAACTCACATACACAACCAGCCAGACCCAGAACTTGTAGGTCATACAAATATTTGTTCCTTGTGGGAATCGAACCCGCAACACGCAGCGTAGCAGCTCACCACTGCGCTATTAGTGCAATTACTAATTTCATCACTCATCATTGGTTCACTTGCTAATTTAATACTACTACTACTTTTATAACTAGACGGGTTATGCATGTCGGATTTTCGGTGGTATAATTCTTTGTTTTATTTGAAGGAACATACATACATTCAGGATAATAAAATATGTAAACTAATATAAAACAAATTTATTTACTCATATCAAAAAATAAAAAATATAAAACGAAAAAGGAGTTTATATTGACGTACTTTACCAATAGTATATCGAAAGGAAATTTAAAAATTAAATTATAACATTATTTCTCTAACAAAATAATGTTATAATAATTTTTTTTTCATTACCGTACAGATTACAAACCATAGACAACACTATTTTATTTTTTATCTGTGGCTGCGCGAGCTTTGCGCGTGCGCGGTGATGCAGGGTGCAAACCAATAAATAAACTATATCAATCTCTATCATTTATTTCATATATTCAATACAATGTATGAGATTAGATAAAGTAGTGTATGAAACTATACATAATTAGGTATTATGTAACAGTTTCATAAACTACTATTTGGCGTTTACGGTTAAAATACGGACGACAACAGGTCAAGCTATCCCAAACTGCCAGACTTTCCCAATCAACCTTAAGCCTTAATGCGTTAGAGATAAAGTTGAAAATCTAATAAGGAAATCTGACAGATTGTAGTAGCTTGAAGTGCTGTCTTCTGTACTTTAGCTTTAGGTTTCAGAAATTAAGTTCAAAATAATCAAAATTATTATTAATATTAAAAGTCTTCATAAAGTTCTACTTTTGAGATTTTTTTCATATTAAACTGAAAAGTTAGAGGGTGCGGCGCATTTTTTTTTTTTGAATTTTGGAGCGATTATATTCGAAGATCTTAAAATTACGTAAAAATAATTTTAGTAAACCCCCTAATAATTTTTAAATTTTCAAGTTAATAATAATTTTAACTTTTTCGGCGTAATTGGTTTACATACAAATTTCGGCCTTCTAGTGCTAACGTTTGCTGAGATTATCCGCGGTCGGACAAACTAGACAGACTTGGCGAAACTATAAGGCAGAATATGCATAGGAAACTACATGGTATCTATTATTTTTTTTCTACACCGTTTTAGACTGGACTTTACAGGCAGATAGTAAATGTTATAAGGAGTAACTTAATCAAACTTATTCCATATTTCACAAAATGAATTTGGATTCCGTACAAAAACTTTAAAACCTAAAAGACACGCGATGGGAATCACGGGCACAGCTAGTTATAACTACAACAGTTTTAGCCCAAAAGAAGAGCAGTGGTGGCCGGGCCACCACTGCTCTTCTCAAATGTAACGATTCATTACCACTGGGCCACCGTGGCCCAGTGGTAATGACCATGACTAACGAGTTGTAACTCCTAGGTTCTAACCCTGACAGGCACTAAACTTTGTGTAAATTGTTTCACCACCACTGTTTTCAAAACAGAAACTGGCATGTCCTAGAACCAAAAATTCAAAGACACGTAACATCAGTATCCCGTAAGCCCGGACTCGGCTCTTGTGGTGGATTGTGGCCCACTTCAAGCCAATTCTATCTTAGGGAGTGCACCTTGGTGCATCCCCTTATAGTACATATTTTCTCTCACTAACTGAAATTCTCTGAAGATTGACACACTTCGGACTTCGCCTTTGTTTTGTACGGAAGCGGAAGTTTCTGCGCATACACACACATTCACAGCGTGCACACTTGGTTACCACAAGTAAAGCGTACGTCGCTTCAATCAACTCAAACTATTGCAGTCCACTATTGGATATAGTCTCCCAGACCGAGCAATAACACCCTATCCCTCTAAATCAAGTCGCATCTAACTGGGGGGTGCCCCATTCCGCCATACGGCTAATGCTGGCTTCAGATTCTTCGGGTCAGATGGAAAGTGAAGTGACTCTCACGCGACCTCTAAAAGGAGCGCACGTGGAACACTTCGCCGCTATTCAAAGGCTACCCGACCCAACCCTTCTAACGGCTTCCGTTTAAAGTTGTATGTACGGAGCTGGATTAATTGCACTAGGTGGACATAATTCCGAGGAGGCCCTGTTCGTTTGCGGAAGCAGTGTTCGTTCTCGCAACCCGGTGTGAGGTGGAATACCGGGGTGGTTTTTGTCAGTAAGAGTCTGACAGACTCCGTAGCCCGCCCCAGGGCGGCGGACTTCCATGAGGATTTTCCACCCCGGAAAAAAAGATGCGACATAATCCTTCTCGACTTGGAGAAACCACCCTTCAATGTGTACTCAGTAAGAGGAGCGCGTCGCTTCGTTAGGAAAAATATTGTATATCATAACGGATTGTAGGTCAGATATTATATGTAGAGCTATGAAGAAAATGACTATAAAAGATGATGGGAGATGTGTCTGTCTTCGCTTTCGCATCTTCTCCTCTTCCCAGGCGAATAAGATCATAGCAGTATACCACTTTTGAGAATACTGTAAACTATTCACAATTAGGTGACTCATGGTAGGAATCGAAACACACCTATGTAATGGAAGGACAACATCGTAGATATTCCTTAACGAATTCCTCGTATATTAGTAAGCGTACCGCATCAGGAACTCCCGCATCCGGGGCAGTCTTCGTGTCCGTGACATTGCAAACAAACTGCAGGAGGGTCGCCTACGCTGGTACGGCCACGTCTTACGTAAACCGGTATATTACGTAGGTAACAAATGTCTTGCCATGGCGCCTGCGCCGGGCCGGAACAAGCGGGGTAGACCAAAGAAGTGCTGGCTTGACGTTGTAAGAGATGACATGCGTGCCAACAAGCTCTTACCACAGGATGCTAAAGATCGTGCGAAATGGAGGAGAATGTGCCGGAAAGCGGACCCCGGGCTCCAACGCGAAAACCGCGGAGGCAACCGTGATAAACGCTGAGATGATGATGATGTATATTAGTAAGCGGAAATGTACCTTTTATTTTTATAGAAACTGCGAAATTGACGTCCTCCGTGGGGCAGCGGTCAACAAGCCTGTCTGCGACGTGGAGGCCCCGGGTTCGATCCCCGGCCAGGTCATGATGGAAAACGATCTTTTCCTGATTGGCCTGGGTCTTGGATGTTTATCTATACAGTATGTTAAGAAAACCCTGTCCGATCCATAAGCATAATAAAGCTTAGGTAAACACATGACCAAATATACCTAATATAAAATTTTACGTAATCATTATAGTACCAATACAAATGAATTTTGAAATAATCTGGTAATATAAAAAATAATAAAAATAATCCCGAAATTTGGTAATTTAAAAAAAAGTGACAACACCGGTATTATTATGAGCGAATAGCGATGCGACCACGTGCCGCGTGCCCTGCCGCCCGCCGCCCGCGGAAGTGTGCTTACGCACATTTATTAAGGCGATTAGTTACGACGATGACCTTGCGCATCTGGGCGGGGCTAGGCAGAAACCCCCGCGCACCCCGCAACATATTTACGTGCACATTTCCTACTCGCTTGCTTCGAGCGCGGACGTCTTGCAACAAACGTAGAATGCCATAACATGTCTAAAAAGTATACTATTCATAGTATTTTGTCTAAAAAGTACCTAATATAAAATTACGTGGTATCTAAACTCATGTCCTAAAGTGAAACATATTAAGTAATTGCTTTTATTATGTTGTTTTCGATACCGCGTTGCAGGGATTTTTTATTTAAAAAGGGAAAACAAATATTTATTTATACAAATGATTAATGCAAAACGGAAACCAGTTTATTCTTTTATTTAAAGTTATTATTTAGCATTTAGCGTTTTTGGTATAATTCCCATCGAAACATTGGAAACTTATATATATTATTATTGTTTAAAAATTTAGCTGACCAAATTTAAGATAATGAACACCTGAGACTAATGAACTTATAGAATGAAAAAAAGAATTTGTTTTGATTTACAATAAAATAAATGGGGAATGTTAATCAAATTTCATGGATTAAATTACAAGTACCATTTATCTATTTTTTTATTATTATTTAATATTACAAACTAACGCTTGACCGCAATCCCGCCTGATGGTAAGCAGTGATGCGATCGTTAATGAGAGTTTATTAAGAGCCTATTCACTTAGAAAAACTGAGCGAATAGGAAGGAAGACGGCAGTTGAGCGAGGTGATGCAATGTTAAACCCAACAACACGTCCAACGATGCTGCGCCAAAGGGAGATTGATCTGAAGACCCTCCACGACCAAACTCCCAACACAACAACTATAGGCGTATCGTACCCGGCACACCGATTTGCCGATTTTTTTTTTTTGAGATTTCCTTTATCTTCATGTTGTATAGTATACCATACATACAACTTTATAAAAATATACGATCACTATAAAATATTTTTTCACTTTTATTAAACACATGACATTTCTCGTCAAAAATAAAAATAGTGGGTTATCTGTCATGGTTTTAAATCAGCTGTGAAAAGTAACTGTCTAGATGCGACTCTCAGTTTTATCTAAGGTAAGTTTTATTTTATTTTTGTTTATACCCCTAAATGTGTATCATCATCAACCTTTTTATCGTCCCACTGCTGGGCATAGTACATATGACTTTAGAAACGTTGTATTGATACTTGCCTGACCTGGAATAGAACCCGCGCACTCATACTTGAGAGACTGGTGTTTTAACCACTAGGCCACCACGACTTTTATATTACAAAATACGTATGCCTGAATGTTTGTTTCTACTCATTTTGATATATTTGCTGTTGTTGCTGTGAGAATTATACTAGACATCGCCAGAGTTGCAGTAATTTACCTTCCGTTATATTTATAGTATAAAATTTTAATTGCATGTGTGTTGTCTTATATACTAAACCATGTAAATTAAATTAAATTAAATAAATTGTAATAAAATTTATTACAATTTAATAGACAGGTGTATTGATGTTTGACTGTCTCGTTGAAATAGTGGTTGTAGAAAGTGACACACAAAGTTGTGGGTTTGATTCCCACAATAAATACTAGATAATATTATTATTACTGCATGGCTACCTAATAAAGGTAATTGACAAATAACGTTACACACATTATCTGCCTAGCTATATTACAATATGGTTTGGTTTTGCTATGGTGATGGTTTTTTGCATGTTTCTTTTGCCTTGGCTTTAGACTGCTATGAGCTAGGCGCATTTAAGCCTTGGTGCCTGAAAAGGATGCAGACTCTGACACAAGACGGAGCTAGTAACGGCGATGAAGTAGAATCTTTGGATCAGCAGAAAGTTTTCCAGCACCATGGATAAATTCCAGTCTCAAGTCTTAAACCTCCCACAAACTGATCATGAAATAGGAACGGGTGCAGATGATATTTATGCCGATACAACCGAAGTGCCTCTTACACCTATTCTTACATAGGTATTTTCTAATATATCAGAAAGTAATTATGACGCTCTACCTTAAATTTCATCTTTGCCTTTTAATCAACCACTTGCATCCACGCCTGTCGGCACAACTTTGTCACGCGCTCAAAAAATGAAACCCAAAGCTTCTCCATCGTTGCACGAAAAATAAAAAGACAACGTAACAGAAGACTAAACGTATATTTTCGTTAGCAAAAAGCACAATTTCAACACAAGGCTGAAATAGCAATAACTACATTTTTGGAAAATGTGCCTTCCAATTGGTCATGATTAAATTATTTTTATAGATTTTTCGCTGGAGGCTTAGTAAATATTTTATACAGCGTACATAGAACAGGAAGATCCAGAATAGTTTCAAGGGAAGAAATACTAGATTTTTTGGCAATAAATGTCATCATGGGTAATGTTGTTATGCCATCCTACAAAGATTACTGGTAAAAGTATTTTCGTTATGCACAGCTTTAGCATACATAATGCTCCTAAAGAGATTTGATAAAATCAGGCGATTTTTATATTTTACCAACAATTCTGAAGCCGTATTAAAACACAGTGTTTATCCATAGCAGAAGAAAATGCTTTTAGTATCGACGAAATGGTTGTACCGTACAAAGGGAAGAAAAATATGATCATTGGCCACAAATAACTGGATATCAGAGGTGCAAGTACTGCAAAGCTGGCCAGGCAAGTACGATGTGCACGAATGGAAGGTTCATCTTTATTATGTGAAGAATAGAAACCGTTTTTGGAGTACCACCGCAAGCAATAGGATATCTGAATTATTATGTTACATATATTTGTAAAAAAAAATTGTTTAAGAAATATTTATTTTATTAAACCAATTTTCTTCCACTAAGACAGTTATTTTTGTTTAAAATCATGTTATTTACAATGATATTTTAGTAAATGTTCAAAACTACCAAACGTAACATTCAAACTTTCCATGGAGTTTCTTGCACGTTCTTCTCCATAGAGATCTACGCTTTGGAACGTGCAATTTAGCTTCACTTTTCTTGGACTGACCGACATTGACTATTCAAAAGCACCAACGGATGGTTAATTTGAAATAAACAATTTTGATTTTTCCCTAAACATAGCAATGTATAGCATAATATACATCACTAAAATTGCAATATTCACTGTACGTGTAGCAATGTATAGAATAATATACCTACAACTTGTTATTTTTTTAAAATTTTCATATTAAGATTTTTTTCCTAATTTTTTATACGTTCTTGATAGCCCAAAAAAGCTACTATAAATTTTTTTTTTGCTTCTCTTCGAACCAAGAACCTTGCCACAATAAGGGTAAATTTTTATTGGTGGAATGAATAGGGTGTGGGGGGGTCCGACCCACCACGTCATGGGTCGTTTTAAAAGTGCTAGGGTACAAAGTTCTTAGACCTTCCCCTATTCATTCCGCCAAAAAAAAATTGGAGAAATTTCGAGTCTGGTTTTTAACCATTAAAAATGACCCGAATAAAAAGTTACTCTCTACACGATGCAATTATTTTTTTTTTCGAAAATTTAAAAACTAAAAAAAAATTTTGTTCCCAAAAATTGTTTTATTCTTTTTCTTTACGTTTCATAAAAGGAGCGTATACCTAAAGCGTATACCCCAACTCCAACAACTTGCCCTGAAATCGACCCTCTGACCGGTTATGCGCGCGGCTGATTTTTTTGACAGCTTCATGCGCCAAGTTAGAATAATCGTGTTATAATTAAACGAAACGAAACGGGAAAATTAAGCAGATGAGAACTACAGGCAAAAATATAGGTACAGTCAAAAGCACATCTAGTTATACACCCGCAGTAACAAAACTATTTACACTGATCAGAATATCGAAATAAAACGTTATATAAATTTACGTAAAGCGTCCAAGCGCAGCAATAAATGCAAAAATTCAATAATCATACACAAAATAACTAAAAATATTTCCTTGCACTCGAAGTCGGTATCCAAGGGTGCGCGGAGCAAAAAGAGACACAGTCTCCTCTCACGAGCGCTGGCGCGCGACTGCCGGCCACCCGCGCCCGCGTCCCGCATAGAGCCCCTCTGAACTTCGTAAGGCGGAAACTCGTGCGGAACCTCATTTTTATTACTTTTCTTATTAAATATTTAATTAATTTTAAAATAAAACTATGATTCTATAGTTCTTACAGGTATACGTTACTGCGAGTAAGAATATTTAAAAAAGTCTAAGCGCTTTAAGAGAAATATCGATTTAAAGGTTAAAAACGTCGTGTAGAAATGTTTTTTTTTTTTTATGTAAATATAGGCCCTATAGAAAATAATAAACAATAAATATGTTGTGCTTGAATCTATGATCATAACATATTTTTTTCAAAATTTTTATTCAAGGCATTCTTGAGGAATAAACTTCCAAAAGTGAGCGGTTTTGGACGCTCACGGGTATCTATCACCTTAAGTTACCTCTTTTTGCGAAATAATATTTATCTTTTTAGGGGGATTTTTTTTTTAAGTTTATCCCGGTTCTGTATCCATTAGTAGAATCAGTTATCAATACCTAACAACACCTTCACAGGTCGGACAGGGTTTTTTTAACATACTGTATATGTATCTATTATAAATATAGTATCGTTGAGTTAGTATCCTATAACACAACTCTCGAACTTATTGTGTGGCTTGTCCGTATTTATTATATTATTATTGTTATTAAATTGAAGGAAAAATTCAACATCAAAATATTTTGTACACATAGCTCTTGACATTTTATAAAATGTAGGATCTATGTCCTCATGTAGAGGTTCTTGGGCACGTGAAATCATTAGATAGGTGCATGGTTCCAATTGGTTGTTTACTATGGAGACTCTTATTTATTTAAACCTTTCTTTCAAAGGCGGACTTAATGTCTAAGGCATACTCTATCTGTCAACCTAACTACCTGTCGGTGGTGAAGATATTATAACAAACAAACTTAATTCTTAAATCTAGTGACACAAATATATAAAAAGGTGACAGCATAGCTTAGCTTTGAAAGTTATTATTTTAGAATTAATTGGCTGTTACATTATTTTCTACCTACAGTGGGTATTATGGGTGGAAACCCACTTACCTAAAACGGTAAGTGGACCTTTTGGGTCACAGGTGCAAACCCCAAGTGACCCCAAGGAAGAAGTTGGCACAGTGGTCACGTGCGGCGGTTACGGGATTGGTCTTTTAAGAGAAACCGGGACCACACCTTTGTGGGGATGGTGATTACCGGGGAGGTTTTAGTGAGGTAAAAATCCCACACTACCCGACCTCGGTCCCCAGAGGGGGTGCCTTTTGAACGATTCCCCCCAAAAAAATATATAGGAGGACAGCGCAGACAACCACTTCTACTAACAAAATTAATTTTAAAGGGTAATTTAAAACCGGAAATGTGGGAAAATAAATAGCTTACCACAAAATTAAAATCGAGTTTTGCAGATTCATATGTAAACAATATTATAATTATACTTAAGTACCTACAGCAATTAATTAATAGTTCAGTCACCTTCACACAAAAACTGGTCAAGTGCGAGTTGGACTCGCGTATTCTAGCTGTAGGTTCTGTAATTTGTATGTATGTATGTAAATCATAAATTTACGGTTTTCCGATTTTTACCTTTATTTGTGCTACACGATGACGGGACATTCCTTCTTGCCAAATTTCAATATTCTATATGACATACTATGGGTTAAGATTTTTAAAATTTTGTCCCACTAGGACTTTCCCGTGTGCGTTTACAAACATTTAAACATTTACACACATGAACAAACAGCCATAGTCGTAACAATTACTTGTATGTCATAAAAATATATATTCCGCGCGTGAATCGAACCCGCGTGAAACAGCGCAGCAGTCAACTGCTTAAGCACTTCTCTGCGTCATTCGTACTGTTACATTTTTATATAATATAAACTAGTGCTTGACCGCAATCCCGCCAGATGGTAAGCGGTGATGCAATCGTTGATGGTAAAGCGCGCTAGTTAATCACTATAGTCTTGAAGACACTTAAATTTTAGGCCAAACACTTCGTTCGGATCGTAGTGGTGTTAACAACGTAAGGGTACTCGCCGTACGACGGGACGTCCGATGATGGAACGGAGATGCGGCAATATTCCCGCATATACTCTCCAAAATGCATCGTATAGAATACCGACAGGCTGGCTATTCTTCGCCTGAGATAATTTCCCTTGAGAGTGTCAAAACGTAAGATGTAAACGCTCATAAAATCATTTAGAAATTTGATTTTTTAGTATCAAAGGATCGGTCTTGAACGTTTGACGACTTGATAACTACACGCGTTCTTGAGTAAACACCACTTCACACCAGGGCAGCTTCTAATGTTGTACAAAGCACAGGTCCGTTCGTGTGTGGAGTACTGCAGCCACATTTGGGCTGGTGCTGCTAAGTGTCACCTGGCCACTTTGGATTCAGTGGAGAGGCGTGCGAAGAGGCTGATTGGTGACCCTGATTTAACTCGAGTTGGTCTCCAAAGCCTAGAGCACAGGCGTAGAGTAGCCAGCCTTTCGGTGTTCTATAGGAAACATTTTGGGGAGTGTGCGAGGGAATTGTACGATTTAATTCCCCCATCTCCGTTCCACCATCGGACGACCCGTCGTACGGCGAGTTTCCACCCTTATGTTGTTAACACTTCTACCGATCCAGACGAAGCGTTTCGCCTCCTCCTTTATACCGCGTACATCGAGGGACTGGAACAATCTGCCGGCGGCGGTGTTTCCATCGGACTACAATTTGAGTGTCTTCAAGGGTAGAGTGAATAGGCTCTTAATAAACTAGTGCGCTTTACCATCAACGATTGCGTCACTGCTTACCATCAGGCGGGATTGCGGTCAAGCGCTGGTTTATAAATTAATAAAAAAATATATAAATAAAGATAGGCGCTTAATATGCGATAGCAAGGTATTGGTAAAACTATTCACATCAGCTATTTGGTGCTAGTGTCATTCGACACTACGCAACAACACCGATAAACGTCTGCCAATGCATGCCGGACACCGGCGATCGAAGTACGTGTCCGTTGTACGTTATTCCACTATCGTAAAACCGAATATTTTTCGGCAAATGCTTACAAGATATGTAACAACTTAATAATTACGATAAAAGCTCTTAATATATATTTAGTTTGTAACTTATATGATCAATTTTAAGATGTAAATGCAGTTTTATTGTTTTTTTCTTTTTGAAACAAAAAATAAAAGGCATCTATTTAGTAAAATAGTTGTTTTCCTAATATGAGATAAGCTAGGATTCCTTAAATGAGATATCCCATATTGTGGTACTCAAAAACAGCAACTATTATAGGTATTGGGTTAAACCCCATATTTTTGTTTTAGATGCTTTCCATCAAAAGGAAGACCTGGGACCAGTTCTGTAAATGGTTTTCGAAGAAGATCTAGAGCAAGAGACTGTTTTAAAGACTGATGCTCGTCTATTATGATTATTGATGATCCTTGTCATTATTAAAATACCTACTAAAGACTGATGTTTTTCTAATATTTCATTAATAAGTAACAATAAAAATGAGTAGATTATAATGACATTAATATTGTTTATTTTGTTTGTTTACACCTAAAAATTTATGGAACCTAATATCTTATATTAGAAACCCCTAATATCTCATAATAGGAGATCGTTTGCCTTGGGCTTGTTTTCTGATATTTTTCACTTTTTACAGCATAGCCAAATATGCTTCAGAATGCTTCAAATGTGAGAGTTTTGTTTTTACAGTCAAAAATAGAAATGGTATCTCATAATTGGCATCCTTACCTTATTGGCAGATAACGAAGTAATCTTATAAGGGTTTAATTTTACTTTTTCAGGCACGGAACCATAAAAATCGCGTTAGGTCGCAAAAAATCGCACCGTACTGATTTTTTGGGATGTTATGTTACATCAATAGTTTGCAACTTTGAAAGATATGTGCTAACTGCTGCCTTCAAATAGTACCTACCTACCTAACAAGTTTTGTATAAGAAAGTAAATACATTAAAAATGTGTGGGTTATTTATACGCAGGATGTAGCTTTTTGAACCGTAACTCTGAAAACATTTCAAGAATTTCAGGCTACATTCAATTGGTAAAGCACCCAAATTGTGTAACACCAATCCACTATCAATCTTTAATTAATTCATTTTCAAAGATATTGATAATTCTATTGCTTTAAAAATGTGTCTGAAACAACGCAATGAATGTTGCTGAACTGTCAAAATGAAACTCATTGCTCCTGATAATGTGTTACGCAATTAGGTACCCTGCAGAAGTGGGGTAGCAATGGATTTCATTTTGACAATTCAACAATATTCATTGCGTTTTTTTTTTAATTGGTAAGAAGAGATGCAATCCTTGATGGTAAAACGCACTAGTTTATTAAACCTATCCAATAAAAAAAAAAAAAAAAAAAACTGAGTGAATAGGAAGGAAGACGGCAGCGAGGTGATGCTATGTTAAACCCAAAGAGATTTAAGATAAATAGAGAGGGCATGTGTCAAAATCGCATAGAAAAACTGTGATCCCATGTCTCAGTTCCGCCATCTAGTACAATATAGCAAAATTAGATCGACAATTGGAGACATCAAAACATTAAAAATGAAAAAGTTTATATAAAATATATTCAGCTATTGCCCGATAGGTGGCCAGTGTGATCTATGTTGCCAGATCCGATTTAATACCCTAGTATAATTCAAATCGGGTAAATAAATATTGAAAAGTAAACAAATTAAGTTAAACTAGTCTTATACAAACATCAAAAACTGTTTTAAAATTTTATTCGCTACTATTCATTTTCCGTGACACCATCTATTGGTATTTTAGATATGTTTTGCTTACGAATTAGTATAATATTCAGTTTATTGTGATTTTTGAGTATAATAAACATTTTAGGCCATAAAGCGCATTTTGTTTTGCAATTTTTGTTTGCATTATGTTTTTAGCAAAATTATTCTTTTCACACGTTTATTTGCAAATATTTTTAAATGACAATACTAAAAATTGTAGTAGGGTTTGTATCATTTCGATATAAACTTATCGATAATATTTAAAGAAGTTTTCGCATTTTAATAGTTTGAAACAAAAAAATTAGGAAGCAGAAAATTTATAGGCAATTTCAATGTTTACAGTTTTTATTTATATGATTCGTTTAATATAATAGTTACCATTATTATTTATACACTGCTGCCTTCAAATAGGAAGGTCATTTATGCCTTTGCGATAGAACTCTGAGGATCTAGACTGCACAAACTGTGTGAAAACAGAACTGCCTCCTGGGAAGAAAACTTCTTGTCATGCAGATAATTGTCCAAATCACGACAAAAATGGTAGTGCACTGGAGCAAGGTCTGGCGAATAAGGAGGATGACGAATGGTTTCCAATTGCAGTTCCTAAAGGGTCAAAATGTTTTCTCGTGCTGTTTGAGGTCTCGCTTTGCCATGGATCAATAATGGTAAAGATCGATTCATGAGTCGGAGCTGATTTACTGTTATTTGCGTAATGTTCTAATGTGTGGAAAAACCTTATTGTAACATTTTCTGGCATAATTTTAAGCGGCAGGAGAGTTATAATGAAGGGTCAGAGCAAATTTACGAAGAGACTGATAAAATTTACGACGGGATGATTTTGTCTTAGTGGCATTTCTATTGAGTCTATCAAATATGGCTTGCATTTTTGCTGTAGCTTTAAGAGTGTTTGCCATATTTTTTTGATGTTAAACTTTTTCCTATGTGGTCAACGAAATACTTTAAGTTCAATATTTTACGCTTTAAACATCTTTTTGTTGATGTAGTTTCTTAATTTTAGCCTGATGATGCACTTTTTGTTTTTGTAACTTTTCAACTTGTGCCTTCAGTGCAATTTTTCTTGGAGTGTCGAAGATAGACCCAGAGTCTGAAATTTCAACATTGTCTGGTGTAGCAATTCGAGTAACTTCTCGATTTATGTAATTATCCTGAAATATAAAAAAGTAAGTCGTGCTCGCATTAATCTATATAAGTATAGATTAATGCGAGCACGACTTACTTTTTTGAAACAAGTTTTCAAGTATTCGATCAACAATAATTTTAGTGATAACAAAAATATATTTTTCTTATTAACATAAAACTAAAAAAATATTTTTGTTCGCATCTTGTTCAGCAACTGGTTGTGTTATAAGAAAGTTTTTTTTTTAATTTAAACATAAGTTGCAAAATTTGACTAAAAAAAAACTAATTAGTCCGTCAGTCAGATTTCCAAAAAATACTAGACACGTATTTGTTCTTTTTTCGTATAAACATAAAATGAAAACGACACAGCGCGTTAAAAACTCGTATGACGTCACTGCACGCTACACTTTTAGCGGCCAGTGACGCCACCAACCACCTTATTAATAATGATCAATGAGCATCAAAGATCAGGATCTTTGATGCTCATTGATCATTATAAATAAGTTATGTAATTTATGTGCTTATCCACTTAACCGTAAATATTATCTCAATTTGTACGGTTAAGTGGAAAATTACTGAATTTAATAATTTACTAATTCATATCTAGTACAAGGTACCGATCTTTTTTTTTTTTTTTTTTTTTTTTTTTTTTTTTTTTTTATATAAAATTATAAACTAGCGCTTGACCGCAATTCCGCCTGATGGTAAGCAGTGACGCAGTCGTTGATGGTAAAGCGCACTAGTTTATTAATAGCCTATTAATATCCTTTTTATAAATTTGATCAACCGGTCTTTCCAAAGTTTCCATAATTTCGACGAGGCAGACGGATGCCAATTTTCTTCTCTACGGTCTATCTGGACATATCGTATCCACTTTTCACGTACAACATTATTTTTATCCGGAAACCTAAAATAACAAAAACCTAGGCGAATGAATAGTACTTATTCATTAAATTTTGTTCATTAATATGACATGATTATGTTCAAATAGAGTTAACAACAAATAAACTTGAAATATAGAAATATTTTAAGTTTATTTAGCTATATTTTAAATATCAATAAAATATAGCAATATGTTTTCAACTTAATAAATATTATCG
This sequence comes from Sesamia inferens, assembly GCA_037179545.1. Taxonomy (NCBI): domain Eukaryota; kingdom Metazoa; phylum Arthropoda; class Insecta; order Lepidoptera; family Noctuidae; genus Sesamia; species Sesamia inferens. The sequence continues at coordinate 11,291,620 of CM073935.1, read as the reverse complement.
ATAACTACATCGATAAACAACATTACTACATCTCTACAAGAAAATAGTAAAACTACTCAATAAAAGAGGGCGCTTATTTCAATAATAGAAAAGTTTCTAGATCTATTTAGGAATTTTTTTAAATTTTAATTACAGAGAAAATACAAATAATTCATACGAAAATAATCTGAAGTTAGGTCCAGTCGTTTTACCATAACGAGATGTACAGTAACGCAAAGCGCAACATGGCTTATTTCCTTAGAAAATGTTTATTCTTAGTGGACACAAATTACGTCTTGACGCTCAGGGGTACCACACTAGACTGAGCGACATTTAACCAATTTGTCAGAAGTATTGGATTACGATTTTGTTCGTGATGTCCTGTCTATTGTAAATATAATTTTAATGTCTTTGGTTAAACCCAATAACACGACTAACGATGCTGCGCCAGAGGGAGATTGATTTCGTGATCCTCCAGTACCAAACTCCCGACACGGATACAACAACATTTGGCGCATCGTACCCGGCACATATCGCAACACAACTACTAAGACCCGTCCTCCGTACGGCTTCACCAGACATCATGTCGGAACTCGATGAATCGATTGGCGGCAAGACATCATCTGGTGGTAACTGCTGCCGGCAGCCGATGTGACGGCCTACCACCCAGAAAAGCGTACCGTTATTAACGTTGTTGAGCATATATAAAGATTGTATCTGACATCGACGCACAAACGAGTACCACGAATCCAGTACATGATTCTGAACCCCCCAGTGGTGGAATTTTGCGTCGGCTTTTTCACGATTAAAAAAAAAATAATATGCTGTTTTATTTCACTATAGACCGTTCATAATTGCTATACTTTTATAACCCAATAAGATTTTAAAGTAAAAATTAATTAATCCGTTATTTATACATAAAAGCACAATGTGAACAATGCTAGAAAAACTATCCTTTCAGCTGATTTAATAGAGTTCGCATCAAGGGTCATCGTCATACCTACACACACGCACGGCGGCACGCTTGCAACATTCAAAGGCCGAGCCGACACTTTTTTTTAAACACTATTATTTGTGGAACCGCTCATTAACGACATAAATGCCTATCATAATTTTGTTAGTGGCATGCGGTCTTGCCTTTCCGCGAAGTTTGCGTTACGATGTCAGATACACCCTGTATTTTCAAACACATAGAGCAATATGATTCGAAATTATTCCAACTGATATTAATAGTTTGATACGTAATTAGGTTGCTGGTGGCCTAGTATGAGTTTTCAATACGAAACTCTATCGTCGATATCGAGCGCGTTTGGCACTCTCATTGGTTGAGAGTTCTTACGACCTTGAAGCGGGCCAATCACTGAGTCAAACGCGCTCGATATCAACGATCGAGTTTCGTAATGAAAACTCATACTAGGCCTACTGGTCCCTCAAAGCTGCAAAACTAATGGAATAGTAGTGCATTTTTGCTACTTACGAAAACATGAATAAATATTCTGTTACGCCGCCGGTATTGATAAACTATTACCTAATCATAGATCTCAGAAATTGAATTGAACTTATTGTAGGTATCTATTTTTTTCTTACAATATTGTAGGCTAAAATCAGGGCTGAATACTTAAATGTGTTATTTTCCCCCTTGAAATTGAGAATTTAGTTTTAGCGAAATATTTGGTGACTATCCATCCATAATACTTAATTACTTTATGAACCACAGATACAAAAGCAAGGTAAGAAGCTACAATATTCAATTAAGTAGGTAGGTACTGAAATCGCTTACAAAACCTGAACTAGTACAAAAAGACGCCAAAAAAAAAAACTATAATTTATATTCCCTTCAAAAATTAACAATAAGGATTGAAAGGTAGTCAATTGCTACTGAATGCTTTTATGACTGAAACTAATTGATGGGAACGTTTACAGCATAAAAGTAATCAGTTTTATGTTTACAATCATTTACGTATTCCATTGCTTAAATCGATTGGCTAAACTAATAAAAATACAGAAATAAGTCTATTGTGAAACAAGAACACCGAGCTAGAAGAATTTGTGAGAATAAACAATACTGCCTTCTGCATCGTAAGTGTGCAGTGCCCACCACTGATCATGAGGTCGTGGGTTCCAATCCCAGACGGCATTCGGTTTTCCTATAAAGAAATTCTCAATGGCAGCCCGGAGTCTGGCTTGAGGTCAATAAGCCAGCCCTTCTATTACATGGGACTTAAAAAAACTGGCCAAATGCGAGTGGGAATCGCGCACGAAGGATTCCGTACGTTCATCTTTAAAAACGAAAAAAAATGGTTCCATTTCCGTCATTAATATGGACCAAAAAAACTGCAATAAAATCACATTTCTTGTATGGGAGCGTCCCTTCAATATTTATTTTATTTTTATTAATTTAATTTTAATATACACATAACCAAATATTCTGTGAACATTTCAAGCGTCTATATTTTTGGTACTTGTTATTATAGCGGTAGCAGAAATACATAATCTCTGAAATCAGATTCCGTTTTACCTTTTAGGTACGGAACCCTAAAAAACCAAATATGTACTAAAGGAACACCACTGCTTTACCTTCCAGATTACAGGCGTGATGTTATGTTAGGAAACAATATGTAACAAGTTTTTTATTTATTTTTTGTCAACATTGATAACAGCAAAATGCTTTTGTTTTTTTAACAAAAGTATGTACGGGCGACGGCAGGCCAAGCTACCTGAAACTGTCAGATATTCCCAATCAACCCTGAGCCTTAATGCTTTAGCCATAAAGTAGATAGATAGATCAGAAGATCTAATAAAGATATTTTATAGATTGTAGTACCTTGATGTGCAGTCGTCTGTACCTTCATAAGAAGATTAACACATTGGGACTTTGTTCGTAATACAAAAGAAGACTTAAACTCATCATTGTTTTACACAAACAGCTTACTCGGGGAATGTTGAATGAAGTCTGACAGCAAAGACAGTTCAATGCAAAAATATTAGCTCCGTCAAAGGAAAGTAACCTGGTTTCTAACAGATCAAAATTAGTAGGTCACTTAAAACTACAAGATAATCATAACAGAGTAACTTCTGTATAATATAGCAACAATATTATTATAGCGATAGATAAACATAGGTACTTACTTATGTAGGTACATATCGGTATTTTGTATGTATGGCCGTGTATACAGTACATACGCTGTGGAATGCGATCTATACGTATACACGCCCGTCTATAGGTACATATTTATACAGCAGAATCGTAAATAGATCGAATGGGTATGTACCTACCTACTTTTTGCCTACATTGCCAGTTCGTTTCAGTCTCCGCACCGTACATAGCATCAGTCAGTCCGCACTAGTAGACCATGTAATGTAAACATTAGATGGTCGAGGAATGCATTTAGACAGTAGGTGCTGGTAGTGAATATTATCATGTGCGGTGATAACGTGGCTGCGAGTCGGCGGGGTTTAGTCGGCGACGCGGGGTCGCGTGGTGCGGTCGCGTGTATCGTTCCTATCGCTCGAGTGACGTACGGAACCGCTTCGTGTGTTCGCGCTCGCGTACGCGCCGCATTCCATCGTGGGGGCCCTTTGCCGCTATTGGCCGATCCCGCGTGACGTCACACCTCGTAATGAGGTATTCAACATGGCCGTGTAGCTAGTTCGCGAGTGTGCTTCGTTACTCGTTTGAATGGATTTAATCAGTGAAATATGCCAAGGAGACGAAACGGTGAGATACCCTTGCCCGACGGATGGGATTACGCGAGGGACTTTGACGGAAAATTATATTTCATCGATCACAACAGTAGAAAAACGACGTGGATCGACCCGCGAGACAGGTAAGTTTTCCAAAGAGAAGTGTTAACCCGTAAGAGCCCCATGTCAAAACTTTACATTCCAATGCGATTTCTAACGTTTTCTGATTGAATTTGAGTGTTGTGGTCGTAAATATCGGGAGTGCACGTGATATAGTTGGTTCTGTTGAAGTTACAAGTGTTTAAAGCAACTTTAAAATAGAATAAATCGTGAAAAACAAACTGTTCCGTCGCCGCGACGCTGCTGCTCTCTAGTGGTAAGAATGCGCGATAACCTCGATTTCACACGACATTCCACTATTTAGTGACAACAAATGAGCTAAACACAAATTATGGTTATCATATTTTGTTATCCTTTGGAATGTGTTCTGTGGTCTTGTTTTCGTATGGGTTCGTATTTTGTGAGCGGAACAGTCGATACGCGACTAATGAGGCCGCGGAACTGGTTCATAGCAATGTTAGTGGCTGAACTGGCGCAGAAATAATTCGATGAAGCATTTATGTGTTAAGAATGAATGTGGCATGTTGTCTAGATGGTGGTGCGGTCGGTGGTTTCGTAAGGTGCGCGTGTGTGTATGGTGCCGATGCGTGGAGAACGCGGTGGGAGATGGAATGCAATGCATAGGCAAGTTGCGCGGTGTGAATGACAGGCCGTAGAATGCGGCCCGGGCCTGCGGCGATGGTCGCGCCTTTCTAAAGCGGCGCACTCCCCCTCCCCGCTGCCTCGCCGTCTCCCCACACCCCCCTTCACCACCTCAGCAAGCTGCAGGTGCTGCACAACACATCCCTATTAAATACCGATCATGTCTCTAGCCGTATCTATTTACCATAGATAAACCGACACCTGCATCATTGTTTTAAAAGTTAACCTGAAAAACGGTACACCTGCACTTGACAATGCATAGTTACAGTTAAAACCGGCCAATTAACACTTTAGTGGAGCTAAATGGCGTAACAATTAGCTATAGTGATGTATGTTCTATTGGGACAATGAGACATCCTAAAAGGCTTGCCATTTAGCCTTTTCGTCTAACGGGCTAATAAAATTTACCATATTGTAGATCTGTGTTATTAAAAAACAAAATACCGTTCAATATTTTACAGATTAACAACATAAAATGCAGTTTTAGTCAAAGGAACATAGAACACAAAGTTACAAAATAATGGACATTCAATGCAAACTCCTCAAGTTATTGATTGAAGCAACGGGATGAATTTATACAACTTTCATTTTGTGTGTCATTACCTACTCATTTCAAACACAGGGGAAATTCGATAATATTCAATTTTATAGTAGAGTTACTACCGAACAAATATTGCATAAAAATGCGAATGTGGATTAAATTGATTCAAGTTAAGAAGACACATGAGAATCTGATCCTGGTACATTGACACCACAATAAAATTCGCCGCTGACACAGGAAACATAAAGTGGTATTTTTATTGAACCTTTTGGCAAACTGCATTCCATACAGTCGACTTTACAGTATGATATTTGAGACGTGGTTACCAGCTTGGCACTCCAAAACATACCACGATATAATTTTCCGTTTGTAGTTCTACGTTATCAAAATTGTATGATAAACCAAAAAGCTAAAAAAGAACGTGCAGAACTTGAGATCCGAAACTTGAATTATTGTTACAGTTAATTGGAGTTAAAGATTAGCTACTTGCACTGTCGCAAAATTGCCCACATAAACATTGTTTTCAAAGAACCAAGAGAATAGTAAAAGAGCAATGACAGTCAAAATTGACCTAGAATTTTGTGTGTGGAGCGGAGGTACCGCGGATGTCACTCTAACGTCGACATCTACTTGTGCGAAACGCGCACACAATAAACCGAGCCACTAAGCCAATTTATTAATGCTAAAAATAACCACACCACGTCTCGGGCGCATACGACGCTATTAACCTTATACGGAACCTAAACGTTGTTCTATGAAAAATGTGCCCCCAACGTCACTGCCTTCGGCAGAATGCAATTATTTACCTACCATAAGAATGTTGTCAGTTTAGTAGACATGCTTTTTTGCATGCAGATGTAATGGTCTCATTTTGACGACGAGAGATCGCCATTTATAATGAAATATTTGCCCTTGAATTTCGATGTATATGGCAGTTTTAACAAGATAATGATCTTTATGGTGTAGTTGGGCGCTACATTTACGGTATCAAGTGGATTCTCAAATGCTTCTGTAACGAGATGTTGCGTGCGAATGAGCATTTTGCAGTTTGCGCAGATCTCAAAGACAAGTGTGATACGTAACTAGATGATTGGCATAAATAATTGTGGAAAAAATTAAACCACATAGAAGTGTTCGACAGCTATGCATTGTGAACTGAGGAAAAACTACTCATTGTGTCTTTAAGCAAGGAAGCGGTGAAGACAATGATAGCGTCGATTAACAAGCGAATGGGAACTTATACCTGTGTTCACCGGTGTTTATTGCTTTAATTGTATCGGTTGAATGCAGTTTCACTAAGCCACTACATTGTTCTGGTGCATACCAAAGTATTGCGTTCATTTGATCATTAATGCATAATTCTATGTTGCGAGTGAAATCTGCGTTAGGTGCGAGTATACGTACTCGCCTAGTGCAGAGAAATTGTATGCATATATGCGATCGAGTAGCTGATGGTGTGATGGCTAATACAGGATACGACTTTACTATTCCTTCACTTACAATGGTGCTATATAAATTTCCCATCTAATCATCACCATCATGACCTGTGCCGAGCAGTGGGACGATAAAAGTATCGTCCCACTGCTCGGCACAGGTCTCCTCTCATACAGAGAAGGATTGAGCGTAACCACCATGCTTGTTCAATGCGGGTTGGCGATTTCAGACTTAAAGTTCTGGTTTCCTCAAGATCGTTTCCTTCACCTTGTAATCAGTGATTGGTGTCCAAGATATACTTAGAAGGTACATAAATAATTTCCCATATATGTATCTGAAACTAAATCTGCTGAAACGAATCTCTACCTTTTCTAAACACTTTTCAAGTAAAATTCTAAGTACATATAAAATCAATCGTGCTTAACTAAGGTATCTTCACAAGATTGTGTAACCCAAGTATGTGCTTCCCACGCACTGCACAAGTTCTAAAATCCCTCATGCGTAACGATGAAGGGGCTGGGCATTTTACAGCGTTTCTTGACTTAAATCGACTGCGTTTTAAATAGGTTTATTTGTTCACTTTTGGACCTGTTCAACTTGATTAGGTGCAAGAATTGTATGTATGTTTTGCAAAGAAGATTTACAAAACATTTCGTTGAGTGTGTACCGCAGGGTGCGGCGCGTGGCGAATGGACGCGAAATAGCGTACAACATTGTTTATTGTACGCATTCCTCTCAGATAAATATGTCCTTGGTGATTTTATATACCCAGACGCGCGTCTACACCGCCGCCACTAACACCGGCTTCACTGCAGATTTATTTTGATTCTAACAACGAATAAGACGAATGGTCGTTTATAAAGTCTAGGGAATGTTAACGCTCTACACCAATGTGGAGTTTCTTCTAAATCCCATTATTAACAACCCTTATCCAATGGAAATGTAATAATTAGGTATTTGGAATTAAGAATTTAATCATACGTCGACTTTTATTCCTATTATAGTGTAATATGTTGCGAAGGCAAATCGAAATTCATTTAAGTAGTTATCTTTATTATAATGAAAATGTGTTTAAAATCACGCATGTTTTAAAGTTATCTATTTGAGTAGGTATGCGATAAAAGCTGTTCTGCTCTCGTTTGTAATCAAAATTGGCATTCCTCTCTTATCTATACGGCGTCATAAAGCAGTTGTTTACCTACTTGTAACGACTTTTTCATTATTGTGCACATCTATTTTAGTTTTCGTATCTTTATAATGTTACCCCCTTTTTATTTATGTCTGATATGTTCTGTCATTCGAAACTCTACAAATGCCCTAACGTATATTTGTATAGTGGAACCGCCCCATAACTTCATGAAGTTAGCATAAGCGTAAGCTATGATAAACTTGCAAAATATGGTGTGTCGACATAGCGGGCCTCGGATTGTCAGATGGAATTTCTGCGTGTTTGTCCCCCCATATAGGGAGTGATAAATTGACGATAGTCGTCGCTCATAAAATTGTATAACTATTTGCTTGATTTACATATAAGTGTTTGATTAGCCATCGGAGGACGCCCAGACGTCGTTGGCTTAAGAATGTTGCCTATTTAATATTTCCTCTATAAACGTTTGGGACGATTTAATGTCCACAGTAAAATGTACGATTCCAATCTGTCGGATACGAGAACGAAACCAATACTTTACCGTTATTCGACTTAAAACCGTCTAATAAAAATTAATATCGTTATTTACGGGCGCATTCATTAAAGAAAGTTATTTTTTATGAGAAAGTAATTAACGCCGCACTTAATGAGGTGAACTTGAGTAATATTTTGTTGATGGTATTTATGGATTTCATTCCTGAAATAATCCTGATAAGATAAAGATACAGTATCATTCTGTTTATAAAATTCTTGGTTGCAATAATTTTGATATGTATAAAATCAAGGTTTTGATAAATTGTGATCTAAAATGTATGCAGATTCAAGCAGGTGTTCTTTCGCTTAATTTATTCAGATTTATTTGCTCCCAAATCGTATATCTCTACATTTTCCATATTCCTATTAACAGTGTTAATACCGTGAATGGATTAATTTTTAGGTGTCCATAAGTAGAGGCACGGTGAGGCGAACTGACACAAATCCTTGATTTTGAATAAATTGTTGACGACCCGCCATTTGGGCGTGGGCGAAATATGCGACAACAGACTATAATAAATAATTTTGTCATTCTAATATATACCTTGTTCCTTAGCAGTACAAACTTTGAAATTGCAAATGATCGTAAGCGGTGTGGTGGTATGCGAAAACACCTGTATTTCATAGCGATTAGGTGATAGTGTTCTATTTGCTTTGTGTTTACAGCTTTACCTTCGGTAACTTTTACATTTTGACTTTGTAACGGAACACCTCTATTGTTTGTGACTTTATTTGAGTTTGATGCATAATTTAGCTCATTTTGTTCTGTTTTCTCATACTGCTGCAATCTTTGTGGATTGTAAAATATTTTACTATTTGTTAGCGATTTGCAATAGATGCTTCCATTAGTCTTTAATCATTGAATACATTTTCCTGCTGCATTGTAGTATTACCCAAGAAATTGGCAACAGTGTGTAGCAGTAAAAATCGCAAATATTTCCCCGACCCCATTCCACGCGGCCGATCATTCACGAAACAATGGAGTGAGGAATTTTGTTCCTCAACAAACATTCGCAGAAGCCCGGCGCCTCCCATTCATTGGCGATGCGTTCGCGTACATTGATATCTGCTTGTTTGGCCTCTGTTTAATCCATACTTTCCGGTCTTGACACCGCTCTAATAACAACGATATGTGAATGGAGCCGCTTTGGTGCCATTACCTACCTAATGTTTGACTTTCTACCGCTGGGAAAGTATCATTTGTGCAGTCGTGAAGTTGCCGGCAAACATCGTTACAAGCCATTAGCAACATTTCTGCCATACTTTGAGGGCGGTATTCGAAGTTGCAACGAGCAACTGCTTGTGATTGCTTTTCTACATTCTGTAACCATTGCATGTTTGCATAATGAGAAATTTTAATGCCACAGATATCGTTAAAATTGGTGTATGTGTGTGTTTTCTCAATATTAGACGTACCTACCCTTCTGTTTTATGTATGTAAATCTCAGAATCGACGTCCAAGTCGATGAATGAACAGTTTTTATAATCTAAGATTCGCTTAATTAATTGGCATGCATCGTAAAAATAATAAAAGTACAATAATAAATTACGACGATCATAAAGCTTTGTTCTTGCAAATTAGAATACTAGCTGACTTACTTCGACAATTTTTACAACGTCGTGTCTGAGTATTGCAGAGATTTATTATGTTTAATCTCCTTCATCAGACAGTAGGTACTTATTACTCAAACAAGCAGCCGAATGGGAGTGACCAAAATGCAATATCAATTAGAAATTCCTCAGCCTCGGCGATATTATAACCGGGTCGACCGACAATCCGTCATTCTGTATAGACATTATTTGGACTATAGGTATCGTATTATCGAATGTTTGTGAGCGGAGTCGTGATACTCATGATATTGTGTCGCACGCGCCGCCTGCCGGCGTGACGAAGGCGGCTGGTATGCGGCGTGATTCAAACGGAAACCCTATATATTCAGTGTTTATGCAACCCGCTGTCCGTCCGTCCGTCACTTCTACAGACAGCATGCAACATTGAATTGTATAAATTTCCTTCGATGTGCGAGTTTATTTTAACTATAGTTCAAATTATTTAAAATTGTAGTTACAAATTTTCTTAGTAAAGGAAACATCTACCGACTTAATTTTACTTGAGATATTGCTATTGATGCTCGTAATTCTTAAAAGAAGAAGAAGGATTTCAAGATTTTAGATCGGAGCACTTGATGTGTGTGTATATTCTCAAGTCTCTCAAGACGAGCATGAGACCTTGGTGGCAGTGACGTGACGTGCGTTTCAACAACACTGTTCACACTAGGCGCTGGAATGTCGTTTGTCAATGATCGAATAACGTATGACGTCATAGCGTCACATAGCCTGCTGCGTTTACCATCAATACATAATTACCACTTTCGAACGATTGCCGACGCAATTTGGTGGATAAGTTTGGTGATTGGTCGTGATGCAAGAAGTGAATAATGTTTAAATGTGTGGTTACTTTAATGCATGGTTCGGTTCAGATACAAATTTTATATTCACGCATTGGATCATCCGGTCGGCATGCTTCGTGCTTCGATGAATTCATTGCAAGTTGTGTTTAATTCGATTATAACGTTGTACGAATGTGTCAGCCGAACGGAATGCGAGAGGAAATCACGTTGACCCCTAACACGATTCCTTTTTTGGCCATCGGAAGGTTTGTAATCTTCCTGTCCGTGAGTATATTTCAACAACACATGAGGATTTATTTAAATAAGCACATAGGATACGTGACCTCACGGCGTCGGAATTTACTTATAACTTTGTAAGGAACAGGTTATTCACCTATCATTATTATCCTTAGCCGTTTCTACTGACACAGTTTCATGTGACAGATTATCAAGCGGACAAAAATCTAAGTGGGGCAATGCTCTCTTGGAATAAAGGTTAAAAAAAAATCGAGATTGTTCCGAAGCCCAAGGAATGTGCATTAAACGGGCCATCCGGATTAAAATATTTCCCTGGCGGTATTTATAGAGCATTAGTAGGTGTGCGTGTTCGTCTGTCGGTCGGTCGATATGTGTGAGACAGCATGGCACCGCCTCCCACCAGACGTGCTCCAAGTTTGTCGTAATCCAGGATTTGGTCATTGGATTTTCGAAATGATACTCGGACAACACATGACTAATAGTCTAATCATTTAGGTAAACTGTAAGCTTCTTGATTCATTGGCGTGTTAGAAGACACTGACGAGATATATTGTTTTGATGTTGCGTACCTATGGATTTTAAGAATGTGAGATCGATGTGGATTTTTACACCTGAAATGGCATTGAGTTCTGCAGGGGCATTTAACTAAATAATCCAAAGCGGGCAGCAACCTTCATGTTTCTATTTGCGGCTGCTGAACGGCGGTACATTGGCCTTCTCCCGCGCTATTTTCCAATGAGACTGTGATGCACTGGCATATCGCACGGCATAGCTCGCGGATTTATTCGCATCGATTACGCGATAAAGTTGTGTGTGAACTCAATTTATTTTGTTGCGAAGTGTATTTATTATATGTGTTTCATTTGTACGGAGATTTAGGTAAAGTAGAACAAATTATATAAGTAATTGTGAGTCGGACATGACTGCAAATAAAGAGGACAATGTTTTTTTATTATTCATAATACTTGTTATGTACAGTTGTTTATGTTATATACATTAATTTTGTATAATGTAGGAACTACAATATTTCATCTAATTGCTTATATGCAAGTCTAATTTAATAGACCCTAATTGTATCACCAATTATGAACCAAAACAAGAGATTTGGAATTTAATTGTTAGTATGTGATTTATGATTGTTATGAAATTCAGTGTAGCGATAAATGTATCGTTTACAATGTCATAACCTGAATATAATAAAGAAAACCTTATACATAATATATTTAGTCTACTACTAACTGATGAAAAAAAAAAAAAAAAAAACGTGTAAGAGTGAGGGAGCCTTTGTGGAGGCCTCATATATATTGGTTCACTATTTTATCAAATTATATTGATTCTTATTGACTTCTATTTGAACTTAGCGCGCAAGACAGGTAGTAAAATTTTAACTCAATGCGGTAGATGGCGTTGCATTCAAATAGGTACCGCCTAAATCCAAACCAGTGTTTTGTTTTATTAAAAGTACACTTTTAAAAATGTCTGAAGCACTTGTCTAGTAAATAAAAGTTATTTTGTTTCCGACATTTTCGGAATTCCCTTTCAAGATATGAGGTGTTAAAATCTGTATCTATAAAGATTGTGGTAACACTTCCATTTCTAAACGGCAAACTGAAGACAAAAATACATTCATTGTTTATCTTTGATAAGTGTTTTCACAATGCTATCTAAGGAATGCGACCTTAAGCTGTAAAAATGAGTGGTTTGCTATTTTGTTAAGCAATTGAAATAATTTGTGTAAAGTCTTGGCGGATATTCTGACACAAAACCAGGAACAATTAAATGTTTATCTAGTATTATAGCACCAATAATTCTGTCACAGCGGTATTTGATTGGAGTCAGTGTTTCGTTTACGTGGGCGCTGGAGTGTGTGTGTGAAAGTGTGCCTGTGTGCGCCTAGGGATTCCGTGACACGGGTCACCGTTTCCGAGAACTCGACTCGTCTTGACGTCCCGCTGACAGGACTGGTTTTGCCGTTCTCCCATAACGCAGCAACATTGTTTCTCTATTTGTCTCGCTCACTTTTACTACTCTTATCTCTTTCCTTCTTGCTCCCACACCGATGCATTGGATGCGCACACGCACGCGCCCTCTATCCCCTCACCTCAATAAGAGTGATCGTGTTTTGAAATGGACGCCGCATTCGGTAGCTGTGCGGAAGGAGTAACGAATTCCCATTGAAGATTTACCCCTCTCAACTTTGTCTCAATAAATTGTTAGGTATAACAAAAAAAGAATGTACCTTTAGCGTTTTTGTTTTGCTTGATTTCTAACATTTTTTGAATGGTCTTTTTGAATGGTCATTTTGAAGGAATTCATGATATCGTGAATGTGTTAAATACTTGTTAAATTGAGCTGCAATGTGTTTATTCTAAGTATTTCTATATAAATATAAAAGGTTATATTCATATTGAATAAATGAATATTGGCTATTTATTTTGTGCGTATAATTTTTGTAAGGACTCGAAGCTAGAGGTACCTACTCATTAAATAGCCTTTACTTGATTGCTTACTGTAAAACAACCAGCAAACGGTAAAACAAAATCACGCGAACATCGAAAACGTCAATATCAAAAGTTGCACGTACACTGAACTGGACATAAACGTGGCCAATTAACCGAAGAATCTTATTTAATAACCGACTACCGTATAAACGCCATATTAAAAGTCACGAAAACCGTTAAGTGGGATGCGTATGAGACGCGGCGCTCGGTCCATTTCGTCACCATCGGAAATGCGAGTGTGTCCGCTTTTTGTTGGTGAACTGGTTGTACCTACGTGAATCATGATTGAAATTGTAGCAGCAGTGGAGCAGGTCGCCGGCGCCAGCGCACCACGCCCTGCGCGCGCCAGCTCCCGGGCACCCGCATCGCCCATCATTAATTATTCTCATGCCACAACCTGCCTGCATTATCTGCTCGCCTAGGCACAACTTGGATCTAGAAACTTGCACCTGTTTTTTATTCGATACTATGTTTTATCTATAATTCCATCGCGCTCGTAATATTACATTTTGAATCAGAAAATCTTTAACATAAAATACATTCTCATTTGTAATTCTCACGGCGATTTCTTCGTCCTATATTATGCATCAATTCCTAACCTAATTGCCTCTATTCTGGAGGACGTGATTGAGTAACGAGATCCTATTTCGATTGGTATAAATCCAATGATATTGACCGCGTCCTCTTGATCCCGTAACTTCTAAATTGATTGAAGGTTAAACGTTTTGAACGGTCTGGTGATTATTCTATTTTCAAACTGGTATATCCTAAAAACATAAGATATCGGTTAAGAATTTTTGTTAGTGAACTAAAATTTGTTGGTTTATAGGATGTCAGTTGCATGTTTACACAAGAAGTGAACGCGGAATCATTCCAACCACTCCACGTTACCGAATAGCTAGTGAAATTATCCAGTCGAAAGATTCGAAATAATAACTGAGCTTATTATTATTTTACCTTAATGATAGTTATAGAAGAGCAGTAATAGGCTCGCCCCTGTTCGTGGGAAGAACGTCGAGTTGATGTAAGACCTTCTCTGGGAAGGTTTTTTTTTTGTTTTGTATTTGCTCGACTTTTCTGAAGCGTGTTTTAAATTAAGTTCTGTTCTTAATAAAAACATTTACAAAGTTTTGTTGTTACGGTTAAGGATGATAGTTCAAAAACTATTTATAAAGCTTAAGATTGCTTTTGGAAACCCACAAATCTAAAATTTTGTAACAGAACCATCCCAATATATCTGAATGAAAATAATTTCCTAAGTCACAAAAAGCACTCGTCGAATTGTCGCAAGAATTTGTTCCCTATCCTCAGTTCTAGGATCACAGTACACAGCGTTTCCTAGACTCAACAAAAAACGTTTATTGTTCCAGATATACTAAGCCACAGACATTCGCGGACTGCATTGGCAATGAGCTGCCTCTTGGATGGGAGGAGGCCTACGATCCACAGATCGGACGTTATTACATCAATCATGTCAACCGTAAGTTACACCTGCTGTTTATTTGGCAGTTTTTCCGTCAGAACCGATCTCTAATCTGTTCTTAGTATTTTGTGGAGTAGCCATGTGTTTTGAATATTAGATTAATCGTCTTTAAGGATGTCCAATGTGATGTTGGATTATATCGATACCTAAAATACTGCAGTAAAGAGGTAAAAAGTTAGTGAGTTTTTATATAGCAGGTAGTTTCCGGAAATACTCTTCTGATTTTGAAAATAAGCTGGTATTTTGTAAAACATAAAGCCATCTACTATTGTATATATCGTTTCGTCATTCGGGAGAGTTCAAAGCATTTTAATAAGAAATTTATGGACATATCTTGAAAACTAGTTGTATTGGCAACGAATCTGTCAAATTTTCGTCCGAGAAAATCCATATCGAGTTTAGCATACTGAGCAGCGAAATAGTGGACCTGTATTAACAATGCAATAATTCATTTTAGCACAATGAATTGTTTGTACCGGTTGCAACAGGCTAACTCTTATTTATTATCCCTGGATTATTCAGTATGTCGGGTGAAAAATGTACTACGCGGGGGGCTTATGAAGTACCACGATGCTTTAGTTATTCCCTATGAATTATTGAACAGGTTGATTCATGTCTAGCCTATAGAATGTTGCGACTGTTGCGGCCACCATCTTGAATTCGATATTTGAAATCGAAATGCGCAAGAGTTTTAACGTCACACCACGAAAAATAGATGGCGTTGACTGTTGATCGTATGTTCGGATGCACGTCTGTGCAGTCGTGACTGGTGAATATCTATGATATGTTTTTATGTCTCCTTAGATTATTCTATGGAGGAGCACTAAATAAGTCGTGTTATGAATGGAATGCTTACGTATCGTTTATTTACGCAAATGAATCTTCGTGAGTCGTATTGAATTGATTAGTCGTTGCATAGATATTGCATTGCTACCGTGTAATCTCATATGCAGATAAAACAACCGTGTTGTTTTGAATTTTTAATACATTTCTATAATGCATAATGCCCTAATTTGAATAATATGAATAAAGAGTATCTACATCAGAAAATATGTTTGAGCATTAAACTTTCCAAGACACAAATTAACAGTGTTGATTTTATTAACAAGCGATTCAAATCGACCTGACCCTGTCATGACCTGAAAACTAGATGCCAAGGTTATCTAAAATTATAGCAAAAGCAGAGCGATTTAAGGTAAATAAGTATGTAATTTAATAATGTCTTTGAGCAAAAGTAATACTTTCTGCTACGTTACGGCTTTTAAAGAAATGCTGAGAACATACTTAAACAACTCTGCTATTTCAAACAAATAAGATAACCACATTTACAACAGTAAATTATTCCTAAAGAAACAACTTAAATCCAGTTTATAAATGAATTCTAACAAGCTTTATGGTCAGTGTCGAAAACTTCCAACACGACAATATAGTTACCTATCTACTACAAGCTATAAAAGGTAAAAAGGCAATAATGACCGCGCTATAAGATGGAAAACGCGCGATATCTGACGACCCGCGAGCACCCGTTATCGGTGTGCGCAAACGCATGGCGAACATTTTCACACGGCGCTCACGCATACTTATGCATTATTTATGAAGACCGTAGAACTTTTCCGCCATTTTCTTAGTTTTTTTTCGAGACCACCCATCAACTGTTGCTGATCGGATCGGCTTTTGATCGGGGCTTGTTAGTTTTTATGGTTTTTCGGTGTTAATTTCTGAGGACTTGTGACTGAAATGTTATGTCATTTTATTTTCCATGGACGTCATTCTACTCTTACTAAGTTAATACTTGATGAAAGTACGTCATTTGATATTAATAAGAGTTATTATGTTTTTTTTTTTAATTTGCCCCACACTAGGAGTAGTTACTCCTGTGTCATGGATTCGTTTACAAAAATTCAAACTCACATACATAAACAGCCAAATCCGGAACAACTACCCGTAGGCCGTACAACTATTAATTGTTCCGTACGGGAATTGAACCCACGACACGCAATGCAGCAGTCGATCACTCGGCCAGTCCACCAATCAGTTATTGTGAATTAATTGGTATGTATGCAGCGATTATTGTTTCAGTAGAGTTTTCGACGTAAATTATCTTCATTGTTTATTCTGATAAGATTAAAAATATCTTTGATAACATTCCGTGAATTTTCATGACTACACCTTTGTTGAAGTAAATAATACCTACACACATGTTTTTTAATAGACAAATTGTCGCGACGAAGAAGAATCTTTAGACAGCTTACCTGTCGTGCCTAATTAAACTAGACGTAAAGGCAAATCACCTGATAGAAATCCTTTACATATTCAAGATCAGACTGATTAACTTTTAGCTGTAGGTTTCATGATTTTCATGTTGATTGAAATAAAGCAAAGTAACTTTGCCTTAACAATAACAATATTGACTTTTCTAAAACAAACACACTGAAACCTGCATCGGTAAATATTTGCATTGAAATCTGGCTTTTACCTGATTCTCATTACCTACCCGTAATATAACTACTAAAATTATTCCGAAACGTTTGTACAGTAGCAACTTCAGAAGCCGTGCTGCCATCTATGTCGCGGACTGCAAAACATATGTATATTCAGACAAACAAATTCTCGGAGCTCATTAAAAGTATTTGCTAGGCAATGTTACGCGAACTGGAATATATGCTTGCAGCTAATATATACATAGGCATCCAGAACAAATTATGCAAAAGGATTCAAATAGGCTTCATTAGTGATCATTTTATTAGATTCTATCAGAAGAGACAAACAGTCTTGTGCACTTTTAAATTATTGGCGATTTGAATAACTATTTTCTGTGTGCGTAAATTATGTTCTTAGTTAAGAAACTGATTAGTGATTACAGTATTATATTTTAATTTAATTTCAACACGTTGGAAGGAAATTGAATGTTTATTTAGTGTGTTGTGGAGTGGGATGCTATTCTCATAAGTTGTTGGCTGCATGCTTTGGCGCTGCTATGCGTCACATTTACTATTCTATCGTATTGTATAGGGTTGCTATGGCAACAAATGTTGTTACTTCTGTTAAATATAATGGCCCCGACTCCCTTGTTTACAAACTAAATAAAATTTTAGTTTAGAGCTGTCAATTTACTCCACTCCTGACGTAAATTGACGTATTTTTGGTCGCCATGTTTATAATCGCGTCTAGATTGTCTATGGAGTATTATTTTTTGATAGGATTAAACTAAAATGTTATCTTCTATCCTTTTCTTAATGAAATAGAAAGAAAAAGATGCACTTAACTTAAAATTAGTTTAGTTTGTGGTCAAATGAATCGGCGCCAATGTAGAACTTATCATTTTTACATGCGATGAAAAAAAAAAAAAACTAACGTATGCATAATAATACCAGTTCAAGTGAAATACCGCAGCCTGAAAGATTGTGTTTACATTTTCCTATGACGCATACAAAATTATTTTAAACCATAAAAAGCTGAATCAAATTCGCTGAACCATTAAGTGGCGACATCGTTTATTAAGCAAAAATAAATCATTTAAAACCACCTCCAGTACAAGAATAACTCAAAACTCTTTGTATATTCATAAATTCCAGCACAGTAGCCCTACAGTATCCATTTGCAATATTCAATACGAAATGCAAATGACTCCCAACTCGTTTATGGTACTATGGTGTTTTACGCATGTAGATCCGTCGATAGCTTACCCATAGCCCCAATGCCATCGTATAAATTCATCTCTATATTAATTGATAATTAAAACTATTTATTTGATTGTATTTCATTAGGCATTACAGTGTTAGTTATTTTAATATTTTCTTCTATTACAATTAAATGTTTGGTCTTATTTATAGCTTTAGTTTCGTTTATTATTTGTATAATTTCAACGCTTTCATTATGTTTAGACTAGATTAAGTCTACTATGATGATGACGGTAACGGTGAAATGGACATCCATAAAAAAAAAGTTGATCAAGGAAAGTGAAGTATATCAAGCCATATAAAGGAAGTAATCGAATCAGTATTTAGAAACATGAAATCAGTTAAGTATGTGGATTAATTGGTTGAAATCAAAGATCAAACTGCATCATGATCAACACAGCCAACGGAATTTACCGTACCATTACTTTCCTTATAATATATGCCTATCGTTAAGAAATCCCAGATAAAACAGTAACACGTACAGAATTATATCTCCTTGCTAGTTAAGCACGTCGCCATAATAGCGAATTACATTCGAAGTGGCGTAGTAAAACGGCTAAATAATGCGGTCAAATTAGACATGAATGCAGGACGTTACAAATGTCTCACCCATCATTTAAAAGCTCGTTTCTTGAAGAATGCCCGTGGATAACATTATTCATCACTAACGGCCACAGTCGTTAGCGATATAATGAAAATAAAAGCCTATTTACATCGAAGCTCCTATAATTATGCATTTTTCGTATTAAGCGCTGTAGTGTTTAATGTATAAATAGGTTCAGGCTGACTTCACGTTTCTCAGTATTCAGGTGAAATCTTGATAGCTTTCATTTAAATAATTCGTCTTCTTTGGTTTCACCGTGCTTAGGATTTAGGGGTTCTGGTCAACCGTGTATTAAACATTTCTCCTTCCAATTCCTACACAAAGCTCTAAGGATCCTAGTTTATATTTCTAGAACCATATATATTTTGCGCTGGTGCTGTTAGATACTGCATACGAGCCAATATAAATTCACTGGAATGTTAGAACTAGCGAGAGAAAATCTAAATTCCACGTCGAATTTATTTCCTACACGCATACCGTGCTAAAGTATGTAGGTAACTAAATAATCCTGCTAAAGGTATAATGTTATTACAGAAAATTCAAATCTTCCAGATAAAAACAAATTTATAAAGTTATTTTAATTTACAATATTTAAAGCATTGAGTGCAGATGACAGAGCACAGCGAATGAGAAATAATTGACATTTAAGCAACATCCATAACCGACGAAGATTATCACGTGGAGCATGTAGCAAAAATAAAATAAACATTAACAGGCCGATTTATAGACAAATTGGCAATGAAATAATCTTATAAGATCAACAAAACATTGACACATTCATTAACGATCGTATCACAGTTCTTAGTAGAAAAGGACAAGTAGTAATGAAGTTGAAGCACGCTTAAAATGAGCAGTGCAATTAATTTTAATATTTTTCTAGTATTTAAGTCTTTGAACCTGGTGGTTAGCATACCTGTGTAAATATGCATATGTGACTTTGTTAATGCCTCCTCCACTTTACATATTTAGTTTACAGCATCCACGTTCTTTATCAAGGTATGTGATCTCCCCCATACCTATTTTCTGCATAAGCCCGCAATATTTATACGCTTCATACCAGCTTTTATTTTACACCGCGCTGTGTTGAGAATATCATTTGATACTTTGAGTTGCTTTCTTGTTTAATTGGGTTTGAGTAGTCGGTATTAAATTTTGTTGCAAATAATTTATAACGTGACCATCTTCAATGACAGGACTTCATTTATTTTAATTAAATTTCTCTGTGTATAATTGAATTCACATCTTATGTGTACATACAATGGCGACACAGCGTTAATTTTCACGTGTTAAAGGTTTTGAAATTTATAGATGGTACTACTTAGTGTCATTGAATTTAGGCTGTGTGTGGTCAATGCCCACCGTCAAAGGAATCGGAGTCACGTGCATAGCTTGTTTATGGTCCTTCGGGTTTGATTTAACTTCGATATTATTTATTATAGGTTTTCGAAAGAAGCTCTATGAATAATTAAGTACGATGTGACATCGTTTCCTTTGTTCACACCTTGCAATGTGTGTTATTATTATGTTTTCAGGGCACGTTTTGTCTTTTCACGTCGTGTTTTTTCTCACCAGACATAGGGACGGATTCCAATTCCCTTAGAGCTTTGTTTACTTTTATTGCTAGTAAACTTATAGTTCATTTCATGTTGTGGTCTTTAGCAGAACGCATTAGAAAAATTATGGAAACCTTTTCGTTTTTCTTGTCATGAACTAACCAACATTCAGATTCTTGTCCACCGTTTAATATACTAAGTTTAATCCTTTAGATATAATCGTAACCATGAGTTGCTTATTTGTTACCTATTTTATTAATCACTATCACTTCACCTTCATCGCGAACAGTAGCCAAATTACATAGCAATTTCGACGGCATTGTTTCTCTAATCTGATATAAAGTGAGTAACAATCTGTCCGTAGAATCGTTCCGGCCTTGTCGGGTTCAGAATTGAGAATAATAATTGAAAGATCGTCGTATGCGTACTTTGGATGTCACGCGGTATGCGAATGATAGCGGAATGCAGCTGCCCGATGATGGCTGACTCTATGATTGGTTCCTGTCGCTATGTGCTTTATCACTAAATGTGGATCATTTGCTTAGTGTAGGTCATTTTATTTGATACATCTAGTAAGTGTACTTATATTTATTAAGATTATTAGTCACTCACTACAGCATATGAGTAAAATTCGGAAGTAAACAGTACTGTGCGAGATCTTTCATCACTGGTTCTTAGTTCTTACGGATATAACAATGTAAAACATAAATAATCATCAAACACAGAATTGACACCCAAAACACAGTCGACTTCGCAATCAGTTTTTCAGATAAACGGCCGTGAATTACAATCACGCCAAGCCTCGTCCCAAATGTCACTATCGGCTGTAAAAGCGATTGCTATCACTGTTTATTGAATGCCACCATTATCAAACACTACCTCGGTCTCGTCATTAATCGGTCGGTAATCGGCAACCGTATCGCATAGTTTGGCGATGAGTAATTCTTAAGCCTTAATCTGGTTCGTATATTGGCTTGCGGTTGCTGCTCATTTGTCTCAAGTAATTGAGCACGAGCAAAACGGATTTATTAAAATTCCTTAACCTTTAGTAATTTCAAGACAATAATTTGAATTTTAATAGTAATGAGTAGTGTGATGTAAAATAGAAAATTTTAAAACAAATATTGGTAATACCAAAATTGTACAGAAAACCAATGTAAAAATGTGTATATGTTGTTACAGAGGTGACGCAGTTGGAAGATCCGAGGTTAGAATGGCTCAGCATTCAGGAAGCGATGCTGAGGGAGTACCTCCACACAGCACAGGAGGCTCTCGAGGTTAGTATCATTACCGAAATGGTAGTATTAGTAACATTACTAGTTTATTTCCTGCGATAATTTGCCGCCCATGTCTCAAAGCACTTACTTTGCATCGATTAATGGTTTATCTTGGTTCATCAATCGATCAGTTTCATTTTAATGTGCTGATACGAAGGCAATGTTGTCGATAATTTCAACTTGACTTCATCGTCTATTGAGTGCAGCTGTTACTTATCGGACATCATCGATAAACGCTTTAGCTTGTATCAGTGGAGCAATGTCATTGGATTTAATTTTAACTCAATTAACTTGTGACGTTTGCAATAGATGGCTGAGAAGTTGGCGAGCCTTTTTGCTTTTGATGTAATCTTGGGGCTCACGATTAGTGTCTGGACAGTCTACATACATAATTATCTATTAATCTTGAATAAGTATAATTTAAAGAATATTTCATTATTACTATAACTGCTAAGAACTTGTGGCGATATTGACTAATACGACTATTTCACTATACAGTATGTTACGAAAACCCTGTCCGACCCATAAGGATAATAGAGGTTAGGTAAACACATGACCAAATATAATATAAAATTTTACGTATTCATCATAGTACCAATACAAATGAATTTTGAAATAATCTTTTTTTCCAACGAATTAATTCCAATTTCCCCGAAATTTGGTAATTTTTAAAAAGTGACAACACCGGTATTATTATGAGCGAATAGCGATGCGGCCACGTGCCGCGTGTCCTGCCGCCCGCCCCCCGCGGTCGGCAGGCGAAGGGTGGTCAACGCACATTTAATAAGTTACCTCCTTTTGCGAAATAATATTTATTTTTTTTAGGGGGATTTTTTTTTTAAGTAAAGCCCGGTTTTGTATGCATTAGTAGAATCAGTTATCGATACCTAACAACACCTTCACGGGTCGGACAGGGTTTTCGTAACATACTGTATGTGGAACTGTCGCTGTAGAGCATTGGTGGCCTAGTGGTATCGGCCGCGACTTCGAAGTTGTAGGTCGTAGGTTCGAACCCCGTCAGGCGCTTTACTTTGTGTAAATATATATCACATTTTATTAAACGCTGCTTAAAGTTAACTAGTGATTAGCGATTCTTTCACCATACATTTTTGACCTTTTAACGTCACTTAACTTAAATCATCCTTTATAAATAAACACCATAGTGTTGAAGGGGTTTATCCATAAAGGATGATTAAAGTTAAATAACTTTAAAAGGTCAAAAATATATGTTTAAAGAATAAGCAGCTTTTATGAATAAGGGGGTTCATCTCCACGGCTCACAAAACGTTGAAAGAAAACATAGTGAGGAAACCTTCATATCCTATGGAAAAACTTCGAAGACATGTGTTATCTACCAACCACCACTAGGCCCGCGTGGTAGATTACGGCCCACTCCTTCTCACCGAGAGTAGGTCTGTGTCCCACCAGTGGGAACGTTATAGGCTAATTATTTATTAGAAATATACAGAGGCGGAATTATGCCTTAAGAATTCTACCAAAATTTTTAAGAAAACGGTATTTAGTCTGTGATATACAGCATGTTAAGAAAACCCTGTCCGACCAATAAGGATAATAAAGGTTAGGTAAACACATGGACCAAATATAATATAAAATTTTACGTAATCATCATAGTACCAATACAAATGAATTTTGAAATAATCTTTTTTTCCCGCGAATTAATTCCAACTTCCCCGAAATTTGGTAATTTTTAAAAAGTGACAACACCGGTATTATTATGAGCGAATAGCGATGCGACCACGTGCCGCGTGCCCTGCCGCCCGCCGCCCGCGGAAGGGAGCTTTCGCACATTTATTAAATTACCTCTTTTTGCGAAATAATATTTATTGTTTTGTATCCATTAGTAGAATCAGTTATCGATACCTAACAACACCTTCACGGGTCGGACAGGGTTTTCTTAACATACTGTATAGCTGAGTACCTACCATAAAGTTATACTTACTCACAGGAGGGAGTATTTGTATATACATTGTATTCATATGAATACAAAATATTGACAGCGATGGGAATAGAAAACAGAATTGACCTCGTTTTGCGTGTCATTTGGTCTCTCTGTAGCGGTACACGACCATCAAGTTCATGGATTTAAATGTCATTTGGCATTGACATGACCCTTATTTATATTCACCGTACCATAATCTACTGTTGTTGCCCAATGTGCCTTGATGATTTCTATCCTGCTTAACTTTTTGACACTTGATGTAAAACGTGGTCTTTTTCAATAAACCATTCAAGTGTACTTTAGCTCGAGTGTTTCCTGTAATGAGAGGTTGATGAATATAAAATTATTCAAGTACCGTATTCATTTGAAAATGTTATCTAGAGTGGAAACGTGATAATATCGCTCTACTGTCTATTATGCAAGTTAATAGCTAACAATACATACAATGTATATATTGTCATTGTCAAAGGTTGAAGTCTTATCTCTGTCGAGAGAAGCACACGAATGCATGTATTTACATCGTTTTACATGTATGAGTATTACGAATTCAATGTGAACGATAAGAAAATTGTTGCAGACCCTTCTGGACCCATAATTGATGATAATGTTACATAAGTCCATATAGCAAGAGCCATACATAGAACGAGAACCACAAATCTCGGGTTAACCCAGTAATAAAAATGTGATGAAATTACACGAAACTCGGTTGTCTGCTATCTATAATTAATGCGCTCAAAGGCACATTAAACACTCGTTTAGTGGCTTCTCCGACAGATAACGATGGAATGCGATCGTGCCCTGATACAGAGATAAGAAGTAAGTGGTTGCGGTATTGTTTCGAATTGAGCACGCAATGAGAAGAGTCTTGATGGATCAAAGTTCACTCAGGAAGTGAAGTTGAACGCAGATCAGTTTTAATTTCTCATCGTTTTGATTAAATAGTAAAGTAAAAGTAGGGTAAGACATGTTGATAGGTGTCAATTTAGGGAGATAGATTTTTCTGGAAGATTTTTAGGCTTAAAGCAATTTTAATTTTGAATCATTTACTTTGAATTTGTTGCGCCACTCCTTCCCACACACTTCCCACATTTGAAGCTTGTTGATATCGAAAAATGCAGGTATATTGGTGTGAAAATCATTGTCAGCCTCCGTGGCGTAGCGGTAGCGAATGCGGCCGTTGCGCAAGGAGGCGCGGGTTCGACTCCCGCACAGTGCAAATATTTGTATGCATGAATATGAGTATTTGCGCTGGTCTGGTCATGCCTCGGAAAGCACGTTAAGCCGTTGGTCCCGGTTGCCATACAAACATCTAGTGGCAGTCGTTACGGGTTGTTGGAGCCCTCAAAAGTCCAACAATTGGTCTCACTGCAATGCTTAGATATCGCCTTCGGGTTGTGGAGGTCAGACGGCAGTCGCTTCACGGAAAATATCGAAGTTTAGCCAAAATCAGCAGTTAGACTGGTAAAGCGGACCCCAGACTCCAAAGCTGAAAAGCTACGGATGCGACTGGTATTAACGCTGATATGATGATGATGATTGGTGTGAAAATCATTGTTGTTTTGCAAAAGTCAACAGTACATAGATCATATATGAGATTTTTGAAAACCGAATGCACGAAATGATATTAAATACCGCCATTATGCAAAGAATAACAGCAATATCAGAAATTATAAGTCCCGAAGTTGACGCATGAAGATCAAAATAATTTGTTAATCTAAGAGTACCACTTAAATAAATAACAATAAAAAGCGGCTTTACAAATAAATTGTGTCATCATCAACCTTTTTTTAACGTCCGACTGCTGGGCACAGGTCTCCTCTCATACAGAGAAGGATTGAGCGTAATCACCACGCTTGCTCAATGCGGGTTGGCGATTTCAGACTTAAAGTTCAGGTTTCCTCAAGATCTTTTCCTTCACCTTGTAATCAGTCATTGGTGTCCAAGATATACTTAGAAAATACATATAACTTTAGAAAAGTTACATTGGTACTTGCCTGACCTGGAATCGAACCCGCACACTCATACTTGAGAGGCTGGTGTTTTAACCACTAGGCCACCACGACTCAATAAATTGTGTACCTGGACAATATTTATCGCTACTTTAATGACAAGCAGTAAAGGTTAAAAAGTACTTCCTGACTTGCTGATTGTAATGTTGATAATAACAACAAAATATTTTTCGTGCCGTAATCAGGGATAATTTATATTTCGTTGTTTAATTTCTGTGTCATTGCGACTGCATTAAAATTCTTTGGTATGTGCTTTGAATTCATTTCCAAATATTGTGTGGGCTTACATAAAGTTATATTGATTCTTATCTGAAATTAAAGGTTAAGAATTTTTGGTTCAACTTTCTTAGGCTTGGCGAGAAGTCATAGAAAACAATAAAAACATACAGGTCTCCTAAAGTGATAATGCGCATAGAAATCTTCGTCACTGTTCGGCAACGGTCGTATTCCCCGAGCGTTCGGAAGAAGATATGTATATAGAGTGGTGCACTTAACCACTTTTTATGCACTTAACCACTCTATATACATATCTTCTTCCGAACGCTCGGGGAATACGACCGTTGCCGAAAAGTGACGAAGATTTCTATGCGCATTATCACTTTGGGAGACCTGTATAAGTGTCCATTTGAAATAGTTTCCTTGTTACCTACGGATACTAGGTTATGGACTTCAAACATCTCACGTCTACATTCCTACTCCGAATACCGTTATCACAACGAATCTGCATTCATTTAGCGAGAACATACGTGATTTTACCTTCGCATAAGGTTTTCAAGATTTTTATTTTTAACAAGAATCGTGATTACTCTCAGAAAAAAATATCTACGGTTTAGCTTCTTGATTCGTGTTGCTTTTGCGTTTATAATTAAATTGACTAGATTCAGAAGTTTATATAAATTATGATCCATTTAGACTAACTACCTCAAGCTTAGGAATTTTCAATCAAGTCTAGATTTTATAAAGGACTTTAGATATATGTATAGATTAACTTAATTCAACCTACTAACAATACTCGAGTACTGCAGTATGAAGGCAATGATATTTAAATGAACACAATTTGAACGAGTGAACCTTGATATTTAGCTCCAATTAGTTTTCTCTGAACTTTCACAATATTAAGGCTGTATGTTTGAGAAATTTCAGAAGGTTGGTTGGGGTGGTTGCTATTAAATTTTATTTGACTAAATTAAAAGCCATATATGTATTGAAATTAAGCTAAGAATCCTACCTTTATAAATATCAAAATTGAATAAGACAGTCCCTTCAAAACGCCTTTATCATTTCCTAGTGGGAAGGAGTGGCGCAACAAACTCCCCAGCAGCACAAGTATCCAGCAGCATAACAGTTATTATATACTTACCTACTTACAAATACCAATCAATCAGCACAGTAATTTAGAATAGGCATGCGACAGACGTCATAGACATTAGATAGACTACCAGAAGTCATCACAGATAACCTTCAGTTCTGCCAATTGACGTCAATTGATTGATAACTCTGGTGCAAGTAAACAAAAAGATACATTAATAGTGATCAATTACCGTAACCCGTAACCTTAGACCTGTGCGCAAGCGCAAATTGATGTGGATATGTACGGAGTAGGGAGATTATAATGTACTCTGTCATTATTTTCATGTATGCTAGATGGTTTCTATCAAAATGTCATACGGTTAATAGTTTCTATGTTAGCTTGGTATTGGATGAGCGATGTGGAATTTGTGGGTTACTTTCTTTGACTTATGTTTTTTTAGTTTGTTTTTACTTACGAATGTTAAAATTCTTCTTCAATGATCGATGGCACGATTGAATTTGATTTTCTTAGCCCAAAACTTCGTTACTTTTAAGGGCATAGAATATTCCTATGTAATTGATTAATGAACTTAACAAACTCAATTTCATTTCTGCAAAGTTCTCATAATACGTAGAAAAGATGACATTTGAGCTTAAAACGTGACTCAATGTTTTTTAACAATAAAACAATGTTGTCAAATAGTTTGTAGATATTCTATCTCGCTATAAAGCTCGCATAACACGTTTGCTTAGTCATAATACCAGGAAAATGGCATTCTAGCTTCATTTATGTAATCACCACGTGTTTTGGTGCTCAAAAATATGTAAACAGTAGGTGTCGTAAGTTGGGTTGTGGCCGGAAGAGGTACACATACCGGTCGTAACGACAGATTGCCTTTACAGGTAAGAGTTTTACTTTAATAGTTATTTTTATAATTGAGATGTTGTAAAATGAATGAGGATATTACAAAAATCCCTAACCCGAAGATTATGTTTCAACTAGAGGAGAATTTTCAATTTTTGAATGAGCATCAATAAATTTTGGTATAGGGCAAACCTAGCGTGTAACATCCACCAACTAGAGAGACCGACGGCTGTAGGAAGATGTCTGGGGTGGACTGGATGCATAAGGCGGTGGGCAGAGTTATGTACCTAGCCTATATCCAATAATGGATTGTTATAGTCGGAGGCCGATCAGTAAATAATCCATCAAAACCACAAGTTTTAACTTCAGCTATCCGTTAATTGTGTGTTTCACTTCTGTAATATTAATCCCCTTTATCTCGTACTTGTAGGCACAGAAAATATCTGCGCAGGAAATTGTAACACACAGCGGTATCTTTTCTCATAACTCTAAGCTATTAGGTTAAACAGCCTGCATGAATCAGATGCTCAGGTACGCTGTAAAAGCGAGACACATCAGGACATAGTGGACAGGGATTTATGATACGATCGTTTTGGTCAGTTTACGTTAGATTAGGATATCAAGTACATAGCTTAGAATCGGGACGGAGAAAATTAATTTCAAATTTTTTCCGAAGAGTTGATCAGCAGAGCTTTGTGTGTGTTTGTGATAGTACCCACATTTCGCAAGGTTTTTTCCATTAAGTGATCATAATATGATTAATATACCGAATAATAGAATAGTAGGCATCTTTTCGGCACATCAGTTTCACCTGGATTGGTGATCAGATTAGTGGAAAGTAATCGGCGATGGTCAATAGAGATCTAAGAAAAGGCCAATTAACTACCTAAATTAAAACACAGTAAGTCAGGATTTAGGGCAAAAAACAGTAAATAAAGTTGATGAAGGCCATATACATTAATGGTATTTTGAATCTGCCAAACTGCGGTTTTTATCTACTGCAATGGCTAAATACCTTAGTAACACGTGAACCACGAAACTGTAATACACATTGCGTGCAAACACATTCAACTGTTCGGATATTGCGTTCCGATGCGTGAGTCAATCTTTCGATAGGCGCTCCAATTCTGCGTAGCGAGTTGTTCCGTGAATAGACGCAGGCGCAGGCGCAGGTTTTCGCGTCTGTTTTAATTTTGGTATAAAACATGAGTTATCTTTTTGGAATTTTTCAAAAAAATCAAGGTTGACTTGGTTTCCAAGAGTTGGGATAACAAGTAATGTTGAATAAACCTAAAGATACTATTAAAATACAATGTAAGGTGAAGCTGCTGACGGAGGTCTCGCGATGATTGCAATGAATAGTAAATTTAGAAGTCTGTACTTACTGCAATAAAATATAGCATAGCATTATCAACTTATAACATTCTTACTGGCTGGAACACGGACCTCAGCCAGAGCGAGTTAGCAAATAAAAAAAATATGTTTACTTAAGAAATATTAAAAGAAAGTAAAAAATATAGTACCTACACCAATAACGGAGAGCCCTTTTATGATCTCATGAACGATCGACACATCGTAAATCTGTATCGGCACTTGATGCCCCATTTCATACTTTTAAGATAACAAAGACATAAGCAGTAAAGTTGTGCATATTGTACGTTTTACGAGACTTTTATCGTAGCTGATAAGTGAAGAGGCCATGAAAGTCACTTAGCTGGAGATAGGAGAAGTCTAGTCAGGTTGCAAATCGTCTTAAAGTGTGGTGGTTTACGTATATGTTGAACTGAAACCGTTTTCCATGAACCGGGGTCGCGGTAATGGTGATTATAGGCGGCAGTATGTACGAGATGGCCACTTACAGCAGAATTCAGCTGTTAGACGTACGTATAGTAATGCAAACGGATCGCATAGTGGTAGTGGAATGCACGGTCGCAGCAATAATGTTTATCGTGGACGCCAGACACAGCAAGGTCGGCAGGGCGTAGCGTGCTTAAAGCATACGCGGGGCGATGCAGACTTAGGCGCAGTGTCAATGTCACGGTGTGTTGATGGCAAGCTAATGAACGAAACGCAGTTTTTTGGAGTCTTAAGTTTGTATAAAGTATAACAGTGTTAACTTTAAAAAAAAAAATCCCATTGATGTTCCATCTCACACCTACGACGAACGAAATAAACTCGCAACTCCCGACTGGTGCCGATAATACTTAGTACGGAACCTTCGTGCGCGAGTACGACTCGCACTTGGCTAGTTTTTGTTTTAATAAATTTGTTAAGTATAGAATCGTTCACAATGAAACTTGCGTTTCTAATGTTACAACCATCGTTATTATTTACAATGTAATTCAATTCTAATATGGCAGACAGCATGCCAGTGGCATATAAAAATTCACCGACTTATCTCGAGTATAAATGGTACAGAAGCCTCGCCACTATAGGGACGTGCAAGCATGTGCACACAATTAAAACAAAACATTTTACCTCCAGACAACATAAATTCCAAGCAAAAACAACCTCTATTACCCGGAGAATAGAAAGAACCCAACATTTTCCCAACAGTAACTTTTGCTCAATCGTATACCTATACGTGCTTAAATCTAGTATGGACGCGTTTGCGCAAGAAAGATGTGACTAGCACTGGCTATACCCAAAGAGTTTAGCAATATGAATAAAATCGTGCATACTAATTAGCAAATAAGCTTTCGTATAGAATTTTAATTGGAACGTCGCCTACGTAACCTAGAAACTAGCCGTGATAATTGTTCTCGTTAAAGGTGATAAAGTAACGGATTAATTTATGTTATAAGCTTGATCAATGATTGTATTTTGTGCCCAGTAGAAGGCCTTAATGAGTTAAATGTTGAAATATACGAATAAGAACATTGGTTAAAGTATCGCACGTATATTGGAAGGAACATTTTAAGTAGAATTAAAGAATGCAAAATTAGAAACATTTTTCAACTTGCAATTTTAGTTACAATTCATTACGTCATTTTGGATATTTGCTTTTCCACGAGTTTTAGTTTCATGTATTTACAGTATATTTGCATATACTCCAGGTATTTCCGTCGTATCGTGCGATTACAGAATTAGATTTGGTCTATAAGACATCAGTCCTTCTCAGAAGCATAAAATTTCTTGTTTCGCTTCCTAGAACCTACTCACGCCACCAATTTTGTAACAAGGAATGCGGTTGCGTGTGGCTTAGGAAAAACGTATCACACTTTTGAAAATTAATGTTCTAGGTGAATAACATTCAGGTGAAATTATGTATATTTTTGCATGTTATGAATCAATTATTACTGCTCAAAATATATTGAGGTCTTATTACGAATGTCTACCGGATATCTGAATATTATCTATTATCCCACATACAAGGCGGTTTCTAATTCATGCACTCATTTACAAAAACGATTATCTTATTCACTGTCCTACTGCTGGGCAGAGGGTTTGTCTAATGCATGCATCTTTTTGCTTCCTTCCTTCAAATTAATAATGTTATTCTACATACTATTTAAAGAGATAATATTAGGTAGTAGTCAAAAATATTTCCAGGAAGGATCCAACCAGATTAGGTGTGTTCGCCGAACGGTACGCGCGTGCCACTCATCGTGTGCTACTACGCTATTTGATTACAAAGGATCTTAATTCTTAAGTTATTTGCAACCAGGTGCTTATAACAATACAATAGAACATCATGTTTATTCATTGCTTCTAGCCCTAATCTTGTTGTTAGTTGTTTGTTTCACTAATCACACCTTTGTATTATATAGTTAAGATTACCAATTACATCATGCTAAAATGATTTCATTCTTAATATTAACGACGTTGCTTAAATGATTTCTTGCAAGAAACTACATTTCTAAAAACCAGTTCTGTTAAAGCCTCACATAAAAAGCTTCATCAAGATTTCTCAAAGTGAATACTAATACACGTTTCCATATTGGGAGCTAGAGCATTCCTGTCTATTACAGCATTCCAGCTTAAACCGTAACAGGCCTATTGTTTTCATATCTACACTTCAGTAATTCGATCATCCAGCTTCACTTTCGGTACCACCATGATGTCACCTTTGTTTAGTGTAACGCTAACAATAGAGTCCATATTTACTTTTTATCTTTGTCATTGTGGTCATTGTAATGTATTTTTCTTTTAACCTATAACAGTATCATTAACTGTTGTCCGTTATCTTTTTAGATGGAATGTCTTGGGTATGTTAATACAACATTGTTTAATTTAATCTTGGTGTACAATGATGTGTAGATGGATGATACGAATTCCATTCTTTAGTATTACTTATTTGATTGACATCGAAAACTTGGCTGTTTCCAACACTGATCTAATTCCGTTTATATCTGAAATCTTCTTTAATCCTAATAATTGTGATTTGATTCTAGTATTGCTTATACATTCTATTAAGTGCAGCGGTGGTATTGGCTGCGATTTACAGGTTGTATGTAGGTCGTAAGTCCAAACCCCGGCAGGGGTTTTACTTTATGTACCACCAGCACCAATGTTCTCATAACGGTGAAGGAAAACATCGTGAGGAAAAAATGTCTTAGAGGCAAAACTTTGAAGACATGTGTCATATACCAATCCGCACTGGGCCCGCATGGTAGTTCACAGCCCACTCCCTCTCATCAAGAGGAGGCCTGTGTCCCAGGAGTGGGAACATTAGAGGCTAATTATGTATTCCTTATAAACTTAGTTTTATTTAAATTTTTTACCAACCAAATCAACATTACGAGTGGGTAGCAAAGTAACTTACTATTCCAAGTCCTTCTAATTGCCTAATTGAATAAAGATTTAAAGCCGAGCACAGCGTGAAGATTTGTCTAATTAATACAATTACATTCTCAAATGCAAGTCCACGGATCTTTGTTCCCTATATTCACAAACTTTGCCATTCAACGTCGACTTCTCTTGGCTTCATTGTCAGCAGGCAACTGCAAATTCTGTTTAGCATTGCATTTATTCAAATGCTGAGCGGTAACATACGTTAATACATATTTAATTGAGCACGCCCTGTACATTTTATATGCGATGTAACAACTGGTTATGTCCCTCACAATTTTGAAATCGAATTTTAGAAAAAATATCTTATCCCATGTTGGTGCCTTGAGGGACCCGTATAGATTTTAGAAAAAAGTGGTGTAACTTAGAAGATTTAGGCTCTCATTTTTTTATGCTTGTGAAGTACTATTTTTTAATACAATCATGTATGTTTCTATGGGCTTGCGTCGCCTGAAATAAATGAATATTATTATTATTTTCTTACTATAGGAATGTATGGGCCATTACGACAACAATAATTTTGAGAAAATAATGAACATTACCTTTTTAAGTCGCGGGCAAGAGTAATAAGTTTTACCCGTTTTTATACGGGACCCTAAAAAGGGATATGTATAATTTGTATTATTTTGATTGTGATGGTAGAAAATTTATGGTTGCTGCGAACGGTTATTATTTTTGACCCGGGTCGTTCCTGGAATCAAGGTCGACATGAACCATAGCCCCAGGTAACACAGATGAGGGGGAGGGCCACAGCTTCCAGTTCTTTTTTTACCATAGACAAGGTTGTTGTGAAGTTTCGGATGTTGGAAATACGGGTTTATGGTAGCTTTGTTTAATGAACTATAATGATATGGTTTGGAGGGAAGGCAGGCATGTTTGGGTACAGTCAAATGTTGATGGCAGTGTACTAAAACCTGTTTTCTATTAAATTGGTCTGAGTGAAGTGATTTTTTAAATCAAGGTTGGGCAAACTAACCCGACGACGTGATTGATGCCTTTGTTTTTCAATGCATTTCACTGAAATCCAAAAGTTTCTCAGGTTCTTGAAACTACTTCAACATTTTCGTGAAAAACATAAATATGAAAGATATTCGCTTTGCATTCTGTTTAAGGCTCTTTATTGTATGAGGCACCTCTGTCCACATTCTCGGAAATGCCCAATTACGGTCATTATGATTACAAACTGACAAATGTCAACATACATGGTTAATCTTGAATGCAAGGCCCTATAACCTATAACAAAGTCGGTGTCCTATTTTTCCAGTGTTTAAATGTATCGGAATTTGTGAACAGAAACTTTCTTACCAGGATTTTGGAACTTGTCGAAATGTTAGGGACTTTAACAAGTTTTGCTTAACTAAGCGAGTTGGATTTCTTTAGACCTTAATTTCCATGAAATTTTTAAAGCTGCGTCACAGTAGCCAGATACTCCTACACATTAGTTTCCGAAATTCCGAATTAGTTGCCGTAAATATAAGCCTTTATGAAGCACTTTTTTTGAAAGCTTCATAAAAGCTCATATTCAGAACATAAGCAACAGTTAAAGCTAAATGTTATGCAAATACAATTCGATTTAACTGCGTAGCCACAGAAATATAAAATAACAGGAAACATTGGCATTCCATAGGTAGGTACTCATCTTTGTCCTATGAGACAGAGTGGCTGTACATAAACTTTGATAAGTTCTCTATTTTTAACTTTTCTATTACAAGTCTACATGCATATGTCTGTTGTCGATGATAGCATTAGCAATTAAATTATACTTACAGCTTTGAGTACTACAGAGTATAATAAATTAATGGTCACATCTGTGATACTGAAAGAAGTTCTTCAGAAGAAAGAAGATTTAGAACATATGGATATGAAAAACGATTCTTCTCCTTTTGATATATTTTATCACGCTCAAATCTGCAACCATATAGCAGAATTATACCAAAAATACTCTTCTCTATAGATTTTTTCCCAAAATGAACGTCAGTACACCATTAAAACCACCTCCAAACTCCATACTTGTGCAATCGAGACGGGCAGTGATTAAACCGAAGTGTGCACAGCGGTGGCCAAGACTCATCATTACACTAAATTTAAAACGAAACAAACCGACGATAAATAATAGTTATGATACAGCTACCTGGTTACGCTGCAAGCAAAAAGTATGAGAGGTGCGTTGGAGGGCCGTGTGCGAGGAACACGGGACGGTGTAGCCTTACACTTTGGTTTTATCAGGCAAATGAGGAATGGATAACATTTCTTGGACTTGTGATTTGTGAAAAGGACTCTACTGAAGACGGAGTAATGTAATTCGAAAGTTGCTTAACACATTGATCGGAAGGAGGGGTCATAGTATCAAAGTACATACTATAAAATATTGAATGTGAAGAAAAAAAGACGACTTAAGAAAGAGTGGTAATTGGTAATCAAAGGTTTGGTAAGTAAACCAATATGAACATGATATAGATTAAAATGTCAATGACATTTATTACGAGTAGTTTGCCATGCCGGTTGCCATACGAACATCTAATGGCAGTCGTTACGGGTTTTTGGAGCCCATAAAAGTCCAACAATTGGTGTAACTGCAATGCTTCGATATCGCCTTCGGGTTGTGGAGGCCTCACGGAAAATATCTAAGTTTAGCCAAATCAGCAAGTTAGACTGGTAAAAGCGGACCCTAGACTCCAAAGCCGAAAAAGCTTCGGACGGAACTGGGATTAACGCTGAGATGATGATGATCATCTATTACGAGAACATCACTGAATTATAAACCCTCAGCAGAATTTTCGTTACCTTTCACTAAGTTCTTTATACCACAACGAGTAACATAAACAATTTAATCGTCGCGTGCAAGTAAATCACAAAAAGTCCTTTGTTTTAATCCAGAAATTTCGCATTAACTCAGATTTCGAACGCAACAGATACGCATCTTTGCCTGACAGTTTTTTATTACCTCTACAATGTTGCCGGTGATAAACGACACGGTCGATAATTTATCAGAAGTATTGCTTTCAACCGAGGTATACCAGTTTGCATTCGATTTTGGCCCTCGAAATGTTTTAATTGAAAATACAGTAACGTTCCTGGTGTCGTTCTTCTGTCTTTTGTTGTAATTAAAATTATGTTCGGGAATTTTCTGTACACAAGTTTAATTGTATTATTTGTACATAACCGGGATTGTGATTGCATATATGATGATCAAAGTTTCCATGTCCCTGTATATATTTATATTTTCCTAATGATAAGTTCTGTCATGTAATCAATCATTAGGTCTT
This sequence comes from Sesamia inferens, assembly GCA_037179545.1. Classification (NCBI taxonomy): domain Eukaryota; kingdom Metazoa; phylum Arthropoda; class Insecta; order Lepidoptera; family Noctuidae; genus Sesamia; species Sesamia inferens. Next base: position 11,255,612 of record CM073935.1, on the reverse strand, counting down.
AACTCAGACCCTTTCAATCGCAAACTTTCATCTAACGTGACATTTGATAAAGTTTGCCCATCCTGTGAAGAAAATAAGCAATATTTCAAAATAATACATTACTGTGATATATAGGGTACTTAATTTACTAAGGGGTAATCAGAGTCCCATGTCGTAACGGTTCGAACATGCGATGAACCGGTTACAGGATTCACTTCATTGATCCTAATTGCAGAGTCTATTTCTGCAGAAGCAATTTTAGAGGTTTAAAAAGAAAATTAGCAACGTAACCAACAATTATGTAGCCTCTTTATGAAACAAGGTATTATTAGATCCTAACAAATGAGGCTGTATTTTGAGGACACGTAACGACGGTGGTTGAAAACAAGAATCAAGATAATTGTAAGGCTTTTGAACATTTATAAATTTAATGTTTTTAGAAAATCTTGACTTGGGAAATCCGCAGAAAATCCCCGTCTATCGTAAGACATTCACTGGAATTCCAATGATTGGAAAAAAACAAATTCTAGTTAATTCAGTTTTAGTTTTATTTATGAGTAGCAAAATGGGTTTACGCTATACCATGTCAACATTGACAGCGTATACAACAACCTACGGATTTTTTTTTTAATAATTATAAACTAGCGCAATAGCAGTGATGCAATCGTTGATGGTAAAGCGCGCTAGTTTATTAAACCCATTCACTTAAAAAACTTAGTGAATAGGAAGAAAGACGGCAGTTGAGCGAGGTGGTGAAATGTTAAACCCAACAACACGACCAACGATGCTGCGCCAGAGGGAGATTGATGTGGAGACCCTCCACGACCAAACTCCCGACACAACAACACTTGGCGCGTCGTACCCGGCACACAACGCAACACAACTGCTCAGACCCGTCCTCCGAACGGCTTCACCAGACATCATGCCGGAACACGATGAATCGCTTGGCGGCAAGACTGTCTGGTGGGTGGTAACTTCTGCCGGCAGCCGATGTGGCCTACCACCGAGAAAAATAAAAAATAAATATCTTCAAATTAAAGTTTTATTCTGCCATTATTATTATTAATAATAGATGTTTATTTCTTCCTCAAGTAATGGTTTATTGATTTTAATACAATTTATGATGAAACGATTGGTCGCTAGATAATGTCGCCTTTCTTGTGGGATGGTACCTACCTACAACGCAGTAAATGCCAACAACATGCCTATACATACATTTGATTAAGCACGCGCTTCCTTGTATGAAGGGCATAGCTGTACTGTAATAATCGCCTTGTTTGACATACTTTAATTTAGATCTTAGACAATTAGTGGAAATTGCATGCTAACATCAATTCATCTTAGCGTTAATCCTAGTCGCATCCGAAGCTTTTTCAGCTTTGGAGTCCGAGGCCCGCTTTACCAACCGATGGTCCCAATTGCCATACGAACATCTAATGGCAGTCATTACGGGTTGTTGGAGCCCTCAAATGTCCAACAATTAGTCTAACTGCAATGCTTCAATATCGCCTACGGATTGTGGAGGACAGACGGCAGTCGCTTTACGGAAAATATCGAAGTTTAGCCAAATTAGTAGTTAGACTGATAAAGCGGACCCCAGACTCCAAAGCTGAAAAAGCTCCGGATGCGACTGGGATTGGCACTGAGATGATGATGATGACTAATAAACTTAGATGAAGTGAGATCATTTTATCACTTCACGCTAAGATTATTTATATTGAGATTTTTACTTAATAGCGTCGCTAGTGTTGATTCTAAAATGTTCCTAGCAAATTATAAGAAATTAATTGTAGCATCAGAACCATGTTTATCATTCTACAATGACGCTCTTTAGTTTTATTCTACGTCAAGCTTCTGTCAAACAATACAAAGCGAGTATGATGCGATGATGACTAAATGTCGATGCATCATTGTTTTTATTAGTTATTACTCACGCCATAATCCATCTCATTCAATAGCATTATTTCTGCAGCGACAGTAATTAGCTTAACTGGCATAGAAAGAGGCGAAAGGTCATTGGAGTAATCTGAGGTGGTCATCTCTAGCTATAACATTGAACAAAGTTAAGAAGAAAAATTATGCTTGGTAAGCATTCTCATTGTATGAACAAAGTTTAAATAGAATCGTGGAGTAATTATATATTATGGTTTCCGTACACAATGCTACTCCAGCTATTGTTCCATTCGTAACCATCTCATTTTGCAAGTTCGACATCTTTATGTAGAATAAAACAGTTTCTCCAACTGACTCATACCATACTATTAAAAAACGCAAATCTAAACCCACGTCAATTGAAAACGCTTAGAACAAAGAAATTTTCTATCCAACAACACTATTATCGTAGCACATTACGATACGCGATAAGCCATTTTTAGACCACGTCAATCTTCATAAAATATGTTTACGCAATCAGTATTAGGTAATAAAACAACACTGTGTGGAATGCTCGGATGGTTCGCGCAAAATGACCCGTCGTGGATATTGGACATATTTTTATTTGACTATTTGTAAATCTAACACTGTGTTTGAGTCTATGGCGCGTGCTTGCCATTGGCGTGTTCAACTTATAAGTCGCAAAAAACGATGGCGAATGTATAAAAACCATGGTGATGTAACTTTAGGATTGACTCCATATCAATCTCTCTCTGGCGCAGCATCGTTAGTCGTGTTGTTGGGTGTAACATTGCCTCACTTAGCTCAACTGCCGTCTTCTTGCCTGTTCAAATTTTTTTTAGTGCATATGCGCTTAATAAACTAGCACGCTTTACCATTAACGATTGCATCACTACTTACCATCAGGCGCTATTGCGGTCAAGCACTAGTTTATAATTATAGATAAAAATTTTCTTAACTAATAAAGATTTATCAACAACACCACTAGAATCAAAACATCGCATGCAATTTAGATTTATTATCTAAAACCTTACCTTCAGGCTACGAAAATCCTATTAGTTTTTTATATAACCGAGCATCCGGCAACTAGCGGTCAATCTGTCAGTCCAATAAAATTTCATACTATTTAAATTCACTCATTTAAATCAGATGTTACAGTAATTAGTAATAAATTCAATATTTTTTCACTCTATTAAATCAATTCTTTCTAACAAGATGTTAGATAATATAGTTGGTAGTATCGGGCCTACATTATACAATATTTAAATGAATATTCAAAACGTAGAGTAGGCATTTAAATAAGACTTTCATTGTTAACGTACATTACATTACATAATATATCTCATTAAAGATGTAGTGAAGGACAAAAAAGAAGTAAAATATAATGCTGCGTCTATTTACATTGATTAAATTAAATATAAATGATATTAATACAACTCTTATAAAATATATGAAAAACACCATGTAAATTGTATTAAATGCTATTTCTCGTATTTAAAATCCTTCGATAATTACAAGCAAACTTGAACGCAAAATCCGATTTGAAACCGATCTACATATACCTACGTATACCCCGAATTCTCGACTTGATCTAAAAAGTCGATCTGTATGCGGTTCCGCGACGTAGGTATCGCCCATCCCTAATTGGCAGTAATAACCATGACACAGAAATTGATGTACCTGCTAATTGGATTCAGCCGATCTTGGTCTTGTCCATCGGAAATCGTAAAGAAGACCGCTGTCGTAAAGTTGTCATGTTGACAGGCTGGTCGGTGGTACACATATGTCTGTTGCAGCATCATGCATAAACTTTCTTGGGCGCTATTCCTTAGCATGGGCCAACGTTTCTTTATACGTATAAGTCAGGTAAGGATTAGCATTTGAGATTGAAGAAGCATGTGGGCATATAAACCAGTTTGTAGTTATAACTATTGCCATAAAAGACTAAAATAACCCAATATTGAAATTAATAATCCAGAAATACATGACAGTACTCACAGGCAAAACGATGACCACATATTAGCTGACTATAAAACAGGCCAACACAATTACAGTGGATGTACAATATCGCATAATATTATAATAAAAGGCCGCTGAGTTAGAAACGGGTCGTTTGTTAATTTAATGCAACGTTGGGCTACCGTTCGACTGGCTACCGCCCAGATAATATATTGATTCTAGATGCTGGCTTGATTATGATATATCTGCCGCTTGTATTCCTCGCTGCCTCGACCTATACAGCCTTCGGGCTGTAAATTTACGAGGATGCGTGGGCTATTACGCCAATTTCATGGTCCACGGCCGGAGAAAATTTTAGTTAACAAATTGCACAGGTCATCGGATAGCTACTAAATTGTACAACGTATTATTCACATATATCTGTACAACATAGAAAGCTTAAAAGTATTATTTCAATACATTCTATAATAAATGGACGTTCTCTGTAGCACTTGGAAACGATACATCTAGATAATATGCAAAGCGATTCTTCCATTTTTCATCGTAAACGCACCAGTGCACTGGAGGAATTGATTAAATCCATTAAAATACCGTCTATATAAATCATCTGGCTCTACACATTTGTCATAAGAATCCAATGACATGTATTTTAATCTCCAAGCAAGCGTAACTTCGCTTCAATGTAGGCAGATTTGAATATTTGATTATAATCTATGTTATGAAAATATTCAATCTGAATTTTTGAAATCATTAGCGTGGTAGACTAATTTATATTGTTCATTTTAGATTGTATAATTCTTTTAATATATACAATTTAGATTATACATACAACATACAATTTTGTTTCTTATACGTTTTACCATCATAATATGCTTTAACATAAGTACAATGAAAAAGTGTCCGGTCTTACCAATTATACGTCTGTACTTCAATCTTCTCAGCTCCAAATCATCATCTTGACAGTTTCACAAAAGACCAGCGAACAAATCTCCCTTCATATTCAAATACCATTTTCAATTCTTTGCAGCTATTAAAACACGTGCATACAGCACAATCCTACAGTCATACCCTTGGAATGTTCAGAATGGGGATCAGCTGTATAATAAAAAAGCTCGAAAGTACTATAAGATGAGTGATGACAGAGCATCCAGTGGTAACATTTTTCTTTGGTATTTTTATTGTAACATTTTAGTCTTCAAAGGTTTATTACTTCAAATTAAGATTTCAAGTTCGATATCTCTCTGAAGTGGCGGTACGATTGCTACCTTTTATTTATCGTTTTCCGTGTCTTTTTTAAATTCTTAGTAGATTGTAATATTTTCTTATTTAGCATACTAGCCATGCTAACTTTCAGAAAAAAAAAAAACAACGGAGCAACAGCAGTAAAAAACAACGTTTTCAACTTCAATAAGGTTCTTCCTTCCCAAGTATGCCAAATTCCAACACTATAACTTGTTAAACTTATTTTAACTTGCGTCCCATAATTTTTCCTGCAAACTTAAGTGTCTTGTGCAATCAAATAAAAAAGGCTTTTGTTTAAAATCCACAGTTTTATCGTTGGCTCGTATAAAACATGTAACGGCCATAACATTAACGAGTAAGCCATCGTTATCATCAGAATGTTGGAATTTTAAGAAGTACCTTTCGATACAGTCGCGTGGACGAAGATGTTTCACCCGGTAGCGTTTTAAAATTCACCTTATAATCGTGAATGAATATTTTCGAGCCCAAAGTTGTGGTAATGACTTACAAGAGACGCATGATCGATGCGTTCGAGATAAATGAAATATGGGAATCGTATGTTTTATTTTACGAGCTCATTGGACGCTTGCGATTGATGTCAAAATTTACCAGAAATTTGGTTTTTGATTAAGCTGTTTGGTTAGTCCTTTCATGGAAATGAGGACAGTAAAATTGCTGTCCCCATTTTCATGGTGGTATAACGTTATTTTACTCAGTATACCAGTGTTAACTCCGCATTTAAAATTCCTACGGCACTTAAGCTTGGTATTAAAATCCGATTGTCATAAAAAGACGTGTATAAATCTATAAAAATGTTGACAGCACCCAGGTCGTTGGGGTCACGAGTATATCGCATTCCACTCGGCAATACTTGTAATATACTGTATAATTATAAATTATCTTGGACGAGATCTACTTCGGAGTTTTATTATTAGGAAATTTCCAACATAGTTGATATGTTACGTTTATTGCCTACTGACGTAACTCGGATTGAGGCTTAAAATTATCGCTAAGATATAATTACAGTGACTGCTGTTTATGGAGAAGCGTTTGAATCATCTCTAACAGCTTTCTTCTGTGTACTCGTATACAAACGTTTCTCTCTACACTTGTTTTAGGGAACAGTTTTTATTAAATCAATAGCCATGTTTCTATGGAAAATCAATGTAATAGCGTGTACACTTCCCCCTTTTCTTGTAAGAATTTATCTTTGAATTTGGATATGTAACTTATTTATACCAAAATGTTCAGTTCTATGTTCTACTCTACGACCACACGTGTTAAATATTGCGTGTCTTTTTACTCACATTCAAGGACTATGGCACGAGTAATACAGGCTGGTATGTGAGAACAAAGTAAAATAACTTAAATGACATTGAATTCTCTACCGCCAATACTAAGGATGCAAACAATTTTAAGAGGATTCTTACCATCCACTTAACATGGACCGGTATTTTTTAAACATTTAAAAAAATAATTATTACTTACGTGCAGGCTACTGTAGATAAATTACGGGTTGTTCTTTCTCCAATAATTGTACGTTGGGGTATGAACTGAAATGTTGCCTGTAATATTATACTTGTTTGGCGCATCTGGTTCGTCTCGTCGAAAATTTAAGAGTCCTTCGGAATTTTCTGGGATTGTTTTGTATTTTCAGCCTTTACTAACGGCTTAGATGTTAATATTATCTGTAGTCATTTCCTGTGTAAGGTCAGCATTTTTTCGACACAAATTCTCGTTTCTATAATTCAAAGACGTTTTTTTTATTTGTGACACGGATGACATAACTTTTAATGGTATAAGTAAATTCTTAACCCACCCGAAACTGAACATTCAAGTTCTAACTGCAATCCAAAGAGTATAACAATATAACCCCAATCGTAAACTAAAGAATTCTCTTGATAAACATTCCATGTGTTTTATTTTAAACCAGTGACATTACCACACTCTTTTGACCCGATGCGTTCATGCTTCATTATAATTATAGACGCGTTCCTAACTTTTTAAAAGTTTTTTTCTTCACCGTGCGCATAAGCCGGTGCAGTTAATGACACCATCTGTCAAAGTTGTACACCGTTAAAGGTCACGCTGGTCCATACGATTATTTTGGTACTGCGTTGGTTAGCTTAAATAGAAATGAGAATTTCCCTCATTGAAAATATGAATACTGTTAAACAAATTATCTTTTGAAGTAACTTTATTTCTAAAATCATGCAGGCTATGTATTTGTTTATCTCAAGGCCTTTAATGATCTTCTACTATAATACAAAGTGAAAGTAATATTTTTATTCCTTATTGAACAAAATGCGAAATAACATTTAATTATGTAATCTCGTAACGTTGCTTATTAAATATAGATTACTTGATATGGGCTTGCGTCTTCGTATTATTAGGATAATGGACACCTACTATTAAATTCAACAGAGCGTAACAGGAGTTTTTAATATTGCGTTAGTAAAAACCGCACGAAACATCTACTATTTTAAAATATAACATAAATATTAAAATCAAAATCTTCAGTATTAAAAATACTGCCACAATAAAAACAAAACATCCTAAAATTCCTAATAAGATCATTGATAGAAACTTACATGGTATAGTCATAAAAAATAAAATTTAAGAGCTAGTAGTTTACACAAAGGATCATTTAATATTATCTAATCTCAGTGTAACTCAGTAGCCGAAAGACATTGTCCTTTTAAATCTGTCATAAAAATAAAACAAGTTTGAGACGCGGCATGTAGAGTCAGGCCCTGCGGTGATGTAAATAAAACAACAGTTGAAACTTGTGGTATAAAATATTAAGATTTAAGACCTTTTGAGTCTTAAAAGTAGAATACTTATGATTCCGAATCTAATCGCATCATGAAGTTCATCAACATGCCATACTATGATAGAGTGCTCAATTTCCAAATTGTTTTAATTTCCAACGCTATATACGTAATTCACGTGACAACCCAACAACCAACATAAAATTGAACAAAAAGAAACTCATGTCCTATCTTATTTGTGTTCACCCATAAGACGTCGGTCGTGCATCAACGATGGAATGCGTCCTCCCAATCATAAGCAGATGACATGAGTCCCCGGGCATCGCATTTTTAACTAACACTCTAAAATGTTTCAACACGAATTGAATTATGGACATTATTCTGTTCGTGACTGTCTTTTCGAGTCACAATTTCATTTTGAGTTCGAATTACACTGCTTCTTATGGTTTTATAATTTCCATCGGCATTTGAATTACAATTTATCTTTCAAATACCTTTTTGATTTGGTTTCAGTACAGATGCATTTTACTTTCTATGATTTTGTTTCCCATTTCAACCTAAGAATATGAATCTTGCTGGTTTGCTGTAGTTAATCTTTTAGATCGCCAAATCAACTGTGAAATCTTCTACACAGTATTGCAAGTCTTTCAAAGTTCTGAAATATAAATTTAGCTTGAGCCTAAATATTGAGCTTATGGCTATAGGTCCGTAGCAACACGTACAATAAAGCGGGCAGGCCTGAAGGACGGGGAAGGCTGTCCCGGCCCGTCCTCGACCCGGCGAGCGACCTCAGCGCGTGCGCCCATTGTTTCACTGCCCGGCTAATGTTACACCCGTCGTAAACTTGAGTGCGCGCACCGTGACCAACGCTCTCAGCCAAGGTGGACACATTTTCACATTTTACGTATTTTCATGCCTTTTATCCAGTAATCTGGAATTATTACACTTGGTTGCCGATCCCGTTTGTTGGGTAAAAGTCTCAGGTCTGCAACATGATGCCGACTTGAACCATACTTGAATGTTTTAAAAACATTTTGTGCGGTGGTTTCTTCGCTTGGTTTCCATTCCCAGAGGCTAGACAAGTAATCATAGTGATTAAAACGATTTCAACGTTGTTTACAGAATACTAATGCATGTCAGTAATCCAACACTTGATTTGCTCTACGAGCCCGCCATGAACATTGCACACGTTTCAGAAAATATTTTCACGATCGAAATTTATCCTCCGCATTTTCGGACATACATTTTTTGCACTGGCGTGGCGTAGCAATCTGGATGTTAATCGGGCGAGTTCGTGTCGTCCGTCGTAGGTACTTCGTGCCCACACGAGCTGGCTGCTCGTAACCCGAGATTGTTTTCGAAGCGGGAGACGCGTGCGCACAGGACGACCTCCGCGCTGGACCTTGGAGTAGGGTTACCAGAGAAAATGTTTCCGAAAATGTTTAATTTGGTTTCTTTGTATCGAGTTAGAGAGCAGGAATTATATCATCAATGTAGACAAATTGGTTCAAGTATTAGGCCATAGAATTTCTTTAAATAACACTTTTAATATCTTGAATTTTAAACGTGTTATTTTGAAAATATGCATATACTTTGCTTTTTTGAAGTACCAGAATGTTTTAATTTCGCACGACTAAAATAAATCTAAATGCAATTTAGATACTGGCTTTACTTTCAGGCCAAGTCCTTTGTCTGGTAACCCTACTCTGGAAACTCACGCACTCGCAATTATGTGTATTCATGCCTTTAACCGCGTTTGCGTTACGAGAGCTATGCGCATGTGGGCAGTATTTAGTACAGCGGTATATGAATAAGTATAAACCTGAAACATAACACAAATAATGCCGTGAAGAATGTCCTTAATTCTAGCTTTACTCCGCAGGCTTTTGTATGCATTTGCCTCCTACGTCCGCGCGTTTTGTTAAGATTTAACTTACTTTAAAATTGTCTAAAGAATAATATTTTTGGCAGTCTTAGAAAATAAAGCTTTCATTTTGATTGTCAATCAGGTGTTAATTTATAACAGTTCTCATTTTTTTTTCAGTTTCTAAAACAGATGCGTGTGTAGTTTCATTTGGATCTACGTTGATATATTCGAATCATTTCCTCGTTTCACGTATTGATTCACAGCCTTTGTATGAGCAACCCGGATCGATTTTAGGTCTATCAACATCCCAAGTGTGCAGTAACACGGCGTCATTAAGGGATGCCCAACGCATTGCCCGGGGTTATACCATTTGTTCGTCTTCGTGCTTGCCTACTAAAGGCACACGCGTGATTTACGAGCTTGTTACCCATAGTGTAATTTGCCTGTTCCAAGTAAATTGTAATTTTGTTGATTTTCTATTTTCGTTGAGCAAAATTGATGATCGTGGAAACAGTGTTCCAGGAGATCAATCTTTTGAGTACACATACAATTATGAACGCCCGCAAAAGATTGAAGATAATGTAGTGCCCGGTTCTTAGAAAACCTCTTTCAAGTTTTTTTTTTTAACATTGATAAGGAAACCCGACAAAGCGAAATAAAAACTAACCTAGGAATGTTCATCACCTAATTGGAACTCCAGCGGTTTTTTCCTAATATCTACGTCTCCAGCAATTATTGGTGCGTTCTTCCACACAACGGCGGTGCCTGTGCTATGAACAAACGTATTTATTGTATGGATGGCACGCGAATTCCTGGAACTCACGATTCCCATCCACGACAAAGGATCTCTGTTTTTTTTTCGAGCCTTTCTCACGAGGGTGTTCGCTCGTTTGTTGTTTTTTCAACAAATTCCAGAAATGTTTACGTTATGAAGGTCGTAGGTAGATCTGCATCCTGGCAATGTATTTTTGTTCGGTGTTTCTTTGTTAAATAAGTGCCAGGTGATTTCTGTATTATTATACCGTATGCTGTCTTGCATCCTTCCAACAATCCTTATATACCTGTTACTGTTATTCTTTACCGATTACATCTATTTTTACTTGAGACATCAATCAATTATTTACTTAACTGGAATTAATCCGAATTCATATTAATCAAATACTGTGGTGTTGAAAATCCTAAACATTATTTCAAACATATTGTCTTCATATAAGTACACATATGAAGGCTTCAGTCGTTAAAATGTCTCCCGACCTTTGTAAGGGCAGTGATGAATGTCATTTCATAAAGTTTAGTGCGTGCAATTATCTAGTAATAGCCACTTTGCCGACGGACTGGCGTTCCAACCTGATAGGTTGATTACTATAAAAATATTTATGGAATTGATAATAGGCGTATACTATGAAATGAATTTTGTAATAGGGTACACTGAACTACGGTGTTAAGAGCTAAGCCTCTTTAATTTGTTCCATGGAAATTACTCCTTGAATTAATTCGTATGCGTTCAGTTTCAATGTAGCAGGTTTTTTACTCAGTAACAAGTAATAGATATCGTATACAAAATTAGAAATTATTCCGATTTTATCGCTTAAATAACAATAATTGTCTTTTAAGTTAATGTGTTGACTAATGTATCGTCATGTTATGTGCACTTGTAATTTTAATAGATTATAATTGCTTATCAACAAGTAGTGTATCACCCATCGTATTTTAATCTGTATGTACTCGTATATGGAATTGAAACCCAAAACAATAAATTAGAATAAAAATATGGTTACTAAATAAATTGTTGCCGCGTCTGTGCGAGGCTTGAATCTATGGCGCATTCCACGCCCGTAACACCGGGAGCGGTTGGACCCAATAATAAGAATATGAGCGTAAAAAACGAATACGTCAAACTGCGTGTTTCGTGCGCCCGCGCACTTCGCCTCCCCCTCCACCGCCTTCTGTCATATTATTTTTTACCATCGTTTTTTCTTTTCCCCCTGGAAGGATAATCGTGTATGACGCTAGACCGCATTCGACTCGAGTTTATTAATATGAATATTTGGTACATTCTTCTCTTTGTATGTACGTCTGTATATATGATGGATGAGATTAAACTCGTGTGAATGCATGTCCTTGATTTTTTGTTGTATTGATAGTAACATGACTTTTTGTACCATGCTCTTACGTCCACTTTGTATTTTTATTGAATTTAATGGTGGCCATTTTACATTCCGCGTTAATAACTTTTACGGGGTATTGATAATTAATAAGTGTTTGACACTTGATCAATCCATCAAATTATACTGTGTAGTGATTGAAATATTATTACTAAAGTAGGTTTTTGGGACAGTTCTGTACCTACTGAATACTTATCTACCCTAGTAAAAAAGAAATATATTCATACTAAACAATTTATTTGCTTGGTTGAATAGAATTAAATAATGTGTTGAATGTATAGGCAATTTTCGACAGTTAGCCTAACAACGCAAATGGCGTTGTTGTAAAAGCCTCGACTTCGCGTCAGTTCGTCGTGAGTTCGATCCTGGCATGGTTCCACAGACTGTGTGCTATGTAGCCACAGTCTTCTAAGAACATGCAATAGAAATATTTGTGGCCTCTTATTAAGATTTCTTCTTCTATAGAAAATTTCTAAGCGGGGCACATATGACATTTATTAATTATTTTTACGAAATTTTTGCTTTTTTTGATTTTGAACGCTACTTTATGCTCTTTTTGTAATTGTTATAATTTGTTCAGTACATTTATTTTTAGTATTTGAATATTTGTTTATATATATACATATATGTAATTATAATGTAGTTTTTGTTACAACATTTTTCAGTAGGTAAACATAATAAGGAAAATGATTAAGGTAATAAATAATATTGCTATGTAATACATTTATTTACTTAATTGACATTAAATTTTGCTTTAGGTATTCTATGAGTGATAACTAGAATATTCTTGATATTATTTTGGTTAGTCACCTATTAATAATTAATAAACATTTCATAATTATTAACGATCACTTGTTGTAGTCGTGTCAGACGAGTCGCACCACAGCGTCGTATTATGTTGTAATCTTAATAATTTTTGTAATATGGTAATGCCAGTGCCTGCCCGTTGGCTTGCTTCTTACAGGAGATTGCTCTCGGAGGGGCCCGTGGCAAGTCTCGCCTGTACAATGTTGAGACAAGCGAACATCATTTTTATTTATATTTTCCCTTTTCCCCACATCTGCCACAACAATAGCCTCTCCTGCAGGGTAATTGGGTAACACATTGTCAGTAGCGAATAGCAATGGGTTTCATTTTGACAGTTTAACGACGTTCATTGCGTTATTTACGTTGTTGAGCTGACACATTTTCCAATAAAAGGAGCAATGGACTAGCAATAAGCTTCAAAATGATTCCAACTTATAGTAATGGTATGTTACGCAATTAGGGTGATTCTGTATCTAACTTGTTAAAGTACACTTTTGTAACGTTTATAATTTTAACAAAAACATCATTGCTGTATTATTTCCATACAACTCTCTACATTAAAACGTAAATAACAACACTGAAGCGTGGTTACAGAAACTACCTTGTTTAATAAAAAGGTACATTTTTATCAGAAAATCAGCAATTTGTTAGTACCGAGCAACAATAGCGTAGGAAAGTTACACGGCTTGTCCGGTCTATGGTCATCGCAACGCCCAAGGGAAGGCAGGCGTGAGGTATCTCAGGAATTTTAATCGCATCCAAGCCCCCGGCCGCTGGCCGCCATCAGAAAGTAATAAAAACAAAACTTGGAACCTCGAACCAGCTTGAATTTTGGATATGAACAATGGCCTCAATTCCCTTCTTCACCAACTAAACTCAAATTAAGTTTAGTGCAACTTTTCTTTCTATTTCCTTATAAAAAGGACAAAAGATAAAATAATAGCTTAGTCCTGTCATTTGCCATATTAATCCTCCTTAAACTATTGCATTACTTCATCGACAGTTTAGACGTCATTAAAAATATGGCGACTAAAAATGCGTCGATTTACCTCATACGCAGAGTAATTTGACATTGACAGGACTAAACTAATATTTATCTTCTGTCCTTTTCTTAATGAAATAGAAAGAAAAAGACGCAGTTAACTTAAAATTAGTTTAATTTGTGAACAAGAGACTCGGAAAAATTTTATTGATGTTCTTAATAATGTGCTTCGTGAAGAATGAATTTTATTTAGCGTTATGAAGAAAGAAATATCCGTTAAATGTGTGTGTTTGGATTTATGTAAATATTTACTCAAAAAAAGTAAATGAGATTTTGTTAATTATGTATTGTATATAATTGTTTTTTTATATGAACTAATAAACCTAAACATTTTTGAGAGGGACAGAAAACTCGAATGTGTCGGTCGTTTACAGCAGATAGCCAACGAGAAGAAAAAGACGTAAAATTAGTTCCGTAGGCTGCATGTGTGATAAGGACAGACCTATAAGTAAACTCGTATAAGAAAGATAGAGATGCCAGTATGGCAGAGTGAGTCGAAAAGCAACCGGTCCAAGGGAGGCAGATGCTCTCACTAGAAACCCCCACGGCAAACTTACAGATTCCAACAATAAGAAAATAATTATTAAAAACAATTCCAGTAAAGCCTTTATCCAGATACTGGCTTTGACATGGGAAATAAAATTTCCTCTCACGAAGATTTCATGGAAAGCTTTATTCCATACACAGTTCTAGGTATATACACATATGTAATTACACCAATTTTATTAAAAAATATTAATTAATTTAATTAAAGAAATTGATTTTCCGGAACTGTGATCTATAACTTAATCGCCTTGTAATAGCAGTCCTGTTAGGTTACAACTTCTTGGTCTTTTGCCTGCAGTTCTGTCAAGATCGCGCGCGCTTCAACTGACATTGACACGTCTTGTATTGTTATCGATGTTTTTGTCAGTGTGTTTGTTTCCTTCTCGAATTCCTCTGCGTTTGCGTTAAAGACTTATTGTGTTATATGCAATCCACACATTTTGTGACAATGGTTCCGATTGTATTGTTTACAAATTAAACTAAATTTAAGTTTAGTGCTCTCTAAGTTTAGTAAGTAATTATTTTTCTTTACATTTAATTAAGAAAAGCACAAAACATAATATGTTTCAGTTTAGACCTGTCATATTAATTCGCGCTTGACGTAAATTGATGTATTTTAGGTCGCCATGTTTATAATCGGGTCTAAACTGTCTATGGAGTATCTTAATTTGACAGGATTACACTAAAATGTTATCTTCTATCCTTTTCTTAATGAAATAGAAAGAAAAAGATGCACAAGAGAATCGGTAATATATGTATATCGGTATATAAATGCCAATATTTCATCTAAGTACCTACTACGTTAAATTGAATGTGCTCTGAATGCAACGCTATTTAATTAAATTTGACGATGTCTGTACATAAACTCCACTTTAAAAATGTCTGGAAAAACTTCTTTTTTATAAGTTCAATGTTAAAGTGGAAATCACAGAAATACTTTTGACACTAAATAACACAAAAAGGTAAGAATATTTACTGTCCATGACAACTTAATATTGAGCCAAAGTGGCTATAGACATCTGGATATCTGGCTTTGTTATTTGAAGCAAAAGCAAAGTCCTTTAATCTTGAATCTCGATTGATTGTTTGAAAATAAGTTGATGAGTTGATAATATGCCACAAACAATTCAAGCACATTCTATATAAATAGTTCTCCATAAAGCAAATGTATGTATAGCACCATAAAACCGATTCTATTTTTTTTTCTATCATAATTGTATCTACATACCTATATTGTTGACTCGTACAATTTTGTTCCACACTCCTTAATCTTCGTGTTGAACTACGAGATTCCTAAGAATTTTGACTACATCATTAAAACTAGTAATCGTAGATACATTATCCGTGTTATTTTCGTCATTACCTGAAAATTTGTCGGTATTTGTTAGCAAAAAACACATGGTGCTATTAGTTGTACATACCGCACTGAGGAATGTAGGCACCGTGCCAGATTACCTGCCTGTGGACCATTATCTCGCTAACGCTGAGTTTTATGAATTAAATTGCCTATTTTGTAGCTCTTACTGACAGAGTGTTATACTTAACTGCGGTTTATGCAACACAACATTGAATTTTAATACCGTTGAAACATAAACAATTTAGTACCCTTTATGGAAGCTATGGGAGATATTTTTATTAATATTTGCATTGTTTGCAATTCATGGTTTGGTATTTATAAAGTATTTTACATAAAATCACATTGAAGTACAACGTGCACGCGTGTCTATTGAAAAATCAAACATGCGCGCACATGTGTGGCTTTAGAATTATGCGGTTAGTTAGCTATAAAAAATGCGAGCTATTCCATCGAACCAGCGTGAGAATAGCTGCAACGAGTGACCAAAAACACTTTACGTGTATTCACTTGCTTTTAAATTTTTTGTTACTTCCGAACTTCGTCTCAGTACGAAGGGTCGGAGTCGGGACGGGATTGCAAATGCGTGTAAAGGAATTCCGGAACAAAAATATGTGCGTCTACCTGCAGCCGGCAGATGCGCCCTTAGCCCCCCGCGCACCTCTCCCTCGCATACCGCTATTAAACCATGTAAATTGATTACGTGGAAAATCTGAGAAAATCGCGCGTTATGTGCAGCGAGCGCGTGACCGCTACACATGTGAAATTACTCGGCTTTTTTGCATTCCACAACGTTGTTGTCG
This sequence comes from Sesamia inferens, assembly GCA_037179545.1. Classification (NCBI taxonomy): domain Eukaryota; kingdom Metazoa; phylum Arthropoda; class Insecta; order Lepidoptera; family Noctuidae; genus Sesamia; species Sesamia inferens. The sequence continues at coordinate 11,239,184 of CM073935.1, read as the reverse complement.
CTGCGGTCGTCCAAGGATTGCTGCGATTACGATTGTTTATCGCCCCCTAGTTAACGAGCCCAAGCTGATTCTGAATAATTAAACAACTGTTACGTTTAGGGCTGCCACTTATTGCTTTTATAGGAAATATATAGCCTTCAGGTTTATCGATGCATTAAATAGGAAATTAAGTAGGAAGTAGCACATGTTTTATTCTTTCATCTCGACTTTAGTGGCTCTTTATACTTTTTGGGGATTTCAAACTTATCATCAATTAACTCTCGATTGAAACTGAAAATGATCTGGACACGCATTTTGAAATTCGTTATTGTACTTATGTTTTCTATTAGAAAATGAAAATCTTGAGGTTTTAAATTAAATTGAATTAAATTTCAAAATGGAATAAACAAAAATTGAGGGAATGATTTCGCTTGAAGGGATGAGGTCAGTGATGGTCCGTTAGTGCGTCGCCGCGCGCCGACACCTCGCGGGCCGTGCGTTTCGATTCGACGAACTTATTACGACAGATGGCAGCGGCCCGGGAGGCGGGAGCGCCCGCGGACCCCGGCCCTTCGGAGAGATCGACCTCCGAAATGCGCCCGAGATTGCATTCTTTCGGCGGCGCGGGCGCATTCCACTGCGCGCCATCCGAGCACCGCGCGCCCGCGCCAGTCGACGCGCGCCCTTTTGGGGGTTAAGATGTGTCCGTCGCGCCGACCGCTCACTATGTGGTCCCAGCCGCCTCCCCCTGAGCCCGAAACGCAGACAGTCCGCGGGCGTGCGCACACCTGGTGCCGTGGCTGTTTCGGCAGCCGCCAACTTGCGCGCATGGTCCGCCAGCCGCCTGAGTATGGCGTTCGCGTCGACCCTACGTCCGTCCAACCCGCCGGCTTGCAAGTGCGAGACGAACCCCAGTACCAGAACATAGACGAGATGCGCAAGCGACCCGAGTACGCTAACCTCGACGAGATTAGTCGCGAGTTTGGCTACCGGCTGTGCCCCGAAGGTCAGAACCTAGAGGATGAAGCTATTTATGAAAACATACTGTCAGTGCGTCAGATACGATCCGCGGAAGTGCGTTTAGTGCCTGTGTCCGAAGTGGCGTACTACGAAGGTCAAGGTTATGTGGCCACGCAGGTGCTCAGCAGGAATGGAACCTTCCCGCAGTGTCCGCCGCACACCTGGAGTCGCCTGCAGCAAGCATGCAGGCTCAATGGATCGCTGCGACTTTTCACCGTAAATGTCACTTGTTTTTCCACTCAAAATACTCACTACGCCAAGCATTTGACGTCATTTCTGCGAATACAATGGTCATAGTTATTTAATTGTGATTTTTTACAGAACAGGATATAACCGTACGTTGATTCGAATGTGTTTTTACACGGATTCCAAACTAAAAAGTCATTGCCCAACTTATAACACCGTATTTAACTGAGCAAAAGCGTGTTTCGGTATTCTGATCTAATGACTCGTTAATTTTCTATGTGACTTGATGAATTTCGTATGGACTTGCGACTTTAACCTTATCTTTATGAATTATTACATTCCATTATTTTAAAATGCACGTATTCTAGCTCATGTCTTAAAACTAATATTTTAAGACAAATGTCAAGTTCAATAGGAAGATTTTACGTTATGCGAAAATATGTTAAATTTGCGATTTATTCCACACATAGGCAGCTTAACTAAGTTTATTTAAGCTAGCTAAGTACACTATTTTTACGATTTTGTTAAATATTGATCGAGCTGTCGAAAGATGACTGGGGGGTAACAGTTTTAACTTAACGTTATATGAAATATCGTAAACATCACTAAACTTGCGTCAAGAAGTAGATAAGTACCTAAAACAATTTTTCATGGTCTATTAAATGTATTATATATAGTAATAACATCACACGAATAACATCATTCAGCGCCAGTAGCAAAATAATTAAGTTTTTATAACGCATATTTTTGTCTTGTAATTCAATCAATTTTTATGTTACCAACAAAAACTATACTAAACAACTCATCAACCTAATAACATATCTACCCTTTTTTAAATCAAGTGGGCTCAGTTTTATCCTCTTAAAGAAATTAAATTATTGTGGCTCTTGATTACAGCTGCCGAAATTGATTTTCGTTAGTATGTTTAACATTTTGAAACTTAATATAGCATTGGGAACAGGCTGCAGCCAGAGGTTTAGTACATCGTCTTTTGTTTCTTTTTTGCAAATCATGCAAATTGTATTGATTTGCAATATTAATCTGTTCGGCAGTTTAACTCCCGCGTACATAACTTTCCTGTGTCTCAAATCGGATCTATTACTGATGGATTAGCCAATATTGCTTTACTATTCGGTCAGTAACATCTAATAGGTTAGATTTAAATCAGGATGTTGTCTCTATTCTGTTGTTTTTCTTCGCGCTTTTTTTTTCGCAAAACAACCTTCTTTTAACTATATCTTACTTCTTGGTATTTTAGATTAGGGCTGAAAAATACTTCGGGTATCATCATGCGTCCGTTCCCCCTTCGCAGACTTGTACAAAAACGAAAGCAGAGATAGTTATGTAAAAATAACCGTTAAAGGTTATATGAATTTCAAGTTTAAAATAATTATCCTTATTATTTATATTATCATACGACAATGTGTCCAGGTATTTAAATAAGGTAATATGGTATGGCACGATTCTCGCACTTACGAGGTTGAAAATGAACAAGGCCCAATTTTTATAATGGGTGGAATATGAAGCTGTCTGCCCTGACTCTGACTTCAACGTCTCTTAAAAGAAGCTGAAGCAACTTTGAATTTTATATTTATTTCTGTCTCTTTTTGTTCACAGGCGAAGAAGGAGATGTACGATGTGAAGAAGCAGAGGTTGTGTTTAGCCCAGGATGAGTACAAGCATTTGAACAATGCGCTGTCCACGCTCGCAGCCTCTAGGACTAGTCGTAAGCATGCCTAATAATTATTATATTCTAGTCTCTTTATAATTTACGCCTGGTTATGTCGAATCCAGCTCGGCTGAACAGCGTTCGGGAAGCTACGCTACATCTTCTCGTCGTCCAAGATACCACAGTTTCTCAAGACTAAAAGTCTAAAACCAGTGTGTGTTGCCAATGATGACTTACGGAACTGAAACGTCGCCGCTCATAATGGGTCTCATACGAAGGGCGATGGAAAGAGCTATGCTCCGAGTTTCTCTGCGCGATCGAATCAAAAATGATGAGATACACAGAAGAACCAGTCTCCGATATAGCTCTTCGAGTCGCTAAAATTAAGTGACAGTGGGAGGAGCATATTGCTCGCAGAACCAATGGCCGATGGGGCAGTAAGGTTCTGGAGTGGCGGCCACGTACCGCAACCAACTAGGTAGACCGATGACATGGTGAAGGTCGCGGGAAGCCGATGGATGCGGGCAGCACAAGATCGGTCGTTGTGGAAAACCTTGTGGGAGGCTTTTGACCTGCAGTGGATCTCTATAGGCTGAACAAGAAGAAGATGATGATCAGTAACGTATCGATTTGAATATCATTCGTAACTATTGGGGACTCAGTTTCACCCGCCTCAGTTTCAATCCCATGGGAATATCGGGCCAGCCACTATCCTATTTGATATTCCTGGATATAAACCATCTGTGTGCCAAATTTTATGCCAACCCGTTCAGTGGTTTTTGCGTTGAAGAGTAATAAAAATTCATCAATACATTCATTTAAGTTGGTGAACTTTCGCATTTATCATGTTAGTAGGAAGTAGGATTTGTATCCAGATAGCCACATAATTAGCTTAACTTTACTTTAACTTAACTTTAAGTATATCTTGGACACCAATGACTGATTAAAAGGTGAAGGAAAACATCTTGAGGAAAACCGGACTTTAAGTCTGAAATCGCCAACCCGCATTGAGCAAGCGTGGTGATTTCGCTAATCCTTCTCCGTATGAGAGGAGACCTGTGCCCAGCAGTGGGTCGATAAAAAGGTTGATGATGATGATGGTGAACTTTAAAATAAGGAATCCCTCTAATTAAACTCTTTCCAAGAACCCAAACCACTTAACAGTCAGACACATCAACCGAAGTTTTATAAATTAATAATTAATTATGTAGACATAACTAGAGCTTACCGTCATCGAAGTCTGAACCAGATTGTAAATTGTAGTCTATATAGAATTACTTAATACATTTGCATATGCTCAAGAATGGATGAATTGAAAATAATCATTTTTGTCCCGTTCCGCTGATTGAGGTCTTCTTATTTTATTAGGGATCCGTCGAAGTATTATGTATAAACTTGTTTCGACTTTACTACATCGTAGTATTTTGTCTGTTATGGCCTATGGGTTACTTACTGTGTGTACTTAAAATCGTTTATGGAGTCTGCCTACTGAGGCTAAATTATTTTTTTAATATTTTTTTTTGTGGCTTGGCTAATAATATAGACCTTCTGGAATCGATTGGTCATTATTTTTTATTTTTTCATAATGTGTGCTGTGCTAATATTTCTGTCAAATTAAAAGGTGGTGCACACGTCCATGAGTTTTTTCTTTTTTTTTTAACAGTAATACCTAAGTGTTTGAAACTATTTTTATCTGCTGAACTTGCCTCTTAATGTTTATGCTGCATGTCCGTTTATTGAATATTATTTTGTATTTTATTATAGTCTATCCCAACGACTTTATTTGCAGCTCTTATATTTTGTTTTGTTTTGATGGAGATAAATTGTTTATCTTTTTTTTTGACGTTCCATGTTTACATATTTTCTGCAAAAACTACCTACCAATCGATAGAACCTATGCTATATAATTGGTCGAATCATATCTGAATTAACACAGCATCATTTTATTATTGGAAATTACGATGTCTTGTGAAGCCGTACGGAGGACGGGTCTGAGCAGTTGTGTTGCGATGTGTGCCGAGTACGATGTGCCAAATGTTGTGTCGGGAGTTTGGTCTTGTAGGGTCTCCAGATCTATCTCTCTCTGGCGCAGCATCGTTGGTCGTGTTGTAGGGTCACCTCACTCAACTGCCGTCATCCTTCCTATTCACACAATTTTATATAAATGTAAATAGGCTCTTAATAAACGAGCGCGCTTTACCATCAACGATTGCATCACTGCTTACCATCAGGCGGGATTGCGGTCAAGCACTAGTTTATAATTATATAAAACAAAACTCTTTCATCTTCATACTCCGCATTGAGTTCACCAAAATTCTACTGCCAATTTTCCTAATGTTCATCTATCCTTTATCGCAGTGTGTTCATCAACGACGTCGATGACAACGACGTCAACTACTTCCCGGCATGACCCAGAGCTTCTGAGATCAGAGGTGACGCAGGCGCGAGGCCGGGTGGCTCAACTTCGCAAGGAGCTAAGGCAAGCCCGAGCTGAGGTCGCCAGCGCACGCCGCGGAGTCGATACACTTGCAGAGTTAGTATTCTTGTATGGGTTTGCTTTAGGTTCTTAGGTGGTGAAGATTGGTGAAGAGAACAGTCAGGAGAGGTAAACCGAAGAAAGTACGAATGGAGCTAAGGACAGAAATAATAAGTGCAATTAAAAGAACCTTCGGAGCAAAGTGACGTCATAGTGAGTATAAGAAAGTGCAGATGGTTAGCATGTCACTCAAGAGTTTAAATTTGTCTATCTTGGGTGATTCACTAGAGAAGTCTTAAACTCTCAAGGTTTCTAATGAGTAAAACTGAGTAAAATTCTACAGTAAATTTTTTTAAATTAAAATCTTAGGGAAACCTTGGTAACCAGGACGTTCATTAATTTGATTTTTTTCTATTACAGAGTTGAGCAAAAGATCAGTGCTCAACAGGGCTGTTACAACATCACTGAAGCCCAAGCAATTATGACTGAATTGAAAAATATTCAGAAATCACTCACCTCTGGAGAGAAAGAACGGGCAGACCTTATGCAGTCTTTAGCCAAACTTAAAGATGATTTGACGAGACTACAACTTGGGGACGCCTCACCTGATCTGTCAACTTTATCTCTCCCTCAAGAGAAATTGAGCACTGCCTCCCAAACTGACCTCTGTGCCGACTTAGTTCCTATCGGCACGAGGCTAGCTGAAATGGCGCGGGTTCGTCTACAATACGATGAAGCTAGGAAAAGGATACAACAGATTCAACAACAACTCGCTGACTTAGAGGACAAAGTGCAACCTGGACAGGCAGAATCCGACAAGGATAGGCTGCTACTTTTCCAAGAGAAAGAACAGTTGCTTAGAGAACTCAGGAGTATAACCCCAAGAACAAGATCTAAACAGGAGATGACAGAAATCCAAACGGAGTGCAAGAGATTAGAACAAGACCTGAAAAATGCCTTCGAAATGTCCAACAAGTGCATTGCTGACCGACTAAGGTTACACGAAGAAAAGCAACTGCTACTGCAACAGTTGAAGGATGCGTTAACATCAATGACGACCTTAGAAGGACAGTTGAAGACGCTGTCAGCAAGTACGCTCTCAGTATCAAGCAGTTCCAGCTTAGGGTCTCTTTCTACAGCCAGTAGTAAAGGTTCTCTAAGTTCCGGTATCAGTTTTACTGATATTTACGGCGGACCGCAAATCGCAACGTCGTTCTCCGCTGACAAGCCTATCGACATGGTCGATTTGCATCGAAGAGTTGAAAGGTGAGTGCAAAATACTCTTACCCATTCAAACGTCAATGTAAATTATTTTGAATACGTCTGGCGATACAGCAAGCAAATTTATGCGTCATGCTGATAGGTTGATTCTAATTTCTCGATTTCGGACTGTTATAAACTATGATATAAATTTTAACTTCGGACAATGATTTGAACAATCGATTGTAATATGAGAAATCGATCCAAAAATCGATTTTACTTTCCCAGTCCAAATATTTGCGAGCGCAACTTTAAAAGGATTGTGTATTGCAATGCGACTTTCTCGATTACCAAATCGTTACATTGCATATCTTCGCTTGTCCTAACTCCTATGTAAGGTTAACTGATACAAGTTCTGACATACTTACTGACTATTGTTTTGTGCCTTCTCACGCTTTGAAAGTTTACAGGTAGTTTATGGACTTGGAATAATTCTTTACTTTTGTAAATGGTGTCTGTTTTAAACCTTCAAGTTGGGGGTTTTTTTACAAGAAGTTATCATTTCATATAACCCATATGGAAAAGTTTGTATTTTTAGACGATTGTCTCTGTTGCCTATGAGACTTACCTAGGGTTCTACTAGTCTGCTATTGCAATAACGTCAGCATGGTGGATCATTAATCTCGTAATGGTCGATTTTGAAAAGTTTTGTCATCTCCTAACAACAACAATGGCGTTAATCTACTAACATAATGACAAGTGAATGATTGACATATACGGTAATCTGCGAAAAAAATCAGTATTTTTGACCAATGATCTGCCATTATGCCGTCATTGCTTTTCGTTGCGAGACAGCTCGCTGGAAGTCAGTTTTTCCTAACAGTAGATGATACTGCACGAGTAGATATTACCTACTATTGTTAGATGTGCCATCAAGCTATATCAATGATAACTGAATTTAGATCTATTCAACGAAAAAAGTGTGTGTATATAAGTCGTGGTGGCCTAGTGGTTAAAACATCAGCCTCTCAAGTATGAGTGTGCGGGTTCGAATCCAGGTCAGGCAAGTACCAATGTAACTTTTTTAAGTTATATGTATTTTCTAAGCATATCTTGGACACCAATGACTGATTAAAAGGTGAAGGAAAACATCTTGAGGAAACCTGGACTTTAAATTTGAAATCGCCAACCCGCATTGAGCAAGCGTGGTGATAACGCTCAATCCTCCTCTTTATGAGAGGAGACCTGTGCCGAGCAGTGGGACGATAAAAGGTTGATGATGATGATGATGATATAAAGAGCTATAAAGTACTATAATTTGGAACTGTTAGGGGTGGTTTGTGGAACTTCTAGGGGCGGTTTGTATAATTTGACAGGACTTGATTGACATTTGTTTTTGGATTTTATATTTTCAATTAATAAGACTGAAGGTATAGATAGTTCAATCCACGAAGACGCGCCCCACTATTTCTCCTAACCGTTTATAGTATATGTGTGCAAGCTTCCGTCAATGTTTGAGTGTTATCCGTACACAATAATTATCTATGAGTGCACACCCACACTACAATAAATTGACTAATCAGGAGAGAGCGTCATGGTCAAAGTGAAAGATGCTCTACTTCAATTTTATACTCTTTACCCGACTGCAAGGAAAATTGAGGTGTGGATATTTTATGTGATTATTAGTTAATATACGATTATAATACCATTTTTATATAATAATAGGAGGTAATTAGAGACATAAATGAAATACGTGAAAAAGTTTTATGGAACTTTTTTTATTGAAATAAAAATCGTCAATCACTAGTTTCAGAAATGTCTGATTCAGATTCTGAAGTATCACTGACATTTATAATAAAATTGAAATCAAGATCACAGTGTCTCATGTATTCGTCTTCTATTTTTTCCACGTGCTGACAAGTATTGAACCAGACATCTTTATTTACTCGATCAAATGCTTCATTTAAAATGGGCATAATCTAAGTGTAGTTTTGATTGATATTGCGGCTAGCAACGTCGTTTTTTACAATACCCCAAATGTTTTCGATTGGATTTAACTCTGGGTGATAAGGAGGCAGCCGAAGCACTGTGAATCCATATTCCTTTAATAATTCGTCAACTCTGTACTTGCGGAAGTTTTCTTTGTTTTTTAATATAAGGTCATAAAGTTCAGGCTTTTTGTAGGTTGGTACAAAATGGATATTTTTTGCATTCAGCCAAGTCTGCATGTCTAATTTGTTGGAGTTGGATGTGGGTATTTTTTCCGAACTAGTATTGTGATAGGCTGCATTATCCAAGACTACCACGGCATCATTTGGGAGATTTGGTATTAGTTTCTCCTTAAGCCACTTTAAGTAATTATCCGAGTTCATATTATCGTGGTAGTCTCCGAATTTGATCTCTGCTCTGTACGTTAACAACGCATTTGGTACGAAATCCTCAGCACTTCCGGCATGTACTATAATTATGCGCAGACCCTTTGTTAAATTTTGTTTCATTGCTGTTTTAGAGCCTTTGTCGGCCCAAGATTTTTTTTGCACGTGGTTGGTATGAATATATGATTCATCTGTGTACACTATAGGTCTACCTGCATTACGAAAAGATTTTACCTGTTTTAAATATTTCAATCTTAACATTTGAATATCATGTTTTTCGGTTAGGACCTTCCTATTATTCTCAGTTTTTCTCCATTTATAACCAAGCTTAAGTAACAATGTTCTTAGGGTGGTTCTACATCCATTAAATTGTATACGGTCTTTCAAAATAGTATTAAGTCGTGATAATGTTGGAAATTGATGATGTTCTTTATGGCAGTTTTGGATAGTTCTTCGGACTACACCAATATCAAATTTGTCTAAATACATTTTTCGTGGTCTTACCCTTCTCTTCTTCATAGGTGATGTAAAAATAGAAGCACTTCTGCCTGCTAAATTCGAATGCGACGTACTCGCTTCATTTTTAGAATCAATATCCATTTCCGTAGTCGGCTCTGTTGTACGCTCTTCACTTTGGACTACAGAAACTATCGCATCCGTCTCCATAGTTATATTAGACTCCATAGTAGATACTGTAGTTTGCTTTATTGTCTCAGTATAAGCCTTTCTTTCGCGTAGAATTCTAGTCACTGTGCTTTCAGATATTCCAACAGCCTGTGCGGTTCTCCATCGAGCATCAGTGAGTTTTTCTGCAAAATTTTGACTTGCTTCTTTTTTCATGAAATCGTAAACTTTAGAAATAATTTCTCTTGCCTACAATTAAAAAAAAAATAAAAAGAAATAACATTAGTCTTACTTTTAAATATAAAATGAAGTCTAGTTAGTAAAATTTAATTTTGAATTAAACTACTTTTCTTTTATTATTTTATGTGTTTCGTAACAATAATTTACATACCTGGCTTTTAAGTACAACACGCTGAGATTTTTTCGACATTTTAAAAAAATATAAAGTAGAGCAACTTTCGTGTCGAGTCTGGATTTTTGAAATACAGGTTGTACTACTTGTGTGCATCGAACCACTGACGGTCCGTGACTGACGCAGTGTTGCCGTTTAGGAAAATAAAAAGTCCCTAGACCTCGAAGCAAAAGTCCCTAGATTTTGAAAAAAAGACGAATACAAAATCCGCTAGAAGTCGCTAAATATTTCCAAATATTTCATGGTTACAAAATATGTTGTAAATAAAAGGAAATTTGTATTATAAAGTATTTAATCATAGTAATCAAATCAATAGGTTTAACCAAGCAAAAAAATTCGGTATTTATTGCGTCATTTTGATACGACAATTGAACAAGCCACTATTCGTCCTTTCACATACAAACAAGTTTATTCTGTGAAAAAGTAAAACCTGGTTATTCCCTTCTTTCTATGAACGTTGTTAATGAATTAATGAAATGAAAAAGAAAGAAATAGTAAACAGTGATGAACTTAAAGATTCGACGTCATTCTGGGAGGGGATTTCCAGAAAATCCAATAGCAGTATTCGTAGTGTTGCTAGTAACCACAGTTAAATTTGAACTAAAATACAGGGTGTAAGGAGAACGCTTCCGAAGCCAGAACGTAGATTATATACAACCTAAATGCAAACGGATACCAATAACCTTTCGCTTTAAATTGATTATTTTCAAGACTTCATATTTCGTAAACAAGCATTGGATAGTGTACGAAACGTGAGGTCACTGACACGCAAGGTGACGTCGCACTACCGCGTCCGCGCTTATCCGCCGCCGAAAAGAGCCGATTTATACGCAATTTACAAACATCACTTTCAAAATCGCAATTGTAGTCCATTGTAAAAAGCTGACAGAGGCATTTTACGTACCTGTCTAAATCCTTTGCGACCTTATGAGGTTTGGCTCGAACTGAGTTCCATTCATTTCAATACAAAGCCGGGCCCGTCGCTGTGTCGATCCGTGAACACGAGGCATCAGTATTCCTCAACACATTCTTCACGTAGTTTATTAAAAACACTCACTATTCTGCCCCGCATTTCATCAGCACTGTCACATTCCCGATCAAACACTCTTTCTTTCACATACCCCCATAAAAAGAAGTCCAACGGCGTTAAGTCGGGTGAACGGCCAGGCGTGCGGCCCCAGCCTTCCGATCCAGCAGTCATTAAAAAGCTCAGTGAGACGCTCGCGGACGGGACGCGTAACGAGCATGCTTCCATCGTGCTGGAACCATGCTCGACGAAATTCAGCCACAGACACATTCTAGCATATCATTTAAATGTCCATTTATAAAATTAAGATATGCTGATCCATTGAGACGCTGCGGTAGAAACACTGGTCCTAGAATTCTTCTCCTAAACACATCAACATGTTGCCGTATTCACGAGCACTGTACACGTATGCCTCAGGCATTGTCTAAAACAACAAAAAGTTATAACTAAAAAGAATAAAACAGCACTAAAAACGTAACAATACCTAATAACTAAACACAAATTTAAAACTAACAAAACAATAATTAAATAATCGATTAAAAACGTAACCGCTCACGAACCGAGTCGGGAATGAACTGATTAATTATTTACTAAAGAAGTACTATGAAGGTCAAACAAGCCCGCGCGGACGTCGACAAACGCATTGGGGACATCCCCGCGTGAACGAAAGAATAATTACGAGATCAGAAATCAATTGATTTTAATTGTTAGGAAATTGTACTTATGCTTTATTACAAACTGTTTTCATTTTCTAACTTTTAAATAAGATTTAACTGGTTTCTTAGATTCAATTAATTTAATTATTCACTTTAAATTGATTAGGTTTACTTACTAAATGAGGGATCCAGTTCTTGCAATAAACGAGCACGCATCGTGTGACTTTAATTACATTATTATAAAGTTCAAATTCAATTGATTCACATGCGATGAAAAAATTTTAGTCAATTACAGCTGATGTCAGCGATTTTTTGCTTTATTTCATTTACTATCGATTATCGACATAATACAAAACTGTTATTAAATTCACGATCAATCAATTAAAACTGTTGACGCCTCTGTAATGTTTATTTTTCTTTATTTTAGCGGCGCTTTACAAAGGATTTTTATGGCCTTACAGCCACACTGCCGGCTGTAGGTATCTAAGTACCTTCGATATGGGCCTCAAGGTTAAGCAAAGTAAACTGGATTTTTCTGATTTGTAAATTTGAACGTTCAGATCAAAATAAAATTGTAACCCTGTTCAAGGGGAAAATCATTACGATCCTTGCACGAATGGAACCCGTAAGCAGATATCCCACAACTAGGTAGAAGTGAACTGAAAAGACATTTGCTTCAAGCGATCGAGTGAAGGTTAGTAGTTTAGGAAGATAGTCCGATCACATGGGCCCGCCGCACTAAGTCAGCCGGCGCATCGCCCGTCGCGCGTCGCGATGTCGGTGACCGCACGCGGCCTTTGAACTCGAGTCTATGCGCGAGCGTCAGCTGTCAGCTGATTATTTATTTACGAATACATTACTTGTTAGAGTTGTAAAGAAAAAAAAAATGTTTAATCGCAAATAATGGTTTCATTTAACTCATTTAACTGTTCCCACAGCATAGTGTACGAAAAATGCTTAAGTAAAATTGTTAAAAAAAATCCTCATTTTTTGATGGTATCGTATCGAGAATCACTAGCCTTATCACCTGTCTTCGTTTTCGGAAGCGTTTCCCTGGCACCCTGTATGTCTATGTTTTCTTCTAATTTCATTACCACTACTGGGAATTGGTGGTAATCAACGTGGCATACAAAAAGTCACTAGAAGTCGCTAAATTTCTTTTAGTCGCTAGTACGAAAAAAAAAGTCGCTAAGCACATCCAAAATCCGCCAGATCTAGCGACAAAGTCGCTAAAACGGCAACACTGGACTGACGCTCGGAGAAAACTCCCCGCGCCCCGCGATCCCCTCAACCTAAAATTGGTGGGGCGCGTCTTCGTGGATTGAACTATCTATATGGAATCTGGATGCAAATGTCAGTCATCATCATTTTCTTGTTTAACTTTAATCTTGACATTTTTTTATTGATGATTTTGAAATGATTTTGATTGTATTTAACTGTAGTATAGTTTTGATTGTATTTTGATATTATGATTTGTATTTTCTTCATTTAATAAAAAATAAGGTATCTAAAGCTCTTTATACACACACGTTTTTCTTGTCGTTAGACACTTCGGTTAATTGGCAGTGTGTAGACACGATCTTCAGTGGTCAATATAAAAGCTTCTTGACGGATACGTCTTTTCAACGATGCGGTTTAAAACGGCGTACCGTAAAGAAACCGTTCCGTCTAATCTAAAAAGAGCCTTAACCTCGAACCTTAGCTAGTCCGCTAGCCCAGCTGCTGATAGCAAGTCTGCGAAGATCAGTATTTTTTCTCTAAAAGTCAATCATTTTCGTCAGATTACTACGCGGTACAAGTTATAACACGGAGAGTGCTACTCCTGGTGCCAGCAGTTCTCCATCTCAGCCTTCCTTGTCTCCAAGAAGTAGCCTCTCTTCAGCCAGTCCACCGCCGCCACCACCTTCTTATAATCAGGTATGTTATTTAATTACTTTTGTAGTTTCTGACTCTGAGTTTAGACTGAAACAATTTGCCAGCGGCGATGTTTCCGTCTGACTACAATTTAAGTGTCTTCAAGGCTAGAGTGAATAGGCTTTTAATAAACTAGTGCGCTTTACCATCAACGATTGCATCTCTGCTTACCATCAGGTGGGAACGCGGTCAAGCACTAGTTTATAATGTTAAAAAAAGGTTATTTTTAGGTAGTATGAGGAGCCGTTAGTACTATATTGTGTATTATGTGTTGTTATGTATTGTTTATGTCTATTAAAATGGAAAAATTCTATAATGTGTTAAGAGGCAATTTCGGCCGTAAATCTATACTTATATTAGCGACCCGCCCTGGCTTCGCGTGGTTGCAATGCTGATACTAAATACACTATAGAAAACTGTTAACGTTGTATAAAAAAAAGCGGCCTGCCGGTCCCGCTACCCCGGACGGAACGCGACGCCCCGCAATTCTTAAATCTGTAATAACTTCGAAAATATTCATTTAAATCATATGCTATAAAGGGGGATAAAGATCTGAAATTATTAAAAATAAAAATCGCGATGGTAAAATAGGGGTTTATTGGAAAGGGTTGAAAATTCATGGTTATATGTATTTACTAATGCAGTCGGTCTCCGTGGCGCAGCGGTCAACACGCCTGCCTGCGACGTGGAGGCCCCGGGTTCGATCCCCGGCCAGGTCGTGATGGAAAACGATCTTTTCCTGATTGGCCTGGGTCTTGGATGTTTAACTATATATGTATCTATTATAAAATATAGTATCGTTGAGTTAGTATCCCATAACACAAGTCTCGAACTTACTTTGGGGCTAGCTCAATCTGTGTGATTTGTCCATATATATTTATTTTTATTTAAATTAAAAAACTTTTATTTATCTAAAATTGAAAAAAAAAATCGGGTGGATTACCTAAGGGGATAAAAAATAGATGTTGTCCGATTCTCAGACCTACCCAATATGCACACAAAATTTCATGAGAATCGGGAAAACCGTTTCGGAGGAGTTTAACCACAAACACCGCGACACGAGAATTTTATATATTAGATATAAAGCTGAAGAGTTTGTTTGTTTGTTTGAACGCGCTAATCTCAGGAAATACTGATCCGATTTGAAAAATTCTTTTTGCATAACATCACGCTGCGACCAATAGAAGCGTAGCATAACCAACTCCACGCGAACGAAGTCGCTGGCGGCCGCTAGTGTGGTAATATAGAGAATTACAGTAGAATTATGTTTTGTTTTTTTTTTTAAATTAAGATACGGAAATGCATTAATTTGTTGGAGAACAATAAACCCAAGGCCAAGTTTACTTTTAAAATACACACATAACCAAATATGTATGTGTGTAAACAACTTTTCGTAACACCAAAGACGAAGGCGTGTTTAATTTTAATTGACACACGATTGTACGGACGACAGCATAACAAGCTACTATTATCTGTCAGATTTCTTTATCACTAAAGTATTTGATTAGGAATATCTGACAGTTTGGGGTAAATTGACCAGTAGGCCTAAGTATGACTTTTCAATACGAAATTCGATCGTCGATATCGAGCGCGTAGAGATGTATCCAAGGTATGAAAATAAAAAATAATAATTAGTCCGTCTTATAGATAATAAAAAAAATTAAGACCCGTATTTTTTATTTTGTCGAAATTACCAAAAACTACTGAGATATAGCGTATTAAAGTTACGGAGTGGGGGCTAATTACGTCACGCCGTGCTATATTTTGTACCACGGCGTGACGTCATGCGACATTTCAAATCAATATATCTTCCTAAGTGTTTGAATGAAAAAAAAAATAAAAATACGTGTTCAATATTTTTTATAAATCTATCTGATGGACATTAAATTATTTTTTAGGATACAAGCCCATTGGCCCGCTTCAAGGTTGTAAGAACTCTCAACCATTGAGAGCGCCAAACGCACTCGATATCGACGATCGAGTCTCGTAATGAAAACCTCATACTAGGCATACTGCTCGCGTCTGTATACACTTATCGTTGTTCGTCACATTCTGGCAAATCATGATTTTACTGCAGTGTGACGAATGTTTTTACAGGTGAACTCACTGCGTAAATGCATGTAACGTGCGTGACGTTTTATTATTTGACGTTGGCTGCAGTGTACGCATCTTTCAAACATATTCGATAACGTTATATCGAAATCGTTTTTCGCTTCACATGTTTATTTATTTCACTATCGAAAATTAATATTTAGTTTTTAACTGAGACGTGGTCGCTATCAATGGGCATTATAAGAAAGCTCAACGTCACTCTAAAGGGCAATGGAGAGGGCTATGCTTGGGGTTTCACTGCGTGATCGAATCAGGAATGAGGAGATCCCCTGAAGAACGAGAGTAACCGACATAGCCGGAAGAATTGCAACACTAAAGTGGCAGTGGGCTGAGTACATTGCTCGTAAATGCCCGATGGGGCCGATGGGTTGGACGCAGCGTGAGTGGTGAAGGTCGCGAGAAACCGCTGGATGCGGGAGGCGCAGGACCGGTCGTCACGGAAATCCTTGGAAGCCTATGTCCAGCAGTGGACGTCTTTCGGCTCAAATGACGATGATGACGAAGAACATAATTTTAAATGTCTCAAATATTTACGCCAAATGTCAACTTTAAGACAATCGCTTTGTCTACCTAATCTGTTTGCATTGACAATCTTTAGCAAACTTGTAGCTATATATGTATAGTATTTGACCAACATCAAAGATACAATAGAAATAATATTATCAGATGATTTTATGCCAAATCATATTCAAGCCTCGGGCTCGCATGTCACTTGCTTTCACTTTATGAACGTTAAATAGACGAGATTAGTTTTTATTTGTTGTCATTTTAATGTTATGTGTTTGTTTGAGAAAGTAAACTTGTAGGTATTATATAACGATCGTACCTACTTGTAATAAAAATGTTTATAAATAGTCATACGCTTGAATTCACATACGTAACTTCTAACTGGAAATCTTGCCTTATCGTGACATGTGTGACGGGAAATGCCTTCGAAACATGTACTTGCAAATACCTGTGCCATCTAGTTTTGAAAATTAAAATGTAAAAAGTTTTTAAAAGGTCACAAGAAATAAACATAGTTGCATTACTAACTCTCCCACGAAGGCATAATTAAGACGCTGTTAAACTGAAAAAAGAAAGACTGATAATCGCCCCGATTTCCTAGTTCACAACTAAGTTTAACTTCAGTCATCAGCGCATCTTTTTCTATATTTGATTAAGAAAAGGACAGAGCATAACATGTCAGTTTACAACTGCCAAATTAGTCCTCTCCTGACATAAATTGTTGTATCTCTGGTCGCCATGTTTATAATCGCGTCTAAACTGTCTATGGAATAGCGTATCATGCCTTTGCCTTTTCCGTTCGGAAGTACGGAAAGAAGAGAACCAAAAAAAAAAAAAAAAAAAAATGTCTATGGAATATCTTAATTTGACAGGATTAAATGAAATGAAATGGAAAGAAAAAGATGCTTTGAACTTAAATTTACTTAAAATCTACTCTAAAAATGAGGAAATAAGTTCGTTCCTACTAAAGGTGTTAGAAGATTTTTTGCGAGCCAAAAAAAAAGTCTTACTATTGGATAGTAAGTGTTGCCCGATTAGGTGCAAAAAATCTTGTTATATGAAAACCAAATGGAACTCGACCAGAAATTACAAGCGGATTTTGTTTTATGAAATTTTATCAATGTTTTTTTTTTTTTCTAGGTGGAAAGGCAAAGACGACAGCAAAGAGAGTTGGAAGAAAAGTTAGCAGAGATGAGGATAGGTGTCGCCACCGGTCTGAATGAAGTCACAGGACTAGCTACAAGTAAGTTTATTTTGAATCTTATCTAAATCGCATTATTTTCATTTATGATTCAGTTTTATAAACAGATAAAAGTCTTAACATACCAATGATGACTAATATTTTATATTTATCAACAATATATTTCAAATTATTTTTATTGCTTGTGTGACTACGATATTTTATAACTCTATATTGATGACAAGAATTACCTCTAGTCACTCCATGTAAATACTGGAATTTAATTGCATCCGGATAGGCTAGATGACAATCCCTACATACAGCTCTCCCAAAGTGATAATGCGCATAGAAATCTTCGTCACTGTTCGGCAACGGTCGTATTCCGTGGTTAAGTGCATAAAAAGTGGTTAAGTGCACCACTCTATATACGTGTCTTCTTCCGAACGCTCGGGGAATACGACCGTTGCCGAACAGTGACGAAGATTTCTATGCGCATTATCACTTTGGAGACCTGTACTTAGGTACTTGCTACAAGGCTTGGCTAATGTTGAAAATGGTCATTTGCTTTTATTCTTCATTTACCAGCTATTCGTTCCGATAGAGATAAAAAACTCTTTCTTCCTTAACTTCGATTATTTTGTTCACAAACTAAACTAATTTTAAGTTAAGTTTCATTAAGAAAAGGTTAGAAGATAACATTTTAGTTTAATCCTGTCAAATTAAGATACACCATAGACAGTTAGACGCGATTATAAACATGGCGACCAAAACTACGTCAGTTTACGTCAGGAGCGGACTAATTTGACAGGTCTAAACTGACATTTTATCTTCTGTCCTTTTCTTAATGAAATATAAAGAAATAGATGTACTGAGCTTAAATATAATTTAGTTTGTGAATAAAAAAATAGGGGCCATTATCTGACGTTAAAGGCAAAAGCATCTCAAGCGCTACAGTAGGCCTAGTATGAGTTTTCATTACGAGACTCGAACGTCGATATCGAGCGCGTTTGACTCGTCGATTGGTCCGCTTCAAGGTTGTAAGAACTCTCAACCAATGAGAGCGCCAAACGCGCTCGATATCGACAACCGAGTCTCGGAATGAAAACTCATACTAGGCCTACAGAGATATTTTGGCGCCTTAATTACATTGACATGGGTCAGGGTTGCGGGTTGGTTAAACACGAAACCGTGGCCTTAGCCGTCGCCCAGGCAAGTGAAGAAACACGGGTGCGTTTTAGTCAGTAAAAGTCTGACACACCCTTCCGCTCCGCCCAGAGCGGGAGAAGTCATTTGACGATTTCCCATTCCAACAAAAATGGGGGGACGTTGTTGGGAAAAAATGGGAAATTGTCATCAAAATATCGGCGTTAGTACCGATTTTGACTACGAGCCAAAATAACCCGCTGTTCAGACGATAGAACATCAAGCCACTACAATCTGTCAGATTTCTTTATCCGATCCGATATTATCTCCAAAGCATTAAGGCTCAAGGTTGATTGGGAATATCTGACATTTTGGGTAACTTGACCTGCTGTCGTCCGTATATGACTAGATACTTAAATAACAAATAAATTAAACTTACAATTGTATATTTAGTTCCAGTACAGTTGCAAGGTCCTGGCCGGCCGTGCGAACCGCTGTCGCCTATATCAGAGACGCCTCCACCACCCTCGCCCCGAACTCCCTCGTCTAGTGGTAAGTGTTAAAAAAGAACAGCTTTTCTATTCATCATCATCATCCTTTTTATCATCCCACTGCTGGGCACAGGTCTCCTCTCATACAGAGAATGATTGAGCGTAATCACCACGCTTGCTCAATGCGAGTTGGCGATTTCAGACTTTAAAGTCCAGGTTTCCTCAAGATGTTTTTCTATTAATTCTCTCATATTGGCTAGAACTGTGATTTTTTTAATTTTTTTAAGTATAAGTAAGTAATTTTTAATATTAAGTAAGTACGCCATTGTACAAGTGTTACCTTTGCAACTTGAATTTTTATTTATTATACTCAAAATTTATAAGAACGAATTTCAACCTGAAAATCAAAATCCGCCCAAGTCGACCTTCGATTTTTTGGCGTCTCTCTTGATGTTCGACTTATAAGGGGTTTCACTGAACATACAACATTATATGTATATTAATGTTTTCTACATATTTTTGTCAAATGGAGTCCTGTCAAATTAAGATATTCCATAGATGTGTAGGTGCCATTAAAAACATGGCGACCAAAATTACGTCAATTAATGTCAGGCGCGGACTAATATAACAGGACTAAACTAATATTTATCGTCTGTCCTTTGTCCTGTGTCTTAATGAAAATCATTCGCCATTATCATATTTTAGAGCTCTTTACATAAAAATTTGCCAACGGTGTTGTTTCTGTCTGACTACAACTTGAGTGTCTTCAAGGCTAGAGTGAATAGGCTCTTAATAAACTAGCGCGCTTTACATCACTGCTTACCATCAGGCGGGATTTCGGTCAAGCACTAGTTTATAAATTCATTAATTCTAGGTTATTGAATTAACCATGTTTTGCACTATTTACAGGTACAAACACTAGATCAGTATCAGCGGCAGTGAGCGATGAATCAGTGGCGGGCGACTCTGGTGTGTTCGAAGCGGCACAGGCGGCAAACGATCCTTCTAATGCAGGTAATGCATTATAAACCTTATACTTATGAGAATAAGGTTGTGTTGGGTTGTGTGATAGGAAAAGTTACAGTTTAGCTTGATTTACTAGATTCTTTAACAGGGTAGTTGACTAAAAAAAACTAATTAGTCCGTCAGTCAGATTTCCAAAAAAATACTAGACATGTATTTTTTCTTTTTTCATATAAACAAAAAATGAAGACGACACAGTGTGTTGAAAATCGTGTGACGTCACTGCACGCTACACTTTTTAGCGAGCAGTGACGTCACCAGCCGCCACTCCTGATCTTTGATGCCTTTAAATTTGTAAATTTTTATTGGTCTGATAAAACAAAATATACGTATCCAATATTTTTCTATAATCTGAATGACGGACTAAATAGAATATATTTTTTACCCAGGAAACATCCTTATTGTTCGAAACAAATCTTAGATTTTGATGATTTTTTATAACATTTATAATATACAACATTATTTTTTCTATATGCGAAACCCGAAACACGCGTCTAGGAATAATAATAACAATAGTAAGCCTTTATTTAACTTTTAGGCCCTAATATAATTTAAGTATTTCGAAAAAAGTAACAATAATAATTATAGTAAATAAATAAATTCAGATTTCAATAAGATTCATGGCCCCTTTCGGTATAGCCCTCCTCGAAGTGCCTCCATTTATTTCCATCTTTTGCCATTACATTTAAACAGACGTGTCTAGTATTTTTATGTAGGTAAAGACTCTATGTACAAAATTTCAATAAGATATCATGAAAAATCACTAAGTTATGACCTTGTTATCTTACCTGGGTAAGATAACAAGGTCATAACTTAGTGATTTTTCATTGGCTAGGACCCCAGGGCCCTAGCCAATGTAACATCGCTTCACAACGAAACGAAATCGTATACGAAACCAACCAATAACGAAAACAATAAATCACGTGGTCAATCGTTCCCGCCATTGGTTCGATTTCGCTTCGCTAAGAAGCGATGTTACATTGGCTACAGGCCCTGGTTGTTCCAACAAAAAAATATGGTCTACTCCGCTCGGGCGGGCTAGTGGTGCGTTGACCTGTGCCATCAGCTGTTGCGCGGGCATGATCTACCGTAAACTGAACTTGTGCGTAGTGCAACAATTTCTAAATGTATTTGTGAAAAAATTTAACATGGTGTAAAAATGATTGGAATCGATTCAGTTGCTTATTGTGAACAAACTATATTCAGCCCCCTAATCGGCGAACACACTTTTGTCAAATGATTGCGACTAGTTGGGATCGTTTGGACCGAACGGACCAATGGGCGGTCCGAACGATCCCAACTGATGCCAACTAGTCGCTATCATTTGACAAATATGTGTTCGCCGATTAGGGGGCAGGTTTCGTATAGAGAAAATATAACGTTCTCTAATAATTTGACATGACGTGTATTAGTGACTGGTATCTAATATTGTATTTCATATTACAGTGAACAGTGCTCAAATTGAGATCAAATTGCGCTACTGTGTGGAAGAAAGCGCTTTGGAGATAGGAATCCTGCGTGCGCGCAACCTCCACGCGTTGTTCATTGATATTGGCACTCAAGTGTAAGTATTATTGTATCATTTTTTCTTTCTTCTCTGGCTTGCCACGGTTTGTGCATTTAGCCAATGTCACGTATTGGGATTGTTGGAAAAACGAATTCGTAATGTATTTTCATTCATGTCGAAAATGACGGCCGCGTGAACCGTCTGCGAGGGAGGTTTGAGGCAAAGTCATGATGTGGCCACTGTGCTGCGATATCTCGAATGTTCTTTATAAATTATTTAGGTACTGAATGCATTTTTTAGTACATAAATCACATACTTTTATTTAGTAAACAACACTATAAATTATTTAAAACTCAAGTGAAAAGATAATGGATTTCTATGTTTAGTTAAGTTTCTACTAACACTTATACGATAATTTAGTACTATTCTTAGAAGACATACCGAAATACTGACGAAACCACAGTTTCTTTTAAAGTCTAGCCCTAATCGCCCCAAGCCACTCGGTTCCTGCTGCTGTTGGTTACTGCTGTGCTGCGAGTCGTGGGTTCAATTCCCGCACGAAAAAAAAAATGGTCTGATTATGTAGATGTGTTTGAAATAGTCTTCCGAGGAAGTAACTAGACAGCTTTTAGTGGGCATATCCAGTTGTGGATGCATTTGACAATATGCGGGCAGTTAAATCCCGAAGTTAAGGAGTTCAATGACTCGATGACATTTGGGCAAGTCGTATAATCGTCAGTCTCCGTGGCGCAGCGGTCAACACGCCTGCCTGCGACGTGGAGGCCCCGGGTTCGATCCCCGGCCAGGTCACGATGGAAAACGATCTTTTTCTGATTGGCCTGGGTCTTGGATGTTTATCTATATATGTATCTATTATAAAAATATAGTATCGTTGAGTTAGTATCCCATAACACAAGTCTCGAACTTACTTTGGGGCTAGCTCAATCTGTGTGATTTGTCCGTATTTATTTATTTGTTTATAATGTACTCGAATTTCTAGACTAACACAAAATGAAAAAAGAAATGTCTTGTGTAGTCTTCACATTATATGCACGTAAATTATCTTTAATACCAACATCATTAATAAATAACACGCCATTCAATATAACACATGAATGGTTTAATACAGATATGAGGAAATGTTCATAAGCCTCTTTAAAAGGTGTGGTCGGTGTCGATTAGTTGGTTCATAAAGTAATCAGTGGTTCGATTGTTGAGTGTAATCTAGCAGCCAGATATCACATCGATGATAGATTTTATGAATCGATTAATTTTGGATCGATTGTTTAGGCCAGTCTTTGTAAGTAGCTTTTATTTGAGTTTAAAATTAATCTATTGTCTTCATTGGTGTTGATTGTCACATATTTTTCACTAGCGGCCGCCAGCGACTTCGTTTGCGTGGAGTTAGTTATGCTCCGCTCCTATTGGTCACAGCGTGATGTTATATAGCCTAAAGCCTTCCTGGATTAATGGACTATCTAACGCAAAAATAATTTTTCAAATCGGACCAGTAGTTCCTGAGATTAGCGCGTTCAAACAAACAAACTCTTCAGCTTTATATATTAGTATATATTTTTGGAATAATAGGGATGTATTATTTTGTTTTATTTACAATCTTGTGTAAGGAAAAGGTAGTAAATCAAACACAAAAACTTTTGGGAATAGAATAGAATACTCTTTATTATGTAGGTACACCATATAGATTACAGAACATAAATAAAAAGATTTTACAATGGGTGACACAATGGGCGGTCTTATCGCTAAGAGCGATCTTTTACAGACAACCTTTGGATGGAATACTAAGGGGAAGGAGGGAGAAATAATGTAGGTAATCTACAGTGTACTATTTACCTACATAGTTTATATAATAAATATGCACGTTAAGTGTATCATACTAGTCTAATAAATATATACATCAAATTAATAAACATCATACAAAACCAAATAAAAAAAATTTAATGTTTGGAATTGAAAAAATGACGATGATCCCTGAGTTTGTTTCGACTTTTTCTTCTCAGAGGTAGTCAGTTAGGAAATGCTGGCTTCATCTAGTTAAAAAAAATATGTCGTGTAAAAGTGATCAGTGATCCTACTTGCTTAGTAAACGATTTGATTTCATTTGAGTCTGATGTTCCCCCACAGCGGCGTGCGTTGTGCGCTAGTGGTGGGCGGCGGGTGTGGCGTGGCGTGGCGAGCGGAGGGAGCGGCGTGGCGTGGCGCGGCACTGGCGTGGCGCCACACACACCGCGCACCGCTCGCCGGCACCAGAGCTCTCCGCGCCGCCACGCTACAAGTCAACCTCACGGCCGGCAGCGAGTGCCTCGTAAGTACAAACCCACACCACTTTACTTCAAAAATGGACATAGTTATAACCCACAAAAACCCTTTTTTGTGTCACTGCCATAAATGTCTAAAATCTACACATCAACTGTAGTATACGCAAAAATATCAAAGCCGCAAAAAAGTACAGGAAAATACCCATTACTTAAAAGGAAATTTAAATCTACTGTCATGTTATTTAATATATAAATTTGACTTCAAACTCTATTTTCTCAAAAGCAAGTTTGCTGGCTGGATCCTTTTTGCATAACTACGTCCAAATGTCTCTGCGAATGTTGCCAATAGTAAATTTTTAGACTGCACGGTTAGCGCAGTGGTTAAGCTATCTACTGCTGCGCTGCGTTTCACGGGTTCGATGCCCGCACGGAACAAATATTTGTATGACCTACAACTAGTTGTTCCGGGTCTGGATGTTTGTGTATGTGAGTTTATATGTTTGTAAACGCAGCCACGATATAGAAGAAATTTCTTCTGTTTTGTTACAAACTAAATTAGTATTATTCAGTAGTTTACTTCCTAAGTCCTTCTAAGTCAATCAGGCACAAATAGAATCAGGTAGTAATAACATCAAAAAAACTCTTTAAAATCGGATTTTTCCATCTTACCTATTTATTTCAATACACAAAACTCGAAAAAAAATCATATATTTGTTTTTTTATTACTTTTCAAGTATTTTAAAAATGATGACAACTAGCCAAATTCGAGTATTCGGCTTCAAGCCTCGAGTGCCATGTGAATACCCCACAAGGCGAGAGCGATTACCTTCTGACCAACCTTACCCTTTACCCTTCTTACCCTTACCATAAAACAAACTAAGCCTTACCCTTTACCCTACAGGGCTGTGCTCAAGTGAGCCTAGCGGACTTCGATCCAGACTCAGTGTCCCAGAAATGGTACAACGTGCTTAGCTTCAGGTGCATGAGAAGAGATGAGAGCTCTGATGAGTCCACTGTTATATCGTCGCAAACTTCTACGTTAACTAGGAATAGAGGTAAGCAGAATTCTTAATTAGTTTTATTAAAATTATCATAATAGGCGTCCATTTACATAACTTTATTACTAAAAAATTGCACGCACGATGGGTTCCGTACCATTATCTTAAAAAAACGGCAAAACATCACGTTTGTTGTATGGGAGCCCCTTTAAATATTTTTTATTTTTAGTAATATATAGCGGCAACAGAAATACATAATCTACGAAAATTTCAACTGTCTAGCTATTACGGTTCATGAGATACAGCCTGGTGATAGACGGACGGACGGATAGCGAAGTCTCATGAATAGGGCTTCGTTTTATCTTTTAGGCACGGAACCTTAGAAAGATATAATAAGGTATATGGATATCTTATTATATATTTTACTACAGATCCATATTTATTCCAAGATCATTTGTACTCGTATCACACTTTTTTTATTTTAAATCATAAGAACAGTTTCGCTTTGTTCCACCGGTAAAGACTTCTTAAATCCTATATTATTTTACAGGACCAGAAAGTATGACGGGTGCGGAATGTAACGTGGATTGTGGTGATAATTCAGCGTCGGAGGACGAAGAGTCTAGAGAGCCACTGAATCAGGTATGTTAACAAAAATAAGTAACATTAAGAGTAAAATAGTCAACTTGTCGTCAAAAAGAAAGAGGTCCTTCGGCAAATTCTGCTCGGCTGGGCTGCTTTCGGGAAGCCACGTAGAATCTTCCCGTCCGAAATACCGATGTGTCTCAAGACAAAAGTCTTCGACCAGTGTGTGTTGCCAGTGATAACTTATGGAACTGAGACGTGGCCGCTAACAATGGGCCTTAGCTCGAGGTCACTGAAAGGGCAATGGAGAAGGCTATGCTTGCCGCAGAAGAACGAGAGTAACCGACATAGCCGGGCACATTGCCTGTAGGACCGATACGTGATGGGTCCGACGGGTTCTCGAGTGGCCACCACGCACCGGAAGACGCAGCGGGGTAGACCCCGACAAGTCGAACCGACGACCTGGTGAAGGTCGCGGGAAACCGCAGGACGTAAATGAATAATCCCTGACCCTTGACACGATACAAAAAAAAAATCACTATTAAGTTAAAAGTTTTCTACATTTTCACCCTTGATTCTCATACATAAGGTTTATAAATTTTCCCCTTTTTAGTCAAAACACTGCAATACATTCAAACTGTCTTCACTTATCATCAGCAAAAACAGATTCTTCTTTAATTTCATTCCAAAAAATTTCTAAAAAGCGTCTATTATAAAATATTTAATCACATTTCTTCTCTTACAGATAGTGGAAGAGGATTCATTCGAGGACTACATTCCGGAAGAAGACATTGCTTTAGAAGAGGAATACCTTCACCCAACCACAGCCGAGAAAGAGACCAACACTGAATGTAACTTCTGTCCAGAAGGAGCGAGGCAGTTGCATAGACGGTTCGTACTAATACTTTGCCTCAGTGGGAGTAATTTTAATAGACTGTGCCTTTTTTAGGCTGAAGTAGACTTACATCTTGAGTTTTTATCCAAGATATAAGTAAAGAAAGAAAGTATCTGTTGAATGGTGGTAGTTGCAAAGGAGGTACTGTATTTTATACTGTGCCTCGGTAAAAGTAATTTTAATTGGTTGTGCCTTTTTAGAGTAATTTAAGGGTTAAGTAGACTTTTTGTTGGGTAAAAGTAATTTTAAAAGGTGTTGGTAATGTAGGTAACTAAAATTTAGTCTTCTATTAGATAATGTTCATTTAGCTGTAAATTGCCTTAGTTGTAATAGTTGTCATTTTATCGATTTTATTATGTTGCTTACACAGACAGTTACTTAAATCGAGGCGATCTCAATGCCTTGTTTAAAGCAAGTGCTCTCATAATAACCTCAAATATAAAGAGGTGCAAGCAAAAAAAATCTAGATACTTTTGGAGCTTTTTACATTGTTGTAAATTATTCAAACTAGGCTAAGAATTAGCACTTTTTGAACTTTCCGCTCTTCGCCACTTCCTAGTGCTTCCTTAGGGAAAAAGTGGTGCAATAAACATCCCAGCAGCACAGCTGTCTGTTCAGTTAGAAGAAATCCTAGGTTCTGAGTAACAATAGCAGTGGTGTTACAGGCAAAAATTCGAAGACATGTGAACTGGGTCCCAGCAGTGGGGTTATTGTAGGTCGGTTATAAACCAATGAAGTTCTTGGTACCTACACCTCGCGCGAGTTAACTGTGCACCTTGCTCTGTGACGTCATTCTGACGGCACCGTTTGCAAAAAATGAGAATTATGTTAAAAAAATTTGGGTCCGGACCCGTGCTTCACCCAAGTTCTCCACCTGGGTGAAGCACGGGGACTGCTAAGGTCCCGTGCTCCAACTGATGATGTTATTGTACAGTGAATCAGTGAATAGTTTTCCCTATATGATTCAAAGGATCTAAACAATTATATATTTAATAGGAGTTAATTTATATGTACAATGATATATTTTATAATTAATTTAATTGAAACTGTTATTATATTTCATTCATATAATTTAATTACCTTACAAACTTTTTTTGGCGCACGGAATAGAGTTTGGGTTTTATTTACAAACCTATTTCGTGCATAAAATTTGTCTGCTTATGTCTTTTTTTCTGTCGTTGTCGAGGAAAAAACGTACTAATAAAGTAACTGAGAGTTGGAATTCGAAACACAATAAAGAGTTAAACCATATGTTACCCTGAATAAATCACTAACAGTGATATTGCAAAATAAAGATTCTTTAGACGTATCGGTACAATCGCAAATGCAATTAGTTCATAACGAAATTCCCTTGGGCTAATTTTTGGAAAAAATGTGTTGAAATAAATTGTATTGATGAAATATTTGATAAATGAAGTATTTTTTTTTTCTTAATTGACTGTTCAACTTGACTGTACTAATCACCAGTTGGAGCACGGGACCTTAGAAGTCCCTGTGCTTCACCTAGGTGGAGAACTTGGGTCAAGCACGGCTCCGGACCCAAAAATTTAACGAAGTTAATATAAGGTCGTTTTGATGATAAAGCGTGACAATACTTGGTCATTTTACTCATGGCGTTTTGCAATTAAATTGATACATATGAACTGAAATATAATGTTGTTGCAATCAACAGGCTTCACCAACGCGTCGAAAATGTAAAAACAAAAACAAACTTAATAAAAAACCAAAGCAAAAACTCTACAGAAACAGTAAAAACAACAGGGAATTTAAACAATTGTAACAAAGATGCTGTCGCTACTAATCGCTTACGGCGAATGCGGGGCGTCGCGCGGGGAAGCGGGAGCGGGGTCACATTCCAGCGAGGTGCACACTTAACTCGAGTTATATCTGTATTCTTAAAAAGCAGTAGAGGCTTACTAACCTTGGTGTCGGGCTACAGTGTACCTTTTCCTCTCAGATATATGAAGTTGAGACGCGCGGCAGGCGACGGCCGGCCTCAGCACTCGCCGCTAGAGAAATAGTATATACCCCCTTGTGTACATAGTTGTATATAGGTATGTTTACATTGTGTCGGGTTGCTTCCTATAAGCCATAACTTTTTGGGTTTCTGATTGATTAATATGGGTGATGTGCTCAATCATTTTAGATAAGATTTTTATCAAAGATAATAATTTGACGGTACTTTTTGAATCTGCTATCTACAATTTTGTAAGTCATACACAGTCTCAAATTACCAAATCCGTTAAACATAGCTATTTAAATTATTACTCTGTATCGTACATGTTAACACAATATGCAGAAACTGAACTATGTTTAATTACGTTTACCGGTAAACGGGGGTGGGTTAGTGGTCAGTATTTAGAAACGGGGAGTGGGTTTGTTACCTGTATTTACCGGTAAACGAAGGTGGGTTAGTGGCCAGTATTTAGCGGTAAACGGGGGTGAGTTTGTGACTGGTATTTAGAGGTAAATGGGGTGGGTTTTTGACTGGTATTTAGCGGTAAAAGAGGGTGGGTTTGTGATCAGTATTTAGAGTTAAACGGGGGAGGATTTGTGACCGGTATTTAGAGTTAAAAGGGAGTGGGTTTGAGACCGGTATTTAGCGGTAAACTGGGGTGGGTTTATGACCGGTATTTAGATTAAAACGGGGGAGGGTTTGTGACCGGTATTTAGAGTAAAACGGGAGTGGATTTGTCACTGGTATTTAGAGTTAAACGGGGTTTGGTTTATGTTCGGTATTAAGCTACTATTTGAGGTGCAATAATGCTTAAGAGGTGCGATTTGTGTTAACATGTATACAAAATACTAATTAAGTATTTTCTTTTATAATTACGGATAAAAAAAAAACAACACTGAATCGTCTCCGTTTGTACAAAATGTAGAAAGTGGGTTTTTCAAAAGTAGAGACCGTCAAAATATTATTTGTTAAGTTATTATTTATGTTACGTATTCGTAACGTATTTAATATATAGTAATTAATAATAATAATATATGGGATTTTTGTAAATTGTGTTAGTTGTCTTGTTTTTGTGTGAAAATTATAATAATGAAGTAATTAATGTATTGGGTATGTCACCTCGCATGTTGTAATCAAATTATATTATTGTACACAGATGTTATGTGCATGAACAAGCATGAAAAGTGGCACAATGTGAATGTATCCTAAATGTATCAAAGCATTATTTTATTCAATTTCATTCACTTGAAAAGTCATGTAAATGTTAATGTCCCTTTAATTTTTTGCTAAAAATGGCATGAAATTTTTTCAAATTGATATTCAATGCAGATATAGGTACTAATACAGTATATTTATCTTATGAAGCGGCGCGCATTTTACTAGTGTTACACATATGCTGTGAATGTGTGCGTGAAAACTGAAAATGAGGACACATTCATAGCTTTCTACACTTGTTTACCACAAGTAAGGGGCGCGTTGCTTCGTGATATAAAAATACTAACTTTTTGATTATGAAATTGACAAAAAATAAATGCTTTGCACATACTAATCTTCCTTACACTATATACTTTACTACAAGATACTTTTATTTCTTTTTAGAAAAAGCCAGCAAGTGAACACCAGCCTTTCCGAGCCCTTGGCTACCATCAAGAGGTCACAAACGTTCTCGCCACAACCGCAGAGCATCGCCAAAGCCCAGTACATTTGCAGGTAGGCCATCATCATCATCATCAACCTTTTATCGTCTCAATGCTGGGCACAGGAACCTCCTGGTCCTCCTCCTGGTCCTCCTCCTGGTCCTCTCATACAGAGAAGGATTGAGCATAATCACCACGCTTGTTCAATGCGGGTTGGGGATTTCAGACTTTAAAGTCCAGGTTTCCTCAAGATGTTTTCCTAGGTATGTGATATATACACATCAGCACTGGGTCTGCGTGGTATATTACAGTATGTTAAGAAAACCCTGTCCGACCCATAAGGATAATAAAGCTTAGGTAAACACATGACCAAATATAATATAAAATTTTATGTAATCATCATAGTACCAATACAAATGAATTGTGAAATAATCTTTTTTTCACACGAATTAATTCCAACTTCCCCGAAATTTGGTAATTTTTAAAAAAGTGACAACGCCGGTATTATTATGAGCGAATAGCGATGCGACCACGTGCCGCGTGCCCTGCCGCCCGCCGCCCGCGGAAGGGTGCTTATCGCACATTTATTAAGTTACCTCTTTTTGCGAAATAAAATTTTTTTAGGGCGATTTTTTTCAAAGTTTATCCCGGTTTTGTATGCATTAGTATAATCAGTTATCGATACCTAACAACACCTTCACGGGTCGGACAGGGTTTTCTTAACATACTGTATAGCCAGCGCCAACTCGAAGAGAGAAGTCCTGTCTCCCAGTGGGGGTATATTTGTTATAGATACAAATTATTTTACATTACTTGGTGATTGGAGTCTCCTGTTAAGCAAAAGATTGCATATGTATAATTTTCTTTTAATATTTTTTATGCTGTATAAAGCGTTTCAACCCAAAAATTAATAGAATGGAAGAGCAGAGAATTCTTATTAAATAGCTTCTTAAGAATTTTATCATACTTTAATCAATATTAAATATTTTCTCCTCAGACTGAATCGTTCGGAGTCGGACTCGTCGATGGCTGCGTACGCGCGTCGTGTGACGTCACGCCCCCCTCCCCCCGCCGGCATTCCCTTTGATCGCAGTGTGCGTGAGCGACGCTCACTAAGGTACCTACGTTTTTTTTTTCATTATCTCAACTCTGATTTTTTATTTATTTGACTAAGTACAGTTCGGGCGTGTCGCCTTCTGATACTAATTTCAACCATTTATCGCACATTTTAGTTTTAGTTTAAATATTTTTTGTAGTACTAACTGTAGTACTATTTCCTATATTTTACCATATTTACATATTTTAAATATTTCTATATAAAAAACATTTAGAAATATAAAAAAAAAATATTATAATTGTATCGGGAATTTTCTAGATCTTAGATAATTTAGTATCTAGAATTTTTTGTGAACGTTCTAATTAAAGTAAAAAGTATTATATATTGATATTTTTGAATTGTCAAGGGGTTAGTCTGTCAGAAAGTTAAAGCCTATGCAAAGCCTTAAAAGGTTTCTAACATAAGTTTTTAGCACAGAGAGACCACTTTTTTTTTTAAAAGCATTGCCCCGCACTAGGAATTTCTCCTTTAACGCGGGCGCGTTTACAAACATATTAACTCACAAATACAAATAACCAGCCCCAGAGCAAATACTTGTCACACATTTACCCCCCCCCCCCTTTTTTGTTTTCTCCATGGTGGAAATCCTCAATGGAAGTCCGCCGTCCTGGGTTGGGCGACAGGGTATGTCAAACTCGTACTGACTAAAAACCACCCCGGTGTCTCTCCGGTCACGTGCACACGGAGCCGCGGGAGTCCTTGATTCTGCCGCGGAAACATTTACCCCTACGCCAACCGTCTCGTGCCGTCGTGGCCTTCTTTTATTTATTTTTTTATTGGAGTTTTTGGCTTGGTTGCTAAGTCCTTTGAACCATTTCTTCGTTATTCCTGTTTTCTTTCGTAACTTATCCTAAACTTATCCTAACTTGACTTAACTTAACCTATCTCCTTTCGTTTCCCGCGTGAGCCGACTAGAAGGGGTTTGGGGTAAAGTCATGATGTGGCCACTATGCTACAATATTTCAATGTTCTTTATAATTTATTATTAATATCTTTAATATTTATTTTTACTACATAAATCACGTGCCTTATTTAGTAAAGAACATCATCATCATTATTAACTTTTTACTATCCCACTGCTGGGACAAGTCTCCTCTCATACAGAGAAGGATTGAGCGTAATCACCATGCTTGCTCAATGCGGGTTGGCGATTTCAGACTTAAAGTCCAGGTTTCCTCAAGATGTTTTCCTTTACCTTCAGTCATTGCTGTCCAAGTAAAAAGTAGCTTAAAAAGTAGGTACATATAACTTTAGAAAAGTTACACTGGTACTTGCCTGATCTGGAATCGAACCCGCGCACTCATACTTGAGAGGCTGGTGATTTAACCACTAGGCCACCACGACTTCACTAGTAAACAACACTATAAATAATTTTAAAAGTCCAATGAAAAATGAGCGTGACACTCAGCTTGACTTTCCCGCCAAAACCGGCCTTCTTTTAAATGTAAGATGTGTGACCGTGTCGTGTTGTGGTCAGATGGGGCCGCGCTGGTTCGTGTGGTCGTGGTCGCGGCGTGTCGACAGCTCGCACGTCCCTGGACCTGGCGCTGGACCTTCGCGCGCAGCACTCTCGTCTTCACCATCTGCGCACCGACATCGCCAATCTCACCGCACTCAAGAAGAGGTATGTATTTGGTATAAAGGGTGTCTCTGACATCGACGCGCAAACGAGTACCATGCATCCAGTAGATGATTCTGTGTAGCTCTTATTGGCTCGCTTCAAGGTTGTAGGAAGTCTCAATCAATGAGAGCGCCAAACACGCTCGATCGAGTCTCGTAATGAAAACTCATGGTAGCCACACTGAACCCTCCAATGGTGGAAATTTTCGTCGGCTTTTTTATAATTAAAAAAAAATATATAAGTAGTTTTTTTTTCACTTTAGACCGTTCATAATTGCTGTACTTTTATAACCCAATAAGATTTTAAAGTAAAAATTAATTAATTCTTCAATTACACAAAAAAGCGCAATGAAAACAAAACTCGAAAAACTATCTTATCCGCTGATTTAATAGAGTTCACATCAGGGATCAACGTCATACCTACAAACTCGCACGGCGGCATGCTTGCAACATTCAAAGGCCGAGCCGACACTTTTTTAAACACTTTGAATTCTGTAACCGTTCATTAACAACATAAATGACTATCATACATTTATTAGTGGCATGCGGTCTAGCCTTTTCGCGAAGTTTGCGTTTCGATGTCAGATACACCTTTATAGGTACAATATGTAAAGAAAACCCTGTCCGATCCATGAAGGTATTGTTAGGTATCGATAACTAAATCTACTAATGCCTACAAAGCCGGGTTAAACTTTTCGCAAAAAAGGTAACTTAATACATGTGCGATAGGCAATACTTGCGCTGGCGACGGGGGGCAGGGCACGTGGCACGCGTTCGCATCGCTATTCACTTATAATAATACCGACAAAAATGGTCTTGTCACTTTAAAAAAAATACCAAATTTTGGGGAAATTGGAATTAATTCGCGGAAAAAAGATTGTTTCAAAATTCATTAGTATTGCTACTATGATAATAGGCTATTTGTCAGTATGATTTTTTTTTTATTATTTGCTTTAAATGCATAAAATGAGGGTCCTTTATGTCATTTACATGAGTTTTAAAAAAAATAATAACAATATATCAAAAAACATAAAAATATCTTAGATTTTTTGTATCTCGCGCTACATATTGTGAAACGATCCGGATTGGCTAATGTCACAATGACGTCATACGCGTATCAGCACTTGTTCTATGTGTTCTCAGGTGTTTCATCGATGTATTTGTACAACCCGGTACAGCACACCACTTGTAAACCATTTTATTAAATAAACAACAACAAATAACATATAGATACAAACACCACTGAAGCAATCAATCGCTCAGCCTCTGCACCAACCGTGTCATCAGGTATAACACAACTACTGCGTTATTCTTACTAACCACAAGTAAAACGCGCGTCACTTAGTCTCATTACTGTACTATTGACACATTCAGACGAAGAATACCCGCTTTCTATAACTTAGCCGACATATTTTCGATAACAGAAACATACCATTTTGATTATCCTTACTCACGATTTATAAACTTCCCAGGTTAGAAGAAGCCTGGACTCGTGGCGACCCCGCTGTAGCCGCGTGGGTGGCTGAGGACGAAACATTACGTCGTCTAGTAGCGCCGGAAGAGCCCCCTGCAGACCGAGCCTCTCGCCTGCTCAGCAGAACCTGTCGCGAGATCTACCGCTTGAGGAAGTCGCGTCAGGGTGGACGGAAACCTGACCTCGTCACCTTCAAGTGAGAACTTAAAATTAATCTTCATAATACGTGCCATAACGCAAACTCATCGTAACATCCTCACTAAGACTGATCTTACCTTTATGAAATCATCATCATCTTGATCATCAACCTTTTGTCTTTCTACTGCTGCGCACAGGTCTCCTCTCATACAGAAGGATTGAGCGTAATCACTACGCTTGC
The DNA here is from genome assembly GCA_037179545.1 of Sesamia inferens. Taxonomy (NCBI): domain Eukaryota; kingdom Metazoa; phylum Arthropoda; class Insecta; order Lepidoptera; family Noctuidae; genus Sesamia; species Sesamia inferens. The sequence goes on along the minus strand of CM073935.1, from coordinate 11,204,745 downwards.
TCAATGTGGGTTGGCGGTTCCCGACTTAAAGTCCAGATTTCCTCAAGATGTTTTCCTTCACCTTGTAATCAGTAATTGGTGTTCAAGATATACTTAAAAAGTACAATCTTACAACTACTTTGTGAAATGTTAATCCTATGCGTCAGCAGGGCATCAGGTAGAATAACAGCTTGCTTCAAGTTGTCGTTAACACGTGTTGGTGGCGAGTATGGCACACACGTATTAGATCACCGCATTTAAAATACACGTCATCGATGACTGCAGCCGACCGATTCTGTAACAACCTCACTGTAAAAAGTTTGATTAAGTGAGCTTAGAGTTCGCAGAAGGAAGCTGCGGAACGGGAGAGGGAGATCTCAACTCCCTTCCCGGGCCGCAGAAGACGCACCGGGCGCCGAGGAAGGGCGGATAACGCCCTCTTCCGGCCCCCATGAATGGGTCCAGGGGTGAGGGACACGGGGAAGTCCCCGCCCCCTATCTGCTGGACTCCGAGGCGGAGGCACGCGCGAGTTTCGGCGTGCGTCTCAGAGGCGATGCACGGGGTAATTTAACACCCCACTACCCCGTGCAGGGGACGAGGCCCGGACAGACCGGGCCAGCACGAGGGTGTGGGGCCATGGAAGAATTTAGACTCCCGCGGCCCCACGCGAGCTCGTGATAGAAGAGACACCGTGGTGGTTTTAGTTAGTAAAAGTCTGACAGACCCCGTCGCCCACCCCAGGGCGGCGGACATCCATTGTCGATTTCTACCACGAAAAAAAAAGTGCGCTTAGAGTCCCCCCAAACATCAGGAACCGAGGTGGCGGTGCGAAGTGTTACACGCGCGCCACTCTTAGACGTCACGGGGGAGTCATAACCCTCACTTTAAATTACTATTTCATTGAAAGTCACCAACATGATCAACTGATTGTTAAATTTGTTTTTCAATAAACTATGTAAAATAAAGTTTATTCATAAAGATGATGAAGTGACGTTAAAAGCTCAAAAATGAACAGTTACAGAATCGCTAATCACTAGTTAACTTTAAGCAACGTTTATGAAGAAAGGGGTAAATGTCTAAACTCCAAAATCCTTCTTAAATAATGTTACATCTAACTAATTATTAAATTCTCTTCCACAGAGAAAAAATGGCCTTCTTCACTCGCACCAAAACCACAATTCCTCTCCTACCGGGAGAAGATGGCGACGAAATACTATCTGAAGACGACTGGGAAGAAGAATTGGAGGAAAGAAGAACACCAGACGGACGCTCTTCTAAAACATCCTACGAACTACGTAGAGACCTCCCAGTGACTACGCAAGAGGTGCCTGAAGTGGTTGAGTGCAAGAATCCCTGTTTGAACATTGAGGGGCCAACAGAGGCGAAGGATGACACTAAGACTGATGAGGTGAGGTATGACTTTGTGGTTGATAGAGTGCTGGGTGTACAGGTTTGAAAGGTGCGCCGTTTTCAGCGGTCGGTTGGGAGGGTAATTTGAGAGTGGATGCTCTGGAGTTGCGGCGAAACTTGGTCAATTCTCTTTGGGTTGTTTTGTCAAAGATTCTGACGCTGTCAGTATTTTGTTGACAAATACAACCAGACGTCAATGAACCCGGAACTTCTGCGCAATATACTCTCAATTATTAATAACCTTATAGTTTCACAATGAAAATCAATTAAAAGAAACATTTATATAAAACCAACCGATGCTAAACAGCTCTAGTATGGCCTATGGCAAAATATGGCACCATTAAAAATTTGCAAATAAACAATATTTAAATATAACTGTGATCATTATTGCCTATTGAGATTTTCTGGATCGAAGACTGAGCGAGAACTTATATATGTGTTATTGGTTATATTATATATATATCCGGACTCTAATATACAATATGTAAAGAAAACCCTGTCCGACCCATAAGGATAATAAAGGTTAGGTAAACACTTGGCCAAATATAATATAAAATTTTACGTAATCATCATAGTACCAATACAAATGAATTTTGAAATAATCTTTTTTTCCCGCGAATTAATTCCAACTTCCCCGAAATTTGGTAATTTTAAAAAATGTGACAAAACTGTTATTATTATGAGCGAATAGCGATGCGACCTCGTGCCGCGTGCCCTGTCGCCCGCCGCCCGCGAAAGGGTTGCTTACCGCACATGTATTAAGTTACCTCTTTTTGCGAAATAATATTTCTTTTTTTAGGGGGATCTTTTTTTTAAGTTTAGCCCGGCTTTGTATCCATTAGTAGAATCAGTTACCGATACCTAACAATACATTCACGGATCGGACAGGGTTTTCTTTACATATTGTATGTACGTATGTATATGTGCAAATAGAGTGCCATAATGTTAAGATTACATATTGAATCTTATTCATTTTTGTACCAGTTATTATGTATATTATTTTATGTACAAAAAAAGAACAAAATTTTGAATGTTAGAAACTCTTTAAAACAAGTATGATTTGATGTTATCCCGTCCAATTATAGGTATACTTATGTATTTAAAGTTGTGTATGATTAAATAGTGATACAAAAATTTTGCAACATATTTCCTTATTGATATTACAAAAATGTAGCCAAGTCAAAAAATATGTTACTTGTAGTTCAGGGGTCAAATTGTGCCTTTTAATTATTGGTGCCTGATATTAAAGCCTGCGATTGTGCCATATATGGCATGCCAGACGGGGGTAAATAGGTACAAAGTAGTTGTATGAAGAGTCACAAAATGTATGCCAAACATATTTTTTTATTGTAATTAGAACATAATGTGGGGTTACGGTCACTTATAAATAAAAAAATACGTAAAATTGCGGACCCACCGACTAAGTGCATCTGTAGATAAAATAAAAAAAAAAAATAAACAACAATAATTTTTGCAAAATTTTAAAATGAGTTCATAATTGATTTTTTCAAACGATGATTGCCAATTGACTAACTTTGCAATAAGGATATTTCCTGGGTAAAAAAAAAAAATGATTCTATTTAGTCCGTCATTCAGATTATAGAAAAATATTGGATACGTATATTTTGTTTTATCAAATCAGTAAAAATTGACAAATATATAAGGCTTCAAAGATCAGGGGGGCAATCGCGCTAAAATAATTCAACCAAAACAGAATTGGATTGCAACCAAACCATAACTTTTGTTATGTTTCGTATCGCGCTAACGGTTTAACCATAACTGGATCACAATTGGAACGTAACTGTTGTCAAATGACGAAGTTGAAACAAAGCTAACTTTTTCTATGCCAAGCCAAACTTACGTCTAAACAATTAGATTTACTTATAATCGATTTAGTTTTAATTATTATATCTGATGAAATGTATCACTCATACCTACATTGATTTTACTTCAACCGAAGTTGAAACTTTAGCGCGATACGAAATATGATCGAAACTAAACCATAACTTTAACTGGATTAGATACGAACAAGAGTTGAACTTCTACTGTTTTATTTAGCGCGATTACCTCCCAGGAGTGGTGGCTGGTGACATCAAAAAGTGTAGCGAGCAGTGACGTCACACGAGTTTTCAACGCACTGTGTCGTCTTCATTTTTTGTTCATATGAAAAAAAAAATACGTGTCTAGTATTTTTTGGAAATCTGACTGACGGACTAATTAGTTTTTTTAGTCAAATACCCTATTATGTATTTTTTAATTTTTGCAAAAGTTATATCTTATTAGGGTTCTCTCCACCGAATAAATAGGACTTGAAAGGCCAAAAAACAAAGCTTTGTACATAAGGCTTTAGATATGTGGAGTACTTGCCCTACACATTGTTTTAAACTGTACCGACCTAGACTTTTTTTTTTTAAATTACAAATACTATATATTTTTAAATAAATGTCAATCATATTATTGTGTTCACAAATTTTAATATTCCTCATATTTAAATAAGAAGTTCTATTAAAGTATAGACGCCAGCGGGTCTTAATTTTTTCCGTCAACCATGAACCTTGAATGCGAGCGACAAAGTTGAAAATCTATCAAAGAAATTTGACAGATTGTATTATTGTATTGATGCGTCTGTACCAGCCTAAATAATCTATAATAATTGTTTATGGTATAATTTTCTAGGTCACTCACGAACGTACCCGGGCACATTGTCGTTTTAAACGTGCAATATTCAACGTAATATCAATAGCTTATAATTCCAGTGTTAACAGATCTGAGTTTGTACTGAACATTTTTTGTCTCACTCATAATTAACATTTTAATGTTTAAACTGCGCCAGCTTTCTTTATAAATGTTGACACTTTGGGGATTACCCTAAAGCTCTCCTTTCTATTTATTTGTTAATCAAATTAATCAGCAAAGGACAATAAATCAGCGTTTATACATAAGTAAAGTAATTTATTTTTAGTATTTTGTGAACATAAATATATCAACTTTTTTAAGAAAATTACATTTTTTGGCTACACATTCAAAATTACAAAAATTGTCTGGTTTTTTAAACAAGTTGGTACATTTTTGAGCACAATCTAAATGTAAGCATAACTTGTATATTTTGTACATATCTTATTTAATATTATTATTCTAGTTTAAGAAATCTGTGTAAATAATCTGAATAAAAAATATGTTTCATAAAAGAATTTGCATATCTGAATTTTGACTTTATGACTATTATTATTTTTAATTAATTATTTAGCAATATTAGTCGATGTTAAGTATTTTTATAACAAGAATACAATAGTCTCTTAGCTATAATCTCCGTAATGTTACATTTTTGTAAAAAATGTATATTTTTTATTATAATTATTTACTTGGAGTTTTTATACATAGTGTAATTGTTACTGAGGTGAATTTGGATTTGCCAAATTAATATAAGCCTTGTTTTAATTCTTCCATTAAAATAAAGGGGTCATTATATTTTGTAAAAATGCCAACACAATTCATACAAATGAAAATAAAAATTATAAATTAATATTTCATTGTTTGATTTTAAAATTACATTCTTCGAGATGTCATCATCATCATCAACCTTTTTATCGTCCCACTGCTGGGCACAGGTCTCCTCTCATACAGAGAAGGATTGAGCGTAATCACCTCGCTTGCTCAATGCGGTTTGGCGATTTCAGACTTAAAGTCCAGGTTCCTCAAGATGTTTTCCTTCACCTTCAGTCATTGGTGTCCAAGATATACTTAGAAAGTACATATAACTTTAGAAAAGTTACATTGGTACTTGCCTGACCTGGAATCGAACCCGCACTTAAGAGGCTGCTGTTTTAACCACTAGGCCACCACGACTTCTACTTATTCTTACTTCGAGATGTGCGGAGACAAAATTGTCACTTAAGTTATAACCAATAAACACAAGAACGGATAGTTACCTTTATATGAAACTAGCGGCCCGATACGAGCTTCGCTACGTATTAAGTGAAATAATTAAAACAAATTTATTGGATCATAAAAATTATTTATTCAAATATATATATATTTTTTTAATTGCTAGCAACTTTAAAATATAATCAAAAACATTTAGATAAACAATATTCTTTGTTTTTTACCATTTCTAGCATGTATAAACAAACGACTGGGGGTACCGAATCTCGAACAGGCAACATAAAGTTGGCCATGTGAAAAACATGATTCCTCCAAATTCAGAACACAAACGTGAAATGTTTGCCCTTAGGCTTTGTTGATGGACATAGCAAATGATAAACGCACAGGATATTGTAATCGTTTGAACTCAAATGGTATATCAGTTGAGATCATAGGGATATGCGGTATCAAACAAACTTCTCCTTTTGATTTACCAGTTAAGTTCGTAACTTCAATGAAATTTGGCAATAATTTTTACACTGGCAATCTTGTGCCATAACATAGTTTTGGTGTATTATAAAATTACAAAGAAAGTGGCATTGATTTTTATATATATAGAAGTTATATATATTTATATATATAGATGAGATGATGGCCCACCGTTCATTGAATTCATTTGTTACAAAGATAAATGAAGAACCGCTTGACCTATTCTGTTCAGACTTCATATAAACGTTCTACTAATTAGTCAAAGCAAAGCCTAAACATTTGGTTTGGATAGGTGAGTCCGTTCTTGAGTTATAAAATTACAAAGAAAGTGGTATTGATTTTCATATATATAGATAAGAGAAAATACACATACCTACCCACTGACATGAGTTCACGTCTCCATGTTATGGGGTTAGGAAACAAAAACTAGAATGCCACCTTACGAGGACAGAGCCGAACTAACCATGACGAGTGGGATCGAGAGAGGGCTGATCCAGCTTGGAGAAGGAGGCATCGAGGAGGCAACCGCCTTGGCACTTAATACGCCGAAACCCGTCTACCTATCGTGGTAGGTGGACCTTTGGGGTCTCGTCCCTCTGCCTGCCCACTAAGTGACCCCAGGGAAGAGGGTTGCACAGTGGTCACGTGCTACCGTGTATAGGAGGCTTAGGGGAGGCCCTCTTAGAGGAGATTCCGGAATTGGTCTTTTAAGAGGAACCAGGACCAGCCCTATGGACAGATGGTGATCACCGGGGTCGTTACAATGAGGTAAAATTCCCATACTACCCGACCTCAATCCTCGGGGGTAGGGTTTTCTCAACGAAAACAAAAAATTAGCACAAAACTTACCATAAAACGAAATACATACACATGACACATACTTCATCTGCCCAGCCTTTTTCCCTTCTTATGTTGGGATTGGCTTCCAGTGGAACTAGATTCAGCTGAATACCCAGTATTTACATGCTATCTACCGCTTATCTGACCCCCACAACCCAGTTACTGGGTAACACAATACCCCTTGGTAAGACTGTTTGTCAATTTTCGGACTTCTGACGACCCATAACGACAAAGATCTATAAATTACAACCGAGACCAACGGCATCACATGCGTCCGAAGCACGAAAGGATCTCGGTATGCAAAGATGGTCACCCATCCTTGCTTAACCTAATGGATCGATATGTGCGGTTGTTATTATTTAGCCCCTACAAGTACACACACATACATAAATTCACACCTCCCGTAGGGGTAGGCAAGTTCAATAGAATACCACCCACTACGATTTTAGAGTACGGTTGGTAACATAGGTATAGTTTGTCTATAAAGTCTTGAAAATAAATGAACGCGCTGCGGTCGTGCATAATCTTAAATGATTTCAGTCAAGTCAACAGGGTTGCTAAATTTAGCAACCCTGTTGACTTGACTGAAATCATTTTGATACTTGCACATTATTTTGTACTAGAAGCACAACTGGTTTTAATGAAAACAAATCTATGGTCTCTGGCGTTTAAATAAACTTAGAATATAAAAAAAAAATCATACATATTTATTATTGTATGGTTTAACGTTTTGTTGTTTTTACCAATGAAAAGTATTCCAAAACACAATAATTGCTTTTATAATCTGATTCCAAATATTCTTCGTTAAAAAGTATATTAATTGTCAGCAGCGCTCACTAACAACGTCTCCGCTACTGCTGTCATCAGCCTGTTATCTTCACTTACGCGAATAACTGACTCATATAGGATATCTTAATAAAGGGTTTACTCTCACATTTTCCTGAAAGATTAAAAATACTATATGTAATTTCTATCAGAAGATGGATAGCACTAAATTTAATTCCGAACATGAATTCATTTTTAATATCAACGGTAAATTAGATCACTTAAATTATCAAAACTGTGCTAATCGCACTACAATATGGTTTACTTATATTTGCAATCTAACCTATAAATGCGGATTGTAAACAATCCTCCTTTTAGTCTTAAAATCGTTTACTTACTTAGTAAGTTTGAAACTTTTAGTAGATAAAAACAAACAGTAACATGATTACATACCTGTTTTAGCAACTGTACAAGCATAAATATCATCCATACTTGATAAAATTTGTCCAGTTTCGTGTTCTAACAAACATCTTCGATATACTTTTAAAATTATTTCCCGAGCTCCACTTTTATTTGTTTTCTCATGTTTAATACGTTTCTTCTATCGATTACTTATAAACTAGATACGCAGTCTCGAACAAAACCCTTATCATAAATGGCGACAAGTATTACGCAGTCTAAAGTACTTAAAATAAATATACATTAATTTAAAATCAGCCTTAACTATAGTGTATAAAGTTCTTATCACAAAGCAGTACAAAAAGCCATTATTTTTTACGACCGAGTCCGTGGTACATCAAACATCAAATCAAATTCAACCTTACACGCATGCATTAAAGTCAGAATCATAAAGTAAGTACCTACTAAATGAAAGAAGCATCCAAGTGCTGCATCATTTCGATGGTTTCTTCGATGTTTTATCCATGTCGATTTGAAAAGCAATAGTAAATGCAATAGACATCGAGTTACAAAACAAATATACGACAGCCGATGACATTCGATGTACTATAATTTAGTGTAATCCTACTTTTAAAATTATTAGGTCTCCGTGGCGCAGCGGTCAACACGCCTGCCTGCGACGTGGAGGCCCCGGGTTCGATCCCCGGCCAGGTCATGATGGAAAACGATCTTTTCCTGATTGGCCTGGGTCTTGGATCTTTATCTATATATGTATCTATTATAAAATATAGTTTCGTTGAGTGAGTATCCCATAACACAAGTCTCGAACTTACTTTGGGGCTAGCTCAATCTGTGTGATTTGTCCGTATTTATTTATTTAATTTCACGACTTTATAGAAATACTATACTACGCGACTCACCTTTCAAAAAACATCAACAATATGGTCACTAACTTATATCCTTCTAAGCCGTTTCTTCTCGGCGTTTTCACAGGAGAAAATATAGATACGTGACTCGGAAAACAAGTTAATAGATGTAGGTTTCGGTTGTCATCCTTATGTCTTTGAGAGTAGTTACGGGTCTTCAGAAGTTCGAATTTTTTTTTGGGACAAAACCCACCACACTTTTTCCCAACCACTGCAACTCCTGAAAGCCAGGATCAACAGTGGAGACCGCCACAAAAACGCCGAGCAATGAAGCTCGACGAGTCCCGGAGAAAGGATTCAAGGTCTTGGGTCCCGCAACGAAATTAATCAGAAAAGAATAGTGGAGGAGTAAGAAAAAAGATATTTTTTCCACTTTTGACCACCAGCCTTACAAAGGGGTATTGTATTACCCAGTAACAGGGTTGTGGAGGTCAGATGGCAGTCGCTCCATGTAAAATACTGGTGTTCAGCTGAAACCGGTTAGACTGGAAGCTCAGGCCAGTCAGGTAAAGATGAAAATATAGATACTAATTAACGCACTTCCTGCAAATAGTTTGTTCTAAATCGTTTACTGAATCGATTTATGGCATTTTTAATATAGGTAATTTTTATCCCAAAAATAATTAAAACTACGGAAATTATTGTCACATTAAGCTTGTTGTTTGTACAGACTTTTAAAATCGCAGTTTTATTCGTATTCATATAAATTTAATCATTCAATACAAAATAAAGAAAAAAGTCAGTGTATGTATTATGATTACATATAAGATAATATTCTAATTAATGAACTTGAATTACATTACATGTTGTATATTCACTAAAATCACGGTAAATATTCTAATTCCACCAGCAAACGTTACGAACAGCAAACATTACGAAGCAATCTGAACTAAAAACACAATCTATACTTACATAAAATCACTTTGCGATCAATCACAGATAGAGCGAAATAAATGCGCTGTACTTAACAGGTTCCTCTGCATACAACAATGATACCGATTTTGTTGTATACGAGCTAAACAATTTTTTAGTTTAGTACATCTTTTTCTTTAAGAAAAGGATAAAAGGTAACATATTAATTTAGTCAAATTATATATTCCATACGCAGTATAGACGCGATTGAAAAGTTGGCGACTAAAATACGTCGGTTTGTGTCAGGCGAGGACTAATTTGACAGGACTAAAGACACATACTGAATTTAAAGTTCAAAGCCTATACTCGAGTGTAAAATAAAGCTGTTTTAAATAGTAAACTGGTCTAAATAACCACTTTCTGATTCTCATAAAACGCAACACTTCACTTAAAATAGTAAAGCCATCAAATCTTTTCAAACCACGCAAGCAAAACCACATCAAAACTCAACGTAAAAATTAACGATAAAACCCAAAATTTCAGAATCACAAAATTACAATAAAAAGGGAAATTCATTATGTAGTCGAAGTAGCAACACCAATACTTAGCTATGTATGGTCAACTACACGACGAATGTAATAATTTGACTTTTACAGAGCCTTTTTATGACAATAAGGGCGATTTTCATAGTTTAAGTGTAGTTGTGCGGCTGACTGTACGGGTCAGCGCTACACGCAAAGGGCCAATCCTACAATCTTTGCTTACAATCGCTTAGATTACACTTGAAACTAACGATCTGTTGGGTGTACGACCAAATTTGGTGCGGTGATTTATTTACATATTTAGGTCACAGTAAGCATGTAATATTTTTGAAATTAACGTCGTAATATGCAAACAAGTAGGTAGTCAACACAATGTCATATATGCCATGCGACTCATCAATCGCATGTTTATCAATTCTTTATGTGGGCCGATCCCGGCGGCACTGCAATGCCGGGCCGACCCGCGACGGGAGTGGAGCGAGCCCCGAACATCCCGTCAGCTTACAAAAATCAGATTAATATACTGGTCCCTCAGTGAAGGAACTTTCAGATATTAAGCTGAAAAGAACAGATACTACACTTTGATCTTAGCCAAAAGGCCGAGAAGCGATACCGTAACACTCACAACCCGGGGAGGTCATTCAATCTCGGAGACTCTCGACACCGCGATTCAGAAACGAGCGTCATATGGTCAACGCCATCTATCGTTTACGTTGGTACTAAATATCAAGTAGTACGCACATGGTATCAAACAAACAAACAAACTCACAAGCAAACAAGCTTTATAGATAATAAAAATAATTATGAATTAATTTTATCGCCAATAATATAAGTATTAATATTGTAGAAGAAATATTGAAGACAATTGAATGAGTCATTCATCATCATTTCAGCCGAAAGACGTCCACTGCTGGACATAGGCCTCCCCCAAGGTTCTCCACGACGACCGGTCCTGCGCCTCCCGCATCCAGCGGTTTCCCGCGACCTTCACCAGGTCGTCGGTCCACCTTGTCGGGGGCCTACCCACGCTACGTCTTCCGGTGCGTGGTCGCCACTCGAGAACCCGTCGGCCCCATCGGGCATCGGTCCTACGGGCAATGTGTCCAGCCCATTGCCACTTCAGTGTTGCAATTCTTCGGGCTATGTCGGTTACTCTCGTTCTTCTGCGGATCTCCTCATTCCTGATTCGATCGCGCAGTGAATTGGCAAATAAACATTGTATAATTACATATGTGTACCTAATGGTATATCCCTTAGTCGCCTCTTATGACGCCCAACGGGAGGATATGGATTTATGGCTATTTTAAGCCCAGGGAAGGAGGTAGCAGCGCTTGTCCTGTGGGATATCAAATTACTGCGATCCCCAACCCGCCTGCCAAGCGTTGGGATTATGGCAAACCCCCCCTAATGGAATAAAAGCCTTGGGGGAGGCCTTTATCCAGCGGTGGACCTCTAGGCTGAGAGGAAAAAGAATGGTATATGTTCTATCTTAAGAGGGGGTCATTTGTAACTTACGAGGGGTCTTCTGCAACTCAAGAGCCTTCTATCACACACGCCATCCTTTCATTGGTTCATTTGCAGCTGTTGAAATTAATAAAGATTTATGATTGTTGATCAATCACACTTGGGAGAGTTGATTTAAAATCCAGTGGTTTAGCTTAAGACAGAACTTCAGCTAAAGACTTGGTGTCGATATATTAACTGAATACTCAATAATTTATTGCATTTCATAATGTGTACATAATAGTTGGTAGGTATATTGAAATATCAAATCAATTGTGGACTCTGACGGGCACAGCAAAGTATTTTTACTTTCAATTGGAGAGAGGATGAAGAAATAAAAAAAGGAATAATAATATGGAATTAAAATAGTATCATTAAAGAACAGTATTTTATGCTTTTATGGCATTTATATCTTATACAATGAATAGGTAAAAAAAAAAAAAAAAACTTTCTCTAACAAGGAATTTACAAATTAATGTATTACTAACAATCGCTTTTATAAACGAACGAAAATTTTTCTTGTCAGTAGTGAAAATGATGTCAACAACAATTACCTACCAAATAATAAACAGAAATTGAACCTGCGGTGACATTTACAGTAAGAAAATTTACCATTTAACATGTCTGTCGTGTAATAAAGCGGTTACCGCATATTATTAAGGTGATTTAAAATAATATGTCCGTTTGGAATTACTTGACGTCGTCCGCTAGCTGTAATGTATGATAATTTCAAATGGATGGTTATTATTTTGTGTTTACAGGGAGTTGTTTCCGTCTTGTTTTGACGCAAATATTTTGTATTTCCGTTGTTAGACAAGGTTATATTTCTTGTAAGTTTGCAGAAATAATCATGACTGGCGTTGTTTAAGTAAGAAAGTTCACCTGTTTTGATGTGAAACATCTATAGGCGCACGTGAGACCGATTTCTGGCGTGGCGACGCATCGACTGTGCGTTTCTCTCTCACTCGATCCGGCGTTAAGCCATCTCTTTCGCTCCACTGAGCTCGGAATCGACTGTGCGTTTCTCTCTCACTCGATCCGGCGTTAAGCCATCTCTTTCGCTCCACTGAGCTCGGACTCGGATACCTATAGTGTATACTCTGTTTATTACAGTACTCATAACCTGTGTTTTTCTGGTAAATAAATCATTTTTCTGTTCTGATAATAAAATGTCTGACCGTGATAATTTAGAGAGTGGAAGTGATCAGCCTCCTGCAAAGAAAGCAAAATCACACTATGACACATTATCAAGTCATCAGTAAGTTAATTATATTTTTATAATTAAAGTATGCATTTATCTGTGCATTTAGCACGCGTATATTTGGTGTGTATTGAGCGCCAGTAAATGTAAAATCTACTCTCTAGGTAGATTAAAATTCACATAAATTTCATTGCATATCATGTTTTTAAATTAATTATTAATTTTAATTTCATTCTTATTGAAATTAATGCATTAAAACAATTGCTTAGAGAATAAATTTATTAAGACTGACAGAACTTTATTTTAAAATCAGCTGATGGCGTGCAGCGCACGAATCTTTTTCTTATTTGTTATTAATTTAAACTTTAAAAAATTAATTAATTTTTCTAATCATAATGGAGTTTATAGTGAAACATTCATTATTTATATTTATAATTTACGATCTTTAGTAGTATATTGAAATAACTAGCTAAGATTCTTGACAATAGATGCTGTATTTATTAGATATCTTAATAATGTTATGTCCAATACTTTCGTATCGTACTTCAGTTACCATCGACCAATTGTCACAGTAATACCGTTCTCAGAGGCAACATCGAATGTAACTATTACCGAAGTCACTGATTAAACTAATTGAGTAGTTTCGATTTAAAATAAATATGTAAATTTTTGTATTCAATGAAAATGAATGTTTATTTAATAAAAAATCATCGTTATCTAGAAAAAAAAATCGTTATATTTTTTATTTTATTTTATTGACATTTTTAGTTCCTACCACAATCTGTTCTTTTCTGCATACTATTTTTACGAAATAACGTCGATGTTTCACATCTACCAGGCGTCCCGTGACGGCTCCATTTTTTTATTTTTATATTGCCCCACACTAAGAATGACTCCGGTATCGTGAGTGCGTTTACAAACATATTAAAACTCACGTTCACAAACAAGTCGTGGTGGCCTAGTGGTTAAAACACCAGCCTCTCAAGCATAAGAGCGCAGTTTCGATTCCAGGTCAGGCAAGTACCAATGTAACTTTTCTAAAGTTGTATGTACTTTCTAAGTATATCTTGGACACCAATGACTGAAGGTGAAGGAAAACATTTTGAGGAAACCTGGACTTTAAGTCTGAAATCTGCAACCCGCATTGAGGAAGCGTGGTGATTACGCTCAATCCTTCTCTGTATGAGAGGAGACCTGTGCCCAGCAGTGGGATGATGGAAAGGATGATGATGACAAACAGTCAGACCCGGAACATACAAATATTTGAAGTTATTGTTTTTGTTGCGTTGTTTGTGGGGTGGGGTCCTGGTGATGGTTCCGATGTATCTAAGGCATTGAGTTATCCTATTATATTATATTAGGTTCAGTATCAGGCCGCTGTCTGGATTTTAATAGGAAGGAAGACGGCAGTTGAGCGAGGTGATGCAATTTTAAACCCAACAATACGACTAACGGTGCTTCATCAGAGGGGGATTGATGTGGAGACCCTCCACGACTAAACTCCCGACACAACAATATTTGTCGCATCGTGCCCGGCACACATTGCAACACAACTGCTCAGACCCGTCCTCCTCGCTACGAATCGCTTGATGGCAAGACTTTGTCTGGTGCGTGGTAACTTCTGCCGGCAGCCGATGTTATAGCCTACCACCGAATTACCTATTTATACAATAAATTTAGTAAAGTTTTTTTTAAAAGTTTAAATAAATATATAAATAAAATCAATAAACATCATACAACAGCAAATAAAATATAATTATATGTTTAAAGAGAGAGGACGTGCTTTTTTATTATGGTTTTAAAAGTGGACATAGTTTAAGCACGCCTTACGGACACGGGCAAGTCACTTCATGGCCGATCTGCTTGTACAGTAGGATTTATCACAGGAACTGGTGGAATGCATCTCTAATACCTATCAGGTATATTTAGTCGGCGACAAATTAGTTTAGTCCTATTTAAGTAGGATACAGAAATACGTTGTCAGTTCAGTTAAGTGATGAAAAACTACTGTACAAAGAGTCACTTTAAAAGGCGAACTGATGCCTCCTAAACTAGGACAGAAGCCTGTGTTTTAGGAGGCAGGGTTCCTCAATATATAACACACAATTGGTATAAGGTGTCGTGCAAGTACTTATATGAACACAAATAAAGATAATACAAATACAAAACAAATACGCCTTAACTAAAATACAGTTTTGAATAAAAAAGTATTTTGGTTTTGCTTATTTTCTTGCCGTCCATTTAAAAAGACTCACTCTAATCGCCTGAATACGTTTTATCGAACGGTCGAATACACGCACGCCGCACAGGATACGGTTCATATAACCCAGATTGTAACTTCAAGCTAAAAGAATTTTATTTTTTACTCCACCACCTTGGGGTGAAACTAATTAGGAATTTTCGTCCACTTACCGCCACGTTTTATGCGTAGAAGAACACCATTAATCATAACTAAGAGTTCCCCTGTATTTTAGTTTTCGTAATAGTATTGAAGAAAGTAATAATACTGTCTTTTTTGAGTTTTTCTTTTCGAAATTCTGGCATGATAGTTCGTGACCAGAAAATTGGAAAAATGATTTTAATTATTGCCGATCCAAAAGCCTAGTATCTACCACGGAGCATGGTAAATAAGACCTAGAAACTTATGTGTTTAGATCGATTTTCGCGAAGCGTTTTTATTTATTTTATTACCTTCAACCCGCTGCAAAAGTCGCCAATCCGCATTGAGCAAGCGTGGTGATTACGCTCAATCCTTCTCTGTATGAGAGGAGACCTGTGCCCAGCAGTGGGACGATAAAAAGGTTGATGATGATGAACCCGCTGCTTCTTATATCATGCATGTTATGTCGTTAAAAAGCCTATATTGGAAGCACCAAGGTATAAGTATTCCCTTACGAAATTTCACCAAGATCGGTGCAGTGGTTCGTTGGAAATAAAAGTGGACAGGGCCAAGAATTAAAAAAAAAAACATGTTTTTTTTGATATTAAGTACCGTATATAATTTTATAGGCATTAAGTAAAAAGCTGTTACTTTGACATAACAGTTAGACCATTTTTTCATTTGATAGATTAACTGTGTGATAAAAATACTGAAACTGAATGCCACGTGCGGTCCATCTATGTATTTTTACGTCAGGATTCTGAAATAAAGTAGATATTTCCAACCAACAAGGTATTTCCTTTATATGCCGTAACTCCAGGGTACTAGGTATGGTAGAGTGTTAGGTAGGTTAGTCAGATACCTAGGGTGGTAGTGATAGTACCCGCGTGATCTAGTGTATCTGCGTGATCGTCTTAAACGGGTTATAACCCGTTTAATACGATCACGCTTAATACGATTTCTCGCATAATACTTACGCCGCTTTACGCCAGTCCCTACAACTTGAGACATATTTTCACACACTCCTTAACGCATTATTTTGTACAGGTTTTCGTAAAACCTACTTAAGGCACAGGTCTCACAATGTGAATTTATTATATAAGTAGTCCAAAACTGTTAAGTATTACAAAATCATTATGGGGCAAAATAAATGAATTTATTATGTTCAGTTATAACTTTTTGGGTCATTTTTCATACAAAATTATTCGACTAAGTCGCAATTTATTAGTAACTAGGGGCCGCCAGCGACTTCGTTCGCGTGGATTTAGTTATGCTTCCCTCATATTAATCGCAGCGTAATGTTATATGGCCTAAAGCCTTCTTGGATTAATGAGCTATCCAACACAAAAATAATTTTTCAAATTGGACCAGTAGTTCCTGAGATTAGAGCGTTCAAAGTTCAGTACTAGGCGCCGCGCCGCGCGAGCGGTGCGGTGACCATATTCTTGTCGGGACAACCAGGTCAGATAACAACCATAAATTTGTGGTTTTTGATGATATATTTTTGAAATTTTGGACATAGATTCTTTACTTAAAAATACTGGCCACGTGTTCGGGTTTCGCATAGACAAAAATTAATGTTGTAGATTCCATCCCTAGAGTTATAGGGTAGGTATACCTAAAAATACCCATAAGTATTACCACACACTAGAGTTATATTTTTCTTTTAAAAGGGTGAATTCAGATATATACGTACGCATGTGACCTTTTATAAGGACATTTTATAAGGTCAAAGTTTGTCCTTTCCGAGCGTCCCTAAGCCAAAACAGTAGAGGAAAGTATTAGCTATAGAATTTTATCCTGCGTAAACACACTAACAGTAGCAATGGTTTTGTTTTTGACATTTTAATAATATTCATTGCGTTATTTACGTTGGTGAGCGGACAATTTTGAGAAATGTATTAAACAATTTCCTTCCAAGTATATTGTGTTACGCAGTTGAGGTTCTGGAAATGGGAAAACAATTTCTATTATTGAATAACAAAACCCAGTTTCTTCAACTATTTCATATTACATGTTTACAAGTGGGAATCCTGCGCATTTTTCAACATAATAGCGTGAAGTAAAGGAATAAAAGATGTGGATAAGGGCGTAGTGCAAAGGACGAGTTAAGTCCCGTCTACACGCTCCGTCTTGCCTGCGCAGTCCAGTAGGCCTAGTATGAGTTTTCAATACGAAACTCGTTCGATCGTATCGAGCGCATTTGGCGCTCTCATTGGTTGAGAGTTCTTACGACCTTGAAGCGGGCCAATCGCTGAGTCAAACGCGCTCGATATCGGCGAACGAGTTTCGTAATGAAAACTCATACTAGGCCTACAGGCCTGTGCAGTCTAGACGTGTAGGCTTAGTATGAGTTTTCATTACGAAACTCTATCGTCGATATCGAGCGCGTTTGACTCAGCGATTGGCCCACTTCAAGGTCGTAAGAACTCTCAACCAATGAGAGCGCCAAACGCGCTCGATATCAACGATCGAGTTTCGTATTGAAAACTCATACTAGGCCTACTTGTTGTTATTTCACATAACCAGTTACAATAACCAGCGACGCGATGTGTATCTGAATACGTGGTTACGACTCAAATTAAAAAGTAGTTATTTTTGTAAATGCGTTATTTCATACACACGTTATGCCGTAGCGGGTAGCCGTATCGTGCACCACACCGGCGGCGCGCGTCACAATCCCAGTAGCTGAATTAAAATAACTAGCTACAAAAATAACTTGTTTTATAACAGGTTACGCCGATCAAGTAACCGGTTACATTACGTTTCTTGAAAAAGGCGCTACGCCCACACCTAGTGCAGTGTTGCCAGATATACAGATTTATCGGTATCCATACAGATTTTCAACACGTCATACCGATAAAAATTAAGGAGTTCATTTTATACAGATTTTGGTTAATAACCACTTTTTTCGTACAGAATTAGTAATTTTCAGAACATAATGGCAACATTGGAGAACACTACCCAAATATAATTTTGTGGGAAATACCCAACCATACCACCATATACTTTGGTCGGGGATTTCCCACAAAATATGTTAAAATAGCGACTGAATGAGTTCATAATCATTCATCCTGCGACTTGCGAGTTCTGTGTTCATTCGTTTGTTTAATTTCATCGAATTACGAGCTTCTTTTTGTGATTGAGTATTGTATTTTATTCTTTTGAAACGTATTAAGTGTGTGTTTAAACGAAGCTAATAGCTAGCGCTCCGAAGAAACCACGGATCCTGCAGCACTTTAATCGGGAATGCATGGGAGAATCGTGCTTCGGCAATTGGCTTGTACCTAGCAAGAAAGGAGATACAAACCCGTTTTGCAAATATTGTTTATCTTATCTCTCAATAGGATGTGGTCTCAATGATTCATATCGCCACCAAAAAAAAAAAACTGCGAATCTTTTCATCTATAAATCTGATTAAAACGAAACAACGAAATCGATTAGAAACGAGCACGATTGAAGGGTTATTACATACCTACTAAGCAACTGTTAAATAATGAGCCATGTTATATGTTATTTTTTTTTTGTAATTTGCTTAGTAAAATGAATAAGTACGCATTTCCGATTTCCCTTTTTTTCTCGAAAAAAAAAAAAAATCAAATTTCACAATTTTTTATAATTACAGAATAAAAACGACAGATACAGATTTTATACGGATTTTCATATATTTACTAAATACAGATTTCATACAGATTTTAACAGTCCCCTATACAGATCTTGGCTCTCCAGATCTGGCAACACTGACCTAGTGCAGTCATGACTGTACAAAAAGACGGAACATTCGGGACTGCGCGCGCTACTGTCTTGCCGTCCACACAAACGCGCTTACCTGCGCAAACTGGTTTGCACAGGCATGCTCGCAGGTAAGACGGAGCGTGTAGACGGGGCATAAAGTATTATTGTCATACGTAAATTAAGAGGTCATAGAAGAAAAATCACTAAGTAAAATAAAAAAAAAGAAAACCTAATGAACAGGTACAGACGACAGCACATCAAGCTACTACAATGTGTCAGATTTGTTTATTATATTTTCACCTTTATCTCTAAAGCATTAAGGCTCAAGATTGATTGGGAATATTTGACAGTTTCGGATAGCTTTACCTACTGTCGTCCGTACAATGGCGCCGACTTTCTTGTCCAGAAAATAAACCACAGTAAGTTCAATGTATCTTATTCTGTCTATCTTATTAAGAAAAGGACAGAAGATTTAGTTCTGTCAAATCAGTCAGCTATTGACGTTTATTGACGTATTTCTGGGCGCCATGTTTTTAACCACATCTAAATTGTCTATCATCATCATTATTTTTCTGTCCTTTTCATAATGAAATAGAAAGTAAAATATGCACTGTACATAAGTTTAGTTGGGTTTGTGATAAAGGAAATCGAGACTACTGTTACATCTTTTGGTGCGTGTATGACGTTGACAAGAGGGCGCTTTTCGGAAACATTTGTGCAAATGAGATCATTTTGGTTTTACATTACATTCCTTCTATTCTTTCTATTGGAGTTCGGTTATATCGCGCGTTTTAGATATCCCTTGGGAATATAATTTATTTCCGGGATAAAAAATACCCTATTAATTAATCCGGACTTCTAACTTTATGTATGCAAAATTTCAAAGCAATCGGTTCAGTAGTTACGGCGTGAAAGCGAAACAAACAAACAAACAAACTCACTTTCCTATTTATGACATTAATAAGGATAGTTTTAAGATGTAATTTTTTCTTTGATGCCAAGAAACGCATTTTTTTTAAATTATAAACTAGGGCTTAACTCCAGTCCCGCCTGATGGTAAGCAGTGATGCAATCGTTGATGGTAAAGCGCGACAGTAGAGCGAGGTGATGCAATGTTAAACCCAACAATACGATCAACGATGCTGCGCCAAAGAGAGATTGATCTGGAGACGCTCCACGACTAAACTCCCGCAATAGCATTTTGCCCATCGTACCCGGCACACATCGCCACACAACTGTTTAGACCCGTCCTCCGTACGGCTTCACCAGACATCATGCCGGAACACGACGAATTGCTTGGTGGTAAGACTTTGTCTGGTGGGTGGTAACTTCTGCCGGCAGCGGATGTTATGACCTACCACCGAGGAATATATTTCTTTCTTTCAATTATTTATTCACTTATTTACCGAAGGGTGAATAAACATGTTTCATTAATTCATTCAAGCAAACACGAAGTTAAAACTAAAGTACTAAACTATTTGCACACACCTACATCACGTCACATGCAAACATCTCCCTTTTCATGTACCACACCACACCACACCACACCACACCACACCACACCACACCACACCACACCAAAACCAGTCACACACCCTTTACACACAAGCTCGGAAATTACTATTGACGCATTACTGTATTTTTGGATGTAGTTTATTATTTATCAGGTCTATATCAAATTACTTATTATAGGTTTTGTTAGCATATTCATACATACCTACATATGTATATTAAGGTGTCTATTGCACACAAAGCCACAGTAAAACACTAGAACACGAGTCCAAAGTCACAGGGTTACTTGTTTAGAAGGCAGGGTTTTTTTTACTATCTATCTTATAAGATGTTAATCGAAATTAAGTGATGTCAAGGACAATTTCTTTCAAAATTAAATGCCATTAATTTATTTGGATAACGATTAATATATATTTTTTAAACGCTTTGCTACTATTTGTCGCAGCGTGATGTTATATAGTCTAAAGTCTTCCTGGATTAATGGGCTATCCAACGCAAAAATATTTTTTTCAAATCGGACTAGTAGTTATACAGCCTTTTATTACCCCAAAATACAATGTGCCTACATGAAATCCCTCGTTTGTGGAATGCATTGCCAATTGAAATAAAATGCGGGCAGTCGTTGCAGGACTTCAAGAGACTTGTGAAGGAACACTACTTGTCGTTATGACATACGCTTGAATTCACATACGTAACTTCTAACTGGAAATCTTGCCTTATCGTGACATGTGTGACGGGAAATGCCTTCGAAACATGTACTTGCAAATACCTGTGCCATCTAGTTTTGAAAATTAAAATGTAAAAAGTTTTTAAAAGGTCACAAGAAATAAACATAGTTGCATTACTAACTCTCCCACGAAGGCATAATTAAGACGCTGTTAAACTGAAAAAAGAAAGACTGATAATCGCCCCGATTTCCTAGTTCACAACTAAGTTTAACTTCAGTCATCAGCGCATCTTTTTCTATATTTGATTAAGAAAAGGACAGAGCATAACATGTCAGTTTACAACTGCCAAATTAGTCCTCTCCTGACATAAATTGTTGTATCTCTGGTCGCCATGTTTATAATCGCGTCTAAACTGTCTATGGAATAGCGTATCATGCCTTTGCCTTTTCCGTTCGGAAGTACGGAAAGAAGAGAACCAAAAAAAAAAAAAAAAAAAAATGTCTATGGAATATCTTAATTTGACAGGATTAAATGAAATGAAATGGAAAGAAAAAGATGCTTTGAACTTAAATTTACTTAAAATCTACTCTAAAAATGAGGAAATAAGTTCGTTCCTACTAAAGGTGTTAGAAGATTTTTTGCGAGCCAAAAAAAAAGTCTTACTATTGGATAGTAAGTGTTGCCCGATTAGGTGCAAAAAATCTTGTTATATGAAAACCAAATGGAACTCGACCAGAAATTACAAGCGGATTTTGTTTTATGAAATTTTATCAATGTTTTTTTTTTTTTCTAGGTGGAAAGGCAAAGACGACAGCAAAGAGAGTTGGAAGAAAAGTTAGCAGAGATGAGGATAGGTGTCGCCACCGGTCTGAATGAAGTCACAGGACTAGCTACAAGTAAGTTTATTTTGAATCTTATCTAAATCGCATTATTTTCATTTATGATTCAGTTTTATAAACAGATAAAAGTCTTAACATACCAATGATGACTAATATTTTATATTTATCAACAATATATTTCAAATTATTTTTATTGCTTGTGTGACTACGATATTTTATAACTCTATATTGATGACAAGAATTACCTCTAGTCACTCCATGTAAATACTGGAATTTAATTGCATCCGGATAGGCTAGATGACAATCCCTACATACAGCTCTCCCAAAGTGATAATGCGCATAGAAATCTTCGTCACTGTTCGGCAACGGTCGTATTCCGTGGTTAAGTGCATAAAAAGTGGTTAAGTGCACCACTCTATATACGTGTCTTCTTCCGAACGCTCGGGGAATACGACCGTTGCCGAACAGTGACGAAGATTTCTATGCGCATTATCACTTTGGAGACCTGTACTTAGGTACTTGCTACAAGGCTTGGCTAATGTTGAAAATGGTCATTTGCTTTTATTCTTCATTTACCAGCTATTCGTTCCGATAGAGATAAAAAACTCTTTCTTCCTTAACTTCGATTATTTTGTTCACAAACTAAACTAATTTTAAGTTAAGTTTCATTAAGAAAAGGTTAGAAGATAACATTTTAGTTTAATCCTGTCAAATTAAGATACACCATAGACAGTTAGACGCGATTATAAACATGGCGACCAAAACTACGTCAGTTTACGTCAGGAGCGGACTAATTTGACAGGTCTAAACTGACATTTTATCTTCTGTCCTTTTCTTAATGAAATATAAAGAAATAGATGTACTGAGCTTAAATATAATTTAGTTTGTGAATAAAAAAATAGGGGCCATTATCTGACGTTAAAGGCAAAAGCATCTCAAGCGCTACAGTAGGCCTAGTATGAGTTTTCATTACGAGACTCGAACGTCGATATCGAGCGCGTTTGACTCGTCGATTGGTCCGCTTCAAGGTTGTAAGAACTCTCAACCAATGAGAGCGCCAAACGCGCTCGATATCGACAACCGAGTCTCGGAATGAAAACTCATACTAGGCCTACAGAGATATTTTGGCGCCTTAATTACATTGACATGGGTCAGGGTTGCGGGTTGGTTAAACACGAAACCGTGGCCTTAGCCGTCGCCCAGGCAAGTGAAGAAACACGGGTGCGTTTTAGTCAGTAAAAGTCTGACACACCCTTCCGCTCCGCCCAGAGCGGGAGAAGTCATTTGACGATTTCCCATTCCAACAAAAATGGGGGGACGTTGTTGGGAAAAAATGGGAAATTGTCATCAAAATATCGGCGTTAGTACCGATTTTGACTACGAGCCAAAATAACCCGCTGTTCAGACGATAGAACATCAAGCCACTACAATCTGTCAGATTTCTTTATCCGATCCGATATTATCTCCAAAGCATTAAGGCTCAAGGTTGATTGGGAATATCTGACATTTTGGGTAACTTGACCTGCTGTCGTCCGTATATGACTAGATACTTAAATAACAAATAAATTAAACTTACAATTGTATATTTAGTTCCAGTACAGTTGCAAGGTCCTGGCCGGCCGTGCGAACCGCTGTCGCCTATATCAGAGACGCCTCCACCACCCTCGCCCCGAACTCCCTCGTCTAGTGGTAAGTGTTAAAAAAGAACAGCTTTTCTATTCATCATCATCATCCTTTTTATCATCCCACTGCTGGGCACAGGTCTCCTCTCATACAGAGAATGATTGAGCGTAATCACCACGCTTGCTCAATGCGAGTTGGCGATTTCAGACTTTAAAGTCCAGGTTTCCTCAAGATGTTTTTCTATTAATTCTCTCATATTGGCTAGAACTGTGATTTTTTTAATTTTTTTAAGTATAAGTAAGTAATTTTTAATATTAAGTAAGTACGCCATTGTACAAGTGTTACCTTTGCAACTTGAATTTTTATTTATTATACTCAAAATTTATAAGAACGAATTTCAACCTGAAAATCAAAATCCGCCCAAGTCGACCTTCGATTTTTTGGCGTCTCTCTTGATGTTCGACTTATAAGGGGTTTCACTGAACATACAACATTATATGTATATTAATGTTTTCTACATATTTTTGTCAAATGGAGTCCTGTCAAATTAAGATATTCCATAGATGTGTAGGTGCCATTAAAAACATGGCGACCAAAATTACGTCAATTAATGTCAGGCGCGGACTAATATAACAGGACTAAACTAATATTTATCGTCTGTCCTTTGTCCTGTGTCTTAATGAAAATCATTCGCCATTATCATATTTTAGAGCTCTTTACATAAAAATTTGCCAACGGTGTTGTTTCTGTCTGACTACAACTTGAGTGTCTTCAAGGCTAGAGTGAATAGGCTCTTAATAAACTAGCGCGCTTTACATCACTGCTTACCATCAGGCGGGATTTCGGTCAAGCACTAGTTTATAAATTCATTAATTCTAGGTTATTGAATTAACCATGTTTTGCACTATTTACAGGTACAAACACTAGATCAGTATCAGCGGCAGTGAGCGATGAATCAGTGGCGGGCGACTCTGGTGTGTTCGAAGCGGCACAGGCGGCAAACGATCCTTCTAATGCAGGTAATGCATTATAAACCTTATACTTATGAGAATAAGGTTGTGTTGGGTTGTGTGATAGGAAAAGTTACAGTTTAGCTTGATTTACTAGATTCTTTAACAGGGTAGTTGACTAAAAAAAACTAATTAGTCCGTCAGTCAGATTTCCAAAAAAATACTAGACATGTATTTTTTCTTTTTTCATATAAACAAAAAATGAAGACGACACAGTGTGTTGAAAATCGTGTGACGTCACTGCACGCTACACTTTTTAGCGAGCAGTGACGTCACCAGCCGCCACTCCTGATCTTTGATGCCTTTAAATTTGTAAATTTTTATTGGTCTGATAAAACAAAATATACGTATCCAATATTTTTCTATAATCTGAATGACGGACTAAATAGAATATATTTTTTACCCAGGAAACATCCTTATTGTTCGAAACAAATCTTAGATTTTGATGATTTTTTATAACATTTATAATATACAACATTATTTTTTCTATATGCGAAACCCGAAACACGCGTCTAGGAATAATAATAACAATAGTAAGCCTTTATTTAACTTTTAGGCCCTAATATAATTTAAGTATTTCGAAAAAAGTAACAATAATAATTATAGTAAATAAATAAATTCAGATTTCAATAAGATTCATGGCCCCTTTCGGTATAGCCCTCCTCGAAGTGCCTCCATTTATTTCCATCTTTTGCCATTACATTTAAACAGACGTGTCTAGTATTTTTATGTAGGTAAAGACTCTATGTACAAAATTTCAATAAGATATCATGAAAAATCACTAAGTTATGACCTTGTTATCTTACCTGGGTAAGATAACAAGGTCATAACTTAGTGATTTTTCATTGGCTAGGACCCCAGGGCCCTAGCCAATGTAACATCGCTTCACAACGAAACGAAATCGTATACGAAACCAACCAATAACGAAAACAATAAATCACGTGGTCAATCGTTCCCGCCATTGGTTCGATTTCGCTTCGCTAAGAAGCGATGTTACATTGGCTACAGGCCCTGGTTGTTCCAACAAAAAAATATGGTCTACTCCGCTCGGGCGGGCTAGTGGTGCGTTGACCTGTGCCATCAGCTGTTGCGCGGGCATGATCTACCGTAAACTGAACTTGTGCGTAGTGCAACAATTTCTAAATGTATTTGTGAAAAAATTTAACATGGTGTAAAAATGATTGGAATCGATTCAGTTGCTTATTGTGAACAAACTATATTCAGCCCCCTAATCGGCGAACACACTTTTGTCAAATGATTGCGACTAGTTGGGATCGTTTGGACCGAACGGACCAATGGGCGGTCCGAACGATCCCAACTGATGCCAACTAGTCGCTATCATTTGACAAATATGTGTTCGCCGATTAGGGGGCAGGTTTCGTATAGAGAAAATATAACGTTCTCTAATAATTTGACATGACGTGTATTAGTGACTGGTATCTAATATTGTATTTCATATTACAGTGAACAGTGCTCAAATTGAGATCAAATTGCGCTACTGTGTGGAAGAAAGCGCTTTGGAGATAGGAATCCTGCGTGCGCGCAACCTCCACGCGTTGTTCATTGATATTGGCACTCAAGTGTAAGTATTATTGTATCATTTTTTCTTTCTTCTCTGGCTTGCCACGGTTTGTGCATTTAGCCAATGTCACGTATTGGGATTGTTGGAAAAACGAATTCGTAATGTATTTTCATTCATGTCGAAAATGACGGCCGCGTGAACCGTCTGCGAGGGAGGTTTGAGGCAAAGTCATGATGTGGCCACTGTGCTGCGATATCTCGAATGTTCTTTATAAATTATTTAGGTACTGAATGCATTTTTTAGTACATAAATCACATACTTTTATTTAGTAAACAACACTATAAATTATTTAAAACTCAAGTGAAAAGATAATGGATTTCTATGTTTAGTTAAGTTTCTACTAACACTTATACGATAATTTAGTACTATTCTTAGAAGACATACCGAAATACTGACGAAACCACAGTTTCTTTTAAAGTCTAGCCCTAATCGCCCCAAGCCACTCGGTTCCTGCTGCTGTTGGTTACTGCTGTGCTGCGAGTCGTGGGTTCAATTCCCGCACGAAAAAAAAAATGGTCTGATTATGTAGATGTGTTTGAAATAGTCTTCCGAGGAAGTAACTAGACAGCTTTTAGTGGGCATATCCAGTTGTGGATGCATTTGACAATATGCGGGCAGTTAAATCCCGAAGTTAAGGAGTTCAATGACTCGATGACATTTGGGCAAGTCGTATAATCGTCAGTCTCCGTGGCGCAGCGGTCAACACGCCTGCCTGCGACGTGGAGGCCCCGGGTTCGATCCCCGGCCAGGTCACGATGGAAAACGATCTTTTTCTGATTGGCCTGGGTCTTGGATGTTTATCTATATATGTATCTATTATAAAAATATAGTATCGTTGAGTTAGTATCCCATAACACAAGTCTCGAACTTACTTTGGGGCTAGCTCAATCTGTGTGATTTGTCCGTATTTATTTATTTGTTTATAATGTACTCGAATTTCTAGACTAACACAAAATGAAAAAAGAAATGTCTTGTGTAGTCTTCACATTATATGCACGTAAATTATCTTTAATACCAACATCATTAATAAATAACACGCCATTCAATATAACACATGAATGGTTTAATACAGATATGAGGAAATGTTCATAAGCCTCTTTAAAAGGTGTGGTCGGTGTCGATTAGTTGGTTCATAAAGTAATCAGTGGTTCGATTGTTGAGTGTAATCTAGCAGCCAGATATCACATCGATGATAGATTTTATGAATCGATTAATTTTGGATCGATTGTTTAGGCCAGTCTTTGTAAGTAGCTTTTATTTGAGTTTAAAATTAATCTATTGTCTTCATTGGTGTTGATTGTCACATATTTTTCACTAGCGGCCGCCAGCGACTTCGTTTGCGTGGAGTTAGTTATGCTCCGCTCCTATTGGTCACAGCGTGATGTTATATAGCCTAAAGCCTTCCTGGATTAATGGACTATCTAACGCAAAAATAATTTTTCAAATCGGACCAGTAGTTCCTGAGATTAGCGCGTTCAAACAAACAAACTCTTCAGCTTTATATATTAGTATATATTTTTGGAATAATAGGGATGTATTATTTTGTTTTATTTACAATCTTGTGTAAGGAAAAGGTAGTAAATCAAACACAAAAACTTTTGGGAATAGAATAGAATACTCTTTATTATGTAGGTACACCATATAGATTACAGAACATAAATAAAAAGATTTTACAATGGGTGACACAATGGGCGGTCTTATCGCTAAGAGCGATCTTTTACAGACAACCTTTGGATGGAATACTAAGGGGAAGGAGGGAGAAATAATGTAGGTAATCTACAGTGTACTATTTACCTACATAGTTTATATAATAAATATGCACGTTAAGTGTATCATACTAGTCTAATAAATATATACATCAAATTAATAAACATCATACAAAACCAAATAAAAAAAATTTAATGTTTGGAATTGAAAAAATGACGATGATCCCTGAGTTTGTTTCGACTTTTTCTTCTCAGAGGTAGTCAGTTAGGAAATGCTGGCTTCATCTAGTTAAAAAAAATATGTCGTGTAAAAGTGATCAGTGATCCTACTTGCTTAGTAAACGATTTGATTTCATTTGAGTCTGATGTTCCCCCACAGCGGCGTGCGTTGTGCGCTAGTGGTGGGCGGCGGGTGTGGCGTGGCGTGGCGAGCGGAGGGAGCGGCGTGGCGTGGCGCGGCACTGGCGTGGCGCCACACACACCGCGCACCGCTCGCCGGCACCAGAGCTCTCCGCGCCGCCACGCTACAAGTCAACCTCACGGCCGGCAGCGAGTGCCTCGTAAGTACAAACCCACACCACTTTACTTCAAAAATGGACATAGTTATAACCCACAAAAACCCTTTTTTGTGTCACTGCCATAAATGTCTAAAATCTACACATCAACTGTAGTATACGCAAAAATATCAAAGCCGCAAAAAAGTACAGGAAAATACCCATTACTTAAAAGGAAATTTAAATCTACTGTCATGTTATTTAATATATAAATTTGACTTCAAACTCTATTTTCTCAAAAGCAAGTTTGCTGGCTGGATCCTTTTTGCATAACTACGTCCAAATGTCTCTGCGAATGTTGCCAATAGTAAATTTTTAGACTGCACGGTTAGCGCAGTGGTTAAGCTATCTACTGCTGCGCTGCGTTTCACGGGTTCGATGCCCGCACGGAACAAATATTTGTATGACCTACAACTAGTTGTTCCGGGTCTGGATGTTTGTGTATGTGAGTTTATATGTTTGTAAACGCAGCCACGATATAGAAGAAATTTCTTCTGTTTTGTTACAAACTAAATTAGTATTATTCAGTAGTTTACTTCCTAAGTCCTTCTAAGTCAATCAGGCACAAATAGAATCAGGTAGTAATAACATCAAAAAAACTCTTTAAAATCGGATTTTTCCATCTTACCTATTTATTTCAATACACAAAACTCGAAAAAAAATCATATATTTGTTTTTTTATTACTTTTCAAGTATTTTAAAAATGATGACAACTAGCCAAATTCGAGTATTCGGCTTCAAGCCTCGAGTGCCATGTGAATACCCCACAAGGCGAGAGCGATTACCTTCTGACCAACCTTACCCTTTACCCTTCTTACCCTTACCATAAAACAAACTAAGCCTTACCCTTTACCCTACAGGGCTGTGCTCAAGTGAGCCTAGCGGACTTCGATCCAGACTCAGTGTCCCAGAAATGGTACAACGTGCTTAGCTTCAGGTGCATGAGAAGAGATGAGAGCTCTGATGAGTCCACTGTTATATCGTCGCAAACTTCTACGTTAACTAGGAATAGAGGTAAGCAGAATTCTTAATTAGTTTTATTAAAATTATCATAATAGGCGTCCATTTACATAACTTTATTACTAAAAAATTGCACGCACGATGGGTTCCGTACCATTATCTTAAAAAAACGGCAAAACATCACGTTTGTTGTATGGGAGCCCCTTTAAATATTTTTTATTTTTAGTAATATATAGCGGCAACAGAAATACATAATCTACGAAAATTTCAACTGTCTAGCTATTACGGTTCATGAGATACAGCCTGGTGATAGACGGACGGACGGATAGCGAAGTCTCATGAATAGGGCTTCGTTTTATCTTTTAGGCACGGAACCTTAGAAAGATATAATAAGGTATATGGATATCTTATTATATATTTTACTACAGATCCATATTTATTCCAAGATCATTTGTACTCGTATCACACTTTTTTTATTTTAAATCATAAGAACAGTTTCGCTTTGTTCCACCGGTAAAGACTTCTTAAATCCTATATTATTTTACAGGACCAGAAAGTATGACGGGTGCGGAATGTAACGTGGATTGTGGTGATAATTCAGCGTCGGAGGACGAAGAGTCTAGAGAGCCACTGAATCAGGTATGTTAACAAAAATAAGTAACATTAAGAGTAAAATAGTCAACTTGTCGTCAAAAAGAAAGAGGTCCTTCGGCAAATTCTGCTCGGCTGGGCTGCTTTCGGGAAGCCACGTAGAATCTTCCCGTCCGAAATACCGATGTGTCTCAAGACAAAAGTCTTCGACCAGTGTGTGTTGCCAGTGATAACTTATGGAACTGAGACGTGGCCGCTAACAATGGGCCTTAGCTCGAGGTCACTGAAAGGGCAATGGAGAAGGCTATGCTTGCCGCAGAAGAACGAGAGTAACCGACATAGCCGGGCACATTGCCTGTAGGACCGATACGTGATGGGTCCGACGGGTTCTCGAGTGGCCACCACGCACCGGAAGACGCAGCGGGGTAGACCCCGACAAGTCGAACCGACGACCTGGTGAAGGTCGCGGGAAACCGCAGGACGTAAATGAATAATCCCTGACCCTTGACACGATACAAAAAAAAAATCACTATTAAGTTAAAAGTTTTCTACATTTTCACCCTTGATTCTCATACATAAGGTTTATAAATTTTCCCCTTTTTAGTCAAAACACTGCAATACATTCAAACTGTCTTCACTTATCATCAGCAAAAACAGATTCTTCTTTAATTTCATTCCAAAAAATTTCTAAAAAGCGTCTATTATAAAATATTTAATCACATTTCTTCTCTTACAGATAGTGGAAGAGGATTCATTCGAGGACTACATTCCGGAAGAAGACATTGCTTTAGAAGAGGAATACCTTCACCCAACCACAGCCGAGAAAGAGACCAACACTGAATGTAACTTCTGTCCAGAAGGAGCGAGGCAGTTGCATAGACGGTTCGTACTAATACTTTGCCTCAGTGGGAGTAATTTTAATAGACTGTGCCTTTTTTAGGCTGAAGTAGACTTACATCTTGAGTTTTTATCCAAGATATAAGTAAAGAAAGAAAGTATCTGTTGAATGGTGGTAGTTGCAAAGGAGGTACTGTATTTTATACTGTGCCTCGGTAAAAGTAATTTTAATTGGTTGTGCCTTTTTAGAGTAATTTAAGGGTTAAGTAGACTTTTTGTTGGGTAAAAGTAATTTTAAAAGGTGTTGGTAATGTAGGTAACTAAAATTTAGTCTTCTATTAGATAATGTTCATTTAGCTGTAAATTGCCTTAGTTGTAATAGTTGTCATTTTATCGATTTTATTATGTTGCTTACACAGACAGTTACTTAAATCGAGGCGATCTCAATGCCTTGTTTAAAGCAAGTGCTCTCATAATAACCTCAAATATAAAGAGGTGCAAGCAAAAAAAATCTAGATACTTTTGGAGCTTTTTACATTGTTGTAAATTA
Source organism: Sesamia inferens (assembly GCA_037179545.1). Lineage (NCBI taxonomy): Eukaryota > Metazoa > Arthropoda > Insecta > Lepidoptera > Noctuidae > Sesamia > Sesamia inferens. Next base: position 11,173,430 of record CM073935.1, on the reverse strand, counting down.
TTCAAACTAGGCTAAGAATTAGCACTTTTTGAACTTTCCGCTCTTCGCCACTTCCTAGTGCTTCCTTAGGGAAAAAGTGGTGCAATAAACATCCCAGCAGCACAGCTGTCTGTTCAGTTAGAAGAAATCCTAGGTTCTGAGTAACAATAGCAGTGGTGTTACAGGCAAAAATTCGAAGACATGTGAACTGGGTCCCAGCAGTGGGGTTATTGTAGGTCGGTTATAAACCAATGAAGTTCTTGGTACCTACACCTCGCGCGAGTTAACTGTGCACCTTGCTCTGTGACGTCATTCTGACGGCACCGTTTGCAAAAAATGAGAATTATGTTAAAAAAATTTGGGTCCGGACCCGTGCTTCACCCAAGTTCTCCACCTGGGTGAAGCACGGGGACTGCTAAGGTCCCGTGCTCCAACTGATGATGTTATTGTACAGTGAATCAGTGAATAGTTTTCCCTATATGATTCAAAGGATCTAAACAATTATATATTTAATAGGAGTTAATTTATATGTACAATGATATATTTTATAATTAATTTAATTGAAACTGTTATTATATTTCATTCATATAATTTAATTACCTTACAAACTTTTTTTGGCGCACGGAATAGAGTTTGGGTTTTATTTACAAACCTATTTCGTGCATAAAATTTGTCTGCTTATGTCTTTTTTTCTGTCGTTGTCGAGGAAAAAACGTACTAATAAAGTAACTGAGAGTTGGAATTCGAAACACAATAAAGAGTTAAACCATATGTTACCCTGAATAAATCACTAACAGTGATATTGCAAAATAAAGATTCTTTAGACGTATCGGTACAATCGCAAATGCAATTAGTTCATAACGAAATTCCCTTGGGCTAATTTTTGGAAAAAATGTGTTGAAATAAATTGTATTGATGAAATATTTGATAAATGAAGTATTTTTTTTTTCTTAATTGACTGTTCAACTTGACTGTACTAATCACCAGTTGGAGCACGGGACCTTAGAAGTCCCTGTGCTTCACCTAGGTGGAGAACTTGGGTCAAGCACGGCTCCGGACCCAAAAATTTAACGAAGTTAATATAAGGTCGTTTTGATGATAAAGCGTGACAATACTTGGTCATTTTACTCATGGCGTTTTGCAATTAAATTGATACATATGAACTGAAATATAATGTTGTTGCAATCAACAGGCTTCACCAACGCGTCGAAAATGTAAAAACAAAAACAAACTTAATAAAAAACCAAAGCAAAAACTCTACAGAAACAGTAAAAACAACAGGGAATTTAAACAATTGTAACAAAGATGCTGTCGCTACTAATCGCTTACGGCGAATGCGGGGCGTCGCGCGGGGAAGCGGGAGCGGGGTCACATTCCAGCGAGGTGCACACTTAACTCGAGTTATATCTGTATTCTTAAAAAGCAGTAGAGGCTTACTAACCTTGGTGTCGGGCTACAGTGTACCTTTTCCTCTCAGATATATGAAGTTGAGACGCGCGGCAGGCGACGGCCGGCCTCAGCACTCGCCGCTAGAGAAATAGTATATACCCCCTTGTGTACATAGTTGTATATAGGTATGTTTACATTGTGTCGGGTTGCTTCCTATAAGCCATAACTTTTTGGGTTTCTGATTGATTAATATGGGTGATGTGCTCAATCATTTTAGATAAGATTTTTATCAAAGATAATAATTTGACGGTACTTTTTGAATCTGCTATCTACAATTTTGTAAGTCATACACAGTCTCAAATTACCAAATCCGTTAAACATAGCTATTTAAATTATTACTCTGTATCGTACATGTTAACACAATATGCAGAAACTGAACTATGTTTAATTACGTTTACCGGTAAACGGGGGTGGGTTAGTGGTCAGTATTTAGAAACGGGGAGTGGGTTTGTTACCTGTATTTACCGGTAAACGAAGGTGGGTTAGTGGCCAGTATTTAGCGGTAAACGGGGGTGAGTTTGTGACTGGTATTTAGAGGTAAATGGGGTGGGTTTTTGACTGGTATTTAGCGGTAAAAGAGGGTGGGTTTGTGATCAGTATTTAGAGTTAAACGGGGGAGGATTTGTGACCGGTATTTAGAGTTAAAAGGGAGTGGGTTTGAGACCGGTATTTAGCGGTAAACTGGGGTGGGTTTATGACCGGTATTTAGATTAAAACGGGGGAGGGTTTGTGACCGGTATTTAGAGTAAAACGGGAGTGGATTTGTCACTGGTATTTAGAGTTAAACGGGGTTTGGTTTATGTTCGGTATTAAGCTACTATTTGAGGTGCAATAATGCTTAAGAGGTGCGATTTGTGTTAACATGTATACAAAATACTAATTAAGTATTTTCTTTTATAATTACGGATAAAAAAAAAACAACACTGAATCGTCTCCGTTTGTACAAAATGTAGAAAGTGGGTTTTTCAAAAGTAGAGACCGTCAAAATATTATTTGTTAAGTTATTATTTATGTTACGTATTCGTAACGTATTTAATATATAGTAATTAATAATAATAATATATGGGATTTTTGTAAATTGTGTTAGTTGTCTTGTTTTTGTGTGAAAATTATAATAATGAAGTAATTAATGTATTGGGTATGTCACCTCGCATGTTGTAATCAAATTATATTATTGTACACAGATGTTATGTGCATGAACAAGCATGAAAAGTGGCACAATGTGAATGTATCCTAAATGTATCAAAGCATTATTTTATTCAATTTCATTCACTTGAAAAGTCATGTAAATGTTAATGTCCCTTTAATTTTTTGCTAAAAATGGCATGAAATTTTTTCAAATTGATATTCAATGCAGATATAGGTACTAATACAGTATATTTATCTTATGAAGCGGCGCGCATTTTACTAGTGTTACACATATGCTGTGAATGTGTGCGTGAAAACTGAAAATGAGGACACATTCATAGCTTTCTACACTTGTTTACCACAAGTAAGGGGCGCGTTGCTTCGTGATATAAAAATACTAACTTTTTGATTATGAAATTGACAAAAAATAAATGCTTTGCACATACTAATCTTCCTTACACTATATACTTTACTACAAGATACTTTTATTTCTTTTTAGAAAAAGCCAGCAAGTGAACACCAGCCTTTCCGAGCCCTTGGCTACCATCAAGAGGTCACAAACGTTCTCGCCACAACCGCAGAGCATCGCCAAAGCCCAGTACATTTGCAGGTAGGCCATCATCATCATCATCAACCTTTTATCGTCTCAATGCTGGGCACAGGAACCTCCTGGTCCTCCTCCTGGTCCTCCTCCTGGTCCTCTCATACAGAGAAGGATTGAGCATAATCACCACGCTTGTTCAATGCGGGTTGGGGATTTCAGACTTTAAAGTCCAGGTTTCCTCAAGATGTTTTCCTAGGTATGTGATATATACACATCAGCACTGGGTCTGCGTGGTATATTACAGTATGTTAAGAAAACCCTGTCCGACCCATAAGGATAATAAAGCTTAGGTAAACACATGACCAAATATAATATAAAATTTTATGTAATCATCATAGTACCAATACAAATGAATTGTGAAATAATCTTTTTTTCACACGAATTAATTCCAACTTCCCCGAAATTTGGTAATTTTTAAAAAAGTGACAACGCCGGTATTATTATGAGCGAATAGCGATGCGACCACGTGCCGCGTGCCCTGCCGCCCGCCGCCCGCGGAAGGGTGCTTATCGCACATTTATTAAGTTACCTCTTTTTGCGAAATAAAATTTTTTTAGGGCGATTTTTTTCAAAGTTTATCCCGGTTTTGTATGCATTAGTATAATCAGTTATCGATACCTAACAACACCTTCACGGGTCGGACAGGGTTTTCTTAACATACTGTATAGCCAGCGCCAACTCGAAGAGAGAAGTCCTGTCTCCCAGTGGGGGTATATTTGTTATAGATACAAATTATTTTACATTACTTGGTGATTGGAGTCTCCTGTTAAGCAAAAGATTGCATATGTATAATTTTCTTTTAATATTTTTTATGCTGTATAAAGCGTTTCAACCCAAAAATTAATAGAATGGAAGAGCAGAGAATTCTTATTAAATAGCTTCTTAAGAATTTTATCATACTTTAATCAATATTAAATATTTTCTCCTCAGACTGAATCGTTCGGAGTCGGACTCGTCGATGGCTGCGTACGCGCGTCGTGTGACGTCACGCCCCCCTCCCCCCGCCGGCATTCCCTTTGATCGCAGTGTGCGTGAGCGACGCTCACTAAGGTACCTACGTTTTTTTTTTCATTATCTCAACTCTGATTTTTTATTTATTTGACTAAGTACAGTTCGGGCGTGTCGCCTTCTGATACTAATTTCAACCATTTATCGCACATTTTAGTTTTAGTTTAAATATTTTTTGTAGTACTAACTGTAGTACTATTTCCTATATTTTACCATATTTACATATTTTAAATATTTCTATATAAAAAACATTTAGAAATATAAAAAAAAAATATTATAATTGTATCGGGAATTTTCTAGATCTTAGATAATTTAGTATCTAGAATTTTTTGTGAACGTTCTAATTAAAGTAAAAAGTATTATATATTGATATTTTTGAATTGTCAAGGGGTTAGTCTGTCAGAAAGTTAAAGCCTATGCAAAGCCTTAAAAGGTTTCTAACATAAGTTTTTAGCACAGAGAGACCACTTTTTTTTTTAAAAGCATTGCCCCGCACTAGGAATTTCTCCTTTAACGCGGGCGCGTTTACAAACATATTAACTCACAAATACAAATAACCAGCCCCAGAGCAAATACTTGTCACACATTTACCCCCCCCCCCCTTTTTTGTTTTCTCCATGGTGGAAATCCTCAATGGAAGTCCGCCGTCCTGGGTTGGGCGACAGGGTATGTCAAACTCGTACTGACTAAAAACCACCCCGGTGTCTCTCCGGTCACGTGCACACGGAGCCGCGGGAGTCCTTGATTCTGCCGCGGAAACATTTACCCCTACGCCAACCGTCTCGTGCCGTCGTGGCCTTCTTTTATTTATTTTTTTATTGGAGTTTTTGGCTTGGTTGCTAAGTCCTTTGAACCATTTCTTCGTTATTCCTGTTTTCTTTCGTAACTTATCCTAAACTTATCCTAACTTGACTTAACTTAACCTATCTCCTTTCGTTTCCCGCGTGAGCCGACTAGAAGGGGTTTGGGGTAAAGTCATGATGTGGCCACTATGCTACAATATTTCAATGTTCTTTATAATTTATTATTAATATCTTTAATATTTATTTTTACTACATAAATCACGTGCCTTATTTAGTAAAGAACATCATCATCATTATTAACTTTTTACTATCCCACTGCTGGGACAAGTCTCCTCTCATACAGAGAAGGATTGAGCGTAATCACCATGCTTGCTCAATGCGGGTTGGCGATTTCAGACTTAAAGTCCAGGTTTCCTCAAGATGTTTTCCTTTACCTTCAGTCATTGCTGTCCAAGTAAAAAGTAGCTTAAAAAGTAGGTACATATAACTTTAGAAAAGTTACACTGGTACTTGCCTGATCTGGAATCGAACCCGCGCACTCATACTTGAGAGGCTGGTGATTTAACCACTAGGCCACCACGACTTCACTAGTAAACAACACTATAAATAATTTTAAAAGTCCAATGAAAAATGAGCGTGACACTCAGCTTGACTTTCCCGCCAAAACCGGCCTTCTTTTAAATGTAAGATGTGTGACCGTGTCGTGTTGTGGTCAGATGGGGCCGCGCTGGTTCGTGTGGTCGTGGTCGCGGCGTGTCGACAGCTCGCACGTCCCTGGACCTGGCGCTGGACCTTCGCGCGCAGCACTCTCGTCTTCACCATCTGCGCACCGACATCGCCAATCTCACCGCACTCAAGAAGAGGTATGTATTTGGTATAAAGGGTGTCTCTGACATCGACGCGCAAACGAGTACCATGCATCCAGTAGATGATTCTGTGTAGCTCTTATTGGCTCGCTTCAAGGTTGTAGGAAGTCTCAATCAATGAGAGCGCCAAACACGCTCGATCGAGTCTCGTAATGAAAACTCATGGTAGCCACACTGAACCCTCCAATGGTGGAAATTTTCGTCGGCTTTTTTATAATTAAAAAAAAATATATAAGTAGTTTTTTTTTCACTTTAGACCGTTCATAATTGCTGTACTTTTATAACCCAATAAGATTTTAAAGTAAAAATTAATTAATTCTTCAATTACACAAAAAAGCGCAATGAAAACAAAACTCGAAAAACTATCTTATCCGCTGATTTAATAGAGTTCACATCAGGGATCAACGTCATACCTACAAACTCGCACGGCGGCATGCTTGCAACATTCAAAGGCCGAGCCGACACTTTTTTAAACACTTTGAATTCTGTAACCGTTCATTAACAACATAAATGACTATCATACATTTATTAGTGGCATGCGGTCTAGCCTTTTCGCGAAGTTTGCGTTTCGATGTCAGATACACCTTTATAGGTACAATATGTAAAGAAAACCCTGTCCGATCCATGAAGGTATTGTTAGGTATCGATAACTAAATCTACTAATGCCTACAAAGCCGGGTTAAACTTTTCGCAAAAAAGGTAACTTAATACATGTGCGATAGGCAATACTTGCGCTGGCGACGGGGGGCAGGGCACGTGGCACGCGTTCGCATCGCTATTCACTTATAATAATACCGACAAAAATGGTCTTGTCACTTTAAAAAAAATACCAAATTTTGGGGAAATTGGAATTAATTCGCGGAAAAAAGATTGTTTCAAAATTCATTAGTATTGCTACTATGATAATAGGCTATTTGTCAGTATGATTTTTTTTTTATTATTTGCTTTAAATGCATAAAATGAGGGTCCTTTATGTCATTTACATGAGTTTTAAAAAAAATAATAACAATATATCAAAAAACATAAAAATATCTTAGATTTTTTGTATCTCGCGCTACATATTGTGAAACGATCCGGATTGGCTAATGTCACAATGACGTCATACGCGTATCAGCACTTGTTCTATGTGTTCTCAGGTGTTTCATCGATGTATTTGTACAACCCGGTACAGCACACCACTTGTAAACCATTTTATTAAATAAACAACAACAAATAACATATAGATACAAACACCACTGAAGCAATCAATCGCTCAGCCTCTGCACCAACCGTGTCATCAGGTATAACACAACTACTGCGTTATTCTTACTAACCACAAGTAAAACGCGCGTCACTTAGTCTCATTACTGTACTATTGACACATTCAGACGAAGAATACCCGCTTTCTATAACTTAGCCGACATATTTTCGATAACAGAAACATACCATTTTGATTATCCTTACTCACGATTTATAAACTTCCCAGGTTAGAAGAAGCCTGGACTCGTGGCGACCCCGCTGTAGCCGCGTGGGTGGCTGAGGACGAAACATTACGTCGTCTAGTAGCGCCGGAAGAGCCCCCTGCAGACCGAGCCTCTCGCCTGCTCAGCAGAACCTGTCGCGAGATCTACCGCTTGAGGAAGTCGCGTCAGGGTGGACGGAAACCTGACCTCGTCACCTTCAAGTGAGAACTTAAAATTAATCTTCATAATACGTGCCATAACGCAAACTCATCGTAACATCCTCACTAAGACTGATCTTACCTTTATGAAATCATCATCATCTTGATCATCAACCTTTTGTCTTTCTACTGCTGCGCACAGGTCTCCTCTCATACAGAAGGATTGAGCGTAATCACTACGCTTGCTCAATGTGGGTTGGCGGTTCCCGACTTAAAGTCCAGATTTCCTCAAGATGTTTTCCTTCACCTTGTAATCAGTAATTGGTGTTCAAGATATACTTAAAAAGTACAATCTTACAACTACTTTGTGAAATGTTAATCCTATGCGTCAGCAGGGCATCAGGTAGAATAACAGCTTGCTTCAAGTTGTCGTTAACACGTGTTGGTGGCGAGTATGGCACACACGTATTAGATCACCGCATTTAAAATACACGTCATCGATGACTGCAGCCGACCGATTCTGTAACAACCTCACTGTAAAAAGTTTGATTAAGTGAGCTTAGAGTTCGCAGAAGGAAGCTGCGGAACGGGAGAGGGAGATCTCAACTCCCTTCCCGGGCCGCAGAAGACGCACCGGGCGCCGAGGAAGGGCGGATAACGCCCTCTTCCGGCCCCCATGAATGGGTCCAGGGGTGAGGGACACGGGGAAGTCCCCGCCCCCTATCTGCTGGACTCCGAGGCGGAGGCACGCGCGAGTTTCGGCGTGCGTCTCAGAGGCGATGCACGGGGTAATTTAACACCCCACTACCCCGTGCAGGGGACGAGGCCCGGACAGACCGGGCCAGCACGAGGGTGTGGGGCCATGGAAGAATTTAGACTCCCGCGGCCCCACGCGAGCTCGTGATAGAAGAGACACCGTGGTGGTTTTAGTTAGTAAAAGTCTGACAGACCCCGTCGCCCACCCCAGGGCGGCGGACATCCATTGTCGATTTCTACCACGAAAAAAAAAGTGCGCTTAGAGTCCCCCCAAACATCAGGAACCGAGGTGGCGGTGCGAAGTGTTACACGCGCGCCACTCTTAGACGTCACGGGGGAGTCATAACCCTCACTTTAAATTACTATTTCATTGAAAGTCACCAACATGATCAACTGATTGTTAAATTTGTTTTTCAATAAACTATGTAAAATAAAGTTTATTCATAAAGATGATGAAGTGACGTTAAAAGCTCAAAAATGAACAGTTACAGAATCGCTAATCACTAGTTAACTTTAAGCAACGTTTATGAAGAAAGGGGTAAATGTCTAAACTCCAAAATCCTTCTTAAATAATGTTACATCTAACTAATTATTAAATTCTCTTCCACAGAGAAAAAATGGCCTTCTTCACTCGCACCAAAACCACAATTCCTCTCCTACCGGGAGAAGATGGCGACGAAATACTATCTGAAGACGACTGGGAAGAAGAATTGGAGGAAAGAAGAACACCAGACGGACGCTCTTCTAAAACATCCTACGAACTACGTAGAGACCTCCCAGTGACTACGCAAGAGGTGCCTGAAGTGGTTGAGTGCAAGAATCCCTGTTTGAACATTGAGGGGCCAACAGAGGCGAAGGATGACACTAAGACTGATGAGGTGAGGTATGACTTTGTGGTTGATAGAGTGCTGGGTGTACAGGTTTGAAAGGTGCGCCGTTTTCAGCGGTCGGTTGGGAGGGTAATTTGAGAGTGGATGCTCTGGAGTTGCGGCGAAACTTGGTCAATTCTCTTTGGGTTGTTTTGTCAAAGATTCTGACGCTGTCAGTATTTTGTTGACAAATACAACCAGACGTCAATGAACCCGGAACTTCTGCGCAATATACTCTCAATTATTAATAACCTTATAGTTTCACAATGAAAATCAATTAAAAGAAACATTTATATAAAACCAACCGATGCTAAACAGCTCTAGTATGGCCTATGGCAAAATATGGCACCATTAAAAATTTGCAAATAAACAATATTTAAATATAACTGTGATCATTATTGCCTATTGAGATTTTCTGGATCGAAGACTGAGCGAGAACTTATATATGTGTTATTGGTTATATTATATATATATCCGGACTCTAATATACAATATGTAAAGAAAACCCTGTCCGACCCATAAGGATAATAAAGGTTAGGTAAACACTTGGCCAAATATAATATAAAATTTTACGTAATCATCATAGTACCAATACAAATGAATTTTGAAATAATCTTTTTTTCCCGCGAATTAATTCCAACTTCCCCGAAATTTGGTAATTTTAAAAAATGTGACAAAACTGTTATTATTATGAGCGAATAGCGATGCGACCTCGTGCCGCGTGCCCTGTCGCCCGCCGCCCGCGAAAGGGTTGCTTACCGCACATGTATTAAGTTACCTCTTTTTGCGAAATAATATTTCTTTTTTTAGGGGGATCTTTTTTTTAAGTTTAGCCCGGCTTTGTATCCATTAGTAGAATCAGTTACCGATACCTAACAATACATTCACGGATCGGACAGGGTTTTCTTTACATATTGTATGTACGTATGTATATGTGCAAATAGAGTGCCATAATGTTAAGATTACATATTGAATCTTATTCATTTTTGTACCAGTTATTATGTATATTATTTTATGTACAAAAAAAGAACAAAATTTTGAATGTTAGAAACTCTTTAAAACAAGTATGATTTGATGTTATCCCGTCCAATTATAGGTATACTTATGTATTTAAAGTTGTGTATGATTAAATAGTGATACAAAAATTTTGCAACATATTTCCTTATTGATATTACAAAAATGTAGCCAAGTCAAAAAATATGTTACTTGTAGTTCAGGGGTCAAATTGTGCCTTTTAATTATTGGTGCCTGATATTAAAGCCTGCGATTGTGCCATATATGGCATGCCAGACGGGGGTAAATAGGTACAAAGTAGTTGTATGAAGAGTCACAAAATGTATGCCAAACATATTTTTTTATTGTAATTAGAACATAATGTGGGGTTACGGTCACTTATAAATAAAAAAATACGTAAAATTGCGGACCCACCGACTAAGTGCATCTGTAGATAAAATAAAAAAAAAAAATAAACAACAATAATTTTTGCAAAATTTTAAAATGAGTTCATAATTGATTTTTTCAAACGATGATTGCCAATTGACTAACTTTGCAATAAGGATATTTCCTGGGTAAAAAAAAAAAATGATTCTATTTAGTCCGTCATTCAGATTATAGAAAAATATTGGATACGTATATTTTGTTTTATCAAATCAGTAAAAATTGACAAATATATAAGGCTTCAAAGATCAGGGGGGCAATCGCGCTAAAATAATTCAACCAAAACAGAATTGGATTGCAACCAAACCATAACTTTTGTTATGTTTCGTATCGCGCTAACGGTTTAACCATAACTGGATCACAATTGGAACGTAACTGTTGTCAAATGACGAAGTTGAAACAAAGCTAACTTTTTCTATGCCAAGCCAAACTTACGTCTAAACAATTAGATTTACTTATAATCGATTTAGTTTTAATTATTATATCTGATGAAATGTATCACTCATACCTACATTGATTTTACTTCAACCGAAGTTGAAACTTTAGCGCGATACGAAATATGATCGAAACTAAACCATAACTTTAACTGGATTAGATACGAACAAGAGTTGAACTTCTACTGTTTTATTTAGCGCGATTACCTCCCAGGAGTGGTGGCTGGTGACATCAAAAAGTGTAGCGAGCAGTGACGTCACACGAGTTTTCAACGCACTGTGTCGTCTTCATTTTTTGTTCATATGAAAAAAAAAATACGTGTCTAGTATTTTTTGGAAATCTGACTGACGGACTAATTAGTTTTTTTAGTCAAATACCCTATTATGTATTTTTTAATTTTTGCAAAAGTTATATCTTATTAGGGTTCTCTCCACCGAATAAATAGGACTTGAAAGGCCAAAAAACAAAGCTTTGTACATAAGGCTTTAGATATGTGGAGTACTTGCCCTACACATTGTTTTAAACTGTACCGACCTAGACTTTTTTTTTTTAAATTACAAATACTATATATTTTTAAATAAATGTCAATCATATTATTGTGTTCACAAATTTTAATATTCCTCATATTTAAATAAGAAGTTCTATTAAAGTATAGACGCCAGCGGGTCTTAATTTTTTCCGTCAACCATGAACCTTGAATGCGAGCGACAAAGTTGAAAATCTATCAAAGAAATTTGACAGATTGTATTATTGTATTGATGCGTCTGTACCAGCCTAAATAATCTATAATAATTGTTTATGGTATAATTTTCTAGGTCACTCACGAACGTACCCGGGCACATTGTCGTTTTAAACGTGCAATATTCAACGTAATATCAATAGCTTATAATTCCAGTGTTAACAGATCTGAGTTTGTACTGAACATTTTTTGTCTCACTCATAATTAACATTTTAATGTTTAAACTGCGCCAGCTTTCTTTATAAATGTTGACACTTTGGGGATTACCCTAAAGCTCTCCTTTCTATTTATTTGTTAATCAAATTAATCAGCAAAGGACAATAAATCAGCGTTTATACATAAGTAAAGTAATTTATTTTTAGTATTTTGTGAACATAAATATATCAACTTTTTTAAGAAAATTACATTTTTTGGCTACACATTCAAAATTACAAAAATTGTCTGGTTTTTTAAACAAGTTGGTACATTTTTGAGCACAATCTAAATGTAAGCATAACTTGTATATTTTGTACATATCTTATTTAATATTATTATTCTAGTTTAAGAAATCTGTGTAAATAATCTGAATAAAAAATATGTTTCATAAAAGAATTTGCATATCTGAATTTTGACTTTATGACTATTATTATTTTTAATTAATTATTTAGCAATATTAGTCGATGTTAAGTATTTTTATAACAAGAATACAATAGTCTCTTAGCTATAATCTCCGTAATGTTACATTTTTGTAAAAAATGTATATTTTTTATTATAATTATTTACTTGGAGTTTTTATACATAGTGTAATTGTTACTGAGGTGAATTTGGATTTGCCAAATTAATATAAGCCTTGTTTTAATTCTTCCATTAAAATAAAGGGGTCATTATATTTTGTAAAAATGCCAACACAATTCATACAAATGAAAATAAAAATTATAAATTAATATTTCATTGTTTGATTTTAAAATTACATTCTTCGAGATGTCATCATCATCATCAACCTTTTTATCGTCCCACTGCTGGGCACAGGTCTCCTCTCATACAGAGAAGGATTGAGCGTAATCACCTCGCTTGCTCAATGCGGTTTGGCGATTTCAGACTTAAAGTCCAGGTTCCTCAAGATGTTTTCCTTCACCTTCAGTCATTGGTGTCCAAGATATACTTAGAAAGTACATATAACTTTAGAAAAGTTACATTGGTACTTGCCTGACCTGGAATCGAACCCGCACTTAAGAGGCTGCTGTTTTAACCACTAGGCCACCACGACTTCTACTTATTCTTACTTCGAGATGTGCGGAGACAAAATTGTCACTTAAGTTATAACCAATAAACACAAGAACGGATAGTTACCTTTATATGAAACTAGCGGCCCGATACGAGCTTCGCTACGTATTAAGTGAAATAATTAAAACAAATTTATTGGATCATAAAAATTATTTATTCAAATATATATATATTTTTTTAATTGCTAGCAACTTTAAAATATAATCAAAAACATTTAGATAAACAATATTCTTTGTTTTTTACCATTTCTAGCATGTATAAACAAACGACTGGGGGTACCGAATCTCGAACAGGCAACATAAAGTTGGCCATGTGAAAAACATGATTCCTCCAAATTCAGAACACAAACGTGAAATGTTTGCCCTTAGGCTTTGTTGATGGACATAGCAAATGATAAACGCACAGGATATTGTAATCGTTTGAACTCAAATGGTATATCAGTTGAGATCATAGGGATATGCGGTATCAAACAAACTTCTCCTTTTGATTTACCAGTTAAGTTCGTAACTTCAATGAAATTTGGCAATAATTTTTACACTGGCAATCTTGTGCCATAACATAGTTTTGGTGTATTATAAAATTACAAAGAAAGTGGCATTGATTTTTATATATATAGAAGTTATATATATTTATATATATAGATGAGATGATGGCCCACCGTTCATTGAATTCATTTGTTACAAAGATAAATGAAGAACCGCTTGACCTATTCTGTTCAGACTTCATATAAACGTTCTACTAATTAGTCAAAGCAAAGCCTAAACATTTGGTTTGGATAGGTGAGTCCGTTCTTGAGTTATAAAATTACAAAGAAAGTGGTATTGATTTTCATATATATAGATAAGAGAAAATACACATACCTACCCACTGACATGAGTTCACGTCTCCATGTTATGGGGTTAGGAAACAAAAACTAGAATGCCACCTTACGAGGACAGAGCCGAACTAACCATGACGAGTGGGATCGAGAGAGGGCTGATCCAGCTTGGAGAAGGAGGCATCGAGGAGGCAACCGCCTTGGCACTTAATACGCCGAAACCCGTCTACCTATCGTGGTAGGTGGACCTTTGGGGTCTCGTCCCTCTGCCTGCCCACTAAGTGACCCCAGGGAAGAGGGTTGCACAGTGGTCACGTGCTACCGTGTATAGGAGGCTTAGGGGAGGCCCTCTTAGAGGAGATTCCGGAATTGGTCTTTTAAGAGGAACCAGGACCAGCCCTATGGACAGATGGTGATCACCGGGGTCGTTACAATGAGGTAAAATTCCCATACTACCCGACCTCAATCCTCGGGGGTAGGGTTTTCTCAACGAAAACAAAAAATTAGCACAAAACTTACCATAAAACGAAATACATACACATGACACATACTTCATCTGCCCAGCCTTTTTCCCTTCTTATGTTGGGATTGGCTTCCAGTGGAACTAGATTCAGCTGAATACCCAGTATTTACATGCTATCTACCGCTTATCTGACCCCCACAACCCAGTTACTGGGTAACACAATACCCCTTGGTAAGACTGTTTGTCAATTTTCGGACTTCTGACGACCCATAACGACAAAGATCTATAAATTACAACCGAGACCAACGGCATCACATGCGTCCGAAGCACGAAAGGATCTCGGTATGCAAAGATGGTCACCCATCCTTGCTTAACCTAATGGATCGATATGTGCGGTTGTTATTATTTAGCCCCTACAAGTACACACACATACATAAATTCACACCTCCCGTAGGGGTAGGCAAGTTCAATAGAATACCACCCACTACGATTTTAGAGTACGGTTGGTAACATAGGTATAGTTTGTCTATAAAGTCTTGAAAATAAATGAACGCGCTGCGGTCGTGCATAATCTTAAATGATTTCAGTCAAGTCAACAGGGTTGCTAAATTTAGCAACCCTGTTGACTTGACTGAAATCATTTTGATACTTGCACATTATTTTGTACTAGAAGCACAACTGGTTTTAATGAAAACAAATCTATGGTCTCTGGCGTTTAAATAAACTTAGAATATAAAAAAAAAATCATACATATTTATTATTGTATGGTTTAACGTTTTGTTGTTTTTACCAATGAAAAGTATTCCAAAACACAATAATTGCTTTTATAATCTGATTCCAAATATTCTTCGTTAAAAAGTATATTAATTGTCAGCAGCGCTCACTAACAACGTCTCCGCTACTGCTGTCATCAGCCTGTTATCTTCACTTACGCGAATAACTGACTCATATAGGATATCTTAATAAAGGGTTTACTCTCACATTTTCCTGAAAGATTAAAAATACTATATGTAATTTCTATCAGAAGATGGATAGCACTAAATTTAATTCCGAACATGAATTCATTTTTAATATCAACGGTAAATTAGATCACTTAAATTATCAAAACTGTGCTAATCGCACTACAATATGGTTTACTTATATTTGCAATCTAACCTATAAATGCGGATTGTAAACAATCCTCCTTTTAGTCTTAAAATCGTTTACTTACTTAGTAAGTTTGAAACTTTTAGTAGATAAAAACAAACAGTAACATGATTACATACCTGTTTTAGCAACTGTACAAGCATAAATATCATCCATACTTGATAAAATTTGTCCAGTTTCGTGTTCTAACAAACATCTTCGATATACTTTTAAAATTATTTCCCGAGCTCCACTTTTATTTGTTTTCTCATGTTTAATACGTTTCTTCTATCGATTACTTATAAACTAGATACGCAGTCTCGAACAAAACCCTTATCATAAATGGCGACAAGTATTACGCAGTCTAAAGTACTTAAAATAAATATACATTAATTTAAAATCAGCCTTAACTATAGTGTATAAAGTTCTTATCACAAAGCAGTACAAAAAGCCATTATTTTTTACGACCGAGTCCGTGGTACATCAAACATCAAATCAAATTCAACCTTACACGCATGCATTAAAGTCAGAATCATAAAGTAAGTACCTACTAAATGAAAGAAGCATCCAAGTGCTGCATCATTTCGATGGTTTCTTCGATGTTTTATCCATGTCGATTTGAAAAGCAATAGTAAATGCAATAGACATCGAGTTACAAAACAAATATACGACAGCCGATGACATTCGATGTACTATAATTTAGTGTAATCCTACTTTTAAAATTATTAGGTCTCCGTGGCGCAGCGGTCAACACGCCTGCCTGCGACGTGGAGGCCCCGGGTTCGATCCCCGGCCAGGTCATGATGGAAAACGATCTTTTCCTGATTGGCCTGGGTCTTGGATCTTTATCTATATATGTATCTATTATAAAATATAGTTTCGTTGAGTGAGTATCCCATAACACAAGTCTCGAACTTACTTTGGGGCTAGCTCAATCTGTGTGATTTGTCCGTATTTATTTATTTAATTTCACGACTTTATAGAAATACTATACTACGCGACTCACCTTTCAAAAAACATCAACAATATGGTCACTAACTTATATCCTTCTAAGCCGTTTCTTCTCGGCGTTTTCACAGGAGAAAATATAGATACGTGACTCGGAAAACAAGTTAATAGATGTAGGTTTCGGTTGTCATCCTTATGTCTTTGAGAGTAGTTACGGGTCTTCAGAAGTTCGAATTTTTTTTTGGGACAAAACCCACCACACTTTTTCCCAACCACTGCAACTCCTGAAAGCCAGGATCAACAGTGGAGACCGCCACAAAAACGCCGAGCAATGAAGCTCGACGAGTCCCGGAGAAAGGATTCAAGGTCTTGGGTCCCGCAACGAAATTAATCAGAAAAGAATAGTGGAGGAGTAAGAAAAAAGATATTTTTTCCACTTTTGACCACCAGCCTTACAAAGGGGTATTGTATTACCCAGTAACAGGGTTGTGGAGGTCAGATGGCAGTCGCTCCATGTAAAATACTGGTGTTCAGCTGAAACCGGTTAGACTGGAAGCTCAGGCCAGTCAGGTAAAGATGAAAATATAGATACTAATTAACGCACTTCCTGCAAATAGTTTGTTCTAAATCGTTTACTGAATCGATTTATGGCATTTTTAATATAGGTAATTTTTATCCCAAAAATAATTAAAACTACGGAAATTATTGTCACATTAAGCTTGTTGTTTGTACAGACTTTTAAAATCGCAGTTTTATTCGTATTCATATAAATTTAATCATTCAATACAAAATAAAGAAAAAAGTCAGTGTATGTATTATGATTACATATAAGATAATATTCTAATTAATGAACTTGAATTACATTACATGTTGTATATTCACTAAAATCACGGTAAATATTCTAATTCCACCAGCAAACGTTACGAACAGCAAACATTACGAAGCAATCTGAACTAAAAACACAATCTATACTTACATAAAATCACTTTGCGATCAATCACAGATAGAGCGAAATAAATGCGCTGTACTTAACAGGTTCCTCTGCATACAACAATGATACCGATTTTGTTGTATACGAGCTAAACAATTTTTTAGTTTAGTACATCTTTTTCTTTAAGAAAAGGATAAAAGGTAACATATTAATTTAGTCAAATTATATATTCCATACGCAGTATAGACGCGATTGAAAAGTTGGCGACTAAAATACGTCGGTTTGTGTCAGGCGAGGACTAATTTGACAGGACTAAAGACACATACTGAATTTAAAGTTCAAAGCCTATACTCGAGTGTAAAATAAAGCTGTTTTAAATAGTAAACTGGTCTAAATAACCACTTTCTGATTCTCATAAAACGCAACACTTCACTTAAAATAGTAAAGCCATCAAATCTTTTCAAACCACGCAAGCAAAACCACATCAAAACTCAACGTAAAAATTAACGATAAAACCCAAAATTTCAGAATCACAAAATTACAATAAAAAGGGAAATTCATTATGTAGTCGAAGTAGCAACACCAATACTTAGCTATGTATGGTCAACTACACGACGAATGTAATAATTTGACTTTTACAGAGCCTTTTTATGACAATAAGGGCGATTTTCATAGTTTAAGTGTAGTTGTGCGGCTGACTGTACGGGTCAGCGCTACACGCAAAGGGCCAATCCTACAATCTTTGCTTACAATCGCTTAGATTACACTTGAAACTAACGATCTGTTGGGTGTACGACCAAATTTGGTGCGGTGATTTATTTACATATTTAGGTCACAGTAAGCATGTAATATTTTTGAAATTAACGTCGTAATATGCAAACAAGTAGGTAGTCAACACAATGTCATATATGCCATGCGACTCATCAATCGCATGTTTATCAATTCTTTATGTGGGCCGATCCCGGCGGCACTGCAATGCCGGGCCGACCCGCGACGGGAGTGGAGCGAGCCCCGAACATCCCGTCAGCTTACAAAAATCAGATTAATATACTGGTCCCTCAGTGAAGGAACTTTCAGATATTAAGCTGAAAAGAACAGATACTACACTTTGATCTTAGCCAAAAGGCCGAGAAGCGATACCGTAACACTCACAACCCGGGGAGGTCATTCAATCTCGGAGACTCTCGACACCGCGATTCAGAAACGAGCGTCATATGGTCAACGCCATCTATCGTTTACGTTGGTACTAAATATCAAGTAGTACGCACATGGTATCAAACAAACAAACAAACTCACAAGCAAACAAGCTTTATAGATAATAAAAATAATTATGAATTAATTTTATCGCCAATAATATAAGTATTAATATTGTAGAAGAAATATTGAAGACAATTGAATGAGTCATTCATCATCATTTCAGCCGAAAGACGTCCACTGCTGGACATAGGCCTCCCCCAAGGTTCTCCACGACGACCGGTCCTGCGCCTCCCGCATCCAGCGGTTTCCCGCGACCTTCACCAGGTCGTCGGTCCACCTTGTCGGGGGCCTACCCACGCTACGTCTTCCGGTGCGTGGTCGCCACTCGAGAACCCGTCGGCCCCATCGGGCATCGGTCCTACGGGCAATGTGTCCAGCCCATTGCCACTTCAGTGTTGCAATTCTTCGGGCTATGTCGGTTACTCTCGTTCTTCTGCGGATCTCCTCATTCCTGATTCGATCGCGCAGTGAATTGGCAAATAAACATTGTATAATTACATATGTGTACCTAATGGTATATCCCTTAGTCGCCTCTTATGACGCCCAACGGGAGGATATGGATTTATGGCTATTTTAAGCCCAGGGAAGGAGGTAGCAGCGCTTGTCCTGTGGGATATCAAATTACTGCGATCCCCAACCCGCCTGCCAAGCGTTGGGATTATGGCAAACCCCCCCTAATGGAATAAAAGCCTTGGGGGAGGCCTTTATCCAGCGGTGGACCTCTAGGCTGAGAGGAAAAAGAATGGTATATGTTCTATCTTAAGAGGGGGTCATTTGTAACTTACGAGGGGTCTTCTGCAACTCAAGAGCCTTCTATCACACACGCCATCCTTTCATTGGTTCATTTGCAGCTGTTGAAATTAATAAAGATTTATGATTGTTGATCAATCACACTTGGGAGAGTTGATTTAAAATCCAGTGGTTTAGCTTAAGACAGAACTTCAGCTAAAGACTTGGTGTCGATATATTAACTGAATACTCAATAATTTATTGCATTTCATAATGTGTACATAATAGTTGGTAGGTATATTGAAATATCAAATCAATTGTGGACTCTGACGGGCACAGCAAAGTATTTTTACTTTCAATTGGAGAGAGGATGAAGAAATAAAAAAAGGAATAATAATATGGAATTAAAATAGTATCATTAAAGAACAGTATTTTATGCTTTTATGGCATTTATATCTTATACAATGAATAGGTAAAAAAAAAAAAAAAAACTTTCTCTAACAAGGAATTTACAAATTAATGTATTACTAACAATCGCTTTTATAAACGAACGAAAATTTTTCTTGTCAGTAGTGAAAATGATGTCAACAACAATTACCTACCAAATAATAAACAGAAATTGAACCTGCGGTGACATTTACAGTAAGAAAATTTACCATTTAACATGTCTGTCGTGTAATAAAGCGGTTACCGCATATTATTAAGGTGATTTAAAATAATATGTCCGTTTGGAATTACTTGACGTCGTCCGCTAGCTGTAATGTATGATAATTTCAAATGGATGGTTATTATTTTGTGTTTACAGGGAGTTGTTTCCGTCTTGTTTTGACGCAAATATTTTGTATTTCCGTTGTTAGACAAGGTTATATTTCTTGTAAGTTTGCAGAAATAATCATGACTGGCGTTGTTTAAGTAAGAAAGTTCACCTGTTTTGATGTGAAACATCTATAGGCGCACGTGAGACCGATTTCTGGCGTGGCGACGCATCGACTGTGCGTTTCTCTCTCACTCGATCCGGCGTTAAGCCATCTCTTTCGCTCCACTGAGCTCGGAATCGACTGTGCGTTTCTCTCTCACTCGATCCGGCGTTAAGCCATCTCTTTCGCTCCACTGAGCTCGGACTCGGATACCTATAGTGTATACTCTGTTTATTACAGTACTCATAACCTGTGTTTTTCTGGTAAATAAATCATTTTTCTGTTCTGATAATAAAATGTCTGACCGTGATAATTTAGAGAGTGGAAGTGATCAGCCTCCTGCAAAGAAAGCAAAATCACACTATGACACATTATCAAGTCATCAGTAAGTTAATTATATTTTTATAATTAAAGTATGCATTTATCTGTGCATTTAGCACGCGTATATTTGGTGTGTATTGAGCGCCAGTAAATGTAAAATCTACTCTCTAGGTAGATTAAAATTCACATAAATTTCATTGCATATCATGTTTTTAAATTAATTATTAATTTTAATTTCATTCTTATTGAAATTAATGCATTAAAACAATTGCTTAGAGAATAAATTTATTAAGACTGACAGAACTTTATTTTAAAATCAGCTGATGGCGTGCAGCGCACGAATCTTTTTCTTATTTGTTATTAATTTAAACTTTAAAAAATTAATTAATTTTTCTAATCATAATGGAGTTTATAGTGAAACATTCATTATTTATATTTATAATTTACGATCTTTAGTAGTATATTGAAATAACTAGCTAAGATTCTTGACAATAGATGCTGTATTTATTAGATATCTTAATAATGTTATGTCCAATACTTTCGTATCGTACTTCAGTTACCATCGACCAATTGTCACAGTAATACCGTTCTCAGAGGCAACATCGAATGTAACTATTACCGAAGTCACTGATTAAACTAATTGAGTAGTTTCGATTTAAAATAAATATGTAAATTTTTGTATTCAATGAAAATGAATGTTTATTTAATAAAAAATCATCGTTATCTAGAAAAAAAAATCGTTATATTTTTTATTTTATTTTATTGACATTTTTAGTTCCTACCACAATCTGTTCTTTTCTGCATACTATTTTTACGAAATAACGTCGATGTTTCACATCTACCAGGCGTCCCGTGACGGCTCCATTTTTTTATTTTTATATTGCCCCACACTAAGAATGACTCCGGTATCGTGAGTGCGTTTACAAACATATTAAAACTCACGTTCACAAACAAGTCGTGGTGGCCTAGTGGTTAAAACACCAGCCTCTCAAGCATAAGAGCGCAGTTTCGATTCCAGGTCAGGCAAGTACCAATGTAACTTTTCTAAAGTTGTATGTACTTTCTAAGTATATCTTGGACACCAATGACTGAAGGTGAAGGAAAACATTTTGAGGAAACCTGGACTTTAAGTCTGAAATCTGCAACCCGCATTGAGGAAGCGTGGTGATTACGCTCAATCCTTCTCTGTATGAGAGGAGACCTGTGCCCAGCAGTGGGATGATGGAAAGGATGATGATGACAAACAGTCAGACCCGGAACATACAAATATTTGAAGTTATTGTTTTTGTTGCGTTGTTTGTGGGGTGGGGTCCTGGTGATGGTTCCGATGTATCTAAGGCATTGAGTTATCCTATTATATTATATTAGGTTCAGTATCAGGCCGCTGTCTGGATTTTAATAGGAAGGAAGACGGCAGTTGAGCGAGGTGATGCAATTTTAAACCCAACAATACGACTAACGGTGCTTCATCAGAGGGGGATTGATGTGGAGACCCTCCACGACTAAACTCCCGACACAACAATATTTGTCGCATCGTGCCCGGCACACATTGCAACACAACTGCTCAGACCCGTCCTCCTCGCTACGAATCGCTTGATGGCAAGACTTTGTCTGGTGCGTGGTAACTTCTGCCGGCAGCCGATGTTATAGCCTACCACCGAATTACCTATTTATACAATAAATTTAGTAAAGTTTTTTTTAAAAGTTTAAATAAATATATAAATAAAATCAATAAACATCATACAACAGCAAATAAAATATAATTATATGTTTAAAGAGAGAGGACGTGCTTTTTTATTATGGTTTTAAAAGTGGACATAGTTTAAGCACGCCTTACGGACACGGGCAAGTCACTTCATGGCCGATCTGCTTGTACAGTAGGATTTATCACAGGAACTGGTGGAATGCATCTCTAATACCTATCAGGTATATTTAGTCGGCGACAAATTAGTTTAGTCCTATTTAAGTAGGATACAGAAATACGTTGTCAGTTCAGTTAAGTGATGAAAAACTACTGTACAAAGAGTCACTTTAAAAGGCGAACTGATGCCTCCTAAACTAGGACAGAAGCCTGTGTTTTAGGAGGCAGGGTTCCTCAATATATAACACACAATTGGTATAAGGTGTCGTGCAAGTACTTATATGAACACAAATAAAGATAATACAAATACAAAACAAATACGCCTTAACTAAAATACAGTTTTGAATAAAAAAGTATTTTGGTTTTGCTTATTTTCTTGCCGTCCATTTAAAAAGACTCACTCTAATCGCCTGAATACGTTTTATCGAACGGTCGAATACACGCACGCCGCACAGGATACGGTTCATATAACCCAGATTGTAACTTCAAGCTAAAAGAATTTTATTTTTTACTCCACCACCTTGGGGTGAAACTAATTAGGAATTTTCGTCCACTTACCGCCACGTTTTATGCGTAGAAGAACACCATTAATCATAACTAAGAGTTCCCCTGTATTTTAGTTTTCGTAATAGTATTGAAGAAAGTAATAATACTGTCTTTTTTGAGTTTTTCTTTTCGAAATTCTGGCATGATAGTTCGTGACCAGAAAATTGGAAAAATGATTTTAATTATTGCCGATCCAAAAGCCTAGTATCTACCACGGAGCATGGTAAATAAGACCTAGAAACTTATGTGTTTAGATCGATTTTCGCGAAGCGTTTTTATTTATTTTATTACCTTCAACCCGCTGCAAAAGTCGCCAATCCGCATTGAGCAAGCGTGGTGATTACGCTCAATCCTTCTCTGTATGAGAGGAGACCTGTGCCCAGCAGTGGGACGATAAAAAGGTTGATGATGATGAACCCGCTGCTTCTTATATCATGCATGTTATGTCGTTAAAAAGCCTATATTGGAAGCACCAAGGTATAAGTATTCCCTTACGAAATTTCACCAAGATCGGTGCAGTGGTTCGTTGGAAATAAAAGTGGACAGGGCCAAGAATTAAAAAAAAAAACATGTTTTTTTTGATATTAAGTACCGTATATAATTTTATAGGCATTAAGTAAAAAGCTGTTACTTTGACATAACAGTTAGACCATTTTTTCATTTGATAGATTAACTGTGTGATAAAAATACTGAAACTGAATGCCACGTGCGGTCCATCTATGTATTTTTACGTCAGGATTCTGAAATAAAGTAGATATTTCCAACCAACAAGGTATTTCCTTTATATGCCGTAACTCCAGGGTACTAGGTATGGTAGAGTGTTAGGTAGGTTAGTCAGATACCTAGGGTGGTAGTGATAGTACCCGCGTGATCTAGTGTATCTGCGTGATCGTCTTAAACGGGTTATAACCCGTTTAATACGATCACGCTTAATACGATTTCTCGCATAATACTTACGCCGCTTTACGCCAGTCCCTACAACTTGAGACATATTTTCACACACTCCTTAACGCATTATTTTGTACAGGTTTTCGTAAAACCTACTTAAGGCACAGGTCTCACAATGTGAATTTATTATATAAGTAGTCCAAAACTGTTAAGTATTACAAAATCATTATGGGGCAAAATAAATGAATTTATTATGTTCAGTTATAACTTTTTGGGTCATTTTTCATACAAAATTATTCGACTAAGTCGCAATTTATTAGTAACTAGGGGCCGCCAGCGACTTCGTTCGCGTGGATTTAGTTATGCTTCCCTCATATTAATCGCAGCGTAATGTTATATGGCCTAAAGCCTTCTTGGATTAATGAGCTATCCAACACAAAAATAATTTTTCAAATTGGACCAGTAGTTCCTGAGATTAGAGCGTTCAAAGTTCAGTACTAGGCGCCGCGCCGCGCGAGCGGTGCGGTGACCATATTCTTGTCGGGACAACCAGGTCAGATAACAACCATAAATTTGTGGTTTTTGATGATATATTTTTGAAATTTTGGACATAGATTCTTTACTTAAAAATACTGGCCACGTGTTCGGGTTTCGCATAGACAAAAATTAATGTTGTAGATTCCATCCCTAGAGTTATAGGGTAGGTATACCTAAAAATACCCATAAGTATTACCACACACTAGAGTTATATTTTTCTTTTAAAAGGGTGAATTCAGATATATACGTACGCATGTGACCTTTTATAAGGACATTTTATAAGGTCAAAGTTTGTCCTTTCCGAGCGTCCCTAAGCCAAAACAGTAGAGGAAAGTATTAGCTATAGAATTTTATCCTGCGTAAACACACTAACAGTAGCAATGGTTTTGTTTTTGACATTTTAATAATATTCATTGCGTTATTTACGTTGGTGAGCGGACAATTTTGAGAAATGTATTAAACAATTTCCTTCCAAGTATATTGTGTTACGCAGTTGAGGTTCTGGAAATGGGAAAACAATTTCTATTATTGAATAACAAAACCCAGTTTCTTCAACTATTTCATATTACATGTTTACAAGTGGGAATCCTGCGCATTTTTCAACATAATAGCGTGAAGTAAAGGAATAAAAGATGTGGATAAGGGCGTAGTGCAAAGGACGAGTTAAGTCCCGTCTACACGCTCCGTCTTGCCTGCGCAGTCCAGTAGGCCTAGTATGAGTTTTCAATACGAAACTCGTTCGATCGTATCGAGCGCATTTGGCGCTCTCATTGGTTGAGAGTTCTTACGACCTTGAAGCGGGCCAATCGCTGAGTCAAACGCGCTCGATATCGGCGAACGAGTTTCGTAATGAAAACTCATACTAGGCCTACAGGCCTGTGCAGTCTAGACGTGTAGGCTTAGTATGAGTTTTCATTACGAAACTCTATCGTCGATATCGAGCGCGTTTGACTCAGCGATTGGCCCACTTCAAGGTCGTAAGAACTCTCAACCAATGAGAGCGCCAAACGCGCTCGATATCAACGATCGAGTTTCGTATTGAAAACTCATACTAGGCCTACTTGTTGTTATTTCACATAACCAGTTACAATAACCAGCGACGCGATGTGTATCTGAATACGTGGTTACGACTCAAATTAAAAAGTAGTTATTTTTGTAAATGCGTTATTTCATACACACGTTATGCCGTAGCGGGTAGCCGTATCGTGCACCACACCGGCGGCGCGCGTCACAATCCCAGTAGCTGAATTAAAATAACTAGCTACAAAAATAACTTGTTTTATAACAGGTTACGCCGATCAAGTAACCGGTTACATTACGTTTCTTGAAAAAGGCGCTACGCCCACACCTAGTGCAGTGTTGCCAGATATACAGATTTATCGGTATCCATACAGATTTTCAACACGTCATACCGATAAAAATTAAGGAGTTCATTTTATACAGATTTTGGTTAATAACCACTTTTTTCGTACAGAATTAGTAATTTTCAGAACATAATGGCAACATTGGAGAACACTACCCAAATATAATTTTGTGGGAAATACCCAACCATACCACCATATACTTTGGTCGGGGATTTCCCACAAAATATGTTAAAATAGCGACTGAATGAGTTCATAATCATTCATCCTGCGACTTGCGAGTTCTGTGTTCATTCGTTTGTTTAATTTCATCGAATTACGAGCTTCTTTTTGTGATTGAGTATTGTATTTTATTCTTTTGAAACGTATTAAGTGTGTGTTTAAACGAAGCTAATAGCTAGCGCTCCGAAGAAACCACGGATCCTGCAGCACTTTAATCGGGAATGCATGGGAGAATCGTGCTTCGGCAATTGGCTTGTACCTAGCAAGAAAGGAGATACAAACCCGTTTTGCAAATATTGTTTATCTTATCTCTCAATAGGATGTGGTCTCAATGATTCATATCGCCACCAAAAAAAAAAAACTGCGAATCTTTTCATCTATAAATCTGATTAAAACGAAACAACGAAATCGATTAGAAACGAGCACGATTGAAGGGTTATTACATACCTACTAAGCAACTGTTAAATAATGAGCCATGTTATATGTTATTTTTTTTTTGTAATTTGCTTAGTAAAATGAATAAGTACGCATTTCCGATTTCCCTTTTTTTCTCGAAAAAAAAAAAAAATCAAATTTCACAATTTTTTATAATTACAGAATAAAAACGACAGATACAGATTTTATACGGATTTTCATATATTTACTAAATACAGATTTCATACAGATTTTAACAGTCCCCTATACAGATCTTGGCTCTCCAGATCTGGCAACACTGACCTAGTGCAGTCATGACTGTACAAAAAGACGGAACATTCGGGACTGCGCGCGCTACTGTCTTGCCGTCCACACAAACGCGCTTACCTGCGCAAACTGGTTTGCACAGGCATGCTCGCAGGTAAGACGGAGCGTGTAGACGGGGCATAAAGTATTATTGTCATACGTAAATTAAGAGGTCATAGAAGAAAAATCACTAAGTAAAATAAAAAAAAAGAAAACCTAATGAACAGGTACAGACGACAGCACATCAAGCTACTACAATGTGTCAGATTTGTTTATTATATTTTCACCTTTATCTCTAAAGCATTAAGGCTCAAGATTGATTGGGAATATTTGACAGTTTCGGATAGCTTTACCTACTGTCGTCCGTACAATGGCGCCGACTTTCTTGTCCAGAAAATAAACCACAGTAAGTTCAATGTATCTTATTCTGTCTATCTTATTAAGAAAAGGACAGAAGATTTAGTTCTGTCAAATCAGTCAGCTATTGACGTTTATTGACGTATTTCTGGGCGCCATGTTTTTAACCACATCTAAATTGTCTATCATCATCATTATTTTTCTGTCCTTTTCATAATGAAATAGAAAGTAAAATATGCACTGTACATAAGTTTAGTTGGGTTTGTGATAAAGGAAATCGAGACTACTGTTACATCTTTTGGTGCGTGTATGACGTTGACAAGAGGGCGCTTTTCGGAAACATTTGTGCAAATGAGATCATTTTGGTTTTACATTACATTCCTTCTATTCTTTCTATTGGAGTTCGGTTATATCGCGCGTTTTAGATATCCCTTGGGAATATAATTTATTTCCGGGATAAAAAATACCCTATTAATTAATCCGGACTTCTAACTTTATGTATGCAAAATTTCAAAGCAATCGGTTCAGTAGTTACGGCGTGAAAGCGAAACAAACAAACAAACAAACTCACTTTCCTATTTATGACATTAATAAGGATAGTTTTAAGATGTAATTTTTTCTTTGATGCCAAGAAACGCATTTTTTTTAAATTATAAACTAGGGCTTAACTCCAGTCCCGCCTGATGGTAAGCAGTGATGCAATCGTTGATGGTAAAGCGCGACAGTAGAGCGAGGTGATGCAATGTTAAACCCAACAATACGATCAACGATGCTGCGCCAAAGAGAGATTGATCTGGAGACGCTCCACGACTAAACTCCCGCAATAGCATTTTGCCCATCGTACCCGGCACACATCGCCACACAACTGTTTAGACCCGTCCTCCGTACGGCTTCACCAGACATCATGCCGGAACACGACGAATTGCTTGGTGGTAAGACTTTGTCTGGTGGGTGGTAACTTCTGCCGGCAGCGGATGTTATGACCTACCACCGAGGAATATATTTCTTTCTTTCAATTATTTATTCACTTATTTACCGAAGGGTGAATAAACATGTTTCATTAATTCATTCAAGCAAACACGAAGTTAAAACTAAAGTACTAAACTATTTGCACACACCTACATCACGTCACATGCAAACATCTCCCTTTTCATGTACCACACCACACCACACCACACCACACCACACCACACCACACCACACCACACCAAAACCAGTCACACACCCTTTACACACAAGCTCGGAAATTACTATTGACGCATTACTGTATTTTTGGATGTAGTTTATTATTTATCAGGTCTATATCAAATTACTTATTATAGGTTTTGTTAGCATATTCATACATACCTACATATGTATATTAAGGTGTCTATTGCACACAAAGCCACAGTAAAACACTAGAACACGAGTCCAAAGTCACAGGGTTACTTGTTTAGAAGGCAGGGTTTTTTTTACTATCTATCTTATAAGATGTTAATCGAAATTAAGTGATGTCAAGGACAATTTCTTTCAAAATTAAATGCCATTAATTTATTTGGATAACGATTAATATATATTTTTTAAACGCTTTGCTACTATTTGTCGCAGCGTGATGTTATATAGTCTAAAGTCTTCCTGGATTAATGGGCTATCCAACGCAAAAATATTTTTTTCAAATCGGACTAGTAGTTATACAGCCTTTTATTACCCCAAAATACAATGTGCCTACATGAAATCCCTCGTTTGTGGAATGCATTGCCAATTGAAATAAAATGCGGGCAGTCGTTGCAGGACTTCAAGAGACTTGTGAAGGAACACTACTTGTCGTTATGATCTTTCAACAAATTTTTGGCTAATGTATTTGCTTTCCTGTTAAATTCAGTATCTATGTATTTATTTATATGTGTACAATTTTGGATATGTATGTATTTGTGTATCTATTTTGGTATATTGTATTAATTATATTTGCACCAACGACAGTCCCATTTGTGGTTTGGGAGAATCTGTCCATTCTTTGATTGACTGGAAGAGATTGCATTAGCGATAAGGCTGCCTGAATGTTTTTTGATCGATGTTTCTTTTTTGTGTACAACAAAGAATATATAAATAAATAAAGGTTTTCTGTGTTAAAAGTCATTTTATTTCCTATAATTGCTTTTTTAAGATAGTGGAGTTAGTTGCGAATTTTGGTAACGGATCTAAATTTAAACGAGTACACGGTGTTGACTACTATTTATTTCCCTAAGATGGGACTGTGGCGTTACCCAAAGCTCTGATATTTTTTTTAATTCCTTTCTTTTAACGGTTAGTGAGCAGGTGGACGGTCCCCTTCGGCCTTTATACACTTCCGACACCAATGTGTGTTCACTGTTCACTGATGCGGTACTAAACTAAAAGATAGCGTTAAGTGGTCTCACCTCACTACCATCATGCTGGAACGCAGCAATGCTGATTGGCAACAGAAGTCACCTCGAACAAGTATTACTATTACTGTATGAACCATCCTACAATTCTACAAACAGTTATTCATTACCGATATCTAAGCAGAACCGCAGCAATACTTTTCAGAGTAAGATTTTTTTTATAAAAACATTGCCTCTCACTAGGAATTTCTCTTATGTCGTTGGTACATTTACAAACATATAAACTCACATCCACAAACAGCCAGACCCGCCATCTGTAGGCCATACAGATATTTGTTCCGTGCGGGATTCATACCCGCGACGCACAACGCAGCAGTCAGCCATATGCTATGCTATGCTATGTGGTACGGGGCTTAGAATAGAACCATCCCATATCCTCCCGTGGGTGTCGCAAGAGGCGACTAAGGGAACTCTCACCAGGGGAGCGGGCAGCAGAGCTTCTCCTGTGGAATATCAAATTACTACGATCCCCAACCCGCCTGCCAAGCCGCCTGGGGATTATGGCAAATCCTCCCAATGCAAAAACCCTGGAGGTTGACCACTGCGTTCCCCAATTTCTCACAGGTCATGGCAACTTTAAAAGTAAACTGTATTCTTTTTAACTTGTTCCTTCGCCTTTGTGTCAGTGTTCTACATCGAACTGTGAGTTTGAAAAGTCCGCACATCACATCTTGTGGGAGTGTGTTCTTTGGCAGAATGAACGCAATATTATGTTGGATAGTGTACAAGTTACATCCGGAGTCATTTATTATACGGACCTTGTAGAAACTAGAACCAATTTCCGTGCGTTCAGGCGCTTTTGCCATACCTATTATTGGAATCAATTGTAACAGCTAATACCTACTTAGGACCCATTAACTTAATCAAATTTTATTCCGTGGTGCTTGGCAATCTGGGCTTCTCCCAGTTGCAATAATGTCCCTTTGTTCTGTTCTGTCTCCTGCTTGTTATGGAGGGAAGTGGAAAAAAAAATCTTTTTTCTTACTCCTCCGCTATTCTTTTCTGATTAATTTCGTTGCGGGGCCCAAGACAGTTGAATCGTTTCTCCGGGACTCGTCGAGCTTCATTGCTCGGCGTTTTGCTGGCGGTCTCCACTGTTGATTCTGGCTTTCAGGAGTTGCAGTGGGTGGGAAAAGTGTGGCGGGTTTTTGTCAAAAAAAAAAAAATCCTCCCAATGGAATAAAAGCCTTGGGGGAGGCCTTTGTCCAGCAGTGGACTTCTATAGGCTGAAAAGATGCCCAAGCCAGAACAGAAAGAGCCAACCTTCGTTACATTAAGAATGATACTGAGACTGGCTGTAGACATTTTTAAAGTAACGAGAATTGACTCTCTGATTACCCTTCGCTGTCAATGGTGTTGAATATTTTTTTTTACAAACTACACTAAACTTGAGATCAGTGTATCCGTTTTCTCTATTTCATTAAGAAAAAGACATAAGATAAATATTAGTTTAGTTCTGTCAAATAAGCCAGTTCTTGAGGTAAACTGACCTATTTATAAACGCCATTGTGCCCGCCACGAACAATGTAGAACCGATGGCCGATAGGGCAGTAAGGTTCTGGAGTGGCGGCTATGTACCGGAAGACGCGGCCCCCAAAAAGGTAGATGGATGATCAGGTGAAGGTCGAGGGAAGTCGATGGATGCGGGCAGCACAAGACCGGTTATCGTAGAAAGCCTTGGGGGAGGCTTTGTCCTTTAGTGGACCTCTATAGGCTGAATAAGAAGAAGAAATTATCTATGAATATCTTCATTTGACATGACTGAACTAATATTTCTCGGTGGTAGGCCATAATATCGGCCGCCGGCAGAAGTTACCAACCATCAGACAAAGTCTTGCTGCCAAGCGATTCGTCGTGTTCCGGCATGATGTCTGGTGAAGCCGTACGGAAGACGGGTCTGAGCGATTGTGTTACAATGTGTGCCGGGTACGATGCACCAAATGTTGTTGTGTCGGGAGTTTGGTCGTGGAGGGTCTCCAGATCAATCTCCCTCTGGCGCAGCATCGTTGGTCGTACTGTTGGGTTTAACATTGCACCACCTCGCAAACTGCCGTCTTCCTTCCTATTCACTAAGTTTTTTTTTAAGTGAATAGGCTTAATAAACTAGCATGCTTTATCATCAACGATTGCATTACTGTTTATCATCAGGCAGGATTGCAGTCAAGCACTAGTTTATAATGATTAAAAAAAAAATGTTTAAAATTAATCAATTAAAATCAAAATATTTTGATTACGTCCTCCCTTCTACTGGAATGACAGTGACAGGAGGGCATTATGACAAAACAAGATGGCTGCTTTAGTTCTGATTTTGCCCACGCGGGAAAAAATATATTGAAATGTTGTATAGATTACGATCCCGCTGTTTCTTCCATTTTGTACCACCACAGTGCGTGACCACCGCGTCATGCGCCGCTTCGCCCGGAAGTGGCAGGGGGTAGGTAGCACGGGGGCAGGGGGAGGCGCAACTTATACCGAATTATGGAAATTTCGTAACATTACCGCCCTGACCAGCGGCTTATGGCTTCTTAATGGCTACTGATTAATGTAGCTAGCTAGAGATATTTGGTTACTTTGTTAGCACATACAGTAGTGCATTTGGCAGTTGTATACATGTGCTAATGAGCTTTTTATTGCATACGAATGTTTTACATTGTAATATAAGACTTAGGACGGGTCTGAGCAGTTGTGTTGCGATGTGTGCCGGGTACGATGCGCCAAAAGTTGTTGTGTCGGGAGTTCTGGAGTCGTGGAGGGTCTCCAGATCAATCTCCCTCTCGCGCAGCATCGTTGGTCGTGCTGTTGAGTTTAACATTGCACCACCTCGCAAACTGCCGTCTTCCTTCCTATTCACTAAGTTTTTTTTAAGTGAATAGGCTTAATAAACTAGCGCGCTTTAATATCAACGATCGCATCACTGTTTACCATCAGGCGGGATTGCGGTCAAGCGCTAGTTTATAATTACTAAAAAAAAAAAAACTGTAAGTTTCTGTAAGTGTAAGGCAGCTGCCCCCCCTGGAACATCTGCATCTCGCAGAGCATGTATGACTCCCCTAATTACTAATAAAAGTATAAACGGGGACTTATACAAGTTTATGTACGTCTATTTGCCCGAAAATATCTAATGTTTCATGTTAGACAGCCTCCGTGGCGTAGCGGAAGTGAACGCGGCCGCTGTGCTGCTGCCTCGGAAAGCACGTTAAGCCGTTGGTCCCGGTTGCCATACGAACATCCAGTGGCAGTCGTTACGGGTTGTTGGAGCCCTCAAAAGTTCAACAATTGGTCTAACTGCACTGCTTCGGGTTGTGGAGGTCAGACGGCTGTCGGTTCACGGAAAATATCGAAGTTTAGCCAAACCAGCAGTTGGACCGGTAAAGCGGACCCCAGATTCAAAAGCTGAAAACGCTTCGGATGTGACTGGGATGAACGCTGAGATGATGATGACCTAATGTGTAGATGTGCTTGTGTAGTTTGTAAGACAAAGTAGTCGGGGATGATTCGCCCCTAAAAATCTGACTTGCCCCCCTAGTCCTGACTTGCCTCCCCTAGGCCAGAAGCTGGGTACGCCCTTGCTCGCCCCTATTATTACATGAAACTCATAATATAACAGGCAAAATGTGCGTATAGCCATCTCTACCTGACCTTTGAGCTATTATAGGCGTGATGTTATGATACTTTTACAAGGTGTTTCTCATCTGACTACTCTGAGAAGGCTGAAACAAACTTAGAGATCAGAGTCTGTATACATAATTTTGATCAGGTTATATGAAGACCAAGTATGTTTTTTGAGACCACAAAGACTGAGAGGATCTGACCAGTCAATGCACGCATTTATCAAACAACGTGCAGCTCAACTCAAATCTTAAGAAGCTCAATGATTCGACGAGCAATTTAGAGACGAGATTATACATAAGAAGGCTCAAAGTCACTCAAAGGACAATGGAGAGAGCTATGCTTGGGGTTTCACTGCGCGAACGAATCAGGAATGAGGAGATCCGCAGAAGAACGAGAGTAACCGACATAGCCCGAAGAATTGCAACACTAAAGTGACAGTGGGCTGGACACATTGCCCGTAGGACCGATGCCCGATGGGGCCGACGGGTTCTCGAGTGGCGACCACGCACCGGAAGACGTAGCGTGGGTAGGCCCCCGTCAAGGTGGACCGACGACCTGGTGAAGGTCGCGGGAAACCGCTGGATGCGGGAGGCGCAGGACCGGACCAGCAGTGGACGTCTTTCGGCTGAAGTGATGAGTGATTATACATATGTTAATCCAACCAATAGATTTAATGCCCTATTATTAATTCCAGGAACATGAACACAGGAACATGTAATAACTCCCGATGGTGTAACGGTCGTAAAGCATGGCGTATGCTAGCCAACAATGGCCTAGTCAGACAATAGTGTGGCTTGTGTCATGTGCGCTGAATGACAATGTTTTGGCGCGGATCGCCGGCGCCTAAGGATGGGGGCGCAATTGTGGCGGATTGAGCATGCTTGAAGTCGTGGTGGCCTAGTGGTTTAAACACCAGCCTCTCAAGTATGACTGTGAGAGTTCGTTTCCAGGCAATACCAATCTAAATTTTTAAAGTTATATGCACTTCTAAGTATATCTTGGACACCAATGACTGAAGGAAAAGATCTTGAGTAAACCTCGCCAACCTGCATTGAGCAAGCGTGGTAATTACGCTCAATCATTCTCTGTATCATACGAGACCTGTGCCCAGCAGTGGGCCGATAAAACGATTGTTGATGACGATGATGATGGCAGTGTTTGCTGGAGCAGTGGTGGTGAAGTTGCAATGACCGCAACTTACGAAAACATCGTGAGGAAACCGCTGTCTTCTTGTACTGAAGATTTGGCGATATGTAACAGTTACCAACGCGCACTGGGTCTCCGTGGTGGAATACTGACTACTCCCTCTTATTGAGAGAAAGCCTGCGTTCCATTATAGTCTAATTATGAATCTGCTTGAAAGTGGAAAGCCTACCCTCAGCCTTTTCACGACTTTAGTTCGGCTTTCACCATTGAACACCTTTTTTTTTTAACTAGTGGAAATGCCTTTACGCACCATACCCGCCGCTAGCTAGGCGACGGACGTGCGTGGGACTCGCCCGGCCGGAGCCGGGAATACCCACTAAAACTACTCGGTTACCCTCGGGCCCTGCGTTGAGAGTGCCACGGGATCGGCCCGGAGGCCTAATTACCCTGCCACTCTCAGGGCTTACCAGCCTTGTTAAGGCCGGCTTCCGCGTCAAAGGGGATTACCCGGGTACCGGAGTAATTCCCAGACGTGGTGACCAGTGCAATGCGCGTGCGGGGGCTACCCGCACGCGCTGGTCACACTTTGGGGCTAAAGGAGACGGGGGTTCGTCCCCCGCCTTCTTCGCCCCACCCGTCTACGCCGTAGGGGAGTGGCAAGAGTATCCTCTTCCCGCTCCCTCTCCGCAGCCTCCTTCTGCAAGAGGACGGTCTTTCACCATTGAACACCTGGATCATGAGCATCTTCTGCTTTTCTATAACCAGTTTCCATAAAACATCCACTCCTGCACGTGTAACATGAAGACAGTAGAAACGTAAAAATAAATTACAGATTGTTGAAAGTTTTCTATGGTGCTCAGTCATAAACGAACAAAGCAAATTACTTAAGAAAGAGAATTACATTTCTTATAATTCTAAGGGCAGTCAGCTTAATCAAATCCTGGATGATAGAGATGTAAACGTCATCATCATCTCAGCGTTAATCCTAGTCGCATCTAAAGTTTATTTTTTCAGCTTTGGAGTCTGGGGTCCGCTTTACCAGTCTAACTGTCGATTTTGGCTAAACTTTGATATTTTCCGTGAAGCGACTGCCGTTACAACCCGAAGGCGATATCGAAGCATCGCAGTTAGACTAATTGTTGGATTCTTGAGGGCTCCAACAACTCGGTAACTATTGCCATTAGATGTTCGTATGGCAACCGGGACCAACGGCTTAACGTGCTTTCCGAGGCACGACCAGACCAATGCAAACCCCGCGGGGATCGAAACCGCGCCCCCTTGCGCAGCGGCCACGTTCTCTACCGCTACGCCACGGAGGCTGTCAAATGATGATAGTGGTCTAAACAATACTGTATCTTTAGAATCCAAACCGCTCCTATTAGTAACCAAAAGTTGTCTTTGAGCTTATTATCATCAGCTTAGAAGTCCACTGTTGGACTTAGGCCTCTCTTATTTCACGCCATTCAATTCGATTTTCGGCAATTCTCATCCAGTTACTACTAGCCATCCTGCGAAGATCGCCGTTCCACCGAGCCCGACGGCATCCTATCTCCGCCTTATTTTCTCAACGCAATTATGTACCCATGGCACCAAAATTCTGAAAAAAATCGATAACTACCTATTTGGTTCGAATCACTTTACTGAACCCTCTTATTCATTTCAATTTGTGTTCTGTGAACATAAACACCATATTTACAGAAATCTTGGGGGGTTCGAAAAATCGTAACAGCTCTCAAACCGCCCACATCCCCTGGTAGAAAATCTCACGAGCATTTCATTTTCATTTGCTTCATTGTCTGTAAGCAGCTGTCATCAATAATGCCGGCTATTGTATGGTTATTTTGCATTAAGTGTTATACTGAATTAACTGGAAACTGAATTAAAAATTTTGATATACAATTTTTTTTTTAATAATTATGAACAATCGTTGATGGTAAAGCGCGCTAGTTTAATAAGCCCATTCACTCAAAAAACTGAGTGAATAGGAAGGAAGACTGTAGTTGAGCGAGGTGATGCAATGTTTAACCCAGAGGGAGATTCACCTGGAGACCCCCCACGACCAAACTCCCGACACAACAACATTTGGCGCATCGTACCCGGCACACATCGCAACACAACTGCTCAGACCCGTCCTCCTTACGGCTTCACCAGACATCATGTCGGAACACGACGAATCGCTTGGCGGCAAGACTTTGGCTGATGGGTGGTAACTTCTGCCGGCAGCTGATGTTATGGCCTACCGCCGAGGAAAAACTATAAAACTTTTGATTGATTCTCTAGACCAGTGTTTTTCAATCTTTTTATGGCACGGCCCCTTTAATATCAAAAAATATAGTATAGCGAGTAGCGATCTCTAAATAAACCACTCAGTTAACACTGAAAAAATGTAAGGTGTAATTGCCAAAAAAATTGCGTGCGACTGTAGAGGACAAAAATTACTCACTCTAAAAATTTGACTTGCCGCCCCTAGTGTAGGGTAACGTAAAAAAAAACGAGTGTGCTTATGACCACACGACTGAAGTGAAACTTCTTTCGCTCCATCTGTATGTATATATATATTATATATGTATATATATATGTATGTATATATATATATACATACATATATATGTATATATATATATATATATATATATATACATGTATACACATATACATATATTAATTTTCTATAAATATTTAAATTTATTTCATGGTTTCATTGGTAAATTAATATTTTTGCATAGATCTTCTATTTTTACTGTAAAAAAAAAAAAAATTCGTTGTAGACCTTGTAGTACCAAGCTCGCGCCACGGGCGCCTCTGTGCTTATATCCCCCACTTAACTTCCGTTCGCCCTGCCCGATCACTTTTCGTAACGCTTAGTCACGCGTTCGCCAGCTTACTCCCCAAGTCAAGGGTGCGTAAAGAAGTTTAACTACTGCTAAACACTAAGGATCGTGAGTAAGTTCAACTCGTAATAACTGTTTAACAATAAATCAACTTCGCTATTAATAAAGAAACATTTCACTCAAACGCTTCTGCTAGAGTTTTTATGGTTAATCGTGAAACTGTTTCAGTTTTTCTAACATTTCCAGTTAATACGGTTTGTAGTTATAAGTCGGTCAGTAAGAACTTGTTCGTGATAGAATTACAAAGGAAATGAAGTAAATTTCGATACTTTTGTGTAGTCATTGTAATGTAAGGATAAGGGTACTTGAAGGGCGGGCGTTTTGGAGGCCTGACTTTATGTAATTTTGATGTTCGAAAAGAGCGGATGTTATTGTTTTTGATTTTGACTTGAAAGTAATTTCAGCCTTGTCAGTAGTAAAAAAATTTAAATCGATTTTTTTTACTGTTATTATATCTTTGTTTACAGTTACAACCGGCTTAATATTGTAATTAAAATCGATTTAGTCGTTTTTCTGTTCTAAATGGTGTCATATAGAATTCAAGAACGGCTAAATTAATTTGATTTGTTGTTTTTTTCTTCGCTTTGAATATCAAGATAATTTTAAAAATATGGGTAACATTTTCATTTCATTCATTCATTATTTTTATTTTATTAAGTGAATGTTTTGTACTGCCTGCAAGAAAGTCAATAAAATATAACGAAAAAATAACTGGCTGCTAATTTAAACTATTAACTAAACCTGCTAAAGCTAAGCTGAAGTGCTGTACCTGTTACTGTCTCTTGTGCTAACCTAATGTTATCTGCGGAAACTTTTAATTGGCCTTCTTTTACTTATTATCTTCTATCTGTATATATGCTAGCTGTAAGTTTCCTTAAAATGTAAAAATAAAATAAATAAAAATAAAAATAAATTTGGCTTGTATTTAGTTTTTTTTAACTTCCCACATTGGGTTTTCATTCATTTGTTCCGATTAGGATCAACAACTTATCAGAGGGATCACTCTCGTAATTTTAAGATAATTCAAAATCTAGTCGCAGTCACTAACCAGCATCAAACAACATGTACATATAGGTACACATCGTAATACACTCATCATAATCACCATCATCAGCGTTAATCCCAGTAGCATCCGAAGCTATTTCAGCTTTGGAGTCTGGGGTCCGCTTTACCAGTCTAACTGCTAATTTTGGCTAAACTTTGATATTTTCTGTGAAGCGACTGCCGTCTCGTGGTATGTCGTCGTGGTAGCCTATTCCAGGTCTCGCAAGTACCAATGTAACTTTTCTAAGTTATATGTGTTTTCTAAGTATGTTTTGGACACCAATGGCTGAAGGTGAAGGAAAAACATCTTGAGGAAACCTGGACTTTAAGTCTGAAATCGCCCGCATTGAGCAAGCGTGGTGATTACGTTCAATCCTTCTCTGTATGAGAGGAGACCTGTGCCCAGCAGTGGGACAATAAAAATGGTGATGATGATGATGACTGCTGTTTGACCTCCACAAACCGGAGGTGATATCGAAGCATTGCAGTTAGACCAATTGTTGGAGTTTTGAGGGAGACACAACGTAATACACTATTACTATCAATTGAAATCATTTCCAAGTATATTGCTAATCCATTGCTACAAAAATACACCTTTGACGACCTCCGTGGCGCAGCGGTCAACACGCCTGCCTGCGACGTGGAGGCCCCGGGTTCGATCCCCGGCCAGGTCATGATGGATAACGATCTTTTCTTGATTGGCCTGGGTCTTGGATGTTTATCTATATATGTATTTATTATAAATATAGTATCGTTGAGTTAGTATTCCATAACACAAGTCTCGAACTTACTTTGGGGTTAACTCAATCTGTGTGATTTGTCCGTATATATTTATTTATATATTGCTACATATGTTCGAAAATCTATCTGCTCAAATACGTATATACCGCAATGACTGTTTTTCAACTGTCAAAATGAAACCTATTCTTCTTATAGTGTGTTAGGTAATTACCTGCTGGTTAAGGTAGTATTTTCATTCGCCGTAATGTGAAAGCCTTAGCTAAATATATTTTTTATTTCCTATATTCTTTTTGAAATCATTGTATTTATACCTATTCCATATATGTAATTATGAAAACTATATGAATAGTAGATATACAAATATTTTAATGTAAAAATAACAGCTTTTTACTAAATTGAAGTAGGTATGTACGTTACTTACCGATAAAACCTTTTTTGCTGTTTCTTTCTGTCTGTTTGTTCCGGCTAATCTCCAAAATGTCTGGACAGATTCTGATTGGAGTTTCCTTGACAGATATCTGTGTGGCTACCATGAGTTTCAGTCATTGGTGTCCAAGGTATACTTAGATTACGATTATTATAATATATAAAAAAACACTGTATATTGTTTGTTCGATATTCAAGCTTACGATGATTTTGACCTCTTGTAGCTGCCGTCCAATGAACTCAAGCCAGACCGTTCACTACCACGAGGTATAAGTACAAGCATACACGATGAAATTAAACACGTGCTGTAGCGGTACCTACAACGCTACATGGGAGCAACGCGTCATGCTGACGTCACGTAGATCTTGCATCTCACAAGCATAATTTACAGAGTTCACGACGTCGTGTGTTGTCTGGCGGGCATTTGCCCCCCAGCGTGGCTACCATGAGTTTTCATTACGAAAATTCGATCATCGATATCAAACGCGTTTGACTCGTCGATTGGTCCGCTTCAAGGTTGTGAGAACTCTCAACCAATGAGAACGCTAAACGTGATGCGTATGATCGAGTCTCGTAATGAAAACTCATAGTAGCCACACTCATGTTGTAAGAAGTAAATTTATGAGAAGTTAGAAAAAAGATATTCAAAAAGAATTACCTATTAAAAGTCTGATAACCAGTTACACAAAGGGATATTAGTATTAAGCAGGAACTGGGTTGTGATTAGATAAGCAGTCACTCCACGCCGGAGGAGGAGGGAAGCCGAGGTCGATCCGCTTCCTCCATAACGAGAGGCCGACGGGCCGAGGATCGGGGGGGTCCGACGTCCGTCACTAGGGCCGGAGTAGGCGTGTAGAGGCAGTTCCGACACGCCTACCTGAAGGAAGGAGGGGAGGAAGAGGGACCCGCCGAGCTCGCGCCGGCGGGTCAAGCCTGCCGGGGATGCGGTGAATGGCAAACTAGGCCCCGCACCCCTGGCCATAGGCAGGAAGAGGAACGCTCCAGTGGTTTTAGCCGGTGAGAGCCCGGCACACCCTCCGTCGACCCCCGGACGGAGGACGGTCTGGTAGAGATTTCAACTGGGTGAACAAAAAAAAAAAAGCAGTCACTCCATGTAAAGTGCTGGTAATCATCTGGATCCAATTATTTTTTTTTTAAATAATTATTAGGGTAAGCAGTGATGCAATCATTGATGGCAAAGCGCGCTAGTTTATTAAACCCATTCACTTAAAAAACTTAGTGAATAGGAAGGAAGACGGCGGTTGAGCGAGGTGGTGCAATGTTAAACCCAACAACACGACTTACGATGCTGCGCCAGAGGGAGATTGATGTGGAGACCCTCCACGATCAAACTCCCGACACAACAACACTTGGCGCATCGTACCCGGCACACATCGCAACACAACTACTCAGACCCGTCTTCCGTAAGGCTTCACCAGATTAAACTGGAAAGTTACCCCAAAACAGTTGGCAAAAGGCTGATCAGATGTTGGTTTGGAAAAAAAAAATAATAAACCTTAAAATCAACTGCGTTACATACACAAGAACGAAGCCACGGTTACAGCTAGTAAAATAAATATAATCCATTAGATTGCCAACAAATGTAGGTATACAAATCACAATCAAATCAAGGTGCCAGCTCCCTCCATAGAACGACCCAACAATACGTATTATTGACGAAAACGCCTCATGTATAATTAATCAAAGTTTGACAAAGAAAGTCCTAGTAATGGCGTCGGAAAGCAATCCTTTTAATAATTAAGTTCCTAATCTCTAATTGTACGTACGTTACAATAGATGCATCATTTATTATTTTGGTCGTAAGTTTTCCTTGACAGAAAACTCATTAAAGTAAAAATCCTTCTTTTTTATTGTTACCCTGTTATGGCTTTCAGGTATCAATTTTTCCGCAGTGTAAACTAATTTTAACTTAAGTTACTTTACTTAAGTAAGTCATGGTGGCCTAGTGGTTAAAATACCAGCCTCTTAAGTATGAGTGTGCGGGTTCGATTCCAGGTCAGGTGGGTACCAAAATCAAAATTAAAATCAAAAGTCATTTATTCAAATTAGGCTGAGAATCAGCACTTTTTGAACGTCAATATTACATAAGACAGTCCCCCAAAAACGCCCACCCATCGACACTTCCTAGTGCTTTCGCTGGGAAGAAGAAGTGGCGGAACAAACTCCCTAGCAGCAAAGCTGTCTGTTCATTTTTAAAAAAACATGTCTCTATACAATACTATGTATAGTGATGAACAACATCGAACGTGAAGGAAAACATCATGAGGAAATCTGGGCTTTAAATCTGAACTCGCCAATCCGCATTGAGCAAGCCCGGTGATTACGCTCAATCCTTCTCTGTATGAGAGGAGACCTGGGCCTGTAGCTAATGTAACATCGCTTCGTAGCGAAGCGAAATCGGAAAGCACGTAAACCCGTTGGTCCAAGTTGCCATACGAACATCTATTTGCCATTTGTTTTTACTGGTTTTAGCTTCGATATCGCCTTCGGATTGTGGAGGCCAGACGGCAGTCGCTTCACGGAAAACATCGAAGTCAGCAGTTAGACTGGTAAAGCGGACCCCAGACTCCGAAGCTGAAAAGCTTCTAATGCGACTGGGATTAACGCTGAGATGATGATGATGACTGAGTACTTGTCTATTTGGAAACAACTTGGCTATAGTTGTATGGCGGATATAAATTTTTTGGCTATTTAGATTTGAACTCACAACTTCGGGGCTGTTTTATGAATGAATCACTGTTATACAGTATGTTAAGAAAACCCTGTCCGACCCGTGAAGGTGTTGTTAGGTATCGATAACTGATTATACTAATAGATATAAACCCGGGCTAAACTTTAAAAAAAAATCCCCCTAAAAAATAAATATTATTTCGCAAAAAGAGGTAACTTAATAAATGTGCGTTAAGCACCCTTCCGCGGGCGGCGGGCGGCAGGGCACGTGGCACGTGGTCGCATCGCTATTCGCTCATAATAATACTGGTGATGTC
This sequence comes from Sesamia inferens, assembly GCA_037179545.1. NCBI lineage: Eukaryota > Metazoa > Arthropoda > Insecta > Lepidoptera > Noctuidae > Sesamia > Sesamia inferens. The sequence goes on along the minus strand of CM073935.1, from coordinate 11,131,224 downwards.
ACTTTTTTAAAAATTACCAAATTTCGGGGAAGTTGGAATTAATTCGCGGGATAAAAAGATTATTTCAAAATTCATTTGTATTGGTACTATGATGATTACGTAAAATTTTATATTATATTTGGTCATGTGTTTACCTAACCTTTATTATCCTTATGGGTCGGATAGGGTTTTCTTAACATACTGTATATGAATGAAAATTATACTTGGCCGCCTCTCGACACTAAAGGCAGCAGGGTAGAAACGTTTCGAGTGTTCTAGAAGCTTCCAGACCCGGAACTTTTTTTTTTTATAATTATAAACTAGCGCTTGACCGCAATCCTGCCTGATGGTAAGCAGTGATGCGATCGTTGATGGTAAAGCACTCTAGTTTATTAAGAGCCTATTCACTCACAAACTGAGCGAATAGGAAGGAAGGCGGCGGTTGACCGAGGTGATGCAATGTTAAACCCAACAATACGAACAACGATGCTGCGCCAAAGGGAGATTGATCTGAAGACCCTCCACGAGCAAAATCCCAACACAACAACATTAGCCGCATCGTACCCGGCGCATATCGCAACACAACTGCTCAGGCCCGTCCTCAGTACGGCTTCACCAGGCATCATGCCGGAACACGACAAATCGCTTGGCGGCAAAGCTTTGTCTGGCGGGTGGTAACTTCTTCCGCCCACATTTTGTTGTAACGTTCTGTTAATAAAATGTAACCGCGTTTAGATAGAAAGATTGTACCTTAGCTATAATTGCCTGAATTCAAGAATTGTAATGGTTTCAGATCTGTGGATTACCAACAATAAATCTGGTAGCAGTGTTCGCATGTTTTTCATTACTATTGGAGAAGTCCACTGTCCTCTACACTGGTAGGATATACAAAAACCCTGTTGTTCCTTCAACCTACATTTTAAGAATACGGCATACGGACGTAATAAAGCAAGTAATTTATAAAAATTGTTCACAAAAATAATTAAAATAAATGTTTAACTATTAGTACTTATAATCTGTAACTGATTTCTTAGTTCTGCAATTCTGCATGAAGAAACTAGACATAAGCAGAACGTTCCCGCCAATTTATTTAAGTTATAAAATCTGATATTCTAAAAAAAATCGAATTTGTCGGTTTTAATAGGTATTTGATTGTGACCCCTCGACTAGACAATGATTACTGTTTTCTAATTATGACTTCATTAATGATGTGCTTGTAGGTAAAATTATATGTCCCTGAAAGGAACAACAGGGTTTTTGTTATATAGGCACATAGGATATATCCTCAACATTTACTATCCTCGAAGCGGGGCTTATCTTTTTAAAATCTAATTCAATCTATCATTCAGAGGAGTAAAGCACCATATCGTGCGTTCCGTCACGGTCCGGTGCCGGACGCCCGGACAGCCGTACCGTGTAATGATCGTGTGTGATTATCGTTAGGCTACACTGGACACGGATTTGTACTCATTACGATGTTAGTTTTATTATCTAAATGTGTTAGAACAAGTCATTGTGTTGTATGGCACCACACAATGGTTTATTCTTGCATGTCCAATAATATGTTACGCGATGTCTTCAGCCAATGTGGATCGATACTGAAAATTTTTCTACATTATCTTTGTGTCTGTACGGTGTGGAGCACTGCAGCCGTAGAGTAGCCAGCCTGTAGGTGTTCTATAGGATTTATTTTGGAGAATGTGCGAGGGAATTGCATGACTTAATTTTATTCCGCCATCTCCGTTCCATCATCGGACGAGCCGTCGTCGTACGGCGAGTTTCCACCCTTACGTTGTTGACACTAAAACGATCCGGACGAAGTGTTTCGCCTTGTCTTTTATGCCGCGCAAATCGAGGGGCTGGAACAATTTGCCAGCGGCAGTGTTTCCATCTGATTACAATTGGATTGTATCCTAAAAAATAATTTAATGTCCATCAGATAGATTTATAAAAAATATTGAACATGTATTATTTTTTTTTGATTTTTATACCTTGGATACATCCCTATTTAAGTTTCTTCAAACCTAGAGTGGATAGGTTCTAATAACTTACGCGCTTTACCATCAATGATTTTAGCACTGTTTGTCATCAGGCGAGATTGCGGTCAAGCATTAAACTTAAAAAAAAAACGAGTGTGCTTATGACCACACGACTGAAGTGAAACTTCTTTCGCACCATCTGTATGTATATATATATATATATATATATTTGTGTACAATATATACATGTATACATATATTAATTTTCTATAAATATTTAAATTTATTTCATGCTTTCATTTATAAATTAATATTTTTGCATAGACATCCAATTTAAAAAAAAAAAAAAAGTGGATTCCCTCGGGGCCAAAAGGTCGGGCTCTTCCTCCTGAATCAGGGGACCCCAATCTCGGGTAGTCCACGACCTCTGGTTCCCGAGATAATCCACGGGGGGGTGAGGTAACTAAAGGGGGTCGGGGGGGGATAGGTTTCGTGGGGTTGCGGGGGAGGGGGAGAGGGGTCAGTGGATTCCCTCAGGGCCAAAAGGTCGGGCTCCTCCTCCTGATTCAGGGGACCCCAAACTCGGGTAGTCCACGACCTCTGGTTCCCGAGATAATCCACGGGGGGGTGAGGTAAATAAAGGTTGTAGATTTCGTGGGGTTGCGGGGGGTAGGGGGAGGGGGAAAGGGGGGAAGGGGAGAGGGTGGAGTGGATTCCCTCGGGGCCAAAAGGTCGGGCTCCTCCTCCTGATTCAGGGGACCCCAAACTCGGGTAGTCCACGACCTCTGGTTCCCGAGATAATCCTCGGGGGGGTGAGGTAATCAATGAGGGGGGTCGGGGGGTGTTCGCAGCGTCATGTTCTCGAAGAAATTCATAGTTCTTAATCAATCAAGGTACTTAGCTTAATAATTGAGCTTATGAGGCTCGAAAGCAATTTGTACTTTGTGTCCAATTATCGTATTGTGACGATATCTTCTTCTATACTTTCAATTATATCAGAAATGTTCAGCAAAAATATATAAAACAATATAAAAGCCAGAACAGAACGAAATTTATAAATTATTTGTGCTCTTTGGTAATCAATTGTTAACAAATCTTAAAAAGATCCAAAAAATATATATTGCCTTCGGCGAGATGCGAACTCACAACTTCATACTCGACATGTCATGAAATATTTACATGAGCCAACTACTTGGTTGTAGTACAGACGAAATAGGACTATACTTTGCTTCCGTTCGCCTTGCCCGATCATTTTTCGTAACGCTTTCGCCAGTTTACTCCCCAAGTCAAGCGTGCCTAAAGAAGTTTCACTTCAAAAACAAAATGTATTTTTTGAAACAGGTCCTACTTGATTCAAGGCATTTATATACCAAAAAATCCTGACCGAATGTCTCCAAGCTGGTGTTTATCCTATCACATCGATTTAGGATGGCTGAAGAGGTTTATTCAATATAGCTAAGATCAAGCTTCTTCAGCCAAGCAATTAAATGGTAATGTGTCCTAGAGAATTTTTTGAACAATGGAGAAAACAACTAAAAAAATTGAATAGAATGGCCCTAAAGTCACGAGGAACAGGGAGTGAAGTTCAAGCATCCTCAATAGAAAAGAAAGTATCCTCCGACCAGATAGGTGTTACGTCTGGCTGGCACTTTTTTATATTATAAATTAGTTCGTCATCAACCTTTTTATCGTCCCACTGCTGGGCACAGGTCTCCTCTCATACAGAGATGGATTGAGCGTAATCACCACGCTTGCTCAATGCGGGTTAGCGATTTCAGACTTATAAAGTCCAGGTTTCCTCAAGATGTTTTCCTTCACCTTCAGTCTTTGTTGTCCAAGATATACTTAGAAAGTACATATAACTTTAGAAAATTTACATTGCCTCAAGATGTTTTCCTTCACCTTTTAATCAGTCATTGGTGTCAAAGATACACTTAGAAAGTACATATAACTTAGAAAAGTTACGTTGGTACTTGCCTGACCTGGAATCGAACCCGCGCACTCATACTTGAGAGGCTGGTGTTTTAACCACTAGGCCACCACGACTTTTATAAATTAGTGCTTGACTGCAATCCTGCCTGATGGCAAGCAGTGATGCAATCGTTGATGGTAAAGCGCGCTAGTTTATTAAGAGCCTATTCGCTCTAGCCTTGAAGACACTCAAATTGTAGTCCGACGGAAACACCGCCGCTGGCAAACTGTTCCAGTCACTCGATGTACGCGGTATAAAGGAGGAGGCGAAACGCTTCCTCCGGATCGTAGTGGTGTTAACAACGTAACCAGTGGTGGAAACTCGCCGTACGACGGGTCGTCCGATGGTGGAACGGAGATGGGGGAATTAAATCATGCAATTCCTTCGCACACATCCGAAACCAGAAATAGATTTGTGCTATGCATAAATTAAAACGATGAAAGCCCAATGATCATTAAGATTATGTAAGCAAAACAAAATTCTGATAAACGCGGAAAAATAGCCCCAATCAACCTTAAATCTTAATGCTTTATAGATAAAGTTGAAAATCTAATAAAGAAATCTGACAGATTATAGTAGCTTCATGTCTGTACAAAGATGTTAAAATATTCCCAAGAATTTCTAGCAAAATTCATTAGTTTTTGCTATTAATTAGTTTGTTTAAACTCGTCTGTTTCCGTCAATTATTAATTATATAAACGGAAGCACATAAAATTTTATCGAATATGTTTCTCACCAATGTGGTTTTTTGAAATGTAACTATCAATGTTAGACCGGTCGTAAGGTGATGTAAACGCTTTCATTTTCATTAAAACACTTAGAATGAAGCTCATATTTAATTTCGGCTGCCGGCAGAAGTTACCACCCACCAGACAACGTCTTGCCGCCAAGCGATTCGTCGAGTTCCGGCATGATGTCTGGTGAAGCCTTACGGAGTACGGGTCTGAGCAGTTGTGTGCCGCGTACGTTGCGCCAAATATTGTTGTCCGGCACAACAATATTTGGCGCATCGTACCCGAGTCGAGTTTGATCGTGGAGGGTCTCCAGATCAATCTCCCTCTGGCGCAGCATCCGTTGGTCGTAATGTTGGGTTTAACATTACATCACCTCGCTCGACTGCCATCTTCCTTTCTATTCACTGAGTTTTTTAAAAGAATAGGCTTTATAAACTAGCGCACTTTATCATCAACGATTGCATCACCGCTTACAATCAGGCTGGATTGCAGTCAAGCACTAGTTTTCTTTTACCGTTTAGAGAGCGATTAAATTTTTATACATTTTTTTTAAATATGCCTGGGTATTAACCAGAATTACTGTTTTCCAGAACTCAAACGCGTAAATCAGCGCCGTTTCTAAAGGACCACCACTTGTATTCCTTCAGAGGAAAAGAAGCTAATTTTTCAGAAGAAAAGTTCTGGAAAAATTGCAGGCGGCTTTGGTTTTTTTTTAATAATTATAAACTAGCGCTTGACCGCAATCCCGCTTGATTGTAAGCAGTGATGCGATTGTTGATGATAAAGCGCGCTAGTTTATTAAGAGTCTATTCACTCAGAAAAACTGAGCGAATAGGAAGGAAGACGGCAGTTGAGCGAGGTGATGCAATGTTAAACCCCACAACACGACCAACGATGCTGCGCCAGGGGGAGATTAATCTGGAGACCCTCCCGACCCGTCTTCCGTATGGCTTCACCAGACATCATGCCGGAACATGACGGATCGCCCCTCGAATCTTGGTGACCGACATAATTTTCCAAAATAATTGTTTTAATAATTATATTATTACTCGTTGATAATAATAGTTCCCGTCAGTGACCTTTGCTCTCGGAAGAATGTAGTACTCGCTGGAGTCTGCAAAGTACGTGAGTGCAAGTGACAACTGCCTGACTTTATAAGACTTTGTCATTATTTACTTTTTATTTATTAATAACCAACATAAATTTGTATCGCATCGTATAACAGTTTGTGTCGTAAATCCAAGTTATCAGTCAATATTAGTAATTACACAAATCATGTTATATTTTTCTCCGTGGTAGGCCATAACATCGGCTGCCGGCAGAAGTTACCACCCATCAGATAAAGTCTTGCCGCCAAGCGATTCGTCGTGTTCCGGCATGATGTCTGGTGAAGCCGTACGGAGGATGGGTCTGAGCAGTTTTGCTGTGATGTGTGCCGGTTATGATGATGTTGTGTCGGGAGTTTGGTCGTGGAGGATTTCCAGATCAATCTTCCTGTGGCGCAGCATCGTTGGTCGTGTTGTTGGGTTTAACATTGCATCACCTCGCTCAACTGCCGTCTCCCTTCCTATTCATTAAGTTTTTTTGTGGATAAGCTAGTGCGCTTTACCATCAACGATTGTATCACTGCTTACCATCAGGCGGGATTGCGGTCAAGCACTAGTTTATAATTATTGAAAATAAAAAAAATTCTCGTGCCACAATGTTAGTTGCCATTCTCCTGCGAAATGGCTTGACCGATTTTGTGAAATTTTACATGCAATTTTACATATTCAGTAGGTCTGAGAAACCATGATTTAGCGTTGAAAAATATGTAGCTATATCTTCAAATTTTCATACTTGTATGATCAGCTATCGTTTTTATTAGAGTAGATACAACAATATAACAGAGCTGAACAGAAATATATAATAATAAAGCTGGTCAGATTTTGATAAAATTAAATTAAAATGTAACGATATTTTATAAAAAATAGACAAATTTTAATAAAATTTGAAAAGGAGAGTAATAATAATAACTAGGATTTATGGAAATATCTAATTATAATTAGATATTGCCATAAATCCTAGTAAATAATTATTAAAAAGAAATTACATTAAGAGACTGTCTTTAATTTAATAATATTACTTTCTTAAATTTAATAATATGACATATGTCACATGTAATGACATGCGACATATGTCCTGACAACAGGTAGGTAGGTTGGCTTTTACATTAATCTATACAATCAACATTCAAAAATTGTCACACAGAAACAATGTTTTGACACTATTTCTCAAATATAAGTACATCAATTGTTTCCATTTTCGGCATAGGAGAATTTCCTTGTCACGAGGTCAATATCCGTGGGGCCGGCTACTAAGCAGTTATTTTTGTTAACAAAGTAAGTACATCCTTTCTTATAAATGCGTTTTATTTTTTAAATTTTTAATGCTTGTGCATCCTAACACTTGAGTTTTGCATGTAAACAAATGAATAAATATGTCTCGTCTTACGTCGCGTATTTCAGAAACTAACATCCCGTAAGTACAAGGACTGACTGGACAATGATTAACTTTAGCTACATACATATATGGGTTACCTGTCGCATTACAATAATCAAACTTAAAGTGGTCTCCCCTACCATATCACCTTCGTAATACAATTTACCCTTGATCCGAACAAGTAATTATTAAAAAAAAAAATGACTCATACAAAAAGCCTTGATAATCAGTTTCCTCTACCTCTCTTACTTGTGGCAACCCCTGAACTATAGGATCTACGCTAGAGCACGCGCCACAACAGCTGCGTACGCGCACCTGTCATTTATCAACGCATTGACGATACTCTGTTGTTCGTTGCCTGTTTGTGTTTTAGTTCTGCTAGGTTACTATGACGTGTTCAAACCATCATTTGTTCCAGAGTCAGATAAGGACGGAGCTATAGCTGGGGAAGAAGATATTTTCCAAGGCACAATTTTTTTTTTAAAACGTCACAGCAACTCTCTTAGTTGTTAAGATACTGGCGCTTAGTACGGAAATTAAGTTCATAGTACATCATTATAAAAAAAACTTGATATACACTTCTCTCTCTTAAAGTTATATTTTTTGTTCTTGGTATATGTTTAATAATACCTAGATATACAGTATGTTAAGAAAACCCTGTCCGACCCATAAGGACAATAAAGGTTAGGTAAACACATGACCAAATATAATATAAAATTTTACGTATTCATCATAGTACCAATACAAATGAATTTTGAAATAATCTTTTTTTCCTGCGAATTTATTCCAATTTCCCCGAAATTTGGTAATTTTTAAAAAGTGACAACATCGGTATTATTATGAGCGAATAGCGCTGCGACCACGTGCCGCGTGCCCTGCCGCCCGCCTTCCGCGGGCGGCAGGCGAAGGGAGGTTAACGCGCGTTTATTAAGTTACCTCTTTTTGCGAAATAATATTTATTTTTTTAGGGGGATTTTTTTTTTTAAGTTTAGCCCGGTTTTGTATGCATTAGTAGAATCAGTTATCGATACCTAACAACACCTTCACGGGTCGGACAGGGTTTTCTTAACATACTGTATACAACGATAGTTTTTCTTTTTAGTTTTTCTTCTCCACGTTGCCTCAAGATGTTTTCCTTCACCTTTTAATCAGTCATTGGTGTCAAAGATACACTTAGAAAGTACATATAACTTAGAAAAGTTACATTGGTACTTGCCTGGCCTGGAATCGAACCCGCATACTCATACTTGAAAGGCTGGTGTTTTAACCACTAGGCCACCAAGACTACTACTTCAGGTACCATAATTATCCATATTTGTTTGTTTGTTTGTCCTTCCTTCACGCCGTAGCTAAGCAATCAATCGACCTGATTTTTGGCATACAGTTAGTTGAAAAGATGGAGAGTAACATAGGCTACTTTTGGTCCTAAAAAAACATCAAGTTCCTAAGGGAGATTACTGGAATATTTGTATGTGTACACCAAATATATCCTTACTAATATTATACATCTGAAAGTGAGTTTGTTTGTACCACTTTCACGCCGTAACTCCTGAACCAATTGCTTTGAAATTTTGCAGACGTAAAGTTAGAAGTCCGGATTAAATAATAGGGTATTTTTATCCCGAAAAAAATTGATATTCGCGAGAGAAATCTAAAAAGCGCGATATAACCGACGTTAACGCGGGCGAAGCCGCGGGCGGAAAGCTAGTTTCATAATATAAATATAATATACCAATTTCACTTCATTTCTCACTGCACTCAATTAACTTTAAAGACCGGTTATTATCAATTCTCTCCGTCACAGATGTCGGCTTAAACGTACATTAGCCTGGTTTGTTTGCACAATGACTTATAAAGCGCTTTAGGTTATTACACGGACAATGCGTGTAATTTATATATTAGTAGCTTATACTGATTTTGGATAATAAGGTGAAGGAAAACATCTTGAGAAAACCTGGACTTTAAGTTTGAAGGCATTAAACCACATTGAGCAAGCGTGGTGATTACGCTCAAACCTTCTCTGTATGAGAGGAGACCTGTGCCCAGCAGTGGGACGATAAAAAAAAGGTTGATGATGATACTAAGCACGATTTCGTTCGCATGAGACACGTAACACAAAAATAATTCGCCCGTAGTTACTCGCTAAAATGAAGCTTAAGTACTATTGTAATGTAGCTAAAGAAAGAGTTATTGATACTTCCAACTATTTTATAGCACATACCTTTTTTTTTTGTCTGGGTGTAAAATCCTCATGGATGTCCGCCGCCCTGGGGTGGGCGATGGGGTCTGTCAGACTCCTACTGACTAAAAACCACCCGGGTGTTCCGTCTCACACCTACACCGAGGGCTGCGAAAACTAATACTGCTTCCGCAACCCCCGATTGATGCTGGCCCGTAGCCGTGGGGCCTCCTCGGGTCAGGGGGGGAGTGAGGTGTAGAGCTCCCCCCGTGACGTCTAAGAGTAGCGCGCGTGGAACACTTCGCGCCGCCACCTATCCTGACCTGGTTACTGGGAAGGTAAATGGACGACGTTCTAGAGGTCGCAGTCCAGTAAGGTGGACTGACCAAATTCGTTAATCTCTGGACACCGGCCTGTATGATGCTATACTCGCGGCCAGGGATCGTAACAGATGGAGAACTATTGTAAAGAAGAGGATAATTCCCCAAAGACATCACGCCTCTCAGTAATGAGGAGAGCGACTTGAGGAGAAGGACCTATCCTGACCACATCAACTCAGGAAAAATCTTAACACTGCGAATTACACTGACGTCGTTCCGGAAATCGCGATACTAATCTATAAAAATACTTGGGTTATATAATATGTCGGATTTACGGTGGTAAGCAATTTTGGAGTGCGTGAACCGATTTTAATCATTGTTTTTTTATTTGAAAGAATATACGTTCGGTATAATAAAAATTGTAAATTAATGCATAATATACATATGGTTAATTTAGAAACTTAGACTTTCAGAAAATATTTTGTACAGTTTTTTTAACAACTGTTCAACCCATCAACTTAAAAATAATTTTCAACTTAAAAAAAATTAAAGGTTCTATTAAGTTCTACTTTTGAAATATTTCAGATTTTCGAAAGGCACGCTTCGATTTTTAGTTTCGGAGCGATTATTTCCGAAAATATTAACATTATATTAATATTAACATTGTACGCTGTAGCTACCTTAGTATATTGTGCAACTAGCTAAGATCTTATAATTATCAACTGTAAATTTAAGTGTTGTAACAATAACTGGTGGCTCTAATAAATATAAATAAATAAATAAATTATCAAAAAATTATTTAAGTAAACTCCTACTCATTTTTAAATACCTATCCAATAAAATATCACATATTGAGGTTTAAGTAAAATAAAAACTATATGTGTATGGAGGGAGGGTACCCGAATAAAACATTCTTTTCCACTTTTTATTTTTGCTCTTTGTCGGCGTGATTAATAAAAGGTGTCTCTGACATCGACGCACAAACCAGTACCATGGATCCAGTACATGATTCTGAACCCCCCACAGGTGCAATTTTACGTCGGTTCTTTCCTGATTAAAAAAAATAATATGCAGTTTTTTTCACTTTAAACCGTTCATAATTAATATACTTTTATAACCCAATAAGATTTTAAAGTAAAAAATAATTAATTCGCTAACTAGACAAAAAAGCGCAATGTGAACAAAACTCGAAAAACTATCCTATCAAATGATTTAATAGAGTTCACATCAGTGGTCAACGTCATACCCACAAACACGCGCGGCGGCACGCTTGCAACGTTCAAAGGCCGAGTCGACACATTTTTTTAAACACTGTTATTTCTGTAACCACTCATTAACGATATAAATGACTATCATCATTTTATTAGTGGCATGCGGTGTAGCCTCCTCACGAAGTTTGCAGTTAGATACACCTTGTATAAATATTGTTACCAAATTTCAGGTACCCTAGCCTACTATTTTTATAAATTTGTCATTCCAACACAATTCCATTACCATTTCATTGCCATTGTGCTTAAAAGTTCGTAATCTGCTAAATTCATAATGATCGATCAATTATCTCAGTTGTCTCGTTATGGAATGGTGATAGAACAACATTGCTGTATTGCCATTATTATAAAATCCGTTAATAAACAAGGTTTTTTAGAAACTAACACTCAACTTGATCATTTATTAATGTGGAGTATTGCCAGTGATCGACTACTGGAAAGTCATAATGATGCCATTTTGTTAGTTGATTACGAAATTTATCTCAATCGATCATTATGAGATCACTGATCGACCATTTTGACACTACTGTAGTAGCAGACTAGGCCCCCAGGTAGGTTCCTAGTTGACGACTGAATCCTATAAACGTTCCAACTTTCTTCAAACTACCTACTTCCTACAAATATTATAGGTTACAACTTTTTATACCCATATTCCCACAAGATCGGAACTAATGCGGGTGCAAGCGGGATGCAGCTATAGTACATAATAAGTTACTTCACAATTTTTTTGTCAAAGAATAACTTACCTTTTAATTAGAAGTCCTGCTTACTAGCACCTACAAAAACTACGGTATAGTCATAAATTAATATAATTATAATTTAATTAAGTTCTGCAGAAGATTACGTATAAAAATGTTGCTTATCATGCTACTTCATCTCAACATACCGGTATCTATTGCATAACATTACTTCAAGTTAATGCTGAGACCACACGTGAGTTACTTAGAATTAACTTAGTTAACGTAAGTTGCTACATCTGTACTTATTTGAATCCATTAAAAAGAAAGATAAAGAAAGACTCTTACTCGACTTGACTCGAAACTTTTTAAAGATTTTAGAAAGAAAAAAGGACATTTTTTTTTACAAAATAACTGTTTTTCTTTTTTAATTTATTTATTTTAAATTAATATTTGTATTAAAGTGTAAACAAAAATACCTTAATCTTCTATGTAAAATTCTCGTATCAAAATAGGTATTAGTTGCCGTACTCCTACGAAACGGATTGGCCAATTTTCACGAAATTTGATTTATAGTAGATTTAACTACATATCTACAGTATGTTAAGAAAACCCTGTCCGACTCATAAGGATAATAAAGGTTAGGTAAACACATGACCAAATATAATATAAAATTTTACGTAATCATCATAGTACCAATACAAATGAATTTTGAAATAACCTTTTTTTCCCGCGAATTAATTAAAACTTCCCCGAAATTTGGTAATTTTAAAAAAAGTGACAACACCGGTATTATTATGAGCGAATAGCGATGCGACCACGTGCCGCGTGCCCTGCCGCCCGCCGCCCGCGGAGGGGTGCATAACGCACATTTATTAAGTTACCTCTTTTTGCGAAATAATATTAATTTTTTTAGGGGGATTTTTTTTTAAAGTTTAGCCCGGTTTTGTATGCATTAGTAGAATCAGTTATCGATACCTAACAACACCTTCACGGGTCGGACAGGGTTTTTTTTAACATACTGTATATGTGAGAGGGCGTGGGCCGTAATCTACCACGCGGACCCAGTGCGGGTTGGTAGATGTTACGTGTCTTTGTAGTTTTGAATTTGATGTTTTCCTTCACCGCTTTGAGAGCAGCACAAAGCAAAGCGCTTGATGGGGCTCGAACCTTCGTAAGTTCGAGCCCCATCAAGCACGCAAAGGTCGTCCTTTAACTTGTAAGTCGTGGCTGACACCACTGGGCCACCGCTGTCGCTGCGTTTGCTGGGTCAGCTAGTTACAGTACCTATAGAGAGGTATAAGTTTGTCCCTTGTTATCGTTAGTTTAAATAAGATTACAATTGGGTTGTACCCTAAAAAATAATTTAATGTCCATCTGATAGCTTTATAAAAAATATTGAACACGTATTTTTTATTTTTTCTTTCATTCAAATACTTACGAAGATATATTCATTTGAAATGTCGCATGATGTCATGCCGTGGTACAAAACATACCACGGCGTGACGTAATTAGCTCCCACTCCGTAACTTTAATACCCTATATCTCAGTAGTTTGTGGTAATTTCGACAAAATTAAAAATAAGGGTCTTATTTTTTTTTATTATCTATAAGACGGACTAATTATTATTTTTTATTTTCATACCTTGGATACATCCCTATTTACGAACAAGTTAGTTGCCATAACTTAATTTCATACTGTAGGTACATAAGTCAAAGATATGGAACATAACACAGTTCCTGACATATACAACTTTATTTTTTAAATATGCACAGCCCGAGACACGTGTCCAGTATTTTTAAGTAAAGTATCTATGTACAATATTTCAAAATGATATCATGAAAAACCGCAAAATTATGAACTTGTTATCTTGGTTGGTCCCAACAGAATTATGGTCAACGCCAGCACAGAATCGGCGCGGCGCAGGGGCCTCCTAGTAGGTACTATGATCTACCGTCAGCTGTGTTGTGCGCTCGGTAACCACTCTGCAACAATTTCTAAATGTATTTGGAAAAAATATAACATGGTGTTAAAATGATTGGAATCGATTCAGTTGCTTATTCTGAACAAACTGTATTCAGATTTCGTATAAAATAAAAATAACACCGTATATTGTTCGTTCGATATCCAAGTTTGCGATTATTTTGACAGCTCTGCTAACGTCTTCTCTTGTAGCTGCCCCCCCCCCCCCCCCCGTCCCCATGAACTCAAGCCAGACCGTTCACTACTACGAGGTATACCTAAGTACAAGAATACACAAATGAAATTAAAAATGTGCTGTAGCGGTACCTACAACGCTACATGGGAGCAACGCGTCATGCTGACGTCACGTAGAACTTGCATATCGAGTGTCATAATAAAAACTCATTGTAGCCACACGGTTGATGTCAGTAATTTCTGCTTGCGAGAGGCATGATCTACGTGACGTCAGCATGACGCATTGTAAGTACCACTACATTGTGACAAGTCGAAATAAGATGTGAAGTAACTGTTACATAATCATAATAAAAGAGCTTTTCCCAAAATTCTCTAAAAAAAATCGGAAGTAGCTCATTGGGCTTCAAAATTTCGTCCGAATTGCTGTCAATGGGATAACTGCTCCAAACTTTGGCACTTTACCACGCTGGAAGGCAATGCTGATTCATCATTGATTACATTTTCTGTTTTATATTACACTAGCTTTCCGCCCGCAATTCGTTATTTTTATTTTCCCTTGTGAATATCATTTTTTTCCGGGATAAAAAGTACCCTATTATTTAATCCGGACTTCTAACTTTACGTCTGGAAAATTTCAAAGCAATCGGTTCAGTAGTTACGGCGTAAAAGCGGAACAAACAAACAAACCCACTTTCCGATATATAATACTAGCTTTCTCCCGCGGCTTCGCTCGCGTTAAATTCCCACGACAACAATTTTTTCTGTGTATTACAATAATAATGGGATAAGTAGTTGGATTATGAAAACGTAAAAGAAGTATGTTTTTCTGAAAGAGACATTGATTTAGATTCATGAACACCAAAATGAGATTTATTTTAAGACGCTGCTGTACACAATATTGTTTGTTTTCCCATTTGGTGCCAAAATAAACAAATTTTGAGGACTGGACACACGCGAACACGCTACATATAGCTGCCCATGGGAAAAGCATGGCTTTTCCAGATGCACTCCTACAACCTGCAATGTTTGCCCTTGGGCCTTATTTATTGTTATTGCAAAACTTATCTTTACCGGAAACTGAACTCTTTTAAATTGGAATGGTAAATCAGTAGGGATAATTGGGATTCGAGGTATTATCACACTTTCCCCTTTACCTACGCCTGTTAGAATAGTGGCGCCAATTATATTTTGCCCTAATTGAGTTACCCTAAGTCTAGTCCCATTGCACAAACGGGGTGCATCTAAATTTCGCATCAGCATGATAGGTACACCTACCTTTAAATTTAGCTTATGCGATGGAACACCTGAAAGTTCAAGCGAGTTTAAGAACTCAGCTGGATAAGAAGCACTCTGTTTTGTGTCCATTATTGTGTCAATGGACAAATACTGTTTTGATTCACCTTGAACCTCATTTAAAATATTGACATTGATTTTGTTAACAGTATCGTTTGTTGGTGCAAGAATAGCTCTTGCACATAGCCAGGCATCGCTTATTAAATTTTGTTGCAACTCCGGATAAACTTTGGCAATAAGTTCCTCCTCAGTTTCTGCCAAAGTGCAGAAATCCCGAGTAAGTAAAAGACAGCCTTCATTATCTGTTTGCATACGTCCATCGCCAATTTTTAGTAATATATCTGCATAGTGTCTTGCATCTGTATCATTATAGAGGTGTACTCTCATATTCGTCGTAAGACTAATTTTTTTAACTACAGACCATAAGCTGGATGACTTTAGACAGGCTTTGATTTCATCTGCCGGTGTACCTCTTTGGATCACTGGCAAAGTTTGTCTAAAGTAACCTGCCAGTATAACTACCATTCCGCCCATGATATCTGTACTGTCTCTCAAATCCTGAAGAGTTCTGTTTAAGGCCTCTATAGCTTTTTTGTTAGCCATCGTACTCTCATCCCACACTAAAAGTTTACATTTTTGCAGCATCATACCGCGTGAGCTGTTTTTGCTGAAATTGCAGATAGGGGATTCCTCTTGTGCAAGATTTAAAGGTAATTTTAATACTGAATGTGCAGTACGGCCGCCGTTCAATAATGTGGCAGCTATTCCGGAAGAAGCAACAGCAACGGCAATTTGTTGGTCTTTTCTAATAGACGCTAATAACAGGTTCAGTAAAAAGGTTTTTCCCGTGCCTCCTGGAGCGTCGATAAAATAAAGTGCACCATTTCCTACTCTATTTGATGTAATACTCGTTGATATACCTGGCTTTGTTCTGGAAGTAATAGAGGAACTAATTCGGTCACTTGCCGTTGTAATGCCGTGAAATCATAGTTTAATTCCCGAACTATATCATCGTCTAAGTCATTCTCATGTATTCTTTGAGGGCTAGCCATTCCAAATTCTTCTAACTTTTTTCCCGACATTGCTTTAACTTTATTTTCAATTTTTATCAACGCTTCATTGAAAATGTGGTCATTAAATGTAACATTTGTATGCGTCTGCTGTAACTGCCGCAAAATGTCATCTGCCATGTGCTCTTTGTATTTATCCCAAAGATTTTGAGGATTAGAAAGGCCACAACATGATATTAGAGTCGCATATAGCTCTCTGATTTTGTCCGGCGATCGACATTGTACCGCTTCCTCCATAGTTTCATCCCAATGGTTATCGTTCTCTAAAAGATGTAAAGTTTCACATGCTTCTCTATAAGTACTGCATTCCAGCCCGTTAACAATTTTAAGGTCTTTATAGCTAGTTGGGCCCCGAATATGATGCAATAATAGACGCAAACAAAAGCATTCAAAATTCGTTACATGGACGGTATAGACACGGCCGAGAGCATCCGATGATTTAATTCCAGGCCAGTTGTCTACAGGCGTTCCTTGAACGCGGCGCTTCCACTCCTTATTTGAGGTGTTCCACGTATAATAACGGGGGACTTCGGAATACAATAACGTTTTTGCAAAATTATCTGTTTGACAAAGTTGGAAAAAGGCAGTTAATGTGGTTTTAGGGGGTGACGAAATTCTCTCCTGGAAGTTACTCTCATTGAAGAAAACACGCTGTCCGTTTTCTAAGTGAACAGCTAGATGAGTTACTGTTGGATGTCTTTCATGCAACGGGAAACTAAGAAGCCGCCAGACTGCCTCATTACTACTGACATATCGGCCAGCTTGATAGGTTTCCACTTCATTTAGTGGCTGCGATACACCATCATTTCTCAAATTGAAAATCGCTTGATCACTTCCCTTATTAATATATTTACAAATGTATTTAATGGCACGAACAGAATTACAGGCTTCTACATTTATGTGGGCATTAAATATTTTACACAGAATGGGTGAATATGGCACAATCCAACTATTATTGACACTTCGATTTCCAACTGTAACACTTCTTCCTCCATCTTCTGGTGCTCTACGTCTGTATAACGGATAACCCTTCTCATTGTGTACTGTTTCCTTTAGCAGCTCTCGGGGAAAGTTTTTTGTACATCTTCCATTTTTCATGCACGATGACGCTGGATTACTTGCCCCACAGGGGCCATGAACCATACTTCTCACTATAGTGTCATACAAATCCTTATCTTGTTCTGGATCTGGAATCTCGGCACTTATTATCTTATCTATTTGATTAGGACGCAACTTTTCTTTCAACCAAATAAGTATATGAACATGTGGTAGGCCTCTTTTTTGCCATTCGATGGAATACATGTAGCATTGCACATCTCCAAATATTTTCCCTTTTTTAATAATATTAATCAGCTTTGAGACTTTCAAACGAAACACACGGGCAACTAAGTCGTGTCGGTCAGCAGTGCTTTGGCCGGCCATAAGATGATCTTTTATTTCCGTCCAGGAGGGATTACAGGTAAAAGTCACGAATAAGTCAGGTCTGCCATAAGTGCGCACATAGACAAAAGCGTCCTGGGTGTATTCGTGTAGGTAACGGGGACTATTCACAAAGGTAGATGGAAGGACGACCATTTTGCCTAAATCATTAGGATTGATATTACCATCCATGCTAATTGCATCTTGAAGATGAATATAGTTTTCAGCGCGTAGTTTTTTCTGGTTTAAGGAAATATAACGAAGACGTTCACTCTCGACTTTGATATACATATCAACCAAAAATTGATGAAAAAGCTGTCTGGTCCGTTGAAGGAGATTAAAGTCATTATCTCTTAGCATTATGTGATAAGCATAAAAATCCATGCAAGAAACTTTTTTATTAGGAACAGGCTGTTTTGTAACAGGATTGAGGAGAGGAATATTAAAATTATATGTAGACTGTCCTTTGGTAAAAATTAATGGGTACTGCAAAGCATCATAAAATTGATGAGTGTCAGCTACGCGTGTGAGAGTACTATCGCGGGCTCGTAATACGATGTCACGTGAGGAGAACTGGTCACCTCTTACAACGGCAGCAACTTCATTTATTGTAGGTTCATTATAGCGTCTCTCATGTTCGCCACGCGGTGTCCGATCAGCATGGATAACCACCTTATAGTCCTCTTGAGGCCAATTTTCTATTGCGGGTTGAAAAGTAATTATCAGCCTGTTATGACTGTGTAATATTCTTTGAATTTGTAAAACTGTATCTCTTTCAACTCCTTGAATATACTGATAACGACGGTTTACTTCATTTTCTTCATTTCCCATGAAATAAACTTGCAAAAATAAGTGCTGTGCATTTCCTGTTGGAAAAAGTGAACCAATGCGATGATATACTTGGCCTTGTACTGTAAACGTTGGTGAAAATCCGGGCATTCTTACCTCTTTATCTACACCAAAAGATGTCATTTGGAAACAGGAATTGTACTTTCTGATTATTTTCAAAAATCGCCGTGATTCATCTGTATTACATAAATAAAGTGTTTTGAGCGGTTCTTCCGGTTCTCCGAGTAGGTCAAGAGACACTTTTCCATTGGAACAACACATCCCTTGAGTCTCATCCATCCATTTTAAAGCATTACAAAACCGGCATTTTTTTTCCATGTGACCAAGAAGAACTAATGAATGATTTTTGTAATCAATTAAAGAATCGTATTCAAATCCAATATTATTAAATACGGACCAAGTATGACGCGAAAAAGCACGGCGGCGTTCTGTTTGAATTTCTGAATTAGCTATTCTTCTAGCTTGCGACTGTTCAGGAGTTTCTGTCGCCCTAATGACTGCCTGCTGTTGGGCTTGTGCTTCTAAACGTTGCTGATATTCAAGAGGGGTCTCAGTTGATCTTAAAGTAGCTTGACGTTGAGCTTGTTCATTTAAGCGTATCTGCCTTTCATGGGGCGTTTCGACAGCTCTCAAAGCTCTCTGACGTTCGGCTTGTTCTTCCAAACGCTGCTGCGTTTGATGGGATGACTCAGATTGTCTCAAAGCTCTCTGACGTTCAGCTTGTTCCTCCAAACGCAGCTGTGTTTGAGAGGATGACTCCGATTGTCTCAAAGCTCTCTGACGTTCAGCTTGTTCCTCCAAACGCAGCTGCGTTTGATGAGGTGACTCAGACTGTCTCAAAGCTCTCTGACGTTCGGCTTGTTCCTCCAAACGCAGCTGCGTTTGAAAGGATGACTCCGATTGTCTCAAAGCTCTCTGACGTTCAGCTTGTTCCTCCAAACGCAGTTGCGTTTGATGGGATGACTCAGACTGTCTCAAAGCTCTCTGACGTTCGGCTTGTTCCTCCAAACGCAGCTGCATTTGAGAGGATGACTCCGATTGTCTCAAAGCTCTCTGACGTTCAGCTTGTTCCTCCAAACGCAGATGCGTTTGAAGGGATGACTCAGATTGTCGCAAAGCTCTTTGACGTTTGGCTTGTTCCTCCAAACGATGCTGTGTTTCAAGAGGCGTCTCATTAGCTCTCAAATTATTTTGTCGAGTTGCCTGTTCTTGCCTTCTCATTTCGGCATGAACGGAGGATTCTTGGGATCGAGCAACTTTTGCTGCCCGGGCTCGCGATGAGCTCCTGGATAAGTTTGATTTACGTCTGCGAGTCATTTCAAATTCAATAGATTTAACAATTAAATACAACTAAGGTTGCAAATCTAAAAAAAAAACTATCGAAAACTAAGCAAATCTAAAAAAAATACTAACGAAAAACTAAGCAAATCTAAACAAATTTTAAAAAAAGCTAACGAAAACTAAGCAAATCTAAAAAAAAATACTAACAAAAAATTAAGGATGTAGGTATCTTACCTCAAAAACAACACAAAAGTAAAAAAAAAATAAAAACTGAAAATAAGATATCCTATACTTATTACTAAAACTATTAAGAATATATTCAACAAAAAAAAATGTACCTAAAAATGAAAATCAATTCTTTAATATTAGTTGGGATACTTAATCTAATCTATACCAAATACTTAGTTATGTACCTATGTAAATTAAAAATTAAAGTAACAAATCAAATAGAAAAACTTAAACCCAAATATAACAGCACAGGAATAAAAAAGACAAAACTAATTTATATGCAAAGTTAACGAAAACAAATGACCAAACGAAGGTATTTATTAGCGAGCGAAGACAAATGAACGAAGCTAGCTAGCGCCAGTGAAGTAAGTGTCTGTCTGATCATCTGGGAAAAAATAACCATAGCGCGATTTAAAATATAGTCAACGCCATCTAGTGTCTTAAGCATTTAGCGTCATCTTTGAGCAATACATCGGTTTTGCTCAAATTTTATCTTACTTTAATATACATCATGCTAAAGTTTTAAGTTTGGATGGAGGACTGAAATCATTTGGCTGAAATTTGAAAAGAAGATTGTTTATATCTTGGATTAATATATAGGCTAGGTACATTGTATCCCGAAAAGATTGAAAGTTCGTTTAGGAATAACTATAGCAGTATTTCGAAAATCCACGCGGACGAAGCTGCGGGTAACATTTTCGAGATGAAAAGTACCCTTGTCCATACTCTTAATTGTATACATACATAGTATTAATGGAAAAGCGCAAAATGAGAAAACCGTTTTTCCCTTTGGGCTCACTGACCCCGGGAAAAACAACAAAAAGTTCAAATTCTTACATTTATTTTTTGATTTTTCATACAAATTGACAGAGTCGAGTTTTGGATTTGTATGAAAAATGAAAAAATGAAGTTGAGAATTTGAACTTTTAAGTATTTTTCCCGGAGTCAGTGACCCCAAAGGGAGAAACGGTTTTCTCATTTTGCGCTTTTTTATTAACACGTTGTACATGTGAAAAAAAGATTTATTGAGTAGATAAAGCGTGAAGAAAACAGTTAAAGAGGTAACAGTTAAAGAGGATCCCGCGGGAACAGTAGATACTTTCTTCC
The DNA here is from genome assembly GCA_037179545.1 of Sesamia inferens. Lineage (NCBI taxonomy): Eukaryota > Metazoa > Arthropoda > Insecta > Lepidoptera > Noctuidae > Sesamia > Sesamia inferens. The sequence goes on along the minus strand of CM073935.1, from coordinate 11,110,231 downwards.
GGGATAAAATGTATCCTATATCCTTCTCCGTACCACAGACCAAGTTAAAGAGGTAACAAACATATAAATAATTACACTGTTAGTAGCCCGCCCGTGTTAATTTAGATCCCACGGGAACAGATAAAAGGTGTCCTATGTCCTTTCTCGTTCCGCAGACTATGTGTATGCAAATATTAAATATTATTAAATAATTATATTGTTATTTCTTGCCCGTGGCTCCGCCCGTCGTTGCTCCGTCCGCGTTAATTTCGATCCCACGGGAACAGTAGCTACTTTCTTCCGGGATAAAATGTGATATCCTTCCCCGTACCCTAGACTATGTGTATGCAAATTTTCGTGATGATCGGTGCAGTAGTTTAAGCGTGAAGAGGTAACAAACAAACAAATAAACAAACAAACAAACAAACACACTTTCGCATTTATAATATTAGTTGGGATTAGTATGGATTTAGTACTTACAATCAAATATCACATCATAATCACAATTATAATTACAAATCTTTAGAGCACGTTCATCATCTTCATTTTAGCTGAAAGACGTCCACTGCTGGATATAGGCCTTCCCTAAGGATCTCCACGACGTCTTGCACCTCCCGCATCCAGCGGTTTCCCGCGACCTTCACCTTGTCGGGGGCCTACCCACGCTGCACCTTCCGGTGCGTGGTCGTGACTAGAGAACCCGTCAGCCCCATCTTACATCGGTCCTACGGGCAATGTGCCCGGTTCACTGCCACTTATGTGTTGCAATTCTTCGGGCTATGTCGTTCAGAGCACGTTCATTCCATCATAAACACTTCATCTCCTTCCATCTGGCGTGACCGAGGTCAAGGGGGAATCAAATTGTGCTCAAGACATGTGGTACCTACGGCATAGAAAATACATTGTCATAAAAATATAAATGTACGATGTCATTTCGTCGAAGAAACCCATTTACAATATTATACATTATAATAAAATACTATAATTGTAAAAATATATCACATTTTTTTTTTTTTTTTTTTTTTTTTTTTTTTTTTTTTTTTTTTTTTTTTTTTTTTTTTGACAAATCACACAGATTGAGCTAGCCCCAAAGTAAGTTCGAGACTTGTGTTATGGGATACTAACTCAACGATACAATATTTTATAATAGATACATATATAGATAAACATCCAAGACCCAGGCCAATCAGGAAAAGATCGTTTCCCATCATGACCTGGCCGGGGATCGAACCCGGGGCCTCCACGTCGCAGTCAGGCGTGTTGACCGCTGCGCCACGGAGACCGACAATACTTATTATAAATAATAATTATCTAAATAGTAGAGAATAGACAAACACGTTTAAAAACATAATAGATGTAGTGTGAAACATTATATCTATAACATCATAATCATAATATCAGCTATATTATTACATAATAACTCAAAGAAAAGGTGCTTTATCCACAAATATTTGAATATAGACACTTCATTAATTTACACAATATATTCTTTAATAACATTAATAATTTACCTATAACGAACACGTTCAAATATAAATATTTAAACACATGCAATTTGCATCTAATATTTAGATTACATTTTTATTATAATTATAGCTATAGATGTTTATTTTGCAAATGATATAGATTATTTATTTCTAATAGTTTCTTGTTAAATTAGTTTTTAGATGGAAAAAAACTCAGTTTATGTTCTAACGGTGTGTTTTTGACAGGGTATTCGAACAGGTGTAAAATTGTTTACCTATAGCATTTTATTAGTTGTCTGATAAACACATGTGTTTTAGAAATTTGAGACGTATTATTTAAATGCAAATATGTGACTCAGAGGACAATATATGGCGCAGATTTATTTTCGTCTGTGCCTCGTCTGGGTGGATTCATTTCTACACCAGAGGTCAAAAATTAATTTATTCTCTCGTTCGCGGGCGCTGGTGACTAAATGATAACCCGCTTGATAGCCGCAGGTTGATTGATCGGTAGGCTACTGTTTCTACGGTCGGATGGGTGAACAATCATAACACATCAAAGAAATTTTTGTAATTGAATTTGGAGACGTGAAATGTACAGACGACATTACATTAAGCTACTAGAATCTGTCAGTTTTCTTTAGACTTGAATAGAATACTCTTTATTATTTATGCACACCCTATAGATTACAGAACATTTTTTTTTAATAATTATAAACTAGCGCTTGACCGCAATCCCGCCGTAAGCAGTGATGCGATCGTTGATGATAAAGCGAGCCTATTCAATCAGAAAAACTGACCGAATAAGAGGAAGACGGCAGTTGAGCGAGGTGATGCAATGTTAAACCCAACAACACGACCAACGATGCTGCGCCAAAGGGAGATTGATCTGAAGACCCTCCACGACCAAACTCCCAGCACAACAACATTAGGCGCATCGTACCCGGCACACATCGCAACACAACTGCTCAAACCCGTCCTTCGTACGGCTTCACCAGACATCATGCCGGAACACGACAAATCGCTTGGTGGGTGGTAACTTCTGCCGGCGGCCGATGTCATGGCCTACCACTGAGAAAAAGACTTTCCTGTACGAGTTACAAATAAATACTTTTCTGTTTTTCATTTTTCTTCCAAACTCAACCCAGTTGAGCGAGGTGATGCAATGTTAAACCCAACAACACGACCAACGATGCTGCGCCAAAGGGAGATTGATCTAAAGACCCTCCACGACGAAACTCCCAACACGGTCGGTTTGCGGTCTTATCGCTAAGAGCGATCTTTTACAGGCAACCTTTGGATGGAATACTAAGGGGAAGGAGAGAGAAATAATGTATATATTTTTATGTGACTTTCAACTTTATCAATAAAGGATTAAGACTCCCTAATCCCGTGCATCCTAATCACGTAATATATAAACCTATTGCTATTAATGCGAATAATTTAAAATCATATATATTACCAATCGATTGTTCGATATGTTTGAAAAAACGTGTTTGTTTAATAATACAAACGCCACAACGCATGTTGTTGAACTGTCAAAACGAAATTGCTATCGAAAGTCATCATTTTCATGTCAGCGTTAATCCCAGTCGCATCCGAAGCTTTTTCAGTTTTGGAGTCTGGGGTTCGCTTTACCAGTCTAACTGCTGATTTTGGCTAAACTTCGATATTTTCCGTGAAGCGACTCCCGTCTGACCTCCACAACCCGAAGGCGATATCGAAGCATTGCAATTAGACCAATTATTGGACTTTTGAGGGCTCCAACAACCAGTAACCATTAGATGTTTGTATGGTTACCGGGACCAACAGCTTAACGTGCTTTCTGAAGCACGACCAGACCAGTGCAAATATTCATATTCATGCATACAAATATTTGCACTGCGCGGGGATCTAACTGTTGCGAAATTACCCTGCTGATTGTATACAGAACAGCACATCAAGCCACTACAATCTCTCAGATTTATTTATCACATCAGAAACTTTATAACTAAAGCGTTAAGACTCAAGGTTGATTGGAAATTTTTGATAGTTAAGGGTAACTTGACCTGCTGTCGTCCATACTATCGTTTTGTAACATGATGACTGTTTTATTTATTAGAAAAGGATAAAATAAATAAATATATACGGACAAATCACACAGATTGAGCTAGCCCCAAAGTAAGTTCGAGACTTGTGTTATGGGATACTTTTTTTTGTTTTTTTTTTTTCCGGGGTGGAAATCCTCATAGGATGCCCGCCGCCCTGGGGTGGGCGACGGGGTATGTCAGACTTTTACTGACTAAAACCACCCCGGTGTGTCTTCTATCACGAGCGCGCGTGGGGCCGCGGGAGTCTAAATTCTTCCACGGCCCCACACCCTCGTGCTGTCCCGGTCTGTCCGGGCCTCGTCTCCTGCACGGGGTAGTGGGGTGTTAAACTATATATGTATCGCCTCGAAAGGCGCGCGCCGACACTCGCGCGCGCCTTCGCCTCGTGTTATGGGATACTAACTCAACGATACTATATTTATAATAGATACATATATATATATGTATAAACATCCAAGACCCAGGCCAATCAGGAAAAGATTGTTTTCCATCATGACCTGGCCGGGGATCGAACCCGGGACCTCCACGTCGCAGGCAGGCGTGTTGACCGCTGCGCTACGGAGGATGACAGATAGAAAGTAAATGTATTTATTAAATCCATTTTAAACTCAGTATCTCAGTGTATGATCCAGGTTGCGTTTACGGCTTTCGCGTTGGAGATCCGCTCCCGAGGTCCGCTTAAATCCATTTTAAACCTCAAAAGTCAAAGGCTGGTTCAACTTTCAGTTCAACCTACATTTTAACGCACATTTTTCTAGTTGGTAACAAATAGAATATGTTTGAGTGAATTATAGAGTCATTAACCATTTGAGTGTTAGAGCGAGTCCTCCATTGTGTTGTCAGTCAAGCAACGCGTGGAGTCACTTGGATTTATGTTAGAAGATTAAGTAATTATTTAAATACCTAGTTTGTCCGCGAGAAGTGTTAAGTGGGAACATTTATTTTGGGGGACATTTAAGCCGCCTAAACAATTTCCTGCAAATTTCTCAAAATGCACTTTTTATTTGTTTATTTTTTTTTTAAATGTTGGTGTAGTTTGCCTTTTAGTTTGTATTACACAATCCATACTAATATTATAAATGTGAAAGTGTGTTTGTTTGTTTGTTTGTCCTTCCTTCACGCCGTAGCTAAGCATTCAATCGACCTGATTTTTGGCATGGGTTGAAAAGATGGAGAGTAACATAGGCTACTTTTGGTCCTAAAAAAACATCAAGTTCCCAAGGGAGATTACTGGAATATTTGTATGTGTACACCAAATATATCCTTACTAATATTATACATCGGAAAGTGAGTTGGTTTGTACCACTTTCACGCCGTAACTCCTGAACTGATTGCTTTGAAATTTTGCAGACGTAAAGATGAAGTCTGGGTTAAATAATAGGGTACTTTTTATCCCGAAAAAAATTGATATTCCCGAGGGAAAAGGGCGCGATATAACCGAAGTTAACGCGGGCGAAGCCGCGGGCGGAAAGCTAGTACAATATAAATACAAAAATATGTATTTCATCTTAAACGTTGTCTCATATTAATTACGTAATTTCTTTGTAACTTATTTCAAATGTATATACAGAGTGGTGCTGACAATACGACAATAAATTAAACATCGTGTAACTCAACACATTCTCAGTCTACCCATAAAAAATCATATAAATATGTCCATTAGTTTAGTCACAGGAAATTATTTTTCATTTTTCACATTTTCTACATGATGTACATGTTGATAAGGAAGCGCTTACAGGTTAATGGCCGCCGCATCCTGCAGCACCAAAATTTAATAATAATGGCACGAAAAAAGCAAGTCGATACAGGATCGCGCTGTCGCCGATCGGAGGTCAGTGAACCAATATTTTTAAAGGATGTTCTATTTCATTTGCAATTTTATGCGATTTAGTTTGTTTGAAATTTTCATTTTTTTTGTTTTTGATGCTAGGTTTTTTTCTATGGTTTAGGATTATTCCTATGAACCAGCATTGTTCGTGTTTTCATTTATTGTCGTATTGTCAGCACCACTCTATATAACGTTCAGTATTTTCTCACATAGTATTCACACATAGTCATAAAATTCAATGAATTATCTCAGTTTTCAATTAAAACACTTTAATAATTTATCAAAAACTTAAACTGAGAGCAGCAGTGGTCTAGTGGTATCAGCCCCGACTTATATGTTGTAGGTCGTAAGTTCGAACCCCATCTTGCGCTTTACTTTGTGTAAATTATTTCATCGCCACTGCTCTGAAAACGGTGGAGGAAAACATCATGATGAAACCGGAATATCCTAGATCTAAAATTAAAAAAATCTAAGACGTGACATCTGCCAACCTGCACTGAGCCAGTGTGGTAGATTACGGCCCACTGCCTCTCACTGAGAACAGGCCTGTGTCCCAACAGTGGGAATATTAGGCTGATGATGATAAAACTTAATAAGGCTAAATCATTTGTTTGTTTGAAATCGCCAATGTCAACTGTCTCTCATAAAAAACTGCCTCACGCACTCCGACTCTTCCTTTGCCAGCATCACTGAATGAGATGATGGCCTGCCATGCACTCTCGCTCCGGACCATGGCCTGGACCAGGGTGGGACGCGAGAGATCACCGCCGATCGCCGCCACGAGGACTCGGCGGTGCAGGGCAGACCTCCACCGTATGCTGCACCGTGTCCTTAGGGCGACCCAAACAGTGGTGACACTCTGGCATTTCCTGCCGCCTTATCCGAAACTGGAACCTCCCGAAACAACCATGTCCGGTGAGGACCTGCGTCAGGCGGAAGGTGAGGGCGCCATGGCGCCTCTAAGGATCCTGGCCTTAGAAGAGGGCTATGCTTTAGGTTTGACTCAGAAGTCAAACCTAAAGCATAGCCCTCTTCTAAGGCCCATTGTTAGTGACCATGTCTCAGTTCCATAAGTCATCACTGGCAACACACACTGGTCGAAGACTGTGTCTTGAGAAACAGCGGTATTTCGGACATGAAGATTCTAAGTAGCTTCCGGCCGCAAGCAGCTCAGCCAAGTTGGATTCGACGATTGTCCTCTTTCTCGAAGTTGGACCTACCTAACTGGATAGTTTGTCCCAGGTATACGTAACTGTCAACAATTTTGAGAATAGAGTCTCCAATCTTTATACAAATCCGTACAACATGTGCATTAGACATGACTTTCATATTGTTCATGATCATTTTAAGACCGACTTGCTCGGAGGCTCTACTGAGGTCTTCGAGCATTGTACTCAGGCTGGAGGCTAAAATAAAATCGAGAAGTTTTTTATACTTTTTTTTTTTTATTTTAAAGCAAATCTTAGTATTCACATGATAGTTAATTAGGTAAGTCCTCCTAAGCTTCACGTTTACAAAGACTTCCAGAGTTCTAATGAAGTCAGTTTACTAACTCTTGAATCCCTTAATTCGCCGACAGGATAAAAGATGGTTGCCTAGGTATTATTATATTCACATCATTTGAATAAAATATGCTAAGAGCCTCTCTATTGACAATTACGGGTTATTAAGAAGCCTTAGGGAGACCTGGTCTCGATAATTTATGTCTGAGGTGATAGCTGCTGGTTATTTGAATGGATTCTTATACAATTGGTAATCTTTAGGAGCTCCTGAGTTTTGTAGAAAATGGTTTTACAAACTTGTAAATGGATAAATGATTTATTTTCTGTAAGAATGTTTTTTTTATAATTATAAACTAGTGATTGAGCCCTATCCCGCCTGATGGTAAGCTGAGCTGCAATCGTTGATGGTAAAGCGCGCTAGTTTATCTATTTTCCTATTTTCTCAAAAACATACCGAGTGAATAGGAAGGAAGACGGCAGTTGAGCGACGCGATGCAATGTTAAACCAAATAATACGACTATGTTGTGCCAGAGGGAAATTGACCTGGAAACCCTCCACGACTAAACTCCCGACACAACATTTGGCGCATCGTACCCGGCATACATCGCAACACAACTCAGACCAGTCTCCTCTGTACGGCTTCACCTGTAGGCCTAGTATGACTTTTCATTACGAGACTCGATCGTCAATATCGAGCGCGTTTGGCTCATCGATTGGCCCGCTTCAAGGTTGTAAGAACTCTCAACCAATGAGAGCGCCAAACGCGCTCGATATCGACGATCGAGTCTCGTAATGAAAACTCGTACTAGGCCTACAGATATCATGCCGTAACACGAAGAATCCCTTGGCGGCAAGACTTTGTCTGGTGGGTGGTAACTTCTGCCGGCAGCCGATGTTATGGTCTACTCTACAAACATAATTTTTTAAGTAAAGGAATTCGTCATTTCCTATTTAAGTACTCTGAGAAGTAAAGCCGAAATAAATTCAAAGGTCACAGTCTTTTTTAAAGTCCATATATAATCTTGGATATATGAAGACCATGAAGAGATCTCTCCAATTCCATCCAAGAACTTGTTTAACCAGACATTCTTCTTCTTCTTCTCGAGCCTATAGAGGTTCACTGCTACACAAAAACCTCCCCCAAAGCTTTCCACGGTGAAGGAATTGTGCTGCCAGCATCCATCGGCTTCCCGCGACCTTCACCAGATCATTGGTCCACCTTGTTTGGTGCCTCCCTACGCTGCGTCTTCCGGTACGTGGCCGCCGCTCCAGAACCTTACTGGCCCATCGAACATCGGTTCTACATGCCCCCTATGTGCCCCACCCATTGCCACATAATTTTAACGACTCGAAGAGCTACGTCGGTGACTTTGGTTCTTCTGCGGATCTTCTCATTCAACCAGACAATATGTTATTGTTATTGAACTTGTTTGAAAGAACAGGACTTCGCTGGCATGATTTAATTGAAGAAGATGAAAAAATTTATGCATTCAAGAAAATTGCTAGACTAGTATAAAGATGGAAAGACAGCCTTTGATTAATTATTTAGTGTCTAAATAAATAGAGCATAAGTATAACAGATGACAGCACTACAAGCTACTATAATCTGTCAGATTTCTTTATTAGATTTTCAGCTTTAGATCTAAAGCATTAAGGCTCCAGGTTGACTGGGAATAATTGACAGTTTAGGATATCTTGACCTGCTGTCGTCCGTACATGAAGAAAGAAAATACTCCTATTTGCGATAAAAAATACAAATAAAACAAATAAAGTCATCGAGGAAAATATTTTTTATTAAGTGTCTTCAAAGCTGGAGTGTATAGCCCGTATAGGCTCTTAATAAATAGCACGTTTTACCATCTACGATTGTATCACTGTATAGCGTTAAAAAAGATAAGTCTAATCCACTAAAAACGGATAAAGCTCAGCATTATGCTATGAGAAAAGCGACTCTACTCTCGCTTTTCTCATAGCAAAATGCTGAGCTTTATTTAACCCCTTTAATCATAAACTTAAAATTAGGTAGAGAATGCCGATTATTATCGATATATGTACGTATTTTTGTTATGTTGTGTTAATGATAAATAATATTTAAAAATAAACCGCTATAAAGGGTGTATCTGACATCGTTGCACAAACGAGTACCATGGATCTAGTACATGATTCTGAACCCCCCAGTGGTGGAATTTCTCGTCGGCTTTTTCATGATTTAAAAAAAATGTATGTCGTTTTTTTCACTTTAGACCGTTCATAATTGCTATAGTTTTATAAGCCAATAAGATTTTAAAGTAAAAATTAATTAATTCGCTAGTTAGACAAAAAAGCGCAATGAAAACAAAACTCGAAAAACTATCTTATCAGCTGATTTAATAGAGTTTACATCAGGGATCAACGTCATACCTACAAACCCGCACGGCGGCACGCTTGCAACGTTCAAAGGCCGAGCCGACACTTTTTGTAAAACACTGTGATTTCTGTAACCGCTCATTAACGACATAAATGACTATCACAATTTTATTAGTGGCATCCGGTCTAGCCTTTTCGCTAAGTTTGCGTTACGATGTCAGATACATCCTGTATACTGAAAATATTGCTGATAGGTTAGTTAAGAATAAAAAAATCGCTATAAAGATAAGACCGCCCATTGTGTCACTCTATGTAGAATTTTTATATGTATATTATGTCATTTATGTCGTGTAATATAGAGTATTCTAGTCTAAAACTAACATTGATTATAATATTCTATTATAAAAAGATAAAATGTAACTTATTCTCAAAACTTGTTCTGTTACAACCTCCAAAGAATGACCTACTCAATAATTTTATTGAACTATGCACTCTATAAGGCTTTTAGCCTTTACTCCGTGCTACTATGTGTATTGTTTGCCATTGTTTTTTAGTGAGACAGGTGCGCGGCCATACCGCGCTTGCGCACCAGTCTCTAACCAACTTGCGCGGGAGTTGGTCGCGCGCCGCCGCAACCAACCAATCACGTGAACGTATTTTTGAATTTTTTTTTTCAAAGTGTCTGTGTTAGTGTATTGTTATTGTACGAATAATAAAAAGTGTGTGTGAACGAGTGTTGTGTATTGTATATTTTTGGATATTTCGACAAATTCGACGAACAAATTCCGGATCATTTTCGGTGAGTTATTATTTTAAGCTAGTTTTAATTGGTTCTGTTTTATTGTTATGGCACCGGCACGACATGTAAACTACTCAATGCTTGAATTATATATAATTCGTGTGTGTATATTGTGTGTTTCTATAATAATAATAAAAATAAGAACTTGTTTTTTCTTTGCTCTAGGTATGTCAGTCGAATCTATTATGACGAGGAAAATATTTTTTCTTCGAGATAATTACTAGTATAATTGTCTTAACCATGAATTTGCTAAGTCAATTATTTTTATGATGTCAGTATTGTCCTCTTAATATAAATAGCGAGGTTAATCTCAAGAACAGTGTTTTATAATACTATTGTGAAACGTAAACAATTAAGTTTAACTTTCCCAATCAAGTTATGAATATAAACCGAACGTAAACAGCGATGTGTTTTTGATAATTATGACAGGTTTTGTACTATTGTAGTGATTAATGGTGAAATTGTTTGTAAATGTATTGTCTTCTGTTGTGATAATTTTCGTGGTAGTTGTTATGTTATTCCCGTAAGAATTAAATTTAAATGAAATATTGAAGTTGGACCTTCCTACCTGGATAGTTTGTCCCAGGTACACGTAACTGTCAACAACTTCGAGAACAGAGTCTCCAATCTTTATAGGAGTCGGTACAACATGGGCATTAGACATGACTTTCGTCTTGCCCATGTTCATTTTAAGATATGACTTATGGAATTGAGACGTGGTCGCTAACAATGGGCCTTATAAGAAGGCTCAAAGTCACTCAAAGGGCAATGGAGAGGGCTTTGCTTGGGGTTTCACTGCGCAATCGAATCAGGAATGAGGAGATCCGCAGAAGAACGAGAGTAAGAGTAACCGACATAGCCCGAAGAATTGCAACACTAAAGTGGCAGTGGGCTGGACACATTGCACGTAGGACCAATGCCCGATGGAGCCGACGGGTTTTCGAGTGGCGACCACGCACCGGAAGACGTAGCGTGGGTAGGCCCCCGGCAAGGTGGACCGACGACCTGGTGAAGCGATGATGGGCGAGGCGCAGGACCGGTCGCCGCGGAGAACCTTGGGGGAGGCCTATGTCCAGCAGTGGACGTCTTTCGGCTGAAATGATGATGATGATGATGAAATATTGAAGGCTAGAGTCAATAGGTTTATGAACCTATTCACTCCAGCCTTTACCATCAATGAATTCATCACTGCTTACCATTTGGTGGGAGCAAAATCAAGCACTATACCAACGCCAAGCTCCATAAAAAACAGAGGTAAATAAATCAATTTAGGGTTATCACTACTCACGTTTTACAAATCTCCTGTTATTTACACGATTATCGACTTTTACTGCTAACTATTTATTAACAATTCCTATTGCAGCATATTTCAATAGAATCACTAAAATGACATGCATAATAACTTAGTATTTTGGAAAACCATTAAAAAGTCGACATTAATTTTACGTGGTAGCCCTACAAAAAAAAAAAAAGAAAGATGGATGAAATCCAGGTATCAAACACGTTTTGTGGAAACCAGTGAAAAAAGTTGAGGCATTTGTCAATCCAATTTGCGTATTTTAATTACTTTCAAATGAACTGCATAATACATGCGTTGTAATACTTTCAAGTATGGACTAAGTATAACATATATGTATCAAAAACTTTAACTTATTAGGAAATCAGGTTACATGTGTGTCATATTTCTTTCAAATCGGTTAAGCGGTCTATGCAAATCATAAATAAACTGTTTACATAATTAGGTAGTAGGATTATTACTTTTATGAAAGTCATCTATGTAGAAAAGATTGTTAACATCTGTGTTTTAGGCATAAACTACTCGTTGCCTAGCAACGGTTTGTTTACCCCTATTCTTTATCGAATTTGGCCCAAGTATAGATTATAACATGCAATATTGCTATTATGCTTCAATATTTATTTTAATTTAATTTAATTATTTATTTTTAATATATGAACAAATATTCTGTGAACATTTCAAGCGCCTGTCTGTTTCCGTTATTAATATGGAGCAAAAAACGGCAAAAAAATCATGTTTGTTGTATGGAAGTCTCTTTTTCATATATATATTATATATATATATAGTTTTAGTATTTTTGTTATAGCGGCAACTGAAATACAAACCTAATCTCTGAAAAGCGTAAAATAAGTGGTGCGATGATGGGGTGGCCATTGAACACTAGATTTTTTTTTATTTTTCTTACTTTTTCAACACGTTTTTAGAACTTGAAATTAATTCCCTCATAGTCCACCTTTGTTACTATAAATTTCAATAAAAGTAGTAGATTAAAGAAAACATCATAAAAATCGGGACTGGATCGAATCCACGGAGTCAACCCCACAACCACAAACATTAATACAACAACCCAGTAATTTACATTTTCCCTATAATTCACAAAACAAGAGCAAAGTACGTGATTATAGTACAGAATTCCGTTTTTATTTTTATACGGATCTAGAGAGGGTCGTTTATTTTTACACGGATCTAAATGCGGGTAATTTGAGACAATTATGATGAATGCGCGCTGAGTCACAGCAGTGCTACGACCTTGTACATATACATAAACAAGTAGCTTTGTATTAACTTAATTGATGTTATTTTCTGTATGTCTTTAACTTGTGTTGCTACGCGGCTTAAAGTTACAGACGACAGCATGACAATTTACTCGTAAACTGTCAAATATTCTCCATCCACCTTGATCCTTCATCTGCTTCATCAGCCTATTTCTGTCTCCACTGCAAGGGCACTGGCTTCCACCAACATGAGGGGGTAAATGCCATACCCATGACGCTTGGCAGACAGGCTGGCGAGGGTTTTGGTATAAATTGCAGAGTATTCCTTCTCTATGTGCTGGTGACTTTGCACGGCATTTACTTTAGTCGCATGCTACGACATCTCGGTAAGAGTGAGGGCCTCTGAGGGACTCTGCCGGGCACCAAACGGCTAACCTTGATTCTTAATGCTTTAGATATAAAGTTGAAAATTTGTTAAAACAATTTGACCGATTGTAGTAATTTTGTTGTATATAGAGGCGTGTTTAGAAATAAACGTACTATTTCCATGACGTTAGGGAGGAACTACAGAACGCCAGCTGTTATAATTGTTTCATACTTCATTAGCTTCGTTTAAGTTTGTACATCTGCTGGTTTAATGACGTTGAACCAAAGTTGTTCCAGTGCCAGACAAAGAGCTATACAGGATAGAAAGCGCTATCCCTTTTTAAAACTGCACTATAATGACGCTAACACGTCATACTGCAGCTCCCGAAGGCCAATACTCGAAATTAAAAACTATAAAAATCAAATCGCGAACCCATTTCAACGACGATTCAGTGTTCTGTCAATGTGAAATGAAAGGTATTTTTGACTGATTATGGCTAAGATGAGACATCAGCCTTCAAACATGATCAGCCTTTACAGAGTGATTATTTGATATGACCGTTAAATAAATAAAATAAATAAATATATACGGACAAATCATACAGATTGAGCTAGCCCCAAAGTAAGTTCGAGACTTGTGTTATAGGATACTAACTCAACGATACTATATTTATAATAGATACATATATAGATAAACATCCAAGACCCAGGCCAATCAGGAATAGATCGTTTTCCATAATAACATGGCCGGGGATCGAACCCGGGGCCTCCACGTCGCAGGCAGGCGTGTTCCTTCTTCAGCTTATAGAGGCTTTCGACAATGTATGTATTGTGCTGGCATCCATCAGCTTCCAGCTACATTCACTAGGTCATTGGTCCACCTTGTTGGGGGCATCCCTATGCTGCATCTTCCGATACGTGGCCGCCACTCCAGAACCTTACTGCCCCATCGGCCATCGGATCTACAAGCAATGTGTCCCGTCCACTGCTACTTAATTTTAACGACACGAAGAGCTATGTAGGTGACTTTGGTTATGTAAATGTATTGTTTGTAAACAATAAGAGAAAAAAAAAACTGTACCCATTACTATATTTTTACTCTCTTTTTTTAATGCTTGGAAATACCAATTTTCAAGCATTTTCCGTACCTAAACTTATTTAATATATACTTATACCATACTCACTTTCGCACACACGTATAAACATTTTAATAATTTACTCACACACTTCAAGGTGATAGAAAATATATCAAGAAAACCCGCGCATTTCAAATTTAAATTCTGAACTTACACCATAATGCTTACAGAGCACCTGTCAGCCTAGATTGAACTATAGGCTGAACGTGGCTACTGCTTGTGCCAAACGTTTACAAGAAAATTTATGGTATCGATTTAGAATAATCTATAGTTTTCTGTCGTTTTCTTTATCATTGCTACTTAACTTGTCTCTGGTTTTTGAAAGTCAGTTAAATCAAAAGTTATTCGTTCAAATTAGCCTGAGAATCAGCACTTTTTGGACGTCAATCCATACTAATATTATAAATGTGAAAGTGTGTTTGTTTGTTTGTTTGTCCTTCCTTCACGCCGTAGCTAAGCAATCAATCGACCTGATTTTTGGCATACAGTTAGTTGAAAAGATGGAGAGTAACATAGGCTACTTTTGGTCCTAAAAAACATCAAGTTCCCAAAGGAGATTACTGGAATATTTATATGTGTACACCAAATATATCCTTACTAATATTATACATCGGAAAGTGAGTTTGTTTGTACCACTTTCACGCCGTAACTCCTGAACTGATTGCTTTGAAATTTTGCAGATGTAAAGTTAGAAGTCCGGATTAAATAATAGGGTACTTTTTATCCCGAAATCTAAAAAGTGCGATATAACCGAAGTTAACGCAGGCGAAGCCGCGTGCGGAAAGCTAGTATTACATAAGACAGTCCCCCCAAAACGCCCTTTGTCACTTCCTCGTGCTTTCGCTGGGAAGAGACAAACTCCCCAGCAGCACAGCTGTCTTTTCATTAAAAAAAAAAACACATGACTTTATACAATACTATGTAGGCACAGTAATGAACACAAGAAAACACGACAACGATGTAATTATTAAAATACCAGCAACGCAAAAACAAAAAATAAAATATCATTAAAATGGAAATATAAATAAGTAAAAACTTCTTACCTAAATAAAAGCACCAGGTATAAAGGGCGTGACAGCTCACATATTTATGCATTTTAAAAAAGGAAATTATATGAACTCACCTATTTAAACTATGTTATTTAACTATGCTATTTCTCGGTAGTAGGCCATAACATCGGCCGCCGGCAGAAGTTACCACCCACCAGACAAAGTCTTGCCGCCAAGCGATTTGTCGTGTTCCGGCATGATGTCTGGTGAAGCCGTACGGAGGACGGGTCTTAGCAGATGTGTTGCGATGTATGCCGGGTACGATGCGTCTAATGTTGTTGTGTTGGGAGTTTGATCATGGCGGGTCTCCAGATCAATCTCCCTCTGGCGCAGCATCGTTGGTCGTGTTGTTGGGTTTAACATTGCATCGCATGCTCGCTCAACTGTCGTCTTCCTTCCTATTCGCTCAGTTTTTCTGAATGACCTATTCACTCTTAATAAACTAGCGCGCTTTACCATCACGATCGCATCACTGCTTACCATCTGGCGGGATTGCGGTCAAGCGCTGGTTTATAAATGTTAAAAAAATGTCGTTGCCGGTGATCAGTCGGCAGTGCGCAATGGCTTCAAGTAACCAACCCATCAAGCTTGGTGATCAATGTTCATGCGTTCTTTATTTGTACGAGAAAAACACATTTACCTTGCTGTGGGTAAATAATAGGTTGATATAATTATGCCTGGTTTAGCTTTAACGTTTAGCACAAACATCTGTCTACATGGACGTATGTTCTAATATAAGTTACGTTGTGACATAGATAAAACAGAGCCTTTCGAGAATAATTAACAGATTGGTAAAAGACATTGATTTAAAGCACTCGGCGTGAAGGTTGCTGCTTCTAGGTCAATGGGTTTTAGTTAATTACTTAATTGCTACGTTTATGTAACATTTAATAGCTTCACAGCTCCACACAAAATATTGAGGACGATAGTTGATGTATTCAAAATCCTCTGCGATTATACTTTATGTAATTATTTAGTTTCATAACAACTGCTTTAAAACCGGTGAAAGAAAACATCGAAAATATGAGTGATATTTACCAACACAATCTATATTTCTATAGGTACTAATATATAAAGCTGAAGAGTTTGTTTGCTTGTTTGAACGCGCTAATCTCAGGAACTACTGGTCCAATTGGAAAAATTCTTTTTGCGTTGGATATCCCATTAATCCAGGAAGGCTTTAGGCTATTATAACATAATGCTGTGACCAATAGGAGCGGAGCATATAAAAATAACATATTAACCCAACCTGGGTGAAACCGCGCGGCGCAGCTTGTATACTATAACATTTTACAAACATATAAACTCATATCAAACAGCCAAACCCGGAAAAATTAATTGTAGGACATAAAATAATTAATCCGTGCGGGAACCGAACTCGCGGCACGCAGCGTAGCAGATTTCGAGTTCGAAATGACATTTGCAATATTTAATGAACATGCCATGATATCATAGGAAGATAATAGCTTCGCTATTATTGTTGTTCAAGAATGGAAACCAAAACGTATTATAGCTCTAGATCTGCAATCAAATTAGGCATTGCCTTTAGTCACCGTTTTGGGTATGCGGTCATTTGGCAATACCACCTTTTTTGGGGCAAGCCTATGCCCTGTATAGCTTCTGATAGGCGTCAATTTATGCTAATCAATTTACGGAATTGCATGGCTTAAGTTCAGTCTTACAATTTGAATGAAGCAATCAAATCCCGTTCCTCCCGTGAACAGTTCGAAAGAGATACCGTGGCTCCTGGCTTATAACCAAACGAAGAAATACGGGTGGGTTGTAGTCAGTAAAAGTGTCTTCCCCCCTTCCCCTCCCCCTAGAGCAGGAGAGGTCATTTGATGACTTATACCGTAGAATAGGGTAGTTGACTAAAAAAAACTAAATAGTCCGTCAGTCAGAATTCCAAAAAAAAAAAACTATATTCTCGCCAAGCTCCATAAAGAATAGAGATAAACAAACCAATTTAGGGTTATCACTACTCACGTTTTACAAATCTCCTGTTATTTACATGATTATCGACTTTTACATGCTAACTATTTATTAGCAATTCATATTGCAGCATATTTCAATAGAATCACTAAAATAACGTGTCATCATTAATTTTTTTTTACCCAGTAAACATTCCTATTGGGAGGACCCGGTACCCCGGAAAGGCAGATGGTGAACGCATAGGTGGTTTCCGGCACACCCCGTCATGTTCCCCAGCGGAGGCTGGTCCAATATTCCACCAGACAAAAAAATGGTCATTTGGTAATTTCTCACCTAACAAAAAAGAAAAGAAGAAAATCTCTTCCTTAAATTTATGATTTTAATAATCAAGCTGATTGAATAATCTTGAACTGTGTAAAATTAGAATTATGTACAATTTTCTAGCTTTTTTAGTAATGGACTAAACAAATGAGCATCGCTTTACTTCGAACTTTTTTTTTTTCGAACGAAGTCTCATTATGAATCCATGATCTTTAAAAGTAAATTAGTTCGCTTTTGAATGGTGTGCTAGCACCTTTTTTAAGGTCATCGGCATTTAGCAGATGTTATCGATATACTATCTCCTTGCCAGTCAATCATCATTATTACCATTTCAGCCGAAAGACGTCCACTGCTGGACATAGGTCTCTGCCAAGGATTTCCACGACAACCGATCCTGCACCTCCCACATCCAGCGGTTTCCTGCCACCTTCACCAGGTCGTCAGTCTACCTTGTCAGGGGCCTACAATGCAATGCGTCGGTTACTCCCATTCTTTGACGAATCTCCTCATTTCTGATTTGATCACGCAATGAAACTCCAAGCATAGCCCTTTCCATTGCCCTTTGAGTGGCCTTGAGCTTTCTTATAGGTAAAGCTCATTGTTAGCGACCACGTCTCAGTTCCATAAGTCTTCATTGGCAACATACACTGGTTTAAGCCCATAAGTTCTGCAAAAATCTCACATTAGTGTCAGTTCAGTTCACCCAAGTTCTTAGCCAACGACAAAAAGAATGTCTTCGTCGTTGACCCGTGAGGACTCGTCTCTCATTCGGCAAATGCGGCCAGCCCAATGCCATTTCGGTTTACTTGCTCTGTAAGCTATGTTGGTAACTCTGGTTCATCATATACCATCTTACAATCCATTTACGACAACTTCACAAACATTTAAAACTAGTTTACACTACGTTAAAGTTTTTACGATACCTTGTGAGTCATTACTTTAAGTTTTACTATATTACAAAACTAGTTAGACTTGTCATATATGCACCTGTTACTATGAACTACGAGTAATAAGAACGCCTCGTCATTAGTCGTGACTGTAATGACATACATTGAAGATGAAAGGGGGATTGTTATTGTTGTGTCTTCGATCGGCTTATTGTTGCTTAGTAACTTTTGTAGCATGTCTTGAGTTTTGACCGAGATAACTGCTCGAATCTCTGAACAAAATGCTCTTTTTTTTATTTCCTAGACTGTGTCCCACTGTTGAACCTAAAGCATCCCCGTTTTCTTTCCGAATAGCTGCTGCTACTAGCTGCCTTTGCGATCTCTGGTCATGTTGGTTCTGTCAGTTATCGTACCATTGCACCATCTTTGTTGTAGTTTGGGTAGGTCCTCCCACAGACATCCAGTGGGTGACGATTTTTGTTCATCGCTCCAGGTGTATTCGTGGATCATGTCGAGCTCGCCACAGTTCAGCCTGTATAGAGTGTACGGACAATGGGTTTTAAAATATTTTTATTGTTATAACTTAGCCTTGCGTATTTCCACTTTGGACGCGACCTACATTTGACAATACATTGCAATATTCTACGTATTTTATGTGCATACATTTTGTGTTCGATCAGACGTGCTTTGAGTTGGATAACTTGCACTGTTATTTGGATTCACCCTTTTAATGAAGTTTGTAGCTACAGCCTGGCTGAAGAAAGTCTCTGAAAGGTTCAAAGCGTTGTAATAGATGGCAATAGGGGTGCCCTCTATTACGGGCCTTAAGTCTTAAATGCCCCCAGCCATGTACAGTAAAAAGCTTTTTGTGCCTCGTTGAGTTCTCCAGTGGGTTACGAATGGTACTAAAAATATGGGGGTGATTACCTGACAGCCTTTGGGGAATACATGCGAAATGTGGTGATCTGTGAGACAGCTGAGACCGTCCACTACATATATTCATATTAAATAATTGAGGTAAATTTAAAGATATAGTAGGGTAACATATTAAATGTGATTCTTAATAAAACTCAAATTTTATTATAACCAACTTATTGGGATCTTTTCGTTACAAATGGTCATTCAAAAATCGACTTAGAATTCATTCCACTAAAGTAGATAAATCATAAAGTAATGATTGTATATAAATTATCTGAGATTAGGAATAAAATTAAGTATACACACTGTATTTTGATACGGTTTTCACTATCATACAGAGTATTTATTGCGAAGGGCTAAAGTTCTTTAAACCGAAAGTGTTATGTATGCATAATACGTTGATATTTTATTTAAATTTAGTATATAAAACCCTAAGTTTAATGGGAAACAGCGGCTGCTTGCTATTATTATTCAAATATACATCAAAATACAAGATTATAAAATCTAAAATCATATCGATACGGACTAAATTCTAATAACACATGCAGATATAAGCGATTACCCATTCAGAAACTTTTGAGTTAAACAGGTGACATTTTCTTTATCTTAAAATACAATATAGAATAATCTTTCGCCTACATCATAATATAAATTATAATCTGCATAGGTAGGTATTGCAAGTCCAATATTTCTATACATTTTATTACATTGCAAAATCGTTTTTAAATAAAACTATAATTTTGTTATTACCGGATCTTTGTTGTTTATGATTATACCTGGAGCTAAACTTCTAAGTATATTATACCTAAAGATTTAGACTTCTAAGAATTTTGAATACAGTCTTTCCCGTGGGCGTCAATTTCGCTGTCTAGCTGTCGATTTCATAAAATATGTGTTTTGTGTTCTTTATATTGAGGTGCGAATGTGCAATAAATCATTGTGATTACCATTGGGCTATGCCAATCTCTGGTACATTACGTTTTGTTATAATTTCTTGTTACACGCTGCTGGCTATGGACCTGCCAAAAAAGTTGTTGTAGTACTGTTTTTTTTAAGAATTGGACCCGAATTGTATTGAATCTTAAAACCGTAATTAGCCAATTGCTGTTTTAATTATCCTGGGGTAAGAGGAACAGCCCCGGATCCCCGTGTGATACCGGTCTTAGAATATTACCAACCCATATCCTCCCGTGGGTGTCGTAAGAGGCGACTAGGGAACTTTCACCAGGAAAGCGTATGTCTTTCTGAAGTTCTTTGTTCAAATGTATGTATTTGACAAACTCGTTTCCTCTTCGTATCTGCGTGTCAGGGGCCAAAATGCAGCTAATTTTGCTAGGAATACGTTGGACAACCTCCTATACCTAAATCAAATAAGGTTTATTTCAAATACCTAGATTGATACAAACAGATACATTCAAAGGAGCCCGTTCACCTTGGCTCCTACTTTACGGAATTTATCCTTGAAGTGCACCGACCGCCTTCAGTTTTTGGGAGTTGAACCAAAAATTTGGGCGGTTCATTAAGTCCAAAGTCAAGGTGTCAGGAAAGTTGGCGTAATTGCAAAGGTACGGGGGTACTTCAAGCTAGCACAGCTTCTCAGGTTATACGAAGCACAGGTCCCTTCGTGTATGGAGTACTGTAGCCATATCTAGGCTGGTGCTGCAAAATACCATTTGGCAACTTTAGATTCGGTGGAGAGGCGTGTGAAACGTTAATTGATTACCCAGATTTAGTTTAAAACGGTCGCCAAAGTCTGGAGCACAGGCGAAGACTAGCCAGCCTATCGTTGTTCTCTAGCATGCATTTTGGGGAGTGTCCGTGGGAATTGCATGTCTTAATTTCCCTATCTACGTTCCATCATCGGACGACGTCGTACGTCAAGTAATCTTACGTCTATGACATCACTACGACCTGGACAAAGCGTTTCGCCTCGTCTTTTATACCGCGTAAATTGAGGGACTGGAACAATTTGACAGCGGCGGTCTTTCCGTCTGACTACAATTTGAGTGTTTTCAAGGCTAGAGTGAATAGGCTCTTAATAAAATAGCGCGCTTTACCATCAAAGATGGCATCACTGCTTACCATCAGGCGGGAATGCTTTCAAGCACCATTTTATAATATGTGGAAAAAAATGCAAAACGAACATACAAGACAACAAAAACGAACACACATAAATACAGACAACAATATGTCTGCAGCAGCATTGCTGGATACAAGGTCAATCTAGTCTGCTGGCAATCGCGAGGACGACGTTGTGTCCGACCTATTCGCGAGTGGTGTGGTGTAGTCCGAAGAATTGCAACACATAAGGACCGATACTCGTCGCGGCAGACGGGTTCTCGACTGGCGACCACCCACCGGAAGATGCAGCGTGGGTAGGCCCCCGACAAGGTGGACTGACGATCTAGTGAAGGGCGCGGGAACCCGCCGGATGCGGGAGGCGCAGGACTAGTCGTCGTGGAGATCCTTATGAAGGCCTATCTCCAGCAGTGGACGTCTTTCGGCTGAAATGATGATAATGGTGATGATGTGGTGTACGCATAACAGCAGTTTCTTTACCAGAAAAAGGAAGGGCCTTCCGTTAATCGTGCTACAAATGTGTGTCGAAGTCACGATAGCTCGCTTGTCAATATGGAACATAACCATTGAATTGTTATTATTAGCTATTACCGCCAAAATTGCTCATAGAAAAGACAATACAAACCACTAATAATAAAACAAAGCACAATGATACATTAGTAATAAGAATTGTATGAGATTTTCGTAACACAAGACCGTTTATAGTTATTACGATTATTTCAACGTTATCAATGTTATGTTCGGAATGAGATTGTATTGTTACGGAATAATGTATTGTGACAAGTAAGCTGATATTTTGTTACATTTGGGAGATTTAAAGGTATAAGAGTACTGTTGATTTGTGTTAGAGGTTGTAGGAAAATGACTGATGCTTTGAACATCCTGATAAACTCAGCGAAAGCATTAGGAATTAGCGAAGGGCGGGCGATTGGCTTATGTAACTTTGATGTTCCAAGAGTGCTAATTTTAAGAAATGACTTTTGATTTTGATTTATTGATAGCTATACAATTTTAAAGACATACCAAGAATTACACGAATTTTAAATCCCACTTCTTAATATTATACACCTTACAATGTATATACATACAGTATGTTAAGAAAACCCTGTCCGACCCATAAGGATAATAAAGGTTAGGTAAACATATGACCAAATATAATATAAAATTTTACGTATCATCATAGTACCAATACAAATGAATTTTGAAATAATCTTTTTTTCCCGCGAATTAATTCCAATTTCCCCGAAATTTGGTAATTTTTAAAAAGTGACAACACCGGTATTATTATGAGCGAATAGCGATGCGTCCACGTGCCGCGTGTCCTGCCGCCCGCCCCCCGCGGGCGGCAGGCGAAGGGTGGTTAACGCACATTTTTTAAGTTACCTCTTTTTGCGAAATAATATTTATATTTTAAGGGGGATTTTTTTTTAAGTTTAGCCCGGTTTTGTATGCATTAGTAGAATCAGTTATCGATACCTAACAACACCTTCACGGGTCGGACAGGGTTTTCTTAACATACTGTATATGTGTAAAAAAAAACAACGTTGTCCCACACTAGGAATTACTCCTGTATCGTGAGTGAGTTTAGAATAGAAACATTTAAACTCACATACATAAGTACATAATATTTGTTCCGTGTGGGCTTCGAACCCGTGAAATGCAGCGCAACAATCAATTTCTTAACCACTGCGCCAACCGTGCTGTCCTTAATTTGGCACAGAGATGGTTTATAACAAGGATTTCTTTCGGTGGTAGGCCATAACATCGGCTGCCGGCAGAAGTTACCACCCACCAGACAAAGCCTTGCCGATTTGTCGTGTTCCAGCATGATGTCTGGTCGTACGGAGGACGAGTCTGAGCAGTTGTGTTGCGATGTGTGCCAGGTACGATGCGCCTAATGCTGTTGTATTGGGAGTTTGGTTGTGGAGGGTCTTCAGATCAATCTCCCTTTGTCGCAGCATCGCCAATTTTTTTTTAATAATTATAAACTAGTGCTTGACCGCAATCCCGCCTGATGGTAAGCAGTGATACAATCGTTGATGGTAAAGCGCGCTAGTTTATTTAGCCTATCCACGAAAAAAAAGTATATTTTTTTTAGATAGTAGATTAAGTATATAATCTACTATCCACAAAAAAAAAAAAAAAAACTTCCAAATTGGAAATAAAGTTGGTCCCCCCCTCCCCTCTAACTTTTAAAATAAGAAAATGGAAAATCTAAAAAACACATATGATGTACCTGTAATCTCCCTCTGGCGCAGTATCGTTGGTCGTGTTGTTGGGTTTAAGATTGCATCACCTCGCTCAACTGCCGTCTTTCTTCCTATTCGCTCAGTTTTTCTGATTGAATAGGCTCTTAATAAACTAGCGCGCTTTAACACCAACGATCGCAACACTGCTTCCCATCAGGCGGGATTGCGGTCAAGCGCTAGTTTATAATTATTAAAAAAAAAAGATTAATATACTACTCTTTATTTTGATATTTGCTCGGGATCGTAACTCCTTTTTCAGCCTATAGACGTCCACTGCTGGACAAAGGCCTCCCAAAAGGCTTTCCGCGATGACCGATCTTGTGCTACCCGCATCCATCGGCTTCCCGCGACCTTCACCAGGTCATCGGTCCACCTTGTTAGGGGCCTCCCTACGCTGCGTCTTCCGGTACGTGGCCGCCATACGAGAACCTTACTACCCTATCGGCCATCGGTTTGCTTACTGCCACTTAATTTTAGCGACACGAAGAGCGATACTTATGCTTATATAAAAAAAACACGTATATTGTTTTATTTGTCACAAAGTCAGAATTAAATTATGTTTTTAAAATTAAATAAATTGATATTAAATATATTTATTTAAACATTATATTTGACTAGATGTCCAATAAATAAAGATGAACGTATTAAGTTGACAGATATAATAAGCTCGTTATGTTGTTTGATTGACAACCGACTTTATGAATTGACCATAGATTAGATTGTGTTTAGTTCAATATAATAAACAAGAGGCTTTGGAGTTTTGGCGGTATAGTTAAGCTGAGTGTCACGATCGTTTTTACTTTTAAATTATTTATAGTGTTGTTTACTAAGTGCGTGATTTATGTAATAAAAAGTGCATTCAGTAAATAATTCATAAAGAACATTGAACTATCGCAGCATAGTGGACTCTTCATTGTTTTGCCTCAAACCTCCCTCGTTGACGGTTCGCGCGGCCGTCTTTTTACCGACATGAATGAAAATTCCTTACGAATTGGCTTCCCTAACAATGACACGTGACATTGACTAAAATCACAAACCGCGCGAAGACAAAGAAGAAAGAAATAAATAAAAACAAGAGAAGTTTCTTCAATTTACTTTTGACATTGGCGGAATAGTTGCCATGGGCTTTACTTGCCATAATTAAAAATAGAAATTTTATCAAAATGCCATAAGTTATCTCGTTGATGTCTTTTCTTCGTGAGTAATTTTCAACTAATTACAATTTTCTTCCAAAATATAATTGTATTTTTTAAAGCTTACTTATATCATTTCCAAGGATTGTTATCAGTCCAAGATAAAGCAAGATAAACCTGCCAAAAAGACGCTTACCGTGAACTGTTAAGATACCCAAAAATGGTTTCCAAGAAAATTTTTACTTTAAGTAACCCCACTGCTGGACAAACTAGTACATGATTGTCTCATTACACGGTACAAACGTGCTACAATTTGGGAATTCCGTTGTCGTTGCTACCACACCAGTTTTGTTTGAGTTATCTATTTTAGGCATTGGTTACACTGAAAGAGGTAAGCTGTAGATTTATGTGGCAACGATAGATATATTTTTGGAAGGCGCGGGCTTGAATTATCTGCCATAGGTGTTTGGTGCGGCAGGGAAATTACGTAATATCCTATCAGTACCAATGGGTTTCATTTTGACAGTTCAACCATATTCATTGCGTTTTTTACGTTGTGGAGCGGACATATTATCGAATATATGGAGCAATGGATTTGCAATAAATCAAATCAAATCAAAGTATTTATTTCAAATAAACCAGTTACAGGCACTTTTGAATTGTCAGAAGGTCGGTCAGTCAGTAAGGTGAAGCTAGTCGCCCATTCCAAAGAGTAGGTACCTATGGAGAAGAACGGGCAAGAAACTCCATGGACACTCTTTTAAATTATCAAGCTATTGATACAAATATTTGATTACATCATTCATTTTGAAATCAATCGTGTGAGAACGATGCAGAAATATATTGTACGCTAAGAGCGTCCAGAGATAAACAAACAAATTATACGTTGTGTTATAAAAACAAATTAAATTTGCCCCGCTCCAACCTAAAATTGCACTCATCTAGTCTATATTCTATGTCAATAAAAATATACAATAAATTACCAGAAGACATTAAACAACAGAATGAAACCAGTATATTTGTAACTAAATTAAAGCAATACTTAATTAGGAAAAGCTACTATACATTACAAGAATACTTAACAGATAAATTCAATTATTACTTATTAACTGTAAAGAAAGCTTAAACGGAAACAATAAATAAAAATTAACATACTAATTTATAGTAATTAACAAATTTTAATGAAATACTAAATAAAAATAATTTCAATATAATTAAAGAAATTGTTAATAAATGAATACTTTATAATTAATATAATATGTATAATATAAAGAGAAAACAAGAGAATAAATACTCAATAGCAATACGATTAATAAAAATAAATGAATAGGAATTAAATAAAACTAAATAAATAGATAATTGGAAACATGAAGCGCTCTTCCTCTCTCTATTTATTTATAACTTGCTGTGCCCGACAGGGTCCATAATTGTTTCCAATATTATATATTTACCACCTCTAACTGTACATTATGGTTTGTAATAAACGATTTTGATTTGATTTGATTTGAAAGTACTTAGTTGTAAGAGAAATTCGTAGTGTAGGGCAACGTTTTATTAAAAACAAAATCAAATATCAAAGCCGTTATTCTATGAACTATTTTTAAAGTAAACATATTCTATATACATAGTATAAAGGAAGTCTATTATATTAATTAATATTACTTAGGATTCTCTTGCCGTTAGATTTAAACCATTCTACATACACTATACAAATATAATTATTATTCAATCATTCATATTTCTTACAATATTCTAAGTACATAGTTTGCTATATCATAGCTTGCTATGTGCTTCTATTATTATCGGCCGGCTAGCGCGGGGGTGCTGCGCGTGAGTGGCCAGCGGGGGGGTAAGACGGGAGGAGGAGGGGTGACGGCGTCCCGCGCGTGCGCAGAATGTTAATGCGCCGCGCACCGTGCTCTATGACTTGATATGACAGCTTGTAACTTTATTGTACTTACATGTACAGTCTCGAGCACTGACATGTATAGAACTAGCAATTGGTAATTTTTTTTTTTCATATTAAAAACTAGTGATTGACGGCAATCCCGCCTGATGGTAAGCAGTGATGCAATCGTTGATGGTAAAGCGCGCTAGTTTATTAAGAGCCTATTCACTCTAGCCTTGAAGATACTTAAATTGTAGTCCAATGGAAACACCACCGCCGGCAAATTCAAGTCCCTCGTTGTACGCGGTAAAAAAGAGGAGGCGAAATGCTTCGTCCGGATCGTAGTGGTGTTAACAACATAAGGGTGGAAACTCGCCGTACGACGGGTCGTCCGATGGTGGAACGGAGATGGGGGAATTAAATCATGCAATTCCTTCGCAGACTCACCAAAATGCATCCTATAGAATACCGCAAGGCTGGCTACTCTACGTCTGTGCTCCAGGCTTGAATTTACTACTATTGCGTTGATTGTAAATCAACGTTGTTAGAACCCATAGTTGTATAAAGTAGTTGTTGTGGCCACGTATTTGTTGTCACGTTGTTCGAAGAGAAAATGCTTTGCTATTTTTTTTCCAAGAACATATATATGGCCAGCAGTTTATTACTTAACTCAAAATCATAAGTAGCCTTTAAAATTCAATTGGTATAATCTATACTATTTTAATATATACAGCTGAAGAGTTTGTTTGTTTGAACGCGCTAATCCCACGAACTATTGGTCCGATTTGAAAAATTAATTTTGCGTTGGATAGCCCATTAATCCAGAAAGGCTTTGAGGTATAACATTACGCTGCGACTAATAGGAGCGGGGCATATAAAAAAATATTAATCCTTATCCAAATAAATTAATAGTATTTAATAATTGTCCTTGACATCACTTAATTTCGATTAACATCTTATAAGATACAACAATTTAAAAATAATTCTTTTGGGGTTAAAATAAAATGTTCAAATAATTAACTCCACGCGAAAGAAGTTGCGGGCGGCCGCTAGTAAGAAATATTTGTAAAATTCCAATAATCAGTAACAATTAGGTATGTAAGGGTGTTTTGACAGTTCAATAACATTTCTTGTAACATTATAGTTGTAGACAAGACTCATTTTTCGAACATACGGAGCAATGGATTAACGATCTGCTTCAATTTGACAGTAATATTGTGACACTCGATTAGGCTGCTATTACAATCACTACATGATTCTGGACCGGCAGTGTTGAAATATTGCATAGATTATTAAAAAAAAAAACAGCAAATAATCTGCTAGTTCATACACATGTGCACTTTCGAAGCGATCAAAGTAAACAGCTGATATTGTTTTATTTGCGAAACCCGAAACAAGTGTGTAGTATTTTTAAGTAAAGAATCTATGTGCAAAATTTCAAAAAGATATCATTAAAAACCACAAAGTTATGAGCTTGTTATCTTACCGTGTTGTCCCAACAAAAATATGGTCAACGCACAGCTCAAACGCCTGCGCCTACTGCAGCGCAGTGCGGGGGTGCCCTGTGTCATTGTACTTCTCTCTGTGTCTTTCTTCTTCAGGCTATGGATGTCGGTCCACCTTGTTGGGGGCCTCCCTACGCTGCGTCTTCCAGTACGTGCCACTCCAGAACCTTACTTCCCCATCGACCATCGGTTCTACGAGCAATGTGCCCTGCCCACTGCCACATAAGTTTATCGACTCGCAGAGCTATGTCGGTGACTTTGGTTCTTCTGCGGATCTCCTCATTTCTGATTCGATCACGCAGACTCTCCGAGCATAGCTCTTTCCATTGCCCTTTGTGTAACTCTGAGCCTTCGTATGAGGCCCATTGTGAGCGACCACTTTTCAGTTCCGTAAGTCACTGTACGGCTAGTACTATCTACCGTCAATTGTGTAGTGCGTTCGGTAACCACACTGCAACAATTTCTAAAGGACTTTGGGAAAAATATAACATGATGTAAAAATGGTTGGAATCGATTCATTTGCCTATTCTGTATTTATATTATAGTCGAAGAAATAATTCACACAAAATTCCAGAATGATTTACGGTATCCACTATTCACTCTGGATATATTAGACCTCTTGACACATGGAATATAATAGCTGGATTCAGTGGAGAGGCGTACGAAGAGGCTGATTGGTGACCCTGATTTAACTCGAGTTGGTCTCCAAAGCCTAGAGCACAGGCGTAGAGTAGCCAGCCTTTCGGTGTTCTATAGGATACATTTTGGGGAGTGTGCGAGGGAATTGCATAATTTAATTCCCCCATCTCCGTTCCACCATCGGACGACCCGTCGTACAGCGAGTTTCCACCCTTATGTTGTTAACACCTCTACGGTCCGGACAAAGCGTTTCGCCTCCTCCTTTATACCGCGTACATCGAGGGACTGGAACAATCTGCCAGCGGCGGCGTTTCCGTCGTACTACAATTTGAGTGTCTTCAAGGCTAGAGTGAATAGGCTCTTAATAAACTAGTGCGCTTTACCATCAACGACCGCGTCACTGCTTACCATCAGGCGGGATTGCGGTCAAGCGCTGGTTTATAAATTAATAAAAAAAAAACATAACATAATTATGAAGATTTTACAAAGGGTGACACAATGGGCAGCGTTATCGCTAAGAGCGATCTTTTACAGACAACCTTTTGATGGAATACTAAGGGGAAGGAGAGAGAAATAATGATAAATAAAACATACAAATGCTCGCGACTGTACCTGTAAGATAAGACGGCCTAGCATAAGTATATGTAACATAAGTTTATGTATACAATAACTGGTACCTTTGCCTTTGGTTATGGTGTATAGTATTTTTCAACTGACTATCAAGACATGTACCTAAAATCATAAAATTACATAACATGCACAAGTCTTTTCTACGTGAGAGAGTGGGCTATAATCTAATACGCGGGCCCACTGTGTGTTGATAGATGTCACATGTCTTCAGGACATACCGGTTTCCTCACGATGTACATACTCATACCAAGTACATCGAGGGACTGGAATAATTTGCCAGCGGCGGTGTTTCCGTCGGACTACAATTTAAGTGTCTTCGAGGCTAGTGTGAATAGGCTCTTAATAAACTAGCGCGCTTTACCATTTACGATTGCATCATTGTTTGCCATCAGGCGGGATTGGGGTTAAGCATTCGTTTATAATTTATATATACAATATGTAAAGAAAACCCTGATATTGTTAGGTATCGATAACTGATTCTAATAATGTCAACAAAGCCGGGCTAAACTTAAAAAAAAATCCCCCTTGAAAAATAAACATTATTTCGAAAAATCGAGGTAACTTAATGCATGTGCGGTAGGCAACACTTTAGGCGTACATGCGCGGGTGTAGGGGGGCAGGGCACGCGGCACGTGGTCGCATCGCTATTCGCTCCGTCACAAATGGTGTTGTCACTTTTTAAATAAAATATCAAATTTTGGGGAAGTTGGAATTAATTCGCGGAAAAAAAAGATTATTTCAAAATTTATAACTTTTGTCACTATGATGATTACGTAAAATTTCATATTTTATTTGGTCTTGTGGATACCTAACATTTATTATCCTTTTGGGTCGGACAGGGTTTTCTTTACATACTGTATATATATATTATAAAAAAGAAATGTTTTCCTGCACCGTTTTGAGAGCAGTGGTGTAATAATTTACAGAAAGTAAAGCGTCTGATGGGGTTCGAACCTACGACCTCCAATTATTGTCGTGAACGATTCCTGACCGCTGCTCTAATCTTCGTAATGGCATAAAAAAAATCCCGTCCAAGGTTTTGAATCCAGAAGGGTTCCTGAGTTCCCTTCCCTAGTTGTGCTAGTGCAAGGGTATCAGCAGTCGTGAAACATCAGCGGCAGTGAGTCGGGGTCCATGAACACCTATGCCTGGATCAGGGTTGCGACTTGGTTGATAGAGAAACCATGACCCTGGCGCACAGACAAGTGAAGGAACACGGATGGGTTTATTCAGTAAAAGTCTGACATGCCCTTCCGCTGCCCAGAGCGGGAAAGGTCATTTGATGATTTTCCATCTAAAGTAAAAAAAAAGTTTATCAGCATTTTAAATTGTGACTACGAAACTAAAAAATGTTACTTAACTCACTAAATTCAAATCCAAATATTTTATTCCAAATAAATTATTCCTACTGAAGGTGAAGGAAAACATCTTGAGGAAACCTGGACTTTATAAGTCTGAAATCGCCAACCCGCATTGAGCAAGCGTGGTGATTACACTCAATCCTTCTCTGTATGAGAGGAGACCTGTTCCCAGCAGTGGGACGATAAAAAAGGTTGATGATGATGAAATTATTCTTATAATGTTAGTAAAAGAACATCTTAGTCTAATGTTACTATTAAAATAACCTAATTCGGTCTGGACTCTTATCCACCTCCGTAAGAGGGGAGAGTCCCACCGGTCTCAAAACACATTCAGGATGCCATTGGAAGAGGAGCGCAAGTGAGCCATCATGGAAGTGCAACGCTTCCGCTTGACCCTCGTCTTCGCGAACACCCCTGACGTGCTACAGCGCCATGGAGAGCACACTGAATGCATTATTACTTAAGTTACTAAGATCATCATCATCGTCATCATAATTTCAGCCGAAAGACGTCCACTGCTGGACATAGGCCTCCCCAAGGTTCTCCACGACGACCGGTCCTGCGCCTCCCGCAACCAGCGGTTTCCTGCGACCTTCACCAGGTCGTCGGTCCACCTAAGATAGGAATTCTCAAAATCTTTCATAGCATTGTTCGGTATGAGAGATCCTACCAAAATTCTTAGTCACCATATCACATATATTCTGTGCGGTAAATTGTATACACATTAAGAAAGACCCACGCTCATAAATCATTCCTTTACGGTATACATCTGTCCATCTCTGCCTACTCTGCTCACGACACGTCTTCCGTTATCTGACACGACACAACAAGGCGCTGCAATCGACACACGTATATGGTAACTGTTCGTCAAACAAACTGAGATTATTGAATTTACTTGTTTGGACATTTGACACCTTGTGACACGTGGGTACTTACTCAAGCGAAGACCTACCACGACATCAAAAGTCTGACATATTGTAGAAAATCATTCATGTTTACCTAAATTAACTTTTCCTGATTGGCCTGGGTCTTGGGTGTTTATCTGTATAATTTATCTATTATAAATATAGTTTCGTTGAGTTAGTATCCCATAACACACGTTTCGAACTTACTTTGGGGCTAGCTCGATCTGTGTGATTTGTCCGTATATACGTTAAGAAAACCCTGTCCGACCCATAAGGATAATAAAGGTTAGGTAAACACATGACCAAATATAATATAAAATTTTACGTAATCAACATAGTACCAATACAAATGAATTTTGAAATAATTTTTTTTTCCCGCGAATTAATTTCAACTTCCCCGAAATTTGGTAATTTTTAAAAAGTGACAACGCCGGTATTATTATGGGCGAATAGCGATGCGACCACGTGCCGCGTGCCCTGCCGCCCGCCGCGCGCGGAAGGGTGGATAACGCACATTTTTTAAGTTACCTCTTTTTGCGAAATAATATTTATTTTACTAGGGGTATTTTTTTTTTAAGTTTAGCTCGGTTTTGTATGCATTAGTAGAATCAGTTATCGATACCTAACAACACCTTCACGGGTCGGACAGGGTTTTCTTAACATACTGTATAATTTATCTATTATAAATGTAGTATCGTTGAGTTAGTATCCCATAACACACGTTTAGAACTTACTTTGGGGCTAGCTCGATCTGTGTGATTTGTCCGTATATATTTATATTTAATTTAGGTTAATTTCATTTAAAAGATATTGCCGCCAATTTTTTTCTTGATAAACTAAACTAATTTTAAGTTAAGTGCATCTTTTTCTTTATATTTCATTAAGAACAGGATAGAAGATGATCACGTTTCATCCGGTCATCATTATCATCATCATCAACCTTTTTGTAGTCCCACTGCTGGGCACAGGTCTCCTCTCATACAGAGAAGGATTGAGCGTAATCAGAAGTCGTGGTGGCCTAGTGGTTAAAACACCAGCCCCTCAAGTATGAGTGCACGGGTTCGATTCCAGGTCAGGCAAGTACCAATGTAACTTTTCTAAAAGTTATATGTACTGTGAAGGAAAACATTTTGTGGAAACCTGGGCTTTTAAGTCTGAAATCGCCAACCCGCATTGAGCAAGCGTGGTGATTACGCTCAATCCTTCATCCGGGCAAATTAAGATAATCCGTAGACAATTTTGACGCGATCATAAACATGGCGGCCAAACGCCATGTACGTCAGGAACGGATTAATTTGACAGGTCTAAACTAACATTTTATCTTCTGTCCTTTTCTGAATGAAATGGAAAGAAATAAAGCACTTAACTTAAATTTTAATTTACTTTGTCAAGAAGAGAATCGGCACCATTAACTAAGCTCTAAGTTTTTTTATTTGCTAGAATAAACTATTACAGCGCGAACGATTTTTTTTCTCCATATTTTAATTCCACAACTGTTGTTTTTTAATTGTAGTTTAGTTGTTTTTGACGGAGTGCTTGATTACCGCAGTACTGTTGTCTCTAATGTCTGCACCGCATTCATGAATTTCTTGTATTGTTATACTGAAGACAAATAGAATCTCTTATGAGGAAGAATAAAGATGTTTCCTGGGTAAAAAAAAATGATTCTATTTAGTCCGTCATTCAGATTATAGAAAAATATTGGATACGTATATTTTGTTTTATTCAATCAATAAAATTAACAAATATAAAAGGCGTCAAAGATCAGGAGTAGTGGCTGGTGATGTAACTGCTCGCTAAAAAGTGTAGCGTGCAGTGACGACACACGAGTTTTCAACGCACTGTGTCGTCTTAATTTTTTGTTTATATGAAAAAAGAAAAAAAACGTGTCTAGTATTTTTTTGGAAATCTGACTGACGGACTAATTAGTTTTGTTTAGTCAACTACCCTATTAGTAATTAATTTCTTAGAACTCTTCTCCTTAAAAAAAAATATGGACTTACAAAATCTATGAAATATTTTTTTTTAATAAAATGCTAAACAAATCATTAAACGATAATGAAATGATATTCACTTTTTGTATCTACATAATCTACATTATGGATATTGGTGTGATTTTCACAAACATTTTGAGAATTAATTCAAGAAGTTTTATATTACATTATAATTCATCATCATCTCAGCGTTAATCCCAGCTGTATCCGAAGCATTTTCAGCATTGGGGTCTGAGGTCCGCTTTACCAGTCTAACTGCTGATTTTGGCTAAACTTCGATATTATCCGTGAAGCGACTGCCGTCTGACCTCCGCAATCCGAAGGCCATATCGAAGCATTGCAGTTAGAGCAATTGATAGACTTTTGAGGGCTCCAACAACCCGTAATGGCTGCCATTAGATGTTCGTATGGCAACCGGGATCAACCGAGGCACGACCAGACCAGTGCAAATATTCATGCATACAAATATTTCCACTGGGTACGCCACGAAGGCTGTCGAATTTTCACATCGACATTTTCGCTATTAATCTTTAACTTTGAAATAACAAATAAATCTCGTTGTTGCTAAGGTGTGGCTTCTGCATACGTCCAATGGGTGAATCGTTAGGTACTTATTGTATGTACTGATGACAGCTCATCAAGTTACTAAAATCTGTCCAATTTCTTTATTAAATTTTGAAATTTATCGCTAAAGCATTAAGGCTCAAGGTTGATTTACCCATATTTGGTAGTTTCAGATGGCTTGACCTGCAGCTATTGTCTACACATTTCAATAAACTATATTTTACCAGACTTATTATTTTAATAACAATAAAGCTGAAGAGTTTGTTTGTTTGAACGCGCTAATCTCAGGAACTACTGCTCCGATTTGAAAAATTCTTTTTGCGTTGGATAGCCAATTAATCCAGGAAGGCTTTACGCTATATAACATCACGCTGCGATCAATGGGAGCGGGGCATATAAAAAAAAACATATTGAACCCTACGCGGTTTGAACCGCGTGGCGCAGCTCGTTTGTAATAATAGTGGAAGTATCTCTTTTTTTTACATTACAAACAAGTCGTTGACCGCCATCCCACCTTATGGTGAGCAGTGATGCAAACGTTGATGGTAAAACGCATTAGTTTATTAAAAGAGAGAGCTTTAAAGACACTTTAGATCTCCAAAAGGGCATATCTATATAACCATAAAGTTCACAATAATAGAGGTTGGACAGTGGGTGTGATGAATCATTGGTACCTACACTCGAAGAGAAAGTACAGGCACTTTCCATTTTCTAATTGTTTAGTGTTGTGAGCTAAACGAATTTAATTAGATGTTAATTCTTTAGTGCCGTGATAATTGTAATTTGTAATTACATGGTTTTCCAAACAGCTGTCTTTTGAAGGCGGCTTTCCTTGTTGTTTAAAAGATTTGTTTTTTTGTTTTACAGCGGCAGTTTTGTCAACTGTTAAGCTTTTACTAGCCAGTAGGGTAATTGCGTAACCCACTATCAGTAGCAATAGGGTAGTTGACTAAAAAAAAAACTAATTAGTCCGACAGTCAGATTTTCAAAAAATACTAGACACGTATTTTTTCTTTTTTCATATAAACAAAAAATTAAGACGACATATTGCGTTGAAAACTCGTGGGACGTCACTGCACGCTACACTTTTTAGGGAGCAGTGACGTCACCAGCCACCACTCCTGATCTTTGATGCCTTTGCCAAAATATACGTATCCAATATTTTTCTATAATCTGAATGACGGACTAAATAGAATCAATTTTTTTTTTTTTACCCAGGAAACATCTCGATTGCGTAACCCACTATCAGTAGCAATGGGTTTCGATTTGACAGTTAAACCACATTAATTGCGTTATTTATGTTTTTGAGGTGACTTTTAGCATAGATATGTTATTGACGCTTTGTTACCTGCGACTTTGTCTGCGATCCAGGATGAAAAGTAACCTATGTTTTTATACAAAGTGGTGCTGACAAACCGACAGTAAATTAAACATTGTGTACCTCAACACATTCTCAGTCTACCCATAAAAAATCATATAAATATGTCCATTAGTTTAGTCAAATGAAATTATTTTTCATTTTTCGCATTTTCTACATGATGTACATGTTGATAAGGAAGCGCTTACGGGTTAATGACCGCCGCATCCTGCGGTACCAAACTTTAATAATAACGGCGCGAAAAAAGCAAGTCGATACAGGATTGCGCTGTTGCCGATCGGAGGTCAGTGAACCAATATTTTCAAAGGATGATCTATTCCGTTTGCAGTTTTATGCGATTTAGTTTGTTTGAAATTTTCATTTTTTTATTTTTGATGCTAGGCTTTTTTCTATGGTTTAGGATTATTCCTATGAACCAGCATTGTCCGTGTTTTTATTTATTGTTGTATTGTCAACTTAACTCATACAGAGTGGCTGTATGAGTTAAGTTCTATCTGTGCCGATTTTAATGCAAATCTGTTAAGCCGTTTTAGCGCGAAAGCAAGAGAGTGGCGCCGATTCTGTCGTTCACAAACTAAACTAAATTTAAGTTAACTGCATCTTTTACTAACTATTTCATTAAGAAAAGGACAGAAGATAAAATGTCAGTTTAGACCTGTCAAATTAGTGCACTCCTGACGTAAACTGGCGTATTTTTAGAGGCCATCTTTATAATCGCGTCTAAACTGTCTATGGACTATCTTAATTTGACGGGATTACACTTAAATGTTATCTTCTATACTTTTCTTAACGATTTCCGATTCTGTCGTTCACAAACTAAACTAATTTTAAGTTAAGTACATCTTTTTCTTTCTATTTCATTATGAAGAGGATAGAAGATAACATTTTATTTCAATCATATCAAATTAAGATACTTCACAGACAGTTTAGACGTGATTATAAACGTGATAATGACGATATACATAATAGATGTGCTATTCTTTAATTCTAATTTTTTATGACGTGGTGGCCTAGTGGTTAAAACACTAGCCTCTCAAGTATGAGTGTGCGCAAGTACTAATGTAACTTTTCTAAGTTACTTATACAGTATGTTAAGAAACCCTGTCCGACCCGTGAAGGTGTTGTTAGGTATCGATAACTGATTCTACTGATGGATACAAAACCGGGCTAAACTTAAAGAAAAAATCCCCTAAAAAATAAATATTATTTCGCAAAAAGAGGTGACTTAATAAATGTGCGATAAGCACCCTTCCGCGGGCGGCGGGCGGCAGGGCACGCGGCACGTGGTCGCATCGCTACTCGCTCATAATAATACCGGTGTTGTCACTTTTTTTAAAATTACCAAATTTCGGGGAAGTTGAAATTAATTCGCGGGAAAAAAAGATTATTTCAAAATTCATTTGTATTGGTACTATGATGATTACGTAAAATTTTCTATTATATTTGGTCATGTGTTTACCTAACCTTTATTATCCTTATGGATAAGGGTCTCAGGGCCTCAGGGTTTTCTTAACATATTGTATGTACTTTCTAAGTATATCTTGGACACCAATAACTGATTACAAGGTGAAGGAAAGCATCTTGAGGAAACCTGGACTTTAAGTCTGAAATCGCCAACCCGCATTGAGCAAGCGTGATGATTACGCTCAATCCTTCTCTGTATGAGAGGAGACCTGTGCCCAGCAGTGGGGCGATAAAAACGTTGTTGTTGTGATGATGATTCTTTAAATTAGTTTTAAATATAAATAGAATCTGTAATATAAATAGAATTTTGCGACCGACGATGCTGGTTTGGAACTCATTTGAATGCATTTTTATAGATTGAACTCTATAAAAATCTCGAGGTTGATGCCCTACTAAATAACGTTCAATCGAGTCTTCAACTCTTATGATCTTCATATTGTATAATTTTGCGGAGAATCTGGAGATGAATCTGAAACTTTACTTTTCTCCATGTTATCAGAAGTCAACATGGAGTAACTGCCTATTCCTTGTTAAGAATGATTGTCAGACTTTCTGACCACTGGCGCTTTCTTCTTCTTCTTCGTCAACCTTTTTATCGTCCCATTGCTGGGCACAGGTTTCCTCTCATACAGATGTGGATTGAGCGTAATCACCACGCTTGCTTAATGCGGGTTGGCGATTTCAGACTTAAAAGTCCAGGTTTCCTAAAGATGTTTTCGTTTACGTTTTTAATCAGTCATTGGTGTCCAAGATATACTTAGAAATTACATAAGACTTAAAAAAATTACATTGGTACTTGCCTGGCCTGGAATCGAACCCGCACCCTCACACTTGAGAGGCTGGTCTTTTAACCACTAGGCCACCACGACACGAGTGGCGGCTACTTTGTATAAATTATATCATCACCATTGCCGTCAAAACAGTTTTTTTTTGTCAGAGCGGGACATCTATGGAATTATGTAATAACAAAAAGGGTTACAGTGTTTTACAATTTTTATAAGAAATCGACGTGGTGACAATAATTTCAATAACCAGTCAAAATAAATAATAGAGTATTCAACTAAAAAAACTAATTAGTCCGTCGGTCAGATTTCCAAAAAATACTAGACATGTATTTTTTCTTTTTTCATATACCTAAACAAAAAATGAAGACGACACAGTACATTGAAAACTCGTGTGACGTCACTGCACGCTACCCTTTTGAGCGACCAGTGACGTCACCAGCCACCACTCCTGATCTTTGATGCCTTTTATATTTATCTATTTTTATTGATTTGATAAAACTAAAAATACGTGTACTTTATTTTTTGGAAATCTGACTGACGGACTAATTAGTTTTTTTTTTAGTCAAATACCCTATTGTTCTCGAAGATCGGTTTATATGTAAATCCTGAAACTTACCAAATGAACTTATATTCGATCCAAAAAAGAGGAAAAAATTAACACTTGAATCTGCGACATTCAGTCTTGAATTACCGCCATTTTCAGGCTATAAAATTGTCAAAATTCACGAATAGCAAATTTGTAATATTTTTAAGTTTTTGCATTTTATCTTTTTAAATTATCGTTTGGTCTGTTTGCAAAAGCCAAAACGAAACTGTCCCAGGTTCGGCCTCGCGGAGGACACCGGGGCAGACTGCCTGACAATAGGACAGTCCCGCCGAAAGCGGGACGTATGGTCAGTGGTTACGTTAGGGGAAACCGGCCTTTCGTAGAGCCACAAACTTCGAAGACATGTGACATCTACCAACCGGCGTGATAAGACTATCACGCCGGCCCCGTGCCGGTTCCGGTGCCGGTACCGTAATCTTACGGTCCACTCCCTCTCCTCGAGAGCAGGCGTGTGTTCCAGGAGTGGGAAACATTGTACGCTGACTATGTTTAAACTCTAGTGTAAACGAGGTTTACCCGAGAGCGTAAACTAAGTTCAGAAACAGCGACAGTTATCTATTCACCATCATCATTATCAGCCCCTACTCGTCCACTGCTGGACATAGGCCTTTTCTATGGCACGCCAACAAGCTCGATCCTGAGCAGTTCTCCGCCAGCCACTACCAGCCACCTTTTTGATGTCGTCGCTCCATCTCGCCCAAGGGCGTCCTACGCTACGTTTGCCGAGACGCGGTCTCCACTCGAGGACTCGTTTACCCCAACGGTTGTCGGCCCGGCGGCATATGTGACCAGCCCATTACCACTTCAGCTTGCTTATCCTCTCCGCTATGTCGGTGACTTTGGTCCTCTGTCGGATCACCTCATTTCTGATGCGGTCCTTCAGAGAGACACCCAACATAGCCCGCTCCATAGCTCGCTGAGCGGCATTAAACTTGGGGATTAGTCTGACCGTTAGTGTCCACGTCTCGGCTCCGTAAGTCATGACGGGTAGGACGCACTGGTTGAAGATTTTAGTCTTCAAACATTGGGTTATGGGCGACGAAATTACCCGACGAAGTTTACCAAATGCTGCCCATCCCAACTGGATCCTTCTATTTGCCTCCTTCACGAAATTGTTTTTTCCTAATTGCAACGTTTGCACGAGGTATACATAGATCTATGAATGCAACATTATTCTCTTGGACGTTACTGTTTCTCTTGAACGTTACTGTACGCGCTTATCAACACACTCGGCATAACAGTCGGCAAGCACTTTACGCCTAGTCGTAATATTGCGTTTATATGCTACATAACTTACATCTTGCTGACCGTTACTGGTAAAATTGACATTCTAGATTCTTGGCCACCAATATAGAAACTTCATTTTCATAATATCATTTAAAAGTGTTATTAAGTAGTAGGTACATGATGGAACATGAACAGCCTCCGTGGTGTAGCGGTAGCCAACGCGGCCGCTGCGCAAAGAGGCGCGGGTTCGATCTGAATATTTGCACTGGTCTGGTCAAGCCTCGAAAAGCACTAGGCAGTTATTTCCTTTATAAATTACATAGAAATGTACATGAAACATATACATTAAAACTTTGCATTAAAAATAAATAATATACAGCAACAATGGAGGATTCCAATCTTTGGAACACGCGGAAACCCTGAAGGACCAATTTCGACCTTTTGATTATATTATTAACAAATTCCTTTTCTTATTTTGAAATTCTGGGTCAACAAAACCCAATAGCTCCCTCGAGGTGCATTTTTGAATACCTCAATGACAAAAATATTCAAGAAAAAGACATTTACTCAAGTTGCCCGAATATTCTCCTCTCGCCTCTAGCGAATTTCTCCACCATTCGCAGTTATACGTGTATTTGAGTCCAATCAATTCTTGCGCGGTAATTGTCGAGAAAAAATTTACATACGCCGCGAGCATTCGGCGTCTTTCATCGCAAGTTAAAACGCATGTGTTTTAATACGTGTTGGATATAAATCGTGAGTTTCCTAAAGATTTGGACGCCTGAGGCGAATCGTGGGCGTCTCCACTTCCCGCTACTAATAATGGCTGATTGGGACTCTTTTTACAGATAGGAATATTTCTTGATGATGGATAGAGGGTGAGGGTATTCTACCTACAATCAGATAAGCAAGACAAATGCTCTTCATTTTGACAGTTCACCAACATTCGTTGCGTTTTTTACGCTGGTGAGGGAACACATTTTTCGAACATATGAAGCGATGTATTAGCGATATCTTTCAAAATTATTCAGATTGTGATTGAGAGTATTGCATACGCGATTAAACACACTTCTGACAGTTTTTAGTTAAAGAGATATCGTTGGTTTTGTTTTAGTTTATAGTCTCTAGTGTCAGTAAGGTTCTGGAGTGGCGCCCACGTACCGGAAGACGCAGCGTAGGGAGGCCCCCAACAAGGTGGACTGACGAGCTGGTGAAAGTCGCGGGAAGCCGATGGACGCGGGCAGCATCCATCGCTTTGTCCAGCGGTAGATCTCTACAATATGTAACAAAAACTCTGTTGTTCCTTCAACCTACGTTTTAAGAATCGGCATACGGACGTAATAAAGCAAGTAATTTATAAAAATTGTTCAACAAAAATAATTAAAATAAATGTTTTATCATTAATATTTATAAATCTGTAACTGATTTCTTAGCTCTGCAATTCTGCATGAAGAAACTAAACATAAGTAGAACGTTCCCGCCAATTTATTTAACTTATAAAATTAGATACTCTAAAAAATAAAAATCGAATTTGTAGGTTTTAATAGGTTTTTGATTGTAACCCCTCGACTAGACAATGATTACTGTTTTCTAATTATGACTTCACTAGCTTTCCGCCCGCGGCTTCGCTCGCATGGCGATCGGTTATATCGCGCTTTTAGATATCCCTCGTGAATATAATTTTTTTCCGGGATAAAAAAGTACCCTATTATTTAATTCGGACTTCTAACTCTACGTCTGCAAAATTTTAAAACAATCGGCTTAGTAGTTACGGCGTGAAAGCGAAACAAACAAACAAACAAACTTACTTTCCGATTTATATTATTAGGATATTTGGTGTACACATACAAATATTCCAGTAATCTCCCTTGGAATCTTGATGTTTTTTTAGGACCAAAAGTAGCCTATGTTACTCTCCATCTTTTCAACTAACTGTATTCCAAAAATCAGGTCGATTGATTGCTTAGCTACGGCGTGAAGGAAGGACAAACAAACAAACAAACAAACACACTTTCACATTTATAATATTAGTATGGATTAATGATGTGCTTGTAGGTAAAATTATATGTCCCTGAAAGGAACAACAGGGTTTTTGTTACATAGTGTATACGCTGAAGAAGAAGATAGTGTCTAGTATTTCTTAGATTATTCAGAATAGAATACGCTCCAACTGCTTGAACATATGCATCTCCTTTGTTAGAGACAGTGTACATCACACTCGTCTCCACAGAGTAAGCACCTGGTTCATGGGTCAATATAAAGCAAGAAAGCTTCCCATAGACATTCGAAACTTACCCATTAAACGATTTAAAAACTATATAAAGGCCTAACTTTGCAAAAAGGGGTATTATAAAATCCCAGATAATTTAGAAGACAAAAAAACTTGGGACTGAGCTGCTCGCTCTGTTAAGCATTCTTATTAAGCATTATGCGTAATTATAAGGTAAATTATTGTAAACATTTTCATTTTTAATGTCGGAACTTGAAAAAAAACGATGATCCCTGAGTTTGTTACGGCTATTTCTTCTCAGAGGTAGTCAGTTAGGAAATGCCGGCTTCATCTAGTTTAAAAAAAAAAAAAACATGACATGCAAAAGTGATCGATGATCCTACTTGCTTAATAAACGATTTCATTTCAGTGGATCACACGTGGGTCCAGTGTAGATTGGTGAACTCAAATGTCTTTGAAGATTTGGTTCTGAAAAA
Source organism: Sesamia inferens (assembly GCA_037179545.1). Taxonomy (NCBI): domain Eukaryota; kingdom Metazoa; phylum Arthropoda; class Insecta; order Lepidoptera; family Noctuidae; genus Sesamia; species Sesamia inferens. The sequence goes on along the minus strand of CM073935.1, from coordinate 11,067,986 downwards.
CCCTCGTGATGTTTTCCTTCACCATTCTGAGAACAGTGGCGATGAAATAATTTAAATGAAGTGCTGTGTTCTAATCCACGACCAAAAACCGTTACCACTCAGCTACCACTGGTTTCCACATTAATATTAAAGTATAAATTAGACATTAATAACAGCGGTGTTCCGTATTGACACCTTTCTTACAGTATTATAGACAAATTATGATTCTGTGAATCGTATTTGTAATGATTATTATTGCATAGACGACAACACATTAAGCTGCTATAATCTCTCAAATTTCTTTATTACATTTTTAACTTTGTGGCTAAAGAGTAAAGGCTCAATATTGATTGGGAACATCTGACAATTTCGGAAAGCCTAACCTACTGTCGTCCGCACATAAAGTTTACAACGACTGTTTTAATAAGTACTTAATAACTTCAAGTTATTTTAATTCAATCTCAACTGTTTGCAGTAGATATCTAAAAGCGAAATGTCCTATTAATTTACCTGGGTGATTCCTAAGCAACATATTTTAAAAACGTAAACAAAAAAAAAAATTGACTTCTCATGTAGTTTTTTTTTTTTTATAATTATAAACTATGCCTTGACTGCAATCCCGTCTGATAGTAAGCTGTGATGCACTCGTTGATGGTAAAACACGCTAGTTTATTTTACTAAAACAAAACTGCTTGAATAGGAAGCAGCTGAGCGAGGTGATGCAATGTTCTATCCAACAACACTATGATGCTGCGACGTTACCTCCACGCCCAAACTCCCAACACAACAATATATGGTGCGTCGTAATTCGCAACTGACTCAGATCCGTCCTCCATACGGCTACACCTGACATCGTGCCGGAACACGACGAATCGCTTGGCGGCAAGACTGTCTGGTGGGTGGTCACTTCTGCGGGCAGCCGATGTTATGGCCTACCACCGAGAAGCCTAGCTTTATCCCTAGTACGTAAGAGTCTGCTTCCAGTCTAACCAGATCTGAATATACTTTACATGAAGCGACTGCTTACCTGACTACCAGAATCCAGTTGCTGGATACTACGATACCCCTCAAATGACATCTCCCGCTCTGGGTGGAAGGGCGTCATAGACTTTTACCGACTAAAACTCACCCGCGTTTCTTCACTTGCCTGTAGGCCAGGGCCACAGTTTCTTTTTTAACCAACCCGCAACCCTGATCCAGGAGGCATTGGTCTTCGTGGACCCGGTCACGATGTGCTGACATCTCTTTGAGGCGCGCGTGAAACACAAGGCGCCGTCGACTCAGGCCTGCTCTTTACCGGGCGGCGAATACGATACCCCTTGTATTAGACTGTTCGTGAGCCTTGAAAATGGAAACGTTTAGTGTTTTTCCGAAGCACGGAGCGGTCTTGATATGTTATGGTGGTGACCTTATCAAGAGTAACTTAACCTTCTTTCAACTCGTTTAGCTATTAGACAAGTCCATAAAAACTAAACTATACGCTGAACTATTTCACTCCACATAACACGAAAAATCGCTTTTCAAAACAAATCAATAAAACTCACAGCTACCAGTCAAATAATTCACACATTATGACCATAAAATAGAACAACCTAGCAATCAGTATCGCCCACAATCCGATCAAGAACAAACTGTGGTCAGAAGGACCAGTGGAATAATATGTACCCGAAAACCGATTTGTTGTGTTATTTGCGTTGTTGAGCTGACGATTTTTTCGAACCAAAGTAGCAGTGGGTTAGGAATTTCCTTCAAAATCCGTGATTTTAGATTGAAATAGGGCCACGCAATTTTTAATAATGATTGGACCTACAGTGGTCCCGTCCGTGTCACCGTGTCACCATTGTGACACCGTGTTAGTTATTCGAATTCACGACCATTAAACATGTATAGACATGTATACAAAAACATGATATTTGGCTCGTTTTTGGAGTTCGGGAGTGTAGCGATTAAAAGTATCGAGTACCTACTCGTATTTATTAGTATCTGAATATGCCTAGGAGTGTTTGAGTGTGAAATGCAATGTTTAAAGTTAGTGAAAGATTTACCTTTAAGTTATCTTACATATTTTTGCAAGTTGCATACTTTTCCACCTGAAGAATGTCTTTGGATGTACTACACATACTTGTAATGTAAATTTGTTTTTGTGTTAGGATAGGAATTAAATAAAAGACTCATAAATGACTGTTTTAGTATGTGCAAGGAGTCCTGCTGGATGCGAGGTTAGTTATACTAAAATGCATATAAACTAGACAAACTAAAGTAAGTAAGATAGTAATAAACATGAACAATAATATTCATACTCTAGCCTCATTTCAATCTACCAAAAATCGTATGCCAATTCTTTGGGCACCTCACAATAGCGGCGGTAAGTCCCCTCTTTGAGGAGTGTCTAGAGAGGTGCCACGATGCCCTTACGTTCCGCCTGATACAGGTCCTCACCGGACACGGCTGTTTCGGGAGGTTTCTGTTCTGGATACGGCGTGAGGAAACGTTTAGGTGTCATCACTGTGGGGATCGCTCCTCAGAGTACCGCCGTGTCTGCGATGGTCCGGAGCGAGAGTGCAAGGCAAGCCGTCACCTCTTTCTGCGAAGTAGTGATGCTAGAAACCGTGACCCTAGCGTACAGGCAAGTGACGGAACACGAGTGGGTTTTAGTCAGTAAAAGTCTGACACGCCCTTCCGCTCCGCCCAGAGCGGAAGAGCTCATTTGACGATTTCCTATCCGCATGAAAAAAAGGATTCCATTTCTTGTAATTTTAAATATTCAAAATCTGGTCGCAATCTTATCTCCTTGACCAAAAAAAAAAAAAATAAATTACAAAAATGTGTTCTTAAAATTACCAGAACTCCAAGTTTCAAGTCATTATGTAACTGTAAAATTTAACCAAGCCATGGTAAATCTCTCTCATCCAATTGCCATTTAACCAGACCTGCTCGTATTTCATCTATATGTCAAACATTTTCATATTTTCTTGTTTGACAGGTTTCTATGTTTCCAAGTACTTATCGCGCCATAAAAGGTAGAATCTAAGTAGCACAGTTTTCTATGCACCTGTCGTGTATATATATGCTTGGTCACGTGCCTAATGTGCAACAGTGTACTTCACAAATTAGTGAGTCTATAAAATACGGACCGAAGTGTGCGTGATCCGAAACGCATTAGGCGTTTCGACCACACAGACTCTGGGTTCAGTAGTTAAGATTAATATTTATGCATGCATTTCATAATATTTCTCGAAAGACGATTTTTTTTTAATAATTATAAATTAGTGTTTGACTTGATGGTAAGCAGTGATGCAATCGTTGATGGTAAAGCGCGCTAGTTTATTAACCTATTCACTCAAAAACAAAACTGAGTGAATACGAAGGAAGACGGCAGCTGAGTGAGGTGATGCATCGCTAAACCCAACAACACGACCAACGATGCTCCCGACACAACAACATTTGACGCATTGCACTCGGCACACATCGCAACACAACTGCTCAGACCCGTCCTCCGCACGGCCACACATCATGTCGGAACACGACGAACAAATCGCTTGGCGGCAAGATTTTGCCTTGTGGGCCGGCAGTCGATGTTATAGCCTACTACCGAGAAAAAAATGAAATGAAATGAAAAAATAAACGGCTTATTTTAAACCAGCTAGCCGCTTAAATTGACTTCGCCCCATTCGGAGCCTGCCTGTAGCGTAACATTTATACGCTCTATCATAGCCTCTCTTTCGAACTGGATTGATTCCTTACCAGCCCGAGCACCCGGTAGGTATCTCTCCACAACTGTGCTGTCTTCTGCATACCCATAGAGTCCTTTCGAAAATGTAGAGATAGGATCAAAAACCCATCCAATGTTGTTTGATTATATCCAAAGCTGTCCCTTGATATGTATGTAAGAATACATATGCCCATTCCAGTACACGGTAGTGACCAAATCGTCTTTTAAGTAAAATTACCGTATGATATCCCGACGGACGGACAGACTGGTATGAAGAAATTATTAGGCTTAATTTCTCGGTGGTAGGCCATAACATTGGCTGCCGGCAGAAGTTACCACTCACTCACTACAGTTACATTCGTCGTGTTGGCTGGTAAAGCCGTAAGGTAGACGGGTCTGAGCAGGCGTGTCGTGATGTGTTCCGGGTACGATGCGCCAAATGTTGTTGTATCGGGAGTTTGGTCGTGGAGAGTCTCCAGATCAATCTCAGCATCGTTGGTCGTGTTGTTGGGTTTAACATTGCATCACCTCGCTCAACTACCGTCTTCTTATCTATTCACTCAGTTTTGCGTGAAAAGGCTAAATACACTAGCGAGCTTTACCATCAACGATTGCATTACTGCTTACCATCAGGTGGGATTGCGGTCAAGCACTAGTTATACCATAATAATAGAATAAAAAGTGTATTTTATCTATGGAACCCTAAAAAGCAACATGCGCGTAGGCATAAAACAAATACATAGGTAATTGGTTACTCTTTGACTGAGGTCAGTAGGCCACAATATGGCGCAGTAAAGCCTATTTCAGAACCGACGATATTAAAAGGGATGGTCGAACTCAGTGTTATACAATACTGAACCTTAATTCATAGAAATAAGGGTTTGATTTCGATGCAATGAATATTTTTACATTTTTGGCAAGTTATGATAACTTTATTCTAAGCTGTCGGGTTTTTTTGCTGCATATCCATATAAATCTAACAGGCATATTATAAGATAGTGTAAACTATTTATGTAAGAAGGGAAGTCGGCCATTTTGTATTTGAACTAGCGACCGCCTGTGACTTCGTTCGCATAAGTTAGTTATTTGAACATTTTATTATAATCCCAAAAGAGTTATTTTGAAATTGTAGTATCTTATAAGATGTTAATCTAAATTAAGTGGTGTCAAAGACAATTTTGTTCAAAATTAAATAATATTAGTTTGTTTGGATAAGGATTAATATTTTTTTATATGATCCGCTCCTATTGGTCACAGCGTGATGTTATATAGCCTAGGGCTTCCTGGATTAATGGGCTATCCGACGCAAAAAGAATTTTTCAAATCGGATCAGTAGTTCCTGAGATTATTGCGAACAAACAAACAAACTCCTCAGCTTTATATATTTGTATAGAGAATAGATTTATTCTTCAAATGTTCCTTCTTATGTAGTACATTGTAGTTCAAATCTTTTTGGCCAAAAGCTTCGACAATATCACGGCGTCGTTGGTATCAGCGCAGAGGACACTTTAACTCTATGGTTTGGGACACAGAAGTCAGGTAAGGACAAACCTACCCAAATACTATAGGTAGGTACACATCTGTCTTACCTTTTGGTCATCATAAGTTTGATGTTATGATAAATGTGCCTTATGAATTATCTTTATTAACCAACGCAGAAACAGTTTTAAGTATTTTAACAGTTTAGGAATAATCATAGCGTTATTAGCATTGTTGAGCCTACAAATGTTCCAAACATATTATGAAACAATGTATTAGTAACATCCTTCAAAGTGATCAGTGTCACTATCATGGGTTTTCATTACGGGTACGATACGCCAAATGTTGTTGTTCCGGGAGTTTGGTTGTGGAGGGTCTCCACATCAATCTCCCTCTGGCGCAGCATCGTTGGTCGTGTTGTTGGGTTTAACGTTGCATCACCTTGCTCAACGCCATCTTCCTTTCTATTCACTAAGGTTTTTAAGTTAATAGGCTTAATAAACTAGCGCGCTTTACCATCAACGATTGCATCACTGCTTACGATCAGCGGGATTACAGACAAGCACTAGTTTATATTTATAAAAAAAAAATATCCTACTAAATTTACACTTTTAAATCCTGTGAAATAATCCTTATGCCCATACTTTATTGTATAACGTGTGTGGTATCGCTTCGTCGAGATCTCGATAGTGTGCTGCAATCGGTCGATACTTCACTACAGAGGTAGTCGACCTTTAGCCGATAATTTTTATTTCTTTGTTTTGTTATGTTTTATGCACTGGAGAGCGTTACGCAAAAGTCCTGAACTTCTTTCTTTCTTTTATGGCTTCGCACGGTTTGTGCGTTTAGCCAATGTCACGTAATGAATTGTTCATATCGAAAAAGACGGCCGCGTGAGCCGTATTGAGCCGGTTTGAGACAAAGTCATGATGTGGCCACTATGCTGCGATATTTCACTGTTCTTTATGAATTATTTACTGAATGCATTTTTTATTACATAAATCACTTTGTCGACCTCCGTGGCGCAGCGGTCAACACGCCTGCCTGCGACGTGGAGGCCCCGGGTTCGATCCCGGCCAGGTCATGATGGAAAACAATCTTTTCCTGATTGGCCTGGGTCTTGGATGTTTATCTATATATGTATCTATTATAAATATTGAATCGTTGAGTTAATATCCCATAACACAAGTCTCGAACTTACTTTGGGGCTAGCTCAATCTGTGTGATTTGTCCGTATATATTTATTAATTTAAATCACGCACTTTCATTTAGTAAACAACACTACAAATAATTTTAAAAATCCAATGAAAAATGAGCGTGACACTCAGCTTGACTTTCCCGCTAAAACTCCCGATGGACGTCTGTTACCTGTTATTAACTATTTAGAGGCCCAGTCCTGAACTTGGATACATAACGTACTTTCAATCACGAAGACTCGATCATCGATATCGACTGCGTTTGACTCATCGATTGGCTCGCTTCAATGTTGTAAAAACTCTCAACCAATGAGAGCGCCAAACGCGGTCGATGCGTATTATCGAGTCTCGTAATGAAAACTCAGGGTAGCCACGCTGATCACTTTGAAGGATGTTACTAATACATTGTTTCATATGTTTGGAACATTTCTAGGCTCAACAATGCTAATAACGCTATGATTGTTACTGAACTGTCAAAATACTTCAACTGTTTCTGCGTTGGTTAATAAAGATAATTCATAAGGCACATTTATCATACCATCAAACTTATGATGACCAAAAGGTAAGACAGATGTGTACCTACCTATAGTATTTGGGTAGGTTTGTCCTTACCTGACTTCTGTGTCCCAAACCATAGAGTCAAAGTGTCCACTGCCCTGGTACCAAAGACGCCATGATATTGTCGAAGCTTTGGGCCAAAAAGATTTGAACTACAATCGTACTACAGAAGAAGGAAAATTTGATGAATAAATCTATACTAATATATAAAGCTGAGGAGTTTGTTTCTTTGATCGCAATAATCTCAGGAACTACTGGTCCGATTTGAAAAATTCTTTTTGCGTCGGATAGCCCATTAATCCAGAAAGGCTTTAGGCTATATAACATCACCCTGCGACCAATAGGAGCGAAGTATAACTAACTCCACGCGAACGAAGTCGCTGGCGGCCGCTAGTTAATATATAAAGCTGAAGAGTTTGTTTGTTTGAACGCGCTAATCTCAGGAACTACTGGTCCGATTTGAAAAACTCTTTACGATTTGGATAGCCCATTAATACAGGAAGGCTTTAGGATATAACATCACGCTGTGACCAATAGGAGCGGAGTATAACAAAAAATTATAATGTTTGCTGTATATTTTGGGGTTCAAATAAAATGTTCAATTAAATAACTCCACGCGAACGAAGTCACGAGCGGCCGCTAGACTCTTATATTAGTCATCACGAGACAAAAAAATGGGTAAAATCCTTACTGTCTTGATTTATTAGAACATGACAAATTTTAATTTAATAATTAAGGGTTAGTTATATAAGGAGGATGAAATGCGATAATATATATCTGGATACCTAACTTGATAGTTAGTAATTTACACACTTATTATCATGCCCATAGGGACATTTATTATAATCGGACTTGAAAAAAGACGATGATACCTGGGTTTGTTTTGGCTTTTTCTTCTCAGAGGTAGTCAGTTAGAAAATGCCGGCTCCATCTAGTTTAAAAAAATATGACGTAAAAGTGATCAGTGATCCTACTTGCTTAATAAACGATTTCATTTTCAGTTCAATCCGTACATGTCCTGTCAACTGTACCTACCTACTGTTATGGATGGCCAAGCTACCCGAAACTGTCAAATATTCCCTCTCAACTTAAGCCTTAATGTTTTAACTATAAAGTTGACAGTCTAATAAAGAAATTTGACAGATTATAGTAGCTTATTGTTGTCTGTATGTAGCAGGAACTGACGGATGATATTTATGGCGCCAGACATGTAGAATATTGGGCTGAAAGATTCCAAGTTCATTTAGATTACCATCGACCTGCTAAGAGGAAGAAAAGAAAATTTATATTCCTGTAACCCCGTTCATTTTGGTTCACGATCCCTGATATGCAGAAATGTCGGTTGGTCCGCCTTTTGAATAAATTATGGCAAGTTGATTACGTCAAACGTTTTTTTAATTATTGTTTGCTTCAATTGCATTAAAAAAAAGTTTTAATGTTCCTTACTTGTTTATGAAAACTTAACAATATAAATTACTAGCTACGTCCCTCGGTTTCACCCGCAAAAATTTCGTTCCAATACGAATACCTGGATAAAAAGTGCCCTATGTGTTATTCCCAGTTATAAGATACAGAGTGGTGCTGGCAATACGACAATAAATGAAAACACGAACAATGCTGGGCCATAGGAGTAATCCTAAACCATAGAAAAAAACCTAGCACCAAATAAAAAAAATGAAAATTTAAAACAAACTAAATCGCATAAAATTGCAAACGGAATTTAATATCCTTTAAAAATTTTGTTAAGAAATTGGTTCACCGACCTCCGATCGACGACAGCGCGATCCTGTATCGACTTGCTTTTTTCGCGCCATTATTATTAAAGTTTGGTACCGCAGGATGCGGCGGTCATTAACCTGTGAGCGCTTCCTTATCAACATGTACATCATGTAGAAAATGTAAAAATTAAAAATAATTTCCTGTGATTAAACTATTGGACATATTTATATGATTTTTTTTATGGGTAGACTAAGAATGTGTTGAGGTACACGATGTTTAATTTATTGTCGTATTGTGAGCACCACTCTGTATAAAGCTATCTATCTATCATCATCAACCTTTTTATCGTCCCACTGCTGGGCTTCTCTCATACAGAGAAGGATTGAGCGAGCGACAATGCGGGTTGGCGATTTCAGTCTTAAAGTCAAGGTTTCCTCAAGATGTTTTCCTTCACCTTGTAATCAGTCATTGGCGTCCAAGATATTCTTATTAAGTACATATAACTTAGAAAAGTTACATTGCTACTTGCCTGACCTGGAATCGCACCCGCACACTCATACATGAGAGGCTGGTGTTTTAACCACTAGGCCACCACGACTTTTGCCACGACATTCTGGGTTACTGAATAGAAATTAAAGAAATAAAAAGCAAAAACACAACGCCAAGTTAAAAAAAAAACCACGAATCAAACACAAGAAATCAAATCAAACCAATGACTAACTTTTAAATCCAACTATCAACAATGAGCTACCGTATGCTAAACCCGTTATCCACTGAGGCGTAACTTATAATAGTACACTAGCTAATAAAAAGGTGAAGAATTATGTACACCACGCGAGTGTGCTCTCGACGATACAAAAATAATAATGGTGCTACGTCTCAGTGGGCAGATGTATTAATTTGTCTTTGTCGGTTCTAAATTATGTAGGTACTTAGATAAATTTCATAAGTGTGCGTAGGTTGAATGGATTCCTTTGTATCTGTCTATAAATATAATTACATGCTTTTTATTAGCTTCACTTGTATGTTTGCTTGCTTGCTTGTTTGTCCGTCTCTAACTCTTCGGACTACGAGTGAGCGGCTCATTACTGTAAAATGTCTCACCGTTTTCAATACGTTCGTTGGCCGAGCGATCTAAGGTACGCATCTTCAGTGACGTCAGCGTTCGGATTCAACAATCGTGGGTTCTAGTGGGTTCTACTCCCGGCCACGCCGAAAAAAAAATTTTTTATTCCGGCAAATGCTAAGATTTTATTCGTACATCTAACTGTAAGTGATTCTAAAAACCATTTCTTTGTGACGCTGCAACTCCAAATAGTTATCAGATATGGTAACAGATAGCGTCGGTAACTCGTTTCCCTATGATAAGTAGGAATGTTGATTTCTGAGTCGTGCATGGTTTAATTTTTGAGACAAACAAAGCCTTAGATTTTGATATGTTGGAATATCGCTATCAACAATTAGAATGGAATTGATTATTTGAAAGCGAGCCAGATTTTTTCAACCTTACCTTACATTAATTTGTGCAGGCAAATTATTTAGTTTAGATTTAGATTTAGTTACTTGGGTAACGCATCATTACGAATTTTAGCACTTTTTATTCTCTCTGTTGGAGATCAAGAAAATTTGTTAAAAACAAATGAGCTCCACTTAAGCGTTCGTGTTATCCGACGTGGAGGCCCCGGGTTCGAACCCCGACCAGATCATGATGGAAAAACGATCTTTTCCTGATTGGCCTGGGTCTTGGATGTTTACCTATATATGTATCTATTATAAATATAGTATCGTTGAGTTAGTATCCCATAACACAAGTCTCGAACTTACTTTGGGGCTAGCTCAATCTGTGTGATTTGTCCGTATATATTTATTTATTTTATAAGTATCACTTGAAAACGCCTGAGGTATTTTAGCATTTTTTTGGACAGATGATAGTTGCCAATGCGAGCAAAACCTGGAGAACAATAGGGATGTATCCAAGGTATGAAATTCAAATCAAAAATAATTAGTCCTTCTTATACAGTATGTTAAGAAAACCCTGTCCGACCCGTGAAGGTGTTGTTAGGTATCGATAACTGATTCTACTAATGGATACAAAACCGGGCTAAACTTAAAAAAAAATCCCCCTAAAACAATAAATATTATTTCGCAAAAAGAGGTAATTTAATAAATGTGCGAAAGAATGTGTGTCCCTTCCGCGGGCGGCGGGCGGCAGGGCACGCGGCACGTGGTCGCATCGCTATTCGCTCATAATAATACCGGTGTTGTCACTTTTTAAAAATTACCAAATTTCGGGGAAGTTGGAATTAATTCGCGGGAAAAAAAGATTATTTCAAAATTCATTTGTATTGGTACTATGATGATTACGTAAAATTTTATATTATATTTGGTCATGTGTTTAACCTAACCTAACCTTTATTATCCGTATGGGTCGGACAGGGTTTTCTTAAAATACTGTAGATAATAAAAAAAATTAAGACCCGTATTTTCTATTTTGTCGAAATTACCAAAAACTATTGAGATATAGCGTATTAAAGTTACGGAGTGGGGCTTAATTACGTCACGCTGTGGTATATTTTATAGCACGGCATGACGTCATGCGATATTTCAAATCGATATATCTTCCTAAGTATTTGAATGAAATTAATAATAAAAAATACGTGTTCAATATTTTTTATAAATCTATCTTATGGACATTAAATTATTTTTTTTAGGATACAACCCAATTGCGCTAAATAAAACAGTAGAAGTTAAACTCTTGTTCGTATCTAATCCAGTTGAAGTTGTGGTTTAGTTTCGATCCTATTTCGTATTGCGCTAAAGTTTTAACTTCGACTGAAGTAAAATCAATGTATGAGTGATACATTTCTTCAGATATAGGTAATAATTAAAATTAAATAAATTATAAGTAAATCCAATCGTTTAGACGTAAGTTTGACAAATGGCACAGAAAAAGTTAGCTTTCTTTAAACTTTTTCATTTGGCAGCAATTACGTTCTTCTTCTTTTTTCAAGATAAGATTCAACCTCAACTGTTGAACAATGGCCTTTGTGGAATAGATACCACAATTTTGACAATAACACGTGTAACTTACTATAGAAATTCTTTGAAAATTTTATTTCACAATGATGGCGGATATCGCCAATGTCAGTTGAAAAAGACGGCCGCGTGAACCGTCTCAGAGGGAGATTTGAGGCAACGTCATGTTGTGCCCAGTATGCTGCGATATTTCAATATTCTTTATGATTTATTTACTGAATGCACTTTTACTTCAGAAATTACGCGCTTTTATTTAGTAAACGACACTATAAATAATTTAAAAAGTCCAATGAAAAATGCGCGTGACACTCATCTTAGCTTTCCCCCAGCGGTTACGTTCCAATTGTGATCCAGTTATGTTTAAACCATCTGTCAAAAGGTTAGCGCGATACGAAACATAATTAAAGTTCTGATTTGGTTGCGATGCAATTCTGTTTTGGTTGAATTATTTTAGCGCGAATGCCCCCCTGTACTGCCACAGAAATGCCACCACGCGTTTAGCCCTATCACCAGATAGGGATAGCAATCCGGTATCATTTTCACCCCCATATCTGGGGGCCGTTCCCCTATCCGCCACCTGGGGACTCGTCCGATGGCAGGCCAGAAACTGAACACGGAAACCTACCCGCAACCCTGACCCAAGCCCCATCAGCCCTACTTTGTGTAAATTATGTCTTCACCACTGCTCTCAAAACAGTGAAGGGAAACAGCGTGAGGATACCGGCATCTCATAGAGCCAAAACTTCGATGACATGTCACATTTACCAACCTGCGCTGTTCCCGCGTGGTAGATTCCAACCCACTTCCTCTCACCGAAAGGAAGCCTATGTCCACAAACAAAATAAATCAAACCTTATATACAAAGAATCTCTAAAAACGGTTCTTTTAATACGAGAGATTAATCACAATTAATGAGAATTTGTTTAAGCGTAGACAATGGTTAATTTCACGCTTAGAAATATTACGATGATAAAAGATTCTGCTTTTACGTTGATTAAAATAGTTACACGGAGTTTTATTACTCGTTGAGAAAATACAAGTGCTTTGAATGCTATTTAATGGTTTAAGTACTGTAGCGGTATTCACGACCGCCACATACGAACAATGCGTCATAGTGACGTCACACGGATTCTACATCTCGCAAGCAGAGTTCACAGTGCAACTAGCATTATACATCTGTATGTCGTAGTCATCTCGTAGATTTGCTCATTTCATAAAATACTCGAGTAGTTCATGAAATGGTCGCATTTCATGATGTAGCCAACTGAATTTGACTAGATCTAACATCATCTACGTTTCACGATTTTGTCATTCACGTTTGGCCGAAACGTATAAATAGAGCGTATATTTAGAAATAAGTAAGGTACTTTGGCAATTCATGTACATGTAACTAGTTTAGGATATGATCAAATAATCTTGACTACTTCACGAAGTGGTCGTGTGTTTAGTTAGCCACATCGAGAAACGATCTACTATTTCATGAACTACTCGAGCATTTTATGCGCAAAACTATGACGTGACTACGGCACATAAACAACTTTCAGACATCAACCTTTGGGCAAGTGCCCGCCAGACAAGACACTCGTCTGGTCGGATGAGTCTCTCTTTTCTATGGAGGATGACTGAAATTTAAACTCTGTTTGACAACTTTGGTTCTCTGCCGAGATCATCTCGCCCCAGATTTGAGGTGTTGCATTATAAGCTGATTTTGTTTTTATAAAGGACCAGAAATTTCTTACCTTATAATATGTCTAGTATAATGTGCTGCCTTGATGTTCCTGGTCCTGTTTTCAGCTATCAGAATACCAGCACTGCTAAATTTAATTTTTAAATTTCGAAGCATTATGCTAAGATAGAAGCTTTTTGGCCTCTGGGCCTCTCTGACTTTTTGTTACTGTTTATTTTTTTTTTTGTTTAATTGCGTTTAACTTTAGACTAAGTTTCATAATCTTCTTCCACGAGTCACAATAAATACCCTTTCTTTCTTTATTCGGTTAGTTTGGAAGCCGACCCCAACATGGAAAGGTAAAGGGATGACTTTTGTCTTACTTACCTACTTACTACCGAAAATAATACATTTTTGTTCCATATTTAAATGTACCTATTTCTTTGTTTTTCCTACAATGTATACGTTTCTTCATGGTTTCAATATTGATGATTCATGTTCATCATTATCATCATCATCTCAGCTTTTTAGCTTTGGAGTCTGGGGTCCGCTTTACCAGTCTAGCTGCTGATTTTGGCTGAACTTCGATATTTTTCGTGAAGCGACTGCCGTCTGACCTCCACAATCCAAAGGGGATATCGAAGTATTGCAGTTAGACCAATTGTTAGACTTTAGAGGGCTCCAACAACCCGTAACGTCTGCCATTAGATATTCGCATGGCAACCGGGACCACCGGTTTAAAGTGCTTTCCGAGGCACGACCAGCCCAGTGCAAATATTCATATTCATGCATACAAATATTTGCACTGCGCGGGGAACGAAACTGCGCCTACTTACGCAGCAGCCACCTTCGCTACCGCTACGCCACGGAGGCTGTCATTGATGAATCATGTTCGCGCAAGTCATAAAAATGTCCGAAACAGGAATACGGTAACATCTGGCAAGCTCAATGATCGGATTCCCAACTCACCCCTGGAAACCTCGCAGAAAATGTATGAAGTCCGTTAATTACTAAACAAAGTGTAAACGAGGACTTATCTCTAAGTTTTAAATAAAGCACGCAATAGACATTGACAAAATGTACGGTATAATTGCCAAAAAACCGCGTCTGACTATAGCGCACAAAGATTACTCACTCTATAAATTTGACTTGCCCCTTTGCCCAATGGGCATGTGTTGCCCCCTCCCCCCATGGGCCTGACTTGCCCCCCCCGGTTCTGACTTGCCCCCCCCCCCATGGGCCTGACTTGCCCCCCCCCCCGGTTCTGACTTGCCCCCCCCCCCCATGGGCCTGACTAGCCCCCACCCCATGGGCCTGACTCCCCCATGGGCCTGAGTTGCCCCTACCCCCCATGGGCCTGACTTACCCCCCCATAGGCCTGCCTTGCCCCCCCCATAGACCTGACAGGCTAGAAGCTGGGTACGCCCATGACCCTAATACTCAATCTATCTACAAAACAATACTAGAATCAAACACCTTGAACGCTCAATCTAATCCATATAGATAACCAAATGGAAAACATGCGCGTGCACATATTAATAAATCTTTGTTAGCACGCGCGAGGTCAAGATTCCGTTGACCTCTGAGTCATCGCCACCGACTCATGGTCTAATATTTAGAGTTGACTAGGAAACAAATATTTCCATATATTGTCTTAAGAACAAGTCGTGGTGGCTTAGTGGTTAAAACACCAGCCTCTGAAGTATGAATGTGCGCATGGGCGTACCGAGGGTGGGCAGAGGGAGGTGATGGCGCAAAATTACAAGGTGAAGGAAAACATCTTGAGGAAACCTGGACTTTAAGTCTGAAATCGCCAACCCGCATTGAGCAAGCGTGGTGATTACGGTCAATCCTTCTCTGTATGAGAGAAGACCTGTGCCCAGCAGTGGGACGATAAAAAGGTTGTTGATGATGATGATTGTCTTCAGAAGGCTGGTCCTAGTCGAATCTAAGTTTTAAAAGTTCGTTCATGCCCAGAAGGTTGGTATGGGTTTTGGGTTTACACACTATATTGTTTTGAAGAATATTGCTAATGCTATATGTTGGAAAAAAAAAATCTGCTCTGATTTTAGATGTTCGTTGTGTAACTCGCAAAGATATAAAATGAATTGTTTAACAATAAAATCTATGCTGAATCTGAGCTATGCATGTTAAATACTAATCGTAACATTTTTATGATTTAATTAGTCTTTCGTAATTTATATTCTTATCTTTTAATTCTATTTATATATATAGGTATATATAATGCTTTCTGTATTACGATTATTTAAGATAAAATTTGATATCGACTATAAAATTCTTATAATGAAATCCGATCGCATACATTAGACATATTTTAATTTTATTTTACCTGAGCTGCATAATAGATATTATGTTTCTATAAATATAGTAATATATCTCTGTGGCCGCAGGCAAATTGCTTCAGTCTTTCGATGTATGTGGTATAAAAGACGAGGCGAAACGTCATCCGACGATGGAAAACTGATGGCGGAATAGGGCAGTTGACTAAAAAAAACTAATTCGTCCGTCAGTCAGATTTTCAAAAAATACTAAACTCGTATTTTTTCTTTTTTCATGTAAAAAAAAAAAATTAAGACGACACAGTGCGTTCAAAACTCGTGTGACATCACTGCACGCTACACTTTTTAGCAAGCAGTGACGTCACCAGCCACCACTCCTGATCTTTGATGCCTTTTATATTTATCAATTTTAATTGATTTGGTAAAATAAATTAATGAGAGATATGAATTTTCTGATATCTATGCCTGCATTCTCGTCTGAATAACAATTTAAGTGTCTTCAAGGCGAGAGTAAATATGCTCTTGTAAACTATCCCGCTTTACTATCAACGATTGCACCACTGCTTACCACCCCGAGAGATTGCAGTCAAGCACTAGTTTATGATTATAAAAAAAAAACAATAACTGTATCAAAATAAGTAGGTACAGCGCTTATGGTTCTTGTATCCAATATTTTTCTATAATCTGAATTACGAACTAAATAGAATCATTTTTGTTTTACCCAGGAAACATCCCTATTATGTCACGTGATTCCCGCGCACTTTCTATTATGTCACGTGATTCCCGCGCACTTTCTCCAAAACGCATCCTATAGAACACCCAAAGGCTGGCTACTACATTATATGTTAATGTTGTTATTCATTTTAATTGCTCTTTTTACTGGTTGTGTTTCCTGTGCGAAGCTCAAAAAGCTTTTTCCTAGTATTTAAGGACTTATTGTACTAGAAAATATGTGACGAAAAAAATTGTGCCGTAATAATATTATTTTAAAGTCTATTTTAAACTCACATAAATCTATCACTTTTGCTTTTGCCAAACTCGGTGTTCTAAGTGCGTGGCATTAATTAATTCGATACCATTCATGTAAAAACTAAAGTGATATAAATAATTGGAATTATTGTCAAAATATTCACTTAATTTATAGCAATGTTAACATTTTTTACTGTCATCAATAAAATTAACAGGGATTTATTTGCAAGCGTAATGAACTTTCCTGCTGCGTGGGAGTTGTTTTAGTCGCCATTGTTGTATACTGCGTCTTAGCTTAGCTTGTACCCGTGGTTTTACCTGATTATACTATCCACATTAATATTATGTGTAAGAGTAGAGAGTAGTATCAATGTAAGAGGATAAAAAATTGTCTGTTTGTATGTTAGCGGTAATCTTTGGAACAGTTGATAAGTTTCCATGACAGCCTCCGTGGCGTTGCGGCAGCAAAGGCAGCCAGAACGTTGTACCTATGCATAAAATATGAATATTTACACTGGTCTGATCGTGCCTCGGAAAGCACGTTAAGCCGTTGATCCCGGTTGCCATACGAACATCTAAAGGCAGTGGTTACGGGTTGTTGGAGCCCTCAAAAGCCCAATAATTGTTCTAACTGCAATGCTTCGATATCGCCTTCGGGTTGTGGAAGTCAGACGGCAGTCGCTTCATGGAAAATATCGAAGGGAGAGTGAGACTGGGACTAACGTTGAGATGATGATGAATTGTTAAGTTCCGATAAGTAATATTTACATTAAAAAAATAGGTCATTTTAAGCAAATAAAGTCGAGTAAGTTCGAGCAAAAGCTAGTGAAGTGATATCATAAATCTTCGAAATCTTAATAATTGATTACATAAGATATATAGAATACGCCGTATAATTATTTATAATAATTCTTAAAGATTATATTCCTAATCTGTCGCAAGATAATTCTGGGAGCAGGACCGAATTAAGGCGATAATTATCTTAACCAATATCAATAGAGGTAATATTAGGTCCTGACATATGAAAGTGGCGTTTTGTATGAGAGGAATAAAAGACGTTAATTTTTTTTTTATATAAAATATTTATGTAATCAAAGTATGATCTATTGCTATTTATGCACTTCTGCCATCTCATAAGTAGTTCGTTTATGCCTTTTCTAAAAAAAAAACATTAGGACGGGAATCAATAATATATTTGAAGGTGGTTTGGACTGCCTCATCGGGGTTGAACTTTTTCCCCTGCAAAAAGTTATCCAAATATCTAAAAAAATGGTAGTCTGTTGGAGCAAGGTCCGGGGAATACGGTGGATGTCTTAAACATTCCAATTGAAGCTCCTCTAATTTGGTACCAGTCTGTTGTGCAGTGTGTGGTCTCGCGTTGTCCTGAAGCAGCAGTGGACTTGTGCGATTGATCAGTCTAGGTTGTTTAGCGGCTAGTTTATCCATCATTATGTGGAGCTGCTCACAGTAGAGATTTGCAATAACCGTTTGGCCAGATTTAAGGAAGCTGTAGTGCACCACACCGGCACTAGTCCACTAAAGGCTGACCAATAACTTTTTTCTAGTCAATTTTCTCTTGGGGTAGAATTTGGGTGGTTCACCGGGCGTCAGCCATTGCGATGTGCGCTTCCTATTTTTGTAGAGTATCCAAATTTCATCACAGGTAATGATTCGATTTAAAATCCCTTCATTATTGTGCCGATTCAGTAATGTAACGCAGCAGTCGACGCGCGTTTGTCGGTTTGCTTCACTAAATTCATGAGGTATCCACCTATCGAGCTTTCTTATCTTCCCAATTTGTTTCAAGTGGATTAAAACAGTTTTATCACTAACACCGCAGCTTGCAGCTAACTCGGACATAGTTTGCGATGGATCTGCTTCCACAATAGCCTTCAATTCTTCATTGTGGACTTTGATCTCCGGCCATCCATGGGGATTGATCTGTATAGCTTGAAATTTCCAGAACGAAAATGTTGGAACCAAAAACGCAATCATTTCTTCTTTGAGCCGTTTCTGCAGCACTGGTGCCACGGCGGAATTCATATTCGTAAATAACGCGAACTTTTATATTTTCCATTTTGTAAACTCAATAACGCAGGGAAAAATCCAAAAGAAAAAAAAACAAAGGAAATAAGGTTTTTCTTTCTTTTCTTTATTTTTTGGCTTCGCAAGGTTCGTACATTTAGCCGATGTCACGTAATTATGAATTATTCATGTCGAAAAATACGGCCGCGTGACACGTGTTACGAGTGAGGTTTGGGGCAAAGTCATGATCTGGCCACTGCTGCGATATTTCACTGTTCTTTATAAACTATTTACTAAATGCACTTTTTACTACATAAATCACGCACTTTTTTTTAGTAAACAACACTATAAATAATTTTAAAAGTCCAATGAAAAACGAGCGTGACACTCAGTTTGATTTTCTCGCCAAAAACCGAAATACGGTTTTCGAAACACAAATTGATGAGCTGTGTATTGAATTTGGAATTCTAAACCAAATAGGAGATATTTGAGATCAAAATGGCCAGTACGACAAAACGCCAATTTCATACATATGTAAGGACCTAATATTTGTGGTGAGGTAGAGCAAGCCAAAGCCTAGAGCACAGGCGTAGAGTAGCCAGCCTTTCGGTGTTCTATAGGATACATTCTGGGGAGTGTGCGAGGGAATTGCACGATTTAATTCCCCCATCTCCGTTCCACCATCGGACGACCCGTCGTACGGCGAGTTTCCACCCTTATGTTGTTAACACCTCTACGATCCGGACGAAGCGTTTCGCCTCGTCCTTTATACCGCGTACATTGAGGGACTGGAACAATCTGCCGGCGGCGGTGTTTCCGTCGGACTACAATTTGAGTGTCTTCAAGGCTAGAGTGAATAGGCTCTTAATAAACTAGTGCGCTTTACCATCAACGATTGCGTCACTGCTTACCATCGGGCAGGATTGCGGTCAAGCGCTGGTTTATATTTTAATAATAAAAAAAAAAAGAAAAAAGGTAAAGCGAGCGACATATAAACTGTAGGCCGCAAGTTCGAATCCCATCAAGAGCTTTACTTTGTGGAAATTAGTTCATCACCGCTACTCTCAAAACAGTGAAGGATAACATCATGAAGAAACTGGCATGTCCTAGAGGCAAAACTACCAACCCACACTGGGCCCGCGTGGTAGAATACGGCCCAGTTCATCTCACCGTAAGTAACCTGGATCCAAGAAGTGGGAACATCATAAGCTGATTATGTGTAATCCGAGTGGATAGGATAAAACAATAGGGATGTATGTATCCAAGGTATGCAAATCAAAAAAATAATTAGTCCGTCTTATAGATAATAAAAAAAATTAGGACCCGTATTTTTTATTTTGTTGAAATTACCAAAAACTACTGAGATATAGCGTATTAAAGTTACGGAGTGGGGGCTAATTACGTCACGCCATGGTATATTTTGTACGACGGCGTGACGTCATGCGATATTTCAAATCAATATATCTTCTTAAGTATTTGAATAAAAGAAAAAATAAAAAATACGTGTTCCATATTTTTTAGAAATCTATCTGATGGACATTAAATTATTTTTTAGGATACAAGCCAATTACTTTGGAAAACAAGAAATTTCAAGCGGAAAAAGTCGTGAGCAAAAGCTAGTGAAGTAATATCATAAATCTTTAAAACTTTAATAATTAAAACATAAGATATATAAAATAGGCCGTATAATTAATTATATAACTGGATTTTATACTAAATAATGCTTTCAAAGATTATATTCCGAATCTGTCGTGAGTTGATTCTGGGAGCAGGACCGGATTTAGAAATTAATTATATTAACCTTTGTACTTTTTCTTTTTTTTTTCCCTCACTAGGAATTTCTCCTGTATCGTAGATGCTTATAAACATATAAACTCACACACAAAAACCAAACAGTCACACCTGGATAAACTACTAGGACCTAGTCGGAAATATTTGTATGACCTAGTTATTAGGTCATACAAATATTTGTTCCGTGCGGGAATCGAACCCGGGACACGCAGCGCAGCAGTCAATAGCTTAACCACTGCGCCTACCGTGCAGTTGCAATATTATAATGAGGTAAAGTTGAAGTTGATAATGCGTTTTGTTCGTTCTCCATTTGTTAATGCTGATTTGATGCTCCGCCAGGCAACGAGGTTGAAGGGAACAAATGCGGGAATAATTGAATACACTTGCTTATTGATATATCTAATTGGCATGTGCATTAATTAACATAGCTTTTTATTATTTCTATAGATATACACAAATTATTTTCAAATATCATACAATATGTAAAAAAAACCCTGTCCGACCCATAAGGATAATAAAGGTTAGGTAAACACTTGACCAAATATAATATAAAATTTTACGTAATCATCATAGATACAATACTAATGAATTTTGAAATAATCTTTTTTTTCGCGAATTAATTCCAACTACCCGAAATTCGGTAAATTTAAAAAAAAAATTGGTTGTCTGTAGAACTCCGTCTGCTGCCGATATTTGTACGTGACAACGTCTATTCGCTCTAGGGGTGGGGGTAAAGTAGGCGTGGACTCCGTGTGGCGTCAGATTCGGCCGTTACGGTGTTTTCGAGAATGACTCCACGCCGTACCAATTTAATAGACGTTGTCACGTCAAAAGTGACAAATAAGGAAATAAATAAATTAAGTAAAATTAGTCAAATATCAAAGATAAAATAATATATAAATTGTAGATTAAGTAAAATAATGCTAATAATCTCTGTATATATTTTATTTATTATTAAATTAAATTGCAATATAATTTTATTATTTTAAGATATTCAAACAGAGCTTCCTCTCTCCTGTTACCCTATTTTGCTGTGGCCTACAGGGTCCATAATTGATCTCACATAGATTGTTACCATCCTAATATGAACTTATGGTAAAGCAATAAAGATATTGAGTATTGAGCATTAACCATCATTAATCGAATCCACGGTACTATTTACCTTAGAAACATGTAGGGCGTACGCGCTAAACAAATATAATAAAATATTTACTCTTATTCCGAGTATATTTAATAAAGCTTGTGTAATCCTACAAAGCCCGTTAATAAGTACCTACATATTTGTTTGTCAAAATGCTTTTATTGTACAGACGACAGCACATGAAGCTAGTACAATCTTCAAATTTGTGACTAAAGCTTTAAGACTCAAGGTTGAGTTGGAATATTTGGTTTCGGCTAGCCTTGTCCTTTGTCATCCGTAAAAACAAATTAGTTTCTGCACGTGACTTCGTTCGATATCGTAAAAATATGTCTGTTTTAAAAAATAAACAAATTTTTATAAAATTATTTTGGCACATGACCTCCAACGCAATTACTTCTTTCAAAGATGTTTTTCAAACAAAAAAACTTACTCTCTTCTGTTTTATTACCCGTCTATAATAATTTTCTAATATTTTTTTTGAAAATTTCTGCTTTGGCTTCGCACGGTTTGCGCATTTTGCCAATGTCACGTGTTAGAATTGTTTGTAAAGCCAATTCGTAATGTATTTTCATTCAAGTCATTCATGTCGAAAAAGACGGCTGCGTGAACCGTCTACGAGGGAGGTTTGAGGCATAGTCATGATATGGCCATTATGCTCCGATATCTTAATGTTCTTTATGCATTTTTACTACATACATAACGCACTTTTATTTAGTAAACAACACTATAAATAATTTTAAAGACAAATAACTTTCCCGCTAAAACGACGACAGCATCTCAAGCCACCCGAAACTGTCAAATATCCAACCTTCAGTCTTAATGCAGTAGCGTAGAAAATCTATCTATGAAAAACAAATTTCTAGTAGCTTGATGTGCTGCCGTCTGTACATTGAACAAATATTGTATGAGAGGCGAATTGTGTTTAAATTACATATCTTGGAATTATGTTCTGTGTATTGGAAAAGTAATTTTGATGAGATTTTACTAAAGAGGTTCGTTTAGAGGCCGCTTTTATCAACAAAGCTAAAAGAATAAGGCAATTAATGTTAAACAAGACCAGCTTAGCGTTTCTGTGAAAATTTCACCTGGAATAGTTGATTTGCCATTCGTGTCTTGGTAGATTCAGTATTGTCAATCCCTGTTGTCATCTGCCAGTGTGTGGGCATGCATTAGAGATGAGAATTGTGGCACTCCGAAAGAAAGAGAGGAAACGAAGTTTCTTCTATCTTTGACCCTCTCAAAATAATCAATCATCTATCAGGAAAGAGATAGTGCTAGACCGATAACATAACCCATCTCTCTCACTCTTTTCAAATCATAAAATTACTGCGTATTATACGCGTACGGCATGTCCATTAGTATATGCCTATGGCGCGGGCGCATCTCGAGTGACAGACGGATCTAATGTCAATGGCTTTGACATCAAGTCAACATTGTTTATAACTTTTCGTATTTGAGTACGAGGCTTTTGACTTTATAATTTTTTTTCACTTTTTTATAATAAAAAATGCTTTCTTGCTTGACCATTCCAATTAAAGTTAGAAAGAGAGAAAGAAAGTATGTTTTGTGAAAAAAAATAAAAAGGGTTCATGGTTTCATTCAATCTCGGTGGTAGGCCATAACATCGGCCGCCGGCAGAAATTACCACCCACCAGATAAAGTCTTGCCGCCAAGAAGTTTGTCGTGTTTCGGCATGATGTCTGGTGAAGCCGTACGGAGGACGGGTCTGAGCAGTTGTGTTGCGATGTGTGCCGGGTATGATGCGTCAAATGTTGTTGTGTTGGGAGTTTGGTCGTGGAGGGTCTTCAGATCAATCTCCCTTTGGTGCAGCATCGTTGGTCGTGTTGTTGGGTTTAACATTGCATCACCTCGCTCAACTGCCGTCTTCCTTCCTATTCGCTCAGTTTTTCTGAGTGAATAGGCTCTTAATAAACTAGCGCGCTTTACCATCAACGATCGCATCACTGCTTACAACGAAAGAAAGAAACGTAGAGAAATCCACATGTAAACCCTCCGTCTGGGAATAACGGTGGGTTATGTCGGACTGCTACCGACTAAAACCCCAATGAGTCGGAGGGCACAGGAGATACTTGTACCATTACCGCCCGATGTCCATTTCACCTAAGTTTTCAAGGTGAGATGGTGAGTGAGGCAAAAATAAACCGTTTTTTTAATAACAACCACGTTACACTGAGTTCGTGCCTGTATGCTAAGCTGTGATTAGTGAACTCACCACAAAGGATACCTTCTAAAAATAATACCAAAATCGAAAAAAAAGAAACGATTAATTAATTTATACATTAACATATTTATTGATTAAACTTATGTTTACTTTATGTTACTATGTATGCGTCATACGAATTGCCAAGTACCCCCCGTCGTTAAACAAGGTTTTCTAAATTAGATTTGACATTTCTTTTTTGAATAAATATTATACCTATTTATATATATTTTTTTAGAATGGACCTTGTCACACTTTATTATTAGTATAACAAGGTTTTTTTTTATAAATTATAAACTAGCGCTTGACCGCAATCCCGCCTGATGGTAAGCAGTGACGCAGTCGTTGATGGTAAAGCGCACTAGTTTATAAAGAGCCTATTCACTCTAGCCTTGAAGACACTCAAATTGTAGTCCGACGGAAACACCGCCGCTGGCAAATTGTTCTGTCCCTCGATGTACGCGGTATAAAGGAGGAAAGGATCGTAGTGGTGTTAACAATGTAAGGGTGGAAACTCGCCGTACGACGGACGGGTCGTCCGATGGTGGAACGGAGAAAAGGTGCTTCAAAAGCACTTTATTCATAAGAATGGCCGCGTAAAATATGCGTGTCCATAATTTCTAACGTTGAGTATTTTATCGTCAAAATCCACGGCATCGCGATAAAACCGGGAAGTGAAATGCATGGAAATATTATTATGAATATGTTTTTAAAGCGTCCACGAGAATGTTTTAATGTGCACGTATTTCTATACATTTTATGGACGTGAGCGATACTATACTGTAACAGTGTAAAATGACTTTGCAACATAAACTCTGTTGTGTACCCTTTCCATTACCATACTGATCAACACTTAGAACCCACTCCAGAAGCTTTCTGCGAGTTACCTTGGGTTCTCATACGGATCTCAGTATTTCCGATTCGATTACGTAGGGAAACTTCAAGAACAGGCCTCACTATTGGGTGACTTTTAGCCCAATAACGAGGCCCATTGTGAGCAACCACGATTTAGAAAAAAAAATTAATAAACTTTGAGTATATCATACTAGCTGCGCGTTGTGGTTTGACCCGCGTAGATTTCGATGTTTTCTTTATATGCTCCGCTCCTGTTGGTCGCAGCGTGATGTTATATACTATGCCTAAACTCTTCCTGGATTAATGGGCTATCCGACGCAAAAAGAATTTTTCAAATCGGACCAGTAGTTCCAGAGATTAGCGCGTTCAAACAAGTTTGTTTGAACGCGCTAATCTCAGGAACTACTGGTCCGATTTCTCCAGCTTTATATATTTGTATAGATGAGCAGTGGTGGCCTAGTGGTATCGGCCGCGACTTACATGTTGTAGGTTCGAACCCCGTTAGGCGCTTTACTTTGTGTAAATATTTCTTCACCATTGCTCCAAAAACGGTGAACGAAAACCAGTAGTTCCTGAGATTAGCGCGTTCAAACAAACTCTTCAGCTTTATATATTAGTATATATATAAGGTAAAACAATACTATTAGCCCAGTCATATTAGGGTTTCACCTCGGAATGAAAGATAATAAGCTGCAAATTGGTATGAACCTTTGTTTTGTCATTCTAAATGTTGTCTCAAAAGTCACAATCGTTATCGTGTCCGCGTCTCAAGATATTCAAGGTCAAAGGTCACAAAAATCGGTTTTTCGCGAATATCTGGCTTCCTATCGGTTAAATGAGATTTGCATTTATAATAAAAGTTGTAGGCTATAAAATTCCCTACAACTTTTGTCTAAACTTTTTTTTCATACGACCAACCGTTTTGAAGTTAGAGCGCGAAGAGTGCACATCGTACAGTCATATACGGCCTAATGCAAGGTCAAGCGTGAGTTATGGTTATCAGTACGTTATAAAGTCAATTATTTACTTGGAAATTATAATTATTAAACAGTGCCCATTATTTATGTACTAACTATTAATTATTTATATTTAATTAAAGTAAGTAACTTGATTATTTATATATAATTATTCATATTTAACTATTTAAGTATAAAATATTATTAATTCTGGATTATATATTTTAGTTTTATTTTAAGTTAAAATGATAGTAAGAGTATATATTTTACACATATTTTTATTTATTATTAAATACGGCATAATATACATTTATCAAAATGTGAGTTCAAATATCAAAAGTATCTTTGTTGATTTTAATTGTATTGAAATTGGAAATGGAAGCTAATTATCTTCTTCTTCTTCGTCGTCTTCTTCTTCTTGTCGCTCAAAAATGTTCGATTCATTGTCATCATCCTCATTATCTGTCATGTTCATCTCCAAACCTTCCAGAATATCGGGATCATATGTATTTTCTTCATCGGGATTACTTGGATACAGTGCAGCGTTGAGGCAAGCTTGTCCGTTGCACTGGCCGCAAGCTAAAGAACATTGTAGCCCTGATTTTCTGCATCCACAGCGGGAACCACAACCATTTTTGCAATTGCAAAATATTACGTTTAGTAGTTCGGCTGGTGCTGGAGGTAATAACGTTCGTGTAGGCTCCAGGATTTCATTTTCAAGCATCCAGCCCCATTCTTGAGGTTCTAAGTCCTTCCCTAACCACGTTTGAATCTGGTAGTAGACACGTTTTATGTGTTGATGAGCTGCTACACTTGTTGGTGGAAGTGTTGACAGTTGTACAGGTTTATTTAGTTTTGTAAATTTGATGAATTGCGTGTAGCGGAAATGATATAGATAGTGTAGGTATAGGGTTTAGGTATTTAGGTAGGTTTGTTGGATAGTGTGGGTAAAGCTTTAGGTAAGTAGGTAGGTATGTAGGTTAGGTAAGTAGCCTACAAACTAAAATATATAATCCAGAATTAATAATATTTTATACTTAAATAGTTAAATATGAATAATTATATATAAATAATCAAGTTACTTACTTTAATTAAATATAAATAATTAATAGTTAGTACATAAATAATGGGCACTGTTTAATAATTATAATTTCCAAGTAAATAATTGACTTTATAACGTACTGATAACCATAACTCACGCTTGACCTTGCATTAGGCCGTATATGACTGTATGATGTGCACTCTTCGCGCTCTAACTTCAAAACGGTTGGTCGTATGAAAAAAAAGTTTAGACAAAAGTTGTAGGGAATTTTATAGCCTACAACTTTTATTATAAATGCAAATCTCATTTAACCGATAGGAAGCCAGATATTCGCGAAAAACCGATTTTTGTGACCTTTGACCTTGAATATCTTGAGACGCGGACACGATAACGATTGTGACTTTTGAGACAACATTTAGAATGACAAAACAAAGGTTCATACCAATTTGCAGCTTATTATCTTTCATTCCGAGGTTGACCCCTTTTTTTACCTAATTTGACTGGGCTATATTAGGGAAATAAGAATACCATTATACTATACTTTAGTGATATTCCGTACCTACCTACGTCGCGTTGATAGCTTACGTTGACAAAATCGATTGTAGAAAAACTAATTTCACTCTTTTAGATAAAGAAATAGAAACTAGACCAAATGACACCGGGATTTCACTAGAAGCGTATAGTCAATGAATTAAGAAGAGCTTATAAATCTTCACCAGCTCATTAATGTTAGGCCAGAGTTTAATTATATAATAAAACACACATCGTATATCCATCCAATTACTTATGTTAATCAGGATGACTAATGACAGCATTTACCACAGTGTCTCAAGACAAAAGTCTTCGACCAGTGTGTGTTGCAAGTGATGACTTATGGAATTGACACGTGGTCGCTACTAACGGGTCTTATAAGAAGGCTCAAGGTCACTCAAAAGGCAATTTAGAGGGCTATACTTGGAGTTTCACTGCGTGATCATATAAGAAATGAGAAGATCCGCAAAAGAACGAGCGACGACATAGCCCGAAGAATTGCAACACTTAAGTGGCAGTGGGCCGGGCACATTGCCCGTGGGACCCATGCCCGTTAGAGCCAACGGGTACTCGAGTGGCGACCACGCACCGGAAGACGCAGCGTGGGTAGGCCCCCAACAAGGTGGACCGACGACCTAGTGAAGGTCGCGGGAAACCGCTGGATGCGGGAGGCGCAGGACATCATTGGATTAGGCCTATGTCCAGCAGTGCACGTCTTTCGGCTGAAATGATGATGATGATAAATGACAGCATTTTAAACATATGATATTATTACCACACTAGCGACCACCAGTGACTTCGTTCGCGTGGAGTTAGTTAAGCCTCGTTCCTATTGGTTGCAGCGTGATGTTATATAGCCTAAACCCTTCCTGGATTAATGGGCTATTCGACGCAAAAATAATTTTTCAAATCGGACCTGTAGTTCCTGAGATTAGCGCGTTCAAACAAACTTGTTTGAACGCGCTAATCTGAGGAACTACTGGTCCGATTTGAAAAAATCTTTTTGTGTTGGATAGCCCATTAATCTATATAACATCACGCTGCGACCAACGGGAGCGGAGCATAACTAAACAACGCGAACGAAGTTGCTGGCAGCCGCTAGTAACATATAATAGACTATTAGGAATTTTATGATTTAATCAAGTGTGTAATTGACAGGCGCGGCTTAGGTAGATTGCAGGTTCGATCCCTGTAAGGCGCTTTACTTTGTGTATATAATTTCTTTACCACTGCTCTCAAAACGGTAAAGGGAATCCTCGCGAGGAATCCAGTACATTTTGGAACCACAAATTCGAAGAGAGGTGACATCTATTAACCCACACTTGGCCCAAGAAGAGGCCAGTACCCTAGCAGAATGAACATTATTGAATGATTAATAACAGTTTGAGATAGTTTATTAGTAGACAATAGGGATGTATCCAAGGTATGAAAATCAAAAAAATAATTAGTCCGTCTTATAGATAATAAAAAAAAATTAAGACCCGTATTTTTTATTTTGTCAAAATTACCAAAAACTACTGAGATATAGCGTATTAAAGTTACGGAGTGGGGGCTAATTACGTCACGCCGTGGTATATTTTGCACCACGGCGTGACGTCATGCGACATTTCAAATAGACATACCTTCCTAAGTATTTGAATGAAAGCAAACATAAAAAATACGTGTTCAATATTTTTTATAAATCTATCTGATGGACATTAAATTATTTTTTTAGGATACAACCCAATAGGCATTAGTTCTAATAATTCAAATTTAAATTCAAAAACTTTATTTCAGATAGATTATCCATATAATTTAGTAAAAATTTAGCTTAGTCTAATGTTGTCTAAATGTCTAATGGTCTAGTCGTGCCTCGGAAAGCACGTTAAACCGTTGGTCCCGGTTGCCATACGAACATCTAATGGTAGTCGTTTACGGGTTGTTGTCAAAAGTTTAACAATTGGTCTAACTGCAATGCTTCGATATCGCCTTCAAAAAAGTTTCAGATGCTACTGGGATTAACGCTGAAATAGTGATGATGATAGCATAGTCTAATGTTACTATTAAATTAATCAAAGTGGGTCTAGACTCTTATCCACCTACTTAAGAGGGGAGAGTCCGACAGCATCGGATCGAAAACACATTCGGTATACTATTAAGCACGGTATCATGGAAGCGCAACGCTTCCGTACAAATGCGGCGAAACCATCGACCATCGCCTCTACGAACATCCCTGAAGCGCTGCAGCACCATGGCAATGTCAAAAGCACCCTGAATGCATTATTGTACTATACTATACCAGTTTGAATACAAAGTCTTAGGGATTGAGCCTATTTTCTATTACAAAATAAAGATGACTCCCACTTATCTCTAACTTAAAAATATACCAAAAACATGACACATCAAGTAGGTATGTTAAGAATGACTCAAACTAACTTAACTTATACTTGAACGCAAAGATTTATGCCAGTAATGGTTCTTAAAACACTGATATTCGTGGATAACTGACATTTAAGTGAGTAAGCAGTTATGTACTTAATCAATACGAATGCTTTGACTTGAAAGTGGGTGTAAATGACGGAAAACATTAGCTTGAAATGTGAAGCAAGTTTGTGATAAGTTTATTTTAATGTGAATTTTCGTGACGAAAGTTTGGAGTGTAAATGTCGATAGATATTGTTACGAATGCACCTTATGTCGAGGGCATAAGGTTCAATGTCGCGTGACATGCAGTGCGTAACTTTTAAGCTCTGTAACTCGAGATCTAGACATTGTCTAGATGTAATATAAAAACGCATTCCTAGACTTAAGGTGGCCTATCGAATGGTACAGGTTTTATCAATTTTGTCAACTAAGTGACGACATCGAAATTTCTAGAAACCTATTTCCGGGAATTACCGTAGGTACTTACTGAATGTACTCGAAGTTATGCGCTATTATTATTACGTCTAGACGATTCTGGAATGTTCGATCAGCTGGCCTATATATAGCGCCGTGACGCCGGCGCCGAGTCAGTCTGCACTTGACTACCGAGACGAAAACAACGATACTTAAGAAGCGATCTTTGAGAATACCTACTGCGACAACTGTAACGAGAACTGTGAGTACTACGTGAAGTAACATTTGTAGTGTTATTGTGCGTTTACAATACGGACTTCGTGGACGTAAGTGAAGACTTCGGTGCAACGTCAGCAACATTCTACTTGTCATTGCCTACAATCGACTGTACCTTCGTTGCCAATAAACTTCGTAACCCTTAACCGGTATTTTAGTACCCCTAGCCCGTAACAATTGGTGTCAGAAGTGGGATGAACATGTATCGACACTACTCGAAAATTGTAAGGGTAATTTAAACAAGTTCGAAAGTCACAAAGTTAAGGAACTATTGCATAACTTCCATGACATCTTCTCGAAGACCGATGGTGACGTGGGAAGAACCGGGCTAGTCAAACACCATATAGATACGGGGGATACACAGCCGATTAGACAGAGACCACGTCGTATACCCTTTGCAAGAGAACAGGAAGTCACGGAAATGTTAAGAGATATGGAGAAAAACCGAATTATCGAAGCATCTACCAGCCCTTGGTCATCTCCAGTTGTCCTAGTCAAGAAAAAGGATGGCAGTACAAGGTTTTGCGTTGACTACAGGATGTTAAATGATGCCACGAAAAAGGACAGTTATCCTCTGCCACGTATAGATGACACTTTGGACTTGCTAAGTGGCATGAAATGGTTCTCCACAGTTGACCTCAAAAGTGGATACTGGCAGGTGGAAATCTGTCAGCAGGATAAAGAAAAGACCGCTTTCTCCACTGGTCCTGGGAACGGTCTCTGGCAATTCAATGTCATGCCTTTTGGACTGTGCAATGCTCCAGCCACATTCGAGCGCTTAATGGAGCGCATTTTGGTGGGGTTGCTTGGTGATGCATGCCTGGTCTATTTGGATGACATCATCATTATGGGACGAAGCTTCGAAGAGCACCTACGCAATTTGGAGAAAGTGTTCCAAAAACTGCGTGAAGCGAATTTAAAACTCAGTCCTAGTAAGTGTACACTATTCCAGAAAGAGGTTGGATACTTAGGACACATTATTTCGGCGCAAGGAATTCGAACAGACCCTGAAAAAATAAAAGCCGTGTCGAAGTGGCCTACCCCTCGTAACAAAACTGAGGTACGCTCTTTCTTGGGTCTGTGTGCATATTACCGTCGGTTTGTAAAGAACTTCTCCGAGTTAGCGAAACCGTTGCATCGTTTAACAGAGGAAAAGTGTCAATTTGAATGGAATCCTGACTGCGAACAGGCATTTGTGCTACTCAAAACTCACTTGTGTGGGGCTCCTGTATTAGGTTACCCTAGTCGGGAAGGCCAATTTCTGGTGGACACGGATGCCAGCAATGTTGGCATTGGAGGAGTTCTCTCTCAAACACAGGGAGATCGGCAGGTCGTTATTGCATATTTCAGCAAATGTCTTTCCAAACCAGAAAGAAATTACTGTGTTACCCGCCGAGAACTTCTAGCCGTTGTTAAGACCTTACAGCACTTCAAGAAATATTTGATCGGGAGACAATTTACACTACGCACCGATCACGCTGCCTTACAGTGGTTGCTTCAGTTCAAAGACCCAGAAGGACAAGTAGCAAGGTGGATAGAGCAGCTGCAAGAATTTGACTTTGTCACTGAACATCGAAAAGGCAAGTCACACAATAATGCTGATGCTTTATCTAGACGGCCTTGCGAAGAATCTTGCCGACATTGTGCCAAACAGGAAAAGAAAGAGAACGTAAGGATTATCCAGGTGAACGCTTTGGATGAAGATTGGGATAATCGATCATTGGAAGAGGCACAAAAGGAAGATAGTGACTTGAAAACAGTAATCGAATGGAAGCAGAGTGGCCAGAGGCCCGCTTGGAGTGAAATATCAGCGCTTAGCCCAACAGCAAAAAGTTACTGGGCTCAATGGGACAGCCTGATAATTGATAATGGAGTTCTGAAGAGGAAATGGGAATCACCTAGAGGACAGGAGGTCGCCTTACAGATAGTTGTCCCCTGTGATAAGGTCGCGTCGGTGCTAAGACAGGTGCACGACGGAGTATCCGGAGGACATCTAGGAGTAAAGAAAACTCTGGAGAAGGTGAGAAAAAGATTCTATTGGGTGCATTGCCGCGAAGACGTAGAGGACTGGTGTAGAAAATGTGTAGCCTGCTCCTCAGTAAAAGGACCGCAAACGAGAGCCAGAGGTCGACTGAAAGTGTATAATGTTGGTGCACCATGGGAAAGAGTTGCTGTCGATATAGCCGGGCCATTCCCTGTTACTGAAGAAGGCAATAGGTATATCATCGTCATGCAAGACTATTTCAGCAAATGGCCAGAAGCTTTTGCAGTACCTAACCAAGAAGCTCATACAGTCGCCAAAAAGCTAGTTCACGAGGTGTTCTGTCGATTTGGCGTTCCCCTGGAGTTACACTCTGACCAGGGTAGAAACTTCGAGTCTTCACTATTTCAAGAGGTTTGCCAACTACTCGGGATACATAAGACTCGTACAACACCATATCACCCTCAGTCAGACGGAATGGTCGAAAGATTCAACCAGACGCTAGAGAATCATCTGGCCAAAGTAGTGGAAGAACACCAGAGGGATTGGGACCAATACATTCCACTCTTCTTAATGTCATACCGCTCAGCAACACATGACAGCACAAATTGCACACCGGCGAAAGTCAACTTCGGCCGAGAAATTAGACTACCCATAGATGCACTAACCGGAACACCCCCCGATACCCCTATCCTAGCTGTCGACTATGTGGCCGACCTGCGGCGTAAGCTCGATAGAATACATGAGCTAGTGAGAGAGAGCGGTCTGAAGACCAGCGAGAAAATGAAGATCCGATACGACCGCAAGGCTAACGTGCCCGGATTTGAAGAGAGAGCTTTGGTATGGTTACATAATCCCATTAGGAGAAAAGGAAAGAGTCCGAAATTTCAAGCCAAATGGGAGGGTCCATACACGATAGTAACCAGGATAAACGATGTCACCTACCGGATAAGGAAAGGACCTAGAGGGAAGCTGAAGATCGTACACGTAGACCGCCTAGCTCGCTATTATGGATCAAATCATGCTCGGGACGAGCACGACTAAGAAGGGGGCAATGTTACGAATGCACCTTATGTCGAGGGCATAAGGTTCAATGTCGCGTGACATGCAGTGCGTAACTTTTAAGCTCTGTAACTCGAGATCTAGACATTGTCTAGATGTAATATAAAAACGCATTCCTAGACTTAAGGTGGCCTATCGAATGGTACAGGTTTTATCAATTTTGTCAACTAAGTGACGACATCGAAATTTCTAGAAACCTATTTCCGGGAATTACCGTAGGTACTTACTGAATGTACTCGAAGTTATGCGCTATTATTATTACGTCTAGACGATTCTGGAATGTTCGATCAGCTGGCCTATATATAGCGCCGTGACGCCGGCGCCGAGTCAGTCTGCACTTGACTACCGAGACGAAAACAACGATACTTAAGAAGCGATCTTTGAGAATACCTACTGCGACAACTGTAACGAGAACTGTGAGTACTACGTGAAGTAACATTTGTAGTGTTATTGTGCGTTTACAATACGGACTTCGTGGACGTAAGTGAAGACTTCGGTGCAACGTCAGCAACATTCTACTTGTCATTGCCTACAATCGACTGTACCTTCGTTGCCAATAAACTTCGTAACCCTTAACCGGTATTTTAGTACCCCTAGCCCGTAACAATATTATAGCAGAGGGGGGGGGGGAATTAAACGATTGATGAATGGACTGTGTGATGACACGGTTTATTTTTTATAAATTATAAGCTATTCATCATCATCAAACTTTTATCGTGCCACTGCTGGGCACAGGTCTCCTCTCATACAGAGAAGGATTGAGCGTAATCACCGCGCTCGCTCAATGCGGGTTGGCGATTTCAGACTTAAAGTCTAGGTTTCCTCAAGATCTTTTCCTTCACCTTTTAATCAGTTATTGGTGTCCAATATTTAGAAAGTACATATAACTTAGAAAAGTTACATTGGTACTTGCCTGACCTGGAATCGAACCCACACAATCATACTTGAGAGGCTAGTGTTAAGGCTGTACCACTAGGCCACCACGACTCTTAGCATAAGCTAGTGCTTCTCCGCAATCCGGCCTGGTAAGCAATGATGTAATCGTTGATGGTAAAGCGCGCTAGTTTATCAAGAGCCTATTCACTCAAGGATTTTTTTTTTGGGAAAACAAGATATAAAACATATTTCGGCCAGAACACGAATGATGAAAAGAGTTGGAGATAATTTAGCCTAATCTGTTATTTATACTTTAGGATGCTTAGATATGGAATACAGCAAAACCGTTAAACGCCAATCCCGACTGATAGTAACCAGAGATGCGATCGTTGATGGTAAAGCGCTAGTTTATTAAGAGCCTGTTCACTCTAGCTTTTAAGACACTTAAATTGTAGTCCGACGGAAACACCTCTGGAAAATTGCTCCAGTCCCTCGATGTACGCGGTATTAAAGACGAGTTGAAACGCATGATGAAAAAGGGCTGATGATCAAGATGATGACTAATAAAGAATTATGGAAAAAAATGTAGTTTGTTAACCTAGAGCCGAAAGAATCAATTCCCGAGGTATTTAGACTATAGTCCGAGTAGGAATTGATTCTTTTACCCGTATTAAACCTTCTACTTTTCATTTCAAATAAGAGAAAAATAAAGCTAGGTTTTTATTTAAACTGTTTTTAGAATTTTTCACAGATACACAATAAAATATCTGTATTTAATATCGCGCCAATTTATGTCGACTTTATAATTTTTAAATATGTAACTATTTAAAAATTAAAAAGTCGTATTCTAGTTATTTTTTTTTTTTACAAAAAAACTCTTTAAAGATGACAGTGCAGT
Organism: Sesamia inferens; assembly: GCA_037179545.1. Lineage (NCBI taxonomy): Eukaryota > Metazoa > Arthropoda > Insecta > Lepidoptera > Noctuidae > Sesamia > Sesamia inferens. The sequence continues at coordinate 11,032,900 of CM073935.1, read as the reverse complement.
TCTTTTTGTAAAGTTCCTTCCGGCCCTTAGGGGGGAAGTAATTTGTATGATTTTTTCCCTCACTAGGGAGGAAAGCAGCATTTTCCACCCAATAATCAGATCAAAACAACACTACTGATGACATGACATTTAATTTTATCATCTAGCAATTTCCCTCTGGCGCAGCATCGTTGGTCGTGTTTCTGGGTATAGTATAGTTGGATTGCAATAAGCACTTGTTTATATTTATAAACAAAAAATCGCACTTCAGATCTAACCGCTTAACGCGAGCCTCTAGAAGTGTTGCTCGAAAGTTTTGGCCATCAGGGTATTGTGCCAATACGACAATCGGCACTATGAAAATCAAGAATATATACTACATGTCAACAACCTCGTGTGATAACTCAAGATTTTTTATTATGCCCATTATTATTATGCTCAAAATAATAATGGTCACCGGAAGACGCAGCGTGGGTAGGCCCCCGACAAGGAGGACCGACGACCTGGTGAAGGTCACAGGAAACCGCTGAAAGCGGGAGGCACAAAACCAGGCACAAGTCCAGCTGTGGACGTCTTTCGGCAGAAATGATGATGATAATGGATAATAGTTTCCGTAGTTTCCCGTCACACTACAGATGGAAAGTTCGAAAAAAACGTTGTTTGAGGTTGTAACATACTGGCCCGCTGGTTTGCGGGATGTACGAAGCCGGTTAAAGTTACGCTTTTTAAAGCTTACTGTCAATCCTTCTACACGTGCAGCCTGTGGGTTAACTTCACTCAGCGGGCATACGGCGACCTACGTGTTCAATATAATAACGCACTGAGGGTGCTGTTGGGGCTGCCGTGGCGTTGTAGTGCGTCAGAGATGTTTGCAGATAATAATATTAATGGTTTTACTGCCATTATTAGGAGTAGATGCGCATCCCTGATGACGCGTGTTCGCCGCAATAACAACAGTATTCTCAGTGTGTTCGCGGATCGGTGGGATTCTTCCATGTGGCAGAGGTGGATGCAGCTCCACGCTAAGTTTTAAGTTAATTTTATGTATATTTGTGTCTACAACCTACTAATAAAAAGTCGTGGTGGCCTGGTGGTTAAAACACCAGCCTCTTAAGTATGAGTGCGCGGGTTCGATTCCAGGTCAGGCAAGTACCAATGTAACTGTTCTAGAGTTATATGTACTTTCTAAGTATATCTTGGACACCAATGACTGAAGGCGAAGGAAAACATCTTGAGGAAACCTGGACTTTATAAGTCTGAAATCGCCAACCCGCATTGAGCAAGCGTGGTGATTGCGCTCAATCCTTCTCTGTATGAGAGGAGACCTGTGCCCAGCAGTGGGACGATAAAAAGGCTGTTGATGATTGAACCTACTAATACTAGTTGTTAATAACCTTATAGACTCCGGTCTGAAATAAAAGTATTCTATTCTAAAAACCTGTATAATAAAAACTCATTAAACCTCATATCAGAACTAAAAATCTTTGTTCCTGAGTACGATAACAATTTTATTATAATCTAAGTATGTATTTTACCATTATGGAATGATGGACGACGGCCAGTCAATAGTAACGGAATTAACATGAATATTTCATGAGCCTTTCGGGTAATTCGGTTTAAAAGAAACAGGTCAAGTAATTTTGTAAAATGTTATGGAATGACGTTGTTAGGGGTTGAGGTAAAATTTGGGTCAAGTCTTAATGATAATTATAGTACTGAAATATCGATGTAAAGGGTGTATCTGACATCGACGCACAAACGAGTACCATGGATCCAGTACATGATTCTGAACCCCCCAGTGGTGGAATTTCTCGTCGGCTTTATCATGATTCTAAAAAAGATATATGTAGTTTTTTCACCTTAGACCGTTCATAATTGCTATACTTTTATAAACCAAGATTTTAAAGTAAAAAATAATTAATTCGCTAATTACACAAAAAAGCGCAATGAAAACAAAACTCGAAAAACTATTTTATCAGATGATTTAATAGAGTTCACATCAGGGATCAACGTCTTACCTACAAACTCGCACGGCGGCACGCTAGCAACGTTCAAAGGCCAAGCCGAGACTTTTTTTAAACAGTGTGAATTCTGTAACCGTTCATTAACGACGTAAATGACTATCATAATTTTATTAGTGGCATGCGGTCTAGCCTTTTCCCCGAAGTTTGCGTTACGATGTCAGATACACCCTGTATGGAGGCATGAAGGCTAAGGTGTAAAGTTCACTCGGTCGGAGGATCCTCCGACCAGACGGGTGTTATGTTTGGCGGGCAATAGCCAAGGTTGATTTTTGGGAAGTTGTATGTATGTTACTTGCGAGATGTAGAATTTGTTTCTTACATTTTCAACGCATCAATTTAATTGCAAAACGTCATGGATAAAATGATTTAGTATTATAACCCTTTATCATCAAAACGACATTTCTTTTTTACACATCCTCTCATTCTTTTCAAACGGTACCGTCCGAATGACGTCACAGAGCGAGGTGCACACTTAACTCGTGCGAGTTGTACTGCTACACATAGCGTAGGATATTGCAAAATATTCGAAGTACAGGTCTCCCAAAGTGATAATGCGCATAGAAATCTTCGTCACTGTTCGGCAATGGTCGTATTCCCCGAGCGTTCGGAAGAAGATATGTATATAGAGTGGTGCACTTAACCACTCTATATACATATCTTACTTTTTTTTTTCTCGAGTGTAAATGCATTTGCGCACCATACCCGCCGCTAGCTAGGCGGCGGACGTGTGTGGGACTCGCCCGGCCGAAGCCGGGAATACCCACTAAAACCACCCGGTTACCCTCAGGCCCTGAGTTGAAAGTGTCACGGGATCGGCCCGAAGGCCTAATCGCCGTGCCACTCTCAGGGCTTACCGACCTTGTTAACCGGAGTAATTGGAGGCAGCAGCCTCCCATGCACTCTCGTTTTCAACCATGGCTCGCACCATGGTTGCCAGGGAGAGGCGTCCGCCTCCGAGCGCCGCAACGAGGTCGCGGCGCTCGTATATGCATATCTTCCTACCTGTACCTAGATAAAATGTGGAATGACTACCACATCAATTCACAAGGTACTAAAAAGCCCTTTTACTATAAAAAGATTATTATACTGTATACTTTAAGTAAGTTATAAACGTATCGATAAACTTAATACCGACTATTTTCATTAGTCGACTAAGACGCCCCATAGAGTTTCAAGAAGTACATCAAGCTACTTCAATCTCTCAAACGTTTGTGTTAGATTTTCAGCTTTATTGATAAAGTATTAAGGCTCAAGGTTGATTGGGTATATTTGACAGAAACTGTTAGCTTGACCTGCTGTCGCCTGTACTTGTAAACGGTAACTGCTTTATCCTTTACTTTGTAGGATGTGCGAAGTACTAACATAGTTTACACTTGTTTTTGTAGTGTAAGGGTCTGTGTCGAATGAGACGATCTCGGGATACGGGATTTTTGGTGAATCTTTTTATGAGATAAACTATTCAGAACAGGATGATATTTTTTCAAATATTATAAATTAGTGCTTGACTGCAATCCCGCTTAATGGTAAGCAGTGATGAAATCGTTGATGGTTAAGCTCGCTAGTTTTTGAAGAGCCTATTCGCTCTAGCCTTGAAGACACTTAAATTGTCAGATTTCCGTCTGAATCGGACAATTTAAGTCCGCAGCTGGAGCTAATTATTCCAATCCTTCGATGTACGCGGTGTAAAAGACAAAGCGAGTTTTTCAACGCCAGATAGAATAGAATACTTTATATTATGTACACCATATATCTTTATTATGGTCTTCCGTAATCTAATCATCAATATCTCAGCGTTAATCCCAATCGCATCCGAAACCTTTTTCCAGCTCTGGAGTCTGGGGTCCGCTTTACCACTCTAACTGCTGATTTTGGCGAATCTTCGACATTTTCCGTGAAGCGAATGCCGTCTGACCCCCACAACCCGAAGGCGATATCGAAGCATTGCAGCTAGACCAATTGTTGAACTTTTGAGGGCTCCCATAACCCGTAACGACTGCCATTAGATGGTCGTGTGGCAACCGGGATCAATGCCTTAACGTGCTTTCCTAGGCACGACCAGACCAGTGCAAATATTCATAATCATGCATACAAATATTTGCACTGCGCGAGGATCGAACCCGCGCCTCCTTGCGCAGCGGCCGCGTTCGCTACCGCAACGCCACGGAGGCTGTCTTCCGTAATCTAATATATACCATATTTTAGATTACAGAACCAAAATATATAGATATTACAAAGACTGACACAATGGCCGGTCTTATCACTAATAACGATATTTTACAGATTTGCCAGATATTTTTATCCGAGAAATAATTTGGAATTTTTGACAGTCCTTCATACAAAAATTGTCAAACGTCAATTTTGCACATCTCATAAAACTATCTGGCATGGGAAAAATACCGCTGAAATAGTTATAAGAATAGAATAAAACTGTTTTTTTTTTATCACAAACTTTTCAAAAATGGCATCAGCCTATAATGTCAAAGGTGTTTGATATTTCAAAGTAAGAGTTATTTAAAGAAAGGTTATAATAAAAAAATAATCTAATTTGTAATGTTCACATATCTACATGAAACTACGTTAAATTTGTTCCCAATGACGACCATTTTCAGAAATCCTATATTTAGAAATAATTATAATTTGTCTTTCTTGCAAACTTATTTTCTTTTTTAATTAAGGATTGAGCCACTATGAGAGGACAAATGAAGTTCAAATGTAGTACTTATATCATTATACAGTATGTTAGGAAAACCCTGTCCGACCCATAAGGATAATAAAGGTTAGGTAAACACATGGCCAAATATAATATAAAATTTTACGTAATCATCATAGTACCAATACAAATGAATTTTGAAATAATCTTTTTTTCCCGCGAATTAATTCCAACTTCCCCAAAATTTGGTAATTTTTAAAAAAGTGACAACACCGGTATTATTATGAGCGAATAGCGATGCTACCACGTGCCGCGTGCCCTGCCGTCCGCCGCCCGCGGAAGGGTGCTTAACGCACATTTATTAAGTTACCTCTTTTTGCGAAATAATATTTATTTTTTTAGGGGGATTTTTTTTTAAGTTTAGCCCGGTTTTGTATCCATTAGTAGAATCAGTTATCGATACCTAACAACACCTTCACGGGTCGGACAGGGTTTTCTTAACATATTGGTCTTACTGGAATCTATAGGTACTTTTACCGTAGTTAACTAGACCGGCACTCGCAAAATACAGAATTATGTAGAAGAGAGAGAGAGAGAGAAGTGTTTGGCTTGAAATGTGACACGACATGCTTGTAATTTGTAGTTCAAATAAGTATTTCCTATAAAAATAATACAAACATAACGCATGCCTTTGTCGATTGAAGTAAGCAGAAAGTGCAGAATGCAACTTGCCTCTTTTAAATAAAAACTGGATCTTTAAAAATTTCGTCCATCTTCAATTCCAATCCCGTATTTCCCGGGACTGCCGCAGTTCAAAGCGACCTTTACAGCTCAGCTCTTGTATAATGTCTGTCCCATATAACCACGCCCTTTCCATTGGCCATGACAAACACTTTTCATACACATGTATGAGGCAACTTAGCTCTTATATAATCTAGGTAATAGTACCCGTATGTTGAATATTGGTAAGAAATATTAAATTTATTGCGGCAGGTTTTATTGGATTTGTGCGGTTAAGGTATGATTCTAATATACTTTAGTTAAGGAAATAAAGTTATTAGACAAAACTATCTTTGCATTGTGAAGATTCAATTTCTTGATTTGAAAAGTTTGTTTGTTTGTTTGAACGCGCTAATCTCAGGAACTACTGGTCCGATTTGAAATTAATTAATCCAGGAAGACTTTAGGCTATATAACACCTCTTTATAATAGATACATATATAGATAAACATCCAAGACCCAGGCCAATCAGGAAAAGATAGTTTTCCATCATGACCTGGCCGGGGATCGAACCCGGGGCCTCTACATCGCAGGCAGGCGTGTTGACCGCTGCGCCACGGAGGACGACGAAAATATGAAATTTTACATAATCATCATAGTAACAACACGAATGAATAGTGAAATAATCTTTTTTGAAATTTCTTATATATTCTAATATGCGTCTTTTTTGCCTGTTTATACTGAACTAGCTTGCCCGCGAGTTTGTTCGAGGGCAATTTTTTACTACCCCAGTTCAACCCGAGCTATATCTTTACTTAGCGTTCTTTTTTTTTTTAATAGTTGTAAACTAGCACTTGACCGCATTCCCGCCAGATGGTAAGCGGTGATGCGATCGTTGATGGTAAAGCGCGCTAGTTTATTAAGAGCCTATTCACTCAGAAAAACTGAGCGATTAGGAAGGAAGACGGCAGTTGAGCGAGGTGATGCAATGTTAAACCCAACAACACGGCCAACGATGCTGCGCCAAAGAGAGATTGATCTGAAGACCCTCCACGACCAAACTCCCAACACAACAACATTAGGCGCATCGTACCCGGCACACATCGCAACACAACTGCTCAGACCCGACCTTCGAACGGCTTTGTTCCTAAGAGAGATAGCGTGTGGTTAAACAGCCTATAGCCTTCCTCAAAAATTGGGTTATCAAATACAAAAATAGTTTTTCAAATCCGACTTGGAACTTCCAGACATGGTACCTTTTAAATATTACAAACTAGGGCTTGATCACAATCGATCCCGGCTGATGGCATTGATGCAATCGTTGATGGTAAACCGCGCTAGTTTATTAAGAGCCTCTCTAGCCTTGAAGGCACTTAAATTGTAGTCAGACGGAAAGACTGTCACTGGCAAATTGTTCCAGTCCTTCCATCTACGCTGTATAAAAGACGAGGCGAAACGCTTCGTCCGGATTATAGGTTTGGGGTTTGTAAAGTGATTGAGTATGATTGTTGTGCAAGCCTTCAAACAAACACTTTAGCTTTACTAATTTTAAGATTCTGTTGTTCACAAGCTAAACAAACTTTAAGATATCGGCAATATCGAAGCATTGCAGTTAGACCAATTGTTGAATTTTTTGAGGGCACTAACAACCCGTAACAACTGCTACTAGACGCTCGTATGGCAACCGGGACCAAAGGCTTAACGTGCTTTCCAAGGCACAACCAGACCGCAGATAGTCGTTTTGACTATAGTTGTTTTATTACACCAAATACTTACGCTTGTGACAAGTGAAAGAAAGAAAGAAGAAGAAAGAAAAAGGTTTATTTGCAATAAAAATGACGCAAGAGTTTACAAAAACATAAAAAATAAGAAATAGTTGAGGGAAACATGCGTCACATCCACGCAAAACGGCTGTCGCTCAGCATTATGCTGCGACTCTATGCAAAAACAGAGCCCAGCCGGCGTCGACGTACAGACGTCACCCGATGCAACAAACAATTAAAAGCAGCACCAAACCGGTATTACAGTAAAAATAAAAAAAAAAACGTAATAATAAAAAGATATAAAAAGTAAATTCAATTATAAATCGTGAGAGTACAGTTTAAACAAACGCAAACAAAAATATAAAAAATAAAATACGGGATATATAAAAACTACGAGAATATCATCCTCAAAAATGACATACATCTAGTTCCGATTTGAAATTCAGCATTTCCTAACATAGTCTGTGGTTTGTCGCACGCGCATCCAAGCCAACATGCATCAATGTTTATAAATAATTTGTATTAGAATTAGAAGTGGACGTCTCAATAGGTATAGATTTGCATGTGCTGTTCAAGTAAACATGAAAGTAAGGTAATCTTCTTTCTACCTACTAGAACATCCACTGGATTTCGAAATACCCAGTGTTTATTTAACCAATTCTAGCAAACCTTAGAGCTTATTTCTAAAGCTTCGAGCGATCTATCTGTAAGCAAATACTACGCGTATTATCCATTTGAAAGCACCGAGGTTATGACTGTAATCTCCAAGTTGTGCGTTTTAGCGTATTATTGAGAAAGACGATGAGTAAATGTTTAGGTATCTGGGGTTCATTACGTAATACTATACAAGTAGAAAAGGCTTTGATTCTGATTATTCGACGACGTTAATTGTGTTATTTATGTTTTTGACAATATGACTATCGCAGATATGAGCAAAGTATTTTTTACGTGTGTAACAATAGGATGTAAATGTGGTATTCAATCAAAGGCCCACACAGGGTTACTAAATACTAGCGGCCGCCCGCGACGTCATTCGCGTTTTATATACGCTCTGCTATTGGTAGCAGCGATATTATATAGCTTAAAGCCTTCCTGGATTAAAGGGCTATCCAACGCAAAAAGAATTTTTCAAATCGGACCAGTAGTTCCTGAAATTAGCGCGTTCAAACAAACAAACGCTTCAGCTTTATACAGTATGTTAAGAAAACCCTGTCCGACCCATAAGGATAATAAAGGTTAGGTAAACACATGACCAAATCTAATATATAAAATTCTCGTGTCACGGTGTTCGGATTTAAACTCCTCCGAAACGGCTCGACCGATTTTGATGAAATTTTTTGTGCTTATCCGGTATCTATGAGAATCGGCCAACATCTATTTTTCATCCCCCTAAATGTTAGGGGTAGTCCACCCCTAATTTTTTTTTTTTTTTTTTTAGACAAAATTTTTAATTTCTATTTTTTTATGATACAACATACAAAAATACATACAATCCCCAATTTTCACCCTTCTACGATCAACCCTTATTTTTTAATAGCCATTTTAGTAATTTAATCTATTATTTATATGGCAAAACAACGTTTGCCGGTCAGCTAGTATAATATAAAATTTTACGTAATCATCGTAGTACCAATACAAATGAATTTTGAAATAATCTTTTTTTCCCGCGAATTAATTCCAACTTCCCCGAAATTTGGTAATTTTTAAAAAAGTGACAACACCGGTATTATTATGAGCGAATAGCGATGCGACCACGTGCCGTGTGCCCTGCCGCCCACCGCCCGCGGAAGGGTGCTTAACGCACATTTATTAAGTTACCTCTTTTTTGCGAAATAATATTTATTTTTTTAGGGTTTTTTTTTAAGTTTAGCCCGTTTTTGTATCCATTAGTAGAATCAGTTATCGATACCTAACAACACCTTCACGGGTCGGACAGGGTTTTCTTAACATACTAACTGCGCCGCATGGTTTAACACGCGTAGGTTTCGATATGTTCTTTTATATATGCTCCGATTCTACTGGTCACAGCGTAATATTATATAGCCTTAAGCCTTCCTAGATTAATGGGCTATCCAACGGAAAAATAATTTTACGAATCGGACCAGTAGTTCCTGAGATTAGCGCGTTCAAACAAACAAAGTCTTCAGCTTTTTGTGTTAGTACTAGTGGCCGCCAGCGACGTCGTTCGCGTGGAGTTAGTCATGATCCGCTCCTAATGGTCGCAGCGTGATGTTATATAGCTTAAAGCCTTCCTGGATTAATGGGCTATCCAACGCAAAAAGAATATTTGAAATCGGACCAGTCGTTCCTGAGAATAGCGCGTTCAAATAAACAAAAAATCTCTTCAGCTTTATAAATTACTATAGATAGATAATTCCTTGAACACACATACACAGACTATAGAATTTTGAAGAGATAATAGACGATGAATTAATAAGATGGGTATGGCAGAGTTCATGAGGCAAAAGGAATAAGAGCACTGCACTCTATGTAGTTAATTATGTTATATGTATATTTATAGTGCCCGTGTCCGGGATATAGCAGACAAACTGCAAGAGCGCCGCCTACGCTGGTACGGTCACGTCTTACGAAAACCGGCATGTTACGTGGGTAAAAAATGTCTTGCCATGGCGCCTCCGCCTGGCCGGAACAAGCGAGGTAGACCAAAGAAGTGCTGGCTTGACGTTGTAAGAGATGACATGCGTGCCAACAATCTCACACCACAGGATGCCAGAGATCGTACGAAATGGAGGCGTATTAGTAGGAAAGCGGACTCCGGGCTTCAACGCGATAGCCGCGGAAGCGACCGGGATTATGCGCTGAGATGATGATGATGAAGATTTATATTTATAGTATTTATAAGTTTTTTTAATGTTAACATAGCATTGTTTATGGGCATTGCAACAAATGCTTTGTAATAAATGGATAAACACATTTTTTTTTCTAACTGTAAACTAGGGCTTGACCGCAATACCGCCTGATGGTAAGCATGTCCGTCGTCCTCCATGGCGAAGCGGTCAACACGCCTGCCTTCGACGTGGAGGCCCCGGGTTCGATCCCCGGCCAGGTCATGATAGAAAACGATCTTTTCCTGATTGGCCTGGGTCTTGGATGTTTATCTATATATGTATCTATTATAAAATATAGTATCGTTGAGTTAGTATCCCATAACACAAGTCTCGAACTTACTTTGGGGCTAGCTCAATCTGTGTGATTTGTGCGTAAAAAAAAAGCAGTGATGCAATCGTTGATGGTAAAGCGAACTAGTTTATTAAGGGCCTATTCACTCTAGCCTTGAAGAAACTTAAATTGTAATTGGGCAATTTTTCCAGTCTCTCGATATATGCTGTATAAAAGGCGAGGCGAATGCTTCGTCCGGATCGTAGTGTTGTCAATAACTAAATATATATATTATATATTTCGCGCCCACACTCTCCAAAATGCATCCTATAGAATATAACTGATATTAAAATCTTGAGCTTTCCTTAAAAAGTAAACAGACAATAACATAAATTGCAATATCATGAAAGCCCGGCTTCCATTTTCCGTGACTAACACACAGAATAAAAATAACGGAATACAAGAATTCCCCGTTCAGTTGCATTCAAAATGTTGCAAGATAAAGGCTGAACACACTAGTGTAGCGGTACGCTGCGTAAAATGTAATGTGTATAAGGCAGGTGTACATGTACGGATGACGAGGCATTATAATGTATGTTTGTAAGCCACATTTTCATGTTTAGAGGCTTAGATGTCTATAACATTATGTTATGAGGGACTGTTACATAGAAAATTGTTTACAGTTTCAAATTATTATCGTGATTCTAGCATGTTGGCTTTTAGCAGTACCGAGTGGCAAATAACATTTACTTTGGTGTCCTACTGCGGGGTAATTGATATTGGATTTAATTTTGACCATTAAACATCACTAATTGCGTTATTTACATTGATGAGCAGAAATGACAACTTACGAAACAACGGATTAGTAATATCCTTCAAAATTATTCAGATTACGATTGTAATTGTGTTGTTTATAATACTTTTTCCCTTAATTGTGCAACCGCCCATTGTGTCACCCTATGTAGAATCTTCACATTTACGTTCTGTAATTTACATGGTGTATTAAAGTATAAACGTTTTTGTTACTGTTAAATGTATTTAACATATTAAGAATTGGCGAGACTTTTGCTTAAGTCGTACCGTATGTATGCCTTTTCCCTGACGCCTCATAACCGTGTGGTCTCGGCCTTAGACAGGCAGAACAAGTCGCTTAATGCTAGATTCAAATAATTGTTATTGGTGAAATCCTTTGCATCACAAAATAAGAACAGAAGGTTTATTGCCTATCGCATGGGTCTTGGTGAAAGTATTGTACCTTTTCTACAAAATGTAATTTGATAAGTAAGTAATAAAATACTCGTCATTTTCACCAATTTCGCCCACAACACTGAAAAAATGGTGTGTCTACTACTTGAAAGAAAGAAAGAAAGAAAAATGCATTTATTGACATTACAGCAAGATACATAAATTTAAAACAATAAAACTTGGCTTGTAATGCCAAAAGGGCCTCAGCTCAGCATAATGTCAGATGACAACATGAAGTGTACCATCTGACGCTGATATTCAGCTGCAACCCACGAGTGCCATACGCTAGAATTTGCAACCTTTTTGTTTACCTTTTTCTGAAATGCTTACTTTATTTAAAAGGTTACTCTATATTCCTCACATTAAGTGAATTGTATTATTTTTTGAGAAATAAATGTCTTAAGCCGTAAAAAAAAAATATAAATATTAAAGCCTTTTATTTCTTACAGAATAAGCTAGTTTGCAAGTTTAAAAATGTTGTTTGTTAGGACTTATTTGAAGAGAAAACATTATGGTTTTTTTTTATACCATGAATTTTTTTTACCGTACCCGTAAATATAATAAAAATTAAATATCTATAAAACTTTTGCTGCGGGGTCAACTCTGAGATCACCAAAGACGAGTCAGCTGTCCCATACATTTTGGTCAATTAGTATCAAACATTTCTATTTGTTTTTAGTGATTTTAGAGTTTGTTCTTTTTATATTCCTGGGTATCCCTGTCTCCAAAAACTTGACCAGTTTTTACGTTAAATAAAGTATTTTTATGTCAGTCAGGCCAGTCTTCAGCTCCGCGATTAGTCCCGGTTGCATCCGCGGCTTTCGCGTTGGAGCCCGGGGTCCACTTTCCTGCTCATTCTCCTGCATTTCGCGCGATCTTAAGCATCCTGTGGTGTAAGTTTGTTGGTACGCTTATCATCTGTTACAACGCTAGCACTTCTTTGGTCTATTTTTGTTTTGTTTACATAACATGCCAGGCTTAAGCAAGTAACTTATATAATCTATTGTCCATTGGCAAAATACAATCGCTTTACTAATTTCTTTTGAGCGTTGTTCGCAGTAGGATTACTGTTTCTATGTCTTCATTGGCAACGCTTTAGACCAGGAGGTCTTCCAGTTCAATCGTTATGCAAATTTTAAGAATATTCAATGGTCGCGTCGTTATTAAATTATGAAATAATAACTATTAGTAGCATAATCTTAATTTTGAAACCTGTATAAGGTGTTGTGTTATTTGAAATGAATATGATTTTTTTATGTGCAAAATTGTCAATATCAGGAATATTTCATGCAGTGTTATTTGATAGTTTACTTTTTTGATTTATTTATTTTTCATAAGGGATAATCCTTTGCGGGTTGAGAGGTCAACTCAAGTTATCAATTCTAAAAACACCCGGAAATCAACTCTGAAAATAGCCGGATTGAACTGAAATTGGGTTATCATCATCAGATCAGCATATTTAGTAAACGTCACCACAGATCCCCATTATAACTGTCTCTGTCATATTTTATATACACCATAAAGTATCAAAGCATTACCATTCAAGAGGTCAGGACTGGCCTATCATCTTTAACATACACAGCTTCTACCTCATCACTCTTACTGACCCTAGCTGGAACAGGTTCAGAACCAAACTAGACGAATATAACTGTTGCTGCAAGAATACCAGTTATAATACAGCCAGTAATTTGGTAAACTATCAGATTCAATTCTCCATAACTTTGGATATTTTACTCAATTCAAAACTACCTCTGACAAGGAATATAAGTAGGAGACTTGGCAAAATGTAAATGTGTACACTATCTGTGTTTAGGATCGTATGTTTTAAGTTCTATGGTGTGTAAAAAGTGCCACAGGATGGCTCAGTGCTATATTATTGGACGAATCTGCCCACGAGTGGCCGTTTGGCATTTGTTTTGAATTTTATTCAAGGGCTTGTGTGTACCGTTGAAGTTAATATGTCTATGCTACCGCTATGTTATTCTGTATCTATACATATATATACTCCCTGTATACCTATACAGGGAGTCTGGTTTTGTGCTTGGATGATGGCAACAAATTTACCCTCTAGTACATAGGACTTATTTACATATAACTAGCGAAATGTTGGCGCATATCTGCTTAATCCGCTGGGGAATGCAAGCCAAGCCTGTTAATTGTTAATTTTACCCTAAAATGGTGAGTAGAAAGCGTAACGAAGTTAAAAACGACACATTTAAATATATCTCAAGGAATAATTTATAGAGATGTCTTCTTTGAACAGAAAGAAAGAAAATACTTTTATTGCGGTAATCATGACAAAAAAAGCAAATACGAAAAAAACAACACATGGAAATATGTCTCAAGCAGCAATTTACCAAGTCTTTATTGAATAAAAAGAAAGAAAATATGTACGTTTATTGCATTGCAGTAATCATGACGCAAAAAAAACGACACAAAAAAAATCAACACATGAAAATATGTCTAAAAGTAGTAATTTATAGTGATGTTTTTTTTATTATAATGAAAAGAAAATGTTTATTTTCGGTAAACATGGCGCAAAAAAGTAACACAAAAATAAATGGTAATGGTAAGTGGAATACAGAATCTTATACTTTATTCTTAAACTAACTGCCCCATGATCATATCATTCGGTGCTAAACTACTTTATTTGTGATACCACGGACAAGTCTTTTCATTTTTCGAGTTAATTTATAGCCTATAATATTCAAATAACGCGGCTTTCTATTGATAAAAAAAATTTCAAAATCAGTTTAAAGTACACTTTACGACCCCAAACTTTAGTTCTTTATACTCGTTCTTAAATGATTTTACAGTACGGCTATCAGCTAAAGAACGGTATCGATTTTTGTTGTTTAGTTATAATTAGTACTTTAATAGTGCTAATTGATAGACTGTATAACTAGTTCTTGCTAAACATTGAAATAAGGGGCTCGATGCTATAACAACGATCAACGGCTAAGCCACGTTTGTCGAAGCCGGTTCGTAGATGGACACCATCATCATCATCATGACCTCAGTCGCATCCGAAGCTGGGGTCCGCTTTACCAGTCTAACTGCTGATTTTGGCAAAACGATATCGAAGCATTGCAGTTAGAACAATTGTTGAACTTTTGAGGGCTCAAGCAACCCGTAACAATTGCCACTAGATGTTCGTATGGCAATCGGGACCAACGGCTTAACGTGCTTTCCGAGGCACGACCAGACCAGTGCAAATATTCATATTCATGCATACAAATATTTGCACTGCGCGGGGATTGAAACAGTGAGCGCCTCCTTTCGCAGTGGCCGCGTTCGCTACCACTACGCCACGGAGGCTGTCAATATACTACATACCAAAACACTTCAGGGCCTCAGAACACACGATAAACCGTTGGTTTCTGTTACTATTCTTAGATCTTTCACCGTCGTTCTAGGTAATCAGACGCCCACAAGTTTGGCAACTAGTTTTACCAAAGGGGTCGATAACCCCTAGTGTGACCCAGTTAGTAGAGGTCAGATAGGCGGGCGCTCCAGTAGTATTCAGTTGCACCCTAACTGCGAAAGACACTTTGAATCATAATCCGAATTGTTTTGAAGGATATTTCTTTTTAACTAGCGTTGGACATGTTCTCCCCTAGCTGTGTGGTACCGGGCTTAGAATACTACCTACACATATCCTTCCGAGGGTGCCGTAAGAGGCGACTAAGGGAACTCTTACCAGGGTAGCAGGCAGCGGCACTTCTCCTGTGGCATAACGAATTACTGCAATCCCCAACCCGCCTGATAAGCGTGGGGATTATGGCAAACCCAAATGTAATTAAAACTGCTGGACAAAGGCCTCCCCCAAGGAGGCCTTTGTCCAGCGATGGACATCTATAGGCTGAAGAAGCAGTTCAAAAAATTTGTCTGTTGAACTACGATAATAATGCAAAGAATGAACCGTCAAAATGAAACCCATTGCTAGTCAGTAGTAGACGGAAAACCGACCCTAGCTTAGTTCAAAAAAACGTAGGCAGTTAGCAACTGGTACTTTTTTCCCGTTATTTTAAATCTATTTAGATTGTGTCCCACTGCTGATCAAAGGTTTTATATTATTCCTTGCGAACCCCTGTCTTGCGATCTCTGACCATGTTGAAAACGAACGTTACCAAATCGTCTACCTCGACGGCGATATCCTCCCTTAGGCGAGCTGTTTGTGACGATTCTTGCCGATCTCTTGAGATGTCCACCTCATTCCTCTTTAGCCTGGCTGTTCTTCAATTCTCTCCAACATCAGCTACTAGAGTTATGGAGCACAGCGTGACTAAACACTTATTATGCTGCGCTCCATTGAAGAACTATCGGTAAAATTATCAACATTTTATTGTAAAAAGTTTTAAAAACAAAATAAGTTTCATAGCTAATCTGTCTTTTTTTTTCTAGGTAAGCCGACCTGCAAGCGGTATCAAGTAACGGCAGGTATTTCTTATTGTTAATGCTGAGCGACAGCCGTTTTACGTGGATGTGACGCATATTTCCCGCAACCATTACTAACTTTTTGTTTTTTTGTAATTTTTTTGCGTCATGTCATCATGTGTAACGCAAATTAAATACTTTTCTTTCTTTTCTTATTGCTTAAAACTAATACTAAGCAGCCAAAAAAGGCTCAGTTAGTAAACTAACCATTCGGTAAAGCCTTTTTAAACTGCCCTGTAAACATATTCCCCCTTATTCATACGTTTATGAATAAGGGGGATTATTGTTAAAGAAAATGTTGAAAGTTGTGGGCGAGATAGGCATTATCCTATGTTCTAAAATACATCGAGATTCTGCCCG
The DNA here is from genome assembly GCA_037179545.1 of Sesamia inferens. NCBI lineage: Eukaryota > Metazoa > Arthropoda > Insecta > Lepidoptera > Noctuidae > Sesamia > Sesamia inferens. The sequence goes on along the minus strand of CM073935.1, from coordinate 11,016,602 downwards.
TGGAGAAATTGTATCTATAATAAAATAATGCTTTTGCCCCGAGCATTGATTTTATAGTACAGATTTCATTTCATTGAGTAGTTTTTATCTAAAGCCGCGAATTTTCTCACCGAGGCACTTTCTAAACGACAGCTGATCGATGGCGGCCATTTGAAATTACGTTATAGTATAATTTGATGAGGGAAACTGTTGAAGCGTTTTGTAAGTAAGTTTTATTTCCTGATAAACTCGTGGGATGTCTCATAGTTAGCAATATTTAGATTCAGTAGTCATAACACAGGATAATTCACCATCTTGGTACCTAGTACGATTCCTGATTTCGATTTGCATGGATATGACGCAAGTTCCCTCAACCATTTATTATTTTCTGCAATTTTTTGCGTCATATTTACCCCAAATAAATGCTTTTTATTTCTTTCTTTCATTTCATGATATAAAAGCTAACTCTACTAATATTATAAATGCGAAAGTTTGTTAGATGTATGGATGTTTGTTAATCTTTCACGCAAAAATTACTAAACGGATTTAGATGAAAATTGGCACAGAGATAGGTTATAACAAGTGATAATACATACGATACTTTTTATCCCAGTATTTCCACGGGATCGCGACTTACGCGGGGCTAAGCTAGTCATCCATATAGCATGCATCCAACACCAGAATCTCATCCGATGTCAGATGTAAAATGTGATATCGTAAGTTCGAACATCTGGTAATAACATTCACTTAGAGTATTAGTGACTCTGTATCAGTATCACTTATTTATTTTTGTGCAAAAACGACAAGTTTTGTGCTGAATAAGCGTCATTTGTGGGAACTTTTGTTACTTCTTTAATTTGAAGAAATCTGCTACTAAGGCCTATATCGATAGGCCTTAGTAGCAGATTTCTTCTACAAGCAATCGTGCTTGTAGAAGCTTATGGTGAACTGCTTTATGCGAGAGAAGTTGTCATGAGTGGTTTCAAATGTGTAGAAACTGTGAACACAAAGAACGTAGTTTAAGAACGAAATCGTACGAAGACATGAATTTGGAAGCATTATTGGAGGAAAATACTTTCTAAGTATATTTTGGACACTATTGACTGAAGGTGAATCAAAACATCTTGAGGAAACCTGGACTTTATAAGTCTGAAATCGCCAACCCGCATTGAACAAGCGTGGTGATTACGCTCAATCCTTCTCTGTATGAGAGGAGACCTGTGCCCAGCAGTGGGACGATAAAAAAAGTTGATGATGATTGGAGGAAAAGACATCACAAAATTATTCTCCTTTATATAATGCTCGTCAAAATTTTCAAAAAACGCCGGAAACCTATTTGTACACCTATTATATTAAGCATTAATACAGTAATTCAAGAAATAACTAATGCTGTAGTTAAGATTCTCAGGTAAGGGCTGCTAATTAAGGATGTGACCGTTAGCTGAGAAGTGGGGAACATAATTACCTATTTGAATACGCATGTTCTACAGTCTTGTAGAACAAGCGTACTTACACATAAGCTAGTTAGCTTATGCGTAATATTTTCTTACAATGAAGTTATCATCTAAAGGAATTATCACTTTACTATGGGGAAATATGGTAGCGACTGTTGAATTTCGAAACTTATCACTATATATTATAAAACCAAGTCACTTTCTCTTTCCCTGTATCCACAAAGGGAAAGAGAATGTGACTTAGTTTATGATTAAATCTTTAAAACTACGCAAGGGATCTTTCTTTCTTTCTAAATTGTGGAGAGACAATATTATTTTTTAGGTTTCTAATGTGATGTCGTAAATAATTAAATTTTTTCCACGTTTGCAATGTAACGCAGGCTGATCCCTATGAGATTTCAAAATAATGTAGTAAATATTGTACACATTGAAAAGGCCTATAAAAAAGTCCGCGATGGTATATGTCTATCTTTTACGGATATCCCACATAATTTTTTTTGTCATTTACTTTTTACGACAAATACCGGCTAAGTTTCGAAGCGATTTTAACCAATACAGCATTAATCCTTATCTAATTTAATACCTTGAATACATTATTGTTTTAGAAATTGCGGGACTCGATCTTTTCTCGGTGGTAGGCCATAACATCGGCCGCCGGCAGAAGTTACCACCCACCAGACAAAGCCTTGCCGCCAAGCGATTTGTCGTGTTCCGGCATGATGTCTGGTGAAGCCAAACGGAGGAAGGGTCTGAGCAGTTGTGTTGCGATGTGTGCCGTGTACGATGCGCTTAATGTTGTTGTGTTGGGAGTTTGGTCGTGGAGGGTCTTCAGATCAATCTCCGTTTGGCGCAGCATCGTTGGTCGTGTTTAACATTGCATCACCTCGCTCAAATGCCGTCTCCCTTCCTATTCGCTCAGTTTTTCTGAGTGAATAGGCTCTTAATAAACTAGCGCGCTTTACCATCAACGATCGCATCACTGCTTATCATCAGGCGGGATTGCGGTCAAGCGCTACTTTATAATTATTAAAAAAAAAAAAAAAACGTAGACGTAGATAGTACACAGATGGTTTCAACCAGGAATAACACATAGGTATGATATTTTTTATCTCAATATTCCCACGGGGTCGAATCTTACTCTGGTAAAACCACCGGGCAAAGCTAATGATAAAATAGAGACGTGAACAACAGCAGTTATAAAGATTTGAATTATATTAATTTATTTACATAAGTTTATTCTCACGATGAAGAGAGACACAAGGCGTGACGTTTCAATTAAATTCAATTATAGCCACCTTGACTACATCCTTTTCTGTAAGAGGCCAATGGAATATTTTATTTGAATTTGGCCTATGTCCAATACTGTGATTGACATTCAAACCTTCTTTTTAGCTATACAATATGTAACAAAAACCCTGTTGTTCCTTCAACCTACGTTTTAAGAATCGGCATACGGATGTAATAAAGCAAGTAATATATATATATTTTTTTAAAATTTATACGGACAAATTACACAGATTGAGCTAGCCCCAAAGTAAGTTCGAGACTTGTGTTATGGGATACTAACTCAACGATACTATATTTTATAATAGATACATGTATAGATAAACACCCAAGACCCTGGCCAATCAGGAAAAGAACGTTTTGTATCATGACCTGGCCGGGGATCGAACCCGGGGCCTCCACGTCGCAGGCAGGCGTGGTGACCGCTGCGCCACGGAGACCGACATAATATATATAAGGTGGTTAATATAATTATGCTTAGATATGGGGTACAGTAAAACTATAGCCAGAATTGAGTTGCTCTGAAAAGAGATTAATTTATTTATTCAAAGTTTTAACAAGTTTACAAATCTCTAACATTAAACTAACACAAATATTACCTGAAAAGAAAAACAACATTTTAAGCTATTGTTTCACCATTTCTTCATTATATTATAATAATCCTCACAGGTTTTTCTTAACCTCTTTATCATGTGTCATCGCTTCACAGGTTACAACCTTAGAGACTAAACCAAGAAGTACTACTTTGTTTACATATATAAAAAATTGTACAACAAAAATAATTAAAATAAATATTTAATTATTAATATTTATAATCTGTGACTGATTTCTTAGCTCTGCAATTCTGCATGAAGAAACTTAACATAAGTAGAACGTTCCCGCCAATTTATTTAACTTATAAAATCAGATATTCTAAAAAAAAAAAATCGAATTTGTCGGTTTTAATAGGTATTTGATTGTGACCCCTCGACTATACAATGATTACTGTTTTCTAATTATGACTTCATTAATGATGTGCTTGTACGTGAAATTACAATAAAATTGTGGTGGACAAAGGCCTCCCCAGGCTTTCATTCCATTGGGGAGGTTTGGCATAATCCCCACGCTTGGAAGGCGGATTGGGGATCGCAGTAATTTGATATTCCACAGGAGAAGCGCTGCTGTCCGCTTTCGTGGTGAGGGTTCCCTGAGTCTTACGATACCCACGGGATGATATGGGTTGGTACTATTCTAAGCCCGGTACCACACGGGGAAATGTACTGTAATTGTAATGTAAATGTAATGTTGTGATAGCTACAATAGGGATGTATCCAAGGTATGAAAATCAAAAAAATAATTAGTCCGTCTTATAGATAATAAAAAAAAATTAAGACCCGTATTTTTTATTTTGTCGTAATTACCAAAAATTACTGAGATATAGCGTATTAAAGTTACAGAGTGGGGGCTAATTACGTCACGCCGTTCTATATTTTGCACCATGGCGTGACGTCATGCGACATTTCAAATCAATATATCTTCCTAAGTATTTGAATAAAAGAAAAAAAAAATACGTGTTCAATATTTTTTATAAAGCTATCTGACGGACATTAAATTATTTTTTAGGATACAAGCCAATTATATATGTACTAACTACACCCCGACATTTCACCCGCATAAGCTTGGACCCCAGAAGAACATGGGGATAAAAAGTATCCTATATTCTGAATGTATCTGACATCGTAACGCAAACTTCGCGAAAAGGCTAGACCGCATGCCACTAATAAAATTATGATGGTCATTTATGTCGTTCACGTACGGTTACAGAATTCAGTGTCTAAAAAAAGTGTCGGCCCGGCTTTTGAACGTTGCAAGCGTGCCGCCGTACGGATTTGTAGGTATGACGTTGATCCCTGATGTGAACTCTATTAAATCAGCTGATAAGATAGTTTTTCGAGTTTTGTTGACATTGATCTGTTTTGTGTAATTTACGAATTAATTAATTTTTACTTTAAAATCTTATTGGGTTATAAAAGTATAGCAGTTATGAACGGTCTAAAGTAAAAAAAAACTGCATATATATTTTTTTAATCATGAAAAAGTCGACGAATAATTCCACCACTGGGGGTTTAGAATCATGTACTGGATTCATGGTACTCGTTTGTGTGTCGATGTCAGAGACACCCTTTATTATTTCTAATAATAAACTATCTGCATGTCAAATTTCATCCAAATCAGCGACAGAAAAAAAACGGGTCGCTGCATTACGCAAGCAATGCTGTGCCTTTAAATAAGTACTAGGAGATGGTGATGGATTTTATTTCTGCACTAACGAGACGATAATAATCGCTCGAAGGGCGGATTGTAGATATTCTACGACACGCGCGGGGGTCGGGAGGGGTGCACTTTGCAGCCCTTCCTACACCCGTTCGTGTATTATTTTATTGTAATACTTATATATTAGGAATATTTCTGTTTGTTTCTTTACCTACTATCGGTTTTAGGTGGGTCCAAAAACTTAAGTGGGTTAGTATGAAATTCACCGGGTCAAGGTAGAATAAAGTTTGGGAAACGCTGCTCTAGAGTACGTTGAAAATGCTTATTTTATACTGCGCCAGTTACCAAGTAACACAAATCATAAAATGTACCGACGATACCGTACTCCTTATATGATTACTACAACATAGTATTTTATGACACGATTCACGCAAGTAGGTTGGTAATATTCAAAATAGAGGATGTTCCAACACCAACACGCATTAGTTTTGTATTTATAATATATAAGCTGTAAAGTTTCTAGCGGATTCGCGGAATATTATGACTGTGGAATTATTTTCAAAACAGCATAGAGACATCTCAACATCTCTCCCTCTCTTAAATTGCTTTTATTCTAAGTAACAATTCAATCATTGTGACAACAATGAAGTCAATTAAAAAACTATTTAAATTTTATCAACCCGTAACGACTGCCACTAGATGTTCGTATGGCAACCGGGACCAATGGCTTAACGTGCTTTCCGAGGCACGACCAGACCAGTGCAAATATTCATATTCATGCATACAAATATTTGCACGGCGCGGGTTCGAACCCGCGCCTCCGGAGGCTTCCTTGAGGAGGCTTTTTTGTTTTGAACCAATAACCACCAATACACAATTAGTTCTTTCCGTGTAACCTACATAAATGCCTGGTATATATTGGGTTAGTGACAAGGCCGCCTATTATATATTTTGTAATATGGAATGTATTTTTTAAGTAATAGATGATTTTACTGTAGAATAAAGTACATTTTTTTTTAATTGGGACAAAACCCGCTACACTTTTTCCCACCTACTGCAACTCCTGAAAGCCAGAATCAACAGTGGAGACCACCAGAAAAACGCCGAGCAATAAAGCTCGACGAGTCCCGGAGAAACGATTCAACTGGTTCTTGGGTCCCGCAACGAAATTAATCAGAAAAGAATAGCGGAGGAGTGAGAAAAAAGATATTTTTTCCACTTCCCTCCATAACAAGCAGGAGACAGAACAGAACTAGGCCAATCGGCACAAAAGGACATTATTGCAACTGGGAGAAGCCCAGATTGCCAAGCACCACGGAATAAAATTTGATTAAGTTAATGGGTCCTAAGTAGGTATGTGCTGTTACAATTGATTCCAATAATAGGTATGGCAAAAGCGCCTGAACGCACGGAAATTGGTTCTAGTTTCTACAAGGTCCGTATAATAAGAATAAAGTACATCTAAATAAATTAATACGTAGATAAGAGAGAAGCGGTGGCTTAGTGGTATCGGCCGCGACTTATAAGTAGGTCCCAGTTTCGAACCCCACCAGGCGCTTTACTTTGAGTCAATTATTTCATCACCATTGCTCTCAAAACGGTAAAGGAAACCATCGTGTGGAAACCGGCATGTCACCGTATCGAGAGGAGTCCTGTGTCCCAATGGTGGGAATATTTTAGGCTGATTGTGATGAAATCAATAAATACAAACGATGTTAGTTTTATTACATTTGTAATTACCCTTGAGAGCCTACAAGGACGTTAGAAACCAGTTAATAATAGTTTCTAGTTCTATTTTTGTGATTTTTACGTCAAGGACAATGGTCTGTAATTCATTCTCGGTACATGCTGTAATCGTTGGTTTACGAGAATGGACGAAAACTGTTTATGTTTCTTTATGAGTTTCATGGAATTTGAAAATATTTTATTGGATCTTTTGTGTGAAACCGGTTAAAAACAGTTACTTAGAAATTGTTTGTCATGATTTTTGTTATTTTCATTCAATATTGTTACGGGCTAGGGGTACTAAAACGCCGGTTAAGGGTTACGAAGTTTATGGGCAACGAAGGTACAGTCGATTGTAGGCAATGACAAGTAGAATGTTGCTGACGTTGCACCGAAGTCTTCACTTACGTCCACGAAGTCCGTATGGTAAACACACAATAACACTACAGATGTTACTTCACGTAGTACTCACAGTTCTCGTTACAGTTGTCGCAGTAGGTATTCTCAAAGATCGCTTCTCAAGTATCGCTTGTTTTCGTATCGCTAGTCGAATGTAGACTGACTCTGCGCTGGCGTCACGGCGCTATATATAGTCCAGCTGATCGAACATTCCAGAATCATCTAGACGTAATAATAATAGCGCATAACTTCGAGTACATTCAGTAGGTACCTACGGTAATTCCCGGAAACGGGTTTCTAGAAATTTCCATGTCGTCAATTAGTTGACAAAATTGATGAAACCTGTACCATTCGATAGGCCACCCTAAGTCTAGGAATGCGTTTTTATATTGCACCTATACAATGTCTAGGTCTCGAGTTATAGGGCTTAAAAGTTACGCACTGCATGTCACGCGATATTGAACCTTATGCCCTCGACATAAGGTGCATTCGTAACAATATTTTTGTATGAATATTATTAATAATTGGTCTAAAAGATTTCCACTGCTTGGAAAGAGAATAGAATAGAATACTCTTTATTATGTAAGTACACCATATAGATTAAAGAACATAAATACATATAAACATTTTATAAAGACGTGGTCGCTAACAATGGGCCTTATAAGAAGGCTCAAAGTCACTCAAAGGGCAATGGAGAGGGCTATGCTTGGGGTTTCACTGCGCGATCGAATCAGGAATGAGGAGATCCGCAGAAGTACGAGAGTAGCCGACATAGCCCGAAGAATTGCAACACTAAAGTGGCAGTGGGCTGTACACATTGCCCGTATGACCGATGCCCGGTGCGGCCGACGGGTGTTCGAGTGGCGACCATGCACCGGAAGACGTAGCGTGGGTAGGCCCCCGACAAGGTGGACCGACAATCTGGTGAAGGTCGCGGGAAACCGCTGGATGCGGGAGGCGCAGGACCGGTCGTCGTAGAGAATCTTGGGGGAGGCCTATGTCCAGCAGTGGACGTTTTTCGGCTGAAATGATGATGATGATGACTACTGTTATATGATACTTCTGTTGGTCACATGTTCTGATTAATTTTGTTCTAGGATAGTAGTTTTCTCACAACGTTTTCCTTTACCGTTTTGACAGCAGCACTGTTGAAATTATTTACAAAAAGAAAATTAATTTTACCATTCAATTTATTTATGAAAGTACCTAAGTATCTACATACATAAGTTGTGCGTATTACAGACTTCTACGAGTCTGCATGATACGGCACGTCTCGGCACTGCCGAGTATTCGATTTTGTCGCCTGGATGTGCCAAATCATGCCGACCCGAACGAATGCGTAGCATTCCTATTATTTTTACCCCAAGAATACTAATAGATCGCCCACTCACTGAGAGGCGCCTGTCTCAAATATTATAGACGGATTATGATAATACTTTTTTTTTTTTTACAAATCACACAGATTGAGCTAGCCCCAAAGTAAGTTCGAGACTTGTGTTATGAGATACTAACTCAACGATACTATATTTATAATAAATACATATATAGATAAACATCCAAGACCCAGGCCAATCAGGAAAAGATCGTTTTCCATCATGACCTGGCCGGGGATCGAACCCGGGGCTTCCACGTCGCAGGCAGGCGTGTTGACCGCTGCGCCACGGAGGACGTCATATGCGCACATTGCGCCTCTCTTTTCATTAAATAATACATACATAGTTTTTCCCACTAAATTCCATTGCGTTAGCGTTTTATGTATTATTTTTCGAAAAAAAAAAAAGTATATACAATTCCATATTTCACCACGATATCCTATACTGTTAAAACTGAAAGTAAACATAAATACCGTTTACCACAACGCTCGCCAGGTATCAACTACCTACCATCACGACTGACTGTTATATTACGATCTAGACACGAACTCTATACTTTAGCTACTCAGCGGTTAGGCTGATTAGTGGTTATAGGGCCTTAAAATCTACGGTTAACAAAACAGATGGGAATATTAGAGTAGAAGTAACGACCAAAGATTTAGATGCGTTCTTGATTAGACTTCGTCAATCGGCAAATCTAAGGTAAGACGTTGTATCGATAGCAAGGGACGTCAATGAGTAAAATTTTAACATGTTTTTTGCATATGAATTTGAGCCAACTGCATAGACATTTTTCGTTATTTATCTAAAAAAAACAATATAATCATGTAAATATAGTTTTATTACATTTGTAATTACCCTTGAGAGCCTACAAGGACGTTAGAAACCAGTTAATAATAGTTTCTAGTTCTCTTTTTGTGATTTTTACGTCAAGGACAATGGTCTGTAATTCATTCTCGGTACATGCTGTAATCGTTGGTTACGAGAATGGACGAAAACTGTATATGTTTCTTTATGAGTTTCGTGGAATTTGAAAATATTTTATTGGCTCTTTTGTGTGAAACCGGTTAAAAACAGTTACTTAGAAATTGCAGGCAAGTACCAATGTAACTTTTTAAAAGTTAGATTTACTTTCTAAGTATATCTTGGACACCAATGACTGAAGGTGAAGGAAAACATCTTGAGGAAACCTGGACTTCTGTCTGAAATCGCTATCCTGCATTGAGCAAGCGTGGTGATTACGCTCAATCCTTCTCTGTATGAGAGGAGACCTGTGCCCAGCAGTGAGACGATAAAAAGGTTGATGATGATCTAAAAAAAAATCTATTTTACAGAAAAGTACATACAATAAAAGAGGAAAAAATATAACTCTGCTGTTTCAGAATAAATCTATATATAGGCTGGTACACTCTTTTTATAATTATAAACTAGTGCTTGAGACCACAATCAGTAAGCAATGATGCAATCGTTAAAGCGCACTAGTTTATTTAGAGCCTATTCACTCGAAAAAAACTGAGTGACAGCAGGCTTGGAAGACAGCAGTTGAGCGAGGTAATGCAATGATAAACCCAACAACACGACCAACGATGCAGTGCCAGAGGGAGATTGATCTGGAGAACCTCCACGACCAAACTCCCGACACAACAACATTTGGCGCATCGTACCCGGCACACATCGCAACACAACTGCTGAGACCCGTCCTCCGTATGAAACAATAACAAAAAGATGTAATTGTAGTCCGGCGGTGTTTCCGTCGGACTACAATTTGAGTGTCTTCAAGGCTAGAGTGAATAGGCTCTTAATAAACTAGTGCGCTTTACCATCAACGATTGCGTCACTGCTTACCATCAGGCAGGATTGCGGTCAAGCGCTGGTTTATACTTTAATAAAAAAAAAAAAAAAAAAGAGCTGGGTAGTCCAAAGAAGTTTATTACCTTCCAGCGTGCCAAAATAGTCTGCTGACTGTACCATTAGTCATGACGTAATGTGGGAAGCTAGGTGTTGCAAGAAATAAGGTTTATTTACAGAATTAATGATGAGAAACGATTCCGGGAGTTCTAAGTAAAAGTCACTGATTTTTTAAAGGGCTTCGGCCAGTACAGCAATTAGAAACGATGTATCTAGTTGTTATGAAATCTTATTAATCCGGCAGATTGTTTTATTGATAAATTTGTTGTCTTCCTGATAGTGAGCAGCGGTAAAGAGCACTAGTTTATTATAAGCACTTTAGCGTCGAAGACACATAAATTGCGATCAGACAGGAAAATCGTTGAAGGCAATTTTTTTCTATCTTTTAATGTATTCGGATGCACTATAAAACACAAGTTGCAACGCTTCGTCCGGACCAAAGGAGTGTTAATAACGAGGGGATACGCGTCGTACGACGGGTCTTCCGGGTCTGATGGAACCGTGATGGTCCAAATAAGTCATGTAATTCCTGCGCATACTCTCCAAAATGCATCCTATAGAATACTAAAATCCTGGCTAGATGCTGTCTGCTCCAATATGTATGTATAAAGTTTAATATAGGATTGGTAAAGCATCAACATCAACCTTTTTTATCGTCCCACTGCTGGCCACGGGTCTCCGCTCATAGAGAGAAGGATTGTACGTAATTAACAACCCTTGCTCAATGCGGGTTGGCGATTTCAGACTTGAAGTCCAGGTTTCCTAAAGATGTTTTCCTTCACCTTCAGTCATTGGTGTCCTAGATATACTTAGAAAGTACATCTACCTTTACTGCCTGACCTGGAAGCGAACCCGCGCCCTCATACTTGATAGGCTGATGTTTTGACCACTAGGCCACCAATACTATATTTACTTAGTGAATAGAAAGGAAGACGGCAGTTGAACGAGGTGGTGCAATGTTAAACCCAACAACACGACCAACGATGCTGCACCAGAGGGAGATTGATGTGGAGACCCTCCACGACCAAACTGACACAACAACACTTGGCGCATCGTACCCGGCACACATCGCAACACAACTGCTCAGACCCGTCCTCCGTACAGATTCACCAGACATCATGCCGGAACATGACGAATTGCTTGGCGGCAAGACTTTTTCTGGTGGGTGGTAACTTCTGCTGGCAGCCGATGTGGCCTACCACCGAGAAGAAGATGTCCTCAAGATGTTTTCCTTCACCTTGTAATCAGTCATTGGTAAAGCATGCTGGATGTATTTATTCCGGTGTACTAACTTTAAGGTACTCCAAGTAGACCTATCGTTGATATAATCAGCCACCAATGTTCACACTGCTGGGACAAAGGTCTCCTCCCAATGAGAAGGTGTGGGCAGTAATCCATCACGCACGCCCAGGTTAGATGTCACATCTCTTCGAATTTTTGTTTACCTTCACCATTTTTTAGACCAGTAGTTATGAAATTATTTACATAAAAGTAAATTCCCTGGCTGATTTTGAATGAATTATTTACAACTCGCAAGTCGTGACCATTACTACCGGGTCTCCACTGCTGTACGGGGCATAGCAGTGCTCAGCTGTACTGCTATACTGCTCTAAAGCAGCAGTTCTAGAGCAGTATATCTCTTTCTTCTTCTACCTCACCTTATCCCATTATGTGGGGTCGGCAATTCCAATCACGTCATGCCATTTAGATCTCTCTTGTGACGTACGTTCTGAGCAGTATATCGTAATTATTTAAGTGACACTGGGTGTCGTAAGAGGCGACTAAGGGAACCCGCCTGACAAGCGCGGAGATTATGGCAAACCCCAATTGATTTGAAAGCCTTAGGGGAGGCATTTGTCAAGCAGTGCCCCTTTACACGTTGAGATGACAAGTGATATTATTTAGTTTAGATGCTGATGATCATGACCATGAATACTAAATTGAATGACTGATAATGATAAGACACACACAGATCACACAAGAATAACCAATCCTTCATGCCCCATTGGGGCGCCATTACGAAACCCAATTAAACCGAATCATTTCGCTAATCCAACGCTCTTCCGCTGTGGTATGCACCATCTCATATAAAAATCGATATGTCACGCCGACATATACAAAATAATGGTGAAATATTTAACGATTCGTTCCTTTTAGAAACGCCGGGTAGTTCAACGGAACGGTGTACATTATGACTGACACGCAATGGGTTCATTGGAAGAAAATATTTAGGTATTTTAAAGCATGGTTCCTGGTTTTTGGTGGGTTTCTCATGGGTTTTGTTATGGATGTAGTTATTTGATATTGTTGGATTACCATGGACATCTTTTTGGCCCAAAGAGACACGCCCCTGCCGTTTTTCGCATGGTTCTTAAGCCTTTACAAAAAGAGATTGTTTGTTTGAACGCGCTAACCTCAGGAACTACTGGTCCAATTTGAAAAATTCTTTCATTTTGCGTTGGATAGCCCATTCATCCACGAAGGCTTTAAGCTTTAGAACATCACGCTGTGACCAATAGGGGCGGAGCATAACTAACTTCACCCGAATGAAGTCGCTGGCGGCCGCTAGTAATTTATATTCCCTGAACCTATAATAAATTCTAGTATTCGCATCGATATTACACCGAACAAACATTTAACAATTCTTCTCCGTAATACGAGTTTAATTGCCAAGGGATTTTGAAATTTAAACGCATACCAATTAAGACAAGTTTTAGGTTGTATTGTCCGCCAATGTAGCTAACCTCTATATCGATGGAATTCATTGTAATGCTAATTCATTTCTGTCTATGGTTGGTAGATATAATTCTAGTGAAGCCTAGAATTAATCGGAAACTATTGTATCCATTATTAGTACCTACTGTTTGATGGATATAAACTAATCAACAAGTAGGTACTACAATCTACAGGAAGAATAAAGTGTATTTATCAAGTAAATGTTTTTCTTCTATGTTCCTATTTAATTTGTAAGTCTTAATTTCGTTTCGTTATTCATTTGATAGTTTTATAACTGTTAAAAAAATACTCATTAGTGAAATAGTATGTCAAAGTGGTTTTTCTTTTTTATTTATAGCCGTCCCAACATTGTATGTACACATTAGCCAAGATATTTGCCCCAAATAACAAGTACATATATTATAGAATACAATAACGGCTTGTCCACACCATTTTACTAGATGTTCGTGCCACATTTATATACAGTACTAGGAAATTGTCGTGCAGTTGATAATGACTTCCTCTAACCAAAGCAAACCCTGGAAATATGCCAAGAATCAGGCTTATAAAGTATAGTAAACTAAAACCGCTGTTATTATACAATTTGTAAAGAAAACGCTGTCCGATCCGTGAAGGTATTGTTAGCTATCGATAACTGATTCTACTAATGCACACAAAACCGGACTAAACTTAAAAAAAACCACTAAGAAATAAATATTATTTCGCAAAAAGAGGTATGTAACTTAATACATGCGCGGGCGACGAGGTGCAGGACACTCGGCACGTGGTCAAGTCGTTTATAATAATACCGTCAAAATGGTGTTGTCACTTTTTTAAAAATTACCATTTTTCGGGGAAGTTGGAATTAATTCGCGGGAAAAAAGTCTGATTATTACATAAAATTTTATATTATATTTGGTCATGTGTTTACCTAACCTTTATTATCCTTATGGGTCGGACAGGGGTTTCTTTACATATTGGATAGCTTTCAGTAAGGGTAAATATCCTTACTAAAAGAATATTTAGGTAATATACGGGTATCTATACTAGGACCTTCTTCTGCGAAACTATTATTTTAATAGTTATTAGTGTCAAAACTACAGGTCCTAATATATACTCTTTTTCAAAAACAGGTACTGAACTAACTACTAATTGTAGCAGGCATATATAAATATACATCTATACTAATTAAGAAATATATACGGAAAAGTTCCCGCCACTTTTGGCTTTGTTTGACTCTTTTGCACACTGGGGGATGATTTTATTTTATTAAGTTAGACACTTATCATCATCATCCTCAACCTTTTTTTTATTGTCCCACTGCTGGGCACAGGTCTCCTCTCATACAAAGAAGGATTGAGCGTAATCACCACGCTTGCTCAATGCGGGTTGGCGATTTCAGACTTAAAGTCCAGGTTTCCTCGAGACGTTTTCCTTCACCTTCAGTCATTGGTGTCTAGGACAGTAAGACATTGCATGACGTAAATTGACGTATATGTAGTCGCTATATTGTTAATCGCGTCTAAACTGGAGTACCTTTATTAGACAGGACTCATCTAAGATTTAATCATCTATCCTTTTCTGAATGAAATAGTTTAGATTGTAAACAAGAAAATGATCGCTATTGTCTAGGAGTAATATTGTCTTATGAAGTCGTGGTGGCCTAGTGGTTAAAACACCAGCCTCTCAAGTATGAGTGCGCGGGCTCGATTCCAGGTTAGGTAAGTACTAATATAACTTTTCTAAAGGTATATATATACTTTCTAAGCATATCTTGGACATCAATGACTGAAGGTGAAGGAAAACATCTTGGGGAAACCTGGACTTTAAGTCTGAAATCGCCAACACGCATTGAGCAAGCGTGGTGATTACGCTCAATCCTTCTTTGTATGAGAGGAGACCTGTGCCCAGCAGTGGGACGATAAAAAGGTTGATGATGATGATGATGATGAATATTGCCTTAAAAACTCTTGGGTTCAAGACATTTTTCATTCTATTAAAAATCCACTGGTGCGTAAAACTCTCAAATCAAGCACTGCTCCACGCCAAATATCATTTGAATAGTAACTTTCAAAATCGGAACATGTATTATCAAACTATTTATTGAGTGGTTCTCGTGCCTATTGTAAAATTGTTCTTATTTGGGGTTGATAATAATAGAAACTAACATGTCCAATTCTGAGCACATTTTGTCTTTAAATTAAAGGTAAATTTAATAATTTTGGCAATTTTCTGACGTAGGCTGACTTAGGTTAGTAATCGCATAAAAACTCAGCATGCAATATGGCGATCCTACCTCCTGATGACGGCTCATTATGGCGACCGGAAGTCGGGAGGGGGGCGACCGGAAGTGATGTAGCGTGCGCGAGCGCTCAACCGCGGAGCCCTGCGCCCGCGTCATTTGCCGACATGATTATTTTATCAATTTATCACTCTGTAACGGCTTTTATAACTTTTTAATAACTGGTTCTGTTTTAATACTTATTTAGTTTTTTTTTTTTTTTTGTAAGTTTTATATGTTTAATTGGAGTTGTTTTTGTATGATTGAGTTCGAATATTATTGAGCTTTGAATTAAATTAGTATGTAGTAGTAGTTGCAGCCTACTTGATATGAGTTTTATTTTGACATTAGTAATAGTAAGGCTCTACCGAGATAGATTTTTCGTTCTCGGCCGAGACCGATACGGAGACCGATAATAAAATATTATCTCGGCCAAGACCAAGAGTCAAGACCGAGAATAGAAAAAGCTAGAAAAAATAATTCATGCATTATGATGAATTATTTTTTCTAGCTTTTTCTATTCTCGGTCTTGACTCTTGGTCTTGGCCGACCGAGAGGGAGACCGAGAATAAAATATTATTTCGGCCAAGACCAAGAGTCAAGACCGAGAATAGAAAAAGCTAGAAAAAATAATTGAATGCTTAAAATTAATGTTTTAGGAATCGAGGATACCAAAAGAGCTAAAAAATTTGCCTGATAATTCGTTTAAACTAAAACTAAGAAGTATGCTGTATCAAAAATGTTATTTTAGTGTATCGGGCTTTATATTGGATAAATCTTGACATTGTATAATTGTAATTTTTGGTATCGTTGTGTATACATATGTATCACAAATAAAATATTTCTGATTTCTGATAACATTATATTTCATTATTACACAAAAACTTTTAAAACATTATATTTACCACCTTATAAAATGAAAACAACCTGTAGTCGAGAATATACCATCTCTTTGCAGTATTGGCTCTAAAAGAAAGCTCGATCGAGACCGAGAATCTCGATAAATTTAGCGATAACCGAGACAAAATTTTCGGTTGGATTTGTAGCTGAGAATGCTGACACCGAGATCTCGGTCGAGTCTTAGTTATTAGTTTTCATTTCATAAACCTATTTTAAGAACGTTCACAATCTGTCAAAAATAAGTCTGTTTTCCGTAAATTTTTGGCAATTCAAGTGTTCAGTTTGAACACTTGAAGTGTTTAGTCTCAAAGGGCTTAGACAGGTGAAATTCACTTTTAAGGAGTTTCCTGTTTCTATAACTACTTTCGATAAGTTTAACATACGTTTTTCAGTAGCTTATATCAACTTTAAACATTTTAGATTTTTCTATCATTGTCAGCGTTGATAGAATGTCGCTCTGTCAATGCCCTTAAGGTCAAGGATTCAGTTAATTCATTTCAACTGAAATTTGTCCAGTGGCGTCCCCCAAGCATCTTCACTTGGACCAGTTCTCTGCTTCTAGCACCCAAAGGGTTGGGACATGGATTTAGTTCGCACCTTATAAGTAGAAAATCATATATTTATGATGAATTTCGCCACTGGCATAATTATGAATGAAAACATATTGAATATAGGTATACCTATATCGTGGTCTGTTTAAAGGGCTGATGTTTCAAGACTATCTTATTACATATTAACCACATAGTAGGTATACAAACTTTATTTTATAAGTTACTACTGAAAACTCACAAGCTATAACTATAATACTACGTATATTTAATAACATAATAATTATATATATAATTATAAACTAGTACTTGACCGGAATCCCGCCTGATGGTAAGCAATTATGCAATCGTAGATGGAAAAGCGCCCATTCACTCAAAAATCTGAGTGAATAGGAAGGAAGACGGCAGTTGAGCGAGGTGATGCAATGTTAAACCCAACAACATGACCAACGACGCTGCGCCAGAGGGAGATTGATCCTCCACGACCAAACTTCCGACACAACAATATTTGGCGCATCGTACCCGCACAAATCGCAACACAACTGCTCAGACCCGTCCTCCATACGCGTACGGCTTCACCAGACATCATCCCGGAACACGACGATTCGCTTGGCGGCAAGACTTTGTCTGGTGGGTGGTAACTTCTGTCGGCAGCCGATGTTATGGCCTACCACCGTAATATGTATAATTTAATAGCATTAATGTCATAAACATGTCATGTTGCTATATAACATTATAACAATGCCACTACTCCAATGTACATATAACAGGATGTCCGAAATCGGATAGTACATTACTGCTATTTGTTTTTATTTTATTTATGCACTAGCCGCCGTCACTGCATTTTAGCTATTATGCTTCGCTCCTACTGGTTGAAGCGTGATGGTATATAAGCCTAAAGCCTCCCTGGGTTAAAGGGCTATCAAAGGCAAAAAGAATTTTTCAAATCGAATCAGTAGTTATTAAGATTAGCGCGTTCAAACAAACTCTTCAGCTTTATATGTTAGTATAGATTTAGATTTATTTCAAGCACCAGGACACTTATAAACATAATTATACAATACTATGTATATAGTGTTTGTTTCCTAACACATATGAATCTTGGTGCTTGTATTAAAAGATTTCAATGAATGGGCCAAGTAATAACAGATTTTCTCGATTTCCTTTTTTAAATACGTAGACAACTTGATGTTTTTTTCATATTTTTCTGATAACTATTATGACTTGGCTCATTACTCGATTCGGGATTGCCATCCACTTTTGATACAGCCTGTATGTGCAATACAAATTCACACAATACTCAAAAAACAAAGAAATTACGTACGACGTAATGTACGAGTACTCATTATGGCTATATTTTGTAATAATTCATTGTGGTGTGAAAATCTTGTGATTGTTGAATTTTTCTTTTGTGTCTAGTGTTCTTGAAAGGAACTTGCTAGGAAAATGAGTGTTTTTGTAGGGTGACATAATACGTGCCTCTATGGAAATTTTGCTAAAAAAGCCAACATTACAGCCAACATCCACTTTACAAAAAAACATTAAGGTACATGAACCTCTTTCTTTCACAGTCGGTTAAAACAAACCCATTATTAGAAAATCACGTGTAGCGCGTTTTCCAGCCTACGGTCACTGACAATGGAAGATGTTGTAAACTATTCCATTCAAAGGTTTTCACTTGAGTGACTCAGCAATGGTGGTTACGGTGTGTGGCCTTAACTACTTGTCAGGCATTAGTTTTGACCATACAGTAATTTAAAAGCTTTTTTTTTATCTCCTTTGCTAGTATTTCATCTATTAGTATACAATATGTAAAGAAAACCCTGTTCGATGCGTGAAGGTATTGTTAGATATCGATACCTGATTCTACTAATGGATACAAAGCCGGATTAAACTTAAAAAAAAAGATCCCCCTAAATAAATAAATATTATTTTGCAAAAAGAGGTAACTTAATACTTTTGCGGTGCCCTTCCGCGGGCGGCGGGCGCAGGGCACTTGGCACGTGGTCGAATCGCTATTCGCTCATAATAATACCGGTGTTGTCACTTTTTTAAATATTATCTACCAAATTTCGGGGAAGTTGGAATTAATTCGCGGGAAAAAAAGATTATTTCAAAATTTATTAGTATTGTTTCTATGATGATTACGTAAAATTTTATATTATATTTGGTCAAGTGTTTACCTAACTTGTAGATGTCGACAGGGTTTTCTTTACATAGGTATTGTATAACGTGCAACGTGTAGACGACAGCACATCAAGCTACTAAAATCTGTCACATTTCTTTATTAGAATTTCAACTTTATCTGTAGAGCATTAAGGCTTCAAGGTCATCATCATCATCTCAGCCTTAATCCCAGTCGCATCCGAAGCTATTTCAGCTTTGGAGTCTGGGGTCCGCTATACCAGGCTAACTGATGATCTTTGGCTGAATTTCGATATTTTTCCGTGAAGCGACTGCCGTCTGAGCTCCACAACCCGAAGGCGATATTAAAGTATTTCAGTTAGACCAATTGTTGGACTTTTGAGGGCGCTAACAACCCTTTACAACTGCCATTAGATGTTCGTATAGCAACGGGGACCAACCGCTTAACGTGCTTTCTGAGGCACGGCCAGACCAGTGTAAATATTCATATTCATGCATACAAATATTTGGATTGCGCGGGGATCGAAATCGCGCCTCCTTGCGCAGTGGCCGTGTTCGGTACCGCTACGCCACGGAGGCTGTCGCCATTAAGGCTCAAGGTTGATTAGGAATATCTCACAGTTTCGGTTAACTTGACCTGCTGTGGTCCGTATACTAATGGCACGACGTCCTACTCTGGACGACATCAAATGATATTGGAAGTGTATTTGAATCCTAAAAAAAAAAAATCTTAATTGTGATAATTATAATATGAAATATTGACATGGTATTGTATATATACATGCTAAATAAATAATATTTTTTGTTAAATATTCTAGTAATTGTGTAATTAATGTAAATATTTGAATTTCATTTTATTAAATTGTTTGAGTTGCGATCGATATCTATTATATAAATTTAATATCTTCTTCAGCCTATGGATGTCCACTGCTGGACAAAGGCCTCCCCCAAGGCTTTCCACGCTGACCGGTCTTGTGCTGCCCGCATCCATCGGCTTCCCGCGACCTTCACCAGGTCATCGGTCCACCTTGTTGGGGGCCTCCCTACGCTGCGTCTTCCAGTACGTGGCCGCCACTCCAGAACCTTACTGCCCCATCGGCCATTGGTTCTACGAGCAATGTGCCCTGCCCACTGCCATTTCAGTTTAGCGACTTGCAGAGCTATGTCGGTGACTTTGGTTCTTCTGCGGATCTCCTCATTTCTGATTCGATCACGCAGATTTAATATAAGTCATCCATTCTATTGTAATAATTATGTATGTACCTAAAATATTTGCACGCCATGAGAAGTGGCAGACATGTCGTGAGCCACTCTTTCTCAAGATCCTACATGCATGAGTTTTTTTATTCTGTATGTATACACATGTTTGGGCAAATAAAATTTCTTATTCTTATCCTATTTTTACATGTTCAGTAGTTATTCAGAGTGACTTCAATAAATGGGAACAGAACAATAATGCTCTATAGTGAGACCATGGCAGGCTATATTTTTTTTTTTCACTTGGATGTTAAATTTTTCGCATCGGTTGCTCGTTCAAAGCAGAATTTTTAAATATGCATGCTAGGAATCCTTCGGCTGACGGTAATCAACATGGCGACATGACAGCAACTTTCACCTGCTGATTCTCAGCATATATCCTTTAATAAGCACACGATCGATGACTCGACCCGACGTGGAAGCCTGTTCCTGACATTTGAATGTTTTCCTTGTTATTATTGACGAGCAGGGTAATTGTGTAACACATACCGCAGCAATAGATTTTTAGAATTGTGTAGATTCAATCTCTTAGTATTGTATAATTTCATGGCACACGTGTGAGCACAATGTACTTGCTGTAAAGCATCTATTTGTTGGGTTAGTCTTTTTTTGATGTTTTTTTTTTGTGTGTTTTCCATAATGGACGCTCTTAGCGTACCTACAATATATTTCTGCGTCGTTCTCACACGGTTGATTTCAAAATGAATGATGTAATCAAATATTTGTATCAATAGCTTGATAATTTAAAAGAGTGTCTATGGAGTTTCTTGCGCGTTCTTCTCCATAGGTACCTACTCTTTGGAATGAGCGACTAGCTTCACCTTACTGACTGACCGACCTTCTGACTTCTTCTTCTTTTTAGTCATTGGTATCCAAAATATACTTTACGCATAAAATAACAAAAATGATAATTAGTTTGCCACCTGTAGATAAAAAAAAAAATATGCGGACGATTCACCCGTTTCGGGCGAGTAAATTCGTGCGAATCGACTAATAAGTCATAAAGGTCGGTGCATGCATGACGTAATTTTATGGTGACACGGGGCTTTAGGGATCGCCCTAAAGTAGGTCATGGACTATATAAATATAATTATGTAGGGTGTTTACGCCTCATTTTACTTGTAGTAGAGGTCTGAGCATTGAGAATGTCCTGGGACCGTTTTGAAGGCAGGAACACTCTTCAATTTTGATCTGGAGGGTTGAAAAACATAGCTATTTTTTTAACCCATATTATCCCGCTGCTTAGCTAACACTTCCTCAAATCCTTCTAGGAACAATTTTTCCGCGTCACTCCGAACCAGCTCGCGGTATGAGTCCAGCAAACTCAGGTTTTAAGCCTAGTTTAAAGGCCTTTTTTAATGATTATTATTTAAACTAGTGCTTGACAGCAACCCCACCTGATGGTAAGCAGTGATGCAATCGTTGATGGTAAAGCGCACTAGTTTATTAAGAGCCTATTCACTCAATAAAACTGGGTGAATAGGAAGGAAGACGGTAATTGAGCGAAGTGATGCAATGTTAAATCCAACAATACTACCAGAGGGTGATGGATGTGGAGACCCTCCACGACTAAACTCACGACACAACAACATTTGACGCATCGTACCCGGCACACATCGCGACACAAATGCTCAGACCCGTCCTCCGTACGGCTTCACCAGAGATCATGCCGGAACACGACGAATCGCTTGGCGGCAGGACTTTGTCTAGGTGGTGGTAACTTCTGCCGGCAGCCGATGATTACAATCTTTGTTCTATACTTTTACGGTGTATGTCTTTTGCTGTAATGCCAGGAAACACATTTTCTTACCTTCTCTCTTTTATACTATCAGTTTGGACTAATTTTGAAAGTCATTGATATTCGATTGCTCCATGTGTTGGAAAATTTAGCTACTTAACAAAGTAAATAACGCAATGAATTTTGTTTAACTGTCGAAATGAAATCCATTACTACTGATTAGTGTGTTGCGCAATTACCCAGCTGTTTTGTTATACAGTATGTTAAGAAAACCCTGTCCGACCTATAAGGATAATAAAGGTTAGGTAAACACATGACCAAATATAATATAAAATTTTACGTAATCATCATAGTATCAATACAAATGAATTTTGAAATAATCTTTTTTTCTCGCGATTTAATTCCAACTTCCAAAAAAGTGACAACACCGGTATTATTATGAGCGAATAGCGATGCGACCACGTGCCGCGTGCCCTGCCGCCCGCCGCCCGCGGAAGGGTGCTCAACGCACATTTATTAAGTTACCTCTTTTTACGAAATAATATTTATTTTTTTAGGGGGATTTTTTTTTAAGTTTAGCCCGGTTTTGTATCCATTAGTAGAATCAGTTATCGATACCTAACAACACCTTCACAGGTTGGACAGGGTTTTCTTAACATACTGTATAGAGCAGGGGTCGGCAAGTAGTTTTAAGTAGGGTCCGGATATTGCTCGAAAATTTTTAAAAAGTCCAAAAAAAAATACTGATAATAATTAAGTACAGCTATTTATTACCTAAATTTAGTGTGAAAAATTGCATCGGCGGTCTTGAGCCAGGTTTTTAAAGTTTGGTTCTCGTGAAGAACAGCTAATTCGAAGAGTGTCTTCTAAGTGAGCGTCTGTTAATCTCGAACGATATTTGTTTTTCATAAAATTCATTTTTGAAAAAGATGTTTCGCATATGTATGTCGAGCCAAACATAGTGGCCAAATTGATAGCAAGTTTTTTGCAATTTTGATATTTTTCTGGGACATGATTGACCCAAAATTCTTCAATTGGCACCTTTTTATATATTTGCAAAGACACATCTTCTTGCAGATTGATTATTTCCATTTGAAGTGATGGCTTTGGCAGATTAAATAACTTGGCAGCCACATCTGTCCATTCGGCTGCTGTATCAACTTCAAAGGGTGACTTAAGAAACAGAGATAGCTTGCCCATCTCTGCAAAGTCTTGGAATCTTGTGGCAAATTACGCAGAAATTAAAGATTGGTTCAAAAATATTACGTATTTGTTTATACTTGACATACCTACAATACCTACATGACAATATTTGGCGGTCCGAGGTTCTACCTTTCGCGGTCCGCAAACGGACCGCGGTCCGCCTGTTGCTGACCGTTGGTATAGAGGATAGATTGAAGTGCTCATGTTTCACGAATATGATTTCCGTTAATTTCCTCTAAAAAAAACTAGTCATAAAATCTCGTGAGTAAAGCCGATAACTTTTCTAAATACGTCTTACAAAATGTATGTTTTATTATTATGCTTTTCTAATTTCCCAATGTTTGAAGACTAAAATCTTCAACCAGTGCGTCCTACCCGTCATGACTTACGGAGCCGAGATGTGGACACTAACGGTCAGACTAGTCCATAAGTTTAAAGCCGCTCAGCGAGCTATGGAGCGGGCTATGTTGGGCGTCTCTCTGAAGGACTGCATCAGAAATGAGGTGATCCGACAGAGGACCAAAGTCACCGACATAGCTGAGATGATTAGCAAGCTGAAGTGGTAATGGGCTGGTCATATATGCCGCCGGGCCGACAGCCGTTGGGGTAAACGAGTCCTCGAGTGGAGACCGCGTCTCGGCAAACGTAGCGTAGGACGCCCTTGGGCAAGATGGAGTGACGACATCAAAAAGGTGGCTAGTAGCGGCTGGCGGAGAACTGTTCAGGATCGAACTTGTTGGCGTGCCATGAAAGAGGCCTATGTCCAGCAGTGGACGAGTAGAGGCTGATGATGATGAATTTCCTAAACTCATATATAATCAAGATATTTTTAACATCTTAAATCCAACAAAAAAACAAAATGTAACCAAGTGCGAATCGGATAGACACACGAGGTTTTCCGTACTAATGTACGGACGACCGCCAGCAGCATGGCCGAAACTGTCATCAAACTTGACCCTTAATTCTTTAGCCATAAAATTCTAATAGAGAAATTTGAAAGATTAAAAAATGCCGAAAAGACACATCTAGTATGACCAGGGACCATTAACTTTTAACTTTATTTTTATTTGTTGACACATTATAATAGTACACGTTCTGGAAAACTTACTAGTATTATTACGGATCACAAGATACAGCTGGAGCTGCATAGTAGCTCATGAGACCGTTACGCATGTGCACTTCGAGTGCACAGGCGCCAAAACCCTATAGACACCCAGATCTCACACAGGTGTTTTCAACAAGCCAGGAGACTTAGTAAGCTTATGAAAGGAGGTTAAAAGGAGAAAAAAAGTCGTGGTGGCCTAGTGGTTAAAACACCAGCCTCTCAAGTATGAGTGCGCGGGTTCGATTCCTGGTCTGGTAAGTACCAATGTAACTTTTCTAAAGTTGTATGTACTTTCTAAGTATATCTTGGACACCAATAACTGAAGGTGAAGGAAAACATCTTGAGGAAATCTGGACTTTAAGTCTGAAATCGCCAACCCGCATTGAGCAAGCGTGGTGATTACGCTCAATCCTTCTCTGTATGAGAGGAGACTTGTGCCCAGCAGTGGGACGATAAAAAAGGTTGATGATGATGGAGGGAGGTGGACTGGTTGGATTAACCACCACCGGCCGCCGTCGTGGCCTACGCATAATAGTCCTCTTGAATTATTAAGTGGAGAAACAAAACCCGAGACATGTTCTTCTTCAGGTCCACTGCTGGACTAAGGCCTCCCCTACGGCTTACCAAAATGACCGGTCTTGTGCTGCCTGTATCCATCGGCTTGCCGCGTCCTTCACCCGGTCATCATGCAGTTCTGTCGCTGTCACAGACGGTCGGATGGCTGGCTGAGCCTCTGTAATAGGCTCCAGTATAGAAACAAAAAAAACCAACATCCCTAAATACAGAATGAGGCCACGAAATGTGGCGGAAGCTAGTAATTGTAGCATTTCTCGTGGCCACGCTGCGGTAACGCCATAATGCTCGTCTACCAATCATCGCGAGCATTGAGCGTGGCGTTGAGAGCCACAGAAAAATGCTTATTAGGGTTCCGTGCCTTAAGCGTGAAAACGAGACTATACGCTACTGTCCGTCTGTCACAAACCTGTATCACATGAACTGTCATAGATACTCTGTTGATATTGAGACTCGGTGGTAGGCCATAACATTGGTTCTCGGCAGAAGATACCACCCCCAGACAAAGTCTTGCCGCCAAGCGATTCTTCGTGTTCCGGCATGATGTCTGGTGAAGCCGTACGGAGGACGGGTCTGTGCAGTTATATTGCAATGTGTGCCGAGTACGATGTGCCAAATGTTGTTGTGTTGACAGTTTGGTCGTGGAAGATCTCCAGATGAATCTCCCTCTGGCACAGCATCGTTGGTCGTGTTGTTGGGTTTAATATGGCATCACCTCGCTCAACTGCCGTCTTCCTTCCTATTCACTCAGTTTTTTGAGTGAATAGGCTCTTAATAAACTAGCGCGCTTTACCATCAACGATTGCATCACTGCTTACCATCAGGCGGGATCGCGGTCAAACCCTGGCTTATAATTTAAAAAAAATGCAGATGTATGTATTTATTTTACCATAACAACAAAAATACTATGAGTTTTTTTTTAAGTAAAAGCTTATTTTGCGACGTTGAGCGCTTTTGTTGGATGGAGATAAAAAGCATTGAATTCGCGTGAGCGTGACTGACCCGACACCGTGATCTCTACAACGGGATATACACACATCAAAAGTGTCTAGGGATCAACATATATTTTTGCAATAACTTTTCTCCTGATTGATATTAATTAAAATTTTCATTAAGGATTCATCAAATAAAGTGTTTTCGTTTGTCACAGTAACGATAAACCAAGTCACCTTTGCATTAATAAAGAAATTTGCCATTTTCCTAATAAAGGGATATTTGACATTTGAACCACTAACACAAAAGTTCGAAAAAAAGTCTGAAACAACAGTTTTCTCTAAAATTTTATTGGGTAACTTAAACAATTAATAATCCGTGTTCCTACCGCGAACACTAACAGCACAAGAACATCGGTTTGGCATACTCAAAATGAGTTCATCCAAATCACGCTGTGGAATGGCCGCCCATGTTCGTTGCAACAACAAAAAAAGGTCTTCTTGCGACTGGATACCCTCCATATTCGGCAGAGCTCTTCTCTGTAGCATATCCCATGCATGCTCAATCGGGTTCAAGTCTGGCGACTGAGCAGGCCAGGGCAGGACATTGATGTTAGTTGCGGCGAGAGTCTGTCTTACAACTCTTGCGGTGTGCGGTCGTGCATTATCATGCATTAACTGAAATAAAGGACCGATTTGCACTTGTAGAGGAACGATGACGTCTGATACAATCGTCTCAGCATAAATTTGAGCGTTGAGGTTGCCTCTGATCCAAATCAACTCAGTTCTTCTGCCGATCCAAATACCCGCCCATACCATGATGGTTCCACCACTATAAGGATGGACTTCCTGGCAGGATTTTAATCGCTGTTGGCGTCCAGGGGTTCTCCAGTGTCGTATACGTCTTGTATCCGGTCTCATACCAAAACGAGACTCATCAGAAAAGCACACGAAACGCCATTGTTCTTCTGCCCAATTTCTGTGTTCAAGAGCCCATTGATATCGAATCCTACGATTGTGCATTGCTATAGGTGGTACCCGTAGCGGTCTTCGGGAATGAAGGTTCACTTCATGCAAGCGGTTTCTGACTGTTTGGTCGCTAATTAAGTTCCCTGAAGAGTGATGAAGCCTCACGGCTAACATCATGGCGGTTATTGTTGGAGCTCTTCGAGTTAAGATTTGAATGTATCGGTCTTGTCTCCGTGTGGTGCAGCGATACCGTCCTCCATGGCGCTCAGCCACGGTACCAGTGCTTCGGTAACGTGTCCAAAGTCGACTGACAACACTCTGACTTGTATTCAGAGCTAAAGCCATAGTACGTTGCCGGGAACCAGCTTCTATCATTCCCACGGCTCTGAGCATTTCTTCCCTGCTTAAATGACGTCGCCGCTCCATAATAACGTTGGTTTTAATCAGTAGTAGGGAAACAGTAGCACTAATAATGTCTTCAATGCGTTGTATGTTTTTATAGGGAAAATATTGACAGCTGATTTTCATCTTTTACTCGAATTTGATTCACAGTTCCTGATTCAAATTATGAAATGCACCAAAAAGGATCCATATAAATTTATAAAATCATTAATTTATTACAAAGCCACATCTCAATCTCAAGAAATCCGCATAAAAATGCTTGATCCCTAGACACTTTTGATGTGTGTATGTACATAGACGTATGTTTACTGTGTATATATAAATATATATATATATATGACGATATCAGGGATGGCGGAGCGATAAGGTCGTCACCATCTGGGTGTGGTGGAAAGGGCACCATCTGGTAGGTGAAATAGAGTGAAGAGTATAATAATAGAGTGTTTTAAATAGAGTGAAGTCAATAACAATTTAAATAGGTAAACCGACAGTTTCGCCCCGGAGAATGCCCTAGTTCGCGTCTCAATCCGAAGTGACCGTTCAACAATCTCCATTTCCCAAAACGACTCTGTCCACGTGCCGATATTACAAAATAACGTCATAGCGTTTGCCCCACTACTACGTAAATCAAATGAGCGACTTTCATCCAAACGACACGGCTATCCACGACATAAACCTAGATTGCGTCACCGATGCCTTTTTTTCTATAGATTGTGGCACGGAACCCTTCGTGGGCGAGTTTTTCGAGTGTGTAAATCATTACTGTGTTGGATTGTTGTTAGTTGAGACGATGCCGATGGCGAAACAAGAACCTACATATAAGAAAATCTATTATATTGTTTGACAAACTTTCCAAACACTTATTGATATTCTTTTTTTAACTTTAAACTACTTACCTAGTATTTGACAGCGATCCTGCCTGATCTCTAAAAACTTATAATAGAACTTCTAATGTATCACAGTTCTTAAAAAAAAATAATGTTTTCTTCATCAATTAGGCTACATACCTATTTATTTGACTGTTTCATTAAAATCAGTTTGACGGTACCTATTTATTTGTTTATAAAACAAAACATCAAAACCATATATTGATTAAAATACATTCAACACAACAAAATATATCTATTTTACTTATATAACGACGCAGGTTTGTGCGCTGTTATAAGTCTGTTAAGATAACGCCTTCTGCCAGTCGTTTTATACGTGCAGCCTGTAGACCACGTATACCCAGCGGTCATACAGCGACCTGCGCGTACAGTATAATAACCCAGTCAAAGTGGTCTTGGGATTGCCACGGCGCTGTAGCGCATCAGGGATGTTTGCGGAGGCGAGGGTCCTCCTTCTCCCTCTTACGTAGGTGGACAAGAGTCCAGAAACACTTCAGTCAATTTATTACTAACATTAGGTTAAGCTGTACTTTTACTAACACTATAATGGATATTTATATATAATTTATCTACACTAATACATAAAGCTGAAGAGTTTGTTTGTTTGAACGTGCTAATCTCAAGAACTACTGGTCCGATTTGAAAAAATCTTTTTGCGTTAGATAGCCCATTAATCCAGGAAGGCTTTAGGTTATATACCATTACGCTGCGACCAATAGGAGTGGAGCATAACAAAAATTTAAAATGTATGAAGTATGTCATGATCTAGAAGTGTAATAATATATCTATAGAAAATGACTCTCTTGGGGTTAAAATAAAATGTTCAAATAACTAATTCCACGCGAACATAGTCGCGGGCGGCCACTAGTCTGAAATAAAAAATTTGAATTGGAATTAATACAAACTGAGTAACGTACCTATTCAAAACATTAGCACTTGTATGTATGAATATAATTTGAATCCTTACATTTCCCACCGTCCAGTTTTAACGGTACATAGTCTTCAGTTCCGTTCTCAGTGTAGCAACAAAAAGTTTAAGCTTTAAAACATTAATTGTGCATCCTTACACAGACTGACGTCCAATTTCCTTCAATTCAGAACAGCTGTTGAATATAAAATAAAAACTGTGTGTACGGACAACAGAATCAACAACATTCGTTGCGTAATTTACGTCGTTAAGCAAACATAGTTTTCGATCATTTGGAGTAATGGATTGCATTACAAATTAGGGTGCAAGAGAGGAGAAAGAGCACTAGGTGGGACACTTCCTTTTTTTTTACGGACAAATCACACTGATTGAGCTAGCACCAAAGTAAGTTCGAGACTTGTGTAATGGGATACTAACTCAACGATACTATATTTTTAATAGATACATATATAGATAAACACCCAAGACCCAGGCCAATCAGGAAAAGAACGTTTTCTGTCATGACCTGGCCGGGGATCGAAACCACGTCGCAGGCAGGCGTGTTGACCGCTGCGCCACGGAGATCGACAAAAGGAGAGTTGAGAGGAGCCTGTGTCCTAGCGACTCCTAGCAGGTTAATGCCATAATATACTTTATTACCCGAGTGGTGTACATATTAAGGTATTCTCTATTACAGAGTAGAGCTCTAATCCATTCTATTTAATTCTGTCCCATTCTACCCCATTATATTCCATTCTATTACGTTCTATTGCACTTTATTTCATTCTATTGGTATTACATTTTTATTAACCAAAATGTTGACGGTTGATATTTTTTTGTCGATTACTATGTATAACCATGGAGAAAGATGTTCAGTTTTATGATCCACTTCTTTCTAAGACAAGCTGTGTAGTAAAAACATCAAAATATCGAAGCTCGGAAACCCTAAGAATTAAAGTCACGGAAACGACAGATGGTCGGAGCCGTTCTCATAGCCACACCGTGGCGGGGACAAAATGCGCTGCAATTTTCTTGTGCAACGGGCGTGATAGTCTTATACCCACTGTATCCAAGTTTATTTTAGTTTTTTTTTTTTAATAGTTATAAACTAGCATTTGACCGCATTCCCGCCTGATGGTAAGCAGTGATGCGATCGTTGATGGTAAAGCGCGCTAGTTTATTAACACCCTATTCACTCAGAAAAACTGAGCGAATAGGAAGACGGCAGTTGAGCGAGGTGAGGCAATGTTAAACCCAACAACACGACCAACGATGCTGCCCCAAAGGGAGATTGATCTGAAGACCCTCCACGGCCAAACTCCCAACACAACAACATTAGGCGCATCGTACCCGGCACACATCGCAACACAACTGCTCAGACCCGTCCTCCGAATTTGAATTTAGTTTTATTTTTTATACCTATCTTGAAAGTAAAAATATTCTTGTGATTATTACTTCGATTGTGTGAATATGATTCGCCTGTTTCACTTTTTTTCTGTTTTTGTGGGGTGCATAGTAATAAGCTTTTCCCTTCAACTAAGATGAATAATAATATATGTAATAGGAATATGGTTCATGTTGTAACTGTTAGTCAAAGGCATAGGATTCTGCGGGTTACTGAAGATTACTGATCTGCGGAGTCTTATTCTAATACAGTTATTATTAGTTATTATTCTGTGATGTCCGGCTACAGGACCCTTTACTGAACAAGCAGTTCGGCTATGTAATGACTTGCCCGTGTCCATAAGGCGTGCTCAAACTCTGTCCACTTTTAAAACTATGACAATAAAGCACTTTCTCTCTCTTTAAACATGTCATTATATTTTATTTGCTCTTGTATGATGTTTATTAATTAGATGTATATACAGGGTGTATCTGACGTCGTAACGCAAAGTTCGCGAAAAGGCTAGACCGCATGCCACTAATAAAATTATGATAGTCATTTATGTCGTTAATGAACGGGTACAGAATACACAGTGATTAAAAAAAAGTGTCGGCTTGGCCATTGAACGTTGCAAGCGTGTCGCCGTGCGTTTTGTAGGTATGACGTTGATGCCTGATGTGAGCTCTATTAAATCAGCTGATAAGATAGTTTTCCGAGTTTTGTTTTCATTGCGCTTTTTTATGTAATTAGCGAATTAATTAATTTTTACTTTAAAATCTTATTGGGTTATAAAAGCATAGTAATTATGAACGGTCTAAAGTGAAAAATGATGAATCAGAAATGAGGAGATCCGCAGAAGAACCAAAGTCATCGACATAGCTCTGCAAGTCGCTAAACTTAAGTGGCAGTGGGCAGGGCACATTGCTCGTAGAACCGATGGCCGATGAGGCAGTAAGGTTCTGGAGTGGCGGCCACGTACTGGAAGACGCAGCGTAGGGAGGCCCCCAACAAGGTGGACCGCTGACCTGGCGAAGGTCGCGGGAAGCCGATGGATGCGGGCAGCACAAGACTGGCCAGCGTGGAAAGCCTTGGAGGAGGCCTTTGTCCAACAGTGGACATCCACAGGCTGAAGAAGAAAGTGAAAAAAACTACATATATTTTTTTAAATCATGAAAAATCCGACGAAACATTTCACCACTGGGGGTTCAGAATCATTTACTGGATCCATGGTACTCGTTTGTGCGTCGATGTCAGATACACCCTTTATTTAGTTAAACTAGTATGATAAATTTAACGTACATATTTATTGTATACTCTATGTAAATAGTACACTGTAGACTACCTACACTATTTCTCTCTCCTTCCCCTTAGTATCCCATCCAGAGGTTGTCTGTAAAAGATAGCTCTGAGCGGTAAGACCGCCCATTGTGTCACCCTTTGTAAAATCTTTATATTTATGGTCTGTAATCTAATTCTGCAACCTCTAGGGCTTCGTCTTATTCTGCAGCCTATTGAGGTCCACTGCTAGATAAATGCCTCTCCCAAGGCTTTCCACAATGACCGGTCATGTGCTGCCCGCATCTATAGACTTCCCGCGACCTTCACCAGGTCATCGGTCCACCTTATTGGGGGCCTGGTTACGCTGCGTCTTCTGGTACATGGCCGCCACTCCAGAACCTTACTGCATCAGCTTTAGGCTTTTTCTTTTATTGACACCCGTCATCACAGGACGTTGCCGTCCCTACTCTTCTTGCGTGGCAAGAAATGTTGTTAGTCAGTTTTAGTTTTGTTACACCAATTCTTCAGGGCTTTTTTGCGGCATTGGCTATATTTTTTTGGATCGCTTTTTATCCATAATTTAATTTAATTTTACATTATTTATGTAGTTGTCATTTTTATATTGTTATTTACATTATTACTAATACTTTCTTACATTGGCTTAGACCTCCGTAATCTCTTGCCACTTATCTCTGTTCAAAACTGCTAAAGACGAGTTCTTAATGAAGAAGTCCAGCTCATCTTGCTATATCCGCCTGGGCCTTCCACGATGTTCCCAATCCAATCCTAACTATAAAAGATAAATACAGTACAACGGAAATGACAGCTGACAATCGCTGTTTTAATGGCCGCACTGAGGTAAGGCCATAATGTACCAATCATCAGGTGCAGCGACCGTGATGATGAACATCAGGAACTATTATAGCACGTACCAGAGGGCAAAGTATTTTTGGTAGTTTATGTTTAAAAATACTTATACCAAAGATTATTAAGAGCAATGCTGATACTAAATACATTACAAAAAACTGTTAACGTTGTATAAAAAACATAGCGGCCCGCCGCCCAACCGGCTGGTACCGCCGCAAATGCGACGTCCCACAATTTTTAAATTTGTGATATCTTCGAAACTATTTATTTAAATCATGTGCTGAAAAGGGCGATATAGATCTATATTAAAAAAAATTAGGGTTGGATTACCCTTAACATTTAGGGGGATAAAAAATAGATGTTGTCCGATTCTCAAACCTACCCGATATCCACACAAAATTTCATGAGAATCGGGAAAGCCGTTTCGGAGGAGTTTAACCGCAAACACCGCGACACGAGAATTTTATATATTAGATATAAAAAAGTTAGTTCTATCATAAGTAAATATTTATATGTGAGTCGTTACATAGTCAATACATTCAGAAGCCTGAAAGTAGTCTTGCTAACTGATATCATGCACGTGGGTTATGAAGATCTTCATAATAGGGATATTTCCTGGATAAAAAAAAAATGATTCTATTTAGTCCGTCATTCAGATTATAAAAAATCAATAAAAATTAACAAATATAAAAGGCATCAAAGATCGGGAGTGGTGGCTGGTGATGTCACTGGTCGCTAAAAAGCGTAGCGTGCAGTGACGTCACACGAGTTTTCAACGCACCGTGTCGTCTTCATTTTTCGTTTATATGAAAAAAGAAAAAATACGTGTCTAGTATTTTTTGGAAATCTGACTGACGGACTAATTAGTTTTGTTTAGTCAACTACTTTTATAATCAGCCTATAATATTATACTCCTGAAACACAGCCCTCCTCTCGGTTTGAGGGAGTGGGCAATAATCTACTACTAACCACCATGCCCAGGGCAGGTAGGTAGATGTCAAAACTTCAAAGACATGTGACACTGGCCCCGATACCCTAATTCAGAAACTAAATTAATTTTTAGTTCAGTGGATCTTTTTATTTCTATTTCATTAAGAAAAGGACTAAAGATAAAAAGTTAGTATAGATCTGTCAAATTCGTCCGCTCCTGACGTTTTAAAAAATTTGGATTTCGTATGGCGTACTATTGGTCGCCATGTTTATAATCACGTCTAAACTGTCTACGGAGTATCTTAATTTGAGAGGATTGAACTTTTTTATTTTATTTTTAATAATTATAAACTAGTGCTTGACCGCAATCCCGTCTGATGGTAAGCAGTGATGCGATCGTTGATGGTAAAGCGCGCTAGTTTATTAAGAGCCTATTCACTCAGAAAAACTGAGCGAATAGGAAGGAAGACGGCAGTTGAGCGAGGTGATGCAATGTTAAACCTAACAACACGACCAACGATGCTGCGCCAAAGGGAGATTGATCTGAAGACCCTCCACGACCAAACTCCCAACACAACAACATTAGGCGCATCGTACCCGGCACACATCGCAATATAACTGCTCAGACCCGTCCTTAGTACGGCTTCACCAGACATCATGCCGGAACACGACAAATCGCTTGGCGGCAAGGCTTTGTCTGGTGGGTGGTAACTTCTGCCGGCGGCCGGTGTTATGGCTTACCACCGAGAAACTAAAAGGTTATCTCTATCCTTTTTGAAATATGTATAAAGAAAAAGATGCTCTTAATTTAAAATTAGTTTAGTGAATAAGAAAATCAGAGCCAATATCATTCTCAGTCAGTCTTCGAAGTTTTGGCTCTAGGACATGCAGGCTTGCCCACGATGTCTTCCTATAACATTAAAAAGCGCAGATAAATAGTCAGTACTTTAGATTCATTCAGTGAGATAGAAATCCAGGAGAAAGCTAGGCAGATGATAGTGTTTGTTAAGAAAATCTAGCTGTTGGTGGAAAATTTACACCACTTTGGATGAAAATCAAAAATATAATTAGTCCGCCTTATGGGTAATAAAAAAAATTAAGACCCGTATTTTTTATTTTGTCGAAATTACCAAAAACTACTGAGATATAGCTAATCTAAATAGAAGCCATACTAGATATATTATAATTTCATAAATAGAACGTGACAAAGTTCTCAAGCCCAACCATAACCCAACGAGCCTTTGAAACAACAATACAACGCAGTGGTGTTGCGCGTGAGTCGATCACAATTCACCAAGTCACTGACCCCTACTAATATGGCTAACGACTTATGAATGGGGTACCTCCGTACCTACTATGCATTTTAGAAGAGTTTTTTTTAGTTGAACTCAGATTATGGTCTGCGTAATGTAACTATTTTTAGTTTTTTGACCATAGTTGACAGAATTTGGGGCAAAGGTTTGTCAATTTTAGACTTAATAGAACAATAGCGATACTTACCAGTATCTACAATAGTAGGGTAATTTCCTAACACATTATCAGTAGGAAAGTGTTGAAATGTCAATAATCAATTTGACAGTTCAACAACATTCATTACGTTATTTAGAATGTTGAGTAGACACATTTTTCGGGCATACGGAGTAATGGATTAGCAATATATTTCATAATACATAATTCAAAATCCAGAAAATTTGAGGTCTAGGATAATTGTTATATTTTTTATAATACAATGGCCCTGATTCCCTTGTTTACAAACTAAACCATATTTAAGATTAGTGGGTGTAGTTTAGTTTAAACTAACTAAGTTTAGTTCATCTTTTTCTTTCTATTTCATTAAGAAAAGAACAGAATATAAAAATTAGTTTAACCCTGTGAAATTAGTTCGCGCCTGTGTAAATCGACGTACTTTTAGTCGCCATATTTTTAATCGCATCTAAACTGTCAATGGAGTATCTTAATTTGACAGAACTAAATATCGGCCGCCGACAGAAGTTACTACCCACCAGACAAAGCCTTGTCGCCAAGCGATTTGTCGTGTTCCGGCATGATGTCTGGTGAAGCCGTACGGAGGACGGGTCTGAGCAGTTGTGTTGCGATATGTGCCGGGTACAATGCGCTTAATGTTGTTGTGTTGGGAGTTTGGTCGTGGAGGATCTTCAGATCAATCTCCCTTTGGCGCAGCATCGTTGGTCGTGTTGTTGGGTTTAACATTGCATCACCTCGCTCGACTGCCGTCTTCCTTCCTATTCGCTCAGTTTTTCTGAGTGAATAGGCTCTTAATAAACTAGCGCGCTTTACCATCAACGATCGCATCACTGCTTACCATCAGGCGGGATTGCGGTCAAGCGTTAGTTTATAATCATTAAAAAAAAAAACTGATATGTTATCTTCTATCCTATTCTTAATGACATCGAAAGAGCACTGAATTAAAATTAGTTTGTGAGCTAGCGAATCAGTACCATTAGCTACTTGTTTGTTAAAATGACTACCAGCATATGATGTGTCCATTGATTCTGCATACATATGTATGTTTTGTAAGATAATATCGCATTGTTAACAGTGGGAAGTCGAATGCTCAGACTATGAATAATACTATGAGTAATAGTGTCGGTAACTAAACTTTGAGCTTGATCTGGACTAGCGTCGTACGGAGTTTCTATAGAATAAGAGGCCAGGTTATACTGTTTTTGTTTCAACTGACGTACGTCTGTACTTGTAATCCATGCACATATAACTAGGTGTAAACACGATACAAATAGTGAAATTCAATTACAAATGATGAGTACAAATTATAAAATTAAAAACATAAAACAAAATTAACATAATGAAAAATAAGCATTGATATTACAAATAATGTAGACAGGATAATTATTTTTGTTTTAAATACATTGACAATGAACAATTGTAATGAGGGAGTCGCCTGTGTCTGTAACACAGTTTATACTAGGACACAGACGGTCACTCTGTCTCAAAATGCATAGCGTTGTACTTTTTTTTGTGTTTTTTTGTTTCATTTGGAACCGGCTAAGGTCAGAGCCCATTTTGCCATGTCTTCAGTAATTAATTTTCAACTATCTTTTTTTTGACGCTGTGGAATGCCTTTACGCACCATACGGGACAAAGTCATGATGTGGCCACCATGCTGCAATATTTCAATGTGTTTTTATGAATTGTCGTCCTCCGTGGCGCAGCGGTCAACACGCCTGCCTGCGACGTGGAGGCCCCGGGTTCGATCCCCGGCCAGGTCATGATGGAAAACGATCTTTTCCTGATTGACCTGGGTCTTGGATGTTTATCTATTTATGTATCTATTATAAATATAGTATCGTTGAGTTAGTATCCCATAACACAAGTCTCGAGCTTACTTTGGGGCTAGCTCAATCTGTGTGATTTGTCCGTATATATTTATTTATTTTTTAATTATTCACTGAATGCACTTTTTACTACATAAACCAAGCGTTTTTGTTTAGTAAACGACACTAAAAATAATTTAAAAGTCCAATGAAAAATGAGCGTGGCACTCATCTCAGCTTTCCCGCCAAAACTCGGCGCGTTGTACTTAATTGTTTTATTCTTTTTTTTTATGTCTGATTGAGATGAAAAAAATGTATTTGGTTTTTGAAATAAAGATTATTATATAGATTGGACATTTAATTTACAAGTGGTAAAAAGATAATAAAGAAATTAAGGAAAATTTAGAAGATGTCACTTTATAAACAGAATACGATGAACGATGAACGGCAAAGCAGGACTTCCAGACAATTATTTTTAACAATTAGAATTTCTTGTACCGCTAGTATTTTCATCTTAATTGATATCTTAACCTACATTTTTACACCGCTTGCCATTTATCTCCATATCTAAAATCTTATTTTTAAACACTTTTATGTTGTGGATAACGTCATTTCATGCTTCTCAACGACCGACGTGACCGCGACTGCTGTGACAAGTTTTCTTCTTAAAATTAGTTTTTGGCCTGCGCAGTCCGCCAGGGCTGTGTCTTTCAAACCGTAACAGTTAGACAGCTGGAAGTTTCTATTAGACCGCTTTATTAAAATAATAATAATTACTGACAGAACTATTGTTGCAAATAAGCCTGATATAGTAGTGATAGATCGATTAGCCCGCCTCGCAATGATTGTCGATGTTACCATTCCACATGACGGGAATCTCGTGAAAGCTGAGAAACAGAAACAAATTAAATATCTCGACTTGACGCACGAGGTTGTTGACATGTGGAATGTGGACTCGGCTGTCATTGTACCGATTGTCGTATCGGCCAATGGTGTGATAGCCAAGAGCCTCGACCAACATCTATTGAGGCTCTCGTGAGGCAGTTAGATCAAAGGCCTGATTCAAAAGGCAGTACTCCTCGATACTTCCCGCATCGTGAGGAACCTCCTCACCATCCTGTCTCTGGAGTCCTAACCACCGGTAGCTTGGACGTCGCTCCCGCCATCGGTGGAACACTATTTTTTATATTTTTAAATGTTTTTATATAAATATTTAAAAATGTAGAACAATATGTATATATAAAGAAATAAAGGGAATAATAATTAAAATATGCAGGAATTATCGTTTATTTTAATAAAATATAACCCCTCTAAACTTAAAAAATATTCAAAAAGAGTAGTTTTTAGAAAATAATTTCTACTAACGAGTTTTATAATAATGGAAACACGGCAATGTCATTCTATCACCATTCCATTACGAGGCGACCGACCTATAATTGATCGATCATTATGATTTTAGTAGATTACGATTACTTTTAGAACACAGACAATAGAATGGCACTATAATCGTATTAGTAACACCGGTATTATTATGAGCGAATAGTGATGCGACCACGTGCCGCGTGCCCTGCCGCCCGCCGCCCGCGGATGGGTGTATAACGCACATTTATGAAGTTACCTCTTTTTGCGAAATAATATTTATTTGTTTAGGGGGATTTTTTTTTAAGTTTAGCCCGGTTTTGTATGCATTAGTAGAATCAGTTATCGATATCTAACAACACCTTCACGGGTCGGACAGGGTTTTCTTAACATACTGTAGAAGCTTATGGTGAAGAGTTGTCGCGAGTGATTTCAAAAGTTTAGAAACTATGAAGACAAAGCACGTAGCTTAAGACCGAAATCGTACGAAGACATGTAATTGGAAGCATTATTGGAGGAAAATAGAAGGAAGAGGAAAAACCCGCCCATTACTACACCAGACATGACAAAATTGTTCTCCTACATGATAATGTTCGTCAAAAAATTCAAAAAACGGCGGAAACTTATTTATACACCTATTAAAATACAAATTTTTAGCTGCATTCGGTCAGACTAAAAGCCGACCAATATAGCTGTGAGTAGGCTATGATGATGGAGAGGCGATGAGGAAGGAGATGATGTTCAGAAAGCTTCGTGTGCGACTCGAACTTTCCCGCTTCTTTGCAGCCTAACCGTACAGCATCAAATTGATTAACTGCGGATAAAATGATAATCAGGCAAATTAATTAAAATGTCTTCGTGACATTGCTTAGTTTTAATCATGGTAATTTTACGGTGATTTTCTATTTTATATTCATAATAAAACTGTTGATAGATTTAGGTCAAAGTCACCACGATGCTCATTAAGTGTACTCGCACTGAATGGAAAAAATGACATCCTAATGTTTTGGGTTAATAAAGAATGCTAGTTAGTTGTTTTATGCTAATGAATACATTGGTCCTCAAAGAAGGCGGGTCGCTTATAAATGATGCGATGACTTTTGAAATATCTGAACAATCCTATTAAAATAGAAACAAAAGTATAGTTTTATTTTTAAAAAATGTGGGAATTAATAAAACCGTTTTATTACCATTTTGTTGCGTAGGAACCCAAACAATACATCAAAGTAAGGCTTATATTTTTTGGAACATTGATCGTAACGATTCAGAACTTTTACGGACACATTACAGTTTTTGAAAGGAAAAATGCTAGAAAATTTAAGGGGTCTATGGCCACTATTGCCACGCTAAAATGCTATAACTATACAGAGCTGTGCAGAAGCGTAGCGTGCCTTAGCGGGGCCCCGTATAAAATTTTGTTTGGGGGCTCTTAGGAAGGGTAAAGATTTCTTACAAAAGAAAAAAAAAATGCATAAAATTACTGTAGTAGTATAGTATTTTTCTAGTAACTTTCAGGGAATTCACAAAACTGCTGCTGCTTTTCACTGTTGGCCTTATAGCCTCTGCACACTGCGCGCGACGGACGGTATCCAATGAGAAATTGCTTTTTTGACTTTTGTCATTTGTGAAATAAAAAAACGAGTGTGCTTATGACCACACGACTGAAGTGAAACTTCTTTCGCTCCATCTGTATGTATATATATATATATATCTAATATATAAAATTCTCGTGTCACGGTGTTCGGCTTTAAACTCCTCCGAAACGGTTCGACCGATTTTGATGAAATTTTTTGTGCTTAACCGGTATCTATGAGAATCGGCCAACATCTATTTTTCATCCCCCTAAATGTTAGGGGTAGTCCACCCCTAAATTCTTTTTTTTATTTTTTAGACAAAATTTTTAATTTCTATTTCTTTATGATACAACATACAAAAATACATACAATCCCCAATTTTCACCCTTCTACGATCAACCCTTATTTTTTAATAGCCATTTTAGTAATTTAATCTATTATTTATATGGCAAAACAACGTTTGCCGGTCAGCTAGTATATATATATATATATATACATACATATATATATATATATATATATATATATATATATGTGTGTGTACAATATATACATGTATACACATATACATATATTAATTTTATACAAATATTTCAATTTATTTCATCGTTTCATTGGTAAATTAATATTTTTGTATAGATCTTCTATTTTTCAAATATTTTGTTAGTTTCTGAAAAAAATGCCTTTTAATAGTATTAGTTACTACTTACGCAGTCACTTTAAGGGTACTCTATCAATCAATAAATCAAAATCAAAAGTCATTTATTCAAATTAGGCTGAGAATCACCACTTTTTGAATGTCAATATCATGTATGACAGTCCCTCACAACGCCCACACATCGACACTTCCTAGTGCTTTTGCTGGGAAGAAGAAGTGGCGGAACAAACTCCCCAGCAGCACAGCTGACTGTTCATATAAAAAAAAAAAAATGACTTTATACAATACTATGTAGGTAATGTAATAAACACAAGAACAGACATATTTGTGCATTGTAAAAAGTAAGTTAAATGCACTCATATAACGTGTCAGTAAGCTAATTTCGGAGAAAGAACACAAACATTGTCTTGAGTTAATCAGAGCGACCAGCTATTCAAATAGCATTATAAAATAGCATTGCATAGCATTTAAATAGTCACTTACGGAATTATAATACGCCTGTGAATAAAGGCTGGATTCGATTTGTGCTTTAAATACTACTACTGTCTTTTGGCGTGCGTACATAAACGAAGCTAGTTCTACCTACCCCCTTTGAAATAAGATTTGAGTTTATGAGTGTGTCTTCATGTTGAGTGATTTCGGAGAAAAAAGCTCTTAAAAGCCTTTTAATGTTGCGATGTCAATGTAACTTCTTGTAACAACTAAGTACTAACCACAAATGCAATTATACGTATTTACATATCCATTTCCCTAGTGTTCTGGTTACGGCCATTCCCTTTTCATCAACCAATGTAAAGCGATACTGCGATTTTTAAGGGGCTCTCTATAATGTTAGCACAGGTTTGTTCGAAATCCTTGCAGCCTCGGTGCGCGAGCGCTAATCGCACTTGGGTGACTTTATCAATACATTTCACGACATAATTTCCTTAAGAGGGGACTCTAGTGCCGAGAATTTGGAAAAAAGGTATTTGAAGAAACTATCGCCGTCGCGTTGCGTCCAACCTATCCCGGTAAAGTGCGAAAAGGA
Organism: Sesamia inferens; assembly: GCA_037179545.1. Classification (NCBI taxonomy): domain Eukaryota; kingdom Metazoa; phylum Arthropoda; class Insecta; order Lepidoptera; family Noctuidae; genus Sesamia; species Sesamia inferens. The sequence continues at coordinate 10,975,295 of CM073935.1, read as the reverse complement.
CAGTTGTAGCTCAGGCTGATTTTACCAACAAAAACGTTGACCAAAAGACGTTTCGTATTCCACTGTTTTCTTTTTCAAAACAGATCTTAATTATCAGAACATTATGGTAAAAATGGGTTATTTTTCGCGATTTTGAAGTATCGTATTTCTTTTATTAATTAAGTTTCGGAAAAATCAAATGATAGGGGCACATATAAACACGGTGTAAAATTGTAGAAAAAAAAAATTGCTCTAAAAGCATTATCCACGAAGGCAACAGTTGAATACGTTTGTATAGAGAAATAAATAAAATAAAATAAATAAATATATACGGACAAATCACACAGATTGAGCTAGCCCCAAAGTAAGTTCGAGACTTGTGTTATGGGATACTAACTCAACGATACTATATTTATAATAGATACATATATAGATAAACATCCAAGGCTCAGGCCAATCAGGAAAAGATCGTTTTCCATCAAGACCTGGCCGGGGATCGAACTAGAGTTCCCTCTTAATGTGACTAACAGCACGCCATGTCTTTACAACGTAATTTTTGCTTGATACAAAACCTGAATATAGTTTGTTCAAAATAAGCAACTGAATCGATTCCAGTCACTTTTCACCATATTATATTTTTTTGCAAATACATTTAGAAATAGTTGCAATGTGGTTACCGAGCGCACGACACAGCTGGTGGTAGAACATAATACTAGCACAGTGAGATAGCGCCGCGCCACTACAGGATTAGGCGGGAGAGCAGTGCGTTGACCATATTTTTGTTGGGACAACCAAATAAGGTAACAAGCGCATAACTTTGTGGTTTTTCATGACAATTTTTTGAAATTTTCTACATAGATTCTTTACTTAAAAATACTGGACACGTGTTTCTCCATTCCTCTAAGAAGATCATTTGCAAATAAAAAATGGTCACTCTCATCTTCTTTATTTCTTTTTGTGTAAGCAGTGACGCAATAGTTGATGGTAAAGCAAGCTAGTTTATTAAGAGCCTATTCACTCTAGCCTTGAAGACACTTCAATTGTAGTCAGACGAAAACACCGCCGCTGGCAAATTGTTCCGTTCCCTTGATATGCGCAATATAAAAGACACGACGAAACCACTGACCACACAAAATTTTACAGTCCAAGTGTGGTCTGCAGATGAATATTGAATAATTCATAGAGTAGTTCAATGCTATTTGTGTTTGGTTCGCAAACTTATTAAGAACTAATTTGTGTGCAAAGTATGGACCGCTTCATGAAAATGATATGCCCTGACATTATTTTTGAGTAAGTAAGGACTAGTCTGGTTCTGTTTACGTGAGTTATTTTAGTTCTGACGATATGGATTTAGGTCGGTAGTTCTTCTCCAAATGAACTGATAGCCGGAAAAATAATAGCATATTTTTATTTGTGGAAAACATATTAACTAAATCTTTCTTAAAATACTGCAGCATGATATGGAAAAATTCAGTTATATTTAGGGGTGTTAGAGAAAAAGATGTAAACACATTGAGACGGGGTCCGATGCCTGCTAAGTCCGTTGATTGATCAAAGAAGATAGCTTGGCCCTAGCACAAAAAGTGAACGAACACGGGTGGGTTTAGTCAGTAAAAGTCTGACACGCTTTGACTAGAGCTGGAGAGGATATTTGATGATGTTTCACCCACAATAAAAGGGTGTTATCCAGTACTTACGTATGTAGGTCCCTAGCACTATTCTGAGCGACGCGTCCGTTTCGCGTGGATGTGACACTTAATTTCAAAGTCCAGTGTCCAAGCCCATTTTTTTTTTTGTGTTTGTTATTATTTTATGCGTTGTATTTTACGAAAATAAATGTATTCTCTGTCTTTCTTTCTTTTTACATTGAAAGACTGTCTCCATGGGACCGACAGCGTTATCCCGAGGAAGAATGATTAGTCATATATTTAAGTCAAGGTTGATTATATGTTCCTCACCTTTTTGGTATTATATGTTGTATAATTATCTCAAAATTAAACATGGCATAAATATACCATTATTTATTTTTACTTTAATGATTATGGAGTTTCGTCATAATACGATAGTGTGCTTAGCAAACTTGTCAGCTTACCAAACGGTGCCGGAGGTTTGTCTGGGTAGGACAAGTCAAGTCAATCCAGTTATAGCTGTTCTGGATCAAAATAAACATTGCTGTTTTAAGGATTATTTCTTAATTCATTGATTGTATGAGTAGGCTTTCGAATTAGATTCTGCATATATTAGAGGAATAAGCAGGAAGTAATCAGATTTAATGAGTGGGTTCTTACGATTTTAAATGCATGATTTTTCATTGGATTTTATTAAGATACCACTGCGATACCGCTCAGCAGTGGGTGAAGGCTGTGGTTGATGACAATAAAGACCACTTAAATTTAATTAGCAAAAACCTTGACACTTTTACGGCTAAATTGTAGATGATTTAGCCGTGATCATAGATAATTTCATAGACCAAATTATCAGATTTATAGCCGAATTAATCAATAACCGACGCTCTTTAAAATTTATATTGACTTAAAAACCAATCTCCGTGTGGTACCGGGCTTAGAATAGTACTGTGGGCCTCCACAGTACTATTCTAAGCCCGGTAAGCCTAAGCCAGGGAGTAAAGCTCACTCATCCTCCATAGAAAAGGGAGGATCCTCCGACCAGACGGGTGTTATGTCTGGCGGGCACTTGCCCGATGGTTGAAATTGGCAAGTTGTATATATGCTAATTGCACGGTAAACTCTGATTGCGAGATGTAGAATTCGTGTGACGTCAGTATGACGCGTTGTTCATTTTGTGGCGTTTGTAGGTACCGCTACAGTACCAATTCATATCCTTCCGTGGGTGTCATAAGAGACGTCTAAGGGAACTCTCACCAAGGAAGCGATCAAATTAATGCGATCCCCAACCCGTCTGCCAAGCGTGGGGATTATGACACCCTCCCCCCCCAAATGTAATGGAAAACCGTGGGGCAGGCCTTTGTCCAGCAGTGGACTTCTATAGGCTTAAGAAAACAAGAAATAATCAAGCATTACAATCAGCGCCTATCTTACTACAATAATCGGTGATTTCACAAAAAAAAAATCTATGATCGTCATCTAATTTATTTATTCGAGCTTAAATTACACAAAAGTAAACAAACACATACATATTAATGCCTTGTCATACTGATCCTAAACTTAGGAACAATATAAATAGCTCAAGGTTTTTAGTAGCGCCAATTTTGTATAACTCGTTCGTTTATAACAAAAACACACAACGGAATCGACTCCTGCGCAGTTCCCATCAAACGGGTGTCTACCGGATAATGATCAACACTTGTCTACATTCTAAATAAAAATATACTTAACGGGTCTTTTCTAGGCGTTGTGTATGATGGATAGCTTGTTTACAGGGCTTTGAAGATGGGAAAAAGTCATTGAGAACAAAATTTTGTTAGTATAAAACTGGTTTCATAACATTTTAATACTTAAGCATTTTAATAGTTAATTTTTTTGTGTTAATATTTGTTGTGGATTTCGATATCATTTTAATAAAAGATATTCATGTGATTTATAAGTAGTGCGGTAAAGACTGTGACGTTATTTTGTAATGGCGGTTCGTGGACAGAGTCCTTTTGGAAAGCGGGGATTGTCAAACGGTGACTTCGCTTTGAGGCGCGGACCAGGGCACTTCTCCAGGGCTACATAAATCATCGGGCAGTTACCGAACAGGAGGATTCACCCTTTTCTATAAAGGATGACTGAACATTTCACTGTGGTCTTCATATCTCTAGAGTATTCACAGCAAAACGTGTATTTATAGGTTTCTCTAGGTTTTATTTCGAAACCATCAAAGGAAGTCTGTAAAAGATCGTACATAAAAAAGAGTGTTCTATTCTATTGTATTCTATTCCATTCCATTTCGTTCCATTCCATTCCAGTCCATTCTAGTCTATCAGTAGTTTAATTGCTTCTGATTGTCCGCAAAGAATATGAGGGTGTACACAATAGGGATGTATCCAAGGTATGAAAATCAAAAAATAATTGGTTCGTCAAATAGATAATAAAAAAAATTAAGACCCGTATTTTTTATTTTGTCGAAATTACCAAAAACTACTGAGATATAGCGTATTAAAGTTACGGAGTGGGGGCTAATTACGTTATGACGTGGTATATTTTGTACCACGGCGTGACGTCATGCGACATTTCAAATCAATATATCTTCCTAAGTATTTGTATGAAAGAAAAACTAAAAAATACGTGTTCAATATTTTATATAAATCTATCTGATGGACATTAAATTATTTTTTAGGATACAACCCAATTGTTTACACCCTCATATATCTAAATACTTTGCGTACAAACATATTTTAAGTGTTTGCAGGTTCTTACAATATACAAGTAGTTCATTGAATTAAGTTATAAATCAATACATAAGTATATGAACACATGTGACCTCAATAGGTATTTACGTAATGGTTTTAGGGTATACAGTGGAGCCTAATGTTGCCTTTATATAGACGTGTGTGTTCCTAATGGGTCTACTTTCATTCCAAGTATATCGTTAATGCTTTGATCAGAATTTGGGTTAGATATAAATTGGGTTTGATTGATTTCAGTGGCTATAGAATATGTAAAGAAAACCCCGTCCAACCTATAAGGATAATAAAGGTTGGATAAACACATGACCAAATGAAATATGAAATTTTACATAATCATCATAGTAACAATAGTAATGAATTTTGAAATTGTCTTTTTTTCCGCGAATTAATTCCACCTTCCCCAAAATTTCGATTTTTTTTAAAGTGACAACACCATTTTCGACGGTATTATTATGAGCGATGCGACCACGTGGCGCGTGCCCAGTCCCACTTCGCCCGCACATGTATTGCCTACCGCTTAACTAAGTTACCTCATTTTGCAAAATAATATTTATTATATTAGGGGGATTTTTTTTAAGCTTAGCCTGGCTTTGTAGGCATATCAATACCTTCATGGATCGGACAGGGTTTACTTTACATATTGTATTACTGAGGAATAATGGGGGTTATAAATACATGGTGCTGCTGGAGTGCTGGAGAGCAGTGGTGGCCTAGTGGTATCTGCCGCGGCTTACAAGTTGTAGGTTTGAATCCCATCAGGCGCTTTACTTTTTGTAAATATTTTCATCACCACTGCTCTCAAAACGGTGAAGGAAAACATCGTCAGGAAGCCGACATGTCCTAGAGCCAAAAACTTCAAAGACATGTGATATCAGCAACCCGCACTGGGCCACTGTGGTAGATTATGGCCCCATTACCCTCTCACCGATAGGAGGCCTGTGTCCAAAGTTCAGTATTGGAAACAATATATGTTAATTATGTATGTATATACAATATGATCGGCATACGGACGTAATAAAGCAAGTAATTTATAAAAATCGTTCAACAAAAATAATTAAAATATATGTTTAATTATTAATATTTATAATCTGTAACTGATTTCTTAGCTCTGCAATTCTGCAATGAAGAAACTAGCCACAAGTAGAACGTACCTGTCAATTTATTTAACTTATAAAATCAGATATTCTAAAAAAAAAACGATTTTAATAATAATAATAATTAATTTTATTGTCAGACCATGGTCCATAGAAATAGCATATAAAAAAGCAACAACATGAAAAAGATTCATCCAAAATTAAAATCAAAATTGTGGAAGTTAATATTAACAATAAAATAAAATCAAAATTAAAACAGAATTACAATTAAAGTACAGAATTTAAATTTAACAATAAAATTAAAATAAAACGAAACTGCTTAATCCATGAATCAAAAAAATAAAAAATAAAATAAAATAAATAAAATGTCAAAGAATTATGAAATACAATAAAATTTAATTTAAATCAAAATTGGAATTAACGTGTTAATGTAGGTATGCATTTAAATTAAAACAAACACAGTTAAAATAAAATTAAACTTAAAACTATTCAGTCCACGTAACAGTATGACGCTCGATGCATTGTCATCCAGTGCCACATTATTGGGCTGTCCATCCTGCCGGCTATTACAGAGACTAGGCTGTTGGAGCTATCGCGTACTCGCCGCATCAAGGATGCTATGCGTGTACGGATTAGTGCATAAAAATCAGGCACACCTTCTTCCGCGAACATCCCCGACGCGCTGCAAAATCGCGGTAGCCCCAACATAACCCTGAAGGCGTTATTGTACTGGATACGCAGAGCATTATACGAACTTTTTGTATAATTGACCCATAGGGCACATGTGTACAGAGATTGGCAATATGCTCTAAAAAGCGTAAGTTTGACCTCCCTCGTACAACGCGCAAACCTACGAGCCAGCATATTACACTTAACTGCCAATGCCCTGCGTTCCCTCTGCAAGTCTAAATCGTCAGATAGAGTATCAGTGATCCAATGTCCCAGGCACTTAAACTTAGTTACTCTGGTAAGCGGAGCGTCCCCTAAGGTAACAAACAGGTGGGACCGAGTCATAACCTTTGTTCCCCGCCTTAAAAACCAGGAGTTCACTCTTGACAGCGTTGTACCTGAGACCGTGGGCCACCGCATACTCCTCACAAATATGAATCAGCCTTCTAAGTGCGCCGATAGATGGGCTCAGCAACACCATATCATCTGCGTAGCTGATATTATTGGCACAATGCCCATCAATGAAACAACCAATATTGGTGTTGCTAAGCTCACAGATTAGCTGATTAACATACAGGTTGAAAAGCTTAGGCGAGCTGAGTCCCCCCTGCCTCACCCCGCAGTCCAACCTATATGCATCCGACAGGACACCCGCCCACTTAACGTGATTGTATTGGTTGTTATACCAATACTTAAGCACCTCCATGAGATCCCTAGGCAGGCCAGTGTCAGACAGATTCCTCCATAGGCAATCGTAAGACACCAGGTCGAAAGCCCTGGAGAGGTCCAGAAAACATGCATAGACCGGAGTCTTCCTACCAGCGTAGTATTGAACAGTTTGTTTGAGACAGAGAATAGCTGTTTCCGTGGACAAATGCGGCTTAAACCCAAACTGGGCATCATGTGAGGATAAATGCTTATCCAGCTGCCGGTCAATCAAACTGTCCAACACCTTCGCAATAATAGTAGCCAAGGATATAGGCCTATAATTGCTCTTGTCACTCGCATCTCCGGTCTTATTTTTAACTATGGGTACTACAATTGTTTTCACCAGGTCAGCCGGAAGATAAGAGTGACTCAAACAAAAATTAAATAGCATTGCCAGGACGCGTGGTAAGTGCTTACCTGCGTAGCGTAAATGTTCTACGCTCAAGCCGTCATGACCTGGCGACTTCCCCCTATTCATATTTTTGATCACAGAGCCTATTTCCCTAGCCGTGAACCTCATAAGCCCAGGCACATCACTAGCCCCCCCCAACACCTCCGACCCAGCAGACGAAGGACGCAGAGGGGAATCCACCCTAAAAGCCACACTGAATAGGTTAGCAATCTCATGGGGGTCACTGACACCATCAATACTCACGGGCAAGCTCAACCTGGGATTCAATTTGTTTGTGGCTTTCCAGAAACTACCGAATTTTTTTGCGTCGTGATGACTAGCAATGATATTCATTTTAATTTGTTCTTCATTATTTTGACACCATTTTAACTGAGTCTTAAAATTCTTTCTACTTTCAACCATCTTGTCATATAGTAAACCACCTTTAGGTCTACCATATAAAGACCAGTTTTGAAAATCAAGCCGAGCCGTCCCGTGTGCATCCTTTACGTATTTATTCCAGCCAGTTACGTAACCTTTTTTGCGCCGTACTACCCTATTATAACACGAAACTGCACCCTCACACAAAATACCTACAATCTCTTTATATAAATTATCTATGATTTTCCGGTGTCCTCTATTACCACATAGATTATCACAACACTTAGTAAATTCCACCGGAAAATCAACATCTCTTAACTTATCGTTACAAAATTTACCAAAATTCTCAATTTGTAGCAAGTCTCTGTTTCCCCAAATTACCTTGTTGCACTTTGGCACTTCAATCATAAGTTTAGATTTTATTATGCCTATATCGCATGTTATAACCATTGGTAAATGGTCCGACCAACTCACGTCATACATTACGCTAATGTCCTTAACTGAGCTCCACGCCGTATCAGTCACAACACAGTGGTCTAACCAACTTGTAGTACCATGCGCATCACTCACGTACGTGTAAGTGTCCGAATCTTTGCCAAGTACGCTAACGTCAGCGCAACGCCACTGTACTTCAGTGGAAAAACTCAGTAGCTCTTTGCCGAATAATCCATTAGGATGCGCATTAAAGTCACCAAGGATAAACACTGCATCCACACCGCTGCTCTCTATAATTGCGTTAATCTCACTAAGACAGTCCACAAATTTTGTCGGCTTTAATTTGATTGTGACCCCTCGACTAGACAATGATTACTGTTTTCTAATAATTATGACTTCATTAATGATGTGCTTGTACGTAAAATTATATGTCCCTGAAAGGAACAACAGGGTTTTTGTTACATAGTGTATATATATATATCATGTAGTAGGAGGCGAGTTTCTTGCAATCAACTGGACAAAATCGTGACACCAGTTCAATAGGCCTAACTTTATTCACTTGTCATATTAATCTACAGACCTACCTAAATAGTCAGTAACAAATGTCCGTCGGTTCATTCACTATGGCGTTAGTAATCGAAGCACGCGCCGGCCGCCGTCGGCTTGGATCGTCTATCTGTCACCCCTCATCCATTGTCCGCCACTGAGTGTCTGGCTTGGATTATTATACATATACTTACAAGAAAGAAAACGTAAGAACTGAGACAGTATACTTGTAGATCAAACTGTAGCCTAGTTTTGTAGTATGGCATACCCTATACCCAGGGGCGTGCACAGAGATTTTGTTGAGGGTATGCATACATACACACCCAAATCTCTGTGATTATATATGGTAAAACTTAAAAAAAAGTAACGTAGACGTAGTTTCAATTTAACATAGTCGCGTACTTTTTCGCATTTCAACATTGAATTGATGTTTGTGCGTGGCTACAATGAACATCTAAGTATATGATTGATGATAAGAACAAGTCAAATAAATGATATAGATGGGACGTGAGGTATTTTTTTATTGCCCAAATGAATACAATGAAATCATCATTATCATCTCAGGGTTAATACCAGTCGCATCCAAAGCTTTGGAGTCTGGGGTCCGCTTTTCCAGTCTAATTGCTGAATTTGGCGAAATTTCGACATTTTCCGTGAAGCGACTGTCGTCTGACCTCCACAACCCGAAGGCAATATCGAAGCATTGCAGTTAGACCAATTGTTGGACTTTTGTGGGCTCCAACAACTCCAACAATCCAATTTTTTTAATACTTATAAACTAGCGCTTGACCGCAATCCCGCCTGATGGTAAGCAGTGATGCGGTCGTTGATTGTAAAGCGCGCTAGTATATTAAGAGCCTATTCACTCAGAAAAACTGAGCGAATAGGAAGGAAGACGGCAGTTGAGCGAGGTGATGCAATATAAAACCCAACAACACGAACAACGATGCTGCGCCAAAGGGAAATTGATCTGGAGACCCTCCACGACCAAACTCCCAACACAACAACATTTGGCGCATCGTACCCGGCACACATCGCAACTCAACTGCTCAGACCCGTCCTCCGTACGGTTTTAATTTTAGATGTTTTTTTTAATATTCGTGTTTCTGGCAGAACTATATTTTAAATCTTGCATTCCCAAAAAAAAAAAAAAAACTAAATTCTACGGTGTTCTGGAGACACTCAAACAGGAATCTGACACTAAACACTCACGACGTGATTTCAACCTCTTAAGTCAGTCTCTGGCATTCACAGCCAACATTATGATACTTTGAGAAGACCATTACGATGGCGTTTCTGAAAACGTTGTAATCTAAATTTAAATCCTTTTTTGGGACCATCCGTGTAATCCATTTGGATAGTGTATTCGATAGTTGGATACTTGTTTAGTAGACTTAGGAATTAGTATTAATTTTTACTTACATTTACCAGATAAACCATACACACTATGCAATTGTGGTGCAGTCACTAGACGTGTTTGTTATTTCACGTAACTGGTTACAAAAACCAGCGACGCAATGTGTAACTGAATAACTAGTTACGAGTCAAATTAAAAAGTAGTTATTTTTGTAAATGCGTTATTTCATACACACGTTATGCCGTAGCCGTATCGTGCATCACACCGGCGTACGTGAAATAACGACCACGTCTAGTTTCGTTTCGCGTGTAACTGTATAGTTGGTGGTTATATTTAACATTCACAGTAGCTGAATTAAAATAACTAGCTACAAAAATAACTGGTTCTGTAACAGGTGACGCCGATCAAGTAACCGGTTACGTTTCTTGAAAAAGGCGTTACGACCCACACTTAGCAGTCACCACATTAGTATTTAGGCGTATCCAATGCTCTAGTACGGGACTGTCCCACCTATCAGCTACAGTTTTCGTAATAGCGTCCTGAGTTGGGTTGAAGAATTTTCTTCAAACTCCCTTTATAGGTACATCGGTGTATAAATGAATTTCTGTAACTTTGAATCTCCATGAAGGACGTGCCATTGTACCGACATTATTCTGTTTTACTAACTAGCTAATTAATCTCTGAGTATTTCCGCTAAATGCAAATTGAAGAGCCATCATGAATGACGGAATGTGGAACCTTAGATTAACCAATCAGAAAATCAAAGCACGCTGTTTTAGCCTATCAGCATTCTAAATAAACATGTCGATTATCGGGATGGCTAATGTTTGACTCAGGGAGTTTACAGAGTCCTAATTGCGCAATACACTATTAAGAGGGGACTCTACTGCCGAGGAATTTGGAAAATAGGTATTTGAAGAAACTATTGCCATCGCGCTGCTTCCAACCTCTCCCTGTAAAGTGCGAAAAGGACAGTTGCAGCTCAGGATGATTTCACCTACAAAAACGTTGACCAAAAGACGTTTCGTATTCCGCTGTTTTCTTTTTCAAAACACGACAGATCTTAATTATTTTTATATCAAAATTTAGAAGGAAAGTATACCTATGCTCCCATTATTTTCTTTTTTTTTTGTCAAAAACTGATCATGTTTGTCTAATAGTCATCTGAACATCAAGGTAAAAATGGGTTATTTTTCGTGATTTTGAAGTATCGTATTACTTTTATTAATTAAGTCACGGAAAATATCAAATGATAGGGGCACGTATAATCACGATGTAAAATTGTAGACTACGAAGAAAACAGCGGAATACATTTGTATAGAGAAAACACCACTAGAGTTCCCTCTTAATCTAAATTTGAATTATTTTGAAAGATATTGCTAATGCATCGCTTCATATGTGCGTAAAACACATAGGGTCAATGACGTAAATAACGCAATGAATGTTGTTGAACTGTCAAAGTTAAAGCTATTGATATTGTGTTACGCAATTACCTACCACACTTCTTCTTCAGCTTATCACTGGTGGACAAAGGCCTCCCCAAGGCTTTCCACTATGACCGGTCTTGTGCTGCCCGCATCCATCGGCTTCCCGCGACCTTCACCAGGTCATCGGTCCACCTTGTTGTGGGCCTCCCTACGCTGCGTCTTCCAGTACGTGGCCGCCACTCCAGAACCTTACTGTTCCATCGGCCATCGGTTCTACGAGCAATGTGCCCTGCCCACTGCCACTTAAGTTTAGCAACTCGAAGAGCTATATCGGTGACTTTGGTTCTTTTTCGGATCTCCTCTTTTCTGATTCGATCGCGCAGAGAAACTCCGAGCATAGCTCTTTCCATTGTCCTTTGTGTGACTCTGAGCGTTCGTATGAGGCCCGTTATGAGCGACCACGTTTTAGTTCCATAAGTCATCACTGGCAACTCACACTGGTCAAAGACTTTAGTCTTGAGACACTGTGGTATCTTGGACTCACTGTTATTTACCAAATAAGCTTTTTACTTTATTTTCTCCAGCAGTGGAAAATACTGTTAAAACGACAAAGAGATAAAAACCTCAACAATTTTTTGTAAGTACACTGATATAAAAACAAAAGAGGTGTCATAGCTAACTTTGTCTTTTAATTTTTTCAGGTAAGTCGACCTGCGAGCGGTACCAAGTAACGGCAGGTATTTCTTATAGATTTCTTTTTTTCTGTAACCAAATATTTATCTGTAACAGAAAATAATGTTATTCTGTTTTTAAAATTATAAAGAAGTGTTTGACCGCGATCCGGCCTGGTGGTAAGCAGTGATGCAACCGTTGATAGTAAAGCGCGCTACTTTATTAAGAGCCTATTCACTCTAGCTTTGAAGACACTTAAATCGTAGGTAAATGGAAAGCCGCCGCAGGCAAATTGTTCCAGTCCTTCGATGTACGCAGTATAAAAGACGCGGCCAAGCTGTTTTACAGTTACAGTTTATTTTATTTTTGGGTTAGTCGACTGTCCAAACGATAATTCGGTATGGGTTCAGTAGATTCGAGATCGCAAGTTTCAATTTCAATGACATGTCACATGACAAAAGTAGGTTTCGACTTTTGTCATGTGAAATGTCGCGTGTAGCGGGTGACTAAATCGACTGTGGAAATGCTCAGTCACAGGCGAGCGCCTCCCGCATAAAAGTCGACAATCGAAATATACCTACATGTAAAATTAACTAGTCACCTGCGATTTCTATCGACTTATGTAAACTTGGCTTATGGATTGATTTGGTAAGCCACCGATATGGAAAAAATCCCGTACTGTTGGGCTTGGTAGAACTTTTTATTGCAAGATACCCTCTGCTAAACTTGCCTTACAATACATTTAAATCACAAATCAAATCCAAGCTTTGTTCAAAGGTATATTATTCCGTAAACGACTATTTAAATGATAAGAATATCTGCTCGCTCTGATTAAGTCAAGACAATGTTTGTGTTCTTTCTCCAGAATTAGCTTACTGACATGGTATTTGAGTTCATATAATTGTCTTTTTTCGCAATGTATAAAATGTGAGCTGTGCCCTTTATACCTGCTGTTTATATTTAGGTAATAACTTTTTACTTATTTACATTTCAATGATTTTTAATGAGCTGGCATAATATAGTAAATAATTTCATTTTTCTTGTATTCATTACTATACTGTATTAAGTAATGTTTGTTTTTAATTTTATTTTTAATAATTATAAACTAGCGCTTGACCGCAATCCCGCCTGATGGTAAGCAGTGATGCGATCGTTGATGGTAAAGCGCGCTAGTTTATTAAGAACCTATTCACTCAGATTGAATGAATACGAAGGAAGACGGCAGTTGAGCGAGGTGATGCAATGTTAAACTCAACAACACGACCAACGATGCTGCGCAAGGGAGATTGATCTGAAGACCCTCCACGACCAAACTTCCAACACAACAACATTTGGCGCATCGTACCCGGCACACATCGCAACACAACTGCTCAGACCCGTCCTCGTACGGCTTCACCAGACATCATGGTGACACATTTTTTAAATTAACAGATAGCTGTGCTGAGTTTGTTCCGCCACTTCTTCTTCCCATCGAAAGCACTAAGAAGAGACAAAGGGCGGGGGTTTTGGGGGGATTGTCTTATGTAATAGGTATTGACATTTAAAAGTACTGACTCTCAGCCTAATTTGAAGTTGAATAAATGACTTTTGATTTGATTTCGGTGACAAAATAGTTGCCAATAGAAGGTTATCTCTCAAGTGGAAATGGTTCAGTCTGTCTTCAGTAAATTTCCCTTTAGGCAATCTCACATGAGTTATGACTACCCTACCCGACAAAGTATAAAAAATGTTCAGTGCCATAATAATTAATATAGTGAATAACACGCAAATACTCTAGCCAATTTATAGGTTTATAAACATCGGTCACTTTTACACTAGCGACAAGTATTAAGCAGTCTAAAGTAGTCAAAATAAATATACATTAATTTAAAATCAGCCTTAAGTGCAGTGTATAAAGTTCTTATCACAAAACAGCTTTTTGTACAAAAGCCATTATTTTTTACGACCGAGTCTGACGTCAAATCAAATTCAACCTTATACTTATATTAATTGAATTATAAAGTAAGTACTAAATGAAATAAGCACCCAAGTGCTGCGTTGTGCGCTTGTTCAGTAGGCCTAGTATGAGTTTTCAATACGAAACTCGTTCGATCGTATCGAGCGCGTTTGGCGCTCTCATTGGTTGAGAGTTCTTACGACCTTGAAGCGGGCCAATCGCTGAGCCAAACGCGCTCGATACGATCGAACGAGTTTCGTATTGAAAACTCATACTAGGCCTACTGTTCAGCCATTCTAAACTATGTATATATACCTTATCTCAAGGAACCTTATCTACATATATAGATGACACGGCTTTAGCACAAACACCACGAAGTGACACGAGGTGCTTGTCATTGGAAGGTGACATCGATATTATTGTTTCCCAACACTAGTCGCCTAGCAACGTGCTGCTATGTGCATGCAAGGACGTGATTATAGGCGAGCCATAGTGCGAGAGTTCAGTAAGTCAATGATAAATTTAAACTGTGGCTGGGTTAATGTCCAGTCGCAGTTTTGTTGGACATAAAGCATAGAGTGCACTGCTGCAAGATTTTTCAAAATATTATTATATATATTTGCGTAGAGTATCCAGCCTTTCGGTGTTCTATAGGATGCATTTTGTGCGAGGGAATTGCATGATTTAATTCCCCCATCTTCGTTCCACCATCGGACGACCCGGCGAACGGCGAGTTTCCACCCTTAAGTTGTTAACACCACTACAATCCGGACGAGGCGTTTCGCCTCCTCCTTTATACCGCGTACTGGAACAATTTGCCAGCGTCGGTGTTTCCGACGGATTACAATTTGAGTGTCTTCAAGGCTAGAGTGAATAGGCTCTTAATAAACTAGTGCGCTTTACCATCAACGATTGTGACACTGCTTACCATCAGGCGGGATTGCGGTCAAGCGCTAGTTTATAATAAAAAAAAAAAAAAAATTTTTTTTTTTGGACAAATCACACAGATTGAGCTAGCCCCAAAGTAAGTTCGAGACTTGTGTTATGGGATACTAACTCAACGATACTATATTTTATAATAGACACATATATAGATAAACACCCAAGACCAAGGCCAATCAGGAAAAGATCGTTTTCTATCATGACCTGGCCGGGGATCGAACCCGGGGCCTCCACGTGCCAAAGATATCTTCTACCGTTGTACTCTATAATTTGGTAGGTTGTTGTTGAGGTGTATCCTTTATTCGCATCGCTGTAATTACATTCCGCGTCGCACCCTCGCACTAAGATATTGTGTTACGAATGCACATGCTAAAAAGTATATTTGTACCGCAACTTTGTGGTTACTTTGTAGCTATTTCGTTGCTAACATGAATAAACCCCGTATTTTTTGTTTTTAGCAAAGTTAATCAAAATAATATTTAATAATTATTAGAGATGTACCGACTACTACTTTGACCGACTAGCCGACTAGCCGACTAGTCGGCTGTAAAGAGACCAACTAGTCGGCTAGTCGGCCTCTTTTTTATTATAAAAATATGACATTTTGATTTGGGTTGTGTCCGGTTAATCATAAAAGTTCGTATGTTTCGTTTTATTTTCTTGAAACGGTTCGTTTTTAAAATATTGAATGTTTATTTTTTAATGTATTAGTAATTAAAAAATACCTAGATATAGATACTCTTTCATTTCATTAGCAATTAATAAATGTTTATTTAAGTTAATAAGATATTATTTTGTTTGTTAATTATACCAATATTAAGAAGGTACCAATTTTGTTTTGTTGATGTTATAGATAAATATGTATGCCTTCTTTTTAAGCCCGTATTTTTTTGAAAATTATTACAGAAGAAAAGACTGGTTTGCTTTACTTGTTGAAATGTGTAAGATTGATTATAAAATCTAAATAATAATGAATAATTAAGGTTTTATTTCATTTCAGATCCCCTGATATAGCACATATTAATGAGAAATACAAACAAAGTAAAAAGCCGATAAGTCGGCATTTTTTGCCGACTAGCTGCCGACTACTCGCCGACTACAAAAGCGGCCGAATAGTCGGCAACTAGTCGGCACATCTCTAATAATTATGTAACGTTTGTTTTCTTTAGATTTTTCTGAACAGTCGCCTTTTCTTTCACTATTCTTAGTTTTATATTCAAATAAAAATAAACCTTTTGAAAATTGTATTAAAATTGATGAGAAGAAAACCAAGCGACTTTCAAGAGCTCCACAAACTTGGTCTACTGTCTTCATTCCTCTATGTCTTGGCTACCGTCGGCGTGTGAATTAGTTTTGGTTATAAAAAACTGTTCAAGTCGTCGCCAAATAGAATTGATGATTTCTTCTTCAATACATTTTTGTAGGTACAAAGTCAATGGTTGTCAAAAGAAACAGTCGCCGCTTTTAGAATCTAAATGACTTTCGTATGAATAGCTAAGCGGAATATTTAGATGAGTTTAATTCTTTGTATTTACTTATACAGAGGTTACCTTTTTAAAATTTTTGTTTGCAGTTTGTGGCTTGGTTTGTAGACTGTAACGGATTTTATTAAATATACATACATAGAGGTTTGGGTATGGTTGGTTTAGATAAACTTTTGCATCCTCATTCACATCATAGATATATGATACGCCCGTTTTCCTTTAAGTATAGAATAGAATACTTTTATTTTAGAGTCCATAAGGTTAGTAACAATTTTCCTTAATTTCTAGTGTTAGTAGGTTACAGAGAGATAAAATTAAAACTTTACACTAAGCGTGGAGCTGCAACCACCTCTGCATCATGGAAGAATCCCACTGTTCCGCAAACACTCGTATAGGAAATCATCAAATGATTACTACTAATCTCGGTGGTAGGGCATAACATCGGCCACCAGCAGAAGTTACCACCCACCAGACAAAGCCTTGCCGCCAAGCGATTTGTCGTGTTCCGGCATGATGTCTGGTGAAGCCGTAGGGAGGACGGGTCTGAGCAGTTGTGTTGCGATGTGTGCCGGGTACGATGCGCCTAATGTTGTTGTAAATAAATAAATAAATATATACGGACAAATCACACAGATTGAGCTAGCCCCAAAGTAAGTTCGAGACTTGTGTTATGGGATACTAACTCAACGATACTATATTTTATAATAGATACATATATAGATAAACATCCAAGACCCAGGCCAATCAGGAAAAGATCGTTTTTCCATCACGACCTGGCCGGGGATCGAACCCGGGGCCTCCACGTCGCAGGCAGGCATGTTGACCGCTGCGCCACGGAGGAGGAGTTTGGTTTGGAGGAGTTTGGTCGTTGAGGCTCTTCAGATCAGTCACCTTTTGGCGCAGCATCGTTGGTCGTGTTGTTGGGTTTAACATTGCATCACCTCGCTCAACTGTCGTCTACCTTCCTATTCGCTCAGTTTTTCTGACTCTTAATAAACTAGCGCGATTTACCATCAACGATCGCATCACTGCTTACCATCAGGCGGGATTGCGGTCAAGCGCTAGTTTATAATTATTAAAAAAAAACAATGGTAATATATAAAGCTGAAGAGTTTGTTTGTTTGTTTGTTTGAACGCACTAAGGAAGTACTGGTCTGATTTGATTTTTTTTTTGCGTCGGATAGTTCATTAATCCAGGAAGGCTAATAACATCACGCTGCGTCTAATAGGAGCGGAGCATAATAAACTCCAAGCGGCCTGGCGGCCGTCAGTAGGTAGTAAAAGTACCTACTACAATCAATGTAATCGAATCGCTAAAAATATTTTTTCCTTATTACATACCACTTCTTTGTTTTGACATAATTTTTTTTTTTTGTCCTCCTGGGCAGGTTAGGGTTGCGGGTTGGTTAAAAAAGAAATCGTGGCCCTGAGCTACAGGAAAGTAAAGAAACACGGGTGGTTTAGTCAGTAAAAGTCATGTCTTCCTATGTCGGATATATCCTATGGCGGAAATCTAAATGTAAACATATGAAAAAAATTATTTCAATTTACGTCGCGTATTTCGAGAACCTGACATGCCTTAAGAGGGGACTCTAATGGTGCTTTCTCTATGGAAACTTATTCCACTGTTTTCTTCGTGTCTAATGCTTTTGGAACATTTTTTTCTCTACAATTTTACACCGTGATTATACGTACCCCTATCATTTGATTTTTCAGAAACTTAATAAATACAAGTCATACGATACTTCAAAATCGCGAAAAATAACCCATTTTTACCGTGATGTTCAAGTGACTATTAGACAAACGTCATAAATTTTTGACAAAAAAAGAAAATAATAGAAGCATAGGTATACTTCTCCTCTAAATTTCGATATAAAAATAATTGGGATCTGTCGTGTTTTGAAAAAGAAAACGTTTAGTCAACGTTTTTGTAGGTAATATCAGCCTAAGCTGCAACTGTCCTTTACGCACTTTACCGGGAGAGGTTGGAAGCAGCGCGATGGCAATAGTTTCTTCAGATACGTATTTTCCAAATTCCTCGGCATTAGAGTCCCCTCTTAAGTACGAGGACTACGTGAACATACTGTACAAATGTTATGTGAATCACATGAGCAGAAACCCCTGAAGTTACACAACCGACTTTTAATTGGAATTCTAATATTCCTAGTGAAAGTTGATGTGTTCTAAATACTTCGTTCCACTAAGGTAAATCGTTAAACGTTACATTCCTTTTATAACACTACAATTTATTATGCCATTACGTAATTAGAACTAAGTAACTGTATATTGCCAGTGATGATTTACGGAACTGAAACGTGGTCGCTCACAATGGGCCTCATACGAAGGCTCAGAGTCACACAAAGGGCAATGGAAAGAGCTATGCTCAGAGTTTCTCTGCGTGATCGAATCAGAAATGAGGAGATCCGCAGAAGAACCAAAGTCACCGACATAGCTCTGCGAGTCGCTAAACTGAAGTGGCAGTGGGCAGGGCACATTGCTCGTAGAACCGATGGCCGATGGGGCAGTAAGGTTCTGGAGTGGCGGCCACGTACTGGAAGACGCAGCGTAGGGAGGCCCCCAACAAGGTGGACCGATGACCTGGTGAAGGTCGCGGGAAGCCGATGGAGCCGGGCAGCACAAGACCAGTCAGCGTGGAAAGCCTTGGGGGAGGCCTCTGTCCAGCAGTGGACATCCATAGGCTGAAGAAAAAGAACCCTGCCTCGTGGGTCTACGAGACGCAAGCGGAACCGATGGGTGTTATGGCCTGGGTTGTATTTCCAGATCAGGTAAAGTGTTATTGGGTTTTTCCGTTACAATTTTCGTTTTTTTCAGAGCCTGTGTTTCGTGCCCGATGTATGCTAACAGACCTCTTATAAAAAACTATCGAAATATGAGTGTGTCTACTGTGAGTACACCTCCACCAAATCCTTTGGAAAATGCAGAGGGACTATTCCCATAATTAAATTCCCATATTAAATATTCCCAGATAGCCTCCGTGCAAATATTTGTATGCATGAATATGAATATTTGCACTAGTCTGGTCGTGCCTCGGAAAGCACGTTAAGCCGTTGGTCCTGGTTGCCATACGAACATCTAGTGGCAGTCGTTACGGGTTGTTGAAGCCCTCAAAAGTCTAACAATTGGTCTAACTGCAATGCTTAGATATCGCCTTCGGGTTGTGGAGGTCAGACGGTAGTCGCTTCACGGAAAATGTCAAAGGTTCGCCAAAATCAGTGATTAGACTGGTAAAGCGGAAAAAAGCTTCGGATGCGACTGGGTTTAACGCTGAGATGATGATGATGATGTTGACTATTCCCATAATTATAACGTGTAAAATCTAGTCTCATTATAATTATCACGTATATACGTTTAAATTATAATTATAATTTAGGTATGTGTAAGTATGACAATTATTATTATCTATACTAATATATAAAGCTGAAGAATTTGTCTGTTTGTTTGAACACGCTAATCTCAGGAGCTACTGGACCGATTTAAAAAGTTTTGCGTTGGATAGCCCATTGATCCAGGAAGGCTTTATGCTATATAACATCACGCTGTGACCAATAGGGGCGGAGCATAACAAATATTTAAAATGTATGCTGTATATTTTGGGGTTAATATGTTAAAATAACTAACTTCACACAAACGAAGTCGCGGGCGACCGCTAGTAACATATAAACGTATACTTATACGTTTAAAATCTAGTCCCAGTTACATCTCGGCCACAAAAATCTAGTCCCAATTACATCTCGGCTACAAAAATCTAGTCCCAGTTACATCTCGGCCACAAAAATCTAGTCCCAGTTACATCTCGGCCACAAAAATCTAGTCCCAGTTACATCTCGGCCACAAAAATCTAGTCCCAGTTACATCTCGGCCACAAAAATCTAGTCCCAGTTACATCTCGGCCACAAAAATCTAGTCCCAGTTACATCTCGGCCACAAAAATCTAGTCCCAGTTACATCTCGGCCACAAAAATCTAGTCCCAGTTACATCTCGGCCACAAAAATCTAGTCCCAGTTACATCTCGGCCACAAAAATCTAGTCCCAGTTACATCTCGGCCACAAAAATCTAGTCCCAGTTACATCTCGGCCACAAAAATCTAGTCCCAGTTACATCTCGGCCACAAAAATCTAGTCCCAGTTACATCTCGGCCACAAAAATCTAGTCCCAATTACATCTCGGCCACAAAAATCTAGTCCCAGTTACATCTCGGCTACAAAAATCTAGTCCCAGTTACACCTCGGCCACAAAATCTCGATTTTTAACTAATCGCCCCTGTGATCAGACCGTGTATGTTGTTAAAACAAGAATTACCCCTCTAGTATAATGATGTCATTTCCACGTTATACAATGTAATGAGGTTACATTATGTGCAGTTAAGTAATATCATAATCAGCCCATAATATTTCCAAGGCTTTAGTGAGAGGGACTAAGTAACGCAGGTAAATGGCGGAAATAAGGTTGAATATAAATCGTTCCAAAGACCCACGGAAAATATTATGAATACAAAAAAATATCACATAGTAATCTATCAGTAACTGGCACGGATCTTTTTATTACGTAAAAATGCCACGTTATTTTTGATACAGTAAATCTTTACTTAAAAGGAATTTATTTTGTGTAAGAAAAATGAAGCTATTTTTAGTTTAAACACAGAATGAGTTATCTTTCATTAAAAGATTAAAAAGCGCCTTCCCTGCCCACCCCCCTCGGTACGCCCATGGGTAGGATCTAGAAGCAAACATTCAAAGTAATATTCATAAAAATTGATTTCAAAATAGTATCCGTTGAGTTGTTTTCCAGTTCTTTTCTATAGAGACTACCGCTTTGGAATGGGTTGCTAGCTTAACTTCTACCACTGGGTCCGCGTCCAGCCCACTCCCTCTCCCAGAAGCTTGTGTCCCAACAATCACATATCTGAATTTCGTACAAAGCTTAAGTTGCTTCCCATACGTCTTCACCAATTCTCATATACTATTTCAGCTCTACAACATTTTGTTTAATCCTAAAACCCCCTCTTATTTTAAAGAACGTTTCAAGTTCCTTCATGACAGACATAATAGATATCTGAGGTCATCGGAAAACCTGGTATTAGAGATGCCGATGCATTCCACTAGTTTCTATGATAAATCCTTTACTGTACAAGCAGTTCGGCTATGGAATGACTTGCCCGTGTCCGTAAGGCGTGCTCAAACACTGTTTACTTTTAAAACTTTGATAAAAAAGCACTTCCACTCTCTTTAAACATATTATTATATTTTATGTGCTCTTGTATGATATTTATTAATTAGATGTATAAATTTATTTAAACTATATGATACACTTAACGTATATGTATATTGTATAATCTATGTAAATAGTACACTGTAGACTACCTACATTATTTCTTTATCCTTCCCCTTAGAATTCCATCCAAAGGTTGTCTGTAAAAGATCGCTCTTAGCGATAAGACCGCCCATCGTGTCACCCTTTCTAAAATATTTTTATTTATGTTCTGTAATTTATATGGTGTACATAATAAAGAGTATTCTATTCTATTCTATGATGATTGAATATAACAAAGCCTAAACATACTTCAGTCATTCAAAATTACTTTAACCTAATTAAACCCATACAACAACGACCTTGTCCGTTCTATTCAAAGAGACAATCGGCCGGACGGACTTTGGGAACAGGGCCCCGTCAAACAGACAATACACCATCGGACGTATGATGGTTGCGACATGAATATTCAGCGGGACATACCGGCGTAACTTCACGCTCTTTTGTATAGAATGGTGGGCAGAATTCTGAACAGGTTAAACAGTGATAAGAAGGGATCTATTCTCACTTATAGGAGTAGTAGAGTCTGTAAGGTAAGGGAAGTACTAAATTGATACCTAATACTGTCGGTAAATCTTCTGGGGCCCTAGTCTGCTATTATAATAGCATCAGAATGGTCGATCTACTAACATGGCCTCATCCTCTGACAGTGACTTTCCAGTGGTCAATCACTGACACTCCACTACATATTAACACATGATCAAATTGAGAAAAGGTTTTATAATAAGGCAATGTCATTCTTCATTTATATCAACTCATATAAGTATTGAATTCATGGCTCATTGAGTAGATATTGGACTGGTCTAAAGAAACGTCTCGTTTATTTAGGCAAACAGGAAGAGAGGTAGATAAGCTGATGAAGTCAGTTATAGGTGAAAAGAAAAGCATCATAAATGGCTTAAGTTAGTAAGACAGCTAGGACAGACAACTAACTTGCTCTCCGAGGCACGAAAGATCTTGGTACATACAGTTGATTACCCAGCCACGGAACAATCGCGAAAAGAGTAGCTCAACCCTCGACACAAGCCCCGTACCAACGTACAAGATTTAACACATTTTTTTTAAATAGGTTTAAATAGAATTGAATATTTGCACTAGTCAGGGGCTCTAGTCTGCTATATTTCAATCCAACACCATTCGATTGACATTGCAGTAAATAGTTCGTAACCTGCTAAATTCATAATGATCGATGAATGAAAGGCTTAGTCGTTTAGAATGACATTGTCAATATTATAAAACAAGTTAGTAGAAATGATTTGCAAAAAACTACTCAATTTGAACATTTTATTAATATGGAGTGGAGTGTCAGTGATTGACCACAGGAAAGACAGAATGACCCCATTTTGTTAGTAGATTACGAAACATGTCAAAATCGACCATTATGAGTTCACTGATCGACCATTCTTACACCATTGTAATAGCAGACTAAGGCCCCTGGTCGAGCCTCGGAAAGCACATTTTGCCGTTGGTCCCGGTTGCCATACGAACATCTAATGGCAGTCGTTACGGGTTGTTGGGGCCCTCAAAAGTCCAACAATTGGTCTAACTGCAATGCTTCGATATCGCCTTTGAGTTGTGGAGGTCATACGGCAGTTGCTTTACGGAAAATATCGAAGTCTAGCCAATAATCAGCAGTGGGACTGGTAAAGAGCTCTACACACCAAGGCCGGCCCGGCAGCATATGTATGTCGGCAACATTTTACCAGTGGGCTAGGTAGGCTTTAGTCATTGCAAGTCGTATAACTTTGCCGTCGGCATGTCGGTGGCAGAACTGAAATCATCAGAAACTTATTTGGCAGTTAAAATACTAGCACGTCACTACACCTGAAATGTCACCGGGCAACTGAGCGCTTGCGTTCACTAGCCGCCGACATGTTGGCGGGCAACGCGCGAGTGCGAATGTTGCCGACATGCTTCTTTCAACATAAGACGGATTGTGTCGGCGGGTCGGTGGCTTTGGTGTGTAGTGCGTTTTAAGCTTACCCTAGACTAGAAAGCTGTAAATATAATAATGATTAACGCTGAGATGATGATGATGATGAAAATAGAATTGAATATTCATTTATCATGTACACCAGAGGTCTCGATCTCGGTCTCGATCCACAGTCCAACTGCGGCAAGCGTAGCTTAACCTGATCGATCGACCTGTGTGGCTGTTATTATTTAGCCACGAGCCCTCCAGTATTAATGTGTTATGCAATTGAGTTAACATTCCCTTCGAAAAAGAAGACGAAGAAATTTTATTGAGAAGTATTGTGTCGCAATTAGGGTTGCCATACAGCTGGAATTTTCCGGACATATCCGGTAATATAGTCCTTTGTCCGGAATGCGGGGGGAATCCAATCACGCCAGGAATATCTACAAATTAAGTAAAAACCAAAATAAAAACCTTAACAAATCATAAATCAAACAAATGTATGAATCAAGGCTGGTGCGCCCGCGTAAAAATCCAAAAATTTGTTTCGTTTTACACATGCACGATTTATTGCGAACAAATCTGAAAACATCCGATCGATGTCCGGAATTTGCTCCGGAATTTCGTATTTTCAATCTGGGAATCCTAGTCGCGATTGTATTAAGTAGAACCCAAGACTTCCTGTTTATTATACATATAACCTCATTCTCTAACACTCCAAATTCAATGTATTCCTCCTTAAACCACGGCTTATGGCTATTGTCTATTGATAATGGATACGATAACTCACACGACCGTAGTTTCACTTTTGATTTCGTAGTACCATTAATTAGCAGGCGTTATGTTGGCAGACACTTCAATGGTGGCCACCAGACAGGAGAAACTGGGAATGTTTTGTTCTTCAGCGTTTGTTTTAGTATAAAGATGGGATTTAATTTGTGCTTGTGTGTTTTTGGTTGCTGATTTATTGTTTTGTAGGAGGAGAGTAATTTATGTGGCGTTTAGGAATTAGCCAATTTAACGTAGGTCACATTTGTGACCCAGTGGTAATGGATTCAAAGCCGAGCGAGCGCCCACTGGACGGTGCGTTATTTATTCAATCAATACTGCATTCAAAATGATAAAAGGTAACATAGTGAGATAACGAAATACCTCGAAATGCCCTGGAACCAAAAACGCGAAGTCAAGTGACATCCAACAACCCAACCATGGCCCATTTCCTTTCATAAACTTGAAGCTTAATTTTTTTAAGCTATTGCATAGCTTCTATCGCGGGCCTTGAGCGCGGGGACCGAATCCAGAAATTCCGTAACGAAAAAACCTCACGCTCCCCACTCCGACGGGCACGGAGGTGTGGCTTGAAGGCCGTACATCGTCTAACGTCATTTCAGTTCGGCTGTCTTCGGCACGGTATGTTTGTGTGCGTGCGACTACATCTTTTGAAAACAATTTATAGATTTTCAAAAAGAGCATGCATATTGCAGGGCGCGAACTCAGTTCTACACACTTGCCATGTTACTGATAGTCGCGATGTGCTAAACTTGCGATTATTTTTTTCTCTGAAATAGGTCTTCTATAGAGATATGTCATAGACGTCATCGACGTTGTCATGGCTACCTTAAAAACTTTTCATAAAATTAATTATTAAGTACTTTTATTCAAATTAATTTAGTAGTGTTTTTATAAAATAGGTTTTTTTAACGGAAAAGCTAAGATGAATGTCACGCTAATTTTTCATTGGACTTTTAAATTATTTATAGTGTTGTTTACTAAATAAAAGCGCTTTATTTTATAGAGTAAAAAGTGCTCACGCGGCCGTTTTTTGAACTGTGATTGGCGATATCCGCCATTATTGTGAAATATTTTTTTAAAGAATTTCTATAATTTGTTACACGTGTTATTGGCAAAATTGTGGTATCTATCTACAGGGACCAGATCAAGAGTTGAAGTTGAAGTTTTTATTAAATAAAATATTACAGAAAGATGTCGGTGAACAATGTTAATACGAGTACATTTAAGTGTACGAGTTGTAATATTGTTATCTCCGAAACGAAACAACGAAAGTTTAATAAAAATATGCTCGTCGGCTTTTTCTGAGGAAGACATTGATGAGGCAAAAAAGTTATTGTTTGTTTCTACGAAGACAAGACAAAAACATGTATCGAGGCGTAAGAACAAAAAGCAGAAAGACCTAAAATATACGATTAGGGTGTTTAAAATCACGGATCCCGAACAATCCCAGTTTTTGTGGCATATGACCTTCACAAATTGCCATCAGTTTGCTTTGACTACGTAGAACGTACGTAAAGAAGTTGATGAAGGATTTATTAATTCTATGGTCAGATGTTAACGCAATCAGAAGTGATTATGTTACTAAAGATCAGCTCGAAAATATTAAATTGATAACAAATAATTCGACACCGACGCCGTTCATCATCAACAACCTTTTTATCATCCCACTGCTGGGCACAGATCTCCTCTCATACAGAGAAGGATTGAGCGTAATCACCACGCATACTCAATGCGGGTTGGCGATTTCAGACTTATAAAGCCCAGGTTTCCTCAAGATGTTTTCCTTCGCCTTCAGTCATTGGTGTCCAAGATATACTTAGAAAGTACATATAACTTTAGAAAAGTTACATTGGTACTTGCCTGACCTGGAATCGAACCCGCGCACTCATACTTGAGAGGCTGGTGTTTTAACCACTAGGGGCCACCACGACAAAAGAGTGGGGTATATTGACAAAGAACCTCGGAGTATTTGAGTATATTTCGTGGTGCTCCCTGTGCGCCGTTGCCGAGTCAACGAAATACCAGTGTTTGTGGAGTCATAAGGATACTATAGCTGTCTTGCCTGCCCCTCAGTGCCCGGCCGGTCTTGCGATTGCACCGAAACAGCACACAATGACAGAGATTATAAGTAATAGCATAGACAGACCTTACGGAGGAATTGCCCTATTGTAGAGGAAGTCCGCTTTCTCAAAGGTATCAGTGTTGTTGTGTAATAGTGATCGTTTAGTTCTCACACGGATCGTTCTATCTATGTTAGTTTTCTCATTTTACATGCTTACTGACTCGAGTGATAACTGTACTTGTAAAATTTGTGTATAAAGTGTTTTGAATATGAATGAACAAAGTGCATTTATTATTAATGAAGAAAGTCACGAAAAAATAGTGAAAGAAAATGAGTGAGTACTCTATATACATACATTTTATTATTCACACAAATGCAGTATTATTTATTTATTTAATAAAAGAAAAAAATTGTTTTCTTATCGGTCACCACGCTCAAAAAGTGTAACTTGAATTAATATCAAAGAAAAAGAAATACTGCATAAATAAAATAAATAAATAATTATAATTGCATATATTGATACAAAATGCTATGCAATAGCTTTACCGCGGCAGTCCCCGAGTGCCACACGTCTTTTTTTTTTTTTTTTAATGATTATAAACTAGGGCTTGACCACAATCCCGCCTGATGGTAAGCAGTGATGCGATCGTTGATGGTAAAGCTAGTTTATTAAGAGCCTATTCACTCTGAAAAACTGAGCGAATAGGAAGGAAGACGGCAGTTGAGCGAGGTGATGCAATGTTAAACCCAACAACACGACCAACGATGCTGCGCCAAAGGGAGATTGATGTGAAGACCCTCCACGACCAAACCCCCAACACAACAACATTAGGCGCATCACACCCGGCACACATCGCAACACAACTGCTCAGACCCGTCCTCCGTACGGCTTCACCAGACATCATGCCGGAACACGACAAATCGCTTGGCGGCAAGGCTTTGTCTGGTGGGTGGTAACTTCTGCCCAGTAAAGGGACCATTATAGGTTGATTATACAACTCACTGCATGGGATCTCCCAGATATAATTATTATAATTTAATCCCAGGTATGACACAATGCTCGATTCATCTCGTTTCCCCATATTGTTCTATTCGTGCATAACGCTTACATACTTTCTTAAACCATCGGTTTCATCTAGTTTGAACATAACATGTTGAATTGTACATCAAAGGCTAGTCAACTGAACTACAGCTAATAGGTATCATAAATTAAATTTTTGTTAACCGTTAATTTTTCTAGCTATTTATCAGTTGAGGATCATTTTTAACAGACATATTGTGACAAAAATATGAACGTGCGGACAAACTCACTTTACCTACCGTTATTATTGCGGAAACTTTAGTGTATTTCTTTTATTTGTTGACTATAGTATTATCTGAATCAGTGGGAGCTTCTAAATCTTCATCATACCCACACTATTTTTAGCCATTTTGCTATTCATCTTCTAACTCTAATTACACATTTCCCACTGCAAACATAATTAAATCAACTAGACATACTGTATGAACCGTATTCATTGTTAAAAATGTTGTTGTTTCAAATAATTCTTCGTATAGTGTTACTAATTATTCCGATACCATCTACGTATGTGTTCGCACCTTTACGTGAAAGGTACGTGGGAACAAGCTATTGTTGTACATAGGTTTTATGTGCATTAGGTATTAATATATTGGTATACGAAAATGGGTACTTTGAATTTTGTGTGACTCAGGAGTTGTCAGAGTGACTCAGAAATATCTAACTTACTTTGTTATGTGCAACTGTTTGATCTGTTTTACTTTCATTTCATACATTTTTTGTTAGGTAGAAAACAAAAAATTACCCCGTCTTACAATGTAGGTTTTTTAGTAAATTCTAATAATAACATGCTAAATGTGCTTTTATCCTTATTACTTAAGGTGATCGACTTCACTTCAGTAAAAATAGCAGTTTACAAATTCGTATTCATAGTGATAATTTCCGCCAAGTATCATAATAATTAACCATGGACCCAAAATAGCTCCCTGCGGCACGCCATAAAAACTCAGACTAATTTCTAGAAATTTTAAACCAACTGCATGCAAGATACATATTTTTCTACATATCCCTACTATATCTATCCCTTTCATCGTCATGAAAACACGATTATAATGCAAACATTCACTAAATCACTCATAATTATAAGCAAATCACGATCAAACGCTATAGTCAGTTCGTTTCCCGATGAACGAACACATTTTACTCTATCACGAATCTGGTTACTTCATTTAGTATTATAGCGTGGCGTGCTGACATGGCTCGCAATTAACTGGATTTTATTACACCGGAGCGTATCATAATGTGTGTATTAATGACAGCTGAAAATTTAATTTTAGACAAGTGAAGTGGTGGAAAAAATTAGAAGCTGGGCTAAATATTTGTCTCCTTTTTGGAAAGAAATAGCCCAGTTCCCGTTAGACTCCATGAATGGTAGAAAATGCTTGTGTATTGGATATTTCTTGTCCGTTCTTCAAGCACAATGCAGTTTCTTGCCCATTCTTCATAGCAACCTGATAGATAACTTATTATGATAGCTTCTTTTTTTCTGAATGGCGGACTTCTGTGACTAAGCATTCAAAAGTTTTATTTTGTGATAAAATGCATTCAGTTTGAGGAGTTTAGATAAAATAAAAAACGGAAACAATAAAAAAAAGGTTAATGAACCAGCAGGGTAATTGCTTGACACACTTCAAGTAGTAATTAATGGATTTCATTTTGACAGTTCAATAAAAAACATTGCGTTATTTACATTGTTAAACGAGACAGTTTTTCGAACATACGAAGCAATGGATTATCAACGTGCTTCAGAATGATTCCAATTAATAATTGTAATGGAATACGCAATTAGGATGCACGCTTCACAAGATCAGCTGATGTCTATGAATAAATAGATTTCTTTTCAATACACGTGGATTTGAATCGTTGCGACACCATGTATCAGATATGCTTGCAACGTACGTCGAAAAAAAATTTGTTTTCATGTAATTAATATTCAAAAGGTGCTCTCTTTCGCTTATATCTGAATACTTATTAAGTGATTTGTGTGTTATTTTATTCTTGTTAAATATTTATTAGCAATTTAGAGTACGTTATTCACATGTTGACACGTCGTAAAACAATGGAACTCGTTGTATGTATTATTTTGCAACAAACTTTCTTTTCTGTCAGGACCGTCATGCTCGTAATTGTCATAAAAAGTTACGTGAATGTCATTTTTATTTAGAAATATATTTACATACGTCCGAAATATACATTTTCGTTGATCTCTGAAGTCATAAAAAGGGTTGGTAATTATCATCACCATAATCAACCTAAATTTTTCCCACTGTTGAGACACAGGCCGCCTCTCAATAGAATGGGCAGTTATCCACCGTGCGTGCCCAGCGCAGATTGGGATATGACACTTCGAATTTTTACTTGTTATTTATTTTTATAAATTATAAACTAGTGCTTGACCGCAATCTCAAATGATGGCAAGCAGTGATGCAATTGTTGATGGTAAAGCACGCTAATTTATTAAGAGCCTATTCACTCAGTCCGACAGAAACACCGCCGCCGGCAAATTGTATAAAAGAAGAGGCGAAACGCTTTGTTCAGATCGTTGTGGTATCAACAACTTAATGGTGGAAATTCGCCGTACGACGGGTCGTCCGATGATGGAACTGAGATGGGAGAATTAAATCATGCAATTCCCTCGCAGCTAGAACATACCAGTTTCCTCTCCATTTTATCTTATCCATTTTAGTGCCAGTCACTAATACTGTTAGACATAGATTTTAGACCGAAAAACGCAATATATTAATCAGTGATGGTAATATTTTAAAATTGGTTTCATTCGCTACGGTGTAAGCAGCAGCTTAACATTTCATAGTTCACATTACAGTATGCTCTCACAATTACAATATTCAGTGTGATGTCCGCTGCGTCTGCGCAACACACGAAGCTTATATTCAAATGATTTGTGGCTTAGAAAGTTTGCCGTATATTTACGTAATTTTCCAATACTAAGCCTTTACCATTGGATCTAAGATTAGAGGTTGTAAGTGTTAAGAAAACGTAAAATTGTAATTATTTATTTAACTTTGGGTCTTTCTGTGGTGCTTGAAGGTACCCAATATCCTCATGCGTGTTCTCCTTTATTTGTATTTGTAATTATTGACATGGTATCATTCAGGATGTTCACTCAAGTTTCCTGGTTTTTCGTAGAATTTGGTCTGCACTGATATTGCATAAAAGGAAAGTGAAGCTTTGTTTTGTAGTGTCTGATTACCAACATTGGAAAAAGGTATGAGATTTTTTGACGACACGGTTGATGCAGTGGTTAAGCTATCGACTGCTGGTTGGTAGTTCTTCCGGGTCTGTTTGTGTACGTACAAAAACAGCCAGACCCGGAAGAACTAAACATTTAAACTCACGTGAGTTTAAATGTTTTTAAACCCACGCACGATACCGGAGTAATCCCTAGAGTGGGGTCAAGTTAAAAAAAAATGGGTTCTATAAATATTTAGTATGTGTGTTGTTAATACGAAACTAAGGGTATTTTCAAACTAATAGAAAAATTATTTATTTTATTTATCTCCCCAAACCGGCAATTTTAAACTGCGCACGAGTTTAAAACTGCGCTCGCTTGCTTGCTTGTATGCACAATAAAAGTAGAAAATGTTTTTTTGGATCTTAAATTTCGAGTATTTGACAAACAAATTTTCGGAACCAACCATTTTATCAACTACTTTACATGTTCGTGAGCATAATTCTAATATCTAAATATCTGAGTGTATTACACAGTTCGCACATAGCTCTCGGTGATAGATGGGCGAAGCGCACGCGCATTGATGTGCGCCAGAGCGTACAGGATTACGTCATCGCGACGCCTGCGCCGGAGTCGCGCTTTGAGCACGAAAGCGATAATAATTTAATTAACATTAATATTGTATCACCATCATCAAAGAAATAAATTGATATTAAGATGTTATTTCAGAGAGTTTTAGATCGATTTTAATAGTGCTTATGAGTTTTAATGGCTTAAGTAAATAGTAATGACGATAGGATTCTCAATTCTAATATATGTAAAATTAGTCGTCTTCTTCTTCCTGGCCAAAGCACTAGGAAGTGTCGATGGGTGGGCGTTTTGGGGGCCTGTCTTATGTATGTAATATTGACGTTCAAAAGGTGCTGATTCTCGGCCTAATTTGAATAAATGACTTTTGATTTTGTTTTCGTATGAATTGTGAATTAAAAGAATTCATGTTCATAAATATTATTAAACGACCAGTGGCTCACTTCAGCGCTTCTCCTGTGGAAAAACAAATTGCTGCGATCTTCAACCCGCCTGCCAAGCGTGGGGATTATGGCAATGCCTCCCAAAGGAATGAAAGCCTTGGAGGAGGTCTTTGTCCAACAATGGATGACTGTAGGCTTTGAAGAGAGTGGTTCACTTTAGCCTGGATCGAAAAAGCTGAAAGTTATGCACATCTTTGCTCAACCGTGGTATAATGCAGGTTAAAAGTAATAATATAGGTGTTGGTGCAAATGAAAATAATTTTAACACGTAAGTATAACAACAAATTATAGTAATAAATAATAATAAAAATAGTAAGTTTATTTATCAAAGACATAGGTACATAGAGAAAGTTTACAGGGACATACATGACGAGACTTAAAAACTAACAATAGACACAAGAAGAGAGAATAAAAGTAATTGTCTATGTAACAAAATAATAAATCCTGCCTCTTAAACTAAGGAATACCTGTATATTCTGACTGTAGCTTCACAATATATTTTGGAAATCTTATGTATGCACATAAAAATATATCGAATTTTGAGAAAATAATCGATATTCATAATATAAATACCAGGAATAGACATAATCTGGCTGTATATCACACTCGTCTCCACAAAGTAGGCAACTCGTTCATGGGTCACTTTGACAACAAGCTTCCCATGGACATTCGAAACTTACCTATTAAACGGTTTAAAAACTATATAAAGGCCAAGCTTTGCAAAAAGGGGTATTATAAAATCACAGATTATTTAGAAGACAAAAAAGCTTGGGAGTGAGCTGCTCGCTCTGCTAAGCAATGTTACTAAGCAATGTGCGTAATTATAACGTAAATTATTGTAAACATTTTCATTTTTAATGTCTGGACTTGAAAAAAGACGATGATCCCTGAGTTTGTTTCGGCTATTTCTTCTCAGGGGTAGTCAGTTAATAAAAAACATGACGTGTAAAAGTGATCAGTGATCCTTCTTGCTTAATAAACGATTTCATTTCATACAGACAGTGATTTGATTTGATTGTGCTCATTATTTTTTATGCTGTACAGGTATGTAATCCAAAGACTTGTTAACGAACACTACTATTTGCCTACTATTTTTTTTTATCTTCAATATTTGCGCCAACAACAGTTTCATTTGATAACCATGAAAATCTCTGTCCATTCTAAAGTTGCCTAGAAGAGATTGGATTGGCTAAAGGCCACCCATTGTAAATTTTGTCGCATTGAACGTATTTTTTAAGTACCTACTGTATGTTTTAGGTGTACAATAAAGTAGATTATATAAGTAAATGTTTTTTTTACCCTAATACCTTAATCTTTCGTTATTGATTAATCAAGAAAGACTACGGCAAGGAAAAACCTTATTTAAATCCATCAAGTAGATGAAAAGTTGTTGACTGCAACAACGCGGTAACTACTCCAGGAACAAGTTGTCAAGCACGGACGGTAATGATTTCCGACACTCGACTTTTATTGAGATAAACCAATCAGGTTGATACTTGATGAGGATCGTTAACTGTGGTTTGTCACAGTAATAAAAGTTGTAGGCGGAAAAGTGCTACTTAATAACTGCAATGCAAACGTATCAAAAGTAGGCGAGGATTATGCAAGGTAGCTTACTTGGACCATTATTATCTCGGTGGTAGGCCATAACATCGGCTGCCGGCAGAAGTTACCATCCACCAGGCAAAGTCTTGCCACCAAGCGATTCGTTGTGTTCCGGCATGATGTCTGATAAAGCCGTACGGAAGACGGGTCTGAGCAGTTGTGTTGCGATGTGTGCCGAGTAAATAAATAAATAAATAAAATAAAATAAAAAGCCTTTTATTTCTTGCATAAAAATATTACATTACAATTTACATGTTTATAAAAGATTTGTTATTTAGATATAAAAAATGCATTTGCGAATTAAATTTCAATTTAAATTTACTAATTTAATTAATTAATTTTATTTTAATTGAACATGCAGGCATGCAAGAACCCCTCTTTAAATGAGGGTGAAGGCCTCCTCCAGACTTTTCCATTTGACCCTATCTTTGGCTATTGTCATCCAGTTTTTTCCAATAATTTTTAATATGTCGTTTTCCCACCGAGTTACCGGTCTTCCTCTTTTTCTTTTACCGGCAGGGCCGCGCCATGACGTCAGTCGAGAAGTCCATCGGTCCTCGGTCATCCTGGCCACGTGTCCTGCCCAACGCCACTTTAACTTCTGCGAGAAGAGTGTGCCGAGTACGATGTGCCAAATGTTGTTGTATCGGGAGTTTGGTCGTGGAGGGTCTCCAGATCAATCTTCCTCTGGCGCAGCA
The DNA here is from genome assembly GCA_037179545.1 of Sesamia inferens. NCBI lineage: Eukaryota > Metazoa > Arthropoda > Insecta > Lepidoptera > Noctuidae > Sesamia > Sesamia inferens. The sequence goes on along the minus strand of CM073935.1, from coordinate 10,941,204 downwards.
TCGTTGGTTGGTCGGTTGGGTTTAACATTGCATCACCTCGCTCAACTGCCATCTTCCTTCCTATTCTCTCATTCAGCCTCATCATCCTGTAGGCGCTTCCTTATCAACATGTACATCATGTAGAAAAATTGAAAAATGAAAAATAATTTCCTGTGACTAAACTAATGGACATATTTATATGATTTTTTATGGTTAGACTGAGAATGTGTTGAGGTACACGATGTTTAATTTATTGTCGTATTGTCAGCACCACTCTATACATGTATAGGTATATATTGTTTCTGGGTGAATAATAAACATAAAAAAAATACAGAGCCCTTCTATGTACTTTTCTGTTGACTCAGTTAGAACAGCCACTCAGATAAATCGGCCAGGTTAATCTTCGCTTGCCGCGGTTGGTTCGTGGATGGGTGATTTTTATATACTAAGACCACTCCGTGCCTCGGAAACTATATTTAGTCGTTGGTGCCGGCTGTCATTTGTGGATATTTGTCAAAACTACAAAGCAATAAACTACATAAGATAAGTACCTCTTTATATTCTGAGGCCGATCTTCAAAAATCTCAAGGCCACGTGTTCCAAGAAGGCCGGTGTGAGAAGGAATACCATTGATCAGATGCATGGGAACGTTAAGGCTCATTTAAATATTCATAATGTAGCAAGAATTGTTGTGGGCAGCAGTAGAGAAGGACAGGATGTCGATAATATTGAATTAAGATTAGTTATTGGGATTTAGAATTTACTAGGTAGCAAATAATCCGTATTTTAAAAGGATCGTGTTTAGAAAGAGATACGAGAGATAAAGTTACGTGGCCCTGGCGTACAGGCAAGTGAAGGACCACGGGTGGGTTTTAGTCAGTAAAAGTCTTACACCCCCCTCCGCTCCGCCCAGAGCGGGAGAAGTCATTTGGGGATATACAACATTAAGTATTTTTTATTTATGCAAAACCCGAAATACGTGTCTAGTATTTTTAAGTAAAGAATCTATGTAGTGTGTGTAATCTATGTAGTAATGTGTACGTGGTCGCTAACAATGGGCCTTATAAGAAGGCTCAAAGTCACTCAAAGGGCAATGGAGAGGGCTATGCTTGGGGTTTCACTGCGCAATCGAATCAGGAATGAGGAGATCCGCATAAGAACGAGAGTAAGCGACATAGCCCGATGAATTGCAACACGAAAGTGGCAGTGGGCTGGACACATTGCCCGTAGGACCCAATGGGGCCGACGGGTTCTCGAGTGGCGACCACGCACCGGAAGACGTAGCGTGGGTAGGCCCCCGATAAGGTGGACCGACGACCTGGTGAAGGTCGCGGGAAACCGCTGGATGCGGGAGGCGCAGGACCGGTCGTCGTGGAGAACCTTGGGGGAGGCCTATGTCCAGCAGTGGACGTCTTTCGGCTGAAATGATGATAATGATGATGATGAATCTATGTAGAAAATTTCATATAGATATCATGAACAACCACAAAGTTATGAGTTTGTTATCTTACTTGAGTGTCCCAACAAAAATATGATCAACGCTCCGCTCGTTAGGGTGAGCGGTGTTTTGATTTGTGGCGTCAGTTGTTGCACGGGCGTGCGCAAGTACTATGATCTACCGTAGGCTGCGTGGCGCACACGGTAACCACACTGCAACAATTTCTAAAGGTATTTGGGAAAAAAATTAACATGGTGTAAAAATTATTGTGAAGCTGTATTAAGAAAAAGTAACGTAATGATAACACAAATCAAGCACGATATGAGAGCTTAACCTGTGTGACCGTTATGATTTAGCCTAGAACAGAAGATAAATAATAATATAAGGAAAAGTGAAAATATCAAAGTGCAAATAAAGATCGATGTACCTAAACTATGATGCAGTAAATGTAAACAAAATATATCTGAGAACAGTGCATGGTGACCTAACGGTAACAGCCGCGATTTACTAGTCGTAGGGCATAGGTTCGATTCCTGACAGGCGGTTCCACGTTTTCTTTCTATTTCATCAAGAATGGGACAGAAGATAGATATTAGTTTGGTACTGTCAAATTAAGATAGTCCATAGACAAGTTTAGACGTGATAAAAAAATGGTTAGTAAAAGTACTTCAATTTAGATTCCTCAGGCACTGACTAATAAGTGATACCCTTATTAAATACCGTGAATAGGGATGGTTCCTCGGTAAAAAAGTAGATTCTATTTAGCCTGTCATTCAGATTATAGAAAAATATTGGGTACATATATTTTATTTTATCAAATCAATAAAAATTTACAAACATAAAACGCATCTAGGATCAGGAGTACGGGCTGGTGACGTCACTTCTCGCTGAAAAGTGTAGCTAGAAGTGACGTCACACGAGTTTTCAATGCACTGCATTTTCTTCATTTTTTGTTTATATGTTTCAAATATGCATCTAGTTGTTTTTGGAAATCTGACTGACGGACTAATAATTCTTTTTTGTCAACTGCCTACCCTATTGGTGAACGTAAGGTGGGACGCCCTCAGAGTAGGTGGAGCGACGATCTTCGCAGGATGGATGGTAGCAGCTGGTTAAGAGTTGCCGAATTCGAGTTAAATGACGTGCAATATGAGAGGCCTACGTCTAGCAGTGGACTGCTAAAGGCTGATAGTAATTATGGTGATGATCCCTAACAAAAACAAACTCTAATTTACAGCCTTAATCCGTGGTCAAGGCATCAAAGAGTTTGACATCAAAAAACCATCAAATAACCATAAAGATCCAACTATAATAACTAAATAATGTGCTGAACCAATAAAATAGTAATATTGTTCTTGTAATATTAATCAGTGTTTACTCAAAGGGTTTGATTTGATCGATAAAGTTAATGGTACCGTGTAATGGACATGGACTTAATGGTTAAGCTTCAAATTAGCCTCATAAAAAAGTAACGGATATTTTCAAGAATAAATCGACACCTTAATTCGGCTTGCGGGCGGTGAGCAGTGGGCAGCTCGCCGCCCGGAAAGGACCAAGCACGGCTCAATGGCGCGTTGAGTTTCACGCGCGCCTCAAAGAGATGTCATCACATCATCATGACGGGGTCCACGAAGACCGATGCCTGGACCAGGATTGCGGGTTGGTTGAAAGAAAAACCGTAGCCCTGGCGCACAGGCAAATGAAGGAACAAGGATGGGTTTTAGTCAGTAAAAGCCTCACACGACCTTCCGCGGGAGAGAGGCCAGTTGATGATATCCCATCCACACAAAAAAGGAAAACTAGGTTTGACCGATTTTTGTACGGTCAAACTTATGAGAAGTCGGATGTCTACACTTCCAGAAAAAACGCAATTTCCTGGCATAAGAAATAGTGTGTGTAAAGTTCACTATTCCTGCGTGGAAAAGAGGATACTCTGACCAAACGGGTCTGGTAGGTTACTGCTAGAAAAATAAAGTCGGGAAGTAATACAAATTATATGGTTGTTGCGCGGTAAACTCTATTTGTGTAATACAAAATTTTGCTTGACGCAATACGCATGTGAATGTTACATTGTTATCTTATCTTGTAATGTTTTCTTGGGGACCACATCCTTAAGCTACCATTACGCTTGTCATTACACTGTCTACACTTTTCATTATAATTACAAACAAACAGAAATTGTTATCAAAAAATGCAAGACGACGCCTGCGAAGTCGTGTACGACGCGAGGTGAAATTCTTAAAATTACGATTCTTGATGTTCAAATTTTCTTATGTCTGGAATATGCAAGTCCACGCTTGCATGCATAATGTATAAGCAGCTCATAACGTTTTCACTGCTTGTGCCTCTTCTCTTCAAGTGAAATTTCTTTGGTCTTTGATAGGTCTCTCTCAGCTGGCTCTTGCTTCTGCCTAGGCACCAAGAGCCTACAGGGAGTAGGCTGAAGTCAACTTTTTAAAAGCAGTGATTTAATTATCAACACAAAGTAAAGCTTCTGTCAGGCTTCGAGCTCACGTATTACAACTCGTAAATTGGACCACCACTTTTCTAAGCTTGTAAAGGTATGTAGGACATTATCTTAGTCTATCAGCTCATATCAAATTGTATCAACATTTAGTACCGCTTTCATAATCTAAACATCAATGTTTAAGTTCTATGCTTCATCATCATCATCATCATTTCTGCCGAAAGACGTCCACTGCTGGACATAGGCCTCCCCCAAGGTTCTCCACGACGACCGGTCTTGCGCCTCCCACATCCAGTGGTTTCCCGCGACCTTCACCAGGTCGTCGGTCCACCTTGTCGGGGGCCTACTCACGCTACGTCTTCCGGTGCGTTTTCGCCACTCGAAAACCCGTTGGCACCATCGGGCATCGGTCCTACGGGCAATGTGTCCAGCCCACTGCCACTTTAGTGTTGCAATTCTTCGGGCTATGTCGGTTACTCTCGTTCTTCTGCGCATCTCCTCATTCCTGATTCGATCGCGCATTGAAACCCCAAGCCTAGCCCTCTCCATTGCCATTTGATTTGATTATATAGGATGGGCTTCGTAAGGGTTAGGCTGTCTGTCTAATAAAATATATATTTTATATGTTGTATAAATCTTTAGAGTAACTGGTGGGAATAGCGTCCTGCTTATGTGAAGTTATTGATCCGACACCTGTACCTAATGCAAGTATAATGAATTCATTGCAAACATACATTACATGCTTTGTTACAAGAATCAGCAGAATCTCTCGATTCAGCCAAATAGGTTGGCTTCTGCCAAGAATTATAAGCTTTATCATCATCAACCTTTTATCGTCCCACTTCTTGGCACAGGTCTCCTCTCATACAGAGAAGGATTGCGCGTAATCACCACGCTTGCTTATGCGGGTGATTTCAGACTTTAAAGTCCAGGTTTCCTCAAGATATTTTCCTTCACCTTTTAATCAGTCTTTGTTGTCCAAGATTTACTTAGAAAGTACATATAACTTAGAAAAGTTACATTGGTATTTGCCGGACCTGGAATCGAACCCGCTTACTCATATTTGAGAGGCTGGTGTTTTAACCACTAGGCCACGCCTTATTATAAGCATATATTATATTAATTTTTAATTCCTGTTTGAGGTGTTACCCTCATTTTCTTATTTATTTATTTTGACGGAAAGGAAGTAAGTACATACATTTTATAACAGATAGGAAGCACACATCATGAAATAACATTTTCAAATGTTTTCTTCAAGTTTACGATGCGTTGCGTCAGCTGTCAGCGGAGTAAGTGCAATTTTCACGATGTGGTAAAATGTTGATGAAAGAGAAAACGCATTTGTATTGCTTCACGTTTTATTTTATTGTGTGATACTAAATGACAGCTTGACGTGGCAATATGAGGAAATCATTATATGTGCAAGTCGTGGTGGCCTAGTGGTTAAAACACCAGCCTCTCAAGTATGAGTGTGCGGATTCGATTCCAGGTCAGGGAAACTAGCGCTTGACCGCAATCCCACCTGATGGTAAGCAGCGATGCGATCGTTAATGGTAAAGCGCGCTCTTAATAAACTTATTAAGAGCCTATTCACTCTAGCCTTGAAGACACTCAAATTGTAGTCCGACGGAAGCACCGCCGCTGGCAAATTGTTCCAGTCCCTCGATGTAAGCGGTATAAAAGAGAAGCGAAACGCTTCGTCCGGATCGCAGTGGTGTCAACAACGTAAAGGTAGAAACTCGCCGTATGACGGGTCGTCCGATGGTGGAACGGAGATAGGGGAATTAAGTCATGCAATTCCCTTGCACACTCACCAGAATACATCCTGTAGAAGACCGAAAGGCTACTCTACGCCTATCATATCATCATCATTAGCCTCTACTCGTCCACTGCTGGACATTCGCCCCCCCCCCCCCCCCTCATGGCACGCCAACAAACTCGATCCTGACCAGTTCTCCACCAGCCACTACCAGCCACCGTTTTGATGTTGCCGCTCTATCTCGCCCAAGGGCGTTCTACGCTACGTTTGACGAGACGCGGTCTTCACTAAAAACACATGTAATATAATTAACTTAAAACATGTTGATTTTACTTAGAACGTATTGCACCCCAGCACAGAGCGCCGGGAGGGGGGTCCTGTCCCGCTATGCGCACGTGCCTAGTACCACTATAATCTGTTATGAACTGTGTTGTGCGTTCGGTAACCACGCTGCAACAATTTTTAAATGTATTTGGGAAAAAATATAACATGGTAAAACAAATTGATTGGAATCGATTGGAGATGATTATTCTGAACAAATTATATTCAGGTTTCGTGAATAGAAAAAATATATGATACTGGTCCTTAGCTGCATACGGTTAGACTGCACACTAACTGATAACACGTTCAAAGAAATAAACCAACTTTAGGTCTATTAATAGTATAGACAAATAAATAGTACCTACTGTCAAATAAAACCGCGACGTCTATATTTTACGGTCTAAGTGACCGTAAAATATAGACGTCGGCCACGAAATATAGACGACAGCCTCCAACGTATCTGGCAGATTAAACTAACGATATTGCTTGATATAAGTGCACGAGCCATTAAAATATAGCTGTCATCCGGTGTATCGGTCACCCATCTTGTTAATGGTTTAAATAACTAACCTAGTTACGAATTGCTTAACTTTACTACGAGAAGTGTATTTTGTGCTTTACGAGGGATGGCACTAAAGGCATATTAAGATCGGGAGACGACATCGAACTCACAGCCACCGTAGGCACGGGCTTGCGGGCGTTGAGCAGTGGGCAGCTCGCCCAGGCTCGAGTCGACGGCGCTTTGTGGTACACGCGCGCCTCAAAGAGATCTTAGCACATCGTGACGGGGTCCACGAAGACCGATGCCTCCTGGGTCAGGGTTGCGGGTTGGTTAAAAGAGAAACCGTGGACCTGGCGCATAGGCAAGTGAAGAATCACGGGTGGTTTTAGTCAGTAAAAGTCTAACACGCCCTTCCGCTCCGCCCAGAGCGGGAGAAGTCATTTGATGATTTCTCATCCCAAACAAAAAAGGGATTTGTTGAAAAGTAAATTTTTAACGAAGGAATTCTTCATATTCTGCCAATGATGAGGAGACTACTTGGACACAGATGTCCTCTGTGTGTAGGGTGGAAGGAAGGGAGAGGATAGAAACCTTTGATTTCTTCAAATTTTGGACCTACTTTTCGAAGAAAGTATTGTCAAAAGTCTGTCGCACTATTTGATTATCAAACAGCGCTGAGCCGAGAGTTAAAAATTCAATAGTGCGCTTTTATTCAAGCATTAATGTAGGCCTGGAGTGAGTTTCTTCTTATATACAATATGTAAAAAAAAAACCTTGTCCGATCCGTGAAAGTATTGTTAGGTATCGTTAACTGATTCTAATAATGTCAACAAAGCCGGGCTAAACTTAAAAAAAATCCTCCTAAAAAATAAATATTATTTCGAAAAATCGAGGTAACTTAATGCATGTGCGGTAGGCAACAACCAATTCAAACAACAAAAAATTCTCTTCTAGCAATCCATCGAGTTGTGCGGACGCTATAACCGACGTGGTGCGTCAAGCTATGGAGTATTTTATCCCCTTCAGTGACGTGCCCGTCGGTGGCTCGGCTCGCCCATGGTTTAACGCCGACTGTGTTCAAGCTGAACAGCGTAAGCACACGGCATTCCTCACCTGGGTTGACGCTCGTGACCGCGGAGCTCTGGATCTAAGCTCAAAGAAGAGAGCCTTTAACCGTGCTGCCAAGTCCTACAAAAAGGCGCTTAAGAAGGCTCGCTTCGACCGCATTACTAACATTGGTAACAAGCTCTCTGCGCACCCTTCCGGTAGCAGATCTTTCTGGTCCCTAGCCAAATCGGTCGAGGCGAACTTCTGTCGGCCCACACTGCCTCCGCCGGTTAGGCCTGATGGAGCACTGGCCCATACGGCGAGAGAGAAAGCAGGTCTCTTTGCATCTCTCTTTGCCCATAGTTCGCGTCTTGACACTGGCAATGCTACTCCACCTAATTTACCTCATTGCGGAACTTCAATGCCGGAGGTTCGCATTAGAAACAAGGAGGTTCTGAGAGTATTGTGTCGTCTGGACGTGAATAAGGCTAGTGGTCCAGATGGTATACCAGCGATTGTTCTTAAGGCTTGTGCGCCCGAGTTGTCTCCTGTATTGACGCGCCTGTATCGCCTCTCATTTAGGACTGGTATAGTGCTTGGGCACTATACCAGTCCTAAATGAGAGGTGTCCTGGAAGCTTGCCAACGTGCAGCCCGTGCCCAAAAAGGGTAGTCGTGCCGATCCTACCAACTATCGGCCGATTTCAATAACCTCCATACTCTGCAAGATTATGGAGCGTGTGTTGAACTCGCGCCTCTTGGCATACCTGGAAGGTAACGATCTCCTCAGTGACCGACAGTACGGTTTTCGACGCAATCGGTCAACTGGGGACCTACTAGTGTATGCCACTCACTTGTGGGGCGAGGCCCTCGAGAAAAATGGGGAAGCGATTGCCGTCTCCCTTGATGTCTCGAAGGCCTTCGACCGGGTATGGCACGCTGGCCTTTTGAGTAAGCTTCCAGCGTACGGCATTTCCGCTGGCCTGACTGGCTGGGTAAAAGACTTCCTGACTGAACGGTCCCTCCGAGTTGTTGTCGACGGATGCTCACCTGAGCCCATGTCGACCAATGCCGGTGTTCCTCAGGGGTCTGTTCTCTCTGCAACTTTGTTCCTGCTGCATATTAATGATCTGCTGATGCCCGGTATCTATGGGTATGCAGATGACAGCACAGTTGTGGAGAGATACCTGCCGGAAGCTCGGGCTAGTAAGTAAACAATCCGGTCCGAAAGAGAGGCCATGGTAGAGCGTGTGAGTGCTGCACTGCAGGCAGTCTCCGAATGGGGCAATGCCAATCTTGTAGCATTCAATGCCGCCAAAACACAGGCGTGTCTTTTCACCGCCAAAAGGAGCCCGTTCACCTTGGCTCCTGCTTTTCAGAATGTATCCTTGGAGTGTACCGACCGCCTTCAGCTTTTGGGAGTTGAGATTTCCTCGAGCCTTAACTTTGGGCGGTTCATTGAGTCCAAGGCCAGGGTGGCTGCCAGAAAACTAGGCGTCATCGCGAAGGTCCGGCGGTACTTCACACCTGGGCAGCTTCTAATTTTATACAAAGCACAGGTCCGTTCGTGTGTGGAGTACTGCAGCCACATTTGGGCTGGTGCTGCGAAATGTCACCTTACCACTTTGGATTCGGTGGAGAGGCGTGCGAGGAGGCTGATTGGCGACCCAGACTTAACTCGAAACGGTCTCCAAAGCCTGGAGCACAGGCGTAGAGTAGCCAGCCTTTCGGTCTTCTATAGGATGCATTCTGGTGAGTGTGCTAGGGAATTGCATGATTTAATTCCCCCATCTCCGTTCCATCATCGGACGACCCGTCGTACGGCGAGTTTCCACCCTTACGTTGTTGACACCACTGCGATCCGGACGAAGCGTTTTGCTTCTTCCTTTATACCGCGTACATCGAGGGACTGGAACGATTTGCCGGCGTCGGTGTTTCCGTCACATTACAATTTGAGTGTCTTCAAGGCTAGAGTGAATAGGCTCTTAATAAACTAGCGCGCTTTACCATCAACGATCGCGTCACTGCTTACCATCAGGCGGGATTGCGGTCAAGCGCTAGTTTATAATTTATAAAAAAAAAAAAAAAAAAAAAATACAAAATTCATTACTATTGTCACTATGATGATTAGGTAAAATTTCATATTTTATTTGGTTATGTGTATACCTATCATTTATTATCCTTTTGGGTCGGATGCGGTTTTCTTTACGTATTGTATATTTAGTTTTAAGTTTACTACATTGGAGACTATAAGTATTATACATATTTCCAATAAGAAAATTCCTCTAATACGTACTTAAATGCGTCAAACAATTCGAGGCTAGAAAATAACTGTTCTTCAACTATCGAACAAAATCATCATCATTACTTACTTTTACTGCAAATCCAACTCTGTTCTAGCAAAAATAAGGTTCGATTTCATAAACCATAGCAGTCTGCACATGGGCATCTCGGGACCGTATCTCCGTTTTTCGCAACGACACACAATAGTTACGGTCTGGTGGTATACAATATATTCCATAGAAATTGTACATCTATTTTACTGTTTTGTAATTGTTTGGTACATAGTTCCGATAGTACCTACTTCTATGTATGCGGTGATTACGTACAGATAAGTCGTAGTTTTTAAAATGGCTACTTCTATTTGTGTTTTGGTTGAACGGTTTATTTTTTTTTAATTTAATGTTGTCTTAAACTAGCTCCTGAAACCTTGACTTTAAGTCTGAAATCGCCAACCCGAATTGAGCAAGCGTGGTGATTACACTAGATCATTCTCTGTATGGGAGGAGACCTGTGCCTAGCAGTGGGACGATAAAAAGGTTGATAATGATGATGATGATGATGATGGAACGGCCAGACCCAGAACAGATGTACAGGGCGTTTTTAAGCTAAAGAAAAACCTATTAACACTAAAATATATTTCACCTCTTTTTCCGCGTGCATCTGGGACTGTTTGACAGACTGGGACAATTTGCCAGCGGCGGTGTTTCCGTCGGACTATAATTTAAGTGTCTTCAAGGTTACAGTGAATAGGCTCTTAATAAATAGGGCGCGCTTTACTATCAACGATTGCATCACTGCTTAACATCAGGCGGGATTGCGGTCTAGCAGTAGTTTATAATTTATAAAATAATAATAATACCGACTACAGGATCGTACACAATAGGGTAGCTGACTAAAAAAACGAATTAGTCCGCCAGTCAGGTTTCCAAAAAATACTAGACACGTATTTTTTCTTTTTCTATATAAACAAAAAATGAAGACGACACAGTGCATTGAAAACTCGTGTGACGTCACTGCACGCTACACTTTTTAGCGAGGAGTGACGTTACCAGCCATCACTCCTGATCTTTGATGCCTTTTGTATTTGTCAATTTTTATTGATTTGATAAAACAAAATATACGTATCCAATATTTTTCTATAATCTGAATGACGGACTAAATAGAATCAATTTTTTTTAACCCAGGAATCATCCCTATTCATACACATACTCTATAGACATCATCCTCCAGCGCTATCCATTCGTTCCGCCAGTGTGTCACCAGTGATGACACATGAAGTCAATTTAGTGTCAAGCGTGATGATGACTCACCGCACTAGATTGGCTGCATCATTGAGTATTCTACTGGTAAAAACGCGCGTGGGTTCCATCTTTATATATTACAATGGCGCCAATTCTCTTTTTACACACTAAACTAATTTTAGTTTTAGTACATCTTTTTCATTTCATTAAAAAAAGATAAAATATATAACTGCGAAATGTCACCTTGCCACTTTGGATTCAGTGGAGAGGCGTGCGAAGAGGCTTGGCGACCCAGACTTAACTCGAAACGGTCTCCAAAGCCTGGAGCACAGGCGTAGAGTAGCTAGCCTTTCGGTGTTCTATAGGATGCATTCTGGTGAGTGTGCAAGGGAATTGCATGATTTAATTCCCCCATCTCCGTTCCATCATCGGACGACCCGTCGTACGGCGAGTTTCCACCCTTACGTTGTTGACACCACTGCGATCCGGACGAAGCGTTTTGCTTCTTCCTTTATACCGCGTACATCGAGGGACTGGAATAATTTCTCAGCGTCGGTGTTTCCGTCACACTACAATTTGAGTGTCTTCAAGGCTAGAGTGAATAGGCGATTAATGAACTAGCGCGTTTTACCATCAACGATCGCATCACTGCTTACCATTAGGCGGGATTGCGGTCAAGCACTGGTTTATAATTTATAAAAAAAAAAAAAAAAATCATTTTTGTTTAATCCTGTATCGTGAGTGTTTTTACAAACTTTTAACGTCACATACACAAACAGCCAGAGCTGAAAGTACGTGTAGGTCATACATACAATACTTGTTCTGTGCGGGAATCAAAACCGCGTAACAGTTGACCGATATTTAAAAACAAAAATTTTAGCAAATAAATCGAGGATGCAGGTTAGGTGTTTTGCACACGTCTACCAGTCGTCACATATCTACAGGCGTGAAGTTATACATAATAACAAATTATTAGAAACCCATACACACAATGGCCTATACGCAATATCCTCCAGCGCTGTCCATCCGTTCCGCCTGTGTGTTACCGCGCATTTCACAAGTTTGTCACGCCAGACTGCCATGTGGAGCGCCAACGCAACGTTTCCGTCGATTGTCACTGGGGATCTGTTGAATTACTGCCCGTAAATTACTTTTACTATCTACGGTAGGTGCAATGGGGAGTTTTATATGTTTTAAAGATGTTGCGTTGGTTAAAAGTTGGTTTTTGATATTTCTGGGTTTAAGTATAAAAATGTTGCTATAGGAACAATCCGTTTTGCGGTGGTTCCCTTCTGCGACTACAAGCGCGCAGATTTATGCAGTATAATATTTCCTACGCCGAAGGCTAGTCTTCCTAGAGATTGGTCTGAAAAACTTAATTTTACGTTTAAAAAATCTTGTCTTTTTTTCTCTAAACGGTAATTCTCACCATCTCTTTCTAGCTCGTACTGTCATAATTGTATATTAGATATATTTCGAGGTGGCGCAGAAAAATTGTGTTTATGGAAGGATTTAGCGGAGATCTTTGCCTTTGGTTAATGGGACAATATAGTACTATAATAAAAAAATGCTAATTTGTTAAACTTCTGCCTCCTAAATGGATAATAGGCTCGTGAAAATTGACTAAAGGACATAGCTACTTTCCTTCTAACAACATTCTTCATTTTCCTTGGTTGTCGTCCTCCGTGGCGCAGCGGTCAAAACGCCTGCCTGCGACGTGGAGGCCCCGGGTTCAATCCCCGGCCAAGTCATGATGGAAAACGATCTTTTCCTGATTGGCCTGGGTCTTAGATGTTTATCTATATATGTATCTATTATAAATATAGTATCGTTGACTTAGTATCCCATAACACAAGTCTCGAACTTACTTTGGGGCTAGATCAATCTGTGTGATTTGTCCGTATATATTTATTTATTTTATTTATTTATTTATAACATCACTGACAATTCATCTGCGAAGTTAATGATGAAAGGAAATATTAAAAGAGGATGTTAAACGCTTTTCTCTCATTGGCGCCGATTCTTTTCTTCACAAACTAAAGTAATTTTAAATTAAGTGCATCTTTTTCTTATACATATTAGTTTAATCCTGTTAAATTAAGAACCTCAATAGACAGTTTAGACGCGATTAAAAGCATAGCGACTAAATGTACGTCGATTTACGTCACGCGAGGATGAATTTGACAGGTTCTTAACCAACATTTTATTTTCTATCTTTTTCTTAATGAAATAGAAAAAAACGATGGACTGAACTTAAGTTTAGTTTAGTTTCAACAGGGGAATCCCATTGGGCCTGTTCACACACACTTCGATGACGCCGACTGCGCGGCGGCGTCGACTACGGGAACGGCCACACACACAAGCATCATTACATCATCCGACACGACCGCGCATCGTCCCTTTAAACTTTAATTACTTACTTGTTGAAGATTATTTTTAAATATATAGTATACAGTCCACTTGCCTTTAATTTAACATCTGAGCCTCAACAGGGCCAACACATTCAAAATTTTTCTTTAAAACATCTCTTTTAGCGATGGGACCGGCCATTGTGTCACCTTCTGAATTTTTTCTACATTTATATCTGTTTTTGAAGTGAAACTTCTTTAGGCACGCTTGACTTGGGGAGTAAACTGGTGAAAGCGTTACGAAAAATGATCGGGCAAGGCGAACGGAAGTTAAGTGGGGGATATACGCACAGAGGCGCCCGTGGCGCGAGCTTGGTACTACAAGGTCTATTTGTTCGTGGTTTGTGTACAGAATAAAGAGATATATCTCTATTTAAACTTGCAAAAGTTATTTCTGAAGTGTCAAACCACATCAGACCTATTGCCATGTTCAAGATGGGCAGATGAAGTTGAGGAGACCAACTTAATCAAATATCAGTAAGAATTTATTTGGTAAAAGGTCATGGTCCAACCAACAACTAAATGATGTCCAACAGCAACCTTTTCCCATTGTGGCCATCAATGGGGAAAGTAAAATAACTGCTAAGTTACTGTACATGAGAATTTCCTTCGCTTACATACTGCGTGCATAATTGGATAAGTCTGTTCATGAGGCAAGCACTTAGCGCTTACAAATTACTACGGTGGGTTAATGTTTTGCTAAGGATGGGAGTGGCCTTTCTTTGGCTGGTACAGTGTCAGTTCTAAATGTTTTTTTTTAATAATTATAAACTAGCGCTTGACCGCAAGCCCGCCTGACGGTAATCAGTGATGTGATCGTTGATGGCGAAGCGCGCTAGTTTATTAACAGCCAATTCACTCTGAAAAATTGGGCGAATAGGAAGGAAGACGGCAGTTGAACGAGGTGATGCAATATTAAACCCAACAACACGACCAACGATGCTGCGCCAAAGGGAGATTGATCTGAAGACCCTCCACGACCAAACTCCCAACACAGCAACATTAGGCGCATCGTACCCGGCACACATCGCAACACAACTGCTCAGACCCGTCCTCCGTACGGCTTCACCAGACATCATGCCGGAACACGACAAATCGCTTGGCGGCAAGGCTTTGTCTGGTGGGTGGTAACTTCTGCCGGCGGCCGATGTTATGGCCTACCACCGTTATTAGGCAAAATATTTTCATACAAACGGTGGTTTTGGCTATCATTTGTACTTCTTCAACAGTCGTTACTGGTCCAAAAGCCCGAAAGTCTGACAATCGGTCTTAAAACGGAGTATCATCCAGTTACTGGGCTGTAAAGGTCAGATAGGTAGTTAATCCAAATAAAATATGCTTTATACATTTTCAGCTGCGTCTGACAGTAACGATAGCCGAACTTAACATTGTTGCAAAAAGAAAATGCAAGATGATGATGATATTCATGCAATGCAAGACATGAGTTAGGGAATCGATACGTAACATGCATTTGGATGGATGCATTTTGGAGAATGTGCGCGGGAGTTGCACGACTTAATTGCCCTATCTCCGTTCCATTATCGAACGATCCGTCGTAGGGCAAGTATCCACCCTTACGTTGTTGACACCACTACGATCCGAACGAAGCTTTTCGTCTCGTCTTTTATATCGAGGGACTGGAACAATTTGCCAGCGGCAGTGTTTCTATATGACTACAATTTAAATGTCTTCAAGGCTAGAGTGAATACGCTCTTAATAAACTAGCGGGCTTTGCTATCAACGATTGCATCATTGCTTATCATCAGGCGGGATTGCGGTCAAGCATAAGTATAAAAAAAGCTCTTACGCTTGAATCGGAGTCGGTTAACCTTTAAGGTTAATAAATAATACTAGCTTTCCCTAGAGAATATCAAATTTTTCCGGGAACAAACAAACAAACAAACTCACTTTCCGACTTATAATATTAAGTAAAGATAAATAAGAAGATGGCTAACCGATCCCACTGCCCTAGAAGCCCCCATTTATATGTATGACGTCATCTGCCAATATTTGCGACAGGGTGGTCCATTCCTTCACAGACTTGAAACTGTTGACCCAAAAGCCATGGAAAAGTAACAGTCTCGTAAACGGAAACGCGTCGGGTTCCGCGAATTCGTAACTAGCCACCGAGCCTACTTTGAATTCATTTAGCTGTAAACTGTGTTTCCTGCCTTTTCTGAGATATTACTATTGTGTTAAGAGACTGCTTGAATGTAACTTTTAACTCGTAATAAAGTTTTCGGGTCAACGTCTTTTTTTAAACTTGACAGCTGTCAGTCGGCCATTTTGAAAACTGTGACCATACACATAACACACATGCTCCGTATTGTACCGGGCTTAGAATAGTACTATCTCTTATCCTCCCGTGGGTGTCGTAAGAGGCGACTAAGAGAACTCTCAACATGAGCAATGGGCAGCTCGCGGCCCGGTAAGGACCAGGCCCGAGTCGACGGCGCGTCGTGCCTCAAAGAGATGTCAGCACATCGTGATGGGGTCCACGAAGACCGATGCCTCCTGGGTCAAAGTTGCGGGTTGGTTAAACAAGAAACCGTGGCCCTGGCCGTCGCACATTCAAGTGAAGAAACATGGGTGGGTTTTAGTCAGTAAAAGTCTGACACGCCCTTCCGCTCCGCCCAGAGAGGGAGAAGTCATTTGATGATTTCCCATCCCAACACAGAAAATAAGGGAACTCTCAACAGGGAAGCGGCCAGCAGCGCTTTTCCTGTAAAATATCAAACTCCGCCCGCCAAGCGTGGGAATTATGGCAAACCCCCCAATGTAATGAAAGTTTTGGGGGAAGCTTTTGTCCAGCAGTGGATCTCTATAGCTGTCCATTCTTTGGTTGCCTGAAAGAAATCGCATTAGCGATAAGGCCGCCCATTGTATGTTTTCTGTTAAATGTATTTTGTTCGATGCATGATTGGTGTACAATAAAGAATATATAAATAAATAAATAAGAAGGACGAGGAGGCCTAATAGGATATGCCATGGGCAATAATTATCATGTTCCTACACATTTTCATATTCTAGTTGATCCCTTCTGGGGATGAATTTACTAAAATCCCTCCTTCAGGGCTCACATGTTTGTTGCACTAGTTTATAACCAAGATTAACATATTTTTAACTGAATATTCCCACGGGATAGAAATATATGCGGGTGAAACCGCGGGGCGCAGTTAGCATTATATTATATGCGGAAGTATGTAAATTTGTTTGTTTATTTGTACGCTATCACGTTAAAACAACTGGCCGGATTTAAATGAAATTTAGTACACATGATCTTGATTTGGGTGAGAACATAGATTACTTTTTATTCTAGATTTCAGACAAAGCCATGTGTAATAGCTAATAATATGATAAGAGTAACCATTTGTACGTTTCGGTGTTCGTCACTCAATTACACAAAAACACGGAGATGAATGTGACACACAGATAGTTAATAACCTAAATTAACTTCATTCCCGTGGGATAATTTCTAACCTTCGCTTGAGAGAAGCCGCAGACAACAGCTGCCTATTTAAAGAAATTTTGAGCAAAATTACAAACACTAAGACTAGGTTCGGGTTGTGGTTTTCAGTTAGCCTGGTAAGTTTAATAGCCCGGCAAAGACCAGGCCCAGGTCGACGGCGAATTGTGTACTACGAACGGCTCAAAGAGATGTCAGCACATCGTGACGGGGTCTAAGAAGACCAATGCCTACTAGGGCCTCGGATTATTAAAAAATGCCCCTGGAGCACAAGCCAGTGAAGGAACACGAGTGGGTTTTAGTCATTAAATTCTGACACATCTTCGTCTTCGCCCAGAGCGGCAGATTTAGACCCGAAAAAAAAAGACTGTGGTTTTTCTGTCAGTGGATGAAAGATTTCTTTATGCAATTATTCTGTTAGCTATTTTTTTATTAACTATAAACTAGCGCTTGACCGTAATCCCGCCGGATAGTAAGCAGTGATGCGATCATTGATGGTAAAGCGGGCTAGTTTATTAAAACCCTATTCACTCAGAAAAACTGAGCGAATAGGAAGGAAGACGGCAGTTGAGCGAGGTGATGCAATGTTAAACGCGACAACACGACCAACGATGCTGCGCCAAAGGGAGATTGATCTGAAGACCCTCCACGACCAAACTCCCAACACAACAACATTTGACGCATCGTACCCGGCACATATCGCAGCACAACTGCTCAGACCCGTCCTCCGTACGGCTTCACCAGACATCTTGCCGGAACACGACAAATCGCTTGGCGGCAAGACTTTGTCTGGTAGGTGGTAACTTCTGCCGGCGGCAGATGTTATGGCCTACCACCGAGAACGAGAACTATTACTATTAGGTGTACAAAATACATGGATTTCGATGCCAAATCTAAGTATTCTCTTCAGTCTCTTAAAGCTAAAATGTCGTAAAATCATACATGGATACAGAAATACACATCAAGCTGCTACAAACTGTCAGATTTATTTATTCGATTTTCAACTTTATCTCTAAAGCATAACATCAGCAGGTCAAGCTACCTAAAAAATTTCAAGTAGGTAACTTGTCCATACTACATAATTATTTATGTAAAATGTTTGCATTTTCTTGGCCATCTTTAAAACTTTTACCGGTCCTAAAAATTAATAGTTTCTTCTAAAAGAATAATCGAAACTCGACCTACTGGCCTATTCATTAAATAAACGCAAAGGAATACATGTAACCTATGCCAACTGGTACTTTGTGAGTAGGTAGGCCTTTTCACATAATAACCAAGTAAGGTATAAAGGTGTGTTTAGGCCTTATAAGAAGGCTCAAAGTCACTCAAAGGCCAATGGAGAGGGCTATGCTTGGGGTTTCACTGCGCGGTCGAATCAGGAATGAGGAGATCCGCAGAAGAACGAGAGTAACAGACATAGCCCGAAGAATTGCAACACTAAAGTGGCAGTGGGCTGGACACATTGCCCGTAGGACCGATGCCCGATGGGGCCGACGGGTTCTCGAGTGGCGATCACGCACCAGAAGACGTAGCGTGAGTAGGCCCCCGACAAGGTGGACCGACGACCTGGTGAAGGTCGCGAGAAACCGCTGGATGCGGGAGGCGCAGGACCGGTCCTCGTGGAGAACCTTGGAGGAGGCCTATGTCCAGCAGTGGACGTCTTTCGGCTGAAATGATGATGATGATGAAGGTGTAAAATTACAATCTTATCTTTACTTTAGATGTGTACCTAACTTGTATAGCTGAGTTTTTACCATTCTAGATACAGTAGAAACCCTGAAAATACAGCTACGCGGTGTCAAAGTCATTTAGTTAGAGATACTTTACAGATGTGTGTTGTTGTGTGGACAGCCTCTGTGGCGTAGCATATGTATAATGACGTAGAATATGAATATTTGCACATGTTGCAAAAGTCCAACAATAGGGATGTATCCAAGGTATGAAAATCAAAAAAATAATTAGTCCGTCTTACAGATAATAAAAAAAATTAAGACCCGTATTTTTTATTTTGTCGTAATTACCAAAAATTACTGAGATATAGCGTATTCAAGTTACAGAGTGGGGGCTAATTACGTCACGCCGTTCTATATTTTGTACCATGGCGTGACGTCATGCGACAAATCAATATATCTTCCTAAGTATTTGAATAAAAGAAAAAATAAAAAATACGTGTTCAATATTTTTTATAAAGCTATCTGACGGACATTAAATTATTTTTTAGGATACAAGCCAATTAGTCTAAGTGCAATGCTTCGATATTGCTTTCGGGTTGTGGAGGTCAGACAGCAGTCGCTTCACGGAAAATATTGAAGTTTAGCCAAAATCAGCAGTTATATTGACAAACGCAGACACCAGACTCCAAAGCTGAAAAAGCTTCCGTTGCGACTGGGATTAACTCTGAGATGATGATGATGATGACTGGACGGATGTGTGTTCACCTAGGAAAGAAAGAAAAAAATAATTAAGCAGTCATGAGATTGATCGATAGAAGTCACAACTGAAAACATAAAAAAAACACAGAATAAACAAAAGGTAAAAAAATAAAAACAAAAACGGTGTCGGGTCGGTCAGTCTCACGCGAATTTAATGCTTTTCCCCATGCATCAATTTTTTTTTTTCTTATTTGTATAGCGTGATCTGCACTACTATTCTGTAACCATCTCATCGTAAAAACTTAGGTGATGTGACTGTGATGTGAGCTGTTATTGAAAATAACATACAAATACTTGAGCCAAATTCAATAAAGAATATAGGTAAATAAGCAGTTGCTAGGCAACGACATGTTTACACCTAAAAGACAGATATTGGCTCCGATTTCCTTGTTCACAAACTAAATTAAATTTAAGTTCAGTGCATCTTTTTCTAACTATTTCATAAAGAAAAGGGCAGAAAGAAAAATGTTAGTTTAGTAGACCTGTCAAATCACTCCGCTCCTGACGTAAATAGGCATATTTTTGGTCGCCATGTTTAAACCAGCATTGTTCGTGTTTTGATTTATTGTCATATTGTCAATACCACTCTATATATTCTTCAATGAAACAACAAAACGCAAGCCTTCTATATTTAAATGTATGTATTATAATCTGTTATGCGGTTGATTTTAAAAGAAAGAAAAGTACATAGTTACACTATGTAAAATTTTATTGAGAAAATAAATTCCATAAAATGTCCTCTATACCTGGATTTCAGTAGGGCTATCACGTAAAATTAAAGTCTTAATTGTTAATAAACACGTAGCATATAAAAGGCAATAATCATGCAAATAATAGAAGATTTGTAAGATGTGAGTTGTGCTAACCCTAAATAAACGTACATACGTAATTGTTTTGGTTTGTTTACCTGTATTCCTTAACGAATTTGGCACAAGTATAGAGATTGAGACTATGGACAATTCACTTGACCCTGTATATGAAAGTAGGTTGGTCTTGGTACATGTTACATTGATACCATCGCTATTGTTCAAGACTTTCATAGATTTCGCTATAGATTCTTTTGTAGACAAGAAAGAAGGGCTCTTGTGATACCTACTTATGTACGGACACTAGCACATCAAGCTACTACAATCTATCAAATTTCTTTAATAGATTTTCAACGTTATCGCTAAAGCATTAAGGATCAAGACTGATTGGGAAAATTTGTCAGTTTCGGGTAGCTGGAACTGCTGGCTGCTCCTGTATATGTTGTCTAATTTTATGCACGGCTAACCTTAGAAGTGATGATCAGGACAGGCTTTGGTGACACAGCCTGAGAGGGACTTATCTTCAACAGTTGACTATGGCAAGCTCAGGTGAAACCAAAATATTTCTAGAATAGAATAGAACAGAATACTCTTTATTATGTACACCATATAGATTACAGAACATAAATATAAAGATTTTAAAAAGGGTGACACAATAGGCGGTCTTATCGCTAAGTGCGATCTATTACAGACAAACTTAGGAAAGAAAAACTAAGGGGAAGGAGAGAGAAATAGTGTAGGTAATCTACAGTGTACTATTTACATAGGGTATACAATAAATATGCCTATGATATATACTTATACCTATCTAAGTAAACTTATTTCTGTCTGGAGACGTGACTGTTGTTCGAATTACATCTCAACTTATAAAAGTATATCTTCGAACAATATCACCTAATAGAGGAGACTCGTACCTCCCCGTTATGATCTTCAGGAGTTAGTTGGAGTTTTCCCTCACTCTACAGAACAAACTAACAATGGCGTGGAGGCCATCGACGACGTTGACATACCTGATGCATTGAAGAAACGGGCGCCCCATCAACATCCTGCACCCGTTATTATATTGGACTTCTAGGAAGCTATTATTCCATAGACTGCACGTGTAAAACACTTGGCAATACGCTTTAAAAAGCGTTGTTTTGACTGCCCTGCTACAGCGCGCAAACCTACGAGCCAACATATTACACCAGACTGCCAGAGACCTACGAAAGAAAAAGAAATTATGCCGTTTTAGCGTGAAGGTTTAACAAATGTATAAATACACACACGCAATCACTTGGAACTTATAATATGAATGATGTAACGGAAGGTTTAACTAAGGCGTCCCTTCTTTGATGAGCTTTCTTCTGGGAAGAAGAAGTGGTGGAACAAACTCCTCAGCAGCACAACTGTCTCTTCATCTAAAAGAACTGTGAACTATTCACCATATGCCAGTCAGCCAAGCCTTAATATCAGCAAAGCAAAAATTTTATAAAATCTGGAGAATTGTAATGAGAGTGTGACTAGATTATGAAAGTTTTAAATTAAGAATTGGCCTTTTGATCATAAAGATAAAGAATAACATAGTAGCAGGTGTGTTGCAATGTGTGCCAGATGTTGTTGTGTCGGGAGTTTGGTCGTGGAGGGTCTCCAGATCATCTTCCTCTGGCGCTGCATCGTTGGTCGTGTTGTTGAGTTTAGCATTGCTTCAACTAACTCAACTGCCGTCTTCGTTTCTATTCACTCATTTTTTTTTTTTCTTATTGACTAGGCTCATAATAAACTAGCGCGCTTTACCTTCGTCAATCAGGCGGAATTGTGGTGAAGTACTATTTTATAATTATAAAAAATAATATCGTTAGTACATTTAAGTTGTTTAGTTTTTGTTAACGCAATTTATTCACAATATTTATCTCAATAAATCTCAGTAAATTAACATACTGCAACCAACTTGATTTAAATTAACTGGTCTGTTATGTCCGAGACACGTTACGCGGCGACGTCAGATTTTTAACTAGGGTATAAGATAGTAGGCAGAACTGAAACGGGAACGGAATGAGGACCCTTGCTTTATTTTTAGACTAGTATATTAAAATTACCTTACAATTTCAAACTGGCCAAGTCAATCATAAAGTTACATCATATAAGTCAATAGCACTTCAAAGGCATGTATGCATACGGTCATGCCATGAGAGGGACTTATCGAGACTCAGCGATCCATGGGTAATTCTTAATGAAAGAAAAAGATGCACTCATCATTTCAGCCGAAAGAAGTCCACTGCTGGGCATAGGCCGTCCCCCAAGGAGCTCCACGACGATCGGTCCTGCGTCCTTTACTAGGTCGTCGGTCCACCTTGTCGGGGCCCTACCCACGCAACGTCTTCCAGTGCGTGGTCGTCACTCTAGACCAACCCGTCGACCACGTCGGGCATCTGTCCTACGGGCAATGTGCCCGGCCCACTACCACTGAAGTGTTGCAATTCTTCGGGCTATGTCGGTTGCTCTCGTTCTTCTACGGATATCCTCATTCCTGATTCGATCGCGCAGTGAAACCCCAAGCATAGCCCACTGAACATAGAATTCGTTTAATTTCTTAACAACAGAATCGGCACTAATATCAATTACAAGTGCCAAGCCAGGATAGTATGGTTGGTGGTATGTATATCAAGATTCTAGCTTGCTTTCCTGGCTTCAAAAAGATCGTCTGATGTATCTCGGGTATTAGACTGTTGTTAGTCGAAATGTAACCATTTTAGATGTGAATTGCATCGAAGGACCAAAATTGGAGCACTAGGACCAAATTGGAGCACTATTACTAGCTTCAAGCGATTAATCTAGAAGTCAATTGTTAGCTTCAAGCGATTAATCTGCAATTTCAAGATTGTAAGATGAAATAACGGTTCAATACGATCTTAATCTTTCGGCGATTTATCGTTGATTGTAATACCAAGAGCGATATATCATTTTCGTGTAAATTTAAGTAACTTAAAAGTCGTGAGGGTTCGTGGTATCAGATTTATATGCAAGGTCAAGCCGTGCTTGCTATTGTTACCTATCCTTTGGCTGAGATATCGTTTTCTACGTACGGTTCCATTTTATTCTATGAACCGCATTAAGATTTTGATGCAAAAATAATAATAAATATTGGGGGGCTCCCCATAATTAGAACTGAAACTCAATTTTTTTTTTCATCAAACACATGCTTGTGGGGTATGGATAGGTCTTCAAAAATGATATCGAAAATATTTTTTTTTTCTAAACCGAATAGTTTGCGTGACAGACGCTTCCAAAGTGGAAAAAAGTTGCCCCCCCCCCCCCCCCCTCTAACTTCTAAAATATGATGATATGATATATGATGTACATTACTATAAAAACTACCAACGAAAATTGTTTTCAACGAGATCTAGTACGTAGTTTTTTTTTTAATACCTCATAAATCTTAAACCGCTTATTACCGCATAATCTTTCATACAAATAACTTAAATCCTTTAATTTCATAAATCAATGGTACGGAACCTTTAGTGCGTGAGTCCGAGACGCACTTGACCGGATTTTTGAAGTAATATTAGATACCCACATGAAGCAGGATCGGATCGCTAGTATGAATCTAAATGAATTCCCACAGCCGTCTAATAATTCATGAGAGAACGCTAAGCTATAAATGTATTCATTGCTATGTATCCGGCTGTTAATGAATTTGTCGCTTATGAATTAATACTAACTGTAATTGTATTGGAACTGTGGATCTGTTTGCAGAACGAGACAAGTTTATTTCCTAAGTGCATCGTCTTTACATCTGTTTATGTAATTATAAACTAGTGCTTGATCGAAATCCTGCCTGATGGTAAGCAGTGCTGCACTCGTTGATATTAAAGCACGCTTGTTTATTAAGAGCCTATTCAGTATAGCCTTGAAGACACATAAATTGTAGTCAGACAGACACACCGCCGCGGCAAATTGATCCTGTCTCTCGATGTAAGCGGGTTAAAAGACGAGGCGAAAAGCTTCATTCGGATCGTTGTCGTGTCAACAGCGTAAGAGTGGAAACTCGCAGTACGACGGAACGTTCGATAGTAGAACGGAGATGGGGGAATTAAATCATGCAATTCCCGCGCACACTCTCCAAAATGCATCCTATAGGACACCGACTGATCCGTCCTGATGACACCGTTATATCTGGGTCGCCAATCAGCTGATGATAAGCAGTGATACAATCGTTGATAGTAAAGAGGGCTAGTTTATTAAGAGCCTATTCACCCTAACCTTGAAGACACTTGAATTGTAGTCATACGGAAACACCGCTGCTGGCTAATTGTTCCAGTCCGTCGATGCACGCGGTAGAAAAGACGAGGCGAAATGCTTCGTCCGGATCGTAGCCGTGTCTACAACGTGAGATCAACAACGTAATTAACTAGTGTCTGCTCGTGACTCCTTTCGAGTAACATTTCTTAATTCCTGATCCCAAACCTATGGCTACAGGCTATGGGCTATTCAATATGAGAGATTTTTTGTTTTTAATGATTATAAACTAGCGCTTGACCGTAATCCCGCCGTAAGCAGTGACGCGATCGTTGATGGTAAAGCGCGCTAGTTTATTAAGACGGTAGACGGTAGTTGAGCGAGGTGATGCAATGTTAAACCTAACAACACGACCAACGATGCTGCGCCTAAGGGAGATTGATCTGAAGACCCTCCACGACCAAACTCCCAACACAGCAACATTTGGCGCATCGTACCCGGCACACATCGCAGCACAACTGCTCAGACCCGTCCTCCGTATGGGTTCACCAGACATCATGCCGGAACACGACAAATCGCTTGGCGGCAGGGCTTTGTCTGGTGGGTGGTAACTTTTGCCTTCTTGATCAATTGGGCTGCCGCATGCTAAAAATTTCTTCGGTTCCAGAGATTAGCGCGTTTATTATTAACTAGCGGCCGCCCGCGACTTCGTTCATGGAATTAGTTATTTAAACATTTTATTTTATCCCCAAAATTTACAGTATACATTTAAAGATTTTGTTTTGCTCCGCCTCTATTGGTCGCAGCGTAATGTTATGTGACCGTAAAGCCTTCCTGCATTAGTGAGCTATCCAAC
This sequence comes from Sesamia inferens, assembly GCA_037179545.1. Taxonomy (NCBI): domain Eukaryota; kingdom Metazoa; phylum Arthropoda; class Insecta; order Lepidoptera; family Noctuidae; genus Sesamia; species Sesamia inferens. Next base: position 10,915,982 of record CM073935.1, on the reverse strand, counting down.
GCAAAAAGTATTTTTTAATCAAACCAGTAATTGCTGAGATTAGCGCGTTCAAACAAACAATCAAACTCTTCAGCTTTATAGGTATACTAGCGGCCGCCAGAGACTTCGTTCGCGTGGAGTTGGTTATGCTCCACTCCTATTGGTCGCAGCGTGATGTTATATAGCCTAAAGCCTTTCTGGATTAATGGGCTATCCAACGCAAAAAGAATTTTTCAGATCGGACCTGTAGTTCCTGAGATTAGCGCGTTCAAACAAATACTCGTAATCAAACTCTTCAGCTTTATATATTATAAATAATAAATATGAAAATATTAATTTTGGGCGCAAGGTCTTATTCTGATTTATATTTTCACTAGGTATAGAAAGAACTGCTAGAATGTTCCCACTGTTGTGCCACAGACATTCTCTTCCGGGGACCCATATCAATTCTCTTGTCTGACTCAGTAATAAACATAATAATAATAATATTTTTAAAAGAACTCAGACTTACAGTAATAACCTAAGTAATAGAAAACCAAAGAATTTGTATTCAATTAATATTTGATACACTTTTTAATAAAACAACAGTAAGTAATATTGACGAGTTCATTTCTATTTCTAAACTATTGACAGATTCAAAGTTTAACCACTGTTTAAAACGAATTGAAATAAACTGTAACTTGTCCTCACTTGTTATTCATTAAGTTACACCTAAAACTATTAAATCTAGTTAGCAATAATTATGCAAAATATCGAATAATTACATTCCAATTTGAGTTTTATATGACCATAAATTAGTGTAGTGAAGTGCTGAGTTTCGGTTTCGCCAGATACCAAATTAGCCGCCGATACCGCTTTCCAGATTTTTTTTTAAATAAGTTGACTGAAATACATCACTATAAGTAGTGCATTGACCTGTAGTCATAGTGAAACCCTTTTTAAATTAAGCCGTTGTTATTAAAGTTTATCGCTGATAATATTTATGTAAAATACATACAAAACCATTTCCTTTAAAAATGTTTTATGGTTAAAGATTAAAAACACACTGCGTGCGTAAGTATTCTTTTATCACTGCTTTTAAAACATTAAAAATTGTGGAACATGGCTTGTGTTTGTTAGTAATAACTTAAGTTAGAAACACAAAGGAGCATTTGAATAAGTCAGTTAAAACATGGATTCTCGTCCTATAAATCACATCGATTTTCAATTGATTTATAGAGGCGATATTTTGTTTATATTAAACAATCGAACTAGTTTGGTTTCTAATTAAAACTTTGCCGAGCTAGTATATATACAGTATGTTAAGAAAACCCGGTCCAACCCGTGAAGGTGTTGTTAGGTATCGATAACTGATTCTACAAATGGATAAAAAACCGGGCTAAACTTAAAAAAAAGACCCCCTAAAAAAATAAATATTATTTCGCAAAGAGAGCACCCTTCCGCGGTCGGCGGGCGGCAGGGCACGCGGCACGTGGTCGCATCGCTATTTGCTCATAATAATACCGGTGTTGTCACTTTTTTTAAAATTACCAAATTTCGGGGAAGTTGGAATTAATTCGCGGGAAAAAAAGATTATTTCAAAATTCATTTGTATTGGTACTATGATGATTACGTAAAATTTTATATTATATTTTGATCATGTGTTTACCTAACCTTTATTATCCTTATGGGTCGGACAGGGTTTTCTTAACATACTGTATATTAAGCCGATACTAAAAACTGTGCCGAGGCCGAATGACTCCGGTCTCTGCAGAGTTTCTTAGAGGGATCTTAATTAATTCGGACAAGCGTCCATTCATATGAATGTGTTCGGTGGCAAACTAGTATTCTTGCGCTTTAATGTAACTAGGTACGTGTTGCGGAAAGAACTTTTACGTAATATTTGTAATTTTATATATAAATTGAATTTAATGTAGCTGTGTAGGTACTGCAATCGATATGTTGGACTTCAATATTTGAAGCATGCTTTGGCCAAACATTTTAATAGAAAATACACACCATTATCAATTTTTATTATTGACTAGATATCGCTGAAGACAGAAAGTTTTGGGAGGAAAAAAATCGACAGTGGTATACAATACTGGCTTTAAAAAAAAAAAGATTAAGTTGTTTCCCGTTTAGAGTAAGTACTTATGTGTTATATTTAGAGATCAGAAATGCCGACGAAAGAATAATATGGATACGCCTTTTAACTAACAATTGTGTAAAATATTTTAGGTTCTGTATACTGGTACACGAGTAAATAAATCGTTCGTTCAAAAATGACGAAATATCTTGTTATACCTAACCCATCTGGTGGTATATTTTAGAAATATTTGTAAACAAAATATAGATTTTGGGAAGGGGCATAAACCCGCACTGGACCCGCATGGTAGATTACGGCCCACTCCCTGTCACTGAGAAGAGGCCCGTGTCTTAGTAAAAGGGAACAGTATAGTTATAGTATACAATATGAAACTAACTTGTAACCGATGGGCAGGAGGGCTGCTGACCCCCGCAAATCTAGCAGGACATGTATGAACTCCCCTGATTACTTAACAAAGCATAAACGAGGACTTATCTCTAACTTATAGGTAAATAAACCACGCAGTGGACACTGACAAAATATGGTGCACAAAGACTCCTCACTCAAAAAATTTTACCTGCCCCCCCTAGGCCAGAAGCTGGGTACGCCAAAGTTCGTAGCCCTAGAAGTTGTATTCTACCAACAAGAATTTCAGATTAGCCCCCTTATTCATAAACGCTGCTTAAAGTTAACTAGTGATTAGCGATTTTTTAAACATACATTTTAGACGCTTGCAGGTCACTTAACTTTAAAAATCGATAATGAATAAACCCCTTAAACACTGTGGTGTTTATTCATAAAGGATGATTTAAGTTACGTGACGTTAAAAGGTCAAAAATGTATAGTTAAAGAATCGCTAATCACTCGTCAACTTTAAGCAGTTTTTATGAATAAGGGGGTAGATCTATAGCAAATGAAATAAAAAAAAAATACATTATAAATAAAACAACCCAAGATATCACTTAGCTTCTCAATAAAACAACTAACATTTTCCATACACTTAATAAATATTTATAATTTATTCTCGATTCGTATTTATGAATGCAAAATCTGTCTCCGCACTAGCGAGCTATCGACAGAATGACAGGCCAAGCAATATTTGATACGATATTCATTGAAACGGAATCATTTTGATTAACATTATAACATTAGCTGGTTCGTAATACCGATAGTCTTTAATGCAATCAGCTACCGGTCGTGATAACCTGTTTTTATATCATTTTAGTGTATCAATAATGTTTTGCTAATTAATACAATATGTATTAATTGTAGCCTGCACTTAATAAACTGGGTTGTAATTTGTTATTGAGATTATTCTTGATAAGGTGTGTTAGGTAATTTGTAATATTTCTTCTTATTAGTATTTTTTTTTTTTAATTATAAACTAGCGATTGACCGCAATCCCGCCTGATGGTAAGCAGTGATGCGATCGTTGATGGTAAAGCGCGCTAGTTTATTAAGAGCCTATTCACTCAGAAAAACTGAGCGAATAGGAAGGAAGACGGCAGTTGAGCGAGGTGATGCAATGTTAAACCCAACAACACGACCAACGATGCTGCGCCAAAGGGAGATTGATCTGAAGACCCTCCACGACCAAACTCTCAACACAACAACATTAAGCGCATCGTACCCGGCACACATCGCAACACAACTGCTCAGACCCGTCCTCCGTACGGCTTCACCAGACATCATGCCGGAACATGACAAATGTATGTAGGAATTGAATGTATTTTTAATTTAATGACTAAAGTCAGTTTGTTCTGATATCTGTCATTAATTTAGTGCTAAATATGCTGTATTAGAATACAGCATTATCCACCCTTACTTTGTTGACACCGCTAAAATCCGGACGAAGCGTTTCGTCTCGTCTTATATACCACGTACGGACGTCAGCAGGCCAAGCTACCCCAAACTGTCAGATATTCCCAATCAACCTTGAGCCTTAATAGTTTAGAGATAAAGTTGAAAATCTAATAAGGAAATCTGACAGATTGTAGTAGCTTAATGTGCTGTCGTCTGTACATCGAGGGACTGGAACAAAATTTTAACAATTTCACTTTTACAACTATCACAACATTCTGGCTTAGATGCGGGATTAGATTAATTAATCTGGAATAATAGATTTAAATTTAAAATATATGATTACTCGCTGGGCACGCCAAAATAGCGGCAGTAATTCCCCTCTTTGAGGAGTGACGCAGGTCCTCACCGGACACGGCTGTTCCGGGAGGTTCCTGTTCCGGATAAGGCGGGAGGAGAAGTCAGGTTGTCACCACTGTGGGAATCGTCTTGAGGACAAGGCGGAGCATACGGTGGAGGCCAGGCCATCACCACCTTCTGTGAAGCAGTGATGCTGGCAAAGGAGTTGGTGGAGCGCACGCTCTCATGCCCCTAGCCGTAGCAGGAGACGCCTTGTCGGGCAGCTCACCGCCCGGTAAGAACCAGGCCAGGGTCGACGGCGCATTGTGCTCGCATCCACATAAAAAAACGTGTTTATTACAACAGTTAATTAGGAAATATAACTTTTAACCTTTTTCTTAACTAACTTATAGGTAACTTAGAATCGAAGTTTAACATTTAAAGGATCACGTTTTTATCGTAGTCGTTTGAAAATTTATATCGATATCATTTTACTAAAGTTAGTACTGTACTAAAATAGATAAAACGTCAGATAACCAAGTCGCACCTTTATTAATTAACTATTAAACTTAATTAGAAACTTCGTTTATTTTCATTTTATATAAGGCACGGTTGGCGCAGTGGCGTGTCCCGGATTCAATTCCCGCACGGAACAATATTTGTATGACCTAAAGGTAGTTGTTCCAGGTGTGGCTGTTTATGCGGTGGTTTCCTTCTGTGAAACAGTCGTCTCGCAGAAGGCGTCTCACAGGGGGTGTCATACCCCCCTCCGTCCCCTAAGATATAACCCCGGGCTGGTTTTGTCAGTATCAGTCTGACAGGCCCCGTCGCCTACCCCAAGGTAGCAGACATCCATGAGGATTTTCCACCCCGGAAACGAAAAAAACAGCTGTTTGTCTATGTGAGTTTCAATGTTTGTAAACGCACCTACGATACAGGAGAAATTCCTAGGTTGGGGGCAACGAATAAAAAAAAATCGAAATGGTCTTGTTTGTAGTGTTTTTAATACTACTAAATAATAATACACCACTAAACTAGGAAAACGTGACAGCTACTCTTATTCATAAACTAAACCAATTTCAAGTTCAGTTGAGCGAGGTGGTGCAATGTTAAACCCAACAACACGACCAACGATGCTGCGCCAGAGGGAGATTGATGTGGAGACCCTCCACGACCAAACTCCCAACACAACAACATTAGGCGCATCGTACCCGGCACACATCGCAACACGACTGCTCAGACCCGTCCTCCGTACGGAAATGTATAGAAAAAGATGGACCAAACTTAAATTGAATTTAATTTGTGAAAGGCAATCGAATTGTTAGACAGTGCAAAAATCTACCTCAATGTTAATCACCCAAAAACAGCTACTCCTTAAAGTTGATTGAAACGACTAAGAATTAATTAAATATGTTAAATTCGAAACAATGATATCATCGAAGTAGTTTTCTTTTTTTATGAAATACCTAATTATACTGTATATATAATATCGCTACTGGTTTTTAAACGTAGTAACAGCGTAACATGGAAGGATTTTTTTTTAAATCGGATTAATATTGGATTAGATTTACTTTAGGAACCTCCTGATTTTTTAATGGGAATTATGTTTTGATCACTAAAATTGCAACTAGATTTTTAGAATATATTATATTATTAGTTTTCTAATTTCTGTTCTGGAATATGTCGAAGTCTGTCTGGGAAATGTCGATGTCTGTCTGGAATATGTTGAAGTCGCCGCATTATCGGTGAATATTTTGTAACTTTCTTCATATGCCAATTCACACACCACGGCCTCTCTCGATCAACGAATCAACATTAAGGCCGCTGCCTCGAATCTTGCGGGCAGCGAGCGGTGAGCGGGTGAGCGGCAGGATCTTATGCGTACAATCAAATGGACCGGTTCTCGAAAACAGCGGCGCGGCAGCGGGGCGGTGGCGGGCAGCGAGCGGTGTAGTACTTCTCGCGCTCGAATCTTGCGGAAGGCGGCAAGGGCAGCGAGGGGTGATCGAGCGTTAGGAATAAATTTGAATCAAAAAGATATTGCCGCCATAGTTCAGACATTTCCTTCGCGAATAAAAACAAATATCTCGTCGACATAATCGTGAACACAACACTACGCGGCTATATTGACGCGCGATCTGCCCGCTAGTTTCGAGAACGGGTCTTCGATGCCCGCCCGGCTCTCGCGCTGCTGCCGCCGCCGCCCCGCTGCCCGCAAGATTCGAGGCAGCGGCCTAAGAACGCACGCGACACCGCGTGGAGATCCGCAGGACAGCAAACTGATTTGCTATTGGCTACCCCACTATTGTTTAGAGATAGCTAGTATTTAAATGAGTGTATAGCTTGTAAGACACATTCTATTCTATTATAAGACACATAATAAATACAATGTATAAATCTGCAAAACGCTATGCCGTCTGCAATATATAAATCTATAAATCTACAATGTATAAATCTGTAAATCTGCAAAATTTAATTCTGAAATAATAATGTCAGCTCACAGTGACGGGTTACACAAGGACCAGTGCTTGCTAGGGCCGCGAGATGTTCCAAAGAGACACCTTGGTTCCTGGCGTACGGGCAAGTGAACACGGATGGGTTTCAGTCAGTAAAAGTTTGACATGCCATGCCATGACAAGTCTGAGAGGTCGTTTTATAATTTCCCATAAAAAATTATAATGTCCTATGGTGATTTTTTTCAGTCATATCTGTTGCTCTGAAGATTAACTCCTACATTTAAAATACAACATTATTTTTTGTTTATGCTAAACCCAAGAGACGTGTCCAGCAATTTTAAGTAAAGAATCTATGTACAAAATTTCAAAAAGATATCATGAAAAACCACAAAGTTATGAGCTTGTTATATTACTTGGTTGTCCCAACAAAAATATGGCCAGCCTTTGACCTGTGGCGTCAGCTGATGTGCGGGTGTCGCTAGTACTATAATCAACCGTAAGCTGCGTGGCGCGTTCGGTAACCACACTGCAACAATAGGGTATTTGACTAAAAAAAACTAATTAGTCCGTCAGTCAGATTTCCAAAAAATACTAGACACGTATTTATTCTTTTTTCATTTAAACATAAAATGAAGACGTCACAGTACGTTGAAAACTCGTGTGACGTCACTGCACGCTACTCTTTTTAGCGAGCAGTGACGTCACCAGCCACCACTCCTGATCTTTGATGTCTTTTATATTTGTAAATTTTTATTGATTTGATTAAACAAAAAATAGGTGTCTAGTATTTTTTGGGAATCTGACTGACGGACTAATTAGTTTTTTTTAGTCAAATACCCTATTTCTAAATGTCCTTGGGAGAAAATATAATATAGTGTAAAACTGATTGGAATCGATTCATTTGCTTATTCTGAACAAACTGTATTCAGGTGTCGTATAAACAAAAAATAACGTATTTTCTAGACGTTTTATAAAAATATCCAGACCTCACTTCTTAAAAGGAACGTTTTTTAATGAACTCGTGACGACGTTTTAATTAGTATGTCATGGATTATAACAATGGGCATGATGACAATTATTGAAAATGTGTTTTAAAATATTCTTAGGTTTCTACTATTTCTAAAAAATATAATATTTCAGTAATTTATAATATAATTAATGAAAAAAATGAAATTTTAATCAAACGTTTATAAATTCGCGCCAAAACGCAGTCACCGACGTTGACATTTGCTGTGACGTCAACCCTCAGTAAACTTATAAACATTAGAGTCAAAGCAACATATAAAACATTTTAAATATTATTTAAATATGAATTCCAAAGGATATAAGTGGTGTGCGGTCCCTCAGTGCACTAATACGTCATTAAAAACCCCTAACAAAGTGTTTATTTACGTGCCAAACGATAAAACGATGCGACATAAGTGGCTATCTCTGGCACGGCGAGATCCTAAAGCTGTTAGTCTTGATACTTCTATTTATTTCTGTGAAGATCACTTCGACGTAAGTTATAACGTTATTCTATGCATTCATAATATTCTGCGACTTTGTTTTACATACTACAAATTAAAAACAAGTTTTTGGTAGTAAATCTAACCTCAAAATGAATAGAACTTGTTAATCGACTCTATATTCACCATTGATTATTGATTTCTTTATTCATTTTCCAGTTGCCAAATGATATGGATAATTTTATGGAATTCCATATCATGGGTTCTGTGTCGAAAATTCGTATGAAACCGGGTTGTATACCCACTAAATTTGAATGCCAAGCAGATAGGAGAAAACGAGCATCTGATATCACCGAACGACCATATACTCTAAAAAAACAAAGACAGGCATTAATTCAAGAATCTATAAAAGATCTGGAACATAAAAGTATTATAAAAAAACCTTTAGAGTTTGAAGAGACATCATTTAGAAGTTCAGGTACCTACCAACCAATTTTTATATGTATGCTTCTTTGTAATGTAATAATAATAATAATAATAATAATAATATACTGGCAACACAGCAAACGTCAACAGCACAATCTTTATCATTTTCAGAAATATTATTTTAAATCAGTTTTTTTATTCCATTGTTGTAAAATATTCAACACAAAAGCAAGGCCCAAACTTAAAATAATTTAAAATTATGTATAAAAAGTATTCATATACACATATACAATGAAAAACATTACCGACCATTTGGTGACATCTGTCATGTCACCCCGGACAATATATAATTATTAATCTGAAAACATAAAAGTGAAACAAATATTATGCTATGTTGACAAGATCTGCCGCTCGACGTGCACGCCCACCATCTCCGGACTCGTTGCTCAGCTCCGCCTCGCCGCCGCCGGTCTCCAGCGCCACTGTAAGTGCTGTGACGACCCCGGCCGCGGCAGTTGCGTCGAGCTCGAGCGACGAGTACTTCTCTCCGCCGACGACGCCACCACCTGTTCGCCGACGGGGAGGACGCCGGCCGCCGGACCGCTTAGGACCTCGAGGCCCATCGGCTTCTGACAGGGTCCCAGCTCCCGGCGGAAGTGTGCAGCGCATGAGATGGACACAATCCATCAACGAAAATGTCATGCGCTCATACTATGGGGCTACAGAGGGAGGAAACAACCTGACCGCGTACCGTGTTCGAATGCTCTCTCTGTTTCAGGTGCTTGAACCAGCTGTCAACGTTTCGGCACAACGACTGTCGGATCAGGTACGGGTTATCCAGCGTAATCATATGTTGGATGATACTGTGCTTGATCGCCTGCGAAATGAAATACAGAGTAGCTGTGTCATCGCTCCCCCGTCACAGATCGCGGAGATACCATCGCAACCGCACCGCAGAGATACCACAAGCTATGCTGACGAGGGAAGCAATGATGGGGCTACAAATGTAAGTACCCAGTGCAATGAGGAATTAAGAAATGCTTTGGAGGCTGCGATTCGGGAATATCGTTTCGTGTCGGCAGAATTAAGACCACGCCTGCCACGTTTGCCCATGCATAACAGAAATAGGGCACTGATGGCTGCTCTGGATGCGCAGTTATCAAATTATTTTGATACCTGCGAGAACCTCACTGATACTCATTCAATCCTGTACTGCGCAGCTGTAGCAGCTTGTCGTGTAGCTCATGTCAAATTTCACACTGACTCCAGAGCTACACGACCGAAACCAGTAGTACCAGCTTGGCAGCGCAGGATTGAACGTCGTATTGGTGGGGCCAGAGCACTCATCGGTAAACTAATCTGCTTCAGGGAGGGTAATACTCGTCCTAGAGTGATGCGCTTTGTGAGGCGGGCATTCTCAGGTACAAATACCAGCCCTGAGAATTATATGGCCCGTGTCACGGAGCGCATCGACTTCCTGAAGCAGAAAGTGTATGCATGGGCGAACCGTATTCGTCGATATAAACGACGAGTAGAACGATACACCCAGAATCGCACCTTCCAGAGCAATCAAAGGTGGGTTTATAGGGACTGGGAACGACCAGAACAAAGTGTGGCTGACACGGGCCTACCAGATGATGATGCCATGTGTTCATTCTGGCGCAGTATCTGGTCGGTGCCTGTCAGTCACACTGAAGGTGACTGGGCTCGGGATGTCGAGCGAGCCTGCGATCCAATACCTGAAATGGGGGCTATCACCATCTGCCCCCAAGATGTAGCTCGTGCAGTCCGTCCGTTACCTAACTGGAAATCTCCAGGACCGGACGGGCTGCATAACTTTTGGATAAAATGGTTTCCAAGGTCGCACGCTCGTTTGGCATCTCAATTCCAGACTGCTTTAGTGTCTGGTTCGTTACCTCAGTTCCTAACTACTGGAATAACCCACCTGCTCCATAAATCAGGTAGCACCGCGGAACCCAAAAATTATAGACCGATCACCTGTTTACCGACGGTCTATAAAGTTCTTACATCCATTTTGAAAACTAAAATTAATAAACATATTGACAACAACGCTATCATGTCTGCCTCTCAAAATGGATGTAGGAGCGGGTCCCGCGGTACTAAGGAGCTACTCCTCATTGATATGGCCATTAGCCAACAAGTTCGTCGTTCCCGAAAGGATCTGTCGACATGTTGGATAGATTATAAGAAGGCCTATGACTCAGTGCCACATACATGGCTCATGCGGGTGCTGGAGTTGTACAAAGTGGATGCAACTCTACGCACCTTCCTGATGACATGTATGAGGACATGGAGGACAGTCCTTCGCTATCCAGGATGTCGAAATATTCTGAGGAATAGCGAACCGATAAGGATCGAGCGAGGAATATTTCAGGGCGATAGTTTGAGTCCACTTTGGTTTTGCTTAGCATTGAATCCTCTAAGCACATTATTAGAGGATTCAGGTTTAGGCTATCGGTTGAAGAGAGGTGGTCAGGTTATATCGCACCTCCTTTACATGGATGACCTGAAACTTTTTGCTCCCAACAATTCACAACTGAAGGAGCTACTGAAAATTACAGAAACTTTCAGTAGCGCCATAAGGATGGAATTTGGTGTGGACAAATGTGCGGTCATGCATGTAAAGCGAGGAGAGATTGTGGAATCCGTGGGAACCCAACTCACGAGTTCCATAAACCTTAGAGCCCTCTCCGCATCCGAAACCTATAAGTATTTGGGTATGTCGGAAGCGTTGGGTATCAATGTTACTGACATGAAGCAATCGTTGAAGGAACGCTTCTTGGGCCGCCTGAAAAAAGTACTTAATAGTCTTCTATCAGGCGGAAACAAGGTGCGCGCTTTCAACGGTTGGGTCATGCCGGTATTGATGTATTCTTTCGGCATACTCAAATGGACTCAAACCGAACTTGACGCCCTGGATCAGAGGGTCCGTACGCTGCTGACTGCAAATCGACTGCATCACCCACGATCATCGGTTATGAGGCTGTATATCCCGCGAAAATGTGGAGGTCGTGGCTTTTTAAACGCTAAGACCCTCCACAATCGCGAGATATGCAGTCTCAGGGAATATTTTCTAGAAACCGACGTGGGGATGCATCGAGATGTGGTCGCGGTTGACAAGGGCCTCACTCCGCTCTCCTTGGCTAAAGAGAACTGGCGCAAACCAGTAGTGCTTGACACCAATGACCGCATGGAGGTATGGAAGAGCAAAGAGCTTCACGGACGCTTTTTCAGAGCCCTACACGGGCCTGATGTAGATTTACAAGCGTCCGTAGCCTGGCTACGATTCGGTGACCTTTTTGGGGAAACCGAAGGTTTTGTATGTGCAATTATGGACGAAGTTATGATGACGAACAATTACCGGAGATTTATTGTGAAAGACGGCACAGTTGACATCTGTCGGGCATGTCACCGGCCGGGGGAATCAATAAGGCATATTATCTCCGGGTGTTCTCGTCTAGCTAACGGAGAGTACTTGCATAGACACAACCTTGTAGCCAGGATCATTCATCAGCAACTTGCTCTCAAGTACAACCTTGTGGAATCGGAGGTGCCGTACTACAGGTATGTGCCCGACCCAGTTCTCGAAAATGGTCATATCACATTGTACTGGGATCGATCCATCATCACTGACAGGACTATTGTTGCCAATAAGCCTGATATAGTGATGGTGGATCGATCAGAGCGGCGTGCAATGATTGTTGACATAACCATCCCGCATGATGAGAACCTCGTGAAAGCCGAGAAAGATAAACAAATCAAGTATCTTGACTTGGCTCACGAGGTTGTCGACATGTGGGAGGTGGATTCAGCAATCATTGTGCCGATAGTCGTGACAGCCAATGGCTTAATAGCCAAGAGCCTCGACCAACACCTCAAGAGGCTCTCGTTAGGCAGCTGGATCAAAGGCTTGATTCAGAAAGCTGTACTTCTGGACACGGCTCGCATTGTTAGGAAGTTCCTCTCTCTGGAGCCCTGACCGCCGGTAGCTTGGACCCTGTTCCCGATGCCGGTGGGTTACTATTTTTTATATTTTTAAATGTTTTTTTATATATTTTTTATGTAGAAATATTTAAAAATATAATTTATATGTATATTATAATGAAATAAAGGAAATAATAATAATTACTTTATTGACCAAAAACATACATAGATAAAGTTTGCAGGCATATGCCTTAAAAAAATTTCTATGTAACAAAACAATAAATCCTGCCTCCTAAACTAGGGAATACCTGTATCTTAGGAGACAGTAATTCGAACTGATCGAGTTGAACTATACATACATGTTGGGCCCTTGGTTTCGCGTATCGATGTTACATCCAATCCTATGTTAACAATTATATATATAGAGAAATAAAAATATAAATTATAAATTAAAGTAATTTAAGCTACTAAATGTTTAATTACAAAAATAGGTGTAAACATTCAATTTCAGATTATTTGAGTATGGAGTAGAGAGAGTATGTGTGTTCGTAAGTGTAATGTGAGTTTATTGGATAGTGTATGTGTTGTGTGTTATGAGTTGATTGTTTATATGTACAGCTGAGTTCCAAATTGAATAATGTTATGTAATTGTTAAGCGATGTATGCCAATAGGGATTCAGTGTTATTGTAATCCTGCTGAAAGAGCCAGTCCTTAATTTTAGATTTCAAATCGAATTTATTTAGGTTTATTATATTTAGATTTTTATGTACCATTTTGTATATGTGAGAACTTAACACGTAGTATTGATGTTTTGCAAAAGAGGTTTTGTGTTTTACACTTGGGGCAACATATGTACGCTTTCTAGGGTCAGGTGGGAGTAGAGAGCCATGGACTCTGAGAACAGATCGCAAAACAAACAGCTGACGTACCGTCAGAACCTTGCAGTCAGAATAGAGCTTTGCTGTGGGGTATCTAAAAGGTTTCCCGATCATCACCTTTAGCACAGCTCTTTGGGCTCTCTCGGCTCTCAAAATTAAAGTCTTCGCTGCTCCACCCCACACGGTTATACAGTATCCGAGGACTGACTGGCACAAAGTAAGGTAAACCATATTGAGAATGTTACAATCAGCCGATTCCCGCAGACGTTTAAAGATGTGAATGAGACGAATAGTTCGGGTGGTTAGAATATCAAGCTGCTTGTCCCATCTCAGCCTCTCATCTAAATGCACCCCCAGATACTTCACGTTATTAGTTCTAGCAATGTGTAAGCATAACAACAACTAAAAGAACTAGAAAGAAAAACTAAGTATCCCTAAGTATTATTCTGTAAATTGTATGGCATATTAATTGTAGTACCTAATTAAAACAATATGGGTAAGTACCCATAAGTACACATTTTGTACCTCACATGGAAAGTATAAGTATACTTTACATGTGAGGTACAAAATGTGTGTCCTAATATCTCATATATGTGCATCTCATTATGGATTACCTTTACAATCAAATCATTTCTTTGAGTTTTAATTATGGGGTTATAAATTACAATAGATATTAATTAATGTGTTTGCTTTTCAGCTGTGCATGGAAATACAGAAAGTATTACACAAGAAAAAAATAAAACTGCAAATAAATCCATCCAAGTTTACATAACACACAAATTCAGGAGCAAAGCCGTTCAAACTGAAGTTAATATTAAAAACCAGATGACATCGCCATTGAAACCGGATCTCCAATCTGTCTCTACATCGCCGTTTAAGATAACAAGATGCACTTCCCAAATCAAACCAACCACATCAAACATATACAAAAGTTCAAGAAAAATATTTGTATCTGAAAACCATTCTGATAGTGATATTTCATACACACCCTCCATTACACATGGAGAATCATCACCAACTATATCTGTTCAAACAAAATCATCTTCAGATTGCAGTGAGTTGATACAAGATGATAAACAGAAAGAGTCAACTCAAATGCTGCAATGCACATTACTAAGAATTTACAGAAATCCTCGTTTTTATATAGGTGTACCTAAAGATTGTTATCATTTAATAGATTTAATTGAAAAAAATACAAACATTCCATCAGTTCATTTACTCATGTGTTTGAAAAAAATTAGGCTAAATAACTCATTCAAAGAGCTTGCTGATGATTTCTCAATTACACCAAGTAATGCTAGTAAGATATTTCTTAAAAATATTCCTTTGTTGGCTAGTGTAATGCGTCCTTTCTTGGTAGAATTAGATAAATGTAATATAAAAAATAATTTACCAATGGCATTTAGGCATAAATATAATCAAGTAAGTTGCATTATCGACTGTTTAGAGATAGAAATACAAAAGTCTTCAAAAGCTTTAAATCAATCTCTCTCCTGGTCAGAATATAAAAAAGCAAACACTATCAAATATCTTGTGTCTTGCACACCAAATGGTCTGGTGAATTATATATCACCTGGGTATGGAGGTAGAGTAACAGACACATGTCTAGTGGAAACATGTGATTTTATTAAATGTTTAGAACCAGGTATGTATGTAATGGCTGATAGAGGTTTTAAGCATGTAGAACCATATTTACTGAAACATGGGGTAAAATTAATGCGACCTCCTAGTGTTGTAACAGGGGCTAAACTCTCAAAGACTGAGGTGAGGATAACAAAACAAATTGCTAGTTTAAGGATACACGTAGAGAGAGTGATTCGTCGCTTAAGAGAATTTAGCATATTGAAACCACATGCATGTGTGAATCACAGTCTAGTTAAAGTTCTGGACGATATTATAACCGTTGCCTGTGGTTTAATTAATTTACAGGATTCTTTAGTTAAATAAGTAACCTATTATTATTAACCTCTTTTTGAATTATCATGATTTAATTAGGAAAAAATAAAAGTACAAATTAACTTTGTTTGTTTTATTTACATATTATGAATAACTAAACAACACTTTGGTACAATAGTGGGTACACATTATACTTCCATGAATGGACTAAAGCTAAAATAAATTCTGAAACATATTTGTCATCATATTTCACAGGAATTATATTTACATTTTTATTATTTATATTATAATTGCAATCAGCAACACAGAAGTAGCCTTTGTGAAGACCAGACAAATACATTTGTAACTGCATCTGTGCATAATACTTCTTTGTTGGTTTCCCATTATCAACATAATTTTTGTAAGTCTTACTACTAATTGGACATTTAATTTCTATGATACTGTCTTCACAGACCCCATCTGGTGATCCTGCTATCATGGGATATTTTTTACTGATAAATAGGCCACATTTATTTATTGTTTTTCCAAGTTTAGTTGAAACGGTTTCCCTTACTTCTTCCTCCAACATTCTGCCACGTTTCATGGCATGTGTGTCTGGAATTCTTCCACCCATTATCAGAGCAATCAATGTTCCATCACTGGTATTGCATCTGCTAAATTCATATGCGCGTGAAGCAGTAATCCTGCCATATCTTAGTTTATACCAAAGACTACTTTGACTTTGTAGTCTTGTTTTTTCTTCAATAAGTTTTATGTCTGCATCGGTTAACACGAGTTTTTCTAAAAAAGTGTCACAGGATTTTTCCTTATATTTAAATACTAATTTGTGCATAGAGAATGTAATCACTATATCAGGCACATAATCTTCCTGAAATTTGATCAATTCACAATTGTGAAGTTGCCTTTTCCTTCCTTCCTCAATAAACTTCTCTAATACTACACTATTTGATGGCAAACTAGGCTTTGCATTAGATAAATCTTTTGCTGTCAAGTATTTTATAGTAGTCCCAACCCTCGACAGCTTAGATTTCATCCAGTAGCATTCAACTGACGTAACGGATGGTTCTTCACTCCTGCGATGCACCCACATAAGAAAAGCCACGGCATGTTTGCAGCCTCCTTGTGATGCAACACAGTCATGGCAATCCACCGTAACAACTCTTTCATTGACTTCATCTACTATTAATGTTACTCCATATAACTTTCCATGGACCTTGTGTTCTGGACAGATTTTTGACTTCACCACACACAGATGGCCATCGCGTTTTAACTGGACATAGCTTATGGCATCATCTCCGTACGATGGCCTGGAGGATCTATAACAAGAAATCGATTTGTAAATATAGACAGTTACATACTTAATCGTAGGTTACATACACAAAACATATTCTCATAACGAAAACATAACCTCAAATATTAAATGTATCAAGTGATATTTTACAAAATATCTTCTAAATTTATAAAAATTCATACAGTAATAATAGTACTTACGCTGCAGTTTTCACGTTTCTGAATTCTGCTGAACAGAAATCTTTGTTTGACGCCAGGAACTCTCCCAGCATTAACAAATCCACTCGGGGCAAATTAGAACTGTTTGCCTTAGTAAATCCTAGTTCCATGGCTTAATTAGTTAATGAAGTAAGCAAAAGACCGATACAGATCTTATGATACCACTTTTGATCAATTTAAAGAATGTAAAAACTCAAGAGATAGTCGAAACTCGAAATAAATTCGGCGACAGTGACAGTATTTACTGAGGGCTGACGTAACACACTTTGATTGGTGTTTTAAAAAGCATGGCGGATGTCAGTATTTTGTAATTTTATTTTCTAAAATAAAATAATAATCTCGTCTTAAATCTAAAAATGGAGATTTTTTTCACAATACAAACACAATATTTAATCAGATAAACACAATATTTTAATGATTCTGTCTTACTGTCATCTTGCCCATTCTGTCAATGCGTTAATTGTTCTTGGAATATTGGTTTAATTTAATGAAGATTGTAACCTCGCTAAGAATGCTTCATTTACTATTTCAAATTAGCAACACGTTGCGGCTAGGTTTACTTGACAAACTCGTTCTTCTCTGTATGAGAAGACATTTACGATTCTTAAAAAATAGGGATATTTCCTGGGTAAAAAAAAAAAATATTTAGTCGGTCATTCAGATCATAGAAAAATATTGGATACGTATATTTTGTTATATAAAATCAATAAAAATTAACAAATATAAAAGGCATCAAAGATCAGGAGTGGTGGCTGGTGACGTCACTGCGCACTAGAAAGTGTAGCGTACAGTGACGTCATACGAGTTTTCAACGCACTGTGTCGTCTTCATTTTTGGTTTATATGAAAAAAGAAAAGAAAACGTGTCTAGTATTTTTGGAAATCTGACTGAAGGACTAATTAGTTTTTTTAGTCAAATACCCTATTACAGAAATATGAAATGGTTGAGGTAACATGTTGTGGTGGCTTAGTGGTTAAAACATCAGCCTCTCAAGTATGAGTGTGCGGTTCGATTCCAGGTCAGGCAAGTACCAATGTAACTTCTCTTTCTTTTTCTTCCTCTATACAAAAGAGAGGATCCTCTGATCAGACGGGTGTTACGTCTGGCGGGCACTTGCCCAACGGTTGAAGTTGGGAAGTTGTATGTATCCTAGTTGCACGGTAAACTCTATTTGCGAGTTGTAGAATCCATATGTTGCGTTGTATTTAGATATCGCGACAAACCAAAGAAGGCGCTTTACTTTGGGTAATCATTTTCATCAAAACGTTGAAGTAAAACATCGCGATAAAATCAGCATGTCCAAACACAAAAAATTAAAGAGCCTTTATAGACATAGGGTCGCTCCAGTGTTGTTCCTCCGTTGCTTCCTCTCGCCGAGACGAGACCTATGTTCCAGCAATGGGAAAATTAACGGCTGATTACGCTATTGAATCTAATATAAAAAAAAACAGCAAAACTTTGCCATTTCTGGGAATCGAACCTAGGATTGAAGTCATCAGTAGCACTTATGACCACTAAACCAACGAGGCTGTCTTCACTTAAATAAATATAAAAGCACAACTCTCACACACACACACACCTATAAAAATTCATTCCCTTTTTAAACCAACTTCATTCCTCAGATATTCTATTTTTAAAAACTTCTTGATGGACAAAAACGAAATTAGCGATTCATTTAAATACCGATACTTAATCTTAAATTAATTTAATTAAGGTGTGAGTACACGATGGCAGGTGGACGGACTTGTAGGGTAGGTTGATTCTGGTGAGGTAAGTGGACGAATGAGTGTAATATAGCGGTTGATACGTTTGTAGGATTCCGTAGGCAAAGGGTAAAACGGGGCCCTAATACTAAGACTGTTGACGTCACTTTGGCGCAGTCGGCAGTAGTTAATCGATTGACTACTGCGCTGCGTGTCGCATATTTCTGTGGTAACAACAAATGCTCATCATCATCATATTTTCAGCCGAAAGATGTCCACTGCTGGACATAGGCAGGTCCTGCGCCTCTCGTCCCCAGCGGTTTCACCAGGTCGTCGGTCCACCATGTCAGGACCTACTCACGCTGCGTCTTACGGTTCGTGGTCGCCACTAGAGAATCCGTCGGTCGCATCGGGCATCGGTCCTACGGGTAATGGGCTATGTCGGTTATTCTTGTTTTCTCTCCATTACCCTTTGAGTGATCTTGTGGTTCTTATAAGGCCCATTGTTAGCGACCATGTAAACGTCTAATCCTGAAATAAATACCGTGGTCATACTTTGTTTACTTTATCCATAAGCGTTATGCATCAGCACCGCAGGAGACGCCCTGGTTGGTAGACAACGATAAGGCAAGCGATGGGCAGCTTGCCACCCGGTAAGGACAAGGCTCGGGTCGATGGCGCGTTCTGTTTCACGCACGCCTCAAAGAGATGTCAGCACATAGTGACGGGGTCCACGAAGACCGATGCCTCCTGAGTCAAGGTTGCGGGTTGGTGAAAACTTCAAAAGTGGCCCTGGCGCACAGGCAAGTGAAGAAACACGGGTTTTAGTCAGTAAAAGTCTGACACGCCATTTCGCTCTGCCCAAAGCGAGAAAGTTCATTTGATGACTTCCCATCCAGAACAAAAAAAAAGGATTACGCATCAGTGAACCAGTACCCTAACAAAATTATTTAATCTTCTGTTTTAATTTGAGCGCACTTCAAAAGCAGCCGTCTGGTTAAGATTCGATAGTTAACCAAGGACAATCAGTATGCTCTGAGCAAAAAAATTTGCTCATATGATAATGCACAGGCAGTAAAATAAAGCACGAACATTTAATGTTATATAATTGAGGAATTATTCGCGAGAATGCTCATGTTTTAGTTAAAAGGTTGAAGTAAGAAAATGTAGCCGTGCTATTTTAAGTAAGTTAATAAAATGCTTTGGTATGACTTTCGTTTCTTTAATGAATTCTTTAATAATATTCTTAACTAATCACAACCATAATATCAGCCAAAGCCTCCCCCAAGGATTACCAAAAAGATCGGTTGGACGCGGCCTGCATCCAGCGTTTCACAAATGATAAAAGGGGAAAATAAAAAATCGTTGAATGTTTTAAAATTAGTCATTAATCGCAAACCATTCTTACAATATTGCAAATGAGAAAATAAGTTTGTATGTTGGTTTATTCCGCTTTCACGCCTAAACTACTAAACGGATTGGGTTGAAATTTGGCACACAGATGCTTTATAACCAGGGATAATACACAGGATACTTTTATGCCGATATTTCCACGGAATCGAAACTTACGCGGGGGAAACTATATATAAATCACACCCAATTTTTTAAGTTCCTTATAAAAATATTGTCTATTACCACGTCTCACAAGACCAGTGTTTTAATTTTGCTAACCATCACCTGCTTAACCGCTCATCTGCTTCCTCTCTAATCAGAACCAACTAGGTCATTATTTTACATATAATGCCTTAATATCGTAACCTCTTAATCAAGACCAATAAATAATACAACGTTATTTTTCGATTATGCGAAACCTGAATATATGTAGTTTGTTCAGAATAAGCAACTGAATCGATTCCAATCATTTATACACCATGTTATATTTTTCCCAAATACATTTAGGTATTTTTGCGGGCGCACCACAGCTGACGCCAGAGGTTAACGCACCGAACACCCCCGTCCGAGCGGAGCTTTGACAATACTTATGTTGGAACAACCAAGTAGAATAGCAAGCTCGTAACTTTGTGGTTTTTTATTATATCTTTTTGAAATTTTGTACATAGATTCTATACTTAAAATATTGGACACGTTTTTCGGGTTTCGCATAAACAAAATGTTGTATAAGAATAATTAATATTGAATCTACAATTATTAACAAAGTAAGATTCTCCATCACCGATGGAATTTTCCATTGAAATTAAAATCTAATTATACTTTATAAACGTTATCCTTTACCACAATCAACCTTGACCAATCCATACGCCACAAATTATTATACAACACACAATTTGCCGATAACTAGAAAAAACACGGGCGACTCATAATAACCCTATTTCAGTCTATTATTACCCCATGTTTTCTAGGAACGGATAAAAATCCTTTGACCCCCGTATGCCGCAATGCGCTTTTAGACGCCGCGCGTCGCTCGTAAATACAAATAACGATTTTAAAACTATATAATTTTTACTCTGTTATTCATCATCGCCACAAAATGGTATATGAGTAAAAGCAAGCAGCGTTATAGTTATAGTGTTGTTAATTTCATCAGCTTACTACACGTATCTAAAATGATATTTCACATTATTTTCAGTGATACATTTATTACGTAAGCCAAGTTGTGAGGGGATCTAAACAACACTTATTTTTTCTTAAGTATGGTTTTAGAAGGGGTCTTCAATATACTTACTTATGTAAGATCGCAAATCATCATATATTTATTATTTCAGTTTTATAGATACCCTTTTCTCCCGTTATACGCAACCAAACTTGACAATCCAGGTATCAAAATGCACAGTTAACACGCATAGTTAACATTCATGAATTTCATTAATTTTTCACCGACTTAAAAAAGGAGGAGGTTACTCAATTCGACCGGTATATATATATATATGCTTTTTTATGTTTGTTCGTGGATAACTTCATCGTTTATGAACCGATTTTGATAATTCTTTTTCTGTTGGAAAGAAGACATTCCCAAGGTGGTCCCATAAAGACATAGGGGTTTGATGGTGGAAGACCAGAGAAATCAAGGGGAACTTTCAAAAATCGTAGGGGCAACTAGTGCGTTAGTAAGTTTTTTCATTAAGTATTTTAGCGTCAGCATCCAGTCTAACCGGATGTAGCTGAACAGTACTTTTCACAACTAAAAAGTGTAAAATAAAAACTTTTTACAAAAAAAAAACAACCGACTTCCAAAAAACACTACAAAGTGAAAAATAACTTATTTCGGAAGTCAGTGTCAAAATCTAATATACAAAAACCAAAGACACCGACTTCCGAAATTAGTTAGTTTTCACTTTGTAGTGTTTTTTGGAAGTCGGTTGTTTTTTTTGTAAAAAAAAGGTTTATTCCAAAATGTAATTCATAAAATGACCCGCTCAAAGAACGGGTACAGCCCGCTCGTGTAAGTAAAAATTTTATATTACTTTTTAATATTTTTGCTGTTACTCCATTGCGATTTTGTTACATATATCAATCTTACGCAAAGTAGTTCCTTTTGTCGCTATTTACCCGATAGGATAGGTTGTTAAAAAAGTGGTCAAAATAAACCTACAACTGGATCAAGAAAAGTCCAAACCCAAGTGCTGTGAGTCAAACATATCAATTTCAAATGAGTGATTTATATATTACTAGCTGACCCGGCAAACGTTGTTTTGCCATATAGATAATTTCCTAGAAAAAAAAAAATGAAAAATAGATGTTGGCCGATTCTCATAGATACCGGACAAGCACAAAAAAATTCATCAAAATCGGTCAAGCCGTTTCGGAGGAGTATGGCAACGAAAACTGTGACACGAGAATTTTATATATTAGAAGATCTACTGTTACCTATCTTACTTACATTATCTTTTATTAATATTTTACTTTTTTTTTTCTTCTACTGCCTATAGAGATCCTTTGCTGGACAAAGGCCTCCCCCAAGGCTTTCATTACACGGGGGGGGGGGCAGGTTTGCCTTAATCCCCACGCTTGGCAGGCGGGTTGGGAAAAGCGCCTCTGCCCGCTTCCCTTAATCGATATGGGATGGTACTATTCTAAGCCCGATACCACACGGAGCGACCAATTTACTGACCACCAATTCACTGTATCTTAAAACAAAAATTCCTAAAACAAGTGACATCCTCATACCAACCTATCCTGGGCCCGAGTGGTACACCGATCTCTCTCACCCAGAGGTCTATATCCTAGCAAACCAATTCAGCAGTTATTTAAAACCCTGTAGTGCCATTCCAGATTAGAAACCAGTGGTATCAACGGCGATTTACGAGTCGTAGGTTCGGATCCCATCAGAGGCTTTACTTTGTGTAAATCATTACATCACCACTGCTCTCAAAATGGTGAAGGGAATCTAGACCTGAGTCGATTCCGATTGATTGAATCATTTTGATTCGATCGCAACCAGTAGACGAACGATCGAATCGCAGATCTTAAAAAGATTCGATCATTTGACCCACGCACGAAGCATATTAAAACGAACTTTATTTTAATAGCATTACATTACTTAATTGCTTATTTGTAAATTGATCGAGTCTGCTTCCTATTGTGAAGGAGTGAGACGTAACAAACAAGATGTGTCTATCCTTATCGTTCAATTACAAAACGTGATAGTTCCTTCTTTCTTTGTCCGAAATGAATAAACCGGTATGTTTGGGTCACACAGGTCGCGTGACCTGTGAGAGCGAAGAGCAAATCTGATTATTTCTTGCTTGTGCTTCGCGGTTCGCGATTGAAACAGTATAGACCAGTATAGACTGAGCTTAGATTGAGCATTGATCATACAAATGAACTGCGAGCCAAATGATCGACACGATCGAATCTTTTAACCCGATCACTAAACGAGTGGGTCGCGGTTGACCCGGGTTTCGAAAAACGATCGAATTACACAGCACTAAGGGAATCATAATGAGGCAAACCTTCTAAGACTTGTGAAAGCTACCAACCGGCGTGGTAGTAGGGCTACTCCCTGTCACCGAGAGGCCTGTCTTCCAGGAGTGGGAACATTATGGCTGGTTATGAGGAGTGTGATTCTGTAATCACCTCATCGTTAAAACTAAGGTGAAGTGAACTTGGAGTGAGGTATCATTCCGACTATGTTAATGGAATGGCACAATAGACGGTGAGCAGTGGGCAGTGGGCAGCTCGCCACCCGGTAAGGACCAATGGGCGGTCCGAATGATACCAATTGATTCCAACTAGTCGCAATCATTTGACAAAAATGTGTTCGCCGATTAGGGGGCTGGTCCGAGTCGACGACGGCGCGTTGTGTTTGACGCGCGCCTCAAAGAAATGTCAGCACATCGTGACGGGGTCCAAGAAGACCGATGCCTCCTGTGTCAAGGTCGCGGGTTAGTTTAAAAGAAACCGTGGCCCTGGCCTACAGGCAAGTGAAGCAACACGGGTGGGTTTTAGTCAGTAAAATTCTGACACGCCCTTCCGGTCTGACCAGAGCGGGAGAGGTCATTTGACAATTTCCCATGCCAAACAAAAAAAAAAAAAAGAAGGGACTGACACTATTGAAATCTTGCTATGAGTTCCCTTCACCCAAATTTTCAAATTAAGAATTTTTACAGAGTCGATCAGAGGCCTAACAAATAACAAAAAAAAAATTGTTCAGCATGATAGTTACGTAACACACTGTCAGTAGTAATGCATTTTATTTTGACAGTTCAACAACATTCATTGCGTTATTTGTTTTGTTAGCAAACATTTTATTCGAATATATGAAATAATGGTTTAGCAATGTTTTCTCGGTGGTACGCCATAACATCGGCTGCTGGCAGAAGTTACCACCCACCAGACAAAGTCTTCGCCAAACGATTCGCAGTGTTCCGGCATGATGTCTGGTGAAGCCGTACGGAGGACGGATCTGAGTTGTTTTGATCGATGTGTGCTGGGAGTTTGGTTGTGGAGGGTCTTCAGATCAATCTCGCTCTGGCGCAGCATCGTTGTTGTGTTTACCATTGCATCGCCTCACTCAATTGCCATCTTTGTTCCTATTCATTCGGTTCTTTTGAGTGAATAGGCTCTTAATAAACTAGTGGGCTTCACTATCAACGATTGCATCACCGCGTACTATGAGGCGGTCAAGCACTAGTTTATAATTATGAAAAAAAAATGCGTCAAAATATTCCAATTGATAGTA
Organism: Sesamia inferens; assembly: GCA_037179545.1. NCBI lineage: Eukaryota > Metazoa > Arthropoda > Insecta > Lepidoptera > Noctuidae > Sesamia > Sesamia inferens. Next base: position 10,891,398 of record CM073935.1, on the reverse strand, counting down.
GCAGTACCTTTCGTGATTAGGGTGTTGTATTTGTTTCCTAACATGCGTAATTACCAATTATATTGAATCACCAAGCACATTACAGACCTCCGTGTGTCCTGTTCTTGGGCGAAGCTAACTTTCTGTCCAAAGCTTTACCGAATGCGCCAACCCTTTCGCCAAAATTACATCAAGTTAGGTAAAACGATTGCATGCAGTGATATATCGCTGTATTATATAAACTGCCGTCAATACAGGCCGCCAGTTCGTCGCCCATTTACCAGGAAAATACGGCGAATACCAAGTGGGGAATAATCGATGATAACTTGATGTATTTCTACGTGGAACTAGTCACAGATTCAAAATTTGTGAATGAAAACTTAGTATCCTTACTTTCTTACTTTATAATATAAATGGGAAAGTTAGTTTGATTGTTTGTTTGTTCCGCTTTCACGCCGTAACTACTGAACCGATTGCTTTGCAATTTTGCGGACGTAAAATTAGAAGTCCGGATTAAATAATAGGGTACTTTTTATCTAGGAAAAAAATTGATATTCCCAAGGGAAATCTAATAAGCGCGATATAACCGAACTCTACGCGGGCGAAGCCGCGGTCGCAAAGCTAGTTTCAATTAAAATGTAGATACGGTTAAACAGTAGCTAATCAATATTCATGGGCATACCCAGAGGGGGCAGGGGAGAGTAGCTGCCCCCCTTGAAATTTCGCAGAACATGTATGGACTTCAATAATTTCTAATCAAAGTATAAACTGGGAATTGTACAGGATCATCATCATCAGCCTCTACTCGTACTGCTGGACATAGACCTCCTTCATGGCATGCCAACAAGGTCGATCCTGAGTTGTGGCTGGTAGTGGCTGGAACTGCTCAGGATCGATCTATACAGGATCATTTTTTCTTTTAATAATAATAAACAAGCGCTTGGCCGCAATCCCGCCTGATGGTAAGCAGTAATGCGAGCGTTGATGGTAAAGCGAGCTAGTTAGAGCGACCAGCTATTCTTATCAAGTCGTTTACGGAATAATATGAATTTCAACAAAGGTTGGATTTGATTTGTGCCAGCAAAGCAGAGGGTATCTTGTTATAAAAAGTTATACTAAGCCCAAAAAAAGAGTTATGAACCTTTTGAAGTCGGTGAAGAATGCAGACGATGAATGAATGCAGTCAATGCAGAAAGACCGGCGCCATAAAAGCGTCCATTAGAGAAAACACAAAAGTAATTCATAAATTAAACCGTGTCAGCTAAGAGATGATCAGTCACCACTGACGGCGCCCGTTCACGAACATGACGCATGGATCAGTACCATTTAGCTCAACCATTTTGAAGGGAACTTAATGTTTCAATACACACTCCACCACCAGCGAACTTTAGAGTGAACATAACATGCCCTCAACTGCCAGCGTTTTGCCCGTTTTTTTTTCAATAGAAGTCTACGTTTTGGACTAACTAACCGACAGATTTTATGACAATCCAAGAGTACCGGTTTAATCGAAATAAATGCAATAAACTTCCAGTTCGCAGATTTCTCCCTCAACAGAAGGGCAATTGAAATTTTACCAACATTACACTCTGGTCGTAATCTTGATCAGTCGAAATCATCCCAAATGTATCTTAAATATGAGGAAATTCCTCACATTTTAGAAACATTTTTGACACTTACAGTCGATGAGATGGCTACTATATTTTGATGACGAACTAAATAATTTCGGCTCATTAAGGTTGAATGTGGATCGTCTGTGTACTACAAATGTTTTTCTAAAGCTTAGTAATTACGATGCTCACAACAAAACAAAAAAAATAAAATAAAGAACACTACTACACCATTTCAGATATTTTCTTTAAATGTCTTCTTTACAAAAAATCAGCTAGATGATCGTATTAACAGCCTTATAAAGGGTGTATCTGACATCGACGCACAAACGAGTACCATGGATCCAGTACATGATTCTGATGGTGGTGGAATTTTTCGTCGGCTTTTTGATGTTTAAAAAAAATGTAGTTTTTTTCATTTTAGGCCGTTTGTAATTGCTATACTTTTCTAACCCAATAAGATTTTAAAGTAAAAATTAATTAATTCGCTAATTAAAATTCGAAAAACAACTTTTTAAAAAATTCTGTAACCGTATATTAACGACATAAATGACTATCATAATTTTATTTGTGGCATGCAGTCTAGCCTTTTCGCGAAGTTTGCGTTACGATGTCAGATACACCCTGTATAGAGTCTAAAGTTATCCCCAAAAGCAATTAAAGCCAAGCAAGCTATGAAAGCTTTTAAGCCCAATAAAAGGTTTTGCCCATTAAAACCTATTGTTAATTATTTCCCTTTCAAATATTCTTTAAAAGCGACAGCCTATTAAAAAGCCTTCTACATCCAAAAATATAAACGTCTAACTGTGGAAGAATAATATATATACAATACAAAATAAATTCGACAATATCGATTCTCTTCACTCACTCGATTCAAACGACTCGATACTCAGAAACGTTCGTATAAAACTTCGATCAGGACAATCCCTATCAATCATTCTGTGTACTACATAATTAATACCACAGCTCAAAAATCACCACCCACAGGCAATTTGTCTACCATGCCGTGAATTCAGCTTTTATCAGATCATCATGGAAATAGGGGTTGAAATAATCAATAGAGTCCTGCCCCACCCCTTAAAGCGCATGCGTGATGGTATTCACCTGGTGGTGGTGGTATCACCCCATGGGATCGTTCATGCCGTGGTATTAACCCACAGCTCATTCTTGTAAAAGATGGCTGGGGAGCAAGACTTGTCCGTGTTTGGGGCTGAGCCTTTTGGGAACAACTCTTCAATACCACCATGTAAGTTCTAAATATAAATTTTTAAGTCAACTTTCTTTTGGATTACGTCATAGACTTTTTATTTTTATTGTTTTTTTCTTTATATTTTCATGTATATCAATTATTGACGAATTAAATTATAATTCCATTTTTAAAGTAACTAATTTTACAATTGCTAGTTAAGTGTAATGAGCAGTATTCCAGTTAAAAAAATCTTCCATATTGGTTCCGCCATTTTGGATTTTCGCTCGTTAACGGCCCAATTTGAATAAACGTATGCTAAATATTCCTTTGGTGTTTACAATTAGCGTTTTTACGAATATTATAAAAAATTTAGGTACTTATTCCAGAATTCAGAAGCTTCTTTCTGTACATACTTACTAGAAATTATTAATCGACTTTTTGCGTGTTTGTGTAGCGGAGTTCGTATAAAGTAGGTACCTACGCAACGTATTTTAATGAGGTTTTCACCATCTCTTCAAAAATTTATTTCGGAATGTTTATGTTTATTTAACATTAATCGTAAAAACACTAATTAAGTCGTAAAAACAGAGCGACGCTGGAGCGGCTCGCTAGTCTCTTGTATAAGAAAAAAAAATATTTTACATATTAGAATTGAAAACATAAGGTTTTCTTTAAAACAAACTTGTGTTAATGTTTATTAATGATTCATTTGTACATTTGAATTTACCTCAAATTATTAAATAATACTTCTAATACAAAAATTCTAGGGTGACTACACCAATTCTTATCCTAGAGATTTTAACGTACTAAACTGTTAACTGAACACAAAATAGTAACAGATTTCAATTGTTTCCACAGAAAACCACACAAACCTGACCATGGAAAGCGGTAAGATGTGTTTATAAATAGTTTCCATTGCAACGGATTTGCGACACGACTAATCGTTTGATACTCGTATCGTCTGCAATGACGTCAAATGCTTTATTTAGTATTGATTTTTGTTTTTGCTTTATGCACTTTTAAATTGTAAATACTATTGCCATATATAATCACTTTAAGTATTTAAAAATTCAATAAACAAGCTTCGTAAACACACATACTATTTGTTTTGCCTCACCTATCCGTATTACGTTTTAAGGGGCGATTCCATTAAAGCGATTATCACGGGCTTTTTATAGTTTAGAAATACAACCCCAGGTAAGTTACTCTTTTAGGGTTGGGCACCCTTTTATGGGGCGACAATTAAAATGATAGTGACTTATCAAACAACGTTACTTAGGGTTGCAGACTTGGACCTACGTTGTGTCTATTTTAGAATGACTCAGTAGTACCTACTGAAATAAATTGAAGGTAAAACGGAACCCTATTCTTGTGACTACGCTGTCCGTCTGTCACCAGACTGAATCTCATGAACCGTAATAGCTAGACAATTGAAATTTTCAGAGATTATGTATTTTTGTTGCCGCTATATTATGTAATTTATTTAGTTTGTGAACAGCGGTGAATCGGCGCCAATAGGTAGGGCATCCTTTTCTCTTTGTTTCATTAAGAAAAGGACAGATGTGAAATAATAGTTCAATGCTATCAAAGTACTCAGCGTTCGACGTAAATAAATTGACGTTTTTTTAGGGACGGACGATAATTTAGTGCTGTCAAATTATTCATCGCTTGACGTAGTTTTTAATGACATCTAAACTCTAAACTGTCTATTTAGTAACTCAATTTGACATAACAAAACAAATATTTATCTTAACGAAATTGACAGAAAATGACTTCATTTTGTGACTAATGATGAATTGGCGGAATTTCTTCTGTACTTTATAAAAAAAATACTCGTTAGGTTAGTAGGTAAATGATGAAACTGAATACTATATCTAAGGTTTTCTTTGATTTGTTATTTCGTAATACACCGCGCACGGTTTGCTTTCAACTATATGTCTACACATAGCAATTATTCAATAAAAACGAAATCAATAATTAAGATAATTCCAAACAACAGAAGGATTTGGTGAGAAAGGGGTGGTGATCATGTCCAGGTAAGCAGGCACTTTATTTTTCTCTTTAAACGAGGTAAGAGAAACAAACAAATCCTAGAATCAAAACTTAGAATTCACTGACGTCTTCAAAAACGACGATTAGTGACGACCCAGTGGAGACCCATCTCCACTAGGCCGTCACTGATCGTCGTTTTTGTTACAATAAGAAGCACACGAACGATATCGCGGGCTAATACTTTATATAAAAATAAACAAAATTTAGTATTCTGGTACTAAAAAAATCAATTAAATGTTATAAAACCTCAACGGTATTTACGAGTCACGAACAAAGAGACGTGAAATCTGTATAAGAGTTATATATCAACATTACAATATAGCTAAATTTATATTATGGGTGGGCCGCGCGTGCCACACATGCGGTATTTTATGGTCCTTTTGATTTACGTCACAACGAAATTTCATGTAGTGTGCCACGGGTCAAATAGAATGGCGTGATTTAACCTTTTAGAACCAAGTATACCTATTAATTAGGCGGACGTTAACTGGTGCTTTCACCTTTCGTATTTTTGTTTTCTAGCTTACGTTACCTATAGCTTTTGTTTTCTTTATTTTTACGCAATGGCCGTCTATTAAATTTTATTACAAAGTTTATTGAACAAAAATTTTAATGAAAATCTCTAACTTTTGAAAAATAAACTGTCTAGCTGTGTGATTACTAAAATAGTTGTACCTAATAGGGTCTAAACACCAATTCCCGTAATTATAAACCTTCAAAGTCAACTCACAATCTCATCTCAGCCAGCAAGCAATATCAAAATTTTGACAAAAAACTAGGGAAATTAAATGAGGCTGAAGCTTTTTTTTGTTCTGGATGGGAAATCATCAAATGACCTCTCCCGATCTGAGCGGAGCAGAAGGGCATGTCAGACTTTTACTGACTAAAACCCATCCGTGTTTCTTCACTAGCCTGTGCGCAAGGGCCACGGTTTCTTTTTTGACCAACCCGCAACCCTGGCCCAGGAGGCATCGGTCTTCGTGGACCACGTCATGATGTGCTGACATCTCTTTAAGGCGCGCGTGAAATACATCGCGCCGTCGACTCGTTACGAGAATTACTACTGTGATAATTTTAACATTTCTAATCAAAACAAGTCTAAATAAAGACGGTGTATTTAAATTAAGTTGTTCACAAACTAAACTAAATTTCAGTTAAGTGCATCTTTTTCTTTCTACTACATTATGAAAAGGATAGAAGATAACATATTAGTTTAGTCCTGTCAAATAAAAATTAGTCCATAGGCAGTTTAGACGTGATTAAAAACATGGCGACTAAAAATACGTTGATTTACCTACATTAGGCGCGGACTAATTTAACACGATTAAACGAATATTTTTCTTTCGTCCTTTTCTTAATGAAATAGAGCGAAAAAGGTACACTAAGCGTATTTTTGTAAATAATCGCTACAAATATTAATATCAACAATTCACAACTTACCACCTGACCACCACACTTCAAAACCGGACTCTCATTAAAATCAAACAGTCACCTGTCATAGATTATAAACAGTACCGTGAGAAACAATAAACGACAAAGATATAATAATAAACAATTCCAATAAGTACGACACTCGCTAATCTATGTCAAGGGTGGTCTACGTCCATATTTTACTATCCTATCTCACGCAATCTCTGTGCCTTTTAGCAAGTAATTATTAACGCTCAGTAGCAAATAGTTACATGTCATAACTCAGTTATTATTAGTGTCTGACCGAATATTCGGTTTCGGTGGCAAACTTGCCGAAACTATGACAGAAACCGAATGTGCATTCGGGATTTTTCGCGCTGTGATCGGTCATGTTCGGCGCATGATTCGCTTGCTTGTTTGCTGTTCATTTTGTGTCGTTGTGGTGGCGAGTTTTCGAGTGATAGTGAGCTTATCCTCTCAAATCAATACCTATTGTGAGAGGCGCAACTAATATTTTTTTCTTAAATAAAGGTTCGTACGTTGACTATTAACAAATGAAAATGTCGATCACTGCTTATCTTTGTAATTTGAAGAGAAAAGATAACAACTGACTGCTTACAATAACGTTTTCTGTATTTTTCCACTCAAAATATGATCCTTGTAAATAAGTTTCGGTTTCGGCTGAAACAGAGACCGTTGCGAAATTCCTTTTCGGTTTCGGTCTTAAAATTAGTTTCGGTCGAACACTAGTTATTATGAGAAAAAATGACCAATGTTTTGCGACCTCTAGTACAGAGGTGTGCAATATTTTTTCAAGTGTCAAGTTGGAGTGGTTATATTTATGACATAGGTATGTTTGACGTTTGTAGGACAAAGATTAAAAGATTATAGAACAGACTATTGACAAAGTTGGTAGGTCATGATTTATTGCTGTCGTTAAATAAATTAATGACACCTAAGCCATTTAAATTCTATTATAGTTTCTAAATACGAAGTTTAATAGCTTGCTGGACAATTTTATTAAATTATTCGCCTTTTAAGAGTGCTATTTTATTCATATAGGATTTTTATGACATAATAACTTGGTTTCACAATGTGAGTTTTTATTTTTTTAGTAATAAAGCTATCTATATAGCTAGTATAAAGCTATCTATTTGAGTGTCATAAGTTATCGCTAAGAATGTGCTTTCTGAACTAGACTGATTGGATGGGATTTGATTTTTTTGTTGTGTTTTTTGGTGGCACGGGCTGACTACACAAGGTTCTCATATAACAACAATATTACCGTCAAAATTACTACCGGCGCAGTGCAAATATTTGTATGCATGAATATGAATATTTGCACTGGTCTGGTCGTGCCTCGGAAAGCACGTTAAGTCGTTGGTCCCAGATGCAATATGAACATCTAATAGCAATCGTTACGGGATGTTGGAGCCCTCAAAAGTCCAACAATTGGTCTAACTACAATACTTCAATATCGCCTCCGGGTTATGGAGGTCAGACGGCAGTCGCTTCACAGCAGTTGGACTGGTAAAGCGGTCCCCAGACTCCAAAGCTGAAAATGATTCGACTGAAGGATGCGACTGAGATTAACGCTGAGATGATGATGATGATTACCGTCAAAATTATAGAAATATATTTTTATGAGGGCGGTTGCCTTGCGGTTTTACCCGCGTAAGTTCTTATCTCGTGGGAATGTCAGTATAAAAAGTATTATATGTATTATTTCTGCTTATAAACTATCAACTGTTCATTATTTCAACCAAAAGAAGTTCACTGCTGGACTTAGGCCTACCCCAAGCATCTCCACGACGACCGGTCCTGCGCCTCCCGCATCCAGCGGTGTGCCGCCACCTTCACTAGGTCGTCGTTCCACCTTGTCGGAGGCCTATCGAACCCGTCGGCCCCATCGGGCATCGGTCCTACGGCCAATGTGTCCAGCCCACTGCCACTTTAGTATTGCAATTCTTCGGCCTATGTCGGTTACTCTCGTTCTTCTGCGGATCTCCTCATTCCTGATTCGATCACGCAGTGAAACCCCAAGCATAGCTTTCATAGCATTCATTCAGTTTTTTTGAGTGAGTAGGCTCTTAGTAAACTGGCACGCTTTACCATCAACGATTGCATCACTGCTTATCATCGATTGGGATTGAGGTCAAGCTCTAGTTTATAATTATAAAGAAATAACAGGTTAATCTAATATATAAAATTCTCGTGTCACGGTGTTCGGCTTTAAACTCCTCCGAAACGGCTCGACCGATTTTGATGAAATTTTTTGTGCTTAACCGGTATCTATGAGAATCGGCCAACATCTATTTTTCATCCCCCTAAATGTTAGGGGTAGTCCACCCCTAAATTTTTTTTTTATTTTTTAGACAAATTTTTTAATTTCTATTTTTTTATGATACAACATACAAAAATACATACAATCCCCAATTTTCACCCTTCTACGATCAACCCTTATTTTTTAATAGCCATTTTAGTAATTTAATCTAATATTTATATGGCAAAACAACGTTTGCCGGTCAGCTAGTATTTATATAAAAACATTCTGAAGTTCACGTCGAAATCATATTTACCATCAGTCTTAAGTAAACGAAGACCGCTGCCTCATAATAACTGCTTATATTCAATTCAAATAAAATACTACCTATATTAATTTCAAATCCCGGGTAATTTAATACCGACTTAAACCGTTTACACGGTTCGATTATAATCGAGAACTCGCCACCATAGTTACGCAATCGAATGAAACTCGATATCTATTGTAAAGGCTTGGGCACACTCGTTTAGTTTATAAATCTATGGTTAACAATCGGGTAGGGACTCAACGATGGATGTTTGGATGCTTTAAAGATAATTTTGTTTGGCAAGCTTGTGAATGCATATAGTGTAGTGTAATTATGAAATATACTAACAATTATTTCCTTTATTTCAACATAATATACATATTAATTAATTTACATGATTAAATATTTCAATATAAAAAATACATGAAAAAATATAAAAAAAATATTATTATCTATTGCTGTATATTTTTAATTACAGTTTTTTTTTAAATTATTATTATTTGTTTTTTTATTGTTAAAATATGAATTTCGTTGTAGAGATGTTATAGTACGTCACACAGATATTTATCTATTCCCTGGTACACTACGTACTGAACACTGATGGCTCCATAATAGTTATCAATTTTTGAACATATGAAGCAATGTAATAGCAATGGATTATTAGAAAATCCTTCAAAATGAAGAACTCTTGAAAAAATCTCAGTTTATTAGAACTTTATTGATTCAAATTTTCTTTTAGTAAAGCCTTTTATTAGAGTATCACGAGGAAGGTTTGTTTTCATCATTTTACAAAAGGACGTTCGAAAATTAAATCTGAATTACCTACTTTGAAAGATATTGCAAATTCATTGCTTCGCTTGTCCAAAAATGTGTCCAATCAACGATATAAAAAACGCTGAGTTACTTAGTGATAATGTGTTACGTAATTACCGAGCAGATTATTTATTTATTTTAATTTCAACTGTCAGTGCTGCCATGACTAAATTAGAAACATGTCAATCTAACTTTTCGAGGCTGCAGTAAGGATTTTCGTATTACTATCATTCTGTGTATCCAAGCCTTTAATCGATCAGAATTCGAGTATAATCGAGCAATAAGCATGTCGTCGACGACTCAGAGCCCTATTTACCGGTAAGCTGTCGTAATCTTTACTAATTAGTTTAATTCTGGCGGGAAAAAAGCGCGGTATTTCTACATTGCACGTGACTTAGCGTCATTGGAGTGGTAGCAAACAAATTATAGTAAATGCTTTTTTTTTTGTTTTACACGTCGACGTTTTGCTTGTTATGTCCCATTCCGTCAATTGTATCATTGACTTTATCGTATGAAATCCATTTTTGCCGGGTGCTTGAACATGAACTTCATATATCTCTCAAATAGGAAATTGTAGTAAGTAGTATGTACACAGTTTTTTGACATGACAAACATATGATTATATATTTTAGGATGGTAAATTTATTTAAGTATATTTGTATTTTTTTTTTTATTATTAATATGTGTAAATGTATTTAACATTTTTAGTTTTAGACTTTACACGTATATTTAATTCTTCCTGTTCTTACACACTATTGTCTATATGTCTGTTTTATTTATTGTGTTGCAGTTCTGTTAGAAAAAAATCTTAGGAAATAAGCAGTACCTATTATACTCAGATTTTAATTTTGTCATATTTTCCTGTGGGTATATAAATAAATAAAAAAAAACTTAAATAAATTTGTACAAAAAGATTGACACCTGCAGGGAAATGTTTTCAAAAGAATACTATTTTTATTTTAACTAAATTTATGAGAGTAATTTATCAGGCCCTTGACGCACTGATCTCAAAATGTTGAAAAAAACACCGATAGAAACGACTTGTCCTTGAATTAAAAGTCAAGATATGTCACCCAACAGGCCACACTATGGCCGCGTTTGAATTGAGATTGAAAAAAGGAGGTTTAAGTCCCAACAGCGGAACCATTAAAGACCTGAAGTAAAGCCTGAGCTGGTCACACTCATTCACCAGATACAGAAGTTTAGACCCGTACAAATTTCAAATACTTTATTACATTAGACATGTTAGCATTTATTTAACTTAAGTTGGTCTGGACTCTTATTCACCTACGTAAGACAGGAGAGTCCCACCGGTCTGAAAACACATTCAAGATGCCACTGGAGGAGGAGCACAAGTGCACCACCATCGCTTCCGCGAATATCCCTAACACACCACAACGCCACGGCAAGACCAAGAACACCCTAAATGCGTTATTATACCGTCTATGTAAAATGCGTATCTGACATCGACGCACAAACGAGTACCATGGATCCAGTACATGATTCTGAACCCCCCAGTGGTGGAATTTTTCGTCAGCTTTTTTCTGATTAAAAAAACTGCAGTTTTTTTTTCACTTTTTTCGTTCACAATGGCTATGCTTTTATAACCCAATAAGATTTTAAAGTAAAAATTAATTAATTCGCTAATTACCCAAAAAAAGAGCAATGTGAACAAAACTCGAAAAGCTGTTCTGTCAGCTGATTTACTACAGTTCACTTCAGGGGTCAACGTCATACCTACAAACACGCACGGCGGCACGCTTGCAGTGTTCAAAGGCCGAACCGACACTTTTTTTTAAACATTATGATTTCTGTAACCGCTCATTAACGACATAAATGACTATCATAATTTTATTAGTGGCATATGGTCTAGCCATTTCGCGAAGTTTGCGTTACGATGTCAGATACACCCTGTATAGGACTGTTGTTTTGCTGTCTGTATTTCTACGATTAGATCTGCAGTATGTAGGCTATGTCCTAACATCGCCGGAGGAGGCTGGCGGATATTGCCAAAGGATTCAAATTAGCTGTCGTACAATAATGACGGTTTAAGATTAGACCAACTTAGCAGTTCGTCACCTAGAAAGTATATTTCAGAAAAATCTTCTTTGAAAATAAGGTCACGTAAAAATCAAAATCAAAGCATTTATTTCAAATAAACCAGCTACAGGTACTTTTGAATTGTCAGAAGGTCGGCCAGTCAGTAAGATGAAACTAGTCGCCCATTCCAAAGAGTAGGTACCTATGGAGAAGAACGGGCAAGAAACTCCATGACACTCTTTTAAATTATCAAGCTATTGATACAAATATTTGATTACATCATTCATGTTGAAATCAACCGTGTGAGAACGATGCAGAAATATATTGTACGCAGCTTTTTTTGTGGCTGAGTGATATGGGTAGTGTTAGTTATATTACATGCCTAGTATTGTATAATTGTCAGGTATTGTCTAACAGAACAGACAGCTGTGCTGCTGCTAAAGTTGCGCCACTTTTTCTTCCCAGCTAAAGCAGTAGGAAGTGGTAAAGGGTGGACGTTTTTAGGGACTTTCATTTGTGATTTTGGCCTTCGAAAAGTGTTGATTCTCGGCCATATTTGAATAAATGACTTTGATTTTGGTTCGAAAGCAACCGTTGCAGTCCAAAGATGTTCTTTGCTGGACTTTGCTGCCTCAACATATGTAATGATAATGATATGCCGTTTTGGCAAATTAGCCTTTTATCATATCTAAGAGAATAGAATAGAATAGAGTACTCTTTATTATGTACACCATATAGACCACCAGAGGGAGATTGATCTCGAGACCCTCCATGACCTTCCATTGTACTCGGCACACATCACAACATAACTGTTCCGACCCGTCCTCCGTACGGCTTCACCAGGCATCATGCCGGAACACGACGATTCGCTTGGCGGCTAGACCCACACCAGGCCTGCGTGGTGTATAACTATTAAGTATTTTCACTTTTTTATTCCTTTATTTTTTGACATTTCAAAATTTGCATAATATATTTGTATATGTAGTTTGTTATTATTAGTAGTATTTCTGATTTATTTTAATATTGCATTGTTTATGTTGTATGGGCTGTGATGCCTGAAATGGATGTATAAATAAATAAATAACAGCCCACTTATTCTCACTGCAAGGAGACCTGTGTCCCGTCAACATCAAAAGTATTTTTTTCCTCAGATAAAGTAAATACCTACTTACATCCAGCTATAGTGCGCCTGGCGTCTATTTGCCTATTTATGGGCGCTTTGAGATATATAGGAGGTGATTATTAAAACATTTATCTTTCAATTCAATTAAACCCATTGATTTTATCAAATTAATTGGAAAAATCATTTATTTATCACCATTTCCGTTACTGTTGACAGGTGAATGGAAAAATTTATATTTACTTTGCAAATTGAGGTCGTATAAAATATTGACTTAATTTCATCACTTGAGTTTAATGAATTTATTTCATTTCTTAGTTTTTTGAGATTTGTGGTGATTATGGCAGTAGCTGCTGATTGCTGGTGATTTGTCAGTGATTAGATTGTCATATTATATCCATTACAACAAAGCAGTAATCTACTGCGTTGCAGTTGTCTTTTCTCTACACTTTTTTTATTATAAACTAAATAAATATATACGGACAAATCACACAGATTGAGCAAGCCCCAAAGTAAGTTCGAGACTTGTGTTATGGGATACTAACTCAACGATACTATATTTTATAATAGATACATATATAGATAAACATCCAAGACCCAGGCCAATGAGGAAAAGATCGTTTTCCATCATGACCTGGCCGGGGATCGAACCCGGGGCCTCCACCTCGCAGGCAGCCATGTTGACCGCTGCGCCACGGAGGACGACAAAACTAGTACTTGTCTGCAATCCCGCCTGATGGTAAGCAGTGATTCATGCAATCATTGATGGTTAAGCGCGCTACTTTGTTAAGAGCCTATTCACTCTAGCCTTGAAGACACTCAAAGTGTAGTCCGACGGAAACAGCGCCGCTGGCAAATTGTTCCAGTCCCTCGATGCACGCGGTATAAAAGAGGAAGGGAATCTTGTACTAAAATCGAGCGTCAATATTGAAAGTATGGCAGGCTTATTTTCCTAATAGTATTTTTGGCTTATTTTACTAAAGAAATACCTAATTGTACTTAATATTTTTGTCTCTATAATCAGCTGAATCTGCACTCTAATTGCTTAAAACGGTATTACTATAAATTCAAACACAATCACAAACACAATCTTGCTGTACATCACACTCGTCTCCACAGAGTAGGCAACTCGTTCATGGGTCAATGTATACACTTTTACAACAAGCTTCCCATGGACATTCGAATCTTACCCATTAAACGATTTAAAAATTATATAAAGGCCAAACTTTGCAAAAAAGGGTATTATAAAATCACTGATTATTTAGAAAACAATAAAGCTTGAGACTGAGCTGCTCGCTCTGTTAAGCATTGTTATTAAGCAATATACATAATTATGACATTTTAAACACTGTTTTTTTTAAGCCACGTAAATGATTTTTAATGTCTGGACTTGAAAAAAGATGATGATCCCTGAGTTTGTTTCGGCTTTTTCTTCTAAGAGGTAGTCAGTTGGGAAATGCCAGCTCCATCTAGTTTAAGAAAAAAAAATATGACGTGTAAAAGTGATCATCAGTGATCCTACTTGCTCATACATGAAAAAAAATGGAGTCATTTTGAAACCAATTGCTAATCCATTGCTTCAATTGTTCAGAAAAAGTATCTGCTCAGCAACATAAATAACTCAATGTAAGTCGTTGAACTGTCAAAATGAGATCCATTCCTATTGATAGTGTGTTACGTAATTATCGTAATAGAGCTAAAATAATTCAACCAAAAGAGAATTGGATCGCAACCAAGCCATAACTTTTGTTATGTTTCGTATCGCGCTAACGGTTTAACCATAACTGGATCGCAATTGGAACGTAACTATTGTCAAATGAAAAAGTTGAAACAAAGCTATCTTTTTCTATGCCATGTCAAACTTACGTCTAAACGATTAGATTTACTTATAATTGTTTTAGTTTTAATTATTATATCTGATAAAATTTATCACTCATACCTTCCTTGAATTTACTTCAACCGAACTTAAAACTATAGCGCGATACGAAATGTGCTCGAAACTAAACCATAACTTTAACTGGATTAGATACGAACCGGAGTTAAACTTCTACTGTTTTATTTAGCACGATCACCCCCCAGTACCGAAATAGTTGAGAAAAAACTAGGCAGATTATTGAGCCAAATCCGTTGAGCTACTAGTCCGTGCCTTATTTGGAACTAGAAGTAGATATTTTTCTTTAGAACTAGCGGCCGCCCGCACCTTCTTTCGCGTAGAATTAGCTATTTGAACGTTTTATTTTAACACCAAAATATACAGCATGCATTTTAAATTTTTGATATGCTCCGCTCCTATTGGTCGCAGCGTGATGTTATACAGCTCAAAGTCTCTTGGATTAATGGGCTATCCAAAGCAAAAAAAAAAAACATTCAAATCGGACCTGTTCCTGAGATTAGCGCGTTCAAACAAACAAACTCTTCAGCTTTATATAACTATAGATTACAAATCCTTACTTAAGGGGGCGTGACTGCGATTTTTTTTTAAATATTTTATGTAATTAGTCAGTGAAAGTTGAAAGTCAGTGTTATTTTTTACGAATATGTTGATTTAAGTATTAATCCCGACTGTACAAAATATCATCATCATCATCAACCTTTTAATCGTCCCACTGCTGGGCACAGGTCTCCTCTCATACAGAGAAGGATTGAGCGTAATCACCACGCTTGGTCAATGCGGGGTGGCGATTTCAGACTTAAAGCAAATATGATATTACAGAATGATATTTGCTAATTATCAATAAGTACAATTCTTTCAGTACCTACATAATATAATCTTATTCATTGATATTTCATTCAAAATGATAGCAAAAAACGTAAGAACATAGGTGGCAGGCCATAACACCGGCTGCCGGCAGAAGTTACCACCCACCAGAAAAAGTCTTGCCGCCAAGCGATTTGTTGTGTTCCGGCATGATGTCTGGTGAACCCATACGGAGGACAGGTCTGAGCAGTTGTGTTGCGATGTGTGCCGGGTACGATGCGCCAAATGTTGTTGTGTTGGGAGTTTGGTCTTGAAGGGTCTTCAGATCAATCTCCCTTTGGCGCAGCATCGTTGGTCGTGTTGTTGGGTTTAACATTGCATGACCTCGCTCAACTGCCGTCTTCCTTCCTATTCGCTCAGTTTTTCTGAGTGAATAGGCTCTTAATAAACTAGCACGCTTTACCATCAACGATCGCATCACTGCTTACCATCAGGCGGGATTGCGGTCAAGCGCTAGTTTATAACTATTAAAAAAAAAAAAAACATTCACACGGATTTGACTGATCACACGGTTGGTGTAGTCCTGTAGATCCCGTCGCCTACCCCAGGGTGGCGGACATCCATTGAGGATTTTCAACCACGGAATAATAAAAAAAAGTGTAGCTGTTTGTGTATACGGGTCTATATGTTTGTAAACGCACTCACGATACAGGAATGATTCCTAATGTGGGGCAATGGTTTACTAACAAAAAAAAAAAAAAAATAGAGTGACCATGACGTTCCCCCTTTATTCAGTTTTAATAGGGAACAGTATATCTATAAACTGCATAGTAAACGTGCACAAGTGCTGCAATCCCCACTTTATTTCATGTTACACAAATATAAACTTTATTTCAATGATAGTTAAGTTCCTTTCAGGTTGACTTAACATATTGAAAAATTCATAAAAATTGTTGAAGTTATACCGTAAATTGAGCTTTATATTGTAGGAGTTAAAATTAAATGTAATTAAATAAACTCACACTTTTACATTTTATTTTTTTTTTTGGCAACTGAACTGCTGTCGACCATTCTGCCAGATTCCATAATTAAGCACGATATTAATATATTATTTTTTCTTGTTCACAGATTACTCTTGACCGAGCTACCGAAAATGTCCTCGTGACTGAACCCAAGACTGAGTGCATCGAGGTAAGTAATTTTTTTTAATAAAAAAAATACCCTGATATTAAGAAGGTTCACAGTCTGATCTCATTCTCAATCTGCCAAAAAAAATCTGACACAAAAAAAAACACAATAAAAATGATCCTTTTCTTAATTCAAAATCTAAGGATCAATCCTTGTAACATTGAAAAGATTCACATTATGATCTCATTCGCAAATTGACAAAAAAAAAAAAACAATACAAAATTATCCTCAACAATAAAAGATCATTCTATTCTGAATTCAAAAACTAACAATCAATCCTCGTAACATTGAACACGTTCACAGTCTGATCTCATTCTCAATCTGCCAAAAAAAAAAAAAAAACCAAAAAAAATGAACCTTTTCTTAATTCAAAATCTAAGGTCCGTATTACAGAACGTCACTCAAAACTCAAGCTCTACTTAAGTCTCGTTTCAAGCCATTTGATTGGATGAAACTAGTAATAAGGACCTAAGAATCAATCCTCGTAACATTGAGAACATTCTTAGTATTTCTCATTCTCAAACTATCCTTATAAATAAGATCCAGTTTTTTTTTTTCAATTATTGATGGTAAAGCGCGCTAGTTTACGAGTATTAAGAGCCTATTCTGTTTGTCATACACTTGTCAATTATTTTCTTGAAGATATTTAATAAATCTAATAATATTGTACATATGTAAATAGGAAAGATTGTGAGTACAGATGGATGTTTCTTACTCTTTTGATTTGGATGAAATTTGACCCGCAGATGGTTTACAGGAATAAAATATTGGATACCTTTTATCCCAATATTTCCACGAAATCGAATCTTATGCGGGTGGAACCGCGTCTCTTGCATATTACTACTGTAATTGGGTTGTATCCTAAAAAATAATTTAATATACCTCAGATAGATTTATAAAAAATATTGAACACGTATTTTTTGTTTTTTCTTTCATTCCAATACTTAGGAAGACATATTATTGATTTGAAATGTCGCATGACGTCACGCCGTGATACAAAATATACCACGGCGTGACTCCGTAACTTTAATACGCTATATCTCAGTAGGTTTTGGTAATTACGACGAAATAAAAAATACGGGTCTTAATTTTTTTTATTATCTATAAGACGGACTAATATTTTTTTTTTTCATACCTTGAATACATTCCTATTATTATTAAACTGAGGCAACTCAAGTGTTCATCATTATCACCTTTGTTATCGTCCCACTGCTGGACACAGGTCTCCTCTCATACAGAGTAGGACTGAGCGTAATCACTACGCTTGCTCAATGCGGGTTGGCGATTTCAGATTTATAAAGTCCAGGTTTCCTCAAGATGTTTTCCTTCACCTTCAGTCATTGATATCCAAGATATACTTAGAAAGTACATATAACTTTAGAAAAGTTAGATTGGTACTTGCCTGACCTAGAATCGAACCCGCGTACTCATACTTGCGAGGCTGGTTTTTTAACCACTAGGCCACCACGACATTTTCTCTCAAGTGTTATTAAAAATTATTTCTGTTATGCATAATTATAAAGTATTATGGTTTCGCAATTAATTCACTTTGCATATACTAGAGGCCTTTAAATAACAGCTGATTTGGGCCACAGATAATGTCTGCGAGTTTATTTTTAACACATAAAGATAGATCCGTTGATAATCATTATTATGTAGGTAGTCAATATAATTATGCTTCCAAACCATATTTTTAAATACTTGGTCATTTCTATGTCCAGATGGCAGCACATCAAGAAACTACAATCTACCCAATTTCTTTATTAGAATTTAAACTTTATCGCTGAAACATTAAGGCTCAAGGTTGATTGGGAACATAAGAATGCGCGTTGGAAGTCATCATCATCATCTAAGCGTTAATCCCAGTCGCATCCGACGCTTTACAGCTTTGGAGGCTGTGGTTTGCTTTATCAGTCTAACTGCTGATTTAGGCTAAATCTAGATATTTTCCGTGAAGCGACTGCCGTCTGACCTCCACAACCCGAAGGCGATATCTAAGCATTGCAGTTAGACCAATTTTTGAAGTTTTGAGGGCCCCAACAACCCGTAACGACTGGCATTTGATGTTCGTATGGCAACCGGGACCAACGGCTTAATGTGCTTTCCGAGGCACGACCAGACTATTGCAAATATTCATATTCATGCATACAAATATTTGCAGTGCGCGGGGATCGAACCCGCGCCTCCTTGCGCAGCGGCCGCGTTCGCTACTGCTACGACATGGAGGCTGTCTATAGTCTGTAGAATGCCTGTTGAAAGTATTTCAAAACAAAAAACTGAAGAGAACGTAAATACACAAATAATCAGTCTATAAGACACAGGCCTCCTCTCGGTCAGCAGGAGTGGGCCATAATCTACCACGCTTGCCCACTGCGGGTTGGTAAAGTACACCAACATAAAGACATAACTAATCATTATAGACCAATAATTGGACTCAATTTTCATCGCCGAAATAGCTCAGTTGGGAGAGCGTTAGACTGAAGATCTAAAGGTCCCTGGTTCAATCCCTGGTTTCGGCAGAACCTCTTTTTGTGTTTCTCTATATATCTAATATATAAAATTCTCGTGTCACGGTGTTCGGCTTTAAACTCCTCCGAAACGGCTCGACCGATTTTGATGGAATTTTTTGTGCTTAACCGGTATCTATGAGAATCGGCCAACATCTATTTTTCATCCCCCTAAATGTTAGGGGTAGTCCACCCCAAATTTTTTTTTTTTATTTTTTAGACAAAATTTTTAATTTCTATTTTTTTATGATACAACATACAAAAATACATACAATCCCCAATTTTCACCCTTCTACGATCAACCCTTATTTTTTAATAGCCATTTTAGTAATTTAATCTATTATTTATATGGCAAAACAACGTTTGCCGGTCAGCTAGTATATAAATAATATTTTATACATAACATCCTCTACTGGGACACATGCCTGGTCTTGGTGAGATGAAATGGACCGTAACCAACCACGCGGGCCCAGTGTGGGTAGATTTTACAAGTCATCGCAGTTTTGCCTCTAGGACATACTAATTTTCTCAGGATATTTTCTTTCACCATTTTGAGAGCTTTACATCAAGTAAAGTTTTTATACTTAAATAGCGGCCGTCCGCGACTTGGTTCGCTTGTAGTTAGTTATTATGCTTGGCTCCTATTGGTTGCAGCGTGATGTTATAGCCTAAAGCCTGCCTGGGTTAATGGGCTATCCAAGGCAAAAATAATTTTTCGAATCGGACCAGTGGTTCCTGAGATTAGCGCGTTCAAATAAACTCTTCAGCTTTGTATATTAGTATAGATTAGATTGATAGGAATGGTTAAATAATGACAGCCACATGGGTCGATCGATCAGGTTCAGCTACCATTGTTGGTAGCACAACCAAGGTTGGTCAGCGTATGGGTAACCATTTTTACATAACAAACCTCCTCCGTGGCTCGGAAAGGACGTTAGTACAGCCGTTGGTTCCGGCTGTCAATGGTGGATTCTCGGGCAGTCGTTACAGGTTGTCAGAAGTCCAAAACTCTGACCAACAGTGTTATCAAGGGATATCTTACTACCCAGTAAGTGGGTCGAGAAGGTCAGATAGGAAGTCCCTTCATGGAAAATACTGATATTAGTGTGTCTAATCTTACTTAGCCACATATCCCTCTAAACTTTGACTGGAAATAGTAGGTAACTAATAAGTTAGACATACATACATATGTAATTGGTTGAATTTTCGTATGCATACAGGATGTCATTACTCCGTCCGTACGGAGGACGGGTCTTAGCAGTTGTGTTGCGATGTGTGCCGGGTACGATGCGCCAAATGTTGTTGTGTTGGGGGTTTGGTCGTGGAGGGTCTTCTGATCAATCTCCCTTTGGCGCAGCATCGTTGGTCGTGTTGTTGGGTTTAACATTGCATTCTCAACTGCCGTCTTCCTTCCTATTCGCTCAGTTTTTCTGAGTGAATAGGTTCTTAATAAACTACCGCGCGTTACCATTAACGATCGCATCACTGCTTACCATCAGGCGGGATTGCGGTCAAGCGATAGTTTATAATTATTAAAAAAATGAGACACACGAAGTTTAATTTAAAGTCATATTTGTAGTCTCCATCTTGTAGAATTCAACAAACGTCCTTGGTTGTATGAGCGCCGAACTTTTTTTATAATTATAAACTAGCGCTTGTCGGCAATCCCGCTTGGTGGTTAGCGGTTATGCAGTCGTTGATGGTAAAGCGCGCTAGTTTGTTAAGAGCCTATTCTAAGGTGATGCAATGAACCCAACAACCTGATATTTTCTATCCTTTTCTTATTGAAATAGAAATAAAAATATGCATTGGCCTTAAAATCATTTTAGTTCAACAAGAGAATCGAGTTCATTATTAAAATTAAATTTAGGACAGCTTAAATATTTTAAGTGAATTGTTGCCAAAATTGAATAAAACCTTAAGAATACCAGGCACAGACACAAAATGGCGTAAAGAAAAGGAAAGGTTTTTAAAAATATAAATAACAAGTTGTTCTTGTGTTGTTTTCGTAAAACCCTGATTCAGGTAAAAAATGGACCAAAAATATCACATTTATTGACAACGACCGATGAAGATATAGTAACATAACTAAGTTTTTTTTTATTATTTTTGTCTGCAATATCAATATAATCAATGTTTTACTTCATTGTAAAAAGATCGGGTTGGGTGTTTAAATTTATTAAAGGAACTTTTAACAACATAAATACCTACATAGGTACCTACTAAAGAGGTAGTCAAATTTATTAAATAGGGGCTTATTATTTGTTGACACCACTATGACCCGGACGAAGCGTTTTGCCTCGTCTATTATACCGCGGACATCGAAGACCTGGAACATCTTGCCAGCGGCGGTGTTTCCGTCTGACTACAATTTAAATCTCTTCAAGGCTAATAGAATAGAATAGAATACTCTTTATTGTGTACACCATATAGATCACAGAACATAAATTAAAAGATTTTACAATGGGTGACACAATGGGCGGTCTTATCGCTATTTACAGACAACCTTTGGATGGAATACCAAGGGGAAGGAGAGAGAAATAATATACTTAGGTAGTCTACAGTGTACTTTTTACATAGATTACACAATAAATATATACGTTAAGTGGATCATACTAGTTTAAATAAATGTATACATCTAATTTCTAATAGGCTCTTAATAAAATGGTCACAGAGTCCCTAATCATTTTTTACGCTAGGCAACACCAAAACCAGCAAATGTTTTATCCGATCAGTACAGTTCCGATGCTTTTTTTTTATTAATTTATAAACCAGCGCTTGACCGCAATCCCGCCTGATGGTAAGCAGTGACGCAATCGTTGATGGTAAAGCGCACTAGTTTATTAAGAGCCTATTCACTCTAAGCCTTGAAGACACTCAAATTGTAGTCCGACGGAAACACCGCCGCCGGCAGATTGTTCCAGTCCCTCGATGTACGCGGTATAATGGAGGAGGCAAAACGCTTCGTCCGGATCGTAGTGGTGTTAACAACGTAAGGGTGGAAACTCGCCGTACGACGGGTCGTCCGATGGTGGGACGGAGATGGGGGAATGAAATCAAGCAATTCCCTCGCACACTCCCCAAAATGTATCCTATAGAACACCGAAAGGCTGGCTACTCTACGCCTGTGCTCTTGGCTTCCTTGAAACCATCGTATCCAAAACTGTATTCCACTGATTCTAAAAATTCTTTCAATAATGAGATGCTAAATTATTCCCTATTGTCATAATTTTATAAAGTAAGTTATTGTAGTTTAAAAAAAAAATCTAATGAATTTTGTATGAAAAAGTTTGGCTTACGAATTTTTTCCTCAAGCAACAATTAAACATCATTAGCTTTCGCAAGAAAACCTGTAATTTGAATGCTCTGAAAAATCACATCTAAAAATACGTCGTTTCTGTTTCAAGAGATATTTTCAAAAATACCCACCCTATTATACCCTGTTACCGGCAAACTGGCTTATGGAGAATAAATAAGAAATTAATATATCGTCAGGGAGTACTAGTTTGTAATTATATAAAAAAAGAATAGAACGATATCGGCAGTTTTCGAAAAGAAAACACTTATTGCGTTGTTGTGCACTTTTCGAGATGGATAAAAAATGTTAAACACGCGTTGAAACACGTGATCTGATCGAAAATGCCTAAGACGGGAGGTGGGTGTAATATCCCCTTCTCTTTCTACCACGTGGCGAAAATGTATGCCTGCTACTGCTGTTTCGTTTAAGCGGTTCAGATAATGACAACCCAATAATTGAATATTGTGTTTTATCACATAAATTATAGTCCCTTTATAATTACAATTAAAGCAATTCGTGCGAAATTATTCCCTAACCATTTCAAAATATTCAAATTTTCACTTCTGCTGGAACCTAGGAGTTTTTTTAAATACTTTCTTCTCTTATCTTTGCTTGCTTTGTTATACCTACTGTCAAAAAATAAACCCACGATAGTAGAAGTCCCGTTACCAATAAATACATTCATAATAAAAACAGAACAAAGGGTTACGTATCTAGATCAAGTCGCACAGTGTTCAAACCGGCGTGGCGTGGACAAAAAAATGTTTATTTATATAAACACCGGTCAAGTACGGAGCAACGTGCATCAAGTTAGGGCAGGGCAGCACTTTGCACACAAAAACTTGCCGGGCAATAGGGATGTCGGAAGTGTAAACAAGTAGGTATCGATATTTTTTTAAATGTATCAATGTCGCTTTCATTCAGCAGCAGGGAGCAGTAAAGAAATTGATAGCCGAATAGATAAGCCCCTTGCTTACATATATAGCCATTTATCGTTACTCTGTCATGTTATAAAAAAATAATGTTACTGCCTGTGATCTCTTAAGAGCAAAGGAAAAAATGCATAATAATTTAAACGACTTTTAGCATACGCTAGGTTTATGAAGACTTGAGAGATTAAATAAAGTGCGGTCGTCAAATTGTTAATTTTATTCTAGGGGAAGTGTATGTAACCTAATCTATAGGTCAAGTTCTAGTAAAACTTAAAGCGGGGAGCAGTGGTAGCCCAGTGAGAAAGGTGGTGGCTAAGTGGTGACGGCGCTGTCTTACGAGTTATAAGTCGTAGGTGACAACACAATAGTGGGCCGTACTTTGTTTAAATTATTTCCTCACCACAGCTCTCAAAAGCTGTGAGGGAAAAACACCGTGAGTAAACCGGCATATCATGTAAATAAAAATTTGAGAACATGTGACATTTACCAACCCATAATTGACTAGCTCTACTCCCTCTCTCTGAGAAGAGGTACAAGTATAATTAGAATTGCCTTTTGACTTTAAAAAAATAACGCCTTAGCGTTTATGAACCGTATGTACAGTATAGTTATTCTATATTTCGAGACTCAGTATTTAATATTGTTGTATTGACTGATAATCACCAAATAATATCGACATATCGAATAAAAATATTTATTATATCGATATCTATATTTGAATGACAAGACTACCGGACAGCACAATGGTATGTCTACAGCATGTTGCTGTTATTATTTTTGCGTAAACATCAGGCAAATGTATGTTAAGCATAATTTATATCGTTTAAACATCAATTTTATCTCATGCTGGAATTGGTTTTTTAAATCGAGTTTCAAAGGTCCTTTTAAGTCTTTTTAAGAAAAACTGTACTACCAAAAGGAGGTAAGTGATACCCTCATAAAAACTTAATACATTTTTTCAATGTTTCATTAAATATAATATTATTGATTAGAAAAAAAGTAAAAATTCCTACCCAGCCTATCCTGCCTAGCCTGAGACCTATGCCCAGCTGTGGGACTATAAAAATGTTGATAGTGATGATTTTTAGTTTGCTTATTCTTGTCCCACTTCTGTGAATGCAAATGACTTTATTTCATCTTTTGCAATGCTACGTTTATTCCTTTTAGATCTTAAAAAAATAATCGATTTTAAAACTGCATATTTAAAACTGCTCGTATCCACAATAGGGTAGTTGACAAAACTAATTAGTCCGTCAGTCAGATTTCCAAAAATACTAGACACGTATTTTTTCTTTTTTCATATAAAAAAAAATTAAAACGACACAGAACGTTGAAATCTCGTGTGACGTCACTGCACGCTACACTTTTAAGCGAGCAGTGACGTCACCATCCACCACTCCTGATCTTTGATGCCTTTTATGTTTGTCAATTTTTTTGTGATTTGATAAAACAAAATATACGTATCCAGTATTTTTCTATAATCTGAATGACGGACTAAATAGAATTAATTTTTCTTACCCAGGAACATCCCTAGTGAATGAGCGGTCGTTACGTCTATAGACATAAACTAATGGACATGCCGTACGCATCTAATCTGCAGTATTTTTTTTTTCATTCAAAGAGTGAGAGAGATGGCCTATGCTTTCGGTCTAGCACTATCTCTTTCCTCATAGATGATTGATGATTTCGAGAGCGATAAATATAGACCAAACTTCATTTCCTCTCTTTCTTTCTTAGCGCCACAATCCTCAATCCTCCTCCTCAATGAATATGCTTAATAAACTAGCACGCTTTACCATCAACGATTGCATCACTCCTTACCATCAGGCAGGATTGCGGTCAAGCACGAGTTTATAATAATTAAAAAAAAAATCTAAGTAAAAACAGTTAAACCAAGGTAAATCCGCATGACCGCAGTACGGCATGAGTCAATGGGATAGCAATTAAGATAATAAACGAGTAATCACCTCTAATTAGTTATTTATTGCAATGTTGCCAGTAATTACGGAGACCATAGCCATTTAATGAGGAACGATTGTCCTGTCGAGAACAGAACATTCTGTTTAGACCTCCTTGAGATAGACTGTAGAATAGAATAGTGACAAGCCAAAATTAGCCTGTACATTATTGTGTAGTAGCTAGGCCACAGGAATTCACGCGCATACAGACTGATAAACATTGTGAGACTTAGTAATAGTATTAAATACCTACTCTAAGTGTGGAACCTTAAAAAAAAGGAAAATGTTAAATATAAAAGAAAATACAACATGCAATGTAATTAATAGCTAACACATACTTAGAACGCATTAACTTAATCAAATTTTATTCCGTGGTGTTTGGCAATCTGGTCTTCTCCCAGTTGCAATAATGTCCCTTTGTGCCGATTGACCTAGTTCTGTTCTGTCTCCTGCTTGTTATGGAGGGAAGTGGAAAAATTATCTTTTTTCTTACTCCTCCGCTATTCTTTTCTGATTAATTTCGTTGCGGGATCCAAGACAGTTGAATCGTTTCTCCGGGACTCGTCGAGCTTCATTGCTCGGCGTTTTTCTGGCGGTCTCCACTGTTGATTCTGGCTTTCAGGAGTTGCAGTGGGTGGGTAAACTGTGGCGGGTTTTGTCCCATAAAAAAAAATGCAATGTAATCAACGCACACCCTCAAACATCCCAATTAGAATATTATGTTATAAGTAATCATAATACATACACTGAATTGTTATTTATTAAATTAGTTTTTAATTACTCTCGGTGGTAGGCCATAATATCGACCGCCGGCAGAAGTTACCACCCACCAGACAAAGCCTTGCCGCCAAGCGATTTGTCGTGTTCCGGCATGATGTCTGGTGAAGCCGTACGGAGGACGGGTCTGAGCAGTTGTGTTGCGATGTGTGCCGGGTACGATGCGCCTAATGTTGTTATGTTGGGAGTTTGGTCGTGGAGGGTCTTCAGATCAATCTCCCTTTTGTGCAGCGTCGTTGGTCGTGTTGTTGGGTTTAACATTGCATCACCTCGCTCAACTGCCGTCTTCCTTCCTATTCGCTCAGTTTTTCTGAGTGACCTATTCACTCTTAATAAACTAGCGCGCATTACCATCAACGATCGCATCACTGCTTACCATCAGGCGGGATTGCGGTCAAGCGCTAGTTTATAATTATTAAAAAAAAAAAAAAATGTTATACCAATTCTTAGAGAACGATGACCTTAACGTTCTTGGAATAATGTTTATTTTCCTTTATTTTGTATTGATTGATTTTTGTATGAATTCAATTAAAACTGAGATTTTAAAAGTCTGTACAGACAGCAGGTTTAATATGACAATAATTTCCGTAATTTTTATTTTGGGATAAAATTTACCTATATTAAAAATGTTATGAACCGATTTGTGTGTGTTGTGTGTTAATTAATTTACATGTTGTATATTTTCAACATAGTTTTATAGGCACTTGTTGATCCTATATTGGCCCAACATTGTCCAATAAAAATAGCATTTTGTGGCCAGTTCCAATGTGTTATTTGACAGGTGTCAAAGTTGGCCCAATACCGACACATAACACAGGAGAGCTGACAAATTCACCTCGGCTTACAAGACTTAACCACTGACAGCAAAATTAACAAAGCATGTCTCACAGCTGTTTGTACCACTTATTTTAATAGCTCGAACATAATTGATCTAGTTATCGACACCTGCAAGTATTGAGATGTAGGTTGTTACATGGTAGCTGTCTTTTTACTCGCCTTTAGCTATCTTAGACTTACCAGCAGGATAATTGAGTAATACACTATTAGTAGCAATGGGTTACATTTAGACAACTCAGCAAAATTCATTCCGTTATTTGCGTTGTTGAGTAGACACATTTTTAGGACATATTGAGCAATGGATTAGCAATATGCTTCAAAATGATTCCAGGGGGGTAATAGCGCTATATAAAACAGTAAAAGTTCAACTCTTGTTCGTATCTAATCCAGTTAAAGTTATGGTTTAGTTTCGATCACATTTCGTATCGCGCTAAAGTTTTAACTTCGGTTGAAGTAAAATCAATGTAAGTATGAGTGATACATTTGAACAGATATAATAATTAAAACTGAATCAATTATAAGTAAATTTAATCGTTTAGACATAAGTTTGACATGGCTTTAGCTTTGTTTCAACTTTTTCATTTGACAGCGGTTACGTTCCAATTGCGATCCAGTTATGGTTAAATCGTTAGCGCGATACGAAACATAACAAAAGTTCTGGTTTGGTTACGATCCAATTCTGTTTTGGTTGAATTATTTTAGCGCGATTGCCCTGTTCTTATTAGTTTTATGTAATAAAGGTGCTGATGTTGTTATAAACATGTAGGTATAGGTACAATTACCGGGTTCTATCCGGGATTTCATCCCTATAAATACAAAAATTATGAATAAATACACACAATAAATATTTTATCTTTCTTTATTTGAATTTTCTTGGCGACTAAAAGACTTAAATCATGCCTAGATTTCCAGTAATCGATTTTGCTGGTACTTAAAATATTCATTCAAGACATTAATTTGGACAACATTTCTTTATGTAATCAGTTAATGTCATAATAAATTCTTGTTTGACCAAACACGACCATTAATATTTAGACCAGTGTAATTTCAAGTACTGTGTGATTTGTTTCCTGATTTAAGGCGAAGACTATACTCGAAACCCGTCCTTGGATACATTGAAATTTCAAAAAAAAAAAAAATCTATAGGTTTATACTAATACCACCCTTAACTCTGTAAAAACATATCGCACCTTTAGAACAATAGAGACCTAATTCGAAATTTGAAGATTTAAATGTTGACTCGTAAAATTACCTTGCAAGACCATCTTCATCCACTCTTAATATAACAGAGACGGTTGTTCATGAAAAGGACTCGTCCTTTTTACATGAAACCGTCTCTGCTTTATTGTTCAACATATCAACATTGAAATCTTCAAATTTCGAATTAGGGCTCTATTGTTCTAAAGGTGCGATATTTATTACTGTCGCAAATAATATTTTCTTTAGTAAACAACCCGACTTGAATCTGACATGCTAATTACGAAAAGCGTGGGAAAATTTGATATTACAAAATCTTTTAATGTGGCTAGCATAATTCAATTTTGATAGCTATCTTGAATGACCTTTAGTTAGACTTTCATCGCGTAGGTAACGCTGAAGTCGACTTGGATTCAGCTCAACTTCAAATTCTTAATTCAAAAACTGGCACGCCAATAGACTAAAACACTTTCTCCACAATCCACAGGATTTTTAAGAAAATACGTGAATTGGTTCTTTAATATTTGAAAAAGTCAATTGTTAAATTGTCAAAATGAAAGGCATGACAATTGAAAGTGGATTGCTCAATTTCCCCTCGGGTTAGTATCCTCTGGAGTAGGTTCTTGTGACTATTAACGAGAAAATGACGACAATGGAAGAATAACTCTATGCCCTTTGTAAAATCGTCAAATTCAAGTTCTGTAATTCATATGGTGTCCAAAACAAAGAGTATTCTATCCAAATTCATATAGAGTTTATTTTCAGAAATGAGCCAAATAAGAGATTGTCAAACTGAGCAACTATGTCCATGGGACTCGTATTGTAAGAGCTATTACAGTACGTACTGTCGATCGGAAGCCTCAATCCAGTGAATGAATCCCTCAGCAACCAAAACATAGGCAAAGTCGCCCGGGCAACCAAATGCATAAGCACTTATTTAAATCTTAGTAAATCACAGTCGCCATCAACCGAATCGCCGAATGCGACCGGTCCACAGTGCGTTATGACGAGGAGGTCGGACGGCAGTCCCTTCACGAAAAATATCGAAGTTTAGCCAAATCAGCAGTTAGACTGCTAAAGCGGACCCCAGACTCCAAAGCTGAAAAAGCTCCGGATGCGACTGAGATTAACGCTGAGAAGACAACGACAGTGCGTAATGCCGAAACATGTATCAAATATCCCATACAAAAATTCAATACCTTCCCGAAGTAAACGTACGCGATTATTCGCGATTACGATATCGGTCCTATAGACATAATTAATTAGCCTATTAGTCTGTGCCACATCTTAGCCGGTCTATAGAAACCCTGTGTAAAACATCCAAGTCCAGGTGACATTATGAGTGGCCAAGTCATAAAATGTTTAATATATCCTGTCAATATTTTACGAGATCACAAGACACACTGTTTAAAGTGTGATTTTTATTTGCTATCGTAAATATTGGTATTATAACACGTTAAGTTTAAATACTCGATGTTAATGGCTCTGGAGTAATTTTATACAGTGACTTTGTAATCCTGCTAAGATTGTAACCGTAAAAGTTTGTATAGATGTATATTTATTACGAAGTATATCTTTCTCAGTATATCTTGGACACATATGACTGATTACAAGGTGAAGGAAAATATCTTTAGGAAACCTGGACTTTAAGTCTGAAATCGCCAACCCGCATTGAGCAAGCGTGGTGATTACGCTCAATCCTTCTCTGTATGAGAGGAGACCTGTGCCCAGCAGTGGGACAATATAAAGGTTGATGATGATGACAATGATATTTGTTACTCTTTCGAGCAAAAGCTATAGAACGGATCTGGATAAATTTTGGCACACAGATGGTTTATTACCAAGTTTATTCTAAAGGATAGTTTTATCTGAATATTTTTCGTAGATCAAAATTTCTGCGGGTTTTTCACGGGGCTCAGATAACTGTAACATAAAGGTCTGAAGGTGGGTGCAAGCATAAATTCCATGAGTCTCACTTGCAATAAACGAATAGTAGAATAAATTAGAATCTTCAAAATCATAATTATCATTTCTAGCCTACATCAGTCCACTGCTAGGCATAGGTCTGTAATGTCCGCTCAATTTTCGCCAATTCTCATTCAGCTGCAAATTGAAATAATATTTTTTTTTTATATATAAAAGAAAAAATATGTTATGCCTGAGTACAGGGAATGGAAAATAAATCAACCCACTACAGAAAATGCATGTAAAGAGACTTTATTTTTTTTATTCCTATTTGCATCAATACACAACAAATAAATCATATTTATTAGTTACTAAACATGAATCCATCATCCGTTACTAACTGTTCCGACTTTCCTTTAGTTTTTAATAGCTACATTCCGTGTCAGTGATATCGTGACGATATGTGAGTTTTGTCCTTGCCATTTTAATATATGGCCGCCATTTTGTTTTCATGTTTCTTTTTTAGTTGAATTGTAGTTTTTCTGAACGTGGATTATGTTTTGCGTTGATTGTGACCTAGAAGAAGAAGCCTATAAGTCACCCAAAAGGCAATAGTTTTTTTTATTGCTCATTGGGTGACTTTTAGCCTTTTTAATTAAGCAACTTTAGGTGTTTTTAAAAATTACTGAAATTATGGCGAAACACGCATCTTGATTGGCGGAACTACGCAGACATACAGAAAAATAGGTACGAAAAACGACTATAGTTTTTTCTATCCTTTTTAGGTTGTCTTTGGTTTTATAAGTTCAAATTTAAATTGTAGTCTATTAAGAATCAACTAAGGGTTGTTATTGTCAATATGTCACATGAGTATTAAATTTCAAATGGCGCCGACATTTTGTTTATTTAATGTATGTTGCTGAAACCCCTAAACAAATGAATAAGTATATATAAATACCAAGACCACAGTTCTTGACAGCGGAAACAAAATAAACCACTTATCGCTGCATTCGCCTTAAATGCACTGCTATTACATAGCAACGTAAGATAATTAAGCGTGGTTTATTATTATTGACAGCATACTAAATTATCGATAGGAACACATGTCAGTTCAGTGCTGCGCCTTAAATTATATGGTGCGCTGTCGCGAGGTTTGACGACCAAGTCCATGTTACAGGCAGAAGGTTAAAATAATCTAGTAAATATTTCAAAATTGACAACCCAGAAACGTCCTGCTTTAAACTGTTGCCGTTGTCAAACCGCCTAAAGGTCGCCTAAAGGTCTCAAAACCAATCTTACCAAGCGGTGTAGCTTCATATGAAATATTGGTAGGTACTCTGCATGCAGTCAGACTGGAGTCTGACTGGATGCATTGTGCCAACTGTTAGATCAGCCTCCAAGCCGACCTCATACCAGTTGGGAAAATACTAGGCAGATGATGGCTGACTGAACAAAATTAACTAAAGCCTAAACTACTGTTTATTTTCTCGCACAAGCTTCTTATTAATTACTATGAGTTTGTTAAAGTAAATAATATCAATATACGTTTATATCTGTGCATCGATGGTGGTCATACAAAGTAGATCTTTGCGACTATTAGCTGTTAGATCAAGGATGTGACTGTTATATAGACGATTAGATATGACTTTACGATGCGACATTTAAGATGGCGCCGATAGCAAAGGCTCTGACAGCTGTCAAACGATAAACGTCTCGTTCCAAATTCTTCAAAGTTTTCAGTTGAAAAATTGGAAACAAAATTGATTTATATTATCTAAACGGTGACCTAACATGACAATTGAATACAACTGCTATTACCATTAGTTGATTAACTAAGTCACGTGATGATTTTTTTTAAAGTTTACGCGATATATTTTAAAACTCGATACGTGGTGTTTTTTTAAAACTTTACCCGACACTTGAAATACAATGCGTTTACAAATATTTAAACTCATAAACACAAAGAGCCAGACCCGGAATAACTAAGTGTTAGTCATACAAATATTTGTTCCGTAAAGGGAATCGAACCCGCGACACCCAGCGCATCAGTCAATCGCTTATTGGCTAGGACTAAACTACTAAAGTCTGCCCTATATCTCGGGCTGTACGTCTGATTAATGTAACTGCGCGTACGCAAGACTTGTTTGGCCAAAAACTGCCTAAGTTCTTACAAGCAGCACAGAACCTAATAGAACATGGTATAGACTTATAGAAAATAATAATTAAAGATGTAAGATAATTCCTGTTTATTATAGTCAAAGTATACAATGAAAATATATTATAAATGTTTCTATACAAATTATTCTGAATTTATGTATGTTATGACTTGTATAATTTATTCTTATTTTTAGCACTGAATTGGAATGCTCTGTAATAGTCCTATAATTTTATGTTTCATTATCATTATCAAGCTTTTTATCGTCCCACTGCTGGGCACAGGTCTCCTCTCATACAGAGAAGGATTGAACGTATCACCACGCTTGCTCAATGCGGGTTGACGATTTCAGACTTAAAGTCCTGGTTTCCTCCGTTATTAATTATTCTGAGTTTATGTATGTTATGTCTTGTATAATTTATTCTTACTTATAGCACTGAATTGGAATGCTCCGTAATAGTCCTATAATTGTATGTTTGCAAATAAATAAATAAATCGAGTACAGTTGCTTCCTTCTTGCCACTAGAACAGGTGCTTTGGCCAGGATACTTCATATCATATATTTCCCCTATTTGCAACTTGCTACTAATTGTATCTAACGGTTCATAGACTTCATTAAATACTTTAATAATCTGATTGGAACATATAGACAGGATGCTGCTATCTCAATGAAATATACGATTTACCGCTACGGCGCCACTTAAAGTTATTAAATAGGGATTATAGTGTTTGATTGGTAAGGAGTAAGTTATATATACACCCTTTACATAACCCCTTTAAACGTTAATCCTACCGAAGCTTTCTCAGCTTTGGAGTCTGGGGTCCGCTTTACCAGTCTAACTGCTGATTTTGGCTAAATTTCGATATTTTCCGTGAAGCGACTGCCGTCTGACCTCTACAACCCGAAAGCGATATGAAGGTAGATAGAGAAGGTGGCTAGCGAACGTACGAAGGTAAATGAAGGAACACTGATGGGTTTTAACCAGTAAAAGTCTAACACGCCCTTCCGTGCCGACCAGAGAGGAAGAGCTTACTTGATGATAACCTATCCTCAAAAAAAAGGTGGTCATGATCCTAAATTCAAATCGTTTCAAGTTTTTTCGAAGCCAAACCCCCAAATTATTCCAATTCCTGATAATTTGGTATTATTTATAGTGGCGTTATATTTTATAACATAGTACTTATCATTATTTATAACACCTAACATAAACTGTACATTGCCGTTAAAATTTTATTTTTACATTCGATTTTATGATGTCAATTCAGAAGGTGTATATATATAACTGCCACATCGCAAGTTGATTTACTCATAAAAACGTTTTAAAGTGAAACTTTTATTAAATCGTTTCTAACTTTTTCGTCTGTGTGTTGCATGTCGCGTGACGGTCGGCCGCTGAGTAGGGATAAAGTGAAAGACGCTTATCAGAGCAAATCTTCTTCTTCATCTCAGCGTTAATCCCAGTCGTATCCAAAGCTTTTCAGCTTTGGAGTCTAGGGTGCGCTTTACCAGTCTAACTGCTCATTTTGGCAAAACTTCGATATTTTCCATGAAGCGACTGCCGTCTGACCCGAAGGCGATATCGAAGCATTGTAGGACTTTTGAGGGCTCCACCGACCCGTAACGACTGCCATTAGATGTTCGTATGGCAACCGGGACCAACGGCTTAACGTGCTTTCCGAGGCACGACCAGACCAGTGCAAATATTCATATTCATGCATACAAATATTTACACTGCGCGGGGATGACTGCCTCCTTGAGGAGGCTGTCATCTATGATATCAATTATGCAAGTATTTGCATTATTGTGCCGTGGAAAGCACGGAATGCCGTTGTTCCTACGCCAGCTGAGCGATTCTGTAAAAATTTCGTCGTGAAAAGTTGCGTGAAGTGTGCTTAGTGCGAGTGGCGTCATTATGAATTTCCAGTGGTCAATCACTGACACACCACTCCATATTAATAAATGTTCAAATAGAGTAGTTTTTTGTAGAAAATCATTTCTACTAAGGGGTTTAGTAATGACAATATGGCAATGTCATTCTATCACTCATCAGAATGTGCGAAAATACTCCATATTATAAAACAAATTGTCCTCATAGCAGAGATCCCTAAAATGGGCAGCTGTCGTACCAAATAACTAACAAAATAAAAAACAAAATACTCTGGGCTAAATGTTACTTGTTCGCAGATGGTATGGTATCTTGTCCCAAGAATTTTGTAGGTACAGTCATTGACATATTTCAAGTACTCAAGTGAACTACGAAAATCAACTTTATGCATAATCACATCAGGCTAGGCCACCAGGACTTATGGTGGTGGCCTAGTGGTTAAAACACCAGTCTCTCAAGTATGAGTGCGCGGGTTCGATTCCAGGTCAGGCAAGTACCAATGTAACTTTTCTAAAGTTATATGTACTTTCTAAGTATATCTTGGACACCAATGACTGAAGGTGAAGGAAAACATCTTGAGGAAACCTGGACTTTAAGTCTGAAATCGCCAACCCGCATTGAGCAAGCGTGGTGATTACGCTCAATCCTTCTCTGTATGAGAGGAGACCTGTGCCCAGCAGTGGGACAATAAAAAGGTTGATGATGACATCAGGCTACACATATCATGTTTTCACTGCTGGGGTGTCTAAAACAGACAGAAAGGAGGCCTGTATATGTGTGGAGGCCTTTTATGGATTGAACATCATCAAATTTCCTCTCCCGCTCTATATGGACCGGAACGTACAGACTTGTATTCTCTTAAACCTAACCGTGTTCTTTCACTTACCTGTACTTAACATATAAATAACACCAAATTATCAAGTATTGCGATAATTTAGGGCTTTTGCTTCAAAGAAACTTCAAATGATTTCAATTTAGGATCTACTAGCGGCCGCTCGCAACTTCGTTCGCCTGGAGTTAGTTATTTGAACATTTTATTTTAACCCCAAAAGAGTTATTTTAAAATGGTAGTAGCTTATAAGACAGTTGTAGATTATAATGACAGGCCATAACATCGGCTGCCGGCGGAAGTTACCACCCACCAGACAAAGCCTTGCCGCCAAGCGATTTGTCGTGTTCCGGCATGATGTCTGGTGAAGCCGTACGGAGGACGGGTCTGAGCAGTTGTGCTGCGATGTGTGCCGGGTACGATGCGCCAAATGTTGTTGTGTCGGGAGTTTGGTCGTGGAGGGTCTCCAGATCAATCTCCCTTTGGCGCAGCATCGTTGGTTGTGTTGTTGGGTTTAGCATTGCATCACCTCGCTCAACTGCCGTCTTCCTTCCTATTCGCTCACTAAACTAGCGCGCTTTACCATCAACGATCGCATCACTGCTTACCATCAGGCGGGATTGCAGTCAAGCGCTAGTTTATAATTATTAAAAAAAAAAAAACAATTATGTCCAAAATTAAATACTATTAATTTACATATTTGGATAAGGATTCCGCTCCTATTGGTTGCAGCGTGATGTTATTTAGTCTAAACCTTCCTGGATTAATGGGCTATCTAACGCATAAAGAATTTTTCAAATCGGACCAGTAGTTCATGAGATTAGCGCGTTCAAACAAACAAACTCTTCAGTTTGATATATTAAGTATATGTAGAAAGTACTATTACTTGGCCACCTTTTGAGGGTGGGAAATCATTAAATAACCTCATCTGCTCTGGGTGGACTGGAAGGATCGGACTTTTACTGCTAAAGCCCAACCATGTTCCTCCACATGCCTATGCCTGTGCACCAGGACTCAAGGTATCTCTTTCGAAGAACTCGCAGCCTTGGCAAGAAAAATGTAGGCCTTCGCCCTGTGACAGAGAGTAGGCCGTAATCTATATGGGACCTTTGCGTCTTTGGGCACGCCACAATAGCGGCGGTAAGTCCCCTCTTTGAGGAGTGCCTAGAGAGGCGCCACGGCACCCTCACCTTCCGCCTGACGCAGATCCTCACCGGACACTACTGTTTCGAGATTCGTTCGGCGGTTCCTGTTCCATATAAGGCGGGAGGAAACGCCAGGGTATCACCCCTTTCTGGATCGCCCTGAGGACACAGTGGAGCATAAGTACCTACGGTGGAGGTCTGCCCGGCTTGGGTAGAGCACCGCCGTGTCCTCGTGGCAGCGATCGGCGGCGATCTATCACGTCCGACCCTGGTCCAGGCCATGGTCAGGAGCGAGAGTGCATGGCAGGCCGTCTCCTCCTGCTGCGAAACAGTGATGCTAGCAAAGAAGGAGGCGGAGCGCGTGTGAACACGTTGAACACGGGTGGGTTTTTATCCCAAACAAAAAAGTACCAGAACACCTTTGCCCTTGATAAAGTTCCTGTGTCTTCAAAATTTTGGTTCTAGGACTTCCGACTTTCCTGACGATGTTTGCCTTCATCCATTTGGCAGCTATGCACCGCACTCATCTCGGCTGTGGGATCGCTCGTTAATAAGAGCGAGGCTGACTATACTCATACCAATTTTAACACAATTTCTTCAGAATTTTTTCGAGAAACATCTGTTTTCTTGTAAATTATGTATGCTTAATTTAAAATTGTTATTTTGACGTATGAAGAGACAGCTGGTATGTTCTGCAATGTGTTTAAGTACACAAAAGACGAGGGCCTCTTGCTTGTCCATAACTAGCTTTCCGGTCGCGGCTTTGCCCGCGTGGAATTCGGTTATATCGCGCCTTTTAGATTTCTCTCGGGAATATCAATTTTTTCAATAAAAGGTATCATTCCTTTCTCAGGAATCTAAAGATTGTCTGTGCCAAGTTTCATCAAAATCGATTGAGAGGTTTAAGCGGGAAAGCGTAACAGACAGACAGACAGATAGGGTTACTTTCGCATTTATAATAGTAGTATGGATTAGTATGGATGGATTAATATAAAACAAAGTCGCATTTTTGTATCTGTCCTTGTGACCGCGTTGTAGGTATTTCTAAACTATACATTTTAGAGAATCTATTCCTGTAATCTTATAATATGTACCTGCCATTTACAACTCAAGAACGGCTGGTGGATTTTTCTTAGCCGTGAATAACAGAATAACTGTAAAAACATAAGATAAAATCTATAGTAAATAATATCAAAAAGTACTTTTAAGTATACCTACGCTTCGACTTAAGAACATCCTCAGTCTTATTTCGTCGGTTAAAAAAAAAAGTTACATTTTCTTATACATTCTGAGGCAGTAGATAATTGATTTTGAAGAAACCCCTATGCTTTATTGATTTATAAAACCATGTAAAGCATGATAAAATTTTATTATTGAGATACATCTTAGTTTTAAAATATGTACTATTAGGTACTAAGTTTTAATCTCGACTCTGATAACTTATCAGTATAAAGAGATACAGAAAAATAAGACTCGGTTTAATGTAATTATTAATCAAAAATAAATAATTACTTAGTAATCGATAATTTTCGTATTGTTGTGACAGCCGAAATAGCTCAGTTGGGAGAGCGTTAGACTGAAGATCTAAAGGTCCCTGGTTCAATCCCTGGTTTCGGCAGAGCTTTCTTTTTGTAGAATAAATTATTATAATAATATTGTTATTCAACGCCAATTTACCGTATCGTAGCCAGTTCATAAAACTGTCGAAAAATGACTGTAGTTAATTTTATAATTAGCAATTCATTTCCACGATTTGACATCACGATCGACCTGCTGAAGATCGCAGGTACCAATGGATACGGGCAGCACAAGACCGGTCATTGTGGAAAGATTTAGGGTGGCCTTTGTCCACCAGTGGACCTTTATAGGTTAAAGAAGATGACGTCATATTTATCAGAGTTCAAAATAGGAAAAGTTCTCCATTCAGTACATTTTTTTTTTAATTTATGTCTGTTATGTTAGAGTTTTGGTTTTTTTTACTGGCAAATTACGTAAATTCTTAGTCAATTATCTAACCCCAGTAAACAGTCTTCATATATATATTCAATCGACTTTTCTGCAAATTTTTTATTACAATAAAGAATTAATTTCTATATTATAGAGGTTTGTAAATTACAAATGGACGGGTCTGAGCAGTTGTGTTGCGATGTGTGCCGGGTACGATGCACCAAATGTTGTTGTGTTGGGAGTTTGGTCGTGGAGGGTCTTCAGATCAATCTCCCTCTGGTGCAGCATCGTTGGTCGTGATGTTGGGTTTAACATTGCATCACCTCGCTCAACTGCTGTCTTCCTTCCTATTCGCTCAGTTTTTCTGAGTGAATAGGCTATTAATAAACTAGCGCTCTTTACCATCAACGACTGCATCACTGCTTACCAGCAGTTTATAATAATAAAAAAAAAAAATATGACACCTGCGTGTCACCTATTCAATTGCCGCACAAAGCAAAAATTATTTTGCCTATAAGTAATTGTTGCGGGTCTGGCTGTTTATGGCGTGAGTTTAAATGTTTGTAAAGGCACCCACGATACAGGAGTTTACGATACACGATACAGAATTCCTAGTGTGGAGCAACCGCAAATAAAAGTATGTGAGTGTTCTTTGCGCCGGTTAGAAAAAGATCGTTTTTTTTTCATAGTAATTCCATATTTAATTGAATCACCCTCCTGATCAGCGTAGAGAGATATGGAATAAACCCCGTTATAACATGGAACCGTTACCAATTCCCACAGTATTAATACTCACCCTTTGAGTAATTAAAATAAAGTTCCCTATCTGCACATGCGAGTAACGGTTAGTTACACATATTATGCAAGTTGTATATATACACACACACATACAGGATGTATCTGACATCGTAACGCAAACTTCGCGAAAAGGCTAGACCGCATGCCACTAACAAAATTATGATAGTCATTTATGTCATTAATGAACGGTCACAGAAATAACAATGTTTAAAAAAAGTGTCGGCTCAGCCTTTGAACATTGCAAGCGTGCCGCCGTGCGGCATAATTAATTTTTACTTTAAAATCTCATTGCGTTATAAAAGTATAGCAATTATGAACGGTCTAAAGTGAAAAAAACTACATATATATTTTTTTAAATCATGAAAAAGTCGACCAAAAATTCCACCATTGGGGGGTTCAGAATCATGTACTGGATCCATGGTACTCGTTTGTGCGACGATGTCAGATACACCCTTTAGAAAATGATGGCATCTTCCCACAGAACGCCACCTGGCTATGATCCTTAAGCAACGTGTACTAAAAAGGGTATCAAATCTTTATTAGCGATCTCGGCGGTAGGCCATATAATCGGCTGCCGGCAAAAGTTACCACCCACCAGACAAAGTCTTGACGCCAAGCGATTCGTCGTGTTCCGGCATGATGTCTGTTGAAGCCGTACGGAGGACGGGTCTTAGCAGTTGTGCTGCGATGTATGCCGGGTACGATGCGCCAAATGTTGTTGTGTCGGGATTTTGGTCGTGGAGGGTCTCCAGATCATCTCCTTCTGGCACAGCATCGATGGTCTTGTTATTGAGTTTAACATTGCAACACCTCGTACAAATCCCGTCTTCCTTCCTATTCACGCAGTTTTTTGAGTGAATAGGTTCTTAATAAACTAGCGTGGTTTCCCATCAACGATTGCATCACTGCTTACCATCAGCCGGCATTGTAGTCAAGCACTAGTTTATGATCATTAAAAAAAAAATAGGTATATTAGTTGGTGACTGGAACCTCCTGTTAAGCAAATAATGCTGGTGTTAGGAGACACCTTCCACAGCAGTACAGTATGTTAAGAAAACCCTGTCCGACCCATAAGGATAATAAAGGTTAGGTAAACACATGATCAAATATAATATAAAATTTTACGTAATCATCATAGTACCAATACAAATGAATTTTGAAATAATCTTTTTTTCCCGCGAATTAATTCCAACTTCCCCGAAATTTGGTACTTTTTAAAAAAGTGACAACACCGGTATTATTGTGAGCGAATAGCGATGCGACCACGTGCCGCGTGCCCTGCCGCCCGCGCCCCGCGGAAGGGTGGTTAACGCAGATTTATTAAGTTACCACTTTTTGCGAAATAATATTTATTTTTTTAGGAGGATTTTTTTTTTTAAGTTTAGCCCGGTTTTGTATCCATTAGTAGAATCAGTTATCGATACCTAACAACACCTTCACGGGTCGGACAGGGTTTTCTTAACATACTGTATGTTCATAACATACACATGATCAGCATATATTCTTCGGACGCAATTAACTTAAAATTAGTTCACTTTACGAACTAGGGAATCGGGACCCCTTATCCATAGAAAGTCCTCAAAAACTATTGCATTAGGGTTACTGAGCGCGGTACGCAACTTACGCGTGCGCATGCCCGCGCTCAGTAACCATATTGCAATAATTTTTAAATGTATTTGTGAAAAAATATAACATGGTGTAATAATGATTGAAATCGATTCAGTTGCTTATTCTGAACAAACTATATTCAGGTTTCGCATAAACAAGAAAATAATTTAATTTATTTTTTATTTTTATTTTGTTTCGCTAATGTCACCCTTCTGCGGGTAAAACCGCAAGGTACCAATAATGCTATATTATGGCTTTATAAAGGTGCCTATGGTATGAATTGGCCAACGGCTACCAAAATCGAGCATCGTATAAAAACTCCACTAACATTAATTTCAATTATATTTTCAAAGATATTACCACTAATGTCAACCTAAGGTTAACGGTGTTGCCATAAAAATAAATTAACCTAAATCACGACAAATGTTTTTTTAATAAGGCAACCACGTTTGGGGGCGAGGGGTGACCTAAAAAGTCAGACGGTGTTAAGGGGGTGGTCACTATTTCCTGTGATTTCGAACACGCAAGGTTCTTTTTTGTTGTTTTATGAATAATGTAAAAGTTTGTAGAATGATTGATGGAAAAATCACACCTACATTTGTTTCATAAAAAATAAGGAAAATTATTCTATTATTAGCTAAAGTAGGAGTATCGGATTACTCGGATATTAGGACATTCGAAACTTACCTATTAAACGATTTAAAAGCTATATAAAGGTCAAACTTTGCAAAAAGGTGTATTATAAAATCACTGATTATTTAGAAGACAATAAAGCTTGGGACTGAACTGCTCGCTCTGCTAAGCATTGTTATTAAGCAATATGCGTAATTATGACATTTTAAACACTATTTTTTTTAAGTCACGTAAATGATTGTAAACGTTTACATTTTTAATGTCTGGACTTGAAAAAACACGATAATCCCTGAGTTTGTTTAGGCTATTTCTTCTCAAAGGTAGTCAGTTAGGAAATGCCGGCTGCATCTAGTTTAAATAAAAATGACGTGTAAAAGTGATCAGATAATAGGTGGTAGGCCATAACATTGGTCGCCGGCACAAGTTACCACCCACCAGACAAAGTCTTGCCGCCAAGCGATTTGTCGCATTCCGGCATGATGTCTGGTGAAGCCGTACGGAGGACGGGTCTGAGCAGTTGTGTTGCGATGTGCGCCGGATACGATGTGCTAAATGTAGTTATGTTGGGAGTTTGGTCGTGGAGGGTCTTCAGATCAATCTCCCTTTGGCGCAGCATCGTTGGTCGTGTTGTTGGGTTTATCATTGCATCACCTCGCTCAACTGCCGTCTTCCTTCCTATTCGCTCAGTTTTTCTGAGTGAATAGACTCTTAATAAACTAGTGCGATTTACCATCAACGATCGCATCACTGTTTACCATCAGGCGGGTCAAGCGCAATATAGGCCGATTATGGTATTGTATGGGTTGTAGAAGTATGCAAATGATGTGGTAAGGCATCTGGTGAATAAAAAATGTACATAGGTATCCTCATTAACCGGCCCCCTGATCGGCGAACACATTTTTGTCAAATGATTGCTACTAGTTGCTAGTGCTGTTCACTAATTAGGGGTGAATCCCACTGGACCTGGAATTTCTGGTAAATACATTACAGTGAGTTTGATTTCAAGTATTTTGCCTTCTTTAGGCGATTCCGTGGTCTCCAAGCTTGCCATACCGTTTAGAACGACGTCTATAGGTATGTTGTATAACGGGCGATTACTGTACAAGTCCATTTCTGTACAATCAAAGTCATCGAGGGACTTTTTAAAGCCAAAATTTACAAAAAAGAATAAGAATTGATTCTAGTCGTCCCTTTTAAGGGGTTAATTCAGTCCTTAAACTTATTAAAATCCTCAAAATAACATACTTAAACGCCTAAACTGAAAAATGAGGCGGCATTTGTATTTTATGAAATAAGTTTAGTGTAAATTTGATACCACCAAGTACTAGGTATATACATTGAAGCATTAACCATTAAAATATGTTTATTAACCATTAGACATGTCAACTAAAAGAAAACTACTTATATAAAAAAGCACTGAAATTCAAAACAGAATAAACACAAGCGACTACCTGATACGAATTTTGTTGTTTTTTCCGTCGGTTGCCATGGTAACTTGGTGACAACAAACCCAACACACCACCTCATTCAAATGTACTTGGGAAAATAGACTTTATTATTCAGGGATAAGGTTGGGCTTCCTTTGGCTGAAGTAATTTTAATAAGTAATTGCTTCTCGGACAATGTGCGTTTATGAATATTTTATTGCTGATAAGTATTTGATGAATTGTGTGGAAATGTGAAAGGTTTTCTTGTTATTTAATCCATAAATAATTTGACTTTGATACCATTTAAATCAACTAGGTACCTCATAAGAGGTATGAACTCCATAACATCCACAATAGCAGTGTTCTTAATTGTTATCTGCTTTAGTTAAATGTGTTCTAACTAGTTGCTGTTTGCAATGCAATTTGAACTTTGGTGAGTATGAGTTTCAGTCTCTTATTCCACAATTTATGTACGTTGCCTTCTTAGCTCATCTATACCCACTATTGGGTATAAAATATGTAAAGAAAGCCCTGTCCGATCCGTGAAGGTATTGTTAGGTATCGATAAGTGATGCTACTAATGCCTACAAAGCTTGGCTAAACTCCCCCTAAAAACCATAAATCTTATTTCGCAAAAGGAGGTAATTTACACGGCAATACATGCGTGGGCGACGGGGAGCAGGGTACGCGGTCAAACAAAATGCCGCCAGTATTGTACATTCATTTATACAAGGTACCCCTACCATTAATACCGTCGAAAATAGTGTTGTCACTTTTTAAAAATTTACCAAAAATTGGGGAAGTTGGAGTTAATTCGTGGAAAAAAAAGATTATTTCAAAATTCATTAGATTTACTGTTATTATGATGATTATTATGTTAAGTTTCAAATTTTATTTGGTC
Source organism: Sesamia inferens (assembly GCA_037179545.1). Taxonomy (NCBI): domain Eukaryota; kingdom Metazoa; phylum Arthropoda; class Insecta; order Lepidoptera; family Noctuidae; genus Sesamia; species Sesamia inferens. The sequence continues at coordinate 10,847,989 of CM073935.1, read as the reverse complement.
ATGTGATTACCTTACCTTTATTAACTTTATCGGTCGGCTTCATTTTGACAGTTAAGCAACATTCATTGCGTTATTAACGTTGTTAAGCAGATACATTTTTGAACACATGGAGCAATGGATTACCCGATTTGCTTCGAATTGATTCCAACTAATAGTGATAGCGCGTTACGGAAATAGGGTTCTGTGAATAAGAGAAATACAAAAAGAGTTTCTGCCGAAACCAGGGATTGAACCAGGGACCTTTAGATCTTCAGTCTAACGCTCTCCCAACTGAGCTATTTCGGCGGCGATGGTGGAGCCCAATTATTGATCTAGATATTATTGATTAGTTAGTCTTTCTGTTGGCGTACTTTAGGTGCACCTCTGCCTTACCCTTTACGGAAGACAGACGTAATATCATATGACTATAATATCTTACTTGTCTATGGGTTGATAAAAACAGCCATACGTAATTACAATTAACAAAATAATAGTAGGATCGATTTGTTTGAGAGCTCTGCATATCATTCACCCGTTTTTCCTTATTTTTTTTTTTTCAAAAGGCATTGTCGGTAATATAAGTCACTGCCTTTTTTCGCCGTCTCCAAAATACTAATGATGTGTTGTGTGTGCAAACATACACGAGAATATATTTTGGAAGTAAATATAGGGCTGCGCTACGTTCAAATGTGTAATATTTGCTAATATTTATGTAGAAAAAATACGCTAGTCCAAAATATTTTATATGTATGTAAATGTATATAAAAATATAAGGTAGCAGAAAAAAAAAATTTTTTTTTGTGCTAACCTTATTTTTCTTAAGATTTTGAACAATTGATCACTTTTTAGATGCTTTAACTACGTTGAATTTGCGTTTTTTTTTAATGTACAAACTACAGCACATCAATCTACTACAAACTGTCGGATTTCTTTAGTAGATTTTAAACTTTACCTCCAAATCATTAAGGCTTATGGTTGACTATTGCTCGTGACTCCGTGCGCGTGTTGATATAAAATAAGCGCCTGTTAAAATAATGGGAGCAATATGTAAGTCCGCGTTTGCCCCCGTTTTCGCAACATTTTTTGTTACTGCTCTGCTCCTATTGGTCATAACGGGATGTTATAAAGCCTATGTCCTTTCTCAGACTCTAGACTATCTGTCTACCAAATTTCATTACAATCGGTTCAGTACTTTTGGCGTGAAAGCCGGACAGACAGACAGACAGACAGAGATACTTTCTCATTTATAATATTAGTATGGATTGGATGATAATTTTGGGTAGCTAGACATGCTTTCGTCCATATGTTTTGTTTCTCCTTTGTTTCCATTTCCGATTTCGAACACCATAAGTAATTTAAGTGTATCATCATTATCATCCACAATCCGACTACACTACCCACTGCTAAGCGGCCTCTTTTTTCAAGTGCCAATCCCCACGGTTCTATGTTAGCCTTATCCAGGTTCTAATCGCAGCAGGAACACTATCGTCTGCCCATCCCGCCACAGGACGACCAACTTTTCGGCCACTCCTTCACGGGCTTAATCCACACATCATCACTGATTTTTCTGCAGTATTTCCCAATTGAATTTGAATTCTATAATATGCTTTTGCCTTTCCCTCGTAAGTCTTCATATCTCTACTATAGGGATGTATCCAAGGTATGAAAATCAAAAAAATAATTAATCCGTCTTACAGATAATAAAAAAAATTAAGACCCGTATTTTTTATTTTGTCGTAATTACCAAAAAATACTGAGATATAGCGTATTAAAGTTACAGAGTGGGGGCTAATTACGTCACGCCGTTCTATATTTTGCACCATGGCGTGACGTCATGCGACATTTCAAATCAATATATCTTCCTAAGTATTTGAATAAAAGAAAAAATAAAAAATACGTGTTCAATATTTTTTATAAAGCTATCTGACGGACATTAAATATTTTTTTAGGATACAAGCCAATTGGAACCCGAAGTTACATTACAATAAACTCTATAACTTTAATTGATTGGTACCTTCATTAAATTTACATTATAAGGGGCAGAGTCCTTACAGAGTCTGCTATTTTGTCATTCCATTGTCATTGTGCTAAACGTTAGTAATCAGCTAAATTCATAATGATCGATCAATGATTGGTCAGTCGTCTCGTAATGGATTGGTGATATAATAACATTCCTGTATTGCCATTATTATAAATCCCGTTAGTTGGAATAATTTCCTAAAAATGACTACTCAATATGAACGTTTATTAATATGGAATGGAGTGTCAGTGATGAGCACTGGTAAGTCATAATGACGCCATTTTGTTAGTAGATTACGAAACTTGCCAAAATTGATCATTATGAGATCACTGATCAACCATTCTGACACTATTGTAATAGCAGACTAAGGCTTCAGGTCACCTATCAAAGGATCTCCTATCATCTTCATTCTCCTACGACCCTAAAATAACATTCCATCATAATCATCAACCTTTTATCGTCCCACTGCTGGGCACAGGTCTCCTCTCATACAAAGAAGGATTGAGCGTAATCACCACGCCCGCTCAATGCGGGGTGTCGATTTCAGACTTAAACTCCAGGTTTCCTCAAGATATTTTCCTTCACACCGTAAACAGTCATTGGTGACCAAGATATGCTTAGAAAGTACATATAACTTACATTCATCGTAAAGTAAAAGAAAATACAATGCTGTATACTTACGTCATCAGTCATTCTATACAAAAGCGCCCTTACACAACGAACCACTAACCTCCCCTTCACCCCCTTTTACGTTAATTTGATGGCACAGTGACGCATGAATTTTATAAGAGGGTGCTTTTAGGTAACTATGTTTATTTATGTACCAAAGTTCGTATATAACAGTAGATGTATTCGTATAATTATATATCTACCTACATGAAAATGGAGGTTATAACATTAGCACAATCATCATCATTTCAACGTCTAATCCCTGTTGCATCCGCGGCTTTCGCGTTGGAGCCCAGCGTCCGCTTGCCTACTAATTTAATTACTCCTCCATTTCACACGATCTCTGGCATCCCGTGATGTGAGATTGTTAGCACGCATGTCATCTCTTACAACGTCAAGCCAGCACTTCTTTGGTCTACCTCGCTTGTTCTGGCCCGGCGGGGCACCTTATACAATTACCTCCTTATTCCAAACAAGGATTCTATTTGGATCAGCTTTAATTCACCTAAATGGTTATTGATTTATGCACCTAACCAGTTCATTATATAAAAATGTCAGTTTAGCTCGATACTAAGATGTCCCTTTTGTATTAAGAACTTTGACTTAACCTCAATACAGTTCGAAATACAAATCCTAACTCAAAAGTCTGGAACTATAATTAGATTTCAGTTTTGTGGTAAAGTAAAATTTAACACATTTTCGGTACACAACCCAGTGGACAGACATCAGACGGCTTTTCAAAAACAAAAGAGGCGCGCGTCATATATACTTTGAAAGAAAGCTTCTAGAATCTAGAAGCTTTCTTCTCTCGTCCTTTTTAGGCTGGCGGGAACGATTTTAAAAAGGTTTGCATTAGGTACAAGGTGAATTTATGTAAGACATAATTATCTTGTATGGTCTTGGGTGTTAAGATCTCTTTAGATATCATATCATATTGATGATTTTTATGATCATCATTCTATAAATAAATATTTGTTACGGCCGCGAATCATATATTGATCAACGATTTACATGCATTTTTGAATTCCTATGAAGTAACAGTTGGACAAATAGATGAAGCAATTATAAGCTATAAGCTACCTAACAAAGCATATTAAGTTTTAAGGATAAGAATGGACAGTGAAGAAACATGGGTTGGTTTTAGTCAGTAAAAGTCTGACACGCCCTTCCGCTCCGCCCAGAGCGGGAGAAATCATTTGATGATTTCCCATCCCAACAAAAAAAAAAGATAAGAATGGACATGAAACTCCATGCACCATGGACACCATTTTAAAACAAACCATCATCATAATTACCCTACCCTACTACAGTCAATTGTAATTATTTTGAAGCGTATTGCTAATATAATCAATTGCTTGTGTGTTACGTAATAACCCCGCTGAATAGTAATGTTTTAAATTTTAATATTTTTTTTTGTCGTCCTCCGTGGCGCAGCGGTCAACACGCCTGCCTGCGACGTGGAGGCCCCGGGTTCGATCCCCGGCCAGGTCATGATGGAAAACGATCTTTTCCTGATTGGCCTGGGTCTTCGATGTTTATCTATTTATGTATCTATTATAAATATAGTATCGCTGAGTTAGTATCCCATAACACAAGTCTCGAGCTTACTTTGGGGTAAGCTCAATCTGTGTGATTTGTCCGTATATATTTATTTATTAATATTACTTGTTATAGGTTTTATTATATTTTTAAAATTTTACATACGCTACAAAGAAACAACGCGTCATACTGACGTCACACGAATTCCTACATCTCGCAATCAGAGTTTACCGTGCAATTAGCATACATATAACTTCCCATCAACCGTTGGGCAAGTGCCCGCCAGACATAAGACCCGTGCGGTCGGAGAGTCGGAGGATCCTTCCTTTTGTATTTTTTTTTTAATAATTATAAACTAGCGCTTGACTGCAATCCCGACTGATGTTAAGCAGTGATGCAGTCGTTGATGGTAAAGCGCACTTGTCTATTAAACCCATTCATTTATAAAACTTAGTGAATAGGAAGAAAGACGGCAGTTGAGCGAGGTGGTACAATGTTAAACCCAACAACACGACCAACGATCTTGCGCCAAAGTGAGATTGATGCGTAGACCCTCCACGACCAAACTCCCGACACAACAACACTTGGCGCATCGTACCCGGCACACATCGCAACACAACTGCTCAGACCCGTCCTCCGTACGGCTTCACCAGACATCATGCCGAAACACGACGAATCGCTTGGCGGCAAGACTTTGTCTGGTGGTTGGTAACTTCTGCCGGCAGCCGTTGTGGCCTACCACCGAGAAAATGGTCTTACACCCCGTTCTTCATGCCTTTACACATGTTTCATCTAAACTATCTACAAAAATAACTAAACACAATCTTCACAATTTTTTTTTGTTATGCAACTTAAAAACCATGTTCCTCCAAAGAATGGTTTGCTTTGGAGAAAGTCCTAGGCTCCTTTTTTTATCTTGATTGGCAGACAAATTCGGAGGTAACAGCTAGGAAAAGGTTTATATAAAACATTCCCTCGCTTTACGTGTCGTATTCAAAATATTATACAGTCAAACCACTATTAAACAAATATGAACAGTTCAAGAAATACAAACGGGCAGATTTAATTTGACACTAATGACGTTGTAAACGTGTCTCATCCATATTTATGTGAGAAACTCATAAATTGTATTGATGAAACGGTACTTTGTGAGGTAAATAGGGTTATTTGAAAATAATTGGTATGAAGAGAGACTGTTGGTGAGCCGCACGAGTCGTTCGACCAGTCTGCTATTTTTTATAAATTTGTCATTCCAACACGACTCCATTGTCATTGTGCTATTTGTAATCTGCTAAATTCATCATCATCAACCTCTACTCGTGGACATAGGCCTCTTCCATGGCACGCCAACAAGTTCGATCCTGAGTAGTTCTCCGCCAGCCACTACCAGCCACCTTTTTGATGTCGTCGCTCCATCTCGCCCAAGGGCGTCCTACGCTACGTTTGCCGAGACGCGGTCTCCACTCGAGGACTCGTTTACCCCAACGGCTGTCGGCCCTGCGGCATACGTGACCAGTAAATTGCCATTTCAGCTTGACCTCATTTCTGATGCGGTCCTTCAGAGAGACGCCCAACATAGCCCACAACAACAACAAAAACATAACTTCGTCGGGTATTTTCGTTGCCCATATCTTAATGTTTGAAGACTAAAATCTTCAACCTGTGCGTCCTACCCGTCATGACTTACGGGGCCGAGACATGGACACTAACGGTCAGACTAGTCCATAAGTTTAAAGCCGCTCAGCAAGCTATAGAGCTAAATTCATAATGATCGATTACTTACCGGTCAGTCGTCTCGGTATTCTAAAATCTACTCTATTTATTAATACGGTGGAGTGTTTGATTGACCACTGGAAAGTCATAATGACGCCATTTTGTTATTAAATGAAATTGATCATTATGAGATTACAACTTCGAAAAATGAACCACTGTTATAAATAACTTCTTTTGTTACAGATAATAACAGCAACATCAAACAGTTACGTATGAGGTTAGTATCTTTGAAATATATGTACGTATTTTATTTATATGCACATACACAAGCCCTCTTCCCATGGGGGCAGGCAGAAGCTACAGATCGCCATTAGTTACGGTACTTTTTTTGTGTGAATGGAAAATCATCAAATCCCGCTCTGTACGGAGCGGAAGGGCGTGTCAGACTTTTACTAACTAAAACCCATCCTTGTTCCTTCACTTGCCTGTGCATCAGGTCTGCGGTATTAGAACAACCCGCAACCTTGGCAGGTATCGGTCTTCATGGACCCCGTCACGCTGTGCTGATATCTCTTTGAGGCGTGGAACAAATCGCGCCATCGATCCGGGCCGGCACCCTAATAACACGCTATTACTATCAAATTGGAATCATTTTGAAGCATATTCCTAATCCATAACTCTATATGTTCGTGATATGTGTCGACTCATCAACGTAAATAACGCAATGAATGTTGTCAAACTGTCAAAAGGATACCCCTTTTTTTAAATAATAATAAACTAGTGCTTGACTGCAATCCCACCTGAAGGTAAGCAGTGATGCAATCGTTGATGGTAAAGCGCATTAGTTTATTAAGCCTTTTCACTTAAAAAACTTAGAAATAGGAAGGATGACGGCAGTTGAGCGAGGTGATGTAATGTTAAACCCAAGACCAACACGACCAACGATGCTGCGTCAGAGGGAGATTGATCTCGAGAGAGTCTCGACCAAACTCCCGACGTAACAACATTTGGCGCATCGTACCCGGTACACGTCGGCACACAACTGCTCAGACCCGTCCTCTGTACAGCTTCACCAGACATCATGCCGGAACACGACGAATCGCTTGGCTGCAAGACCTTGTCTTGTGGGTGATAACTTCTGTCGGCTACCGATGTTATGACCTACCACCGAGGAAGCTGATAGTGTTTTACGCAATTACCCTAAGGTTCTTACCGGGTGGCGAGCTACCCACTGCTCACGATAATGAACATCTTACTGACAGGTAGATACATGTTCAGTAAATCTGCTAAAATGGCTCTATTGTAACGGACCTCCACTTTAAATAGTTGATGTCAACCAAACCGCGGCCATGACAGTTTAGACGATGTCTAAAATGGAGGAGAATATCGGCTTTTCAATTGTGCTCTTAACGGATGATACGGAAATTTGCGGTTACCCACTTTATAACAGTAACTGATTGCCGAAAGTGTCACAGAGAGACATTTTGTAGGCTCTAAAAATATAATTTACTGAAACCGCATCATCAGAAGAAAATACACCTTCAATAAGTAGGTACTGTAAAAAAATTAACATCGAACTTACTTCTCTATTCGGAATCAGGAAATAAATTATTGGTCGATATATTCGAGAATATATACAGTATGTAAAGAAAACCCTGTCCGATCAGTCAAGGTATTGTTAGGTATCGTTAACTGATTCTACTAATGGATACAAAGCCGGGCTAAACTTACAAAAAATATCCCCCTAAAAAAGAGGTAACTTAATACATTTGCGGTAAGCAACCCTTCCGCGGGCGGCGGGGGGCATTGCTATTCGCTCATAATAATACCGGTGTTGTCACTTTTTTAAAAATTACCTAATTTCGGGGAAGTTGTAATTAATTCGCCAAAAAAAAGGATTATTTCAAAATTCATTAGTATTGTTTCTATGATGATTCCGTAAAATTTTATATTATATTTGGTCAAGTGTTTACCTAACCTTTATTATCCTTACGGGTCGGACAGGGCTTTCTTTATCATCAGTCATATCGCGCTTTTTAGATTTCCCTCGGGAATATTATTTTTTCGGGATAAAAAGTACCCTATTATTTAACCCGGATTTTTAACTTTACGTTTGAAAAATTTCAAAGCAATCGGTTCAGTAGTTACGGCGTGAAAGCGGAACAAACAAACAAACTTTAGTAAGGATTTTGTTAAAACGTTGCCCCACACTAGGAATTACTCCTGTATCGTAGGTGCTTTTACAAACACTAAAAACACACAATACACAAAGAGCTAGACCCGGATCAACTACTCCTCATCATCATTATGTCAGCCACAGGAAGTCCACTGCTGGACATAGGCCTCCCCCAAGAATTAAAAAAAAAAACCGGGTTTCGGTTCCCTACGAATTTGGTCAGGTCATCTAGTCGGTGGGTGTACGACGCTACGCTTCCCGATACGTGATCGCCATTCAACTACTTGTAGGTCATACAAATATTTGTTCCGAGCGGGAATGGAACCCGTGATACGCAGTGCAGCAGTAATCAGTTAGGAAAAGGCTATGCCAATGATTATGATGACACTTTTATGTAATTAATATAATACACGCCTTTTTTTATTTCTGGGGACAGTTGAGTTGACAAGCCAAGGGGTCATGACGTCAAGGGCTTGCGCCCCGTAAGGACCAGCCCCCTAATCGACGAACACATTTTTGTCAAATGATTGCGACTAGTTGGTATTAGTTGGGTTCGTTCGGACCGCCCATTGGTCCGTTCGGTCCAAACGACCCAACTAGTCGCAAGTCGACGGCGCGTTGTGTTCACGCGCGCCTCAAAGAGCTGTCAGCACATCGTGACGGGGTCCACGAGGACCGATGCCTCCTGAGTCAGGGTTGCGAAGGAACACGGGTAGGTTTTATTCGGTAAAAGTCCGACACGACCTTCCGCTCCACCCAGAGCAGGAGCGGTCATTTGATGATTTCCCGTTCAGAGAAAAAAGGGGTCATGACGTAGGTATATGTATATCCATTGGCTTGTTTCGCTGGATTTAGGGCTCCATTGGTGTTCGAAGTTTCACAGTCCAATCTAGGTCTCTAGGAGAAAATTATGGAGTGCAGAATAAAGTTCCACAAGAAGAAAGAAGTATAGAAGACATGTCCACATTGGGCCTTGGCACTGGGAGAATTCACAGGAGTTTTGAATATACCCGTGAATTTCCTGATGCCTCAGCTCAATGCGGTCTCTTTCAACAAAGGTGATAGAAGACTGAAGAATTTCAAAGAAGATTATAATGTAAATTCTAAATTGATATTAAACTTTTTAAACCCTGGATTAAATTTCTTTTTGACGTACAAATTTTGTTACATTTTTAACTCGCTTTTATTATGGAATTTTATTGTATGTTCCTATGCATACTTGTATGTCTGGACGGATTCGATTTTTTTTTTAAATATTATAAACTAGCGCTTGACCGCAATCCCGTCTGATGGTAAGCAGTGATGCGATCGTTGATGGCAAAGCGCGTTAGTTTATTAAGAGCCTATTCACTCTAGCCTTGAAAACACTCAAATTGTAGTGTGACGGAAACATCGCCGCCGGTAAATTGTACCAGTCCCTCGATGTACGCGGTATAAAAGAAGAAGAAAAATTGTAGTGGTGTCAACAACGTAAGGGTGGAGAGTCGCCGTACGACGGGTCGTCCGATGGTGGAATGGAGATGGGGGAATTAAATCATGCAATTCCCTTGCACACTCGCCAGAATGAATCCTATAGAACACCGAAAGGCTGGCTACTCTACGCCAGTGCTCCAGGCTTTGGAGACCGTTTCGAGTTAAATCTGGGTCACCAATCAGCCTCTTCGCACGCCTCTCCACTGAATCCAAAGTAGCCAGGTGCCATTTCGCAGCATCAGCCCAAATGTGACTGCAGTACTTCACACACGAGCGGACCTGTGCTTTGTACAACATTAGAAGCAAATACAGTTTACTAAAAATTTAATTAAAGAATAAAAAATAATTGTTAGGTAACATTAAACAAATACATCATCATCATTAACCTTTTTTTTATCGTCCCACTGCTGGGCACAGGTCTCCTCTCATACAGAGAAGGGTTCATCGTAATCACCACGATTGCACAATGCGGGTTGGCGATTTCAGACTTAAAGTTCAGGTTCCTCAAGGCGTTTTCTTTCACCTCTCCGGCGCAGACGGGCGGGGACTCCTTTAGCCCCCGAGTGTGAACAGCGTGTGTGGGTAGCTTCCGCACGCGCATTGCACTGGTCACCACGTCTGAGGATTACTTCGGTACCCGGGTAATCCTCCCTTGGCGCGGAAACCGGCCGGCGGAAAATGGTAATAGAGCAGGGGTCCCTTTAAAGGTATGAGGAACTGGACGTAAAGTTCACTCATCCTCCATAGAATAGCGAGGATCCTCCGAACAGACGGGTGTTATGCCTGGTTACCCATGGTTGATGTCTAGAAATTGCTATGTATGTAATTATAATTGTAATGTATACTAGACGTCTGTGTGACGTCAGTACTACGCGTTGTTAGCATATGGCGATTGTACATCATATAAGGCTCTCAAAAAGCGCCCTACATACTACCCTACAACCTTCAACACCACTAGAATATTATCATTGTGGTGGCAACATTCTTACCACGATAGATTTGAAACAAGATTCAAGTGGACTGTATTTAGGATAGATAGTTTTTAATATATTGATATTAGAAACTATTTGAAAAAATATGTGATAGAATGATGCCTTCGGTGGCACATCACTTACCTCCAACCTTCAGATGCGGAGTTAGTAGACCACCAGACCAGAACACGAGGAGGCGCACTTCGACACAATTCACTTGCAGACTTTGAATTTTCAGGCTTAAATCACCTGGGAGTTACTTTAAATACTTAAAAATAATTACATTTTGTGACCGTTAAAAGATCGTGGCCATGACTCGCTTGCTTACCAGTTCGAAAAGAACTGCGTTCGCCACGCCGTTCGGTGATCGGCGGAAGAACGCGGTCCACTATGGTCGCGTTCCGTTTAGTTTAAGTCGGCAGCGTTCACCACCTATAAACACATAAGCCAGAGGAGATATTTAACTACCACTTATCCCACAATAGCATTGTTAGCAAGATTACGTATAAAAGATGTTAATGCCATACAAATTAGTCTGTATTGACAATCCGTGGGACCCCACGTATCATATTGTTTTTATATGGAAAGGCTTCCTCACATATTGTCTTCCGATGGGGAAATATTTTATTTTTTCCATCCAAGTTATAAGTGAGGGCGATTTTATTCTACAGTCAATAAAAAAGATAATCCAACTGTGTCGTCATTAGAATCATTAATACATCTTTTTTAAATGGATGTAGGTACAGCTACTACAATCTGTCAAATTTCTTTATTAGATTCTAAACTTTATCGCTAAAGCATTAAAACTCAAAGTTTATTGGATACACTTGACAGTTTCGGGTAGCTTAACTTGCTATTGTCCGAACCATAAGAACAAATCAGAGACTGTATTTGTTCTTTGTTCTTTATGCTACAAATCTAATTTAGAAAGATAATGGCGCCAATATAAACAAAAAATGAAGACGACACAGTGCGTTGAAAACTCGTGTGACGTCACTAGACGCTAAACTTTTTAGCGACCAGTGACGTCACCAGCCACCACTCCTGATCTTTGATGCCTTTTATATTTGTAAATTTTTATTGTTTTGATGAAACAAAAAATACGTGTCTAGTATTTTTTGGAAATCTGACTGACGGACTTATTAGTTTTTTTTTTTAGTCAAATACCCTATTTAAACTAATTTTAAGGTCAGTGCATCTTTGTTCTTTCTATTTCATTAAAAAAGGATAGAAGAAGAAGACATATTGGTTAAGTTCTGTCAAATTAAGATACTCCATAAACAGATTAAAAAAAGAAACCGTGGCTCTGGCGCACAGGCAAGTGAAGGAACACGGGTGGGTTTTAGTCAGTAAAAGTCTGACACGCCCTTTCACACAGGGCGCGTGAAGTCATTTGATGATTTCTCATCCAGAAGAAAAAAAAAGATGCCACTAAAACATGGCGATTAAGTAAATGTCCATTTACGTCATCATCATCAACCTTTTTATCGTCCCACTGCTGGGCTGAGGTCTCCTCCCATACAGAGATGGATTGAGCGTAATCACCACGCTTGCTCAGTGCGGGTTGGCGATTTCAGACTTAAAGTCCAGGTTTCCTCAAGATGTTTTCCTTCACCTTCAGTCATTGGTGTCCAAGATATACTTAGAAAGTACATATAACTTTAGAAAAGTTACATTGGTACTTGCCTGACCTGGAATCGAACCCGCGCACTCATACTTGAGAGACTGGTGTTTTAACCACTAGGCCACCACCATAAGTCCTGGTGGCCTAGCCTGATGTCATTATGCATAAAGTTGATTTTCGTAGTTCACTTGAGTACTTGAAATATGTCAATGACTGTACCTACAGGCTGGTGTTTTAACCACTAGGCCACCACGACTATTACGTACGATTTACGTCAGGCGAGAACTAATTTGGCAGGACTAAACTAATATTTATCTTCTGTCATTTCTTATTGAAATAGAAAGAAAAAGGTGATTGCAGAAATTACCAGGGACTAATGATTATAGTTCTGTAAATACATACATACCTGTTTTAGTCGCGAGTCAAAATTTTGATCAAGATACAACCTGATTCAGACCTGAAAATTGCAAGCAAAATAAGAAAAAAATAATTTCGCGGGAAACAACTGCTCATTCACTTCAAACTAAAGTCAATAAATACAGCCATTGAAGAGATAAAGCGACAGCCTCCGTGGCGTTGCGGTGGTGAACGCGGTCACTGCGCAAGGAGGCGTGGGTTCGATCCCCGCGTAATGCAAATATTTGTATGCATGAATATGAATATTTGTACTAATCTAGTCGTGGCTCGGAAAGTACGGACCCCAGACTGCAAAAGCTGAAAAAGCTTCGGATGTGACCGGAAATAACTGAAATGATGATGATGATTTAAGGGATAAAGCATAAAGGCAGAGCCTCATCATTGTGTTGTGGTATGTGTTTTGTCAAAAATCTTTTGAGTTTGACGTTTTCCTGAATGTATTCTTTTAATTGGTTAATCCCAGGTCACGACATACCACCCTATAAAAATGTGGCTTTAGCTTTAAATTTTCCTTTCAGTTTTTCTTTTGACTTGCACCACACAAAACACAGATAACAGTTACTCGCGAACCGATTGTTACCCTATTCAACGCTAATCGTCGGTTTAAACTCCTGTAATCCATATGTAACAGATGATCTAACGTTACTGGCTAACGGTTGATTATTGCCTCTGCTTTTTGCATGGTGTCGACCGCCCGGAAATGTGTGTTGTACCAGTTTTTATTTACGCAGGATTTGTTCGCAGGTTCAATGTTGTGTTAAGCGTATATTTTTCCAACTAATGGGTTTTTCTCTTAGAGAGGGAGTGGGCTGTAATGTACCAGTGTAAGATGTCACATAACTTTGAATTTAATTTTTGGTTCTAGCACATGTCGGCTTCCTTGAGTTGTTTTCTTTCGTTTTGAGAGTAGACAGGGGCGTAACAGGCTTCTGGCCTGGGGTCAGGGGGGGGGGGGAGCAAGTCAGATTATTAGGGTCGAATCATCACCAATTTTGTCTTACTATCTACACAAGCACATCTACATAAAACATTAGGTATTTGTAGTGTGGTGTGTCCCTACACACTATAGATGATAGATGCAAATCTTCTTGTACAGTATGTTAAGAAAACCCTGTCCGACCCGTGAAGGTGTTGTTAGGTATCGATAACTGATTCTACTAATGGATTCAAAACCGGGCTAAACTTAAAAAAATCCCCCTTAAAAATAAATATTATTTCCCAAAAAAGAGGTAACTTAATAAATGTGCGTTAACCACCCCGCCGCGGCGGCGGGTGGCAGGGCACGCGGCACGTGGTCGCATCGCGATTCGCTCATAATAATACCGGTGTTGTCACTTTTTTTAAAATTACCAAATTTCGGGGAAGTTGGAATTAATTCGCGGGAAAAAAAAGATTATTTCAAAATTCATTTGTATTGGAACTATGATGATTACGTAAAATTTTATATTATATTTGGTCATGTGTTTACCTAACCTTTATTATCCATATGGGTCGGACAGGGTTTTCAGGGTTATAAGTCCCCGTTTATACTTTGATTAGTAATGTAATTAGGGGAGTTCTCATATTTGCCACCGCTGGGTATGCCCATGAGAGCAGTGCTGATGAATTTATTTATATTGAAATAAAGCGTCTGCCTGGACTCGAACCTACGACCAACCAGTCTTAACTCAGAGCCACAAGGCGACCACCGCTCTAAACGTTATGTTTAAATCCTATTAATAGATATCTCGATTTCTTAGTGTTAGTATTACTACTGATTAAAATTTTGTGGGTTCCATTTCCGTGTCAAGCAAATTGATATTTTTTTTATTTATTTTTTAATAATTATAAACTAGTTCTTGACCGCAATCCCGCCTGATGGTAAGCAGTGATGCGATCGTTGATGGTAAAGCGCGCTAGTTTATTAAGAGCTTATTCACTCAGAAAAACTGAGCGAATAGGAAGGAAGACGGCAGTTGAGCGAGGTGATGAAATGTTAATAAACCCAACAACACGACCAACGATGCTGCGCCAAAGGAAGATTGATCTGAAGACTCTCCACGACCAAACTCCCAACACAACAACATTAGGCGCATCGTACCCGGCACACATCGCAACACAACTGCTCACACCCGTCCTCCGTACGGCTTCACCAGACATCATGCCGGAACACAAATCACTTAGCGGCAAGGCTTTGTCTACCACCGAGATTACTTAGGTTTCTTCATCAGGAATTCTTAAGTAGCAATTTGGACTCTGGATTGGTGCCCAGATGATGGGAATTAGCTTGCCCTATAACATACCATTTAACTACCCATATCTGGTGAAATGTTGTATACTATGGGTACACCACCGCCTGTCTTCATACTCCACATACAGCTGTGATGTTTTCTTATGTTACTATCAACTGAACGATAGCTTATCAATATTAATATGAATACAGAAAAATAACTGTGGATCTGTCTAAATTACTTCATAGTTTTCATAAATAATTTATTAGGTAATCCATAATTTTAGAAAATGTTGCACGGCCGAAATAGCTCAGTTGGGAGAGCGTTAGACTGAAGATCTAAAGGTCCCTGGTTCGATCCCTGGTTTCGGCAGAATCTCTTTTTGTAGAATAAATCGTAATACAATGATATTAATAACTATTATTTATATTAAATGTATGTTATTAAATTATAATTAATAGTTATTAATGTGAACACAGATGAGTTGATTGAAGAAATCGATTAGAAATATGTTTAAAACGATCCATATTGTGATTGATAGTGGTGTCGATTCCTCTGTTTCTAGTTCTTCTTCTTTCTATTTCATTAAGAAATGGACAGAAGATATATTTTAGTTTATTCGGGGTCAACTACGTAATACCTAAAAGTCAGGCGCCGAGTAATTTGAGAGGACTGAGCTGATTGATATTTTATCTTCTGTCCTATTCTCAATCGAAGAGAAGGGAAAATGTACTGAACTTAAAGTTAGTTAAGTTTGTGAACAACAGAAACATCATCATCATGTCAGCCAAAAGATGTCCACTGCTGGACCTACATCTCCCACAAGGATCTCCAGAACGACCGGTCCTGCGACTCTCGTATCCAGCGGTTTCCCGCGACCAGGTCGTCGGTCCACCTTGTCGGGGGCCTACCCACTCTGCGTCTTCCGGTGCGTGGTCGTCACTCGAAAACCCGTCGGCCCCATCGGGCATTGGTCCTACGGGCAACGTGCCCGGCCCACTGCCATATAAGTTTTGCAATTCTTCGGGCTATGTCATTTACTCTCGTTCTTTTGCGGATTTTTTCATTTCTTTCAGTCCTCAAGAGAATCAGCACCATTATTTTTTAACATGATCCAAATTATTATTGATAGGGCAAATTTACCGTTTTTGGTGATATTCATAGTTCTACATATAGCTGTTTTGTTTTGTTTCATGCTAGTTTTTGTAGAATTTTTTTATTACTAAACATGAATTAACAAGACCCATGAAATCGACTAAATGTTTTTATTAAACACAAAACCAATAACATATTTAGAAATAAACATTTTATAGTTTTTCGATGATATATTTAGTGTGTAATCATGTAATCATGGGTAGTTATTTAATCAACTATATTCAACTTAGGTTGAATCGTTTTTTTTTTTATACAAAAATGTGTGTATGCAGAGTAATCGTATGATACCTATTTGTTCAGTTATAACAACTACATTAATCGAGATGAAAGTAAAATATCCAAATATTTCTCGGTGGTAGGCTATAACATCGGCTGCCGGCAGTCTTGTCGCCAAGCGATTCGTCGTATTCCGGCATGATGTCTGGTGAAGCCGTACGGAGGACGGGTCTGAGCAGTTGTGTTGCGATGTGTGTCGAGTACGATGCGCCAAATATTGGTGTGTCGGGAGTTTGGTCGTGGAGGGTCTCCAGGTCAATCTCCCTCTGACACAACATCTTTGGTCGTGTTGTTGGACTTAACATTAGAAGACAGCAGTTGAGCGAGATGATGCACCTCGCTCAACTGCCATCTTCCTTCCTAATTACTTAGTTTTCTTTTTGAGTGAATAGGCTTAATAAACTAGCGTGCTTTACCATCAACGATTGCATCACTGCTTAACATCAGGCGGGATTGCGGTCAAGAACTAGTTTATAATTAACTGCCGCAGTGCATGTATGTAGCCATCTTATCGTGAAAACTTAAGTGAAACGAACGTGGAGCGAGCTGTCCTTTTGACTAATGTCGCGGTTGATATAGTAGCGTGTCGTGGGTTCGATTCACGTACGTAACAAATATTTATATGAACTTGGCGGAAAGGTTGTCTGTAATAGATCGCTCTTAGCGATAAGACCGACCATTGTGTCACCCTTTGTAAAATCTCTATATCTATGTTCTGTAATCTAGATGGTGTACCTACATAATAAAGAGTATTCTATTCTATTTGACTAGTAGTTTTTCTAGGTCTGACTGTTATGTATGCAACTTGATATGTTTGTAAACTAGTGTCTGACCGAAACTAGTTTTAGTAACCAACGCAACCGAAAACGAATTTCGGCAACGGTCACTGTTTGGGCAGAAACCGAAACTTTCTTACAAAGATCGTATTTCGAGGGAAAAATAACGAAAATGTTTTAAAGTACTGCTATAACAATAAAGTTGAATATCTATTAAAGAAAATTTGACATATGTTAGTTGCTTGATGTAGGTACTGGCGCCTGTAGTCAGCAATTGGCAGTTTTTCTAACAGAAAACAGACAACAGTGGAACATAATAAAGACTTTATCAGCAGATCCTCAACCACAGTGTAAATAGCAGGGTCGATGAATCCTTACCGCGGTAGCCTCAGTAGCAACTTCTAAGTAATTAAGTTCACAATACAGATAGGGAAGTGAAACTTGGTATCGATGAACGCTATGTCTACGAAAAACGGACTTATCTGGTGGATGGGTGTGGGGCTGTAACACAAGCGGTGTTAAGGATGTAGCGTTTTGTTAAATTTGCGAATTAAACGTAAACCGTAAACGTAAGTATAACGTACGTAAGGTAAACGTAAGTTTATTTATCACTTCAGCTACAATACTAGCTCTCAACCTCGCGGTTTCACACATAAGTCACGATCCCTTAGAAACATCGGAATAAAAAGTATCCTATGTGTTATTTCTGATTATAATCTATCTGTGTGCCAAATTTAATCCAAATCCGTTGCGTGGTTTTTGCGAAAAAGAGTAACAAAGATACTCACAAAATTTCGCATTTATAATATTAGTTACATGATAAAATATGCTAGACGTTGCCTCATATGGCAAGATCGCATCCGCTACTTTCAAGGCCCACCGCACTACCTTTTTGTAAGTGATCGCTAGACGGATGGGAGTCAGCTTAGTACACAATGCTGCGACTTCCTTATATCTTTGTATCAAAGTGGTTAAGTACAGTTGGGAGGTGAGATAAAGCCCTAATGATGAGGTAATGAGCATTCGTGGGAAAAGGTCGAGATTAAAGTAGAAAGCGTCTTGTCCCATCACTATGACAAGTTTATTTTGGGCAGATGCTTGATCGGTCTCAATTTATTCATCAATCCAAGGCTGAAACCATAGAGCAACAAAGGCCACCGGCGTTTTTTACAGATACAAAAGTGTCAGTAGTTTTTTGCGGGGGATAAATCACACATTATCAATTGTCACACAGAAACAATTGTCTGTCACTACGAAACTTACATCATGACAATTCAACAATACACTAACAACTTCACACTGTATTCTTTTAAACTTGTTCCTTCGCCTTTGTGTCAATATTCTACATCGAACTGTGAATTTGAACAGTCCGCACATCACATCTTGTGGGAGTGTGTTCTTTGGCAGAATGAACGCAATATTATGTTGGATAGTGTACAAGTTACATCCGGAGTCGTTTATTATACGGACCTTGTAGAAACTAGAACCAATTTTCGTACGTTCAGGCGCTTTTGCCATACCAACTATTGGAATCAATTGTTACATCACATACCTTCTTAGGACTCATTAACTTAATCAAATTTTATTCCTCGGTGCTTGGCAATCTGGGCTTCTCCCAGATGCAATAATGTCAGTTTGTGCCCATAGGCCTAGTTCTGTTCTGTCTCCTGCTTGTTATGGAGGGAAGTGGAAAAAATGTCTTTATTCTTACTCCTCCGCTATTCTTTTCTGATTAATTTCGTTGCGGGACCTAAGACAGTTGAATCGTTTCTCCGGGACTTGTCGAGCTTCATTGCTCGGCGTTTTTCTGGCGGTATCCACTGTTGATTCTGGCTTTCAGGAGGTGCAGTGGATGGGAAAATATGTGGTGAGTTTTGTCATTTAACTCAACCCGTGTAATAACAGTATAATGATAGGTGCAACAAGACTGGTATGTCCTTACAGCCACAGTTGTAACAACTGTCTATATATTCAAGAACACGTTTAGAAAAGTTATGTTTTTTGAGTTGGTTCCTTTATTACGCTTTCACATAAATTATCAGAACGGACTTGGATGGAATTTGGCTCACAGATAGGCCATGACCTGTCCCCTAAATAATTTTGAAGCATATTGGTAATCCATTGCACCATTGTCAAAACACTGTGTCTGCCAAATAAAGCAATGAATCTTATTGAACTGTCAAAATCAAACCCATTGCTGCTGATAGTGTATTACATAATAACCCTGTTGGGTAAGGTCAATGGCTACATTTCATTCCGGATCATAGACGAGGTCGCAAATAACAGGTAGTAATTTTATAATGCACGCAGACAGAAGCAAAGGAATTAGGCATCATCAAGCAGCATTTACGTTAAAAGAAAAAAAAAAAAAAAAAAACTACCAGTCCAATCAGCGAAGTAGTTATGTTATAAGTTAGTTATATTGGATACAGTTCTGAGAACTCAGTTAGCAACAAATTTTAGCTCGTGCCAGCTAACAGGCGATCCACTTAAGTTATCGGTTCTCGAAAAAAGAATATTTAAATCAAAAGGTAGTGTGGTAAGTACGTATTCTTAAAAGAAATTGACTTCTGGGTAATCCAATCTATAAAAAAAATACGAAGAGGTAAAGTTTGTGTTAAAGGGCCATGTTATAGGGTGCAAGTCTATTTATTGCCATCAAACGGGCATCAAATCCTTCGACTTCGGACCGCTAATGAGAAATTCCAAATGGAATAACCTAATAATACTTAGCCAGACCGGATTCCCAAAACCCATGATATCGTGCACAATTAACAGTAACGATTTGCCACGTCTAGGGTTGCTCTAGGCGAAGCGCTACTTTCATTTCTTCCTGCTTCGTTTCCAAAGCACGAAATAATAACAAAAAAAGTACTTAGATTTAAAAAAAAAAGACGTGTGGCACTCGGGGACTGCCGCGGTAAAGCTATTGCATAGCATTTTGTATCAATTTATGCAGAACTGAAATAAGAAACATAAGTTTGCGACTTAATATCCTCTAAATACCTAGAAAATACCGCGTCAATGGTGGTCCCATATTTTGTTGTGGACTTTTGTGTATCATTATTCATTTTCAAATTCAATGTTTTTGATAGAAAAGTTGTCCACCGCTCTGATTTTTTATCAGCGAAGTTAATGTTGAAATCGCCAGCCAAGATAAGTGGAAATTTATTACCATTTGTTTCAAGTATTTTCGAGCCACTCGAGGTACTCCAGTAAAGTGCGATGAATAAAATGCTCTACCTCGTCCAATTTTGGATTCGGAGAAATGTAAATTGCTACCATAACTATTTGTAGGCCATTTCTAAGTTTGCATAAGCACGCACAAATATCTCCAACAACTGAGCGCCTAACATTAACATCGCTAACGTGTGCAATATTTATTTCAATATTCGGAGTCATAATATTAGTAATATCATTTTTATTTTGGTAAATAGCTACCCCACCTTTTGAAACAGTATCTCGTTTGAACTGAACAATACAATTAAAATTAGGTATTTCAATTGGATTATCATGCGTCATGCAAGTTTCGGTAAGAAGTAACACATTTGTTTGTCTCGTAACTGAATCTTGTAAATCGTATTTATGACTATTTAGACTGGCAGTTGAAAGTCATTATTGAAATGCCATTTCTATTACTAATGAAATATAATACACTTTGAGCAATCGTCTGAACACTATTTAAAGACAGTCTTTTGAATTCTTGCAACAATTGAAAAAACGGTCGCGTGAGCACTTTTTACTCTATAAAATCACGCGCTTTTATTTAGTAAACAACACTATAAATAATTTAAAAGTCCAATGAAAAATTAGCATGACATTCATCTTAGCTTTTCCGTTAAAAAAAAAGCTATTTTATAAAAACACTACTAAATTAATTTGAATAAAAGTACTTAATAATTAATTATATGAAAAGTTTTTAAGGTAGCCGTGACAACGTCGATGACGTCTATGACATATCTCTATAGAAGACCTATTTCAAAGAGAAAATTAATCGCAAGTTTAGCACATCGCGACTATCAGTAACATGGCAAGTGTGTAGGACTGAGTTCGCGCCCTGCAATATGCATGCTCTTTTTGAAAATCTATAAATTGTTTTCAAAAGATGTAGTCGCACGCACACAAACATACCGTGCCGAAGACTGCCGAACTGAAACGACGTTAGACGATGGGGAGCGTGAGGTTTTTTCGTTACGGAATTTCTGGATTCGGTCCCCGCGCTCAAGGCCCGCGATAGAAGCTATGCAATAGCTTAAAAAAAAACATTTCTTGTAACTTTAAGAACGTTCTCAGTCTAAATCTGGTAAAAAGACCTCCCATTATCCAATATTTTGACAGTTGTTTATCGTCGAGATAAAACTGCGACTAAATTTTGAACGTTATTACAAGAATTACCTATCTAAGTTACTTATTCGTATAATAAAACTGACATCTGACAGTTTTTGTATGGAAGAGCTGTTAAAATTTAACATAATTATCAGCCGTTACAAAAATCGACGGGTTCTCGAGAGGCGACCTCGCAACTTAAGATGCAGCGTGTGTAGACCTCTGATAAGGTGGCCCGACGACCTGGTGAAGGTCGCGAGAAACTGCTGGATGCGGGAGGCGCAGGACCGGTCGTCGTGGAGAGCCTTGGCGGATGCCTATGTCCAGCAGTGGGCGTCTTTCGCCTGAAATAATGATGATGAGATTACAAAAAATAATCCTATAACGCTCAATTTTTTGGTACTGTTCCCGCCCGGCCAAAGAGGTCGATTTGAAGCTTTAGAAGAAGAAGAAGAAGTTTTAAATTCTAGAAGCTTCCTTTTAAAATATTTGACTCGCGCCCATTTTGTTTTTGAAGATTCGTCTGATGTCCGTCAACTGGGCTACGCACCGATAACAAGCATCATTTTGCAAATGTCCTTTTTCTCCAGCCTATAGAAGTTCACTGCTGGACAAAGGCCTCCGCTAAGGCTGTCTACAATGACCGGTCTTGTGCTGGCCGTATCCATCGGCTTCCTGCGATCCTCGCAGAAGAACCAAATTCACGGTCATAGATGATGAATGATGTCTGTAGAAACCGTACGGAGGACGGGTCTGAGCAGTTGTGTTGCGATGTGTGCCGGGTACGATGCGCCTAATGTTGTTGTGTTGGGAGTTTGGTCGTGGAGGGTCTTCAGATCAATCTCCCTTTGGCGCAGCATCGTTGGTCGTGTTGTTGGGTTTAACATTGCATCATCTCGCTCAACTGCCGTCTTCCTTCCTATTCGCTCAGTTTTTCTGAGTGAATAGGCTCTTAATAAACTAGCGCGATTTACCATCAACGATCGCATCACTGCTTACCATCAGGCGGGATTGCGGTCAAGCGCTAGTTTATAATTATCAAAAAAAAAAAAAATCTTCGAGTCGCTAAAATTAAGTGGCAGTGGGCGGGGCAAATTGCTCGTAGAACCAATGGCCGATGGGACAGTAAAGAACTGGAATGGCGGCCACGTACCAATGCAAAAGATCATCAGCTACGATCTCAGAAATTGAACTGTTATACATGAACATTATAAACTTTTAACCTTTGTTAAGAATACCTATTCGTTGTGAACTATATGGTCGGAAAGATCAGTAAGCTCTTCTCTCCTTCTCTCGTTTCTCGGTGGTAGGCCATAACATCGGCTGCCGGCAGAAGTCACCACCCACCACACAAAGTCTTGCCGCCAAGCGATTCGTGGTGTCTGAAGAAGCCATACGGAGAACGGGTCTGAGCAGTTGTGTTGCGATGTGTGCCGGGTACGATGCGTCAAATGTTGTCGTGTCGGGAGTTTGGTTGTGGAGGATCATCAGATCTACCTCTGGCGCAGCATCGTTGGTCGTGTTGTTGGATTTAACATTGCATCACCTCGTTCAACTGCCGTCTTCCTTCCTATTCACTCAGTTTTTTGGATCAAATGACCTCTCCTTCATTAGGCGGAGCGGAAGGGAGTGTCAGACTTTTACTGACTAAAACACATTCGTGTTCCTTTACCTCTCACCGAATTGCGGCCCTGGCATACATCGGTCCCTGTGGATCCTGTCACAAACATCTCTCACCGCATAGCCTCATCTGTTAGTAGCTAGCGTTGTTGCTGAACATGAGATCTTAGATGAGATTTCCAAGTAGTTCAGATTGTTATTGTTAAAGGTTGATTATGGTAAGCACAAATTACAGATAGGTACTATTCATGCGTATATTATGTAGTCTAGCACAAAGTCCTTTAATCCTGATTTGAAAACTTACACGTGTAAGCTTATTGACAAACACGGCACCCCTTACATAACTGTTAACAGCTATTACGGCACACAATTTAGTTAATTGGTTACCACATGGAAACCATCAATTACGTGTCAAGTTTCATTCCGTAAAAACTGTCATGGCGTTTGACGAATTTTTCTGTTTGAGGTTATATCATGAAATAGAAGAAAAAAGAACAGCAATAAGGATTACGATTCGAGCACAGATAAGCACTTTACCTTGTATAAATACTTCATCAATACTGCTTTAAAAACGGTGATGGAAAACATCATGAGCGCCAAAGGGCAAACATAGGTGTACTCACTTTTCCCTCACTCTCATCCAAGCCGATGGGACAGCAATCCAACCAGTGACATAATGTGTTTTTTGATACGCAGGAGTTTCATACTAGCCTCCGAACCCCGGGCTGTTACTAGTGCCTATCCTTTTTAATTTTCGGGGGAAACCTTCAAAAGCGCCTGGTCTTAAGGGATAGGGACCTTCGGCGGCCAACATCAAAAGGCCAATCCGGAGCCTCCTCTGTGCAACGCCTGTTAGGGCACATCTCTGGGGACCCTGTAAAGAGGTCTTCCCGAAGCTAACTATGTAACACATGACAACTGAGCGACGCGTTCCCTTAGGTCACTCAGTGAACCAACAGAGCTCCCACTCTAATCGTTCGCGACCTCCAGTTTCAGTCTCCCTTAGATGATGCTGGTGGGGTTTTTGCTTGTTAGGCTTCGAAGCGGTTGCCTCCTCTATTTCTCCGAGCGTGTTTGGCCAATCTAGATATCAAATCCTGTAAAAATTCTCACCGTCAATAATTAAGCGTATTAAACTTAGAGAAAGCTGTCAATAGTATTCACCTGAATTTTTAAGGTGCGACGGTTAGAAAATGACACTTCAGGACTACTAGGTGAACTTGTTCATGAATCTGTTGTCAGAACTAACGGTCAGTGTGTACGGCATAATTCTGTTTTTCCTTTCGTGCAGGAACGGCGTTTGCTCTGTTATTATGGCGAGCAAGGTCTGTCGATAATTTGCACACTAGTGAAGAGAAAAGTCGGTGAACAAAGTTGATCCTTAATATTTATTATCATGTTCTATTCTTAATTATCGACCTTAGAAAATGCTTCTAAGGTCGAGAATTAAAAATTTGGTATATATATTCTATAATTATGTAGTTCAACGTTAGAAGCAGTAAGTACTTATATCGTATTTTTCTAGTTTTTTTTTTAATTGTTTATTTTTGAGAAGTTCAAAGGTTTGTGTTAAATTTAATTAAAATTTAATACAATAAAACATTTAGCAAACAAAACTTAGGTAATTTTAATTAAAACTGATTTATCTTCCCTAATTTTATAAATATGGTGGTTTTCTCTTAAGGGATACGAATTAGGCAAGTTTACACTAGGTTCGTATGTGTAGATCGTCGGAACTACTACTACTACTAGAATTATGACTTGGCTTTAGAATAATATCGTAAGTAAATATTACAGAAAAGCAAGCGCAAACGTGCAGAATAACTAGGTATCTAAAGATTTAAATTATAAATAATTTATTTACACCAACCTCAATACATTTTACTAAGTTTTAAGACTTTATTCACACGCATGGATAATCATAAGGGTGGTTATGGCAATAAACCTAATCAAAATGAAATAGGATTGTCGTATCTATTCAAAAATCGAATAAACCTGGAGGAGGAGGCCTGTTTCCCAGGAGTGGGAACATTATGGACTGATTGTGTTATACTCGGCTGGGCTGCTTTCGGGAGGCTACGTAGAATCATCTCATCCGAAATATCGCAGTGTCTCAAGACAAAAGTCTTCGACCAGTGTGTGTTACCTTAATGGGCCTTATAAGAAGGCTCAAAGTCACTCAAAGGGCAATGGAGAGGGCTATGCTTGGGGTTTCATTGCGCGATCGAATCAGGAATGAGGAGATCCGCAGAAGAACGAGAGTAACCGACATAGCCCGAAGAATTGCAACACTAAAGTGGCAGAGGGCTGGACACATTGCCCGTAGGACCGGTGTCCGATGAGGCCGACGGGTTCTGGAGTGGCGACCACGCACCGGAAGACGTAGCGTGGGTAGGCCCCCGACAAGGTGGACCGACGACCTGGTGAAGGTCGCGGGAAACCGCTGGATGCGGGAGGCGCAGGACCGGTCATCGTGGAGAACCTTGGGGGAGGCCTATGTCCAGCAGTGGACGTCTTTCGGCTGAAATGATGATGATGATGATACGTCGACGTACCTACATAATTCGTTGCTTATGCCAGGGAGATACTTTTGAGGGTAGATCACAATAATTTAACATCAAAGGCTTTTTTGTAGCGAATGTGTGTGTGGCGCCGACATCAAGCTTTAATGACCAATGACAAACTTGAGATCCCAATACCAGAAAACGATGAAATCAGAAGGCCTAAACAACACTCTGAAATACTTTTTTCGCTATCGATAAATCCAAGCTTGTTTATCGATATAAAGGCAGCACTAGTAAGTTACAGCAATGGGCGTTCTGAGCTGACGGCAGTTAGGTTGTTTTGCTACGTCTAAACTTGTGTTAATACATCTATTACAAGGTATTAATGCTGTTGAAACATTGTAGTTTTAATTTCTTAGTTATCTTTAGATGTATGTAACTGTAGCTTAAATGCTTCCAGTCAGTTTCAGATAAACTGCATGTTTTAAAAATATATCGTCATATTTAAGTACAATCTATGATACCACCGACTGAAAGTGAAGTAAATATTATATATAATAGCATGTAGTGCAAGTCGTGGCGGCCTTGTGGTTAAAAGATTCCAGGTCAGACAAGTACCAATGGAACTTTTCTAAGTTGTATTTACTTTCTAAATATATCTGGATACCAATAATTGATTACAAGGTGAAGGAAAATATCTTGAGGAAACCTGGACTTTAAGTCTGAAATCGCCAACCCGCATTGAGCAAGCGTGGTGATTACGCTCAATCCTTCTCTGTATGAGAGGAGACCTGTGCCCAGCAGTAGGACGATAAAAAAAAATTGGCCCAGTCAGCTCACCCTTTCAGTACCTGACTATCATGAAATTCATTTTTATCGGCTCGTCATTTTGCTGTTTACCGGCCGATTGGCGTTCTTTAACCCTCATTCGATAGCGGCGACAACGCTCTGCAGTAGACAATGGGTCTGGACGATTTTTGGCCTCTTGTCTAGATTTGTTGCGCGGTTTTGTACGAGGCATGATTCCAAAATGAGTTGCAAACGTCTCCCAAATTTCCAGTTTCTGCTCCACACGGCTGCAAATGGTCTTGAAATGTGCGCCGCGATGAGATCTATAAAAAACCGTTCGAATCAGGAAGATATCACCAGTAGTTCAAAAGTTATTAGCACTTTATGGTTTTTGCGATAAAAAAAAATCGCAAATCACGGTTCCAGTCGCAGTCTTTTTTTCGATGACTAATTTGAAATTTCCAAAATTTTTATATATATTCTTGATGGCGCCGAGACACTCTACAATTAGCACTAATTCAATACCGGATACGTCCGTCCGTTGCCGAGGTACAAGCGCTACTAAGTACACGATTTCGTGTCGGTGCGACTTTTTGCGTTACCATACAGTACGAAACCCAAGACATAAAAATGAACTTCATGTCAAAAATGGTTGATGATTATTGTAGTATAGCGGCATACAAACAACTAGTCATATTGACGTCATGCAGATTCTACATCTCGCAAGCCGAGTTTACCGTGCAACTAGCATACATGTAGCTTCCCGATAGCACCCATCTCCTTCCTTTTCTATGAAGGGTGAGTGAACTTTACTTTCTGTTCCTCTTGCCTCTATAATAGATAGCAATTTATAAACGTTGCTTAAAGTTAAGGTAAGTGAACGTTTACATGATAAAACATGTGTGGTAAACAGTTTGTTCCAACCAAACGGTGCGCATGTATATATCTGCCCTCTAATCGCCGAACACATGTTTGTCAAATGATTGCGACTAGTTGGGATCGTTTGGACCGAACGGATCAATGGGCGGTCCAATCGATTTCAACTGATCCCTGGATATATTGACATTAAAGATTAATTTGATGATATAAACATAGGAATACTATACATACAAACATTATCACGCCTGTAACCCACGAAGGTATAGTCAGCTAATAGTTCTACCACATTCAGATTTGTTTTCTGATTGTCCCTTATAATAAGGAGCGAAATTTCCACTCCAAATAAAGTAAGACCTGCAAAGAGGTTAGATCTTAAACAAACCTGTCAATAAACCTATAACAAA
Organism: Sesamia inferens; assembly: GCA_037179545.1. Lineage (NCBI taxonomy): Eukaryota > Metazoa > Arthropoda > Insecta > Lepidoptera > Noctuidae > Sesamia > Sesamia inferens. The sequence continues at coordinate 10,820,469 of CM073935.1, read as the reverse complement.
AACAACAAAGCCACCTTTGAAAAATTTCCACCAACATTACACATTATAGTCGACACGGCGCCAAAAACGCAGACACCCCATAAGAAAATATTTAACATAAAAACATCGGGCATCGCCCTAAATAGGGTTGGGAAATAGGGGTGGCCGCGGCACGGGGTGGCGGAAACCCCTAATGGTAGTTTGTCACGAACCACCATCCAAATTACCACCACGAAGTTCCTAGAAATATATGAAAGTACTTATATAGCTTTTTTGTCTGCCACCATGTTTAGTGTTCGTAAGTTTAAACTGTTTCGGCACGCTATTCGTGATTTAGGGTACAATCTGTAATGCCTGTTAAAGGTGGGTAGGTAGGTGATATTTTCTAAGCAGGTATGTAGGTACTGAATGTAAGTGTCGGTCAGTCATCGAATGGAAAACAAACTTAGGTACCTACAAACAGGCTGAATCAGAATCATCTAGTTTGACGGTCCTCCTTTGGAAGCCAATGCTGGAATACTGGTATATTTACAAGTACGTAAATCAGAGGCCCTAGTAGTCTGCTGGTTTTATAAATTTGCCAACACGATTCCATTTGACTGCACGTTTAGCGCAGTGGTTAAGCTATTGACTGCTCTGCTGCATGTCGCGGATTCGATTCCCGCACGGAACAAATATTTGTATAACCTACAAGTAGTTGTTCCGGATCTGGCTGCTTGTCATCATCATCATCTCAGCGTTAATCCCAGCCTTTTTCCAGCTCTGGAGTCTGGGGTCCGCTTTACCAGTTTAACTGCTGATTTTGGCGAAACTTCGACATTTTCCGTAAAGCGACTGCCGTCTGACCTCCACAACCCGAAGGCGATATCGAAGCATTGCAGCTAGACTTTTGAGGGCTCCGACAACCCGTAACGACTACCGCTAGATGTTCGTATGGCAACCGGGACCAACGGCTTAACGTGCTTTCCGAGGCACGACCAGACCAGTGCAAATATTCATATTTATGCATGCAAATATTTGCACTGCGCGAGGATCGAACCCGCGCCTCCTTGCGCAGCGGCCGCGTTCGCTACCGCTACGCTACGGAGGCTGTCAATCTGGCTGGTTGTGTATGTGAGTTTATATGTTTGTAAACGCACCCACAATACAGGAGAAATTCCTAGTGTGGGACAACGTTTTTTTAAAAATCATCTGCTAAATTCATAATGGTCGATCAATTATCGGGCAGTCGTCTCGTAGTGGAATGGTGATAGAATGACATTGCCAAATCTACACTAATATATAAAGCTGAAGAGTTTGTTTGTTTGTTTGAACGCGCTAATCTCGGGAACTACTGGTCCGATTAATCTAGGAAGGCTTTAGGCTATATAGCATCGTGCTGTAACCAATAGGAGCGGAGAATAACTAACTCCACGCGAACGAAGTCGCTGGCGGCCGCTAGTGCAATATAAAACCGTTAGTAGAAATGAATTTGTAAAAACGACAACTCAATTTGAACTGGGAAGTCATAATGACGCCATTTTGTTAGTAGATTACGAAACTTGTCGATCATTATGAGATCACTGATCGACTATTCTGACACTTTTGTAATAGCAGATTAGGGCCCCAGTATGGGAGTATAGCAAAATTAGAAAAGATTTTTGTAAATATGGTGATACCTAAATCGATCCGATTTTAATAGTCTCGGGAGTTTGTTATTTTTCTAATGAAAATATTTCTTCGACTATCAACGGTACACCGACCCAACGATTCACTTTTCTTTCAACGATGGAATGTTACCCCGTCGAACGATCCGCTTACTCATCTGTTCGCCCCTGGGGTAGAGTGTGGTATAAAACACAGGTATTCGAAATGTCCATATTGTTTATACCAGGATCAAGTTGTGACCTCGCCCCCTGATCCTGCCATAACTTACTATTGACCTGCTTCCTATAGATATTACCTGGACAATAAAATATTGTTTCATCAGCAATGCCCTCAAAATGGCGAAGAAAAACATCGCGAGGATACCGGCATGTCCTATATCCAAAACTTCGAAGACATGTGACATATACTAATCAGACCTGGGCCCGTGTGGTAGGTCCATTCCATCTCACGGAGAGGAGTCCTGTGTCCCAGAAGGGGGATATTATAGGCTGGTTATGTTATGTATAAAATATTGTTTACAGGTCTCCCAAAGTGATAATGCGCATAGAAATCTTCGTCACTGTTCGGCAACGGTCGTATTCCCCGAGCGATCGGAAGAAGATATGTATATAGAGTGGTTAAGTGCACCACAGATATGGATACCTATAGAGTGGTGCACTTAACCACTGTATATAGAGTGGTTAAGTGCATAAAAAGTGGTTAAGTGCACCACTCTATATACATATCTTCTTCCGAACGCTCGGGGAATACGACCGTTGCCGAACAGTGACGAAGATTTCTATGCGCATTATCACTTAGGGAGACCTGTATATCTCTTGCTAGCATGTCAATGAGAAATTTGAACTCCGAAAAGAAATTATGTCTAGACATTTAAATTACAGCCAACAAACCTGTTCAGTACGAAATTCACACAAAATACTTGCATTTATTTTGCTGCACGCAATTTGTAACAGCCGCAACTAATCAACAGTAAAATTTCGCAGTGCTGCGAACCCTATATCAGTTTAAACAAAAATCAACTTTATTGATAACTAGCGGGCGCTCTCAACTTGGTTCGCGTGTAGTTAGTTATTATGCTCCGCTCCTGTTGGTCGCAGCGTGATGTTAAAGCCTAAAGCCTTCCTGGGTTAATAGACTATCAAACACAAAAATATTATTTCAAATCGGACCACTGGTTCCTGAAATTAGCGCGTTCAAACAAACAAACTCTTCAGCTTTATAATTATTAATATAGATTAAGTTGATTTCAGAGTGACAATTACTGTTGATTTTTTTTTAATTGTAACGTAAACTGATCTTTATAGTGAAGGAATTATAGTTATATTCCATTATATATCTACATCGCAATATTACCATACTACGATTGATTCAATAACAAAAACTGCCTCGGCACGCAATCATATCGAATATTTTCCTCCTCGATTATGTAAACTAAACGACAGCAATTTTGCGAGTGCATTATTTGCAAAACCGTCCAATGGAGCCGGTAATGTAAAGTTTCCTGGCAACCCAACCCCTGCTGGCTTGCCACTGGCTGGCACCAAAATTGTGCAAACTTATGCAACGTTACGTGCTCCACTGGAAAAGTTTGCCGAGTCATTATATTGTTCATCGTCAATTTTTCGTGGAAACCGTACCTGGTTACCCCTGGTTCTGGAGCTGCTATTGTTTTGTTTTATAGGCATTGTTGTATAATGGGTTTATTGGCTGGCTGTCTAGGTTTCCGTTTTAGTACCTAAGTTGTAGGTATACAGTCGAGATTGGAATGAATGAAGAATCAATAACATTAGTATTTTTGTCGTCATTTGAAACGAATCTTCATAAAATTCAGTAGCATATTTTAGTTTTGTCAGTCAAGGTCAAGTTGATTGCAGTAAAGTTCAGCAAAGTTCACTAACATCATTGTAAGAAAATTTTATAGAGATTAAACTTAGCTTCCTTTTTTTACTGACAAAAAAAACAGAGCGGGTTCTCATGTCGACAGCTAATTACAGTTACTTCAATGATTATGCAGCGTGAATCAGAAAAGTGTGGTCATATTCAAAGTTATGTGACCATGTTGTCTACGGAACCAATATTATAACAGGGAAAAATTATCATTTAGCTTGTGTGAAACTTCAAAACCAACTCCTCTGAAATGTTTCGGATGGTTGAAAAATGACCACACCATAGGTACATATGGCTACACATCTATCTATAGTATTCCATTTTTAGCTGAGCTCTCATCGTATAGATTTATAGTACAATCAGAACTCAGCTTATACTGGTTTTGTACAGCTTCATGTGTAGTCATGTGAACCTATAATAAATAAATAAATAAATAAATGAACTTTATTCAATATTAAGAGACAACCATACAACTAATTACAAAAAGCAAAAATTAAACATATTTGAACTTAAAAAAGAAAAGAAAATAAAATGTGAAGTCATACACCATGAAATTGCTATACATTGTGAAATTGTTCTGGTTGTCTTCCAACTGAGTCGCCCTATCCCCTCGTACTAGTATATAACTGTATCACGAGCGGATAGTATTTCTCAACCAAAAAAAACAACAGATACCCACAAGTTACACAGTTACATATTCATATATTACAGAGTATAACATAATATTACGATATTAGATATATTAATTCTAGTAAACCACAATGCATAATATTTACAATCCCTACATGATAAATTTAAATTGAGTTGAATTAAATTAATTGAAATAGTTTGTGGAAATTTTTGGATATGGGTATAGGTACACTTATATAGACCATAAATATCATCTGCTGCATATGTTAATGTGTGTTGTATATTTTATGTATATTTCTGTATGTGTATATATGTATGATGTATTATTTATGTGCCCTGTTTATATCAGTTTTTGTAATAAATTTTCAGTACTATTGTAGTCTAGTGTTTTCAAATATTTATCTATAGTCGTTTTGCATGTTTGCCTATCAAGATTCTTTAGTTTTAGTTCTTTGCTTACTCTGTTATAAAGGCTCGGACCAAGATAATTATGGAATTTGTGTGAAAAAGATGTACTATATTTGGGTATTTTATAAACAATATCCAAACGCCGTCTCTCTGTAAAGTGCGGTTTTACTTTGTGTTGTGCCATGATCTCAAGTTTAATGAATAATTTTCTTACCGTGAGGACTCCCAGTTCTTTGTAAAGCAGGTGTGTCGGATAAGTGTACTTTTTACGAGAAATAACTTTCAGTATCATGCGTTGGGCTCTTTCTACTAACAACATGGTCGCTTTTGAAGTTCCTCCCCATACATTCAAGCCATACACCAATACAGATTGACAATAATGCTATATGTAGAGTTGTAGACAATCAAAAAGCAGTCAACAATTTTTTTAGCGAGTGTTATATCACATTCTGTGTTCTGAACTACCTACCTCTTAGTTTCATGCGTCATTTGCTCTTAATAAATCTAAGCCTTTCATCCATTTCAGGCCATAAGCATGGAAGGGTCGTCATCAGACTACAGCGACGAGGAAGTAGGAGTCCTGGCGCGCGGTCAAAAGCTGTGGGTGAGAGGAGTCAGGTCCCACACTACTTGCGCAGACATCGTGAGGGCTTTGCAGGATACTCCCGAAGGTAAGTACAGTTTGGCATAAAAAAAATATTTGTGACTTGCCGAAATTTATTTTTTTATTTTTGGGACAGGGTTCGAGTGTAGTGCTCTTAGCTAAAACTTCTTCATCATCAAGTACCACTCCAGATTTGAAATTGGCTTGTTAGCTTACTAAAACCCCATCTTAAACACCTCTCTGAACGATAAATTCTAAGTTGCAAATTATTGATCCATTGAACAGGTAGGGTTTTGTCATCCAAGACATTAAAATCTTTGTATTATAACAGGAGGCGGAGTGAGTGAGCAGGGCGATTGGGTGCTGGCTGAGAGGTGGCGGGGAGTCGAGAGGCCATTACCACCCGATGTACCTGTGCTCCACGTGCTGGCAGCTTGGGGAGATGCCAGGCATGAGGTCAGTATCTATATATGTTGACTAAGGAAATCAAGCTGGTAGGTATTTAACTATTTAGTTCTAGAATCGAAAACCTAAGATATGTGTCATCTACCAACACGTCCTGGACTCGTGTGGTAGATCCAGCAATAGAAATATTATAAACTGATTATGTAAGCAACTGAAACATGCTTCTTTTTTACCATTTCACGGCTTCTTGCAGGTACGTTTAGCCCTTCGTCGTGTCTCAAGTGGTGGAGAAGACGACTCTGGTCGAGACAGTGATGGTGGAAGTAGAGGAGGTGCACGACGGCGGAGAAGACGAGGTTTGAGGGCAGCCACTCCCCCTCCCAGAGCCAGGAGTGAAGACCCAGCGGCCAGACTCGTCTCAGTCATACACCATCAGACCAGGACCATACACCAGCAACTCGATAAGTTAAGGTAGGAAACAATGTGAACGAAAATCTTTTGTATTTTGTAGGCTTCAATTAATTGATTATGTGTATAATTTGTGATAATCTTAATATTAAAGTAAGTAAGTAAGTAAGTAAGTAAGTAAAAAATTTATTTGCTAAGATTGTAGGTAGGTACATTAAATAGGATGTTACAATAATAGAGCGAGCCTTGTACAATCTACCTGATATTAGGCATGCAAACAACAATGAGAATAATAAATCAAATAATAAATAGTTCATGGTTAGAATTATCTTACAAAAGTATTAAAATTTACTAAAAATAATTGATACAAAAGCATTAAAAGCATAACAACAAACAGCAACGAAAATAAAAATAATTATAATAATCAATGAATCCAGGAAAAAAGAAATAAAATTAAATATGTCATTACAACTCTGTCAAAGAAAACAATTTAGTCATAAGGTTATGTCAAACAAAAAATGAAATCATTAGGTATGTCAAATATGATAAAAACTAAAATTTAGTAATTTGGTATGTTAGTTAATAAAATTAAATACATAAAATTGCAAAATTCAAATGTCATCGTCATTTAAATAGTCTATTACAGAATAATAACATTTTTCTATTAGGAAGGCTACTAAATTCTTTTTTAAATTCTTAATTGTATCATTTTTTATTACATCCGGCAATTTATTATATATAGTGGGACCCATACAAATGACACTTTTCCTCATTAATGCTGTGTTGCAGGACTCGATTTGTAATAAATTTTTGTATTGTTTTCTAACTGGTCGTTTTCTAGTTTCCGTCATCGTAGGAAAAAAATTTGTATGGGTCTTTACAAATATGGCCATTTCCAGAATGTACAATGACGGAAATGTAAGCAGTTTTAAAGTTTTAAAGACTATAGTATCTTGAAGAATAGGCCATTTGTATCCTAAAAAATGTCTGCCTTAATACGTTTTAGTTAATAATTTCGATCTTGTTGATTCTACATATATTAGATCTTATGCACCGTCTAACGACGTCTTTGTTATATTTTCAATCATAATGAATTCATACATGTTATGTAACAAAAAACATTTTACATCCACAGAGAACAAGAAAAACTCATTGATCATCTAGAAGACCAGACCCACAAGAATCGTATGGAGAAACATGGTACCAACTACCTTCTCGAATCTTACCTACGAGATTTGGGCAGAAATAGCGAAGTCAACGACAGTCAAGCTGGGAACAGTGACAGTGGAGTAGGCGTAGGAAGCGGCACCCCACCACGACGACACACCAAACACAAATCAAGAAGGGAAAGACACCTGATGAGAGAACACTACTTCACGAAAGAACTCACAGACATATGCCAAGTTAATTCAGAAAGACTAATGCAAACACAAAACGATACAGACTCTGAAGCATCCGCCGATGAACTATCCAGGATACGAGAAGAAATCGAAATGTTGGAGAAATTAGCAATAGTGAACAAAAGACTACACAGAGAGGAAGAACTAGTTGTAAGATTAACAGCTAAAGTTAAAAGATACATGGACGAAAACAAGGCAAACAGTTGCGAAAATGCATCTCAAGTAACGATGCTGTTGGACAAAATTGACCAGGATTTAATGAATACCGCGAAAGAGATGCAAGATAATGCTGTGGAGCTGGCAAAAGCTGACAGTGAGATAGAAAGCAGATTAAAACTCCTTGATGAATTGACATTAGAATTAGAAGAAGAAGAACTGCAGAATACAGTACTAGAGAGACAACTAAACGAAGCGTCCAGTCGTCAACCGATTCTTCTGCAAGACAGCTATGTACCTGTTTTAGACCAAACTAATTTAAACCAGACGTTTAACTATGGGAATCCTGGTTATGTTCTCGACACGTTGGTATGACATAGGTAGGTTTAAAATCGGAATTATTGCCCCAAAGATGTTATTATCAAATTACCATATTGTAAGTAGTAGATAGTAAGCGATATCAAGGAGAGGAAACCTTAACGAAGAAATTTTGTACCTACATCAATTTTGAGAAAGAGAGGCAAAAAATAAAGTCATTTAAACAATGTGGAGATGACATTAGGACAATAAATGAAACCCTGACTACTAATGCATAAGGTTATTAAGGAATTATGAAATAAAATAATAATTAGCAATCAAATGACTTACCGACAGAAGTTAAAACTGAAATCATTAAAACTAAAAACCATCACGGTGTCAGGTCGGTCATGCTCACACGAATTCAATGCTTTTGCCCCATTCAACAAAAGTGCTCAACGTAGTTAGCTAAAAAGTTCTCACTACAAAAATATCATAGTATTACCTAAGCGCTTAACACACGGCACCGGAAGCAGTCTCACGTCGCATTGACCTCTACTAAATCCGTAGATGCCTGACTCACATACACCGGGCGACCGCGCGGTCGAGCGGTACTCTCGCTGCCACCGCACCTCCGCGCTGCCGTCCGCGCGGTGTAGCGGCGCCTCACATATGGGGCCCTGCATAACCGCGCGGATCATCGTGAGTGTAGGCCGAAGATCAGAAGATTCTTGTGAACAAACTGGTCAAAACCGTGTTAAATCCAACCGCGCGTAAACCGCTTTACCGCGCGGAGCACCGCTCCGAAATTCGCTTTACCGTCGTCGCCGTCCCCCGCGGCGGTACCTGGCGCCGTGTGTTAATCGCCTTAAGTAATTTTTCAAACAAAATATCAATGATGCGTCTACTATAGCTTTTGCCTTCTACTTTAGACTAGCTGATTAAATTACTGAATATTTTTGGATGCATTTTTGTATGCAATCTGGGTACGTCGTTACCTATACGAAGTTTTTAGCCATCTCCACGTTGTATCTTATGACTTTTCCAATTATTTCTTTTATATGTATAAATCATAGAACGACAAAATCAATGCAATCATTCATGGCGCCGATACAGGAATTGGAAATTAATTGAAATTGTAGAAGACGCGCTTAAGAATCTTACTAAAAGTATAGTAAAAACCTCCTATACCTGTATCAAAAGATTAAGGTTATGTAGAAATTTCTAGTGTATTTTAAACATTATTTACACACATGTATCTGATATTTTATTTTAATCGTATTTAAGTAACAATGACATCAGGCCCGAATCTTTTAATCATAAACTAAACTAAATATAAGTTCAGCGCATCTTTTTTTTTATATTTCATTAAGAAAAGCACAGAAAATAATAATTATGTCTTTTCTTTAGAGTGAATACTACTTCAACTCTTATGGCCTCTGTGGTTAGGTACCACAATTTTGAGAATAACACGTGTAACAAATTATAGAAATTCTTTAAAAAAATTATTTCACAATAATGGCGGATATCGCCAATGACTGTTGAAAAAATCAATAATTATGTCAGTTTAGATCTGTCATATTAGTCCGCGTCTGACGTATATTGATCTATTTTTGGTCGCCATGTTTATAATCGCGTCTAATCAGTTTATGAAATATCTTAATTTAGAAAAATATACGTTGGAGTTTTGACGGGAAAGCTAAGATGAATGTCACGCTCATTTATCATTGGACTTTTAAATTATTTATAGTGTCGTTTACTAAATAAAAGCGCGTGATTTATGTAGTAAAAAGTGCATTCAGTGGATATTTCATGAAGAACATTGAAATATCGCAGCATAGTGGCCACATCATAACTTTGCATCAAATCTCCCTTGTAGACGGCTCACGCGGCCGTTTTTTCAACTGTCATTGGCGATAACCGCCATTATTGTGAAATAATTTTTTTAAAGAATTTCTATTATTTGTTACACGTGTTATTGGCAAAATTGTGGTATAGCTATCTATCCATAGGGGCCATTCATCAAGAGTTGAAGTAGTATTCACTCTAAAGAAAAGAAGAAAGAATCTTAATTTGACAGGATTAAACTAAAATGTTATCTTCTATCCTTTTCTTTTTGAAATATAAAGAAAAAGATGCATGTAACTTAAAATTATTTTAGTTTGTGAACAAGAGATCGATGCCAATATATCTATCAGTGGTGCGAAAATTTACCTAATGTGACCAAAATTAGGACTCGTTATGTAAGGGAGCGTTCAAGTATTACGTAAAGCAATTTTAGAAGATTTTCGACCCCCTTCCCGCCCTTGTAACGCGCCGTAACGTTTTTCTGTACCCCCCCCCCTCCCTTCTCTAAACGTTACGTAAGACTAAAGTGATCAATTTTATCCTAAAGTCGTAAAAACTTATGTGGGTAATAGTTTTTACACTTGGCTTAATTTACTCAATAATATTTTTTTTAGAAACAACGTTACGTAACGTGTTTTAAGAATGACCTCCTCCCGCCCCTGTAACGCATCGTAACGTTTTACGAGACCCTCCCCCCCTCCGAAATATCGTTACGTCATACTTGAACGCTCCCTAATACATATGTAGACAAACTTTGGTACTTGGCCAAAATTTCTATGCTAGGTCGAGCCCACGTGGATACAATATCCTATAGAATAATCCAGGTTATACAGTACCTACCTTTGTGCCAAATTTGATCCAAATCCGTTCAGCCGTTTCATATCCACACATAGCTAAAAATTTTCACATTTACAATAATATTATTTATAGGATTTAATGTAGTCTTTTGTTTTTATAAATAGTGAAACCTATATTTAATTCGAATACCAAATATGAATAAGACCACCTATCACATTACAATTAACATTAAGCCTAGTCAAATTATTTTCCGACAGTGACAAATGTCAAACAAACTCATGGCGTACGTAGGTATACAGTATGTTAAGGAAACCCTGTCCGTCCCGTGAAGGTGTTGTTAGGTATCGATAACTGATTCTACTAATGGATACAAAACCCGGCTAAACTTAATAAAAAAAACCCCTAATAAATCGCGGCGGGCGGCAGGGCACGCGGCACTAGGTCGCATCGCTATTCGCTCATAATAATACCGGTGTTATCACTTTTTTTAAAATTACCAAATTTCGGGGAAGTTGGAATTAATTCGCTGGAAAAAAAGATTATTTCAAAATTCATTTGTATTGGTACTATGATGATTACGTAAAATTTTATATTATATTTGGTCATGTAACCAACCTAACCTTTATTATCCTTATGGGTCGGACAGGGTTTTCTTAACATACTGTTTATGATCATCAAACGTACGATTAAGAGGGGACTCTAGTGCCGAGGAATTTGGAAAATAGGTATTTGAAGAAACTATTGCCGTCGCGCTGCTTCCAACCTCCCCCGGAAAAGTGCGAAAAGGACAGTTGCAGCTCAGGCTGATTTTACCTACAAAAACGTTGACCGAAAGAAGTTGCGTATTTCGCTGTTTTCTTTTTCTAAATATGTCAGGACTCAATTATTTTTATATCAATTTAGAGAAATAGTATACCTATGCTTCTATTATTTTGTTTTTTGTCAAAAACTTATCACTTTTTGTCTAATAGTCATATGAACATCACGGTAAAAATGGATTATTATTCGCGATTTTGAAATATCGTATTTCTTTTATTAATTAAGTTTCGGAAAAATCAAATGATAGGGGCACGTATAATCACGGTGTAAAATTGTAAAAAAAAAAAGTGGTTGCTCTAAAAACGTTTGTATATAGAAAGCACCACTAGAGTTCCCTCTTAAGATAAGGAAAAAAAAAAAAAACAGAGAGCCCGGAGACACATCTCGACAGCCGCTGCGCCGGCGCATACAATCCTGTTGCTCCGTGGTTGAAAAAAATCAAGCATTTGTTAAACAGAATTTGCTATATTTTTTTAAACATACAAAACTATCCAAGTGTTTTTTTTTTCTGTGAACCAACCCAAATTAGTTGTTAAAAAGTATATAATTATATTTTATAAGTGTACATACTACAAATATACAACGATTATAATGAAGCGTTTCGTTTTATTTCACAATGTGTGTACTTACACAGAGGGACTCGTGGCTAAATGATGACTGCCATCTTCAAGGTTAAGCAATCCTAGCCGAGGTGTGTGAAGGGATGACCAAAAAAAAAACAAGTGTGCTTATGACCACACGACTGAAGTGAAACTCCTTTCGCTCCAATATATACATGTATACACATATACATATATTCATTTTCTATAAATATTTAAATTTATTTCATGGTTTCATTGGTAAATTAATATTTTTGCATAGATCTTCTATTTTTATTGAAAAAAAAAAAAACTCGTTGTAGACCTTGTAGTACCAAGCTCGCACCACGGGCGCCTCTGTGCTTATATCCCCCACTTAACTTCCGTTCGCCTTGCCCGGTCACTTTTCGTAACGCTTTCGCCAGCTTACTCCCCAAGTCAAGCGTGCGTAAAGAAGTTTCACTTCAATAAATAAGGTCAATCATAGTCCGTAATCAGTCTCCTAAAGAGTCTCCTTTAACCTTTTGAACGCCAATGTCGGCTATACTCGACTAGCACAAGTGTGCCTGTGCGCCGCGGTCGTCTATACTCGACAAAAAGAATTAAAAAGTCGTGAAAGATTTCAATTTAATATTGCAGTAGAACCTCGATAAGTAAAACCTCGGTATCTTAAAAACCTCTATAACTGCAAAAAATAATATGTGCCTTTCCCATCAGAGCCCAAAACCTCGATAACATAAAACACGTAACCTCTATAACTTAAATAAGTAATCCCTGTATTGCCCCCAGTAACTTAAAGAATTCCACAACCTCTGTATCATAAAATTGTTTGTCAATGAGTCATTTTGAAAGAGTGTGCAAAACAAAAGGTTTCTGTATTTATTCCTTACACGTGTTTACTAGTTAAATTGTTAACGTAAACAATACATATACTACCTATTGTTAGCTTCTTCGATATTCTTTAAAGCTTTGCGGCGGTTAGCCTTAAGACAACAGCTTACTTGGATCATAAGTTTTTGATCATTGTCCTGGAAACATAGGTTTCAACTCATTTTAAGCAAGTTTTATCACACAGTAGGTCTGTGTGATAAAACTGGCTCAAAATGAGTTCAAAAAGAAAACTAACTACACTCACATACGCTGATAAATTAAAAGCTATAGAAGCAGTGAAAAATGGATTGAAAAGGAAAGAAGTTGCGGCTCAGTTAGGGATACATGAGAGTACTTACATCATCAATCATTATTAAAAAAGGAGCTGTAATCTTTAAAAAACAAGAATCAGAAGAAAGTCTTCAATGTAAAAGCCGAAAAATTGCCGAATTCCCTAATTTAGAACAATGTTAAGAATGTAAAAATAGGAACAACAACATATGAACATACCTACCTCTATATTAATCTATCCCTCTATAACTTAAAATATTTTGTGTTTCCCTTGGACTTATCGAGGTTCTACTGTATAAGGTTAATTTTAACATACTAATGGTCCATTTTTTTGCGCTAGAGGTGTTGAAAATAAATGTAATATTAATGGTTATCGATATAAAATTGGAATCCATACATTTTACGCAGGTAGGTATTTATATCGATTTTCGGGCTTGGCGCACAGGGTACGGCGATGCCGTTTTGACGTAGCGATCAAAGGGTACCATTACATACCTGCCAGCCTTCCGCTCTGCAGACAGCAAGTTAAGCAGTTCGCATCATTCGTATCTTGGACGGCTGTTACAGATAATCAAAGCCCAAAGATCGGATAACTAAGGGATAAGCCCCCTAATTACTGGTATTGATAGTCTGTTACGCACTGACCCTGCTGGTGCCCAGTAAGTGACGACTGTTTTATAGTTACAGCCCGAAAAACTGAATTTGTACAACAAATATAACTGGCGTAATGTGGGTCTACAAACGACCAATTATTTCTAAAAAAATTTCATCGTGAAAAGTTAGGTGAGGTGAGAGCTTGGAATAGGGTACCTAGTTGACTAAAAAAACTAATTAGTCCGTCAGTCAGATTTCCAAAAAATACTAGACACGTATTTTTTCTTTTTTCTTATAAACAAAAAATGAAGACGACACAGTGCGTTGAAAACTCGTGTGACGTCACTGCACGCTACGCTTTTTAGCCAGCAGTTACGTCACCAGCCCCCACTCCTGATCTTTGTTGCCTTTTATATTTGTAAATTTTTATTGATTTGATAACACAAAATATACGTATCTAATATTTTTCTATAATCTGAATGACGGACTAAATAGAATCATTTTTTTTTTTATCCAGGAAACATCTCTATCAGCTGTCTAGTGTCAATCCCTAGCATTAGTTAGAATCATGGGTGTATCATCTGCCTCCCCTCCGGAACTCCCTTAATTACAAATCTATACATAAAGCTGAAGAGCTTGTTTGTTTGAACGCACTAATCTCAGGAACTCAATAGTCTGATTTGAAAAATCTTTTTGCGTTGGATAGCCCATTAATCCAGGAAGGCTTTAGGCTTTAAGATCGCGTTTCGATTAATAGGAGCGGTGCATAAAACAAAACCGCGAACGAAGTCGCGGACGGCCGCTAGTCCTTACTAATATTTTAAATGGGAAAGTGAGTTTGTTTGTTTGTTCCGCTTTCACGCCGTAACTACTGAACCCATTGCTTTGAAATTTTGCCGACGTAAAGTTAAAAGTCCGGATTAATAATAGGATAATTTTTATCCCAGAAAAAAATGATGAATGAAATTTCCGAGGGAAATCTAAAAAGCGCGATACAGCCGAAATCCACGCGGTTGTAGCCGCGAGCGGTAAGCTAGTTAAAGTATAAACATGGACTTAAACAGGATCATATGCGTCTATTTGTCCTACACGCTACACAACAAATACAGGGTGTATCTGACATCGTAACGCAAACTTCGCGAGAAGGCTACACCGCATGCCACTAATAAAATTATTATAGTCATTTATATCGTTAATGAGCGGTTACAGAAATAACAGTGTTTAAAAAAATGTGTCGGCTCGGCCTTTGAACGTTGCAAGCGTGCCGCCGCGCGTTTTTGTGAGTATGACGTTGACCCCTGATGTAAACTCTATTAAATCAGCTGATAGGATAGTTTTTCGAGTTTTGTTCACATTGCGCTTTTTTTGCGTAATTAGCGAATAAATTATTTTTTACTTTAAAATCTTATTGGGTTATAAATGTATAGCAATTATGAACGGTTTAACGTGAAAAAAACTACATGTAATTTTTTTTAAACATGAAAAAACCGACGAAAAATTCCACCACTGGGGGGGTTCAGCGTCATGTATTGGATCCATGGTACTCGTTTGTGCGTCGATGTCAGAGACACCCTTTATGTACCTAATCTTTCAGCAGGTGTCCTTGTGTAGTTTGTAAGACAAAATAGCTGGGGATGATTCGACCTTAAAAGTCTGACTTGCTCCCATAGCCCTGACTTAGAAGGCCAGAAGCTGGGTACGCCCGGACGGATTAACTTCCTTCATCTAAGTTTTCACGGGGTGGTAACAGAACCGCGTTGCTGGATACCTGTCTAGCCATTCGAATAATACAGGTATCAAATTATAAAGCCAAGTGGTGCACCCCGAGATTTTTAAAAACCGCTATTACAAGAATAATCTCTCTTTAGAAATTTCAGGGAATATATTGTTAATTGCTGCTTCAGCTTCCATTTTCATTGCATCGGGAGTGCAGCTTATAGCATCATCACTTGCAGAACTCATGTTTTTTTCCTAATTAGCACGTAATTATAATAAAATCTCAAAAACAAACAATATTGAAAGTTCTTCAGTTTCTATTTCCGCCTTTTTTTCATCTTTTTATTCTAATTATTTTTTCAAGAACGAAATTGAGTTTCGCCGTTCGATATTTAAAATTGATGACTATTAATGATATAATCATTAATCAACTCATTTATTTTATTTTTTTTGGCGGGAAAGTCAAGCTGAGTGTCACGCTCATTTTTCATCGGACTTGTAAAATTATTTAGTGTTGTTTACTAAATAAAAGTGCGTGATTTATGTAGTAAAAAGTGCATTCAGTAAATAATTCATAAAGAACAGTGAAATATCGCAGCATAGTGGCCAGATTATGACTTTGTCTCAAACCTCCATCGTAAGACGGGTCACGCGGCCGTCTTTTTCGACATGAACAATTCATTACGTGACTTTGGCTAAATGCACAAACCGTGCGAAGCAATAAAAGAAAGAAAGAAAGATTATACTCATAAGAACACAAGGCTGAATAGCGAAGTGACCGCTTTTGTCATTGGGCTGAATGCATGATGTCTATTGCCAGTATGATGGTTAGATGTACGCGAACTTTTTGAAAGACTGAAGAGTTTTTTTATTACCTACCGCCCTAGCGCTTTTCTAGCTACATTATTACCCTAGAGCGTTAATTGCTCACCTGCAAGCCCCATTTGGGGGTAATCAGGACCTACTTAACGAATATGAGAGTTAAAATGTATTTCCTATACAAACCTTAATACAACTGCCCGACCTGGAATTAGCCCTCATCCTCAGCAATACCGCCCGCGCAGACGATCTGACACCTCTTTGACAGTCGCTACGGGTACCAACAAGCAATCTTAGTAAATGGAATCGTTTTCTAGACCAGAGGGCGGTTTTAATATAGTTCTAAAAGGGCTAGGTAGATGAAAAAGTATACTGCTCCAGCGCGTACCACCACTAAAGGTCATAAGCACACTTAAACGACTCTGCTCCAACACCGCCCTAAAATAAGGCGACTGCTCGCAGCCGGCGCGGCGACAGCTATCAGGCACCCAACAGTCCACGCGGCGACTCCTAGCAGACGCCCAGCTGTCCACCCATCGCCCGCTCTAGCTTTTCGCGATTGGTTTCTATTGAAGCAACTCGTCTTTTTTACAATGTCTCGATTCACAATGCGCGAAAGATCGAGGGAGCGGATTACTTGATAGATACTGACTGACTGAGCCACGGGGTACTTGGACTGAGCGCCGAGCGGCGACTGCTAGCAGTCTGCTCGCGGACACCGCGCCGACCACTCGGCTACAACGAGCGGCCAGCGAGGCGTCAACTACCGAGTAGTCTGACGTCGGTAAGCTCGCTGAAAGCGCGCTCTCTGCTAATTTTTGATGTCAATGTAAAATATATCTAAACTGCAATATTTAAAGCCCATATTTGAATAATATTAGTTTTGCCGGGTAGGAGAACAGTCGTTTAAGTGTGCTATGACCTCTACTCTTGCTTCATACAATTTCACGTTTCACTAACGCAATTTAGTACGTACACTCTATCATCGCAGCCTCTCTTTCGGACCGGATTGATTCCTTACTAGCCCGAGCTTCCGGCAGGTATCTCTCCACAACTGTGCTGTGTTTATACTTTATTTTCTTCTAATGTTGTATATTGGGACTGGGAGCAACAATACGTTCATATTGTAATTTTGAATGTCGAAAGGAACAATTTTTCTCACTTTTAAATAATTTAGTATCGGTAACCATTGATTTAATGATGTTTGATTTGTTGCTAAAAGCTCTCTATACAATATGTAAGGAAACCCTGTCCGACCCATAAGGACAATAAAGGTTGGTTATACACATGACCAAATAAAATATGAAATTTTACATAATCGTCATAGTAACAATACGATTGAATTTTGAATTTTTTTTTTTTTCGCCAATTAATTCCAACTTCCCCAAAATCAGGTATTGTTTTTTAAAGGGACAAACAACACCATTTTCGACGGTATTATTATGAGCAATGCGACCGCGTGCCGCGCGTCTAACCCCCTTCGCCCGCGCATGTATTTCCTACCTAACAATACTGCCACGGGTCGGACAGGATTTTCTTTAGATATTGTATAATCAGCATGGTAATTGCGTGACACACTTTCAGTAGGAATGAGTTTCATTTTGACAGTTCAACAACATCCATTGCGTAATTGTCATTATAGAGGAAATTCATTTTTTGAACTTAAGCAGCAATGGATAAGTAACATGCTTCAAAATAATAGTAATGATGTGTTACGCATTTAGGACAAAGGATAACAGAATCAAACAAAATATACCTAAATAGTAAAGCAGAAGTTTTATTGAATATAAATGGAAAAATAATAATAAAAAGAGACTGTATCTTTTCTTGTGCCTTGGCCAGTGTTTAGGAAGACAAATAAAGAAAGTGTTGTTAAGCATAATTTTATATTTTTAACGGAGGTGTTTAACAGGCCATAAGTCGATCGATACCTAAAGGTTTAACCAGACTCTCGTTGTCGATCTCTGGATTGTTGTTCTACTCTTCGTTTCGTACCGAGATTCTATTTTACCCTAAAGGCATATAAATCCCTCGATCCAGGCTTCATAAGACTTAAGACAGCCATTACGGGTACTCAGTAGCCCGAAAGTCCTAGCGGCCCCGGGCGGCCGCGGATGTAACCGGGACTGGACGCTGGGATGATGAGTAGCCCGAAAGTACTCAAATAATTAAGTTGTGGAAGTCAGACAGGCAGTATCCATGGGCGTACCGAGGGGGTGACCCCATGAAAATCACACAGAATATGTAGGAACTCCCTTGATTACTTAACCAAGTATAAACGAGGACTTATCTCCAACTTTTAAATAAACCTCGCAGTAAACACTGACAAGATGTTGATGTAATTGCCAAAAAACAGTGTGCAATCACTCAAAAAATTTGACTTGCCTCCGCTAGGCCAGAAGCCGGGAACGCCCATGGCAGTATCCTTATGTCAGTTAGACAAGATGGCCGGCCGATAGTTGGAAAATGATGATTAATTAATCCCACGTCGAGAATCCATTAAAACGCATGCCAGCGCGTCAATAAACATACTGTTGGATTTTTAACTCTCAACGTTAGCGTCAGAACCTGGGTTTTTTTTTTATAAGTTATAAACTAGTGCTTGACCGCAATCCCGCCTGATGGTAAGCAGTGATGCAATCGTTGATGGTAAAGCGCGCTAGTTAATTAAGAGCCTATTCACTCTAGCCTTGAAGACACTCAAATTGTAGTCCGACGGAAACACCGCCGTTGGCACATTGCACGCCGCAAGACGGGTCGTACGATGATGGAAAGTTCAAAGGAGATGGGGCAATTAAATCGTTCAATTCCCTCGCACACTCTCCAAAATATCTGGTATTTCTTAATTATGTTTAGCAACATGCACGTAACTTAGAAGTAAACCTAAACACTGGCCAAGGCAGATCTTTAAGCAGGCAACGGGAAGGGAGACGTTGATTAACAACGTCATTACGGACGACGAGACTGGTGTTGCCATTGCAACGAAGAAAACAGTTGATACTTCCGCGGTCCATGGTGTCGTCAGCATCGTCGTCACCCTGAAGACGCTCATCTTTTACTCCGTTTCCATTGCCACCTGGAAAAATAGAAAATTTCAGCTTAGAAACCTGTTTAACTAACAACAACACAAGCCCGTAAATGCGTAATACACTCGGAGAGAAATAAGCTTGCATTTTGACCATGCAACAACAAATCAAACCTCTGTGGACAGTATTTTATACAATACAAAAAGAAAACCCTATCCGATCCGTGAAAGTATTGTTAGGTATTGATAACTGCTTCTTCTAATGCCTATGAAGCCGGACTAAACTTAAAAAAAATATATGTGTGGTAGGCAATAGATGCGCGGGCGAAAGGGGGGGGGGGGGGGGCAGGGCATGCGGCACGCGGTCGCATTGCTCATAATAATACCGTCGAAAATGGTGTTGTCACTTTTTTTAAAAATTACCATATTTTGGGGAAGGAATTCTTTCAAAATTCATTGGTATTTTTACTATGACGATTATGTAAAATTTAATTTTTTATTTGGTCTTGTGTTTACCTAACCTTTATTATCCATATGAATCGGACGGGGATTTCTTTACATATTGTATAATAAAGCAATGCGCGCTTTAACTGGAGTACCTATTAAATAAACCTCTTAGTTACCAAGTATTCAAACAGCCTATGAATATGTAAGTACTACTTTATCTAAAGGGTGTATCTTACATCGACGCACAAACGAGTACCATGGATCCAGTACATGATTCTGAACTCCCCAGTGGTGGAATTTTTCGTCGGCTTTTTCATGATTTAAAAAATATATATGTCTTTTTATCACTTCAGACCGTTCATAATTGCTATACTTTTATAACCCAATAAGATTTTAAAGTAAAAATTAATTAATTCGCTAATTACACAAAAAAACGCAATGAAAACAAAACTCGAAAAACTATCTTATCAGCTGATTTAATAGAGTTCACATCAGGGATCAACGTCATACCTACAAACTCGCACGGCGGCACGCTTGCAACGTTCAAAGGCTGAGCCGACACTTTTTTTAAACATTGTTATATCTGTAACCGTTCATTAACGACATAAATGACTACCATACTACTACCATAATTTAATTAGTGGCATGCGGTCTAGCCTTTTCACGAAGTTTGCGTTACGATGTCAGATACACCCTGTATAAGTCTCAGAGAAGTCTATAAGTATTACAGTGGCCTTTATCTTATAGCGTCTTATATGCGCTTTATCATCTAATATTATAAATCGTAGTAAACACGGGTTATAGCTACTTTAATAACTGTACAAACTGTAACTGTCAGTGGCCCTAAAGTTCATTTCAGATAATCATGCGATGAAGTTTGTTCACCCCTCCTACTAATGATCCCAATATTCCCACACGATACAACAACAATAACACTATCGTATCGTTGTTGTCGCCTCTTACCACGAATACACTTGTTTTGATCGTGTTAGTAACACATCACTCACTGTACATTGTTTTTGTATCGTGTGAGAATATTTGGATACATTAGTAAGAGGGGTGAACAAACTTTATCGCATGATTATCTGAAATAAACTTTAGTCTGCTATTTTATAAATTTGAAATGAAATGAAATCGTTTATTAAGCAAGTAGGATCACCGATCACTTTTACACGTCATGTTTTTTTTTTTTTTTGTTAACTAGATGAAGCCGGCATTTCCTAACTGACTACCTCTGAGAAGAAATAGCCGAAACAAACTCAGGGATCATCGTCTTTTTTCAAGTCCAGACATTACAAATGAGAATGTTTACAATAATTTACCTTATAATTACGCATATTGCTTAATAATAATGCTTAACAGAGCGAGCAGCTCAGTCTCAAGCTTTTTTGTCTTCTAAATAATCTGTGATTTTATAATACCCCTTTTTGCAAAGTTTGACCTTTATATAGTTTTTAAATCGTTTAATTTGTCATTCCAACACGATTCCATTGTCAAAGTGCTAAAATTTCGTAATCTGCTAAATATTTTTCGAAATATATTAACGGGTTTTATAATAATTGCAATTATTATGATACCCGTTAGTAGAAAATTATTTTCTAAAAACTACGACTCAATTTGAACATTGGAGAGAGGAACAAGGAATGTCAGTGATAGACCACTGGAAAGTAATAATGACGTCATCCGGTTAGTAGATTACGACACTTGTCAAAATCGATCGTTATGAGATCACTGATCGACTATTCTGACACTATTGTAATAGCTAGACTAGGGCCCCTGGTATTCCGATCGGAATCGCAAAGGTCCGAAACGAAAAGGTGGCTCTTCGCCATCAACCAATAGCAATAAAGGATAACTGAAAGTGTTAATGGGGGTGGTATAGGAGGCTGGCGGTGAGCAGTGGGCAGCTCGCCGCCCGGTAAGGACCAGGCCCAAGTCGACGGCGCGTCGTGTTTCACGCGTGCCTCAAAGAGATGTCAGCACATCGTGACGGGGTCCACGAAGACCGATGCCTCATAAGTCAGGGTATATTGATATAATTATTATATTGATAAGTTATAATAAAAAAATTTTTTCGTAAAAATATTTTATGGTGGTAGGCCATAACATCCGCCGCCGGCAGAAGTTACCATCCATCAGACAAAGCCTTGCCGCCAAGCGATTTGTCGTGTTCCAGCATGATGTCTGGTGAAGCCGTACGGTGGACGGGTCTGAGCAGTTTTGTTGCGATGTGTGCCGGGTACGATGCGCTTAATGTTGTGTTGGGAGTTTGGTCGTGGAGGGTCTTCAGATCAATCTCCCTTTGGCGCAGCATCGTTGGTCGTGTTGTTTCTGAGTGAATAGGCTCTTAATAAACTAGCGCGCTTTACCATCAACGATCGCATCACTGCTTACCATCAGGCGGGATTGTGGTCAAGCGCCAGTATAAAATTATTAAACATATATACAGTATGTTACGAAAACCCTGTCCGACCCATAAGGATAATAGAGGTTAGGTAAACACATGACCAAATATAATATAAAATTTTACGTATTCATCATAGTACCAATACAAATGAATTTTGAAATAATCTTTTTTTCCAACGAATTAATTCCAATTTCCCCGAAATTTGGTAATTTTTAAAAAGTGACAACACCGGTATTATTATGAGCGAATAGCGATGCGGCCACGTGCCGCGTGTCCTGCCGCCCGCCCCCCGCGGTCGGCAGTCGAAGGGTGGTCAACGCACATTTAATAAGTTACCTCCTTTTGCGAAATAATATTTATTTTTTTTAGGGGGATTTTTTTTTTAAGTAAAGCCCGGTTTTGTATGCATTAGTAGAATCAGTTATCGATACCTAACAACACCTTCACGGGTCGGACAGGGTTTTCGTAACATACTGTATATAGCGTATGCGTGTGTGACCTTTGGGTTGGTCTGTGACGGACTGAGGAGTGCCAGCGAAGGCGCGCCGACGCCGCCGGCTGGTAACACCCGCGGTGCGGGTGCATAGCCGTGCGTTAACACAGTGGGACACTCCTGAATCAGATATCTACTTCTATATGTTGTAGTACGCTAACTGATAGTGTGTCTTGTACTATAATTTAGGTACACTCGAGATCTATGAACATACAAAGAATTTGGGTTTATGCTGTGTACGCGTTTAGTTCCTAGTAAAATGCCCTGAAAACGACCAGCAAGTTTAATGAAATATATAAAACAAAGACACTCACTAAGAAACCGTTGCAGAAGTATCGGTACTAATTCACTGGTGTAGTAGGAATAATTATTACGCTAGGTGGTTGTGGGGTTTCATCGCTCCCAGGGTCAACTTCTGCCTCAGTTGTTCTTCTTAAGTCCGATTTTATAATTATCACCGGCAAGTCTTCAACGTCAGGAGCATACGCCCATTTTCTGTATAACTTCTGGGCCACAGTTATAGGTGCATGGTAATTTTGATCATAAAACAGGTTTTGACTGACTCGACTAGTCACAAATGGTATTTCAACGTTTGCCGTCACAACACGACGTGTAGCCTTCTCATCAAAATCTTCGCCAGCTTGTTTCGCCTTTAAAGTGGCGGTCAAAAACGTTGACCATCTTGGATAGTAATAATCTGTGAACAACTCTGCCCATTGCTTACAAGCATAATCGGAAATCTCTCCATTCGGTCCCCAAAGAGTTATCTGGTTTCGTGCGTTTAACTCATATAAGTCGGCTTCATCTGGATCAGCGCCTAGAGCTCTTGCTTTTTGGAACCATGTCGCTGCAGAGAAATGTTCGTTTTGATCCAATATATTACCAATATCACTGAGCGCAGCGAGAAAACGATTAATAGATGCGTTATAAACGAATTCGTTTGTAGATCTGTCGTTGATAACGTTCACATAAAGCTGTTCCGCTCTGTACTGCAGAGCTTGTCGAGTCACATCCACTACGTCATACAGATAGCCTTCGGCGTTCGTACACCCGTCAACGTTGAGGAACACAAGCTTTCTAAAGGCCTGGAATAAATCATAGCTTTTATACCAAGCCCATGGTTTTATTTTCAAACTAGGTCTTCGAGTTGTGACGTATTTGCCTCTAACTCTGTTTAAACCGTTAAAACTATAAACACTTTTGAGCAGATATTTCCAGGCTTCTGCAGTAGCGTTGCATCCGTACCTTCTCTCGGCGTAATCAGCAACCCATGTTTCGAGATCCTGCACTGGAGATTTGCGCCAGGCCGACTCCAACATCAAATCGTACACCACATAGTTCTGGTTGATACCTTCCGGAGTAAGGCCTATCCCGATCATAGTGCTATTTGCTCGGGACCTAACTTCATAAACATCTTTGTTTATGGTGATCATATTACCATACATTCCCAGTGTTCCACCGAAGTTGTGTAACATGCACCAGATGAAAGGTTGGCCAAAATACATTTGGTAAAGGTCGTACTGAGGCCACTGTTCTGATTGCAGGTCGAGTATTAGCATCCTGCCATTAGGTACAGAATTTATAAAACTCCTCACCCTATTGACTGGCCATGACAGCGGAGCATCCACAAACATCCAATTCTGAATAAGCCATACAGCATCTTTATCAAAATCCGATAGTGTGTAAAATATTTTTTTTGCGGTCTCCTGAACAAATTGTGTGGAAAATAACGTTATGTGGACTTCGTTGAAGGGATCGGCAGTGTAAATGTGACTTACAGGCGCTTGTATAGTGATTTCGTCCAGAAACATTTTCCCTATGACAGAAAACAAAGGGTCAAATGGGTCCAAGAATAGACCGCAGCAGTACTCGTTCTCGAATTTATTCCACTGATCCACTTTATGAAACGTAGTGTTGGGGTACAGCTTCGCAAATGCCACTGGAACGTGACCATTGAAAGCTGGTAACACATGAACCATGCCAAGATTACGCATTCTATCAATGATATCGTTTTGAATGTCAGTTTGCAAATTATGCCAGGACTTCGGCAAGGGTCCTCCCCAACCATGGACGTTGCCCATTCGAAGCCATGACAAAAACGCGGGTCCGGTGAAGTGTTGGTCTATTTCTTCTTGGGTCATGCCTACCTGGCGGTAAACTTGCGCCCAAGCTGCTTCCTGAGCTACTGGTGCCAGTGCCAAATTGATTCCATTGAGCGCCATCCATTCTACATGTTTTCTGTAGTCATTAACGTTCCACCAGACGAAACTATACGACGCGGTACATACGTTTTGGTAGTATCGGAATCTGTCATTAGCAATTACGATCTCATCTACTTCTGGGAGCGTATCAGGTATAAGAACGTGTTTAGTCTGCCACTCAATTTGACTCTTGCAATATTTCTTCAGATAATAGTTGAAACCCCACACTGCCGCCACGCCTGTACTAGCCTTGATGTTGAGCACACCTTCATGTGTTTTTAAGCGGAAGGAGTCCTTATTGTCTTTGAATAAAAGAGGATCTATTTCGACCAATACTTTTTGAGAGTATTGCGTGATGATTTCTAATGCTGAACGTTTTTGAACTTCGGTTGGTGCCAAGGTTTGTAGTTTAGTTGGGTCTAAATAATTTAGGTTTAATGCCGACGCGAGAGCTCCTAGGAGGAGCGTTGATAAGATGGACCGCCACATGACGCTGGCAAAGTCTCACTGCCGACCGGCCACAGAGGTATAATTCATTCTTATTGGTTATGTCGCAGTTTGAATATCGAATTGGTAAGACCACAAAGTATCCGGACTAATAAATATAATTTACATTGAAATATTTTTCTTATTATGATTATTTGTAGTTTTTAAATAAACAAATTTCGCAGCTATAACCAAATGATGTCACTATTCTACAATCAAAAAATATTCCAATATAGAAGGCAACTATAACTGTTGCCAATGTTTTCATTGTTCGTCGAACTGTCGTCACCAAGTGTTATTTTATGAAAATATGTCATGTGACACTTACCAAATCACACAACAGGGCCCACGCTGTGTGGAAACATAGGCCGATTATTCTTAAAGTCTCTAAGATTGTTTTTTGACGTGACAACGTTTATTAAATTGGTACGGCGTGGAGTCATTCTCGAAAACACCGTAACGGCCGAATCTGACGCCACACGGAGTCCACGCCTACTTTACCCCCACCCCTAGAGCGTGTGTCACACTCGTGCGCGAGGTCTATTACCATGTAATAGACGTTGTCACGTTCAAATATCGGCAGTATTTGTTATATATTTACTAACTGAGTGTGAAAGATTTCAGTCCGCATGAGAGGATCTAGTTAGAGAAGCAAAGTTAAATGTAAACGATGTTTATATGTTGCAACATATTTTGCCGACACCTACCACCGGAGCTGCTTATAAATTAATTAAGTTTGTATTATTACGTTTTGCGTTATAAAGTCTGATAGAGTAGATTTTTATTGTTGTTCATTTTTAATATTATTAATTATAAGGTCTGATGACACTGGCATGTACAATAATTGTATAAGAGTCCCTAAAAATAAATAAATATAAAAAAGTATTAATTTTTTTGTGTCAATAAATATTTATAATCATAGTATATATTATTCTAGCAAAGTTTATACACTACTTATGTACATTATATCCAAGCCCAGACATTTTATGAAACGTACGTTTTTGTTTGTTGAACTGCAACATCTACTTGAGTTTAAATTGACCCTCGTCTCAAGTCACTCGATAACATCGGTCAAGTAATTTGTTCCAAGTATTTCTTATCACTTTCTTTATTGTATACATATGTGCCAGATACGACTGTCTGTTTAGTTCTATGTAAAGATTAGCTGCGCCCAGCGGAAAAATACGATCTCTTGGAAACATCGGGATAAAAGTTTCCTGTGTTAATGCTAGTAAATGTAAATGTAGCGGTAACGAACGCGGCCGCTGCGCAAGTAAGCGCGGGTTCGATCCCGGCGCAGTGTAAATATGGATTAGTATTCATAAATATAAATATTTGCACTGGTCTGGTCGTGCCATCTAATGGCAGTCATTACGGGTTGTTGGAGCCCTAACAACTCGTAACGACTGCCTTGGAAAAAGTCAAACAATGGAGATATTTCCTGGGTAAAAAAATTAAATATTCTATTTAGTCCGTCATTCAGATTATAGAAAAATATTGGATACGTTCATTTTGTTTTATCAAATCAATAAAAATTTACACACGTGTCGTTTTAATTTTTTGTTTATATGAATAAAGAAAAAGTACGTGTCTGTACTAGACACGTACTTGTACTGACGGACTAATTAGTTTTTTTTAGTCAACTACTCTATTCAGTACACACCACATACACTTTCTAAACATAATCGTCTCGCTATCACATTTTTAACGTTTGACACAAGGTCAAAATTCAAGAACTAGCTAGTCCACTGGCACACCTGCGAAAATTGCATTATACAGTATGTTAAGAAAACCCTGTCCGACCCGTGAAGGTGTTGTTAGTTATTGATAACTGATTCCAGCAATGGATACAAAACCGGGCTAAACTTAAAAAAAAAATCCCCCTAAAAATAAATATTATTTCGCAAAAAGAGGTAACTTAATAAATGTGCGATAAGCACCCTTCCGTGGGCGGCGGGCGGCAGGGCACGCGGCACGTGGTCGCATCGCTATTCACTCATAATAAAACCGGTGTTGTCACTTTTTTAAAAATTACCAAATTTTGGGGAAGTTGGAATTAATTCGCGGGAAAAAAAGATTATTTCAAAATTCATTTGTATTGGTACTATGATGATTACGTAAAAGTTTATATTATATTTGGTCATGTGTTTACCTAACCTTTATTATCCTTATGGGTCGGACAGGGTTTTGCACTAGTCACTGTCCCCTAAGATACAGGCCTAGCCTAGTTTAGGGGGACAGGGATAAACCTATTGTAACTATTGTAATGCATTATTAATGTAAATAAAAAGAAAACTTTTTTTCCTTAAAAGAGTTCGGTGTTAGACGTAAGTTTGAGAAATGGCACAGAAAAAGTTGGCTATATTTCAACTTTTTCATTTGACAGCGGTTACGTTCCAATAGGGTATTAAACTAAAAAAAAGTAATTAGTCCGTCAGTCAGATTTCCAAAAAGTACTAGACACGTATTTTTATGAAAACTCGTGTGACTGCACGCTACACTTTTTAGCGATCTTTGATGCCTTTTATATTTGGCATTTTTTATTGATTTGATAAAACAAAAAATACGTGGCTAGTATTTTCTGGAAATCTGACTGACGGACTAATTAATTTATTTTAGTCAAATACCCTATTGTGATCCAGTTATGCTACCAGTCCAGTTATACCATCTGTCAAAAGGTTAGCGCGATACGAAATATAACTAACGTTTTGTTTTAGTTGCGATGCAATTTTGTTGTACTTAGTTGAATTATTTTAGCGCGATTTCCTTACCCAATTAACAATAGTATAAGCTACCTTTTATCTCGATATTCTGGCATCGAATCTGATGCGAGTAAAACCGTGGGGTGGGTCTAGTCTCCAATAATTAACATTTTATATGTCAGAACAAATTAGGTACGTTGTTAAATATTATCATCATTAGTTACTGTTATCAGTACATCACTTATTTCGGTAAAATATTGTTTATAAACCATGATAATTTCGGCTTACGTGTAGACTTGTTTCTTAAACTGATTTTTGTTGTATTTATTCATATGGAAGTATCTTTTTTTTTAATAATTATTATTAACTAGCGCTTGACCGCAATCCCGCCTGATGGTAAGCAGTGATGCGATCGTTGATGGTAAAGCGCGCTAGTTTATTAAGAGCCTATTCACTCAGAAAAACTGAGCGAATAGGAAGGAAGACGGCAGTTGAACGAGGTGATGCAATGTTAAAACCAATAATACGACCAATGATGCTGCGTCAGGGGGAGATTGATCTGAAGACCCTCCATGACTAAACTCCCAACACAACAACATTTGGCGCATCGTACCCGGCACACATCGCAACACAACTGCTCAGACCCGTCCTCCGTACGGCTTGACCAGGCATCATGCCGAAACACGACAAATCTCTTGGCGGCAAGGTTTGTCTGGTGGGTGGTAATTTCTGCCGGCGGCCGATGTTATGTTATGACCGTGATGTGATGAACGAAATACATACATTGCATGTTATGTGCATAGCACATTATGTAATGTTTTACATAATATTACGCGACGGATTCCAATCCATAGCACATTATTATGTAGGTACCCATTATTTAGACACAGTTGGCTACCATGAGTTTTCATTACGAAGTCTCGATCATCGATATCGACCGCGATTGACTCATCGATTGGCCCGCTTCAAGAACTCTCAGCCAATGAAAGCGCCAAACGCTCTCCATACAGTATGTCAAGAAAACCCTGTCCGACCCGTGAAGGTGTTGTTAGGTATCGATAACTGATTCTACTAATGGATACAAAACCGGGCTAAACTTAAAAAAAAATCCCCCTAAAAAAATAAATATTATTTCGCAAAAAGTGGTAACTTAATAAATCTGCGTTAACCACCCTTCCGCGGGGCGCGGGCGGCAGGGCACGCGGCACGTGGCAGCATCGCTATTCGCTCATAACAATACCGGTGTTGTCACTTTTTTAAAAATTACCAAATTTCGGGGAAGTTGGAATTAATTCGCGGGAAAAAAAGATTATTTCAAAATTCATTTGTATTGGTACTATGATGATTACGTAAAATTTTATATTTTATTTGGTCATGTGTTTACCTAACCTTTATTATCCTTATGGGTCGGACAGGGTTTTCTTAACATACTGTATAGACGATCGAGTCTCATGGTAGCCACACATGCCGCCTCTCTGTGACATGGAGTTAGCCGTTTTTCGCCAAGCGGACCCAATGCGAGTTGGTCCATGGACATTCGAAACTTACCCATTAAACGATATAAAAACTATATAAAGGCCAAACTTTGCAAAAGGGGGTATTATAAAATCTCAGATTATTTAGAGGACAAAAAAGCTTGGGACGGAACCAATATGCGTAATTATAACGTAAATTATTGTAAACATTTTCATCTTTAATGTCTGGACTTGAAAAAAGACGATGATCCCTGAGTTTGTTTCGGCTATTTCTTCTCCGAGGTAGTCAGTTAGGAAATGCCGGTTTCATCAAATTAAAAAAAAAACCATGACGTGTAAAGGTGATCGGTGATCCTACTTGCTTAATAAAGATTTCATTTCATTTCATTAATATCGTATGTCTTCAAATTTTAGGAGCAGTCATACCCCGGATTCCTCAACCGTTTTGAGAGCAGTGGCAATGAAATAAATTTCACATGTTTGGGTTTGGATTCGAACCCACCACTAATAACTTGTAAAATAGGAGTTGACACCACCAGGCCACCGTCACTGCTCTTTGCCACGTCT
This sequence comes from Sesamia inferens, assembly GCA_037179545.1. NCBI lineage: Eukaryota > Metazoa > Arthropoda > Insecta > Lepidoptera > Noctuidae > Sesamia > Sesamia inferens. Next base: position 10,790,512 of record CM073935.1, on the reverse strand, counting down.
CCAACTGTTTCATAGAAACATTTTTTTATTTGCTCAAACTCACGATTAAAACGTACAATGATAACATTTATTGGATCATAGTTCAGAGTTCACATCACTTAATGGAGTGCATTCGCCTCCGTCTAAGATTAGTACGTGCATGATAACGAAGACAGACAACATTGGGGGAAGTACCGCTTAAAGACAAAAACTATGAATGCTATATCTGATCAGAGCCTGTAGCCAATGTAACATCGCTTGGTAGCGAAGCCAAATCGAATTCCAAACCAGCCAATGGCGGTGTAGCGCGTAGGTCGTGTTACGTAATTAAAACTCAGATAAATCGAACGTTGTGTATTGCACGTAAAAGGGTACAATGTATATAATGTGTACAATAGCGCGATGTAAGATAATTAATCACGTAGCAATACCGTGAATATAACCTCTTGAAATCCTAGTGGTGAGACCCGCTTGTGGGAAGCCACTAGAATGTGCTAATCACGAGTATCGTCACGTTGGTCTTGTAATCACGTCGGTACGATCACGTCGGTTAGAATCACGTCGGGTCACCAATAGCAAATCAGCTTGTTGTCCTGCGGATGTCCACGCGGTGTTGCGTGCGTTCTTGATGTTGATTCGTTGATCGAGGCAGTCCGCGGCGCGTGATTGGTTGGTGTAGAAAGCGCGCCAACTCAGTTTGGTTCTCACGCGCATTGACGATGGTCAACAGATGTCTTCCGGGGTGAGATTTATAGGAACCCACGCTGCGGGGGTCAGGGTTGCAGCGACGCGCGCCATGATCTCCGCGGTCCTGGTGTGATTTATAGCCGACCCTTCCCACTGGGTAAGAGAACATGTGTAGCATCTGCTGCAATACTCTCCCCTTAGCGAAGCGTACATAGCGTGCAGGCGTCTTGACGATCCTGCCTGATCTGGTACGTTGTTCCCTCGTATGCGGGTCTGGATGTAGGCTGGATTGCACATCTATTGTAGCAGATGCTACAGCAGGAGCGTGATTTATCGGGTCGCGTGATCAATCTTTTTCGTTATTGGTTGGTTTAGTATTCGATTTCGTTTCGCTACGAAGCGATGTTACATTGGCTACAGGCCCAGAGCTTTTAAGCATACAACAGACATAATTTTTTGTTCATTATTGTTTCTCATTCGGCATTTATCGAATTGTAAGTCATAGATTTGCACTCCGTCAGACGCTTTGTCTACATTATTTCATCAGCGTGCTCTCAAAACGGTGAAGGCAAAAATCTTGAGAAAACCGGCATGTCCTAGAGGTAAAAAACTTCGAAGACGTGTGACAATTACCAACCCGGCTTAATAATTAAATTTCCTCGGGGGTAGGCCATAACATCGGCCGCCGGCAGAAGTTACCACCCACCAGACAAAGTCTTGCCGCCAATTGGTTTGTCGTGTTCCGGCATGATGTCTGGTGAAGCCGTACGGAGGGCGGTTCTGAGCAGTTGTATTGCGATGTGTGCCGGGTACGATGCGCCTAATGTTGTTGTGCTGGGAGTTTGGTCGTGGAGGGTCTTCAGATCAATCTCCCTTTGGCGCAGCATCGTTGGTCGTGTTGTTGGGTTTAACATTGCATCAAACCGGTCAACTGCCGTCTTCCTTTCTATTCGCTCAGTTTTTCTGAGTGAATAGGCTCTTAATAAACTAGCGCGCTTTACCATCAACGATCGCATCACTGCTTACCATCAGGCGGGATTGCGGTCAAGCGTTAGTTTATAATTATTAAAAAAAAAACCCGCGCTGATTATGGCCAATCCCCTTCACCAAAAGGAGGCTTATGTACCAGGAGAGGGAACATTTTAGACTGTTTATGTTGTTATGTTCTCCGCTACTGAACCTCGCTTCGCAGCAATGGGCAGACATCACAATTTTACAGTAAATAGCCTGCAGACCGATCACAAATGCGCGGAATACATGTAGCGTAACTCAAATATTTTAGATAGGTAACTAGAAAAAAAAAAAAACCGTCCACACAAAACCTATACTTGGGCCAAATTCGATAAAGAATAGAGGTAAACAAACCGTTGCTAGGCAACGAGTAGTTTACGCCTAAAAGACGGATGTTAACAACGTTTTCTAGATAGGTAGATGATTTTCATAAAAGTAATAATCCTACTTCCTACTAATGTAAAGAGTTTATTTATGTTTAGATATTTACGATTTGCATAGAACGCTTAACCGATTTGAATGAAATATAACACACATGTAAGCTAATTTCCTAATAGGTTAAATTTTTTGATACATAGGGTGTATCTGACATCGTAACGCAACCTTCGCTAAAAGGCTACACCGCATGCCACTAATAAAATTATGATAGTCATTTATGTCGTTAATAAACGGTTACAGACTTCAGTGCTTTAAAAAAAGTGTCGGCTTGGCCTTTGAACATTGCAAGTGTGTCGCCGTGCGGGTTTGTAGGTATGACGTTGATCCCTGGTGTGAACTCTATTAAATCAGCTGATAAGATAGTTTTTTGAGTTTTGTTTCCTTTGCGGTTTTTAGTGTAATTAGCGAATTAATTAATTTTTACTTTAAAATCTTATTGGGTTATAAAAGTATACCAATTATGAACGGTCTATAGTGAAAAAAACTACATATATTTTTTTTAATCATGAAAAAACCGACGAAAAATTCTACCAGTGGGGTTTCAGAATCATGTACTGGACCCATGGTACTAGTTTGTGCGTCGATGTCAGATACACCCTTTATAGGTATATTATACTAAGTCCATACTTGAAAGTATTACAATGCATGTATTATGCAGTTGATTTGAAAGTAATTAAAATACGCAAAATTGTATTGACAAATGCCTCAACTTTATTCATTGGTTGATTGTGTTTAATACCTGGATTTCAACCGTCTTTCTTTTTTTGTAGGGCTATCAAGTAAAATTAATCGACTTTTTAAAGGTTTTTCGAAATACCAAGTTATTATGCATGTTATTTTAGTGATTCTATTGAAATATGCTGCAATAGGAATGGTTAATAAATAGTTAGTATGTAAAAGTCGATAATCATGTAAATAACAGGAGATTTATAAAACCTGAGTTGTGATAATCCTACATTGGTTTGTTTACCTCTATTCTTTATGGAGCTTGGCGTAGGTATAAGTTCCATTTAAAAATTAAAAAATAATAAAAGAAAAGTAACATACTGACGTAGTATGTATGGTTTTGCTAGTTAACTAAAGCTAACCAAAAAATCCACGTGTCCACCAAAACTGATTAAAGTTAAATGACGTTGAAAAGTCAAAAACGTAAGCTTAACAGTCACTAATAAACAGTTAATTTTAAACAACGTTTACGAATAAACACAATAATTATACACAAGCATAATCAGCACTTTAACTCGTTATAATGTTGCTAAATTTAAATGTACAACTTCCTTGCCGTTTTGTGTGGATGTGACGTGACGCAGGTTCGCTGAACTATTTCTATTTTTTGTGTTTTTGTAAACTTTTGAACTCTGATGGTAAGAAGTGATGCAAACGTTGAAGGTAAAGCGCGCTAGTTTATTAAGAGCCCATTAGGTCCAAAAAAAAATATAAAAAAAAACTGAGTGATTAAGAAGTAAAACGACAGTTGACCGAGGCGATGCAATGTTAAACCCAACAACACGACTAACGATGCTGTACCAGAGGGAGATTGATCTGAAGACCCTCCAAACTCCCGACACAACAACGTTTGGCGCATCGTACCCAGCACACAAGCAACACAACTGCTCAGATCCGACCTCCGTACGGCTTCACCAGACACCGTGCCGGAACACGACGAATCGCTTGGCGGCATGACTGTCTGGTGGGTAAAATAAAATTGATTTTTTCTCTTTCTTTCTAATAAAGGTCTTTAATTCCAGGTTACCTCACAAAGGATTCCTTCACAGAAGTCAGAGTTGCCCTCCATAAAAATCCAAAATCAAATAATAATAAAACTGTGAACACTTACGGCGACCTGCGGGTCGTCCCCCGGTGCATCCCTGTCGCGGTCGGAAGCGGGCGGGCCCGCGTCTCCTGTGGCACTGGCACTGGCACCGCCGCCTCTCCTCTCCTCACCCTCCACGAGAGTTAGGAACCGCGCCAGTTCCTCCTCATCAGCTATGCGGAGAGGAGTCTTCGGACCCACAATTGCTATGGAGACATTCTGTAAAAAGTGTAAGGCAAGTGCGTTATAGCAAAACTAATGGCCCATTTTCGTTCAAAATCAAATCGAAATCTCATTTCGGCGACAAAAAAAAAATGTCAAACACTTGACAAAATATACCCAAGTTGTTCAAACGACAGCAGGTGAAGCTACTCGTAACTGTCAAATATTCCCAATCAACTTTGAGCCTTTATACTTTAGACATAAAGTTGAAAATCTAATAAAGGAATCTGACAGATTGTGGTAGCTTGATGTGTTGTGGTCTATTTTAAGAATTACTTTTTTTTACGAAATACTTTGCGGCCATACTAGGAATCACTTCTGTATCGTGGGTGCGTTTACAAACATCTAAACTCATACACAATCAGCCAGATCTGGAACAACTACTTGTAGATTATACAAACTTTGTTCCGTGCGGGGATTGAACCCGCGACACTACATCATCCGTGTCGTCGGTCACCTTCTGTACTGCGAATGTCCTTAAAATTAGTAAAATTACCTATCTGGATTTGATGTAAGGTAAAAGACATGACAATAATGTTTATTTTTTTATTTTTTTTTTCAACGACCATTTGGTAATTTGCTTAATACATAACCATAAGTCATGTCTCAATAGTACTCATTCCTGCCAAGTCGTGTTACAATGACCATTTCTACACGGGTAAACTGTACTACAACAAAACTTATTTTTTATGGCTATGGCTTCAAAAAATCAACTTGTGATTATTCCCAAAAGCGTGCGTATTTGCGTCACGACTAAAGATCGCATGTTATTAGGCTGTATGGATATGACTTTGCCTTTCATTTTTGGGAGTATAACAACAACACAACTTTGGCGGTTTTTTGTCTTTATTTATTTCAAGGTCGTAGAAAAAGTTTTGTATGCTACTGTCGCATACAGGCGGCGTAAGGCGTGAGCGATGTGGGCCACCGCCTACGGCCTCGCGGAACAAGGGGCCTCTCGCCTGCAAGTATTTGTATGCATTGCTTCAGAGCAAGAAAAATATGAATAAAAAGATACAATTTTGTTGTGAAATATATTTTTATAGTCTGGCAACATTTGCTTACGTCGCGTAATTACTGCGAGTAAATCCTTACCGCCTGACGACCCATGCGGGGAATCCCTTGTTTTATTTGTTTACTTTCTTTACTAGGAAGTCAACCAATCAAATCAAACTAACTTATATTTAATTGACTGCACTATTAAATATAAGTTCTTTACAGCTAAAAAAAAATTTTTTTTTTTCAGACATATTCAGTCATAATCAGACAAAAATTAAGCAACAACATGGGTTTAAGTGCCGAACATTATGTTTAGGCGGAATATCTCTTTAAAAATAACCACTAAATCACTTAAAACAGTTTAAAATATGTTAACATATTTTCCGATGCATAGATCAATTTATTGGTATTACAAAACCCATGCTGTTGCTTAATTTTGTGTCTGATTATGACTGAATATGTTTGAAAAAAAAAAAACATTTTTTAGCTGTAAAGAACTTATATTTAATAGTGCAGTCAATTAAATATAAGTTAGTTTGATTTGATTGGTTGAGTTCCTAGTAAAGAAAGTAAAAAAATGGATTCCCCGCATGGGTCGTCAGGCAGTAAGGATTTACTCGCGGTAGTTACGCGACGTAAGCAAATGTTGCCAGACTATAAAAATATATTTCACAACAAAATTGTATCTTTTTATTAATATTTTTCTTGCTTTGAAGCAATGCATACAAATACTTGAAGGCGCGAGGCCCCTTGTACCGCGAGGCTGTAGGCGGTGGCCCACATCGCTCACGCCTTACGCCGCCTGTATGCGACAGTAGCATACAAAACTTTTTCTACGACCTTGAAATAAATAAAGACAAAAAACCGCCAAAGTTGTGTTGTTGTTATACTCCCAAAAATGAAAGGCAAAGTCATATCCATACAGCCTAATAACATGGGATCTTTAGTCGTGACGCAAATACGCACGCTTTTGGGAATAATCATATGTCGATTTTGTGAAGCCATAGCCATAAAAAAATAAAAAGTTTTGTTGTAGTACGGTTTACCCGTGTGGAAATGGTCATTGTAAGACGACTTGGCAGGAATGAATACTATTGAGACATGATTTATGGTTATGTATTAAGCAAATTACCAAAGGGTCGTAGAAAAAAAAAATAAACAAAGATCATTATTGTCATGACTTTTGCCTGGGCCAGGGGCGCGGGTTGGTTGAAAGAGAAACCGTGTCCCTGGCGCACAGGTAATTGAATAAGCATGGACCACCCATGTTTTAGTCAATAAAAGTCTGATACGCCCTTCCGCTCCGCCCAGAGCGGGAGGCCCGCCAATGACCCCTTCATTTGGTGATTTCCCGTCCACACCCACAAAGTGGATACTCGCCGTACGACGGTTCGTCTGATGATGGAACGGTGATGGCGATATTTCGTCATGTAATTACTGCCCACTAAATGTATGTTCGTAACAATATAAGCGTCTGATTTTTGTAATTTTTGATGCATGTTTACCGCAAATAAACGATTTTTCTTTATTTTTCTTGAAGTTGCATGACAATAATATTAAACCAGTGGTACCTTAGTATTAAGATCCACTTCATTTGGCAGTGTATCCCTAAGGGCTCGCAGACCGTGGGCCACCAATTCTTGAAGATCACAGTCCATGAACGTATTCAGATGCTTCTCCAGGTAAGTACGGGCTGACTGGGAGCGGGCTCCGATGGCCATGGCACGGCAGTCGAAAAAGTTAGCTGATGGACACGTCTGGTAGATATGAGGGCCTTGGTCCTGCAATGGAGAAAATCATGATTTGAATAATGGTTATCAAAGTATTTCATAACTTTTTGCTGCACCAGGTGACGTCTTTACATCTGTCGGCTCTGTTTTGGTTAGGGTCACAGCATAATGCTCAGCAACAGCCGTTTTGCGTGGACGTGATGCATGTTTCCTCAACTATTTCTTATTTTTGTGTTTTTGTAAACTTATCCTAATGTTCTATGTTATTGGTTTGGTTTCCGCACTCAGTCCCTTCAGCGGACCATTGTGCGAAACTTATTAGCCCAGTCATATTAGGGCTTTCACCTCGGAATGAAAGATAATAAGCTGCAAATTGGTATGAACCTTTGTTTTGTCATTCTAAATGTTGTCTCAAAAGTCACAATCGTTATCGTGTCCGCGTCTCAAGATATTCAAGGTCAAAGGTCACAAAAATCGGTTTTTCGCCAATATCTGGCTTCCTATCGGTTAAATGAGATTTGCATTTATTATTAAAGTTGTAGGCTATAAAATTCCCTACAACTTTTGTTTAAACTTTTTTTTCATACGACCAACCGTTTTGAAGGTAGAGCGCGAAGAGTGCACATCGTACAGTCATATACGACCTAATGCAAGGTCAAGCGTGAGTTATGGTTATCAGTACGTTATAAAGTCAATTATTTACTTGGAAATTATAATTATTAAACAATGCCCATTATTTATGTACTAACTATTAATTATTTATATTTAATTAAAGTAAGTAACTTGATTATTTATATATAATTATTCATATTTAACTATTTAAGTATAAAATATTATTAATTCTGGATTATATATTTTAGTTTTATTTTAAGTTAAAATGATATTAATATTATATATTTTACACATATTTTTATTTATTATTAAATACGGCATAATATACATTTATCAAAATGTGAGTTCAAATATCAAAAGTATCTTTGTTGATTTTAATTGTAATGAAATTGGAAATGGAAGCTAATTATCTTCTTCTTCTTCGTCGTTAGTCGTACTTCGTCTTCGTGATTAGGTAAAGTAGGTAAGTATGTAAGATAGTGTAGGTATAGGGTTTAGGTATTTAGGTAGGTATGTTAGATAGTGTAGGTATAGGGTTTAGGTATTTAGGTAGGTATGTTAGATAGTGTAGGTATAGGGTTTAGGTATTTAGGTAGGTTTGTTGGATAGTGTGGGTAAAGCTTTAGGTAAGTAGGTAGGTATGTAGGTTAGGTACGTAGCCTACAAACTAAAATATATAATCCAGAATTAATAATATTTTATACTTAAATATGAATAATTATATATAAATAATCAGTTACTTACTTTAATTAAATATAAATAATTAATAGTTAGTACATAAATAATGGGCATTGTTTAATAATTATAATTTCCAAGTAAATAATTGACTTTATAACGTACTGATAACCATAACTCACGCTTGACCTTGCATTAGGCCGTATATGACTGTACGATGTGCACTCTTCGCGCTCTACCTTCAAAACGGTTGGTCGTATGAAAAAGAAGTTTAAACAAAAGTTGTAGGGAATTTTATAGCCTACAACTTTAATAATAAATGCAAATCTCATTTAACCGATAGGAAGCCAGATATTCGCGAAAAACCGATTTTTGTGACCTTTGACCTTGAATATCTTGAGACGCGGACACGATAACGATTGTGACTTTTGAGACAACATTTAGAATGACAAAACAAAGGTTCATACCAATTTGCAGCTTATTATCTTTCATTCCGAGGTTGACCCCTTTTTTTACCTAATATGACTGGGCTATATCCCAATACTTTTGTCCTGATATTCTTATGGGTTTAAAACAAATGTGTTTCTTCAACATTAGGGCAGCGGGAGAGCGGTGCATTGACTATATTTTTATAGGGATAACTAAGTAACATATTAGGCTCATAACTTTTTGAATTTTTATGACAGCTTTTTCAAATTTTGTATATAAATTCTTTACATAAAAATATGTTTGTCAGGTTTCGCATATACATAAAATAATGCTGTATAAGCTATTATGATTATCTTTTGAGCGTATATATACTTATGTATATATAGGTGATTATGTCAAATAAAAGTTAACACTAACGTCATAGCCAGCAACCAGCAATCCAACTCCAAGTGGTCTCTTGTCATATCTCTGTGTACAGATCTGCATCTTGTTGCCAACCAGTCCAATCAGTCTGCCAACAGGCATTGGTGCATCGTGAGCGTACTGGTAGTTCAGACATTCAGTGCGCATGAAACGGCTGAAAGTACAATCAAAATATTAGAATATTAGAGTTTTACCACAAAAATTAAACACTTGTTCAAAGCATGTTTAGTGTTAGTGATATGTCAAAGTCCATATGATAATGTTGTGTTTAAAAGCACCTCGCTGGAATAGAACCCGTCTCCGACTTCCCCCCACTACTTTGTTACAATTATCTAAATACAGGTTAAGTCCCCTGTTATTATTACTATTTCTGTGGAGTTTCTGCTTTATTAAGTTTTGTTTTTATGCATAGTGAAGCCTGTTGGTTGCATCAACATTATATTTCAGTATGAATTTAATTGCCAAACGTCATGACTATAAATGACCTAATATTTTCAAAACCTTTTATTTACATAAAATAATGTAAATTACATTTTTTAAACATTATTCTGATTTTTTGGAAATGGTACCGTCTGAATGACATCACAGAGTGAGATGCACAGTTAACTAAGACAAGTAGTACCTATGTTATTTTGTAAGAGGAAGGCAGTGGTTTAAGTGAATAATAAAAATTGTTTATGATATGTTGGAAAAGTAAGGAGGTCTTTCAGCAGCAGAGGGAAATATAGATAAAAAGATAATAACAATTCGAGGAACTTTTCATAGAAATGTAACAAAATTCATGATCATAGACTGTTAAAGAAAACTTAAAAATATTGACAAAGGACTGAAAATTAGTCTTTTCAATGATGAAGTAAAGTGAAGTGAATTAAACTTTATACAAAAACAAAACAATACTTTATTTATTAAGTCTCATAATTACCTCAACATTCTAGCATCAGCAGTCAGCCCAGAGATAGAAATGCCAATATGCTCGTCAATAGGAATAACCTTTTTCTGGTAAGCAGATAATTCACTAACAGCCCTCTTCAAAGCTATAAGAACAGCAAACTGTTTGTTCTTCAAGCCTACAGTAGCTGATCCAAGTTTCACAGCTTCCATGGCATATTCCACTTGGTGGAGACGACCCTGGGGGCTCCATACCGTAACGTCGCTATCATATTGGTTTCTGAACTGTAAAAGGATTTTATTAGGCTGTTGATGTTTCCTGTGCTTGGATAACAGAAATAAAAATTACATGACCAAAGAAACAATTTTTTAAACTGTATTTCTGTAAACAATTGCGATTTAAATAATAGTAATAAACTTATTAAGATTTACTTTTTAAGAATTTAGGTTATGGTTTTACAACAATAAAGAATATGTAAAAACACTGTTTATTTCGTGCCTTCATCAATAAATAGGTTTTAACGAACTGTATAAATAGTATTTTTTTTATAAGATTAGACAGAAACATCGTAATAATGGTAATATAACGCTTTTAGTTACGGCAATGACAGAGCATATTCGACAATATTTAGGTCTAAATAAATAAACTTTAAGTTAATTTCGGGGGATAAGGGCACACAATTCATTAGAAACTGCTTACCATATTGAGATTAAGTTTTCTAAGTAAATTTTACGAAATAATTCAGTTTTATTTGCTGCAAACGAAGCCGACGATGACTATGAAATTGCAAATGTCAAAGTCAAACTCTGTTTTGTCTTTGTCATCCTGATTGTTTTTGGTCTCCGAGTGCGGGACTGAGACCGGGACCAGGGCTTTTTTCCTGTATATTTATTTATTTTCACAAAATTGAAAATATTTGCAAAAGTGGGCGAATAGCCAGAGGAAGCACATTTACATAAAATTCTAAAAATACAGACTACTTGTTTATTTTATTCATGCGGGCCAGCTAGCGTTTTATTACTGCGCCAGCAGGTGTCGCAACTTAGTTTCATACCAACTTTTCTTCTATAGATGGCGCTACACGTCACTGTTACAAAAACAACTTTACGGCACAATGGCTCACAGCAGCAACGCTTCCATTTGGTTAAGTTTTATTCACTATCAAAAGACAATAATAATGTGGAATATAAAAATATGTGGAAGGTGGATTCAGCAATCATTGTGCCGATAGTCGTGACAGCCAATGGCTTAATAGCCAAGAGCCTCCACCAACACATCAGGAGGCTCTCGTTAGGCAGCTAGATCAAAGGCTTGATTCAGAAAGCTGTACGTCTGGACACGGCTCGCATAGTCAGGAAGTTCCTCTCTCTGGAGCCCTGACCCGGTGGCTTGAACCCTGTTCCCGAAGCCGGTGGGCTACCTACTATGTTTTATATTTTTAAATGTTTTTTTTTATGTATTGTTTATACAACGTGTAACATAAAGGGTATATACATACCAAGGGCATGGCATCTTTACATATTATATTATATCCTTCCGATATCAAATGATATCGGAAGGTTTTCAACTCAAAATAAAATACTCAAAAAATTTATACTAAATTTTTGGTTCCCTGTGTTTCTTAAATTCAAATCATAACAAACGTGCACCACACGAAAAAATCTTCGATAAAAGTCTTCAGTGGCTTCAGTGGCAGTGGACAGGTTTTCTCGTAACTTCCTAACATAAAGAGATAGGATTAAAAAATCCTTCCAATATCGATTGATATCATGTAAAGATGCCATGCCCTTGGTATGTATACAGTATGTTAAGAAAACCCTGTCCGACCCGTGAAGGTGTTGTTAGGTATCGATAACTGATTCTACTAATGCATACAAAACCGGGCTAAACTTAAAAAAAAATCCCCCTAAAAAAGTAAATATTCTTTCGCAAAAAGAGGTAACTTAATCAATGTGCGATATGCACCCTTCCGCGGGGAGCGGGCGGCAGGGTACGCGGCACGTGGTCGCTTCGCTATTCGCTCATAATAATACTGGTGTTGTCACTTTTTTAAAAATTACCAAATTTCGGGGAAGTTGGAATTAATTCGCGGGAAAAAAAGATTATTTCAAAATTCTTTTGTATTGGTACTATGATGATTACGTAAAATTTTATATTATATTTGGTCATGTGTATACCTAATCTTTATTATCCTTATGGGTCGGACAGGGTTTTCTTAACATACTGTATACCCTTTATGTTACACGTTGTATAGAAATATTTAAAAATGTAATTTATATGTATATACAATGAAATAAAGGAATAATAATCATTGTTTACTTCTCCTCATAACGACAAGCTTATACCAGGTTTCACATGTTATTGGTTTTTATAGTAAGGAGCTGGTATCTGAGTTAGGCATAAAATGTCTGTAGGTATTATAAATCACTAGATCCCCAGCCCACTTAAAACAAAGAAATTTACTTAAAATCAATATGTTTTGAAAAATAAAATAAGTTCATTCCCATATAATTTTGGCTTATATTGCATATCAAGGCCTTCAACCAAAAAAAAAAAAAAAATAGAAATAGCCAAGCCTTCAACTAGTACAGGCATCATTTAGGCATAGGAATGCCTGTAGTTGAAAGCTCCGTTATTTCCTTAGGTACATTATAAACACGTAGGTACCTACCTAGGTACCTACTCAAGCTACAAAAAGAGATTGTGATAATTTTTATAATCTAACTTTACATACCTACTGACAATAAGGAAATTCAAGACTAAAGAATATAATAATTTTGGTAATAGAAGTTAAATTATACTAAATAAAAAACAATAACCAGAGCGCCTATATATGCGCGTGTCTTTGTTACCTATTGAGACCGCCGAGAAGAACGTCCCTGTTTTAATTAGGTAGGTACACAGTTTTATAACACTAAAATAGACGAGTCACAATAAAAAAATCCTACTTAAACACCTTTTTTTTTTGCTTTTCGGCTAAGGTATGTAGGTAAGTATAATACCAAAGTCGTCAGTTAGGATAAGCATGACAAGTCCTACTTTTAATTTGACGGACCGCACATGAGAAGTCGCTTGTTGTCACCGCTACCATTGTTGTTATACTCTTTGCACCATTGTGTGGTAGATCCTGAGTAATGATCGGTAAGCTGGCACGGCAGGATACACAAAACGAATACACAATATCATTCTTTCATAACTTATGAAAATGATAAATTAAAATAAGTTGGCTCGAGTAGCAATAATCTTCTGAGTAGGTACCTATCACGTGGGCCCCGGTCGAATTGAAAAATGTCATGTCTTAAAATATTTGGTTCTCAGAGATGCAGTTTTCCTCACGTTTTAAAGTAGAAATTCGTTTTTTTTTTCGACATTAATCGAAGCACAAATATAAATAGCACAAGGTACAAAATAAAAATAAATAGAGTGGACTGCAGCCTAAACTGGGGCAATCCTGTATTTCAGGACTCCAGGTCTACCTCCCGCGTCGAGTAATCATCACAAATGACACTAGAGATATAGAAAATTGTTTGAGCAAGTGCTTGTAAGTATTGTGAGTGTCCATGTGTCACTATATGTGTGGTATATGCGATGAGTGGGATACAGTTACGGGCATCAGTGATTGTGGGAGTATGTACCTAGGTATGTATACAGTACGTTAAGAAAACCCTGTCCGACCCGTGAAGGTGTTGTTAGGTATCGATAACTGATTCTACTACCTAATGCATACAAAACCGGGCCAAACTTAAAAAAAAAATCCCCCTAAAAAAAGAAATATTATTTCGCAAAAAGAGGTAACTTAATAAATGTGCATTATGCACCCTTCCGCGGGCGGCGGGCGGCAGGGTACGCGGCACGTGGTCGCATCGCTATTCGTTAAGTTGGAATTAATTCGCGGGAATAAAAGATTATTTCAAAATTCATTTGTATTGGTACTATGATGATTACGTAAAATTTTATATTATATTTGGTCATGTGTTTACCTAACCTTTATTACCCTTATGGGTCGGACAGGGTTTTCTTAACATACTGTATATGTAAGTAAGGACTCCTGTTGTCGCAGCAGTGCAGTAGCATTGGTTTTGCAATAGTTTACTGAAAGTAACGCTTTTACCTAGGTTCGAGCCCCAACTGATTCATAGATTCTGCCTTTAGTGCTGGACCAATATTGCTCCCAATATCCTGAGTAACATGCACGAACACTGGACGATGGGCCCTGAATCCAGCAGATTAAATCTTCTGCGTAGTAACAACTATGGGACATCTACGTTCAAACAAATCCTTTCTACAGGCCGATCAACCCATTTTGACTTCTATTGAGTTAGTGGCATGACAAACGGCAGCTGCAGTATATTGTTGGTATTGTAATAACTTTTTCGCTTTTAATGCCATTCTTATGCCTACGGAATAGAAGTGAAAATCAAACGGACCGTAGAAAAGGTTTGTGTAAATTTATAGTCTTTTTCTGAATGAAGTATACGTATGTTAATCATTCTAGACATAAAAATCATTGCAATAGGGGAGAAAACAAGCATGTCTAAGAAGATCTACGCCCTTATATAGGCAGGTCTCATTCAAACAGTGAGAACATTTTACGGACGATAACAGGTCAAGCTACCCGAAACTGTCAAATATTACCAATCAACCTTGAGCCTTAACGCTGTAGCGATGAAGTTGAAAATCTAGTAAAGAAATCTAACAGGTTGTAGTAATTTGATATGCTGTTATCCGGATATACATAACGAACTAAATGAATCATGACGTCAAAAACTTCTCCTGCAACGCTGTCGATTGGTTGTGAGGAAAGAAAACTGGCGGAATTGCCACTTTGTATAATAATACTTAGCATCATGGCCAAGATAAAAGCCAGCCCACCAGCAAAGGGCACTGATAATAGCCCTGAGCATTCGAACCCCACGGCATTCCCCCAAACTGTTCGAAAATCTAATCCACTCTTTAAACGTCTAAGGGACATGCATACCATCTCTCTACTAATCTGCCTATGCCTATTTTGAGCCGACCTTTGCGTTAATGCATAAATTATGCAAAAAGTTTATGGTACTTATCACAATTTCCGTAAAACAATTTGTTTTGGTACTTTATTTATAGGCGTGTTAATGGCATAACCGGTTAAGGTGTAGTGAGGTAACAGGCATGTTCTAGAACCAAACAATTCAATAAGAAGTGACATCTACCATTGGGCGCCAAATCTAGTTGCTGATATTGCAACTAGATTCGACGCCCAATCAGTATCAAAAATTTGTAAAAATGTAGGGTAGTTAGAGGTTTTTTTTGACAGATTATTATATCTTTGTGTCAGTATTTATATTTCGAACTGTATTTATATTTAGGCAAAGTTCTGAATACGAAAGTGACAATTTCATACCAAACTAAACCGCCATTATTATATAAAGAAATGCATTGCTAGTATAATAGTTAGGTGCATAATATCCATTCAATAACCATTTAGGTGGTTTAAACCTTTTTTTTTTGTTTTTCCGGGGTGGAAATCCTCACAGGATGTCCGCCGCTCTGGGGTGGGCGACGAGGTCTGTCAAACTTTTACTGACTAAAGCCACCCCGGTGTCTCTTCTATCACGAGCGCACGTGCGGCCACGGCCACGGCCACGGGCCACGGCCCCACACCCTCGTGCTGGCTCGGTCTGTCTGGGCGTCGTCTCCTGCACGGGGTAGTGGGGTGTTAAATTACCCCGTGCATCGCCTCAGAGGCGCACGCCGCCACTCGCGCACGCCTCCGCCTCGGGGTCCATCAGATAGGAGGCGAAACTTCTCCATGTCCCTCGCCCCCGGATCCATTCATGGGGACCGGAAGAGACCGTTGTCCGCCATTCCTCGGCGCCCGGTGCGACTTCTGCGGCCCGGGAAGGGAGTTGATATCTCCCTCTCCCGTACCGCAGCTTCCTTCTGCGACATCACGTCCTCGCAGAAGGACACCACCGCGTCCCACGACTCTGCACTACCACCCATCCTCTGCACTACTGCCGGCAGCAGGTGGTTTAAACCTGATCTAACTGAAATCCATGTTTTGTAATATGGGGTTAAAGTTCAAATGTCGCCAACTTAACTTTAACAGTCTAAATTGCCCCTCTGATGTCACGAACGCAAACTACGCCGACGCGCGACGCAAAAGGAGTATTTTATAGATCGTAATAGGCGGTGTTCTATAGTTTCCGTCTTCATATCTTTTTCCTATGGGAAAAGGTGTGAATTGATGTATGAATGCGTCTTTCCCTAGTAGGGGCTGTAAATCGCTTTCACCCGCAATTCGTTCCGTTACATGGAATAACGAATCCATCTCACAGATCTGTTTTTTACGAGATACCACTTAGCTTTGAAAGTTGATAGATTAAAGATGATAGATTGATCTTTTTTTATCTTAGTTATGCGTTATGTGGAACATTTGCTGATCCATTTGTTTAAGTGAGTTGGGAATATTGGCAGTTCTTTTCGAACATGACGTGGCACGTATGATCAACAAAACAGCTTGTCTCCGACTGAAAATGGATTGTTATTTTCAGGCGAAAACGGTAACGAAATTCTACCTCATTTGCAAATGGCCAACAACCGAGAACGAAATTCGGCTTTGCATCTTTCTGCCGAAATCCGAAGACGAGATACAATGTCTTTGTGAATGTTTGACTAGCTTTCCGCCCGCGGCTTCGCTCGCGTGGAGATCGGTTATATCGCGCTTTTAGATTTCCCCCGTGAATATAATTTTTTTCCGGAATAAAAAAGTACCCTATTATTTAATCCGAACTTCTAACTTTACCTCTGCAAAATTTCAAAACAATCGGCTTAGTAGTTACGGCGTGAAAGCGGAACAAACAAACAAACAAACTCACTTTCCGTTTTATAATATTAGGATATTTGGTGTACACATACAAATATTCCAGTAATCTCCCTTGGGAACTTGATGTTTTTTTAGGACCAAAAGTAGCCTATGTTACTCTCCTTCTTTTCAACTAACTGTATGCCAAAAATCAGGTCGATTGATTGCTTAGCTACGGCGTGAAGGAAGGACAAACAAACAAACAAACACACTTTCACATTTATAATATTAGTATGGATTTTCTTCGGTATAATTAAAAGACAACTTTTGCACAGCCGCGTGCTTAACAATACCCAAACAGGCATACAAATCACATTTATATCACTTTTATAGTTAGGTACTGTTGTCTAAATTATTTACAGTACCGTTTAAAAACAGTTACCTCGTTTATTCAGAGAAAATTAATATTTCATCTGAATAAATTAATTGAAAATATTGATTCTTCAGTACCGACATAATTATTCTGACAACGACCGGAAATAATTATTGCTTATTAAAACTGAATACAACTTTCGATCAAACTTAGGTAACTGTTTGACCTGTAGCGACTTTCTATTCATAATTAACTTACTGATAGGTAAATTTTCATCATCATTACTTCAGCCGAAAGACGTCCATTGCTGGACATAGGCCTCCCCCAAGGATCTCCACGACGACGGGTCCTGCGCCTCTCGCATCCTGCGGTTTTCCGCGACCTTCACTAGGTCGTCGGTCCACCTTGTCGAGCCTACCCACGCTGCGTTTTCTGGTGCGTGGTCGCCATTCGAGAGCCCGTCGGCCCCAACGGGCACCGGTATTACGGGTAACGTGCCCGGCCCACTACCACTTTAGTGTTGCAATACTTCGGGCTATGTCAGTTACTCTTGTTCTAGATAAATAATATTGTATTAATAAGTCATATTCTTCTTCATCAGCGGCCCATTTACGTCCCCACTATAAGGCCACAGGTTTCCATCAATAACATCATGGGTACATGCCATACTCACCACCCTTGGCAGATGGGTTGGCGAGGGTTTTGGTATAAATTGAAGAGATTTCCTTCTCTGTGTGCTGGTGACTTTGCACGGAATTTGCCTTAGTCGCCTTCTACGACATCTCGGTAAAAGTGGGGTGGCCTTTAAATTATTATTAACTCAAAAATTGATATAAGTAAGAGTTTGGTTGGTTAGCTTTGGTTGAACAAATTTTCCAGACACAAGATTTAACTCAAAATGGTCTCCAAAGCCTAGAGCGCAGCGTAGAGTAGCCAGCTTTTCGGTGTTCTACGGGATGTATTTTGGTGAGTGTGTGAGAGAATTGCATGATTTAATTCCCCCATCTCCGTTCCAACATCGGACGACCCGTCGTACGGTGAGTTTCCACCCTTCCATTGTTAACACCTTTATACCGCATACATCGAGGGAGTGGAACAATTTGCCAGCGGCGGTGTTTCCGTCGGACTACAATTTGAGTGTCTTCAAGGCTAGAGTGAATAGGCTCTTAATAAACTAGTGCGCTTTACCATCAACGATTGCGTCACTGCTTACCATCAGGCGGGATTGCAGTCAAGCGCTAGTTTATATAATACATAAAAAAAAGAAAGATAATTACGTAACACATTATCAGTAACATCGCTGTCATTTTGACAGTTCAACTACATTCATTGCGTTATTTATGTTGTTGAGCAGCCACGTTTTGGGATATATGAATCAATGGAATACTATTGACCTATATGTTCTAAAATGTGTCTGCTCTTCCTACTTATAGTAATAGTGTGTTGCGCAATTAGAACACTGGATAAGCAATCAGACCACTTTCTATCCAGGTCGAGATAGCAATGTACCTAATTAGGTGTTTAATTTCTTTTTTTGGTTTGTGTTGTATGAGTGTGTATCAAACTTTATTATAGAAGAAGGTCGTAACTACAACTAGTATTGCTTGGCCATAGTTTTGTGAGATTGTAACTCGACTTTTGGTCGTGATAGTACATACAGCACGCTGATTGCGTAAAAGCTATTCCATCGCTTCATATATTGCAAAAATGTTTCTACTCAACAAGATTAATAACGCAATGAATCTTGTTGAACTGTCAAATTTAAACCAATTGTTACTATAGTGTGTGTCTTACGCAATTACTCCTTTTTTTTCTTTCTTTTATGGCTTCGCACGGTTTGTGCATTTAGCCAATGTCACGTAATGAATTGTTCATGTCGAAAAAGACGGCGTGATCCTTCTTACGATGGAGGTTTGAGACAAAGTCATGATGTGGCCAATATGCTGCGATATTTCACTGTTCTTTATGAATTATTTACTGAATGCACTTTTTACTACATAAATCACGCGCTTTTATTTAGTAAACAACACTATAAATAATTTTAAAAGTCCGATGAAAAATGAGCGTGACACTCAGCTTGACTTTCCCGCCAAAAAAACCCTACTCCTTTTTGTTTCGAATGGAAAATCATCAAATGATCTCTCCGACTCTGGGCGGAGTGGAAGGGCGTGTCAGACTTTTACTGACTAAAACCCACCTGTGTTCATCCACTTACCTGTGCGCCAGGGCCACGGTTTCTTTTTAATCAACTCGCAACTCTGACCCAGGAGGCATAAAGATGAAAATACAACTACGAATCACAATTAACAATCAAGTATCAAAATCAGAAGTCATTCATTCAAAAAAAAAAGATAGAAAGATCTGCACTTTTTTTATTTGTTTGTTTGAAAATCTCTGGAACTGCTGGTCCGATTTGAACAATTCTTTTTGCGTTGCATAGCTCATTCATCCAGGAAGGCTTTAAGATATAACATTACGCTGCGTATAGTAGGAGCAGAGCAACTAACTAACTAACTCCACGCGAACGGAGTCGCTGGCGACCGCTAGGAATTTATAATTATGTACTCATTGAAAAATTATTATCATCTTTAGGGAATGATTCCAGTGATTTTATATTACTTTACTTCTATCTAATATATAAAATTCTCGTGTCACGGTGTTCGAACTTAAACTCCTCCGAAACGGCTCGACCGATTTTGATGAAATTTTTTGTGCTTATCCGGTATCAATGAGAATCGGCCAACATCTATTTTTCATCCCCCTAAATGTTAGGGGTAGTCCACCCCTAATTTTTTTTTATTATTTATATGGCAAAACAACGTTTGCCGGTCAGCTAGTTTATACATAAAAATCAATCATCGAAATTTCGGGAACTTATAATTTATCGGATCCGTATCCCTATTTAAGTTTCCCAAAACAACCCCTCATTCCAATTCCTAAGCTAGCATGGAATAATTTCAGTGATCAATTTAATTAATACAAATCTCTAAAACACAGGCGTCGGTGTCCAATAACTAACATCTTTAAGGCTTAACAGGCTCTAACCACAGTCTTGGGTTAGTTATGTCCTGTAAGTGAACCCAGTGTCAGTTACCGTCTGACGGGCGCCGTGAACCCGACACTAACAGTAACTTATGACAATTATCTCCCTTCGATTGTAATTTAGAACTTTATTGTGATGAAATGCTGGAGATTAAGCTGCTTGCAAACGTTACTGCTTTCCTCCATGTGATTTAAAAGGATAGAAAGGATAGGATTTAGAAGGCAGATGGTCGCGTATTGCAAAAAAAAAAAAAAACTCGGTGGTAGGCTATAACATCGGCCGCCGGCAGAAGTTACCACCCACCAGACAAAGTCTTGCCGCCAAGGGATTTGTCGTGTTCCAACATGATGTCTGGTGAAGCCGTACGGAGGATGGGTCTGAGCAGTTGTGTTGCGATGTGTGCCGGGTACGATGCTCCAAATATTGTTGTGTTGGGAGTTTGGTCGTGGAGGGTCTTCAGATCAATCTCCCTTTGACGCAGCATCGTTGGTCGTGTTGTTGGGTTTAACATTGCATCACCTCGTTCAACTGCCGTCTTCCTTCCTATTCGCACAGTTTTTCTGAGTGAATAGGCTCTCAATAAACTAGCGCGCTTTACCATCAACGATCGCATCACTGCTTACCATCAGGCGGGATTGCGGTCAAGCGCTAGTTTATAATTATTAAATAAAAAAAAATTCGTTAATTCTAAGTTGTATAGATTCCCTTAACATAAATCCTTATCGTTGTGTCAAACTACACCAGAATACCTACAGTTCATTTATTTATTTATTTATAGTTCACCAACAATTGCTACAGATATTTTACACATTACAAATGCATACAAATTCTTCTTCATCTCAGCGTTAATCCCAGTAGCATCCGAAGCTTTTTTCAGCTTTAGAGTCTGGTGTCCGCTTTACCAGTCTAACTGCTGATTTTGGCTAAACTTCGATATTTTCTGTGAAGCGAATGCCGTCTGACATTCACAACCCGAAGGTGATATCGAAGCATTGCAGTTAGGCCAATTGTTGGACTTTTGAGGGCTCCAACAACCAGTAACGACTGCCATTAGATGTCCGTATGGCAACCGGGACCAACGGCTTAACGTGCTTTCCGAGGCACGACCAGACCAATGAAAATATTCATATTCATGCATACAAATATTTGCACTGTGCGGGGATCGAACCCGCACTTCCTTGCACAGCGGCCGCGTTCGCTACCGCTACTCCACGGAGGCTGTCACAAATACAAACAAGTTGTTGTGTCTTTAATCTAACTGCACAACCAATCACAGGCAAACAACATATAATAATAATAAGTATTTATTTCACAAAAAATACATAGCACTTCACACTGTTACATAAAAGGAAAGCTTATAATTACTATGCAATAATCACCTCTATCCTTTAAACTAGGACTTGCCTGTTTCTTAAAAGATAGGGTTCAGCCAAATGGATTCTGTAAACAATTTCCATAAGGACATGAGAAAAACAGTGTCAGTGAATTGAACTAACATATGTACAAAAGAAGGGAGAAAAAAAGCAATAACAATAGAAATTAAATTAAAATTATCCCAGGTAATGCAAAAGTGAGAGACAGCAGACATGCATTTTATATGTGTATGTGCGTGTTGCGGTGTGTGGTAGTGTTTGTGTGCGTGTATGTAAGTATGTGTGTGGGTGTGTGTATGTATTCGTGTGTGTGTATGTTTGTACGTGTGTGTGTAGTGATTCTGTGAATATAGTAAGTCTATAATATTTGGATATAAATGTGAGACGTGTATACTAAGTGCTCTTTGTAATTTTATCATATATGCTTATATTCTGACTAGGCTAGATTCGAAATAACTAATACACTAATGCCGTCTGACAAATGTCGATATTGACTCAGAGTGGACGTCAACCAGCAGCCTCATCGGTGAACACACTTTTGTCAAATGACTAGGACTAGAAGGGATCGAATGGACCGCAGTTGATCATCATTTCAGCCGAAAGACGTCCACTGCTGGACATAGGCCTCCCCCAAGGTTCTCCACGACGACCGGTCCTGCTCCTCCCGCATCCAGCGGTTTCCCGGGACCTTCACCAGGTCGTCGGTCCGCCATGTCGGGGGCCTACCCACGCTACGTCTTCCGGTGCGTGGTCGCCACTCGAGAACCCGTCGGCCCCAATGCAATGTGTCCAGATCGCAGTTGATATTTTACACTAAAATTATATCAACTGCGGTCCTTTCGATCCCAATTGATCCCACGCTGAGTCAATATCGTCATTTGTCAGACGGCATTAGTGTATTAGATAATATAATCTGCTAGCGTACCTACATTACGCCGGGTCCTCCTGCCAGATCTGTGCGCTGCCTAATTTAAGTGTACAAGTTATTTGTACTTCTAAATTATATGTACATTCTGAGTATACCCTGGACAGCAATGACTGATATCAAGGCGAAGGAAAACATCTCCAGGAAACCTGGACTTTTAAGTCAATCTTTCTCTGTATGAGAGGACACCTGTACCCAGTAGTGGGACGAAAAAAAGGTTGAAAAAGATGAAGTTATTTGTGCGAGAGATGTTAGATCAAAAAATATTTATTTCAGGAAAATAAATTAGCCTGTGTTAGACTAATGTTGGAGAAAGAAACAACATTACGCCAGAAAACTGTCCTAAAGAATGCTATAATAAAACGTATAGCGTCTTCAGAAGGAGTGCGTCGGAGGAAAGTATGCCGTACTGTATAAAATATCATCGCGTCCTAATTGTTATCAATCGGTTACAAATTTACGATCGTAGTTGCCCAGTGGTTAAAATACCAGCCTCTCAAGTATGGGTGTGCGGGTTCGATTCCAGGTCAGGCAAGTACCTATGTAACTTTTCTAAGTTATATGTACTTTCTAAGTATATCTTGGACGCCAATGACTGATTTACCTATAAGGTGAAGGAAACATCTTGACTTTTAAGTTTGAAATTGCCAACCCGCATTGAGCAAGCGTGGTGATTACGCTCAATCTTTCTCTGTATGAGAGGAGCCTGTTCTCAGGAGTGGGACGATAAAAAGTTGATGATGATGATGGTCACTAAAGTCAAATAAGGTCAACTCTGTGTTGCTACACTGAGTGTGGGGCGGACAACCACCCGAGTTAACGATTCCATGAAGCCAGGGCACTTACATTCTGCCAAGGCTGCGGGTTGTACGAAAGGTATATTGTGGCCCCTGGTGCACAGGCAAGTGAAGAAACACGTTGGGTCATAGTCAATAAAAGTCTGACACGCCCTTCCTTTCAAATTGCAATTTTCACTTCTTTACCTACTTATAGAGGTCCATTGATGAACAAAGGCCTCCCTCAAGGCTTGTCACAATGCTGCCCGCATCCATCAGCTTCCCGCAAAATTCACTACCCCCAATCATCAACCTTTCTATCGTCCTACTGCTGAGCACAGGTCTCCTCTCATACAGAGAAGGATTGAGTGTAATCATTGAGCGTAAATTCATTAGGATATCGTTAAAATTTTAAATTATGCTTAGATAACAATAATTAGTAATGTCCATATATATACACAAACACAACTGTTATCCAGTGACAATTGAATGAAATGAATATATCAAAGGAATCATAAGTTATCAATGAATGTTTTCAACTGTCCCCATACCTAATGATTTTACACAAAATATCCGATCGTTGATCATTTGATCGATATCACAATAAGACTCTCCTCTCTCTGATTTCGAAGAATTTCTGGAATATTTTGGCCATACTGCAAAAAAAGATGGAGACAACCTCGAACATTGATGGCTACTGGGAAGGTAGATGGACGAAGTTCTAGAGGTCGCAGTCCAATAAGGTGGACTGACCAAATTCTGTCATCTCTGGAGACCGGCCTGCATGATGCTATTTTGGCGAACTATCATAAACTTGAAGATAATTTCACATGGGCATCACGACCCTCAGTAATGAGGAGAATGACTTGAGGAGGATCACCCGATCGTTATCACCGGCGAGATAAGGATCCGGCAGTACTTCACACCAGGGCAGCTTCTAATGTTGTACAAAGCCCAGGTCCGTTCGTGTGTGGAGTACTGCAGCCACATTTGGGCTGGTGCTGCTAAGTGTCACCTGGCCACTTTGGATTCAGTGGAGAGGCGTGCGAAGAGGCTGATTGGTGACCCTGATTTAACTAGAGTTGGTCTCCAAAGCCTAGAGCACAGGCGTAGAGTAGCCAGCCTTTCGGTGTTCTATAGGATACATTCTGGGGAGTGTGCGAGGGAATTGCACGATTTAATTCCCCATCTCCGTTCCACCATCGGACGACCCGTCGTACGGCGAGTTTCCACCCTTATGTTGTTGACACCTCTACGATCCGGACGAAGCGTTTCGCCTCCTCCTTTATACCGCGTACATCGAGGGATTGGAACAATCTGCCAGCGGCGGTGTTTCCGTCGGACTACAATTTGAGTGTCTTCAAGGCTAGAGTGAATAGGCTCTTAATAAACTAGTGCGCTTTACCATCAACGATTGCGTCACTGCTTACCATCAGGCGGGATTGCGGTCAAGCGCTGGTTTATATTCCAATAAAAAAAAAAAAAAAAAAATTACTTTTGTTCACTCATGCCTAAAAACGTTAACCTTCTTTTCTGGAGCTAAATTAATCTAAACCGAACTGACATTTAGCTATTATGATATTACTATCAACTCAACAACACTTAAGTTAAAGTCAGACTGTTGGCACGACTCCAGGTCTAGCCGTGAATGGACTACCGAGTCAGCCCACACATTCAGATCTGTCGGATTCGTCTACGCGACGTCGGATTACGTAAAAAAGAAGATATTGTTGTGTTATTTGATTTATTACTACTTTAACCTTTATTGCTACCTACTATTGTTACCTTGTTTTTTCAAAAGGCACCCGATCTCTGGGGACCAAGGTCGGGGAAAGTGAGATTTTTATCTCACTAAAGCTACCCCGGTGTTCATCATCCGCACATAGGGGTAGTCCTAGTCAATTCCGGTACCACCCCTGCGCTCGTCTCCCCAGGGATATACCTCTACAGGCGTTCTGTAAAGGCATAACCCTGGGGAGATTATAAAGGGGCCTACTCTAGGCCTCGCTGTGTACGGCAGCACGCGGCCACTGTGCCACCGTCTTCCCTGGGGTCACTTGATGGGTGAACAGAGTCCCCACTCTATGCGCCCGTGACCCCAAAGATCCACTTACATTTTGTGGGTAAGCGAGTTAAGGCTTATTAGGCGCCAAGGCGGTTGCGTCCCCGACGCCACCTTCCGCTACTATTCGTCACCAACGATAACTTTGAAAACTGTGACATTCTGTCACTGTCAGTTCTCTCTTCCGACAGATTAAACGTACTGTCCGTAAAGTCATGACTCTTTTGATAGTCATACCTTTTTCTAGCAGTGGGCGTTGCAGATAGGTTGCTACCTTAAAGCTGAGTCATAGATCGCCATAATAGAATCGTAACTATATTTGAAATATAAGATTTTAGTTCAGCTACATTGATATAGAATCCTAACAAAATGAAAATTTATATGGCTATATGTTTATTACACATTTGGTCAAAAACTATTGAACGGATTGTGATGTAAATTGGCAGACAGATGGTTTTTAATCACTATCGAAATAAATGGTACTTTTTATTCAGATATTTCGTAACTTATACAGCTGGAACCGCGGGTCGCAGCTAGTATTCTGCAGGTTAATTACGTAACACACTACCAGTAGCAATGGGTTTCATTTTGACAGTTCAACAACATTCATTGCGTTATTTACGTTACTGAACAGACATATTTTCGAACACATCGATCAATGGATTAGCAATTTCATTGTAACTGATAGTGTTAAGGTGCAGGGTAGGATAGAGGTTTATAGAAAATGGATGCCTTGATTAAGGCAACAAAATTATAAAAAAAGTAATTCATACGTATATATGGGATGTAAAAACACACCTTGGTATTTTGCAGCCCATATATCGATAACCTAATTGGCAATCCTGCTAACTCTATACAAGTATTTTTATACTAATCTAAACTGTCGTTGTTAGATAATATCGTAAGCTAGTTAATTAAGATACTATCGTGTTTTTAAGAGTTAAACAAAAATTTATTTGTTTTTTACTTTATGTGGAATTAGCCGATTTGGGAATTAAGGTATCGATATATTGGCCACGCCACAATAGCGACGGTAAGTCCCCTCTTGAAGAGTGCCTGACGCAGGTCCTCACCGGACACGACTGTTCCGGGAGCTTCTTGTTCCGTATAAGGCGGGAGGAAACGCTAGGATGTCATCACTGTAGGGATTGCCCTGAGGACACGGTGGACCATACGGTGGAGGTCTTCCCGGCTTGGGTAGAGCACCGCCGTGTTCTCGTGGCGGCGATTGGCCGTGATCTCTCCCATCCGACCCCTTTTTTTTTTATTTTTTTTTCCGGGGTGGAAATCCTCATAGGATGTCCGCCGCCCTGGGGTGGGCGACGGGGTCTGTCAGACTTTTACTGACTAAAACCACCCCGGTGTCTCTTCTATCACGAGCTCACGTGGGGCCGAGGGAGTCTAAATTCTTCCACGGCCCCACACCATCGTGCTGGCCCGGTCTGTCCGGGCCTCGTCTCCTGCACTGGGTAGTGGGGTGTTAAACTACCCCGTGCATCGCCACAGAGCGCGCGAGTACCGCGCCGCGCGCCTCCGCCTCGGGGTCCATCAATAGGGGGCGGGGACTTCCCCATGTCCCTCGCCCCTGGACCCATTCATGGGGGCCGGAAGAGGGCGTTATTCGCCCTTCCTCGGCGCCCGGTGCGTTTTCTGCGGCCCGGGAAGGGAGTTGAGATCTCCCTCTCCCGTTCCGCAGCTTCCTTCTGCGACATCACGTCCTCCTCCCATCCGACCCTGATCCAGGTCATGGTCCGGAACGAGAGTACATGGCAGGCCGTCACGTCATTATGTTGCTCACATCCATCGACTTCCTGCGACCTTCACCAGGTCGTCAGTCTACCTCGTTGCAGGCCTCCCTATGCTGCGTCTTACGTGTCCGCTACTCCAGAACCTTACTACCGATCCATCGGCCAGCAGTTCGGAGTAATGTGCCCGGCCACTACAATTCTTTACAATTAGTTGGAAAGAGAGCTAACGGACAGAAGACGGGTCTGAGCAGTTTTGCCGGGAGTTTGGTTGTGGAGGGTCGCATCGTTGGTCGTGTTGTTGGGTTTAACATTGCATCACCTTTTTTTTTTTTTGCCAGTGTGGAAATCCTCATAGGATGCCCGCCGCCCTGGGGTGGGTGACGGGGTATGTCAGACTTTTACTGACTAAAACCACCCCGGTGTCTCTTCTATCACGAGCGCGCGTGGGGCCGCGGGAGTTTAAATTCTTCCACGGCCCCTCGTGCTGGCCCGGTCTGTCCGGGCCTCGTCTCCTGCACGGGGTAGTGGGGTGTTAAACTACCCCGTGCATCGCCTCAAAGGCGCGCGCCGACACTCGCGCGCGCCTCCGCCTCGGGGTCCATCAATGGGGACTTCCCCATGTGCCTCGCCCCTGGACCTATTCATGGGGGGCAGAAGAGGGCGTTATCCGCCCTTCCTCGGCGCCCGGTGCGTCTTCTACGGCCCGGGAAGGGAGTTGATATCTCCCTTTCCCGTTCCGCAGCTTCCTTCTGCGACATCACGTCCTCGCAGAAGGACACCACCGCGTCCCACGACTCTGAGCTGCCGACCATCCTCCGCACTACTGCTGGCAGCGTCAGGTCGCCTCCTACTAACATTACATCACCTCGCTCAACTGCCGTCTTCCTTCCTATTCACTCAGTTTTTTTCGAGTGAATAATAAACTAGCGCGTTTTACCATCAACGCTTATATCACTGCTTGTTTTTTAAAATTTTGTTTAGTGTTACAATAAATACTTTTTCTTTCTTTGTTTCTTTCTTACAGAATTGCAATGCTGTCAAGTGTCAATCCCTAGTACCTATTCGGTGGAATGACTCAGTTCAGCTTTCACGGTAAGATTTTTAAAGAACAGTTAAATAGGTTACATAGTAGATGTCTTTCCTCCCAATATGCACGGATAGCGCAGTGGTTAAGCTATTGACTGCTGCGTTGCGTGTGGTGGGTTCGATTTCCGCACGGAACAAATATTTGTATGACCTGCAAGTAGTTGTTCCGGGTTTAAATTTTTGTGTATGTGAGTTATATGTTTGTAAACGCACCCACGATACAGGTATTTTTTTTAAACAGCCAGTATATTTTAAAATATAATAACAAACATTCTATATCATTACTTATACAGTCTATACTATTAGTTATTAGTTATACTTTACTGTTCTCTTTTTAGGACTTTTCGACTGGCTCATACCTTCGTTGACGAGCCTGAGAGTGGATCATTCCATGGTATAGGTAACTGCAGTATCCCAATATATGGCATGGTATAATAAACTATTAACTATATAAACTATTTATAAGAACTTTTAATTTAAGTTTGTAAGAAGATTCTAGATCCTCCAGGGATTAAATAGTTAGTCTATTTAAAAATGAATCGCCTGTTTCATATTTTCCCCTTAATTCATAAACGTTGCATAAAGTGAAGTTGTCGTTAGTGACTGTTTAACCTTACCAACCAGACTGTTTGACCTTTGATTGTCAGTTAACTTTAAATATCGTCTATGGTTAAACCATATTTTTATATCTACATAGTTAAAGTGTATGGAAGATTTTAGTTTTGTATCCAGTTTTCGTTGAAGTCTTTTGCTAGGCGTGCGTTGAAATTTAATCAAGTAAAAATGCTTAAAGAACTGAAGGATTTTATATAATAAACATTCTATTAACTTTTAAACAAAACCTTTTAGTATCGTTTAACTTTTTTCTTCTTAAAAATAGGTGGGTAGCAAAAGGTTGTCTACATTAATCCTCCAAATGTCTTTTTCTCTCGATTGTACATACCGAGAAAGCACAAACAATAACTTACGTATGCAACTGTACTCCCATCCCACGTCCCATGATCTGTAGCAAAAATGACGTCACGGGTGATCACAGCCACCACATAAAATGCTACGCGCGCCGGCTACGAACACCAAATCCGTAGAACCACCGCTACGGCGTAGACGCGCTACGCACCATCCGCGTAAACTTCGTACGATATCGAGTGAATTTTTCGGGTATGTGATTCATATTATATTGTGTTTATTTATTTAGTGTATTAACAGTGGCTTATCTTAATGTTTTTCCAACCGAATTAAGTATCTTGGAAGTTTTTTCGTCAAGTAATGACATGTTTAAATAAAATTAGTTTAATCGTATGAGTAGGTAAACTATGGAAGTAGTAATTAATTAACTATAAAGTTTGGAATCCTAAAATGTTAATTTTTTTTTTTTATAATTTAATTAGAAGTTATAACAAAACTATGTTCTTTTTATATATACCATTGCTCATTATACAGAGTTTTCTGGAAATGTTAAGCAGTTTGGCGCACAACAATACAAATTTATAAGTATTGATGTAACAGAAATGTTTTTAGGAAATGTTTATATGTTACGAAAGTAGCAATGCAATAGAAAAGCTTACAATATATACCTATATCTGTTATCTAACTTTTAAAATTCATGCAAATATTAAAATATAATAAAAAACACATTTAAGTGGCTTTAAAGCTAGAGTGAATAGGCTTTCAATAAACTAGTGTACTTTACCATCAATGATTGCGTCACTGCTTACCATCAGGCGGGATTGCGGTCAAGCGCTAGCTTATGAAATGAAAATATATTATTGTAATTAATATATACAAAAATTCATGTTGATAAAATTGGAAATGACATGAATCAACTCAAATATAAATTGTCAATTTCAAAACAACAAGTGCTCATCAAAATCATTAAATAATTATAATATCTCCAAATCTTATGCTTATTATTATTCCGGCATGATATTTGGTGAAGCCGTACGGAGGACGGGTCTGAGCAGTTGTGTTGCGATGTGTGGCGGGTACGATGCTATAAATGTTGCTGTGTTGGGAGTTTGGTCGTGGAGGGTCTTCAGATCAATCTCACTTTGGCGCAGCATCGTTGGTCGTGTTGTTGGGTATAACATTGCACCACCTCGCTCAACTGCCGTCTTCCTATTCACTAAGTTTTTTAAGTGAATGGGTTTAATAAACTAGCGCGCTTTACACTGCTTACCATCAGGCGGGATTGCAGTCAAGCGCTAGTTTATATATAATTATTAAAAAAAAATTAAGTGTCTTTAAGGCTAGAGTGAATAGGCTCTCAATTAACTAGTGCACTTTACCATCAATGATTGCATCACTGCTTACCATCAGGCGGGATTGCGGCCAAACACTAGCTTATAATATTATAATAATTTATATATAAAATCAAAATATACTATTGTAATTAATATATAAAAAAATACATGTTGATAAAATTGGAAATGACATGAATCAACTCAAAAATAAATTATCAATTTCAAAACAACAAGTGTTCATCAAAATCATAAAATAATTATAATATCTCCAAATCTTATTCTAATTATTGTTTAAGAGCCTAAGAGACAATATTTTCCTTACACCATTTTATAATGTACTGTTAATTATTTATACAGTCGAATTCGATTTTGAAGCTACACTATACATATTTAATTTAGCTTTTGTAGGTCGTTTTCTTTATCATAATTAATATAAAAACTTATTACTTATCTTACATAAAATTTAAACCTTAGAGAGAAAAGAGAAAAGAAAGAAAAGAAAAGAAACCATTTACTTGGCGCATGCCCTTATAAATACATACAGTATATGTAGTGACAGTAATGGTAGACTAATAATAGTTTTAAACAAAGAAAACAGAACAAAAACAAAAAAAAAGAGAGAAACAGATAAAAAAGACAATTAACAAATGTGAGTCCAACGGTTGCGCCAAATAGGTCCAGTTCAGCATAAATGTCAGACAACTACGTAGCAGTTGCCTGACGCTGGTTTTCAACTGAACCTTACCTTAGAGATATCTGTTAAAGGTTAGTTAAGTTAAATAAATCAATATCAGTTATTATAGAAATCACAATTAATATTTTAGATTAAGTTATTACCTAGCAAAGTATTAGCTGAATAAAAAATAAAAAATATAAATGACTATAGATTTTACCTCAATATCGAATACATTATTTATTTCTCTAGACTTTTTACTAAAAGGTACGGAGGTGTACTTAATGTCTTGGACATCTTAACTAATATTATAAATCGGAAAGTGAGTTTGTTTGTTTTCTCCGCTTACACGCCGTAACTACTAAACCGATTGCTTTGAAATTTTGCAAACGTAAAGTTAGAAATCCGGATTAAATAATAGGGTACTTTTAATTAATGTGGTTTTAGTTTTTAATTATTATCTATTGTTATTTAAATTTTGATTTGTGATTATTTTTTGGTTTTTCAGATTTTTATTTTTACTTCTGATTTTGTGTTTATTGATTATTTTAATGTATTTTTTCTCATTTTATGTAATTTATGGACGTTTTGTCTGAAATAAATGATTATTATTATTATTATTATTATCCTGGAAAAATTTAATATTGCCGAGGGAAATCTAAAAAGCGCGATACAATCGAACTCCACGCGTGCGAAGCCGCGTATGGAAACTTAATGATCTATAAGTCAACCAAATGTAGTGAAGAGATTAGATACCAGGTGATTACGTTGAGAAAAAAAAGGTAAATAATAAAAAAACTACTTAATCGAATACGTAAATAGGTTTCTTTTTATACAGGGTGTATTTGAGATCGTAACGTAAACTTCGCGAAAAGGCTAGACCGCATGTCACTAATAAAAGTATGATAGTCATTTATGTCATTAATGAACGGTTACAGAAATAACAATGTTTAAAAAAAAAGTGTCGGCTCGGCCTTTGAATGTTGCAAGCGTGCCGCCGTGCGGGTTTGTTGGTATGACGTTGATCCCTGATGTGAACTCTATTAGATCAGATGATAAGATAGTTTTTCGAGTGTTGTTTTTATTGCGCTTTTTTGTGTAATTAGCGAATTTGTTAACTTGTACTTTAAAATCTTATTGGGTTATAAAAGTATAGCAATTATGGACGGTCTAAATTTAAAAAAAGTACATGTATATATATTTTTTTTCATGAAAAAGCCGACGAGAAATTCCACCAATGGAGTGTTCAGAATCATGTACTGGATCCATGGTACCTACTCGTTTGTGCGTCGATATCAGAGACACCCTTTATATTCTGTATATCTATTATTATATCGGTTATTATATAAAAAGTTAGTGAAGATTGGTCCGAATAAATCGGGCCGATGGATGCGGCAGCACAAGACCGGTCATTGTGAAGTGCCTTGGGGCAGGCCTTTGTCCAGTAGTGGACATCTATAGGCTGAAAAATTAGAAGAAGCACTGGTTACTATCAGGCGGGATTGCGGTCAGGCAGTAGTTTATAATTTATATTTAAAAAAAATGTGGCACTTGGGGACTACCGCAGTAAAGAAGTTACCATCCACCAGACAAAGCCTTGCCGCCAAGTGATATGTCGTGTTCCGGCATGATGTCTGGTGTAGCCGTACGGAGGACGGGTCAGAGCAATTGCGTTGCGATGTGTACCGGGTACGATGCGCCTAATGTTGTTGTGTTGGGAGCTTGGTCGTGGAGGGTCTTCACATCAATCTCCCTTTGGCGCATCATTGTTGGTCGTGTTGTTGGGTTTAATATTGCATCACCTCGTTCAACTGCCGTCTTCCTTCCTATTCGCTCAGTTTTTCTGAGTGAATAGGCTCTTAATAAACTAGCGCGCTTTACCATCAACGATCGCATCACTGCTTACCATCAGGCGGGATTGCAGTCAAGCGCCAGTTTATAATTATAAAAAATATATAACCTAATACCCCCACTCCTTAAATAAATAAATAATTATAATTGCATAGGTTGATAAAAAATGCTATACAAAAGTCTTTTTTGGATATTTACTATGTTCTTACGCATTTATGAGGACCTGGTAGGTCAGCATATATAATAATTGTTGTGGTGTTAGGTTATTTTCGTTACGGAATTTCTGGATTCGGTCTCCACTTTCAAAGCCCGCGATAGAAGCTATGCAATAGCTTAAAAAAAGAAGTGAAAATATTATATGATATTAGTTCTTCTCCGCCGTTTTGCCAACAAAGTGTCGAAGCCGTGGGAATATTGAGATAAAAGTATCATATATGTTAATTCTAGTTCTAAACCAAAATGTTAATATGCAAATCACTTCAGTAGTTCGTGCGCGATAGAGTAATGAGCTTCCATCATCCGGCCTAATAAACTTTCTCGTTTATTAAGGATAAGTCTATTATAGCACACGTATCAGAAGAAGTAAAATAATATAATTTGAATAATATTCTTTTTGGAAATAATTAAACTTGGAGAAATGTGAATTATATTAACTAAATAACATTAATACTCGTTGTACGGCTAGTTACCACCCTTATGTTGTTGACACCGCAACGATTTGAACGAAGCGTTTCGCATTTTCTTTTGTACCGCGTACATCGAGGGACTGGAAAAAGTGGCGGTGTTTCCGTCGGACTACACTTTAAGTTTCTTCAAGACGAGAGTGAATAGGCTCTTAATAAACTAGCACGTTTTGCCATTAATGATTGCATCACTGCTCACCATCAGGGGGGATTGCGGTCAAGCACTAGTTTATAATTTATTTAAGGGTGAAAAGTCGCCGTACGACGGGCCGTCTGATGATGGAACGGAGATGGGGGAATTAAATCATGCAATTCCCTTGCACACTCACCAGAATGCATTCTATAGAAGACCGAAAGGCTGGCTTCTCTACGCCTGTGCTCCAGGCTTTGGAAACTTATTTGATTAATACATAATTTTTCTGCCTAGTCTTTTCTAAGTATGTTGGGGTCAGCTTTCAATATAGCTGGATTTAGCTGAATTGAATATTGCACATGGAGCGACTACCTATGAAGGGTAATAGAATAGGTACCTAGGTAATAACCCTAGGTAAGCCACTCTGTCAGACTTTCTGATTTCTGACAGCCAGTAACGACTGCTAAGGATCTACAAATGAAAACGGAGACCGACAGCTTAGCGTGCTTTCCGAGGCACGGAGGGATCTCGGTATTTAATAATGGTCACTCATCTATAAAGCAACCGCGACAAGCGTTGATTAACCTGATCAATGGACTTGTGTGACTGTTTTTATTTGGCCGCGACCTCCTTGACTAATGTATAATTATCAGTTTAAATGCAGTACTACTTCATAGAGTTATTGGTGGCAATGTATCATCGACATGTTTTCAGCAAATACATATAAAAAAATACTATCAGTTCTTCCGATTTTAATTATTCCTTCGGCATGATCATCATCAAGCTTTTTATCGTCCCACTGCCTGGGCACAGGTACTCTAATGTGGGCTACTGCCCTGTTGGCCTTCGGTTATTTTGAATACAGATTATATTAGCTATAATTAATAATTAAATATTATTTCTGATATTTAGATAGAAGTGATTATTACTATTAATAGCAAGACACTCGAACCTGATGATAGCATAATTGGCGAAATGAGGGTGTAATAAGGCAATGAAATGTACATCATCATCATCATCAACCTCTATATCGTCCCAATGCTGGGCACAGGTCTCCTCTCATACAGAGAAAGAATGAAAGAAAAAATGCGGGTTGGTGATTTCAGACCTAAAGTCCAGGTGTCCAGTCAAGATGTTTTCCTTTACTTTTTAATTAGTCATTGGTGTCCAAGGTACACTTAGAAAGTACATATAAAAAAATACTATCAGTTTTTTCGAGTTTGAGTTCCATTCCTTTCTTCATAAGGATGGTATTGAAATCAAAGAAATCTTAAAAAAAAACTAACCATTTAAATCTTCGATTAATACGACAAAACAAAACAAAGATGAAAAGAAATGACGTTAAAGGGTCGTCCTTTGATTTTGATTCTCATCTTCTGAACATCCACTTAAAGACAAAATTATTCATTAGGAAATTGTGATAAAGTTCAAATAAAATATAGACATACATCATAACTTTCTGTTGTTGGAAACAAGGACGCCATGATTGGCACAGAGCCAATGCTAAAATTCAAGGTTTTAATACAACTTTCCTAAATTTTATTAGCGCAGTGGTGGGCTAGTTTTTACGTTTGCAACTTATGATTAGTATGTAGGTAGTAGGTTCAATCCATACAGACACTTTATTTTGTATTTTTTAACCGACTTCAAAAAGGAGGAGGTTACTCAATTCGACCGATATATATGCTTTTTTTATGTTTGTTCGCGGATAACTTCGTCGTTTATGAACCGATTTTGATAACTCTTTTTCTGTTGGAAACAAGACATTCCCAAGGTGGTCCCATGATAAGGACAGGGTTTGATGGTGGAAGACCAGAGAAATCAAGGGGAACTTTCAAAAATCGCAGGGGCAACCAGTGCGTTTGTAAGTTTTTTCATTAAGTATTTTAGCGTCAGCATCCAGTCTAACCGGATGCAGCTGAACAGTACTTTTCACAACTAAAAAGTGTAAAATAAAAACTTTTTTTTTTGTCAATAACTATGACACAAAAACCAATGACACCGACTTCCAAAATTAGTTATTTTTCACTTTGTAGTGTTTTTTGGAAGTCGGTTGTTCTTTTTTTTGTAAAAATAGTTTTTATTTATCATGTCATCTCGTAGTTGACCTTGAGAGGTTGTGATTACTTAACCGGACTATCCTGTGGCTGCCTTAAATGAGTTTAAAGCTTCCAGCCAGAGACATCTAAAAACTAAGCGACGACAAGCTAAGGGCACCCCCTGTGTGGTACTAACCTCTGCTTAGGGCGTCGCTGGAGAGAACAGCAAGGACGGCTGCTCTCAAAACGGTGATGGGAAACATAGCGAGGAAACGTAAATTCAAAGACATGTGACACCCTGGGCTCGCGTGGTAGATTACAGCCCAGTCCTCTTCACCTAGAACGAGAACCTATGTCACAAGAAAGAATTAAATTATCCTTGCTAATGCAAGGATAATTTAATTAGGGCAATGGAGAGGACTATGCTTGGAGTTTCACTGAGTGATCGAATCAGGAAAGAGGAGATCCGCAGAAAAACGAGAGTAACCGAGAAAGCCCAAAGAATTGCAACACAAAAGTGGGCCACTTTAGTGTTGCAATTCTTCAAGAGCATTAATTTATAATTCTTATTAAGAAAACGGATGCTGACTGATTCAGCGTGGAAACAAATACTTATTTTATTTTTAGAATCCATTGAATATCATTTAAAGACTTCGAGCGCTAAATTAATATCACATGTTACATACTGCCTAACTAAATTAATTAAACCTTCGACTCATAACTCGACAGCCACGGCCAGTGAAGGAAAATCAACTCAGATATTAGCTAAAATAACCTTAAACCTTCCTTGGAAAAAGGCTTTCACTTTATTGTTGTCAAATAAAAACACACACTTAATGACGTCACAGAAATTTCGCAAAAGGTTCTAATACCCCGAAGCAATTCCAGCGGACCTAAAATAAAATAATGGAATACATTGTCGATATTATTATAGTCAATACATACGGTAAAATACACATAGGGAAAATACAACGGTTTACATAAAAAGGTTACCTTATGACCTCCCTGAAACCTGTGGGTGTCGTAGGTGACTTAATTAGACGAAAGAAAGTAACAAAGGGCTAATTCTGTGGCATAGAGACTCGGGTAAATGCTTATATTGGTGGATTATTTTTCCAACAGAATAAAATAGGAAGAATTAGTTTTAGTTTACAAATAAACTTCTTTAGCGACTTTTGTTTTGTAGTTTATTTGGAAAGCACTTACTCAATTACATCTTTTTCCTGTTTTCTGTAACTTTATAGCAAGGCTATGTGTATCAAAGAAAACGGCTCACAATAACGGCTGTCAAGACACAGAACGGTTTTTGACACCTTACTCGTAATGTTAAGTAGGTACTATTACATGTAGAAGTCCCCTTCCACCTTAAAGACTACTGTCGCCTGCGCTAAACCGGCCACGCACACTAACACATTATTTTACATCCGTGTGTGTTATAATCCAACCAATCAACTGCATGCTGTGTAGTATCTCTACGAAGAATTAAAGATGTGGTCTATGCTAGACAAGGAAAATAATATTAGCAAACAGTTTTTTTTATCGCAGTTTTCGTCTTTCTTTAAAGTAATGCAAAATTTCGTTATGTACTTCAATTGAAGTTAAGTTAGCGGCCGCACTTAACAATGGTGCTATGAAATGCGTGCAATTGAGGGTTCAAATCCTAATTCAGGCAAAATATTTTTGTTGTTTCATATAATTAAAAATTATGATAATTGATTTGTATTTTAAAACAAAAATGTTTGCAAATAATAAGTAAACGAATAGGAAAATTTATTGAATATTTATACCAAAAAAAGGTTTTTATTATATGTTTTAGTTTACCTTAGATGTAATATAATAACAAACAATAAACATATTATAATGCAATATATTATTGTTGAATTAATTATAAAATTTGCCACCTTTCCTCAGTCTATGTTAAGTTACTATGTACATCTGTAGTCTATGACAGCTCTATAATAATAAAATACTTCTTTATGATTCAGTGGTACAACAAGTGTGGTTTTAATTTAAAACAATTCCTTTGTATAATTACAAAGTCATCAATTATAAAGTTATATATTATTAGGTGTAGATATACTTATACTAATAAATGAAACAAACGTTGATATGGCAGCATTGTAATATTTTATATATAAGTACCTAATCCCTATGATATTCTTAAAAAATATAAAAAAACATTTTTGGTTTTTAGATATGAAAATGATAATATTATATGTTATCATTAAAGCTTAATTATTAATTTTTTTAAAGAAAAGAGGATTGAAGCTTAACCTGAATATTATTACAATCATAAAATAATGTATAGAACACAAAACAGTACTTTTTACATATTTACATTTTTTTTTGCGTGTATAGCATTTTACTAGTGCCGCCATTTTGCAGTGCCTTTTTTCGGAGTTTGATGGCATGAGATTATAATGTTCAAGCGCTTTCTTATTTATTTATTTATTTAAGGCACATCAACAACACAAACACAAACATGGATATTTAACATTTCAATGGTCTTGTTCTAGTGTTAGTGTCAATAACAAACGTGCACAACATTCGCGTAAAAAATAAAACTTCCGTTATGAAAAATAAACAACTAGATAGGTACAATAACAATAAATTGAATATAATAATACGTCAAAGAAAATATATATATAATAATAAGATTTGAATATAGTCAATAATAATTGAGGATCTAAATAAATACAAATTACTAAATAAAGCTATTACCCTAATTAAAACTAGTACCGGGCGACCGAGCTTTGCTCGGCAACTTTTTTTTTGTTAGGTACATCGTGTGTCTCTATATTTTCAAACCAAAAAATATAATATTTAAATAATATGTTTTTGACTAATGTTTTTCGATCATACCGACATAATAATAAAAAATATTACTAACTGTTATTTAAATATAAAATTACGAGTGCAATTTAGTTTAACATTTTATTATAAATAAGTACTTATAGTTTAACAATCAGTTACATCAGTTATATATTATCATCAATACATAGTTTAAGGTCTTAACCTAATACTTCCTTCCATACTATATTGCGAGTATGTCGAGGGTTTTCATTAATAATAATCATGCCGGGTACGATGCGCCAAATGTTGTTGTATTGGGAGTTTTGTCGTGGAGGTTCTCCAGATCAATCTCCCTTTGGCGCAGCATTGTTGGTCGTGCTGTTGGGTTTAACATTGTATCACCTTGCTCAACTGCCGTCTTCCTTCCTATTCGGTCAGTTTTTCGGAGTGAATAGGCTCTTAATAATCTAGCGCGCTTTACCATCAACGATCGCATCACTGCTTACCATCAGGCGGGATTGCGATCAAGCGCTAGTTTATAATTATTAAAAAAAAAAAAAAACATTTTACGTTCTGACGCACGCTGCCGCATATCTTGCAGACGTCGCTCCCATTGTTCATCATTTTCGGCGGCCACACGTTGTGCTGCACGCTCTCGTGAAACATCTAAATCATAAGATCTTTCTGTTCTTAAAATGTTAGTCAAGTTTTGCAAGCATCTTACTTTAGCAGCACGTGTGGGATGAGCGGAAACCTGATGATTTTCATCAAGTTCTTCTTCAAGTGGGTCCTCACTGTGCGAAGTCTGACAAACACGTGTGGGACGAGCGAAAATCAGATTGTTTTCATGGAGGTTTTCTTCTGCTTCTTGAGATGAGTCACGGCTTCGTGGAGTTAAATTGTTCGTAAGCGATTTTTTTTATATTCTTTTTGGCATTTTCCTGTAAAAAAACGAGTGTGCTTATGACCACACGACTGAAGTGAAACTTCTTTCGCACCATCTGTATGTATATTTATATATAAGTGTGTACAATATATACATGTGTACACATATACATATATTAATTTTCTATAAATATTTAAATTTATTTCATGCTTTCATTTACAAATTAATATTTTTGCATAGACCTCCAATTTAAAAAAAAAAAAAGTGGATTGCCTCGGGCCAAAAGGTCGGGCTCTTCCTCCTGAATTAGGGGACCCCAAACTCGGGTAGTCCACGACCTCTGGTTCCCGAGATAATCCACGGGGGGGTGAGGTAACTAAAGGGGGTCGGGGGGGGATAGGTTTCGTGGTGTTGCGGGAGGGGGGAGTGGATTCCCTTGGGGCCAAAAGGTCGGGCTCCTCCTCCTGATTCAGGGGACCCCAAACTCGGGTAGTCCACGACCTCTGGTTCCCGAGATAATCCACGGGGGGTGAGATAATCAATGAGGGGGGTCGGGGGGGGGGGGGGTAGTTTCGTGGGAATATTAAGGGGTGAGGGGGGGGAGTAAGGGAGGTGGGGATACAGGAGGGACTAAATAAATAATTAAGTGTATCCGTGTCTCAAAATTAAAAAAAAAAAATTGCATAGATCTTCAATTTTTATTGAAATAAAAAAAAAAAAACTCGTTGTAGACCTTGTAGTACCAAGCTCGCGCCACGGGCGCCTCTGTGCTTATATCCCCCACTTAACTTCCGTTCGCCTTGCCCGATCATTTTTCGTAACGCTTTCGCCAGCTTACTCCCCAAGTCAAGCGTGCCTAAAGAAGTTTCACTTCAAAAAGACACAATATGATATTTTAAAAGCAATTTTCTGGGTCTAACCTCAAACCAAACATTGGCTTCGTGTACCATGAATGTAAACGTCATCTATATCAAATCAAAGTACTATATTAATTATCAGTTTAATTTAATTTAATTTTATTTTGGAATGTTATATGTATATTTTATAAATAATTTAAATGTATTTTGTGTATGTGTTTTTATGAAAACCATGGACAATTGTCTGATGAATATAAATTAATAATAATAACTATAACAAAAAAAAAAAGATGCCGAGCATCATTATTAAATCATATTATATGGATGAATTTTATATTGCCTACTTTGAGGAGGTGCAAGGTATCATAATGTTAGCAATAATAATAATATTTCAGTTCGTGTTGTGGCAAGTCTGAAATGTTGACACTGTTGAGAAATTCTGTTGTAAATTCGACTGCTCCTTCAGGCTGATCTTTAAAATGAATGGGCTTCATTGTTTCGACTTCTCCTACACTTTTGTGCGACCTGGTACCTTGCATCTCCACAAATTAGGCAAAACAAAATTTCTTCCATTGATTTAATAAACGAAAAAGAAAATTCGTTGACGTCGTTTCCAATTATATAAAAAAAAAGAAAATTTAAATTAAATAAGTTAAATTAAATTAAATTTTTATTAAATAAAAAAAAGCATTAGACAACGCCATCATTCATTTTTTAAAACTTCAAAAAAAAAATAGGAGAAAACACTATATCGTCAGGGATTTGAACCCGAAGTCTAGGAGCTCCGAATCAGAGGCCGAAGCCCCTCAGCTATTCGTATCATTAAGGATAGTGACGAAATTTAGCTTCTTATGAGAAGTTTAGCAATTATTCAGTGCCTCAAAATATGGAAAAAAGACATTTTCTGAAAATTAAACCTAGCTAGATCGACTTATCGTCCCCGAAGCCCCCTGCACACAAAATTTCATGAAAATCGTAGGAGCCGTTTCCGAGATTCCAATTATATATAAATATATATACAAGAATTGCTCGTTTAAAGGTATAAGATTAATAAATTACAATACAGCATCAAAAAATTCGTCATCATCGCTGTCGACTGGTAATGTACCCAAGAGACTGGCAGCATTGCCGCGTTGAATGGCAATACTTAGTCTCTGGCCAAGGTAAAAGCCAGCCCTTGGGTCACGGGAAGTGTCAACAAGCCGTTTGGACAGTTCATTAAAAAGGCAAAGAGCACTCGGACCCCACGGCCCAAGAGTTTCAACCCCAAACGGCTCGAAAATATAATTTCCGATAAGGTTGTTATATTTTCGCCGTTTGAGGTTTTCTGCAGCCGCAGCAGCAACGCCAGCACAGCACGTCGATCCAGGAAGATGGGATGGCGCAAGAGTATCGACGCAAGTTGCATCCCACACTAAAGGCCTACCCATCTTCCAAGGAAATAAGGACATGCCGTCCGGTCTCTTGCCATCATCGCGCACCAAGCCATTAGGTTCTAATACAGCTGGAACGCCGACAGTGACAAGAGCTCGTCGAATGATGTCGTTAATGTTTGCGTGCCGAGCTAAGCGACCCGCACTTCGGCTGCAAGCCAGGCCGTGGTGTCCGAGGCTGTTGATATCTGCACCACAGTGACAGCGATGAGGAGAACAGCAAGGAGCTCCTAGTCGTAAGGAAGCAGCGATGCGGAAAGTGGTGTCGTCGAACAAAGTGCCTATGTTCGACGAAGGTAGTGCATGAAGCCAAAGACCCGACTCCCACCTTCCCACAGCTAGCAGGCGCGCACGCTCCGCATCAGTAGCAGACGAGACAAGTAAATTGTTCCGTACTACTCTACAGAGCGGCTCGTCCCACTGTCTCTGGGAAGATGAATTGCTGGGTGGATCTGTATTCGGGCAAGTGATTCTCCAGGAATCCATAGCCTCGGAGAAGAACGGTACATCAAAATTAATCAGTGAGGGGGCTAAAATTTTCCTGATTAATTTATCAGTGCCGTGGACCGAGGATATGAAAGCCGGTAAACTAATATCAGAAATTTTGCGGACGCCGAGGCCCCCCATACGAATCGGGAGAGTAGCTTGTGCCCAAGCTCGGTCGTCCATGGCCACATTTAAAATCGAAGTTAATGTATGCCTGATAATTTTGTCCATTTTGTCTAAAAGGTGAGTGTGCTTCCATAAATGGGAAGCGCGAAGGAAGTAAATTAATTTAGGGCTAAAACAGCAGTAACGAATCAAGGTTATGGCCGAATGCATATTAATTTGCA
Source organism: Sesamia inferens (assembly GCA_037179545.1). Taxonomy (NCBI): domain Eukaryota; kingdom Metazoa; phylum Arthropoda; class Insecta; order Lepidoptera; family Noctuidae; genus Sesamia; species Sesamia inferens. The sequence goes on along the minus strand of CM073935.1, from coordinate 10,748,011 downwards.
AAGATGGCGGGATTGAGGATTAATTCATTAACATTGAGTATAATAAAATAGTAACATAATGTGTAAAAAAAAAAAAATAGTAAAATTCTGTACAATGATGACGAAATATGAGAATGCACATTAAATATATCACTAATTACAATTTTGTTTGGGTTTAGGTTTCCCTTTCCTTTCCAACAACTTTTGTTTGAGTCGAGTGGGGTGGTCATGAAAAATATCCAGGTTAAGAATCTTGCACCAAGCGTTATAGGTTCTTAGTTCGATAGTTAACGAACATTTTTCTTAGGACTTTGTTCTTGGGACCCGTCTTCTCCGGCCGCCGGCAGAAGTTACCACCCACCAGACAAAGCCTTGCCGCCAAGCGATTTGTCGTGTTCCGGCATGATGTCTGGTAAGCCGTACGGAGGACGGGTCTGAGCAGTTGTGTTGCGATGTGTGCCGGCTACGATGCGCCAAATGTTGTTGTGTTGGGAGTTTGGTCGTGGAGGGTCTTCAAATCAATCGCCCTTTGGCGCAGCATCGTTGGTCGTGTTGTTGGGTTTAACATTGCATCACCACGCTCAACTGCCGTCTTCCTTCCTATTCGCTCAATCTGAGTGAATAGGTTCTTAATAAACTAGCGCGCTTTACCATCAACGATCGCGTCACTGCTTACCATCAGGCGGGATTGCGGTCAAGCGCTAGTTCTACTCCTAGTAGAAAATCTAATCCTTTGCAAATCCTGTCATACGTCAATCATTCACGTTATAAAGGCACTTTATGTACATAATGGCTTTCAGTCTGCGACGAAAGTGAGATAAAATAAACGAAGTGACGAATGTCGAAGTGAAAAGATTCAAGTTACGTGCCTGAAGAGAATATACAGTAATATACGCAGAACTGTAACTCGTTATTCAAATACCAAGATTGAGTGTCGCGGGTTCTGTTTCAAGTTTTCAACGACGTTTTCTTGTTAGTGTATGTGGATTAGAAAAGTTTCTGTGAACAAAGAAATTAATTTAAATTGTTTATTATTTTAATAGATTGAGAGAGTAACTTTTATACTTAAACTAGCTGCACTGCGCGGTTTCACACGCGTAGGTTTGTTATATGCTGCACTCCTATTAGTCGTAGCGTGATGTTATATAACCTAAAGCCTTCCTGGATTAATGGGCTATCTAACGCAAAAAGAATTATTCAAATCGGACCAGTAGTTCCTGAGATTAGCACGTTCAAGCAAACAAACTCTTCAGCTTTATTGATATCAGCTGATTGCTTTATTGAGCTAGATTCTTTCCTCCAAAGGCTGGCGCACAGGCGTTTGATGCTCGTCGATATTCTATAGGGTTAGTGCTGCTATATCTAAAATGTGCCCCCCAGGAACGGAAACGTAAGTTCTCCGGATTTTGGAGCTTATAGTTCCTTTTTTTACATGAAATAGTGCGTTTAATCATTCTTGTGGTAGCGCGTGTGGTGAAATACCCTTTTTTATATAATTATAAACTAGTACAACCGCCGCAGTAACCGCCAAGCGATTCGTTGTGTTCCGGCATGATGTCTGCATCATGCCGGAACACAACGAATCGCTTGGCGGCAAGACGTGGTGGTAATCTAATCCATATTTCGATCGAATACCCTAACTTTTATTGTAGTCAAGGTTGCACCCGAACTGAATCTTTAACCCCGCCCGGATTCTCGACGGACGTGTTCCAAACTAAGACAAAATCGGGGAAACCCGGACGGATGGAAGCCCTATATAAGGTGCATTTTGAAGAGTGTACGTGAGAATTACATTATACCTAATTCCACTATCAAGGGATGACCCGTTGACATCGCTGCAATCCGGACAAAGCGTTTTGCCTTTTCTTTTATACTTATCGGCTAAAAACATGTGAGGACCATGTGGATTTGTGTTTTAAATGGTTTTAGCATATTTAGACATTAAATAACATCATATCTACACTGTTCCTTTAGCAAAGTTCATTTTAACCGGACATATAAGTACTTACTTTCTTTCAATAAAGTTAATTGTATTCTCCTTGGACCTGTTTTGGTCCTGACATGAAATGCAGACATGACAGCTGTCAAATAATATTCATTCCCTTTTCATTCACTATAGTTGATTTTAATAAACAAATCTAATAATTGTAGGTATGTTTAAAGTTTGAGCTGTCAAAATATGAAATATAATTTAATATTAATATACTAAGACAATAAAGCAAGGTAATTTAATAATATTTACAAACTTCTAATACTAAATTACTAATTATTCAAATATTTGTCAAAATTACGTTTAATTTCTCTACATTTTGACAAGTTTTTGACATTTGCTCTCACTGAGATGTAACTGCAGATAGATTTTGAAACTTCATTGAAAGTTAATGTTAGAAATGACAGTTAGCTTTGTCCAGAAGTATATAATAATTCCTATATATAGCTGAATTTTGCGTGTAAAGGAGGAAAAGTAATTTGCGTTATCCATGCAAAATTCTATGAAAATTAATGAACAACGGACTTAATAAAATCCGGGTTTTGAATTATAGCTGTTTACGGTTTTATCTTGTAGCGCAATTTAATTAAAAGAGGAAACTTATTTTTTTATTTTATAAAAAGTTATTTAAAAAAATTATTAAAAGGTAAAGTTTGTTAGTTTGTATGAAGGAGTTAAACTCCGAAATTACACATTATATTATACCCACCCTATACGCCTATATCGTACCCACTGTTGGGACAAAGGCCTCCTCTCGAAGAGAGGGAGTGGGCCGTAATCTACCACGCTGGCCCATTGAGGTTTGGTAGACGTCACACGTCATCGAAGTTTTCGACTTTAGGACGTGCCGGTTTCCTCAAGATGTTTTCCTTCACAACAAAATTACACAATTAATATTAAAAACTCTTTCATTCATAGGAAGCTACGCTATTGCTGAATGCCACCGGATATGTTTTATGTGAGTTCCCTATGTGAATGTCTTCCAAAACTTCTAATACATACCTCGATAAATGTTATTTTCGTCTAGCTCGCCCCGCAGTTCCACACGCAAAATTTTTGATCCCGCAGGAATATCGTGATGAAAAGTCTTTTGTGTTTATTCCTGGTTATAAACTATCTGCGTGCCAAATTTCATCCAAATCCGTTCAGTAGTTTTTGCGTAAAAGAGTAACAAACATCCATCCATACTTACAAACTTTTGCATTTATAATAGGATAGGTTGTGAAATATACTGCATGGAACGGTACTCCACGCACCGGAAGACGCAGTGTGGGTAGGCCCCCGACAAGGTGGACCGACGACTTGGTTGAAGGTCGTGGGAAACCACTGGATCCGGGAGACACAGGACCGGTCGTTGTGGAGATCTTTGGGGGAGGATTATGTCCAGCAGTGGACGTCTTTCGGCTGGAATGATGACTCCACGGACTTAGACTGCACGGTTAAGCTGTTGACTGCTGCGCTGCATGTCGCCGGTTCGCTTTCCGCACGGAGCAAATATTTGTATGCAAGTAGTTGTTCCGAGTCTGACTATTTGTCTATGTGAGTTTATATGTTTGTTTACACACCCGCGACACAGGAGTATTTCTTAGTGTGGGGCAACGTTAAAAAGAAGTATATACTGATAAATTATTTGTTTACAGTACACAGTTTTGTACAACTTTTGATATGAAACATGTCATGTCAGCACAGCAACAAAACAAAACTCATGAGCCCACATCAAAATATAAATAACCCTATAATAATCACATTCGTTTGGGAGCTGCCGAAAACTTTTGATAGATGGCGCTATAAGCATACTCGCAAAGGTCGGAAATAAGTTTCGAAACCGCTACATCATTTTATTATTCCAAGTGTGTTTTGTTTTAACTGTGTTACCTGCTGAAAGAATTACAGGAATTATTTTGGAACAAACTACCGAGAGCCCTACGTGCTTCGGAAAGCACCTACGCAGTCCGGAACGGCACGACAAGGGGTTTTAATTTTTACTAATGGACATTCAACCGTACTGTTACAGAAATACGACATAAATTGCTATGCTTTAAAATGATGCCGTGGCATTGAAAGGGATTATATCGAACGGCATTGAAAGACGCGCCACAGGCTCCCATGGCGGGATGCCGTGGCATACTGCGGTAGGAAACCGGGAAACGGCATTCCACGGACTCCGGCGCTCGTGATATACTGTGGGGTGCGTGGCATGTCGTGGCAAAATGCTGGAATGCCGTGATATCTAAGCGGCCAGTGTGCGCATTCGCAGATCTGTAACAGTAAGCACTAGGAAGTGGCGAAGAGCGGGCGTTTTGGGGGGGCTGTGTTACCACGGTGAGGACAGGTCTGAGCAGTTGTGTTGCGATGTGTGCCGGGTACGATGCGCCTAATGTTGTTGTGTTGGGAGTTTGGTCGTGGAGGGTCTTCAGATCAATCTCCCTTTGGCGCAGTATCGTTGGTCGTGTTGTTGGGTTTAACATTGCATCACCTCGCTCAACTGCCGTCTTCCTTCCTATTTGCTCAGTTTTTTGAGTGAATAGGCTCTTAATAAACTAGCGCGCTTTATCATCAACGATCGCATCACTGCTTAACATCAGGCGGGATTGCGGTCAAGCGCTAGTTTATAATGATTAAAAAAAAATACTTTTGATTTTGCTTATGAAATTCTCCTCTTTGTAATCAAACTCCTCCAAAACGGCTTGACCGTTGACATTTTTTTGTATAGTTGGAAGATTTTGATTGAGGTCTATACGGATCAGAAGCACTAAAGTCTGACCAGCATTCTCACCAAGGGGTGTCCTCTGTCAGTTGTCATACCTATAGGCAGTTGCTCCATGTATCCATACGGCTATTCAGCTGAAATCGGTTAGACTGGGAGCCGATTCTAACATAGTTGAAAAAAGGTTAAGCTAGTTGCCTATTTTCGAATGAAATACTTTACCGCGACTTGTGATAGAAGCTCACTTTTAAAATGACTATTTTTTTATTTTATATTTAATAATTATAAACTATCGCTTGACCGCAATCCCACCTGATGGTAAGCAGTGATGCGATCGTTATTCGATCACGACGTTATAAAGGGTGTAGGTATCCGACATCGACGCACAAACGAGTACCATGGATCCAGTACATGATTCTGAACCCCCCAGAGGTGGAATTTTTCGTCGGCTTTTTCATGATTTAAAAAAAATAAATGTAGTTTTTTCACTTTAGATCGTTCATAATTGCTGTACTTTTATAACCCAATAAAATTTTAAAGTAAAAATTAATTAATTCGCTAATTAAACAAAAAAGCGCAATGAAAACAAAACTCAAAAAGTATTTTATCAGCTGATTTAATAGAGTTCACATCAGGGATCAACGTTATACCTACAAACTCGCACGGCGGCACGCTTGCAACGTTCAAAGGCCGAGCCGACACTTTTTTTAAACACTGTGTATTCTGTAACCGTTCATAAACGACATAAATGACTAATCATAATTTTATTAGTGGCATGCGGTGTAGCCTTTTCGCGAAGTTTGCGTTACGATGTCAGATACACCCTGTATGTACTTATTGTATAATAACTTTTCGATAGAATTTTTGAGAAAGGTAAATATTTGATCGCAAAAATATGGGACAGGTTTCGTCCTAATGAACTTGAAAAGAACTAAGCCTGAGCTGAAGTTGGTAGAAGTTTTGCCGGGTTTGGGAAGGCATAATATTGAACCATGTATGTATGTTGCAAGTTAAACATTTTCTCCCAAAGTCGAAGTCTTCATCACAAATATTCACAAAACAGTCGACGACAGCAAATCCCGAAGATACCGTGCATAGAACCTCCTTTGATATAAATCCACGCTCATCAGGTTCCCAAATAGGACTTAATCGTTTTAATCCGAAATGTCTTCATATAAAGACCGTCTTTTATATTCCCTTAGATAGACAGTTTTATTGAGAACAATTTATGTTTAATGTTGAAAAAGCTTGTTTTTGTGATATGACGAGAAATAAGGCTAGGTCTACATTTTTGTAATTAAAGTACTTATTTATTAGAGTTTGTTTTTTTTTTTGGTTCGGTTGGTCAGTGGTCGCAAACGCCAGAACTGGGCATGATATCGAATCCAGAAGGATTCGATATTCTAATCAGGCAAAATATTATTAAGTTATTTCATCTACACTTAGGTATAGGTAAGTGTTGGGGAAACATTAGGAATTTCTCCTGTACGAACAGCCATACCCTGAACAAGTACTAGAAGGTCATACAAATATATATTTGTTCCAATTGACTACTGCATCGGACCCGCTCAGCTGATGTCAGATACACCCTTTATACTTCAAGGCCATAGTGAATAGGCTCTTAATAAACCAGCGCGCTTTACCATCAACGAATGCATCACTGCTTGCCCTCAGGCGGGATTGCAGTCAAGCACTAGTTTATAATGATTTTAAAATATATACCTATACTTTTATTTTATTTATTATACAGTATGTTAAGAAAACCCTGTCCGACCCATAAGGATAATAAAAGTTAGGTAAACACATGACCAAATATAATATAAAATTTTACGTAATCATCATAGTACCAATACAAATGAATTTTGAAATAATCTTTTTTTCCCGCGAATTAATTCCAAATTCATTTTAAAAAGTGACAACACCGGTATTATTATGAGCGAATAGCGATGCGACCACGTGCCGCGTGCCCTGCCGCCCGACGCCAGCGGAAGGGTGCTCAACGCACATTTATTAAGTTACCTCTTTTTTGTGAAATAACATTTATTTCTTTTAGGGGGATTTTTTTTAAGTTTAGCCCGGCTTTGTATCCATTAGTAGAATCAGTTATCGATACCTAACAATACCTTGACTGAATCGGACAGGGTTTTCTTTACATACTGTATAATTAATAATCATATTTTTACAAGAACATAAATACAATAAAAACTACATACAATTACATTCAAAATCATCAATAATAAAAACAAAAATGTCAAAATGAAAATTAAACGATGATGACACATTTGCTTCCAGATTCCATACCTTCAGTTTTAATAACTGAAAATATTCAATGTATACCGCAGACAAAAATTCAGAAATGAAAGAAGTTTTACTAAAATTTGGATTGTATGGTAGGTAACTGCTAACAAAATGGTTATTGGATATTCTCTAACAGATATCAATGTATTCAAATAGGGTCGTTACATCTCTACGTGTGAGCACTATTTTAATCCACCTTAAAAATATTATACGTGAGTTGTCAGTACATCGTTTTTTTTTTTTATTAATTTATAAAGCAGCGCTTGACCGCAATCCCGCCTGATGGTAAGCAGTGACGCAATCGTTGATGGTAAAGCGCGCTAGTTTATTAAGAGCCTATTCACTCTAGCCTTGAAGATACTCAAATTGTAGTCCGACGGAAACACCGCCGCCGGCAGATTGTTCCAGTCCCTCGATGTACGCGGTATAAAGGAGGAGGCGAAACGCTTCGTCCGGATCGTAGAGGTGTTAACAACATAAGAGTGGAAACTCGCCGTACGACGGGTCGTCCGATGGTGGAACGGAGATGGGGGAATTAAATCGTGCAATTCCCTCGCACACTCCCCAAAATGTATCCTATAGAACACCGAAAGGACTCGAGACTCGAGTTTTCGCTTTCGAATAAGCTACTTTTTCAACCGCATCGTCGGTTCTTCTTCTTTTCCTTCGGGCTATAGAGGTCCACTGCTGTACAAAGGCCTCCTAGGCTTTCATTTCTATGTGGCGTTTGCCATATCTATTCCCCACGCTTGGCAGGCGGGATGGGGATCGCAGTAATTTGATGGTACCTACACAGAAAAAGCGCTGCTGCCCGCTTCCCTTGTGAGAGTTCCCTTAGTCTTTCTTTCTTTTTTTTATAGCTTCACACGGTTTGTGCATTTTGCCAGTGTCATGTAATGAATTGTTCATGTCGAAAAAGACTGCCGCGTGACCCGTCTTATGATGGAGGTTTGAGACAAAGTCATGATGTGGCCACTGTGCTACGATATTTCACTGTTCTTTATGAATTATTTACTGAATGCACTTTTTACTACATAAATCACGCACTTTTATTTAGTAAATAACACTATAAATAATTTTAAAAGTTCAATGAAAAATGAGCGCGACACTCAGGTTGACTTTCCCGCCAGAAACTCGTTCCCTTAGTCGCTTCTTACGATACCCACGGGAGGATACGGGGGTGGTGCTATAGAGATGTATCCAAGGTATGAAAATCAAAAAAATAATTAGTCCGTCTTATAGATAATAAAAAAATTAAGACCCGTATTTTTTATTTTGCCGAAATTTTCAAAACTACCGAGATTTAGCGTATTAAAGTTACGGAGTGGGGGCTAATTACGTCACGCCGTGGTATATTTTGTGCCACGGCGTGACGTCACGCGACATTTCAAATCAATAAATCTTCCAAGTATTAGAATGAAAGAAAAAATAAGAAATACGTGTTCAATATTTTTTATAAATGTATCCGATGGACATTAAATTATTTTTTAGGATACAACCCAATTCTAAGCCCAGTAACACGCGCCATCGTCGGTTGTTAACATGAATTCTAAGAATAGGATCTTGGTACCCAGCGAGGTAATAGTATGTATAACGCCCTACCACTACCAATAACTTTAATTTTGACAGGTATTTCATTACATTATTTGAGTTGCTGAGCAGATTATTTTGTAGATATGAAGCGATGCTTTCCTTATGAGACCATTTTAGACATCCATCTGCATCTCCCTCTAATGATCTGCTCAATCAGTTTTGTATTTTTTTTCTCTTTACAGAAAACGAAATCATTTATTGTGGCAATATACAGCGTGCCGCTTTGATGGAAATATTTATTTAACACACATACATATATGGTTTTGAGTTTTCGTTTTGTGAGCATATTTCACTTTCATTAAACGTTATTTATTTACATTTCCCTAAAATGGCATCTTGGAGCAGCCTGTAATTAAAGAACGCGCATGCGTCAATTTCCAGTGGCACAGATAAAAAAAACCCAATATATGAAATTGGAATGAATAACGTGTAAAGAGTAAACGGATTCAAGGCAATAAAAAGGGAGAGAGAGAGAGAGCCATAATATTATGTCAGCGAGCAGCGCAGGTGATCGTTTTTAAATAAAGAATTGTTTACATCGTTTAAATTTAGAATTAATATGTAATCGGTGCGAAGTATTCGCAAATTCTCATGCTCGATGTTCACGATGGAGCATCGATTGGTCGTAGGCGGAATTTGAAAAATCCTTGATTACAAATCGTAAATTTCGAAAAACCATTGAGATGTCAGTAATTTGTCTTTTTGCGGTGTAATGGTCCAGAAAAGCTTTAAAACGATGTATGAAGGAAGTTATGACGTATCGACAAAAAAGCTCTTGAGAAATAATATACGTCTGCGTTACGTTGGAGCGGTGGTACGGGCTACATTTCGTAGGTGAAGTTTTGAATTAAAACATGGAGTGTAAATATACCCCAAAATCTTGACAATCACATTTTAAATAGGCAAACCGACAGTTTCGCCCCGCGGCTTTGATCCGCGTCTCAATCCGAAGTGATCGTTCGACAGTCCCCACTTTCTAATCCGATTCTGTTATGCGCCGCCATTACAAAATAACGTCACAACATTTGCCCCACTACTACGTAAATTAAATGAGCAACCTCTATCAAAATAATACCGACGATCCACAAAATTATTTTGAATAATTTTGATGGTTGCCTGGAATTAATTGCATTGGCGATAAGGCCGCCATTTTACATTATGTAGTGTTGAAAAACTAAGTATATTTTTTTACATGTATTTTTGTAATGTACAATAAAGTATAAATAAATAGTTAGAAATAAGAATAATATACTTATTGCTAATAAGGATGTTTCCTGGGTAAAAAAAATGATTCGATTTAGTCCGTCATTCAGATTAGGTATAGATAAATATTGGATACATATATTTTGGTTTATGAAATCTATAAGAATTTACAAATATAAAAGGCATCAAAGATCAGGAGTGGTGGCTGGTGACGTCACTGCTCGCCAAAAAGTGTAGCGTGCAGTGACATCACACGAGTTTTCAACGCACTGTGTCGTCTTCATTTTTTGTTTATATGAAAAAAGAAAAAATACGTGTCTAGTATTTTTGGAAATTTGACTGACGGACTAATTATTTTTTTTTTATTCAACTACCCTATCTCTGCTCACCTATTTTAATAAGGAAAGGAATGTTCACGAGCTGTCGAAATGCGAAAAGCCATTTCCACTGTTAATGTCACGCAACTGCTCCTGAGATTTATCTCGTTATTTAAGTGTTTCCAAGGCTAGAGTGAATAGGCTCTTAATAAACTAGCGCGCTTTACCATCAACGATTACATAACAGCTTACCATCAGGCGGGATAACGGTTTAAAACAACAACAGTTTAAATATGTAAAAAAGAAAAAAAAACACCTAATTTTTTACGCTGAGTTTTTTTATAGTATCGATTTTCAGAATCCCGTTTGCTAAGATCCGTGCTTACTCTTTTTGCCTCGTTTACGGTCACATATGCACGGACGACTTTGAGCCTTAATGCTTTAGAGATAAAGTTGAAAAACTAATCAGGAAATCTGACAGATTATAGTAGGTTGATGAGCCGTCGTCTGTCGTGTCTTGTGGAGGCATAAGAAACAGGGAGTAAAGTAAACTCATACTCCATAGAAAAGGGAGGATTCTCCGACCAGACGGGTGTTATGTCTGGCGGGCACTTGCCCAACGGTTGAAATCGGGAAGTTGTATATATGCTAGTTGCACGGTAAACTCTGATTGCGAGATGTAGAATTCGTGTGACGTCAGTCTGACGAGTTGTTTATTATTAGCGTTTTGTAGGTACCGCTACAGTCTAAAATATAATATAACATGGCGGTAAAGATATTATGACATTTGTCACACAGCTCATAGGTATCTTTTCGCTCTGAATATTTTATTGCTTCAAACACATGAAAACGATTCACTGCATTTTATAGAATACTAGCTTTCCGACCGCGGCTTCGGAATTCGGTTATATCGGGCTTTTTAGATTTCCCTAGGAAATATGATTGTTTCCGGGATAAAAAGTACCCTATTATTTCATCCGGACTTCTAACTTTAAGTCTGCAAAATTTCAAAACAATCGGTTGAATAGTTACGGCGTGAAAGCGGAACAAACAAACAAACTCACTTTCCCATTGATGGTATTAGTAAGGATAAATAAATTAAGTACAAATACTTTTGAATTGTCAAAGCCATGGCGCCTCCACCGAGCTGGAACAAGCGGGGTAGACCAAAGAAGTGCTGGCTTGACGTTGTAAGAGATGACACGCGTGCCAACAATCTCACGTCACGGGATGCCAGAGATCGTACGAAATGGAGGCGACTATTTAGGAAAGCGGACCCCGGGTCCCAACGTGAAAACCGTGGATCCAACCGGGATTGTACGCTCAGATGATGATGATGACGACTTTTGAATTGTCAAAGGTTCGCTCCATTAGATGACGAAGCTCCAAAATCATTTCAAAGCACACATACGCTTTATAATGGTTTACTTTTACATAGGTAGGTATAGGTACATACCTATACAGTATGTTAAGAAAACCCTGTCCGTCCCGTAAGGATAATAAAGGTTACGTAAACACATGACCAAATATAATATAAAATTTTACGTAATCATCATAGTACCAATGCAAATGAATTTTGAAATAATCTTTTTTTCCCGCGAATTAATTCCAAGTTCCCCGAAATTTGGTAATTTTTAAAAAAGTGACACCACCGGTATTATTATGAGCGAATACCAATGCGACCACGTGCCGCGTGCCCTGCCGCCCGCCGCCCGCGGAAGTGTGCTTACGCACATTTATTAAGTTACCTCTTTTTGCTAAATAATATTTATTTTTTTAGAGGGATTTTTTTAAATTTAATCCGGTTTGTATCCATTAGTAGAATCAGTTATCGATACCTAACAACACCTTCACAGGTCGGACAGGGTTTTATTAACATACTGTATAGAAGAATGAGCAAGACACTCCACGTACACCCTTTTAAATTATAAAATTGTTACAAAATATTTGATTACATCATGCATATTAGAATTAACTATGTGAGAATCATGTGCACGTTAAAAGCGTCTGTTGTAGAGAAATATAAAAACCATTCAGAAAATAAAATAAACTGTGGCAGCTAAGAGATGAGTGTATAATGATAATCCCGGGGGATGGAAATGGCGCGGCTAGAATAAGTTATGATAATGTGGTACCTAGTCTACTATTGGGCATAGTTCTTTTGGGCTGACTCGTTAGCAAGAATATTATATAACATCACGCCTATTTTCTGCAAAGGATCAGGCAGAGCTTTACCTATAGTACGCCTACATTTACATTATCGCATGATTTTGATCCGTTCCATCATCGGACCACTCGTCGTATGGCGAATTTCCACTCTTACGTTGTTGACTAAACTACGATCCGGAGAAGCGTTTCGCCTCGTCTTTTATAACGCGTACATCAAGGGCCAGGAACAATTTGCCAGCGACGATGTTTCCGTCGGACTACAATTTAGGTGTCTTCAAGGCTAGAGTGAATAGGCTCTTATTAAACTAGCGCGCTATACAGTGGCGTAACTATACCATCTGGGGCCCGTGGCAAATTCTTTTGATGGGGCCCTATTAGTAAAAATCGTCACGTTGTACTCACTTTAATTTTAATAAACGTCCGAGATTTTCAACGTACCCAATTACACGTTGTATATATCCCACTAATGGCCATAGGCCTACTCTCTTAGGCGAGAGGGTATGGTCTGTAGTCCCCACGCTAGCCCAATGCGTATTGGAAACTTCACATTCATCCATAGAACATAATATCTCAATGCATTCATCATCTATTCGCTAGCTTTTCGGTGAAAGAACAACATCGTGAGGAAACCTGCATACATTTTACAATGAAATAAAAATAAAAATTTAATTTCAATAAGATATTTATTTAGAAAAATCTTTTTTTCGAGCTTTCTGTTCCGCAAAAGTGTCTATAAGATCATTAAAGTTTAAAGATCGGGCCATAGAATTTTCAATAGACAGAATAGCCAAGTTACATAACCTATCTTGTCCCATAGAGTTTCTTAAATAGGTTTTTATCAATTTTAGTTTTGAAAATGATCGTTCAGCACTAGCGGTAGTCACAGGAATTGTAAGAAATAAAATTAATGCAGTGCATACTTCAGGAAAGCTGCAGGACATAAAATGATTTTTTATTATTAACAAATCAGCAAGGTCTCTTATATTCGAAGATTTTTCTATTTCGTCTCTGAAAGTGGATCGAAAACTGAGAATTTCTCTAGCAAATGATTCAGATATGTCTTTTTTATATATCTCAACAAATTCTAGAGATTTTTTTAATAGATCAGTGTCATTTAAAACTTTTAAAGTGGAAGGCTGCAAAACACTGAAATTTGAAACAATTTCATTTATTGGAAGGAAACGTGATTTCAGTTGGTTTATAATGATGTCCAATACTCGATAAAATATGTTCACTTTGAACAAACTTTCCGGATCTTGGAGACGCTCATCTTCGCAAAGCTCATCAAAATGGCGTTTTACCTTTCTCTGACGAGTTTTAGAAAATTCAGGGGTGATGGACCATTTTTCTGCTACACTATTTGCTTCCATTTTTAAATTTTCAAATTCATGTCGATACCTTTCGAATTCTTTTAGACAAATTTTCAAACATTTTAAGGCATTTGAAAGATCGGTGGCTTTAGACTGAAGTGCTTTAGAGGCTGCATCGATAGTAAGTAGGATCTTGCAATGAAAAACCAATAACATAATAAAATTGTAGTTTTCGATCTTCTTTTTGAGTGAAACAGCTTCATTTCTTTCATCTGATTTGCAATTTAACAGAATTGTTTTCGTTAGCGCTTTTTGGACTTCAACAAACCGAACTTTTAAAGCAAAAACGGCATCATAACGCCCTGCCCATCTAGTAGGGTTTAATGTTTTTAATGTTATTGAAGTTGAAGACTCACTTTCTTTATTAGATATAAAACTTGATAAAATATTCCATCTTTTGATACTATGCCCAAAAAAATTATAAATTTGTTGAACTGTTTCAAAAAAAATTTGCATATCAATAACCTCTCTCACTGCATCATTGAGTACTAGATTTAAATTATGAGCAGCACAGTGAACATATACGGCATTTGGCTCGACATCTTTTATGAGTTTTTGAACTCCACCATAAGTTCCTTTCATTGTATTAGCACCATCATATCCTTGTCCTCGACACTTATTTAGAGGAATATTTTTGTCATTTATGGATTTAATAATTTGCTTGGACATTGCTAAGGCAGTTTGATCCTTAACTTCATGAAATCCTAAAAATGTTTCTTTAATGACAAGTGCCTTTGGAATCCCATTACCATCTTTTTCAATCATACAATAACGGTAAAGTTCACACATTTGATCAATTTTGGAAATATCTTGAGTTGTATCGAATATGATAGAGTAGAATGGTGCGGCATTTATTTCATTTATAAGTGCATTTTCTACTTTTAGAACCAGGACAGAAATTAGCTCATTTTGTATTTTTGGACTTAAATATTTTATCTGGCCCTTTGGTTTACTTAACAATTCTTGTAAAATCGGGTCGTATTTTCCTAATAACTCAACAATACTCAAAAAGTTTCCTTTGGAGCTAGGATCACTGCTATCTGCGTTTTCTCTGTGGCCACGAAAGGCTAAATTACACGTTGAAAGTGTCAGAGTAATATCAAGGAGCCTAGAAAGTACTTGGCGCCAAAAAGATTTTTCTTTTTTGATCATAGACTCTTGCTCTTCATCAAGTGTTCCATGTAGACGCCACTGTTGATACGTAAGACAGGAATCCAGATGAATTTTCGATGTCTCGTGTCTTTGTATGGCATCTACAATATGTTTCCAGTCATCATAGCCCTCAATCCAAACATTTTGTATTTTCTTAGACGCCCGATTTGCGAATAACCAACACGGTTCACAATACGCCTTCTGAAGTATTAAAGAATAGGATAGCCATGTACGTTCAAGTTTCACGCCAGACTTGGAAACAATATAGTAATGTTTTTCTAGAAAAGATCTATTATCACTATCTTTTAAGAAAGGGCCCTTAGGTTTACAATGTCCGTTTTCAATCACGAACCTTTTCACTTGATCAGTTAGCTCTTTAAAATTACCCTTATCAGTAACATATAGCGAGGATACAATATTGTTCATGCTAAAATATAATTCTCTTTGATTTTTGCTAGTACTTTGTTGTGGTTGTCCTGGATCTGGATAGTCACTGGTGTTGGGTGCTGCACCTGATAATTCTGGTATACTTTTAGTAAGGTCCAATTCTTCACTTTGGGAGCACTGTTCACTCGACTTTTCACTACTAAAGTCATCATTTTTTAAGTACTGACTAATTTTAGGTAGCTTTTTATTTTGTTCTTCAGTCTCCCTCTTTCTCTTTCGTTTTTCGCTCCCGCTTAAATATTTTCTGGAACTAGACATTTTAATATCTAACTTTCACAATCAACTTTACTTTGTCACCATTTTCATATTCAATAAAAGAACAAATACGAAAAATCAAAGATACAACAATTGTCTAAATAATCACACAAAGAATAAGCAATCAGTGGAGCCCTCATAAAAAATATCAAATCCGGAATTCCCCTAACATAGTGTTGCTAGCTCGCTCTAGCGGCAGCGCCGAACGAAAAAAGTGAAAACAAAATGGGGAATTCCCCGATCGTCAATGTTTACCCGCGCTGCCAACGTACCGCGATGAAATATATAGTAGAAACCAATCAATGCGTTCTAAAATGAATCAACATCTTTTTGTTTAGGTTGATTGAAATGCTTAACGATTAACTTGAAATTGTATTATGGTCAGTTGCCTCACTTAGGATTTTAAGCAGAACTTATAAAAATATACTTTTCAAATAAAATAAAATACTCAGGTACAATGTAAAAAAAATATTTTTGAGCTAGCGGCCTCTTGAGCCGGGGCCCTCTTGGGTCGGGGGCCCGTGGCATTTTGCCAGCCCTGCCACCCTATTGTTACGCCACTGGCGCTATACCATAAACGTCCAAACCCCATGTAATTTTGGATGTCTTTGTCAAAATTCTTCGTTACTTTTAAAGCGGTTTTTAATCAGTGTGAATTGTAGATTTTCCCACGCGTAACAGAAAGAACTTTTATTTTGTACCTTTTCAGGCTTCAAACAATTTTTGCAACAACATTTTTTCAGAAGCGGGTTTGTGCTTTGGCTGAGAAAAATTCTTCTCTTTAGAGCTTAAAGAGAAAAGGTACTTTCGAATTGAGGTGACTACACGACCACACCGTGTCAATTGTGCATGAAACCAAACAATACCTAACATTTATGTTCATCTTATAAATATACTCAGTCTACACAATCTAGGGCCAGTTCCGCCATTCTAGCATCATTTGACGTCATCCGACAAGCGAAGACGTTGCATTCGCATTGTGTATTACCATGCGGCCCGTCTCCGGTTCACGGCTTTACAATAACCGTATCCGAACCGCTTTGTTAACGTTTGTTTTTGTATTTAGAACAGTGATTGTGTTTTGTTTTAATAGATTTTTAGCATTGAACATCTAATGTTAGCATAAAAATATATCGCACCCTCGGTGCGAGACTGTCACCTTTGCGAAAATGCCATTTTTTAGGAGATCCATTTAAAACTTTGACATCAAACTTGATTCGCCCCAAAACCATAATGACAGTCAAGCCGTTTTATGGAAACTATGGGTACTAGGAAAGTACCGTAATGCCACTATGTAGAGGATTTCTTCAGGTGGGATAGTAATTATAACACAGAATTGGGGCCCTTTATAATGATAACCGTGTTCAATTTCTAGATTCACACATAATTAAGCCCTTTTGAATTCGCTGGAAGGTAATGAACGAACATTATTGAGCTTAAATTCAGACAAATTAAGTTATATAAGCGAGTATTGCTTAAGGTAAACCTGTCACTAGTTTCAGCGTAGTTCAAGCCCAATTCCCGTACACGATATAAAAATACGTTCAAAATCCAGTCGTAATTTCACATCAGCTAGGATTAATGTCTAAAAGTTGTCAAAATGTTGCGAAGTTAGAGGTATCATTGACAGATTGTAAATGGGAACATTCTAAAGAGAATTGCTCGACAGTAGACAGGCTTTTTCAGGCTGTTCCGAAGATCGACATTTTTGATTCGACAATCCGTCAAAGATGGCTGCCAAATTGAACGATCAATTTCTTCAAAGGTTCCTGGAACAAACAAATTAGATACGCGCTTTTGTTGTTAGGTATCTTGGTATGCGCTGGCTGATTTATGGCTTACATAATCAGCCTATAAGAGAGGATGGGCCCAGAACGGATTGGAAGATGTCACATGTCTTCGAAGTCTTGACTATAGGACTTATCGGTTTCCTCACGATGTTTTCTTGCCGCCTGACGGGGTTTGTATAACTTGTAAGTCGCCGTCGATATCACTAGGCCACGACTGCTCTGTGATAAAAGATAAAACATTTGATTTAAGGATTTGTGTTTCATAATGTCTATGCTTCTCTTCCATAACACCGGCCGCCGGCAGAAGTTACCACCCACCAGACAAAGCCTTGCCGCCAAGCGATTTGTCGTGTTACGGCATGATGTCTGGTGAAGCCATACGGAGGACGGGTCTGAGCAGTTGTGTTGCGATGTGTACCGGGTACGATGCGCCAAATTTTGTTGTGTTGGAAGTTTGGTCGCGGAGGGTCTTCAGATCAATCTCCCTTTGGAGAAGCATAGTTGGTCGTGTTGTTGGGTTTAACATTGCATCACCTCGCTCAACTGCCGTCTTCCTTCCTATTCGCTTAATCTGAGTGAATAGGTTCTTAATAAACTAGCGCGCTTTACCTTCAACGATCGCATCACTGCTTACCATCAGGCGGGATTGCGGTCAAGCGCTAGTTTATGATTATTAAAAAAATAAAAATAAGATCTTTTAGGGAAACTGTGTTGCTTGGGAGGTTGTTGCACAATATCCTCTTTTCTGCAAAAGCACAAGAAAATGTATGTTATACGAAGTATATAGTATATGTACCTAATGTTCAAAAATTGCTGATTCTCAACCTTGATTGTTTTTTTGTTTTATAATTACAAACTAGTGCTGCAAATAGTGCAATTCCGCCTGATCGTAGCAGTGATACAATCATTGATGGTAAACCGCGCTAGCTTATTAAGAGCGTGTTCATTAAAAAAAATAGTGTATAGGAAGGAAGACGGCAGTTGAGCGAGGTGATGCAAACTTAAACCCAACAACACGACTGCGCCAGAGGGAGATTGATGTGAAGACCCTCCATGAACAAACTCCCGACACAACAGCATTTGGCGGATCGTACCCGGCACACAACGCAACACAACTGCTCAGACCCGTCCTCCATACGGCTTCACCAGACATCATGCCGGAAAATGTTACACAAATAACTATTTATTTTATTATTGTTTTCTAGACAATTTTGATTGCATGGCTTCAACATTCTGATACAATGCACTGCTGGAAATTGGCCTCTCCCAAAGCACGCCACTCAACTCGATATTCGGCAACTCTCATCCAGCTGGTTTCAGTCTGCAAACACTTCACCTAGAATGAGGGCGCCCACCTTAGAATTACCAATTTGTGATCTCCAGTCAAAAACCAAAATGTTTAACCCAATATTACATAGTTTAGTGATTTCAAATTTTCACTACCTTTAAGACCAGAATATTTAATTTAAGTTGAACACAGCGCGTGGATTAGTCATATCTTCCTGCCCCATGTTACTTGGGATTGGAGGAACTTTCTTCCATTCTGCCCCCTTTACTGTCACCCTAATCACTTCCAACATTTGTATTCACTTCCACGCTTTCACTCCCTTTTATTTTATTCAATCCATCAATCGCCTTCCTCTCCCTATCCAGAAAATCCATTTGATTTGATATTAAAATAACAAAGAAAATGTTAGCGATACAATTTCCATCAGTATTCTTATATTCTGCGAAACCTTAATTGACTCAACAAACGTTGTCACGAGCAGTCGTTATACCTTTTGGAAGACACTGTGGCAATCTTACATTCGGTAAACCAAAATGGAACGCCATGAGAATCGAAGATTAATTTTGGTTGTTGATCAGATCAGCTTTGAAGTTATGTGTGATTATTAAGCTTCATATGTGATTACTTTCCACCTCTTCTTCTTCTGCGTATAGATGCTGCCACTGCTCGACAAAGGCTTCCCCAAGTTTTTCCACGATAACCGATCTAGTGATGCCGGATCCATCTACTTCCCGCGACCTTTAACAGCTTATCGGTCCACCTTTTTGGGAGCCTCCCTACGCTGCGTCTTCTGGTACGCAGCCGCCACTCCAGAACCTTACTGCTCTATCGGCCATCGGTTCTACGAGCAATGTGTCTCGCCCACTGCCACTTTATTGTACCAATTCGAAGAGCCATGTCGGAAACTTTGGTTCTTCTGCGGATCTCTCGGTATAGCTCTTTCCATCAAATCTTTGTGTGACTCTGAGTGTTCGTATGAGGCCCATCGTGAGCGACCACGTTTCAGTTATTTTCTCCTCAAGCCAATCCAAATAACTGGATCAAAAGACAAATAGTATATTTTCGTTTCTTCTTCTTCCAGTGCCTCTTTAATCCTGTAGGTTGGCCGTTAGCTTCTTGTATTCGGTCTTGTCAACCGTGAGTCAGAACAGTTTTTTGACGAAAGTAATGTCGGTCCACTCCCTGATGTTCCGCAGCCATGATTTTCTCTTTCGTCCAGCGCGCCTCTTTCCTTCTACCTTGCCCATCATAATCAGTTAGAGTAGCGCATATCTATCATGTCGGAGCACGTGGCCGAGATATTCTATTTTGCATTTCTTTATGGTGGGCATCAACTTTTGAGGCATTTGAATGCGCTGAAGGACGGTGTCATTTCTGACCTTTTATCGTCCAGCTTACGCGCAGCATACGACGACGACGATATTTTCGTTTAATCCATAGTTTAATATAATATTATAAAAGCGAAAGTATCTCTATCTGTCTGTATGTCTGTCTGTCTGTCTGTCTGTGGTACACAGATAGTCTGGAGTCAGAGAAAGGACATAAGGCTATATAACATCCCGCTATGACCAATAGGAGCAGAGCAGTAACAAAAAATGTTGCGAAAATGGGAGCGAACACAGACATAGATATTGCTCCCATTATTTTAGCAGGCGCTTATAAACTGAAGCTCACGCGGACAGAGTCCCGCGACTCTGCAACAGCTAGTAAAACATAAAAATAAACATTTTGAAATCTAAAAATAGAGAAGAAATATGTAATGTTTCTGTTTAAAGAATCCATTAATCAAAAGTGTACCCGCGGGTCCTTATTTGCTACAACGGCTCTGTGTGACACTGTGCTACAAGAGAACCATTAGTTTAGCGTGGCTTTATTGCACAAAAGATTCTAGTTAGTGTGACAGTTTATTTCAAAGACACAGAAGCCGACTCCCTGTTTACATAGAAAACTACATTTAAGTTCATTGCATCTCTTTCTTTCCATTTCATTATGAAAAAGACAGGACATAAAATATTAGGTTAGTTCTGTCAAATAAAGATCGTGCACAGATAATTTAGAACCGATTAAAAACATGGCTACTAACATTACGTCAATTTACGTAATTAACAGACAGGACTAATCTAATATTTTATGTTTTGTCCTTTTCTTAAAGAAATAGAAAGAAAAAAATGCATTTCGCATAATTTTAGTTTACGTTTATTTTATGTAGGTACATCGTAGGTTCGAACCCCGCCAGACGTTTAACTTTGTGTAAATCAACACTGCTCTCAAAACGGCGAAAAAAAGCATCGTGAGGAAACTGGAAACCATGTTCAAGAAGCAAAAAAAAGCAAGAAGAAGACATGTGACATTTACCGAACCGCACTTGACCCTCGTGGCTTCTCACCGAGAGGTGGCTTGTGTCCCAGAAGTGGCATTTTAGGATGATTATGTTATATTATGAACAAGGGAATCTTATAACTAACTAGCGGCCGCCAGTGACTTCGTTCGCGTGGAGTTAGTTATGCTCCGCTCCTATTGGTCACAGCGTGATGTTATATAGCCTAAAGCCTTCCTGGATTAATGGGCTATCCAATGCAAAAAGAACTTTTCAAATTGGACCAAAAGTTCCTGAGATTAGCGCGTTCAAACAAACAAACTCTTCAGCTTTAAGCATATTATATTAGTATAGATTAAATGGTGTACAGTCGTGGTGGCCTAGTAAAGTGTGGTGGCCTAGTGGTTAAAAACACCAGCCTCTCAAGTATGAGTGCGCGGGTTCGATTCCAGGTTAGGCAAGTACCAATGTAACTTTTCTAAAGTTTTATGTACTTTCTAAGTATATCTTGGATCCCAATGACTGAAAAACTGAGGTAAAGGAAAACATCTTGAGGTAACCTGGACTTCAAGTCTGAAATCGCCAACCCGCATTGAGCAAGCGTGGTGATTACGCTTAATCCTTCTCTGTATGAGAGGAGACCTGTGCCCAGCAGTGGGACGATAAAAAGGTTGATGATGATTATGAAATGGTATACAGTTGTACTACATACAATCTATACGTCCGTCTGTTACAGGACTGAATCTTCTAGTTCTTCATAGCTATAGTAAAAAAATGTGAAGACGTCGTCCTCTAAAAAAATATTTTAAATTTAACAAGTGTCTTGTCTTTTTCGGCGTTCCTACGTGATCGAAAAATTGTACCATAACCTACGAGACGGTTTCTGTATTTTAGACTTTATTCCAATGACCGTACAGTTCTTATCGTCCGTTTTTGTAATATCTTTGTCGGAATACAGATAAAAATTTATAAGTTGCTAGTTGGTTGAAACTTGGGCTTAAAGGTAAAGCTAGCTCTGTAATAAAGCCATAGTGTATGTGTCCACTATTGTTCTGTGAATCCTTTACATTTGAGATCAATTCGCAATAGGCAGGTTTTAAAAAGATTCTGAATAAGCTCATTTACGAGAACAATATACTCATATAAGCTTGTTGCCATGTCTTTTATAAGGACATAAAAGATAACAATCGCCTTACAAACACAATAACGATATGTTTAACGCATAATTTTAGGAGATGATTCTGCAAAAGATTAAGTTACATAATCAGGCCACAGATAATACTGAATTTTCTTACATAACTTTCAAGGCCATTTTATCATTAAATCGTGCTAATATTATAAGAGTGAAACTCTGCGTGGATGGATGGATGAATGATTCTTCTACGCAAATACTGCTAAATGGATTTGAATGAAATTTGACCCATAGATAGTTCATAAACAGGCTTCACAGAAAGGATTTTTTTCCCGATACCAGCTGCGCCCGAGCCTCCCAGCCTCCGTAGCGTAGCGCTAGCGAACGCGGCCGCCGCGCAAGAAGGCGCGGGTTCGATCCCCGCGCTGTGCAAATATTTGTATGCATTAATATGAATATTTGCACTGGTCTGGTCGTGCCTCGGTACAAATTTACTCACAAGCGCCTCTTGGAAATCTATCTGAGGCCATATTTGCGATCAATCGTGATCTGACCCGCATATGTGACTGGAGCAAAAGATATGGGCTTTTGGTCAACCCCATAAAGACGCAGGTTATAGTCGTGGGCAGTTCTAGGACGGTCTCTAGAATCGATTGGACGACCCTACCTCAAGTTTCTTTTGAAAACTCAGTGGTTCCCTTTAGTAACAAAGTTAAAAACTTGGGAATATATATTGACAAAAATTTCTCTTGGACTTCCCAGCTGCAGGAAGTTAGTCGCAAGTTATTTGCATCCGCAGCGTCTCTGAGGAGATTACGCAATTTCCTACCGACTACCACCAAAATTGCACTTGCACAATCACTTCTTCTACCCATCCTCGACTATGCTGATGTCAGCTATCTTGATCTTACCCAAGACCAATTAGATAAGCTTGAGCGACTTCAAAATGTTTGTATAAGGTTCATATTCGGTCTGCGCAAATATGACCATGTATCCGAATTTCGTGTGAAGCTCAAGTGGTTACCAATTCGCCTTCGTCGGAATGCTCATATTCTTTCCCTTCTATATAATGTGCTTTTTTCTCCTTTCACCCCTGTTTATCTCAAGAATCGTTTTCAATTTCTGTGCAACTCACATACTAAATCGTTAAGGTCATCAGATGACTTAAAGCTCAAAATGCCTATGCATTCCACAACGTTCCTAAATAAATCTTTCACTGTTCAGGCACCTCGTTTGTGGAATGCATTGCCAATTGAAATTAAACGCGCACAATCGTTACTGGAATTCAAGAGACTTGTGAGGGAACACTACTTGTCGTTATGAATGGCTATTTATACTATTAAAGTATCTATGTATTTATGTATGTATATGTGTATCTATTTTAGTAAATTGTAACCATGATATTTGGCACCAACGACAGTCCCATATGTGGTTCAGGAGAATCTGTCCATTCTTTGGTTGCCTGGAAGAAATCGCATTAGCGATAAGGCCGCCCATTGTATGTTTTTTGTTCCATGTATTTTGTTTGATATTTGATTGGTGTACAATAAAGAATAAATAAATAAATAAATAAATAATAAATAAATAAACATGTTAAGCCATTGGTCCCGGTTACCATACGAACATCTAATAGCAGTCGTTACGGTTTATTGGAGTTTTCAAAAGTTCAACATTTGGTCTAAGTGCAATGCTTCGATATCGCCTTCGGGTTGTGGAGGTCATACGGCAGTCGCTTCACGGAAAATATCGAAGTTTACCCAAAATCAGCAGTTAGACTGGTAAAGCGGATCCCAGACTCAAAATCTGAAACATAAAGCTTCGGATGCGACTGGGGTTAACATAACATTAGATTTGAACCCTTGGGAATATTGGGATAAAAAGTATTCTGTGTTCTTTTTGGTTAAAAACCATTTGTGTGTCAAATTTTATACAAATCCATTCAGTAGTTTATTTTTCATTATTATAAAGGATGTATCTGACATCGACGCACAAACGAGTAGGTACCATGGATCCAGTACATGATTCTGAACCCCTAGTGGTGGAATTTTTCGTCGGCTTTTTCGTGATTAAAAAAAAAAGTATGTAGTTTTTTTCACTTTATACCGTATTGGTATACTTTTATAACCCAATAAGATTTTAAAGTAAAAATTAATTAATTTGCTAATTACACAAAAAAGCGCAATGAAAACAATACTCGAAAAACTATCTCATCAGCTGATTTAATAGAGTTCACATCAGGGATCAACGTCATACCTACAACCCCGCACGGTGGCACGCTTGCAACGTTCAAAGGGCGAGCCGACACTTTTTTTTAAACATAGTTATTTCTGTAACCGTTCATTAACGACATAAATGACTATCATAATTTTATTAGTGGTATGCGGTCTAGCCTTTTCGCGAAGTTTGCGTTATGATGTCAGATGCACCCTGTATTGTGTTATTCATATTTTGTTGCTATTTATTTTACGGTTGTTATTTATTTTAACTAAATCAGAAAGACAAAGTATACATAATAGCATGTGTAATCGTTATCACATCTTATTACATTGGCTCTCAAATTGCCGAAGATGTTCGGTTTTTTAAACAGTAGGCCGAGTATGAGTTTTTATTACGAAACTCGATCGTCTTTATCGAGCGCATTTGACTCAGCGATTGGCCCGCTTCAAGGTCGTAAGAACTCTCAACCAATGAGAGCGCCAACCGCGTTCGATATCGACGATCGAGTTTCATATTGAAAACTCATACTAGGCCTACTGTAGTCACGATCAACAGTCACGTTTCGCCGTCTTTTTTTAACGATTACTCTCTGGCTACTCTGAACCCAAAATATTGCTTAAATATAACAAAGGAAATGTTTCAGAAATGTATGGAGCCTGGGCCAGCACATTGTACACTTAATGCTAGGTATAGTTACGCTATAGTTAACTGTTTTTAATGTTTATTTCCTATATTTTGGCTTAGTTTTTATAAAGATTCAATTTAACTCGGCCAAGGAGTGCAACACAACTACTAATAAATATGGTGGTCAGCAATAAGCGAAATAAGATTTTGACAGTGACATTTGATTGACGTGTCATGTATCTAAGGCTATCGTATCTATATTATCTACCCTAAGACTGCGAAAAAAATAAAACATGAATCCCGAACATACGGCCCATTAAATATACACAATCAACTCAAATCGACACTCGACACGAACACAACAGGAAAATAGAACTGTCAAAGTAGCCAATACGTCAAAACCAGTGTCATGGCTACCTTAATAAAGGGTTATCTCACTCTTGTGCTTTTAATCAAATTAATTTAGTAGTGTTTTTATGAAAATCTTCTATTCCTATCAAACTTGTGTAACGTTTTATTTCTGGTCAAATAATCCTCCATTTCACACCGACCTTACTTAATTTTATATTTTCGGTATTGCTCAATGCGAATTGGCGATTTCAGACTTAAAGTCCAGGTTTCCTCAAGATGTTTTTCTTCATCTTCAGTCATTGGTGTCCAAGATATACTTAGAAAGTACATATAACTTAGAAAAGTTACATTGGTACCTGCCTGACTGGCCTGCACACTCGAGAGGCTGGTATTTTAACCACTAGGCCACAATGACTTGGAAAGGTTATTGTCTCTAAATTCCGTATAAAGTTTGCCATTAACCTGACTACGTCCTCGCGTGCTAACTTAATAGAATCTCAAGCACTTTCCACGAATCGCATTAGGGAGACACACCTCAATCTTTAGTTTGATAATACCAAGGGTCAACACGCACATAATCCAGGAAGGGTTAGGCGGTCTTCCTAACCCTTCCTGGGTTATAGGTCTGTTACCTTTAGTACACTCAAATTTTAGCAGTTACTAGCTACTCGCCCCGCTTCGCATTGGTGCAATACTGATACTAAATACATTACAGAAAAACTGTGAACGTAGTATAAAAAACACGGCCTAATAGGCCTAGTATGAGTTTTCATTACGAAACTCGATCGTCGATATCGAGCGCGTTTGACTCGGCGATTGGCTCGCGTCAAGGTCGTAAGAACTCTCAACTAATGAGAGCGCCAAACCCGCTCGTTAGCGACGAAAGAGTTACTAGGCCTACAGGTCGGCCCGGACGCGACGCCCCGCAATTTTTAAACCTGTAATATCTTCGAAAATATTCATTTAAATCATATGCTGTAATGAGCGATATAGATGTATATTAAAGCAACAATGTATTTAAGGTATTAAATTGGACAAGGATTAATGCTATACTGGTTAAAATCGCTTCGAAACTTAGCTGGTATTTGTCGTGAAAAGTAAGTGAGTGAAAAAAAATGGTTTTGTGGGATATCCATAAGAGATAGACATAAAACACCGGGGACTTTTTTGTAGACCTTTTTAATATTTCCAATATTTAGTACCTACATTATTTTGATAAATCGCCTAGGGTTCAGTGCTGCGTTTCACTGCAAATGTAATTATTTACGACATCACATTAGAAACCTCAAAAATAATAGCATTTCTCCACAGTTTAATGGATGTTATTATACATATAAACCACCCTCTTTAACCACTCTATCTATTAAAAAACACATCAAAATCCGTTGCGGAGTTTTAAAGATTTAATTATACTTACAAAGGGACATAGGGAAAGTGAAAGCGACTTTGTTTTATACTATGTAGTAATTATTATATTGTGTTAATCAAATTTTGTTGCAGATCGACAAAGACAAAGTATACATAAAAGCGCGTGTTATCATTATGACATCCTTATTACATTGGCTCATAAATTGCCGGTGTTCGGTTTTTTAAACAGAAGTCACTATCAACTGTCACGTTTCGTCGTCTTTTTCTCATCAACGATTAATCGATCGATCGATTCAATATTTTAGGTTCAGAGCACTGCTGCTCTGAACCTAAAATATTGCTAAAACATAACAATGGTATTTGTCGTAGTTACTGTGCAATATACCTACCTTTTTATTTGTGTAAAAATTCAAAATTTTTAATGACACTTAAGCGTCGAACTCCTCCCATCGGTCACTCGAAAACGTGCTCTGAACTCATCTGAAGACTGACAGGCATGAAGTAATTCACTCTCCACAAATCCAGAGACAGATGGCCACGTTCTCCCAAAACCATCAAATACACATAAACATCCCATTAGATTTATTTCGGTAGACAACCATAAAAAAATCGCATAAAATTAGTCCAATGAATGACCGCTAAGACGAAGTACCCTCCATCTTTATTTGGGAGACTTTTATACCATTTAACGTTGTCCTGACGTATTGTGATCAAATCAACCTTAACGCCTCTGATCTCTCGAGAGCAAAGAAAGGAGTGCCTAATAATTTAAACGACTTTTTGCATAATGGTTTATATATAAAGACTTGAGGGACTGAATAAAGTGTGGTCTTCAAATTAGTACTAATATATAGGCCTTTTGTGAAACTGTGTGGGACTTAAACTATCGGTCACATTCTAGTGAAACTATGAGCAGAGTGCAGTGGTAGAACAGGAAAAATAGTGGTAGCTCAGTGGTCAAAAATTTGAGATGAAGCCTATTTATAAGAAATCTCTTCCAGCAAATCTCATCATCATCATCATTTCAGCCGAAAGACGTCCACTGCTGGGCATAGGCCTCTTTCAAGATCTTCACGACGGCAGGTCCTGAGCCTCCCGCATCCAGCGGTTTCCTTCCTTCACAAGGTCGTCGATCAGCCCTTGCCACTTGCTTACTATTCTCCTATTTTTATAAATTTGTCATTCCAATATGATTTCAATGTTCTTGTGCTAAAAGATTGTAATCTGATAAATTCATAATCGATCAATTTTCGGTCAGTCGTAATGAAATGGTGATAGAATGACATTGCCATATTGCCATTATTATAAAAACCGTTAGTAGAAATGGTTTTCTAAAAACTTCTTCTCAATTTGAACATTTATTATTAATAATAATAATAATAATACAAAACTTGACAAAATTGATCAAAAATAAACTGGCAACACCGCAAACGTCAACATCATATTTTTTTATCAATTTAAGAAATAATATTTTATATCAGTTTTTCATTACGATTCTGTGAAATATTCAACAAAAACCGAAACCCAAACTGAAAGCAGTTTAAAATTTATATAAAAAGTGTTTTTAAACATATCTACAATGATAAAATTACCGAATCTTTGGAGGTGACATCTGTCATGTCACCTCGGAAAATATATAATTATGTACAATACAACAATACAAAATAGAAAAATAAGTATGAAATGTTGACAAGATCTGCCGCTCGACGTGCACGCTCACCACCCCCGGACTCGTCGCCCAGCTCCGCCTCGCCGCCGCCGTTCTCCAGCCTCACTGTGAACGCTGTGACGACACCGGCCGCGGTAGTTGCGTCGAGCTCGAGCGACGAGTATTTCTCTCCGCCGACGTCGCCAACACCTGTGCGTCGGCAGGGTAGAGGCCGGCCACCGAAGAGCTTGGGACTTAGGGGCCATCCGGCCCCGAGCCGGGTCCCCGCTGCCGGTGGTTGTGTGCAGCGCATGAGATGGACTCAGACAATGAATGAGAACGTCATGCGCGCATATTACGGGGCTACAGAGGGGGGAACTAACCTCACTGCGTACCGTGAAAGGATGCTGTCTTTGTTTCAGGCACTGGAACCAACTGTCAACGTCTCGGCCCAACGACTGTCGGATCAGGTGCGCGTCATCCAACGCAATCACAGGTTGGACGATATCGCACTTGATAGGCTGCGCTCAGAGGTACTGAGCAACCAAATCGCCCCGACTCTGGCCCAGACCGCGGCACAGGCGTCAATTATTGATGCTGTTCCGCCGCGGTCCAATCGTATCGAAGAAGAGGACGATAGGGTTGAAACAGTAAGTAGCCAGTATAACGATCGACTGAGGAGCGCACTGGAGGATGCGTTCCGCGACTATAGATCCACTCCGACCAACCTTAGACCCCGGTTACCACGGCTACCTATGCATAAAAAAAATAGGGCGCTGGTGTGTGCTTTGGACTCGCAGCTCAAGAATTTCTTCGAGAGCAGCGAGGATCTCATTGATACACACTCGATCCTGTATTGCGCGGCTGTAGCGGCATGTCGATTAGCCAAAGTCAAGTTTCCAAATTATGACGAAGCTACTCGACCAAAACCAGCCGTACCAGCCTGGCAACGCAGAATCGAGCGTCATATCGATGGGACCAGGGTACTCATCGGCAAACTATACTGCTTCAGGGAGGGCAATACTCGACCACGAGTGATGCGCTTTGTGAGACAGGCATTCTCGGGGACTGGTATCAGCCCTCGAGAATACATAAATAATGTCACAGAGCGCATCGACTTCCTGAAGCAGAAAGTTTGTGCATGGGCGAGCCGTATTCGGCGGTATAAGCGGCGAGTGGACCGATATACGCAGAATCGCATGTTCCAGAGCGATGAGAGGTGGGTATACAGAACTTGGGAGCGACCAGAACAAAACGAGGCTGACGTGTACCGCCCAGATGATGCCACCACAAGTGCATTCTGGCGCGGTATATGGTCGGTATCCGTTTGTCACACTGAGGGTGACTGGATACAGGATATCAAACAGGGGTGTGAAAACTTACCAGAAATGGATAGTATTTTCATAACATCATCAGACGTAGCCACAGCAGTCCGTTCGTTACCGAACTGGAAATCACCGGGACCGGACGGGCTGCATAACTTTTGGTTAAAATGGCTAAGTAGTTCACACACTTGTTTGGCATCTCAATTCCAGTCATCCTTAGATTCTGGTTCGCTACCCCAGTTCTTAACAACTGGAATCACCCACCTGCTCCATAAATCAGGTAGCACCGCGGAACCCAAAAATTATAGACCGATCACTTGTTTACCAACGGTCTATAAAGTTCTTACATCCATTTTGAAAGCTAAAATAAACAAACATCTTGACAGCAACACCATCATGTCTGTCTCTCAAAATGGATGTAGGAGCGGGTCCCGTGGTACTAAGGAGCTACTCCTCATAGACATGGCCATCAGCCAACAGGTTCGCCGATCCCGCAAGGATCTCTCAACCTGCTGGATAGATTATAAGAAGGCCTACGATTCGGTGCCACA
Source organism: Sesamia inferens (assembly GCA_037179545.1). Lineage (NCBI taxonomy): Eukaryota > Metazoa > Arthropoda > Insecta > Lepidoptera > Noctuidae > Sesamia > Sesamia inferens. Next base: position 10,717,920 of record CM073935.1, on the reverse strand, counting down.
TACATGGCTTTTGAGGGTGCTGGAGTTGTACAAGATAAATGCAACTCTACGCACTTTCCTTAAGTCGTGCATGGGGCAATGGAAGACAGTCCTTCGCTATCCAGGGAGTCGACAGATCCAGGGGAATGATGAACCTGTATGGATTAAGCGGGGAATATTCCAGGGCGACAGTCTGAGTCCACTATGGTTCTGCTTAGCTCTGAATCCTCTAAGCACACTGCTGGAGGATTCAGGTCTGGGTTATCGATTGAAGAGAGGCGGTCAGGTCATATCTCACCTTCTCTACATGGATGATTTGAAACTCTTTGCCCCCAATAAATTGCATCTGATGAAGCTACTGAATGTAACTGAAACTTTTAGTAGTGGCATCAGAATGGAATTTGGTGTGGACAAATGTGCAGTCATGCATGTAAAGCGGGGGGAGATTATGGAATCCGAGGGAATTACACTCCCAGATTCCATACACCTTAGATCCCTCTCCTCATTCGAGAGCTATAAATATTTGGGTATGTCGGAAGCGTTAGGTATCAACGATGCTGACATGAAGCAATCGTTGAAGGAGCGCTTCTTTGGTCGCCTGAAGAAGGTATTAAAAAGTCTTCTTTCGGGCGGAAATAAGGTGCGCGCCTTCAACGGGTGGGTCATGCCGGTTTTGATGTACTCTTTCGGCATACTTAAATGGACTCAGACCGAACTCGACGCCCTGGATAGAAGGGTCCGTACACTGCTGACAGCAAACAGGATGCATCATCCACGATCATCGGTGATGAGACTGTATATTCCGCGGAAGTGCGGGGGTCGAGGCTTTTTAAATGCGAAGATCCTCCACAACCGAGAAGTATGCAGTCTCAGAGAACATTTTTTAAAAACCGTAGTGGGTATGCATCATGATGTGGTCACGGTGGACAAGGGGCTTACCCCGCTATCCATGGCGAAAGAGAACTGGCACAAGCCTATAATACTTACTACTGATGACCGCAAGATGATATGGCAAAGCAAGGAACTTCACGGGCGATTTTATCGGGCTCTTCATGAGCCCGATGTAGACTTCTTAGCCTCCGTATCCTGGCTACGATTCAGTGACCTTTTCGGGGAAACTGAAGGTTTCGTCTGTGCAATTATGGACGAAGTTATCTTAACGAATAACTACCGGAGATATATTATGAAGGACGGGACGATTGACGTGTGTCGGGCATGTCACCATCCGGGTGAGTCCTTCAGACATATTATCTCTGGTTGCTCTCGTTTGGCTAATGGCGAGTATTTGCACAGGCATAACCAAGTAGCTAGGATTATCCACCAGCAACTTGCTTTAAAATATAAACTTGTGGATTCTGAGGTACCGTATTATAAGTATGTGCCCGACCCAGTTCTTGAAAATGGCCATGTCACGTTATACTGGGATCGGTCTATCATTACTGACAGGACTATTGTTGCAAATAAGCCTGATATAGTAGTGATAGATCGATTAGCGCGCCTCGCAATGATTGTCGATGTTACCATTCCACATGACGGGAATCTCGTGAAAGCTGAGAAAGAGAAACAAATTAAATATCTCGACTTGGCGCACGAGGTTGTTGACATGTGGAATGTGAACTCGGCTGTCATTGTACCGATTGTCGTATCGGCCAATGGTCTGATAGCCAAGAGCCTCGACCAACATCTATTGAGGCTCTCGTTAGGCAGTTGGATCAAGGGCCAGATTCAAAAGGCAGTACTCCTCGATACGGCCCGCATCGTGAGAAGGTTCCTGTCTCTGTAGCTCTAACCACCGGTAGCTTGGACCCCGCTCCCGCCATCGGTGGAACACTATTTTTTATATTTTTAAATGTTTTTATGTTTTTTTACAAATATTTAAAAATGTAAATTAATATGTATATATATAAAAATAAACGGAATAATAATACATTTATTCAACAATAAATATACGAACTACAAAACAACATAAAACATAGTAACTATATAGGTAATACATACGCTACATAATAGGAGCATCTGCAACCGAACTAGGTAAAACCTGTATCTCGGTGTGCAGCGCCAAACCTCTCAGTAAACTAATATCTTAAAAAAATAATCTAACGCGAACAGCTTTATGTCGATAAAAGGAAAAGCAAAATAATACAAAATAAAATAAACTAAGCTAAAAAGTAAGTTTGTTACAACAATTTTACATAAAACAAAATACAATAAATTAAGCTCAAACTTAGTGAGTTAAATACTAGGAAAGCTAAGTGAGTTGGTGTTTATGTATGGAGAAGGGTGGATGAATGTGTAAACGGTGGATTAATATGGATGTCAGTGATTATAATAATATAATATAATATTTGTTCAAAATTCCGGAAATAACAAATCGGTACAGTTAGCCTCGAAAGTAATTCATAAATCTAAGTCTTACGTGCCTGAACTTTTTTCGATTGACTACCGGAATGTCAAAATAACGCCCTTTTGTTAGTAGATTACAAAACTTGACAAAATTGATCATTATGAGATCAGTAATCGACCATACTGACACTATTGTAATAGCAAAGCGTTACGGGCTAGGGGTACTAAAATACCGGTTAAGGGTTGCGAAGTTTATTGGCAACGAAGGGACAGTCGATCGTAGGCAATGACAAGTAGAATGTTGCTGACGTTGCACCGAAGTCTTCCCTTACGTCCACGAAGTCCGTATTGTAAACACACAATAACACTACAGATGTTACTTCACGTAGTACTCAATGTTCTCGTTACAGTTGTCGCAGTAGATCGCTTCTTAACTGTCGCTGTTTTCGTATCGCTAGTCGAATGCAGGCTGACTGCCTACTGGCGTCACGGCGCTATATATAGGTCAGCTGATCGAACATTCCAGATTCGTCTAGACGTAATAATAATAGCGCATAACTTCCAGTACATTCAGTAGGTACCTACGGTAATTCCCGGAAACGGGTTTCTAGAAATTTCGATGTCGTCACTTCGTTTACAAAGTTGATGAAACCTGTACCATTCGATAGGCCACCCTAGGTTTAGCAATGCGTTTTTATATTGGACCTATACAAAGGCTAGGTCTCGAGATAGGACTTAAAAGTTACGCACTGCATGTCACGCGATATTGAACCTTATGCCATCGACATTAGGTGCATTCGTAACAAAAGTATGGCCTCAGATTAAGCTGAACACAATGTAGTCGAACTTTATCGGTATGAGAAACCTTGGTTTATTACATCGTAGTCCAAAACCTCTAAATACCCGAATGCTTTGCCAAAACAAGTATAGGTCAATGGAACAAGCATGACGCAGACATTTTACGAATAATACACTTCTACTCGGCAAGGACCACGAGTCACTAAGTAGGTAGGTGTACAGTAGTTCAATCCCAGTAAATCCTTAGAATGTGAATTTGTTTGTTTCTTTGTTTGTTCCGCTTACACGTTGTAACTACTGAACCGATTGCTTTGAAATTTTGCAGACGTAAAGTTAGAAGTCCGGATTAAATATAAAAATTTTCCCGGATAAAAATCCGGGAAAAATTTTATATTCCCGAGGGAAAACAAAAATATTGTTAGCTTCATACTAATTCGGTGATAGATGGCGCTATGTGTAGTTTAAAACAATATAATATATCATAAGTTAATTAATCCCCGAAAATGAGGAATTTAGGAGTCGAAGCCGCGGGCAGAAAGATAGTTTTATACAAGGTTTTTTAGTATGCTTTGGTTGCACCACCCATAGATGTAACCAAAAGCATACTTTTTACTACAATTATTTAATGTATTACAATATAAAACACACTCTTGATACATGCACGAGTGCTTTCTGTGTGTATTTATGTAAATTCTAATCAAACCGAGTGGTAAACACGACGTAGACTGTTTTTTGAATGGGATATAAATGGCTTCTCCCGCTCTAAGCGAAGCACTACACAGATTTTTACTGGCTAAAAGTCATCCGTAATTCTTTATTTGCCTTAACTAGGAGCCACAGTATCTCTTCCAAACAGCTCGCGGCCCTGTCAGGCATCGGTCCAAGCCATACCCCATTCTTCATGTTGCCATGAGAACTCGCCGCGGTTCTGTTGCCTCCGCTTGTCTATATGTGAGCGACAACTTTGGAATCCATTGCGGGTTTGGTTCCCATGGCGGTAATCCAACAAGGAGACTCGCCGCCTTAGCTAAGACCGTGCAGTATCCTCGGACTATCCTCGAACTCCATTTGGGGTGTAATCAACCGGTGGCCTGGTCGCCGCCTCAAAGACCGCGCCCACATCACTGCCCCAAGGCCATAGGCAGCACGACCTTTGATTGTATAACTTCTACGCAGGGTAGAACTTATAGAATACATAAAGAAAGGATAAGTAATGAAATAAGGATAATAATAAAATATGAAATTTTACATGTTCATCATAGTAACAATACTAATGAATTTTGAAATAATCTTTTTTTCCGCGAATTAATTCCAACTTCCTCAAAATTTGTTATATTTTTAAAAAGTGACAACACCATTTTCCACGTTATTGTTTTGAGTGACGCGACGCGTGCCGCGTGCCCTGCCTTCCTTCGCCCGCGCATGTATTACCTACCGCACTTGTATTGGGTTAACACCTTTTGCGAAATAATATTTATTCTTCTAGAGGGATTTTTTTTTAAGTTAACCCGCCTTTGTAGACATTAGTAAAAGCAGTTACAGATACCTAACAATACCTTCACGGATCGGACAGGGTTTCCGTTACATTTTGTATATCACAAAGAAGAAAGTACACTCTTGATGTGCCAAATAGTTAACCTTCACAGGATTCTATCTCTCTCTCTCTCTCCCTTAAGACAAATCATTCTTTATTTTCAAAGACTTTCCTGACATAGTTCACTGTATTGTCTGTAGTGATACCGACGTCCACCCACTGTGGCGCCAAGATGTCTGCTGTTCCGACCTTGTGACGGCTATCATGGTACATTAGTGATTTGGACATATTCATCTATTAATCACGAGAACTTGGTGGTAAGGAAATGTATTGTCGACTGCCAACAATAGAATATGCTTCTAGGTCACACAGAGATATCATATTATTATATTAGTTAGACAGAATTATGACAGCCTATATAAAAAAAGATATGAAATTTGCTAGCATAGGAGAATTGACTACGCTTTTATGGAATTCTTTCTTTAGCTATGTTCAAAGTCTTAAAAAAATTATACCCTATGGAATAAAGGCGTTTCTACACAAATATCACAACCATAGACATTCTAATGGACATGCCTTAGAGATGAGAATTGTGGCACTCTGAAAGAAGGTGAGGAAACGAAGTTTCATCTATTTTTATCTCTCTCATATCATCAGTCATCTAAGATCAATAATGTAGTGCTAGACCGAAAGCATAGGCTATCTGAAAGAAAAAGAAAGAAAAAACGTTTATTTGCGGTAAACATGACATAAAAGTGTACAACAACAATTGAGTGATAATATTTGACATGCGTCACATCCACGCAAAACGGCTATCGCTCAGCATTATGCTGCGACCCTATGCAAAACAGAGTCCAGCGCTGGTTTTCAGCGACAGCCGGTGCCGACGTAAAGACGTCACCCGGTGCAGCAAACAATCATAACTGACACCGAACCGGTACAAAAAAACAATGCAATAATAATAACAAAAAACTAAAATTAAAATTGAAATCTATATAGTGAGAGAACAGTTTAAACAAACACAAACAGGAATATAAAAAACAAAAACAGGATATAAAAACGACAAGAATATCATTCTCAACAATGGTTTACCTTTTACATAGTGGCAACATTAAGGAAGCGTCCGGTTTGACGTACGCGCATCCAGAATGTATCAATTTATCAAAGTTTACATTGTTATTAATACCTATATATTTGGTTGAAAAGAATTACGGTATGCCCAATGATATTTATAATATAAGTTACAGAAGTTAAAAGTTATGTGTCAGCACTCTTACTAAATCTATCTATCTCACACTCTTTTCAAACAAAAACATACTGCAGATTGACGCGTATGGCATGTCCATTATTATAAGTCTATCATTACAACCATATCGCTATTGGACTGTAGGGGTATCTACAACCGCCATATGCGAATTCTACATCTCGCAAGCAGAGTTATTGTGCAACTAGCATACATAAAACAACAAATCTCATAATTTTATATAGGCTGTCATAACTCTGTCTAACTAATACAATAATATGATATCTCTGTGTGACCTTTAAGGAGGGAAGCATATTCTATTGTTGGCAGTCGACAATACATTGCCTTACCATCAAGTTCTCGTGATTAATAGATGAATACGCCAACATCAACCGTTGTATGTCTGGTGTGCAGTTGATGGTGAACTGCACACCAGACATAACAGCCGTCTGGTGGTAGGATTCTGCCTTTTCAATGAAGGATGAGTGACTTTACTCCCTGTTACTCGTGCTGCATAATGGACCATATACTTACTACATTTGTGCAGTCCTTTCATGTAAGTTTTATTCAAATTTCTATTTCATTTAATATAACCATTTCAAACGGGTCTCGTATTACACAGTAACTGGGAAGTGAAGGTCAGATAGTTCCCTATCCGTCATGTAAAATACGTAAATTCAGCGTCATCTGGTTGGACTAGAATCTGACCCAAGGTTGTTAGGAACAGGCCAGGCAGACTATTTTCTATTAATGAGTCTTATCCCCAACCCGCCTGTCAAAATCGTGGGGATTATAGAACGCCTGCCAGGATTAACAGAAACTAGTAATCTACTTACTGTACTCGCTTCAATGAATTGGACACAAGGTTTTATAAAATCCGTTAAATAATACACCGTACAAACTGGATAAACTGCTCTATAGACACTTTTATTTTTTATAAGTTATAAACTGGCGCTTGACCGCAATCCCGCCTGATGGTAAGAAGTGATGCGATCGTTGATGGTAAAGCGCGCTAGTTTATTAAGAGCCTATTCACTCTAGCTTTGAAGACACTCAAATTGTAGTGTGACGGAAATACCGCCTCTGGCAAATTGTTTCAGTCCCTCGATGTACAAGGTATAAAAGAGGAAGCGAAACGCTTCGTCCGGAACGTAGTGGTGTTAACAATGTAAGGGTGGTAACTCGCCGTACGACGGGTAGTCCGATGGTGGAACGGAGATGGGGGAATTAAATCATGTAATTCCCTTGCACATTCACCAGAATGCATCCTATAGAAGACCGAAAGGCTGGATACTCTACGCCTGTGCTCCAGGTTTTGGAGACCATTTCGAGTTAAATCTGGGTCGCCGATCCGCCTTTCCACTGAATCCAAAGTAGCCAGGTGACATTTCGCAGTACCAACCCAAATGTGGCTGCAGTACTCCACACACAAACGGACCTGTGCTTTGCACAACATTAGAAGCTGCCTTGGTGTGAAGTACCGCCGGACCTTTACGATGACGCCAAGTTTTCTGGCATCCACCTTGGCCTTGGACTCAATGAACCGCCCAAAGTTGAGGTTCGAGGAAATCTCAACTCCCAAAAGCCGAAGGCGGTCGGTGCACTCTAAGGGTATATTCTGAAAAGTAGGAGCCAAAGTAAACGGGCTCATTTTGGTGGTGAAAAGACACGCCTGTGTTTTGGCGGCATTGAATGCTACAAGATTGGCTTTGCCCCATTCGGAGACTGCCCGTAGTGCAGCACTCGTGCGCTCTACCATCCCAACCTCTTTTTCGGACCGGATTGATTCCTTACTAGCCCGAGCATCCGACAGGTATCTCTCCACAACTGTGCTGTCATCTGCATACACATAGATACCGGGCATCAGCAGATCGTTAATATACAGCAGGAACAGGGTTGCAGAGAGAACAGGCGCCTGAGGAACACCGGCATTGGTCGACATGGGCTCCGATGAGCATCCGCCGACAACAACTGGGAGGTACCGTTCAGTCAGGAAGTCTTTTACCCAGCCAGTCAGGCCAGCGGAAATGCCGTACGCTGGAAGCTTACTCAAAAGGCCAGCGTGCCATACCCGGTCGAAGGCCTTCGAGACATCAAGGGAGACAGTAATCACTTCCCCATTTTTCTCGAGGGCCTCGCCCCACATGTAAGTAGCATACACTAGTAGGTCCCCAGTTGACCGATTGCATCGAAACCCGAACTGTCGGTCACTGAGGAGATCATCGTTACCTTCCATGTAAGCCAAGAGGCGCGAGTTCAACACTCGCTCCGGGCACGGGCTGCACGTTGTCAAGCTTCCAGAACTTGGGTACTGTACCAGTCCTAAATGAGAGGCGATAAAAGCGCGTGAATTAACCGCACCACACGGAATTAACCGTCAGATTTTTCCGATTCGATCACGTAGAGAAATTCCGAGCATAGCTCTTTCCATTGCCCTTTATCTGACTCTGAGCCTTTGTATGAGGCCCATTGTCTTACTTGACTTCATTGACGAAAATTATGAGAGGTTTTTGACAGGAGAGCTAAGATAAATGCATTTTTCATTGGACTTTTAAATTATTTATAGTGTCGTTTACTAAATAAAAGCGCGTGATTTATGTAGTAAAAAGTGCATTCAGTGGATAATTCATAAAGAACGTTGATACCTATATCACAGCAGAGTGGCCACATCATGGCCAAATCTCCCCGTAGTCAGCTCACGCGGCCGTTTTTTCAACTGTCATTGGCGATATCCGCCATTATTGTGAAATATTTTTTTTAAAGAATTTCTATAATTTGTTACACTTGTTATTGGCAAAATTGTGGTATCTAACCACAGGGGCCATTGAAGAGTTGAAGTAGTGTTCACTCTAAAGAAAAGAAAGAAAGAAAATACTCCATTGACTTACGGAACTGAAACGTGGTCAAGCGACCACGTTTCAGTTCCGTAAGTCATCACTGGTATTTTCCACAGAACACAGAAAGTTGTCATCAATGGGCACGAGTCTGAATACGCAGTTGTAGAATCCGGGGTGCCCCAGGGTTCGGTCTTGGGTCCTTTATTGTTTATCTTGTTCATTAACGACATAAAGTCCTGTATAGTGAACTCTAAATTCCTTATGTACGCTGATGACATCAAAATTTTTAAATCCTGCACAAGTATGCAGGACTGTGTCCTATTACAAGATGATCTGTGCAGACTTTCGCAATATTGTCTTAGAAATAAACTTCACCTCAGTTTGCCAAAATGTCATTATATTTCTTTTACCAAAAACAAAACAAGTATAATTTTTCCCTACACGCTGGGTGACATAAATTTAAACAGAACCGATTGCACACGTGATCTTGGAGTATTTCTTGATAGTAAGTTACATTTTGACATCCATATTGACAATATAATTAATAGAGCCTTTCAAATGTATGGTTTTGTAATGCGATCTTGTAAAGAATTTAAAAAGACTTCCACTTTCCTCTTTCTATATAAAACGTTAGTCCGTTCTCAGTTGGAATACGCGGTGCCCATTTGGAGCCCATTTTCACACAGACTAGAAATGGTACAGAAAAAATTTCTTCGCACCACACATTATAAGTGTTACCACACTAGGATTTCCTATGCGGATCTGATAAAACGGTGCAAAATATTAAGCTTGGAGCACAGGCGTACACTGCTTATGGTTGTGATGCTGTTTGGCATATGCATCAACAGGTTTAATTGTTTGGAGCTTGCTAATGAAATATGTTATGTGGTACCTAGAATTGCAAGTAGGCGTGAAGTACGAGCAACCCGCTTGTTCTACACAGAGCAATGTAGAACAAATGCTGGGGAGAGGGCTCCTCTTCGCCGATTATTGGAAATTTATAATTCCTATTTTGCAAATCTAGATATTTTCGCTCTTAACCAGAGCGAGTTCAGAAAAATGGCTATTGATTTACTTTCTGGTAATCCTTAACTCTTACTGTTTCTTGCTGATGTTTGGTGTGACGTGATTGTGCCCATGGACCATATCTGGACGGGGCACGCTGTCTTGAATTTGTTTGTGTGATTTTTAGGGTTTAGTTTTATCATTAGTTTTATCATTCGTTACTTTCTCACTGTCTCCTTCTGTATACGTCCGTTTCCTTATGTCTTATACAAACAATGTGATTCCGTGGACATTGGTGTGGGTTATATGTTTGTTTACTGTATTATACATTATCTAGATTGTTAACATTGTAACATGTAACTGTTTTTTGTCCCTAATAAATAAAATAAAAATAAAATAAAAGACTTTAGCAATTATTATGTTACACTATATGCTATATGAAATTGCTATAATGGTAATCCTGGTTGTAAATCATCTGCCAAATTTAATTTAAATCCGTTCAGTAGTTTTTGCGTGGAAGAGTCACAAATATTTATAAATCTCTTTCAACTTTTCACCAGTATACAGGCTGTATACTGGTGAAAAGTTATATGTATCTGACATCGTAACGCAAACTTCGCGAGAAAGCTACACGGCATGCCAGTAATAAAATTATGAGAGTCATTTATATCGTTAATGAGCGGTAACAGAAATAACAGTGTTTAAAGAAATGTGTTGGCTCGGCCTTTGAACGTTGCAAGCATGCCGCTGCGCGTGTTTATGGGTATGACGTTGACCCCTGATGTGAACTCTATTAAATCAGCTGATAGGATAGTTTTTCGAGTTTTGTTCACATTGCGCTTTTTTGTATAATTAGCGAATTAATTATTTTTTACTTAAAATCTTATTGGGTTATAAAATTATAGCAATTATGAACGGTTCATAATCCATCATTGGACGACCCGTCGTACGGCGAGTTTCCACCCTTACGTTGTTGACACTACTGCGATCCGGACGAAGAGTTTTGCTTCCTCCTTTATACCGCGTACATCGAGGGACTGGAACAATTTGCTAGCGTCGGTGTTTCCGTCACAATACAATTTGAGTGTCTTCAAGGCTAGAGTGAATAGGCTCTTAATAAACTAGCGCGCTTTACCATCAACGATCGCATCACTGCTTACCATCAGGCGGGATTGCGGTCAAGCGCTGATTTATAATTTATAAAAAAAAAAAGAAAAAACCGACGAAAAATTCCACCACTGGGGGGTTCAGAATCATGTACTGGATCCATGGTAATCGTTTGTGCGTCGATGTCAGAGACACCCTTTATATAGCTCTTCACCTCGATCATTAAAATGAAAGAAAGAAAAAACGCGTTTATTGACATTACAGAATAAGATTTAACACTTAAAACTATGAATTTAGCTTATAATGCCAAAAGGGCCTCAGCTCAATCTATGATAGAACAAGCGTTCATTAAATATCATCAACATCAATAATCAATCGTGCTATGAAGGCAGACGGGTTAAAATGTTACATGTTCTTCTTAGAATCTGACCAAGATTATGTTATCAGAGTCGTCAGGTACGAAAAGCCAAACTCATCTAATTAAAAAAAAGTTTCTCGGTGGTAGGCCATAACATCGGCCGCCGGCAGAAGTTACCACCCACCAGAGAAAGACTTGCCGCCAAGCGATTTGTCGTGTTCCGGTATGATGTCTGGTGAAGCCGTACGGAGGACGGGTCTGAGCAGTTGTGTTGCGATGTGTGCCGGGTACGATGCGCCTAATGGTGTTGTGTTGGGAGTTTGGTCGTGGAGGGTCTTCAGATCAATCTCCCTTTGGCGCAGCATCGTTGGTCGTGTTGTTGAGTTTAACAGTGCATCACCTCGCTCAACTGCCGTCTTCCTTCCTATTCGCTCAGTTTTTCTGAGTGAATAGGCTCTTGATAAACTAGCGCGCTATACCATCAATGATCGCATCACTGCTTACCATCAGGCGGGATTGCGGTCAAGCGCTAGTTTATAATTATTAAAAAAAAAAGTTTGTTTTAAACGTTGCCCCACACTAGGAATTTCTCCTGTATCATGGGTGCGTTTACAAGCATATACACTTCCATACACTAACAGCTAAACCCGGAACGGAACAATTACTTGTAAGTCATACAAATATTTGTTCCGTGCGGGAATCGAACACGCGATTCCCGCACGGAACTGCACGGAACTGCTGCACTCAGCAGTCAATAGCTTAACCACTGCGTTAACCATGGTTTATACAAACCTACTAGTTAAATCATTTACAATTAAATGTGGATGAACACAGACGCTGACTGAGAGTTATAAACTTTGGCTGAGAGTATAATAAATATGGGGGAGTTTCTTAGTATTAGTTTAAGTTATGTTTTCAAGTAGGTACTTTAGTTTATTTATTCCCTTGCGTGCAGCAACGTGAGTTTACTAGAGTATTTTTGAAACGTTAGTAAAGTTATTCTTACGTACCTACCTACTATACTCAATAGGTTTAGACAGTTAACTAAAGAGAAACAAAAAAAAAACGTGACTTAGTTAAGCGACTAAACGTAATACCAATCACTCCTGTTATCATGCTATGTCACAGCTGTACTCTTCAATTTGGCAATGTTATAATACGTTTTTTATATGAATTATACAACTAGTGCTTGACCGCAATCCCGCTTGATGGTAAGCAGTGATGCAATCGTCGATGATAAAGCGCGCTAGTTGGTTAGAGCCCATTCACTCTAGCCTTGGAGATACTATAGGGGTTAACGTTTATTTAAAATAACAGGGCGATTGATTCAGTGGTTTAAGCGTGAAAAGGTAACGAACAAATTAACTTTCGCATTTATAATAATAATCATGTCAATTTTCTATAAACCTAAATTATTACTATTAGCTTAGCTTTCCGGCCGCGGCTTTGCCCGCATAGAATTCATACGCATACATTTTTTTCCGGGATAAAAAGTACCTTATTATTTAATCCGGACTTCTAACTTCCATCATCATCATCATCATCATTTCAGCAGAAAGACGTCCACTGCTGGAGATAGGCCTCCCCCAAGGCTCTCCACGACGACCTGTCCTGCGCCTCCCGCATCCAGCGGTTTCACGCGACCTTCACCAGGTCGTCGGTCCACTTTGTCGGGGGCCTACCAACGCTACATCTTCCGGTGCGTGGTCGCCACTCGAGAACCCGTCGGCCCCATCGGGCATCGGTCTTACGGGCAATGTGTCCAGCCCACTGCCACTTTAGTGTTGCAATTCTTCGGGCTATGTCGGTTAATCTCGTTCTTCTGCGGATCTCCTCATTCCTGATTCGATCGCGCAGTGAAACCCCAAGCACAGCCCGATGCATAGCATAGGGCTATGCTTGGGGCTTCTACCTTTACATGTGCAAAATTTCAAAGCAATCGGTTGAGTAGTTACGCAGTGAAAGCGGAACCAATTAAACAAACTCACTTTCCGATTTATAATATTACTAAGGATTTTAGAATCACAAAAAGTGTTCCACTGGGCTAGTGCCTACGTTCTACTGCCAGTTGTGTTGTTCGCTCGGTAATAGCACCACAACAATTTCTAAATGTATTTGGGAAAAAATATAACATGGTGTAAAAATGATTGGAATCGATTCAGTTGCTTATTCTGAACAAACTATAATATTCAGGTTTTGTGTAAAGTGAAAATAAGGTCCTCCATGGCGCTGCGGTCAACAAACCTGCCTGCGACGTGGAGGTCCCGGGTTCGATCCCCGGCCAGGTCATGATGGAAAACGATCTTTTTCTGATTGGCCTGGGTCTTGGATATCTATAAATGTATCTATTATAAAATATAGTATCGTGGAGTTAGTATCCCATAACACAAGTCTCGAACTTACTTTGGGGCTAGTACAATCTGTGTGATTTGTCCTTATATATTTATTTATATGTACTACTATAACCCTATCTGAAATTCTCAGATTTGAGACTAAAGTCACGTTTAAGTACACGATGCAAGTTTCTGACCTTTTGACATACCATACTACTGAAGCTACAAATGACCTGCATCGTCTAACTTTTATTTTAGATTGAACGTATGGTATGCCGCAAGCAATCAACAAAAAGCAATTTAGTCGGGCTTACAAATGCCCTAGAAACAAAATACCTCCATAAAAAGGCATTCCACGCCGAAATAAAGCTCACGGAGCTAAGGAAACTCAGCAAACTATACATTTCGTTCTTCAGATCGCATCTGCTCGCGATTTCGTTGTATTGAATTTTTTTTATTAAGTTCCATAAAACTAAAAGATATTCTGTGTGTTAATTCTGGTTATAAACTTGACTAAAAACTTTGTCAAATTTTATCCAAATCCGTGAAGTATTTATTGCGTGAAATAGGAACAAAAATCTATCCATCTATACGCTTATAAAGTTACCTGGTGACCTGTGGAAAGTATTCGCACGGTATTTTCAATCGTAAATTTTCTAAAAACCACTGAAATATGAGTAATTTGTATATTTTTCCGACGTAGCGGATTAGATAAACTTTAAAATGATGACTCATGTATGTATATTGATACAGTATGAAAGAAGTTATGACGTACAGACAAAAAAGAGCTCTTGAGAAATAATATATATGATTAGGGACACGCGGGAATGAAAATGAGCCGTCAGATGATGATAAGATAGCACAGAATATAATCTTCCCACATTTAGTAGGATAATACTTTAAAAAGCAGTTTATTTTCCATGAGCCCATTGCAACAAAGGCTACGTTTCGAATTTAAATTACTAGATTAGCCCTCGCTGTATATACTTAGTAATAAGAAAGTGTCCGTACTCTCTCGGTGGTAGGCCATAATATCGGCTGACGGCAGAAGTTACCACCCACCAGATAAAGTCTTGCCGCCAAGCGATTCGTCGTGTTCCGGTATGATGTATGGTGAAGCCGTGCGGAGGACGGGTCTGAGCAGTTGTATTGCGATGTGTGCCGGGTGCGATTTGCCAAATGTTATTGTGTCGGGAGTTTGATCGTGGAGGGTCCACCAGATTAATCTCCCTCAGGCGCATCATCGTTGGTCGTGTTGTTGGGTTTAACATTGCATCACCTCGCTCAACTGCCTTCTTCCTTCCTACTCACTAAGATTTTTATGTGAATAGGCTTAATAAACTTGCGCGCTTTACCATCAACGATTGCATCACTGCCCACCATCAGGCGGGATTGCAGTCAAGCACTAGTTTATAATTATTAAAAAAAAAAATTGGTTGTCTGTAGAACTCCGTCTACTGCCGATATTTGAACGTGACAACGTCTATTCGCTCTAGGGGTGGGGGTAAAGTAGGAGTGGACTCCGTGTGGCGTCAGATTCGGCCGTTACGGTGTTTTCGAGAATGACTCCACGCCGTACCAATTTAATAGACGTTGTCACCTCAAAAATTGAACCTCTCAATAAGCAATCGGATATATATGTCGAAGTCAGCGACAACGGAGCGATATGGTCGACAGCATCTTTGTGTGGTGATAAGGGTCCATTTCGTCGGATAGTTTTGAATCAAGGCACGACGTATAAATATACCTCCAATCTTGACAATCACAATTTGAATAAGCAAACCGACAGTTTCGCCCCGGAGAAGTGCCTTGATCCGAGTTGGTCTCGAGTTGGTCTCCAAAGCCTAGAGCACAGGCGTAGAGTAGCCAGCCTTTCGATGTTCTATAGGATACATTTTGGGGAGTGTGCGAGGGAATTGCACGATTTAATTCCCCCATCTCCGTTCCACCATCGGACGACCCGTCGTACGGCGAGTTTCCTCCCTTATGTTGTTAACACCTCTACGATCCGGACGAAGCGTTTCGCCTCCTCCTTTATACCGCGTACATCGAGGGACTGGAACAATCTGCCGGCGGCGGTGTTTCCGTCGGACTACAATTTGAGTGTCTTCAAGGCTAGAGTGAATAGGCTCTTAATTAACTAGTGCGCTTTACCATCAACGATTGCGTCACTGCTTACCATCAGGCGGGATTGCGGTCAAGCGCTGGTTTATAAATTAATAATAAAAAAATAAAAAAATCCGCGTCTCAATGCGAAGTGCCTGTTCGTCAATCCCCGCTTTCCAAAACGACTCTGTCCACGCAACGTCCAAAATAACGTCAAAGCGTTTGCCTACTATGTAACTCAAATGTGCAACCTCCATTAAAATTATACCGACGATCCACGTCATACATATCAGATATCAAAGCCATTGAAGTGTAATTATTTAAATTACAACTATTTTGCCCGGAAACGTTACAACCTTTCATCGCTCGGCATTCTGAATACTTATGTAGGATACTCAGAGACTGATCAAAGCGAAATTCCATTGTTTTGATACGTAGCCAACATGAGAAAGTGCAAAAGGTTATAAAGCTGCTGGATTCAGCGCACTTTTGTAATTACTACCATTGATTCTCGGTATAGAATATCGTAATGAAGAAAACGTGTATCTTGATAGACGTGGCTGCCTAGTATAGACGTGGTGGCCTAGTATAGTCGTGGTGGTCTAGTATAGTCGTGGTGGCCTAGTATAGTTGTGGTGGCCTACTGGTTAAAACACCAGCCTCTCAAGTATGAGTGTACGGGTTCGATTGCAGATTAGGCAAGTACCAGTGTAATTTTTCTAAATTATATGTACTTTCTAAGTATATTTTGGACATCAATGACTGATTAAAAGGCGAAGGAAACATCTTGACGAAACCTGGACTTTAAGTCTGAAACGCCAACCCGCATTGAGCCAGAGTGGCGATTACGCTCAATCCTTCTTTGTATGAGGGGAGACTTGCGCCCAGCAGTGGGACGATAAAAAGGTTGATGATGATGATGATATCTTCAAAACCAGAAGAGTAATTGTGAAAGATACTAACGAAGAAAGGCTTTAATTTTGAAGGTTAAACATTCATTACCTACATTATTTGATTTGTTGAACAGACATTTTCGATTTCAAAATAAATATATAATAAATTCGGTTTGTGATTGATATTGCGTTTTTTAATTAGAGTCCTGAAACCAGTTCCGCGAAGAGATTAATATTATTGAAGTGTAACTTCTATGTGATTTGATAAATTATAATTGAACGAATTATGGGAGTTAAATTTCAAGGAAACATCGCCACATTGGCACGTTTCGTACATGAGAGAGAAGCAACAACTCCCTCTCTATGTCTCCCATATTAAATTTCTTTTATGCTTATAATTTAAAACTTCTTTAGCTTTGTTTAGAAATATTCATAAGATTTATTTTAAACCGAATTCTTTTAAGGTTTCACTTTTACCTCGTGTGAATTGCATAGGTACATGTTTTTTTTTATAAGGTTTTCTTCCAATGAGTATACACTCCACGCACATATGTTACTTTAGTCCCTTCTATGTAGAAGAGAATGTAGAATTTTCATCATTATAAACTAGTGTCATCATGGAAAGCCTTAGGGGGGGGGGGGGGGGATTTGTCCAGCAGTGGCCTTATAGGCTGTAAAAAGAAGAGGAAGAAAAAACTAGTGCTTGACCGCAATCCCGCGTGAAGTTAAGCAGTGATGCAATCATTGATGGTAAAACGAACTAGTTTATTAAGAGCCTATTCACTCTAAAACACCGCCGCTGGCAAATTGTTCCAGTCCCTCGATATAAAAGATGAGGCGAAACGCTTCGTCCGGATCATAGTGGGGTTAACAACGTAAGGGTGGAAACTCACCGTACGACGCGGCGACGGGTCGCCCGATGATGGAACGGAGATGGGGGAATTAAGTCATGCAATTCCCGCGCACCCTCTCCAAAATTGATCCTATAGAACACCGACCGGCTACTCTTCGCCTATGCTCCAGGCTTTGGAGACCATTTTGAGTCAAATCTGGGTCGCCAATTAGCCTCTCCACCGAATCCAAAGCTGCCATTTTGGCAGGTGGCATTTTGCAGCAACAGCCTAAATGTGGCTGCAGTATTCTAGCTTGTAGTTTTTGTTTCCTATACTGCCCCAGAACACCTGCATGCACCTCTGCAACCAGAGGCGCATCGAGCCACATGTTGTAAAGCACTCTTACTATCTGTTAGTATGACCACTTTATTTAAATTTTGTCTACGTGCATAATATACCGCTTGATATATTGCAATGAGTTCCACAGACATTATACATATATTTGCATTAATTTTAAACATAGCCTTATAACCTAAATTTTGGTAGAAAAAAGCAGCCCCACACCCATCTGTACGTTTTAATCCATCTGTGAAGATTTTACACCAATCATTATATTTGGATGCTATCTCAGACACCACTTCGTGTATCAATACATTATATTTATGATTTTCTTTTGGGTGCGTAACTACTAACCAAACTCCTAAATACTTAACACATTCCACCATTGTTAATGGTTGACCATACACTTTTAGTGAAGGCACTATTCGCCTTCGGCCTCTACTGAATACGGAGTAATTAGATTTAGTTAGTGACAAAGTCAATCCAATCTCACCCAGTAATGTGATTATACAATTTAAGGCATCCTGTAAGTTGCATTCACATTTTTTTAATTGTTAGTCACTGTAATATATAACAAAATCATCTGCGTACTGCGAAATCATAACGTTTTTAATTTGTCGACAGATTTGATGCGTAACTAAATTCAACAATAAAGGTGACAACGGGTCACCTTGAGCTAATCCTCTGTTGGTTAATCTTGTTTCCAAAACCTCACTGTTTAGAGACTTTATTTTTAATTGCCTCTCGCTCATAAACGACCACAAATAACTGCAAATTTGAGACCCAACTTGAATATCATCCAGTACTTTTGCAACAGAATTTATTGAAACATTGTTATACGCATCCCATTTGCTCTCCTGCCCAAACTGGTATGAGTGAAACTGGCAAGATGATAATTATAGAATGTTACGTCTTCTAATTTTAAAACTGAAAACACAATACCTTAGTTTCGTGTAACAATTTTCAGCAATAAAATAAACGCTTCACAACTCAGTCGTTAAGATAAACAGCGTGATTCTTTGAGATAGAAATTTTCAAGATATGAAAACTCTCCTACTGTTAGTTTAGAGCTTACCGGAAACAAACAAACAAACAACGCACTTAATTCTGTCAGCAATCTAAGTTAAAGAAACTCTACCAAAGATACATAAAAAGACAATTTTGAACGTAAACGTTCAAGTTGAAGAATATCATATGTCTTTCAAGAAAGTTACGTGGTAGATCGAAATAGAAATCTAAAACCGAATTCTTAGACTTAAAGAAAACATTACTTTGATTTGTACACAATAAAGTTCAAGTTACTACTTCAAATATTATCGGTATAAGACAATGCTAAGGTATAAAATTATGCTAAAATAATTAGGGTGGTTACATAACGACGGTCAGCCTTACTACTAATTACACTGCCAGGACTAATCATATCACCATGCCATAAAGAACTATTGCATCCCGATATATTATGTATTACAACTAACCAATTATTATTCCTTCTTTACAGTTTTCCACATCTAATCATGAGTTGTTCCCGGACTGTTGCGTTGCTGGCTGCGTTGTGGCTCGTGGTGGGTGCCACCTCTTCTCCTGTCAGAAGATCTCCAGACCTTGAGGCGAGACGCAGGAGTGCTATCGACAGGAGTATGATTAGGTTAGTAAAAAATAACCATGTAATTTTAAGGACGGGTCTGAGCAGTTATGTCACGATGTGTGTCGGGTACGATGCCCCAAATGTTGTTGTGTCGGGAGTTTGATCGTGGAGGGGAGCATCATTGATCGTGTTGTTGGGTTTAACATTGCATCGCTCAACTGCAGCCTTTTTTCCTATTAACTATTTTTTTTAAGTGACCAGACACTTAATAAACTAGTGCGCGTTACCAACAACGATTGCATCACTGCTTACCATCAGGCGGGATTGCGTTGTTACTAGTTTATAATTATATAAAAGCGGAATGGATACAAATAGTTTTATATTCGCATCAGAGCAGAGAGCAGTGGTGACCTAATGGCCGCGACTTATAAGACGTAGGTCGTAGATTTGAACCCCGCTAGGCGTTTTCATTATCATCATCAAACTTTCTACCGTCCCACTGCTGGGCACAGGTCTTGCTCAATGCGGGTTGGAGATTTCAGACTTAAAGTCCAGGTTTCCTCAACATGTTTTCCTTCACCTTCAGTCATTGGTATCCAAGATATACTTAGAAAGTACATATGACTTTAGAAAAGTTACATTGGTACTTGCCTGAACTGGAATCCTACCCGCGCACTCATACTTGAGAGGCTGGTGTTTTAACCACTAGGCCACCACGAGTACGACGCTAGGCGCTTTACCCTGTGTCAATTATTTCATCACCTGTGCCCTTAAAACGATGAAGGACAAAATAGTGAGGAAACAGGCATGTCCAAGAGGTAAAAACTTCGAAGACAAGTGCCATCTACCAACCCGCAGTGGGCCCGAGTGGTAGATAGGCCAGCCTCTTTTCCTTCTCACCAAGAGGATGCCTGTATACCAAGCGTGGGAACAGAATAGGCTGATTATGTAAATATCACGTTACCATGTTTTTCTCGGTGGTAGACCATAACATCGGCCGCCGGTAGAAGTTACCACCCACCAGACAAAGCCTTGCCGCCAAGCGATTTGTCGTGTTCCGCCATGATGTCCGGTGAAGCCGTACGGAGGATGGTTCTGAGCAGTTGTGTTGCGATGTGTGCCGGGTACGATGCGCCAAATGTTGTTGTGTTGGGATTTTGGTCGTGGAGGGTATCTGAAGACCCTCCCTTTGGCGCAGCATCGTTGGTCGTGTTGTTGGGTTTAACATTGCATCTCCTCGCTCAACTACCGTCTTCCTTCCTATTCGCTCAGTTTTTCTGAGTGAATAGGCTCTTAATAATCTAGCGCGCTTTACCATCAACGATCGCATCACTGCTTACCACGAGGCGGGATTGCGGTCAAGCGCTAGTTTATAATCATTATAAAAAAAAAAATATATGCATCAAATGATTTCCTGGTCACTGTTGGTTGACATTTTTTTTTTTTTTTTTTTTTTTTTTTTTTTTTTTTTTTTTTTTTTTTTTTTTTTTTTTTTTTTTTTTACGGACAAATCACACAGATTGAGCTAGCCCCAAAGTAAGTTCGAGACTTGTGTTATGGGATACTAACTCAATGATACTATATTTTATAATAGATACATATATAGATAAACATCCAAGACCCAGGCAAATCAGGAAAAGATCATTTTCCATCACGACCTGGCCGGGGATTGAACCCGGCGCCTCCACGTCGCAGGCAGGCGTGTTGACCGCTGCGCCACGGAGACCGACTATTTATTTAATACTAGCGGCCGCCAGCGACTTCGTTCGCGTGGAGTTAGTTATGCTCCGCTCCTATTGGTCACAGCGTGATGTTATATAGTCTAAAGCCTTCCTGGATTAATGGGCTATCCAACGCAAAAATAATTTTTCAAATCGGTCCAGTAGTTCCTGAGATTAGCGCGTTCAAACAAACAAACAAACTCTTCCGCTTTCGCTTTCCGCTCTCTCCTGCCTCTTGGTATTCCATCCAAAGATCATCTGTAAAAGATTCTTATTAGCGATAAGACGGTCCATTGTATCACTCTTTATATCTATGTTCTGTAATTTACATAGTGTACTTAATAAGGAGTATTATATTCTTTATGTCCTGAATAATAAATCCAAATAACACTGTTTTTTTTTTAGGACGAAAACCCTATAAATAACATTTTGAATTCTGAGTGGACCCCAAAGAATGCTACTATTACTGCCTCCACGCATTGTACTTCTTTTTAAAACATGAATAAGATCGTTTTCTCTTACCTCAACAGATTCGGCCGATCATACCCCCCTGAACCTTCAGCAGCAGACATCAGAGAAGCATTCCAACGCCCCACACGGCGCGGCAACAGTTTCCTTCGCTTCGGTCGTTCTCAGCCCCTCACCCTTTCAACCGACGACCTGGTCTCCCTCTTGAGAGCATACGAAGAAGACTACGACACACCCATGACCAAGAAATCCGCTAGCTTCGTCCGTTTCGGACGGGACCCTACCTTCATCCGTCTTGGACGTTCTGCGGAAGACGAGAAGAGTGCTTACGAACAGAATTCTGAGCTGGTTGTCAGTGGATACCCTCAGAGGAAAAGCCGAGCGAGGGATCACTTCATCAGGCTTGGCAGGGACAGCGAAGAGGTCAATGAGAATGAGTTTGAGGAGACAGAAGAAAGCAGACGGAAGAGATCCGTCGATGCGTGTCACGATTGCCAGTCGTAATCTCTTTGTTACCTTTACATTGCTGTCCTGACCGCTATATGAGATTTTTATTGTAAACTTACCAAGCATTGGATAGCAGTCTATTTTTTTAAATACAATATTGCTTTAAAGGATTTGCACCGTATTTGATTGTTTGCATATTCATTAGTGTTTTCAATATTTTTGTTTAAAACTGCTATCAGAAATGCTTATTTTAAACTGTCAATTTCAATTCTGCTAATGAGGAGTTCATTGGCCATGCATACCTCATGCTGCGGGTTTTCCTAGTATGTTTTCAATATTTTCTTCCTTATTTTGGACGGGCTAATCTTTCTAATGAGGCTAAACTATGTGGTGCATTGATGTTTTAAAAAAGATATTAAAATGATAGAAATATTTATAGGTTTTAAATTTTAGAAAAATTCAGTAAATAATTTTAACAATATTTTAATTATAAGTGTATTTATCTTGATGCATACTCTTTCGATCTCAAATATTTATATTTTATTTTTTCTCTCTTGATCTTGATATAAAACCATAAGCTAGTGTAAAGTGGGTCTCAAAATATGTAAACTTATTTTATTAAAGAAATAAATATATTTATAAATAGTTACATTTATTTTCTCAAACTCATTTTGATCGTTTCCTTAATACATTTTAAATGTAAAAATAGAAATACCTAAATTTATTTACGCAACATTTTTTTTTTGTCGAAAATATTCCCCAAACACATTTTTAATGAAAAAAAAAGGAATATTTAAAGTGTTAGCATCTGAAATAATATATAATAATAGGCTGGGTGTTATTTCAATTTCGGATGCGCACACTTACATATTTACAGTTACATTTAATTACTCAAACTGTGTATTTAAAATGTTAAAATCGATGTTATTAAAATAGTATGTATTGAACTGTTACAATACTAAATAAAGCATTATTGTGTAATGATTGAGCATTCATTTAATATTTTATTTAAATAATAAAATGGAGTTTGTCGATAACGTTTTGATCACTTCATAATAACCTTTTTTCCCATAAATTAAATTTTAAATCCCTTTTCATTTAAGAGATTAAGAGGTATATGGAACACATCTTTCAACCTTTTATGTTGTAATAAGCTTATATAAAGAATTTCATGACGAGTTAAAAATATACCCTGAAGGGAATTATTGTTTTGTTTTATAAAAGCTATAGTTAAAAACTAGTTGTTTTTACTTAACAAAATTGTTAATTTAAATACCAAACAGTGTCTTGGTAGCCTAGTGGTTAAAACATCAGCCTCTCAAGTACGAGTTCGCGGGTTCGATTCCAGGTCAGGCAAATACCAATGTAACTTTACTAAGTTATATGTACTTTCTAAGTATATTTTGGACACCAAAGACTGATTAAAAGGTGAAGGAAAATATCTTGAGGAAAAATGGACTTTAAGTCTAAAATCACCAACCCGCATTGAGCAAGCGTGGTGATTACGCTAAATCCTTCTCTAAATGAGAGGAGATCTGTGCTCACCAGTGGGACGATAAAAAGGTTGATAATGATTAACATCCTATGGGACCAAACTGAGTATTGCAAGAGATGACGCGATTACGCAACTTAAATTCAGTCTCTTGATTTTCTTTGATTATTGCAACAGCATGACGAGTAGGTACTGGTTGTCCTACGTTAAACTTCAATCCTGTAAATCGCTGAAGAATTCTCTCGACTGTCTATGGTCATCATCATGAGATTTACTGCAGACTTTCATTGTAACCCATGTGGGTGCAATCGTAAATAATCGGTAAACATACATAAAAAAAAAACGGTACGGCCCACAGAGCTCCGACGTGATCTCATAGAGACATGGAGAGTGTGGTTGTCGCAACCCAGTCCTGGGCACGCCACAAAAGCGGCGGTAAGTCCCCTCATTGAAGAGTGGCTAAAGAGGCGCCACGGCGCCCTCACCCTCCACTTGACTCAGGTCCTCACCGGACACGGCTATTTTGGTAGGTTCCTGTTCCATATAAGACGGGAGGAAACGCCAGGGTGACACCACTGTGGGGGTCGCCATGAGGACACGGTGTAGCATAAGGTGGAGGTCTGCTCAGCTTGAGTGAAGCACCGCCGTGTCCTCATGGCGGCGATCGGCGGCGATCTCTCGCGTCCAGCCCTGGTCCAAGTCATGGTCCGGATCGAGAATGCATGGCAGGCCGTTACCTCCTTTTACAGAAAAAGCAGTTGAAGCAGTGATGCTGGCAAAGAGGCGGGGCGCGTGAGGGAGCGGGGATCCCAACGCCCTCATGCCTCTAGCCACCGCAGGAGACCTTTTAAGCCTTCCTGGATTAATGGGCTATATAACGCATATCTTTATTTTTCAAATCGGACTAGTAGTTCTTGCGTTCAAACAAACAAACTCTTCAGCTTATCTTAGTAAGTATAGATACATAGATTAGGGTCATTTGAAATTTCAGAAAATTCTTCGCATGGCTGTCAGTAGGTCAAAGACAGGCAACGTTACCGTGTTGGGTGGTAATACTGATTTTTTACCGTACAAATAAGCCAGTTGATTGGTCGTTTTATCATTTACATTTTTCTCTTTTCATCATATAAATTTAAATATTTTTTATGAAAAGAGGGTGTAATTATCTGAACAGAATCATTCGAAGTTAGACGAAGATATAACCTTCAGTAACAATTATATTTAATTGCTTCGTTATGAGCGCAAGGTCTTTAATGAGCGATTTGATATTTTAAGAAAACTGGAATAAAAGTCTCACATATTGAGTGTATAACTGACAGCCTCCGGGGCGTCACGATAGTGAACGCGGCCGCTGCGCTGGGAGGCGCGGGGTCGATCCCCGAGCAGTGCAGATATTTGTATGTATGAATATGAATATTTGCACTGGTCTGGTCGTGCCTCGGAAAGCACGTTAAGTCGTTGGTCCCGGTTGCCATACGAATATCTAATGGCAGTCGTTACGGTTTGTTAAAGCCCTCCAAAGTCCAAGAATAGGGTATTTGACTAAAAAAACGAATTAGTCCGTCAGTCAAATGTCCAAAAAATACTAGACACGTATTTTTTGTTTTATCAAAACAACAAAAATTGACAAATATAAAAAGCATCAAAGATCAGGAGTGGTGGCTGGTGACGTCACTGGTCGCTAAAAAGTGTAGAGTGCAGTGACGTCACACGAGTTTTCAACGCACTGTGTCGTTTTCATTTTTTGTTTATATGAAAAAAGAAAAAATAAGTGTTTAGTATTTTTTGGAAATCTGACTGACGGACTAATAAGTTTTTTTTACTCAAATACCCTATTGGTCTAACTGCTATGCTTCGATATCGCCTTCGGGTTGTGGAGGTCAGACGGCAGTGGCTTCACGGAAAATATCGAAGTTTAGCCAAAATCAGCAGTTAGACTGGTAAAGCGGACTCGAGACTCCATAGCTGAAAAAGCTTCAGATGCCACTGGGTTTAACGCTGAGATGATGATGATGATATTGAGTGTTTAACTGTAGGAGCTATAGCGTGGGTTTGTAACTTAAAATCAATTCAGTTCCCTTTCAATTTGTATACGGTACTGAACAATAAATTGAAACAACAAATTCTAGTGAATATTATACCTAACTAAGATATACATTGCAATGTCTGTAAAAGAAATATGAATTCATCCCATGTCCATCTCTTTTACATATAAGAAGCCTCGTTTGAACACAAAAGACCAAATGAAGGTCCGCAAAACTACAAAGATCTTCGAGGGTCATTTTGTCTACAAATTTTTTGATACGACCACTTCTATCTAGGTTCATAAAATTTTGGGATAATAAATTTATGGAAAAGAAAAAAGTAAATGTACGTCCTTATACAACTGATATTATAAACGTGAAAGTTTCGATATTTGTTATTCTTTTTTTTAATATACAATATTATTCTAAGTAAAGAATCTACGAAAAAAAATTCAAAAAGATATAATGAAAAACCATCAAGTTATGAGCTTGTTATTCTACTGGGTTGTCCCAAAAAAATATGGTCAATGGTCCGTACGGGCGGGCTAGCGCGGTCGTTGACCTCTGTCGTCAGCTCGGATCTATCGTAACCGCTCGGTAACCGCTCTACGGTCTCACTCTAAATGTATGTATTTGGGAAAAAATATAACATGGTATAAAACCGATTGGAATCGACTCAGTTGCTTATTGTGAACAAACTATATTAAGGTTTCGCATAGACAAAAAATAACTTTGTATATCAGCGATGGCGGAGCGATACGGTCGTCACCATCTTGATGTGGTGGTATGGGCTCCATTTCGTAGGTGTGAATTAAAGCACGAAGTGTTAATATACCCTTCAATCTTGACAATAACAAATTAAATAGGCAAACCCACAGTTTCGCATTTCAGTGCAAAGTGACTGTTCGACAATTCCCACTTTTCAAAACGACTCTATCCACGTGCCGTCATTACAAAATAACGTCACAGTGTTTGCCCCACTATTACGTAAATCAAATGAGCATTTCCCATTAAAATGTCACCGGTATTCACGACATCATCATCAACCTTTATTCGTCCCACTGCTGGGTATAGGTCTCCTCTCATACAGAGAAGGATTGAGCGTAATCACCACACTTGCGCAATGCGGGTTGGCGATTTCAGACTTAAACTCCAGGTTTACTCAAGATGTTTTCATTCACCTTCAGTCATCGGTGTCCAAGATATACTTAGAAAGTAACTTTAGAAAAGATATACTGTTACTTGCCTGACCTGGAATCGAACCCGCGCACTAATACTTGAGAGGCTGGTGTTTTAACCACTAGGCCATCACGACTTCACGACATACAACATTATTTTTTCAGCGAAACCCAAAACACGTGTCTAAACTGTCTAGGTATGGAGTTAAAATGTCATCTTGTATCTTATTATTAATGACATAGAAAGAAAAAGATGCACTAAACTTTTATTTTATGAACAACGGGATCGCGATCAAAAAACAACTTTTTTTTTTTATGCGAAACCCGAAACACGTGTCCAGTATTTTTAAGTAAAGAATCTATGTACAAAATTTCAAAAAGATATCATGAAAAATCACAAAGTTATGAGCTCGTTATCTTACTTGGTTGTCCCAACAAATATATGGTCCACGTTCCGTTCAGGCGGGCGAGCCGGGGGCTTTGACCTTTGGCGTCAGCTGAGCGCGGGCATGGGCCCGCGTAATCTGCGTAACGCGCTCAGTAACCACTAACCACACCGCAACAACTTTTAAATGTATTTGTGAAAAAATATAACATGGTGTAAAAATGATTGAAATCGATTCAGTTGCTTATTCTGAACAAACTGAACAAATTCAGGTTTCGCATAAACAAAAAATAACTTTGTATACAGAGTGGTGCTGACAATACGACAATAAATTAAACATCGTGTACCTCAACACATTGTCAGTCTACCCATAAAAAATCATATAAATATGTCCATTAGTTTAGTCACAGTTAGACACATTACTTTTTCATTTTTCACATTTTCTACATGATGTACATGTTGATAAGGAAGCGCTTACAGGTTATTGACCGCCGCATCCTGCGGTACCAAACTTTAATAATAATGGCGCGACAAAAGCAAGTCGATACAGGATCGCGCTGTCGCCGATCGGAGGACAGTGAAACAGTATAATATTTAAAAGATGTTCTATTCCGTTTATTTGAAATTTTAATTTTTTGATGACAGGTTTTGTCTATGGTTTAGGATTATTCCTATGAACCAGCATTGTTCGTGTTTTCATTTATTGTCGTATTGTCAGCACCACTCTGTATAAATTATAAACTAGTGCTTGAATGCAATCCCGCCTGATGGTAAGCAGTGATGAAATCGTTGATGGTAAAGCGCCCTAGTTTATTAAGAGCCTATTCACTCTAGTCTTGAAGACACCTAAATTGTAGCCAGACGGAAACACCATCACTGGCAAATTGTCCCAGTCCCTGCCTGACGTGTAGAAGTGTTTGTACAAACGTACTTATAGTCAAAAAACTATATTTACCATTTAATACTTACGTGCTTGGATCTAGTCAGATCCAATTAGCAATGGCGCAGGTTCCTATCTTATACCTTTAAACGAGAAATTCTTGTATATCTAATATATAAAATTCTCGTGTCACGGTGTTCGGCTTTAAACTCCTCCGAAACGGCTCGACCGATTTTGATGAAATTTTTTGTGCTTAACCGGTATCTATGAGAATCGGCCAACATCTATTTTTCATCCCCCTAAATGTTAGGGGTAGTCCACCCCTAAATTTTTTTTTTATTTTTTAGACAAAATTTTTAATTTCTATTTTTTTATGATACAACATACAAAAATACATACAATCCCCAATTTTCAGCCTTCTACGATCAACCCTTATTTTCTAATAGCCATTTTAATAATTTAATCTATTATTTATATGGCAAAACAACGTTTGCCGGTCAGCTAGTATATATATATAATTGGAATCTTGGAAACGGCTCCTACGATTTTCATGAAATTTTGTGTGCAGGGGGCTTCGGGGACGATAAGTCGATCTAGCTAGGTTTAATTTTCAGAAAATGTCTTTTTTCCGTGTTTTGAGGCACTGAACAATTGCTAAACTTCTCATAAGAAGCTAAATTTCGCCACTGTCCTTAATGATACGAATAGCTGAGGGGCTTCGGCCTCTAATTCGGAGCTCGTAGACTTCGGGTTCAAATCCCTGGCGGTATAGTGATTTTTCCTTTTTTTTTGGAGTATCAAAAAAAAAATGATGGCGTTGTCTAATGCTTTTTATTACATTTTATTGTTTTTTCCTTTTTTTTTTTTGTAGTTTTAAAGAAAATGATAATGGCGTTGTCTAATGCTTTTTATTGCATTTTATATAATTGGAAACGGCGTGAACGAATTTTCTTTTTCATTTATTAAATCAATGGAAGAAATTTTGTTTTGCCTAATTTGTGGAGATGCAATGTACCAGGGTCGCACAAAGGTGTAGAAGTCGAAACAATTGTGAAAGAAATGAGTTTGTATATAAACAACAATATTTTTTGTTGTAAATATATAATACCTGGAAGAACTTTTATTTTGCCTACTTTATGGAGGTGGAAAGTATCAGGGTATCACAAAAGTGTTGGAGAAGTCGAAACAATGAAGCTCATTCATTTTAAAGACCAGCCTGAAGGAGCAGTCGAACTGAAATATTAGTATTATTTCCTTTATTTCATTATAATACACTTATAAATTATATTTTTAAATATTTCTACATAAAAATATATATAAAAAACATTTAAAAATATAAAAAATAGTAACCCACCGGCATCGGGAACAGGGTCCAAGCTACCGGCGGTCAGGGCTCCAGAGAGAGGAACTTCCTGACAATGCGAGCCGTGTCCAGAAGTACAGCTTTCTGAATCAAGCCCTTGATCCAGCTGCCTAACGAGAGCCTCTTGAGGTGTTGGTCGAGGTTCTTGGCTATTAAGCCATTGGCTGTCACGACTATCGGCACAATGATTGCTGAATCCACCTCCCACATGTCGACAACCTCGTGAGCCAAGTCAAGATACTTGATTTGTTTATCTTTCTCGGCTTTCACGAGGTTCTCATCATGCGGGATGGTTATGTCAACAATCATTGCACGCCGCTCTGATCGATCCACCATCACTATATCAGGCTTATTGGCAACAATAGTCCTGTCAGTGATGATGGATTAGTATTATTATTATTGCTAACCTTATGATACCTTGCACCTCCTCAAAGTAGGCAAAATAAAATTCATCCATATAATAAGATTTAATAATAATGATGAAGTACCTGGAAGCTTTGCTCGGCATCTTTTTTTGTGTTATAATTATTATTATTGATTTATTTACATCAGACAATTGTTCATAGTCTTCATAAAAACACATAAGTACACAAAATACATTTAAATTATTTATGAACTATTATAAATAAAATTAAATTAAACTGATAATTAATATAATACTTTGATTTGATATAGATGACGTTTACATTCATGGTACACGAAGCCAATGTTTGGTTTGAGGTTAGACCCAGAAAATTGCTCTTAAAATATCACGTGTCTTTTTTACATGAAAATGCCAAAAAGAACATTAAAAAAACGCTTACGAACAATTTAACTCCACGAAGCCGTGACTCATCTCAAGAAGCAGAAGAAAATCTCCATGAAAACAATCTGATTTTCGCTCGTCCCACACGTGTTTGTCGGACTTCGCACAGTGAGGACCCATTTGAAGAAGAACTTGATGAAAATCATCAGGTTTCCGCTCACGTGCTGCTAAAGTAAGATGCTTGCAAAACTTGACTAACATTTTAAGAACAGAAAGGTC
The DNA here is from genome assembly GCA_037179545.1 of Sesamia inferens. Lineage (NCBI taxonomy): Eukaryota > Metazoa > Arthropoda > Insecta > Lepidoptera > Noctuidae > Sesamia > Sesamia inferens. Next base: position 10,687,645 of record CM073935.1, on the reverse strand, counting down.
TTATTTAGATGTTTCACGAGAGCGTGCAGCACAACGTGTGGCCGCCAAAAATGATGAGCAACGGGAGCGACGTCTGCAAGATATGCGGCAGCGTGCGTCAGAACGTGAAATGATTATTATTAATGAAAACCCTCAGCATACCCGCAATATAGTATAGAAGGACGTATTAGGTTAAGACCTAAAACTATGTATTGATGATAATATATAACTGATGTAACTGATTGTTAAACTATAAGTACTTATTTATAATAAAATGTTAAACTAAATTGCACTCGTAATTTTATATTTAAATAACAGTTGATAATATTTTTTTATTATTATGTCGGTATGATCGAAAAACATTAGTCAAAAAATATTATTTAAAAAATTCGCTCGTTATGTATTTTTTTGTTTTTTTCACTTTAATGGCTGATATCGCCAATGACGTGAACCGACTACGAGGGAGGATTGAGGCAAAGTCATGATGTGGCCACTATGCTGCGATATTTCAATATTCTTTATGAATTATTTACTGAATGCACTCTTTAATACATAAATAACGAGCTTTTATTAAGTAAACGACACTAATTAATTCAAAAGTCCAATCAAAAATGAGCGTGACACTCATCTTAGCTTTCCCGCCAAAACTCCCAACACACTATCAGTAGCAATGGGTTTCATTTTGACAATTCAAGTACAGTACAGTTCAGTGCGTTATTTCCGTTGTTGAGCGTTTTTTTTTTCGAATATGTGCAGCAATGGATCAGTAATAGGCTTCAAAATGATTCAAATTAATAGATAAAAAGAAGTCTGAAAGTGGCATCGATTGTTGAAAAGTTATGTGGAAGCCGGGTACGATGCGCCAAATGTTGTTGTGTCGGGAGTTTGGTCGTGATGGTCTCTAGATCAATCTCCCTTTGGCGCAACATCATCATCATCATCATGTCAGCCAAAGGAAGTCCCGATGATCCGATGAAGTCTGCCTGTGACCGCTGGTCATAGGCCAATGATTTCCAGAAAACCGGTTGAACGCGGCCGGCATACAGCGCTTCCCTGCGATTTTGATGAGATCATCCGGCCATCTAGTTAATAACTGCTATTAAATGGGATTTCATTCAACATTAATTCAGCCGGAAGACGTCCATTCGACATAGGCTTCCCCCAAGGATCTTCTCGACGACCCGTCCTGCGCCTCCAGCGTCTAGCGGTTTCCCGCGAATTTCACCAGGCCGTCACCCCATTTTGTTGGGGGGCCTACCCACGCTGGATCTTCCGGTGCGTGGTAGCCTCTCGAGAACCCTTTAGCCCCATCGAGCATCGGTGCTACGGGTAATGTGCCCGGCCCACTACCACTGAAATGTTGCAATGTTTTGGGCTATGTCGGTTACCCCGTTTTTCTGCGGATCTACTCATTTCTGATTTTATCATTTCCTCTTCACCCTAACCATTAACCTTTGCTTGACCTTGAGCTTTCTTATAAGTTATTTCTTACTAGCTGCGCCCTGCGATTTTATCCGCGTAGTTTTCGATATGCTCCGCTCCTATTGGTCGCAACGTGATGTTATACAGTATGTTAAGAAAACCCTGTCCGACCCACAAGGATAATAAAGGTTAAGTAAACACATGACCATATATAATATAAAATTTTACCTAATCATCATGGTACCATTACAAATGAATTTTGAAATAATCTTTTTTTCCCGCGAATTAATACCAACTTCCCCGAAATTTGGTAATTTAAAAAAAGGTGACAACATCGGTATTATTATGAGCGAATAGGGATGCGACCACGTGCCGCGTGCCCTGCCGCCCGCCGCCCGCGGTAGGGTGGTTAACGCACATTTATTAAGTTACCTCTTTTTGTGAAATAATATTTATTTTTTTAGGGGGATTTTTTTTTAAGTTTAGCCCGGTTTTGTATGCCTTAGTAGAATCAGTTATCGATACCTAACAACACCTTCACGGGTCGGACAGGGTTTTCTTAACATACTGTATAGCCTAAAGCCTTCCTGGGTTAAAGGGCTATCCAACGCAAAAAGAATTTTTCAAATCGGACCAGTAGGTTCTGAGATTTATATATTAGTATAGATAAGGCCCAAATGGGATTTGTATCCTTGTAATTCTCAGTACAAAGTTAAGCTCTGGACATAGTTCCGATCGCCTTACAAAGCACAACGGCAGCAAGTAATCGTAAAAGCATTAAATAAGCGTCCTATGACGGCAGTAAAATAAAATACGCTGTGTTATGTCTCCGTTAAAGGTTTAATTGGAGAGTTTGTTGTGTAAGTATCGTATAACATGCAGTTACGACTTTATACCGCTCTTGTTGATCGTAACACTAAATTCTTACTAGGTTTTCAGGAATTTTACTAAAGTTTATCTAACAAGGGGTTTTAGCCATAACATCGGCTGCCGGCAGAAGTTACCACCCACCAGATAAAGGCTTGCCGCCAAGCGATTCGTCGTTTTCCGGCATGGTGTCTAGTGAAGCCGTACAGAGGACGGGTCTGAGCAGTTGTGTTGCGATGTGTGCCGGGTACGATGCGCCAAATATTGTTGTGTCGGGACTTTGGTCGTGGAGGGTCTCCAGATCAATCTCCCTCTTGCCCAGCATCATTGGTCGTGTTTTTGGGTTTAACATTGCATCACCTCGTTCAACTGTAATCTTCCTTCCTAATCACTCAGTTTTTTTTTTTGAGTGAATAGGTTCTTATTAAACTAGCGCGATTTATACACACACAATTACAGTTTCTTTTAATGTTTATTCTTTGTCGTAAGTTCAAACCCCTAAAAAGCTTTAATTTGTATAAATTACTTTGTCACTGTCAAAGTCGTGGTGGCCTAGTGGTTAAAACACCAGCCTCTCAAGTATGAGTGCGCGGGTTCGATTCCAGGTCAGGCAAGTACCAATGTAACTTTTCTAAAGTTATATGTACTTTCTAAGTATATCTTGGACACCGGTGACTGAAGGTGAAGGAAAACATCTTGAGGAAACCTGGACTTTACGTCTGAAATCGCCAACCCGCATTGAGCAAGCGTGGTGATCACGCTCAATCCTCCTCTGTATGAGAGGAGACCTGTGCCCAGCAGTGGGACGATAAAAAGGTTGTTGATGATGATGACTTAGTCACTACTGCTCTCAAACCGGTAAAGGAAATAGCCGTTAGTAAACTGATATGTCCTAGAGGCAAAACTTCGAAGACTTGTGCCATTTTCCAACTCGCACTGGTTCCACGTGGTAGACTAAGACCCTCTTCCTCTTATTGAGAGGAGATCGGTGACCCAGGAGTGGGAACATAGTCTGATTATGTATGTTATACAGGGTGTATCTGACTTCGTAACGTAAACTTCGCGGAAAGGCTAGAGCGCATGCCACTAATAAAATTATGATAGTCATTTATGTCGTTAATGAACGGTTACAGAATTCACAGTGATTAAAAAAAGTTTCGGCTCGGCCTTTGAACGTTGCAAGCGTGCCGCCGTGCGGGTTTGTAGGTATGACGTTTTCATTGCGCTTTTTATGTAATTAGCGAATTGATTAATTTTTACTTTAAAATCTTATTGGGTTATAAAAGTATAGCAAATATGAACGGCCTAAAGTGAAAAAACTACATATATTTTTTTTTAATCATGAAAAAACCGACGAAAAATTTCACCACTGGGGGGTTCAGAATCATGTACTGGATCCATGGTACTCGTTTGTGCGTCGATGTCAGATACACCCTTTATTTATGTCATTGTCAAATCATGGGAAGACCATATAGATGGTAAATTACCAGCCTAACCCATACTAATATTATAAATGTGAAAGTATATCTGTTTGTCTGTCTGTCGGTCTGTCCGGCTTTCACGCCAAAACTACTGAACCGATTGTAATGAAATTTGGTACACAGATAGTCTAGAGCATGAGAAAGGACATAGGCCATATAACATCCCGCTATGACCAATAGGAGCAGAGCAGTAACAAAAAATGTTGCGAAAACGGGGGCAAACGCGGACGTACATATTGCTCCCATTATTATAACAGGCGCTTATTTTATATCAACGCGCTGACGGAGTGGCGGGTAACTGCTAGTGCTAAATAAAACAATAGGATTGTAGCGCGTAGGTCGTGTCGCGTAATTAAAACTCAGATAAATCGAACTTTATGTATTGCACGAATGTAAAAGAGTACAATGTATTTGACGTGTAAAATGACGCGATACAAGAGTGTGATCAAGGAATGGATATAATAATGATGTTGTATAATGATGTTGTACAATGATGTAGAATATGATAATAATGTCTTACAAGCTATGCACTCACTTAAATACTAACTATCTCTATACTAGCTATCTCTAAATGATAGTGGGGTAACCAATAACGAATCAGCTTCCGTCCTGCGATGTCCACGCGGTTTTGCGTGCGTTCTTGATGCTGATTCGTTGATCGAGGCAGGCCACGGCGTATGATTGGTTAACGTATAACGCGCGCCAGTTCAGTCACGTGCTAGATGACTCGTTATAGTTTCCCACGGACGTTGGTCCTGCAGATGTGGTCCGGGGTGAAGAATGAGAACCCTCGCTGCGGGAGTGAGGGTCGGAACCCTCGCTGCGGGGGTCAGGGTCGCTGGGACGCGCGCCATGACTTCCGCGATCCTCGTGTGATTAATAGTCGACCTTTTTGGTGTAATTTGTAAGAGGACATGTGTAGCCTTTGTACATCGCCACAATAGCGAACACGTGTGGCCTTTGTACAATGCTACAGTACTCCCCCCTTTTTAGCAAAGCGTACGTAGCGTGCAGGCGTCTTGACGATCCTGCCTGATCTGGTACGTTGTTCCCTCGTATGCGGGTCTGGATGTAGGCTGGTTTGCTCATCTGTGATAGCTGCAGGTGCTTGATTGGTCTCGCTGTTCGTATGCCTGGGATCATCTTCTGTGTTGATTGTGTACGCAGGTTTGAGGCGATCTATCGACATATTGCTAATTCGTCCTGGTAATTGGATTGAAAAGTACTTTTCTTTACGTTCGATGATCTTGTATGGACCTTGGTATGGTTTGCTCATCTGTGGTAGCTGCAGGTGCTTGATTGGTCTCGCTGTTCGTATGCCTGGGATGATCTTCTGTGTTGCGTTGCTTACCTGTGTTGCGTTGTTGGTCGCCATCCTGATTACTCTTCTGGTGTATCACGCAGCAATACCGTAAATATAGCCTCTTGAAATCCTAGTGGTGAGACCCGCTTGTGGGAAGCCACTAGAATGTGCTAATCACGAATATCGTCACGTTTGTCTTGATTCACGTCGCTTAGGTCACCAATGTAGCGCGTAGGTCGTGTCGCGTAATGAAAACTCAGATAAATCGAACTTTATGTATTGCACGAATGTAAAAGAGTACAATGTATTTGACGTGTAAAATGACGCGATACAAGAGTGTGATCAAGGAATGGATATAATAATGATGTTGTATAATGATGTTGTACAATGATGTAGAATATGATAATAATGTCTTACAAGCTATGCACTCACTTAAATACTAACTATCTCTATACTAACTATCTCTAAATGATAGTGGGGTAACCAATAACGAATCAGCTTCCGTCCTGCGATGTCCACGCGGTTTTGCGTGCGTTCTTGATGCTGATTCGTTGATCGAGGCAGGCCACGGCGTATGATTGGTTAACGTATAACGCGCGCCAATTCAGTCACGTGCTAGATGACTCGTTATAGTTTCCCACGGACGTTGGTCCTGCAGATGTGGTCCGGGGTGAAGAATGAGAACCCTCGCTGCGGGAGTGAGGGTCGGAACCCTCGCTGCGGGGGTCAGGGTCGCTGGGACGCGCGCCATGACTTCCGCGATCCTCGTGTGATTAATAGTCGACCTTTTTGGTGTAATTTGTAAGAGGACATGTGTAGCCTTTGTACATCGCCACAATAGCGAACACGTGTGGCCTTTGTACAATGCTACAGGATTATTTTATTCACATCTAACGATCCATCTAACATCTAAGCTGCGTTTCGGCTCGTTTTTTACCGCTAGCAAACTGTTCCAGTCCTTCGATGTAAGCCATCGAAGGACTGGAACAGTTTGCTAGCGGTGGTGTTTCCGTCTGACTACAATTTAAATTTCTTCAAGGCTAGAGTGAATAGGCGCTTAATAAACTAGCGCGCTTTACTATCAACGGTTGCATCACTACTTACCATCAGGCTGGATTGCGGTCAAGCACTAGTTTATAATCTATACTAATTATATAAAGCTGAAGAGTTTGTTTGTTTGAACGCGCTAATCTCAGGAACTGCTGAACTCAGGAAGAACGGGCAAGAAACTCTTGCCCGTTCTTCTCCATAGGTACCTATTTTTTGGAATGGGCGACTAGCTTCACCTTACTGACTGACCGACCATCTGACAATTCAAAAGTGCCTGTAACTGGTTTATTTGAAATAAATGCTTTGGTTTGATTTGAATTGCCTGTGCGCCAGGGCCACGGTTTCTTTTTTAACCAACCCGCAACCCTGACTCAGGAGGCATCGGTCTCCGTGGACCCCGTCACGATGTGCTGACATCTCTTTGAGGCACGCGCCGTCGACTCGGGCCTGGTAGTACAGGATTTCAGGATTTGACCTTCAGATATCTTTTATACGAATAGTAAAATTGGCGTCTGTCAGTTTTACCTGTCAAAAATTGAAAATTTATTCTCGGGATAAGTTTTGCCTTTTCTTTGGGGATCAATCATAAAATGACCTCTTCCGCTCTGGGCGAAGCGGGAGGGCGTGTCAGACTTTTACTGACTAAAACCCACCCGTGTTCCTTCACTTACCAATGTGCCAGGACCACGGTATCTCTTTCGAACAATCCGCTGCCCTGGCAGAGTTAAGTCCGCAAAATTTTTATGCCTTCTCCTTCTTCAACCTAGAGAGGTCCACTGCTGGGTAAAGACGTCCTCCAAGGTTTTCATTACTTTGGAGGGGGGGGGGGGTCTATAATCTCCACGCTTGGCGGGTTGGGGATCGCAGTAATTTGATATTCCACAGGAAAAGCTCTGCTGCTCGCTTCCCTGGTGAGAGTTCCTTTAGACGCCTCTTACGACACCCACTACAGTATATGGGATGGTACTATTCTAAGCCCGGTACCACACGGGGCAAAGTTTTTGTATGTAATTCGCCCAAAACGTAAGTACTCTTAAAGGACAGAACAACACTTTGAACACACTCGGAACTTGAATTTTAATTCCTAACACAGAAAGCCATTATTATGGAAATAAGGGTAAACATAAGAGCATGAATATAATTTAAATTTGTTTGCTAAAAAATCATTGATTTTTTCTCTTAGTAGTACATGTTTTTCAAATCGATTGATTGATTCTTGTGTTCTATTGATTATATTCTTGCTAAAATACAATTAATTAGACAGAAAAACAAAGAAAGGCGACAGTTTCGCTTTATTATGAATTCTTCTTCTTCTTCAGCCTATGGATGTCCACTGCTGGACAAAAGCCTCCCCCAAGGCTTTCCACGCTGACCGGTCTTGTGCTGCCCGCATCTATCGGCTTCCCGCGACCTTCACTAGGTCGTCGGTCCACCTTGTTGGGGGCCTCCCTACGCTGCGTCTTCTAGTACGTGGCCGCCACTCCAGAATCTTACTGCCCCATCGGCCATCGGTTCTACGAGCAATGTGCCCTGCCTACTGCCACTTAAGTTTAGTGACTTGCAGAGCTATGTCGGTGACTTTAGTTCTTCTGCGCATCTCTCTTCATTTCTGATTCGATCACGCAGAGAAACTCCGAGCATAGCTCTTTCCATTGCCCTTTGTGAACCAAAGTCACCGACATAGCTCTTCGAGTCACTAAAATTAAGCGGCAGTGGGCAGGGCACATTGCTCGTAGAACCGATGGCCGATGGGACAGTAAGGTTCTGGAGTGGCGGCCACGTACTGGAAGACGAAGCGTAGGGAGGCCCCAAACAAGTTGGACCGATGACCTGGTGAAGGTCACGGGAAGCCGATGGATGCGGGCAGCACAAGATCGGTCATCGTGAAAGCCGTTGTCCAGCAGTGGACCTCTGTAGGCTAAAGAAGTATAAGAAGATACAAAAAATATATTATGGTGCTTTATTAGCCTTTTGAAGGTTAAAAAGCATTCCTTATTAGCTTTATGTATAAGGTTGAAGAGTCGAGCCCTCTTATACACGATAGGCTTTCAAGGAAAACTTGTCCCCGGTGCTCGAAAAAGAAAAAGAAAAGAATTTAGTTAAGTATACAAAATTGTCAGCTTCTCAAGTATCTTAAATTCAAATCATAACCAACGTATCACCACACTTCGCAGTGTTTATATAATATGAATAACTAAACATTGCTTGCAAAAATCACGATAAATCTTTTCTGTTTCGTAATTCTGTCCGCCTGGTATCATAGTAGGCCTCGCCTACGGCAGATAGGGTACTTTCTTCGGTTCATTACATCCGAACATGTAAATAGAGATGTGATTAAAATACCCCTTCAATACTGTTCGCGCTCGTTTTATCGGTCGAGTCCGATTGTTAGTTAGTCGAGTTGATAGATGCGCGACCGGTACGGGCTAGCGTAATTAGTATTGTCTATGGTGACGCGCGGCCATTACACAACGTTTCGAGACCGCGTCGACAACGGTCCGTTGCTAGAACTCTTGACGAAATCCTCGCGCGCGTGGCGTGTTTCGGACGAGTGATTTTCGGGAGTAAATACCACCGGCCGCGGTTTTGGATAGTTTGTCGCGATTGTTGACCGTGCTTTTGAAGTATTTACTTGAATTATAACCGTAACAGTGCCGTCTGTAAATTGAGTTGAATTTGAATCGGAAACGTGGTTTCATTGTCGATTGTTTGTCGGGCGTGATTGACGCTGCTAAATAACGGTTTCCTACGTTGGTGAGCTTTGGTGCCCTCCTAAGGGAACTTTGGTGTGTCGACTGGTATGGGACAGTCGGTGTATTTGAAGACATCGGACGTCATTGTAATTCGACGCGCGCGTCGGCTCTCCGGGACTTCATTCCACGACGGAACACACTGGGTCCTAAGGTAGGTGCCTTAGATTTGTTGTGGAGTGGTAAGAGATTGATTTACTTGTGGTATAAGCCGACTTGTTTGTTGGATAAGCCGTGACAAATGCGCGGTAGATGTACGTGCTGTACTGGGGCGCGCCTACAAATACATTTTCATATCATCCTTCGTTCTGCTTAAATTCCAGTAAAACATTGGCCCCGACTTCCTTACATAAACTAAAATAAATGTAAGTTCAGTGCACATTTTTCTTTATATTTCACTAGCGACCCGCCTTGGCTTCGCAGCATTGCACCTGTGCCTAGCCTATACTAATATATAAAGCTAAAGAGTTTGTTTGTTTGTTTGAATGAGATAATCATAGGAACTACCGGCCCGATTTGGAAAATTCTTTTTGCGTTGCATAGCCCATTAATCCAGGAAGGCTTTAGGTTATATAACATCATGCTGCGATCAACAGGAGCGGAGCGGATTCATTAAAAAAAGGATAGAAGATAACATTTCAATTTCATCATCATCAACCTTTTTATCGTTCCACTGCTGGGCATAGGTCTCCTCTCATACAGAGAAGGATTGAGCGTAATCACCACGCTTGCTCAATGCGGGTTGGCGATTTCAGACCTAAAGTCCTGATTTCCTCAAGATGTTTTCCTTCATCTTTTAATGAATCATTGGTGTCCAAGATATACTTAAAGCCTAAAGCCTTCCTGGAGTAACATTCCATTCAACGCAAAAATATTTTTTCAAATCGGTGTAGTATAGTAGTTCGTGATATTAGGACGTTCGAACAAATTCTTCAGCTTTATACATATATTAGTATATATTTGTGTACCAGGTTTTATTCGGATCCGCTGGATGATTATGCTTAGAAAGGAAACTAACATCCATATATCCTCAGAAACTTTCGCAATAACAAATTATCTAAAGACACACACACACAAAAAACACATCTTGATCAACTTTTAAAATATCTAAACATAAATAAACTGTTTACATTTAGAAAGTAGGATTATAAAATGTATGAAAATCATCTATCTAGAAAATGTTATTCTTCTTTCTTTTTTGGCTTCGCACGGTTTGTACATTTAGCCAATGTCACATAATGAAATTCATGTCGAAAAAGACGGCCGCGTGAACCGTCTTACGAAGGAGGTTTGAGGCAAAGTCATGATGTGGCCACTATGCTGTGATATTTAACTGTTATTTACTGAATGCACTTTTTAATACATAAATCACGAACTTTTATTTAGTAAACAACACTATAAATAATTTTAAACGTCTTATGAAAAAAAACTCCCTCAAAAACTTTTTAATTACATTTAGAAAGTAAGAGTAAGTTTCTAGGTGTAAACAAGTCGTTGCCTAGCAACGGTTTGTTTATCTCTATTCTTTCTAATGTGACATACTCTTTGCTTCCGTAACATTTATCTATAAACAGTTTACTGTGTAATTGCTATTGACTTGTCTTCAAGAACACACACATTTTTTTTTCCTTTTACCCACAGCACTGTAAAAATTGTGTATCTACTAACGATCTTATTTATTTACCTTCTCCAAAAGTAATATTTTCGTGATAAGATTACCTTATTTTTCTCATATTAAGTGAATTGTATTCTTTTTGAGAAACAAATGTCTTTAACGTTTAACACGTTTTCCCTTTTCTGATGTTTTACACAGAAGAGAACTCGGATAAGAATATTATTTCAATACGCTACTGTGAACGATATTACAAAGAAGTCGAGTGCGGATTCCAAAAAAAAAAATTGGTTGTCTGTAGAACTCCGTCTACTGCCGATATTTGAACGTGACAACGTCTATTACATGGTAATAGACCTCGCGCACGAGTGTGACACACGCTCTAGGGGTGGGGGTAAAGTAGGCGTGGACTCCGTGTGGCGTCAGATTCGGTCGTTACGGTGTTTTCGAGAATGACTCCACGCCGTACCAATTTAATAGACGTTGTCACGTCAAAAAAAAAAATTAAGCACTTTTTTATCACAAATAGTCCGCGAATTTCTGCCTTGAAAATTCGAGGAAAGCTGAAAAAAAAAGAAAGAAAGGAAAGAAGTGGAGGATTGGAAAGAGACAAACATAGTAAACAATGTCACTCTTCATCCCCCTTTTTTTTGTTCTTGAAGGGAAATCATGAAATGACTTCTCCCGCTCTGAGCGGAGCGGAAAGGCGTGTCAGAATTTTACTGACTAAAACTCATCAATGTTGCTTCACTTGCCTATTCGCCAGGGCCACGGTTTCTTTTTTAACCAACCCGTAACCCTGACCCAGGAAGCATCGATCTTCGTGGACCCTGTCACGATGTGCTGACATCTCTTTGAGGATAAATGCGTAAAATACTATCACTATTAATTGGAATATTTTTGAAATCAATTGCTATTCCATTGTTCCATATGTTCGGGTAACGTGTCAACTCAAAAACGTAAAAAAACATTATGAAAATTGTTAAGCTGTCAAAATTACTAAAAAAAACTAATTAGTCCGTCAGTTAGATTTCCAAAAAATACTAGACACGTATTTTTTCTTTTTTCATATAAACAAAAAATGAAGACGACACAGTGCGTTGAAAACTCATGTTCACTGCACGCTACACTTTTTAGCGCGCAGTGACGTCACCAGCCACCACTCCTGATCTTTGACACAGTAAACAGAATCTTTGATGCCTTTAAATTCTTATTGATTTAATAAAACAAATTATATGTATCCAATATTTTTCTATAATCTGAATGACGGACTAAATAGAATCATTTTTTTTTAACCCAGGAAACATCAATATTACCCCGCTGGTCCTTACCGGGCAGCGAGCAGTGGGTGCAGCTCGCCGCACAAGCCCGCGCCTACGGTGGCCGGGAGATCGATATTGTCTCTCGACCAGGGCATCTCCTGCGGAATCTCCACCCTCTCAACTAACGCCACATAAAAAATCACGTCAATTCTTCGCTCCGTTTTCCCATGAAAAGCGTATAAACGAACATATACAATTTTACATTTATAATAATTAAGTATGGATAGCAAATATTTGTATGCATGAATATGAATATTTGCACTGGTCTGGTCGTGCCTCGGAAAGCACGTTAAGCCGTTGGTCCCGGTTGCCATACGAACATCTAGTGGCAGTCGTTACGGGTTGTTGGAGCCCTCAAAAATGTAACAATTGGTCTAACTGCAATGCTTAGATATCGCCTTCGTGTTGTGGAGATCAGACGGTAGTCGCTTCACGGAAAATATCGAAGTTTAGCCAAAATCAGCAGTTAGACTGGTAAAGCGGACCGCAGACACCAAAGCAGAAAAGCTACGGATGCGACTGGGATTAACGCTGAGATGAAGATGAGCTTTAACGATCCAATTATTGTTATAGAGTCCATAATAAGGTAACTACGATTACTTCCGACATAGATTAGTTACAACTTTATCTAAAGCCGTACAAAGTTCAAACAAAACAAACTTATCCGATAATAGTTTATTTGACAGTTGAAATTACACTTGTTGATCAACTCAGTTATTACACTTGTTCAACAACTCAGTTATTAATTACTTCAACGTTAAGTCATTCTCAGTCATCATCGTGTTATTGGTGCTTTTGTTGACAAGTCAATGAGGATCTAAAGTTATCATGTGTGTAACTCAAACTAAACAGTTACGGTTACTGACACGCACTTAAGAGGGAACTGTAGTGGTGCTTTCTCTGTACAAACGTATTTCGCTGATTTCTTCGTGGATAATGCTTTTAGAGCATTTTTTTCTACAATATACACAGTGTTTTTAATTAATAAAAGAAATACGATACTTCAAAACCGCGAAAAATAACCCATTTTTACCGTGATGTTCAGATGACTATTAGACAAACGTGATAAGTTTTTGACAAAAAAGAAAATAATAGAAGCATAGGTATGCTTTTACTCTAAATTTTGATATAAAAATAATTGAGATCTGCCGTGTTTTTTAAAAAGAAAACAGCGGAGTTCCAAACGTCTTTTACTCAACGTTTTTATAGGTAAAATCAGCCTGAGCTGCAACTGTCCTTTTCGCACTTTACCGAGAGAAGTTGGAAGCAGCGGGACGGAAATAGTTTCTTCAAATATGTATTTTCCAAATTCCTCGGCACTAGAGTCCCCTCTTAATAGCGTTCATTCGTTCATTGACATTCGACATTCAAAATCATCATTCAAGCATTCAAAATAGGAGTCAGGTTCTTCACCTGTCTAGTTCTTATCCGCTTATGTTAGGATTTTTTTATAATTACAAACTAGTGCTTGACCGTCTGTTGGTAAGTAACGATGCATTGATGGTAAAGCACGCTAGTATATTAAAAGCCAATTCATACAACAAAAAAAAAATAGTAAAGAGGAAGGAAGAGGCAGTTGAGCGAGGTGATGCAATGTTAAACCCAACAACTGCGCCAGAGGGAGATTGATCTGGAGACCCTCCACGACCAAACTCCCGAAACAATAACATTTGGCGCATCGTACCCGGCACACATCGCAACAATAGATAATCGTGTCAATCATATCATCATCAACCTTTTTTATCGTCCCACTGCTGGGCACAGGTCTCCTCTCATACAGAGAAGGATTGAGCGTAATCCCCACTCTTGCTCAATGCGGGTTGGCGATTTCAGACTTTTAAGTCCAGGTTTCCTCAAGATGTTTTCCTTCATCTTGTAATCAGTCATTGGTTTCCAAGAAATACTTAGAAGGTACATATAACTTTAGAAAAGATAGATTGGTACTTGCCTGACCACTAGGCCACCACGACTATATATAATCAATCATATGGATATTGATAATGCATTGCTTCATAGGTTCGATAAATTGCTCTGCTAAGCAACGTAAACAATACAACAATGTTAGGAATAGCTGGTCGTTCTGATTAACTCAAGACAATATTTGAGTTTCTCCAGAATAATTTAGGTAATAAGTTTTTACTTATTTACATTTCCATTTTAATTATATTTGCTTTGCGGGTATTTTGGCGTGGCTAACTGGCATGTGGTAAATAATTTCATTGTTGTAGTGTTTTTTTTTGTGTTCATTACTATACATAGTATTGTATAAAGTCATGTGTTTTTTTTTTTTGTAATAAAGAGACAACTGTGCTGCTGGAGAGTTTGTTCCGCCACTTCTTCATCCCAGCGAATGCACTAGGAAGTGGCGATGGGTGGGCGTTTTGGGGGACTGTCTTATGTAATATTGACGTTCAAAAAGTGCTGATTCTCAGCCTAATTTGAATAAATTACTTTTAATTTGGTTTGATTTGATACAATGATTGTTGTTAAACTGTCGAAAGAAAAACGAACTACGCAGTTACCCCACAGATTATCAAATGTGCAATTTGTGGTATTAATATCTCTAATGTGTCCCCACATACCTTTATAAAGTCCCCCTGTGAGGCCGAGTTATCATTGTGAAACATCGAGACCACATTGCTTAATGAGCAGAGTCGATTTCTGAAGCCTTTGATCATCTAATGACGCATTATGGGGGTGAAGTAATCATGCCTAGGCTACATGTACGGGACGATGGTTTATAAATGTTTATTTAACCTTGAACGATGAATGGACTACGCAAATGAAATGCGATATAACAGAGTAGTATACAACATATTTTTTTGCTTGTGCACCCGAAACACGTGTCCAGTATTTTTAAGTAAAGAATATATGTACAAAATTTCTAAAAGACATCATGAAAAACCACAAAGTTATGAGCTTGTTATCCTACTTTGATGACCCAACAAAAATATGGTCAACGCTCCGCTCGGGCGGTGCATTGACCTGTGGCGTCAACTGTTGCGCGGGCGTGCGCAATACTATGATCTATCGTAAGCTGTGTAACGCGCTCGGTAACCACACTACAACAATTTCTAAATGTATTTGTGAAAAAATATAACATGGTGTAAAAATGATTGGAATCGATTCAGTTGCTTAATCTGAACAAACTATATAGTATAAGTATATTTGTAATTAAGTGCATGTAAATTATCTTAGCCCCTTAGTAGAACCGAGTTCAACTGAGGGACTAATGGCTGAAATTATAACAACCGCACAGGTGGAATAATCTATGGATGGGTGTCCATCTTTACATACCGACACCCCTCCCATTGGTCCCGGCTCTCATTCGTAAAAATAATTAATTCGAAAGTAAAAATTAATGAATTAGCTAATTACCCAAAAAAGCGCAATGTTAACATACTTGAAAAACTGTCCTATCAGCTGATTTACTAGAGTTTACTTCAGGGGTCCACGTCATACCTTTAAACCCGCACAGTGGCACGCTTGCAACGTTCAAAGGCCGAGCAGACACATTGTGATCTCTGTAACTGCTCATCAACGACATAAATGACTATCATAATTTTATTAGTGGCATGTGGTCTAGCCTTTTGCGCGAGTTTTGCAGGATAACCAGTTAAAAAAGGCATCCTGTCGTTTTCATTGAAACCAGCCCCCTAATCGGCGAAAACATTTTTGTCAAATGATTGCGACTAGTTTGAATCAGTTGGGATCGTTTGGACGACAATGATGCACTTAACTTAAAATTAGTTTAGTTTCTGAACAAGAGAATCTAAAGAAAGTATCAGCGCCAATATCCACGGAATAGACGACGTCTACAAAAGTGACCCCTATTCGTACTTATAGTTTTTATGACACTATCAACATAGTATCAACACTAGCAACACAAGTTTTTTAACTTGTGTTGCTAGGTTTGGCTTGGCACTTATTCATCGCCTGCACTCCCGCCTTGACGCCAAATAGTGCCTCAAAATAATTATATTCGACAAACATATCCTATATACAGGATGTATCTAACATCGTAACGCAAACTTCGCGAAAAGGCTACACCGCATGCCACTATCAAAATTATGGTAACGTTACAAGCGTGCCGCCGTGCGTGTTTGTAGGTATGACGTTGACTCTTGATGCGAACTCAATTAAATCAGCTGATAGGATAGTTTTTCTAGTACTGTTCACATTGCGCTTTTTTGTGTAATTAACGAATTAATTAATTTTTACTTTAAAATCTTATTGGGTTACAAAAGTATAGCAAATATATAGCTTTATACTTCAAGGCCACAGTGAATAGGCTCTTAACTAGCGCGCTTTACCATCAACGATTGCATCACTGCTTACCATCAGGCGGAATTGCGATCAAGCCCTAGTTAATAAAAAAAAATCTATCCGTGCGCCTTTTTATAGTTGATTACAAGCTCCTCGATACTAAAACAAATATGGTTTCAATGTTTCTCCTAATATTCGGGTTATTTCACAGCTACACTTGGGAGAAAGAACCTCTTTTCAAAATGAAAATCCCTGTATTTAAGAAGCAATTTGGAGACATCAATCAAGGCGGTGATAAGCAACTATTTGTCAGAGGCATTCACGGACAAGCGATACTAGATATAAGCTATCTACGTATTCCTATAGTGATACTACAGTTTCCATTTGTAAGGACATTAGGACAACCTTGGAAAGCAAAGTATAAATAACATCTACAATGGAGGAGGTGGAATAAAACCAACGATGATGACAGATAAGGGTTAATTCACTTTAGTTCAAACATTTGACAGATTTTAGCAAAACAAATTAGACTGAGGCGAAACCTATGACTAGTTCTAGGGATGGACTGCAGGGCTATCCCTGTACCTGCTAGCTAGGCAATTCGTGAGGGCGACGGGGCCTCCGCTCAGGTCAAGCTTAAGAGGGGACTCTAGTGGTACTTTCTCTTTATAAGCGTATTCCGCTGTTTTCTTCTTATTTTTTTTTTCCACAATTTTACACCGTAATTATATGTGCCCCCATCATTTGATTTTTTTCCGAAACTTAATGAAAGAAATATGATACTTCAAAATCCCGAAAAATAACCCATTTTTACCGCGATGTTTGGCAGACTTAATAGTTTTTGACAAAAAAAAAAGAATATAATAGAAGCATAGGTAACAGTATTGCTAAGTCGTGGTGGCCTAGTGATTAAAACACCAGCCTCTCAAGTTTGAGTATACGACTTCGATTCCAGGTCAGGTAAGTGTCAATGTCACTTTTCTAAGTTCTTAAGTATATCTTGGACATCAATGACCGATTAAAAGGTGAAGGAAAACATCTTGAGGAAACCTGGACTTAGTCTAAAAATCGCCAACTCGCATTGAGCAAGCGTGGTGATTACGCTCAATCCTTCTCTGTATGAGATAAGACCTGTGCCCAGCAGTGGGATGATAAAAATGTTGTTGATGATGATGATGATGATGTTGGGTATACTTTTCCTCTAAAATTATTGAGATCAGTCGTGTTTTGAAAAAGAAAACAGCGGAATATGAAACGTCTTTTGGTCAAATTTTTTGTAGGTAAAATCAACCTGAGCTGCAACTGTCCTTTTCGCACTTTATCGGGAGAGCTTGGAAGCAGAGCGACGGCAATAGTTTCTTCAAATACCTGTTTTCCAAATTCCTTGGCACTAGAGTCCCCTCTTAAGACTTATGACAACAGTGGTGATTGCGGGGCTATCGTCCACTGTACCTTCTAAGTAGCGAGTGGGATCGGTCCTTTTTTTTTTCTTTTTTTTGTTATTATATCTCGTAGTTGACCATTAGAGGCCTTGACTACTTAATGGACTACTCTGTGGACGTCTTAAGTAAAATTAAAGCCTCCAGCCAGGGGAACTTAAAAACTAAACAAAAATTAAGGCGACTACGCACTAAGGGCACCCCCTGTGGGGTACGAACCTCTGCTTAGGGCGTCGCTAGAGAGGACAGCAAGGGACGGCTGGATCAAAAGGGTTCTTAGGGAAACGAAGGAAGGGTTCCTAGTACTAGCTCTGAGAAGAAACGCCGAAACAAACTCGGAGGTCATTGTTGGGACATAATAATAATTACTGGCTCAGCTGCGGCGCGGGCTGGCTTTCATCGGGCAAGGGACGGGAAGGAAAATTACTCTGTGGGGCGCGTCGCGGAGGACCTCTAGTGGGTTTGCCATGCATAGACAAATGTCTATGCATGGCATACCCACAATTGGTTGGAGACACGCGGCGGTATCGCAGGCGCACGGGCATTGGCATCGTCATCGGGCGGCGGCGGGTGTGGGCAGATGCACGAACAGCCCGAGCGCTCGCGCTGGCCTAGCGCCCGGAGCGCCGTGGCCGGAACCTATTTCAAATCAAAACCACGCCGAAGACGCACGTTTCACAAAATTGTATTTGCGCAGTACCTACTTCAGATCTTATACAGACAACGTACCTATTTTATTTCACCGCCTCCAATCAGGTAAACTATATATGTATAAAACCGTATGTTACGTAAACCTCAAATCTAAAATTATAGTACAATTTTAGCAGAATTTCCATATGTGTAAAGTGACAATAATCTAATAATAAGTCTGGCGAGGTAATATACGGACAATATGAGGAAATATCAATGTGGGCATGTGTGTCGCTCCCTTGAACACGGAGAACGTGATACTCAAAGTTTTAATGTACTGCTGGGGAGTTTGTTCCGCCAGTTCTTTTTCCCAGCGAAATCACAAGGAAGTGGCGAAGGGCAGGCGTTTTGGGGGGACTGCCTTATATAATATTGACGTTCAAAAAGTGCTGATTCTCAGCCTAGTTTTAATAAGTGACTTTTGATTTTAATTAGGATTATTTTTTTGAACTGATAACTTATTATGTAATGCGTTACGGCGCATTAGCGCCCTGTTATTTTTATTAATTTTATTTTATTAGGTTCACCAACAATTAATTACACAATAACAATCACATAATACATTCCCAAAGGGTAAAATAACAGTGCATCACTTTTAGTAAACACAACATGCATACAAAAAATGAATTATGGAGATAAGCTAACTTACTTAACAATAAGCGCTAATATTAATAAAATTATAACATTGGTGTGAAATTCCGAATAAAAATTAAAAGAGCAAAAAATTGTGGTTTTTTAAATTATAACATTACTAGAATTGAGTGATATAAAAATAAATTAGAAGAAATTCTTAAAAAATTAATAAGTAACATTAAGTAAATTCATATTTTTTAACAATTATATATTATGAGTTTAATCTAAATAGAACTAAAATTAACAACAATAAATCGATTTCAAGGAATTGATAACATCAATTATTAATTATTGATTAGATGCTTCCCCCATTTTTCTACTCAGTGTTCAGTGTGCAATCGAAATACTGTTAACAATAAGCACCCTAAAATTTTTATAAATTATTTCTTTAAAGTGCTTATAAAAAGTGAATAGTTTAAGACAGATAAGTTTAAATTATCACTTCTGTCGAGCGTGTTTTTTTTTTCTATACATTACATCTCGCATTTCAACCTATGAGGTTGAGGCCCGGAACCGGCTTTGTCTGTAAAATAAATTAAAGCCTCCAGGCAGAGCTTGGAAACTAAGAGACTATACGCTAAGGAACTCCCGGGGTACGGACTTCGGCTCAGGGCGTCTAGATATCATACATAGAATTGGGAGGACCCGGTACCCCGGAAAGGCCGATGACGAACGCTTAGGTGGTTTTTAAGTCGGCATGAGTCCCGCAAACCCCTCTACGTCCCCAAGCGGAGGATAGTCCATGAAGATTTTTCCACCTTCGGAAAAAAAAGATAAAAGGAGGGAGAGGGCAGCAACGGACAGATGTGAATGAACTAATTTAAAACTACAGGCTCAACGACGCGGGCTAATTTCAATTAATATTTACTGAATGTCAACAGTGATAAAAATGTCGCTTCCAAGTGTTTAATGACAGTAAGTGTGAAATAATGTTATCATAAGAACTCAATACATAATGATACTGACAATGAAATAAATGCAATAAAGTGCAATACAATTAAACAGTCGGTGATGAAATAATTTACACAAAGAGTGGACGTCTTTCGGCTGAAATGATGATGATTGATGATGAAAGCGCCTGATGGGGATCGAATCTACGACCTACAACTTGGAAGTCGCGGCCAATACCACTAGGCCATCGCTGCTAACTGCATGTAATACAAACAGCTGTGCTGAAGGGGAGTTTGTCTCGCACTTCTTCCCATTGAAAGCACTAGGAAGTGGCGAAGGGCGGGCATTTTGGGAGATTGTCTTAAGTGTATTGACGTTCAAAAAGTGCTGATTTGCAGCCTGATTTGAATTGATTCTGATTTTGATATGTTTTGATTCTGATTTTTATTAAATTTCCGTCTTCCGTGAGGCTGTAAAATAAATGAATCATGGAAAGACTATTTTCATCTGTGTTTTTGAGACTAATGGTGATTCCTTCCTTCCTTAAGAAGACTATAGACTTACTTTATTTGTTTTAATATTTTAGTGACGTTAGTCGTCAGTAGAGTATCAAAGTAAATGCTAAATTTGGGCCAACCTTGGTCTAGGAAGCCATAGCTTTAGTTCCCCCTAAGAATTAGTTTCAAGACCTCCACTACCACTAACCACAAATCAAACAAACTAGCCACCTTCGTTATCCATCCCACATTGAGGCTCTAAAGCAAATACACACAACATACCAGAGAACATGACACGATCTCCATTAATCAGTATTATTGGCTTAATATGTCGATTCGCACAAATTTACTCACCCGAAATGGGCTAATAAAAACTATTTAATATATTTTTTTTTACAGGCATCTCGAACTATTTTAAATTATTTGTGGGCAGGTCAACAACTCTAGAAATGTATTAGTAACATGTTGAATGTTATGCAACAAAGTATAGAAAAAAAAACTAAGGTACAGAAGTGTTAATAATTAGATACTATTTTAGTTATATTATAAGCATGTGTTATCCCATTGCAGAGCAAGGATCAAGACCTATTTCCTCTTTCCATTTTTTACCGACTACTGCGGTTGTGGGTCAATCCTTTAAGAAGAATTCTTATCCCGCCATCCCTTTCCGGGCCTGATAAAACGTATACTTTCTCAAATTCATAGTAAAAAAAAATTAAGTGACGATTCACCCATTTCGGGCGAGAAAATTCGTGCGAATTGACTAATAGGCCATACCATAGACAAGTTTGAGACACAGCGTCTTTCATAATTAAGTTAAGGCGTACCTGGAGGAACCTGGTCTTATGTAAACGTGTGGAGTGTCCGCAATCTGGTTAGTTCGTAAACCTATTGTTTATTTACCTATTTTCTTTGTGCAGTTGTAGGTTTTATGGCGAGGGAAGGAGATGCAGCTATTTAAGTCTAGTGGAAATTTTTTAAAGTGTACACAGGTGTATTTTAAGCCAGGAAAGTTCATCGTTCCAGCTATTATACAACTTTGTTGGGGTCGGGTCGGCTTATAGTGTAACTTTTTAATCTATATATATATTTATTTCTGATCTGGATTCAAAGTCCTTTAGCCGTATACATACATCAATAAAACTTAACACAAAAACAACTAAAAATGGAAACAAACAAACTCTACAGACAAGAATGCGAAGAAAAATAATAAATCTTAAAATAAAAGTTAATTTCTTATATAAATAACTAATATAAATAACTAAACCTATACAAAGAAACAAACTAAGTTAAATATTTTCTACCCTGTCCGACCCGTGAAGTTATTGTTAGGCATCGATAACTGATTCTACTAATGCCTACAAAGCCGTGCTAAACTTACAAAAAAAAAAACCCTACAAAATAAACATACATATATCGCAAAAAGAGGAAACTTAATACATGTGCGGTAGGCAATACATGCGCGGGCGAAGGGGGACAGGGTAGGCACATCGCTATGCGCTCATAATAATACCGTCAATAATGGTGTTGGCACTTTGTAAAAAATTACCAAATTTTGGGAAGTTGGAATTAATGCGCGGATTACCTAAAGTATTATTTCAAAAATCATTAGTATTGATGATTACGTAAAATTTCATATTTTATTTGGTGATGTGTTTACCTAATCTTTATTATCCTTGTGGGTCGGTTGGGGTTTCCTTTAGATATTGTCTAGATGCGGATGAAACCAGTGTTATAATTGAAGTGAGTTCAAGATCAGGCCAAAAATGGCGCAGATTCTCTTCTTAACAAACTAAACTAATTTTAAATTAAGTGCATCTTTTCTTTCTATTTCATTAAGAAAAGGATAGAAGATAACATTTTAGTTAAATCCTGTCAAATAAGGTACTCCATAGACATTTTAGACGCGATTATAAACATGGCGACAAAAAATACGTCAATTTACGTCAGGTGCGGGCTAATTTGACAGGTCTAAACTAACATTTTATCTTCTGTCCTTTAGTTAGTTTTAGTTTGTGAACACGGGAATCACGGCCATTGACTTCACAAATCAAAAAACTGAAAACCTCAAATTAAAAAGGGTTTCCATATAATTTTGAACTATATTTTATTTTTACTATTTTATGATATACCTAATGGCGTCGATTCCCTTGTTTAAATTAAACTAAATTCAGTTTTAGTTCAGTGCATTTTTAACCGGCTTCAAAAAGAAGGAGGTGAGTAACCTCCTCCTCCGACCGTATTAAATAAAATATTATTTTTTGCAGCATAATATTACGAACTCTACAAAATATGCTATGGGCGGCCTTAGTGCTCTCTGCGATCTCTTACAGGCAACTTTAGAATTTAGTGATTTGATTAGACATAACACGTATTGCAATGGAATGAACTAACTTTAGAATGAATGTTAAAACTAAATGAAGGCTAATGAATGAATATGTCGTATTGAATGAAAAATATTGAGCGAATGTGTCATAGAGAACCGGTATGGAAATATAACTGTAAATCGATAATGTATCTGCGACCCAAATGAAGAAGAGAGCGTCCTCCATTTGTTAGAAGAATGTCCTGTCTTTGGTAGAGAAAGAAATGACATTGAGAATGTAATAGAAACTCGAATTAATAAACAAAATATCAGTAAAATAATACAAGATAAAAATATTAGAGGTAAATACCTAGAATACCTGCAAACAAGTAGCGAAAGTAGTTGTAAATAGGAATAAGACAAAGTAAAGATGTACTGAATTACATATTGTGGAATATATAAAACAGTCATCAATTAATAGCAAATAACAAACTAGTATATGTAGCAGTAAGGAATGCATATTCTAAAAGATATCTATAATAGAGTAATTGTATATTTAAGAGCTGATTTTAATAGAATGTAAGAAGAATTATATAATAATATGCAGAAGGGAAATAGTAAAATAGAAAGATAGTAAAGGAAAAAGAAAAATAAAGTCTCTGACTACCATACCAGGGGAGAGCAGAATGAAAAAAATTAATAAATATAACTGTAAGGTTCTGATTGTTTTGTAAGTAATTTTTAAATTAAATTGTGTTAGTTGACCGTTTCCGCTCTGAAGTCAGTCGTTGGCCGGTTTTTTATAGTAAAACGATGCTTGTATATGATGGGTTCAGCCTAGAATGGCGGGAGTCATAGCTGACTTCACAGTAATAGTCAGCTGGGGGGTAGAATAAGGCAGGCAAAAGTAAAAAGGGGGACACTTGGTTTGCGACGAGGGAACGGCTCCGTTGTCTTACATTGTCAAAAAGTAATTTATGTAATATAATTGGATGGTTATTGGATAATATGTGATTTTATAAGCTGATGATTGGTGTGTTAATAAAATACAGCCGAGTGTTGGATAATAACGCCGCTTCTGTTGTTCACAAACTAAACTAATTTTAAGTTATGTGCATCTTTTTCTTTTCATTTCGTTAAGAAAAGGACAGACGATAATATTTTAATTTAATCCTGTCAAATTAAGATACTCCATAGACAGTTTTGACGCGATTATAAACATGGCGACTAAAAATACGCCAGTTTACGTCAGGAGCGCACTAATTTGACAGGTCTAAACTGACATTTTATCTTATGTCCTTTTCTTAATGAAATAGTTAGAAAAATATGCACTTAATTTAGATTTAATTTAGTTTGTGAACAAGGTAATCGGGGCCCTTGGTGAAGTTTATTTCGAATTGAGTCCTATCCTTCTGAGGTATTCCTATATAACTATATATTTTTTTTTAACTTTATAAACTAGTGCTTGATCATGATACCGCCTGATATAAGCAGTGATGCAATCGTTGAAGGTAAAGCGCGCTAGTTTATTAAGAGCCTATTCACTCTAATCTTCACCCTGACTGCGTAACACACTATTATCAGCAGTTGGTATTATTTCGAGGCATAATCTAGTCCATTGCTCGAAAATCTCTCTGCTCAACAATGTAAATAACGCAATGAATGTTGTTGAACTGTCAAAATGACAGCCATTGTTACTGATAATGCATTAAGCAATTACTCTGCTTGAAGACACTTAAATTGTAATATTACGGGAAGACAGCCGCAGGCAAATTATTCCATTCCCTGTTATGTTATCATTTGCCGAGTCTTTTCTTCACTATATTGAGGTCGGATTCAGCATTTTTCTCCGGGGTGGAAAATCCTCATGGAAGTCCGCCGCCCTGGGCGGGCTACGGGGTCTGTCAGACTCTTACTGACTAAAAACCACCCCGGTATTCCATCTCACACCTACACCGGAGGTTGCGAGAACGAACACTGCTTCCACAACCCCCGATTGGTGCCGGCCCGGGGGAGTACGGTGTATGACGCCTAATGCCGGGGCTACATTAGCGGGTGAAGATTCGTATCGCGTTGGAGCGCAACATATCCTTTGTCGGACATACACGATGTTCTTGTCTACATTGGCGGGCGAAGATTCTGAAAGCGACCTACGGCGAATATTCGTTGTTTAGTTCTGCGGCCAAGACGACGGAGGAAGCTGTGGCTTTGCATTATATGTCAATAGATTATTATTTATTACAGGTTTAGAAAACAAAAACAATGAACAAAATATGCAAAGTCCCACTTCAAAGTCTGCAGGACACTCAAGTGACGTAGGTGTGGCCACTTCAGCGAATATTGTCAAGACAAGTCCTTTTTTTTTTTTTTTTTTTTAGTTGTTTTGCCGTCTATCGCTTCTTGCATGGCAAGAATTCTTTTTTGCCATTATATTTCTTTTTCCTTTTCTTTTACCGCTGTACTTTTTTGCGGCTTTTGCCTTGTCTTTCTGGGTTTTTCTTTTCCCATGTCTATTTCTTTTTGTTATTTGCTATGGTCATTTTTCTTTTCGTCTTTTAAAATCACTTTTTACAATTTCTTACATTCTAACTAATCTATTATTATCATTACACTTCTATATTGGCATAGTTTCTTATCACATTCTTGCCGACGGCACAGTGCTTGGCTGTGCTGCCCTTGTCCTATTCCTTTCTACAGCTTGTTTTGCAACCTTGAGGCAAAACCGCTCCAGGTACTGCCTGGAGTGTTTGTCCGCCATGAGGTCGGCTATGGATGATTCCGTCAATTTTTTATCAGTACTTACCTCCAGGTCGTACCCGTCGCTGTCGTGCCTCGGGCATTCTAATAGTATGTGCTGGATAGTTTCTGATGCCTGTGTGTCACACACACAGGCTGGACTGCTCTTCAATTTGAACTTATGCAGGTACGCGGCGAAGCCGCCGTGACCCGTCAGGATCTGCGCCCAGATAGACGTCCTGTCGAGGCACTTCAGGACCTTGCGCGCGCGCACCACATCGGGGAAGAACATTCGCGTGGCCCCAGCCGTGGCCCCGCCGGTGTACCTCCCGTTCCAGACAGCTACTGTGCCCTCTCTCAAACGTCGCTTGACGTATGAGACTGGACACCTGTCATACGCTGGGGCGACCCTGGACTGGGCCGCCGCCTGCCTAGCCAATTCGTCGGCGCGCTCATTGCCGGGGATTCCGACATGAGCTTTCACCCAGAAGAACCGGAGGATTTTACCACTCCCCTCTTGCTCCCTGATATTCTTACGAATATGGGTAGCAAGGGGGTGGTGCGTTTCCGGGTTTCGGATCAAGTCGAGCGAGGATCGAGAGTCGCTGAGCACCGCCGCGCAGTCGAAGCCTCTCAGGACAACCAGGTCCGTAGCCCTGGCTATCGCGAGCAGCTCTGCCTGAAAGACGGTACACATCGGCTCCAACCTCATTCGCTTGGTCCGAATCTCGGACCCATCCCGCCAGTATGAATATGCCGCCCCGACCCCTTCATCCGATTTACTACCGTCTGTGTAAATCAGATGAGCGGGGAGCTGTAGCTGAGCCACAGTTTCGGGGAGCATATTCTCCAGACACTGGTAATCAACATCTGGCTCACTGGCGGGGTGAGGGGCCTCCGTGAAGGCCCTACGCTCCTCCAGTTCGCGGGATTCAAGCTCTTCTATCGGACGTCCCCGTTTGCACTCAAACAGCCGGGCGACCTCCAACACTCGAAGATCGAGCGGGAGGAGACCCGACAGCGTGAATGCTGCATTGAGCAAGACAGGTCCTTTGAAGCGCGCCACTTTACCAACAGTGCCCCAATGCTACATCGTCTGCGCGGAATACATTGCGTTGCAACGATGTACCCGGCCACATACATCGCCGTAGCCCGAATATTTGCCGTAGCCCGCTAATGTAGCCCCGGCATAAGAGAGTGCCGTGCTCGGAACACTTTCCGCCATCACCTCGGGTCCTGATGTTTGGTGGGCAACAGATGTTCCCGAGTCTGTCACTCCTGGACCCATTTAGGGGGGCTGGAAGAGGGTCACCGCATCCCAGGACTCTTAGGCGCTGACCATCGACTCGATTACGGCCGGCAGCGACAGGTCACTGCCTACTTGAGACATGAGAGAACGACGCGGCTCCTCCTAAACGACACACTCTACCAGCGCATGCCGCGCCGTGTCCTCCCGGCAGTCGACGGTTTCCAGCCTAGTGTAACTGAATACTGAATTGTGCGAGGCGTACGAGCTACTGCCAATCTGACCTACCCAACCCATTTAATAAGTAATACTAAGCCCCTTGATTAGACTGGTGTTCAAACTTTCGGTCTTCCGACGACCCGTAACTATGACTTATCGTGTTTACCGAGGCATGGAGGGATCTTCGTATGTAAAGATCCATCAATGAATTAACTGGGGTAAGCGTAGCGTAACTTGCGGTGCGGTAGTTACCTATTACTTAGCGACAAGGCCCTTTAAAATGTAATAAAAATAATGGCCAATCAATGTATAGCTTGAATTCGTATTTATAGGTTTAGCTATTATGTCATGGTTTTGAAAACCAAGCCGTGTGTGCGATTATGCATCGGCAAAAGTTACTAACACCATACACCTTTTTAACCCGTTTTACTTTTGAATGATTTTGATGAACTCTAGAAATAATCAAGATTCTAGATCCAGTGGAACTGTGCGTTGTCTGTCAGTGGATATAGAAATAATCATCATCATCATCTCAGGGTTAATCTCAGTCGCATCCTAAGCTTTTTTTCAGCTTTGGAGTCTGTGGTCCGCACCAGTGTAACTAGTGATTTTGGCTAAACTTCGATATTTGCCGTGAAGCGACTGTCGCGTGGCCTCCACAACCCGAAGGCGATATTGAAGCATTGCAGTTAATTAAACCAATTGTTGGACTTTTGAGGGCTCCAACAACCGGTTACGACTGCCATTAGATGTTCGTATGGCAACCGGGACCAGCGGCTTAACGTGCTTTCCGTGGCACGACCAGACCAGTGCAAATAATCATATTCATGCATAAAAATATTTGCACTGCGCGGGGATCGAACCCGCGCCACGGCGGCTGTCAGTGGATATAGAGATATTTGGTAGAAATCTCACTGTGAGAATTTGGTAGAAGCGAGCTGGGAGTGAGCTGTCAATCCCTGAGCATTAGTTGGAATCACAGCTCACTACACGCTCTTCACGGTAATATGGTTACAAAATCGCACTGCAGGTCCTCAACCTCTAAACCTTCTCAAATAACTTCTTCTTCAGCCTATAGAGGTCTACTGCTGGATAAAGGCCTTCCCCAAGGCTTTCCACAATGACCAGTCTTGTGCTGCCCGCATCCATCGGCTTCCCGTGACCTTCGCCAGGTTTGGTGGCAACTTTGGTTCTTCTACGGATCTTCTTATTTCTTATTCGGTCACGCAGAGAAACTTCGAGCATAGCTCTTTCCATCGCCCTTTATGTGGCTGTACCTTCGTATGAGGCCCATTGTGAGCGACCACGTTTCAGTGCCGTAAGTCAGCACTAGCAACACACACTGGTCAAGGACTTTAGTCTTGAGACACTGTGGTGTCTTGGACGACGAGAAGATGTAGCGTAACTTCCCGAACGCTGCCCAGCCGAGCTGGATTCGACGAGACACCTCTTTCTCGAAGTTGGATCTACCTAGTTGGACTGTTTGTCCCAGCTATATATACTCGTCAACAATTTCGAGTGCAGAGCAACCAACTAGGATTGGAGTGGGTGCGACATGAGAGTTCGATATGATCTTCGTCTTATCCATGTTCATCCTTAGACTCACTTGTTGGAAAGCTCTGCTGAGGTCTTTGAGTATTTTACTCAAGTCTTCCAGGGTCTCCGCCGTGACTACGATATCATCTGCAAAACGGAGATTAGTGATGTACTCGCTGTTGATGTTGATGCCAAGTACTTTCCAGTCCAGGAGCTTGAAGACATCTTCCAACGCAGCAGTGAAGAATTTGGGAGATAGGAGATATCCCTGTGT
This sequence comes from Sesamia inferens, assembly GCA_037179545.1. Lineage (NCBI taxonomy): Eukaryota > Metazoa > Arthropoda > Insecta > Lepidoptera > Noctuidae > Sesamia > Sesamia inferens. Next base: position 10,659,127 of record CM073935.1, on the reverse strand, counting down.
CACTCCACGCTGCAGTTGGATCGGTTTCCAGTCCTGATCCTGGAGACGGACTGACATGATGACGCTTTTGTACAAACACTGTATCACCTCAATGTATCGATAGTCAATTTGGCGCCGCTGGAGAGTCTGTAGCACTGCTCAAGTCTCAATCGAATCAAAGGCCTTCTCATAGGCCCCAAACGCTAAGCATAGTGGTTTGTTATACCTACTCCTGGGACTTGTGTATAACTTGCCGCAGCCTATGTATGTGGTCTATGGTGCTAAAGCCTTTTCGGAAGCCTGCTTGTTCGGGAGGCTGGAAATCGTCGAACCTGCGAGCGAGACGATTCGTGATGACCCTAGAAAACAGCTTATAGGCATCGCTCAGGCCCTCCTGCCTGCAAGCCTATACATGCCTATAAGCTGTTTTCACCGATATAGAGATATCGGTCTGTCGTTTTTCAGGAGGGTATTGTCAACTTTTTTAAAAAACAACATCACCACGCTCCTGTGCCACGCCTTAGGCGTTTCACCTTTAAGAATGACGGAATTAAATAGCTTCCGAAGTGCTTTAAGAACCGGTTTGCCACCCGCTTTCAGAAGCACAGCCGTAATTCCGTCATCTCCAGCCGCCTTATCGTTCTTGAATTGTCCGGGATATCGTCGGTGTAGTGTCAGGTTAGTCTGGCTCTAGGATCATTGGGCAGGCGTACAACAGGTGCGTGTGTTGATGTGTATAACTCTCGATAGAATTTCTCAACCTCACCCAAAAAGCTCTGGCTAGGAAGTGACGATCCTACCATCCCCAGTCTTCAGCTTCGCAAGTAGGCTCTGTCTAACAGACAAATATCTTGCGTTCACTTTGGAGTCTTTGTTCCGCTCGATAACCTCTTTAATATAATTTGTATTAAATTGGCGTATATGCGAGTTAGAGACTTTGAGATTTGTCTATACAAATGAGATTGATCAGGTGCCTTTATACTCCGAAAAAGTAACTGTTTGGTGTGAATTTTGGTCCTGCGGTATTATCGGCCCTTATTTCTTCGAAGATGCGCAAGGAGCCGCGGTCACTGTCAATGGTGACCGATATCGGATGATGATAACATTTTTTTTGTGGCCTAGGGTAGGTGGTATGGATCTTACAAACATGTGGTTCCAACAGGACGGCGCCACTTGACATACAGCACGGGAAACATTAAATTTATTGAAAGAGAAGTTCGAGGGCTTCGTCATCTCGCGTGGTGGCGACATCAACTGGCCCCCGAGATCGTGTAACTTACGATTATTTTCTGTGGGGCTACGTGAAATCTCTAGTGCATGCAGATAAACCACAGTCAATTGCTGCCCTAAAGGCCAACATAACTCGCGTTCTTCGTGAAATTGAACCCCATTTATGCGAAGACGTCGTTCAAAATTGGTCCACCAGAATACACCATCTACAGCGGAGTCGCGGTGGCCATTTGGCTGATATTATTTTCTACACATAATGTCATTGAATATTCTTTAAAATGTAATAAAAATTGTGGTAATATCACTTAAACAGATTGTTTTATTTCATTTCAATGTTCGAGCGCTCTTAATGAAAAACCCTGTATAGGGTATAAAGCTGAAGAATTTCTTTGTTTTTTTGAACGCGCTATTCTCGCTAATATAACATCACGCTGCGATCAATAGGAGCGGCGTATATCAAAAAATTAAAAAGTATGCTGTGTGTTATGATTTAGAAGTGTAAAAACGTACTTATAGAAAACGACTCTTTTGGAGTTAAAATGTTCAAATAACGAACAAAACAAATGTTAAAATGTTCAAAAATAAACACGCGAACGAAGTCGCGATCAGCCGCTAGTGTAAGTATAAACTTATTACCTAAAAGGCATAAAGGATGCGACGGCTTACATAATATTTTTGCATTGTAACGAAAATATCAATTGGATCATTCTTTGTGAAGCTAATTTTTGAGGGGAACTAAATCTATGGTTTCCTAGACCAAGGGTGGCCAAAATTTAGCGCTTGCACTCTACTGACGAATAACGTCACTAAAATATTAAAATAAATAAGGAAAGCCTAGTCTTCTTAAGGAAGGAATTAGCATCAGTCAAATCAGAGATGAAAACAGTCTTTCCATGATTCATTTATTTTACCTCCACCAAAACCATCCGTTCTTATTAAAACACGGAAATGAAAACAAGATCAGAATCAAAAGTCATCAAAATCAGAATCAATTCAAATCAGGCTGCGTATCAGCAGTTTTTGATCGTCAATATTAATAATTAATCACAAGTGTGATTAATTATTAATCTTGACGTAACTGTACTTGACATACGTCAAATTAATCAAGCAGAAACGCAAGGTAGCTGTTGTGAATCGTTGAGGAGTTTCCTCGACTGTCTAGGGTCTTCATCATTAGATCTACTGCAGACCTTCATTTTAAACCCTATGAATGCAAACTTCTCATCAATATAAATGAATTAAGTCCAAACACAAGGTAACTACTGTATACCGCTGAGGAGTTCGCTGAACTGGCCTTTGTGTTTATCATGAGCTTAATGACAGTCACAACCTATCTAGATGTAAAGTTCTTATCAATACAAATTAATCAAGCACAAACACAAGGTAGCTGCTGTGAATCGTTGAGTAGTTCCTTCGACCGTCTCCCGGCTCCATCATCAGATGTACTAAAGACTTTTATTAAATTGTATTGTTTTAAAATATTTAATGAAAATACTTAGAGATGCACAAGTCACCCCTAAGATTTTTGAAGGTTCCCCTTGATTTCTCTGGTCTTCTGTCATCAGATCCTGACCTAGTGACTATGGAACCACTTGGATGGCATACCCTTTCAAACGAAAAAAAAAAATTTTGCAAATCGGTCCAGGCGTCTTACAGTAATCGGTGATTCGGTGTTTTTTTTTTTTTTGAAGTCGGTTAAAAACGGTTGATTTAGAAATATGTATAAATGATTTCAATACAAATTAATCAAACACCACACAAAATAAAATTGCAAAACATAAAACTTTATTGAAAATATTGCTATAAAGTATGGAAGATTAAAATAAATAAATGCCTACTTTATCAAGGTTTCTGGCAAAAAAAAAAAATATTCTATTTACTTAAAGAAAATATATTAGGTAATGATAATTTTAGATTTCAACGTAAATCATTTTCTAAGAATTACTTTTTTTAGTTTTTCTATATTTAGGTAAATATTCATGTGGTCCTCATTCCGTATATATAGTCCGATGTTATAAAGACTATTCTTTATAACATCGGACTACATAAATAATGAATGAGGACCACATGTTCCAGTAACCTTGAATCATTTTATTTCTATAGTTAAAATGATTCAAGGTTACTGGAACATTTAAGCAAAATGATTTTCGTAATTTTTCCCATACTGTAATTAAAAGCAACCGTTAGACTGATAAAGCGAACGCCAGACTCCAAAAGCTGAAAAGCTTTGGATGCAACTGGCATTAACGATGAGATGATTATAAGTACCAGGAACGTGAACAACGTATATAAACAGTTTCTTTTCAGAACTAAATGTTTCTTTGTTTCTTGTGGATAGTACTACATACGTAGTAATGTAGTGGCTACCGTGTGGTTAGGAAGGTGGTAATTACAGATATGATGTCTAATAGAAAAGTATGAAAAAAACACATGTTGTGTTGACCCCAAATAAATTGTGATAAGGGTAAGGTAGTTAAGTAAATGATGATACATATTAATTTTTACTTATTTTTATTTTTTAAATTTAATTTTTAAATTGTGAGCTTAATATTATTTTTTAAGTTTATGTTTTTCTATTTTATTTCTAATCATTTTTTTTTTTAAATTTTAACCCGAATATAAAATGTCTTATTTATTTATTAAAAAAAAACTAATTCCTAAAGTTACAAAAAAATATATATATGATATATTCTGTAATTTAACCTAATGCCTCGCTTCGTTTTTATTCCTCTAGCTTAAATAGTTTTTGAAATAAGTATAAGATGTAGGTAATTATGTTCAAGAGTTGGCATAAAAGCTCAAAAGAAAAGAAAAAATTATAATTAATTATAAACTAGTGCTTGACCGCTATCTCGCCTGATGGTAAGCAGTGATGCAATCGTTGATGGTAAAGCGCGCTAATTTATTAAGAGCCTATTCACTCAAAAAAACTGAGTGGATAGGAAAGAAGACGGCAATTGAGCGAGATGATGCAATGTTAAACCCAATAGCACGGCCAACGATGCTGCGCCAGAGGGAGATTGATTTGGAGAGCCTCCACGACCAAACTCCCGACATAACATTTGGCTCATCGTACCGGCACACATAGCAACACAACTGCTCAGAACCGACCTCCGTACGGCTTCACCAGACATCATGCCGGAACACGACGAATCGTTTGGCGGAAAGACTTTGTCTGATGGGTGGTAACTTCTACCGGTAGCCGATGCTATGGCCTACCAGCGATATATATGTCCACGATATATTTTATAAGCAGACGCATTTTTTCAAATAATATACTCATGAAGCAATACTTTCTGTGATGTGATTGATAATTATATTACGCAATTAGAGCGTTGGAACCCTAAAACGGTATTTCTAAAGTTCCTTTTAGAAAGCCTTTAAAAAAGTCAAGTGGTCATTCCACTTAACTTTTCTAAACCTTTCGAAAACCCTTTATTGTCTCACAAAATGGTCGGATCCTATTCAAACAGACATCTTTTTTGAATATAATCTTGTGTCAAAGTTTTCACAGATGAAATTTGAGAACATTTGCAATTGTAAAGGCTCTAGGAAATGTTTTAAAAATATACGCTACGTATGTATGGCTTTGATACTTTGAGAAAATAGTTTCCTAAAATAGCTTACTTTTATTTTGATGACAATATTTTATACGAACCTTATTCAAAGCAGCGGTGGCCTAGTGTTATGGGCCGCGATTTACTAGTTATAGATCGTAGGTTCGAACCTCATAAAGTGCTATACTATATGCAAATTCTTTCATCACCACTGCTCTTAAAACAGTGAAGGAAAACGTCACGAGGAAGCCAGCTCGACCTAGAACCAAAAAAAATATTCGAAGACATGTGACATCTACCAGGCCCTGAGCACGCGTGGTGGATTATGACCCACTGCCTCTCATCGAGAGGAGGTATGTGTCTCAGTAGATCATTATTATAGTCTAATTATGTATTATTTATTACCCGGATCGGTCTTCTATAGGATGCATTCTGGTGAGTGTGCAAGGGAATTGTATGATTTAATTCCCCCATCTCCGTTCCATCATCGGACGACCCATCGTACGGCGAGTTTCCACCCTTACGTTGTTGATACCACTGCGATCCGGACGAAACGTTTTACTTCCACCTTTATACCGCGTACATCGAGGGACTGGAACAATTTGCCAGCGTCGGTATTTCCGTCACAATACAATTTGAGTGTCTTCAAGGCTAGAGTGTGGTAAAACTCTGTAGTAAAGATTAATACTAGCCACTAAGAACACCATGTACAAATTTTATATTTTGGATTTTGTTTTTTTTTTTGGACACTTCCTTACTTGTCAATAAAAACCTTTCAGTAGACTGCGCAATTTTCTGTTATATTTATTATATAAATTAGTGGTTATGGGCCATTAAGAATTACGAATACAGTTAAAACAGTAAGAAATACGTATTCTGCAAGTATTTTATGAGCAAGTGCTATGGAAAATATACCATCGGGTGATCGGTCGCAGACCACGTCAACGGCAGAACTACCGGCACAATCGCAGCTCATAAACAAGCTGAGAGGTAGCAGTAACTTTTCTAATTGGATGTTTTCTATACAATGCTATTTAGTCGACCTTGACCTCTGGGAGATTACTACAAGTCAGCCCAACCTCAGTGATCCAGTACAAAAAAGGCGAGATGAGAAGGCACGAGCGAAAATATGCCTACTTTGCGACGAGTCTGTATATCCAGTTATACGACCGGCCACATCAGCTTTTGACGTACTAAACAGGCTGAGAAAAGCATATGCGGATAGCGGCTTAACCAGAAGATTATCACTTATGCAAAGGTTGCTAAGCAATAAGTACACTGGTAGCATCCAGAGCTACACAAACGCGGCAACAAGCATTCAACAAGAGCTACAGGCAATTGGCAAGGCAGTCGAAGACGAGTTTCTCGCTATTATCATACTAGCAGGCCTACCTGAAGAATTTCGACCGCTAGTAATGGCATTAGAACACACGAACACCAAACTAACGTCAGAAAATGTTATAGCAGCCCTATTGAAGGAAGACTCCAGGAAATCTTTACCTACCAGAGTTAAAGAACCTAGCACGACGGCATTGCAAACTAACGAGCAGCAGAAGAAGAAACTCTTTTGTACATTTTGTAAAAAAACCGGGCATGTCGTATCACAGTGTAGGAAGTTAAAGAAAAATAAGATTTCAGTTTCGGCAAAGTGTAATTCAAATTATAAAAAAAAAAAAAAAAAAAAAAAAAAAAAAAAAAAAAAAAAAAAAAAAAAATTATACATCCCACTCTACACTTTCATCTTGTTTTTCTAACATCCCTTTTTCAGGTTCAGAGGATTGGATCCTAGACTCTGGTGCAACCACACATATGAGTAATAACAAAGAGTGGTTTGAGACTTTGTCCACCCATATTACTCCAATCACTGTTGCTAATAAAGAGCAACTCCTGAGTCAAGGCAGAGGTACTGTAAATATTAATATATCTGACAATGTAAATAGAGTTTCTGATGTTTTATACGTTCCCAACCTTGCAACTAATTTACTATCAGTCAGTAAATTAGTAAATAAGGGGTATGATGTTTTATTTACATCACAAGGGGCTACCATATCTTTGAGTGGCAGTTGTCAAGTGACAGGTAATGTCATTGCTTCAGGTTCACACTACAGAGGCATGTTTAAACTTGATGTAAAGAGTTCTCAAGCTCTTTGCTCTACCACCAAAGAGACTGCTATGTTGTGGCATAGACGCCTTGGTCACCTCAATGCAAGGAGTATGAATATTTTAAAAAATAAACGAGTTGGCGTTAATTTTAGCGGGAACTGTAATGAAACTTGTGTTCCATGTTTACAGGGCAAACTGTCAAAGAAAAAGTTTTCAAAATCTCAAAGTAAATCAAGTAAAGTCCTAGAATTAGTCCATTCGGACTTATGCGGACCCATGAGTACGCATTCTTGGGGCGGAGCATTATATCTTCTCACATTTACCGACGACTACAGTCGAAAAACTTACGGTTATCTTTTGAAATCAAAAGCCGAAGTTTTTAGTAAGTTTGTGGAGTTTAAATATTTAGTTGAAAACCAAACTGGCGAAAAAATTAAGGTTTTACGTTCAGATAATGGTCGCGAGTATGTAAATACGGATTTGTCTAACTTTTTAAAGGAGAATGGAATCATCCATCAGACCACCGTACCATACACACCGCAGCAAAATGGAGTTAGTGAACGTGCTAATCGGACTATAATTGAAAAAGCCAGATGCATGCTCAAAGACTCGAATTTACCTTTAGCATATTGGGGAGAAGCGGTAAATACGGCAATTTACCTTAAAAACCGTATGCCCACCCAAGCCCTAAATAACAGAATTCCAGAAGAATTATGGACCAGGAAGAAAGTTAACCTCTCTAACCTGCGAGTCTTCGGATGTGAAGCTCGTGTCCTTATCCCGAAAGAAAAACGGAAGAAACTGGATTCCAAAACAGAAAGTTGTATCTTTGTTGGCTATACAACTGAAAGCAAAGGTTACCGCCTTATAAATCCTGAAAATCCTCGAACGATTATAATTGCAAGAGATGTTGTTTTCATAGAGGATAAAATATATGCCAACACTAAATCTGGAAAACCAGATTTAGAATCAACAGATCCTCCAAAGTCAGTAGAAGTTCTTGTACCCCTTGATCCTGAACCAATTGAAGACGGACCTGTTCCACAATCTGTATCTCAGCAACAGCGAGAAATTGAGCCTGTGACGATACCACCATCAGAGGAAGTACCTTTGGATGAACCCTCAACTTCTTCCAGTCCTCCTCCAAATGAAGCTATAGCTAGAGAATCACCATCGCCAGAGCGCAGATATCCTCAGCGAGACAGACGTCAACCTGATAGATTTGAAGCTGGTTGTAATATCTACCTTACTTCAGATATGGAGCCTGAGACTTACAAAGAAGTTGCACAACATCCACAAAAGGATAAATGGTTAGAAGCAATGAATGCTGAATACAATTCTTTAATGAATCACGGAACATGGGTTCTAGTCGACCGACCGTCAGATCGGAAAACAACTAAATGCAAATGGGTTTATAAAATTAAAAAAGATACAAGTGGACAAATAACAAAGTACAAAGCGAGACTAGTAGCAAAAGGTTTCACTCAAGTGGCTGGAGTAGACTACGGAGAAACTTTTTCACCAGTTGCTAGACTCTCTTCTGTAAGACTTCTTTTGGCATATGCAGTTCATCACAATCTACAAGTGCATCATCTAGATGTAGAAACTGCTTTTCTAAATGGAGATCTCGATGAGGAAATATATATGGAACAACCGGAAGGTTTTTCTGAAGATCCAAGGAAAGTGTGTTTACTGAAAAAAGCACTATATGGCTTGAAGCAAGCTCCACGACAATGGAATAAAAAAGTGTGCGAAGCACTTGCCACTTTGTCGCTTACTCAAGTTCCATCCGAACACTGTCTCTACATTAAAAGAGATGGTAATGACATACTAGTCGTTGCCGTGTTTGTCGACGATTTCCTTGTTTTGAGCAGCAATGATCTCATGAGAGAGACATTTAAAAAAGAACTTAAAAAAATGTTCAAAATTAAAGATTTTGGTCCTCTTAGAGACTGTCTCGGTATGCGTGTCATACAGAGCAAAGGCTGCACTACTCTCGATCAGACCAAGTACATAGAGAAACTTATTACAAAGTTTGGGATGAATGATGCAATAACTATATCAACTCCTTTAGAACCTGGTCTGAAACTAACTCTTCCCTCGAAGGAAGAAGAAACTGAAGCTCCTTATCAGGAACTTATCGGCTCGCTAATGTACATTGCTATATGTACAAGACCTGACATCTCACACTCAGTGTCGTATCTTTCCCAATTCAATGCACATTACGGGGGGGTACACTGGAGGGCCGCTAAGAGGGTTCTACGGTACCTGAAGGCTACCAAAGATCTAAAGCTTCAGTACACTTCAAAAGGTCAGTCATACCCAGTCGGATATGTTGATGCCGATTACGGGAACAACATTATTGATCGACGTTCATTTACTGGATTTACCTTTTTCATGTGTGGTGCACCAATCTCATGGGAAGCACGCAAGCAGCGCACAGTCGCGCTTTCAACCACAGAGGCCGAGTACATGGCTCTAGCTGAAGCTTGCAAAGAGGCGATTTACCTGAAAACTCTCATACACGAAGTCTTTGCCGTCTCTCATCCCATCACCATACATACAGACAACCAAAGTTCTTTAAAACTGGCACACAACAATACATATCACTCACGCACAAAACACATAGACATTAAACACCATTTCATACGAGACTCGCTTTCACAACACTGCATACGTCTTCAATACAAACCCACGACAGAAATGATTGCAGACATTTTGACCAAACCTTTGCCGAGACTGAAGCACTGTAAATGTGTACAGTTGTTAGGCTTAGTTTAGGTTTAGGTGTATGTTGTTATTATTCTGCAGGTGTATAGTAGTTGTGTAAAGATAGTGATAGGTCGGTGTATATCAATGTGTCTATTTTTTGTAAGTATGTATTAGTGTTAAGTGTACAGTTAACTTTGATATGTCTATATACCTTATCCATAATATTGTATATAGGGTGTTCTTATTGCGGGGGGGTGTTAAAACTCTGTAGTAAAGATTAATACTAGCCACTAAGAACACCATGTACAAATTTTATATTTTGGATTTTGTTTTTTTTTTGGACACTTCCTTACTTGTCAATAAAAACCTTTCAGTAGACTGCGCAATTTTCTGTTATATTTATTATATAAATTAGTGAGTGAATAGGCTCTTAATAAACTAGCGCGCTTTACCATCAACGATCGCATCACTGCTTACCATCAGGTGGGATTGCGGTCAAGCGCTGGTTTATAATTTATAAAAAAAAAAAATTGGAAAATCAGCCCCTAAAGGGATAATGACCCAATTATTAGTGACACATGCCAAAAAATAAAAGAAACATTAGTATATCAATTAATAAACTTTGGTGTGGTTGATGGCGATTCGTTCAACTTCAACAAGCGGTGTGGCGGTATACGGAATTACATTAATGACATTAACTCTGTATAGGGATGTGCTGCATTGTTTGATTTATCGATGCTTTTTCCCCTTGGCGCAACATCGTTTGTCGTTGTTGGGTTTAACATTGCATCACCTAGCTCAGCTGCTGTCTTCCTTCCTATTCTCTCCTATTAATTTATTTGTGTTAATAGGGTCTTAATAAACTAGTGCGCTTTACCATCAACGACTGCATCACTGCATACCATCAGGCGGGTTGTGGTCAAGCACTAGTTTATAACTTTTTATTATTTTTTTGAGGAATGATTTGCTACAGCAATGCTAAAATTGTATGCTTACACGATATTTTGGTCATGTTAAGAGGAAGAGGGAAATATGGGTAACAAAAGGTATACAAAAATGATGTTCTGAGTGTAAACGCTGGGAGGGGAGTACATATCGTAATAGAGGAATACCATGTGCTAGTTACAAATATTTTTTTTTACACAAATAAACAAATTGATGTGTGCAAAATGAAAAATTAAGTCCGCCTCGTACGTGTAATGATTGCAAGCGCTACGCCTCAGCATGTGGATTATGATTATGATTGGTCAGCCAGTGTTATTGGATTTTTCCATCTCAAATTTCTCAGCTCAGGTCAACCGTGAGTCTAGATTTTAGCACGGTTGATAGTAATATTCTCACCCTCAATGACTCAAGAATTTAAAATAATATAACTGGGTGGTAAGGTGCATCTCAGCTTAACCTATAGAGGAATAACGGCAAAATATGTTCTTATATATAAAATGAACATTTTGTTTGGTTCATCTTTAAATACTGAATACAAAATATTATAATTCAAAACGATACTCAGATACAACTAGAAATTGCTTTCTTATTTTAAAATCAAAACTGTATTCAATATGTTTGAAACATTCTGTTCTCGGCAAACAGTGATAAATGTTTGTTTAATACACAAAATGTAAAACTAAAAATAAATCCTTTCCACATCCATGGATGATTTTCAAGATTTTAAAATGTTTACCGATTGAATGTAAAAGTGTTATTTTAAACATATGCAATGTTTCATTTATTTGATATTTCAGATTCTACATTTGTTTGTATAGATCGATTGTAAAATAAAGATTTTCTTTATCGTTTTCCTTGTAAATGATCGATTATGTGGATTACGATTCGATTGAGAAGGAATCTAGTGGTTTTGCCATTTTTTGTTTATCAAAGGCATTTAATATTTCTTGTTTCTGTAGTTAAAAAAAGATATTTATATTTTCTTTTTAAATTATTTTTTTTGGCAGGTGATTGCGTTATAGCGCAATCTGAGATAGGACAGCATTGGTCCAGTAGTGGAGCACAATAGCCAGAGTTCATAAAGTGTCCAGTATAATTAAGAGAAATAAAAAAGCCACCAGACAAAGTCTTACCGCCAAGCAATTCGTCTTGTTCCGGCATGATGTCTGGTGAAGCCGTACAGAAGACGGGTCTGAGTAGTTGTGTTGTGAAGTGTGCCGAGTACGATGTACCAAATGGTGTTGTTTTGGGAGTTTGGTCGTGGAGGGTCTCCAGATCCATCTCCCTCTGGCGTAGCATCGTTGGTCGTGTTGTTGGGTTTATAAAATTGCATCACCTCTCTCAACTGCCATCTTTCTTCCTATTCACTCAGATTTTTTTGAGTGAATAGGCTCTTAATAAACTAGCGCGCTTTACCATCAACGGTTGCATTACTGCTTACCATCAGGCAAGATTGCGGTCAAGCGCTAGTTTGAAATTACAAAAAAAAAATCCTGTGCCTACTATGTTGGTGTCGGCTTCAGAGCTAACCAGATTTAACTGAATACCAGTGTTTTACATAAAACGACTGCCTTCCTGACATCAACAACACGTGCCTTAATAGCGTAATACACTATTATTACCAATTGGAATCATTTGGAAGCATATTGCTAATTCATTGCTCCTTATATTCATTGTTTTTGAAATCTATATGGTGTACATAATAAAGAGTATTCTATTCTATTCTATATTCGAAAAAAATCCTGTTCAACAATGTAAATAACGCAATTAATATTGTTGATCTGTCATAATGAAACCCATTGCTTCTGATAGTATGTTACACAAGTACCCTGCCGGTTAATGGGTAATACAATACCCCTAGTTAATTTGTGTAACGACTGTCAAATATCTACAAATGACAGTCAGAACCAACGGCTTAACGTGGTTTCCAAGGCATGGAGAGATCTAGGTATGTAAATATCGTCATCCATCCACACACTAACTGCAACTAGCGTACCTCAACCGGATCGATTGACCTTTGCGCCTGCTATTATTTAGCCACGAGGAACTAAAAAAAACTTAATTCAGAAAATTAAAAAAACAATTAATTCAACAGATATTATGTATTGTACTTAAACCTGTTAAAAAAAAAAATACACTTTAAAGTAACAATAAATATTATTATATTAAATAAACAAACAATGACTTACTTAAACATCCTAAAAATTGCATTGTTTTTTTATCGACAATTTGTCCCAACACTACTGGCGAGCCCTCTTTGAAAATTCGATTAACGTGGTGTACACTTACATTATTGTCGTCCAGTGTCCCGTTGGACTAACCGACATGTGGACAGTCGTATAAACTTACTCTGTGAGTGGAAAATTCAGCATGTATTTGTAAGCCGAAATTCAAAGACAGATGGTAAGTTTTTTTATCGATATTTTTATTTTAGGTAATAGTTACAGCTTTATTTATGTATCAAATTTTTTAAGCAAATTAAAAAAAGCTTCTTCACTATTCAGTGTGTTGAATTTTAACTATCCTATGACCACAATAATATTAGGTGGGAACTAAAATTTATACTAACTTTATTACTCTATATGCGAGTATAACTTGAGTCTGAAAATTAATGATAGGGATTCGTCATGACCTTGAACGTACCGCCGAATTGGCAGGCTTCATGTCATTGTAAAACCTGGAATTAATTGAAATAAATGCGATTATGTTAACGGCTTTTGAAATGAAATGCTAAACTGAACAAAACTTTTGTTCCATATGGCATATTGCCGCTCAAACTACGAGGTTATCCGCTTTTTTGTCGTATTCGTGGTGGAAACTCTCATAAACTTTTCATTTTTTTAAACCATAGTAGTGATGCTACCGTTTATGGTAAAGCGCGCTGGATTATTAAGAGCCTATTCAATCTAGCCTTTAAGACACTTAAATTGTAGTCAGACGGAAGCACCGCCGCTGGCGAATTGTTCCAATATCTCGATGTAGGCGGCATAAAAGACGAGGAGAAACGCTTTGTCCAGATCGTAGTTGTATCAACAACGTAAGGATGGATACTAGCGGTACGACGGCACCGCCGATGATGGAGCGGATATAGGGAAATTAAGTCATGCAATTCACTCGCATACTCACCAAAATGAATCCTATAGAACACCCTATAGACTTCCTCCATCGTGGGGGTCACAAAGGGGTATCTAGATATTAAAAAGGACTTTTACCGGCTAAAACTACCATGGACCATCATGTTTCACCCCTATCTATGACCGGGTAAGGACGGAATTTGCATAAGCATTCACCGGTCCCCGAGGAGGCAGTCAATTGCATGCATGTCCAGGCTCTCCTGTAGATGTTTCAGTAAATTAAGACCTTCCATTAAGTTGTATCCCTTTTTAGGGTTCCGTAACCAAATGGCAAAAAACGGAATCCTTATAGATTCGTCATGGCCGTATGTCACAGCCATTTTTTTCCGAAACTACGAGAGCTATACTGTTGAAACTTGGTAGGTAGATGGATTCTGTGAACCGCATTAAGATTTTGATGCAAAAAAAAACAAATATTAGGGGCTCCCCATACTTAGAACTGAAACTCAATTTTTTTTTTCATTAAACACATACGTGTGGTGTATCTATGGATAGGTCTTCAAAAATGATATAGAGGTTTCTAAAATATTTTTTTTCTAAACCGAATAGTTTGCGTGATAGACGCTTCCAAAGTGGAAAAAAGTTGGACCCCTCTTCCACTAACTTTTAAAATATGAAAATTTAAAAATTAAAAAAAAAACAAATGATGCACATTACTATATCTAGTGGTCGCAAACACGAGATGAGATCATGTGGTTGATGCCTAGGCCAAGCAAAATGTTATTACAATTACAAGATTATGGATAATAGCTTAAAACATATTTAACGACTCTAATAATAATCTATCCGTTGACTGCCAATATACCAAATAATATTCATATTCACATTTCAACTCAGGAAATATCTTAATTTGGCAGTAACAAACTAATATTTTATCTTCTATCCTCAATTGGTGTGAATTTCAAAGCTTCATCGTATATTTTATTATATTTGATTTGTTACTCGGTGGTAGGCCACACCGGCTGCCGGCAGAAGTTACCACCCACCAGACAAAGTCTTGCCGCCAAGCAATTCGTCGTGTTCCGGCATGATATCTGGTGAAGCCGTACGGAGGACGGGTCTGAGCAGTTGTGTTGCGATGTCTGCCGGGTACGATGCGCCAAGTGTTGTTGTGTCGGGAGTTTGGTCATGGAGGGTCTCCACATCAATCTCCCTCTGGCGCAGCATCGTTGGTGGTGTTGTTGGGTTTAACATTGCACCACCTCGCTCAACTGCCGTCTTCCTTCCTATTCACTCAGTTTTTTAAGTGAATGGGTTTAATAAACTAGCGCGCTTTACTATCAACGATCGCATAATGCTTACCGTCAGACGGGATTGCGGTCAAGCGCTAGTTTATAATTATTAAAAAAGAAAAAAAAAAATGTTACGCACTCTAGTAACCAGCACATTAAATTTCACTAGAACAAATATCTAAAATCCAAACCAAACTAATACATTTCAAAGGATTTCTTTCAACTGGAATGTTACGTTAGTACACTAACTTAAATTTTTGATTATTCAAACGTTTTATTTCGCACGAATGTATGCTAATTTCATGATACAAGATGAAGCCAAGCGCTTCGAATTGTGGAATTTTTCGTGAAAGGCAGACGTTGCCTCTGATTTGATTACCTTCTTTTTTCCTCCTTACTTATACTGTATAAACTTTTGTAGGTATATTTTTAAAGAAGACAATGCTATGAATACTGAAGAATGATCTTGTCAATTTATAGAATCAATATTATATTATTTATTAAGCTCCCACTGCTGAAACACAGGCTTCATCTCTGTACGGATGAGTCGGCCGTAATCTGTCAGTGTTGGCTGGTATGTAGATGTTACATGTGTTGGGAATGAGACCCAACATGGTCGCGGTATGCACGCGCCAGCGGCGTGAGCAGTCTTCATCGGCAGCGTGAGCGGGACCAGATCTGACCCATAAGGATAATAAAGGTTAGGTAAACACATGACCAAATATAATATTAAATTTTACGTAATCATCATAGTACCAATACAAATGAATTTAGAAATAATCTTTTTTCCCGCGAATTAATTCCAACTTCCCCGAAATTTGGTAATTTTTAAAAAAGTGACAACACCGGTATTTTTCTGGTATATTGCCGTTAATAATACATTCTATATTACCTATAACAAAATCCCGGACAAACAATTATTAATATTTAAAAGAGGTGTGTACCGCGGCGGGGTCCGTGGAAGCGAGTGAGGTGAGGTCCGAGCTGGACCGCTCACTCGGTCATGTCCCCCCGCCCGCGTCCCGCTCCCGCTGCCGATGAAGACTGCTCACGCCGCTGGCAACACATGTGTTCGAATTTTTGGTTCACCGGTCAAAGAAAAAGTGCTCATTGCGCCTCATTCAAGAACATTACAAACTAAATAATAAAATAACAAAAGAAAAATGAAAGATAAAGTCATATATGACGCTTAAAGACACCCCCGGTCGGGAGACAACACCGAACTCCCAGCCACCGTAGGCGCGGGCCTGCTGGCGTTGAGCAGTGGTCAGCTCGCCGCCCGGTAAGGACCAGGCTCGAGTCGACGGCGCGTTGTGTTTCACGCTCGCCTCAAAGAGATGTCAGCACATCGTGACGGGCTCCACGAAGACCGATGCCTCCTGGGTCAGGGTTGCGGGTTGGTTAAAAATGAAACCTTGGCCCTGGCCTACAGGCAAATGAAGGAACACGAGTGGGTTTGAGTCAGTAAAAATCTGACACGCCCTTCCGCTCCGCCCAGAGTGGGAGAGTTCGTTTGATGATTCCCTATCCAGAGAAAAAAAAAGGCTAAAAGACACATGTGGTGGATCGTTCGAAAAGATACCGTGGTCTTGGTACAGGCAAGTGATAAAAAAGAAACCGTGGCGGTGGCACACAGGCAAGTGAAGAGACATGAGTGGGTTTTAGTCAGTAAAATTCTGACACGCCCTTCCGCTTCACTCAGAGCAGGAGAAGTCATTTGATGATTTCCCATGCAGAAAAACAAAAAAGAAACACGGGGGGTTTTGTCAGTAAAAGTCTGACACGCACTTCCGCTGCGCCCGAAGCGGGAGAGCTCATTTGATGATTTCCCGTTCGAAAAAAAAAGGCTAAAAGACACATCATAACTCAAAAAAAAAACATAAAAATGCAGAAATAGGTACTTAACATCAATATCAGTAATACTGTAATTGATAATCCTAGAAACAATTTATGGTGATCCCTAGAGACAAATTAGGCAACCCTTTGTTTATTATTAATTATTTTCATAGACTGTTCATAAAGCTACCTCAAGGGTATGTTCAGTCATTTGGTTTTGCAAACTAGGTTATGTTTTGCAGTGAATGTACTGCTCATTTTGTTGATTGATGGAATGCTTGACTGGTCTCTCGGGGTTCTGTGTTGCACAATTTAAAAAATCACGAAGTTTTGGCTTATATATGTACATTGTGCAATGTCATAATATATCGGTGGTAGGCCACAACATCGGCATCGGAGGATGTGTAAGCTATACGCCTTTTTCCTCATATCTCTATACCAGGGGCCGGCAAGTAATTTTAAGTGGGGTCCAGATTCTGTGCAAAAAATTAATGAGTCCCGGCTGTCATCATGTCAAAACATTATCCTTTTAAATAGCTTCGTCGCAGTCGGGTTTTACGCAAATTAAGAAACTTGCAAAATGACCAAAACATGCAATTTGTAATCCAAGCCCACTTGAGAACTCCCCCATCAAATAGCAAATGACCTACATTTGGAATATTTCCCAGAATTGATTTATGTATTTATACAACATACACACATCAAAAGTGTCTAGGGATCAAGCATTTTTATGCGGATTTCTTGAGATTGAGATGTGGCTTTGTAATAAATTTATGATTTTATAAATTTATATGGATCCTTTTTGGTGCATTTCATAATTTGAATCAGGAACTGTGAATCAAATTCGAGTAAAAGATGAAAATCAGCTGTCAATATTTTCCCTATAAAAACATACAACGCATTGAAGACATTATTAGTGCTACTGTTTCCCTACTACTGATTAAAACCAACGTTATTATGGAGCGGCGACGTCATTTAAGCAGGGAAGGAATGCTCAGAGCCGTGGGAATGATAGAAGCTGGTTCCCGGCAACGTACTGTGGCTTTAGCTCTGAATACAAGTCAGAGTGTTATCAGTCGACTTTGGACACGTTACCGAAGCACTGGTACCGTGGCTGAGCGCCATGGAGGACGGTATCGCTGCACCACACGGAGACAAGACCGATACATTCAAATCTTAACTCGAAGAGCTCCAACAATAACCGCCATGATGTTAGCCGTGAGGCTTCATCACTCTTCAGGGAACTTAATTAGCGACCAAACAGTCAGAAACCGCTTGCATGAAGTGAACCTTCATTCCCGAAGACCGCTACGGGTACCACCTATAGCAATGCACAATCGTAGGATTCGATATCAATGGGCTCTTGAACACAGAAATTGGGCAGAAGAACAATGGCGTTTCGTGTGCTTTTCTGATGAGTCTCGTTTTGGTATGAGACCGGATACAAGACGTATACGACACTGGAGAACCCCTGGACGCCAACAGCGATTAAAATCCTGCCAGGAAGTCCATCCTTATAGTGGTGGAACCATCATGGTATGGGCGGGTATTTGGATCGGCGGAAGAACCGAGTTGATTTGGATCAGAGGCAACCTCAACGCTCAAATTTATGCTGAGACGATTGTATCAGACGTCATCGTTCCTCTACAAGTGCAAATCGGTCCCTTATTTCAGTTAATGCATGATAATGCACGACCGCACACCGCAAGAGTTGTAAGACAGACTCTCGCTGCAGCTAACATCAATGTCCTGCCCTGGCCTGCTCAGTCGCCAGACTTGAATCCGATTGAGCATGCATGGGATATGCTACAGAGAAGAGCTCTGCCGAATATGGAGGGTATCCAGTCGCAAGAAGACCTTTTTTTGTTGTTGCAACGAACATGGGCGGCCATTCCACAGCGTGATTTGGATGAACTCATTTTGAGTATGCCAAACCGATGTTCTTGTGTTGTTAGTGTTCGCGGTAGAAACACGGATTATTAATTGTTTAAGTTACCCAATAAAATTTTAGAGAAAACTGTTATTTCAGTCTTTTTTTCGAACTTTTGTGTTAGTGGTTCAAATGTCAAATATCCCTTTATTAGGAAAATGGCAAATTTCTTTATTAATGCAAAGGTGACTTGGTTTATCGTTACTGTGACAAACGAAAACACTTTATTTGATGAATCCTTAAAGAAAATTTTAATTAATATCAACCAGGAGAAAAGTTATTGCAAAAATATATGTTGATCCCTAGACACTTTTGATGTGTGTATATCCATATTTATATACCTACTAACGTTACGTTCGTTAATATTGTTGCTAAAGTACAACCGTGACGTAAAATGACAATAGGTATCCAAGGTATGAAAATCAAAATAATAATTAGTCCGCCTTATAGATAATAAAAAAATATTTTTAAGACCTGTATTTTTTATTTTGCCGAAATCATCTAAAACTACTGAGATATAGCGTATTAAAGTTACGGAGTGGGGGCTAATGACGTCACGGTATATTTTGTACCACGACGTGACGTCATGCGACATTTCAAATCAATATATCTTCCTAAGTATTTGAATGAAAGAAAAAATAAAAAATACGTGTTCAATATTTTTTATAAATCTATCTGATGGACATTGAATTATTTTTTAGCATACAACCCAATTGAAGTGAAAGGTTTATTTTACGCTTTATTTTTGGATGGGAAAACATTAAGTGACCTCTCCCGTTCTGGGCGGAGCGGAAGGGCATGTCAGACTTTTACTGACTAAAACCCTCCAATGTTCCTTCAGATTATACAGTTCTCTGTTCCCGTATTTAGTTGTAATTGTGATTGCACGACAGTTGTGCGTCTTTTAGGGCAATAAAGATAGTAGAGTAATTCGTAGGAGGTTTATGAAATAGTTTTACCACGGCTCCACACGTTGGCCCCAACGTTGGTCCCGACGTTGGTCGGTTAATTTGGTGAAGCGTACACACGTCGGCTGTTATACCAGTTTTATTCCGTCAGAGCCAATGTGAGGTTGTCCGATACTGAAATCTAAATTATAAATGTGTATACTTTATATTTGTTATTAAAAAAAAGAAAAAGCTTTCTCGCTTTTTTTTCAATTCTTCAACCGAGTAAATAACTTTCATATTCTGTTGAATGATGCACCATGCATCAGTTTTTTTTTTAATAATTATAAACTAGTGCTTGACCGCAACCCCACCTGGTGGTAAACAGTGATGCAATCATTGATGGTACGCGCACTAGTTTATTATGGGCCTATATATTCACTCAAAAAAATGGGTGAATAGGAAGGAAGACAGCAATCGAGCGAGATGATGTATTGTTAAAGCCATTATCAACAACCTTTTTATCGTCCCACTGCTGGGAACAGGTCTTCTCTCATACAGAGAAAGATTGAGCGTAATCACCACGCCTGCTCAGTGCCGGTTGGCGATTTCAGACTTAAAGTCCAGGTTTCCTCAAGATGTTTTCCTTCACCTTGTAATCAGTCATTGCTGTCCAAGATATGCTTAGAAAGTACATATAACTTTAGAAAAGTTACATTACTACTTGCCTGACATGAAATCGAACCCGCACACTCATGCTTGAGAGGCTGGTGTTTTAACCACTAGGCCACCACTACACATGATATGTTAAACCCATAGAGCAAGTTAAAGCCGATACGACCAACGATGCTGCGCCAGAGGGAGATTGATGTGGAGATCCTTCACGAATAAACTCCCGACACAATAACATTTGGTGCATCGTACCCGGCACATATCGCAACACAACTGCTCAGACCCGTCCTCTTTACGGCTTCACCAGACATCACGCCGGAACACAATAAATCGCGTGTGCCGGGTACGATGCGCCAAATGTTGTTGTTTTGGGAGTTTGGTCATGGAGGTTCTTCAGATCAATCTCCATCTGGCGCAGCATCGTTAGTCTTGTTGTTGGGTTTAACATTGCATCACCTCGCTCAACTGCCGTCTTCCTTCCTATTCGCTCAGTTTTTCTGAGTGAATAGGCTCTTAATAAACTAGCGCGCTTTACCATCAACGATCGCATCACTGCTTGCCATCAGGCAGAATTGCAGTCAAGCGCTAGTTTATAATTATTAAAAAAAAAAGATAATAAACGTATGCTTATTATTTTTAGTTAGACCAATTGTTGGACTTTTGAGGGATCCAACAACCAGTAACGACTGCCATTAGTTGTTCGTATGGCAACCGGGACCAACAGCTTAACGTACTTTCCGAGGCACGACCAGACCAGTGCAAATATTCATATTCATGCATACAAATATTCGCACCACGTGGAGGCTATCACCACGGAGGCTGTTCCTTCATACTTTATCAATATACAGGATGGCCCATAAGTCCTTAGTAATGAAAAAAATTCGAGTCGGTCTTAAAATGAACATGGGCAAGATGAAAGTCATGTCTAATGCCCATGTTGTACCGGCTCCTATAAAGATTGGAGACTCTGTTCTCGAAGTTGTTGACAGTTACGTGTACCTGGGACAAACTATCCAGTTAGGAAGGTCCAACTTCGAGAAAGAGGTCAATCGTCGAATCCAACTCGGCTGGGCTGCTTTCGGGAAGCTACGAAAAATCTTCTCGTCCGAAATACCGCAGTGTCTCAAGACAAAAGTCTTCGACCAGTGTGTGTTGCCAGTGATGACTTATGGAATTGAGACGTGGTCGCTAACAATGGGCCTTATGAGAAGGCTCAAAGTCACTCAAAGGGCAATGGAAAGGGCTATGCTTGGGGTTTCACTGCGCGATCGAATCAGGAATGAAGAGATCCGCAGAAGAACGAGAGTAACCGACATAGCCCGAAGAATTGCAACACTAAAGTGGCAGTGGGCTGGACACATTGCCCGTAGGACCGATGCCCGATGGGGCCGACGGGTTCTCGAGTGGCGACCACGCACCGGAAGACGTAGTGTGGGTAGGCCCCCGACAAGGTGGACCGACGACCTGGTGAAGGTCGCGGGAAACCGCTGGATGCGGGAGGCGCAGAACCGGTCGTCGTGGAGAGCCTTGGGGGAGGCCAATGTCCAGCAGTGGACGTCTTTCGGCTGAAATGATGATGATGATGATGATGATGATGAATGAAAAAAATTAATTAAAGTAAAACTAATTACTCTATGAATAATATTTTTATTACAAATAAAAATATTATTCATAGTGTAATTAGTTTATATATATAGCTGTATATAGCTAGAAAAACGGGAATATTTTTTTGTAAATAACGTCGTCCAAATGTAATCCGTTACAGTCACGGCACTCTTGCAAACGCCTTCTGAAATTGTCGATGACTGCGCGGCACGTCACTGCTGAAATGCTTGCCATTTCTCTGCGGATGTTTTCTTTTAGGTCATTAATTGACCGCGGGTTAGAGTCGTACACTTTAGCCTTAAGGTAGCCCCACAAAAAAAAAATCCATTGGAGTCAGATCCGGGCTACGTGGTGGCCAGGGAATGTCTCCTCTCTTAGAGATAACTTTGTTTGGAAAAAGTTGTCGGATAACGGGCATAGCAGTATTGGAGGTGTGGAAGTTGCTCCATCCTGTTGAAACCATGTTCGGGCATTAAAGCCTGGAAAGTTTTGCAATTTTTGTGTGAAAAACTCCTCGATCATGGCCACAAATCGCTCCGAAGTAACAGTAACAGCACGCCCTCTGCCGTCCTCAAAAGTAAGGCCCTATGATGCCATGGGCTGACATAGCGGCCCAAACTGTAACTTTAGGGCTATGTAAGGGCTTCTGGTGCTTAAGTTTTGGATTAATCGGGCTCCAATAGCGGCAATTTTGTTTACTAACATGTCCGTTAATGTGGAAGTGTGCCTCATCAGAGAACATTATGTTATTGAACGAAGTAAACCGATTAAACATTTCATTAGCATAATTCACTCTCTGAATAGCATCAGTTTCTTTTAATTCTTGCACCAACTGAATTTTGTAAGGGTGCTTATGTAAATCTTTCTTCAAAATCCGTTGTAACGATGTCCTGGATACGTTTAATGCACTGGAACACTTACGAGTTGACTGTGTAGGATTTTCACGAATAGATTGTGCCACTGTGTCGATGTTTTGTTCCGTACGTGATGTCCTTGGGCGACCCAACCGCGGTTTATCTAACGTCGAACCGGTCTCCTCGAACTTAGCAACCCAATTCTTAATCGTTTGGAGAGCTGGGGTGTCATCAAAGTTGTGTAAACCTTTGTGTTCTCGAAATTTACGCCTCGCAACGGTTGCCGAGTTGTTGTTTTGATAAAACTCGCGCACACAAAACGCACGGTCCGCTCCGGTGAAACGCTCCATCGCGACTAAATTCCCAGAAACCGAAGTTACTGTCCCCGCTTCCCCTGCACCGCTCACGCGCACCGTTTTCGTTTAATTCAAATTTTACTTTTCTAAGGACTTTTGTGCCACCCTGTACATAAACGAGGCAACATTTCAAAACTTTTCTGGACCGGTAAAATATACAGATTACCTGGTTTTTCGAGAATTTACGATTAGGGGAGGTCAAGGATTTTCAAAACCGTGAATGAATACTTCACACGGATCACCTAGTTTAGATGTACATCGTAATCTTAAGGTGTTGTTAAAACAAAATAACTACAAAGACTAAGCCTCGATCGTTCAGCTGTTTTACTTAAAATTGTAGTCAAAGATATAAAAAGTTGACACTGGAAACTCCCCGTGTCAACTGATGTAAAAAAAAAAAAATATGGAAAATGGCAGAAACACTGAATAATTTATTGGTAGTAATTAATTAAAAAAAACTCTCGTTACAATTTAAATCGCGATTATTTGCAGTCGCAGTCAATAGTAGTACCAGGGATGCCGCACGGTCTCCGCTGAGGCTGCGAGCCTCCTTGTCGGATTGTCGCCATGGGATCTGGAGGCCAATCCCCCCGCTCACAAATGTGGGAGAGGCGAAAGGAGGCAAAACGCCGGGGAATAACTCCGCTGCCGCGGTACGGCGGACAGAGCTCCGGCGGGATCTCGTAGCTACATGGAGAGTCCGATTATCGCAAGCTAGTACTAAGCAGGCCACAATAGCGGCGGTAAGTTCCTCTTTGAGGAACACGGCGTCCTCGCCTTCCGCCTGACGCAGGTCTTCACCGAACACGGCTGTTTCGAGAGGTTCCAGTTCAGGATAAAGCAGGAGGAAAGCCACTGGCACCACTATGGGGATAGCCCTGAGGACACAGTGGAGCATACGGCGGAGGCCTGCCCAGCTTTTTTTTTTTTTGCCCCGCACTAGGAATTTTTTCTGTATCGTGGGTGCATTTACAAACATATAAACTCACATATAAAAACAACCAGACCCAGAACAACTACTTGTAGGTCATACATATATTTGTTCAGTGTGGGAATCCAATCTGCGACATGCACCGTGTCGTGAGAGTGTATGGTAGACCGTCACTTCTGTCTGCGAAGTAGTGATGCTGGCAAAGGAGGAGGCGGAACACGTGAGCGCTCACGCCTCTAGCCGCCGGAGGAGACTCCCTGGTTGGGAGACAATAACTCCCGGCCATCTTAGGCACGGGCTTGCCGTCGACTCGGGCCTGGTCCTTGCCGGGCGAGCTGCCCACTGCTCGCCGCCCGGTAAAGACCACGCCCGGATCGATGACGCGTTGTATTTCGCCCGCGCCTCAAAGAGATGTCAGCACATCGTGACGGGGTCCACGAAAACCGATATCACCTGGGTCAGGGTTGCGGGTTGGTTAAAAGAAAAACCGCGGCCCTGGCACACAGGCAAGTAAAAGAACACGCGTGGGCATTAGTAAGTAAAAGTCTGTAACGCCCTTCCGCTCAGCTCAGAACGGGAGAGTACATTTGATAATTTTCCATCCACATCAAAAGAAAGCTAGTAGTAGCATTGCGATTTTATAAAACTCGTCAATAATTATAAAATCAATTTCTAATTCGATATTTCTAAGAGTGAAAAGTTTTTTATTCCGATAACATGCGATTCAGATCTCAAACACAGCTTCTGTATTTAACATAATGAATATATCAACACTGTCATTTTACTTGTTCACTGGACGTCTCTCTCACATGAAATATGGTTGGTATCATAAAATTACTAGAGCTATTCATTTCAACTGAACCACGTGATTACGCATCGCAAGCGTAAAACGTAGCATACTGGCAAACTCCATGGTTATAAGTCGATAACAGACCGCGATGTATGACCAATCACTTACAGACTTGGCAACAATCCAGAAGTGTGTAAGACTAATTTGCTAGTAAAGACAATTCATGCATCTTTCGAACCCTGTTCTACAAATTTAGGTACCTACGCTGACAACAGTCACTTTTTGTGGCACATAACTGATGGGGACCACTAGTCTCAACGTGACTAGCGTAACTCACATCTGGCAAGACATACCTCGCACATCTTCTTCTTCAGTCTATGGATGTCCACTGCTGGACAAAGGCCTCCCCCAAGGCTTTCCACGCTGACCGGTCTTGTGCTGCCCGCATACATCGGCTTCCCGCGACCTTCACCAGGTCATCGGCCCACCTATTTGGGGGCCTCCCTACGCTGCGTCTTCCAGTACGTGGCCGCCACTCCAGAACCTTACTGCCCCATCGGCCATCGGTTCTACGAGCAATGTGCTCTGCCCACTGCCACTTAAGTTTAACGACTCGCAGAGCTATGTCGGTGACTTTGGTTCTTCTGCAGATCTCCTCATTTCTGATTCGATCACGCAGAGAAACTCCGAGCATAGCTCTTTCCATTGCCCTTTGTGTGACTCTGAGCCTTCGTATGAGGCCCATTATGAGCGATCACATTTGCCTTCTGTACCTCCTGTACCTCGTACATATTATTTAGCCTATAATGATCCCACTGTTGGGACACAGGCCTCCTCTTGGTAAGAGGGAGTTGGCCATAGTACTCTGGCCCAGTGTGGGTAGTTAGATGTTGTTGATGATGATGTTGTTGGAAGTTTTTGGCTCTAGGACATGCCGGTTTCCTGACGATGTTTTCCTTCGCCGTTTGAGAGCAGTTGTGATGAATTAATTAAAAAAAGTAAAGCGCCTTATGGGGTTCGAACCTATGATCTACATCTTATAAGTCACGGCTGACACCATAGGGCCAACGCTGCTCTACAAGCAAGACAAAGTAGCAGTACACGTTGGACATAATATTAAATGTGAAACAATTTGTGGAACAACACCAATTATACCTACGGAGTCGTCTATACGTCGTTAGGATAATACACTACACCTAGATCTCGACTAGTCATCTCGTTTTTATAAATTCTGTAAATATTATATATCCTATTTTGAATCCTTTTCCTATTTTATTTTATACTAGCTTTCCGCCCTCAGCAACCTCCGTGGCGTAGTGGTAGCGAACGCGGCCGCTGAGCAAGGAGGCGCAGGTTCGATCCCCCCGCAGTGCAAATATTTGTATGCATTAATATGAACATTTGCCCTGGTCTGATCGTGCCTCGGAAAGCACGTTAAGCCCTTGGTCCCGGTTGCCATACGAACATCTAATGGCAGTCGTTACGGGTTGTAGGAGCCCTCAAAAGTCCTACAATTGGTCTAACTGCAATGCTTCGATATCGCCTTCGGGTTCTGAAGGTCAGACGGCAGTCACTTCATGGAAAATATCGAAGTTTAGCCAAAATGAGCAGTTAGACTGGTAAAGCGGACCCTAGACTCCAAAGCTGAAAAGCTTCGGATACGACTGGGATTAACGCTGACATGAAGAAGACTAGCTTTCCGCCCGCGGCTTCGCCCGCGTGGAATTCGGTTTTATCGCGCTTTTTAGGGTTCCGTAGCCAAATGGCAAAAAACGGAACCCTTATAGATTCGTCATGTCTGTCTGTCCGTCTGTCCGTCCGGATGTCACAGCCATTTTTTTCAGAAACTATAAGAGCTATACTGTTGAAACTTGGTAGGTGGATGGATTCTGTGAACCGCATTAAGGTTTTGATGCAAAAATAAAAAAAAATAAAATAAATATTGGGGGGCTCCCCATATTTAGAACTGACACTCAAAAATTTTTTTTTTCATCAAACACATACCTATCTATGGATAGGTCTTCAAAATTGATATGGAGGTTTCTAAAATATTTTTTTTCTAAACCGAATACTTTGCGTGATAGACGCTTCCAAAATGGAAAAGGTTGCCCCCCCCCCCCCCCCCTCTAACTTCTATTATAAGAAAATGAAAAATCTAAAAAACATATGGTGTACAAACTACCAACGAAAATTGTTTTCAACGAGATCTAGTAAGTAGTTTTTTTTTAATACCTCGTAAACCGTAAACCGCTTATTACCGCGTAATCTTCCATACAAATAACTTAAATCCATTAATTTCATAAATCAATGCTACGGAGAACCCTTTGTGCGTGAGTCCGACAAGCACTTGGCCGGTTTTTAGATTTCCCTTGGGAATATCAAATTTTTCAATAAAAGGTAGCCTATGTCCTTTCCCAGGGTCTAAAGATAATCTGTGCCAAATTTCGTCAAAATCGGTTGAGAGGCTTAAGCGGGAAAGCGTAACAGACAGACAGACAGACAGAGATACTTTCGCATTTATAATATTAGTATGGATTATTTTATTTCCATCATCGGATGACCCGTCGTATGGCTAGTATTATTCCTTAGTCGTTGAAACCACTACGATCCGGACGAAACTTTTCGGCTCGTCTTTTACTTACCGCTACATCGCTGTAGCTCAAACTGTGAGACACTTAGGGCTATATTTTATCGGGACACCATATCGACGCAACCAGTCGCCACTACCAATAAAATGTATAAGTACAGCTCTATAGAGAGTTACTCACCTGGCGTCCGTTTGGTTACGCAACGAGTTTGGCGGCGCGACCAACTCGGACGCGTGCACACAATGTTACTGGTGGCACCAGTGACGCCCCCCTATTTAATCATTTCTTACAGCCATCGGCTAAATAAGGATGAACCTACTACCGTTTATTTTTTTTCCTCAGTATATATAGCAGTAGTGATGTGTCTTCGAGGTTCATTTTGATACTGTCTCAGTGTGGTGTCTAGCTTGGTAGCTTAGGGACATCCCGGTGAAATATAGCTCTAATTATCACTTCCACGGTGTCGTATTAGGTGCGTGTTCACTGTTTGGAGAACTGTGTGTCTCCCGGCCATCTGCGGAACGTTTCGAGAAGTCTCGAGAAAATCACCGCGCACGCGGGGTGCGTTTTGACGATTGGTTTTTGGGAAATATTGTCCCGGGCCGCGGTTTGGACAGTTGTCGCGTTTTTGTTGCCCGTGTGTTTGAAATATTTATTTGGATTATAAACCGTAACAGTGCCGCCTTTAAATTGAGTTGAATTTGAATCTGAAACGTGGTTTCATCGCTGATTGTTTGTCGGGCGTGGATTGACGCTGCTAAATAACGGTTTTTTGTGCTGGTGAGCTTTGGTTGTCCTCATGGAGGAACTTTAATGTCTACTGGTATTGAACAATTCGTGTGTTGAAGCCATCGGACAGCATTGTAAGTCGGCGCGCGCGCCGGCTCTCCGGTATTTCATCCCACGACGGAACACACGGTGTCCTAAGGTAAGTTCCTTAACTTTGATGTGGAGTGTGGTCGGAGATTTCTTGTTGTGTAAGCCGTGACTGATCGCGGTAAATGTACGTGCTGTACTGGGGCGCGTACATCGAATCAGGAATCTTCTAGTTGGAAAGTATCTTTGTACCTCAATCCCGTGCAGCCATTTGCGACGTCTTTGATCCACACAGTTGGCGATGCGCATTTGTTTATATTATAAAAACGAACGGCCCCGATCTTGGCTCCGGATAAATAGTTTACAATATACATAGATATCCACTTTGCCTAGTGATATATGAAGCGTATATATGTAATAAAATTAATGGTTGAATAATTAATGTTATGCTGGTTTACGTATTTAATGTTTAAAGGGATTTTGATAGGTTGTGTGACAAGTTAATTATTGTGATTAATTATGACATAATGTGCGAAATTTTACACGATATGCTAATGAAGGATTAATGGTTCATGAGTTTGTTGTAGCTTTCTTGAATTACTTAGATATATACTCGTATGAATGATAATAATAATAAATAATCTTGTGAAAGCAGAGAAAGGTAAACAAATCAAGTATCTTGACTTGGCTCGCGAGATTATCGACATGTGGGAGGTGGATTCAGCAATCATTGTACCGATAGTGACAGCAAATGGCTTAATAGCCAAGAACCTCGATTAACACCTCGGGAGGTTCTCGTTAGGCAGCTGGATCAAGGGCTTGATTCAGAAAGCGGTACTTCTGGACACAGCTTCCATTGGAGGCTCCAGAGAGAGGAACCTCCTGGGTTCCTCTCTCTGGAGCCCTGAAATTTGGCACACAGATTAGTTTATAACCAGTAATAACATATAGGACACTTTATTATCTCGATATACCCACGAGATCGAAAATTAGGCGGATAAAACCTCGGGGGGTAGCTAATGAGGCTTCCGGCGACTGGGACCGCAATTAACTAGGACCTTACTGACGATGTAAATAGCGCGATATCCATAGTAGCCCACTGGTTTAATGTTAATAATTTACTCTTAAACGAGAAAAAAGCCAAATGCATTAAGTTTACTCTACCTCACGTTAGGCAGGTGAAAACTAATAAACTAATAACTAAAAAGGAACTTGGCAAAAACACACCTGATTGAGGCGGAGAGAGCTTATCGTGCTATACTTAAGGTTTCTGCGGGTCTTCCCTTCCGTTTTCCAACAGTCGAACTATACAGGTAATGGGATGTACTGTTTATAATACAAACTTTCCTTCTGCTTAGAATACTCAAAAAACACTTACAGCTTGATAATGACTCGAATCTTTTAAAAGATAAGCTGAGAAAGGATACTGTGTGAAAGCCGTACGGAGGACGGGTCTGAGCAGTTTTGTTGCGTTGTGTGCCGGGTACGATGCGCCTAATGTTGTTGTGTTGAGTTTAACATTGCATCACCTCGTTCAACTGCCGTCTTCCTTCCTATTCACTCAGTTTTTCTGAGTGAATAGGCTTGCGGTCAAGCGCTAGTTTATAATTATTAAAAAAAAAAAAATACTGTTTGCAGAGTAACGTTTTTCCGTTTACATCGGTCGTGTTATTCTGTTACCTAGGGGATTACTAATATAATATTATCAACAACATACTCAATATCTGCTCACTACAGAAACTGAGTTGTAAGCGGAAGGAAACGGAATTTTTGAAAGCACTTTCCTATGAGGACACTGAGAGGTGGCTCCATTCACTTGAATAATATTTTTGTCTTCAAATAGCTATCATTCACCGTTTATATACATACCAGCCACCACTCACCTTCACATTCACCACCGTTCACCTACTCACTCACCATCTACTTTTTGACTGCTTCTATTTTTATATTTAGATTATATTTTTTTTATAATAATTATAAACTAGCGCTTGATCGCAATCCCGCCTGATGGTAAGCAGTGATGCGATCGTTGATGGTAAAGCGCGCTAGTTTATTAAGAGCCTATTCACTCAGAAAAACTGAGCGAATAGGAAGGAAGACGGCAGTTGAGCGAGGTAATGCAATGTTAAACCCAACAACACGACCAACGATGCTGCGCCAAAGGGAGATTGATCTGAAGACCCTCCACGACCAAACTCCCAACACAACAACATTTGGTGCATCGTACCCGGCACACATCGCAGCACAACTGCTCAGACCCGTCCTCCGTACGGCTTCACCAGACATCATGCCGGAACACGACAAATCGGTTGGCGGCAAGGCTTTGTCTGGTGGGTGGTAACTTCTGCCGGCGGTCGATGTTATGGCCTACCACCGAGGAAATAAATGGCCAATACTTGAATAATATGTTTCGCTATAAATTAAGACAAAATCTAAATCACATTTATACATTTTACTTTGAAAATAAAAACTACGTTTTATGTTTAAAAAAACCATAACATTTTTTTTTTTTTTCATCCATGCCCCACACTAGGAATTTCTTCTGTATCGTGGGTGCGTTTATATAATTTTAACTTACATACACAAACAGTCACCCGGAACAGATATTTGTAGGTCATACAAATGTTTGTTCCGTGCGGGAATCGAACGAGCGATACGCAGGGCAGCAGTATCAAATAATTATATTAAATCGTCATCATCATCTCAGCGTTAATCCCAAACGCATCCAAAGCTTTTTCAGCTTTTGGAGTCCCTGACTCCAAAAGCTGAAAAAGCTTTGGATGCGTTTTACGATATAATTATTATGTTAAATATTATCTCTTAACAAACATTCGCTTTGGTAACTTTTCTGAAATACCCAGCATACGAAACAAATCAAGATCCTCTGCATTAGAGCAGTTATATCAAAGCCAACAAACATTCATTCACAAATCCAATTTTATCTAAAAATAGTATTCTGATCGCATCGGAACTTTATCCACCATTTAGTTCAGTACCAACCGCGAAGCGCTTTGCTGCGCTCGAAAGCGCGAAATACAACACTACACACTACTTTAAGCTTCACTGTCAACAAATGCCAATAATTAGTGATCGGTTTGAATGTACGATTCATTGGTGATTTAATTAATGCGAAGTTCCAAATTCGAAAACGTTTGTAAAAAAAAAAGATTGGAATCGAATTCGATTTTTGAAAACGGATATTCTTAGAAATAATAAATTTATAAAAGCAATATTTTGAATACTTTATTGAAATCTTTCGTAAATAAAATCAGTTTAAAAAAAAAAGTATAAAGAAATTTTAGAAAAATGAACAAGTGCCCGGAAAATATTCTCGCAATGAGTTAAAAGTGACAACATACGAAAGAACGAATGAATGAGTAAAATAATGGGTTAAGTGAATGTAATCAAAGTGAATGAACAATGAGCAAAATAAAAAGACGTAAAAAAGACAGCAAGGTTCGTGTCAGGTTCAACATTACCAATGTGGTAAGTTTTTAAAACTATATGACTAATTAATAATAGCTATATGGGTCCATCATTCAAGTTAAGCTATGCCTGTCGGGGTTGACCCGTGAATGGGTGCCGATCTTGACATACCAAAACCCCTCTGTGCCTTAGAAAACTCGTTAAGCCGTTGGTATCGGCCATCATTTGTGGATCTTTATCAGTCGATACAGGTCTTCAGAAGTCTGAAAGTCTGGCAACCAGTCTTACCATGAAGTTCTTCTTCTTCTTCTCAGCATATAGAGGTCCATTGCTGAACAGAGGCCTTTCATTCCATTTCAAAAAATCAAAAATCAAAGCATTTATTTCAAATAAACCAGTTACAGGCACTTTTGAATTGTCAGAAGGTTGGTCAGTCAGTCAGGTGAGGCTAGTCGCCCATTCCAAAGAGCAGGTACCTATGGAGAAGAACGGGCAAGAAACTCCATGGACAATCTTTTAAATTATCAAGCTATTGATACAAATATTTAATTACATAATTCATTTTGAAATCAACCGTGTGAGAACGATGCAGAAATATATTGTACGCTAAGACGGTCCATTATGGAAAACACACAAAAAAAAACAACAACAAAAAAAGACTAACCCAACAAATAGATGCTTTACAGCAAGTACATTGTGCTCACACGTGTGCCATGCAGTTATACAATACTAAGAAATTGAATCTACACTATGCAAAGATAGTTTTGTCCAAGGTTCAGCAGCTCCAACAGTGTTCCCGAATACTAAGTTTAGCTCCTGTGTAGCTGCACCAGTGCCGAACACCCCTGTCAGCGATGCAATTGTGTAACGTACAATATGCTTGGTTACATACTGTGTACTGGCTTTGAGTAAAAAAAAACAAACAAACAACATTGGGGGGTATTGCCATAATCCCCACGCTTGGCAGGCGGGTTGGGGATTGCAGTAATTTGATATTCCACAGGAGAAGCGCTGCTGCCCGCTTCCTTGGTGAGAGTTCCTTTAGTCTCTTCAGACAACACTCTCGAGATTATATGGGTTGGTAGGTACTATGCCCGGAACTACACGGGACTATGTATTATCAAGGAGTTATGTATTACATAGTCACTGGGATGTTGAGATCATATAGGCCGCCGGTCATGTCGTGGTGGCCTAGTGGTTAAAATACCAGCCTCTCAAGTATGAGTGCGCGGGTTCGATTCCAGATCAGGCAAGTACCAATGTAACTTTTCTAAAGTTATATGTACTTTCTAAGTATATCTTGGACACCAATGACTTTTTTTTTTTTTTTTTTTTTATTAAAACATAAACCAGCGCTTGACCGCAATCCCGCCTGATGGTAAGCAGTGACGCAATCGTTGATGGTAAAGCGCACTAGTTTATTAAGAGCCTATTCACTCTAGCCTTGAAGACACTCAAATTGTAGTCCGACGGAAACACCGCCGCCGGCAGATTGTTCCAGTCCCTCGATGTACGCGGTATAAAGGACGAGGCGAAACGCTTCGTCCGGATCGTAGAGGTGTCAACAACATAAGGGTGGAAACTCGCCGTACGACGGGTCGTCCGATGGTGGAACGGAGATGGGGGAATTAAATCGTGCAATTCCCTCGCACACTCCCCAGAATGTATCCTATAGAACACCGAAAGGCTGGCTACTCTACGCCTGTGCTCTAGGCTTTGGAGACCAACTCGAGTTAAATCAGGGTCACCAATCAGCCTCTTCGCACGCCTCTCCACTGAATCCAAAGTGGCCAGGTGACACTTAGCAGGAGTAACCAGGACTTTAAGTCTGAAATCGTCAACCCGCATTGAGCAAGCGTGGTGATTACGCTCTATCCTTCTCTGTATGAGAGGAGACCTGTGCCCAGCAGTGGGATAATAAAAACGGTTGATGATGAGGCCGCCGGTCCATCTAAAAAAAAGATACGTAGCTGTACTTAAAAAGGCTAGGCGTACGATGAAACAAGTTCTAGGCTGAGACAAAAAAACTGAACAAACATCTTTCCAGAGAATGGGTGGAAGTTGTTGAAGAAAAAGTGTTAGAATAGGTACTGTTTTATTTAACTTTCCAAAAGTGAAAGAAAGGAAAATGCGTTTAATGACATTACAGCAAAAGAAATACAACTGAAACTATGAAAATATAAAGCTTAGTTTATAATGCCAAAAGGGTAGCATTATGTCAGAAGATAACACAAGGTGTGCCTCTGGCGCTGATTTTCAGCTGCAACCCACGAGTGCCATACGCTAGAATAACAAAAATACAGATATGCTAAATTTTACCGAGTTTTCAGTCCGAAATAATAAAAGTGATATACAGTGAAACCTGGTTAAGTGAGACATCAAGGGACCTGCAATGTCGTTTCACGTATAGAGGTATTCCACTTACCCAGTGTCTCAGATATACAGGTTTAAATAAATATCTGTCTCATTTACAGAGGTTCCTTTGGCATTTTTAAAATAAACATGTGAATAATAGTAAAGCGAAATAATGTTATCTCAGGTACAGAGGTATGCATATAAAATTTAGTCGCTGTCTCAGTTATAGAGGTAACTATGATGATATATCGAAAGAACAAATCCCAGATATAGAGGCTTACCTCGTCCCACTAACAGAGATAATTCAGTGCCAAAGTGTTGGGACCTCAGCATGCGTTCCAGTTATGGAGGTTTCTCGCTTATCCAGGTCCCACTTAAACAAGCTTCACTGTAGTTCAATGAGAATAGTAATATAATAACCTAATTTATATTCTTCTTGGATATGCCAGTTTCCTGGCAATGTTTTCCATTAGCGATTTGAAAGCGATGGTGATAAAATAATTAGCACTGAATAAAGCCTACTTGCGCAGCGGCCGCGTTCGCTACCGCTGCGCCACGGAGGCTGTCCCTGTTATGCTAAAAAGAGAACTTCCAGAAATCGGGTTACTAACCATGACTAGTCATTCTTCCCACTGTATTTCAATCAATGTTACTCAACAATTCGCGTTATTTCTTAGTCTACAGCTTACATTTCATGTGGTTTAAATTAGATAGAATCTAAGAAAACAAATAGTGTTGCCAGTGTGAAATAAATTGTATTCAATGGTAGACTGTTGAATCTGTTAACTTTATTAGTGTAGTGTTAAAATGTAGTTAACAGTGCAGTTGTGATTTTGTAACGATAGTGGATACTGTGTTTCTTTACGGTAAAAAATCAGGCTAAAGAACCGTGTGGTAAGACTGATATTTTCGTAGAAATTCGTTCAACAGTTACCTGAATTGTTTACAGGTATATTTATACTTTATACCGGCGGTTTAACCATAACTGGATCGCAATTGGAACGTAACCGCTGTCAAATGAAAAAGTTCAAACAAACTTTTTCTATGCCATGTCAAACTTACGTCTAAACGATTAGATTTACTTATAATTGTTTTAGTTTTAATTATTATATCTGATGAAATGTATCACTCATACCTACATTGATTTTACTTCAACCGAAGTTAAAACTTTAGCGCTATACGAAATATGATCGAAATAAAACGATAACTTTAACTGGATTAGATACGAACAAGAGTTGAACTTCTACTGGTTTGTTTAGCGCAATTACCGCCCTGCTCTCAAAAACATCGCAAAGAAACCAATATTTCACAAACAAATATTCAAAGACTACCTTTTCTACCATTTCTAGATTACTGTCCGCTCCATCTTGACGAGTGTATGCTTTTGTTTTAACAGTGAGAATATTATAGACTGATTGTGAATTGAATATTCGAGAATGTAGTAATGCGTTTCATTTTGACAATTCAACAACATTCATTGAGTTATTTACATTGTTGAGCAGACACATTTTCGAACACATGGAGCAATGTATTAGCAATATGCTTCGAAATTATTCCAACTGATGGTAATAGTGTATTACGAAATAGGGTAGTTGATTAAAAAAAAACTAATTAGTCCGTCAGTCAGATTTCCAAAAAATACTAGACACGTATTTTTTCTTTTTTCATATAAACAAAAAATTAAGACGACACAGTGCGTTGAAAACTCGTTTGACGTCACTGCACGCTACACTTTTTAGCGAGCAGTGACGTCACCAGCCACCACTCCTGTAGGCCTAGTATGAGTTTTCATTACGAAATTCGATCGTCGATATCGAGCGCGTTTGAATCGTCAATTAGCCCACTTCAATGTTGTAAGAACTTTCAACCAATGAGGGCGCCAAACGCACTCGATACTGGATACATACTAGGCATACTGATCGTTGATGCCTTTTATATTTGTCAATTTTTATTGATTTGATAAAACAAAACATACGTATCCAATATTTTTCTATAATCTGAATGACGGACTAAATGGAATATTTTTTTTTTACCCAGGAAATATCCCTATTAGGGTGCAAGCCAGGGTTGGTGGAGCATTGTGTTGCCAAAACGCCTTTTTTTTTGTTTGGGATGTGAAATCATCAAATGACTTCTCCCGCTCTGGGCGGAGCGTGTCAGACTTTTACTGACTAAAACCCACCAGTGTTCC
Organism: Sesamia inferens; assembly: GCA_037179545.1. Classification (NCBI taxonomy): domain Eukaryota; kingdom Metazoa; phylum Arthropoda; class Insecta; order Lepidoptera; family Noctuidae; genus Sesamia; species Sesamia inferens. The sequence continues at coordinate 10,622,998 of CM073935.1, read as the reverse complement.
TTCACTTGCCTGTAGGCCAGGGCCACGGTTTCTTTTTTAACTTATTCGCAGCCCTGACTCAGGAGACATCTGTCTTCGTGAACCCCGTCACCATCTGCTGACATCTCTCTGAAACACAACGCGCCGTCGACTCGGGCCTGGTCCTTACCGGGCGGCGGGCTGCCCACTGCTCACCGCCCGCAAGCCCACATCTCAAGTAGCTAACAAGTCAAGTATCTACGCAAAACCAACTTTAAGTATAATCACATCAGGCTACACATAGCATGTTTCCACTGCTGGAGTGTACCAGACAGACATTGGATTGAAAATCATCAAATGCCCTCTGTGCGTACAGTAAAGGTCAGACTTTTACTCTCTAAAACTAACCGTTTCCTTTGTATCCTATATATCCTTTATTTTTATATGTCTTTTATTATGTCCTTCGTATCATCATATTTAATGTAATTATTTATTTTCCAAGTGAATATGTATCTAAATCTTCTGTGTACATTTAAAACGTCGACTTATTTCCGTTAATAAAATCAAGCAAAAACGGCAAAAAAATACGTTCATTATATGGGAACCCTCCTTCAGTGTGTATTTCATTTTAATTTAATTGTTTAATTTTAATTTGAAAATATAGGTAACCAAATATTCTATGACCATTTCAAGTGTCTATCCATTTCCGTTATTAATATGGAGCAAAAAAAAAAACGCAAATCACGTTTGTTGTATGGGATAAAACATAAAATATATAAGGGGGCCCCTTGTATATTTTATTGTTTATTTATTATAGCGGCAACAGAAATACATTATCTCTGTAAATTTCAACTGTCTAGCTATTAGGGTTAATGAGGTACAGCCTGGTGAAGTGGTGACAGACGGACGGACGAAAAGATGGACAGACGGACAACGAAGCCTCATGAATAGGGTTCCGTTTCACCTTTCAGTTGCGAAACCCTAAAAATGGTGTCTGTAAGTCAGAAACTCTGTTTCGTATTTATTGATGTCAGCTTTCTAGTCATTAAAACGATACTTTACGATCAAGATGAGTCATTTTTATATTCCTGAACATCAAGCAGCATCTTTATAGGCACAGATGACTTGTACAAATAATATCTCCAATGAATCATGCGAGATTGTAGCAAGTTTTATTGAAAGTTTATCTTTACGAACAAGAGATATAATATATATATATATATCTATATCTCATCGTTCTATTTTATGGAAAGCCTTCAGCTGTATTATTTATTTCTTAATTCCGGGAAGAAATAAACCAAATGATTTATAGATTTGAGTACCCACACAAAATATACACTATGTAACAAAAACCCTGTTGTTCCTTTCAGGGACATATAATTTTACCTACAAGCATATCATTAATGAAGTCATAATTAGAAAACAGTAATCATTGTCTAGTCGAGGGGTCACAATCAAATACCTATTAAAACCGACAAATTGGATTTTTTTTTAGAATATCTGATTTTATAAGTTAAATAAATTGGCGGGAACGTTCTACTTATGTTTAGTTTCTTCATGCAGAATTGCAGAGCTAAGAAATCAGTTACGGATTATAAATATTAATAATTAAACATTTGTTTTAATTATTCTTGTTGAACAATTTTTATAAATTACTTGCTTTATTACGTCCGTATGCCGATTCTTAAAACGTAGGTTGAAGGAACAACAGGGTTTTTGTTACATATTGTATAATAGTCTCGCCTTATTTGCCAGATATGTTGTAGTGGTCCTACAATGCAACATGCGAACAATGCGTCATACTGATGTCATTCCAATTCTGCATCTCGCAATCAAAGTTTTCAGTGCAACTAAATTTAAATTAAAAAAAAAAACAAACTAAATTTTCATTCAAATCAAGTTGATATTCTTTTTACTGAAAATAAAATTAATGTATGAGAGGAGACATGTGCCCAGCAGTGGGAGGATAAAAAGGTTGATGATGACGATGATGATGTATGGAAATGACCTTTACACTGGCGACACCGTCCATAGTAATTAATATCGTTGGTACTAATTATCCGAAATACGAAGTTTTACTACCTCTTCGTGACGATAGACTTCTGCCACCCCCATGGGACAAGGTAACGGCGTGAATTTATGGGGCTCGCCGTTCGACATCGTTATTTGATAAAATCGGGCAATAGATTTCTTATGTGACAATTTATTGTGACTTGTATTGCGTAATGTTTGACAAGATACAATCATGTAGATCAGATAGGCTGCCTTGAGACTCCATGGAAACTCCTGATATTCAGCTGGATCCTGATAAGCATAGAAGCTGACCATTGTTAAGGTTGATGATGATGATGACAAGCTATTTAGGGTTCCGTACTCAAACGCTAAAAATGGGACCCAGCTCAGCCCAGCTCTTGAGCCGTGATAAATTAAACACTAACCCCTCTATTCATAAACGTTGCTTAAAGTTAACTAGTGATTAGATACTGTTCAACCATACATTTCGCAACACCATGGCTTTAAGGGGTCTATTCATAAACGATGATTAGAGTTAAGTGACGTGCAAACGTCAAAAATTTATGGCTAAATAGACGCTAATCGCTAGTTAACTTTAAGCAACGTTTATGAATAAAGGGGAATACAGAGAAATTAAAATTTATATTAAATCTCTTTAGGGGAATATAACTAACGTGTTTTTGATGTTTTTTGCTCTATACTGAGTGGTGCTGACAATACGGCATTAAATCAAAACACGAACAATGCTGGTTCATAGGAATAATCCTATACCATAAAAAAACCTAACTTCAAAAATGAAAAAATTAAAATTTCAAACAAACTAAATCGCATAAAATTGCAAACGGAATAAAACATCCTTTAAAAATATTGGTTAACTGACCTCCGATCGGCGACAGCGTGATACTGTATCGACTTGCTTTTTTCGCGCCATAATAATTAAAGTTTGGTACCGCAGGATGCGGCGATTATTAATCTATAAGTGCTTCCTTTTCAAGTCAACATGTACATCATGTTGAAAATGTGAGAAATGAAAAATAATTTCCTGTGACTAAACGAATGGACATACTTATATGATTTTTTATGGGTAGACTGAAAATGTGTTGAGGTACACGATGTTTAATTTATTGTCGTATTGTCAGCACGACTCTGTATATAAATTTCCATAGATGATGTATTTCTGTTACAACACAAAAAAATGGTACGGATTTATTCGTGTCTAGAGTCCGACTTGCACAGAAAATATGAGAGCCTTAACATTTCATAGTATCACATTACCCAATAGCTAGGTTATGAAAGTCAGTCGTTTCATTGAAAATAATAGGCCATCCATATAGGAAGAATTGCAACACTGAAGTGGCAATGGACTGGATACATTGCCCGTAGGACTGATGCCCGATGGGGCCGACGGGTTCTCGAGTGGCGACCACGTACCGGAAGACGTAGACGTACGCCTATGTCCAGCAGTGGACGTCTTTCGGCTGAAATGATGATGATGATGATGATGAATAGGCCATGACTTCGACTGCCGGCAGAAGTTACCACCACAATAAAGGGTTTTCCAAAGGTTTAGAAAGTTAAGTGGAATGACCACTTGACTTTTTTAAAGGCTTTCTAAAAGGAACTTTAGAAATACCGTTTTAGGGTTCCAACGCTCTAATTGTGTAATATATTATCAATCACATCACAGAAAGTATTGCTTCATGAGTATATTATTTGAAAAAATGCGTCTGCTCATAAAAAATATCGTTGGCATATATATCGCTGGTAGGCCATAACATCGGCTGCTGGCAGAAGTTACCACCCACCAGACAAAGTCTTGCCGCCAAGCGATTCGTCCTGTTCCGGCATGATGTCTGGTGAAGCCGTACGGAGGACGGGTCTGAGCTATTGTGTTGCGATGTGTGCCGGGTGCGATGCGCCAAATGTTGTTGTATGGAGAGTTTGGTCGTGGTCTCCAGATCAATCACCCTCTGGCGCAGCATCATTGGTCGTGTTGTTAGGTATAACATTGCATCACCTCGTTCAACTGCCGTCTTCCTTCCTATTCACTCAGTTTTTTTTTAGTGAATATGCTCTTCTTAAACTAGCGGGCTTTACCATCAACGATTACATCGCTGCTTACCATCAGGCGGGATTGCGATCAAGCAGTAGTTTATAATTATAAAAAAAAAAACTGGTACCTATTCAGTTGTATTCGGTTATACGCATACAGTATAATACCCGGTTGCCATACGAACATCAATGGCAGTCGTTACGGGTTGTTAGAGCCCTCGAAAGTCCAACAATTGGTCTAACTGCAATGCTTCGATATCGCCTTCGGGTTATGGAGGTCAGACGGCAGACGCTTCACGGAAAATATCGAAGTTTACCAAAATCAGCAGTTAGACCGGTAAAGCGGACCCAAGACTCCAAAGCTGAAAAAGCTCCGGATGATGATACGCGTATAGTACAATAACGCATTCAGGGTGATCTTGGAGTTGCCGCCGTGGCGCTGTAGCACGTTAGGGTTGTTCGCGGAGACGAGGGTCGACGGGTTCGCCGCAATCATGCGGAAACGTTGCACTTCCATGATGGCGCGCTGGCGCTCCTCCTCCAATGGAAACACATTCAATGTTTTCAGACTGGTGGGACTCTCCCTTCTTACGTTGGTGTATAAGAATCCAAAAAAATTAACATTAGGCTAAACTTTACATTTACTAACATTATATGGATATTATTTTAATTTGAATTTTAATTATACTGGAAGCCAATTTTTTTTTTAAATTACTGATAACTCACATAGGGTATATTACCCATAGGACCGATGCCCGATGGGGCAGAAGGGTTCTCGACTAGCGACCACGCACCGGAAGACGTAGCATAGGTAGGCCCCTGACAAGGTGGACCGACGACCTGTTCAAATTCGCGGGAAACCGCTGGATGCGAGAGGCGGAGGACCGGTCGCCGTGGAGTTCCTTGTAGGAGGCCATTGTCCAGGAGCAGACGTCTTTCGGCTGAAATGATAATGATGATAAACTCACAAAGGAACTTGCAACCCCGTGAAAACACGCCCATCCGTCTTAGAGCTGACGTCGTTGATGCATTTCCATTTTAATTTCCACCAAAGCACTTAATGCACAGACATCGTGTAAATAGATGGATGGATGATATGTTTGTGTAGGCGGAACGTAGTTGCTGTGAGGGGTCTATGAAAGTATGTTTGTTTTGTAAAATACACTACTTAGAATTATTTCCATTTGGGGCAGTTTTTAGAATTAATCCATCGATCACTTAAACACTAGACTAGATACACAGTCTCGAACAAAACTCTTATCAAAAATGGCGACAAGTATTAAGCAGTCTAAAGTAGTCAAAATAAATATACTTACATTAATTTAAAATCAGCTTTAAGTGCAGTGTATAAAGTTCTTATCACAAAGCAGTACAAAAAAGCCATTATTTTTTACGACCGAGTCGACATCAAACCAAATTCAACCTTACAGGCATGCATTAAAGTCAGAATTATAAAGTAAGTACTAAATGAAAGAAGCACCCAAGTGCTGCGTTGTGCGCTTGTTCAGTTCAGTCATTATCATTTCTTTTACGCTGTTCTATTATCCTGGATGCTAATGGCGCCGAATCTTTTCCTCACAATTTAAACAAATTCAAAGTTAAATGCAACTTTTTCTTTCTATTTCATTCAGACAAAGTCTTACCGCAAAACGATTCTTCGTGTCTAGGCATGATGACTGGTGAAGCCGCGCGTAGGACAGGGTCGGGTGTGTTGCGATGTGCCCCAGGTATAATACGCCAAATGTTTTTGTGTCGGGAGTTTGGTCGTGGAGGGTCTCCAGAACAATCTCCCTCTGGCGCAGCATCATTGGTCGTGTTGTTGCTTGAGTGAATAGGCTCTTAATAAACTAGCGCGCTTTATCATCAACGATTGCATCACTCCTTAACATTAGGCAGGATTGCAGACAAGCACTAGTTTGAAGTCATAAAAAAAAACATTAAGAAAAGTATAGGAGATAACAATTTACTTATCATATATGAAATAAACCTCAAAGGTTTATTCTGGAACTAATCTCAGTCAGTATTTGTATTTCGAACTGTATTGAGGTAAGTCAAAGTTCTTAATACAAAAGAGACAACTTAGTATCGAGCTAACTGTCAGTTTTATATAAAGAACTGCATTTATATAATGGTTAGGTGCATAATTCAATAACCATTTAAGTAGTTATTGACCTAAATAAATTCCAAGTTTTGTAAGAAGGGGGATACATAGCGTTTTTTCCTAAAGCGCACTACACACCAAAGCCGCAGACCCGCCAACACAGCCCGCCGACCCAACCCTGGCTTATGTAGTTTTTTTTTTTTTTTTTTAATTAATATATAAACTAGCGCTTGACCGCAATCCCGCCTGATGGTAAGCAGTGACGCAATCGTTGATGGTAAAGCGCACTAGTTTATTAAGAGCCTATTCACTCTAGCCTTGAAGACACTCAAATTGTAGTCCGACGGAAACACCGCCGCCGGCAGATTGTTCCAGTCCCTCGATGTACGCGGTATAAAGGACGAGGCGAAACGCTTCGTCCGGATCGTAGAGGTGTTAACAACATAAGGGTGGAAACTCGCCGTACGACGGGTCGTCCGATGGTGGAACGGGGATGGGGGAATTAAATCGTGCAATTCCCTCGCACACTCCCCAGAATGTATCCTATAGAACACCGAAAGGCTGGCTACTCTACGCCTGTGCTCTAGGCTTTGGAGACCAACTCGAGTTAAATCAGGGTCACCAATCAGCCTCTTCGCACGCCTCTCCACTGAATCCAATGTGGCCAGGTGACACTTAGCAGCACCAGCCCAGATATGGCTACCTAACGGACCTGTGCTTTGTACAACATTAGAAGCTGCCCTGGTGTGAAGTACTGCCGGACCTTTGCGATTACACCAAGTTTTCTGGCAGCCACCTTGGCCTTGGACTCAATGAACCGCCCAAAGTTTAGGTTCGAGGAAATCTCAACACCCAAAAGCTGAAGGCGGTCGGTACACTCCAAGGATACATTCCGAAAAGTAGGAGCCAAGGTGAACGGGCTCCTTTTGGCGGTGAAAAGACACGCCTGCGTTTTGGCGGCATTGAATGCTACAAGATTGGCATTGCCTCATTCGGAGACTGCCTGAAGTGCAACACTCGTTCGCTCTACCATAGCCTCTCTTTCGGACCGGATTGATTCCCTACTAGCCCGAGCATCCGGCAGGTATCTCTCCACAACTGTGCTGTCATCTGCATACCCATAGATACCGGGCATCTTTCTTTCTCGATTTGATTTCTGTCTCCATTTAATTGATATCTCATATTCTTTGGCAGTTGGCATGTTCTATTGCAAAATTCTTTTAAAATTTGAAAGCTTCTGTTCTAAGAAATATTTAACTAACCTTGATTTGTTTACATTGTATATCAAGTTAGAAATGGCGTTGATATTATTGTTGTTTCTTTTTCCTATATCCAATGAAATATGGATACAGTTAGAATAACAGCATTGCCAGTGTTATGAGGTGATTATGAGTAAAAAATATTAGAAAACATTTTGTTATGAAAATAGCTTAATTTAAAAACAACAATAGCTCCATCGGGCCGTGTGTAATCTCTGCGAAATGGGACTGATCCTGTCGCAATGGACATTTAATTTTGGTCAAAATTTGGAACGTTTCGCCAAAAACCTGGGCTTCCCACAACGGTATTAAAAAAAATGTATTTAAGACCTGCAAAACGTAAATTACATCAATTTCAAAGTTCATTATAACCCACAGCCTGACATCATTCACAGCCCAATTTCAACCACAGTTGGGCCCAGACATCTGTTTTCTTTAACTAATGACCACGATAATCAATTCATTGGTAACTTTGTATAAAAAATGTAGTGACTAATGTACAGGTCTCCCAAAGTGATAATGCGCATAGAAATCTTCGTCACTTTTCGGCAACGGTCGTATTCCCCGAGCGTTCGGAAGAAGATATGTATATAGAGTGGTTAAGTGCATAAAAAGTGGTTAAGTGCACCACTATATTGTATTTCTCGTATATTCTTTTATGTTTATTGCGTGGATTTTTTTTTCTTTCTATAACCTATATATAATTTATTCTATATGTCATCATCATCATCACCTCAGCGTTGATCCCAGTTGCATCTGAAGCATTTTTTTTCAGCTTTGGAGTCTGGGCTCCGTTTTACCAGTCTAATTGCTGATTTTGGCTATTTATGAACGGTCTAAAGTGATAAAAAACTGCATATTATTTATTTTTTTTAATCGGGAAAAAGACGACGCAAATTTCCACCACTGGGGGGTTCAGAATCATGTACTGGATCCACGGTACTCGTTTGTGCGTCGATGTCAGATACACCCTTTATAATGTAACATAGTTCTTGATTATATTTTTCCAATACAATTTTTTACAATTTTGTAGTGTGTTAAGTGGTTATATGGACTTAACCACTCTATATACATATCTTCTTCAGAACGCTCGGGAAATACAACCGTTGTCGAAGAGTGACGAAGATTTCTATGCGCATTATCACTTTGGGAGACCTGTATTTAATATATTGACTGGATTTTCGCATGCTAACTGGGAACTGCTTTAGAAATACGCAGACTAACTTATTGACGCGTTGTTATCACCACCTTCTACAGTTGTAACTTTGTATAAATCTCACCTTGTGTAATTCTTAGCTTTAGAATTATAAATTAGTACGTGACCGCAATCCCGCCTGATGCTGGTAAAGCGCGCTAGTTTATGAAGAGCTTATTCACTCTAGCCTTGAAGACACTCAAATTGTAATCAGACGGCAACACCGCCGCTGGCAAATTATTCCAGTCCCTCGATATAGGTGGTATAAAAGACGAGTCGAAACGCCTTGCCCGGATCGTAGTGGTGTCAACAACGTAAGGGTGGATACTCGCCGTACGACTGGTCGTCCGAGTTTAAATTCTGTCTGTGACTATCTTAAGAGGGGACTCTAGTGCCGAGGAATTCGGAAAATAGGTATTTGAAGAAAATTGCTGTCGCGCTGCTTCCAACCTCTCCCGGTAAAGTGCGAGAAGGACAGTTGTAGCTCAGACTGATTTTACCAAAACGTTGACCAAAAGACGTTTCGTATTCCGCTGTTTTCTTTTTCAAAACACGACAGATCTCAATTATTTTTATACCTATGCTTCTATTATTTTCTTTTTATCAAAAACTTACCACGTTTGTCTAATAGTCATCTGAACATCACGGTAAAAATGGGTTATTTTTCGCGATTTTGATGTATCGTGTTTCTTTTATTAAGTTTCGGAAAAAAATTGAATGATAAGGGCATGTATGATCATGGTGAAAAATTATAGAAAAAAAAATAATTGCTCTAAAAGCATTATCCATGTAGAAAACAGTAGGAATACGTTTGCATAGAACACCACAAGAGTTCCCTCTTAACATCTGCTAACAAGTTCAAAGTTCGTTCGTGCACTATTAATGCGAAGAAGCTGGCTGCTAAGATACAGGATCTTCCTAGTTTAGAAGTCAAAATTTTATGTTTTGAAAACAATAAATAGAAAATGCTACAAAATTACCAAAATACATATATATGTCGTAGATATATATGTGTATATTTAAAGAAAAGTTGCTCATTTGAGTTACATAGTAGTGGGGTGGACAGTAGTATAAAGATATATAAAGGTAGACGCTATGACGTTATTTTGTGATGGCGGCACGTGAACAGAGTCGGTTTGGAAAGTGGGGACTGTCGAACGGTCACTTCAGATTTAGACGTGAACCAAGGCACTGCTCCGGATCGAAACTGTCGGTTTGCCTATTTAAATTGTTATTGCCAAGATTGGAGGGTATATCTACACGTCGTGCTTCAATTCAAAACTCACGACTCTACCGCTCCGCCGTCGCTGACTCCGACATATATAATATGTAAAGAAAACCCTGTCCGACCCATAAGGATAGTAAAGGTTAGGTAAACACTTCACCAAATATAATATAAAATTTTACGTAATCATCATAGAAACAATACTAATGAATTTTAAAATAATCTTTTTTACCCGTGAATTAATTCCAACCTCCCCGAAATTTGGTAATGTTTAAAAAAGTGACAACATCGGTATTATTATGAGCGAAGAGCGATGCGACCACGTGCCGCGTGCCCTGCCCCTCGCCGCCCGCGGAAGGGTTGCGAAATAATATTTATTTTTTTAGAGGGATCTTTTTTTAAATATAGCCCGGCTTTGTATCCATTAGTAGAATCAGTTATCGATACCTAACAATACCTTCACGGATCGGACAGGATTTCTTTACATATTGTATATATATATATATAACATAATCAGCCTTGTTCCCACTGTTGGGACACAGGCCTCCTCTCAGTAAGAAGGAGTGGGCCGAAATCCAGCTCACGGGCCCAATGCGGGTTAGTAGATGCCACATATCGTCGAAGTTTTGCTTCTAGGACATGCCGGTTTCCCCACGATGTTTTACTTCACCGTTTTGAAAGCAGTGACGATGAAATAATTTACACGAAGTAAATCGCCTGATGGGATTCGAACCTATGACCTACAACTTGTAAGTTGCAGCCGATATCACACACCACTGGTCCAAAATATTATTATACGGAGGACAGGTCTGAGCAGTTGTGTTGCGATGTGTGCTGGGTACGATGCGCCTAATGTTGTTGTGTTGGGAGTTTGGTCGTGGAGGATCTTCAAATCAATCTCCCTTTGGCGTAGCATCGTTGGTCGTATTGTTGGGTTTAACATTGCATCACCTCGCTCAACTGCCGTCTTCCTTCCTATTCGCTCAGTTTTTCCGAGTGAATAGGCTCTTAATAAACTAGCGCGCTTTACCATCAACGATCGCATCACTGCTTACCATCAGGCGGGATTGCGGTCAAGCGTTAGTTTATAATTACTAAAAAAAAAATACATATAAGGAAACTTCCAAGCATCCATCACATTTCCGCAATACTTACTAATAAGAACAACAGAAACACAAAACTAAGTCAAGATTCTTTGCTGTACGTGAAGATACAAACTGCAAGTGATAGGTCCCAATGGTCTCATCTTTCTATTCAAACCTGTACTTACCCTATTTGTGTAACACAGTATTACTATAGATGGAATCATTTTGCTACTCCATTGTTCCCTATCTTCGAGAATGTGACCGCTCAACAATTTAAATAACGCAATGAATGTTGTTGAATTGTCAAAATGGATTGGTGCATACAGGGTGTATCTGACATCGTAACGCAAAATTCGCGAAAAGGCTAGACCACATGCCACTAATAAGATTATGATAGTCATTTATGTCGTTAATGAACGGTTACAGAAATAACAATGTTTAAAAAAAAGTGTCGGCTCGGCCTTTGAACGCCGCAAGAGTGCCGCCGTGCGGGTTTGTAGGTATGACGTTGATCCCTGATGTAAACTCTATTAAATCAGCAAATAAGATAATTTTTGGAGTTTTGTTTTCATTGCGCTTTTTTGTGTAATTCGCGAATTAATTAATTTTTACTTTAAAATCTTATTGGTTTATAAAAGTACTAGCTTTCCGCCCGCGGCTCCGCTCGCGTGGAGATCGGTTATATCGCGCTTTTAGATTTCCCTCGTGAATATAATTTTTTTTTCGGTATAAAAAGTACCCTATTATTTAATCCGGACTTCTAACTTTACGTCTGCAAAATTTCAAAACAATCGGCTTAGTAGTTACGGCGTGAAAGCGGAATAAACAAACAAACAAACTCACTTTCCGATTTATAATATTAGGATATTTGGTGTACACATACTCTCCATCTTTTCAACTAACTGTATGCAAAAAATCAGGTCGATTGATTGCTTAGCTACGGCGTGAAGGAAGGACAAACAAACAAACAAACACACTTTCACATTTATAATATTAGTATGGATAGCAATTATGAGCGGTCTAAAGTGAAAAAAACTACATATATTTTTTTTTAAATCATGAAAAAGCCGACGAAAAATTTCCACCACTGGGGGGTTCAGAATCATGTACTGGATCCATGGTACTCGTTTGTGCGTCGATGTCAGATACACCCTTTATATCATCAAATTCTTGGTTTTAGCCGGCTCCGGTCAGGGTACAGACGTACAGGCAAGTGAAGGAACGCGGGTGGGTTTAGTCAGTAAAAGTCTGATGCCAAAAAAAATCTTGAGAAGTGGTGCTGAAATAATTTACACAAAATGAAGCAACTCCCAGGATTCAAACTTGCTAACAACTTGGTCGCAGCCGTTTCCATTGCTCAAACACCGTCAGTAGACGAATTATAGCGACTAGAAACACTCCCAAAATACGCCCGTTTATACAATATTTGTATATCATTGTGTTCTGTCCATCTATTTGTTGACTTTGGCTTATAAGTTAGTAAGTTCGAGTTACCTACGCCTTTTCCTTTCCTTTTAGTGAGCTTTGAACTACCGTACAAGTTAGTCCAGTTAACTGTGACACAGCTTTTTTTGGTTAACAGCTTTCCTGACCAATTCGCAGCTTGACTGCAATATCTACAGTGATATTCATTTCATTGGCTGTCCAAATTAAGGTTTTAAAGTGATGAGTTTTTTTTTTTTAATTATCTACAGATAATCTAACGCAGTTCAAATTCGATGAAAATCGTTCTATTCTCAAAAACATTTTTTTTTTTATTTGCTTAGTGAAGTCTGGGCTTAGTACTGTTCTAACTGGCCATAAAAGTAAAGTGATTGATTAAATGGCAGGTCGTGTTCAGGAATGGACGGGCTGTAGGGTATGTATACAATTTTCTTAAAATATACTGTTGTATGCAGCTATTTTTTTTTTTTTTCTAGGTACTTCTTATACTAAGACGAAAATAAAGATAAAGAAAAATGTTATTCATGATCATCATCATCATCATCATCATCATCATCATCAACCTTCTATCGTCCCACTGCTGGGCACAGGTCTCCTCGCATATAGAGAAGGATTGAGCGTAATCACACGCTTGCTCAATGTGGGTTGGCGATTTCAGACTTAAGTCCAGGTTTCTTCAAGATGTTTTCCTTCACCTTCCTTCAGTCATTGGTGTCCATGATATACTTAGTACATATAACTTTAGAAAAGTTACGAAATATATTTAGGGCGTGGGTAAACATCTTGATAGGCGCATTCAATTACTACTGCTTTCAAAATGATGAAGGAACATATCGTGAAAATGTTCTAGAATCTACCAACCCGCACTAGGTCCGCATGGTATATGACGGCCAACTCCTTCTCACAAACAGGCTGAATATTAGAGGCTGAAGGTGTAATGCTGAGCAGAGGCCTGCTCTAAGTCCTTCCAGAGGCTTGTTTCCTGCGAAACCTCGAACCTGCCCACACAGTACACCTCCAGTTTTTAAAGTAGGGAACGCAAATACTTATCTGAATAGGAAAACTTATTCATATCTGTAATTGCATCAACGACAGTCCCATTTAATGTCCAGGCAATTCTCTGTCCATTCCAAGGTTACCTGGAAGAGATTGCATGGGCGATAAGTCCTCCCATTGTACATTCTGTAATGCTGAATGTACTTTTAAGTAATGGATGTTTTTGGTGTTAGTACACCAAAAATACAAGTAAAATATATATATAAAAATAAATCAATAAAGATTTATGCGCCTCCGTGTATTTTTCAATAGCGACCAATATCAGCGGAGACCAGCTTTCAGTGCGGAAGATATTATAGTGCATAAGTGTCCGCGCAAACATGCAAATTGGGCTCATCACGGCGGGGTCACCACTTTGCCGATAAAGCGCAGATTTATATGTCATTATCGGTGCGTGGTAATATGTTGGCACGCAGGATCCCTCGGTGTAGTACTTCTGTAAAAATAACTACATATGTGCGAGGCATTCTACCAGACGTTCTACACGATCAGCCTGTGGGCGAACTTTACCCAGAAAGCCTACAATGCCTTGCGCGTCTAATATAATAATGTGTTCAGGCCCCTGTTTCGACTCCCTCGATATTGCAGTGTATCTGGTATATTACCGGACGCCAGCGTAGATGAATTCTATGCAATTATGCGTAAAATAGTCGCTTCGGTGGTGCGACGAGTACGGGGGAACCCGAATAGCATTCTGAGAATTATTGGCGACAGAGCCGACATCGTTCTGCTCAGTAGGTTCACTGAACTCCATGTGTTGTGAGACCGATTAGCATACTGAGCTGGGGTGGAGTGTGTTAATTGTTTGTTTACTGTCTGTGTAGGTGTCTGTATTGGTTACGTGCTAACATATGTTAAGATAATTGTTACTAACACAGTGGATCTCAATTATCTTATAAATAAAATGAAATGAAAAATTTATATGTCAAATGAAAGGTCTTGTTCCTGGTTGAAGGAACACCTTGGTGAGTGTAAGGTGTGAGTGTATGGAGGAAGGTGTATGTGTGGTATTGGATGTGCGTGTGCGTATTCATATGCGTGCGCGTGTCTGTACGTATGCGTGCGTTCGCGTGTCTGTACGTGTGCGTGTGAGCGCGTGTCTGTACGTGTGAGTGCATGTGAACATAAGGACCTGTGCATACTATGGACCTGACTATGGACGGATGTTTAAGGGAAACCTTGAAAAGGAAAGCATCCCAACTCTGGAAAGAGGTCAGGGAATGTGGGATTTCTACCTCACTAAAATCACCCCGGTGATCATTATCCGCACATAAGGGTAGTCCCGGCTCATCTTAAAAGACTCTTCTTAGAAGAAAGAAATCAGGATTAAATTATATTATTATTATTAAATCCAAATTATTCATACCTATGTCCTACATAAAGGGTGTATCTGAGATCAACGCACAAATGAATACCATGGATCCAGTACATGATTCTGAACCCACCCCAAGGTGGAATTTTTCGTCGGCTTTTTCATGATTTAAAAAAATATATGTGTAGTTTTTTTCACTTTAGACGGTTCATAATTGCTATACTTTTATAACCCAATAAGATTTTAAAGTAAAAATTAATTAATTCGCTAATTACATACAAAAACCGCAATGAAAACAAAACTCGAAAAACTATTTTATCAGCTGATTTAGTAGAGTTCACATCAGGGACCAACGTCATACCTACAAACCCGCACGGCGGCATGCTTGCAACGTTCAACGGCCAAGCGACACTTTTTTTTAAACACTGTTATTTCTGTAACCGTTCATTAACGACAGTACCGGGCGACCGAGCTTTGCTCGGCATCTTTTTTTTTGTTAGGTACACCGCGTGTCTCTATATTTTCAAAACAAAAAATACATAACGAGCGAATTTTTTAAATAATATTTTTTGACTAATGTTTTTCGATCATACCGACATAATAATAAAAAATATTATTAACTGTTATTTAAATATAAAATTACGAGTGCAATTTAGTTTAACATTTTATTATAAATAAGTACTTATAGTTTAACAATCCTTTACATCAGTTATATATTATCATCAATACATAGTTTAAGGTTTTAACCTAATACTTCCTTCCATACTATATTGCGGGTATGTCGAGGGTTTTCATTAATAATAATCATGCCGGGTACGATGCGCCAAATGTTGTTGTGTTGGGAGTTTTGTCGTGGAGGTTCTCCAGATCAATCTCCCTTTGGCGCAGCATTGTTGGTCGTGTTGTTGGGTTTAACATTGCATCACCACGCACCATTAGCAGCACGTGTGCGATGAGCGGAAACCTGATGATTTTCATCAAATTCTTCTTCAAGTGGGTCCTCACTGTGCGAAGTCTGACAAACACGTGTGGGACGAGCGAAAATCAGATTGTTTTCATGGAGGTTTTCTTCTGCTTCTTGAGATGAGTCACGGCTTCGTGGAGTTAAATTGTTCGTAAGCGATTTTTTAAATATTCTTTTTGGCATTTTCGTGTAAAAAAGACACATGATATTTTAAAAGCAATTTTCTGGGTCTAACCTCAAACCAAACATTGGCTTCGTGTACCATGAATGTAAACGTCATCTATATCAAATCAAAGTACTATATTAATTATCAATTTAATTTAATTTTATTTTGGAATGTTATATGTATATTTATAATAGTTTATAAATAATTTAAATGTATTTTGTGTATGTGTTTTTATGAGAACCATGGACAATAAATTGTCTGATGTAAATAAATTAATAATAATAACTATAACAAAAAAAGATGCCGAGCAAATCTCGGTCGCCCAGGTACTTCATCATTACGAGTATTAAATCATATTATATGGATGAATTTTATATTGCCTACTTTGAGGAGGTGCAAGGTATCATAATGTTAGCAATAATAATAATAATAATATTTCAGATCGTGTTGTGGCAAGTCTGAAATGTTGACACTGTTAAGAAATTCTGTTGTAAATTCGACTGCTCCTTCAGGCTGATCTTTAAAATGAATGAGTTTCATTGTTTCGACTTCTCCTACACTTTGTGCGACCTGGTACCTTGCATCTCCACAAATTAGGCAAAACAAAATTTAAAAAGAAAAAAAAAAGTAAAATTTAAATTAAATAAATAAAATTAAATTTTTATTAAATAAAAAAAAGCATTAGACAACGCCAAAATTCTTTTTTTTTAAACTTCAAAAAAAAACAGGAAAGAATACTATATAGTCAGGGATTTGAACCCGAAGTCTAGGAGCTCCGAATCAGAGACTGAAGCCCCTCAGCTATTCGTATCATTAAGGACAGTGGCGAAATTTAGCTTCTTATGAGAAGTTTAGCAATTGTTCAGTGCCTCAAAACATGAAAAAAAGACATTTTCTGAAAATCAAACCTAGCTAGATCGACTTATCGTCCCCGAAGCCCCCTGCACACAAAATTTCATGAAAATCGTAGGAGCCATTTCCGAGTTTCCAATTATATATATATATTATATACAAGAATTGCTCGTTTAAAGGTATAAGATAAATGACTATCATAATTTTGTAAGTGGCATGCGATGTAGCCTTTTCGCAAAGTTTGCGTCACGTTTACGTTTGACATCGTATGTCAGATACACTCTTTATACGTTTCAATAATTATTTCAAGTCAGCTGGTTTGAAATAAATTCTTTGACATTAAATATTCTGCTACAATGATACCTTATATCTATCCATTAGAATACAACAGAATATCGTGTCACGAGAACTTGACACTGTACTCCTATGTGCGCCAATGTCAAACTTTCATAATCCACTTTCACGGCGACATATTTCCAGTGTAGCAAATATGTGTAGCTCTATGTTTTAATGTCCGCGGTACAAATAGTATCTTAGAAAAGACTAAAAGGATATTATTTTGTACTTTCTAGTGAGATATATTAATCGTGTGATACCGGGCTTAGAATAGTACCATCCTATATCCTCCCAGCACACTATACACTATGTAACAAAAACCCTGTTGTTCCTTTCAGGGATATATAATTTTACCTACAAGCACATCATTAATGAAGTCATAATTAGAAAACAGTAATCATTGTCTAGTCGAGGGGTCACAATCAAATACCTTTTAATTTTTTTTTAGAATATCTGATTTTATAAGTTAAATAAATTGGCGGGAACGTTCTACTTATGTCTAGTTTCTTCATGCAGAATTGCAGAGCTAAGAAATCAGTTACAGATTATAAATATTAATAATTAAACATTTATTTTAATTATTTTTTGTTGAACAATTTTCATAAATTACTTGCTTTATTACGTCCGTATGCCGATTCTTAAAACGTAGGTTGAAGGAACAACAGGGTTTTTGTTACATATTGTATACCGATGAGAAGATTGCCGAACTGAGCCAGTTACGCCGGACATAACTGTCTTCTCTTAATCTCAATGTTAATCCCAGTCGAAGCTTTGTCGGGTTTGGAGTCTGGGATTCGCTTTACCAGTCTAACTGCTGATTGTTGGCTAAACTTCGATATTTTCCGTGAAGCGACTGCCTTCTGACCTCTACCACCCGAAGGCGATGTCGAAGTATTGCACTTACACTAATTGTTGAACTTTTGAGGGCTTCAACAACCCGTAAAGACTGCCATTAGATATTCGTATGGCAACCGGGACCAACGTGCTTACCGAGACACGACCAGACCAGTGCAAATATTCATATTCATGCATACAAATGTTTGCACTGTGCGGGGATCGAACCCGCGCCTCCTTGAGCAGCGGCCGCGTTTGCCACCGCTACATCACGGAGGCTGGGACATAATCAGATCGACAAAATCGAGTCTACGACCCCTTCTCACTTTCATGGTGGGACTCAAATGACAACATTTTAACTCTTTAGTTATTTATCACTGTCCTTCGTGGGACCGTTATTAGGATTACGTACTTACTATGTGAACTCAATATAACAAAGAGCACTTTTTTTTGAACTCATATATGGGCACCCTTATTGTGGACTATACAACGTGTAACATAAAGGGTATATACATACCAAGGGCATGGCATCTTTACTTGACATCAAATGATATTGGAAGGTTTTCAACTCAAAATAAAATACTCAAAAAATTTATACTAAATTTTCGGTTCCGTGTGTTTCTTAAATTCAAATCATAACAAACGTGCACTACATACGCTAATAACTACTCGTTACACGTCACATTACTTGGCAAAATCACGATAAATGTCTTCAAAAATTCTGTGCGCCTAGTATGGTAGTAGCCTATCACAGGCGGTGTTTTTCTCGTAACTTCCTAACATAAAGAGATAGGATTAAAAAACCCTCCCAATATCGATTGATATCATGTAAAGATGCCATGCCCTTGGTATGTATATACCCTTTATGTTACACGTTGTTTATATACCACGGAACTATACTGAGGGTGGGCGGACAGGCTCCGGGCCCGTCTTTTTTTTTTTTTGTTTTTTGAGGATTGGAAATCCTTAAATGAAAGGTCATTTAAGGATTCCCGCCCCGGGCAGAAAGGAAAAGCGGTCAGACTTTTATTGATGAAAACCCATCCGTGTTCCTTCACTTACCAGTGCGGCAGAGGCCACGGCAGACGGTGCGGCACGTAGGTTGGCAAGAGATTTTGTAGAGGGCGAAGTTCTCGCATGTAAAAATGTATGAAATTGTGCGTGCGCAAACTCCCTCCACTAAGAATTCTCTTGCCAACCTACATGTCTACCGTGGCTTGCACAGGTAAGCGAAGGAACACGGATGGGTCCATCTAATCCATCCGTGTGCCTTACACGGATGGGTTTTAGTCAGTAAAATTCTGACAAGCTTTTTCGTGCTGCACCGTCTACCTCTTTTAAACAACCCTTGGCAGGATGTCTGTAACCTTTTTTTTGTTGTCGCTGGGGAAAATGACAATTACGCATCCCCGCCCGTCGGGGGACGGGAGGGGTATGTGGAGCCTCCCGGTATACCCACTAAAAACCCCAGCGGCACCCCAGCGTCGCCTTGGTGGCTGGGGACTGGGAAGAAGTGGAGCCTTGGCTACGAGCCCCCCACCGGCGATATACCCGCCTACTAAGGCGGGCCCTCATTCGCGGCCAAACATCCGCCTTCTCCTACCCCTACGCGGCCTGCGGAGCGCTGGGGTCCTCCTCTCGCTCCCGTTCCGCGGCCTCCTTCTGCGACAAACCCCCATCCCACGATCGCTCTGACGATGGCGGGCAGCGAGAGGTCTCCTCCTACCGCCGCGACAAGATCGCGGAGCGACACGGCCTACGACGGGCACACCGCGAGGGTGTGTTCCGCCGTGTCCTCCGCTGCGCCGCAACCGTGGCACGACAGTGTCTCCCCTCGAGGATGTCTGTAACCTGTCCTTAGTCACTATTGGAACAGAACCCAACTCTAGGATCACTAAAACTAGCAACTAAACTGGAATTTTAAACTAAATAACGGAAGACGTAAAGTTGTTAAAGTAAACGATGCTGAAACCACTATTTGGTATCAATAAAATAGTTGCTGGTAACAGAATTATTATCTATTAGTGGAGCGCCTGGAGCGTCAAAATCATAGAAACCTCAGACTTCCGTTACAGTGGATGAAAAAAAAAAAAAAAAAAACGAATGTTTAGCTAATAACATAAATAAAAAAGTTTACCAATTTAAAATTTGTGCTTTTGGTTTTAAAATTAAAAAAATGGATAATTATAATAATTCAAATAGTATGAGGCATATTATTGTGTAAAATGATTTTGTATATGAAATTAAGTTCAGGTATATTTTTATATATGCATAATAAGTGAGTAAATGTAGTAATTCAAGGAAAATCGGAAAAAAAGGTAACATTTAAAATAATATTTTTGTTTATTAAGGCATTTTACATTATTGATATATATCAAATATTTTCTTCCACTTCAGTCATTTGAATGGTAGGTAAAGTATTAAGGCAGCTATCTCCGTTACAAAGTAAACATGCTACACTACAATATAAACCACTCTTCCGACATCCACAAGCAGCTCCACACCCCTTTTTGCAATTGCAAAATAACATTTGCAGTAGATTATCCGGTGCTGGTAATTGGTTCATGGTTATTGGGATGAACATGTTATTGAGATACTTCCACCCCCAATCTCCAATATTTATGTCGTTTCCTAACCATATTTGGGTTTGCAGGTACACTCTTTTCAGGTGTTCAATTGCGGCATCAGTTGTAGGTGGTAATGATGACAGAATAACACTGGTATTTTTGGTTGTAGCTTTAATGAAAAAATTGTATCTCAATGTATTCAAGTCTTTGATTTTTGCAGGAGCTCCATATAAAGCCAAAATACATGCTACACCTGCTTGAAATATATTATTGAAGTCTTCGTTTTTGTTTTTAAATATTTTTGCGAATTCATGCAAATCATGATGTTTTTCAAAATTTTTGGCAAACTTAATTTTTCCTTTATTGAAAAATGCCGAAGTAGTGTCACAACCCGTTAAGGAATGTAAAAAAAGAATATGTTCTTTACATTTTGGTAAAGATTTCTCTAGACTCTTCGAAGAAAATATTTTTTGTTCGACCTTGCCTCGGGATGGTTTTAGAAAATATATTTCACGACTCTCATCCGCTAAAGCCGTTAATATAACTAATACGTCAATATCTTCTGAAACTATTTCAACATTTTTTGTTTCCAAATTAATTGCTGTATCAACAATTAATTTATCTGCATCACTTTCCGCTTGACATGTAAAAATATTGTTGTCAGCTAATTTTATTCTCAACATTTCTATCAAGCGACTTTTATTATTGTTATTTGACAAAAATTTATCTTGAGCGATTTTTAAAGGCATATCTGCCTGCACATTTATTTTTCAATGCGCGACGATTCCGTTCGGCCGATTTAATAGAATCTATCTTATATCACATATATATCATTACTATTATAATTATTTTTTTGACATGAGACATTTGATGAATGACAAATTCTACGTGTACATAAAAATAAATGCTATCTGAAATTAAATTATATGCTGGAATATTAATTTTTTATTATTTTTCAATTAAAAAGTGAAAAAATTGAAAGCACAAAAAAATTTTTGGTAAACTTTGCAAGATATAGTATAAGAAAGAAAATGCCACCTCAACCAAAAAAATTCATTCACTGTAGCAATTTTCCGAGGTCAAAACCCCCAGGCGCTCCACTATATCTGTTGGATCTTAAATTAAATCGTTTCGTTTATAAACATTGACGTGTGGTATTTATTAAGCTTTTAAATCTCTTTATTAGATTTTTATTCGGTCGGGCCTGTGCCCATATTGGCGGCAATATTCTCTTATTCACACACTAAACTATTTTTAAATTAACTGCATCTTTTTCTTTCTATTTCGAATTCTTCTTTTTAGTCATCATGATCATTTCAACGTTAATCCCAGTCGCAACCGATGCCTTTTTCCAGCTCTGGAGTCTAGGGTCTGCTTTACCAGTGTACCTAACTGATGATTTTGGCGAAACTTCGACATTCCACAACCCGAAGGCGATGTCGAAGCATTCATCATCAACCCTTTTATCGTCCTACTGCTGGGCACAGGTCTCCTCTCATACAGAGAAGGATTGAGCGTAATCACCACGCTTGCTCAGTGCGGGTTGGCGATTTCTTAAAGTCCAGGTTTCCTCAAGATGTTTTCCTTCACCTTCAGTCATTGGTGTCCAAGATATACTTAGAAAGTACATATACATAACTTTAGAAAAGTTACATTGGTACTTGCCTGACTTGGGATCGAACCCGCGCACTCATGCTTGAGAGGCTGGCGTTTTAACTACTAGTCCACCACGACGATATCGAAGCATTGCAGCTAGAAAAATTGTTGGTATTTGAGGGCTAAAAAACTTTTGAGGGCTCCAACAACTCGTAACGACTGCCAGATGACTGCTAGATGTTCGTATGGCAACCGGGACCAACGGCTTAACGTGCTTTCCGAGGCAGGACCAGACCAGTACAGTACAAATATTCATATTCATGCATACAAATATTTACACTGCGCGGGGATCGAACCCGCGCCTCCTTCCGCAGGGACCGCGTTCGCTACGCCACGGAGGCTGTCAAATTTTGCCGAATATTAAAAAGAAGAATTTCTTTTTAATATTCGGCAAGGCCCATTGTTAGCGACCACGCTAACAATGGGCCTTATAAGAAGGCTCAAAGTCGCTCAAAGGGCAATGGAGAGGGCTATGCTTGGAGTCACTGCGTGATCGAATCAGGAATGAGGAGATCCGCAGAAGAACGAGAGTAACCGACATAGCCCGAAGAATTGCAACACTGAAGTGGCAATGGGCTGGACACATTGCCCTTAGGACCGATGCCCGATGGGGCCGACGGGTTCTCGAGTGGCGACCACGCACCGGAAGACGTAGCGTGGGTAGGCCCCCGACAAGGTGGACCAACGACCTGGTGAAGGTCGCGGGAAACCGCTGGATGCGGGAGGCGCAGGACCGGTCGTCGTGGAGAACCTTGGGGGAGGCCTATGTCCAGCAGTGGATGTCTTTCGGCTGAAATGATGATGATGATGATGATTAGGCAAAATTTCGAAGACATCGGCGAGCCCAATGTGCGTTGATAGATGTTAATCATGATGAAGATCAACGCACATTGGGCTCGGGTAGTAGATTACGCCTTTTCATCGTGAAAAGGCCTTTGACTCAGGAGTGGGGACTGTATACGCCAATTGTGTTATGTTATGTAAACACATCGATCAAGAAATTTCCTTTGAAAAAATCCTTTCATTCTGTAAAATCTAAAAGATTGTGATTGAGTTAAGCAATTAGGGTGCTCACCGTGCCATTCTTTAATCTCCAATAGCGTCTTATTTTACAAAAAATAAACAAATATAAGTTTATGGAAAAATGACTTTTAACTCCTTTAAAATAAAGTTCGGTTTATGATACAACTTTAAACATTTTCACAACTTCTTCACGAGCTACTGTAAAATGAACTTAATTGCCATTTATACTAAGTTGATATTTGTACTTGAAATAACATCAATTTGACTGAGAAATATACTTAACCTTACATCAATCATTGGTATAATACTATGAATTCGACACCCACACAAAAAAATATGAGTTAAAATGTAATCAAAGTCAAAAGATTTAGACATTTTTACTTGCGTCAGTTACAACTTGTACGGAAATAGCTCATACCGTTGCGGGGTAACTGCGTAACAAACTATCAATAAGCAGTAACGGTATTTGTTTTTGACAGCTGAACAATCTTCATTGCGTTATTCACGTTATTGAACAGACAAATTTATCGAACATATGCAGCAATGGGTTGCCAAAATCCATCGAAATGATTCAGATTGATAGTATATTACACAACTAGCTTTCCGCCCGCGGCTTCGCTCGCGTGGAGATCGGTTATATCGCGCTTTTAGATTTCCCTCGGGAATATAATTTTTTTCCGGGATAAAAAAAGTACCCTATTATTTAATCCGGACTTCTAACTTTACGTCTGCAAAATTTCAAAACAATCGGCAGGTAGTTACGGCATGAAAGCGGAACAAACAAACTGATTTTCCGATTTATAATATTAGGATATTTGGTGTACACATACAAATATTCCAGTAATCTCCCTTGGGAACTTGATGTTTTTTACGACCAAAAGTAGCCTATGTTACTCTCCATCTTTTCAACTAACTGTATGCCAAAAATCAGGTCGATTGATTGCTTAGCTACGGCGTGAAGGAAGGACAAACAAACAAACAAACACACTTTCACATTTATAATATTAGTATGGATTAGGGTGCAGCACCCTAAATGTGTCACACATTATTACTATCAGTTGGAATCATTTCAAAGCACATTGCTAATACATTGCTCCATGTGTTCGAAAATCTGTCTGCTCAACAACATAAATAACGCAATGAATGTTGTTGAACTGTCAAAATGAAGCCCATTGCTGGTCGGTAAGGTTGGCAATGGTTTCTTTTAAATTCTGGATGGGAAATCATGAAATGACTTCTCCCGGTCTGGGCGGTTCGGAAGCGCGTGTCAGACTTTTACTGATTAAAGCCCAACCTTGTTCCTTCACTTGGCTGTGCGCCAGGGCCACGGTATCTCTTTTGACCAACCCTGACCCTGACCCAGGCATCTGTCTTCGTGGACCCAGTCACGATGTGCTGACATCTCTTTTAGGCGCGCTTGAAACGCAACGCGCCGTCGACCCGGGCCTAGTCTTTACTGAGCGGCGAGCTGCATGGCAATGTCCATTGACCTCAATTTACGGACCTAGTTTTCTTACGTGATAGTTGTTGTTTGCTATAACTAAGCTGGGATACCCCAACCAAACGAGTTAGGTCAGGACTGTGATCAACCAGGTGCGAGCTGAGAGATGAAGCGAGACAAGACTAAACGGCTATTTCCACCACATGCTTGTATCGCCGTCCACAAGCTTTATTTAAAGCTATTCAGCGTTATTTTTGTTTATGCAAATCCTAAATATAGTTTGTTCAGAATAAGCAACTGAATCGACTCCAATAATTTTTACACCAAATACATTTAGAAATTGTTGCAGTGTGGATACCGAGCGCGCGCACGCTGCTTTACTATAGATCATAGTACTCGCGCGCGCAACAGCTGACGCCAGAGGTCAACGCAGCGCGCACGCCCGCCCGAGCGGAGCATTGACCATATTTTGTTGGGATAACGAAGTAGAATAGCATGATCATAACTTTATGGTTTTTCATAATACCTTTTGGAAATTTTGTTCATAGATTCTTTACTAAAAATACTGGACTCTTGTTTCGGGTTTCGCAAAAACAAAAAATAATGTTATAATAATCATATTTCGAGTTACGGGGAAAATATGAAATGCATGCCATTTCATAACTATAGTTCTTATGCGAGAGTTACCGGTATTTAGTTAGGCATTTGATGGCAAAAAGTTCGATTAAAATATAAGTTAGAGCGAGGCCCCATTAGTGCGTTGCGCTGCGTTGCGTCGTCGCAGCGTCGTCGCTGCGTCGTTTTCCATACATTTTTTATAACATGCCCCATTAGACCGTTGCGTCGTCGCGCGCGACGTTTCAACGGATCGACGGACAAGAGACGAAGCGGGAGGGGGGGTGATGCCCTGCGTTGTCGGAGCTCCGCTGCGACGACGGACAGTGATGTATCTATCCATTGCAAAGGCTGAACTGAGACGCAGCTGCGTCGGCGTGCATGCCCTCTTGCGTTGCGTTGGCGCAGCGTCAACGCAACACAAGTGTGGCATACAATGCGTTGTTCCGTTGCGATGACGCGACGCAACGCAGCGCAACGCACTAATGGGGCCTCGCTCTTATACTTAAACCCTGAATCATTTTTTAGTTTAGTAATGCTTTTAAACAGAAGTTTCGAGCAGTGCGTAAACATATCCAACAGGGCAATTTAGCAGCGTGTTTATTGTTTACATTTCTATAAATATAAACAATAAACACGCTGCTAATATTTAAAAATACTGCATATACAGAAAAATAGTGATTTTTAAATAAACGACCAGGATGCGACTTTGCCTTACAATTACACAATATTATAATACTTATAGAGCAATGTTAGAGTTGTTGATCTTTTATTCTCCATACAAAAAAAAACCCCTTTGCAAGGGGCAACTAGAATTAATTCTATTTTTTGGTTTTGACGTTCAGAAGTGCCTATTATGTGTTTTTTTGTATATATGTAAGTTATTACTTAGACAGTCATAAAAGCCTATTGCAAGCTACAGTTGGATATAGGATCTTCCTATATTAAGCTATAACACTTAATTCTCCGCCTTCCACATTCACATCCAGCACTACACTGGTCTGAGCAGTTGTGTTGCGATGTGTGCCGGGTACGATGCGCCTAATGTTGTTGTGTTGGGAGTTTGGTCGTGGAGGGTCTTCAGATCAATCTCCCATTGGCGCAGCATCGGTGGTCGTGTTGTTGGGTTTAACATTGCATCACCTCGCTCAACTGCTGTCTTCCTTCCTATTCGCTCAGTTTTTCTGAGTGAATAGGTTCTTAATAAACTAGCGCGCTTTACCATCAACGATCGCATCACTGCTTACCATCAGGCGGGATTGCGGTCAAGCGCTAGTTTATAATCATTAAAAAAAAAAAACTAGCAGTCATGAACTAGGAAGAATTTAACCGGTCTTTAGATTCAATGGCAAGCATCCTTGTTCTCTTGAGACCAACTTCAGATCCCTGTTCACAAAATCCATATGCCTAAACCATTCCTCTTTTTTCAGACCGGCATGAACCGAGGCTCCAGAGAGGAGCTGCTGGGTAGTTCCCAGGAGGCGCTGCGGAACAGCCACAATGACCTGCGGCAGGTCTACGAGAGACCACTTACCAAGGAGGAGAAGACTTTCCTCCTTCATGCTGATAGAGGAGATTATGTTACTGTTAAGAGGTGAGTTCAAGAGCTCAATCGTTTGATTAAACAAAGTTGTTCAAGAAAAATTTGTGACTTCAATATCATATCGGGTAGTAGGATAGACGACAGTAGGTCAAGGTACCCGAAACTGTCAAATATTTCCAATCAACCTTGAGCCTTAATGCTTTAGAGATAAAGTTCAAAATCTGATATAAAATCTTTATTCATCATCATCATCTCAGCGTTAATCCCAGTCGCACCCGAAGCTTTTTCAACTTTGGAGTCAGACGACTGCCGTCTGACGCATTGTAGTTAGACCAAATGTTGGAGTTTTGAGGGCTCCAACAACCCGTAACGACTGCCATTAGATGTTCGTATGGCAACCGGGACCAACGGCTTAATGTGCTTTCCGGGGCAAGATCAGACCAGTGCAAATACTCATATTCATGCATACAAATATTTGCACAGCGCGGGGGTCGCACCTGCGCCTCCTTGCGCAGCGCTACGGAGGCTGTCAGTATAATATTATGTACACCATATAAATTAGAGAACATAAAAATGAAGATTTTATAAAGGCTGACACAGTGGACGATCTAATCGCTAAGAGCGATCTTTTCCACAGAACCTTTGGACGGTATACCAAGGGGGAACTGGGAACAATGTAAGGAGTCTATTGTGTACTATTTTTTTTTTTTTTACAGGGCGTTGTCGTCCCTACTTCTTGCTTGGCAAGAAATCTTTTTTACTTTTTTGGTTTATGCCAATTCGGTTTTTTCCGCTTTGCTTTTTTGCGGCATTGGTCCTTCTTTTTAGGTTGCTCTTTTCCTATATATATTATATTTGTCATATCTTTACTATTTCAATATTTATGTACATGTCATTTTTAATATTATTTTACACTATTAATATTTATTTCTGTCATTTTATATATCTACTTATATATTACATTTATATATCTGATTAGACATACATTCGTTCTATTTTTATAAAACCTACCTATTGGCAATTCTTGCCGACAACGGTTGCTGGGTTGTACCGCCCCTCATTTTGTTTCTGTCAATACTAATTTTTGCAACTTTGAGGCAAAACCGCTCCAGATACGGCCTGGAGTGTTTATCCGCCATGAGGTCGGCAATGGTTCTTTCTGTCAGCATTCTTCCAGTACTTACTTCCAGGTGGTGTACTATTTAGATGATACAATAAATGTTTATATAAAGTTTATCATACTAATTGAAACATTGAAACTCGGTGGCAGACCAAAACATCGGCTGCCGGCAGAAGTTACTACCCACCAGACCAAGTCTTGTCGCCAAGCGATTCGTCGTGTTCCGACATGATGTCTAGGGAAGCCGTACGGAGGACGGGTCTAGCAGTTGCGTTTGGGTTTAACATTGCATCACCTCGCTCAACTGCCGTCTTCGTTCCTATTTACTCAGTTTTTTTTTTTTTTTGAGTGAATAGTCTCTTAATAAACTAGCGCGCTTTACCATCAACGATTGCACCATTGCTTACCATTAGGCGGGATTACGGTCTAGCACTCTAATTTAAAAAAAATATATATACTTTCAAAATGGTTTGAAAAAAATATCCATCGAAATTCTATAAAACTGTACCTTACTGTAAGTGAATGATTTTTTCGGAACCCAGTAAGAATTTCCGAAGATGCCCCCTACTTATAAACTCAGAAATCATCATCGTCTCCTTTCTAGCTATGCGCAACTATTTTGTAGTAGTAAGCAGTTTTGCAATCTAGTTTATTAGAAGCCTGTTATTATTCGCTCTAGCTTTGAAGGCAATTAAATTGTCACACTCTCTACGATATTGACTGATACGGTTGAAAATGTTTCCATAAAATTAAGTAACATTGGGAAATACAGAATAATACTGTTTTATTTTTATCATTACACGCCTCACTTAATCATATATACAGGGTGTATCTGACATCGTAACGCAAACTTCGCGAAAAGGCTAGAGCACACGCCACTAATAAATTATTATAGTCATTTATGTCGTTAATGAACGGTTACAGAAATAACAATGTTTAAAAAAAGTGTCGGCTCGGCCTTTGAACGTTGCAGGCGTGCCGTCGTTCGGGTTTGTAGGTATGACGTTGATCCCTGATGTGAACTCTATTAAATCAGCTGATAAGATAGTTTTTCGAGTTTTGTTTTCATTGCACTTTTTAGTGTAATTAGCGAATTAATTAATTTTACTTAAAATTTTATTGGGTTATGAAAGTATAGCAATTATGAACGGTCTAAAATGAAAAAAACTACTTATATCTTTTTTAAATCATGAAAAATTCGACGCAAAATTCCACCACTGGGGGGTTCAGAATCATGTACTGGATCCATGGTACTCGTTTCTGCGTCGATGTCAGATACACCCTTTATATGACGACGTCAGCGACGGCGGAGCGATAGGGTCATCACTATCTTGGTGTAGTGGTAAGGGCTCCATTTCGTAGGTGAAATTTAGAATTGGGTTCTAACCTAAAAATAATTTAATGTCCATCAGATAGATTTATAAAAAATATTGAACAAGTTATTTTTTATTTATTCTTTCATTCAAATCGTTAGGAAGATATATTGATTTGAAATATCGCACGACGTAACGCCGTACTATATTTTGTACCACGGCGTGACGTAATTAGCCCCCACTCCGTAACTTTAATACGCTATATCTCAGTAGTTTTTGGTAATTTCGACAAAATAAAAAATACGGGTCTTAATTTTTTTTATTATGTATAAGACGGACTAATCTTTTTCTTTTTTTTTTTCGATTTTCATACCTTGGATACATCCCTAATAAAGCTTTCAATATACCCTCTAATCTTGGCAATAATGATTTAAATAGACAAACCTACAGTTTCGCTCCGGAGAAGTACCCCGATCCGCGTCTCAATGCTAAGTCGTCGTTCGACAGTCGCCACTTTCCAAAACGATCTGTCTACGTGCCGCCATTACAAAATGACGTCACGGCGTTTGCCCTACTACAATGTAAATCAAATGAGCAACTTTTATTAAAATGATATTGTTATACACGACTTATATATTTACCTAACAGAAATAGTTCACAAAATCTTTTTCTTGAAATTCTTATATTTACAAATGTAACTTCTGTGACTGATTGACGGGCACAATCAAACTGTAGATGACAGAAAGGTTCAATTCGAAAACATGTAGCAAAGTGAAGATTTTTCCATTAAACTGATAATATGGATAACATGGGAGGGGAGGCATTCAATAAAATTATTTTGTGTCAACTACAGGGCTTTCAATGATTTCTTTTGCTTACTAAGTAGCTTCTGCATGCGACTTCGTCCGTGATTTTAAACATAAGACATGGTACGTCGCAATTGTAATGCTGCCTACGTAACGCAAAATTCAGCGCAGAGGGCGCTACAAGCACATCCAATATGTAAAGAAAACCCCAACCGACCGATAAGGATAATAAAGGTTGGGTAAACAAATGACCAAATAAAATATCAAATTGTACATACCTAATCATCATAGTAACAATACTAATGAATTTTGAAATAATCTTTTGTTCCACGAATTAATTCCAACTTCCCCAAAATTATTTTATGAAGTAATTTAATTAAAATTACGTAATTTTTAAAAAAGTGACAACACCACTTTGGGGATATTATTATGAGC
This sequence comes from Sesamia inferens, assembly GCA_037179545.1. NCBI lineage: Eukaryota > Metazoa > Arthropoda > Insecta > Lepidoptera > Noctuidae > Sesamia > Sesamia inferens. The sequence goes on along the minus strand of CM073935.1, from coordinate 10,592,628 downwards.
GACGCGAACACGTACCGCGTGCCCCCCTTCGCCCGCGAGTATGGCCTACCGCACATGTATTAAGTTACCTAATTTTGCGAAATAATATTTATTTTTAGGGGGATTTTGTTTTTAAGTTTAGCCCGGCTTTGTAGACATTAGTAGAATCAGTTTGTCGTGTTAGACAGTAAAGAAAAAGGAAAAGGAGAGGGAAACAAAGAATTTAATAAAATAATATAAAAATAAAGTTAAAAATATAAAAAATGAAAATGAAATGATATGCGTGAGGTGAGGAAAGATAAAATAAATAGTAGAAAATCATCAGCAGCGGTCAATAATGTAGAAAATCATCAGCAGCGGTCACGGTGAACACAGATGCAGAGCAGCAGTTGAAGCAGCACAGGTAGGTTGGGTCACAGCAGAGCAGTGGTAGACAGCAGTAGAGAGCCTCCCTCGGAAGCTGCAGACGAGTGCTATACGCAGTGGTAGAGCCTCTTGAAGTCAGCAACCCCTCGAAGGCAAGGGCGGACGAGTTCCGCAGCAGGAACGGCAGTAAGAGCGGCGCTGGTGGTAGGAGCGGCGCCGGAAGCCGAGACAGCGCCCGGCAACAGAACCTGCGCCACCATCAAAGGCGGCACCAGGCAGCAGAACAGCGGCAGAATCAGCACTAAATCACAGAATCATAGTAGTAGCACAGCACAGGTCAGCACAGGCAGGAGGAGGTTCAGAGGAGGTTCCCCTCTCCGTTAAGGAGAGGGTACCCCTGGGAGGGCTCTGCGAGGAAAAATTACACAATTAAATTACTGAATTGTTGAAGTCAGACCGAAAACTAAACTGGCACTGGTCAGCGAGGGCTTCTGAAGAAACCTCGGAGAACAGCTTTTTCGCGAAATTTAAATGTTTGAATAATTATAAGCAATATGAAATAACTTGAAGGAGTTCGGATAATAAATCCGGTAGAAAAATAGCAGGCAGTCAAGAATTTAGAAGAAAAGGTTGTCATAGAGACATAATCAACAGCGTTGTCAAAGACTGTCGTAACAATGAAAATATTATTGTAGAATATAAATATAAGTAAATATTAAATTATAGTGTTGTGTTGAGTAGGAAAATTAATACAGCACAGCATAGGTACAGCTTCTTACGCTAAGATATCACCAAGTCGCTGAAACTTAGGCTTGAAGTTGAGCACCGTGTCTGTAAGCTGAATAACGAGTCTTGGTGTAGTAAAATGTTATCAGAACAGCGCCTCATAATACTGTAATGCGTATTATGACCTGAAGAAATGAATGATATAAATGTATGAATACAAATAAATAAGTGTAAGTATCTGTAGGTAAATACATAACACTACAAGTTATCCTTCACGGATCGGACAGGGTTTTCTTTACATAGTAAACAAACCGCCATATTGCACAATGTCGTATCCTTGTCGTACTGTGTTATTTATATGTAACAACTGGGCATTCACTACTCTGCGATGATATCAAAATTTTCATTATTTTTCTATATCAACTATGTATACAACGTTAGTTTTTGTATATGCGATATTTTTAAGTAAAGAATCTATGTATAAAATTTCAAAAAGACATCATGAATAACCACAAAGTTATGAGCTTGTTATCTTGCCTGGTTGTCCCAACAAAAATATGGTCGACGCACCTCTAGCACGGCCACGACTACAACAGCGAGGCGCGGGGGCTAGTACTATGATCTAACGTCAGGTGAGTTGTGCGCTCGATAACCACACTGCAACAATCTCTAACTGCGTTTGGGAAAAAATATAAAATGGTGTAAAAATGATTGTAATCGATTCAGTTGCTTATTCTGAACAAACTGTAATTCAGGTTTCGTATATAGAAAAAAATACCGTTGTATATTATGGCAGTCATTTCATTCTTACGTGATGAGAGTTTGTGTATAGTGTAATGCCATTCTATTTATTCACCTGCAATCTAATTACGTAACACAATTACAGTCTGATTCTCATTTTAATGACAATGCATAACCGTTGCCTCATATGTTCGAAAATTTTGTCTGTTCAACAACATAGATGAATTTTGTTGGCCTGTCAAAGTGGAACCCATTGTTACCGACAGTGTGTTAAGCAATTACCCTTCTGGTGCCATGGATTGGCAGTGAGGGAACCTGTAAATGAATGAAATCGTGCGGCGAGCTTCATCAACGTCTCCAATTCAGTCATAGCGACCAAGACCATTCTGTCAAGAACGAAACGAAAAAGAAGAAGAGCCATGATTGGCACTATTGACACCACACTTTACCAAAGTTTTAATAGTGAAATCTGTATTGAACAGAGCTGCTATGTTTCCAGAAATTGCTTTTGACAACAGTTAGACGTCCATTTAGGGTTCCGTACCAAAAGTCTGTCTAAAGAAGATGTAGCGGAACAAACTCTTCATAACGAATATGGGGAGTTTGTTCTGTCACTTCTATTTCTCAGCGAAAACACTAGAAAGTGACGAAGAGTGGGCGTTTTGCCAGACTGTTTTAATTAATACTGGCGTCGAAAAAGTGCTGTTTCTCAGCCTAAATTGAATAAATGACATTTGTTTTTTACTTCACCTATCACTAACTTTTTACGGAACATTTTAACTGAATGGATCGTAACTTGTGTAAATTATTTCATCACCAATGTTCTCGAAACGGTGAAAGAAAACATCGAGAGGAAACATTGAAGACATGTGGCATTCGAAGCCTGTGTCCCAGGAGTATAACATTGTACACTGATCATGTTATACAATATGCCTAATGTGACCTCAAAAACTGAATGTCTATCTGCAGTATATTTCGGACGCTCGCCTCGTTCTAATAAATCGGATTACTGAAGTCAAAGCCGCACTTGTATTGTTTCACTGTAATCGACTACTTAGCGGATAGACCGACAGGCTTTGGGAAGATTTCTACATTTTTGAAGGCTTTGAGGTTAATGCAATCATCATAAATACAGAGTTTTCTTGTAAAGTGTAACGTCGATGCCTGGTGATAGGGGAGTATCATACCTATCTATTGACCCCATGTATATTCAGCGATTTTTTGTAGTTTTCGAGATATATAGTATTTTTTTCATCTGAAGCAATTGGAGTTGTATTATTTATTATATTTCAGACGTTTTTTCTTCATTTAAATCGTTCTTATCTACAGTTTCAAAAAAAACTGTACCAACTTAATAGGGCATCACTAGAAATCCATCATAAGAAATCTCAAGGTCATACAGAAAGCTATAGGGAAGGCTAGGTGTTTCTCTACGTGATCGAATTAGGAATGAGGAGATTCGTAGAAAAACGAAAGTCGCAGACATAGGCCAGCGGATTAGCTCTTTAAAGTGGCAGTGGGCAGGGCACATAGCTCGTAAAGCCGATGACCGATGGGGCAGAAAGGCTCTTGAATGACGACTTGATCACGCACCAGCAAGTGCAGCGTCGGAGGCCCACTGACTAGGTGCTCGAATGACCTGACCAAATCCAACCACAGACACCAAGACCAATCGCAGAGAAGCGCTGGATATAGGCCGTGTCCACCGATCTTTTTGGAAATCCTTAGGGGCCTATGTCTAACGTGTAAAAAGCGAAAATAATAGTAGAGGTGAAATAATTTACACAAAACAAAGCGCCTGCGAACAGGTCAGTTGGAATCGTTCGGACCGCCCATTGGTCCGTTCGGTCCAAACGATCCCAACTAGTCGCAATCATTTGACAAAAATGTGTTCGCCGATTAGGGGGCTGGTATCAAAATGCACACAAAATTAATCGGAGATTCTGCTTCGCGCAGTTCACAGTTATAAAGATCATTATTTTTTTGGAAAAGTTACTTTATATAATGACTCGCTCTGAGAGCTGGCGCAAGGCGCTCGTGAATATTTATTGGCTAAAAATAATTTGTTTACTTACTCACCCCATAAGGTTCCCGCTGCTAGGATACAGGCCTTCTCTCAAGAGGGGACTGGGCCGTAATATAACATGCTCTGGTCCAGTGCGGGTTGGCAGATGTCATGTTGTTTTAAATTTTTGTTAACACGTCACTGTTGTTACATGTACGACGTACCAACAGTGTAGGTACCACAGCTCTCTATGCAACCTTAAGCTTTTTTATGATGGATTTCTAATGATGCCCTATTAAATACAGTATTTTTTTTAAACTGTTGTTAATAAAGATTTAAATAAAGAAAAAGTATAAAATTTATTTATAAATATATGTATATATTTATTTAAACCTAGCATAGCCTTCTTTAGAGCTCTCTATGCGACCTTAAGCTTTTTATGATGGATTTCTAATGATGCCCTATTAAGTACAGTTTTTTTTAACTGTTGTTAATAACGATTTAAATAAAGAAAAAGAGTATAATATATTTATTTATAATGTTAAACCAGACAAAAGTTATACATTTCTTAATTAGAGGTTGTCTGTAAAAGATCGCTCTTAGCGATTAGACCGCCCACTGTGTAACCCTTTGTAAAATCTTTACATCACACCAAGTCTCTCCGTGCTTTAGAAGGCACGTTTAGCCTTTGGTTTTATTTTTTGGGATGGGAAATCATCGAATGACTTCTCCCGCTCTGGGCGGAGTGGAAGGGCGTATCAGACTTTTACTGACTAAAACCCACCCGTGTTTCTTCTCTTGCCTGTGCAACGGCCAGGGCCACGGTTTCTTGTTTAACCAACCCGCAACCCTGACCCAGGAGGCATCGGTCTTCGTGGACCCCGTTACGATGTGCTGACATCTCTTTGAGGCGCGCGTGAAACACGACGCGCCGTCGAGTCGGGCCTGGTCCTTACCGGGCGGCGAGCTGCCCACTGCTCACCGCACGGAGGCCCGCGCCTACGGTGACTGAGAGTTAGGTGTAGTCTCCCGACCAGGGCGTCTCCTGCGGCGGATAGTGGCGTGAGGGCGCTGGGATTCTGCTCCGCCTCCTCCTTTGCCAGCATCACTGCTTCGCAGAAGGAGGTGACGGCTGCCGTGCACTCTTGCTCCGAACCATGGCCTGGACCAGGGTTGGACGCGAGGACACGGCGGTGCTCTAACCTAGCCTTTGGTCTCCGCTATTATTCAAATTCCTTTTACAGGCGTCTCGGGTCGTCAGAGAATCCTAATTCTTTAACAATAAAAAGCAACCTTATTTGTGAGTGTCATAGACGAAGTGGGCACAGGTCAGCTATCATTATCGTCCCACTGCTGGGCGCAGGTCTCCTCTCATATAGAGAAGGATTGAGCTAAATCACTACGCTTGCTCAATGCGGATTGATTCAGTGGGCGATTTCAGACTTAAAGTCCAGGTTTCCTCAAAATGTTTTCCTTCACCTTTTATCAGTCATTAGTGTCCAAGATATGTTTAGAAAATACGTATAACTTAGGAAAGTTACATTGGTACTTGCCTGACCTGGAATCGAGCCCGCACACCCATACTTGAGAGGCTGGTGTTTTAACCACTAGGCCACTACGGCTGAGTGGTCAGGTAGTACAATATATTTTTGAATTGTCCACAGATTAATAGACCAACTTATATCTCAGCCGGATATCCTGGACATCAACTGCGTGGACCCACTCAACCGATCAGCCCTGATAGCCGCCATCGAGAACGAAAATATCGAGCTCATCAAGCTACTGCTTCTCTCTGGGATCAAAGTCAAGGTCAGTTGAAGGTTATTTTATATATTTTATTCTTATAGAAAGTGACGCCTCATAGGACTGGTATGACCTGTTAAATTGTTGAATTGTTCGCTGGTCTCTCGTTGTCATTGAAATTTATTCATTGTCCATAACGCACAATATCCACGTAAACACTTCCAGGATATAGTAACTGATCGGCAGGCAATGCGTGCATGCGACATTTATTTAGCCGAAAAAACTAGGAGTTGCATTTCCTGGTTATAACTCCATGTTACAACCCCCTCCTATAACTCTTGGTGGGACTCAAATGACAAAATTTTTCCATCTTTCTGTTAACATCATCTCAACGTTAATCCCAGCCGCATCCGAACATTTTTAGCATTGGAGTCTGGGGTCCGCTTTACCAGTCTAACTGCTGGTTTAGGCTAAACTTCGATATTTTCCGGGAAGCGACTGCCGTCTGACCTCCACAACCCGAAGGCGATATCGATGCATTGCAGTTAGACCAATTGTTGAACTTATTGAGGGCTCCAACAACCCGTAACAACTGCCATTAGATGTTCGTATGGCAACCGGGACCAACAGCTTAACATGCTTACCGATGCACGACCAGACCAGTGCAAATATTCATATTCATGCATACAAATATTTGCACAGCGCGGGGATCGAACCCGCACCTCCTTGCGCCGCGTTCGCTACCGCTACGCCACGGAGGCTGTCAAGCTGCTTACGCCCTGTTCCTCATATTTCAATACTGCTTTTATATTTACCTAACAGCTTATTCAACATTCATTGTGATTTTGAGTCATTTGAGAGAGATATTTTCTTAATTACTTACGGAACTATGAGCTTTTCAGTAAAAATGTTACCGTTTGAACTGAGCTGAAATGAACTACTAAATGGTGTAGAAAAATTCCTTTCATGATGAAATAACAGCAGAGCTAGCGGTAAGATTTTCAAATAACTGGCCTCAAATCCTTACTAATATTATAAATCGGAAAATGGGTTTGTTTGTTTGTTTTTCCCTCTTTCACGCCGTAACTATTAAAACGGTTGTTTTGAAATTTTGCAGAAATAAAGTTAGAAGTCCGGATTAATTAATGGGGCACTTTTTGTCCCGGAAAAAAATCATATTCCCGAAGCAAAACAAAAATATTGTTAGCTTCATACCAGTTCGCTGATAGATGGCGCTGTGTGTAGGTAGAATAGAATACTCTTTATTATGTACACCATATAGATTACAGAACATAAATAAAAATATTTTACAAAGGGTGACACAAAGGCCGTCTTATTGCTAAGAGCGATATTTTACAGACAACCTTTGGATGGAATTCTAAGGGGAAGGATAAAGAAATAATGTAGGTAGTCTACAGTGTACTATTTACATAGATTATACAATAAATATATACGTTAAGTGTATCATACTAGTTTAAATAAATTTATACATCTAATTAATAAATATCTTACAAGAGCACATAAAGTATAATAAAATGTTAAAAGAGAGGAAAATCAGGAATCCAAAAAGCGCGATATAACTGCACTCCACGAGGGCGGAAAGCTAGTAGGTGCTATGGAAGACTTCACTACAGATATAAAACAGTTTTGCTTGTTGTAGAGACAAACAGCTGTTTTGTTTGCGCGCGCCATTTTGTTTACATAGACCATTAATAGTCTCTTTAAAGCTAGTCGCGACTAAGGCACAAAGACTAAAAGGCAAGAATATTGCTAAATTAAACTGTAATAAATTATTTCTGTTTATTCGTCGTCGTTATGAATCATTTTATTCACTACTAGCTGTGTCCCGTGGTTTTGACAGACAAAAGACAGTATATAATGTAATTTTGGTGTATGTACAGATGATAACATATCAAGTTACAACAATCTGTCAGATTTCGTTATTAGATTTTCAACTTTATCTCTAAAGAATTAAAGCTCAAGTTTGATTGCTAGCTTGACCTGCTGTCGCCCGTACATATCCCATATAGTAAAAACGATTATTTCAATATCATAAACAGATACTAAAATTTTATTAATTATATGTTGATATAGATTTTACTTGCTCCGTGTGGATTGTGTGATGGTATACCCACGTCATCTAAAGGGTGTATCTGACATCGACGCACAAACGAGTACCATGGATCTAGTACATGATTCTGAACCCCACAGTGGTGGAATTTTTCGTCGGCTTTTTCATGATTAAAAAAAAAATATATATATATATATATATATATATATATATATATATATATATATATGTAGTTTTTTTCACTTTAGACCGTTCATAATTGCTATGCTTTTATAACCCAATAAGATTTTAAAGTAAAAATTAATTAATTTGCTAATTACACAAAAAAGCGATTGCGCTTTTTTGTGTTTTTCGAGTTTTGTTTTCATTAGTAAACAAAACTCGAAAAACTATCTTATCAGCCGATTTAATAGAGTTCGCATCAGGGATCAACGCCATACCTACAAACACGCACAGCGGCACGCTTGCAACGTTCAAAGGCCGAGCCAACACATTTTTTAAACATTGTTATTAATGTAACCGTTCATTAACGACATAAATAACTATCATAATTTTATTAGTTGCATGCGATCTAGCCTTTTCGCGAAGTTTATAATTTTTGGGTTGATGTGACAATCTGTCTATGTGACTTTTTGAGGTGAGCGTGAAACACAACGCGCCGTCGACCCTGGCCTGAACCGTACCGGGCGTCGAGCTGCCCACTGCCCGCAACTACGGTGGTCACCAGGGCGTCTCCTGCGGCGGCTAGAGGCGTGAGGGCGATGAAATCCTCGCTCCCTCACGCGTTCCGCCTCCTCCTTCGACAGCATTATTACTGCTTACCCTCAGGCGGCACCGTGGTCAATCTCTAGTTTATAATAATACTAGCGGCCGCCAGCGACTTCGTTCGCGTGGTGTTAGTTATGCTCCGCTCCTATTGGTCGTAGCATGATGTTATATAGCCTAAAGCCTTCCTGGGTTAATGGGCTATCCAACGCAAAAAGAATTTTTCAAATCGGACAAGTAGTTCCTGAGATTAGCGCGTTCAAACAAACAAACAAACTCTTCAGCTTTATACAGTATGTTAAGAATACCCTGTCCGACCCGTGAAAGTGTTGTTAGGTATCGATAACTGATTCTACTAATGGATACAAAACCGGGTTAAACTTAAAAAGAAAATCCCCCTAAAGAAATAAATATTATTTCGCAAAAAGAGGTAACTTAATAAATCTGCGTTAAGCACCCTCCCGCGGGCGGCGGGCGGCAGGGCACGCGGCACGTGGTCGCATCGCTATTCGCTCATAATAATACCGGTGTTGTCATTTTTTTAAAAATTAAGTACCAAATTTCGGAGAAGTTGGAAATAGTTCGCGGGAAAAAAAGATTATTTCAAAATTCATTTGTATTGGTACTATGATGATTACGTAAAATTTTATATTATATTTGGTCATGTGTTTACCTAACCTTTATTATCCTTATGGGTCGGACAGGGTTTTCTTAACATACTGTATATTAGTAATTAGTATAGATTTAAAAAACGTCAATAGTTTCTCTTATCCTAATTTCCCAGTAACATTGAAAACCACTTAATGTGGAAAACCTCATAAAATAAAAATAAAACGTCTTATAAAAAAGTGTTGCACAAAGATCACATGCAAATCTTTTAAATAACAAATTCTAGCACTCATGCTCAGATTCAAATATTTCACGGCAAAAAAATTACAGGACAGTTCACCACGTAAAAAAAAACGCTTTGTTTCGAAAAAAATCTATGGAAAAGAATACCTTTTACTCCCTCGGGAAATCATAGGCAAAATAGTTTGCATGATGGCATTGATCGTATATTTTCATATAAAAAGGTTTTAGTGCGACTTACGAAATGGAAATAATGGCTAAGTTTTGGTAAAGAGTAATGGAGCCGATGTCATGCTGGAAGTTTACAACTTGGAGTAAACATATAATGGCCCAGAAGTTGAGATAATTTATGTATATTTGATTTGCTCAAGAGCATATAACTTTAAGCAATTACTTCCACACGGGTTGATCGGATGTTATGCTTAGCTCACAGATTTCAGTCAGTGGACAGTCGCTCTACGCAAAATGTTCATTGAGTCCAAAGCTAAGGTGGCTGCCGGGAAACTTGGCGCTATTGTAAATGTCCTGCGGTACTTCACACCAGGACACCTTCTAGTGTTATACAAAGCACAGGTCCGTTCGTGTGTTGAGTGCAGGGCGGTAATCGCGCTAAATAAATAAATAAATAAATATATACGGACAAATCACACAAATTGAGCTAGCCCCAAAGTAAGCTCGAGACTTGTGTTATGGGATACTAACTCAACGATACTATATTTTATAACAGATACATATATAGATAAACATCCAAGACCCAGGCCAATCAGGAAAAGACCGTTTTACATCATGACCTGGCCGGGGATCGAACCCGGGGCCTCCACGTCGCAGGCAGGCGTGTTGACCGCTGCGCCACGGAGACCGACAAAAATAAATAAAACAGTAGAAGTTCAACTCTTGTTCGTATCTAATCCAGTTAAAATTATGGTTTACTTTCGATCATATTTCGTATCGCGCTAAAGTTTCAACTTCGGTTTAAGTAAAATCAATGTAGGTATGAGTGATACATTTCATCAGACATAATAATTAAAACTAAATTAATTATAAGTAAATCTAATCGTTTAGACGTAAGCTTGATATGGCATAGAAAAAGCTAGCTTTGTTTCAACTTTGTCATTTGAGAACGGTTACGTTCCAATTGCGATCCAATTATGGTTAAACCGTTAGCGCGATACGAAACATAACAAAAGTTATGGTTTTTTATGCTGTTTTGGTTGAATTATTTTAGCGCGATAGCCTCTCTGTAGCCACATTTGGGCTGGTACTGCGAAATTCCACCTGGCAACTTTGGATTCGGTGTAGAGCGGCGAAGAAGCTAATTGGCGACTCCAATTTATTTCAAAACGGTTTCCAAAACTTGGAGCACAGGCAAAGCGTAGCCAGCCTGTCGGTGTTCTATAGGATGCATTTTGGAGAAGGTGCGAGGGAACTGTATGACTTAATTCCCCCATCTCCGTTCCATCATCGGACGACGCGTCATTTATAATTTAAGTGTCTTCAGGGCTAGAGTGAATAGGCTTAATACACTAGCGCGCTTTACCATCAACGATTGCTTCACTGCTTACCATCAGGCGGGATACAACTCCCAAAAGCTGAAGGCGGTCGGTACTGTCCACGGATACATTCCGAAAAGTAGGAGCCATGGTGAACGGGCTCCTTTTGGCGATGAAGAGACACTGCTTTCGGGAAGCTACGTAGAATCTTCTCGTCCGAAATATCGCAGTGTCTCAATACAAAAGTCTTCGACCAGTGGTGTTGCATCTATGGAACTGAGACATGGTCGCCTCGCGTGGGCCTTATTTAAAGCTCAAGATCACTCAAATGACAATGGGGAGCGCTATGCTTGAGGTTTCACTGCGTGATCAAATCTAAAATAAATGGATAAATAAAATAAATAGGATCAGTTCAAAATCGAACTTATAATAATAAAAAAACACATATCCGTCGATCATTCTTGAGCTCTAATACTTACTTATTATTTCGAAAATCTTATAAACTGAATAAAAATTTATAATTACAACTTTTAAAAGAGACTTTTAACGTTAACTGTTTTTCTGTAAAGTGAACTCATTTGTCGATTAGTGAATTTTGCCATTCAAGCGTCAATGTTTTAATCACGTCCAAAGTAGAGTGACGATAAAATAATGGGACAAAGATCAACGCTCCGTTTTTATGATTATGGGTTATAAAATATTAAATCCTTTAGTGGTTTAAAACGTATATGAAACGCTATTTTAGTGATATTTTATAGTATGGTGATATAATCGCTAGTGAGATCGGCTTTAGAGTACCAGCGAACCACCCTTACGTCGCACAGTATTTTTTTATATAATTATAATCTAGTGCTTGATGCAGTCGTTGATGGTAAAGCGCGCCAGTTTATTAAGAATCTATTCACTCTAAAAAACTGACTGAATGGGAAGGAAGATGCAATGTTATACTTACCCAACAACACGACCAACGATGCTGCGACAGAGGGAGATGTATCTGGAGACCCTCCAAGATACAATATCAATTTGGCGTATCGTACCCGGCACACATCACAACACAACTGCTCAGACCGGTCCTCTGTATGGCTTCATCAATCCCTTGGCGGCAAGACTTTGTCTGGTGGGTGATAACTTCTGCCGGCGGCCGATGTTAATTGTTTTGGCATACCACCGTGGAAATTAGAGAGAGAGAGGTTAGGTACAGTAAGGGTCAAAAGTGAAGTACCACTTTTGACACTTGTTGTTAGTACAATAAAGTTCAAAAGTGATAATGCACTTTTGACCCCTTACTGTAACTATGGCAAATATGAGTTACGGGTCAATGAATTTTAGGGTTTTAAAACCGGAGATACGGCTTTCACTTTCTCTTTAGATACAAAATTAGACTGCCTGAAAAAACGGCTAATTCAGAGCTTAGTTTGTTTACATACACATTTTTTATGCTTTAATATAATAAATACTAGCTGCGCCCGCATAAGTTTCGATCTCGTTTGAACATTGTAAGAAAAATGATCTTGTATCCTTTAACTTTTATCTGATTATAAACCATAATAGGAATGTTTCCTGGGTAAAAAGAAAATTATTCTATTTAGTCCGTCATTCATATTACATAAAGGCATCAAAGATCAGGAGTGGTGGCTGGTCACGTCACTGCTCGCTAAAAAGTGTAGCGTGCAGTGACGTCACACGAGTTCATTTTTTGATTATATGAAAAAAGAAAAAATACGTGTCTAGTATTTTTTGGAAATCTGACTGACGGACTAATTAGTTTTTTTTTTAGTCAACTACCCTATTATGTGTTACGTAATATATACGTAAAATACATTTTGCGTTATCAAAGGATCGTATCCTTTGATAATGCAAAATGTATTTTTTATTTTGTGCCCCAAATTCCATCCAAATCCATTCAGTACATTCTGCGTGAAAAAGTAACAAAGACCCATCCACAAATTCATACAAATTTTCACGTTTATAGGAAATTTAAACGTTGTTTTCTTTCCGTAATACAAACTTTGAGAACTTCAAGACCTCACTCGACAGTGGCGCCAACTGGTGAGCAAAAACGGTAAACCTTATAACTTGGTAAAATATTAACAAATTGAACAAATATTTAACATTCAAACCTTTTTATCCATTTCAACATTATTTCCAAATAAATTTAATATCTCCTTCACTCATAATTTAACACCAAAACATTTACAACGAGAATAAAAACCACAGATAACTCTGAAGTTATATTAATCTGGCGGATTTCAGAAGACAGGTTTACGGTCTAAATAAACACAGGTTATTGTTATACCTAAATCATTCGGTTGGTCCCGAAACACAAAAAACGTAAACATTCAGAAGTTTGAAAGATTTGGCAACATGGTGGAACATTCAGATTTATTGGTTTCTAGTATTTGGCCTAATGGATTTTTTGATAGATTTAAGGTGAAAATAAAATGGCTAAAGGCACTTCCATAAATACATTAAGAATAACTTTTGATGTGACTCAATCGAAGTAATGCATGGATGAAAATTCCAGAGATTCGCATGATTTGGTCTCTGAATTGACTCAAGTAGGAAACCATATTTGCGAATCATATATATACATATATATTTTTAATGATTATAAACAAGCGCTTGACCGCAATCCCGCCTGATGGTAAGCAGTGATGCGATCGTTGATGGTAAAGCGCGATAGTTTATTAAGAGCCTATTCACTCAGAAAAACTGAGCGAATAGGAAGGTAGACGGCAGTTGAGCGAGGTGATGCAATGTTAAACCCAACAACACGAACAACGATGCTGTACCAAAGGGAGATTGATCTGAAGACCCTCCACGACCAAACTCCCAACACAACAACATTAGGCGCATCGTACCCGGCACACATCGCAACACAACTGCTCAGACCCGTCCTCCGTACGGCTTCACCAGACATCATGCCGGAACACGACAAATCGCTTGGCGGCAAGGCTTTGTCTGGTGGGTGGTAACTTCTGCCGGCGGACGATGTTATGGCCTACCACCGAGAAAACCATCATGTCATTCTCTATATCATTATTTATTTTTCTCCCCTTATACGCAACCAAACTTCACAAACCAGGTATCCATATACACAGAATTTATCGGAGATTCTGCCTCGCGTAGTTTACATTAGTGATTACGCTCACTCCTTCTCTGTATGAGAGGAGACCTGTGCCCAGCAGTGGGACGATAAAAAGGTTGATGATGATGATCTACATATGTATAAACAACTCAGTACTACAAGGATACGAGACATATAATTTAGAAAAGTTGCATTGATACTTGCCTGACCTGGAATCGAACCTGCACACTCATACTTGAGAGGCTGGTGTTTTAACCACTAAGCCACCACGACTTGGTATTATGCAAATAACAACTGGGTATACACTACTCTGTGAAGAAATATAAAAATTTTAATTATTTTGTATGTTAACTATACAGGCTGTATCTGACATCGTAACGCAAACTTCGGGAAAAGGCTAGACCGCATGCCACTAATAAAATTATGATTGTCATTTAAGTCGTTAATGAACGGTTACAGAATTCACAGCGTTTAAAAAAGTGTCGGCTCGGCCTTATAACGTTGCAAGCGTGCCGCCGTGCGGGTTTATAAGTATGACGTTATTCCCTGATGTGAACTCTGTTGAATCAGCTGATAAGATAGTTTTTGAAGTTTTGTTTTCATTGCGCTTTTTTGTGTGATTAACGGATTAATTAAATGTGTGTAAATGCATATTTAGAGATAGAGGTTGAACTGCACACTATATCATTCCGCCTTTTGTTAATTATATTGGTATTGTAAGTAAGCATAGCATGCTGTCTTAGTGTTATGTGCAATATATAAATTTGCCGAAATGACAAAACTTTGCAGGATCACAACTGGTAGAGGAAAGGATGAGAATATTTTATTTTTAGAACAGCTCTTTTTGCACGTTCCAGGGAGAGAAGGATAGATTTTGATGTTCCACCCCATGATGTTATGCAATACTGAAGTAGATTGATTGATTTCTGGGTCTGGTTGTTTTGTATATGAGTTTCTATGTGTGTAAACGCATCCAAAATACAGGAGAAATTCCTAGTGTGGTGTTGTTTTCTTTTTTTTTTTTTAATTTTTAAAAAGAAAAGAAAATCTTTAAAAAATATCATTAAAATATCTTTACTGTATCCGCTAGTGCTGCGCTCTGGTGGTCGAATATTAGTATTATCCCGTATTGAACTGCCAGTATCAGGTTGCACGGACCACAGCAGGTCAAGCTACCCCAAACTGTCAGATATTCCCCATCAACCTTGAGCCTTAAAATATTTCTAGATAGAATTTTGCTTTATCGTGATTGGATATCGTTGTCCAGCACATATCAGGACTTTAGCTACCTAATCTTTTTTGGCTTTCTATAATATGTTATCTTACACAACATCCTCATTAATTAGCGCGCGTAGGCAAACTTAATTTTATTGAATTATCTTCTCTCATTATGATATCATATATGACCTCTTTTTAGAATAATTAATTAGTATGAACTAATTAGTATAGGATCGATGTGAAACCGGACTAAACGTAACAGTTTTTGAGGTGTACGTCACTGGAAACAAAGCCAGTTACAGAGCAAACGCTTATTTGAGGCAATGCTTGAGGTAGCTGCGCGGTAATTCGCCACTCACCCGACCCTCAGGCATTGGTGGAGAGCTAACAATTCCCCTAATAACCTCTTCGCCTTTTGCCCCCCAAATAATATCAGGCACGAGGAGGCGACGGGAAGTGTTCCAAGCGCGCCGCGGGGGAGTCAAACATCTCACTTCCCCCCCCTGATCCGAGGAAGCCCGCAGTGGTGGGTCGACACCAGTCGGTGTTTGCGGAAGTATAGTATGTTCCTGCAGTCGGAGACGGTGTCAGTGTGATATGGAATATCAGGGTAGTTGCGAATGTCCAAATCCAGACTCAAAATAGAATGATATTCCCTATTGGAATAAGCCAATTATATTTTGTCCAACATGGGAACCGAACCCACACTCAACAGATGCGTTTCTAATCGACCAACGATACGGTTCCAACCGAGGTACTTCTAATTAACAACGATAGCAACTAAGCTCCAATTAGAAATAAAATTACTTAAAATGACAAGGGATAAAAACTGGTCTGTTACCAAATGAGTTTTTATTTTCTTTGCAATCGTAATTAGTGAGCTTTTTTTTTTGAATAGGAAATCATCAAATGACCTCTCCTCTCCGCAAATCACATCTTGTGGGAGTGTATTCTTTGGCAGAATGAACGCAATATTATGTTGAATAGTGTACAAGTTACATCCGGAGTCGTTTATTTACGAACCATGTAGAAACTAGAACCAATTTCCGTGCGTTGAGGCGCTTTTTCCATACCTATTATTGGAATCAATTGTAACAGCACATACCTACTTAAGACCCATTAACTTAATCAAATTTTATTCCGTGGTGCTTGGCAATCTGGGCTTCTCCCAGTTGCATTAATGTCCCTTTGTGCCGATTGGCCTAGTTCTGTTCTGTCTCCTGCTTGTTATGGAGGGAAATGGAAAAATATCTTTTTTCTTACTCCTCCGCTATTTTTTTTGATTAATTTCGTTGCGGGACCCAAGACAGTTGAATCGATTCTCCGGGACTCGTCGAGCTTCATTGCTCGGCGTTTTTCTGGCGGTCTCTACTGTTGGTTCTGGCTTTCAGGATTTGCAGTGGGTGGGAAAAAGTGTGGCGGGATTTTCCAAATAAAAAAATAATGACCTCTCCTGCTCTGGTCATGTCAGACTGTTACTGATTAAAATCCGCCAGTGTTCATTTACTTGCATGTGAGCCAGGGATCACGGTCCCCTTGACCACGGCCCTTTCGAATAGCCCGCGGAATTAGAGTGCTTTGAACTTTATTTTATACTAGCTTTTTGCCCGCGTGGAAATCAGTTATATCGCGCTTTTTAGGTCCGCCTCGGGTGTATCAATTTTTTCAATAAAAGGTAGCCTATTTCCTTTCTCAGGGTCTAAAGATTGTCTGTGCCAAATTTCATCAAAATCGGTCGAGAGGTTTAAGCGGGAAAGCGTAACAGACAGACAGACAAACAGAGTTACTTTCGCATTTTAATATTAGTATGAAGAACGTTCGGATAGGTCGAGATAGGGCGCTGGTTGCTCCCGATTAGCCAATTTTTTAGTGACGCATAAAGATGCCAGCTAAAGAATTTGTGAAAGAACAGTTCGAAAGTTAGAAACATTTATTTATGGCGGAACGACCGGTTATCTTAACGTTGGGCCAACCTGAATCTCCATAACTAAGGACCTTAGAGAAATTTACTGAATAAAGTTTTAGTGACGATTTGGTAACAAACAACCAATGCTTTATTTTTACTCGTAATAATTAGTCCGTCAGTCAGATTTCCAAAAAATACTAGACACGTATTTTTTCTTTTTTCATATACTTAAACAAAAAATGAAGACGACATACTACGTTGAAAAATCGTGTGACGTCACTGCACCCTACACTTTTTAGCGAGCAGTGACGTCACCAGCCACCACTCCTGATCTTTGATGCCTTTTATATTTGTAATTTTTTTTTTTCTGTAATCTGAATGACGGACTAAATAGAATCATTTTTTTTACCCAGGAAACATCCCTTTTGAAAGGAAAATGAATTTTGGTTCCTGGAACATCAGGACGTTCGGTCAACGTAATCTCCATAGACTCCTTCTAATCATGTGTGGGCACGTGCGGCTTCTCTGGCACTACAATGGCATAATTATATAAATGTGAAATACTACCCCAAATAACACTGTTCATTTTTACTTTTCGTTGTTTCATAATCTGTCCATTACTTGACACAAGATACCTACCCGAAATAACTCAACTTTGTCTTTTTTATTCTCATTAAACTTTTTATTTAAATATGGAGTAATCGATGGAACGTGTCCAATATGAGACCAGTGGGTATAATTGAATAAGACCACTGAATTTGAATTTGATGTAGGTTTGTTCCATACAATTCAACAAATGGCGACGATGCGAAAGGTTTATTAAAATTCACGGCCCACGTATTGCCAAAGTACAATTGTTTATGTTACGATGGGACTGACACACGCTACACGTAAAAGCCCATATAAACGAATAAAGAAAAAAAGAATCAACGGCTTTTGTGAGAGTGATATTCATTAAAATGACATGATTGCCGCGTGTCATTTAATATAAACGGGCTTTTATTTATTAAGGGTTGACTTTTCTTTTTATTCTTATTATTTCTGTTGTATAGATTTTTTCTTTTTTTTTTTTTTTATAAATTATAAACCAGCGCTTGACCGCAATCCCGCCTGATGGTAAGCAGTGACGCGATCGTTGATGGTAAAGCGCGCTAGTTTATTAAGAGCCTATTCACTCTAGCCTTGAAGACACTCAAATCGTAATGTGACGGAAACACCGACGCCGGCAAATTGTTCCAATCCCTCGATGTACGCGGTATAAAGGAGGAAGCAAAACGCTTCGTCCGGATCGCAGTGGTGTCAACAACGTAAGGGTGGAAACTCGCCGTACGACGGGTCGTCCGATGATGGAACGGAGATGGGGGAATTAAATCATGCAATTCCCTTGCACACTCACCAGAATGCATCCCATAGAAGACCGAAAGGCTGGCTACTCTACGCCTGTGCTCCAGGCTTTGGAGACCGTTTCGAGCTAAGTCTGGGTCGCCAATCAGCCTCTTCGCACGCCTCTCCACCGAATCCAAAGCGGCAAGGTGACACTTCGCAGCACCAGCCCAAATGTGGCTGCAGTACTCCACACACGAGCGGACCTGTGCTTTGTATAAAATTAGAAGCTGCCCTGGTGTGAAGTACCGCCGGACTTTCGCGATGACGCCTAGTTTTCTGGCAGCCACCCCGGCCTTGGACTCAATGAACCGCCCAAAGTTAAGGCTCGAGGAAATCTCAACTCCCAAAAGCTGAAGGCGGTCGGTACACTCCAAGGATACATTCTGAAAAGTAGGAGCCAAGGTAAACGGGCTCCTTTTGGCGGTGAAAAGACACGCCTGTGTTTTGACCAAATTTGACAAACAGGTATCAAAGTGCACAGAATTAATCGTAGAGAGTTCATTCGGCCTCGACATTAATGAATATCATTATTTTTTTCAAAAGAACTACTTTATGTAACGCCAGCTCTGTGAACGGGCACAGGGCGCTCGTAACTTTTATTCCAGGAACCTCTAACATCGTCTGTCTAACGAATAACTATCAAACGTCAGTGTTATTGACAGTTAGATATTGTACGCAAATTTCAAAATTATTCCTTAAACAAAACTATCAAAAGATTTAAAAATCAGCTCTTAATATAATGACAATTAAAACTTCTCATTGCGGGGATACCTACCTCCTCTTGGTAAGAGAGCTTGCTGAATTCCTCCACGCGCGCCCAATGCAGTTTGGTAGATCTCACATAATAATACACTCATTTGCAAAAAACGGGCGGTTTTGATTTTCATTCATCTTTAAAAAGATACAATACAAAAAAGGTTTCAATCGTTTGTACGCGTTACTGGCCGGTTTTAAAAATGCCATGTTATTTAAAAAAGTACGTTCAAAATTCAAATTTTCATTTGAGGCTCATTTTTACAGAAAACCCCTTTTTATCCTACATTTTTGGCGCGAAGTTCCAGAAGTTAACATCGACTTTCATAAATTTCATTCAATCTTTGTCGATTAATTTAATATCCTTGACTTTCAAAGCTTTATTTATTGCTGTTTGGATGTATCAAAAACGGTAGATAAAGCTACCAAATTTGTCGCGCTGCTTGAAGAGGGTTGCAGCCAATGCTTCGAGGCTAGGAGGCTAAATGTTAGTCGTTCGACGGTCCAAAGGACCTGGCAGCGATATCAGGAGACTGGTTCCGTCGAGAGAAGGCCTGGTTCTGGAAGGAAACCATGTACCCAACCACGGGATGAGCGTTTTCTTGTGAGTCGCGCATTGAGAAATCGCAAATCTTTGTATGTGGATCTTAAGAACAACCTCCAAGTAGTAAGAAATGTGCATATTATTCTATGGACAGTCAAGAGGAGGCTTCTCGTTGCCAATATACGCAGTCACCGCTCGATCCGCGGACCCAAATTACTCCGTGAGCTCCGAGTTCACAGGCTTAGGTTCGCTAGAAATTGTGAATCATGGACTCAAGAAGATTGGATTAGGGTTTTGTTTTCTGATGAAGCCAGGATATCTCTGTTCGATGAAGATCGACGTCGGTGAGTGCTAAGAAGACAAGGAGAACGCTTTGCAGAGGCATGTTTCGTTGGAAAAGCATAATATAAATACTAATAGAAGTCAGAATGGAAACCCTTATGTTGTTGACACCATTACTTTCCGGAAGAAGCGTTTCGCCTCGTCTTTTATACCGCGTACATCGAAGGCCTGGAACATTTTGCCTGTCCGGACTTTTCGTTTGCCTAAATTTTAAGTGTCTTCAAGGCTAGAGCGAAAAATTTCTTAATGAACTAGTGCGTTTTACCATCAACGGTTGCATCACTGCACTTAGGCAGGATTGCGATCAGTAAATTATTATTAAGAACAGCTGTGAATTTTGTGTGCTTTTGTTGCCAGGACGCTCTTCTCCACGCCATCAAAGAAGAGTACGTGGAGGCTGTAGAACTGCTCCTGCAATGGGAAGAAGATAACCATGTTCCAGGGGAACCTTATGTAAGTACTTTAATTTCATCTATACATACATGTAACTCTCGTTCTTCTGCGGATCTCCTCATTTCTGATTTGATCACTCAGTGAAACTCCAAGCATAACCCTCTCCAATGCCCTTTGAGTGACCTTGAGCTTGCTCATAAGGCCCATTGTTGGCGGCCACGTCTCAGTTCCATATGTTATCACTGGCAACATACACTGGTCGAAGACTTTTGACGACGAGAAGATTTTACGTAGCTTCCCGAAAGCAATCCAGCCGAGTTGGATTTGACGATTGACCTCGAACCGCTGGATGCAGGAGGCACAGGACCGATCGTCGTAGAGATCCTTGGGGGAGGCCTATGACCAGCAGTGGATTTCTTTTGGCCGAAATGATAATACAAGTAAATGTAATTGAATTATATGTAATTTCAAAGATGTAGAAAGTTAATTCCCGCTAATAAATGTCAAAAACTTATCAGTATCTCTCTAACTCTATAGCTTATGACTCTCAGACTAAATTTTTGCCACAACATCGGCCGCCGGCAGAATTTACCATCCACCAAAAGTCTTTCCGCCAAGCGATTCGTCGTGCTCAGACATAATGTCTAATGAAGCCGTACCGAGGAGGGATCTGAGCAGTTGTGAGGCGGGTACATTGCGCCAAATGTTATGTCGGGCGTTTTTTCGACAAATCTCCCTTTGGCGCAGCATCGTTGGTCGTGTTGTTGGGTTTAACATTGCATCACCTCGCTCAAATGCAGTCTTCCTTCCTATTCACTCAGTTTTTTCGAGTCAATATATTATGAATCTAGCGCGCTTTACCATCAACGATTGCATCGCAGTGATGCAACAACAATTACCACGAGGCGGAATTGAGGTCAAGCACTAGTTAATAATTATAAAAAAAAAAGATTGAGAGAGAGGTTAGACTGTAAACATTCTTAATATTACGAGAATTTCCTTTCAGCGTGTTATTATAATTATTTAATTATAATATTATAAAGAGGAAAGATTTGTATTTTTGTATGTAAGGAATAAACTCAAAAAGTACTGGACCGATTTTAATAATTCTTATTTCATTAGAAAGCTATATTATTACTGAGTAACATAGGTTAAATTTTATTTTGGAAAAAAAAAATAGGTTTCCGTAAGATATTTGGACACAAGGTGTAAAAAATCAACCAGACAAGTTTCTTATTTTGCGTACGCTGCCTAAAGTATAAAAGGTAGAACCATAAAATGTTCTTATTAATTGTAGATCTTATATTGATAAGATCTACAATTAATAAGAACATCTACAAAAAAGTCCGCGACACACTATACCTATGTCGAGTGACGCACAACAACCATTATTTATTTAAAAATCTTGAATTTTTTTGGACTATATTTAAATGCATTTCTTTTACTCATGCTATGAATCCTTATCAAAATAAATTATTTCATCACTAAGTACAGTTTATGTAGATAGTATTTGGCGTTTAAATGATTAAAATTGGAAGTTTGGTTTTGAAGTTATGGCGAAATTAATATATTACGATTTCTGCTGCACGGCCCGTTGTGAAGTGAGCGTCACCAAAGGACGCAGTGCACTACCCCCAAGGATTTTTTAAATTCTCTGAACCCCGCTGGGCTACCACCTCATGAACTGTTAAAAGTTGGCACGTCGATAATGCTTCTCAGTAATTTAAGCCCCAACATGTGTAATATTTTACGCAAATAAATGATATTATTATTATTAATGGCACGATACTTCTTATAAAGGAGCTAAAAGATAATTTAATAGTAGCGAAGATTATCACCGGCCCTGCAGCTGGTGAGTTAGCTCATATACCAAGAATACTCATGATTCCTACTGATTTGCCTATACCCTTCAAAAGGTAACATTTCCAGTAAAAATTTCTATCGCTCTAACGATAAGCAAATCCCATGGCCAAACATTCAAATTAGTAGATATTAATTGATTTACGAAAATAATGTTTTACGCATGGGCAAATTTACGTTGCCCTATTACTGGTCGAGGGTCCCGATCATCAGTATATGTTGATACCTGAAAATAATTTTACGTCAAATGTTGTTTACAAAGAAGATCTACAATAATCGCTTTAGTTATGTATCCTAAAACAACGGGTTGCACTCCGGGACAGGCAGAAGTGAAAACTTAGAATTAATTACATTTAAAGACAATCTATGCAGCCTGCAGATCTGTGAATTGACTTTGGAATCAATTTGCCGACTGTGTCTTTCCTGGGTAGGTTTTTTTGCAGCGGTAACCGACATCCACGCGGGCGGAGCTGCGGGCGACCGCTATGTAGTATAAAACAAAGTCACTTTCTCTCAGGGGCGTGCACAGAGATTTTCTTGAAGGTATGCATAGATATACCTACTACCCAAATCTCTGTGCTTATATATGATAAAACTTAAAAAACGTGACGTAGACGTAGTTTCAATTTAACATAGTCGCGTACTTTTTCGCATGTCAACATTGAATTGATGTTTGTGCGTGGCTACAATGAACATCTAAGTATGTGATTGATGATAAGAACAAGTCAAATAAATGATATACGTGGGGTGTTAGGTATTTTTTTTTGCCCAAATGAATACAATGAAATCATCATCTCAGGGTTAATACCAGTCGCATCCAAAGCTTTGGAATCTGGGGTCCGTTTTTCCAGTCTAATTGCTGATTTTGGCAAAATTTCGACATTTTCCGTGAAGCGACTGCCGTCTGACTTGTGGGCTCCAACAACCCGTAACGACTGCCACTAGATGTTCGTATGGCAACCGAAACCAACGGCTTAACGGGCTTTCCGAGGCACGACCTGACCAGTGCAAATATTCATATTCATGCATACAAATATTTACACTGCGCGAGGATCGAACCCGCGCCTCCTTACGCAGCGGCCGCGTTCGCTACCGCTACGTCATGGAGGCTGTCAAAATACAATGAAATGGTATTACTAACTGAACTGTAAATAAGTAATAATTTATTTCTCAAAAAACTAAAAAAATATATTTTACTATCTATAAATTAAATCAACGCGCCTATCTATTTTTAAATAACTCTGTAAAAATTAAATATATATAAGATCGTTGTGAAATCGCTAAAAGTTCTTTTAAAATGGAAATATAGACAAATCTTTCATAAATATGCGTAATGCACTACTCATTGGAATCATAACTATTACATTTTGCTAATTTGTAAACTTCAGGAAAATTATTACAATATAAAGTATAGTATTGAAATTCAAAAGCAAGTAGGTTGAAAAACTTAAGGTCTTTTAAGTTTTTATAATGACGAACTGTCAATGCCGTGTTTTAAAATAATATACCTACACGAGAAACAAAACAATTTATTTGTGTGTACACACTACACAGCCTGCTAACCACATATAATTATCATAATACTTTTTATAAAGACAACCTTTCTTTTGTGTTAAACCAAAACCTCTAAAATAAATGAATATTTAATTCCGCTTAAAACAACCAATATTGAAACAACATAAGCTGCTAAAATAAAAAGGTATTTGAACGAACAACAATCATGCTATATTTCTGAACTTCTTAAATTCGTCGCATTATTAGAAGCTGTGCTTATCGTGCCCTTAAAAGTCAATGAAATTTCACGCACACGTACACAACAATTTAGGCACACAAGCAAATAATTTTATACACAGACAGATATGGAAGAGGCACATTTTGTTTGTGCTTACGGCCGCTACGAGAAGTGGCGCGACCGTCGCGACGAAGGCCAGTGATATTTCGTAGTTAGCACTAGGCCCAATAGATGGCAGTGTTCTCACTAACTGATTAACAAAGTCTTTCAGTTTTAAGTTTGTAGTATATAAATTATTATATATTTTTTTAGAAAACTATTAGGGTATGCAGAGCTTTTCTGCTTGTATGGAGCGCACGCGCCTGCTTTCTCTGTCCCTATATCCCTATGTATGCTTATTTATACCTTTAAAACTTTAATCTCTTTCCCTATTTCCCTTTATATGATTAAATCTTTAAAACTACGCAACGGATTTTGATGCGATTTTTTTAAATAGATAGAGGATTCAAGAGGATGGTTTCTTTGTATAATACATGCATCAGTGCGAATCCAACTCGGCTGGGCTGCTTTCGGGAAGCTACGTAGAATCTTCTCGTCCGAAATACCGCAGTGTCTCAAGACAAAAGTCTTCGACCAGTGTGTGTTGCCAGTGATGTCTTATGGAATTGAGACGTGGTCGCTAACAATGGGCCTTATAAGAAGGCTCAAAGTCGCTCAAAGGGTAATGGAGAGGGCTATGCTTGGGGTTTCACTGCGCGATCGAATCAGGAATGAGGAGATCCGCAGAAGAACGAGAGTAACCGACATAGCCCGAAAAATTGCAACACTGAAGTGGCAATGGGCTGGACACATTGCCGGGAGGACCGATGCCCGATGGGGCCGACGGGTTCTCGAGTGGCGACCACGCACCGGAAGACGTAGCGTGGGTAGGCCCCCGACAAGGTGGACCGACGACCTGGTGAAGGTCGCGGGAAACCGCTGGATGTGGGAGGCGCAGGACCGGTCGTCGTGGAGAACCCTGGGGGAGGCCTATGTCCAGCAGTGGACGTCTTTCGGCTTAAATGATGATGATGATGATGAGCCCGGGCGGGTTGCTAGTAATTAATAAAATAAAAAAAAAGTAAATAAGTATTTTTCATAATCAGCCAATAATTTTCGCACTTTTGGGACACCGGCTTCCTCTAGGCGAGATCTACCACGCTGGCCCAGTGCGGGTTGATAGATGTCATATGTTGTCGAAGTTTTTGGCTCTAGGACATTTGCCCACGATGTTTTCGTTCACCGTTTTGAGAGCAGTGGTGATGAAATAATTTTACACAAAGCGCCTGATGGGGTTCGAACCTACGAGCTACAAATTATAAGTCGCGGCAGATACAATTACCCCACCGCTGCTGAAAGTAAACACGGTATTTAAAAAAAAAAACAATTTTTCAACGAAATATAACCAAAAATTAAAGTACAAAAAGTACCGTTTTCTTATAAAGAATACATATTTTGAGCCTGTTTCATTATCACAAAATAAATCTGCATGTAACCTTCGTCTTCTCTTCAGTTTGAATCTCATGAGATTGAAAATGCCATAAATCATATTTTTATAACAAGTGAAAAAGGCACCTTTGCGCACCTGACCGACGAACTGACTAAGAATTAAAGTTGTCGTCATGCCCGAAATCGGTCGGAAAAATCATCATCACCTCTTAAATTCTGTTTTTAATCGTTTTTAAATGCACCTTTAGTAAGGTGCTTTATACCATTACAGCATGTTGTTTTTCTATTTCATCAAGATATGCTAGAACACTTTATTTTCCTAATATTAATGGATATTGGAAAAACTAAGCTCTGGCGACAATGAAACATAGTCGCTTAAGATATTAATGATACAAAGGCGCAAAATTTATTGACAACCATCTGATTCTCGTCCCACATTATGATTTATAAACAATAATAAAACTTATTGATGTGACCTATCAATTCATCCTACTAATAGCATTGTGTTTGTAGATTCTTTCACGCAAAAACTACCAAGCGGATTAAAAGGAGATGTTTCAGAATTGTATGGAGCCTTTTTTTGTTCCGAAAAATCCTCAATGGATTACCGCCGCCCCTGGGGTGGGCGATGGGGTCTGTCAAACTTTTACTGACTAAAAATCACCCCGATGTTTCTTCTATTACGAGCACGTGTGTGGCCGCGGGAGTTTAAATCCTTCCACGGCCCCACATGGAGCCTGGGCCAGAACTCTTTCAAAATTGGCCGCGCCTGACGTATATTGATGTATTTTTGGTCGCCATGTTTATAATCGCATCTACATAAACTGTCTATGGAATGTAACTTCAAATGAAGTAACGAAATTTTGCATTACTTTAAAGAAAGACGAAGACTGCGATAAAAAACCGCCGGCAGAAGTTACCACCCACCAGACACTCGGTGGTAGGCCATAACATCGGCCGCCGGCAGAAGTTACCACCCACCAGACAAAGCCTTGCCGCTAAGCGATTTGTCGTGTTCCGGCATGATGTCTGGTGAAGCCGTTCGGAGGACGGGTCTGAGCAGTTGTGTTGCGATGTGTGCCGGGTACGATGCGCCTAATGTTGTTTGTTGGGAGTTTGGTCGTGGAGGGTCTTCAGATCAATCTCCCTTTGGCGCAGCATCGTTGGTCGTGTTGTTGGGTTTAACATTGCATCACCTCGCTCAACTGCCGTCTTCCTTCCTATTCGCTCAGTTTTTCTGAGTGAATAGGCTCTTAATAAACTAGCGCGCTTTACCATCAACGATCGTATCACTGCTTACCATCAGGCGGGAATGCGGTCAAGTGCTAGTTTATAACTATTAAAAATATATATATATATATGCGTTAATATGCGTGGCCCGTTTAGCGCAGGCGACAGTAGTCTATATGACAGGATTATATAAAAATGTTATCTTCTATCCTTTGCTTAATAAAATAGAAAGAAAATGATGAATCGGCGCCACCGTCGATTTTTTCATATTTAGTCCTCCAGGTTTGAAACTAAAACCGGAGGAAAGGACTCTGAAACTACCCGTCTCTCTTGAATTCTTAAGAGAGTTTATAAACTACCATTAAGTTGAGACATTTAGAAGCTGAGCATAAAGAACACCTAAAAGATAGTATTAATGGCGTGTACGGGCGATGCGATGCGACGCGGTGGAACGTTGGTCAATGAGTTTTATAAAAACGTGTTTGTTATTTTTCTAGGTATGTCGTGTAACTTACGACTTTTGTGCGAATAAAGTTAAAGGCAGAAATAAGTGTATTTTTATAATGGTTTTTTTAAAACATAATTATAATAAACCAGTGCTTTCCCGCCTGATGGTGAGCAGTGATGCAACTGTTGATGATAAAGCACGCTAGTTTCAATCAAAAATCTAGAGTAGCGCCGATTTACTTTAAACTAAACAATTACCTAAAAAAGGGCAATGTGAACAAAACTATCCTATCAGCTGATTTAACAGAGTTCACACCAGGGTCAACGTCATACCTACAGACACGCGCGGCGGCACGCTTATATCGTTCAAAGACCGAGCTGACACTTTTTTTAAACACTGATTTCTGTAACCGCTCATTAACGGCATAAATGACTATCATAATTTTATTAATGGCATGCGGTGTAGCCTTCTCGCGAAGTTTGCGTTACGATATCAGATACACCCTGTATTACGACCAAATATTTTAGAGTTCCGTACAAACTTAGTATCCGTAAAAACGGATACCTAGTACTAAATCTCCACTGTCTGTCTATCACCAGAATATATCTCCTGAACCGCAATAGTTGAAATTGTTACAGATGTATTGCTGTTGCCGCTTTAACAACAAATACTATAAGTTTAAAAAAAAAATAGTTATTGTTATTTGTACCCGACTCTCACTTAGGCAATTTAAAAAAAAAAAATTGTTACTTGAACCCGACTCGCACTTGGCCTACCTTTTTTGCAATTTTTTTTTTTTTTTTGTCAACAGAGCTGGGAGTCCGTAGACCCATCATCAGCGACCTTCACACCGGACATCACGCCCCTCATCTTGGCTGCCCACAGGAACCATTATGAAATTCTCAAGATCTTGCTGGACAGAGGGGCCACATTGCCTGTGCCACACGACGTCAAGTAGGTAGAGTACTTCGTTGAAACTTACTAAGCGTTAGCAGTGCTTCTTGATTTCATCTGCATAAGTGTCCATAAGATCCCGTGGGTATTACAGGATAAAAAGTATCATAAGTGCTAACCCTGGTTCTTTTTCTTCGGTCTATAGAAGTCCACTGATGGACAAAGGCTCCCTCCAAGTCTTTCATTGCTTTGGCCGGCTTGCCATAATCCTCGCGCTTGGCAGGCAGGTTGGGTATCGCAGTAATTTTGATGTTCCACAGAAGAAGCGCTACTGCTCGCTTCCCTGGTGAGAGTTCCCTTATTCGCCTCTTACGACACCCACCAGAGGATATGGAATGGTACTATTCTAAGCCCGGTACCTGATATTAGAGATGCCGATGCATTCCAATAGTTTCTTTGATAAATCCTTTACTGTACTAGCAGATCGGCTATGGAATGACTTGCCCGTGTCGGTAATACTCAAACTCTGTCTACTTTTAAAACTATGATAAAAAAAAGCACTTTCTCTCTCTTTAAACATATCATTATATTTCATTTGCCCTTGTATGATGTTTATTAATTAGATGTATATATTTAGTTAAACTAGTATGATACACTTAACGTGCATATTTATTGTATACTCTATGTAAATAGTTCACTTTAGACTACCTATATTATGTCTCTCTCCTTCCCCTTAGTATTCCATCCAGAGGTTGTCTGTAAAAGATCGCTGTTAACGATAATACCGCCCATTGTGTCACCCTTTGTAAAATCTTTATATTTATGTTCTGTAATCTATAATATGGTGTACATAATAAAGAGTATTTTCTTCTATTCTACAGTCAATTTTGGCACACATGCAAAATTTCATACAAATCCATTCAGTAATTTATACGTGAAAGAGTAACACATTTTCACCCATCCATCCATGAATATAAATTACTAGCTGCACCACGCGGTATCACCCGTGTTTTTGTTTATATGCCTCGCTCCTGTTGGTTGCAGCGTAATGTTATACAATCTAAAGCCTTCCTGGATTAATACGCTATCCAACGCTAAAAGAATTTTTGAAATCGGACCCGTAGTTCCTGAGATTAGCGCGTTCAAAGAAACAAACTCTTCAGCTTTATACAATATGTAAAGAAAACCCTGTCCGATCCGTAAAGGTATTGTTAGGTATCAATAACTGATTCTACTAATGGATAGAAAACCGGGCTAAACTTAAAAAAAAATCCCTCTAAAAAAATAAATATTATTTCGCAAAAAGAGGTAACTTAATAAATGTGCGTTTGCACCATTCCGCGGGCGGCGGGCGGCAGGGCACGCGGCACGTGGTCGTATCGCTATTCGCTCATAATACCGGTGTTGTCACTTTTTTTAAAAATACCAAATTTCGGGGAAGTTGGAATTAATTCGCGGGAAAAAAAGATCATTTCAAAATTCATTTGTATTGGTACTATGATGATTACGTAAAATTTTATACTATATTTGGTCATGTGTTTATCTAACCTTTATTATCCTTATGGGTCGGACAGGGTTTTCTTAACATACTGTATATCAGGATAGATAACAGACAAGCCAATGGTAAGGTCAATGTAGCAAAATTTACATAATTGTTAGTAGCCAATAAACTTGGAAAACTCAAACGGATGAAAACTATGTAAGTTCAGTTGCTTATGAATTATAAATACGACAATATGTAAACAAATAAACGCACTTCCTGAAAATAGTTTGTTCAGAATAGTTTACTGAATCGGTTTCTATCATTTTTAATATAGGTAATTTTTTATCCCAAAAATAATTAAAACTACGGAAATTATTGTCACATTAACCCTGCTGTTTGTACAGACTTTTAAAATCGCAGTTTTACTTGTATCAATACAAATTTAATCATTCAAAATAAAGAAAAATAAACCTTATTCCAAGAACTTTAATCTAAGGTCTTCGTTCACTTGGTCAGAGTTGCGGGTTGGTTAAACAAGAAACCGTGGCTCTGGCCGTCGCACAGGCAAGTGAAGAAACATGGGTGGGTTTAGTCAGTAAAAGTCTGACACGCCCTTCCGCTCCGCCCATTTCCCATCCCAACAAAAACAAAGTCTTCGTTCTCCAAGAATTGGTATAATTAATTTAATAAATAACAAAGCATATACATGTTAAATTAAAAATTCAGTGTATGTATTATGATTATAACTTAATATTCTAATTGGGGTGTTTGAGGGTGTGTGTCAATTAAATAAATAAATAAATAAATAAAATAAATAAATATATACGGACAAATCACACAGATTGAGCTAGCCCCAAAGTAAGTTCGAGACTTGTGTTATGGCATACTAACTCAACGATACTATATTTTATAATAGATACATATATAGATAAACATCCAAGACCCAGGCCAATCAGGAAAAGATCGTTTCCCATCGATGGGATGGGAGGGGATCGAACCCGGGGCCTCCACGTCGCAGTCAGGCGTGTTGACCGCTGCGCCACGGAGACCGACATATAATTACATTACATCTTGTAAATGTGGTTTATTAAAAAAAAGCTAACACTTAGACAATATTGACAGCATCTCACAGTCTAGTTGTTTGTATAGAGATTTGGTGAAATTTTCTGGGACCACTATAGCGAATAAGAAAATAATGTTAGACGCAAAAATGCTGCATCAGATCTATTTTTAACCTCAGTCACCGATAGTTGCGTTACTTTTCCATGCCTATACAATACATACAATTATTAGAGACAGCCATTTTTAGGGCTCCGTAGCCAAATGGCAAAAAACAGAACCCTTATAGATTCGTCATGTCCATCTGTCCGTCCGTATGTCACACCCATTTTTTCCGAAACTATAAGAGCTATACTGTTAAAACTTGGTAGGTAGATGTATTCTGTGAAACGCATTAAGATTTTGATGCAAAAATAAAAAAAAAAAAAAAAATATTAGGGGCTCCCCGTACTTAGAACTGAACCTTAATTACTTTTTTTTTTTTTCGTCAAACTCATACGTGTGGGGTATCTATGGATAGGTCTTCAAAAATATCGAGGTTTCTAAAATAGTTTTTTTTTTTCTAAACCGAATAGTTTGCGTGACAGACGTTTCCAAAGTGGAAAAAAGTTTCATACAAATAATTTAAATCCTTTATTTAATTTCATAAATCAATGGTACGGAACCCTTAGTGCGTGAGTCCGACACGCACTTGGCCGGTTTTTGTTGAATCAAATAAACACTTATTTTCTACTTTGAAGAATAGATACTAGAAATGCATGGGTGTATATTATAAACCTGTATAATTAAGCAAAATTGTTTTGTGTATGGTTTCCTCTTATTTGCAACTATGTACCAAAAATAATAATAGTACAAACCTGCAAGTAGATTTAAAAAACACTGAAAAAGTTATTATTACTTCGAAAATGCTATTAATTATTCGATAAAATAAATAAATATTTCGACAAAACAATTTAGGTAATAGTTTAATGTTTCATAATATATAATAAGAAGTAATTAATTAATTTACTAATTTATTAAAATTTTTGCATGCTATGAGGAAGTAAGGACTATAATGTTAGGATTATGGAGTACGATAAGATTTCTAAAGACATGATGCGCTGACCGCATATAAATTGAAATAATGGTAGGAGAATTATTTTGTATACAAGCTTTCACGCATTAATGCAAGAGGTATAATATGAAAAAGCCTCTGCATTATAACTTGAAAATACCTGTCCTAAGAGCTATTTAATTTTAAACTATTCAACATTAAAAAATAACGAACCGCAGTAGCGGAAGTCAGACGCTAAACCAACCGTAGCAGGCTGATAACGCAGTTTTTTATAGTTTTATTTACCGACGAATAGAATTCGTGAGATTTCTATTCGTCGGGCGAATTATTATGTGGGCCGATCCCGGCGGCACTGCAATGCCGGGCCGACCCGCGACGGGAGTGGAGCGAGCCCCGAACATCCCATCAGCTTACAAAAATCAGTTTAATATACTGGTCCCTCAGTGAGGGAACTTTCAGATATTAAGCTGAAAAGAACAGATACTACACTTTGATCTTAGCCAAAAGGCCGAGAAGCGATACCGTAACACTTACAACCGGGGGAGGTCATTCAATCTCGGAGACTCTTGACACCGCGATTCAGAAAAGCGCGTCATATGGTCAACGCCATCTATCGCTTACGATGGTAAACTTTGCAACTCTAACGGGATAACTATTTTATGGTGGAAAAATGCAAAAATGGTCTTCGTAATTTAGTTTTGACTGTATATAATATTAAAGACAAACATAATTATGAGTGATAGTATAAACAAATGCTGATTTTTAAACCAAAATTATTGCTTATCGCAAGTTTATCTTTCTTTTTTATTTCCAGTATGTAGGTCCGAATTGGACACAACTGATTATGCGTGCATGTCTTTCTTGAAAAGAAAATACTGGTAGACAACTACAATGAAGCAAAAATATAGTTTGGTATGTAACTGAGCGTTGCGCACGATTTCAAGACTAAATGAGTTACTTTAAATAATGAAAACACTTAAAAATTCCATAATACCTACTTTCATGCACTAATCTTACGAAATACATAACTAAAATATTATATACAACTCTAAAATTGTATATTGTATCTACTATACAAGTACATTTATACCTAATAAGTAAATTGTTTAAATTGCCACTTGCATAGGTCTCTTCCTCTCTCCTTATCTTGTTGTGCCTGACAGGGTTCATATTGATTTTGATTTTGTAATATCATCTATAAAACAATATAGAATGCAATAAAAAATGTACCTACTTGAAATTTTTTATATATTTGTTTAAAATATGTAAAATGTATTTACAATGAAGCAAAAATTACTACAATAATCTTAAAAACGGTTTCATTTTGATCCCTATTTTGGTGTCTGTTTTAGGTTTTTGTTGTCATAGTAGCTATACCAACCAAGCTATACATCAGATGTCAGTGTCTAAATATTTCTTCATAGAACAGAGTTAATTTTCTATAATTTATTTAAGTGTTATTCCATTTGATTAACACTTTTTTTAATTGATTGATTGGATACGATTTTGCTATTTATATACTTAGTTATTATTAATATTTACATGTAGCACAATGCAAGGACTCAGTGACTGAGCAAACGACTGCTGCGCTACATATCGTGAGTTCGATTCCCACACAGTACAAACATTTGTTTGGCTTATAGGTAGTTGTACGGGTGTCTGACTGTTTGTGTGTGTAAGTTTAAATGTTTTTAACCCACGATACAGGGATAATTCCTAGTGTGGGCCAACGTTTTTTTTTTATATACAATAATAAAAAAAAAATATGCGCCTAAAGAAGATATCACTATAAAAAGACTAGAGTTATCTAACTCCTATTAATTTACCATCCAGGTGCGGTTGCGACGAGTGCGTCAAATCTTCTCAAGAAGATTCCCTCCGTCACTCCCAAGCTCGCATCAACGCATATCGAGCCCTCTCGTCACCGTCACTCATCGCCTTATCTTCAGCTGACCCTCTACTAACTGCCTTCCAGCTGTCCTGGGAACTGGGAAGGCTGAGCAGGATGGAGACGGAGTTCAGAGTTGAATATAGGGTACGTGACATTTTTAATTGAAAGTATTTTGCGATAATGTCCACTTTCAGGTTGAAAAGTGTGGGTACCTATGCAATATGCCGTGTGACGCTATTCCTGACTTCTCTTTGACTTGAAGTTTTTTACAACAATATAGAACACTAGTTTTTGTTTATGCAAAACCCGAAATACGTGTCCAGTACCTATTTTAGGTAAAGAACCTAAGCACAAAATTTCAAAAAGATATAATGAAAACCCACAAATATATGAGCTTGTTATCCTACTTGGCTGTCCCAACAAAAATATGGTCCACGTTCCGCTCCGACAGGCGACCTGTGCGTTGACATCTGGCATCAACTGATGCGCGGGCGTGAGCAGTACATAATCTATCGTAAACTGCGTGGCGCGCTCGGTAACCAGAATGCAACAATTTCTAAATGTATTTGGGAAAACATATGACATGGTGTAAAAATGATTGGAATCGATTCAATTGCTTATTATGAACAAACTCGGTTATTCAGCTTTCGCATGAACAAAAAAAAAGGTTGTGTAATTATTGTAGCTTAAGAAATAACAAATAAATCCAATTATTGCAAAGTAGCTAAATGTCCATAGTTGTTAGTAACAAAGCTCTTAATTCCATGTTTATCAATACCTACTTATTAATTAAAAGGAAAAGTAATAATTTTCATGTCAATAACGAACACGTCAAAATACTGGCAATACTAATGCATATCATTGTTATGTAACCTCAAAATAATGATTTGGCTTAAAGGTCTGGTAACTGAGCCACTACCTTAAATAAAAAAAAAATTGGCTGTCTGTAGAACTCCGTCTACTGCCGATATTTGAACGTGATAACGTCTATTACATGGTAATTTTTTCTGGGTGCAATGAAATTATTTAAAATAAAGTAATGTATAACATTTATATTTTTATTTAATAGTTTGTTTAAATTTTCTAAAAAATAAAAAAAAAAAGCAAAAAGAAAAAGAAAAATTAAAAAGGAAAAATTTAAAAATTAAAAAGGATAAAAAACTTCCGTTGCCGTCAGGAACCGATCCGCGGCACCTCTTGAGTGAGTCGATATTAATCCGAGCGTTTCACCACTCGGCTATCAATGCTTTAATCATGTATGCGAAAAACTGCTACTAATTGTTTACAACCGTGCTTTTAGGTAAATAATATTGCACTCTAAAGCTACAAGGCTAAGGTTAGTTTTAGTAGGCGTGGACTCCGTGTAGCGTCAGATTCGGCCGTTACGCAGTTTTCGCGAATGACTCCCAGCATACCGATTTAATAGACGTTATCACGTCAAAATGTAACCGTCAAATGAATCTTCGTATAGTAATTAATTCTTTGTTTTTTTTTTTCTAACAAACTATAACAGTAGTGATTTATTAGATATTATTTATTTTATTGTCTATTTACAATATTGATTTAAAAAGGGTTCTAGGTTCTAGTTCTAGGGGCTAATTAAAAAGGGTTCTTTTTAATATCATTATTCGCCCCCAATAATGTATGTTGCCTTCTAAATTACTAAGTCAGCCACAATTAACGAGCATCTAAATGATACTATCTAAGCCACAACTTATCTTCTATGTAAATCACTCCAAATATAACTCAACATAATGATTATTTTTAGCATCTAAATTTGTAACATATATTTTAATAGTAAACTTCTAAAATACTAATAAATGACATCACATAATGTATTTATTTAGCTTCTAACGTGTTAACTCAGTAAGTTTAAAATGTAACTCATCCCTTAGCAATTGATCGTCAAAATTTTCCTAAAAATGTCATCAAATAGTCGGTACATTGGCTCCTAAGTATTATCAGAAGCTATTGATGAGAGACAAAATAAAAGACTTTATTTTTGAAAAATGAGTAAAGAATAAAGTATTTTTAGCTTGAACCTAAACACCTGTCATAGTCGTTCTGGGTGGTCATAAAAAAGAAACTAACTTGAACCTACCACCTTTCTGCCCTCACAGTCGTTCTGGATAGTCATAAAAAAAACTAACTTACCCACCTTTCTGCCCTCACAGTCGTTCTGGTGGTCATAAAAAAAATTAACCTAACCTAGGCACCTTTCTGCCCTCACAGTCGTTCTGGATAGTCACAAAAAAACTAACCTAACCTAACCACCTTTCTGCCCTCACAGTCGTTCTGGGTGGTCATAAATAAAACTAACTTGAACCTAACCACCTAAAATTAAATACCTATACACGACTCCAGGCCGTATCTGGAGCGGTTTTGCCTCAAAGTGCAAAGCACGGCCAGTGTTGCCGTAGGCAAGAATTTGGTGTAAAGAAATATGACAAAAGATAAAAGAAATGACGCGGTGAAAAAAGCGACCTAAAATGACAAGGCCAATGCCGCAAAAAAAGAACATGCGGAAAAAAAGGAATTGGCAGTATTCAAAAAGTAAAAAATAATTCTTGCCATGCAAGAAGCGTACTAACGGCACGTATAAAAAAAAATACCTATAGACGTGAACAACTCAACTCGTTGTCACATAAATCGAATGGCGCTCTCTGGTTTGTGCAAATGACCGGTCGCTGTCGTCTCGCGTAGGTACTCGCGCCAAATCATGCAGTGGTTATTTTCACGATAAAAGAATATGACGTATTATTTTACATGCTAAGTTATAATAAATAATGCTTTCTGTAGAAGCTTGAATTACATTTTTTGACGACATTGCGTTGAAGCTGTAAAACGTAAAATGGTGACAAGATGTAAAATCCGTGGTCAGTGGCAATACATGAATAACAAGGACAAGTCACAATAATTGTTGATGTTTTCTTGACGCTTTCTATAGAATATTTAGTGGGCGTTGTAAAAAAGACGAATTAGTTTATTAGAGATATTAATAAAATTCGAAGTTTAATCATGTGTCCAATAAATAATTTTGTGGCTAGACTTATAATTTCCCATTTAGAATTATTTGATTAACAATGTTTTGACTCAAGTTATATTCTATTAGATGAAATTTAGTAAGAAACTGAAGGATGTTTTCGAATAAAATTTTCATACTCGTATTATCAATAGAACACAAACCCCCATTACAAAAAGAAATCTAACTTCGATAACCTTTTTTTTTTCTTTTTTCCTGGATGGGAAATCATCAAATGACCTCTCCTGCTCTGGGGAAGGGCGTGTCAGACTTTTACTGACTAAAACCCAACTGTGTTTCTGCACTTGCCTGTGCGCCAGGCATCACCCCGGTTTTTTTTAAACAACCCGCAACCCTGACTCAGGAGGCATCGGTCTTGTGAACCCCGTCACGATGTGCTGACATCTCTTTGAGGCGCGCCTGAATCACAACGTGCCGTCGACTCAGGCCTGGTCCTTACCGGTCGGCGAGCTGCCCACTGCTCACCGCCCGCAGGCCCGCGCCTACGGTGGCCGGTAGTTCGGTGTTGTCTCCCGACAACTTCGATAACCATCGACACAATATTTGTATTTGGAACTTTATTGAAGTAAAGTCAAAGTTCTTAATACAAAAGTGACAACTTAACAGGTACTGAACTAAGCTGTCATTTTTATATGATGAACTGCATTTTTTTTTTTTTTTTTTTTATAAATTATAAACCAGCGCTTGACCAAATTGTTCCAGTCCCTCGATGTACGCGGTATAAAGGAGGAAGCAAAACGCTTCGTCCGGATCGCAGTGGTGCCAACAACGTAAGGGTGGAAACTCGCCGTACGACGGGTCGTCCGATGATGGAACGGAGATGGGGGAATTAAATCATGCAATTCCCTTGCACACTCACCAGAATGCATCCTATAGAAGACCGAAAGGCTGGCTACTCTACGCCTGTGCTCCAGGCTTTGGAGACCGTTTCGAGTTAAGTCTGGGTCGCCAATCAGCCTCTTCGCACGCCTCTCCACCGAATCCAAAGTGGCAAGGTGACATTTCGCAGCACCAGCCCAAATGTGGCTGCAGTACTCCACACACGAGCGGACCTGTGCTTTGTATAAAATTAGAAGCTGCCCTGGTGTGAAGTACCGCCGGACCTTCGCGATGACGCCTAGTTTTCTGGCAGCCACCCTGGCCTTGGACTCAATGAACCGCCCAAAGTTAAGGCTCGAGGAAATCTCAACTCCCAAAAGCTGAAGGCGGTCGGTACACTCCAAGGATACATTCTGAAAAGTAGGAGCCAAGGTAAACGGGCTCCTTTTGGCGGTGAAAAGACACGCCTGTGTTTTGGCGGCATTGAATGCTACAAGACTGGCATTGCCCCATTCGGAGACTGCCTGCAGTGCAGCACTCACACGCTCTACCATGGCCTCTCTTTCGGACCGGATAGTTTCCTTACTAGCCCGAGCTTCCGGCAGGTATCTTTCCACAACTGTGCTGTCATCTGCATACCCATAGATACCGGGCATCAGCAGATCGTTAATATGCAGCAGGAACAGAGTTGCAGAGAGAACAGACCCCTGAGGAACACCGGCATTGGTCGACATGGGCTCAGATGAACATCCGTCGACAACAACTCGGAGGGACCGTTCAGTCAGGAAGTCTTTTACCCAGCCAGTCAGGCCAGCGGAAATGCCGTACGCTGGAAGCTTACTCAAAAGGCCAGCGTGCCATACCCGGTCGAAGGCCTTCGAGACATCAAGGGAGACGGCAATCGCTTCCCCATTTTCTCGAGGGCCTCGCCCCACAAGTGAGTGGCATACACTAGTAGGTCCCCAGTTGACCGATTGCGTCGAAAACCGTACTGTCGGTCACTGAGGAGATCGTTACCTTCCAGGTATGCCAAGAGGCGCGAGTTCAATACACGCTCCATAATCTTGCAGAGTATGGAGGTTATTGAAATCGGCCGATAGTTGGTAGGATCGGCACGACTACCCTTTTTGGGCACGGGCTGCACGTTGGCAAGCTTCCAGGACTTGGGCACTATACCAGTCCTAAATGAGAGGCGATACAGGCGCGTCAATACAGGAGACAACTCAGGCGCACAAGCCTTAAGAACAATCGCTGGTATACCATCCGGACCACTAGCCTTATTCACGTCCAGACGACACAATACTCTCAGAACCTCCTTGTTTCTAATGCGAACCTCCGGCATTGAAGTTCCGCAATGAGGTAAATTAGGTGGAGTAGCATTGCCAGCGTCAAGACGCGAACTATGGGCAAAGAGAGATGCAAAGAGACCTGCTTTCTCTCTCGCCGTATTTTAGGTTTTATCTGCAGAAAAATTCCTAGTGAGCTGAATTTTTGTATACACCTTTATTACGGCTTTGTAATGAAGATGTGAAAAATCGACTTTGATATCGTATTGGCTAAAAAAGTTATAAAGGTCAAAATATTACGAAAATCTGTTTTTCGTAAATATATCGCGATCAGTGCTCAGAGGTCAATAAAGGTTATTATAAAATTGTTTGTCTTGAAATTGCCTACAAAAAATGTCTCTTGCGTTTTTCTGTAAAATTAACCGTTTTCGGAGTAGAGAGCCGAGAAAGCATCGTTACAAAGACTATATTGTAACGATGCACTCGTTTCCCCACCACCTTCGAGGTATAATGCAGGGCGCGTTTTTTTTCCATGGTTTCCTTCGTAGGTATTATCCATAATATGTAATAAGAGTTTTTTTTTATTTACAAGTGAATATTTTTTTATTTGAATACCTACTCGTATAGAAAAATACAGAAAAATTAACTTTAGCATATAATTTTTTTTTTAATTCATTATCGATATCTTCAGTTTCTGTGTCATCAACAGTTGCTGACAAAACGTTGAGTGGACTTATTCCTATATTTAAATAACATCTTCATTTTCATCATTGGTTGACTCTGCGTTTGAGCATGACTGTAATCGTACAAAAGATTGCTTTTAGGTTAGATTATCAGGTGCTGGTGGTAATAAAGTTGTTATTGCCTGTAGTATATTATTTTTTAACTCCCAACCCCACTATTCTGGATAAATTTCTCTTCCTAGCTAGGTTTGTATATGATAATACACTCGATAAATATGCTGTTGAACTGCTGAAGAAGTAGGTGGTATTACGGAAATTTTACAGCTGTACTTTGCCTTGTTAGATTAGCAAAGCTACAGTATCTGTGATTATATATCGAAAGTTCTGATTTACCATACATTGCTAGTAGAAAATGTGTTCCAGCCACATTGACAATGACATCTCGGGAGCAATTATTTTGTTGGAATATTTCTGCAGAATTGTTTAAATCGGGTCTTTTAACAAACATCTTCATGATTTTCAATTTTCCTTTTCCAAAAAGTGCTAAATTAGTATCACATCCTGTCATGGTATTTTTTTTTTATTAATTTATAAACCAGCGCTTGACCGCAATCCCGCCTGATGGTAAGCAGTGATGCGATCGTTGATGGTAAAGCGCACTAGTTTATTAAGAGCCTATTCACTCTAGCCTTGAAGACACTCAAATTGTAGTCCGACGGAAACACCGCCGCCGGCAGATTGTTCCAGTCCCTCGATGTACGCGGTATAAAGGAGGAGGCGAAACGCTTCGTCCGGATCGTAGAGGTGTTAACAACATAAGGGTGGAAACTCGCCGTACGACGGGTCGTCCGATGGTGGAACGGAGATGGGGGAATTAAATCGTGCAATTCCCTCGCACACTCCCCAAAATGTATCCTATAGAACACCGAAAGGCTGGCTACTCTACGCCTGTGTTTTAGGCTTTGTTGAGGCTATCAGTCGAGTATATTTTTGTTTCAACATTTTTTTTCCTGGTTTTAAAATAAAAATTATGTAGGTTGAACAAGTATTTGTGTGCGTGCTATGAGAAGTACCAACATATCTATGTCTTCTCGAACAATAATTGTTTTTAACAATATTTATTGATTTTTCAATCGCTGATTCAACTATTAAAATGTCAGCATCATCACGTGACTGTCTTGTAGCAATACCAACTTCTTCGAACTTCTATATGTCTGCGTATGTAGTAGATTTTACTAACAAGACACTTAATTGACACTAAATAATAATGAACTCAAGCGGGTAAGTCATTTTAAGTATTTGGGACACTATGTTACCGATCTTGATGACCAAATGGACATTGAAAGGGAGCGCAGGGCACTGGCGGTTAAGAATAACATGCTGGCACGCAGGTTTGCTCGTTGCAACGATAATGATAAAATTTCTCTTTAGCGTACTGCCAGATTTTTTACACGAGCAGTCTCTGGTTTTGTTATACAATAGATCGCTCGTTGCCCTGGGGGTCCAATACAACAATGGTTTCAGGATGTTGCTGGGGTTGCCCCGTTTCTGTAGTGCATCTGGCATGTTCGCGGTAGCCCGTGTAGATGGCTTTCATGCCATTATACGCAAGAGAACCGCCTCCTTGCTACGTACATTACGGGGTAGCACTAGCAGCATTTTGAAAGTAGTCGCTGATAGGATCGACTCCAAAATAATGGAGTGTTTCATGCGGGTCCTAGTTAGACAGTAAGGAGTGTTGTGTGAAATATTGTCTTACTTTTATTACTACTAACATAGGCTTAAGATTTTTGTAGTACCTACTAACCGAATATACCTACTGTATACTGTATACCTACTGTCCGAATTAAATTATTATTATTATAAACATGAATAAAAGCAATAGGGTTTACGCCTTGGTATACACCGTACAGTATTCAATACTGTATGTGAGGGCACTCTAGTCTCTACTTCAAAAACGGTTAATTTTACAGAAAAATGCAAAAGACATTTTTTGTAGACAATTTCAAAACAAACAATTTTTATAAAGAACCTTTATTAACCTCTGAGCAATAGATTGCGAGATAATTGCGAAAAGTTGGTTTCCGTGACCTTTTGACCTTTATAACTTTTTTAGCCAGCACGATATCAATGGTTTTTTTTTTATCTTCATTACAATGCCATAATAAAGGTGTATTATACAAAAATTCAGTTCACTAGGATTTATTCCGCAGTTTGGAGGATTCAGGTTTAGATCATTTAGGTGGTTTAAATCTGATCTAAGTAAAATCCATGTTTTGTAATAATTTATCAAATTAAATTTAATTCGTAAGCTCTATTGAATGAAAGACACAGTTTTGGTGAATGTATGTTTAATAGATACAACCTTTTCAACAAAATTAATATATAATTTAATCTGTCAGGTCAAAATCTTCGCCTGGCATAAATTGACGTATTTTTACTTGCTATAACTTATTTACCTCAAAACATTCCAGGAAGTATCTTAATTTGATAGCATTAAACTAATATTTTGTCTTCCGTCCTTTTCATAATGAAATAGAAAGATCGGCACCATTGTAATAAATAAAAAAGTGTTTTTTTTTTCAAATTAACTTATTACTATGGATTTTTCTAACCTTGCCTTGTACGCTGAACGCATTTACCTGTTTGAACCGGATTGCAGCAGGATTGTAAATACATATTCAGTCCGGCATAGAAAATACGGACCTGCCCGATAGTATCATCATCAGCCTTTTTATCGTCCCACTGCTGGGCACAGGTCTCCTCTCACACAGAGAAGGATTGAGCGTAATCACCAAGCATGCTCAAGGCGGGTTGGCGATTTTAGACTTTTTTTTTAATAATTATAAACTAGCGCTTGACCGCAATCCCGCCTGATGGTAAACAGTGATGCGATCTTTGATGGTAAAGCGCACTAGTTTATTAAGAACATATTCACTCAGAAAAACTGAGCGAATAGGAAGGAAGACGGCAGTTGAGCGAGGTGATGGAATGTTAAACCCAACACGACCAACGATGCTGCGCCAAAGGGAGATTGATCTGAAGATCATCCACCTAGACTTCAGACTTAAAGTCTAGGTTTCCTCAAGATGTTTTCTTTCACCTTTTAATTAGTCATTGGTGTCTAAGATATACTTAGAAAGTACCTACATATAACTTAGAAAAGTTACATTGGAACTTGACCTCGAATCGAACCCGCACACTCATACTTGAGAGGCTGGTGTTTTACCCATTAAGCCATCACGACTTTTATTACGA
Organism: Sesamia inferens; assembly: GCA_037179545.1. Classification (NCBI taxonomy): domain Eukaryota; kingdom Metazoa; phylum Arthropoda; class Insecta; order Lepidoptera; family Noctuidae; genus Sesamia; species Sesamia inferens. The sequence continues at coordinate 10,550,035 of CM073935.1, read as the reverse complement.
CCGACTGACAATCGTCAGTCAGTCGGTGTGGCCTCACTTAATTAAAAATGTTTAATACTTCTAAATGAACTTTATTTAACAATTCATTAACTTTTTCGAACAGGTAATATCTTAACGAGATTAAGGACACCTGCCAAATGGGTCCCGAAGTAATCTTATGTCCGAAAGTGATACGGAGTAGGCAACGACCGTCACTTTGGCTGAGACTACGGATTTTGTGCTTAGAGAGAACCTCCTGGGGCGAGTTGTTAGTGGCAGAATTAAGTTTTTTCGCATTTGCTCACAAAAACAGGGATAACTCTATGTGTTTGTGAACTTCCTGTGCAAGTCATAATCATCATCTCAGCGTTCATCCCAGTCGCATCCGAAGCTTTTTCAGCTTTGGAGTCTGGGGTCCGCTTTACCAGTCTAACTGCTGTTTTTGGCTAAACTTCGATATTTTCCGGGAAGCGACTGCCGTCTGACCTCCACAACCCGAAGGTGATATTGAAGCATTGCAGTTAGAACAATTGTTGGACTTTTGAGGTCTCCAACAACCCGTAACGACTACCACTAGATGTTCGTGTAGCAACCGGGACCAACGGCTTAACGTGTTTTCCGAAACATGACCAGATCAGTGTAAATATTCATATTCATGCATATAAATATTTGCACTGCGCGGGGATCGAACCCGCGCCTCCTTGCGCAGCGGCCGCATTCGCAACCGCTACGCCATAGAGGCGCCTGTCATCTTCCTGTACGTGTGAAAATACAATATTGTGTCTTTCTTTCTTTTATCCGAACGAGCTGCCGATTGATTCTGTAAAAATCTGACCGAGTAAAGAGCCGAAGTAAGCTTAAATCTGTCAATAGTGTCAATTCCTAGCGGTGCTTGGAATAACAGTTCACATAACGCTGTCCAACTCAATTTTCACGGAAAGTTAGTTACAGACTTGCACTGCTGTACAGCTGTTGACATCAGGTCAAGCTACCAGAAACTGTCAAATATTCCCAATGAACTTTGAGCCTTAATACTTTAGCGTTAAAGCTAAAGATCTAATAAAGAAATTTAACAAATTGTAGTAGCTTAATGTGCTGTCCTCTGTACCAAATCAAAGCGAAGCGCAAATTGTTTTGATACATTAGTGAAGATCTTAATTGAATTAATATTCAAACACAAAAGCACATTTATACTTTTCGTGTATATTATGTTTGCTGTGAAATATTTTGAATATTTTTGTCATGAAAGTATGCGTTGTAAAACTACATGCCAAAATATTAGTTCCACGGACGTTGCTATCAGCGCCAATATGGCGAAATTCAAGTGTTCTTCTTTTGAATTCCAACGTACTTTTTTTTTTAATTTTGGCATCATGCAAGCCGATATCGACTATTCTGCCAATGTTCATTATAGGTCAATAAATCGACTACATAAAGTTTTTTTTCTGGCCAGGCTTTACGCACACAAACCCAAGAGTTCGCGACCTCCCTGCTAGACCACACGAGAACCTCCAAGGAACTAGAGATCATGTTGAACTACAACCCTTGGGACATTGACTGCTGGGAGCCAGGGGAGCGACAAACCCTCGGCAGATTGAAGCTAGCTATCAAGTATAAGCAAAAGATGGTAAGTCAAAGTACAAGTGATGGTAATTAAGTAAAAAGTCGATTATTTTCCGTGATGATTTCTATTCGTGCACTGAAGTTTAAATCTGATAAATTCTGAATGTTAGAGATTTGCATTATATTGTTACTAATTCACCTTATGTCGATGGCATAAGGTTCAATATCCTGTGACATGCAGTGCGTAAATTTTAAGCCCTATAACTAAAAACCTAAACATTGTTGAGGCACCGTATAAAAACGCATTGCTAGACCTAGGGTGACCTATCGAATGGTACAGGTCTCAACAATTTTGTCAGGAAAGTGTCGACATCGAAACCGCTGAATTACCGTAAGTACCTACTGAATGTACTCGAAGTTATGCGCTATTATTATTACGTCTAGAAGAATCTGGAATGTTCGATCAGCTGATCTATATAAAACCCCGTGACGCCAGCGGGCAGTTAGTTGCATTCGACTAGCGATACGAGAACAAGCGACAGTTAAGAAGCGATCTTTGAGAATACTTACTGCGACAACTGTAACGAGAACTTTGAGTACAACGTGAAGTAACATCTGTAGTGTTATTGTGTGTTTACGACACAGCCTTCGTGGACGTAAGGGAAGACTTCGGTGCGACATCAGCTACGTTCTACTTGTCATTGCCTACGATAGACTGTTCCTCAATTGCCAATAAACAACCCTTAACCGGCGTTTTAGTATCCTTAGCCCGTAACAATATTTTCTACATACATTCATTACATTGCATTATTCTATTCTGCCATATTTTCCCAGAGCAGTAGAGGTCATTTGATGATTTCCTATCCGCTAAAACAGAGTTGCATTTCCAGTGCGCGACAAAATACCGCTTCAATATAGTCAATAATTTTTGCATTACATAATTTTTATCTTCAAAATAGTTGGTATATTAAAATATTCAATCTATTATGGACCCTTACGGGTATAGCAAAGTATTTTGTTGTTAAATAGGAGAGAGGATGACGGCCCTTTGGTTAAGGAAAAAAAAAATATAATATTGAATTAAAATAGAATCATTAAAGAACATTGTACCTATTTTATGCTGTTGTGGTATTAAGATATATTTTATAAAAGTGTTTATATACTTAGGGCGGGTTGTTTCACGTTCACTTAACGCATGTGTAAAAGTAAAAAATGGTGCTAACTATAGTTAAATCAAAACATGAGTTGTTTCACAATACGTAAACGTTAACGCACGCAAAAAATACGATTACGTTAACCGATGGTCTGAGCAGTGGTTAACGTAACTTTATCTCAAGTTGTGTTTAGTCCGCCGAGGTGTCAAACGGTGAAAACAACATAAACCCGTTTGTATTCGCGAGTTTGGTCTTTAATTGACGATAGTAGTTCATCTGATGATGATACAAGTACCGTAGAAATAAAGAGAAAGGTATCTAAAACACGTATTAATAATTAAGCCTTTGGGATGATCAGGAATGTATTGCAAGATACCGAGAATCAAAGGAAGTAGCTATATTGTTAACATTCACACATTGTTGCATTCAACTCTGTGTGTATCTCTCTGTGTGTCTTGTTTGCTTTTTCCAGAACAACACATCTTTATATTTTTCAATCAAAGATTGAAAACGATCTTTCTCATTTTTTGTGAAGTTACTAGGCCATTCTCTGAAAAAAATATAAATATATGTTATTTATTTGAGAAAATAAATAAAATGAAAATAAAATGTATCCATTTTTCGTCAAAGTAATAGCTTTTCTATAGGTACACAGTTTTCTAGTATAAGCGGACTTAATTTATAAAATGGCACGAAGTTATTTCCCAAAACAATAAACAATAATACTATGAAGGTTAAATAAAATACAGCACAATGACAGTCGCCCAGATAAAATTTGAAGTAAACGTGAATGTTGCCATACTAGAAAAAATCTCCCATCGATTTTTAGGAAAACATCTTGCTTTCTACTGATAACCCTATTAGCCATGACAGCTAGTATTTTACGCTTTGAAACAACTCTTCTTATTTAACGAACGTTAAACATCATCCGTTAACGTAACTTTTTGACGTACGTATGTTACGATAACCAACCGTTTGCAACAACCCGCCCTTAATGCTTTAGAGATAACGTTGAAAATCTTATAAATTCTAAAAAATTCTTATAAATTCTAATATAATCGGAAAGATAGAAGTAGTTTGATGTGCTGTCGTCAGTACCATATAAGATGGTATAAATCAAACGCCCGGACTTCCAAATTTTGAAGCGAATTACATAATTAATTATTGAGATCAGAAACATTCAAATCGGATTTTGTTCTTAAAGGAAATTAATTATGTATCTACGTAAATATTATAACTGAGCAATTTAAATTGAATGTACATTAACATGACAGCTGTCATTTTTTGACAGTATTATGAAATGGCAAAGAGCCGACTGTAAAGTGACTTCGTGCATTAATTTGATTAGGACCAGTTTAAGCCCGCCACTTTGTCTGCATGAAATTTCGGAGTTTAAACCAACGCATCGCGTCTTTTCACTTAGCGTGTTTTGTCGACTTGCAAGACAAAATGATGCTAGTTCAACGTATATGCATGATATAAATACAAGTTATAGCCTATAGCGCTCGGGACTAATGTAGCTTTTTAGCAGTGCAAGACATTTTAGAATTGGATCATTCGTTCCGGAGATGACACACATCATAGGGGGAATACACAATTAAATGGACTCGTTTTGAAACGGACACTGACTGATGTCTTAGAATTTTTGTACGAAAATATTCATGTTGTTTGGTTATTGGCAACACTGATGAACATAGACAAACCCACAATAATGAAGGCTCGCGGCAGCCATTACTTGCCTTGAATATTTTCGTGCAAAAATTCTAAGACATCAGTCAGTGTTCGTTTCACAACGTGTCCATATCATTGCATATTCCCCATTCAAAGAAACAAGTTTTACTTATCTGAATTTCCCTAAAAGTACCTGCACATCGTCATTTGTCTAGCTTTTTACCAAGTATGTTGTTTTTCATTTAAACCGGTGCAGCCGTTTTGAGGAAGCTTGAGAAAACACACTGTGACAGGAGAATTTTATATAACAGACTATTTAGACAATACGAATGAAAATATTCCTTTTTTTAGTCATTGTTTTGTTCAAAATAGTTTAGTAACTAGTTACTCCTTCTTCCAAATAAGAAGGAATAACTAGTTACTAAACTATTTTGAAAAACTAAAAAAAAACGAGTGTGCTTATGACCACACGACTGAAGTGAAACTTCTTTCGCTCCATCTGTATGTATATATATATATATATATATATATATGTGTGTGTAAAATATATACATGTATACACATATACATATATTAATTTTCTATAAATATTTAAATTTATTTCATGGTTTCATTGGTAAATTAATATAAAAAAAAACTCGTTGTAGACCTTGTAGTACCAAGCTCGCGCCACGGGCGCCTCTGTACTTATATCTCCCACTTAACTTCCGTTCGCCTTGCCCGATCACTTTTCGTAACGCTTACGTCACGCGTTCGCCAGCTTACTCCCCAAGTCAAGCGTGCGTAAAGAAGTTTCACTTCAAAAATCGCACACCTAGATCTAAAGGGAGCTAACTCTTATAGTTACTTACTACCTACTAGGTGATTGCAATTGTATAGCACACTATCAGTAGTAATGGAATCATTTTGACAGTTCAACAACATTAATTGCGTTATTTACGTTATTGAGCAGACAAATACTTCGAACGTATGGAGCAATGGACTACAAATATGCTTCAAAATGATTAAAATTGCTAGTATTAGTGTGTTACGTAATTAGGGTGTTGTTTATTCCTCAACGTTTGACGTCAGGTATATTTCATTACCGGCGGACGGACAGTAGTGGAATAATTTAAGTGAGCTATAATTATTAGAGATCATTGACTTTTAGCTTATTTTTGGGAGGTAATTTAGCAGATGTCTGTTACTAAGCCTGCAGTCACTGACAATTTCATCTGAATTGACGAGTTGAATTCTAGAGGAAATATTAGGCTCTTAATAAACTGCACTAGTTTATTAAGAGCCTAATATTTCCTCTACCATCAACGATTGCGTCACTGCATACCATTAGGTGGGATTGTGGTTAATATTCATTCTAGCCTTGATGACACTCAAATTGTAGTCCGACGGTAACACCGCCGCTGGCAAATTGTTTACGCGGTATAAATGATAAGGCGAAATGCTTCGTTCGGATTGTACTGGTGTTAATAACGTAAGGATGCAAACTCGCCGTACGACTAGTCTTCCTATGGTGGAACGGAGATGGGGGGAGTTAAATCATGCAATTCCCTAGCACACTCCCCAAAATGTATCCTGAAGAACACCAAAAGGCTGGCTACTCTACGCCTGCGCTCTAGGCTTTGGAGACCGTTTCGTTTCGTTTTTTCCGTTTCGTTGAATCTGGATCACCAATCAGCCTCTTCGCACACCTCTCCACTGAATCCAAAGTGGTCAGATGACATTTTGCAGCACCAGCGAAATGTGCCTGCAAAATGTCATGTGTGTGTGTGAAATGTAGGTGGAAAAATATTTTATTAAAACGGCTACATAATAAAGGACTCGGATTATAATTTTATCTGATCCTTTTATATACAAAATATGTAAAGAAAACCATGTCTGAACCATGAAGGTATTGTTAGGTATCGATAACTAATTCTAATAATGCCTACAATGCCGAGCTAACCTTTAAAAAAATCCCCCTAAAAAATTAAATATTATTTCGAAAAAGTGAGGTACGTAACTAAATACATGTGCGGTAGGCAACACGGTAGGTATACATGCGCGGGTGAAGGGGGCAGGGCATGCGGCACGAGGTCACATCACTCATAATAATACTGCCGAAAATGGTGTTGTCACTTTTTTAAAAAATACCAAATTTTGGGGAAGGTGGAATTACTTCGCGGAAAAAACAGATTATTTCGAAATTCATTAGTATTGTTATTTTGTAAAATTTTATATTTTATTTGATCATGTGTATACCTAACCTTAATAATCCGTTTGGGTCGGACCATTGGTCTCCCAAACCCTGTCCGACATCTAAGAACTATACTAATATATAAAGTTGAAGAGTTTGTTTGTTTGAACGCGCTAATCCCAGGAACTACTAGTGTGATTTGAAAAAATTCTTTTGCGTTAGATAACCCATTAATCCAGGAAGGCGTTAGGCTATACAGTATGTTAAGAAAACCCTGTCCGACCCGTGAAGGTGTTGCTAGGTATCGATAACTGATTCTACTAATGGATACAAAACCAGGCTAAACTTAAAAAAAAAATCCCCCTAAAAAAATAAATATTATTTCGCAAATAGTGGTAACTTAATAAATGTGCGTTCACCCTTCCGCGGACGGGGAGCGGCAGGGCACGCGGCACGTGGTCGCATCGCTATTCGCTCATAATAATACCGGTGTTGTCACCTTTTTAAAAATTACCAAATTTCGGGGAAGTTGGAATTAATTCGCGGGAAAAAGAGATTAATTCAAAATTCATTTGTATTGGTACTATGATGATTACGTAAAATTTTATATTATATTTGGTCATGTGTTTACCTAACCTTTATTATCCTTATGGGTCGGACAGGGTTTTCTTAACATACTGTATAACATCACGTTGCGACTAATATATAATATAATAGAAGCGCGAAGTCGCTAGCGGCCGCTAGAATTATATAAATTACTTTGAAGAAAGTAATTTGGGCCGCTGCCTCGAATCTTGCGGGCAGCGGGGCGGCGGCGGCAGCGGCGCGGGAGCCGAGCGGGCGTCACTATAGCCGCGTAGTGTTGTGTTCAGGATTGTATCGACGAGATATTTGTTTTTATTCACGAAAGAAATGTCTGAACAATGGCGGCAACATCTTTTTGCTTCATATTTATTCCTAACGCTCAATCACCGCTTGACTTAAAGTACAACGGTCGCTGCCCACCTGCTGCCCGCAAGATTCGAGCGCGAGAAGTACACCGCTCGCTGTCCGCCACCGCCCCGCTGCCGCGCCGCTGTTTTCGAGAACCGATCCGTTTGATTTTTCTCACGCGCCGCCGCCGCCGCCGCCACATTGCCCGCAACATTCGCGGCAGCGGTCTAAAACATGCCCAATAAACTTTCTGCCACTAAAACTCATATAAACATAGCTATACACTTTTATAATCCTGGCATAAAAATACACATTTTACGTCAATATTTCAGCATGTTCCGATTTTAATTTTCCCTACGTACACTCAGCCTATGTCCAAAGTGACAAAATGATGCCGATTCCCTAATTCACAAACTAAACTTATTTCAAGTTCAGTGCATCTTTTAAATAATAATAATCTTTTTAATAATAATGGGATGGGAGAACACCAGTGGCCTGAGAGCAGCGGTGGCCTAGTGATATCGGATGCGGCTTGCAAGTTTATTATTTTCATCATCACAGCTCTCAAAACAAAACTAAAAAAACGGCGGAAAACATCGTTAGCGTCTAGTAGCCCTAGACGCAACACTTCAAAGACATACAGGGTGTATCTGACATCGTAACGCAAACTTCGCGTAAAGGCTAGGCCGCATGCCACTAATAAAATTGTGATAGTCATTTATGTCGTTAATGAACGGTTACAGAAATAACAATGTTTAAAAAAAAGTGTCAACTCGGCATTTGAACGTTGCAAGCGTGCCGCCGTGCGGGTTTGTAGGTATGACGTTGACCCCTGATGTAAACTAGTTTTTCGAGTATTGTTTTCATTGCGCTTTTTTGTGTAATTAGCGAATTAATTAATTTTTACTTCTAAAATCTTATTGGGTTATAAAAGTATAGCAATTATGAACGGTCTAAAGTGAAAAAAAACTACATATATTTTTTTTAAATCATGAAAAAGCCGATGAAAAATTCCACCACTGGGGGGTTCAGAATCATGTACTGGATCCATGGTATTCGTTTGTGCGTCGATGTCAGATACACCCTTTATAGCTGACATCTATCAACCCGCACTGGATCCATATGGTAGTTTATGTCCCACTTCCTCCCACTGAGATAAGGCCTATGTCCCAACAGTGGGAACATTATGGGCTGATTATGATAATATAATATATTACTTAAAAAATTATACGGAATAGGTATACGAGGAAAGGCCCACGAATGGCTAAAATCATATTTAAAAAATAGGGAGCAGTTAGTTGAAATAGAATTCTTTAACCACGCAAATAATGAAATTGAAAAAATTCGATCAAGCAGAAAAGCGATTAACGCCTCAATTCCTCAAGGGAGCGTTATAGGTTGCTTATTATTTTTACTTTACGTCAATGACCTACCTACGACCATAGAAAGCCCATGCGTCCTGTTCGCAGACGATATATCCATTCTAGTATCATGCAAAAACAATGAAAATATAGATGAAACTCTTAACGCCATACTTAACAAAACATGCAACTGGATGACCGATCATAATCTTGAGATAAACTATCCTAAAACAAAATTAATAACGTTCTACCCTTACCAAAAAACGCCCTTAATATTAGACTTTACCTTCAATAACTCAAAGTTAGAAACTGTTAACGAATTTACCTTACTCGGACTAGTTATAGACACACATATAAATTGGAAACCACACATACAAAAAACGCACTCAAAAATTTCAAAATTCTCCCTCCGTGAAATAAAAAAGACTACCAATTTCGAAACAGCGCTCACCACCTACTATGCCTACGCTTATGCATGGCTTAGCTATGGTGTCACCCTTTGGGGTAACAGCACAGATGTACAAACACTTTTCATCCTGCAAAAGAAACTGATAAGAATCCTCGTAAACATTGAGCAAACAGACAGTTGTAAACCATTCTTTCAGAAACATAATATCTTAACTCTTCCCTGTATTTACATTCTAGAATCATGCAAATTTGTTCTGAAACACCAAGAGCTGTACTCAAAACGAGATGACAACCAGTCACGCTATCAACTCAGGCATCGTTCTAAACTAAACATTCCACGTTCACGGTTAAAAATGCACTCGACAAGTCCCTATGTGATGTCTATTAAACTGTATAATAAACTACCCGCACAAATAAAAAAAGAAGATAAAATAAATATATTTATAAAAAAACTTAGACAATTTCTTATAAATAAATGCTACTACTCTGTCAACGAATACCTCAATGATAAAAATATAAAGACACAAACTTAAATAGACATACATACATTCGCACACACACACATACGCACACGCATCCTCACACACACACACACACACACCCACAAACGCACCCGTTAGCAAGCAACGTAGTAAATTGTAAAAAAGTGCTTCCTCTCTCCTAACTTCACTTATTTTGTTTGTGCCCGACAGGGTCCACGTGAACTAATTTTAAGTATTACCATCTAAGAATACATGTGGAAAACAATAAAAGTATTGAGTAATATATAATAATTATGAAGAATCACTAGAAAAGCAACGTAGCCAACCCACGCCGATTGAAAGCTCTTAAGGTCGGTTTTCGTAGTGCATCTAAGGTGGTTGACGATACACATCCATCTAAGTACCAGTTTCAGTATTAGTGTCGTCACTTCTCATTCTCTTAGCTACCTGAGACGTGTATGATGAGGCCACATTATCGAAGCTCCAATGATTAAACAGAAGATACTGGGGTTACAATTAAGAGGGAACTTTAGTGGTGCTTTCTCTATACAAAGGTATTCCGCTGTTTTCTTCGTGGATAATGCTTTAAGAGCATTTTTTTTCTACAATTGTACACCGTGATTATACGCTCTCATTTTATTTAATTTTTTCCGAAACTTAATAAATAAAAGAAATATGATACTTTCAAATCGTGAAAAATAACCCATTTTTACCATGATGTTCAGATGACTATTTGACAAACGGTATAAGTTTTAGACAAAAAAGAAAATAATAGAAACATAGGTACACTTTTCCTCTAAATTTTGATATAAAACTAATTGAGATCTGTCGTGTTTTGAAAAAGAAAACAGCGGAATACGAAACGTCTTTTGGTCACCGTTTTTGTAGGTAAAATCAGCCTGAGCTGCAACTGTCCTTTTCGCACTTTACCGGGAGAGGTTGGAAGCAGCGCGACGGCAATAGTTTCTTCAAATACCTATTTTCCAAATTCCTCGGCCCTACAGTCCCCTCTTAATTGTAGTGTACTAGCGGCCACCCGCCACTTCGTTCGCGTGGAGTTAGTTATTTGAACATTTTATTTTAATCCCAAAATATGCAGCATACATTTTAAGTTTTTGTTATGCTCTACTCTTATTGATCGCAGCGTGATATTATATATCCTAAAGCCTTCCTGGATTGATGAGCTATTCAACGCAGAATATTTTCCTGAGATTAGCGCGTTCAAACAAACAATCAAACAAACTCTTCAGCTACAAAGCTGAAGAGTTTAGATTAGTATAGAAGTATAGATTATGTATTAGTACAGATGTTGACAAAGAGAGTTCTGAGAAAGATGTGTATTAAGTGACTGGTGTACGTTCCTCATGATAATTTCCTTCAAAACACTGAAGGAAAAATTTTTAAGGAAACGTCTTGAAACGTATGTCTTAGAACCAAAATTTAAAAACGTCTAACGGGCCTCTGCGAACTGGCTCATGTCCTACCAAAATTTAGATGTAAAGACAAACATTTTTTTAAATACAATAATGTGGCCCTATCACTACAGGAACCCGCCGACTGATCATTTGTACTTATTTGGAGCGGAATAAAGTCCGCACGTTAGCTCAGCGTAAAAATATAAGATATAAAATAAATATAAATATTTTCTCAAGAAAATACGCGAATAACTGATGAACGTCATGATGGATAGAAATATCTCACATTTATGAAATGCATTTGGAAAAATTTTTTGTGTGAGACAATTTTAGCTTGTCTTTGGGATGGCTACGTGTTGCGATACGATACCTGTGTTATTGCTAATGTCCATAGATGATCATTAGCTTGGTTTTTTTAATCAAAATATGAATACACAATGCGGCTTTAGTCTGCTATTTTTATAAAGGACATTGGCCACTGCCCATACATACTGTGACCTGGCTATGAAATGTCATTAACATGGTTAATATAGGGCTTAAATGGTTCGCCTAACCACCGTTAGCAATTCCACATTGCAAATATATAATTTGAAACCAACGGAGCTTAGAGTTTTTACATAAATTGTAATTTTTGATTGGTTCCATGGCTCTTCCTTTACCTTTCCCAAAAATGGGAAGGATTAAAAAAAAAAAAATTAAAACGAAAGACGTCCACTGCTGGACATAGGCCGCTCTCAAGGTTCTCCGCGACGACCGGTCCTGCACCTGTGTTGTCACTTTTTTAAAAATTACCAAATTTCGGGGAAGTTGGAATTAATTCACGGGAAAAAAAGATTATTTCAAAATTCATTTGTATTGGTACTATGATGATTACGTAAAATTTTATATTATATTTGGTCATGTGTTTACCTAACCTTTATTATCCTTATGGGTCGGACAGGGTTTTCTTAACATACTGTATAAGCCATTACAATGCTGTAATGGCATACCTTTATAACAAACAAAATCATGTTGCATAGATTTATGAGGATTCACTTAAGTAATTAGTATTTAAGTAGCGAGTTTTCTGCTGTTTTAGTACCTAGTCAAAATGTTTGAAGGTAAAGCAATGCTCAGACATAGAAAGCAGTGCACTTATTTTTTTTTTCTAAGGTTGAAAAATCCTCATGGACTATCCTCCGCTTGGGGACGCGGAGGGGTGTGCCGGATTCGTTTCCGCTAAAAACCACCTATGTGTGTTCGTCATCTGCCTACCCACACTTTGGTTTTTGCTTTGTTATTGTTTTACTTAATGTATGTATGTACATATATCTGCCTGCTTCATCACTAGACGAGATAATTTAAATGTTAAATCTCATGTAAGTAGGGTTGCCAACCGTACTCTAAAATAGAGTATTGTCCTCTATATCATGTAGATGTACTCTATAATCTATAACAGTAATAAAGTACGCTAAAATACTCTTTTTTACAAAATGTTTACGTCTGTAATAATATGCAAAAATCCTTAATCAGAATAAAAAAGTGTATTGATACTACCTTGTATTGATACTATATTATTGAATTGGCATCCAATACGCGATTATTTTAAAAGTTTTGATGAGGACTGCCCTATTAGATGATAATTCAAAATCTGTTGATGTTAGAGTGTAAGCATAATTTTATTGAAATTTACTTACATTTCGATAGCCATATTTTAAACATATTTCACAAAACTATTAAATCTCTGGATGGTAACTCTGTCACAATTTTAGATGTATTTGGTGTTATGGAAAATTTAAAATCAGAATTACAGCAAAGACTGAAAGATAGCTGTTTTGGCTATACAACAAAACAGAAATTAAAACCTAGTGAACAATCATCACCTGACTTGCAAAATAAAATTAACACTAATTTTTCATTGTGTGTATACAAATGTTTGACTTATTTACAAAAATGGTTTGATTTTAGCAGTGATAACTGGCTGTATTCACTAAATACAATATCTTTAAAGACTAATGTTGAATTTAATCATTTAGAACAAATTATAGAAGAAAAACTCAATTTACAAAGACTAACACAGATTTTATGCAAAAATCCACTGCAGAAAAATGGCAATTTATTTTTAAAAAATGTCCTGAAGAATTTGATTGTTTAAAAAAAATATATTAGCTATATACTCTCTGTTCCCGCCACTTCAGCATTTACTGAAAGAGTCTCTTCGATCGTGAATGTGAAATGGCGAGAAGAGAGAAACAGAGCTTCATTGAATTTAATCAAAAATGAGCTCTTGATATATATAAATTTACAGTTGGAATGTTTGGACTCATAATTATTTATTATTTTGATGAAAAAAAAAAATTTTGACTTTCAGTTCTAAGTATGGGCCCTCAATATTTATTATTATTTTTTCATCAAAATCTTAATGCGGTTCACAGAATACATCTACCTACCAAGTTTCAACAGTATAGCTCTTATAGTTTCAGAAAAAAATGGCTGTGACATACGGACTTACAGAGGGACAGACGGACAGACAGATATGACGAATCTATAAGGGTTCCGTTTTATGCCATTTGGGTACGGGACTCTAAAACGGTTATAATATGAACCTTTTTGGAATCGTTCCCGCCCCGCCAAAAAGAGGCCGAGTAGAAGCTTCTATGTTCTAAAAGCTTCCTTTTTAAATATTTGCCTTTTATTTTTGAATAGTTCTCTGATGTCCTCCAACGGGGAATGGCACCGATAACGTGCATCTTTTTGCGAATGTTAAAAATTTTATCAAATTTATGAGTGTTGAGTGGTAACTGTGAGAGTACCTATGAGTGTAAACTGTTATAAAAACCCAAAGGTTAAAAGGTTTTTTATGCCATAAATAATAAAAACTTCACAACGTACGGATACTAGGTATAATAAGTCAAATAGAATATAATACTCTTTTTATATACACTATATAAATTACAGGACATAAATACTCGTATGAAGATTTTACAAAGGGTGATACAATGGGCGGTCATAAAAGTAGTACCGAGCATAGAACAGTATCAACCCATATCCTCTCGTGGGTATCGGTAGAGCACCGCCGTGTCCTCGTAGCGGCGATCGGCGGCGATCTCTCGCGTCCGACCCTGGTTCAGGCCATGGTCCCGAGCGAGAGTGCATGGCAGGCCGTCACCTCCTTTTGCGAAGCAGTGATGCTGGCAAAGGAGAAGGCGGTGTGCGTGAGGCAGCGGGATTCCCAGCGCCCTCACGCCAGGAGACGCCCTGGTCGGGAGACGACACCGAATTCCCAGCCGCCGTAGGCGCGGGCCTGCGAGCAGTGAGCAGTAGGTAGCTCGCAACCAGATAAGAACCAGGCCAGATTCGACGGCGCGTTGTGTTGCACGCTCGCCGCAAAGAGATGTCAGCATATCGTGACAGGGTCTACGAAGACCGATGCCTCCTGGGCCATGGTTGCGGGTTTGTTAAACAACAAACTGGCCTGGCCGTCGCACAAGCAATTGAAGAAACACGGGTGGGTTTTAGTCTTCTTCTAGTTTAGCGGGAGAATTCATTTGATGCATTCCCATTACAACAAAAAAAAAATAAGGATGACATAAGAGGCGACTAAAGGAACTGTGACCAGGGAAGCGGGCAGCAGCGCTTCTCCTGTGGAATAACAAATTACTGCGATCCCTAACCCGTCTGCCAAGCGTGGGGATTATGGCGATGCCTCTCAATGGAATGAAAGCCTCGTGGGAGGCCTTTCTCTGGCTTTAGACCTCTATAGGCTAAGAAGAAAAAGAACTCTAAGAGCGATCTTTTCAGACAACTTTTGATACAGTCATACTTAAATCAAACAAGACTAATTACCTACCTACTATGCTAGCCTCTTATACGTCTTGACCGAGTGCGTGGGTAATTTGTAATGTGGTCTCAGTTTTTTCGTTTTTTTCCACAATCTGAATCAATCAAATAAACTCTTTTTATCTTTGGCATGGGAAATCATCAGATGATCTCTCGCGCTCTGGGAGGAGCGGAAGGACGTGTCTGGCTTTTACTGATAAAACCCACCCATTACTTCATTTGCCTATGCGCCAGGGCCACGGTATCTCGATTGAAAAATCCGTGGCATCGAAACTAATTATAAAAAAAAATTATACAACATTATTTTTTTTTATGCGAAGCCCGAAACACATGTCCAATATTTTTAAATAAAGAAACTATGTACAAAAGTTCAAAAAAATGTAATGAAAAACAACCAAGTTATGAGCTTGCTATTCTACTTGGTTGTCCCAACAAAAATATGTTCAAAGGTTCATACGGGCGGGCGAGCGCGGGTGTTGACCTCTGGCGTCAGCTGTGGCACGGGGCGCAAGTACTATGATCTATCGTAAGCGCTCGGTAACCACTCTGCCGTCTAACTCTAAATGTATTTGGGAAAAATAAACATGGAGTAAAAATGATTGGAATCGATTTAGTTGCTTATTCTGATCAAACTATATTTAGGTTTCCTATAAATAAAAAGTTACTTTGTATAATGGAATCTAATTTTGAAATCGATCAAAAGGAATGTGGTGATGTGCTTGTCACCAATTCTTGTATTATTATTTTCTTTACTTTATGCCTTCTGAATCTGATAGAAAAGAAATGGCGAAAAATAATTAAACAGAGAAACTGTTAATTTTTTTAAATCGTCATTCTTTTTCTGCCCGAATTAATAACAGCAAATCCAAGAAAATTCTTAAATTAAATGTTCTTATTCGGTGATTTCCTGCTCCTGTTATTTTGACATACTTTTTTACTAAATATAATCATTACCTCAATCCCGGTGCGACCACTCACTAAGTTCCGTTTCGAAGTAAAAACACATTAAAATAAAAACACATTAAAGTTCTAAATATAACTCACAAGTCGTCATCTGATGACTTAGTTTTAGCAAGTTAATATAATTTTGGATAATGAAAATATATATTATGACAGCTGGAGTTTGTCGCCGTTGACGATACTCCAAAGTTGTTGTAAATAAGTAACACCAAAACCACTGGTTTTGAGCCGCACTTGTTGTATTAACACCTTATCAAGTGATGGAGGTGACTTATAACTTACGACTGATTTGTTCATTATACAAAATTTAGCATTATTTCTTCGAACAAATAGCTATTTGGTTCCTAAAAAAATCTTATGAAATCCTTTTCGTGATTCTTTATAGACTTAATTGTGCCAATCGTTGGCATGCTTAGTGTATTTTATTTATTTTAATAATTATAAACTAGTGCTTGACTGCAATCCCGCATGATTGAGTAGCGATGCAATTTTTGATGATATAACGCACTAGTTTATTAAGCCTATTCACTTAAAAAGCTTAGTGAATAGGAAGAAAGACGGCAGTTAAGCGAGGCGATGCAATGTTAAACCCAACAAAATGACCAACGATGCTGATGCTGCCAGAGGGAGAGTGATCTGGAGACCCTCCACGTCCAAACGCCCGACACAACAACATTTGGTGCATCGTACCCGGCACACATCGCAACACAACTGCTCAGACCCGTCCTCCGTATGGCTTTACCAGACATCATGCCGGAACACGACGAATCACTTGGCGGCAAGATTTTGTCTGGTGGGTGGCAACTTCTGCCAGCAGCTAAAATTATGGCATACCACCGAATACCTAAACTATATTATATTTATATTATTACCTGTCGTCTGTTTCCTCGCTCAAAAAACGTACCTATAAATGTAGGCCTCACGTCAGTATATCCTTTGGCTTTCCCGTCCTCGGTTACAAATAGACTATCACCAGTCGGTCATAGCCTATATCTACTACGGTGAGAATTTTCCTAATTATTCAGACGCCAGCACAGCAAGCCAAGTTTGTCAAATTTCTTTAAGAGAATTTCAACTATCTATATCGCTAAGGCTGTAGGTTCAAGGTAGATAGTAAAAAAAAAAAAAATCGTGCAGCTTGATGCAATGGTCTGTACGTTTCCTGAACAAGAAAATTATTAGTCTATTGCTACTTACCCTGAAGTGAACTAAATGTCTGATCCCGTGCTATAAATGTTCATACCCGAGAATTTACGATCATACATACATATGCCACTATCAGCGCCGTCTCTTCGGAAAAAACGGCTTTCTGGTTCGCCGAACAAAATGAACCCGACAATCGCTTTAAATGGTTATATTAGGATGCTGCCTGAGATTTCCTAAAATAGTGGAACATCCTCAATTACTTCAAACAAT
Organism: Sesamia inferens; assembly: GCA_037179545.1. Classification (NCBI taxonomy): domain Eukaryota; kingdom Metazoa; phylum Arthropoda; class Insecta; order Lepidoptera; family Noctuidae; genus Sesamia; species Sesamia inferens. Next base: position 10,532,701 of record CM073935.1, on the reverse strand, counting down.
GAAGCAATGGGATGTTCAGTTTTAGGGGTACGAACCAAGGTTACAACAACATTTTATTACAGAAAACTAGATTAAGTCCATGCTAATACTGTGATTCAATCATCGAAACTGCTGAACACTGTTTTAAATTGAAAAAAAAAACTGTTCTAAAACAATCAACATTATAACTAAGAAGCTAACAAGTGTGTAATGGTTTATTTACAGAGTTTACAACTCGTTTCTTTCATCTGACACCTGGGCAGTTGTGTAAACAGTTTACAGTGGGACTCTGAGTTATTCCTGTTTTGATTATGTGATTGCATGTAGGTATATAGTTAGAGGTACATATATAATACGTAAAGAAAACTCCGTCCGACCCATAAGTATAATAAAGGTTAGGTAGGTAAACACATGACCAAATAAAATATGAAATATTATATAATCATCATAGTAACAATACTAATGATTTTTTAAATAATGTTTTTTTTTCGTGAATTTATTCCCCAAAATTTAGTATTTTTTTAATAAGTGACGGCACCATTTTTGACGGTATTATTATGAACAACTAGCGACAAGACCGCGTGCCGCATGCCCTGCCCCTCTTCGCATGAATTGCCTACCGCAAATGTATTAATTTACCTCTTTTTGCGAAGTAATATTTATTTCTTTTGGGGGATTTTTTTAACTTCAGCCCTTCTTTGTAGGCATTAGTAGAATCAGTTATCGATACCTAACAATACCTTAACGGATCGGACAGGATTTTCTTTACACATTGTAGAAGACATCGCCAACTATCTTAAAGTCGGTTTTTAATCTAACCGTATATAGCTGAGTAATTATTCATCTTATAGATGTCTACTGCTAGGTAAACTCCACGCTTGTGGCACGAATTTGATATTACACAGGAGAAACACTGCTGCCTTCCCTGGCCACAAAGAGGCCCTAGTCTGTTATTACAATAGCGTCAGAATGGTCGATCAGTGATCTCATAATGATCAACTTTGACTTTCCAAAAGGTCCTGAAACCTAGACTTTAAGTCTGAAATCACCAACCCGCATTGAGCAAGCGTGGTGATTACGCTCAATCCTTCTCTGTATGAGAGGAGACCTGTACCCAGCAGTGGGACAATAAAAAGATTGGTGATGATAATGACTTTCCAGTGGTCAATCACTGATACGCCACTCCATATTAAAAGTGCTTTCCGTGGCACGACCAGACCAGAAAAAAATTGCAAATATTCATATTCATGCATACAAATATTTGCGCTGCGCGGGGATCGAACCCGCGCCTACTAACGCATTGGTCGCGCTCGCTACCAATAGGCCACTGAGGCTGTCAGATCTCAGTCTCATACATACAAAATCCGCTTATAACGTTTCCACTGTTGGGACACATGCCTCCTGTCGGTGAAAGACACTGGGCCATAATCTACCACGCTGGCCCAGTGCGGGTAGTTAGATGTCACATTTCTTCTCACTCTCAATCTGTCCAAAATACTTCTTCTTGTTTCAAGGTGAGATTCAACCTCAACTCTTGATCAATGACTTCTGTGGAATAGATACCACAATTTTGTCAATAACAAGTGTAACAAATTATAGAAGATTTTTGAAAATTTCATTTCACAATAATGGCGGATATCGCTTAACTCAAACACAAACTCATTTATTGCGAAAATGGGTATTATAAACATCGATACATAAAATAGTTTAGCATCTCCATAACCCGCCTGAAGGCAAGCAATTTTAATTGGTATTTGGCTCTTACTCCCAGACTCCAAAGCTGAAAAAGCTTCGGATGCGACTGGAATTAACGGTTAGATGATGATTATGATCTACTAGCTTTCCGCCCGCGGCTTCGCCCGCGTTAACTTCGGTTATATCGCGCGTTTTAGATTTCTCTCGGGAAAATCAATTTTTTCGGGATAAAAAGTACCCTATTATTTAATCCGGACTTCTAACTTTACGCCTGCAAAATTTCAAACACATGTGAAAAAAAGATTTATTGAGTAGATAAAGCGTGAAGAAAACAGTTAAAGAGGATCCCGCGGGAACAGTAGATACTTTCTTCCGGGATAAAATGTATCCTATATCCTTCTCCGTACCACAGACTAAGTTAAAGAGGTAACAAACATATAAATAATTACACTGTTAGTAGCCCGCCCGTGTTAATTTAGATCCCACGGGAACAGATAAAAGGTGTCCTATGTCCTTTCTCGTTCCGCAGACTATGTGTATGCAAATATTAAATATTATTAAATAATTATATTGTTATTTCTTGCCCGTGGCTCCGCCCGTCGTTGCTCCGTCCGCGTTAATTTCGATCCCACGGGAACAGTAGCTACTTTCTTCCGGGATAAAATGTATCCTATATCCTTCCCCGTACCCTAGACTATGTGTATGCAAATTTTCGTGATGATCGGTGCAGTAGTTTAAGCGTGAAGAGGTAACAAACAAACAAACAAACAAACACACTTTCGCATTTATAATATTAGTTGGGATGAGACTGAAATCTGTCTGAGAACTTACTTAAAATCACGGGAATCATCTCTCAGAAAACACTACATAATATACACTAGCGTAAGCAATAACGATTGCCATACATTTCATTTTGAAAATTACATTCATTGCGATATGCCATGATATTCGTTGAACCGACACATTTTTAGAAAGTACGAAGCAATGGATTATCAATATTTTTCAAAATGAGTCAGATTTTTTTTTTATAAATTATAAACTAGCGCTTGACCGCAATCCCGCCTGATGGTAAGCAGTGACGCAATCGTTTATGGTAAAGCGCACTATTTTATTAAGAGCCTATTCACTCTAGCCTTGAAGACACTCAAATTGTAGTCCGACGGAAACACCGCCGCTGGTAAATTGTTCCAGTCCCTCGATGTACGCGGTATTAAAGAGGAGGCGAAACGCATCGTCCGAATCGTAGTGGTGTCCACAACGTAAGGGTGGAAATGGGGGAACTAAATCATGCAATTCCCTCGCACACTTACCAAAATGAATCCTATAGAACACCGAAAGGCTGGCTACTCTACGTCTGTGCTCTAGGCTTTGGAGACCATTTTGAGTTAAATCTGGATCGCCAATCAGCCTCTTCGCACGCCTCTCTACTGAATTTTAACTGTGTCTATTATTTTCAGTTTGTAGCACACCCGAACGTGCAACAGCTACTAGGAGCTATATGGTATGAAGGTCTACCGGGATTTAAGAGAAAAAACATCGTTGGACAATGCATACAGGTATATAATATCTATTTCTTTAAAGCAGAGATGTGACGAATATCTATTCCTATATAAAAACGATTTATTGTGTAGTAAGGTACCGCTAGATGCAAGAGGCGCAGGACCGGTCGTCGTGGAGGTCCTTAGTGAGGGCCTATGTCCAGCAGTGGACGTCATTCAGCTGAAATGAATGTGAATGTGGAAAAGAAGCCATAGCATTTATTTTTTCACTGTGTAACCTAATGAATTAAAATAAATACTAATTTCAAAATTACTTGAGAAATTTTGCATTAAATTTAAAGCTAGTATTTATTATATGTGCCAAGTTTTTTTTTAGTAATGCACTTATCTTTTTATTTAGTTTCTATAAATTAGTATACCGTTGAAATTTAATCATTTTAGACAGCCCATTTCTTCTATCCAATGCTTCGATTCGATCTATTTTTGTATATTTAAAAAATTTTTTTTTTTTTTAATTTGAGCAAGGGTGAATGAACTCTGGTAAAAATGTCGCCGCTCCATTCCTAGTGCGCTTAAAATGCAAAATTCGAACTGCGCTTGCATAAAGGGTGTTTCAAACTACGTCATGGGTCATATTTATTTATTTATCTATACTTTATTGTACACCAAAAGCATACATCGAACAGAAAATATTAAACACAACAAAACTTACAATGGGAGGCCAAATCGCTAATGCAGTCTCTTCTAGGTAACCAATATAATCATGATAATGCTCATGCATATTTCATTGTGTCGATATTTAATATATAATGTATAAATACATTTTTTTATTTACTCTTATTTAGTAGTTTATAGGTAGATGAAGTCTCTAAAATAACACGGTATACAATGTTATTATTATTTATGCGAACCCCGAAACACGTGCCCAGTATTTTTAAGCAAAGAATCTATGTAGAAAATTTCATAAAGATATCATGAAAAACCACAAAGTTATGAGCTTGCTATTCTACTTGGTTGTCCTAACAAAAATATGGTCAAAGCTCTGCTCGGGCTGGCAAGCTCGGCCCGTTGACCTCTGGCGTCAGCTGTTGCTCGCGCGCAGTACTGTATCTATATTGTAAGCTGCGTGACGCGCTCGGTAATCACACTGCAGCAATTTCTAAATGTGTTTGGGAAAACATATCGATTCAGTTGCTGAACAAACTAAGTATACGTGGTGGTGGTATATTAACTAATGGTTTTCACATAGGTGGCGAAACTAGGAGTAATGTTCCCAGTATACTGCACCATTTACATGCTGGCTCCAAATTCAGAGTACGGGAGATTCATGAAGAAACCCTTCGTCAAGTTTATCTGCCACAGCTCTTCATACATGCTATTTCTAAGTAAGTTTCTAAGGTTTTCTTGCAATAACTAGGTAACAGAGGTCGGATACGCAGTCTCACTTGTATTCTTCTACTACGTACTACGTGACTGGAAACCCCGCCATAGACAGGTAGGGATAGTAAACAGTTAGAAGGCACATACAAAAGTAACGGGTCACTTACTTGTAGGGCCTAGGATAAAATTTAGAGAAACGTTAAGAAAGTTATAGTACACTTAAACGACTCTGTCCAACACCGCCCTAAATCAAGACGACTGTTCGCAATCCACGCAGTGACAGCGAGCAGGCGCCCAACAGTCCACGAAGTAACAGCTAGCTGACGGCCAGCTATCTACCCACCGACCGCTCTCGCTTTTCGTGATAGACACAGTTCTCGACTCACAACGTGCGAACTAGCAATAATTATTAATATTGCACTTGAATATGAAGAGAGAAACGCAAGAAATAACGAAACGCAAGATGAAGATTTTGGGTGCATAAAATGCTGATTTATATTTATGTTATTATTTAACTAGCGACCCGCCCCACGGATGCATTGCTGATACTTAATACGCTACAGAAAAACTATGAACATATACAGAGTGGTGCTGACAATACGACAATAAATTAAACATCGTGTACCTCAACACATTCTCAGTCTACCCATAAAAAATCATATAAATATGTCCATTAGATTAGTCACAGGAAATTATTTTTCATTTTTCACATTTTATACATGATGTACATGTTGACAAGGAAGCGCTTACAGGTTAATGACTGCCGCATCCGGCGGTACCAAACTTCAATATTATTGGCGCGAAAAAAGCAAGTCGATACGGGATCGCGTTGGCGCCGATCGGAGGTCAATGAACCAATATTTTTAAAGGATGTTCCGTTTGCAATTTTATGCGATTTAGTTTGTTTGAAATTTTCATTTTTTTATTTTTGTTTCTAGGTTTTTTTCTATGGTTTAGGATTATTTCTATGAATCAGCATTGTTCGTGTTTTCATTTATTGTCGTATTGTCAGCACCACTCTGTATAAAACACAGCGGCCCGCCGCTCCCACCGCTCTGGCCGGTCGGTACCGCCGCAAATGCTACGTCCCGCAGTTTAAAATCTGTATTATCTTCGAAAATATTAATTTAAATCATATGCTGTAAAGGGCCATATAGATCTATATTAAATCAAAAATGTATTTGAGGTATTTATTTGGATAAGGATTAATGCTGTATTGGTTAAAATGGCTTCGAAAATTAGCCGTTATTTGTCGTAAAAAGTAAATGACAAAAAATGTTATTGTGGCATATCCATAAGAGACAGACATATACCATCGCGGAGTTTTCTGTAGACCTTTTCAATGTGTATAATACTTAGTACTTCGTTTTGATAAATCTCGTAGGGTTCAGCCTGCGTTTCACTGCAAACGCGGAAAAAAAAAATTACGACATCGCCTTAGAAATCTCAAACATACTAGTTTTTCTCCACTATTTAATAGATGTTATTGTATGTTATATTTATTATACATATAAACCTTCCTCTTTAATCAATCTATTTGCTAAAAAAAACCGCATCAAAATCTGTTGTAGTTTACATAGGGAAAGAGAAAGGTTCTCGGTAGTAGGCCACATCGGCTGCCGGCAGAAGTTACCACCCACCAGACAAAGTCTTGCCGCCAAGCGATTCGTTGTGTTCCGGCATGAAGTCTGGTGAAGCCGTACGGAGGACGGGTCTGAGCAGTTGTGTTGCTATGTGTGCCGGGTACGATGCGCCAAGTGTTGTTGTGTCGGGAGTTTGGTCTCCAAATCAATCTCCCTCTGGCGCAGCATCGTTGGTCATGTTGTTGGGTTTAATATTGCACCACCTCGCTCAACTGCCGTCTTCCTTCCTATTCACTAAGTTTTTTAAGTGAATGGGTTTAATAAACTAGCGCGCTTTACCATCAACGATTGCATCACTGCTTACCATCAGGCGGGATTGCAGTCAAGCGCTAGTTTATAATTTAAAAAAATAAGCGACTTGTGTTTTGTACTATGTAGTGATTATTATAATAGGAATGTTTCCTGGGTAAAAAAAAAATATTCTATTTAGTCCGACATTCAGATTATAGAAAAATATTGGATACGATATTTTGTTTAATCAAATCAATAAAAACTGACAAATATAAAAGGCATCAAAGATCAGAAGTGGTGGCTGGTGACGTCACTGCTCGTTAAAAAGTGTAGCGTGCAGAGACGTCACACGAGTTTTCAACGCACTGTGTAGTCTTAATTTTTTGTTTATATGAAAAAAGAAAAAATACGTGTCTAGTATTTTTTGGAAATCTGATTGACGAAATAATTAGTTTTTTTTTAGTCAACTACCCTATTATATTATAATTTCTGTAATTTTTAAAACGCCCATAGCCTAATGCCAGTCAGTCAGAAATGCCTCTATTATCCCTACATTTTGGCCAAGTACTTGACATTGATTGTTGCTGACTTGAGATTCTTTCAGGAGCTCCTGCAGTCATATAAACAGGTCACAAATTCATCATCTCATTCCACTTTCAGTTCTCCTGTCGCTCGCATCTCAACGCGCAGACTACTTAATCCTGGAATGGTCTGGCATAACTTGGCTCCAAGAGCTGGTAGACCACTGGAAAGAACGAGAGCGGGGCTCCCTGCCCAGCATCATCGAATTCAGCGTCATCATCTACATAGCAAGTAAATTTGCGTTTGTTGGCATGCTTTTCTATATTTACTGTAATGATTTGATTAACTACTATAATCCACTCCTGCTTATCTTCTACTTCATTCAATCCTACATGTACTTCGTTTAATCGTATGTACAATCCAATTTCGTCATTCTCGGTAATCTCGGTGGGAACCTATTTTCTCGGTGGTAGACCATAACATCGGCTGCCGGCAAAAGTTACCACCTACTGGACAAAGTCTTGCTCTGGTGAAGCCGTACGGAGAACGGGTCTGAGCAATTGTGTTGTGATGTGTGCCGGGTACGATACGCCAAATGTTGATGTGTCGGGAGTTTAATCGTAGAGGGTCTGCAGATCAACGTCCCTCTGGCGCAGCATCGTTGGTCGTGTTGTTCGGTTTAACATTGCATCACTCGCTCAACTGCCGTCTTCCTGCCTATTTACTCAGTATTTTTGAGTGAGTAGGCTCTGAATAAACTAGCGCACTTTACCATCAATGATTGCATCACTGCTTACCATCAGGCGGGATTGCGATCAAGCACTAGTTTATAATTATATAAAGAAATCTTTCTAGGATAGTTACTTTAAAAAACAGGGAAATGTAGTAATGTTTTTTTTTTTTGTTACTTTTCTTTGTCAATTTACTATTTATCCAAAGTTAGAGCACAGGCGTAGAGTAGCCAGCCTTTCCGTGTTCTATAGGATGCATTTTGGGCAGTGTGCAAGGGAATTGCATGATTTAATTCCCCCATCTCCGTTCCACCATCGGACAACCCGTCGTACGGCGAGTTTCCACCCTTACGTTGTTAACACCACTACATTGAGGGACTAGACCAAATTGCTATGGCGGTGTTTCCGTCGGACTACAATTTGAGTGTCTTCAAGGCTAGAGTGAATAGGCTCTTGATAAACTAGTGCGCTTTACCATCAACGATTGCGTCACTGCTTACCATCAGGCGGGATTGCGGTCAAGCGCTAGTTTATAATTTTATAAAAAAAAATGTCTTGATAATTTACTGACTTTTGCCAACAAAAAACGCACAAGTCGCATTGCCCGTTTCTTGTTTTAACGTAAAATATTTTCTATGACATTCAGCAATACTTCACTCCAATTATATTTTTGATTATCACTTACTCATAACACTGAACATCACAACACAACACAATAGCAAAAAAAAAAAAAAAAAATCAGCTTATTTTCTCTTTGCAGCGCTTAAAGTGCTGTGTTTAAATCGCTTGCTTAAATATGCATTTTAATTTCAAGCACACAGTTTTTTGAATTCTCTACCAAACTTTTTTGGACTATAATAACTATGATCTTTATTACTTAAGTACGCGTACGCACAGGAGATTTTTTCACCGCAACTGCTTTTTGCAACCCATTTTTACCGCATCGGTATTTTTCCCGCGCCGGTATTATCACCGCGCCTATATTTTTATTTCGCCGGTATTTCACCGCGCCCGTATTTTTATAGCTCCGGTATTTTTACCGCGCCAGTATTTTTACCGCAATGGTGATTTACAGCGCTGGTACTTTTACCACGACGATATTCTTGCAGCGCCGGCATTTTTACCGCGCACTGGGATTTCAACTGTCATAGTTGAGCCGAGTATTGAGAATTCGTCGGAATGTATCTCGGACATCAAAAAACACGTTAAGCAAAGCATTGAAAATCCAGTACGCGATAGAAAAAATTGCTAGTGGATATAAGGGTTATGTCGCACTGACAGTGTCTTGTTAGGCGCCCAGAACTTAATACAATTACATACTTAACAGTCTCATATACGCTAGGCGACTAGCAAAGGCGTATCCCGCAATGTGTCCTTCGCAGCTTCGCTAGACTACTTCCCTAAGCAAGAGGTGCTAAACAAGCCACCTGTCAGTACCTATACAATATGTATAGAAAGCCCCGTCCGACCGATAAGAATAATAAAGGCTATATCCCATGACCAAATAAAATATGAAACTTTACATAATCATCATAATAACAATACAAATCAAATAATCTTTTTTTTGCGAATTAATTACAACTTCCCCAAAATTTGGTATTTTTATAAATAGTGGCAACACCATTTTCGACGGTATTATTATGAGTGATGCGACCGCCCCTATTAAGTTACCTCCTTTTGCGAAATAATATTTATTTTTTTAGGAGGTATTTTTTTGAAGTCTAGCCAGGCTTTGTAGGCATTAGAATCAGTTATCAATACCTAACAATACCTTCACGGATCTGACAGGGTTTTCTTTACAGATTGTATAGACTGTGTTACCACCAAATACATTGGGAAACTATGATGCTTACACAAACCTGACAATAATCTTCTTCCAGGTCTGATTTGGGCAGAAATAAGATCATTATGGACAGGCGGTATTACTGAATACATAAGTGATCTGTGGAATATCGTCGATTTCATTACAAACGCCTTCTACATCGCCTGGATTAGCTTACGATTCTCATCTTGGTATATCGTTCAAGTACGTAGTTTTAATTATAGCTAACGGATACTTGAGGGGCATAGTTTCAAAAACCACTAAGTCCAGTGTCGTTAAAAGTCCAGGAATAGAAAATTTGTGATAAATTGTTGTAGCTTATTTAAATAATTATGTTTCTATGCCTTTTGACAAATTGATCGCTTCACAAACGTTTTGTAACTTATTCATTAAATTAACATGAAAAGATCGGAGTTGCTAGAGACAAAAATATTACTACGTGTAAAAATGGACTTTGCGGTTTTTGAAACTATACCCCTCACTTACTTATAAGTAGAGGTTGGATATTTCGGCGCTTAAATGTCTAAGCTTGATGAATGTAAAATATGGATATGCCTTTCGGTACACGTAGCTGATATGTTAGGTTTTGTTTATAAATATTGCTTAAAATTCCACCAGATGACGTGAAACAAGGTATTTCGTAATTGTTGAAGGAAAAAATTATGTAGTAATATATAAATATACCAAAACTAAAATATTTTACGCAATTGTTAGTTAAACGCGTACCCATATTACTCTTTCGTCGGAATTTTATGTAAGTTTTGGTTTATAGGTAAGCACAGTAATTTCCATTCTCAACTTATAAATAGGCCGCTGCCGTCCTGATTTCTGTTATGCTAAAAAAATGTGTATAAATTAATGCCTTACGTCTTCAAACTTATGGTCGTATTTCAGTTTCGCTTCGACACCTCTGTTAGTCTTTACTTAATTCTCCTGAACGTCATTGTTATTGTATGTCACAAAGTGAAGGCAAATCTAAGGATTAAAATCTTTGGGTTTGTGCTTATTTGTGGTGTGTTATACTGAATTTCACAGTCTGGTCGTGCCTCGGAAAGCACGTTAAGCCGTTGGTCCCGGTTGCCATACAAGCATCTAGTAGCAGTCGTTATTGGTTGCTGGAGTCCTCAAAACTCCAACAATTGGTCTAACTGCAAGTCTTCAACATCGCCTTCGGGTTGTGGAGGTGAGACGGCAGTCGCTTCAAAGAAATTATCGAAGTTAAGCCAAAATCGGCAGATGGACTGCGGACCCCAGACTCTAAAGCTGAAAAAGCTTCGAATGCGACTGGGATTAACACTGAGATGATGATGACGATGAATTATTTCGACACAGTCTCGAAAAACTATATTGAACACTCTTTACCTTGTTACCACAACAAGCATGGTAGCAGTCAGCGCTTCGAATGGGTGATAACCAGTCTTACCAAGAGTCTTAAATCTTAGCCAATAAGTGGTTTATCAGGTAAGTAGCTTCAAGAATTGCTGGTTGGTTGAAAAAGAATCCATGGTTCTGGCCACAACAAGCATGGTAGCAGTCAGCACTTCGAATGGGTGATGATAACCAGTCTTACTAAGAGTCTTAAATCTTAACCAATAAGTGGTTTGTCAGATAAGTAGCTTCAAGAATTGCTGGTTGGTTGAAAAAGAATCCATGGTTCTGGCCACAACAAGCATGGTAGCAGTCAGCACTTCGAATGGGTGATGATAACCAGTCTTACTAAGAGTCTTAAATCTTAACCAATAAGTGGTTTGTCAGATAAGTAGCTTCAAGAATTGCTGGTTGGTTGAAAAAGAATCCATGGTTCTGGCCACAACAAGCATGGTAGCAGTCAGCACTTCGAATGGATGATGATAACCAGTCTTACTAAGAGTCTTAAATCTTAGCCAATAAGTGATTTGTCAGGTAGGTAGCTTCAATAATTGCTGGTTGGTTGAAAAAGAATCCGTGGTTCTGGCGCACAGGCAAGTGAAGCAACACGGGTGGGGTTTAATCACTAAAATTCTGACATGCCCGCTCCGCCCAGAGCGGGAAAAGTCATTTGAAGATTTCCCATTCAGAACAAAAAAAAGGTAGAAAGTCTCTAGATGTAGTTAATATTCAGTTGCATCCTGTTCGCATTGGAATCTGACCTCAACTTGGTCTAAAATAGACTAAGACTTATTTTAGCCATCATATTCGTGGCTCATGATCATTATTTTCCATCAGCTTGGCCGTCTTGTATTCCATTATAATAACTGAGGAATGAACGAGACTGAAAGAGTACATGACATACGAAGAAATATAAACTCCTTTATTGTAACAAAAATAAACTCATCTCAATCGAAAACGTGTCGGCCAGCTACTTAATTAAAACACAGCTGCCGAAATGGATGATTTTAACAATTTCTCTTAATAATTAATTGGAATTTATCATAATATTATTCACATTTATGAATACAATAAGCAGTGTTGCCAACTTGGTGGATTGATTTTCCATTAAAACTGGTGGTTTTAAACTCTCATTTAATATCAAGATAATGATTTTAGTGTTTGGTGGATTTTTCTAATGGTTTAGTAAAATTCATTTTTAATTAGTTTTTACTGCTACATAAAAATACGATTTAGTTTGAGGTTGGAAGATTGGTAAATGTTGCAATAATTATGATAATATTAGAAGTTGTAAGAGCATGCAAAGTTAAATTATATGTTTTTAAACATGTTTCAGTGAAAGCTGGAACTTTGGCTTTCAATATCTCCGTAATCTGGTTCTTATAATGCAGGTTCCCAGGTTCCGTAAATCAAAAAAACTTCACAATGATCCCCTGATCACTGTAATATTTTTTGATTTACTAGACATTCCAACACGATTCCATTATCATTGTGTTAATAGTTCGTAAACTGCTAAATTCATAATTATCCAACAATTACAGGCCAGTCGTCTCGTAATGGTAATACAATGACTTTGCTGTATTTTATTCATTTTATTTTATTTATTGGCCCATTTACAATTGTTACACAATAACTTAACAATAATACCTACAACCAAGATACAAACATAGTGCACAATATGACGTATTGCTATTACAGATTATAAAACCCGTTAGTAGATATAATATTTTCTAAAAACTACTCAATTTAAACATTTATTAATATGTAGTGGAGTATCAGTCATTGACCATTGAAAAGTAATAATGACACTATTTTGTTAGTAGACTACGAAACTTGTCAAAATCGCTCATTATGAGATCACTGATCCACTATTCTGACACAATTGTAACAGCAGTTTAAGGCCCCAGATTTAATGACTGCTTATGGTATTCTAGGCGTAGTACTAGAGTAGACGTACGTTTAGAGATTTGACAGGAAAGCTAAGATGAGAGTCACGCGCATGTTTCATTGGAGTTTTAAAATTATTTCTACTGTCGTTTACATAATAAAATCGCGTGATTTATGTAGTAAAAAGTGCATTCAGTAAATAATTCATAAAGAACATTGAAAAATCGCAGCATAGTGGCCACATCATGACTTTGCCTCAAATCTCCCCCATAGACGGTTCACGCGGCCGTCTTTTTCAGCTGTCATTGGCGATACCCGCCATTATTGTGAAATAAAATTTTCAAAGAATTTCTATAACTTTTACACGTGTTATTGGCAAAATTGTGGTATCTATTCCACAGATGACATTGATCAAGAGTTGAGGTTGAATCTCATCTTGAAAAAAAGAAGAAGAAAAGTAGACGTATGCGGCACACGCCACATAAAAACTACGCGTCACACTAACGTAATGCAAAGTCCTACATCGCGCAAGCAGAGTTTACAGCGCAAATAATATGCGATTTCCCGATCATCGACCATTTTGACGTTATTGTAATAATGAAATGAAATCATTTGTTATGCAATTAGGAACACTGATCACTTTTACACGTCATATTTTTTTAAACTAGCTGGAGCCGGTATTTTCTAACTGACTACTTCTGAGAAGAAAAGTCGAAACAAACTCAGGGATCATCGCCTTTCGTCAAGTCCAGTCATTAAAAATGAAAATGTTTACAATAATTTACGTGATTAAAAAAACAAAAATCATAATTGTAGCATAATTACTCATATTGCTTAATGACATTGCTTAGTAAAGCGAGTAGCTCAATCCCAAGCTTTATTGTCTTCTAAATAATCTGTGATTTTATAATACCCCTTTTTGCAATAGCAGACTAAGACCCCTGGTGTACCTACAAGTAATTCTCGGCTTTGTCAAGGGTATTTAACACCCATTATATTGTTAGCTCTAGGCCTTACGCTAGCTGCTCATCTTCTGCCTTCCTGATTACGTTGGGGTCAGCTTCCAATCTAACCGGATTCAGCTGAACACCAGTAACTTACATGGAGCGACTGCCTATCTGATCTTCATAACCCAGTTACTGGATAAAATACGATATCTCATCGTAATACTAACTGTTTAACTTTTGGTCTTCTGACGACCCGTCATCATCATCATCATCTCAGCGTTAATCCTAGTCGCATTCGAAGCTTTTCAGCTTTGGAGTCTGGGGTCCGCTTCACCAGTCTAACTGCTGATTTTGGCTAAACTTCGATATTTCGGTGAAGCGACTGCCGTCTGACCTCCACAACCTGAAGGCGATATCGAAGCATTGCAGTTAGAACAATTGTTGGACTTTTAAGGGCTTCAACTACATGTTCCACTAGATGTTCGTATGGCAACGAGGCACGAGCAGACTAGTGCAAATAAGCCGGAACCAATGGCTCAAAGTGCTTTCTGAGCTACAAAGAAGTATCAATATGTAAAAATGGTCACCCATCCATAAACCAACCGCGGCAAGTGTAACTTAACCTGATCGATAGACCTGTACGGATGTTATTATTACTGTAAAACTTACTCGAGTTTATATACTAACTTATTTTTATACCTTGATAGCGTGATTACGACACCGGAACGGACCCCTGGTACCCTCGAGAACGATGGGACTCCTACGACCCGATGCTGCTATCAGAAGGAGCCTTTGCAGCCGGCATGATTTTCTCTTTCCTCAAGCTGGTCCATATCTTCTCCATCAATCCATACCTTGGACCTCTGCAGGTGTCGCTGGGAAGAATGATTCTGGATATTCTGAAATTCTTCTTCGTTTATATGTTGGTGCTTTTTGCTTTTGGATGTGGTGAGTAAAAAAACATTTTTTATTATTATGATAAAAGGATGTAAAGAACGATTAACTTTAGCATAATCAGTCTATAATACTTCAACTGCTGGCACACAGGCCTACTCCCTGTGAAGGGGAGTTGACCGTTATCCCACATGCTAACCCAGTACGGGTTGGTGGATGTCACGTCCTCAACAGGGATATTTCCTGGGTAAAAAAAAATGATTCTATTTAGTCCGTCATTCAGATTATAGAGAGATATTGGATAAGTATATTTTATTTTATCAAATCTATAAATATAACAGGCATCAAAGATCAGGAGTAGTGGCAGGTGACGTCACTGCTCATTAAAAGTGTAGCGTGCAGTGACGTCACACAAGTTTTCAACGCACTGTGTCGTCTTCATTTTTTTTTATATGTAAAAAGAAAAAATACGTGTCTAGTATTTTTTGGAAATCTGACTAACGGACTAATTAGTTTTTATTGGTCAACTATCCTGTTTTTGAAATAAAAGAAAGAAAATACATGTATTTGGTACAGACATCAAAATACACACAATACATCTAAAATAAAAAAAAAATACATCAGCTAGCCACAAAATAAAAATCAAACAGAAAGTTAAAACCCCGATGTAACAAAAAAAAAAAAATTTTGGTTCTAAGACATGCCGGTTTTCTCGCAGTCTTTTTCTGTCATCGTTTTGAGAATAGTGGTGATGTCAATACAATAATTATCCATGTGGTACCGGGCTTAGAATAGTAGAATAGAACTCTCACCGGGGATGCGGGCAGCAGCTCTTCTCCTGTGGAATATCAAGTTAGAAAGAAAGAAAGAAAGAAAAATGCATTTATTGACATTACAGCAAGATACATAAATTTAAAACTATAAAACTTGTCTTGTAATGCCAAAAGGGCCTCAGCTCAGCATAATGTCAGATGACAACACGAAGTGTACCATCTGACGCTGATTTTCAGCTGCAACCCACGAGTGCCATACGCTAGAATTACAAAAAAAAAAATACAATAATATAAATGATATAATAATAGTAATCCAAATGATAGAAAAACTTAAACAGAATCACATAAAAATGTTGTGACATGCATAAGTGTGTGTGTGTGTGTATGTATACATGTTAAATATATTGTAATTAATCAAAAATAAAAAATAAGTTTATTCAATTATAAATAAATAAATAAATACCTAAAAACATTAAAATTAAATTAATAAATCCGGAAAACAGAAAATACCCCCTCTCACCAATCACAGAAAATACTGCAATCCACAACCCGCCCGCCAAACGTGGGGATTAGGGTGCTAAACAACTTTCTCCATTGGACCGACATTGTTGCGACTACTATTATAATGAGGCCTACATCCATTGGGAAAGTTGTTCAGAATGAAGTTCCGTTTTGTATTATGAACTGCAAAGATAATGATGTACAAAAATGAACTTTTTCAATATCAACCTGTATACGACAGGTTAGGATTTTAGAACTGTTCATTTTCCATGGCAGGGTACTATTATAGTAATGTAAAGGTTTAACTGCACAGGTTTAAACCAACTGATGTGGTACTACGCTGAGCTGGAGAAGAATAAATGCTACCATCTTCCGAATGGTATACCGGATTTTGATGGTCAAGAACGAGCTTGCACCATTTGGAGGAGATATGCTAAGTAAGTTTCTTTTAATCAAAATCTGAAGGCGACTAACACACCGCGCACCGTCGTGGTAGGCAGTGAAGCGGATCTCATGTCGCATTAACCTCGTATATGCTTAACACACATACACCGGGCGATCTAGCGATCGAGCTGTGGTCTCAGTGCCACTTCCCCTCCGCACTGCCATCCGCGCGGTGGAGCGATGCCTCCCACACGGGGCGACGCAATCATGGGTGCAGGACGAAAATCAGAAGATTCTTGCCAGTGTCTGTGAACAAACTGGTCACAACTGTGTTAAATCGTAATCGACAGGCGCGTAAATCGCCTTACCGCACGGGGCAGCGTTACGAAATCCGCTCGAACGTCGCCGGCCTCCGCGCCGGTACGCGGTGCCGTGTGTTAATCGCCTAAGTGTTAATACATGTTTATTTTGTCAAAAAAACATTAGATTATATTTTTTCTTTTCACCAATTTAAACATGAATCGGATACAATTAATTATCAGTCTTACCGTCTTAAGTAAATTTTCTAGAATGATCTTTGTCGTTATACATACCTCTTTTAACATTAATTTTCTTTCCAGCCTATTCGAAACCTCTCAATCTCTATTCTGGGCGTCCTTCGGTCTTGTAGACCTGACTACCTTCGAGCTTACTGGCATCAAGAGCTTCACCAGATTCTGGGCTCTTCTGACTTTCGGGTCCTATTCGGTGATCAACATTATCGTGCTCCTGAACATGCTGATTGCTATGATGTCCAACTCCTATCAGATTATTTCGGTATGTAAGAACTGTGCTATACAGTATGATAAGAAAACCCTGTCCGAGCCGTGAAGGTGTTGTTAGGTATCGATAACTGATTCTACTAATGGATACAAAACCGGGCTAAACTTAAAAAAAAAATCCCCCTAAAAAAGTAAATATTATTTCGCAAAAAGAGGTAACTTAATAAATGTGCGTTAACCCTTCCGCGGTCGGCGGGCGGCAGGGCACGCGACACGTGGTCGCATCGCTATTCGCTCATAATAATACCGGTGTTCTCACTTTTTTAAAAATTACCAAATTTCGGGGAAGTTGGAATTAATTCGCGGGAAAAAAAGATTATTTCAAAATTCATTTGTATTGGTATTATGATGATTACGTAAAAATTTATATTATATTTGATCATGTGTTTACCTAACCTTTATTATCCTTATGGGTCGGACAGGGTTTTCTTAACATATTGTATATTCGACGTCATTCTCTGTATATTCGAAACCTGAAACACATATCCATTATTTTTAAGTAAAGAATTTATGTACAAAATTTCAAAAGGATATCATGAAAAATCACAAAGTTATGAGCTTGTTATGTTACCTGGTTGTCCCAACAAAATTATAGTCAACGCACCGCAGGCACGGCGCGGCGGGAGCCCTAGCGTACTAAGATCTCCTATGAACTGTGTTGTGCGCTTAGTAACCACACTGCAACCTTTTTCAAATATATTTGGGAAAAAATATAATATGGTGTATCATGATCGGAATCAATTCAGCCCCCTAAGCGGCGAACACATTTTTGTCAAATGATTGCAACTAGTTGGGATCGTTTGGACTGAACGGACCAATGGGCGGTCTGAATGATCCCAACTGATGCCAACAAGTCGCAATCATTTGACAAATATGTCATCGCCGATTAGGGGGCAGTTTGAAATGAAATGAAATGAAATGAAATCGTTTATTAAGCAAGTAGGATCACCGATCACTTTTACACGTCATATATATTTTTTTTTAACTAGATGAAGCCGGCATTTCCTAACTGACTACCTCTGAGAAGAAATAGCCGAAACAAACTCAGGGATCATCGTCTTTTTTCAAGTCCAGACATTAAAAATGAGAATGTTTACAATAATTTACCTTATAATTACGTATATTGCTAATAACAATGCTTATCAGAGCGAACAGCTCAGTCCCAAGCTTTTTTGTCTTCTAAATAATCTGTGATTTTATAATACCCCTTTTTGCAAAGTTTGGCCTTTATATACTTTTTAAATCGTTTAATGGGTAAGTTTCGAATGTCCATGGGAAGCTTGTTGTAAAAGTGTATACATTGACCCATGAATGAGTTGCCTACTCTGTGGAGACGAGTGTGATGTACAGCAAGATTGTGTTTGTTCCTGGTATTTATATTATGAATATCGCTTATTTTCTTAAAATCCGATATATTTTTATGTACGTACATAAGATTTTCAAATATATACTGTGAAGCTACAGTCAGAATGTCCACCTCTCTGAATTTTTCTCTAAGAGAATCTCTAGGACCAAGGTTGTAGATGGCTCGAACAGCCCTTTTCTGTAAAACAAAGATGGTATTGATGTCCGCACAAGTTCCCCAGAGAAGAATCCCATAAGTCATTAGACTATGAAAATAACTAAAATAAACAATTCTGGCTGTATCCACATCAGTTATCTGTCTAATTTTCTTAACAGCAAAGGCGGCGGAACTGAGTCTACCCGACAGCTTCTCAACGTGAGGACCCCATTGCAACTTGGCGTCAATAGTCAATCCAAGAAAAACTGTCGACTCGACAGGGATCAACTCTACTCCATTCAGTTGAACATTGGTACTTAGCTGCCTGACATTTGGCGTAGAAAATTTAATGACTTTAGTTTTTTTTTCATTTAAAAGAAGGTTATTTACATTAAACCAATGGACAACTTTAGAAAGTGCATTGTTAACTTCGTCAAAATTGGCTAGCTGACGCTTGACTTTAAAAATAAGAGAAGTGTCATCCGCGAACAATACAATGTTGTGATTATCCCTCACGTGATGAGGTAAGTCATTAATATAGATCAAAAACAAGAATGGACCCAGAATTGAGCCCTGCGGAACGCCCACGGTGACCA
Source organism: Sesamia inferens (assembly GCA_037179545.1). Lineage (NCBI taxonomy): Eukaryota > Metazoa > Arthropoda > Insecta > Lepidoptera > Noctuidae > Sesamia > Sesamia inferens. Next base: position 10,513,527 of record CM073935.1, on the reverse strand, counting down.
CAGATCCCGCAGATCTCTTGCCATTAACATCAACCCTCTGAATTCGATTATTCAGATAAGAAGTCAGAAGGTCGAGAGCTCTGTCCCTTAAACCATAATGGTACAATTTCCTAATAAGAGTATCATGATGTACGCAATCAAAGGCCTTGGACAAATCACAAAAAATACCAAGAGCATCCTGCGATTCCTCCCAGGCCCCAAATATGTTCTTTAGCAACGCCACGGCCGCATCTGTAGTTGAACGACCCTTTGTAAAACCAAATTGTTTCACGTGCAATAAATTATGTAAGTTAAAATGCCTTAACAACTGTTTCAAAATTAATTTTTCAAAAATTTTGCTCAAAGTTGGTAATATCGAAATTGGCCGAAAATTCGTGGGATCAGTTGAACTACCAGATTTGAACAGTGGAATTATTTTGCTAAGTTTCATCAAATCAGGAAATATACCAGATGTGACACAAGAATTAAAAACAATTGCCAAGAAAGGTGCGATAACATCTATTATCGAAGCTACAGTGTATACTGACAAACCCCAATGATCAGCAGTTTTTTTTACATCAAGATCCTTAAAAGATTCTATAATATCTTTAGCAGTCACAAACGCAAATTCAAAGTGCTCGTCACATTCTGGAACACATTCTTTTAGTATGGCGTAAGCAGAAGTGGAGGAAGAAGACAAAGTTTTTGTAGTTATTATTGGAATATTAGTAAAAAAAATTCTCAAACTCAGTTGCTACCTCCAAGTCCGCCTTTATATCTACATCGTTAATTTTAAGATGGAAATCGCGATTTTGTGCTTTGGTTCTTCCAGTTTCAGAATTTATAATTTGCCAAGTTGTTTTGATTTTATTTCCAGAAGATTTTATTTTATTTTTAATGTGTATGGCTTTTGCTGAGGAACAGGCTCTTTTAAACGTTTTTGAATAATATTTAACAAATTCTTGAAAAGTTTCATCATGGTTATATGTTTTTTCCTGATACAATTCATACATTTTTTCCCGGCTTTTATAAATACCTGGGGTTGCCCAGTCACTAAATATAAGGCGGTCGCTAACAGACAATGTTTTTTTTGTGAAAACTTTCATAAATTCACAATGAATCAGGTTAAATAGTTCACTATACGCATGATCCGGGTTGTTGTGATGAGGCAAGCCCGGTAACTTTTCAATTAAATTATTTTTAAATTGTCCTAAACGATTTTCATTTACAGGAACAAAACTCACAAGTTTTCTTTGAGCTCTGACTTCACTTTTCTGAGGAAAAGTAACTAACTGGCCACAGTGATCAGAGTCTAACTCATTTATAATTAAATGGTCAGAAGGTCTTAAGTTAGTAAAAATGTTGTCTAAACAGGTGGCACTTGTGGCAGTTATTCTAGTCGGCTCAAAGAATCTTGCGTACAAATTATAAGACTTGAATAATGACATAAATTTACTAACTGTAGCTGATTTCTCTAGGACATTAATGTTGAAGTCTCCACAGACAACAACTGTTTTGTTACTATGACAAGTCTTTAATAAAACTTCCTCCATATATTTTTCAAAAATATCATAGGAAGCACATGGGGGCCTGTAGACACTTATTACAATGAACTGCTCAAGCTCGATGCAAGCAATTTCAATAACTCGCTCAACAGAGAGGCTTACAATATCAGCCCGTTCTTTAAATTTAATATTGTTATGAACAATTATTAGGGAGCCACCCCTTATCATATTCACTCTGCTGAATGAGCTAGCAATCCGATGGTTATTAAAGCTGAACATGAACTGATGGGCTTTTAACCAATGTTCAGTAAGACAAACAAACGACGAAGGTAGTTTGATGATTAAACTACCTTCTTTTGCGGAACGCTTAATAAATAAAAACTTTCCCCTTATTCATATGCGTTGCTTAAAGTTAACTAGTGATTAGTGATTTTTAACGTGTTAACGTCACTTAACTTTAAACATCGTTTATGAATGAACACCAGTGTTTAAAGTGTTTATTCATAAACGATGATTAAGTTAAGTGACGTGCAAACGTCAAAAATGTATGGTTAAACAGTCGCTAATAAGGGGGAAAGTTTTTATTTATTAAGCGTTCTGCAAAAGAAGGTAGTTTTATATTATTATTTTCTAATCAAAGGAAGCATTACAAAGATTTTTTGTTTCAAAACATGAAGCTATATTGTATTCCTTTCTCAGGAACGATCCGACACGGAGTGGAAATTCGCCCGCAGCAATTTGTGGATGTCTTACTTCGAGGATGGGGACACGGTGCCTCCCCCATTCAACATCATCCCTACCCCGAAGCACTTCACCTGCTGGATCAAACGATGCTGCCATAGCAGGGATCGGGGGTCGATTATTGTAAGATACTTTTTGAAATTCAAACTTTTAGTTTCTTGTTTCACATTTATATGACTGGGGGAATCTTTTGTGAGTTTGTATTCCTAGTGTGGGGCAAAGTCTTTAAAAAAAAAAATATACAGTATGTTAAGAAAACCCTGTCCGACCCATAAGGATAATAAAGGTTAGGTAAACACATGACCAAATATAATATAAAATTTTACGTAATCATCATAGTACCAATACAAATGAATTTTGAAATAATCTTTTTTCCCGCGAATTAATTCCAACTTCCCCGAAATTTGGTAATTTTGAAAAAAGTGACAACACCGGTATTATTATGAGCGAATAGCGATGCGACCACGTGCCGCTTGCCCTGCCGCCCGCCGCCCGCGGAAGGGTGAACGCACACTTATTAAGTTGCCACTTTTTGCAAAATAATATTAATTTTTTTAGGGGGATTTTTCTTTTAAGTTTAACCCGGTTTTGTACCCATTAGTAGAATCAGTTATCGATACCTAACAACACCTTCACGGGTCGGACAGGGTTTTCTTAACATACTGTATAATTTCGATTATGTAGCAAGAGGAGGCCAGTCCCTGGAGTAAGAACATTATAGGCTGGTTATTGTATTTTTTTTTAAACATAAACTACTGCTAGACCGCAATCCCGCTTGATGGTAAGCAGAAATTCTGGTACTAAATTCTACAGGCTTTTATGTCTTGATCAATCTAATTGTGTCTGATTATGATCATGGATGGCTATAAAGAATTACCCCATTATGGATGCATTTGAACGTAAAAGACGCCTCCATTGATTAAAGCTGTGGAGGTATGAAGAACAGGGTGCAGGTAAAGTTCATTCATCCTCCATAGAAAGAGGAGGTTCCTCTGACCAGACAGGTATTAAGTCTGGCGGGCACTTGCCCCTCGGTTGATGCTGGGAAGGGTAAATTCTGCTTGCGAGATGTAGAATTTGATCTGACTACTCGAGAAGGCCGAAACAAACTCTCTAGATCTAATCTAGTATATCTAGATCTAGATCTGAAGATCTAATATAATTTTTCAGCAACATGCCCATAACCCAATCACCATTATCAGTACCAGAGATCGCCCAAGTCAGGCAAGTTTGGAAGAAAATTGCCCAGCATCGGGACATATTAGAGGCTAACAAAACAAACACCTATTACTTCTTAAGATTCCTGGGGGCACTATACTCAAATCACTCTTCCCCAGAACAAATCCCGCGAGAAAGCCAGACAGGAACACGAAGCCGTAATGAGAGTGTTAGTCCGAAGATACGTCACAGCAGAACAGAGAGCCAGAGATGAGACAGGAGTAACAGAAGATGACGTCATGGAGATCAGACAGGACATCTCTACGCTGCGATATGAGCTGATTGATATACTGCATAACAATGGAATGAAGACGCCCAGGGTCAGCATGCAGGATGCCACGGGTAAGATACTAAATTATTCTTTCTAAAATTGGTTCTTGAAAGGAAACAAGATGAAATCGGTGGTCCGGATCCTAAGCCCTATAATGCTGTGTCACAGAAATTCTATAGATCATAATTCTATAGATCTAAAATGAATTTAAATTTTCCAAGAAGAATTTATTCGCAGGATGGCTGGTTGTAAATTGATGAGAGTTGCCAAAAATCCTGTTGAATGTCTTGAATTTGGAGAGACCTATATCTAGCAGGTGACTTTTATAGTCTGATGATGATGATGATGATGATAAAGCCCCATATAAACTATGAAAGGTTCTTAGTTGTGGGAATACAATTTATTTGAAATAACAAATCGATTGTATCATATAAATTTTTAGAACTTAGTTTATAAGGTGCAAGTTTTTGCAAGTATTGTTGTTGCAAGTATTGGTACAGGCAGAAGCCTCATGCAATTAAATCTCACAAAAAATTAAACGTCAAGAAGGTACCTATAGGACGGTCAGCAATAAAATGCTGTTGACACAAAATCATTCCATATTGTACCTTTTGGCATTTTATAATGAAAACTTTATGATGATAGTTAAGGAATACCAAAGTGATGTTTTTATAATTTTTTTTTTTTTATTTAAAGAGTTTTATCGGACATGACTATGCCGCTCTATTCGACCATAACTACATACTAATCTATTATCTATACTAATACACACATCAAAAGTGTCTAGGGATCAAGCATTTTTATGCGGATTTCTTGAGATTGTGATGTGGCTTTGTAATAAATTTATGATTTTATAAATTTATATGGATCCTTTTTGGTGCATTTCATAATTTGAATCAGGAACTGTGAATCAAATTCGAGTAAAAGATGAAAATCAGCTGTCAATATTTTCCCTATAAAAACATACAACGCATTGAAGACATTATTAGTGCTACTGTTTCCCTACTACTGATTAAAACCAACGTTATTATGGAGCGGCGACGTCATTTAAGCAGGGAAGAAATGCTCGGAGCCGTGGGAATGATAGAAGCTGGTTCCCGGCAACGTACTGTGGCTTTAGCTCTGAATAGAAGTCAGAGTGTTATCAGTCGACTTTAGACACGTTACCGAAGCACTGGTACCGTGGCTGAGCGCCATGGAGGACGGTATCGCTGCACCACACGGAGACAAGACCGATACATTCAAATCTTAACTCGAAGAGCTCCAATAATAACCGCCATGATGTTAGCCGTGAGGCTTCATCACTCTTCAGGGAACTTAATAGCGACCAAACAGTCAGAAACCGCTTGCATGAAGTGAACCTTCATTCCCGAAGACCGCTACGGGTACCACCTATAGCAATGCACAATTGTAGGATTCGATATCAATGGGCTCTTGAACACAGAAATTGGGCAGAAGAACAATGGCGTTTCGTGTGCTTTTCTGATAAGTCTCGTTTTGGTATGAGACCGGATACAAGACGTATACGACACTGGATAACCCCTGGACGCCAACAGCGATTAAAATCCTGCCAGGAAGTCCATCCTTATAGTGGTGGAACCATCATGGTATGGGCGGGTATTTGGATCGGCGGAAGAACTGAGTTGATTTGGATCAGAGGCAACCTCAACGCTCAAATTTATGCTGAGACGATTGTATCAGACGTCATCGTTCCTCTACAAGTGCAAATCGGTCCCTTATTTCAGTAAATGCATGATAATGCACGACCGCACACCGCAAGAGTTGTAAGACAGACTCTCGCCGCAGCTAACATCAATGTCCTGCCCTGGCCTGCTCAGTCGCCAGACTTGAACCCGATTGAGCATGCATGGGATATGCTACAGAGAAGAGCTCTGCCGAATATGGAGGGTATCCAGTCGCAAGAAGACCTTTTTTTGTTGTTGCAACGAACATGGGCGGCCATTCCACAGCGTGATTTGGATGAACTCATTTTGAGTATGCCAAACCGATGTTCTTGTGTTGTTAGTGTTCGCGGTAGAAACACGGATATTAAGTTACCCAATAAAATTTTAGAGAAAACTGTTATTTCAGTCTTTTTTTCGAACTTTTGTGTTAGTGGTTCAAATGTCAAATATCCCTTTATTAGGAAGATGGCAAATTTCTTTATTAATGCAAAGGTGACTTGGTTTATCGTTACTGTGACAAACGAAAACACTTTATTTGATGAATCCTTAAAGAAAATTTTAATTAATATCAATCAGGAGAAAAGTTATTGCAAAAATATATGTTGATCCCTAGACACTTTTGATGTGTGTATATACAGCTGAAGAGTGTGTTTGTTTGAACGCGCTAATCTCAGGAACTACTGGTCCAATTTGAAAATTCTTTTTTGCGTTGGATAGCCCATTAATCCAGGAAGACTTTAGGCTATAGAACATCACGCTTTGGCCAATAGGGGCGGAGCATAACTAACTCTACACGAACGAAGTCGCTGACGGCCGCTGGTTAATTATAATTCTGTAATTTATATGGTAAATATAATACAGAGTATTTTATACTATCCTCTTTGTTTCAGTCTCTGGTAAGAAGGGTAAAGTGATGGAGAGAAGAATCCTGAAGGATTTCCACATTGGCATAGTGGAAGGTATCATAAAAGACGTTATATCCAAGGAGAACAAACCTAAGGATGTGTTTAGTCAGATCGCTAAAGCTATTGTCAGAAGAGGAAGTACTGACAGGTAAACTTATTGATTTAACTCCATTTTAATTTGTCATTATGCAATATTCCTGTTATACAGTAAGAGTTTTTAATCACCGTCCAAATTTTTTCTAGGCATTAGGTAACATTCACTAATTCCATTTTTTTAAGATCGATACCTAAAATTTTTATATTAAATCATTTTCTCGAAAGAATTATCCGCTCTGCGTGGTCACTGCTTTAAAACGGTTGTGTTCTAACTTTGGCGGAGCGTGGGGCGGGCTGTCCGATGGCACGGCACGATGTCAACAAATAGCAACTTTTAATATATTTTTTTTTACAAATTTTGATAACGTTATGATATAATATCTCAATATTTTTGTATGATGTATGAGTGATGCTAAAAGATTAATAAGTATTTCAAAATTTGGACGATGACTAAAAATTAGCCTTGTATTGTATAAGTACGTAACCAAACTAGATAAACCCGGTAAAATGCAAAGAATGTGTCGGAGATTTTGTCTCGCTTGGTTTATCATCATCATCATCATTTCAGCAGAAAGACGTCCACTGCTGGACATAGGCCTCCCCCAAGGTTCTCCACGACGACCAGCCTTGCGCCTCCCGCATCCAGCGGTTTTTCGCGACCTTCACCAGGTCGTCGGTCCATCTTGTCGGGGGCCTACCCACGCTACGTCTTCCGGTGCGTGGTCGCCACTCGAGAACCCGTCGGCCCCATCGGGCATCGGTCCTACGGGCAATGTGCCCAGCCCACTGCCACTTTAGTGTTGCAATTCTTCGGGCTATGTCGGTTACTCTCGTTCTTCTACGGATCTCCTCATTCCTGATTCGATCACGCAGTGAAACCCCAAGCATAGCCCTCTCCATTGCCCTTTGAGTGACTTTGAGCCTTCTTATAAGGCCCATTGTTGTTTGTTAGTTTACATCTATGAATATCATTATTTTTTTCCAAAAAGGTACTTTCCAAACGGACGCAGGGCAAAAAAGTAACTTTGAGATTTCTTCATTGAAAACGATCGATCGGAACCTTGCACCTTAAACCGCTGTTCCAATAAAAATAATTGGTCACACGAATACGCGACCCTCGCTTGCAATTTGTTCGGCGAACGCAAACGTATGTGTGGTTTCGTCGACAGAGGGCGCTGGTTGCCCGAACAAATGTGTGTGACATTTGAACCAATTCCTTTTGGTTTGGATTACAACCCGGAGTCGAACGTTTCATTACTCATACCCAATTCTCGAGTGACGACCACGCACCGGAAGACGTAGTGTGGGTAGGCCCCGGACAAGGTGGACCGACGACCTGGTGAAGGTCGCGGGATACCGCTGGATGGGGGAGGGGCAGGACCAGTCGTTCTGGAGAGCCTTGGGGGAGGCCTATGTCCAGCAGTGGACGTCTTTCGGCTGAAATGATGATGATGATGACTCAATTCATAGTTTTACAGTCTAGCCTAGTGGTTCGATTCCAGGTCAGGCAAGTACCAATGTAACTTTTCTAAGTTATATGTACTTTCCAAGCTTTTCTTGGACACCAATGATTGCTTAAAAAAGGTGAAGGAAAACATCTTGAGGAAACCTGGACTTTATGTCTGAAATTGCCAACACATATTGAGCAAGTGTGCTGATTACGCTCAATCCTTCTCTGTATGAGAGGAGACCTGTGCCCAGCAGTAGGACGGTAAAAAGGTTGAATGACGATGATGATGAGGATTTTACAGACGACAGCACATAAAACTGCTACAACCATCAAATTTCTTTATAAGATTTTCAACTTTATCCATAAAGAATTAAGGATCAAGCCTTAATTAAAAATTTTTCAAACAAATCCAGATATTTTCAACTTAATACGATAAAGTTGAAAATCACTTCATTTGTTTGAGAATATCTCTTGGTTGACTAGGAATTTTTGACATTTTCGAGTTACTTGACCTGCTGTCGTCTGTGAAATGTAGTTAATTAAAAAAAAAACTTTACAATAGGGATGTTCCCTGGGTAAACAAAATTGATTCTATTTAGTCCGTCATTCAGATTATAGAAAAATATTGGATACGTATATTTTGTATTATCAAATCAATAAAAATTGACAAATATAAAAGGCATCAAAGATCAGGAGTGGTGGCTAATGACGTCACTGCTCGCTAAAAAGTGAAGCGTGCAGTGACGTCACACGAGTTTTCAACGCACTGTGTCGTCTTCGTTTTTTGTGTATATGAAAAAGAAAAAATACGTGTATAGTATTATTTGGAAATCTGACTGACGGACTAATTCGTTCTTTTTAGTCAACTACCCTATTTGAATGTAGGACACATGTCTTTAACCGCCTTCAATAAATATAAATACCTATCTGTGATAAAATCATTGTTTTAGCGGTTCATCGTGTCATAGCACATGCAGCAGATGCGATTAGTAGGTACCTACAATATATTTGGTGAATGAACTGTGGAAGCTGCCGCTGTAATAGCTTATTTTTTTTACTATTATCCGACGTGACAATAACACGCTTTTCGGGCTTAGGAGGGGACTCTAGTTTCGCTTTCTCTATACAAACGTATTCTGCTGTTTACTTCGTGGATAACGCTTTTAGAACATTTTTTTCTCTAATTTTACACCATAATTATGCGTGCCTCTATCATTTGATTTTATCCATAACTTAATTAATAATAATAATTAACTTTATTTCAGAATTGCTTCCATAATTTGTTAGTAACAATATTTTTAGCCTATGTTAGTAACAGCATAATAATAAAACAAAACAATGAAAATGTTTCAGGCATTTGCTTTTGCGTGTAGGCCTATACAGTGCGGAATTAGTACTGAGTCCCATCAGAAATATGATATTTCAAAATCCCGATAAACAACCCATTTATACCGCGATGTTCAGGCAACTATTAGACAAATGTAAAAAGTTTTTGACAAAAAGAAAATAATAGAAGCATAGTTATACCTTTCCTCTAAATTTTGATATAAAAACAATTGAGATCTGTCGCGTATTGAAAAAGAAAACAGCGGAATACAAAACGTCTTTCGGTCAAGGTTTTTTTAGTAAAAAAGTTTTAGTAAAAGCCTGGGCTGTAACTGTGCCTTTCGAATTTTACCGGGAGAGGTTGGAAGCAGCGCGACGGCAATAGTTTCTCCAAATATCTATTTTTCAAATACCTCGGCACTAGAGCTCCCTCTTAAATTGCAATCGCTTGCTGTGAATGCCGCACTGAAAGCCTATGTTAAGTAATAACTGTTATAACATCATCAATTTTATTCTTATTTTAATGATAATAATGGTTCTTTAAGGAATTCGAATATATTAAACTATAACTATACTAACTATAACAGGACTATTGTTGCGAATAAACCTGATATAGTGCTGGTGGACCGATCAGAGCGGCGTACTATGATTGTTGACATAACCATTCCATATGATAAGAACCTCGTGAAAGCCGAGAAAGATAAACAAATCAAGAATCTTGACTTGGATACGAGATTTTCGACATGTGGGAAATGGATTCAGCAAGTATTGTAGCGATAGTTGTGACAATGGCTAAATAGCCAAAAGCCTTGATCAACACCTCAGGAGGCTCTCATTGAGCAGCTGGATCAAGTGCTTGATTCAGAGAGCGGTACTTCTGGACACGGCTCGCATTGTCAGGGGGTTCCTCTCTCTAGAGCCCTGACCTCCAGTAGCTTGGATCCTGTTCCCGATACCGGTGTTCTACTATTTTAATCCCAGCACTCCCTAAAGGGGTTAAATGACTGACTAGAGTTTGTATACAAAAAGGATTCATAATATGTTACAGCAAAAAACGCGATTGGAATGCCCTGGTTCGGACTAACACCATTCGCAAGGACCCTATAGGCACCACAGCTGAAGCAGAGACCAGAAGAAGTCGACAGTCCCTCAGGGCTCACATCCTGGAAAACATAGCGTCCAGGACTATTGACCCGCAGAAACTATTAGGTATGGTGCAAAGCGTAAAGACGTTAAAAGTTTCAACTAAACTGGTTTTTTCACGTTCACTTGACGCATACTTCAAAAATGGCACTAACTGCCGTCAACCCAACAAAGCGTTATTTCAAATTACAAAATCATAAACTTACTATATGTTAAATAAGAGAACCGTAGGAGAGGAAGTTATCCCCTTCTCTGTCTACCGCACGGCGAAAATGTATGCCTGCTTTTGCTTTTTGTTTAATAATATACAAAGTTATTTTTTGTATTTGCGAAACCTGAAACACGTGTGCAGTATTTTTATGTAAAAAATTTCAAAAAGATATTATGAAAAATTACAAAGTTATGTTACCTGATTGTCCCTACAAAAATATGGTCAACGCGACGCTCGTGCGCTCGCGCCTACAGTGACGCGTTGCGGCGGGGACTCTAGGATACTATGATATGAGGATACTATCCGCTGTGAACTGTGCCGATCACTCGTTAACCACACTGCATATTTTTAAATATATTTGGGAAAAGTTATAACATGTGGTCAAAGTTATTGGAATCAATTCAATTGCTTATTCAGAACAAATTATATTCAGGTTCCGTATAAATAAAAAATAACGTTGTTATTACAAAACTGCCACGAAATGCATTATGCGACGGCTCACTGTGCAACTGTGACTACATGAAACATTAAATTATGATGGATGCCATGACAAGAAATCCCCTCATAACAGAAAAAGTATAATACTTAATATAAAAATAACCACGATCTAAAACGTTATTTCCCTTACAGAATACAACCCGCAACTATCCACAGTGTCTCCATGTACCAGGGTAGCATACGCGAAGTTCATGAGAAGCAAGATCAAATCGGACTTCAACGAGAGAGAGAAGAAGGGCCGGAGACTCTCGGAGTTCAGCCTTGAAGACGAGGTGTTTGATGCGCCAAAGAAGCGTGAACGGGAGAGCTGTAGAAGATGTAGTGGTAATATTTAGTGGTTATTTTGTTTTATTTAATGGTTTTGACGCTTACTGACAATGCCTTACAAGCGTTGTGGTAGGGGGAGGGGGGGGGGGGGGTTCTGGAATATAAAGAAAGAAATAAACATTGATACCTAATAAAATAAAGCATGATTAAATGTCAAAGTCTATTGATTGCCGAACATCACTATTGTAGTGGGTCACCCTTTTTTTATATCAATGACAGTTGTACTTGTCATTTTACTGACACGAAATAAAAATCTCACTAATGTAAGGTTAATAGGGTATTTGACTAAAAAAACTAATTAGTCCGTCAGTCAGATTTCCAAAAAATACTAGACACGTATTTTTTGTTTTTTCATATAAACAAAAAATAAAGACGACACAGTGCGTTGAAAACTCGTATGACGTCACTGCACGTTATACCTTTTAGCGAATCACCAGCTTTTACCATCTTTGATGCCTTTTATATTTGTCAATTTTTATTGTTTCGATAAAACAAAATATGTGTCTAGTATTTTTTGGAAATCTGACTGACGGACTAATTAGTTTTTTTTAGTCAAATACCCTATTATTAGTTGACAATACATGGGTACTCGGACTCCTAAACTAGGTGTAGCCCATTGACTTTGGGAGTCAGTGATTCTCCGGAAGATACACCACCATATTACTAGTGAAATCTAAAAATGGAAAGAGCGTCATGCCATCTCGACCTCAAAAGCCGCCAACAGATGTTTCACATAAAAAAAATACTCTAATTACTTTTTAAGAGCCTGCGGACTCGCTGTTGCGCGGGAAATTATTTTCTTGTATTTTTTATACGAGTATAGGGTTGTATGTTGATCAAAATAAGATTCGAACAAGTTTATATTTATACAATTGATTCTATTTAGTCCGTCATTCAGATCTTATAAAAATATTGGATACGTATATTTTGTTTTATCTAATCAATAAAAATTGACAAATATAAAAGTCATCAAAGATCAGGAGTGGTGGCTGGTGACGTCACTGCGCGCTAAAAAGTGTATCGTGCAGTGACGTCACACAAGTTTTCAACGAACTGTGTCGTCTTCATTCTTTGTTTATATAAAAAAAATTTACGTGCCTAGTATTTTTTGGAAATCTGACTGACGGACTACTTAGTTTTTTTTAGTCATATACCCTATTAATAAGTGTACAAATAAGTATCCGCCATTTTTGGACATGCGGATGAGCACTCTCATGTAGGAGAATAATTTTGTCATATCTGCAGTAGTAAAAGGCGTCTTTTTCCTCTTCCTTCTATTTTCCACCAATAATGCTTCCAATACATGGGTCTTCTTACGATTTCGGCCTTCCACTACGTTCTTTGTCATCACAGTTTATAAACTCTTGAAACCACTTACGACAACTTCTCTCTCTTAAAGCAGCTTCAACATAAGCTTCTACAAGCAATCAATAGGCCTCAGCTGCAGATTTCTTCAAATTAAAGAAGTAACAAAAGTTCCCGCAAATAACGGAAACGACGGAAACTTGTTTGTACACCTAATATCATCATCATCATCAACCTTTTATCGTCCCACTGCTGGGCACAGGTCTCCTCTCATACAGAGAAGGATTGAACGTAATCACCACGCTTGCTCAATGCGGTGTGGCGATTTCAGACTTAAAGTCCAGGTTTCCTCAAGATGTTTTCCTTCACCTTTTAATCAGTCAACTTAAAAAAATTACATTGGTACTTGCCTGACCTGGAATCGAACCCGCTCACTCTTACTTGAGAGGCTAGTGTTGTAACCACTAGGCCACCACGACTTTACCCTACCCTACCCTTTACCTAACACAACAAGAGATGAAATAGGTATTTTATAAATTAATCTACATCCCATCAAAATTTTGCAAATCTATTTCCTCATCGCGGTTATAGAATCTAATATGAAATGCATAGGCTAATAACACAAATTTCCAATTCAATTACGAATGATTGAAGAGTGAATTATTTATAACACATAATCGATCTAGCCAATTCAATAATTTCAATAATTAATCGGTCATTAACTAGAAACTATATTGACATTTATTTTATAATGGGTGGAGGTACTAGTAACTATATGCTATGAAATCCAAGGAACTTACATCAAAACTGGAATGTGAACTATCGATCAAAACGCGGTCCGAGGGAGATAGCTTCACAGTAGCCCTTTGTCCTTGTTGTGTAGGGTGACTATTATAATGGAATTTATAAGGAATGTTACATAAAATATTTTTTGTCACTTACATTACCTGAGTTTTGATGAATGTTTCGGTATGTCGCATCCATACCTAAATATTCATTAACATTAACTCAGGTAACTTTTTAATTTTATTATTGAATTTAAAAAATTGATGAATAACATTGTTGATGTACGGATGACAGCAGATTAATCTACCCGAAAATGTACCTTAAATATAAACAAAATATCCGCAAGAATTAAAAGTCACTTACTTATTATGCACACAGTGACTTATGCAAGTTCACATTCCAGTTTAGATATAATTTCCTTGATGAAATCTGTACTCTATCTATTAAATATATAAGTAACTATAGCTGACGCGGCAGACTTTGTTCCGCCTTAAAGGCAATATCATGAGATCACATTTCTTAATTTTTAAATTAGGATGATTGTTAATAAGAAAAAATATAATTTTTCAATGATTCTTTATTTGCCATACCTTTAATATTGATTTTAGTATTACGAGGACTTAATCGCGTGCAATGTATGATATAAATTACACGCGATTAAGTCCCATAATACTAAAATCAATATGCCTCCTGGGCCAGGGTTGCGGGTTGGTTAAACAAGAAACCGTGGCCCTGGCCATCGCATAGACAAGTGAAGAAACACGGGTAAGTTTTAGTCAGTAAAAGTCTGACACGCCCTTCCGCTCCGCTCAGAGTGGCAGAGGTCAATTGGTGTTTTTTTTTTAATAATTATAAACTAGTGCTTGATCGCAACCCCACCTGATGGTAAGCAGTGATGCAATCGTTATGGTAAAGCGCGCTAGTTTAATAAGCCTATTCACTCAAAAACTTGAAAGACAGCAGTTGAGCGAGGTGATGCAATGTTTAACCCAGAGGGAGATTGATCTGGAGACCCTCCACGACCAAACTCCCGACACAGCGCAACTGCTTAGACCCGTCCTCCGTACGGCTTCACCAGACATCATGCCGGAACACGACGAATCTCTTGGCGGCAAGCCTTTGTCTGGTGGGTGGTAACTTCTGCCGGCAGCCGATGTTATGGCCTACCACCGAGATTTCCTAACCATACTAAATAAATACAATTACAACTCGGTTGGTGCAGTGGATGAGTAGTCGACTGCTGCGTTGCGTGTCGCGGGTTCGATTCCCACACGGAATAAATATCTGTATGGCCTACAGATAGTTGTTCCGGGTCTGGCTGTTTGTGTATGTGAGTTTATATGTTTGTAAACGCACCCACGATACAGGAGTAATTACTGGTGTGGGACAGCGGTTTATAACAAAAAACAGTAAAAATTGTTCATTTATTCCAAAGATTTTTTAAACACAATTTTTCACAAATAATTTTTCCTCAACAGGAAGAACATTCCGAAGTAGGACGCCGATCCCTGAAACTGAAACCGATGACGAAGGACAGAATGAAAACGAAATAGAAGTCAAAGCTGATATTGAGGACAAAGGTAACATGACATTACAATCAATATCCATGGGCGTATCCAGGGGGGAGGGGGGGAAGAGAGTGGCAGCTGCTGGAAATCACTCAGAACATGTCTAAACTCCCCTAATTATTAAAAGTATAAACGAGGACTTATCTCTAACTTTAAAAAAAAACAAAATTGCCAAATAACGCGGTTTTTTGGCCATTCCACCGTACATTTTGCCAGTATCTACTGCGACTGCAAAAATTACTTATTCTAAGACTTTTACTGCCCCTAGGCCTGACCTACAAACGCCACCAAATGAACAACGCGTCATACTGACGTCACTCGAATTCTACATCTCGCAATCAGAGTTTACCGTGCAACTAGCATATACAGAGTGATGTTGACAATACGAAAATAAATTAAACATCGTGTACCTCAACACATTCTCAGTCTACCCATAAATAAATCATATAAATAAGTTGATTAGTTTAGTCACAGGAAATTATTTTTCGTTTTTCACACTTTCTACGTGATGTACATGTTGATAAGGAAGCGCTTACAGGTTAATGACCGCCGCATCCTGCGGTACCAAACTTTATTAATAATGGCGCGAAAAAAAGCAAGTCGATACAGGATCGCGTTGTCGCCGATCGGAGGTCAGTGAACCAATATTTCTAAAGGATGTTCTATTCCGTTTGCAATTTTATGTGATTTAGTTTGTTTGAAATATTCATTTTTTTTATTTTTGATGGTAAGTTTTTTTCTATGGTTTAGGATTATTCCTGTGAACCAGCATTGTCCGTGTTTTCATTTATTGTCGTATTGTCAGCACCATTCTGTATACCCAATTTCAACCGTTGGGCAAGTGCCCACCAGACATAACACCCATCTGGTCGGAGGATCCTCCCATTTCTATGGAGGATGAGTGAATTTTAGTCCCTGTTCCGCATGTCTCTACAGTAATTCCGACATGAAAAGTGTGTAATCTGCCAAATTCATAATGATCGATCAATTATCGGTTCATCGTCTCGTAATGGAATGGCACAGCCGTGTTGCCAATATTATAAAGTCCGTTAGTAGAAATAATTTTCTATTAACAACTCTATTTGAACATTTATAATAATTTTTTTAATAATTATAAACTAGTGCTTGACTGCAATTATTAAGCCTATTCACTTAAAAAACTCAGAAATAGGAAGGATAACGGCAGTTGAGCGAGGTAGTGCAATGTTAAACCCAAAACCAACACGACCAACGATGCTGCGCCAGAGGGAGATTGATCTCGAGACTCTTCACGACCAAACTCCCGACCTAACAACATTTGGCGTATCGTACCCGGCACACAACGCAACACAACTGCTCAGACCCGTCCTCCGTGGAGTGTCAGCGATTGACCACAGGAATGTCATAATGACGCCACTTTGATAAGTTACGTAATGTACTAAGTAACTTTTCAAAATCGGCCCCAGATTTAATGAATGCCTACAGACGAATGCGGCATACACGCCACAAGCATAGAAGATAATTTCAGAGTGGTTAGCGCTATTGAAAAAGTAATGGAAATGTTTGATGTGGTAACGTTAACTAAACTCTATTGTGTGGGAATTAAAGTAAATTTTCCATCGACTCACATCAAGGGCCCTAGTCTGCTATTACAATAGCGTCAGAATGGTCGATCAGTGATCTCATAGTGATCGATTTCCACAAGTTTCGTAATCTACTAACAAAATGGCATCATTATGAATTTCCAATGGTCAGTCACTGACATATTACTCCATATTAATATATGTTCAACTGGAGTAGTCGTTTTTAGAAAATTATTTTTACTAACGGGTTTTATAATAATGACAATACGGCAATGTCATTCTATCACCACTCAATTACAAGGCGACTGAGATAATTTATAGATCATTATGAATTTAGCAGATTGCAAACTTTTAAGCACAATGACAGTGGAATCGTGTTGGAATGACAAATTTATAAAAATAGCAGATTAGGGCCCCTTGACAGCCTCCATGGCGTAGCGGTAGCGAACGCGGCCGTTGCGCAAGGAGGCGCGGGTTCGATCCCCGCACAGTGCAAATATTTGTATGCATGAATATGAATATTTGCACTGGTCTGGTCGTGCCTCGGCAAACACGTTAAGCCGTTGGTCCCGGTTGCCATACGAACATCTAGTGGCAGTTGTTACGGGTTGTTGGAGCCCTCAAAAGTCCAACAATTGGTCTAACTGCAATGAAGAATGTTAATAGGTATACAAAATCGCTTAAAACTATTGTCCTAGTAGGGCTTGTATCTTTACAAATACACTAGTTTTTGTTTCATTGAAAAAGACCAAGTATTAATGAATTTATAGACATTTCAAATTCTCGTAAATTTTGCGTTCCGTAGCAAGCGCGCGTGAAGCGTGTGACGTCATAACACAACGCGCCCCCGCCACCGCCGGCCGCTCGCTGGCAATCCGCGCCTGCCGAGTTACTTATAGTGTTTTATATTGCTTCTTCCGTACATTGAGTAATATTCAGTTTAATTAGTGTATATATGGTATAATGGATGACGGATTTGAAAAAGGGCAATCGGATAACCTACCTAAAATAGAGTAGAATAGTCATTATTATATTTAGCGGAGTACATTTTGTTGTTTCAGATAATAAATTTATGAGAAAATAACATTCTTTAGGTAAACCTAGCAATAGTTGTGGCTCTCTAGATATGCATAAAAGAGCTGCTTTTTGCATATAGTTTCTGAAAACATGTTTTTCGCTTTCTGAGTTATCCACATCTGAATCTAAATCTTCATCAGGATTCAAGGAATCTTTATCAGGGGTATACACATTTCATGTGTGGAGAGAGTAGAAGATGAGTCAGTCATACTACGAACTGATACTGTATCTGGACATGATATTGTTTTAATAATAATAATAATAATAATTCCGGCCCCCCGAGCGGTTTTATCACCGCCCGGTTATCCGGTTTCGGAATCCTCGACGGGGACACTGTATGTGTCTCCGCCGGGGCATCTGGAGCCAGGTCGGAATAGGACGTGGTCGCCTCCGCGGAGGGTTGATAACCTCTGCTTCGCCGATCCACGCATTCTCCCCCAACACCGAACGGCTGTCCCGCGATTCGGAGGGTTTGAGCGGCGCGTGTTAGCAGTTCATCTGCTCGCACGAACCGTTCCGCCCCCATCCGCCGGACAACAAGCGCAAGGGCCTCCTGCGCAGCATGGGCTTCAAGCCCTTGCTGGCATCGGCGGCGGTCGGTCCATCCCGGACACAATAGTGTCTCGCTGGATGCCGAACCTACCGCGACGCAATCGCAGTAGTGAGCCCCTTGGGCCTTTGCGGACCGCTTGGTCCCACTCGGTGCGGTACCTCCTCGTGGCTCCCCTTTCGAGGGGCCAGTCGGTGGGCGACTTGGCTCCGCTCCTCGCACAGCACCAGGGTTTAGCTCTGGCGCGGGCGAGGGGGGTCCAGTCGAACACGACGAGGCTTGCAGCCTTGCGGCCCTGCGCTGTTTAGCGCTAGGCCGGTTTGGCTTGCTCATCGTAGTCCCTACGGGATTACCCCGTAAAAAAATGGCAACACCAAAGTCAACATCAATCATTTTCGTCAAACTCTTAATTATATTTTATTTTAAATACATTTTTACAAGAAGTTTTATCAATATTTACAGAAAATGTACACAGAAATTCAATAATACAATAGTATATGCATTTTTAAAAAAATAAATAAGCAATAATGTGGATTAAAGCCTATAAAAAACTACCGAACCGGAGGTGACATGACATCTGTCACCTCAGATAAAACTAGAAAATTTGGACGAGAAAAATGTTGACGAGATTAGCCGCACGAAGAGCACGCCCACCATCTCCGGACTCGTTGCTCAGCTCCGCCTCGCCGCCGCCGGTCTCCAGCGCCACTGTAAGTGCTGTGACGACCCCGGCCGCGGCAGTTGCGTCGAGCTCGAGCGACGAGTACTTCTCTCCGCCGACGACGCCACCACCTGTTCGCCGACGGGGAGGACACCGGCCGCCGGACCGCTTAGGACCTCGAGGCCCATCGGCTTCTGACAGGGTCCCAGCTCCCGGCGGAAGTGTGCAGCGCATGAGATGGACACAATCCATCAATGAAAACGTCATGCGCTCATACTATGGGGCTACAGAGGGAGGAAACAACCTGACCGCGTACCGTGTTCGAATGCTCTCTCTGTTTCAGGTGCTTGAGCCAGCTGTCAACGTGTCGGCGCAACGACTGTCGGATCAGGTGCGGGTCATCCAGCGTAATCATATGCTGGATGATGCGGTGCTTGATCGCCTACGCCTCGAGTCACGGAATAGTCATGTTACGCCTGCTTCGTCATTGGTCGCGGTACAACTTAACAGTGTTTCACCGCGACCCAACCACGTTGATAAGGAGGATGATGATAGGGCTACTTCCGTGAGTCCCCAGTGCAATGAAAAATTGAGGAGCGCTTTGGAGGATGCTTTCTGTGAGTACCGCTCTACTCCGCCTGAACTTAGACCACGCTTACCTCGATTGCCCATGCATAAAAAAAACAAGGCGCTGGTGTGTGCTCTAGACTCTCAGCTGTCCTATTATTTAAAGGACAGCAAAGATCTGACTGATACACACTCAATCTTGTACTGCGGAGCTGTTGCGATATGTCGTGTGGCTCATGTCAAATTCCCAGACAATGACAGAGCCACACGACCAAAATCAGCTGTACCAGCTTGGCAGTGCAGGATTGAGCGTCGTATCGGAGAGACTAGAGCACTCATTGGCAAGCTAACCAGTTTCAGGGAAGGCAATACACGCCCTAGAGTGATGCGCTTTGTGAGGCGGGCGTTCTCGGGGACTGATATTAGTACCCGAGACTATTTGTTCCGCGTCACAGAGCGCATCGACTTTTTTAAGCAGAAATTATATGCATGGGCAAACCGTATTCGTCGGTACAAGCGAAGAGTGGAGCGGTATTTTCAGAATCGCAATTTCCAAAGCGATGAAAGGCGGGTCTATAGAGCTTGGGAGCGATCAGACCAAGGTGTTGCTGACACGTGCCTACCAGATGATGATGCCACGTATTCATTCTGGCGCAATATCTGGTCGGTGCCTGTCAGTCACACCGAAGGTGATTGGACTCGGGTTGTTGAGCGAGCCTGCGATCCAGTACCAGAAATGGGGGCCATTACCATCTGCCCCCAAGATGTAGCTCGTGCAGTCCGTCCGTTGCCTAATTGGAAGTCTCCAGGGCCGGATGGGCTGCACAGCTTTTGGATTAAATGGTTCTCCAAGTCGCACGCTCGCTTGGCATCTCAATTCCAGACCGCCTTAGAGTCTGGTTCGCTACCCCAGTTTCTAACAACAGGAGTAACCCACCTGCTCCATAAATCAGGTAGCACCGCGGAACCGAAAAATTATAGGCCGATCACGTGTTTACCGACGGTCTATAAAGTTCTTACATCCATTTTGAAATCTAAAATTAACACGCATATTGACAGCAACTCCATCATGTCTGCCTCTCAAAATGGATGTAAGAGCGGGTCCCGCGGTACTAAGGAGCTACTCCTCATTGATGTGGCCATTAGCCAACAAGTTCGTCGTTCCCGAAAGGATCTATCGACATGTTGGATAGACTATAAGAAGGCCTATGACTCAGTGCCTCATACATGGCTCATGCGGGTGCTGGAGTTGTATAAAGTAAATGCAACTCTACGCACCTTCCTGATGACGTGTATGAGGACATGGAGGACAGTCCTTCGCTATCCAGGATGTCGAAATATTCAGAGGAATAGCGAACCGATAAGGATCGAGCGAGGAATATTTCAGGGCGATAGTTTGAGTCCACTTTGGTTTTGCTTAGCATTGAATCCTCTAAGCACACTATTAGAGGATTCAGGTCTAGGCTATCGGTTGAGGAGAGGTGGTCAGGTTATATCGCACCTCCTCTACATGGATGACCTGAAACTTTTTGCTCACACCAATTCACAACTGAGGGAGCTACTGAAAATTACTGGAACTTTCAGTAGCTCCATCAGGATGGAATTTGGTGTGGACAAATGTGCGGTCATGCATGTACAGCGAGGAGAGATTATGGAATCCGTGGGAACCCAACTCACTGGTTCCATAAACCTTAGAGCCCTCTCCGCATCCGAAACCTATAAGTATTTGGGTATGTCGGAAGCGTTGGGTATCAATGATACTGACATGAAGCAATCGTTGAAGGAGCGCTTCTTTGGCCGCCTGAAAAAAGTACTTAATAGTCTTCTATCAGGCGGAAACAAGGTGCGCGCTTTCAACGGTTGGGTCATGCCGGTTTTGATGTACTCTTTTGGCATACTCAAATGGACTCAAACCGAACTCGACGCCCTGGATAGGAGAGTCCGTACACTGCTGACTGCAAATCGATTGCATCACCCACGGTCATCGGTTATGAGGCTGTATATCCCGCGAAAAAGTGGAGGTCGTGGTTTTTTAAACGTTAAGACCCTCCACAATCGCGAGGTATGCAGTCTCAGGGAATATTTTCTAGAAACCGACGTGGGGATGCATCGAGATGTCGTCGCGGTTGACAAGGGCCTCACTCCGCTCTCCTTGGCTAAAGAGAACTGGCGCAAACCAGTAGTGCTTGACACCAATGATCGCATGGAGGTATGGAAGAACAAGGAGCTTCACGGACGCTTTTTCAGAGCCCTACACGGGCCTGATGTAGATTTACAAGCGTCCGTGGCCTGGCTACGATTCGGTGACCTTTTTGGGGAAACCGAAGGTTTTGTATGTGCAATTATGGACGAAGTTATGATGACGAACAATAGGGATGTATCCAAGGTATGAAAATCAAAAAAATAATTAGTCCGTCTTACAGATAATAAAAAAAATTAAGACCCGTATTTTTTATTTTGTCGTAATTACCAAAAATTACTGAGATATAGCGTATTAAAGTTACAGAGTGGGGGCTAATTACGTCACGCCGTTCTATATTTTGCACCATGGCGTGACGTCATGCGACATTTCAAATCAATATATCTTCCTAAGTATTTGAATAAAAGAAAAAATAAAAAATACGTGTTCAATATTTTTTATAAAGCTATCTGACGGACATTAAATTATTTTTTAGGATACAAGCCAATTACCGGAGATTTATTGTGAAAGACGGCACAGTTGACATCTGTCGGGCATGTCACCGGCCGGGGGAATCAATAAGGCATATTATCTCCGGGTGTTCTCGTCTAGCTAACGGAGAGTACTTGCATAGACACAACCTTGTAGCCAGGATAATTCATCAGCAACTTGCTCTAAAGTACAACCTTGTGGAATCGGAGGTGCCGTACTACAGGTATGTGCGATAAACAAATCAAGTATCTTGACTTGGCTCACGAGGTTGTCGACATGTGGGAGGTGGATTCAGCAATCATTGTGCCGATAGTCGTGACAGCCAATGGCTTAATAGCCAAGAGCCTCGACCAACACCTCAAGAGGCTCTCGTTAGGCAGCTGGGTCAAAGGCTTGATTCAGAAAGCTGTACTTCTGGACACGGCTCGCATTGTCAGGAAGTTCCTCTCTCTGGAGCCCTGACCGCCGGTAGCTTGGACCCTGTTCCCGATGCCGGTGGGTTACTATTTTTTTTTTTTTTTTTTTTTTTTATATTTTTAAATGTTTTTTTATATCTTTTTTATGTAGAAATATTTAAAAATATAATTTATAAGTGTATTATAATGAAATAAAGGAAATAATAATAATAATTTATTTCGGACAGTAGGTATCCATATTCGGTTAGTACTACAAAAATCTTAAGCCTATGTTAGTAGTAATAAAAACTAAGACAATATTAAAGTATTTGCGAGCGCAGCCAGACACTCTTTACTGTCTAACTAGGACCCGCATGAAACACTCCATTATTTTGGAGTCAGTCCTATCAGCGACTACTTTCAAAATGCTGCTAGTGCTACCCCGTACTCTACGTAGCAAGGAGGCGGTTCTCTTGCGTATAATGGCATGAAAGCCATCAACACGGGCTTCCGCAAACATGCCAGATGCACTACAGAAACGGGGCAATCCCAGCAACATCCTGAAACCGTTGTTATATTGGACTCTCAGGGCACCGAGCGATCTCTGTGTATAACAAAACCACAGACTGCTCGTGTAAAAGGTTTGGCAGTACGCTTTAAAAAGAGAGATTTTAACATTCTCGTTGCAACGAGCAAACCTGCGTGCCAGCATGTTATTCTTAACCGCCAGTGCCCTGCGCTCCCTTTCAATGTCCATTTGGTCATGAAGATCTTCGGTAACATAGTGTCCCAAATATTTAAAATGACTTACCCGCTTGAGTTCATTATTATTTAATGTCAATTTGGGCACACTAGATGGGCATTTACCAGAAGACTTAAAGACCAAATACTCACTTTTCGTGCAGTTATACATGAGACCATGTTTATTCGCATACCTCTCACAAACATGTAAAAGCTGTCTCATCGCACCGACAGCTGGGCTCAGCAGCACCGTGTCGTCAGCATAGCTGATATTATTAATACAAACATTATCAACCGAGCATCCAACACGCGTGCTGCTGAGCTCAACCAACAGCTCGTTTACATACAGGTTAAAGAGCTTGGGAGAAGTCAACCCACCTTGTCTCGTCCCACATTCCAACCTGTACATTTCAGACAGTGTACCTGCCCACCTAACATTATTTGTCTGATTAGCATACCAGTAGCGAAAGAGACGTTGTACCTGCGTATGCACTTCCGTTTTCTTAAGCTTTTCCCATAGCAAGTCATAAGACACCAGGTCAAAAGCTTTTGAAAGGTCGAGGAAACATGCATATACAGGTGTACTCCTCTGTGTATAGTACTGGACGGTGTGCTTAAGACTGAGAATAGCACTTTCAGTAGAAAGTCCAGGCCGGAACCCGAACTGAGCATCATGTATATCGAGATGTTTTTCGAGCTCTGAATCAAGCACAGCGTCCAGCACCTTCGCCACCACTGTCGCCAATGATATAGGCCTATAATTGCCCTTACCAGACAAGTCACCCGTTTTATTTTTTATAATTGGCACTACAATAGTACGCATGAGGTCATTGGGCAAGTATGAATGACTCAGACATAACGTGTAAAACATTGCCAGGACGCGTGATAGATGGACGCCAGCAAACTTTAGATGTTCAATGCTGAGCCCATCATGACCCGGCGACTTGCCCCTGGACATCTTTTTTATTATACCTGACACTTGCTTAACAGTTACATTAAACAAGTCGCCAGTCATGATAGGATCCGCATTTGGCATCGTCTTTGAAGGACCAAGTGGTGAGCTCACCCGAAAATGTTCTCTAAATAGGTCAGCTATGATCTTACTGTCACTCATACCACCCACACTCACAGGGATGCCAGGCTTAGTACTTAATTTGTTAGTCGCCTTCCAGAAATCACCAAATTTCTTTGAAGAGTGGTAGTCAGCAATTAAGTTCATTCTAATTTGTTCACGATTGTCTTGACACCATTTCAGTTTTCCTCTCTTTCTTAAAATATGTTTTATCAGTCATGGTTGATTTATGAGCACCTTTATCTCTTAGCTTTACTTGTACCCCTTTACTTTTCTTTGATATTTTCAGACACTGGTCATTATTTTTAAAGCTAAGTGGATCTTCTGTAACTATTTCGTCTTCACAGCAAGCAACAAATACCACTTCTGGTTTATTGGTTGCCTCTGAAGTCGAAGTAATCGGTTCTTCGTCTTTGCTTAAGAGTTTCTCAAAAGATTTAATTTTATTCCGTTTTTGTACTGCAGATCTTTCGGGTATATCTACCTTTTCTTGTTGACATTGAAATTTGTGAGGAACTATCCCATTTTTAAGTTTAAGTCTTCCTCCAACCAGCTTATATTTAACATAGTTCTCCATATCAGCCTCAATCTGAAAAAAAAATAGTTATCTATTATGATGTTTACGCTAGCAAAAACGTAGGTAAATAGTAGTAGGTATTAGACTGTGTACTTATGTGCACATACATAAAACAAAAGCTAACGTAAATAGTAAATTCGTTTTCAAGATAAATACATATAATAATAGCAACCTTGTTATTATTTAACACCAAAGGTTTTGCACCTTTGACCTGACAATGACAATAGGTATAACTATACCAAAAAATTCAAACTACTAAGTAGTTACCTATAATAGATACAAATATGTATACATTTAAGTATTAAGATATAAATTACTTATAGACATACTTACATCAAAATTATCTTCACAACAATAAACTGTACTTTTAGCTCCAAATGAATCCAACCTCTTCATAGCTTTTATCCATTTCTTTCGCATTTGAACATCCTTTGGAATGTGAAAAAGCTAACTTTTCTGGTGTCTTGGTGGTTGTATTTGTACATTTTGGCACAACACATGATTTTCTAGCATGTACATGACATTTTTACACTTTAATAGTAAAAGGTATGGGCAACGCGGCGTTACCGGAGCGCGCGAGTGGACTGACCGAGTGTTGCGTTGTGCTGTGACGTCATCGCGTCGAGCACCGGCCTGGTGGAACTCTGAATCGCGCACTTATTTTGAAATTAAATATCTTGGAAACTAATCGACGTATCGTAATAATTTTTTCACTCATATTTTTTATTTTCAACCGAGGCGGAGCTAAAAAAAAATATTAGTGAACATTCTTCATTGATCTATCTATGCGATATCACCTTCGGGTTATGGAGGTCAGACGGCAGTCGCTTCACGGAAAATATCGCAGTTTATACAAAATTACCAGTTAGACTGGTAAAGCGGACCCCAGACTCCACTCCAGATGCGACTAGGATTAAGGCTGAGATGATGATGATGAGCAGATTAGGGCCCCTGTTTGCATTTTTTGCAATTAAATCGCAAACACAGATTACGATAGCAATTTAAAAAGGTTTTAACGTAAGATAATTCTCAACTTAATTACAGCCTGAACAAAATGAAACATCTACTTCAAGAATTCTATGTGTAGCAGTTTAAGCGGAGTTTTAGGTAAATCTTCAATGATCTAGTTTGCCTAACTCAACCTAACAAAGTCACTAACTTACTTGTATAAACATTTAATCGAGTTTTAGTCTATTTCTTGATACACTTTGATTAATCAAACTATTTTCTATGTGAGTGTTTGTCCTGTTTTCCCAAGTTTTAACTCAAGGCGACTGCCTGCTTCGCGAGCCACTTACAATCAACCTTCTAATACTTCAAGCTTAGACAAAAAGTCAAATTAAACTTGAGGTGGTCATTGGGATGACGGACCGTTTTCTACAACTGTTATGCGTTTTGCAACGATGAAACCGTTGCGCGTCCGTGGTTATAGTGTAGTCTTAAACAAACCAAGTCCAAGGTCGAAGTCCAAGGTCCAAGGTCAAAGTCCAAGGTCGAAGTCCAAGGTCCAAGTCCAAGGTCCAAGTCCAAGGTCCAAGTCCAAGGTCAAGTCCAAGGTCAAAGTCAAAGTTAGTGTTGTATATGTTAATGTTGGTTGTGGTTTAAATTAGCGGAACTGAGCATTGTAAAATAGTATCTATTGACGTGAACAATATGAAGAGGCCTTGTATAGATCATGTAAAAATGGAAAATGGCTCCGCCCAGAGCGGGAGAGGTCATTTGATGATTTCCTAACCATACAAAATAAATACAATTACAACACGGTTGGTGCAGTGGATGAGTAGTCGACTGCTGCGCTGCGTGTCGCGGGTTCGATTCCCACACGGAATAAATATTAGTATGGCCTACAGATACTTGTTCCGGGTCAGTAGGCCTAGTATGAGTTTTCAATACGAAACTCGTTCGATTGTATCGAGCGCGTTTGGCGCTCTCATTGGTTGAGAGTTCTTACGACCTTGAAGCGGGCCAATCGCTGAGTCAAACGCGCTCGATACGATCGAACTAGTTTCGTAATGAAAACTCATACTAGGCCTACTGGCTGTTTGTGTATGTGAGTTCTCATTTGATGAAACCATACCAACAAAAAACAGGGTCTAAGAAAGAAATAATAAATAATTACCGTTCATATGGAACAACTTTTAGGACACAAATTCACAAAAGGTAGCACTCTAGCTACAAAACTGTAACGCAGCTATCAACAAAATAAAAAATCAAATTAAATTATGGAAAACACAGATTGACGTTGATAGGCAGACTAATAAGAAAGTTTATTCAGCAACTTAAATAACTTATCCTAGTTACATTTAGGAGCGTCCTTTTAAACAATTAATTTGCTTGTGTTAGAATGCTCCGCACTTCCTATGTTATACAAAACTAAATAGTTATTTACGAAAACCAAAAATATAGAAAAACAAAAGCAGACTGTGATGTTAAATTAATTAATTACCCTCTAAAATTTATTTGTTCTTAAGATTCCTCTTAGCCCACATTTATAATTCATAAATGGTCTATTGTTCAACTTTTATAAGGTCACTTCAGTTCTATGTAACCGTTGCGAGGCTAAAAGCAATGCTCTTAAACTTCAAAAGCCTTCGCAGTATAGAAACAAACATTGTTATTTATCATACTAAGAAATTTAATTTTGGTAAATGCCACGCCAAAAGCGACCTTAAAATCGATCCTTAGCAAAAAGTCTACGATTCGGACGAAGCGGCTTTTTCCAGCGGCTGTGTTTGGATTTGACTACAATTTAATCTTCAAGGCTAGAGCGCGCTTTACCATCAACAATGGCATCATTGCACTAGTTTATAATTATCAGCCATATTTGATAACCTCAGTGGCGTAGCAGTAGCGAACGCGGCCGCTGCGTAAGAAGGTGCGCAAATATGTGAACAGTGCAAATATGTATTTGTATGCATGAACATAAATATTTACAATGGTCTGGTCGTGCCTCGGAAAGCCCGTTAAGCCGTTGGTCCCGGTTGTCATACGAACATCTGGCAGTCGTTACTGGTTGTTGAAGCCCTCAAAAGCCCAAAACTTCGATATCGCCTTCGGGTTGTGGAGATCAGACGGCAGTCGCTTCACGGAAAATAGCGAAATTTACCCAAAATCAGTAGTTAGACTGGTAAAGCGGACCCCAGACTCCAAAGCTGGAAAAGCTTCGGATGCGACTGGGATTAACGCTGATGATGATGATGATGAAAATGACTAGTTTAAAATGATCAAAAAACGACTTGATAAAAAAGAATCCTATGCGTTATTCCTGGTTATAAGCTATCTGTGTGCCAAATTTCATCACAATCAGTTCAGTAGTTCTTGCGTGAAAGAGTAACGATTCCTTTGTTCACAGACTAAATTAAATTTAAGTTTAGTGCATCTTTTTCTTTATATTTCATTAAGATAAGGACAGAAGATAAAACCTTTAGACCTGTCAAATTATCGCCGCCATATTTATAATCGCGTCTAAACTGTCTACGGAGTATCTTAATTTGACAGGGTTAAACTAAAATGTTATCTTCTATCCTTTTCTTAATGAAATAGAAAGATAAAGACGCACCTTACTTAAAATTCCAGCCTTTCGATGTTCTATAGGATTAATTTTGGTGAGTGTGCGAGGGAATTGGATTGTATCCCAAAAATAATTTAATGTCCATCAGATAGATTTATAAAAAATACTGAACACGTATTTTTTATTTTTTCTCTCATTCAAATACTTAGGGAGATATATTGATTTGAAATGTCGCATGACGTCACGCCGTGCTACAAAATATACAACGGCGTGCCGTAATTACCCCCCACTCCGTAACTTTAATACGCTATATCTCAGTAGTTTTTGGTAATTTCGACAAAATGAAAAATACGGGTCTTAATTTATTTTATTATCTACTAGCGGCCGCCCGCGGCTTCGCCCGCGTGGTTTTCGTTTTTTCACAGAAAGTGTTTATCGCGCGTTATCCCTCGGGAACTACTGATTTTTTCAGGCTAGTCGCTGTCGCCATCGCCGTCCTCGTCCCCGTCCTCGTCCCCATCCCCGTCCCCGTCCCCGTCCCCGTCCCCGTCCCCGTCCCCGTCCCCGTCGCCGGAGCTTGAATGAAGTATGTGAAAAACGATTTCCCCACTTTTCTGTTGAATTTTTCCTGAATTTTCTTTGCTATAAACCTCACGGAGCCCGAGACCTTTCCAACGAATGCAAAACCGTGGAAACCGGTTCGTGCGTTCTGGAGTTATAGCGTCAGGGAGGAAAACCGGACTTATTTTTATATAGTAGATATAATCCTTGGCATGGTAGGTAAAGGGAGCAAACTGAATATTTTTTTATTAGTTTATAGAGGAAAGCTTTAAGCTGTATAACATTAGTCTGTAACCCATAGGAGCAGAAATACGGCGAAAAATGTGGAAAAAACCTGGAAAATACGGGGAAAATTTAAGTCATGCTAGTCACTTTTTGTGACAAACGCAATACCACGCAGGCGAAGCCGCGGGCGACCGGTAGTCATACAACAAAAGTATTGCGTTTTAATCAGTAAAAAGTATTTATAGCTGTTGCCCGCGACTTCGTCCGCGTGGAATTTTGATTGTCCTAAGCTTTCTCTTCTCTTTTGTTGGTTAAAAATTGCTTTATGATATTCTGAATTTAGAACTTTTGGGAAACTACCTAAATTGGCAGGGCTTGAAGTATATTGAGTTTTATATTGAGTAAGTATACTTTTGCAACTCTTTTCACCTTTTTCATGGCTGGAAGAGCTCTTCATAGAGATAAAACTTACATCTAAAAACCGTTATTAGTTTTCCACTTGTTTATGATATATGCATAAAATAAAAATATTTTTTTCTTTTAGTTTTTATAATTACTTGTTTGAATTTAGCAAATTAAAAAAAAAGTTAAATAATGGAGATACTTTAAAGAATTTCTTTATAAACGACATTAACCGTTTTACCGCCTTGTGCTAGAATAAAAAGGTTGTCTGGGCTGCTTACTCGTGAGCAAGCCACATACAGTTGACCATGGGAAAAACAATCAGATCTTAAGTCGACACCAGCAGTCCTGAGAGTCTGACCTTGGGATTTGTTTATAGTCATGGCGAAGCAAACGGCTACTGGAAACTGTGTGCGCTTAAATTCAAATGGAAAGTTATTAGGGATGAGTGGGATTCGTGGAATAAATACAGTTTCCCCTGAGCCACATCCAGTAAGAATCTGAGCTTGGATGAAATTTCTTTGTATAGCAGTTACTTTTAGTCGTGTACCATTGCATAATTTTGGAGGAGTAAGGTTACGCAGCAGCATTATTGGTACACCTATTTTAAGCACAATTATGTGCGCAGGAAGACCACTTGCAGAAAGCGAACTCAGAAACTCAACAGGATAATGTGTAGCATCGTCGTGGTTGAGAACGCTATTATAAGACGTATAAACGACGTCATCCCCAATCACTTCAGATAATTTTTTTTGATTTATTGCAGCAGCTTGGTCATTTCTGGGAGTGAGTATCGCACGTTCACATAACCAAGAATTTTCCTGATATGTTATATGTGATAGGTCACCGAATACAAAATTTATAAGTTCATCTTCTGAAGAAACTATTCGGCAAACTGTTTCTGGAAGCGTCACCTTACCATGTTCTTCAGAAAGAGTACCTTCTCCAAGTTTCAAAAGAATATCTGAGAATTCTTGGGCATGTAAATTACCACCTAGTTGTGCTCGCATATTGATCGTCAATTGCAGCTTTTTCATTAGAGGCCAGAGGTGGGAACGCTTTAATGAAGCTCTAATTTCATCGGCTCTATTTCCTCGACTTATAACTGGAAGTGTTTGCCTAAAATCACCAGAAAAAAGCAGTGTGACGTTGCCCATTGGCCTTTCATCTCGCCGAATATCACGTAGGGTTCTGTCCACAGCTTCGACGGCTTTTTTATTTGCCATTGTACACTCATCCCAAACGATCAGACAGCAATCTTGTAACACTTTCGCCTTATCACAGTTCCTTGTGATAGAGCATGTTGGTGACTCATTACTGTCTAAATCGATTGGGATTTTAAACATCGTGTGGGCCGTCTTTCCGCCAGGAAGTAATGTGGCTGCGATTCCCGAGGAAGCCACTGCTAGTGCAATCTTACCTTGCCGCCTAATCTCAGCCAGTATTGCTGTTATCAAAAAAGTCTTTCCCGTTCCACCTGGAGCGTCCAAGAAAAATAAATTCCCTTCATTATTATTTACGCTTTGGATGACTACATCGAATATATTTCTTTGTTCTACAGTAAAACAACCAATCTGATCATTTACAGTGGTGGTTAACGCAGCAATATTGTAGTTCGTCTCGGAATTATATTCACGATTTACCCGTGGTTGATTGGGTAGAGTTTGAGGATTAGGCAGGCCGTAGTCGGTCAAGGAATTACCCCCAATCGAAAATACTATGTCTTGTATACATAAAAGTGAACTATTTATAACTCTATCGTCAGTTGGATCTATTTGCTGGTCTGAATTGCGTTGAAGCAAGCGTAGAAAGTCCTCGGATAATTGTGTCTTATATTTTTGCCACAGCGCTAGAGCATCCGATAGACCACAGAACACTAACATCACTGCAAACAAATGACGTAAACGTTTGGGACTATCACTGACACAGGCTTCTTCGAGGGTGTTATCCCAGTGTTGATCTCCTTCAAGAAGATTAAGTGCCCGGCAAGCCGCTTGAAATGTTGCGTATTGGACGCCATTAACTGTTTTTAAATAGGCAAAAGAAGTTGGCCCCCGAACTGTATGCAACAACATGCGTAAATAATAGCATTCGCTATTGTTAGGATGAACAGTATATACTCGCCCTAGTGCAGCATCTCTATAAACTCCTGGAAATCCTTCCACTGGTTGACCGCGTCTTCGTCGATTAAAAACACGTCTTTGCATGTCAAAATTGTAATAGGACGGTACTTCATCGTAGCGTTTTAGCAAAATCATCTTCTTGACAAAGCTTAAAAAATGCCAAAAGTTTAGTTTGCCGAGGATTTTCTTCACGTTCTCTTACATTTTCAGGATCAAAATACACTCGCTGGCCGTTTTCTAAATGAACATCCAAGTGTGTGACCGTGGGATGACGTTCGTGGATAGAAAATCCTAATATTCGCCATATAGCTTCAGAAGTACTTATGTAGCGTCCAGTTTGGTATCTGGTGACTTCATCTCGGTCTGTTCCCTGTAGAGCAAATGTCGCTTGGTCACTCCCTTTGTTAACATATTTACAAATATATTTTATTGCCGATACACTATTACACACTTCGACATTTATATGTGCACCAAAGATTTTGGAAAGTAAGGGCGAATAAGGAACAACCCACATATTACTAATTATTATTTCTTGTCCTTGTACTCTACTTTGTGCAGTGAACCCTCCAAGCTCTGGGGAACGACGTCGGTACAGCGGATATCCGTTCTCGCCTGTTACTGTGTGCTCTGTCAGCGCACGGGGATACCTTTTCGTGCAACGTCCATCTTTCATGCAGGGAGAATTTCTATTTATGGTACCACAGGGGCCATGCACCATATGCGTTTTGACAACTTCATAAAGTACTGTATCTTCGTTGGGATTCTGGAATTCAGCGCTTATCAACGTGTCTACATCGTTGGGACGAATTTTTTCCTGCAGCCATAGAAGGATATGTGCGTGCGGAAGGCCGCGCTTTTGCCATTCGACACTGTACATGAAGCATAATGAAGAACCAAAAACATTCTCTTTAGTCAGCAAGTCCATCAACAATTTTAATTTCAAGTGAAAGACTCTTGCGACTACATCGTGCCGATCATAAGAGGCCTGACCTGCCAAAAGTTCTTGTTTTATTTCATCCCATTTTGGATTCGTAGTAAATGTAATGAAAAGATCCGGCCGTCCATACTTTCGTACATAACAAAAAGCATCTTGCGTACGCTCGTGCATATAACGTGGCCCGCCGGTAAAGCTGGATGGAAGAATCACCAAACGACCGAGATTTTCTGAATCTGCATCTTGCTGCAAGGCATCTCGTAAATGCACATATTCTTCTGCTCGTAAGCGTCTTTGATTGGTGCGTATGTACACCAAGCGTTCTGTTTCAATTTTGGCATACATATCTACAATGAACTGATTGAATAAACCTCGAAATCTTTGCAAGTAAATAAAATTGTTGCGTCTTATTTGCAAAAGATATGCATAAAATTGTTGCGCTGATACTGTTTTATTTAAATTAGGCTGTCTTGTAATGGGGTTGATTTGATTTAAGCCAAAATGGTACCCATCTTCACCACGGCAGAATATTAATGGATATTGCAAAGTGTCGTAAGCCCGATGGGTTTCGCAGATACGTTGCAATCGGTCATCTCGAGTTCGCAAGACTATATCACGACGCTCACATTCCTGATCTAACAATACCACTGCAACTTCGTTTGCTACAGGAGCATTGTATCTGCCACGGTGTTCAGCTGCGAGTCTTTTATCTGCGTAAATGACAAATTTGTATTCATTGTTTTGTTGTGGAGGAAATGACTCTAATGATGTTTTGAAACTTTGAATATAGGGATTTACTTCGTGCAGCATATTTTGAAGAATCCTTATAAGATTACCATTCAGTTGAGGAAAGTTTTGGTTTCTTATATTTGCCTGTTCTTGATAATCAGAAACAAAATAAATTTGTAGAAACTTCGGCTCGTTTTCGGGTAACAGAGACCCTATTAGGTGATACACTTGACCCTGAATTTTAAAAGTAGGCATGAAATATCCTTCCGTTACCTGATTAGCACCAAAAGACGTCATTTGAAAGGCGCTATTATATTGTCGAATATTTTCCAAAAAGTGATGTGATTGTGGATGATCCCCATCCAACAATGCTTTTAAAATCTCGGGAATGTTATTAAAAATAGAAATATGCACCTTTCCGTTTGAGCAACACATTCCACTTGTCTCTTTTGGCCACTTCATAGCATCGCAAAACTGACACTGAACTACCATTCCCCCGATGGAAGAAAATGAGGCATAATCTATCATGTGTGTATAAACGAAAGCACTCTTTTCTTTATTTATCCAAGAAAGGATTTCATGTCCCATTACTGTTTCTTCGGGATCATCAGAATCTTCAGAAGAAACTGACATCCTGCTCAGTGCGTGTCGCAGTCTATCAGCATGTAAGCGGTCCTCACGTTGTTCTTCTGTCTCTGCACGCCGTAAAGCATCTACTCTCTCCCTTTCCATTTCTAGTGAAGTGTTATGAGTTTCACGCAAGCGTTCATAATTTTCTCTAGCTACTTCTAATCGTCGTTGATGTTGGTCATCGCTTTCTAAAGCTCGAGCAATACTGTGTCGTTCTCGATCATTACTTAAGCGGTCAAGATACTGAGTAAATGTTTCCGAAACGCGAGACAGTTCGTGGCGGTCCCTGTCGGATGTCAATCGAGATTCTCGTTCCGAAAAGGATTCTGAGGTGCGAGATATTGTATGGCGCTCACGATCAGCAGTCAAACGAAGTTCCCGTTCTGTGAACGTCTCTGATGCGCGCGATACTGTATGGCGCTCACGATCAGCAGTCAAACGAAGTTCCCGTTCTGTGAAAGTCTCTGATGCGCGCGATACTGTATGGCGCTCACGATCAGCAGTCAAACGAAGTTCCCGTTCTGTGAAAGTCTCTGATGCGCGCGATACTGAATGGCGCTTACGATCAGCAGTTAAACGAAGTTCCTATTCTGTGAACGTCTCTGATGCGCGCGATGTTGTATGGTGTTCACGATCAGCAGTCAAACGAACTTCCCGTTCTGTGAACGTCTCTGATGCGCGAGATAACCTATGGCGCTCACGATCAGCACTTAAGACGCGAGACAATCTATGGCGTTCAGAATCAGCCGTCAATCGAGAATCCCTTTCAACAGGTGTTTCTGACGCGCGATGCAATGACATACGTTCACGACTTGCCCTAAGTCGTTCTTGCCTCTCTTCATTAGACTCTTGAGATCTATTCTCATTCTTTTCGATGCTCTGGTGTAGGTAGATAGATTAGACCTTTTTCGGGTCATTTTCTAAGTATTGTATTATTATTTTTAACAAAATAAAAATTTAGAAGAAGAAAGCCAAATAAAAACGTTAAACACAATCCTATTTATATCCTCTAAACCAAGTAATCCAAATCGCAAAGCAATCTCTAAATATCCGTATTCGTAGCAGGTAAGTTGTTATATTTTTTGAGATTTTTTACCTATTAAAAAGCACAAATATAAAATTAATTTTGAAACTATATTTCGATTGATGGATACGAATTAGAAATGATAAAATCGCACAGTGACATCTATTGGATTTTATATGTACTAAAAAACGTGAGCAGCGCACCTAATAGTTGTAGTGTTATGTATTTACCTACAGATACTTACACTTATTTATTTATATTCTTACATTTATATCATTCATTTCTGCAGGTCATAATACGCATTATACTACAATTAGGCGCTGTTCTGATAACATTTTACTTCACCAAGACTCGTTATCCAGCTTACAGACACGGTGCTCAACTTCATGCCTAAGTTTCAGCGACTTGGTGATATCTTAGCGTAAGAAGCTGTACCTATGCTGTGCTGTATTAATTTTTCTACTCAACACTACGCTATAATTAAATATATTTACATATTACACTAATATTTTCATTGTTATGACAGTTTTTGACAACGCTGTTGATTATGTCTCTATGACAACCTTTTCTTCTAAAGCTATGGTAGTTAAGTGATTTTCCAAATATTGTTACCTAGACTGACTTTTTTGTCTGTTGTCCGATTTTGATGAAACAAAGCCTATACACTGCCCGGGAGTGTGCATTCTTCATTAGTGAAAACCGCATAAAAATCCATTCAGTAGTTACGAAGATGTGCTCGAACAAACAGACAGACAGACAGACAGACAGACAGACAAAAAATTCAAAAAAAATTTTTTTGTGTTTCATTGGTTTTCTTTTATCGCCCTGACTCCATTTTTGTCAATTATCTTCAATGTACAGACACACCGGGTCCTACTGTTTTATTATATGTATAGATAAAACGGACTAATTATTTTTTTGATTTTCATACCTTGGATACATCCCTATTGCATGATTTAGTTCCTCCATCTCTATGTCACCATCGGACGACCCGTCGCACGCTGAGTTTCCACCCTTACGTCATTAACACCATTACGATTGGGACGAAGCGTTTCGTTTCCTCTTTCATACCGCGTACATCGAGGGACTGGAACAATTTGCCAGCGGCGGTGTTTCTGTCGGACTACAATTTGAGTGTCTTCAAAGCTAGAGTGAATAGGCTCTTAATAAACTAGTGCACTTTACCATCATCGATTGCGTCACTGCTTACCATCTGGCGGAATTGCGGTCAAGCGCTATACCAAAGCCCTCGCCCACATGTGGGAGTGGCGAGAGGAGGCAAAACGCCGGGGCATAACTCGCTGCCGCGAGAAACCGCGGTACAGCGGACAGAGCTCCGGTGGAATCTCATGGCGACATGGAGAGTGCGATTATCGCAACCCAGTGCTGGGCACGCCACAATAGCGGCGGTAAGCCCCCTCTTTGAGGAGTGGCTACCCAACTAACATTTTTGTCATATAATCAAACATTTATATGACCTTGAGTCTTATTAAAGTTGTATTACAGTATTTTTGTTAACTCTTAGTCGTGTACTGGTGCATTATGTGTCCGATAGTCATATACGCTTTTGGTTGTATAATAATGTCGTATAGACGTTATTGCGACCTTTTTATACAACCGTCATATAGTAGTGTCTACGACGACTTCTATAAAACTAACTTATACAACTTTTCGTCGTGTAAACGTTTTCATCGTATAAACGACGTAATACTGTCAATTTTGTCATATAATTACCTTTTATACAACTGCTATACGGATAATAATTGTTTAGACGTAGTATTTGTAACCATTATATACCTATAAGTCGAATAAGTATTACGAGAGCAACCTTTATACAACCTAAAGTATTACAAACATGCTAATACGACCGCTATTTAATTATTACTCATAATAGAGGTTTATAATCACCTTATATACAACTTCCATCATTTTGAAATTATATTTAGGTATTTACTGTTTGCTACAACAAATGGATTGATAAAAGTGGAAAAGTATTAAAAGAAGTGGGGAATTAAAAACAAGTATCATTCGCTTCGAGCACGTCCTTTAATACAAAGTAATAGAACTCAAACTGATAGTGAAGAAAATGTGAAGGGTTCCGTATTACATTTAAATGTAAATTTAACCAAAATTCTACGAGTAGGTACATATTGCAGTTCATTTGCTGAAGTTCAGGACTCTTGTTCACTTTCCAAATTTGAAAATAGTTATTCATAGTCCAAAAATGAAGTTAAAGTCAATAAAGACACCCACAATGACGACTTCAGACACCATTAAAAAAAGTGGGGGCTATTGATTTTAATATTCCCCAAATTGTATTAAAGCAATTAAATGATTTGAAACTTAAGGAAAGATGTTTTGTAAATCTTCATATCCAAATATATGAGAAGGAAATTTCGCAAACTGAAGTCATACCTATATTAGTTTAGGTACTGATATAAAGTGTCAGTTAGTTAGTGTGTTACTCATACATTTAAGAAACAGGTAATAAAAAAGGCAGTAAAAATTATTGAAGTATTTTTTTTTATTATTCCCAAGAAAGTAATTAACATTTCAAGTTTGACGAGACTTATTAATTAGAAATAAAAGCAAAGATTTCAAATATTGCTAGTTTTTGGAAAAACTTAAATGGCTTTTTGAACCATAGATGTCAAATATGAAATATTATACAAAATCAAACCTTCATTTATTTTGCCACATTGAAACATCTTATGAAGCTAATAATCTTACAATAGAACATATAAAATTATGGTGTATTTTCTAGCTCTACATTCTGGACATTGCATTGCTTTTCAACTGGCTGCTGATTATTTTCGTGCAACACTTTTGCTTCCTTTGATAAAAACTTTTCAACATCCTTGTGGGGTTAACCTAAAACAAAAGTATTCTAAGATATAGGTATGTCACGCAAATCGCTTCTTAAAATATAAATGCCTAGCTAACTTAGTACAAATACATCCTAATTGAACAAAGTTAGTTAGGCGTTTATTATGTTATTATTGATCCCTAAATCAACTGTCATGGCGTACTCGAATGAATGAACACGCAGTTATACGTCGGGAAGTTATGTAGTTGTCATATAACGCAGTCACATTAATAATAAATGAATAGAAATATGTGAAAACATTAATATTTCAAAAGCGCGTAAAAAAATTGTTAGAAATTTACCTCATATTAATCAGTAAACTTGATTGCGCAATGTTTGACAACTGATGAAATAGTTTTATCATCTCAAATAACAAATAAAATATACAATATTAACTCTGCTGTCAAAAACACTGCCATATTATATTAACGTGATATGTTATAGAATTTGTTCAAATAAGCACACCTTTAAATGACAATAACACAACTTTATATTGGATAAAAGTCATATTGTGAACCATTACTCGACACGAAGTCGAATACACGTCGCGACAGTTGTTCTTACACGACACGTAGTCAAATCGCCAACGTATATATGACTACTATGCGACTTTACAGGACCATATATGACTATTACACGACACTCTTAGCGACTTAAGTTGAATAAAATGGGCCCTAATGCGGTCGAGTAAACGTCCTTATAACGTTTATACGACTATATTATATAACATTAAGTCGCCAACAAAACGTCTACTCGACTTCCTAAATGTTAGTTGGGTAGAAAGGCGCCACGACGCCCTCACCTTCCGCCTCACGCAGGTCCTCACCGGACACGGTTGTTTCGGGAGATTCCTGTTCCGTATTAGACGGGAGGAAACGCTAGGGTGTCACCATTGTGTGGATCGCCCTGAGGACACGGTGGAACTTACGATGGAGGCTTGGGTAGAGCACCGCCGTGTCCTCGTAACGGCGATCGGCGGCGATCTCTCGCGTCCGACCCTGCTCCAGGCCATGGTCCGGAGCGAGAGTTCATGGCAGGCCGTCACCTCCTTCTGCGAAGTAGTGATGCTGGCAAAGGAGGAGGCGGAGCGCGAGAGGCAACGGGAATCCCAGCGCCCTCACGCCAATAGCCGCCGCAGTAGACGCCCTGGGCGGGACACGACACCTAACTCCCAGCCACCGTAGGCGCGGGCCTGCGGGCAGTGAGCAGTGGGCAGCTCGCCCGCGCCGCCCGGTAAGGACCAGGCCCGAGTCGACGGCGCGTCGTGTTCCACGCGCGCCTCAAAGAGATGTCAGCACATCGTGACGGGGTCCACGAAGACCGATGCCTCCTGGGTCAGGGTTGAGGGTTGGTTAAAAAAGAAACCGTGGCCCTGTCGCACAGGCAAGTGAAGAAACACGTGTGGGTTTTAGTCAGTAAAAGTCTCACACGCCCTTCCGCTCCGCTCAGAGCGGGAGAAGTCATTTGATGATTTCCCAACCCAACAAAAAAAAACGTAGAAGTGTGTTTGTTTGTTACTCTTTAATACAAAAACTACTAAACCGGTTTGAATGAAATTTGACACATAGATGGTTTATAACCAGGAATAATATATCATTATCATAATCAACCTTTTTAATGTCCCACTGCTGAGTACTTTCTAAGTATATCTTGGACACCAATGACTGATTACAAGGTGAAGGAAAACATCTTGAAGAAACCTGAACTTTAAGTCTGAAACACCAACCCGCATTGAGCAAGCGTGGTGATTACGCTCAATCCTTCTCTGTATGAGAGGAGACCTGTGCCCAGCAGTGGGACGATAAAAAGGCTGATGATGATGATGAAATTCGTCTTCGTTTTTGTATTAATTACGTGTTTTTACTGACTTTAATTAAGGGGTTGTCCTTATAGAAGTAAATAAGTTGAATTTCCTGGTATCTGAAATACGATATTTATTCATTAATTTTGCACCATCAACGGAAGAATAAATTAAACATTAATTAATGAATGCTGACTGTTTAGTATTCTTGATACTGTTGTATTTGTCGGTTTGCTTTGTGCCAGTGTTATTTTAATCAAAGGCTGATATTCTATTTTTTTTTTATTTGTTTATTTTTGACGTAGGTATATATTTTATAAGTTTACATTAATTAATCTACATTACATTTAATTAGTGTCCCGTGTGTTACCGGGCATAGAATAATAGGTACCGTTCATCAACAACATCGAAATATGTGTAAAGATTATGTGTTATATGGTATAGTACCAACAAGAGATGTTACGGAGCTTCGACTCCGACTTCGTTAAGTCGGAACTTCGGAATATTATCATACCTTCGGTTCCGACTTCGGTTCCGATACTTTTTAAATCGGAGGTTTTTATCGGAGGTTATTAAAGCATACCATAGCGACGGCGGCCTGCCGACTGTTATGAACAGCTGGGTAATAACGTCTTATATCTACATGACTAGAGATTTCAGTGTCAGTCCGGCCAATTATTACATACGGCTCACTAGTTTGGTGGCCAAGAACTAGTCTGAGCACAGCCCAAAAGGACCTCGAGAAACTACAACGGTTGGCATGTGTGGCAATCACCAGTTGCATGAGTACCACGCCTACAGCCGCCCTGCAGGCGATGTTAGGACTGCCCCCCCCTTCACGTGAGGGAGGAAGCGACACTGGCTGCCTTCAGACTTCACCTATCAGGAACCCTGAACAAGCGGAGATTTGGTGGTCCTCGTCACCGGGCTGCAGGCAGTCCAAGGAGGCTATGCCATCCCTGGATGGCAAGCTAACCAAAAGGCTGTTGCGCCTGGACAGGAAAACCCTACGATTGATGACGGGGATCATTACGGGCCACTGACTGCTGAATAAGCATCTCCACACAATAGGCATAACGGACAGCCCTCTGTGCAGAGCCTGCATAGAGGCTGACGAAACAGTTGCGCATGTACTCTTCGAGTGTACAGGCGTTACCTAAATTAGAAACAAAACCATAGGAGCACCAAGATCTTACACAGATGTTCTCAACAGGCTAGGAGACCTGATGGGCTTTTGGAGGGAGGTGGGCTGGCTGGAATAATCCGCCAAAGGCCGCCATGGTCCACGCACAATGGTCCACTGAAGGGACTGAGTGCGGAAACCAAACCAGTAACATAACATAACATAACAGCAGGGTAATTGCGTAACGCACTATCAGTAACAATGGGATTTATTTTGACAGTTCAACAATATTCATTGCGTTATTTACGTTGTTGAGCAGATGCATTTATCGAACATTATGGACTAGCAATATGCTTCAAAATGTTTCCAATTGATAGTAATAGTGTGTTACGCGATTGGGGTGCAGGTTCATACATATCACGCGGGGAATTCCCTGACTCCGGCTACGTGTACTCTATCTTGCATTTTTCACTAGTTTTGGAACCCCAACCCGCCTGCCAAGCTTGGGGATTATGGCAATGCCCTCCATT
This sequence comes from Sesamia inferens, assembly GCA_037179545.1. Taxonomy (NCBI): domain Eukaryota; kingdom Metazoa; phylum Arthropoda; class Insecta; order Lepidoptera; family Noctuidae; genus Sesamia; species Sesamia inferens. Next base: position 10,472,181 of record CM073935.1, on the reverse strand, counting down.
AAGCCTTGGGGAGGCCTCTGCCCAGCAGTAGACCTCTATAAGCTGAGAAGAAGAAGAAGACATTTAATTTAAAAATAAGAGGAAATAATCAAAGGCCGTCAAGAAATCCGTCTACCACGTTGTCAATAGGAAACGTTGAAAATATAATATCAAAATATAATTTCAGCACATCAAGATACTATAATCTGTCGGATATCTTTATTAGATTTTTAACCCACTTAACCCTACTGTGTCGTAAACCACACACCAACCTAAAAAAAAAATGAGGGATATGAGGGTACTTGAACTTATTTTTATACAACACGCTTGACTATCGAGAAATCGACTATTAGTTGCGAAGTGTTATTAGTGTGCTGCAGTTAATTGCTTTTGTGCTGAATGACGACAAATTCTGAGGTTTTTACAATAAGTAATTCAAGGTAAGATAACATTATCAACAAGGAAGATACAAACACCTTTTATTTATATGTGATATAATTACGATAGCTTGATGCCTATAGACTTCTCAGCTTGAAAAAAGTTGGTTCTTTTATAACATATTCAACCAGTAGTTTAGGTTTTTTTCGTACGTGTCGTAAAAGACACGGTAGGGAAATGTGCTACTACAAATAAGAATTTTATTTCGCTACAGAAAATCACGAAAGCTCCTCAATTTGCATAAGATAGTCGAGGAATTAGAACAAAATGATATGGTAGAAGTCTCCGACTCTATAACTATCATGCCTCAGGAAAATTGTAATGCCGAAATTTCGCACCAGAACTCGGGAGATGAAGATTTTGTGTCCCTTCAAAATCTACCGGGATCTCAACTCGGAGCACCTTCTGAAATTCAGCAAGATTCTTCTGACGATAGCGAAGATATCAACTTGCCTTTAGAATGGCTTTCCAACGGCAAATTCCAAGAGATATTCAGCCGATACTCTGTGGCCAAACGTGCATGGTCCAATCAATAGTCCTAGTCATTATTTTGAATGCATGTTTGACGAGTAAAAATGATATAAGATATGATAATGAATTGTCTAACCTATACGATGGTCAAAAAAATAAAGAGGGTAATTTTAGCACCAGTAAGATGAAATGCTTTTTGGCTATTTTACATGTATGCATGTATTGGGAAAATATTCGGATTGCATCAACGCCATGTCAAGGGACAGGTTTAGTTTTACTATGTCGAATATTCATTGTTGCGACAATACACAACTCAACATGAATGATACATTTTCAAAACTGAAACCGCTTTTGTGCGTTTCAGTTCGATCACCTAAAATTCCGGACAAATGTAGCTCCACTGAAGCTTGGCATCTTCTGTTATTCACATCGGCAAGAGAAAATGTTACGTTACATCCAAAATGGATCTAACGTTACATTTTAGGCAATAGAAATTAACACTTTTGTGGCAAAAACCGCATCGCAGCCAATCCACACTGTACTTTACTATATATTGATTGTGACTATACCGCAATTCCCCAGATACACTTTGTAATGGACATCCACCTCTGTTACTCTCAGCTTTCTTGTTCTTCTCAAGAAGAATTACAGCTACATTTGTCCGGATTTCAGGTGATCGAACTGAAACGCGTAAAAGCGGTTTCAGTTTTGAAATTGTATCATTCATGTTGAGTTGTGTACTGTCGCAACAATGAATATTCGACATAGTAAAACTAAACCTGTCCCATGTTTTGAATATTCATACACAAATAAGTGATTTGCTTAAAAAAGTACAAATAAACATATTTTTGATGTAGTCTTTGAATTTTCTTGTATATTTCTTAATTAAAATGAAGTCTATTGAAATCTACAAACTAAGTTATCAAAGTAGTAGATTCTCCTATTGTGTCGTATACGACACAGCATTTTCCAGCTTTTCTGGAAATCAAATGTTTTTTATAATATTTTTCTGCGATTATTTAGCACATAAATAATAGGTGTACAAAGTTTCAGGTCAATTACTGAAAAAAAGGTTATTCAGGAACAAGTGGGTTAACTTTATCAGTAAAGCATTAAGGCTCAAGGTTGATTGGAATTATTTGGCAGTTTCGGGTAACTTTACCTGCTGTCGTTCAGTCATTCGTACATACCTATGGTAAATGCTCGTTTCCTACACATCCTCCATGGTTCCGTGTTTTCTTTTCTCATTTTTAAGCCTTTAACCTTTGAATACCCATTATTTGCGTAAACACAAGAAAAGAAAGAGTATTAAGTTGTAAGTAACAATTTCCGGTACTGTACGAAAACGTGAAATCAATCAAATTTCTATTATCTACGTTACGTACTGTGTCTCCCGACATGTACGGATAGCAAATCAAGTTACCTGAGACTGTCAGATATTCTCAATCAATTTTGAGCCTTAATGCTTTGGCAATAAAGTTGAAAATCGAACAAAGATATTTGACAGATTGTAGTAAATTGGTGTGCTGTCGTCTATACTTTGAAGCAATACAATGTTTTATTTTACAACTAGCTGCATCGCGCGGTTTCACCCGCATTAGTGTCGATACCGTGGTTATTTCGAGATAAAAAGTATTTTATGTATTATTTCTGATCCCATAAACCATCTGTGTGCCAAAGGATGATGGGCAAAATGTTCCAAATGTTGTAGCACTTCGAGTAATACAGGGTGTTTCTGACATCGTAACGCAAACTTCGCGAAATCGCATGCCACTAACAAAATTATGATAATCATTTATGTCGTTATTGAGCGGTTACAAAAATAACAGTGTTTAAAAAAAAGTGACGGCTCGGCCTTTGAACGTTGCAAGCGTGCCGCCGTGCGTGTTTGTAGGTATGACGTTGATCCCTGATGCGAACTCTGTTAAATCAGCTGATAGGATAGGTTTTTTAGTATTGTTCACATTGCGCTTTTTTGTATAATTAACGAATTAATAAATGTTTACTTTAAAATCTTATTAGGTTATAAAAGTATAGCAATTATGAACGGTCTAAAATGAAAAAAACTGCACATTATTTTTTTTAAATCGAGAAAAAGCCTACGCAAATTTCTACCACTAGAGGGTTCAGAATCATGTACCTACTCGTTTGTGCGTCGATGTCAGATACAAAATTAAAGGTTCAAATCATTCTATGACCACGAAACTGAAACCCGCTTCAGAAAAAACTTAAAGGCGATTAACGTTCCTTTAAATAATATGAAAAAGTTCCTCTAAGGAAGTACATTAAAAAAACCTGCATGCTCAGGCGCAACGTCGTAGTCTCGCGTTTCAATTACTGAATTACGAATTGCGGCTGCTTTACTTGAGATATAGCTTAATCAAGTGAGATTATTAACATAATTAGAGCTAGGAGACTTTGTTATAGAAAACAATATAAACTGGCGCAGAGCACAATTCACACAAATAAATAGCCCGTTTTGACTGAAAAAGAATTAGTATTGATTGCGCTAGGCACATATCAAATCCAACTAGCAAGATTGTATGTCGGTGAACATTTATTCAATATAAGTTTGCCAGGAAATAAGCCCAAGTCTAACTGCTTATGGGATCGATGCAAGTAACTGCCTAAATACGAGGGCAGGTACACTCACGACACACGTCAAGAAAAACGTATTATTAATATGTATTAGTAAAAAATCAAATCAAAAGTCATTTATTCAAATTAGGCTGAGAATCAGCACTTTTTGAACGTCAATATTACATAAGACAGTCCCCCAAAACGCCCACCTATCGACACCTCCTAGTGCTTTCGCTGGTAAGAAGAAGTGGCGGAAGAAACTCCCCAGCAGCACAGCTGTCAGTTCATTTAAAACAAAACACATGACTTTATACAATACTATGTATAGTGATGAACACAAAAAAAATATAACAACAATGAAATTATTGAAAATACATCAGCTACCACGCCAAAATATCAACAAAACAAAAAAAATGAAAATGTAAATAACTAAAAACTTATTACTTAAATAAAAGCCCCAGGTATAAAGGGCGTGACAGCTTACATATTTATGTATTGTAAAAAAAGTGAATTATGTGAACTCATATAACGTGTCAGTAAGCTGATTCCGGAGAAAGAACACAAACATTGTCCTGAGTTAATCAGAGCGACCAGCTATTCTTATCATTTAAAATACCGGCCGACCGAGCTTTGCTCGGCATCTTTTTTTTTTAGGTACATCGCGCGTACGCTTTATATTTTCAAAACCTTCTTACCGACAGATCTTACCGACATTATAATAAAAAATATTATTAACTGTTAATTAAATATATAAAATTACGAGTGCAATTTAGTTTAACATTTTATTAGAAATAAGTAGTTATAGTTTAACAATCAGTTACATCAGTTATATATTATCATCAATACATAGTGTAAGGTCTTAACCTAATACTTCCTTCCATACTATATTGCGGGTATGCTGAGGGTTTTCATTAATAATAATCATTTCACGTTCTGACGCACGCTGCCGCATATCTTGCAGACGTCGCTCCCGTTGCTCATCATTTTCGGCGGCCACACATTGTGCTGCACGCTCTCGTGAAACATCTAAATCATAAGACCTTTCTGTTCTTAAAATGTTAGTCAAGTTTTGCAAGCATCTTACTAAAGTAAGATGCTTGCAAAACTTGACTGCAGCACGTGTGGGATGAGCGGAAACCTGATGATTTCCATCAAGTTCTTCTTCAAATCGGTCCTCACTGTGCGAAGTCTGACAAACACGTGTGGGACGAGCGAAAATCAGATTGTTTTCATGGAGGTTTTCTTCTGCTTTTTGAGATGAGTCACGGCTTCGTGGAGTTAAATTGTTCGTAAGCGTTTTTTTTTTAATGTTCTTTTTGGCATTTTCGTGTAAAAAAGACACATTATATTTTAAGAGCAATTTTCTGGGTCTAACCACAAACCAAACATTGGCTTCGTGTACCATGAATGTAAACGTCATCTATATCAAATCAAAGTACTATATTAATTATCAGTTTTATTTTATTTTATTTTATTTTGGAATGTTATATGTATATTTATAATAGTTCATAAATAATTTAAATGTATTTTGTGTACTTATGTGTTTTTATGAAGACTATGAACAATTGTCTGATGTAAATAAATCAATAATAAAAATTATAACAAAAAAAAAAGATGCCGAGCAAAGCTCGGTCGCCCAGGTATTTCATAATTATTATTAAATCATATCATATGGATGAATTTTATTGTGCCTACTTTGAGGAGGTGCAAGGTATCATAAGGTTAGCAATAATAATAATACTAATATTTCAGTTCGTGTTGTGGCAAGTCTGAAATGTTTACACTGTTGAGAAATTCTGTTGTAAATTCGACTGCTCCTTCAGGCTGATCTTTAAAATGAAGGAGCTTCATTGTTACGACTTCTTCTACACTTTTGTGATTCCCTGGTACTTTGCTAATCTTGCTATGCTTTGCTGGTGCTTTTGATAATCATTTACGCAATAATATGCCTTTGAACAAAGCATGTTTTTGATTTGTGCTTTAAATGCATTGTAAGGCAAGTCTAGCAAAGCAGAGGATATCTTGTTATAAAAAGTTATACAAAAACTAACTTGACAACGTAGAAATGCTTTTCCACAGCTTTATTGTTCATGTTTAACAGGCAATCGTACCATAGGAACTTGTGCACGCATTATATCTAATCATTATTTGGTCCCTGGGATTTGTGAGGCACCAGACTAATGATTTTTAATGCCCGGCAAGATTTTTGGATGATGTTATTGTAATTGACCGGAATAGATAAATAATAATCCATTTTTTACGTTAATCGATCACTGTGTGTATTATGCCAATTAATAAAAATGATTTTCTAATTTCATATACCTACTTATTCCTTTACTGTTACCTCATCATAATACTGATAAAGCACTAGAGCATACTTTCTCTGAATGGATATTTTTTTACTTGCTTTGAAAAATATTTTTCCTTACTTGGACATTACTTAAGAGTACAATATTTGACCACATGTCATATGGTACAACAAGGGTTGGGACAAACTCCATATAAATCTGCCCATTGTTCTTGCATCCAAATGGTGTTGTGACCAAACTCCCGGTCGTGGAGAGTCTCCAGAGCAATCTCCCTCTGGCGCAGCATCGTTGATCGTGTTGTTGGGTTTAACATTGCATCACCTCACTCAACTGCCGTCTTGCTTCTTATTCACTCAGTTTTTTTAATGAATAGGCTTTTACGTAGCATCACTGCTTACTATCAGGCGGGATCAAGCACTACTTTATAATTATATAAACAAGGAGATATAATTATCCGTCATATACATCGTCAGTTTTTGTTTATAGTTTGTTCAGAATAACTGAATCGATTCCAATCATTTTTACACCATGTTACATTTTTTCACAAATACATTTAGAAATTATTGTAGTGTGGTTACTGAGCGCGGTATGTAGCTTACGCGCTCAGCTGACGCCACAGGTCAATGCACCCGGCTCGCCCGTTCGAACGGAGCGTAGACCATATTTTTTGTTGGGACAACGAAGTAGCATAACTTTGTGGTTTTTCGTGATATCTTTTTGAAATTTTGTACATAGATTCTTTACTCAAAAATACTGGACACGTGTTTTAGGATTCACATAAACAAAAAATAATATTGCATTTTGACTTCAGGCTTAACAGGAATTTATAAATTACACCTATTGTGGAGACGTTAGACCGTTAAGAACGTGTTTATTTCTTCATAAACATTGATGATTACTCTTTTCCTCCAGGTTCTGAAGGTGGATCAGAACAAACTCGTCCACTGAAGTCCTCGTCCCAAGAGCCATCGGAGCCAAGCACACCAGATTTCGATCCAGCCGACGGCAGCCGACTGCCTCCACCAGCAGAATTCCAAACCACTGACCACGTTATCACCATAGAACCGGATACTTCAACAAATACTTTATATATCACTCAAGAAGAGGACTTTAATCTTCAGAAGCCAATGACTCCGACTCCTAGCATCCATTCGCAGTCAGAGCAGATCCTTTCAGCTTCCAGCTTAGAATCTCAATATAAAATGATGTCGTCAGAGCCTCCTACAGTCGTCATTACATCAGATGTCAGTGACCCTGAGAGAACTCCTTCTAGATCTTCGATTGGTACTCCTAGATCAGCCAAAGTCAGCCCATCAGCTTCTCCAAGCTATGGAAGAGATAAAGGCAAGTCGAAGGCGACTGGAAGGGTCGTTTCTGGGTGGCTTTAAGCTGCGTGTAGACTTGTTTTGTTTTAGATATACAAGAGTTAATTAAATTGGCTAGCAAAACTCCGCAGGCGAGACAGGTATTAGTAACTAAACATGATAAAACAAAAAATAAGTTAATTTGATTACTTGTTTGTCATTGATCGTAGTATGGTGTTTTCAATATTTAATTTTAAATCCAAACCCCCAAAACCCTAAAAACATATTTTATTAATTGAGAAGTTTTTTGAAAATATTAACCCTTATGATGCAGCTTAGTCTATTTGTCTGTCCGTCTTTTACAGCTGGATATCTCGAGAATTACTAATGCTATCAACTTAAATGACCACTTAACATTAGTAAAAAATAAAACTTTTTCGTTAAGTCGTAAAGACTACAGAAAAAAATGCGCTTTACCATCAACGATTGCATCACTGCTTACCATCAAGTGGGATTGCGGTCTAGCATTCGTTAACAATTATAAAAAAAAAACATCAAAATGGCACGGAACCGTCGGTGCGAGGGTATTAATCACTCGTAACCATTTTATTTTTGTTTTGTGTATTCTTCACACGGTTCGCATTTCGATATTAAAAACAAAATATAAGAGATTTTCTCAACTCAAACTTCAAGTGTCGAAACTACCAGCAAAGAAAACTATCGAATCTTTTTATTATTTTAGTAGCTGCGCGGTTTCACCCGCGTAGGTTTCGATATGTTTTATTTTATATGCTCCGCTCCTAATGGTCGCACCGTGATGTTATATAGCCTGAAGCCTACCTAAATTAATGGGCTATCCAACGCAAAAAGAATTTTCTCAACGGACTAGCAGTTCGTGAGATTAGCGCGTTCAAACAAACAAACCCTTCAGCTTTATGAATTAGTATTTAGACTCTATACTAATACAGAATGGTGCTGATAATACGACAATAAATGAAATCGCGAACAATGCTGTTTCTTAGAAATAATCCTACACCATAGAAAAAAACCTAGCATCGAAAATTAAAAAATGAAAATTTTAAACAAAATAAATCGCATAAAATTGTAAACGGAATAGAACATACTTTAAAATATTGGTTCACTGACCTCCGATCGGCGACAGCGCGGTCCTGTATCGACTTGCTTTTTCGCGCAATTATTATTAAAGTTTAGTACCTACCGCTGAATGCGGTGGTAATCAAGCTGTATGCGCTTCCTTATCAACATGTACATCATGTAGAAAATGTGAAAAATGAAAAATAATTTCTTGTGACTAAACTAATGGATATATTTATATGATTTTTTATGGGTAGACTGAAAATGTGCTGTGGTTCACGATGTTTAACTTATTGTCGAATTGTCATCATCACTTTTGTATAAAGCTGAAGAGTTTGTTTGTTTGGTTGTACTACAGAGTATGGATTTTATCGTGTTAGCTACCAACAACATAGCCAGAAAGTCTGACCACCAGACTGACCCAAGGCTATCGTAATACCCAGTAATTTGGGTTGTGAAGGTCAGATAGGCAGTCGCTCCATGTAAGTTAAGACTGGAAGCTGACCCCAACGTAGTTAGGAAAAGGCTAGGCGAATGATGATGTGTTATCTATTGTAACAATACCCTTCATATTTACAAAGTTTTGCTAGCTAATTTAATTTGACCTTGTAGACGCAGTTTTTGAGATTTGAGAAAAAATGTGTGTTACTTCCGAATGGACATTTTAGTGAGATATAATATGATGTTATAGCAATAACTAGTTATTATCGATATGATGCCATCAATTATCATAGGACGATCTAGGCCACGAGTTAACTTTACTATAGTTGTCGCGTTTTCACATATCAATGGCGGTCATTGACCCGTCTACACTTACTCATCGTTATCCACAGCCCGACTCTACAAGGCACTACTACAGCAGCCAATCAAACCTTTTTTTTTTTCGGGGTGAAAATCCTCATAGGATGCCCGCCGCCCTGGGGTGGGCGACGGGGTATGTCAGACTTTTACTGACTAAAACCACCCCGGTGTGTCTTCTATCACGAGCGCGCGTGGGGCCGCGGGAGTTTAAATTCTTCCACGGCCCCACACCCTCGTGCTGGCCCGGTCTGTCCGGGCCTCGTCTCCTGCACGGGGTAGTGGGGTGTTAAACTACCCCAGCCAATCAAACCTGGGCCTAATAGTTATTTACACTCTTTCTTCTTCATTATCTATCATATATAGTTTCTTGCCCGTTCTTCTCCATAGGTACCTACTCTTTGGAATAGGCGACTAGCTTCACCTTACTGACTGACCGACCTTCTGACAATTCAAAAGTGCCTGTAACTGGTTTATTTGAAATAAATGCTTTGATTTTGATATTGATTATATCACCTTCGACATCCTACAATAAGGAACAGCCTTGCATATTTTATTCTATACGTTCCTACGGAAATATTTTATACATACATGCATAATCAACCTATATTGTTCCCATTGTTGGCACACAGGCGACCTCTCGATTAAAAGGAATGGGCCGTAATCTACCACGCTGGCCCAGTGCGGGTTGGTAGATGTCACATGTCTTCGTAGTTATTGGCTCTAGGACATGCCGGTTTCCACTCGATGTTTTCCTTCACCGTTTTGAGAGCAGTGATGATGCTGATGAATAATTAACAGAAAGTAATGCGTCTGATGAGGTTCGAAGTTACGATCTACAACCTATAAGTCGCGGCCGATACTACATACTAGGCTACCACTTCTGGTGCTGCATTGAAAGGGCAATGACCGCTAATGTCATGCTAAAATGCAACAACTATAGTACTTCTTTGCAATGAAAATGATGAAAGAAATTCACTGAAACGGCTTTTTATGTAATTAGTATTGTTTAATCCCTTTAAGCAAGTGAAGAATGTACCGTCGTACCCAATAGCCGAATTCGTGGCCTAGAATATTTATACACCTTATAATAATATATATATAGTAATTATAATGGCCAATAAGTGAAGAATAAGCCAAATAAATTGTGAAATTCATTCTCTAGTGGCTCGGTAGTAATCTGAAGGGCGAATCATTTTTAAGGGCGATTGAATGCTAATCTCATTCTCCATCTGTCAAATTTGGTAGAAGAAAATGGCGGCTCAATAATGTCGCCAATTTCCTTGTTATGAACAACACTGGTTTGAACAGTGGTTAAAAAGATGTACTGGGGGATAATCGCGCTAAAATAATTCAACCAAAACAGAATTGGATCGCAATCAAACCATAACTTTCGTATCGCGCTAACGGTTTAACCATAACTGGATCGCAATTGGAACGTAGCCGTTGTCAAATGACGAAGTTGAAACAAAGCTAACTTTTTCTATGACATGTCAAACTTACGTCTAAACGATTATATTTACTTACAATTGATTTAGTTTTAATTATTATATTATACATTGATTTTACTTCAACCGAAGTTGAAACTTTAGCGCGATACGAAATATGATCGAAATTAAACCATAACTTTAACTGGATTAGATACGAACAAAAGTTGAACTTCTACTGTTTTATTTAGCGCGATTACCCCCCTGAACTATAAGAAGGAAGGTGGTCCTCAATTCGACTAATTATTTTTTATTAAGTTTGTGGCCTCAGAATTCCGTTACCTACGTTTAAGCCGATTTTGAATAGATATTATTTTATCTTTCTATTTCACCAAGAAAAGGACATAAGATTAGGGTTAATCTTGTCGAATTAAGATACTCCACAGACGCTTCAGACCTTACACAACAATATTTTTTGTTTATGCGAACCACGTGTCCAGTATTTTTAAGTAAGGAAACTATGTACAAAATTTCAAAAAGATGTCATGAAAAACCACAAAGTTAGTAGTATGCTGTCCCAACAATAATATGGTCAACGCTGCGCTCGGGTGGGTGAGCGGTACGTTGACCTGTGGCGTCGGCTGTTGCGCGGGCGTGCGCAGTACTATAATCTACCGCAAGCTGCGTGGCGCGCTCGGTAACAACACTGAAATGATTTCTAAATGTATTTGGGAAAAAATATAAGATGATGTAAAAATGATTGGAATCGATTCAGTTGCCTATTCTGAACAAACTATATTCAGTTTCGTATAAACAAAAAGTAACATTGTATAATATGGCTACTAAAGTGTTATTTTGTTCTACCTCAAAATTTACTATTTTTGTACTTCTCAAAATGTACTATTTTGGTAAATCTCAAAATGTACTATTTTTGTATAGGTACTTCAGCGTGTACCTCCAAATATACTATTTTTGTACACTTCAAAATGTAGGTACTATTTTGATACATAACAAAAGCTACCATTTTGCTACACTTCAAAATGTACTGTTTTGAAATACTTCAAAATGTACTATTTTCGTAAATATCAAAGTGCAGCTACATTGGTACTGTTCAAAATGTACCCTTTTTATACACCACAAAAAGTACTTATTTGGTTCACGTCATAAAACTAACTAAGAGCAATGCCTTCCTAATCAATAACACTCAGACAGAACTTTTGAAGTAGAAATCATAATCATAATTTCCATTAACATGAGATGTTGTCTACTTTTAACAAAATTAAAACGTAATTAATTATAGGTAGGTATATCTAAGAAAAGAAATTCCGTAAAGTTTATACGAGTATCGGTATAGTTAGGAGTGGTTAATTAAGTAATATTCTATTAGATTTATAGTAATTATAGTGTAAAACTTAAGCTGAGATCAAGTGAGCTTTATTGGCCGTCGAATTATTTAGGTCGATCTAATTATATCGTCTGATATTGTAATAACTTTATGCAGTATGTTAAGAAAACCCTGTCCGATCCATAAGGATAATAAAGGTTAGGTAAACACATGACGAAATATAATATAAAATTTTACGTAATCATCATAGTACCAATACAAATAAATTTGGAAATAATCTTTTTTTCCCGCGAATTAATTCCAACTTTCCCGAAATTTGGTAAGTTTTAAAGAAGTGACAACACCGGTATTATTATGAGCGAATAGCGATGCGACCACTTGCCGCGTGCCCTGCCGCCCGTCGCCCGCGGAAGAATTGCTTACCGCAAATGTATTAAGTTACCTCTTTTTGCGAAATAATATTTATTTTTTTAGGGGGATTTTTTTTTTAAGTTCGCCCGGTTTTGTATCCATTAGTAGAATCAGTTATCGATACCTAACAATACCTTCACGGGTCGGACAGGGTTTTCTTAACATATACGTAGACATTGGCGCCGATTCTGTTGTACACACACTAAACTAATTTTAAGTTATGTGCATCTCTTTCTTTCCATTTCGTTAAAAAAAGGATAGAAGATAACATTTTAATTGAATCCTGTCAAATTAATATTCTCCATAGACAGTTTAGACGCGATTATAATAAACATGGCGACTAAAAATACGCCAGTTTACGTCGGGAGCGTAATAATTTGACAGGTCTAATCTGACATTTTATCTTCTGTCCTTTTCTTATTGAAATGGAAAGAAAAAGGTGCACATAACTATTTTTTTTAGTTTGTGAAAAAAAGAATCGGCGCCACTATCAATAATTGTTACAACAAAATCAATTTACGTTTTATTTATTATTATACCTATACCATACCATAAGTCGTGGTGGCCTAGTTGTTAAAACATCAGCCTCTCATGTATGAGTGCGCGGGTTTGATTCCAGGTCAGGCAAGACCAATGTAGCTTTCCTAAAGTTATATGTACTTTCTAAGTATATCTTGGACACCAAAGACTGAAGGTGAAGCAAAACATCTTGAGGAAACCTGGACTTTAAGTCTGAAATGGCCAACCCGCATTGAGCAAGCACACTATGGAAAATAAAGGTCTGTTTCTGATTAAAAATCAATAACTTTTTTATTTCTGAATATTATGTTCTAAAATTTTGCACAGATATAGAATAGTGTATATGGCTTTAAATCTAATATAATTTATTATGATTGAATGTAAAACCTTATATTAAAAAAATATACAAATTCAAAATTATAAAAAATGTCCAATATTTATTTTTTAACAATGTAGGTATACTATTATTTTAATGTTTACGAAAACCTAATATCATATAGTACATCAAAATACATATCAATTTAAATAATAATAATATATTTTTTTAATATTTATGATTAAAATCGGTTTTAATCGTAATATTTCATAAAAATGTTTTTTATGATTATACTACATGCTATCTTCCGTTCACAAAATTTTGATTCATGGGGAAAGTGTCATAAAGCATTTTGCAGTACTTCTTAATTAATTAATTGTAATCTTTACTAAATATTAGGTATGTTAATTATACTTGATGAACTTCGGGATCTGAAATTAATTCGTTTACTTTCAAAAGATCTAAGGTGTCTTCTTCAAGTTCCGTCACGTTTTTAGTATACGGTTTTCTAATGCTGGTTATGTATGGATCTGAAGTATAAAGAAGAGTATGAAATACATCCTCGTTTGTAGCGGATCTTGAGCCTTTACTAGCATGATGTAGACGAAATTTTTTATAATCCTTATTACGAGATTCTTGTGCATCTTCTGAAAGTTGACCAATACGAAGTACTGCAAAATGCTTTATGACACTTTCTCCATGAATCAAAATTTTGTGAACGGAAGATGGCATGTAGTACCATTCATAATTGCTCACATAGATTCTGGCAGTCTCTAATATGGTGGAATATGGTGGAAACACAAAACATTTTCGTTCATTCGTTACATTTCTCAAGTACAAATATTGTGCTTTTGTTAAATCCAAGTCAATAAACACGCTCAATGCTTCTTCATCCGTTAAAATTTTTGTCTGCCTTGCATCTTCTATGAGACTCGAGAATAAGGTCTTATTTTAACTGTCAGCAAACCTTAATGTTTCCACAAGATTAGCTTCTGTTCTTTCTCCTATTGAACGTAACCCTTGAAGATATGCATTATAGACGTGTTCAAATCCATATTCATTAAGTAACATTAGATTTTTTCTTCTCTTACTGGATTCTGACAAGTCTGGATAAGATGCGCACGGTCTCCCACGTTTTCCAAAAGAAGTAGATGGTGTGGAGACGGTTGTAACGTCTTCAGAGTTCGGTAAACTTACTGAATATTCTGATTCCAACCAGTTACTGTTTTTCGTTAAAAATAAATCCTTTTTCCGTGAAGCTTCTGTCCATCTTTTATTAAAAGTGGGAATAATATGTCTTTGAAAATCACTGAGGATGAAACATAAGTTGTCTTCAGATACATGATAATTTTCTTTTAAAACGGTTGATAATGCCTCCAACGATTTTCCTCCTTCGATATACGAAAGTATTATTTCACGTTTAGAACACTTGAAAGTAGACATTTTGAAGAGTTAACAAAACACGTAATTATATTGTATTGGTAACAATTACACTTCTTCTTCTTCTAATTCGCCACTATTCTGTTATTTAAAATGAAATGAAACCACTGTTTATATACTACTTATATGAAATATGAGGGTAGTCTGCATCTTGTTGATATTTTCACACGCAATATGAGTGCAAAATAGATAAGACATCAACGATAAATTACAAAACTTACCGCAAACTATTGATGTAAACAGAAACATTTCAAACCGCAATAGATAGCGAGCGGTTTTCTGTTTCCTGACTTTTATCACATTTTTACAAATTACTCCGAAAATCGCAAATATTCGCAACTTTTTTTATTTGATCATGTTTATGGATAGCTAGGCTACAAATCAACATTAAATGTAAAGCATGGGTAAACGTAGGTAACTGTCAAAAGTCTCGATGAACTTTAAATAAACTTTTTTTTTACCATTATTTATTTTGCAATTATTTTAAGGTAAACGTTAATATAATATTAAAAACATAATAGGTGTTTCATATTCTTCAAAAGACGAGGTTTCCGGAAATATATAATACATTATACCTTTTCCTGTAATGTATAACGATAAAATCAATTTGAAAGTGATGAAGTGAACGGGCTTAACATGGACGTCCGTCAAAACTATAAAGTTTGTAGAGTTGTAAAAAAAAACATTTCAAATAATATGTATAATTTTTTGATATTATATTCTAGTTTGGTCCTTAAACTATTGAGTAAAATAAATAAAGTATGCCAGTAGCGACATTGACAAAACCTATTTTTAATCAGCAGTTGTTCTACGATTTTCCATAGTGAAGCGTGGTGATTACGTTCAATCCTTCTCTGTATGAGAGGACACATTTGCACAGCAGTGGGACGATAAAAAGGTTATTGATGATGATACCTCTACCACTTTGGCTAATACTTACATAATTCCTTAATAATTCCACACCTACTATTTCGAGACATGGCCAAGCGGTTAGTCGACTTCTCACGTGACCAAAGATCTGGGCTATTTTTTGGCCAAAGAATCAGCATCGCCATACAAAGTGGCAATGCTGCCAACCTTATAGGCACGTTTCCTGTTGACAGCGATGTGGATGAATTTTTTGATGCCCTTCAATTATTTCCATTCCCACATTATAGACTTGTACATAATATAATTTTTAAACTTATGTAAATATTAGCCAAAATGATAGATATAGGTATAATAATAAATGAAAATGAATAAAATTTAATTAATTTAGGTTACACTACAAACGATAATGTACCTTTAAGTAATTGTGTACTAAAAGTTACTATCACCAAAAGTAATATCTGACCACTGCGCCGTAAGGTAGTAAGATGTCTGCTTCCAGCACATTTCATTAGTAAACCTAAAAAGTATCTATACGTATTTTTTTTATTTTATTTAATGACACAACTGTGTTTATCATGCACATAGGATTTCGATTTCAAACCGGTCAAAATATTGGTTTTGGTCATAGTATATCTCTGTCCACCCCTTCGGGAAATAGAGGCGTGATGTTATACAATATGTAACAAAAACCCTGTTGTTCCTTCAACCTACGTTTTAAGAATCGGCGTACGGACGTAATAAAGCAAGTAATTTATAAAAATTGTTCAACAAAAATAATTAAAATAAATGTTTAATTATTAATATTTATAATCTGTAACTCATGTAGCTCTGCAATTCTGCATGAAGAAACTAGACATAAGTAGAACGTTCCCGCCAATTTATTGAACTTATAAAATCAGATATTCTAAAAAAAATCGAATTTGTCGGTTTTTGTAGGTATTTTATTGTAACCCCTCGACTAGACAATGATTACTGTTTTCTAATTATGACTTCATTAATGATGTGCTTGTAGGTAAAATTATATGTCCCTGAAAGGAACAACAAGGTTTTTGTTACATAATGTATATCATGTAACACTAAATAGTAATGGAAACAATTTCCAGTTAGACAAGAAAACAAAACTTTGCAAAAATTTAAAATGTTTTTATTTCAATATTTAACATTTTTACAAATGCCTCCAACATATCGGTCATCTAGTAATATATTGGCATACCTTCGAAAAAATATGAAACTGAATTTATTACATAAATCCATCGATTACTTATACACTAGGTACACAGTCTCGAACAAAACTCTTATCAAAAATGGCGACAAGTATTAAGCAGTCTAAAGTAGTCAAAATAATTATACATTAATTTAAAATCAACCTTAAGTGCAGTGTATAAAGTTCTTATCACAAATCAGTACAAAAAGCCATTATTTTTTACGACCGAGTCTAACATCAAACCAAATTCAACCTTACACGCATGTATTAAAGTCAGAATTATAAAGTAAGTACTAAATGAAAGAAGTACCCAAGTGCTGTGTTGTGCGCTGGTTCAGTACAACCATTTTTTACGCTGTTTGTGAATCTATACCAATGCCAAACTCCATAAAGAATAGGGATAAACAAACCAATTTAGGGTTATCACAACTCACGTTTTACAAATCTCCTGTTATTTACATGATTATCGACTTTTACATGCTAAATATTTATAAATGATTAATATTGCAGTATATTTCAATAGAATCACTAAAATAACATGCATAATAACTTCATATTTCGAAAAACCATTAAGAAGTAGACATTAATTTTACGTGATAGCCCTACAAAAAAAGAAAGATGGATGAAATCCATCCTGGCCTAGTGGTTAAAACACCAGCCTCTCAAGTATGAGTGCGCGGGTTCGAATCCAGGTTAGGCAAATACCAATGTAACATTTCTTAAGTTATATGTACTTTAAGTATATCTCGGACACCAATGACTGAAGGTGAAGAAAAACATCTTGAAGAAACCTGTAAGTCTGTAATCGCCAACCCGCATTGAGCAAGCGTGGTGATTACGCTCAATCCTTCTCTGTATGCGAGTAGGCCTGGCTCAGCAGTGGGACGATAAGAAAAAGGTTTATGACGATGATGATTTTTAAGATCTTTTATAGTTATTTCAGTAAAATATTAAAACCAAAGACGTGCCGATATATTTTCTAGGTTAGCGTTGTATTAATAACAAAACATCATAGCTATGTATAAATCAGCCATATAATAAGCACACAAATCCATTAAGAAAATGCCTTATAAGACCAGAATGTACTGTAGTTTGTTGACTTTAGTCTTAAGCGTATGTTAAATAAAGAAATATAGAAAATAAACCCCTTTGTTTACGTTTGTCACTATTTTATTAAACACATAACCTTCCTTTATAACTGAGGACAAGGTAGGCAAAGACAGATTTAATGAAATCTTGTTCTTTTCTGTATTTATTTGCGAAGGAGGACAGTATTTTCTTTTGGACCGGAGAATTAATCCACAGTTATATTAATACTCGCTGTTGCCTATGGCTTAGTCTACGATACTGAATTAAAGCAAGTCGTCCTTCTCCCAAGTCATAATATACTTCCTTTGCCAAATATCATCCAATCTTTTTAACAGTATTAGCGTGAAATCTTAAACAACAAAATCACTAAGTTACAAGATCACTAAGTTAAAAAGAAATTTTGCTAGCTTTAGATATCTAGTTTTTGGAAATACTAAATACTCATTCGTTCGCATACTAAACCGACTACAAATAACTGAAAAGACTGTTTAGAAAGTCGTAATACTAACATCAAATACATATGGACTGCATTCCAGCGAGGTGCACAGTTAAATTGCAGAAAAAGAAAAGGCAGCGCAAAGCTCTAAGAACCTTGACGAACTTGTTTTCACTCCTACACAAACCCTGCTCCCCTTCTTATCTTACTTCTCATTTCCAATATTTATTATCTGCGCATAATAAGAATCTGCGCTCTTCCAATAATTGTCTTCTACGATGTCCTTCTCACCGCACTGGTTTTCTTAAGTCTTCATTTCTGGTTCAGGCGGTTTTCCTTTGGAATGATCTTCCTCAGAATATCAGGACGTTGACAAGTCGGTACACATTTAAAGTGAAAGCTCGGGAATACCTACGCAAGAAATTGGCAGATTCATCACATATATATGTAATTTATTCTTTTTCTCTACCTATGATTTTTTTTTTTATATCTCTCTTCTATTTATATTTTGTATGTATGTATTTATGTATTTATTATTTTTTTTTCTCTCTTTTAACTTTAATTTGTTTGCACCTACCATGTTTTGTCTCTGCATCACCTCAAGGTAGACTGGTAGAAAATGCCTAAGGCATTAAGTTCGCCATTGTGCAATGTTTGTGCATAAAGTTTATATAAATTGCGCAAGTTATAATTTCAGCCTGACCTTAGAGAAAGTTTTTATAGATATCATCACGTAATTAACATTACTACACACCAAAAGTAGATGGCGCCAGCTGTCATGTATGGGCACATATTGCTCCCATATTAATTTATTTTTAAATTGATTAGTTAACTGTATAATAACTAAAAAGTGAGTAAAATAGTGTAATACGTATGTGCAATTGTTATCGAACTATACCCCGTACACTAAGTAAATATAACTATTAAAGTGGACAAATTGTTAGACAACACTGTTACGATAAACTTTCTCGAAAACATTACTTTCCGTCGCGCAAGAACCGTTTCTGATTCCAATACATATATTGTTACGCTCGACTTTTCTAGAATGGTACGGTCCGTTATCTAATACCAGCACGGCATTTGAATTTAAATTTGACAAGATGCTTTTAAGCCATTTTCCAAAACTCGCCGAATTCATTTCTTCATGATAGTCCACACTATTTTAATTCTTAAGAAAATAAGATCAAATTAAGGAGAGTTGACTGTCTATAAGTATACAATCTTGTAATGAATCCTCAAGGGCAGCTTAAGACTTTTTTGGTCCGAAAGTGATATCGAAAAGAGGGGACATTAACTAGGCGCCTCGTAGCTCGGATCTATCCTCAATGGGTTTTTTATTTGAGGATATCTTAAGGCTAAAATTTACGACACCAACCCAGGTGACGAATTAAAGGATCGTATTCGCGCAGAAATCCAAAACAAGACAACAAAAACATGTAAAGCTTTTATCGAATAATGAATTGATGATGAGATTGAAATTATTTGCATATGGATGATATGATTTTTAAGATATAAATTCGCCTTTTGTATTCTATCGAAAACAATAAACAGTTTTAATCTACCTACTGTAATATTTTTTTTATCATTATTTAAAATATAAACGGACTTTTGATCCAACCTGTATTTCTATTTATATACAAATACGTACGCAATTTGATTTTAATTAAAAAAATGTAATTTCGACAAACTTTTTAATTGTAAAATCTCGATTTACCACATCACTATTCATTTGGGATAAAAAACCCTGCAACACTGGAATTGTCAATTTTCTGACTCCAATAAAATTAAAAATCATCCCCCGTACCTACTAACAATCATAAGCGGGCAGCAAATTGTTGTGTATCAGTGGCGAAGAGTCCATACAAGCCGATTCCCACCGGGTTACCTTTCAAAAAACAGTTCCATATTCATACAAAAGTATTTACATTCTATTTCATTAACAAAGTATTATTAATCAAATAGTAATTCTTAGCAATACCCTAAGTAACACATTTCATTTTATAGTCGTAAATTAATCAGCGCTTCAATATTTCGTACATTACATTGCAGGCAACTCGGCGAATTACAGCTTACCTCGGTCAACGTTTTACTATGAGGTGAAAGAGACTTGCAGTTCTCTCCTCTCCTCTATTAGAAAGAGACAAAGAAACCACGCCACTACTTTTGCTTAATATTTTTGTTGGTTTTGGATTGGTGTTTGTGTGGTTCGGTTTTTAACACTTTATTATTTTTGTAATTTTTATTTTATTTCTTCTTCCTAACAATAGGTACTTAACTTAGTACTTACTAACAAGCATGCATGTGTGGTATGGAGATGCACGTCGAAAAAGGCTTTTCTCAAAGCCGATTTTATCATACTTGAAAGACACTGTTATCAAATCATCAGTCATTTTTTGTATGGTGAAGGTGGGGCTTTTGATATTATTCTTATCTGAAGACCTCCTCCAAGATATCCTGCAGTAGGTAAGTGTTTATTTTTTTGGACCGGCTTCCCTTTGTCAAAATTTCACCCTTCGCCACTGGTGTGTATGAAACTTTATTATAGAAGAAGGTCGTAACTAAAACTAGTATTGCCTGGCCATAGATTTGTGAGATTGTAACTCGACTTTTGCTCGTAATAGTACAGACGACAGAATAGATATGGTCTAGCTACGCGAAACTGTCAAATATTCCTCATCAACCGTGAGCCTCAAAGCTTTAATCATCACCACATTGGTGATGAATTTAATCATCACTGTGTTGGTGATGAATTTAGTCATCACCACGTCGGTGATGAATTTAGTCATCACCACGTCGGTGATGAATACAGTCATCAACACGTTGGTGATGAACTTAGTCATCACCACGTTGGTGATGAATTTCGGTTCTAACTTATGAACTACACGTATGTTGTGGCCGACAACACTGCGCTTAATGTGGTACAGACAACAGAAGATATAAGGTCAAGCTTCCCTAATCATTCAAATATTCCCAACTTACCTTGACCTTTAAAGTTTTAGCGATAAAGCTGAAAATCTAATAAAATGTTGACAGATTGTCGTACCTACATGTGCTGTCGTCTGTACATAAAATATTGAAATTTCAATTCACATATAAATATTCTGCGATTTCCTATTGTATAAAGACATTCACGCATAGGACTTTATGGTAGTGATGTGGGATTCTAACGAAGTTGGAACCGCAACATGGTAAGAACTTGATCAGGACTAGTACAGCGCAACTTTATCACCTCATGTGCCCCGCACACTGCCACATCAAAGAACTAATCCGCTGGGCTATATCGACGACTACAACTACGATTTGGACGAAGCGTTTCGCGTTTCGCCTCCTCTTTCATACCGCGTACATCGAGGGACTGGAACAATTTGCCAGCGGCGGTGTTTCCGTCGGACTACAATTTGAGTGTCTTCAAAGATATAGTAAATAGGCTCTTAATAAACTAGTTCGCTTTACCATCACCGATTGCGTTACTACTTACCATCAGGCGGGATTGCAGTCAAGCGCTAGTTTATAATTTATAAAAAAAAAATCTAAGACTCACTCACCTGTTCGTTTTGAATAAAACAAAAATCATGCAGGGATTGTAAATATTTATTCTTGTATTACAATTTCGTCATTAAGTCATTTTATTATATTTTAGATAGTATATTAAGTATACGTATATTAGCCTCATAAAATACGTAACTGGCAATTTAAATTGACTTTATCAGAATTTCATGAAATTTAAAACTAGGACAGGTAATAAAAAGTTGGAGCCATTCCAAATTCTAGGTCGATTCTTGAATTTCAATCTTTTAGTTTCGTAGTTACAACAAGTACAACAAGTACAAGTTGGGAGATGTTTTTAAATGATGTAGGTGAAGTAATGTGAACAAAAGATAAAAAAAAAACACTATTAATCGAATATTTTTATTCGTTCAATTATTTTTAATAAATAAAGTAGACAAGTACACAACAGAAACGGTATTTAATATCAGATCTTAAATTCATACAAATTAATACAACATAACAATAAAATCCATATATTTACCAAATAATACAAGTAAACAATAAATAAATAAAAATCCCGCATCATGTTTTTTTTATGAAAAAAGATAAAATAAAACATTAAATTAAAATATTGTATATCTTTCCTGCTAACAATACCCACCACAAAATATCAGTAGGTATTTACAAATATAGAATTATAGATACACATACCCGGACTTAAGCCACTCTCCTTATTATTAAGGGTCGTGAATTCAATGAAACAATAATTACACCAAAATGAGGGCTTCAAATCTAAATAACATATTTTTCTTCATCATTAATTTCACGTTTGTAAGCCTTTATGCCTGCAGTGGAGAAGCACGGAAGTCCAGAGTGTATTTAACAAAAAAGGCAGGGGTAATTGCGTTAAAATAATTAAACTAAAACACAATTGGATCGCAACCAAACCAAAACTTTAGTTAAATTTCGTATCGCGCTAACCTGTTGACAGATAGTTTAACCATAACTGGATCACAATTGGACCGTAACCGCTGTTAAATGAAAAAGTTAAAACAAAGCTAACTTTTTCTGTGCCATTTGTCAAACTTACAGCTAAACGATTGGATTTACTTATAATTTATATCATTTTAATTATTATTTCTGACGAAATGTATCACACAGAGAATGATTTTACTTACTTTAAAATTTTAGCGCGATACGAAATGGGATCAAAACTAAACCACAACTTAAACTGGATTGGATACGAATAAGATTTTAACTTCTACTGTTTTATATAGCTCGATTGCCCTCCAGGCAGAGTACAGTAACACACCACATCAATAAGAGATCGTATGGCGTTGGCGACTACCGCGGTCTAACAGACATTCATACTAGTCATGAATTTGACGCTCTGAAACTACACGCGAGCTCGCTACGGAAATATACGAGAAATTATTGATAGTGGTATGTTTTTTGCAATAATGGAGGCATAATACGTCGTTACTTTTATAAGAAAAAAAATGTTTTTATTAAAAAAGATACGATATCTTTTTTTTTTTTTACTTTTTTAATGTTTTGTCGATTTTGATCTAATAAAAAGAACAAAGAAATTAACATATCAACAAATTGAATATAAAATAAAACATTACATATAAAAATAAAACAAACATTACATTGGTGCAAAGCAAATGTAAAATAAAATAAAAAAAATATTTTAATAGTTGGGTAAAATCAAAGGGGAATTTTGTTGATTTTTTATATATGTTTTTTTTATTTATTTGTTTTATTACTTCAATCACGTGCCAAGCAACCCTTAAAGTAGATAGAAGGTAACATTTAAACTTAATATGAATTAAAGTCAAAAATGCTATCAGAACAATATTAACTCATTAAATACAAAAAAAAAAAAACATGCCAGTGCACTTATGTGCCGGATGTAGCTTGGTACTGATATGCATTTGAAAATGTGATTAAATTAACTACAAGGAAACTATTCCACGAATCATTTAAATATGCATAATTTAAACAAACACAGCAGTTACAAGAAAAAAATATTCTTAGATATTGAAAAACTGTTTTGTGAACATTAAACGTTCAAGGCGAGATATAAATGCATAATAACAAAGCAGTTATACCTCGCCATACAAGATCTTCAAAATTAAGGCGGAGAGTTGCTCCAAAGAGAAACAGTGGCCCTAGCGCAAAGGCAAGTGAAGGAACGGAATGAAGTGAAGGAGTGGGTTTTAGTCAGTAAAAATCTGACACGCCCAAGAGGGAAAGGTCATTTGAAGATTTCCCGTCCACAAAAAAAAAGGCCTTCAGTATTGGGTTATAAGACATTTTAACTTTTATCATTGTTACCTCTATGAATGCCCAATCATCAGCTGGCAACTGTGTATTTTATCGAACACTAGAAATCGGTATTTTTGTTTTCTCTCGGGAATATCAAATTTTTCCAGGATAAAAAGTACCCTATTATTTAATCCGGACTTCTAACTTTACGTCTGCAAAATTTTAAAACAATCGATTCAGTAGTTACGGCGTGAAAGCGGAACAAACAAACATACTCACTTTCCGATTTTTAATATGAGTAAGGATACTTTGAGGAACGCTTCTTCGGATTCATTAACCATAGATTAACTATCCATTATGAACTTTGTCAGGGATCGAAAAAGCTGTTGAAATATACCAGAAATTGTATTAAATGAGCTAATATTATCACAAGAAGGTAAACCCAAGCACTATCTACAGCCACCCAGTCTTCAGTTGACGTTTGATGGTTTTGACGTCCTCCAACTTCTGGACTGGTCGCAGAGGCTCTGGTGAAGATGGTGGTATTAGCTGCTCCGTGCTGGAGGTCGATGTTAACCGCTTTGGTGGAGACGATGGAGTAGTAGAAGGCTGATAAAATTAAAACATCAGTAAAAAATAGAGAGAAAATCGATTGCTCAGCACCCTAATTATCTAACAGCTTAGTTCCATCAGTTGGAATCATTTCGAAGCAAATTGCCAATCCATTGCTTCATATGTTCCAAAATGTGTCTGCTCAAACACGTAAATAACGCAATGTATGTTTTTGAACTGTCAAAATGAAAACCATTGCTACTGATAGTGTGTTACGCAATTACCCTGCAGACTTTTTGGCGGGAAAGCTAAGATGAGTGTCACACTCATTTTTCATTGGACTTTTAAATTATTTATAGTGTCGTGTACAACATCGCGTGATTTATGTTTTAAAAAGTGCATTCAGTAAATAATTAATAAAGAACATTGAAATATCGCAGTATAGTGGCCTCATCATGACTTTGCCTCAAAGCTCCCTCATATATAATTTGTCGTCCTCCGTGGCGCAGCGGTCAATACACCTGCCTGCGGCGTGGACCCTCCGGGTTCGATCCCCGGCCAGGTCATGATAGAAAACGATCTTTTCCTAATTGGCCTGAGTCTTGGATGTTTATCTATACAATATGTAAAGAAAACCCTGTCCGTTCCGTCAAGGTATTGTTAGGTATCGATAACTGATTCTACTAATGGATACAAAGCCGAGCTAAACTTAAAAAAAAAAATCCCCTAAAAAAATAAATATTATTTCGCAAAAAGAGGTAACTTAATACATTTGCGGTAAACAACTCTTCCGCGGGCGGCGGGGGACAGGGCACGCGGCACGTGGTCGCATCGCTATTCGCTCATAATAATACCGGTGTTGTCACTTTTTTAAAAATTACCAAATTTCGGGGAAGATGGAATTAATTCGCGAGAAAAAAAGATTATGTCAAAATTCATTTGTATTGTTACTATGATGATTATGTTATATTTCATATTTCATTTGGTCATGTGTTTACTTAACCTTTATTATCCTTACGGGTCGGACAGGGTTTTCTTTACATATTGTATATGTATTATATGTATCTATTATAAAATATAGTATCGTTGAGTTAGTATCCCATAACACAAGTCTCGAACTTACTTTGGGGCTAGCTCAATCTGTGTGATTTGTCCGTATATATTATACTAGATTTCCGCCCGCGGCTTGGCCCGCGTGGAATTCGGTTATATCGCGCCTTTTAGATTTCCCTCGGGAATATCATTTTTTTTTCAATAAAAGGTACCCTATGTTCTTTATTAGGGTTTAAAGATTGTCTGTGCCAAATTTCATCATAATCAATAAATAACAGACAGACAGACAGACAGAGTTACTTTCGCATTTATAGTATGGATTATTATATTATATTATATACGGTTCACGCGGCCGTGTTTTTCAACTGTGTTATTGGCAAAATTGTGGTATCTATTCCACAGGGGCCATTGATCTAGAGTTGTTTTTGTTGTAATTATCCTGCAGGTTAAGGTACGGCTGCCGAGGTTGGTCTGTGGAAAGGTGACCATCTCTACACACCGAGATCCATCCGAGTCTCAAAAAGCATGTTGAGCTGGCTGTCATTTGTAGATCTTGGACAATCATTACGGGTCGTCAGAAGCACGATGATCTGACCACCAGCCTTAATAAGGGGTATTGTATTACCCAGTGACTGGGTTATGGAAGTCAGGTAGGCAGTCGCTCTAGGTAATACACTGGTATGCAACTGACATCGGTTAGACTGGAAGCCGACCTTTACTGCTAGCTTCCTGTATACAATATGTAAAGAAAACCCCGTCCGACCCATATGGATAATAAAGGTTAGGTAAACACATGACCAAACAAAATATGAAATCTTACATAGTCATCATAGTAACAATACTAATGACTTTAAAATATTTTTTTTGCGAATTCTTTCCAACTTCTCCAAATTTGGTAATTTAAAAAAAAAGTTACAACACAATTTTTGACCGTATTACTGAGCGAATAACGATGCGAACGCGTGCCCGTGCCCTGCCCCCTTTGCCCGCGCATGTATTGCCTACCGCACATGTATTAAGCTACCTCTTTTTTTTTCGAAATAATATTTATATTTTTAGGGGGATTTTTTTTAAGTATAGCCCGGCTTTGTATGCATTAGTAGAATCAGTTATCCATACCTAACAATACCTTCACGGATCGGACAGGGTTTTCTTTACATATTGTATAAATAATTCAAGAGATCACAATACTCACAGCATCAGTAGGAGAAGTGGAAGGCTGCGGAGTGGCGGCCGTCGGTGGCGGTGGCGGTGGAGCGATCTTAGGGGGTGTCGGTGGCTTAGCGGCTTCTGCGGGAGGCGGCGCTTGTGGAGGAGCCGGCGCATGCGGGGGAGTACTGGGGGTCACCTCCATGGTGGGCGCTGCGGGGGCCTGCGGGGGATACAGAAAGGCAAAATACGTGTTGTCTGGGGACCATCGGCAGGAACAAAGTTCAAAATAAAAATTTAAAATTGTCGCTGTGAAAATTTCAAAATATCTTAGATTTTAAGTTTGACCTCTTTTTTTTATTTATTTATAAATTAGTGCTTAACCGCAATCCCGTCTGATGGTAAGCAGTGATGCAATCGTTGATGGTAAAGCGCGCTAGTTTATTAAGAGCCTATTTACTCAAAAAATTAAATGAATAGGAAGGAAGACGGCAATAGAGCGATGTGATGCAATGTTAAAACCAACAATACGACCAATGATGCTGCGCCAGAGGGAGATTGATCTGGAGAGCCTCCATGACCAAACTCCCGACGCAACAACATTTGGCACTCATCACAACACAACTGCTCAGACCCGTCCTCCGCACGGCTTCACCAGACATCATGCCGGAACACGACGAATCGCTTGGCGGCAAGACTTTATCTGTTGGATGCTAACTTCTGCCGGCACCCGATGTTAAGGCTGACCTCGCTCGTATTGTGTATAGTTTTAGCGCCTCTATGAGTAAACGGGTATCTATTAGCAATTATAATATTACTAGCTAGGCCTGAGGTTTAACCCGCGGGAGCATCGAGATAAAGAGTAGAGTGTTTGGTAATCCTGGTTATAACCAACTATGCGCTAAAGTTCATCCAAATCCCTTCAGTAGTTTTTGCGTTAAAGAGTAACAATCATCCATCCATCCAAACTTTTATATAGAGCTAGGAGTTATAGAGGTATGAGGAACATGATGTAAGGATGTAGAGTTCACTCATCCTCCACAGAAAAGGGAGGAACCTCCGTCCAGAAGGATGTTGTGTCTGGCGGGCCCTTGCCAAACGATTGCTGTCGGAAAGTTGTATGAATGCTTGTTGCACAGTAAACTCAGCTTGTGAGATCCAGGATCTACGTGACGTCACTATGACGCGTTGTTTGTATGTGGCGTTTATAGATAATAATAATAATCTTTATTACACAAAAATTTATACATAAAAAAGTGTGAAGACCCTGACTCCTATGCCAGGTTATATACCTATGTTACATGAGCCAGTGCCCTCTCCCAATAGGAGATTTTACAGAATCCTATGCAAAAAGATTAACAAAAATGAATTTAGTAACAAGAGAAACTGAATTAAAAGCGTTTAAAAGAAGCATATATTAAATATTTGGGAATGCGTGTTTATGTGCGTGTGTCTGCGTGTATGTCTGTGTATGGGCGCGTGTGTGTGTGTTCGTGTTCATGTGTGTGCCGCAGTTATTTACCAGAAGTTTGTTATAATCTTGTGAAATAGATATGATAACTTTCTCTGTTTCATCATAGTTCAGTGACAGACAGTTCATTTGGGCTGGTGCTGCTAAATGTCACCTGACTACTTTGGATTCAGTGGAGAAGCGTGCGAAGAGGCTGATTGGTGACTCTGATTTAACTCGAGTTGGTCTCCAAAGCCTAGAGCACAGGCGTAGACTAGCCAGCCTTTCGGTGTTCTATAGGATACATTTTGGGGAGTATGCGAGGGAATTGCATGATTTAATTCCCCCATCTTCGTTCCACCATCGGACAACCCGACGTACGACGAGTCCACCCTTATGTTGTTAACACCACTATGATCCGGACGAAGCGTTTCGCCTCCTCCTTTACACCGCATCGAGGGATTGGAACAATTTGCCAGCGGCGGTGTTTTCGTCGGACTTCTATTTGAGTGTCTTCAAGGCTAGAGTGAATAGGCTCTTAATAAACTAATGCGCTTTACCAACAACAATTGCGTCACTGCTTACCATCAGGCGGGATTGCGGTCAAGCGCTAGTTTATAATTTATTAAAAAAAAAAAACAGTAACCATGACTTGAGAGTTTGTTTGACTTTATGTAGGGTAAGTTTATAAATTGAAAGTTTAAAGATACCGGTACAGATCATATTCTTACCTTAGCCTTCGCAGGCGCTGGTGGTGGAGGTATAGCACCGTCTGCGGGCTTAATTTCCGGGACCACTGGTCTGGCCACAGCGATAACTTCTGCTGGTTTAGCCTCTCCATCGTCAGGTTTATCTGACGCCTGTGTCATACAAAGTGAAAGACGTTTTATAACGTATACAAAAACGCATAAGGAAGCCGAGTGTCACTAATCTCCCAGTTGTTATGATATTTTTTTGTATCTGGAAACCTTCTGATTACAGAGATACTAAAGAGGTTCCAACGTTTTCTTTACTTTTACAAAAAAAAAATTCTTTACGATCTTATACTTTGTATACAGTATGTTAAGAAAACCCTGTCCGACCCATAAGGATAATAAAGGTTAGGTAAACACATGACCAAATATAATATAAAATTTTACGTATTCATCATAGTACCAATACAAATGAATTTTGAAATAATCTTTTTTTCCCGCGAATTAATTCCGATTTCCCCGAAATTTGGTAATTTTTAAAAAGTGACAACACCGGTATTATTATGAGCGAATAGCGTTGCGACCACGTACCGCGTGCCCTGCCGCCCGGCCCCCGCGGGCGTCAGGCGAAGGGAGGTTAACGCGCATTTATTAAGTTACCTCTTTTTGCGAAATAATATTTATTTTTTTAGGGGGATTTTTTTTTAAGTTTAGCCTGGTTTTGTATGCATTAGTAGAATCAGTTATCGATACCTAACAACACCTTCACGGGTCGGACAGGGTTTTCTTAACATACTGTATAGACACAACTTCTGTACTATTGCACTAAGTACACTTTTGCGGGCCCATGTGTTGGCAGATGGCAAATCTCTTTGAATTGGTTCTGGAACATCTTGGTTTCCTCTTGGCGGATTCCCCACCCTATAAATAGCATTAGTAATGAAATTATTTCGCATGTTACGTGGGTAACAAATGTCTTGCCATGGCGCCTCCACCGGGCCGGAACAAGCGGGGTTGACCAAAGAAATGCTGACTTGTCGTTGTAAGAGATGACATGCGTGCCAACAATCTCACACCACAGGATGCTAAAGATCGCGCGAAATGGAGGAGAAAGTGCCGGAAAGCGGACCTCGGGCTCCAACGCGAAAGCCGGATAAGCGCTGAGATGATGAAATTATTTGCACAAAGTACAGCATCACTCAGGATTCAACCCTAAACGCTACTACACTATTCCAATTTCACCATCTCCAACAGAATTACTCGAATATCTATATTAGCTAATTGCAAAGAAGGTCAACTCTCGCCTCACGTCTCTTACCGGTGCTTCTCCTGATGACGGTGGTCCTGGTGACTTTCTCTTGATAACCTTTGGTGGAGACGATTCTCCTGGCACACGCTTCGCCTTCAGTGGGCTTGGCTCTGTACAGAAAATAAAATGTCATCGTATTTGAGCGCTATATTTTTTTGTAACCATAATTAATTTTAGCTAAACGTAATATGTAACGTAATTTTCATTTTTAATCTCTGGACTGTAAAAAAGACGATGATCCCTGAGTTTGTTTCGGCTATTTCTTCTCAGAGGTAGTCAGTTAGGAAATGCCGGCTTCATCTAGTTTAAAAAAAAAACATATGACGTGTAAAAGTGATCAGTGATCCTACTTGCTTAATAAACGATTTCATTTCATTTCTAATATTACTGTTATCATTTGAAAGTGAAGGTATTTTTTCCAAGATCCAAATTCTGACGCTAAGTTATGTCAAAGAATGAATTTGACAGCACGGTTAGCGGAGTGGTTAAGCTATTGACTGGTGCGTTGCGTGTCGCCGGTTCGAGTCCCGCACGGAACAAATATTTTTTATGACCTACAACTAGTTGTTCCGAATCCAGCTGTTTGTGTATGTGAGTATATAATTATGTTTGTAAACGCACCCACGATACAGGGGAAATTCCCGGTGTGGGACAAAGCTTTAGAAAAAAAAAATGTGTTACAATTTTCCAAGTTAAATAAAATATTATTACAAGATAGTAGGGTATACGTATATCCATTTCTTTTATGGGAAGTATGTTAGAAAGATAATGAGTGAATCTTAAACTGATGCAATGCCTGAGTAATGGTGGTAGGTACAAACCATATGCAGTGACAACTAGGCAACAGTCTCCATGTGATAGATGGCAGAAGATGCATAACACCGCCGAGGCGGACCCAGAAACATGTGGAAGACGACATAGGTGCATACCGTAAAGATTGGATTGATGTGGTTCTGGGATAGGATGCATATATTTTATCTAATATCGTAACATTGCGACACATTCGCCAAAATGTATTCTAATATTAGGTTATGGAAAATAAACTTTAATACCTACATAATAAAGTTACTTTACGCTATAACTTCCTAACATGTTTATATACTTTTTCAATAGTGCTGTGCTGTTTTTTTTTAATAATTATAAACTAGCGCTTGACCGCAATCCCGCCTGATGGTAAGCAGTGATGCAATCGTTGATGGTAAAGCGCGTTAGTTTATTAAGAGCCTATTCACTCACAAAAACTGAGCGAATAGGAAGGAAGACGGCAGTTGAGCGAGGTGATGCAATGTTAAACCCAAGAACACGACCAACGATGCTGCGCCAAAGAGAGATTGATCTGAAGACCCTCCACGACCAAACTTCCAACACAACAACATTAGGCGCATCGTACCAGGCACACGTCGCAACACAACTGCTCAGACCCGTCCTCCGTACGGCTTCACCAGACATCATGCCGGAACACGACAACAAAGTTTTTTTTCAGTTTTTTTCTTTGTTCACCAGTTTAAGAGTGTAAACTAGTAAAAGATTAACTAACAGAATAACAGGTACTTACCTAATCAAGGAAGTAGCGCTAATATATATATTTCCTAGGTCATTGAACTCTCCCGATCATTAAACTCATGGAACTTAGCTTAACTACATACATCATAACCAAATTTACGAGTATAATGGCAACTGGCACTAGCCAATAACCATTAATCTTGCATAGACAAACGATATTATAGTAAGCAAACTGAATTCACTAAACTAATAAAGAGGTAAAATTTATATGTTTGTATTTGGGGGGTGATATGACCCAACCTGGGGGAGCCTAGGGAGCAATTCAGAACTGTCAAGTCAGGCCTAGGGGTGGCATCATATTTTTAGCGTCGAATTGTCAAATAAAGTAAATGCTAATCGCTTGCAACCTCAACCTGCAACTCCCTACCGAAGATTGCCGATTATAGCCGAACGCAATCGTTAAAACGTGCGGCTAGATTCGGTAATTTTTGTGCTCTTTAGTCGCACGCGGTTTTTTGGCAATTTCAGCGTACATTTTGCCAGTGTCTACGGCGTAGTTTATTTAAAAGTTAGATATATGTCCTCGTTTATGCTTTCAAAAGTAATTTGTTGTCCTCCGTGGCGCAGCGGTCAACACGCTTGCCTGCGACGTGGAGGCCCCGGGTTCGATCCCCGGCCAGGTCATGATGGAAAACGATATTTTTCTGATTGGCCTGGGTCTTGGATGTTTATCTATATATGTATCTATTATAAATATAGTATCGTTGAGTTAGTATCCCACAACACAAGTCTCGAACTTACTTTGGGGCTAGCTCAATCTGTGTGATTTGTCCGTATCTATTTATATTTATTATTATTTATTTCCATATGGCAGCTGCACCCACCTCAAGTGGGTAAGCCCATGGGGAGTGATCTTCGGAGTGTGAATTCGATTTGAAGTTTTTTTTTTATTTTTTTCATTACATTTTGTAGCCTAATTTTTGAAGAAGGTGATGTACTATAAAACTTCACGCGAAGACTCTTAAAAGACGAGCAAAAAGAACGGTAGGCGAAAACGAAGGTCCATGTGAAGTCCCCTGATGCAGGCGATGCGATGTGAAAGGGCGTGGTGTTGGTCACCGGCTGGCATGACACCAGGGGGCAATCGCGCTAAAATAATTCAACCAAAACAGAATTGGATCGCAACCAAACCATAACTTTTATATGTTTCGTATCGTGCTAACGGTTTAACCATAACTGGATCGCAATTGGAACGTAACCGTTGTCAAATGACAAAGTTGAAACAACGCCAACTTTTTCTACGCCATGTCAAACTGACGTCTAAACGATTAGATTTACTTATAATTGTTTTAGTTTTAATTATTTTATCTGATGAAATGTATCACTCATACCTGCATTGATTTTACTTCAACCGAAGTTGAAACTTTAGCGCGATACGAAATATGATAGAAACTAAACCATAACTTTAACAGTAGGCCTAGTATGAGTTTTCATTACGAAACTCGTTCGACGATATCGAGCGCGTTTGACTCAGCGATTGGCCCGCTTCAAGGTCGTAAGACCTCTCAACCAATGAGAGCGCCAAACGCGCTTGATACCATCGATCGAGTTTCGTATTGAAAACTCATACTAGGCCTACTGTATTAGATACGAACAAGAGTTGAACTTCTACTGTTCTATTTAGCCGGTGTGGAGAGCATTAGGGTGTTATCAATTACGCAACAAAAGTCGATAAATATGTCGGAATTTTGAAGTAACTTTAATTAGTACTTCAACTGTTTGTTTTTGGCTAAGTAATCAATTGGAGCGTCAGATAACCAAGATAAAGTTAGCATTCAAAACTTTATTTTAAGGCTATTGGAAACTAAAATTTAAACAAGTTATTTTGAAATTAAACAGAACACTTAAACAAGAACGTTGAAACTAGAAGCAAATTAATTAATGTTCTCTTTTTCGGTAGCACAAAAATTTCCTCTAAGCCACTATTTTCGATTTTATGTATCGTCATATTTTATAGCCTTATAACGCGCAAAACAACATGATGAGTCCAACGATACTTTCTTTTATCAAAATACGTCAATTAGTGTAGGAATAGGGATGTGTACTGGGTAAAAAAAAATTATTCTATTTAATCCGTCATTCAGATTATAGAAAAATATTGGATTCGTATATTTTGTTTTAACAAATCAATAAAAATTGACAAATATAAAAGGCATCAAAGATCAGGAGTGGTGGCTGGTGACGACGGTCACACGAGTTTTCAACGCACTGTGTTGTCTTCATTTTTTGTTTATATGAAAAAAGAAAAATACGTGTCTGACATTTTTTTGGAAATCTGACTGACGGACTAATTAGTTTTTTTTAGTCAAATACCCTATTGTGAGAGTATATTAAACGATCCCACAATACAGGAAAAAATCCCAGTATGAGGTAACACTTTGAAAAAAAGGACCAAAGAATAAATAAACGAATATATACAATGGTAAACTTTTTAAGCTTCATAATCTGTTAAAAGTAAGGCTTATAACACACACGTTTCATTTTGTAATTGAGAATCCGTAAATAATACCTTAGTGCCGTCTTTTAATCAAGACGACACGGTTGGTGTAGTGGCTGAGCGATCGACTACTGCGCTGCGTGTCGCGGGTTCGATCCCCGCACGGAGCAAATATTTCTATGACCTACAAGACGCAGTTGTTCCGGGTCTGGCTGTTTGTGTATGTGACGATACAGGAGTAATTTCTAGTGAGGGGTAATGTTTCTAAAAAAAACACACGCACATACACACTACGGATAATAAAGGCAGTTTATCCGTAAATTAAACCTACAAATAGAAATCAAGAATTCTCTGTGTGACAGTTTCTTGACAGAATAAATAAATTAATAATCAACCTTTTTATCGTCCCACTGCTGGGCACAGGTCTCCTCTCATACAGAGAAGGATTGAGCGTAATCACCACGCTTGCTCAATGTGGGCGATTTCAGACTTAAAGTCCAGGTTTCCTCAAGACATTTTCCTTCACCTTTTAATCAGTCATTGGTGTGTAAGATATACTTAGAAAGTGCATATAACTTTAGAAAAGTTACATTGGTACTTGCCTGACCTGGAATCGAAACCACACACTCATACTTGAGATGCTGGTGTTTTAACTACTAGGTCACCACGACTAAATAAATTACTATTATGGTAACGTTTATAAACCATTTATCTCGGCAACTATGTCCAAGAGTTTTTTTTTTTTTTGTTGTTTATTATTGTTCCTCTCAACCAAAGAATACTCTGTCTATAAAGTCATGAAAATAAATGAGGGCGCTGCAGTCGTGCATATAGCAACCCTGATGACTTGTCTGAAATCATTTTGATACTAACACATTATTTTGTACTAGAAGCAAAACTGGTTTAATGAAAACACAAATCTATGGTCTCTGGCATTTAAACAAAATGAATAAAACAAAAAAAAATCATACGTATTTATTATTACATTTTTAACGTGTTTTTACCAATGAAAAGTATTCCAAAGCTTAATAATTGCTTTCATCATATCTGATTAAAAAGTTTTTTTTTTTTTCAACTGCGTTACTAACAACGTCTCCGCTACTGCTGTCATCAGCCTGCTATCTTCACTTAAGCGAATAATTAACTCATACATATCTTGATAAAGGGTTTACTCTCATATTTTCCTGAAAGATTAAAAATAATAATATGTAATTTCTATCAAAAGATGGATAGCACTAATTTTAATTCCGAACATGATATAATTATTTTTTTAAATCACCGGTAAATTAAATCACCAAAATTATCAAAACGGCTACACTATGGTCTACTTATTTTTGCAAACTAACCTATAAATTTCCAATGTAAATAATCCTCATTTTAGTCTTAAAACCGTTTACTTAGTAAATTTGAAACGTCTAGTAGATAAAAACAAACAGTAACATGATTACATACCTGTTTAACTGTTCAAGCTTAAATATCATCCATATTTGATAAAATTTGTTCAGCTTGGTGTACTGACAAACATTGATGATAAACTTTATAAACATAATTTCCCGAGTTCCATTCCGGTTTGTTTTTCTCATATTTAACACATTTCCTCGGTGTTTTGTTTAAATAGAATTGAAAATTAATATAAATTGCAATAAATAACAAGTCACAAAACAAATCGATGACTGCCGATGAAATTCGACGTACTTGTATTTATTAAGATTTAGTATCTTTTAAAATTGTTAGTTTCAGAAACATCAATTTTCACGACTTTATAGACAAGCTATACCTGCCATTCTAATCTCACCACGCTTTGGTTGACTGGTAGAAAACGCCTACAGCATTGAGTTCGCCTTTGAATCTTCTTGTGCGAAAATTTTTAAGAAAAAAAGAAAAGATTTTATCTCTGTAAGTAGGTTAGGTCAAACATTTTGAAACGTCAATCATATTTTTAGAACGAGGTTGGCGTTTTCTGTCTACTGTCTGACTACTCTGAGAAGTAAGACTGAATCAAACTCACACAGATCATTTTAGTAGACCGTGAACATTGCTGCCTAAAAGAGTATTTTGAGGAAAGAAGTACCTATACAGATTGAGAGACTTGTCTAATCAACGCAAGTCATCATCATCTCAGCGTTAATCCCAGTCGCATCCAAAGCTTTTCATCTTTGGAATCAGGGATCAGCTTTACCAGTCTTACTGCTGATTTTGGCTAAACTTCGATATTTTCTGTGAAGCGACTGCCATCTGACCTCCATAACCCGAAGGCGATATCGAAGCATTGCTGTTAGACCAATTGTTGGACTTTTGAGGGCTCCAGCAACCCGTAACGACTACCATTAGATGTTCATATGGCAACCGGGACCAACGGCTTGACGTGCTTTCCGAGGCACGACCAGACCAGTCCAAATTCATATTCATGCATACAAATATTTGCACTGCGCGGGGATTAAACTCGAGCCTCCTCGCGTAGCTTCTGCGTTCGCTACCGCTACGTCACGGAGGCTGTGTTATATACCTTCAGATATTCAGGCAATCTTGGATTCGACAATAGCCTGGTTGGACGATTCTGAATTTATTGCTATACTTGTTGGTCAAATTTAATAATGTGGTACAACAGAGAGAGAGATACCATAACCTCTGCTAGGTGAAGAAACACGGGTGGGTTTTAGTCGGTAAATGTCTTACTTGCCCTTCAGCTCCGCCCAGAGTGCGAGAGGTCATTTGATGATTTCTAATTAAAAAGTCGCACTACCCGCAAGTACACGCAAGTACCCACGGTGGTAGGCCGTAATATTGGCTGCCGGCAGAAGTTACCACACACCAGACAAAGTCTTGCCGTCAAGTGATTTGTCGAAGCCGTATGGAGGTTGGGTCTGAGCAGTTGTGTTGCGATGTGTGCCGGGTAAGATGCACCAAATGTTATTGTGTCGGGAGTTTGGTCATGAGGTGTCTCCAGATCAATCTCCCTTTGGCGCAGCATCGTTGATCGTGTTGGTTGGTTTAACATTGCATCACCTCGCTCAACTGCCGTCTTCCTTCCTATTCACTAAGTTTTTTACGTGACTAGGCTTAATAAACCAGCGCACTTTACCATCAACGATTGCATCACTACTTACCATCAGGCGGGATTGCAATCAAGCACTAGTTTATAATTATAAAGAAAACACACGCTTAAATTTGACCAAGATATTTCGATACATTTCTTACCTACGGACATAAATTAATACGTACATCATTTGGTAATCTAATGTACCAGAGGAATCCTGTTACTCATTCTACTGTAAGACCGCCAAAGTGGTCTCTTACAGACAACGCCCACAGGATATAGGATCCTGGAGTGTTGCCAAAATAAAAAAAAAAAACATCTTCGTTGAAAACAAGAAACATACTTTAGCGTGAATATGCGTTTTGTTGCCACATCTAGGACATCGTTAATCAAATAAAATACATTTGCGTGCAAAAATACCGATCCACCCAGTGTTCCTTGGTTTAAATTTATTTAACTCGACCATATTTGACGTTTCATTTTAATAGTTTAGGTAATTTACTAAGTATAAGAGGTTTGTCCATTGGACAGGTACAAAATTGTTCTTAAATGTAGATTATAATGGTGAAAGAATGATCAAAACGGAACGATCAGTTTTTTGAAAATCAGTGAATTAAAAAATAGCGCTCGAATAAAGGCTCTTTTTTCTGAAATTCGTTAAATTCGTATCAATTAACGATCAAAACAATATTAGTTATCAACTCCACTGTCAATAAAAATACGCAGTTTTAAGGACATCCAAAGAATCAAGTTCAAATTCATAACATACTGCCTTTACCTAAGTGTTGACTCTGTAATTTGATAAAGGCATACCATAACACGATATAGTTATCTCAAAAATTTCAATGAATATTTTAATAAATTAATTGATCAGCATAAAACCGGTGTAGTCACGGCATTAATAACATTTTTTTACCAAGGGCTCTACAATTCCTACAGAGAAATTGTAAAAAAAAAAGTGCGAAGAATTTTTTTTGCACGCCAGTGTATATTATGTATACGCCTTGTCCTTTGTTTTCCGAAAATAAATGTAAATCATTTATTTGCTCATAATGTGACAAGTTAGAAAGTATTTTTTTTTATGAATAGTCTTGATATATTTTCCTTATGGCTTGCAAAATTTGCAAACAATAGAATATCAACGTTATGATAGTTCTTTCGTATTGGTAACAAAATACACACTTCAACATAATCTAGGCATATTTTAGTTATTCGTCTATTGAAGAGAAATTACCTACCGGTAATATCTACTTATAGTAGTTTTAGTAAAAAGTACTCAAAATGTATTTTATAATCTCATAGGGAAAAATTACAAAAAAACCGGCCAAGTGCGTGTCGGACTCACGCATAAAGGTTTCCGTACCAATGATTTATGAAATTAAAGGATTTAAGTTATTTGTATGAAAGATTACGCGGTAATAAGCGGTTTACGATTTACGAGATATTAAAGAAAACTACTTACTATATCTCGTTCAAAACCAATTTTCTTTGGTAGTTTTTACAGTAATGTACATCATATGTTTTTTTTTTTTTAGATTTTCATTTTCTTATTTTAGTAGTTAGAGGGGGGCACCAACTTTTTTCCACTTTGGAAGCGTCTGTCACGCTAACTATTCGGTTTAGAAAAAAAATATTTAAGAAACCTCGATATCATTTTTGAAGACCTATCCATAGATACCCCACACGTATGTGTTTGGTGTAAAACATTTTTTTCAGTTTCATTTCTAAGTAGGGTAATTCCGGGATAGATGGCCGTACGGGAGAGTTGGCCACTGCCTAAAAATTGTACAAAGAATCGCTAGATGGCATAACTGTGTACTAAGTTTGCTTGCCGAGGTGCGTAAGAACAACCGTACGCCTAAAGATCTGCGAAAAAAAATTAAAATGTGAGTAAAATCTTAATGTTTGATTTGACTAATGCTAATTCTTTTTTTAGAGTTTATGTACGAAGTTGGGGTCATATTAGTTTTCAAAAATGACATGTTTTTTTTATCTTTTTTACCAGATAATGAACCGGGCTACATTATAACCTCAAAACTACGGCATGGTTTGGCACTTTTTTTTTACGTGGATGGCATGGCCATCTCTCCCGGATGATTAGGAGGCCTTAGTTTGTCAGTGTCAGATGGCCGTATGATTGTAGGGGATAAATTTGATTTTTTTTTTTGTTTTCGTTATTTTCTGTCTCCGATTCCTGAAAGGTTGGAAGAGGTACACAAACGAGCGAAGCATGTTGGCAAAGTTCTCATTTCTGAGAAACATATTCATGAAAGAAAGTAACAGCTAATCGAAGATTGGATTCAATGTGCCATTTGTTTTCTTTGGGTACATGAGAATTGCACAGAACTTGATACCATGTGCTTTAAATGCGGTCGATGCAAAAAAGTGAGATGGCACAAAATAAAGCTGTGTTAAAAATAAAAAAGTGAGATGTAGTACTGGCCATCTTACCCGTCCTACTATGGCCATCTCACCCTTAGTATCCGGGAGAGATGGCCAGAGCTGTTTTTTTTTCAAAGTTAGTTTTAAGGTTGATCTCTTTAAAAAATATCAATATCATATGTCACTTCCATAAGTTTAATGTTCAGAGTTTAATTAAAAGTACTGATTATCACTATGCATATTGTAGTTTAATTTTTAGTGGGCTTCAAAAAAACTATGGCCATCTATCCCGGCTTTACCCTATGGGGAGCCCCCAATATTTATTAACATTATTTCATTTTTGCATCAAAATCATAATGCGGTTCACAGAATACATCTATCTACCAAGTTTCAACAGTATAGCTCTTATAGTTTCGGAAAAAAAATGGCTGTGACATACGGGCGGACAGAGGGACAGACAGACATGACGAATCTATAAGGGTTCCGTTTTTCGCCATTTGACTACGGAACCCTAAAAATGGCTTTTCTAGCAGAAATGAATAGATAATTTGGTATGAAAAAATCTTTTGGTGATTACTGTTTGGTGATTAGTGTAGATTAAAATAAAACTTGATTGTGAATGAGAATGTAAGAAATGTTCTGGTTTATTGATACAGTCGTCAGCACATCAAGCTACTTCAATCGGTCAAATTTCTTCAATAGATTTCCATCCTTATCTCCAAGGTATTAGGGTTTAAAGTTGATGGAGAAAAGTTGAGTTTCGGGTAGCTTAAACTGCTGCTGCCCGTACAAAACAAAAATACTTTCCTAAACCTGTATTAGGGCGGTACACATATAAAGATTAACCCCTTTATTCTTAAACGTTGCTTAAAATTAACTAGTGATTAGCGACTGTCTAACCATACATGTTTGATGTTTGCACGTCACTTCATAAACATCAATCATCGTTTATAAATAAACTCTTTAAATACTATAGGTAGTGTTTATTCATGAACGATGATTAAAGTTAGTGACGTTAAACAATCGCTAATCACTTGTTAACTTTAAGCAATGTTTATGAATAGAGGGGTAAAAATATGAAATGAAACCAAAGAAAACCTTCTGATCTAAAAATCATAAATACAGATTTATTCTAGGCTAAATCTTGAATCAAATGATGAATTCATTGAAACTGCGGTTGCTCATCGATTTTCGTTTATTGAGATATAACGTACGTCTGATTACATAGTAATTGTCCGCAAGGCTAGAGTGAATAGGCTCTTAATAAACTAACGCGCTTTACCATCAACGATTGCATCACTGCTTACCATCAGACGGGATCGCGGTCAAGCACTAGTTTATAATATTAAAAATGGATGCAGTGGATAACGATATAATTTTAAAAAAAGTTGCTCATTTGATTTATGTAGTAGTGGGCCAAACACTGTGACGTTATTTTGTAATGGCGGCACGTAACAGTCTTTTTGGAAAGAGAGGATGGTCGAACGGTGACTTTGCTTGGAGGCGCGGACCAGGTCACTTC
This sequence comes from Sesamia inferens, assembly GCA_037179545.1. Classification (NCBI taxonomy): domain Eukaryota; kingdom Metazoa; phylum Arthropoda; class Insecta; order Lepidoptera; family Noctuidae; genus Sesamia; species Sesamia inferens. Next base: position 10,431,244 of record CM073935.1, on the reverse strand, counting down.
CCCGGGGCGAAATTGTCGGTTTGCCTATTTAAATTGCTATTGCCAAGATTGGAGGGTATATTTACACTTCGTGCTTTAATTTAAAACTCACCTACGAAATGGAGCCCATACCAACACACCAAGATGGTGACGATCCCATAGCTCCGCTGTCGCTAACGTCGTCATATACAATATGTAAAGAAAACCCTGTCCGATCCGTGAAGGTATTGTTAGGTATCGTTAACTGATTCTAATAATGCCTACAAAGCCGGGCTAAACTTAAAAAAAATCCCCCGAAAAAAACAAATATTATTTCGAAAAATCGAGGTAACTTAATGCATGTGCGGTAGGCAACACGTTAGGGGTACATGCACGGGTGTAGGGCGGCAGGGCACGCGGCACGTGGTCGCATCGCCATTCGCTCCGTCACAAATGGTGTTGTCACTTTTTAATAAATACCAAATTTTGGGGAAGTTGGAATTAATTCGCGGAAAAAAAAGATTATTTCAAAATTCATTACTATTGTCACTATGATGATTACATAAAATTTCATATTTTATTTGGTCATGTGTATACCTAACATTTATTATCCTTTTGGGTCGGACGAGGTTTTCTTTACATATTGTATATAAATATAATTACCTGGTTGTGGTGAAGTGGTTCCGTCACCCGTTGGACTAGTGGTTGTCGGTATCGGGCTGGCAACTCTTGATACACCGGCCGCCAGCGATGGTCCCGTTGACGGAGTCTAAACAAGGATGATAATTATCTTTAAAGAAATGTTTATAATTTAACCAGTATCGCCCCTAATTACATGGGACTTGGCCATAATGGCGGGATAAGAATATGGTTTGGGTGCACCTCTGCTCAAGCCTTTTAAAAAATATAGGCGTAATTTTATGCGAAACGTGGAGCTACGGCGTAGGCGGACGTAGAGACGTAGCTTCTCGTCGTAGCGGATCTTCGTAGCGGCGTGTCTCGTGATTCTGTATCCATCATCATCATGAGAGCGTTCAGTCTCGGTTGCATCCGCGGCTGTCGCATTAGAGCCCGAAGTCCCAATACATCTCTAAAAAAAATAGCATTCGTGGGACTGACCGGCAGAAGTGAAAACTAAAATCATTAAAAAAACACAGAATACAAAAGTAAAAACAATAAACGATCACGGTGTCGGGTCGGTAACGCTCACGCAAGTTCAATGCTTTTCCTCATTCAACAAAAGTGCTCGACGTCACTAAAGAAATTTCACTCCAAAAAAAATCACAATCGTAAGTTGCAAAGTCTTGAGACATATTAGTGCTCGTGACAGAACACCAAAAGAGAGAGGGAGAGATAAAGAGAAAGAAAGTGATAGAGAGAGAGAGATTTTTTTTATTCTGTTAAATGATTATTGTTTTTGGACATAGTTTCAATTTTGTATGTCCCATCTTGGACAGTATGTATGGCTCCACTTTAATTTCTGACAACCATATTTGTATACCTGCTATCTGGCAAATAAATATTTTGATTTGATTAGAGAGAGAAGAGATGTCTGGTGAAGCCGTACGGAGGACGGGTCTGAGCAGTTGTGTTGCGATGTGTGCCGGGTACGATGCGCCAAATGTTGTTGTGTCGGGAGTTTGGTCGTGGAGGGCGTCCAGATCAATCTTCCTCTGCAACATCGTTGGTCGTGTTGTTAGGTTTAGCATTGCATCACCTCTGCCGTCTTCCTTCTTATTCACTCAGTTTTTGGAGTGAATAGGCTCTTAATAAACTAGCGCACTTTACCATCGGCGATTGCATCACTGCTTACCATCAGGCGGGATTGCGGTCAAGCACTAGTTTATAATTATAAAAAAAGAACCAATGCTTACCTTAACAGTCCCTGGAGTCGGTGCCGGAGGCGGCGATGTAGGAGGAACAGGAGACGTCGCAGGAGTGGGTGCAGGCTTAGGAGACACCGGTCTACTGCGAGCGTCTGCAGCTGACAGTAACGCTCCAGCTGCAATGCCAGCTACTCCCTCTTCTCCTGTGTGAAGGGAAATATATGAAAATGAAATAAACTTCACATGAACACAAAGAATACACAAAATAAACTTCTAGTATTTTTACGTCTGATTTAGCATCACTGTTATAACCACAGTGATACTTATTGCCATTATAATAAGTACCCTAATAGCTTGGCACTATTAATAATTTTGGAGCATATTGAATATTGCATTTGATGTATTGTGAAATAGTATAACATAAGATAGCATGAAAAATAACTAAAGTTTTTGTATATTGAATTCCTAGTCCTTGACGTTGCATGATTAAATCTTACGGACTTATTAATATATTGTGATGTAGAGTGATCGCCTGAAACACAGGTTTAATAAACCTAGCTCGGGCATGTCGCTAATTTTACATGATTCTCTGTATAATAATACGTTCTGTATGACCTTATCTATATTTTTAGTCACATATAATACCTAGCTGTTATTTAGGTGATAAGATATGTAAGTATTTGTATAAGAATATTTTTGTAGCTTTTATTTTACAATGTTGTGTAAGTTTTTGAATAAAGATTATTATTTTTGAATAAAGATTATTATATTGCTAATCCATTGCTCCATAATCGCATATGTTCGAAAAATGTATCTGCTCAACAACGTAAATAACGCAATGTATGTTTTGGCAGGAAAGTTAAGCTGAGTGTAACGCTCATTTTTCATTGGACTTTTAAATTATTTATAGTATTATTTACTAAATAAAAGTGCGTGATTTATGTAGTAAAAAGTGCATTGAGACATCGGAGCATAGTGGCCTCATAATAACTGCCTCAAATCTCCCTCGTAGACGGTTCACGTGGCCGTCTTTTTCGACATAAATGAAAATTCATTACGTGACATTGGCTAAATGCACAAAAAGTGCGAAACCAACGAAGAAAGAAATAAATAAATAATACTGATAGTGTTTTATGTAAGAAGTCTGCCAAAATAATTGTGATCTTTATTCTCGTTATAATAAAGTTGCTGTTAGTGTAAATTAGTTAAGACAGCCTATTCAGAGTTCTGAATGGGCTGCCTATATTTAGATAGGCACTGAATTGGGGTAAACGTCATTCTTTTTTTTTTAAAGTTAAAGGCGATTCTGGCTACTCGCCATTTGAGACTGGTGGCTAAAAATCTTATTAAATAGAATGTAGTGTGTATTGAATCTAATAAGGACAATATATGTGAGTAACGATTCTAAAAACTTAAGAGAAGGCAGTGGGGGCTATTCCTACCCCCACCTCAGGCAAGTTAGTAGGTACCAGCGTTGGGGCACAATCTAGCATTATGCTGAGTGATGGCCGTTTTGCGTGAATATAACGCATATTTTCCCACAACTTGGTCTTTTTTGCGTCACATTTAGCGCAAATGTGCGATTTTCTTTCTTTTTGTGCCTGATACATAGTACAGAAATAAATTATTTTTCCACAACAATCTTGTACACTCATCAGCTTAAAATATGCAGGAATTTAGAAAAAAAAAATATGAAAGCTTTAAAGTTACCTGGTGGTTTCCAGGGTGACTTGGGAGGGGAAGTGACAGGGTCTGGTTCACTCTCCGCGACCTCCGTAGATATATCCTTGATCAACTCCAGCAGAGTGTGTCCCGGACTGATCGGCATCTCAATTGGTGTTCCCGCTCTTGAACCTTTAAACCAAACGATAGTAAATTAACTACTTTCGACAAAAGCCGCTTCTTCCGCGTAGAAAAAACTTATCCCACATAACATAATTATTTCTACATTAACTTATCCTGCATAACATGTTATGTAGGATAAGTTTCTAAAAGAGGGGTCAATCGAGGGGGGAACTGAGAAGTGGGCTGCAGTCCACTCAGTGAGGGGGACTGGGCCATAATCTACAACGTGGGCCCAGGTCAGGTTGATAGATGTCACATGTCTTCGAAGCCTCTAAGACATGCCGGTTTCCTCAGGATGTTTTCCTCCACCGTTTTGAGAGAAGGGGTGATGAACTAATTAACACAAGCGCCTGACGGGGTCGACCTACAACCTGTATAACTCGCGCGAATTAACTGTCCACCTCGCTCTGTGACGTCATTCCGACAGTACCGTTTGCAAAAAATGACAATTAGGTATGTTAAAAAAAAACGAGTGTGCTTATGACCACACGACCGAAGTGAAACTTCTTTGGCTCCATCTGTATGTATATATATATATATGTGTGTGTACAATATATACATGTATACACATATATTATACATATGTTAATTTTCTATAAATATTTAAATATATTTCATGGTTTCATTGGTAAATTAATATTTTTGCATAGATCTTCTATTTTTATTGAAAAAAAAAAAAACTCGTTGTAGACCTTGTAGTACCAAGCTCGCGCCACGGGCGTCTCTGTGCTTATATCCCCCATTTAACTTCCGTTCGCCTTGCCCGATCACTTTTCGTAACGCTTACGTCACGCGTTCGCCAGCTTACTCCCCAAACTTCACTTCAAAAATATAAATTACATTATTTTTATGTTAATAAAATGTTGTTTTGATGATGAAGCGTCATAATACTAGATCATTTTAGTCATGACGTTTTGCAGTGAAATTGATATATATGGACCGAAATATATCTAATGTTGGTGCAACCAACAGCCTTCACTAACACGTTGAATATGTAAAAAACAAAAACAAACTTAACGAAAAAAAAACTTAACAAAGCAAAAGTTCCACAGAAACAATAATAACAACAGGGATTTAAACTGTATTTAGACAATTGTAACAAAGATGCTATCGCTACTCAGCGCTTACGGGAACGGCTCCGCGCTTACGTATGAGATGCCGCGCGGGGAAGCGGCACACTTAACTCGCGCGATTAGTACATTGCAACCGATACCGCTAAGCTATTGTAGCGGTACCTACATACGCCACAAAGAAACAACGCGTCATACTGACGTCACACGAATTCTACATCTCGCAATCAAAGTTTACCGTGCAATTAGCATATATACAACTTCCCAATTTCAACCGTTGGGCAAGTGCCCACCAGACATAACACCCGTCTGGTTGGAGGATCCTCCCTTTTCCATGGAGGATGAGTGAACTTTACTTCCTGTTCCTCATGCCTTCTAAACCATAATTGATCACTGCTCACTCTACACTTATCCTATGGTTGTCGGTAAAAGTGGAAATTTCAATCAATGCAAGAAATTTTGTTATCAGATAAGGAAGTTTAATACCCCCCAGGATCTTACTCAGTGTAGAGAGAATTTTAATGCGATGACGCAAGAGTGGTGCACTTGACCATTTTTTATGCACTTAACCACTCTATATACAATGTATATAGAGTGGTTAAGTGCGTTCGGAAGAAGATATGTATATTATACATATCTTCTATACATATCTATCTCGGGGAATACGACCGTTGCCGAACAGTGAGGAAGATTTCTATGCGCATTATCACTTTGGGAGACCTATACGGCAGGTTTTGTATATAGGGTGTAAAGTTCACTCATGCTCCATAGAAAAGAGAGGATCGTCCGACCAGACGGGTGTTATGTCTGGCGGGCACTTGAACATGCTTGAAATCGGGAAGTTGTATGTATGCTAGTTGCACGGTAAACTCTGATTGCGAGATGTAGAATTCGTGTGACGTCAGTATGACGCGATGTTTATTTTTGGCGTTTTGTAGGTACCGCTACACCTTCAGTTGCTTATACCAGAAGCCACAGCTCAGATCATACAAATAAATTTAACACCCCCACAAATACGACACAATAACATTTTCGAACACCCCGCGACCGACAGAACTTGTGCGATGAGCTTTTATCTATGAGTGAGTGTTTATGAGCAACTTTATAAATTATAAACACGAAAATCACTTTTAAGTGTTTTATCTGACACATCAAAAGCACTTAGTGAACTGTTTCCCAGAAATGGGTATTTTAGTAAAACTTTTTAAGAGAAACACAACCTCGAAATTGGAACAGTGTTGTTAATTTAAGCCAGTGCCAAATGAATATACTTGGCAGCCGAACTGGACAAAGTGGCACCAATTTTAAAGCTTTTGTGTTTCTATTTATTTATTTTTTGACAAGTTCCCTATCTACAGACGACAGCACAACAAATTATTGGAATCTGTCATATTTTTAATAGATTTATTTTTTGTTACTCTCGTTCTTCTGCGTATCTCCTCATTTCTGATTTGATCACGCAGTGAAACATCAAGCATAGCCCTTTCCATTGTCCTTTGAGTGACCTTGAGCTTTCTTATAAGGCCTATTGTTAGCGACCACGTCTCAGTTCAATAAGTCATCACTGGCAACACACACTGGTCAAAGACTTTTGTCTTAAGACACTGCAATCTATAACCCTATATATAATACGTAAAGAAAACCCTGTCCGACCCAAAAGGATAAAAAAGGTTAGGTAAATACATGACCAAATAAAATATGAAATTTTACATAATCATCATAGTAATAATATTAATGAATTTTGAAATAAACTTTTTTTTCCCGCGAATTAATTCCAACTTCCAAAAAATTTAGTATTTAAAAAAAAATTACCACACCATTTTTGACGGTATTATTATGAGCGACCGCGTGACGCGTGCCCTGCCCCCCCCCCTCTCTTCTTCGCCCGCACATATACTGCCTACCGCACATGTTTTAAGTGAGGTAACTTTTGCGAAATAATATTTACTTTTTAAGGGGTTAGTCAAATCAGTTATCGATACCTAACAATACCTTCACGGATCGGACAAGGTTTTCTTTACATATTGTATCTTCATCTTCTTCATCTCAGCGTTAATCCCAGACGTATCCGAAGCTTTTCAGCTTTGGAGTCTAGGGTCCGCTTTACCAGTATAACTGCTCATTTTGGCTAAACTTCGATATTTTCCATTAAGCGACTGCCGTCTGACCTCCACAATCCGAAGACGATATCGAAGCATTGTAGTTAGACCAATTGTAGGATTTTTGAGGGCACCAACAACCCGTAACGACTGCCATTAGATGTTCGTATGGCAACCGGTACCAACGGCTTAACGTGCTTTCCGAGGCACGACCAGACCAGTGCAAATATTCATATTCATGCATACAAATATTTGCACTGCGCGGGGATTGAACCCTTGCCTTCTTGCGCAGCGGCCGCGTTCGCTACCGCTACGCCACGGAGGCTGTCTTTACATATTGTATATTATTTAGAATTAAGAAAATCATTACACAAATTATGTAAAAAGTTGAGAAATAAACAATTTATTATTATTTATTTAACTTGAATTATAATTAAACAGTCTAAACTCCATCTATTAAGCCATTGAATGGGACGATAACCGCTACGATCTAAACGACATCTCACCTGGGAGCGGTGACCGCAACACCAACTTCCTAGCTTCTTCCATAGCTCGCTGCAGGTTTTGCTGATTCTTGAACGACTCCCTACTGCGACAGCGGCCGATCTGAGACCTGGTGAAATAAAGAGAGAAAAATGTTAGGTATATATATGTATATAGTATTTTTTTAATAATTATAAACTAGCGCTTGACCGCAATCCCGCCTGATGGTAAGCAGTGATGCGATCGTTGATGGTAAAGCGCGCTAGTTTATTAAGAGCCTATTCACTCTAGCCTTGAAGACACTCAAATTGTAGTCTGACGGAAACACCGCCGCCGGCAGACTGTAATCAGATGTGAAGTCCAGACGTCCAAACGACCTTTAAAGTCCCCGCATTTCAAAAACAAAAGAACCACAAGGAATGACACGGCACTCAAAATACTTACGAAATTCCAGTGCTTGCAAGCGTCTGATCCCATTTAGCGTTAGAGGTACTCGCGATTGCCATTTTGGCAATTCTTCTGAACCGGGACAGTCCATCTTCATTCTCTGGTTTCTCATCATCTACAGACACCGGGGCCACTTGGAAGTCCTTCATTAGACGACGCTCCCAGATCTTCATCCGTTTACCGAGGACCGCTGCGAGGGAAATGAAAAATGCTTACATACTCGTAGAAAGCTTTATAAACGTCGGCAATATTGTATCTTTGAAGGTAGTGAACCTTCAAAGATTTAATATTGCGGACGTACAGGATTATAAGTACGTAATTCTAAGTCTAGGGTCGAATTATATGAGCTTCTGTGATATCCTAAACTAAACATATGAAAACAAACATCTTAATAATTTGTTGATTTTTGTAGAATCAATGAGCGCTGCTCAGGTCTCTAATCTTTTTTTTCAATTATGCAAACTTCACACAAGTGCAGGTACCGATGTGAACCTAAAGAAAGCAAAACAACTCATCATGTAACAACATGAAAAGCGCTCGCTAACCCTTTATAATATCATCAAATCTTTTTAATATCATCGTGTTTAGATGTCGATGTCCATTATGTGTATTTTTTTAACATTATAAACTAGAGCTTAACCGCGATCTCGTTTGATAATCCCAGTCGCATTTGAAGCATTTTCAGCCTTGGAGTCTGGGGTCCGCTTTACTAGTCTAACTGCTGATTTTGGCTAAACTTCGATATTTTCCGTGAAGCGACTGCCGTCTGACCTCCACAATCTAAAGGCGATATCGAAGCATTGCAGTTAGACCAATTTTTTAACTTTTGATGCCTCCAACAACCCGTAACGACTGCCATTAGATGTTCGTATGACAACCGGGACCAACGGCTTAACGTGCTTTCCGAGGAACGACCGGACCAAATATTCATATTCATACATACAAATATTTGCACTCCGCGGGGATCGAACCCACGCCTCCTTGCACAGCGGCCGCAAGATCGTATTACACTCTAGCCTTAAAGGTACTTAAACTGTAATCAGACGGAAGAACCAGACGTGTGCGTAGTTTCCCTAACTACTTTTATTTAATACTACAGGTAGACACGGAATTAAGAATTAAAATTGGTATGTTGCCAAGGCCGCTGTCATACATATGAGCCATTTCTATTCTTTCTTGCAATCTAATCCGATCTGGCAACTTAACAACTTTGTGAATGTCGTTTTCGAATACTTCGTTACAATTTAAATTCACATAATTGACCTACATGGAATTCATTTCATATGTTAGGTGAATTTGTACAGGCAAGAAGGCTTAAAGTTGCATGCGCGTTTATCTACTCAACAGTTTCTACAGTCCCATAACGTTACTACTGCAGGGGCCATACATGAGCCCAATACGGGTTGATAGATATCACATGCTATCGGATTTTTGCCTCTAGGACCTGCCAATTTCCTCATGATGTTTGTTTGCAATAATTTACACGAAGTAAAGTGCCTATCTGGCTTTAAACCTACAGCCTACAACACGTAAGGCATGGCCGTTACCACTCACTGCTTTCCCTTGTAATTTCCTACCTCACAAATACTAAATTTCAAGCACATACTCACTCTTCTCTTTCCTATCAGTAAAGCTAACATCCATGCCATTCCTCTCAAAGACTTCAAGGAGTTCATATCGGAGTGCTGACACGTCTCCCTTCAGTTCGTTGATATCATCTTCTGTGACTTCTTCATCATCCATCTTTCTGTGCATGGCTGATACGTAGCGCCAGACTAGAGCCCGCATGACTGCGTTGTAGCGTACGTCGGTTTCTTTTTCTTTTTCTTCCTGGATTTAAAAGTTGAAGTTAATTTCACTCTTAGTAAAATGTCATTCATTTCCATTTATGCGGATCCAGATTCCAGAGATTCCAGAGAGCTGACCTAACAAAGTACGGAGTTTCATTAGTGCAATGCGATTCTGTAAACCACCGACGGCCTACTGCACATGACTGGCAACCATGGGCGTACCCCCCCCCCCCCCCCCCAACCCCCAATTACTTACTAAACAAAGTATAAACATAAACGAGGACTTATCTGTAACTTTTAAACACACCACGTAGACATTAACAAAATGTGCGGTGTAATTGCCCCCTAAGCCTGACTTGCCTTCCCCTCGGCCTTCCCCCCCTCTCCTTAGGCCAGAGGTTGGGTACAACCATGCCGACGGCCTACTGCACATACGAGTAACTTGCAACGTTTAGCTGTAATTTATTTAAACAATTTCGTAACACACTGTGAATATAATTTAAATCAATTTGAAGGATATTTGTAGTTGCTTCATACATATGTTCGAAAAATTTGTCTACTCATCAACGTAATTATCAGAATTAATGTTGTTGAACCGTCAAAATCAGAACCATTGCTAATGTTAGTATGTTACGTAATTACTTTTAAAATATTGATGTTATGTCACAAAGTTTTCACGAGAAATCTTTATTGAATATTAAAAATGTATTCGATTCGGAGTTTTGACGGGAAAGCTAAGATGAGTGTCAGGCGCATTTTTCATTGGACTTTTAACTATAGTGTCGTTAGTGTAATTATTTCAAAAAGGGGTATTATAAAATCACATACTATTTAGAAGACATAAAAGCTTGGGACTGAGCTGCTCGCTCTGTTAAGCATTGTTATTAAGCAATATGCGTAATTATAAGGTAAATTATTGTAAACATTTTCATTTTTAATGTCTGGACTTGAAAAAAGACGATGATCCCTGAGTTTGTTTCGGCTATTTCTTCTCAGAGGTAGTCAGTTAGGAAATGCCGGCTTCATCTAGTTTCGCATTAGGCGGGTATCGCCGTCGGGGGGCTGGTAGCCAAGGTTCCGCCAGTTTTCCCAGTCCCCCGCCATTAAGGCGATGCCGGAGCGCCGCTGGGGCTTTAGTGGGTATACCGGGAAGCTATCTCCCGGGGAGTCCCACATATCCCTCCCGTCTACCGACGGGCGGGGATGCGTAATTGTCGTTAGCCCCAGCGACAACAAAAAAAAAGGGGGGGTTTAACTTCACCTAGGCTCTTCAACCTGTACGTGAATGAGTTGATCGTTGAGCTTAGTATGAAACCAGTCGGGTGCAAGATAGATGGCACTAGTGTTAATATTATTAGTTATGCTGATGACATGGTGCTGCTGGGCCCAACGGCTGGCTCAATCAGAGAGATGTTACGTGTTTGCGAGAGGTATGCTGTGACTCACGGCTTGCAATATAATTTTAAAAAGAGTGAGTACTTGATATTTGAGGTTCCCGGAGCTGCATTATGAGCCCGTAATTTGTTTAAATGGGAAACCACTAATACCCAATTTAAGTACCTAGGCCATTATTTGACTGCTAATTTCAAAAATCAAGTAGATATTGAACGCAAACACAGGGCGCTAGCAGTTAGATGCAACATGTTGGCTCACAGATTTGCTGTAATGGGGTCAAAATAACTTTGTTCAAAGCTTTTGTCAGTCGTTCTACACGGGCGGTCTGTGGGTTAACTGTACGCGGAAGGCTCTAGACGCCCTGCGGGTGCAATATAATAATGGTTTTCGGGTCCTGTTAGAGTTACCTAGGTACTGCAGTGCGTCTGGCATGTTGGCTTTGGCACGGGTTGATGACTTTCATGCTATCATGAGGAAGAACGCGGTCTCGTTGCTGGGTAAAACTAGGACCAGCGCTAACAGCATCCTACAAACCATGGCCGAGAAGTACGATGCGCCGAGCTTAGGCACTGGTTAGCATTGCTTGTGCGGCAGTCATGATTAGTTTTTAAGTGTTACTAACCCCTAGTAGATAAGTTACTAACCATTAGAGCATAGTTGTCATTAAACAAAATAAATTACTATTATTATTGGCAAAATTGTGGTATCTATTCCACAGAGGCAAGAGTTGAGGTTGAATCTCACATTGAGAAAAAAAAAAAGAAGAAAATGTATTCCAAATATATTCAAGATATATTCTGAGATACAATAATAACATTTTTAGATCAAACAAGTAATTAAGTAATGTACCTAAACGCTCGTTAAGCTGAAGATTCGTGGGCTGGAGCGATGAAATGATAACAAGAGATTGTGTTGTGAATCAATCATGGGAACAATTATTCTGTTCTCATTAATTCAGTCGTTAATTAACGTCCAAAGAACAAGGCATAAGGACTAAGGGCGATGGGTTATTTCTTTTAGATGAGTATAAAAGGTAATGTGAGATTTGTCCGTATATAAAAAAAAAATATATATATATATTATTAAGTATTACTCGTATGTACCTAGTTTTCATGATCACGTTTAAACTCCATCGAAACGGAAATACATCAGACAAATTGCAGAAAGTCCTCTGGCGAAATATTTTCCTACATCTACTACAATACCTGCTAGCCACTTTGTGCAATTTAGTTTGTAAAAAAAGAGAAATTATTCAATATCTGATGGCGACGCTAGTTTCAGTTGACGTAGTCTTATGCAATACAAAATAACTAGACCATTCATGTTTTTGCTTAAGCGATGTAAGCGTGTAATATTTCAGAAGCATATTTAACATTTATTATTGTTTACGTCAAATAGCCTAGTTCTTAATACCAGGAAAACGAAATGTGTAAAGTTCGCCTTGCCTAACGTTAGAAATCTAGGACCTAACATCGTTTTAGACAAAGAGGTGCTTGAAACTGTAGGCTCGGCAGTTTTTCTGGGAATAACAGTTGATGCTAAACTCCAGTGGGGACCACACATATCAACCCTAGCAAGAAGGCTCAGTTCGGCCGCCTACGCCGTCAGGAAAGTAAGACAATATACTGACGTTGATACAGCTCGTTTAGTTTATTTTAGTTATTTCCACAGCGTTATGTCCTACGGTATTCTACTGTGCGAACTGTCCGAGCAATTTACCAGCTCGGTGTCAGATTTTCTCTGAGAAATTTCTTTAAAGATATTGGTATTCTCACGGTGGCTTCGCAATTCATCTTAGCCAACATCTTATATGTTAGGCAAAATATTCACGTGTACACCAAAAACTGTGATATACATAATATTAACACCAGAAATAAGGACAAACTGCCCCTTTTCACCGACTTCAAAAGGTTCATAACTTTTTTGTTGGGCTTGGTATAGCTTTTTATAACAAGATACCCTCTGCTTTGCTAGACTTGCCTTACAATGCATTTAAAGCACAAATCAAATCCAAGCTTTGTTCGTTCAAAGGCATATTATTCCGTGAATGATTATTTAAATGATAAGAATAGCTGGTCGCTCTGATTAACTCAGGACAATGTTTGTGTTCTTTCTCCGGAATTAGCTTGCTGATACGTTATATGAGTTCATATAATTTGCTTTTTTGCATTGCATGAGTGTGTGGGCTGTCACGCCCTTTATGCCTGAGGCTTTTATATAAGTAATAAGTTTTTAGTCAATTACATTATCATTTAAATATATATAGATTGTTTTGCTTAGCTGGTATTTTGGCGTGGTAGCTGGCATATGGTAAATAATTTCATTGTTGTTGTATTTTATCGTGTTTATCACTATACGTAGTATTGTATAAAGTCATGTGTTTTAAATGAACAGACAGCTGTGCTGCTGGGGTGTTTCTTCCGCCACTTCTTCTTCCCAGCGAAAGCACTAGGAAGAGTCGATGGGTGGGCCTATTTTGAATAAATGACTTTTGATTTTGATTATCAAAGAAATCGTAGTCGTAGATACTGTTTAGAGAAATGTGACACTTGTCTTATATTGATCTTGTTGCTTTATATCTAAGCAACTTACTTCTTAAATTACTATCTTAAGATATCACGTCCTTCCTATGAAAAAAGTAGGATTCCATGTGAATCTAAATAGCAACGTCTTTAAGGCCACCCATTGAGTCACCCTTTGTAATACGTTCATTTCTTCTCCAGCCTATAAACGGTCCACTGCTGGACAAAGACCTCCCCTAAGGCTTTCTACAATGACCGGTCTGGTGCTGCTCACATCCATCGGCTTCCCGCGACCTTTACCAGGTCATTGGTCTACCTTGTTGGGGGCCTCCCTACGCTGCGTCTTCCGGTACGTGGCCGCAACTCCAGAACATGTTCATTTAGGTTCTATAATTTATACAATATGTAAAAAAAACCCTGTCCGATCCGTCAAGGTATTGTTAGGTATCGATAACTGATTCTACTAATGGATACAAAGCCGGGATAAAGTTAAAAAAAAGATCCCCCCAAAAAAAATATTATTTCGCAAAAAGAGGTAACTTAATACATGTGCGGTAGGCAACCTTTCCGCGGGGGGCAGGGCAAGCATCACGTGGTCGCATCGCTCTTATAATAATACCGTCAAAATGGTGTTGTCACTTTTAAAAAATACCAAATTTCCGGGGAATTTGGAATTAATTCGCGGGAAGAAAAGATTATTTCAAAATTCATTATTATTGTTTCTATGATGATTACATAAAATTTTATATTAGGTATATTTGATCAAGTGTTTACCTAACCTTTATTATCCTAACGGGTCGGACAGGGTTTTCTTTATCATATTGTATAGTATACTTAATAACGACTATTCTATTTATAACCCGTGTGGTACCGGGCATAGAACAGTACCAACCCACATCCTCCCGTGGGTGTCGTAAGAGGCGAACTGTCACCAGCGAAGCGGCCATCGGCACTTCTCCTGTGGAATAACGAATTACTGCGATCTCCAACCTGCATGCCAAGTGGGGGGATTATGGCAATGCCTCTCAATGGAATGACAGCTTTGTCCATCAGTGAACCTCTTAGGCTGAGCAGAAGCAGAAAAAGATTTATAGAATCTTTATGAGGAATTTCCTAGCATACAGAGTTTTCTTAAGTTATTTCATCTAATATTACGCGATTGAATCGAATCGAATGATTCATTACAACTTTGAAACCTGCCTCACAAAATAATTGTTTACTTAATAAGTTAAGCTTTCATTAAAATGTGTCGGGTCTTTTTCATTAATGTAATTTATTATACTTACCTTTGTTTTAAAATCTACAGGATATTAGAGTGCGGACACACGCTGAGTGTGATATTATAATTTGAAATACTGCCTTATACCTATTTGAGAAAACGTAGGTACGAGATGGTCTGAATACTCATTATAAAAATACTAGGTGTGGCCCGCGACTACTTCTGCAATCCAAATTGAAGATCATAGTTTATCTATGAGCAGTGTCATCGAAAGCAGCCAAATGTCATCGAAATAAGTACTTCCTTTAGTGGGAAAGCTTACCACAAACTGCCTTTTGCATTATGGCACAATTTTAACAAAATCAGTTCAGTGCTATAGGCGTCAAAAGGTATTGCTTTTTTAACAGAGCGAGTTACTTTCGAATTTATTTTTTACTACCCAATTCAATGTAAACTATGTTTTTTCTTTAGTATCTTTAGTTTTCTTTAGTCATTTTAGAGTTTTTGCGTGACTGTAATCATTAACACGCTTTTATTAGCTTCACCTAACTATATGTACGTATGTATATACAATATGTAAAAAAAATCCTGTTCGATCCGTGAAGGTATTGTTAGGTATCGGTAACTGATTCTAATAATGGATACTAAAGCCGGGCTAAACTTAAAAAAAATCCCCCAAAAAAAAAATATTATTTCGCAAAAATAGGTAACTGAATACATGTGCGGTAGGCAAACGTTCCGCGGCGGGCAGGGCAAGCATCACGTGGTCGCATCGCTCTTATAATAATACCGTCAAAATGGTGTTGTCACTTTTTAAAAAATACCAAATTTCCGGGGAAATTGGACTTAATTCGCGGGAAAAAAGATTATTTCAAAATTCATTAATATTGGTACTATGATGATAACGTAAAATTTTATATTATATTTGGTCATGTGTTTACCTAACCTTTATTATCCTTATTGGTCGGACAGGGTTTTCTTTACATATTGTATATGTAAAGGAATATTTTAACTTTATTTGCACGTGAGTCTGATTAACTTGAAAATTTGCACAGGGACCAAGGGACAATGACCATACAATACTACAAAAAAATATGTTTTTTACTTTTAGTCGTGTCGTGGTGGCCTAGTGATCAAAACACCAGTCTCTCACGTATGAGTGTGCGGGTTCGATTCCAGGTCAGGCAAGTACCAATGTAACTTTACTAAGTTATATGTACTCTCTAAGTATATCTTGCACACCAATGACTGGTTATAAGGTGAAGGAAAACATCTTGAGGAAACCTGGAATTTAAGTCTGAAATCGCCAACCCGCATTGAGCAAGCATCAATCTCAATCCTTCTCTGTATGAGAGGACAAAAAGGTTGATGGTCACTTTTAGTTCGATTGCTATTAAAGTGTGTTTTTTTTAACTATAATTTGTTTAATTAAAATCCTGTAATATCCCAATGCAGGGCAAAAGCCGCTCTGCCCTCTTCAAAAACAGAATCAGAATGTTTTATAAAATCATGTGAAATTACAACAGAGTGTGAGGTGTTTCACAATGGGCCTCATAAAAAGGCCAAGAGTCACACAAAGGGCAATGGGAAGAGATGGAATCAGAAATGAGGAGATCCGCAGAAGAACCAAAGTCACCGACATAGGCTCTCCGAGTCGCTAAAATTAAATGGCAGTGGGCAGGGCACATTGCTTGTAGAACCAATGGCCGATAGGGCGGTAAGGTTCTGGAGTGGCGGCCACGTACTGAAAGATGCAGCGTAGGGAGGCTCCCAACAAGGTGGACCAATGACTTGGTGAAGGTCGCGGGAAGCCGATGGATGCGGGCAGCACAAGACTGGTCATCGTGGAAAGCCTTGGGGGAGGCTTTTGTCCAGCAGTGGACATCTATAGGCTGAAGAAGATGAGGTGTTACAGATACATAGGCTATCAGACACCAGCGCTGCGAAATTGGCGCCTATTCTCTTGTCCACAAATTAAACTAATTTCAGAGCATCTTTTTCTTTTATTTCATTAAGAAAAAGAGAGAAGATAACATTTTAGTTTAATTCTGTCAAATTAAGATACTCTTTTTTTTCTTGCTTTTATGGCTTCGCACGGTTTGTGCATTTAGCCAATGTCACGTAATGAACTATTCATGTCGAAAAAGACGGCGTGATCTGTCTTACGATGGAGGTTTGAGACAAAGTCATGATGATGATGATTTCACTGTTCTTTATGAATTATTTACTAAATAAAAGTGCATTACTACATAAATCCCACACTTTTATTTAGTAAACAACACTATAAATAATTTTAAAAGTCCTATGAAAAATAAGCATGACACTCAGCTTGACTTTCCCGCCAAAACCCCAATTAAGATACTCCTTATACAGTTTAGACGCGGCGATTATAAAAATACGCCAGTTTACGTCATGAGCGGACTAATTTGACAAGTCTCAATATTTTATTCTATGGCCGCATTACTCCAATGAATTAAGTAAAAAATTAAAGCGGTTCTAAAAGTCCAATATTTACTGTTACAAATGCTAATATTATAGCGTAATGATGCCCGTATTTTTTTAAATAGTATTACGTTATTTTTGTAATGTAATGTAAATAATGCAATGAATCTTGTTGTTGTTTTGTCATCATCATAAGCATCATCTCAGCGTTAATCCCATTTGCATCCGAAGCTTTTCAGCTTTGGAGTCAAGGGTCCGCTTTACCAACCTAACTGATGGTTTTGACCAAACTTCGATATTTTCCGTGAAGCGACTGCCGTCTGACCTCCACAACCCGAAAGCGATATCGAAACATTGCAATTAGAACAATTGCTGGACTTTCGAGGGCTCTAATAACCCGTAACGACTGCCACTAGATGTTCGTATGGCAACCGGGGCCAACGGCTTAACGTGCTTTCCGAGCCATGACCAGAACAATGCAAATATTCATATTCATGCATATAAATATTTTCACTGCGCGGGACTCCAACCCGCGCCTCATTGCGCAGCGACCGCGTTCGCTACCGCTATGCCACGAAGGCTACATTGCTACTTTTTGTAATGCCACGCAAATTATCCTGACCTTTTGATAATAGGGTATTTGGCTAAAAAAACTAATTAGTCCGTCAGTCAAATTTCCAAAAAGTACTAGACACGTATTTTTTGTTTTATCAAAACAATAAAAATTTACAAATATAAAAGGCATCAAAGTTCAGGAGTGATGGCTGGTGACGTCACTGGTCGTTAAAAATTGTAGCGTCCAGTGACGTCACAATAGTTTTCAACGCATTGTGTCGTCTTCATTTTTTGTTTATATGAAAAAACAAAAAATACGTGTGACGGACTAATTAGTTTTTTTTTAGTCAAATACCCTATTAGCACGCAATTAGGGTGCTGGATCGTCAGATGTAGTTGGTAGTTTAATAAGAAACTGATGCAGCTGCCCCCCTGGAAATCTCGCAGAACATAATTATATGAACTCCCCTAATTAATAATATCAAAGTATAAACGGGGACTTATAACTCACCCAAGTTAATTGTGCACCTCTGTGACGTCTAAAATGAGAATTATGTTAAAAAAATACGACAGGTACGGCGCTGAAAGCACCTAAACGTGAACCGTAAAACGCCTAAAAGTATGTTATAGCTATGGCTCTTTTCTACAGACTCTAGTACCTAATTGCTTGCTTTTGTCCTACACACGACTTCACACGAGATCCTTTCCTATTATGTAAACATTCTTGACCAAATATATCCTTTTCTGACGAAGGTCTGACCTTTAGTAAGAAGATGAATGTGTTCAAAGAATTTTGCTGTTTCTTTTTTTTTTTGTCAATCCGCCTGATGGTAAGCAGTGATGTAATCGTTGATGGTAAAGCGCGCTAGTTTATTAAGAGCGCATTCACTCAAAAAACTGAGGGAATAGGAAGGAAGACGGCAGTTGAGCGATGTGATGCAAGGTTTAACCCAACAACACGACCAACGGTGCTGCACCAGAGGGGGATTGATTTGGAGACCCTCCACGCCCAAACTCCCGACATAACAACATTTGGCGCATCGTACCCGGCACACATCGTAACATAACTCAGACTTGTCCTCCGTACGGCTTCACCGAACATCATACGAGAACACGACGAATCGCTTGGCGGCATGACTTTGTCTGGTGGGTGGTAACTTCTGCCTTCTAATAGGTACCTACCTAATTTCCCGTATCCGATGAAAAATTAGCTGTCGATCAAGAAAAAATACGTCATAACTATAATTGTTTGTCTTAAATCAACTTACACAATCACACCTTTCCATTTGGGGAGGGGAGGGTGTCATTAATCCCCACGCTCGGCAGGCGGGTTGGGAATCTCAGTACTTATTTGATATTCCACAGGTGTAGCGGGCGCCTGCCCACTTCCCTGGTGAGTTCCCTTAGTCGCCTCTTACGACACCCACGGGAGGATATGGGTTGGTACTATTCTAAGCCCGGTACCACACGGGGAAATGTAAATTGTTTACAATACAAACAACATATCAGTGTAATATAATTCTATATAGGTAGGTGTCTATAATATTTATGCCGGCTTCTTACCTAGTAATACTCAACTACATTCGATGACCCAAGTTACTTACCTCCTTTAGGGACTGTAAAGCCAAATTTCAACTTTAAAAGATTTTCAACTTTTTAGATAAAGTATAAAGCTTCAAAATTTCTTGTAGCTTGACCTGCAGGCGTCTGTTCCTAGATACATAACTTAGTTGTCTTTTTTAAAGGCTCTTATTGCTTACATCACTTACCTTCATCTTCATCTTCCTGATTTTATCTTTCTTCCTTAATCCCAGCATCTTCAGTAACAGCTTCGGCGTTGGGAAAATATTGAACGGCGGTGGAAGTGTGGCGCTTTCTTCAAAGTAACTCATCCAAAGTCGAGTGCGGGCGAACTTCCATTCTACATCCGAGTGTTCCTAGAAATTAAAGTTATTTCAG
Organism: Sesamia inferens; assembly: GCA_037179545.1. Taxonomy (NCBI): domain Eukaryota; kingdom Metazoa; phylum Arthropoda; class Insecta; order Lepidoptera; family Noctuidae; genus Sesamia; species Sesamia inferens. The sequence goes on along the minus strand of CM073935.1, from coordinate 10,411,634 downwards.
TATACTGATACTACATGATGCGTGAGTAAACAAATGCCTAAAAAGTCAATGGATTTTCAATTGTAGGTACCAAGCGTTAAAATTCGCGCTGTTATTAAGAATACGTTAAGGGGCAAATGATAAGATAGATATCGTATCTCTTCAAGAAGTAGAGTTCTCGAGGCTAAAGGTTTAAAACTACGATGGGTTGGACGTTACTTGAATCGAAATTACCACCAATATAAAAGCAACTTTGCAGTTTTATTCAATTTTTCCCGGATTATAAGATTGCTTTTGAATGTTAAAAGAAATCATCTGTCATTTTAACACGAATAACATATTTTACCATCAAAATATGGCTTTGTGCTATGGATGCCTACAAATACATTTTTTTTTTTTAATAATTATAAACTAGCGCTTGACCGCAATCCCGCCTGAAGGTAAGCAGTGATGCGATCGTTGATAGTAAAGCGCGCTAGTTTATTAAGAGCCTATTCACTCAGAAAAACTGAGCGAATAGGAAGGACGACGGCAGTTGAGCGAGGTGATGCAATGTTAAACCCAACAACACGACCAACGATGCTGCGCCAAAGGGAGATTGATCTGAAGACCCTCCACGACCAAACTCCCAACACAACAACATTAGGCGCATCGTACCCGGCACACATCGCAACACAACTGCTCAGACCCGTCCTCCGTACGGCTTCACCAGACATCATGCCGGAACACGACAAATCGCTTGGGGGCAAGACTTTGTCTGGTGGGTGGTAACTTCTGCCGGCGGCCGATGTTATGGCCTACCACCGAGAAAATATACATATTCAGGCTGTAATGTTCCCTCTACAGGCTTCCTCTCCGTGAGAAGGAGTGGACCTAACCTACCACGCGGGCCCAATGCGGTTGGTAAATATCACATGTCTTCGAAGTTTTTTGGCTCTAGGACATGCCGGGTTCCTTACGATAATTTTCCTTCACCGTTTATGAAAGCAGTGGTGAAGAAATAATTGTACACAAAGTAAAGCGCCTGACGGGATTCAAACCTACGACCTACAATTTGTAAGTCGCAGCCGACACCGTTGGGCCATCGCTGTACGCCTGTGTGACCTTAATACAACACATTTTACACGAATGAAGAGGTCCATGACCCTGTGGCGTATTGTGTCACAACATTAGTTAATGTTACAACCCTAAACACCGCCTTATTCATAAACGCTGCTTAAAGTTAACTAGTGAACGAACGTTATTTATCTTTAATAATCGCTTATGGATAAACCCCTTAAACACTGTGGTGTTTATTCATAAAGGATGATTTAAGTTAAGTGACGTTAAAAGGTACAAAAATGTAAGTATGGTGAAAGAATCGCTTATCATTAGTGAACTTTAAGCAGTTTTTATGAGTAAGGGGGTTAATGTTTCCGACATTAAATACATATAACACCGCTTGCGGCTTGCATTACCGTCAGTACGTATACAAACCTTACGACAAGCGGTCGGTTATAAAAGAGTGGACTTTAACTCTCATAACTCATCTCAGTATTCTCAGTGTCCTTCCTACCATTGTTAACAAGCGTTATGTTACTGTTAAACTTTAATAATAATGGCGCGAAAAAACCAAGTCGATTTAGGATCGCGCTGTCGCCGATCGGAGGTCAGTGAACCAGTATTTTTAAAGGATGTTCAATTCCGTTTGCAATTTTATGCGATTTAGTTTGCTTGAAATTTTCATTTTTTTATTTTTATTTTTTATGCTAGGTTTTTTTCTATGATATTATGGTTTATATTAACCTTGAATAAACTAACACGTAATTAGATTTTTACGAAATGTAATTTTTACTGGAAATAAAAAGACTTCATTTATTTATCCATACTTTCGTACTAGTATTATAAATACGATAGTAATTCTGTCTGTCTCGCTTTCATTCTAAATAGCGTAATGGATTTAGATGAAATTTGGTACACAAATAGAACTAGACTTGGGTAAGGGCTTAGGCTACTTTTCATCCTGGATCGCAAAAGAAGTGGCGGCCAATAGCCAATTTTCTATGTTTCTTAACTGTCCCTTAAGAGTGGACTGTAGACACATTGCTATGAAATATTTAGTAGGCGCTGTAGTAACATAACACAAGACACTACCAATCAAAAACCACAAGGTACTGTTAATTGCACATCAATCACTTCGTCACTTTGACATTAACACGCCTTTCAAAATAACGCCGATGTTCCGATATTCTTTGTAAGTTTTGCTTGTCTGGTCTACGTCTACCATGTCTACGCTACGTCACTATAACGCCTGCAAAATATATTATAGCAACAAAACCTACCAGCACGTAAAGTTTATAACCTATAAATAACTGCAAGGTTATTTCGTTTCTTTAAGTACCTACTACATGTATTATGCCAACAGCTGCTATTCAGCATGTATCATATTGTTTTTGAAGCCAGCTAACCAAACCTGACAACAAGAACTTCATTGTTCACTCATGTTTCGTACTTAAATATTATAAAAATATCGTGCGAGTGAAATGATGACGTGAGTCCATGTTGCTTGAAATTAAATGTTTTATTATTTTGTTCCCAAACATTAAATAACTAAGCAGGTACATATATAATACATAGATAGGAAAGTTGTTATACTTTCAATGTCCTAGTAAGATCCTGTTATTAAAAGAATTATCAGTATTTTTTCTCTCAATTATGTAAATGTTTTGTTCCATATTGATCAATTAAATAGGAAAGACATTATAAGTATTTATCTTAAATATCATTATAAGTATAGGGCAGTAGGTACTTAGGTTATAATTCACTATTTTAACAAGGTTATCACCGGCCGAAATAGCTCAGTTGGGAGAGCGTTAGACTGAAGATCTAAAGGTCCCTGGTTCAATCCCTGGTTTCGGCAGTATCTTTTTTTGCTTTATAGCGAAATTATATAGTGTTTTTTATTATAACAGTTATTTTACTAGAATTGTTTTTGTATATTAATTATATTATAATAAATTTTACTTAAACACATGAGTCGTGGTGGCCTAATGGTTAAAACGCCAGCCTCTCAAGTAAGCGGGTGTGCGGGTTCGATTCCAAGTCAGGCAAGTACAATGTAACTTTTCTAAGTTATATGTACTTTCTAAGTATATCTTGGACACCAATGACTGATTTAATAAAAAGGGGAAGGAAAACATCTTGAAGAAACCTGGACTGTCTGAAAGTCTGAAATCGCCAACCCGCATTGAGCAAGCGTGGTGATTACGCTCAATCCTTCTCTTTGTGAGAGGACACCTGTACCCAGCAGTGGGACGATAAAAAAAAGGTTGATAATGATTGATGATCAAACAAATGACATGACCAAATAAAATACGAAATTTTACATAATCATCATAGTAACAATACTATAATGAATATTGAAATAATCTTTTTTTCCGCGAATTAATTCCTTCCCCAAAACGTTTTTTTCTTTTTTTAAGTTACAATACCCTTTTGGATGGTATTAGGGGGGAATAGCGATACGACCGCGTGCCGCGTACCTGCCCCCCTTCGCCTGCACATGTATTTCCTACCGCACATGTATTAAGCTACCTCATTTTGCGAAATAATATTTTAGGGGGATTTTTTTTAAGTTTTGCCCGGCTTTGTATGCATTAATAGAATCAGTTATCGATACCTAACAATACCTTCACGGATCGGACAGGGTTTTCTTTACATATTGTACCTATCTGTAACTAAGTTTCTAAAATGTATGTCGTGAAATGTATCCTTTCAGCAACCTGTAATGGTAGTGAGTGAATAAATAAATAAATAAATAAAACTGAACACAAAAACAACATGGCCGACACTCGCTAGATTCAATCTTCTTGAATAAGATTAATTATTACAATACGGTAAATGCGTAACACACTATCATTAGCAATGGATTTAATACATAACATAATAAGCATATATCGTTCCCACTGTTGGGACACAGGTCTCTCAGTGAGAGGGAGTGGGCTGTAATCTACCACGCTGGCCTAGTGCGAGTTAGTAGATGTCAAGTGTCTTTTTTTTTAATTATTATAAACTAGCGCTTGACCACAATCCCGCCTGATGGTAAGCAGTGATGCGATCGTTGATGGTAAAGCGCGCTAGTTTATTAAGAGCCTATTTACTCAAAACTGAGCGAATAGGAAGGACGACGGCAGTTGAGCGAGGTGATGCAATGTTAAACCCAACAACACGACCAACGATGCTGCGCCAAAGGGAGATTGATCTGAAGACCCTCCACGACCAAACTCCCAACACAACAACATTTGGCGCATCATAACCGGCACACATCGCAACACAACTGCTCAGACCCGTCCTCCGTACAGCATCACCAGACATCATGCCGGAACACGAGAAATCGCTTGGCGGCAAGGCTTTGTCTAATGGGTGGTAACTTCTGCCGGCGGCCGATGTTATGGCCTACCACCGAGAGGTTCTGGTTTTGTCTTCGAAGTTATTGTTCTCCAGGACATGCCGGTTTCCTCACGATGTTTTCCTTCACCGTTTTCAGAGCAGTGGTGATGAAATAATTTACCTGCACAAAGTACCTGACGGGGTTCGAACCTTCGACTTGTAAATCGCGGCCAATACCACTAGGACATCACTGCTCCTCCGTGGATTTAATGGTAACAACATTCATTGCGTTATTTAAGTGGTTGAGCAGATACGTATTTTGAACATAAGCAGCAATAGAATTGCAATACCTACGCTTTAAAATGTTTCAAACTGTTAAAAATACATACATATATTTGTCAGAATATGGGTCAGTAGGTATAAAGAGTTTATAGGTATACTAGCTGACCCGGCAAACGTTGTTTTGCCATATAAATAATAGATTAAATTACTAAAATGGCTATTGAAAAATAAGGGTTGATCGTAGAAGGGTGAAAATTGGGGATTGTATGTATTTTTGTATGTTGTATAATAAAAAAATAGAAATTAAAAATTTTGTCTAAAAAATTAAAAAAAAAATTAGGGGTGGACTACCCCTAACATTTAGGGGGATGAAAAATAGATGTTGGCCGATTCTCATAGATATCCGGTATCTATGAGAATCGGCCAACATCTTCACAAGCACAAAAATTTCATCAAAATCGGTCGAGCCGTTTCGGAAGAGTTTAAGTTCGAACACCGTGACACGAGAATTTTATATATTAGATAATAAAATTATAAAATACAAATAAACCGAAAACCCTAGCTTATTAACTTTTTATTAAAAAAAAATTTGCTAGCTTTTTTATGTAAAGGGTGTAGATCCAGTACATTATTCTGAACCCTTGAGTGGTGGAATTTTTCGTCGGCTTTTTCATGGTTTAAAAAAAAATGTATGTAGTTTTTCGTTCGTGTTTCGTTCATAATTGCTATACTTTTATAACCCAATAAGATTTTAAAGTAAAAAATAATTAATTCGCACGGCGGCACGCTTGTAACATTCAAAGGCCGAGCCGACACTTTTTTTTAAACACTGTGAATTCTGTAACCGTTCATTAACGACATAAATGACTGTCATAATTTTATTAGTGGCATGCGGTCTAGCCTTTTCGCGAAGTTTGCGTTACGATGTCAAATGTATATTTATAAACCCTGTATAATTATAAACTAGTGCCTGAGTGATACAGTCGTTGATGGTAAAACGCGCTAGTTTATTAAGAGCGTTTGCATTAAAAAAAATAAAATAAGTGAATAGGAAGGAAGACGGCCGTTGAGCAAGGTGATGCAATGTTAAACCCAACAACACGGCCAACGATGCTGCACCATAGGGAGATTGATCTGGAGACCTTCCACGACCAAACTCTCGACACTACAACATTTGGCGCATCGTACCCGGCACACATTGCAACAAACTGAGCTGTTCTTTTGTGCGATGGATGACGTCACGCTATTATTATTGTGACAAGGTCCATTCGCAACACCAACGTGTAGAGCTTATACTAATAGTATTAAGTAATTAAGGTGTATGTTAGGATCGACTTTCAACCTAACCAGATACAACTGAGAACCATTATTTTACGTGGAGCGATACAAATACAAACAATACATTATTCAAATAAAATCCAAAAATACAAATATACAGTATGTTAAGAAAACCCTGTTCGAACCATAAGGATAATAAAGGTTAGGCAAACACTTGACCTAATCTAATACATACATCAAAAGTGTCTAGGGATCAACATATATTTTTGCAATAACTTTTCTCCTGATTGATATTAATTAAAATTTTCTTTAAGGATTCATCAAATAAAGTGTTTTCGTTTGTCACAGTAACGATAAACCAAGTCACCTTTGCATTAATAAAGAAATTTGCCATTTTCCTAATAAAGGGATATTTGACATTTGAACCACTAACACAAAAGTTCGAAAAAAAGACTGAAATAACAGTTTTCTCTAAAATTTTATTGGGTAACTTAAACAATTAATAATCCGTGTTTCTACCGCGAACACTAACAACACAAGAACATCGGTTTGGCATACTCAAAATGAGTTCATCCAAATCACGCTGTGGAATGGCCGCCCATGTTCGTTGCAACAACAAAAAAAGGTCTTCTTGCGACTGGATACCCTTCATATTCGGCAGAGCTCTTCTCTGTAGCATATCCCATGCATGCTCAATCGGGTTCAAGTCTGGCGACTGAGCAGGCCAGGGCAGGACATTGATGTTAGCTGCGGCGAGAGTCCGTCTTAAAACTCTTGCGGTGTGCGGTCGTGCATTATCATGCATTAACTGAAATAAGGGACCGATTTGCACTTGTAGAGGAACGATGACGTCTGATACAATCGTCTCAGCATAAATTTGAGCGTTGAGGTTGCCTCTGATCCAAATCAACTCAGTTCTTCCGCCGATCCAAATATCCGCCCATACCATGATGGTTCCACCACTATAAGGATGGACTTCCTGGTAGGATTTTAATCGCTGTTGGCGTCCAGGGGTTCTCCAGTGTCGTATACGTCTTGTATCCGGTCTCATACCAAAACGAGACTCATCAGAAAAGCACACGAAACGCCATTGTTCTTCTGCCCAATTTCTGTGTTCAAGAGCCCATTGATATCGAATCCTACGATTGTGCATTGCTATAGGTGGTACCCGTAGCGGTCTTCGGGAATGAAGGTTCACTTCATGCAAGCGGTTTCTGACTGTTTGGTCGCTAATTAAGTTCCCTGAAGAGTGATGAAGCCTCACGGCTAACATCATGGCGGTTATTGTTGGAGCTCTTCGAGTTAAGATTTGAATGTATCGGTCTTGTCTCCGTGTGGTGCAGCGATACCGTCCTCCATGGCGCTCAGCCACGGTACCAGTGCTTCGGTAACGTGTCCAAAGTCGACTGATAACACTCTGACTTGTATTCAGAGCTAAAGCCACAGTACGTTGCCGGGAACCAGCTTCTATCATTCCCACGGCTCTGAGCATTTCTTCCCTGCTTAAATGACGTCGCCGCTCCATAATAACGTTGGTTTTAATCAGTACCCAACTAACATTTAGGAAGTCGAGTAGACGTTTTGTTGGCGACTTAATGTTATATAATATAGTCGTATAAACGTTATAAGGACGTTTACTCGACCGCATTAGGGCCCATTTTATTCAACTTAAGTCGCTAAGAGTGTCGTGTAATAGTCATATATGGTCCTGTAAAGTCGTATAGTAGTCATATTTACGTCGGCGATTTGACTACATGTCATGTAAGAACAACTGTCGCGACGTGTATTCGACTTCGTGTCGAGTAATGGCTCACAATATGACTTTTATCCAATGTAAAGTTGTGTTATTGTCATTTAAAGGTGTGCTTATTTGAACAAATTCTATAACATATCACGTTAATATAATATGGCAGTGTTTTTGACAGCAGAGTTAATATTGTATATTTTCTTTGTTATTTGAGATGATAAAACTATTTCATCAGTTGTCAACCATTTCGCAATCAAGTTTACTGATTAATATGAGGTAAGTTTCTAACAATTTTTGACGTGATAACGTCTATTAAATCGGTATGCTGGGAGTCATTCGCGAAAACTGCGTAACGGCCGAATCTGACGCTACACGGAGTCCACGCCTACTAAAACTAACCTTAGCCTTGTAGCTTTAGAGTGCAATATTATTTACCTAAAAGCACGGTTGTAAACAATTAGTAGCAGTTTTTCGCATACATGATTAAAGCATTGATAGCCGAGTGGTGAAACGCTCGGATTAATATCGACTCACTCAAGAGGTGCCGCGGATCGATTCCTGACGGCAACGGACGTTTTTTATCCTTTTTAAATTTTTTTATTATTTTTTTATTTCTTTAATTTTTTTTATTTTTTTTTATTATTATTATTTTTTTTATTTTTTTTTTATTTTTTCTTTTCCTTTAACGTGACGTGACAACGTCTATTAAATTGGTACGGCGTGGAGTCTTTCTCGAAAACACCGTAACGGCCGAATCTGACGCCACACGGAGTCCACGCCTACTTTACCCCCACCCCTAGAGCGAATAGACGTTGTCACGTTCAAATATCGGCAGTAGACGGAGTTCTACAGACAACCAATTTTTTTTTTACGCGCTTTTGAAATATTAATGTTTTCACATATTTCTATTAATTTATTATTAATGTGACTGCGTTATATGACAACTACATAACTTCCCGACGTATAACTGCGTGTTCATTCATTCGAGTACGCCATGACAGTTGATTTAGGGATCAATAATAACATAATAAACGCCTAACTAACTTTGTTCAATTAGGATGTATTTGTACTAAGTTAGCTAGGCATTAATATTTTAAGAACCGATTTGCGTGACATATATCTATATATCATCATCTATCATAGATAGATGATGATGTCGGGGTTTACCTAAAACAAAAGTATTCTAAGATATAGATATATGATATATAGTATCATATATCTATATCTTAGAATACTTTTGTTTTAGGTAAACCCCACAAGGATGTTGAAAAGTTTTTACCAAAGGAAGCAAAAATGTTGCACGAAAATAATCAGCAGCCAGTTGAAAAGCAATGCAATGTCCAGAATGTAGAGCTAGAAAATACACCATAATTTTATATGTTCTATTGTAAGATTATTAGCTTCAAAAGATGTATCAATGTGGCAAAATAAATGAAGGTTTGATTTTGTATAATATTTCACATTTGACATCTATGGTTCAAAAAGCCATTTAAGTTTTTCCAAAAACTAGCAATATTTGAAATCTTTGCTTTTATTTCTAATTAATAAGTCTCGTCAAACTTGAAATGTTAATTACTTTCTTGGGAATAATAAAAAAAAATAGTTCAATAATTTTTACTGCCTTTTTTATTACCTATTTCTTAAATGTATGAATAACACACTAACCAATCTAAAAAATCAGTACCTAAACTAATATAGGTATGACTTCAGTTTGCGAAATTTCCTTCTCATATATTTGGATATGAAGAATTACAAAACATCTTTCCTTAACTTTCAAATCATTTAATTGCTTTAATACAATTTGGGGAATATTAAAATCAATAGCCCCCACTTTTTTTAAAGGTCTCTGAAGTCGTCATTGTGGGTGTCTTTATTGACGTTAACTTCATTTTTAGACTATGAATAACTATTTTCAAATTTGGAAAGTGAACAAGAGTCCTGAACTTCGGCAAATGAACTGCAAGATGTACCTACTCGTAGAATTTTGGTTAAATTTACATTTAAATGTGATACGGAACCCTTCACATTTTCTTCATATCATTTTGAGTTCTATTACTTTGTATTAAAGGACGTGCTCGAAGCGAATGATACTTGTTTTTAATTCCCCACTTCTTTTAATACTTTTCTACTTTTATCAATCCATTTGTTGTAGCAAACAGTAAATACCTAAATATAATTTCAAAATGATGGAAGTTGTATATAAGGTGATTATAAACCTCTATTATGAGTAATAATTAAATAGCGGTCGTATTAGCATGTTTGTAATACTTTAGGTTGTATAAAGGTTGCTCTCGTAATACTTATCCGACTTATATATAATGGTTACAAATACTACGTCTAAACAATTATTATCCGTATAGCAGTCGTATAAAAGGTAATTATATGACAAAATTGACAGTATTACGTCGTTTATAGGATGAAAACGTTTACACGACGAAAAGTTGTATAAGTTAGTTTTATAGAAGTCGTCGTAGACACTACTATATGACGGTTGTATAAAAAGGTCGCAATAACGTCTATACGACTTTATTATACAACCAAAAGCGTATATGACTATCGGACACATAATGCACCAGTACACGACTAAGAGTTAACAAAAATACCGTAAAACAACTTTAATACGACTCAAGGTCATATAAATGTTTGATTATATGACAAAAATGTTAGTTGGGTAGTAGGGAAACAGTAGCACTAATAATGTCTTCAATGCGTTGTATGTTTTTATAGGGAAAATATTGACAGCTGATTTTCATCTTTTACTCGAATTTGATTCACAGTTCCTGATTCAAATTATGAAATGCACTAAAAAGGATGCATATAAATTTATAAAATCATAAATTTATTACAAAGCCACATCTCAATCTCAAGAAATCCGCATAAAAATGCTTGATCCCTAGACACTTTTGATGTGGGTATATAAAATTCTCGTGTCACGGTGTTCGGCTTTAAACTCCTCCGAAACGGCTCGACCGATTTTGATGAAATTTTTTGTGCTTAACCGGTATCTATGAGAATCGGCCAACATCTATTTTTCATCCCCCTAAATGTTAGGGGTAGTCCACCCCTAAATTTTTTTTTTATTTTTTATACAAAATTTTTAATTTCTATTTTTTTATGATACAACACAAAAATACATACAATCCCCAATTTTCACCCTTCTACGATCAACCCTTATTTTTTAATAGCCATTTTAGTAATTTAATCTATCATTTATATGGCAAAACAACGTTTGCCGGTCAGCTAGTATAATATAAAAGTTTACGTAATCATCATAGAAACAATACTAATGAATTTTGAAATAATCTTTTTTTCCCGCGAATTAATTCCATCTTCCCCGAAATTTGGTAATTTTTAAAAAAGTGACAACACCGATATTACTATGAGCGAATAGCGATGCGACCACGTGCCGCGTGCCCTGCCGCCCGCCGCCCGCGGAAGGACTGCTTACCACAAATGTATTAAGTTACCTCTTTTTGCGAAATAATATTTTTTTCTTAGGGGGATCTTTTTTTTAAGTTTAGCACGGCTTTGTATCCATTAGTAGAATTAGTTATCGATACCTAACAATACCTTCACGGATCGGACAGGGTTTTCTTAACATACTGTATAATGCAAAATTTTAAACATTAAAAATAAAGAAATAAAAGAAAAAATAAGTATTCAATAGTACGCCTGCCTCTGAGTCATTTGTTTGTTTGTTAGTACATTAATCATATAACAATGGTTAATATATTGACAATCAAACCTATTCGCAAATACGCTCAGGATAGTGTTGGATGTGATCCGGAGCCTGCGCCCCAGAGACGCGCACCGCTTTCGCATCGTCGATACGGGCATCGGCAGACATTCCCGAGGCGCTGCAGTGCCGGGGCAGCCCCAACAACACCCTGAACGCATTATTATACTGTACACGGAGAGCGCTATACTACTGGCCGGAACAGTATCCTAGCTACACTGGCGGTCGGTATTAGGCTCTGGGCGGACAGACATGTGCGTGCACACATTCATGTCGCCAACTGATCCGTTTCTCTTTTTACTAACATAGGATAAGTTTTTTTTTTGCTAACAATATATGGGCCTTGCTTCTGGGTATATGACTAGGTATCAATAAAAATCGAATCTAAAGACAGCCTCCGTGGCGTAGTGGTAGCCAAAGCGACCGGGACCGGGAAAGAGGCGCGGGTTCGATCGCCGCGCAGTGCAAATATTTGTATGCATGAATATGAATTGTTGCACAGGTCTGGTCGTGCCTCGGAAAGCACGTTAAGCCGTTGGTCCCGGTTGTCATACGAACTTCTAATGGCAGTCGTTACGTGTTGTTGGAGGCCTCAAAAGTCCAACAATTGATCTAACTGCAATGCTTCGATATCGCCTTCGGGTTGTGGAAGTCAGACTGCAGTCGCTTCACGGAAAATATTGAAGTTTAGCCAAAATCAGCAGTTAGACTGGCAAAGCGGTCCCCAGACTCCAAAGCTGAAAAAGCTTCGGATGCGACTGGGATTTTCCCTAAGATGATGATGATAATGAATATATTTATTTATTATTTATTTATTTAATATATAAGAATATAGTTCTAGTTTAGTCTGCTATTGTGTAGTGTTACGCAATTACCCCAATTACTAAGCCTTTTGTATTGGTCGCATGTGCAGATAAGAAGTTCAAGGTATTAAATCTTGAACTTTAGCAAAGTGTTGAACCTTGAACTTCTTGTAAACAGAAATGTTAACCTGCAGTACCCCGCACTCTACAGTCGCACATGCTACCACAAGTCCAATCGAGGACTCAAATTCAATGTTATGTACTAGCCAAAGTTAATTTTGTAAGTTTATTTAAACTAATCTTTCTTCGGTATTTGAAGTTAGACCTCAGCCTGTACCTTTTGTGTTGAAACTCATTGAAGCTAACCTTTTTTGACGGATCTAGTTACACAGTTGTAACCCTATTATATTGTTATACTCTTTGGTTTTAATTGAATTGCAAGCAAATAAGATGAGCGAGAAATTTTCTAAGAGCGTAATACTATTTTTAAGTTGACTTTTAAGATACTAACTACATAGTTGATATTAGGGATGTTATGGATATGAAATTTCGGATACGGATTGGATACGGATTTAGGAATGATTATTATACCGGATACGGTTACGGATACGGATAATAAATTATTTCGGATTATCCGTTAGTTTCGGTTACGGATATTAATTTTTTAAGGAATTTTAAAAGTAAAATACAAATAGGTAATAAAGTAGTTTTACTTAGTTTTTGACAGGAATTTCAATCAGTCTGTGAGGTCGTCGTGAATCGGTAATTTCATCAAAAAATAACCAAACTGCACTCGACTTAGGACGCATTTTGTACAAGTTCAATTGATATCGTAACACAACACACTTGTCGAACTATTTGCTATTATAGAATTGGTCACAAGTCAGTTATTTACGAGAATGTTATGACGACAAAAGAAGAAAAAAAACAAACAATGCGCGTAGCTTGTGTGTGAAAACAACTTGTCATAACGTGTCTCAATTAGGCTCCGCCCCTATCAGATACTATGCGAAAATTTTATTTCGGATTCGGTTACGGTTACGGATGATTTTTTATATCGGATATCCGATAGTTTCGGTTACGGTTACGGAGCTCCCTAACATCCCTAGTTGATATCTATAGTTTTACTTATATTCTAGGTAAACTTGTGAATTTATCTAACCCGCAAGGTAATTTCGTAACACCCTATCAGTAGCAATGAGTTTGATTTTGACAGTTCAATAGAAATCCTTACGTTTTTGAAGTGAAACTTCTTTACGCATGCTTGACTTGGGGAGTAAGCTGGCGAACGCGTGACGTAAGCGTTACGAAAAGTGATCGGGCGGAACGGAAGTTAAGTGGGGGATATAAGCACAGAGGCGCCCGTGGCGCGAGCTTGGTACTACAAGGTCTACAACGAGTTTTTTTTTTTTTCAATAAAAATAGAAGATCTATGCAAAAATATTAATTTACCAATGAAACCATGAAATAAATTTAAATATTTATAGAAAATTAATATATGTATATGTGTATACATGTATACAGTATGTTAAGAAAACCCTGTCCGACCCATAAGGATAATAAAGGTTAGGTAAACACATGACCAAATATAATATAAAATTTTACGTAATCACCATAGTAACAATACTAATGAATTTTGAAATAATCTTTTTTTACCGCGAATTAATTAAAACTTCCCCGAAATTTGGTAATTTTTAAAAAGTGACAACACCGGTATTATTATGAGCGAATAGCGATGCGATCACGTATCGCGCCCCTGCCGCCCGCCGCCTCCGCCGCCTCCGCCGCCGCGCGCGTATGTGTGGATAACGCAGATTTATTAAGTTACCTCTTTTTACGAAATAATATTTATTTTTTTAGGTGGATTTTTTTTTTTAAATTTAGACCGGTTTTGTATGCATTAGTAGAATCAGTTATCGATACCTAACAACACCTTCACGGGTCGGACAGGGTTTTTGTAACATACTGTATATTGTACACACATATATATATATACATACAGATGGAGCGAAAGAAGTTTCACTTCAGTCGTGTGGTCATACGCACATTACGCACACTCGTATTTTTTTATGTTGTCTAGCAGACACTCTTTTCGAACATATAGAGCAATGGTTTGGCAATATGCTCCAAAATGATTCAAATTGATGGTAATAATGCATTTTACCCTGATTAAAAAGTATCCTACTTTTATTATAGCTACCGTGGGTAGAGAGGAAAAAAGCCCGACGAATGCGCGGTGTTTTCCATAGCGATGCCTTTTTTTTGGGGATAGGAAGTCATCAAATGACTTCTCCCGCTTTGGGCGGAGCGGAAGGGCGTGTCAGACTTTAACTGACTAAAACCCACCCGTGTTTCTTCACTTGCCTGTTCGACAGCCAGGGCCAGTTTCTTTTTTAACCAACCCACAACCCTGACCCAGGAGGCATCGGTCTTCGTGGACTCCGTCACGATGTGCTGACATCTCTTTGAGGCGCGCGTGAAACACAACGCGCCGTCGACTCGGGCCTACGGTGGCTGGGAGTTCAATGTCGTCTCCCGACCTGGGCCCGACGCGAGAGATCGTCGCCGATCGCCGCCACGAGGACACGGAGGTGCTCTAACCAAGTCGGGCAGACCTCCACCGTGTCCTTAGGGCGATGCCCATAGTGATGACACCCAGGCGTTTTTCCCGCCTTATCCAGAATAGGAACCTCCCGAAACAGCCGTGTCTGGTCAGTACCTGCGTCAGGCGGAAGGTGAGGGCGCCGTGGCGCCTCTCTAGCCACTCCTTAAAGAGGGGACTTACCGCCGCTATTGTGGCGTACCCATCCAAACCATCCTTACCGTCGATACCTTAATTCTTAATCGGCTGAATAAAAGTAAACAATTTTTTTCAGGAGATACTTAAAACTGTATATTTTTTATACATCATCATCAACCTTTTTATCGTCCCACTGCTGAGCACAGGTCTCCTCTCATACAAAGAAGGATTGAGCGTAATCACCACGCTTGCTCAATGCGGGTTGGCGATTTCAGACTTAAAGTCCAGGTTTCCTCAAGATGTTTTCCTTCACCTTCAGTTATTAGTGTCCAAGATATACTTAGAAAGTACATATAACTTTAGAAAAGTTGCATTGGTACTTGCCTGACCTGAAATCGAACCCGCGCACTCAAACTTGAGAGGCTGATTTAACCACTAGACCACCACGACTTCGCACATACATCACTTAAGCAAAAATCTAAAATACCGTTGTTAGATAATATCCTAAACTATTATTATTGATAATGTAGACTTCTTTATACGTAATTAATTAAAATACTAGCTTATTTGTAGCAGATAAACAAAAAAAATCTCTAAATGTGGAGTTAGCCGATTTGCGAAGTAAGGTATGGATATGGGCAAGTACGCAATATTTATTTAGTTTGGCTTGAAGTCGTTATTCTGAATCTAAGATGATAGGCAAGTATTGTTGTGGTAACTGCATAAAAAAACTAAACTGTCTCAATGATTATGTATGTTTGAATTTTTTGCTACTTAGCAACGTAAATAACATTATTTCATTTATTTTTAAGATAACTGAGATCCACTGTGTTAGTAACAATAATCTTAACCTATATTAGTACTTAACACCTAATTAATACAAACTTACACACAATTAACACACTCCACCCCTGATCAGTATGCTCAGTGGTCTCACAACACATGGATTTCAGAGAACCTACTGAGCAGAACGGTGTCGGTTCTGTCGTCAATTATCCTCAGAGCACTATTGAACATAATGAATGATGTCAAAATGAAAGTCATTGCCATTTTCTTGTGGTTACACAATTACATTCTCATTTTTAATGTCTGGACTTGAAAAAAGACGATGATCCCTAAGTTTGTTTCGGCTATTTCTTCTCAGACGTAGTCAGTTAGGGAATGCCGGCTTCATCTAGTTAAAAAAAAAATACGTGACGTGTAAAAGTGATCGGTGATCCTACTTGCTTAACAAACGATTTCATTTCATTTCAATACCCTTTTTGTCTTTTTATGCAGGGAATTATCAAAAATATTTTCTCCCGCACTGATAAAGAAACATAGCAAATAATAAGTGAGAAAACTCTTGATATACATCACTACATATTATAAAACAAAGTCACTTTCTCTTTCCCTATGTCCCTTTGTATGATTTAATCTTTAAAACTACGCAACGGATTTTGTTACGGTTTTTTTTAACAGATAGAGTGATTAAAGAGGAAGGTTTATATCTTTAATAATATCCATTAAATTGTGGAGAAATAATATTATTTTTCAGGTTTCTAACGTGATGTCGTAAACAATGAATTTTTTTCGCGTTTGCAGTAAAACGCAGGCTGAACCACACTACATTTAACAAAATAATGTACTAAATATTGTATACATTGAAAAGTAATCTACAATAAAGTCCACGACGGTATATGTCTATCTCTTAAGGATATCCCACAATAACATTTTTTTTATTTACTTTTTACGACAAATACCGGCTAATTTTCGAAGCGATTTTAACTAATACATCATTAATCCTTATCCAATTTAATGCCTTAAATACATTGTTGATTTAATATAAATCTAGATCGCCCTTTACAGCATAAGATTTAAATGAATATTTTCGAAGATATTACAGATTTAAAAATTGCGGAAAAATTTTACGGCAGTACCGCCCGGCCGAGGTGGGGCGGGAGCAGCGGGCCTCTACATATGTTTTTTATACAACGTTCACAGGTTTTTCAGTAGTATATTTACATAGTATCAGCATTGCATCCGTACGAAGCTGGGGCGGTTCGCTAGTAGATGTACAAAGTAAGAGTTATTTAAACAATTTATAGCCATTACATCCCCTGAGATCATTAGATCCTTAGGAAATATCTCATAAAAATCTAAGCAAATATTATTTCCAGCTCGGGAGAGCTCCTTTCTTATTACAAGTTATAGCAAGAGATTTATTTCAATAACTTTAAGCTTGTCAGACCGTCCAACATCTTGTTTGCATGTAGCAGATACTCGTCTTTGGTATTAAGTTTTTATCACAGAGATGAAATATTAGACTGCACTATTAGAAGATGATACCATGTTTTTCGTCGTCCTTCTGTTCTATAAGATTATTTGACGGGAAAGCTGAGTGTCACGCGCATTTTTCATTGGACTTTTAAAATTATTGTATAGTGTTGTTTACTAAATAAAAGCACGTGATTTATGTAGTAAAAGTGCATTCAGTAAATAATTCAGAAAGTTCATTGAAACATCGCAGCACAGTGGCCAAATCGTGACGTTGCCTGAAACCTCCCTCATAGACAGTTTACGCGGCCGTCTTTTTCATCTGTCATTGGCGATATCCGCCATTATTGTGAAATAAAATTTTCAAAGAATTTCTATAATTAGTTACACGTGTTATTGGCAAAAAAAAATGATATCTATTCCACAAAGGCCATTGATCAAAAGTTGAGGCTAAATCTCACCTTGCAAAAAAAGAAAGAATGAAAAAATATCATAGTGTACATATAGTATGTTAAGAAAACCCAGGTTAGGTAAACACATGACCAAATATAATATAAAAATTTACGTAATCATCATAGTACCAATACAAATGAATTTTGAAATAATCTTTTTTCCCCGCGAATTAATTCCAACTTCCCCGAAATTTGGTAATTTTTAAAAAAGTGACAACACCGGTATTATTATGAGCGAATAGCGATGCGACCACGTGCCGCGTGCCCTGCTGCCCGCCGACCGCGGAAGGGTGAACGCACATTTATTAAGTTACCACTTTTTGCGAAATAATATTTATTTTTTTAGGGGGATTTTTTTTTAAGTTTAGCCCGGTTTTGTATGCATTAGTAGAATCAGTTATCGATACCTAACAACACCTTCACGGGTCGGACAGGGTTTTCTTAACATACTGTATATTTCAAATTATTCTAGCATGTCCTAAAGTCAAAAACTTCGAAGACATGTGATATCATCCGCACTGTGCCAGCGTGGTAGATTACGGCCCACTCCCTTTCACCGAAAGGAAGCCGGTGTCCCAACAGTGGGAACATTATAGGCTGATCATGTATTTGTGTATTCGAAGTCTGGACAGCAGGTCTTCCTCTTTCACACATATCTATCAGCCTTCACCTCAGTATACACGCACCAGTCCTTATCATCAATCCTTATTGAACTATGTTGGATTTGGTTGGATTTCCCAGTCCAACCGGTTCCAGCTACCAGTATTTGAAATGCCATTTTTTAAAAGAAATGAAAGGATCGCAAACGTGTAGATAAACCCTGAGAGGTTTTTGTCGTGTGGCCAAATGCGATATAGTGTTTATTTTTCTGACAATTCAGCCATCATTTTTGAAGTGAAACTTCTTTAGGCACGCTTGACTTGGGGAGTAAACTGGCGAAAGCGTTACGAAAACTGTTACGAAAAATGATCGGGCAAGGCGAACGGAAGCAAAGTATAGTCCTATTTCGTCTGTACTACAACCAAGGAGTTGGCTCATGTAAATATTGCATGACATGTCGAGTATGAAGTTGTGAGTTCGCATCTCGCCGAAGGCAATATATATTTTTTGGATCTTTTTAAGATTTGTTAACAATTGAGTCGAGTATGAAGTTGTGAGTTCGCATCTCGCCGAAGGCAATATATATTTTTTGGATCTTTTTAAGATTTGTTAACAATTGATTACCTAAGAGCACAAATAATTTATAAATTTCGTTCTGTTCTGGCTTTTATATTGTTTTATATATTTTTGCTGAACATTTCTGATATAATTGAAAGTATAGAAGAAGATATCGTCACAATACGATAATTGGACACAAAGTACAAATTGCTTTCGAGCCTCATAAGCTCAATTATTAAGCTAAGTACCTTGATTGATTAAGAACTATGAATTTCTTCGAGAACATGACGCTGCGAACACCCCCCGACCCCCTCATTGATTACCTCACCCCCCCGAGGATTATCTCGGGAACCAGAGGTCGTGGACTACCCGAGTTTGGGGTTCCCTGAATCAGGAGGAGGAGCCCGACCTTTTGGCCCCGAGGGAATCCACTCCACCCTCTCCCCTTCCCCCCTCTCCCCCTCCCCCCTACCCCCCGCAACCCCACGAAATCTACCCCCCCCCGCCCCCTTTAGTTACCTCACCCCCCCGTGGATTATCTCGGGAACCAGAGGTCGTGGACTACCCGAGTTTGGGGTCCCCTAAATCAGGAGGAGGAGCCCGACCTTTTGGCCCTGAGGGAATCCACTGCCCCCTCTCCCCCTCCCCCCTCCCTCCCCGCAACCCCACGAAACCTATCCCCCCCGACCCCCTTTAGTTACCTCACCCCCCCGTGGATTATCTCGGGAACCAGAGGTCGTGGACTACCCGAGTTTGGGGTCCCCTGATTCAGGAGGAAGAGCCCGACCTTTTGGCCCCGAGGGAATCCACTTTTTTTTTTTTTAAATTGGAGGTCTATGCAAAAATATTAATTTATAAATGAAAGCATGAAATAAATTTAAATATTTATAGAAAATTAATATATGTATATGTGTATACATGTATATATTGTACACACATATATATATATACATACAGATGGTGCGAAAGAAGTTTCACTTCAGTCGTGTGGTCATAAGCACACTCGTTTTTTTTTTCATTATACCCCTATCCTTATAAATACCTAACTGTTAATGCACATAATAATTAAATACATCAATAAGCAAGCATCAAGAGAACGAACCAAAATCAAGATGTTTTTCCATTCAATCGTCATACTTTTTTCTCTCTCCGTAACCCTAGTTTGAACAACATCAAGTAACCAAAATCCGCTATGGAAGTCTCCATCCACTCCAGCACCCAAGGAGTACATCGACGGAAGCCCCCCTGTAAGTCCAACCTCTTCATTATTTGAAAGTCCTTGCTCGCGGTTTCTCTCCGTATTTCAATTAACTAACCTAACGTGCACCTATTTCAGTCTATATATCCAGGGAATTATATAAATCTCGCGTTCCATGTTTGAACTGCAGTATTTGGCGTTCATTAATAATAAATTAATGAATGGACAGCTTTATTCCCTTTGCAAGATAAAAATAAGTGACAAAGTAATGGTTTTTCACGATATCTTTTTGAAATTTTGTACATAGATTCTTTACTTAAAAATGGACACGTGTTTAGGGTTTCGCATAAACAAAAAAAAGTTGTATAATCTGTTTATAAAGTCGTGAAAAGAAATGAGGGCGCTGCGGTCGTGCATATAGCAACCCTGTTGACTTGATTGAAATCATTTTGTTACTAGCACATTATTTTGTACTAGAAGCAGAACTGGTTTTAATGAAACACAAATCTATTCTCACATTTTCCTGAAAGATTAAAAATAATAATATGTAATTTCTATCGGATGATGGATAGCACTAATTTTAATTCCGAAAATGATATAATTCGTTTTTTAAATCCGCGGTAAATTAAATCACCAAAATTATCAAAACTGCTACACTATGGTCTACTTATTTTTATAAACTAACCTATAAATTCGCAATGTAAACAATCCTCATTTTAGTCTTAAAACCGTTTACTTGTAAATTTGAAACTTCTAGTAGATAAAAACAAATAGTAACATGATTACATACCTGTTTTAGCAACTGTTCAAGCATAAATATCATCCATATTTGATAAAATTTGTTCAGCTTGGTGTACTAACAAACATTGATAATAAACTTTAAAAACAATTTCCCGAGCTCCATTCCTGTTTGTTTTTCTCATATTTAACACATTTCTTCAATGTTTTAATTAAATAGAATTGAAAATTAATACAAATTTCAATAAATAACAAGTCACAAAACAAATTTATGACTGCCGATGACATTCAATGTACTTGTATTTACTAAGAGTTAGTGTAGTTGCCCTACTTTTAAAATCGTTATTTTCAGAAAGATCCATTTCCACGACTTTATAGACACGGTATATATGAAAGAGACCAAAGTCACATATTCAATATTACTAACATAAGCCAAAAATACTTACATCAATCATTGCATAGGAGTTGGACATCATAGCGATGAGCAAATTCAATAGCACGATGACATTGATGACTGAATAAGACCCGAACATCAGAAGTCCCCAGAATCGGGTGTAGCTCTTGATACCAGCCAGCTCGAAGTTCTCAAGTCCAACCATTCCAAAGGAGGCCCAGAATAGAGACTGGGAAGCTTCGAAGACGCTGGTGGAGAGGTAGTTAGAAAGTTAATGTATTAATTTGACGTCAAAGTTGGCGCAATTCTATTCCCACACTGAACAAATACTTTTGGCCTACAGGTATACACATATATATAGTAATAGGTATACACGATATAGGAGAAATTCCCAGTGGGGCATGCTTTTAAAAAATCAAATAATTAGAAAATTGATTCTACTGCCTAAACTGATGAAAAAAATATATGATCTCGTACTAATAGGGATGTTTCCTGGGTAAAAAAAAAATATTCTATTTAGTCCGCCATTCAGAGTATGGAAAAATATTGGATACGTATATCATGTTTTATCAAATCAATAAAAAATTACAAAATATATAAAAGGCATCAAAGATCAGGAGTGGTGGCTGGTGACGTCATTCCTCGCTAAAAATTGTAGCGTGCAGTGATGTTACACGAGTTTTCAACGCACTGTGTCGTCTTCGTTTTATATTTTAAATGAAAAAAGAAAAATACGTGTCTGATAATAATAATGTCTCTATTTTTTGGAAATCTGACTGACGCACTAATTAGTTTTTTTAGTCAACTACCCTATTATAACAGATTTTAAACAGGCTGTGTTTTTTGTTTTACTGTCCTAGAAAAATCGGCAATATAGATTTGATTATCCTTCGAGTCATAAATACTACGAGGATTAAACTGAAAGTTCTTAGAAAATCAAAAACTGATAACATTAGCCAGTTATTAGTTTTATTATATCTTTTCAAAATATTGTCCATTCACGTCAATACACCGCTGCATGCGATGGAACCACTGGGAAAAGCACTTTGCCCACTCGTCCTTAGGGGTCTCTTCAATGGCATCGCGATACGCAGCCACCGCTTCTTCAGCATTCATAAACCGCTTTCCTTTAATATTTCTTTAATTTTTGGAAATAAATAAAAATCACAAGGCGCGAGGTCGGGACTATACGGCGGGTGACCCAGTAATTCAACGTTTGATGTCGCCAAATAGTCGATCGTTCGCTTGGCGGTGTGCGACGAGGCGTTGTCGTGGTGAAGGAGGATCCTACTGCGAGGTCGTTTCTCTCGAACTTTTTCCAAGACAAGTGGCAAACAATTGATAGTGTACCATTCTGCAGAAATTGTTTTTTGATCCTCTAACACAATTTTTGCGAAATGACCTATCCTTTCAAAGAACGAGGCCACCATTTTTTTCCCGCACTTCGATCTCTCTTCACTTTAGTTGGCAACTCCTCGAAAGGAAACACCCACTGAGCAGATTGTCTTTTGGTTTCAGGATCATAACAGTAAATCCAGCTTTCGTCACCTGTTAGTATGTCGAACACAGCATTTGAGTCACCTCCGTCAAATCTTTCAATCATTTTACGGCACCAATCCACACGATGGAGTTTTTGAGCCTCAGTCAAATTATGAGGTATCCACCGGGCGCAAATCTTTCTGACCGCTAAATGTTCGTGGAGGATTTTGTGCACTTGACTCATACCGATGCCTAAGCTTGTCCGAATCTGCTGATAGGTCACTCTTTTGTCAGTCTCTATCATACGCCGCACAACACAGATGTTATCTTCAGTCGTCGCCGTAGAAGGCCGTCCCTCACGTAAATCATCAGTGAGATTAGTGCGACCACGTTTAAACTCATTAAACCAGTTGTAAACAGTCGCACGAGATGGGGCTTCATCGTGAAAGGCCAATCGTAGTCTATCATAACTTTCTTGTTGATTAAATGACATCGAAAGTCATAAAAAATCATTGCACGAAAATTTTCTCGTGTTAAATTCATGTTGACGTGACACAGACAATTTTTAATTTGCCGCCAAATCGTATAACTAATGACAAATGAATGAAATATATACTCAGTAATATTGCCAAAGAGTTCTATTTTCAAATTTTAGAATTATTTCTTATTATATTGTTTATAGGTAGCCAGTTCTAAGAACTTTCAGTTTGACCCTCGTATACAGACTGTGGCGCTATGGACTCACCACCTGTTACCATGGTTACGGTTTGAGCATCGATGATGCTATGACATATTTTTCATAAGTATATTTTAAACCTAAATGTCACAATCGTTGTCCTGTATATCTACGGGTACTAACGCAAATCGATATCACAACACACATATTTGAGTTATAATCAGAAACAAAAGCAGAAAAATAGATATCTACTTCAAGCACAAGTAATTTATTAAAAAATACAAGCAATACTTTTCGAGACATCACAAAAATACTATTTAAAAAAAATTATGCTAGAAAACTTAGCGACGCACAACAGGTTGATGGAATTCCTCCCTTACCGTGTGAGGTTTATATTTAAAATATTTCACTTTCATAATGTGGCAAACACAAACCTACCCACAATTTGAAACAAATTATAGTTAATAGAGAATACAAGGCGTTATTTTACTACCCTAAAATTATTAAACAATATTCTTTTGTGCCATCTAGTTGATACAAAGTCTACAATTGATACAATACGGTCACGCGGATGATCTAAGCACTAATAATTGAACTATAGTGAGGTATTTATTAAATTCATCATCTGTGTAACATAGATTATAATCAGATCTGTATGTAATTTGGCTGTCCTACTTCACAGTCAGCCACCAACATTCTAATACGCATGATAGTCCATACTCTGTCGCATAGTCATGCAGTCCACCTCATCAATCTTCAAGGTATTCATCTTTACGTTAATGTCCTCTTCCAACTGGATCTGCGTCTGCAGCAAGTATCGTAAAGAAGCAGAGGCTTCACTCAGCATTTGTTGCAACTGCAGCGTGCTGTGACGAAGCATCTCACATTCGTAGTACAAAGACTGTCCTGGAGGATCTCTGACTAACTCAGCCCCCATTCTTTGAGCTCGCTTGCCAAGTCTTGTGTGAGCTAACGCTGTGTGGCCTTCCTTATCAGACAAGGCTTTCTGTAATTGCAAAATATTGTTTTGCATGTCGCTAATCTTTTGAGTGGTCTCCCGATGCATATCCTCGAGTTTCGCTTTAGCTCGTTTCGTGTCTTCGATCCGGTCGCCAAATGCATGATTGCATTTTTTGTAAGCTCTCACCAGGTCGTCGAGCACTTGTTTGAGAATAGTATCGACAAACATTCGAATTGGTCGCGCGCTTGTCACCTCTTTCGCAGCCATTTGTATGTTTTTCGCCGAATAAGCGTTATACTCATCAGCAGATATGTTCGCCGGATCAAGATTAGCGTAACCTTCGTAGACGGAGAGACATAAATCAGTATGTTTGAGGGAAAGATTGCTTTTGTCTAAATCAATAGCAGCTTGTTTGTATTGCAAGTCGCGGTCGAGAAGATAACGCGTGGAACGTAGACGCCGCATCTGTTCGTTCAATTGTTCTAACACTCGTCTTAATAGGCTTTGTCCCCCAAGGATGGTGGTGATTTCCTGCTGTAGCGCAGTCTCAACCTCGTCGACTACTAAGTCAATACCAAGACGCCCATCTCTGAGCATCAGACATTTGCGGCAAATCGTTAGAGCATTTGCTTGTAAGGAAGAGAGACAGTCCAAAACACGAGTCTTATACACAGACAAAGCTTCTAATTCTGAATATATTTCTTTGCGTTGTACTTGCAACTCATTCCTGTTGAACTCAATGTCGCCGATGCGTTCGTCAATGCGTCTGTCAGAAGTAGCTTTCATTATCTCCGCGCGTTCTCCAGTCTCTTCTCGGATTCGCTCGGACTCGCCGAGGATCCTGTCTGCGAGCTGTTGCTGGTCTTCTGTGTTCCTGCATCTTTGGTCGTTGCTTAACTTCCATTCGGAGAGAGTAAACTTGGCTGTTCTAGGCGGTATGCATACTATGGCTTGCTCCGAAAGCCTAGTGGTCGCTATAGGTGCGCCAATCACGTGGCGAACCCCGAACTGCTCTTCACTCATGATAAGAAATGAAGAACTAAATAATTTCAAAAAAATAAACCTTATCCAAAACTCGATTGCCCGACACTTTAAGAAATTGACAAAACTGTTTATTTGATGTCTTCGAAGAGTATAAATATCAATATAATGGTTGTCTTGGTAACGTCTTAACGTGTTGAAGACATGCGCAGAAACCCTATTGACTCATAAGCTGTAATGCCCCGTCTACACGCTCCGTCTTACCTGCGAGCATGCCTGTGCAAACCAGTTTGCGCAGCTAAGCGCGTGTGTGTGGACGGCAAGAAGGTAGCGCGCGCAGTCCCGAATGTTCCGTCTTTTTGTACAGTCATGACTGCACAAGCCTGGACTGCGCAGGCAAGACGGAGCGTGTAGATGGGACTTAAATATAACAGCTGATATAGAATTACCATTACACATAGTTTAAACTATGAAGCTATGTATAGTGGGTATAGTTTCAACTGATAGTCGTGGTGGCCTAGTGGTTAAAACACCAGCCTCTTAAGTATAAGTGCGGGTTCGATTCCAGGTCAGGCAAGTACCGATGTAACTTTTCTAAGTTATCTGTGCTTTAGGTGAAGGAAAAGATCTTGAGGAAACCTGGTCTTTAAGTCTGAAATCGCCAACCCGCATTAAGCAAGCGTGGTGATTAAGCTCAATCCTTTTCTGTATGAGAGGAGTCCTGTGCCTAGCAGTGAGGTTGTTGATGATGATAGTTTCAAGTCAAAAGAAAATACTCTAAGAATTGATGCCAAGCATTAGGTTCCACTTTTTTTTTCAAATCAAAACGTGTCAACGCACTATGTAGGCCAATAACTTTCTACGTTACTTGCCAATATCACGAGAAAGTGAATGTATTTATTTCAATTTGAAAAGTTCGGTTTTTGGTATCAATGTCTTAAAAACTATCATATCCCAACGAAGCGTTTCGCCTTGTCTTTTATACCCCATAAATCGAGGAACTGGAACAAATTACCAGCGGCGGTGTTTCCGTCTGACTACAATTTAAGTGTGTTCAAGGCTAGAGTGAATAGGCTCTTAATAAACTAGCGCGCTTTACCATCAAGGATTTCGTCACTGCTTACCGTCAGGCGGGATTGAGGTCAAGCACTAGTTTATAGATTATAAAAAAATACTTTAGTAGCAGAATAATCTAGCATAAACAAAAGCTAAAAATATAATAGGTCCAGCGAGAACTGACTTTCCGAAGCTCCTCCATTTCATGCAGGAGTCGCCAGCGTTGTCCCAGTCAGGTAGACCACCAGGCAAGACGTAACACTTGCGTTTCTCCAAGTCAGCGAAGTACCACAGCAGTTGGTTTAGACCTAGGTTACATAAGGTACCGAACAAGGTATTAATAAACCAATAAATATGAATCTGAGGATCATGGTCGTCTAGCAGAACTGGGAGTTGTTCGAAAAAACCTGGGCCTCTGGCGCACAGGCAAGTGAAGAGACACGGGTGATTTTAGTCAGTAAAAGTCTGATACGCCATTCCGCTCCGCCCTAAGTGGGAGAGGTCATTTGATGATTTCTCATCCAAAAAAAGGCTATGGTTGCATCTGTTTGAGTTCATAAAGAGGGATGTCCAAGGTTACCCCCTATATTACAATTTTCTTGCATTTATTGCAATTTTCAGGTCAGAAAAAGTTATATATTGATTGACACCAGATTCGCGACCGTAATAAGAAAGTATTTACAGAATTACAACCGCTATAAAAAAGTCGGTTCGACCTTCTACGTCCATAATAATATAATCCTATTGACTTACCATTTAATGAAATATCAACCTTGAACCATACCAGTTCGTAAATGTTAAATGTAATGAGACATCTGCGGAACGTACGGCAAAGAAAGCTCAGTGGCTGAAGGGTCAGTCGCAATATTCAGTTGTTATGATAAACCAAACGGTCAAAACGCGGAGTCTTGTTCAGCGCGCTACGCGACGGAAAGTAACGTGGCGTCATTGTCAGTCTGTCTGTGTCGACACTTTATGGTGTGTGGTTTTTGTGACGTGCCTGAATTGTCCAGATAAATGGATTTAATTAGAGTATTAGCTATTATAGAGGGCTTAGAAGACGTTGCCGCTCTTCGCTAACGCCACGCGCGCGATGGACCACACACGCCGAACGTTCAGCTACGCCAGCCGAAATTTCGGTCGCGCAACGCATCGCGTAATGTGTCGTTTGCTATGCAAAATTCATTAAATGCGGTTTAGCTAAAAAAACCGTTCGAAGGAAGGTTAGACCCTACGCCGAATGTGGAGTAATTGTAGCTGATGTGTCCTAAAGTACTTGAAATACCCTGCGAGCGTATTTAGCCGAACTTTCGGCGCCGTACGTTCCGCAGATGTGTCGCGACTCTAATTTGCTCTAGTATAATCAACCTGACACTGCACATATATACATCATTTGCAAAAAATAGATGATGACTTTTTACATAAATTGATATATAATTAATACAAAAATATTAACATCGCATTCATCTTTTAAATATAATAAGTTATCAAAAATCAGAAAGAAGTTTATTGATGATTTCATAGCAACAAAGTGATATAAGGTACTTAAACATCTATATATGAATATATAAACATGTTTATAACAATAATGAAAAATACCAAAATAATATAAGTACAAAACCTAGTTTGGCCCGCTTACGTACAAAATCAAAGACGTATAACATTTCATGAAATTAATATAGGTCGTAAACTTACCGCAAGCGAAAGCGAAGAGCACCAAACTGTAGATGAAGAAGAACTTGACGATATCGATGACCATGCGGCCGAGAGAGATCTGCAGCGGCCCCAGGTGTGGGTTTATGGAGAACAAGTGCACCAATTTGAGAGCACTGAACAAAACATAAAACTAGTAAGTAACGATAATACTGGACTGCCTACCTGCAACCTAATTATGCAACACACTATTACACACACTGTTAATCCATTGCTCCATGTGTTCGAAAACGTGTCTGCTCAACAACGTAAATAACGCAATGAATGTTGTTGAACTGTCAAAATGAAGCCCATTACTACTGATAGTGTGTTAGGCAATTACCCTGCTGTTTTTAAAAGAAGAGTAAAAGCTACACTTTATCATAGCTGTTAGCATAACATAGAATGTATAAGAGAATTATGAAAATAATTCACGATTTCACGAGCCGTACGGAGGACGGCTCGGAGCAGTTGTGTTGCAATGTGTGCCGGGTACGATGCGCCTAATGTTGTTGTGTTGGGAGTTTGGTCGTGGAGGGTCTTCAGATCAATCTCCCTTTGGCGCAGCATCGTTGGTCGTGTTGTTAGGTTTGACATTAATTTATTTATTCTTTCGCACATAAATTGTACAATGGCGGACTTAATGCCTTAGGCATTCTCTACCAGTCAACCATAGGTGGTGAAGAGATTAGTAGTAGGTGCTTTAAAGGAAAACATTATTATGAAAACATACTCTTAACACTATATAAAAAAATACTTAAATAAGCTCCTCGCTCAACTGCCGTCTTCCTTCCTATTCGCTCAGTTTTTCTGAGTGAATAGGCTCTTAATAAACTAGCGCGCTTTACCATCAACGATCGCATCACTGCTTACCATCAGGCGGGATTGTGGTCAAGTGCTAGTTTATAATTATTTAAAAAAAAATTGAATATTTTTGTGTTCTTTACTTTTGCACTCGCTGATTTCATTTCAGAATTTATTGTCCTATTGCAGATATGTTGGAAGAGTTTTCTTATGAATTAAGCGTCACCTCTGTACCTTTATTCTGTTCAGTTATTTCTTGTATTTGTACAGAAATGGTAAAATAAATAAATAATCTTCTCTCGACCGAAATCGGATAATGACTGATAGCCGATCTCATCGAGGATTGGCCAAATACGCAGGAGATGTCCGCAGACACAGATATACTCTGTTCCTTTACTCTCGTAGAGGGAGACACGATCGGAGAAAGGTCAGACCTATCATCATCTGTGAAAATTTCATCTGTCTAGCCATCACGGTTTTTAAGATATAACCAAGTCACAGGCAGATGGACAGCAGACTCTTCTTAATGGGTCCCGTATGATCCTCTGGGAACGGAACACCAAAAAGTGATTTTTTTCAAACTAAATCCCAATGATGAGGCAACTATGCATTTTGCCATTCTTTAACTAATTAAATCAAATATGTTCAATAATTTAGTCTCTATAGCTAGTCATGATCATCATCATAAGGATTTAATTATGCAAATAATTTTGATAGTTTTCGTTTAGATGAGCTGCCGATTGCGATAAAATATCAAAATGCAGAACGGAGACGGTAAGCCAACTTAACGCGATTGTCCCTGGCAGTCACCCATCCAAGTTCTGACCGCGCACGATTCATGATGATAATGATGATGATGATAACTAGCTATAGTGACTAAGTTATTGAACATATTTGATTGAATTTTCGTGTACAAAATGGGAACGGCATGCGATATATGCAGTTTAATTTATTGTCGTATTGTCGCCTCCATCTTGTGTCATCACATCAAATAATTCCGTATATCGCAGTTCACTGCCAGTCATAGGCCTCTCCCAGGTTGTATCACAACAGCCTCTCCCCACATTCCGCATCCAATCTGTCCCAGCTACTGTATATTTTTAAGGTTCATTAAAAATGGATCAAAAATCCTACCTGAAAATATTCGCCGCAGCAAACAATCCCTCAGCAATCAACTGAGGATCGAAGGCATCCCAGTTCTCTCTCGCAATGAACTTGGTCTGGGGGTCTCTCCTAATTTCAGTCGTCTGCTGGATATAGGCCGCGAACCTTAACACGGCAACGGCCACGTAGAGAGAGTTTCTGGTGAAGTCGATGAAATTCCACATGTTACGGAGATAGGAGCGGATGCCTTCGATGTAGATTTCTTGGGTTTCTTCCCATATGAAGCCTAAAGAGAAAATATGTAATATAATTCTTGTTCAGATCCTTTAAATGACAGTACGGAATACTTGGGGTTAAATAGGTAAAATCGGCAGGCTAATAGCGTCACACATTATCAATCGCAATGGGTTTCATTTTGACAGTTCAACAACATCATTGCGTTACTTATGTTATTCAGTAGATGGGTAATTTTCACGAAATGGCGAAATTCGGCTATCTTAAAATTCCAAAAAATATTTAAATTATTTGATATTTCTTGTATGTGAATTTGATAGTACTAATGTTACTTGAATTTAATTATGTAGTGGTCCCAAACATTATCGCGTTTTATAAAAGTTATGAGGACATTAAAAAAAATCAAAGTGAGGGAATGACAATCAAGGTGAGGGAATGATTATTATTATTACAGACAAGTCAAGAAGCTTTTCAAATAAAATGTTTTTTTTTTAAGTATAATCTTTAATTATTAAATGAAATTTTGTTCTTAAACAATAAGTAAGATCAATGAGTAATTTCAGCGAATCACAAAATTATTGCAGCACTTTGGCATAACTCTAATTTAAACTTATTTTTATTTGTTACAGCACTTAATTTAATAACAAAACCCTTGCTTAAAACTTAAAGATTCTTCTAACAGCATTTTTTATAACAGAAAAACTTCTTATTTTAAACTTTAGTCTCATACATAAAATGAAGATTTGTAATATCCCATGTGAAAATGTTTACACTTTTCTGCGCATTCACAACATGAAAGACTTCTAAATTCCAAGACATCATTACTGAAGACAAATTGACGAATTTTTTGGGTTCCACGAAATGCAGCAATGATTGTTGACTGTTTGACTAAGTCTTCTATTTTCGCGATATTAGCAGTGGTAACTTCGAATAGTTTTATTGAAGAACATCTTGCCAACAAAATTTCTTTGAGAGATTTCAAATTTACGATGTCCTTGCCTTCAGCCACTACCTTATCAGCTGTTCTTTTTAATGTGCCACCTACGCCATCAGGGGCACCTTTGCCATGGCCAGGTTCTGAATAATTCCACGCAAAAAATGTCGCATCCGGAAACAAATCATTTATATGATGATATACTAGATGAAACATGAACTTGTTCTTGTATTGGTTGACAGGACTATCACTTAGCATGTGTATTCTGTGAATGTTTGGAATGTGATTTTTAAGCCATTCAAAAACTGGTAATAAGTGTGCCCATACTGCCGTTGCATCGTGTCTATTATTCTCAGAAAGAGAACAAAACGTGTAGGGTTTTACAGTACCATTTTCACGTAAATATAATACTCCTGTATGTAGTGTAACTTGTTGTCTTGCACCTCCGAAATGTACTGCCTGAATCTCTTCGTTGTATTTGCAACAATAATTTTCACTGAAATCTATGTGAATAAGGACTTCATTGTCAGTTAAAGTCTTTTTAAGTTCTGATATGGTCTGATACTGGTGTGTTATTGTAGCAACGTGTTTAAATAATGAAGGCAAAGTTTTTTCTAATTGAAGTACCAATGTTCTCAGTGAAAGCTTGATCTCTTTTAAAATAGGTTTTCTACAAATCTTCATCTTTCCATTTTTTTCGAAGGATGTAGTTTCATAGATCCACTGTTGATAAGTCACTATTCTGTTTGGCTGTGGAAGATTATACTCTAGCATTTTGTTTGCACAACCTTCACATTCTCGTAACAGACATTTAGTTGAATAGACATTGCATGTTCTCATGGTCAAGAAATTAGTAAGATTACAACAAGGCAATACTCTATTTTCATGTTACTTCATAATCATTCGTTGACCATTTGCGTGGATTACACATTTGCATGTGTTACGGTCTTTTATGTTTGCCCAAGTCACCCAAAAAGGCCGAAACCTGCAGAAAGTTGTCAAGCTTATTTTATACTCAACTGCAGTCAGGAATTTACTGTGCAAATTTTTCAGGGTATCGCAAAGTAAACGTTTTTGTTTCACCTGTCCCATTGACCTTATAAAATCTTTCTTTCCTGGGCACATTCGGGAATTTTCGTCCTTTTCCAAAAAATCTTGAACATCCTTTTTGACCTTTATCAATTTATCACTGACTTTTCTAGAAACCCTCTTTTTATAATCCTGTTTGAAAAACTGTTTTGATAAGCTGAGTAGTTTATGCTTCTTCAAAAGATCTGGTTTTACTATTTCATGGTACTTTTTCTTTT
Organism: Sesamia inferens; assembly: GCA_037179545.1. Taxonomy (NCBI): domain Eukaryota; kingdom Metazoa; phylum Arthropoda; class Insecta; order Lepidoptera; family Noctuidae; genus Sesamia; species Sesamia inferens. The sequence continues at coordinate 10,379,277 of CM073935.1, read as the reverse complement.
CACTATGTTTCTTTAAATTACTGTACCCATCTTTTAGCTGTTTGGTAATAACTTCTGATAGAAGAAGCTTCTTCTTAACAATTTCAGGAACGCGGACGTTCTTCAAGAGAGCGGATACTTTAGCTTCTGGTGAAGTCTGATTATTTTTGTTCTGTCTTTGACATCTCTTACGGAATCTCTCTTTTCTTCTTATTTCTTGTTTCAATTTTTCCTGTAATCTGGATATTTTTGCATAAAGTATTCCTCTACGTCTTCTGAGTTGCTGCCTTCTCCGATTAACTGCCAAATTTCTTAATTGATCATTATTTTGCATAGGTTCTGGGCTAGGAGGCGGTGTCTCATCTAACAGTCTTGCTAAATTCTTTCGCACTTTCATCGTTTTGTTTCTATATGTTTGACTATTTTCCTTCCAGTTTTTCCTTTTTTGTCTTCTTTCTCGGGAACTCATTGCGGATATAGGTTTAACTTGACCTTTTTCTTTTTTTTTAAGGTATTTAATTCTTTCTTTTTGGCGCAGTACTTCAAGTGTTACAGGATCAGCTTTCATTTTTTCCCTGCGTTTTCGGTCATATTCTTGCTTTTTCAATTTAGCTTCTTCTTTGCTTATCTTCTTTTTTCTTGACATTTTTTAGCCTACAACAATATTGCAGCAATAAATTCAAGCGTTAATTAAAAAATAACAATAAAAAGAGCCAGTTAGCCCACCCAAAAATCATTCCCTCATATATCATCATTCCCCCACCATAAACTTTAATGAGGGAATGATGGTGAGGGAATGACGAAATAAAGAATAAACGTAAAGGACTCGTGACATAACCTTACTTTGGAAATGATTTTTCTGCTTAAGAAAATAACTCCCAAAAGCCATCTTATCTGTGCAACTTATAATCACTTAAAGTGCTTACCTTTTGGTTTTTTAGAATGTGATGAAATGACGGTCAAAAATTTAATTTAGCCATAAAATTAATAAAATCTTTTTGCAGCGCACATCCGAACACAATTACAAAAAATTCGCCATTTTGATAAATTGACATTAGTGCCAACTTTCAAAAACTAATGGTAGCGTTCGTATTTTATTTGAAATGCGTTCATAATTCAACTGCCAGTAATAGTGTGAGGGAATGATTTATTTATGTGAGACATTAATAAATATTTAATTATTTTATTCGTTTTTTGCTGTATAACGCTTATTTCGGTTTTTCCAATAAATATATAATATGTTTATACAATACAGCCTACTTGAATATGATTCGAATGATATTTGTGCTTTTTTGGTAAATAAAAGTAAATAAAATTGGTACTTGGGACATAGTGAGGGAATGATATTAGGAACATTTTGGTTATGCATTTTTATTTATTTATTTATACAGCTCGAAAATCTCATGTGAAAGTGTTAGGTATAGTTATGAGGATTGTATAGAAATATTAGTAACATCCATTTCTTTCTTAGATTTTTACATAAACTCCAAGGACAAGAATTCCGGATTTTCGTGAGAATTACCCAGATACATTTTCAAACTTAGGGAGCAATGGAATAGTAATAAGGTTCAAAATGATTGCAACTGATAGTAATAGTGTGTTACGAAATAGGGTAGTTGACTAAAAAAAACTAATTAGTCCGTCAGTCAGATTTACAAAAAATACTAGACACGCATTTTTTTCGTTTTTCATATAAACAAAAAATTAAGACGACACAGTGCGTTGAAAACTCGTGTGACGTCACCAGCCACCACTCCTGGTCTTTGGTGCCTTTTATATTTGTCAATTTTTATTGATTTGATAAAATAATACGATACGTATGTAATATTTTTCTATAATCTGAATGACGGACTAAATAGAATCAATTTTTTTTCCCAGGAAACATCCCTATTAGGGTGCTGGTAATGCGATGCTTGCCGCTGTGGAGTCATAGATTGCTAGCCAACTTTTTATATACCAGGACCTCATTGTGCCTGTAGCGATACAGAGTGCCCTAGTAAGCCGTTTTTCCTGACTGTCTTTTGGGAATCTGACAATCATTACAGATCGTCAGAAGCCCGAAATTCTGGTAACCAATCTTACCAAGTGGTATACTCAGTAACTAAGCTATGAAGGTCAGATTGGCAGTCGCTATACGTAAAAGACTAGTAATCAGCTGCATCTGGTTAAAGAGGAAGACCACAATATAGCTTAATGCAAGACAGAGGAAGATGATGATGTGTATTTAGGTAACTTTAGATGGATAGAATACTCTTTAAATATTGTAATAAGTAATGTAGATAATAACTATAAATGTCATCTGCCGAACTTTTTCCTATCTATATTAGGGTCGGTTTCCAGTCTAACCGGATTCTGCTGAATACCAGTATTTTACATGGATAGACTACCTATCTGACCTCCAACATCCAGTTACTGGGTAATACCCTTTGGTAAGACTGTTAACACAGACTTCCGGATTTCTGATGACCCGCAACGACGGTCGAAAATCTACAGATGACAACCGAGACCAACGGCTTAACGGGCTTCAGAGGATTTACGAGGCACGGAGGGGTCTCGGTATGTAAAGCTGATCCATCCACAAACCAACGGCAGCAAGCGTAACTTAACCTGACTGATCGACCTGAGCGGCTGTTGTTATTTAGCGAGGAGCCCCCCCCCCCCCCCCCCCTACAATAACTATGATTATGTAAAAAAAACCGGCCAAGTGCGTGTCGGACTCACGCACAAAGGGCTCCGTACCATTAACTTATCTTACTAGATCTCGTTCAAAATAATTTTCGTTGGTAGATTTGAAAGTAACGTACAATTATATGTTTGTTTTAGATTTTACATTTTCTTATTTTAGAAGTTAGAGGGGGGGGACCAACTTTTTCCAATTTGGAAGCGTCTGTCACGCAAACTATTCAGTTTAGAAAAAAAATATTTTAAAAACCTCCATATCATTTTTAAAGACCTATCGATAGATACCCCACACGTATGTGATTGATGAAAAAAAAATTTTTGAGTTTCAGTTCTAAGTATGGGGAGCCCCCAATATTTATCATTATTGTAGCGTCAAAATCTTAATACGGTTCACAGAATACATCTACCTACCAAGTTTCAACAGTATAGCTCTTAGTTTCGGAAAAAAATGGCTATGACATACAGACGGACAGACGGACAGACAGGCATGACGAATCTATAAGGGTTCCGTTTTTTGCCAATTGGCTACGGAACCCTAAAAAACACAGCAAATTTACTCTATAGATAGTGAAGCTGCTACATATCTATGTAGACCACACTCTACAAGAAGTAAATCCACCACTAGGTCAGTGTGGGTCGGTAGATGCCAGATGTCTTCGTTAAATTGTTGAACATTGGAAAGGAATCTTCAATTCAATTCAATTCATTTATTAGTGTGATTTTTGGTAAGTACATTTTACAATGTGATCTTAATATCATACGCTTCATGGTATAACAGCAGTGGCGGTGAAATAATTTGCACCAAGTAAATATTCAAACATCATCTCCGAAACCCCACTGGGCCAGCGTGGTAGATTACGGCCCACTCTCTCTCACCGAAAGGAGACCTGTGTCCCAGGAACGGGAACATTATACATTATGTAAAGAAAACCCTGTCCGATGCGTGAAGGTATTGTTTAGGTATCGATAACTGATTCTAATAATGTCAACAAAGCCGGGCTAAACTTAAAAAAAAATCCCCCTAAGAAAATAAATATTATTTATTTATTTATTTTATTATTTATGTACACACAATAAAATACATATAGATACAACAAAATGAAGATCTGAGTACAAAGGTACAGCTTATTTCTTAAGAAATTTCTTCCAGCAGACCTGCGAAAGGAGAAGTAAAACAGAAATGTAGACAATAGTGTGTAAGAACAAGAAGAAAATAAAATATGAATATGATAACTATTAAAGTAATAATATTAAATATACCTAAACATATAAACCTAAAATTAAAATCGAGGTAACTTAATGCATGTGCGGTAGGCAACACGTTAGGGGTCCATCGCTATTCGCTCCGTCACAAATGGTGTTGTCACTTTTTAAAAAAAGACCAAATTTTGGGGAAGTTGGAAATTCGCGGAAAAAAAATATTATTTCAAAATTCATTACTATTGTCACTATGACGATTACGTAAAATTTCATATTTTACTAGCGACCCGGTAAACGTTGTTTTGCCATATAAATAATTTCCTAGAAAAAAAAAATGATAAATAAATGTTGGCCGATTCTCATAGATACCGGCAAATAAAAGCACAAAAAATTTCATCAAAATCGGTGAAGCCGTTTCGGAGGAGTATGGCAACGAAAACTGTGACACGAGAATTTTATGTATTAGATTTGGCCATGTGTATACCTAACATTTATTATCCGTTTGGGTCGGACGGGGTTTTCTTTACATATTGTATAAAAGCTTATTACGTAAATATTCGAGCATACTCACCTAAAACATAAACCACAACGCATAATTCTAAATAGGTAGGTCCGTTCCCCCTCTGCTTGAGGAGTTCCTTTTCCAGCTCTTTCACCATCCACTCCGGACCAAACAGTTGTATCGCCTGCACTTCCGCTCTTTGTGATACCAAGATTAGAATCACTGTGGATAACAAACTTGTTAAAAAGTGAAATAGGAAAGACATAGGTAAAAAATTTCGAGACACAATTTTTTTTGGAATTCGATTAAATTTCATAGCTTATGCGATAGTTTTTGGCTTGGTTGCTAAGACCTTTGGGCCATTTCTTCGTTATTCTTATTTTCTTTCGTAACTCCTAAGCTTATCCTAACTTAACCTATCTCCTTTCGTTTCCCGCGTGAGCAGACTAGGATGGGTTTGGGGTAAAGTCATGATGTGGCCACTATGCTACAATATTTCCATGTTCTTTATAAATTATTCACTGAATGCACTTTTTACTACATAAATCACGCGCTGTATTTAGTAAACAACACTATAAATAATTTTAAAAGTCCAATGAATAATAAGCGTGACACTCAGCTTGACTTTCCTACCAAAACTCCCTTATGCGATATGAGGGAACAGATAAGCATATAGCCTTTTTAAATTATAAACCGCCTTTAGCTTTATGGTAGTCGAGCAATTGGTATCTTGAATTTAAAAGGATTCAGTCATTCAAGCGGAAAGTTAGGTTCCCATATCGAAAGATAATAGTCGAAAAACTATAGGTTTAAAAAGTGCTTTTAGTAAAATATTTCACCAAAATATATCTTAGCTAAATCTTTTTCTACAATGGATTTTTTTAACCATCTTCACCGCAATAATATGGGTAAAGTGAGCTGTCTTTCCAACTGTTGCTAAGGATTGACACTATGGACAGCTCATACCAAGTTCACTTCACCATCCCAAAATGGGACTTCCCGAAAAAACTTTTAAAAAAAGCCAACATCAATTTTAAATATCGAACGGGGAAGCGAAGAGATTTCGTTCTTGAAAAAATAATAAAAAAAAATACGATGAAAAGGCGGGAATAGAAAACTTTTACTTTAAATTTTGTTTTTTCTTGTAGGTAATGCCGGTTTTTTTCTACTCACCTCACAATCAAGGTGTAAAGCAAGAGTAGTTAGCTCGGGTGTAAGCGTCAATTGCACCCTCGAACTATAGTTAATATCTCGCAATTGTTACCTTACAGCCCTTGGCCACTAATCTACTATTTCTATTTTAGAAGTATGAGGAACAGGGTATAAAATTCACTCATCCCCCATAGAAAAGGGAGGATCCGCCGACCAAACAGGTGTTGAATATGGCGGGCATTTGCCTAACGGTTGATGTTCGGAAGTTGTATGTACAGTAATGGTCAAAAGTGTATTACAACTTTTGAACTTTATTGCACTAACAATAAGCGTCAAAAGTCATAATATGTTGTGTAAATTCTGCTTGTGAGTTACAGGATTTGCGTGACGTCAGTATAACGCGTTTTTCTCATGTGGCGTTTGTGGATACCGCTACACTGTTACAATAAATTCCTATTGTATATGTGTAACCTTTGTTGGAGAATTTGGCGATGTAATAGTTTAGAACGACCATGCACAGAAAGCAATGTGAATACAAATGGCATAACAAGTTACTAGACGGGTATGTTAAGAACTTCATGAAGGGTTTTCACATGACTTTGCCGATGATCGAACAGTAGGGGATGACCATGTACCGGGAGCAATAGAAAGCAATAATACAAATAGCACACTCACAAAAACAAATCAAATCCTAGACGCGAGTGAAGAACATCATGAAAGTTTTACCAATAGAAAAGTCAAGGCAGAACATACACAAGAAGCAGTAGCAAGCAATGATGATGATACAAAAGATATACTCACATAGAAAGAATAAATAACTAGACGCGTGTATCAAGAACTTCATAAAGGGTTTCCTCATGAGTTTGCCAGTGGAACAGTTAGGAGCGACCATGTAGAGAGAGCAGTAGAAAGGAAACAGTAAGGCGACGCGACAAATGATCATAATCTTCTCCATAGCGGTCTTCCGACGGAACCCAGGGACGCCCTCGTACCAGATCGACGCTAAGAGCTGTTGGATGTTCGGGTGGGCTACGAACTATAGAAAGAAACAAAATAATTATTGTTGTAGAGAGAAACATTTAGGACTGTAAAAAAGTATTTGGTTCATTGTCGTATTTTAAAAGTTATCGCAGTGTAGCTAAGAGTACAGTTTCGGCTTCAACGGATTCATAATACTTTTTACAGTTTAAAATTTGGCTTTAGTATTCGCTCGATATTATGTCTTTGTCAAGTAAATTAATAATTCATGAGGAAAGTCAGTGCTTGCGTGTCGTAACTTTAAGTACTCTGAGGTAAATTACAGGCGTTAAATTTTAAAGTTCATGATAATTTTGTAACTTAAATTACAGTAACTTCATTACAAAAGTATATATGTAGTCTTTAGTCGTTAAGAAGATAAAGAAAGTTCTAGAAAGACACAGTCACCTTCTTCTGCTTAAAATTGATGGCTAGTTCCAACCGTGCCAACTTCATATGATCTCCATCCACGAAAGCCGGTTCATCAGGGTCGTGGTTCAGAATAATGGCTAGCTCCTGGGAGCTTCGCGACTGGTCCAGTAGGTCTACGCCGAACATTTGTGATTGGCGACGAAGTTCCAGGTATTCTGCTTTACATTCCTAGAGGAGAGGGCATTTTTCTTATCAATTTCTATTATTATGATCGCGATTAAGAGTTTTTAAGTAACCAAACTAACAAAAAACCATTTCTTCAATGTGAACCAGCAGTTCCTGAGGTTAGTGCATCGAAACAAAGAAAATCTTCAGTTTTATAATATTAGTATAGATATTATAGTGGGTATAAATGAGATATTTTATTCCCAAAATAATAACATAAAGAAATGTAATTCCCTAAACTTCGCAATATATACGTACATAATGTAGCCATTATGTGAGCGCCCCAAAACAGTAATTGAAGTTAAAATAACGATTAATTTGTATATGTAAAACTGTGAAGGTACAACATTAGCAATTCGCAACAACACTTACATAGGAGTAATGCTCAACCTATCAATTTGTTTACAGTTGGTTGATCCGATATTAAGTTACGCACTCGAATGTTATGGACTGACATTCAAAAGTAAATTAGAAAAATTAGAAGCTCAGCAAATCAGATTTTTAAAAGTAATAGTAAGCAAGAAAACCAAAATCAAATGTAAAGATGATTACAATAAGTTGTTTAAAATTTGTAAAATTCTTCCTGTCAGCTTAAAGCATAAATACCTAGCTCTGGTTAGCAGTTATGGTAGCTGGGAGCGTCACTCGCTAGTAACCCATAACTACGCAACTAAGATGGTGTCAGCAGGTAAATTTAATGTACCAAGAGTTAATAATTATTTTGGCGACCGAACGCTGGACAAAAGAGTACCATACTGGCTCAACCAATTGCCTGCTGACATAAGAGGTCAGAAAACAAAAAGAAAATTTGCCAGATCACTTAAAATGTTCTCACTAAGTAGTCTGTAAGCGATTCTGTAAGACCTGATATTGTTAAAGTAACTTCTTTGCTAGTAATAATTAATTATTGATGATGCACTGTTTGTTCCGTTCCCACAGACAAAACGTGAAAACGGTTTTGCGGGGCATGGCTTTTATCTCAATATATTGTACACTAGGTTAAGAAAATAAATAAATAAAAATAATAATAATTACACAATCTTCTTACCTGTTCAGCAAAAGCCAAGTTCCTTAGTTCCCAGGAGAGTTCGAAGGCTGTCAGAATAGGGTCAGTTGAAGATAAGGCTATCAGCGAAGGTGAAGCCAACGCTCTGTATTCATTGAGTCGAGCCAGTGAGTGTCGGAGGGAGTCTTCTGTAGACATTCGGATACATTCCTCACAGCCACACCTGCAAATTATCTGTATGTTTATACCAGTAAGCCTAGTATGAGTTTTCAATACGAAACTCAATCGTCGATAACGAGCGCGTTTGGCCCTCTCATTGGTTCAGATTTCCGCGACCTTGAAGCGGGCCAATCGCTGAGTCAAACGCGCTCGATATCGACGAACGAGTTTCGTAATGAAAACTTATACTAGGCCTACAGGGGTGTTACGGAGCTTCGACTCCGACTCCGTTAAATCGGAACTTCCGATTATTATCATACCTTCGGTTCCGATACTTTTAAATCGGAGGTTATTAAAGCATAACATAGCGGCGGCGGCCTGTCGACTGTTATGAACACTGTAGCTACAATGAGTTTTCATTACGAGACTCGATCGTCAATATCGAGCGCATTTGGTGCTCTCATTGGTTGAGAGTTCTTACAACCTTGAAGAGGGCCAATCGGTGAGTCAAACGCGCTCGATATCGACGTTCGAGTCTCGTAATATAAAGTCATGGTAGCTACACAGGTTCATACATACCGCGTGGGAAATTGGGTTGTATCCTAAAAAATAATTTAATGTCCATCAGATAGATTTATAAAAAATATTGAACACGTATTTTTAATTTTTTCTCTCATTCAAATACTTAGGAAGATATATTGATTTGAAATGTCGCATAACGTCACGCCGTGCTACAAAATATACAACGGCGTGCCGTAATTAGCCCCCACTTCGTAATTTTAATACGCTATATCTCAGTAGTTTTTGGTAATTTCGACAAAATGAAAAATACGGGTCTTAATTTTTTATTATTATCTATAAGACGAACTAATTATTTTTTTGATTTTCATACCTTGGATACATCCCTATTCCCTGACTACTGCTACATGCACTCTATAGTCAATTATTATCTTTTCATTTGTTATTAGTTTGTTACGCAAACGGCACATTACATTAGGTACATTACACGGTTATAGACATTTGTTTTGATTATTCGCTAGATTTGGAGTCAACACATTTGATTTAATTTGTTTTGAAGCTTTTGTTTATTTAATGTAATTATAATATGCTACTTTGGGTTTTCATTAATTTTATTTATTTCTCGTTCATTTGGAAACATGCCAATTTTCTTTTCACTGTTTGTGTTTAATTTTACAACAAAAAAATTTAAGTGAAGAAATTGACTGAATAATGTTTTTGTTTAATTAAAAAAACACCATTTCTCGCCCTGCCTCCGCCTCCGGTTCCGACTCCGGTTCCGGCACCGATAAATCAAATTTAAAAACTCCGACTCCGGTTTCGGTTCCGATATTTCGTTACATGCCTAGTTTATACCCTACTAGCGGCCGCTCCTATTGGTCGCGGCATAATCTTATATAGCCTAAAGCCTTCCTGGATGAATGGGCTATCCAACGCAAAAAGAATGTTTCAAATCGGACCAGTAGTTCCTGAGATTAGCGCGTTCAAACAAACAAACTCTTCAGCTTTATATAAAGGGTGTATCTGACATCGATGCACAAACGAGTACCATGGATCCAGAACATGATTCTGAACCCCGCCAGTGGTGGAATTTTTCGTCGGCTTTTTCATGATTTAAAAATATCTATACATATGTATTTTTTTTCACTTTAGACCGTTCATAATTGCTATGCTTTACGCCTTGTCCATCATCAGCTTAGTACTTTTCTTTGTAAGAATAGTCTACTGAATCCTTTCCAATCTGGTTTTCGTCCTGGTCACAGTACCACTACAGCCTTAGTTAATGTCACTGATGACATACGTTTGGGTAAGGAGCAGGGAAATCTGACGGTTCTTTGCTTACTGGATTTTAGTAATGCATTCAACAATGTCGATTTCGATATCCTACTTGGCATGCTTTGCTCGCTTAACATATCTCCAACGGCGATTGACTGGTTTCGTAGTTACCTGTATGGCCGTCGGCAACGTATATGCATAGAGGAGTCTTGCTCTTCGTGGTGCTATACTTCTTCCGGTGTACCTCAGGGCGGCGTTTTATCTCCTTTACTTTTCGCAATATTTATCAACTCCATCACCAAAAACCTTCTTTCTTCCTACCACCTTTATGCAGATGATTTGCAGATTTATAAACAAGCTGGCCATTCAGATCTAGCTGGCGCCATTCAAATCATCAACAAGGATTTGTTCTCAATCTGTGAGTGGAGTGAGGCGCATGGGTTGCATGTTAACCCATCGAAGACTCAGGTCATTGTTATTGGCAGTTCAAGGATGTTCCCCAGGATAGACTGGTCGCAACTTCCCCAAGTTCAATTTAATGGTACTGCTATTCCGTTCAGTGAGAAGGTTAAGAACCTTGGGTTTGGATCGATAAGCATCTTTCCTGGGATCCACAGCTACAAGATGTCAGTCGAAAAATTTTTGCATCTGGTAAGTCTCTGAGACGGTTACGGAACTTTCTTCCTACTGCCACTAAAACTGCGCTTGCACAATCACTTCTACTTCCCATCCTTGACTACGCAGATGTCAGTTATCCAGATCTTACTGAGGCACAACTAGATAAACTTGAGCGACTTCAAAACTTTTGCATAAGATTTATATTTGGCCTGCGCAAATATGATCACATATCTGAATTTCGTACAAAGCTTAAGTGACTTCCCATACGTCTTCGCCGGAATTCTCATATACTATTTCAGCTCTACAATATTTTGTTTAATCCTAAAACCCCCTCTTATCTTAAAGAACGTTTCAAGTTCCTTCATGACACACATAATAGATATCTGAGGTCATCGGAAAACCTGATATTAGACATGCCGATGCATTCCACTAGTTTCTATAATAAATCCTTTACTGTACAAGCAGTTCGGCTATGGAATGACTTGCCCGTGTCCGTAAGGCGTGCTCAAACACTGTTTACTTTTAAAACTATGATAAAAAAGCACTTCCTCTCTCTTTAAACATATTATTATATTTAATGTGCTCTTGTATGATATTTATTAATTAGATGTATAAATTTATTTAAACTAGTATGATACACTTAACGTATATATTTATTGTATAATCTATGTAAATAGTACACTGTAGACTACCTACACTATTTCTTTATCCTACCGCTTAGAATTCCATCCAAAGGTTGTCTGTAAAAGATCGCTCTTAGCGATAAGACCGCCCATTGTGTCACCCTTTGTAAAATATTTTTATTTATGTTCTGTAATCTATATGGTGTACATAATAAAGAGTATTCTATCTATCTATCTACTTTTATAACCCAATAAGATTTTAAAGTAAAAATTAATTAATTCGCTAATTACATAAAAAAAACGCAATGAAAACAAAACTCCGAAAAACTACCTTATCAGCTGATTTAGTAGAATTCACATCAGGGATCAACGTCATACCTACAAACCCGCACGGCGGCACGCTTACAACGTTCAACGGCCGAGCCGACACTTTTTTTAAACACTGTGAATTCTGTAACCGTTCATTAACGACATCTGAGCATTTGCGTTGCGATGTGTGCCGGGTACGATGCGCCTAATGTTGTTGTGTTGGGAGTTTGGACGTGGAGGGTCTTCAGATCAGTCTCCCTTTGGCGCAGCTTCGTTGGTCATGTTGTTGGGTTTAACATTGCATCACCTCGCTCAACTGCCATCTTCCTTCCTATTCGCTCAGTTTTTCTGAGTTAATAAGCTCTTAATAAACTAGCGCGCTTTACCATCAACGATCGCATCACTGCTTACCATCGGGCGGGATTGCGGTCAAGCGCTAGATTATTATTATATAAAAAAAAATTACTGTGATAATTTTATTAGTGGCATGTGGTCTAGCCTTTTCGCGAAGTTTGCGTTACGATGTCAGATACACCCTGTATTAAGTATCTATAGATAAGGTCGTAATGCCTAAAATCGCAAATTTTAATGGCTCATTTTAAATTATTGTATTTTAAATAACACACAGTGAACTGTCGTGGTGGCCTAGTGGTTAAAACAGCCTCTCAAGTATGAGAATGTAGATTCGATTTCAGATCAGGCAAGTAGCAATGTAACTTTTCTAAGTTACATGTACTATCTGAGTCTTGAGGAAACTTGGGCTTTTAGTCTGAAATCGCCAACCCTTATTGAGCAAGCGTGGTGATTACGCTTAATCCTTAGAGTGTGGACCCGAGGTACCTCTCTCGATTGTACGAGATTCGAGGTATACTATATGTAAAGAAATCTCTGTCCGATCCGTGAAGGTATTGTTAGGTATCGATAACTGATTCTACTAATGCCTCCAAAGATGGGCTAAACTTAAAAAAATCCCCCAAAAAACATATTATTTCGCAAAAGGAGGTAAATTAATACATGTGCGGTAGACAATACATGCGCGGACGAAAGGGGGCAGGGCACGCGGCACGCGGTCGCATCGCTATTCGCTCATAATAATAGCGGTGTTGTCAATTATTAAAAATTTACCAAATTTTGGGAAAGTTGGAATTAATTCGCGGAAAAAAAAGATTATTTCAAAATTTATTAGTATTGTTACTATGATGATTATGTAAAATTTCATATTTTATTTGGTCATGTGTACACCTAACTTTTATTGTCCTTATAGGTCGGACGGTGTTTTCTTTACATATTGTATATTATCAAATCAAAGAGAGCAGCCGTGGCCGTAACTTTTTTTTACGCGGTAAAACGCGCTAGTTTATTAAGAGCCTATTCACTCAGAAAAACTGAGCGCATGGGAAGGAAGACGGCAGTTGAGCGAGGTGATGCAATGTTAAATCCAACAACACGACCAACGATGCTGCGCCAAAGGGAAATTGATCTGAAGACCCTCGACGACCAAACTCCCAACACAACAACATTAGGCGCATCGTACCCGGCACACATCGCAACACAACTGCTCAGACCCGTCATCCGTACGGCTTCACCAGACATCATGCCGGAACACGACAAATTGCTTGGCGGCAAGGCTTTGTCTGGTGGGTGGTAACTTCTGCCGGCGGCCGGTGTTATGGCCTACCAACGAGTAAATCGTATCAGCGGCGACTTATAATTTGTATGTCATAGGTTCAAAACCTATCAGGCGCTTTACTTCATGTAAATTATTTCATCACCACTGCTTTCAAAACGGTGAAGGAAAGCATCGTGAGGAAACCGGCATGTCTTATAGAAAAAACTTCGATTACATGTGACATCTTTCTTTCTTTCTTTTATGACTTCACACGGTTTGTGCATTTAACCAATGTCACGTAATAAATTGTTCATGTCGAAAAAGACGGCGTGATCCGTCTTACGATGGAGGTTTTAAGACTAAAGTCATGATGTGGCCACTATGCTGCGATATTTCACTGTTCTTTATGAATTATTTACTGAATGCACTTTTTACTTTATAAATCACGCACTTTTATTTAGTAAACAACACTATAAATAATTTTAAAAGTCCAATGAAAAATGAGCGTGACACTCAGCTTGACTTTCCCGCCAAAACCTCCATGTGACATCTACCAACACGCACTGAGCCCGCGTGGTAGATTAAGGCACACTCCTTTTCACCGAAAGGAGGCTTGTGCCCCAGGAGTATATATATGCTGATCGTAGGCTGATTAAGAATAAACTAAACATGTCTTATAAAACCTTTAAAGCTCAATTAAAATCCAACCTCTGTTCAAAGGCACACTATTCTGTCAACGACTATTTAAATGATAAGAATAGCTGGAGTTTTGACGGAAAATCTAAGATGAGTGTCACGCGAATTTTTCATTGGACTTTTAAAATTATTTATAGTGTCGTTTACTAAATAAAAGCGTGTGATTTATGTAGTAAAAAGTGCATTCAATGAATAATTCATAAAGAATATTGAAATATCGCAGCGTAGTGGCCACATCATGAGTTTGCCACAAACCTCCCTCATAGACAGTTCACGCGGCCGTCTTTTTCAATTATCCGCCATTATTGTGAAATAACATTTCCAAAGAATTTATATAATTTGTTACACGTGTTATTGGAAAAATTGTGGTATCTATTCCACAAAGGCCATTAATCAGGAGTTGAGGTTGAATCTCATCTTGAAAAAAAGATAAGAATAGCTGGTCGCTTTGTTTAACTCAAGGAAATGTTTGTGTTCTTTCTCCAAAATTACTGGCAGGTTATATGAGTTGATATAATAGTCTTTTATTCTTTTTTTTTTACAATGTATACATATGTGAGCTTGACGCTCTTTATGCCGAGAGACTTTTATTTAGTAAAACTTTTTACTTCCTTACATTTCCAGATTTAATGTTTTTTTTTCTGCTTTCCTAGTATATTAACATGGCTAGCTGGTATATGGTGGATAGTTTCATTTAATGTTCTGTGTTAGTATTGTCTATAGTCAATGTGTTTTTTTTATGCACAGACAGCTGTGCTGCTGGGGAGTTTGTTCCACCACTTCTTCCCAGCCAAAGCACCAGGAAGTGGCGAAGGCCGGATGTTTTTTGAGACTGCCTTATTTAATATTGACGTTCAAAAAGTTCTGATTCTCGGCCTGATTTAAATAAATGACTTTTGGTTTTGATTTTTTTTAATGGTAATGAGGTCTTACTTTACGTCATGTGGATCGGGCAGCGTGGCCCCTCGGTCAAGCAATATCTTAATGATCTCGTAGTTGTTCTTGTGGGCCGCCAGCATCAATGGCGTTATGTCAGGCGTGAACATGGCCGTATTGGGGTCTACTTTCTGCCAACTCTGCGTGAGGAAAAATATGACAATAATTTCAACAAAAGAATTTTTCGCTTAAATGTCATCGATATGAAGTCCTGAATGTTTTTCTTGAAGAAATGGATATATAATTTATGTATTGAAAAAACACTTCTTGCCGAGAAATCAATTGAAGTAGGTATACATCTACATTTAACGTATGCATATTATTCCAAAGCCCTGTTCAGTTATACAGTATGTTAAAAAAATCCTGTCCGACCCGTGAAGGTGTTGTTAGGTATCGATAACAGATTCTACTAATGGATAAAAAACCAGGCTAAACTTCAAAAAAAAAACCCCTAAAAAAATAAAGATTATTTCACAAAAATAGGTAACTTAATAAATGTGCGTTAAGCACCCTTCCGCGGGCGGCGGGCAGCGGGGCACGCGGCACGTAGTCGCATCGCTATTCGCTCATAATAATACCGGTGTTGTCACTTTTTTAAAAATTACCAAATTTCGGGGTAGTTGGAATTAATTTGCGGGAAAAAAAGATTATTTCAAAATTCATTTGTATAGGTACATACTATGATGATTACGTAAAATTTTATATTATATTTGGTCATGTGTTTACCTAACCTTTATTATCCTTATGGGTCGGACAGGGTTTTCTTAACATACTGTAGAGATCTTAAAAGCCGGGGCTAAGAATTTGCTTTATGTATGTATAACTTAGAGACAAAAATTGTACAGACAACAGCACATCAAGCTGCTTTAATCTGTCAGATTTTTTTATTAAATTTTCTACTTTATCGCTTAAGTATTAAGGTTCAATGTAATTGGGAATATTTGGCAGTTTCTGGTAGCTTTACCTGCTGTCGTCCGTACATATATATTGTCTTGGTATAATGAAATGATCGAACTGTCTTTCTCCACATCTAGTTTAGTACCCAATAAACTCACATAAGGCTCATTCTCCTTATGAATCAGCTCTTCATGCTCCAGCAGAAGCTCGACAGCCTCCACAAACTCAGCGTTGATGGCTTGGAGCAATGCATCCTTGGTTTCCACGCCCATGATAACGAGTAACTCCACCATCTCCAGATTTTCTCCATCGATAGCTAAGGTCAAAGCTCCGCGACCCAGGGAGTCTACGCAGTTTATGTCTATGTGTTTCTTACGATGGGCTTTTTGGAGTATTCTGAAGATAATTTATAAGCATGTTATAAAAATAACTTTGTGAATACAAGATTTACTTACGTGAAAAAGTTGTAGTTCAAATATATACGTTACACAAGGAATAAAATAATGTCTTTTCGTTTCAGCAGGCTACAAAAATATGTTATCTCTGCTTTCAAAGATCTCGTTCAAAAACATATTATCCTTTTTTTTTTTGCAATCGAGTCAAAATGAATGTTTTCGCATGAAGAAAAGAAAACGTTTATTTGCGGTAAACATGAAGCGTATCTATAAAACACAAAACCACAAAAACGTCTATAAAATCTTCATTACTTAAGTGTTGTACTTGTTATTGTTATATCTGCATGCTTCGTCACTTCGATGATATTTTTTACGTTAGAAGTTAAATCTTATGTAATTGAACGATATTATGTTATTTAAGAGAAATTAAGATTCTTTGAATCTAAAACAAAAATAACAGGTTGGGAGAAATATGCATTAAATCCACGAAAAACGGCCATCACTCAGCATAATGCTAAGGGCCTATAATAAAATAGCTCTTTGTAATATCTTCATATTTATGTTCTGTAATTTACATATGTGATTTAGGTACATAATAGAGTTCTATTCTATTCTAATCTGACAGCAAATCAACAAACAAACAGTAAAAATACCTAAATATCTACGTTAAAAAACTCTATCCAACTTATATAACCAGCTTATTCTGAGTATGAAATCCTATCCAATGTTCAATGCTGTGAATGTATTGATGTATTCGTATACAGTTCATAGGATCATGGATTCAGTTCGTCAAAGTTACTACCTACAGTAATCCGATTAGAGCAGTAACAATAATTAAATTTGCAGACTGTATAGACAGCGACCATTTTGAAAATACACTCTCCTTTGTAATGTATGCTATCAGTACCCGATTGCAGATGGAAATTCAAAGGGGATTCCTCCCTGAAGTGTAAATGTGGAACTGTTATAGAACAGGTCCACATTTGGAGCTGGAAACAATATAAAGTCCACCATTGTTTGTGGAAGCAATGGTGAACTTTATATTGTGTCCAGCGTGGCCTGGGGGCAATCGTGCTAAAATCATTCAACCAAAACAGAATTGCAAGAGGCTTCGAATGCGCGGCGGTGCTCAGCGACTCTCGATCCTCGCTCGACTTGATCCGAAACCCGGAAACGCACCATCTCCTTGCTACCCATATTCGTAAAAATATTAGGGAGCAAGAGGGGAGTGGTAAAATCCTCCGGTTCTTTTGGGTGAAAGCTCATGTCGGGATCCCCGGCAATGAGCGCACCGACGAACTGGCTAGGCAGGCGGCGGCCCAGTCCAGGGTCGCCCCAGTGTATGACAGGTGTCCAGTCTCATAAGTCAAGCGACGTTTGAGGGAGGTCACAGTAGCTGTCTGGAACGGGAGGTACACCGGCGGGGCCACGGCTGGGGTTACGCGAATGTTCTTCCCCGATGTGGTGCGCGCGCGCAGGGTCCTGAAGTGCCTCGACAGGACGTCTATCTGGGCGCAAATTTTAACTGGTCACGGCGGCTTCGCCGCGTACCTGCACAAGTATAAATTAAAAAGTAATCCAGCCTGTGTGTGTCACACAGGCGTCCGAGACGATACAGCATTTGCTGTTTGAATGTTCGAGGCATAACCGCGACAGATACGACCTGGAAGTAATTGGAAGTAGTACAGGAATTAATTTGTCAGAAACGACTATTGCTGGAATCATGGCAGACAAGCACTCCAGGCCGTATCTGGAGCGGTTTTGCCTCAAAGTTGCAAAACAAGCCGTGGAGAGAAATCGGACAAGGGCAGCACAGCCGAGCATTGTGCCGTCGGCAAGAACCGGCAATATGTAATGTATAGGAATAAGATGTTGAAAATAGTAATAAGATAAGTATAAGAATGTATATATATAAAATGAAATATAGATAGTCAAAAAGAAAGATGACAATAAAAAAGAAAAGAAAAGACACAGTGGAGAAAAAAGTAACCCACGACAGCCAACCCGCAAAAGAATAGGCGGTAAAAAAGTAAGTTAGAATTAAAAACAAAAAACAGAAAGACAAGGATTCTTGTCATGCAAGAAGAACAGAGACGGCTTTAAAAAAAAAACAGAATTGCAACTAAACCAAAACTTTAGCTGTATTTCGTATCACGCTAACCTTTTGACTGATGGTTTTACCATAAATGGATCACAATTGGAACGTAAATGCTGTCAAATGAAAAATTTGAAACCATAGATATGTGGAAGGCATAAGGAACAGGGAGTAAAGTTCACTCATCCTCCATAGAAAAGGGATGATCCTCCGACAAGACGGGTGTTATGTCTCGCGGGCACTTGCCCAATGCTTGAAATTGGGAAGTTATATGTATGCTAATTGCACGGTAAACTCTGATTGCGAGATATAGAATTCGTGTGACTTCAGTATAACGCGTTGTTCCATGTGGCGTTTGTAGATACCGTCACTTAGCTGTAATCATCCTTTATGAATAAACCCTTTAAACTCTGTGGTATTTATTCATGAAGGATGATTAAAGTTAAGTGACGTTAAAAGGTCAAAAATATATGGTTAAAGAATCGCTAATCACTAGTAAACTTTAAGCAGCGTTTATGAATAAGGGGGTATTAATCGGAATCTGCATCATTTTGAAGCAAATTCCTAAACCATTGGTCCATAAGTTCGAAAAAATTGTCTACACAACTACACAACAGCGTTATTTAATAACGCAATGGATGTTGTTAACCTGTCAAATTGAAAGCGAATCCGATTGATATTGTGTTACGTAACTGCCCCGCTGTTTATAGCAATCTGTATGCAAAAATAAATTCATGTTTACGCGCCGTACGCCAGCAAAGCTTTATATTTTTGTTCCGATATCTTCAACAACTATGACATTTCAGGATATTTGGACAAAACTTTAATACGCCTAAACCTTTCTCACTTAATCACTCTTTCCATCTGTGTAAACAGTATGCAAAATACGTTCGGAAGTTTTGAGTTTATCGTATTTAGATAGAGTTATGGCGTGGAGGCGTTATTTTTATATTAAGTACTGATAATGCTGCAATCTACAATCAATTCCCTAAACTAATATAAATTTCTAGTAAGTAAACCTAGGTCCACAATTAATGATAGTGATAATATAAGGCAATAATATTAAACCGTAATGTTCAAGAAGGAGACCGCCGAGCTGGATCGGGAGAGGGCTTATCCTGCTCGTTAATCGTGGCACAATGGTCACGTGCTGCCGTACATAGCGAGGCCTAGGAGAAGCCCATAAACAGTCTCCCCAGAGATGTGCCTTAGAGACGTTGCGCGGTACCACCCCTGTGTGAGTAAGGTAATAAACCAGGGTGATTTTCATCATCATCATCATTTCAGCCGAAAGACGTCCACTGCTGGACATAGGCCTCCCCCAAGGTTCTCCACGACGACCGGTCCTGCGCCTCCCACATCCAGCGGTTTCCCGCGACCCTCACCAGGTCGTCGGTCTATCTTGTCGGGGGCCTACCCACGCTACGTCTTCCGGTGCGTGGTCGGTGGTGGTGATTTTAGTGAGGCAAAAATACCATACTCCCCGACCTCGCCCCCCAGGGGTCGAGTGCCTTTTGAAGGTAACCCCCGAAAATAAAAAAGAAAGTCCCTAATTGAAAAGGCAGTTCGGAGTTGTACCTTACTCCCACTCGTTAATTGAACTGAACAAATACATCTTCACTGTTGCTGTGCTGATTTTTTATTGACAAAAGACACCCCTCTGTTTACTCCTGGCTTCTAAACATAATTGGATGTTAAGAAAATTTTGTTAAACAAACAAGACCCACAGAAGCTTAGTTGTCCTTTTATTTAAATGTTAACAGAGATATATGAATCTAAATACATATGTATGTATCATCAACGTTATTTTTTGTTTATGTTAAACCTGAATATAATTTGTTCAAAATAAGCAACTCAATCAATTCCAATCATTTTTACACCATGTTATATTTTTTCCCAAATACATTCAGAAATTGTTACAGTGTGGTTACCGAGCGCCCCACGTAGCTTACGATAGATCATAGTACTGCGCACAGCTGACGCTAGAGGTCAACGCACGGCAAAGCGTGGTCCATATATTTGTTGAGACAGCCAAGGAGGATAACAAGCTTTGTGGTTTTTCATAAAATCAAAATCAAAGCATTTATTTCAAATAAACCAGTTACAGGCACTTTTGAATTGTCAGAAGGTCGGCCAGTCAGTAAGATGAAGCTAGTCGCCCATTCCAAAGAGTAGGTACCTATGGAGAAGAACGGGCAAGAAACTCCATGGACTTTCTTTTAAATTATCAAGCTTATGATAAAAATATTTGATTACATCATTCATGTTGAAATCAACCGTGTGAGAACGGTGCAGAAATATATTGTACGCTGAGAATGTCCATTATGGAAAACACAAAAAAAGACACATCAATAATTTCAAATTATATCAGGCAATCAAACAATAAAATTCACACCCGCTGAAACGATGTGCAGATTGCTGTTAAAACCTTTGAAAGTGAAAGTGTAAATCCACTTAAATTACTAAATGTGCTGATGACACTATTCCGCTCGGTTTGTAACAGGATACTGTTACCGAATGCTGACGAAACCATATATAAAGATTTTTAAACATTGACATCGACCGAAACCTTAACCCGAGGCCAGCCCCCTAATCGGCGAACACATTTTTGTCAAATGATTGCGACTAGTTGGGATTGTTTGGACCGAACGGACTAATGGGTGGTCCGAACGAACCCAACTGATGCCAACTAGTCGCAATCATTTGACATAAATATGTTCGCCGATTAGGGGGCCGGTCCCATATATGGGATACCTTTCTGAATCGGAGAGTCAAAAAACATTATTATCATCTGATGCTGTATCAGCCATAAAACGTCGATTTTAATGTAAAGCTAGCTGAAGAAATTCAACAAAGACTACCAACCAATTAATTATACTGTGCTAGAAGTGATGTCAAGATTAGCCCCAGAGACTATTCTACGCCAGAGTAAGGACAATTCCATTTCAGAACTCGCTGAAGAACTGGGCTATGATACTAGTGACATCGACAAGACATTAAACCAGTAACACAACATCTCTTATGTCCAGTGGAAAAATACAAATAATGTTATACAATTTTGGGTTGAAGTAGATGAGTACAGAAACGCACCTGGAATAAATGACTTTGAAGAACTAGTTGATCTTGCCCTATTTACTTTAACACTACCACATTCTAATGCGGGTATCGAAAGAATTTTCAGTGTCGTGTTAAAAGTTACTGACGTGAAATGTTACAATTACAAATTACCAAACGATGTCATTGCAGCTATTGGAAAAAACACAAAGTACTCTTACAATGTCAACCTACAACATCTTTCGGATCGGCTTCGACGTCGTCGACAATAGTGACGGAGTCTGTCAACTATGATGAAGTTATAAAACATTTGATAATCTTGCAATTTTTTTTCCTAACTTGTTTTTTTGATTTTTAATCTACAAATTATGTATAATTAGTACGTGAGAATTAACACATTCTTGCAGTTTTATTTCACAACCTTTATATGTTTAGATTTTTAACATTTTCTAAGTTATACACAAGACATTTCTCATCACTTGTGTCATATCTTAAATCGTTGTATTGAAACTGGAACATTTACAAAAGACCTTTGACGACAAAAGAATTGACGATTTTAAAAAGAATAATAAGCTCTTAAAGGAGAACTATAGACCAATAGCGCTTATTTTAGTATTCTCAAAAATATTTGAGAAATATATTTACGGCGAATTAAATAGTTACCTACATCATAATCCTATGTGATGAGCAAAAGGGTTTTACAAAAAGTAGAAACATCAACATGGCAGTTTAATACTTTTTATACGTAGTATATTCACAAATTTTCACAATTACTTCTCTGTATGAGAGGAGACCTGTGCCCAGCAGTGGGACGATAAAAAGGTTGATGATGATGATGATATTCACAAATTGACAAATCATTGCCTGTTTGTTCTATTTATTGTGACATGTCGCAAGTATTCGACTGTGTAGATCATACTAATCTCCTATAAAAATTGGAACCTTAAGACATAATTGTTAAAATCGTATCTCTGTGACCGCCAACAAATAACGTATATTACAAAATTTGACTTAAAAACTGAAAGGGAACAGATTTACTCATCTGATAGTCGTTACATTACATTTGGTGTTTCACAGGGAAGTATATTAGGCCCTATTTTGTCCGTTTATACGTCAATGATCTGCCAAAATCAACTGAGGAGGACATGTCGCTGACGATAGTACTGTAACTATAGCTCCTCAAAATACTTTAAACTACCACTCTGATTCTGATGAAGCATTGAACAATAATAATATAATGGCTTAATGTTAATCATTTAAAAATTAATCTGACTAAAACAAACATTATGCATTTTAAACAGAGCGATAATTTACGTAATGCATTAAAATTTGACTTACTATACAAAAATACTGTAATACAAGAAGCTGAAATAGCTAGATTCCTAGGATTAATCATTGACAATCAATTAAATTGGAAATCCAAGTTACTGAACTCTGTAAAAAAGTTAGTGCTTCATCCTATGCTCTTTATAAATAGGCACTAACGGTCAACATAGATACTCTGCTTGCAGCATACTATAGACTTGCTGAATCAATATTAAGGTTTGGAATAATTTTCTGGGGTAACTCCACTCTAAAAGAAACTGCGTTTACAGCACAGAAACGGTACGGTCTATGTTTGGGTTGCAGACTACAGACAGTTGCAAACCAATGTTTATAAAGCACTGAATTTTAACACTTCCGTCACTTTACATACTATAAAATCTAATCCGCATTTGTTTCCTCTCTTTAATAATAATGTAATTAGACATAAACGTGAGAAGTACAGATTTTGGGTACAATCAATTCCTACAAAAACAGCATTGCTCCAACAATTTACAATCAAATTCCTAATTCCATTACGAAAATGAATATTAATTCATTTAAAAGTGAACTAAAAAATTTTTTTGCCAAAAAATTATTATAATGTTGCGGAGTTTTTAAACGATAAATTTTGACTATTTAATTTTAATTACATATATTATTTTTCTGTATTGACTGAAATTAAATTGATTGTTTTTTGATTACTTTCTGTATTGACTGTAATTGAATTCTGTGATGTTTTTTCTATATTGACTGACTTAAGTTTGACTACTTCCTGTATTGATTGTAATTAAATTTTGACTATTTTTTGCTATTGACTGTGAAAAAATTTTGACTATTGTTGAATTGAATGGTTTTTTTTTTCTTTTATACATTTTTCAAATTAAATGTTGTCAGATAATTTTATACGCTATCCACGGCAAAACATGTTGAACTGTATTGACATTATCTCCATCTTAACGTACACGTGTTGATACAAATAAATGATCTTATCTTATTTTACCCTCCCGATATAATATTGATGTTTGACAAATTGAAGGTAACTCAGTTAAAAAAACCCTTTATTATATACTGTTTAAAAAAAATATGTACAAACATTGTTTAATTAATATAGACAACTACATCACACACATTAGTTCTTACTAAATTTAAATTTGTGTTTCTTTAACAATAATTTAGCGGAATTTGGTGTTTTTTTTTTTTAAATAAATTTCTTAAATCTGGTGATATTTTGCCCATGATCTAGCGCTTGAAAAAATCCTAGCTGGCAACACTGAAGGACCAAGAATTGACCCCTGTGAGACTCCCATTGTTACTAAAGATCCGGAAGATCTTTTTCCACTAACGTCAATGCTTTGAATCCTACCATTCAAGTAAGATGTAATACTTAAGATCTTTTTGAAATTTTGTACATAGATTTTTTACTTTAAAATACTGGACACGTTTCGGAACGTTTAGTTGCTACTTGTAGATCTGAAAACGTTTCCAATAATGAGATCCTCAATAATTTATATAAGTTATTAATTATTTTAGTGAGACCTTATCAAGTGCTTAGAAGAAATCGTAGTCTACGATTTAATTATCTCAAGCATCATCATTCAACAAAGTAAGTAGACTTACTTTTGCGTCAAGTGGCGTCATATACATATTTATTTTTCTATTGCTTTTTGGTACCTTTTTGTTATATAATTATATATAATTTGTTTTTACTTTTAATTATGTTTAACTTAGTTTGTTTTATGTTCGTCCTGAATAGGGATATTTCCTGGGTAAAAAAAATTGATTCTTTTTAGTCCGTCATTCAGATTATAGAAAAACATTGGATAGGTATATTTTGTTTTACCAAATCAATAAAAATTGACAAATATCAAAGATCAGGAGTGGTGGCTGGTGAAGTCATTGTTCGCTAAAAAGTGTAGCTAGCGTGCAGTAGCGTCACACGAGTTTTCAACGCACTGCGTCGTCTTCATTTTTTGTTTATATGAAAAAAGAAAAAATACCTGTCTAGTATTTTTTAGAAATCTGACTGACGGACTAATTAGTTTTTTTTAGTCAACTACCCTATTATATTTTATTTTATGAAGTCATGTGTATATGAAATGAACAGACAGCTGCTCTGTTTGGGAGTTTGTTCCGCCACTTCTTCTTCCCATCGAAAGCACTAGAAAGTGGTGAAGGGCGGGTATTTTTGGGAGCTCATCATCATCTCCGCGTTTAGTCCCGGTTGCATCCGCGACTTTCGCGTTGCAACCGGTGTTTAGAACCACTCGTTGCATAAGTTAAGGTGTCAAGTACAAGCGAAGGCCTATTGTAATTAAATGGGCATATGTTTACTACATTGGTACTTGCCTGACCTGGAATCGAACCCGCGCACTCATACTTGAGAGGCTGGTTTTTAACCACTAGGCCACCACTTTTAAAGTTATATGTACTTTCTAAGTATATCTTGGACACCAATGACTGAAGGTGAAGGAAAACATCTAGAGGAAACCTGGACTATAAGTCTGAAATCACCAACCCGCATTGAGCAAGCGTGGTGATTACGCTCAATCCTTCTCTAAATGAGAGGAGACCTGTGCCCAGGAGTGGGACGATAAAAAGCTTGATAATGATGATGATAATGTTTACTAAAACAGGGCCAGGACTACCGTTATTTTTTTATTAAACGGAGAATTTCTCGGTACCTAAAGTAAAAGTAAAGTTCCTAAACAACAACACTCCGAATATCAGTTCCATTACAACTAGACAATTACCCCACACTTAAATAAGTAATTAAATGATATAAAATTAAAACAATATGAAAGAAGTCAGTTATTAAAACGATATTTTATACGGAACCACTTTTTAATGGTGCATTTACAGTGGGCGTGTTAAAGGGACCGCTGCGTCCCCGCCGCCTGGCCCTTATTGGTCGATAATCCTTTCTTTAATACCGACAGTCCACCTGGACTAAGAGATTAACAATGCAATATAAAATAGACACGATATTGAAGTGTTTTCTTGCTGCTGATAAGCTATCCACGACTGATCTTAGCATGTTAATTAAAATATCGTTATTAATTATTGAAAACTTAACTAATAGTACCATTAATAGGGATACCAGAAAGATTTCATTGAATTAACTTCACATTACAAAAACTATGTTTTTATAACACTGATTAGTTGAATAAAACAATAGGCATTCAATGTACCAATACAAATGAGTCGACTCTGTTTTATAATCTTTAAAATTGAATTTTAATGTTATTTCTAGGGTGATCATTGCGAAGTTTCCGCACCTTCAAAGCAAAATAATTAAAAAACCCATGAACTTAGGTACTTCAAACCAGTGCCATGGGTATGCAACATACATTTATTTTATATACTGAAAGTGTTATTTCATATTTCTGAAACAGATTGTATTTGTTTTTATTTTAATTGTGTTTAATTTATTTTACGAGTCACATTAAACACGTTTTATTTTTTTCTTTCTTTATTAAATTAAAGGCTTCTTATGAAAGTTTAGAATTGTAACCTCTATTCTGGTAATAAATAGGGGAAATTATCCATAGCAGCCCGCATTCATGTAGAAGACACTTGATTAAGTACATGACATTTAAAACAAAGCAGGTAAATAGGGTTTCAAATTTCAATAGAACATAAGACCACAGAGGTTTTGAATAACACACTAACAGTAGGAATGGCTGTCATTTTGACAGTTCAGCAACATTCATTGCGTTATTTACGTTGTGGAGTAGACACATTTTTCGAACATATGAAGCAATGGATTAGCAATATCCTTCAAAATTATTCAGGTTAAGATTGTTATGCAAATCAGACTTATTACCACTACACTTCTATACCTAGGCCTCAGGAAATATGTGTTTCTACTATTTTTGTTACGGGTTTGATTTCCGCACTTAGTCCTTCCAGTGGACCATTGTGTGTGAGACATGGCTGCCGTTGGTGGTTATTCCAATCAGCCCACCTCCCACCAGAAGCCCATTAAGTCTTCTAGCTTGTTGAAAACATCTGTATAAGATCTTGGTGTAGGTATTTATAATACGTGACAGTATTTTGACAGAAGTTTGTATGTATTGGTTATTCTTTGTTACTTTGCTAAGTATATTCATAAGTATGAATCGCAAGTGGACCGTAAGGTAAGAGAAAATAGAAGATTTTAAACACATGTTGTCACCAAATTTTAACGTAATCAGGTATTACTACAGATACCAAACAGATGAATTGTTCAATCGGTTACCATCAACAACATCATCATTTCAGCCGAAAGACGCCCACTGCTGGACATAGGCCTCACCCAAGGTTCTCCACGACGACCGGTCCTGCGCCTCCCGCATTCAGCGGTTTCCCGCGACCTTCACCAGGTCGTCGGTCCACCTTGTCGGGAGCCTACCCACGCTGCGTCTTCCGGTGCGTGGTCGCCACTCGAGAACCCATCGGTCCTATCGGGCATCGGTCCTACGGGCAATGTGCCCGGCCCACTGACACTTTAGTGTTGCATTTCTTCGGGCTATGTCAGTTACTCTCGTTCTTCTGCGGATCTCCTCATTCCTGATTCGATCGCGCAGTGAAACCCCAAGCATAGCCCTCTCCATTGCCCTTTGAGTGACTTTGAGCCTTCTTATAAGGCCCATTATTAGCAACCACGTTTCAATTCTATAAGTCATCACTGGCAACACACACTGGTCGAAGACTTTTGTCTTCAGACACTGCGGTATTTCGGTTATTATCGGCTACCAACTGATTTGAAATTATTAATATATATCAGTCATTTATTTGAAAATAAATTGAAATCCTTTTTGTTGGAAAAATGTTTGTACCTACTCAGTATCAGATTTCATGACAAATAATAAAAAATGTACTAAGTAGTAAGTAGTGAACACGCTTTCGACTGAATTACTTAGTTAACTTTGACTGTAACAATATGCTTTGACCATAATTAAACATTTGACATTATTTTTTTGTAGTCATATCTGACATTAGTTTACTTATAGACGCTGGAATTTTAATGGTTGTTTTCCCGCGGCAGAACGATTTGCTTTAAGGAGTACTTTCGATAAAAAATCATCAACTCGAAAAAGTGAGAAAAGTTAGTTTCGCTACCTACAAGTTGTAGGTACTACTCGGAATGGGCATGAAACCGCCTCAATGGAAAGCAATGCATTTAATGTTCAAACCATAATAAGCTCCCGCGCGCAGTGATAGGGCATAAAACAGCTTGTAGGCAACAATCCGAAAATTCAACGCCAACCCGACAAAAGAAAAAAAATGTTCAAACCAAAAAAATCTGTCATGTGCATTAATAAGGTATAAAATAAATGTACCAATACAAAAAATTACCGCTCAAACTAGCATTAAAAAAAACTACCGTTCAAAGGCGTTGCCGCTTTATAAACCTTCAAAGTAAAATAAGCTCTCGACTCTAGTGATACGACATAAAGTAGTCTGCGCGCAAAAATGACAAACAATTACCTTAGATAATAATTTTATTTTCGTGTTCAGTAAATTGCAGCTAAAAAGTATTTATGAAAATTGTAAGCCCGTAAAAGTATGAATGGATAATAGTTGAAGCACGCGGGTCAATGGCCCCGCGCCATTCAGCTGTAGATTATCAAAAGTTCACTATTGGTTCCAGCTCACTTTCGAGTTTTTTTTTTATCACTATGTTAAATCTGCCATTTTATGTTTCTAATATTTTATTTATTGATGAAACGATTGTATTACTAAGACAAAACCGTTTCGCTGCTGGAAAACAATCATTAAAATTCCACGCTGTATATCTATTGAAATCATATTTATAATTAATTTTTCATTTTTATGCTTTTTTTTTATAAGTACAAAACAATGTTAAATTGTTATGAATAAATAAATGAATGAATGAATGTGTTTAATTACGTTTATCTTAGAAAATGTTCTGCATCAGGTAGATAATGTTGACTCACCGTCTGACATTGCCCATATCCCCTCGCTCTACGGCCAGGAGATATTTCTTCTCCTCCAGGGTCAAGGCCTTGGGCAGAGTAGGTAGTTCCATCGGCTTGCGAACACATTCTACCTCGGGGTCACCCTGAATAACAAACCAGTTGGTATGTATACTTACATTGAAGTACTTAAATAAATAGCAATGCAATGATAAATGTACAACCTTTATTTATCCTCACACATAAAATTCTTGGATACCTACTCTTCTTCTTCTTGGTTTTAATGGCTCTGTACGATTTGTGATTGAGCCAGGATACCTACTCAATAAGCAATGACGATTCATTGGCCTTATACCTAATTAAACTAATCTAAATAAAAACAAACTTATTTTTAAAACAACGAGAATCCCGCTAAAACTACGTCATAAGCAAGATTTTAAAAAACATTGAAATGAAATGAAATCGTTTATTAAGCAACTAGGATCACTCATCACTTTTACACGTCATTTTTACTAGATGGAGCCGGCATTTCCTGACTACCTCTGAGAAGAAATAGCCGAAACAAACTCAGGGATCATCGTCTTTTTTCAAGTCCAGACATTGAAAATGAGAACGTTTACAATCATTTACGTGACTTAAAAAAAAACAGTGTTTAAAATGTCATAATTACGCATATTGCTTAATAACAATGCTTAGCAGAGCAAGCAGCTCAGTCTAGGGTTGCCAACCGTACTCTAAAATAGAGTATTGTCCTCTATATCACGTAGGCGTACTCTATAATCTATGACACTAATAAAGTACGCTAAAATACTCTTTTTTTACAAAATGTTTACTAAAACTAGTGCACGTCTGTAATAATAAACAAATTGTTAATATGTTGGTATCGCTGATTGCCCAATCCATATTCGAACGTTCCTGAACGCAATTATTTGCAATTTCTTTTTAAAAAATGTCCTGAAGAATTTAATAGTTTAAAAAAAATTATTAGCTATACCTACAGTATGTTAAGAAAACCCTGTCCGAACCATAAGGATAATAAAGGTTAGGTAAACACATGACCAAATATAAAATTTCACGTAATCATCATAGTACCAATACAAATGAATTTTGAAATAATCTTTTTTTCCCGCGAATTAATTCAAACTTCCCCGAAATTTGGTAATTTTTAAAAAAGTGAGAACACCGGTATTATTATGAGCGGATAGCGATGCGACCACGTGCCGCGTGCCCTGCCCCCGCCGCCCGCGGAAGGGTGGTTAACGCACATTTATTAAGTTACCTCTTTTTGCGAAATAATATTTATTTTTTTAGGGGGGATTTTTTTTAAGTTTAGGCCGCCGCCCGCGGAAGTGTGGTTAACGCACATTTATTAAGTTATCTCTTTTTGCGAAATAATATTTATTTTTTTTAGGGGGGATTTTTTTTTAAGTTTAGCCCGGTTATGTATGCATTAGTAGAATCAGTTATCGATACCTAACAACACCTTCACAAGTCGGACAGGGTTTTCTTAACATACTGTATACTCTCTGTTCCCGCCACTTCAGCATTTATTGAAAGAGTCTTTTCGGTCATGAATGTGAAGTGGCGAAAGAGAGAATCAGAGCTTCATTGAATTTAATCAAAAATGAGCTCTTGATACATATAAATTTAGAATTGAAATGTTTGAACTCATACAGTTCCTTTAAAAACAATGGAAAATTGTTATGTACCGCAAAAAGTACAAAAAAAAAACCTTTTTAAAAGTAAAAAATAAATGATACTCTATTTTGTAAGTCCGTACTCTTTATTTACCTCCTTTAAAATCAGATATACTTTATTTCTGCTAAAAAAAAGTTGGCAACCCTAGCTCAGTCCCAAGTTTTCCAATGGCATTTCTACAAATATATTCTGATTTAAATTTGGAACAAAGAGGTTTTAATCTTAGAACACACTTGAAATCGTTTTTTTTTTTTACATCAGCGGCGGTGTTTCCGTCGACTATAATTTGGATTATTATAATTTATATTACAATTTTAATAAACTAGTGCGCTTTACCATCATCTATTGCTCCACTGCTTACCATCAGGCGGAATTGCGGTTAAGCGCTAGTTTATAATTAAAAAAAAAAACATATTTATTCACATTGTCTTACTCCATGTTTATGAATTTATACATAGACATATACATATAGGTGTAATGTTGTGTGACGTATACACCCTTTTTTTTTGTAGTGTGGATCTGGATATGACTTTGTGCCAATTTCAAGTAAAAACAGTAACACATTATTATTGCACGGTTTATGCATTTAGCCAATGTCACGTAATGAATTTAGAGATATCTCAATGTTATTTATGAATTATTTTCTGAATGCACTTTTTACTACATAAATCATGCAGTTTTATTTAGTAAACAACACTATAAATAATTTTAAAACTCCAATGAAAAATGAGCGTGACACTCAGCTTAACTTTCCCGCCAAAACTCGTATAAATCCCTTATTACAGTTTCCTATTTTTGCTAAAAAAAAATGAAAGATTTTGTTTTTAACTTGGCAGACGATACTATGAGAATCTTACAAAATTATCGTAATTGAAATTTCTCCTACTCGAAAGAGGAGTTGCACTACGTTTGAATGTTAGTAAGATCAGTAAATAATAATTATTCGCATACTCACGGACTCCAGGTCCTTCTTGTCTGACATGATGTCGATTTACCCCACTGTGAATTGGAGCGGCGTCCGCCCCCTCAGACAGACTGCTTATCTACAAACTGGAAAAACATGTATTTATTTATATGTTCAAACAGACTTACAGCAATCCCTAAGCTAATAACCTATGCGTATATATGGGAACATAACACACTATTTTTTGAAACCTTATAAATAAATAAATAAAAACTTTATTGTTCAGAAAATCATTACAATATTTAAATAGCACTAGCCTCCACACTAGGATTCTTTGTGTCGTGGAGACTAGTCTCCTTCGTCTAACAACATTATTAGATAGGTTCATACATAGCATCGGTCGGTATTGATTTGATGTGTCAAAAACAGGTAGTTCTTCCAAACAAATCTCACAAAATAAAAAAAAATATATATATATACAACCTATCAACTTATTTAGTATGTTTATTTAGTATTTTGTAATTTTGTGGTGTACCGTGTATTGTGTGGATGTGTGATGTATGAGTGAGTTAAGGTGGGCTTAGATCAATCGAACGAAGTCCTCATATCACTCCCGCTGCCATCCATATTATACCTGTGATATAGTCCACTAGAAAGGAACTCTCCCACACCGTTCTTTTATCCTGCACCCTTTCTGCACTTATTCTGCACCTATCTTGAATATTTTGATGAATATTGCTAATCTATTACTGCTCTATTTTGTTTGAATTTTTGCTCAACAACGTAAGTAACGCAATGAATATTGTTCAACTGTCAAAATTAATGAAATTGATACTGATAGTCATCATCATCATCTCAGCGTATAATCCCGGTTGCATCCGCGGCTTTCGCGTGGGAGCCCGGGGTCCGCTTTCCTACAATTACTCCTCCATTTCGCACGATCTTTGGCATCCCGTGGTGTGAGATTGTTGGCACGCATGTCATCTCTTACAACGAAATTGCTACTGATTGTGTGTCACGAAATTACTTTAAAAAATCCAAGGCAAACACTTAGAGCAGCTGTCACGGAAATTATCACGATAGAAACATGTGCTTTGAAAATAAATTTACTTGTTCGTAGTATTTGGAATCTGATCGATCAAGACGATTATCGTGGAAACAATTGGGTTGTATCCTAAAAAATAATTTAATGTCCATCAGAAAGATTTATAAAAAATATTGAACACGTATTTTTATTTTTTTTCTTTCATTCAAATACTTAGGAAGATATATTGATTTGAAATGTCTCATGACGTCACGCCCCCACTCTGTAACTTTAATACACTATATCTCAGTAGTTTTTGGTAATTTCGACAAAATAAAAAATACGGGTCTTTATATTTATTTTTTTTTATTATCTATAAGGCGGACTAATTATAATTTTTTATTTTCATACCTTGGATACATCCCTAGAGTTCACTCATATCCTTAATAAGCCACAATCTAACCAAATTGGCGAACAGCCTAAAAATCTCGGCGTTTTGCAAATAGTGAATAGGATCCAATTACCTATTTAACCGTGCTCACGGGAACAGACTGTCTTCTAGATCCTGGTATTCACAATCCTTTAAAGCGTACTACATAACAAGCTACAGGTTATAAGGTATCGATTATAAATCGTACATATTAAAGATAATCACTCCCGAAAATATGTCAAAATGATCCTATACTGTCCTACGTAGTCCCAGTCAACTTCACAAGTCCATCAACAATACCGTATCTACCCGTCAAAGGCCATTCGGACGCACGAAGCCATATAAGCACATACACATAAACTGAAGATAATCTGCTTGACATACCGATTACGACCATCACCTACTTACGCCCTGACATAACCTAGAATTACAGTCTAGTAATTCAATTGATGATTCGTGTCCTACTTTATAAACCTAGCTACGCCCGTGGTTTCACCTAAGTAACTTGATCCCGTGGCAATACCGGGATAAAAAGAAAAACATATTACGAGTATATACAGTGTGTTAAGAAAACCCTGTCCGACCCGTGAAGGTGTCGTTAGGTATCGATAACTGATTCTACTAATGCATACAAAACCGGGCTAAACTTAAAAAAAAAATCCCTCTAAAAAATAAATATTATTTCGCAAAAAGAGGTAACTTAATAAACGTGCGTTAATCACCCTTCGCCTGCCGCCCGCGGGGGGCGGCCGGGCGGCAGGGCAGGCGGCACGTGGTCGCATCGCTATTCGCTCATAATAACACCGGTGTTGTCACTTTTTAAAAATTACCATTTTTCGGGGAAATTGGAATTAATTCGCGGGAAAAAAAGATTATTCCAAAATTCATTTGTATTGGTACTATGATGATTACGTAAAATTTTATATTATATTTGGTCATGTGTTTACCTAAGCTTTATTATCCCTATGGGTCGGACAGGGTTTTCTTAACATACTGTATATACAAAAAAATCCTCGTTATAAAACGTTATTTTTTGTTATACGAAACCCGAAACACATGTCCAGTATTTTTAAGTAAAGAATCTATGTACAAAATTTTAAAAAGATATCATGAAAATCCACAAAGTTGGGAGCTTGTTATCATAATTGGTTATCCCAACAAAAATATGGTCAACGCACCCCTCGACCGCCCGCGCCTGCAGCTGCCTGGCCTGTCATGTACCTTGAGGATCATAGTACGTGCCATTCCATAGATTCAGCCTACCTATCATCATCAACAACCTTTTTATCGTCCCACTGCTGGGCACAGATCTCCTCTCATACAGAGAAGGATTGAGCGTAATCACCACGCTTGCTCAATGCGGGTTGCCGATTTCAGATTTAAAGTTCAGGTTTCTTCAAGATGTTTTCCTTCACCTTTTATACAGTCATTGCTATCCAAGATACATATAATAAAAAAGTACATATAATTTAGAAAAATTACATTGGTACTTGCCTGACCTGGAAACGAACCTGCACACTCATACATGAGAGGCTGGTGTTTTAGCCACTAGGCCAACACGACTCACCATAGATTCAGCCTGCTCGAGAAACAAGATAAGAGACTTAGGGAAAGTCCTATTTATCTTGATGTAGGTATCACGTTTTCACTCTTAGAGCTACGCGCTTATTAACCCTACCCAGTGAAGACGGCAACGCAGTGGCCACGTGCTACCGGACTAGCGAGACCTAGGGAAGGCCCTTTTTCAGTCTCCCCAGGGATGTCGCGAAGGGCGGTTCCGCAAATGGTCTATAAACCCCATGTAGGGATAGTGGTTACTGGAGTGCTTCCCAGAATGCAAAAATAGTAGTTTATGAAACTGTTACATAATGAGGGATATTATGCACGAGTGTGAGTTTAAAAAACGAGCGAAGCAAGTTTTTTAATAGTATCACACGAGTGTGTAATACCTCATTATTTACACTTTCATACACTACTTTATCTAATCTCATACATTGTATTGAATATCTGAAATAAAAGATAGAGATTGATACAGTTTATTTATTGGTTTGCACCCTGCAGCACCCCGCACGCGCCTAAGCGCGCGCAGCCACAGATAAAAAATGAAATAGTGCTGTCTATGGTTTGTAATCGGTATGGTAATGAAATTTTTTTTTAATATAACATTATCTTGTTAGAGAAATAATGTTATAAATTAGTTTTTTAATTGCTTTCGATATACTATTGGTAAAGTACGTCAATATAAATTCCTTTTTAGTTTTATATTTTTAATTTTTTATATGAGAGTAGATAAAAGTTATTATGCCATAATTACTCCAAGTTATTTACTGTACCGTTAAAAAATCACTCTCAAACGTAGATGCAATATCTACGTACTGAGAATACTTATCCAAATTAAAAAGTAATGCCATGTGCATGGGCGTACCCCGAGGATCTCGGAGAACATGTATTCCGGGGATCTCGGAGAACATGTATGGACTCCCCTTATTACTAATCAAAGAATAAACAAGAATAAATAATAAACCAGAAAAAATCTTGCCGCCAAGCGATTAGTCGTGTTCCGGCATGATGTCTGGTGAAGCCGTACGGAGGACGGGTCTGAGCAGTTGTGTTGCGAAGTGTGCCGGGTACGATGCGCCAAATGTTGTTGTGTCGGGAGTTTGGTCGAGGAGGGTCTCCAGATCAATCTTCTTCTGGGTTAAACATTGCATCACCTCGCTAACCTGCCGTCTTCCTTCCTATTCACTCAGTTTTTTGAGTGACTGGGCTTATTAAACTAGCGCGCTTTACCATCAACGATTGCATCACTGCTTACCATCAGGCTAGATTGCGATCAAGTACTAGTTTATAATTATTAAAAAAATATAGATATACTTATATAATTTGTAAGACAAAATACCTAGCCCAGGATAATTCGACCCTAAAAATCTGAATCAGCCTTCTAGTTCCACCATATGGATCTTCTTGCCATAAATGAGATACACCAATCAACACTACCAAAACAAACCCAAAGTTTTGACGGAAGGTCACATAGTAATAATACTGTATACAGTATGTTAAGAAAACCCTGTCCGACCTGTGAAGGTGTTGTTAGGTATCGATAACTGATTCTACTAATGGATACAAAACCGGGCTAAACTTAAAAAAAATCCCCCTAAAAACATAAATATTATTTCGCAAAAAGAGGTAACTTAATAAATGTGCGTTAAGCACCCTTCCGCGGGCGGCGGGCGGCAGGGCACGCGGCACGTGGTCACATCGCTATTCGCTCATAATAATACCGGTGTTGTCACTTTTTTACCAAATTTCGGGGAAGTTGGAATTAATTCGCGGGAAAAAAAGATTATTTCAAAATTCATTTGTATTGGTACCATGATGATTACGTAAAATTTTATATTATATTTGGTCATGTGTTTACCTAACCTTTATTATCCTTATGGGTCGGACAGGGTTTTCTTAACATACTGTATGTATAAAATGTTAATTAAGAAACGAGAATATGAACAAAATACGGGCATTTTTTGATTCAACCGACAGCTCGCAACACTGCGTTATGACTTTTTAAAGCTGCGTCTCCACCACGAGTTAGTCCTTCCAGCGAAAAATATGAAAATGTCTATATTTTTTTAGAGTACTCGTACCGTATTATTTATAATAATTATGTTATGACCTAGTTGTTTAGAGCGGTGACTAACAAGTTGCAGTTTTTTTTTTTTTTTTTCACCAATGTTGTCCCATACTAGGAATTTCTCCTGTGTCGTAGGTGCGTTTACAAACATATAAAGTCACATACACGAACAGCTAGACCCGGAACAACAAATTGTAGGCCATACAAATATTTGTTCCGTGCGTTAATCGTGTCATCAGGGTCAAGTTTTGAACCTCAACAAGCCCTTTACTTTGTATAGATTATTTCATTACCACTGCTCTGAAGAAAGTGAAGAAAAACATCATGACAAAACTGACATGTCCTAGAGGTAAGGCTTCCAAGACAGGTGACTATATCAACCCCGCACAGGGCCCGCGTGGTAGACTACGTTCCTCTCCCTCTCAACGGAACAAACAAAATCTTGCTGTACATCACACTCGTCTCCACAGAGTAGGCAACTCGTTCATGGGTCAATGTATACACTTTTACAACAAGCTTCCCATGGACATTCGAAACTTAGCCATTAAACAATTTAAAAACTATATAAAGGCCAAACTTTGCAAAGGGGTATTATAAAATCACAGATTATTTAGAAGACATAAAAGCTTGGGACTGAGCTGCTCGCTCTGTTAAGCATTGTTATTAAGCAATATGCGTAATTATAACGTAAATTATTGTAAACATTTTCATTTTTAATGTCTGGACTTGAAAAAAGACGATGATCTCTGAGTTTGTTTCGGATATTTCTTCTCAGAGGTAGTCAGTTAGGAAATGCCGGCTTCAAAAGTGATGAGTGATCCTAGTTGCTTAATAAACGATTTCATTTCATTTTATTTCACCGAGAAGAGGCCTGTATCGCCTATAAGACCTGCTTTTCTAGTTCTGTAAAATAAAATCCCCAAGTGTAACACAATTTTAATCAGAATCTAAATCATTTCGAAGGATTGCTCATCCGTTACTTTTTTTTTTAATAATTATAATCTAGTGCTTGACCGCAATCCCGCCTGATGGTAAGCAGTATGCAATCGTTGATGGTATAGCGCGCTAGTCTATTTAGCCTATTCACTAAAAAACTTAGTGAATAGGAAGGGAGACGGCATTTGAGCGTGGTGATGCAATGTTAAACTCAACAACACGACCAAAGATGCTGCGCCACAGGGAGATTGATCTGAAGATCCTCCATGACCAAACTCCCGACACAACAACATTTGGTGTATCATAACCGGCATACATCACAACACAACTGCTCACACCCATCCTCCGTACGGCTTCACCAGACACAATGCCGGAACACGATGAATCGCTTGGCGGCAAGACTTTATCTGGTGGGTGGTAACTTCTGCCAGCAGCCGATGTTCCAAAAAGTTGTATACTCATGAACGTAAATAACGCAATGATTTTTTTTAATATCAAAGCAAGAACAATTGCTACTGTAAGAGTAGATTGTTTCAGTTAAACTGGACGCACGCGTACACAATGGCACTAACTATTATCAAACTAAAAAACCCATGGTTCAAACAGCAAATTTTACAAAATTATGACCCACAGCATATTGAGGGATTTGACTTACGGGCAGCGTAAGTCAAATTTCTCCCGTAGGTTGGGAGGCCCAAAAACCGTGGCCCAGCGCACAGGCAATTGAAGTAACACAGCTGGGTTTTAGTCAGTAAAAGTCTGACACGCACCGCCCAGAGCGGCAAAGATCATTTTGATTTCAGATCCACACCAAAACAAATGTGAAGAAGATATTTTTTTTTTCTAAAAAGGCTTGCCAAGTTGCCACACACGTACGTTTTTTTATGGGAAGCTGTGCAATGATTCCTTGAGGGCATCATAAAGACAAAGTTAAATTGCGAAATCGATTACAATAAGAGGAAATGGAAGGTCAGTTGCACACAGACACATCTCTCACATGGAACAAATAACTCCCGAAAAAATTATACCAAAAAGGTAGATAAGATGAAGTCAAGACATTTAGGGGTTTTTAATGCCTTTTATATACCTACTTTGTAAGCAATTTAACGATTGTGATCTCCGTTACTTAATTAAATACGTAAAAGTTGACATCATCATCATCCCAGTCGCATCCTAAGCTATTTTTTTTTCAGCTTTGGAGTCTGGGGTCTGCTTTACCAGTCTAATTGCTGATTTTGACGAAACTTTGACATTTTCTTTGAAGCGACTGCCGTCTGACCTCTACAACCCGAAAGCGATATCGAAGCATTGCAGTTAGACCAATTGTTAGACTTTTGAGGGCTCCAACAACCCGTAACGACTGCACTTAGATGTTCGTATGGCAACCGGGACCAACGGCTTAACGTGCTTTCCGAGGCACGACCAGACCAGTGCAAATATTCATATTCATGCATACAAATATTTGCACTGCGCGGGGATCGAAACCGCGCCTCCTCGCACAGCGGCCGCATTCGTTACCGCTACGCCACGGAGGCTGTCATATTATGTAAATACGTAAAAATTGTATTTTCAAATATTCAAATAAATAATGTATTTAGAAAACATTTTATTTTTTTTAATAATTATAAACTAGCGCTTGACCGCAATTCCGCCTGATGGTAAGCAGTGATGCGATCGTTGAAGGTAAAGCGTGCTAGTTTATTAAGAGCCTATTCACTCAGAAAAACTGAGCGAATAGGAAGGTGATGCAATGTTAAACCCAACAACACGACCAACGATGCTGCGCCAAAGGGAGATTGATCTGAAGACCGATACAACAATATTAGGCGCATCGTACCCGGCACACATCGCAACACAACTGCTCAGACCCGTCCTCCGTACGGCTTCACCAGACATCATGCCGGAACACGACAAATCTGAATCAATCTAAGCAGTTGTGCTGCGGTGTGTGCCGGGTACAATACGCCAAATATTGTTGTGTCGGGAGTTTGGTCGTGGAGGGTCTTCAGATCAATCTCCCTTTGGCGCAGCATCGTTGGTCGTGTTGTTGGCTTTAATATTGCATCACCTCGGTCACCTGCCGTCTTCCTTCCTATTCGCTCAGCTTTTCTGAGTGAATAGGCTCTTAATAAACTAGCGCGCTTTACCGTCAACGATCACATCACTGCTTACCATCAGGCGGGATTGCGGTCAAGCGCTAGTTTATAATATAATTATTTAAAAAAAATCGCTTGGCGGCAAGGCTTTGTCTGGTGGGTGGTAACTTCTGCCGGTGGCATTTGGAAATAGCCTGTAATGTTCCCTCACCTGCGACACATGGCTCCTCTCGGTGAAAGGGAGTGGTTGATAAAAATATTTATTTTTTTAAGTAACTTGCCACTTCTTGTGGGCTTTGGGTCCCGGACCATAGCCAATTGACTTGGACTTGTCTTCTTTATTACCGATTACCCCTATTCACACTAAGCAAGCGCAGCCATAGACAACCGCCGGTTTGTTTATAATTGGGTTGTATCCTAAAAAATAATTTAATATCCATGAGATAGATTTGTAAAAAATATTGAACACGTATTTTTTATTTTTTCTTTCATTCAAATACTTAGGAAGATGTTTTGATTTGAAATGTCGCATGACGTCACACCGTGGTACAAAATAAACAACGGCGTGACGTAATTAGCCCCCACTCCGTAACTTTAATACGCTATATCTCAGTAGTTTTTGCTAATTTCGACAAAATAAAAAATACGGGTCTTAATTTTTTTATTATCTATAAGATGGACTAATATTTTTTTTGATTTTCATACCTTGGATACATCCATAATATTGCAGTAGGTATATGGAAATAAAGATATTAAATTATTGCTTTTTGTGGCAAAACTGCACCCTAATTCAGTTACACATTATTGCTATCAATTGGAATAATTTCGAAGCATATTGCTGCTCCATTGCTACATATATTCGAAAAATGTTTCTGTTGAACCACTTAAGTAACGCAATGAATGTTGTTGAACTGTCAAAATTAAACCCTTTCCTACTGATAGTGTGTTACGTAATTACACTGCTAGTTTTTTTTTTCTTCTTCTTAGGCTTTGCACGGTTCGTACATTCAGCCAATGTCAAGTGTGTTACCCTGCTAGTTAGTTGGGACTATGGATTATTATGATAATATCTATGCCATACAAAAACTTATTGCGTTTAATAATTATCGAACCCGCAACGCGTTTTCCAAAGACCTAGGCTGCACCTGTTGCCCAGGCCAGTCGGCCTAGGTCCGCGCTAATACATTTCACCTTCACCCACTTGGAATAGGATCCAGACAAAGCCATTGAAATGCGTGTAAGTACATTCTTCTGTCACAAGCATTAGGAATTTAAACTACGTGGAAATATATAGATAGAGAAATAAATGATCAGTGTTTTGCATCTGACAGTAGTACAGACGACAGCAGGTCAAGCTACCCAAAACTGTCTAATATTCCCAATCAACCTTAAGCCTTAACACTTTGGCGATAAAGTTAAAAATGTAATGAAGCAATTTGACAGATAATAGTAGCTTGATGTTCTATAGTCCGGGGGTTGGAAAATCAGCCGTAAGGGACAGAACAACCAAAATCAAAGATGTCGGTATGTTTTGAAAAGAAAAAAAGAGTCCTGAAGACCATAAGAACATGTCTTTTACATAAATTAGTTCTGAAAAAACACTTAAAAAAACGTTACGTAACGTTTATTAATTACCTATAATTAGACATTGTTTGCAAAAATAAGTTTAAGAACACTAGTAACAAAAATCGACGATCATACGAATTTCACTCAAACTTTTTGATATTAACAGACTTCCGAAGTCTGTCCGATTTCTGTCTGATTTCGAAGCGTCTCGGTGTAGCGTTTCAAGCACTCTCATCCTACCCTATTTCACACTTCGTCGACATTGCCAAACCTAGCAGTTGCACAAAAAAAAATCTACTTACGAGATCAAACGAACGCCGTGGCTGACGGGACGCCACTCCTGCGCGGCGGCCATTCCCCCTCAGTCTTATACCACCCCACATAATTCAATTAAAAATGTCAGCTGCCAAATGAACCAGTTCGATGCCGGTCTGAGCCACACACCTGACTGTTTGTATACAATTTTTAGATTTCAAGGGCGTCTGGACTTTGTGGCATTGATTCGCGTGACACGTGAACAGAAGTATTTGGACGGTCTTGCTTTGAAAGGTGATTTTCGGCATTTTTACGAAACCACACTATTTTTATAAATTATAAACTAGTGTTTGACCGCAATCCCGCCTGCTGATAAGCAGTGATGCAATCATTGATGCGCTTTAGCATCAATGATTGCATCACTGCTGCATTAGTTTAGTAGTCGTCCGATGGTAGAACGGCGATGGGAGAATTAAATCATGCAATTCCCTCGCACACTCACCAAAATGCATCCCATAAAACACCGAAAGGTTGGCTACTCTACGCCGTTTTGAGTTAAACTTGGGTCGTCCATCAACCTCTTCGCACGCCTCTCCACTGAATCCAAAGTAGCCAGGTGACATTTTGCAGCATCAGCCCAAATATGCTTACAAACTCGAGCGGACCTGTGCTTTTCTTTGTATCTAAGGCTTTTTCTATGTATTTAATGCAGGATATGTTTTTTAATTTTTTTGTTTAAAAGGTTGTAGGTACATGATAGTGCTTATAACATTCTTAGAAGCCCTAATAAACTCAATCTACGCTCAGTTCACCAATGTTTTCACGGTGAGATTGATGTTCCTGTGACTCATCGATTGGCCCCGCTTCAAGGTTGTAAGAACTCTCAACCAATGAGAGTGAAAAACGCGGTCGCTATCGACTATCGAGTTTCATAATAAAAACTCGTACTATAAAGGGTGTATCTGACATCGACGCAGTTACGAGTATCGTGGATCCAGTACATGATTCTGAACCCCCCAGTGGTGGAATTTTTCGTCGGCTTTTTCTTGATTTAAAAAAAATATATATGTAGTTTTTTTCGCTTTAGACCGTTCATAATGGCTATACTTTTATAACCCAATAAGATTTTAAAGCCAAAATTAATTAATTCGCTAATTACATAAAAAAGCGCAATGGAATCAAAACTTGAAAAACTATCTTATCAACTGATTTAATAGAGTTCACATCAGGGATCAACATCATACCTACAAACCCGCACGGCGGCACGCTTGCAACGTTCAAAGGCCGAGCCGACACTTTTATCAATCACTTTGAATTCTGTAACCGTTCATTAACGACATAAATGACTATCATAATTTTATTAGTGGCATGCGGGCTAGCCTTTTCGCGAAGTTTGCGTTACGATGTCAGATACATCCTGTATAGGTCATCTGACCGTTCAACTGCTGTGCCCTTGAATTCGGCACATGGTCTAAACCATTTGTTAAAACTTTACATTTGTTTACAAAAAAAAAAAGTATCACGAATAAGTGTCAAAATGTATGAAACAGCAAACATATTTGTATAAATGAAAAATAAACAAAAGCGGGTTCAGAATCATGTAATAAATAATTTATTTTAGACGACACGGTTGTCAGTGGCTGAGGGATCAACCGTGTGCCATATCGCGGCTTTGATTCACTCACGCTCTGGCGCACTAGTTTGCTATTTTTATAAATTTATCATTCCAACACGATTCCATTGTCATTGGGCTAAACAGTTCGTAATCTGCTAAATTCTTAATTATAGATCAATTATCGGTCAGTCGTCGTAATGGAATGGTGAATGACATCGCCGTATTGATATTATTATAAAACCCGTAAGAAATGATTTTCTAAAAAATTATCTACTACTCAATTTGAACATTAAAGGCTGATTTACACTGTGCAATTTAATTGCCTATGGCATACAATAAAATTGATGAATCAAATGACTCGATCGTCAACGTAGACTATGCAACTTTTATTATTGCCTCAACTTAATTGAAGCCATGGGGATAGGCAATTTAATTGCACGGTGTAAATCGGTCTTTATTAATATGGAGTGGAGTGTCAGTGATTGACCACTGGAAAGTCATAATAACGCCATTTCGTTAGTAGATTACGAAACTTGTCAAAATCGATCATTATGAGATCACTGTTCGACCATTCTGACACTATTGTAATAGCAGATTAGGGCCCCTACGAGCTGTAGCAATGGGTTGCATTTTGACAGTTCAATAACATTCATTGCGTTATTTACGTTGTTGAGCAGACATACTTTTCGAACATAAGAAGCAATGAATTAGCAAAAAGCTTCGAAATGATGCCAACTGATAGTAGTAGGTAGTGTGGTACGTAATTAGCGTGTGGGTTTGTTTGTGTATTATTCGGTAAAAATCTCATTGTGGGGGTTAAATTGGCTTCCGTCGAAGCCACTAGCCTCTCCACCCTCTGCTCTTGGAAGAGGTCATTTGAGGATTTCCCTTCCGAAAAAAAGGATTACCTGGTTGAGATTATTACAGAATATCACCGCTGCTTTCTATTCTAAAATGGGCTCAATAACTCAGTCGCTTTTAAAACCCATAACTCGTGAATAAAATCTGCATATTTTTTTTTTAAACGTCCCCATTTCTATAAACGTAATAAAACGATGAATATGTTTTATTTCGTGTTTTTATGACTTTAATGGCTATTAGAGAACAGAAGCGTGTCGCCAAATGTTTTTTTTTTTTTATGTTTTGAACTGACG
Organism: Sesamia inferens; assembly: GCA_037179545.1. Taxonomy (NCBI): domain Eukaryota; kingdom Metazoa; phylum Arthropoda; class Insecta; order Lepidoptera; family Noctuidae; genus Sesamia; species Sesamia inferens. The sequence goes on along the minus strand of CM073935.1, from coordinate 10,335,428 downwards.
ATAAACAATTTGAAGAGTGGCTAGAAAAACTAATGCAGGTCCTCACCGGATACGGTTACGGCACGCAAGTCTGACACGCTGTTCTAAAAGTCATTACTACATGATTTCCCACCAAATTAAAAATGGTAAGCAATAATGCAATCGTTGCTAGTATTCACTCTAGCCATGAAAACACTTAAATTATTATCTGACAAGAAGACCTCTGCAGACAAATTATTCCAGTCAGAAATACTTCGCCCGGAACTTAGCGGTTTCAACAACGTAAAGATGGATACTGAAATGAAATGAAATGAAATGAAATGAAATGAAATGAAATCGCTTATCAAGCAAGTAGGATCACCGATCACTTTTACACGTCACATGTTTTTTTTTTTTTATTCTTTTTATTTTTTTTTAACTAGATGAAGCCGGCATTTCCTAACTGACTACCTCTGAGAAGAAATAGCCGAAACAAACTCAGGGATCATCGTCTTTTTTAAAGTCCAGACATTAAAAATGAAAATGTTTACAATAATTGACGTTATAATTACGCATATTGCTTAATAACAATGCTTAACAGAGCGAGCAGCTCAGTCCCAAGCCTCTCTATCCTCTAAATAATCTGAGATTTTATAATACCCCTTTTTGCAAAGTTTGGCCTTTATATAGGTTTTATATCGTTTAATGGGTAAGTTTCGAATGTCCATGGGAAGCTTGTTGTAAAAGTGTATACATTGACCCATGAACGAGTTGCCTACTCTGTGGATACGAGTGTGATGTACAGCAAGATTGTGTTTGTTCCTGGTATTCACATTATGAATATCGCTCATTTTCTTAAAATTAGAAATATTTTTATGTACATACATAAGATTTTCAAATATATATTGCGAAGCTACAGTCAGAATGTTCACCTCTCTGAATTTTTCTCTAAGAGAATCTCTAGGACCAAGGTTGTAAATGGCTCGAACAGCCCTTTTCTGTAAAACAAAGATGGTATTGATGTCCGCACAAGTTCCCCAGAGAAGAATCCCATAAGTCATAAGACTATGAAAATAACTAAAATAAACAATTCTGGCTGTATTCACATCAGTTATCTGTCTAATTTTCTTAACAGCATAAGCGGCAGAACTGAGTCTACCCGACAGCTTCTCAATGTGAGGACCCCATTGTAACTTGGAGTCAATAGTCAATCCAAGAAAAACTGTCGACTCGACAGGGATCAACTCTACTCCATTCAGTTGAACATTGGTACTTAACTGCCTGACATTTGGCGTAGAAAATTTAATGAATTTAGTTTTTTTTTCATTCAAAAGAAGGTTATTTACATTAAACCAATGGACAACTTTCGAAAGTGCATTGTTAACTTCGTCAAAATTTGCTAGCTGACGCTTGACTTTAAAAATAAGAGAAGTGTCATCCGCGAACAATACTATGTTGTGATTATCCCTCACGTGATGAGGTAAGTCATTAATATAAATTAAAAACAAGAAAGGACCTAGAATTGAGCCCTGCGGAACGCCCATGGTGACCTCAGATCCTGCCGATTTGTTGCCATTAACATCAACCCTCTGAATTCGATTATTCAGATAAGAAGTCAGAAGGTCGAGAGCTCTGTCCCTTAAACCATAATGGTACAGTTTCCTAATAAGAGTATCATGATGTACGCAATCAAAGGCCTTGGACAAATCACAAAAAATACCAAGAGCATCTTGCGATTCCTCCCAGGCCCCAAATATGTTCTTTAGCAACGCCACGCCCGCATCGGTAGTTGAACGACCCTTTGTAAAACCAAATTGTTTCACGTGCAATAAATTATATAAGTTGAAGTGTCTCAACAACTGTTTCAAAATTATTTTTTCAAAAATTTTGCTCAAAGTTGGTAATATAGAAATTGGCCGAAAATTCGTGGGATCAGTTGTACTACCAGATTTGAACAGTGGAATTACTATGCTAAGTTTCATCAAATCAGGAAATATACCAGATGTGACACAAGAATTAAAAACAATTGCTAAGAAAGGTGCGATAACATCTATTATTGAAGCTACAGTATATACTGACAAACCCCAATGATCGGCAGTTTTTTTTACATCAAGATCCTTAAAAGATTCTATAATGTCTTTAGCAGTCGCAAACGTAAATTCAAAGTGTTTGTCACACTCTGGAACACATTCTTTTAGTATGGCGTAGGCAGAAGTGGAGGAAGAAGACAAAGTTTTTGTTGTTATTATTGGAATACTAGTAAAAAAATTCTCAAACTCAGTTGCTACCTCCAAGTCCACCTTTATATCTTTATCGTTAATTTTAAGATGGAAATCGCGATTTTGTACTTTGGTTCTTCCAGTTTCAGAATTTATAATTTGCCAAGTTGTTTTGATTTTATTTCTAGAAGATTTTATTTTATTTTTAATGTGTATGGCTTTTGCTGAGGAACAGGCTCTCTTAAAAGTTTTTGAATATTTTTTAACGAATTCTTGAAAAGCTACATCATGGTTATATGTTTTTTCCTGATACAATTCATACATTTTTTCCCTGCTTTTATAAATACCTGGGGTTGCCCAGTCACTAAATATAATGCGGTCGCTAACAGGCAACGTTTTTTTTGTGAAAACTTTCATAAATTCACAATTAATCAAGTTAAATAGTATACTATATGCATGATCCGGGTTGGTGTGATGAGGCAAGCCCGGTAGCTTTTCAATTAAATTATTTTTAAATTGTCCTAAACGATTTTCATTTACAGGAACAAAACTCACAAGTTTTCTTTGAGCTCTGACTTCACTCTTCTGAGGAAAAGTAACTACCTGGCCACAGTGATCAGAGTCTAACTCATTTATAATTAAATGGTCAGAAGGTCTTAGGTTAGTAAAGATGTTGTCTAAGCAGGTGGCACTTGTGGCAGTTATTCACTATATACTCACCGGTACAACGGACGTAGATGTTTTACATTTTTACATCCTGAAATTCAGTGATGCCTTGAGTTTAGGTAAGGCAATGCAATTTTGCTGGACACGTAGGAGTCAGTTTTTATGGAAATTCTACTTTTTGTATGATATGAAGCCAAAATTCAATTTTGTGATCAGTAAACATAATCATAACTAAGAAATTACTGTTATCCTTCACAGAGCTGGTTTTTTACTGAAACTCTATTACCCACTTTACGACATCCAGTGGGACCATAGTAATAAAAGTTTATGACTTTATTAGCAATAATAATATTGGACGTATACATGAACAGTGCTATGGAAAACTAGCTGCGCCCTACAGTTTCACCCGCATAAGCTGGAGACAAAAGGTCAGAAAAGACATTGTCCTTCAGCGCGTTCAAATGCCTCGAAAGTTGTTGCCCACCATAAAAAAACGCAAAATAGAATATCTCGGCCACGTGCTCCGACACGATAGATATGCGCAACTCCAACTGATTATGATGGGCAAGGTAGAAGGGAAGAGGCGCGCTGGATGAAAGAGAAAATCGTGGCTGTGAAACATCAGGGAGCGGACCGGCATTACTTCCGTCGAAAAACTGTTCCGACTCGCGGTTGACAAGACCCAGTACAAGAAGCTGACGGCCAACCTTCAAGATAGGCAATGGAAAAAGAAGAAGAAAGAAGTTTGGAAATTTATATCAGGTGCGGCAAGTCAGATTTTTAAGACTGATTTAGACGATACAATTTAATTACCTATAGCATACAATAAAATTGATGCAACGTCGAACATCGTCTAAACGGTGTTTAGACAATGCAACTTTAATTGTTGCTTCAACTTAATTGAAGCCATAGGCAATTAAATTGCACCGTGTAAATCAGTCTTTAGGGTCTACTCATCTCCGGCTATTTTGTCTTACAAACTAAAAAAGCACATCCACATGAAACATTACGTATTTGTAATCTTCTATGTAAGGCAAATTGACGCAAATGATCCTGTATAAGGCCCCGTTTATACATTGATTAATAATTAAGGGAGTTCATACATGTTCTGCGAGATTTCTAGGGGAAGGCAGCTGCATTTTGGGGGACTGTCTTATGTAGTAACTAGCTTCTGCCCGCGACTTCACACAAAGGGCGATGGAAAGAGCTATGCTCAGAGTTTCTGAGCGTGATCGAATCAGAAATGAGGAGATCCGCAGAAACACCAAAGTCACCAACATAGCTCTTCGAGTCGCTAAACTTAAGTGGCAGTGGGCAGGGCACATTGCTCGTAGAACTGATGGCCGATGGGGCGGTAAGGTTCTGGAGTGGCGGCCACGTACCGGAAGACGCAAGTTCTAACTCGCATGTTTATAGTCAAATGCAACGATTGAATACCACGCCACAAATAAGAGCTTTTCAGGCAAGCCCTAACCTCAACAGCTCGGGTTCCCCGTGGTAAAAATGTGGTGGAAATCACTACAAAATAAAACTGTGATACCGCCCATTGGTTGATCATTTTGTCTTATATCCCTTAAAGTTCTGTCTACCGCTTCTACTCCTTTTCGATGGGCCATCGTACATTCATCCCATGTGATTAAATTACACTCACTTAATACCTTAGCTTTGTCGATTTTCTTGAAATATTACAGATTAGACTTTCCGTGGGATCTAAATCAATTTTTATTTTAAACATAGTATGAGCAGTTTTACCTCCTGGTAGCAATGTTGCAACTATACCTAATGAAGCCACAGCAAGAGCAAATTTACGCTGATTTCGAACATAAGCTAATATTAATTTAGTTAAAAAGGTTTTCCCAGTTCCTCCAGGTGCATCTAAAAACTATATTGTTCCCAAATTATTCTGACCACTCTCGCACACGCGATCATAGATTGAACGTTGTTCTGCAGTCATCACTGGGACACCGTTTTTTAATGTTGTCAGCAGTTCCATTGAGTTGTAACTAATCTCTGCTGAATATTCCCTATTGGTAACCTCTCCGACTAAGGTTGGTGTTGGCAAACCATATTCACAGAGTGATTTACCGCCTACTGCTGTTAAGTCTTCCTGAAGAGCTAAGAAACACTGATTTATGGCAACATCACGGAAATTATCATTAATTGCGCCTTCATTATTGTGAAATATATTCCGAAGAAAGTCTTCTGCAAATTTTTCTTTATATTTTTCCCATAATTAGACAGGATCTGACAAATTACAAAATGTAAGCAATGTTATAAATAAATGGCGTAACCGTCGTGGATTATCACTAGTAGGTACAGGATTCTGCTAAAACGTCATCCCAATGCTGATCATTTTCAAGCAAACGACGCGCTTGGCATACTGCATGATAAGTTGGATAAACAACATCGTCTACTTTTCTCAAATCTATAAATGATGTTGGTCCTGGCACTGTATGTACCTAATAATAATCTCAAATAGAAACACTCGGCGTTCTTAGGATGAACGGTATACACTCTACCAAGAACATGTTCTTTGAAAATACCTGACTCGCCATCTACAGGCCTACCACGGCGTCAACGGTTAAAGACACCTCGTTGCTTATCGTAGGTAGATTCGACGGAACTTCTCATACAAAAGAGATTTTGCAAAATTATCAGTTTGATAAAGTCGAAAGAACGCTAATAAAGTTGTTTGTTTAGGGCTCTCTAATCGTTCTGTAACATTTTCGGCGTTGAAATATATAGTACGTTGGCCGCATTCAACATGAACATCCAGATGGGTCATAGGTGGATACCTTTCGTGAATGTTGAAACTTAAGTTCCGCCACACAGCTTCTGAGGAGCTGATATATCTGCCTGACTGAAATCTAGTAACTTCATCATGTTCATTTCTCAGTGCAAACGTAGCTTGGTCACTGCCGTTATTAATATATGGTGAGATGTCCAACAGTGAACCAGTGGTACACTTTGAGCCACCATTCTTACTTTGTAAATGCTTCGTTTCCAAACCGTGCTTGGACACGAATATACTTAGTTTTTACTGCGCCGCCTGCTGGTAAGTCGGGAACTAGCTAGCGTCAAAGACGTCCGAGTGACGGATCGCAATAGGATTTTCGGCGACGAAACGCAATAAAACGTAAGTATACCTGTTGGTATTACTTCTGTTATGTCTACTTTTATTATGTGACATTTATTATAACTAATAGAGCGTTTATTTGGCTATCATATGCAACTAAAATCACTACAGTAACTCTTTTCATTTGTTTTTAACATCACCTTAAACGTTGAATGGTGGGTGTAGTATACAGTGAACCGCGAACATAGTAATAAAATTGGTATTGCTTCAGCATAGGGTGAATCAAATCAGCGCAGCAAAATTGGAGGCCACACAAAAGAACACATGTTGCAAGCCATGTTGCTTGTAAAAGATGGACGTTTCATATTAAAAAATAAAAAACATTGTCACAAACATTGAATTAATAAAGTTGATTACTTAGTAACATTTACAAGGCGTTCTATTGCTTTACCTTATTTTTGTAGCATAAATAGTCATAATAATATATACTATCTTGTTGCGTTTGGCTCTAAAATGAATATGCAAAATTATAGCCAGATATATGGGAAGTCCTCTAGTAAAAAAAAATCTTCAGAAACCGCTGAGCTATGAATTTATAACTTTTTCATGGTTCACTGTTGGACACCTCACCCTACTTATATATTTTATTGACTCGCTACACTATTACACATTTCTACATTTAAGTGAGCTTGAAATGCTCTAGACAACACAGGCGAATACGGAACGACCCACCTATTAGGTATCTTAAGTAACCTGTTGTCCAGACACTCGCTTTTCAACAATAAAACCACCATGGCGTCTTGAACGGCGACGATATCATGGGTATGCATCATATCCTGTTACAGTTTCAACCACAGGGGCGTAGCTACCGCCGTATTTGCCGTATCAATTATACGAGGCCCCAACTCGCGTAAGCAAAAAATTATTAAATACTTACCAACTTTTTTTTTATTTTACAAATGACGAAAGTCAAAAAAGCAATTTCTCTTTTTCCCGCGTAATGGCCTCTACACACTGCGCGCGACGAGGTGATTTCATCCACTTGGGATTGGTAGTTACAGTAATAAATAAGTCGGGACATCCATATTTTCTTACGTAGCAAAAAGCGGAATTATGCCCCGGCGTTTTACCTCCTCTCGCCACTCCACATGTGGGAGTGCTATGGCCTCCAGATCTCATGGCGGCAATCTGCCAAGGAGGCTCATTGTCTCAGTAGATACCATCCCTTCATAATGTATTCTTCACTTCGGTAGCCTATGAAATTCAAAATAAATAAATATATACGGACAAATCACACAGATTGAGCTAGCCCCAAAGTAAGTTCGAAACTTGTGTTATGGGATACTAACTCAACGATACTATATTTATAATAGATACATATATAGATAAACATCCAAGACCCAGGCCAATCAGGAAAAGATCGTTTTCCATCATGACCTGACCGGAGATCCAACCCGGGGCCTCCACGTCGCAGGCAGGCTTGTTGACCGCTGCGCCACGGAGGACTAATTCAAGATAGTAACGAAGATAGTTACGCTTTCGTCTCAAGGCCAAAGAGAATGCAGATGGAATGGTTAAGATAAAAATAAAAAAACAACTTAAAAATGTAAAACTTTATTACATCTCACAATTCAACATAAGGTACTGTACACACCGGACTACTAACATCTCGACTAGTGCAATTCCAGATATGTCACGATATTACCTACACAACATAAGGCTAAACAATTCATTTTATTATTCTATAGTACAAAAATACAATCAGGGAAATAGTTCGTGGTTATTAGCTAGTTACAGCGGCTACTAACGGCGAATTTCACCAATGAAACTACGCGTTTATAGAAAGAAAGAAATATATAATATTAATAAAAAATAAAAAGAAAAAAGTACATAGCAAAATATACCGTTTAGACATGTACCTACCTAATCCGCGTTCAATAGCCGTCAGTATCGTTGTGGAATAACTGACGCTAACAGCTTAAGAACGCGATTTATATGCGTTCACGTTCATTGGTGAAATTTACACTAATAATAAAACCTATAATTTAAACTACAGTATAACCCCTTTTTTACCAACAATCGTAAACATGACTCTAGCAGTCAATAATAAACAACTTTCCCTGTGAAATCCCAATCCGATTCGAGAAAAACATATCTAACTTTCTATAGCTACCCACGACAGCAGACTTAATCATACACCTTTTTAATTACCATTCAGGGTACAATAAATCTTTTTACCAATTGCAGGTAACTAAGGGCAAATTTCACCAATGACACATATATCTGCGTAAAAATGCTGTAAGTGCCAAAATTATAGTGGAAATACACAGTAAATTGGTATAACGCACCTTGTATTTTTCAGAATCAGAAAACAACTAAAATAAAGAAACAATATTCTACCGGCCATGTTTCATCGTACAGTGACACGTGTCAAAAATCAAGTTACATATTAACTAAAAAAAAAGGGCTGAAACTACGCTAAGCAGGCACTCGTGCGGTTACATACAAAAGTGCTCCGTTGCAGGAACCTGCGCGGGCGTCCGTATCGGGCTGGCGAGCCACACACACGCGTGACGAGGCCCGCCTACGTGCGACAGAACGCGTCGCGTCGCGGGTCACGCGCGGTGCCCGCCATCGGATAATATACACGGACTTGTTCAGTCAATAAGGACTGAAACTGCTTCAATCGTGTAATGCGTAATGCTATATTTAGTTCTCCATCGACACGACTATACATACATGCGTAAAATTGAACTAGCGACACTGCGTAAATCGGTCTCGAGACCGATTCAACGGAACCTGCCCGCGCGTCCATTAGACGGTTGCCCGTTTAACTCGGTTTCAGTCCTAAATCAAAGGGACAACTGTCGTAATATTAAGAACTTTCAGAGTTTAAACTCGGTCAATTCTCTAATTTCCATACAATGCAACGTGACAAATTTTTAGACTGGGGGCTACATTTTGAACGTTTTACCTAAATGAAGAGAATTGGCCTTCTGTTAGACAGTAATTATACAATTATCTTTAAACACATAATGGCGCCGATTCCCTTTTTCACAAACAAAACTAAATTTAAGTTCAGTCCATCTTTATTTTTCTATTACATTAAGAAAAGGACAGAAGATAAAATGTTAGTTTAGACCTGTCAAATTAGTCCGCTCCTGACATAAATTGACATATTTTTGGACCTCATGTTTATAAACGCATCTAAATTGTCTATGGAATATCTTAATTTGACAAGATTAAACTTAAATGTTATCTTCTATCCTTTTCTTAATGAAATAGAAAAAAACGATGCACTTAATTTAAAATGAGTTCAGTTTGTGAACATAGTTGTGAGTTAGTGAGTGTTAGTGAGTAGTCAGTTAGTGAGGAGTTGGGGCTTAATACCAAAAAAAAAAAAAGAAGAATTTCCCTGATTATAAAAAAGCTATCGGTATTAATATTCTACTCCATTAATGCTGATAGTATAATTTATCTAAATAACGGTATTTACAATATCAACAACCGAGTTAAATTAAAACTATAGCTGAATACTTTGCCACCCATTTGATTGCAAATTAGGCACTTAACAATCAGCTACCAAGCAGTATTCTACCATACAAACCATTACATTGTACAGACAGCAGCGAAAGTCGGTTAAACAAATAACAGCCTCTAATATTTATTATGCTGAAAAGCAACTTATCAAAGCACTTTGTATTTCAATATTTAGGACGAATTTCAGCAATAATATTATTTTTAGTCTAATGACCACTCCAAGTATACACTGAATTACAGTCGCTATGTATTGATGCATCAGCATCAGATTTTCATTTCCGTTAAAAACTTGGAGAAAGAAATTCCCATTCTATTCTAGAAGCTTCGGTTTTGGTTTCAGCCGAAACAGATACCTTTGCCGAAATTCAGTTTCGGTTTCGGTAGTAAAACTAGTTTCGATCGAACACTATTATACTATTCGAGTACGGTTTCATTGGTGAAATTCGTCTTTAGGTACAATGTACATGTTAAGTAAAAGTAACATTGCTAACTTACATTCGTTGCTGACTGTACCTACAGAAAAGGTGTTAACCCATTCCTCCCCACTGTCCTATTTTTAGGACACTATATTCAACATTTTTTTTTCTATGTTAGGGTTATTATTTTTATTGGTTTTGGTGAAATTCGTATTTTCACACTATTTTCCCAATAAAATATATTTTTTTCGCTCTTAAAAAAGTTATCGTATTTATAATATACATATTTTTAAATTGAGGAAATTCGTCAGCTTAAAAAGAGTATTATGATTTGATTATAAAAAACCGAAAATAAAAAGTTATCAGCTTCAAAGTCCATCAAATAGATTTTTAGATCTCTACTGAATCTATTATAATTAAAAACTAAAACAAAATATTATTTGGAAGCTTGTGATACTAATTCAAAAAAAGGCGTACTATAAATATGACACTGGGAACATGTCTTTACAAGTAGCCGTGAAAGCGTGTTCGATCCTGTTACGCTCGCTATAAGTTCAAACGTGTCTATTGTTTTGTTTCTTGCAAGTGTTTCGTAAACTTTACTTTAGTCGATAAGTCTTCGTCAAGCACAACACATCTCGTAATATAAAAAATTGAGATTTTTTTATAAGATTGAGGAAAGCAAAGGAGGTAAGCAAAAATATTAGATTTTGTTTCTTATCAAGTGGTTAACGATATATTTGTTTAGTTTGGGATGGTATATGTATATATATATTTATATATATATAATATAATTTTTATACTTACTATATATGTATAATTATTGTTTATAGATCATGGATGCAGTGAGAAGAAAATATAAAAAAGCATTGATGGTGTCTGAAATCACCGAGTATCTTCAAGATATTGAAGATTGTAGTGACGAGGAGTTCAATGACTTGGAAGTTGCGATATTGCCCCCGGATGAAGTGGATGAAATGACTGATATAGAAGAAGGTAATGACGACGATATGGGAGTTCTGCCAGTGTCAGATGTGGCTGGTCAAGTGGAATTTTCATGTACAATTGATAACGTCGAGGAAGATCTTCCTACTCAAACCACATCTCGGACCAACAAGACAGTCATTTGGCGTAAGTGTGAACCTGTATATTCTGAAATTCAGCCGGAATCTAATACTGCTAAACAATGTTTAGAAAATATGATTACGGAATTGGAAGGAAAATCTGCGGTAGAAATATTCGAACACTTGTTATGTGACCAGATTCTAGAATATATAGTGCATGAAACAGTAACCTATGCCAAAAATTATAAAAATGATTTGAACTTCAATCTTACCGTGAATGAGCTAAAAGTATTCATAGGAATTTTGTTTTTCTCTTCGTATCTCCACTTGCCTCAAAGCAAACTATATTGGTGCAGAGATGATGATGTACACATTCCATTTGTTGAACGAGCGATGTCTCGGAATCGTTTTGATAAAATTAAATCATATTTACATTTCAATGACAATTCAAGAATTGATAATAGTGACAAAGCTTTCAAAATTCGCCCATTTATCGATAAAGCTAATAAATCATTCCAAAAGTTTGGTGTTTTTGAATCCAACTTAGCTTTTGATGAAATGATCGTCAAATACTTTGGTCACCATGGTATCAAACAGTTTATAAAAGGTAAACCAGTAAGATTTGGATACAAGCTTTGGGCACTGTGTGGAGTAAGCGGATATTGTTATAACTTTTCGCTTTATACAGGAAAGGATCCTCAAATATCTTGTAATACTGGTGATGGCTTGGGTTCAAGAGTGGTAAAAAAGTTGCTTACAGTATGTACTGATCCTAGTGCACATGTAGTCTACTTCGATAACTTCTTCAGCAGTATGCAATTGTTGATTGAGTTGAAATCTGAAGGGTTCAGAGCTACAGGGACAGTCAGAGACAATAGGACTAAGAAATGTCCAATCATGACCAAACAAGAAATGAAGAAGCAAGAACGTGGTTATTCCGATCATCGTTTCGATAAAAATAATGAAATATTATGCGTGAAATGGCATGATAACAATGTAGTATGTCTCTTAACTGATTTTGATACTGTTGAACCTTTTGTAAAAACTAATAGGTACTCAAAGGTAGAAAAGGCCAAAGTTGCTGTGAATCAGCCAAAGCTTATTCATAATTATAATAAAAACATGGGAGGAGTGGATAAACATGATTGGCTTATTTCTAAGTATCCAATCCGCTTTAGAGGTAAAAAATGGTATTGGCCTCTAGTAATCCGTGTTTTGGACATGACTCTAGTCAATGCATGGATTATTTATAACCAGGTAAATAAAGATGAGACCATACCTCTGCTTGATTTCAGAAGAAGGGTATGTTTTTCTTGGATGAAAAAATCGGAAGGCAAAGTAAATAAGCTTACATCAGGTACTTCAGAAGTTCTTTTACAACCTATAAGATTTGACAACTATGGTCACTATATGACCAAGAGGGACAAACAAAGACGTTGCCAAGGACAAGGCTGTAAAAAAAAGCCTTTAACATTTTGTTCTAAATGTGAAAAAACACTCTGCAGTGATTGTTTCATACCTTATCATACAAAATAAGCTTTTATTACATTATTTCTGATACTGTTACTGGTCCTATTTTTAAATAAAGCTGATTTCCATATAATTCTTATCTTTACTTTTTCCTGACCATGTGTTCCCACTGTCCTATTTATAGGACATGCTGAGTCAGCGAAACCGTTTTTTTTTAATTTATTTTTTTGCCATATTATTTTTTCTTAACATATTAAGAGCCCTAATACAAGATTTCATCAAAAAAATCCAATATTTTCAATGCTTGGGAAGTAATGGGTTAATTAATAAACACACCCGCATCCTATAAATATAACTTATTTATAACATAGTTGAGTTGTATTTTAAGTCAAAAGAAAGCAACAATTATGTATTTTAAGTCAAAAGAATGTAACAATTATTTCAATATTGTTAAATTATAAGAAAAACCAAAAAGCCTTACATTTCTACTACTTCTTGGAAAACTTTTTATATAATTTCCTTTCGATCGATAAATATTGTTCTGTTGTAGGTACAAATATTAAAACACGTATTAACCCTAGAATTAGTATATTTAATAAGGCTCAATAAAACCAGTACCTTTATCACATCAGGATGGCAATAAAAGCATTCCATTACTAATTTAACTTTAAACGTCAAAAAAGAACAGTAGCTTTCAATTTGCAGTACATTACTCCTTCACCACCATCCATCATCTTGTCAAGAGCGAGGACTAGTTCTAACTGCAGTAATTTTTTAGTTTGAAAATAGTAAAAGAGATGGCCTGTGCTTTCGGTCTAGCGCTCTCTCTTTCCACATGGATGATTGATGATTTTGAGAGAGAAAGATAGATCGAAAATTCGTTTCTTCTCTTTCTTTCGGAGTGCCACAATTCTCATCTCTATGGCATGTCCATTAGTATAAGTCGATGGCTCGAACAGCATCGTAAGTATATTGATAGACAAGTTCAAAGCACCTTGGTTGTTTTTTTTTCTGTGTTTGTTTGCTAACAATAGCTTTCAACAACAATGTTACTAAAAATGGGCAATAGTTGCCATAAATAAACAAATATTAATGGAACAAATCAATTGATATTTATTTATGGTATCTAGGTATAGACGTCATTTGGCGCCACTATCGCGTGACCGACATCGGAACTAAAGCTGCCATTTTGTTTTTTCTTAAAACAATTGCAGAATTATAACAACAGCGACCTCTGTCCTTGTAGCAGTGTATTGGAAATTGAAAACTAAAATATAGTACTTTTTTGTACATTTTCGTGTTGGAAAGATATCTTTTCAGTTGTTTTCCAGCAACATACGATTAAATGCAACAAACAATTCACTTTTAAAACGTTCTATTTTATTTATTTTTTTAATAAAAATCTGGTGCAGCAAAATGCAACAAGTGAAATAATAATGTTAAATTAAATAGGAGTACTTTGGCCAAGGATTGAGTTTCGAACGCCAGATGAATTAACCGAAGCAATTATGTTGAATGTTTGATAGTTCTACCATACAAAAACTGTCAGACGTCAACATTATTATACAAATAAAAAATTACTCTCGATTACAAAATCACCCTTAAATTCCAAATTAACAAATAAAAGCTAAAAGTATTTAGTATATCACAGGATGGTGGGTTGACCAGTAAGTAACATTTAAAAAAAAACATGGTATTCGTACTTTTTTCAACAATCAAATATAAAATAGCCACCATCAAATTCTGTAAGACGGGATCCCAGTCTAGTAAAAGTTTACACCATTAAAATAAATAGATAATTTAAAAATTGTAATACAAAACTTGATACTGACGAATGACGACATTAACCGTTAAATAATATTGGTATAACACCAAAACAAACTAAAAAAAAATGTCGTCTGCGCAAAGTATGGTTTTACTAATTGCAAACGACAGTAAATGCAAATAATGACAATAGCAGTATGTTGGAAATAACAAAAATAAAATCTAAATCGATATTGGAAAATGATTTTTCAAAACGACTAAATAATGTAGGAGTGGTGGGAATATAGGTTATTATATATATAACGCAATTTTTGAAGATTTTAAAGCCCCTTCCTGTAACGCACCGTAACGTTTTTCTGTACCCCCCTTCCGCTCTCTAAACGTTACGTAACATTCAAGTGATCAATTTTATCCTAAAGTCGTAAAAAGTTATGTAATAGTTTTTACGCTTGGTATAGTTTTAATTTACTAAATAATATTTTTTTAGAAACAATGTTACGTAACGTGTTTTAAGAAAGACCCCTCCCGTTCTGTAGCGCTTCGTAACGTTTTACGAGACCCCCTCCCCCCAAATTGCGTTACGAAATACTTGAACGCTCCCTTATTAGAAATATACAAGTATTTAATAAAACATAAGCTTGGGCCAACGCCGAGGAACTATCAGGTATATAACAATTAAAAAAACCGCATATTAAAAATGTCAATCCTGAAACTGCGACCTAAATAAAAAGTTTTATAACCATCCTATCACCAAAAAGACTCATACAATAACAAAAGTAATTATAATATAATAGTAGGCTTTGCAGTTTAGCAAAATAATAATAATTGTGGCATATTGTAAAAACTTAAAACCAGTATTTGTGGCTTGAAAATAATTATTATTTTAATAAATAGTTGTAAAATATGTGCCAACGGCATAAAATATATTTTTGAAATGAAAACCTCATTAGTGGCGTCGTGTTGGTTAAAACACGTTATGCGATCCCGGATGTCAGAGGGCCTAGACAAAGTAACATTCTATCGGCGTCAACGAAAGTAGAAAACGAAAATAATGAATGAGACTGGAGAAAAATCACGTGACCATCGAAAACTAATAGAAATGTGCTAGACAACTTGCTTATTTCGACAATCGTTGACGCTAGGGAGCGTTTCGTTTCGAATGCTTTCTTTCTATCGGGTGGACCTTGTAGATAACGCTAGCAAATGGCGGTTTGTCGGTCAGCTGTTTGTTTGAGGTGTGTTGTGTGCGAGTTATTTTGTTAGATTTGAATTATTTTATTTGTGATTACATTCTGTTTATTGTGAAATACGCATACATTACGATTATTATGGGTTGCACATACGGAAGAAGTATGGCTCCGGTGACAAGATAGATTATAACGGGCGAGGCTTTGAAAGAATTGAGGATATCACGGACACTGATTTCCGAAACCGATATCGGTTTGATAAACGTTCTTTTCATAAGCTTTGTCGTGATCTTCGCCGCTGGACCAACTTGAGGGGTCTCGAGAACTGCCCTTTGAGATAAAAGTAAGTGGCACTTCTATTTTTACATATTACCGTAAAACGGGGTGAATAAAACATCCATCCTTTAGTTTAAAAGAAGGATTTAAAAATTGCTTTTACAAACTAATAAACAAACTTGAAACAAATTTGGTCACTCAAATAATGAATATCATTATGATTTTTAAATAACTTTTAGTTCTGTAACATTTAGAAACTTGCAAAGTGCTTACATTTTAATATCCTTTACAATTAAACACCGCAAACACTTAAAATGTCAACAAATCACAATTATCAAAATAAATTCCGCGCGCGCTTTTTCAATGTCAAGTGTTTTTTGTCGTCGAAGAGCGAAGGATTAAGTGAATGATCGCTAACCACAGAGCAAGATTTCTCCGATACGAATAGAATCAGCGATTGGCGTTAACTTGTGACTTTGTCTAGCATTCTATCGACAATAACGCTACTTCGTTATCGATCGTAGATTTAGAAACGCTACTAAGCGTGTGTACTTTGTCTAGGCCCTCAGATCTGATGACCCAACCAGGAATTTTGGCGGGAAAGTCAAACTGAGTGTCACACTCATTTTTAATTGGTCTTTTAAAATTATTTATAGTGTTGTTTACTAAATAAAAGTACGTGATTTATGTAGTAAAAAGTGCATTCAGTAAATATTTCACTGTTTTCACTTTGTCTCAAACCTCCCTCGTAAGACGGTTCACGCGGCCGTCTTTTGTCGACATGAATAATTCCTTGCGTGACACTGGCTAAATGCACAAACCGTGCGAAGCCATAAAAGAAAGAGAAAAAAAACAAATGAAGCAAACAAATTTATACTAATAGTTTGCGAGTTAGTGAGGAAATACGAGTTAATCTCTAGATCTACTAGACCCCCTTTAAAAATTTTTATACCAATCTAAAGAAATGTTATTTATGAGTATCAGCGGCGACTTTCATTTTTTTTTTTTGTTACCGACTATCATCATAATATAGACTCCGATTAAAATTAAAGGAAACCTTCTTCAGAGGTCATTGTCCTCATCATTTTAAACGAAGAACGAAGGATGTAAAGAAGCAGCAACGGGCCAGCTAGTTATAAATTAACCTTTTAATGGCACCGATTCTTAATTTTAAGTTTAGTGCATATTTTTCTTTCTGTTTCATTAAGAAAAGGATAGAAGATAACATTTTAATTTAATCCTGTCAAATTAAGTTATTACATAGACAGTTTAGACCAGAGATGTTACGGAGCTTCGACTCCGACTCCGTTAAATCGGAGGTTATTAAAGCATACCATAGCGGCGGCGGCCTGCCGACTGGTTTGAACAGGTTCACACATATCACGCGGGGAATTCCCTGACACCTACTACGTCACACGTGCACTATCGTCAATAAATATAATTATTATTTCACTTGTTATTAGTTTGATACGCACAAGAGTACACGACACGTTCTAGGTTATAGACATTTGTTTTGATTTTTCGCTAGTTTTGGAGTGAACACATTTGATTTTCATAATTTGTTTCAAAGCTTTTTTTTTTATATTTATAAACTAGCGCTTGACCGCAATCCCGCCTGATGGTAAGCAGTGGTGCGATCGTTGATGGTAAAGTGCGCTAGTTTATTAAGAGCCTATTCACTCAGAAAAACTTAGCGAATAGGAAGGAAGACAGCAGTTGAGCGAGGTGATACAATGTTAAATCCAACAACACGACCAACGATGCTGCGCCAAAGGGAGATTGATCTGAAGCCCTCCACGACCAAACTCCCAACACAACAATATTAGGCGCATCGTACCCGGCACACATCGCATCACAACTGCTCAGACCCGTCCTCCGTACGGCTTCACCAGACATCATGCCGGAACACGACAAATCGCTTGGCGGCAAGGTTTTGTCTGGTGGGTGGTAACTTCTGCCGACGGCCGATGTTATGGCCTACCACCGAGGAATTAAAAATCTCTCTCTCTTACCACCACGTCTGACCCTGCCTCCGCCTCCGGTTCAGACTCCGATAAATCAAATTTAAAAACTCCGACTCCGATTCCGATTCCGATGTAACTATTACATCCCTAGTTTAGACGCGATAATAAACATGGCGACCAAAAACATGTCAGGACCTGTCTAATTTGACAGTTCTAAACTAAATTTTATCTTCTGTCCTTTTCTTAATGAAATAGAAAAAATAAGATATACTTAAATTACCATAGCCTTTGTGTATGAATTTTAAAATCAAATTCTGTGCGCAATTTATTTTAACCAATTTTCATCTTCACAGATTTGAGACTACCTACACGCCATGTATTTTGCCATGATCAACATGAACTGAGACGTGGTCACTTACAATGGGCCTTATAAGAGAAAGCTCTAGGTCACTCAAAGGGCAATGGAGAGGGCTATGCTTAGGGTTTCACTGCGTGATCAAACCAGTAATGAGGAGATCCGCAGAAGTACCGGCATAGCCCGAAGAATTGTAACACTTAAATGGAAGTAGACCGGGGATCGATGCCCGATGGGGCCGACGGGTTCTCGAGTGACGACCACGCACCGGAAGACGCAGCGTGGGTAGGCTCCCGACAAAGTAGACGGACGACCTGGTGAAGGTCGGGGGAAACCGATGGATGCGTGAGGCACAGGACCGGTCGTCGTGGAGATCCTTGGGGGAGGCCTATGTCCAGCAGGGGACGTCTTTCGGCTAAAATAATGATGATGATGAACAATAGTACTAAATTACTAATACCTGCTTTCACGTCGACAAATATTAAGTTTATGGAAAAATAACTTTAATTTCCTATAAAATAAAGTTCTGTTTCTCGCGATAACTTCAATCAATTTCATAACTTTGTCAATAGAGCTATTTAATCTGAAAACAGCTTAATTGCTATTAAAATAATGGTGATATTTGTTAACTTGAAATAACATACATTCGAATATAGTAAATATTAGGAACAAAAACACATCGTTGAAGTGGCCGTGATTGCCTCAAAAAAATATTTATGGCAAAATAAAACATGATATACAATACCTATGTAAAGAAAACCCTGTCCGATCCGTGAAGGTATTGTTAGGTATCGATAACTGATTCTACTAATGGCTACAAAGCCGGGCTAAACTTAAAAATAAATCCCCTTAAAAAAATAAATATTATTTCGCAAAAGGTAACTTAATACATGGGCGCTAGGCAATAGATGCGCGGGCGAAAGGAGACAGGGCACGCGGCACGCAGTCGCATCGCTCATAATAATACCGTAAAAACGGTGTTGTCACTTTTTTAAAAAAATACCAAATTTAGGGGAAAATTGGAATTAATTCGCGGAAAAAAAGATTATTTTTAATTCATTAATATTGTTACTATGATGACTATGTAAAATTACATATTATATTTGGTCATGTGTTTACCTAACCTTTATTATCCTTACGAGTCGGACAGGGTTTTCTTTAAATATTGTATAAGCAATAAGGCTGAACAAGCTATGTTGCCAATAAGACCACATTATTTGTGGTTACATTAATCCGGCCGTTTTCGGAAGTCTACTCCTATTGCTGATCGAAGCCATTTCGAATAACTTTATAAAATGCACCTAAAACATTACAAAAACAGTGTGTAAGCGAACAAGAACGACCTAAATTCATATTTTTCTGCACACAATTCTCAACCTTAAATCCTTAACGATAGAGTTCAACCGCTAACCTACCTATGTACACACATTTACATAAAAGTACTAAGTAATACTTTCACTTGAGGTCCTCTTCTTCGTCTTCAACGTACAAAAGGTCTTCCATTTTCGTCATGAATTTGCTGTTTAGTTCTTGTTCTACGGCGAGTGGTGGGTTCTGAAAAAGTTATGAAAGAATAGTATAAAATATCTAATTTTATTACTCCAAAGTCGTGGAAATCATTATACAATAATGTACCAAGTGTCAGATGAAAATGTATGCAAATGTATCATAAATGTCCCTGTAAATGCGGATGCCAGTGTTAAGTGTCACTGCTAAATTGAATCCTTTGATTTGATTTTTCTATAGTTCGAGGGTGCAATTGATGCTTACATCTGAGCTAAATAAGAGTATTTAGCTCAGATGCAAACAGCCCAATAACAAAAGAGGTCGCTCCGCTATTCAGCCTTGTCTTCACATGAGTACCTATAATAGTCATCAATTTTAAATATCGAACGGCGAAGCTCAATTTCGTTCTTGATAAATAATTTTTTTAAAAAATGAAAAAAGCGCGAATAGAAAACTTTTACTATAAATATTGTTACTTTTTGGGATTATTTTATAATTACGTGCTAATTAGGACAAAACATGAGTTCTGCAAGTGATGAAGATATATGGTGCACTCCCGATTCAATGAAAATGAAAGCTGAAGCAGCAATTAACAATATGTTGCCTGTAAGTTCTATAGAGAGATTGTTCTTGTAATGTCTCACAATCGAGATGTCTGACAGCAGATTAGTCAGCTCGGGTGTATGCATCAATTGCAGCCCGAGATATACATATATACCTATAGTTCGAGGGTACTTGCAGCCCTTGGCTACTAATCTACATTACATTTGACAGTTGAGAATATTTTCTTCAAATTCCATCAAAAATAGGTCGTTAAAATATCAAGTTTTCAATCTTTTAAATACTGAATGCATGTGTTACTAACTTAGTGAAAGATTGCGTAAGAATTCAACCTGAACAGGGTTTGCAGATTGCAGCTAATATATAGGTATTTAAATAGCAACCATATTATTTTATTACCTGTTAAATATTTTCCACTCAAATAGGTCACAAAAGTTGATATATACATAATTATTTGACATCAATCCACAATTTGTTAAGTACCTACAAACGGAATAAATAGGAATGCAGGGGTGAATTGAGAAACTCAACCAAAAACCCCGTTTGACGATATATTTAGAGTTTAAGGGAACTGTTAAATTAATCACATGCATGAATTAAGGGATTAAATAAAAGATGACATGTATTTTTTCATAAAGAACGCTGTTGATTATGACGCTTTCTCATAAAGAAAGCTGTTCATTATGACTCATACCCTTTATTCAAGCAGAACCAGACCAAATCAATATTCTGTATAGGGTTAAATAAAAGTAAAAAGGCATGCTTTTTAATGAATTTATTAAGCAACACATAGTGAGAACACAAACAATAGGCGGTGTTAACTAGAATTTTAAATATTTAATATAAAATTAATATTATTGACAATATTCCAATGAGACATAGTAACTTCAAAATTAAAGCCTTCAAACTTAATTAGATTAGAAATTTTTAGTTAATAATATATGTAAAATCGAACAAAGTCGGCTTAGAGCAACTTAGTTTTCTACCACCAACTGTTTTGTCTCCCATCCCATCTCCCATCAAGTCTACTGATTTGTATGCAATTGTAGAAGTGACGCAACAATATACTTTTGATGATACTCTACTTTTACAGAAATAATTATATCAAATTATATAATCTGTGAAGACTAAATTGCTACTAAAAAATATGCCTCCCAGAATATTGTCTATAATTCCATAAATATAAGCAAATGTTAAAAACAAATACATACCTACACATGCGAAATTTAAGCTTTATTTGCTGTAAAGTAATTATCATTATAAACCAGAGATTACAAACATGGCATCTCTTGAATTAACCGCAAACGCATACCAGTGGAAACAAATTGACTTTGACAGAACCTTTATGTCAAAGCAGTAAGGGCTGTTTTTGTAGGCAAAGTGTGACTACTGATATGTGGTTAACTTTACAATACCCAAATGTCAAAATGCCACATCGAGATTTAGAACACGTTCGTTCATACCGCGGTGGGAATTTTTTGCGCATTGGATTTTAAACTCTCGGTCTTGGGCCGACGATTCGATAGAGCGTTCGAAGCGTGTCGAATAAACACGTTATTTGATTTTTAACTCTCAGTGCTAAGAAGTAGGTTGAAAATCCAGAGCGCGTAAAAAAATCCCGGTATGCAAAACGGCTCAATGTCTGTGTAGGTTTAGAAAGAGATACAAGTGTGACAGAGTCAAAGTTGAACGTTCTAAGAAGGCAAAGTTTTATCCCAAACCCGATGATGTCATATTTACAGTCGGGCATTGTCTATGTAATATTCCATGCATTATTATAATAAAACATGCAAACAGATATTACTAAAACATTCAAGCAATATAAAAAACTTTTTATTTTATTTTGACAACACGAGCAAACAACACATTAAAACATGATTCAAAACCAAACAATAATAGACAAAAGAACACACAAACTGTCAAAGCAAACCGTTGACGTTTAACAATAAAAAATACATTCATGTCAATACACATGGCAACATTGAAAAATGTTACTAGTCCACAAAAATGGTAACATTTGGTAGAATTCCCAGTGTTGCCATTTTAACATTTGATTCCAGAAAAAGCGTGACAACATTATAATTATAAATGACATTTTAAATAAAAAAAACGTAATTAATAGGTAGCGTAATTGTATCAAATAAACCAGAACCTTTTATGGAAATATAGCACATTGTGGCTAGACTATTGTATTTTATTCTATCATTCAACCTGTCACGAATGTAGAACAAATTACTGGCACACATACTGAATTTCTTTTTGTACATTAATCTCATTAAAAATTCGTAATTGACACTTTATGGAGATTTAAAACTTATTAGAACTATGTTTACCCTAAGTAAACGGTATAAGGTGAATATTTATTCAAATACCACACAGCCGATATTTAGATAACAAATGAGTAATTCTTTTACTTCGCCGAGCCGCCGAGCAATCCGTAGAGTGTACGCAATAATATCGGTCAAAAATAGAGTAGATGGCAGAAGACGTCGCGCAAAATGTTCACATAGATTCAATACATGATTCTAAAACACCTTTGTGGCTACCATGAGTTGTCATTACGAGACTCGATCACCGATATTGACCGCGTTTGGCGCTCTCATTAGTTGAGAGTTCTAACAACCTTGAAGCCACCTGCACGATTTCTGGCAAATACCTGCGCTGACTTGACTGGGGGGGGCAATCGCTTTAAAATAATTGAACCAAAACAGAATTGGATCGCAACCAAAACAAAACTTTAGTTAAGTTTCGTATTCTGCTAACCTTTTGACAGGTGGTTCAAGCATAACTAGATCACGATTGAAACGTAACAGCTGTCAAATTAAAAAGTTGAAAAATGTTTTTTTTTTTCTGTGCCATTTGTCAAACTTACGTCTAAACGATTAGATTTACTTATAATTTATTTACGTTTTAATTATTCAACATACAATATGATTCACTCATACATTGATTTCACTTCAATCGAATGTCAAAACTTTAGCGCGATACGAAATGGGATCGAAACTAAAGCAAAACTTTAACTGGATTAGATACGAACAAGAGTTTAACTTTTACTATTTTATTTAGCGCGATTGCCCCCCTGGTTCAGTCTGCGCGGTTCTTTCCTCAAAATACCATATCAGACATTGATTCAATTGTGGTCGGACCACATGGTCTTCATATGGTCTGACCACGATTATGTTTGGAATTTAAGAGATTGTAGTTTGTTTCGGCCTTTGGAAACGCAGACCTCATTCACAAAGTTAAAAAATATATTTGACTCGTCAAAATGTTTGTACAAACCTAATTACCGATATAAATCATTCATTAGCGTTAAGATTTTCGATGGTCATCATAAAAAAAACTGCTATTCTAAAGATTCTAACCACATGCTCTTCGATTGGAAACTGCCGTTTAATTTTCATAATAGACGAAAAATTTCCAGGCTAAGGTATCTAGAATCATGGGCTGAATTAACAGTTACATTTTAAGCGCCAACATTCCTGCCACCCTATATACAGTGTGGCTGGCTCATCGATATCGACCGCATTTGACTCATCGATTGGCCCGCTTCAAGGCTGTAAGAACTCTCAACCAATGAGAGCGCCAAACGCGGTCGACGCGTATGAACGAGTCTCGTAATGAAAAGTCATGGTAGTCACTGAGCGTTTTATAAGGCAACACCATACACGATCAATATGCAGCGTTAAAACCAATAATATCACCACAAAGTATTGTATGTTCTTATAGGAAAGGCGTGCGTACACTTATCATACTTTATCCACTTGTCATCTAAATTAGGCTATAGCATAACTGTAAGCCACATTATTAGTGTTTCGATGTATATTATCATAGATGGCACACAAATCTTTCCGAACATTTAAATTAACGCCTGCATAATAACTGGAGATCCACAATTACGGCGCTTACTATACCTAAACTTGAACGAAAAGCCGAAGAAAGAATAATATGGATACGCTTCTAAACTAACAATTGTGTTTTTTGCATATTTATGTACTATTGCATAAATTTTTCCGTCAAAAATAACGAAATACCTTGTTATACGCCATCTGGTGGTTTTTTTAGAAATCTTTTAAACAAAATCTATAGTGGCATACATACGTGTAACGGATATTCATGTTTTTCTTTCGTCAAATCAAGTTTAGGTATTTAAGCGCCGGAATATCCGACCTCTAATAATAACATATAATTTAAATTCATAAAATCACAGAAACATTACGCAGATATTTTTAGTTTTGTTACTTGGTTGATTTCTTTAAATATAAATGATAATTAAATATAATTTTTACGTATTTATTTTAGGCACTAAAATACTAGGTAGAATGTTTTTTGAAATATTTTGTTGAGAAAACTTATTAAACCACTTTTTCAGAAAACTTTTAAATATTAATTGTAATTTAAATCTAAAATTAAAAATGAAGTACTTATCGAGCGAATAAATTATGATGACAACGTATCAAATTAATAAAGAAATCATTTAAATATTTCCAGCGACAAAGTTATGAAATCAATTGCACATACTTTTCTTATATATCCTAACATAGTTTATAAATTTTCTCATCAAAATAAAAAAGACGGTAAATTAAATTTGTTTTACTATTAAAATCAACCAAGTAATAAACTAACGGCCGAATTCTCAAACGCTACTAAATTTCTAGTCGTCCTTACATCATGCCTTTTTGACACTCAGTTAATTCCTTCTAAAATACTTCGTGGATCTTTTAACGCATGAATGGCGCCGACTCTCTTGTTAAGAAAAGGATAGAAGATAACATTTTAGTTCAATCCTATCAAATTAAGACACTCCATAGGCAGTTTAGACGCGATTATAGACATGGCGACTAAAAACACGGCAGTTTACGTCAGGAGCGCACTAATTTGACAGGTGTTTAAACTGACATTTTATCTTCTGTCCTTTTCTTAATGAAATAGAAAGAAAAAGATGTACTGACTTAAATTTAATTTAGTCTGTAAAAAAGGGAATCGGGCCATTGACTGTAAGACACTGCGCTAAAGGTACACAAAGGTGCGGTTGTGTATCCTAACTCCACTCTAAGTGTGTAATGCCTAAGAATCGCCAACTCAGCATTCAATACTTTATAAAATAAACGCTGCTTTAGCGATTGAAGCAAACAGCGAGCTGAGATAGCCCCGGACCTTTTGCGAAATGTTTTGACAAAACAAGATGGCGATGTTAGTTCCAATTATGGCCACGCGCTAAAAGATCCTTTGTGTACAGCTATAAGAGTGAAGTTTCCAATAAACGTCATCGGTCTAAAATGCTTCTAAGGAAATGTATATATACTGCTAAAGACGTCATAAGCACCCGGTTTCTGAATTGAGAATTTGAAGTTGAAAACTTCTAACATTACTTAAGGAGAAACGCGAGAGGTAACTTTTGCAACGAAAGTTGCGAATTTAGAAAGCGCGGGAGGAACACTATGATTGTTGTACAATCAATAAAGATTACGTAATCGTTAGATAATTTGACATGCGTTTGTTACACTAACCAACCATTTGTAGCAACCGGTCCAAAGTAATACTGAAAGTAAACTTCGACAAGTCATCAACATCAAATTGTCAATCCAAAAACTGGTTCCTAGTCAAGTGTCGTTTGAGAGTCCGGAGGTGGGGCCACAGATCACAGTAATAGAGACACACTAGAAGTATTAAAGCTTGTGCAAAGGGTGGGGGAGGGGTCATTGGTTAGAGTTAAGAGAACCGCCTCGACGGGGTACACGTCCAGTACTTGTTCGGACGAGTCATATCGTGGCACTTGAATGCGGACTGTGGAACAAATTCATGCGTTACTACGACTTTGAGATTATGAACACTTACCCCTTTATTCATAAACGCACGCTTAAAGTTAGGCGCATTTTAGACGTTTGCACGTCACTTAACTTTAATCTTCGTTTATGAATAAAACCCTTAGACACTATGGTGTTTAGTCAAAAACAATGATTAAAGTGACTTTAAAACGACAATAATAAGCAACATTTATGAATAGAGGGGATAATCTACAGATAAATGATGTAGACCGAATTTCTGTAACGAAAGTTAAACGCTATCAGCTCGGCATTAAACAGGTTAGACTTGATTTAAACAACGCCTCCTACGCCGGGCGGCTGAGTTCTGTTGCCCTTACTTTCCCTAAGACCTAAGAAGTAAAACAGTACGAAACGGAAAGTAGTCTATACATAGAATAGATTAGGCTACGCTCTTTGGAGTTCCATACCTAAAAGGTAAATCTATTAGGTACTAAGATTCCACTGTCTGTTTGTCAGTCAGCAGGCCGAGAGGGCGAGACAGTTAAAATTGTCACAGATGTATTTCGGTAGCCGCTATAATAACAGAACTTTTTTTTTAATTATGACATAAAAGCCTTCATAGGCAATTACGCCTCAACAAATTGATTTGATTCAGAAAAATTATGTCGGCTTTTTAATTTTCATGGAAAAATCTAAGATTTTGGTCACTGCGTAACCATGATTAATTTTGACCACTATGCAACCATGATTAACTTTGACCGGTGGTCAAAGCTAACGTTGCATAGTGGTCAACGTTGGTCACTATGTATAGTGACCAACATTGACCACCATGTTACCATGATGCATTTTAACCACTACATAACCATAACTATTTTTTTTATTCTAAAACTACATCAACCTCAGTACTAATACCTGTTTTTGCATAATCTCATTCCCAGCAAAACATTTAAATAAACATGCAATATAAACGAACATGCAATCATGCAGCGTAAAATAAATATAGATTTAACTGCCTCCAAGGATAGCTCATAACCTCCAGACATAGCATTCAAAACAAACGTTATAATGACAAATATCATAAAAATATGAATAAATAAAAGTGCTTTTCTTTCTTTGTATGATTTGGTAAACAAGCAAGGCGTACAGAAGATTCTATATTTGAAAAATAAATCTGTTAAATCGGTTAATTTGAAACAGACATTAATCCCATCGTAGAAGACAGTGATGACGTTATCGAATTTACTTTAATTATTAACACAAAAGGTGGCCTAGAGGTTAAAACACCAGCCTCTCAAGTACGAGGGTGCGGGTTCGATTCCAGGTCAGGCAAGTACCAATGTAACTTTTCTAAGTTATATGTACTTTCTAAGTATATCTTGGACACCAATGACTTATTACAAGGTGAAGGAAAACATTTTGAAGAAACCTGGATTTAAATCTGAAATCGCCAACCCGCATTGAGCAAGAGTGGTGATTACGCTCAATGCTTCTCTGTATGAGAGTAGACCTGTGCCCAGCAGTGGGACGATAAAAGGATGATGATGATGTTTACATAAAACTACCATTTGTTTACCAAATGAGACAAGTATTAAAAAACACTGTACAATATGTACACTTAGCAATATTACAACTCCAGTGAAAATTTACTCACAGTTGGATCGACGCGTGGGAAGGGCGTAAGGCATATGATCAAGACGGTCATATTGTCACAGCCCAGACCGCCCGTGGCACAGTTGGGAGCCAGGCAACGCTGCATCAGAGCCTCGCATACGGCGGCCGGCTCCCAACCGTTTAGAAGCCGTGCACGGCAGAATGTTATCACCTCCTGCAAATAGAATCACCTCAGTAAATTGCAAGTGTTAAGAATACAATAAAATACTCATTTTTTTATTATTATTATAATAAATTAGTGCTAGGCCGCAATCCTGGCTGATGATAAGCAGTGATGCAATCGTTGATGGTAAAGCGCACTAGTTTATTGAGAGGCCTATTCACTCAAAAAACTGGGTGAATAGGAAGGAAGACGGCCGTTGAGCGAGGTGATGCAATGATAAACCAAACAACACTACCAGCGATACTGCACCAGAGGGAGATTGATCTGGAGATCCCCCACGAGCAAACTCCCGACACAACAACATTTGGTGTATCATAACTGGCACACATCGCAACACAACTGCTCAGACCCCTCCAGCCTTCCCCGTACGGCTTCACCAGACATCATGCCGGAACATGACGAATCGCTTGACGACGTCCAACTTTGTCTGGTGGGTGGTAATTGATTCCCAGCTTAATTGGAAAAATTGGCTTTTGTTTTTGAATCCCAGTACATAACAAGTGCGTGTCGGACTCACGCACAAAGGGTTCCGTACCATTGATTTATGAAATTAAAGGATTTAAGTTATTTGTATAAAAGATTACGCGGTAATAGGCGGTTTACGATTTACGAGGTATTAAAAAAAACTAGTTAGTAGATCTCGTTCAAAACAATTTTCGTTGGTAGTTTTTATAGTAATATACATCATATGTTTTTTTTTTAGATTTTTTATTTTTTTTATTTTAGAAGATAAAGGGGGCACCAAATTTTTTCCACTTAGGAAACATCTGTCACGCAAACTATTCGGATTAGAATAAAGAAACGTCGATATCATTTTTGAAGACCTATCCATAAATCCCCATATGTATAAGTTTGATAAAAAAAAAATATTTCGAGTTTCAGTTCTAAGTATGGGGAGCCCCCATTATTTATTATTGGGCTCTTACAATAAATGGCTGTGACATACGGACGGACAGACAGACATGAAGAATCTATAAGGGTTCCGTTTTTTGCCATTTGGCTACGGAACCCTAAAAAGGTTTAAAAAGGGGGGGGGGGGGATACAGGCACGAACGCCATCTAGAATGATGAAAAAATGTAAGGTAATTAGTTTCGGCAAAGCTTAGCTTAATTTTTATTTACCTCATTAGATAACACCTCCCAAATACCGTCGCAGGCTATCACTATGAACTCCCAGTCATCGTTCAGTTGCCTCACTTGTACATCTGGAAACGCTGTAAATTCAAAACATTAATTTGAATAACTTCATACATTTTATAATGTTACTCGAATTCTATCGAGACCAGGACGCAGCGTAGGAAGCACCCAACAAGGTGAAATGATGACCTGATGAAGGTTGCAGGAAGCCGATGGACGCGGGCAGCACAAGACCGGACATCATGGAAAGCCTTGGGGGAGGACTTTGCCCAGCTGTGCAGCTCTATAGGCTGAAGAAGAAAAAGAGTGAGAGCAGCGGTAGCCTAGTGGTAATCAGCCGAGACTTAAAATATGTAGGTCGTCGAACCCCGTCAGGCGCTTTCATTTGATAAATTACTAAACTACAGTCACCACTGCTCTAAAAACGGTGAAGGAAAACATAGTGAGGAAATCGACATGTCGTAGAGGCAAAACTTCGAAGACGTAACATCTACCAACGTAAGATAACATTTTAGTTTAAGGATTAAATTAAGATATAGACTACAGGCCCATGTCCAAAAATGATGGGTCATATGAACCACCAGGTGACGTATGTAGGACGATATAAGAGCATAAAATAATAAGATTCAGCTCTATGCCGTCACTTGTAAGCTGTCCAACTGAGTGCTGGTGAGAATTCAGGGTTGCAACCCTCGAATTTTTTCCCTTGTCGCATGATTTTTGTACGGCGTTGCGGAATAATGGATTAGACGATATATTGAAACAGAATGAAACTGATGCCGTACAGAATAAAATGACCAAATTTTTTACGGCACTGCGCGCTTTCTTATTATTTTTCATGGATTTACCGATGGTAAAAATGCCGTACAAAAATATATGACCCAAAAGGTACTCACTCTACCTGCGCTTTTGAATTCTCACCAGCACTCAGTTGGACAGCTTACAAGTGACGGCATAGATCTGAATCTTATTATTTTATGCTCTTATATCGTCCTACATACGTCACCTGGTGGTTCATATGACCCATCCATTTTTGGACATGGGCCTGTAGTCTAATACTTCATAGACAGTTTAGTCGCGGTTATAAACAGGGCGACCAGAGATACAACATTCACAAACGTTTTATCTTCTACCCTTTTCTTAATGAAATAGAAAGAAAAATATGCACTAAACTTAAATTTAGTTTAGTTTCTGAACCAGGGAATTGGGGCTATTGAGGCTTAGTAACAACCAAAGTCACCTATACAGTATGTTAAGAAAACCCTGTCCGACCCGTGAAGGTGTTGTTAGGTATCGATAACTGATTCTACTAATGCATACAAAACCGGGCTAAACTTAAAAAAAATCCGCGTGTCCTGCCGCCCGCGGGGGGCGGGCGGCAGGACACGCGGCACGTGGTCGCATCGCAATTCGCTCATAATAATACCGGTGTTGTCACTTTTTAAAAATTACCAAATTTCTGGGAAATTGGAATTAATTCGTTGGAAAAAAAGATTATTTCAAAATTCATTTGTATTGGTACTATGATGAATACGTAAAATTTTATATTATATTTGGTCATGTGTTTACCTAACCTTTATTATCCTTATGGGTCGGACAGGGTTTTCTTAACATACTGTATAACTGAGAGGATTAGCAAGCTGAAATGGCAATGGGCTGGTCACATATGCCGCAGGACCGACAACCGTTGGGGTAAACGAGTTTTCGAGTGGAGACCGCGTCTCGGCAAACGTAGCATAGGATGCCCTTGGGCGAGATGGAGCGACGATATCAGAAAGGTGGCTGGCGGAGAACTGCTCAGGATCAAGCTTGTTGGCGTGCCATGGAAGAGGCCATGTCCAGCAGTGGACGAGTAGAGGCTGATGATGATGTCAAACATTCAGCTATACTTGTCGCAGTTGGTTCGTGGATTGGTGTCCATCCTTAAATAGCAAGACCACTCTGTGCCTCGGAAAGCTTATTAAGCCGTTGGTCCTACGATTCGTAGATCTTTGACAATTGTTATAGATCGTCAGAAGCCTGAAGATCTGACAACCAGTAATTATAATGGTCAGACAAGCAGTCAGTACATTTTTTTGTAATTATAAATTAGTGCTTGTCCACAATCCCGCCTGATGGTAAGCGGTGATGCAATCGTTGATGGTAACGCGCGCTAGTTTATTAAGAGCCTATTCACTCTAAAAATTACTTAAATTGCCTTAAATTCACTTAAATTGTAGTCATACAGAAACACCGCTGCGGCAAATGCTCCAGTCCCTTGATGCACCCGGTATAAAAGACAAGGCGAAACGCACTCGCCGTACGACGGGTCGTCCGATGGTGGAACGGAGAAAAATTAATAATACTGAAGCATCACCCGGTTAGACTGCGTACCGACCCCAATATACTAAGAGCTAGAAAGGCGATATATGTATGTACAACATTATTTTTTGTTTAAGTATGCGAAACCTGAAACAGGTGTCCAGTATTTTTAAGTAAAGAATCTATGTACAGTCAGAAGCAAAAATATGTATACATTGCCAAGCCTCCAAAAATATGTAAACATCTTCGACTTTAAGACAAAGTGCTCAACTTGAAGAGCATAAAATTGTAGCCACCGGTTCACATCATAAATATGTATACGCTCATTGCTTCATTAAATTATGCTCACTATGATCTATCGTAATGCTACGCGCACGCGTTCGTTATCCACACGGCAACAATTTCTAAATGTATTTAGGAAAAAATATAACAAGGGTGTAAAAATGATTGGAATCGATTCAGTAGCTTATTCTGAACAAACTATATTCAGGTTGATGTCGCATAAACAAAAAATAACGTTGTATTGATCCCCGCCAAACATAATCTCATTACTTGTTATGCAATAAATGTAATTAATGTTTATTCCAATAATCCTTGTCGATAACCCGTCTGCATTGTTGACCTAAAATTATCTTGAATAAACCTCGAAAATTTGGCCTAACAAGCCACTTTTATCTAGCGCACTTTTAATTGCGAATTCATTTAGGTATCACTCACGTTTATGAGGCATTAATAGAAAACTAGACAGGCATTTCAAGAAATATAAAACGATTATTTGCAGTAAACACGACACAAGAAATTAAAAGAAATGATTCGAGTGAATATGCGTGAAATCCTAGGTCCCATCTGAATACCAGCGATGGAACATTTACTCTTAAATGTCGAAGCACTTTGCTAAGATATGAAGGCTCCCCTTTTGGCCTCGTAAGGGACTATCTAATTATTGTTACTTTTTTTATATAACTTGTTTTTATATTTGTGGCTACTTAGTTTAATTTTAAGATTTTTTTGTACCTACGAGTCACAATAAATACTTTTCTTTCTTTCTTTCAAAATATACGCAAAACGGGTGTCGCTCAGCATTATGCTGCGATCCTATGCAAAACGGAGCCCAGTCTCAGGTTCTGTATTATCGGCAACCCAAAATGTTTCAGTTACTTCACTACCATCATACTCATAAACCTTTTTTATCATCCCACTGCTGGGCACAGGTCTCCTCTCATACAGAGAAGGATTAAACGTAATCAATTGCTCAATAGGCGATTTCAGACTAAAGTCCAGGCTTCCTCAAGACGTTTTCCTTCACCTTGTAATCAGTCATTGGTGTCCAAGATATACTTAGTAAGTACATATAACTTTAGGAAAGTTACATTAGTACTTGCCCGACCTGGAACCGGACCCGCCGCACACTCAAAAACCAAACCAAACCTCCTTTTTATACTTGAGAGGCTGGTGTTTTAACCAGTAGGCCACCACTTCACTACCATAGTAGACCATATTATAATCTCATCAGGCGCGTGCGCTCCATACAAGCAAACGCGAACGAAGGCTAAAACGAACGAAGGAACTGAACGAAAGGAGGCGGGAACGAAGCGAACGCGGCCGCTGCGTAAGGAGGCGCGGGTTCGATCCTCGCGCAGTGTAAGTATTTGTATGCATGAATATGAATATTTGCACTGGTCTGGTCGTGCCTCGGAAAGCACGTTAAGCCGTTGGTTTCGGTTGCCATACGAACATCTAGTGGCAGTCGTTACGGGTTGTTGGAGCCCACAAAAGTCCAGCAATGGTCTAACTTCAATGCTTCGATATTGCCTTCGCGTTGTGGAGGTCAGACGGCAGTCGCTTCACGGAAAATGTCGAAATTTCGCCAAAATCAGCAATTAGACTGGAAAAGCGGACCCCAGATTCCAAAGCTTTGGATGCGACTGGTATTAACCCTGAGATGATGATGATGATTTCATTGTATTCATTTGGGCAAAAAAAAATACCTAATCTCTCTCCACGTATATCATTTATTTGACTTGTTCTTATCATCAATCACATACTTAGATGTTCATTGTAGCCACGCACAAACATCAATTCAATGTTGACATGCGAAAAAGTACGCGACTATGTTAAATTGAAACTACGTCTAAGTTACGTTTTTTAAGTTTTACCATATATAAGCACAGAGATTTGGGTAGTAGGTATATGTATGCATACCCTCAAAAAAATCTTTGTGCACGCCCCTGAATCTCATACCTGTAACAATTTGTTCTTGCGGCGAGGACCTATAGTTCCTCTTGAATACATAATCTCCCAGTGCCCTGGACAGCGCCAGGTTACCATTGACCCTGTTCAGCTGGACCCAACCGCCTCCCGCCACGATCCTACGGAGTTCTTCTTCGTTGTTGGGTTTGTGGTCGTATGACAACATCTCCACCTGGATAGAGAAGAAAAGTTACTAGTAGTTAACCTTCCCTAACTATTAATTTTGAGTATTGAGGCCTAAATTCCCCCAGGGGTTACTTTAAATATTTAAATTTGGTGACCGTCAATAGACCGTGGCCATGACTCGCTAGCTTGCCAGCTTGCTAATACCACTACCGTACTAGAAGAGCATGATTTTAGAAGAATGAGGATCAGGGTGTAAAGTTCAGTCAACCTCCATACAAAAGGGAGGATCTTCCGACCAGACGGATGTTGTGTTTGCTGGTTGGTTAATCAACAGTTGATGTGGGGAAGTTATACAACGATTATTTTTATTTGATTTAAGTTTATTTGAGTACCTAACACTATTGAAAAAGTCATAAAAATGTTTGAAGTAGGTACTACCGTAAAATAGACATTATTATGTAAGACTTAAAGTTATTTTTCCATAAACTTATGGAGTTACTTATTTACATTTTTTGGGGAATCTTACGGTCAGGGTAGGTGAAGCGATAATCTAAAGGCTGCTGGTATAACCTGGTCTTCCAGGTAGATGAGGATTTAACAAGTTGAATGGCGTGATACTGGCGAGTCCTAAGTCACTAAGTGACCCCAAGGAAAACGGTGGCACAGAGGTCACATTCTACCGTGCATAGGAGGTTTAGGGGAGGCGCTCTTAGTTGCCCTAAGATGTGCCTTACAGGCGTTGCAAAGGGAGGTTTCCAGAATTGGTCTTTTAAGAGGAACCAGGAGCACCCCAATGTGCAGGTGGTGATCACCGGGGTGGATTTAGTGAGGTAAAAATCCCACACTACCCGACCCCATTCCACGGGGGTCGGGTGCCTTTTGAAGGATTCCTCCCGAAACCAAAAAAAACAACCATTCTACCACCACTCTGAGGATTACTCACCCCTCCTCTAACACTGGCGACAGCTCGGGAGTCGCCCACGTTGGCGCAGTACAAGGTGTTGTCTTTGATCAGCACCGCAACAGCCGTGCTTCCAGCTACCTTCTCTTGCAGCATGTCTTCTTCAAGCATCGCTTGGTCCAGATCTAGAAAACCCTGAGGACAGTTATTTTTATATCAGAAATGCTGAATTTCAAATCGGAACCAGATGTATGTCATTTTTGAGGATGATATTCTCGTAGTTTTTATGTATCCCGTATTTTATTTTTTATATTTTTGTTTGTGTTTGTTTAAACTGTACTCTCTCGATTTAGAATTGGATTTACTTTTTATATCTTTTTATTATTACGTTTTTTATTTTTACTGTATTTACTGTACTATTGTGTGTACTGGTTTGGTGCTGCTTTTAATTGTTTGTTGCATCGGGTGACGTCTGTACGTCGACGCCGGTTGTCGCTGAAAACCAGCGCTGGGCTCTGTTTTTGCATAGAGTCGCAGCATAATGCTGAGCGACAGCCGTTTTGCGTGGATGTGACGCATGTTTCCCTCAACTATTTTTTATTTTTTATGTTTTTGTAAACTCTTGCGTCATGTTTATTGCAAATAAATGTTTTTCTTTCTTTCTTTCTTATGGCAAGAAAAGCCTATCCATATCCTCCCGTGGGTGTCGTAAGAGGCAACTAAGCTAACTTTTACCAGGGAATCGGGCAGCAGCGCATCTCCTGTGGAATATCAAATCACTGCGATCCCCATCCCGCCTGCCAACCGTGGGGCCTTGACTGGGCCTTTGTCCAACACTGGACCTCTATAGGTTGAGACGAAGAAGAAGAGAAACCTTGCTCGTATCGATATTAAGACAAAATATGCATACATGTTCTTTTGAAAAACTATAAACAAGTCACGCAAGAGCGTTCACGGAATGGTTTTGCGATGAAAATCAATTGTTTCTTATTATTATTATTTCAAAGTGCAGAAAGAGTGCAATAGTTGAGCAATTTTTCATTGATAGTGAACTAAAAAATTAAGATAAGCAAGGCAAAGTAGATGTCAAATAATTACTAGTATTTATATCAAATAAAGGCACTTCCAAACATTTAAACTGAAATTTTAGAAATTTGTATATTTTTTCAATGAAGCGATGAAAATATTAAAGTAGAAATTGATTTTATAAATGTATTTCACAAAATCATTTAGAACATTTTCATAAAATCGCAATACTGGTACAGCAAATAATCGCCATTTAAATTGTAACGACAGCTTTAATTAATTAATTATCGCCAATAAATTATTCAGTGTTTCTGCCATTCTTTTTTTACACCAGCTGAGACGGGGAGATTCCAGTCTTACCTTTTTATATATTTGCCTACAAAGTAAAACAGCTATCGCTTAGTCTTTGTAGTTCTTTTGTTTTAACAACACCTTAGGATTACGTACCCCTGCGAAATATTTACAGAATCACGGTTTGGAAAACCATTGATTTTCAGTCGCCAAGTTTTCAATATTCAAAAAACCACTGAAATGTGTCTATATATTTTTCCAGCGTAGCGGTCCAAAAAGCTTTACAATGATGCCACTTTTATGTATATTGATAAAGTATGAAAGAAGTAATGAGGTACCGACCAAAAAAAAGCCCTTGAGAAATATTATACATAATAAATGACAGAATTAACTGTAGCTGCGTTCAAAAGGTAATTTCGTGTGGAAAAGAAAGGGCAAGAAACTCATAATTAAAAATGTTCCATAATATTTTCTACACCACGGCTACCAGATTAATTACTAACTACTAGGTGCTTAGTATTCTATGTAGGTACATAGAATACTATGCACCTAGAATAAAATTACTATACCACAATAGGTATAGGTAAATTAACTATGCGAGAGACCGGGAGATCACTGACCCAAACCAAAGTCAAAAAACAGCTGATATGAAAAATCTGACACAATCTCATCAACAATAATAACATTGGAGTGCAGATACAGCTGGTAAAAATAATTGATAACTGAAATAAAACACCGCACCCATAAAGATGACATAATACTTTGATATTACAATAAATAAATAATAAAACACCTAAAAGTCTCAAATGTCATTAGCTAGGGTTGGCGAAAGATAAAAGTGGAATGAAAAAAAAAACACGTACTGTGAAATTTATTATATCTTACGTGCGCCCTTTGTAAACAGCACGATTTTAAAGTGAAACTTTTATTACATCGTCTCATACTTTTTAGTCTGTGTGTTGCATGTCGCGTGACGGTCGGCCGCGGAGTTGGGATAAAGTGAAAGGCGCAGTCGTCAGAGCAGCCGGGCCAATATGGCGGAGCAGCCAACAAACCGTGGTTTCATAAAACCAAAAAATCCTTGTTTGTGATACGGGGTATAAATGCACTGTACGCAAAACGGCTATCAACAACCTTCTATAGTCATCAATGTAACACTGAGGCACCTTACGTCGTGTGTAGACACAACGACAACGTATGGTGCCTACACATAACGTGGCAACCGTAGCTTTTCACAATAAGGAAAAAGTGTGAGCGTGTGTATCTGACCTACGCGTGTTATTGTGTTTTTTATATTAATGTGTCACTTTATAAATAAAACTATTGCCACCAAACTAGTACAAATCCAGTACCCTAAGTGCGTAATACATTAATCAATCACCATTTGAATATCACTGATACATTGCTTCAAATTATAGAAAAACATGCCCAATCAACAACGTAAATGACGCAACGAACATTAAGTAACTGTCAAAACGAAAGCTGTTGACTTGATTTTTTCCGGAGCCTCGGTATATTAGTGTTAGTATTTGTAGTATGTTCCGTCCATGCTAATAATTTAAAACCTCACTGAATAATATTCGGCTAGTTACATATACAATATGTCTAGAAAACCCCGTCCGACCCATAAGGAAATAAAGGTTAGGTAAACACATGACCAAATAAAATATGAAATTTTACACAATCGTCATAGTAACAACACTACTGAATTTTGTCTCATTACCCCTCACTGTGGTCAAGACAACCTTAGCCATCTCTGATCAGTCCTGTGAGTCTGATGGACTGGCAGCGAGTTTACCCTTCACCCTTACTTGGAAATCCTACCCACTATCCGACTGTTACCTTAGGTCTCTTGGTGCAAACATCCCGCAATTATTTACATTTATTACGAACTATCTGGTAGGTCAGGGCTGTAGGGTTTATAGGTCTTAGTTTAGGCTCTGTTAATTTGCCATATAGGCGCATGTACTACAGCTCCCTTTAATAAGGGTGGTCGTACAAATGTTGAAATAATCTTTTTTTCGCGAATTAATTCCAACTTCTCCAAAATTTGTATTTTTTTAAGTTTAGGCCGGCTTTGTAGGCATTAGTAGAATCAGTTATCGATACCTAACAATCGACAGGATCCGACAGGGTTTTCTTTACAATATATTGTATAATAATATATAGAGAAATGGCATTAAATCTACAATTTAACTAATACTTCTAGTAAATATAACGCACAATACAGTATAGCCTGACCTATTAGCGCATATCGCTACAAGCAATTTGAGTGTATAATATAAACTGTTATCAACATTAAACTGACAACCCTGCCTCTATTTTCAGCGACATGTGTAATGTTTTCCGTAATGAGGTTTTTACATAAAATGAATCACATACTAACATGCTACGAATATAAATATATACAGGTGATTATAAGGTCATATTCAGGAGTTCGCTGAAAATATTAGCAGTTCTTAGCAGGAAAAATTATGCTTGAACTTAGACGAATATCATTATCAACCAACCCCCTAATCGGCGAACACATTTTTGTCAAATGATTGCGACTAGTTGGGATCGTTTGGACCGAACAGAGAAGGATTGAGCGTAATCACCACGCTTGCTCAATGCGGGTTGGCGATTTCAGTCTTAGAAGTCCAGGTTTCCTCAAGATGTTTTCTTTCACTTTATAATCCCAAGTGTCCAAGATATACTTAGAAAGTACATACATATAACTTAGAAAAGCAACATTGGTACTTGCCTGACCTGCCCCCTAATCGGCGAACATGTTTTTGTCAAATGATTGCGACTAGTTGGTATCAGTTGGGATCGTTCGGCCCGCCCATTGGTCCGTTCGGTTCAAACCATCCCAACTAGTCGCAATCATTTGACAAAAATGTGTTCGCCGATTAGGGGGCTGGAATCGGGCCCGCACGCTCATACTGATGAGAGACTTGAGAGACTGATGTTTTAACCACTAGGCGACCACGACTACAGACGAATATACTAGATACAAATTCATGGACGAATATAATAGATGAAATTTGTGGGATTTGTCAATAGGGTAGTTGATTAAAAAAAAGTAATTTAGTCCGTCAGTCAGATTTCCAAAAAATACTAAACGCGTATTTTTAGGGTTCCGTAGGATAAATAGGAATAAACGAAATATTCCGTAGGAATAAACGAAACCCTTATAGATTCGTCAAGTCTGTCCGGCCGTCCGTATGTCACAACCATTTTTTTCCGAAACTGTAAGAGCTATACTGTTGAAACTTGGTAGATAGATGTATTTTGTGAACCGCATTAAGATGTTAATGCAAAAATAAAATAATAATAATAAATATTGGGGGCTCCCCATACTTAGAACTGAAACTCGAAATTTTTTTTCTCATCAAACACATACGTAAAATATTTTCTAAGCCGAATAGTTTGCGTGACAGACGCTTCCAAAGTGGAAAAATGTTGCCCCCCCCCCCCCCCCTCTAACTTCTAAAATAAGAACGAAAATTGTTTTGAACGAGATCTAGTAAGTAGTTTTTTTAATACCACGTAAATCGTAAACCGCTTATTACCGCGTAATCTTTCATACAAATAACTTAAATCCTTTAATTTCATAAATCAATGGTACGAAACCCTTAGTGCGTGAGTCCGACACGCACTTGGCCGGTTTTTCTTTTTTCATATAAACATGACGTGTAAAAGTGATCAGTGATCTACTTGCTTAATAAACGATTTCATTTTAACAAAAAATGAAGACGACACAGTGCGTTGAAAACTCGTGTGACGTCACTGCACGCTACACTTTTTAGCGACCAGTGACGTCACCAACCACCACTCCTGATCTTTGATGCCTTTTATATTTGTCATTTTTAATTGATTTGATAAAACAAAATATACACGGTATCCAATATTTTTCTATAATCTGAATGATGGACTAAATAGAATCAATATTTTTACCCAGGAAAGATCCCTATTGTCAAATTTTACGATATGATTGTACTCTATTGGCTGCTCTTTTTTCTGGTGGGAAATCATCAAATGATCTAAATCGCTCTGAGCGGAATACTCCGGACAGTGGCCTGGTCCAGGGCCGGACAACAAATCGCCGCCGCGAGGACACGGCGGTGCTCCGCTAAAGCCGGGCAGACCTCCACCGTATGCTCCACAGTGTCCTTTACCATTCACCAACACATTAGTTACCTGTTTCATCGCCTCCTCGATGTTGCCGAGGTGATACTCCGGTCGCGCTGTTATAAACTTATGCAGGTGCTTGCCAGCATACTCTGCTATGTTAGATCCTGAAAACAATAGGTTCAATTAAATGCCGCCGGGCTTATAGGGGCACTAGCTTTTGCCGACGATTTCCGACCACGTGGATGTCGGAAATGGCCCACGAGAGGGGCATATAGAACGTTCAATCTGGTCTTAGTCATGTCTAATTTCCTTACAGTTTGGCAAGTTCAACATTCATTTGTCGCTGCGGTGAAACTGAAAATAAAACTTTGAATATTTTTAGTTACGGGAATTCAGACGAGAAGATAGTCAGTTGAGGAAGATTTCTGGACAAAATCTTCTTTCTCAACTGACTGTCTAGTCAAGTCAAACATGCTGTCAACTCTTTGGCAAATTTTATCGACATCCTTTCAATAGTTTAGCCTTAAAAGGTAACTAGGTACTTAGTATTGAATCAGTGATAGATTTAATACTTCTCTGTAATGTGATATACCATTACTTTCAGTAAACGTATCCAGAGACACAAGACACAAGCGAGGCTAGTCTGTAGCTTACCAAATCCGTCATATTGCATATTTACAACTTCAAATATCTTTTAACAGGATAAAAGGAAAAATATTTATCACTATTTCAGTTTACACACTCCGCATGCCTGATAGGATTACCTATTGACAAGTAGGAGATACATTCCTCTATCTTAGCAAGATGGCGCTGAGTGGTCCCTAGCAAAAGGGATTCGAACTAACTATTCTGAGCTCTAAGAATCCCTAACAAAAGACGGTCGGCTGGGATAAAAGCAGAAACTTACCACCATGCCCATCATAAACAGCAAAGTATGCAGTCCCCGGATCCTCAGGTAGCGACAATATGTGTGTGTGAGAATCGTCCATGGACACGCGCCATCCTTGCATGCAAGAGGAGCCCACTAGGTAGCGGCTGTCCTGCACTGTGGACGACTGCTTTTCCGTCACCGGTTCTGATAGGGTTTGACCCATTACTCTGAAAATTATTACGAAATTTACAAAGTACAGTAGCCTCTCGTTAATCTGGCAGATATCAGAATAGGGTTATGCCGGATTATTAAAAATGATAGTACATTCATAGTACTTTCCTGTACTTATATATCAGTACAGTAAAGTACTATCAATTCAAATATGATGTTTGTGATCACTTGACCAATTGGCATTTGTATCTTTATGCAAGTATGTATCATTTCTCAACATGATCCCTAATCACGCCCTACTGAGAGCACCAGATTACTAGAGTAGGATTAGCGCAGGGCCAGATTAAAGAGAGTTTACTGTATCAGTAATGAACCATAAAGACTTCATCTTTAGGTGTTTCACGCAGCCAGTAAGCTACAAATCAATGAAAGTGCTGTTGACTTTTTTATGTTTAAAGAAAATACATTTATTTAGCACAGGCTAAAAGACAAACAATACATCAGATACAGACAACCATTAAAAAAGTAAAAAAATAGTAATAATAAAATAAAGTAAAATGTAATAAAACAAATGTAGAAAACTAGCAGGAATGTGTGCCTCCCAGCTGTGCCAAAAAGGCTTAGTTCAGAAAAAATGCCAGACAACCTGATGCAAGTTTTCAACTGAACCTGTAGGCCTAGTATGAGTTTTCAATACGAAACTCGTTCGATCGTATCGAGCGCGTTTGGCGCTCTCATTGGTTGAGAGTTCTTACGACCTTGAAGCGGGCCAATCGCGGAGTCAAACGCGCTCGATACGATCGAACGAGTTTCGTAATGAAAACTCGTACTAGGCCTACTGATGTGCATAGTAACGGATGTAAAACAGTTGTATACAGCAATGTGACACAACATAACATTTACAAATGACAGAGTTAACATCAGCCTATCGCACCTTTAGAACAATATGTAGAGATATAATTCGAAATTTGAAGAATTCAATGTTGGCCCATAAAATTACCTTGCAAGACCATCTTCATCAACTGTTAATAAAACAGAGACGGTAGTTCAGGAAAAGGACTAGTCCTTTTCATGAACAACTGTGAAACCGTCTCTGTTTTATTGTTTAACATTGTTGCAACAAGTTCAACATATCAACATTGAAATATTCAAATTTTGAATTAGGTCTCTATTGTTCTAAAGGTGCGCTTATATTAGTCATTACTACCACACAAAACTATAGTAGTCTTGTATAGTTATTGCTACCACATTAGAGTTGGTAAAATACAAGGAAACATGGGCGTACCCAGGGAGGACCATGTGGGAGCAGATGCCCCCCCAAGTTAAGGTACCACAAATATATTTAGTTGTTGTTTATGGTTCACTTATACAGTAGGTTAAGGAAACCCTGTCCGACCCGTGAAGGTGTCGTTAGGTATCGATAACTGATTCTACTAATCCATACAACACCGGGCTAAACTTAAAAAAAAAATCCTCCTAAAAAAAATAAATATTATTTTACAAAAAGAGGTAACTTAATAAATGTGCATTAACCTCCCTTCCGCGGGCGGCGGCCGGCAGGGCACGCGGCACGTGGTCGCATCGCTATTCGCTCATAATAATACAGGTGTTGTCACTTTTTTAAAAATTTCCAAATTTCAGGGATTTTGGAATTAATTAGCGGGAAAAAAAGACTATTTCAAAATTCATTTGTATTGATACTATGATGATTATGTAAAATTTTATATTATATTAGGTCATGTGTTTACCTAACCTTTATTATCCTTATGGGTCGGAGAGGGTTTTCTTAACATACTGTATATTTTTATAATGGCATGCAGCTATGTGTAATGTAGGTAAATCTTTACTCTGTGCCCTGATTATCAACCTATATTACCATTTTAGAAGAAAAGGTAATGAAGAAGAAAGCAAAGTAACAATGTGCCTAATATGCCTCTCAAAGAAAGGAAGCCTGTGTCTCAATACTATGCTATAAGCCAATTATGTTATGCTGATTTTGTTGTAATGCTGTTT
Organism: Sesamia inferens; assembly: GCA_037179545.1. Classification (NCBI taxonomy): domain Eukaryota; kingdom Metazoa; phylum Arthropoda; class Insecta; order Lepidoptera; family Noctuidae; genus Sesamia; species Sesamia inferens. The sequence goes on along the minus strand of CM073935.1, from coordinate 10,292,601 downwards.
TTTACACTTTAGTAATACATACTTATAAAAACAATGTGATCTACCCCAAACTATAAACAATTAACTATTATTGAGTAGAAATTCTTATCCTTAACTTTAACAAAACAATACAACTATAGCACAGTCACAGTTCACAGATTGCAAAATGATGGTATTAAACCATAAAATACAGGAGCGTCATAAATCATAACGGGTACACCAGAAATCGTAAACTGATCGTCTTCAACCACAACTATCGATAGAATAGCCAGATATGACTAACAACTGATGTCATTAACGTTATTACAAAAATCAACTTCGACAAGAATTTTTCTTAGCAACAGTACACTCATAATGCACTCATTAGCCTACAGATTGTTTGTACAACATATTTACCTCTCACTTAGCACAGAATAAACTGCAATTATCAAATTCAAAACAACTAAAATGATAAGATAAATCCCTTACTTAAACTATGCTGTTACTTCTCACACATAGAACAAACCATACAAATAAATACACTCACGTTTATTTCGAACACTATAAAATCGATTATTGTTCACTATTGTTTTATTTTGTAACAAATCAAGGCTTATTTTTCAATAATTTCACAAAAATGCGTAGGTAAATACTATCCGAGACAAGATTAAGATTTTAAGAAACGTCAAAGTGACATATACCGGTGTTACCATATTTTTATAGTAACATTTAAAGTAGTAGAAATCGTAACAAAACTCGTGTCCAACTAATACACATATTTCGTTATAATTTTATAAAGAAAGTCTGTAAAGTCATCGCTATTCTCATCAATCCATAGCCAACAGCCAGTGGCCTCCTGATTTATTTAGGTTGAATTGGTGTAAATCTTTGTGAATCATTTATTTACAAAAAAAAAGCCCATGGCATAATAAACAACGTTTCCATAATCTCTGGCGCAAAAATAGCGATAGCACTTAAATAATATGATAAATAACAAATATTGTTCTTTTATCCAATGTTCAACTAAAGCTAAAAGTCTGCTTGCAGTACCTAATTTATAAAAGCAGATAAATCTTAAAAGGTTGAAGGTAGCGTACAGTACCTACACCGCACATCAGTGGTAAATATTATAACTATACAAATTATTATTTTTTTTACTTTAAACAGGTAATAATAGTCGTAGCGATAAACGGGTAAGGGCCATTTTCGTAGTGCCACTAATTTTTGTGGAGGCCTTTGTTGAGCAGTTGACGTCTATAGGCTGAGAAAAAGAGAATAAAACTAATGTGTGGTTGACTGCAGGTAGGGATGTGACTTTAATGGAAAATAATCGATTTAATAAAAATCGATTTTAATAAAAATAATCGATTTTTCCGAAAAAAAACGATTTTTCTATTATTCAAAATCCGATATGTTTTTCATATTCAAATAGTAAGTCTAAATTAATTGTTAACTGGAATATCTTAGACTAACACCTAAGATATTCCTGTTAACAACTCTTTAGATTAAAAATAAAAAATAACCAATTCAAAACTAAAAAAATAATTTTTACTATCATTAAACTTGTTATTATAATAAAAAATAAATAAGCAACCCAACAAAATGTCAATCTTATCATCTCAAAAATTATAATATAAAAAAAATGTCAAAAATCCCAATTTTATTTTACGGTTTGAAGACATTATTGTTTACCAACAACCACAGAGTACTGTAATATAAAACCAACAACTATATTATATCAGATCTCACCCACAACTCAACACACTGAAACTACTTGAGTTTTTTTTATTTGGCGCATAGATGGTGCTATTTATCATAATCGATTTAATAGGGTGTTTTATTTAATCGATTTATTAAAAATCGATTATACAAAACTAATAATCGATTAAAATAAATATCAATTATTTTTTAACATCCCTAACTGTAAGTTACCTCTAGCTCTACTTACCTGCCACAATTATCAAAATAAACAACTAAATAATATGGAAAATTAATTTATTCAGCAGGATATTGACACATAATATACTCGGACAAATGCAAGGTTCACTAAAATAAATGTATAAAACACTTGCACTGGTCATGAGGGAGTTGGAAAACGATTTACTTTAATATTATGAAAACATCACTTGCCTCATTATTTTTGGCGCTCCATACATCATCTTGCTACGTGTACTTATCAGATTGAATACTATGTATATTTAATTAAAATCGTAACCATTTGTAACCGTTTAACTTCACACACAAAACGTAATTTTTTACTAATTTGTCAAAGTTACACCATAAATATATGACAGCAGGCATTAAAAAAATACTCTGTTGAAGGCATCGACTTTTTTGTAGATATAATAAAATTATGGAGGGTAAAATCAAACCAAAAAGGTTTTAGTTCCCAATCAACTTGTCCATGGTAATTCATTCTGCATATGTATATGTTGCAGTTAAAACTCTTAACCAGTCAAAAGTACTGTTGACTAGCAAAATTAGTCAAAAGTACTTTTGACTGAACGGGTTGGTCAAAAGTTGTTTTGACTGAAAATTATTGGTTATTAGTAATTATGACCGCAAATTTGCAGTTAAAAGTACTTTTGACTGACGCTCTTCGTCAAAAGTAGTTTTAACTGCAATAAAGCATCAGTCGAAAGCACTATTAACTCGATAGATATGAATAAAAAAGATATTTATTAAATATGACATCGTTTATTACGAAAAAATTGGCATTACAATCAATACAAAGAAGACACTTAAAAATTGACATTAAAATTAATAATCAGAAAATCAGCTTATAAAAACACAGTACCTATATTATCACGTTAATCGCTTTTCTGAAATAATTATTAACTTTAATTGAAATTAATTAACCAAAACATAATTCGTGATTATATAATGAGAACCTTGCAAATTATGTATGTTTTACTTATTACACATTATGGTTTTAACAGATAAAACCAGTCAAAACCACTTTTGACGGAATCACTTAGTCAAAAGTACTTTTGACCAGCTCTATTGGGCAAAAGGACTTTTAACTGTTATTTTAGTCAAAAGTATTATTGACCAACCTGTTCAGTCAACAGTATTTTTGACTCATTTTGTTAGTCAACAGTACTTTTGACTGGTTAAGAGTTTTGACTGCAACATATATTCTGCGTATGTATACTTGCTTAGCCTTTTATTTTTTAGCCTTTAGGGATCGGCATCTAGTCTAACCAAATGCAATGGAATACCAGTATTTCACATACACATAGATATTATACTCCATACAGTCTATGCTAGCATCCTAAATCAGTACTTAAATAACTCTGGAACGTATGTTTCTTTCTGACACTCTACTTTCACTCCACCCGGCCAGGGCCCGAAATAATTCCTAAAGTCCCAAGCATGTATTTTGCAGATTTTTTCAGAAAAGATGGAGACCTCGAACATCTGATGGTTACTGGGAAGGTGGATGGACGACGTTCTATAGATAGCAGTCCAATAAGGTAGACTGACCAAATTCGTTCAGAGATGGACACCGGTCTGCATCATGCTATACTCGCGGCCAGGGATCGTAAGATATGGCGAGCTCAGTAATGAGGGGAACGATTTGAGTAGGAGAAATGAGGTATGAAGAGTGTGTAATTGTCAAAATAACATTTTTTATATAAAATTCTTATGAAAGTATTAAGTAGGCTTACTATTTTAATAAATTGGGTTGTATCCTAAAAAATAATTTAATGCCCAACAGATAGATTTATAAAAAATATTGAACACGTATTTTTTATTAATTTTTTCTTTCATTCAAAATCAAAATCAATATAGTATATTTTGTACCACGGTCGTAATTAACCCCCACTAACTTTAACTTTGATCGAGGGAGGTCGCGGTGTGTGATTGGTCGGTGTAGAGAGCGCGCCAATTCATAGTTCACGTGCAAGACAGCTCGCTATGGTTCTCACGCACATTGACGATGGTCAATGGTGCTTCCAGGGTGAGATTTACAGGCACTTTGCGATGGGCGGTCGGGACGACCGCCATGACTTCCGCGATCCTAGTGTGATTAATAGCCAACCCTTCACAGCGGGTCATAGAATATGTATAGCAGCTGGCTGGGCTGCTACAATGTTAGGTATATTAAATGTTAAGCTACTTTGATTTAAGAAAAAACAATCAAAAAGTGTTGTATTCCGGGACGAACGTAACAAATATATTCCGATCTAAACAAGAATAACCTATGTACGTCGTTAGAGCGCAAATACGTAATGTCTAATTCGTCACATACCTACTCAAAGCGTGCCTAGATACATATATGTACCTACATACTTAATCATAATATTGAAATGACTCTAATAAACCAGCTGTGTCATCAGAATACGGCTGAGGCAATTACAATGTGGTTTTGCGTGAAGTTTTTACACTATGCAAATATTAAAGGACTGTTATGTCCGTTTTTTATACAACCCGGACTATTTCCGCTTGATAAAGAACAGAAAAAAAGCAAACAACTACAGAGATACGCTAACTTATCTAGAAGGACCATAATTTGTTATGATATTTTTTTAAACAATATTTATTCCTGTACTTTTGGATTGTCATTGCGAATAATGCTTAGCTTATACTATTGTAATCGCCTTATAGCTGTGACATTGAACAATTAGCAACTTAATAATTATTTTGCATGTCATTGATACCTACATATCTTGTACAGCTAAACATATGGACTTAATTTTAATACCTGACTCTATAAACTTTATTTTTTTATTTCATTTAGTTTATTATTTATAATTTTATACTATAAACACAATAAAATACATAAGGATAAGACAAAATTAAATCTTACTAGCAAGGTTTATTTGTTAAAAAATTTCTTCCAACAGACCTGCGAAAGGAGAAGTACCTAAAACAAGAATGTAGACAATAGTGTGTAAGAATAAGGAGAAAAACAAATATGAATGTGAACATTAATCCAAAAATAATTACATAAGTATACTTAAATTTATACATAATACTAAAATATATAAATATGTTGGTATATATACCTAACGTTAATTTATGTACAACATTTTTAAAAGATATTGTTACGGGCTAGGGGTATCAAAAAGTTAAGGGTTATGAAGGTTACTGGCAACGAAAGTATAGTCGGTACTACGTAGCTGATGTCGCACCGAAGTCTTCCCTTACGTCCACGAACGTGTCTTTCTTTTCTTCTTTTTTATGGCTTCGCACGGTTTGTGCATTTAACCAATGTCACGTAAAAAAGACGGCCGCGTGAACCGACTTACGATGGAGGTTTGAGACAAAGTCATGATGTGGCCACTATGCTGCGATATTTCACTGTTCTTTATTAATTATTTACTAAATACACCTGTTACTACATCAATCACGCACTTTTATTTAGTAAACAACACTATAAATAATTTTAAAAGTCCAATGAAAAATGAGCGTGACACTCAGCTTGACTTTCCCGCCAAAAACACGAACTCCGTGTCGTACACACACAACAACACTACAGTGTGGCTACCATGAGTTTTCATTACGAGACTCGATCATCGATATCGAGCGCGTTTGGCGCTCTCATTGGTTGAGAGTTCTTACAACCTTGAAGCGGGCCAATCGATGAGTCAAACACGCTCGATATCGACGATCGAGTTTCGTAATGAAAACTCATACTAGGCCTACTAGTGTCAGTGAAAATGGGAAATACTCTCGTTAGTACAATTAAGTATGTACATATTTTTTTCTTTATGTATTTTACGGATTTTTTCTGCAAAGAGTACATACCTTCATATAAATAAAAAAAAACAATTTGCAACTTGGCCAGAAAGCCGTAGAAAATCCAGAAAATAAAATCTAAACCATTCGTACCAGAAAACTACAACAAGGAAGGAAGAGCTACAACTACAAGGAAGAGAAATATATATTTTTATACTCTTCTCCAATACATAACTAAACTTACTTTTAGGGTCTAAGCTTACTACTAAGCTTGCTAGGTTAACTTCGATAAACCTTTGTGACAATGGGTAACAATGTCAACCAAAAGTAAACATTGTACAGTAACTATTGGAATACTCCAAGCAGTCGGAAAAGTAATTAGATGGGTAACCGACGACAGTCTGAAATATTTGTAATCATAACTTAAGGATGTATTTGATAATGGTACTGATATATCTTCGATAGTTGAACTGCGTTTCTTAGGCGCGATTTTGGGAAATTACGTGTGGCACAGTCAAACGGAAAAAAAAGGACTTACTGGAATTTTCAGCGCTGCACACTCTGGGTGGTGATGCAGGCCTCCATAAATGTTCACTGGTCTCTTTGGTTGTTGGATTCAAGGGTTAACTATTGATCTATAGAATTTTTATATTTGCCGGCCGTCGTACGATGATGATTTTTTTTTTGATCCAGTGTTGAAGCAGAGAGAGGTTGGTTTTTTTTTGTAAGTTTTTCTGGCCCAATCTCCTTTAAGCCAGAAATGTATGGAATTAGGAATACATGGAATCAAATGGGAAAGAATAGGGAAATTTAATGTCCTTGATGTAAGAATGCATGCTTTAACAGGTTGATTATAGATTACAGAGTGGGCCTACATACTTGAGTTGACGTTAATGTCTAGCCGTTACCTTCCCCTCTTCAAATACTTCAATACCACCAGACAAAGTCTTGCCGCCAAGCGATTCGTCGTGTTTCGGCATAATGTCTGGTGAAGCAGTACTGAGGAAGGGTCTGAGCAGTTGTGTTGCAATGTGAGCCGGGTACGATGCGCCAAATGTTGTCGTGTTGGGAGTTTGGTCGTGGAGAGTCTCCAGAATCAAACTCCCTCTGGCGCAGCATCGTTGGTCATGTCCTCAACTGCTGTCTTCCTTTCTATTCACTAATTTTTTTTTTAGTGAATAAGTTCTTAATAAACTAACGCGTTTTATCATCAACGATTGAAACACTGCTTACCATCAGGTGGGATGCAATCAAGCTCTAGTTTATAATTATAGAAAAAAAAACCTCTTGTAAGTCATAGGTAATATAACACCTAAACACTTCACAAGCCAGGTGACATCCTGAACCTAAAGTATAATGTTACTCCTGCCAATCTATTTCGGGCTCCTGGCACTAACAACGGTACTCAACTTTGGGCATTTAATGAGCTAATTCATTATTATTGTTTTTGCACAGGAAGGAATCGCGTTTCAATGAACCATTTTCCACGATAAAGTCGCCGACGCAGACCCATTCGATTAACGTAGCCATCGATATAGTTTTGTTACTTCATTAGAATTGAATGACGAAATCGAATCCAATGAGCACGTCAGTATCGAATCGCCGTGCTACGAGAAAGCGCGTCTTTCTCGCGTGTCCCCGTTTTAGTTGTTCTGTGAAAAAAGAACTCCGCTTTTGAAAATGGCTTGCCCTATGAGGTAATGTTTTGGTTTTTTTTCGGATTTTGATTAAGTTTTTTTTTTTCTTTCTTTTTATCCGAGTAAAAAAATAATTGGTGGCTGTTTAAATCGATGTAACGGTTTTTTTTTTTGTAACATAATGCAAGGTGTATTATACAATATATCATTTTTTTATCGTCCTTAAACTTAAGTATCAATTAATAAATAATTAACTTATATAATAATTATTAATTCCTTGTTTCAAGACACATATTTTTTTATAATTTTATAATATTATTTTATTAAATGTAAGGTAACAATTTCTTATACTTAGGTAAATTTTCTTCAATAAATACGTATAAGAAATAATAAAAAAACAGAATATAACATTAAAGTCATTATGATTGTGCACATGAGACCCAATTATCATGCTTATTGGCCATGCGGCGGAGCGTTTCTTAAACCAAGGAAGCTGATAAATATTATACGAGTTAAGTATTTAAAAATTTATGCTTAAATAATTAATAATACCTACATGATTATACTAAGTACTTACTACCTAGTATAATACACCCTTAACTTTTGAATCAGTTGGTTCTATAAATGCCTATATACCTACAATATTTTTATTTATGATTGATTACACCTCGCGCTATTCCACGCGTATGTTTCGATGAAGTGGCTGTGGGAATATTAGGATAACAAGCACATAGTAAATTAGCTAAGTTACTCATTATTATATCAGCTACCTACCAAGAACAGTCCCTCAAAATCGGCTCAGCCATTTCAGAGATTAGCCGGAAAAAAACATACAGACAAAAATGTTATTTCGGTTTACCTATGCACCGTTTTCATATGTACGTGGCAAAAAACAGTTATTTCAATATTCCGAACAGACACACCAATTTTTTTTTTAAACGGTTACGTAGGAAGGTATATAGGTTCAGTACATTATGTTGATTAACGAATCGCGGGTTGATTCGAACCTAAGCAGCCATTTCACTTTGTGTAAATTATTTCATGACTAGGCACTGTTCTCAAAACGGTGAAGGCAACCGGTATTTTGAACCAAAATAGGGCTGTTTCCTGGGTAAAAAAAATATTCTATTTAGTCCGTCATTCAGATTACCTATAGAAAAATATTGGATAAGTATATTTTGTTTTATCAAATCAATAAAAATTTACAATTAAAAAAGGCATCGAAGATCAGATGTGGTGGCTGGTGACACGACTTTTCAACGCACTGTGTCATCTTCATTTTTTGTTTATATGTAACAAGAAAAAACACGTGTCTAGTATTTTTAGGAAATCTGATTGACGGACTAATTAGTTTTTTTTATTCAACTACCCTATGGTAAGTCATGTGACAATCTAATCCTACTTCTCACAGAACGAACGTAGGTCTAGGTTTCCAACACTGGAAAAAGGCCAATAATGCTACAATACATTACCTACAAAATGTCGATTTATACGAACATGAAAGTCAGTTGCTTCAATGGTAAAAGTTGTTCATATGACACGAAAAAACGCATACTTAAGTAAAAACGAAATGTTTGAACATGCTTCACATAAATAGGCGTACCCAGAGAAGAGCAGAAAAAGGCAGCTGCTCAAGGAGTTGCAATATGAGGATGCGTCGGGGGAGTTTTGGCGGGAAAGTCAAGCTGAGTGTCACGCTCATTTTTCATTGGACTTTTAAAATTATTTATAGTGTTGTTTACTAAATAAAAATGCGTGATTTATGTAGTAATAAGTGCATTCAGTAAATAATTCATAAAGAACAGTGAAATATCGCAGCATAGTGGCCACATCATGACTTTGTGTCAAACCTCCATCGTAAGACGGGTCACGCGGCCGTCTTTTTCGACATGAACAATTCATTACGTGACGTTGGCTAAATGCACAAATCGTGCGAAGCCATAAAAGAAAGAAGAAGAAGGATGCGTCGGACTAGCATTTATTATTTTTGACATGTTAATAATTTGAAGAAACCAAATCAAACGGAAGATTAAAGAAAAACATTACATATCAACGAAGACGTTATAAAAGAAAGAAGATCCTCGAAAATTACTTTTAAAGTAGACAAAGTAAAAGCGATTTAATTTATATGAAACTAGCTTTCCGCCCACGAATTCAGTTATATCGAGCTTTTTAGATTTCTCATTTACGGGGATTAATTATCATATCATTTAGCTTCTAAATTTAAATGTGCATATATTCAATTTATTACCTTGTTTTAAATGACACAGCGCCATCTATCACCGAACTGGTTCATACCAACTAATAATATTTTTGTTTTCCCTCGGGAATATCAAATTTTTCCCCGATAAAACCACCCTATTATTTGATCCGGACTTCTAACTTTACGTCTCCAAAATTTCAAAGCAATTGGTTCAGTAGTTACGGCGTGAAAGCGGAACAAACAAACAAGCAAACTCACTTTCCTGTTTATGATATTAGAATAAGGATAAGGATTAAAATGCATGCATAGTAAAAACAGAATCATTTGCGGCGGCTGCGGACCATCCGACCCTAAAAATCTGCTTACAGAACTCCACCGCTAGTTTTCAGCAACAGCCGCCAATGACGTCACCTGGTGCAGATAATAAATGAATAATTAATTAAGAGAGGGTATTCCATTCTATTACCTAACTATTTTGGGTGATTGAAGAAAAGATTACACAGTGTAATGTATTAAGTTTTTTTTGGATGTAAGTAGGTAGATGGGTAAACTTGGTGTAGGAATGGTTATCAGTGTGTATGACACATACCATTCAATATCGAGTTTACCGCACGACACTTAAATCCGGTGCAAACTTGACGAAAAACTTGACCGTGTGTAGGTGGCGTATTAAAGTATTAAAACTAAAAATAACGTACCCAGTTACCCGCCATTCTTCCTTCAATTACCCAAAATTATCAATAGACTAGAATACCCACTTCTGCAAACAAACTAAACTTTATTACGAAGCAAACATTTTTTTTTTTTATGACGTTGCCCCACATTAGGCATTACCTACATATTCCAGAATCGCACTTCAGAATTAAGATTCTGTAGCCATTTTACCTTGGAAACAAAAGTATCAGCGCCATTGTCTTATTAGAAGTCGTGGTGGCCTAGTGGTTAAAACACTAGCTTCTCAAGTATGAGTGCGCGGGTTCGATTCCAGGTCAGACAAGTACCAAAGTAACTTTTCTAAAGTTATATGTATTTTCTAAGCATATCTTGGACACCATTGACTGAAGGTGAAGGAAAACATCTTGAGGAAACCTGGACTTTATAAGTCTGAAATCGCCACCCGCATTGAGCAAGCGTGTTGCCCAGCAGTGGGACGATAAAAAGGTTGATTATGAATCCGAGCGATCAGCTATTTTTGTCATTTATGGAATAATATACCTTTGAACAAAGCTTGGATTTGTTTTGTGCTTTAAATGCTTTGTAAGGCAAGTCTAGCAAAGCATCAACTTTTAAATCACCATTAAGTATGCTAAAGAAGTTTTCACTTTAAAAAAACTGTTGAGATGACTTTTTATAATTAAAAAACTAGTGCTTGACCGCGATCCCACCTGTTGGTAAGCTCTCTAGTCTTGAAGACACTTAAACTTAAATTGTAGTCAGGCAAATTGTTCCAGTCGACGTTACCTGTGTTCAAGACGAGGCAAAACGAAGCTATCGATTCTAAGGTCTGTTTTTACGTGGCAAAAAACAAATTGCTTCGAAGCCTCGCTTTTCGATTAACATAATTATGTAACTTCTCTAAAAACAGAATTTGACATGAACAATTTTCGTCACTGGTGAACAGGTATATCTGGTTCCACTAGGCTCAAGCTAATTACTTATTTGTCAAACTTAGAGAGCGAGATACCGGTTAAGTGAGACATATTCACGTCATTATGTAATATAAAAAAAACCGGCCAAGTGCGTGTCGGACTCACGCACTAAGGGTTCCGTACCTACCATTGATTTATGAAATTAATGGATTTAAGTTATTAGTATGAAAGATTACGCGGTAATAAGCGGATTACGATTTATGAGGTATTAAAAAAAACTACTTACTAGATCTCGTTCAAAACAATTTTCGTTGGTAGTTTTTATAGTAATGTACATCATATGTATTTTTTTTTTAGATTTTTCATTTTCTTATTTTTGATATTAGAGGGGGGCCAACTGTTTTCCACTTTAGAAGCGTCTGTCACGCAAACTGAATAGACATTTTTTTTTAAATATGGATATGTCTTCAAAAATGATATTGAGGTTTCTTAAATATTTTATATCCATATTTTTTTGTTTGACGAAAAAGAAATTGAGTTTCAGTTCTAAGTATGGTGAGCCCCCAATATTTATTATTTTTATTCTTGCATCAAAATCTTAATGCGGCTCATAGAATGCATCTACCTACCAAGTTTCAACAGTATAGCTCTTATAGTTTCGGAAAAATATGGCTGTGATATACGGATGGACAGACGGACAGACAGACATGAAGAACCTATAAGGGTCCCTTTTTTTGACATTTGGCTACGGAACCCTAAAAACATGTAAGTAGTTAAAAGACTTTCAAAGAAACAATACAAAGTGAAAAATAAATAATTTCGGTAGTCGATGGCAAAAATACAGAAACCTAAGATTTGGTAAATTAGTTGTTTTCCACTTTAAAGTGTTCCTTTAAAAAACTTGATTGAAAAAAAAATACCACCGATTTAAAAAAAAAAAAACTACAAAGTGAAGAAAAAATCGGCCGGACTACAAAGGGAAACAACTCGGTGACAAAAACGAATATACTTACAAAAACCAAAGACACCATGACCATGACATGTATAATAGGTAGTTTTTGCCATCGACGAAGGAAGGAAATCGGATGTTTTTTTTATATAAAAAAGTTGTTTTTCTTTTATACTTTTTAATTGTGGTAAGTACCTACTATTCAGCTACATCCGGTCAGATATAAGTACTGTTTCACTAGGTATATCCGGTCAGATTGGACGTTGGCGCCAACATAGTTAGCAAAAGTTTAGCAAGTAAATGACGGTTCACTTGAGTTTTTACCTGTAATTTGGATTTGTATTTTTGGTTGGAGCTTCCCAACAAGTGTAAAAAAAAATATTCTATTTAGTCCGTCATTCAGATTATAGAAAAATATTGGATACGTATATTTTGTTTTATCAAATCAATAAAAATTGACAAATATAAAAGGCATCAAAGATGGAAACACTTTTTAGCGAGTCACTGCTCGCTAAAAAGTGTAGCGTGCAGTGACGTCAAACGAGTTTTCAACGCACTGTGTCGTCTTAATTTTTTGTTTATATGAAAAAAGAAAAAATACGTCTCTAGTATTTTTGGAATTCTGACTGACGGACTAATTAGTTTTTTGTAGTCAACTACCCTATTCAGTCTCTTGATTTTCATTGTCTGTTGCATCAGCAAGCCGAGAAAGTAGTGGTTTTCCTATGTTCATCAATCTATCTGAACGGTTAAGGAATACATCGTGAGGAAGCCGCCAGGTCACGGCGTAGAAGCAAAATGTTGAAGACACGTGTTGTCTGCCAACCCTCTCACCCATGGGCGTAGCCACACTGGGGCAAACTGGGGCGCTTGCCCCACCCTGGCTCTGATCTATATGGTACCTAATAAAAAAATAAAAAAAACCGGGAGAGGGGGGGGGATAGGTTGACTCCTGCCCCACCCTAAGCCCAAGGCTGGCTACGCCCATGCTCTCACCGTAAGGAAGTTTTGTCCCAGCAGTAGAAATTATGGTGGCTGATTCTGCTGACTGTGCCGGTTTGTTTGTCTAATAGACGAGAAAAACTATTAGTAGCAATGCTGTCATTTTGACAGTTCAACAACTTTCATTGCGTTATTTACTTTGTTGAGCAGAAACTTTTTCGAACATAAGGAGCAATATATTAGCAATATGTTTCAAAATGATTCTAATTGTTTTGCGCAAGAAGTGCTGTATGCCTAGTTTGAGTTTTCATAACGAGACTCGATCGTCGATATCAGGCGCGTTTGGCGCTCTCATTGGTTGAGAGTTCTTACAACTTTGAAGCGGGTGAAATGAAATGAAATCGTTTATCAAGCAAGTAGGATCACTGATCACTTTCTTTCTTTCTTTTATGGCTTCGCACGGTTTGTGCATTTAGCCAATGTCACGTAATGAATTGTTCATGTCGAAAAAGACGGCCGCGTGACCCGTCTTACGATGAAGATTTGAGACAAAGTCATTATGCTGCGATATTTCACTGTTTTTTGAGAATTATTTACTGAATGCACTCTTTACTACATAAATCACGCACTTTTATTTAGCAAACAACACTATAAATAATTTTAAAAGTCCAATGAAAAATGAGCGTGACACTCAGCTTGACTTTCCCGCAAAAACCCCAATGATCACTTTTACACGTCATCTGTTTTTTTTTTTAAGCTAGATGAAGCCGGCAATTCCTAACTGACTACCTCTGAGAAGGAATAGCCGAAACAAACTAAGAGGTCATCGTCTTTTTTCAAGTCCAGACATTAAAAATGAAAATGTTTACAATAATTTACGTTATAATTACACATATTGCTCAATAACAATGCTTAACTGAGTGAGCAGCTCGGCCCAAGCTTGCAATCAATGAATCAAACTCGCTCGATATCGACGATCGAGTCTCGTAATGTAAACTCGTACTAGGCTGGTCTTTCACGATACAGTTGGCGAGTGACATGCATCACAAACTCATGATTCCTTATATTCAATAACTACACCATTGTTCCATTGTCCCCAGGTCTGTGTTGGATGAGAGCATGGCTCAGGAAGGTGATACTCTTGGCAATGAAGCCGGCATGCTGTATGGGGAATATCTGATGCTGGACAAGCTGCTGTCAGCACAAAGGATGCTGAGCGCCGAGTCTTCCAAACCAGTGCATGATGAGCATTTGTTTATTGTTACGCATCAAGGTGAACACATACAACAAACTACACAACTTATTATTATTATTATTTTTTAATAATTATAAACTAGCGCTTGACCGCCATCCCGCCTGATGGTAAGCAGTGATGCGATCGTTGATGGTAAAGCGCGCTAGTTTATTAAGGGCCTATTCACTCAGAAAAACTGAGCGAATAGGAAGGAAGACGGCAGTTGAGCGAGGAGATGCAATGTTAAACCCAACAACACGACCAACGATGCTGCGCCAATGGGAGATTGATCTGAAGACCCTCCACGAACAAACTCGCAACAAAACAACATTAGGCGCATCGTACCCGGCACACATCGCAACACAACTGCTCAGACCCGTCCGCCGTACGACTTCACCAGACATCATGCCGGAACACGACAAATCGCTTGGCGGCAAGGCTTTGTCTGGTGGGTGGTAACTTCTGCCGGCGGCCGATGTTATGGCCTACCACCGTCAATAGTTATTTATTTAGGTTTTTTTTTTTAAAGTAGCCCCACACTAAGAATTTCTCCTGTATCGTGGGTGCGTTTACAGACATATAAACTCACATACACAAACAGGCAGACCCGGAAGAACTATCTGTTGGCCATACAAATATTTGCTCCATGCGGGAATCGAACCCGCGACACGCAGCGCAGCGGTCGATTGCTCAGCCACTGCGCTGACCGTCGTCGTCATCATCATTTCAGCCGAAAGACGTCCACTGCTGGATATAGGCCTGCCCCGAAGTTCTCCACGACGACCGGTCCTGCGCCTCCCGCATCCAGCGGTTTCCCGCGACCATCACCAGGTCGTCGGTCCACCTTGTTGGGGGCCAACCCACGCTACGTCTTCCGGTGCATGGTCGCTACTCAAGAACCCGTCGGCCCCATCGGGCATCGGTCCTAGGGGCAATGTGTCCAGCCCACTGCCACTTTAGTGTTGCAATTCTTCGGGCTATGTCGGCTACTCTCGTTCTTCTGCGGATCTCCTCATTCCTGATTCGATCGCGCAGTGAAACCCCAAGCATAGCCCTCTCCATTGCCCTTTGAGTGACTTTGAGCCTTCTTATAAGGCCCATTGTTAGCGACCACGTCTCAATTCCATAAGTCCTCACTGCAACAGACACTGGTCGAAGACTTTTGTCTTGAGACACTGCGGTATTTGCGGACGAGAAGATTTTACGCATACTTAGCTAAACTAAATACAATAAAACATTTTCTAAATGTATTTGAGGAAAAATATAACATGGTGTAAACAAACTATATTCAGATTTCGCAAAAACTTTGTATAAAACACTCGTATCATGAAAAAGTGCACTGACTTCACGGTATGCGGTCAAAGCTTATGGAAAATCGTTTTTTCGTGTTCAGTACGCAATTGTTAACAATGGGACCCCATCCCGTCAAACTGGCATTGACATGCGCGGTTTCGTCATACTGTTATAGAAGATATTTCAAAGTCCATCTTTTCTTCCATGTTGAAAACGTCTGGGTGCGTACTCTATGCTTTTAGACTTATGCTTAAGTCACTGTTAAAACATAACTGACTTTTCAATACAGGGTTTTGTAGCTCGTAAACGATATCCCCCTTATTACAAAACATGGATTTCTTTTTTAAACTAACTGATATAGAAATTCAGTTTTAGTTTAGTTTTAAGAACTTTGCAGAATAAAGTTCGAAAAAGAATAAAGTTCAAAAGAATAAAGTTCGAAATACAAATACAGATTACAATTAAGGCTGGAACTAAAGTCAGGTTTCGTTTTGTAATAATACGGTGTATCTATGGTTACTATAACATCGGCTGCCGGCAGAAGTTACCACCCACCAGACAAAGTCTTGCCGCCAAGCGAATCGTCGTGTTCCGGCATGATGGCTGGTGAAGCCGTACGGGGACGGGTCTGAGCAGTTTTGTTGCGATGTGTGCCGGGTACGATGCGCCAAATGTTGTTGTGTCGGGAGTTTGGTTGTGGAGGGTCTCCAGATCAATCTCCCTCTGGGTTAAACATTGCATCACCTCGCTCAACTGTCGTCTTCCTTCCTATGGACTCAGTTTTTTTAGTGAATGAGCTTATTAAACTAGCGCGCTTTATCAGGCGGGATTGCGATCAAGCATTAGTTTATGATTATTAAAAAAAAATCCAAACTTCATTACAAATTTACAATGAAGGCTAATATGTAGAATCTGTCCCGGGAATTGTTGGTGTACCACAGATATGTACACCTCAGCCTATCCTTTGAAAAATACTGTTGCGATGTAGTGTTATGTTGTCACAAAAAGTATACATAAGTAGATCATCATCATCATCATCATCATCTCAGCGTTAATCCCAGTCGCATTCGAAGCTTTTTCAGCTTTGGAGTCTGAGGTCCGCTTTACCAGTCTAACCTGCTGATTTTTGGCTAAACTTCAATAGGTACCTATGTATTTTCCGTGAAGCGGCTGCCGTCAGACCTCCACCGCCCAAAGGCGATATCGAAGAATTGTAGTTAGACCAATTGTTGGACTTTGAAGGCTCCAACAAGCCGTAACGACTGCCATTAGATGTTCGTATGGCAACCGGGACCAACAGCTTAACGTGTTTTCCGTGGCACGACCAGCCCTGTGCAAATATTCATATTCATCCATACAAGTTTTTGTACTGTACGGGGATATTCATATACATACATACATACAAATATTTGCACTGCGCAGGGATCGAAACCGCGCCTCCTTGCGCAGTGGCCGCGTTCGTACCGCTATGCCACGGACGCTATCAAAACAAAAAGTATAGATATCGAACATATTTTTGCTTCAGTGAAGATTATGATCTGACACAAAATAAAGGGTAATAACTCAGTAGTCATAAATGACTAAGCAGTCTGCAAATGATATTATCTTTGGGAAGGCGCCGGATATAACCTCTTGCACTTGAACTATCTTGTAACTTACATAAGATATTAAATTATGGGAAAAAAAATTAAAGTTGTTATTTAAATATTCGAGACGTTATTATGATAAGTTTAAAAACATATTGAGCAGTTATTTAATGGCGGTTGATTAATTATTACGATAGTAAAACATGGACAGTAATAAAAAATCAATTTATCGGTTTTTTATCATACATTTCGGGCATCAACCGCCGCCCTAAGCGTCGTCGCCGTATTATTATTCAAAAGAGATGTTTCCTGGGTGAAAAAAAATTGATTCTATTTAGTCCGTCATTCAGATTATAGAAAAATATTGGATACGTATATTTTGTTTTAACAAATCAATAAAAAATGACAAATATAAAAGGCATCAAACATCAGGGCCTGTAACCAATGTAACATCGCTTCGTAGTGAAGCGAAATCGAATACAAAACCAACCAATGGCGGGAACGATTGACCACGTGATTTATCGTGTCACGTGGTCAACCGTTTTCGTTATTGGTTGGTTTGGTATTCGATTTCGCTTCGCTACGAAGCGATGTAACATTGGCTACAGGCCCTGGTGTGTGATGACTGGTGACGTCACTGCTCGCTAAAAAGTGTAGCGTGCAGTGACGTCACACGAGTTTTCAACGCAGTGTATCGTCTTCGTTGTTTGTTTATATGAAAAAAGAAAAAATACGTGTCTAGTATTTTTTGGAAATCTGACTGACGGAGTAATTAGTTTTTTTTTAGTCAACTACCCAATTGAGTATAAATACACACATCAAAAGTGTCTAGGGATCAACATATATTTTTGCAATAACTTTTCTCCTGATTGATATTAATTAAAATTTTCTTTAAGGATTCATCAAATAAAGTGTTTTCGTTTGTCACAGTAACGATAAACCAAGTCACCTTTGCATTAATAAAGAAATTTGCCATTTTCCTAATAAAGGGATATTTGACATTTGAACCACTAACACAAAAGTTCGAAAAAAAGACTGAAATAACAGTTTTCTCTAAAATTTTATTGAGTAACTTAAACAATTAATAATCCGTGTTTCTACCGCGAACACTAACAACACAAGAACATCGGTTTGGCATACTCAAAATGAGTTCATCCAAATCACGCTGTGGAATGGCCGCCCATGTTCGTTGCAACAACAAAAAAAGGTCTTCTTGCGACTGGATACCCTCCATATTCGGCAGAGCTCTTCTCTGTAGCATATCCCACGCATGCTCAATCGGGTTCATGTCTGGCGACTGAGCAGGCCAGGACAGGACATTGATGTTAGCTGCGGCGAGAGTCTGTCTTACAACTCTTGCGGTGTGCGGTCGTGCATTATCATGCATTAACTGACATAAGGGACCGATTTGCACTTGTAGAGGAACGATGACGTCTGATACAATCGTCTCAGCATAAATTTGAGCGTTGAGGTTGCCTCTGATCCAAATCAACTCAGTTCTTCCGCCGATCCAAATACCCGCCCATACCATGATGGTTCCACCACTATAAGGATGGACTTCCTGGCAGGATTTTAATCGCTGTTGGCGTCCAGGGGTTCTCCAGTGTCGTATACGTCTTGTATCCGGTCTCTTTGTAGAGATAGAAAGAGATATAGATAGAAATAAATCTAATAGAGATAGATAGAAATCCGCATAAAAATGCTTGATCCCTAGACACTTTTGATGTGTGTAATTATTTTTACAATGAAAACATACATACATAATCAGCCTATAATGTACCCACTACTGGGAGTCTGGGACCCAGGCTCAGTGAGTAAGAGTGGGCTATAAATCTACGCATGCGCAGTGCGGGTTGGTAGATGTCACATTTCTTCGAAATGTTTAGCCTTTAGGACATGTCGGTATCCTCATGATGTTCCTTCAAATCCTTCATTCCATTCGTTTTAAGAGCAGTGGTGATGAAATAATTTACACTAAGTTAAGTGCCTGATGGGATCCAAACCGACACCACTAGGCCACCACTGCTGTCATCATCACGGTCCAATATGATGGTATAGTATAAAATCTGTCATAACCAGCGCTGATAACAATTGGGTTGTATCCTAAAAAATAAATTAATGTCCATCAGATAGATATATAAAAATATTCAACACGTATTTTTTATTGTTTCTTTCGTTCAAATACTTAGGAAGATATATTGATTTGAAAAGTCGCATGACGTCACGCCGTGGTACAAAATATACTACGGCGTGACTACAATTTGAGTGTCTTCAAGGCTAGAGTGAATAGGCTTTAAGAAACTAGCGCGTTTTAGCATCAACGATCGCATCACTGCTTACCATCAGGCGGGATTGCGGTCAAGCGCTAGCCTATAATATACGAATGTATCCAAGGTATGAAAATCAGAAAAATAATTAGTCCGTCTAATAGATATTAAAAAAAAATTAGGACCTGTATTTTTTATTTTGTCGAAATTACCAAAAACTACTGAAATATAGCGTATTAAAGTTACGGAGTGGGGGCTAATTACGTCACGCCGTCATGCGACATTTCAAATCAACATATCTTCCTAAGTATTTGAATGAAAGAAAAAATAAAAAATACGTGTTAAATATTTTTTACAAATCTATCTCATGGATATTAAATTATTTTTAGGATACAACCCAATTTATAAAAAAAAACTATAATCTATAAGACGGACTAAATCTTTTTTTGATTTTCATACCTTGGATACATCCCTATTATAATTATAGTACCCGTTGGATTTTATCATAACTACTTGATCGTTGTTACGTACTTATTTCCCTGTAGGCAACATGATAACTAATAGATACCTACAATTCATTGTCGTCAAATTACGAATCAGATGACATGAATGAAACAAACTTATCGCTGACGCTGTCTTTTGTTTTTATTATTTAGTTTTGTTAATAAATAATAAAACTTCTCTCTAAAACATTATCATCATTTGTTTGTTCCAAATCATATTTAATTTTTTGAGACTCAGTATCTCTACTGAGCCTGAGACGTTGTGTTTTCTAAAGTATAAAAGCAGCAAGGTGCGAGGGGTAAGGTGGGGGGAGAGTTTTGACGTGTGCGAAAGCTCAATGATTCGTCAACTTTTTTTTTTAAATCTATCTTTTATTAAGGGGCTTTTGTCCCAATATGGATATGTTAGCCCCATCGTACCTTATTATTCAAATTATTTGACTTTAAACTTATAATCTAAGAAACAAGTACTTAAACAAACAATAGATTCAATAGATTCGTCAACTTGTGACAACTATTTCGTTCTCGCACACTGAGGAGCTACCTCAGGCAACTGGCGAATATTTTTAAATGAGTGGAAAATCCTCATGGATCCACCGCCGACCTGGGTCGGCCAGTCTAACTTTTGCTGACTAAAAAACACCCAGGTGCTCCATTTCACACATACGCCGGGGGTCGCGGAAGGTAACGATACTTCCGCAACCCTCGACTGGTACTACTACAGGCCTCCTCGAGTCAGGTTTTTGACTCCCCCCGCAACGTCTATCACCCATTCTCAAAGCGCGAAGCTATGTATCTTATGCAACTGACCCAGTCCAAGACCTGAAGACCCGTCATTATCATTTCAGCCCAAACTTACCAAATGCTGGAAATAGTTAAAGGTGACGTACGACCTTCATCTGAAGTAGGCCTAGTATGAGTTTTCAATACGAAACTCGATCGTCGTTAGCGAGCGCGTTTGACTCAGCGATTGGCCCGCTTCAAGGTCGTAAGAACTCTCAACCAATGAGAGCGCCAAACGCGCTCGATAACAACGATCGAGTTTCGTTTTGAAAACTCATACTAGGCCTACAGCCTAATCGGCGGACACGTTTTTGTGAAACGATTGTGACTAGTTGGGATTTGAACCGAAGTTGATATTATTTTATAGGCTGCTGGTCTTACTCTGCGGAACCGTTTCCCGCCTTTGTTAGGGTCGGCTTCCAGTCTAACCTAAACCGAATATACAAAGTGGTGTTGACAATACGACAATAAATTAACCATCGTGTACCTCAACACATTCTCACGCCACATTTTTTACCCATAAAAAATCATATAAATATGTCCATTAGTCAGTGGCGTAACTATAACGTTCGAGGCTCGTGGCAAAATTCATCGGATGGGCCCGGTACCCCCAATATTACAAAAATCAAATAATTTTTCTATTTATTGTGTATGTGTTATAATTATGATAAATGTTGGGAATTGATATTTTCATCTGACCGGGGGCCCCTTCCGGCTGGGGGCCCGTGGCATTTTGCCGACTTGCCACCCTGTAGTTACGCCACTGCCATTAGTTTAGTCACAGGAAATTATTTTTCATTTTTCACATTTTCTACATGATGTACACGTTGATAAGGAA
Source organism: Sesamia inferens (assembly GCA_037179545.1). NCBI lineage: Eukaryota > Metazoa > Arthropoda > Insecta > Lepidoptera > Noctuidae > Sesamia > Sesamia inferens. The sequence continues at coordinate 10,271,134 of CM073935.1, read as the reverse complement.
GCTCTAACAGGTTAATGACCGCCGCATCCTGCGGCACCAAACTTTAATAATAATGGCGCGAAAAAAGCAAGTCGATACAGGATCGTGCTGTCGCCAAACGGAGGTCAGTGAACCAATATTTTTAAAGGATGTTCTATTCAGTTTGCAATTTTATGCGATTTAGTTTGTTTGAAATTTTCATTTTTTTTTATTTTTGGTGCTAGGTTTTTTTCTATTTTTTAGGATTATTCCTATGAACCAGCATTGTTCGTGTTTTCATTTATTGTCGTATTGTTAGCACCACTCTGATTACCTTTAAAGACCAAACCGGGCTCAGCTGTCATTTATATCTACATCATAGAAATTACATCTGAGCCCTGCGGCTTCGTGCTATCTGAGGTACAGAGGTCTAAGTATATGTATAATGGAAAATCATTCATCACTGATCCTCAGCTTTCATCGAATACTGCACATTCCTAAAATGGAGAAGAAAAACATTATCGTAAGAATTTCAATTTCGAAGACACCAGACATATGCCACGAATAGTCAGCGGTGGCCTAGTGGTTAAAATACCAGCCCCTCAAGCGTGCTGGTTCGATACCATGTACTACCTGAAACCTGGACTTTTAAGTCTGAAATCGCCAACCCGCATTGAGCAAGCGTTGTGATTACGCTCAAACCTTCTCTGTATGAGAGGAGACCTGTGCCCAGCAGGGGGACGATAAAAAGGTTGATGATAACACATCCGCCATCCCGCATTGGGCCCACATTGTAGGTTACAGCCTACCTCTACTCACAAAGACGCCTATGTCACAAAACTGGCTTTCGTACTTCACCAGAACTCCTTCAAACCATGATTTGATGACTATTTTCTTTTGTTTCCAGCCTACGAACTATGGTTCAAGCAAATCATCTTCGAGGTGGACTCTGTGCGGGCACTCTTGGACGTGGAAGGTCTTGATGAGAGCCACACCATGGAGATACTGAAGAGACTTAACAGGATCGTGCTTATATTGAAGGTAGGGGACGAACCAATTGGCTTACTAGTTAATAGATATTCAGATCCCTGAGGGCATGTCGGGCGCTTTTCATTTGATAACACAGGAATATTGTCCGCAACCAATTGATTGAAGTGTTATCAACTTATACTAACATTCAAATAATAGGTAAAAAGAGATTTAGTTTCAAACCGTTGGACGTATGTCTATTCTATCTATGCGAAAATGTAATGGACTAGCGGCCGCCAGCGACTTCGTTCGCGTGAAGTTGGTTATGCTCCGCTCCTATTGGTCGCAGCGTGATGTTATATAGCCTAAAGCCTTCCTGGATTAATGGGCTGTCCAACGCAAAAAGAATTTTCCAAATCGGACCAGTAATTCCTGAGATTAGGACGTTCAAACAAAAACTCTTCAGCTTTATAATAAATATTAGTATAGATTAACACACAAACATCTTTTGACTTTAATATGTTTTATATCTTTGCACCTACCATGTTTTGTCTCTGCATCACCTTAAGGTAGACTGATAAAAAATGCCTAAGGCATTAAGTTCGCCATTATGCAATGTTTTTCTTTGTGCATAAAGTTTTAATAAATAATACGAACGAGCTCAGTTGCTATAAAATAAGCGCCTGTTAAAATAATGGGAGCAATATGTAAGCCCGCGTTCATCCCGTTCGCAACATTTATTTTTTGTTATTGCTCTGCTCCTATTAGTCATAGCGGGATGTTATATAGCCTATGTCCTTTCTCAGGCTCTAGACTATCTGTGTACCAAATTTCATTACAATCGGTTCAGTAGTTTTGGCGTGAAAGCCGGACAGACAGACAGACAAACAGACAGAGATACTTTCGCATTTATAATTTTAGTATGGATTCAGTCGTTAATGGTCCCCTCTGCTGGGTCATGGTCCTCTTCTCTGTATAATCCAGTAGGCTTTTTAGTAATCACCAATTAATTACGGTCCCAGTGGGAGGTTCTTACACCTCGCTCACAGAATAACATGTTATGTCAGCATGGACAAATTTCGTACAATTCCAGCCGATACAAGAAAAGAGCTCAATGAAAGCGAGTTTCTGGTGCGTGCCAGATTGTGGTACGTAGGACGGGTCTGAGCAGTTGTGTAGCGATGTGTGCCAAATGTTGTTGTGTCGGGAGTTTGGTCGTGGACAGTTTCCAGATCAATCTCCGTCTGGCGCAGCATCATCGGTCGTGTTGTTAGGCTTAACATTGCATCACCTTTTTTTTTTTTTTTTTTTTTTTTTTTTTTTTTTTTTTTTTTTTTTTGTCGCTGGGGAAAATGTCAATTACGCATCCCCACCCGTCGGGGGACGGGAGGGGTATGTGGGACTCCCCGGGAGAGAGCCTCCCGGTATACCCACTAAAAACCCCAGCGCTACTCCGGCATCGCCATAGTGGCGGGGGAGTGGGAAACTAGCGGAGCCTCAGCTACCTCTCCCCCGCCGGCGAACCCCGCCTAGTGAGGCGGGCCCTCATTTGCCCCTCTTAAAGAGGGGCCGTAGCTCCCGCGTGGTGAGCGGTGCAAGGCGGGCGCGGGCACCCCCGTGCCTCACGCCCGCCGCTCACCTCAGGGAGGGAGAAAGCGGGCAAAGTCCCGCCTTCTCCTACCCCTACGCCGCCTACGGAGCGCTGGAGCGAGGGGATCCTCCTCTCGCTCCCGCTCCGCGGCCTCCTTCTGCGACATCACGACCTCGCAGAAGGAGGCCACCGCCGCCCAGGCCCCCTCGCTCCCCACCATCGCTCTGACGACGGCGGGCAGCGAGAGGTCCCCTCCTACCGCCGCGACAAGATCGCGGCGCGCCACGGCCCACGACGGGCACACCGCGAGGGTGTGTTCCGCCGTGTCCTCCGCCGCGCCGCAACCATGGCACGACGGCGTCTCCTCTCGTCCTATCCGGTGCAGGTACCTGCCGAAGCAGCCGTGACCGGAGAGTACCTGCACCAGACGGAACGAGAGGAACCCGTGACGCCTGTCGAGCCAGTCCTTCAGGACCGGCCCGATGGCATCGAGGGTACGGCGGCCGAACACCGCGGAGGCGAGGTCCTGCGTCCAATGCTGGATGATGGCGTCCCTCGCCTCGCGGCGGACGGCTTCCCTCACTTCTGGGGCCGGACGCTCGCCCAGCGCCCTGCGCCCCGCCGTCCACTCGTACACTCTGGCGAGCACCCAGGCCTCGAGCTCCCAAGGCGGGGTGCTCGCCAGAGCGCATGCCGAAGCGAAGCCTACCGTCCGGTAGGCCCGCGCTGCCCGCTGGGCGATGGCCCTTTGGGGCGCCCGAAGGGCGGTGAGGTTCTCCCTCCTATGGAGGGAGTCCGCCCAAATGGGGGCCCCATAAAGGGCCATGCTCCGCAGTATGCCGGCGTATAAGCGCCGGCACCGCGTGCTGGGCCCTCCCATGTTCGGCATGAGCCATGAGAGGGCGCCCGCGGCTTTCAGCAGGCGCGTCGACAGCCCGCTGAAATGCGGGCCGAAGCGCAGCCTGCTGTCCAACATGAGGCCCAGATACTTCATCTGGGCCTCGACCCCAATCCTGACGCCCTCCACAAAAATGTGGGCGTCAGTTGGGCGGCGCTGCCGGGGGCCGTGAAAGAACACGGCCTCCGTTTTGTGCAGCGCCACCCTCAAGCCCAGGCGGCGGATCCTTCCCGCCACTAAGGATCCGCCCGCCGACGCCAAACTGGCCGCCTCCCGGAAGGTGCTCCCGCGGGAAGTGAGGAGAGTGTCATCCGCATAGCAGATGACACTCGTACCTCGAAGGAGGGTTCCCCGCAGGAGCCAGTCATACCCGACGTTCCACAGTAGAGGTCCTAGAACGGACCCCTGTGGAACGCCGGTTCCGACAGCGTATCGCCGCAGCTGGCCAGCTCCGTCTTCGAGGAGGACAGCACGGTCCTCCAAGTAGCCGGCCAGGAGGCCCCGTAAGTACAGGGGCACTCCGTGGAACCGGAGCGCTTCCAGGATGGTGGAGTGGGGGATGGAATTGAAGGCGTTGGCAATGTCGAATGACACAGCCAACACTCCATCCCCCACTCCCACCGCCTCTGTCACCTGGCCCTTGAGACGGGCCAGAGCGTCCACTGTCGAACGACCAGCTCGAAATCCGAACTGGGCGTCCGACAGGTCCGGTCCCACGCTGCGCAGATGCCGCTTGAGACGGCCAGCGATGATCCCCTCGAACATCTTGCCGGCCTCATCGAGCAAGACGATAGGCCGGTATGCCGATGGGGATTCCGCCGGCCGTCCCTCCTTCCGGAGGAGGCATAATTGGCCTTCCCGCCAAGGTTTCGGGAACCTCCCCGACGCGAAGCATGCGTTGAAGAGGTCCCGAAACCTTCCTTCCATCTCGGTGGCCGCGATGGCCACCACCCGAGCGGGAACACCGTCCGGGCCGGGAGCCGTCTTTTTGGCGCGGAGACGAAGAGTCGCCGCGCCAAATTCTTCCTCTGAAACCGGAGGAGGAGGAGCTTCCTCCTCCGATTGACCCACTCCCCGTGGGGGGTTCATCACTGGAGGGGTGAAGTTCGGGTCCCTGCACGGAAACAGGGACCGCACCACCCCATCCAGGAGAGCTGGTTCGAGGGTCTCGGCAACCGGGGGACCAATGCGGCGCAGTTTGTTCCGCGCCGCCTTATATGGCCTCCCGAATGGGTCGTTGTCGAGACCCTCCAACAGCTCAGCCCTCGCCGCGTCCTTAGCGGCGCCGATGGCCGACTTGAAGGCCGCCTTTGCCTCTACGTACCTCGCGTAGAGGCGGTCCTCGTCGGCCTGGTCACGTCGGCGCCGCCGACGCGATCGGGTGTAGGCCCGCCGTGCTGCCACGCAGGAGGCCCGCAGCTCTGCCAGCTCCTCCGACCACCAATAAACGGCGCGTCGGGGAGGCGGACGTCTCGACCGAGGCATACTGGCGTTACATACCTCGGTCAATGACCCCCTCAGTCGGGCCGCCGCCGCGTCCACGTCCAGGACGTCCACGCCGGGACCTGGCCAAAGCCAGTCCTGGACGAAAGCGGCCTCCCGTGCCGCCTCCCGGTCCAGGTGGGTCAGAGCCCACCTTGGAAACGGGGATCGGCCCGACGATGAGGGGGTGCTGCGGCGCCCCGGTGGATTCTGGGGGGAGATCTCGAATCGCACGTAGCGGTGATCCGAGATCGTCTCCCCCAGTTCCACCCTCCAGTTACGAATGCGGGCGGCCAGTGCCGGTGTGGCGAAGGTGAGGTCCACTATGGACCCGCCCTGCCGCCGCACGCACGTCCGGACGCTCCCCCTATTCAAGAGGGAGAGACCAGACGTGGCCGCCCACAATTCGACCGCCCGTCCGCGATTGTCGGTGGCCGGGTTTCCCCAGACCACCGATTTGGCATTCAGATCTCCCAAAACGGAGACCTGACGCGTTGTCGCCCTACCTATGACCGCCGTCAGGACTCCGAGGAAGTCCTCGAAGTCTTGAAGTGGGCGGTTTGGGGAGAAATAGACCCCCACAAGGGCCATCCCTCCCCACGCGGCGGCCACGTATCCCGGTCCCCTCTCTAAGAGCGAGAGGGGAGGGGAGTCCGTGGAGGACCGCACCGCGATTGCCACCAAGCCGTCACTATCTCCCAGCCAATTGCTGGGAGTATAGTACGGCTCGGCCACCACTGCCACATCCACCAACCACTCGGCCATTGACTGCACCAGTAAGTCCTGGGCAGCCCGGCAGTGGTTGATGTTTGCCTGCAAGATGCGACGGTCGGTACCCATTATTCGACCATCGCATCACCCTCGGCCACCGCCGCTGATGGGATATCAGTGGAACATTGCATCACCTCGCTCAACTGCCGTCTTCCTTCCTATTCACTCAGTTTTTATGAGTGAATAAGCTCAAACTAGCGCGCTTTACCATCAACAATTGTATCACTGCTTACCATCAGGCGGTATTGTGGTCAAGCACTAGTTAATACTTATTATAAAAAAAATATGTGTAGATGTCGACGCAAGTCAAATGTCAGGGATCCTCACTATCAGAGTTAATACGCGTAATTATACCAACATAAACATATTGATGTGACGTATGGGATAACCTTAATGATTTGTACGTGTAGGTCAGATACCAGCACCCTAATTGCGTCAACACTATCATCATCATCATCATTTCAGCGGAAAGTCGTCCACTGATCGAAATAGGCCTCCCCCTATTTAAAAAACACTACAAAGTGAAACAACTAATTTCGGAATTCGGTCTCTTTAGTTTTGTATATTAGTTTTTGACACCGACTTCCGAAATTAGTTATTTTTCACTTTGTAGTGTTTTTTGGAAGTCGGTTGTTTTTTTTTTTTGTGTAAAAAAGTTTTTATTTTACACTTTTTAGTTGTGAAAAGTACTGTTGCTGCATCCGGTTAGACTGGATGGTGACGCTAAAATACTTAATGAAAAAACTTACACTGGTTGCCCCTTCGATTTTTGAAAGTTCCCCTTGATTTCTCTGGTCTTCCACCTCAAACGGATGTCCTTATGATGGGACCGCCTTGGGAATGTCTTCTTTCCAACAGAAAAAGAATTATCAAAATCGGTTCATAAACGACGAAGGTATTCGCGAATAAACATAAAAAAAAAGCATAAAGGGTGTATCTGACATCGACGCACAAACGAGTACCATGGATCCAGTACATGATTCTGAAGTACAGTACATGACCGTGACCCCCCAGTGTAAAATATTTATATGTAGTTTTTTCATTTTAGACCGTTCATAATTGCTATATTTTATAACCCGATAAGATTTTAAAGTAAAAATTCAATAATTCGCTAATTTCAAAAAAAGCGCAATGAAAACAAAACTCGAAAAACTATCTTATCAGCTGATTTAATAGACTTCACATCAGGGATCAACATCATACCTACAAACCCGCACGGCGGCACGCTTGCAACAGTTTTTTTAAACACTGTGAATTCTGTAACCGTTCATTAATGACATAAATGACTATCATAATTTTATTAATGGCATGCGGTCTAGCCTTTTCGCGAAGTTTGCGTTACGATGACAGATTGAATTGAGTAACCTCCTCCTTTTTGAAGTCGGTTAAAAAATTTAGTTAATTGATAATCCACTGATGTCTATGTTTCAAAAATGTATCTGCTTACCAGGTAAATAACAAAATGAATGCTGTTGAACTGACAAAATGAAAACCATTGCTACTGATAGTGTGATAGCTAGGTAATGATCTCGCGAAATGTGCTACTTAGCTACTTATTTAGGTCAGGGTTTTAGTACGTTGAAGGAGTGTCTTCTGTGGCTACCTTTATCTTCTCGGTCTTGATTCATTGAAATCTGGCAAAATGTGGTAAGGTAACAGACTGGACGACAGAGTTTATAATATCCACCAACCTGTGCTGGGCCGCATGGGGCCACTTCTATCAGGCACAATTCATCTCATAGAGACAAAGCCTGTGTTCCAGTAATGGAAACATTATAGCTAGGCTAATTAGGTTAGTTACATTTACCTATGTCCCTTGTCCGATGAAGGCCAGCCCGCGCCGCAGCTGAGCCAGTAAATATAAATTCCCGACTATGACCTCTGAGTTTGTTTCGGACGTTTCTTCTCAGAGCTAGTACTAGGATACGCCGCGGTCATCAAACAGAAATATTATACAAAACATATCAAATTAAATAATTATATTCTTTCTCCACAGCCCGCGATAACCGATGTAGGATGTTGCTAAGTTTTAATACTTTTTTGACTTAAGTCACTTCAGTCAAGAAAGTTTTTATTAGAGACATTAAAATTAGGTTTTTATTAATTTTTACGTACGCCCCCGTGGCCCGGAGCCCCGGATACGGCAGATACGGCGAAAGCTATGCCAGTGGATAAGTAGCTGTCCCCATGACTCAGCTCTTTCAATCCAAGGCTACAATAGACCACTGGTAGTTTGTTTTGTCAGTTTATTCCCTAGTACACCAATGACTGATTAAAAAAGGTGAAGGAAAATAGAATAGAATAGAATACTCTTTATTATGTACACCATATATACATCACCATATTATACAGAACATAAATAAAAATTCTTTACAAAGGGTGACACAATGGGCGGTCTTATAGCTCTTTTACCGCCAACCGTTGGATGGAATTCTAAGGGGAAGGATAAAGAAATAATGTACCTAGGTAGTCTACAGTGTACTATTTACATAGATTATACAATAAATATATACGTTAAGTGTATCATACTACTTTAAATAAATGTATACATCTAATTAATAAATATCATACAAGAAAATATCTTGAGGAAACCTGGACTTGAAGTCTGAAATCGCCAACCTGCATTGAGCAAGCGTGGTGATTACGCTTAGTCCTTCTTTGTATGAGAGGAGACCTGTGCCCAGCAGTGGGACGAAGAAAAGGTTGGTAATGATGATGATTCCCTCCATGAACTTCGAGGTCTGCCGCCGCAAGTCCTAACGGTGTCAGGGCTCCACGTTATGATTATATTGGGCCATAGCTTATCAGCCATACGGTAGCCATTGCCTGGCCAGACCCGCTTCAATTTAGCGGCTTTTGGAGCAACCAGCAGTTATTTAAGTTGGAGCGTAATGTGGAAGAAATTACTTCTCGTACGGATCATCACTGCTTACCATCAAGCGTGAGTGCATTCAAGCACTAGTTTATAATTATAAAGAAAAAAAAATCCGATTCAACATTTTTCATAATAAATATCAGTTGGTTGCTTCGTGACAAGGCGATTTGCCGAGATAAACGTAAGATCGCGTCATCGCGTGATACTCAAACCCATACATAAAACATTTTTGTCAGATCATAAACTAAACTTCAGAATTAATTTAGACTGTGAATTAAAAATAATTGCTCAGTAACGCTTATCAACATTATTGTAGTTCTTACTACGTTTCTTGTTCTACTGATTACTTCTAGTGAAACGCGATTGATTGTGATTTAAATTGAGACTAATTCGAATCAAATTATGTACAGACGACCGCAGATTAAGCTACTACAATCTGTCAAATGCCTTTATTACATTGTCATCTTTATTGCCAAAGCTTTAAGGCTGAAGTTTGATTGGGAATATTTGACTTGAGCTTCCATCGTCTGTACTTGGAATTATCTTGTGCTCGCGATTTTACTCGCGTCGATGTGTAAAACATTTGATATATATATATTTTTACGTAATCATCATAGTACCAATACAAATGAATTTTGAAATAAACTTTTTTTCCCGCGAATTAATTCCAACTTCCCCGAAATTTGGTAATTTTTACAAAGTGACAACACCGTTATTATTATGAGCGAATAGCGATGCGACCACGTGCCGCGTGCCCTGCCGCCCGACCCCCGCGGGCGGCAGGCGAAGGGTGGTTAACGCGCGTTTATTAAGTTACCTCTTTTTGAGAAATAATATTTATTTTTTTAGGGGGATTTTTTTTTAAGTTTAGCCGGTTTTGTATGCATTAGTAGAATCAGTTATCGATACCTAACAACACATTCACGAGTCGGACAGGGTTTTCTTAACATACTGTATAGATGTTCAACACACCGGAATGTGCTGAAATAATCCCCACGCTTGTCAAGCGGGTTGGGGATCACCACAGGAGAAGTGCTGCTGTCTGCTTCCCCGGTGAGAGTTCCCTTAGTCGCCTCTTACTACACCCACGGGAAGATATGGATTGGTACTATTCTAAGCCCACACACCACACGGAGTGATTCCAATTGACAGTGTTTTACATAGATATTTAGGGTACAGATCTAAATAATATCCATGTTTTTTTTAATAATTATAAACTAGCACTTGATCGCAATCCCAACTGATAGTAAGCAGTGATGCGATCGTTGATGGTAAAGCGCACAGGAAGCGAATAGGAAGGAAGACGGCAGTTGAGCGAGGTGATGCAATGTTAAACCCAACAACACGACCAACGATGCTGCGTCAAAGGGAGATTGATCTGAAGACCCTCCACGACCAAACTCCCAACACAACAACATTTGGCGCATCGTACCCGGCACACATCGCAACACAACTGCTCAGACCCGTCCTCCTTACGGCTTCACCAGACATCATGCCGGAACACGACAAATCGCTTGGCGGCACGGCTTTGTCTGGTGGGTGGTAACTTCTGCCGGCGGCCGGTGTTATGGCCTACCACCATACCATGTATTGTATGAATGGGGTATGTGTTTAAAATATCTGTGTGCCCCAAATCCGCTCAAACGTTTTTACTATTTCAAAGCGCGTGTCCCGTCGCTTCGTGAGATAAAAATATTTTGTCAATAAGAATTACTTACTGATACAGTATTTTTCTCTTACATATATGTTTTTATCTATGTGAGCTAATAGTTATATGACTACTACATAAGATGCAATAGTAACATGCGATAATATTGATAATGTATCAATATATTACATACTTACGTTGTTAGGTAATGCTATTAAGAATCAAAACAACATGCTTTATTATTAAAATACTTGCTGACCTCTGCCCTAATAACAACGGATTTTTCTATACAGTATGTTAAGAAAACCCTGTCCGACCCGTGAAGGTGTTGTTAGGTATCGATAACTGATTCTACTAATGCATACAAAACCGGGCTAAACTTAAAAAAAAAACCCTAAAAAAATAAATATTATTTCGCAAAAAGAGGTTACTTAATAAACGTGCGTTAACCACCCTTCGCCTGCCGCCCGCGGGGGCCGGGCGACAGGGCACGCGGCACGTGGTCGCATCGCTATTCGCTCATAATAATACCGGTGTTGTCACTTTTTAAAAATTACCAAATTTCGGGGAAATTGGAATTAATTCGCGGGAAAAAAAGATTATTTCAAAATTCATTTGTATTAGTACTATGATGATTACGTAAAATTTTATATTATATTTGGTCTTGTGTTTACCTAACCTTTATTACCCTTATGGGTCGGACAGGGTTTCTTAACATACTGTAGATTTGTCAGTGGACATTTCGCATAAGTAGTTAGATATCTATTAGCGCCGAATCTCTTGCACACAAACTAAACAAATTATAAGTTCAGAACATGTTTTTCTTTCTATTTCATTAAGAATAGGATAGAAGATAACTTTTCAGTTTAATCCTGTCAAATTAAGATACTCCATAGACTGTTTAGACGCGATTATATACAAGGCGACAAAAAATACATCAAGAAAGATGTACCCAAGGTATGAAAATCTAAAAAATAATTAGTCCGTCTTATAGCTAATAAAAAAAACAAAGACCCGTATTTTTTATTTTGTCGAAATTACCAAAAACTACTGAGATATAGCGCATTAAAGTTAAGGAGTGGGGGCTAATTACGTCACGCCGCGGCCGTGGTATATTTTGTACCACGGCATGACGTTCTGCGACATTTCAAATTAATATATCTTCCTAAGTATTTGAATTTATCTACAACCGCCACATTGTGAACAATACGTCATACTGACGTCACATGAGTTCTACATCTCGCAAGCAGAGTTTCCCGTGCATTCATGGGCGTACCCAGCTTCTGGCCTAGGAGTGGGCAAGTAGGGGCTATAGCAAGTCAGACTTTTAGGGCCGAATCATCCCCAGCTATTATGTCTTACAAACTACACAAGCACATCTACATGAAACATTGGGTAATTGTAGTGTAGTGTGTAGGGCAAATAGACGCAAATGATCCTGTATAAGTCCTCGTTTATTCTTTGATTAATTAGATAATTAGGAGAATTCATACATGTTTAGAAGTCAGAGGAGTATAACAAACCACTATGCTTGGCGTTTGTGGACTATGAGAAGGCCTTCGATTCGATCGAGACTTGGGCGGTGCTACATTCTCCCCAGCGGTGCCAAATTGACCATCCATACATTGAGGTGATAAAGTGTGTACTAAAAACGCCACCATGTCAGTCCGTCTCCAGGACCAGAACTCGAAAACGATCCAACTCCAGCGTGGAGTGAGACAAGGAGATGTCATATCTTCTAAATTGTTCACTGATGCGTTGGAAGATGTCTTCAAGCTCCTGGACTGGAAAGGACATGCCATCAACTTTAGAGTCACACAAAGGGTAATGGAAGGAGCTATGCTCGGAGTTTCTCTGCGTGATCGAATCAGAAATGAGGAGATCCGCAGAAGAACCAAAGTTACCGACATAGCTCTTCGAGTCGCTAAACTTAAGTGGCAGTGGGTAGGGCACATTGCTCGTAGAACCGATGGCCGATGTGGCAGTAAGCTTCTGGAGTAGCGGCCACGTACTGGAAGACGCAGCGTGGGAAGGCCCCCAACAAGGTGTACCGATGACCTAGTGAAGGTCGCGGGAAGCCGATGGATGCGGGCAGCACAGGACCGGTCAGCGTGGAAAGCCTTGGGGGAGGCCTTTGTCCAGCAGTGGACATCCATAGGCTGAAGAAGTTACATGTTCTACTAGATTTCTAGCGATTTTATGGCCGACCACCGAGAAAGTTACTGAGCTGTGATTCACGCTGAAATTCGATAAACAACTCGCATTTTTCAATAAAACTGCAACTTGGACAGATCCATATAATAATTTTATTCTCCACAACAGGTAACAGCCAATATACTATACTTAAATTGAATACATTACAGACGGACTCCAATATTTCTTAACTATTCCGACTGATTCGGAGGACAACCAGGAACTGCGCGTACTCGCTCCAAAAAATGCTTATATCTAATCTCACTCCCGCCACCACTTTGACGAATTAAATGAGGGTACTAGAGAGTTGGCGCAATTTCCGGTTTCGCTCCTTCTAGACAACTATATGAAATTTAAACAAAAACTGATCATTAAAATACAAATAAATGTTCTTAATATTTTAGAAAGAATCATTACATTACATTCGGCCATCCGACTTAGTGCAGCCTCCTGGCGCACTACAGCTAATATCAAGAATTCATAAATAACATAATATAGAAGTACACAACTTAGATTCTATCGGACTTTATACAACAATAACAAATACTATTCAATAATATATTACTTAAAATCTCAGTTGATTATCAAATCAAGAAAAAGAATCATTACATTAAATTACCTTATTTAATTAATGATAATATAGAACATCTACTTCTGAATCGCACAGTTCGTTTCTTGTAATCTGGCTTAATAATCAGAATTCAATGAAAAGAGCACATTTTGTTTTTAAATATGGCAATGTTATGTATATGAATGTCAAATGATGGTGCATTTGAATGTCAAAATAATTAATAGAAGACAATTTGGTTAACGGAAAGGAGATTGTTTGTTCTGATGCCATAAACACATACGACAATTAATAAATTAAATGACAAAATGAAAGTGGCTGGACTATTTATCGACCTCAGCTCAGCTTTTGATACTATTGACTATGAATTATTACTGACTGACTTAGAACATTACAGTATCGAGAGGCAAATCCTTAATTCTCATAAGATCCTACTTACATAATAGAAGAATGTCTGTAGAAATTAAAAGCATCGATAGCTATTTAGAATTAAGAAAAACATTATACAAATTATGTATAGAGTTGAGAAATAAACAATTTATTTACTTATTTTATTTATTTATAGAAACAATCATGGAAGTTGTATTCACGTCTAAAATCACAAAGATACAACGTGGTGTACCTCAAAACTCAATTTTGGGGCCTATTCTATTTATTATATTTACAAATGACTTGCTGAACTTTATGCATCACACTAAAATTAATGTAAAACTTGTCTTTGCGGATGACACTAACATAATAGGGGCCAATCACTTAAAAGAATTGACCTAAGCTGTAAACGAACCACTTAAAAATCTTTACGATTGGTTTACAGTTACCTTTTGTTAAATACAAGTAAAACCAACATTACTTTATTCAAGACAACAACTCGTAACAACGACAATCTAGACGTACAAATTGATGGAGACAAGATTGACTTAGTAGACAAAGTCAAAATCTTAGGTATTAACATAGATGTGAACTTAAAAACATGAGCTAGCTGCTATTGACTCTTCTATTTCATCCTTAGAGCCTTAGAGATATTTTAGATTTAAAGCATCTAAAGGCTAATTATTATAATGCTTAACGAAGCTAGATTGAGGTAACAGTTACAATTATACGTGTCAGAAAGCATTCATCTTACAGAAATGTGCTATAAGGACTTGAGTAAGGATCTCACAAACAGAATCTTGTAGAGAGCATGTTGAATATTTTGACAGTACTAAGTTTATATATTGGTTATTCTTTGTTACTTTGCCTAGTATATTCGTCAGTATGAATCACAAGAGGAACGTAAGGTAAGAGAAGCACATGAAGAAAGGAGTTTAAACACAAGTTGTCACCAAATTTTAACGTGGTCAGGCATTGCTCCAGCTACCAAGCAGTTGAATTGTTCAATAGGTTACTAACTGATTTGAAATTGTTAATATATAATAGTCATTTATTTAAAAATAAATTAAAAACCTTGTTGGAAAGATGTTTAGTTTATAATCAGTATCAGAATTCATGTCAAATGATACAAAATGAAGAAAGTACCAGTGAACACGCTTTCGACTCAATTCCTTAACTTTGACTGTAACAATGCATTTGACATTATTTTATTTATTTTTCTCTTGTAATCATATCTGACATTTGTTTATATATCTATTGACACACTTAAGAATAATTGATTGACTTGTTAGGTTTGTCTGTGATTATTTATTTTATTATTTATGTACACACAATAAAATATTCAAATCGACATTTTTTTTTTTTTTTTTTTAGCCGCATGTGGTATTTCTATTTTAATTTTATATGCAATGTTCAACACAATGGAAATTGTTATGAATAAATAAATGATGATGATGAATAGACTATTGTTCAATTGGGTAATTGACGAAAATGAAATAATAAAAATAATGAAATAATGACAACTAGTTTGCCTCGTCATTCTCGTTTTCCTAAGCCAGCTGTCAATGGTTTGTGCCCTATAGGCCGGGTCGAATTCGGGAACTACATTATTTTAAATTTTTTAAAAAAATGAATTTCCACTTGGTTCTCCTTTGAAGTCGGGGAGCAGCTTCAACTAGTCTTTCGCGGCCAGCACACTCGATGTCCCACGAGCCCTCCTTGGTGTGGCCTCTCCGCCAGAAGTAGAAGTCGCTCTCCTTCCACTCCTTGACCGCCTCCCAGGCGGAGCAGCTGGAGGCGCCCCTCCCTTTTATCATCCTCGCTTGGTACCATGGCTGAAAATAAATTGAACCGAGTAGAAATCCGTACCCCGATTATCCAAATCAGTACAAAAATATTCATTGCTAATAGTTTCATAAGCTTTAAGCCATTAATTTTATCCAAGCAACTACTGAACATAATCCACTCAGTCCTCGCAATAATCTAGTGGACAAACATAGTCCACTCAATCTTAATAATAATCCAGTGGACAAACATAGTCCACGCAATCTTGACATTAATCCAGTGGACAAACCTAGTCCACGCAATCCTGACATTAATCCAGTGGACAAACCTAGTCCACGCAATCCTGACATTAATCCAGTGGACAAACCTAGTCCACGCAATCCTAACATCAATCCAGTGGACAAACCTAGTCCACGCAATCCTGACATTAATCCAGTGGACAAACCTAGTCCACGCAATCCTGACATTAATCCAGTGGACAAACCTAGTCCACGCAATCCTGACATTAATCCAGTGGACAAACCTAGTCCACGCAATCCTGACATTAATCCAGTGGACAAACCTAGTCCACGCAATCCTGACATTAATCCAGTGGACAAACCTAGTCCACGCAATCCTGACATTAATCCAGTGGACAAACCTAGTCCACGCAATCCTAACATCAATCCAGTGGACAAACCTAGTCCACGCAATCCTGACATTAATCCAGTGGACAAACCTAGTCCACGCAATCCTGACATTAATCCAGTGGACAAACCTAGTCCACGCAATCCTGACATTAATCCAGTGGACAAACCTAGTCCACGCAATCCTGATATTAATCCTGTGGACAAACCTAGTCCACGCAATCCTGTCAATCCCGTGGACAATCCTAGTCCACGCAATCCTGTCAATCCCGTGGACAATCCTAGTCCACGCAATCCTGTCAATCCCGTGGACAATCCTAGTCCACGCAATCCTGAAATGTCAAAATGACATAAATGACAAAACATAAATGCGTATTATTTGCTGATGACATAATTATAGTGGCATCCGATAGAAAGAAAAGTACCATTACAGATCATGAGTTAGATATCACTAATACAATAGACACATTATTGAATTGGCTTGACTTTCACCATTTAAAAATTAATTTAAATAAATCCGTTTACATTCAATTTAACCAATCTAATAATAATAAATATAATATAAAATGAATATCACTAAATTCAACGAAGTAATGCACACCAAATTTTTGGGAGTAATAATAGATAAAGATATTAATTGGAAAGAACACGTGGAAAGTGTTAGCACTAGAATTAATAAATTTGTCTATGCGTTGAAACAAGTTAAAAATGTCACGAATATAAAAACTGCTGTTATTTCATATCACGCGTATGTTGAATCGTTACTGCGCTATGGTCTGGTGATGTGGGGTAATAGTACTGATGTAAATAGAGCATTTGTCGCTCAAAAAAAAAAAATGCATAAGGGCATTATGTGGCCTTCAACCGGATGACTCATGTCGACCAGTATTTAAGAGACTTGGTTTGCTACCGCTGCCGGCTCTTTATATTTATGAAATATGTATGTTTGTTAGGCAGCATCAAAATTTATTTGTCAAAGCAAATGACATTTGTGTCCGAAACCGACGAGACCCCAACAGGCTCGTACTAAGTGAGATTCAAAGGCTAGCTAAATATAATAAAAGCTGCCTTGCAATGTGTGTACATTTATATAATAAGTTACCAAACGATCTCAAAAATGTGAATACCAGATTGTTTAAAAGGAAATTGTATGAATGGTTGTCTGTGAATGGTTTTTATAGTGTTAAGGATTTCCTTGACAAAAATGTTAATGTCTAGTACATCTTGGAAAATCTACATGCTTATATTAAATTGGCAAAACATGTCTTGGTCCAAATTGTATTATTACCATCTCTGTATACCGTGTTTTTATGCAAATAAATATATTATTATTATTATTCCTCATTATTTTTTTTTTTTTAAATATCTCACATCTGTGTGTGGGTCGAATTTGGCACGGGCCGAAGCCAAGTGCTTTTGAGTAAAAAAAGGATTGAATTAAATTAAGTATTTAAAAATTTTCGGGTTAACCTGCATGTGTTAAGAATAACTGCTTTTTGTAGTAGAAGATAAGTAGACGGGCTAATGTTTAATGTGTTAAGGCTATTGTATAGGGTTTTTGGGATGACACCTGTGCTGGATATTACGATGGGAATAGTTTTGGTGTGGGTGATGTTCCACTGCGTTTTAAGCTCTATGGCTAATTCTGTGTATTTTGCAATTTTTTTCAATGTGTGTGCTAGTAAGATTATGGGTGTTGCATATAGCTATGTCTATTATGTACGCAAATTTATTTTCTTTATCTACCATAGTTATGTCTGGTCTGTTGTTGTATGTGGTTTTATCTGTGATTATGGTCCTATCCCAGTATAACTTGAAATTATTGTTTTCTAATACTACCTGTGGTTCGTATTTATAGTAGGGAACTTTGTCTGTAATAAGTTTTGTTTTGATTGCTAGTGATTGGTGGATTATTGCAGCAACTTGGTCGTGGCGGTGTTTATAGTCAGTTTGGGCTATTATTATTAGTATTAATCCCGTGGACAAACCTAGTCCACGCAATCGGGATGACGACTTGTAATAATTAATGTTCGATTCATCAGATACTTCTTTTTTTTCCTGCTCTTTTTTTTTTAGGTTTAAAGAACTTTATTTCTCAAAAAGAACATAATACAGTTCACTTATATGAGACTTAATATTTAATGCACACATTATTTCATCTAGTGACGCAGCATGATAAGAAAGCAAAAACAAAAGTGTGGGTAGTTACATAGTACATTTACAAACAAGTTAATACGGCTGGCCAATTAGAAACCGAGGTACCCTCTTATTTATTGATTATTTATTTTTGAGCAAATTATTGTGTAGATGTGCTTATGTATGCAGCAAACTATAGTCTCAGAGACCGGTGATCGTTTATGTGTTTCATTTTATAATTTTGGCTATAATGTGTATGTTAGTTTTATGTTGTAATTATTACTTAGGTATACTTATTATTAAATATATTTAAATAAGTTCATGTTTTTTTTATGCTTAATTTTCTTGATTTACAAGTAGTAATCGTATTGAATACTTTATTAACTTACCAAGTATTTCATAGTATGTTGCCAGGGTATTTATGTACAACTTACGTTCAGCGTAATATATTCCTTTAGTTTTCTTTTATAAATATTCATGCTTCTACACTCCTTGATTTCATTTGGCAATTTGTTATATTTTAATTTGTTAAAATTATCCCTATCATAGCAATAATCCAATCCAGTGAACAAGCATAGTCCACTCAATCCTGTCAATAATCCAGTGAACCAGCATAGTCCACGCAATCTTAACAATAATCCAGTGAACATACATATTATAGTTACTGTATCTGATCTGTGTCTAAAAATATCTGTTCAAACCATACCCTCAATTATTATGTTCATAAAAATATTTATTCTAAACATCTAGGTACCCAAATTACATACAGTTTCCTGTAGCCATCACGAACAACAATATTAAGGAGTCGCCTTAACCAAATGTTCGTCGCGATAAACCACAAAATGTGAATAAATAGCATTGTCAGGGAGTTGCCCTGACCGAACGCTGCCCATCTATGATTAGAAACTGTACGAACTTATACATTCAAAACTTCAACGTTTGGTATATTATCACCAAAACACCATGAGGGAGTTGCCCTCACCAGATGAATCAACGACAATAAAACCACAGATTAGATTAATATTTTAAACACTACATGGCATGGTTTGAAATAACGATAAATAATCATTTTTTTATAATCAAGAAATGAATATTGCTTATACATACCTTTATTTTGTGGGCTGAATCCTCTCTCACTTCCGAGATTTCAATAAAACTGCAACTTGGACAGATCCATATAATAATTTTATTCTCCACAACAGGTAACAGCCAATATACTATACTTAAATTGAATACATTACAGACGGACTCCAATATTTCTTAACTATTCCGACTGATTCGGAGGACAACCAGGAACTGCGCGTACTCGCTCCAAAAAATGCTTATATCTAATCTCACTCCCGCCACCACTTTGACGAATTAAATGAGGGTACTAGAGAGTTGGCGCAATTTCCGGTTTCGCTCCTTCTAGACAACTATATGAAATTTAAACAAAAACTGATCATTAAAATACAAATAAATGTTCTTAATATTTTAGAAAGAATCATTACATTACACATTATCATCATTAATATTGCATCGAAGGTTCACTTAGTTACCGAATTGTCTCGATAACCTACAATATAATTTTAATGTCTTTGCTACAGGGTAATTGCGTAACCTACTATCAGTAGCAACGGTTTTATTTTGACAGTTCAATGACATTCATTGCGTTATTTAGATTGTTGAGCGGGCACATCTTTCGACCATATTGCGCGTTGGATTAGAAATGTAATAAAAAATTATTCCAATTGATAATGCTTACTTCCTTGTCGTATTTTTTTTACGAGAGGCTAGTTCTCTAATTCATCCTCATCATCATCAACCTTTTATCGTCCCACTGCTGGGCGCAGCTCTCCCATCATACAGAGAAGGATTGAGCGGAATTAATCATCATTCACGCTTGCTCAATGCGGGTTCGCGATGTCAGACTTAAAATCCAGGTTTCCTCAAGATGTTTTCCATCTTTTTGAAATCAGTCATTGGTGTCCAAGATATACTAAGAAAGTATCTATAACTTAAAAAGTTACATTGGACTTGCCTGACCTAGAATCGGACCCGCACAATCATACTTGAGAGGCTGGTATTTTAACCACTAGGCCAGCACGACAATTCTCTCATTAATTTCAAATATGCTTGAAGAGCATCAAGATTCAAATCTGGTTAGGTATCTATACCTACTCAAATCTTCCTGATTTGAACATCATTAATAGTTCTAGTCCACAAGATATACATATCAGACGGTATCCTACGATTACATTGCGGTTATTAAATTATCATTCTAGATATCGAGTATCAACTTTCCCTGACACTTTCACATCATTCATTAGACGTCATTGTAAGCAGCATTTCACAGCCAATTTTCAGCCTAGAAATTAACATTTAGCCCTACCATCTGTAGATATTAGAAATAATAGTTATAGGATTATGGGCATCGTGGTGGCCTAGTGGTTAAAACACCAGCCTCTCAAGTATGAGTGTGCTGGTTCGATTCCAGGTCAGGCAAGTACCAATGTAACTTTTCTAAGTTATATGTACTTTCTAAGTATATCTTGAACACCTGGGATTACAAGGTGAAGGAAAACATCTTGAGGAAACCTGGACATTAAGTCTGACATCGCCAACCCGCATTGAACAAGCGTGGTGATTATGCTCAATGTTTCTCTGTATGAGAGGAGACCCCCTTGCCCAGCAGTGGGACGATAAAAAGGTTGATGGTGATGTACCCACACCAAATAAAATACAGAACATGATTATGAAGATTTTACAAAGCCTAATCCTATCCTTAGAAGGCCCCCACCGCCTTTTGGGAGTTGAGATCTTGAACTTGTTGAAGTGAAACTTCTTTACGCACGCTTGACTTGGGGAGTAAGCTGGCGAACACGTGACGTAAGCGTTACGAAAAGTGATCGGGCAAGGCGAACGGATTTTTTTTTTTTTTCAATAAAAATAGAAGATCTGTGCAAAAATATTAATTTAGCAATGAAACCATGAAATAAATTTAAATATTTATAGAAAATTAATAATATATGTATATGTGTATACATGTATATATTGTACACACGTATATATATATATATATATATATACATACAGATGGAGCGAAAGAAGTTTCACTTCAGTCGTGTGGTCATAAGCACACTCGTATTTTTTTGTTCGAGAGTTGTTGGTTCGAGATCTCAACTCCTAAAAGGCGGTAACAATGCAAGGCAATGCAATGAACTGCCCAAAGTTTTGACTTGGCTTTGACGAGTCCAAAGCCAAGGTGGCTGTCAGGAAACTTGGCGTTATTGCAAAGGTCCGGCAGTACTTCACACCAGGACATCTTCTAATGCTATACAAAGCTCAGGTCCATTCGTGTACGGATTACTGCAGCCACCTGATAATTTTGGATTGGGAGGAGAGCCGTGCAAAGAGGCTAATCGGCGACCCAGATTTAGTTCAAATGGGTCTCCAAAGCCGGTTCTTTATAGGATGCATTTTGGAGAATGCGCGAGGGAATTGCATAACTGAGTTCCCCCATCTCCGTTCCATCATCGAAAGTCGTACGGCGAGTATCCAACCTAACCTTGTTGACACCACTACGATCCGGACCAAACGTTTCGCCTCGTCTTTTATACCGCGTACATCGAAGGACTGGATCAATTTGCAAGCGGGCTGTACTTCTGTCTGATTACAATTTAATTGTCTTCAAGGCTAGAGTGAATAGGCTAGAGGTGTCCTAGAGACAAAAACTTCGAAACATGAGATATCTACCAACACGTACTGGGCCAGCGCGGTAGATTACGGCCCTTTAACCGAGAGAGCAAGCCTATGTCCCAACAGTGGGAACATTATAAGCTTATTATGTGGATATACAATAAATAAAGAAAACCCTGTCCTATCTGATTCTACTAATGCCTATAAAGATAGGTTAAACTTAAAAAAAAACCCCTATAAAAATTAAATATTATTTCGAAAAGCGACATAGCTTAATACATGCACGGTAGGCAACACGTTAGGCATACATGGTTGGAATTAATTTGCGGAAAACAAAATTATTTCAAAATACATTAGTATTGTCAGTATAAAGATCATGTAAAATTTCATATTTTATTTGGTCATTTGTATAACCTTTTAGGTCGGACGGGGTTTTCTTTACATATTGTATAAATGAGGTTCTTCGTAAAAGCTTCGTTGAAGTGTGTTTTAAAATTATTCTTCCTTGTAACCGCAGTATGTACAGTAATATTTATCTGCTTTATATACCTTCTTTGGGTAAATACCCAATTATACTTAAGCAATTATATTGGTTCAACAACACAGTAACTGCATCTACCTGGTAAATAAATAATTATCTGTAATTTATCGAGTCTGGGCCAATCAAGTTGGAATGCGAGGCAATTACTCTGCTATGTCTTGGAATAATTTTATGGGTTTTAACGTCCCAGATTCTAAGGGTACACTGTCGATGGTTTTAAGACCTTATGGATGCTACCTGTGCCTCGCGGTTTCACTTCCTTAAGTTTTGATTCCGAGGGAATTTCGGGATAAAATGTATTCTAAGTATATAATAATACACCTCTATTATTATATACTAAGAATAACATAATAAACCATTTGTGTGCCAAATTTCAACCAAATCTGTGCAATAGTTTTAGCATGAAAGAGTAACAATCATCCATTAATCCATATCCATTTATATATAATATTAGTAACTAAGCAACATATATCATAAGTTTTTCAAAAAATCAAAGAAGGAGAACAGGGTTTGTGTAGGAGTGAAAACAAGGTCGTCAAGGCTCTTAGAGCTCTGTGTTGCCTGATGGGTAGCCATTTCAAGATGGACCGGTGAGAAGAAACATGGTTGTGGAGGTCAGACGGCTGCCGCTTCACGGAAACTATCGAAGTTTAGCCAAAATCCTCAGTTAGCTCAACTTAAAATTAGTTTAGTTTGTGTACCTAGAAGAGAATCAGCGCCAATGTTTATGTTTTTAACTAACCGATGTAAAAACTGAAGGAGGTACTCAAGTTTCAATAAACCTGCCATAAAATTTAAGTATAGTGCTTTATTCCAAAAACGATCTTAACTGAACATGATACGTTTCTGTTTCCAGCTGCTGGTAGACCAGGTGATGATCCTGGAAACAATGACTCCGCTGGACTTTATGGACTTCCGGCACTATCTGCGACCCGCCTCAGGCTTCCAGAGCTTGCAGTTTCGTCTACTCGAAAACAAGGTAATTCTGATTTAAAGAGACTAAGCAGATAACAGCGCTGTTGGTGCAGTGGTTAAGCGGTTTACTGCTGCGGTGCTTACACGGATATGAACTACAAGTAGTCTGGGTTTTGCTAATAGGGGTATTTCCTGGGTAAAATAAATCGATTCTATTTAGTCCGTCATTCAGATTATAGAAAAATATTGGATACATATATTTTGTTTTATCAAATCAATAAAAATGATAAATATCAAAGATCAGGAGTGGGGGCTGGTGAAGTCAATCGTTGCAAGTCAAAGTGTAGCGTGCAGTGATGTCACACGATTTTTCAAGGCACTGTATCGTCTTCATTTTTGGTTTATATGAAAAAAGAGAAAACACGTGTCTAATTTTTTTTTTTACGCATCTGACTGACGGACTAATTCGTTTTTTTTTTGGTCAACTACCCTATTGTGTATGTGAGTTTAAATGTTTTTAAACGCACCAACGATACAGGAGGTCTTCCTAGTTTGGGGAAAAGATTGTATTAAAGAAATACTGCATTCGTCGGGGTCGTCTTCTACTCTAACCGTATGCTGTATTTTAAATGAAACACGGAGCGACTGCCTATCACACACCCATAGCCTAGTTACTGGGTAATACGTTACCCCCCCCCCCCCTTTTTTTTGATTTCGGGTTGGAAAATCTTCATGCAGTCTCTCCTGTCTGGGGACTGTCAAACTCTTACTGACTTTAAAACCAACCCGTATTCAAACTCATGTACCGGTGTGGTCGGATGGGGCTGTTATCGCCGACGCCGCCTCGAGGCCTGCTGCTGGCAGGATGACAAGACGTCCCCAGTCTGCCATCCGTAGGCCGCGCCCTACGGCAGGCGGTGGCCTAAGTCGGCTACCCTGCGATGCCCAGTACGTCTGCTACGGGAGGCGAAGGAAGAGGCAGCCTCTCTCTCCTTTTCCGCTCCACCCTGACTCGCTCCCGACTATGGTAGATACGACTGCCGGAAGCGAGAGGTTTCCCAAGCCGGGCAATTATTTTGATTACGCTCAATCCTTCTCTGAATGGGAGGAGACTTTTACCCAGCAGTGGGACGATAAAAAGGTTGATAATGATGATACAAGCAGTTCGGCTATGGAATGACTTACCCGTGTCCGTGAGGCGTGCTCAAACTCTGTCCACTTTTAAAACCATGACCAAATAGCACTTCCTCTCTCTTTAAACATGTTATAATATTTTATTTGCTCTTGTATGATGTTTATTAATTAGATGTATATATTTATTGGACTATGATACACTTAAAGTACATATTTATTATATAATCTATGTAAATAGTACACTGTAGACTACCTACACTATTTCTCTCTCCTTCCCCTCAGTATTCCATCCAAAGGTTGTCTGTAAAAGATCGCTCTTAGCGATAAGACCGCCCATTCTGTCACCCTTTGTAAAATCTGTGTTTGTATAAAATGTTTCTTTAATCTATATGGTGTACATAATAAAGAGCATTCTATTCTATTCTATTTTTTCTAAATTCTGTTAGAAGTCTGCACTTCATGTTTAGTGGAGTTGAAAAACCGACCGACGATTTAATTGCCATTTTTTCCCACAAGAAACTAAACATCTTCAACAAAGCATTGTATCACAAATCAGTTGATAATGTGTTGCTTCTTGTAGTGCTATTATTTTAGCGTTCTCGTGACAACAACTTCGTTAACTAACAATTGTTTCAGCCGAATTGATTTGAATCAATATGGCATTGACTATGGCTAGTACTTCTCCCTTACGTAAGCATTTAAACAGACCGTAATATGGTCAATTTCAACGGAGTTTAAGTATGTTGTTATTATTTACAGTATTTATCTAATAAATGTATATATACTATTTTATTTTATATTAATAATTATTTTAATTTAATATAAACTCGTATTATTTGTCTGCAAGATCCCTTTTGCATGTAAAGGCCTCCTCCAAATTGTGCCAAACTTCTCTGGAGTGTGCAGTTAGCATCCAGTTTGGTCCGCTACATATTTAATCTCGTCATCCCATCTTTTACGAGGTCTTCCTTTCTGTCTTTTGCCTGCCGGACCTCTCCACGCTGTGACACATTTTGTCCATCTCTGGTCTTGAAGACGCGCTACGTGTCCGGCCCACTTCCATTTCAGTGTCTAGAGCTAGAGTCAGACCGTCTGTTGCTTTGGTAGTTTTCCTAATGTTTGTATGTCGTATTTTTTGTTTTCTTTTGATATTACATACTTCTCTCTATCGCACGTTGGCATGTTATAATTTTGTCTTTAACATTTTTGTTAAATTTCCTGTCTGGCAAGCATAGATCAGGCACGGTATAGGCTATATTATGTTATACTAATATTCATTGTCATTTCTGTTTCCAGCTGGGTCTGAAGCAGGCGCTACGGGTCAAGTACAACCAAAACTACCAGACGGTCTTCGGGGACGATCCGGAAGCAATGGAAAGTCTACAAAAGTAATTAGCAACATTTTAATGTATTAACAAAGCTTAAAAGGCCCTAATTAAAGTTGTGCTAATACTAAACCAATCGCAACGAAATTAATGAATACGTTTTTCCAGATCCGAACAGGAACCAGCTCTCCTAGCACTGATCGAGCGCTGGTTGGAGCGCACTCCAGGTTTAAACACACACGGCTTCAACTTCTGGGGAAAGTTCCAGGCCGCCGTCAACAAACAAATCAAGGATGATATTGACGCTGCTGAGGTAAGCACCTTGTACCCGGTATTATGCTAGGGTTCCTTCTAAATAACTAATTTCGGAAGTTGGTGCCAAAACAAAAAAACAAAGATCCGGCTTCGGCAATTAGTTATTTTTCAATTTATAGTGTTTTTTGGAAGTTTACTTTTTATTTTACAAAAAAAAAGTTTTGTTTACATTTCTATTTCTACTGTTAATCTAGGTAGGTTAAAACAATAATATTTATTGTAATTCTCAGCTGGAAACCAACGAGACGGTGCGTCGTCATCGCCTCCAGGATGCTGAGAACCGTCGCGAGATCTACCGCTCCATATTCGACCCCGCGGTCCATGACGCCCTCAGGTCTAGGGGAGAAAGGAGGTATCTCTATTCTGTAATCACTATTACAATTTATGTGACTTAAGGGTCCTATTAACGTGCGATTCGAAGTTGCGCGGCGATTCTACAAGTATGGAAGGAGATGATATAAGGCACTTTTTAATTTTTTGGGTGGAAAATCATCAAACGACTTCTCCCGTTCAGGCGGAGCAAGAGAGACATTTACGTAGTAAAATCCATCCGGGTTCCTTCATTTGCTTATGTCAAGGAGCCACAGTATCTGATTCGCAACCCTGGGCCCTGGTAGGCATCGGTCTTCACTCTTCGTGGACCTCCTCACAGTGTGTTAACAACTCTCTGAGGCGTGCATGGAACACAACGCCTTGTCGACCGGGACTAGTCCCTCCCAGGCGACGAGCAATAGGTAGCTCGCTAATATGAGGGCCTCAAATTTGATTTTAGGGAGTTGAAGTATACATAAAAAAGGATGTACCTGGATGCAAGATGCTGAAAATCGAGTATAACGTGCAATAAGGCAGGCTTATATCTAGCAGTTTATGATAAATGATGATAATATGATGATAAAAACATTAATTTTTTGCCAATATTACGAATAATTAACGTCGGGATCTCACACCACGGGATGCCAGAAATCGTGCTAAATGGAGGCGAATGTGTATGAAAGCGGACCCTGGGCTCCAACGCGAAAGCCGCGGATGCAACCGGGATTATACGCTGAGATGATGATGATGATTACGAATAACTAACATGTAAAACTGTTGGTTTACACGTTAGTTAATGACCTCTAATGACCCAAACCATAGTTTAGGTAATTATTTTCTACCATAGTAGAAATTCCATATTTAATATTCACTGATGTTTTTTGTGACACTGGCACGAACGAATCATGACGTTTAGTTACTACTACCACCGACATATACTAATGGACATGCCTTAGAGATGAGAATTGTGGCACTCCGAAAGAAAGAGAGGGAAAGAATTTTCGTCTATCTCTTTATCTCTCTCAAAATCATCAATCATCTATGAAGAAAGAGATAGTGCTAGACCGGGGCCATCTCTCTCACTCTTTTCAAACCAAAAAAATCCTGCAGATTATACACATACGGCATGTCCATTAATATTTGTCTATGACTACTACCCTCAATTTCAGGTAAAGAGATTTAAAATAGAAACAAAAACATATTAATGTCTTTGGTTCCAGGTTATCTCACAAAGCTCTTCAAGGCGCAATCATGATCACATTCTACAGAGACGAACCCCGCTTCTCGCAGCCGCACCAGCTGCTCACTCTCCTTATGGACATGGACAGCCTCATTACCAAGTGGCGATGTGAGTAGCTTGCGAAAATCTCACCACTTTTGACCATCTTGGAAGTTCATTTTGACTTTCTCTCCATTTATAAACACGTTATTTTTTGTATATGCGAAACCCGAAACACGTGTCCAGTACCCATTTCTAAGTAAATAATCTATGTACAAAATTTCAAAATGATATAACGAAAAACTACAAAGTTACGAGTTTGTTTTCTTACCTGGTTGTCCCAACAAAAATATAGTCAGCGCACTGTCTCACTGCCCCTAGTACCTACCTGTCTACCGCCAGGGGTGTTGTGCGCTCGGTAACCACACTGCAAACGTATTTTGGGTAAAAATATAACATAGTGTAAAAAATATTAGAATCGATTCAATGGCTTATTCTGAACCGGGTTCGATCCCCGGCCAGGTTGTGATGGAAAACGATCTTTTACTGATTGGCCTGGGTCTTGGATGTTTATCTCTATATGTATCTATTATAAAATATAGTATCGTTGAGTTAGTATCCCATAACACAAGTCTCGAACATACTTTGGGGCTATCACAATCTGTGTGATTTGTCCAGATAAGTCCTCATTTATACTTTTGTGGGCATCCACATAAACATCTAAATGCAGTGTAACGCGTGAGACAACATACCGACATCGCTACACAGGGCGTACTGAGCGTGAGTGCCTCAGACGAACATTTTTATACTGTGCGTGCAGGCAGCGCTATGCGAAGCTTACGCGTGGGAAAGAGATGGTTGCGCGTAGATCTTGTGACTGCCGAAATGAAGACGAAGAAATTACTGTTCTCTCATTGGTCAATTATAATGATATTTCTTTAATGTAACAACAACTGTAATGCCACATAATATTACTTAAGCTAGGGTTTGGTACGAATAAATGACAATTACTTCTACTCGCCTTTCATTGAACTTAATCCACAACAACTGGTGACCTCCGACGTGTTAAGAAAATGTCTCTGCAAACCTCTGCGATGACTACAAACCCGCAGAGCCCGGTGATGTCCGCTCAATTAGATGTACTGAGCAAGCAAATGGAGAAATTATGCTTGGAAGTGGCTGAGCTACGTGGACGATCAATGCAGCGCCGCAGACGCCCGTTTCGATCATTCTCGCGGTCACGATCACGACGTCGCCAAGACAACAAGAGCTCACTCAAGCCTGGCGATCCGACATGGCAGTGTCGATATCATTTTCGTTTTGGTGACAAGGCGATGCGCTGCGAGTCACCGTGTTGCAGGAGAAAGAACCAGACGTTAAACTAGCTTCGACATCGACGGCGGCGGACGTCGATGTTCCTAGTACCACCAACCGCCTTTGCGTCTTCGACCGCGACACCAGAGAGCGTTTCCTCGTAGACACAGGCGCAGATATTTCAGTGTTGGCCGCCGCATACAAAAGGAAAAATACGACTGCAAGCGCCTATCGTTTATATGTCGCAAATAATACACCCATCAACACCTACGGTGAGAAAACTCTCAGACTCAACCTTGGTCTCCGTCGCAGTTTTCTTTGGAAATTCGTCGTAGCCGACGTGAAAACATCAATCCTGGGAGCAGACTTTCTACGTCACTTCAAACTACTGGTAGACCTGCACAGGAAGAAACTTATCGACAAAGTTACTGACTTATCAATCGACGCGCTCAAGATAACAACTGGCGGAGAAACTATACACGTCATTAGCTCCGATCAAGTTTACTATGACATCTTAAAACAATATCCAGAAGTACTGCGACCTGGGTCCCTGAAGGAACCAGCAAAACACGACGTCGTGCATCACATACAAACGTCAAGCCCACCGCTCTTTGCCCGATCTCGCGCACTACCGCCCGACAAGTACAAGGCTGCAAAGCAAGAATTTGAACACATGATGGATATGGGCATCTGCAGGCCTTCGAAGAGTCCCTGGGCGAATTGATTTTGTTCTTCGCAAACTCACATTTTTCTACTTTTAACATGACGCCATACTCTTTTAGTCGATCGAGTACTTGACGTAAGAGTAGCTTATGTTCTTCTTCGTCGTGTGAGTAGAGTAAAATATCGTCGATGTAACAAAAACAGTTGTCGATGCCCCGTAGTACTTGATGCATAAACCTCTGGAATGTTTGACTTGCGTTGCGTAACCCAAACGGCATGCATTTGAACTCAAACTAGCCAAACGGTGTCGTGATTGCTGTTTTCTGTGCGTCTTCTTCACTAATTGGTACCCAATAGTATGCCATCTTTAGATCTAATTTTGAAAAAATCTTCATGTCTCTCAATTGGTAGGTGAAGTCTTGAATACGGGGAATCGGGTACCGGTCGGGTTGCGTGACAGCGTTTAGTCTGCGATAGTCACCGCAAACTCGTAGTCCACCGTCCTTCTTTTTGACAACATGTAGTGGACTCGTTCTGGGAGATTCCCAGGGGGAATACAGGGGGAGCAGCTGCACCCCCCCTCCCCCCTCCTGCCCATACCTGGGTACGTTCATGCTGCGATCCCTAACCCGCCTGACAAGCATGGGGATTATGGCAAACCCTCCAATAGAATGCAAGTCTTAGGCGAAGGCCTTTGTCCAGCAGTGGACTTCTATGACTGAGAAGAAAAGGAACATGAAGACCATTTAGTATGTCCGCTCGTAAACATTTTCTGTAAATTTATAGTAAAGGAATTAGTATTAATTCTTAATGAGAAATAATAAAATTCTTAAACCACTTACTTATCCAATCGGCCGATTGGCCATACATTAGTCACGCTTTGCAACAATATTGAAACATGTACTTTTCGCAGACAACCATGTAATCATGGTCCAGCGCATGATAGGATCACAGCAGCTCGGCACAGGCGGCTCATCTGGATACCAATATCTCCGCTCCACGCTAAGGTAACAAACAACACAGTATGTTTACCTGACATATCTATATATTTTTTAGACAGCCTCTGTGGCGTAGAGATAGCGAAGGCGGCCCTGCGCAAGGAAGCGCGGGTACAAGTATTTTTATGCGTGAATATTTGCACTGGTCTGGTCGTGCTTCGGATAGCACGTTAAACCATTGGTCCCTGTTGCCTGTTGTTGTTAGAGCCCTCAAAAGTCCAATAATTGGTCTATTTGCAATGCTTCGATATCGCCTTCGCGTTGTGGAGGTCAGACGGCAGTCGCTTCACGGAAAATGTCGAAATTTCGCCAAAATCAGAAATTAGACTGGAAAAGCGGAAACCAGATTCCAAAGCTTTGGATGCGACTGGTATTAACCCTGAGATGATGATGATGATTTCATTGTATTCATTTGGGCAAAAAAATACCTAACACCCCACGTATATCATTTATTTGACTTGTTCTTATCATCAATCACATACTTAGATGTTCATTGTAGCCACGCACAAACATCAATTCAATGTTGACATGCGAAAAAGTACGCGACTATGTTAAATTGAAACTACGTCTAAGGTTACGTTTTTTAAGTTTTACCATATATAAGCACAGAGATTCGGGTAGTAGGTATATGTATGCATACCCTCAACAAAATCTCTGTGCACGCCCCTGGATGCGACTGGAATTAACGCTAAGATTATGATGAGGACATCAATGTATTTTTGAACACCAGGTTTGTTCTGGGATTCTTTCACTGAATGGAATGGAATCTTCGCACGATGGCTGGTAGATGCTAGATGAGTTGCTGAAAATTGATTTGATAGGCGTGCAGTAGGAGAGGTCTATGTTCAGCAGGGGACTGATATAGGATGATGATGTTAATAGAAAAGGTATCACAACCAAGGGTTTGAGGAAACGTTTCCGAAATTATAAATATATGTATATATATTTATTTTATGGAGTCAATGCAAGTCAAGCATGGGTACGGATGATAACAGGCCAAGCTACCCAAAACGGACAAATATTCCCAATCAACCTTGAGCCTTAATTCTTTACATATAAAGTTGAAAATCTAATAAAGAAATTATACAGGTTGTAATAGCTGGATGCACTGGCGCCGCCTGTACTAGTAACCCATGAGGTTCTATTATCATTTTCTTTTTCAGTGATCGCTACAAAGTTTTCTTGGATCTGTTCAATCTATCGACATTCCTGCTGCCTCGTTCTCTAATCCCTCCACTGGATGATTGCATGAAGAGGAGCCTGACCCTAAATTGGGGTGACACGGTCAAAGACAATGGCGAAAACAGCCAGAATGTGGACGGCAGCGTAAATAGTAAAAATGACCTTAAGGCATCTTTATAGGATTGAATCAATTTATAGATTGTAATTTTGCAATGTTAAGTGTAACTTGCCTTTTGAACACCACGAAAAACTACCTAAATCTAGAGTATCCAGTCCTTTCAGTTTATTTTACTTGAGACAACAACCAATCATTGACCTTATAATAATTGTAGTAAGAATCACTGTTCCCTAAAATCAAAGGTTCAATCTTTAGAAACGTTATAATTCGCTAATAACGTTGCTAAATTTAAAAGTACAACTGTGACCTGTGACAATGACAGCTGAAGTGAAAGTGAACTGTCACTAGAGTTTTTTTACCATTAGTTAATTACCTACCTAAACCGATCGAGTATAGACGCCTGCTGTTAAAACCTATATTAAAAAAAAAAAACAATAAATAATAATCGTGTCTACCTGCTTTTTGTGGCGTTCAAAAGGAATACTATTAATTCGAATTTGACATTCATACATATAATTAATAATGAATTAAATCAACCTGCCTACCTGTTTAAGCACGGAACCGATAAGTTTTCCATGTTATAAAAGATTATTACTAAAAATACTATAACTCTTAATTTAATGAAAAAAAGTGTGTCATCAATTTTTATTTTATTATTATTTTAATTGAATACAATGCATTTAGGTAATTCTTTATACACTGCCAATTTTTCATTGACCTTTGTCTTTCGGAGAGCACATTATACAGTTGGTCCCGACTGAAATTCGTAGATCGTTGCCAGTCGTTCCCGATCGCCGAGAGCATAAAATATATGGTGGCAAGTCTTGTCAAGGATATCTTATTACCCAACAACTATGTTGTGGAGGTAGCTCCATGTAAAATAATAATATTCTGTTAGATTGTCAGCCAACCATGGTAAGGAAATTAGAATAATAATATTTTATTATAATAAGTATACTTTTATTATTAACAAAATGACAAGCAATTCTGAATTACAGTTCGTTTTTTAATCCCCGAGACGAATCTGACATTTAATTCTGTGTTGCCGTTTTTTTAAGTAAAAATAGTAAAAAAAAAATACCAGCATTTATTTCGAGCAACCATACTCATTTGCGGAGTACACACAAGTATAAAAAAATATAGCAACACTAATAATACGAAATAAACTAAACCAAGAGTTAGGGTCTTACCACAAGAACTTAAAAACACGTGTGCCTAGTGTCAATCTTACGTCAAAGTCCATGTAACAATGTCGTGTTTTAAAAAGAGTGTTTACCCTAAATAACTGATAAATAAACATTATTTCATGATTACTACTACTATAGATTAACATCTACCGGCCCAGCTGACATCATACTTGTTACAACAGTGCTGTATGTATAGGATTTTATAAGGAGTACCTATATAAGATTGACATTCCGCTTGTCAGATTAGTCACTGGGATTAAAAAAACAGACAATAGAATTGAATAAAAATTAGATTGAATTTATAATTGACATGTATTAGTTAATTTTTAGTCTTAGTTTTACGTTTAGTTAACATTTTAAGACAATAAAACAATGTTGAAAAATTATGTAGCTTTATTCCAAAATGGTAGATCATGTTTAACAAATAATATTTTTATTTTTAAGATAAAAAGTAAGTATAAAGTGGGTAAATATAAAAATTATGGCAATATTAAAATGGCACTCAAAGCAAACTAATGAAGTATTAATGGTGAATCAAATATTACATAACAGGTTACGGGCGATGTTTTATAGAGGTAGGTAATTAGGTAAATAAATAAACATAACATTTTTTTTAATTTTCTAAAAACATTTCTTATCACCAGCAGTAATAAATTGCAACGACTGACGGATCTTTAGTTTTCTTGAAAGAATTTCTAATATACCAATTTGCTCCATAGTTCCAGTACAATGTTGAGAGGTTATTTTAGCTCGTCGCCAGAATCAGGACTAACGCCGCCATCTTGTTTTATCAACATAAAATGGCGCCGAATCTTTTGTTCACAAACTAAACTAATTTTAAGTGCATCTTTTTCTTTCTATTTCATTAAGAAAAGGAGACAATAAAATATTAGTTTAGACCTGTAAATTTTTTTATGACGTATTGTTGGCCGCCATGTTTATAATCGCTTCTAATTGTCTATGGAGTAACTTAATTTGACAGGTGTAAACTAAAATTTTATCTTCTCTTCTTCTATCTATCCTTTTCTTAATGAAAAAGATAAACTTAAGTAAATTAGTTTAATTTGTAAACAAGAAAATCTGTGCCAATGACAGCGACAGTTTTAAAATATCATTAGCTCGCCAAAAGATCTTTGAAGCTCAAGTATATTTATTTTAGGCTGGCATCACCGAAGGCGGTTCAACCACTTTATCAGAATTGTACACCCCAAACTTGTACACCACACGATGTAAATATTCCTCCCCTGGGACCAAGACGGACGACGGGAAGTTAGTATGATTCACAGCATCTGGGTAAGTTTGGGTTTCTAGACAGAAAGCCCCGTGGCGACGGTAACCTACCCCGTTCTTGCCAACCAGGGCAGGTTCAGTAGGCGCTGGTAGAAAATTGGCAGTATAGAACTGGACTCCTGGCTGGTTTGTGTGGACTTCGAGGTAGCGACCTGAAGGTGGATGAGTCACGGTGGCGGCGAGGGTCAGGACCTGAATCACAAAATAAATTTTTTGTTAAGGCAAACGTTATTATAGGCAATGATGTCTATTTGAAATCTAAGTCCTTATTTCATTTACATAAATTACTGGCTCTTTAGAAGTGTCAATGAGCTAGCACCGTAATTACATAACACACCATTACTATCAGTTGGATTTATTTTGAAGCTTATTGCTATTTCGTTGCTCCCTATGTTCGGAAATGAGTCTACTCAACAACGTAAATAACGCAATTAATGTTGTTGAACTGTCAAAATGAATCCCATTGCATCAGTTCAGTGAATCTTTTTCTTTCTATTTCATTATGAAAAGGACAGAATATAAAATGTTAGTTTAGACCTGTCAAATTAGTCAGCTGCTGACGTAAATTGACGTAGTTTTGGTCGCCATGTTGATAATCGCGTCTAAACTGTCTATGGAGTATCTTAATTTGACAGGATTAAACTAAAATGTTGGAGTTTTGGCGGGAAAGTCAAGCTAAGTGTCACGCGCATTTTTCATTGGACTTTTAAAATTATTTATAGTGTTTAGTAAATAAAAGTGCGTGATTTATGTAGTAAAAAGTGCATTCAGTGAATAATTCATAAAGAACATTGAAATATCGCAGCATAGTGGCCACATCATGGCTCTGCATCAAATCTCCTAGTAGGCGGCTCACGCGGCCGTTTTTTCAATTGTCATTGGCGATATCTGCCATTATTGTAAAATATTTTTTTTAAGAATTTCTATAAATTGTTACACGTGTTATTGGCAAAATTGTGGTACCTACCCACAGATGCCATTGAAGAGTTGAAGTAGTATTCACTCTAAAGAGAAAGAAAGGATTGATATGAGAAATGGAATGACATAGGATTGTCCTCACTTGTTTTCCAAGGGTCTCAATACAGTAGTTGTCATCAAAGAGATTGGCTCCAGCGGACATCGCTTCACCTAGATTCTTCTGGATAGTGAAGTCGAATGGAGAACTTTGAACGGCGCAGAATCCACCAGTTGGAATTGAGTTGGAGTCTGTCTGTGTGATTCTAGAAGGTAAAAGCATAGAAGAAGTTTATTTATTTATATATTCTTTATTGCACACCAAAAACATTAGTTAAATAAAGAATACATTCAACACTATCTACAATATACAATATGTAGGTAAATTAATTAACGCACTTCAATACTCAATACTTTTATTGTTTTCCACATGTATTCTTAGATGGTAAAACTTAAAATTAGTTCATGTGGACCCTGTCGGGCACAAACAAATTAAGTGAAGTTAGGAGAGAGGAAGTACTTTTTTACACTCTACTACGTTGCTTGCTAACGGGTGCATGTGTGGGGGTGTGTGCGAATGTATGTATGTCTATTTAAGTTTGTGTCTTTATATTTCTATCATTGAGGTATTCGTTGACAGAGTAGTAGCATTTTTTTATAAGAAATTGTCTAAGTTTTTTTATAAATATATTTATTTTATCTTCTTTTTTTATTTGTGCAGGTAGTTTATTATACAGTTTAATAGACATCACATAGGGACTTGACGAGTGCATTTTTAAGCGTGAACGTGGCATGTTTAGTTCAGAACGATGCCTGAGTTGATAGCGTGACTGGTTGTCATCTCGTTTTGAGTACAACTCTTGGTGTTTCAGAACAAATTTGCATGATTCTAGAATGTAAATACAGGGAAGAGTTAAGATATTATGTTTCTGAAAGAATGGTTTGCAACTGTCTGTTTGCTCAATGTTTACGAGGATTCTTATCAGTTTCTTTTGCAGGATGAAAAGTGTTTGTACCTACATCTGTACTATTACCCCAAAGGGTGACACCATAGCTAAGCCATGCATAAGCGTAAGCATAGTAGGTGGTGAGCGCTGTTTCGAAATTGGTAGTCTTTTTTATTTCACGGAGGGCGTAAGAGAATTTTGAAATTTTTGAGTGCGTTTTTTTTATGTGTGGTTTCCAGTTTATGTGTGTGTCTATAACTAGTCCGAGTAAGGTAAATTCGTTAACGGTTTCTAATTTTGAGTTGTTGAAGGTAAAGTCTAATGTTAAGGGCGTTTTTTGGTAAGGGTAGAAAGTTATTAATTTTGTTTTAGGATAGTTTATTTCAAGATTATGATCGGTCATCCAGTTGCATGTTTTGGTAAGTATGGAGTTAAGAGTTTCATCTATATTTTCATTGTTTTTGCATGATACTAGAATGGATATATCGTCTGCGAACAGGACGCATGGGCTTTCTATGGTCGTAGGTAGGTCATTGACGTAAAGTAAAAATAGTAAGCAACCTATAACGCTCCCTTGAGGAATTGAGGCGTTAATCGCTTTTCTGCTTGATCGAATTTTTTCAATTTCATTATTTGCGTGATTAAAGAATTCTATTTCAACTAACTGTTCCCTATCTTTTAAATATGATTTTAGCCATTCGTGGGCCTTTCCTTGTATACCTATACCGTATAATTTTTTAAGTAATATACCAAATTGTACCTTGTCGTAGGCCTTGGTCATATCTA
The DNA here is from genome assembly GCA_037179545.1 of Sesamia inferens. Classification (NCBI taxonomy): domain Eukaryota; kingdom Metazoa; phylum Arthropoda; class Insecta; order Lepidoptera; family Noctuidae; genus Sesamia; species Sesamia inferens. Next base: position 10,234,387 of record CM073935.1, on the reverse strand, counting down.
GCAATATTCCTATTGCTTATTCTTTATTATTTATAGTGTTAAGGGCCCCTTGGATAAATTTATAGACAGCTAAGGTGGTGGAACGGTTTTTCCGAAAGCCATTTTGGCTTTCATTAAAAATATTATATTTTTCGCAAAAAGCATAAATGCGGTCACACATAGCTTTTACCATCTGCGTCAAAGATTTTTGACGCAGATGGTAAAAGGGCTATTGGGCGATAGTTGTTTGGGTCGGTTTTAGATCTGTTTTTGTGGATTGGTATGATTATAGATTTTTTTAATAAATCGGGGAAGGTACCTTCCTCAAACGATTGATTCAGGAGCAGGTAAAACGGTAAGGTCAGTTCGTTAGCGCATTGTCTTAAGAGCATTGGAGGTATGTCATCGATCCCATGGCTGCTTTTATTTTTTAGGTTTTTAATTATCCTTCCTGAAAGTAGTTTGTTTAGAATCGTTTACTGAATTAGTTTATATCATTGTTAATATAGGTAATTTTTTATCCCCAAAATAAGTAAAATTATTGTCATATTAACCCTGTTGTTTGTACAGACTTTTGAAATCGCAGTTTTACCTACTTGTATTCATACAAATTTAATGTTTCAATACAAAATAAAGAAAAGAAACCTTATTGCAAGAATGTTAAGGTCTTCGTTCACCAAGAATTGGTATAATTAATTTAATAAATAACAATGCACACACATGTTAAATTAAAAATTCAGTGATTTATGATTATATTTATTATGATTATCCCTCATTCGCGTTGTGACGCTCGTCCGGAGCGATCGGTTCTTTGGTTCGCTAATGATAGTTGTTTACGCGTTTCGCAAGTGAATAACATTGTTCGCACGATCCGGTTCGAACCGGCCGGCTACTGCGCATCGACTCAAGCAATCTACGATGCACGGTACTTTTAACTACGCTAATGGATAACGACGCCAACGGATTGAGTAAGATGACAGATAATATTATGAATTCTGCGAGTAATCACTCGACTCACGAGAACGACATATTAGAGATGGATGAATGTCAGTCTGTAACATCAAAGGAAGAATTTACACAATTTTTAGTTGTAGAAAATATTTATGAAAGGGCCGAAAAAAGAGGCAGAGATGAGTTAGAAAGAGAATATTCAGAAGGGGAGTGGAAGGTTATTCAGAATAAGGATAAAAAAATGAAAGAAGGACAGGATAAAATAGAAATGTATATTACTTGTAAAGAAAAAATGCCCAAACAGTTTGCTTTAGCTAAATTATTCAAAGAATACGGTATTAAGAATATTGAGAGGGTAAAATATATAAATCCGTATAGAGTGCGCATTGATATCACAGATGAATTGAATGCATCAAAATTAGAGTCCTGTCGAGATTTGTTAGATAAGGGCTGGCGCATTCAAAAAGCCATGGAAAAGAGCTTCTCCTATGGAATAATTAGGGACGTAGACCTAGATATGTCTGAGGAAGATATACTAAGATCAATTTCGTGTCCTAGCCCTGCAGTGCTGACGTCAATCATGCGCCTTAAGCGACGATCGACCGAGAAAGAAGGATGGTCTGCGTGTGAAACTGTTCGTCTTTGTTTCAAAGGTTCTTTTTTACCACCGCATGTGTATGTAGATAATTTGCGCATCAAAGTCGAACCGTTCATATTCTTGGTCTCGCAGTGTTCACGATGCTGGAAGTTTGGACACAAGATTAAAACATGTCCAGTTACCAAAATAGTATGTCCAAAATGTGGTGAGAATCACCCTAATTGCGAGACAGACGAATATAAATGCGTAAATTGCAAGGGAAATCATATGGCCCTGGATAGAAATTGCCCTGTCTATGTCAAAGAAAAACGCATCAGAGAGCTAATGACTGAGTTCAACTGCACGTTCCGTAAAGCTCTGACTATTTATGTTCCACCAGAACCTGATTTTCTACTGTCCTCCACGCCACTAGCTACTCATTCACCCGTTACTCATGCATCCGTTGCTCATGCATCCGCTACCCATGCTCCCGCTTCTCAAATACCCACTGCTCAAACATTTGCTATGATAACTGCATCAAGAACCACACGGCAGAAAGCTCAATCATCTTTTAGTAATAGCCCCAAAAAGGTTCCTCAAAAAAATAAAAAACATACGACCACTACAACGAATCTAACGAAGCCGTTAGTCAAAGAAAGTTGGGATAACCAGGAAAATCTACACGATTTGACCAACGAAAGCTTGGCAGGAGGATCTGAAGAGCAGAACATACCTGAACCTGAACCTGCACGAAAGAAAGATGTAAATTTTGACGAATTGTTTACAAGGTTGAAAGACATAGTATTTTTTAAAAACTATAGTTTGAAAGAAAAAATTCTGAGTGTCATAAAATGTTGTATCGAATGGTTAATTTTAGTAGTAGTAGATAACGTGACTGATTCTCCCATTTTAAAAAATATCATTAATTGTTTTAATGGCTGGGCACAATAAATTAATTAAATTAAATATTATGCAATGGAATGCCCAAAGTCTGAGACCTAAATTAACTGAATTTGAAAATATATTGTTAAGAGAAAAAATCCACATTGCTGCCATTAATGAAACTTGGTTAAAACCCGATAGTAATCTAAATATAAGCAACTATAATATTTATCGTAAAGACAGAGGGGATACTTACGGGGGAGTTGCGATATTTACACATAAATCTATCAAATCAAACTCATTTTTTGTACAAGTAAATAATCCGGATATAGAAGTTCTTTGCGTCAGATTGTTTAATTGCGATAAAATTGAAAATGTGATTTCATTGTATTGTCCTCATACGGGGCGTACATGTCAAAGAGACTGGGAAGACATTTTTGCGACTGTCAATTCAAAATCTTTAATATTAGGCGATTTTAATGGCCATCATTATAACTGGTCTAATAGGACCAACACTAGGGGATTGCAAATTTTTGATGCATTAATAGACAGCTCTTTTGTTGTGTTAAATAATGGGCAATGTACGCGATTCAAGCTAGTTAATGGAAACCTACAGCAATCGGCTCCTGACATAAGTTTAATGACTTCAGATATTGCACTGCGGTCTGACTGGATACCCTTAAATGAGAGTCTAGGTAGTGACCACATCATGATAAAAATTACATTTAATATAAACAGTCCGTTTATGAGAACTGTCAAAAGGAATTTCAAGAAGGCGGATTGGGGTAGTTATACAGATTTGCTAGACTCATTATTTTCTCAAATCAATTTACCGAGAGATCTTCAGGACGCGTATGACATATTTATCGATTATATTAACTTGGCAGCTAATTTACATATCCCCTATTTAAAAATTAATGAAAACCCTGAAAGTTGTTTTACCCCTAAACCTTATTGGACACCTAATCTTTCTAAAGTAGTAGCAGAGCGTCGCCTGGCCCTAAGAAAATTCCGTAGAAATCCCACCCCATATAACCTAAATATACTACAATCTAAAGTCAGTATTGCCCAAAAACTAATTCGGATAGAAAAAAATAAATGTTGGTCTGACTTCTGTACTTCATTAAATCACAAAGTCACATCTTCTGAACTATGGAGAAAAATGAAATGGTTCAAGGGCAAAACATCAAATCATCAATACATTGATGATGAAAAAGCTAATGACCTATTACATAGCCTCACCCCAGATTCAGTCCCCTATAAAAACCCAATTTTTCTTTCAAATAACCCAATTTTAGAAACTCCTATTGCTATGCACGAACTAAATAAATGTATACGCTCAAAGGACACTACCCCAGGATGTGATGAAATTTCTTATTCAATGATTAGCCATCTACCTATAAATGGAAAAATAATTTTACTGTCCTTATATAACAATTTTTTTTCCTCTAATTTCGTTCCCAGACAATGGCGAGATATTAGAATTATACCTATCCCGAAACCAGGGCGTGAACTGAACACTTTATCTTCAATCAGACCCATCTCTATGATATCCTGTATATGCAAAATTTTTCATAACATTCTACTCGACAGAATAGAGTGGTTTACAGAAAAAAATGAGTTGTTGTCAACTAATACTACAGGTTTCAGAAAATGCCGCTCAACACTTGATAACCTTACGACTCTGGTCTCAAGAATTCAGTCAGGTTTTTCACAGCGAATGACAACCGTAGCCTGTTTTATCGACATAGACAGCGCGTACAACAACGTTGACTTAATCAGTTTAGTAAAAGCTATGGATCGCGTTGGTTTAGGTACTAAAATATGTTCTTATATATACAATTTCCTAAAAAGGAGAAACCTTAAAATCCGGGTCAAAAATTCTTATCTCACAAGGTGTACAAGTCGGGGTTTGGCTCAGGGCGACCCGCTATCGCCATTATTATTTAATATTATTACTATGAACGTTTGTAAATCTATCAACAATGTATTTATCTCTCAATATGCCGACGACTTCGTTTTATACTATAGCTCTAAAAACCCAACAGAAATATCGCAAAAATTACAATTTTCCCTAGACGCATTATACAGTCATCTTCTTAATATGGGATTAGAAATATCGTCATCCAAAAGCAAAATCTGTATTTTTGAACGAACCTTCTTTAGAACTAATATAGACCTTAAAATAAATAAAACGTCTATAGAAATAAAAGATAATATAAAGTATTTAGGTTTGTGGTTGGACCGATCTTTGAGGTGGACCAAACAAATTAATGAATTAAAAGTAAAATCTCAAAAATTTTCAAATATCCTTAAAGTGTTAACTGGACCGGGATGGGGTGTACACCAAACCCATTTACGCCGTCTTTATATAGCAGTCATTCGTAGTCGTATGGATTATGCTAGTTTTTTGTATGGAAATAGTTGCAAAACGTCTTTAAAGAAATTAGAAATAGTCCAAAATCAATGCATGCGGGCCATCGGTGGGTTTGTAAAAAGTACCCCTATACACGTCATGGAGGCAGAGTTATACATTGAACCTCTTCACGTTCGGAGATATTATTTGGCTGGAAAATTTTGGCTTAAAGTTAAATCATTGCAAGGAAACGAAATAATTGATATTTTAGATACATTGAATGAACTCTGTCAGACATCATTTTGGAGTAACAAAACTAAACCACTACTTATTAAAATTCATAATCATTTTAAAGACATACCAGTTTATAGCAGTAAAGAACTAGAAATATTTTCTTTAAAAACATGGATTAGCAATGTGGATTTGAAAGACACTGTAAAACCACATATTGAGGGAGTAAACAAAGCAAAAAAGTCGTACCATGCCACCAACTTGAAACAACTGTGCTATGAATATGTATCCACTTACTTTACTAGTCATTACAAAGTATGTACCGACGGTTCTAAAAACACTGAAGGTGCAGCTGGGGCGGCTTTTCTGGACTTACAGACTAATCATTTCATGAAGTTTAAAATTGACACGCACATTTCAATAATGAACGTAGAATTAATAGCAATAGCTGAGGCTATTTCATATATTGGCTCTTTTCAGAATGGCAAATATGTTATTCTGACTGATTCTAAGAGCGCCATTCAACACTTGAGTCGGTGTACAAAAGGTATTCGTGGTGCACCTGCAGCATACTCAATCTTGAAAGATTTACACACTCTTAAATTAAAAAATATATTTGTGGTCATACAGTGGCTTCCTTCTCACGTCGGATTCAGGGGTAATGAGGAAGTGGATCAACTCGCTAAACAAGCAATAGTAGACGGTGTTCCTCTTAATTGTAAACCTTATTATCTGGATTTACTTCCTTTGGTAAGAAATCAATGCAGAACTAGTTGGAGGGAACATTTTGACGTAAGATCGCTTAGTAAAGGTATATGGTACCGTACTATCCAGCCGCATTTGCCTCGTTTTCCCTGGTTCGATCATAGTTATATGGATAGAAATGAAGTGGGTATAGCACTACGGCTTCGCGCCGGACACATTCCGCTAAATAATTTTGGATTTCTTATGAAGAAAACGGCTTCACCAAATTGTACAGAATGCGGTGTCGTGGAAGACGCCTATCACATCATGGCGGAATGTGTTCGTAACGAAGCAGAGCGAGTTTGTTTTTGTATAAAAAATAAGTTAAACTTAAGGGATGTTGGATTGTGTAACATCATATTGGCGTCACCGTTTTCTGACACAGCCAGGGATTTGTATAAAATTGTTAAATTATGTTTGGATAGAAGAATGTAAGTATGTATATAGTTCTTTTTTGTAATTTCGGGGGTGACATAATCGCAAGTGATCAAACCCCCTTGCAATAAATAAAGAATAAAAAAAAAAAAAAAAAAAAAAATGATTATCCCTACTAATATTATAAATGCGAAAGTAACTCTGTCTGTCTGTTACGCTTTCACGTCTAAACCACTGAACTGATTTTATTGAAATTCGGTACAAAGATAACCTTGATAACAAAGTTGACCTTGAGAACAAACATAGGATAGTTTTGATTCCGGGTCTTTGAAGAGTTCTCTTGGAAACGCGATATAACTGTCCGCGTGCGCTCGTCGCAGGCGCATCAAGTTCCAGCCCGGGCCAAGGAGGGGCGTGTAAACGCAAGGGGGCCGCGGCCCATGTGCGGCCCGCGGTTTGGTCGAATACCCTTATATAAATTCGTAGCCGGGCATAGAAGGCGCACTTGTCCGATGAAGGCCAGCCCGCGCCGCAGCTGAGCCAGTAAATATAAACTCCCGACATGACCTCTGAGTTTCTTCTCAGAGCTAGTACTAGGAAATGCCGTGGTTATCAAACCGAAATAAAAATAAAAATTCGATCCAGCCGTCCCTTGCTGTTCTCTCTAGCGACATCCTAAGCCGAGGGTCTTACCCCACAGGGGGGTGCCCTTAGCGTGTAGTCGCTTAGCTTTTAGTAGCCCTGGCTGGAGGCTTTAAATTCATTTAAAGCAGCCACAGGATAGTCCGGTTAAGTAGTCACGACGTCTCAAGGTCAACTACGAGATGCCATATATAAAAAAAAAGGCATAGAAGGCGCCTTTTTTCGCTTGGTCTTCATAGACCCACCAGTGGGTTCCTGAAGACTGATATGTCTCCAAAGACCCACTAGTGGGTCCTCTGAAATGTTATTATCTACCCACTATTGAGATATTTTCTTTTGAGATGTTTAATTATTTTTATTTTGTCTCCTAATACCTAAGTTCAATGTAAGAAAAAATAATAGCAAAATAACATAAATCAGTCCTTTACTTATTAACCATAAACATCCTTAATTATACCTACTATTATTTTTGAATGGTGCGAATAGAAAAAAAAAACGATGAAAAAAATAAAATATTATTCTTATACTACAAAATATCAATTTTCAAAAAATAAGTTATATGTCATCCGTAAAACATTATATTATAAATAGGTGTAAAATGCTGCGTCGCAATGCAGTTAAGAGCTGCTCTTCATCAGTTATCCCATTCAGACATCCATTTTTTGAACAGAAGGGGTGGCAAAGTACTTTTACACGAAGGATATCAATTTATTAGATTTTAGAATACGAAGCGGATGGCAAACGGAAAAATTAAGACTGTAAAATATCAATTTTGAAAAAATAAGTGCAATTAGTTTTAAACTCAATATCGTACCTGTATCGTTATTGAGCCGGTACATTCATATTTTTTCCTCATACTACACTGCTATACAGTATGTTAAGAAAACCCTGTCCGACCCATAAGGATAATAAAGGTTATGTAAACACATTACCAAATATAATATAAAATTTTACGTGAAATTTCATTTTACAAATGAATTTTGAAATAATCTTTTTATCCCGCGAATTTATTCCAAGTTCCCCGAAATTTGGTAATTTTTAAAAAAGTGACAACACCAGTATTATTATGAGCGAATAGCGATGCGACCACGTGCCGCGCGCGCTGCCGCCCGCCGCCCGCGGAAGGGTGCTTTAACGCACATTTATTAAGTTGCCTCTTTTTGCGAAATAATATTTATTTTTGTAGGGGGTATTTTTTTAGGTTTAGCCAGGTTTTGTAGGCATTAGTAGAATCAGTTACCGATACCTAACAACACCTTCACGGGTCGGACAGGGTTTTCTTAACATACTGTATACTGGATCAATTCTTATAAATTTTCTTTTTATAATATTGATATCCTTCGTGTAAAAGTACTTTGCCACCCCTTCTGTTCAAAAATTGTATGTCTGAATTGGATAACTGATGAAGAGCAGCTTTCAATTGCATTGCAATGCAGCATTTTACATTTATTGAAATACACCACTTATTTATAATATAATGTTTTACGGATGACATTTATATCTACATGACAATGGCAAACAGGATAAAACTATGATAAAACTTGACTTAAAAGATTATTTCAATATTATTCTCGATCTGCCAATACAAATTTAAGGTTCACTAAACTATTCAGTAGTACTACTAGCCTAATAACTAATTGCACTTATTTTTTGAAAATTGATATTTTGTAGTCTTAGAATATTTTATTTTTTTCACCGGTTTTTTTTTCTATTCGCACCATTCAAAAATAATAGTAGGTATAATTAAGGATGTTTATAGTTAATAAGTAAAGGACTGATTTATGTTATTTTGCTATTATTTTTTCTTACGTTGAACTTAGGTATTAGGAGACAAAATAAAAATAATTAAACATCTCAAAAGAAAATATCTCAAAAGTGGGTCTTCGAAGATAATAAAATTTCAGAGGACCCACTAGTGGGTCTTTGGAGACATATCAGTATTCAGAGACCCACTGGTGGGTCTGTTTGGTGGGTCTATGAAGACGAAGCGCCTTTTTTTTTTGGATCGTCGAAGAAAGTAATTGTAACTCCTAGTTGTTATAATAATATGTTTTTATACGGTCCAAACTTTTATTTAAATACCTCGAAGGCGTACTTAACAATAACCGAACTCCACGCGTGGGAAGTCGCAGGTGGAAAGCTAGTAACATAATATTCTAATTTGGGTGTTTAAGGGTGTGCGTTAATTACATTACATGTTATATACGATGGGTGGCCTTATCGCAAATGCAATCTCTTCTAGGCAGCCTTTTGGCAGCTGTTATAAAAATAATGAAGATGTGAACTCATTAATATGGTAGACTTCCAGGCTTCTGACGACCCGTTACCGTTGTCAATGGTCTACGAATAATAACAGATACCTACATGCTTTCAGAGGCACGGGAGGACTTGGCATGTAAACATAGTCACCCCTCCACAGACCAACCGCGGCAAGCTTAGTTTTACCTGATCGACCGACCCATACGACTGTTATTACTTTTCACAAACAAAATTTATTTTCAGGATAAAACTACAGTAGGACCTCGGTAATCCGAACTCCCGCTTGTTCGGTGATCGCTGTAATCCGGCCGGGCAATGGGATTCGCGGGAGAGGCCGCTGAGGGTAGGTGCGGGATGTCATGAATGAACCAATGCGCCGTTCGTCAGTGTTTTGTTTATCGCTTTTGGTGTAATACGTATAGTGTCAATTTAGCGCACTTGCTAACATCATGGTGCCGCCACGTAAACATACGACATTGACATTAAAAGACAAATTGCGGATTATGGAAATCTTATACCTTTAAACGAGCAATTCTTGTATATATATATATAATTGGTATCTCGGAAATGGCTCCTACGATTTTCATGAAATTTTGTGTGCAGGGGGCTTCGGGGACGATAAGTCGATCTAGCTAGGTTTAATTTTCAGAAAATGTCTTTTTTCCATGTTTTGAGGCACTGAACAATTGCTAAACTTCTCATAAGAAGCTAAATTTCGCCGCTGTTCTTAATGATACGAATAGCTGAGGGGCTTCGGCCTCTGATTCGGAGCTCGTAGACTTCGGGTTCAAATCCCTGACGATATACTGTTTTTTCCTTTTTTTAAAGTTTAAAAAAAAAAGAATGATGGCGTTGTTGAAACGGCGTCAACGAATTTTCTTTTTCGTTTATTAAATCAATGGAAGAAATTTTGTTTTGCCTAATTTGTGGAGATGCAAGGTACCAGGGTCGCACAAAAGTGTAGAAGTCGAAACAATTGTGAAAGAAATGATGTTGTATATTAACAACAATATTTTTTGTTGTAAATATATAATATACCTGGAAGAACTTTTATTTTGCCTACTTTGTGGAGTTGCAAAGTACCAGGGTATCACGAAAGTGTAGGAGAAGTCGAAACAATGAAGCTCATTAATTTTAAAGATCAGCCTGAAGGAGCAGTCGAATTTACAACAGAATTTCTCAACAGTGTCAACATTTCAGACTTGCCGCAACACGAACTGAAATATTAGTATTATTATTATTGCTAACCTTATGATACCTTGCACCTCCTCAAAGTAGGCAAAATAAAATTCATCCATAAATAATATGATTTAATAATAATGATGAAGTACCTGGGCGACCGAGCTTTGCTCGGCATCTTTTTTTTGTTATAATTCCTTTATTTCCTTATATACACTTATAAATTACATTTTTCAATATTTCTACATAATATATATATATATATATATATATATAAAACATTTAAAAATATAATAAATAGTAGCCCACCGGTATCGGGAACAGGGTCCAAGCTACCGGCGGTCAGGGCTCCAGAGAGAGGAACTTCCTGACAATGCAAGCCGTGTCCAGAAGTACAGCTTTCTGAATCAAGCTTTTGATCCAGCTGCCTAACGAGAGCCTCTTGAGGTGTTGGTCGAGGCTCTTGGCTATTAAGCCATTGGCTGTCACGACTATCGGCACAATGATTGCTGAATCCACCTCCCACATGTCGACAACCTCATGAGCCAAGTCAAGATACTTGATTTGTTTATCTTTCTCGGCTTTCACGAGGTTCTCATCATGCGGGATGGTTATGTCAACAATCATTGCACGCCGCTCTGATCGATCCACCATCACTATATCAGGCTTATTGGCAACAATAGTCCTGTCAGTGATGATGGATCGATCCCAGTACAATGTGATATAGCCATTTTCGAGAACTGGGTCGGGCATATACCTGTAGTATGGCACCTCCGATTCCACAAGGTTGTATTTAAGAGCAAGTTGTTGATGTATTATCCTGGCTACAAGGTTGTGTCTATGCAAGTATTTTCCGCTAGCTAGACGAGAACACCCGGAGATAATGTGCCTTATTGATTCCCCCGGCCGGTGACATGCCCGACAGATGTCAACTGTGCCGTCTTTCACAATAAATCTCCGGTAATTGTTCGTCATCATAACTTCGTAAATAATTGCACATACAAAACCTTCGGTTTCCCCAAAAAGGTCACCGAATCGTAGCCAGGCCATTGTTTTAATTGTTATTATTGATTTATTTACATCAGACAATTGTTCATAGTCTTCATAAAACACATAAGTACACAAAATACATTTAAATTATTATGAACTATTATAAATATACATATAACATTCCAAAATAAAATAAAATTAAATTAAACTGATAATTAATATAGTACTTTGATTTGATATAGATGACGTTTTCATTCATGGTACACGAAGCCAATGTTTGGTTTGAGGTTAGACCCAGAAAATTGCTCTTAAAATATCATGTGTCTTTTTTACACGAAAATGCCAAAAAGAACATAAAAAAAACGCTTACGAACAATTTAACTCCACGAAGCCGTGACTCATCTCAAGAAGCAGAAGAAAACCTCCATGAAAACAATCTGATTTTCGCTCGTATCACACGTGTTTGTCAGACTTCGCACAGTGAGGACCCATTTGAAGAAGAACTTGATGAAAATCATCAGGTGGCCGCTCATCCCACACGTGCTGCTAAAGTAAGATGCTTGCAAAACTTGACTAACATTTTAAGAACAGAAAGGTCTTATGATTTAGATGTTTCACGAGAGCGTGCAGCACAACGTGTGGCCGCCGAAAATGATGAGCAACGGGAGCGACGTCTGCAAGATATGCGGCAGCGTGCGTCAGAACGTGAAATGATGATTATTATTAATGAAATACCAGCAATATAGTATGGAAGGAAGTATTAGGTTAAGACCTTAAACTATGTATTGATGATAATATATAACTGATGTAACTGATTGTTAAACTATAAGTACTTATTTATAAAAAATGTTAAACTAAATTGCACTCGTTATTTTATATTTAAATAACAGTTAATAATATTTTTTTATTATTATGTCGGTATGATCGAAAAACATTAATAAAAAATATTATTTAAAAAATTCGCTCGTTATGTATTTTTTGTTTTGAAAATATAGAGAAAACATATACACGCGATGTACCTAACAAAAAAAAAAGATGCCGAGCAAAGCTCGGTCGCCCGGTACTGTTAGATAAAGGTGACAGCTACTCCGTCATTGCTCGGAAGTTTGGCATAGGCAGGTCAACTGTAGGCGACATAAAGAAACTAAGGATAAACATGTGTTTTATTAACATTAAATAGGTATGGCATACTATAATCCGGACGCCTCGATAATCCGAAAAGGGTCTTGTTTTTGCCTCTCCGGATTGACGAGGCCCTACTGTATATATTACGCCTTATCGTAAAAAAATCCATACTGAAACTGTCAGTCATCTACATCATTAACATTTCAGCCGAAAGATGTTCACGGCTGGACACAGGCCTCCCACAAGGATCTCCACAGCGACCGGTCCTGCGCCTCCCGCTTCTAGCGGTTTCCCGCGACCTTCACCAGGTCCTCGGTCCACTTTATCAAGGGCCTACCCACGCTCGTAAATAGAGTTTGGATAAAATAAGTCTAACGCCAAGACTTTTTTTATTATTCATCATCATCTTAGCGATAATCCCAGTCGTATCCGAAGCTTTTTCAGCTTTGGAGTCTGGGGCCCGCTTTACCAGTCTAACCGCTGATTTTGGCTAAACTTCGACATTTTCCGCGAAACGTCTGCCGTCTGACCTCCTCAACACGAAGGAGATATCGAAGCATTGCAGTTAGACCAATTGTTGGACTTTTGAGTGCTCCAACAACCCGTAACGACTGCCATTACATGTTCGAATGGCAACCTGGACTAACGGCTTAACGTACTTTCCGAGGCGCGACCAGGCCAGTACAAGTGCTTTTTTTATTATTATAGATGATTTTTTCTTCAAATAAGATTCACTCACTTATCAGCATTGATGATTACATAGTGTTTATACAACTCTTGCGCCCCGCCATCGTGTCCCGCCAGATTGAAATACGAGTGGTTCGTAAGATTAACTACAGTTTTCTTCGTAGTGGATGCTTTGAAGTCCACGAGCAGTTTATTGTCGTCTGTCACTTCGTAGGCCACGGTAGTAACCAGGTCGCCAGGGTAACCTTCCTCCATGTCCTTGGATAAGTAGCTCAAGATGACCTTTGAGCCTACGATTGTGTAATTCCAGACAGCCTGGAATACAAATAAATATTTTTCATGATCATTTGTGGAGATTAAACCTTTTTTTTTGCAGATAGGACATCGTGAAATGACCTCTCCCCTCTGGGCGGACCGAAAGGGTGTGTCAGACTTTTACTGAATAAAATCTATCCATGTCCTTTACTTTTCTGCGCCACGCAGTCACGGTACCTTTTGAACAACCCGCAGACTAGGCCTATCTTTCTTCGTGGACCCCGTCACTTTGTGGAAGAGTGGATCTCACTCTCACTCCAGGTGTGAAGAGCATGGACCAGCTAGATGGATAGACGATCTAAAGAAGGCTGCTGGGACAGACTGGATGCAGAAGGCGGAGGGCAACTTGCTGAGGCGCAGTCTGGGAGGGGCCTATGTCTTCAGTGGACAGTCCTATTACATGGGACTTTTAAAAAAACTGTCGAAATATGGATATTCTAATTCCATTACCTTTCGAAGAATAGTCTAAATTATATGCAACGTACCTTATCAAAGCCAATGATGCCTCCATGCAAATGGTCCTTGCCAATATTTTTAGCTAAATTATAAGTATGGCCATCAATTTCGAAGGTTGCATTGCCAATGCGGTTGGCACATCTTCCGATGGTAGATCCAAGGTATGGAGTGTTTCGGTTTACGTAGCCATCGAGGTCATCAAAGCCGAGGACTAGGTCTTCTTTGACGCCTCGTCTGTCTGGGATCTGTAATTTAGTGAAGAGGAATTCTCAGAAGCAGATTAGAGTCTGGATTTTTGCGACATTTGGTTCATTATTTTAACTCGGACCCTTGACTTAAGACATAACTTAAATAAGTTGTAATACTTCGCCATCCAAGGGTTCTGAAGTCTGAAGTAAGAAGGAATGATGTTTTCAACACAATATTTAATAGACCACAAGTCGTTGGTGGTCTAGTGTTTGAAAAACCAGCCTCTCGAGTTTGTGTGTGAGGGTTCGATTCCAGGTCAGGCAAGTGCCAATGTAACTTTTCTAAGTTATATGTACTTTCTAAGTATATCTTGGACATCAATGACACATTTACAAAGTGAAGGAAAACATCTGCTCATAAAAATATAAAATTGTTTAAAACAATACAGTGATGTCCATAATATAAATACTAGGAACAGGCACAAATTTATTGTACCCACAACAAGGCTCAAGAAAATAGGCGACTCTTTTAGATGCCAATGATGATGATCTGAGCCTGAATAAATTCAAATCCTTCATTAAACGTAAGTTGTGTCAGAAAGCATTTTATAGTGTTAAAGATTATATTGACGACAAAAAGGCTTGGGCTTGAGCTGCGTCCGATTTCTATGCTTACACTGATTGTTCTTTGATTTTTCCTCTTGTAGTTTTAATTTGTAATTGTTTTTTTTTTACTCAAAGCCAGTACACACTATGTAGCCAAGCATATTGTACGTTACGGAATTTCATCGCTGACAGGGGTATTCGGCACTGGTGCAGCTACACAGGAGCTAAACTTAGTATTCTGGAACACTGTTGGAGCTGCTGAAACTTGGACAAAACTATCTTTGCATTGTGTAGATTCAATTTCTTAGCATTGTATAATTGCATGGCACACGTGTGAGCACAATGTAGGTACTTGCTGTAAAGCATCTATTTGTTGGGTTAGTCTTTTTTGTTGTTGTTTTTTTTTTTTTTGTGTACCTATTTTCCCTAATGGACGCTCTCAGCGTATAATATATTTCTGCATCGTTCTCACACGATTGATTTCAAAATGAATGATGTAATCAAATATTTGTATCAATAGCTTGATAATTTAAAAGAGTGTCCATGGAGTTTCTTGCCCGTTCTTCTCCATAGGTAAGTACCTACTCTTTGGAATGGGCGACTAGCTTCATACCTTACTGACTGACCGACCTTCTGAAAATTCAAAAGTGCCTGTAACTGGTTTATTTGAAATAAATGTTTTGATTTGATTTGATCTTGAGGAAACCTGGACTTGTAAGTTTGAAATAGCCAACCTGCATTGAGCAGGCGTGGTGATTACGCTCAATCCTGCATGAGAAGAGACGAGACCTGTGCCCAGCAGTGGGACGATAAAAGGTAGATGATAATGATGAAGTCGTTGGTGACATTTTGGCCTTGAGCTAGTCAACACTCCATCGGTTTAGGTAAGTAACTAAATGCAAGCAAAAAACCACGAGACTTTGTTAATCGACTAAACGTAATACCCAGTTCTATTCAATAGGGTAGTTGACTGAAAAAAAAACTAATTAGTCCATCAGTCAGATTTCCAAAAAATACTAGACACGTATTTTTTCTTTTTTCATATAAACAAAAAATGAAGGCTACACACTTTTTAGCGAGCAATGATGTCACCAGCCACCACTCCTGATCTTTGATGCCTTTTATATTTGTCAATTTTTAGGGTTCCGTACCTCAAAAGGAAAAAACGGAACCCTTATAGGATCACTTTGTTGTCCGTCTGTCCGTCTGTCAAGACCCTTTTTCTCAGGAACGCGTGGAGGTATGAAGCTGAAATTTATATCAATTACTCAGGTCTACTGTCCCTTAAATCTGTGAAAAAATCAAACTTCTAAGCCAACGCAATCAAAAGATACAGCCGTTTATGCCGCAAATTTTCGACACTTGCAAGGGAATCAAAACCTACAGGGTGCTTCCCGTGAACTCAGAATCTTGAAATTTGGTACGAAGCAACGTCTTATAGCATAGATAAAGGAAAAATTACGAAAACCATAAATTTTTAGTTACATCACATAATATATTTTTTTTTAATAATTTTAAACTTACTACCCATTTCCTCATAAACGCGTAGAGGTATTAAATTGAAATTCATACCAAATACTCAGGTCTATAATACCTTTAAGCTGTAACAAAATCAAACTTCTATGTCAACGCAATCAAAAGAAACAGCAATTTAAGCTGCATATTTTGAAACTCGCAAGTACTGGCAAGGGAATCAAAACCTAAAGGGTACTTCCAGTCGACCTAGAATCTTGAAATATGGCATGAAGCAACGTTTTATAGCACACATAAAGGAAAAATTCCGAAAACCTTAAATTTTTAGTTACATTACAAAATATATATGTTTTAATAAAAATAAACTTATTACTTTTTTCCTCATGAACGCGTAGAGCTATCAAGTTGAAATTCATATCAAATACTTAGATCTAATTGCCTTTAACCCGTGAAAAAAATAATTCTAAGTCAACGCAAAAACGCAAAACGCAAAAGTACAACCATTGATACCGCATATTTTGAAACTCGCAACTACATGCAAGGGAATTAAAACCTAAAGACCACTTCCCGTTGACATAGAATCTCGAAATTTGGTAAGAAGCAATAGCTTACAGCACAGGTAACAGAAAAATTCCGAAAAGCTTAAAATTTTAAGTAGTTATACCACCAAAAAAATTGTGATTGTAAACATAATTTTAGTTACAGCAATGACCGCGAGTTATTATACTATGTATGGGGAGGGCAACATTTTTCAAACGGCAAAGACGACCTCACTCATCGTCATTCAATCCCAATGTTTTGGTGAATGTAGCTGTATAATCTAAATGCGTCCTAACTGCTTAGAGTGTTATACTTATAATTAAATTCAATGACATTATTATATTTCTTATTGTTGGTTATTATCAGACAGCTTGCTTGTATTGTTTCTACTGGCGAAGTTTCATGGGACGCTGGTGGCACGGGAGGCACGTGGGGCGCGGGGCGGGGCATGAACGCGCTCGCACTGGCCCGCGGGCGCGGGGCAGGCGACTGGCCAAGAGAAGGGGTATCGTCACACAGCGAGCGGCAGCCGTGCGCCATTCGCACGAGCGCCCGCATGCTGTTCGCACGCGTTCCGAAATAAGTAAAATTTGCGACAATTTCTCGTCGATTTTGTTTGTTTCTGCTTTGTTTTCCAATTGCAAAACTTTGTAAAGATATAATTATGGTTACAGTTGCATTAATCGTCAACGAAAATACTATTTTACATAGTATAATACCTATGACTCCCGATGTGTAGCTCCTCCATCTTTCCCCATTGTAATGTTATGAATTTCATTTTGCAATAAAAATACCATAGTTATGACTCGATTGTCGTAATGAACGAACTTTGTAAACCTTGCAGGTTTGTACGGAACCCTCGGTGCGCGAGTCCGACTCGCACTTGGCCGGTTTTTATTGATTTGATTAAACAAAATATACGTATCCAATGTTTCCATGATCTGAATGAC
Source organism: Sesamia inferens (assembly GCA_037179545.1). Taxonomy (NCBI): domain Eukaryota; kingdom Metazoa; phylum Arthropoda; class Insecta; order Lepidoptera; family Noctuidae; genus Sesamia; species Sesamia inferens. The sequence goes on along the minus strand of CM073935.1, from coordinate 10,216,882 downwards.
GGACTAAATAGAATCATTTTTTTTTTTACTCAGGAAACATCCCTATTGTCATACTAAGTCGGAGTTGTACTCTTCAACCTAGCAACATTCTAATTCGTTATACTTATAACGTTGTTCAATTTAAGAGTACTTATTTTAAGTCCTCTTCTTAAAGAATAATATATACTCTATTTAAATTTAGTTTAATTTGCAAAAAAGAGAATCGGCGCCAGTCTCACACAAATAATTACAGGTCTCCCAAAGTGATAATGTGCATAGAAATCTTCGTCACTGTTCGGCAACGGTTGTATTCCCCGAGCGTTCGGAAGAAGATATGTATATAGAGTAGTTAAGTGCACCACTCTATATGCATATCTTTATCTATATTTCTATGCACATTATCACTTTGGGAGACCTGTAATAAGCATAACGCTCTAAACGGACTTCTAACGGCATGCCATACGAACATCTAATGGCAGTCGTTACGGGTTGTTGGAGCCCTCAAAAGTCCAACAATTATTCTAACTGCAATACTTCGATATCGCCTTCGGGTTGTGGACGTCAGACGGCAGTCGCTTCACGGAAAATATCGAAGTTTAGCCAAAATCAGCAGTTAGATTAGTAAAGCGGACCCCAGACTCCAAAGCTGACAAAGCTTCGGATAAACGCTGAGATGATGATGATGACAAAGTTTTAAATGCTAAGCTTATTCACAAAATTGATGTGTACCCTCATCCTTCTCATTCCTACAGGATTGTGCAGAGGTGCACAATTAAATATCTTACCTTGATAGATTGAATAGTTGCTCCGTAGGATATCACAGATATCTCCGACCCTCCACTCGTGTTCCAAGTGAACTTCTTCACCTTCTCCCCCTTGCATACTCCGAAGTCTTCCACCACAAGTGACACCATTTCTAGAACTCTAAATTAAATGGAACGTCATTAAATGGGGATGGATATCTTCGAATTGTCCTTGTAAATTGATCGCCGTGATGTTAAATCAGTCGTGGTGGCCTGGTGATTATAACACCAGCCTCTCAAGTACGAGTGTGAGGGTTCGATTCAAGGTCAGGCAAGTACCAATGTAACTTTTCTAGGTTATATGTGCTCTCTAAGTATATCTTAGACACCAATGACAGATTACAAGGTTTTGGAAAACATCTTGAGAAAACCTGGACTTGTAAGTCTCAAATCGCCAACCCGCATTGAGAGCGTATGAGAGGAGACCTGTGCCCAGCAGTGGGACGATAAAAAGGTTGATTGATGATGATGATGTTAAATTGTTTATCTACTACACGCACTTGAAACATCATTAATTATCACTTTATTTTCGGAAGGTTCTTTACAAATCTGTCAGTGCTGCATTAGATTACAAACTTCCTATAGCAGGGTAGCGAACCTTTATGCATCAACGTGCTATTTTTTCTAAAAAAAAGTTTAATGGGTTCTTTCGCGTGCCATCTAATAATTTTGACTTTCAGATTTTTTGGAAAATAATAATTATAAATACTATCAAAACTCTTTATTAAATAAAGTAAGCAAAAGAGGTACATTTTGGTATGTTTTTATTACATACATAAATTAAATTTCAGTAAAATTAGTGTGACTTCTGTTGTTGCAGGTTAGATGACAAATAATTTATGTTAGGGTTGTAGGATGTTACTTTTAGCAAAATGCATGCTGAACTAGATTCATCTGCCAAACGGTTTCTAACCGAGTTTTTAATGTTATTCATCTCTGAAAATAATGACTCGCAGGTAGATGAAAACACATCGATAGTCATAAAATACCTAATTCTGCGACGTGCGCAAAATATTGTGTCGCGTGCCATCAATGGCACGCGTGCCATTGGTTCGCCTACCCTGTCCTATAGTAATCCTAGCCAGTGCTTAGTAATCCTTACTTAAATGAATTTAATGATTTAAGTAAGGATTACTCTTGGGCGTACCCAGCTTCTGACCTAGGGGAGAGGCAAGTCAGATTTTTAGGGTCAAATCGTACCCAGCTATTTTGTTCTACAAACTACACAAAGACATCTACATAATACATTAGGTATTTATAGTGTAGTGTGTATGGCAAACAAACCCAAAAGAAGGTAGGTAAATAAAAAAAGGAAATTTAGCTATCCATGCATGGGCGTACCCAGGTAGGGCCAGGGGGAGGCAGCTGCCCCACCCTATACCTGACCTGCCACTGACTTTTAGGTTTTTAACATTGACACTACTCAACCGCTAAAACTACTGCTACTTTTAACATTGACTAAACGTGTCAATGTTAAAAACCTGGGGCCCTGCGCCCTAGTCACTGTTTTAAAATAGTATCAGAATGGTCGATTAGTAATCTCATAATGATCGATTTTGATAAGTTTCGTAATCTACTAATAAAATGCCGTCACACTTCACAAAAAATCACTTATACTCCAATCCATCCAATAATAAATGTTTAAATAAGATAGTTTTAATAAAATCATTTCTAATAACCTGTTTTATAATAATGACAAGACGAAAATGTCATTCTATCACCATTCCATTGCGAGACGACTGACCGGTAATTGATCGATCATTATAAATTTAGCAGATTACCTATGAACTTTTAAGCATTGATAATGAAATTGCAATGTAATCGTGTTGGAATGACAAATTATAAAAAATAGCAGACTAGAACTAGGGACTGATCACTGAAATTCTATCGAGATTGGGCTATGGTGAATGATAAAATCCCGAAGCAACAATATTCTGCAGCGATAATATCCAGCTGCGATAAAATCTCGCTGTGATAAAATCCCGCTGCAATTTTACCGTTCCGACGAACATTTGCTAAGTAAACGCTTATCAAACAATTATAAGTGCCATTAACAATTTAATATAACTTCATTTTTCAATAGAAAGACTTATCAGTCGAAAAAATAACAAACTAGTATATCAGTTATCGTGTACTATCATTCACAATGACCGCATAAAGTGGTATGATAACGTGTAAATAAAATAATAAAGTTATTAAACAAAACTTACCAGGAGATAAAATGTTAATACGTAACGTCTACTCTGCTTGGCAGCCGGTCCCCAACTGATGTGAAGTTCTTTATTTGAATTTATAGTGTTGCGAAGTTCGTGCGCGGCGTGTGGGATTGATTGGTTAATTGTACTGCAATGTCCATTGCTCTACTTGGTAACAAAAGAAGCTTTCTAGTACTAAGTAAACAATCAATGGATATTTTTTATGCCGATATCGTTTATTTTGGTGTCTATAGTTGACACTCGATACATGAAACTTATGTACCTAAGTAAATTAACAAATGTAGTTACAGACAACAGCACATCAAGCTACTAACTTATAGTACTAAGTTGAACTTTATAGTTAAATCGTTAAGACTCAATGTTGATTGGGAATATTTGACAATTACTATTAATTACAGTTTGAACTCCTGTCGTCCGTACATAATAAGTACCCACATTACTAGAATATCGATGGCCAAATAACTCCGCACGCATTCAAACCGTGAACTTAGAGAACTGAATATCATCATAATTAGTTAATCACTTGCAGGATAATAATGGAAGTTCACATACACACATTCGAAGATAGTTGCACGCTACAGAATAACGCTAAAACTAAATCTCTAGAGCTGATCTTCAGAGTGTTAGGACCTATTGAAGAGTTTTTATGTTTAGTTGAATAACTTTTAAATAGTTCATTATTTTGGATTTTTTATTACACAACTAACTACTAAGAAATCATGTACTACAAAGAATCCACCACATACTCCACGATACTTCAGCAAAAACTTGAATAACTTTGCAAGCAAAGAAAGTACAAGCGCAAAATACAGTACAACATGTACCTTGTCTAAACGACTAATTATATTTATTTATATGTCGGAGACAGCGACGGCAGAGCGGTAGGGTCGACAGCATCTTGGTGTGGTGGTAGGTACAGGTTCCGTTTCGTAGGTGAGTTTTGAATTAAAGCACGACGTGTAGATATACCCTCCAATCTTCATAATAACAATTTGAATAGGCAAACCGACAGTTTCGGTTCGGAGATGTGCCTTGGCCCGCCTCTCGATGCAAAGTCCCCGTTCGACGAACCCCACTTTCCAAAGCGACTCTGTCCATGTGCGGCCATCACAAAATAACGTCACAAGCGTTTGCCCCTCTACTACGTAAATCAAATCAGCAACTTCTATTAAAATTATATCGACGATCTCCGACATATATATATACTTTGTGGGTGTCGTAAGAGGACTAAGGGACCTTACACCAGGGAAGCGGGCAACAGTGCTTATCTTATGAAATACCAAATTAATGCGATCCTCAACCCGCCTGCCAAGCGTGGCCATTATGGCAAACCCCTCCAATAAAGCCTTGGGGGAGGCATTTGTCCAGCAGTGGACCTCTATAAGATAAAGTAAAAATATATACTTTATTGTACACCAAAAAATAAACAATGGGCGGCAATATCGCTAATGCAATCTCTTACAGGCAATCAAAGAATGGACAGAGATCTATACAATATGTAAAGGAAAACCTGTCCGATCCGTGAAGGTATTGTTAGGTATCGATAACTGATTCTACTAATGCCTACAAAGCTGGGCTAAACATAAAAAATCCCTTTAAAAAATAAAAATTATTTCACAAAAGGAGGTAAATTAATACATGTGCGGTAGACAATACATGCGCGGGCGAAGGGGGGCAGCCGGGCAGGACACGCGGCACGCGGTTGCATCGCTATTCGCTCATAACAATACCATCAAAAATGTTGTTGTCACTTTTTCAAAAAAATACCAAATTTTGGGGAAGTGAAAAAAAAAGAATTCGTGAGAAAAAAAGATTATAGATTTGTTACTATGATGATTATGTAAAATTTCATATTTTATTTGGTGATGTGTTTACCTAACCTGTAATATGCTTATGGGTCGGACGGGGTTTTCTTTACGTATTATATAGCTAACATTTATATCAAAATTTTCATTTAAAAAAGTATATGGTAGTAAAAACAATTTTCTATAATACACAATTATTTATTAAATTCAGTTCTACTTATCTATGTAATTCCGTAATTTCATCTCATTGTGTTAAGAATATATGTCAATACTATGAGTTTTTAAAGTTACATTAAAATTGCAAGATAATTATTAACTCCAGACAATGTTTGTGTTCTTTCTCCAGAATAAGCTTACTGACATGAGTTCATATAATTTGCTGTTTTACAATGCATAAATATGTGAGCTGTCACGCCCTTTATACCTGGGGCTTTTATTTAGGTAATAAGTTTTTACAAAAGAGATTTAATAGTGTCTTTGGTTTTTACTTATTTAAATTTCCATTTTAATCAGCGTTATCATACAATACAACACATTATCTTTTACAACGCTTCTAAAGCAGTGACCTGCTCAGAGATGCCACACACGTCTGCGATGTCGCCATGCTTCATAGCAATCTTCACGTATCCATGGTCTCCGAAATCCTCGCCGAAGGAGTTCCTGACTATGTAGTACGGTATGGGGGTTTCCTCGTCGGGCCCTCCAAAGCCCTCGTAGCCAACGATCTGGACCACGTGGTTTAAAACACCGCGACTGCAAAAGTAGAAATAAATTACGTAATCCATCATAAACCGTTCCCACAACTGAAACACAAGCCTCCTCTTTTCCTGATCCTTTTCATGGAGAAAGGAGGCTTGAGTTTGATCATTAGCGGCCGCCAGCGACTTCGTAAGCGTGGAGTTAGTTATGCTCCGCTTCTATTAGTCGCAGCGTGATGTTATATAGCTTAAAGCCTTCCTAGATTAATGGGCTATCCAACGCAAAAAGATTTTTTTAAAATCGGACCAGTAGTTCCTGAGATTAGCGCATTCAAACAAACAAACTCTTCAGCTTTATATATTAGAATATATCATCATCATTTCAGCTGAAAGAGGTCCACTTTTTTTATAAAATATGAACTAGCGCTTGACCGCATTACCGCCTGTAGGTAAGCAGTGATGCAAACGTTGATAGTAAAGCGCGCTAGTTTATTAAGAGCCTAGTGACTCTAGCCTGAATACACTTAAATTGTAGTCCAACCTCGATGTACGCGGCATAAAAGACGAGGCGAAACGTTTTTTTTTTTTTATACTGCGTACACCTTCAGCTCTTTATTATGTTCACCATATAATTCACATAATATAAATATGAAGATATTACGCACAATGGGCGGTCTTATCTCTAAGAGAGATTTTTTACAGACAAAGTTTGGACCATCAGCTATCTAACATTTTTCTAACAACGCTGGTATCGGCTTTCAGTAAAGCAGGATGTAGCTGAACACTAGTTTTTCACACGGAGCGATCTAACCCCTTTTTTGTTTGGGATGGGAAATCATCAAATGACTTCTCCCACTCTGGGCGGAGCGGAAGGGCGTGTCAGACTGTTACAGACTAAAACCCACCCGTGTTCCTTCACTTGCCTGTAGGCCAGAGCCACGGTTTCTTTTTTAACCAACCCGCAACCCTGACCCATGAGGCATAGGTCTTCATGGACCTCGTCACGATGTTTTGACATCTCTTTGAGGCGCGCGTAAAACACAACGCGCAGTCGATCCGGGCCTGGTCCAAACCGGCACGCAATCCCGTGCCTTGGCGCTTGTGGTCTGGAGTTCGATGTTGTCTCCCGACCAATGACCTTGGTTTGGAATAATTCGAGCATTTGAATTAGTTCCCTGACCTTAGACCATGTTCGTAAAAAGATGTAGTTTAAAATTGTCAATTGATAACTGTTGCGGTTTTCAGAGGATATTGTGGTGTGTATACATAAAAATAAATTCGTATCATACCAGTGATACCTAGTGAAAACGTTCACAGACTGTTAGGATAGGTACCAATCTTTTATAGAAATATACCTAAGTGTAAAAAATGTACGACAGTTAATTAATGAACTATAATACCAGACTGATGTGTATATGGATATGCCAGTGCCGGGGGTTGTTCGATTAAGATCCCGTAGCGTCTGACACATACAAAGGAATTACAAGCACGATCGTTATTTCAGCGCTTGGGGTGCCTTGGGCAAGGCTGCGCCATAACCTCATCGTAAGAGTCTCAGAGTAAGAGCGCATGGGACGAGATTGCCTCCATTTGCGAGGCTATCATGTCTGCCTTTGCAGGAGGTGCCCGACTGGGAGAAAGAAGCCGGATCTTCTAACCCCTTCCGCCATAGAAGGGTGCAAGTATTGCCGCAGTTATTTAATGACCAGATGAGGCCAAATGACGGTAAACACTTCCACACTAACATTTCTGTTTAGTGTCAGTTTTAGGTCAAATACCATATAATAATGGCCCAAATTTCCTAGTTCACAAAATAAACTAAATTTAAGTTCAGTGCATCTTTTTCTTTATATTTCATTAAGAAAAGGACAGAAGATAAAACGTTACTTTAGACCTGTCAAATTAGTGCGCTCCTGACGTAATTGGACATATCTTTGGTCGCCATATTTTATAATCGCGCCTTAACTGTCTGTGGAACATCTAATTTGACATGATGAAACTTAAATGTTATCTTCCATCTGGAAAATATGGAAGTTTAGCCAAAATCAGTAGTTAGACTGGTAAAGCGGACCCCAGACCGCAAAGCTGAAAGCTTTGATGCGACTGGGATTAACGCTGAGATGATGAGTTTTTTAACAAGAGATTCGGCGCCATTGACGTGTTTAAAAGGTGTTCAACCTAAATAACTGATAAACACGATTTTGTGGTATAAAGATAGGTGTCTCTGCGTAACCTGTCAAGGCATAAAAGCGTGATATTTTATTACGTTCTTACTTACGTGCAAGCTCTAGTAATAACGCCTCCGATGTAGTTCATCCAGTTTGTAGCGTCAACAGCAACAACTAGGGGTCCGTGACCAGCTATATATTCCACCATTACGTCTTCATTCATGTTACTGCAACATTACAAAGCAAAATAAGATACTAAGACCAGCTTTTATCCTCGGTTTGCTCGTTATCTTTTATATCGATGGGGTTCAAACCTACGACCCACAATTTGTTAGTCACGGCCGATATCACTAGACCACCGCTGTAGTCAATAATGGCAGACATACGTTGCACTCAAAATAAAATACTTAAAGAATTGATACCGAAATTTTCGGTTTCATCATCATCATCATCTTCAACTTTTTTATCGTCCCACTGCTGGGCACAGGTCTCCTCTCATACAGAGAAGGATTGAGCGTAATCACCACGCTTGCTCAATGCGGGTTGGCGATTTCAGACTTAAAGTCCAGGTTTTCTCAAGATGTTTTCCTTCGGTTTCATATGTTACTTAAATTCAAATCATAACAAACGCGTCACCATATGTCAGTGAGTTTAGAATGAACTGTCAATGGTATCAATTCCAAGCATTAGCTGAAATGATAGCTCACTCATCGTTCAACTAATGCTTGACCGCAATCTCTTATTGATGCAATTGTTGATGGTAAAGCGCGCGAGACTATTGACTCTAGCCTTGAAGACACTTAAATTGTAGACAGACGGAAACACCGCCACTGGCAGTTCCAGTCCCTCCATGTACGCGGCATAAAAGGCGAAGCGAAATGCTTCGTCCAGATCGTAGTGGTATCAACAACGTAAGGATGGATACTCGCCGAACAAGGAGTCTTCCGATGATGGAACGGGAATGGGGGAATTAAGTCATGCAATTCCCTCGCACACTCTCCAAAATGCATCCTATAGAACACCGACAAGCTGGCTACCCTTCGCCTGTGGGCCAGGCTTTGGATTTTTCACTTTGTCGTGATATTGGCAAGTAACGTGGAAATTTATTGGAAGGTTTCGTGGAATGCTACAGAGCCACATTTTTTTTCAAACAGCCTGGCGACGCTTTGGGGAAATCTTTGTCTAGCAATCGCTTACTGTGCATACATATCTTTCGATGATTAGACAGAACAATACACAACTCACCAATGATGCTTATACTGCTTAACCCGCCTTCCACTATATCCAGTTTTTGACAGCTTACACTCTTGGTCTATGGACAATGTCAGGGGGTACTCCTCCTCGGTGACGAATTGTAATTTATTTATACAAATGAAGTCCATAGCGGTGACGACATTTCCTCTGTAACAGCCGTTGGTTTCCGTTGAACAGTCTAGTAGTTCCTGGGAGGAAGAAAACTATGATGCGAAAGCGAAGAAGCAGAACCGTTATTGCGTATCACTCTAAAATTCCAATCTGAATTATTTTGACTGATAGTGCTAATAGTGACGTGCCAAAGTTTCGTTTTCAGTTTCGGCCACAAACTCAAGTTTCAGCTGCAGTTTCGGTGGCCGCGGTCTAAAAGTATTGAATTTCTGGTCCGATTAAAATTGGCGTCAGTGAGGTGTTGGTTTTGGTAAACTACGCACGACTAATAGTGTGGACTTCGTAATTGGGTCGTTTTCTCCTTTTTGGATAATACCCAAAAAGAAGTATTTACTTGTAAATATACGATAGTTTAAATACATAATTTTCAATAAACACCAGCTGACTATTCGAGCCCAACGCCTGATCATTTTAAATGAGCATATCATCATGTGCGTTATTTTTAGTTAGGTAGGTAGATGTATGGATTATATTGTTATATTGCTTCCATTTTGAATTTGTCATCAAATCAGTACATTATAGTTCCGCTTAGCTGGAGTTTTATTGTGACAGTCACCTAATATTACTTAATTACCGTACACTGACACCTCAATAAATAAGCGTGTTGTTAGATTAGCAATTTTTCGCCTTAAGGCTTGACTTTCCTTGGAGAAGATCACATAAGAGAAGGTCACATAGTCAAGTGAAAACGGGAATTCCTTTCTCATTTAATAAGTTTGAGGGGCAAAAAACTGATACCTGTATGCTCCTGCTATTATAATCCTTTAACTTGATTGCAGACATCGACTCCAGCACCCCCACGATGCTGAAGGCCCAACAGCCTAGACAAATCTTCTGATTTAAGACCGGCTTTACGACACCTCTTTTTCGCCTGAAACCGTTATTTATACAATATGTAAAGAAAACCCTGTCCGACCCATAAGGATAATAAAGGTTATGTAACCACATGACCAAATATAATATAAAATTTAACGTAATCGTCATAGTAAACAATACAAATGAATTTTTAAATAATCTTTTTCTCCCTCGAATTTAATCCGACTTCCCCGAAATTTGGTAATTTAAAAAAAAGGTACAACACGTGCCGCGTGCCCTGCCCCCCGTCGCCCGCGGAAGGATTGCCTACCGCACACGTATTAAGTTACCAATTTTTTGCGAAATAATATTTTGTTTTTTAGGGGGATTTTTTTAACTTTAGCTCGGCTTTGTATCCATTAGTAGAATCAGTTATCGATACCTAACAATACCTTCACGGATCGGGCAGGGTTTTCTTTACATATTGTATAAACAAAAAAAAAAGCATGTGTGAGGCTTTCGCACTTTTTAGATGTTTAAATATAAACAAGCTGACCCCACAAAAAGAAAGCAATTACCGATAGATACCCCACATAAAACTACCTTTGCACAACACCAATACTATACTTTAAGCACACATATATACAAACAAGTTCATAAAAATTTAAATATTGTCAATCTAAATAAATATGAAATAAAATCAAAATTGATGGAATGGCTACTGGAGCGTGACTATCTAGAAACTGAATCCTTACTCAAGTATGTCACCTAACTTCCTAAATATCTCCATTACACTCACCCACACACACACACCCTCACGCACACACACACACACACACACCCTCACGCGCACACACACACACACATAAACACTCGTAGCGTAGGAAATTTAAATTTTTGGCAATCATTCATGTTGATCGACCCAGTCCTCTATTGTATTAATTAATTAGTTAGAGCAATGAATCACTGTCTCTCAAGATACAGGCTACCGCCTAGTTTGACAGGCAGAGTTTCCTCTTTTGGTGTACATTTCAGTTACATGTATATATAAACCATGTATAACTATGTGAAACCTGATCCTTTCTTGATGAAATAAACATTATTATTATTATTATTAATTAAAACTATTTCAGATTCGATATAGATGGTAAGTAAAAGAAATGGAGTCTTACACAAAATAAAGCACCTGATGGAGTTCGAACCTATTACCTACAACCTACAACTTTGTGTAACTATTTTCATCAACACTGCTCTCAAAACGGTGAAGGAAAACATCGTGAGGAAACAGTATAGTACAGGCATGTCCTAGAGACAAGAAAAAAACTAAGACATGTGACAACTACGTACCCGCCCTGGGCCAGCGTGGTAGAATACGACCCAATCCCCCTCATCTATAGGAGGCCTGTACCCCAACAGTGGGAACATTATAGGCTGATTATGTTTATGATGATGATGAGGGATTCTACAATAAGCATCTTCCCAAAGTGGACGGTGGGCGAAATAAAGTTGAAAACCGACATTGTAATGACGTAACGCCCTATCGCCTCTCAAGTATGAGTGCGCGGGTTCGATTCCAGGTCAGGCAAGTACCAATGTAACTTTTCTAAAGTTATATGTACTTTCTAAGTATATCTTGGACACCAATGACTGAAGGTGAAGAAAAACATCTTGCGGAAACCTGGAATTCAAGTCTGAAATCGCCAACCCGCATTGAGCAAGCGTGGTGATTACGCTCAATCCTTCTCTGTATGAGAGGAGACCTGTGCCCAGCAGTGGGATGATTAAAAGGTTGATGATGATGATGATGAACGCACTATCAGTATCAATGGGTTTCATTTTGACACTTTTAACACGATGCATATTTTACCAATAACCCTTTATATTTATATGGATTAATATCTTACCAATCAAATGATCTGGGTGTATTGTTCCTATATATTTCATCAATGAATGGTTCGTAAGTTGAATCGGCACAGTTCTTTTCCTTTTCTTGGCAAGATCTAGAGCGGACTTGCAATATACGCTCGGCAAATTCCTTCTTCGACATGTCGGAGAACTTTGTCAAACCAAATACTGTGTCGTTTTCTAGCAAATTTAATCTGCTTATATCCTTTAAAGATTCCTGAAATGAGTAAATCGTAATAGATACGTTAATATTATAAACGCGAAAGTTTGTGATTAATGATGAATGGGTGGATAGATGTTTGATACTCTATGACGCAAAAAATACTGATACGGATTTTGATGAAACTGTTCTCTCAATATAGTCAAAGCATCATATCAACCACGATACTTTGTGACTCGATATTCTGACGGAATTAACAGTTATGTGGGTGAAACCTGTGTGTGAATGTGTTTTCAGATCGGTGGGACCCTTCCCTTTTACGTAGGTGGACTCTTGTCCACCTACGTAAAAGGGAAGGGTCTGGACTCTTGTCCTTATAGACTTAATTTATTTAAGACGACTTAATTTATTAGTAACATTAGTCTAAGCTATTCTATTACTAATATCATATGGCTAAAATATATCTGAAATAAAATTTTTGAATTTGAAAATTGGAAGAAAAAGTGGGGCGCTGCTAGTCATTATAATTTGTTAATTATTATTATTTAAAGCCCATGATATCCCACTGCAGCGCGAAAGTCTCTCTACTCTCCTTCCACTTCTCTTTGTTTAAAGCCTCTGAGCACCAGTTTTTATTTGTTGGAATCCAAGTCATCCCGCCATCTCCGTCTGGTCCTGCCGCAATATCGTTTTTTTTTTTTTCATAATTATAAACTAGTGCTTGACTGCAATCCCGCCGATGGTAAGCAGTGATGCAATCGTTGATGGTAAAGCGCGCTAGTTTATTAAGCCTATTCACTTAAAAATCTTGGTTAATAGGAAGGAACACGGCAGTTGAGCGAGGTGATGCAATGTAAAACCCAATAACACGACCAACGATGCTGCGCCAGAGGGAGATTGATCTGGAGACTCTCCACGACCAAACTCCCGACACAACATTTGGCGCATCGTACCCGGCACACATCGCAACACAACTGCTCAGACCCATGATCCGTACGACTTCACCAGACATCATACCGGAACACGACAAATCGCTCGGCGGTAAAACTTTGTCTGGTGGATGGTAACTTCTGCCAGCAGCTGATGAACCCACCACCACCGAGAAATTTGGTTGCTATTAGACCCAGGATTGTAATTTTGGCCCATCATCTGACATACGGCAGATGTGTCCAGATCTATTCCAATTTAGTAATACCAGCCTATTGTCGTCCCAGGCAGGGACGGCTTCTTGTGCTACAGAAAAGGCACGAGAAAAGATCACCAAGGTTGCTCAAGACAAATTAGCGAATGGGCACGCCACAACAGCGGCGGTAAGTCCAGACCATGGTCCGAAGCGAAACTGCATGGCAGGCCGTCACCTCAGTGAAGCAGTGGTGCAGGCAAAGGAGGAGGCGGAGCGTTTGAGGGAGCAGGAATCCCAGATCTTGTATAAAACCAGGGTGTCGGCAACGACTACACCAAGCTTTATAATAATTTCTCCAGCCGTTAGAGTGTGAAGAAGTAACAAACTTAGGTAATAGAGTATTTCTCAATGTATCACAAAAGTAGCGAAGAAGAAAAAAATTCTTACCTTAAAATTCACGAATCTTCTGTCATATTCCTCATTGTTATAAATTTTATTAAAATCTCTCAAGTAATTGTCAAACCTTAACTTAGCCACGTGCACAACTTTTATATCTCCTTTAAGCGAAGTGCGGTTACAGTTCGTCCAATTGTTGTATAACTTTACAATGTGAATGGTTAAAACTGTGGTAAAGAGGAGACAAATAACCAAGGTTGCCCAACGCATTTCAAGTTTTTTTTTAAACTATATTTAAGTATAGAAGTGTGTGATACAAAACAAATGAATGTATTTTGTATAATTTTCCTGTAGAACGTCAGCCAGAATACGCCATGTACGGTCATCTAACGCGATAAGTAACCAGCCGGGTAATTACACAACACACTATCAGGAGCAATGGCCTTCATTCTGACAGTTCAATAACATTCATTGCGTTATTTACATTGTTGAGCAGACATATCTTCCAACATAAGGAGCAATGGAATAGCAATAAGCTTCAAAATGATTTCAACTGTTAGTAATGGTGTGTTCCGCAATTTAGGTGCTTAGTTAGATAGGTTAAAAATTTATACTAATGCGTCCTCCGTGGCGCAGCGGTCAACACGCCAGCCTGCGACGTGGAGGCCCCGGGTTCGATTCCCGGCCAGGTCATGATGGAAAACGATCTTTTCCTGATTGGCCTGGGTCTTGGATGTTAATCTATATATGTATCTATTATAAAATATAGTATCGTTGAGTTAGTATTCCATAACACAAGTCTCGAACTTACTTTGGGGCTAGCTCAATCTTTGTGATTTGTCCGTATATATTTATATTTATTTAATTAGCACGCAATTAGGGTGCTGGATCGTCAGATATAATTGGAAGTTTAATAAGAAACTGATGCAGCTGCAATCCCTGGAAATCTCGCGCAATGTGAACAATACTAGAAAAACTATCCTACCAGCTGATTTAATAGAGTTCGCATCAGGGGTCAACGTCATACCTACAAATACGCACGGCGGCACGCTTGCATCGTTCAAAGGCCGAGCCGACACTTTTTGAAACACTGTTATTTCTGCAACCGCTCATGAACGACATAAATGACTATTATAATTTTGTTAGTGGCATGCGGTTTAGCGTTTTCGCGAAGTTTGCATTACGACGTCAGATACAGCCTGTATCATGTATGTGCTTGTATACTTTGACAAAATAGCCCCACAGGTCAGAAGCTGGGTACGCCCTTGCTGGCTGGATATGCGTATATCCGACCCTACGACAACCCTGGTTACGTACATATACAGTATGTTAAGAAAACCCTGTCCGACCCATAAGGATAATTAAGGTTAGGTAAACACATGACCAAATATAATATAAAATTTTACGTAATCATCATAGTACCAATACAAATGAATTTTGAAATAATCTTTTTTTCCCCGCGAATTAATTCCAACTTCCCCGAAATTTGGTAATTTTTAAAAAAGTGACAACACCGGTATTATTATAAACGAATAGCGATGCGACCACGTGCCGCGTGCCCTGCCGCCCGCCCCCCGCGGCAGGGCGCAACGCACATTTATTAAGTTACCTCTTTTTGCGAAATGATATTTATTTTTTTAGGGGGATTTTTTTTTTAAGTTTAGCCCGGTTTTGTATCCATTAGTAGAATCAGTTATCGATACCTAACAACACCTTCACGGGTCCGACAGGGTTTTCTTAACATACTGTATTCATTGGTGACTGTACACCATGACACGATTATGAGGTATACAATATTATTCTCATTTCCTCGTAGGTATTCAACTCAGATTATGTCATTTCAATCATTATCAACAGTACTCAATTAATAATATGGACTGGGCACGTGGCTAAATAACAGCCGCACAGGTCGAACGATCAGGTGAGCTACTCTTGGCGCGGTTGGTCCGTGGATGGGTTGACCATCTTTATATACCGATACCCCTCCGTGCCTAGGACGATGGCTTTAAATGCCGTAAATATAGAAACGATAATAAAAGCACTTATGTCTCCCGTGGTTTCACGTTCTGTTTAAAGAAGAGTTAAGTAAGCTACATTAACCTCTCAGAGAATCCAAACGTTTTGGACCCTTTAGCATACGTTCTATCTAGCATAGGGATCATTCATCAAATCGCTGTACACCTGTAAGTCCTGCGCATATTTAGCTAGTTTATGGAAATAAATAATTTTGTATTTTACTTAGAATACTCTTTATTATGTACCTACACCAGCGGTCGTCAACCCGCGGCCCCTCGGCCCTCTTTCTTGCGGCCTGCGACTGTTTTGTAAAATAAACTACAATAATTCTAAAAATGATAAAACGAAAGATATTTTAATACAACTGCAAAATCAGTTCAGTGACAGATTTGGCGACTTTGAAAAGGTGTCTAGTGAAATTAAGGTTTTTACAAATCCTCTTTCGTGTGACATTCTGAAAAGCTCATTTAATGAGATGACAACCCGTAGTACGGCGAGTTTCCACCCTTACGTTGTTAACACCTTTACGATCTGAACGAAGTGTTTCGCCTCCTCCTTTATACCGCGTACATCGAGGGACTGGAACAATTTGCCAGCGGCGGCGTTTCCGTCAACCTACAATTTGAGTGTCTTCAAGGCTAGAGTGAATAGGCTCTTAATAAACTAGTGCGCTTTACCGTCAAAGATTGCGTCACTGCTTACCATTAGGCGGGATTGCGGTTAAGCGCTAGTTTATAATTTATATAAAAAAAAGATCAATTATCGTGTTAAGTTCTATGACAGCTTGTCAACTGACTTTGACTATTTGGAAAAGAGTTGCTCAAAAGTTTATTAAAATTTTTGGCAGTAAGTAGTAAGTACATAATTATGCCAGCAACCATTTTCTACCCTCAATTATAGAAAAAATAAATATTCTTCCCGACTTACAGGATGAGCACTTGAAAGCCATTCTTAGAATTTCAAAATATGAAATCTGATGTACAAAAAATATCCACCCAGCAGCCTCAGACGTCACACTGAACGTATTAAGTTCAAGTTCACATTTATCTATTTTATCTTTTTTGACGTTGGCATAATGTAAAAAAAAAGTTTTTGGTTTTTTTAATATCACTTAGTAAATCGTAGTGTTCAGTGTGGGAGTTCTTTTCACTCATTTGAAAAGTATGTATGTTCTCACAGTATTGTTATGTGTACAATAAAGAATATTAATTGATAAACCTGTTATCAAAATTATGTAAAAGCGCGGCCCGCCTCTACCTCATTTTGTCGCCATGTGGCCCGCAACTGCCAAAAGGTTGTCGACCGCTGATGTACGCCATACAGATTACAGAACATAAATATAGAGATTTTACAAAAGGTGACACAATGGGCGGTCTTATCGCTAAGAGCACTCTTTTACAGACAACTTTTTATTATTATTATATTCGATTAAGCACCGAATCAACATTGGGTGGATGAAGTGGCGTCAGGTCACGGGAATCTGCGACTCCCTCATCCCCGAACTTAAAGGGAAGATATATAAAACCATGATAGACCTGCTATCGTGTATGTATCTGAATGTTGGATTATGATTAACCTGACCATTTATTTTTTGACTCAAAACGGGACATTGATTTATTTAGGTCCAATCAAAAGTAGTCAATAAAACACACAAGACATTTTTAAGATTTTTATTCTAAAAAAGTTAGCTGGCTTAAAAGTTACGATTCACAAAGGTACCCAAAATGTTTATTTATTTTTATATTTATCAGAAGAACAAATTTGTTTTAATATAACTGGTGACGATTTCAAGTAAGAAGGAAACTCTTGGCACGTTTTTTTTATATTCACCCTAATTATCAACATCGCCCTTAGAACTGAAATTTGTAACTGGGTTTTCTCAGATGTCCACAATTTATTCATAATAGAAAATACTCTTTCTACTGGAGCATTTGTAGCAGGTAAACATTAAAATAGAATACATATATTCAATTAAAATAGAAAAGTTTTCATGCTTAACATTATTGGCGCGAAAGTGTTTGAATACTTCCACCCAACGCGTTTCCGTGGAAACATTTAAATTATTCCATTCTGTTAATTTTTGCGATGTAATGTAATTAGATAATAATGAAAATTCATTGGAATCTCATCTGAGATGAGATTCCTAAGAGAGATGTATGGTGTTACACGAATGGATAGAATAAGAAATGAATACATAAGAGGGAATCTGAAAGTGGCACCAATAACTAAAAAGTTGGATATCGATTGTCACGGTATGGGCATGTGTTATGAAAAAAGAAGAAAATATTGTGAGGAGGAGGGAGCGTTTTGAATATGAATGTCAATGGTTATAAGATTAGGTGAATAGGTACCAAAGAAACGATGGAAAGGATATGGGTATGATGATATTGTTAGGAAGTGGGTGATTACGGAGATGACGTTTAATAGAGAACTATGTAACTAAAAGATGTATTCCACCGAATTCAAATAAATTGGAATAAGGACAAGAGAATGACGACGTAATTATATTAGTTTAAAAAAAATCTGTGAAAGCAGAAACAAGATGAACAATCACAGTTAATAATATATTTTTTTTCATTTCTATCTTTTTGGGTGTCTTATTTATTAATATGTGTACAGCCATCTATCAGCCAAATCAATGTCGCAACAAAAATATTTTGAAGATGAACATATTTTTAGTTATCTTAGGGACAGATAGATGGCACTTTTTATTTGAGTCGTGAAATTAGAAGTCGGTGTCAAGATTCTCCGACGATAATACATAGTTTAAGAATATAATTATATAAGGTTTATTTTAGTCTTCAGGTAAGAGAAGGAAGAAATCCTCCTCAAATCAGGCCCCTAAATTGGCGTCAGCGGTAGGGACACGGTATCGAATAGAAAGTATCGATACTGTACTCATGAGTAGTATCGATAAAAAAGTATCGTACTCGCAAAAGTATCGATACCTCAAAGTATCGAGTACTTTTCTCAAGCAGGGGCCTACGCCATACGTTAGTAGGGACACGGCATCAAATAGAAAGTACCGATACTCTATTCATGAGTAGTATCTAAAAAAAGTATCGTGCTTGTAAGAGAATCGACACAAAAGTATCGATACCTCAAAGTATAATACCGAGCCATACTTTAGTTTGTCAATGTTAGTAAGTATCGTTGTTACCTACATTCAGGCAAAATGAAAAAATAACAAATGGTACACACGACAGGACATCAAGCTACCACGCACAATCTGTCAGATTTCTTTATTAGAATTTTATATTTATCTCTAAAGCATTATGACTCAAGGTTGATTGGGAATTTTTGACAGTTTCGGGTAGCTTGACTTGCTGTCGCACCTATGTAAATAATAGACAAATAGATACCACCAGTACGTAAAGTCACATTTTTTAAATCTAAAATATTATATATCTCATTCCTTCTCAGTATAATCGCTCGAGAAAAGAAGCTTGTCCAGCTTTTTTAGCGATAGCCGGTTACTGGTTTTAATAATTGTACCTACAGAAGACAGCACATCAAGCTGCTACATTTATTGGATTTTCAACTTTATCGCTAAAGTATCATAGTAATGTTCATGGTAGAGTGGCAATATTTGTCAGTTTCAGATAGCTTGATCTGTTGCAGTCGACGGTATTTCCAGTTTTCGAAAACAATCATTCTAAGTGTATTGAAGTTGGAGGAATCAATAAAAATTGAACAAACGAGTTAGAATCAGTGTGTGTGAATCCGGCAGCCTACCGGCAACGGAAATTATTCGATACGATACCTCGTCAAAAGTACTTGATAAGTAAAAGTATCGAATACAAATGTATCGAGTACAAAAGTATCGGTATCGAAAAAAATCTACTCGATACCATAAAGTATCGATACTTTTTTCGTGTCCCTAGTCAGCGGCCTTCCCACCCTTGTAGAAGTGGGTCGGTATGTGTAATGTGTTTTTGCAATACCGAAACTACGTATTCAGTATTGGTTTAAAACGTAATAAGGGGTATTGAAAATTGAAACTATTTATTTTAGTAACCATTTATTGGCGATACCGAGGTCGGTGGCGGTTAAACACACCTTTGGCGGGTATTGAAATTACTAGTTTCGTGGATAACTAGAGTAACTAAGTCTTCGGTGTTTTTTGAATGAATTTTAGAAATTATAATACAATATTTGTGAAAATATGTAGTTATATAACATATAATTACATATAAGTATAACTTAGGTGTTCCTCATTTTTATGACCTTCTAGCCGCCAGGTCACATTGTAGCGCGTAGGTCGTGTCACGTAATTAAAACTCAGATAAATCGAACTTTGTGTATTGCACGAATGTAAAAGAGTACAATGTATTTGACGTGTACAATGACGGGATACACGAGTGTGATCAAGGAATGGACTGTAATGTAATAATGATGTAGAATATAATAATGATGTACAATGATGTTGTGTCTTACAAGCTATGCACTCCCTTAAATACTAACTATCTCTAAATAATAGTGGGGTAACCAACCGCAAATCAGCTTGCTGTCCTGCGATGTCCACGCGGTGTTGCGTGCGTTCTTAATGCTGATTCGTTGATCGAGGCAGGCCACGGCCTATGATTGGTTGATGTAGAAAGCGCGCCAGTTCAGTCTTCACGTGCTAGACGACTCACTATAGTTCCCACGGACGTTGACCGTTGGTTCTGCAGATGTGTTCCGGAGTGAGATTTATGGGAACCCTCGCTGCGGGAGTCAGGGTCGCAGGGACACGTGCCATGACTTCCGCGTTCCTCGGTGTGATCTGGTGTGAGTGATTTATAGTCAACCTTTGTGTAGCGCTAGCTACAACATATTACACAGGCCCTTTCCTCCATTGCAACAACGAACCAAGCCCAGATCCCTCAAACTGGCTCACTTCAATGCCGATGGCATTAGAGATCAGAAGATCGAGATCTCAACCTTCCTCCGTGAGCACCAAGTTGACATCTTCATCGCTCATAAGACCTTCCTCAAGCCTAACCACCGCACAGCCCTGATTGCAAATTACCGCGTAGTTCGCAACGACAGGTTGCTGTGTCACAAATTCGGCACACTTACTTATCTATTACAAAAGGGCTCTATATTGCGTCCCAATAGACCCCCCACCCCTCTCACGATTCGAAGTTTCAATGTGCCGGCTCGGCATGTCAGGCCACCAACCTATTACTATAGTGTTAGCCTACCTCCCACCCAGCTCCTCTGCAGAGAATCACCAAGTCTTAGCAGACGACATCGCCTTACTTCTTGAGTT
This sequence comes from Sesamia inferens, assembly GCA_037179545.1. Lineage (NCBI taxonomy): Eukaryota > Metazoa > Arthropoda > Insecta > Lepidoptera > Noctuidae > Sesamia > Sesamia inferens. The sequence goes on along the minus strand of CM073935.1, from coordinate 10,196,139 downwards.
GAGTGACTCCGTTATAAAAGCGGGCGACCTCAATGCCAAACACACTGCCTGGAATAGCACCAGGATCAATACCAGAGGCAGACTCTTGTTTGACCTCTCCACCCAATTGAACTACGATGTCGTGGGCCCTATGACCCCCACTCATTTCCCCTATGACCCCCACTCATTTCCCCTATGACCCCGACCAGACATCCTCGACATAGCGCTTCTAAAGAACGTCAACCTACGGTTACACTCTATAGAAGCACTTTGACTTTTAGTCAAACCGCTCCTTTCGCTATAAAATCGAAGGAGCGCTCTCCTCCCCCCACCCCATCCGCGCAGGTATACCCCAGGGCTCTGTACTAGCCCCACTCATTTTCACGCTGTTTACTAGCGATATCCCGAAAAGTAATAAGGCTCAACTAGCTCTGTTCGCAGACAACACAGCCATCTACTGCTCGGGACCCAGTCCAGACCGGATTCGCTACCATCTCCAAAAGCGCGGTCAACAAGCTCGCTGACTGGTTTAAGAAATGGAGGATCGAAGTCAACCCTCAGAAAAGCCAAGCGGTTCTCCACGAAAGACCGGCTATCGCTCAGGTGCAAAATGCGCGTGTACAAAGCATGCATTCGCCCGATTATGACTTACACTTGTCCTGTATTCGCACACGCCAAGCCACGTCATATTCATAGGATACAAGTAGTCCAAAACCGATTCCTCTGTAAAGCCACTAACGCCCCATGATTCGTTCAAAATGAGATCCTCCATTTTGGTCTCAAAATCCCCACCATTCAGCAGTTCATGAAACGCCTTTCCAAGCGTTTCTTTGACACTGCTGCCAAGCACCGCAATCCCCTTATAGCAACGGCTGCCAACTACACCCCCTCGACAATCTCCCAGCTTCGCCGCCCTAGGCACGCCCTCACAGACCCCGATGACCCCTTTAAACCTGCTCCAAGAGGCCAATAGGGCCACCAGCACCCTATACAAATACAAGAAATAGAAATACCGACCTCGTCGTCGAGGTCCTCCGCGACTCGCCCCACAGATTAATTTCCCACCCCGTCCCTTGTCCGATGAAGGCCAGCCTGGGCCGCAGCTGAGCCAGTAATTATTATGTTCAAACAATGACCTCTGAGCTTGTTTCGGCGTTTCTTCTTAGAGCTAATACTAGGAAACGCCGTGGTCATCAAACCACTAAGAACCCTTTAGATTCAGCCGTCCCTTGCTGTCCTCTCTAGCGACGCCCTAAGCCGAGGTTAAGAACACCTGGCTATTAAGACAAATCTAATAATACCACAAATGTGAAAATCCGTTCAACGGTTTCCCCTCCTGTTGTCCCTCGTGGTCCCATTAATGGGACAAAATCCTAGGACCACGAGAAAACAGACCAATAAAAATTATTCCACACATACAGCTTCCTGGCAGTGGGTAAAAATATTCAAAATGGTAGTTGTTCCATGCGTATGTCGAGTAGGGGTTACAATTTAAAAAAAAAAAACAACGTTTCTTAAACAGCATTTTAATTGCAAAAGTATTTGGATATTTTAATTAAGGCACTTTGTTCACAGTTCTATTGCAAAATGGCACTAGCTTAATAACTAATTAATCACAAACATTGGCGCAGAATTCTGGATCTTTTTGTTTAAGCGCACTACACACCACAACCGCCGACGGCACAGACCGCCGACACAAACCGGCGGCTATGTTGAAAGAAGCATGTCGGCAACCTTGCCCGCGCATATTGCCTACTGACACGTCGACGGCTTGCCGGCGGCTAGCGTACGCAAGCAATCAGTTGCCCGGCGACATTTCAGCTGTAGTGACGTGCTAGTATTTTAACTGCCAAATAAGTTTCTGATGTCAAGTCGCCGACATGCCGTCGATAAAGTTTAAAGACTTGCCTAGCCCGCCGGTAAATGTTGCCGACATATGCCGCCGGGGCTTTGGTGTGTATAGCGCTTTAGGTAAACATGTATATCCACACCCAGAGTTTACTAGTTTAGTTTTAGAGTAACAATTTTTATTTATATTTTAATTTATTGTATAAACATTGACAGTACTTTTATCTGAAAACTGTTAGATGTCAATTTTATACCACTAATAAAAATTATCTGTCGAATCTAAATATTTGAGTATTTTTTTAAACAGAAGATCTACTTAGCTGCAACTTATGTATATTTTAAATAGTTTATGGAAAATTACATATTTATATTCGTTATTGTCTCTCTTTTATACTAGTTTGTAACAATAAAACAATATTATATAAAAACTTATATACAGTATCTTAAGAAAACCCTGTCCGACCCATAAGGATAATAAAGGTTAGGTAAACACATGACCAAATGTAATATAAAATTTTACGTAATCATCATAGTACTAATACAAATGAATTTTGAAATAATCTTTTTTTCCCGCGAATTAATTCCAACTTCTCCGAAATTTGGTAATTTAAAAAATAGTGACAACACCGGTATTATTATGAGCGAATAGCGATGCGACCACATGCCGCGTGTCCTGCCGCCCGCCGCCCGCGGAAAGGTGCTTAACGCACATTTATTAAGTTACCTCTTTATGCGAAATAATATTTATTTTTTTAGGGGGATTTTTTTTTAAGTTTAGCCCGGTTTTGTACAATCGGTTATTGATACCTAACAACATCTTCACGGGTCGGACAGGGTTTTCTTAACATACTGTATTATTAAGTATAAAATAATTTTTTTTTAACAATTTATTGCATATACATATATGTATACTAATAAAAATGGATATATATATAAACAACAACACTTAAGAACTAATATACAGACAAAACTAAACTTACTAAAATAAAAAACTTGATGGAATGTCCAAAGCTGCACAAGATTATTAATTATTATAAGTATATACCTATTGGCCCCAACTCCGTTTTTAACTGACTAAACTAAATTCCAGTGCGTCTTTTTCTTTCTATCATCATCATCATCATCTCAGCGTCAATCCCAGTCGCTCCCAAGCTTTTTGAGCTTTGAGTCTGGTATCCGCTTTACCAGTCTAACTGCTGATTTTGGCTAAACTTCGATATTTTCAGTGAAGCGACTGCCGTGTGACCTCCACAACCGAAAGGCGATATCGAAGTATTGCAGCTAGACCAATTGTTGGACTTTTGATTGCTCCAACAACCCGTAACGACTGCCATTAGATGTTCCCAGACCAGTCCAAATATTCATATTAATGCATACAAATATTTGCACTGTGCGGGAATCGAACCCGCACTTAACTTAAATTTAGTTTAGATTATTTTGTGAACTAAGGATTCGGCGCCATTATAATACAATATCTAAATATACATTCAGGTTGGCAAGGATGCACAACAGTAATTTTGAGCTCTTCCTTCATGGATCACTTATACACTAGATTCAACATCAGCGTAAAAAAATGGTTGAACTGAACAAGCGCACAACGCAGCACTTGGGTGCTTCTTTCAATTAGTTCTTACTTTATAATTCAGACTTTAATGCATGCGTGTAAGGTTGAATTTGGTTTGGTGTTTGATGTACCACAGACTGGGTCGTAAAAAATAATGGCTTTTTCTACTGCTTTGTGATAAGAACTTTATATACTGCACTTAAGGCTGATTTTATATTAATGTATATTTACTTTGACTACTTTAGACTGCTTAATACTTGTCGCCATTTTTGATAAGAGTTTTGTTCGAGACTGGGTATCTAGTGATCGAAGATTTTTGTGTTCCATAAATTTTTATATTGGGCCCTGTGTGGCTACTTCTACTGTCTCTTCCTTCTACACTTTAAGGTCCGTCCAAACGTTTGTTAACTTTTATACAAATAAACTATTATATACTAATTGTATATAACACAGCATCATGCTTTTAATTCTCAAAAGATTAGGTAGAGAAATACCTATAGTGCATACTCCCATTTATACATTGGCCCGTTATTAGTTTGGCTTATATAAAAAAAAAATGTAGTATCAAAAACATAAAATAACTTATTGAGATTATAATGGCAAGATTTTACATACTTTTACTACTGGATTCTATTTTTGGTTTGTAATGTAATGTATGGACGAAAGGTAGGTCAAGCTACTGCCAAATATTGGCAATCAACCTTGAGCCTTAATGTACAGCCGTGTGTACATATTACATTACGAGGTCTGTCCGAATGATGATGGTGATAACTTAAAACTAAATGTTTTTTAAAAGTGTTTTAATTATCACCTCAAACTAAGCTAAAAAAATTTACCGGACTGCACGGCTGCAATTTATAAATATACAGACAGCACATCAAGCTAGTACATTCTGTTAAATTTCTTCATTAGATTTTCAACTTTATCCCTAGAATATTAAGGTTCAAGGTAGATTGGGAATATTTGATAGTTTCGGGTACGCTTGACCTGCTGTCGTACTTGCATATAATCCTTTGACGCATAAAAAAAGAAATTTGAACTAACGCCGCTGTCCCGTTTTGTTGATTCAATTTGTATGCTCATTTCACATAGATAATTGACGCAATTCTTTTCTAATCGATCGACTGGTTATACCATAAACAATCACTCATCATTGTCTATTACTTAATAAAAAAATCATAGTCACCATTTTACTACTTGACATCTACAGTGGCCACTTCGTTGGCCAATCCGCAAATGTTTGTGCCAATTGCCAGGTTGAGGTATCCATCGTTGCCAAAGTCTTTGCCCCAAGAGTTCTTGGCTATGTAGTGTGGCACGTCTGCTGATAAATCGTACCCGACTAATTCTACTGCGTGATTTAAATCAACTGGAGATCCACTGGAATGAAGAGAAATAAATAGGTTTACTTTTAGATGTAGGGGTTTCGAAAAGTATTTTTTTATGTACCACTTCTGACAACAATTCACAGTAGGTAATATGAAACTTCGTTCAGTATGAAAATACAGAACTGTTACAAAGACAAGCAAAGACAGAAGATAAATATTTGTTTTTTTTTTTTGACGTGACAACATCTTATAATTCGATGGAGCCGGCTGCACGCTCGAAAAAACGGCGGTCTCATGCAGCGTTACCTCGCTTTGAGGCGTTCCATTTAAGGCTTGAAGTGCAAGCGAGAGCGTCGAACGAGCGACAAAGAGACACAATCGCCCTCCGCGTTCGGCAGCGTTCGACATCTGTCGCTCTCCTACTTGAGTGAGCGATGCATCCGCGTGGACAGCTGCTATGCAATAATACATTTACATTTAATACGTAAAGCATGAAGTGCAGTGAAAAGTGAATGTGGTGTCAATTGTTTATAGCAACTATAGTTGCGGCGATAAAGGTAATTCTTTCGATATTAAATGTATGTTCAGCCGATACCATTCCATCGGTATTTTCTTTGACATGACTTTGTAGACAACCGATTTTTTCTTTTATAAAACGATGATCTACAATAGGAATTTCTTCTTTATGGTGGGTGTGTTTACAAACATTTAAATCTTACCCGCAATGGAACTGTATGACCCCTCCGAGGTAGTGTTGCCAGGTGAGGGCATTGACTGCTACCGTGACCGGTCCGTGCGTCGCCAGTGCTGACAGGATCTTATCTTCGGCACCCACGAACCTAAAAAAAAAGTGTATTTTTTTATAGGTGTGTACTCTGCTGGGTCTAGCATAGTCCTAGCATCTGTTTTACCCATAACTATAATATTAATCTACTTTTTACCGTAAGCAGCTAGCAACAAGGTTCAACATTTTTTCGCAAGTAAAAGATTTTTCTTTAATACTTGTATTAAAAGCACCATCAGTGAGAGAGAGGGGACACTCCGTTTCTTTCTCAAGCACTTAATCTTTTTCTCAACAACTTCATATAATTGGCAACCCTAATGGATTGAAATGAAGTTCAGTATTCATACCATAGCAAATGTCAAAAAAAAATCTACCGTATCCGAAAAAAATATCGTTCAAACTCACTCGTCACAAGTAAAAGACTTCACTTTAACGCCTGTACTGTTCTTCTTAGTCTTACAGGGACCATCGCTAAGACGGAGAGGGTATTCAGTCTCTTTCACGATTACTGCATCAGTCATCATCAGCCAATCGAGAAGTAGGCAAATGTCGCCGCCTGCGCACCCAGTGTTGCCAAGACCTGCACAATCTACGACTTCCTGAAAATATACAGCGTTCTTTTTACTTTATGCGAAACCTGAAAAGCAACTGAATCGATCCCATTAATTTTTACACCATGTCATATTTTTTTCCCAAATACATTTAGAAATTGTTGCAGTGTGGTTACCAAGCGCATACAGCTGACGGTAGTAGTACTAGGAGCACAGCGAGACAGGACCGAGGGCCGTGCTACTTCAGGCGCGGGCGGGCGACCGGTGCATTGACTATATTTTTGTTGGGACAACCAAGTAAGAACAAGCTCATAACTTTGTGATTTTTCATTATATATTTTTTTTAATTTTGTACATAGATTGTTTACTTAAAAATACTGGACACGTGTTATTAATAAAAAATAATGTTGTAAATTAATTGTTAACCAGAGTAATATGTCTTTAGACTAAATCTTAGCAATATCACTACATAGTATAAAACTAAGTCCCTTTCTCTTTCCCGATGTCACTATGTATTGTTATGGGCTAGGGGTATTAAAATGCCGGTTAAGGGTTACGAAGTTTATTGACGACGAGGGTACAGACGGTAGTAGGCAATGACAAGTAGATGTAACTGACGTTGCACCGAAGTCTTCCCTTACGTCCACGAAGTCAATCTCGTGAACACACAATAACACTACAGATGTTACTTCACGTAGTACTCAAAGTTCTCGTTACAGTTGTCGCAGTAGGTATTCTCAAAGATAGCTTCTTAACTGTCGCTTGTTTTCGTATCGCTAGTCGAATGCAGACTGACTGCGGGCTTTTTTTTATTAATATTGCATCTCGTAGTTGACCTTGAAAGGTCGTGACTACTTAACCGGACTATCCTGTGGCTGCCTTAAATGAATTTAAAGCCTCCAGCCAGGGCAACTAAAAACTAAGCGACTACATGCTAAGGGCACCCCCTGACAGAGCACAGCAAGGGATGGCTGGATCGAGATTTGTTTTACTGCGGGATGGCGTCACGGCGCTTTATACAGTATGTTACGAAAACCCTGTCCGACCCACAAGGATAATAAGGGTTAGGTAAACAAATGACCAAATAAAATATAAAATTTTGCATTATCATCATAGTAACAATACTAATGAATTTTGAAATAATCTTTTTTACCAGCGAATTTACTGTAACTTCCCCAAAATTCGGGAAATTTAAAAAAGTGTAAACACCATTTTAGACCTTATAACTGTCGGCGGCGTCAGTGTGTCTAGCCACCGACGCGCAAAGGAATAATTAGAGCTGTACTAGTTTTTGCGTAATAACGTTTTGTTTTTGTCGCTACTATTCGAAACTTACCTGCTCGAATGATTTGTTGTAAAAACGCAGATTACCTAATGGTAAAAGTACTTTTTTTGATTATCGATTAATTATTCATAACAATATTGTAACACAAGTACCTATTATTAGTAAATAGGAACTAGAAAGGTCTTATGAAATACGATTTTAGGAGAATATTATAAACAATGTAAAGCATTTAAGTTCACCTGATTTAAGTTATGTGAAAGTTCTAAAATCTAAAGAATGCCATGCGATGTTGAATCGATGCGTGAAATTCTGAAATACAAAATTGATACCAAAAATCGATACGAGAAATATTTTGAATACTTTCACACCTCTAGTCAAAGGGCACCGCCGTGCAGTTAGAGTACCTATTTTTATGAAATAAAAATCATTTTTATTTTAAATTTATTAGTTTTGCGTAGACATTGCGTGCGTGTAGACGTATCGTTTATTGTGTGATCATAATCATACGTCATCAATCATCATCATCAATACGTTAATGTTTTCTAACGTAATGTACCTGCTGATGGAAGGTACCTAGTAAAACTGCAATTGTGTTGTGTTGTGATCAGGTGTTGAACGATTCGGATGTGACTACTTCTTGGTCAATGTGGTTCCAGCATGACGGTGCCCCACCATATTTTTGCCGACCTGTACGTGAGTACCTCCACTATCAGTTCGGCGAGCAGTGGATTGGTAGGAGTGGACTAACGTTGTGAAACACCGTGCTAATCTCGTGGGACGGTGCCAGGCCGGTATCGTTCTTAGTGAACGAAATATGGAACAACATCTCCGCCACAGCCATTGTGCTCATCGAATGAAATTCGAAGATACATTCGGAGGGTCAGACGACCTTCCTACTTAAAAAAAAGTTCTTTTCACGAGCTGCCTAAGTAGGTATCATTGTTTCTTTCTAGAGTCGATAAACGTGGTTAGACTACCAATACCTACATGCATGAGGTCAACTGAGGTCATGACCTGTGCCTGTGTTGCCATGAAATTACCTATTTATTTTATTTAAGTTATTTATTTTTAAGGGGGTATTTTTTTTTTTAGTTTAGCCAGGTTATGTACGCATTAGTAGAATCAGCTAACGATACCTAACAACACCTTCACGGGTCGGACAGGGTTTTTGTAACATACTGTATAGGGCAGCTGATCGAACATTCCAGATTCGTCTAGACGTAATAATAATAGCGCATAATTTCGAGTACGTTCAGCAAGTATCTACAGGTACTTTTAGGAAACGAGCTTCTAGAAATTTCGATGTCGACACTTCGTTAACAATAGTTATGAAACCTGTACCATTCGATAGGCCACCCTAGGTCTAGCAATGCGTTTTATATTGTACCTTTCTAATACCTAGATCTCGAGATACAGCACTAAAAAGTTATGTACTGCATGTCACGCAATATTGAACCTTATGCCATTGACATAAGGTACATTCGTAACAGTATGATTAAATCTTTAAAACCACGCAACGGATTTTGACGCGGTTTTTTATAATAGATGGAATGATGGAACGGTGGTTGTGTGGAGTTACGCGGATAGACCGCATCAGGAACTCCCGCATCCGTGGCACTCTTCGTGTCCGCGACATTGCAGACAAACTGCAGGAAGGTGTTGTTTGTGTTGCGATGTGGGTACGATGCGCCTAATGTTGTTGTGTTGGGAGTTTGGTCGTGGAGGATCTTCAGATCAATCTCCCTTTGGCGCAGCATCGTTGGTCGTGTTGTTGGGTTTAACATTGCATCACCTCGCTCAACTGCCGTCTTCCTTCCTATTCGCTCAGTTTTTCTGAATGAATAGGCTCTTAATAAACTAGCGCGCTTTACCATCAACGATCGCATCACTGCTTACCATCAGGCAGGCGGGAATGCGGTCAAGTGCTAGTTTATAATAATTAAAAAAAAAAAAAAAAAAAGGTCGCCTACGCTGGTGCTAGTACGGCCACGTCTTACGAAAACTGTGTTGAAAAATTATTATTATTATATTAAAATATTACGTGGGTAACAAATGTCTTGCCATGGCGCCTCCGCCGGGCCGGAACAAGCGTGGTAGACCAAAGAAGTGCTGGCTTGACGTTGTAAGAGATGACATGCGTGCCAACAATCTCACAACACAGGATGCTAAATTTCGCGCGAAATGCAACCAGGACTAAACGCGGAGATGTTGATGATGATGAGATGTCGGTCCATGTAAAATATTGGTTTTCAGCTAAGTCTGGTTACACTGGAAATTGACCCCAACATAGTAGGAAAAAGGTACCTGCACGCTAAGTTTTTCCAGCTTTCCAGTCTTGATAGCAGACATTGCTTCGATGGTACCGATGGTGCTGAACGCCCAGCATGCTCCACAAATACCTTGATCTTGTACCGGACCAATTACTCCTTGTGACCTCCTAGAATAGCAGAGAAAAGAGTTGCAGAGTTACATTATTTCAAACATAATTTATTTTTTTCCATATTTGCCCCACACTAGGAATCACTCCTGTATTGTTTACAAACATTAAAACTCACATACACAAAAAGCCAGACCTGGAACAACTACTTGTAGGTCATACAAATATTTGTTCTGTGCGGGAAACGACCTCGCGACACAACGCAAGAGTCGAAGGCTCTTCCATTTTTTTTTTTCTTTCCGGATGGAAAATCCTCATGGATGTCCGCCGCCCTGGGGTGGGCGACGGGATCTGTCAGACTCGTACTGACTAAAAACCACCCGGGTGTTCCGTCTCACACCTACACCGGGGGCTGCGAGAACTAATACTGCTTCCGCGACCCCCGATTGGTGCTGGCCCACAGCCGTGGGGCCTCCTCGGGTCGGGGGGGGGGGGGGGGGGGTGTAGAACTCCTCCCGTGACGTCTAAGAGTAGCGCGCGTGGAACACTTCGCGCCGCCACCTCGGGTCCTGATGTTTGGGGAGCGACAGATTTCCCCGAGTCTATCGCCCCTGGACCCATTTAGGGGGGCTGGAAGAGGGCATTATCCGCCCTCCGGCGACGCCCGGTACGCCTGCTGCGGGCTGGGTGAGAGGACGAGATCTCCCTCTCCCTTTCCGCAGCCTCCTTCTGCGAGACAACTGTTTCGCAGAAAGAAACCACCGCATCCCAGGACTCTTCGCTGCCGACCATCGACCTGATTACGACCGGCAGCGATAAGTCACTGTCTACTTCAGAGATGAGGGCACGGCGCAGCTCCTCCCAAGCGGCACACTCTGCCATGCCTTAACCATGTCGTCAGAAAAGCCAGCTTAACTTCAGATTCATCAGTCTTTTTAGCAAATACGGTCTACGTTTCTGTACAGACTGTTCCAAAAACATGTGAAGAAATCAACCATAGTTTAGATGTTTTTTTTTTTTTAGTTGTTGTAGTTTTACGCTTAATTTCACCATAAGTCCCATGCCATCAAGAAACGCTACTAAGAAAATCCGGGTAATAAATTCCTTAAACACCTTGCCCGACCCGCGTATCGAACCGAAAGGTCGCAAGCTTGAGGCTCCTCAAGCTCAGCAGTAGTGCCTCCGACCACAAAAGTAACGAGGCAGTTACGCAGTCAAGTACCACCATGATGCATTATTCACCCATCTTCACGGTTACTAAATGTTGCTAAACCTGAATATAGTTTGTTCAGAATAAGCAACTGAATCGATTCCAATCATTTTTACACCATGTTTTCCCAAATACTTTTAGAAATTGGTGCAGTGTGGTTACCGAGCGCACAACACAGTTCACCGTAGATCATAGTACGAGGCGCGTTAGACATGCCCCCCGGCCCTCTATGCAGGGGTGCAGTACGTTCTAAGTATTAATTATATAATATGTTTTAATTAAATTATACTACATTTTATTTTATCACTTACGACTGAATTGACGAGTAAAGTACATAGTAATATCTACCTACACTTGATTGTTACGACAGCCCAAAGCCTGCAAGTGTGATGGAAAATGTAATCACTAGTTAATTACAAACAAACAAACAGAAATTATTATCAATAAACGGGCGAAGGGCGCGTTTGTTAGGACAACCAGCACTCTAATCGCCGAACACATTTTTGTCAAATGATTGCAACTAGTTGGGATCAGTTGGAATGGTTTGGACCGCACATTGGTCCGTTCGGTCCAAACGCTCCCAACTAGTAAACATTTGACAAAAATGTGTTCGCCGATTAGGGGACAGGTAAGATAAAAAAGCTCATAAATTTGTAGTTTTTCATTATTATCTTTTGAAATTTTGTACAGACGACAGCACATCGTGCTACTACAATCTGTAAGACTTTCAACTTTATCACTAAAGCATAAGGCTCAAGATTAATTGGGAATATATGGCAGTTTCGGGTAGCTTGACCTGTTGTCCTCCGTACAATTATTCTTTACTTAAAAATACTAGACACGTGTTTCTAGTATCGCATACACAAAAATTAACGTTGTATAATAAATGTAAAGGCAAAGGAATATATCTATCTATACTCTATACTTAATATATAAAGCTGAAGTTTGTTTGAACGCGCTAATCTCAGGAACCACTGGCTCGATTTGAAAAATTCTTTTTTTGCGTTGGATAGCCCATTAATCCAGGAAGGCTATATAACATCACGATGTGACTACGACAATAGGAGCGGAGAATACCTAACTCCACCCGAACGAAGTCGCCGGCGGCCGTTAGTCTATAATATAAAACCGGCCAAGTGCGTTTCGGACTCACGCACAAAGGGTTCCGTACCATTGATTTATGAAATTAAAGGATTTATGTTATTTGTATGAAAGATTACGCGGTAATAAGCGGTTTACGATTTACGAGGTATTAAAAAAAAACTGCTAACTAGATCTCATTCAAAACAATTTTCGTTGGTACATTTTTTAGTAATATACATCATGTTTTTTTTTAGATTTTTTATTTTAGAAGTTAGCGGAAACTATTCGGTTTAGGAAAAAATATTTTAGAAACCTCAATATCATTTTTGAAGTCCTATCCATAAATATCCCACACGTACGCGTCTGTGAAAAAAAAAAATTGAGTTTCAGTTCTAAGTATGGGGAGCCCCCAATATTTATTACATTTTTTTTATTTTTGCATCAAAATATTAATGCGGTTCACAGAACGCATCTACCTACCAAGTTTCAACAGTATAGCTCTTATAGTTTCGGAAAAAAATTACTGTGACATACGGACGGGCAGACAGACAGACGGACATGACGAATTTATAAGGGTCCCGTTTTTTTCCATTTCGCTACGGAACCCTAAAAACTGGTTTAACTTACTCATAAACCCTCTGTACCTAATTAATACCCTAGAAGTTACAATGAAAAGAAATCATAACCCTACATTCCCACAAAATAATTAACAAACTCAGTAGCAAAGTTAACATAAAAAGACTGATATGAAACCGGTTTCCCTACAAGTGATTAACCTCCATTTGACAGCCACTTCGATTGACAAAAACACGAAACAGAGATTGTATACCTACATACCTTGAAAGCATTTTTATTGGTTTCGTTTGAATACGGGTAAATGTCGGAAATTTTCCCACGGGAACGTGCTAACAGGACAAAAAGTACCCTATATTTTTCCTCAGTTTGAGAATCAGCACTTTTCGAACGTTTAAATTTCAAAAGACAGTCTTTTTTTTTATATATATATAAACTAGCTCTTGACCGCAATCCCGCCTGATGGTAAGCAGTGATGCGATCGTTGATGGTAAAGCGCGCTAGTTTATTAAGAGCCTATTCACTCAAAATTGAGCGAATAGGAAGGAAGACGGCAGTTGAGCAAGGTGATGCAATGTTAAACCCAACAACACGACCAACGATTCTGCGCCAAAGGGAGATTGATCTGAACTCCCAACACAACAACATTAGGCGGATCGTACCCGGCACACATCGCAACACGACTGCTCAGGCCCGTCCTCCGTACGGCTTCACCAGACATCATGCCGGAACACGACAAATCGCTTGGCGGCAAGGCTTTGTCTGGTGGGTGGTAACTTCTGCCGGCGGCCGATGTTATGGCCTACCACCGAGTCCCCTAAAACTCCCGCCCTTCACCACTTCCTAGTACCTTCGCTGGGTACAAGAGGTGCTCCAAACACCCCAGGGGGGTAATCGCGCTAAATAAAACAGTAGAAGTTCAATTCTTGTTCGTATCTAATCCAGTTAAAGTTAGTTAGTTTCGATCATATTTCGTATCGCGCTAAAATTTCAACTTCGGTTGAAGTAAAATCAATGTAGGTATGAGTCATTCATTCATCAGATATAATAATTAAAACTAAATCAATTATAAGTAAATCTAATCGTTTAGACGTAAGTTTGACATGGCATAGAAAAAGTTAGCTTCGTTTCAACTTCCGTTAGCGCGATACGAAACGTAACAAAAGTTATGGTTTGATTGCGATCTAATTCTGTTTTGGTTGAATTATTTTAGCGCGATTGCCCCCCAGCAGTACAGCCGTCTGTTCGGTTAAAAACGCCTGATTGTATACTTTCGAATGTATAATAAGTACGATTAGTAATTTGTTGTTTTTATTTTATTAATTAAATTGAAGTTATTATAGCCAAACAAGTATCAACTCTATATTGATGGAACTTAAATTGATTTCAGAGTGACTAGCAATATTGAAAAAGTTATATAACGTTATTTTTTGTTTATGCGAATCCTGAATACAGTTTGTTCAGAATGAAATGAAATGAAATCGTTTATTAAGCAAGTAGGATCACTCATCACTTTTACGCGTCATTTTTTTTTTAACTAGATGGAGCCGGCATTTCCTAACTGACTACCTCTGAGAAGAAATAGCCTAAAAAAACTCAGGGGTCATCGTCTTTTTCAAGTCCAGACATTAAAAATGAAAACATTTACAATCATTTACGTGACTTTAAAAAAACAGTGTTTAAAATGTCATAATTACACATATTGCTTAATAACAATGCTTAGCAGAGCGAGCAGCTCAGTCCCAAGCTTTATTGTCTTCTAAATAATCAGTGATTTTATAATACCCCTTTCTGCAAAGTTTGGCCTTTATATAGGTTTTAAATCGTTTAATGGGTAAGTTTCGAATGTCCGTGGGAAGCCTGTTATAAAAGTATATACATTGATCCATGAACGAGTTGCCTACTAATAAGCAACTGAATCGATTCCAATCATTTTTACACCAAATTTCCCAAATACATTTAGAAATTGTTGCAGTGTGATTACTGAGCGCGCTACGTAGCTTACGCGTGCGCATTCCCGCGCTCAGCTGACGCCACAGGTCAATGCACCCGGCAGGACAACCAAGTAGGATAACAAGCTCATAACTTTGTAGTTTTACCTGACATCTTTTTGAAATTTGTAAATAAATTCTTTACTTAAAAATACTGGACACGTTACGGGTTTCGCATACTTAAATAAAAAATAATGTTGTATAAATTTTTGCACTGAATTTTCGTTTACATTATCGGAGAATATGACTCAATATTATCATAGATTTCATTATAATCTGAATTTAGATAGCAACTAATTTGGTACGGATTGAGATTGATAACGTAACCTGTTTTGAAAGGTTAAATGAATAAAAAAAAAAGGTCACAATCATATTATGATCTTTTTATTAATTTAAAACGAAATTCGGTACGTCACAAAAATATCGAAAATAAATTATGGTTATGAATAACTAGCTGCGCTCCGCGGTTTCACCCACATAAAGTTCGAACCCGTGGGAATATCTGCATATTAGAACTGCGTATACATCACGCAACATAAGGATTTGACCCAAAGAAAAAAATTAGTAACATTCATATGTGACGTATTTTTGTTTTGTTTTCTTCTGCGACAAGCTTTGCAGTCGTCTACAGCATTCTCTATGACTCCGAATCCTTTGTTTACAAACTAAACAAAATTTAACTTCACTGCGTATTTTTTTAGGGTTCCGTAGCCATATGGCAAAAAACGGAACCCTTATAGATTCGTCTGTGATGTCTGTCTGTCTGTCCGTCTGTCCATCCGTATGTCACAGCCATTTTTTTCCGAAACTATAAGAGCTATACTGTTGAAACTTGGTAGGTAGATGTCTTCTGTGACAGACGCTTCCAAAGTGGAAAAAAGTTGGTCCCCCCCCCCCCCTCTAACTTCTAAAATAAGAAAATGAAAAATCTAAAAAAACATATGATGTACATTACTATAAAAACTACCAACGAAAATTGTTTTGAACAAGATCTAGTAAGTAGTTTTTTTTAACACCTCGAAAATCGTAAACTGCTTATTACCGCGTAATCTTTCATACAAATAACTTAAATCCTTTAATTTCATAAATCAATGGTACGGAACCCTTTGTGAACGAGTCCAACACTCACTTGGCCGGTTTTGTTTTCTATTTGATTTAAAAAAGGATAGAATATAAATATTAGTTTAGTCCTATCGAATTAGTCCGCGCCTGAGGTAAATTGACGTGTTTTAGTAGCCATGTTTTATTCGCATTTAAACTGTCTATGGAGTACTTAAGTTTTTTTATATATAAAATTATAAACGAGTGCTTGACCCCAACCCCGCCCGATGGTAAGCAGCGCAGTCGTTGATGGTAAAGCGCACTAGTTTATTAAGAGCCTATTCACTCTAGCCTTACAGACACACAAAATGTAGTCCGACGAATACCCGCCGCTGGCAAATTGTTCCAGTCCCTCGATGTACGCGGTATAAAGGAGGAGGCGAAACGCTTCGTCGGTCGTCCGGATCGTAGTGGTGTTAACAACGTAAGAGTGGAAACTTCCCGTACGACGGGTCGTCCGATGGTGGAACGGAGATGGGGGAATTAAATCATGCAATTCCTTCGCACACTCCCCAAAATGCATCCTATAGAAGACCGAAAGGCTGGCTTTTTTGTGCTTATCCGGTATCTATGAGAATCGGCCAACATCTATTTTTCATCCCCCTAAATGTTAGGGGTAGTCCACCCCTAATTTTTTTTATTTATTTTTTAGACAAAATTTTTAATTTCTATTTTTTTATGATACAACATACAAAATACATACAATCCCCAATTTTCACCCTTCTACGATCAACCCTTATTTTTTAATAGCCATTTTAGTAATTTAATCTATTATTTATATGGCAAAACAACGTTTGCCGGGTCAGCTAGTATTATATAAAATTATTCTTATAAACAGAATACAATTCTTTAGATAACATTATTTTCGTGTTGTATTTCGAACTGTAGATAACATTATGTTCGTGTAGCTTCGAACGCAAAGACGAACTGTCGGTATCTAGTAACTGGAAAAACGTTGACCGCAGTTCCAAGACAGTTTATCTTATTATAATACCTCTTTGTATGACTTCGACAATTCGATTATTTTATGCGTGTGCAAGTTTATTGACGTGAGGCAATCAAAGGTCATTAACGACATTTAATTAAATTAGATTGGATTAAATTGGAGAGGAGCGGTGACCCAGTGGTATCGGCCGCGTCTTCAAGTTGTAGATCGAAGGTTCGAATCCCATCAGGCGGTTTCATCATCATCATCAACCTTTTAATCGTCCCACTGCTGGGCACAGGCCTCCTCTCATACAGAGAAACATTGAGCGTAATCACGACGCTTGCTCAATGCGGCTTGGCGATTTCAGACTTAAAGTCCAGGTCTCCTCAAGGTGTTTTCTTCACCTTGTAATCAGTCATTGGTGTCCAAGGTATACTTAGAAAGTACATATAACTTACAAAAGTTACATTGGTACTTGCCTGACCTGGAATCGAACCTGCATACTCATACTTGAGAGGAGCATTACTTTGTGTAAATTATTTCATCACCACTGCTCTCAAAACGGTGAAGAAAAACATTGTGAGGAAACCGGCATGTTCTAGAGCCAAAAGAAAAATGTCTTAGAAATGTGGGATCTACCGACCCGCACTGGGCCCGAGTGGTAGATTTAGGGTACACTCCCTCTCACCCAGAGGAGTACTGTGTCCTAACAGTGAGTACATTAGAGGCTGATTATGATGATGATGAATTAAATTAGGTACGACTTGCCTCAGACACTATTAGGTACAGGTCTCCCAAAGTGATAATAAGGACAAACTGCGAGCCCCTTTTCACCGACTTCAAAAGGTTCATAACTCTTTTGTTGGGCTTGGTATAGCTTTTTATAACAAGATACCCTCTGCTTTGCTAGACTTGCCCTACAATGCATTTAAAGCACAAATTAAGTCCAGGCTTTGTTCAAAGGCATATTATTCCGTGAATGATTATTTAATTGATAAGAATAGCTGGTCGCTCTGATTAACTCAGGACAATGTTTGTGTTCTTTCTCAGTAATTAGCTTATTGATACGTTATATGAGTTCATATAATTTACTTTTTTACATTACATAAATATGTAAGCTGTCACGCCCTTTATGCCTGGGGCTTCTTAGTTAAGTAACAAGTTTTAGTTAATTACATTTTCATTTAAATATAAATATATTGTTTTGCTTTGCTGGTATTTTGGCGTGGTAGCTGGCATATGGTAAATAATTTCATTGTTGTATTTTATCGTATCGTTTGTTTACATAGTATTGTATAAAGACATGTTTTTTTAAAAATGAACAGACAGCTGTGCTGCTGGGGAGTTTGTTCCGCCACTTCTTCTTCCCAGCGAAAGCACTAGGAAGTGTCGATGGGTGGGCGTTTTTGGGGGACTGTCTTATGTAATATTGACGTTCAAAAAGTGCTGATTCTCAGCCTAATTTGAATAAATGACTTTTGATTTTGATTTTTGATAATGCGCATAGAAATCTTCGTCACTGTTCGGCAAAGATATGTATATAGAGTGGTGCACTTAACCACTTTTTATGCATTTAACCACTCTATATACATATCTTCTTCCGAACGCTCAGGGAATACGGCCGTTGCCGAACAGTGACAAAGATTTCTATGCGCATTATCACTTTGGGAGACCTGTATTTACTTAATGATGAAACAAGAGAAGGGAACATAACACATGCACAAACTTACCAATCAACCTGCAAAGGCAAGGCCATCCTTTTCCTCCTGGTGTAATAATTATTATCATGAGGATCTTCAGCGTTTTTATGCTTGTCTCCATCATCAGTATTCCTCTCTGTCCTATCATTATGATGCCTCCTTCTATTGTAAGCCTTCGGAAGCTTTTCATCAGATAGATGTAGTTCCTTGAACTCAGTCTTGGACATATCTGATAGTTTTGTCAGACCGTATATGGCTTTGCAATGGTCTGGTCCTCGTGACTCAGCATTAAGCAGCTCTATTTCTCGTACTGATGCCTGGAAATGAGGTGTTTGAACTCACTGATGAAGCTTTGAAAAATGTTATAAAAAATTTGCTTTTACATAATTTGCATTTTTGTAATTACATTATATTATATATTTACTCAATGAATTTGGGTATCTCTTATGAATCAGATTAAATTATTTTATGGTTTAGATAACTTTAACCAAATAAAATTAGTGACATCCATTCTATTTGTATTTGTTTCAAAACATTCAATGAAACAGATGTTTTGTTTACTTGTAACTTAAACCTTTCAACTGTATTTGTATTTCTAACTTTATATTGATCTAGCATTCTAGGCATGGGCATACTCGTGTGGGGGGCAGGGGAGGCAGCTTTTAAATAAACCCT
Source organism: Sesamia inferens (assembly GCA_037179545.1). NCBI lineage: Eukaryota > Metazoa > Arthropoda > Insecta > Lepidoptera > Noctuidae > Sesamia > Sesamia inferens. The sequence goes on along the minus strand of CM073935.1, from coordinate 10,177,162 downwards.
ACAATAGACACTAACAACTGCATGGTTTAATTGCCAAAAATTTCTGTGTGACTATAGCGCACAAATAGTACCCATTCTAAAAAATTGACTTTAGATTAGCGCATTCAAGCAAACAAACTCTTCAGTTTTATATATTAGTATAGATGTAGCTTCACACAGTGATTCATTCAATCTTGCCCTTGTTATTCATTACGATAAATATGCAGTGATATTGTAATAAACAAACGCAAAGATAAAGTTTATGAATTGTTACAAGAGATTTCTTCTATGAAATGCAAACTTTTCATTCAAACTTTCTATTGCAACTAGGAATAGTTTATTTAAAAAAAAAAAAAAAGTATTATTCAAAAAAAGAACTTACCACGAAATGTTGAAATCTTGCCGTATATTCATCGGGGTTTGGGTAACTTTTATTAAATTTTGCTAAGTAATCATCGAACATTGGCTTTAATTCTTCCATAGATTTTTCTCGAGTAAGTCTAATAGGTATAGCAACAAATAATAGGCAGAACAATGCAAATGCAAGCAACCAATCCCACCATTTCATCATTTTTTATGAAATAAAATGATTGTAAACAAAAACGACAATCCACAACACCAATCTTAGTAAACTAATTTTGACAGTAATCAACACTTTTTTTTTAATTTATTTCATGACCATGGATACAAGTCCTTCAGTCGGGTAATCAACACTCAGACCTCAGTGTTGCCAATCCGAATTTTATTTACGTCTGATATAATGAATAATTATTATCATAATTAAACAAAGTATAGTAAGTGTAAATATTTCGATTGATTTAATTAATTAATACTTTAATTACTAAATATAAGTAATATTTAAGTTATGGATAAATCGGAAGGAATTTTACGAGTAATTACCGCTTTCATGAGTGAATTCTCACACAATAACTGTCCTTGATTAACTATGTTATTTTAAAATATCCGTAAGCAGCATAGGTATACACATAATACATTGTAAGGTCGATAATTTAATAAGTTTTAAAATAAGTTATCAATTGACATCGATAAGGTTAGGTGAGCATTCGTTTTTAATTTGGTTTTCTTAGTTCAAACGCTTGTTCATGGCCTATATTACTGCTTGATATGGTTATTAATTGTAGCGTGACGGTAGCGTGTTGTATATGTAGAGGTGCCTCAATGATTTTTAGTACCTACAGATGGTGCAGGGATAATTTACCATGAAACGCAAAACACAAATTCCAGTAAATAGTACACATTTAATGCACAAAAAAATATCTTGTAACTACTTCAGATATGATCACTCCATTTTCATACCATCGAAAATAACAATAAACCACTTATTCTCGACACTTGCTCCCACACCGGTAGTCTTACGACAAAACACATCACTATACTTCTTCAGAACTTCATGGACGGTTGAATGGGTGACATTAGGGGCTAAAGACTTGACATAGGATACTAGGTAGTCTAGCGTAGCGCCAAGTGGGTGTACCATAAGGAAAGCTGATAGTAGACTGATTAGCTTGGCTTCAGAGGCATTGACTTCTATTCCTGTGGATGTAACGTCTTCTGGTAGTGGGGGTGGTGGCTGAGGCTTCACCTCCTTGTTTTCCACTGGGAGGTTGGGCACAGGAAGTGGCAGAGACGGTAAAAATACCTGTAAGTAAATATATAATTTAGAGAGCAATTAAAAAAAATAGATTATTGGTTAGAAGCATGTCTGCTTGAGAGCATTCTGAAAGTTGGCAACATCGCAAATAGCTGTCAACACTTTTTTTTTTCTGAAAAATTACCTGTTTGTTATGCTGCAAGGCCTGCTGAGCGATGAAGTGCGCTTTGAACGTCTCGAATTTTCTCTCAGCCTCATCTTTGGCTAAATGAGCCTCGTTCTTGTAACCTTCCAACTCATGTACTAGGTTTTCGTTCTCAGCCTAAAGAAAATTAAAAATTATATTATTTTCCGTTTATGTTGTACAAGCTATACATATATTGAGCTATATTTTTCCAGTTTTAGCTGACCTTGTATCAGCCGTATTGTAAATGCTTTTGTAACTTTTTTATAAAAACTACAAAAAAGTTTTTTTTAACGTTTCCCCACACTTTGATTTCTCCTGTAGCGTGGGTGTGTTTACAGACATATAAACTATGTCGCAGAAACAGCCGGACCCGGAACAACTACTTGCAGGTCGTACAAATATTTGTTTCGCGCGGGAAACGAACGCGCGACACGCAGCGCAGCAATCAATAGCTTAACCATTACGCTAACCGTGTAGTCCAAAACTTATTGTAATTGGCAATCAAAGCCTGCTTTTACGTTTACTGTTCAACAGAAAAAAAAGGAGTGTGCTTATGACCACACGGCTGAAGTGAAACTTCTTTCGCTCCATCTGTATGTATATATATATATATATATATATATGTGTGTACAATATATACATGTATACACATATATTAATTTTCTATAAATATTTAAATTTATTTCATGGTTTCATTGGTAAATTAATATTTTTGCATAGATCTTCTATTATTATTGAAAAAAAAAAACTCGTTGTAGACCTTGTAGTACCAAGCTCGCGCCACGGGCGCCTCTGTGCTCATATCCCCCACTTAACTTCCGTTCGCCTTGCCCGATCACTTTTCGTAACGATTACGTCACGCGTTCGCCAGCTTACTCCCCAAGTCAAGCATGCGTAAAGAAGTTTCACTTCAAAAACTCTCCAGCTGTACTCAATTCGCGATAACATTAGACAGGAGTTAAAAAATGTTGTTTTTACACTTTGTAATAAAAGTACAATATATTGCGCAGTTAAGATTGATGCTGAATATACTTAAATCGACTCATTTTAACTATATTTGTTCTGAATGTATGAGGCTTTTACTTAATTCAATTTGTCGATGCCTCGTTATTCAGTTGTTATTTAATAAAATTGGTTGAATTCGGCTCGAAAATTAGATGTTGTACATCTCTGCTTTTATGAACCTCTTTTGTATAAAGCTTACGCGAATGGAGTATAGGCGCCTTAACTCTGAATTTATACAATATGTAAAGAAAACCCTGTCCGAGCCATAAGGATAATAAAGGTTAGGTAAATATATGATCAAATATAATATAAAATTTTACGTAATCATCATAGTAACAATACTAATGAACTTTGAAACAATCTTTTTTCCCGCGTATTAGTTCCAACTTCTCCGAAATTTGGTAATTTATAAAAAAGTGACAACACCATTTTGACGGTATTATTATAAGAAACGCACCACATGCCGCGTGCCCCGCCCCCCGTCACCCGCGCATGGATTGCCTACCACACATGCATTAAGTTACCTCTTTTTACGAAATAATATTTATTTTTTTTTAGCTCGGCTTTGTGAGCATTAGTAGAATCAGTTATCGATACCTAACAATACCTTCACGGATCGGAACAGGGTTTTCTTTACATATTGCATAATTTATTGATACGTACTTTAAGTTGCTCATATTTCTCCAAAGACACTGAAGACTTGTTGGTTCCCTTTTCCATTTCTTCTTCATCAAATATGGCATTGAACTCATCTTTTATGTTGTCCAATTCCTGTAAAATACCATAGATTAGCGCATTGTTAACCTATCAACATAACATTCATTTTTTTACACGAATATATCTTTCTTTCTTCTGTTTTCTTTTTATGTACAGACGCCAGAACATCAAGCCACTATAATCTGTGTGTAATCGATTTTCAACTTTATCGCTAAAGCGTTAAGGTCCAAGGTTGATTGGTAAACTTTGAGTGACCTACTAGTAACTGTACTATCGACAAAATCCGGAATTTTGTTTTACGTCCGTAAATAAAACAAAAGAGGATCCTTTTTAGATGGACTAATAATAAGCGCTGCAAGCAGTAGTACTTCCGGTGGTCAGATATAGATTTTGGCGATAATACTTTAATCTGAAGTACCATCTCTATTTCCCATCTGCGATAAGAAGGTTACGTCCGCTTCTTGAAGGCTGCAACTATTCCGCCGCGGAAAAAAATAATAAAAATTTCGCAATCTGTCAAAGTATTGCTTCGATCTGGAATCTGAGCTTTACTTTGAAAATTGGAAGTAATAAAAGTGATGACATCATGTTATTGGACCAGCAATGTCAATGACGATGAGGCACGTAGCTCTGGAAGTCAGGATTCGATGTCTCGATCAGCCGGTTCAGCAATTGTGATTGTGGAGAAGACTCGTAGAAAGCTCGGAAGACCCCGTAGATAGCTCGGAAAACCCCGTAGATAGCTCGGCAGACTCCGTAGATTTTGACGAACTAACTTTCCATAACATGATCTCATCACATAATGCAATACTCCGACATTTTGGAAATAGATACATTACCGGATGATGCAGATAAATTAACTGATGCGGACGCTTCGTAGTTGTTGGACTGGCATCTGATGCTCATGGAACAGCTACTAAACTGCTAACTCACCAATAGTTGGTTGGGACATGGACGCCGGGTTCCACCAGTTCCACATCAGGAAGTAAATATTTGTGTTAAGTCTCCTTCGATACCAATTTCTACTTGAATCATTACCATTAGTAGAAAGTAGTCCTTGGTTTTTTAAACCGTTTGCTGCGATGCAATACGATGCTTCGAGTTGTTAGTTGTTAGTGCTGCGTCTATGTAGATGTTTTGATAAACCAGTAGAGACTTACCTTTTTATAGGACTGAACGAAATCGCTTGTAATAACTATGTTTTAAATATAATTTGTGATCCTAGTTTATTATTATTACTTCACAGTGCAATATAAAACTAAAATCGCATACAAGTATTGTAAGTCATGGCGCCCAAATGTACACCTGCCAGAGAGAGTAATACCATGAAAATAGGTTTAAAAGTAACATCTTTAATTTCGAAGTAATACCGCTCTCTACAGGTAGACGCTCACTAGGCGGCACGATGCGTATGTCAACCCAAAGCATTAATATTTGTATAGCCTAGCTTGATGACGTCTTCCACGTAGCTTCCTTTGGTATATTCAAGACCTCTTGAAACAATATAATGAATGAAATACAAGTGCTAAAGGCATTAAATAAGATTCAAACTAATTTCTGCTCACGAAATTGTCATGCAATGCCGCGCTGTGCCGCCTGGTGAGAAGTCTTAAAGAACGTTACGTACCTCAGTCATTTTGAGCCACATTTCGATGTTCCGGCGCTGCTGCTTCGAGAAATGGTCAGAAACCCGCTGAATTTTCGCCGCCTTGAGTATTTTCGCTACCTGCTCGACTGGCGTTGACAAATATTTTATGTTAAAAATAACATAGACATTTTATATTTTGTTTACCATACACCTTAAGGAGGATTATCGACATGTTGGGGTGGTTCAATACTGAATTCGTTTTCTCAATTTTTTAGGGTGTATTCTCTTATATTGGTGATAGTAAAACAAAACATAAAATGTCATGAACATTTAAATTATTTAACTTTCCCTGTTGTTTCTCATCTTATGACTTTATTGTCTATTCCGCGGCGCGGCACTGCATTTATATAAACTTGTGAAGGGAATGTTGTTCTGCTGCTTTGTCTTCTCTGGCTTCCATTAAGTACAGATTAAAACAAAAACGAGACACAAAAGCATTAGTTTTGTCATTTATGCTTCATTACCGTCTATCTGACCTTTCCATTTTCTAGTTATATTTATGAAGTTTAAATTATTTGGTAAAAAATAATTCTACATCGCACAAGCAGAGTTTATGGCACTGATTTTTTTCTATGGTTGCAGTTTAGGCATTATAGACTTACAATTGACGGTCAAAGCTGGCAATACCAGAATCTTAATTTAAAAAAAAAACGATGGTAAATCAAGGCAGGCTTATTGGACTATAACCAACTTATCTCGTTATTAATCACTTAAACTTACAAGGTACAATTCTTTAGATATCGATGTCGATACTTTATTCAAAGATTGATTTATCTATGTTTCAGCTGGTGCCGCTTTTCTCCAAGCTCAAATAGCGTCCATTATAAGCCAATTCAGATGAAATATGATAAAATGTCCACATTATACAGGTAGGCAGCCAGAATCACGTTCAGTCCTCAAAGCATTGATAAGTCGAGTTTCGTCCACTAAGCGATAAAAAAGTATACCTAATATACGGAAGGAGACTTCCCAGCTTCACTCCTCAACCATTTCCAGATGTTTTCCCCGAAGACGACGATCTAGTGAAAGTTGCAGTAATCTGCTGGCTGCAGGCACCCTTCGCTAGGAGAAACCTCTAGGTGATTCTATGCATTGTTCATCAGTGAACCTCTTTTGGCTGAGGAATGTCCAAGAAATGTCGATTTTCGACTGGCATCGTGTTCGCTCCTAGAGTAACGCCTTGTTAAAGTACATATGACAGCACAACAAGCTACTACTATCTGTCAGTTTTTTTTTTTTTTTTGTTAGATTTTCAACTTTAGCTCCAAAGCATTTAGGCCCAAGGTTGTTGGGGATTTTTTTCAGGTTCGGGTAGCTTGACCGGCTGTTGTGCGTACTCTATATTGACAACTGCAATATAACTTTACTACTTACGATACTTCCCGCTCAAGTAGAAGACTGCACCCAATTTGAGTAACACACGATCAATGTCAATTGGAATAATTTTTAAATTGTTATTATTGTTATATAATCTATAACTTATGTTCCCTTGGTCTTCTCAGCAAAGGTGAAAATGTCAAAATCAAACCAATTCCTACTGATCATATGTTACGCAATTACTCCGCTGATTGCTGGCTAAGAGTATTAGTTGAACGCCTTTAGCGCACCGACGTCAGCGCAATAGCAAAATGTATGGAAAAAGTCGATTCCAAATTAAGCCACAGCTCTAAGCGACAATGTACTAAATGCGTTAGACTTCTTTAAATGTAAAGTTGCTGGTTGGTGATGTTTCTTCATTCTCGCCAACTCCTCAAAACGTGCCCGAGTCTTCAGGTCACTAGTGTTGATCTCCAAACTGTTTAGTCTATTACTAACAAATTCTCAAACGAAACTTTATGTGCTAGTGCCATCGAGCACTTGTACACTAGATTCAACATCAGCGTAAAAAATGGTTGAACTGAACAAGCGCACAACGCAGCACTTGGGTGCTTCTTTCATTTAGAAACTTACTTTATAATTCTGACTTTAGTGCATGCGTGTAAGGTTGAATTTGGTTTGATGTCAGACCCGGTCGTAAAAAATAATGGCTTTTTGTACTGTTGTGCGATAAGAACTTTATACACGCACTTAAGGCTAATTTTAAATTAATGTATGTTTATTTTGACTACTTTAGACTGCTTACAAAATTCTTATCAAAAATGGTGACAAGTACACCATTTTTGATAAGAATTTTGTTCGAGACTATATATCTACCCCCTTATTCATAAACGCTGCTTAAAGTTAACTAGTGATTAGCGATTTTTTAAACATACATTTTAGACGCTTGCACGTCACTTAACTTTAATAATCGATTATGAATAAACCCCTTAAACACTGTGGTGTTTATTCATAAAGGATGATTTAAGTTAAGTGACGTTAAAAGGTCAAAAATGTATGGTTAAAGAATCGCTAATAACTAGTTAACTTTAAGCAGTTTTTATGAATAAGGGGCTAGTGTATAAGTGACCGATGGCTAGTGCACACTGCAGATCCGAATCTTAGAAAATACGGACAGCAACCTTATGTACTATACCTCCTGCTCCAACGCTCCAGTTGTCAATGCTACGTACGTAGTACGTGGTACACGCAGTACGTGCTTCACGAGCATTTTTTAAAATTTTAAACTAGTGCTTGACCGCAATCTCGCCTGATAGTAAGCAGTGATGCAATCGTTGATGGTAAACCCACAGATACACTAGGGGACAAATGTGCCACGACAAGTCTCAGCGATACGCCAAGCGAAGCCAGCCGATTTCGCCTGACAAATATGGCGACAACGCCCAACTTATTCCCGCAGCGACGTCAGATGAAGTCGTGAGACCTCGCGAAACTTCGCCTGACATATCTGGCGACATCGGGAGACTTATGTCCGTAGCAACGTAGTGGTAAATGTAGTTGATTCAGGAGCACAAGGGACTTTCAGCTCGATCAGTTCATTGACATTGTCCTAAGAATACTTCTCTAGGACACTCACATTGCAAGTCTGACACCAATCTTACCGAGGGGTATTGTGACACCAATAAGAGAGTTGTGGAGTTCAGATAAACAGTTTCTCGATGTAAAATACTGGTCATCAGTTGCATCCGGTTGGACTGGAAGTGAACCTAAAGGATCAGACAAGGCCTACTTACATTGCAAGATAATGTGTCCGAATCTGTCTCTGATGGTGGTCCTCAAGGTCTGGTACTCATCATCAATCTGCATCTTCTCGTTGAAGAGTCTCCGAAGCTGGTTGTTGGAAGCTTGGATCAGGGAATAGAAGGTGTTTGCGTTCTTCTTGTTACAATCACCGCGTTCTAGCCATGCGACCAGCGTCTGAATGAAAGATAAATTGGTAAAAAAAAAAACTTAAGTATTACTTCAAAGAAAAAATATTTTAGCTGTGGTTGAAGGTTGCTGCTGTGTGTCCTGAAACTGATTCTCTAGTATAAGAACAAATAATATCAGACATTAACGTACAAAATGTGGGTGTATTGACGATCTCCTTGTTTTAACACCTTGACAAAACATCACAGAAAATGGAAACATCGTTATAGTTACAACTGTCGCAAAAACAATAGGCTGATAAAGGAATTAGGAGGTCCAAAATACTTAAGTATATCCAAAGACCTACAAAAGTCAGCCTCATTGGTGAATATGATGTACTGTTTTATAAATATAACAGACAGATGTACTGCCCATCTGAGCCCATCTATATAAAAACCAAATTGGATCAAGAATAGAGGTAAACAAACCGAAGCTAGGCAACGAGTTGTTAACGCCTAAAAGACAGATGTGATGATTTTCATAAAAATGACAATACTACTTCCTACTAATGTAAACAGTTTATTTATGTTTAGATATTTATGATTTGCATGACAGCCTCCGTGGCGTAGCGGTAGCGAACGCGGCCGCTGCGTAAGGAGGCGCGGGTTCGATCCCCGCGCTGTGCAAATATTTGTATGCATGAATATGAATATTTGCACTGGTCTGGTCGTGCCTCGGAAAGCACGTTAAGCCGTTGGTCCCGGTTGCCATACGAACATCTAGTGGCAGTCGTTACGGGTTGTTGGAGCCCTCAAAATTCCAACAATTGGTCTAGCTGCAATGCTTCGATATCGCCTTCGGGTTGTGGAGGTCAGACGGCAGTCGCTTCACGGAAAATGTCGAAGTTTCGCCAAAATCAGCAGTTAGATTGGTAAAGCGGACCCCAGACTCCAGAGCTAGAAAAAGGCTTCGGATGCGACTGGGATTAACGCTGAGATGATGATGATGATTTATGATTTGCATAGAACGCTTAACCAATTTGAATGTAATATGACTCACATGTAAGTCTAAGCTAATATCCTAACATGTTAAATTTTTGATACATGTACATATATTATACGTAGTCCATACTCGAAAGTGTTACAATGCATGTGTCAATGTATGTCCATTTGAAAGTAATTTAAATACGCAAAATTGTATTGACAAATGCCTCAACTTTATTCATTGGCTGAATTCCACAAAATGTGTTTAAAACTTGGAGTTCATCCATGTTTCTTCTTTTGTAGGGCTATCACGTAAAATTAATGTCGACTTTTTAATGGATTTTCGAAATACCAAGTTAATATGCATGTTATTTTAGTGATTCTATTGAAATATAGTACAATAGGGGTTGTTAATAAATAGTTAGCACGTAAAAGGTAATAATCATGTAAATAATAGGAGATTTGTAAAACATTTGTGTTTTTACAATGTTTGTGTGTGAGTTGTGATAACCCTAAAATGGTATGTTTACATTGTTTACCTCTATTCTTTATCCGGTTTGGCGTTGGTATAGGCCCTATTTGTGTGTGGTGGAGGTTTTGAAGAACTGTTTCATTTACCCTGTGATTTATATGCAAAAAATATAAACAAATATAGGTTTATGGAAAAAAAAATTAAATCCTTCACAATAAAGTTTAAGTAAGTTAGTCGGAAACTAACTTAATTGTCATTGAAAACATGCTGATTCTCACTCTAATGTGCATAAATGAACTTTTTTTTGCTTTTTTTTTTGTACTTTTCTTTTATATTAAAAAAAAAAAGTTTTTTTTGTACTGCACAAAATAATAACTAAAACTAACCGGTGCAGCCTCAGCGAATTCATTATCACTCTTGATCTTCTCCCCAACAACCACAAGGTTAGCTGCAGTGAACTGTTCAATGCGAGGTGGAGTTGATGCACGCTTGCGCTTGTTCTTCTCAAATTCATTCTGGTCGTCACGATTCTGTAAGTGAAGTAAATTATAATTTGGTCTTAAAATATAGTACCCAAGGGTTAATTTATAATATCAATGATAACCAAGTTTTACTAAAATTCGATATGAATGACTCGCAACCACAAGCCATCGCCAAGTAATTCATATCTCATTATAATAAAGCATAAATTGCAACCAAAGCTCTGGGTAATCATTCTAATTTACATTCTACATTACGGACATAAGTGTTTGAGTAATGAATCTAGTGATTTTACAATATTTACTATTATTACTTAAATTATTGTATAAACACCTTTAAGCTATACAGCGCGGAATTGTAATGGTTGTTTTCCCGCAGCGAAACGGTTTTGTCTTAGTAATACAATTGTTTCATCAATAAATAAAATATTAGAAAGATAAAATGGCAGATTTAACATAGTGATAAAAAAAACTCCAAAGTGAGCTCGAACCAATAGTAAACTTCTGATAATCTGTCCATTGACCCGCGTGCTTCAACTATTATCCATTCATACTTTTACGGGCTTATGATTTTCATAAATACTTTTTAGCTGCAATTTACTGAACACGAAAATAAAATTATTATCTAAGATAATTGTTTGTAATTTTTGCGCGCAGACTACTTTATGTCGTATAACTAGAGTCGAGAGCTTATTTTACTTTGAACATTTATAAAGCGGCAACGTCTTTGAACGGTAGTTTTTTTGAATGCTAGTTTGAGCAGTAATTTTTTGTATTGGTACATTTAAGTTATTTTATACCTTATTAACGCACATGAGATTTTTTTGATTTCAACATTTTTTTTCTTTTGTCCGAATGGCGGCGAATTTTCGGATTGTTGCCTACAAGCTGTTTTATGCCCTATCACTGCGCGCGGGAGCTTCTTATGGTTTGAACATTAAATGCATTGCTTTCCATTGAGGCGGTTTCATGCCCATTCCGAGTAGTACCTACAACTTGTAGGTAGCGAAACTAACTTTTCTCACTTTTGCGAGTTGATGATTTTTTTTTAATTATTTTATAACACAAATATTTTTATTTTTGTCTTTTACTCTATTCATGGAAAGTACTCTTTAAAGCAAATCGTTCTGCCGCGGGAAAACAACCATTAAAATTCCAGCGTGTATAAAGGACTAAGCACTCAAATTTTAAAGTCACAAATGATTTTGTTTAAATTATTTTAACTTTTACAAACTGAAAAATATAAGTTTATTGTAGGTATGGCCCTTAAAACACTCACCAAAGCATAATCAATGAATAGAGCTGTTGCCTCACTCTCTAATTGATCATGTAACTTGATGCGACTACCGGACACACAGAATGACAGTTCTACACTCTCCGGATTCTCAAACCGTACATGACAAACCCTTTGCTTGTGCATCTTAACTTCATCAATTGAACCAAATCGTTGGAAGATCTCTGTAATATTATCTTCACTGATTCCAGTGGGCAGGCCTCCGATGAAGATTGTACGACAACCTGGAGGTTTTTCCCTTCTTTGCGGTATAGTAGTGCCAGGGAGTGCAGGGAAGATTACACCATTGCTAAAGTATATATGCTGACTGGTCATTTGCAGCTGCTGGTTCATCATCATCATGTTATTGGGCATATTATTTGGTATCATATTGTTGGCCATCATATTCATGCCAGGCATTATATGTTGCATGTTGGATATGTCCATCTGTTGGTTTAACATAGGATTTTGCATGTTTTGCATCATGTTGCCATACTGCATCATGTTTTGTTGTTCTGAAAAGTTATTATTATAAAATAAAACTACATATGTAGGTTTGTTGGGTGAAGAAATCTTTACGCACAAAGGGTTCCGTACCATTGATTTATAAAATTAAAGGACTTATTTGTATGAAAGATTACGCGGTAATAAGCGGTTTACGATTTACGAGGTATTAAAAAAAAAACTACGTACTAAACCTCGTTCAAAATAATTTTCGTTGGTAGTTTTTATATTAATGTACTACATTAAATGTTCTTTTAAATTCTTCATTTTCTAATTTTAGAAGTTAAGAGGGGGGGGGGGGGGGGGCAACTTTTTTTTCAATTTTGGAAGCGTCTGTCACGCGAACTATTCGGTTTAGAAAAAAAAATTTTAACCTCAATATCATTTTTGAAGACCTATCCTATACATATGTGATTGATAAAAAAAAAATAGTTTCAGTTCTAAGTATGGGAGCCCCCAATATTTAATTTATTATTTATTTTTTTTGCAACAGAACCTTAATGCAGTTGATAGGATATATCTACCTACCAAGTTTCAACGGTATAGCTCTTATAGTTTGGGAAAAAAATGGCTGTGACTTACGGACGGACAGACAGACATGACGAATATATAAGGGTTCCGTTTGTTGCCATTTGGCTATGAAACCCTAAGAGCCACAAACTAATGTATGATGTCATTTTCATACAAATTAATGATGGTCAAAGTGTTGCAGATGTATATGTGTTGTTGTTTGACAGTGGTGTTGTTGTGGTATATCAGGGGCTCTAGTCTTCTATTATAATAGTATTAGAATATCGATCAGTAATCTCATAATGATGGATATTGACAAGTTTCGTAATCTGTTAACAAAATGACGTCATCACGACTTTCCAGTGGTCAATAACTGACGCTGAACTCCATATTAATAAATGTTCAAATTGACTATTTGTTTATAGAAAATCATTTATTTATAATAAAGGCAATATAACAATGTCATACTATCACGATTCCATTATGAGACGACTTAGATAATATTGATCGATCATTATGAATATAGTAGATTACGATTACTGGATCAAATTTGAACAAATGACTTAGTTTTAATTGAAAATGAACAAAAAAGCACTTTCAGGAACAAATATTTCAGTTTTTTTACCTTTACCACCTTTAAATAGGGAAATTGCCTTCTTACTTCGAATAATAATTCAAGGGATTTTTACAACTTGATAAAAAACATTTTTTTTTTTTTGGGAAGATGCAGACAGTTGGTGACTCTGAAAAATCTATTATATAAAATTCTCCTGTCACAGTGTTTGTCCCGAACTCCTCGAAAAAGGCTTTACTGATTTCAATGAAATTTCGTATAAACATTTGTTAGACATGAGAATAGGTTTTATCTATTTTATATATATTGTTATTTTATATATATTGTTTTATATATATTGTTGACGTGTCGTGGTGGCCTAGTGGTTAAAAGACCAGCCTCTCAAGTATGAGTGCGTGGGTTCGATTCCAGGTCAGGCAAGTACCAATGTAACTTTTCTGAAGTTATATGTACTTTCTAAGTATATCTTGGACACCAATGACTGAAGGTGAAGGAAAACATCTTGAGGAAACCTGGACTTTAAGTCTCCAACTCGAGTAAAACTCCAACCCGCATTGAGCAAGTGTGGTGATTACGCTCAATCCTTCTCTGTATGAGAGGAGACCTGTGCCCAGCAGTGGGACGATTAAAAGGTTGATGATGATGATATATATTGTTACTACTTACACAGGTGAAAGCACAGGGTGCAGTTAACAGACTCTAAATCAATAAAAGTGGTGTATATTTGTTATACCTGGCATCATCATATTATTTTGTGGTAGCAGGTGGTCCAACTGCTGCTGCACTTTGTTATCCCATTTGGTATATCTATCACGGTGTTCGTTCCGGTTCCTGTCACCTCTGCTATTCCTTTCCTTGTTGCTGTAGTCACGGTCACGGTTGCGCGACCTTGAGCGTCGCCTTCCTCTTTCTGAAACCGAAAATGAAAATTCCAAATTAAAAATAGATAATGTGATGAATAAAATAATCATTATTTTGTTTGTATACAAAGTGAATACATAGATATTACAATTATTAAACTGTGTCTTGTTCAGTGTCAAAAATAATTAACACAGAATATACACTACAATATAAGCCTCTGGTACCCATTAGATGTAAGGAAGAAACCGGTTGAAGGGGAGGTGCTTAGGGGAGACCTAAGTCCAGCACTGGACGCCTTTCGGCTGAAACGATGATGATTCATATTAAAAACAAACAATAACTAACCTCGTTCACGGTCTCTTTCTCGGCGATCATTCCTCTCTCTACTTTGCCGCTTATCTTGAGTTTGTGTTTGATCTTGATCATTGCTTTTGTCTTCATTTTCAGCTACGGTTTCAACCTGGCTACTCGCGTTTTCAGGTATTACAGGCCCAATAAACTGGCCTGTAGGCGGCGCGGGGTTCACATGCGTTACATGAATTGGCTGCATTTGCATAGTTTGATCCCCTATTATTGTATACGGTTGTACCATTGGTGGTGCCATTGCATGAGGTGGTGCCATCCCATGCGGTGGTATCATGTTGGGAACCCCATGTATAATGTTTTGCATAGCAAATTGATCGTTTCCCCACGTATTCATTATGACGAACAGGAGACGAGAATAATTTTAATGAGATCGCTGAATACTCAATTCGCGGAGTATGTGTAGGATGAATTCTTGAAGCAAAACTATTAAATTAATAAGATCACAGTTAAAAGAGACAAACTTGTATTAATAGCGTTACATTAAATCCAAAATGATGCAAAATTGCAAAGCATATAACAATGAAACGAAGAACGCTTTAAAGTACAGTAATGTCAACAATTGATGTAATAATGTCAATTGTCATGAATGTCATATCAAAATTGTTTTTTATAGTTTTGTGGCATGGCTTTTTGTCTTTTGTACCATTGTGACAATTGTTGTGCAATAGATGCAATATAACAATAATTATTATGTTATACAAAATCGAAATTTGTTACATTTTTAGGATTACCGCGTGAGGAAAAACAAACAATTTTTTGAAATTTGGAAAAGTAATTTTCCAAATTTCTATCTTGGAAGCCACTATTTTTGTTTTGGCAGAAAACGAGAGCTCTTTGAGCTTTTTTGCTAAGATTTCAAATTATATCTAATCCAAATGTAAAATTTCATAACGATTTCATAAGTAGGCAAAACATTTAGTTTTATCGTGTCA
Source organism: Sesamia inferens (assembly GCA_037179545.1). Classification (NCBI taxonomy): domain Eukaryota; kingdom Metazoa; phylum Arthropoda; class Insecta; order Lepidoptera; family Noctuidae; genus Sesamia; species Sesamia inferens. The sequence goes on along the minus strand of CM073935.1, from coordinate 10,161,835 downwards.
TCAAAATGCGGACAGTCCAGAAGCTACGCGTCTTATGCATATTTTTAACAGCTTTATTCTAAATTTCGTAAGAAATAGTGAGACCTTTCACCTTCACTCGGTAACAAAAATCCACTAGCGGGCGTGTCGCTCGCCCACGTAATTTTTTTACAGCGCGCCCTCTCCCCACGTCGCACAGCCCCCTTAATAATTCGGAAATTGCAGTACAGTACTTATTGCAGCGTGTTACGTATTTAAAAGTCAGATGAATTAAACGTTGTGTATTGTACGTATATAAAAGAGTACAATGTGTATGACGTGTATAAGAACGTGATTATGAATGTACAAGAGTATGAACGGGAATGCCAACAAGAATGTGAATAAGGATGTACAAGAGTATGAGCAGGAATGTCTCTTACAAGCTATGCACTGACTTAAATAAACTTTACTTAATAAAACAATAGTGAGGTAACCAATAGAAAACAGTTTGCTGTGCTGCAGAAATCCACGCGATGGCGCGTGCGTTCTCGATGTTGATTCGTTGATCGAGGGAGGCCGCGGCGTGTGATTGGTCGGTGTAGAGAGCGCGCCACTTCACAGTTCACGTGCAAGACAGCACGCTATGGTTTCCCACGTACATCGACGATGGTCAACAGATATGCTTCCGGGCCAAGATTTATAGGCACCTTCTCGATGGATGGCAGCGACGCCGCCATTACTTCCGCGATCCTAATGTGATTTATAAGCAACCCTTCACAACGGGTCGGTGGGTCGTTCCATCCGATTGTGTTGCAGCTGCTACAATATTAAAAATATATTTTTACTAGCTTTCCGCCCGCGGCTTCGCTCGCGTGGAGATCGGTTATATCGCGCTTTTAGATTTTCCTCGTGAATGTAATTTTTTCCGGGACAAAAAGTACCCTATTATTTAATCCGGACTTCTAACTTTACGTCTGCAAAATTTCAAAACAATCGGCTTAGTAGTTACGGCGTGAAAGCGGAACAAACAAACAAACAAACTCACTTTCTGATTTATAATATTAGGTTATTTGGTGTACACATACAAATATTCCAGTAATCTCCCTTGGGAACTTGATGTTTTCTTAGAACTAAAAGTAGCCTATGTTACTCTCCTTCTTTTCAACTAACTGTATGCCAAAAATCAGGTCGATTGATTGCTTAGCTACGGCGTGAAGGAAGGACAAACAAACAAACAAACACACTTTCACATTTATAATATTAGTATGGATTTAGTACTTGACTTTATTACCGTAATGTTATATCATATAAAAAGCTATTTTAAAGCTATATGTTTCTCTCACATGTTCTAGAAGTATACCACAAAAATTACTTTTTTCTAAAACTTTAATGGTCTTGCTTTGAATTTTAATTTATCTCAAAATAATTTTGCATGTGATAGTTTGATCCATTATTGCAACTTTTTGACACTATTAGAATGAATAAAACGGAAAATGTATAATTAGCTCGTCCCTAATGTTCATACATTAGTGTCGATACCCTTGTTCACAAACTACATATTATTTATAATTTGACAGGATCTAGAGAGATAAAAATAATTATTATTATTTAACAGGACTAAAGAATAATAATATTTATTTGTATCTTCAGTCCTTTTCTTAATTAAATAGAAAGAAAATATGCTCTGAACAAAATGAACAATTATGAAAGTAAGAATTTTGGTATTGCCAACTTTTTTTTTATATTACATTTGTCTATAAAGCCGTGAAAATAAATGAGGGCGCTGCGGTCGTGCATATAGCAACCCTGTTAGTGTGACTGTGTGTGTTTATATGCGGAACGCGCGTAAGTTCGCTATTTAAGGGCTGGCTATAACCAAGCATTTGTATGCCTCTTGGATTTAATAATGTCATTGTTATAGCTCATAACACTTTTAACACAGTTTGCGAATATTTCACTATAAAACTGATTAGGTACGGACGACAGCAGGCCAAGCTACCCGAAACTGTCAAATATTTCCCATCAAATTTAAGTCTTAATGATTTAAAGATAAAGTTGAAAATCTAATAAAGAAATCTAACAGATTGTAGAAGCTTGACGTGCTGTCGTATGTACATCAAAACTTTATTGGTTTTTAAAGTTTACGACAGCTATTTATTTCTCTTTCTTTTTAGTCACTCTGACAGACTTTTTACTTACTACAAAGAAACGTAGTCGTTCACTCATTTACAATGAAATAAGACTAAACTTGCCCAAATGACAATGCAAAAAACGGCACAATGACAGTTTTTTTAATACTTTAGAAAAGTCGATGTCGATAAATGTAGTGAAATTCTTTCATCATCATCATCATCATTTCAGCCGAAAGATGTCCACTGCTGGACATAGGCCTCCCTCAAGGTTCTCCACGACGACCGGTCGTGCGCCTCCCACATCCAGCGGTTTCCCGCGACCTTCACCAGGTCGTCGATCTACCTTGCCGGGGGCCTACCCACGCTGCGTCATCGCCGAGCGTCTTGTTGTTTTTAAGTCTGTTTGAGAGCTAATCGAATCTCCTGCAGGCTGACGTCCGGGATATCTTCGGTGCAATGTCGGGTTAATCTTGTTCTAGGGTCTTCAGCAAGATTTAATACAGGTTTTGTCACCGAAGTATAGAGCTGTCCATAGAAATTCTCGACTTCCCTCAATAGCTCGGGTCCGGACGTTATGATTTTGACGTCGTCAGCCTTCAGCTTGCTTAGCCGGCTATGCCCAATAGTCAGATCCCTAGAGAGAACTTTAGTGTCTATTTTTCTCTCTATAGCCTCCGTTATACGCTCGGTATTATACAGATGTAGGTCGCGCTTCAGAGACTTTGAGATCTGCCTATTGAGCTGGCGGTATCTGTAAGCATCACTTGACGACCACAAAACCATCTCACGTCTGTTCTCCATGAGCTCGAGAGTGTAGTCCGAGAGCTTTTAGTTCTATTTGTACAGCGGGTCTTAAAATACTTGGTCCCGACCGTACGGACAGCTTCTACAAACACGCCATTGTACTCGCCCACGTCGCCACTTAGGCATTCGAAGCGATTTTGAAGCTCGAGCTGGAAACCTTCGGAGTTGTGGATCTGGATGGGTGCTGGCCGGAGCGTAACTTCATCAGGCGAGATCTTTGGGGACTATGTTCAGATTCAACGTACCTCTGACCATACGGTGATCGCTGCCGCATTTGAGCGAGTTGATCACTGTAGACAAAGTGGTGCTGACAATACGATAATAAATTTAAATACGAACAATGCTGGTTCATAGGAATAATCCTATACCATAGAAAAAAACCTAGCATAAAAATTAAAAAAAAATGCAAACAAACTAAATCGCATAAAATTGCAAACGGAATAGACCATCCTTTAAAAATATTGGTTCACTGACGTCCGATCGGCGACAGAGCGATCCCGTATCGACTTGCTTTTTTCGCGCTATTATTATTAAAGTTTGGTACCGCAGGATGCGGTGGTCATTAACGTGTAAGCGCTTCCTTATCAACATGTACACCATGTAGAAAATGTGATTAATGAAAAATAATTTCCTGTGACTAAACTAATGGATATATTTATATGATTTTTTATTAGTAGACTGAGAATGAGTTGAGGTACACGATGTTTAATTTATTGTCGTATTATCAGCACCACTCTGTATGTGGATTTGTGTCGTCATGATGAAGTCTATCTCGTCCTTGGTGACCCCGTCGGGACTGATCCAAGTCCGCTTCCACTGTTCAAGCTTTTGAAGAAGGAGTTCATCATAAAGAGTTCCTCCTTCTCCACGAAGCCAGCTAACATGTGGCCACGGTGCGACGGACATATCCAAAATTTCCTAGTCCGTGCTCTTCACTGCTCCGTTTCCCAAGTTTAGCGTTGAAGTCCCCCATGATAACGCTGTAGTGAGTTTTAGACCTATGTATGCCTTAAGAGATGTCCTCATACATAGTCTCTACTTCGTTACGTCTCTACGTGTCGATATCGGGGCGTATACCTGAATGACCTTCAGCGAATACCGTTTGGTTATTCTGAGTACGAGGAACGCTACCCGGGTCGACACCCTCTCGATCTTCACTATATTGTCCACAAGGGGGACCTACACGACACCATCTTGGGACTGATGGTCACCCACCCGGAAATAAAGAAAGTTACCGGATTTAAGGATTATCGAGTCCTCACCCTCTCTTCGCACTTCAGATAATCCCAGGACACCCCATCGTAGCTTGCTCAATTCTTCCTCCAGTTCAATAACCCTCTCGTCGGTCCGCAGTGTGCGCATGTTCCGTGTTGCCAGGTCGATCCGCCGTTGTTTGTAGTAGCCGGATCTCTTCCGGAGATTCTTTACACCGCTTGCCCAGCCGTTACCTTGGCCGCTACCACAATGACCAGGAATAGCGGAGCTGCCGGGGACTAGGGGCCTTGGCTTGGTCGTGTGTCCCCACACTTGGCAGGCGGGTTGGGGATCGCAGGATTTGATATTCCACAGAAGAAGCACTGCTGCGCGCTTCCCTAGTGAGAGATCCCTTAGTCGCCTCTTACGACACCCACGGGAGGATATGGGTTGGTATAAATTCTAAGCCCGGTACCTCACGGCGCCGTAATTCTTCAGACTAGGTCCAGGGTTCGTATTCTAAACAACTTGCCTACATTTAAAAATACTGAAACAGCAATGTTCCAAAGCCGAATTTGCTTATCGATCGCGTCAATATTTTTAAAGCATCCATGAACTGTCAAAACGGGAAAATAAAATAAAATAAAGTATTGTAAAATTTTTGTTTTGCTTGTTTTGTTACATGGAAATTGTATTGTAAAATACTGGATGCAAAGACTATTAAATTGATTTCACGATGTGGTAAGTGATTATGATACAAGAAATGAACAACTGACTTCTTATACGTCATATATTACTTATTTGTGAATATAATACTCGCTTTTATTACATCTTAGCTCGGAATCAGTGCCGAAGGATTTTGAGAAGACAACTGAAGTTTTGCCTTTTACAAAATATGGATTAACATCGATAGAGGAGTTTCGGAAAGCCGAAGAAGAAGTACATCACCAAGAATGGCTGAAGAAAGCTGGTCTCACTAGTGAGGAAATAAAGCTATACCAAGAAAATGAGGCCGGATTACTGGACCAACGCAAGAAGATCGAATCCGGTGTATTAAAAAATAAATTAGAAGAAATATACAATAAAATTAGCAACATGCACAATGTTAATAAAAGGTAAATTAATATATTATTATATTACAGATAATATTTTGTAATTTATTCAGGAATTATGAATACAATGCCATCATATAAGTATTAGGTCAATGTAAATATTAACTCACATGTATGTTTCTTAGCAAGATAGATATAATTTTTGTTTTTCAGTGATAATAGTCCTCATGAAGCACAGCCAAGTACATCATCTGCCTCAACACCTGAAAATCTCATAGAGAGACTGCAGCAGAATCCTATAAAATTTTACCCTGAAGGTCACCCAATGAATGAGCTTAAAGAATTAGAAGAGCAAATGTTTGGACACATGAAATCAAATATGATACCTCTGACAAAAAGGCGCAAACTGCTTCGACGCTTGCAGAGGAAGAAGGACAGGTTGGCTCAGGACAATCCATTTAACATTGCCACAATACAGAGTACATCAAGTATTGATAGACCCGGTAGCCTCTGGGATATGAGGGCGATGCCCCGTTTGATTCCTCACACCATTACAAGTCGAGATCAAGAAGAAAATCCAATGGGTCTACATTTGCAGAATATGTATACTGTCAGGGATAACAAAACCGTGAGAGATGATGCAATGGGTCCCCATTTACGTACTATGTATACAGTTCGGGATAACAAAATTGTGAGGTTAGAACCACTGCAAGCTGAGCAAGAGGAATATGTGGCTGTGGATATTGTGATGCCGATAAATTCAGCTGAATCACAACTGTTGGAGGGAACCAAGATGAGTGTGGATGATATAAGGAAGATAGACAGATTCAAGGATTATGAGCCTGGAATACCTTCAAAGGTAAGTTTGATGAAATACTTTTGACTGTAATATGATTGTTTTCAATATGTTCTTTGCAAGATTGCATTCTCTTTGTTTGAGAAAGTCATACTTTATACTTTTTAAAAAATCTTTGAAGTTTTTGCAACTGCTTGATAGTCTAGTAAAGACCGGTGTTTCAGAACCACCCCAATGAAATCTTATACTATTTTTCTGAAAAATAAAGCCATTTTATTGTTTGAATCTAGTTTAAGTATACAAGAACTTGTCTTTTATGCAAACTAGGCTTGTGTTGCATCACTTACTAGTCTAGTAAGTTATTATTATTATTATTTATTTATTTATTTCTCTCTTCACAACATTGGTTTGGCAATATTTTACTTATATTCCACCATTGGAAGAGACTGATGCCTGAAGTAGGTTTCTGGGGCCCTGGTCACCTCACCAGTGCCCCCCGAAGCAAAACAATAGAGTAAAAAGTTTATAAAAAATATGATCTTGAGTAACACTTAAATAACAACTTTACCTTCCTCCCAGGTCCTTTATCTGAAGAACATAGCTCCTGGAGTCACTCAGGAGCAGCTGTTGGTACTCTTCAATCAATTCGTGCTGGCAAATGGGGGACCGGTGGATCTGCGGCTGATGACTGGTCGCATGAGGGGACAGGCATTTGTGGCTTTCCGAAGTAAGTTCATACTCTTATTTTATGTTAAATAATTGTAGTATTTCATTTTCTTTTTGTGCTATTGCGAAATTATAGTGTGTACTTGCTGTGTGCAAAGGTTTTTGTGCAAAAACTTGTGTTTTCTAGATTTTTAGTAAAATATATATATTTTTTTTAATAATTATAAACTAGCGCTTGACCGCAATCCCGCCTGATGGTAAGCAGTGATGCGATCGTTGATGGTAAAGCGCGCTAGTTTATTAAGAGTCTATTCACTTAGAAAAATTGAGCGAATAGGTAGGAAGACGGCAGTTGAGCAAGGTAATGCAATGTTAAACCCAACAACACGACCAACGATGCTGCGCCAAAGGGAGATTGATCTGAAGACCCTCCACGACCAAACTCCCAACACAACAACATTAGGCGCATTGTGCCCGGCACACATCGCAATACAACTGCTAAGACCCGTCCTACGTACGGCTTCACCAGACACCATGAAAAAATGCCGGAACACGACAAATCGCTTGGCGGCAAGGCTTTGTCTGGTGGGTGGTGGTCTGGTGGTGGTAATTAACTATTGCACTCCAAACCCTGCAGTTATGTAATATAAACTTTATTTCATAATATCCATTGGGGTTTTCAACAAATTTAATCATGGGCTAAAAGTTTACCCACCATGCTTGCGTTAAATAATTTTTGTTAACAATGCAAATGTGTAAGAAATTAATTCTGATTATTAATGTTACATTCTCAATACTTTTATTGTTTTCCACATGTATTCTTAGATGGTAATACTTAAAATTAGTTCATGTGGACCCTGTCGGGCACAAACAAAATAAGTTAGGAGAGAGGAAGCGCTTTTTTACACTCTACTACGTTGCTTGCTAACGTTTGCGTTTGTGTGTGTGTGTGTGTGTGTGAGTGTGTGTGTGTGTGTGCGTGCGTGCGTGCGTGCGTGCGTGCGTGCGTGCGTGCGTGCGTGCGTGCGTGCGTGCGTGCGTGCGTGCGTGCGTGCGTGCGTGCGTGCGTGCGTGCGTGTGTGTGTGTGAGTGCGTGCGTGCGTGCGTGCGTGAGTGCGTGCGTGCGTGCGAATTTAATTAAGAATTCTCAGTGTGTTCAAACATTTCATTTTGCTTGCGAATATTTGTTACCTGAAAAATTTAATAATGTCTGCATGACTCACAAAGAATAATATAATACTTAAATTTATTTCTTCAACAGGCGAAGAGCTAGCAATCCAGGCGCTCGAAGAGATCAACGGCACAATTCTTACTGGCAGACCAGTGATTGCTGTATTTGGCAGAAATACCAACAGAATTCAGGATGATGATGAAAGATAAATTGTTTCTTTTACTCATAAAAAACATTTACTCTCCTTTAATTTGCTCTAAATTGAAAATAAACACAATCTTTATGGTTGCTTTTGAAAAATAAGCAATGTCGTCATAGCTGTTAAATATGTCAATATGAATGACTAATGTCGTAAAAGTGAATATTTAGTATTATATTTATATATAAAAAAATACCTTTGAACTTTTTTATGTTTTTTCACCGCAACCGAACTACCGAATATTAATTACATTTTAGTGCGCTAAATTTTATATTTCCATACAGCTATTATTGGTATTGACGCCGATTCTGTTGTTTACAAACTAAACTAATTTTATGTTAAGAAAAAGATAGAAGATAATATTTTAGTTTAATTCTGTCAAATTCAGTTATTCCATAGACAGTTTAGACGCGATTATAAACATGGCGACTAAAAAATTTCCTCGGTGGTAGGCCATAACATCGGCCGCCGGCAGAAGTTACCACCCACCAGACAAAGTCTTGCCGCCAAGCGAGCCGGGTAGGATGCGCCAAATGTTGTTGTGTTGGGAGTTTGGTCATGGAGGTTCTTCAGATCAATCTCCCTTTGGCGCAGCATCGTTGGTCGTGTTGTTGGGTTTAATATTGCATCACCTCGCTCAACTGCCGTCTTCCTTCCTATTCGTTCAGTTTTTCTGAGTGAATAGGTTCTTAATAAACTAGCGCGCTTTACCATCAACGATCGCATCACTGCTTACCATCAGGCGGGATTGCGGTCAAGCGGTAGTTTATAATTATTAAAAAAAAAAAAAAAAATCAGTTTACGTCAATAGTGCTCTAATTTGACAGGTCTAAACTGACATTTTGTCTTCTGTCCTTTTCTTAATGAAATAGAATTAAAAAGATGCACTGAACTTAAATTTAATTTAGTTTGTGAACAACAGAATCGGCGCCATTGATTCCGTTTTTCACAAACTAAACTAAATTTAAGTTTAGTGTGTAAGCTTAGTCATCTTATTTTTTTGACAAAATGACAGAAGATAAATTTAATATTAGCTTAGTCCTGTCAAATAAGTCGGTGCCTGGCGTAAATTGTTGTATTTTAGACGCCATATTTGTAATTACGTCTTACGGCATCAAGAATTCATATCAGGCTGATGATATCGCGCTGGCAGACGCGGACAGGGAACGGTTGGAGCGGCGGGTAAATGCGTGGAGGAACTCGCTTGATAACGGAGGTCTTAAACTCAATGTGGCGAAGACGGTGTACATGGCCAGCAACACCACAGACCCTGTGCCTGTGTGCATAGGCGAAGACATGGTCGAGTGCACAGACCAATTTAAATGTTTGGGGTTTGTGCTCCACGCGTCCGGCCACATTTATTTCGACGTTAAGGCACGCATTTCCGCAGCTTGGGCAAAATGGCGTGAGGTGACAGGTGTCATTTGTGACCCCAAAACGCCGGTTAAGCTTTAGGGAGAGGTCTATAAGACCTTCACTAGACCTGTTCTTCTGCATGGCAGTGAGGCGTGGCCATTGCTTGAGCGAAACAAGCAGGGGCTGCGTGACACGGAGATAAATATGCTGCGGTGGATGTGTGGAGTGACGCTGAAAGACCGCATCAGGAACTCCCTCATCTGCGGCAGTCTTCGTGCCCGTGTACAGACAAACTGCAAGAGAGTCGCCTACGCTGCTACGGTCATGTCTTACGAAAACCGGCATTTTACGTGGGTAACAAATGTCTTGCTATAGAGCCTCCGCCGGGCCGGATCAAGCGTGGTAGACCAAAGAAGTGCTGGCTTGACGTTGTAAGAGATGGCATGCGTTCCAACAATTTTACACCACGGGATGCCAGAGATCGTGCAAATTGGAGGCGTATTAGTAGGAAAGCGGACTATGGGCTCCAACGCGAAAGCCGCGCATGCTACCGGGTTTATATGCTGAGATGATGATGATTTGTAATTACGTCTAAACTGTCTGCGGAATGCCTTAATTTGACAGGACTAATATTATTTCAATATAATATTTCATCTTCTGTCCTTTTTAAAATGAAATAGAAAAAGATGCACTAAATTAAGTTTAGTTTTTGGACAAGGGAATCGGGTTCAGTAACAAATTAATCAAAATGAGGTAATAGAGGGCTCATGGCAAAGAAATAACGGCTGCACGGGTCGATGGATCAGGTTCAGCTAATCTTCCCGCGGTTGCTCCGTAGATGAGTGATGCGCCCATGAGGGTTTTCCACCAGCAGATGGGTGACTTTTAATATCGAGATCACCGTGGCTCGCACATTAAGCCCTTAGTACAGGCTGTCATCCTTGGACCTTTGATAGTCGTTTGTAGTCAGAAGCGCCGAAGTCTGACAATCGGTATCGAGTTATCATATCACGTAACTGGAACAGATAAACAGTCGTTCGGTGTAAAATATTTTCCGAATATTAACCGGTTAGATTGGAAGCCAACCCGTAACTTAGGAAAAGGCTATGCAAATTGATTGAAGGTAATATTTGACAGCTATTTGCGACGTTGCCAGCTTTTAATATGCACAACGAAATTTGCACAGTTTTGCTGTTGTCTCACTCTTTCATCAGTTATGTAACGGTCTCTTTGATAAGCTGATCTGTATTTTTAAGTTATTGTACACAATTTGTATAGTGAGGTACTGACGGTCTGTACCCGACAGTACAGTGTTCTTGGGATCTTTTAGCCCTTGAATTACCTTTTAGTATTAAAGAAATTGTTTTTTGAAAATGGCAACATTTATGATACAAGGAGGGGCGTTCTTCTTTTTTTTCCACGCGCCAATTGTACCTTGTACAAGCATGGAAGATGGAAGATATGGACATGGGATTCATGGAAGTCCATGTTCAATGCCTGACAGGCATTTGCAAACATTAGACCATTAAAAAAAAAGAAGATTGCGTAGTAAGTACTTCGCTATTGGTGCGTGAATATGATAAGATGTTTAAACGTGATAATGCAAAGGAAGTATGCTAGCTGCATATTTCCTCCCTTTGGAAAATGCGTGTGGTTTATGTGTGGCGGAAAATGTACTGTACTCTGCTGATTGATAAGATGTAATCAAATGTATGAATGTATTTTAAGATTTTGTGTGTAATTGTAGCAGGAATGCATAAATGTATAACATGTAGGTATTACTTTCAATGATACGCCACAGGTCGCGTCCTAGCTCAAACGAACGTTGCGTTGATTCAGCGAACACAAAGGCAGTGGTCGTAGACGCCGTCGGTATTTTAACATAACAAATTATGTACGCAATGAATGCGTATTTTTTGGTTTGATTTTTACGACAAGGGAACACACTACAATGTAAAAAGGTCACATCAGGATCAAATCCTAACACTTTACAATGGAAATAACACATCTTGCACTATAATGCATATTCATTGTCATATCGATTGGGAAAATATAACATACACCGCTGTATATGAACTTAGTTTAGTCTGTCAGCAAAATAAATTTAAGGCTGGAGCACTATTTATGGATTAATTCAACTTCAATATCTTCAACTTAGGTTAACTATAATAAAAAAGTTGTTTCTTTGGGACACGAAATATTGGATACGGACGACAGTGGGTCAAATTACGCGAAACTGTCAAATATTCTCCATCAACCTTAAGCCTTAATGCTCTAGCGATAAGGTATAAAATCTAATTAAGAAATTTGACAGATTGTAGTAGCTTTTATTGTGCTCTCGTCTGTATTAATCTTTTGCGCAGGCGCAATTTCTCTTGTTCACTTACTAAATCAGTACGTACAGAATAAAAAAAGTAGTTAGTCGTGGTTAAAAACGGTGGCTACCAATAATACCTACGTCAAACACTGACAAATTTGACAGGACTAAATTAATATTTATCTTATTGTACTATTCTTAGGGCTGATATTTCAATGATGTGATAACTTTATTCGGGGAATAATTTAGAAATTTTGACAGTTATAGAAAAAAAGGTTTGTGTGGTTTTATGAAATCACGGTACAAGTGAAACTTTTTGCTCTGACGAGCGCCACTTTTTCCCTGCTCCGCGACCGACTGTCACGCGACATGCAACACACAGACGAAAAAATTTGAGACGATGTACACTTTAAAACGTTAATTGTATTCCAATAACTTATCTAGCGATAAAAAAATCCGTTCTTACAGATGTAGATAAAAAATATGAACTAAATTTAAATTTAGTTGAACAAGAGAATCTGCGCCATTTTACTAAGTACCAATTCAATGTAGCTTTGAGCCCAGCCTGGTTACCATACTTAGCATGGTTTACCTTAGACTTAAGTTTGTATTTTTTTTTAATTATGCTGCCCCACACTAGGAATTTCTCCTTTATCGTTGTTGCGTTTACAAACATATACTTTAAGTCGACACGCAGCAGTCGATCGCTCAGCTCTGTATCAGTCGTGTCGTAACTTATTCCGTATAGCTGCTTTATTCTAGTGACGTTTATACACCGTGGAATTGTAGTTGATGATTCGACCCGTCTATCTGACATAGACGGGTTGAATAGGTAAGTTTCTATGGGACAGTTTTTTCGCCAATACGATGTTGGTTCCATAGAGAAAGTTGTTCAGTGTGGCTACCATGAGTTTTCATTTCGAGACTCGATCGTCGATATCGAGCGCGTTTAGCGCTCTCATTGGTTGAGAGTTCTTACAACCTTGAAGCGGGCCAATCGATGAGTCAAACGCGCTCGCTATCGACGATCGAGTCTCGTAATGAAAACTCATGGTAGCCACACTGCTTTACAGGCTGTACCATATCTTTGTATTGACCACATCTTTCTGATACAGTTGTATATTTTGTTGTGTAGCGTTACCAGTATTTGTTGATTCCCCTGCTGATAAATTAATTTAATAGAAAGTGTCTATATAAAATAAAATACTAATTATAATATATACTTAAGTGTGATTGTATTACACACTATAGGTCGTATCTCATATAAATTATTGCACTGTATTCATGAAATTCATCACTATACATTATTTTTTGTTTATGCAAAACCCGAAACACGTGTTCAGTATTTTTAAGCTTGCTGTTGTACTTGGTTGTCCCAACAAAAATTTGCGCGGTGACCTCTGGCGTCAGCTGTTGCACGCGGTTTCGCATAAACTAAAATAACGTTGTATATTGTGTTACATAAATATTAGCCTAATGATTCATTCTAACATCATATAAAACGTAATAGGGATGTATCAAAGGTATGAAAATCGAAAAAAATAATTAGTCCGCCTTATAGATATTAAAAAAAATTAAGACACGTATTTTTTATGTTGTCGAAATTACCAAAAACTACTCTAAATATAGCGTATTAAAATTACGGAGTGGGGGCTAATTACGTCACGCCGTGGAATATTTTCATGCATATTCATTTGTCATGCGACATTTCAAATCAATGTATCTTCCTAAGTATTTGAATGAAAGAAAAAATAAAAAATACGTGTTCAATATTTTTTATAAATCTATCTGATGGACATTAAATTATTTTTTAGGATACAACCCAATTATGTATGTATGTCCGTCCTTTAGTTCGCATTGTAACTCCTAAGCAGACTTTCGTGATCCTGGCGCCATTTTCCTTCTTCAAAAAGTAAACTTAAAGTTCAGCGTATCCTTTTCATTCTATTTCAATATGAAAGGGACTGAAGGTAAATTTTAGTTTATTCCTGTTGATTCAGTGAGCGCCTGACGTTATTGACGTATTTTTAGTAGCCAGTATTAGTATTTCATCTAAACTGTCTATGGAGCTTTCTGATTTGACAGGACTAAACTTTCACTGAACTTAAATTTAGTTTTAGTTTGTGAACTAGGGAAACGGCGCAATTGTTTATCCGTTTTCAATAAAAAGGAGGTTCTTTTGTCGACTGGTATTTATGTTAGTCTTAGCCACGGCTTTCTCAACAAAACTCCGCAACCAATGTCATGGTGTGTCATAAACCAAAAATCTAATAAATATGACATTAATTACCCTGTCACAGAGGTCTGCATTCTAACTGAGTAATACACAATCAGCATTTTGCTAATTCATTGCTCCATCATCCGCATCCGAAGCTTTTTCAGCTTTTAGAGTCTGCCTGAGCTTTACCGGTCGTAACTGCTGATTTTGGCTAAACTTCGATATTTTCCGTGAAGCGACTGCCGTCTGTCCTCCACAACCCGAAGGCGTTATCGAAGCATTTTAATTAGCCCAATTGTTGGACTTTTGAAGGCTCCAACCACCCGTCATGACTGCCATTAGGTTCATATGGCAACCGGGACTAACGGCTTAACGTGGTAGGCCATAACATCGAAGTTACCACCCACCAGACAAAGCCTTGTCGCCAAGCGATTTATCGTGTTCCGGCATGATGTCTGGTAAAGCCGTACGGAGGACGGGTCTGAGCAGTTGTGTTATGTGTGCCGGGTACGATGCGCCTAATTTTGTTGTGTTGGGAGTTTGGTCGTGGAGGGTCTTCAGATCAATCTCCCTTTGTCAAGTCAAATTTTTAGAGTGGGTAATCTTTATGCGTTATAGTCAGCTGCAGGCAGCTGTCTACACCTACCCCCCCTGGGTACGCCTATGCACCCTATTACCTACTATGAAAATACAATCTATAAAATGAAATTGCTACTGATAGTATGTTAAGCAATTACCCCGCTTCATCCCAGCAATGAACATTATTGAGTGATTATGTGACTCGAGTTAATTTCGAGTAAGTAGCATTTAAGTTACAAGCTCACTAAAGGATAGACAGACAACTAGAGAAAATGTATATCTATTATATAAGGAGCTATAATGATAAGTGTTTTGATACGAATTTTGCTGCATCTGTCTTATGTAAAACATAACGACGTTTAAACGTATTATCTCTTTCTTCGTGTTATATGATATTAAGATTTATTGCGGCTGCGGTGACTGATAAGTCTGGATGATTATCATTACGACCAATGGTAGCTATTTTAATAAGCCAACGTTCGGTTTTCACGGTTATAAAATGAAGAGGGGACGGGACAACACGAGACTGTTAAACTCTCATATGCCTCCTGTATATACCAGGTTATTTTTTTGTATATGCGAAACCCGAATCACGTGTCCAGTATTTTTATGTAAAGAATCTATGTACTAAATTTCAAAAAGATATCGTGAAAAACCACAAAGTTATGAGCTTGTTATCTTACTTGGTTGTCCCAACAAAAATATGGTCAACGCACTGCTCGCCCGCCCGCGCTAATATAGCGGCGTGGCGCGGAAGAGACTCGCACTGTGCTAGTACCTACCAACTACCGACTACCATACGGCACAGATCAACCGTCAGTTGTGTTGCGCGCTCGGTAACTGGCACTGCAACAATTCCTAAATATATTTGGGAAAAATATAACATGATGTGAAAATTATTGGAATCGATTCAGTTGCTTTTTCTGAACAAACTATATTCAGGTTTCGTATAAGGAAAAAATAACGTAGTATATTTGAATGACATTTTAGATACACTCGTTCATAATCTGAAGGATTCAATGCTATCAAACTGATTTAGACTCGGTTCCGCTCAAAGTTGATTTTCAATATCACATATTTTACGTAGATATACAGAGTGGTGCTGACAATACGACAATAAGAGAAAACACGAACAATGCTGGTTCATAGGAATAATCCTAAACCATGGAAAAAAACCTAGCATCAAAAATAAAAAAAATAAAAATTTCAAACAAACTAAATCGCATAAAATTGCAAACGGAATAGAACATCCTTTAAAAGTATCGGTTCACTGACCTCCGGTCGGCGACAGCGCGATCCTGTATTGACTTCATTTTTCGCGCCATTATTATTAAAGTTTGCTACCGCAGGATGCGGCGGCCATTAATCTGTAAGCGCTTCCTTATGAACATGTACATCATGTAGAAAATGAGAAAAATGAAAAATAATTTCTGTGACTAAACTAATGGACATATTTATATGATTTTTTAATGGGTAGACTAAGAATGTGTTGAGGTACACGATGTTTAATTTATTGTCGTATTGTTAGCACCACTCTGTAAACTTTCGCAGACTTCTATAACGTATTTTGAACGTAGATCTACCTTATAAACGATAGAATAAGGCTTATTTACATGGGGCATATTGTGTGTTTGACTTACCGTACCGCAAAACGTGCATTGTCATGATGGAGTTGCGAAAACCAGTCCGTATTATCTATTACCTTGTTTGTGCCACACTAAGGTCCGTATTACAGAACATCACTCAAAACTCAAGCTCTACTTAAGTCTCGTTTGAAGCCTTTTGATTGGTTGAAACTAATTTTATGTAATGTTTAAACAGATCAATGCTCGAGTTACCTTCTGGAATACGGACCTATAACATTGATACAATTGCCTGGCACCATCTAAACAAAACACGTACAATACTGGCAAGTTTTAGCGATTCTCGAATGTTCCAAATCTAACCAGTCTCATGTTAAGAACTTGTTAAAATGTAGGCAAATTCGAAGTATTTTTGGCAGATTCAGACTGAACGCTCTTAAAATTACGAGGATTGTCCCTCAATTAGTCAAAAAATCCTCGAAATTCCCTACATTTTGAAAATTGATTTTCGTAGAGAAGCGACTGAGACTTGTTTTTGAAAGTTTTAAAATTACTAGAATTTTATTGGTCTTCGGGTATTGGTGTAAATTGCACTTATTCAATTTTCCAATATCTTTCACTATTACTAACTCACACGTTTTACGACCGTGATTGCTGCTAGTCCTGGGGTTTACTATTTAAAATGCCTTTTTCTAAGCTTTACATTCTGCTATTTTCTATAGGCGTCTAGTGTCGTCACTTTATTACATAGATAATACGAATATATGCAGTCTGTTGTTCTAGGTTAGTGGCATCCAATTATTTGTTGGCGCCTACTGCCAACTTTGCCATCAGATTAGTTGGTCAACGACGGGTTGCATCCAGATGACAAAGCTGCAGGCGGCTTATTGTCAAAGCCGTAGCCACATAAATGTGTTTGTAGTATTAGATATAGGTATCTGTAGTCATCCCGTGCAATACCCATGTATCAATATTTTGAATTTATCTAATAGAAAAAGTAGTTTGAAATAAATCACACAAAATGTAGTTATGTTTAGTGACAAAACAGGCACTCGTTTAATACATTTTTTGTCAAATTACATTACATTTAAGACTATAACCATTAATCTGATATTTAATGAAAATAAAAACATTGATGTCCAGAAGTATGTTTTATTTTATAAACTTTACAGAGTAAGCAATATTTCACATCACCACAATCTTGTAATTTCAACTTTCAAGCCAATGTTCCCTACAAATATATGTATAAAGTATTAATTCGATACATTAAATGTACACATGAAACTACACGATAAATTAATGATTCAGCGTGACCAGCTTTGTAATTTAGACCTTATGTCAATGTTTACAAAAGACAGTCGCGTCCTTGATAACAACTAACTACTAGCAGCTTAATTAAATTTTTTACAGGTGTATAAAAAGTCTAATAAAATAGTATCATGACAATCTTCGTTTGGGATTACGCTCAACCCTTCTCGTTGATGATGAAGACAATCTTTTTGTTTCAAAGGACCTGGTGTGATTGAAACTTTTGGGGCTGCGATTCGATCACCTCAAAGTAGTCGCTTAGAGTGTCTCGATAAGAGCGCCGAACGTCATATACGTCCCAATCGTGATAACATAAGAAAAAAATCGCATTAGGTACCTACACTTAACTACTGGAAACTATAAACAATGGTGAGTGTAATATTGCATAGTAAAACTTACAATAGCTTATAACAGCGGTCAGCAACCTCTTGGCTGACAAGGGCAAAATAAACTAAGGGCGGGCCGGCGGACCGGTGACCTAGCGGTATTAGCCGCGACTTAAATTGTAGGTCGTCGGTTCGAACCCTATCCGGGGCTACTTAATTATTTTATAGAAAAAATAAAAATTGCCATTAAAATTGTTAAAACATACGGAATGTGCCCGTGCCTTTAGCGCGTCGCTCGTTTAATCGTAAGTCGGCGCTCTTATTTAATTAATGCGTTTATTTTGATAAATATAACTTATTTAAAAACATTCAACGGACCGCGTGTTGCTGACCGCTAGTTTATACTATTAATTTACTATTAATGCTACCTATAACCCAGAATGAAGACTGAAATAATCTGAACACTTCGATTTTCTATTATAATTCTTGATTTACTTAAAAATATCTCTTAAAATTACTGAGTTAAATTTATATCGGAAAAAATCTCAATAATTGTGGCTGATCTGGAGTTCAAAACTAAGCCCATTTCCACTTGCGGCCACTATACTATCGAGACAATCATATATACTATAATTAATTCATTAATAAATTCTTACACACCTAAACTTTAAAAGCAGTCTGATGTCTAAGCACTTCACTTTTCACTTTCACCGTAATAGAAAGCGTTAACCTATTGACCGCCCTAGTTGTTTGAATACGCCAAACGTGTCCCTGTCATATTTACACGATTAAGAATCTATGCCCGTACCGGCGGCGTACTCAGTCGTATTTCTATAACTGAGGGCCTAGGCAAGTGAAGGAACACAGGTGGATTTTAGTCAATAAAATTCTGACACGCTCTTCAGCTCCGCCCAGGAAGGAGGAGGAACAACGGGGAGGTCATTTGATGATTTCACATCCCTTTGTTAATTTTCTGTTTTATATGACTTATGTACGCATTTCACCGTATGACGCTCTTCGTCGTAGGTACTTATTCGTCAATTTATGAGTAGATTACACGAGAATTGATATTAAACTAAGCGGTCAATAGGATTAAGCCTTTCATGGCGATGCAAAAAAGAGATGGCGCCATCTGCCCTTTATAGCTTCATCTCTTTCTCACATGGTTTTAAAACGTTTCAACCCGAGCACGTCGCCTTGTTGCGACGTTTACTGTGCGTCCTTGTTAGAGGACTTGCGCCGTCGTTTGACGACGCGTTTTGGTGACGATCATTCCTTCTCTTTCTTTGGTTGTGGCTCCTCCTCTGAAATAAGATTGACGTTGTAATATCATCTATATACTAATACAGGGTGTATCTGACATCGTAACGCAAACTTCGCGAAAAAGCTAGACCGCGTGCCACTAATAAAATAGTCATTTATGTCGTAAATGAACGGTTACAGAAATAACAATGTTTAAAAAAAATTGTCGGCTCGGCCTTTGAACGTTGTAAGCGTGCCGCCATGCAGGTTTGTAGGTATGATGTTGATCCCTGATGTGAACTCTATTAAATCAGCTGATAAGATAGTTTTCTGAGGTTTTCATTGCGCTTTTTTGTGTAATTAGCGAATTAATTAATTTTTACTTTAAAATCTTATTGGGTTATAAAAAAGTACTGGATCCATGGTACTCTTTTGTGCGTTGATGTCAGATACACCCTTTATATAAATCTGAATTGTTTGTTTGTTTGAACGCGCTAATCTCAGGAACGATGGTCCGATGTGAAAAATTCTTTTTGCGTTGGATAGCCCATTAACCCAGGAAGGCTTTAGGGTATATAGCATCACGCTGTGACCAATAGGAGCGGAGCATTAAAAAAAACATATCGAAACCTAGGCGGGAGAAGCCGTGGGGCGCAGTCAGTAATTAATATAGCTTTTGCGGAAGAAGCTTGTCTGGACAAGATCTATTACTATACCAATTTTTGCCGTAAAGCATGCTGTGATCCAAAGGAGACGGGCGAAAGTTCATAGAAAGTTGGGCCTGAATGTACAGCAACGATTATTGTATTAAATCATTTCAATATTATTACTATTTAAAAAATAAAACTTTATTTATAATGGCAGTATGGGAGAAAACAGAAATAGGTTATTATTAGCTTGCATAAAACTAACCTCATTTGCTTTTTTATAAGTTTTCTTAGAAGCTGTCAGCTCTCATATGGCATATTTAACTAATTACCTATTCAGACTTTTTTGTAGACTAGATTTTATCAGAATGTATTTTTACTACATTAACACATCGTGAGTGTGGATTCCAAAGGGCCGGCGGCGCGTAACTGCATATTAAATGTTACAAAGAAGGAGGTTAAAAAAGAATTAGGAAAACCATTTACAATCTAATTAAAGAAAAGAGTAAACGGAAATAAAAATCGCATTTCTCTTATATTGATTTATTGATCGTATTAATATACAATTAATGCTGGAAAAGGAGGCGAAGCTCTTGAGGGAGCGGGTCTCTCAGCGTCCTCACGCCTCTAGCCGAAGCAGAAAACGCCCTTGACAATATCGAACTCCCGGCCACCATAGGCGCGGGTATGCGGGGTGAACAAAAAAAAAGAATCAAAATCAAAAATCAATTATTCAAAATAGGCTGAGAATCAGCACTTTTTGAACATCGTTATTACATAAGACAGTCCCCCAAAACGCCCACCCATCAACACTTCTTAGTGCTTTCGCTGGGAAGAAGTGGTGGAACAAACTCTCCAGCGGCACAGCTGTCTGTTCATTTTAAAAAAACAAGACTTTATACAATACTATGTAGGTACAGTAATGAAGACCAGAAAACAACAACAATGAAATTATTTATCATATGCCAGCTAGCCACGCCAAAATACCAGCAAAGCAAAAACAAAAAATAAAATATCATTAAAATGGAAATGTAAATAAGTAAAAACTAATTACTTAAATATAAGCCCCAGGTATAAAGGGTGTGACAGCTCACATATTTATGCACTGTGAAAAAGAAAATTATATGAACTCGTATGTCAGTAAGCTAATTCTGGAGAAAGATGTCATTTACAGAATAATATGCCTTTAAACAAAGCTTGGATTTGATTTGCGCTTTAAATGCATTGTAAGGCAAGTCTACCAAAGCAGAGGATTTTTTATACAAACATAACAACCAACTTCCAAAAAAAAAAAGTATTACAAAGTGAAATATAAACGAATTTTGAAAGTCGGTGGCAAAAAGGAATGCATATGTTCACGATCATGATGTCTTTGGTTTTTATATATTCGTTTGTTAGCTACATCGATATTAGACTGTGAAGTTGATTCATCATGTTCATTTGATACATCTACTGATGCTGAAGATCCAGATGGTCCAGTCATTCAATGATGAGCATTTCTATCAGCTCTCACCCAGCAACGATGACATATGAGAGCTCGAGCTCTTGAAATCTGGAAAAAAATATATCATGAGTCTTTTTAAAAAAAAAAAGTAATACATACATGACTATAGGAACAGCCCTGAATAACGCAAATCTCTTCTAATCTACACCTTCGTGAAATAAAGGCTGCAATATAATTATTTGTGTTTTATTACACTAACTTACACTACACACTAACTTTTGGTCTAAATATATGACAGTAACCTTTGTTCTTTTTCCATATATTTTTTTCTCATGCATGTGACACTATTACAAAAAAATATTCTCTAAGCTGACTGCTATTTCAGTGATTAGTGCGAAAAAATAAATAAATATAGTAGTATACATAGAATAATTATCCTTTTTTTTTGTGTAATGGGAAATCATCAAATGACTTCTCCTGCTCCGGGCGGAGTGGAAGGCCGTGTCAGACTTTCAGCCCACCCGTGTTTCTTCACTTGCCTGTGCGACAGCCAGGGTCATGGTTTCTTTTTTAATCAACCCGCAACCCTGACCCAAGATTAATTACCATGTGGTAGTATAAAATACAAAACAAGTAAGTAAACCTAAGAAAAGCTTACGGTCTGAGACAATATCCATTCAGAAATGACTACTTTAGAAGAATCTGAAGTCTTCCTTCACGTTCGGTGTCAGTGTGCAATAAATGAGATCTTGTCCGCTACACTAAACATCCACGTTTGACACACACTTGGCGATGTCCAGTCATTGGAGATTAAAGTTGCTCATCTGTGCCGAAGCTATTCACAACTAAATCTCTGCATCCTTGGCAAATGTGATGAGATCTATTGACCTACAACAATATTAGTTTGTTATTTACAGTTTCCATAAATAATAATTACAGTGACATCTTTCAGAATTGCATCTATGTAGATTCTTACTGACATCATGGCAATACTAGGATTATAGTAAATTAATACTTTAATAAAATATGGTTATTTAATGTTACTATTGTTTCATTACATTGCTGAATTGTTAAAGTAAGTTTATAAAAATAACTATCTTCCGTAATTAATAATCAAATTGTAAATCTTACTTGGAATTCAAATAAATCAAAGGCATTAGAGTAATTCAGGTATATTATTATTGAAACTTATTTTAATAATATACCAATATATAGGTATCTTTGCTGGAAGGTACTTAAAAATATCACAGCAAGGAGTTTTAATGAAATAAACTATGTACTTACCACTGGAGGTTCCCATATCTCTAACTGACTGTGCTCTATAACTGAAAGAATGCTTTCCTCTTCTATTTGTCGTAACCCAACAGGAGGATCCTGCGATATGCCGCAGTTGATACATTGAAAATAAGTATAAAAGCACACGAATTTACGAAAATAAAACCATAAATACAATAACGAGTATGTTTCGTTTGACGTTGATGTTACATTGACAGAAGTTTTACTTCGTTGCCTGTATAATAAAAAGTATAATTGATCGACTATCAAATCGATTCGCTGATCAATTTGTTTTAAGATGTTTTTTTAAATAAGTAAATAATATATAATATAATTAAGACCTTATATTAAAAGATTTTCTAAACCGAATCTGTAGAAATATACTGATTCATTTTTAATTTTATTTTTATCTTTGTAATAATTTGGTTTATCGATTATAACTTATTAACGATTCGCATTTCATCTGGTAACATTGTTGAAAAGTGAAAGTAAAGAAAGTCAGTATTATTTCATTAAATATTATCTTTTTTATTACGCGGAAAATAGAATTAGTATTAAATGATTGAAAACAAAAAAATAAATGAAAATTATTGACATATAATTCATTTGTGTACAGTTCAGGCCCAATTTCGCCCGTCTCCTTTAATATATTGGGTTACAGCGTAATTATGGACACATGACAATTTTTTTTACTTGGTTTCTGCCATGCTATCCTAATTCGACGTTGATGTGTTAAAACCGCCATTTTAATTTTATAACAACAAAACCTGTAATCATCGTGCGACCTAGATAAGACACATATTTAAACAATTCCACATATATGTATACGAATACATGAACGAATAAAATATAACTTTTTTATATACAACATGTAAGTTAATTAACGCACTTTTTGAAAACAGTTTGTTCAGAATCGTTTACTGAATCGGTTTATATCATTTTTAGGGTTCCGTAGCCAACTGGCAAAAAAACGGAACCTTTATAGATTCTTCATGTCTGTCTGTCCGTCTGTATGTCACAGCCGCGTAATCTTTCATACAAATAAATCCTTTAATTTCATAAATCAATGGTACGGAACCCTTTGTGTGCGAGTCCGACACGCACTTGGCCGGTTTTAATTTAAGTAATATTTTATCCCATAATTAAGTAAAACTACGGAAACTATTGTCATATTAACCTTGTTGTTTGTGCTGACTTTTAAAATCGCAGTTTTACTTATATTCATACAAAAATCATTCAATACAAAATAAAGAAAAAAAAAAAAACTTTATTCCAAGAATGTTAAGGTGTTTGTTCTCCAAGAATTTTTATAACTAATTTAATAAATAACAATGCATATACATGTTAAATTAAAAATTCAGTGTAAGTATCATGATTATAACATAATATTCTAATTGGGGTGTTTGAGGCTGTGCGTTCATTACATTACATATTGTATATTAATTCTTTGCTTTTGCACAATAGGGATGTTTTCTGGGTAAAAAAAAAAATTGATTCTATTTAGTCCGTCATTCAGATTATAGAAAAATATTGGATACGTATATTTTGTTTTATCAAATCAATAAAAATTGACAAATATAAAAGGCATCAAAGATCAGGAGTGGTGGCTGGCGACGTGACTGCTCGCTAAAAAGTGTAGCGTGCAGTGACGTCACACGAGTTTTCAACGCACTGTGTCGTCTTCATTTTTTGTTTATATGAAAAAAGAAAAAATACGTGTCTAGTATTTTTTGGAAATCTGATTGACGGACTAATTAGTTTTTTAGTCAATGAGTAACACAAAAAAAGAGGTTGGTTGAGAAGAGAGCCTTGACGAAGGTGTTTATAGTAAGTCCGGTACTTTTAGTTCCACTCACGTTTCCCCTCGTGCTGATGATGTGGCTGCTGCTGATGGTGGTGCATCTGATGGTGCGGCGCGTGTGCGTAGTGGTCCGGTGCGGGCGGGCCGGCGGGCGGCGCCGAGCCGGCGTAGTACGCGGCGTGCTGGTACGCCGCCGGGAACGCGCCCGCGTAGCCGCCGTAGTAGCGCCCGCCATATGCGCCTCCGTATGCTCCTGAGGCGATTCATTGTTATATAACCCGCGTCAATAAAGAAACGACTCTAAGGCTAAGGACTCACGAAGCGGTTTTCACCCGCGCCCGCCGCGGTGGCGGATTGTGTTTTATTTTCAAAACTCATGAGACCGGAGTTTTGTGCGGTTACACAGCCGTCGCGGTAGCGATTATCACCCGCAAACAACTGCGCACACCGCGGGCGTAAAACGCGTCGTGAAATGTGGTTTAATTTTTTACATCTATATCTGTATTCTACAGAAGCTGCGGACCCGCAACCGCTGCGGATGCGGGTGAAAACCGCTCCGTGAGTTCTTAGCCTTAAATGGCGGCACCGGTCATTCTCTCTCACTCGCACACTATTGCTATCTTTACTCACACACCATCGTACTTCATACAAAAAATCAGTCAGGATTTTTGCTCCCTAGCAATCTTGACGCGCTCAGTTCTTTCAAATTATCATTTTTTGTTTTCGTTATTAGTTTCGTGTTTTTTTTACTACCGTTACTGTTACTATTTTGTTATGAGTGGTAAAATGTCTTCACATATAGAAGTGAAGGACTATCAACATTAAAATTCGAGTGTATGTGTGTATTGAATAATTTAATAAATGTATTCAAAATAAACCATTTACAGAAAACTTAATATTTTTTTAAAATGGAAAATCTACCACTCACTAAACGTATCTTCAGTAATTAATTATCCGACTTCAGTTCCGAAAACAAAACTTTTGAGAGCTGTTATTTCATCACATTGCTTTTCTGTTGACCTTACTATTACGGCAAGTAGCAGACACCATTTTAGATTCGTTTCGTTATTGGTGCGGCTTATAACTACTTTTATCTGTTCCTTAGGAGTTGATAAACAAAGAACCCCACGCAGCTTACGATAGATCATAGTACTGCGCACAGCTGACGCCAGAGGTCAATGCACCGGGCGCCCGCGCGGGCGGAGCATGGACCATATTTTTGTTGGGACAGCCAAGTAGGATAACAAGCCCAATAATTGTATTTTTCATGACATCTTTTTGAAATACTGTACATAGATTCTTTACTTTTAAAAATATTGGACACGTGTTTCGGGTTTCGCATAAACAATAAATAATCTATACTAATATGTAAAGCTTAAGAGTTTGTTTGTTTGAACGCGCTAATCTCAGGAACCACGGGACCGATTTGAAAAATTCATTTTGCGTTAGATAGCCCATTAATTCAGGAAGGCTTTAGGCTATATAACATCACGCTGTGATCAATAGGTGCGGATCAGATCTAACTCCACGCGAACGAAGTCGCCGGCGGCTGCAGTGTTGTATATTACTTTACCTGGAGGTGGCGGCGGTCCAGTGTGTGGTGGTCCCGGATGCGAGGGCGCGTTAGGGTTGGGAGGCATCATCATCGCTGTATAACCAAACAAAGTAAGTATGTTATAATATCCAGTTTAGTATCGGAGGTGTTTGGACTTTATGAAAGTTTTACAATAAGGTTAGAGCTAATATTTATATGAATATGAACTGACGGTGATGTGGCGGCGAGGTGATGTGCGGCGGGAGCGCGGGAGGCTGTGTAGGCGGAGCGCCCGGGGTGGAGCCCTCCTTTACCTCAGGCTTGGGGACAGGCTTCTCTTCCTTACGGTCACCTGAGATAAAAAGATTATTTATGAGCTTTGTAGTTCATAGCAGATTGTGGTTTACAAGAGTTAAATCGCACAAAATGGCGCCGAACCCTTGTTCAAAAATTAGTTAAGAGTGTAGTGTAAACTGAAGTATTTTTAACCACATTTAACATTAACTTGCTTTTGGGTTTTTTTTTATTTATGTATGTTATTTGACAGGACAAAAGTAATATTTACTTTTGTTCTTTTCGTAAAATTCGTGGGAGTCTTGTAAAGAAAAAATAAAACCGTTTCAATGTTGCAATTGCCCATTTTGGACGAGGAATTCGATCGAAGATAATAAGTAATTTAGGAGGCAGGGTTTTTCACTATTTGTACAACCTATATTTTCCAAAAATATGTGTCTATATGAAATGTACTTATTTGCTATTCAGGAGATACTGATTAAATTTTCTGCATCAAATAAATTTAGAGTGAAATAAATATGAGATGCATTGAAATTGAATTACATTTTGATCGTGTACATGGAGACAGCGACTATGTGATTTGAGAAAAAAAAAAACATTAACACATACCCTCAGTATCCGGTCCATTTTTAGGAACATCTTCTGACTCCTCCTTCTTAACTTCAGGCTCTGGCTTCAACTCAGTGGTAACACCTTCGGCTTTCACATCCGTTGTTGATACCTTGTCGACTTGTGTAGGCAAGTTAGGTCCATTCGTTTCGGCCTTGATTTGAGTCTGTTCCTGGTCCATTGGCTGTAGATAAGGGAAAATATTTAATGATGTTAAATTATAGACTTGAATTTTAAAGCTTGCCGATAGCAATGCTTCAAGTTTTGACAGCCATTTTAGTACTGCAGTTATCATTGTGCCTTTGTATGAAGTTTTCTCTCCAACCCAAGCACAGATCATAATTTAAGAAATTGAAAAATTCGTAATTATTTCTTCTACTTCTTCATCCTATAGAGGTTCATTACTGGAGCCTATAGAGGTTCACTGCTGGACAGAGGCGTCCCCCAAGTTTTCCCGCGACATTCATCAGGTCATCGGTCCACCGCCATCGGTGACCGCCACTACAGAACCTTACAGCCCCATCGGCCATCGGTTCTACGAGCAATGTGCCCCGCCCACTGATACTTTATTTTAGCGACTCGAAGAGCTGTCGGTGACTTTGGTACGTCATTATTTTATCTATCCTCTTATTCGCTTGTGATTGCCGAAACGCATGTTTTTCTTTGGAGAGAAAAGTTAGGTTACCTCGTCTTTCCTGTCCACGTTGAGCGGCTGTGTGTTGGAGGTGATGCCGCGTCGCATCTGCTCTTGTGCTCTCTCTACCATGCGTGCGAATGTTTCTTCGTCTACAGCTGGCTTGCAATGCTATAAATCCAAAAATATATACGCTTTGTAAAGTGTATTAAATATAGAGTAACAAACATACGGTTTTCACAGGGAAAAGATAATGAAGTTGGCTTCTTTTTTCAACAGAGAATCAAAGACTGAATAAATTAATACAGGATTTTTTAAATCATAAAAATCTGTGTGTTGTCGGGAATTGCAAACAATAGACTCGATTCTCTTGGCCACAAACAAAACTTAGATTCAAGTGCAGTGCAACAGGGACAGAAAATAAATATTAGACCTGTCTAACTAGTCCACGCCTGACGTAAATCGACGTATTTTTGACGAGACCACGTCTTATAATTCGATGGAGCCGGCTGCACGCACGAAAAAACACGACAGCAAGCGAGAGCGCAGAATGAGCGAGAGAGGCAAAATCGGCCTGTGAGCGATGAGTCCGCGTGGACAACTGCTATACAATAACACATTTACATGTTTTCGTCAAGTATGAAATGCAATGAAAAGTGAATGTGGTGTCAATTCGTCGCTTAAGTTCTAACACCGCGTAACTCAAAATAATGAACTTTTCAGGAGACTAAAAAAACTGTCTAGGTATACAAACCTAGAAGTTTTTTTAGACTAAAAAAACTGTGTAGGTATCAAAGACATTAAAATTATATTTACAATAGACAGGACATCACGAACAAAATTGTAAGCCAATACTTTTGTCGACTTGGTTAAAAGTCGCTCAGTCTAGTGTCCGCGTCAAGACGTAACATGTGTCCACCAAGAATAAACATTTTCTAAGGAAATATGCCCTGTTGCGCTTTGCGTTACTGTACATCTCGTTATGGTAAAATGACTGGACCTAACTACGGAATGTTTTTGTATGAATTATTTATATTTAGTCTGTAATTAAAATTTTAAAAAATTCTTAAATAGTTCTAGAAACTTTTTTATTATTGTAATAAGCGCCCTCTATTGTTGAATAGTTTTACTATTTTCATGTAGAGATGTAGTAATGTTGTTTATCGATTTAGTTATCGATAATACTTATTAAGTAGAAAACATATAGCTATATTTTATTGACATTTAAAATATAGCTAAATAAACTTAAAATATTACTATATTTCAAGTTTATTTATTAGTAACTCTATTTGAACATGATCTTAATATTAATGAACAAAATTGAATAGGTTTTATGTTATTTTAGGTTTTAGAATAAAAATTATGTTGTACGGGAAAAGTGTATACGATTTGTCCAGATAGACCGTAGAGAAGAAAATTGGCTTGCGTCTACTTCGTCGAAATTATGCTCAAAGCATTTTAAAAGTGAAGATATCTACTTTTTAAAGAAAGAAGATTTGTCGATCAAATTAAAAAAAAAAGGATCGGTACCTTGTACTAGTAATGAATTAGTAAGTTTTTAATTTCAGAACTTTTCCACTTAGTCGTAAAAATTGGGATAATATTTATGGTTAAGTGGATAAGTACATAAATTAGATAACTTATTTATAATGAAATATATTTATAAAATATGTAGGTACGTACATATTTTACACTGATTTTACACTGATACATTCTTACAATGATTGCAAGCTACTTTGTGATTTTTAAGATTCCGTACCTAAAAGGTAAAACGAACCCTATTCATGGGACTTCACTATTCGTCTGTCCCTCTGTCACCAGGCTGTATCTCATGAACCGTAATAGCTAGACAGTTGAAATTTCTAGAAATTATGTTAGTTTTTCTGTTGCCGCTATGACAAGCGCTAAAAATAAAAAAAAAAAAATATTATTTATTTTAAATAAAATATTTTCCCATACAAACATGATTTTTTGCTCCATATTAATAACAGAAACAGATAGACGCTTAAAAGGTTCACAGAATATTTGGTTATATATTCAAATTAAAAATAAAATAAATATTGAAGGCTCCCATTTTAAAAGATAATTATGAATGGTACGGAACTAGTTCGCCAGATCTTGCTCCAGCAGACTACCATTTTTGTCGTGATTTGGACAATTAATTCACACATTAGACAGTTCTGCTTTCACACAGTTTGTGCAATCTAGATCCTCAGAATTCTATCGCAAAGGTATAAACGACTTTCCTATTAGAAGGCAGCAATGTATACATAATACTGGTAACTATATTGATTAAATGTGTTAATTAAAAATGAAAAAATAAACAATTATTTAGATTTTCAGTATTAATCGGTAAATTTAAACTTTAACGCCCGTTATATTAAAAGATTTATATAAATAGAAACTTGTAAACATTGAACATATCTATAATTTTTCTGCTACGTAATTTTTTGTTTCAAGCTATCATAATACGAATAAACATCGTCGTAGTAACTTCTTTGAATATTATCGATAATTTTATATCGAAATGATACAAGCCCTACCACAGTTTTTTGCATTGCCATTTAAAAATATTTGCAAACAAACGTGTAGAAAAGAATCATTTTGGTAAAAACGAAATGCAAACAAAAATTTCAAAACAAAATGCGCTTTATGGCCTAAAAAGTCTATTATAGTAAAAAATCGCAATAAACTGAGTATTAAAATAATTCGTAAGCATAACACATCTAAAATGCCAATAGACGGTGTCACGGAAAATGAATAGTAGCTAATAAAATTCTAAAACAGTTTTTGATCTCTGTACAAGACAAGTTTCACTTAATTTGTTTACTTTTCCATATTTATTTACCCGATTTGAACTATACTAGGGTATTAAATCGGATCTGGCAACATAGACCACACTGGCCACCTACCGCGCAATAGCTGAATATATTTTATGTAAACTTATTTCAGTTTTACTATTTGATGTCTCCAATGGTCGATCTAATTTTGCTATATTGTACTAGATGGCGGAACTGGGCCATGGGATCACAGTTTTTCTATGCGATTTTGACACATTGCCCACTCTATTTATCTTAAATCTCTTTGGTAGGTATACAAACCTAGACAGTTTTTTTAGGCTCCACCGCGTAACTCAAAATAATGAACTTTTTAACTAAAAAAAAAACTGTCTTTTTTTAGTCTCCTGAAAAGTTCATTATTTTGAGTTACGCAGTGTTAGAACTTATGCGACGAATTGTTTATAGAAAATATAGTTTGAATAATGCAACCGTTGCATGAGTATTTTCTTATGACGTTGTCACGTTCAACTATCGTCAGTGAATACAGACAACAGATTTTTTTTAGTCGCCATGTTTTTTATCGCGTCTTTCACGACAGACTCTATGGAGTATCTTAATTTTATAGAATTAATATGTTATCTTCTATCCTTTTCTTAATGAAATAGAAAGAAAGATATGGACCCAAAGTTAACATTAGTTATGTTTCCTCATCAAAGCTGAAAGAGAAGCATCCTGATCGCTTCCGAAATAGGAGTATATTATACAGCATACTATAAATAAATCTCGTCTTTCCGGATAAACGTCTTATCTCGTTACTTTAAATACGTAAGAAATCGCTTACCTTTTTAAGTTCCTCCTGGAATGCTTCGCTG
This sequence comes from Sesamia inferens, assembly GCA_037179545.1. NCBI lineage: Eukaryota > Metazoa > Arthropoda > Insecta > Lepidoptera > Noctuidae > Sesamia > Sesamia inferens. The sequence goes on along the minus strand of CM073935.1, from coordinate 10,131,044 downwards.
CTCTCAATGAATTTGCGCTTCTTAGCTTCGAATTTCTCTTCGATCTGCTGCAACTCATCTTCCAGCTTCTTCTGATGCATTGTCAGGGACTGAACTTGTTTCTTTAAGATCTGCCAACGTGATGTAAGAAATGGTTATTAGAAGAACTAACATTTTATGTGGGATAATGTGAAAAAGATGTGGCTATGTTCAATTTGGCTAAGAATTAATTATCAAAATAGCATAAGACTAAGTGGCAACGCAGGTTGTACTTTCTATGCCAGCAATCCTTGTTATTTTATAGGAGAACATTGTAAAAGTGTAAAAGATCCTATGTCACGGGTTTAGTTTCCTCACTCAGTCCCTCCAGTGGACCATTGTACGAGGGTCATGGCGGCCTTTGACGGTTATTCCAACCAGACCACCTCCCTCCAGAAGCCATCTCCTGGCTGGTTGATAACATCTGTGTAAGATCTTGGTGGCCCTATGGTTTTGCTTATAATTTGGGTGACGCCTGTATATTCGAGGAGTACATGCGCAACTGTCTCATAAGCCTCTATGCAGGCTCTGCACAGAGGACTGTCCGTTATGCCTATTGTGTGGAGATACTTATTCAGCGAGCAGAGGCCCGTGATCATTGTAAAAGGTTCGAACGAAGATTAGATAAGAAAAAAAAAAAGGATGTTAAGGTTCAAATTGCCTGAAAATGATTATTTTTACAACTATTATTTTGAACGAATTTATGTAATTATAATAGAATGTATCTAATAGTGACTATAATAGTAATGTAAAATCAGCAGAGACAAATACCAATAAATATTATATGCCTTCAGGCGGATATGGAGATACCAAACTATATTATGTACCGATCTTAATTGTCTGTATTACCGATTTTCGCTGAGTTTGAAGTTCAATCCCCACTGAAAGAACGATGGCCGGTAGCGACCTTTTTTAAAGACAAGGGAGCTGCGCGACGCGGCCGCTTCTCTGGCAGTGGCAATTAATTGGCATTTAAGAGGGGAATCTAGTGGCGTATTATTACAAACGTATGTACGCTGTTTTCTTCATGGATACCGCTTTTAGAGCAATTTTGTTTTGTACAATTGTACACCTTGATTATACGGGCCCTTATCATTTGATTTTTTTCTAAAACTTAATTAATAAAGGAAATATAATATTTAAAAATCCCGAAAAATTACCTATTTTTACCGCGATGTTCAGACTAATATTAGACAAATGTGATAAATTTTTGACAAAAAAAAAAAGAAAATAATAGAAGCATAGGTATACTTTTCCTCTAAATTTTGATATAAAAATAATTGAGATCTGTCTTATTTTGAAAAAGAAAACAACGGAATACGAAACGTCTTTTTGCCAAAGTTTTTGTAGGTAAAATCAGCCTGAGCTGCAATTGTCCCTTTCGCACTTTCACTTCTTCAAATTCCTGGGTAGTAGAGTCCCCTCTTAATATCACAAAAAAAAAGAAAATAATTTAAGAAATAATTGAGATCAGTCTTATTTTGAAAAAGAACACAGCGAAATACGAAATGTCTTTTTGCCAACGTTTTTAAAGGTAAAATCAGCCTGAGCTGCAATTGTCCCTTTCGCACTTTCACTTCTTCAATTTCCTGGGTACTAGAGTCCCCTCTTAATATCATTCTTTTCAAGTCTTTCCTACCTGCATTCTAGCTGTAGTGACAACAGATCGCACATCTGGTACGACCGTATCAGAGAATATCTCGTTTATAAGGCGATGATTGCGTAGATATCTTGCGTATGCGACGTGCTTCACTGACATGCCTTCGTCTTGATCTGAAAATGGTGTCCAAATAGTTTCGGTGAATTTTATTTTTCAAGGATTTGTAAAATGTCGTCGTCAATGTGACGAGAGGAGCATGGAATGATATTCTAACAAATATTTATATTAACATTTATGCGTACACATAGCAAAATACATAGAGATATGACAAAATTAAATTCTGAGTACAAAGATGCTGTTTATTTCTTAAGAAATTTCTTCCAGCAGACCTGCGAAAGGGGAAATAAAGTAATTACTATTTATTAAACTTAATGAGATATTTTCTGTTGCAGAGACCATAATGCTATGATCCCACATATTTTGCCTGCTTTTTTAGTATACGACGCGAGCACAAAATTATTCATTTCACTATCACTCGCCTAGTAATATTGTTACGAATGCACCTTATGTCAATGGCATAAGGTTTAATATTGCATAACATGCCTTTCGTAACTTTTAAGCCCATAATCTTGAGACCTAGGCATTGTACGGATACGATCTAAACTGCACTGCTAGAAATAAGATGACCTATCAAAATTCGAAAGGTACAGGTTTCATTAATATTGACAACGAAAGGTCAAGGAAATTACTAGAAACCCCGTTTCCTGTGAACTACCTAAAACTACTTGCTGATTGTAAATAGAATGTACTGGAAAAATAGCATTATTTACTTCTAGACAGATCTGGAATGTTCGATTAGCTTGCATATAAAATATGTATAGAAAACCATGTCCGATCCTTGAAGGCATTGTTAGATATGCCCACTTACTTAAAAAAAGAAACCCGAATAAATAAATATATTATTTCGCAAAAGTGCGGTAGGCGATACATGCGCGGGCGAAAGGGGGCAGGCACGCGGTACGCTGTCGCATCGCTATTACCAAAAAAAAAAAAAACCAAATTTTGGGGAAGTTGAAATTAATTCGCGGAAAAAATAGTTTATTTCATAATTCATTAGTATTGATACTATGATGATTATGTGAAATTTCATATTTTATTTGGTCATGTGTTTACCTAACCTTTATTATCCTTAAGGGTCGGACGGGATTTTCCTTACATATTGTATAAAGAGGCGCGACTTAGCGCGTCAGTCAGTCTGCACTTGATTATATTATCGAGGCGAACAAGCGATAATCGAGAATTTCTACAGCGACAACTGCAACGAGCACTGAAGTAACTTCTGTGGTGTTGTTGTGTGTACGACACGGACTTCGCGGACCTAAGGGAAGGTTTATGCGAAACCTGAGTAAGTTTGCTCAGAATAAGCAATTGAATCGATTCCTATCATTTTAACACCATGTTATATTTTTTCCAAAATACATTTAGAAATTGTTGCACTGTGTTTACCGAGCGCGCACGGTAGATTTATTGCCCAACAGCTGACGCCAGAGGTCAACGCCCCGCTCGCCCGCCTGAGTGGAGCGTGGACCATATTTTTGTTGGGACAGCCAAGTAGGAAAATAAGCTCATAACTTTGTGGTTTTTCATGATATCTCATGATTTTTTACTTAAAAAATATAAATATGGACACGCGTTTCGCAAAAACATAAAATAATGTTGTTAATTTATACTAGGTATATCTATATCTACCTTCCTCATCCTCAGCAGGTTGAATGTCAATTCTTCTGTCTTGTTGCTGTTGTTCCTTCTGTGAGCTTCCCTTCTTGCTCGAGCTCTCTTCTTCTAGATTACCTACTGTTGACACAAAATATGTGTTAAGGATAGAGCTGTGTAAGCCGGTACACGTAAAAGCGATTCGATGTCAATGCCACAATTTAGTGAAATTATACCCAGATATGTGAGAATGCACCAACCAACATTTTTATTTTCCTAAAATTTTCAAACTAGTTCTAACGATTTTGGAAATGTTTGAATAATGAAATCTGCATTAAAATTGCGAAACACACTTTTTATCGGACTATTGCCAATCTATTGCTTCATGCGTTCAACATTTGTTTAACTAGTGTTAAGTTTTTTTTTTCTTATTAATGTTTTCAACTAAAGCACCTGCCAATACCCTTGTCAACCTCTCCAAAACCCATGGTTGACTGGTAGAGAATGCGTAAGGCATTAAGTCCGCCTCTGTACATTTCTTTGTGCGAAAATATAAATAGTCTGCTAACAACGCAAATAATGTATAGTGCGTTTCATCTAAGAGCTCCTTTGATGTCATGTTGGCACTAATGCAAATTAGCGTGAGAGAGAAAGAGACGCAGAGTGCGTTTACCTTGTTTACGATAGTGACAAAAAATGAATGCCAACATGACGGCAAAGGAACTCTTAGATGAAACGCACTATAATGAACGTTTTTAAACTGTCAGATGACAGCATTTGCTATTGTTAGTGCTGGATCAGTGAAGTTTTATGGGTGATATCTGCAGTTATTTTTTTGCTTTGCGATATCGGATCGCTCTTATGTGTATCGGCAGTATGGGAGCGAGAAAAAATGAAGCGGCATTGATATGTGAAGAATGAGTTTGAGAACGGCAAATTATTGTCACTATACAGTTTTTTTTTTTTTAATAATTTAAATTAGCGCTTGACCGCAATCCCGCCTGATGGTAAGCAGTGATGCGATCGCTGATGGTAAAGCGCGCTAGTTTATTAAGAGCCTATTCACTTAGAAAAATTGAGCGAATAGGAAGGAAGACGGCAGTTGAGCGAGGTGATGCAATGTTAAAACCAACAACATGACCAACGATGCTGCGCCAAAGGGAGATTGATCTGAAGACCTTCCACGACCAAACTCCCAACACAACAACATTAGGCGCATCGTACCCGGCACACATCGCAACATAACTGCTCAGACCCGTCCTCCGTACGGCTTCACCAGACATCATGCTGGAACACGACAAATTGCTTGGCGGCAAGGCTTTGTCTGGTGGGTGGTAACTTCTGCCGGCGGCCGATGTTATGGCCTACCACCGAGAAAATTGAGAGATATTTTGTGAGGCGTTAGAATACATAAGCTATACAATAAAACATTTTGATCACTTTACGAAATAAATCAAGTCGAAGAAAAAATTATATATTTATTTTTATTATACTCCAATAAGTAAGCTTAACTTTATCACTATCTAGAAACAACACAGAAAGCGCCACAAAATAATCACATTCACTTGACTCTATAAAAATTACAAGTGTATGACATGGCAACATCGTCTCAAAAAAAAAGTTGCCAACAACAAAAACTACACAGACATGTCGACATGCATTCTTTATCCCTTACCTACAGCCTTATTTTTCGCTGCTATATAGGCTAAATATGCAGGCGAGTTGTGGTAGGCCTTCAAACTCTTTTCATACTCCAACTGTCGTCAGATGAGTCCCGTGCGTGCAATATATGAGGTGGCGTGCATGTGAAGGACAAAATAGCGTTACTTGAAGTGCGGGTTAGTTACGTTTTGAATTTGGAAGTGGGTGGACGTGTTTACCGATTGGTTTTTGATGGTATAACTGGAATAGTGGTATTTAGCTGCATTCGGTTATACTGAATGCCGACCGCAACTGTCGGGGGAAAAGACGAAGCCGCTGGTGGCTGCTGTACAATACCATGTTATACATATATGCTGCTAGAAGCCACCATATGCATTTAAGCAAGAATAGAAAATAAACGTTGTACACTAATCTGACTTTCAGACCATAATTGGTAACTTCTTGCACCAATCAGCGTAACTAGCGAATTGAGAATGAATCGTTAGTGTAAAATAAGTCTATGGTATGATTTGCAATAGTCAGTTAACTCTTGCCTGTAGAATAAATATAACAGTTTGATATATTTGCGCCATATTTATTTTTCGAAGTTTGACAAATCAGCTCAAACTTGAATTCACATATGCGGCATTTGAGACTCAAGTAATTTTACAGTTATTACGACAGGTCTACACACTTCTAAATCAGGAACAAATAAACTATTAACACAAATCAACCACCGGGGAAGGTAACGGACCACAGTTCTTTTAGTAATAAATAGACTTTACCCCATGTGCAGTAATATACAGTGGGTATAATGGTACCTAGCAGTTGTACGAGATGGCTGATAATGGTAACAATGTTCGTTCATATGATGCTTTTGCTGTTTTTGTGCCTTTCTACAGAGATTAATTTTCGGTCTCTAGAGAGGATGTCATTTAGGGATACATTTGAACTATGTGTGGAGGTATCTAAGTTACAGCTTTTTTTGTAATTTAACAGAAAGAAAATTTTCTGAAGTATTCATTTTCTTTTATAATAATAATTATGAGTACATATGAGATGTACGGATAACAGCAGGCAAGCTACCCGAAACCCAATCAACTTTAAGCCTTAATGTTTTTGAAATAAAATTGAAAATCTAATAAAGTAATTTGATAGACTGCAGTAGCTTAATATGCTGTCGTCTGTACATCTATGGTACAAAAATATAGTTGGAAAGGGGATTATGCAAGACAATGAGAGAGATAAGATGCAGTTTTCCAACATATTTTGTTTTCAAACTGCTTCATGTAAACCTTGGAATCTAAAGCATTGGATACCAATTTTTCAAATTGATAAATTAGTCACAAATCATAATAAGTACTAATATAAACACAAAACAGCAAAAGCTAACCCTTAAAACCCTGTGTTAAAACAAGCACGGTTGTGATGGTGTGGATTATGCACAAATTTGCACCCTATGGATAGGGCATAAGATTTACTATTGTACCTCTGGTCTTGTGTGCCAGCCACTGTACATAGGCGGGCGACGATTGGTAAGCTTTCAACATTTCTGTGTACTGCGCCTGAATGAAAGAGGTATTTTCAACCTTTGTGACCCTCTGATTTCAATTTTTGGAAAATAGCATTATTTGACACCTGTATGGTGATGAGTAAGACCAAGGCATACACATATTTCGCTAGGAAAGTTAAAGTCCCCCATAATAGGGGCGAGACTATAATTAAGCTATTTATTGTATGTGCATGAAATGACACAAACATTTACGACTGCAACATGTGTCGTAATAGCCAGTGTTTTTTTTTTATAAAAGATTTTAAGCTTTTCATTAACTTTTCTAATTCAATATGCATAATAAGAGGATAAGACTATACTTTTATTATCCTAATAATTTATTACAGTACACATATTTTTATATTTTTCAGTGTTTTGTAGGTACTTTTACAATAATTGTGGAACTACCAAACAGCCTTTACTTCCATTGATATAATGCTCATAACTTATTTGATTACAATCAGCCTGAGAAATGCCATACATTGTAATTGGGTATCTAAAACTAGTATCAGATAGAAAGATATCCATACCTTCTCAGCCTCATACTCATCAACGTAACCAGCCTTTTCGGTCTCAGGCAGGTCTCTCCACATGCCCCCAATAATTCTTCCAATCTCCCATAGCTTGAGGTCTGGGTGTGCAGCTTTTACAGTATCCCAAACGCGGCGGGAATACCTCATATATGGCATTAAGGGCTTTTCTGGTGGTTTCGGGGGCTTTGGTAAGCCCGCACCCTGGAATATTAAATTTGAATGAATGACTATTTTAGTATTAATTGTAGGAGGAACTTGCTGAAAGTAAGTATTTAGCATAAAGATTCATAAAGGTTAAAATTATTATGAAATGAGTTACTAAAGTACTACAGCATAACAATCCAATATTCATTTACAACAATCTACTGAAAAATCACATAAAATATTACCCAATGTACTCGACTCACCGCGCCGGCACCCTTGCCGATCTTCTGCGGCTGAAATCCAGGATGAGAATGTACCGTAGATACAAATGGACTGGTCTTATCATCCTTAGCGGCCGTGGCAGTGGCGCCCTGAACGGCCCCGGCGGCGCGTCTCGCGGCCTCTGCACCGAAACGCTGTTGCTGGGGAGTGGGCCAGCCGCCGTACCCCCCCTGGTGGCCCATCGAGGGACCACCTTGGTATTGTGGGTGGTGGTACTGGTATTGGTTATGGTGCGGCGGCGGTGCATTCATACCGCCTTCAAGCCAAGCAGCGGGGCGGCAATACAATGAAAGAAAAAAACAAAAAGCATAAGGGAATGGGACAGGAAGGGGCAGGGCAAACAAAAGATAATTAAATGCAACATCTAAATAATATCAAATCATAATGTTAAGTGGAAGTTATTAGTGTGAGCGAGCAGTACTAGCGTAGTATTTAGTAGGCTTAATTAGCATAAAGAATCAAGAATCAAAGAACAGACTGGTGTGAGACGATGACCTGTGATGTGAAACAAGAAAAATTTTGGTGCAATTACAAATTTTAAATCCCCACAGAATACCTATTTCCAAAACAGATGAGGGTGTGAGAACAATTTTGAAAAATAAAAGTATATCAGATTGTAGCATTACCTTTCATCATACCGAAACTCATGGGGGGCCCCGCAATCATGTAGTCTGTTTCAACATAACAAAACATGAAACAAAACCAACGTAACAATAAAATGTAGTCTAATGTGTAACGAATAAATTAAAGAGAAAATAAAAGTATGTTACTAATAAACAAGCATAGAATTGGAATCATGCTGCCGAGGGTCATAACAGCAGTTAAGTACCAGCAATACCAACTTTCAGCCCTGCTAAGCTTGCAAAGGCATCGAAATCAGGTACATGTTATAAGTTAGTATCTAACAACATTCTAGAAACAATATTAATCAAACATTCAAAGAGAACAGTTTCATGTGCTGTAACTGTGTTTGGCCAAACTGTTATCTATGCTTTGCTATATTCTTTACATTCTAATTATAAAAATGTGTGCATGGAATACAAACGCGGATTGCTCTGAGGGCTGGGCATCGACATCGATGTGTTTTGTTTGTAACTGTTTGGTGCAGCCATGGCACCGAATCACTCTGAAAAAAGGTACAGTAATATCTAGGTGATGTGTTAATTCACCAACTAATGTATGCAACCTGTAATATGTATCATCTAATAGATTTGCAGAGTAAGGTTTTTGTTGTAGACATTTCTAAACTTGAAAAAATGCATCAGCCACATATACTACAAGGAATGTTTGGCTACTAGAATAACGTTATTACATATTTATTTATTTTTATTTTATATTTCTAAGCTAGTAGTAACTACTGCAGTTTTTCATAAATAAGCAGTGATTGACGGATCTATAATTCACGGACACATATTAAACGGGAAAACGCGGACGTCTACCGGCCCGTTTAAAATTAAGAATAACTTGGTATTTCTAGCTCGAAAACTAAGTTTAAATTATCGCTATACGTCTTACCTGGTGCTATCTAAAGTTTAACTAGTTTGTTGGGTCCAATATCCAGAAATTAGTAAAATAATTCTATTTAATTAAAATAGGGACAAGCGTCACTCTCTAGTTATCAAGACGCCATGTTTACGTCAGCCATTTTGACTCCTTTGACACTATTTTGACATTTCTTTCGCATTTTAGTCGATTATTGCACAGGAAAATAATATGTTAGTGTGTTGTAATCATGGTTGTAATGCAATGTTAGTGTTTTGTAAAGCATTTAGCTAGGTTGCTAGATAGATTGCACGATTTTTAGCACAACTTTTTTGTGAAATAAAAAATGCACCTTAGCAGTTCTGCGATTAAGCGATATGGGATGTCAGACTTTTCACTTAAATACAGCTGCTCCTATTCTTATATTTTGATCATTCAATAGGCGAGCGACAGACCCCTAGTGCCAAAATTCTATTATAATTATTTGTATCCTATTAGACAGTATTTCTATAGTTGGATCCAAGAATATTATAAGATCACTGGATATTGCGCAAAGAATAAATAACTGAAGCCTAAAAAAATGACCTTGAAACAATTTATTTATGTTTTGCGTCTCTATCACCAGGGTGACAATATTTTTACTTGCTCTAGGACATTTTGCGAAATTATTTTTATAAATTGAGAAAATTAGTTAAAGACAACAGCACATCAATCTACTACAATCTGTCAGATTTCCTTTTTAGATTTTCAACTGTATCTCTAAAGCATTAAGGCTCAAGGTTGATTGGGAATATCTGACAGTTTAGGGTAGCTTAACCTGCGCTCGTCTGTACATTCACATTTTAATGTGGTTTCGGACTGTGTTAGCAGTAGTATATCTGTGTTTATTAATTATAATCTAATAATATAATTATTCTAAAACTGAAGTTTGTTTGGTTAATTCAGCTAATCTCAGGATCTACTGGTACGATTAGAAAAATCTTACACTGTTAGAAAGCCCATTTATTAAGGAAAGTTATAACATCACGCTACGACTAATAGGAGCGGACAGCTAGTTTATTATAACGCATTATTAATGTAAACAGACGACCGTGTATGTTAGCAGTAATACTTTGATATCTGTCTACGTCCGTCGGTTTAGGTACAGTGCAATTCGTGAGTTATGGCATGTGTGAAATTAGCCGCTAGCAACTTTAACACTTGTGTACTCGTAAATAAATCAATAGCCTAGGGTAGGGTGTTATTATCATTCGTGTGCAGTTTCTGGCCTGCTATCGGACGCGTCCCCAGGTGGCGGATAGGGGAACGGCCCCCAGATATGGGGTTACCGGTTTACCGGCGCGGACCAAAACCAGAAGTGAGGACCGCTTCGGCGGTCACACGTGCGGTGGGTCGGCCACCAATCCAGGTGGCTGTTGTGACCCGAACCCCGGGACACCGTTGGGCAACCCGGTCTCCTCACTGAGAGGAGCTGGGGGCCACGTTTTCCTCCGGGAAAACGAGTGGGGCTAAGAGGAAGAACACCTCGCTAAAAAACCTTTGGCTGCTGCGTCTTCCCGCACAAGAAGACGTACCTAGCCGGGCCTCTCCCTATGGAGGGCCCACTGTGGGCCCGCCTTTTGGCGGGAATCGCCGGCGGGGGATTGGTAGAAAGGCTCTGCTATTTCCCATGACCCCGCCACTAAGGCGATGTCGGTGTGCCGCTGTTTGGTTTTAGTGGGTATTCCCGGCTTCGGCTGGGCGAGTCCCACACACGCCCTTCGGGGTATGGTGCGTAAAGGCATTTCCACAGCGTCAAGAACAAAAAAAAAGGGTGCTATTATCAACTGTTATTGGTATTTATTTTTTCGTAAATTGTACTGTCAAAAAATCATATTATGTATGTGTTTTTATTTTAAGAAAGTTAGTTTCTATCCTAACATAGATTCTTTGAAAGCTACATAATTCCAGATAGGCTGTTTATTATGTACATTTACAATATACCAAACTTCTTACTCTTGACCCAGAAACATACATTATTGTAGGTACCTACATTACATAAAAATCTGCTGCTCCGTATATTTGTGTTTAGCTGCTTTTTACATGTCGCGATTTCGAGGTTGGTCCACTTGTTTAATTGTTTAAGTAAACTTGTACAGCACTTACCCAGACAGTGGTTTGATTTACATATATATTCAAGCTGGCAGGATATGTTAAAAAAAAAATCATAAAACAACCTTTATTAATAAAAAATCTTTTTTTTTTATCATACATGTAAAAATAAAGCGCTTTTATATAATTTCTGCCTTTTGGTGCGAATGTCACCCAAAAGCTTTTTGGTATGATATATTAGATAAGAATGAATTCTTATTTAGAACATATTTGAAATTAATTTTATTATTCCAGTTTCATGTAAAACCATGATGTTTCGGAAGAAATAGTTCCTGCAGTAATGGCTGGAATTTTTCTAAAACCGCTAACAGCAAATTTTGATTGCAAATTGCAAATTTTGCTGTGTTATAGTCTTCAAGAGCTATAGTCATTAACCATGAATGTTAATATGGTAATGTCCAACGCTGAGTTATAAGTGTGTACGTACAATGTTTTCACTGTATGTGATGGGCATGTCCTTTTGAAAGTAGCTGCGTTTTTTTTCTGACACAGAAGAACAAGTATCTGTTTTAGTTTTTATCATTAAATCAGGTAAAGCTGAGCACTTGTATGGTGTTGTGCATTCCTGTAATTTGAAATAAATTGTTATCAACATTGCTGGGTTTGTAAACAGCACATTTTGACAATATAAGTATTTAACATACGTTAACACTATTTCCACAGGTACACAATTGTACAAAATAAAGTACTGCACTAATTGAAAGTCATTTATTTATTGATCATTTTACATCATGGATTTAAAGTATAAGCTAGAAACCTTTGCTGATTCATAAAACTTTCCTTTTAATGGTGTACCAGATAACCATTTTTGCCTTTTATCCAAATACTTGGGAAAACTGAAACAGAAAATTAGTTGTATTTCCTGAAACCGAGTTAACAGATGTATTGAAACCTAAAACGTTGAGTTATTAAATTAAATTATATTTTAATGACATGCTATCATTAAAAAATTAATAAATTTTAATGAAAGTATGTATATTTAGACATGTATTACCATTATTAGTAAAAATCTTATTTTGCTAGGTGAAATTAATTACAAGTTTATTCTTTACTTGTGTAAATTGCCAAAGATTTTTCATTGAATGAAATATTCAATGAAATTACGATCTACATGAAATTATAACACTTCCTCAAATTTAGAAACATACATCTTACGGAAAAAATATGGTCACTCTTTTGTTCTTTTCAATTATTTTACACGATTTAAACATTGCCTGAATGATGACATTAATTATTAGAAAAAACATTTTGACACAGTTTTGAATGAGAAATATTGGCGGATCTTTAAAATATTGGCTTGCATTATGGACAGATTGTGTGCAATTTAAAATCTTCTATCTATTTCTGAACTTACCTATGAAAGATATTTACATATTTTGATGATGGGTTCCACACACTTCCACAATCTTTAACTATGTATTGTGTACCTATACATAGTAAGGCACTCTAAACTAACTCACAAATCCTCGAATGAAACATTTCAAGTGGTATCAAAGCGATTGACAGAACAGCCATTTTTGTTAATAGCCTTCCAACAAGCTTCCAACACCTCAAATATAATTTTAATAAAAAACTACTTTACAATATCATGTATAATTTTTGAATCTACATTTCACGATATATTAAAAAAGTGAGTTTCTCTGTTCTTGTCTCTGATCAGGTAACTAGGAAAAATTCATTTTATTTTGGCAACTTTTAATTTAAGTGTAAGCGAGATGGAGAACAAAACAAAGGTGAATAAACTTGGCTTCAGTTATTTCTTCTAGGTGCAACATCCACTGTTCTTGTAATGTTCTTGGTTAGATCGGTTCACTGATGAATTTCTTTAACTTAGTAAAGATGCCAAATGCCAGGTTAAAATTCCCAGAAATTTTATTTGACATCGGCTTATATAACTTGACGTCCATTAAGTTAAGTCCGACTCAAGCCAACAAAATCGGATTTTTAGGGTTTTTATTTTTTTCAACCATAAGTTGTGATATATTTTTGGGTAGGTATATATTTAAAATCGAATAGGGGTTTATTAAAATCACTTTTTGATAATGTTAATATTCTCGGAAATATTCGTGCGCGCCCAAAATAAAAAGAAAATCGTCCCTCCCCCCACTACCTTTTGAATCATAACTATTTTAAACTATGAAAAAATTCTCAAAAGTGCAGTTTTACAGACTTTATAGAAATTATTTTGAACTCGATAGGTAGTTTTTGAAATATTGTACGAACGACAGCACATCAAGCTGCTACTATCTGCCAGATTTCTTTATTAGATTTTCAACTTTATCGTTATAGTATTAAGGCTCAAGGTTGATTGGGAATATTTAACAGTTTCGGGTAGCTTGACCTGCTGTTATCCGTACAAAATAATTTCTGAACTAAGTTTGTAATTTAATTATATACGCAAGTACGCAAACATTTTTTTGTCCCAGTTTACTTATTTTTTTTATTATGAACGTATCTCTTTTAAATAAAAAAATAATTATCAAAATCGGTACATGCAATCTAAAATTACCGTCGAAAATGGAAATGAAAGTGGAGGGTCTTCAGATCAATCTCCCTTTGGCGCAGCATCGTTGGTCGTGTTGTTTGGTTTAACATTGCATCACCTTGCTCAACTGCCGTCTTCCTTTCTATTCGCTCAGTTTTTCTGAGTGAATAGGCTCTTAATAAACTAGCGCGCTTTACCATCATCGATCGCATCACTGCTTACCATCAGGCGGGATTGCGGTCAAGCGCTAGTTTATAATTATTAAAACAAAAAAGAAACATACATAACCTGTCTAGTTTTTTGCGATGTTAATATTTTTCCTAAGTAGAGTAGACGCTACAGAGTACTTTTTAGGGTTTCGTTGTCAAATGGCAAAAAACGGAACCCTTATAGATTCGTCATGTCTGTCTGTCGGTCTGTCCGTCCGTATGTCACAGCCATTTTTTTCCGAAACTAAAAGAGCTATACTGTTAAAACTTGGTAGGTAGATGTATTCTGGGAACCGCATTAAGATTTTGATACAAAAATAAATTTAAATAAAATATATATTGAGAGCTCCCCATACTTAGAACTGAAACTCAAACTTTTTTTTTCGTCAAATACATACGTGTGTGGTATCTATGGATAGGTCTTCAAAAATGATATTGAGGTTTCTAAAATATATTTTTTCTAAACCGAATAGTTTGCGTGACAGACGCTTCCAAAGTGGAAAAAAGTTGGACCCCCTCCCTCTAACTTCTAAAATAAGAAAATAAAAAAAAACATATGATGTACATTACTATAAAAACTACCAACAAAAATTGTTTTGAACGAAATCTAGTAAGTAGTTTTTTTAATACCTCGTAAATCGTAAACCGCTTATTACCGCGTAATCTTTCATACAAATAACTTAAATCCTTTAATTTCATAAATCAATGGTACGGAACCCTTTGTACGTGAGTCCGACACGCACTTGGCCGGTTTTTTATATATGGGTAGACGCGGTCGTGACGGGTATGAGCTATAGAATAGTTGGAATCTAAGTTCTCTTTCTTTAGTTACCATAGTCCTTTGTGGGCCCGTTTTTATAAGTAAGTACACTAGCTGACCGGCAAACGTTGTTTTGCCATATAAATAATAGATTAAATTACTAAAATGGCTATTAAAAAATAAGGGTTGATCGTAGAAGGGTGAAAATTGGGGATTGTATGTATTTTTGTATGTTGTATCATAAAAAAATAGAAATTAAAAATTTTGTCTAAAAAATAAAAAAAAAATTTAGGTGTGGACTACCCCTGACATTTAGGGGGATGAAAAATAGATGTTGGCCGATTCTCATAGATACCGGTTAAGCACAAAAAATTTCATCAAAATCGGTCGAGCCGTTTCGGAGGAGTTTAAAGCCGAACACCGGGACACGAGAATTTTATATATTAGATAAGATTATACACTTTCTCATGTCAACTCAATGTAAAATTCTCCAATAACTCTACGCACATACAGTATAGTGTACACTTATTATAACGGACAGGTGTTGTAGATTATGCCTAATCTCAGCTGTGTAAACCAGGCCTTAGAGCCTACTGGCACGTTTTATTATTTTCATTGTGTTCTATTCTATTTTTATTTTATTTGAAAGCCTTGTTTACTTTAGCACTTACCTACTTCAATATAAACTTTTCACCGAACAACATCTTTCCTTTAAAATATTTATTTACCACGGTGCCACGAACCAAAACAAAACGGAGTTGCAGAGCGAACCCACCGATCTCGCCTTCTCGGTTATAGATCGGTGGGTTCGCTCTGTAACTCCGTTTTGTTGAGGGCTGTAAGGCGTCGTTGTTTGATGCGCGATACCTTTTGATGAAAGATAATCAGCAAAAACTTTATTAACAAACTCTGTGCCGCCATCAGTCCTAATCCTTTTTATTTTAAAACTTAATTGATTTTCAACTAAAGTTTGAAAATGACAAAATTTATCTTTTACTTCGGTCTTTGAACTTAAGAAATACGCAAAAACTTTTCGGGTATAATCATCAACTAAAGTTAACATATATTTATTACCTTGAAAAGAGGTTGTAGACATAGGTCCACACAGATCACAGTGGATCAACTCTAAAGGTGAAGTTGCTCTATTAAAAACTATCCTTTTAAAAGGTTTTCTTGCTTGTTTGCCTTCTACACAAGCGATGCAACTTGATTTATCTACTACGGAAAATTCTACCCCTACCTGGTGATTCTTCAACCGATTCATGCCTATTCGACAAAGGTGTCCAAGTCTCTTATGCCAGATTTGATACCTATCCTGACAGTCAGAGTGCTCATCTTTTGTTAAATAATTATCAGCCACAGTGTTGGAAACATTTGTAGAGCCATTAAGTACATACAATCCACCACAGGGCGAAGCATGAAGAAGCGAATCACCTGTAACACAAAAGGTATCATTTTTATAAAAGTTACATCCATTTTTATTAAAAACACATATAAAACCCTTATCTACAGCTTTTTGTACAGATAGCAAATTAGCATTTAAGTCTGGTACATAAGCAACATCAGAAATTGTATTTATTTTATTTTTAGGTGTCGAGATCGAAATATCTCCTAATCCTAAACATATGATCTTTTCACCATTTGCGACAGTTACGGTTCCTCTATCAGTCAACTTTATATGTTGAAACCAATCACGCCTTGAAGACATATGTTTAGTTGCACCTGAGTCTACATACCAAACATCCTTGTTTTCAGATCCAGAAGTATTCAAAGCAGTAAATGAGGAGTCATTTGTACTCGTAACATTACCCTTTTCCTTCTTCTTTTTCAATGGACAGTCTGGTCTTTTATGTCCGGGTACATTACAGTCATAACATACTACTTCCTTCTTCTTTTTGGATTTAGGTTTCACTTTTGCTTGAAATACCGAATCCGTCGTTAATGTGTCGCTTTTAGACATTTCATTAAGGAGTCTCGTTTTTACCAGGTCAGTAGTTACATCAACATTGCAATTTTCAAGCGCCATAATGAGGGGCTCATATTTTGGAGTGAGTCCACCTAAAAGTATAGGGGCAATCGACGTATCTTCTATCACCTTCCCAATATCTGCAAGATCCTGTGCAGTTGAAGTAACTGCATTTATGTACTGTTCAATGTCTGCATAATCTGCGAGACTTAAGCGGTACAACTTACGTCAAGAGCTATTCTTCGTCCTATACCGTTATCCTCAAAAGCTTTCTGTAATGATTTCCACGCTTCCGATGCAGTCTTTGCACTTCTAACGTGAGTTATAGCTGCACCATCTACAGTTAGGCAAATCTTAGCAAGAGCTTTTGTATCGTACTTTACCCTTATAGCCTGAGGAGTTGTGTCACCTTCTGGGTATCCAGTAACGGCAAACCAGAGATCCTCGTGGAGTAGGTAGTTTCTCATTTTAAACTTCCACGTCGGATAACCCTCCTTGTTTCTTAAGCCAAAGGTTGGTAATGACGAAGAGCTTGACTTCGCCACAACATTACTATCACCAGTATCATGTGACATGTTTACGCACACCAAAAATACAAAAAACAATATTTTCCAAAAAAAAAATACACTTTTGTATATATTTCACACACGGATTTTATACTCCACAATATCGTGCTGATAACGTTTTGTAGATATAAAGGTCGACGGGGTTCGTGGCACCGTGGTAAATAAATATTTTAAAGGAAAGATGTTGTTCGGTGAAAAGTTTATATTGAAGTAAGTGCTAAAGTAAACAAGGCTGAAGTAAAAGATAAATTTTGTCATTTTCAAACTTTAGTTGAAAATCAATTAAGTTTTAAAATAAAAAGGATTAGGACTGATGGCGGCACAGAGTTTGTTAATAAAGTTTTTGCTGATTATCTTTCATCAAAAGGTATCGCGCATCGAACAACGACGCCTTACAGCCCTCAACAAAACGGAGTTGCAGAGCGAACCCACCGATCTATAACCGAGAAGGCGAGATCGCTGCTGGCTGAAAGCTCACTACCTAAGGCTTACTGGGAAGACGCATTTCGCGTAGCTGTATACCTAAAAAATAGGTCTCCTCATCGAGCCTTAAGTGGGGATATACCCTATGATAAATGGTGTGGCAGAAGATGTGATCTTAGTCATCTAAGAATTTTTGGATGCAGAGCCCTTGTCCATATACCTTCATGTAATAGAAAAAAGTTGGACATGAAAGCTGAAGAAGCTATTTTTGTGGGTTATTCTGAAGATCCAAATAGTTATATTTTTAGAGATCCTTCTAACCCACGGCGAATCCTAAAATCTAGGGATGTAACCTTTATTGAAAACTGCTTTACATTTTTGAAACGAAAGCAGAATGAACCTGAAGTACAGTCAGATTCAGTTAAGATGGAACCTGAGGTACAGTCGGACTCAGTTTTACTTTTTGAAGAAAATGCTGAAAGAGATGAAAATGAAATTGAATTTCACGATTGTGTTGAGAGTATCGACCCTATAGCTGAAACGTCTTCACCAATAAACACACAGCGTTTTGATGAAGAACCAGCTAGTTTGGAAGAGCAGCCATTTATCCAGGAGCGTCGGTACCCCCCACGAACCCCGTCGACCTTTATATCTACAAAAACAGGGAAATACGGAACCTACACTGGGCGTGAGCCGAGAGGCTCTTGGCGGGTTTTTCAGTTACTACGCCTAATGGTAGTGGGTGCTTAGCTTTAGATGTAATAATTGATTCGAAGTCGTGGTGGCCTATTGGTTAAAACACCAGCCTCTCAGAAGTGTGAGTGTGCATGTTCGATTTCAGGTCAGGCAAGTACTAATGTAATATTTCTAAAGTTATACGAACTTTCTCAGTATATCTTGTACACCAATGACTAAGATTGAAATCGCCAACCCGCATTGAGTAAGCGTGGTGATTACGCTCAATCCTTCTCTGTATGAAAGGAGACCTGTGCCCAGCAGTGGGACGATAAAAAGGTTGATGATGAATCGATTAATTAGTAATATTACAAGTGTTGCTAGTTTATTAATTTGAGTGAATTTAGTAGGCACTAATGCAACTAGTGCACTACTGAATCGTAGCGGTGCAGTAAGCGAGTTTTTGGAAATTATAATATATGTATTGCATGATGTTTATTAGTTGCGCAACCAAAGTTTACTAGAAAGTAAACAAATTTATTGGTATATTTTTATCTCGACAAAAATTAAGTTTTACTTTCCTTTAATTAGCACTTGATTTAGGGACTAGTTTGCTTTACATTGAGTTACCTAGAATGTAATTCCGTACCATCTCAACCTATTTGTCAACACCAGACCTAAAAATACGGAAGTTGGCACGTGAATTATCTACAATTCATAGTCCGCAGCCAATAAACCAGCTGACCGCAGTGTACTACTTAGGTGCCTACCAGCAAATGTCAATCTATAATTTGATTGTGCATGGCCGGATGACATTTGGCGCGTTGAATTTGTATTAATTTTTTTTTATAAATAAACTGAGCGAAGTGCAGTGCATAATATTGACTGTTTGTGCCCAATTGTTGACAACGGGCTGTTACAGAACATTGCATTTACGCAAACTTCAAAAATGTGAAAATAGCCATACAGTTTCATGAGTAAAAAAATATTAAAAACTTAGCCATAAAAATCATATAATATGTAGGTACCTATCATTAGGCTTATTTTAATTACTGCGGGCGTATTGTAGATATCGTTAGTTATTATAGCACAACAGGAACACTGTAGTTTAAATAAGATTATACATTACGAACAAGTTAGCGATTAACATACTGTAGGTATGTACATCAGCCTGCACGAGATTGGTATGGCCTTGAAACAGCTCAAGAACGATAAGGCGGCTGGAGATGATGGAATTACGGATGAGCTTCTGAAAGTGGGTAGCAAACCGGTTCTTAAAGCGTTTCAAGAAGCTATTTAATTCCGTCATTCTCAAAGGCGGAACGCCTAAGGCATGGCATAGGAGCGTGGTGGTGTTGTTTTTCAAAAAAGGTGATAATATCCTCCTGTAAAACTACAGATCGATATCCCTCTTGAGCCATGTCTATAAGCTGTTTTCTAGGGTCATCACGAATCGTCTCGCTCGCAGGTTCGATAACTTCCAGCCTCCTGAACAAGCAGGCTTGGCTTTAGAACCATAGACCACATATATGCATACACTGCGGCAAGTTATACAGAAGTCCGAGGAGTATAAGAAACCACTAAGCTTAGCGTTTGTGGACTATGAGAAGTCCTTCGATTCGATCGAGACTTGGGTGGTGCTACAGTCTCTCAAAATTGTCTGCCAAATTGACTGTGGATACATTAAGGTGATGAAGTGTTTGTACAAAAACCCCACCATGTCTATCCAACTGCAGCGTGAGACAAGGTGATGTAATATTTCCCAAATTGTTTACTGCTGCGTTGGAAGATGTCTTCAAGCTCGTGGACTAGAACGGATTTGGCATCAACATCAACGGCGAGTACATCACTAATATCCGTTTTGCAGTCTTTGCAGATGATATCTTGGTCGTGGCGGAGCCTCTGGAGGACTTTGGCAAAATGCTCTTTGACCTCAGCAGAGCTTGCCAACAAGTTGGTTGCTCTGCACTCGAAGTTGTTGACAGTATATAATATGTAAAGAAAACCCTGTCCGATCCGTGAAGGTATTGTTAGGTATCGATAACTGATTCTACTAATGCATATGTAGCGCGTAGGTCGTGTCGCGTAATTAAAACTCAGATAAATCGAACTTTATGTATTGCACGACTGTCAAAGAGTACAATGTATTTGACGTGTGAAAAGACGCGATACAAGAGTGTGATTCAGGAATGGATATAATAATGACGTTGTATAATGATGTTGTACAATGATGTAGAATATGACAATAATAATCTGTTACAAGCTATGCACTCACTTAAATACTAACTATCTCTATACTAACTATCTCTATACTAACTATCTCTAAATGATAGTGGGGTAACCACTAACGAATCAGCTTCGTTCTTGATGCTGATTCGTTGATCGAGGCAGGCCGCGGCGTATGATTGGTTGATGTAGAAAAGCGCGCCAGTTCCGTCTTCACGTGCTAGACGACTCGTATGGTTCCCACGGACGTTGATCGTTGGCCACGCAGATGTGTTCCGGGGTGAATATTCATGGAAACAGGGTCGGAACCCTCGCTGCGGGAGTCAGGGTCGCCGGGACGCGCGCCGTGACTTCCGCAATCCTCGTGTGAGTGATTTACAGTCCTTTGTGTAGCTGTGATCTGGTGTGAGTGATTTATAGTCCTTTGTGTAGCGCCAGTGTAGAGCTGTGATCTGGTGTGAGTGATTTATAGTCCTTTGTGTAGCGCCCGTGCTACACTATTCCCCCCTTTTTAGCAAAGCGTACGTAGCGTGCAGGCGTCCTGACGATCCTGCCTGATCTGGTACGTTGTTCCCTCGTATGCGGGTCTGGATGTAGGCTGGGTTGCTCATCTGTGGTAGCTGCAGGTGCTTGATTGGTCTCGCTGTTCATATGCCTGGGATCATCTTCTGTGTTGATTGTATACGCAGGTTTGAGGCGATCAATCGATATATTGCTAATTCGTCCTGGTAGCTGGATTGTAAAATACTTTTCTTTACGTTCGATGATCTTGTATGGACCTTGGTATGGATGCTGCAGAGGTTTGCGGACGGTGTCATCGCGTACAAACACGTGGCTACATGTTTGTAGGTCGTTGTGCACGAACATACATCGCTTATTTGCATGCGATTTGTATGTAGGTGTGAGCTTGGTGATAACTTCTTGCAGGTGATTGACGTAGTCGTGGTCCATTTTCGGTGTAGCTGGTGTTGGTGATATGAAATCGCCAGGCAGGCGTATTGCTTGACCGTAGGTGAGTTGCGCTGCGCTTGTGTTAGAGTCGGAGCGGATAGCGGCTCTGAGACCCATTAGAACAGCAGGCAATTCGTCGATCCATTTGTTGCTGTTTTCTAGTCTAGCCATGAGTGCGGCTTTTAATGTCCTGTGCCAGCGTTCGACGATTCCGTTACTCTGCGGGTGGTATGCAGTAGTACGGGTTTTTTCTACACCGAGTAATTGAGCGAGGTCTCGGAATAGTCGGCTTTCGAACTGTCGTCCTTGATCGGTAGTGATTCTTATTGGACAACCGAAACGAGATATCCATACTTCGTAAAGTTTTCTTGCGACGTTTTCAGCGGTTGTCTCTTGCAGTGGTTCAGCTTCGGGCCATCGTGTGCACCGGTCGATCATCGTGAGCAAGTATTTGTGTCCGCATGCTGACGTCGGTAGCGGTCCAACGATATCAACGTGAATATGTTGAAATCGTTCGCTCGGTGGGAATGTTGCGATGTCACTATGATTGTGTCGCTGTACTTTGGAGAGCTGACACGAATTGCATGTCTTAGTCCACTGGCCGATGTCGGTATTCATTGAAGGCCAAAAGAATCGCTCTTGCATCAGCTTCCGTGTGGATCGTACTCCTGGGTGGCTTGGGCTGTGCACGGCATTGAAAGCTATGCGACGAAAATCAGCTGTTAAATATGGACGAACGTGTGACGTCGATGTTTCGCAGAATATTGGCTTGTTAGTACCCGGTAAAATGATTTTCTTGAGTTGTATGTTGGTCTGTTGAGACAATGTAGGGATACAACTGTCGTTTTCTTGAGCTTGAGATAACTCGTCGTAGTTGATAGGTGATGGCACGTCGATAGTTTCGATGCGTGATAATGCATCTGCTACAACGTTTTGAGCTCCGCTCACGTGTCGAATGTCAGTAGTGAACTCGCTGATAAACAGTAGCTGCCTGATTCGCCGTGGTGTGTCGTTATCGGAAGGCGGCTTGCGGATTGCGTAGGTCAGCGGTTTATGGTCAGTGTAAACCACGAGTTCTTTGCCTTAAAAAATCTTTCTGAAATGTTTTATTGCCATATTTATTGACTGGAGCTCCCGATCGAAAGTCGAGTACTTTTTTTGTCTTTCTGAAAATTTCTTTGAAAAATATCCGAGTGGCAGCCATTGTCCGTTGCTTCGCCTTTGTTGTAGAGATGCCCCGGCGCAGGTAGCTGAGGCGTCCGAAAAAATAGCGATTTGGTCCTCTGGCGAACTGGATGGGTAAGACAATAAAGCAGCGTTTATTATGCTTTGTTTGCACAACTCAAAAGCTTTTGTCGATTGATTGTCCCACTTTACTTCCGTCTTGTCTCGTTTTTTTGAATTATGAAGGAATGCATTCAGCGGTGCCTGAATGCTTGCCGCATTTGGGACACTGTCTCGGTAAAAATTTATCATGCCCATAAATCTTCGTAAGTCTTGAATGGTTTTGGGTTTTGGGTATTCTGTGATTGTTTTGATTTTGTCTTGAAGTGGTTTGATCCCCTTGCTTGATACTTCATAACCTAGGAACTTGACGGTTTCGCTGCCGAAAACACACTTAGAGGGATTTATAGTGACACCATACGTGTCTAATCGGCGTAAAACTGCCTGCAGATCTCCGATGTGGCTTGCTTCACTTTCAGATGCAACGATAACATCGTCGATGAATGGGAACGCGTAGTCTATTCCGTTGAGCACTTCGTTTATGAATCGTTGGAATGTCTGTCCGGCGTTCTTGAGACCTGGGCACATTCGTGGAAATTCGAATAAACCGAATGGTGTAGTGATCGCTGTCTTCTCGATATCAGGTTCGAAGATTTTTAATTGCGAATAAGCTCGGTTTAAATCGAGAGTACTGAAGATTTTCTTGCCGTGAAGTAGGTAGGTAAAATCTTTGAGGCGTGGGACTGGATAGCGGTCGGGTTTGGTGACGTCATTGAGTCTTCTGTAGTCACCACAGATGCGTAAGTCGCCGTTTTTCTTAGGAACGACGTGTAGCGGACTGGACCAAGGGCTTTTTTCCTCTCCTCTTCGTTTCCTCTTCCGTCTCGGCGGTTGTTCGGACTGGACGTGTTTTTTGTGAGCAACAGTGTTCTATATTTAATTTTAATATATTTTAAAATATTCATTTGAAGTCTTTTTTCTAAACTCGGACCCTCCTGTTCTATCTTACGGGGGAGCTCTTAAGGCGCGGTGGCCATATTGTGCTGTGTCGGAATTCTCGCTCACACGAGCCCGTTTATTGGCGGACTGACTACCGGAAGGACAGTGTCGCCGCGTCGTCACATTGTCATCATTAATCTACCTATAATTTCAAAACTTAGAAAAAGTGATACAGTCGGTGGGTTTCGAACTCGGGCCATCGAGATTCGGGGCCGCGCTCGTAGCCGCCGCGCCAAGAGAACGAATACGTCATCTTGCGAAATAACTCACTGATAACTAACGCGCTACGTCACTGCGAGTCAAAACGGTTACTAAGTTTCGTATAAACAAACAAAATGTCAAAATCGGCCGACATGTCAGTGTGTGATATTGATGACACTAGGCTTGCAACAACAATTGATGTAACCCCACCGAACTTTGTTTTTAAGCGCAGTAGAACTATTACTCCAGATGATTTCAATAACTTTAAAGAGGAGATAAAAAGTATGATTAGTACCTTATGGAAGGCTCAGCAGCAAGTAATGATATCTATCCCAGCCACTTTAAAGGAGATTCAACAGAGTAATCTAAATATTGAGAACTCAATCTCACTTCTTATGTCTCAACATGAAGAACTGAGCAAAAAGATCGTGGAATTAGAAGATAAATCAAAGAAAGAAAGGGATTACATTATTCTACTCGAAGAAAAAATTGAAAATTTGCAGATGGCGGCCCGGAAATCAAACTTAGAAATAAAAAATGTTCCTCGCGGGCCTGGCGAAACAAAAGATGATTTAGTCCAAATGGTACTAAGTTTATCTTCTACTATTGGCGGCACACTAAGCAAAGCTGACATTAAAGACATCTACAGGGTGCAGGGAAAAAAGAAGGAGTCTTCTAACACTGCGATTGTAGTTGAGACTGCATCCACACTCATTAAAACAGACATTTTAAAACTTTGCAAAGCCTTTAACACTACCAAGGCATATAAGCTAAGCGCCAAACACCTAGGACACCGTGTGGCCTGCGATACTCCCATTTTCGTGTCGGAGCAGTTGACAGCTAAAGGTGCCCGGCTTCATTTCTTAGCAAGAGATCTCGTCAAGGCTGGTAAATATAAGTTCTGCTGGACTGCCTATGGACGTGTTTACATTAAAAAAGCAGAAAACTTCCCAACCATAGCAATCAAATCCGAGGCTCAAGTGCAGCAGCTATTTAATGGTGACTGACTATATATTTTACACTCTTGTGGATCAACTAGAGCTATTTTTCTGGCTCATTGGTTCTGTATTTTATTTTTCTTTTTATTATTTCTCACTAAAATGTTAGCATGTACACTATTATTAATTTTAATGACAACATACACACACACACAAACCCGTCAATCATGTACTTACAAGTTCTCTCAGACACACACCAATAATACAAATCTGCATACATACACACCCTCGCGTACCTATCTCTATCTTATACTAGAACATTACACCACCTACCCGCTCCGCTTAGATAAAAATTTCACAACTATAAATTGCTTAAACTGCATTCTGTACCGAAATAATATAATGCTTGTATCATTATTTTTTACATACATACATTTTAGTTATCAGATATATGTAGATAACACATATATGAAATTATTATTTTTTAATAATGGATGACGCCCTAAACACGCTAAGTGACCTCGACACTGCAGAGATAGCCAATGCATCCTTTGATGACCTTGTAAATTTTAGTAAAACAATAAATATTAAAGTCGATAATGATCTCACCTTGATGTCACAAAATATTAGGAGTGTGTACAAAAATTTTGATGACTTGCAAGTATTGCTCGCTCAATTAAACTTTAATCCAGACTTTGTGGTGCTTTCGGAATGTTGGATTGACGATGATAAAACAATCCCTAACCTATCTAACTATGTTTCTCATATTAGTACCCGACATTTTAATCAAAACGATGGTGTTATTGCCTATATCAGAAATGAGGTTTCTGTAAACGTAAAGGAAATTATGCTGCATGATGCAACATGTCTACAAATTGAGTTTAGCAGTTATACCATTTTGGCTATATACAGATCACCATCAAATACCAATGCGCAAAGATTTATCAACTCACTAAACTCCCATCTTGAATTAATTGAATTAAATAAACTTATAGTTATCGTAGGTGATATAAACATTAATATAATTGATAACCTTAGTGATCAAAGTTACATGAGAAAAAACAGACTGGAATACCTTAATATGCTAAGTATTCACGGTATCATGCCGGGGCACAGATTGGCAACCCGGGATGGAAGCTGCCTTGATCACATTATGCTAAAATTAAATAAATGCAGGACATCTGCTCGAGTAACAGTACTCGAGACCTCAATAACAGACCATTTAACGACATTTTTACACTTATCAAACGTAAAGACTATTTCAAAAATTGCAAAAATGGCTACTGTGATTGATTATGAAACTGCTGTGAACAGTCTTCTGCACAAAAACATCTCTAACTTACTTCTTTGCGACGATCCTGAAATAATATGTCATAGCTTAATATCTAATATCACTGAAACACTGATAGAGAATACACGCGAGAAACCAATACCAAAATGTCATCGGATCATTAAGCCTTGGATAACACAAGGAGTCTTACGGTGCATTAGGAATAGAAACAATATGCAGAAAAGGTTACGTTCTAATCCCCATGATGAAATCCTTAGTATTACCTACAGACGTTACCGTAACTACTGCAATAAGCTAATGAAAAAACTCAAACAAAACTATGAAAAACAATTGCTTGAAAAATCAATTAAAAACTCAAAATGCCTGTGGAAAAACATTAAAAACATTACTAACTTAAAACAGACTAAAAATGATAACGACAAACTACTTAACATCAAATCCACTGAAAAGGAATCTGTCACCTTTGTTAATAATTTCTTTGCAGGCATAGGGGCGGGTCTTGCTGGTGAGATTACACCATTAAGTCCCGCTCAGGATTTAACTGACTCTCTGTTTCCAAGACAGTCTCAGCTCTCGTCTTTTGTCCTACTGGACACAAATCCACATGAAGTGCACGAAGTCCTGATGAGTTTAAAAACAGATAGTGCTCCTGGATGGGATCGTATACCAGTTCGCTTCCTCAAGTTGGCGAAGCACATACTGGTTCCAATAATCTCCCATTTGATAAACACATGCTTTAAAAAAGGAGTATTCCCTACTCTCTTGAAACAAGCGATCATTACTCCAGTGTATAAGAGTGGGAGCAGAGAGGATGTGAATAATTATAGACCTATCTCCGTCCTGCCTTCATTGTCCAAAATACTGGAAAAACTAATCAATAATAGATTAATAACTTACCTGAATAAATACAATATTTTATCAGACTCTCAGTATGGTTTCCAACCGGGTAAGTCAACCCAGGATGCTGTATTGGCTCTAACCTCCATAATCACCGATCAATTGGACAGTGGTGGTAGATGTTTAACGGTATTTTTGGACTTAAAAAAGGCGTTCGACACCGTCTCTCCCCACATTCTCCTGCAGAAACTAGAAAATATTGGAATAAGAGGCACCGCCTTGGATCTGTTTCAGGATTATCTAAGAGGTAGGGTCCAGAAGGTTAAGGTGGGGCAATCTGTAAGTGCCGAGACTAAACAGACCTTCGGAGTGCCTCAGGGTTCGGTCCTGGGGCCTACACTTTTCCTAATTTATATTAATGATCTCTGCAATTTAAATTCTAGCAATACTAAAGTTTTCTCATATGCTGACGATACTGCCATGGTAATAACAGGAAATTCTTGGGACTCCATAAAAAGGGATGCTGAATCTGCTCTAGCTATCACTGCCCTGTGGCTAAGGAAAAATATGCTTACCTTAAATACCTCAAAGACCAACTACATTTGTTTTGCAATTAACGGTAGAACCCAACCTAGCCCCGGTTATAGTCTTAAAATACATGATTGCGTCAGTATTAACAACAACTGTGATTGCCCTACAATAAACAAAATGGGTACCACAAAATACTTGGGAATTATGATTGACGAAAGACTGTCTTGGCATTCTCAGATTGATCTAATCGTTGGTAGAATTAGGAAGTTGATATGGATTTTCAAAATCCTTAGACACTCGGCTAGCATTGAACTAATAAAAAAAGTCTATGTTGCCTTGGCTCAGTCGATCATGATCTACTGCATTCCAGTATGGGGCGGCGCATCAAAAATTAAATTCCTAGAGGTGGAGCGTGCTCAAAGATTACTCCTAAAAGTAATGTTTTTTAAAAAACTAAGATTTCCTACAACCACTCTTTATTCAGAAGCCAACCTTTTAAGTATACGCAAACTGTATATTTTACATACCACTCTAAGGAAACATAAGTCCCTTACAGTTGATCCTACTATTTTAACAAAAAGACGAAATTACGAAGTAACTAAAACAAGTGTATGTAGAACTTACTTTGCTAAGCACCAATTTTCAAATCAATCTTCGCATTTATATAACTCTATTAACAAAATTCTTAAAATATATACAAAAACTACTTTGGAGTGTAAACGGATGGTGACAGAATGGCTAAAAACTCTAGACTATGAAGATACTGAAAATATGATTGTCCATATTATTAGCTAGTTTTGTTGTTATTAATAGGTAGTAATATTTCATATGTCAGGTGTACGCTTGTTATATAAATATAATAAAAATAATAATTAAAAAGTAAATAAATAAAAGCAAAAGTAAATTCAAATATAGGTATGTCCATGTGTATATTAATATATAAATAAATAAATTGTTACACACACACACACACACACACACATACACACAGTCCAATACACAAATACAGACACACCATACCTACACACAAATACTTACTCACGCTTGCACACACACATGCTTACTTTTACTTTTAGTTTGTTTGTTTTATATTTCTTAATTTAAAGGTTTCAATTTAATTAAGTTGATAAGAAATATGTAATATGTTAAGGAAGAG
This sequence comes from Sesamia inferens, assembly GCA_037179545.1. Taxonomy (NCBI): domain Eukaryota; kingdom Metazoa; phylum Arthropoda; class Insecta; order Lepidoptera; family Noctuidae; genus Sesamia; species Sesamia inferens. The sequence continues at coordinate 10,102,490 of CM073935.1, read as the reverse complement.
CGGCCTCTCCTGGCACAAGTGTTTTCATACTTAAAAGGAGAGGTCAACCTCAATTTTGTTTGTACCAACTTAGTTTTTAAATAAAATATTTTTCATTTTTCATTTTTTTTTTCATTTTGCTTGGTCGGCAAATTCCTTGCTGCATGGTAGCGATGTGGAGGAAGAGGTCTGCACTTGTTGAACACTGGTGGGCCAGTAGTTTCGATGTGGTGTTCTACCTTGTGTTTGGGAGTATCCTTCATGCTTGATGGTCGCAGGATATCAGGAAACTTACTGAGGAGCTGGTGATACGGCTGTTCCATGTCGATACTTCGAACTGTAGGTTCGGCGGAACGAATGACTGATGCTCTGACGGTCATGTTGGTAACTTTGTCGACGAGGCGTCGGCCGGCTATGTCGACAAGCAGTTGATGACGCTTCAGAAAGTCTGCACCGATGATGGGTTTGCTGACTGCAGCGATGATAAATTTCCAGGTGTACGGCCGTCGTAGGTTGAGATCCAGTTGTAGGGTTTTTTTTTTTTTTTTTTTTTTTTTATGTATTGCACGACTGTCAAAGAGTACAATGTATTTGACGTGTGAAAAGACGCGATACAAGAGTGTGATTCAGGAATGGATATAATAATGACGTTGTATAATGATGTTGTACAATGATGTACAATATGACAATAATAATCTGTTACAAGCTATGCACTCACTTAAATACTAACTATCTCTATACTAACTATCTCTAAATGATAGTGGGGTAACCACTAACGAATCAGCTTCGTTCTTGATGCTGATTCGTTGATCGAGGCAGGCCGCGGCGTATGATTGGTTGATGTAGAAAAGCGCGCCAGTTCCGTCTTCACGTGCTAGACGACTCGTATGGTTCCCACGGACGTTGATCGTTGGCCACGCAGATGTGTTCCGGGGTGAATATTCATGGAAACAGGGTCGGAACCCTCGCTGCGGGAGTCAGGGTCGCCGGGACGCGCGCCGTGACTTCCGCAATCCTCGTGTGAGTGATTTACAGTCCTTTGTGTAGCTGTGATCTGGTGTGAGTGATTTATAGTCCTTTGTGTAGCGCCAGTGTAGAGCTGTGATCTGGTGTGAGTGATTTATAGTCCTTTGTGTAGCGCCCGTGCTACACTATTCCCCCCTTTTTAGCAAAGCGTACGTAGCGTGCACATACAAAGCCGGGCTAAACTTAGAAAAAAAAACCTCTAAAAAATAAATATTATTTCGCAAAATGAAGTAACTTAAAACATCTGCGGTAGGCACACACGGACATGCACGGGCGAAGGGGGCAGGGCACCAGACACGCGGTTGCATCGCTATTCGCTCATAATAATACCGGCAAAAATGTTATCACTTTTTAAAGAAATACCAAATTTTTGGGGAAGTTTGAATTAATACGCGGAAAAATAAAGATTATTTCAAAATTCATTAGTATTGTTACTATGATGATTATGTAAAATTTTATATTTTATTTGGTCATGTGTTTACCTAACCTTTATTATCCTTATGGATCGGACGGGGTTTTCTTTACTTATTGTATACAGTATGTTACGAAAACCCTGTCCGACCCATAAGGATAATAGAGGTTAGGTAAACACATGACCAAATATAATATAAAATTTTACGTATTCATCATAGTACCAATACAAATGAATTTTGAAATAATCTTTTTTTCCAACGAATTAATTCCAATTTCCCCGAAATTTGGTAATTTTTAAAAAGTGACAACACCGGTATTATTATGAGCGAATAGCGATGCGACCACGTGCCGCGTGTCCTGCCGCCCGCCCCCCGCGGTCGGCAGGCGAAGGGTGGTCAACGCACATTTAATAAGTTACCTCCTTTTGCGAAATAATATTTATTTTTTTTAGGGGGATTTTTTTTTTAAGTAAAGCCCGGTTTTGTATGCATTAGTAGAATCAGTTATCGATACCTAACAACACCTTCACGGGTCGGACAGGGTTTTCGTAACATACTGTATACCTGGGACAAACTAGGTAGGTCCAACTTCGGAAAGAGGTTTCTCGTCAAATCCAGCTCGGCTGGGCAGCTTTCGGGAAGCTACGCTACATCTTCTTGTTGTCCAAGATACCACAGTCTTTCAAGAATAAAGCCTTTGACCAGTGTGTGTTGCCAGTGATGTCTTACGGAACTGAAACGTGGTCGCTCACAATGGGCCTCATACGAAGGCTCAAACCTACACAAAGGGTGATGGAAAGAGCTATGCTCAGAGTTCCTCTGCGCGATCGAATCTGTAATGACTCGACTTGGTGACTTTGGTTCTCCTGCGGATCTCCGCAGAAGAACCAAAGTCACCGACATAGCTCTTCGAGTCGCTAAAATTAAGTAGCACTGGCGGGGCACATTGCTCGTAGTACCGATGATCGAAGGGGCAGTAAGGTTCTAGAGTGGCGGCCACGTACCGGAAGCCGCAGTGTAGGGAGGCCCCCAATAAGGTGGACCGATTACCTGGTAAAGCTCGCGGGAAGCCGATGGATGCGGGCAGCACAAGACCGGTCATCGTGGAAAGCCTTAGGGGAGGGCTTTGTCCAGCAGTGGACCTCTGGGCTGTGGGCTGAAGAAGAAGAAGAATCGTACATACATACATACCTCAATGACTCGGAACGCGAGAAAGTTTCTACCATTCATAACATTGTTTTTAGATGTTCAATGTTTTGTGAGCAACCATTCAGTAAGCAACATTGCTCACACCACGAATTCAGGGAGTTGGTGTCCTTTGGTTATGTATTTTCGTTTGTTTACCATCGACTTCCAAGTTGGTTGATTGTTTTACACTTAGGTACAAATTCGTTTACCTACACTTGCTAAGTAAATAACAGTAATATGAAGCTTTATATTACCACCATGTGCGCACAAGTGCAAAAATACGTATTATTGAATGTGTGATGATTTACATATTAATTGAATATTGTGAGAACCAGTAATGATTGATATCAATGAGACCAAAGAATTTTCGACGTCCTTGGCCTGGTCCCTACAAGGAAACGATTAAAGGTAGTTAAGCACCACACCTGCTGCTATTCCCATTCGTAAATATCTATTTTAACAGCGAAGGCCTTATTCTGTTGAACAAACTTTGAGATAATGCCCATGACCTTAGTTCTTAGGACTTTAATTTAAGTAAATAGTAGGTTCTTGATAAAGAATCAAATCAAAGTGAAAGAAAATAGACGAAGAAGATAGAAGCGAATTGACTCGTGGGTGAAGACGGAAGCTTTAAGACGCCTGTTGATTATCGTTCAGCAACGTGTTGTAACTAGGCCAAAGATAGAAGTGGTTTTAATATGGGCTAAATAAATGTAGGTACTTTCTTTCTTTTTTGTCGCGCTCCCCGATTTCACTTCCATAGAGTGATAGTATTTTAAGAGAGTTATGTAGAGGGCACTGAGTATTATCTAGTTGCATGTCACAGAAGTGTCAGTGTATTATTATTAAAAAGACTAATTAAGATTAAGTGTCTGTCTATATCTATGAAGTTACCTATGTTTTGTATTATTATTTTTTAGGATTCAAACTTTTAGTATATATTTGTTACTTATATTTTCATTGCACTAGAACAAAATGGTATGGCACGAATAAAAACATCAGCGATCGATAAGTGGATGTTTTGGGGGGTGTTATGTTATGTTATTTATTTATCACTCTTACATCTGTCCTTACAGGCCTTAACCTAATGCGACAGTGCACTTATCCATTAATACTTAAATATACACTAATTCTTAAATATAACTAACAATATTTAATAAAACTCTTGAGAGATCACTCAAAGAACACGAAAATATATCCGGTCTTTCATGGATTTCGTTCACCACACGGATTGCACGGGAGAGGGGTGTTTTCGCCAGTAGGTTGGTTCTGGCCACAGGCACGTTTAGCAGTAGCGGGTGTCGCCGCCTCTACATGTACCGGTCCGGGTAATATTGCCGTTCAAAAAATGCTGATTATCAGCCTAATTTGAATAAATGAATTTTGATTTTGAACGTCCTCGAAACAAAATCCACCGTGACATTTTTTTCTTTCACCGTACTTTTAACCTGTGGTTGAATTAATGGAAAATGAAATTGACGAAACAAGATATTTATAACAAGACAAAAAAACGTATTGTACAAGTATAATAACATGTTCCTGTCAGAATACTCGTCTGTTACAGTTCGTATGCTTTTGTATTTGTTCAAAAAGCTGTGCCAGAATATGATATTTCCGCAAAACGCTGGGTAGGTATGGTATTGTAGCGGTATCTATACCAACGCCAAGCTTCATAAAGAATAGAGGTAAACAAACCAATTTAGGGTTATCACAACTCACATTTTACAAATTGCCTGTTATTTACATGATTCTCGACTTTTACATGCTAACTATTTATTAACAATTCCTATTGCAGCATATTTCACTAAAATAACGTGCATAATAACTTGGTATTTCAAAAAACCATTAAAAAGTCGACATTAATTTTACGTGATAGCCCTACAAAGAAAGAAAGATGAATGAAATCCAGGTATTAAACACATTTTGTGGAATTTAACCAATTAATAAATTTGAGGCATTTGTCAATACAATTTTGCGTATCTTAATTATTACTTTCAAATCCACTGCACGACACATGCATTGTAATATTTTCAAGTATGGACTAAGTAATTAAGTAAGTATAATATATTAGTTTCTAAAAATTAAACCTATTAGGAAATTAGTTTACACGTGTGTCATATTTCATTCAAATCGGTTAAGCGTTCTATGCAAATCATAAATATCTAAACATAATTAAACAGTTTACATCAATAGGAAGTAGGATTATTACTTTTATGAAAATCACCTATGAATAAAAGGTTGTTAATAACCTGTTTTTTAGGCGTAAACTACTCGTTGCCTAGCAACGGTTTGTTTCCCTCTATTCTTTATCGAATTTGGCTATAGTATAGGTACAAACTCCACATTGGAATAACGCGTCATACTGACGTCACACAGATCCTGCATCTCGCACGAAAAATTTGCAACTAGCATAATAAATACAACTTCCCATCATCAACCGTAGGGCAAGTACCCACCAGACATAACATCCGTCTGGTCGAAGGATTTTTCTACGGAAGGCTTTTCTTTGGATTATGAGTGAACTTTCCACCCTGAACCTCTTTCCGTTAAAGTATTATTACTCTTAGGTTTTGATTCCTTGCGACCCCACATATATTTTGCATTGCTTTCATATTTGTATTGTTCTGTTTTAGATTTAGTTTAGGCTAGTCCGCAGATGGGTGACCTTACATATCGTCACCCTTAGAGGAGTCGCAGTGCAAATATTTGTATGCATGAATATGAATATTTGCAGTGGTCTGATCGTGCCGGTCGGAAAGCACGTTAAGCCGTTGGTCTCGGTTGCCATACGAACATTTAATGGTCACAACAGTCGTTACGGGTTGTTGGAGCATTCAAAAGTCCAACAATTTGTGTACCTAACTGCAATGATTCGATATTGCCTTCGGGTTGTGGAGGTCAGACGGCAGTCACTTTTTTTTTCTTTTTTAATAATTATAAACTAGCGCTTGACCGCAATCCCGCCTGATGGTAAGCAGTGATGCGATCGTTGATGATAAAGCGCGCTAGTTTATTAAGAGCCTATTCACTCAGAAAAAACTGAGCGAATAGGAAACTGGCGTGAGTGGAGCGAATTGGTCGTGGAGGGCTTCCAGAACAATCTCCCTCTGGCGCAGCATCGTTGGTCGTGTTGTTGGGTTTAACATTGCATCACCTTGTTCAACTGCCGTCTTCCTTCCTATCCACTCAGTTTTTTTTGTTGCATCAATGCTTACCATCAGGCGGGATTGCGGTCAAGTACTAGTTTATAATTATATACAGGGTGTATCTGACATCGTAACGCAAACTTCCCGATAACGCTAGACCGCATCCCACTAATAAAATTATGATAGTCATTTATGTCGTTAATGAATGGTTACAGAATTCACAGTGTTTAAAAAAATGTGCGGCCTTTGAACGTTGCAAGCGTGCCGCCGTGCGGGTTTATAGGTATAACGTTGATCCCTGATGTGAACCCTATTACATCAGCTGATAAGATAGTTTTTCGAGTTTTGTTTTCATTGCGCTTTTTTGTGTACTTAGCGATTTTTTTTTTTAATTTTAAAATATTATTGGGTTATAAAATTATAGCAATTATGATCGGCCTAAAGTGAAAAAAAACTACATATATTTTTTAAATAAAAAAAAATTCAACGAAAAATTCCACCACTGGGGGGTTCAGAATCATGTACTGGATCCATGGTACTCGTTTGTGCGTCGATGTCAGATACACCCTTTATATCTATAAACATATATAAAAAAACATATTTTATATCAATATTGCGTTTACCACATACCTAGGTATACTACGCAAGCCTCTACAATCGTCGAAAAATATCCATTTGATAATTATTTATCACAGCGTATTTTTTAAATTACACAATATTATACATTAATATCGACATCCGCCTGCGTCACAATGTTAATTCCTAAATAGAAACAATACGGAATATCCTGTACAACAATATCATATCACAAACAAGATAAAACTCATAAAACGTGAATTAATTAACTGTGCATGCTGTTGTCGCGTGTCTGAAAAACCGGGGGAGTGATGAACAGCACTAGATATCAGTTGGAATCATATTGCTAGTCCATCGCTCATTAAATTCGAAAAATACGTCAGTACAACAACGTAAACGACGCAATGAATATTGTTGAACTGTCAAAAAGAACTCCATTGATGACGTGTTACCCAGTTACCCTGCAGATTGTTACCATTCATAAGTTAGGTTAAAGGTGAGGTTGTATGGAATATTGTTGAGAGAAAAAGAAAAAAATTGTGTGTGTGTACTAGTGTACACACGTAAGAAGTGAAACTTCTTAGAAAAAGATGGCGCGTAACGGAGAGGGAGTGTAGAGGACAGGAGTGGGGAGGCTAGGTTGAGTCTAGGGGGAGGGGGGAGGGGTAGGTGAGGGGGGTTGTCTAAGTGTTGGGAGGATCCTGTCCACCTGGGGTCACAACATGAGGGGAGAGTGGGAGGGGACAGGACACTAGAATCTCGGAATGTATGTGCTATATGGGTATTGGGGGTCAGGTACTAAGGGGTCAAAATAGGGATCTAGGGATCCTATCTGAATATAGGTTCCGGCTGGGAGAGGGTTGGTAAGGGGGGGGGGGGGGGGGAATTTTGTCAGATTTTTGAAATTCCCAGCCGTTTCCGAGATATCCGGGATTTTAGGTAGGGATATGGGGAAGGACTTCGAGGTGGGTAAATATAGTAAAAAATTTAATAAAAAGATGGCGCGTAACGAAAAAATGTGACGGTAATTTTTTTTCCAACGCCGATAAAGAAGTTTCACTTCAAAAATAAAGTATTTTTTTTTTCTATTTCATTAAGGTAAGGACATGTTAAAATATTAATTTTGCCCCGTCAAATTAAGGAGATTTTTGATGATATTATTATTTTTTTTTCTTGTATTTTGTTTGGTTTTTATGGTATTTAGTTGTAAGGTGCGTTTTGTTTGTGCAGAATAAATTTTTTTTCTTCCTTTCTTTCTTTCTTTCTTTCTTTCAGACAGTTAAGGCGCGATTAAAAACATGGCGACTAAACGTCAGTTTACGTAAGGCGTGGACTAATTTGGCAGGATTAAGCTTATATTTATCGTCTCTCGTTTTCTAACAAAGGATTCGGGGCCAATCTTCAATTTCTTGCTAAGTATTCAAAACTGGAAAGAGTAAGCGAGGGCTCTCGAATTATGGAATAAGTGGGGGCGTCTTGTTACCAAGCACGCTAAAAAATACGTAAATTAAATACTTATCGAATCCTCGGCAAACCTCGATATTTATGCTGCCACTTTGAACCTTGTTGACTAATTTCCATATACCTAGTTACCTATATACACACATCAAAAGTGTCTAGGGATCAAGCATTTTTATGCGGATTTCTTGAGATTGAGATGTGGCTTTGTAATAAATTTATGATTTTATAAATTTATATGGATCCTTTTTGGTGCATTTCATAATTTGAATCAGGAACTGTGAATCAAATTCGAGTAAAAGATGAAAATCAGCTGTCAATATTTTCCCTATAAAAACATACAACGCATTGAAGACATTATTAGTGCTACTGTTTCCCTACTACTGATTAAAACCAACGTTATTATGGAGCGGCGACGTCATTTAAGCAGGGAAGAAATGCTCAGAGCCGTGGGAATGATAGAAGCTGGTTCCCGGCAACGTACTGTGGCTTTAGCTCTGAATACAAGTCAGAGTGTTATCAGTCGACTTTGGACACGTTACCGAAGCACTGGTACCGTGGCTGAGCGCCATGGAGGACGGTATCGCTGCACCACACGGAGACAAGACCGATACATTCAAATCTTAACTCGAAGAGCTCCAACAATAACCGCCATGATGTTAGCCGTGAGGCTTCATCACTCTTCAGGGAACTTAATTAGCGACCAAACAGTCAGAAACCGCTTGCATGAAGTGAACCTTCATTCCCGAAGACCGCTACGGGTACCACCTATAGCAATGCACAATCGTAGGATTCGATATCAATGGGCTCTTGAACACAGAAATTGGGCAGAAGAACAATGGCGTTTCGTGTGCTTTTCTAATGAGTCTCGTTTTAGTATGAGACCGGATACAAGACGTATACGACACTGGAGAACCCCTGGACACCAACAGCGATTAAAATCCTGCCAGGAAGTCCATCCTTATAGTGGTGGAACCATCATGGTATAGGCGGGTATTTGGATCGGCGGAAGAACTGAGTTGATTTGGATCAGAGGCAACCTCAACGCTCAAATTTATGCTGAGACGATTGTATCAGACGTCATCGTTCCTCTACAAGTGCAAATCGGTCCCTTATTTCAGTTAATGCATGATAATGCACGACCGCACACCGCAAGAGTTGTAAGACAGACTCTCGCCGCAGCTAACATCAATGTCCTGCCCTGGCCTGCTCAGTCGCCAGACTTGAACCTGATTGAGCATGCATGGGGTATGCTACAGAGAAGAGCTCTGCCGAATATGGAGGGTATCCAGTCGCAAGAAGACCTTTTTTTGTTGTTGCAACGAACATGGGCGGCCATTCCACAGCGTGATTTGGATGAACTCATTTTGAGTATGCCAAACCGATGTTCTTGTGTTGTTAGTGTTCGCGGTAGAAACACGGATTATTAATTGTTTAAGTTACCCAATACAATTTTAGAGAAAACTGTTATTTCAGTCTTTTTTTCGAACTTTTGTGTTAGTTGTTCAAATGTCAAATATCCCTTTATTAGGAAAATGGCAAATTTCTTTATTAATGCAAAGGTGACTTGGTTTATCGTTACTGTGACAAACGAAAACACTTTATTTGATGAATCCTTAAAGAAAATTTTAATTAATATCAATCAGGAGAAAAGTTATTGCAAAAATATATGTTGATCCATAGACACTTTTGATGTGTGTATTTTCATATCCCTAGTTTATATTGATGCTAGGAAAGATAAAGAATTAAACCTCAGGCTACACACAGACACTACTCAACAAGCAAATAACCAACCAAACATTGGTAAAATTAGGTCAATTTTTCGATCTGGGAACCCTAGGGAAAAATCGAAATTCCGGACATCGGATGAAATTTCCGGATTTCTTCACAATAAATTGTGCATGTGCAAAACGAAAAAAAATTTTGAATATCATACGCGGGCGCGCCAATCTAGATTCACAAATTCATCAGGTATGCAGTCAAAGCACGTCATGTGGCACGTCACAATACAAGTGTGACATGACTATGATTGTGAATGATAAACGATTAACACGAGCGGAGAAGGGGGAGGAGGGGGAAGCGCCTCTCCTCAGCTCCGCTGCACTAAATATGAGAAATAAAAATATTTCATTTGTTAAGGTTTTTATTTTGGGTTTTACTTAAATTGTAGTAATTCCTGGCGGCTTAGGATTCCCCCCGCATTCCCGACAAAGCACTATTTTACCGGACATGTCCGGAAACTTCCGGACGTATGGCAATCCTAGCCAAGACTGATCACTAGCAGGAAACAGTCAATACTTATTAGTTATAAATCTGACAGTTTTTTTTACTGAATAGACAGAGGTGCTGCAGAGGAGTTTGTGAAGGATTTTTTACGCCGTTAACGACAAAACATAGACATCACTATACTTAATACTTATATTAAAACACCTATTTTTACAAATAAACGCTGATAATTACCCACGTAAGTAAATCTGTCATAATTTGTATATTCTTATAGATTACACGCAGGTAAATGGAAAAACCCTAAATTAATATCTCTTTATTTAATCTTTTTTGAATTACGTTTGTGACTCAGAAGAAAGATTGAAATTGTAATGCTTCTTTACACCTGATAAATAATATAATACAATTAGTTCTAGCTGATTAAAGTTGACATCAGAATATTGGAGATGATTATCCTGTTATAAAAGCAACTGTTTGTGAGGATGAATCGATGGATGTTTGTTACATTTACGTAAAAACTACAAAACGGATTTGGATTTAAAGTAACACACATATAGTTTACTAGCGGCCGCCAGCGACTTCGTTCGCGTGGAGTTAGTTATGTTCCCTCCTATTCGTCGCAGCGTTATGTTATATAGCCTAAATCCTTCCTGGATTAATGGGCTATCTAACGCAAAAAGAATTTTTCAAATCGGACCAATACTTCCTGAGATTAGCGCGTTCAAACAAACAAACTCTTTAGTTTTATACAGTATGTTAAGAAAACCCTGTCCGACTCGTGAAGGTGTTGTTAGGTATCGATAACTGATTCTACTAATGGATATAAAACCAGGCTAAACTAAAAAAAAATCCCCCTAAAAAAATAAATATTATTTCGCAAAAAGAGGTAACTTAATAAATGTGCGTTAGGCACCCTTCCGCGGGCGGCGGGCGGCAGGGCACGCGGCACGTGGTCGCATCGCTTTTCGCACATAATAATACCGGTGTTGTCACTTTTTTAAAAATTACCAAATTTCGGGGAAGTTGGAATTAATTCGCGGGAAAAAAAGATTATTTCAAAATTCATTAGTATTGTTACTATGATGATTACGTAAAATTTTATAATATATTTGGTCATGTGTTTACCTAACCTTTATTATCCTTATGGGTCGGACAGGGTTTTCTTAACATACTGTATACTAACATATATGTCGGAGACTGTTTTTTTTTTGTTTGGAGTCTGTCTGTAATTTGATTATCAATTATTATGTAGTAACTTGGTACATAATTTATCCTGAAACTAATTGATATTAGCAACTTATTTCGATGATTGTAACTGTCGGTTTACTTGGTAATGGTAATGTCTTTTATTGGCTCATAGTTCGTAGATACACTTTGTATTTGGGTGGCGTAAGCTGCTATACGAACTGTGGGGCTACTATGAGTTTTCATTACGGGGACTCGACCATCGATATCGACTGCGTTCGATTTAACGATTGGCCCGCTTCAAGGTTATATGAACTCTCAACCAATGAGAGCGCCAAACGCGCTCGATGTGTTTGATCGAGTCTCGGAATGAAAATTCTTGGTAGCCACACTGTAACCTTAATGGGTCAGTTCAATTAACTGTATCGTTACTATTTACCTTTTATTGTGTCTTATATACCTACAATAACAAAGGGCAGGGCATAGAGGACCTTTTTAATCAAAATACTACGCGAATATGCAGCGGGCGGAAGCAACAATTTTTTATCTTATCGAATTCAATAAATAAAACAATCGCCAGTCGTGGAAAATCACCTAGATTATTTTAGGTATTGTTAAGTTTCAAGGTTGCACAAGATACATTATATTTTATATATATGTCAGTGGGATCGTAAAACAGATAGATGACTGCTTTTCTAAAGGTCAATGTCAGTTATTTTAGATCACAAAATGTTCTTTAGTTTTCTGAAAGGTAGTTGAATGAGCATAATTATCTTCTATTAATTACAATTCACGGTTCTGGTTCTCGAGTGGCGACCGCGTACCGGAAGACGCAGCGTGGGTAGGCCCCCGACAAGGTGAACCGACGACCTGGTGAAGGTTGCGGGAACCGCTAGATGTGAGAGGAGCAGGCCCGGTGCTTGTGGAGATGCTTGGGGGAGGCCTAGGTATGTCCAGCAGTGGACGTCTTTCGGCTGACATGATGACGATGAATGATGATATACAATTCTCCTGTCACGGTATTTGTCCTCGAACCCCTCCAAAACGGCTGAATAAATAAAATTTCCTATATTATACAATATGTAAAGAAAACCCTGTCCGACCCATAAGGATAATAAAGGTTAGGTAAACACTTGACCAAATATAATATCAAATTTTACGTAATCATCATAGAAACAATACTAATGAATTTTGAAATAATCTTTTTTTCCCACGAATTAATTCCAAGTTCCCGGAAGTGTGTGACAAAGTGACAACACCGGTATAATTATGAGCGAATAGCGATGCGGCCACGTGCCGCGTGCCCTGCCGCCCGCCGCCCGTGCAAGGGTTGTTTACCGCACATGTATTAGGTTACCTCTTTTTGCGAAATAATATTTATGTTTTTAGGGGGATTTTTTTTTAAGTTTAGCCCGGCTTTGTATTCATTAGTAAAATCAGTTATTGATACCTAACAATACCTTTTCGGATCGGACAGGGTTTTCTTTACATATTGTGTAGGTATTCAATAGGCCTGAGAAAATGTTTTTATCTATTTTTATATTATTACTACTTACGCGGGCGAAACCTTTTAATAACGCACATTCAATGCGTGTACGGTTGTTGACCACAATTTTCACCGATGGCCAGTGGAGTGGAAGAGCATTAGAGACCGCTTTTCGGCAAGTGTAATGTGGGACGCCTCAAAGGACGGCCTAAAGAAGGTGGCAAGCCTAACTCCAGCAGTAAACTGAGACAGGCTGGGTTGTGTTGTTGGATGATTGATTGAACCACAAGTAAAGCGCGTCCCTTTGTGAGATAAAAAGACTATACAACATTATTTTTTGTTTAAGCGAAACCCGAAACACGTGTCCAGTATTTTAAGTAATCAATCTTTGCATAAAATTTCAAAAAGATATCATGAAAAACTACAAAGTTATGAGTTTGTTATTCTACTTGACTGTCTCAACAAAAATATGGTCCACGCTCCGCTCGGGCGGGCGAACGGTGCGTTGAACTCTGGCATCAGCTGTTGCGCGGGCGTGCGCAGTACTACGATCTATCCTAAGCGGCGTGGCGCACTCGGCAACCACATTGCAACAATTTCTATATGTATTTGGGAAAAAATATAACATGGTGTAAAAATGATTGGAATCGATTCAGTTGCTTATTCTGAATAAACCATATTCAGGTATCGCATAAAAAATAACGTTGCATATATCTAGTACTAATTTGTCCTCGTTTTCTACACCTTGGATCCGTGGATAGAGCTCCCATTTATCACTAGCACGTTCCCTTAGACTTGGTTAGCGTGAACTTAGTATTTTCTCCTACAAAATCCAATTTTCAACCCTTATAACATGAAAAAATATGATCATAATTCGACGTTTAAAAAGTTAGGAGTGGCGAGCTCCGAGTTCGCTGTCAGTAGAGTCAATCCCTACCCTACTTTTTTTTTTATGCACTAGTGGTGAAAAACAAGCACACATCCAGTTAGCTAGGACAAACTTCGACAACGAGATCAATCGTCGAATCCAACTCTTCTGGGCTGCTTTCGGGAAGCTACGTAGAATCTTCTCGTCCGAAATACCGCAGTGTCTCAAGTCAAAAGTCATAGTCAGTGCGTGTTGCCAGTGATGACTTATGGAACTGAGACGTGGTCGCTAACAATGGGCCTTATAGGAAAGCTCAAGGTCACTCAAAGGGCAATGGAGAGGGCTATGCTTGGGGTTTCACTGCGTGATCAAATCAGAAATGAGCAGATCCGCAGAAGAACGAGAGTAACCGACATAGTCCGAAGAATTGCAACACTTAAATGGCAGTGGGCCGGGCACATTGCCCGTAGGACAGACGGCCGTTGGGGCTGACGGGACCACGCTCCGGGGTGGGTAGGCCCCCGACAAGGTGGACTGACGATCTGGTGAAGGTGGCGGGAAACTTGGGAGACATCGTTCGGCTGAAATGGTGATGAAGATGATGACACTAGGGGTGTCGTGTAGTGTTCGAAAAACGTGTCTGATTAACAATGTAATAAACGCAACGAACGTTGTTGAATTTTCATAATGAAACCCATTGTTACGGATACGAAAAAGGGTAGTTGACTAATTAGTCCGTCAGTCAGATTTCCAAAAAATACTAGACACGTATTTTTTCTTTTTTCATATAAACAAAAAATGAAGACGACACAGTGCGTTGAAAACTCGTGTGACCACGCTACACTTTTTAGCGAGCAGTGACGTCACCAGCCACCTCTCCTGCTCTTTGATGCCTTTTATATTTGTTAATTTTTATTGATTTGGTAAAACAAAATATACGTATCCATAATTTTTCTATAATCTAAATGACGGACTAAATAGAATATTTTTTTATACCCAGGAAACATCCCTATGCCCCGGTTCACAGATTAATAGCAGTTTGATAGTGGATGGGTGCTTCTGTGCCTTGAAAAACTCGTTAAGACGCTGATCCCTAATATCATTCGTAGATGCAATACTCTGCCTCTCTTTCGGACCGGATTGATTCCTTACTAGCCCGAGCATCCGGCAGGTATCTCTCCACAACTGTGTTGTGCTGTCACCTGCATACCCATAGATACCGGGCATCAGCAGATCATTAATATGCAGCAGGAACAGGTAAAAACAGGTTAGGTTATCAAAACTTAGGCAAATAAAAAGTTACGCTATCAAATTACGTTACAAACTATTAATTTCAGTAGCCTTAGAAAGGAACTTTTTCTTAAAATATTTCCTGAAAATGTTCGTGTCCCTCGCGTACGTCGCGCATATCGAGGGACTGGAACAATTTGCCAGCGGCGGTGTTCCCGTCTGACCACAATTTAAGTGTCTTCAAGGCTAGAGTGAATGCTGTTCGTCAAATGTGTTGTTTCTAGATCCTATGCACTCTTATTGGTTCTATGTTTAGATTTTAAATGTAGAATAAGGTCATTTCCAAAAAATGAGGTCATCTGTGTAAAAATAAACTTATGATTGGAAATATACTGAAAACACTTGTTTCACATTGTTAGCATGAAACCACTGGCTGAAAATCTGTTATTGTTGAAATAATATAAACAATAAATGATTTAGTTACCTAAATCTATAATTCATTTTTCTTTTATAAAATTCCCTTTCTCGCTGATTTATTTCTATTACAATCTTCTATTATATAAAATTCTCCCGTCACAGTGATTGTCCTCGAACTCGTCCAAAACGGCTGATCCTATTTTAATGACGTAAATACACACATCAAAAGTGTCTAGGGATCAACATATATTTTTGCAATAACTTTTCTCCTGATTGATATTAATTAAAATTTTCTTTAAGGATTCATCAAATAAAGTGTTTTCGTTTGTCACAGTAACGATAAACCAAGTCACCTTTGCATTAATAAAGAAATTTGCCATTTTCCTAATAAAGGGATATTTGACATTTGAACCACTAACACAAAAGTTCGAAAAAAAGACTGAAATAACAGTTTTCTCTAAAATTTTATTGGGTAACTTAAACAATTAATAATCCGTATTTCTACCGCGAACACTAACAACACAAGAACATCGGTTTGGCATACTCAAAATGAGTTCATCTAAATCACGCTGTGGAATGGCCGCCCATGTTCGTTGCAACAACAAAAAAAGGTCTTCTTGCGACTGGATACACTCCATATTCGGCAGAGCTCTTCTCTGTAGCATATCCCATGCATGCTCAATCGGGTTCAAGTCTGGCGACTGAGCAGGCCAGGGCAGGACATTGATGTTAGCTGCGGCGAGAGTCTGTCTTACAACTCTTGCGGTGTGCGGTCGTGCATTATCATGCATTAACTGAAATAAGGGACCGATTTGCACTTGTAGAGGAACGATGACGTCTGATACAATCGTCTCAGCATAAATTTGAGCGTTGAGGTTGCCTCTGATCCAAATCAACTCAGTTCTTCCGCCGATCCAAATACCCGCCCATACCATGATGGTTCCACCACTATAAGGATGGACTTCCTGGCAGGATTTTAATCGCTGTTGGCGTCCAGGGGTTCTCCAGTGTGGTATACGTCTTGTATCCGGTCTCATACCAAAACGATAAAATCATAAATTTATTACAAAGCCACATCTCAATCTCAAGAAATCCGCATAAAAATGCTTGATCCCTAGACACTTTTGATGTGTGTACATTCGTTAGCTGACAGCCTCCGTGGCGTAGAGTTCGCGGGTTCGGTCCCCGCGCAGTGCAAATATTTGTATAAGTATATGAATATTTGCACTGCTCTGTTCGTGCCCCGGAAAGCGCGCTAAGGCGTTGTGCCGTCCCGGTTGCCATACGAACATCTAATGGCAGTCATGACGGGTGGTTGGAGCCCTCAAAAGTCCAACAATTGGTCTAACTGAAATGCTTCGATATCGCCTTTGGGTTGTGCAGGTCAACAGAAGTCGCTTTACGAAAAATATCGAAGTTTAGCCTAATCAGCAGTTAGACTGGTAAAGCGGACCCCAGACTCCAAAGCTGAAAAAGCTTCCGATGCGACTGGGATGATGACGATGATAATACATTCGTTCGCCCTGAGAATAGGTTTTTATGTATTTTATGTATATATTGATTTCTACTTAACTTTTAACTTAAAAGGAGAGGTCAACCCCAATTTTATTTGTTTGGTAAAATAAAATTAGTTAATTTAGTTTTTTGAATATTTTATTTTTTATTTTTTACTTACCCAGATGAAACTGCAGGGCACAGTTTGTTATATATTATTAGGTATATATTTAACATTTATTTATTTACTTAATCTCAACCCGCAATTCTGATTGCGTGGGTATAGTAATAAATATCTTAAGTATGTATTAATCCACGTTATAAACTATCTGCTTCTAAATTCCATATAAACTTTTACATTATTTATACCATATTATTTCTCGGTTGTAGGCCATAACATCGGCTACCGACAGAAGTTACCACCCACCAGGCAAAGTCTTGTCGCCAAGCGATTCAGTTGTGTCGCGATTTGTGCCGGGTACGATGCACCAAATGTTGTTGTGTCGGTAGTTTGGTCGTGGAGGGTCTTCAGATCAATCTCCCTCTGGCGCAGCAACGTTGGTCGTGTTGTTAACATTGCATCACCTCGCTCAACTGCGCACCTTCCTATTCACTCAGTTTTTTAGTGAATAGGCTCATAATAAACTAGCGCGGTTTACCATCAACGGTTGCATCACATTATTATACTTACATAATTTTAAGAGTATTTTAGTGTTTTTATAAGTACCTATTGTACATACCGCTACAGGAATGATACAGCATGTTATATTAGGTCAAATTAAGACCACAATACAGCTGAAACTAAAGGGTTTTTCAATAAGGGCGGGTAGATTTTGGCGGCCCGTGGCGGCCATTTTGTTTTGGTGACACTTGTCAAATCTTTTGCTTATTATTCAGTTGCTTATGCCAAATCACCATGGCAGGTTACACGATTGAACAGCGCGTACAAATGATAAAACTTTATTATCAAAATGAGTGTTCGTTAGTGCAAACGTTGCGTGCATTGCGCCCATTTTACGGGAGCCGAGAACATCGCGGCGGTCCGTCAAAGTGTACAGCACAACCCGAGGCAGTCGATTCCTCGCCTTGCACAAGAACTCAGCCTTTCACAAACTTCAACTTGGCGAATTTTGCGACGGGACTTAGGGTTACACCCGTATAAGATTCAACTGACCCAGGAGCTCAAAATTCATGACCATAGACAACGTCGTTTGTTCGCTGCCTGGGCCTTGAATCGTTTGGAAGATGATCCCTATTTCGGGCAAAAAATCATCTTTAGCGACGAGGCGCATTTTTGGATGAATGGCTTTGTTAACAAACAAAATTGCCGTATATGGAATAACACAAACCCACACGAGGTTCACCAGGTGGTAATGCATCCTCAAAAAGTTACGGTTTGGTGTGGATTTTGGGCCGGCGGCGTCATTGGTCCGTATTTTTTCGAAAACGACGTTGGTGAGGCGGTCACTGTCAACGGCGAGCGCTACAGAACGATGATATCCAATTTTTTATGGCTCACGTTGAACCATATGGACCTAGACGACATGTGGTTCCAGCAGGATGGCGCTACGTGCCACACAGCGGACGCCACGATTGACATTCTGCATGAGCGATTTGAGACTAAGGTTATCTCTCGCAGGGGTGATGTGAATTGGCCACCAAGGTCATGCGATTTAACCCCGCTAGACTTTTTCTTGTGGGGTTTATTGAAGTCGCAGGTCTATGCAAATAAACCACAATCCACCGATGCCCTAAAGGCGAACATAACACATGCCATCGCTCAAATTCAGGCGGATCTATGCGGAAGAGTTATTGAAAATTGGACCACTCGGATCCGTGCCACTGTGAGAAGCCGAGGCGGGCATTTGAATGATGTCATCTTCCATACTTAATGGCATATATGTGCCTTTTAAATAAAAAATAAAAAATTGTTGATACCTCATACGCAGCTTGTTTAATTTCGTTTCAAAATCTACCCGCCCTTATTGAAAAACCCTTTATTACAATATAACTTAGTTTAAAAAAATAATCATCGATTAGTAGTTGGTAAAAGGTTAAATGTTCAAACCACAGCACATCAAGCTTCTACAATCTGTCAGATTTCTTTATTAGGTGTTCAACTTTGTAGTTAAAGCATTAAGGCTTAAAGTTGATTGGGAATGTGGGGATCGCCCTGAGGACACGCTGGAGCATACGGTGGAGGTTTGCCTGGCTTGGGTAGAGCACCGTCGCGCCGCCACAAGGACACGACGGGGAGATTGGCGGCGATCTCTCGGGTCCGGCCCTGTTCCAGGCCATGGTCCGGAGTGAGAGTGCATGGCAGGCCATCACCTCTTTCTGTGAAGCAGTGATGCTGGCAAAGGAGGAGTCGGAGCGCGTGAGGTAGCGGGAATCCCAGCGCCCTCACGCCTTTAGCTGCCGCAGGAGATGTCCTATTCGGGAGACAACAACGAACTCTCGGCCACCGTAGACGCGGGCATTACGTGGACCTTACCGGACGTCGGCCGATAAAAACTAACAGGCCCTAGGCCTAGTTGACGCCGCGTTGTGTTTCACGCGCGCCTCAAAGAGATATCAGCACATCGTGATGGGGTCCACGAAGACCTATGCCTCCTGGGTCAGGCTTGCGTGTTGGTTAAAATAGAAACAGTGGCTCTTGCGCACAGGCAAGTGAAGAAACACGGGTGGTTTTTAGTCAGTAAAAGTCTGACACACCCTTCCAATCCGCCCAGAGCGGGAGAGGACATTTTTTTTTTTTTATAACTAGCGCTTGACCACAATCCCGCCTGATGGTAAGCAGTGATGCGACCGTTGATGGTAAAGCGCGCTAGTTTATTAAGAACCTATTCACTCAGATTGAGCGAATATGTAAGGAAGATGGCAGTTGAGCGAGGTGATGCAATGTCAAACCCAACAACACAACTAACGATGCTGCGCCAAAGGGAGATTGATCTGAACACCCTCCAAGACCAAACTCCCAACACAACAACATTTGGCGCATCGTACCCGGCACACATCGCAATACAACTGCTCAGACCCGTCCGCCGTACGGCTTCACCAGACATCATGCCGGAACACGACAAATCGCTTGGCGGCAAGGCTTTGTCTGGTGGGAGGTAACTTCTGCCGGCGGCCGGTGTTATGGCCTACCACCGAGAAAATTTTGATCATTTGATGATTTCCGATCCAGAACAAAATAAAAACGGTTGATTGGCAATATTTGTCAGTTTTGGGTACCTTGACCTGCTGTCGTCCGTACATATATACAACGTACTGTATATGTACATTGTTATATACTCATGGCTTTTCAATGAAACATTGTTGTTAGATTCGATAATCCATCTTTCGTCTGTAGTAATCGTTAAATGAAATAGTTGGCTGATCTCGCGACAGCTGTGGCACCTCGAGTTCATTCACAAGTCCACACCTCAATGATTCAGGTACAATGTCAACAATACTTAAGAAATCCCATTTATTTAATGAATAAAAACTTTGTTCAGTTTACAAAAGACACGATGTGCTGTATTTGTTGTTATAACGGGAAGAGATATATATTATCTGTGAAGATTTTAACCTTCCAGCTGTCACTGTTCTTGTGATTTTTTTTTAATTACTTTATAAACTAGCGCTTGATCGCAATCCCGCCTGATGGTAAGCAGTGAAGCAATCGTTGATGGTAAAACGCACTAGTTTATTAAGAGCCTATTCACTCTAGCCTTGAAGACATTCAAATTGTAGTCCGACGGAAACACCGCCGCTGGCAAATTGTTCCAGTCCCACGATTGACGCGGTATAAAAGAGGATGCAAAACGCTTCGTCCGGATCGTAGTGGTGTTAACAGTATTTTATGTGGAACGACTATACGTGTATGTGACCATCACGACCTAGTTACTGGGACCTCTCAGTAAGACTGGTGGTCAGATTTCCAACTTCTGACGAGCCGTACCGACTGTCATAGATTTACTTATGACACCCGGGACCAACAGCTTAACGTGATTTCTGAGGCGCGAAAGATCAAAATCCAAATCAAAAGTCATTTATTCAAATTAGGCTGAGAATCAGCACTTTTTGAATGTCAATACATATTAAGAGATAAGACAAGTAGTAATAAGACAGTCCCTCCAAAACGCCCGCCTTTCGCCACTTCCTATAGCGCTTTCGCTGGGAAGAAGAAGCAATCAGATAGGTACAGGTAAATACCAGCAGTTTACATAGATCACTGGGCCACACGATACCCTTTGGTACCTTATACTAGTGGCCGAGGCACGGAGGGGTCACGATATTTATTAGATGACCTTGATCACCCATCCACGAACCGACCGCGACAAGAATAGCTTAACCGTGCAGTTGTTTTGTTACCCACGAGTTTCTAAACAATAATTCGATTATGCAATCAGACTAATGAGCCCGTAAACGCACAAAGCAGGTCAGTAATACACTCGAAGTATCACATACAGCGTAATATAACAATTTACGCACATTAATTTCTATTCACAATAGTTCATTTGGCACGTTCTAATATTTACGACGGCCTATCGACAACCCCATTTAATGCATGCGCCAAACTCGTTCGTCTAAAAATAAAGTTTGTAGCTATCACTTGCATTGGTCTCAGTCATAAACTTGCTTTTGCGCTGGACGCCTGTGTTCCACGTTACGTTCATACAAATAAATAAAATGTTAGTGAAACTCGTATTCCCGACCATGTCGTCAGATTACCCAGACGTCGACATGCTGAGGTGCAAAGAAGTCAATAATTTTGCCACAGAGTGCATTTTGCCGCGTCGACCTAAAAGGAGTTTGGCGCCTTTGCCAGAGGACAAAGAATGCAGCAACATTGAGTTGAAAAAGACCTGCAAGATGGTGCATAGGAAGCGGAAACACCGAAAACAGTGCCTCAAATTGCCAGCGCTGCCCGAGTACGATGAGTGTTGATGATTTTATTTTTGGAATTTGGAAGGATTTCCGAATTTACTGCCTTTGCCCGCCGCGTGCAGCGTTGCCAGTGGCCACGGCGCAACTTGGCACTTATTTTAAAAATCAAATGCATAGACTAAATGCAAAACATTAAGTATATTTGTTAGTGAATTCGTCAGTTTGTATCTTCGTAATGGTTGCTGTTGAAAGATATCCGATATGCGTGCCGTCAAGCTAGTGAAAATAGCTGCATCGTTAGAAAGCGATGAAAGTGAATTGTGATTATTTGTCTATTAAACTAGTCCCACAATGAATACATATAAAATTGTTATCAAATTAAGTACTATTAGGTGAGTACCGTACATAGTTTGACAAACATGACGTTTATTCAATTAAAACAATATGGTTTTATCTTCGCATGGTCGTGGTAAGTTGTGGTACTTTCTAAATAATGTTTAACTCAACGATTCCGTTGTAATTAATTGTAAATATATACGTATAGATCTGATTGTAAGCTACATAATTTGTTTACATGATATGATTGATGCCTAATTGGCTTTGTGACAATGGTATCGTTCCCAAAAAAAAGTTGATTGGTAAAATGGCGGATTTCCCGCGCAATTACCTAAAAATGTTGCAACATGTTTACTTTATGTGCGCATCAAAATTGTCTCATTGTGGAAATATACGAATGTAATTATTCTTGTTTGACCAAATAATCAGTGATGGATGATCGTTGTTAACACATGGCTATGCCTCGTCGATTAATTCGAAGGTAATCTGCCTACGTAGATAAGTAACGCAGCTATGTATTGCAATAATAAGCAGTAGGTGATCATTTAACTACAATACTGGTATTATGTAAAATGCAATTTTTATTAGTTCATATCGAGAAAATGTTTTTGACTTCATGATTCGTGTCATTTTGTTGTTCAGAAACAGGGTGCATTTTTGAAAAATGTTAACTATTGCTTAGGTACAGGCGACAGCACATCAAGCTACTAAGTACAATCTGTCAATTTCTTTATTCCATTTTCAACTTTATCGCTAAAAGTATTAAAAGCACAAATTTGATTGGGAATGTTTGATAGTCTCGGGTAGCTTGACCCGCTACCGTCCTTACCTTAACATCGGCTTTTATTATGTACATCCAGACAGAAGTTATTGTTTAAATTTACAGTAGTGGACCTTTTATTGTGGGGTTAATAATGATACCTATACCTAAAGTTTTGGACAGATTTTTAGATATTGCAATTCAAGTGATATTAAGCTTATCTTTAGGTAGCTATAAGTACATTTTGTTATGTATGTAATGGAACATTTTTCAGGCTTGTCAACCGTAAACATAGTCAGATAACGAATCAATTTGTGTTTACTTAGTAATTGATTAATTTCGAGTGGCCTTATAGCTGTCGTGGAAAATCTGCTAAAACTATTTTTAGATTCTTATAACCCACTTAAAAATTAATGGTCACACTTAAACTATTTGTATGTGAAAGTAGTTTGATATGTTTACTTGTTTACATGTGTATTACTTTAAACGTAGCCGATATCAGTTAGGAATTTCGATCTGTGATATGTAAATATATGTCGTAAGTAACTATAATTTATTATATAAGCTTTCTTTTCATTAAAATTAATCAAAATTATTCCGACATTTATTTATTTTTGCTCTTACATCTTTATACATGATATAACAAAACAAACACTGAAACGACAAATCAATAAAAAAGTAAAGTTAAAAATCTTATGTCATAATGCCGCCACCAGTGGCTCCTTGCCCTGTCGAACATTATGGCGTCTATGGAATTAGTATGTACAGTAATAATAGATATAGAAGAATAGTATACAATCTTATTTATTTTTAAAATTTTTGAATTGTGATTTATTCATGCACATAAATATTGCGCTACAATTATGATTGTAGATATAATAAAATACCTACAGGAGAATATGAGTTGTTTACTTCAGAAACAATGTCCATATTACCAACAAGTTATCAATCATGACATGATTGATGCCTTTGCTATTGATTATTGAAATGCATAACTGGTTTGACCATGTGAACTTTCGGCCTCGATATTTATTTTTAATTTGGACATGTTGTAGGAAGTTGCATAATGTCTAAACAAGGCTGTATGTAGGTTGTTTTGTAATGCAGTAATTACTTACTGGTAAAAAATATATCGAGTATGGACAAGGGATATAACAGAGTCTGTTGCAGCGGAGGTGGAGGCGGTAGGGCGATCTACTGGTTAGGTACTAGTAGATCACACTACCGCCTCCGCCTTCAATCACAATTTTAAATGGGACGAACTATATTTTACAAAAAACAGTTCCTTGTTAGAACCTATCCGTGAAGGTATTGTTAGGTATCGATTATAACTGCCTCTACTAATGCCCACAAAGACGCGCTAAACTTTAATAAAATTATTATTTCGCAAAAGCGAGGTAATTTAATACATGCGCGGGCGGAGGGAGGCAGGGCACGCGGCACGTGGTCGCATTGCTCAAACTAATACCGTCGAAAAAGATGTTGTCACTTTTTAAAAAAATACCAAATTTTGGGAAAGTTGGAATTAAAACGCGTATAAAAAAGATTATTTAAAAATTCATTAGTATTGCTACTAAGACGATTCTGTAAAATTTAATATTTTATTTGGTCATGTGTTTACCTAATCCTAATCCTAATCTAATCCTTATGGGTCGGACGTGGTTTTCTTTACTTACTCTGCTTTTTATGACCATTTATCATCATCATACGCCTAGTCTTTATCTTGTATATTTCCTTTCTTTCTTTCTTTAAATATTTTACATGAAGCAACTGCCTATCTCACCTCCATAACCAGGTCTTTCCAGGTATTGGGCAAAGAATACACCTTGTTAAGACTTGTTGCTACTTTTCGGCCGATGATGATGATGGCTTAACGTACTTTCCGGGCTACGGAGGGGTCCTGGCACCCAGTCTGCTATTTTTATAAATTTGTCATTCCAACACGTCTCCGTTGTCATTTTTAGTCATAGTGCTTAAAAGTTCATAATCTGATAAATTCATAGTGATCGATCAATTATCTCAGCCGTCTCCCAATGGAATGGTGATAGAATGACATTGCCGTATTGTCATTATTATAAGACCCGTTAGTAGAAATGATTTTCTAAAAAAATTACTCAATTTGAACAATTATGCAGTGGAGTGTACTGACACTCCACTGCATAATTGTTCAAATTGAGTTCAATCACTGGATTGACCACTGGAAAGTTATAACTACGCCAGTTTATCAGTAAATCCCACATTAAGTCCGTGTGGTACAGGGCATAGAATAGTCCCATCCCATATCCTTCCGTGGGTGTCGTAAGAGACGAGTAAGAGAACTCTCACCAGGGAAGCGGGTAGTAGCGCTTCTCTTGTGGAATAACAAATTACTGCGATCCCCAACCCGCCTGCCAAGTGTGGGGATTATGGCGATGCCCATAATGAAATGAAAGCCTTGGCTCCCCCAAGGAGGTCTCTGTCCAGCACTGGACCTCTATAGATTGAGAAGAAGAAGAAGTTAGTAAACTAAGAAACTTGTCAAAATCGATCAATATGAGATCTTATCAGGGGCAGCTACCGCCGTATCCGCCGTATTAATTATACGAGGCCTCCAAGTCACGGGGCCCCCCAACTCGCGTAAGCAAAAATTAATAAAAACTTCCCAACTTTTTTTTTATTTCAAAAATTAAAAAAGTCAAAAAAGCAATTTCGGCGGACGACGGGTGACGAGCGATATCCAATGAGAGCTCTAATTTTCCGAACGGTTCCGGGGGAAGCGAAGTTCTCAAATTTTGGAAAAAGTGACAGACAGATAATTATGTTATTAGTTTTATGCAATTTTTTTTTGTGAGAATTCTTTACCCTTTCTAAGGGGCCCTTAACAAATTTTTATACGGGGCCCCGCTAAGGCGCGCAACGCTTCTGGATCTCATACACATCACTGATCGTCTGCAGAATAGGGCTCCTGGTATGTAAAGATCCAGGGATCGACCTCGGCAAGCATTGTTTGTTTATAAATGATAAGGAATCGATAAACATGTTTTCAAATACTTAACACATTAGTTTGCATGACCGACTTAGTTGTTTCGGTCAATGATTATGGATGTCAACACACGTGTCCAAGAAGTGCATTGAACTGTAAATCATGTGCCATATTGTACCTAAGCTTGTATAGCAATATGTCGCTGTTTTTAACTAACAAGGCCGTAGCTGAGAACTTAGTTCACAGGATCGAGCACAGCAGGGTAATCGCGTTATATACTATCAGTATATTACGTGATTGATTTGAAAATGAATGATGTAATCAAATATTTGTATCAATAGCTTGATAATTTAAAAGAGTGTCCATGGAGTTTCTTGCCCGTTCTTCTCCATAGGTTCATACTCTTTGGAATAACTACTCGACTAACTTCACCTTACTGACTCACCGACCTTCTGACAATTCAAAAGTGCCTGTAACTGGTTTATTTGAAATAAATGATTTGATTTGATTTGATTTGAGTAGCAATGGATTTCATTTTGATAGTTTATCAACATTCATCGTGTAATTTACATTGATGAGTAGATACAATTCGTGTTCCGGCATGATGTCTGATGAAGCTGTACGGAGGAAGGGTCTGAGCAGTTGTGTTGCGATGTGTGCCGGGTACGATGAGCCAAATGTTGTTGTGTCGGGAGTTTGGTCGTGGAGAGTCTCCATATCAATCTCCCTCTGGCGCAGCATCGATAGTCGTGTTGGTCTTGGGTTTAACATTGCATAATCTTTTTTTTTTTGACGCTGTGGAAATGACTTTACTCACCATACCCCGAAGGGCGTGTGTGGGACTCGCCCAGCCGAAGCCGGGAATACCCACTAAAACCGATCAGCGGCACACCGACATCGCCTTAGTGGCGGGGTCATGGGAAATAGCAAGCCTGCCTACCAATCCGCCGCCGACGATTCCAGCCAGAAGGCAGGCCTACAGTGGGCCCTCCATAGGGAGGGCCCCGGCTGGGTATGTCTTTTTGTGCGAGAAGATGCAGCAGCCAAGGGTTTTTTAGCGAGGTGTCCTTCCTCTTAGCGCCACTCGTTTGCCCGGAAGCAAACAGGGCCCCCAGCTCCTCTCAGTGAGGAGACCGGGTTGCCCGACGGTGACCCGGAGTTCGGGTCACGTCAGCCACCTGGAGTGGTGGCCGATCCGCCGCACGTGTGACCGCCGAAGCCGTCCCCACTTCTGGTTTTGGTCCGCGCCGGTAAACCGGTAACCCCCATATCTGGGGGCCGTTCCCCTATTCGCCACCCCCCAGGTGGCGAATAGGCGTCCGATGACAGGCCAGAAACTGCTCACGGTAACATTGCATCACCTCGCTCAACTGGCGTCATCCTTCATCCATCATCCGTCATCCATCCTACGGTCCGGTCCGGTCCGGTCCGGGTCCATCCGGTCCTACGGGCAATATGCCACATTGATATAATAATATTACAAAATTAAAAGGTAACCAACATGGGTTAAATCATTTATACCGATTAAACCCACCGACATTGCATTAAAGTCCTAGATTCTATCATTTCAGGAGTCCTGATCCCACACCTCTTTTGCCTATGACCTTGTTGACTATGACATATATACATAGTATTGTAAGTAGGTTTTCATTTAAATAGGTTATGGTCAAAATCAAGAGATATAATCCGATCAATAGGAAGCCTTGAAACAGTAACTCACCTGCTTATGTTGAAGACATATTGACTAACATAATACAATATTCAATACGTAACACGTGATTTTTCTATGTGGGTCAATGTAGGTAATGATATTCTTTTCTTTGTATTGGTTCGCTCATCTTTATGATAATAATATCATCCAATTATGGTACCACTGTAAGGAAGCCTCTCCTCATACAGAGAAGACACGGTCATTGATTTCCATGCTTGATTAACGCTCAAGACGAGTCGGCGATATCGAACATAAATGATCTAACTCCAGGTTTTCTCGCGATGATTTCCTTCACCGATGTCAGCTAATTTCCAAGCTAAGCTCGGTAAGTGTTTGAAAAGGATTCAATATACATTAAGTAAAGAAAACCCCGTCCGAGCCATAAGGATAATAAAGGCTAGGTAAACATATGACATATGACCAAATAAAATATATAATCAACATAGTAATAATACTAATGAATTTTGAAATAATCTGTTTTTTCCGCGAAGTAATTCCAACTTCCCTTCTAAATCTTTTTAATTAAAAAAAAGTGACAACACCATTTTTGACGGTGTTATTATGACTTTGTAGGCATTAGTAGAATCAGTTATCGATACCTACCTAACAATACCTTCACGAATCGGACAGGGTTTTCTTTACATATTGAATACTGTGTGCAAGTTGCATAGTGCATACTGCAAGAGACTTTCAAAACTTTGTAATTTATCTATGAGGTATATTTTTTTTTAAATATACACTCTAATTGCGTAACATACTATAAGTATCTATTGTAATCATTTTGAAGCTTAAGTAATGCTTATTCATTGTTCCATATGTTAAAGTACATACCGCAAACTATGTTGTTATAGGTACTAAATGAAAACTAGTGATAGTGTGTTACGGATTTATAACTCGCGCATGTCAACTGTGCACCTCGCTGGAATGCAGTTCATATGTATCAATTTAATAGAAAAACGTCATGAGTAAAATGACCTAGTATTATGACGTTTTATCATCAAAGCTAGCTTTTATTAACATAAAATAAAATAAATTTATATTTTTTAACACGATTCTCATGTTTTACCCACAGAGCGAGGTGCACAGTCAACTTGCGCGAGTTATACCGTACGCATGGACAATCCTTACATTTTCCTTCAAGCTTTTTTCAAAATGTGGGTGTAATATATGCACATATACAGAGTGGTGCTAACAATACGAAAATAAATGAAAACACGAACAATGCTTGTTCATATGAATAATCCTAAACCATAGAAAAAAATCTAGCATTAAAAATGAAAATTTCAAACAAACCCGATCGTATAAAATTGCAAACGCAATAGAACATCATTTAAAAATATTGGTTCACTGACCTCCGATCGGCGACAGCGCGATTCTGTATCGACTTGGTTTTTTCGTGCTATTTATTATTATTAAAGTTTGGTACCGCAGGATGCGGCTGTCATTAACCTGTAAGCGCTTCCTTATCAACATGTACATCATGTAGAAAATGTGAAAAATTAAAAATAATTTCCTGTGCCTAAACTAATGGATATATTTATATGATTTTTATGGGTAGACTGAGAATGTGTTGAGGTACACGATGTTTAATTTATTGTCGTATTGTCAGCACCAGTCTGTATAGGGTAGCTGTCGCAGTCATCTGGTTTAATTAGGCCGTTTAACTAACGGCGGTAGTTCAGCTAACGGTCTGAATGATATTGAATAAATTATAGATTATGATAATTGTGGATCTGAAATCAACATGTGCGAACCGGATTGGTCGCAGTAACTATGTTATAAATGCGAAAGTTTGTGATTATGGATGGATATTTCTTATTCTTTCCCTCAAAAACTACATAAATTTTGCACACATAATACCACCTTACTTATAAACGCTCCTTAAAGGTAACTTACCTTTTATTATCGTTTATAAATAAACCCCTTAAACACCGTGGTGGTTTTTCATGAAGGATGATTTAAGTGACGTTAAAAGGGCAAAAATGTATGGTTAAAGAATCGCTAATCACTAGTTAACTTTAAGCAGCGTTTATGAATAAGGGGAAGATAGTTAAAACCAGGAATTTTAATCCCGATATTAACACGAAATCTAAACTTATAGGGATGAAACCGTGTGGTGCAGTGAGTGAACAATCTTCAATTCTATACGTTGATTACACGCATGATGTCATGAGTTTTATGTGTAGGTACACAGTTCTCCGCACCATTGAATGTATTTAATTACTCCAACGTGTAACTAGAAATAATAAAATACTGTGAAACCATTTTAAACATTGTTTCCAAGTAAACATGAATGGAAAACAGTTAGGTGTAATTAGAGACCCTGACCAAAATCGTTACTGTATAATTTAGGTCAAGGGCGAAGGGCTAAGTGTTGCGTAGTGGATTTGCTATCTGGCATTCAACTCAGTCAAACAACTCAGCCGATCGTAGTCCACAGCTGGTGATAGACCTCTGTAGACTGTGGAACTCTGTGAACCACCAGGGACCCAAGATCTTGTGCTTAGTAGTACACAAGTAGTTGAAAAGCTGCTACTCCGGAGTTTACGGGGTTTTTTTTTTCTTTGCCCTCTTTGGGCAGGCTAAGATCATAGACCATACAGCCTCGTCATTAGTAATCTTTTTGTGTAAAAATAAGATCAAAGTCTTGTCTTCATCCTTTTTGTCCAAAAGTAAGTAAGGCCATAGCCACGTCTTCGGTTTCGTCTTTCTTATCCAAAGATATGTAAGGCAGAAGCCTCGTCTTCAGTAATATCCATCTTGTCTTAAAGTAAGTAAGGCCAAAGCCACGTCTTGAGTATTCATATTCAATTATTATTCTATCTTCTGTTACGAGTATATCCGTGTATCCGTCATAATCTGTGTAAAGTGCGTTTCATCTAATAGTTCCTTTGCCGTCATGTTCGCACTAATGCAACTTAGTGTGTGTGAGAGAGAGACGCATTCTGCGTCTCTCTCTCACACACACTAAGTTGCATGTTCTCACTAAGTTGCCTTGTTTACGATAGTGACAAAAAATTAATGCCAACATGACAGCAAAGGAACTATTAGATGAAACACACTTTAGTAAGTTTACACGCTTTTCTTTGCTTTAATTTTGATAGTTCAAAACATCAATGGCAGTTTACGTTGTGTAGACAGTTTTTTCGAAAATTTCGAAAACACGATTGATGCAGTGGCTGAGAAATCGACTGCTGCGCTACGTGTCGAGGGTTCGATTCCGTATAGAAGAAATATTTGTATGGCCTTTTTAAATTTGTAAACGCACTTACGATACAGGAGAAATTCTTAGAGTAGGGCAACGAATGAAAACACATTGTGATTGATAGTATGTAACTATATACTATGTATACATACTTGTATACAGTATGTTACGAAAACCCTGTCCGACCCATAAGGATAATAGAGGTTAGGTAAACACATGACCAAATATAATATAAAATTTTACGTATTCATCATAGTACCAATACAAATGAATTTTGAAATAATCTTTTTTTCCAACGAATTAATTCCAATTTCCCCGAAATTTGGTAATTTTTAAAAAGTGACAACACCGGTATTATTATGAGCGAATAGCGATGCGGCCACGTGCCGCGTGTCCTGCCGCCCGCCCCCCGCGGTCGGCAGGCGAAGGGTGGTCAACGCACATTTAATAAGTTACCTCCTTTTGCGAAATAATATTTATTTTTTTTAGGGGGATTTTTTTTTTAAGTAAAGCCCGGTTTTGTATGCATTAGTAGAATCAGTTATCGATACCTAACAACACCTTCACGGGTCGGACAGGGTTTTCGTAACATACTGTATATACTATCAATCACAATCAGTTTGCCTCGCACTAGGTATTTCTCCTGTATCGTGGGTGCGGTTACAAACATATAAAATAATTAGGATGTAGTTGAGTTTCGATTGATAGAAATGGAGGGGGGGTGTGATGTCAGCTCTACTTACAGCATACAGGCATAATGTTATGATAATCTGTTTCATAAAATGTTTAGTCATCACTCATTGTGATCATCTGTTTAACCAATAACATCGTAACATTCTGTTTGCCAATGAAAACCCAATTTTCTTTACTGATTTCTTTTGAAATTGTTGTTAGAATAGGGAAATTGACAAAAATATTTAGCCCGTCAGCCAGATTTCCAAAATATACTAGACACGTATTTTTTGTTTTATCAAAACAATAAAAATTTACAAATATAGAAGGCATCAAAGTGCGTCAAGTGACGTCACACGAGTTGTCAACGCACTGTGTCGTCTTCATTTTTTGTTTATATGAAAAGAGAAAAAATACGTGTCTAGTATTTTTTGGAAATCTAACTGACGGATTAATTAGTTTTTTTAACACCGAATTAATGGACTAAGGGAACTCTCACCAGGGAAGCTGGCAACAGCGCTTCTTCTGTGGAATATTAAATGACTGCGATTCCCAAATCCCGAATCCCCTGCCTGCCAAGCATAAGGTTTATGGTAAAACCTCCCAAAGCAATGAATTTGAAATGAGATTTAATGGATTTTATTACAATCTTAGCGACAGTCAATGTCAAAAATGATTGAAAATTGTGAAAAATATTTTTTTAATTTTCTTGAAAAAAGAAAGCAGTAAGTAAGTTTACATACACAATATGTAAAGAAAACCCTGTCCGATCCATGAAGGTATTGTTAGGTATCGATAACTGATTCTACTAATGGATACAAAACCGGGCTAAACTTAAAAAATACATCCCCCTAAATATTAATATTATTTCGTAAAAAAAAAAGAGGTAACTTAATACATGTGCGGTAAGCAACCCTTCCGCGGGCGGCGGGGGGCACGGCACGCGGCACGTGGTCGCATCGCTTTTCGCTCATAATAATACCGGTGTTGTCACTTTTTTAAAAATTACCAAATTTCGGGGAAGTTTGAATTAATTCACGGGAAAAAAGATTATTTCAAAATTCATTTGTATTCGTACTATGATGATTACGTAAAATTTTATATTATATCATGTGTTTACCTAACCTTTATTATCCTTATGGGTCGGACAGGGTTTTCATAACATACTGTATATGTAAACTGCTTTCTTAACTTTTGTACCCAATCTGTAACATTACAGATTGGATGCAAAAGTTAACATATACGAAACCGAGAATCTTATTACTAGTGTCTTTTAAAATAACTATCTAATACTGTATTTAATGTAGGCTGTATGTATGTTTAATTTTTGTTAATATTAGATACTATTCATACCTTAAGGACCTGCCACCTAAAACACAGGCTTTTGTCCTAGTTTAGGAGGCATCAGCCCCCTAATTACGTATCACACTATTACTATCAATTGGAATCATTTTGAAGGATATTGCTGGTCCATTGCTTCATATGCTTGAAAAATTTGTTTGCTCAAAAGCGTAAACAACGCAATGAATGTTGTTGAACTGTCAAAATGAAATCTATTGCTAATGATAGCTTGTTACGCAATTACCCTGCTGTTCACCTTTTAAAGTGATTCTCTATATAATAGATTTTAATCCTGCGGTACTTGTAAATGTTTTTCAAGTGTAGGTACTACTTAATATTTTTTTTATAATTTATTTAGCACTGACTAAAAGACACACAATACAATGCACCAGACATACCTATATCAGATAAAAAAAATACATAAATAAAGATCAAATAAAATACCAAGGAAAGTGTTGCGCCAATAAGGCCTAATTTGGCAAAAAAACACCAGACAGCTAGTGCCTGACGCTGCTTTTGAACTGGTTTTTTTTAGGGGACTGAGATTGGTATTCTTTCTTTATTTTTTGGTTTCGCATAGATTGTGCATTTAGCCAATGTCAAGTAATTATGAATTATTCATGTAGAAAAAGACTGCAGCGTGACCCGACTTACGAGTGAGGTTTGGGGCAAAGTCATGATGTGGCCACTATGCTGCGATATTTCACTGTTCTTTATAAACTATTTACTAAATGCACTACTACATAAATCACGCACTTTTATTTAGTAAACAACACTATAAATAATTTTAAAAGTCCAATGAAAAACGAGCGTGACACTCAGCTTGACTTTCCCGCCAAAACCCCTAGAGATTGATATTGAAGTGTTCTTAAAATTGCAGCTTGCACTACCTCTATGGTCATGCATAAGTCCATAGACATATACTAATGGACATGCCGTACGTGTATAATCTCTGAGTGAGAGAGATGGCCTATGTTTTCAGTCTAGCACTAGCTCTTTCCTCATAGATGATTGATGATTTTGAAAGAGATAAAGATAGACCGAAACTTTGTTTCCTCTCGTTTTCTTTCGGAGTGTCACAGTTCTCATCTCTAAGGCATGTCCATTAATTAGTAGGTATAATATGTCGGTGGGTACTGGAGTGTTCTTAAAACTAAGGGCACTGCATAAGTCGATAGTAATGTGCAGGATTTAATCTATGCAGAATCAAGATTTCAATTCATAATTTGTTCAGTTTAGTATACAGAGTGGTGCTGACAGTACGACAATAAATGAAAACACGAACAATGCTGGTTCATAGGAATAATCCTAAATCATAGAAAAAAATCTAGCATCAAAAATAAAAAAATGAAAATTTCAAACAAACTAAATTGTATAAAATTGCAAACGAAATAAAACATCCTTTAAAAATTTTGGTTCACTGACCTTCGAATGGCGACAGCGAGATCCTGTATCGACTTGCTTTTTTCGCGCCATTATTATTAAAGTTTGGTACCGCAGGATGCGGCGGTCATTAACCTGTAAGCGCTTCCTTATCAACATGTACATCGTGTAGAAAATGTGAAAAATGAAAAATAATTTCTTGTGACTAAACTAATCGACATATTTATATTATTTTTTATTGGTAGACTGAGAATGTGTTGAGGTACACGATGTTTATTTATTGTCGTATTGTCAGCCCCACTCTGTATATATAGAATTCTATACCACTTGAACTACACCAGCAAGGAGAAAATCGTTCGAGATACGCATAATGCCTAGATTAATACCTAGTAGTTAGGTACTATACTAACGAGACTTATATGCATGAATACTTTCACATAACGCGGTGTGAGTACTTAAATAAAAAAATAAGTTAGTCTATGGCAATTTTCCTTTTTAACATATTTCCCTAAAGTACATTTTCGTTTCATCTGAAAAATATTAACTAATTATATACTAGTTGATAATCCACGTTCTGTATTTAAACAAGGTATGAAGCGTAAACGCCCACTCGTTTTTCGTTTCGTAGAACAGGGCGATGGCGTCACGTCAGAAATTAGAGCATTTATCCGCGCAATTTAGTTTTTTATAATCTGTAATGCTATTGTTTCAGCGAATATGGTGTATTTGCCTAATTGGATTTGAAGGCCATGGGATAATGTATGATGACTGGCGTTTTGAAGCAACACCTTAATTGCGTAATAACACACAACTACATCGCTTGGGATCATTTCGAATGGATATTGCTAGTCCATTGCTTCATAAGTTCAAAAAATTTGTTGGCTCAACAACGTACACAATGCAATGAATGTCGTTAAACTGTCAAAATGAAACTCATTGCTACTGATAGTTTGTTACGCAATAGGGTAGTTGACTAAAAAAAACTAATTAGTGCGTCAGTCAGATTTCCAAAAAATACTAAACACGCATTTTTCTTTTTAATTAAAACAAAAAATTAAGACGACAGAGTGCGTTGAAAACTCGTGTGATGTCACTGCACGCTACACTTTTTAGCGAGCAGTGACGTCACCAGCCACCACTCCTGATCCTTGATGCCTTTTATATATTTGTCAATTTTTATTGATTTGATAAAACAAAATACTATACTTATCCAATATTTTTCTATAATCTGAATGAGGGACTAAACAGAATCAATTTTTATTTTACCCAGGAAATATCCCTATTACGGTTCTGGTTTTTGCATGAATCAATCTCTGCAACCTTATCTATTTGTAATCGGTTAGATGTAAGTGAAAATATTGTTTTTTTTTTCTTTGGCTTCGCACGGTTTGTGCATTTAGCCAATGTCACGTGTTGGGATTGTTAGGAAATATTTATTTATTTCTTTCTTCTTAGGCTTCGCATGGTTTGTGCATTTAGCCAATGTCACGTAATGAATTTTCATTAATGCGAAAAAGACGGCCGCGTGAACCATCTACGAATGAGGTCACTATGCTGCGATATCTCAATGTTCTTTATGAATTATTTACAGAACGGACTTTTTACTACATAAGTCACGCACTTTTATTTAGTAAATAACACTATAAATAATTTAAAAGTCCAATGAAAAATGAACGTGATACTCAGCTTTACTTTCCCGCCAAAACTCCCTTCATAGGTCTTAATCGTGGCTAGTATTCTGCTTAATCGTACAGAGAATATTGGCCTTCAG
This sequence comes from Sesamia inferens, assembly GCA_037179545.1. Taxonomy (NCBI): domain Eukaryota; kingdom Metazoa; phylum Arthropoda; class Insecta; order Lepidoptera; family Noctuidae; genus Sesamia; species Sesamia inferens. The sequence goes on along the minus strand of CM073935.1, from coordinate 10,066,782 downwards.
AACTTAAGGTGTTATATTCTATATAACATGATGGAATAAATATTGATCTAAAATTCTAAACATGAATTTTGCAGATAACTATCAATAATTCTTTAACTAATCACGTTCTTCAGTCGTGCTTACAATCACATTAATTTTATGAGTAAGTAGGTATGTAATTGTTAAAATCCTTTCTGAGAATTCTCAGGGTGACGCATCGGCATACAGTTTCTTGCAATGTTGTTCTACAGCTAATACTTCAGTTATTATTTGTAAAGACGTGACAACGATGAGTAAATCTTGGCGCCATCTCAGATAAGCGTACACCGGGTTATCGGCGGGAAAACCTGATCTGATTCTCCATTTTGATTTGCAAACATGACTAAGTGATTTTTAAGATTTGGTGTGGAATGTTTTAGGGAAATAAATAAATAATAAGTATTCTTTGTCCATGTGTCATGCAAAATATAGTTTATAGAGATATTTCAGTTAGTACACCTATTTACTTGTAATTTCGAATGTGTTCCACGTAGATATAGGGGCAAGGCTGTATATTTTAAATGCCTAGGTCAAGTAGTCTAGCAATTAATATGTAAATAAGTGAAGATAGTAGACGGTTTTTAGTAAATTAGTATTTAGACCTAAATTGTAAATAATAAATATAAAAATTCAAAATATCAGTCTGCGAGGTTGAAATAGACTTGGGTGGGTCACACCTATAGGAAGGATAAACACAGATGAGCCAGGAATCTTGGCTCTAACTATAGGAAGCGAATGAAGAATGAAGAAGACGAAGAAAGGAAGAATTATGAAGTCGCGTCAAAATATAGGTAGGCAAAGGAAACCGTTGACGATTTGGTCTCCTTCCTAAGCAGAAAAATAATCAGTTTTTGTCCATGATTTAACCATGTATACATCATGGACTTCATTTACCATTATTTTAAAATTCGAATGGAGCCGAGGTGTGCATTAATGCATGTCATTTTTTTATTTACCTATTGTGCGATCTCCTTCGTGCGTTCACTTGAGTTAGGTTCAAAACAATTTTATAAAATCTTTAAAGACTAGGGTACAGTCGATTTATTTTGTCCACATCTCTTGGTAAAATATTTTTAGGTGAAGTGAGTTCACAGTGAGCTTGTAATGAGCTGTCAATGTGAATGAAAGTGTATAACAATATAATAACATCATTCACTGCGAGTTTTCCACAGATAAGACCAGGAAGCAAGTGTAATGATAACAGGCGCTATCAAAGTTTTCGGTATTTTTTTTTACAGAACTTTTAGACCGGCTATACTGTCTGTAACCACGCAGGTTACGAATGACTATGAAGTCATATTATTAATACCTTTGCATCAATTCCGTCATAATATTATCGATATCTAATCATTTTAATTTGTATCTAATAATACATGAATTACGAGTCATATCGACAGTGTCATAATTATTAATAGCAAACTCCATTTTCCTTAAATCACCGCAATAACTTCAAGTGTTTTTCTGAATAAGTAAGCAAAAAGTACAGGTTTTTTTAGGTATACTTACTGGTAAGTTAAGTTCTAAGAAAACAGTTGTATACATAAACAATTATTTAATGTAACGTTGTGGAAAGGACAACATTTTGCTGGCCTTGCTGTTATGCAGGTTTTTTTTGAAAGAGTTAACAAAATCAATAGAGATGATTTTTCCGGCAACACGTACTTACTTACAGCTTTCTAATATTCAAACTCAACAAAGGTTCGCTAATGTATATGAAGGACATTTTTTTAATGTATATATATTTAGAGGCTTTTATCATATTAAAGATATGATAATAACCTTTTAACCTAATTACATTTTCCTCGCAATAACTAAACACAAGACTAGAAGCGGGTTGGGTTAACACATATAACTTGTGTATAAAGTCGTGCAAATAGATTTTCCTGAAACTAAACGTTTTACAAGTAGGGTAACACTAAATCTTAGGAAGTACAAGTGGAGACTTGGCGGGAAAGTCAAGCTGAGTGTCACGCTCTTTTTTCATTGGACTTTTAAAATTATTTATAGTGTTGTTTCCTAAATAAAAGTGCGTGATTTATGTAGTAAAAAGTGCATTTTTAGTGCAATTTTATTTTGTATAGCAACGGATAGCATATACCTCTTTTCGCAGAAAATCATTTGGCATACACTCCTTTACCATACACCAAAACCCATAGTTTTGTAAGTCAGAATCATCTTTGTCGGCGTCCGTGGCGTAGCGGTCAACACGCCTGCCTGCGACGTGGAGGCCCCGGGTTCGATACCCGTCCAGGTCATGTTGGATAACAATCTTTTCCTGATTGGCCTGGGTCTTGGATGTTTATCTGTATTATGTATCTATTATAAATATAGTATCGTTGAGTTAGTATCCCATAACACAAGTCTCGAACTTACTTTGGGGCTAGCTCAATCTGTGTGATTTGTCCGTATATATTTATTTATATCTTTAGGCATAATTTTCATATCCATAATAATCAATAAATATAACCATCATATCGCAGAAAATTCACAACCAGAATCATCTTTTTATTTATACTTTCACGGATCACACTTGACACTTAGTAAAAAAATATTATTATATTAGTCACTTAGTAAAAAAATATTACCTTTCAGTAATGAAAATTAAGGAAAACATTGTATTTGCCGCATTCCCGTCGCGCACTAGTTGATTCTTGACCATTCAGCGCTTATTTGCGGCCGGACGGCTGTCGAGCGTCGCAGCTTGCGCGTTATTTATTTTATAATACGTAAATAAACCTCCGTTATAACTCCGCAAAAATTGTGTCGAGTCGGAGGCAGAAGCAAAAATATGATTTCTTGTGGAACCGCAGTAACGGAAGTGGAGGCGAAGCTCCGTTACAACCCTACTTCAGTTAGTTCACAATCTGAGCAGCGGTGGTGCAGAGGTAATGCAATCTTACGAGTGGTAAGTCGTGGGTCTAAACCCAAGAACCCGCCGTAGGTAATCTATGTAAAAACAGCGTTTGTAAACCGGCGTGCCTTAGATGCTTAGAAATCAAAATACATCTACCAATTTGTATTGGGCCCGCGTGATAAGATTACGGGCGACTCCCAAGATAGGTTTATTACAAAGCAGTATATCATTCTACCTCTGCAATCTTTGAACTCTTGAAGCCTTACATACAAAAGAGCTCCACCTACTTATATCCATACTAATATTATAAATGCGAAAGTATCTCTGTCTGTCTGTTTGTCAGTCCGGCTTTCATTCCAAAACCACTGGACCGATTGTAATGGAATTTGGTACACAGATAGTTTAGAGTCTGATAAAGGACATAGGCTATATAGCATCCCGCTATGACCAATAGAACCAGAACAGTAATAAAAAATGTTGCGAAAACGGGGGCAAACGCGGACGGATATATTGCTCCAATTATTTTAACAGGCTCTTATTTTATATTAACACGCCGAAGGAGTCGCGGGCAACAGCTAGTCCTATAATGTTCTCACTTCTGGGATAGAGGGCGTGGGCTGTAATCTACTACGCTGACCCAGTGCGGGTTAGCAGATGTCACATGTATGCAAGTTTTGCCTCTAGTACATGCCTTGTGCCCATGTTTCCTCCCGATGTTTACCTTCACCGTTTTCAGAGCAGTGGTGATGAAATAATTTACACAGAGTTAAGCGCCTGATGGGTTCCGAACCTACGACCTATAACCAATAAGTCGTGGCAGAAACCACTCGGCCAACGCTGCTCTCAAAAGAGCTAGCAACTTAAAAATTACGCCATTTTAATGACTAATCTTACGTATCATGTTTTGTTAAAAACATTTAGATAACATGAAAGCCGCTTATTGTATTTAAACCGATAGATTTTCATGATTTACGGTTTTCACGTAATCCATACGATGTTTAACGAAAATACGGATATTGGGTATAAATAAATGAATATTAATAAATAATGATTTTATCTATAGATTAAGGCGTCGTCGCCAAAAATAATCATCGCACGTTCTCGTTCGTTCGTGCAGCGATTTAATTACAATAAGCGGCTCCATGATCTAATAAAAAACAAAATATGTTTCATAGATTATTAATTGAAATGGCGTAATTTTTAAGTTAAGAGTTTTTATCTATTGGGTTTCAGCAGACGGCAGGTCAAGCTACCGAAACTGTCAAATATTTCCAATCAAACATGAGCTTTAATCCGTTAGAGACAAAGTTGAAAATCTAATAAAGTCTGTACAAAGGTGGGAGACACAGGCATCTTCTCTGGGGATCGGCTGTAATCCACAGTCTTTGAATTTTTGGTCCCACACCATGTTATACAGGCTGGTCCAGCTAGTGACGTCAATATTTTTTTTTTAGATTACTCGCACCTGGGGTATCCGAAAATATGTATGTTCTGCGATTTTCCTTAGTTTTAGACTGATAATTTTTTTTTGTGTATTTTTACTGATTTCCGCCAGCGAGGTTTCAAAAATTCATATCTTGTTTCGTAGTAAACATTTTGCAGTATTTTTTTTTTGTATCATAATTTTCTTGAATGTTGTGTCAATTAAAAAATAAAATAATTCAGCTTCCTGAAATTATTTAAAGTTACTCAAAAGACCCTTGAAAGTTGCAATTTCAGTTTTAGTAGGATTTACTCAACTTCAATTTAAAAATACAAAATGGAGTATCCATAGCTTCTGGCTAAGTTTTAAAACTCCGCATGCTTACAAACTAACAAAATCATTTAAAAAATTGTCTTTAATTAGCCTATTTTTATTGTAATTAGCTTTCGAAGGCGGATAGACTAAAAAAAAGCCATTGAAAGACGATTAAAGCATTATAAATTACCAGCAGCCGCCAGCGACTTCGTTCGCGTGGAGTTAGTTATGCTCCGTTCCTATTGGTTGCAGCGTGATGTTATATAGCCTAAAGCCTTCCTGGATTAATGGGTTATCCAACGCAAAAAGAATCTTTCAAATCGGACCAGTACTTCCTGAGATTAGCGCGTTCAAACAAACAAACTCTTGAGCTTTATATATTAGTATACTCGTAGATAACTGCAATTAATACATAGGACCCCGTGGTAATATCGATAAAATGGCGGCCATTCTCTTGTTGACAAACTACACTTACTTTAAGTTCAGTGAATTTTTTACTTTCTATTTCATTAAGAAAAAGACAGAAGATGAAATGTCAGTTTAGACCTGTCAAATTAGTCCGCTCCTGACGTTAATTGACGCAGTTTTGGTCACCATGTTTATAATCGTGTTTAAACTGTCTGTGGAGTATCTTAATTTGACAGGATTAAACTAAAATGTTATCTTCTATCCTTTTCTTAATAAAATAGAAAGAAAAAGGCGCGAGCGTTGCTCGTTTTTCATAAAATCCATTAGTCAAGGAGACCTGAATGAGACTCGTCCATTCCAAGGAGATAACCATATGGTTCCTTGGACTGTGCGAATGTCTGCCGAGTGTGAGAATTTTTCAATTCGGACCCGCAGTTCCTGAGATTAGCGCGTTCAAACAAACAAACAAACAAACTCTTCAGTGTGAAGTGGCATCGAAGTAGCACCGAAGTGGCACCAAAGTGGCACCGACGTGGCACCGAAGTGGCACCGACGTGGCACCGGAGTGGCACCGAAGTGGCATCGAAGTGGCACCGACGTGGCACCGAAGTGCCACTAATGTGGCACCGAAGCGGCTTCCATGTGGCATCAAAGTGGCATTGAAATGGCTTCGAATTGGCACCGAAGGCACATTGGTGCCACTTCACTTTAATCGTGTTTCAATGATTTTTAGTCTATCCGCTTTCGAAAGCTAATTACAATAAAAAATAGGCTAATTAAGTACAATGTTTAAATGATTTTGTTAGTTTATAAGCATCCGGAGTTTTAAAACTTAGCCAGAAGCTATGGATACAAATTTTTGTATTTTTAAATTTAATTTGAATGTTTGAGTAAATCGTACTAAAACTGAAATTTCAACTTTCAAGCCTCTTTTGAGTAACTTTAAGTAAGTAATTGTAGGAAGCTGATTTTTTTTTTATTAAAACGGCATTCAAGTAAATTATGTCACAAAAAAAGGACTACAAAATATCTATTACAAAAAAAGATATGAATTTTTGAAACCTCGCTGGCAGAAATAATATAATTAAAAATACACAAAACAATTGTAACTCGAAAACTAAGAAAAATCGCAGAATATACATAGGGAATTTTCCCCTGGTGCGAGGATTCTAAAAAATTATTGACGTCACTAGTTGGACCACTCTGTATAAATACTGGTAAGTATTCATTTATTACGAAGTTGGGAAAAGTTTAAGCGGATTTAATAAACTTGTTTACAGTATTAATTGCGCCCGTTTTATTGTCCACACAATAAAATAATATTAAGTTAAATGTGTCTTTTTCTTTCCATTTCATTAAGAAAAGGATAGAAGATAACATTTTAGTGTAATCCTGTCAAAATTAGCCATAGACAGTTTAGACGTCATTATGAACATGGGGACCAAAAATACGTCAACTTACATCAGTAGGCCTAGTACGAGTTTTCAATACGAAACTCGTTCGATCGTATCGAGCGCGTTTGGCGCTCTCATTGGTTGAGAGTTCTTACGACCTTGAAGCGGGCCAATCGCTGAGTCAAACGCGCTCGATACGATCGAACGAGTTTCGTATTGAAAACTCATACTAGGCCTACAGGAGTGGGCTAATTTGATAGGTCAAGCTATTCGAAACTGCCAAATATTTCCAATCAACCTTGAGCCTTAGTGCTTCAGAGATAAGGTTGCAAATTCAATACAGAAATCTGACAGATTTTAGTAGCTTGATGTGCTATCGTCTGTACAATGTAGATTTAAAATTAGGCAAGGTAAAATACTTGAGCGAATTTTGATGTACATACATTTACTTAAATATTGTCAGAAAATATTATGGTCGCTTGGAGGAACTTGGGACAACAGTTAGAATCCAATAAACTTTAATATTGTTTACTTTGTTTTACCTTTTTATCTAAGGAATCAACTGTAATAATAAATTAAAAATTCTTTAAATAAAAGTAGTCTTTTTTTTTTTTAATAATCTAAACTAGCGCTTGACCGCAATCCCGCCGTAAAGCGCGCTAGTTAATTAAGAGCCTATTCACTCAGAAAAACTGAGCGAATAGGAAGGAAGACGGCAGTTGAGCGAGGTGATGCAATGTTAAACCCAGCAACACGACCAACGATGCCAAAGGGAGATTGATCTAAAGACCCTCCACGACCAAACTCCCGACACAACAACATTTGGCCATCGTATCCGGCACACATCGCAGCACAACTGCTCAGACATCATGCCGGAACACGACAAATCGCTTAGCGGCTAGAATTTGTCTGGTGGGTGGTAACTTCTGCCGGCGGCCGATGTTATGGCCTACCTATCCTTATCCAAATTCATATAAAACGTTAAGTACGAACGACAGCAGGTCAAGCTACCTGAAACTGTCAAATATTCCCAATCAACCTTGAGCTTTAATACTTTAGAGATAAAGTTGAAACTCTAATAAGGAAATCTGACAGATTGTTGTAGCTTAATGTGCTGTCGTCTATACATTTGTTCCTCACTAATTGTAACGTGCCGAGTCCCACTAAAACCGGAATTCTACCAAAAAATCGATACCACCTTCTCATCGCCGCCGAGCGAGGCTCTTGCCAGACACGAAATGCGCATGTGCAACAAAAGTACAAGCATTTTACACCTTGGGAACGAGCAGGCAAATGTATCGAGTGTAATCGATACCTAACACCACTAGAGTGCGTTGTTGACATAACAAAGACTCGATTCGCTACGCTAATCACAAGATCCGATGTTATCTGTTGTCAAAACGATTCCATTGAATCGATTTTTCCACATCGATTCTTATTACATCTGCCTAGTTTCTTTTCCAACAATGTGGTTAGCTTCCAGTCTTATGCACCTGAATACTTGTATAATAAAGGGTGTATCTGACATCGAAGCTCAAACTAGTACCATGGATCCAGTACATGATTCTGAACCCCCCAGTGGTGGAATTTTTCGTCGGCTTTTTCATAATTAACAAAAAAATATATGTAGTTATTTTCACTTTAGACCGTTGCTAAATGCTATACTTTTAAAACCCAGTAGGTAAGATTTTAAAGTAAACATTAATTAATTCGCTAATTACACAAAAAAAGCACAATGAAAACAAAACTCGAAAAATTATCTTATCAGCTGATTTTATAGAGTTTACATTATGGATCAACGTCATACCTACAAACCCGGACGGTGGCACGCTTGCAACGTTCAAAGGCCGAGCCGAAACTTTTTTAAACACGAGTTTGCGTTACGATGTCAGATACCCTGTATATGCGTGACTGCCTAACTGACCGCTAATAATACGATAGGTTCTTACCTCTTGGCAAGATTTCTTTTTTTAACTATAAACTAGTGCTTGTCCGCAATCCCGCCTAATGGCAATGATACCATCAAACCCTAGTTTATTAAGGGCACTTTAGGCTTTAAGATACTTAAATTGTAGTCCGACGGAAACGTATATCTCCAGATCTGCAGTATAAAAGAAAAGCCGAAACTCTTCATTCGGATCATGGTGGTGTTAACAAAGTAAGGGTGAAAACTCGCCGTATGACGGGTCGTTCTATGATGGAATGGAGATGGGGAATTAAATGATGCAGTTCACTCGCCCACTCTCCAAAAGTAATCCTAGAGAACACCGACAGGCTGGCCACTCTTCACCTGTGCTTCATGCTTTCGAGACCGTTTTGAGCTAAGTCTGGGTCGCCAATTATCCTCTTCGCCTCTACGCCTCTCCACTGAATCCAAAGTAGCTGGCATTTTGCAGTACTGCACACACGAACGGACCTGTGCTTTGTATAACATTAGAAGCTGCCCTGGTGTGAAGTACCGCCGGACCTTTGCGATAACGCCAAGTTTCCTGGCAGGCACCTTGGCCTTGGACCCAATGAACCGCCCAAAGTTTAGGTCTAAACCTCCCAAACAAACCCTTAACATACCCTAAACTACGGAATGGATTTCTATTGTATATGTTTATCATCGTGTAAAGAATTAATTCCGAAAATATTAATATCCACACTCTGGGAACTCTTCTCTCTCTGTGTGTGTGAGAGAGAGAGAGAGTGAGCCGTTATCCAAAACGTATGTCCTGTGCGGTTTGGTAGCTGTATCACATCTTTAAAATTCTTGTTTCTAGATATTTTCTTTCATCATTTGGAGAATAGAGTGATGAAAAAAATTACACAAAGCGCCTGCCTGGGTTCGATCTCACAATCCTATAACTCCTAAGTCAGGGTTGCGAAAGAGAGGCCATGGTAGAGCGAACGAGTGTTGCACTTCAGGCAGTCTCCGAATGGGGCAATGCCAATCTTGTGGCATTCAGTGCCGCCAAAACGCAGGCGTGTCTTTTCATCGCCAAAAGGAGCCCGTTCACCTTGGCTCCTACTTTTCGGAATGTATCCTTGGAGTGTACCGACCGCCTTCAGCTTTTGGGTGTTGAGATTTCCTCGAACCTAAACTTTGGGCGGTTCATTGGGTCCAAGGCCAAGGTGGCTGCCAGAAAACTTGGCGTTATCGCAAAGGTCCGGCAGTACTTCACAGGCCTTTGAAGCAGTGGAAAGGCTAGCAAACAAAACTGTGCAACTTATTCTTTCTATTTCTATAAGAAAAGAAAAGAAGATAAATATTATTCCTGTCAAATTAGTCGACGCATGACATAAATTGACGTACAATATTTTAGTTGCCATGTTATTATTTTATTATTTCTTTCTTCTTTGGCTTTGCAGGGTTTGTGCATTTAGCCAATGATACGTAATGAATTTTCATTCATGTCGAAAAAAACGGCCGCGTGAACCGTCTACGAGGGAGGTTTGAGGCAAAATCATGATGTGGCCACTATGCTGCGATATCTCAATGCTCTTTATGAATTTACTGAATGCACCTTTTACTACATAAATCACGCACTTTTATTACTAAATAAAAGACTTTTAAATTACTTAGTGTTGTTTACTAAAACAAAACTATAGGCACTTTAAAAGTCCAATGAAAAATTAGCGTGACACAGCTTAACTTTCCCGCCCGCCATGTTTTTAAGCATGTATGCATTATTTTAATTTGACAGTTAAATTAGTAGCTTAGATAATTAATTGGATAGATATTTTAGTAAAATTACCTGACTACTTTTTTATTTAGTAAATTTTTTTTCGGTCTGTGTCATTTCTTATTCAGTTTGTTGGCATAGACATATATTAATGGATATGCCGTACGCGTATAATCTGCAATATTTTTTTGATTTGAATAGAGTGAGAGTGAGGGCCTATGCTTTCGGTCTAGTACTGTCTCTTTTCTCATAGATGATTGATGATTTTGAGACATAGACCTTTCTTTTCTCTTTCATTCGGAGTGTCACAATTCTTATCTCTAAGGCATGTCCATTAGTTTATGTCGATGGTTGTTAGTGTCTACTTTTTTTTTAAATTATAATCTAGTGCTTGGTCGCAATCCCGCCTGATGGTAAGCAGTGAAGCAATCGTTGATGGTAAAGCGCGCTAGTTTATTAAGAGCCTATTCACTCTAGACTTTAAATATATAAGACATTTAAATTGTAGTCCGACGGAAACACCGCCGCTGTGAAATCTAAATCTACATTGATTATTAATTATTGTAAGTTCATATTAGGAGTTCGTGGTTAAATAGTAACAGCTGCAAAGGTCGGTCGATCAGGTTAAGCTACTCTAGCCGCGGTTGGACTGTGGATGGTTGACTATTTTTACATACTGAGACCATACGTTAAGCCGTTGGACTCGGCCGTCATTCGAAGACTGTTGACAGTTGTAAATTGCGGGTTGTCCAGTTTTACTAAGTGATATCGTATTACTCGTAAATTGGGGCCCTAAGCTTCTATTACAATAGTGTCAGAATGGTTAATTAGTGGTATCATAATGATCAATTGTGACAAGTTACGTAAACTACTAACATAATGTCGTCATTATGACTTTCCAGTGGTCAATCTCTGACAATCCACTACATATTAATATATTAGCTGCGCCGTGCGGTTTTACCCGCGTAGGTTTCGATATGTTTTTTTTAAATATGCCGCCCTCCTATTGGTCGCAGCGTGATGTTATATAGCCTGAAGTCTTCCTGGATTATCCAACGCAAAAATAAATTTTCAAATCGGACCAGTAGTTCCTGAGATTAGCGTGTTCAAACAAATAAACAAACTCTTCAGCTTTATGTATTAGTATAGATGTTCAAATTGAGTATTAGTTTTTAGAAAATTATTTCTATTAACAAGTTTTATAATAATGACAATACGGCAATGTCATTCTATCATCATTCCATTACAAGACGACTGAGATAATTGATCGATCATTATGAATTTAAAATATTACGATATTTTTGGACAATGACGATGGAATCGTGGTGGAATGACAAATTTATAAAAAAAACTCGTAGAATCGATGGCCGATGGGTCAGGAAGGTTCTGGAGTGACGGCCACATACCCCCAACGAGGAGGAGGGAGGAGGCCCCCCAACAAGATGGACCGCTGACCTGGTGAAGGTCGCGGGAGGCCGATGGATGCGGGCAGCATAGGACCGGTCATTGCGGTCCAGCCATGGGAGGTCCATGGCTGGACCGCCGGCCGGCCGAAGAAGAAGATAACTAAAAGTAATACAATATAACCGAGTTTATATAAATAAACATCGATAAGTTGATAAACCTTATGGAATCTCCCGCAAACACACTTATCAATAATCACAGGGGGATTTTTTGTCATACAATTGATATAATCTGACAAATGAGTCATGTTATGGGATCCCCCGGCACAATGGTAACCATTTAGAAATGGATTTGTTCCATAAAAGTTATCATTATGTTTTTTTAGGGTAAGCAAACCTCATTGTAAAACCAAGGTACGCATTAAAATAGGTTTTGGATACACTTCGTGCTAGTCATCTTTTAATTTCTTGTAAAATAAGAAAATAAAGATGTTAACGACACGTTGTGATCCCGGAAAACCCATTTTTTTAGGCAGGCCATAACATCGGTTACCGGCAAAAGTTATCACCCACCAGACAAAGCCTTGCCGGCAAGCGATTCGTCGTGTTTCGGCATGATGTCTGGTGAAGCCGAACGGAAGACGGGTCTGAGCAGTTTTGTTGCGATGTGTGCCGGGTACGATGCGCCAAATGTTGTCGTGTCGAGACTTTGGTCGTGGAGGGTCTCTAGATCAATCTCCCTCTGGCGCAGCATCGTTAGTCGTGTTGTTGGGTTTTAACATTGCATCATCTCGCTCAACTGCCGTCTTCCTTCCTATTCACTCAGTTGTTTTGAGTGAATAGGCTCTTAATAAACTAGCGCGCTTTACCATCAACGATTGCATCACTGCTCACCTTCAGGCGGGTTTGCGGTCAAGCACTAATTTAGAATTATAAAAAAATTGGTGTAGGTGTGTATTTGAAACATTTTATATAAACAAACTAATACTCGTAACATTTAAAATAAAGATACATATGTCTGTCGGCTCATTTGACAGACACCATCATAATTATGAGAAGGGTATTTTATTTTCCCTCGTCAAGTAAGGGTACGGGCTAATCCGTTTAAGAACTTGACGTTATTGCTAAGGTCCAGAGGTACTTCACACCAGGACAGCTTATACAAAGCACATGTCTGTTCGTGTGTGGAGTACTGCAGCCACATTGAACATGACCAACGAGGCTGTGCCAGAGTCAGCGGAAGATTGATTTGGAGACCGTCCACGACCAAACTCCCGACACAACATTTCGCGCATCGTACCCGGCACACATCGCAAAACAACTAACTGTTCACCCAACTAACATTTAGGAAGTCGAGTAGACGTTTTGTTGGCGACTTAATGTTATATAATATAATCGTATAAACGTTATAAGGACGTTTACTCGACCGCATTAGGGCCCATTTTATTCAACTTAAGTCGCTAAGAGTGTCGTGTAATAGTCATATATGGTCCTGTAAAGTCGCATAGTAGTCATATTTACGTCGGCGATTTGACTACATGTCATGTAAGAACAACTGTCGCGACGTTTATTCGACTTCGTGTAGAGTAATGGCTCACAATATGACTTTTATCCAATGTAAAGTTGTGTTATTGTCATTTAAAGGTGCTTATTTGAATAAATTCTATAACATATCACGTTAATATAATATGGCAGTGTTTTTGACAGCAGAGTTAATATTGTATATTTTCTTTGTTATTTGAGATGATAAAACTATTTCATCAGTTGTCAACCATTGCGCAATCAAGTTTACTGATTAATATGAGGTAAGTTTCTAACAATTTTTTTACGCGCTTTTGAAATATTAATTTTTTCACATATTTCTATTAATTTATTATTAATGTGACTGCGTTATATGACAACTACATAACTTCCCGACGTATAACTGCGTGTTCATTCATTCGAGTACGCCATGACAGTTGATTTAGGGATCAATAATAACATAATAAACGCCTAACTAACTTTGTTCAATTAGGATGTATTTGTACTAAGTTAGCTAGGCATTTATATTTTAAGAACCGATTTACGTGACATAGGTACCTATATCTTAGAATACTTTTGTTTTAGGTAAACCCCACAAGGATGTTGAAAAGTTTTTACCAAAGGAAGCAAAAGTGTTGCACGAAAATAATCAGCAGCCAGTTGAAAAGCAATGCAATGTCCAGAATGTAGAGCTAGAAAATACACCATAATTTTATATGTTCTATTGTAAGATTATTAGCTTCATAAGATGTTTCAATGTGGCAAAATAAATGAAGGTTTGATTTTGTATAATATTTCATATTTGACATCTATGGTTCAAAAAGCCATTTAAGTTTTTCCAAAAACTAGCAATATTTGAAATCTTTGCTTTATTTCTAATTAATAAGTCTCGTCAAACTTGAAATGTTAATTACTTTCTTGGGAATAATAAAAAAAAAATACTTCAATAATTTTTACTGCCTTTTTTATTACCTATTTCTTAAATGTATGAATAACACACTAACCAACTGACACTTTATATCAGTACCTAAACTAATATAGGTATGACTTCAGTTTGCTTTCCTTCTCATATATTTAGATATGAAGATTTACAAAACATCTTTCCTTAAGTTTCAAATCATTTAATTACTTTAATACAATTTGGGGAATATTAAAATCAATAGCCCCCACTTTTTTAATGGTCTCTGAAGTCGTCATTGTGGGTGTCTTTATTGACGTTAACTTCATTTTTGGACTATGAATAACTATTTTCAAATTTGGAAAGTGAACAAGAGTCCTGAACTTCGGCAAATGAACTGCAAGATGTACCTACTCGTAGAATTTTGGTTAAATTTACATTTAAATGTGATACGGAACCCTTCACATTTTCTTCACTATCAGTTTGAGTTCTATTACTTTGTATTAAAGGACGTGCTCGAAGCGAATGATACTTGTTTTTAATTCCCCACTTCTTTTAATACTTTTCCACTTTTATCAATCCATTTGTTGTAGCAAACAGTAAATACCTAAATATAATTTCAAAAAGATGGAAGTTGTATATAAGGTGACTATAAACCTCTATTATGAGTAATAATTAAATAGCGGTCGTATTAGCATGTTTGTAATACTTTAGGTTGTATAAAGGTTGCTCTCGTAATACTTATCCGACTTATATATAATGGTTACAAATACTACGTCTAAACAATTATTATCCGTACAGCAGTTGTTTAAAAGGTAATTATATGACAAAATTGACAGTATTACGTCGTTTATACGATGAAAACGTTTACACGACGAAAAGTTGTATAAGTTAGTTTTATAGAAGTCGTCGTAGACACTACTATATGACGGTTGTATAAAAAGGTCGCAATAACGTCTATACGACATTCTTATACAACGAAAAGCGTATATGACTATCGGACACATAATGCACCAGTACACGACTAAGAGTTAACAAAAATACTGTAAAACAACTTTAATAAGACTTAAGGTCATATAAATGTTTGATTATATGACAAAAATGTTAGTTGGGCAGACTCTGCCTCCGTACGGCTTCACAGATCACGGAACACGACGAATTGCTTGTATCTTAGTCAAATCATGTGAGGACCAGGTACATTAGTGTCTGAGAAGTGAATGCAGTTGACACAATAGAAAAAGCAGTTGATTATGAATAATATTCCTCTTAAGAGGTTTCTATGTTTATTTTTAATAATAATAATATCGTTTATTTGCATAAAACATGGTATAAAAAGGTGAAACATACGTGGTAAAAACAGAACATAAATGTTTTGCTTCATAGAAGCGTGCAAACTTTACATGCAAACAATAGCTAAATAATTCATTTAATTATACTACAATTTCATTCTCTAGGAACTCCCTGACACTGTAAAAACGTTTAGCAGACGTTTCATATAATTTAATTTTAAACAATCTTTTATTATTATTTTTTTAATTTATCTGGTATTTTGTTGTATACCCGTAGACACATAAACATGCAGCTTTTGTTATACTTTGCAAGTCTTGGTAGGGCATCTAGCGCGAGACTGTGAGGATCACGACGGCTACGAGAATTTACATCGCTTGCTTTAGTGAATAACTCCTTGTGTCTAAACACAAACATACAAATTTCTAGTATATAAAGAGACGGTAATGGTAACAAATCAAGTTTTTTAAATATCGGCCTACTAGACTCGTCGAGCTGAAGCCCATATATTGCTCTATTTTGATCGGTGCTATTACCCCACAAGATTAGGTCATAGCGTAACACAGATTCCGCATACTCATGGTATGTTTATCTTCAAAGCTATATTATCCCATTGGTGAAGGAAAACATCGTGAGGGAGGAAACCGGCATATCTTAGAGACGAACGACGTGAAACACAACGCGTCTTTGGACGACCCGGACATGGTACTTACCTCACAAGCCCGCGCTACACCCTTACACTTATTTACACACAGCCACCTAGCTATAGTAACCACCACCACGCCTTCACATTTGGTGTAATTTTAGTTGTTTGGTTATTTTTAGAGATTGCTGCCTCAAAGCTCATCTGTTTGTAAATACAGCTGTTAAAACGTGTGTAGCAAGCAAGATGTTGTATGACGTAACGTTTATGTTTTGTTAACGCACGCCTATCTGAAGGCGTTTTCTGCAATTCGTTATGGTAAAATAGGAAACAATTAACTTGAAATCCCCAACAAGGTGGAGCGATGGCCTGGTGAAGGTCTCGGGAAGCCGAGGGATGCAGGCAGCACAAGACCGGTCATTGTAGAAAGCCTTGGGGGAGGCTTAAATCAAAAGGCAGTAAGTACTCCTTGATACGGCCCGCATCGTGAGGAGGTTCCTGTCTCTGGAGCCCTAACCACCACTTGGACCCTGCTCCCGTCATCGGCGGAACACTATTTTTTATATTTTTAAAAGTTTTTGTATATTTTCATATAAATATTTAAAAATGTAAAGTGACATGTAGATATAGAAAAATAAAGGGAATAATAATATTCCCTGTTCCTGATACCAGTGGGCAACTATTTTTATATGTCGGAGACAGCGACGGCAGAGCGGTAGGGTCGACAGCATCTTGGTGTGGTGGTACAGGTTCCATTTCGTAGGTGAGTTTTGAATTGAAACACGACGTGTAGATATACCCTCCAATCTTCATAATAACAATTTGAATAGGCAAACCGACAGTTTCGGTTCCGAGAAGTGCCTTGGTCCGCGTCTCGATGCAAAGTGACTGTTCGACGAACCCCACTTTCCAAAGCGACTCTGTCCATGTGACGCCATCACAAAAAAAACGTCACAAGCGTTCGCCCCTCTACTACGTAAATCAAATCAGCAACTTCTATTAAAATTATATCGACGATCTCCGACATATATATATTTTTATTTCTTTAAACTACCCCAAACTGACAAAAATTCCCAATCAACTTTGGGCTTTAATGCTTTAGCGGTAAAGTTGAATAATCAATAAACACAGGTCTGTACACAGGAGCATTTACTGGGCTCGGGAACTGTATGACAGACCTCCAGGCTCACACTAATAAGATGCACTTATTTGTCCGCCTAGCCTTTTCCTAACTATATTAGGGTCAGCTTACAGTCTAACCGGATACAGGTGAATACCAGTATTTTACATAGAGCGAATGCCTATCTGACTTCCACAACCCAGTTATTAGGTAATACAATACCCCGTGGTCAGACCTTCGGGCTTCTGACTACCCATAACCACTGCCAAAGATCTACAAATGACAGCCAAGACCAGCGGCTTAAAGTGCTTTCCAAGGCACGGAGAAGTCTCGATATGTAAAGACAGTCCATTTTTTCCCTGACCCTGTGGAAATGCCTTTACGCACCATACCCCGAAGGGCGTGTGTGGGACTCGCCCAGCCGAAGCCGGGAATACCCACTAAAACTAAACAGCGGCACACCGACATCGCCCAAAAGGCGGGCCCACAGTGGGCCCTCCATAGGAATGGGTTTCGGCTGGGTACGTCTTCTTGCGTGAGAAGACGCAGCAGCCAAGGGTTTTTTAGCGAGGTGTCCTTCCTCTTAGCCCCACTCGTTTGCCCGGAAGCAAACGGGGTCCCCAGCTCCTCTCAGTGAGGAGACCGGGTTGCCCGACGGTGACCCGGGGTTCGGGTCACGTCAGCCACCTGGAGTGGTGGCCGACCCGCCGCACGTGTGACCATCGATTCGCATTTCTGGTTTTGGTCCGCGCCGGTAAACCGGTAACCCCATATCTGGGGGCCATTCCCCTATCCGCCACCTGGGGACGCGTCCGATGGCAGGCCAGAAACTGCACACAGAATGTAAAGACAGACCATAGACCAACTGCGGCAAGCATAGCTTAACCAGGGCCTGTAGCCAATGTAACATCGCTTCGTAGCGAAGCGAAATCTAATACCAAACCAACCAATGGCGGGAACGATAGACCACGTGATTTTGGGAAGCGATGTTACATTGGCTAGGGCCCTTGATCGATCGACCTGCAGCCTAATCGGCGAACAAATTTTTGTCAAATGATTACGACTAGTTGGGATCGTTTGGACCGCAGTTGATATAACTTTAGTGTAAAATAATATCAACTACAGTCCTACGTATATTCAGGTGTCGCATAAACAAAAATAACGCTATATTTCAATAAGACGAATTTGTTTCGCTATCGTTATCCATTTTACTTCATAAAACACGTCCGTTCACACACAACCAACACTAAAACCGTTCGCGGGTATGGCCGGCAGCCGCGAGCTACCTGCCGCGGGCTAATGTCGCTTTATTTCTGAACATACCCTAACAACTTTTGTAAAATTGAATGAAAAAGTTCGCGATTTCAATTGATTATTAATAAATGCTCAATTAGCTACAATTCCATATGCTTTTTCTAAAATGAAGTGTTTTCATAATTTCAAATTCAAAGGGAAAAAGCGAACTATCACTTTTGACACCTATTGTTATTGCAATAAAGTTCAAAAGTGGTAATGCACTTTTGACCCTTACTGTAAAATAAAAAATAGTGAATATTTTTTCAAACCTTCGTGTATGTTTAAAGAATGACGCCAGATATATACGTATCGACGTGTACCTACTATATTCACACACAGTTAAAAAACTATTTTGATAAACTTCTTGTTTACGAAAACAGCAATATTGACTACGAGCAGTTGGAAATAAAGAATTTGAATTGAATTGAATTAACCTGTTCCAGACATAACAGTCTGTTGTTGTTCTAATAAATCCACGATTTTTATGAAGCTCATATAATATTATGTTTTGGAGGAGGAAGAATCTTCTAGGTAAAATAAAACTGCGTGTCCGATATGATCTGTGTAATTCGACTTCAAAACCCCTGCTTATATCTACATTTTTTATGGCACAAGTTGCGCTATGACTAATTATTTACAATTATAAAATACAATATTATTACTACGATCTTAAACACGCGTCGCGTCTCGGAGAGGGGCGCGGGGCGCCGCAGGCCCGCGCTGTGCGTCTATAAATATAGGTCGACGCGCTGAGTCGTTCCTTTTCGCCGAGGGCCGCCCGCCGTGTCAAGATCTCTGCTGCGCTGCGCCAGCTTCGTGTGTCGTCTTCGCGCCAAGATTCCACTGCGATGTATCCTTCGTGTGTAGTCTTCGTGGACATATCTCCGCTGCGATGTAATCTTCGTGTGCAGTCTTCGTGTACCGATCTCCGCTGCGATATATCAACTCCGTGTGTCCAAAACGTACTTAAGAGTGATGTCGTTGAACCCACGCAACGCATCACGTATCTTATTCCTTTGACAGTAAACGCCTTTTTCAAGGCGGCCTCTTGTTCCTTTCAACAGATGAGTCAAACGTATAGCGTCTCTCTCGAGACGGCGTTGTTCGATTATTCCTGAATGGATGTTGTCAAAACGTATTGGTAATAAGGTGTTGTTGGTATTCCTTGGTAACTGGTAACTGTTTGGAGGTAACTGGTAACTGTTTGGAGGTAACTGTTTGGAGGTACGGTAATTCTATGAGTGCTGTATGTGTGTTCCTACAGCATCCCCCTCTTAAGCGAATCGTACGTTTTTTTTAACGGTGCGTCCTGTGCGAGTGACGTAGGATTCGCGGGTTGTACTCGAGGTCGGCGGGGTCAGCGGCCGCGGCTCATTATTAGCGCTCGATGTATGTGTGCGGCGAGTGTCACGTGCGTCTGTTGTTCCTCTAGTAGTAGATTCTTCTTGCTTGAGTAAGTGTGCTGGTTTGAGTCTGTCGATTGTGATGACAGATGTTCGTAGGGGCATCTGAATGGTAAACTGTTTGTTGCCGCGATGTAGAACTTTGAATGGGCCTTCGTAAGTCACCAATTTGGAGGAGGAAGAATCTTCTAGGTAAAATAAAACTGCGTGTCCGATATGATCTGTGTAATTCGACTTCAAAACCCCTGCTTATATCTACATTTAGTTATAATTTTACAGTAGCTACTTTGTTTTTGGACTTAATTCCAATACCCATATAGCACATACAATCCGAGATTCCAGTGTCCTGTCCCCTCCCACTCTCCCCTCATGTTGTGACCCCAGGTGGACAGGATCCTCCCAACACTTAGACAACACCCCCCTCACCTACTCCTCCCCCCTCCCCCTAGACTCAACCTAGCCTCCCACCCATCTCCTCTACACTCACTTACCCCCCCCACTTGCTCCTCAGGCCACCTCACCCCCCCGCGGCCTATCTCGGGATCCGGAGGTCCTAGACTAGCCGAGTTTGGGCTCTTCGGAATCGGGAGGAAGAGCCCAACATTCTGGCCCCGGGGGATTCCGCATCCCGTACTATATTTACCCACCTCGAAGTCCTTCCCCATATCCCTACCTAAAATCCCGGATATCTCGGAAACGGCTGGGAATTTCAAAATTCTGACAAAATTCCCCCCCCCCCCCTTACTAGCTCCCCCTGCAGCCGGAACCTCCCCCATTTTGACCCCATAGTACCTGACCCCCCAATACCCATATAGCACATACATTCCGAGATTCCAGTGTCCTGTCCCCTCCCACTCTCCCCTCATGTTGTGACCCCAGGTGAACAGGATCCTCCCAGCACTTAGACAACCCCCCCCTCACCTACCTCTCCCCCCTCCCCCTGGACTCAACCTAGCCTCCCCACCCCTCTCCTCTACACTCCCTTACCCCCCTCCCCACTTGCTCTCCAGGCCACCTCACCCCCCCGCGGCCTATCTCGGGATCCGGAGGTCCTAGACTAGCCGAGTTTGGGCTCTTCGGAATTGGGAGGAAGAGCCCAACATTCTGGCCCCGGGCGATTCCGCATCCCGTACTATATTTACCCACCTCGAAGTCCTTCCCCATATCCCTACCTAAAATCCCGTATATCTCGGAAACGGCTGGGAATTTCAAAATTCTGACAAAATTCCCCCCCCCCCCCTTACTAGCTCCCCCCGCAGTCGGAACCTCCCCCATTTTGACCCCATAGTACCTGACCCCCCAATACCCATATAGCACATACATTCCGAGATTCCAGTGTCCTGTCCCCTCCCACTCTCCCCTCATGTTGTGACCCCAGGTGAACAGGATCCTCCCAGCACTTAGACAACCCCCCCCTCACCTACCTCTCCCCCCTCCCCCTAGACTCAACCTAGCTTCCCCACCCCTCTCCTCTACACTCCCTTACCCCCCTCCCCACTTGCTCTCCAGGCCACCTCACCCCCCCGCGGCCTATCTCGGGATCCGGAAGTCCTAGACTAGCCGAGTTTGGGCTCTTCGGAATCGGGAGGAAGAGCCCAACATTCTGACCCCGGGGGATTCCGCATCCCGTATCCCGCATTTCGCATTCCACACTGACTCACCTGGTGCTGGCGCGTGCAATTGTTGGGACATACAGGCTGTATCTTTAGGTTAGTTTAGTTGGTTTAAAAACGAAACTACTGAACCGATTTCTATAAAATTCCTACGAGGTCAAAATGAATGTATGAACAATGCTAGACATGACGCGATTACGCAACTTAAATTGAGTTTCTTGATTATAATTGATTGTTGCTTAAGCATGACATGCAGGTACTGGTTCTTCAGTGATAAAATTCAATGCTGTAAGTTTTTTAGGAGTTTCCTCGACTCCTGTTGGTCTTCATCATCAAATTTACGGACACGACTGACAGACCTTCATTTTAACCCACAT
Organism: Sesamia inferens; assembly: GCA_037179545.1. Lineage (NCBI taxonomy): Eukaryota > Metazoa > Arthropoda > Insecta > Lepidoptera > Noctuidae > Sesamia > Sesamia inferens. The sequence continues at coordinate 10,045,141 of CM073935.1, read as the reverse complement.
AGGTGCAAAGTTCTAATCAATACAAATTAATCAAGCACAAACGCAAGGTGGCTGCAGGGGATCGTTGAGGAGTTCCCTCGTCTGTCTATGTTCTTCATCATCAAATCTACTGCAGATTTTCATAGTAATCCATATGGGTGAAAATCGCTCATCAATATACATTAATTAAATTCAAACACAAGGGAACTACTGTAAACCGTTGAGGAGTTCCCTGAAGTGGCCTTTGTATTTATCATCAGAGCCCTAATGACAATTAAAACCGATCTAAGTGTAAAGTTCTTATTAATACAAATTAATCAAGCTCAAATACAAGGTAGCTGCTATGAATTCCGGAGGAGTTCCCTCAACTGTCTCCCGGCTTCATATCTACTCCAACATCAGATCTACTCCAGATCATTAGTAAATTGTAGTGCTTTAAAATACTTAATGAAAATATTTAAAAATGTACCTAGAAATGTACAAGTTGCCTCTAAAAATTTTGAAAGTTTCCTTGCTTTCTCTAGTCTTTCATAATCAGAGCCTAGTGACTATGGGACCACCCTTTTAAATAAAAAAGAATTTTGCAAACGGATCCAGGCTTCTTACAGTAATCGGTGAACATACATAAAAAAAAGGTTGCGACTAATTGAGAACCTCCTACTTTTTTTGAAGTCGGTTAAAAACTTAAATTTCCATAAGAAAATAATTTTTCTGTTGACAATTTAAATTTTATAGGATTTTGACATTGATTACTAACTTTTTCCAATATAAGTTCATTCCCGGTATTAGAAAAAATGCCTGGGGTCGAATCGTCTCGTCTCAATGCCCGCGCTGCTGCCGATGATAATAGTATCATACTAAGCAATATACGGTCAAATCACGCAGGCTCTTACTTACTACTTTTCTCAAACAATCCGAGGAAATAAAAAACATAATTTTATTTTTTAAGTTCAATGACGAATAATGAACAATAATTATTTTTCCCACGCTATGGCGCTATTATGATGTTCCTTTGTTTTTTTTTTCAATAAAGCGTCCACTATTTATCATTTCAATATTGTGCCTATTTGCAACACAGTCCGAAATTTAAATAAAACCTTTTATTAGTTACCTCCTTGGTGTTCCATGTTTCGAATTTAGTTTTTTTTTTTCGAAAGAAATTCAAACTAGGACGCTGGAACGAAACGCAAACTACCTAATTCGAAATTACGGCCGCTTAAATTTACATTCCATGTGTCTAATGCGTTCCTGTACCTTTTATTTATTTATTTTATTTTTTATTAAAATTATAAACTAGCGCTTGACCGCAATCCCGCCTGATGGTAAGCAGTGACGCAATCGTTGATGGTAAAGCGCACTAGTTTATTAAGAGCTTATTCACTCAAGCCTTGAAGACACTAAAATTGTAGTCCGACGGAAACACCGCCGCTGGCAAACTGTTCCAGTCCCTCGATGTACGCGGTATAAAGGAGGAAGCGAAACGCTTCGTCCGTATAGTAATGGTGTTCGCTAAAATATAACGCGACTAAGTGAAATTATTTTTATAATACACGTAGGAATGTAACTATGAGTAGATTGAGAAAACATCTACCAGAATGTCAAACGCACTTCGGCGGATATATGTACTCGTACTTAGATCTTTATTACCTTTATTACTAAGTAGTAAATATGATTTTATGTCCACTAACGTGCGGTTGAGTTTATCTTTCTTAATTTACAAAAATATTATTAATGAGGTACACATGTTTAATTTACACACTACGCTGCGATATCTCAATGTTCTTTATGAATTATTTACTGAATGCACTTTTTACGACATAAATCAGGCACTTTTATTTAGTAAACAACACTATGCATAATTTAAAACTCCAATGAAAAATTAACGTGACACTCGGCTTAACTTTCCCGCCAAAACTCCAGACACGGGTTATGACATCAAGATAACATTGTTTTATTTTGAGTACTAGGCTTTTTAGTAAATTATATTTCTTTGCCTTTTTTTTTCTTTTTTTTCATTATGTGTTTATTATTGTTGTAGTGTATTATTATTATAATGTGCGTTCTGCTTGGGCGGAATAAAGAATTTTTCTTTCTAGATCAGGAATCATTCAGGATCGGTTTTTTAGGAATTAATCAGATGATTAATTCCTAAAAAAACAGCTACGGAAACTTCAACCCTTAAAAATTAACATTAAAATTTAATAATAATATGTATTCGCATACAAATACCAAAGGAGTCTATACAAGCAGTGTCAATTGCATTGAATGTTACAGAGGCCGTCCACACAATATTTTCGGCACAAAACATACAGCGGCGATATCATGTTTAGACCCATTAGATTGGTTTCGATGAATAGAGTTTAAAAACTTAAAATTAATGGTAAATTAGAAATAAAGTATAAAAACCCTAGACATAAAATTCAACCTCTTTAAATATTAATAACAATTCATACTAAAAATAATTACCTATTCAGATCAAAATAAGTACAAAGTATGAGTAGCTAAATGGATCAACAAAGTATATGATTTTTGGAATATATTTCGAGCCAAAAAGTCTTCGAGCATTTAAAAAAAAATTGACGTTATGGATCCACTAATGCATGAAATGTTAACAAATATATATAGATCTTACAATGTATGGAGCATTGCGAATATAAAATTTCTAGATTAGGTTTAATAAATTCATAATTGATCAACCGTTACGGTATAGGTATCGGATCAAAAGAAGTATTACTGGAAGTGCGAGTATATAAATGGATCAACACAAGTTATTGATTTTTGAAATATATTCAGAGCTAAAAAGTCCTGGTGGATTCAAAAAATTTAGCCGTTACGGATCCACTAATGCATGAAATTGCTGAAAAATTTTTGTCGAGTATATGTCCTAATCGACGAATATATTTGGCCACATCCCTAAATAGAATACGACGTTGCCACTCCCTCCAAGAAATATGCAACTGGAGTAAAGTTATTCCGTGCGTTTATATATATATATATATATATATATATATATATATATATATATATATATATATAAACACCTCTTTGGGCACTTTGTTGATCCAGCCACGATGCCGTTCATTATAGACTCCACCTTTAGCACGGAATAACTTTACTCCAGTTGCATATTTCTTGGGGGGAGTGGCAACGTCGTATTCTATTTAGGGATGTGGCCAAATATATTCGTCAATTAGGACATATACTCGACAAAAATTTTTCAGCAATTTCATGCATTAGTGGATCCTAACGGCTATATTTTTTGAACCCACCAGGACTTTTTAGCTCTGAATATATTTCAAAAATCAATAACTTGTGTTGATCCATTTATATACTCGCACTTCCAGTAATACTTCTTTTGATCCGATACCTATACCGTAACGGTTGATCAATTATGAATTTAATAAACCTAATCTAGAAATTTTATATTCGCAATGCTCCATACATTGTAAGATCTATATATATTTGTTAACATTTCATGCATTAGTGGATCCATAACGTCAATTTTTTTTAAATGCTCGAAGACTTTTTGGCTGGAAATATATTCCAGAAATCATGTACTTTGTTGATCCATTTAGAAAACTCATACTTCGTAATACTTATTTTGATATGAATATATAATTATTTTTAGTATGAATTGTTATTAATAGTTAAAGAGGTTGAATTTTATGTCTAGGGTTTTTATACTTTATTTCTAATTTACCATTAATTTTAAGTTTTTAAACTCTATTCATGGAAACCAATCTAATGGGTCTAAGCATGATATCGCCGCGGTATGTTTTGTGCCGAAAATATTGTGTGGACGGCCTCTCTAACATTCAATGCAATTGACACTGCTTGTATAGACTCCTTTGGTATTTGTATGCGAATACATATTATTATTAAATTTTAATGTTAATTTTTAAGGGTTGAAGTTTCCGTAGCTGTTTTTTTAGGAATTAATCAGATGATTAATTCCTAAAAACCGATCCTGAATGATTCCTGATCTAGAAAGAAAAATTCTTTATTCCGCCCAAACAGAACGCACATTATAATAATAATACACTAAAACAAAAATAAACACATAATGAAGAAAAAGAAAAAAAAAGGCAAAGAAATATAATTTACTAAAAAGCCTAGTACTCAAAATAAAACAATGTTATCTTGATGTCATAACCCGTGTCTGGAGTTTTGGCGGGAAAGTTAAGCCGAGTGTCACGTTAATTTTTCATTGGAGTTTTAAATTATGCATAGTGTTGTTTACTAAATAAAAGTGCCTGATTTATGTCGTAAAAAGTGCATTCAGTAAATAATTCATAAAGAACATTGAGATATCGCAGCGTAGTGTGTAAATTAAACATGTGTACCTCATTAATAATATTTTTGTAAATTAAGAAAGATAAACTCAACCGCACGTTAGTGGACATAAAATCATATTTACTACTTTTTTTTTTTTTATTAAAGTATAAACCAGCGCTTGACCGCAATCCCAGCTGATGGTAAGCAGTGACGCAATCGTTGATGGTAAAGCGCAAGGTACTTAGTAATAAAGGTAATAAAGATCTAAGTACGAGTACATATATCCGCCGAAGTGCGTTTGACATTCTGGTAGATGTTTTCTCAATCTACTCATAGTTACATTCCTACGTGTATTATAAAAATTATTTCACTTAGTCGCGTTATATTTTAGCGAACACCATTACGATACGGACGAAGCGTTTCGCTTCCTCCTTTATACCGCGTACATCGAGGGACTGGAACAGTTTGCCAGCGGCGGTGTTTCCGTCGGACTACAATTTTAGTGTCTTCAAGGCTTGAGTGAATAAGCTCTTAATAAACTAGTGCGCTTTACCATCAACGACTGCGTCACTGCTTACCATCAGGCGGGATTGCGGTCAAGCGCTAGTTTATAATTTTAATAAAAATAAAATAAATAAATAAAAGGTACAGGAACTCGTTAGACACATGGAATGTAAATTTAAGAGGCCGTAATTTCGAATTAGGTAGTTTGCGTTTCGTGCCAGCGTCCTAGTTTGAATTTCTTTCGAAAAAAAAAAAAACTAAATTCGAAACATGGAACACCAAGGAGGTAACTAGTAAAAGGTTTTATTTAAATTTCGGACTGTCTTGCAAATAGACACAATATTGAAATGATAAATAGTGGACGCTTTATTGAAAAAAAAAAAAAACAATGGAACATCATAATAGCGCCATAGCGTGGGAAAAATAATTATTGTTCATTATTCGTCATTGAACTTAAAAAATAAAATTATGTTTTTTATTTCCTCGGATTGTTTGAGAAAAGTAGTAAGTAAGAGCCTGCGTGATTTGACCGTATATTGCTTAGTATGATACTATTATCATCGGCAGCAGCGCGGGCATTGAGACGAGAGGATTCGACCCCAGGCATTTTTTCTAATACCGGGAATGAACTTATATTGGAAAAAGTTAGTAATCAATGTCAAAATCCTATAAAATTTAAATTGTCAACAGAAAAATTATTTTCTTTTGGCAATTTAAGTTTTTAACCGATTTCAAAAATAGTAGGAGGTTCTCAATTAGTCGCAACCTTTTTTTTATGTATGTTCACCGATTACTGTAAGAAGCCTGGATCCGTTTGCAAAATTCTTTTTTATTTAAAAGGGTGGTCCCATAGTCACCAGGCTCTGATGATGAAAGACTAGAGAAAGCAAGGAAACTCTCAAAATTTTTAGAGGCAACTTGTACATTTCTAGGTACATTTTTAAATATTTTCATTAAGTATTTTAAAGCACTACAATTTAGTAATGATCTGGAGTAGATCTGATGTTGGAGTAGATATGAAGCCGGGAGACAGTTGAGGGAACTCCTCGAGAATTCATAGCAGCTACCTTGTATTTGAGCTTGATTAATTTGTATTAATAAGAACTTTACACTTAGATCGGTTTTATTTGTCATTAGGGCTCTGATGATAAATACAAAGGTCACTTCAGGGAACTCCTCAACGGTTTACAGTAGTTCCCTTGTGTTTGAATTTAATTAATGTATATTGATGAGCGATTTTCACCCATATGGATTACTATGAAAATCTGCAGTAGATTTGATGATGAAGAACATAGACAGACGAGGGAACTCCTCAACGATCCCCTGCAGCCACCTTGCCTTTGTGCTTGATTAATTTGTATTGATTAGAACTTTGCACCTATGTGGGTTAAAATGAAGGTCTGTCGGTCGTGTCCGTAAATCTGATGATGAAGACCAACAGGAGTCGAGGAAACTCCTAAAAAACTTACAGCATTGAAGTTTATCACTGAAGAACCAGTACCTGCATGTCATGCTTAAGCAACAATCAATTATAATTAAGAAACTGATTTTAAGTTGCGTAATCGCGTCATGTCTAGCATTGTTCATACATTCATTTTGACCTCGTAGGAATTTTATAGAAATCGGTTCAGTGGTTTCGTTTTTAAACCAAAATTACGGGTAAAAATAACATTATTCAAAATTACGTCGTTTGTTTACAGGCCTTTTCCCAACCATATTAGCATCAGCGTTCATTCTGACCGGATGCAGCTGCACAGAACTTTTCATAACACAAAAGTGTAAAAAAAACAACAGTCTTCCAGAAAACACTACAACGTAAAAAATAACTAATTTCCGAAGTCGGGTATGTCTTTGGTATTAGTATATTCGTTTTTAGAAACAAAAAAAAATGTGTGCGTGTACTAGTGTACACACGTAAGAAGTGAAATTTCTTAGAAAAAGATGGCGAAGAAGTTTTACTTCAATATAATGACATTAATAAAGATTAAAACTTAGCGTCCCCAATAGGGGGACGGTCCACGACTAAATACAACACCAAATTTAAAACTAAACTAACCTAAAGATACAGCCTGTATGTCCCAACAATTGCACGCGCCAGCACCAGGTGAGTCAGTGTGGAATGCGAAATGCGGGATGCGGAATCCCCCGGGGTCAGAATGTTGGGCTCTTCCTCCCGATTCCGAAGAGCCCAAACTCGGCTAGTCTAGGACCTCCGGATCCCGAGATAGGCCGCGGGGGGTGAGGTGGCCTGGAGAGCAAGTGGGGAGGGGGGGTAAGGGAGTGTAGAGGAGAGGGGTGGGGAGGCTAGGTTGAGTCTAGGGGGAGGGGGGAGAGGTAGGTGAGGGAGGGTGTCTAAGTGTTGGGAGGATCCTGTCCACCTGGGGTCACAACATGAGAGGAGAGTGGGAGGGGATAGGACACTGGAATCTCGGAATGTATGTGCTATATGGGTATTGGGGGGTCAGGTACTATGGGGTCAAAATGGGGGAGGGTCCGGCTGCGGGGGGAGGGGGGGGCTAGTAAGGGGGGGGGGGAATTTTGTCAGAATTTTGAAATTCCCAGCCGTTTCCGAGATATCCGGGATTTTAGGTAGGGATATGGGGAAGGACTTCGAGGTGGGTAAATATAGTACGGGATGCGGAATCCCCCGGGGCCAGAATGTTGGGCTCTTCCTCCCGATTCCGAAGAGCCCAAACTCGGCTAGTCTAGGACCTCCGGATCCCGAGATAGGCCGCGGGGGGGTGAGGTGGCCTGAGGAGCAAGTGGGGGGGGGTGGGTAAGTGAGTGTAGAGGAGAGGGGTGGGAGGCTAGGTTGAGTTTAGGGGGAGGGGGGAGCGGTAGGTGAGGGGGGTGTTGTCTAAGTGTTGGGAGGATCCTGTCCACCTGGGGTCACAACATGAGGGGAGAGTGGGAGGGGACAGGACACTGGAATCTCGGATTGTATGTGCTATATGGGTATTGGAATTAAGTCCAAAAACAAAGTAGCTACTGTAAACCTTGAGGAGTTTGTGGAACTGGCCTTTGTTTTCATCATCAGAGCCTTAATCACAGTCACAACTCATCTTGGTGTAAAGTACTAATTAATACAAATTAATCAAGCACAAACTCAAGGTAACTGCTATCAATCGTTGAGGACTTCCTTCGTCTGTCTCCCGGCTCCATCATCAGCTATATCAGACCTTTATCAAATTATAGTTCTTTGAAATACTTAATGAAGATACTTAGAAATGCACTAGTCGCCCCTACGATTTTTGGAAGTTCCTCTTGATTTCTCTAGTCTTTCATCATCAGATCTTGACTAAGGGACCATTTAGAAAGTTTACCTTTTCAAACAAAAAAAGAATTTAGCAAATCAGTCCAGGTGTCTCAGATTAATATCTAAGATTAATAAAGTGAACATACATAAAAAACAAAACGGCTGCTTAACCAATCGCTTCGCGCCCTTGGCAAATGCTGCGCCCTGATTGGCCCATTTAAATTGGATCAACAACTGTCCAGACGCCAAAAAGGTGGATTTGTATAAAACAGCCCTTAATTATTGTTATTACTTATTATTATTGAACGTGACACATGTGGCTCCAAACGGAGCCACATATTTATGGACAAATGGCATCGGATCAACAAAAGGCCCCCGGATCAACAAGTGAAAATGGATCAACAAATTACTACCTATACGGCACGTCTGAGCCACAAAGTGCCCAAAGGGATATCTATATATATATATATATATATATATATATATATGTCGGAGACAGCGACGGCAGAGCGGTAGGGTCGACAGCATCTTGGTGTGGTGGTACAGGTTCCGTTTCGTAGGTGAGTTTTGAATTAAAGCACGACGTTTAGATATACCCTCCAATCTTCATAATAACAATTTGAATAGGCAAACCGACAGTTTCGGTTCGGAGAAGTGCCTTGGTCCGCGTCTCGATGCAAAGTCACCGTTCGACGAACCCCACTTTCCAAAGCGACTCTGTCCATGTGCCGCCATCACAATATAACGTCACAAGCGTTTGCCCCTCTACTACGTAAATCAAATCAGCAACTTCTATTAAAATTAATCGACGATCTCCGACATATATATATACAGATGGAGCGAAAGAAGTTTCACTTCAGTCGTGTGGTCATAATTGTTCTCCCATTACTTCATATGTATGATAAATGTGTCTGCTCAACAACATAAGTCTTTTTTAAAACAGGAATGATCACATTTTTATTTCATTAGGTATTTTGTTATAAATTATCGGACCCATACATACAACACTTTTCTTTTACAGGGCAGTATTATGAGTAGGTACCAAGGCAACATATTTTGGTACTGTTTTCTTATAGGACCCCCTTTTGTTTTCTGTTATTGTGTTAAAAAGGTATCGAAAGATGCACTGAAATAAAATGTACCGTGTAAATGACAATTTACTTGTTTTTAACAAGCTCCATAGTTCTGAAAGTAATACTTTTTTTTTTATAATTATAAACCTGTGCTTGACTGCAATCCCGCCTGATAGTAAGCACTGATGCAATCGTTGATGGTAAAGCGCGCTAGTTTATTAAGCGTATTTACTTAAAAAACTAAGTGAATAGGAAGAAAGACGATAGTTGAGCGAGGTGATGCAATGTTAAACCCAAAAACACAACCAACTATGCTGCGTCAGCGGGAGATTGATCTGGAGCCCCTCCACGACCAAACTCCAGACATAACAACATATGGTGATGCAACACAACTGCTCAGACCCTTCACCAGACATCATGCCGGAACATGATGAATCGCGTGGCGGCAAGATTTTGTCTGGTGGGTGGTTACTTAACTACTTTTTGGAAAACTTTGACTTCAGTGTGTGATCTTTATAATGTTGCGTTAAGACATTTAGTCTTTCAACTTCTGTCTACAAAACAATGATTACTAATTCCTTCAAACATTTATCACTACTTCTCGACGTGAACATATACAAATTCTAGTCAGTTTACCCAAAACCTCGAACGCTCTGCTCCGATGCATGATTACAATATTTTCTAGGAAAATTGCCTGCGTAAGTAGATTTCGTGTTTAAACGGTTGGCAATAGTCCATATTATATATTTTTTTAAATGTATTCTGAGACGGTTCATAGAATTTTGTTATTTTTCCTTAACAACTCATCCGCGTCGTAGGGATTTTCCAAAGTGGGGAAGGATTCTTAAAATCTTGATTAATTAATCTGAGCTTTGGGTGTGTCACCGGGGTTCGTTGCCCGAACAGTGCTTGGATATATACCCGAGATGGAGCGTTGGGCCTTGAAGGACGTTACAACAACCTTAGGGTAACGACCACAAAAGTTGAAGGGCCGAAATCCCAGATTTTAAATGCGGAAAAAAAATGTACTTACTTTTTCCATACCGAAGCTTATAGGAAGAATAATGCGTGCTTTCAGGCAGAAGTCATCCGACATTATTTAGTTTTCCTTACTTTATATATGATATTCATAAGAATTTCAGTAAAAGTAGTTAAGATATGCATCTAGAAGTGCATAGGCTTATATTGTTCCTACTTTTGGGATACAGGTCTCGTCTCTGTGAGAGGGCCATAATCCACTACGTTGGCTCAGATGGGCATGGCCCATGGAATGAATGGAATGGATTATCAATATGCTGCAAAATGATTCCAATTGATAGTAGTCTCGTTCGTCAGCGCCGCGTTTATCGGTCGACCGACGAGCATGGTGTCATAAAGGGTGTATTTGACATCGACACACAAACGAGTACCATGGATCCAGTACATGATTTTGAACACCCACGCAAAATCCCCCCAGGATTTTGCGTCTTATTCCCGATTAAAAAAAAAAATAATATACAGTTTTTCTCACTTTAGACCGTTCATAATTGCTATACTTTTATAACCCAATAAGATATTAAAGTAATAATTAATTAATTCGTTAATTACATAAAAATCGCAATGTGTACAGTACTAGAAAAACTGTCCTATCAGCTGATTTAATAGAGTTCGCATCAGATAAATGAAGAACCGATTTTGTTCAAACTTCACATAAACCATCTACTAATTAGTCACAACAAAGTCTAAACATTTGGTTTGGATAGGCGAGTCCGTTCTTGAGTTATAAAATCACAAAGAAAGTGGCATTGATTTTTATACATATAGATAGATAATCCGTTCGTATGTGGAGTACTGCAGCCACATTCAGGCTGGTGCAAAATGCCACCTGGCTACTTTGGATTCAGTGGAGAGGCGTGCGAAGAGGTTAATTGGTGACCCATATTTAGCTCAAAACGTTCTCCAAACCCTCGAGCACAGGTGACGAGTAGCCAACCTGTCCGTGTTCTATAGGTTGCATTTCGGAGTGTGTGCGAGGGAATTGCATGACTTAATTGCCCTATCTCCGTTCCATCATTGGACGACCCTTCTTACGGCGAGTATCCACCCTTACGTTGTTAACACTACTAGGGTCCGGACGAAGCGTTTCGCCTCCGCCTTTATGTAACTATTTTTTTACGAGGGACTGTAGCAATTTCCGTTTGAATACAATTTAAGAGTTTTTAAGGCTAGAATTTTTAAAAAACTAGCGTATTTTAGCATCAATGATTGCATCACTGCTTATCATCAGGCTGGATTGTGGTCAGGCACCAGTTTCTAATTATAAAAAAATAATCTATAAACAGATTCATTATTAGAAATCTGGTTAGCGGACTAAGCTGTACCACAGCTGTACGGTGTTGTATCTACGAATTTCTCCTTGAAGTATGCGACTATCCGTACGCACCTGATATCAACGTAAGAGGAATATAGGCTTATTCAGGAATAGTCATCATCATTATCTCAGCGTTAATCTTTTCTTCGCTTTTCAGAAGCTTTTTCAGCTACGGAGTCTGGGCTCCGCTTTTTGGCTAAACTTCGACATTTTCCGTGAAGCGACTACAGTCTGACCTCCACAACCCAAAGGCGATATCGAAGCATTGCAGTTAGACCAATTGTTGGACTTTTGAGGGCTCCAATAATGCGTAAAGACTGCCACTAGATGTTCGCATGACAACCAGGACCAACGGCTTAAAGTGCTTTCCGAGGCACTTTATTGGGTTCTTTTCATGTAAGATATTTTGTCCCGTTAATAGTGATAAACTCACCTTCTGTGATAACTGCCGTGTCGTGTTGTCTTCCGTGGCACAGCGGTCAACACGCCTGCCTGCGACATGGAGGCCTCGGGTTCGATCCCCGGCCAGGTCATGATGGAAAACGATGTATCCCTGATTGGCCTGGGTCTTGGATGTTGATATATATATATACAATATGTAACAAAACCGTGTTGTTCCTTCAACCTATTTTTTAAGAATCGGCATACGGACGTAATAAAGCAAGTAATTTATAAAAATTGTTCAACAAAAATAATTTAAATAAATGTTTAATAATTAATATTTATAATCTGTAACTGATTTCTAAGCTCTGCAATTCTGCATGAAGAAACTAGACATAAGTAGAACGTTCCCGCCAATTTATTTAACTTATAAAATCAGATATTCTAAAAAAAATCGATTTTGTCGGTTTTAATAGGTATTTGATTGTGACCCCTCGACTAGACAATGATTACTGTTTTCTAATTATGACCTCATTAATGATGTGCTTGTAGGTAAAATTATATGTCCCTGAAAGGAACAGCAGGGTTTTTGTTACATAGTGTATATGTATCTTTTATAAATATAGTATCGTTGAGTAAGTATCCCATAACACAAGTCTCGGACTTACTTTGGGGCTAGCCGTGTGATTTGTCAGTATATATTTATTTATAAATGTTTTAATAAAATGTGGGTTTTACACCTCTGCCTACCATTTGGGGATAACAAGGCGTGAAATTATCAGTGGACATAAAAGATAGTGTCACAGGCTGAAACTCAGGAGTGTCGTCATCACAGTGGGTACAGTCATCCGTATTTATTTAGGTATGCACTTTCATAAGCTTTAAATAAGCATCGTTTCATGACTGTAAAGCGAGTACACATGATGCCACATCAAAGTACTACAATCTCTCAGATTTCTTTATTAGATTTTCAACATTATCTCTAATACCTTAAGGGTTAAGGTTGATTGGAAATATTAAAGCACATATTCGTTGCATTTATTTCTAATTGTAAATCTATTGTTCTAGAGCATAATTTACAAATAATGTATCTTGGTTCTATTTTTATCACCAACATATCTTGTAAGAATTATCACTATTTTTCATGAAAACTGGTTATATTTAAGACCTGTATTATGTATTTACAAATTTAATAATATAAAATCCAAAATAAACATACATACATTCCCTCTGTTGGGACACGGGCTTCCTCACGAGGAGGTGGATTTCGAATCTACTTTTAAGCAGTTGCTTCAAAATAAAGTAACCTAACCTTTTTTTTGTGTTGTCGCTGGGGAAAATGACAATTGCGCATCCCCGAGCGGTGTGTGGGACTCCCCGGGAGATAGCCTCTCGGTATACCCACTAAAAACCACAGCGGCACAACGACGTCGCCTTAGTGGCGGGGTCATGGGAATCCGGCAGAGCCTGCGCTACCAATCCCCCGCCGGCGATGACCACCTAAAAGGCGGGCCCTCATTGGGCCCTCCATAGGAAGGGGCTTGGTGAGACTTTTTGTGCAAGAAGACGTAACAGCCAAGGGTTTTTGTAGGGGCCCACTTGCATGCGTGCAAGCAAGTGCCTCCAGCCCCCAGCTCCTCTCAGTGAGGAGCCCAGGTTGTCCGACGGCAACCTGGAGCTCGGGTCGTGTCAGCTCACCTGGAGTGGTGGCTGACACGTCGCACGCATGACCGCAGAAGCGGTCCCCGCGTCTGGCTTTGTTCCCCGCCAGTAAAACTGGTAACCCCCATATCTCCTTTTTATGTCGCTGTGGAAAATTGTCATTGCGCATCCCCAAGGGGTATGTGGGACTCCCCGGAAGATAGCCTCCCGGTATACGCACTAAAAACCACAGCGGCACAACGGCTTCGCCTTAGTGGTGGGGTCATGGGAATCCGGCAGAGCCTGAGCGACCAACCCCCCGCCAACCCAACAAGTGAGTAAGGCACGGGAATTGACGGGATAAGCCTTATTTCAGCCACTATAAAAATCGAGATTGGTTGGCCATAAGATTGTCTCAAAAAATCCGCGAGATTAGCACAATTTCTCTTAAAAACGGTGCCTGACATCATTAGAGGGTGTGGATCGCCAAGTTTATAAGTACATATATTTCGGTCAAATAAACATTTACAGAAGTGTAATACGATCAAAAAGTTAGACTTTGTACGCAAATATTATTGTTCATTAGTCCATTTATCTGAGTATTCGGCTACTATAAATACAAACGTTCGAATATGTCTGTTTTGCACGTACGCCAAAATTTTCGTGGGAAAAGCGTTGTTATTTTTTGCGAACACTAGGTAATATATCATTTTGAACTTTATAAAATTATGTAGATATCCACTAATGCTTAGCTGTGTAGCTACGCCAGGAAGATGCGCCAGGAAGAGGCATATAAATACGGTCACCCATCCATAGTCCGGCCGAGGCAAGCATAGCTTAACATGGTCGATCAACCAGTACGGCTGTAATTACTTAGCCACGAGCCCTTCCACTCCCATAGATAAATAAAGTAGAACCTCGGTAATCCGGACTTCCGCTTGTTCGGTGATTGCTGTAATCCGGCCGGCAATGGGATTCGCGGGGGATGCCGGCGAGTGTAGGTGCGGGCAGTCAGACACGAACCAATACACCGTCCATCAGTGTGTTGTTTATCGCTTTTGGTGTAATACGTATAGTGTCAATTTAGCACGCTTGCTAACATCATGGTGCCACCAAGTAAACATACGACATTGACATTAAAAGACAAATTGCGAATTATAGAAATGTTAGATAAAGGGACAGCTACCCTATCATTGCTCGAAAGTTTGGCATAGGCCAAGGTCAACTGTAGGCGACATAAATAAACTCAGGTTATACATATGTTTTATTGACATTAAATATATGCCATATTTACTATAATCTGGATGCCTCGATAGTCCGAAAAGGGTCTTGTTTTTTGATTAAGGAGGCCCTACTGTATAAGATACTCGTACTTCTATGTATATCTGTGAGAATATTGTATATCTGTGGTCTCTATGCTCTACTTTCGATTCATTTACTTTCTCAGTCACTGTCATAAGATACAGATACTCCCTAGTTTAGGAGGCCCGATTTATTATTTTGTTACATAGACAATTACTTTTAACCTTTTCTCTCTTCTTGTGTCTGTTGTTAGTTTTGAGTCTTAGCATGTACATTCCTGTAAACTTTGTCCATGTATGTTTTTATTCAATAAACTTATTATTAGTTATTATTTATAGTTCACGGAGAGTACCGGTTTTAGGTCTTGCTTTCGATAACGGCTAATAATTATTAATAAGGGAACCGATTGATGACCGATAATTTGTTTCGTGACTTGGCTGTTGCTTAATCGAACCTTTTTGAGGTGAAAGATGTGTATTAAATCATCTAACTATTAAACGCAAATTTTCGTTGGCAGAATTCTCATACAGAATGAAAAATGGTTTAAAATTTTATGTATTTAGAACCGTTAATTTCCTTAAAACAAGAATCCAGGTGAGACATATTTTCTTTTAAATAAACAAATTTGATCGTTTGATATTGATCTGACATTGATTGAATAAAACAGGCAAATTCTGGTAAGCATGGTGAGCATTATGCGTGCTATCTCTGTATGAGAACAGAATTTGTCACGCATTGCGAAGTTAATCATAAGCTGGTTTTATAAATTGTTTGTAGAGTTCAGAATTTCTAAGTAGATTATTATGGTATGAACAAGTATAAGAAATCAAAGATATGGGCAACAACTAAACAATAGAGAAATGTAATACACCACCTATATCCAAATTTTATTTTGACCATTGAAAGTTATAAATAAATAATGTTTGAAGTTATATTTCGTTGCTGCTGATTTACATATTGCACTAGGTAGTCCACTCCTCATTGTACCAGGCATCGAACACAATTTTAGAGAACACACTAAAATAATTACTTCAATTTATTAATACCAATATTGACAGGTTGTCACCCGCCAGCTACTACCTACCTACCTTACGGAATTTTATCATTCGCTTCTTGTGTGCAGGCATCGTAACCTCGTGTCGTACAAAAGGGTTAAAAAATCAAGTAAAATTTCTTTTTATGTTACAAATTTTGGAATAACCTTTGTTTAAATACATGATTGACGCGTTTTACATGATAAAATTAGCGAAAAGTGCGCGTTAACAGTGTTTTTTTTTATTTCATTTTGTGTAGGTACCTAGTTAGGTTGGCTTACCCATAATGGGTAAACGTAAACATAAGCATTCTCGTTCGGATGAAGAACTGTTGAGAAAAATACGTCGTTTAGAACGACGAGTTAAGCGAAGAAGAAAAAATAGTTATTCACTGAATCGGACCCAGCGGTAACGGATCACAGTAAGTAAAAGCCGTTTTGTATAAACGTAGGTACCTATAAAAGCCTAAGCGCGCAGACCGGTTTTTTTCTTTACAACGTAGTTATTGTACTCATTTTCAATCTAGATAAAACTAACGCAACAAACTATTTGGCGTCTATTAGTATTTACTAATAGACGTTTTTCTAATGATAATAACACTGAAACATATATATATAAGTAATAAGTAAATCCAGTATAAGTATAACCCAGTGTCTTTTTTTTCTAATTAAGTTATAAATTATATTAAAAGAGATATAACTAGGCTTACATAGACATAAAAAAAGCTGCGATAAGAATGTCGCTGTGGAGTTGCCATACTCCTTATGTCATAACAAATCAATTGAGCTGCGATGCGATTGCAGCCACACAATGGATAACATTTTAGAACCGCGATGCGATTGCGGTCGTTGTCAATCGAGTCGTAATGCGATTACGACCTCTACTTGTTTCGTGAACATAGTTAATTAACCTTACAGGTAATGAAACAGAACTCGAAAGTAAAGAAACTTTGCCTTTTGAGCCAGAAGTTTTATACAGTTCAGACGCTGACGAAGTTAGCGTTCGTTCAATGGTATCAAGACCTGATCAGACCAGTTATCCTGATAATCAAAGACGTGATGTGCCCCCTGTCACCCAATCTGACGAAACATTACCTGCTAAAGATGATGCGGAACCTGGTACTTCAGCAGATCCCCAGGCACTTTCTGCTGCTATTCTAGATATTTTGGGAGATTCCAAGGAAAAAGACGAGCCTCTTGGGCCCAAGATCAGGGAAGAAATCTCTAAAAGATGGGGAAAGATAATAATAGAAGGGTTGAATATGGACCAAAAATTTAAGGTGATGGAAGGGGTATTAATACCAGAAAACTTCCAACTGCTCAAAGCGCCGAAGCTTAACCCAGAAATCGCTGCTGTTCTTAACGAGTCTTCTAAAAACCGGGACAAGAGGCTCGAGAAAGCCCAAAATCATTTAGGTGTTGGTATAGCATCAATTACAAACATAATGTCCACCTTGATTGACACAGAAATGTCAAAAGACGATATTATAAAAAAGCTTTCAGAAACGGGACAGATTCTTATGGATTTGCATAACCGAGACACCTTTACAAGACGACAACTAATAACATTCAGCTTGGTTAAAAAATTTCATTCCATGATCAAGGATGTAAAGAGAGATTCATATCTATTTGGAGAAAATTTAGGAGAAAAAATCAAAGCTTCGAAGACAGCTGAAAAATCTGGCTTGCAGATCAAAAGAAAATTTGAACCTCGACCTTCAACATCGTATCTGCCGAACCGGCCTTATAACAGCCGCCAGGGAAACGCAACGAAGGGTCCTCCCAGGCAATTTGCTCACCGGAGCAGACCAGGGGGACCCAGGACTCAACTATCGTCAGCTCAAACAGCTCGCCGTCTGCCGGCTGTTGCGAACCGATACAACTCTGCGACGAACGCGAACAAATCGACCAACCACAAGAATCCTTAGAGGTACCTGTACAACACGCTGGTAGGCTTCAGCATTTCCTTGACATATGGAAGACCAAGACTCAGTTGTATTAGAATTCATTACGGGTTACAAAATACCCTTTAATTGTCCTGTAATTCAGCTGGTCGAACCTAAGGAACCATTTGTTTCGGTAACTGAAATTCATAGTCTAAATTTAGGAATTTCAAAACTTTTAAATAACGGTGCTGTTAAAAAATGTAAAGACGTAGACGGTCAATTTATCTCAAATATCTTCCTCACGCCTAAAAGCGACGGTACTAATAGATTTATTCTTAACCTGAAAAAGCTTAACAAGTTTATTGATACACAGCACTTTAAGATGGAGGACATTAGAACCGCATCTAAATTGATATCCCGTTTCGACTTTATGTCAAATATAGACTAATAATATTTAAGAAAGAAAAATATTTAAGATTCAGATTTAATAGTCAAACATGAATTTCAGTGCCTCCTTTTGGTTTGTGTTCAGCGCCGTGTGTTTTGACCAAATTGATGAGGCCCGTTGCAACTTATCTAAGGCAGAGGGGACATTTGCTAGTAATATATTTAGACGATTTACTCTGTATCAATCACACTTATGAAGGTTGCTACCAGAGAGTTTCAGAAACCGTTTCTTTCTTAGAAAAATGAGGTTTTGTCATAAATTATAAAAAAAAAAAAAACACTTTTGATACCTAGTCAATGCAAAACCTTTTTAGGTTTTGAACTGGACTCTAATGAACTGTCTTTTAAGTTGCCATTAAATAAATGAATTATAGTTAAACCTATGGTTGATAAAATTTTGAAGCAACGTTTATTATCTAAGAGAATTCGCTCAATTTGTCGGAGTGTTAAACTCAGCTTGGCTTGGATGACTTTACACGAAATTGTTCGAAAGAGAAATTTTTTTTAGCTCTATTGAAAAAAATGAAAACTACGATCAAAATATGTTATTAAATCGTTATTTAGATGCCGATTTTGCCCGGTGAAATAATAACATAACGAATGTTAGCAAGCCTATAAGTCAACATAAATACGTACTAGACATATTTTCAGACGCATCCCTTAAGGATGGGGCATTTCATGTAACGGTGAACTTTCTGGTAGTTTTTGGAGCACGAGAGAAGCTATAAATCACATTAATTATTTAGAACAGGCAGCCTTCATAGGTTTGAAATGCTTCGCTGATAAAATAAATAACAAGGAAATTCTTCTTAGAATTGGTAATAGGACCGCTATATATCATATATCGACAGAATGGGGGGCGTCCAATATGATCATTTAAACAAGATATCACGCGAGATATGGTGCTGGTGCGAAGAACGACGCGTTTTTATTTTTGCGTCTTACATAAAGTCCAAGGATAACGTAGAGGCTGATGACGAGTCCAGACATGACAATATTGGTACGGAGTGGGAGTTATCGCCGTCAGCTTTTAATAAAATTACTGACACTTGGGGCTCCCCTCAACTGGATTTATTTGCGTCTCGCTTAAATGCAAAATGGAGACGTGATCCCCATGCTTTTAATATAGACGCCTTTACACTTAACTGGAAACAATGCGTCTTCTACGCATTTCCGCCGTTCTCGCTAATCCTAAGATGTCTACGAAAAATCATAGACGATATAGCTCATGGCATAATGGTGGTCCCCTACTGGCCAAGCCAGCCCTGGCACCCTCTGTCCGTAACGTTACAGTCATCAGAGCCTATCTTTTTCTCATCGGAAAGTGACCTTCTTTTGTCTCCTTTCAGGAGCCGACATCCGTTATGGCGAAGCCTTACCCTGGTGTCAGCACCCTTATCAGGGAGGCTTATTCAAAACAGTTATTAGCCCCGGAAACGATAGATATTATGATTAATTCTCTTTCAATAAATTCATTAAAGCAATACGATGTGGCGTTAAAAAAATGGTGGCAATTTTGTCAAGCAAACTTAATTGATAATTGTTTCCATTCAACAGTGCCAGCAGCTTTAAAATTTTTAACCAATGAATTTTATTCCGGGTCTAGTTACTCAACTCTTAATACGTATCGCTCAGCATTGGCCCTAGTATTAGGAAAATCATTCAGCGGAGACGATAACGTAGTTAGATTTTTTAAGGGAGTGTTTAGAAGTAGACCTTCTTTGCCAAAATATCAGTCAACGTGGGACACTAATATTGTTCTTGATTATGTGTCAAATTGGTATCCCAATAAGGAATTGAGAATAGAAATTTTAACAAAAAAACTGGTAGCTCTTATATCTTTGTCAACTGCACAAAGTGTACAGACGCTGTCTTTAATTAGATTTTGCAATATAAATGTCAACGATAACAACATTGATATACCAATTGAGGACATAATTAAGACCTCGGCTCCGGGTAAACAAAACCCACGGCTAGTTATTCCTTTTTTTCACGGTAGACCCGAAATTTGCCCCGCTAGGACTGTAGTAGATTATATGGAAATTAAAAATTCTTTGAGGAAGGACCCTGATACTGAAAGGCTGATTTTAACAACTAAAAAACCGATTCATAATGCCTCTGCATCTACGATTAGCCGCTGGATAAAAGCAGTACTATACGAAAGTGGGATTGATACAAATGTATTCTCAGCACACAGCGCTCGCCACGCTGCCACATCAGCCGCTGATCGTAGAGGCGTTTCGATTGATATCATAAAGAAATGTGCAGGGTGGACAGGTCGGTCGCTTACTTTCGCCCAATTCTATAAAAGGCCTATAAATTCGAATAACGTTAACTCCTTCGCGGAGGCAGTATTTAATGTCAATGAACATTGAAAGTACTTGTTAATTTTTGTTTATTTTTGATTCTCATGCTGTATAATTATTTCACACAAGTAAACTGCTTGAAACTTTTCGATGTTTGCTATATATATACCCATTATACAAAATATAAGGAGATAGTTATTTCAAAAATAATACTCTGAACATCTACCTAGTGCAATATGTAAATCTCGAGGATGCAGCGACGAAATATAATTGAAGGTTAAACAAACTTACCTGAAGTGAAGTTTGACCGCAATTATATGAGTCGCTGCATCCGAAGAGATTCACACACCCACCCGCCCTTGTTTTGTGTCTTACAAAAACAACCCTTAAAGTATTTTTGAAATAATTCTCTGAAGAAATGATAAAATTCCGTAAGGTAGGTAGGTAGTAGCTGGCGGGTGACAACCTGTCAATATTGGTATTAATAAATTGAAGTAATTATTTCAGGGACCATTCTCTTTGTGAATGTGGTCTTGAAGAGGGATCTCTAGAACATATATTTTTTTCCTGTCCTAAACTATCCCATCCTCTATATGATCTGCTTCCTAAACAGATTCCTCGTCCTGTCAACCTACCTTTCCTTCTAACATTGGCTCATACCCCATTCATTAAAATCTTATATAAGTTTATTTCCCTTAACAAAATCAAAATTTAACCTTTTCCAACCTTCATGTTTACTAATATTTGTGTTGTCTTGTGTTTGTTTTAGCCCAAAGAAGAACCATCGCTAATACTACCGATCAACAGTCTATATCCACTACGTATAATATTATTTTACTTTTGTTCTCTCCACCTTGACGCTGGCAGAATCATCGGTCATCGATGGAGCCATACCACTAAAAAAAAAAAAAAAGTAATTATTTTAGTGTGTTCTCTAAAATTGTGTTCGATGCCTGGTACAATGAGGAGTGGACTACCTAGTGCAATATGTAAATCTCTTCGGATGCAGCGACTCATATAATTGCGGTCAAACTTCACTTCAGGTAAGTTTGTTTAACCTTCAATTGTAGCATAAATTGAACTTTATTATATAGGAATTCAACTTATTTTTCTATAAATTCTAAATATTGTTTATATTTTTGGCAAATAATTTACGAAAGTTATTATGAACCTATAATTTTCTTAGAGTACCCTCAATTCCCGAACAATATTTTATCGAAATAATACGGTATTTAACTAAAAAAAAACTAATTAGTCCGTCAGTCAGTGTGCGTTGAAAAGTCGTGTGACGTCACTGCACGCTACACTTTTTAGCGCGCAGTGACGTCACCAGCCACCACTCCTGATCTTTGATGCCTTTTATATTTGTCAATTTTTATTGATTTGATAAAACAAAATAAACGTATCCAATATTTTTCTATAGTCTGAATGACGGACCAAATAGAATCAATTTTTTTAAACCCAGGAAACATCCCTATTCTACATTGTGGACTAAGAAATTGTAACAAGAACAGCCCAATTTGAAAATGGAACATCATCAAAATAATTCTTCAAGCGAAAACAAATTTTCTATTGTGTTCCCTGTTTCAATTCTTCGACATACTTTGGAAGGTTGTAATTGCTTGGTTGATCTTTCGATTTAGGAAAAGCCGACGATGGATAATTAATAAAATAAGTAAATAAGTTGAGCGGCTTATAATTTTATTTGTCGTGTAAATAACTCTGCCAATTAATTCTGTTCGCAAGTTTGTATAATGGTTGAAAACAGTTTTATCAAAAAATAACTCGCAAATTATTTCAGCCTTGAAAACTACATTATTTCATGTGAACATAATGCATTACACTACCTATTATAACAGCACAATTTAAGCTAACCTTCCGACACACTACACCACAAGGCCACCACTCATTATTAGGCATAATTTCCGTTTTTACATGCTTTTTTTTTAGTAATTATAAACTAGCGCTTGACCGCAATCCCGCCTGATGGTAAGCAGTGATGCGATCGTTGATGGTAAAACGCGCTAGTTTATTAAGAGCCTATTCACTCAGAAAAACTGAGCGAATAGAAAGGCAGACGGCAGTTGAGCGAGGTGATGCAATGTTAAACCTAACAACATGACCAACGATGCTGCGCCAAACTCCCAACACAATAACATTCGGCGCATCGTACCCGGCACACATCGCAACACAACTGCTCAGACCCGTCCTACATACGGCTTCACCAGACATCATACCGGAACACGACAAATCGCTTGGCGGCAAGGCTTTGTCCGTCTCTAACTCAAAATTTTTTTCAACCTTAACTTTAATTTGTGCAGGCAAAGTATTTTTAGTTTAGATTTGGATTTAGTTTTAGATTTAGTTACTTGGGTAACGCATCATTACGAATTTTAGCACTTGCTATTCTGTCTGTTGGAGATCAAGAAGAGTTTGGTAAAAACAAATGAGCACCACTTAAGCGTTCCTGTTTTCCGTATATTATTAAAAAAAAAATAACGAACTAAAAAGTTGAAAATAAATATAGTTTAAAAAACTAAAACTATTTTTAACTTTTTAGTTTGATATACTTTAAAAGCATGTTTTTTTAGTTTTTTAAACTATATTTTATGACTATTTAATCTCTGCTTATTGTGTGTTGATCCCAGGGGGGCAACCAGGACTTAGAAATTGTGGGTCATTGGTTCAAACGCCGACAGGCGCTTTACTTTATGTAAATTATTTCATCAGCACTGCTCTCAAAATGGTGAAGGAAAACATCGCGAGGAAAGCAAGATAGAGGCAAACAATTCGAAGACTTATAACATATACCAATCCACACTAGGCCCGCGTGGTAGTTTATGGCACATTTCCTCTCAATAAGAGGAGGCCTACAGGGCAAGTCAGGCCTAGAGGGGACAAGTCGAATTTTTAAGGTCAAACTACATGCATTGATTGTAATTGACATTGATTAGTAATTAGGGAAGTTTATACATGGGGGCAGCCCCCCTGAACCCCCCCCCCCGCCCCCTGGGTTCGCCTATGGTTTTGTAGATCGGAAACATTAGTAGACAAGACAGCTCATTCCAAGCTCACTCCGCTGAAATTTTCACGATTATTTTTAACAGAATTTGTAAAAATTGTTTTAGTACTAGACTTAAATCATTTTGGTCAGCATGACCTTTACAGTTGATCCTCACCTTGACTGAAATACTAAGCTCAGAGATAAATCAGTTTCCAGCTTACTCATAGATCGTAAAGTTCATGAATTATTAATAATTGTGCGAGATTTACTCGTATTGGGACATTTAACGTTTGTTGAAGATAAGTTTAGACAACCTGAAACTGTTGTTGCTGGTCATATTTTACTGTTTGTGTTTTGATCGTAAAATTTATTGGTTCTCAAATGACTTTAGAAATGTCTACAGGATACGTGATAAAGATCATCAGCCGTAAGACGTCCACTGCTGGACATATGCCTCCCCCAAGGATCTCCACGACGACTGGTCCTGCGCCTCCCGCATCCTGCGGTTTCCCGCAACCTTCACCAGGTCGTCGGTCCACCATGTGAACTATTGTTGTAACTATTAATGGACATGCCGTCCGCGTATAAACTGCAGTAATATTTAGGTTTGAAAAGAGTAAGAGATATAGCTTATGCTTTCGGTTTAGCACTATATCTTTCCTCATAGATGATTTATGATTTTGAGAGAGATAAAATAGACGAAACATCGTTTCCTCTCTTTCTTTCGGAGTGCCAAAATTCTCATCTCTAAGGCATGTCCATTAGTATATGTCGTTGAGTTTTACGTTGTTTTGTCTTAAAAATGAACACAAACTACGTCAGATAACGTTAAAACAAGCGTTAAAAACGTATTAGAACCTGTTTTCTTATAACAATTTTATACTTCCACGTAAGCGATAAACTATCGTAATTTTAGTCATTGTTTGGATATGCCATCCATTACGACATTTGTTGTCAAGCGTAGATGACGCGATTTTCGCAAGCTTAATTATGAAGTTTGACGTTTAGATAACGCTGTGTTCACACAGTACAGCGCTGTAAATTTCTTGCATTTTAAGGATAAGTTATTATTGTTTTGAATTACTGTATGTACATAGGTTATGATACTTTTATTGGCGTACACACTAGTTTTTTTTTTGTTTGGGATGGGAAATCATCAAATGACCTCTCCTGTTCTGGGCGCAGCGGCCAGCGGAAGGACGTGTCAGAATTTTACTGACTAAAACCCACCCGTGTTTCTTCACTAGCCTATGCGACGGCCAGGACCACGGTTTCTTTTTTAACCAACCTGCAACCCTGACCCAGAAACCATCAGTCTTCGTGAACGCCGTCACGATGTGCTGACATCTCTTTGAGGCGCACGTGAAACACAACGCGCCTTCGACCCGGGCCTGGTCCTTACCGGGCGGCGAGCTGCCCACTGCTCACCGCCCGTAGGCCCGTGCCTACGGTGGCCGGGAGTTCGATGTTGTCTCCCGAGCAGAGCGTTTCCTGCGGAGGCTAGTGGCGTGAGGGCGCTAGGATTCTCGCTGCCTCACGCGCTCTGCGTCCTCCTTTGTCAGCATCACTGCTTCGCAGAACGAGTTGACAGCCTGCCATGCACTCTCGCTCCGGACTATGGCCTGGACCAGGGTCGGACGCGACAGATTGCCGCCGATCGCCCCTACAAAGACACGATAATGCTCTACCCAAGCCGCGCAGACCTCCACCGTATACTCCACCGTGTCTTCAGGGCGATCCATCAATGGTGACACCCTGGCGTTTCCTCCCGCCTTGTCTGGAACAGGAACCTCACGAAACAACTGTATCCGGGGAGGACCTGCGTCAGGAGGAAGGTGAGGGCGCCGTGACGCCTCTCAAGCCACTCCCCAAAGACTTGTGACAGCTTCCAACCCGAATTGGGTCCGCGTGGTGAATAGCCTCCAGTAGTATCCCAGCATTGATATCATTGTAGGCCTTTTGTACTACCACTTATACTGAACGGTCTCAAATCACAATTGGAGCTGAGATCGAGGTGTACGAAACAGGATAAAGTCTGTCCAGACAGCTACTAAAATATACAATATGTAAAGAAAACCCTGTCCGATCCGTCAAGGTATTGTTAGGTATCGATAACTGATTCTACTAATGTATACAAAGCCGGGCTAAACTTAAAAAAAAAAACCCCTAAAAAAATAAATATTATTTCGCAAACAGAGATAACTTAATACATTTCCGGTAAACAACCCTTCCGCGGGCGGCGGGCGGCAGGGCACGCGGCACGTGGTCGCATCGCTATTCGCTCATAATAATACCGGTTTTGTCACTTTTTTTTAAATTACCAAATTTCGGGGAAGTTGGAATTAATTCGCAGGAAAAAAAAAGATTATGTCAAAATTCATTAGTATTGTTTCAATGATGATTACGTAAAATTTTAAATTATATTTGGTCATGTGTTTACCTAACCTTTATTATCCATACGGGTCGGACAGGGTTTTCTGTACATATTGTATAATATGTATGTAGAGACAACAGCACATCAAGCTACTACAATCTGTCAGATTTCCTTATTAGATTTTCAACTTTATCTCCAAAGCATTAAGGCTCTAGGTTTATTGGGAATATCTGACAGTTTAGGATAGCTTGACCTGCTGTCGCCCGTACATAGCTGTTAAAAAGAATAACCTTCGAAAATTAGTTTACTGTTTACAGAAATTAAGGACATTTAGAGAGCGGCAAATAATATATGCTAAATAGGCAAAAGGTGTCAAAAATTCGTGCATACATTTTTCTAACTACGCAGTACTCAATACTCAACCATTTATTTGCATGCCACATACACCACAGACTTTACTTAGGTGGTAACTTAAAATTATATGTGATCCTGGCCTCGAGTTCACAAACTAAACTTAAGTTCAGACCATCTTTTTCTTTCTATTTCATTAAGAAAAGGACAGAAGATAAATGTTAAGAGCGTTTATTGTGCACAACTGGCAACGTCGCATTTTAGTGCCAGATATCGTGGTTTTAAATTTTTATTATTAAATTAGGTGAATAGCAGATAAAAAGTAAGTAACCGTAATGTTAACCGTTATTAAGTATATACAATATGTTAAGAAAACCCTGTCCGACCCATAAGGATAATAAAGGTTAGGTAAACACATGACCAAATATAATATAAAATTTTACGTAATCATCATAGTACCAATACAAATGAATTTTGAAATAATCTTTTTTTCCCGCGAATTAATTCCACCTTCCCCGAAATTTGGTAATTTTTAAAAAAGTGACAACACCGGTGTTGTATCATACATCACTACTCTGTAGTCGAGTAACTAATACCATCTCTATGTATTAGTGTCTATGAATATAGTCTATTGTCTTGTCATTGTAACTTAGGATCTGACCTAGAAGAGGTCGTTTCCAATATAATAATTCTACAAGAAAAATAAACCAGTCTAATTATCTAAAGTCTTTAATATTTACCAACCGAACAATCATACATGGTGTCAGAAGAGTGAAAAAACCCAATACGAAGAAAGAAAATTCATAAAATGCAAAAGTCGGATGGCGTCGGTGGCGGCCATGACACCGGAGCTGCAATGAACAGTGGCTTGAAGGCGCTTAAAATATCGTCAGATGCAACAAACAACAATTACGAAACCTGGAAGCGCTGGTGGCAACAGTTCGAATTATACTTGTTGGCAACGGGTTTGGACAAGTCCGGTGAGAAACGCAAGATCGCCATTTTATTACATCACATTGGTGAAAAATGCTTAAATATTTTCAACACATTCAACATAAATATTGGAGAAAGCACATTACATGACGTCAAAGCCAAATTCGACGAATTTTTTCAACCCAGAAAAAATATTACCATGTATCGTTACATGTTTTTTACCACACGTCAACAGAAATCGGAAAGCATCGAGGATTTCTTAACCGATCTCGAAAATAAGAGCCAAGATTGCGAATTTGGAACGCTCAGAGAATCTCTTATCAGAGATATTTTTATCGCCAACTTGAGTTTGGACTTAGCACATGTACGTCAGAGACTGCTGCAGGAACCTGATCTGACATATCAGAGGATGCGAGAGCTAGCTAGGACACTCATCGTCGCACAGCAGGATGCAGACCAAATTGTCAAGAGGTCCACTAGTCAAGAGTCTGAAAAAGTCATGCATCTGCGTCGGAGGAGCCGTGGTCGAGCGGAGCGTCAGCGACGGCGAGCTTCACCAGTCAGTCAGCAGGGATCCAGCGCAGGGAGGTCAAAGTCAAGTCCCAGTCCTGAGAAGCGCTCGAAGACGTGTAGCCGCTGTGGACAACACCACCGCTGCAAATGTCCAGCGCAGGGAGCTAAATGCAGGTCATGTAACTCTTATGGTCATTTTGCAAAATTTTGTTACTCCAATAATAAAAAAGTCAGTCATTTAGAGTCTTTTAGTTCAACTGGTAGTCAAGATAATTTTGTTGGAATTTTAAATTGTCATAACTTCAGTCATAGTCATAAGTATAGTCAATATAATTGTCATTTAGAGTCACAAAGTCATCACAATCAAAATAATTACAGACATAGCAGGTTGTCATACACCCAGTCAGATCCTAAGTTACAATCAACGGTCAGGTCGCACATAGGCCAGTCGCAGTCAATGTCTAAGAGATCTCATGAAGACTCATCTTGTCATAAAAAATATCCTATGTCATATCTCAATGATGAAAACACTAAACAGTCTGAGAGATTCACAGTCAAGTCAAAAAAGTCAAAAAGTCTTAGCCGAGATTCATATCTTAATGATGAGTACAGACACAAGTCTGAGGAATCTCACACAACAAACACTTGTAGAATTATTACAGCAAAGTCAACACATAGTAAACAGGTCAATACAGTCGAGTCAAAGGAAAACAAATACTATTCTAAACAGTCATGGAACATAAACATTTTAGTTGGTCATACACAAATTAATTGCATTGTTGATTCAGGAGCTGATATCAATATTATGTCAAAGAAAACTTTTCAATCTTTGAAATGTCAAAGTCAAATGTCACTTGAGAAATGTCAAATAAACGTTAGTGGGTTTGGTGGTATATCAATACCCATTATGGGCAAAGTCAATGTAAAATGTAGTTTATCTTTAAATAATAGCACTATTAGTGTAAATATAGTGTTTATAGTCACAAATTTAGTTTGTCCGAATGTTTTAGGTCTACCAACTTGTGAAAAATTAGGTATAATTCAAAGAGTTTTCTCTGTGTCTCAACAAAATTTTAGTGAACAAATTCTTACACAATACAATGATGTATTTCAGGGTCTTGGATGTCTACCTCAAGTCTGTCGCCTGAAACTCAAACCTGAAGCAGTGCCATGCGTGGATGCTCCGAGAAGAGTACCCTTCGCTTTACTGAACAAACTGCGCGATGAATTGGATCGCATGGAGAAAATGCAGGTCATTGAAAAGGTTTTTAAACCTACAGAATGGGTGAACAGTATAGTGATAACAGTCAAAAGCACGGGTCAGTTACGAATTTGTTTAGATCCTAGAAATTTGAATAAGAATATTATAAGGGAAATTTATCCACTAAAGTCAATAGATGAGATCAGATCTCAACTAGCAGGAGCTGTTTGTTTTTCTCATTTAGATGCATTTTCAGGATTTTGGATGCTTAAACTAGATGAATATAGTTCTGATTTATGTACATTTCAAACACCTTTCGGTAGATATAAATATTTAAGGTTACCTTTTGGTATTAATGCATCGTCTGAAATTTTTCAAAGAGTCATGATGAATTTGTTCGGTGATTTAGAAGGAGTTCTAATATTCATCGATGATATTTTGGTATATGGACCAAACGAGTCAGTACATAATGAGAGAGTACATAAAGTCATGCAACGAGCACGTGAAGTCAATTAAAAGTTCAATAAGTCTAAATGTAAATTTCTAGTTTCAGAAGTCTGTTTTTTAGGGTATGTTTTTAGTAAAGATGGTGCTAGGGTTGATGAAGAGAAAGTAAAAGCAATTGTCAATATGCCCACACCAAAAAATGTCAAAGAATTGCAAAGAATATTAGGTATGATCAATTATTTAGGTCCCTTTATTAGCAATTTGTCTCAAAAAACTCAAATTTTAAGAAATCTTTTGAAGAAAGATTCAGTCTGGACTTGGGATGAAAATCATAGTCAATGTCTTAAGAGTTTAATCGATGAAATTACAAATTCACCAGTTTTAGCTCATTATAATCCCAATTTACCATTAGTCTTGTCAGTCGATTCGTCAAAGTCAGCATTAGGAGCAGTCATTATGCAGAATAATAAACCTATTGCTTATAGTTCAAAAACATTAACTCAAACTCAGTCAAGGTATGCTCAAATTGAGAAAGAATTGTTAGCCATTCAGTTTGGTTGTGAAAAATTTCACCAGTATGTGTACGGTCATAAAGTAACTGTTCATACTGATCATAAACCTTTAGTCTATCTTTTTAAAAAGCCATTACATGATGTACCAGCAAGATTGCAACGTATGATGTTAACTTTACAAAAATATGATTTGGAAGTTATACATGTTCCAGGTAAAGAAATGTTTATATCTGACACTCTGTCTAGAGCAGCATTGAAAGAACATTATATACCTGAGAATGAGTCAGAAATATCTTGTCATGTCAATTTAATGCATTCAAGTCTAGCAGTCACAAAGGAGTACTGTACAAAATTGTTACAGAACACTAAGAAAGATGATACTTTGCAATTGTTAAAAAAGTATTATTATGAAGGTTGGCCAAAAAATAAAAATAATGTCAGTCTGTCAATAAAACCATTTTGGAACATACAAGCTGAAATTCATGTAGTCAAAGATTTGTTGTTCAAAGGGTCAAAATTAATAGTACCACAGTCAATGTATAAGGAAATGTTAGGTAAAATTCATGAAGGTCACTGTTACGGAATTAAACGAATAACCATGAATTATGGCTTTTATTAACTTATAAAAGTTACATAGGAATGACAGACAGGTAATAGAGTTTTAATAAATGTGTCAACTATACAGGAAACATTCAGCCAGTAGGTATACCACCTCATTCTTCCCCAGTAGAGTTTCCATCCCCCATTATATAATCCATTATATAATCTTTAAAACGAGATGGTAATCTTCGAACACGTTTCCTGCTTGTATCCGGCTGTGTAGTGTCCGGCTGTGAAGTTTCCGGCTGTGAAGTGTCCGGCTGTGAAGTTTGGGGCTGAGACTCGGTCGGAGGTACATCGCCTCGTTCCTCTTGCTCATCTAGGACATTGTCTTGCTCTTGTATTTCTTGCTCATCGCAATTTGGGAAGGGTGCCAGTTGCCTATTCGACACCGTCGTGGTGCTACCGTCTGCGCGTCTTATCAAAGAATAATAAGGACTGGTTTCGATAAGTTCGGCTTCCTCCACCAGGGGATCTGACTTCGAGTGGCGAACATTCTTCTTTATCAGGACCGGCCCAGGGGAAGACAGCCATGACGGTAAAGAATCCCCATTAGGTGATCTTCTAGGGTACGCAAAAAGTTTCTCATGAGGGGTGGCGTTGATCGCTGTACACAATAAAGAACGGACGCAATGAAGGGCGTCTTTTATTACTGTTTCCCAATTCTCCGTAGCAAGTCCTTGGGAGCGCAATTTGAGCTGGATTGTGCGCCAGAGAGTTCCATTTAAGCGTTCAACTTGCCCGTTACCCTGTGGGTTGTACGGTTTTGTTCTTGAGGATGCAATATTTGAGTCCCTGAGAAAGTTTTTAAATTCTTCTGACATAAAACAAGTGCCTCTATCACTGTGTATATATAGTGGTTGGCCGAAAGTGAGGAACAGATCCTTTAGGCACTTGATGACAGTGGAGGAGGTCATGTCTTTGCACGGATAAGCGAAGGGAAACCGACTGTATTCATCTATGATTGTTAGTATGTATTTGTTATTAGTATTGGAAGGAAGAGGGCCTTTAAAATCAATATTTAATCGTTCAAATGGTGATGTAGCTTTAATTAGTTTGCCCTTTACCTTCAAGAATCTTGGCTTTATCTCAGCGCAGATCTTGCAGCATGCCGTCATCGATTTGACATCGTTAGCTGAATAAGGAAGGTTTTTAGAGCGTACCCAATGGTACATCCTAGCAACACCAGGATGACCCAGGGCGTCGTGGAGTCCTTTCAATTTATTAACATTCATGTAAGCGCTGACTCGGGATAGAGCGTCTGCTGCCGTGTTTTGGGACCCAGGTCTGTATATGATATCATATTTGTAACAGGATAACTCTAGTCTCCAGCGCAGAATCTTTTCGTTTTTGATTTTACTATTATGGTTTTGATTAAACATGTAAGACACTGATTTTTGATCGGTAATGAGAAGGAAGTGTTTCCCAATGAGATAGTGTCTCCATTTCTTGAGACTCTCGACAATTGCGCAGGCTTCTTTCTCTATCGATGAATGTTTGCATTCTGAGTTAGACAGAGTTCTTGAGAAAAAGGCGACGGGGCGTCCTTTTTGAGTCAGTGTCGCCGCTATGGCAAAATCCGATGCGTCTGTTTCCACAGTGAATGTGTCTCTGTCGTCAATCGCCATCAGAGTTGCCTTTTTAATGTCGTTTTTAATATCTTCGAAACATTTTCGTGCAACCGAAGTCAATGGAAATGTGCAAACGCCTGTCAGCGGTTTTATTTTCTCAGAAAATCTCTCTACCCATTTAGCATAGTGAGCGAACATGCCTAAAGCGCGTTTAAGTTCGCTGTTTTTGGTGGGAATAGGCAGTTCTAGCAGCGGTTTTAGTCTATCGGCGTCTGGTTTAATAGTGTTATTCTCGACGGTGTATCCGAGTAGATTAATTTTTGTTTGATGGAAAACACTTTTTTGCTCATTCAGCGTCAGATTGTACTTCTTAGCAGCTTCCAAAAAGCATCGTAGATTCTCTTTATGTTCGGTTTCGTTTTTACCACATACTGTCACGTCATCGAGGTATGCGAAAGTTCCCTTTAGTTTTTCTTTCGTAATGATGAAATCTAAAGTCCTTTGAAATGCTGCCACGCCGTTGGTCACACCAAACGGGATTCTTGTAAATTGGTATAGTTTCCCACATGCTTCAAACGCCGTATATTTTTTTTCTGCCATTAGAATGGGCACTTGATGATATGCAGATTTTAAGTCAATCTGGCTGAAAATTTTATATTTTGATACTTTTGACACCACGGTTTCTATTTTCGGTAATGGAAACGCGTCTAATTCAGTAAATTTATTGATAGTCATAGAATAGTCTATGACAAGACGTTTCCTATGAGCCCCGCCTCCTGCAACGAGAACTTGAGCTCTCCAAGGTGAGTTGCTCGTTTCTATGACTCCATGCTCCAACAGTTTCGATATTTCCAATTTAATAAAATTTTCATCCTCTTTGCTATAGTGTCGACTTTTCACGGCGATTGGACGAATCCCCGGAGATAGGTTGCTGAAGACGGAAGCCGGCGGGACAGAGGCCTGCATCACGCTACAAATTTGTAATGGTTCATTCGGACCTCCTAATTGGAATTCAATTTTAGAATGCTCCTTTAAGATGTCGTGGCCGATAATCACATCGGCGCAGAGGTTGTCCACAATGAGGAGTGGTGTTTGTTTGTAGTTGTATTTGTTGAGGGATATGGTGGCGAAACAAATACCTTCGACAGGTGATATCTGGTTAAGCGAAGCTAAATTCACAGACTGTGAACATGGTTTCCAACGTAATGCCATTAAGCGTGCAGTTTTGCCATTAATGAAGCTAACGGAGCTCCCCGTATCGATGAGGGCGTCGGCTTTGTATCCGTTAACTGTAATTTGAACTGTGGCACCTTTGAGACTAATAGGTGAAGCAGCAGATATGGCGCCGCAATGGGATGGTCCATCTTCATCAGGATTGGTTGAGTCTTCGGTCGAGATAGAGTTACTAGTAGCGGTACCTGCGGATCTGCATACGTTAGAAAAGTGGCCTCTTTTGGAACATAAGTTGCAGATGGCACGGAAGGCTGGGCATTTGATCCTTTGGTGGATGCTCCCACCACAGAAATAGCAACGCCTTGCTGGTCGCGTGGATGGTTGGATAGTGGCTTGCGAGATGGGACGTCGTGCTGTTGGTGTCGTTGCCGCTAAGGTTTGTGAACTTTGTTCTGAGAGGACGGCACTGGAGTGGGGATGTGGTAAATCACTAAGTGTATGTGAATCCTTTTCAGCTGTCTCGAGCGCTATAGCTTTTCCAATTGTTTCAGTCAGGGTGAGATCATTGGTTTCTAATAGACGTTCTTTGATTTTGCGAGAAGCCAGCCCGGAGATTAGTACACTACGAATAGCCTGTTCTTCGTGTTCATCAGCAGTTACCGCATTAAACGAGCAGTCTTTAGCCGATAGGCGCAAAGCTCTAACATAATCGGCAACAGTTTCATCGGCGCGTTGCCTTCTGTTGAAAAGCATATGTCGGGCTAAGGTAGTATTTTTAGTTTTGATGTACATACCGTTTAGCGTCTTGATAGCATCTTCATAAGTTTTACAAGTTTTGACGTGTTTGTATATAGACGCTGACAGATGATTTATTAATAGTTTAAGCTTCAGGGTACCTGGGATTTCATTGGGCTTAGCTTCTTCCGACAGAAAGCTTTCGAAGGTCGTTATCCAATACAGCCATTGAGAGTCCGCCTCTACAGCATCAGGTTCAATATCAAATTTGTCAGGGCGTAAATATTTGGCGAGAGATGAGATCGCAGTTGATTCATCTTTAGGCATTATAATATAAGTTAATAAAATTGTTACGGAATTAAACGAATAACCATGAATTATGGCTTTTATTAACTTATAAAAGTTACATAGGAATGACAGACAGGTAATAGAGTTTTAATAAATGTGTCAACTATACAGGAAACATTCAGCCAGTAGGTATACCACCTCAGTCACCAAGGTATAAATAAATGCTTAAAACTGGCTAGAGAGTCTTTGTACTGGCCAAGCATGTCAGCTGATATTAAAAACTTGGTAGAACAATGTTATGTATGTGCACAATTTAAACCTAATAATCCAAAGGAACCACTAAAAAATTTTGAAATAAATAAATATCCATGGCAACAAGTAGGTGTTGATTTGATGTATTTTGATAACCTTACTTATTTAATTGTCACAGATTATTATTCTAAATTTATAGAAATAGCTTTGTTAAATAAAAACAGTACAGCAAATAATGTAATAACACATTTAAAGTCCATTTTTGCTCGTCATGGAATACCTTTATCTTTAGTGTCTGATGGTGGTCCTCCTTTTCAGTCATTAGAATTTAAGAATTTTATGCATGAATGGGACATAGAACACATTGTAACTAGCCCATATCATCCACAGTCAAATGGTCAAGCAGAGAGTTCAGTCAAAATTATCAAAAATATGTTAAAAAAATGTAAAAGAAACTCATCTGATCCATACATAGCTTTATTACAGTATAGAAACACACCTAAGAATAATTTACCATCTCCAGCTCAATTGTTAATGTCCAGGAATTTAAGAAATAACATTCCTATGTCTTATAAGAAATTAAAACCTAAAGTGGTTACATTCAAAAATTATGAAGAATGTGTCAAGCAAAATAATAAAAATAAGTCTAAATATTATAATAGAAATACAAAGTCATTGTCATTACTGTATCCCAATGATCATGTATACTTTAAAAGAAAGCCTGATAGCAATTGGGAACAAGCCATTGTCAAGCTAAGGTTGGCTAATAATAGGTCATATGTCGTTGAGGATGTCAATGGAGTTAGGTATAGGAGGAATAGGGTTCATTTAAGACACAAATATTCTCCTATGCTATCCAATTCGTCGCAGGGGAGAGAGGAAGGTAACAGGCAGGAGTCTAGACCTCAAGAGCTCTCATCTCAATCCTCAGTCAGTCAACATGTAACTCGTTCTGGAAGAGTTGTAAAGCCAACCAGAAGGCTAATTGATGAAATAGATTAAGTAGAACATTGTATCCTAGATTAAGACCTAACCATAGTCTTAAGTCATTGTCTAAATTGTAACTAAGTCAGGTTTCTATAACATTGTTTGTCAAGGGTTAATTTAAACTTAAACAGGGGGGATGTTGTATCATACATCACTACTCTGTAGTCGAGTAACTAATACCATCTCTATGTATTAGTGTCTATGAATATAGTCTATTGTCTTGTCATTGTAACTTAGGATCTGACCTAGAAGAGGTCGTTTCCAATAATATAATTCCACAAGTGTAATAAACCAGTCTAATTATCTAAAGTCTTTAATATTTACCAACCGAACAATCATACAACCGGTATTATTATGAGCGAACAGCGATGCGACCACGTGCCGCGTGCCCTGCCACCCGCCGCCCGCGGAAGGGTGCTTAACGCACATGTATTAAGTTACCTCTTTTTGCGAAATAATATTTATTTTTTTAGGGGGATTTTTTTTAAGTTAAGCCCGGTTTTGTATCCATTAGTAAAATCAGTTTTTTTAATTTTTTTTTATTAATTTATAAACCAGCGCTTGACCGCAATCCCGCCTGATGGTAAGCAGTGACGCAATCGTAGATGGTAAAGCGCACTAGTTTATTAAGAACCTATTCACTCTAGCCTTGAAGACACTCAAATTGTAGTCCGACGGAAACACCGCCGCCGGCAGATTGTTCCAGTCCCTCGATGTACGCGGTATAAAGGACGAGGCGAAACGCTTCGTCCGGATCGTAGAGGTGTTAACAACATAAGGGTGGAAACTCGCCGTACGACGGGTCGTCCGATGGTGGAATGGAGATGTGGGAATTAAATCGTGCAATTCCCTCGCACGCTCCCCAAAATGTATCCTATAGAACACCGAAAGGCTGGCTACTCTACGCCTGTGCTCTAGGCTTTGGTACCAGTTATTGATACCTAACAATACCTTTACGGATCGGACAGGGTTTTCTTTACATATTGTATATCCGTTTTTGTTTTGCTTTGCTGGTATTTATTAAATATAAAGAAATAGATGTACTTAACTAAAAATTAGTTTAGTTGTTGAACGAGAGGGTCGGCGCCAATATGTAAACATGTTTAGAGGTTGCCCATGACAATATCAATGACCATTAGATCGATGACACACAAATTTTTGACGTGACAACGTCTATTAAATTGGTACGGCGTGGAGTCATTCTCGAAAACACCGTAACGGCCGAATCTGACGCCACACGGAGTCCACGCCTACTTTACCCCCACCCCTAGAGCGTGTGTCACACTCGTGCGCGAGGTCTATTACCATGTAATAGACGTTGTCACGTTCAAATATCGGCAGTAGACGGAGTTCTACAGACAACCAATTTTTTTTTGTCACTGAGTCACTTAAAACAAGTCCTAACTGACTCGCGGCTCACAAATTTTCAGGGTACATCATTCTTCATTGTAGCCCAGTTTATTCCTCAATTAGTTTAGTGGCTAGAGATTCTCCTGTGTATCAATTTGAGCTGGTAATCGCTGGTTTTAAACGGATTGATTGAGAATCTTGTTTTCTTTGTTTGGTTTAATATTTGTATTAAAAAAGGAAGAAATAACCACTGCATTATTTGATTGATATGTAGGGTAATTGCGTAACACACTAAGTAGCAATGGGTGTAATTTTAACAGTTGAACAACATTCATTTCGTTACTTACGTTGTTGAGCTGATACATTTTTTGAACATATGGAGCAATGGTTTAGCAATATGCTTCAGCTTGATTCCAATTGATAGTCATAGTGTATTATGTAACTAAGGTGCAACAGTGCCATTCTAAAACCATGTAAGCGAGCCGAGCGTGGAGTGAGCCAAGTAATGCATTTTACCCAAGTTTTTTTTTATGGTTTCGCACGATTTGTGCTTTTAGCCAATGTCACGTAATGAAAAAAAGACGGCCGCGTGATCCGTCTTACGATGGAGGTTTGAGACAAAGTCATGATGTGGCCACTATGCTGCGATATTTCACTGTTCTTTATGAATTATTTATTGAATTGTACTTTTTGCTACATAAATCACGCACTTTTATTTAGTAAACAACACTATAAATAATTTTAAAAGTCCAATGAAAAATGAGCGTGACACTCAGCTTGACTTTCCCGCCAAAACTCCTTACCCAAGTTTTCATGTTCAGATTTTCTCAGCAGGTACCGCCTCCTTTTTTGCCAGCATTGCTGCTCCGCAGAAGGAGGTGACGGCCTAGCATGCAGTCTCGCTTTTCGATCCCATTTCGTTTCGTGCTAAAGTTTTAACTTCGATTGAAGTAAAATCAATTTATGAGTGATACATTTCGACAGATATAATAATTAAAACTAAATAAATATTTTTTTTTTAGTGGGACAAAACCCGCCACATTTTTCCAACCCACTGCAACTCCTGAAAGCCAGAATCAACAGTGGAGACCGCCAAAAAAACGCCGAGCAATGAAGCTCGACGAGTCCCGGAGAAACGATTCAACTGTCTTGGGCCCCGCAACGAAATTAATCAGAAAAGAATAGCGGAGGAGTAAGAAAAAAGATATTTATTCCACTTCCCTCCATAACAAGCAGGAGACAGAACAGAACTAGGCCAATCGGCACAAAGGGACATTATTGCAACTGGGAGAAGCCCAGATTGCCAAGCACCACGGAATAAAATTTGATTAAGTTAATGGGTCCTAAGTAGGTATTAGCTGTTACAATTGATTCCAATAATAGGTATGGCACAAGGTCCGTATAATAAATGACTCCGAATGTAACTTGTACACTATCCAACATAATATTGCGTTCATTCTGCCAAAGAACACACTCCCACAAGATGTGATGTGCGGACTGTTCAAATTCACAGTTCGATGTAGAACACTGACATAAAGGCGAAGGAACAAGTTTAAAAGAATACATAAATTATAAGTAAATCCAATCGTTTAGACTTAAGTTTGACAAATGGCACAGGAAAAGCTTTGTATTAACTTTTCATTTGACAGCGGTTACGTTCCAATAGGGTATTTGACGAAAAAAAAAACTAATTAGTCCGTCAGTCAGATTTCAAAAAAATACTAGACACGTATTTTTTCTTTTTTCATATAAACAAATAATGAAGACGACACAGTGCGTTGAAAACTCGTGGGACGGCACTGGGCGCTACACTTTTTAGCACGCAGTGACGTCACCAGCCACCACTCCTGATCTTTGATGCCTTTTATATTTGTAAATTTTTATTGATTAGATAAAACAAAATATACGTATCCAATATTTTTCCAATATTTATCCAAAGTTTTGGTTTGGTTGTGATGTAATTCTGTTTTGGTTGAATTAATTATTTTAGCGCGATTGCCCCACAGGGCCGGACGCCAGAGATTGCCGCCACGAGGACACGGCACCGGTGCGCAGTGTCGTGTCCTCGGGTGTTCTATTATTATTTTTTTATATTAGATTTTTCTGCAGGCCTAATTCAAATAAAAATAGTATAAAATCAAAAAGATGGTAAGTATTGCAACTCTAATAGACAGAGGATGTTGCATAATTATATGCTTCAGCGATTTATTTATCTTTTACGACTTGGTGACATTTGAAATTCAGGCAGTTCTTAGTGATTAAACTTACGCTCACCAGTCATGCTTCCAGTTCCGACAAACATCTCTCTAATTCGTACTGAAAGATTCTCATCTGAATCAATCTGCACCAGTAATCACTAGTTTACACAAATGCTTGACTGACGGCATATCGTCGTCATCAAACGTGATCTGTTCGCAGTCATTACTCCACTTGAGTCATTTGACGGTCACGAGTTAATTTCATGGTCTGATTATGGTGACTGTACTTATTAGCGGCACCATTGTAATATGGTACTCAAAATTACAGCTGAATTTCAGCTAGTGTGAGTTTTTTTCTATGAATCATGGGTGACGGATTCCTGTTCGGTGTATTGTGTCATCTAGTATGTGTGTGACCCACATTAGTGGGGATTCTGAAAAATTGTGGTCGTAATTTTTCACAGATGTTATTCATATGTGAACTTCAGATGTGATATATTCGTAATACAAAACATGGTTTATTTTTATTGTTATTGGGTTGCAAACTAATAAGCGACGGTCATCCCAGCGTATAGTCTGCGGCATTGGCATCACGCGACAAATAAATATCAATATTTTTCTCGGTGGTAGGCCATAACATCGGCCGCCGGCAGAAGTTACCACCCACCAGACAAAGCCTTGCCGCCAAGCGATTTGTCGTGTTCCGGCATGATGTCTGGTGAAGCCGTTCGGAGGACGGGTCTGAGCAGTTGTGTTGCGATGTGTGCTGGGTACGATGCGCCTAATGTTGTTGTGTTGGGAGTTTGGTCGTGGAGGGTCTTCAGATCAATCTCCCTTTGGCGCAGCATCGTTGGTCGTGTTGTTGGGTTTAACATTGCATCACCTCGCTCAACTGCCGTCTTCCTTCCTATTCGCTCAGTTTTTCTGAGTGAATAGGCTCTTAATAAACTAGCGCGTTTTACCATCAACGATCGCATCACTGCTTACCATCAGGCGGGAATGCGGTCAAGTGCTAGTTTATAACCATTAAAAAAAATTTTATATATATCTCATTTGCCTCTCACACCTAAAACCATATTTCTCAAACCGGAATACAGCAACTCTATTTGACTACATATATGTATAAAAGTTTATTCGGACGACTACCGAAAGGGCCTGTCAGACTTTTACTGACTAAAACTCACCCATGTTCTTTTACTAGGCTGTGCACCATGAGCCACGGTATCTCTCCCGAATAACTCGCGGCTCGGATGTCTACCTGCACAAACATTTGAGAGGTGTTTTTTCTTTTTCTTTTCTATAATTATAAACTAGTGCTAGCACCTGATGGTAAGCAGTGATGCAAACGTAAACTCAACAACACGAGCAACGATGCTGCGCCAGAGGGAGATTGATCTGGAGACTCTCCACGACCACATTTGGCGCATCGTACCCGACACATATCGCAACACAATTGCTCAGACCCGTCCTCCGTACGGCTTCACCTGACATCATGCCGGAACACGACGAATCGCTTAATCACTTGGCGGCAAGACTTTGTCTGGTGGGTGGTAACTTCTGCCGGCAGCCGATGTTATGGTCTACCTCCGAGAGATGGAGATGTTTATAACGGACATAACATTAGCTTATTATAAGTATTTAGAGTATTTATTCCTATACTTTCATGTGATCGAAACAATCGAAGGACTGGAACAATTTGCTAGCGACGGTGTTTCCGTCACACTACAATTTGAGTGTCTTCAAGGCTAGCGTGAATAGGTCTTAATAAACTAGCGCGCTTTACCATCAACGATCGCATCACTGCATACCATCAGGCGGGATTGCGGTCAAGCGCTGGTTTATAATTTATAAATAAAAAAAAAAACATTTTGGACAGTTTGTCCTTGCTTGGTCTTAAATACTTTTGTCATATGTTTATTGTTATTATATTATAGCCATCAAATATTCTTGTTGGTGATAGCCTGAAACACAGGTTTAAATAAACCTAGTTCGGGTGGTCCCAACATTAGTTTTAAATCGTAACTTTAAAGATTTATATTATGTATTAGACTACAGTAAGTTAGCTTTTACGATTTTTATTATTAAGATAATATTTCAGACTTAAAGTCCCGATTTCCTCAAGATGGTTTCCTTCACCTTTAGTCATTGATGTTCAAGATATACTTAGAAAGTACATATAACATTAGAAAAGTTACATTGGTACTTGCCTGACCTGGAATCGAACCCGCGCACTCATACTTGAGAGGCTGGCGTTTGAACCACTAGGCCACCACGACCTTAAGTTGTTTATTCTTACAATATTATACGCGCAAGGGCAAGCAATCTCTAACCAAATAAAATATGAACTCAATCAGGGTCTGACCTTTAGTTAGCAATCAGGAACAATAATTAGTAACAATACGATGATATTATAATTATATTTACAGTAAGTAATCTATAAGCAGCAACATTGTATTGACATGGCAACAAAATGTGTTGTTATTTGTCCATGAATTTAATACATATCGTTTATCTTGTCAATATGAAAGTAAGCTATGCTAGTTTCACTTGCAAATGGAATAAAATAAAAATGAAATTTATTAAAAAACATACATATATCAAAAATGAATGTATTAAAAGTCTGTTTGTATAGTAATAAAAATCTTAATGATTGACCACTGGAATTATGACTTTCCAGTGGTCAATCACTGACACTCCACTCAATCTCTGGCGCCATTTTGTTAGTAGATTACGAAACTTGTCAAAATCCATCATTATGATCGGCTATTCCGACACTATTGTAATAGCAGACTATGGCCCCAGGTTCATAGAACTGATAAAGCAACTAATAGATGGGTGACCGTCTTTACACACCGAGACTCCTACATAGCGCCGTTGGTCCTGGTAGTACGTTCGTGGATCTTAAATACGTTATGGGAGGAGCTCTAAACTCTGTCAAACAGTATTACCCAGTAACTTGGTTTGGGAGGTCAGATAGGCAGTAGCTCTATCACCCAGTAACTGGGCTGTGGAGGTCAGATATGCAGTAGCTCTATTACCCAGTAACTTGGTTGTGGAGGTCAGATAGGCAACAGTAACTGGGACGTGCAGGTCAGCTAGGCAGTAGGTCTATTGCCCAGTAACTGGGTTGTTTAAGTCAGATAGGCAGTAGCTTTATTAACCAGTAACTGGGTTGTTATGGTCAGATAGGCAGTAGCTCTGTTACCCAGTAACTGTGTTGTGGAGGTCAGATACGTGGTAGCTCTATTACCGAGTAACTGGGTTGTAGAGGTCAGATAGGCAGTAGTTTCATTACCCAGTAACTGGGATGTGGAGGTCAAATAGGCAGTAGTTTTATTACCTAGTAACTGTTATGTAGAGGTCACATAGGAGGTAGTTCTATTACCCAGCAACTGGGATGTTTGGATGTTTAGGTCAGATAGGCAGTAGTTCTATTACCCAGTAACTTGGCCTGGGAGGTCAGATAGGCATAGGTCTATTACCCAGCTGGTATTACTTACCCTCAACTGGGTTGTGGAGCTCAGACAGGCAATAGATCTTTTACCCAGTAACTGAGTCGTGGAGGCCAGACAGGCCATAGATCTATTACCCAGTAACTGGGATGTTTGGGTCAGATAGGCAGTAGCTTTATTAACCAGTAACTGGGTTGTGGAGGTCAGATAGGAGGTAGCTCTATTAAAATAGTAGTACTCTAGCTGCGAC
This sequence comes from Sesamia inferens, assembly GCA_037179545.1. Taxonomy (NCBI): domain Eukaryota; kingdom Metazoa; phylum Arthropoda; class Insecta; order Lepidoptera; family Noctuidae; genus Sesamia; species Sesamia inferens. The sequence goes on along the minus strand of CM073935.1, from coordinate 10,002,517 downwards.
TGGTTAGACACCCAACCAATTTACTCGCAAAAATATTTGGTAAAATGTTGAAAAAGGATTTTTTTATATATTTATTAGCTGCACCCCGTGTTTTCACCTGCGTAAGTAGTAGTAATATAAAAAATAAATAATAACCTATTCTCATGCCTAAAGAATGTATATACCTACGAAAGTTCATTAAAATCGGTTCAAGGGAACACTGTTGGATCGTGGTTGCGGGTTGGTTAAACAAGAAACCGTGGCCCTGGCCGTCACACAGGCAAGTGAAGAAACACGGGAGGGTTTTAGTCAGTAAAAGTCTGACACGCCCTTCCGCTCCGCCCAGAGCGGGAGAAGTCATTTGAGGATTTCCCATCCCAACAAAAAAAAAGGCCAATAACTGTGACGTAAGCCTTAAGCCGTACGGAGGACGGGTCTGAGCAGTTGAGTCGCGCTGTGTGCCGGGTACGATGCGCCAAATGTTGTGTCATCAGTTTGGTCGTGGAGGGTCTCCAGATCAAGCTCCCTCTGCAAATCTGCATCGTCGGTCGTGTTGTTGATTTTAACATTGCATCACTTCGCTTAACTGCCGTCTTCCTTTCTATTTACTCAGTTTTTTTAGTGAATAGGCTCTTAATAAACTAGCGTGTTTTACCATCAACGATTGCATTACTACTTACAATCAGGTGGGATTGCAGTCAAGCACTAGAAACACAATAATAAAACACAATACAACACAATACAAAAATAGAAGATTCAATATATATGCATTTGCCTCTACATAGATTCCTATGTATACAGTTGTTAAGAAAACCCTGTCCGACCCGTGAAGGTGTCGTTAGGTATCGATAACTGATTCTACTAATGCATACAAAACCGGGCTAAACTTAAAAAAAAAAATCCCCCCAAAATAATTAATATTATTTCGCAAAAAGACGTAACTTAATAAATGTGCGTTATGCACCCTTCCGCGGGCGGCGGGCGGCAGGGCACGCAGTACGTGGTCGCTTCGCTATTCGCTCATAATAATACCGGTGTTGTCACTTTTTAAAAATTACCAAATTTCGGGGAAGTTGGAATTAATTCGCGGGAAAAATAGATTATTTCAAAATTCATTTGTACCATGATGATTACGTAAAATTTTATATTATATTTGGTCATTTGTTTACCTAACCTTTATTATCCTTTTGGGTCGGACAGGGTTTTCTTAACATACTGTATAGGTTGTGTCTACATAACGGTGTCAAAACATTTTTATTACACTACAATGGAACTAATTTTTTAACATTGATCCAAAGTGATCGCTCACGAAGATCGCATCAAGGCTTCTTTTCAGGCTGTGTAAATATCACGTTATTATGTACTCAGTATCATGAGACGACTGTCTGCGTTTCATGGTAATTTGAACATCAAATATACGTTTACGCCCAAATTGTTTGTTTAGAGAAATATATATTATGGTGAATACGCAGTTGCAGCCCATTAAAGTTTTTTTTTTTTTAACTTATAAACTAGCGCTTGACCGCAATCCCGCCTGATGGTATAGGTAAGGTGATCGTTGATGGTAAAGCGTGCTAGTTTATTAAGAGCCTATTCACTATTCAAGATGGAATATATTTATATATTAGGTACTTTCAAAACGTACAGATGACAGCACATCAAGCTAATACAATCTGTCAGATTCCCTTATTATATTTTCAACTTTATTTCTAAAGCATTAAGGCTCAAGGTTGATTGGGAATATCTGACAGTTAGGTGTAGCTTGAACTGCTGTCGCCCGTATATATACAACATGTAAATTAATTAACGCACTTCCTGAAAATAGTTTGTTCAGGGTCGTTTACGGATTTGGTTTATATCATTTTTAATATAGTTTTTTTTTTTTAGTTTTTTAGTAACTATAAACTAGCGCTTGACCGCAATCCCACCTGATGGTAAGCAGTGATGCGATCGTTGATGGTCAAGCGCGCTAGTTCATTGAGAGCCTATTCACTCAGAAAAAACTGAGCGAATAGGAAGGAAGACGGCAGTTGAGCGAGGTGATGCAATGTTAAACCCAACAACACGACCAACGATGCTGCGCCAAAGGGAGATTGATCTGAAGACCCTCCACGACCAAACTCCCAACACAACAACATTAGGCGCATCGTACCCGGCACACATCGCAACACAACTGCTCAGACCCGTCCTCCGTACGGCTTCACCAGACATCATGCCGGAACACATAGTCAAGTTTATATCCCAAAAATACGGAAATTATTGTCATATAAACCCTGTTTGTGCTGACTTTTAAAATCGCTGTTTTACTTGTATTCATACAAATTTAATCATTCAATACAAAATAAAGAAAAATAAACCTTATTCCAAGAACTTGAAGGTCTTCGTTCTCCAAGAATTGGTATGACTAATTTAATGAATAACAATGCAAATACATGTTAAATTAAAAATTCATTGTATGTATTACGATTATAACTTAATATTCTAATTGGGGTGTTTGAGGGTGTGTCTCAATTACATTACATGTTGTAGGTATACAGAGTGGTGCTAACAATACGACAATAAATGAAAACAAGAAGAATACAGGTTCATAGGAATAATCCTAACCCATAGGAAAAAACCTAGCATCAAAAATTAAAAAAAAAATTCAAACAAACTAAATCGCATAAAATTGCAAACGAAATAGAACATCCTTTAAAAATATTGGTTCACTGACCTCCGATCGGCGACAGCGCGATCTTGTATCGACTTGCTTTTTTCGCGCCATTATTATTAAAGTTTGGTACCGCAGGATGCGGCGGCCATTGACCTGTAAGCGCTTCTTTATCAACATGTAGAAAATGTGAAAAATGAAAAATAATTTCCAGTGACTAAACTAATGCATATATTTATATGATTTTCTATGGGTAGACTGAGAATGTGTTGAGGTACACGATGTTTAATTTATTGTCGTATTGTCAGCACCACTGTATATAGTGACGAACGACCACGAACATATTTCTTGCTTTTTTCTTTTCTTTTTCTTTTGTTTTGGCAGGAGTAGGAATACCTCATGGACGGCCAATGAGTCAGTCTGGGCAGTGCCGGACTGTTACCGGCCAAAACCAACCCCTGCCTTTGCTCAGTGTCCCTCTGACGTAATTAGAGAACTTGTTTCCACTAATATGTTAACACTTGGAAACTTTCTACGGCTATTTTTGCATTTGCGTTTTGATTTAAAGTAAACAGCAATCAAACATGGTACTTACATTGCACAATGTAATGTACGTTCGTAACTACTATACCTAATGTTCGTAGCAACATAAAATGCATAGAATATAAATAGAAAATAAAGGAAAAAATTTCTTAAGACTAAAGCCCAGCGTATAAATACTTATGCATAGGCAAACTTAAAGCCATTTTCTATTATAATATATCCACATTTTCTATCAGTCAGGTTTTGTTGAAGCAGAGACCAAAAGTGGTAGGTTGCCCCACACTAAGAATTACTCCTGTTACAAACATTCAAATTCGCATACATAAACAGCCTCGTGGAACGTGGAGCAACTACTTGATGGCCACACAATTATTTGTTCAGTGAAGGAATCGAATCCAAAACACGCAGCACAGCAATCCATGACTCAGTCACTACAACAACCGTGTCCTCAAAAAGGTGGAATAAATATTTTAAATATAAAGAAGAATCTAGTCATCCTTTCCTAAAGGTGTACATGTGGAGAAGAAGGGGGAAGCTCCACCACAACTATGAAAGCGCAAAAGCAAATAGGCTGTCAATAGTTAGTCAACAACACAATAAAACAAATCAATAAATAAAATAAAATAATCATCCTTATCATTTCAGTCAGATAGACGTCCACTGCTGGATTTGAATCTCCACGACGACCGGTCCTGCGCCTCCCGTATCCAGCAGTTTCCCGCGACCTTCTCCAGGTCGTCGGTCCACCTTGTCGGGGGCCTACCCACACTGCGTCTAAAGGAAACAATAAAGGAGTAAAAATCTCCTACAGACCTAAAGGACAAGCACTAGTTTATAAAAAAAAAACAAAGTTTCACATTTATATATATTTTTTTTAACTAAAGAAATAAAGGAGTAAACCATGCCATCTTTCAATCGTATTCATCAAAAACACGTGTCTCCTAACAAAACCACAACAAAAACTCAAAGCGTTGATAAAGGCGATTTCAATGTTAAAATAACCAAATAATCAGACACTTCTATACATATGTATGTAAGTATCTATATAACAATATAATGAGGCGAACACGACCATGAGAGATCAGCCGGTCGATACTGGACAAATCTCACGGTGGAAACTTATGTACCTAAGTGAGTTGTCAATTGTGTCGTTAGCAGTATTATATTGGTGTGTTTATACACATCTGATCCATCGTCATCAACCTATTTACCGTGCCACTGCTGGGCATAGGTCTCCTCTCATACATAGAAGGATTGAGTGTAATCACCCAGGTTTCCTCAAGATGTTTACCTTCACCTTGTAATCAGTTATTGGTGTCCAAGATATACTTAGAAAGTACATACCTATAACTTTTCTTTTCTTTATAATAAACTGAATAAACTCTTAAAGCTATATCCAAAAACTCAATCAAGCTGTATTACAGAAATAAAAAAATACTTAAAAACCCTAGACTATTACAAAACCGAAAATCTCACAACATGACTTCACATCTAATTCTGCAATATTATAGGCAGGCATTTCTTATATTTATTAGAATGATGTTTAGTATAACATATTGCTTTTGCTTTTATCTGTTAAGCATATTGTTTATTTATAACTTTTATTTTGTCACACTATTACAAATCAACTTTGTGAAGAGAGAATAAATGATAAATTATTATTATTATTATAATTTTAGCCCTACACACGAGTTACATTAGTATTTGTCTGACCTGTAATCGAACCCGCACAATCATACTTGAGAGGCTGGTGTAATAACCACTTGGCCATCACGACTCCGATCCAACCAACACCTTAATTACACTATTACTATCAAATGTAATCATTTTGATGCATACTGCATACTGCAAATCCATTACTCCATGTGTTCGATGAATGTGTCTGCTCAACAACTTAAATAACTCAATGAATTGTCAAAATTGAATTAGCTTCTTCCGCTCTGGACGAAGCGGAAGGGCGTGTCAGACTTTTACTGACTAAAGCTCAGCGTGTTCCTGCACTTGCCTGTAGGCCAGGGCCATGGTTTCTTTTTTAACCAACACGCAACCCTGACCCAGGATGCATTGGTCTTCGCGGACATCGATACGATGTGCTGACATCTCTTTGAAGCGCGCGTCGACCCTTCCCTCCCGATCGACTTGTGAGCTTCGAGCTACCTACTGCTCGCCGGCCGCAAGTCCACGCCTACGGTGGCCGGTAAGGACCAGGCCTGGGTGACCGGGAGTTGGATACACCTACCTATTTGGTAGTCGTTGTAGTCGCTGGAGTTACTGGGTAGTCCACACTATGAGTAGGTTTATTTATCTCTTGTTGAATGAGTAACTTGGAGTTGTTGACGATTATATACAGTATGTTAAGAAAACCCTGTCCGACCCGTAAGGATAATAAAGGTTAGGTAAACACATGACCAAATATAATATAAAATTTTACGTAATCATCATAGTACCAATACAAATGAATTTTGAAATAATATTTTTTTCCCGCGAATTAATTTCAAATTCCCCGAAATTTGGTAATTTTTAAAAAGTGACAACACCGGTATTATTATGGGCGAATAGCGATGCGACCACGTGCCGCGTGCCCTGCCGCCCGCCGCCCGCGGAATGGGGCATAGGTGAGCATAGCGCACTTTTATTAAGTTACCTCTTTTTGCGAAATAATATTTATTTTTTTAGGGGGATTTTTTTTTTAAGTTTAGCTCGGTTTTGTATGCATTAGTAGAATCAGTTATCGATACCTAACAACACCTTCACGGGTCGGACAGGGTTTTCTTAACATACCTACATATATATACCTGGGACAAACAGTCCAACTAGGTAGGTTCAACTTCAAGAAAGAGGTGTCTCGTCGAATTCAGCTCGGCTGGGCAGCGTTCGGGAAGCTACGCTACATCTTCTCGTCGTCCAAGATACCACAGTGTCTCAAGATTAAAGTCTTTGACTAGTGTGTGTTACCAGTGATGACTTACGGAACTGTTGCCACATACGAAGGCTCAGAGTCACACAGAGGGCGATGGAAAGAGCCATGCTCGGAGTTTCTCTGCGTGATCGAATCAGAAATGAGGAGATCCGCAGATGAACCAAAGTCAGTGGGCAGGGCACATTGCTCGTAGAACCGATGGCCGATGGGGCAGTAAGGTTCTGGAGTGGCGGCTACGTACCGGAAGAGGCAGCAGCAGGTGGAAAGTCTTGGGGTAAGCCTTTGTCCAGCAGTGGATCTCTATAGGCTGAAGAAGTAGAAGAATGAGTTATGAGCATGACTAAGAAGTATTGACAGGAGAGCGTGGAGACAAAGCTAAGAGATATTATTATTGACAGGAGAGCGTGGAGACAAAGCTAAGAGATATTATTATTGACAGGAGAGCGTGGAGACAAAGCTAAGAGATATTATTATTGACAGGAGAGCGTGGAGACAAAGCTAAGAGATATTATTATTGTTTTGTGAATGCATTGAACTCTTCAGGGGCTGAATAGCGTGGCAGTCAAGATCCCTTCTAGATGAGATCTGTCGCAAAAACTGTATCTATTTTTCTAGAGGGACTGTAAATGTCTTCTCAAGCGGTGTACATAAATGCAGAAAATATCGTGTCACCAGTCAGATAGGCAACTCCGTGAAAAATAGTGAAAAGTTTTCAGCTGTATCTGATTTCTATGGCAACCTACCCAACATTCTTGGTAACAGGCTAGTCAGCAGATGACATACGGAGAAGGACTCAAATATTTCACAATATTAAGTTCAACTGTTCAAACTGTATTCTTTTAAACTTGTTCCTTCCCCTTTGTGTCAGTGTTCTACATTGAACTGTGAATTTGAACAGTCCGCACATCACATCTTGTGGGAGTGTGTTCTTTGGCAGAACGAACGCAATATTATATTGGATAGTGTACAAGTTACATCCGGAGTCGTTTATTATACAGACCTTGTAGAAACTAGAACCAATTTCCGTGCGTTCAGGCGCTTTTGCCATACCTATTATTGGAATCAATTGTAACAGCTAATACCTACTTAGGACCCATTAACTTAATCAAATTTTATTCCGTGGTGTTTGGCAATCTGGGCTTCTCCCAGTTGCAATTATGTCCCTTTGTGCCGATTGGCCTAGTTCTGTTCTGTCTACTGCTTGTTATGGAGGGAAGTGGAAAAAATATCTTTTTTCTTACTCCTCCGCTATTCTTCTCTGATTAATTTCGTTGCGGGACCCAAGACAGTTGAATCGTTTCTCCGGGACTTGTCGAGCTTCATTGCTCGGCGTTTTTCTGGCGGTCTCCACTGTTGATTCTGACTTTCAGGAGTTGCAGTGGGTGGGAAAAGTGTGGCGGGTTATGTCCCAATAAAAAAAAAAAAAGACGTGTGGCACTCGGGCACTGCCGCGGTAAAGCTATTGCATAGCATTTTGTATCAATTTATGCAATTATAATTATTTATTTATTTTATTTATGCAGTATTTCTTTTTCTTTGATATTAATTCAAGTTACATTTTTTGAGCGTGGTGACCGATAAGAAAACAAATTTTTCTTTTATTAAATAAATAAAACAATCGCAAGACCGGCCGGGCACTGAGGGGCAGGCAAGACAGCTATTGTATCCTTATGACTCCACCAACTGGTATTTCGTTGACTCGGAAACGGCGCACAGGGAGCACCACGAAATATACTCAAATACTCCGAGGTTCTTTTTCAATATACCCCACTGTTTTGTCGTGGTGGCCTAGTGGTTAAAACACTAGCCTCTCAAGTATGAGTGCGCGGGTTCGTTCCAGGTCAGGCAAGTACCAATGTAACTTTTCTAAAGTTATATGTACTTTCTAAGTATATCTTGGACACCAATGACTGAAGGCGAAGGAAAACATCTTGAGGAAACCTGGGCTTTATAAGTCTGAAATCGCCAACCCGCATTGAGCAAGCGTGGTGATTACGCTCAATCCTTCTCTGTATGAGAGGAGATCTGTGCCCAGCAGTGGGACGATAAAAAGGTTATTGATGATGAACGGCGTCGGTGTCGAATTATTTGTTATCAATTTAATATTTTCGAGCTGATCTTTAGTAACATAATCACTTCTGATTGCGTTAACATCTGACCGTAGAATTAATAAATCCTTCCTCAACTTCTTTACGTACGTTCTACGTAGTCAAAGCAAACTGGTGGCAATTTGTGAAGGTCATATGCCACAAAAACTGGGATTGTTCGGGATCCGTGATTTTAAACACCGTAATCGTATATTTTAGGTCTTTCTACTTTTTGTTCTTACGCCTCGATACATGTTTTTGTCTTGTCTTCGTAGAAACAAACAATAACTTTTTTGCCTCATCAATGTCTTCCTCAGAAAAAGCCGACGAGAATATTTTTATTAAACTTTCGATGTTTCGTTTCGGAGATAACAATATTACAACTCGTACACTTAAATGTACTCGTATTAACATTGTTCACCGACATCTTTCTGTAATATTTTATTTAATAAAACTTCAACTTCAACTCTTGATCTGGTCCCTGTGGATAGATACCACAATTTTGCCAATAACACGTGTAACAAATTATAGAAATTCTTTAAAAAAATATTTCACAATAATGGCGGATATCGCCAATCACAGTTGTAAAAACGGCCGCGTGAGCACTTTTTACTCTATAAAATCACGCGCTTTTATTTAGTAAACAACACTATAAATAATTTAAAAGTCCAATGAAAAATTAGCGTGACATTCATCTTAGCTTTTCCGTTAAAAAAAAAGCTATTTTATAAAAACACTACTTAATTTGAATAAAAGTACTTAATAATTAATTATATGAAAAGTTTTTAAGGTAGCCATGACAACGTCGATGATGTCTATGACATATTTCTATAGAAGACCTATTTCAGAGTGAAAATTAATCGCAAGTTTAGCACATCGCGACTATCAGTAACATGACAAGTGTGTAGAACTGAGTTCGCGCCCTGCAATATGCATGCTCTTTTTGAAAATCAATAAATTGTTTTCAAAAGATGTAGTCGCACGCACACAAACATACCGTGCCGAAGACTGCCGAACTGAAACGACGTTAGACGATGTACGGCCTTCAAGCCACACCTCCGTGCCCGTCGGAGTGGGGAGCGTGAGGTTTTTTCGTTACGGAATTTCTGGATTCGGTCCCCGCGCTCAAGGCCCGCGATAGAAGCTATGCAATAGCTTAAAAAAAAAATTAAGTTCAGATTTTTTCTTTGACCTTATGCCAAAAGTGTCTTAGATTTATGTTTGTAGATTGTGTTGTTATACGGATGATAGCAGGTCAAGCTATCCGTATATTCAAGTATTCTCAATTAACCTTGAGCCTTAGTACCTTAGTGGAGTTATGCAGAAAGACCGCATCAGGAACTTCCGTATCAGTGGCAGTCTTCGTGTCCATGACATAGCAGACAAACTGCAAGAGGGTCGCCTATGCTAGTACGGCCACGTCTTACGGAAATCGGCATGTTGCGTGGGTAATAAATGTCTTGCCATGGCTTCTCCGCCGGGCCGGAACAAGCGAGGTAGACCAAAAAAGTGCTGGTTTGACGTTGTAAGAGATGACATACGTGCCAACAATCTTACACTACGGTATGCCAGAGATTGTGCGAAAGGGAGGCGTATATGTAGGAAAGCGGAAGCCGCGGTTGCAACTGGGATTATACGCTGACATGATGATGATGAACCTTGAACCTTAGTGCTTTAGAGACAACGTTGATGATCTAATAAAGAAATCTGACAGATCATAGTAGCTTGATGTGCTGTCGCCTGTAGAAGAAAGGGCAAGATTGGAACTATGAACATTATAACCGGAACTTATTTATAATTAACTAGTAACCACAGTGTATCGTGCCAGGCACGCCATTGTAAGTATTGTACTCGTTCTATTTATAATGGTGTTTGTGTACGCTTGGCTGCGTAATAAGAAATACTACTTTATTAGCTTTCCATAGAGAAAGGGGTCATATTGTATTTGTTTTGTTTAATAAAATATATGCATTTGCATGCTTTAAGTACTAAGCAAAACATGTTCGATCAAATATTTTTATATCACCTTGTATACCATGTCTTAAGCAAATAAAATATCTTATCTTATAATAAAATAGTAAGGGAAAGAATACTTTTTTGGGATTTATATCAGTTTGTGCATAGTATATTCCAGTAGAGATCAAAAACGGCTCAACGGATTTAGATAAAATTTGGTATAAAGCATGATTAAGTTCATCTGTCCAATCCAATCCAGTTCTGGATTAATATATTGAGAACCTATGTTAACGGTAGTAAGTTCCCGAGGAATATTCTTCAGCTGCCACGCGGACGAACTCGCGGGCAAAAGCTAATATTAAATACAATGCTGTAATCGCACGTCTGTTGGTGTTTCTCTAAAACAAATTTGAAATTATAATGGCGTCGTGATGTCAATCTGCAGAGATTTGCTTCGAAAGCAATTAAATTAATTGTACCTCTCTTGAAGTGAAATTTGAAGTAATAACAAGCACAATATTCAAACCATTATAATTTTATTAACAATTTACCTGAAGTGCCTGCTGGGCTTTGGATCACTTACTTATGTAATCAATTTGCAATCACGCCAAAAGGATTTAATTAGAAATATTTAATTGTAGATAATAATAGGGTATTTGATTAAAAAAAACTAATTAGTCCGTCAGTCAGATTTCCAAAAAATACTAGACACGTATTTTTTTCTTTTTTCACATAAACAAAAAATGAAGACGACACAGTGCGTTGAAAACTCGAGTGACGTCACTGGCACTTTAGCGAGCAGTGACGTCACCACTCCTGATCTTTGATGCTTTTTATATTTGTCAATCTTTATTGATTTGATAAAACAAAATATACGTATCCAATATTTTTCTATAATCTGAATGACGGACTAATAAGTTTTTTTAGTCACATACACTTATATATCAGCCCGTTATTGACTCTTCTCAGCATATTAGGAATATTTCTTTATTTAAGAAATAATAATTAATAATTATTACAAAATATTAATTTAACAAAAAACAAGAAACCTCTCGACTAAAGTTACACTATGGCCTAAGAGTGGATGATTATGGATTAGAGACGAATATAAAACGAGACACATCACTAATTGCGGCGCAGTGATATCAGGTAGGATTTCCGGCTTCATCGTTCAAACAATGAGGATGTATGAGAAGGGTTTCCAATTACGCATATGGTCACGGGTCATCGAATCCTTGATAGATATCGATCTGCCCTACATAACTTCTATTTCGTTTTTATACACGTGGTGTAGGCAAGGTAAAGATTATCAAGGACAGACCAATTTTGTATTGTAATTGGTTTCACCTAGTTTTCCAACCAAACGTTGTTCTACTTAATGTTGCTAGAAATAGATTGTTATTTATTATTTTTATAAAGAGGAAGTTATGTAATCCCGCCTGATAGTAAAGCACGCAAGTTTATAAAAGCCTATTCACCCAAAAAAACTGAGTTTATAGGAAGGAAGACGGCACCAACAACACGACCAACGATGCTGCGCCAAAGGGAGATTGATCTGGAGGCCTTCCACGATTAAACTCCCCACACAACCATTTGGCGCATCGTACCCGGCACACATCGCGACACAACTGCACAGACCCGTCCTCCGTACAGCTTCACCAGACATCATGCCGGAACACAACGAATCGCTTGACCGCAAGATTTTGTCTGGTGGGTGGTAACTTCTGCCGGCAGCTGAGGTTATGGCCTACCACCGAGAAAAACTATATAAATTTTATCTCACCGGTTCAAGTTACTGACGGTCAGGCCTTCAAAAAGAACCTCCTTTTCTTTTTTCAGAATGGGAAATTATCAAATAACCTCTCCCTCTCTAAACGGAGTGGAAGAGGGGCGTGTTAGACTTATACTCTAAAACCCAAACGTATTCTTTCACTCGTCTGAGAAGGAACCTCTAGACAATGCAAGCAGTGTCCTGAAGTATCGCTTTCTGAATCAAGCTGCCCGACGAGAGCATTCTCAGATTAAACCATTAGCTGTCACGACTATAGATAAAATCATGAATCTACATGCCAAATGTCAATAACCTCGAGAGTAAATCCAAGATCCTTGATATATTTATCTTTCTTGCACGAGGTTCTCATGACGCGGGACGGTAATGTTAACAATCATTGCACACCGCTCTGATCGATCCACCATCACTACATCAGGCTTATTGGCAACAATAGTCCTGTCAGTGGTGATGGATTGATCTCAGTGCAATGTGATATTTCCGTATGAGAACTGGGTCAGATACATACGATACCCTGGCTTTGGCCGGAGGATCATCATCACCTTCTCAGCGTTAATCCTAGTCTCATCCATAGCTTTTTTAGCTATGTAGCCTGGGTTTCGCTTTACCAGTCTAATTGCTGATTTTGGCTAAATTTCGATATTTTCCGTGAAGCGACTGTCGTCTGACCTCCACAATCCGAAGGCGATATCGTAGCATTGCAGTTAGACCAGTTGTTGGACTTTTGAGGGTTCCAACAACCGGTAACGACTGTCATTAGAAGTTCGTATGGCAACCGGGACCAACGGCTTAACGTGCTTTCCGAGGCACGATTAGACCAGTGCAAATATTCATATTCATGCAAAAAAATTTTTCCTGATCATTGGTGAATAAAAATATGTAGGAAAAATGTTTGCGTTTCTGTTTTATTCAGCGAATTTTTTATATTAACAAAAATGACAACTATATCATGACAACCTAACATAATTACAAAAAAAAGAATAATAGAAAAAATATAAAGAACAAGAAGGCTAATTGCTTTGCAACGATCTCGATCGTGCACATGCTCCCCCTTTCAAAGCAGAACGATCTTCTTTAGAGGTCGGCGGAGAATTCCGGCAGATGTCCTGACGTCGACCACTCTGAGGTTTCCGTCACGACCAGGGAACAGCGCTGTGACCACGCCTCGCGGCCACGTGCCTCTCGGAAGGTCTCCATCTGCGATTAGTACAGGGTCTCCAATTTTGACCGACACTTCACCGCCGCGGACTCTTCGTGGTGCTAGCTCTGGTAGGTATTCTCGGACCCACCGCCGCCAGAAATGATCGGCCAGTCTATACTGCGCTATGATGAACTCGTTAAGCTCCGGATCCCTAGCAGCGGTATCTGCAGTGTGGTATAGCTTTTCTACCGGCCTAGTTTTACTGCACGCGAAACCAAAAATTACCCAGCCCAACACCGTTTGTATCGCTACCGGTTGATACTTGGTACCCTTTCTCGTGGCGTTCGCTATGGTGAGATGCCAATTATCAATTCCGATCACTAGCATAGGCTTCGCGTTGTCGTAACACAGCTTTGGAGTTATGTCAGACAGATAGGGGTAAGTATGCAGGTCGTTGCACCTGGCATATTGTTTCCATGCTAACCCTAAATTTTTAATTGATCGCGCGTTCCTTATGGTAAAGGTTTCGTTTACATGCTTGCCCTTTATCTCGAAGTCGACGTACCGTACCTCGGTCTCCCGAGACAACCCGCCGACACAATCCAAATGTATCTGCGCACACGGTCCGCTAGCACCTATACGGTCAGTAATGTCGGAGTCGATGAACGTCGAAGTCGACCCGTCGTCCAACAACGCGTACGTGTCTACCTTACCCGCAGGTCCCGATACGGTGACTGCTACCATCTTCAGAAGGGGACGATGAGTAGGAACCACAGCGAGCTCCCTGGATGCGTCCGGCGCCGCGACTGTGTGGTTGACTATCTCCCGCACTACGCTGGAACCCGGATCGACCGAAATGGCTGCAGAAGGAACCTGGGAGGGAGGCGTGTTGTGTGGCGAAGCATCTCGTTCAACGAATGTCGATGTGAACTCGGGATTGTGTAACAGAGTGTGGTGTCTATTCTTGCAGTCACCTATTTGGCATTTATTTTTGTTATTGTTACAGAACCGGAAAGTATGTGGCCTTTTTTCTAAACAACGATAACAAATTTTATTTTCTTTTATAAACTGCCACTTTTCATGAATTGACATTGACTTAAACTTGTCACATTTCGATATGTCGTGTGACGATTTTTTACAACATAAACAAGACGACCTACGAATGTTTCGTGTTTTTTCGGTAGATGGATGTTTTTCAGAGTACGAATGCACCGTGTGCACCAGCTCCACCTCCTCCACGGTTGCATGCGTGCGTTCTCTATGAATGTGATTATGTGACAAGTCCGAGAAAGTGCTGTCGAACTTGGTGTGTAGGTCCACCTCTTGGGCCAGGAACCTAGACAGCAGCTCCACCTTGCCCAGGCTGGAGGTAGGGCCAGCGCCGACATGTGTCGCAGCGAAGTCCATCCACCTTGTGCGCACCAGTAGGGGCAGTTTATTGATAAGAGCAATAAACAATTCTGGGGAATACAGATAGTCTGATTCATTTAAAAGTTTAACAACCTCTACACAATTTCTAACGCGTGAAGAGAACGCAGGAAGGTCTCTCAATTCATTGTTCACTTTAGGTAAAGCACGGATGGCTGCAACCTCTCGTAGCACTATCTACTCAGGCCGTCCGAAGCGCCTATCTAGTTCTTCTAAAACTACGTCAGGGTGTAAGGCTGTTGACAGAAGAACGCACACCGCCTCACGTGCTGTACCTTTCAATGACACACCTAGGCGGGCAAGGTTTTCAGCGGGTGTATATGTGTTAGCAGAGTCTAGGTATGACCGCTTGAACACGAGCCAGTCAAGTGGTGCTCTGCCGTCGAACACAGGTAAGTTTATATGATTTGACCTCTGGACCGGTCTGTTGTTGGAACTATTGTTGAAAGGAAGTTTCCTTACCAGACTATCAAATGCGGAGACAAGTTGACCCACCGGATCCTGGGCGCTTCGGTACTCACGAGCCGGGGCGACCGCTGTGTAGGACTCGGCGTAGGTCCTCCCCCTAGGCGTAGGAACTCCCTCTGGATCGAACTCGGGTCTGGCAGATTCCTCTAGTCCCGTATAGTTAATTGGGTTACTCTGATATTGGTATTGTGACGTACCTGGCTCAAAGTAGTGCACCGTATTAGTATGATTTTGAATAGGGAATGAATTAATATTTCTTACTTGTGATGATGGCGAAGATCGTGGTGGAGCAGGATTGGGTTTCTCAGATGGTACAACAGTGTCATTGTTTTTGTTGTCGGTTTGTGACTCAATGACTTGCACACTACTGTTTACCCAATTTGAAATGCTGGCCCTGCTGCGACCAGATTTTCTACTGCACCTGCTACCTTCTTCGGCCTCAATGGTAGCAACTGCAGCCTGATGTTCCAGCTCAGCAGTTCGTTTTTCTAATTCAAGCCTTTTGGCTGTTAACTGTAGTTGTAGTTGTAGTTGAGCTTGCAGTTTCTCCTCTTCCGCAGCTAACTCCAGACGGGCGAGTTCACGGGCGTGTTGTGCTTCGGCGGAGAGCTTCCTTGCCACTACCGATGAGCGGCTGGTGACAGAGTGTGTTTTTGAGGGACTGGCGAGTGTGCGGGACGTGGAGACTGTAGACTGCACCGGAGGCGGAGTCGCAACGCTAGCGGGCGCTGCCGTTGACGCAGGACGAGGCACGCTGTTTTGTGCGGCCTCAGCATCGGGCTGTAGCCGAGTCTGGCTCCGCGTGACAACCATTTGTGTCCTATAAATACTACTCACTAACTCGAAGGACCAATTTTCCTGATCACTGGAGAATAAAAATATGTAGGAAAAATGTTTGCGTTTCTGTTTTATTCAGCGAATTTTTTATATTAACAAAAATGACAACTATATCATGACAACCTAACATAATTACAAAAAAAAGAATAATAGAAAAAATATAAAGAACAAGAAGGCTAATTGCTTTGCAACGATCTCGATCGTGCACAAAAATATTTGCATTCGCGCCTCCTTGCGCAGCGGCCACGTTGGCTACCGCTACGCCACGGAGACTGTCGCTCGGAGGATAAACCCTTTTTTATGAAGGACACACTTGCATTTTATCAAGCAAGAAACACTAGTTTGAAATCCTGATTTGAAAGGAAGTAGTATCGAATTTACTGTTATTATATAGATTTTTATCAATAAGACAGTGTAAAAGTACGTCATATGACCACGTATCACCCGGCTGTGCCGTGGGGAGAGAGATCAACACTCTTCTGACATTATCAACATTATCTGATAAAAGGCCTATAGATCAGTTTATTTTTAGTATAGTTTTCAGACGTCAAAATGATATTATTTTGACGTCTATGATGATAATGTTGAACATAAGTATATTTATGTTATAACAGAGTCTCCACGAGTATCGGTACAAAATACTTGTCTGGCGCATCCCAGGGTGTCAGCATCAACCATCATTCACATGACATTCATTTATTAATCTGTTGCAAACCTCTAACCTAGTCAGTGGATGATAATTTTTATTTTTGCCACATATGTATTGAGGTTGAATTTTAATATTGTCTCTGGCTGATAATTTTTATAAAGAAAATTAATTCAAGTTTAGAAGTCAGATTCGAAAGACAGGAGAAAAATGTTTTGTTGTTTTGTAGTAGTTGTAAAAATGCGGTCGAAAAGAATGGTTTGGTTACTTATATATAAAAGAAATTATAAGATGTAATGTGAACACAATGAGTTTTTTATAGAGTCTTGTATTAAACATAAAGGAAGAATGAATTATATTGGATTTTATTTTGAAGCTTTACTACAGGATCCCAGGAAGAGCTGCATCATATTTATTTCACATATTTACAACAATATGTAATTGAGATCTGAGGAGTCTTGTACCCAAATTCTTGGAGCTGCTATTAGCTCCGTCTGACTTGAGATCGAAGTTTATTTAGAGAAGTCTGTGTCAGCTACGGTAATACGTGTCACCACTCCATAGACATGCATTTGATAATCTTGTGACTGCGCTAGTGAGTCGAATTCGCGCAACTGAATTTTGGGCCGAAGATATTTTAACTTCTTAGTTTTGGTGAAAACTCTTTAATTTTGTCTTTTTGGAAAAGTATAAAGGACAAGATAGAATTTCACGAAGTGGAAACAAAACTCAATATGTAGGTCCATAAGACTAGTAATTGTAAAACACTCAGCATCATGTCAGCGTTAATGCCAGTTGCATGCGAAGCTTTTTCAGCTTTGGAGTCTGGGGTCCGCTTCATCAGTCTAACTGCTGATTTTGGCTAAACTTCGATATTTTCCGTGAAGCGACTGCTGTCTGACCTCCACAATCCGAAGGCGATATCGTAGCATTGCAGTTAGACCAACTTTTGGACTTTTGAGGGCTCCAGCAATCGGTAACGACTGCCATTAGATGTTCGTATGGCAACCGGGACCAACGACTTAACGTGCTTTCCGAGGCACGACCAGATCAGTGCAAATATTCATATTCATGCATACAAATATATGCACTGCCCGAGATCGATCACGCGCCTCCTTGCGCAGCGGCCGCGTTCCTTACCGCTACGCCACGGAGGCTGTCAATTGTGTAAAACACTTACAGAGGGAATCTTATCATCTTTCAAACATATTTATTTATTTATATAACAATTGCTTATTGAACTTACAGTACATACCAAAGCACGTATCAAGCCAACAGCAGAACATTTAACTAAAAAACTTGACACAAACATGTAGCATCTGCTGTACATAAACAACTTTTAACTCCTGAGCAATTAGAGCGTCTAGTGCATTGATCGCCTGAGGCCTATGTCCAGCAGTGGACGTCTTTCGGCTGAAATGATGATGATGATATTACAAAATTGGTGTTATGGCTGCATTTGTCTAGAACACTCTGGTATAATGATGTCAAACAGGAAACACCGGACACATCTAGTTAAAAAAAAAGCGTTTTAAAAGTTTTTGTTAAAACCTACTTAAAGAAAATAAATTATTTATCATTTATCACTGCATATAATAAAAGAGACATTAACAGTTAATCATATAACTCCCGCACGACATTATCACATGCAATACGGATGGCACAACCGACGTATCAAATCAAAGTCATATGAATAAGATCAATTCCGATTGATCAACGATGATAGTACGAATTTGTGGCATTCATATGACAAGAGAATTGAAACTCAAGCTGTTCATTGGTGTCGATGAAATCCTGTTTTAAATTTCGTCATGGGTCAATTAAATCAATTGACCATTTTGTGGCATTAGATTGTGATCGGCTAACACGTGAAAAGATGTGAACGAAGATGTTAACTGAATTCATAATCAATGGTCTCGGCGTCTCCCAAATCAAAGGTTATCAGAAGTTAATTGATATCGAAATTCATTTCTATTTGTTTTATACCTACCATATTGGCATGCGGATGATACTTTGCGTCTTAATAAAAATATTTCATGCATTTGTGTGGACTGGGAGGAGCAGCTGCCCCTCTCCCCATTCTAAAAAGTTAAAAAGTAAAACAACTAAAGTCCTAAGTCTTTGCCATGACTTGCTAGATAGATTATTAAGAAGATGTAAGACGAGTATTTTTCTTCACTTGCCTATGCGCCAGGGCCACGGTTTTTCTTTTGACCAAGCCTCAACCCTGACCCAGGCATCGATCTTCATGGACTCCGTCACGATATGCTAACATCTTTTGAAAGTGTGCGTGAAAAACAGCGTACCGTCGACCTTTGCCCTTCGCCGGGCCTGGTCTGCCCGCAAGCCCGCACCTACGGTGGCCTGCCATGTACTCTCGCTCTCAACCATGGCCTGGACCAGGGCCGCAGATCGCCGATACGAGGTTCGGGCGGTTCTCCGCCCCAGCCAGGCAGACCTCCACCGTAAACTCCATCGTGTCCTCAAGGCGATCCCCACATGTAAGACGAGCCTTACATTTTTTTAATGATCAGTCGAACCTACAACATCTGAAAAGCTTCATGTGCTCTCGAATTTCGACGTCTTTGGTTCAATTAACGAAGACAAGGCGAACTTGACAATGGCATAACTTGGTAATCTACAAAAAAAAAAAACACATTTATCTGAGGAAAGTTCTTGATGAAAATCCCTTTTCGGACAGTTGTAAAAATATTTAGCTAAACCATGATTTGCCAAGCCATTCTCCAACTATTTAGCTTGAGCTGGACATTCATTCTAACCGGATTCAGCTGAATTTTACATGAAGTAATTACCTATCTTACCACCACAACCCAGATACTGGGTACTACAATATCCTTTGATAATACTGGCAATAAGTCTACGATATAGCTCTTCAAGTCGCAAAAATTAAGTGCCAGTGGGTGGGGCATATTGCTCGCAGAACCGATGGCCGATGGGGCAGTAAGGTTCTGGAATGGCGGCCACGTACTGGAAGACGCAGCATAGGGAGGCCCCCAACAAGGTGGACCGATGATCTGGTGAAGGTCGCGGGAAGCCGATGGATGCGGGCAGCACAAGACCGGTCATCGTGGAAAGCCTTAGGGGAGGCCTTTGTCCAGCAGTGGACGTCCATAGGCTGAAGAAGAAGAAGAAAGGCGGGGCACATTGCCTGTAGAACCGATGGCCGATGGGGCAGTAAGATTCTGGAGTGGCAGCCACGTATTGGAAGAAACAACGTAGGAAGCCCCCAACAAGATGGACCGATGACCTGGTGATGGTCGCGGGAAGCCAATGGATGTGGGCAGCACAAGATCGGTCATCGTGGAAAACCTTGGGGAAGGCTTTTGTTCAGCAGTGGACCATAAAGGACCTCTATAGGCGCATTGGTGTCCAAGACTTACTTAGAAAGTACATATAACTTTAGAAAAGTTGCATTGGTACTTGCCTGACCTGGAATCGAACCCGCGCACTCATGCTTGAGAGACTGGTGTTTTAACCACTAGGCCACCACGGCTTATGATTTATGGGATGTATATAGCTCTGCGTAAATACATACTACGGTAAATAGTTCCCGAGCGTTTGCCGTCAAACAAAGTATTATTATAAATTGATTAAATATTGAAAGTACTAAAGTAAAATCTTCCTGTGCTGGGTCCTCCTGGGCCAGACCAGGAATTATTAATGAAGTATCTGCCCCCATGACCCCCACCCCCTGGATCCGCCCTTGGATAGCTGGAGGTTTATTTATGTCGTGGATGGCGGTGACATTTCAATAAAAGCTTTTCATTTGATTTATATAGTAGTGGGGTAAACGCTGTGACGTTATTTGGAACGTTACGTGGATAAACTCGTTTTGGAAAGAGAGGATTGACGAATGGTTACTTCACTTTGAGGTGCGGACCAAGCTATATCCCCAGGGCGCAACTGTCGGTTTGCCTATTTAAATTATTATTGCCAACATTGGAGGATATATTAACACTTCGTGCTTTAATTCAAAACTTCATCTGCGAAATGGACCCCTTACCACCACATCAAAACGGTGACGACCCTAACGCTCCGCTGTTGCTTTTTTTTTTTTTTTTAATAATTATAAACTATCGCTTGACCGCAATCCCGCCTGATGGTAAGCAGTGATGCGATCATTGATGGTAAAGCGCGCTAGTTTATTAAGAGCCTATTCACTCAGAAAAACTGAGCGAATAGGAAGGAAGACAGCAGTTGAGCGAGGTGATGCAATGTTAAACCCAACAACACGGCCAACGATGCTGCGCCAAAGGGAGATTGATCTGAAGACCTTCCACGACCAAACTCCCAACACAACTGCTCAGACCCGTTCTCCGTACGGCTTCACCAGACATCATGCCGGAACACGACAAATCGCTTGGCGGCAAGGCTTTGTCTGGTGGGTGGTAACTTCTGCCGGCGGCCGATGTTTATTCTTTACTGTACACCAATCAAACATCGAACAAAATACATTGAACACAAAACATACAATGGGCTGCCTTATCGCTAATACGATTTCTTCCAGGCAACCAAAGAATGGACAGATTCTCCTGAACCACAAATGGGACTGTCGTTGGTGCAAACATCATTATTACAATATACTAAAGTACGTCATGTATATACTTTCGTTCAATGTCAGACACAGGCTTCATCTCTGTGAGAAGTACTGGCTATAATCTACTACGCGGGCCCAGTACGACAGTATAGATAATAAAAAAAATAAAAAAATAACACAGAAAACCTCAATCTATACTTAATATATAAAGTTTGTTTGTTTGAACGCGCTAATCTCAGGAACTATTGGTCCGATTTGAAAAATTCTTTTTTGCGTTGGATAGCCCATTAATCCAGGAAGGTTTTAAGCTATATAACATCACGCTGCGACCAATAGGACTGGAGCATAATTAACTCCAGGCGAACGAAGCCGCTGGCGGCCGCTAGTAGTAGATAAGTACATTTCATATAGGCACAATATAATGTTCCCACTGCTGGGACACAAGCCTCCTCTCGGTGAGAGCGAGTGGGCCGTAATCTACCACGCTGGCCCAGCGCGGGTTGGTAGAGGTCACATGTCCCCGACCATGAAAATCCCGCCTCCTAAACTAGGGGGACCCTATGACTTAGGAGTCAGTGTTCTATAGGTGAACAAGAGATCTTAATATAATATGTTTGTGCTAACAAAACCTATAATAACTAATGTATTTAAGTCAACAATTCGTGCAGTTACAAAAATATAAGGTTAGGCGAGCTGTACACTAAACCTTTAATTAATAAATAGATATTTTTGTGTCAAATTTGTCCTTGAAATTGTATGGTTTTAGAAAGGAATTACTTATCATTTACTAACTGCTACCATCATTAGTAGCATTTAAAGCTAATTTCTTTATCTACTTTAACTTATTCCGTGAACCAATGGACACAGTCCACGACACGTATACCAAAATACCCTTTGCTCGCGTATCCTTGAACAGCTTCTGGTTCATTCGCCTCAACTGCTCTATTTTCAATACTAACTAGATCACCGACGTAATGATAGTAATTCTTCATTTCTGATAACTGACTGATTTTGAGTGGTTGAAATTTTTCAACGAAATGTTTACAGAGAATGAGATGAGTGACCCTTTTTTGTGTTAACAAAGATGAAAGGGAAATTTACGCGAGGTCGATTTTTCGCTGTTCGGTTGATCGCATACCAAATTGCCCTATGAGGCGGATCGCTGCCTTACATACATATATGTGGGTTGATGAAAGCCGCAGGGAACCTGTTCATTTTAGGTACCATTGATTTTGATTACGGTAACCATGAGATCACTCTTCACAAAAAAAGAAAATAGACTGTGAGATTGTATTTCTATGGTCAAAATTGTGTCTCCTATTCTAGTAGCCTAGTAGTCCTCCTATTGTTCTATAATATCTTGATAGTTGTGATATTAGTTCTATATAAACTTATATTATACCAAGAGATAAATTCTAGAACATTAATTAAGAGTAAGTTTATGAGAATGTTTGTAGCTTAAGAAATCTATAGATATTCTCATAACTAAACATATAAAGCTTGTTCAATATTCCATAACAATCGAACCTAAACAAACAAAACATAAAAAAAGAAATAGCTAAACTGTATATTAATAATACTTTTAATATTTTAAGAATGAGTCTTAAAGGTTGGCCAACCCGTCTCAGTACTTTTAAGTCGTAAAGTTTTTATACTGTGATCGATATAAGGCCTTACGATGTTAAGCTTCCTAATACGGGATTTACGTCACTTAGTGGGGTTACTAAACTTACAATATAGGCCGGCTGCGCATGGGTGGCTAGATTTTTTTTTTAATAATTATAAACTAGCGCTTGACCGCAATCCCGCCTGATGGTAAGCAGTAATGCGATCGTTGATGGTAAAGCGCGCTAGTTTATTAAGAGCCTATTCACTCAGAAAAACTGAGCGAATAGGAAGGAAGACGGCAGTTGAGCGAGGTGATGCAATGTTAAACCCAACAACACGACCAACGATGCTGCACCAGAGGGAGATTGATGCGGAGACCCTCCACGACCAAACTCCCGGCACAGCAACACTTGGCGCATCGTACCCGGCACACATCGCAACACAACTGCTCAGATCCGTCCTCCGTACGGCTTCACCAGACATCATGCCGGAACACGACGAATCGCTTGGCGGCAAGACTTTGTCTGGTGGGTGGTAACTTCTGCCGGCGGCCGATGTTATAAGCAGATTAGTTAGACTATTGAGTGACGATTAAGGATAAGTATTAAGAGCGATAAGAGGTGAATACTTACGCAAGAAGTGAGCAGAATCATCTCATCGCTGATCCTATTGTAGCGGTACCTACAACGCTACATGCTAACAACGCGTCATACTGACGTCACGCTAATCCTGTACTAGTACGCATACAACTTCACGACAACAAAGGGTGGGCAAGTGCCCGCCAGACAATACCAGTCTGGTCGGAGGATCCCCCCTTTTCTATGGAGGATTAATGAACTTTACACGCTGTCAGTTCCTCATACCTCCACACTATTCATATTAAAAACACGTAAGTTTATAGGGGGGTTGGGTCGAGGGGCGACCACGCTCCGGAAGACGCAGTATGGGGCCTACCCATAATACAAACTAGTGCTTGTCCATAAAGTCCGTTGGGGATTTTTACTCCTTTATTGTTTCGTTTAGACGTAGTGTGGGTAGGTCCCCGACAAGGTGGACTAACAGCCTGGTGAAGGTTGCGAAAACCGCTGGATCCGGGAGGCGCAGGACCGGTTGTCGTGGAGACCCTTCGGGGAGGCCTATGTCCAGCAGTGGACGTCTTTCGGCAGAAATGATGACGATGATGATGAAGTTCATATGAATGTATAAACAGATTTGGATTCGGTGGAGAGGCGTCGAAGAGGCTGATTGGCGACCCAGATTTAACTCAAAATGGTCTCATAAGCCTAGAGCACAGGCGTAGAGTAGCCAGCTTTTCGGCGTTCTATAGGATCCATTTTGCTGAGTGTGCGAGGGAATTGCATGATTTAGTTTCCCCATCTCCGTTCCACCATCGGACGACCCGTCGTACGGCGACTTTCCACCCTTACGTCGTTAACACCACTACGATTCGGATGAAGCGTTTCGCCTCCTCTTTCATACCGCGTGCATCGACGTACTCGAACAATTTGCCAGCGGCGATATTTCCGTCGGACTACAATTTGAGTGTCTTCAAGGCTAGAGTGAATAGGCTCTTAATAAAATAGTGCGCTTTACCATCATCGATTGCGTCACTGCTTACCATCAGGCGGGATTGTGGTAAAGCTCTAGCTTATAATTTGTATAAAAAAATTAATTAAAATATGGAATAGTTTTTATCTGGATATTCCCAAGGGAATGGAACTTATGCGGGTAAAAACACAGGGCACAGCTAGGCCCACATAATGATATAACTGCCCAGTTAACCTCGCTTCCTTTTGACGTCATTCCTGTATATATACCGCGCAGATCTGGGTTACAGCTTTGTTTTCATCCATTTTCGCGAGAAACGGTTTTATGTAGGTAACCCCCTTTTTATAATATGTGTATGTAATAAAAACATGCGAAGTTACATCACGGGTTGTTGTATGTTGTAATCTTTCAGGATTTCATAATACTTACACTAAATGTGGAGATTTGTGTCTTCTTTACTTCTGTTGATATGGAGCAGATACACGGTCTCTATATTTATCTGCACAGGTAAATAAACTCAGACCGTGTTCATTACAGATCGTTAAATAATAGTAGTAGTTAGTGATTTTTTTATTTATCAATTATAAACCAGCGCTTGACCGCAATTCCGCCTGATGGTAAAAAGTGATGCGATCGTTGATGGTAAAGCGCGCTAGTTTATTAAGAGCCTATTCACTCTGGCCTTGAAGACACTCAAATTGTAGTGTGACGGAAACACCGTCGCTGGCAAATTGTTCCAGTCCCTCAATGCACGCGGTACAGAAGAGGAAGTAAAACGCTTCGTCCGGATTGCAGTGGTGTCAACAACGTAAGTGTGGAAACTCGCCTTACGACGGGTCATCTGATGATGGAACGGAGATCGGGGTATTAAATCATGCACACTCACCAGAATGCATCCTATAGAAGACCGAAAGGCTGGCTACTCTACGCCTGTGCTCCAGGCTTTGGAGACCGTTTCAAGTTAAGTCTGGGTCGCCATTCAGCCTCTTCGCACGCCTCTCCACCGAATCCAAAGTAGCAAGGTGACATTTCGCAGCACCAGCCCAAATGTGGCTGCAGAATAGTTGAATATTTTGGTACTGAAATTGCCCTTTGCCATAGAATCTATGGCAAAAGCGATAAATGACTTCGTTAGTAAGTTATAAGCTACAACCTAAGTCTCCTCCTAGTCAAGTCGTTCTCCTCTTAGGGTCCTGATGTCCCTTTGGAATTATCTTCAGCTTTATGATAGTTCGTCATCTGTTATGATCCCTGGCCGCGAGTAGAGCATCATGCAGGCCGGTGTCCAGAGATGAACGGATTTGGTCAGTCCACCTAATTGGACTGCGATCTATAGAACTTCGTCCATCCACCTTCCCAGTAACCATCAGATGTTCGAGGTTGTCTCCATCTTTTCCGGCAATATGGCCAAAATATTCTAATATTCTTCGACAGACAGAGGAGAGTCTTATTGTAGACACCCAGCTCTTGAAGGATTGACTGATTTGTGCGGAAAGTTGTCCAAAGAATTGGAAGCATCTTTCTCCAGCTTCACATCCCGAAAACGTCAATGCGCCCAAAAAAGCTAAGTCTAATAGGGTATTTGACTAAAAAAAACTAATTAGTCCGTCAGTCAGATTTCCAAAAAATACTAGACACGTATTTTTTGTTTTATCAAAACAATAAACATTTACAAATATAAAAGGCATCAAAGATCAGGAGTGGTGGCTGGTGACGTCACTGGCCAATAAGAAGTATACAGTGTTGTGACGTCACTCGAGTTTTCAACGCACTGTGTCGTCTGCATTTTTTGTTTATATGAAAAAAGAAAAAATACGTGCCTAGTATTTTTTGGAAATCTGACTGACGGACTAATTAGTTTTTTTTAGTCAAATACCCTATTCTGGGCATAACTTATCAGCAGTAATATATAAACTTCTACTCCATTATTTTACTGCCCTTGAAACAATCGTTGTCCTACTTTTAACTCCCTAATGTTTGTGTGCTCCACTTTTATTTGTAACACTTTCGATAACACCAGACATCTGAAGCAACACAATCGGAATTAAATTATCGTATTTCGACATTTATGCATCCGTAAATTGATTTCATGGCTTCTTGAGGAATCAAGAGGCAAAAAAATCTAGTTATTAAATTGGAATGGAAAGGGCAATATCATCTTCTGCGAACATCAAGGGCATTATTCTGAAAACACGTAAAAAAGTAAGTCTTGGTGGCCTAGTGGTTATCAATGTAACTTTTCTGAGTTATATGTACTTACTTTCTAAGTATATTTTGGATACCAATGACTGATTAAAAGGTGAAGGAAAACATTTTGAGGAAACCGGAAAAGACTTTAAGTCTGAAATCGCCAACCCGCATTGAGCAAGCGTGGTGATTACGCTCAATCCTTCTCTGTATGAGAGGAGACCTATGCCCAGCAGTGGGATGATAAAAAGGTTGATGTTGATGACGTAAAAAACGGCCTGCCATGCACTTTCGCTCCGGACCATGGCCTAGACCAGTGCCGGACGCGAGAGATAGCAGCTGATCATCGTCACGAGGACACGGCGGTGCTCTGCCCATTCCGGGCAGACTTCCACCGTGTCCTCAGGGCGATCGCCACAGTGGTGACACCCTGGCATTTCCTCCCGCCTTATCCGCAACAGGAACCTCCCAGAACAACCGATTCCGGTGAGGAGCTGTGTCAGGCGGAGGGTGAGCACGCCGTGGCGCCTCTCTAGCCACTCCTCAAAGAGGGAACTTACCGCCGTTATTGTGGCGTGTCCAACCAAATTGGCTTTTTTTGTAGTTAATAAAGAAGTATGGCAGAAGAAGTATTTATTATATTGTTCTGACTTTATTAAATAAACTGGGATAAGGTCTGAAAACGATGATGTACTGACGACATCAAGTTACTACAATCTGTCAGATTTCTTTATTAGATTTTCAACTTTATCTCTAAAGCCTTAAGGCTCAAGGTTGATTGGGAATATTTGATAGCTTGACCCGCTTTTGTCCGTACAGTATGAAATGAAACAAATTCATTAGAGATCAAAATTATTTTACACTAGCTTTCCGCCCGCATTGAATTTGGTTATATCGCGCTTTTTCGATTTCCCTCAGGAATATCAAATTTTTTCGCGATAAAAAGTGCCCTATTATTTAATCCGGACTTCTAACTTAACGTCTGCATAATTTCAAAGCAATCGGTTCAGCAGTTACGGCGTGAAAGAGGAACAAACAAACAAACTCACTTTCCAATCTATAATATTAAGTAAGGATTAGTTGGTGATTGAGTCGAGGACGGCTATCGAAAACAAAACATAAGTACTTAATTGACGTCTCGTTGGGATTAACAGCCTGTTTATGACTTGAAAGACGAGTGGAGGAGAGATGTCGACAGCAGACAAGATCACCTTAAGAGCGAACCACCTGGAGGGTGGTTCACTCACACTACACACTCACATACAGAGCTATCTACTTACCTATATCTAGACTCCACGCACATAAATTATAGTTGTCGGAACCAAAAACAATTCCCTCTCGCCGAAAACGCCGTGCGATAATACTGTAGCACGCACTTTAGTCACACATTAATCTTTACTGAAGGAATACCATTAATCTAGTCTTCCATTAATGGAATCTCTTCAATAAACACACTGACACTATCCGGAGTCGTCAATGAAAGCCAACTAATCAAAGTCTACACTAGTCCTCAGCACTTACTATATCGTTTATCGAAACAATAATATGAGCTAACATTAGGGGTCTTTTTTATTAATTATAAACTAATGCTTGACCGCAATCCCGCCTATAAGCAATCACTGCTTACTTTTTGAAAGCACTATGATTATAATTTATAAATGTTAAACGGTTGTCTTTGTTACAGACTGAAATACAAATTACAGAACACAATCTGTGCGCAAACAGCCGATCGATTCTGTAAAAACTCAGTGAAAAGTCAGGTGAAATGAGTTTAGAATGAGCAGTGTTGCAATCGTAATTTATTAAGAGTCTAGCCTTAAAGACACTCAAATTGTAGTCTGACGGAAACACCGCCGCTGGCAAATTGTTCCACTTCCTCGATGTACGTGTGGTATAAAAGACGAGGCGAAACGCTTCATTCGGATCGTTGTGGTGTCAACAACGTAAGGGTGGAAATTCGCCGTACGACGGGTCGTCTTATGATGGAACGGAGGTGGGGGAATTGAATCATGAAATTCCCTCGTACACTCTCCAAAATGCATCCTATAGAACACCATCATTATTATGATCATCATCTCAGCGTATAATCCCGGTTGCATCCGACCGAGGACGGATCTGAGCAGTTGTGTTGCGATGTGTGCCGGGTACGATGCGCCTAATGTTGTTGTGTTGGGAGTTTGGTCGTGGAGGGTCTTCAGAACAATCTCCCTTTGGCGCAGCATCGTTGGTCGTGTTGTTGGGTTTAACATTGCATCACTGAACTGCCGTCTTCCTTGCTATTCGCTCAGGTTTTCTGAGTGAATAGGCTCTTAGTAAACTAGCGCGCTTTACCATCAACGATCGCATCACTGCTTACCATCAGGCGGGATTGCGGTCAAGCGCTAGTTTATAATTATTAAATAAAAAAAAACCAAAAATCTACAGGAGAAGCGCTGCTGCCCGCTTCCCTGGAGAGAGTTCTTTTAGTGGTCTCTTACGACACCCACGAGAGGATATGGGTTGGTACTATTCTAAGCCCGCCACACGGGACTCTCACTAATCGCTCACGGGATTTCGCTAATCTATCGCAAATAAAAGATCGAATTTGGTAAGGACATGGGCTCCTACATAGCTTGATACTTATCATCGGCTGGCCATCAAACAACATCGCAGTAAAAACGACACCATTAATCACACCCAGAAATCCCCTAATCTATCAATATCCGTATCAAAACTTGTTCCACTTTTGATTTCAAACTTCGTAATTAGTAATTTTATCTATTCTGCTTCTCGGTATCTTTAGTTATCATGTCTACGACGTACTACATCCAGCGGTATCCAGATATTAATTTACATTCCTGTTGCTAACCACTTCAAACCGGTTCGAACTGGTAATAAACTATCGTAAAGTATGTAATTATTTGATAGAACCACTTGAGCATGGGGAGTTAAAGAAGATTGAAATAAATGTACTATTGTTTCTGAACAATTTTACAAGATCAACTTTAACACAATCTGAAGCATCTCACCTATGTGTGCAAAATGCATAAACGAAAGGCGAATTATGAAGTTGTATCCCAGTACCAGAGATACCTATTGCTGGCTACGAATGATTTTACCTTTATCTAAATTTCTCTCAGTGGTAGGCCATAACATCGGCTGCCGGCAAAAGTTCCACAGACCAGAAAAAGTCTTGCCGCCAAGCGATTCTTCGTCTGGTGAAGCCGTACGGAGGACGGGTCTGAGTAGTTGTGTTGCGATGTGTGCCGGGTACGATGCTCCAAATGTTATTGTGTCGGGAGTTTTTTTTTTATTATTAAATACTGGACACGTGTTTCGAGTTTCGCATGAAAAAAATCCACCAACCACGCGCCAGCTTCAGCTATATCATGACCATGTAGTGGTATCAGTGGCGACTTACAATTCGTAGGTCATAGGTTCGAACCCAAGGCTGAAACGTGGTCGCTCACAATGGGCCTCATACGAAGGCTCAGGGTCACACAAAGGGCAATGGAAAGAGCTATGCTCGGAGTTTATCTGCGTGATCGAATCAGAAATGAGGAGATCCGCAGAAGAAACAAAGTCACCGACATAGCTCTGCGAGTCGCTAAACTGAAGTGGCAGTGGGCAGGGCACATGGTGGACCGATGACCTGGTGAAGCTCGCGGGAAGCCAATGGATGCGGGCAGCACAAGACCGGTCAGCGTGGAAAGCCTTGGGGGAGGCCTTTGTCCAGAAGTGGACATCCATAGGCTGAAGAAGAAGAAGAAGAACTAATGAAAAACACTTACTCCTTTCTTCACTAACAGAATAACGTTTCCCATGTATTTCGCAAGTTCAAACTCTCTATCAATATTATAATATAACAGTCTATATTTGAGACAAATTCGATAAAGAATAGAGGTAAACAAACTGTTGCTAGGCAACGAGTAGTTTACGCCTAAAAGACAGATTTTAACAACCTTTCCTACATGGGTGATTTTCATAAAAGTAATAATCCTACTTTCTACTATTCTAAACAGTTTATTTATGTATAGATATTTATGATTTCCATAGAACGCTTAACCTGTTTGAATGAAATATGACACACATGTAAACTAATTTCCTAATAGGTTAATTTTTTTGTTACATATATATTATAATTAGTCCATACTTCAAAGTATTACAATGCATGTGTTATGCAGTTGATGCCTCAACTTTATTCATTGGTTGAATTCCACAAAATGTGTTTAATACCTGGATTTCATCCATCTTTCTTTTTTTGTAGGGCTATCACGTAAAATTAATGTCGACTTTTTAATGGTTTTTCGAAATACCAAGTTATTATGAATGTTATTTTAGTGATTCTATTGAAATATGCTGCAATAGGAATTGTTAATATATAGTTAGCATGTAAAAGTCGATAATCATTTAAATAACAGGAGATTTGTAAAAAGTTAGTTGTGATAACCCTAAATTGGTTTGTTTATATCAATTCTTTATGGAGCTTGGCGATGGTATAGCTGCGGTTTAATCTGTGTAGGTTTCGATTCTGAGGGAATATTTTATTTTATTTATTTGGGACAAAAACAGGTAAATGTTACAATACTAATAGTCTGCTAAGGTACAATAATAAACAAAAATATAACCTACGTTAATGTCCACAGAATCATTTTTATTTTAATGGGACCAAACCCGCCACATATTTTCCCACCCACTGCAACTCCTGAAAGCCAGAATCAACAGTGAAGACCGCCAGAAAAACACCGAGCAATGAAGAATGATTCAACTGTCTTGGGTCCCGCAACGAAATTAATCAGAAAAAAATAGCGGAGGAGTAAGAAAAAAGATATTTTTTCCACTTCCCTCCATAACAAGCAGGAGACAGAACTGAACTAGGCCAATCGGCACAAAGGGACATTATTGCAATGGGAGAAGCCCAGATTACCAAGCAACACGGAATAAAATTTGATCAAGTTAATGGGTCCTAAGTAAATATGTGCTGTTACAATTGATTCCAATAATAGGTATGGCAAAAGCGCCTGAACGCACAGAAATTGGTTCTACTTTCTACAAGGTCCGTATAATAAACGATTCCGGATGTAACTTAAGTACACTATCCAACATAATATTGCGTTCATTCTGCCAAAGAATACACTCGCACAAGATGTGATGTGCGGACTGTTCAAATTCACAGTTCGATGTAGAACATTGACACCAAGGCGAAGGAACAAGTTTAAAAGAATACAGTTTAAACAGTAAACTTGATTCTGTATTCCACAGAATCATATTGATTTTACAAGAAATAAGGGAACGGACGTAAGAAAGGGACAGTGAGAAAATAACGAATGATGAAAGTAAACCCGAAGAAGAATCCTTTCCTCAGCATTTGTTCTACATTGCTCTGTGTAGAACAAGCAGGTTGCTCGTTGATACTTCACGCCCACTAGCAATTATAAGTACCACGTAACATATTAATAATATTATTAACATAATATCGAAGAAGAACTTTTGAAGATTTTTATTTTACTTGAAATTTGCACAAAGTCATAACTAGCCACACTTCAAAAAAAAAAAAAAACATAATATCGGGATAAGAGTGTCCTATATGGTATTCCTGGGTATAAAATTTCTGTGTGGCAAATTTTATCCAAATCCAATGTTTCGTTCCGTGAAAATCTAATAAACATCCATCGATACTTTCTCACAAACTATCGCATTTATATATTAGCAGCATTATAGCTGATAACCCCCACATCAAGCTGAAAATGTCCAGGTTTAACTGACCACGTTATGTACAGGCTTTTTGTACAATGAGAAGTCAGCTTATACGGGTAATCTATGTAATACACACATATATATATATATCAGTTTGATATCGTCGTGCCATCGTGCGTGTTCGAAAGAAGGCATACCCACGAGTGCGCGACTGTGGTCAACGGAGTTGTTTTCCAACTATTCTGAAAGTGAAAGGAAAACGCAGTAGGATATTATTAGCTATTTATCTATTGATAACCTTGTGTCGACACCGACGGCAGCTTGGAACTGAACTACGTCACAGTGCAATGCAGTGCGTTTTTTGTTTAATTGACATTGAATTAACTCTGGGTACGCTTTGTATATCCAGAGTTTTAATTCCGTTTTTAATTCTACTGCTTCATACCTATACTCAAAATGTTAGTTCTGTCTTTTCCTACTATAACGTTATTTTGTTTATGCGAAACCTGAATATAGTTTGTTCAGAATAAGCAACTGAATCGATTCCAATCATTTTTACACCATGTTATATTTTTCCCAAATACATTTGGAAATTGATGCAGTGTGGTTACCGAGCGCGCACGGTAAATCATAGTATTGCGCACGCCGGCGCAACAGCTGAAGCCAGAGGTCAACGCCCCACTCGACTGCCTGAGCGTGGATCATATTTTTGTTGGGACAGCCAATCATAACTTTGTGGTTTTTCATGATATCTTTTGAAATTTTGTTCATAGATTCTTTACTTAAAAATACTGGACACGTGTTTCGGGTTTCGCATAAATAAAACATAATGTTGCATAATTCTCTCTCTAATAGATCTCATAATGATCGATTATGACAAGCTTCGTAATCTTTTAAAAATTGCCTCATCGTTATGAGGCAAGTTCAAAAATGAAAATGAATAAATGGCCATTGGAAAATCATTACTTTCCAGTGGACATTCCCTGACACTCTATAAATAATAATAAAAATGTTCAAATTGAGTAGTAGTTTTTAGAAAATCATTTCTAATAACGGTTTGTATAATAATGGCAATACTGTAATGGTAGAAAAATGAATAAATAAAAAAAAAACATTCCATTTCTGCAAATGAAATAGAAATTGATGACAATAGAAAGACCTGTGCAGGTGTTCGAACAACAGATTGATTCTGTACAAGAATATATTTACCTCGGAAAACAAGTCTAATTCAACAAAAACAGTAACGAGGAGGAAGTGGACAGAAGGATCAACAGCACATGGAAGGAGTATTGGCTACACAAGGACACTGTGAAGCGGGACTATCATCTAAAATTAAAGAAAATCGTCATGGATACATGTATATGTAGTTCCAACCCTAACTTATGGTAGCCAAACATGGACATTCACAAATAAAATTAAAAGTAAAATCAAAACATGCCAGCGATCAATGGAACGGAGTACAATTATGCTTAAAATAAAAAAATACAAAAAATTCGCAGTGAAGACATTAGGAGGAAAACTAGGCTTACAGGTGCTCTTGAACAAGCTTTGCGACTTAAGTGGAAATTGGCTGGTCATTTGTCAAGGTACACAGACAAGAGATGGTCTTTACAAGCTACTAAATGGACAGGGCCTGCTGGTAAAAGAAGCAAAGGCAGACCAGTAAAACGTTGGGCTGACGATATAAAAGAAATAACAGGTAGAAACTGGTTAACAGTTTCACAAAACAGAGATAAATGGAAGGAGTTAGAGGAAGCTTTTACCCAAACGGGGTTCGTGTAAAAGGAATAATAATCTATATTATAACAAACGATTTAAATATATACTAACTTAAATTAAGAAATTTACTAATACTCTGAATTGTAAACATAATTTTATACAGAAATAAAAAGCTTTATCATTATTATTCCATTTGTCATCATTCTGTTTGTTGTTATTATCGCCATAGTAGATGAGACATTTCCGAAAAACTTCAAGACTGACATTCTAGGAAGTTTGCCAAAGTTCATTGTTTCCTACTAAGTATATGGCTGGAAGACATTACAATTTGGTATCATTTGCGGCCCTCCCACATTGAGTGGCGAGTAAAGACATGGCGACGATGTAGTACAGACAGGGATAGTAAACATTTTCCAACAACATACATAGGTTGTGTTATGAAATAAATATGGAATAGGAAAGTTTCTAACCAAAGTTTAGCCAACGAAAGTATGCTTTATTGATTCCTGTCAATGTCAAAACCTATAACATGCTGCAGCCTAATTACGTAACTAATGTAAATTGATTGTTAATATAAAATAAATTCTATACCAATTTCAAATAAAAATTGTTTAACATACTATTAATACCTTCTAATTAGAATAATTTTGAAGCATATTCCAAATCTATTGCTTCATGTGTTTGAAAAATGTGTTTGCTCAACAACGTTTGTAACGCATTGGATGTTTTTGAACTCAAGATGGAACCATTGCTGTTGATAAAGTGTTAGGCAATTTTCGATTATTGAAGACTAGCGACCCACCCGGCTCCGAAAATATTCATTTAAATCATATGCTGTAAAGGGTGATAAAGATCTATATTCAATCAACAATCTATTTAAGGTATTAATAGAATAAATTGGATAAGGATTAATGTTGTGTTGGTTAAAATCGCTTCGAAAATGAATCAGTAATTGTAGTAAAAAGTAAATGACAAATTGGAATCATTTAGAAGTAATTAGTAAAAGCGTGTGTTTCGGCTATTTCTTCTCAGAGGTAGTCAGTTAGGAAATGCCGGCTTCATCTAGTTAAAAAAAAAAAAACATGACGTGTAAAAGTGATCGGTGATCCTGCTTGCTTAATAAACGATTTAATTTCATTTCATAATCCATTGATCTAATTCTTTGCTCCATGTGTTCGAAAATGTGTCTGCTCAACAACGTAAATAACGCAATGAATTTTGTTGAACTGTCAAAATGAAACCCATTGCTACTTATAGTGTGTTACGCAATAGGGATGTATCCAAGGTATGAAAATCAAAAAAATAATTAGTCCGTCTTATAGATAATAAAAAAAATTAAGACCCGTATTTTTTATTTTGTCGTAATTACCAAAAACTACTGAGATATAGCGTATTAAAATTACGGAGTGGGGGCTAATTACGGCACGCCGTTGCATATTTTGTAGCACGGCGTGACGTCATGCGACATTTCAAATCAATATACAGGGTGGCGCAATAGAACGTGCATTTTTAAAATAATTATTAAAAAATAAATACAAAAGGTATAGTTAAAATAAAACTAAGCAATTATTAAGTGATAACTGAAGTTTATTTTTTAAAAATAACATCATCTAAATGATGACCCTCTCTACGTTGGCACTCCTCTAACCGCAAACGGAAATTACCGAAAACTTTCTTAAGTAGTGCTGGTGTGATTGCTGCCATTTCACCACGAATATTCTCCTTGAGCTGACTGATGTTTCTCGGATTATTGGTGTAGACTTTGTGTTTGAGGTATCCCCACAAAAAAAAAGTCAGGAGGCGTCAAGTCTGGACTGCGCGGAGGCCATGGGATATCACCTCTTTTCGAAATCAGTTTGCCAGGGAACATCTGCTTCACAACCGCCATGGAGTCATTTGATGAGTGACTGGTAGCTCCGTCTTGTTGGAACCAAGTCCTAGAGTTCTTTATTCTTGAATTTTCAAGTTCTGGGGCCAAAAAACCTTCCAACATCGCAACATAGCGTTCGGTATTAACAGTGATGTTTTGCCCCCGTGCGTTTTCAAAAAAATAAGGACCACTGTAACTGTAACTGTAACACAATAACTGTCACTTTAGGGCTATGTAACGGTTTTTGATGTTTGAGTCTGGGATTCTCACTATTCCAATAACGACAATTTTGGCGGTTTACGAACCCATTCATATGAAAATGTGCCTCATCAGAGAAAAGGATGTTTTCAAAATTTGAAAACCGATTGAGCATTTCATTAGCAAATGTGAGCCGTGCTCGGAAGTCAGAGTCTTTCAATTCTTGAGTTAATTGCAGCTTGTATGGATGCAATTTAAGATCCAAGTTTAAAATTCGTTGCAAACTTCGTCGCGATATGTTTAGGACAGACGATCTCTTGCGAGTAGACATTTGTGGATCTTCTCGTACCGACTGCTTAACACTCTCAATATTGTCTTCGGTCCTAGATGTGCGTGGACGACCTTTTGCGTGTGGTTTAAACGTCGATCCAGTCTCTTCAAACCGCTTTATCCAGATTTTAATTAAATTAGCACTCGGAGCCTCCCTAATTTGCCGTACACCATACTCAGAACAAAATAGTCGCCTGACAACTACGCTACCCAAGGATATCGGTCTCCCCTCGCCCACGCCCCTTCTACCCCGCAAAAAAAGATGATGCAATATGCACGTTCTATTGCGCCACCCTGTATCTTCCTAAGTATTTGAATGAGAGAAAAAATAAAAAATACGTGTTCAATATTTTTTATAAATCTATCTGATGGACATTAAATTATTTTTTAGGATACAAGCCAATTACCCTGTTGATTGATTAGTTGTTATTTAGCTAAAAGTATGTACTCCAATGGCTATCTCTCTGTGAATATCACTCTAGATTCTGGGTTGTTAACCCCTGTCCTATAGTTTGTAATGTATTAACAGTCCGCGTGATTCAAACACGTGTTCGTGGTTATTCGTAAAAATACCACAAATCAGCTGCGAACCATTGTCACGTGTCTGAAGACAACATACACACTAGTGAATGTTTTGTTTATTGTGTTCTTGTGTCATGTTTTTTATTTATTTTTGTGTAAACGGGATCTTGTGAGCTTTTTTTTAACGAAGTGACAGATTTGTCATGTTTTGGCTAGAGGTTTTTTTAATAATTATAAACTAGTGCTTGGCCGCAATCCCGCCTGATGGTAAGCAGTGATGCAATTGTTGATGGTAAAGCACACTAGTTTATTAAGAGCCTATTCCTTCGAAAAAACTGAGTGACTGAAGACGACAGTAGAATGAGGCAATGTTAAACAACACGATCAACGATGCTGCGCTAGAGGGAGATTGATCTGGAGACCCTCCACGACCAAACTCCCGACACAACAACATTTGGCGCATCGTACCCGGCACACATCGCAACACAACTGCTCAGACCCGTCCTCCGAACGGTTTCACCAGACATAATGCCGGAACGCGACGAATCGCTTGACGGCAAGACTTTTTCTTGTGGATGGTAACTTCTGCCGGCAGCCGATGTTATGGCCTACCACTGAGGTCAGCAATAAAATTCGCTTAACTTTCGTTTTCCATTAGTTTTCAATGTATTAATTACGCGAAATATTTCATTAAAATTGAAAATGAAGTGACAATGAGTTAAAGAATAGCATTCTGATTATCTCTTCTTTAACGAAACGAGAGAGAGAGGGTGAGACAACAAAGCAGCGGTGGCCGTTAGTTAGTCAGGGGTTAACGTTAGGTAGCGGTTTTTTTTTGTCTGCCGTCTCTTTTCTTCTTGCATAGCAAGAATCATTTTTATCTGTTATTTTTTATGCCAACTCAGTTTTTTCGCGCTTGTTCTTTTGCGGTATTGGCCTTGTCATTTCTTTTTGGGTCATTCTTTTCCCACGTCTATTCTTGTTTCTTTTCTTACATTTTTACAATTTTTATTATTATTACATTTTTCGTATCATTTTTACTAAAACAATTCTTGCAGACGACCTCGCTGGCTGTGCTGCTACCTTGTGCGGTTCCTTGTTATACTTATTTTAGCCACCTTGAAGCAAAACCGCTCCAGGTACGGCCTGGAGTGCTTGTCGGCCATTAGGTCGGCTATGGTTTTTTCATTTAATACTTTGCGTTAGGTAGCTGTTAGTTAATTGTAGGTCGTAGGTTCAAACTTTACTTTACTTTGTGTAAATTATTTCATCACCACTGCTTTAATAACGGTGAAGGAAAGTATCGTGAGGAAACCGGCATGTCCTAGAGACAAAAAGACATATGACATCCACCAACCCGCACTGGGCCAGCGTGGTAGATTATGGCCCACTCCCTCTCACGGGAGGAGGCCGTATATATGTATGTATATATTGTCACGAGCTAGGGGTACTAAAAACCGATTAAGGGTTACGAAGTTTATTGGCAACGAAGGTACAGTCGATCGTAGGCAAGGAGAAGTAGAATGTTGCTGACGTTGCACCGAAGTCTTCACTTACGTTCACGAAGTCCGTATTGTAAACACAGAATAACACTACAGATGTTACTTCACGTGGTACTCAAAGTTCTCTTTACAGATGTCGCAGTAGGTATTCTCAAAGATCGCTTCTTAACTGTCGCTTGTTCTCGTATCGCTAGTCGAATGCAGACTGACTGCCCGCTGGCGTCACGGGGCTTTTTATAGGGCAGCTGGTCGAACATTCCAGATTCGTCTAGACGTAATAATAATAGCGCATACCTTCGAGTACATTCAGTAGGTACCTACGGTAATTCCCGGAAACGGGTTTCTAGAAATTTCGATGTCGTCACTTAGTTGACAAAATTGTTTGAACCTGTCTTGAACCATTCGATAGGCCACCCTAGGTCTCCCTGAGAGTGGCACGGAGTACTTGGCCTTCGGGCCGGCCCCGTGACACTCTCAACACAGGGCCCGACGGTAACCGGGTGGTTTTAGTGGGTATTCCCGGCTTCGGCCGGGCGAGTCCCACACACGCTCGTCGCCTAGCTAGCGACGGGTATGGTGCGTAAATGCATTTCCACTCGAAAAAAAAAAAAAAAAAAAAAAAAAAAAGGCCACCCTAGGTCTAGCAATACGTTTTTATATTGCACCTATACAATGGCTAGGTCTCGAGTTAAAGGGCTTAAAAGTTACGCACTGCATGTCACGCGATATTGAACCTTATGCCATCGACATAAGGTGCATTCGTAACAATATGTATGTGATGAGAATGCTAAAAGGGATGTGTTTTGTTACACGAATGCATAGAATAAGAAATTCAGAGAATTTTCGGTCGCCGGTCGCGGTCATTACCACTAGGACACCGCTTCTCTCTCTCGCTATTCTCATCTCAGCTGCATGCAATTGCCTTTAGTTGGCGAAATGAGGGTGTAATGAAATGAATTGAAATGAAATCGTTAATTATGCAAGCAGGCCCATCGATCACTTTCACACGTCATATTTTTTTAAACTAGATGGAGCCGGCATTTCCTAACTGACTACCTCTGAGAAGAAAAGCCGAAACAAACTCAGGGATCATCGTCTTTTTTCAAGTCCAGTATTAAGTATTAAAAATGAGAAAGTTTATAATTTACGTGAATTAAAAAAAAACAGTGTTTAAAATGTCATAACTGTAGCATAATTACGCATATTGCGTAATAACATTGCTTAGCAGAGCGAGCAGCTCAGTCCCAAGCTTTATTGTCTTCTTGTAGTCCTGGTAACCTTCTGCCTTATCCTTGTTGATTACAGCCGTGATGTGTGACGTTATATCTACACAATCTTATCTTCTGCCAAGCCTTTTTTTGTCTAAACAGATTCAGCACCCATATTTTTATCTATGTAAAAAGATATTTCGAGGCTTATAGATTGCGAGTCATGATCGAATTTGAAATGATGTGACCCAAAGAGATCTTAAAAATGCCACACGCATGCCACTCCTATGCTGCCGTAAGATTCTGGAGTGAGGACCGCGTACCGGAATACGTAGCGTTGGAAAGCCTTGAATAAGGAAGACCTTGTGAAGGCTGTAGGAATCCCTTAGTTGTAGAGACATCAAAATAGGTCCAAGTGTTGGTGCTTGTGGGAGGACTATGTTTTACAAAGAACTCAAATAACGAAAGACTAGAAAAGCTTTGATACCTATGAATCTTTTTTTTTTGTTTGAGATGGGAAATCATCAAATGACTTCTCCCGCTCTGGGCGGAGCGGAAGGGCGTGTCAGACTTTTACTGACTAAAACCCACGCGTGTTCCTTCACTTGTCTGTAGGCCGGCCGCCAGGGCCTCAGTTTCTTTTTTAACCAACCCGCAACCCTGACCCGGGAGACATCGGTCTTCGTAGACCCCGTCACGATGTGCTGACATCTCTTTGAGGCGCGCATGAGACACAACGCGCCCTCGACTCGGGCCTGGTCCTTACCGGGCGGCGAGCTGCCCACTGCTTACCGCCCGCAAGTTGTTGTCTCCCGACCAGGGATACCTATGACTGAATCTTCCACTGATTTTTGGACATAGATCTTACCAACAACCATCTAACTAAAATTAATTAAATACTTACCCACTGATTCTCATAAATCTATCATTCTCTCTCCAATTAGTAAACGAAACATGAATGTACGGAAGGCAACAAGTCAAGCTATCTGAAACTGTCAAATATTCCCAATCAACTTTGAGTTTTAAACCTTAAGCGATAAAGTCGAAAATCAAATGAGGAAATTGACAGATTGTTGTAGCTTGATGTGCTGTTGTTAATGTGTGTACATCCTTGTCATTATGTATGAGTTACAATAGGAAGAACGTTTAATATATCGACATTTTGGATGTTAAGTCATAACACAAGCGATATCCGGTTGCAGCCTGTTAGGATTCTGTCATACTGTGTAAATTAATCAAAATATTGAAAGTGTTATGAAAATTCCTGTTGTAAAAACCCAAAAGCCATTAACACTCTGCTTGACCCATTAATCGACCACAAGACTTTGTGCTCAGCAGAAAGATTTACAATCACTTAACCAAAGCTGGAACAACGTCCAAATCTCTTCTTGGAATGAAAGAAACTCTATTTTGATAATTCAGAGATATAAAGCTATAGTTTTCTGTGGTGCTGTGCGCAGACATCTAGCTTATTCCAGAATGTTCGTATTCTGCAAGAAGAAAAGGTAGAAGATTCATCAGCAGTCTAGCAGTCCACTACTGGACATACGCCATACCTACAACTCGATTTTTGCCAACTCACACAAGCTGCTACTTGCCATCCTGTGAAGATTTTTTTTTTTATAATTATTAACTAGTGCTTAAATACAATCCCGCCTGATGGTAAGCAGTGATGTAATCGTTGATGGTAAAGCGCGTTAGTTTATTAACAACCTATTCACTCAAACAAACTGAGTGAATAGGAAGGAAGATGGCAGTTGAGCAGGTGATGCAATGTTAAAACCAACAACACGACCAACGATGCTGCGCCACGGGGAGATTAATCTGGAGACCCGCCACGATCAAACCCGCCACATAACAACATTTGCTGCATCGTACACAGCACACATCACAACACAACTGCTCAGAAATGAAATGAAATTTCATTTCAAGTTTATTAAGTAAGTAGGATCACTGATCACTTTTACACGTAATGTTTTTTTTTTAACTAGATGAAGCCGGCATTTCCTAACTGACTACCTCTGAGAAGATATAGCCGAAACAAACTCAGGGATCATCGTCTTTTTTCAAGTCTAGACATTAAAAATGAAAATGTTTACAATAATTTACGTTATAATTACGCATATTGCTTAATAACAATGCTTAACAGAGCGAGCAGCTCAGTCCCAAGTTTTTTTGTCTTCTAAATAATCTGAGATTTTATAATACCCCTTTTTGCAAAGTTTGGCCTTTATATAGTTTATATATCGTTTAATGGGTAAGTTTCGAA
Organism: Sesamia inferens; assembly: GCA_037179545.1. Classification (NCBI taxonomy): domain Eukaryota; kingdom Metazoa; phylum Arthropoda; class Insecta; order Lepidoptera; family Noctuidae; genus Sesamia; species Sesamia inferens. The sequence continues at coordinate 9,960,878 of CM073935.1, read as the reverse complement.
TGTCCATGGGAAGTTTTTTGTAAAAGTGTATACATTGACCCATGAACGAGTTGCCTACTCTGTGGAGACGAGTGTGATGTACAGCAAGATTGTGTTTGTCTTTGGTATTTATTTTATGAATATCGCTAATTTTCTTAAAATTCGATATATTTATAGACCCATCCTCCGTACGGCTTCTCCAGACATCACGCCGGAACACGACGAATCGCTTGACGGCAAGACTTTGTCTGGTGGGTGATAACTTCCAACCGATGTTATGGCTTACCACCTAGCTCGAGGGCGTCTCTACCTTACATTTACCGATTCTTGAATAACACGTAGAAAGAAGTTTAGACAAAGATTAAACATGAACACTGTGTCCAAGCCTTTAGTTGAGGAAATGTTGCACAAATGTTCAACAGAATGTGCTCGGAATAGTTTATCTTTCGTGTGTCCTCGGCTTATGATAATTGTTCGCTATATAGACTGACTCACAGGAACACACTTTAAGCTGTTGTTAAACTTGTCGTTTGCTATTATCAGTCACCTTAATTTTAGATAATGAATTTATTATGAAATTTATTACGTAATCAAATAATAGGTACCTAACAGTAATAAATAACTTAGCTAAAACAATTATAATAAACCGTCCATTTGGTCACTTTTGTAAATTCTTCCTATTTTATATTCGTAACTAGCGGCCGCCAGCGACTTTGTTCGCGTGGAGTTAGTTATGCTCCACTCTTATTGATCGCAGCGTGATGTTATATAGCCTAAAGCCTTCCTGGATTTATGGGCCATCCAACGCAAAAAGAATTTTTCAAATCGAACCAGTAGTCCCTGAGATTAGCGCGTTCAAAAAAACAAACTCTTCAGCTTTACATATTAGTATAGATTTATATGGTACTAGCGACCCGCCCCGGTTTTACACGGGTGCAATGCTGGTACTAAATACACTACAGAAAAACTGTGAATGTTGTATAAAAAACATAGCGGCCCGCCGCTCCCATCCGCCCCGGCCGTTCGGTACCGCTGCAAGCGCGACGCCCCGCATTTTCTAAATCTGTAATATCTTCGAAAATATTCATTTAAATCTTATGCTATAAAGGGCGATATAGATCTATATTAAATCAACAATGTATTTAGGTATTAAATTGGATAAGGATTAATACTGTATTGGTTAAAATCGCTTCGAAAGTTAACCAATATTTGTAATTTATTTATTTTTCCATAAGAGACAGACATATACCATCGCGGACGTTTCTGTAGACCTTTTCAATGTGTACAATATTTAGTACATTATTTTCATAAATCTCGTAGGGATCAGCCTGCGTTTCACTGCAAACTACTAACAAAACTAGAAACCTGAAAAATAATAGTATTTCTCCATTATTTAATGGATGTTGTTATACACATAAACCTTCATCTTTGATCACTCTATCTATTAAAAAAAAACCACATCAAAATCCGTTGCGAAGTCTTAAAGATTTAATAATACTTAGAGAAACAACGACGAAGCGTTTTGCCTCCTCTTTTATACCTTTTATATCTTTTTATACGTACATCGAGGAACTGGAACAATTTGCCATCGGCGGTGTTTTCGTCGGACACAATTTGAGTGTCTTTAAAGCTAGGGTGAATAGGCTCTTAATAAACTAGCGCGCTTTACCACTAACGATTGCATCACTGTTTACTATCAGACGGGATTGCGTTCAAGCATTGGTTAAATTTTCTAAAAAAAAAAAAAACAAAAACGGAAAGAGAAAGTGATTTTGTTTTATACTAAATATTAAACATATGTAGTGATACATAATAAATGAGTGTTCTAGTCTATTCTATTATTTGTTCCTAATTCAAAATTCCGACATGTCTATTCAACCAACACCGCCTCCGCATTCAAACATCATATTAGTGATCTAAATTATATATTTAGACAGTTTAAAAATAGATGTCATTGGTTAATAGCACGTGCAAGCCAAAAACAGATGTTCAGAATAACATAATGCAATATTTAATAACGAGGAAGTAGGAAAGGTTAATTGTATTTGCAATGTAAGTAACTGTAAACAACTGCAACATTTTAATCTTCCAGCACCCTGATTACATAACACTATTACTATTAATTGGGATCATTTGTGATGCATATTGCAAATTCAATGCTTCATCTTCTTCTTTTTCTTTTTCTCAGCCTATTGAGGACAAAGGTTTCCCTCAAGGCTTTCTACAATGCCCGGTCTTGTACTGCACGCATCCATAGATTTCCCTCTATGTACAGGCTAGACAATCTAGATTAATTTATTAGATTTTCCAATTTATCTTATCGCATTAAGGCTTAAGGTTGATTGGGATTTTTTGAAAGTTTCGGGTAGCCTGCTGTCGTCTGTAACCACACTGCAACAGTTTCTAAATGTATTTGGGAAAACATATAACATGGTGTAAAAATGATTGAGTTGCTTATTCTGGACAAACTATATTCAGGTTTCGTATACAGAGAAAATAACATTGTTTACTTATTGGTCCGTGGATGAGTGACCATCTTTAGATATCAAGACTTCTCCGTACCTCGGAATACACGTTAAGCCGATGGTCCCGATTGCTATTCGTGGATATTTGTCAGTAGGTTCGGATCGCCAGAAGTTCCAAAGTCTATCAACCAATCTGGAGGTCAGATATGCGGTCGCCCGATGTAAATTACTGGTAGGCAGCTGACCCCTACATAGAAGGGAAAAAGCTAGGCAGCTAACATAGTCAGTCTGGAAGCGACCCTACAGAGGGAAACTGCTAGGCTGTTGAGGCAGCTAACACGTATGTATTTTGTATTTAATTCATCCATCACTTATACACTAAATACACAGTCTCGAATAAAACTCTTCTCAAAAATGACGACAAGTATTAGGCGGTCTAAGGTAGTGAAAATAAATATACATTAATTTAAAATCAGCCTCAAGTGCAGTGTATAAAGTTCTTATCACAAAGCAGTAGAAAAAGCTATTATTTTTTACGACCGAGTCTGACATCAAACAAAATTCAACCTTATACGCATGCATTAAAGTCAGAATTATAAAGTAAGTACTAAACGAAAGAAACACCCAAATGCTGCGTTGTGCGCTTGTTCAGTTCAAACATTTTTTCTCCACTGATTTAAGTAGGTATACACACACACTTTACGTTGCAGTGTAAAACTGTTTTTTTTTATTCTGTTTTTGTTTAGGGTCATTTATAATCGCAATGCGTAAGTCAGTCCCATCGTACCCTAAATACACATTTCTTATATTTGGGCCATGAATTTAAATAGACCCTTCACATCATCGCCATTTGGTTGAGCCAGGATTTTATGAAATGTGCTTATTTAAAGTCTGTTCATCTTAAAGGCCCTCAACAAATTATTTCTACCAGACTAGTACCGAACACAGTCCATTAATAAGTGGTTTAAGTCTTCGACAATTCCACACAGTCAAACTGATTTACATGCGTCATCATCACACATCATGTTCAGTTGAAAAGCAGCGTCAGGCACAAGTTGTCTGTAATTTTTGCTGAACTGGACCTTTTTAGTGCAGCCGCGAAACACGCTTTGCTGCAATTTTTTACATTGGGGTTTTTACTTTCTATTTGATTTTTATTTGTTGCTACCTGATTAATGTTTATTTAAATGTATCTTCTTTCTTTCTTTCATTCTTTCGTTCTTTTTTCTTTCTTTCTTCCTTCCTTTCTTTCTTTCTTTCTGATAATGACCACATTATCTATAATTAATATAAAGATCTGTGTATTAATTAATGTATTAATTCAAACTAGCATGCCATTCACAACGGTTTGTGACTCAGCTGAGTAAATTACGTATGCTTCTATTCTTAACAATAGGAAAATCCTCTAAGTATCACCTGACTGAAAGATAAATTAATTGTACCCACAGATAGTCGATAGCTTAAGATACATAAATACATTGTTATCTATAACGAATTTATAACAGTAATGATATTCATTATCTTTATTTTATACATAGTTGCGTGTAGATAAAGAGATTAAGGGAATCATTTCGCATTAAAATTATATATCGCGGTAAAGGATATAAGATAACTAATGCATCTGGTTCAATAGGTGTGCGTTTTATAAAGTCGCGTAGCTGTACGGTGCTCGGAACACAAAACAGCAGAATTCGAACTGGCGTGACAAAAAATCTCTTCTTTTTTATATGGCTTCCCATAGGAAGTTTTAAGCAAACTAATGCCCCGTCTACACGCTCCGTCTTACCTGCCAGAATGCTTGTGCAAACCATTTTGTGCAGATAAGCGCGTGGGTGTGGACGGCAAGACGGTAGCGCGCGCTGTCCCGAATGTTCCGTCTTTTTGTACAGTCATGACTACACAGGCCTGGACTGCGCAGGCAAAACGGAGCGTGTAGAATGCGTGTAGATGTGAAAAAAGAATTTTTCAAATCGGACCAGTAGTTCCTGAGATTAGCGTGTTCAAACAAACTCTTCAGCTTTATATATTAGTATAAATAGATTATGGCCTTACCTCTTTTTTAATATGTAGAAAATTTGTGGTATTTAATTACATTGTTTTAGTTTTATAATCTTACTGACAGTGCTATAAGTAATACCTTAAGTGTCTTCTTTGTTTTTCAAATAAAATAAAAACAAAAACTAACCAGTTTAGATAGCGCCAATTTTTTTTCGCTCTGCGCTCTCGGCCCTAGTCTGCTAATACAATAGAATCAAAATGGTCAATCAGTGATCTCGATTCTTAATTTACTAACGAAATGGCGTCATTATGACGTATTTTCAGTGGTCATTCACTGACACTCCCCTCCATATTAATAAATATTCAAATTTAGTAGTAGTTTTTAGAAAATTATTTCTATTAACGGGTTTTATAATAACGACAATACGTCAATGTCATTCTATCACCGTTCCATGACAAGACGACTGACCGATAATTAGTCGATCATTATGAATTTAGTAGATTACGAACTTTTAAGACACTGACAATGGAATCGTGTTGCTATGACAAATTTATAAAAATAGTAGACCCTGCACCCTAATTGCGTAATACACTATTACTATCAGTTGGAATCATTTTGAAGCTTATTGCTGTCCCATTGCTCCCTTTGTACCTACTAAAATGTGTCTGTTCAACAACGCAAATGACGCAATGAATGTTGTTTAACTGTCAAAATTAAACCCATTGCTACTGATAGTATGTAACGTAGCTACGCCACTAGTTTTATATTTGTGAACAAATTTCAAATATTTAATAAGTCTATCATCAGAGAACTAGCTTTTAGCTAAAATGCCAGTCGCATAGGTGGATCGAAGGTCAAGCTACTTTTTTCCACGTGCACGCATGCATAACGAAACCCGTCCATGCCTTAAAGGGCACGTTAGCCCAACGGTTTAGCGTTTGTTTCGTGGCTGGCTGATCGTGTATACATACGACCCCTCCGTGCCTCAGGAAGCGTGTCAAACCGTTGATCCCAGCTGTATTTCATAGATCTTTGACAATCGTTACGGGTAGTCAGAAGTCCGAAAGTCTGCCAACAAGTCTTACCTAATGGCGGTTTTTAATTTATTCCTGATCCGTAGTTAAATTCAACTGGCTCAGCTGTATAGGTACAGTTAGATTTCAAGCCGAACCCAACATAAACGAAAATAGCAATGACACGATTAATTTTTATTTAAATTCAGATATAAAAACTTTTTGCGTTTCCAAAAAGTTTGGAGTGCCATTCTGGCCGCCTTGTTTTCAAATAGATTTCCCTTTATGAATGTTTTTGTTTTTTATTATTTTTTCCATGCCTTCAATGTTATTATTATATTTTAAATTGGTAGAGTCTTTGCGTTCCATTTTTAAATAATGTTTTATTTTTTAAAGGCTAGAGAGGTACCTACCCAAAACCAAACGGGATAAAAAATCCGCGTGGTATATTACGGTCTACCTCTCGGAGGCTTGTATTTCAACGGATTATAAATTGTACCCTAATTGCGTAACCTACTATGAATATCAATTGGAATCATTTTGGAGGATATTGCTAATCTATTGCCCAAATTGTTCAAAAAATGAGTGCTCAAACACATAGATAACAGAATGAAAGTTGTTTAACGATCAGAAAACCCATGGCTACTTATCAGTAGCAAGGGGTTTTATTCTACACACTATCATGTATTACGCAATTACCCTGCTGATTATGTCCTCAAAGGTTGCTGTCACAGGGATATTTTATATTTTGAACAGCACAATTAGCAAACGCTCGAAATTTTTAGACTATGTTCTACACCTGCTTTAACATTACATAATAGTAAACTGTAAATAGGGAAACCGCTGGATGCGGGAGGCGCAAAACCGGTCGTCGTGGAGATGCTTGGGGGAGGCCTATGTCCAGTAGTGAACGTCTATCGGATGTAATGATGATAATAGTAAAATAAATAAAAGTTACAGAGTGATACCAGAAATGTCTTTATACTAAAATATAAAAAAAAAATGACAAAATATTGAAAATAGTTGCTTCCAAGTTAATATTCTTGGTTGTAATAATTTATTATATAGACTGAATACTGTAGAAATATCCTTTTGTGAAATAATTTGCTTAAATTATATAATATTCAGCTGATTAAAGTTTCCGTTTACCTACACTATTTGCTTTCGAAATTACCCCGTATTGTTTTTCCAGACATTGACTTTGATTTGATAGCAAATTGAAGCAATTTTATTCACCGCCATAACTTTTGAGCTACTTCTGACTTTACTGTGGAGGGCTTGAGGAACAGGGAGTAAAGTTCACTCATCCTCCATGGAAAAGGGACGATCCTCCTACCAAACAGGTGTTAAGCCTGCCCAACGGTTGATGTTGGGAAGTTGTATACAGTACGTTAAGAAAACCCTGTCCGACCCATAAGGAAAATAAAGGTTAGGTAAACACATTACTAAATATAATATAAAATTTTACGTAATCATCATAGTACCAATACAAATGAATTTTGAAATAATCTTTTTTTTCCCGCGAATTAATTCCAACTTCCCCGAAATTTGGTAATTTTTAAAAAAGTGACAACACCGGTATTATGAGCGAATAGCGATGCGACCACGTGCCGCGTGCCCTGCCGCCCGCCGCGCGCGGAATGGTGCTTATCGCACATTTATTAAGTTACCTCTTTTTGCGAAATAATATTTATTTTTTTAGGGGGATTTTTTTTTTAAGTTTAGCCCGGTTTTGTATCCATTAGTAGAATCAGTTATCGATACCTAACAGCACCTTCACGGGTCGGACAGGGTTTTCTTAACATACTGTATATGCTAGTTGCATGGTAAACTCTGCTTGCGAGATGTAGAATTCGTGTGACGTCAGTACGACGCGTTGCTTGTTTGTGGCGCTTTTAAGTTCACTACAATTACAATGAATATTATTCTGTGAATAAGTGTTCGTTACGGTTGCGAATCATATATGTATATTTTGATTAATAAACGGACTGGCATGACTTGCAAATTGCAAGAAACTTAAGAATGTTTAAGTTTCACGGACTATTACAAAAACTTCATGGATCTAGTATTTGTTTGTGGTAACCCCAAGTTTAATTTAACAATTTATTTGTATTTGTTTTGCTGGCAATGCTATGAAATCTATGGTACCCTCCCAGCCATAGACAAATATTAATGAACATGCCGTACGCGTATAATCTGCAGTAATATTTTGGTTTGAAAAGAGTGAGAGAGATGGCCTATGCTTTCGGTCTAGTACTATTTCTTTCCTCATAGATAACCATCTATCTATATTTTTATCTTTCTCAAAATCATCTCTTTCTTTCGGAGTGCCACAATTATCATCTCTAAGGCATATCTATGAGTATATGTTAATGCTTCCAGCACCATAGATAGACGTAGAAAAAAAAAATACTCACCATGAAAAAAGGTTAGGTATTATTTAAATTCAGTCAGTGACATACCACACCTCACCTTTAATTTCAGACTATATTAAAAAAAATATTCTTCGAATTAGTTACACCTCAGTCCCATAACACTCATTACCTTGAATTTCGAATAAAGAACGAACTGATGAATGAATTGTCACACCCATCAATTAGTGAATGAATGAATTTTCGCCGTAACTGCGTATATTTAGGCAGACATGTCTAATATTTTGCCTTGGCCCAGTTTGATAAAGCATAATGTTGCGTAGAATCAACGTGGAAATGTATGGAAGTTTAAAATTCTGTGTTTTTTGTTTGCTATTGTTTTCGATACTTCTGAACACGTGTATTCGTTATAGTTTTTTTATTAACGTACGGCTAGATTTATAGGCCTTGAAAATATAGGTAACGTGGCAGACTGCGCAGTTGCGTAGAGTTCTTGATGCGAATTTAAATAAACGTAAGTAAATAAATAAAAAAAAAATAACAAAGTCAGTATTACTTTTAATTTGTGTGTACGGAAAATATCGAAGTTTAGCCAATCAGCAGTTAGATTGGTAAAAGGGACCCCAGAGCAGTGCAAATATTTATATTCATGCATACAAATATTTGCACTGCGTGGGGATTGAAACCGCGCCTCCTTGCACAAGGGCCGCGTTCGCGTTCGTGCTGTGGAATTATCCTCTGCTTTACAATAGTTCGCCATCTGTTCCGATCCCTGACCGCGAGTATAGCATCAAGCAGGCCGGTGTCCAGAGATGAACGAATTTGGTCAGTCCACCTTATTGGACTGCGACCTCTAAAATGTCCTTCCCAGTAACCATTGGATGTTCGAGGTTATAGCATAGCATAATAGTTATAATAGCAGACTAGGAGCCCTTTTTTACCCTTTGCATAAATCATCATCATCATAATCATCATTTAAGCCGAAAGACGTCCACTGCTGGACATAGGCCTCCCCCAAAAATCTCCACGACGACCGGTCCTGCGCCACCGGCATCCAGCGGTATCCACGACCTTCACTAGGTCGTCGGTCCACCTTGTCGGAGGCCTACCCACGCTGCGTCTTCCGGTGCGTGGTCGCCAGTCGAGAACCTGTCGACCCCATCGGGCATCGGTCCTATGGGCAATGTGCCCGGCCCACTGCAACTTTAGTGTTGCAATTCTTCGGGCTATGTCGGTTACTCTCGTTCTTCTGCAGATTTCCTCATTCCTGATTCGATCATACAGTGAAACCCCAAGCCATAGCCCTCCTATTGCATAAGTAAACTGTAATAGGAGGGCTAATTCAAATAATACCTAACCTTTTTTAAAACCTAATCACAATGTCGGCAAACGTTACAATCTGGTACAACTTGTTCTAGAGAAAAAAAAACAAAAATCCTAATTCTTTTATTTTATAGGTTAGATCTATAGATTAATTCAATCGATTAATATTAATCGCAGAAGATAACATTAAAATGTAGGTGTGGTTGATTATATGTATTATCAAACAGTTTTTTCTAATGCAAATTGACGCTGTGCTTAGTCTGTAGCTCAATATCAGAATATTTATTTATTTTTTATATAAAAATAAGGCAAAGACTTATTTTATATAACACTAACTTCTGCTCACGGCTTCCCCCGTGTGGATAAAGAGCAGAATTTGTGTTTCCTCAGTATGCCATCTATGTCGTTGCCAATTTTGTTGAAATTGTTCAGTGGTTTAGCCTTGAAGATGTAACGTAAATACAGAGTTACTTCCGAATTTATAATATAAAGTATCGATCCCGTGGGAATATTAGGATTAAAAGTAGCCCATAGTAATCTATTTCATTAAAATTCATGCGTCCATTTTTACAAATTTTCGCGATTACAATCTTAATAGGTTATAGAGTGGACTACCTCTGCTTCGCAAACTCAACTGTCGATATCCAACGCGTTTGGCGCTCTCATTGGTTGAGAGTTATTACGACCTTGAAGCGGGCCAATCGCTGAGGCAAACGCGCTCGATATCGACGATCGAGGTTCGTAATGAAAACTCATACTAGGCCTACTGTTTTCCGCCTTGACAAAACACGGAGATTTTATTAGCTTATAGGGCTGAGTTAAATTTCAATGTTTTGAACACATAAATCTTCTTTTTTTATATTATAAACGTGTGCTTGACCGCAATCTCGTCTGATGGTAAGCAGTGATGCAATCGTTGATGGTATAGCGCGCTAATTTATTAAGAGTCTATTCACTTTATACTTGAAGACACTTAAATTGTAGTCAAACGGAAAGACCACCGCTGGCAAATGTTCCAGTTCTTCGATATACGTAGTATAAAAGATGAATCGAAATGCTTCGTCTGGATCGTGGTGGTATCAACACTGTCAACAATGGAAGGTCCACTCGCCGTACGACAGGTAGTCTAATGTCGGAGGAATTAAGTCATGCTATGACCCTGCACAATCTCTAAAATGCATCCTGTAGAATACGGACAGACTGGCTATTCTACGCCTGTGCTCCAGGTTTTGGGGACCTTTTTGAACGAAACCTTCTGGAATATATCTTCTAAATAATGGTGAACACGGGAATAAAATCCGTTGCATAATTCAGACTAAAAATGCGGTCACTCAGTCAGGAACCTAAAGCGTTGTCAATTTGTATATCTATACATATGTATGTATGTGTGGTATAAGAAAAGTGCGCAGTGTTTCAGACCGTTATAGGTTAAGCAAGTATCAACTTTATTTCAATGCAAATTATGTTGATTTCAGAGTTTTAATTGTATTTGAAGTTGGACCGAAAACTGGACTTTATTATGTTAGAATTAAAGATACTTTTCTACTAATTCGTATTTACTTACATTGGCAAACCAATCGCGAACTCAGGGTAGTTATACAATGTGACACTTCTTTATACACAATGTGTAAAGAAAACCCTGTCCGATCCGCGAAGGTATTGTTAGGTATCGATAACTGATTGTACTAATGCCCACAAAGCCGGACTATACTTAAAAAAGTCCCCTTAAAAAATAAATATTATTTCGCAAAAAGAGGTAACTTACTTAATACATGTGCGGTAGGCAATCCATACGCGGGCAAAGGGGGGCAGGGCACGCGTCACGTGGTCCAATCGCTTATAATAATACCGTCAAAATGGTGTTGTCACTTTTTTAAAAATTATAAAACTTCGAGGAAGTTGGTATTAATTCGCGGGAAAAAAGATTATTTCAAAATTCATTAGTATTGTTACTATGATGATTACGTAAAATTCTATATGATATTTGGTCATGTGTTTACCTAACCTTTATTACCCGTATGGGTCGGACAGGGTTTTCTTTTCATATTGTATAACATCATTGCATATTGTGTAATCAAAAGAATGTTTTACTGAATGTAACGATAGTATTGTCATTGTTGTGGCTAAAACAAGTCTCTTGTAATATAGAACGTTATTTTTTTTAACCTTTTTTGCGAAACCTGAATATACACACATCAAAAGTGTCTAGGGATCAAGCATTTTTATGCGGATTTCTTGAGATTGAGATGTGGCTTTGTAATAAATTTATGATTTTATAAATTTATATGGATCCTTTTTGGTGCATTTCATAATTTGAATCAGGAACTGTGAATCAAATTCGAGTAAAAGATGAAAATCAGCTGTCAATATTTTCCCTATAAAAACATACAACGCATTGAAGACATTATTAGTGCTACTGTTTACCTACTACTGATTAAAACCAACGTTATTATGGAGCGGCGACGTCATTTAAGCAGGGAAGAAATGCTCAGAGCCGTGGGAATGATAGAAGCTGGTTCCCGGCAACGTACTGTGGCTTTAGCTTTGAATACAAGTCAGAGTGTTATCAGTCGACTTTGGACACGTTACCGAAGCACTGGTACCGTGGCTGAGCGCCATGGAGGACGGTATCGCTGCACCACACGGAGACAAGACCGATACATTCAAATCTTAACTCGAAGAGCTCCAACAATAACCGCCATGATGTTAGCCGTGAGGCTTCATCACTCTTCAGGGAACTTAATTAGCGACCAAACAGTCAGAAACCGCTTGCATGAAGTGAACCTTCATTCCCGAAGACCGCTACGGGTACCACCTATAGCAATGCACAATCGTAGGATTCGATATCAATGGGCTCTTGAACACAGAAATTGGGCAGAAGAACAATGGCGTTTCGTGTGCTTTTCTGATGAGTCTCGTTTTGGTATGAGACCGGATACAAGACGTATACGACACTGGAGAACCCCTGGACGCCAACAGCGATTAAAATCCTGCCAGGAAGTCCATCCTTATAGTGGTGGAACCATCATGGTATGGGCGGGTATTTGGATCGGCGGAAGAACTGAGTTGATTTGGATCAGAGGCAACCTCAACGCTCAAATTTATGCTGAGACGATTGTATCAGACGTCATCGTTCCTCTACAAGTGCAAATCGGTCCCTTATTTCAGTTAATGCATGATAATGCACGACCGCACACCGCAAGAGTTGTAAGACAGACTCTCGCCGCAGCTAACATCAATGTCCTGCCCTCTCCTGCTCAGTCGCCAGACTTGAACCCGATTGAGCATGCATGGGATATGCTACAGAGAAGAGCTCTGCCGAATATGGAGGGTATCCAGTCGCAAGAAGACCTTTTTTTGTTGTTGCAACGAACATGGGCGGCCATTCCACAGTGTGATTTGGATGAACTCATTTTGAGTATGCCAAACCGATGTTCTTGTGTTGTTAGTGTTCGCGGTAGAAACACGGATTATTAATTGTTTAAGTTACCCAATAAAATTTTAGAGAAAACTGTTATTTCAGTCTTTTTTTCGAACTTTTGTGTTAGTGGTTCAAATGTCAAATATCCCTTTATTAGGAAAATGGCAAATTTCTTTATTAATGCAAAGGTGACTTGGTTTATCGTTACTGTGCCAAACGAAAACACTTTATTTGATGAATCCTTAAAGAAAATTTTAATTAATATCAATCAGGAGAAAAGTTATTGCAAAAATATATGTTGATCCTTAGACACTTTTGATGTGTGTAGTTTGTTCAGAATAAGCAACAGAATCAAATCCAATCATTTTTACAAGGTTATATTTTTTCCCAAATACATTTAGAAATTGTTACAGTGTGGTTACCGAGCGCGACACGCAGTTTACGGTAGATCATCACCCGCGCAACAGCTGACGCCAGAGGTCAATGCACCGCTCGCCCGCCCGAGCAGAGCGTGAACCATGTTTTTGTTGGGACAGCCAAGTAGGATAACAAGCTCATAACTTTGTGGATTTTAATGATATCTTTTTGAAATTTTGTACACAGATTCTTTAGCTAAAAATACTGGACACGTGTTTCGGGTTTCGCATAAACAAAAAATAATGTGGTATAATAGTGTAAAAATAGTGGGCATTTTTGATAAGTGTGTTATTCCTGGTTATAAACTATTTGTGTCCCAAATTCCATCTAAATCCGTACAGTAGTTTTTCCGTGATGTAACAACACATCTATTCATACTCATGAATTTTCGCATTCATAAAATTATAAGAACGTTCACTGTATGTGGTTGTTGGAGTCCTCAAAAGTCCAGCAATTGGTCTAGCTGCAATGCTTCGATATCGCCTTCGGGTTGTCGAGGTCAGACGGCAGTCGCTTCACGGAAAATATCGAAGTTCAGCCAAAATCAGCAGTTAGACTGCTAAAGCGGACCCCAGACTCCAAAGCTGAAAAAGCTCCGGATGCGAATGGGAATAACGCTGAGATGATTATGATGACTGTATGTGGATGAAAAATGGGTTGTGATTGCATGAGATTCCAAAGCTTCTTAGATATTTTTATGTGGTGCATAACTGATATGAAATTATCGAGAGTTAACAATTTCTTTAGCTTAACAGTACCTACAGTTTTGCTACAACATTTTGAATTAAAATGGTGTCCGAAATATCTTTATTTATTTACTAGCGGCAACTAAAAAAAAAAAAGTCGTGGTGGCGCAGGTTCGATTCCAGGTTAGGCAAGTACCAATGTAACTTTTCTAAAGTTATATGTACTTTCTAAGTATATATTGGACACCAATGACTGATGAAGGAAAACACTTTGATGAAACCTGGACATTAAGTCTGAAATCGCCAACCCGCATTAAGCAAGCGTGGTGATTACGCTCATCCTTCTCTGTATGAGAGGAGACCTGTGCCGAGCAGTGGGACGATAAAAAAGGTTGATGATGATGATGAATTACTAACGGCTGCCAGCGACTTCGTTCGCGTGGAGTTAGTTATCCTCCGCTCCTATTAGTCGCAGTCGTGATGTTACATAGCCTAAAGCCTTCCTGGTTGAATGGGCTATCCAACGCAAAATAACTTTTCAAATCGGACCAGTAGTTCCTGAGATTAGCGCATTTAAACAAACACTGTTCAGCTTTATATAATTATTATAGTAGAAAATTATAAAAAAGTACTGCCACATCACAAACGTTGAAAATAATTTAAACTTGGCCTGATGCATGCGACAATAATGGCGTATATTGCATTGGCAGTTTATCGGCTCGAAAGTGTAATACAATAAATAATTAAAATAAAAAAATACCAAATGAAAATCAAATTTGGCAAATAATACAGTAATAGTAGGGTATTTGACTAAAAAAAACGAATTTGTCCGTCAGTTAGATTTCCAAAAAATACTAGACACGTATTTTTTTTTTTTCATATAAACAAAAAATTAAGACGACACAGTGCGTTGAAAACTCGTGTGACGTCAACATACGCTACACTTTTTAGCGAGCAGTGACGTCACCAGCCAACGCTCTTAATCTTTGATGCCTTTTATATTTGTCAATTTTTATTGATTTGATAAAACAAAATATACGTATCCAATATTTTTCTATAATCTGAATGATAGACTAAATAGAATCAATTTTTTTTACCCAGGAAACATCTCTGTTGTTGAAATATTAATAAGAATGTCTAATAAATGTCATGTTATATTAAAAAAAAGAAGATATGTCAATATAATATCAAGTAACAATAAGTTAGCTATGTCATCCCCGTTCTTCTCTATAGGTTCCTATAGAGAAGCTATGAGAAGAACTATTACGTCTTGTGATGGGATAACTAGCTGCATCTTTCTGACTACGCTTTACAGTTGAAAAGTGAGTGGTTTATTTTAAAACAAAATAGTTACATAAAAGAGGAGGCGAAACGCTTCGTCCGAAGGTTAAGTCTGGAACTAAAGTTTGATTTCGTTTTGTATTAAGCTGGTTACTGTTAAACGCTTTTTTAAATGAATGAACATCTAAAAGTTTTTGGGCTTCTAATGGTGATTGATGAAGGATTTGCCCCTAATTACATTAGATTAGGAAAAGTGGGAAGAGATAACGAAAGCCTTTGCCCTACAGTAGGTAAAAAATAGATAACACTTTTTGGCTTTTTTTTTTTTTTTAATAATTATAAACTAGCGCTTGACCGCAATCCCGCCTGATGGTAAGCAGTGATGCGATCGTTGATGGTACAGCGCGCTAGTTTATTAAGAACCTATTCACTCAGATTGAGCGAATAGGAAGGAAGACGGCAGTTGAGCGAGGTGATGCAATGTTAAACCCAACAACACGACCAACGATGCTGCGCCAAAGGGAGATTGATCTGAAGACCCTCCACGACCAAACTCCCAACACAACAACATTTGGCGCATCGTACCCGGCACACATCGCAACACAACTGCACCAGACATCGTGCCGGAACACGACAAATCGCTTGGCGGCAAGGCTTTGTCTGGTGGGTGGTAACTTCTGCCGGCGGCCGGTGTTTTGGCCTACCACCGAGAAAAAGTTTAAAAGTTTTTTTTTACTTACAGTTGCATTACTGATACGGGCTGGGCTTAGGTTAAACCAAGTACCTACTTCTGTTTAGTTTTCTGACCCCTTCAATACATGCGCCATCATTGTCTTTAATAGACTGTTTTTAAAGAAAACAAAATTAATTGAGGTGCCTTCGGTATGCAAAAAGGCGTAGTGATAGTCGTTGTGCCGAAACATTGACAGCTGGTTCAAGTATCTGAAACACGGAGAGCACCCGAACACGGTACCCGATCAGGTTGTTTCCTCCCTCTGTAGCCCCATAGTATGAGCGCATGACATTTTCATTGATGGATCGTGTCCATCTCATGCGCTGCACACTTCCGCAGGGAGCTGGGACCCTGTCAGAAGCCGATGGGCCGCAAAGTCCTAAGCGGTCCGGCGGCCAGCGTCCTTCCCGTGGTCGAGCAGGTGGTGGCGTCGTCGACGGAGAGAAATATTCAATAAATCATAGTTTTCAGAAAAATAAAATCTGGATTGATTGAGGTTCCGGAAAAGAGACGCAGTCATTATATTAGGTCATCATCATCATCTCAGCTTTAACCCCAGTCGCATCCGAAGCTTATCAGCTTTGGAGTCTGGGGTCCGCTTTACCAGTCTAACTGCTGATTTTGGCTAATCTTCGATATTATCCGTGAAGCGACTGCCGTCTGACCTCCACAACCCGAAGGGGATATCGAAGCATTTCAATTAGACCAATTGTTGGACTTTTGAGGGCTCCAACAACCCGTAACGACTGCCACTAGATATTTGTATGGCAACCGGGACCAACGGCTTGACGTGCTTTCCGAGGCACGACCAGACCAGTATAAATATTCATATTCATAGTCATTGTATTAGGTGTTCAATCAAAATTTTCGGCGCGCAAAAAATGAACATGCCATTTTAGTGTCGCGCACTTGGCTACATATCCGCTATGGAAGTAACCTCACACTATTACGCTCCATTTCAGCAAATCGGC
Source organism: Sesamia inferens (assembly GCA_037179545.1). NCBI lineage: Eukaryota > Metazoa > Arthropoda > Insecta > Lepidoptera > Noctuidae > Sesamia > Sesamia inferens. The sequence goes on along the minus strand of CM073935.1, from coordinate 9,944,218 downwards.
TCATTTGGCACGTCCACCAGACATCGTAGTATATTTACCGGAAAGTTGTAAATACGGAGGCGTTTACCTTCAGCTCGAAGGTTGGCAGACGGCCAGCTGTTTCTCAGAATTGCATGATGACGGAGTGATAGGATTAGGGGTGGTTGACATGGGAAATTTTGGGTATGAAATAATATTTAGATTGATATTTTACTGCTTGTCCATATATTAGAAATTAACAATTAGTTTTAGGGCGCACGCTTTTGTGCCTGTGTGTGTGTGTATCTGTGTGCGTGTGTGTAGTAACCGCGTTGTTCTTGTTAACATTCCAACAGATTCTGTTGTAGTATTCACCAGCATTTAGATATATGTTCCAGAAGGTTTATGTACCGTGCAACAACATCGTGTGCATTAACCCCTTTATTCATAAACGTTGCTTAAAGAATAAACACAAGGAGTTACGTCAAAAATGTATGCCATTCGCTAATCACTAGTTAACAACAGACATGAACATTATTTTAGTGGTATTTAACTTGTGTAATGATTAGCACAATGACTGATTACAAGACGAAGGAAAACATCTTGAGGAAACCTGGACTTTAAGTCTGAAATCGCCAACCCTCATTGAGCAAGCGTGGTGATTACGCTCAATCCTTCTCTGTATGAGAGGAGACCTGTGCCCAGCAGTGGGACGATAAAAGGTTGATGATGATGAATGATTAGCATTATTGAAACGTTTTTAAACTGTTTGAAGTTGGAACGGAAACTGAACTTTATTACGTAGGATTTAAAATTATTTTAATATGTCGCTTATCATTGTTGTCTATTCTACAGATAAGCTATTCGAAATAAAATTTCAATTAAGTAGATATCTATGTGACTTTGTCCTCATCATTGTTACCGTTGCAGCCAGTAGAGGTAAAATAAACCTTTTGTGCTTCATCATATGAAGCTCTATCCGCAGGCCTATTTCCAGAAAGTCATTTTGCGAAAATCGCCCTTTCAGCAATCTTCTTGGTAAATTAAAATCGATTACGGTTTATTAGTTTCGTAAAAACTGGAAAATGGCTCGACTGTTTGTAGTTTACCTTTGGTAAGTTATCGTGTGCGTGCCCGAGAACGAGAGGGTATCTAACAAAAGCGGCCAAGTGCGCGTCAGACTCACGCACAAAGGGTCCGTACCAATGATTTATGAAATTAAAGGATTTATTTGTATGAAAGATTACGCGGTAATAAGCGGTTTACGATTTACGAGGTATTAAAAAAAAACTACTTACTAGATCTCGTTCAAAACAATTTTCGTTGGTAGTTTTTATAGTAATGTAGGTAGGTACATCATAGTTTTTTTTTTTTTTAGGTTTTTCATTTTCTTATTTTAAAAGGTAGAGGGACATTTTTCCACTTTGGAAGCGTCAGTCACGCAAACTATTCGGTTTAGAAAAAGAATATTTTGGAAACCTCAATATCATTTTTGAAGACCTATCCATAGATACCCCATATGTATGTGTTTGATGAAAAAAAAAATGTTGAGTTTCAGTTCTAAGTATGGGGAGCCCCCAATATTTATATTATTTTTTTATTTTTGCATCAAAATCTTAACGCGGTTCATAGAATATACCTACCTACCAAGTTTCAACAGTATAGCTCTTATACTTTCGGAAAAAAAAATTGCTCTGACATACGGACGGACAGACGGAGAGACAGACATGACGAATCTATAAGGGTTCCGTTTTTGCCATTTGGCTACGGAACCGTAAAAAGAGCATAAGATAGTTAGTTGCAAATAAAATTAAACTAATTCATGAACATACACATACATATAGATTGCCAGATATTCTCAAAAGTGAGGAAAAACCTTTCCATCTACAAAGAACCGTTTAATGTTTTAGTAACAAAAACAAAAAAAAAAAACAATTTACCATTACCTTCCAAAAAACCGCAAAAAAGGAACAGGAACACTTTTTAACAAAGCTGCAATCTTAATCGACAACCCTGAAGCAACTCTTTCAGTTTTTTTCTGCCCTCTTTTTCTCTCAATCGCAACTGCGCCATATAAGACAGAGACAGAAGATAGGACGAATCGGTTACTATGTAGTATACAAAAATATATAATTATGTAGATATGCTATTAAGTCGAGAAGTGAGGGCGTGTCGTCTCCTTCGATGTCGATGCGTCGTAGATCTGGCACGGGACTGTGTTTCATCACTGACATTAATGGAATAAGTATTGACAGTTTTAGATTACGTTTTTAATCAATAATATGGTGAGTGTTGAAGAGTTTTTAATTTAGCTATGGTGGTGGAAACATGCACCAAATCCACGTAAAACGGCTGTCGCTCAGCATTATGCTGCGATTCTATGCAAAACAGAGCCCAGCGCTGGTTTTCAGCGACGGCCGGCCCCGACTTAAGACGTCACCCGGTGCAGCAAACAATCACAAGTGACACCGAAACGGTCATCATCATCTTCATCAACTTTTCCATTGTCCCACTGCTGGGCACAGGTCTCCTCTCATGGCTCTCATACAGAGAAGGATAGAGCGTAATCACCATGCTTGCTCAATGCGGGTTTGACAATCTCAGACTTATAAAGTCCAGGTTTCCTCAAAATGTTTTCCTTCACCTTCAGTCATTGGTGTCCAAGATATTAAATAATAGATAGAAAGTACTATCATGACCAAAAGTCGAGTTACAATCTCACAAAACTATGGCCAAGCAATACTACACACATCAAAAGTGTCTAGGGATCAACATATATTTTTGCAATAACTTTTCTCCTGATTGATATTAATTAAAATTTTCTTTAAGGATTCATCAAATAAAGTGTTTTCGTTTGTCACAGTAACGATAAACCAAGTCACCATTGCATTAATAAAGAAATTTGCCATTTTCCTAATAAAGGGATATTTGACATTTGAACCACTAACACAAAAGTTCGAAAAAAAGACTGAAATAACAGTTTTCTCTAAAATTTTATTGGGTAACTTAAACAATTAATAATCCGTGTTTCTACCGCGAACACTAACAACACAAGAACATCGGTTTGGCATACTCAAAATGAGTTCATCCAAATCACGCTGTGGAATGGCCGCCCATGTTCGTTGCAACAACAAAAAAAGGTCTTCTTGCGACTGGATACCCTCCATATTCGGCAGAGCTCTTCTCTGTAGCATATCCCATGCATGCTCAATCGGGTTCAAGTCTGGCGACTGAGCAGGCAAGGGCAGGACATTGATGTTAGCTGCGGCGAGAGTCTGTCTTACAACTCTTGCGGTGTGCGGTCGTGCATTATCATGCATTAACTGAAATAAGGGACCGATTTGCACTTGTAGAGGAACGATGACGTCTGATACAATCGTCTCAGCATAAATTTGAGCGTTGAGGTTGCCTCTGATCCAAATCAACTCAGTTCTTCCGCCGATCCAAATACCCGCCCATACCATGATGGTTCCACCACTATAAGGATGGACTTCCTGGCAGGATTTTAATCGCTGTTGGCGTCCAGGGGTTCTCCAGTGTCGTATACGTCTTGTATCCGGTCTCATACCAAAACGAGACTCATCAGAAAAGCACACGAAACGCCATTGTTCTTCTGCCCAATTTCTGTGTTCAAGATGCCCATTGATATCGAATCCTACGATTGTGCATTGCTATAGGTGGTACCCGTAGCGGTCTTCGGGAATGAAGGTTCACTTCATGCAAGCGGTTTCTGACTGTTTGGTCGCTAATTAAGTTCCCTGAAGAGTGATGAAGCCTCACGGCTAACATCATGGCGGTTATTGTTGGAGCTCTTCGAGTTAAGATTTGAATGTACCGGTCTTGTCTCCGTGTGGTGCAGCGATACCGTCCTCCATGGCGCTCAGCCACGGTACCAGTGCTTCGGTAACGTGTCCAAAGTCGACTGATAACACTCTGACTTGTATTCAGAGCTAAAGCCACAGTACGTTGCCGGGAACCAGGTTCTATCATTCCCACGGCTCTGAGCATTTCTTCCCTGCTTAAATGACGTCGCCGCTCCATAATAACGTTGGTTTTAATCAGTAGTAGGGAAACAGTAGCACTAATAATGTCTTCAATGCGTTGTATGTTTTTATAGGGAAAATATTGACAGCTGATTTTCATCTTTTACTCGAATTTGATTCACAGTTCCTGATTCAAATTATGAAATGCACCAAAAAGGATCCATATAAATTTATAAAATCATAAATTTATTACAAAGCCACATCTCAATCTCAAGAAATCCGCATAAAAATGCTTGATCCCTAGACACTTTTGATGTGTGTAGTTGTAGTAACGACCTTAATATATAATAAAGTTTGATACACACTCATACACTTTGACAACTTGCTGCCCGCTTATGATTGTTAGGTACTACTAGTTTAACGTTCACAGCAAGTGTCTCTATGGCTAAGCGGTGTACGTCGTGATCAGCATTAAAGGCGGTTCGAGTTCAAATCCAATAACTTATAATTCTTTTTTTAAATGTTTATTGGTGAGTTATGAATGCTGACAACAAAAATATGTAAAAATACTGATTCGCAACTTAACGATGATACTTTCTTTTAAGACATTTATTATTATTTATTAGAGTCTTTAAAAGATGAGGGTAGATTTGAAACAAAGTAAATCACGAGATCACATTAAATATTCCACTACCTGTTAGCTGTAATAACTCAAATAATATTACTTAGCTGTTATTGGTTGGTGAACATATAGTTATGAGTTTGTATTATTAGTTTTACTTTTTAAATCAATATGTAGTAATATTAGTATCGAAGCTTAGACGAATATTGTGGTTTTTGTGTAAGTTGTTTTTATTATTATTTGGGTAAGGCGCAAACCAATCGCTTGTTGCAATTGTGTAATAAAATTGTTATTCTTTTAGAGAAATACTATAAGTCGTTGGGTAAAGAAGTTGGAAGACGAAGGTAGCTTACAGTGTCGAGAGAAGTGGAACGAAACGTCAATATTTACCGTTGAATAAACCTTTAAATCGTGCGAAGAATGGAGGTTGCATTTGTAGTTTAAAAATAACACGCCTTGGTCTGAAAGCCAATGCATGTTGTTTTGTGTGATTCGAAAAGAAATATGTTCGTTATCTATGGAAATAAGATAGTGCTTGAACACAGAAATCCACCACGACCGGGACCAGGGGACCTACGGCGACCTTAGTTGTTTTTTTTTAATGTTGTAGGTTATTCATTACTGTATGCTGTCATTAAAATACGCTCAGAATTTCATTGCTGCGCAGTTTGGACGTGGAGGATCTCCAGATCAATCTTCTGTTGCAGCATCGTTGATCGTGTTGCTGGGTTTAACATTGCATCACCTCGCTCAACTACCACCTTCCTTCCTATTCACTCAGTTTTTTTGAGTGAATAGGCCCTTAATAAATTTATCGCTTTACCACCAAAGATGCATGCATTGATTCATCAGGCGGGATTAGGTACAGTCAAGCACTAGTTTATAATTACAAAAAAAGTATGTACCTTTCACGCATAGTACGTACTTTTTGCCTACTATACGCTCGTTCAAGGAAATCACAGTTTTTCCGTATTTACAAAACATTGATGACCTCCCCTTACTTTTAAATGATGTTTAACCTAAACACTTCTGGAATAAGATTTAAAGTATATTATAAAAGCGCTTTGAAAATATACATAGGTACTACTTTCTGTTAGCATTTCTGGTATACCTACTTGTATTGTAATTTATATTTATCGCGATATTTTCTATTTAAATAGTATTCTTAATGTCTGTGTTCACGTGGTCCTCTTGGTCAATACATAGTGTATTGACCAGACATGAACAGTAGACCAGTAGTGTATTGACTAAGAGGATTTGACTCTAAAGTTGACACGAACCTCCTTTGTGGAAGTTGGTGGGAAACGGTATAATGAAAAGAGGGGTACGCGTGATCACGGGCATTCGGGTTTTGGAAGCCAATCGAGGAAGTTGGAAAAATTGTGAAAGCAAAGTAATAAATTTGATTATCTCGAAGAACTGTATTCCCATTTTTTAACCTGTTGAAAAGTGTTAATTACTACCAGCATATTCCTTCTAATTTCGGTCTGATATCGTAGCTAAAAAGTATGAACTTAACTTACTAATATTCCGAATGGTTCAGAGCATTCTGGATCGATCGTGTCCGTCCCTTTGGGATTTCTGTGTGTCTGTTTCTTTCCTCGCGGATAAGGGATAATATTATTTCCTTTCAGGATCTAAGGGGTCATTGATCCCAGCTATTTATGAATGTTATTTATATAGGCTTGAAAGTCAGCCAACCCTTAATAAGGAGGTAGGGGTATTGTTTTACCCACGAATTGGGTTGTGGAGGTCAGATGAGATCAAATAAAACAGTACTTGTCTACTCGTCAGCTGTATCCAGTTAGAGTACAAATCAGGATTCAGAAGCTAAGTTAAGCTCTTCCTCTTTGCATCCTGTTTTTATTATTTTTAAACTAGAGCTTGAGTGCAATCCCGCCTAATAGCAAGCAGCGATGCAATCATTGATGGTAAAGCGCGCATGTTTATTAAGAGCCTAGTAGACATACCCACAAACTCGCACGGCGGCACGCTTGCAACGTTCAAAAGCCGAGCCGACACATTTTTTTAAACACAGTAACCGCTCATTAACGATATAAATGACTATCATAATTTTATTAGTGGCATACTGTGTAGCCTTTTCGTGAAGTTTGCGTTACGATGTCAGATACACAATGTATGTTGCATACTTACTTTTTCCTTTAAACGTTGTATAATTTGGGCAAATGTGTACACAGTCACTTGCTTCTTACATAGTACGACTACATTCCTATAGTAAATATGATTATCATTGTTTGTGTTTACATTTCTCAGTTCATATTGTAAGATGGATGTTTCTGATATATAAATAGACTGTTTTGTTTTTAAATTGTTATGAAGTTTCTCAAACTGTTGTGTCTACACTGTTGACGATGTAGCACTTAGTGTTTTTTTTTTTATTATTATTATAAACTAGCGCTTGACCGCAATCCCGCCTGATGTTAAGCAGGGATGCGATCGTTGATGGTAAAGCGCACTAGTTTATTAAGAGCCTATTCACTCAGAAAAACTGAGCGAATAGGAAGGAAGACGGCAGTTGAGCGAGGTGATGCAATGTTAAACCCAACAACACGACCAACGATGCTGCGCCAAATGGAGATTGATCTGAAGACCTTCCACGACCAAACTCCCAACACAACAACATTTGGCGCATCGTACCCGGCACACATCGCAACACATCTGCTCAGACCCGTCCTCCGTACGGCTTCACCAGACATAATACCGGAACACGACAAATCGCTTGGCGGCAAGATTTTGTCTGGTGGGTGGTAACTTCTGCCGGCACTATTATTCGGTTCGGCATATCAAATCATTATGTGGGACGATTTTTCAAGTGTATTATGTTGGATTACAGTCTGACTATTATGTATGTGGTAAGATATAATATTCGTTTATTGGCCTCTCGCACACAAATATGACTGACGAATTTATATTACCTACACAAAAAAATTACGACTTCAGAACTATGAGAATTATTTCACATTAAAATGTTTATCTATCAGAAAAATCAACTTTTATCCATATTTCGTAGGCTGTAGGTTTCAAACAGAAGCGCACACTGGAAGCAACAGCAATAATAAGCATACATTTTCACCACGCGTTTGAAAGAGAGGGAGATATTCCTATCTCTCTTTAGTTTCTCTGTAGTTTCCCTCCATTTTACGAATTTTCGATCAGGTCACATGTTTTAATGCGACATTAACATTTTTTACCTAACCCAAAAGTTTTTACTTCAAAAAATTTAAAATGTGCTACTTCTAGCAATCCTCACAAGGGTTTCGTATGTTAATCACGGCCCACATCCTCTCGAAGATAGAAGGGCAGTGTCCCAACAGTGATAATAAGTCTTCAGTTACATAAGATTTCTTTTTGAGTTACTCTGTACTCTATAATGTTACGTCGAATCTGTTTAATCGATTCCGAGAACACCTTTTACAGCCAGATGACAAAGACACAAGATCACAGATACAGATCAGAATCTCGAAAATTCTTCCTTAAGAGACCATTCAAAACATTTACATAAGACTGCCAACAAAAAAAAAATGAATTCACCAATACACTTCAGTTCTTCAAATCAAGGTCAGTCTAGTCGGTGACAGCGATAAAAAAACACGACGAAAACATCGACGAGATAAAAGCGGGCGCCAAACCTGTTACCTAGTTACAACGATAATTACATAGCAACAATATTTTATTTGTATTTTGCTTAAACCAGTTCTTTAAAGGACTAAATAAAGCAGTAGACGATGACGTGCAAAATATTTTTTATTTTGATAATAAAAGCAATCAAGTTAGGTTCATATTAGTATAACGCTTAGATTATCTCGTCATTAGTCCATAATGTTCGATGCAAGGATTAAGGAAGGTAAGGGCAATGGAGAGGGCTATGCTTGAAGTTTCACTGCGTGATCGAATCAGGAATAAGGAGATCCGCAGAAGAACGAGAGTAACCGGCATAGCCCGTAGAATTGCTACACTAAAGTGGCAGTGGGCCGGGCACATCGCTCGTAGGACCGATGCCCGATGGGGCCGACGGGTTCTCGAGTGACTACCACGCACCGGAAGACGCAACGTGGGTAGGCCCCCGACAAGGTGGACCGACGACCTAGTGAAGGTCGCGGGAAACCGCTGGATGCGGGAGGCGTAGGACCCGTCGTCGTGGAGATCCTTGGGGGAGGCCTATGTCCAGCAGTGGACGTCTTTTGGCTGGAATAATGATGATGATGTTCACTGCTGGGACACTGGCCTCTTCTCGATAGGAAGATGTGGGCTGTAATCCAACCAGCGGGCCGAGCGCGTGTTGGAGGTGGATTTTTTTGGTTTCTAGAACACCCAGCCGGTTTCGATGGTTAAGTACTTCACCGCTTTGAGAGCAGTGGTGATGTGACAATTTACTCAAATTAAAGCTAGTTATGTATAACTTGTTGGATATTAAATTAGAGTTTATTTTACAATGTAATAAAATTATCGTTTAACAAATTTTGTAAAACAAAACTGTCAACAATTCAAAATTTCTGGTAAAATTATCTGGAGTTGGAAAAATCAAGCCTTAATCAATTCGATTATACGATTTATTTTTGATAATTTCATAATAATCCGCATTAAGCGTCAGTCTTGTGATTTAATGCAGTATTGTTGTCTCGAAATTGTGTAAAAAAACTGTTTCTTAACAAAGGTAAATCCAATAAGCACAATACAATAAATCTTCACAATAAAAGAATTGTAATTACACAATTCATGACGAAAGATTTAACTTTGTTCCGTTGAATAGGAACGCTCTGAACATGAGATATATTTGATTGTTACTCCTTGTTTGTATTGAATCCTTATAATAGCATTTATATAAGTTTTTCTAGTTATGTCACGTCCTTTGTTGGGTGTTTGTTGATTGTTCACTGTTATATTTATTAGTTCAATGACATTGGCAAGACCTTGACTGTAACTGTGACTCGTTCTAGAATATTTACCTAAGACATGGTGTCTTGTTTTAAAATATTGACCTTTATAATTATTATTTTCTAATGATGATAAACTAGTGCTTGACAGCAATCCCACTTGATGGTAAGCAGTGATGCAATCGTTGATGGTAAAGCGCGCTAGTTTATTAAGAGCCTATTCACTCAATTAAACTGGGTGAATAGGAAGGAAGATGGCAGCTGAGCGAGGTGATGCAATGTTAAACCCAACAACACAACCAACGATGCTGCGCCAGAGGGAGATTGATGTGGATATCCTCTACGAATAAAGTCCCGACACAACAACATTTGGCACATCGTACCCGGTACACATCGCAACACAACTGCTCAAACCCGTCTTCCGTACGGTTTCACCAGACATCATGCCGGAACACGACGAATCGCTTGGCGGCAAGACTTTGTCTGATGGGTGGTAACTTCTGCCGGCAGCCGATGTTATGGCACAAATAACTCTATTGTTTTTTGCTTCTTTTGACATTCAGGTCAGGGTTACAGGCCTCGGTGAGTAGGAGTATGCCGTAATCCATCACGCGGGCCCTATAGGGGTTGGTAAATGGTTACCTACATACCTTCGAATTTTTGTTTGTTTTTAGGAGTTTCCAGTTTCCATACGATGTAGTTCTTCAACGTTTTAAGAGCAGTGGTGATGATATAATTCACACAATATGAAGGACCTGTCTGCCGAACCCATTGGAAGCTATACAAAATTATTTTTTGTATTTGCGAAACCCGAAACACGTGTCCAGTATTTTTAAGTAAAGAATCTGTGTACAAAATTTCAAAAAAATATCTTAAAAACTACAAAGTTATTAGCTTGTCAGCCTACTTGGCTATCCCAACAAAAATATGGTCAACGCTCGAGCGGGCGAGCGGTTCGTTGACATGTGGCGTCAGCTGTTGCGCGGGCGTTCGCAGTACTATGATCTACCGTAAGCTACGTGGTGCGCTCGGTACCCACACTGCAACAATTACCAAATATACTTGGGAAAAAATATAACATGTTGTAAAAATCATCATCTCTGCGTTAATTCCAGTCGCATCCGAAGCTTTTCAGCTTTGGTGTCCGGGGTCCGCATTACCAGTATACCTGCTGATTTAGGCTAAACTTCAATATTTTCCGTGAAGCGACTGCCGTCTGACCTCCACAACCCGAAGGCGATATCGAAGCATTGCAGTTAGACCAATATTGTTGAACTTTTGAGGCCTCCGGCAACCCGTAACGACTGCCATTAGATGTTAGTATGGCAACTGGGGCTAACGGTTCAGTGCAAATCTATGAAGATTTGCACTGAATAGCTAGCTAATTGAATAGCACGTATAATTAATCCAGAAAAGACTTGAAAAGAATTGTAACACCTTGTGTTTTGTGGCTACAAGCAGGTGGTGCGATAGTTTGTCCTCAAACACTTCTACCTCTACTCTCTAACGTGGTGTAAAAATGATTGGAATCAATTCAGTTGCTTGTACTGAACAACATATATTCAGGTTTTGTATAAAGAAAAATAACGTAGTATACAGTATGTTAAGAAAACCTTGTCCGACCCATAAGGATAATAAATGTTAGGTAAACACATGACCAAATATAATATAAAATTTTACGTAATCATCATAGCACCAATACAAATGAATTTTGAAATAATCTTTTTTTCCCGCGAATTAATTCCATCTTCCCCGAAATTTGGTAATTTTAAAAAGTGACAACACCGGTTTTATTATAGCGATGCGACCACGTGCCGCGTGCCCTGCCCCCGTCACCCGCGGAAGGGTTGCCTACCGCACATGTATTAAGTTACCTCTTTTTGCGAATTAATATTTATTTTTTAGGGGATTTTTTTTTAAGTTTAGCCCGGTTTTGTATGCATTAGTAGAATCAGTTATCGATACCTAACAACACCTTCACGAGTCGGACAAGGTTTTCTTAACATACTGTATATTATAATCTACACACTCCCATGAGAAAGACGGTCTTCAAATTGTACGCAACTTCAACACAGATCCTTGCACAAATCTAAAATGTTTAGTATGTAAAGCAAAGTATATCTAAAATGAACCATCTGCTTAACATTCTGAACGAGTCAATGTCGATTGAGGAAAAGGGTCATGAATGTACTTAAAGATTAGCCAATAGATTAGTAATTCAGTTAATGCAATTATCGACCTTAATCCAATAACTATTGTTGATGGAGATAGAATAACTGAATGCAGTTTTGTGCAATAAACTGTAGGTAATTGACATCTCGACTCTGCAGTTGGATCATATCTTTTACCTAACTTTTTTTTTATAATTCTAATCTAGTCCTAAACCGCACTCCTGTCTGATTGTAAGCAGTGATGCAATCGTTGGTATTAAAACGCGCTAGTTTATTAATATAATGATTTAATTCCCCATCTCCGTTCCATCATCGGACGACCCGTCGTACGGCGAGTTTCCACCCTTACGTTGTTGACACCACTGCGATCCGGACGAAGCGTTTTGCTTCCTCCTTTATACCACGTACATCGAGGGACTGGAACAATTTGCCGGCGTCGGTGTTTCCGTCACATTACAATTTGAGTGTCTTCAAGGCTAGAGTGAATAGGCTCTTAATAAACTAGCGCGCTTTACCATCAACGATCGCATCACTGCTTACCATCAGGCGGGATTGCGGTCAAGCGCTGGTTTATAATTTACAAAAAAAAGAGCCTATTCACTATAGACTTGAAAACACTTAAATTGTAGTCAGACGGAAACGCCGTCGCTGGCAAATTGGTCCAGTTCCCCGATGTACGTGGTGTAAAAGACGAGGCGAAACGTTTCGTCCGGATGGTAGTGATGTCAACAACGTAAGGATAGATACTACTAGCCCTATGAAAATAGATAAATGGAAACATGAAGCGCTCTTCCTCTCTCTACTTATTTAAAACTTGCTGTGCCCAACAGGGTCCATAATTGTTTCCAATTAAATATTTACCACCTGTAACTGTACATTATGGATTGCAATAAACGATTTGATTTGATTTGATTTATGACGGGCCGTCTGACGGAGATGGGGGAATTAAGTCATGCAATTCTCTCGCACACTCTCCAAAATAGGATACATTTTGATAGAACTCCAACAGGATGGCTACTCTTCGCCTGTGCTTTATGCTTCTATGCTATGGGCCATAGACCTACCTATGACAGTCGTTACTTTCGTCAGAAGTCTAGCTATCAACGCTTTAACGTTCTCTTCGAGACACAAAAAAGTCTCAGTGTGTTAGTTGTATCATATTATCATCATGGTAATCTGCCTAATATAATAAATGCGAAGTTTGTGAAAATGTATGGATGGTTGATTTCACAAAACACACACACACACATACAAAACATTTCTCAAAAACAAAAACAAAAAAAAATAATGAAGGGAGTTTACTAACATACATACAAACAAAGCTTGGGACTGAGCTGCTCGCTCTGTTAAGCATTGTTATTAAGCAATATGCGTAATTATAACGTACATTATTGTAAACGTTTTCATTTTTAATGTCTGAACTTGAAAAAAGACGATGATCCCTGAGTTTGTTTTGGCTATTTCTTCTCAGAGGTAGTCAGTTAGGAAATGCCGGTTTGATCTAGTTAAAAAAAAAAAAAGAAACAGATGACGTGTAAAAGTGATCAGTGATCCTACTTGCTTAATAAACGATTTCATTTGATTGCATTTCATACAATATATCCTTACTTCTAAATATCGTTGTCTAGATCATATTTAACATTGTAAACACAAATCTATTTTTTAAATCAATTCATTTCTCAGACTATAGATTAGATATTAGCATCTCCATGCGTAAGTTTAAGATTCGCGTCAATATTATGCGGTTTTAACCTCCACGATTAACAAAAATATTATGAACACAATATTTTCGCAATACTATTTCCCGATAGTCTAAATAACACATTGATATTCGATCCGGACACAAACAATGACTCAGACGCTTCATATTCAAAGTCATTTGGAGCCGACCGCTAAAATAGATAAGTCTTGAATATTTATTGTGTCCTGTTATGTAACGTATATATGTATAATGAATAGGAAATTATACATAAGGGCATGTAGATCAGAAGGTTTACTTGTACATAAGGCAAAGTTTGCAAGTTTATAAAGTTTAGGGCCTCGTGAACGGACAATCTTAGACACATCCATCGAGGGTTCTCCTTTTTCAAATATTTTCTCCTCCTCAAGTCGTTCTCCTCATTAGTGAGCGTCGTGAGTGGGCTAGGTATCGTAACAGATGGCGAACAATATCTGGCCGCGAGTATAGCATCATGCAGGCCGGTATCCAGAGATGAACGAATTTGGTCAGTCCCCCTTATTAGAATTCGACGTCTAGGACGTCGTCCATCCACATTCCCAATAACCATCAGATGTTCGAGATTGTCTCCATCTTTTCTGGCAATATGACCAAAATATTACAAAAAATCTTCGGAGGCAGACAGAGGACAGTCTTATTATGATATCCAGCGCTCAAAGGATAGTGATATAATCTATGAGAGCGGTGGAGTAATCTAGGACGATAAGTAATAATTTTATTAGAAGGCAGGATGTTCCAGACTATTGCCTACAACTAGAGCTCTGCCTGTCCTAACTACCTTTGTTTTTTTTTTGAGGATGGGAAATCATCAAATGACCTCTCCCGCTTTGGGCGCAGTGGAAGAAACTATAACCGATCCGTATTCCTTCACTTGCCTTCCTTGGAGCCACGATATTTCTTTCGAAAAACACGCGGCCCTGGCAGGCATCGGTCTTTGTGAACCCCGTCACGATATGCAGACATCTCTTTGAGACGCGTGTGGACCACAACGCGCTATCGACCTGGGCATGTGCTTAACGGGCGGCGAGCTGTGCGCTACCTACCTGAAGTTTATAATGTTTTTGGCTACGTGAACGAGCAATCTCTGTCAAGATGTGTTTCCGTCAAGTTGTGTTCGTCTTGATATTATTACTTCGAATTTTTGATCACTTGTGTGAGGTACGATCGAGGGCATATTTATTATCGTTTAATTAGCTTGCTGATCTCAATCACGTCTGATGAAGTCTAGGATGGAACGGCGCATGTTGGATGTAGAAAGAAGGTAGGTTAGTTCTCAATCACAAGTTTTTGTTCAACTAAGGGTGCTGAGTCATCAATGGGCCTTTGTAAAATTTCGTGTTTATCACTTATGGCCTTGTGACAGCCTCTTGTCGTTTGTTTGCTTTTTATGTTGTTGTATATCCTATTGCTGAGCGTAGGTCGGTCGAGCGATTTCCGGGTCTTGTAAGTGTTATTGTTTTTTCATCAGGAATTTCTCAATGACAGTCTGGAAGTTGACCGGTGGTCTAACGCCTGATCTCTCTCTGGTCGCGTTGGATGTGTGACGGTCCATTGTGCACCGAAAGGTGACAGTGAGAAAAGAGGGAATGGCTAGCATATCTCCTGCGCCAAAGGCTGGTCCCTATTGGGATTGGTTGTTATCACTGAAATAAGCCTGAATGGAAGAAGATAATAATAGAGAAGAGATGGAAGAAGGGATGACTATGTATTGTTATGTTGTACTTTATGTAGCCTTGTTCACAGAGTGGCCTAACCATCAGGCGCTTTCATCATCATCATGACAGCGAATCAGCGCCGAAAAACGTCATGACGTATCCTAGAACCAAAAACTTCGAAGACGTGTGACATTTACCCGCACTAGCTCCGCGTGGTAGCTTACAACCCACTCTCTTTCACCGAGGGGAGGCCAGTATTCTAGAAGTGGAAGCAATGTAGGCTAATTATGTAAGTAGGGTATCGGTAGAGAATTTTCCAGAAAAACGTTTATTGATTTCTCTAGCCTATCAATAGAACTTCTGTCTTCACGTTTTACTGTATGGTAGGTCAAGACAATAGGGAAAACTCGGTCCCTCTGTGGAATGCTTGGCATACTTCATTAGCATTGTGCTGAACCAAGTTTCCTGCCTCAAGAGTCGTTTAGTTGATAATTGATTAACTTGAGACGTGTTTTTGTTGTTTAATTTATGAAGGTGGAAGGTTCCGTTCTTTTGTAGGAAAATTTCGTTTTGTTTTGTTTGTGTGAACAAGTTTTAAGGATATTTACTTCAGGATGAAAAATGTTGTTATTGTGTTATAAATATGATCCTATTGTATACATCCTGGTATTACTGGAATCTATGTGTTATGAATTTGTTTTTCAGTTTTTATTGGGATCAATATAATGTTATTATTGTGTTATTCATCTTTTTCAAGGAATGTGGTTATAAATAAGAATTATAGACTATTATATGTTGTATACCAAATAAATAATATAGGTGAAGAGTGTGTTTGTTTGGACGCGCAAATTTCTGAAACTACTGTGTGGAATTAAAAAAAATATGTTTGTCCCTGAAAGCCCAATTTTTGAGGAAGATTATTAGGTGTATACGTAATATCACACTAAGGCTCTAAGATTGCCCAAAAAAGGCATAAAAGACGTTAAAAAGATTGAAGCGATAGCGCCGGCAAGCGATACAATTCGATTGGGCTTCCCACCTCGAATCCTATCTCTTTTGTTTCTTGACTCCATCATCTCAACACCTCTGTCACAAGTTTAAGTTTTGTATATATTTTGGTAATAGCATGTATATGTATATAGTTTATTGAAGTATTTTCTTAAATAGTGTTAAACGTTTTATTTTCCTTATCATGGTTTACAACTACAGCACCTGCTATCTAGTCTCTTCGCCTGTGGTTGCCTGGTAGAGAATACTTAAGGCATTAAGTCCTGCTTTGTACATTTCTTAGTGCGAAAGTGTAATTAAATAAATTAGATATATACACTCTTAAGCCGCTGCCTCGAGTCTTGCGGGCAGCGGGGCGGCGCGGCGGCAGCGGGGCGGGAGCCGAGCGGGCTTCGAAGACCCGTTCTCGAAACTAACGGGCAGATCGCGCGTCACTATAACCGCCTTGTTTTATGTTCACGATTGTGTCAGCAAGATATTTGTTTTTATTCGCGAAAGAAAGATCTGAACAATGGCGGCAAGATCTTTTTGATTCAAATTTATTCGTAACGCTCGATCACCGCTCGCTGCCCGCCCGTTGCCCGCAAGATTCGAGTGCGAAAAGTACACCGCTCGCTGCCCGCCACCGCCCCGCTGCCGCGCCGCTGTTTTCGACAACCGGTCCGTTTGATTATACGAATAAGATCTTTCCGCTCATTTGCCGCTGCCGCCGCCGCACCGCTGTCCGCAAGATTCGAGACAGAGGCCTTACGCACATCACAGTCCGCGTTTACCCATGTAAACGTGCATGCTTGGGTGTTGTCAAATTTTGCTTTCATTGCATTTCTTTTTGACTTTTATCATTGTGAAATAAAAAGAAAATGGGATCTTCTTATTAGTTTTTGCTTACGCACGTTATGGGTCCCCTTATAATTAATAGGGCAGATATGGTGGTAGCTACATTTTATCTTGATTGATTAGAACCGAACTACTAATCCAATTTTTGCACTAAGTAACAATCGATGTGTAGATTTCTATCACACCCTTATCTACTATCTTGATAATAAAATGTACAATAAACTTGTAAATCACAAAAAACTTTCCATGATAAATAAACAAAGTTATCATGATGCAACACGTCATGCACCAGCTACAAATATGTCACGAAATAATCATATCACTCGACGAAATCTAGATCACTACTAAATCACATGTTCAATGTCCTAATCTCAACGTAATTTGGTTAAGTACATTTGTGACGATTTGCATCACGCTAAACACAGTTTGTCGATTTGCATACGGTAATGCATTTCTTTTTTAAGAATAGTGGATATACCATATTATTTTTTCCAATATTCTTAAGTAAAGAATCTATGTAGAAAATTTCAAAAAGATAAAATGAAAACCACAAAATTATGAGCTTGTTATCCTACTTGGCTCGCCCAACAAAAATATGGTCCTCGCTCCGGCCGGGCGGGTGAGCGCGGTGCGTTGACCTCTGGCGTCAGCTGTTGCCCGCGCGCATGTACTATGATCTATTGTAAGCTGCGTGGGTTGCTCGGTAACCACACTGCAACAATTTCTAAATGTATTTGGAAAAAAAATATAACAGGTTGTAAAAATGATTGGAATCGATTCAGTTGCTTATTCTCAACAAATTACGTTGTATAGTTTTGCTTGTGGCGATGCGTATAGTAAAAAGGAATTATCCATCTAGTCAATAAACTTAGCCCATCTGATTTACTCCAGAACATCTAGGTGAGCAGTTCTTAGTATGCCATCATTTAAATCACTGACATGCCTTTTTTTAATTTTTGGATATTTTGTTTTTTAACAATTTTCACTGCGGTCGGTCAGTCCCACGATTGCTATTTTTTATATGGATGGTACATGTTAGGTATATCCAACTCCATCTAAATCAATTAGAAAATCGATCCCAGAACCTTTCACATATGTACTCACGCGCATCTTCCACTATCACCCAGGAAATAACGACTAAACATTTCAATGCTCATGCGCAGTTTTTTGACAGTACATAAATCAGGTCTTCAAAGATCAAAGATACCCTTGACTGCTGGATTTATTGCCCCTGCTGGCTTTTGGCTGTTTCTGGCACTAGTCCAGGAATGAATGAAGGTACTGCAGACATCTCGGCTACACGATGAAGTTAGAATTAAAGATGATATAATAATATATTATCTATTTAGATGGTGGTCTGATCTGCAGGATATTTGTGTAACATTGTGGCAAATGATTGCAATTTGACAGATCAACAACATTCATTGGGTTGTTTACGTTGAGTAGATATTATTTTTGAACATTTCGACGTAATGGATTACCAATGTCTTTCAAAATGATTCAGACTGAAATCCATAGAGTGTTATACAGTTAGGGTGCTAATCTGATTTTAAAGTCTTGGATGGACGAATTCTGCTGATGATTGCATCATTTATTCCCCTGCCCTTCTATGTTTATGTTCTAGCGCTTTTGGCAGTTATTCCCTCCAGAAGCCCATTAAGTCTCCTGGCTGGTTGAGAACATCTATGTAAGATCTTCGTGGCCCTATTGTTTTGCTTCTAATTTGGGTGACGCCTGTCTATTCGGAGAGTAAATGCGCAACTGTCTCATCAGCCTCTATGCAGGTTCTGCACAGAGGGCTGTTCGTTATACCTATTGTGTGGAGATGCTTATTCAGCGAGCAGTGACCCGTGATGTTCCCCATCATTAATCGTAGGCCTTTCCGATTCAGGTACAACAGTATTTTGGTTAGCCTGCCATCCAGGGATGGCATAACCTCCTTGGATTGTCTGCAGCCCCATGACGAAGACCACCAAAATTCCTCTGCCCTTATTTAAACTTTATACGTGGATGTGATGCTTGTTTCCTTCATTACCAGCCTATAATGTCCCCACTGTTGAGGCACAGGCATCCTCTTAGTGAGAGGAAGTGGGCCGGAATCAACCACACTGGCTCAATGCGACAAAAGTTTTTGGCTCTAGGACATGCCTGTTTCCTCGCGACGTTTTTCTTCATCGCTTTTGAGAGCTGGTGATGAAATAATTTACATAAAGTAGTAACCTTCAACCATATCTTACTTATTTTTTGTGTTATCGCATTTTGCGTGTGTCATTGAGGTTGGCATAGCATGTCTTTTTTTCGGGGGATGCGGGGGCAGCGTTTCTTTTTTTTTTTTTAACCTTTATTTAGTTTAGGGACTTTTACACGAATGTGTATGCCAGTCCCATTGTAACTAACCCAAAAACTTAACCAAACCTTAACCTAACAAACTTAACTTAATCTTAATTTAACAAATATAAAAACTTTATGGGCGGCATCTGAAGTAGGTGTGGACAATATATGATGGAAAGCACCAACATCATATCTGGGCGGCAGTGTTCGTTCTCGCAACCCCCGATGTATGTGTGAGATGGAACACCGGGCAAGAAGAAAAGTAAGAGCAGACTCTTACTGACTAAAAACCACCCCGGTGTGGTGGAAAATCAGGTCAGACTGTCAGAAAAGTCTGACCTGATTTTCCATCTCGGAAAAAAACCATGTCCTTTTCTTCCATACTATTTATGAGCTCCCTCTACCCTCATTCCAGCCATACATATCATATTTCTCTCAAAAAAATCTATAATTCGGGTTTCCGTAACTCGTATATCCACGTTCATATTCTAAACTTTCTTCGCGATAAATGTTATTCCTTAGTCATATACCGTAACAATTAATTTTAATACCGAAGAAAACTGTAAGCTGAAATTGTTTTTTGATGTGAGACACAAGCTTTAAAGAACCCATCGAGGTGCACCTAAAATCGATTTGAAATTTAAGAATGCACAATTCAAACTGTATGTATGCCAAAATATTTGGAGGATCGTTAAAAATATGACGCAAAACGAAACCAACGGTGGTCTCTGAATCATCGCCTTTATACGAGGAAAAGAAGTGTAATAGGTATAAACGTTGAACAGCATATTTACTCCCAATTTCTAGTAATCAGCATTTATTACTTAATCAGTTTTCCACAAAGTTGACTCAACATCAGCTGGGTTTTTTTGCTAACACAGGAGCTTTGGCTTTTATTTTGAGAATTTTATCATTTCTTGCATTAAGACCTCTAGGATAACTACGTAGCACACTATCAGTAGAATTTGGTTTCATTTTGACAGTTCAACAATATTCATTGCCTTATTTGCATTGTTAAGCAGACACATTTTTCGAACACATGGAGCAATGGACTAGCAATATACTTCATAATGATTCCACCTGCAGGGTTATTGCGTAACACATTATCAGTAGGAATGATATGAATATTTTCTCGGTGGTAGGCCATAACATCGGCCGCCGGCAGAAGTTACCACTTGCCGCCAAGCGATTTGTCGTGTTCCGGCACGATGTCTGGTGAAGCCGTACGGAGGACGGGTCTGGGCAGTTGTGTTGCGATGTGTGCCGGGTACGATGCGTCTAATGTTGTTGTGTTGGGAGTTTGCTCGTGGAGGGTCTTCAGATCAATCTCCCTTTGGTGCAGCATCGTTGATCGTGTTGTTGGGTTTAACATTGCATCACCACGCTCAACTGCCGTCTTCCTTCCTATTTGCTCAGTTTTTCTGAGTGAATAGGCTCTTAATAAACTAGCGCGCTTTACCATCAACGATCGCATCACTGCTTACCATCAGGCGGGATTGCGGTCAAGCGCTAGTTCAGGCAGGTGATGCAAATTTAAACCCAACAACACGACCAGCGATGCCACGCCAGAGGGAAATTGATGTCGAGACCCTCCACGACTAAATTCACACCGCAACACAACTGCTCAGACCCGTCCTCCGTACGGCTTCACCAGATATCATGCCGGAACCCGACACACGCTTGACGCAAGGCGGCTTTGTCTGGTGTTATCTGTGAGTAAAATGATCAGAACAGCGTCTCATAGTACTGGAATGCGTATTTTAACTTGTAGAAATGAATGAAAAATAAGTATGAGTATAAATAATAAGTGTGAGTAATATGTTATGTGTTTATGTACATTACAAGTAGTGCCATGATAAGTGTCAAATTCAGCCATTCAAGTATCCATCAAATTCGATAGCCTGTCACGTTCATATCGTAGTTTTATGTTAAGTGTTTTATCACTACATGGTATAAAATTAAGTCGCTCTCTCTGTCCCTATAGAAGATATAGTATGCTTAATTAATCTTTAAATCTTCGCAACGGATTTTGATGCGATTTTTTTAATAGATATACTGTTTGAAGAGGAAGGTTTATACATACGTACAAGCATCCATTAAATAGCGGAGAAATACTGTTATTTCTGAGGTTTCTAATGTAATGTCGTAAATTTTTTTTTCGCTTACATTGCAAACGCAGGCTGAACCTTACGAGATTTATCAAAATAATTGTACAAAGTTTTGAGTACCTAAGAATATTGATGTCTGTAAGAGTAGGGGCAAACCAATTAACGATGAATGAACTGAGTGAAAAGTCTGCTTTGCAAAGTAATAGGAGTTAAAGTATGAAATTGCCGATTTTTACTGAAAATCTAAATTGTTTTTTTTTTAATTTTTAACTATTTTAATTAATCAATATAGTTACTATTATATATCTATATAGTCAGTCGCATCCGAAGCTTTTTCAGTTTTGGAGTCTGGGGTCTGCTTTTACCTGTCTATCTGCTGATTTTCCGTGAAGCGACTGCCATCTGACCGTTGCTGCCATCCAATAGGAAGGTCATTTATGCCTGTGCGACAGAATTCTGAGGATCTAGACAGCACAAACTCTGAAAGCATTTTGTACTGCCTCCTGGGAAGAAAACTTGTCATGTTTGTTCAAATCACGAAAACAATGGTAGTCTGTTGGAGCAAGGTCTGGCGAATACGAAAGATGACTGGTTTCTAACTGCAGTTCCTAATGGGTCAAAAAGGTTTCTCGTGCTGTATGAGGTATCGCGTTGTCATGGAGCAATAATGGTGAAGATCTTTTCACGAGTCGGGGCTGTTTTACTGCTAGTTTTGCCAAAATTGTTCGGAGTTTGGTACGATAGACATCTGCTATTTTTGCTTGTCCAGATAGGAGAAAACTATAGTGAATAACACCACGCGGTGACCACTAACCAAATACAATTAACTTTTTATTGGTAAGTTTTGCTTTAGGACACGGTTGTGTCGTTTGATCTGGGGTCAGCCATTTTTCTTTTACGGTTATCATAATGAATCCATTTTTCATCCCATGTCATAATTCGATCCATTATTCCTTCATTTCTGTACCGATTCACAAGTTTCAACACGCGTTTCTTTCTGCAGGTCAGTCAAATCATGAGGCACCCATTTTTCGTTTTCTTTTTTTATTTTATTGATTTGATGCAAACGAGTCAATATTGTGGATAAGGTATGTTAAACCATGCCGCTAATTCCTGGGTAGTTTCCATCTCTCTAAACCATGAATCTCTTGTAACTCAGAATCTATTGCAACAAAACGTCAATTACATGCTGTAACCTGTATGAAACCCTTAACATTTTTGGACTATAATATGGTAGGTAACATGTACCTAATATGGCTAGAAAGGGGGTTGGTTACTGAGATCACGACCAGTAGGGAAATATGGAAAAAACATGTTCACACTGCAACCTTGATTCCCATGCACTTAGTGCCTGATCCATTGCACCTTAATATTGTTTACCGTATCTGACATTGAAATGTATGAATACCCTCTTGAGTTTTTATCACTGCCTATATGATGTTATCACGTTGTATTGGACCACCATTCTGATCATCAGATGGCAAGATAAACCATATCATTACAATATGGAAACAAAATATTTTGCCAAAAAGATTTCGACAAATTAACGTCAAAATGTAGGTATTATAGTCTATAGACACAGCGGCCCTATACAGCAGGGTCCCCCTTGGGCCAAGGTTGCGGGTGGGTTGAAAGAGAAATCATGGCCCTGCCACACAGGCAAGAGAAGGAACACGGGTGGGTTTTAAACAGTAAAGTCTGACACACCCTTCCAATCCGCGCCCAGAGCGGGAGAGATCATTTGATAATTATCCACCCGGAACAAAAAAGGGCTCCAATCCTAGTAATTTAAATCTTACTGAATCAAAAAAATTTGCCAAAATATTGAGAAATTAGCTTCTTTAGACTGTGAACGTTATTAAAATTATTAGAATTAGCCTTCTGACGATATATTGCGGAAAGTCCCCTTATTATGTATTGCAGCTTGTACTTACTGTTTCTGAATAATTTATTTAGATATTACGACCAATAAATTAAAAAATTCCTTTGATTTTCCTGTATATTAGTATCGTTTATAAAATGATGCACGACACTCACAATAAATGTCATCCATAGTATTTATCCGTAACACAACTCGGCAAAATTATGAGTGCCAAAAAAAATCTGGTACATGTACAAAATTTTCATTATGTTCTTGTTTACGTTCAGTCTGAATCTTAGCTGCAGTTACCGTCTTAATTAAACACCTTGGAGTTTGTCCTCATTATTTCATTAAAAAAAACTAATATAATTGGCAGTTCCGAAAATGTGTCTTCAAAATGGCTTACCCGATGTGTCTGCGCACAAAAAATGGTTCTGACTGAACATCTGAAGAAGCTAATATATCTCCTCGTATAATGTTAGCAAGTGTAAATCTACATATAAATCAACACATTGTAACAAAATTTCACTTTCTTGTTTCTTCATCTTTCATGGGTTAAAATTATAAAAGAGCAGTAGCGTTCTATTTGCATTTTTAAAGCCATAATGCAATAGGCAGCTCTGCCAAATGGTGCGATAATGGTAAACCTTTTTCTCTCATAACTGCCAACCTCAAAGGACACTAGTCTTCGGCGTGGAAGTCATTATATTGCACAAGTTTTTGTAGAAACAAGGACTCTTCTCTCTCTATCTCATATCCGATGGGACACAGCCCGTCACGATCGAGAAATCTATCGACAAACCTACGACTTGTTATGCTTTCCGGGACATGTGGGTATAACACCACCAACTTTTAAACTCCGGTCTGTTACTGAAAAATTTCTAATGGAAAAATCCAATAACACTTAACTAGAATAACCCGGGAATTACACCTAGTATCCCACACTCAGCAATCTGGCTTGTGACCACGAGCCCACCGGGGTAGTTATATATAAATATTTAATCGATTATAGATTCTTGCATCTTGTTACTTGTAAGTACTGAAGTGTGCGTAGCGGTACTAACTCTACTTGCGAGATGCAGAATCTGTGTGGCGTCAGTATGACGCGTTAATCGCATGTGGCGTTTGTAGATACCGCTACAAGTGTAAGGCCGCTGCCTCGAATCTTGCGGACAGCGGGGCGGCGGCGGCAGCGGCGCGGGAGCCGATCGGGCATCGAAGACCCGTTCTCGAAACTAGCAGGCAGATCACGCGTCACTATAGCTGCGTAGTGTTGTATTCACGATTGTGTCGACGAGATATTTGTTTTTATTCGCGAAAGAAATGTCTGAATAATAGTGGCAACATCTTTTTGATTCAATTTATTCCTAATGCTCGATCACCGCTCGCTGCCGCGCCGCTGTTTATGAGAACCGATCCGTTTGATTTTACGCATAAGATCTTGCCGCTCACTCACCGCCGTCGCCGTCGCCCCGCTGCCCGCAAGATTCGAGGCAGAGGCCTAATAGCAACCAAGGTTAATGATAATCGGGTAAATGAGACAGAATGTCATGTATTACGGCATTAGAAATTATTTTTATGTTAGTTATAGCTGCGGCACGCGGTTTTACCCGCATACAATCTCGTGCGTATATCAGGATAGAAAGTGTCTTGTTATAATCTTGGTTATAAAAGATCTGTGTGCCATCCGTTCAGCAGTTTTTGCATGAAGTTTACGCATAATTTATAATAAACTAGCTTTCCGTCCGCGTAGAATTTGGTTATATCACGCTTTTTAGATTTCCCTCGGGAATATCAAATTTTTCCGGACTAAAAAGTAATCTATTATTTAATTCTGACTTCTAACTTTACGTCTGCAAAATTTCAAAGCAATTCGTTGAGTAATTACGGCGTGAAAGCGGAAGAAACAAACAAACAATGAATGGGGCAATGCCAATCTTTAACATTCAATGCCGCCAAGACACAGCGTGTCTTTTAACCGCCAAAAGGAGCCCGTTCACCTTGGCTCCTACTTTCCGGAATGCATCCTTGGAGTGTACCGACCGCCGTCAGCTTTTGGGAGTTGAGATTTCCTCGAACCTAACCTTTGGGCGGTTCATTGGGTCCAAGGCTAAGGTAACTGCGGTACTTCACACCAAGGCAGCTTCTAATGTTGTACAAAGCTCAGGTCCATTCGTGTGTAGAGTACTGCAGCCACATTTGGGCTGGTGCTGCAAAGTGTCACCTGGCCGCTTTGGATGCAGTGGAGAGGCGTGCGAAGAGGCTGATTGGCGATACTTTTTTTTTTTTTTCTTGTTGCTGTGGAAATGCCACTACGCACCATACCCCGAAGGGCGTGTGTGGGACTCGCCCAGCTGAAGGCGGGAATACCCACTAAAACCAAACAGCGGCACACCGACATCGCCTTAGTGGCGGGGTCATGGGAAATAGCAGAGCCTGCGCTACCAATCCCCCGCCGGCGATTCCCGCCAAAAGGCGGGCCCACAGTGGGCCCTCCATAGGGAGGGGCCCGGCGGGGTACGTCTTCTTGTGCGAGAAGACGCAGCAGCCAAGGGTTTTTTAGCGAGGTGTCCTTCCTCTTAGCCCCACTCGTTTGCCCGGAAGCAAACGGGGCCCCCAGCTCCTCTCAGTGAGGAGACCGGGTTGCCCGACGGTGACCCGGAGGTCGGGTCACGTCAGCCACCTGGAGTGGTGGCCGACCCGCCGCACGTGTGACCGCTGTAGCGGTCCCCACTTCTGGTTTTGGTCCGCGCCGCTAAACCGGTAACCCCCATATCTGGAGGCCATTCCCCTATCCGCCACCTGGGGACACGTCCGATGGCAGGCCAGAAACTGCACACGGACTGATTGGCGACCCTGATTTAACTCGAAACGGTCGCTAAAGCCTAGAGCTTTGGCAACCGTTTCTAGAAACTCCCACCCATCGACAATTCCTAATGCTTTCGCTGGGAAGAAGAAGTGGCGAAACAAACTTCCCAGCTGCTGCTGGGAAGTTTGTTTCGCCAGCTATCTGTTCATTAAAAAAAAAACCACATGACTTTATATAATACTATGTATAGTAATGAACACAAGAAAATAAACATAATATAACATTTTTTTTAACATAATAATGATTTCAGGTATCACTTATGTCGGTCAGTCCTACGTCTGCCTTTTTTTAGGGCAGAGACAGCGCTGGTTTCCTTGTTGACTAACTAAACAAAATTGTGTTTCTAAACACGGACCCGATTCTTTATTTGAATAAATAAATTTGAAGTTCAGCTGGAGTTTTATCTAACTACATCTTATCGGCCATTGTTATATCACGCTTCCAGTTTAGGTCTAGTTCTCGTTCATTGATGTTAAGTTTATCTGAATCACGCTCAGATACGTGCAGATTTTCATATCAGCTGTCACAACTGAATCTTATCCAATCTAATGCCTATAGTAAAGATAATATATATATATTTACCACAGAACAAATACCGATATACAGAGGTGATCAATATACATACCTACAGTAAACATACAAGAAGTTCTTGAAGTAAAGTATCCTCTATCAAACCTTCGTCTTAACCTTTGAGGAACAACTCTAAAAGTAAACCCAATAAATGTAACTATAGTTTATGATTGAAGAAGGCGGTTGAATCCTCCGGGGTCTTAAAATACCCCGCGCGCGAGACGGCGCGGCGTCCGCTTGACCTTTCGATGAGTACTTTTTTAGACTATCCAGTGACATTGTGACGCAAATCAGTATTTATTCCTGAACTCATATATTAGCTGTCTATTCTAAAGTCGTAACGAGGACAGCGGATGACAATCATCAAGTTTGTCAAACGAAAGTAGATATAAACTGCCTAATAAACGTCAGTTGTGTCTTAAAAATCTTTATCTTCCAGAATTCTTTCAATTATGTTCGGTTGGGGGACTGCATTAAATAATCTTAGTAGGCTGGAAGTAAGTTAATAGGAATATATTTCTGTAATACGATACGAAGGATACGTCCCGTGTGTCCAGCAGTGGACTGCAAAAAACTTGATTGAGTAATCTCTGTAGTCCTACGAGGCGGCTTGCGTCCTGACCGTATCCCCGCTCTGGGACCTAGAGGCGAAAGTACTCGCGTCTTTGTACCGATGCCGCGAGGAAGAGCGGAGCAAAACATGGGGCTCCAGTCCGGTGCAGCAGCAGATCGAGCTGCGCCGAGAGGAGCTCCGTCAGGTCCTGGTGGCGAACTGGCGGCAGAGGCTTATGCGCCCTACTGCCTCGCTACCGTCGAGGCGATCCGGCCAGTACTCGACGACTGGCTCGGGAGGAGGCACGGCTCCCTGTCATTCAGGGTGACGCAGGTGGTACTGTCGGGGCACGGCTGCTTCGGCAAGTACCTGCGACATATAGACACCGAGCCGGACACTCGGTGCCACCACTGCGTCCAATGCGGGGAGGACACGGCGCAGCACACGCTCTCCGAGTGTGTGGCTTGGGAGTCAGCAGCGCCGTGTCCTCACAAACGAAGTAGGAGGCGACCTGACGCTGCCGGCAGTAGTGCGGAGGATGGTCGGTAGCGCAGAGTCGTGGGACGCGGTGGTGTCCTTCTGCGAGGACGTAATGTCGAAGAAGGAAGCTGCGGAACGGGAGAGGGAGATCTCAAATCGCTTCCCGCGATGCAGAAGACGCACCGGGCGCAGAGGAAGGGCGGATAACGCCCTCTTCCGGCCCCCATGAATGGGTCCAGGGTCGAGGGACATGGGGAAGTCCCCGCCCCCTATTCGTGGGACCCCGAGGTGGCACGGGGTAGTTTAACACCTCGCTACCCCGTGCAGGAGGCGAGGCCGGACAGACCGGGCCGGCACGAGAGTGTGGAGCCGCGGCAGAATCAGGGACTCCCGCGGTTCCGTGCGCACTTGGCCGGAGAAACACTGGGGTGGTTTTTAGTTAGTAGGAGTCTGACAGACCCCGTCGCCTACCCCAGGGCGGCGGACATCCATTGAGGATTTTCCACTCCGGAACAAAAAAAAAATAAAATAAAAAAGTAATCTCTGTAGTGCCAGAACACCATGATACCTTTTAAAAGTCGCCTAGTTGAGGTCCCATACAAGGTTTGCTGGTACGCGGTCTCGACTCCAGGGCTCATCTTCTCCACTGTTCATTGTTCTTCTGTTGTTAATTTCCATACTATATACTCAATATTTAAAGTAGTATTTTTACCCAGTCGTACAAACTATAAATTGTGTTTTACGAATGTTTGCTAAATTACTATGTTTACGGCACGCGAAGTATGTAGTTTCTAATTCTAAATGTGTTTTGTTAATTTCAAAGTTCATGGTCCATCGCGTTTGGTCTTGTGTATTAAATATTTGCAGTACAATCTACAAAGAAGAGTTATGCTTGGTGTGTTGCATTAATGCATGGTCTGGGTTTAAGTAAAATTGCTTCTACTTTATCACCAACAGTACCTATTGCATTCACCTTATTTCATTCTTCTTTCTCTTTCTCTTCTTCCTTCACACCATCTCCTCCTTTATCGACTTGAATCAATTCTACGTTATAGAAATTTTGAAGTTCAAAACTAACATAAAACGCATTTCATTTGTGTTTGATTTTAAAATCTATTATGTGGCTCCGTGTATGCTACCTTTCATAGCCACTTCACTTCAGCTTCATATACATCAGGAATGTAAGAAGTTATCATATGCTGTCTTTTTTTGCGGATAGTAAATCATCAGAATACCTTTCCCGCTCTGGGAAGACTTTTACTGACTAAAACCCACCTGCGATACTTCACTTGCCTGTGCGCTATTGCCACAGTATCTCTTTTGTACTATTCGCGGTACTATGTGGTCTTCATCTGGTTTTCGATCTCTTGGGGGATCGTTCAGTAAGCTGCTATGGTGTCAGATTGCCAACATAATCTGCAGGTCAATCATCATAATTAAAAACCTTCAAAATATAGTCTCAATTAATGTCAAAAATATAGAAAAAGTAAGAGGTATTTCAGACAGATTGAGACTGATCTGACTCAGAACGTGTTTTGATATTTACGAAATTTTTTCATACATAAATGTTTGACCACTTTTATTCATCATCATCTCAGCGTTTATCCCGGTTGCATCCGCGGCTTTCGCGTTGGAGCCCGGGGTCCTCTTTCCTGCACATTCTCCTCCATTTCGCGCGATCTTTAGCGTCCTATGGTAAGAGCTTGTCGGCACGCATATCATCTCTTACAACGTCAAGCCAGTCCTTCTTTGGTCTACCCCACTTGTTCCGGCCCGGCGGAGGCGCCATGGCAAGACATTTGTTGCCCACGTAACATTTGGTGTGCGTAAGACGTGGCGTACCAGCGTAGGCGACCCTCCTGCAGTTTGACTGCCCCTTAAGCTTAACCGCCATTTTGGGGTCACAAATGACACCTGTCACCTCACGCCATTTTGCCCAAGCTGCGGAAATACGTGCCCTGACGTGTAATTAATGTCGCCGGACGCGTGGAGCACAGACCCCAAGTATTTAAACTGGTCCGTGCACTTGACCATGTCTCCGCCTATGCGCACAAGGCTGCTGGCTGTGTACTTGGCGCTGGCCAAGTACACAGTCTTCGCCATATTGAGTTTCAGACCTCCGTTCTCAAGCAAGTCCTTCCACGCATTCACCCGCCGCACCAACCGTTCCCTGTCCGCGTCCGCCTGCGCGATATCGTCAGCATACATGAGTAGCCAGGGAGGTTGCACAGGTTACAGGAGTCGGGCGAGGCTCCTGCGCGCCGTTTTGCGGCGGCGTCCTAACTGTGACTCGTGCATTTCTTCCTTATACTTTCACGTTGGTTTAGCGTGTTTGGCTTTCACGAGTGCGACTGCCGTCTGACCACTCTACCCCGAAGGGAAAGCCGGCGTCAGCGGCTCGTTCGTGAGCCAGCAGTTCCTGAGATTAGTGCGTTCAAACAAAGAAACAAACAAACTCTTCAGCTTTATATATTAGTATAGATATGCTGCTTTAAATTACATTACTTATGCTGCACATTTGGCATTGATACTTATCAGAGCCACCGCGGCACTATACAATGTTTGCAGAAAACCACTCGGGCGTATTGAAACCAAAACATTTATTTTACTTTACCTCTGATAAATCTGCGTCGTTCCCGGTTTGGTATTGCTCTCATTTTGATCCGTTGACTTTGCAGGCGAGGATAGGCAGAAGCGTCGCCCAGACTTTCAAAATAATATTAATAAAACGTCTTTCATATGTACCTATAGACAGTGAGTACACCTTTTTTGTTCCAGATGGGAAATCAACAAATGACCTCTCCCGCTTTGGGTGGAGCGGATGGGCAACCTTTTATTGACTAAAATCCACCCGTGTTCCTACACTTGCCTGTGCGCTGGCGCCACGGTTTCTTTTTTAACCCCAGGAGGCATCGGTCTTCGTGGACCCCGTCCACACCTGTCTGCGCACTCATTTGTGCTATCATCATCATCATCAACCTTTTTATCTCCTCTCATACAGAGAAGGATTGAGCGTAATCACAACGCTTGCTCAATGAGGTTTCCTCAAGATGTTTTCCTTCACCTTCAGTCATTGGTGTCCAACATATACTCAGAAAGTACATATAACTTTAGAAAAGTTACATTGGTACTTGCCTGACCTGGAATCGAACTCGCGCACTCATACTTAAGACGCTAGTGTTTTAACCACTAGACCACCAGGACTTTTTGACCTAATAACTCCCGCATAAATGGCTAATCTCCGATGAGATTAGCTGCCATGATTGAAAAATATTATCAAATTTAAATTGGTTTACGAAATTCCTCAAACGTAAAGGATAGGTATCGATGTATATAAACATGAAATAAAATTGGTTTTCCCTTACAAACTCTGTTTTTAGATTTATCAATAAACAAGGAAACATTGTGTAGTTTTATTTTAGTATTTCAAGTTTTTATGTTTTGATATTGTATTGTCGGTCCTGCGGCATATGTGTCCAGCCCATTGCCACTTCAGCTTGCTCATCCTCTCAGTCCTCGAGTGGAGACCGCGTCTCGGCAAACGTAGCGTAGGACGCCCTCGGGCGAGATGGAGCGACGACATCAAAAAGTTGACTGGTGGAGTGGCTAGCGGAGAACTGCTCAGGATCGAGCTTGTTGGCGTGCCACGGAGGAGGCCTATGTCCAGCAGTGCACGAGTAGAGTCTGATGATGATGATGATGAATATTAAGTGTTTATATGGGCTTGAAGTCTGAAAAAAATGGATAAATACATAAATAATATTACATGGTTAATTAATGTATTTTTTGTTATCTATCAATGCAATTTCGATAGGAAAATTATTTGGACCTTAGATTAACGAAGAATAAAAATGGAACCGACATGTCTTAGAAATTTTCGAAGACGTGATAACCGCCAACCCGCACTATGCCGGCATGGTGGATTATATATATGTCGGAGACAGCGACGGCAGAGCGGTAGGGTCGACAGCATCTTGGTGTGGTGGTACAGGTTCCGTTTCGTAGGTGAGTTCTGAATTGAAGCACGACGTAGATATACCCTCCAATCTTCATAATCACAATTTGAATAGGCAAACCGACAGTTTCGGTTCGGAGATGTGCCTTGGTCCGCGTCTCGATGCAAAGTCCCCGTTCGACGAACCCCACTTTCCAAAGCGACTCTGTCCATGTGACGCCATCACAAAATAACGTCACAAGCGTTCGCCCCTCTACTACGTAAATCAAATCAGCAACTTCTATTAAAATTATATCGACGATCTCCGACATATATATATAATCCTATAGCGTAACTATACCTAGCATTAAGTATACAATGTGCTGGCCCAGGCTCCATACATTTCTGAAACATCTCCTTTGACATAAACTAAATATTACCTACATATGATTTTCACAAGCGTGGAAAATAATACTAATTTATAATTGTCAAGACTAAAAGGGGTCAAGTGCGAGATGATCTCCTGAGTCTGAATACGTAATTTAGTTGTGTAAACAAACAGTTGTGAGTCAAAATATTGAGGTTTTCCTGTAATTTTCCTTGAACTTGATCTTATTTTACTGAAGCTTTTCTCACTTCTTGAGCAACATTCTCGAGAACTCGCTGTAAGCTGACAAGGTTACTTTTATTATATTCGTGACAACGATTTTATTGCCTGAGAATTCACATTACATAAATATTCGAAATGACCCAATTTTGAACGACTTTCATTCATTTATAACTGTTTCAATTTCGTGGTAAGTATCGCGTCTATAAAGAAAGACTGCATCCTATTTAAGACTTTAATTGCTATTCTGGAATGCATGCGAAGTCGCGGGCAACAGTAAGTTTATGTATAAAAAAGCATGGAAGCCTAACAGCAAAAAGACTAAATAAATAATCAAGTCATAATCATCAATTTATACGCATATTATTCATTATAACATTGGTCTTAATACACATAACAATTAGATACTAAGCAAGCATATTCAAATATTACCGCATTTTTTCCTTTAAACCTCATTTCATGGCGGAACGTCTAATTAGCATTAAGGAATGGAAAACTAACAAAACGCAAGGAGTTTTTTCATTCACCAGTCAGCATACTTTTGCTCTCTCTTCGTAACCCTGGTTTGTAAACAACATCAAGTAACCGAAATCCAATCCGGTGAGATTATCGGCAAGTCTATCGCTAAGTGAACTACTGGTGGCGGCCTCCATCCACTCCAGCACACCAGGAGTACATGGATTGAAGTCCCCCTGTAAGTCCAACCTCTTCATTATTTGGGAGTGCCGTGCACGTATTTCAATTTCAAGATACGTAACGTGCGCCTATTTCAGTCTATAAATCGAGGAAATATGAAACCAAAACAATTGGCCTTTATATGTCTTTCTTTGTACTAGTTAAAAATAGTCATCTAGAACCGAAGTCAATGGTTTTATCCTTTTTGGGCGAGATTGAAGAAGCCTACATATGTATGCTAAAACTGAAGCCGTACATAAACAAAAAGTCTCACTTATGAGACAGTCTGGGCAGTGCCAGAGTCTTACCGGCTAGAACCTACTCTTGCCTTGCTCAAAGTCCCTCTGACGTAATCAGAGCCCTTTTTATTGGTTGCTTAGTTGACATGATCAGCTTTAATGCCTATTTTCGCTCCAATTACATTAGCTAGTGAATCGTAATTTCAAGTAGATCTGACTATGAGGCGAACGCTCTCTGGCTGTGCCGTATTTGAAATTGTGAGTTTAGAAATTAAACTTTATTTTATTTGCTAGTCATTAGATATGAACCGAATCGAACTCTTATAGTTAAAAAAAATGACTCACATGTAAAAGTGTTTGTAATAACCCACGTACAAAATATTTTAATTTGACCTCAGATTACGCTAATTTTGTTTGTATTTCTACCGATATTTATTGGTATTGATAGTTTATCAACGACAGTAGTTAATAAAAACAGTGAATTTTATGAATCATCACAATGTTATGTATTTTTTAAATTATAAACTAGTGCTTGATCGCAAACCCGCCTGATGCTCAGCAGTGATGCAATCGTTGATGGTAAAGCGCGCTAGTTTATTAAGAGCATATTCAGTCAAAAAACACTGAGGAAGACGGCATTTGAGCGAGGCGATGCGATGTTAAACCAACACGACCAACGATTTTGGCTAGAGGGAGATTGATCTACAAAGGTTCCACGACCAAACTCCCTACGCAATACCATTTGGCGCATTGGACCCGGCACACATCGCAACACAACTGTTCAAACCCGTCCTCCGTAGACCCGACATCACGCCGGAACACGACGAATCGCTTGGCGGCAAGACTTTGTCTGGTGGATGGTAATTTCTGCCGGCAGCCGATTTTATGGTCTACCATCGAGAAAAAATTAAATATTGCAATTTTCTTTTGTAATTCTGCCTCAGAGAGAGGCAGTACAATATAGTCTGACAAAATTCATATAGGTGCCGTATGTAGAATACTTCAGGTGCCATTAACTCAGGCACCATTTAAGAGGGTTCTCAATGTAGAATACATCTCATTATATTCATTTCAAATGTGCCATCGTGCCGGCAAGTGTATTCACCGATCCAGAAGTAGACCAAACACTTATGAGTAATGTCTATAAATTAACACAAATCCAACGTAGTAGTGTTGGAAATCCAAGATTAAATTCAGGAAGAGTTTGTAAAAACATTAATTTGTTGCCAACATCTAATGATTAATTTGTAGACATCGGTGGTGATAGTAGATATTTTGTAATATCATTTAACACCATGTGTTTGTCGAAGGTAAGCAGAGATGGATATAACATCACACGTACTGGTCATTAAGAGCATATAATGTAGATGACAATAATGTCGAATTCAAAATGAATTCAATTGTATTGTTATGTATTTTTATTGATATAAGATACCGAGAACCCTATGTCAATTACATATGGTAATGCCAAAATATACAACGTAATTTTTTGCATATGCGAAACCCGAAACAAGTGTCCAATATTTTTAAGCAAGGAATCTATGTACAAAATTTCAATCAGATATCATGAAAATCATAAAGTTATGAGCTTCTTATCTTATCTGGTTGTCTCAACAAAATATGGTCAGCGCACCGTTCGAACGCCCGTGAATGCAGCGGCGCGGCGCGGGGGCCTGTCTCACTGTGATCTACCACCAGCTGTGTTGTGCACTCGGTAACCACACTGCAACAATTTTTAAATTTATTTAGGAAAAAATAAAACGTAGTGTAAAAATGATTGGAATCGATTCGGTTGCTTATTCTGAACAAACTATATTCTAAATTCCTATAAAGAAAAAAAAAACTTATATAAACAATAACAATAGCTTTTATTTTGACAGTTTATCTCCATTGTATTATTTATATTGTTCAGCGGATTTTTTTTAGAACAATGAATTCATTGGTGCTGTTAAAAGTCGTTTGTCGCTTGTCTAGGGTTTCAACTCCTTTGTTGATGACAGTTTTAGCTTTTTTGGCACATGCATACATGTATTAATATTCTCTTTTTTAAGATGTTTTCCCAGCCATATAGTCAAAAGTTTAGTTATTGAAATTGCTTGCATCGAGCTCGAGCGGTTCATTGTAATATGTGTCTACAGGCCCCCATGTGCTTCCTATGATATTTTTGAAAAATATATGGAGGAAGTTTTATTAAAGACTTGTCACAGTAACAAAACAGTTGTTGTCTGTGGAGACTGTACGCAAGATTCTTTGAGCCGACTAGAATAACTGCCACAAGTGCCACCTGTTTAGACAACATCTTTACTAACCTAAGACCTTCTGACCATTTAATTATAAATGAGTTAGACTCTGATCACTGTGGCCAGTTAGTTACTTTTCCTCAGAAGAGTGAAGTCAGAGCTCAAAGAAAACTTGTGAGTTTTGTTCCTGTAAATGAAAATCGTTTAGGACAATTTAAAAATAATTTAATTGAAAAGCTACCGGGCTTGCCTCATCACACCAACCCGGATCATGCATATAGTATACTATTTAACTTGATTAATTGTGAATTTATGAAAGTTTTCACAAAAAAAACATTGCCTGTTAGCGACCGCATTATATTTAGTGACTGGGCAACCCCAGGTATTTATAAAAGCAGGGAAAAAATGTATGAATTGTATCAGGAAAAAACATATAACCATGATGTAGCTTTTCAAGAATTCGTTAAAAATATTCAAAAACTTTTAAGAGAGCCTGTCCCTCAGCAAAAGCCATACACATTAAAAATAAAATAAAATCTTCTAGAAATAAATCAAAACAACTTGGCAAATTATAAATTCTGAAACTGGAAGAACCAAAGTACAAAATCGCGATTTCCATCTAAAAATTAACGATGAAGATATAAAGGCGGACTTGGAGGTAGCAACTGAGTTTGAGAATTTTTTTACTAGTATTCCAATAATAACAACAAAAACTTTGTCTTCTTCCTCCACTTCTGCCTACGCCATACTAAAAGAATGTGTTCCAGAATGTGACAAACACTTTGAATTTACGTTTGCGACTGCTAAAGACATTATAGAATCTTTTAAGGATCTTGATGTAAAAAAAACTGCCGATCATTGGGGTTTGTCAGTATATACTGTAGCTTCAATAATAGATGTTATCGCACCTTTCTTAGCAATTGTTTTTAATTCTTGTGTCATATCTGGTATATTTCCTGATTTGATGAAACTTAGCAAAGTAATTCCACTGTTCAAATCTGGTAGTACAACTGATCCCACGAATTTTCGGCCAATTTCTTTCAACTTTGAGCAAAATTTTTGAAAAATTAATTTTGAAACAGTTGTTGAGACACTTCAACTTATATAATTTATTGCACGTGAAACAATTTGGTTTTACAAAGGGTCGTTCAACTACCGATGCGGGCGTGGCGTTGCTAAAGAACATATTTGGGGCCTGGGAGGAATCGCAAGATGCTCTTGGTATTTTTTGTGATTTGTCCAAGGCCTTTGATTGCGTACATCATGATACTCTTATTAGGAAACTGTACCATTATGGTTTAAGGGACAGAGCTCTCGACCTTCTGACTTCTTATCTGAATAATCGAATTCAGAGGGTTGATGTTAATGGCAACAAATCTGCAGGATCTGAGGTCACCATGGGCGTTCCGCAGGGCTCAATTCTAGGTCCTTTCTTGTTTTTAATTTATATTAATGACTTACCTCATCACGTGAGGGATAATCACAACATAGTATTTGTTCGCGGATGACACTTCTCTTATTTTTAAAGTCAAGCGTCAGCTAGCAAATTTTGACGAAGTTAACAATGCTCTTTCGAAAGTTGTCCATTGGTTTAATGTAAATAACCTTCTTTTGAATGAAAAAAAAACTAAATTCATTAAATTTTCTACGCCAAATGTCAGGCAGTTAAGTACCAATGTTCAACTGAATGGAGTAGAGTTGATCCCTGTCGAGTCGACAGTTTTTCTTGGATTCACTATTGACTCCAAGTTACAATGGGGTCCTCACATTGAGAAGCTGTCGGGTAGACTCAGTTCTGCCGCTTATGCTGTTAAGAAAATTAGACAGATAACTGATGTGAA
Organism: Sesamia inferens; assembly: GCA_037179545.1. NCBI lineage: Eukaryota > Metazoa > Arthropoda > Insecta > Lepidoptera > Noctuidae > Sesamia > Sesamia inferens. The sequence continues at coordinate 9,907,043 of CM073935.1, read as the reverse complement.
TACAGCCAGAATTGTTTATTTTAGTTATTTTCATAGTCTTATGACTTATGGGATTCTTCTCTGGGGAACTTGTGCGGACATCAATACCATCTTTGTTTTACAGAAAAGGGCTGTTCGAGCCATTTACAACCTTGGTCCTAGAGATTCTCTTAGAGAAAAATTCAGAGAGGTGAACATTCTGACTGTAGCTTCGCAATATATATTTGAAAATCTTATGTATGTACATAAAAATATATCTAATTTTAAGAAAATAAGCGATATTCATAATATAAATACCAGGAACAAACACAATCTTGCTGTACATCACACTCGTCTCCACAGAGTAGGCAACTCGTTCATGGGTCGATGTATACACTTTTACAACAAGCTTCCCATGGACATTCGAAACTTACCCATTAAACGATATAAAACCTATATAAAGGCCAAACTTTGCAAAAAGGGGTAAATTATAAAATCTCAGATTATTTAGAGGATAGAGCTGCTCGCTCTGTTAAGCATTGTTATTAAGCAATATGCGTAATTATAACGTAAATTATTGTAAACATTTTCATTTTTAATGTCTGGACTTTAAAAAAGACGATGATCCCTGAGTTTGTTTCGGCTATTTCTTCTCAGAGGTAGTCAGTTAGGAAATGCCGGCTTCATCTAGTTTAAAAAAAAAAAAAAAAAAGAAGAAAAAAAACATATGACGTGTAAAAGTGATCCGTGATCCTACTTGCTTAATAAACGATTTCATTTCATTTCATTTCATTTCAAAAACAGAAGGCTTGTCACGAAGCTTCTTCAGTTTTCGTATCGAGCTTCCAAATTTTGCTTGGCCCAAAACGTCACGACGTTAGCGCAGTTTACTTATATGCCGCTTTGGCGACTACTTTGGGGTATAGGGGGTAAGTGGAACCTAGTTTTCCACACAGCTTCACCACAACCTACTGCCGTTTCACCGAAATATCCTTAATTTACGAGGTCGTAGTTTTTGTACAGACACACGCAAATCAAGCTACTACAAACTTTATTAGATTTTCTACCTTATCGCTCAAGCATTGAGGCTGAAGATTAATTGGGAAAATTTTACAGTTGCATGGACAACACTGTAGGTCAAGCTACCCGAAGCTTGCCGTACCTCCATAATCTTCTCACATAAACAATTGATAAATTGAAATAAAATTGAGAATGAGTAACCACACCAGCTTTCTGAGTAACTACAAATTCACATGGCTGAGACCCTGGAAGACTTGGCCAAAATGCTCAATGACCTCATCAGAACTTCCCAACAAGTGGGTCTAAAGATGAACATGGATAAGACGAAGATCATGTCGAACTTTCATGTCGCACCCACTCCAATTCTCTGCACTCGAAGTTGTTGACGAGTATGTATACCTGTGACAAACAGTCCAACTAGGTAGGTCCAACTTCGAGAAAGAGGTGTCTCGTCGAATCTAGCTCGGCTGGGCAGCGTTCGGGAAGCTACGATACATCTTCTCGTAGTCCATGATACCACAGTGTCTCAAGATTAAAAGTCTTTGACCGGTGTGTGTTGCCAGTGATGACTTACGGAACTGAAACTTGGTCGCTCACAATGGGCCTCATACGAAGGCTCAGAGTCACACAAAGGGCAATGGAAAGAGCTATGCTCGGAGTTTCTCTGCGTGACCGAATCAGAAATGAGGAGATCCGCAGAAGAACCAAATTCACCGACATAGCTCTGCGAGTCGCTAAACTTAAGTGGCAGTGGGCAGGGCACATTGCTCGTAGAACCGATGGCCGATGGGGCAGTAACGTTCTGGAGTGGCGGCCATATACTGGAAGACGCAGCGTAAGGAGGCCCTCAACAAGGTGGACCGATGACCTAGTGAAGGTCGCGGGAAGCCGATGGATGCGGGCAGCACAAGACCGGTCAGCGTGGAAAGCCTTGGGGAGGCCTTTGTCCAGCAGTGGACATCCATAGGCTGAAGGCGACGACAAATTCAAATTCATTTATTGTTACATATATTATCAGTTTATAACGTCCCCATTTCTAAGATACAGGCCTTCTCTCGGCGAGAGGAAGTGGGCTATAATCTACCACGCGGGCCCAGTGTGGGTTGATAAATGTCACATAGTCATTTTCCTGGGTGGTAGGCCATAGCATCGGAAGCCGACAGAAGTTACCACCCACCTGACAAAGTCTTGCCGCTAAGCGATTCGTCGTGTTCCGGCATGATGTCTGGGGAAGCCTTATAGAGGACGGGTCTTAGCAGTTGTGTTGCGATGTGTGCTGGGTACAATACGCCAAACGTTGTGTCCGGAGGTTGGTCACGGAGGTCTCCAGATCAATCTCTCTCTGGCGCAACATCTTTGGTCGTGTTATTGGGTTTCAAATTGCATCACCTTGCTCAACTGTCGTCTTCCTTCCTATTCACTCAGTTTTTTTGAGTGAATAGGCTTAATAAACTAGCGCGCTTTACCATCAACGATTGCATCACTGCTTACCATCAGACGGGATTGCGGTCAAGCACTAGTTTATAATTAATAAAAAAAAAATATATATATATCTTCGAAGTTTTGTTATGGCTCTAGTAATGCCGGTTTCTTCACGATGCCTTTCTTCGCCGGTTTGAGAGCAGTGGTGATGGAATAATTTACACAAAGTAAATCGCCTGATGGGGCTCGAACCTCCGATCCTTACTTGTAAGTCGCGGCCGATGCCACTGGGCTATCACTGCTCTTAAGTTATAATATTTATTGTACTATATTGTTAAATTTATTGTACTACTAGCTTTCCGCCCGCGGGCGCCTGCGTGATATTCAGTTATATCGCGCTTTTTAGATTTACCTCTGGAATATATTTTTTTCCCGGGATAAAAAGTACCTACCCTATTATGTAACCCGGACTTCTAACTTTACGTCTGCACAATGTCAAAGCAATCGGTTCAGTCGATTTATAATATTAGCAAGGATATTGTTGTATTTTATTGACAGGTATTTTTTTTTTTAATTTATTTATCTTTAAAAACTTACAACAACCATTACAGGTTTAGAAACCTAATGCGAAAGCTAAGACTAAAAAACTACACAATTACTTAACTTATTTAACAAAATATTAGTTCTTATGTATTGTTGTAGTAAATAATGGAATATTCTAGAATCGTAGTTATCGTGTAACTTCTTCTCAGTGAACTTATTTTCTTAGAAATACAATAAATGTTTAAATAACAAAGCCGCTCGTCCGGGGTCAAGCATGTAATGTACGATGATTAACTGGGTTATCTGGGTTACTATAGTTTTTTAAACAAAATACATTTTACTGGCTTATTTATGGTAGGTAATGGTTTATGACGGTAGTAATATTATTTATCTACTCTTGGGGCTAAGCAAGGAGTCGAGTCTTGGATGGAGATTTCGAGAACACTAGCACCTTCCCGATTGTTTAGCTAGACTTCACTCATCACAGCCATCACGTTAATTTAACAGCGTTAACCCAGTCGCATCCGAACTCTTTTCAACTTTGGAGTCTGGGGTCCTCTTTACCAGTCCAACTACTGATATAGGCTAAATTTCGATATTTTTCGTAAAGCGAATGCTGTCTGACCTCCCCGACCCGAAGGCGATATCGAAGCATTGCAGTTAGAAAAATTGTTAGACTTCTTGAGGGCTCCAACAACCCGTAACGACTGCCTTTAGATGTTCTTATAGCAATCGGGACCAACGACCTAACGTGCTTTCCGAGGCACGACCAGACCAGTGCAAATATTCATATTCATGCATACAAATATTTGTACTGCGTGGTAATTGAACTCGCGGTCGATGCGAACGCGACGAATCGCTTGGTGGCAAGACTTTGTCTGGTGGGTGGTAGCTTCTGCCGACAGCGGATCTTATGGCCTACCACCGAGGAAACCAGATCCAGCTGGATACTAGAGTATTTTACATGGAGCGACTGCCTATCTGACCTCCACAACCCAGTGACTGGGTAATAATATACCCCTTGGTAAGACTAATGGTCAGACTTTCGGACTTCTGACGAACCGTACCGAGTGTTAAAGATCTACAAATGACATCCGGGACCAACAGCTTAACGTGTTTTCCAAGGCACGGAGTAGTCTCGGTATGTAAAGATGGTCACCCACACAGACCAACCGCGGTAGCTTAACAAACACCCTAATCGAGTAACACACTTCAATCATCGAAACATTTTGAAGGATATTGTTAATCCATAGCTCCATATGTTCGAAAAATATGTCTGCTCAACAAGGTAAATTACGCAATGAATGCTATTTAACTGTCAAAATGAAACCCATTGCTACAGTGTAGCTACCATGAGTTTTCATTACGAAAACTCAATCATCGATATCGACGGCGTTTGACTCATCGATTGGCCCGCTTCAAGGGAACTCTCAACCAATGAGAGCGCCAAACATAGTCGATGCGTATGATCGAGTCTCGTAATGAAAACCCATGGTAGACACACTGATAGTGCGTTATGCAGTTACCCTGCTGTTCGGCTTTTATTATTTACCACGAACCGCGCTCATGCTTACCGTCAATATATATTATGTTAAATATTTGTAAATTTTAAATGTCTGAAATTGCCAACCCGTCATAACATCGGCTGCCGGCAGAATTTATCACCCATCAGACAAAGTCTTGCCGCTATGATGTCTGGTGAAGCCGTACGGAGGACGGGTCTGAGCAGTTGTGTTGCGATGTGTGCCGTGTACGATGCACCAAATTTTTTTGTGTCGGGAGTTTGATCGTGGAGGGTCCCCAGATCAATCTTCCTCGGGCGCAGCATCGTTGGTCGTGCTGTTGGGTTTAACATTGTGTCACCTCGCTCAACTGCCGTTTTCCTTCCTATTCACTAAGTTTTTTTTTTTTTATTAATGAATAGGCTTAATAAACTAGCGCGTTTTACCATCAACGATTGCATCACTTCTTACCATCAGGTGGGATTGCAGTCAAGCACAAGTTTATAATTGTTAAAAAAAAAAGTAAAAAAAATAAGCGTGGTGATCATTGCTCGTGCTCTCGGTCTATGGACAAGAGGCGTTTACTCTGCAGTGAGAGAATAATAGGCTTGTCTATTATAGCTTAGCTTCATCAATATTCCAACAGTATGGCATTTTTCCAAACCATAGACCCGGACTTTCTCAAACTTGGTAGAACGTTAACCATAAAACATGTGACACAGCCCAATGATTCATTTTATTTGATAATGGACAATTTTATTTGGTAAACCAGGTTATTTTTGACCGATATAGGCGTGGCTTGGTAAAAAATATCTTGCGACACGTTGCTAAAGATATTTAAATTATAACGTTGATCGATATGCCAGTTTGTCTAGTCTAGAAGTATTTTTATAATACTGGTCTCGTTAATGGCTTTTTTCTGGCGCGTATTCCCAGCCTGAATTCACTTTTAAAGATCAAGGGTTCCATTATCTCAACAGTTGCTTGGTTTTTTGCCAAGGCACTTATACTTAATGGATTATTTTGACGAAAGGGTCGTCTGTTTTTCACATAGTTAACCGAACCATGTACATTTAGGTTCAAAAAAGTCTTTGAGAATTGGAAAGTTCACGTAAGTGATATACTTAAATAGTGACGAAGTGTACGAAACTGATAACTGAACTTGCTCTAAAATTTTTGCCAGTAAGTTTACTATTCAAGGCATTTATCTAAAGGATTACTGACGAACTGATTTATCAATACCCGTGTTTGTTAAAAATGTTCAAAATCTAGTCGCAATAATCACAGCGTTTGATTACATATGTAAAAGTCAAAAACTTGTTAAAAAGGGATATTACAGGTATTTATGACAGATAGAGAAGACTGTGATCGTTTTCAAAATTAGTAGAACTGCCCCTCTAGTCCATCTAGTCATTTCTAATGTACTGCTATTATGAACAAACCCTTTGGTTCTTCTCCTTGATTCGATCGCGCAGGGAAACTCCGAGCATAGCTCTTTCTATCGCCCTTTGTATGACTCTGAGCCTTCGTATGAGGCCCGTTGTAAGCGACCACGTTTCACTTCCGTAAGTAATCACTGACAACACACACTGGTCAAAGACTTTGGTCTTGAGACACTGTGGTATCTTGCACGACGAGAAGATGTAGCGTAACTTCCCAAACACTGCCCAGCCGAGCTGGATTTGACGAGACATCTCTGTCTCGAATTTGGACCTACTTAGTTGGGACTCTATGGATGAGGAGAACCGCAGAAGAACCAAAGTCATAGTCTAAAATTAAGTGGCAGTGAGCGGGGTACATTGCTCGTTGAACCGATGGTCGATGTGGTAGTAAGGTTCTGGAGTGGCGGTCAAGTACCGGAAGACGCAGCGTAGGCAGGTCCGAAAAAGGTGGACTGATGACATGGTGAAGGTCGCGGGAAGCCAATGGATGCGAAGGCCTTAGGGAGGCCTTTTTCCAGCAGTGAATCTCTATAGGGAAAGACGAAAAAGTAGAAGTAAAACCCTATCGTTATTCCCTTAAGTTTAAGTGAAAGGAGTGTGTATGAGCTTGGTGTTTCATGTTTTACTTTTAAATTTCATTATCATCGTCATCATCATCAACCTGTGGCAGTCCACTGCTGGACATAAGTTTCTCCTATTTCAGACCATTTAACTCGATTCTCGGCAACTCTCATCCAGGAAATTGTAAATGTAATGGTAATTTAGTTCAATTTATTTTTGTCTTCATTTTTTATATTGGCGCGAATATTTTTAATGTACTGTTGTTCATTTATTTTATGTTTAGTTTAAATCGGAATGCCTGGACCAATTTAACTGGAATAATAGTAGATTAGCAAGAAGGGCTGTAAGGCATCAATTGCAGCCCGAGACATTTTTCTATTCCCGCCTTTTTTCATCTTAATTTTTTAAATTATTTTTGCAAGAACTAAATTGGGCTGTGCCGTTCGATATTTAAAATTGATGACTATTATACTCATACGAAGACAAGGCTGAATAGCCAAGCGACCTCTTGTGTCATTGGGCTGAATGCATGAGGGTCTATTGCCAGTATGATGATTAGATATACGCGAACTTTTTGAAAGAGTGAAGAGTTTTATTTTAAATTACTTACCATCCTAGAGCGCTAATTGGTTACCTACAAGCCCCATTGGGGGGTAATAAGGACCTACCGAATATGAAAGATGTAAATGAAAATTAAATTACATACTTTATTTTAATTTTTTTGAGCATATAGCCGAAATAACATAGTAGAAAATTAGTATGTAGGTAGGTATTGAGGTATCTACGCATGGCTCTATCGCCCACCTTGTTTAGTGGGAACAAGTTGAACAAGTTTTCACTTTTAATATTCATCTTTATTAGCAGCTAGCCGAAGCTAAAGTTGTTAATTATATGTTGTGCTTAGAAGCTGGCAGATAAGGGTCAACTAAGCCGCTATGAATAATAATGAGACGAGTATTACCACAGTTTTATAATTTACAACTTATATTATTCATAGACATAACCATAGATTATCGGTTTTTACATGGTTATAGCAAGGCATAAAAATTCCATACCGCCTTTAATCTTAGTGAAAGGATTCTTATAGCTACGGAATTATTTTGTCGTTTATTCAATCGTTGATGGTAAAGCGTGCTAGTTTATTAAGAGCCTATTCACTCTAGCCTTCTTCTTCAGCCTATGGATGTCCACTGCTGGACAAAGGCCTCCCCCAAGGCTTTCCACGATGACCGGTCTTGTGCTGCCCGCATCCATAAGCTTCCCGCGACCTTCACCAGGTCATCAGTCCACCTTGTTGGGGGCGTCCCTACGCTGCGTCTTCCAGTACGTGGTCGCCACTCCAGACCCTTACTGCCCCATCGGCCATCGGTTCTTCGAGCAATGTGCCCTGCCCGCTGCCACTTAAGTTTAGCGACTCGCAGAGCTATGTTGGTGACTTTGGTTCTTCTGCGGATCTCCTCATTTCTGATTCGATCACGCAGAGAAACTCCGAACATAGCTCTTTCCATTGCCCTTTGTGTGACTCTGAGCCTTCGTATGAGGCCCATTGTGAGCGACCACGTTTCAATTCCGTAGGTCATCACTGGCAACACACACTAGTCAAAGACTTTAGTCTTGAGACACTGTGGTATCTTGGACGACGAAAAGATGTATCGTAGCTTCCCGAACCGGATTCGACGAGACACCTCTTTCTCGAAGTTGGACCGGTTGTTGAAGTTGGTTGGTTGGGAAATGAAGCGTTTCGCCTCGTCTTTATATTATTATTACCGTCGGACTACAATTTGAATGTCTTCAAGGCTAGAGTCCTCCAATTCTAGTTGGTTGCTCTGCACTCGGAATTGTTGACGAGTATATATACCTGGGACAAACAGTCTAACTATACCTAGTTAGACTGTTTGTCCCAGGTATATATCAGGTAAACAGTCTAACTATACCTAGTTAGACTGTTTGTCCCAGGTATATATACTCGTCAACAATTTCGAGTGCAGAGCAACCAACTAGAATTGGAGGACTCTAGCCTTGAAGACATTCAAATTGTAGTCCGACGGTAATAATAATATAAAGACGAGGCGAAACGCTTCATTTGGATCGTTGTGGAGTCAACAACGTAAGGATGGAAACTCGCCGTACAACGGGTCGTCCGATGATGGAACGGAGATAGGGAAATTATTAAATCATGCAATTCTCTTGCACACTCTCCAAAATGCATTCTATAGAACACAGACAGGCTAGCTACTCTTCGCCTATGCTCTGGAGCTGCTCTGGGCTTTGGAGACCATTTTGGGCTAAATCTGGGTCGCCAATTAGCCTCTTCGCACATACAAGTAATGTTTATGTTTAAAGGCTGTCCAGATACAAGACACTTTTAGCGCCTCAATGACAATACTTTTGATAATGATACATAGGTTCATGACAACCATCATAATATTATAAAACCGCTTTCCTAGGAAACCAAGGTTGTGCAGTTCTCTGCCAGGGTTATCTTTTTTTTTTATAAATTGATAACTAGCGCTTGACCGCAATCCCGCCTGATGATAAGCAGTGACGCAATCGTTGATGGTAAAGCGCACCAGTTTATTAAGAGCCTATTCACTCTAGCCTTGAAGACACTCAAATTGTAGTTGTAGACACAGGCAAGTGAAGGAATACGAGAGGATTTTAGTCAGTAGAAGTGTGGTACGCCCTTCCGCTTCCGCCCAGAGTGCGAAAGGTTATTTAGTGATTTCCCATTCATAACAAAAAAGGTTGTACAGTTCTTGTTCTTTTTTTTTTTCTTCAAGATGACAGTGAGGTAAACCAAAATCCGTCACAATACTCGCTTTTATAAGCAGTTTTCCCAAAATTTCAAGTAAAAATCAAGTCACGTTTATGCTGAAACACATTTATACACACAAAATACAAATAAAAACATTGAACATTTTAAACAATATTTTAACTACTATAGGCTGTATGTTGTGACGCCAATTTGTAGCGCGTCGAGGTGCTTTACCTAAAAAGAAACTACGAATACCTATATCATCATCATCTCAGCGTTAATCCCAGTCGCATCCGTAGCTCTTCAGTTTTGGAGTCTGGGGCCCGCTTTACCAGTCTAACTGCTGATTTTAGCTAAACTTCGATATTTTCCATGAAGCGACTGCTGTCTGACCTCCACAACCTGAAGGCGATATCGAAGCATTGCAGTTAGAACAATTGTTGAACTTTTGAGGGCTCAAACAACCCGTAACGACTGCCACTAGATGTTCGTATGGTAACCGGGACCAACGGCTTAAGGTGCTTTCCAAGGCACGACCAGACCAGCGCAAATATTCATACAAATATTTGCACTGTGCGGAGATCGAACCTGCGCCTCCTTGCGCAACGACCGCGTTAGCTACCGCTACGCCACGGAGGCTGTCGGATATAATATGTTTGTAAACTGTATATTGGTGGTGATTACGCTCAATACTTCTCTGTATAAGGGGAGACCTGTGCCCAGCAGTGGGACGATGGAAAGGTTGATAATGATGATGATGATGAAACTGTGTATTAAGTATAGTGTATAAGTGGCACTTAACAATTATATTAGATTTTATCACGGCTGGGTCGCGAGGCTATGTACAGGGTGTATCTGACATCGTAACGCAAACTTCGCGAAAAGGCTAGAGCGCATGCCACTAATAAAATTATGCTAGTCATTTATGTCGTTAATAAACGGTTACAGAAATCACAGTGTTTAAAAAGGTGTCGGCTCGACCTTTGAACGTTGCAAACGTGCCGCCGCGCGTGTTTGTGGGTGTTACGCTGACCCCTGATGTGAACTCTATTAAATCAGCTGATAAGTTAGTTTTTAGAGTTTTGTTCTCATTGCGATTTTTTGTGTAATTAGCGAATTAATTAATTTTAACTTTAAAATCTTATTGGGTTATAAATGTATAGCGATTTTGAACGGTCTAAAGTGAAAAAGCCGACGTAAAATTCCACCTTTGGGGGCTTCAGTATCAAGTACTGGATCCATGGTACTCGTTTGTGCGTCGATGTCAGAGACACCCTTTATATCATCTCATATATCTAAAGTCAGATACACAAGCAGCCAGACCCGGAAGAACTACCTACTAGGTACTCTGTCCTAAATTGTTACTTATAGTTTACCCTTTTTGCCAATCCATAGAAGAACAAATCATCATTACGCCACATCCACATTCTCATATATTTCGTATATGTTTGCACAGAAGAAAGTAAACAATTCATCAATTCCTCAGCAATCCTCCTCTGTAAATAAGTATTCGTCTTGATGAAGCTGACGCAGGCGAAATAAAGGAAAAATCCTCGCCTCACTAACGTCGAGGCAATTCTGGTGGAAAAGCTTCAATTTGTATAGACGATAAACATAGAGTAGAAATTAATGGAGTAAGAAGGTTGTAGGCCAGATAGCACTGTCTTTTGTAGTAAAAGCGTTGGGTCATAAACATGTATTTCACATTCTTAGGGCCTAACGTTCTTAGAGTATATGGGTAGGTATATTTTACTTTGTGCAAATTTAGGTGAAGTCATCTTATAGAGATATAATGTCAGTCCAAATTATCTGGTAAAACGACAACGACAGCTAAATTTCCTTCGAGTCGCTAAAATTATGTGGCAGTGGGCGGGGTACATTGCTCGTAGAACCGATGGACGATGGGGGAGTAAGGTTCTGGAGTGGCGGTCACGCACCGGAAGACACAGCGTAAGGAGGCCCCCAACAAGGTAGACTGATGGCCTGGTGAAGGTCGCGGGATGACGATGGATGCAGGCAGCACGGGACAGTCAATGTGGAAAGCCTTGGGGGTTGCCTTTGTACAGCAGTGGACCTCTATAGACTGAAGAAGTTTTCACGGTGAAACTTACACCGAAAAGCTACTATTACTACTATTGTTTTAAGAGAAGAAGAGCTATATCGGTAACTTTGGCTGTTCTTCGGATCTCCTACTTTCTGATTCGATCGCGCAGAGAAACTTCTTTCCATCGCTCGTGTGAGGTAAGTAGTTTGCGACTTTAGCACCTTAATCAGAGAGATATACCCCGAAGGCATCATACTATCACATATTTGCTTATAGTTTCTAATATATTGCTATCCTAAATACAGTCCACCTGATTCTTGAATCTTGATTAAAATCTTTCGTGGCAGGCACATTGCCGCCACATTATTAATAACCTTATTAATACAATAAAGGTGGTGTACCTCTGTCTAACCTTACGGGAATCAAGCGTGATGTTACGTATGTTATATTATTAATTCGGAGCCTGACATGTAACTAGCACTCCATTTTGATTTATTCCATGTATCGTAGGTTCGAGAATTATATGATGAACGTTGTATGTGATTTGTTCCCCTTTTTTGGATTTAGAAGGATGCTGATTTGTGGTTATCGAATACTTTGGGATGTAGAGTTATGCTGATATATGGAACAGAACCAAGTCATTCTTGGAAAATTGGTTTTTTACTGTTTTGTTTATTAATGCTATTACAAAACTGGTTCATGTAGCTGTTACTTAGTTGACATATATATACTAATTAACTTACTAAGAAGAATATAAATAGATAGAATACCGTTTAAGTAATTTATAACAAAATTCAAATTTACGAAGTTATTTATTGTATATGCGTAACCCGAAATACGTGTCCAGTATTTTTATGTAAAGAATCTATGTATAAAATTTCAAAAGATATCTTGAAAAACCACAAAGTTATGAGCTTGTTATTTTACCTGGTTGTCCCAACAAAAATATGGTCAACGCAGCGTTCACCCGCCCGCGCCTGCAGCGGCGCGGCGCGGGGAGCCTGTGTTGTACTAGATCTAACGTCAGCTGAGTTGTGCGCTCGGTAAACACACTTGCAAGAATTTCTAAATGTGTTTGGGAAAAAATATGACATGGTGTATAAATGATTGGAATCGATTCAGTTGCTTACTCAGTACAAACTATATTCAGGTTGCGTACATAGTAAAAATACAATGTTGTATATAGGTAGATAGATATCTTACTTACAAAGGGTGACAAAATGGGGTTGTTATCACTAAAATACATTCTCTAAAGACAATGTTTGGATGGATTAAGGGTGGATATAGATGCCTGGTGAAGGTTTTTGACCCTCAACAAGGAAAAAGGCTAACCAGATAATAACTACTTGCTGATCTTATGTTTTTAGGGCAATGGAAACGCGTAAATTCGCCATTTCTATTTTTATTTCTATTTTATGAGGGTATTTTCTATTTCCTAGATTTATTTGTTTGTTTTTAATGTAGGTAATAGGCATACATGTAGTATTCATTTTAGTTTTTCACAATTAACAGACATTCTCATGGATTTGTCACAACATTTTATTTGATTCAGTTTGAGCTTTCCAATCATTTGTATCACTATTATTGAAATTTGAAACTGAGTTTTTTACATATCCTAATATTTATTAGCGTTTATACTAGTATCAGTACAAGTATGAGTGCGCGAGTTTGGTTCCAGGTCAGGCAAGTACCAATGTAACTTTTCTAAAGTTATATGTACTTTCTAAGTATATCTTGGACACCAATGACTGAAGGTGAAGGAAAAACATCTTGAGGAAACCTGGACTTCATAAGTCTGAAATCGCCAACCCGCATTGAGCAAGCGTGGTGATTACGCTCAATCCTTCTCTGTATAAGAGGAGACCTGTGCCCAGCAGTGGCACGATAAAAAGGTTGATGATGATGATAATGATAGTGATACTAGTACCTCGAACCTGTACCCCAATTGCGTAAAACACTATTAATATAAATTTGAATCTTTTTGAAGTATATTCCTAATCCATTGCTTCATATGTAAAAAAAATGTGTTTATTCAACAACGTAAAAAATCAATGGATATTGTTGAACTGTCAAAATGAAACCCGTTGGTACTGATAGTGTGTTACGTAATTAACCTGCTGTCGATTAATGAATCTGTAAAAAAACGTAAAATTAACTCGTAAATTAATCTATACTCTATACTAATATATAAAGCTGAACGCGCTAATCTCAGGAACTACTGGTCCGAATTGAAAAATTCTTTTTACGTTGGATAGCCTATTAATCCAGGAAGGCAGTGTGCAGTGGCTATATAACATCACGTTGCGACCAATAGGAGCGAAGCATATAAAAAAACATCGAAACCTAGTCGAAGCTAGTTTCAAATATTTATAAGATTTTTGATCCTTGTGTTTTCAACCGAAAACATAGATAGAATACCTGTAAAATTTTTCAATTAGATTTTAGATTTTCAACTTTATGTCTAAACCATTACGGCTCAAGGTTGGGTGAGAATATTTGAGAGTTTCTTGACCTGCTGTCGTCCATACATAGTATAGTTCTAGTAGTAGTTAGGTGAACGATATATAGTTTTAAAGAGTATTTCTTTTGGTATAATGACACTGGCGCCGATTCTGTTGTTGACAATCTAAACTAATTTTATGTTATGTGCATCTTTTTCTTTCCATTTCGTCAAGAAAAGGATAGAAGATAACATTTTAATTTAATCCTGTCAAATTAAGATACTCCATAGACAGTTTAGACGCGATTATAAACATGGCGACTAAAAATACCCCAGTTTACATCAGGAGCGCACTAGTTTGACAGGTCTAAACTGACATTTTATCTTCTGTCATTTTCTTAATAAAACAGAAAGAAAAAGTTGGGGTTTTTGACTGGAAAGCCAAGATGAATGTCATGCGTATTTTTCATTGGACTTTTAAAATTATTTATAGTGTCGTTTACTAAATAAAACGCGTGATTTATGTAGTAAAAAGTGCATTCAGTGAATAATTTATAAAGAACATTGAAATATCGCAGCATAGTGGCCACATCATGGCTTTGCATCAAATCTCCTGGTAGGCGGCTCACGCGGCCGTTTTTTCAACTGTCATTGGTGATATTCGCCATTATTGTGAAATACAATTTTTAAAGAATTTCCATAATTTGTTACACGTGTTATTGGCAAAATTGTGGTATCTAACCACAGAGGCCATTGAAGAGTTGAAGTTGAAGTTGAAAAAGTTGGACAGAACTTAAATTTAATTTAGTTTGTTAACAAGGGAATTGGGGCCAATATATCTTTCTTTCTTTCTTTCCATTTTATTCCAAAGCACAGTCTAGGAATTTTCCACCGGCAAGAAAATCTTAAATACGAATACATCTCACAGAGACAGCGTGGCACCTACGTTTTCAAATAAATTATATTTATACGATTAACATGAATTTTCGTGAAACGGAGCTAATCTTAAATGTTTTCTATTTAATCCTGACAGTTCTTGTAAAGTCGTTTAAAACCTATAACGTATTGTCCCAAATCTTGTTATTTTCGTCGATAACTGAAATAAATGTTCCGTGAATTAAGATGTAAGGCGTTTTCAGGTCATCGCTTCGTGTGATTTCGGGGAAAAGCGATGAGGACACGTCCTCTGACGTAACTTTAACCAGAAAAACAGCTTTCTGTGTGTTAACGGCGCTATATATTTTAGTGAAAGCATCTTTTGATAAGATTTATGCATATTTTCAGTAATTTTTGCGGTTTTTTAATCTCAATGATGGAAGATTTGTCGTGTTCGCGGTAAATACTACTTTTAACTTTCCTTTGTGTGGTATTTCTTCTTCTTTGAAATTTTTTTTTCTGCAGTATTTTTGTTTGTCATAATTTTCGCGAAAGTGGTTTTCAATTCCACTTAAATCGCGGAGTAATCAATGTTTCTCCTATTTCTTGTAAACGGTGATAGATCAATGCTTATAACATACGAGTAGATTTGTTTTAACCGCACAGAAAAAAAAACGTGTGAATGGGAATACGCTTATAGCATACGTTTTACTAAACACCAAAGATACATTATAAACTTACCCTTTAAACGATTCAAAAGCTATATTAAAACCAAACTTTGCAAAAAGGGGTAGGTATTATAAAATCAAAGATCCGCCAAAAGGAGCCCGTTCACCTTGGCTCCTACTTTTCGAAATGTATCCTTGGAGTGTACCGACCGCCTTCAGCTTTTGGGACTTGAGATTTCCTCGAAATTAAACTTTGGGCGGTTCATTGAGTCTCAGGCCAAAGTGGCTGCCAAGAAACTTGGCGTTATCGCAAAGGTCCGGCGGTACTTCACACCAGGGCAGCTTCTAATACTGTACAAAGCACAGGTCCGTTCGTGTGTGGAGTACTGCAGCCACATTTGGGCCGGTGCTGCTAAGTGTCACCTGGCCACTTTGGATTCGGTGGAGAGGCGGGCGAAGAGGTTGATAGGCGACCCTGGCTTAACTCGAGACGGTCTCCAAAGCTTAGAGCACAGGCGTAGAGTAGCCAGCCTTTCGGTGTGCAAAGGAATTGCATGATTTAATTCCCCCATCGGACGACCAGTCGTACGGCGAGTTTCCACCCTTACGGTGTTTAACACCATTACGATCCGGACGAAGCGTTTCGCCTCCTCCTTTATACAGTGTACATCGAGGGACTGGAACAGTTTGCCAGCGGCGGTGTTTCCGTCGGACTACAATTTGAGTGTCTTCAAGGCTAGAGTAATAAAGTTAGTACACAGGTTGGCTTAAAAATAAACTTAACCAAAACTAAAATAATGACTAACAGCATTCAAGAACCTATTTGGCTAGAAGACTTACAACTAGAATACATGAACAACTATATATATCTAGGGAAACAAATTTCATTCAGCGCTCAAAATAATCTAGAAGAAATAGATAGAAGAATTCAAAAAACATGGAATAAATTTTGGAGCTACAAAGAAGTACTGAAAGGAAATTTTCCGATTAAACTTAAAAAGAAAGTAATGAATACATGCCTCTTACCTTCGTTAACGTACGCCTGCCAAACGTGGAAATTTACCCATAAAATAAAAAACAAAATCAAGACAAGTCAAAGAAGTATGGAGAGGAGTATGATGAAAATTAGCAAACTACAGAAGATACCACACAAAATTATCCGAGAGAAGTCAGCTATTACTGATGCCCTTAGTCATGCCCAGAAATTAAAATGGCATTGGGCTGGTCACGTAGCCAGAATGACCGACAAAAGGTGGACCATACGAACTACACTATGGCGAGGCCCAGCCGGCTACAGAAAAAGAGGCAGACCACTATCAAGGTGGGTAGACGACATAACACACATAGCAGGTAGAAACTGGGCAACTGTCGCGAAAGACAGGAAAGTATGGCAATCTCTGGAGGAGGCCTTCACCTCAGAAAGGGTTCCTGCTCACTAACCTAGCAATTAGATTTAGATTAGATTTTTTAGATTAGATTAAATTTTTACTTTATTATTTAATTACATAATAGAAATTAATCATAATAATATAAAAAAAAAAAAATACTTACTATGTAGAAACTTACTTAAGATGTAGAAACTACCGTTTGTTTAAATTAGTACCTAGTTTAACCTTACCTAACTATTGTAAAAATTGGCAGGAAATAAAAGGCTTTTTATTTATTATTTATTAAGGCTAGAGTGAATAGGCTCTTAATAAACTAGTGCGTTTTACCATCAACGACTGCGTCACTGCTTACCATCAGGCGGGATTGCGGTCAAGCGCTAGTTTATAAATTTAATTAAAAAAAATTAGACAATAAAGCTTGGGATTGAGCTGGTCGCTCTGATAAGCATGCAGCAATTATGCGGAATTATGACATTTTAATCACTTTTTTTTTAAATCACGTAAATTATTGTAAAAAAATTCAGTTTTAATATCTAGACTTCAAAAAAGACGATGATCCCTGAGTTTGTTTCGGCTTTTCTTCTCAGAAGTAGTCAGTTAGGAAATGCCGGCTCCAGCTAGTTTAAAAAAATATGACGTGTAAAGTGATCAGTGATCCTAGTTGCATAATAAAAGATTTCATTTCATTTCTTTTCATAGTACTTATGGCCCCCATATCAGTTATGTATGTGCAGATTCTTCTGATTCTTAGATTAAGTCGTCCTCCGTGGCGCAGCGGTCAACACGCCTGCCTGCGACGTGGAGGCCCAGGGTTCGATCCCCGGGTAGGTTATGATGGCAAAACGATCTTTTCCTGATTGGCCTGGGTCTTGGATGTTTATCTATATATGATCTATTATAAATATAGTATCGTTGAGTTAGTATACCATAACACAAGTCTCGAACTTACTTTCGGCCTGGCTCAATCTGTGTGATTTGTCCGTATTTATTTATTATTCTCATGAACATTATATGTTTATGTAAACTAATAAGATTCTCTTCCCTTTACCCTTTTCTCTCCCATTTTCCTTTTCCCTAGGATTCTATTTTTGTTTACATTCTATTTTTCTTAGGAATTTTAGTGTGGAAGCTTTTTAGCTTCAAATATTGTAATGTCTTTTTCCGAACAATAAACTTTTATTATTAAACAAATTTGCCTATGAGACCCCTTCGTGCCTCGAAAAGCCGCGCGTTGTTCGCGGCTGTTCTTCGAAGATCTTTGAAAGTCATTACGAGTTGACATAAGCCCGAAAATCAGACCAGCCGTGGCGTAGCGGTAGCAAACGCGGCCGTTGCGCAAGGAGGCGCGGGTTCGATCCCCGCACAGTGCAAATATTTGTATGCATGAATATGAATATTTGCACTGGTCTGGTCGTGCCTCGGAAAGCACGTTAAGCCGTTGGTCCCGGTTGCCATACGAACATCTAGTGGCCGTCGTTACGGGTGATTGGAGCCCTCAAAAGTCTAACAATTAGTCTAACTGCAATGCTTAGATATCGCTTTCGGGTTGTGAAGGTCAGAGGACGGTCGCTTCACGGAAAATATCGAAGTTTAGCCAAAATCACCAGTTAGACTGGTAAAGCGGACCCCAGAACTCGGATGCGACTGGGATTAACGCTGAAATGATGATGATGATAATATAAGATATATCATTCAGTAGCTGGGTTCTGGAGGTCATTTAGAAAACCAATTTAGGTATAAAAATCAATTTGCGTTATACCTAACTTCAAAATCTTTAAAGCCTTTTTCTTTGACGCTAGTTGCTCTTAAAATAACGTATTTTAACTCTGTATAATGTTGATATTTTAATGAGAGAATAGTTTGTAATGATATTGGTAATGATCATCCTCTTCGCTTCTGAAGGTCAAGTTCATCAGCCAAATGACGCCAACATCAGAGGGCATTACTCTCATATATAACTTCACAAATTATTTACGTTTGACATCCCAATTGCTTTCATATACCGCTTGAACTTGGTAATTAAAATAGTTTCAGGGCTACCACTATTTCATTCTTAGATATATCCTTTATTTCATATGTATATATCAGTTATATTTTTAAATATATAAAAAATAGTAGCCCGCCGGTATCGGGAACGGGGTCCAAGCTACCGGTGGTCAGGGCTCCAGAGAGAGGAAGCTCTGACAATTTCATAAAGAACAGCGAAATATCGCAGCATAGTAGCCACATCATGACTTTGTCTCAAACCTCCATCGTAAGACGGGTCACGCGGCCGTCTTTTTCGACATTGAACAATTCATTACGTGACATTGGATAAATGCACAAACCATGCGAAGCCATAAAAGAAAGAAAGAAAGAAGCTCTGACAATGCGAGCCGTTTCTAGAAGTACTGCTTTCTGAATCAAGCCCTTGATCCAGCTACCTAATCTCGTTAGGCAGCTGGATCAAAGGCTTGAATTGACCTCCTGAGATCTTGGTTGAGGCTCTTAGTTATTAAGCCATTGGCTGTCACGACTATCGGTAGGTACATTGATTGCTGAATCGACTTCCCAGTTCCCACGTTTTTTTTTTTTTATTGGTACAAAACCCGCCACACCCTTCCCCACCCACTGCAACTCCTGAAAGCCAGAATCAACAGTGGAGACCGCCAGAAAAACGCCGAGCAATGAAGCTTGACGAGTCCCGGAGAAACGATTCAACTGTCTTGGGTCCCGCAACGAAATTAATCAGAAAAGAATAGCGGAGGAGTAGGAAAAAAAAAGATATTTTTTCCACTTCCCTCCATAACAAGCAGGAGACAGAACAGAAATAGGCCAATCGGCACAAAGGGACATTATTGCAACTGGGAGAAGCCCAGATTGCCAAGTACCACGGAATAAAATTTGATTAAGTTAATGGGTCCTAAGTAGGTACGAGTATGTGCTGTTACAATTGATTCCAATAATAGGTATGGCAAAAGCGCTTGAACGCACGGAAATTGGTTCTAGTTTCTACAAGGTCCGTATAATAAACGACTCCGGATGTAACTTGTACACTATCCAACATAATATTGGGTTCATTCTGCCAAAGAATACACTCCCACAAGATGTGATGTGCGGACTGTTCAAATTCACAGTTCGATTTAGAACATTGGCACAAAGGCGAAGGAACAAGTTTAAAAGAATACAGTTCTGCGACTTCCCACATGTCGACAATCTCGCGAGCCAAGTCATGGTAATTAAATTGTTTATTAGAATTATTACTATTAAAATATATTATAATTATGCTGAATCCGGACCACGCACCAGACAAAGCCTTCCAGCCAAGCGATTTGTCGTGTTCCGGCATGATGTCTGGTGAAGCCGTTCGGAGGACGGGTCTGAGCAGTTGTGTTGCGATGTGTGCCCGGTACGATGTGCCTAATGTTGTTGTGTTGGGAGTTTGGTCGTGGAGGGTCTTCAGATCAATCTCCCTTTGGCGCAGCATCGTTGGTCGTTTTGTTGGGTTTAATATTGCATCACCTCGCTCAACTGCCGTCTTAGTTCCTATTCGCTCAGTTTTTCTGAGTGAATAGGCTCTTAATAAACTAGCGCACTTTACTATCAACGATCGCATCACTGCTTACCATCAGGCGGGAATGCGGTCAAGTGCTAGTTTATAACTATTAAAAAAAAAAAGTGGACTAATTTGACAGAACTGAATCAATATGTATCTTATGTCCTTTTCTTAATGCATTAGATAGAAAAAGATGCACTGTCCTTCCACGGTCTTGTACATATTCATATTTTCAGTATTAACAAGAAAACTGATTTCTATCGTGTGGCACCACAAGAGGCCACTTCTAGTGTACTTACCTACTGAAGAAATACAGTAGGCCACACGTACTCTGAATATCAAGTGGCTTCAGGGAGTTACTATTCTGGGAATTTAAACTAATTGCGACTCCAGTTTATACTAGGATATTGATTTCATAATCCAGTGGTTAGGAAATCAATACTCGTCAATACGTCAGTAAGTACGACCTCGAAGTCATTAAGAGAATTGTATGATTACTTTTTCACATCTTTATTTTATTTATTTTAATAGTAATAATTACACAATAAAATACATAAACATACGACAAAATTAAGATCTGAGTACAAAGGTGCTGCTTATTTCTTAAGAAATTAGTTCCAGCAGACCTGCGAAAGGAGAAGTAAAACAGAAATGTAGACAATAGTGTGTAAGAACAAGGAAGAAATAAAATATGAATATGATAATTATTAAAGTAATAATATTAAATATAATATACCTAAACATATAAACCTAAAATAATTATATAAGCCAAACCATTAAAACCAAAAATAAGTATACTACTTAAATACTCGTAGTATAGTATATACTACATAATACTAAAATATATAAATATGTATAAATAATAAACAAATTCTCACAATATAGGAAAGCTAATGCTCTTTTATGATGAGATTTAAGGATGGATCTTAGGTGTGATCTACAGGGTGCGTCGCTAGAGCGCGCGTAAGAAAAACGCTCACGCAGGTAGGAAGGATAAGACGGGTTGTGTAAGATGTTGAAAAGGAGACA
This sequence comes from Sesamia inferens, assembly GCA_037179545.1. NCBI lineage: Eukaryota > Metazoa > Arthropoda > Insecta > Lepidoptera > Noctuidae > Sesamia > Sesamia inferens. The sequence goes on along the minus strand of CM073935.1, from coordinate 9,885,860 downwards.
TAAAATCCTAGTATTCCTACGAAGGCGGATTAGGAGCCACTTGAGTTCCTTGCGAAGGTGAGAAACATGGTCATACTTACGAAGACCGAAAACAAAGCGAATGCATAGGTTTTGCAAGCGCTCAAGCTTGTTTAACAGCTCCTCAGTAGCATCCAGGTAACAGGCATCGGCATAATCTATAATCGGCTGAATAAGGGTTTGTGCTAAAGAAATTTTAGTCTGAATGAAAGGAAAAATGTACCTTTCGACTGACCTCACTGACCTGAGCACGCCACGATAGATTGGAGTCTATAACTAAACCCAGATCTTTGGCAGTTTCAGTTAAGTCAATTCGTACACCATCGAGATATAAAGGCAGGAGAGATGTAATATTGGCTGCATTGCGAACTAATCTGCTGCCTATTATCATAGCCTGGAATTTAGTTGGGTTCAATTTAAGCCAAATGAATTAGCCCAAACGCTAACACAAGCCAGGCCATGTTTTTTAACGTTTCGAAACTAAATCGGTCAAATCCATATCCACACTAATATTATAAATGTGAAAGTGTGTTTGTTTGTTCGTTTGTCTTTCCTTCATGCCGTAGCTAAACAATCAATTGATTTGATTTTTGGCATACAGTTAGTTGAAAAGGTGGAGAATAACATAGGCTACTTTTGGTCCTAAAAAAACATCAAGTGCCCAAGGGAGATTACTGGAATATTTGTATGTGTACACCAAATATATCCTTACTAATATTATACATCGGAAAGTGAGTTTGTTTGTACCACTTTCACGCCGTAACTCCTCAACCGATTGCTTTGAAATGTTGCAGACGTAAAGTTAGAAGTCCGGATTAAATAATAGGGTACTTTTTATCCCGAAAAAAATTGATATTCCCGAGAGAAATCTAAAAAGCGCGATATAACCGAAGTTACGCGGGCGAAGCCGCGGGCGGAAAGCTTTTTTTTTTTTTTATTAAAATATAAACCAGCACTTGACCGCAATCTCGCCTGATGGTAAGCAGTGACGCAATCGTTGATGGTAAAGCGCACTAGTTTATTAAAAGCCTATTCACTCTAGCCTTGAAGACACTCAAATTGTAGTCCGACGGAAACACCGCCGCCGGCAGATTGTTCCAGTCCCTCGATGTACGCGGTATAAAGGACGAGGCGAAACGCTTCGTCCGGATCGTAGAGGTGTTAACAACATAAGGGTGGAAACTCGCCGCACGACGGGTCGTCCGATGGTGGAACGGAGATGGGGGAATTAAATCGTGCAATTCCCTCGCACACTCCCCAGAATGTATTCTATAGAACACCGAAAGGCTGGCTACTCTACGCCTGTGCTCTAGGCTTTGGCTAGTATATAATATATTCATTATTCAGGCTATAACGTTCCCACAACTGGGATATAGGCCTCCTCTAGGTGAGAGGGAGTGGGCCGTATTCTACCACGTGGGCCCAGTGCGGTTTGGTAGATGTCACATATCTTCGAAGTTAAGCATCTACGAGACACCGGTTTCATCCCAATATTATCCATCACCGTTTTGAGAGCAATGGTGATGAAATAATTTATACTAAGTAAAGCGCCTGATGGGCTTCGAACCTACGACCTACGAATTCTAAGTCGCGACTGATATCACTAGGTAGATTGTCATGATATAGATGAAGCTGGCACGTGGTTGGTCGTTTTTGGGTGGTAAAGGGTGTATCTGACATCGACGCACAAACGAGTACCATGGGTCTGAACCCCCCAATGGTGGAACTTTTCGTCAGCTTTTTCATGATTTAAAAAATATATATGTAGTTTTTTTCACTTTAGACCGTTCATAATTGCTATACTTTTATAAAGCAATAAGATTTCAAAGTAAAAAATAATTAATTCGCTAATTACACAAAAAGCACAATGAAAACAAGAATCGAAAAACTATCTTATCAGCTGATTTAATAGAGTTTGTCAGGGATCAACGTCATACCTACAAACCCGCACGGCGGCTCGCTTGCAATGTTCAAAGGCTGAGCCGACACTTTTTTTTAAACATTGTTATTTCTGTAACCGCTCATTAACGACATAAATGACCATCATAATTTTATTAGTGGTATGCGGTCTAGCCTTTTTGCGAAGTTTGCGTTACGATGTCAGATACACTCTGTATATGCGAACCCCGAAATACCTGTCCAGTATTTTTAAGTAAATAATGTATGTACAAAATTTCGAAAAGATGTCATGAAAATCCATAAAGTTCTGAGCTTGTTATCTTACCTGGTTGTTCAACCAAAAATATGGCCAAAGCACCGTTCGTCTGCCCGCGCCTACAGCAGTAGGTACGGCGCGGGGTGTCCTGTCCAGCTACACGCACGCGTTTAGTACTATCATCTATGGTCAACACTGCGTTATGCGCTTGGTAACCACACCGTAACTATTTCTAGATGTATTTGGGAAAAAATATAACATGATGTTAAAAAGATTGGAATCGATTCAGTTGCCTTTTAAAGTCTTGCCGCCAAGCGATTCGTCGTGTTCCGGCATGATGTCTGATGAAGCCGTACGGGGGACGGGTCTGAGTAGTTATGTTGCGATGTATGCCAGGTACGATGCGCCAAATGTTGTTGTATCGGGAGTTTGGTCGTGGAGGATCTCCAGATCAATCTCCCTCTAGCGCAGCATCATGTTGTTGGGTTTAACATAGCATCACCTCGCTCAACTGCCGTCTTCCTTCCTATTCACTAAGTTTTTTAAGTGAATAGGCTTAATAAACTAGCGCGCTTTGCCGTCATCGATTGCATCAATGCTTATCATCAGGCAGGATTGCAGTCAAGTGCTAGTTTATAAATATTAAAAAAATAAGAAAACAAACTGTATTTAGCAAAACGTTTATTAGCGTGCCTTTCACTTTTTATGTCTGTCTCTCTCGCTCTTAGGCAGGCTAACCATGCCCGAGTGGAAGGGACGCGTGCCTCTCACTCGCTTTCATTGTGAGCGCATAACGTGAGCGGAGCGTAACGCAGTTTCTTGAAGTGTCACCCGGCAAACCAATTTATAAGACGTTGTCACGTCAAAATAAGAAAACAAACTGTATTTAGGATTGAAAAAATAAAGTTGTATAATCTACCTCGCGGTCTCAGTGATAGTTGATAGATGTCTCAAGTTTTGGGATATTTAGTTCTACGGTATGCTTTCCTTTCTAAGTATATCTTGAACACCAATGACTGAAAGTGAAGGAAAACATTTTGAGGAAACCTGGACTTTAAGTCTGAAATCGCCAACCCGCATTGAGCAAGCGTGGTGATTACGCTCAATCCTTCTCTGAATGAGAGGAGACTTGTGCCCAGCAGTGGGACGATAAAAAGGTTGATAATGATGTTGCTTTCCTTACGACGATTTTCTTCACTGTTTACTTCTTTGCTGTCCATGTTTATAAACTCTGCTCGTCATAGTTGGCAATCTCGTTTTAACCTCAGGGCTATCATTGCACTGAGGATACCTAACACTTACTTCATTTTTATTATCAAGTTTGTTTATGTATAAAATTATAGGTACGAGTATGTTATATGTAAACATATCAGTTACCTACTGGTTTATCAGTTCCTCAATTTCAAAAAAAAAAAAATCAAAATCAAAATCAAAGCATTTATTTCAAATAAACCAGTTACAGGCACTTTTGAATTGTCAGAAGGTCGGTCAGTCAGTAAGGTGAAGCTAGTCGCCCATTCCAAAGAGTAGGTACCTATGGAGAAGAACGGGCAAGAAACTCCATGGACACTCTTTTAAATTATCAAGCTATTGACACAAATATTTGATTACATCATTAATTTTGAAATCAATCGTGTATTTAAAAGTTTCCAATATGTTGAAATGACAAGTATTGTTTTATGCTGTGAAATAGTTAATAAATTAAACATTGGTGCCGAATTTCTTGTTCCTCTTGTTAACAAACTAAACTAATAGGGTATTTGACTAAAAAAAACTAATTAGTCCGTCAGTCAGATTTCCAAAAAATACTAGACACGATTTTTTGATTATCAAACCAGATTTTTTGTTTTATCAAAACAATAAAAATTGACAAATATAAAAGGCATCAAAGATCAGGAGTGGTGGCTGGTGACGTCACTGGTCGCTAAAAAGTGTAGCGTGCAGTGACGTCACACGAGTTTTCAACGCACTGTGTCGTCTTTGTTTTTTGTTTATATGAAAAAAGAGAAAATACGTCTCAAGTATTTTTTGGAAATCTAACTGACGGACTAATTAGTTTTTTTTAGTCAAATACCTTGTTTTATGTCCAGTACATCTTTTTCTTTCTATTTCTTTAAAACAAGGATAGAAGATATCGATAGATATAGATACAGATCTCAGAGAAAACTTTTAGAAAAAAAATTTTTGTCTTGAAAGGATGGTCTCAAGACAAAAGTCTTCGACCAGTGCCAGTGATATCTTATAGGACTAAGACGTGCTCGCTAACATTGGGCCTTATAAGAAGGTTTAAAGGACCAATTGTGATGGTCCAAACAGGCTCGAAGAAGCAAAAAAATAAAATATTTATTTTCTTAAACGTTTCGTTTTTTTTATAGATGACAGCATACCAAAAAAAAAACAACAAGACAGATCAAATCGATGACAAATCATCGGTCATCGATGGAGCCATACTACTAAAAAAAAAATCGATGACAGGCATTAAAAATACAAAACAGTAAAGAGTTCCTATGCCAGTGACGATCGCGTCGCTTACAAGTCTAGGTCACTCAAAGGACAATGGAGAGGGCTATGCTTGGGCTTTCACTGCATGATCGAATCAGATATATGAGGAGATCCGTAGAAGAACGAGAGTAACCGACATATCCCGAAGAATCGCAACACTTAAGTGGCAGTGAGCTGGACACATTGCCCGTAGCACCGATGCCCGATGGGCCCGACGGGTTCTAAGTGGCGACCACGCACTGGAAGACGCAGCGTGGGTAGGCCCCCGACAAGGTGGACCGACGACCTGGTAAAGGTCGCGGGAAACCGCGGATTCGGGAGGCGCAGTACCGATCCAGCAGTGGAGGTTTTTCGGCTGAAATGATAGCATATGATAATGATGAGGCGGTTACGATAACTTTTAGTAAGGACACAGGGAAATGGAAGTATTTGATGCCGCGTGCTCCTAACACTACAGGATACGTTATTTTTATAGAATAACTAGCTTTCCGCCCGCGGCTTCGCCCGCGTTAATTTCGGTTTTATCGCGCTTTTTAGATTTCTCTCGGGAATATCAATTTTTTTCGGGATAAAAACCCCATTATTTAATCCGGACTTCTAACTTTCCGTCTGCAAAATTTCAAAGCAATCTGTTCAGGAGTTTCGGCGTGAAAGTGGTACAAACAAACTCACTTTCCGATGTATAATATTAGTAAGGATATATTTGGTGTACACATACAAATATTCCAATAATCTCCCTTGGTAACTTGGTGTTTTTTTAGAACCAAAAGTAGCCTATGTTACTCTCCATCTTTTCAACTAACTATATGCCAAAAATCAAGTCGATTCGTTACTTTATTAGGTTATATATATGGACGATATTTGGTGTACACATACAAATATTCCAGTAATCTCCCTTGGGAACTTGATGTTTTTTGGGGACCAAAAGTAGCCTATGTTACTCTCCATCTTTTCAACTAACTGTATGCCAAAAATCAGGTCGATTGATTGCTTAGCTACGGCGTGAAGGAAGGACAAACAAACAAACAAACACACTTTCACATTTATAATATTAGTATGGATATTTGGTGTACACATACAAATATTCCAGTAATCTCCCTTGGGAACTTGATGTTTTTTGGGGACCAAAAGTAGCCTATGTTACTCTCCATCTTTTCAACTAACTGTATGCCAAAAATCAAGTCGATTCGTTACTTTATTAGGTTATATATATGGACGATATTTGATGTACACATACAAATATTCCAGTAATCTCCCTTGAGAACTTGATGTTTTTTGGGGACCAAAAGTAGCCTATGTTACTCTCCATCTTTTCAACTAACTGTATGCCAAAAATCAGGTCGATTGATTGCTTAGCTACGGCGTGAAGGAAGGACAAACAAACAAACAAACACACTTTCACATTTATAATATTAGTATGGATATTTGGTGTACACATACAAATATTCCAGTAATCTCCCTTGGGAACTTGATGTTTTTTGGGGACCAAAAGTAGCCTATGTTACTCTCCATCTTTTCAACTAACTATATGCCAAAAATCAAGTCGATTCGTTACTTTATTAGGTTATATATATGGACGATATTTGGTGTACACATACAAATATTCCAGTAATCTCCCTTGGGAACTTGATGTTTTTTGGGGACCAAAAGTAGCCTATGTTACTCTCCATCTTTTCAACTAACTTTATGCCAAAAATCAGGTCGATTGATTGCTTAGCTACGGCGTGAAGGAAGGACAAACAAACAAACACACTTTCACATTTATTATAATAGTATGGATATTTGGTGTACACATACAAATATTCCAGTAATCTCCCTTGGGAACTTGATGTTTTTTGGGGACCAAAAGTAGCCTATGTTACTCTCCATCTTTTCAACTAACTTTATGCCAAAAATCAGGTCGATTGATTGCTTAGCTACGGCGTGAAGGAAGGACAAACAAACAAACAAACACACTTTCACATTTATTATAATAGTATGGATATTTGGTGTACACATACAAATATTCCAGTAATCTCCCTTGGGAACTTGATGTTTTTTGGGGACCAAAAGTAGCCTATGTTACTCTCCATCTTTTCAACTAACTGTATGCCAAAAATCAAGTCGATTCGTTACTTTATCCATACTTCCCGCCGTCCTGAAAATGAAGTTGAGAATTTGAACTTTTAAGTATTTTTCCCGGAGTCAGTGACCCCAAAGGGAGAAACGGTTTTCTCATTTTGCGCTTTTTTATTAACACGTTGTACATGTGAAAAAAAGATTTATTGAGTAGATAAAGCGTGAAGAAAACAGTTAAAGAGGTAACAGTTAAAGAGGATCCCGCGGGAACAGTAGATACTTTCTTCCGGGATAAAATGTATCCTATATCCTTCTCCGTACCACAGACTAAGTTAAAGAGGTAACAAACATATAAATAATTACACTGTTAGTAGCCCGCCCGTGTTAATTTAGATCCCACGGGAACAGATAAAAGGTGTCCTATGTCCTTTCTCGTTCCGCAGACTATGTGTATGCAAATATTAAATATTATTAAATAATTATATTGTTATTTCTTGCCCGTGGCTCCGCCCGTCGTTGCTCCGTCCGCGTTAATTTCGATCCCACGGGAACAGTAGCTACTTTCTTCCGGGATAAAATGTGATATCCTTCCCCGTACCCTAGACTATGTGTATGCAAATTTTCGTGATGATCGGTGCAGTAGTTTAAGCGTGAAGAGGTAACAAACAAACAAACAAACAAACAAACAAATAAACAAACAAACAAACAAACACACTTTCGCATTTATAATATTAGTTGGGATAGAATACTCTCTATTATGTACACCATATAGATTACACAACATAAATATAAAGATTTTACAAAGGATGACACAATGGGCGGTGTTATCGCTAAGAGCGATCTTTTACAGACAACCTTTGGATGGAATACTAAGGGGAAGGAGAGAGAAATAGTGTAGGTAATCTACAGTGTGAGTCTATTTACTTATAAAATATATCATACTAGTTTAACTAAATATATACATCTAATTAATAAACATCATACAAGAGCAAATAAAAATAATGACATGTTTAAAGAGAGAGGAAGTGCATTTTTACCATAGTTTTAAAAGTGGACAGATTTTAAGCATGCCTTACGGACACGGGCAAGTCATTCCATAGCTGAACTGCTTGTACAGTAAAGGATTTACCGTCGAAACTAGTGTAATGCATAGTTATTTTTATATTACCGATATAGTATGGGAAATTCTGCGCATAACAACACAAATATTGTAACAGGATGAAGGATAATGTTAACTTAATTATTACAGCATCCACTCTTGTTATTTGTTATTGCCCTTATCAGCAATATTATGGGGAATCCATGGACCAGTTTTAGAGGCGATAAAGAGCAATTTTTGGAGTGGTTTTACCGCATTGAGTTAACAAAGCGTGGTGCAAAATTGTTTGCTTCAAGTTGAGGGAAAATCCTGATATGATAAAATCGACAAACACTATGATTATGGAACAGTATTTTATACAACGTGCATCGAGGGACTTGCACAATTTGCCAGCGGCGGTGTTTCCGCCTGATTATGATTTAAATTTCTTCAAGGTTAGAGTGAATAGGCTATTAATAAACTAACGCGCTTTACCATCAACGATTGCATCACTGCTTACTATTAGGCGGGATTGCGGTCAAGCAATCTATATACGAGTATATAAAAATCAATGCCACTTTCTTTGTAATTTTATAACTCAGAACGGACTCACCTATCCAAACCATATATTTAGGCTTTGTTGTGACTAATTAGTAGATGGTTTATGTGGAGTTTGATCAAAATCGGTAGAGCGTTTCTTCATTTATCACATTTTTTGTAACAAATAAATTCAATGAACGGTGATATAAAAATCAATGCCACTTTCTTTATAATTTTATAATCCACCAAAACTGTGCAATGGCACCAGATTGGCAGTGAGAAATTTATTGTCAAATTTCATTGAAGATTTTAACTGGTACATCAAAAGGAGAAGTTTGTTTGCTACCGCGTATCCCTATGATCCCAACTGTTATGCCATTTGAGTTCAAACGATTACAATATCCAGTGCGTTTATCATTTGCTATGTCCAACAGCAAAGCCCAAGGGCAAACATTTCACGTTTGTGGTGTGAATTTGGAGGAATCATGTTTTTCACATGGCCAACTTTATGTTGCCTGTTCGGGAGTCGGTACCCCCAGTCGTTTGTTTATACATGTTAGAAATGGAAAAACAAAGAATATTGTTTATCTAAATGTTTTGGATTAAGTTTTAAAATGCTAGCAATAAAAAAAATATTATTATACAGTATTCAACAGCTTTTTTTATGTCGGCATCTATCTAGCCTTGGCTTCCAGTCTAACCGGATTTCTGTTGAATACCAATATTTTACATGGACCGACTACCTATCTAACCTGCATAACCCAGTTAACGGGTAATATGACACCCTTTGGCAAGACTAGTGGGCAGACTTTCTGGCTTCTGGTGACCTGTAATGACTGTCGAAGATCTGCGAATGACAGGGGACCGACGGGCTAACGTGCTTTCCGAGGCATGAAGCGGCCTCGGTATGTAAAGATGGTCATCCAATCATAGAACAATCGCGGCAAGTGAAGCTGACTGATCCACCTGAGCGGCTATTGTTATTTAACCTTATAGTTACCGTATTTGGTAGCATAATCAACTGACCCCGATGACCCCATAACTCTCCTCCAAGAGGCCAATAAGGACACCAACACCTCGTGCGAAAGACCGACCTTCCGTTAATGAGCGGTTACAGAAATAACAGTCTTTAAAAAAATGTGTCGGCTCGGCCTTTGAACGTTGCAAGCGTGCCGCCGTGCGTGTTTGTGGGTATGACGTTGAACCCTGATGTGAACTCTATTAAATCAGCTGATAGGATAGTTTTTTTTTTTTTGTTTAATTAGCGAATTAATTCGTTTTTACTTTAAAATCTTATTGGGTTATATGTTAATTATGAACGGTTTAAAGTGAAAAAAACTGCATACTATTTGTTTTTAAGCAGGAAAAAACCGACGCAAAATTCCACCACTGGGGGATTCAGAATCATGTACTGGATCCATGGTACTCGTTTGTGCGTCGATGTCAGAGACGCCCTTTATATTACCAAACATTCACACTATTTACGAAACATACATAATCAGCCTATAAGTAATGTACCCAATCTGGCGACACGGGCCTCCTCTCGGCGAGAGGAAGAGGGCCGTAATCTACCACGCGGGCCCAGAGCGGGTTGGTAGATGTCACATGTCTTCGAAGTTTTGCCTCTAGAATGATGTTTTCCTTCACCGTTTTGAGAGCATTGGTTTTGATTTTTTTTTTTACATGTCATTCTCGGTGATAGGCCATAACATCGGCCGTCGGCAGAAGTTACCACCCACCAGACAAAGTCTTGCCGCCAAGCGATTTGTCGTGTTCCGGCATGATGTCTGGTGAAGCCGTACGGAGGACGGGTCTGAGCAGTTGTGTTGCGATGTGTGCCGTGTACGATGCGCCAAATGTTGTTGTGTTGGGAGTTTGGTCGTGGAGGGTCTACAGATCAATCCCCCTTTGGCGCAGCATCTTTGGTCGTGTTGTTGGGTTTAACATTGCATCACCTCGCTCAACTGCCGTCTTCCTTCATATTCGCTCAGTTTTTCTAAGTGAATAGGCTCTAAATAAACTAGCGCGCTTTACTATCAACGATCGCATCACTGCTTACCATCAGGCGGGATTGCGGTCAAGCGCTAGTTTATAATTATTAAAAAATAAAAAGACAGTGGTGAAGAAATATTTACACAAAGTCAAGCACCTGAGGGAGTAAAAACTTACGAACAATAACTTGTAAATCCCGGTCGATAACACTAGGTCACTACTGCTACATAATTTATGTTAATTATTATCACTCAATAATATTGCTAAATAATAAAGTGTTGAGCGAAATCGTTTGGGAAAAAACCAGAAATTCTGATGTTGACTTACAGACTCTACTTGGTATAATGTATTATTGTTTACAGTCTAAATCATTAGAGGGTGGTCTCAAGACAAAAGTCTTCGACCAGTGTGTGTAGGAGTACCTACTTCGAGAAAGAGTTCAATCATTGAATCCAACTCGACTGGGCTGCTTTCGGAAAGCTACGTAGAATCTTCTCGTCCGAAATACCGCATTGTTTCTAGACAAAAGTCTTCGACCTGTGTGTTGCCAGTGATGACTTATGGAATCGAGACGTGGTCGCTAACAATGGGCCTTATAAGAAAGCTCAATGTCACTCAAAGGGCAATGGCTTAGGGTTTCACTGCGTGATCAAATTAAGAATGAGGATATCTGCAGAAGAACGAGAGTAACCGACATAGCCCGAATAATTGCAACACTTAAGCGGTAGTAGGCTGAGCACATTCCCCGTAGGACAGGAGTCGCCCGTAGAGCCGACGGGTTCTCGAGTGGCGACCACGTACCGGAAGACGCAGCATGGGTAAGCCCCCGACAAAGTGGACCGAAGGACGGCCGGGTGAAAGTCGTGGGAAACCGCTGGATAAGGAGGCGCAGGAACGGTCGTCGTGGAGATTTTTGGGGCAGGCCTATGTCCAGCAGTTGACGTCTTTCGGCTGAGATGATGAAAGACGATGATGGTCTACATTAACTACATGTTTGAAATGCAACCATTACAACCATTACTGTGACGATAAAGGGTGACAGGCTATCAAAGCATAAATATATAATAATATCAAAAGTTCTATTGGCATAAATAAGGATGAAGGAAGGACAGATGTCCAAAAGCAATAACTTTCTTTCTTTCTTCCTTTTATGGCTTCGCACGGTTTGTACATTTAGCCAATGTCAATTGTTCATGTCGAAAATACGGCCGCGTGACCCGTCTTACTATGGAGGTTTGAGACAAAGTCATGACGTGGCCACTATGCTGCGATATTTCACTTTTCTTTATGATTTATTTACTAAATGCACTTTTTACTACATATATCACACACTTTTATTTAGTAAACAACACTATAAATAAATTTAAAAGTCCAATGAAAAATGAGCGTGACACTCAGCTTGACTTTCCCGCCAAAACCAGTAATAACCAGCAGTAAGTACAGACGGCAGCACAACAAGCTACGATCTGTCAGATTTCTTTATTACATTTTCAACTTTTTCCAAAACCAACATCTTTCAAACAAAAGAGTAACAAACATCCATCCATCCAAACTCAAAAACTTTCGTAGATACTCGGTAGGATAACCCGTGACCAGAAATGTGTATACCATCTGCTGATATTACACAACGAAAACGTAATAACAACACCAGAGTTACCACGCTCTCATGCAAACACTGCAAACACATGTATACATACCTACATATTAGATCAACTTGATTACTTTGGTTACGTACTGGTTGCGTAACTTCGCCTGCGATAGTATCGAGAAACGTCATTTTGATACGTCAAATGCGCCATCTTGAATTATGATAAGGAGTTATTATTTTTTATGGATCCTAAGTAGGTGGATTTATTTTTGACACGGTTTTATAATCACACTAGCGTAGGTCTATCCTTTATAGTAGTACTTTTTACGTCATAATTTTATTTTGCATAGCAACGGATAGCATAAACCTCTTTTCGCAGAAAAATTTTGGCATACACTCATTTACCATACACCGAAAGCCATAATTTTGTAAGTAAGAATCATCTTTAGGCATAACTTTCATATCCATAATAATCAATAAGTATAACATCATAACGCAGAAAATTCACAACCAGAATCATCTTTTGGCATATATTTTAACTCCATAATAATCAAAGGTAGAACCATCATATCGCAGAAAATTCACAACCAGAATCATCTTTTGGCATATATTTTAACTCCATAATAATCAAAGGTAGAACCATCATATTGCAGAAAATTCACAACCAGAATCATCTTTTGGCATATATTTTAACTCCATAATAATCAAAGGTAGAACCATCATATCGCAGAAAATTCACAACCAGAATCATCTTTTGGCATATATTTTAACTCCATAATAATCAAAGGTAGAACCATCATATCGCAGAAAATTCACAACCAGAATCATCTTTTGGCATATATTTTAACTCCATAATAATCAAAGGTATAACCATCATATCGCAGAAAATTCACAACCAGAATCATCTTTTGGCATATATTTTAACTCCATAATAATCAAAGGTAGAACCATCATATCGCAGAAAATTCACAACCAGAATCATCTTTTGGCATATATTTTAACTCCATAATAATCAAAGGTAGAACCATCATATCGCAGAAAATTCACAACCAGAATCATCTTTTGGCATATATTTTAACTCCATAATAATCAAAGGTAGAACCATCATATCGCAGAAAATTCACAACCAGAATCATCTTTTGGCATATATTTTAACTCCATAATAATCAAAGGTAGAACCATCATATCGCAGAAAATTCACAACCAGAATCATCTTTTGGCATATATTTTAACTCCATAATAATCAAAGGTAGAACCATCATATCGCAGAAAATTCACAACCAGAATCATCTTTTGGCATGCATTTCAGCATGCAACATACAGCAGGCATTTAGTAAGGATGCAGCAAGCATACAGCACGGAAGCAGCAAGCGTGCAACATGCAGCAGGCATGCAACATGCAAGCATGCAACATGCAGCAGGCGTGGCTTCTGTCACGGCTCCTGCGCTGTGGTGCTCCGGTAGTCCCACGCGAGCTAATCGCCGGTAGTCCCATCGTCGCAGATGGTTTTACGCCCACCGCCGCGGCTGCATCCTTGCTAAATGCCTGCTGTATGTTGCATGCTGAATAATACAGTTTTATTACATTCCACAATTAATTAAGTGATATTAATATATGTAATTCCATTTATTAAATTATACATCAATTAATTAAATTAAAAAAATATACACATAAAAAAATACATTAATTTGTGCAAGATATTGTTATTTTCATTGTTTCAAGTTAAATAGTGTGGACCCCCTTAGGGGCCTCCTCCAAAGAATTCCAGTTCGTCGAATTCCTCTTCGTGCGGTGGCTACAGTCTCATCCTGCCACCGCTACCTTTCCTACCGTATGAATGGTCCTTTTGGAGATAATATTGTCACCCAATGTGTGAATAGCCAAGAGCATCAACCAACACCTGAAGAGGCTCTCGTTGGGCAGCAAGGGTTTTATTCGAAAAGTCGTACTTCTGGAAACGGCCAGCATATTCAGGAGATAATATACAGCATACAATTTAATTTTTGTTATGTCCCGCTCCTGTTAGTCACAGCTTGAAGTTATAGCCTAAAGCCTTTCTGGATTAATGGGCTATCCAACGCAAAAATATTTTTTTCAAATCGGACCAACAGTTCCTGAGATTATTCAAACAAAAACACATAAACTCTTCAGCTATAGATATAGATAGGTATATAGCTATATATTAAGTACAGATATAGATCATCCACTAGGTTTGGCGGGCTGATAACAGCCGGGGTTATGGCGAAATCATATGTTTTACCTGGGCCCCCGACTCTTGATAGTTTTCTTCTCTTCTTCTTCTCCTTGATAGTTTTATTCTCTTCTTCTTCTCCTTGATAGTTTTATTCTCTTCTTCTTCTCCTTGATAGTTTTATTCTCTTCTTCTTCTCCTTGATAGTTTTATTCTCTTCTTCTTCTTCTTGATAGTTTTCTTCTCTTCTTCTTCTCTTTAAGGCTATAGAGGTCTACTGCTGGACAAAGGCCCCTAAGGCTTTCATTACGAGCAGCGCAACGGCAGTTGAACGAGGTGATGCAATGTTAAACCCAACAACACGACCAACGATGCTGCGCCAAAGGGAGATTGATCTGAAGACCCTCACCCCAACACAACAACATTAGGCGCATCGTACCCGGCACACATCGCAACGCAACTGCTCAGACCCGTCCTCCGTACGGCTTCACCAGACATCATGCCGGAACACGACAAATGACTTGGCGGTAAGGCTTTGTTTGGTGGGTGGTAACTTCTGCCGGCGGCCGGTGTTATGGCCTACCACCGAGAAATCAGTATCAGAGGTCATTCGATGATTTTCTAAACGCAAAAAATTAATCCATCTGTCTTCCCCAAGATAGAGGATATGAATTTACTTTTAATCACGACATTCCCACGGGATCAAAATATATAAGGGTGAAACTGCAAGGCACAGCTAGTTTAATAATAATAATTTACTCAAGTATGAGTGGGTGAGTTCGATTCCAGGTCAGGCAAGTACCAATGTCACTTTTCTAAGTTATATGTACTTTCTTTTTATATCTTTGACACCAATCACTGATTACAAGGTAATGGAAAACATCTTGAAGAAACCTGAACTTTAAGTCTGAAACCACCAACCCGCATTGAGCAAGCGTGGTGATTACGCTCAATCCTTCTCTGTATGAGAGGAGACCTGTGCCCAGCAGTCGGACGGTAAAAAAAAGGGTTGATGATGAATGAATCATTAAAATGACTGGACGTATAAATAAAGTTGGACACACAACTAACCTTTTAGGATAACATATAGGATACTTTTATTCAGGTGTATTATTTCTTCCTATGCATATGAAACCATGGATATGAGAGGGTGCTACCCAAATCGTTCTGGCAAAAAAAAAAAGAAAAAGTTCTGCCCGTGGACGGTCCACGGGCAGAACTTTTCTTTTTTTTTTTAATAATTATAAACCAGCGCTTGACTGCAATCCCGCCTGAAGGTAAGCAGTGATGCGATCGTTGATGGTAAAGCGCGCTAGTTTATTAAGAGCTTATTCACTCAGAAAAACTGAGCGAATAGGAACGAAGACGGCAGTTGAGCGAGGTGATGTAATGTTAAGCCCAACAACACGACCAACGATGCTGCGCCAAAGGGAGATTGATCTGAAGACCCTCCACGACCAAACTCCCAAGACAACAACATTTGGCGCATCGTACCCGGCACACATCGCAGCACAACTGCTCACACCGGTCCTCCGTACGGCTTCACCAGACATCATGCCGGAACACGACAAATCGCTTGGCGGCAAGGCTTTGTCTGGTGGGTGGTAACTTCTGCCGGCGGCCGATGTTATGGCCTACCACTGAGAAATAAAAAAAACACTCTTTGTTGTTCATATACGAGTCGCGACAGTTAAATACTTTTCTTTCTTACTTTTACTGTTCTAAACTTAAATGAACAGAAAAAAACATAAACTGAAAGGCAGCAGATTAAATAACTAGGTAGCATGCGCGGGGGCAACACCAACGTCAGTGCAACAAGTGCATGTGACGTAGACGTAATTTGACACTGCAGTCATAGAGTAGGCAAATTCAGTAGGTTCATTTTTAGTTCTAATGTCTGTCTCCTAAAGACTATACGTTCGATTGGAGTCCCAAGATACCGAGACGAAGCAAAAAAGCCTACGCTGGAGGTTTAGCTTCACAATTTCGATAAAAATCACAATTTGATTCAGGACCTAGGGTATTTTAAAGAATATTCAGACTTAAAACACCTGTGACTTTTTACAGTTACTTTAACGTTAATTAACTCAGCATAGATAACCATTGACTGCTGCGTTTCCCCATGCTGCATCACAATACCATATCCTTTGTCTACTGCATCCTCTCTGTCCCAGATACCTTTTGGAGTCATCTGTCCATACACTTAGGCGGCGGTGTGAAGATGTGTCGCATTACACTTGCTTATGCGCGGTTTTCACTCCAAGACTCATCTGTTACACAGGTGTATGCTCCATCGGCAATCATGGCCAGCCCAGTGTCACTACAGCTTACACTCTGCAAACTATTTTGGTAACTCTTGTTACTTCATCATCATCATCATCATTTCAGCCGAAAGACGTCCACTGGTGGACATAGGCCTCCCCCAAGGATCTCCACGACGACCGGTCCTGCGCCTCCCTCAGTTTCCCGCGACCTTTACTAGGTCGTCGATCTACCTTGTCAGAGGGTTACCCACGCTGCGTCTTCCAGTGCGTGGTCGCCACTCGAGAACCCGTCGGCCCCATTGGGCATCGGTCCTACGGGCAATGTGCCCAGCCCACTGTCACTTTAGTGTTGCAATTCTTCGGGCTATGTCGGTTACTCTCGTTCTTCTGCGGATCTCCTCATTCCTGATTCGATCACTCAGTGAAATCACAAGCAATTGCCATTTAAGTAACCTTGAACCTTCTTATAAGGCCCATTGTTAGCGACCACGTCTCGATTCCATAAGTTATCACTGGCAACACACAGGTCGAAGACTTTTGTCTTGAGACACTGCGGTATTTTGGACGAGAAGATTCTACGTAGCTTTCCGAAAGCAGCCCAGTCGAGTTGGATTCAATGATTGAACTCTTTCTCGAAGTAGGTACTCCTGTCACTTACTTACCGTAAAACTTCTTTTCTGACTTTAAAGTATTGTATTCTAAAATTCGTCACCATTATGTGTGTTTATGATCAAGCATGAAATCAGATGACTCTTAACTTTACGCATTCCAGTTCTCTGGGACAACGGTCGACATTATTTTTTTGACCCAGATTTTCGTATTTAGAACGCAAATTCTGTTTTTTTTTTCTATCAGCCTCGATGTAGAACACGAGGCATTTATTTATTGTGTCATAAGATGAACGACGGTGTATGATGTAAGCTACAGTTAACCACGTCAGCATGGCAACTGCTTCCAATTATAATCCCTTTGTTTAGACGTTTGCACATAACTTAAATTCTATGAATAAACCCCTTAAGAGGGAACTCTAGTTGTGCTTTCTCAATACAAACGCATTCCGCTGTTTTCTTCGTGTATAATGCGTTTAGAGCAATTTTTTTTTTCTACAATTTTACTCCGTGACTACACGTGCCCCTATCATTAGATTTTTTCCGAAACTTGAATTAATAAAAGAAATACGATAGGTACTTCAAAATTGCGAAAAATAACCCATATTTACCGTGATGTTCAGATGACTATTAGACAAACGTGATAAGTTTTAACAAAAAAAGAAAATAATAGAAGCATAGGTATAGTTTTCCTTTAAATTTTGATATAAAAATAATTGAAAACTGTCGTGCTTAGAAAAAGAAAACAGGGGAATACGAAAGGTTTCTTTGTCAACGTTTTTGAAGGTAAAATCATCCTGAGCTGCAACTGACCTTTTCGCACTTTACCGGGAGAGGTTGGAAGCAGCGCAACGGCAATAGTTTCTTCAAATATCTATTTTTCAAATTCCTTGGCACTGGAGTACCCTCTTAAGCACTGCGGTGTTTATTCATAAACGATGATTAATGTTAAGTGACGTTAAAAGGTCAAAAACGTTGCTTATAGTTTACTAATGATTAGCAAAGAATTGCTAATCATTAGTAAACTATAAGCAACGTTTATGAATAAGAGGTCTATACTGTATAATTTGACACGACCGCTGCATCGGACAAAAGCAGTCGTGGTTCATTGGAGTCGTGGAAGGACAGTGGTAACGACCGCGACTTATGAGGTCTATGATTTTAGGTTCGAACCCCGAGTAGAACTTTCAAAACCAGCCTATAATTTTCACAGAGGTGGGACACATGCATACACTCTGTGAGAGAGACAGAAGCTTTTCTCTGCGTACACGCGGCGTTGTCGTTGCGTGTTTTTTTTTTTAAACTGCCCTCCAACTAGGAATTTCTCCTGTATCGTGAATGCGTTTACAAACATATAAACTCACATACACAAACAGCCAGACCCGGAACAACTAGTTGTAGGTCATACAAATATTTGTTTCGTGGGGGGATCAAACCTGTGACAAGTAGCGCAGCAGTCGATCGCTTAGCCACTGCGTCTATTGTATCGTCAATTTCATCATTACTGCTCACAAGACGATGAAGGAAATCATTGGAAGAAAACCGACATCATCATCATCATCATCATCGACACCGCAACCGGGTCCGCTTTATCATTCAAAATGCTGATTTTGGCTAAACTTCGATATTTTCCGTAAAGCGACTGCCGTCTGACCTCCACAAGCCGAAGGCGATATCAAAGCATTGCAGTTAGACCAATTGTTGGACTTTTTGAGGGCTCCAACAACCCGTAACGACTGCAATTAGATGTTCGTATAGCAGCCGACAATAACGGCTTTACGTGATTTCCGAGGCACGACCAGACCAGTGCAAATATTCATATTCAGGCATACAAATATTTGCACCGAGCTGGGATCGAAACCGCTCCTCCTTGCGCAGTGGCCGCGTTCGCTACCGCTATGGCACGGAGGCTGTCGTTTTAGCTAAACTTCACTCTAAGGTACAAACAGCAGCCTAATCTATGCCTAGCCAAATGATTGCGACTAGTTGGTATCAGTTGGAATCGTTGGGACCGCCCATTGGTCCCTTCGGTCCAAACGATCCCAACTAGTCGCAATCATTTGACAAAAATGTGTTCGCCGATTAGGGGGCAGGTTGCAATGGTTCTGATGATCACAGGCCCCTGTGTCAAAACGACTACAATGCTTTAATATCGCCTTCGGGTTGTGGGACTTCCACAGTTAGACCAACATGTTCTAAAAATTCAAAGACATGTGAGATAATTATGTATGTCCACCAACCCGTATTCCAATCACACTCCCTCCTACGAACAGGAGACCTGTGTGACTTGACACACAAGTACGACAATAATGTCAGAATGGTCGATCAGTGATCTCATAATGATCGGTTTTGACAAGTGTCGTAATCTACTAACAAAATGGCCTCATTATGACTTTCTACGGAAGAGTTGAATTACGATAACACGATAAACTTTGAATTAAGGTGTGTCTTGTAAATGGATAACAAATAGTGATACTTTATCATTTCATATCATGGTACCTACCTATGTATGAATATGTAAAATAAAAGATCCGGAAAAATATTTGAGCGCCTTTATCGTGTTAAGATTACAACTACATAATTTTTTTTAAGAAATTTATCATTTTATTTCGTCCAAAAACGCCTAAACAAGCCTTTTTTTAAGAGTGCTTAAAAATAGACCCCGTGTGGTACCAGGCTTAGGATAGTACCAACCCATATTCTCCCGTGGGTATCGTAAGAGGCGACTAGGGAACCCTCACCAGGGAAGCGGCCAGCAGCGCTTCTCCTGTGGAATATCAAACTGCTGCAATCCCCAACCCGCCTGCCAAGCGTGGGGATTATGGCAAACCCCCAAATGTAATGAAAGCATTAGGGAAAGCCTTTGTCC
Organism: Sesamia inferens; assembly: GCA_037179545.1. Taxonomy (NCBI): domain Eukaryota; kingdom Metazoa; phylum Arthropoda; class Insecta; order Lepidoptera; family Noctuidae; genus Sesamia; species Sesamia inferens. Next base: position 9,865,996 of record CM073935.1, on the reverse strand, counting down.
ATTAGTGAACCTCTATAGGCTGAAGAAGGAGAAGATAAGTACTGTCAAAAACCCCACCTGTGAATAACCTGACATAGGGAACTGATCAACTCCCTTCCCGGGCCGCAGAAGACGCACCGGGCGCCGAGGAAAGGCGGATAACGCCCTCTTCCGCCCCCCATGAATGGGTCCAGGGGCGAGGGACATGGGGAAGTCCCGGCCCCCTATTCGATGGACGCCGAAGCTGAGGCGCGCGAGTGTCGGCGCGCGCCTCTGAGGCGATGCACGGGTAGTTTACCACCCCACTACCCCGTGCAGGAGAAGAGGCCCGTGTAGGGCCGTGGAAGAATTTAGACTCCCGCGGCCCCACGCGCGCTCGTGATAGAAGAAACACCGGGGTGGTTTTAGTCAGTAAAAGACTGACAGACCCCGTCGCCCACCCCAGGGCGGCGGACATGCATTGAGGATTTCCACCCCGGAAAAAAAGGGAACTGATCTATTTATCCAACTTATAGTATTTTACGTAATTTCATTTCACCTGTAGTGTAATAAAGTTAGCACCAACTAGGCATAAAATGAAATAATCCGATACTTGACAGCGGTGTCTGCGCCGGCGGCGCCAGAATCAGGTTACGGTAGTGTGGCGGTGTTTATTAAATGACGGAGCCGCGGCGGCGCGACATTGTCAGTTGCCATGGCCATCTATTTCATAGGGTTCATGGCTAAATATGGACAATGGACATGCAAAATGAGTAGGTACAAGGTGGCACGGACATAATCGTCGACACTGCATAAATGTAAAAAAAAAATTAAAATAAATTTATTTGCGGCAAAGATAACAAATTTGTGAATAAAGGTCAGAAAAATCAAAAAAACTTGTTTAATAGGGTATTACGCACTATGAAAAATAAAATCTAAATTTATGTTTTTATAGTTCATTTAGTTCTTTGCTTTCGGGAAGCTACGTAGAATCTTCTCGTCCGAAATACCGCAGTGTCTCAAGACAAAAGTCTTTGACCAGTGTGTGTTGCCAGTGATGACTTATGGAGTTGAGACGTGGTCGCTAACAATGGGCCTTATAAGAAGGCTCAAAGTCGCTCAAAGGGCAATGGAGAGGGCTATGCTTGGGATTTCACTGCGCGATCGAATCAGGAATGAGGAGATCCGCAGAAGAACGAGAGTAACCGACATAGCCCGAAGAATTGCAACACTGAAGTGGCAATGGGCTGGACACATTGCCCGTAGGACCGATGCCCGATGGGGCCGACGGGTTCTCGAGTGGCGACCACGCACCGGAAGACGTAGCGTGGGTAGGCCCCCGACAAGGTGGACCGACGACCTGGTGAAGGTCGCGGGAAACCGCTGGATGCGGGAGGCGCAGGACCGGTCGTCGTGGAGAACCTTGGGGGAGGCCTATGTCCAGCAGTGGACGTCTTTCGGCTGAAATGATGATGATGATGATGATGAGTTCATTTATGAAAAAACAAACGAAAAATATTAATTTCTATTCATAAAACTGCAAAATAAATTAAATATTTCAATTTGAAAATACAAGTTTTTTATCTGTGCTTCGAATGTCAAAAACGCTGTACGCCATGTTTGCATTCGCTGTGACGTCACTGGACTTGTAAATAAACAACCTCGGTTTTTGTTGTACATGTCTACTGTGTAATTTATTAGATTAACGAAGTTTCTCTGCACCACTAGAACTCATTATTTATTTCGAAAATATGTTTATTTCTTTCAGCGAAGCGTAATGTTTACAATGCCCGTGACGTCACAGACATGGCGGCCTGAGAATTGGCGTTTTCGCGCCCAAATTTGAATTGTAAAATTAAAACACGTTTTTATGAAATAATTGCAATAAAAAAAATGTATTTATATTTTTTTGTGGTATTTTATCAATAACAGATTAAATTAAAACACTTTTTGAATTAGACTGTAATACCCTATTTGTAAAAATATTTCTATGAACTAAAGTGCCAGTATGTGTTATGTACCAATCTACCCCGTATGTAGGGGTACATTGATACAAATTTCATTTTTAAGTAAATAGGCTCTAATACGTGATTAAATCTATCGGTTAATTCTGAATATATATTGAATATATTATAGTTATTAAATTGGATGTAACCATCATTAGATCGTCTTTTATTGGGTCTAAGTAAAAATCGTATCAAGGTGCCCCGTCTCCCCCTACATGTACTTCCTAAGCATATCTTGGACACCAATGACTGAAGGTGAAGGAAAACATTTTGAGGACACCTGGACTTTAAGTCTGAAATCGCTTGCTCGCGTGGTGATTACGCTCAATCCTTCTCAGTTTGAGAAGAGACCTGTGCCCAGCAGTGGGACGATAAAAAGGTTAATAATAATAATAATAAATTCGTTTATTTTCTCTCACAATGGTTTTGTAGTATTTAACAGTTTTGTACAAACATAAATTCACATTGTGAGAGCTGGTGCCTGAAGTAGGTTTTACGAAAAACCTGTAGTACAGGTCACCAGGATCCACTTAGTGGCATTATGCAAACAATCACGCAGTTATCCTACTACACATTTAAACCAATAAAATAAAAATTCGAAGTTAGAGCAATGAGGATGAAGAACAAACGAGAAAAAAAAATAAACAGCAATATAAACTAAATATAAAAATAGAAGCAGTCAAAAAGTAGATGGTGAGTGAGTAGGTGAACGGTGGTGAATGTGAATGTGAGTGATGGCTGGTATGCATGTAAACGGTGAATGCTAGCTATTTGAAAACAAAAGTATTATTTAAGTGAATGGAGCAATCTCTCAGTGTCCTCGTAGGAAAGTGCCTTCAGAAATTCCGCTACCTTCCGCTTACAACACAGTTTCTGTAGTGGGTAAATATTAAGTACCTTGTTAATAGTATTATAAAGGTAATCCCCTAGGTAACAGAAAAACTTGTGGGACCGAGGCAAAGGGAAAAAAATTCACTCTACACACAGCATCCTTTCTCCGTTTATTTTTTAAAAGATTAGGGTCATAAACAAGCTGCGAGTGTTTTCTGAGTACAGTGTGCAGAACGAATGTCTGCCTTATAGACAGTACATTCCATTTCCTGTATAGTTCGGTTGTTGGAAAACGGAAGGGAAGACCCGCAGCAACCTTAAGTATGGCACGTTGAGCTCTCTCTGCCTCAATCAAGTGCGTTTTTGCAGCACCTCCCCAAGAGATGATGCAATAGTCAATAAGCGACTGACACAAGGCATAGTAAACCATCTTGATGATACGAAGGTTAGCGACATGTTTCAGAGTCTTAAAAACAAAAATGAGTTTACGCAATCTCATTACCATGAAATCTATATGAGGTTTGAAGCTAAGGAGTTGGTCCAATGTAACTCCAAGATATTTAATGCTATCCACCCTTTGAAGAGGGGACATACGCAGTGATGACCGTTTGACCAACATACGTGAGCCGTCAATGACAGCGACCGAGAGGGTAGCATGTGCGCACGATGAGCAAAAGCCATATATTTAGTTTTTTTGACATTAAGGGTTAATAAATTATTCCGTAACCAAGCAACGACCTTATTAATCCCCTCCTGGGCCACACCAAAAACCCCCTCCCAGCTATCACCTGTAAAGAAAAGAGCAGTGTCATCAGCGAATGTAAAAATTTGACCACTACTGAGGTGTAGCTGGCACAGGTCGTTGATATAGAGCAGGAAGAGGGTCGGCCCTAGAATACTACCCTGAGGCACCCCAAAGGTCACCGTCTCCTCGTCACTCAACATATCACCAATTCTAACTTGTTGCTTCCGGTTAGATAGGTAGTCCTGGAACAATTCCAGGGGAAGGCCCCGTACTCCCAGATTTTCCATTTTGAGCAATAAATGTGGGACAGAAACCGTGTCAAAGGCCTTAGCCAGGTCGAGAAACACCGTCAAGCATTTCCTCCCTCCATCCAAACTGGTTATAACCGAGCCAACCAAATCATGCACCGCGTCATTGGTAGATTTTCCACGCCGGAAGCCAAACTGGGAAGATGAAAGAAGGTTGTTAACCTCAAGGAACTTAATCAGCTGGTCATTCATTAGCCGTTCCAGGACTTTTGATAACGTTGGAAGAATGGAGATGGGCCTAAAGTTGCTAACACAGTCCCTGTCACCACCCTTATGAATAGGTTTTACGATAGCTGATTTAAACGCCTGAGGAAATGTCCCTGTAGATATAGCGAGGTTGCAGATGTGGGCAATAACCGGGGACAGTGAATGAGCATATCTTTTCAGGAACCTGCCTGAGATCCGGTCAAATCCAACAGCACAACCATCCTTCAAACCTTGAATGAGCTGCAGGATTTCCGATTCGTTCGTGGGGAGCATGACCAAGGAATGGAGAGGAGCAGTCCTCGCGGAATCATCAGCCCTGTTCTCAAGCGAGAATAATGGAGAACTGATTTGCTCAGCCAGACTACGTCCCACGTTCGCAAAGTAACGATTTACCTCATTGATATCCCCTTCCGGGTTGCCACTTGAGATGAGACAGGAGGAATGATCAGTCGCCCCTCTGGAGCCACCAATCTGCTTTATAGTATCCCAAATCTTCTTTTTATTGCCACTTGCGTTCTCAATCACCTGCCTTTCATGACTTCTTTTGGCTTTCTTAAGAAGTCCAGTGCAATAGTTTCTATACCGCTTGTAAGTTATGAGAAGTATTTCGTTGTTCGGGTCTCGTTTTAACTTCCTGTACAGATTATCCCGGTTCCGCATGCATTTCAATAAGCCACTTGTAATCCACGGCTTACTGACTAGTTTCCTACTAGGTATTAATACCAGTCTAGAGTTGTTTTTCAGTCGCCTTATTAACATCATTGCAGTTAAGAATAGTTTGAAAATCGAAACTACGTAAATCTGAATCTAGGTTATCATAATCAACACTGAGTAGTTTTGTTTGAATAATTCAACTGTGGCTTAAGATCAAGGTCAAGGCTAATAGCTACACTCTCATGATCCGTAATTGATGATTCGACCACAAGGCAGGTAGCCCTCAATTTAGTCCTAACCATGATGTGGTCGAGACACGTTTTTCCATGAGTTGGTAGTACGTGACCTGGCAGCATGCAGTGACTAGCCAGGACGTTAAGGTATTCATATGAGCGTTTATCTGGGCTATTCACTACTACATCTATATTTATGTCACCACAAAGTATTATGTTTCTGAAGCTACTCAAGGAAGAGAGAAGCACATCAAGGCCGTCTATAAAATTGCTAGTGTTATGTTGGCTGGGAGGGCGGTAGACTCCAAGAATACATGTATCTGGACCCAATCGAAGCAATAGACAGTTTGCGTCACTTATTGGCGGTTCCTCAAATGACAATTTTAATTGTTTCTTGTAAAAGATAACGACTCCTTCATTTTGTGTCCTGTGCAGAGTGGTTGATGCGGAGTTGTAATTGTCAAGGATAGGTATCTCCTTGGCCGACCGAAGCCAGCATTCCGAGAGAACCAACACATCCCATGCCACATTAGACCTATGCAGAAGCGTCATGAAGTTTGGCATATTGCAAGAAATACTGCGTATATTTTGCGAGAGGATGTTGAGATGGCGAAGATCATGATTTACATGAGGTTGATGTTGACATAAGCAGCCTATAATGTTCCCACTCCTGGGACGCAGGTCTCCTCTTGATTGAGTGTCGGCCGTAAGTCATAATCTATCTCGCGGTCCAACTGCGGGTTATTACATGTCACATAGCTTCGCAGATTTTGATTGTAAGACTTTCTTCAATATGTTTTCCTTCGTCGTTTTGAGATCAATGGTGATGACATAATGTAAAAATAAAGCGCATGACGGGATTCGAACCTATGACCTACAACTTTGAAGTCGCGGCCGATAAGTACCACTAGGCCACCGTTGCTAAATTAAATAAAGGGTCTATCTGACATCGACGCACAAACGACTACCATGGATCCAATACATGATTTTGAACCCCCCAGTGGTGGAATTTTTCGTCGGCTTTTTCATAATTAAAAAAAAAATATACAACGTGTAACATAAAGGGTATATATGTACATACCAAGGGCATGGCATCTTTACATGATATCAAATTACGAAAAATGAAACAAAAAAAATCGGGCAAGGCGAACGGAAGCAGAGTATAGTCCTATTTCGTCTGTACTACAAACAAGGAGTTGGCTCACGTAAATATTGCGTGACATGTCGTGTATGAAGTTGTGAGTTCGCATCTCGCCGAAGGCAATATATATTTTTTGGATCTTTTTAAGATTTGTTAACAATTGAGTCGAGTATGAAGTTGTGAGTTCGCATCTCGCCGAAGGCAATATATATTTTTTGGATCTTTTTAAGATTTGTTAACAATTGATTACCTAAGAGCACAAATAATTTATAAATTTCGTTCTGTTCTGGCCTTTATATTGTTTTATATATTTTTGCTGAACATTTCTGATATAATTGAAAGTATAGAAGTTTGAAGATATCGTCACAATACGATAATTGGTCACAAAGTACAAATTGCTTTCGAGCCTCATAAGCTCAATTATTAAGCTAAGTACCCTGATTGATTAAGAACTATGAATTTCTTCGAGAACATGACGCTGCGACCACCCCCCGACCCCCCTCATTGATTACCTCACCCCCCCGTGGATTATCTCGGGAACCAGAGGTCGTGGACTACCCGAGTTTGGGGTCCCCTGATTCACGAGGAAGAGCCCGACCTTTTGGCCCCGTGGGAATCCACTACCCCTCTAATAAATCAAACGCGTGGCTCACAGACAAGAACTGAACTTTTTAATTTAGAAAACATACAGTGCTACATATTCAATGACAGATGGCGCTACTAGTCTCTAATAAGTGATATTGTCGATACAAAATAGATATAAAATAACACCCCCACTTATCGCAATATCCACTAAACAATTTTACAGAAAAATTACTATTATGTATATGTTAGCGCGTCACAACATGATAGTTTATACATCCGTCTTTCTAACATATATATAAATTATTCTATACAAACTATGCCAAGAAGCGACATAAATTTATAATGCTTTGCTGAACATAAACTTTTCGTCAATATGTCAGCCGGCATATCAGCTGTTGGCAAATACAGCATTTTAACAATTTTATCCTTTACTAGATCACGACAAAAATGATATTTGATATCAATATGTTTTGTACGTTTGTGAAATACTGGATTCGCACACAGTTTCTGTGCACTCTGATTATCATTGAATAGGCTGATTGTGTACATCTTATTTGTTATTTCATATTGCAATTCCTTTAGATACAATGCTTCTCTACATGCCTCAGACAGACTAATATACTCTGATTCAGTGCTAGATAAGGCTATACATTTCTGTTTTTTACATTCCCATGATATTATACCATCAGATAACAAAAAACACATTCCAGTATATGATCTCCTATCTACAGAGTTAGAGGCCCAATCAGCATCTGCATACCCTGTTATTTCTGAATTACCTTCTTTACAATATTTTATTCCATAACACTTAGTTCGTTTTAGATATTTTAATACTCTCTTCGCATATTCCCAATGCTCCTTGGTATGGCTATTATTAAATTGACTTAAATAACTTATAGAGTAACTAATGTCTGGCCTAGTTAAGACCGACAGGTACATTAAACTACCAATAAGTTGTTGATAGGGCACATGACTATTTACACCTACATGACCTTTATTTACATCTAGTTTGACCTCCATAGGAGTATCAACAGTTTTACAGTCACTTAAATTAAATTTGCTCAAAAGTTGATCAATATAAGTTTCCTGACTCAGAGTTACATATCCCTTATCTTTATTGAAGGTTACATTCATTCCAAGACATGTTTTAACTTCACCTAAGTCCTTAATGCTAAACTCTTTAGATAAAATCTGTTTTAAGTTCTTAGTTTCAATTTTATCATTGGAAAATATAAAGAAATCGTCGACATAGACTGTTACAATCGTCTTACAACTGTTAATATCCTTTATGTACATACATGGTTCTACTTTTGACCTTTTGTAACCATTACTGATCAGACAATTATCAACCTTTTGATTCCAAGCTCTAGAAGCCTGCTTAAGTCCATAAATAGCCTTTTTAAGTTTCAGTACTTTACATGCTGAATTATTACTATTATAACAATCTGGCATTTTCATATAAATGGTTTCCTCTAAATCACCATTCAAAAAAGCAGTCTTTACATCTAAATGGCTAACATCTAAACCTAACTTTACAGATAATGCAAATAGTAGTCTAAGAGTCGTATGCCTCACCACAGGTGAAAAGGTTTCTGTATAGTCTATACCTTGTTTTTGGGTGAAGCCCTTCGCGACTAGACGAGCTCGGTAACGCACTTTGTTTTCACTATCGTGTTTCTTTCGTAAAACCCACTTGCACTGCACTATAGTACCATCTATTGGTACATCCACAAGTTCCCATGCACTATTTTTCTCAAACGACTGCAATTCATCTTGCACTGCCGCTAACCACTGTGCTTTCTCAGGACCTTCCAAGGCTTCTTGTAATGACATCTCACCTGTGAACATGTTGTCATCTTGTATACAAGCACTTGCAAACCCAAATCTGTCTGGCTGCTGCCTACGCCGAGGCCCACTTGTCATGTTGACATTGTTGAGTATAAGTGAGTCTTCACTGTCTGTTGTACCAGACTCAGAGCTATCCGATGTATCATTTTCACAAGGTACATACAGTTCCCCGCTGTCATCTGTGTTCAGACTCTCTGATTGTTCAAGTGAATCTTCAAGAGTTGTTAATACTTTTTCCCCCACTGGAACCATATTCATCTCATCTGAACAATTTTCCTGTACCTCCAGAAAGTTATCTGTTGCTATATTCTCCAATACTATAACATCCCGACTAGTAGTGATGATATTAGACTTTGGGTTGTAAATCCTGTACCCTTTGACATCATTGGAATAGCCGACAAGTATACATTTTTCAGACTTTCTGTCCCACTTTAATCTCTTTTGTTTTGGCACATGTACCATGATTGTACTACCAAAAACACGTAAATGACTCACATCAGGCTTTTTGCCCGTCCATATCTCGAAGGGAGTTCTATAATTTAATGATGTGGTCACAGTCCTATTCTGTAAATACACTGCAGTGTGTGCGGCCTCTGCCCAAAATCTTTTCTCAAGACCTGCATCGAACAAAAGACACTTGGCTTTCTCGACAATAGTCCGGTTGAATCGTTCCGACAGACCATTCTGCTCAGGTGTGTATGGATTTGTTTTGTGATGTACTATCCCATTCGACATCAAAAAATTGTCAAACTTGCTGTTGCAGAATTCTGTCCCATTATCACTTCTCAAGATTTTTATGCTGTGATTAAGTTGATTCTCAACCTCTGCTTTATACTGTTGAAAGCATTTCAATGCATCATCTTTTGTTTTCAAAAAGTAAATGTATGTCATTCGACTAAAATCATCTATGAACAGCATAAAGTATCTAGAACCACCCATAGACCGGTTTTCCATCGGTCCACAGAGATCAGTATGAACTATATGTAGCAACTCTGTACTTCTGCTTCCTTCTTTGGGAAAGGGTAAGCGACTCTGCTTGCCCTCACAGCATGCAACACATGATGACTTTGATATATCAGTCTTATTATCAAGTGTTAATCCCTGTACAGCATCTTGCATCTTGTTCAGATACTGACTGTTGATATGACCTAGACGTCGATGCCAAACTTCACTGGACACCATCACTGCAGCTGATGAACAATATTCAGGCATATTTAGTTTATATACACCATTCAACAGTCTCGCTGTAGCCACCAGTACTCCTGCTTGGTTGAAAATCTGACAACCATAATTGTTAAATGAAACTTTGTTTCCTTTTGATATAAGTTGACTAACAGACAACAGATTTGTAGTCAACTTCGGCACGCATAATACACCTTCTACTGTAATATCGTATTCACAGGCGCGCGTCTTTGTCGTAATCTGCACATCTCCAGTACATAATACAGGTACTTTATTTTTGTTTGCCACGACAATTTCCTTGATCATAAGATCCCGCGACACATTTGACAACCATTCTTCGTTCGCAGTAAGATGAACACTCGCCCCAGAGTCTATATACCAATCGCTTTTGCAAAATTCACCATTCAGGAACACGGCGCTAAACGCATTACTGCTTGTACGTTCATTTTTATTTATATTCGAGGAATTTTTGTTAGCAAATGTACATTGGTTGCGGTAATGCCCTGTTTGTTTGCATTTGTAGCATGTTATTACTTTTTGTTTTGACTTTGACATCTGGGTGTTATCTTTGGTCGCAGTGCTACCAACATTACGTTTTTTCTTGAAACTCACAAACGCTCCACTGGAATTGGTGGCGCTATTGTCGCCTCCGTTTCCGCTTTCTTCCATGTCCAACAACTTGGTTTTAATGGCGTCTGCTGTCAATGGTATGCCGCAATGCTCAATTGCCATTATCATAGGAGAATATTTTTCTGTTAATCCCGCTAACAAAAGCGATGCGACCCACTCATCATTAATTTTAAAACCCGTACCACTCAATTTTTGGCTTGTTTCGATGATTTGTGTCACGTACGAAGTCATTGAAACACTATTTTCGAGTCGTATGGAAATCAAACTCCTCAGTAAACTGATTCTCCTCGTAAATCCTGAGTCATCAAATAGGTTCTTCAATTTCTTCCACAGCTCATGGGTCGTTTGTACACCTTTGATGTGCACATAAAGCGACGAATCTATTGTCAGTATTAACTTTGCTCTGGTTTTCGCGTCACCTGCTGCTCCTATTTCTGCTGGTACAGTCTCCAACTTGATGCAATTAGACATTCCCTCCAGAATTAAGAAATTCTCAGCCGCGAAAGCCCACTCACTGTAGTTCTCTCGTCCTTTCAATTTAGGCACACTGACAAGGTAGTTCGTCGTCATTTTTACAGTTACAGCGTTAATCACAGTTTATCTCAATCTGCAAAGTCTATTTCACTAGGAATGTCCAAGAAAATTGCGAGAAAAACTTTAAAACTGGGCCCATAACCTCTAATAAATCAAACGCGTGGCTCACAGACAAGAACTGAACTTTTTAATTTAGAAAACATACAGTGCTACATATTCAATGACAGATGGCGCTACTAGTCTCTAATAAGTGATATTGTCGATACAAAATAGATATAAAATAACAACCCCCTCCCCCCCCCCCCCCCCCGACACCCTTTAGTTACCTCACCTCCCCGTGGATTATCTCAGGAACCAGAGGTCGTGGACTACCCGAGTTTGGGGTCCCCTGAATCAGGAGGAGGAGTCCGACCTTTTGGCCCCGAGGGAATCCACTCCCCCTCTCCCCTTCACCCTCTCCCCCCTACCCCCCGCAACCCCACGAAATCTACACCCCCCCCCCCGCCCCCTTTAGTTACCTCACCCCCCCGTGGATTATCTCGGGAACCAGAGGTCGTGGACTACCCGAGTTTGGGGTCCCCTGATTCAGGAGGAAGAGCCCGACCTTTTGGCCCCGAGGGAATCCACTGTTTTTTTTTAAATTGGAGGTCTATGCAAAAATATTAATTTATAAATGAAAGCATGAAATAAATTTAAATATTTATAGAAAATTAATATATGTATATGTGTATACATGTATATATTGTACACACATATATATATATATATATACATACAGATGGTGCGAAAGAAGTTTCACTTCAGTCGTGTGGTCATAAGCACACTCGTTTTTTTTCACTTTAGACCGTTTATAATTGCTATACTTTTATAACCCAATAAGATTTTAAAGTTAAAATTAATTAATTCGCTAATTACACAAAACAGCGCAATGAAAACAGAACTCGAAATACTATCTTATGAGCTGATTTAATAGAGTTCACATCAGGGTTCAACATCATACCTACAAACCCGCAAAGCGGCACGCTTGCAACGTTCAAAGGCTGAGCCGACATTTTTTTTAAACATTGTTATTTCTGTAACCGTTAATTAACGACATAAATGACTATCATAATTTTATTTGTGCCATGTGGTCTGGCCTTTTCGCGAAGTTTGCGTTACGATGTCAGACACGCCTGAATATTGTTAGCAGAAAGAAGTTTGAAGACTTGTAGCAACTCGTACTCGTACCTACTCTGTCTATGCCTACGTCTACTATACACACATCAAAAGTGTCTAGGGATCAAGCATTTTTATGCGGATTTCTTGAGATTGAGATGTGGCTTTGTAATAAATTTATGATTTTATTTTATGTGGATCCTTTTTGGTGCATTTCATAATTTGAATGAGGAACTGTGAATCAAATTCGAGTAAAAGATGAAAATCAGCTGTCAATATTTTCCCTATAAAAACATACAATGCATTGAAGACATTATTAGTGCTACTGTTTCCCTACTACTGATTAAAACCAACGTTATTATGGAGCGGCGACGTCATTTAAGCAGGGAAGAAATGCTCAGAGCCGTGGGAATGATAGAAGCTGGTTCCCGGCAACGTACTGTGGCTTTAGCTCTGAATACAAGTCAGAGTGTTATCAGTCGACTTTGGACACGTTACCGAAGCACTGGTACCGTGGCTGAGCGCCATGGAGGACGGTATCGCTGCACCACACGGAGACAAGACCGATACATTCAAATCTTAACTCGAAGAGCTCCAACAATAACCGCCATGATGTTAGCCGTGAGGCTTCATCACTCTTCAGGGAACTTAATTAGCGACCAAACAGTCAGAAACCGCTTGCATGAAGTGAACCTTCATTCCCGAAGACCGCTACGGGTACCACCTATAGCAATGCACAATCGTAGGGTTCGATATCAATGGGCTTTTGAACACAGAAATTGGGCAGAAGAACAATGGTGTTTCGTGTGCTTTTCTGATGAGTCTCGTTTTGGTATAAGACCGGATACAAGACGTATACGACACCGGAGAACCTCTGGACGCCAACAGCGATTAAAATCCTGCCAGGAAGTCCATCCTTATAGTGGTGGAACCATCATGGTATGGGCGGGTATTTGGATCGGCGGAAGAACTGAGTTGATTTGGATCAGAGGCAACCTCAACGCTCAAATTTATGCTGAGACGATTGTATCCGACGTCATCGTTCCTCTACAAGTGCAAATCGGTCCCTTATTTCAGTTAATGCATGATAATGCACGACCGCACACCGCAAGAGTTGTAAGACAGACTCTCGCCGCAGCTAACATCAATGTCCTGCCCTGGCCTGCTCAGTCGCCAGACTTGAACCCGATTGAGCATGCATGGGATATGCTACAGAGAAGAGCTCTGCCGAATATGGAGGGTATCCAGTCGCAAGAAGACCTTTTTTTGTTGTTGCAACGAACATGGGCGGCCATTCCACAGCGTAATTTGGATGAACTCATTTTGAGTATGCCAAACCGATGTTCTTTTGTTGTTAGTGTTCGCGGTAGAAACACGGATTATTAATTGTTTAAGTTACCCAATAAAATTTTAGAGAAAACTGTTATTTCAGTCTTTTTTTCGAACTTTTGTGTTAGTGGTTCAAATGTCAAATATCCCTTTATTAGGAAAATGGCAAATTTCTTTATTAATGCAAAGGTGACTTGGTTTATCGTTACTGTGACAAACGAAAACACTTTATTTGATGAATCCTTAAAGAAAATTTTAATTAATATCAATCAGGAGAAAAGTTATTGCAAAAATATATGTTGATCCCTAGACACTTTTGATGTGTGTATATACGCCTATCTATTATAAATAGAGGGCTGTCTGATAGACAAGTCCCTTGGCTCCTGAGCTCTTGGACGGTAAGGTGGTTGAATTGGGAGTCGATTGGGCGATTTGCAGTAAGTCAGTCATTTGTTGGTATTTCTATGGTGTTAAACTGATGGCTGTTTGTGTTAGAGTCATTTTAAGGTCCTAAAATTGAATTATTGATTATAAATCATTGTTTCTGATTTGTGTTGTACTTTTCTTTATGTAAATCTCTCTCCTGATCCTAAAAATATCTATAGGTATATTATTATTCTGAGCTGCAAACTTATCCTATTACGAAAATAAACCAACCAGAACGTTTCAATAAACCAATGGATTATATCACAAGAAGGAACCCTGAAATTAAGAAGTATATTGGTATCTAAATCAATTTTATAAGCATATGGTGCACCCATTACAAAATATCATGCGTCAGCGCCGAGTTTGTCTGATTATGTGCGATTCGACACACAAGCTGCGCTCGCGCAGTTTCGTCGCACGTGTCAAAATTATTAATAACATTCAGTCTGTTTTGCTGACTGTAGTATGAGTCATTGGATTAAGTAATCTGTTAGGTTGGAATGTGGGATTTCCATTTATTTAAATCTCGATTTTAAAGGGTCATTCTGAATTGTTATTTACATAAAAAATCGTGTTTCTTTAAGCTTGATTCGAAGGTCAGTCTCCGTAATGGAAAACGTACATAACTATTCGCAGTGTCGTCTCAACGACAATTAACGCAAGAAACTTGTCAACAAAACAAGAAAATTAGAGGAATTTTTGACAGATTAAAAATTGAACAGACTGGGGTCACCTGCGTGATCACTATCTGTAGCAATCACCTTCATTTTGACAGTTCAACAACATTAATTGCGGTATATATGTACGTTGTTGAGCAGACATATTTATTAAACATATTATATGAAGCAATGAATTAGAAAAAACGTTCAAAATGATTCAGATTGAATGTTACTGTATTACGCGGTAGTTATTTTTATTTATAGTATATACATTACCTAAAAAAATACCAAAATACCACACAAAATTACGGGAATTACAGCTCTGATCTCGATGGATTGGATGTATTTAGTCTGGATGATTAGTTTGGTTTTCAATTACCTTGAGTTATTAATTGGTTGTTATGAAGATTGATATGATGCCTATTCGAAATGAAGAAGTTATCAAACCAAACTTCTTTTATCCAGTTATTTGCTATCTCGTTGAATATAGATGATATATGAGGAGCTGCGCTGTGCCTTCCTCATCCCTGAAGTAAGCAGTGACTTGTCACTGCCGTCCGTAATCGAGTTGATGAACGGCAGCGAAGAGTCCTGGGATGCGGTGGTTTCCTTCTGCTGCGGAAAGGGAGAGGGATATCGCATCCTCTCACCCGGCTCGTAACAGGCGCATCGGGTGTCGGCGGAGGGCGACTGACGCCCTCTTCCAGCCCCCTAAATGGGTCCAGGAGCGACAGACTCGAGGACATCTGTCACCCCCTAAACATCAGGACCCGAGGTGGAGGCGCGAAGTGTTCCACGTGCGCCACTCTTAGACGTCACGGGGGGGGGGGGGGTCCTATACCTTACTCTCCCCCTGACCCGAGGAGGCCCACAGTAGCGGGTCAGTATCAATCGAGGGGTCCAGTCAACTCGAGGCCTTTTGTGCAAATGTCAGTTCGCAGTCGGTTGGCCCTGGATGCAATTAGGATCCTATCTACGGGATATAAAAATACTGGTGTTCAACTATATTCGGCAAGACTGAAACCTGACCCAACATAGTTGAGGAATGTCAGAATTTCCACCAGCCTACTACTAAATGATTTTATTGAAGAAGTCGATGTTCGGACACACGAACAGTAGAAAGTGAGTCAAAAACTAGAATATTCTTATATTTTTACGACATAGACAATTTTGAAATCAAACAAAGTAGAGTAGATAGATATAGGAAACGTGCTAGGCTTGTCATTGATGTCGATAAAGATTTGAGGTGTGAACTAAATGACCTCTAGTGTATCTCAAGGAGTAGGCCACAATCGAAACATAATAATAGGTCTATTATTATTATTTTTATTGCACATTAATTGCGTAACACATTTTTACTAGAATAATTTTGAAGCATAGCTATTGCTAATAAAATGCTCCATATGCTTATAATTTAAAGCATATTCCTAATCTATTGCTTCATATGCTTGAAAAATATGTCTGCTCGACAAAGTAAACAACGCAATGAATGTTGTTGAAATGTCAAATTGAAACCTTTTTCTTTTCTTTTCTTTAGAGTGAATACTACTTCAACTCTTCAATGGTCTCTGTGGTTAGATACCACAATTTTGCCAATAACACGTGTAACAAATTACAGAAATTCTTTAAAAAAAATATTTCACAATAATGGCGGATATCGCCAATGACAGTTGAAAAATGGCCGCGTTAGCCGCCTACTAGGAGATTTGATGCAAAGCCATGTTGTGGCCACTATGCTGCGATATTTCAATGTTCTTTATAAATTATTCACTGAATGCAGTTTTTACTATATAAATCACGCGTTTTTATTTAGTAAACGACACTATAAATCATTTTAAAACTCCAATGAAAAATGCACGTGACACTCATCTTGGCTTTCCTGTCAAAAACCCAAAATTGAAACCTATTGCTACTGATAGTTGTTACGCAATCACCCTACTGAATCGGGTAGATGAAGTGACTGTCGGCTTCATTAAGTGGTTTTTTACACCTGTTATAATTTGTCAGTGTTCAAACTACAACTCAGAATAACTGTAGATTTCGTTCAAATCCTTGTCCTTTTCTTCATTTATTTTAGGTCAGCATCATCATCATCATTATTTCAACCGAAAGACGTCCACTGCTGGACATAGGCCTCCCACCAAGTATATCCACGACGACCGGTCCTACGTCGGTCCACCTTGTCGGAGCCTACCCACGCTGCATCTTCGTCGTCCCACTGCCACTTTAGTGTTGCAATTCTTCGGGCTATGTTGGCTCTGAAAATAAAATAATCCGCCTTTTGTAAATAGGATTTATCATACGCCACGTGTATGAAAAGTAAACAAACCATTCATTGCAATATCAATCAACAATCCAAGTCCGACCCGAGCCGAGAGTAGGTACTAGTTTTCCAATAAAACTCACACGTGTAACCAATCACGGTTAGATTCTCGTCTCGTGCCTCGTGTATACTAAGGTAACGTTTCTGATTGCCTACTATTGAATAATCATTTTTATCGGATATCTAACGTAATAAGTAATTTTGTTTCAGTTGACGAAACGCTTTCTATGTAGATATATCTTGGACACCAATGACTGATTAGAAGGTGAAGGAAAACATCTTGAGGAAACCTGGACTTTAAGTCTGATATCGCCAATTAACATTGAGCAAGCGTGGTGATAGATTACGCTCGATCCTTCTCTATATGAGAGTAGGCCCACTAGTGGAGTGATAAAAAAAAGGTTGATGATGATGATGACGAAATTTTAGTCATCATTTTTTTTGTCGACTTTTGTCGACTGTTTGTGCATTTAGCCAATATCACGTAATGAATTGTCCATGTCGAAAAAGATGGCTGCGTGCCGCGGCCCGTCTTCCGTCGGAGATGAGAATTATGGCACTCCGAAAGAAAGAGAAGAAACGAAGTTTCGTCTATATTTATCTCTCTCAAAATCATAAGTCATCTATGAGGAAAGAAATAGTGCTAGACCGAAAGCATAGGCCATCTCTCTCACTCTTTTGGAACCAAAAAAATTACTGAAGTTTAAACGTGTACAGCATATCCATTACTATATTTCTATGATTCTGACAGATGTCAGGGCCCATTTTCTCTACACTATGCTTTGTCTATGCACAAAATGATTTGCATCTACATATGATTACGCAAGTAACTGTCTTGGGCTATAATCTCTTAATGAACAACACTAAAGTCTTAAGATAAATCAATATGTTATTTATTACTGCATAATTCATTCATCATTGTATTGGTAAGCTGTAATAACGATGACCTTTTTGTCACAAGAAACATTGATAGGCAGCTACTGCTATAAAACTGATTATAATGACCACCCTTACTGAGAAATCTTGTTCTAAGTCAATCCTTGCCATCAATGCTATGTTTATAATATAGTGCACGACCTCATCAAAGTCGAGAACTTACTTAAGATAACGAAAAGTCGTTAATATAGTAATAAAATATCCATATTCTTGCAATAAATAAAATCAAACGAAAGAAACATTTTTACTGAGAATAAGTGTTTTTTGAACGTCAAAATCACTTAAATCGCGCTTCACTATTTCCTGGTGCTTTTGTTGGGAAGAGGGAGTGATACAAGAAACAAGCACACTGTTAGAAAAACAGGATGCCATTAAATCTTAAGTATGCAAAGTAGTTAACATTGGGAGTCACAGAACATTAAAATAAATTATTTGCGAAATATCAACTAGCCACGCCGCAACAAATTCTTGTACCTAACTAGTGACAAAATAAATAGATTTAGACAAGTTTTCCATTCATCCAAATTACATGATCAAAATAATAATTTTAATCAGCGAAAGTTTAATAAGTTATCAGAGTAGGTGTTCTGATAACAGTTGATATTTATAAACAATATCACAGTTTTATATTACGCAGGGATTACCTAACTTTATGATAAGACTACAGGGACTACAAAAATGTTTAAATATATACCAGTCGATTTGAAAACCTTCTCGGTTTTTTTTTTCGTCGGTTAAAAAAGACTGCTGAGGAGTAGAACGTACTAAAGAGACCACACAAAATGGTATCTTTCTTTTGGAAAAGAGTATTTTGAAGAAATTTTAAAAGCGTATAGCTAGGTTTACATTGCTCGGTTTTCTTGTTACTCTGCAGGGCCTTTAGAAATTTTTGGTAATTATATTTATTTTATAGTGACTACAGTTAATAAAAAGTTATAAAAATGTTGTAAATACTTTGTTTGCTTCAGGCTCTGCAAGGGTACGTGGAGTTCAAATAAATTTGATATTTTTTAAACTTATTTATTTTCAGTCAATTACGGTACAACACCAATTAAAGCCTAAACTACACATATTTTTTTTTTTATCTTGAAAAAGCCGACGAAAAATTCTACCACTGAGGGGTTCAGAATCATGTACTGGATCCATGGTACTCGTTTGTGCGTCGATGTCAGATACACCCTTTATAAAAAAAGAATGGAAATAACTAGAGGGTATCAAAAAATTCATCCCCATCGCTGTCAACAGGAAACGTGCCCAAAAGGCTGGCAGCATTGCCACGTTGTATGGCGATGCTGATTCTTTGGCCAAATAATAGCCCAGCCCTCTGGTCACGTGAAGAGTCGAAATCACAGGTGTGCACTACTAGGTTTGGGGTTGAAAACGAAAAACCCCAAACGGTTCGGAAATATAGGTTCCAATGAGAGTGGAGTATTTCCGCCGTTTGAGGTTGTCCAAACTTGCAGTAGCCGCTGCAGCACAGCTCACCGTATTTGGAAGATGGGAGGGCAAGCGTATCGACATAAGTTGCATCTCACACCAAAGGCCTACCTACCTTCCAAGGCATTACAGTCATTCCTTCTGGTCTCTTCCCATCGTCGCGTGTTAAGCTATGAGGTTCTAAATCAGCTGGCACGCCGGCCGTGTCAAGAGCACGGTGGATAATATCATTAATGCTGGCATTCCATGCTATCCGGCCTGCGCTTTAACTGCAGGATAAGCCATGGTGTCCGAAGCAGTCAACACCATCACCACATTGGCAGCGATATGAAGCCACACAAGAGGCGCCCAGACGCAGACAAGCAGCGAATTAAATTATATAAATTAAAATTAAATTTTAAAATTTGAATAAAGAACCAACATCTGTTTAATCTATGGTAACACTTTTCGCCTCGATATCTCTTCATGTCCTTGACTCGTTGCGTGTGACTCTGTGATCTTAATTTTTGGCTAAAACGTTTTTTTTTTAATTACTACAAACTAGTGCTTGACCGCAATCCCGCCTGATGGTAAGCAGATGCAATCGTTGATGGTAAAGTACGCAAAGTAGTAGTAAAGTTTATTAAGAGCCTATTCCATAAAAAAAACTTAGTGAATAGGAAGGAAGACGGCAGTTGATCGAGGTAATGCGATGTTAAATCCGAAAGGAGATTGATGTGGAGACCCTCCACGACCAAACTCCCGACACAAAAACACTTGGCGCATCGTACCCGGCACAACATCGCAACACAACTGCTCAGACCCGTCCTCCGTACCGCTTCACCAGACATCATGCCGGAATAAGACAAATCGCTTGGCGGCAAGACTTTGTCAGGTGGGTGGTAACTTCTGCCGGCAGTCGATGTTATGGCCTACCACCGAGTTTAAGATTCCCATATTAGCCATTTTCTTTTTTTGGCAAAAATTAAAGATTCTTTTAGATATATTTGGTTTTTTTAATTAATAAAACAAAATATATATTAAACATGCTGAACAACCTTGATGTCAGTTACATCATGATGTTGCTCAATAGCGGTTTTTTTTTTCGATTAGTTTGTTAAAGTCCCACGTCCGATGAGTCATGGTGACGATAAGCACGTGATGGACGCTACTTGTGTCGGTGGATTGTTATTGTTTTTCTTTGATAGACCACATGACTTGGCTAGAGGCACTAAGGCAAAGGATAAAAGGAAAAAATGTTGCCCGCTAATAAACCCCCTTTTTTTTTGTTCTGGATGGGAAATCATCAAATGACCTCTCCTGCTCTGGGCCTCTGGGCATGTCAGGCTTTTACTGAACAAAACCCACCCGTGTTTCTTCACTTGCCTGTGCGCCAGGGCTAGGGTTTCTTTTTAAACCAACCCACAACCCTGACTCAGGAGGCATTGGTCCTCGTGGATCCCATCACGATGTGCTGACATCTCTTTGAGGCGCGCGTGAAACACAACGCACTGTCGATGCGGGTCTGGCCCTTCCCAGGCGGCAAAGCTCGCAAGCCCTCACCTACGGTGGTCAGATTTCGATATTGTCTCCCGTCCAGGGCGTCTCCGGCGGCGGCTAGAGGCACGAGGGCACTGGGATTCCCGCTCCCTCACGCGCTCCTCCTCTTCCTTTGAGAGCATCACTGCTTCGCAGAAGAAGGTGGCGGCCTGTCATGCACTCTCGCTCCGGACCATGGCCTGGACCAGGGTCGGATGCGAAAGATCGCCGTCGATCGGCACCAAGAGGACACGGCGGTGCTCTACCCAAGCCGGGCAGACCTCTATTAAACCCCCCTTAGAAACGAAGTTTCTATTGCGATTAAAATTGTTTTTTTTTATAGAAAATTGGGCGAAACCAACTCAATAGTCTCAAATTTACATAAATAACTACGCAAAAACGTTTACCAAGATAATCCTAATATCGGTTACAAGCTAAAGATTAATTAAGGTGATTGTGTATTTCTGATAAACAATTAAAATGTCAATGTGAAAAAACCTTTCTTTTATTGTATTCTGATGACATAAAATACCTTCGTTTGAAGGGAAAAGGCAAAAAACCCCGAGATTTCTTTTATAAGTTATTCCTTTGTTAATTAATGTCACGCGATTTGTTTTAAAAAACCTACAAATGACTTGGTTTTATCACGTGCACGGGAGAAGTCTCGTGCACGTGTTAAAAATCTCAATAATAATAATTATTAGAATTATTAAGTATTTTCTAAGTGTGTCTTGAACACCAATGACTGATTAAAAGGTGAAGGAAAACATCTTGAGGAAACCTGGACTTTCAAGTCTGAAATCGCCAACCCGCATTGCGCAAGCGTAGTGATTAGGATAGGGATGTTGCCTGGTTAAAAAAAATATTCTATTTAGTCCGTCATTCAGATTATAGAAAAATATTGAATACGTATATTTTGTTCTATCAAATCAATAAAAATTGACAAATATAAAAGGCAACAAAGGAGTGGCGGCTGGTGACGTCACTCCTCGCTAAAAAGTGCAGCGTGCAATGACGACACACGAGTTTTCAACACACTGTATCGTCTTCATTTTTAGTTTATATGAAAAAAAATACGTGTCTTGTTTGGAAATCTGACGGACGGACTAATTAGTTTTTTTTAGTCAACTACCCTATTACGCTCAATCCTTCTCTGTATGAGAGGAAACCTGTGCCCAGCAGTGGGACGATAAAAAGGTTGATGGTGATGAGTTATTATTACTAAATGTGTTAAATAATGCCTGCATTCCCCAATTGTTTGGACAGCATCGTATCGTAGAAATACACTCACTGGCGCCGATTCCATTGTTCACAAACTAAACTAATTTTAAGTTCAGTACATCTCTCTCTTTCTATTTCACTAAGAAGAAGATAGAAGATTACATATTAGTTTAGTCCTATCAAGAAACTCTGTAGACATTTTAGACATGATTAAAAACATGGAGAGTATTTCAACTTACGTCAAGCGCGGACTAATTTGAATGTCTAATTTCAATGCTACATAACGTGACATACTATGTTTTGAATTAATTAGTATTAGTAGGTGGTTCGATTCTTCGCCTTCTTCATGTCTCTGGCACGGCGGTATTTTATATCTTGTTTTCCAAAAATTTTGAGTTTCCCGGCGTTGTTGTCGGCGGGGGAGACGTCGAGGTCGTTTCCTTCTGCGAAGCAGTAATGCAAGCAAAGGAAGGCGGCCGAAAGGGAGAGAGAGGCACAAACTTCTGCCTACGCCATACTAAAAGAATGTGTTCCAGAATGTGACAGGCACTTTGAATTTACGTTTGCGACTGCTAAAGACATTATAGAATCTTTTAAGGATCTTGATGTAAAAAAAACTGCCGATCATTGGGGTTTGTCAGTATATACTGTAGCTTCAATAATAGATGTTATCGCACCTTTCTTAGCAATTGTTTTTAATTCTTGTGTCACATCTGGTATATTTCCTGATTTGATGAAACTTAGCAAAGTAATTCCACTGTTCAAATCTGGTAGTACAACTGATCCCACGAATTTTCGGCCAATTTCTATATTACCAACTTTAAGCAAAATTTTTGAAAAATTAATTTTGAAACAGTTGTTGAGACACTTCAACTTATATAATTTATTGCACGTGAAACAATTTGGTTTTACAAAGGGTCGTTCAACTACCGATGCGGGCGTGGCGTTGCTAAAGAACATATTTGGGGCCTGGGAGGAATCGCAAGATGCTTTTGGTATTTTTTGTGATTTGTCCAAGGCCTTTGATTGCGTACATCATGATACTCTTATTAGGAAACTGTACCATTATGGTTTAAGGGACAGAGCTCTCGACCTTCTGACTTCTTATCTGAATAATCGAATTCAGAGGGTTGACGTTAATGGCAACAAATCTGCAGGATCTGAGGTCACCATGGGCGTTCCGCAGGGCTCAATTCTAGGTCCTTTCTTGTTTTTAATTTATATTAATGACTTACCTCATCACGTGAGGGATAATCACAACATAGTATTGTTCGCGGATGACACTTCTCTTATTTTTAAAGTCAAGCGTCAGCTAGCAAATTTTGACGAAGTTAACAATGCACTTTCGAAAGTTGTCCATTGGTTTAATGTAAATAACCTTCTTTTGAATGAAAAAAAAACTAAATTCATTAAATTTTCTACGCCAAATGTCAGGCAGTTAAGTACCAATGTTGAACTGAATGGAGTAGAGTTGATCCCTGTCGAGTCGACAGTTTTTCTTGGATTGACTATTGACTCCAAGTTACAATGGGGTCCTCACATTGAGAAGCTATCGGGTAGACTCAGTTCTGCCGCGTATGCTGTTAAGAAAATTAGACAGATAACTGATGTGAATACAGCCAGAATTGTTTATTTTAGTTATTTTCATAGTCTTATGACTTATGGGATTCTTCTCTGGGGAACTTGTGCGGACATCAATACCATCTTTGTTTTACAGAAAAGGGCTGTTCGAGCCATTTACAACCTTGGTCCTAGAGATTCTCTTAGAGAAAAATTCAGAGAGGTGAACATTCTGACTGTAGCTTCGCAATATATATTTGAAAATCTTATGTATGTACATAAAAATATATCTAATTTTAAGAAAATAAGCGATATTCATAATATAAATACCGGGAACAAACACAATCTTGCTGTACATCACACTCGTCTCCACAGAGTAGGCAACTCGTTCATGGGTCAATGTATACACTTTTACAACAAGCTTCCCATGGACATTCGAAACTTACCCATTAAACGATATAAAACCTATATAAAGGCCAAACTTTGCAAAAAGGGGTATTATAAAATCTCAGATTATTTAGAGGATAGAGAGGCTTGGGACTGAGCTGCTCGCTCTGTTAAGCATTGTTATTAAGCAATATGCGTAATTATAACGTAAATCATTGTAAACATTTTCATTTTTAATGTCTGGACTTTAAAAAAGACGATGATCCCTGAGTTTGTTTCGGCTATTTCTTCTCAGAGGTAGTCAGTTAGGAAATGCCGGCTTCATCTAGTTAAAAAAATATATATATATGACGTGTAAAAGTGATCAGTGATCCTACTTGCTTAATAAACGATTTCATTTCATTTCATTTCATTTCAAAGTTCTCTCCTTTCTTGGCGACGGCGTGGTAGGTCGCCGTCGCAGGGCTGAGGCCGACCTACTGCCTCCATGATAATGGCCGACGGGCGAAGGACCTGGGGAGTCCAAAGTCCGTCACATGGCCAAGTTGACGTTGTGACACTTTCACACACGCCAATCAGATGAGGAGAGCAGCTACTGAGGGATGCTCGCGCGAGAAGATACGTGTCGAACTCGCCACGATGGATCATAGCCTGCCGAGGGTACCGTAGAATTGGGAGGAGGCGGCTCCCAGGAAACGCAGATGACGAATGCATTGGTGGTTTTTTAGGTGGCAAGAGTCCGACAGACCCTTCTTCGTCCCCGAAAGGAGGATAGTCCATGAGGATATTGCCACCTTCGGAAAAAAAGGGGAGAGGTCACTCTGACTTCACGGTTTAGGCCATAGAGCACAGGATAGGAAGTTGACAGCCTCCGTGGCGTAACAGTAGCGAATGCGGCCGTTGCGCAAGGAGGCGCGGGTTCGATCCCCGCACAGTGTAAATATTTGTATGCATGAATATGAATATTTGCACTGATCTGGTCGTGCCTCGGAAAGCACGTTCAGCCGTTGGTCCCGGTTGCCCTACGAACATCTAATGGCAGTCGCTACGGGTTGTTGGAGAACTTAAAAGTCCTACAATTGGTTTAACTGCAATGCTTCGATATCGCCTTCGGGTTGTGGAGGTCAGACGGAAGTCGCTTCACGGAAAATATTGAAGTTTAGCCAAAATCAGCAGTTGGACTGTAAAGCGGACCCCAGGCTCCAAAGCTGAAAAGCTTCGGATGCAACTGGAATTAACGCTGAGATGATGATGATGATGAGGGCAGGATAGGAGGTGGAGCATAGTTTGAGACAACTCTCATTTCACCAGGTAGGTACTATTATAAAGTATGTTAAGAAAACCCTGTCGGACCCGTGAAGGTGTTGTTAGGTATCGATAACTGATTCTACTAATGGATACAAAACCGGGCTAAACTTAAAAAAAAAACCCATGAAAAAAATAAATATTATTTCGCAAAAAGTGGTAACTTAATAAATGTGCGTTAAGCACCCTTCCGCGGGCGGCGGGCGGCAGGGCACACGGCACGTGGTCGCATCGCTATTCGCTCATAATAATACCGGTGTTGTCACTTTTTTAAAAATTACCAAATTTGGGGGAAGTTGGAATTAATTCGCGGGAAAAAAAGATTATTTCAAAATTCATTTGTATTGGTACTATGATGATTACGTAAAATTTTATATTATATTTGGTCATGTGTTTACCTAACCTTTATTATCCTTATGGGTCGGACAGGGTTTTCTTAACATACTGTATAGGTCACAGAATAGTAGCTCTTTGATCACAGTAAAAACTCACGTGATTTCTGTTAATTAGATTTTACCTGAAGTTTCGTGCACGTGATGAAGCCACCACATCCATTGTTCGTTTTTAGGGTTCCGTAGCCAAATGGCAAAAAAAACGGAACCCTTATAGATTCGTCATGTATGTCTGTCCGTCTGTCCGTCCGTATGTCAGAGCCATTTTTTTCCGAAACTATAAGAGCTATACTGTTGAAACTTGGTAGGTAGATGTATTCTATGAACCGTATTATGATTTTGATGCAAAAATAAAAAAAAACAATAATAAATATTGGGGTCTCCCCATACTTAGAACTGCATCTCAAAATTACATATGATGTACATTAGTATAAAAACTACCAACGAAAATTGTTGTGAACGAGATCTAGTAAGTAGTTTTTTTAATACCTCGTAAATCGTAAACCGCTTATTACCTCGTGATCTTTTATAAAAATAACTTAAATCCTTTAATTTCATCAATGGTAATCAATGGTACGGAACCCTTTGTGCGTGAGTCCGACACGCACTTGTTTTCACTTAAACGGATATCATCAATGATTACAATGAGGTAACATAAAATAATACCTGTATTTCCCAAAGGATTGGGAAACCCCACTTCTAATTCTTTTGAAAAGTATGAAGCGATATCTTAAATTTTGGCGGTATTTAGAAATTTAATGTAACATTTTGATCATTTCCATCTAACCTGTCCCTGTGACGCTTCAAGCCGGGGTTCGATCCCCACAAGAATACCATTGGCGCGTCTCAAAGTTTTCAAGTTCTTTAAGCCCGGAATGAAGGCCATAATTTATTGAGGCATCCATAGGAATGCAGACGAAAACTTCGTATGTTGAACTGCGAGATGCAATTATTAAAAAAAAAACTATGACAGCGTCAAAATTCGAAAAAGTAATGCTATATAATACATATCTCAATAAATATAGGGGTAAACTTTGAGGGCTAAATGCGCATAAATCCAGCCTATCTTTATACAGGCAAGAGGCCTCTGATAAACAAAACCGACTGCTACCCAATAAAATCACTATATTTGGGCAAAATTCGATAAAGAATAGAGGTACACAAACCGTTGCTAGGCAACGAGTAGTTTACGCCTAAAAGACAGATGTTAACAACCTTTTCTAGATAGATGATTTTCATAAAATAATAATCCTACTTCCTACTAATGTGAACGGTTTATTTATGTTTAGATATTTATGATTTGCATAGAACGCTTAACTGATTTGAATGAAATATAAGCTAATGGCCTAACAGGTTCAATTTTTTGATACATATACATGTCGGAGATCGTTGGAACAATTTTAATAGAAGTTGCTGATTTGATTTACGTAGTAGAGGGGCGAACGCTTGTGACGTTATTTTGTGATGGCGTCACATGGACAGAGTCGCTTTGGAAAGTGGGGTTCGTCGAACGGTGACTTTGCATCGAGACGCGGACCAAGGCACTGCTCCGAACCGAAACTGTCGGTTTGCCTATTCAAATTGTTATTATGAAGATTGGAGGGTATATCTACCTGTCGTGCTTCAATTCAAAACTCACCTACGAAATGGAACCTGTACCACCACACGAAGATGCTGTCGACCCTACCGCTCTGCCGTCGCTGTCTGCGACATACATATATTATAGTTAGTCCATACTTGAAAGTATCCATGTGTTATGCAGTTGATTTGAAAGTAATTAAAATACGCAAAATTGTATTGACAAATGTGAGGCATTTGTCAAAACTTTATTCATTTGTTGAATTCCACAAAATGAGTTTAATACCTGGATTTCATCCATCATTCTTTTTTCTGTAGGGTTATCACGTAAAGTTAATGTCGACTTTTTAATGGTTTTTCGAAATACCAAGTTATTATACATATTCTTTAAGTGATTCTATTCAAACATGCTGCAATAGGAATTGTTAATAAATAGCATGTAAAAGTCGATAATCATGTAAATAACAGGAGATTTGTAAAACGTGAGTTGTGATAACCCTAAATTGGTTTGTTTAGTTCCATTCTTTATGGAGCTTGTAAGAGCTATCTATAGATATGCATAGCACTAAGCCCGTTTGTCGACACATCAATGCGACCAGAGGCTTGACTGGTAGTTTGGCTAAAATTTTAACAACGCATCTGGGCACATTTTATCAGAAAACACAGATGCGCAGAATTTCATTTTGAGGCTTAAGTGATCACAAATAAAAATGGTTTATGTATTATATTTATTTATTTATCCTTCTCTGTATGAGAGGAGACCTGTGCCCAGCAGTGGGATGATAAAAAGGTTGATGATGATGATGATGTATTATATTTTAGAGCAACGGCTGTCATTTTGGCAGTTCAACAACATTCATAGCCTTATTCATATTGTTGAGTTGACATTTTTTTTGCCCATATGCAGCAATGGTTTATAAATTAATATGTTTGTAAATCATTCGATTCAAACTGGTAGTGTTACGCAATTAGGATGTAAATTATTGATAGGAATAGGTTCTATTATTATCCACAGAAGGAAGAATAAGTTTTACCAGACTATCTTGTACAAATTTTCTTTTTCTTCTTCTCTCAGCCTATAGAGGTCCACTGCTGGACAGGGAATCCCTCAAGGCTTTCATTCCATTGGGCTTTGCCATAATCCCCACGCTTGGCAGGCTGCTTGGGGATCGTAGTACAGGTCTCCCAAAGTGATAATGCGCATAGAAATCTTCGTCACTGTTCGGCAACGGTCGTATTCCCCGAGCGTTCGGAAGAAGATATGTATATAGAGTGGTGCACTTTACCACTTTTTATGCACTTAACCTCTCTATATACATATCTTCTTCCGAACGCTCGGGGAATACGACCGTTGCCGAACAGTGACGAAGATTTCTATGCGCATTATCACTTTGGGAGACCTGTAATTTGTTATTCCACAGGAGAACAGCTGCTGCACCAGTGAAGCGGGTGACAGTTCCCTTAGTCACCTCTTGCGACACCCACGGGAAGATATGGAATAGTACTATTCTATGTCCGGTACCACACGGGAATTTTCTTAGTCTGAAAAAAGAAGAAATTCTTACTTAGGCCCTCATTTTGCAATTCAATACTATAATTGTATGCGAATAACGCGTCATAATGACGTCACACAGACTCTGCATCTCGCAAGCAGAGTTTACTGTGCAAACTAGTATACAGTATGTTAAGAAAACCCTGTCCGACCCGTGAAGGTGTTGTTAGGTATCGATAACAGATTCTACTAATGCATACAAAACCGGGCTAAACTTTAAAAAAAAACCACCTAAAAAAATAAATATTATTTCGCAAAAAGAGGTAACTTAATAAATCTGCGTTATCCACCCTTCCGCGCGCGGCGGCGGAGGCGGCGGGCGGCAGGGCACGCGGCACGTGGTCGCATCGCTATTCGCTCATAATAATGCCGGTGTTGTCACTTTTTAAAAATTACCAAATTTCGGGGAAGTTGGAATTAATTCGCGGGAAAAAAAGATTATTTCAAAATTCATTTGTATTGGTACTATGATGATTACGTAATATTTTATATTATATGTGGTCATGTGTTTACCTAACCTTTATTATCCTTATGGGTCGGACAGGGTTTTCTTAACATACTATGTAATATACAACTTCCGAACATCAACCGTTGACCAACCAAGCCCAGACACAACACCCAACTGGTTGGAGACTACTCCTTTTTCTATGGAGGATCAGTGAACTTTAGATCCTGTTCCTCATACCTCTGAAGTACGATGTTGATCGACCCCCATTGTAGCCCAAGGCCTATTTGCCTATGACCTAACCACTCGAAGAGGTCAAACATCTGTAAAGCCTTTTACCTTTGTTTTGTATTGTATGTACCTACTTAGTGGAAAATGGAACTTATTGTTCTATTTTCCACTTATCGGTTCATCTGAATAGTGGTTGTTTTAATAATGTCCATTGTTGCTGTTATTCCAGGAAACCATATAGTTTAGGATTTATTGTAAACCGCTATTATAATATGTAAATATTACAATACTATTCCTACATTGTAATTGTATGATTGTATTGCTTATAAAGATGACACAATAGTTACCCGTACCTACATTGTTATAACATTTGAACGTAATTATACTAGAACATTCATCTGTAACCCCAACCTTTGACTTTGACGTTATACAAAATAATTATTTGTTTATGCCATACCTGAATATACATATTTTGTTTAGAATAAGCAACTGAATCGATCACTACATCATTTTTACACCATGTTATATTTTTTCCCAAATACATTTAAAAATTGTTGCAGTGTGGTTAACGAGCGCATAACACAGCTAGCGGTAGATCACAGTGAGACAAGGAACGGAGAACGAACAACACGCATGTAGTTTTTCCATTCACCTGTCAGTATATTTTTGCTCTCTCTCCGTAACCCTGGCTTGTGAACAATATCAAGTAACCGAAGTCCAAAACCGCCACCGGCCGGTGAGCTTATCGGCAAGTCTATAGCGCTAAGTACTAGATTCTAACTTCTAGATTGACTGATGTTCGATATAGTCCTTTTTTTGGTTTCATATTCCCTCGATATAAAGGGTATATCTGACATCGATGCACAAACGAGTTCCTACCATGGATCCTGTACATGATTCTGAACCCTCCAGTGTGGAGTTTTTCGTCGGCTTTTTCATGATTTAAATAAAATATAAATGTAGTTTTTTTTCACTTTAGACCGTTCATAATTGCTATAGGTACTTTTATAACCCAATAAGATTTTAAAGTTAAAATTTATTAAGTAATTCGCTAATTACACAACAAAGCGCAATGAAAACAAAACTCGAAAAACTATCTCATCAGCTGGTTTGATAGAGTTCACATCAGGGATCAACGTCATACTTAATAACCCGCACGGTGGCATGCTTGCAACGTTCAAAGGCCGAACTGACACTTTTTTTTAAACACTGTGAATTCTGTAACCGCTCATTAACGACATAAATGACTATTATAATTTTATTAGTAGCATGCGGTCTAGCCCTTTCGCGAAGTTTGCGTTACGACGTCAGATACATCCTGTATAAAGCTGATAATTTTGTTTGTTTGAACGCACTAATCTTAGGAACTCCTGGTCCAATTTAAAAAAAATATTTTATATATGGATAGCCCATTAATCCAGGCTTAGGGCTATATAACATCATGCTGCGACCAATAGGAGCGGAGCATATCAAAAATTTAAAATGCATGCTTCTCTCCTTCTACTATGATCTAGAAGTGTAATAATGTCTAAAAAGTCATCTTTTGAGGCTAAAATAAAATGTTTAAATAACTAACTCCGCGCGAGCGAAAGCGCGGGTGGCCACTTGTCCAAGACATTATTGAAGAACTAGCTATTTTAGGGTTCCGTAGCCAAATGGCAAAAAACCGAACCCTTATAGATTCGTCATGTCTGTCTGTCCGTCTATCCGTCCGTATGTCACAGCCTTTTTTTCCGAAACTATAACAGCTATACTGTTGAAACTTTGTAGGTAGACGTATTCTGTGACCGGATCAAGATATTGATGCAAAAAAAAAAATAATAATAAATATTGGCGGCTCCCCTAAATACTTAGAACTAAAACTCATTTTTTTTTCATCAAACACATTCGTGTGGGGTATCTATGGATAGGTCTTCAAAAGTGATATCGAGGTTTCTAAAATATTTTTTTCTTAACAAAATAGTTTGCGTGACAGACGCTTCCAAAATGGAAAAAAGTTGGTCTAAAAATCTAAAAAAATCATATGATGTACATTACCTATAATAAAAACTACCAACGAAAATAGTTTTGAACGAGATCTAGTAAGTAGTTGTTTTTTAATACCTCGTAAATCGTAAACCGCGTTATTACCGCGTAATCTTTCATACAAAGAACGTAAAACCTTTAATTTCGTAAATCAATGGTACGGAACCCTTTGTGCGTGAGTCCGACACGCACTTGGCCGGTTTTTTTTACCTACGTTTCGTTCTGGCTCTACACTAAGTTTCATATTATTATTGTGAAGATCGAAGTTGCCAATTCAAATCCGCCGCAGTGTAATCTTTAAACAATTACACCGAATATTTCAAAATTAAATTCCCTACAATCATTATAATTATGTATCACCATCTCAATGTTAATCCCATTCGCATCCGAAGCTTTTTCTGCTTTAGAGTCTGGGGTCTGCTTTACCAGTCTAACTGCAGAATTCAGCTAAATTTTGATATTTTCCGTGAAGCGACTGCCGACTGACGTACTCAACCCGAAGGCGATATCGAAGCATTGCAGTTTTTTTGTTTTTTTTTTTTTATTAATGTATAAACCAGCGCTTGACCGCAATCCTGCCTGATGGTAAGCAGTGACGCAATCGTTGATGGTAAAGCGCACTAGTTTATTAAGAGCCTATTCACTCTAGCCTTGAAGACACTCAAATTGTAGTCCGACGGAAACACCGCCGCCGGCAGATTGTTCCAGTCCCTCGATGTACGCGGTATAAAGGAGGAGGCGAAACGCTTCGTCCGGATCGTAGAGGTGTTAACAACATAAGGGTGGAAACTCGCCGTACGACGGGTCGTCCGATGGTGGAACGGGGATGGGGGAATTAAATCGTGCAATTAGTTAGAACTATTGTTGGACTTTTGAGGGCTCCAACAACCCGTAACGACTGTCATTGGATGTTCGTATGGCAACCGGGACCAACGGCTTAACGTGCTTTCCTAGGCACGTCGAGACCAGCGCAAATGTGCATACAAATACTTGCACTGCGCGGGAATCGAACCTGCGCCTCCTTGCGCAGCGGCCCAGTTTCATTACCGCTACGCCACGGAGGCTGCCACATTCACTATATTATGTATATCCCTATAAAAATAACACTAAAAAATATAAGAGATATTTTTAAGCAGCTCTCACTTCTATTCACAGTAAACAATACAAATAAAACTCATTGTTAAAACATTCAGCTCATGACCAAAATACCTTGGCATTTTAGGTGGCGCTTGTAGTAAAGGCAATCTGTCAATCTCATTACATTATTTTTAGTTCGATATTTTGCCACCAGCTAAGCTAAAGTGGTCACTCTGTCAACAAATAATTTCAGACAGTCACGAGGCGCCTAACAAATGCAAAACCCAATAAACAATACATTTCGAAACCAATGAAAGTGCAACTATCAACCTTATTGTTAATACTATAAGTAGCATCAAAATTTTAACCAACGGCAAATTTAAGTTTGTCCAGGAAATGCTGCCAATTTTCTGTCAAAACATTCATTTCATCTTGGAACCTTGGTCTGAAGTTTCACAAAAATGTTAATTATAAATTCTAAAAAAATATTTCTTTTGGGTCATCACAGCATTCACTATAACAGCATACTAGCAAGACCCGGCTGATTATGCAGACGACAAACAAACAGGCTGCACTGTGAGACACAATTTATAAAAAAAAAAAAAAACAATAACGTTAGCCACTGTCTTGGATCAAGTCAATAAACTTGTAACTCGCCGTCACTAAGACAACTGGGGCCATAATCTGCTATTTTTATAAATTTGTTATTCCAACACGATTCCATTGTAATTGTGCTAAAAACTTCATAATCTGCTAAATTCATAATGATCGATCAATTACCTTAGTCGTCTCGTAATAGAATGGTGATAGAATGACACTGCCGAATTGCCATTATTATAAAACCCATTAACAGAAATCATTTTCTAAGAACCACTCAATTTGAACATCTTTTAAAATATGGAGTGTAGTGTCAACAAATTTACCATCATGAGATCAGTGATCGACTATTCTGACACTATTGTTGGCCACGCGCCGCTTTCTAGTTGGCAGCTCACCGGCCACATGCCATCGGCTACTTTTCAGCTTTCAGACTGATTTTGGTCCATTAATGAGAGAAGTCAGCTTGTTGTATGCCTGTATGTGCCGCTTTTAATAGCCTTATTGGACTAGAAGTCCGCGCGAGCAGTGGGCTCGCCAACCGGTAAGGACCCGGGTCGACTTAAAGAGATGTCAGCACATCGTAACGGGGTCCACGAAGACCGATGCCTAGGCCAGGATTGCAGGTTGGTTAAAAAAGAAACCGTGGCTCTGGCGCACAGGCAAGTGAAGGAGCGCTGGTGGGTTTAAGTCTGATAAGCCCTTCTGCTCCGCCCAGATCGGGAGAGCTCGTTTGATGATTTTCCATCCTGAACAAAAAAAAAGCCGTACCACTAAGTATGAGCTCCTGGATTCGTTGCGCTTGTCATGCATAGTATTATTATGTTTTTCCGTCTGGAATTTCTCAGTAACTGCTCGGAGTCTTAGTTGGTAGGCCATAACATCGGCCGCCGGCAGAAGTTACCACCCACCAGACAAAGTCTTGCCGCCAAGCGATTTGTCGTGTTCCGGCATGATGTCTGGTGAAGTCGTACGGAGGACGGGTCTGAGCAGTTGTGTTGCGATGTGTGCCGGGTACGGTGCGCCTAATGTTGTTGTGTTGGGAGTTTGGTCGTGGAGGGTCTTCAGATCAATCTCCCTTTGGCGCAGCATCGTTGGTCGTGTTGTTGGGTTTAACATTGCATCACCTCGCTCAACTGCCGTCTTCCTTCCTATTCGCTCAGTTTTTCTGAGTGAATAGGCTCTTAATAAACTAGCGCGCTTTACCATCAACGAACGCATCACTGCTTATCATCAGGCGGGATTGCGGTCAAGCGCTAGTTTATAATTATTAAAAGAAAAAGAAAAGTTAGTGCCTAGTTGATGACCATAGCCTTGCCTTGTATTACATGAGATTTAAATAAAATAGGCGAAATACTACCATGCTACATGCTACCATGAGTTTTCATTATGAGACTTTTTAATTAAACTGACACAGAGCACCTAGCGCGTTAGGCGCTCTGTAAACCTTGAAGTGGGCTAATCGATGAGTCTAACGCCGTCGATATCGATGATCGAGTCTTCGTAATGAAAACTCATGGTAGGCATACTGGCCACGGAGGCGCGCACTTATGGGCAAGCGAGCAGTAAGGACCAGGCTCGGGTCGCGGCTTTCAGGCTTGCGCGCCTGAAAGAGATGTCAGCACGTCGTGAGTCCACTAGAGATACCGTGGCCCTGACACAGACGGATGTAGGAACGCGGCTGGGTTTTAGTCGGCAAAAGTCTGACACGCTCCGCCCAGACCGAGAGAAGTTATGAAGGTACATCTCTGCCTTAACCTTCAGGGAATAAATCGTCACTTAAGTTCTAACACCGCGGAACTCAAAAAAATGGTCAAAATATTTTATGCATGTCATTGGATAAAGAATCGAAAGACGCGATATTTGACCAATCGCAAATAAGCGATTAAACCAATGATGGCGCGTTATTTCGAAAAAAAAACAAACAAAAAAATATTATTATTATTTACAAACTTAGACAGTTTTTTAGTCTCCTGAAAAGTTCATTATTTTGAGTTACGCGGTGTTAGAACTTAAGCGACGAAATGTTAAAATTGAAAATGCAAAGTAAAACATGTTTTAAATGTAATTATCCTAATTTTTAGATTATAATTGGAAAGGTCACGAATGTGATTACATCAATGAAATCAGTTCTCGTTGTCTGACCTTTGAATACCTTCGTACCAGACTACCTGTTTAATTAAAAAAACAGCTTGATACTTATAATATAAGGAAAACCCAAAAGTCTAGACGTCTAGACTGTACCCTAATAATTTCTACTTGGTCAAACTGTTAATCAAAACGTACACACGCTAGCAGGTCAAGTTACCTGAAACAGTAAAATTTTCTCATTCAACCTTGAACCTTATTATTTCAGCAATTAAGTTGAAAATCTATTGAAGTAACTTCACAGATTGTGATCGCCTAATGTGCTTACGTTTGTACTACACACAGCTACACATCAACTTACACATAATCAGTTGAAGCTCAAAGCTGTGGTATGTTTTTCTTTTTTTTTGGGTTGGATATCCTCAAAGGATGTCCGCCGCCCTGGGGTGGGCGACGGAGTCTGTCAGACTTTTACTAACTAAAACCACCCCGGTGTCTCTTCTAACACGAGCTCGCGTGGGGCCGAGGGAGTCTAAATTCTTCCACGGCCCCGCACCCTCGTGCTGGCCCGTTCTGTCCGGGCCTCGTCTCCTGCACGGTAGTGGGATGTTAAGCTACCCCGTGCATCGCCTCTGAGTCGCGGGCCGACACTCGCGCGCGTCTCCGTCTCGGGGTCCATCGGATAGGGGGCGAGGACTTCCCTATGTCCCTCGCCTCTTGACCCATTCATGGGGGCCGGAAGAGGGCGTTGTCCGCCCTTCCTCGGCGCCCGGTGCGTCTTTTGCGGCCCGGGAAGGGAGTTGAAATCTCCCTCTCCCGTTCCGCAGCTTCCTTCTGCGACATCACGTCCTCGCGAAGGACTACTGCTGGCAGCGTCAGGTCGCCTCCTACTTCAGTTGTGAGGACATGGCGCTGCTCCTCCCAAGCTACACACTCGGAGAGTGTGTGCGGGCGAACGGCACGTTACCATATTTTTGTTGGGACAAGCAGGTAACATAACAAGTTTATAACTTTTTGATTTTTCATGATATCTTTTTGAATTTTTTTTACATAACTTCTTCACATGAAACTACTGGACATGTGTTTTGGGTTTCGCATATACAAAAAAATAACGTTGGATGGGATAAATTTCATGTAATTTAATTTTTCCTCCCCGCAAAAGCAGTGGTATCTAGTGAAAGTGGACGTAGTAACGATTTCTGCGTTAGTTTGGTCCTGAATGTAACCTATCTAGCGAAATCTGTATTTGGGCATTTGATGTCCTATTTATTTATAACGACTGCCGAAAAAAGGAGGGTCATGTTTGTCGAGATTATGTGTACATACATATACGTATATCCGTTTCTTTGGCACGCTCTACAGCCTAAATAGCTTGACAGATTTTCACATGCGATTTATTTCCGTATTTTTACAAACGGTGGTAAACTTAGCCCGCCTCAATTTGTCGAAAACCTATTTAATATCCTTACGCTTTTAACAAGTATTTGATGTTGATTGTGACTGAGATGAGAATGCAACTCAATTTTGCATTACCAGAATAGTCTGTGTGGTTTTGGGATTCCTTTACTTCGATAAGTCCCCCCTAAATTACATGAAATATTTTTTGTATATGCGAAACCCGAAACACATGTCCAGTAGTTTCATGTGAAGAATTTATGTACAAAAAAATTTCAAAAAGATATCATGAAAAATCAAAAAGTTATGAACTTGTTATGTTACCTGCTTGTCCCAACAAAAATATGGTTAACGTGCCGCTCGCCCGCACACGCCTGCGGTCTACACTACAATCCGCTGTGAACTGTAATGTGCGTTCGGTAACCACACTGCAACATTTTTTAAATATATTTGGGACAAAATATAACATGGTGTAAAAAATAATGGAATCGATTCATTTACTTATTCTGAAGAAATTATATACAGGTTAAGTATAAAGTAAAAATAATGTTGTATATGGCGGAAATGTAATTATTATAAGTGTAATTAATATAAGTATTATCTCTATATGTATGTTGTAACATAATTAGCCTAAAATGTTCCCCCTCCCGTGTCCCAGGAGAGGGAACACCCCGCTCTGCCCAGTTTGTCTCACCGAGACTCCTCTCAGTGAGACAAACTGAAAACTGGGAAAGAAACTGGGCCGTAATCAATCCCGCGGACCCAGTGCGGGCTGGTAAGTTGTAACTTCCATGTCATCATCATCATCATCAACAACCTTTTTATCCTCCCACTGCTGGGCACAGGTCTTCTCTCATACAGAGAAGGATTGAGCGTAATCACCACGCTTGCTCAATGCGGGTTGGCGATTTCAGACTTATAAAGTCCAGGTTTCCTCAAGATGTTTTCCTTCACCTTCAGTCATTGGTGTCCAAGATATACTTAGAAAGTACATATAATTTTAGAAAAGTTACATTGGTACTTGCCTGACCTGGAATCGAACCCGCGCACTCATACTTGAGAGGCTGGTGTTTTAACCACTAGGCCACCACGACTATACTAGGCCACTACGGCTATAAATTAAATTCCATGTAATGTTATGAAAATATCACACAATAGGTCGGGCCTGAGAACCCCATACAAAGATAGGAAGGTAAAAAAAACACATAATAATGTCAACTATCAAACAGGATGGCCGCCTCTCATGAAAGAGTTTTTAAAACGAAGATTTTTTTAAGCAGTCTGATGGTGTGGGTGAAGTCTGACTCTGGATGATCATGACGATGATGAGGATAGGAAAAAAGATTTTTTTCGTAATAATAATAATGAATGCGTACCTTTGTATGTATTTAAGTTCGTTCTCTTCTCTTCCGTGAGAAAAGTACTGAACGGATTCAGATGAAATTCGGCACAGTTGGTTTATAACTCGGATTAATATAAAGGACAGTTTTTATCACTCGGGGGTTTCACTGCGTGATCGAATCAGGAATGAGGAGATCCGCAGAAGAACGAGAGTAACCGACATAGCCCGAAGAATTGCAACACTAAAGTGGCAGTGGGCCGGGCACATTGCCCGTAGGACCGATGCCCGGTGGGGCCGACGGGTTCTGGAGTGGCGACCACGCACCGGAACACGCAGCGTGGGTAGGCCAGGCCCCCTACAAGGTGAACCGATGACTTGGTGAAGGTCGCGGGAAACCGGTGGATGCGGGAGGCGCAGGGCCGGTCGTCATGGAGATCCTTGGAGGCTTATGTACAGCAGTGGACGTCTTTCGGCTGAAATGATGATGAGCTTGAAGTAAACTGCCCTTCTATCTGAATTCACATAATTTGATTTTTTTTTATTTCAGGCATCAAGGCCCATAAAAACATATGCAATAGTCTATTAACATAAAAACTTAATAATGAGGTTTTTGCGGGAAAGTCCAGCTGAGTGTCACGCTCGTTTTTCATTGGAGTTTTAAAATAATTTATAGTGTTCTTTACTAAATAAAAGTGAGTGATTTATGTAGTAAAAACTGCATTTAGTAAATAGTTCATAAAGAACAGTGAAATATCGCAGCATAGTGGCCACATCATGACTTTGCCCCAAACCTCACTCATAAGACGGGTCACGCGGCGGTCTTTTTCGACATGAATAATTCATAATTACGTGTCATTGGCTAAATGCACAAACCGTGCGAAACCAAAAAATAAAGAAAGAAAGAAAATTTTAAAAATGCTACCTAAATATACATACAGATGTAGAACATAAATTACACCTAATGCTAAAGCTAATGTAGACGAAGAGTCGGCGTCGTGTTTCGTTGACCGGTGTCACGTAGTACCACGAGACAGGCGGTACATAACACCTTTCCTTAATTTCAACAGTAAGATTTTTAATAGACCTGCTAGCCGTCACGTATTAAGAAAGCCCATACACATACATACCAATATTACGCATAATTTCAATAGATTACTGACAAAGTGGATCCCACATTCCAAAGCTTAGCGATATGGGCATATTGTCTGAGTTTGATCACATCAATTAGTCTAACGATGGACCATCACATTTATAATCATACTGTTGACATGTTTCACAAGAATTTCAAGTGTTTTCTCGACAATTATGTGGTTTATAAACAATGTGCAAATTGTTCACCGCGTGCTCTAAATAGCTGTGCCGTCCCACGCCTATAATGTGTGTAGTGTTTGGTGTTTATAAACGATTTGTTGACATCCCATCACTCACTCAATCACTACCAGCTATGTTCTATGGACCCGACATGTCTCTGTCCTAATTGTAGGTCGACTGACAAATCTTTTATTTATTTGAGTATCCGTGACTAATACGATGTATGAAATACTATGACACAACCGTAGAATTACAAACCCATTTCTTACTCTTCATTACTAATTCCATGGCAAGATGGCGCGAGTTTCATGTATTTATAAACTCGCACCATCTTGTCATGGAATTAGTAGGTACTATATAGTATAACAACAGATAATAAAAAGTTTTGATTGGCTTATTTGTGGATCACAGAATAAGCAAGCTGAAATGAGTTGGTTGGTCGAGTTGGTCTCCAAAGCCTAGAGCACAGGCGTAGAGTAGCCAGCCTTTCGGTGTTCTATAGGATACATTCTGGGGAGTGTGCGAGGGAATTGCACGATTTAATACCCCCATCTCCGTTCCACCATCGGACGACCCGTCGTACGGCGAGTTTCCACCCTTATGTTGTTAACACCTCAACGATCCGGACGAAGCGTTTCGCCTCGTCCTTTATACCGCGTACATCGAGGGACTGGAACAATCTGCCGGCGGCGGTGTTTCCGTCGGACTACAATTTGAGTGTCTTCAAGGCTAGAGTGAATAGGCTCTTAATAAACTAGTGCGCTTTACCATCAACGATTGCGTCACTGCTTACCATCAGGCGGGATTGCGGTCAAGCGCTGGTTTATATTTTAATAAAAAAAAAAAATGGCAATGGGCAGTAGCATGTAGGTACATTCACCTGGCCAAAGGTAGAGGAGGGACACCGCGGTGGTTTTAACCCTCATAACCCTCGTGGAAATGACAGCTCCCATGATGAACCTTGAAACCAAAAAACAAAGACAAATCTTGAGAAAATATTGTACTTTTTCTTACAACAAAATTATATAGATCTACATTCCGTAACTTGACATATATTCCCAAGGTGACACAAACTATAAAACGCCACGAAATATGATCCTAACTTATTTTATTACTTTTGCTTCTTCAACCTTATGTATTTAAAACCGGTCTAGATAGATTAGCTAGCGAAACTGAAGACGTGACGGATAAGAGTCTCTAAATTTGATTAATATATAAAATAAATACAAATGGATGTTTTTTTTTTATTATTTGTGGTTAACGTCGCTTTTATTTTATTTTTTTGACATAATACTAATTGTGGTCAGTGATCTCACAAAAGAAACCTTAAAATTAATTTCTTGCCGTCTACGAAGTTGACTAGCTAATTTCATTTAAACACGTCCGTCTCTTTTTATTAATTAAGCTATCCATATTAACCTACACACGACACCTAAGATTCTCATTCCCACGCAATATGAGGTAATTTAACCTCCGTATAAGTGATTTAGTGACTTAACAAATACTATAGTGAATTAGTGACTAAATAAATAGACTTTAAAAACAATAGAATGGGGACGCCAGTTGAATGTCATCTGTTCTGTCGACATTATAATGACATTCAGACGGCCGGATTAAATGTTGAATTCGACATTTTCGTCTGAATTGAGATTAATAGCGGTCATACATAGTATCAAAGCGGTCTGTTTTTTTAGGTAAACTTTTTTATTCTAGACTTAAAAATTCAAGGACACGTGACATCTT
This sequence comes from Sesamia inferens, assembly GCA_037179545.1. NCBI lineage: Eukaryota > Metazoa > Arthropoda > Insecta > Lepidoptera > Noctuidae > Sesamia > Sesamia inferens. The sequence continues at coordinate 9,825,102 of CM073935.1, read as the reverse complement.
CCCCGCCATGGGCCTGGCGGAGTAGATTCTAGTACACCTTGTCTCATATAGAAGAGGCCTATGATTCATAAGTCGGCCCATTTTACCTACGGATAGATTTCATATTGGACAACACTCAGATGGATTTAAAATTCAAAAATCAATCTGCCTGTTATCATTCAATTGAATAAAATTAAATAAGAAAACAAAACAATAAATTCTATAGGATAAAAGGTTACACAATTTATACCTCTTTGACTTTGAATGTGGTTAACTGTCTTCCAAAACAACCCACTTCGCTATTTCATTTTAATTTATTTACAAGATAGGTCCGCTTTAACAGTCTAACTGCTGATTTTAGCTAAATCCTTCGATATTTTCCGTGAAGCGACTGCCGTCTGACCTCCACAACCCGAAGGCGACATCGAACTATTGCAGTTAGATCAATTGTTGGACTTTTGAGGGCTCCAACAACCCGTAACGACTGCCATTAGATGTTTATATGGCAACCGGGACCAACGGCTTAATGTGCTTTCCGAGGCACGATCAGACCAGTGCAAATATTCATATATACACACAAATATTTGCACTGCGCGGGGATCGAACCCGCGCTTCCTTCCGCAGCGGTCGCGTTCGCTACCACTACGCCACGGAGGCTGTCTTAACCTATGTTAGTGTCTAACAAAGACAGACCTACACAGATTAGAATTAACACACTACACCCCTGATCAGTATGCTCATTGGACTCACAACACACGGAATTCAATGAACCTACTGAGCAGAACGGTGTCGGTCCTGTCGCCAATCATCCTCAGAACACTATTCGGGCTCCCCCGTACTTGTCACACCACCAACGCAACTTTTTTACCTATAATTGCATAGAAGTCATCTACACTAGCTTCCGCAAACATACCGGATGCAGTGTAATATCGAGGGAGCCGAAACAGAGTCCTGAACACATTATTATATTGGACCCGCAAGGCATTGTAGGCTTTCTGGGTAAAGTCCGCTCACAGGCTACTCGTGTAGAATGTCTGGCAGAATGCCTTGAACATAGTTTTTTTCACAGGAGCACTACACCGAGCAAACCTGCGTGCCAACATATTACCACGCACCGACAATGCCCTGGCGCTCCCTCTCAATATCTAAATCGTCATACAAATTTTCAGTTAGCGCGTGTCCCAGATATTTAATCTATCTGCTAACATTTCGTCTATAAATATCTTCTACGTCTTATGTGTCCAGTATCCTAGGCACTTCCTTTCATCATAACTCAGCATGACACACCCTCAGACCTCGAGACCGTCGGGTCAAAGTCACGCTGGAAATAGAAGCAGGATGTCGACAGACCCTGATAGTTGGCTAGGGTTGTCTGATGCTGAATGTCTAGTTTTAGACTAGATGTACTCCGTGGTTTTATCTTCATAAGTCTAGAATCCTTGATAATATGGACGCGCAGCGCCGTAGCAGGTGCGAGCGGGCGAGCGGCGCGTAGATCATATTTTTGTTGAGACAACCAGGTAAGATAACAAGATCATAACCTTGTCGTTTTGGTATTGAATAACAGATTCTTTACTTAAAAATACTGGACACGTGTTTCTTCTTTCGCATATTCAGAAAATCATAATCGTCAACCCGCATTGAGCAAGCGTGGTGATTACGCTCAATTCTTCTCTGTATGAGAGGAGACCTGTGCCCAGCAGTGGAACGATCAAAATGTTGATGATGATATACAAAAAATAACTTTGTATAGAAAAGGAATATGTAGGGACGACAGCAGGTCAAGCCTATTTTAAACGGCCAAATATTCCAAATCAATTTTGAGCCTTACAGTTTTAGCAATAAAGTTGAAAATGTAATAAAGAAATAGGACAGATTGTAGTAGCTTGACGTACTGTCGTCTGTACATGTTCCAGGTTTAAAAAAATGTCATGTTGTCGTCAACAAAGTTTATTACCTGTTTGTCAGATCACATTCGAGCATAACCTTTCCATTTTAAAATGTATTGAGGGCCATTCAGTCTTACTAGAATAACTAGACTCTTCATTCTAGCTGATTCTGTTCCCTTGATAATTCCAAAGTGCCTGTAATTTTGATTTATTAAAAAAAACTTTTTTTTAAGCGGATATTGTTAGACAATTCTAAAGTGCCTATAATATTGGTTTATTTTAAAAACAAACTTTTTTTTTAAGAGGAGATTGTTAGGTTAGGTTAAGGGGGTTGACTGTCAAGATGGTGTCCCATAGAAAATCAGGGAAGAATATGATGTTCGACGACCAAAAAAAATTGGAATAAGGTCAAGAAAATGGAGGAGACATGTCCAGAAACATCTGCACCCTAATTGCATAATATACCAATCATAATCTAAATATTTTTTTTTTTATTATTATAAACTAGCGCTTGACCGCAATCCCGCCTCATGGTAAGCAGTAATGCGATCGTTGATGGTAAAGCGCGCTAGTTTATTAAGAGTCTATTCACTCAGAAAAACTGAGCGAATAGGAAGGAAGACAGCAGTTGAGCGAGGTGATGCAATGTTAAACCCAACAACACGACCAATAATGCTGCGCCAAAGGGAGATTGATCCTCCCCGACCAAACTCCCAACACAACATTTGACGCATCGTACACGGTACGGCTTCACCAGACATAATGCCGGAACACGACAAACCGCTTGGCGAAAAACTTTGAAGGATATTGCAAATCCATCGCTGCATAGGGACGAAAAATTTGTGTGCTCAACAACGTCAATAGCGCGATGATTGTTGTTGATGTGTCAAAATGAAAGCTACAGGAATGTTAGTTTGTTACTTAATTACTAAGGGTCGTTTTCCTGCGCAGCATCGTTGGTCGTGTTATTGGGTCTAACATGGCACGTCGCTCAACTGCAATCTTCCTTTTTATTCACTCAGTTTTTTTTTTTTTCAGTGTATAGGCTTTTAATAAATAATTTATAAAAAGAAATTTACAAAATCAATCTTATCACTAACTGTAAACTCTCGTTTTTCAATGTCAATCCATAAATAGAACACAAAGTTATACTTAAACATTTTCAGCGAATATATTTGTGTGTATTATTCATTTATTTCGTCACCTTCATGCTAATAAAAAAACGGGTCTGTACCCTAAATAACGGGTATGAATAACGGACACCTTAGTAATAATTCATGAATATACTCCCGTAAGCTCTAAATACATGAATTTGAAAATGTATCAAATAAATATGGAAACATACTTGATATACGGTGCGTCAGAATTTAGTAACGTTTCTTTAAGACAGTGCACACTTACTTTTTCCATGGATTCTGCAACTCAATTGCATAACACACTTCTAAATTTGAATAATTAGTTTTTGGACGACAATATTACATAAGACAGTCCCCCAAAACACCCGTCCTACGCCACTTTCTAGTATTTTCTCTGGGAAGAAGAAGTGGCGGAACAATCTTCCACAATTATTACAATAACTAATTATAATAAGACCAAAAACAACCAGACATGATACAATGACGTCATCACATAGCATAAACTATGTTTGTTCATGTCAAATTGGAATCATGTTCGATGTAAAACGTCCAATAATGCATCGTATACTGTATTCATTACATATTCAGTTTTCCTTAAGTGTTACATAAGTTAATGTAACGATTATTTAGGTAGGTAGGTAGGTAGGACATAACATCGGCTGCCGCCAGAAGTTATTACCCACCAGATAAAGTCATGCCGCCAAGCGATTCGTCCTGTTCTGGCATGATGTCTGGTAAAGCCGTACGGAGGACGGGTTTGAACAGTTGTGTTGCGATGTGTGCTGGGTACGATGCGCCTAATATTGTTGAGTCGGGAGTTTGGCCGTGGAGGGTCTCCAGATTAATCTCCCTCTGGAATAGCATCGTTAATCGTGTTGTTGGGTTTAACAATGCATCACCTCGCTCAACTGCCGTCTTCCTTCCCTAAGTCCCCGATTGCATCACTGCTTACCATCAGGCGGGATTGCGGTCAAGGACTAGTTTATAATTTATAAAAAAAAAATGTTAAACCGGTTTATAAACCATCTGTGTGATTAATTTTATACAAATCTGTCAAATAGGTTTTGCGTAAAAAAGTGACAAACACACCTTCAAACTTTTACGTTTAATGTAATATTATAAGTAGGAGTCTATGCGTTATTGATAAAATGCATGAATTTCTGCATTATTCTATAATTAAATAGAAAACCAGTATAAAAAAACACCATTCTTAAAGATTGTAAGTACCTTGACAGACTTAGAAAAGTGGAAAGAGGGCAGGGAGGCCTTTGCCCAATAGTAAGGTCTTTGCCCAATAGTAAGGTCTTTGCCCAGCAATGGGATATTAACAGTTAATCATCATCATTGTGAAGGCATGAGGAACAGGGTGTAAATTAAGTTCACTCACCCTCCATAGAAAAGTTGTTATGTCTAGCGGGCACTTGCCCAACGGTTGATTTTGGGAAGTTGTATGTATGCTAATTGCACGGTTAACTCTGATAGCGAGATGTAGAATTCGTGTGACGTCAGTATGATGCGTTGTTTATTTTTGGCGTTTGTAGGTACCGCTACAATCATCATTTCAATTCACATCCTAAAAACAAATTCGAAAGAAAATTTGTACGATATTAGTGATTCTAACTGTATAGAAACTTCACGAAGATAGAATGTAGGACAATTCTGGAGTCATGAGACATACCCAAACCATCAGAGTTTGTCATTCATGTCATTGACCGCCTATTGTTTTGATATTTGGAGTCGTTATACTTAGATGACTTACTTTTGATAGTGGTTGATAAGGATCAAGATTTTTTTTCGAAGTGCACGATCGTTTAACAGTTGATGCGTAGTCCTACAATCAACAATTCAAATGTAGTATTTTTTTTTCTATAAACTAGTCAGAGCAGTTGTGTTGCGATGCGTGCAGGGTACGATGCGCCAAATGTTGTTGTGTCGGGAGTTTGGTCGTGGAAGGTCTCCAGATCAATCTCGCTCTGGCGCAACATCGTTGGTCGTGTTGTTGGATTTAGCATTGCATTACCTCGCTCAACTGCCGTCTTCCTTCTAATTCACTCAGTTCTTTTTTTCAATGAATACGCTCTTAACAAACTAGCGCGCTTTATCATCGACGAAGCGGGATTTGATTGCGGTCAAGCAATAAGTAGTTTATAATTTACAAAGAAAAAAAGTAAACAACGCAATGCAATTTGTTGAAATGACAAAATGAAACCCATTGCTACTTATAGTGTTACGCAATTACCCAGCTAGATAAAGTTAAAACGATTTATAACAAAGAAACATTGGGTTAATCCCAAAAATACTCACGTCTGATTACCATAAGCGATAAATGCAGCACAGCAACAGAATTAAAAAAGGAAAACGTAACACCATACCAGTTTTGATAAGTTTTTCCTCGAGAACAGTTTGCTCCCACGCCATTGTTCATATTAGCGAGGGTATCTACTGATAACGATCTTATGACCTATGCTTTGAAAGATACCTAGCATCAAAAATAAAAAAAATAAAAAATTTCAAACAAACTAAATCGCATAAAATTGCAAACGGAATAGAACATCCTTTAAAAATATTGTTGTTGTAGACTATGTTTAATTTATTGTCGCATTGACAGCACCATTCTGTATGTTGCACTGAGGGCAGCTCAGCTGACGATAGATCATAGTGTGCATAGCAGGACAGTGAAGAGGTGAGCTGGTGCACAGGCAAGTGAAGGAACAAGAGTGGGCTTTAATCAATACAAATCTGACGCCCTTCCGCTCCGTCATGCGGGAGAGGTCATTTAAGGATTTCTCAACCGCAAAAAAAAGATCTTAAGTAGTACGTTGCGGCGTTCAAATATAATTCAAGACTACGTTACACGAGGAAGTTATATACTTTTGAAAGTTTTACTGTTCGTTCAAGGAAGTCGTGTTGATAACGTTAATTGAATTTTAATTAGTTATAATATTTCTCTTCGGCCTTGAACACTCTATTAAAGCGTTCGGCTAATATTTTATAACTGGTGAGGCGGATTCGGACGAGGTCCGGGGAACACGAGTCTATGGCTAATGGGGAACTAACCTATCAACAATATGGAAAACCGCAACCAGACCTAGACTATAAGATTTAGGCTGTCGAGATTTCTAATCACAATTGACTGGCATTCGACGTCCCTTCGAACAAAAATTCGCCCATTACGAACCCAGACGAATTTATGTGACATTTCCTTGGCCTTTTTCCGAGCAGCAGCGTGTAACGATTTATTTGCCGGTGTCAAATGCTCCCCTACAAAAACCGGTTTTCTTGGGCCTCCTAAACCGAGATGCTGAGTTGACAGTTTATCATCAGAGGTCTTCCGATTAAATTTTGCAGTCGCAGCAAGAATATTATCACGAAGGCGAGCAGTGCGTAGTTTCACTATTGCTGACCGAGGCCTGTCGTTATCGTTTGACATTTTAGCCACCCTGGTAGTATACTGAATGTCATTCTCGGATAGAGGACTCTCCACAATTTTCGACAATTGCACAACTGTGTCGACTAGGTTCTCTGAACGATGTTCTGGAATACCATTAATTTCCAAATTAGAATCACGCATGTGAAGCTCCACTGTATTCAATCTTGCTGAGATGTCCCTAATGGTTGAATTCAAGAACTCATTTTCACGTTTGAGATCATGAATGAGAGCTGTTTTCTCCTCATAGCCGGCTTTCATTTCCTCGAATTTAACGTTCATGAATTCAAGAGATTCCTGAAAGCTGTCTATCCTCCTGTGAATGTTACTAAATTCTGCCGCCACTATTTTCTCAAGAGTTGACTTCAGAGCAATGGTGATCTCCTGTTGCAAAATTACACGAAGACTTCTCTCTGTCACCAGTGTTTCAGGACCTCGAGTTTGTGAAGTTGATTTCAATTCAGCAGCAATTAATGGCGAATCAACTTTGGGTTCTATCGTTTTCACAACGGATTTAGGGGAAGAATTTTCAGCCGTCAATTGCAATTGTCATGTACATTAGTCCTATAGTTATTAAGATTACTTTAGCATAAATTTAATGTATGTGATGTGGCTGTGCTTTAAATAAATAAATAAACCGAGAAAGAAATTTTTGGAAAAAAAGATGGCGGTTATTTTTACACCTTCTTCATCTCGTTGTGAATGACTGTGGGAGATTGCTGTGAGATAAACTAGAACAGTCTCCAATATCACACTAAAATTGGTGTCCCCGCACATTGTAGTGTAATACAGTTTTTCTTTTTTTTTAAAAAGAAAAACTTTACCCCGTACTAGAATTTCTCCTGTATCATGGGTGCGTTTACAAACATATAAACTCACATACACAAACATCCAGACCCGAAACAACTACCTGTAGGCCATACAAATATTGAACATACAAATATTGATTGAACATGCGACACGTAGCACAGCAGGCGATTGCTCAGCCACTGCACTAAACGTGTCATCAGTTTATACTTGCTTGTGCAAAACATATATGATATGTTCAATATATTTTGAAAAAAGAATTACATAGACCATGTTTTGCTTTTGAGCAAATAAATACTTATCTAATAATTTCTATTTCACTCACCTAAGAATTTTTTTTTTCTACTTTCTGTTTTACCTAAACTGCTTCTATCTGAAGCAGTAACTGTTCTCAAGATACAATCAATGTCAGTGGCATCCTGATAAAATCTTTCGTCTTTCATACCCCTCCAATGTGCGAAAATATCTTCTATAGTTCATTTCAGATAATCAGGCGATAAAGTTCGTTCACCCCTCCTACTAATGTATCCCAATATACCCTTTTTTTTTGTGATGGGAAATCATCAAATGACTTCTCCCGCGCTGGGCGGAGCGGAAGGGTGTGTCAGACTTCTACTGACTAAAACCCACCCGTGTTTCTTCACTTGCCTGTGCGACGGCCAGGGCCGCGGTTTCTTGTTTAACCAACCCGCAACCCTGACCCAATCCCAATATACCCTCACGATACAAAAACAATACCAATATCGTATCGTTGTGGTACAACGATAGACTTGTTTTGATCGTGTTACCGACACTTCCCTGTAAGTACATTATTTTGTATCGGCTGGAAATATTGGGATACATTAGTAGGAGGGGTGAACAAATTTTAACGCATGATTATCTGAAATGAACTTTATGTCTTTAACCTGTAGCGTTATCTACAACCGCCACATGCGAACAACACGTCATACTGACGTCACACAGATCCTCAATCTCGCAAACAGAGTTTACTGTGCAACTAGCATATATACGTATACAACTTCCCAACAGGCGAGTACATGACACACCTTCGGTTTGCTGATGATATCGTAGTCATGGCTGAGACCGCGGAGGACCTGAGTACAATGCTCGAAGATCTCAATAGGGCCTCCAAGCGAGTCGGTCTTAAAATGAACATGGGCAAGACGAAAGTCATGTCTAATGCCCATGTTGTACCGACTCCTGTAAAGATTGGAGACTCTGTTCTCGAAGTTGTTGACAGCTACGTGTACCTGGGACAAACTATCCAGTTAGGAAGGTCCAACTTCGAGAAAGAGGTCAATCGTCGAATCCAACTCGGCTGGGCTGCTTTCGGGAAGCTACGTAGAATCTTCTCGTCCGAAATACCGCAGTGTCTCAAGACAAAAGTCTTCGACCAGTGTGTGTTGCCAGTGATGACTTATGGAATTGAGACGTGGTCGCTAACAATGGGCCTTATAAGAAGGCTCAAAGTCGCTCTAAGGGCAATGGAGAGGGCTATGCTTGGGGTTTCACTGCGCGATCGAATCAGGAATGAGGAGATCCGCAGAAGAACGAGAGTAGTAGAATTGCAACACTGAAGTGCCAATGGGCTGGACACATTGCCCGTAGGACCGATGCCCGATGGGGCCGACGGGTTCTCGAGTGGCGACCACGCACCGGAAGACGTAGCGTGGGTAGGCTCCCGACAAGGTGGACCGACGACCTGGTGAAGGTCGCGGGAAACCGCTGGATGCGGGAGGCGCAGGACCGGTCGTCATGGAGAACCTTGGGGGAGGCCTATGTCCAGCAGTGGACGTCTTTCGGCTGAAATGATGATGATGATGATGAACTTCCCAACAGCAACCGATGGGCAAGTGCCCGCCACACGCACCCGTCTGGACGGATCCTCTCTTATCAAAGGAGGATGAGTGAACTCGTATCTCATATTCCAAACGATGTCATCATTATTATCATCATTTCAGCCGAAAGACGTCCACTGCTGGACATAAGCCTCCCCCAAGGACCTCCACGACGACCGGTCCTGCGCCTCCCGCAGCCAGGGGTTTCCCGCGACATTCACCAGGTCGTCGGTCCACCTTGTAGGGGACCTACCCATGCTACTTCTTCCGGTGTCCGTCAGCTCCATCGGTCATGGGATATCCAAAAGATGTAGAAAGATGTTAACACATTCTTCTACGCAGTAGACCAGATTAAGACCACTTTTAACCTACGAGATATATTTAGCCTGTCATCACAGCAGCCCTATCCGAGAACAATCTGGGTTTATATTTAGCACATCCTATTTTAGTAACAATTGAATGATTATTCTTTTATTCTTGTACCGTCACGACGGCTTCCTGTATTAACAATGAGGTTTTTTGGCGGTTTGTTTGACGTCAATGCAAGATGGCGTATCCTGTTGCGAGTGCGCAGTTTTGTAAACTAATGCAGGTAAAGAAAGATACGAGAAATTGGAAGTAGTTAATAACATTTTTTTTAAGACTGCACAGTTTTTTTTTTAAACAGAATTGCACATATGAAATGAAATCGTTTATTAAGGAAGTTGGATCACTGGTCACTTTTACACGTCATGTTTTTTTTTTAACTAAATGAAGCCGGCATTTCCTAACTGACTCTGAGAAGAAATAGTCCAAACAAACTCAGGGATCATCGTCTTTTTTCAAGTCCAGACATTAAAAATGAAAATGTTTACAATAATTTACGCATATTGCTTAATAACAATGCTTAACAGAGCCAGCAGCTCAGTCCCAAGCTTTAGCACATCATTGTAGCACTGTATATTTTAGGAATATATTTCATTATAAATTAATGATGTAATTTAGGTACTTATCCACTTAACAGAACATATTGGGATAATACAAGTATTTACGGTTAAGTGAATAAGTACCTAAATTACATAACTTACATCTTTCATCTTCAGGTTATAGAGGTCCACAGCTGGACAAAGGCCTCCCCGAGACTCATTCGATTGGCGGCGTTGCCATAATCCCCACGCTTGGCAGACGGTTGGGGATCGCAGGTATTTGATATTCCACAGGAGAAGCGTTGCTGCCCTCTTCCCTGGGGAGAGTTCCCTTAGTCGCATCTTAATGACACCCACGGGAAGATATGGGATGGTAATATTCTAAGCCGAGTACCACACAGTACGGTGTTGCTGTAATGCGACTAAATGTATTATTTATTGTTTTATTTTGTGAAATATTAAATAATTATTAAGTATAATCCATACTCCATACTATACTATATACTATCCATACTAATATTATAAATGTGAAAGTGTGTTTGTTTGTTTGTTTGTCCTTCCTTCACGCCGTAGCTAAGCAATCAATCGACCTGATTTTTGGCATACAGTTAGTTAAAAAGATGGAGAGTAACATAGGCTACTTTTGGTCCTAAAAAAACATCAAGTTCCGAAGGGAGATTACTGGTATATTTGTATGTGTACACCAAATATATCCTTAATAATATTATACATCGGAAAGTGAGTTTGTTTGTACCACTTTCACGCCGTAACTCCTGAACCGATTGCTTTGAAATTTTGCAGACGTAAAGATAGAAGTCTGGATTAAATAATAGAGTACTTTTTATCCCGAAAAAAATTGATATTCCCGAGGGAAATCTAAAAAGCGCGATATAACCGAAGTTAACGCGGGCGAAGCCGCGGGCGGAAAGCTAGTTATTCATATTTATAATTCTAATAATTTTAAGATTTGGTAACCATTTATTGTGAATGTTGTACATGCCTATAAGTTATGTATTTACACAGAACTGAAGACTTGTGATTGTTTTTTGTTATTATCCTTGTAAATATATCATTGGTGTGCCATACTTAATAAATAAACAAATTACCTCGTGTTCTAAAATCGTACCCTTTACACTCTCAAATTAACACTTAACCCTTCGCTACAAATCCTTTCCCAACAATAGTCATATTTTGAAAACAATTTTCCTTAAACGTGCTGAACACGTGTTTCCATGCCAACGCACCTTCGGTCTCGTTTGGAGTCCCGTTCTGAACAACGTGCAGCATGGTACCACACGTGCTGCTGCCTCAAACCAGGGAACGCAAATATTAATCTGTAATCATTACACTTATATGATTATGTCCATTAAACCTATAAATCGCGTACTAAATTGAGGATTTCTATGGTATGTTCGGCATTCGCAGAATTTTTTTTACCTACTACAGTGCAAGCAAAACTTTCCCACTTTTCCTTTACATCTCGAGTCTCACTTCGAATATTTGTAATTTTCACACACTAAGAATCGGCATTCTTATAACAATCTTCTCTTACTCTATCCTTCTCATACGTCTGATTTTTTTCATTCTTCCTTTCATAAGCAGTCCATTCTTCTATGGAAGGTGCCTCTTTTCCTTCTGAAGAGGAAATTATTTTCGAAACAAATCGACAAGAGTTATCCCAACACCTCTCTATTGTATTTTATTCTCTCTATTGTATATTAAATATATATTATGATAATACATACTTAGTATGTAATCTATATAACCTGTAATTAGATTCAAGCGTTCTTTTTGATTTATCATAGTTCCTTTTAAACATTTCACATTTAAAATAACTTACAACTAACCAATTTATGGGCTGATGCATGTACAATGACGGCTTACGAACGACAACAAGTCAAGCTACCCAAAACTGTCAGATATTTCCAATCAACCTTAATACTTACAATGTGTAATAAAGCGCGCCAGTTTATTAAGAGCCAACTCCACTCACTCCACTTAAAAGCCACTCAAAAATCAAAGTCAAAGTCTTGCCGCCAAGCGATTCGTCGTGTTCCTGCATGATGTCTGGTGAAGCCGTACGGAGGACGGGTCTGAACAGTTGTGTTGTGAAGCTTGCCGGGTACGATGCGCCAAATGAGTGCTTTACTGATAAAGTAGTTTGATGTGCTGTCGTCTGTACATAACATTGGCAGTTTATCGGCTCGAAGATGGAATACCTTTGTTGGGGTTTTTCGCCGTTGACGATACCCCAGAGTCGTTGTAGGTAATTAATGAGTTGAGTGCGTGGCAGAAAACCTCCCCGAGTGCCCGGTAACTGCTGGTTCGACCCCCGAGGACGAGCCCAGGGTGCACGCTGGGCCGGTGCACCCTGGGCGTGGGCAAAAACCGCCGGCGAGGGGGATTGTTGTCCGTGGTGAATTTCCGTGGCGCTCCCGAAGGCTTTCTATCTACGCTCTTCAATAGCAAAGTGCATGAATAGGGAGCGAGTTGGGTAGACTGCGGGCTGTTTTTACAGTCCGCGTTCTAGGGTCCAGGGGCGAGACTTGGGGAGTCTCCGCCCTCTACTGGGTGGACCTGAGGCGAAGTCGCGCGCGAGTTTCGGCGAGCGCCTTAGAGGTGGGCCAGCACGAGAATGTGGAGCTGGGGAGGAATCAGGACTCCCGCGGCCCCGCGCAAACATGAGGGACGAGACACCGGGGTGGTTTTTAGTCAGTAGGAGTCTGACAGACCCCGTTGCCCACCCCAGGGTGGCGGACATTTATTGAGGATTTTCCACCCCGGAACAAAAAAAAAAAAAAGTAATTAATGAGTAACACTAAAACCACCAGTTTTGAGCCGCACTTGTTTTATTTACACCTGACCGCGTGACGGAGGTATATTTACGACTGAACTATATTGTGTTCCAAGTTTATTCATTATACAATAGCATTTTGCTGTATGAGCATTATTGGCTCGTACAACAATAATTAATTTAAAAAAAAAAAAATACATTTACTTCGAAATTCAAAATTTAGCAAATAATACAGTAATAATTGTTGAAATATTAGATACTATGAATGTCTAATAGATGTCATATTATATACATATATAAAAAAATTACAATATAATATCAACCAAAGCACCTGCCATCCAATCATCTCTTTACCACTTCATCATCAAATAGGTCATCGTCATCATTACACCTTGGACAAAACTATCTTAGATTCAATTTCTTAGTATTGTAGACCTGTGACAAACCGTATGTATTCGTTACTGAGTAACGGGTGCGCTATCTAGTATGAAGTAACGAAACGTTACACTCGAATGCATTTCGTTACTCGTACTTTTCGTATGAGCACCTACACTGTTTCAGTTCACGCTAGTATAAAGCATCAGAAAAGTCATCATATAGTATAGTATCAAAACATCGTTAAAACTTTAAATTTTCTAGTAGTATTTGTTGCTTTTTCTTTAGTATAATCGATGCGTAATGTATTGCGATGTACAGTCGTATGATATATAACGAATTCAGTCGTATTGGTTACGCGTACAGTACGCGTTAGGTGTCAGAAGTAACGAGTAACGTAACGATACGATAGTAACGAGTACTGGGTTGTTGAAGTAACGAATACATGCGGGTACGCTTTTTTTCGTTACTTTTACACCATACTATATAATTTTTTTTTTTTTTTTTAAATTCTACTTTTGTTTAGGGACATTTATAATCGCAATGCGTATGTCAGTCCCATCGTACCCTGAATACACATTTATCACATTTGAGCCATAAACCTAAACAGACTCTTCGCATCGTCGCCATTTGGTTGGGCCAGGATTTTATGGAATGTGCCTATTTCAAGTCTGTTCAGCCTCAAGACCCTGAATAAATTGTATAATTGCATGGCACACGTGTGAGCACAATGTACTTGCTGTAAGGCATCTATTTCTTGGGTTAGTCTTTTTTTGTTGTTTTTTTTTTTGTGTGTTTTCCATAGCGGACGCTCTTAGCGTACAATATATTTCCGCATCGTTCTCACACGATGGATTTCAAAATGAATGATGTAATCAAATATTTGTATCAATAGCTTGATAATTTAAAAGAGTCCATGGAGTTTTTTGCCCATTCTTCTCCATAGGTACCTACTCTTTGGAATGGGCGACTAGCTTTACCTTACTGACTGACCGACCTTCTGACAATTCAAAAGTGCCTGTAACTGGTTTATTTGAAATAAATGCTTTGATTTGATTTGATTTGATTAGCCTATGGCAGTCCACTGCTGAACTTAGGCCTCTCCTATTGTAATCCATTCATCAAGATCGTCAGTCCATCTAACCTGAGGGCGTATCATGTTACATTTACCGATTCACATTCTCTAATCAAGAAACCTCTACCCCAACGGTTATCGATTCTAGGGCTGATATAAACGATGAAACATGTAGGCCACAACATCAGCCACCAGCAGAAGTTACCACCCACCAGACAAAGTTTTGCCGCCAAACTGTTAGTCAGTTCGGCATGATGTCTGAGTAGTCTGTGCAGAGAACGGTTCTGAGCAGTTGTTTTGGATGAGTGCCGGGTACGATGCGACAAATGTTGTTGAGTTTGGTCGCGGAGGGTCTCCAGACCAATCTCCCTCTGGCGCAGCATCGTTGGTCGTGCTGTTGGGTTTAGCATACCTCGCTCAACTGCCGTTTTCCTTCCTATTCACTCAGTTTTTTGAGTGTTTAGGCTCTTCATAAACTAGCGCGCTTTACCATCAACGATTGCATCACTGCTTACCATCAGACGGGATTGCGGTCAAGCACTAGTTTATAATTATTTAAAAAAAAAGACCTTTACCCTAACGTTATCGATTCTAGCGCTAATATCAACGACGAAACTTGAATTTACTAGAAACTCCTACCAGTTCAACCTTTGGGCAATGCAAATATACTACAGCTTGTCTGTTGACTTGACTTGTCTACTACGTCTTGTCAATTGACTTTACCGCCACCATATACTGGATCTTTATTCTTTAGTTATTTATAAATCACTATCCTAGCTCTTTCAGCTTACACTAACCTTTACGCGGACAAATTTGAACCAACACGTCATGATATAACTAAATTAACAGCATCTGCTATTAGAACAGTTACCGCTGAGTGACGTCACGCGTTTATTTGAGGAGTACGGATACGTACACACCGGCTTTAACATGAGCTCAATTCTCGACCGTGTTTGACATAGATTGTGTGTGGCGCCAATGGTTAGGACAAAAAATATTGGTACAATGTCGTTTGTTTATTGGTGGGTTCCGGACATCAATATTCGGATTGACATAATAAGCGTAGAGTTCAGATTTCAATGAAAATGACAACGACAGTTGTTGTCTCACAGTCATATAAAGCTTGCCGGTAAATTTGTTATAAATAAGATTCGAAGTTAATTAATAGACAAATGCTATTACAATGTAAATGACTTTTTGAATGATGCTATTTGACATTCTCTTTTTATTAATTCTTATATTTTGTGACAGATTATAATTAATTTATAAAACATACTTATCAATGTATATTTCTGACTATTATGTAAGTATGTATTTGGTTGTAACTTTAGTAATTTAGTTTTTATTTTGTAATTTGAAATTCGTAAAACTCATTAATTTGTACGCCTTATGGGTGAAATATATTCCAATGAAAGAATCATATTGTGACATCGTGCATGCTTAATTTGTATGCATGCATATGTTCCATATGTCGGAGATCGTAGATATAATTTTAATGGAAGTTGCTGATTTGATTTACGTAGTAGAGGGGCAAACGCTTGTGACGTTATTTTGTGATGGCGGCACATGGACAGAGTCGCTTTGGAAAGTGGGGTTCGTCGAACGGTGACTTTGCATCGAGACGCGGACCAAGGCACATCTCCGAACCGAAACTGTCGGTTTGCCTATTGAAATTGTTATTATGAAGATTGGAGGGCATATCTACACGTCGTGCTTCAATTTAAACTCACCTACGAAATGTAACCTGTACCACCACACCAAGATGCTGTCGACCCTACCGCTCTGCCGTCGCTGTCCCCGACATCAGAAGTTGGATAAAGAACTACACTGCTCACAATCTCGTTATAAATCAAGGAACAGAATAACGTGAGGCTGGAAGTGAACGTGAAGTTACGAGGTGCGCTCAATTGCTGGCGCAGAGATCGCTCCGCGTGATAGTGCGCTGCAGGAGTCCGCTGCAGGCGTGCACGGCGCTGTCGCGAAAGTGCTGGCTGATGCTTGGCTCGCGATAGTGCTGGCTGATCCTTGGCGTGCGACAGTGCTGACTGATCCTTGGCGTGCGACAGTGCTGGCTGTTGCTTGGCGCGCGACACTGCTGGCAGATGCTTGGCGCGCGACAGTGCTGGCTGATGCTTGGCGCGCGACAGTGCTGGCTGATCCTTGGCGTGCGACAGTGCTGGCTGATCCTTGGCGTGCGACAGTGCTGGCTGTTGCTTGGCGCGCGACACTGCTGGCAGATGCTTGGCGCGCGACAGTGCTGGCTGATGCTTGGCGCGCGACAGTGTTGGCTGATGCTTGGCGCGCGACAGTGCTAGCTGTTGCTTGGCGAGCGAGGTGCGCTTGCGGAACATGCAAGGTGTGCTTGCGAAGCGCGGAAGGTGCGCTTACGGTGTGTGCAAGGTGCGCTTGCTGAGCACGCCAGGTGTGCTTGCGGAGCGCGCAAGGTGGGCTTGCGGAACGCGCAAGGTGCGCTTGCGGAGCGCTCTGCTAGCTGCGTGGTGAATCACATCAATGGCGTGTGGCGCTGCTGGAGCTGCGTGCGGCGCAGCCGGAGCTGCTTGCGGCGCAGCCGAAGCTGCGTGCGCTTTACGGAACGCCCAAGGTTTCAAGACTTAAGCCTCTACTCTGCAGGCGATGAAAAGATGTCAAAATACCCAAAACGTTTGTGGTAACGTAATGGGATTTTATGAGAGCTCTGAGATGTCTGGTGTGCAACGGTTGACAACTGCCAAGTGGCAGGTGTTTGTGGGAAATTGCCACAATCCGGTGAGTCGTACTATTTTTATTTTGATTCCGTGGCCGAATGTTCTCTTGTCAAGCAATCTGTAATTTCATTGGTGTATGTACACACGCGCCAGTATATATACAGTGTACAAGGTGTTGTCATTGTATTGTGTACCTACTGATCAATTTCTTTGCGACACGATAATAAGAGTTATTTGCAAATTTAATTTCTTGGACTACCCGTATTCTTTGTTATAATGGACTGAGAAATTTTATATTAGGGTTTTAAAATTATGATGTCTAAAATCAAAATTAAAATTGTTTAATTCAAATTAACCATCCGTTGGTGCTTTTGAATAGTCAATGTCGGTCAGTCCAAGAAAAGTGAAGCTAAATTGCATGTTCCAAAGCGTATATCTCTATGGAGAAGAACTTTCAAGAAACTTCATGGTCTAGTCTGGTTTGTCTTTGATTATTTCAAAACTAAAGTTAACTGTAGCCTGTAGTTACGAGCTCACTTGAGCTTCTGATAGGACGTGTGGTTAGATCATAAAATCTCCTAACATTGGATGATACTGAACCAGAAATATTACAACAACCAGACAAGAGAGCATGCGGCTACGAACATAGAAATGAGTGCTATTTAACAAAAATCTAAATTTGATAGAAGTGAGCTAAAGTAATGAAATTTAATATTGGTGAGTTGTTTGATGGCGATAATGGCGATAGTTACCTATTGAAATCGTTGATTGGAAACAGAACTTATAAGTACCCCACGATCGCATAGGTACGAAAGATTTTTCCAAGTAATGTCTGCTGAGTTAGATTTTCAAAATGTAGAAGATGGTGAGGAGGGTGCCTCCGCCAGCAAATAGAACACGTATCATGGCTGAGTGGTCGCGCTGCACGCACTAGTCTGTAGTCGTAACTGCAACCCAGTGAGAGGTTGTTCAGAGCGCGATGGGCAGCTAGTGGTGTGGCGGGGACACTAGTAGGTGTGGTCGCGCTGCACGCACTAGTCTGTAGTCGTAACTGCAACCCAATGAGGGGTTGTTCAGAGCGCGATGGGCAGCTAGTGGTGTGGCGGGGACACTAGTAGGTATGGTCGCACTGCATGCACTAGGCTGTAGTCGTAACTACAACTCAGTGAGGAGTTGTTCAGAGCGCGATGGGCAGCTAGTGGTGTGGCGGGGACACTAGTAGGTATGGTCGCACTGCATGCACTAGTCTGTAGTCGTAACTGCAACTCAGTGAGGAGTTGTTCAGGGCGCGATGGGCAGCTAGTGATGTGGCGGGGACTCTGGTAGATATGGTCGCACTGCATGCACTAGTCTGTAATCGTAACTGCAACTCAGTGAGGAGTTGTTCAGGGGGCGATGGGCAGCTAGTGATGTGGCGGGGACCTGGGTCTCGGAGGAGACTATTAGTTGTACGGTCATGTGTTGACCTGGGAGTCGTGGACTCTAGAGTTGGTCGTATCACAAGAGGTGATGACGATATGGGTGTCAACTATGAGTTGTCACTAGCTACTGTGGTAGCGAACCATGGTGTGTTTTCTTATTGAAGATTATGATTTTGATTTGATAATTATGTGGCTTGGAGGAACCTTTTGTGTTTTCTTTTTGAAATTTGATAATTATGAGGCTTGAAGGAAGCTTTTGCGTTTAAGTTGTTAAAATAATTAAATTTGTTTGGTTTTCTAATACCTAGTCATTGTAATTAAACGTGACGTGTGACGGTCAGGTTGGCCGAGTTCTCAAAAATGCTTCAAAGTCGGTTTTCTGTGTTTTGTTTTAAATTTGTTACAGACATGCACGAGGACGTGCAACGGGAAATATCGAAGTTTGGCCGGAATCGGCGGTTGGCCTGGTGAACCGGATCCCGGACTCCGGGGCTGAGGGAGCTTCGGATGCGACTTGGATTGGCGCTGGGATGATGATGATGATGATGCACGAGGACGTGCAAATCGTCAGGCTGGCCGTGTCGGAGATCGTAGATATAATTTTAATGGAAGTTGCTGATTTGATTTACGTAGTAGAGGGGCAAACGCTTGTGACGTTATTTTGTGATGGCGGCACATGGACAGAGTCGCTTTGGAAAGTGGGGTTCGTCGAACGGTGACTTTGCATCGAGACGCGGACCAAGGCACATCTCCGAACCGAAACTGTCGGTTTGCCTATTGAAATTGTTATTATGAAGATTGGAGGGCATATCTACACGTCGTGCTTCAATTTAAACTCACCTACGAAATGTAACCTGTACCACCACACCAAGATGCTGTCGACCCTACCGCTCTGCCGTCGCTGTCCCCGACACATACATAAAGTTACCTTTCCCCCTTACTCATAAACACTGCCTAAAGTTAACTAGTGATTAGCGATTGTTTAAACGTACATTTTAGACGTTTGCACGTCATTTAACTTTAATCATCGTTTACGAATAAACGCCTTAAACTCTGTGGTGTTTATTCATAAATGATAACACGCAGAGAATAAGTGCTAAAATTATGATAATTACACAATCATACTGCAGAATAGCAGCGTCAATTGAATAGAGTAGTTGACTAAAAAAACTAATTAGTCCGTATAATACATATAAATACTAGACACGTATTTTTTTCGTTTTTCATATAAATAACAAATGAAGACGACACAGTGCGTTGAAAACTCGTGTCACGCCACTGCACGCTACACTTTTTAGCGAGCAGTGACGTCACCAGCCACCACTCCTGATCTTTGATGCCTTTTATATTTGTAATTTTTTATTGATTTGATAAAACAAAATATACGTATCGAATATTTTTCTATAATCTGAATGATGGGCTAAAAAAATCTTGTTTTACCCAGGAAACATCTCTATTGACACTGCTATTCTGCAGTGTGATTGTGTAATTATCATGATCTACACATTCTCCTCCATGTTTTTGCCATCTTTAGCATCCTGTGGTAAGAGATTGTTGGCACGCATGTCATCTCTCACAACGTCAAGCCAGCATCTCTTTGATCTATCCCGCTTGTTCCGGCCCGGCGGAGGCGCCATGGCAATACATTTGTTAACCACGTAACATATTTTCGTAAGAGGTGGCCGTGCCAGCGTAGGCGATGCTCCTGCAGTTTATCAGCTATGTCAGGGACACGAAGACCGCCCCGGATGTGGGATTTCCTTATGCGGTCTTTCCGCGTAACTCCACACATCCACCGCAGTGATGTGCAGCTCCTGCTTGTGTCGCTCAAGCACAGGCCATGCCTCACTGCCATACAGAGGAACAGGACTAATGATTCTGTAAACATCTCACCGTCAAAACTTAGATGAAGTGAGAGGAGAGTGAGTTGTTATTCCAACAAATGCTAAGGAAATGACACTATAGACAGCTCTATATTTACATTTTTTTTTGTTCCGGGGTGGAAAATCCTCAATGCATGTCCGCCGCCCTGGGGTGGGTGACGGGGTCTGTCAGACGTCTACTGACTAAAAACCACCCCGGTGTCTCTTCTATCACGAGCGCGCGTGGGGCCGCGGGAGTCTCAATTCTTCCACAGCCCCACACTCTCGTGCTGGCCCGGTCTTTCCGGGTTTCGTCTCCTGCACGGGTAGTAGGTGTTAAACTACCCCGTGCTTCGCCTCCGAGGGGCGCGCTGACTAAAATAACGCTGGCTGAAATAGGGGGCGGGGACTTCCCCATATCCCTCGCCCCTGGACCCATTGTTTACATCACCCACCTTGTCACGGTAAGATATACAGAGTCGATCGGTTGTATGAGAAGATATTTGTTCTACGTTCCAGATGAATTGTTATTCTAATAATGTATCTACTCCTAGATATAATATAGTATTATTCATTTAATGATTGCAGGCACGTAGGTACCTACGCTAGTTTTTTTTATAATTATAAACTAGTGTTTGACCATGGTTCTGTCTGATGGTAAGCAGTGAAGCAATCGTTGATGGTAAAGTGTTAAGAGCCTATTCACTCATAAAAACTGAGTGAAGGAAGACGACAGTTGAGCGAGGTGATGCAATGTTAAACCCAACAGCACAACCAACGATACTGCGCCGTAGGGAGATTGATTTGTATACTCTCCACGACCAAACTCCCTACACAACAACATTTGGCGCATCGTACCCGGCACACATCGCAACACAACTGCTCAGACCCGTCCTCTGTACGGATTCATCAGACATCATGCTGGAACACGACGAATCACTTAGCGGCAAGACTGTCTGGTAGGTCAGCCGGCAGCCGATGTTATGGCCTACCACAGAGACAAGAGACCTCACCTGAGAGCTTGTAATATATGTTCGTTCTATCTATTTACATAATTATGTTTATACGCTTCAGTACATTTTACTAGTTAAATAGATGCACGTTGATACTGCACGTTGCAACAGACGTGGATAGCAGTAGGTACATACTGGTTTTATGTAAGATAAATACTTATATAAGATAAGTTTTTGTAATTACTTTAGCGACGTTGATTAAAATCGTCAGGCTGTATGGGAAAATCACTGATTGTGAGTTTTTATATGTAAGGTTTTTTTTTGCGCTCCACTGTACCCTAAACCTATACAAATATACCACGAGAACCGTCACAGACATGACGTGGTTAACTAAACAAACGAATTAACTATGACGGCATTATCAAAAAAAAAAAAACTACTGACGCAGATATATATCAGACTTGCCGGAAACCATCGGGTTGATTGATATTTTGAGTTAATGCGCAGTACCTACGAAATATCAAACTATACATTTCCTAATAAGTAATCAATGTACGGAAAACTTTTAATCCGATCTAGCGTCCGTGTGGTACCGGTTTTAGAATAGTACCATCCCTTATCCTCCCGTGGGTATCGTAAGAGGCGACTAAGGGAACTCTCAGCAGGGAAGCAGCGGTTCTCCTGTGGAATATTTAATTACTGCGATCCCCAACCCACAAATCTCCTCAACTTGGGGAAGGCTTTTGTCTGGCTGAAGAAGAAGAAGAAGTCATAACCCAAAGGGGGTTAAGACTTGTGCTGTCGATTCGTTTTAAGTGTCTCGGTCTGAAGGCCTTGATTTATTGAGGCACCCACAGGCAAGCCTGGTTACGCGACCGACAACCTCTTAGGTTGACCTGTGAGATATTATTTTCGTGTTACGAAACACGTCCACTGTTAGACAAAGATTCCACCAAGTACCCCTACTTTGAGCGGTTCTGTGCAACTCTCATCCAACGGGTTCCTACGGCCTTCACAAGGTTATCGGCACACCTTGTTGAAGGCCTTCCAACGCTACGTCTCTTCCGGAACGCGGTCGCCACTCCAGACATTTCGCCAACATCGGTCATTTGTTCTGCTAGTTATGTGCCCTGCCAATTTTGGAAATAGCTCTTACTCTAAATGTAACCTAAAATTATATATAATGTATGTGTGTAGCTCGATAATGTCGTCGTGTGTACTAATACGGCCAGTAACTAAGTCAGAATTGGCTGGTAAAATAATTATATCGGTGTTCTAAAGGACGTAATAGGGATGTATCTAAGGTATGAAAGTCCAAAATATAATTAGTCCGCCTTATAGATAATTAAAAACATCAAGACCCGCATTTTTAAGTTTGTCGTAATTACCAAACACTACTGAGACATAGCGTATTAAAGTTACGGAGTGGGGGCTAATTACGTTACGCCGTGCTATATTTTATAACACGGCGTGACGTCATGCGACATTTCAAATCAATATATCTTCCTAAGTATTTGAATGAAAGAAAAAATAAAAATACGTGTACAATATCTTTTATAACTCTATCTGATGGACAATAAATTATTTTTTGGGATACAACCCAATTGCATGACTTAATTCCCCATCTCCGTTCCATCACCGGACGACCCGTCGTACGGCGAATGGTGTCAACAATGTAGGGGTGGATCCCTTACCCTGGTCGGAAGACAACATCGAACAGAACAGATTAGTAATATGCTTCAAAATCATTCCAACTAATAGTAAGTGTGTTACGCGATTAGGATGCAGGGCTGAGTCGACATCGCGTTGTGTTTCACGCGCGCCTCATAGAGATGTCTGCACATCGTGACGGGTCCACGAAGACCGATACCTCCTGGGTCAGGGGTCAGGGTTGCAGGTTGTTTAAATAAGAAACCGTGATTAAGAACGGAAGAGGTAATCTGATGATTTTACAAACCCAAAAAAAAAATAGAAAAGAGGGAGTATGACGATCTTGCCGGTGCAACTGCTCGAGCAAGGATAATGTGATCAATCATCGAGGTCTAACTAACCACATTTTTCCATCAACAATAATGTCTATAATACAATTATTATAACTAACGACATCATCTGTAGGATGTTTAGAAAAATATTAAAAATTCTTATTAACAATTTGCGTGGCAATGTACCGCCATTCTGTATAGTTGGAGCTGTAGGCACGTAGAACATTGTTGTCGACAGTTTTATGTAAATAATGGTAGTGACGTCAGAATTTTAGACTACTATTTTCAAAATAGACTTATATTTATATCAAATTAAACACTATTATCAAACATAGTATTTGCGTTTAAATTATTCATTTAAATAAAATTAACTTTATCATTCACGGAGTCCTATTTTAAGCTACTGACTAAGCTATTACTGAGACGTTTGTCACGAGATTTTTACAATTTATTTGATGGTATAATGAAACAGCTGCGTAACAGGTGCATAATCTAACAGAGCCTGTGACTAATACTCTACAGTAATGCAACGAGCATTCAACTAAATATACGAGCATAGGCGAACCCAGGGGGGGCAGGGAGGGCAACTGCCCCCTGCCTGTCCTCTACCGCGGACAGACATAACGAAACTATAACTGTTCCCTATTGACTACAAATATTACGGTACTATTAAGACTCCTTTTCACGTTCTCTGTTAGAGAAAAAACAAAATCTCCATATTGAATAATCCAAATTACAAACTACACATAATCGTTTTAAAATTTGACTAGACCGGAAAAAACAAGGGGAAAATTATTACATTTTAAATTGGGATATTATCAATATTGTGTTCAATCTTTTGAATAAGTGAGGTTGAATACGTGAATCGTTTTGACAAACACCTCACGTGCGCGTTTGCGGTTCACAATATTACGGTGAACAGTTAATATCTTTTATTCATGCGACGATTGTCCCACGGTACCACCTGGGCAGAGCATCGCAGATTTTTTGTATCTATTTGTTATTCTAGTTATCCGTCCTGGGCACATAACTGCCTGTACTGTAGTTTTGATTGTGGTATTGTTCGTTGAGGATAAAGGGAGAGACATTGTGCAAAGAACAGCTGGGGGCCGAGTCTGCTATTTTATATCATTTTGTCATTCCAGCACGTTACCATGGTCATTTTGCTTTTATCCCGTAATCTGCTAAGAACATAAAGATCGGTCATTGATCTCGTAACGGAATGATCATTGCTGTATTGCCATTATTATAAAACTCGTTAGTAGAAATGAGTTTCCAAAAACTACTACTCAATTTGAACATTTCGTAATGCAAGATTTTATTAATATATATTTTTATATATTAATTAAATGTTTATAAGCAGTCTGGAATAGAAAATAGTTCTTAAATAGCAAAAAACATTATTGTGAAACTATAAAACTAGATATTTTGTTATCTGTTAAAGTCAATGTGACATTAATACAGACTGACTGACGTTTATGTTTTTTTTAACAGCTTTTTGTTTATATTATTAAAATTATAATTACTACCTACGTAAAGAAAAACAAGGCTGGATGTTATTGAAGTCAGGAATACAAATGCTGTTTGACTGCGGTCATTAATCGACAGAGCTCCATCACAGCAAAAATGGTTCAAGGTCATCGAGATATCCGTGTCAAAAAAGGTAATTACGCACTGTTTATATACATAATTCATCTTTATGAAAGTTTAGTAGAATAAACCTAATTATCCTAAATCAGAACTTCCACTCATTGAGTGTTCTACAAACATACCCACAATAAGAATTAAGTAGCTTTGAAAACAATGACATAAAATTAAATATAACCCCCCAGCTAAGCTTGTGTTAGATGTAGGTTTACATCAGTAGTAGTACATTGGCCAGAATTTAAATTATTTATTGCAACTACATACTAAGCGCTAGGTACCAAACCATATTAGATAGGTATAAGAACTATTTATTAAAGTGAATTTTGTTTTACAGGAACTCTGCAGAATTACCTATAATGTCATCAGATTCCGAGTCAGATTTCTGGAGAATGCAAGAGGTAAATTTGACAATTTATTAAAAGCTAGTTTAATGAAATATATTTTAGGAGAGATCTCCTAAAATATTAAACAAACTATAACCTACTAAGTATGTCCATATACTTAGTAGGTTATAGTTTGTTCATATAATAATAGTCCATAGAAGATAAACCCCCTTATTCATAAAAACTGCTTAAAGTTAACTAGTGATTAGCGATTCTTTAACCATACATTTTTGACCTTTTAACGTCACTTAACTTAAATCGTCCTTTATGAATAAACACCAGTGTTTAAGGGGTTTATTCAAAATCGACTATTAAAGTTGCAAGCTTCTAAAATGTATATTTAAAAAATCGCTAATCACTAGTTAACTTTAAGCAGCGTTTATGAATAAGGGGGAATATGTCTAGCAGTATGGGTTACAAATGGATGTAATAAGTAAATGAAACAGTGTTTATAAAAAGATTAATAATTTATTTTAAATCTTTGTTTTGTACATGACTGCGGTGGATCTGTAACAAAGAGTTAAATCATTTTAATAACAATTAGAGCGTTTTCATAATTTCCTAGAATATTGAGAAGGGTTTACACTACATACCTGCTAATTTATTGTATACATTTTTCCACAGATAGTCAACAAAAGCCTGGTGCAGTGCTCAACCTTCAAGAAGATCCCGGTTCATACTGCACTGGAAATTAAAAGACTGATTATTGATGTGTTAATATTATAACATTAGGTGTTGTACCTAGGATTTGTTTTATTATTTAAATGACAATATGTCTTTTTGTTTTGTATAATAATTTTTTTTGACTTAATGTAAAGTAGATATTTAGTTTATGAGAAAATAAATATATAGTTATAAATAAATGTTGATTTTTAATAGGTATAGTAGTTTCATTTATGCTGTTCCCAGCAAAAACAGAAATCAGATCCGGAGATCTGATTTCTGTTTTGGTCTTATTCAGCACCTTTATAGTATGACAGACCGAGTTTGTCATACTATAAAGGTGCTGAATAAGCTTATGGGTGTATGTTTGGTCTTCTGTGAAAGAAAGTATGCAAGAGAGTCCACTGTTCCATGTTAGTTTTAGTAGTTGTCTTTAAGTTAATTAATGTAATTAGTGTTGTACCGTTTTAGTTAACAATAAATAAATAACTGATAGAAGTCCAACTATTATGTACCTTTACCAACATAGTTAAAAGAAATTCATACCTGCCGCAGTACTTCTGCATAATCCTCATCAGGTGGCAATAATGCTATTGACATGTTTGCAATATTTGTGGTTTATTTTTTAGTTTTAAAGTCTTTGTTCCTTCATTGATTGCACTAGACACAGTCATTTGTGAAACTTTAGGGAGGGCAATGTCCTTGTCCATTAAAATTCTCGTAGGACTCTGATGCATAAAATGCAAGTTCTATTAGAATCTGCAATAAAAATATAACATTAATCAATCTATTTCGTGTTTGTAGCTATAGATTACTATAGAATAATATATCAATTGTCAAATTACGTTTCCTCACCTTAATTTCTGCCCATACGCTATCAATTCGACGCATTTTGGCTATAAGGAGAACGAGTTCTTCAATTAACCCTTTTACTGAGACATATTCAAGGCAAAACGTTTTCAGAAATTCCGCCTCGGGAACATTAATAAAGGGATCCGTATTCAAACTCGTCAAGCGATGTGTTCGACGTCTCCTGCATATTATCTTCCTTCTCTAGCATCCACTGCGTTGGCTAGCTCAAGAATATTTGCTAGTAATGAAAACATTCTCAAATATTCCACAAACACAATGGATATCACACTTTTTGTAGAAAACCACCACCACCATCGAGCTGCCTTGCTTCGAAAAGCAATGTTTGTACAAAGACGCCATCATAACAGTTCAATGATCAAAAGAACTGTCAAAATTTTAGCAGATTACCGCATATGTCAGTCATTGATTTGTCATTTTGGACAAGATTACCGTTTTATGCCATTTCGTTCAGTGATTGACCACTTGGCACGCCATTTTGTTAGTAGATTACGGATTTTGTCAAAATCGGTCATTATGACATAAAAAGTCGTCAATTTTGACACTATTGCAATAGCAGACTCGGGCCCCTGATAGATTTCGGCAATATGCGATGACGTATACGTTATTTTTTGTATAAGCGAAATTCGAAACTCGTGTCTAATAATTTTAAGTAAAGAATCTATGCATAAAATTTCAAACAGATATCATGAAAAACCACAAAGTTATGGGCTTGTTATATTACTTGGTTGTCCCAAAAAAATATGGTCAACGCACTGTTCGCCCGCCCGACGTGCGGGGTTGTGGTTGAAGTGTGATTACCGAGCGCGCAACACAGGTGACGGTAGATCGTAGTACTGCGCACGCCTGCAGACAGAAAGCCAGGACAGAATACCAAGAAATGGCCATGCAAATAGTGGATGTAGAATAGAATAGAATAGAATACTCTTTATTATGTACACCATATAGATCACAGAACATAAATATAAAGATTTTACAAAGGGTAACACAATGGGCGGTCTTACCGCTAAGAGAGATCTTTTACAGGGTTTTAGGATTAAAGAAAATGCTGTAGAGCTGAAATAGTATATGAGAATTCCGGCGAAGACGAATGGAAAGCCACTTAAGCTTGTACGAAATTCAGATATGAGATCATATTTGCGCAGGCCAAATATAAATCTTATGCAAAAGTTTTGAAGTCGCTCAAGTTTTTCTAGTTGTGCCTCAGTAAGATCTGGATAACTGACATCTGCTTAGTCAAGGATGGGAAGTAAAAGTGATTGTGCTAGCGCAGTTTTAGTGGCAGTAGGAAGAAAATTCCGTAACCGTCTCAGAGACTTACCAGATGCAAAAATTTAGCCTACAGTATACTATTTAGATTACACAATAAATATGTACATTACATTTAACATTCTAATTTTAATAAATATGACGGCGCGTCGTTAGCGCGCCTCTTTTGAGAAATACTTCGGAACGAGATTTGACAACTGTCAGTCTGGCGAAGCGTCGTGGCGATGGTCAGCGTGGCCATGTTGACCTGGACTTTTGGATTTGAACGTCAACGGCGAGCGCACCACGTATGCGACGAATCGCTATTGTTCCAAGTAATCTTGTGCCCTATTGTTTTAAAACTGATTAAAGTGATAGACTAAGTGATTTTCTAATTACTGGTGAATGGATTTTAGTGAATTTCTGCAAGGAAGATATTTTGTGAGATTAAATGACTTTTGATTGTGACTTTAGTGATTCTATCTTGATACCTACGACATTATAATTTATGGAAGATATGGCTGATTCTGATGATAAAGGGCATCCGCCCAGATCAGAAGTGGGATCCCATGTGCTACCGACCGAGTAAAAACAACCACCTGACGAAAATAGCGCCTTGAAGTTGTTGAGCAATATGGAAATCTTACTTACTCGTATGTTAGTTACGACGCAACCACCATTGCCAACTGTTAGCGCCCAGTCTAGTACCGTGAAACTCGTAGAGTTTAATCCAGATGATGCTGACGCGGATATAGAAGGTTGGTGTAAGAAAACAGAGCTTATAGTACTGACTAAACATTTAGAGGGTGTACATTTACTTGTGGCTCTTAC
Organism: Sesamia inferens; assembly: GCA_037179545.1. NCBI lineage: Eukaryota > Metazoa > Arthropoda > Insecta > Lepidoptera > Noctuidae > Sesamia > Sesamia inferens. The sequence goes on along the minus strand of CM073935.1, from coordinate 9,796,312 downwards.
GGGTGCACTGAAAGGGCGCGCAGCCTCTTGCTTGATCAAGTTACATTTAAGTAAGGTGACATGAGAGACCGTAAAACAAAGTTTAATGGTTTTGTCAACCGAAATAATTTCAAGACTTATTTGATGAAATATTAGTTTTTCAAATTGGAACAAAAGAAACTGTACCAGAAGCTGGCCTGTGCTTATGGAATATGATCGAAAACTATACCTAAAACTCGAATGCCAGAAGATGTTATAACTGGATTCGTCATATCGGTCTTATGTTAGAAGGATGGTTTGATACGCCGCGAGTGAGGAATCCCCGGACACCGGCAAGCTGACTGAATAAGCGTCTTGGAGAAGATTCTTCTGGATTGACTAAACAGCAACATCCCTCAACTACAACACTTACCCCGAGAAAACTTCTACCGTAACCTGCTACATCTGCGGTCAACCAGGACATATAGCAACAAATTGCAAAGAAAAGGGAAAAAGTAATGGAGCTCTTGCAAGGAAAGAGGTCAATGTCTGCGAACAACTGTTATCGAGGGCAACCTTGAGGACGTTATCGGGTGAGTCAGTTTCTTTTTCGTTTGATAATGGATCGTCCTGCTCGTTGATAAAAGAGAGCTATTGTAGTAAGTTCCCAGGTACTCTGCGCAATAATCCTGTGTATATTTCGAGTGAGGTTAATCTTGGAAATTTTATAAAAAAACATCTTAACATTTCATGTAGTACCAGATAGTTACCTGCGAGCCAGTTCTGATGAACTTTAACCCGAACTTACCCGTTGAATTGCATTGCGACGCTAGCTCCGAAGGATATGGGGCGATCTTAATACAGAAAATGAAAGACCTGCACCATGTTGTAGAATGCCTTAGCCAACAAACCTCTGAAGTAGAGTCCCGCTATCACTCGTACGAGCTGGAAATGCTGGCAGTCGTATGAGCGGTAGAACACTTCCGGCATTATTTATACGGCCGGCGTTTCAAGGTTTTCATGGACCATAACTCATTAAAGGCATCAAAATCTAAAACTGACTTAACCCCACGTGTTCATCGCTGGTGGGCGTTTCTACAAGCTTGCGATTTCGACATCGTATATCGAGAAGGTCGTAGCATGGAACACGCGGACTATCTCTCTAGAAATCTTCTGCCAGACCCCAATAGCTTAGTTTCCGTGTCGCAAGTTTCTTCAAAACTTACAACTCAGACAGTTAATTTTGTAGGATTGCATCAGGGTTGGCCTTCTGTAGAACAGAAACGCGATGCAGAGGTCCAAGACTTGATCAACAAGCACAATAATAACGATTTTCCTGAAACGGTTGGTCAGACATATGACGTTAAGGATGTTATTCTTTATAGGAAAGTTGTAAGAAACAAGATTATAGCATGTCTGCCAGTCGTCCCTCGTTCCTGAATATGAACTTTGATCAATCGCGTTCATAACGAATTACAAAATCTGGGTAGTGACAAAACGCTGGTAAACTGTTTGAACAGTACTGGTTCTCTCAGATGTCCAAGTGCTATAGGAAATTTATTGACTCTTACGTCGTCTGCAAGGCATCAAAATGACTCTCAGGTGCTCAGCCTATGCAGCCACACTCTATACTAAAAGCTTTGGTACCTTGGCACACGATTAATATAGACTTCACTGGCAAACTAAATGGAAAAGTGATCGACCGTAAGGAATACTGTTCAGTAATTACTGACAAAGCTACTGACTCCAGTAGGGCAAACAGACAAGTAAAGGGTGTGATGTGTGATGCGCACTAATCAAGAAAAGTCTGCTAACGACTACTGAAAACGATTCCAATAAATCGTAGCGTGACGAATTAGGGAATGTGTAATCAGCGCTTATTAGTACTAAGTCCACAGTCACCAAAATTCACGCTAACAGAACTCATGTTTGGTATCCGTTCTCGATTTCTAGGTATGTCGAGAGCGAATTGACGTGTTTAAGGGTCGTTGTGTAATAATCGCAGTATTTGATAACGATCGTTACGAGCTGAAAAGCATAACCAGTTCACATCGCACTTTTAAATACGCGCACGAGAACTTGCGTCGAGTACCTCGGGGTCATGACGCGTTAGTTGAAATTTCTACTAGTTTAATGACTGAACAAGAGACCGTGACGGCAGACGGAAGACTTTGAACTTTATAATAGTAACCGCGAGAGAGCTTATAGTTGTGATACATTAACTGCAGACTCCGATACACTTTCCGCGGGATCAGACAGACTTAAAGTTTATACCCTAAGTAACATCTCAGTACGCGAAATCATTGTGAGTTTCAAATTCAAGCAGAGCAAGACAGTAAGTAACCTATTTATGTGTAATCTGTAAGCATTGTTAGCATGAAGTCTAACTATGTTAGCGAGTTGAATGAGAAGAGTCCTCGAGTAATGTGGTGTGTGGAAGGTGCCCGAATGTCGTCCGGGCCATGCAGCTTAGAGCGGCTGGTCGAAAGGACACATTCATCAGGTCCAACCTTAAGTGTTCATTGGTCGAAAGGATAAGGTCGTCCGGTCCATGCACCTTATAGCGGCTGGTCGAAGGGACACATTCATCCGGTCCAATCTTGAGTGTGCATTGGTCGAAAGGATAATGTCGTCCGGTCCATGCAGCTTATAGCGGCTGGTCGAAGGGACACATTCATCCGGTCCAATCTTGAGTGTGCATTGGTCGAAGGGACAGTGTCGTCCGGTCCATGCACGTATGGCTGGTCGAAAGGACACACTCGTCCGGTCCAAATTAATATTGTGTGGAAAATTGATCGCAACACGGAGGTGCCGTGAGGGTTGTCCAGAGAGAATTGTTCGTTAAGTGATTAGAGAAAGGTGTCGTCCGGTCCATGAGTGGTCGAAAGGACACACGCTTTTTCTATTCTGAGTATAGTTGTATGACAGTGACGTTATGTCTACTACTCATAGTTTGTCAGGTTGGGCGAGCGGGTAGATTTACTGACACCTGTTCGATTGATTGTGTTACTGTTACAGGACTGGCAGTCTGATGCGCCCGAGGACGGTCGATAGTCAGTCTGGCCGTGACGGCGCGTCGTTAGCGCGCCTCTTTTGAGAAATACTTCGGAACGAGATTTGACAACTGTCAGTCTGGCGAAGCGTCGTGGCGATGGTCAGCGTGGCCATGTTGACCTGGACTTTTGGATTTGAACGTCAACGGCGAGCGCACCACGTATGCGACGAATCGCTATTGTTCCAAGTAATCTTGTGCCCTATTGTTTTAAAACTGATTAAAGTGATAAACTAAGTGATTTTCTAATTACTGGTGAATGGATTTTAGTGAATTTCTGCAAGGAAGATATTTTGTGAGATTAAATGACTTTTGATTGTGACTTTAGTGATTCTATCTTGATACCTACGACATTATAATTTATGGAAGATATGGCTGATTCTGATGATAAAGGGCATCCGCCCAGAAATATATATACATAGCTATTAATAAACATAAACCAAGAGCAAATGAAATATACTGGTAACCTTTAAAGAGACAGAAAATGTTCTTTATCATAGTTTTAAAAGACGTGTTCAAATTCTGAGCGCGCCTTACCGACCCGGGAAGCTACGTAGTACCTTCTCGTCGGAAATACCGCAGTGTCTCAAGACAAAAGTCTTCAACCAGTATGTGTTGCCAGTAATGATTTAATGAACTGAGACGTGGTCGCTAATAATGGGCCTTATAAGAAAGCTTAAGGTCATTCAAAGGGCAATGGTATGCTTGGGTTTCACTGCGTGATTGGCCTGGACCAGGATCGGACTCGAGATATCGCCGGCGATCGCCGCTACGAGGACACGGCGGTGCTCTACCCAAGCCGGGCAGACCTCCACCATATGCTCCACCGTGTCCTCAGGATGATCCACATAATAGTGACACCCTGGCTTTTCCTCCCGCCTTATCTGGAACAGGAACTTCCCGAAACAGCCGTGTCCGGTGAGGATCTGCGTCAGGCGAAAGGTGAGGGCGCCGTGGCGCCTCTCTAGCCACTCCTCAAAAAGGGGTTTACCGCCACTATTGTGGCGTGCCCAATGACACTCTGCCTGACCTTGCAATTAGATAACCCGCCAGACTTAACACCCGTCTGGTCATAGGATACCCTTCTTCTATAGAAAATGAGCGAACTTTAAACCGTCATTCCTCTAGATAGCTATAGGAAAATTACAGATTTTCTTTTGGTTTTTGAGATGATTACTCAGGCTCGCTACAGGCTTTCAAAAAGACGAAGTCTGTCTCCCAGAAGTTGGAACAAAAGCCTGATAATTTCTTATAAAAAGTCCTTCTTACTACTATCCTAACCTAACCCACTTTCCTTTCCTATCCTACTAATTCTTACTGATATAATTTAACGTGAATGTTTGTATAGACAGACGAAAAATCCGGACGGGTGTTTGCTGCTCTTTCAGACAAAAACTAATGAACGGATTTGGATAAAACTTGGCGCACACACGATCTCTTACCAGGAAATACACATAGTATACTTTTACCCCGATATTAACTTTAACAGGTGAAACCGTGGTGCAACTAGTAAATAATAAGCTCGTATTGTCTCACCGCAGGGCAAAGGCCTATTTTTCCTTTGTTCGCTACTAGATCTTTAACCAATATGAATCAATCCCTCATAAGCGTCCTGAATCGATTCAGAACAATCCCTCACAAGCTTCAAGGTCGTCCCGCCATATACCTACGCCTGGGTGTTCTACGATTCTGATGGATGATGGAGATATGCTACGCTTGATAATATCAACAAGAATGGAATATTATATATACACTAGCTGACCCGGCGAACTTTGTTCCGCCTTAAAGGCAATATTACATGATCTTATTTTTTACTTTTTAAATCAGGATAATTTGGGTAGCACAAAAGTGTAGGAAGTCGAAACAATGAAGCTTATCATCATCATCATCAATCTTTTTACCGTCCCCTGCTGGGCATAGCTCTCCTCTGATAAGGAGAAGGATTGAGCGTATTCACCACGGTTGCTAAATGCGGGTTGGCGATTTCAGGCTTAAAATCCAGGTTTCCTTAAGATCTTTTCCTTCACCTTGTAATCGGCTTGTAACAAACATTTCATCATTAAATCACAATAATACATACTTATAAGAAAATTCATTTTCTCTACTTTGTGGAGGTGCAAGGTACCAGGGTAGCACAAAAGTGTAGGAGAAGCAGAAACAATGAAGCTCATTCATCATTAAACCGTAATAATTACATGGAAGAACTTTTATTGTGCCTAGTTTGTAGAGGTGCAAGGTACCAGGGTAGCACAAAACTGTAGGAGAAGTCGAAACAACGTTTCCGAGATCACATGCTTTTCCAAGCAATCAGCGCCATCTGCCTGGCTGATTTGTGAATCTAAACCATCCAGGGCGCCACTCAAACACATAACAGGAAAAATCATTTAAATCGGTCAAGCCGTTTAGGGGAAGTTCAATGATATACACACGTACAGCAGAATTATATATATAAAGATATATAATGTTACTATGGTGACTATTTTATGACACATGCGATGTATCAAATATATAACAACTATGGCGACTGTTACTGTATAATTTTTATATTAAAATACAATAGTTGTGACTTGTTAGTACGGAAAAGATCTGTTCTGCGGTTGTTAGAACAACTATAAAATGTACATTTAATAATTATAAATTAGTCCTTGACCTCAATCCCGCCTGATGGTAAGCAGTGATGCAATCGTTGATGGTCAAGCGCGCTAGTTTATTAAGAGACTTTTTATTAAAAAAAACTGAGGGAATAGGAAGGATAACCCAACAACACGACCAACGATGTTGTGTCAGAAGTAAATTGATCTGGAGACCCTCCACGACCTAACTCCCGACACAAAAACATTTGAGGCATCGTACCCGGCACACATAACAACACAACTGCTCAGACCCATCCTCCATACGGCTACACCAGACATCATGCCGGAACACGACGAATCGCTTGGCGGCAAGACTTTGGTGGGTAAAGTACCTAAAATTACGATTCTTTTTCTACTACTTTTTGCTGCTTTTTTGTGCTGCAATTTAAAGTCAAAAGCCATTAATGTGCAGCAAAATAAAACATTGGAACTTCTGAATATTTTTTTTTTATCTTTCGCGTACTTTTAATCTCTTATTTAGTGTAATAATTGGCAGTTTGCGTCAGTATGGGCATTTGGCATTGGGAATTTTAATACAAATGATTAACGAATAATGATATAGCTACATAAATTAATTCAATTAAAACTTTACCGAACACACATTTCGTCTTTGTACACGTCATATTGACATGTATTCAATAATGTCCAACTGAGAACATTATATATCAACTTACTATTTTAGGTATCACCATATTTATCATATAAATACAAGTAGCTGTATATGCACTTAGATTTTGAAATCTACACTAGTAGTATAAATCCAATGACTGATTAAAAGGTGAAGGAAAACATCTTGAGGAAACTTAGACTTTAAGTCTGAAATCGCCAACCCGCATTAAGCAAGCGTGGTGATTACGCTCAATCCTTATCTGTATGAGAGGAGACCTGTGCCCAGCAGTGGGACAATAAAAAAAAGGTTGATGAGGATGATGAGGATACATACATCCTCCCGACATCGACCGTCGGGCTATTGCTCTACAAACAACCGTCTGCCCGGAGGATCATTCCTTTTCTATGAAGGATTAGTGAAGTTTACACCCTGTACCTCATATGTCGATACCTATTTACCTTGTAAGTACCTACTAGTAAGCAATGTCCCCCATATTTTGCTATATAACCGCTTTGCACTCGACCTCCGTCGATCAGTAATTACGTATCTGCTTCGCGAGGCATAATCGGTCATTACATGGTGTGGCGGTCTGTGTGAATGGGTAAATATATAGAACGATGTTTATGATATAGGTAACTACTTATACAAGGCCGACCTTGTTGTTGATCTAGTGGTTGCTAGGGCTACTGCTGAGCTATGGCTCAATTCAAAAGTCGGGCAATCTGTCTTTGAGTTTTTCTGTCTCAAATTTCTCAATGGCTGTTCTCGGTGTTGGAGTGACAGCGCCGAAAACACATTAGCCAATGAAATAATAGATGGAAGTTATTATAAGTTAGGGTACATATCGCCTAAACTGACCATTTTAAAATGAAAAATGCGTGTACATGATACACAGCTGCGTCATAAGTAAACAAAAAAAAAAACCTTTTTAAGTCAACTAATAATAATGGCATCATCAAATAACCTCTTCTGTTCTGGGCGGAGCGGAAGGGCGTGTCAGACTTTAACTGACTAAAACCCACCCGTGTTCTTTCACATACCTGTGTGCCAGGGGCTACGATATCTCTTTTTACAACCCGCCGCCCTGGCAGGTATCGGTCCTCGTGGACCTCATAATAGCGTGCTGACATCTCTTTGAGACCAGTTGAATTTTCAAAGGGTTGATCAGCCAGTAAGATGGAGCAAGTTGCCAAATTCAAAGCGTAGGATATGGATGGGATCTATGGTGAAGAACAGGGAATAAACTTTTTTTTTATAAATTACTAGCGGCCGCCAGCGACTTCGTTCGTGTGGAGTTAGTTATGCTCCGCTCCTATTGGTCACAGCGTGATGCTATGTAGCCTAAAGCCTTCCTGGATTAATGGGCTATCCAACGCAAAAAGAATTTTTCAAATCGGACCAGCAGTTCCTGAGATTAGCGCGTTCAAACAAACAAACATACAAACAAACTCTTCAGCTTTATATATTAGTATAGATAGAGAGATAAACTGGTGCTTGGCCGCAATACCGCCTGATGGTAAGCAGTGATGCAATCGTTGATGGTAAAGCGCGCTAGTTTATTAAGAGCCTATTCACTCTAGCCTTGAAGACACTCAAATTGTAGTCCGACGGGAACACCGTCGCTAGATTCCGAATCGTAATGGTGTTAACAACGTAAGGGTGGAAATTCGCCGTAAGACGGGTCGTCCTATAATGGAACGGGGATGGGGGAATTAAATCATGCGATTCCCTCCAAAATACAATCTATAGAACACCGACAGGCTGGCCTCTCTTCGTCTTTGCCACTAAACTACACTACACTATTTTAAATCACAAAATTATTGCAAAATATTGAATTACATCACAATCATGTTGTAATTAACCAAGTGATAACAATCTAGAAATATGTTAACTTGATGGTTTTGTTTTGTGGGGTCATCAGTCGGTGATTACAGTTCAAAAACATCAGTTTTTTACGGAACCTACACAGACGTGATGGGTTACGAAAAAAACGAAATCATATTACCTAAGCTCTATCTTCAAGTAACAAACTACCAGCGGTCGGTGACCCCGAAAAAACACATCAAATACAAAAAAAAAGCTATCGTCGCATATCGATCTCGATCACGTCTTCAGAAAAACAAATGAATAGTCTGTTGCCAATTCTTAGCTGGGGACCACATGACCAGTCTCATTCATAGACTCACAAAGTTATAATCAACGACGCTAAATATAATAATCACATGCTCGATAAAAGCAATCTAAATCTTTTTATAAACTTTGAAAGTCCAACAGAATTGGACGGGTCTCAAATAGATGCTCCTGAATCAGTTTTATACACAAACTTTCTTTAATAAATTATATTATTTTTGGCTGACTGCGAATTTTCTGGATCATTTGCAAAATAAAGATAAATTGAGCATTTTGTCAACCAACGTCTTACAAGGATTGATCACCAAATTCCGTGACGTTTTATACAATTTTCGACTTTTCGTACTATTTTGCCGATTCTTACATAAATACATTTGTTCCCATGAGAGAAGTATTATACAGGGTGTATCTGACATCGTAACGCAAACTTCGCGAAAAGGCTACACCGCATGCAAAAAATAAAATTATGATAGTCATTTATATCGTTAATGAGCGGTTACAGAAATAACAGTGTTTAAGAAAATGTGTCGGCTCGGCCTTTGAACATTGCAAGCGTGCCGCCGCGCGTGTTTATGGGTATGACGTTGACCCCTGATGTGAACTCTATTAAATCAGCTATAATTCAACTTCCGCAAAAAGTTCTTAAATTAAAAGTGATATGCTAGCCGAATACTCGAAGATAACAATAAATTACACGTTATGTTGTGATGTGAACGCTACACAGTGAGGCTTCTGCCGATCTTCATCAATTACAGACTGAACCAACAACCAAGTAAGCCTTCAACCTTTATACAGGACATTCGAAACTTACCCATTAAACGATTTAATAATAAATAAATAAATAAATAAATGATTTTTATTTCGGACCAAATAATCCATAGAGTGTTAGTAACATCAAAAAGAAATACTACTTATTATCTAGTGTTAGTACCCACCACCCTCTGTATACAATGCTTTATAATTGGAGAGCCGAAACTCTCCGATACCGTTCTTAGGATGCTGTTGGGACTGTCTCTCACTCTCCGCAGAAGTGACGCTGTTTTTTTGCGCATAATCGCGTGAAATCCGTCGGTACGAGCAAGCGCAAACATTTCCGACGCGCTGCAGTAGCGAGGAAGTCCCAACAACATCCTGAAGCCATTGTTGTATTGGACGCGCAGGACATCCAGCGACTTGTTAGTGTAATTGACCCATAGACTACCCGTGTACAGACTCTGGCAGTACGCCTTGAAAAGAGTTATTTTAACTAGGTCCGTACACCGAGCAAATCTACGGGCCAACATATTACACCGGACAGCAAGTGCCCTGCGCTCCCTTTCTATATCTACATGGTCCTTAAGGTCGACAGAAAGAAAGTGGCCTAGGTATTTAAAGGTGGATACCCTTTTAATTACCGACCCGTTTAGAAGTAGTTCGGGTCCCACTTCACGGCATTTGCCACCGACCTCAAAGACCATGTACTCACACTTCTTTACATTATACAATAATCCATGTGTGGCAGCATAGGCTTCACAAGTCTTAAGCAACTCCCTGATTGACCCCGCTGACGGACCTAGCAGCACCATGTCGTCAGCGTAGCTGATGTTGTTAATGCTAACGCCATCAACACTACATCCGACACGCATACTGCTGAGTCCCTCTATAAGGTCATTGACATAGAGGTTGAAAAGCCTGGGCGAAGTAAGTCCCCCCTGTCTCACACCACACTCCAACCTATACGGTTCAGAGAGTACACCATCCCATTTCACATGATTGGTTTGATTACTGTACCAATGCCAAAGTAGTCCACATATTTCCGCCGGTATACCTCTACTTACCATCTTCTCCCAGAGCACATCATACGAGACAAGATCGAAGGCTCTGGAAAGATCAAGGAAACAGGCGTACACCGGCGTCCCACGATCTTTATAGTATTGAACGGTATGCTTGAGTCCCAGAATAGCGCTTTCAGTTGAAAGTCCAGGACGAAACCCAAACTGCGCATCATGAAGATTGATATACTTATTTAAAGAAGCATCAAGCAAACCGTCCAACACCTTTGCTATTATTGTCGCAAGGGAAATGGGACGGTAGTTACCCTTCTCTGAGATATCACCCGTCTTGTTCTTCACAATGGGAGTCACGATGGTCTTCATCAGATCCGCAGGTAAGTGCGTATGACTGACACACATTGTGAAAACATAGACAGGACTCGCGGCAGATGTACACCCGCATGTTTCAAATGCTCAATACTGAGGCCATCATGTCCCGGAGATTTGCCTCGACTCATACCGTCTATGATTGCCCTCACTTGCTTAAATGAGAAACGCATCAGAGGTTTATCTCCGTGACTGCCGGGCCCAGAAGTTTCCCTCACGATTGAGGGACCGAGAGGCGAACGAACTTGAAAGTGCTCTTTGAACATTTCCGCAATTTCTCGGGGATCACTCATCCCTCCCACACTGGCAGATAGACCCGGCCTACCGTCTAGCTTGCCGGTGGATTTCCAGAAATCCCCGAACTTTTTAGTAGCCCGCTGTTCGGCTAGCCTATCCATGATAATTTGCTCAGCATTGTTTTGACGGAAACTAATCTGAAGTTACATAACAAAAGCTTACTTCTAAACAAAAAATTAAACTTAAATATTGACAAAAGAATATATCATTTTAGCCTCACGGGACAAAGGCTGGGAAAGAAAATTATTGAATGTGCCTAAGTCTAACCTACTTATCTAATTCTCTAATTATTATATTTCTCTCAGACTCGTTCCTGACACACTCCATTAAAAAGGGGTATTATAAAATCACAGATTACTTCGAAGACAATAAAGCTTGGGACTGAGCTGCTCGCTCTGCTAAGCTTTGTTCTTAAGCAATATGCGTAATTATGCTACAATTATGACATTTTAAACACTGGCTTTTTTTTTAATTCACGTAAATTATTATAAATATTTTCATTTTTAATGTCTGGACTTGAAAAAAGACGATGAGCCCTGAGTTTGTTTCGGATATCTCTTCACAGAGGTAGTCAGTTAGGAAATGCCGGCTACATCTAGTTTAAAAAATAATATGACAGTTAAAAGTAATCAGTGATCCTACTTGCTTAATAAACGATTTCATTTCATTATTTCCATTCCCCTCCAATGTAATGTGTTCATTATATCGATATAATATCTTAAAATTAGAAATGAAATTATTATTTAAGTACATGTTGCGTGAATATTCTCTCCACCGATTCAGTCCAGTCCTCCACCATCAGCCCCTATCATGTCTTGCTCATGAACATACGATTAGTTGAAGCCCGAACTAACTATGAATGACAACATGATTTTATATTCGTCCCTATTCCCAGTACGCATGTCCGAAATATAACTTTTAGTTTATAGACACCTATACATGAAGTGTCTCACCAAGCTGTATAGACCAAAACAGATAAAAGCTATCATGAAAAGCAGTGGCTTATTATTCAGTTCAATGGATTGCAAATAGAAAGAGAGAGAAAGAAGATTTGGCCGGGTCAACTTAAAGCTTAAACATACGACACAACACAACAATATCCTTCATCGATGGACTTAGAAAGTACGGGTCTCCCAAAGTGATAATGCGCATAGAAATCTTCGTCACTGTTCGGCAACGGTCGTATTCCCCGAGCTTTCGAAAGAATATATGTATATAGAGTGGTTAAGTGCATAAAAAGTGGCTAAGTGCACCACTCTATATACATATCTTCTTCCGAACGCTCGGGGAATACGACTGTCGTATTCCCCGAACGTTCGGAAGAAAATATGTATATAGAGTGGTTAAGTGCATAAAAAGTGGTTAAGTGCACCACTTTGGAAGAAGATATGTATATAGAGTGGTTAAGTGCATAAAAAGTGGTTAAGTGCACCACTCTATATACATATCTTCTTCCGAACGCTCGGGGAATACGACCGTTGTCGAACAGTGACGAAGATTTCTATGCGCATTATCACTTTGGGAGACCTGTAGACCCCTTGACCTTCCTAGAGATCATCACCAATAGGATAATTTCATGTCTTTCTATGCTTGGCGTTTTCTCTCACACCTGTGTGGCTACCATGAGTTTTCATTACGAAGACTTGATCGTCGATGTCGACCGCGTTTGACTCATCGATTGGCCCGCTTCAAGGTTGTAAGAACTCTCAGCCAATGAGAGCGCCAAACACGCTCGATGCGTATGAACGAGTCTCGTAATCAAAACTCATGGTAACCACACTGGTTTGTAATTAATACTCGTAAAATGAATTCCTATAAAAACAATTTCAGTTTTTAGCACTCAAACCTCGTCTCTGTTAAAGGAAATCGATCGTAATCAATCACACAGGCCTAGAGCAGGTTCATCATCATCATCAACCTTTTATCGTCCCACTGCTGGGCACAGGTCTCCTCTCATATAGAGAAGAATTGAATGCAATCACCACGCTTGTTCAATGCGGGTTGGCGATTTCAGACTTAAAGTCCATGTTTCCTCGAGTTTTTTTTCTTCATCTTTTAATCAGTCATTGCAGTCCAAGATATACTTAGAAAGTACAGCTTCATCGTCATCATCATCATTATCAACCTTTTTATCGTCCCACTGCTGGGCTCAGGTCTCCTCTCATATAGAGAAAGGTTGAGCGTAATCAACACGCTTGCTCAATGCGGATTGGCGATTTCAGACTTAAAGTCCAGGTTTCCTCAAGATGTTTCCTTCACTTTCAGTCATTGGTGTCCAAGATATACTTTGAAAGTACATATAACTTTAGAAAAGTAACATTGGTAGGTACTTGCCTGAACTGGAATCGAACCCGCGCACTCATACTTGAGAGGCTGGTGTTTTAACCACTAGGCCACCATGACTTAGACCACGACTTAGTACAGCTTAGTGGATGATAATGTTAAAATGCTTGTCTCTGGGTTATGAAGGTCCCTTCGTGGTGTTTTGTGAGCAAAAGCACGAGCATTCCTGTTATAACTATCTATATTTGAATTTGAATAATATTCTTATATTCTGTAAGTTCATCTAGCTTGATTTGGGTAGGTCGGAATTTTGGAACAACACCCGAATTTACATGTCACAAGAATAAAATTATTACCCTCATTTTCATTCATGATTGAATGAGCAGATTGTGAATAAAAAGTTTTGCATATTTTGTTATGATACATTAGAACGGGTTGAAAGCTTACCAAAGCGTAATTTTATACAAAATGGAGAACACAATACGAGAGCAACAGTGGTCTAGTGGTAGGTAATGGTAGTGGTGGCCGAGAAAGTTGTAGGTCGTAGGTTTGAATCCTGTCGGGCGCCTTACTTCGTGTCATTTTTTAAAACTTTGTCCGACACCTAGGGATTTCTCCTGTATCGTGGGTGCGTTTACAAACATATAAACTCACGTACACAAACATCCAGACCCGGAACAACTACTTGTAAGTCATACAATATACATATTTGTTCCGCGCGGGAATCGAACCCGTGACACGCAGCGCAGCAGTCAATAGCTTAACCACTGCCCTAACCGTGCTGTTAAAATTCAAACAAATTATTTTATTATTTATTATTCCATCAACATTGAGAGTCCTTCAACGTTTTGAGAGTAGTGGAGATTGTGAGGACACTGGCATGTCATTATCAACCTTTTTATCGTCCCACTGCTGGGCACAGGTCTCCTCTCATACAGAGAAGGATTGAGCTTACTCACCACGCTTACTCAATGCGGGTTGGCGATTTCAGACTTAAAGTCCAGGTTTCCTCAAGATGTTTTCCTTCACCTTGTAATCAGTCATTGGTGTCCAAGATATATTTAGAAAGTAGTACATATTACTTTTTAAAAAAAGTTACATTGGCACTTGCCTGACCTGGAATCATACCCGCACACACAATCATACTTGAGAAGCTGGTATTTTGACCATTAGGCCACCATGACCATATACTATAAGTATGCACAACCATTGCAATACTAAAAATCCTCATAAAACACGGCACGTTTACATAAGTTCCTATGTTTTTCATAATAAATAAATTATAGCTAAGTAATAGATATTAAATGTTTACGGCACTCACGGCACAGCCAAGTGGTATACCTAAATGTTTATATGTTGGAGTCACTGCACTTCGCACGCGCAGAGTCTTATGTTTAAAGGTTCAATTTAATTAATGTTAATCAGCCATTTGAATGTGTAACATGCAGAGTAATCGACATTTGATATACATTGTATAACGGGTGAATAATTACTTAAATCGGCGTGAGATATTAGCTGATACAGGGAAATGTCCGAGATAGTAGTGTACATTATAGTATTGAAGTCCAAAATGACGCGATGGCAAAATTCGTAACGGAAATAACACCACAATCGTCATTTGACAATTTGATAAGACCGATAGCTAACTCATGGTTGCCTGGCTAGCAACTGAGTTCATCATCATCATCATTTCAGCCGAGAGATGTCCTCTGCTGCTGGACATAGGCGTCCCCCAAGGATTCCACCGACTACCAGGTGAACATCGCGGGAAACCGCTGGATGCAGGAGGCGCTGGACCGATCGTCGTGGAGAACAGAGTTCACGTCCACATTTTTGACTATTTAGTCTTGGCCCGGATGGAACAAATAAGCATAGATTTCCTTCTTCAATGTGCGTAACCTGGCATGTTATGTGGGTAACAAATGTCTTGCCATGGCGCCTCCGCCGGGCCGGAAGAAAGGAGGCAGACCAAAGAAGCGCTGGCTTGACGTTGTAAGAGATGACATGCGTGCCAACAATCTTACACCACGGGATGTCAGAGGTCGTGCGAAATGGAAGAGTAATTGTAGGAAAGCGGACCCCGGGCTCCAACGCGAAAGCCGCGGATGCAACCTGGATTATACGATGAGATGATGATCAATGTTCGTACAGGTGCACTTAACCACTTTTTATGCACTTAACCACTCTATATACATATCTTCTTCCAAAGTGGTGCACTTAACCACTTTTTATGCACTTAACCACTCTATATACATATCTTCTTCCGAACGCTCGGGGAATACGACCGTTGCCGAACAGTGACGAAGATTTCTATGCGCATTATCACTTTGGGAGACCTGTAACCTCTTACCAACTATGTAAGAAACATGTCTTTTTGACCTCCACAGCGCTACTGTGTAACACGATAACTCTGGGTAAGACTACTCGTCAAACTCTAAGCTTGTACTACGGTATAAGGTACGAGATATACTCGTACGTACCTACCTATGACGACAATCAAAGCTCTACGAATGACAACTGTAAGTGTGACCAATGACTTAACGTACTCTCCTAGATTGATTTCCTATTACATGAGGAAGTGGCTAATGCGGTAATAAATACTACACCGCTAACGATTGATAGGGACATGGGTAGCCAGAAGAAACGGTGTGATTTTAAAAAGATAAAACTGACACAAGCTAATCCTTCTCAGGTAAAAGGTTAGGCAAAAAGTTTCAACTAGTGAGAGCCGACTGATACATTATTATAATACCTAGGGTAAAAGTTTTGTTTTTATATATATGCAACGTTATTTTTTGTTTGTGTGAAACCTGAAAAAAGTTTGCTCAGAATATGCAACTGAATCGATTCCAATAATTTTTACACCATGTTAAATTTTTATCCAAACACATTTAGAAATTGTTGCAGTGTGGTTACAGAGCGCCACGCAGCTTACAATAGATCATAGTACTGCGCACGCCCGTGCGACCATAGTTTTGTTGGGACAACCAAGTAGCTTATGAGCGCTCAATCTACGTTCACTTCATGATGAAGAGGTAACAGAATCCCATTGTTGTGAGGGCTGGTGCAGTCACGTGTCACATTTTACAATTCTAGATTTCCGTAAGATTTTTTCATTCATTATTTTGAGAATACTGACGTCAAAGGCAATTTTCATGCAAGTCCAGATTATAAACAAAAATGTCCTTTTGCACTTGGTAACGAAACCTCTAGAATGAAGCTAAAACTATACTTAACAACACACTATTGTAAAAAACCACTATATTTCCTACAAATAAACCAAAAATAAATTTCTGTTCGCAGTTGTTTATACACACGGCAAAATATCAAACAACTCTATTCCAGTGCACGTTGACCTCGTACTCTATAGATTTTCATACAATGAGAGGTCAATATAATTTGGACAATTGCTTCATATGTTTTACCTTTTACCGTGTATGAATTGCATAAAAACAAACTAAGTATAAGTACTATAAATAAGAGTGTTTTTGTTGGTACTAAATTAACATTAAATAACGATGATATTTATACATTTTCTCACGCTGTTAATATAAATAGAGTTTATCAGGAACGACCGCTGTCGTGCGAAACGCCGTGCTTTTTTTGTTGAACATAAAACTTGTATTATTGGTATTGTGCGGTTCATTTTGTTGTTTATATATAAGTATCTGGTTCGACAGCCTCCATGGCGTAGAGTCAGCCTCCGTGGCGTAGGGGTAGGGAATGCGGCCGCTGCGCAAGGAGGCGCGGTTTCGATCCCCGCACAGTGCAGATATTTGTATGCATGAATATGAATATTTGCACTGGTCTGGACGTGCCTCGGTAAGCACGTAAAGCCGTTGGTCCCGGTTGCCATACGAACATCTAATGGCACTCGTTACGGGTTGTTGGAGCCCTCAAAAGTCCAACAACTGGTCTAACTGGAATGCTTCGATATCGCCTTCGGGTTGTGGAGGTCAGACAGCAGTCGCTTCACGGAAAATATCGTATAAGTTTAGCCACAATCAGTAGTTAGAGTGGTAAAGCGGACCCCAGACTCCAAAGCTGAAAAGCTTCGGATGCGACTGGAATTAACGCTGAGATGATGATGATGATGATATACGTATGTGGGAACATTTAATTAATTAATGTAGTTAACAGTTGTCAGCAGTTGCAACAATTTGCCAGCGGCGGTGATTTTGTCTAGCTACAGTTTAGTGTCTTCAAACCTAGAGTGAATAGGCTCTTAATAAACTAACGCGCTTTACCATCAACGATTGCATCACTGCCCACCATCAGGCGTAATCACTCAAAAAAATTGAGTCAGTAGGAAGGTAGACGGCAGTTGAGCGAGGTGATGCAATGTTAAGCCCAAGTTCACGACCAACGATGCTGCGCCAGAGGGAAATTGTCCTGGAGACATTCTACGACTAACATTTGGAGCATCGTACCCGGCACACATCGCAACACAACTGCTCAGACCCGTCCTCCGTACGGCTTCACCAGGCATCGCACACACGACAACAAAGTAATCATAATGATACAATTCGTCATAAAATGACGCTTCACTCGTGCTCACACAATATATCATTAGGTGAATAGTTGGAGTGATCACAGAGCATATCGAGAAATCTAACGGGGTCATCGACCGTTAAAACTATAGGTAGGTAACCATTATGAATACAAATTATCGTACACTCTAGAAGTACGTATTTCTTTACGGTATTACTTTAAAAATATAATTAGTGGAGTATATTCTACGTATAATAGTACACTGTAGACTACCTACACTATTCCTTTCGCCTTCCCCTTAGTATTCCATCCAAAGGTTGTCTGTAAAAGATCGCTCATAGCGATAATACCGCCCATTGTGTCACCCTTTGTAAAATCTTTTTATTTATGTTCTATAATCTATATGATGTACATAATAAAGAGTATTCTATTCTATTCCATGACTCCTTAGGCATCATAATCATTAAGTACGGTGTTAATTGGTAATCTGTGAAAGTTGATGTCATTTAAGTTGATTTTCCTGGGGACTGGTCAATGTATGTTGCGTCCAGCAGTTTCACAGGCATAAGCTCCCAAACCGAAGAAAAATCGGGATAAAAAGTATCCTATGTATTATTTCTACTTCTAAACTATCTGTTTGTCAAATTTTATCCAAATCTATTCAGTAGTTTTTGGGTGAAAGAGTAACAAACATTCATCCATGCTTTCAAACATTCGCATTTACTTATATCTAACATTAGCGGCCGCCTGCGACTTCGATCGCGTGGAGTTAGTTATGCTTTTTTTTTTATTTTTTTTTTATTAAAATATAAACCAGCGCTTGACCGCAATCCCGCCTGATGGTAAGCAGTGACGCAATCGTTGATGGTAAAGCGCACTAGTTTATTAAGAGCCTATTCACTCTAGCCTTGAAGACACTCAAATTGTAGTCCGACGGAAACACCGCCGCCGGCAGATTGTTCCAGTCCCTCGATGTACGCGGTATAAAGGAGGAGGCGAAACGCTTCGTCCGGATCGTAGAGGTGTTAACAACATAAGGGTGGAAACTCGCCGTACGGCGGGTCGTCCGATGGTGGAACGGAGATGGGGGAATTAAATCGTGCAATTCCCTCGCACACTCCCCAGAATGTATCCTATAGAACACCGAAAGGCTGGCTACTCTACGCCTGTGCTCTAGGCTTTGGAGACCAATTCGAGTTAAATCAGGGTCACCAATCAGCCTCTTCGCACGCCTCTCCACTGAATCCAAAGTGGCCAGGTGACACTTAGCAGCACCAGCCCAAATGTGGCTGCAGTACTCCACACACGAACGGACCTGTGCTTTGTACAACATTAGAAAGCTGCCCTGGTGTGAAGCACTGCCGGACCTTTGCGATAACGCCAAGTTTTCTGGCAGCCACCTTGGCCTTGGACTCAATGAACCGCCCAAAGTTTAGGTTCGAGGAAATCTCAACACCCAAAAGCTGAAGGCGGTCGGTACACTCCAAGGATACATTCCGAAAAGTAGGAGCCAAGGTGAACGGGCTCCGTTTGGCGGTGAAAAAACACGCCTGCGTTTTGGCGGCATTGAATGCTACAAGATTGGCATTGCCCCATTCAGAGACTGCCTGAAGTGCAACACTCGTTCGCTCTACCATTGATCGCAACATGATGTTATTTAGCCTAAAGCCTTCCTGGATTAATGGACTATCCAACACAAAAAGAATTTTTCAAATCGGACCAGTAGTTCCTGAAATTAACGCGTTCAAACAAAGTCTTCAGCTTTATGTATTAGTATACATTAGTAGAATACAACGTGTTTTTTTTTTTCATAGCTACTCCACAACTCTGTAGATCTCTTCACGTGATACAGGCGTGATGTTATGTAAATATACAATGGAGTCATAAACTTTGCATAGAAATCAGACGAAAATAAATTAAAACGTAAAAACGTTTGTTTTTCCTCGTACCTTCAATGACAAAAGAAAACGTTTTGAAATGTCAACGTAACATGGCGCGACCCCGAAAAAAATTCTTTTGTGCCAATTCAAAACGCTGCATAATACACGTTGCTCCACAGATAAGTAGATGAAAAATATTCCAACGGACTGATGACCTAGACAGAGCCTTTAGAGAAACTAGACGCAGTTGAGAAACGTCTCGAGAATACCTGTATATACGACCATGGTACGGACGAGAGCAGGTCAAGCTACCCGAAACTGACAAATATCCCCAATCAACCTTGACGTTGGCGCGCAGCACGCAGTCGTACCCGATGTTCCACAGATGCGGTCCCAGGACCGATCCCTGTGGGACACCGCACGACATCTCTCGCCGGTTCCACACTCCTTGGTGACCGGGGTAGATGACGGCCCTGTCCGTCAGATATTAATATTTCCAATCAACCTTAATGCTATAGAGATAAAGTTGAAAATCTAATAAAGAAACCTAACAGATTGTAGTAGTTTGATATGCTGTCGTCTGTACCATTATGTCTGTATGATTCTGATCTGCATTTTTCACATATGCGCCAAAAAAGAAAACAAATATGAGTTTACGGAAAAACTTTAATCTTACACAATGAAGTTCAGTTTAAGTTACAACTTTTTGAACAGTGCTAGCTGAGTTTTAAGTTTCACTCTGAAATCAACAATCCGAAATATAATCACAACCAGAGGAGTAATTCTCATGGGGATAGCCCTGAGGTTACGGTGGAGGTCTGCCCGGCTTGGGTAGAGCACGGCCATGTCTTCGTAGCGGCGAACGGTCCAGACCATGGACCTGCATGAGAGTGCATGGCAGGGCGCCACCTCCTTCTGCGAAGCCCTGATGCTGGCAAAGGAGAAGGTGGAGCGCGTGAGGGAGTGGAAATCCCAGCGCCCTCACGCCACTAGCCGCCGCAGGAGACACTCTAATAGGGTGACAACAACGAACTTTCGGCCACCGTAGGCGCAGGCTTGCGGCCGGTGAGCAGTAGGCAGCTCGCCGCTCGGTAAGGACCAGGCCTGGTTGGACGGCGCGTTGTGCTTCACGCGCGCCACAAAGAGATGTCAGCACATCGTGACGGGGTTCACGAACGAACACGGTTGCGTGTTGGTTTAAAAAAGAAACCGTGGCCCTGACGCACAGACAAGTGAAGAATCACAAGTGGGTTTTTTCAGTAAAAGTCTGACAAGCCTTTCTGCTCCGGCCAGAGCGGGAAAGGTCATTTAATGATTTCCCATCCAGAACAAGAAATAAAGGGGTAATCAATTCTCATAATTTAAAGAACGTTCACAGTATGATCTCTTTCTCAATGTGTCAAAAATAATTCTAATTTAAAAACTTGTCAAAATAAACATTTTAACAAGGTTTTTACATTTTATTGTCGCCGAGGAAGACAGTGCGAATAGATTTAAAACGTTTCAAATTACGAAAATCAGCCTTCAGATTGATCGATGTTTGCAATTTTTTAAATTGTTATCAATTCGTGTAGAAATATGAAAGCTACATAGAAATACAGATGGGCTTTAGTCAGTAAAAGTCTGACACGCCATTCCGCTCTGCTCAGAACGGGAGAGGTCATTTGATGATACCCCATCCTCAAAAATGGGCTACATATAATTTTCTCTTTTTTTAATCCCATAGAGGTGACCTCTTATTAATCCACTGCGGGAGAAAGAGCCCTTTCGTTGCTGTGGTAAAGGGCTCTTCTCTCTTCAGCACCCCAATTGCGTAGCACACTCTAACTGTCAATCGGAATCATTTTGAAGTATATTGCTAACCCATTGCTCCATATCGCCTACAATACATCTGCTTAAGAACATAAATAACGCAATGAATGTTGCTGAATTGTCAAAATGTAACCCATTGCTACTAATAGTACATATGTTACGCAATTACCCTGCTGATTACCACAAGGTGGATTGGCGAATTAACAGTTGTTTGATTTGTTTGCTTTTGGCCGTCAACGTCCAACTGCTAGGCAAGGCCTTCCTACTCTTTCCACCTCTCTCTATCTAGAACTGGATTGAATTCATATTGGAAAAACTGAATCGCCAGTCGGCAAAGAAATAATAACTGTGGCTTTGAAAACCTGGAAATACCGTCTATCCAATATGTGGAAATTATCAGGCAAGATTTAAAACTTAGATAGCCAGAATTTCCTACTTAGATATAATAGGGGTTAAAGTACCTATGAAATTGGTAAGATTTGCTTTAAGACACTATTGTCGCGTATGACCTGGGGTCAGCCTTTGCATTTTTCTTTTACGGTTATCATAAAGAACTCGAATTTTCGCAGTTTCCATGTTTCTCGTCTAAGTTGAATAACAAAAACAATTGAAAGTCGATATTGAAATGTTTCACATGTTTTAAAAGAAGAACGTCATAGAAACCATTTGAAAAAACTTCATGCAATAAAACGGCAAATTATTTATCTAATATTATGCATACAATGGTCAATTCTTTGTCAGGAACATAGATAACCAGTTAAATGGGAAACTACTAAAATATAGACGATAACTTAGCGGTCAGCGTAGGCGCAATGACAGTATCTCGTATTTCGCGGTCTGTGGGGGAAGCCCATGTTCGGTAGTGGGCGATAACAAGCCGGTGTTTGGATATGCTAAATGTTAAACTTTATGTAGAACCAAATGTTATTTTAAGTAAATCCGACAAGGACAAGGTTTTACTGTAGGTTGACTTGAAGTTATCTCCAAAATAGACGAAAAGTAACAAAATGCTCACGACGTGGGCAAACAAAATGAAATTGAAGATTGGCAGCTAGTTATATGAGAGATATGTAGGTGTTTACAAGAAACTAGGTCAAGCAGTAAAGATGCTAATCGAAGAACTAACATTGATTATAATGATATTACAAAATGACATCTATGGGCAGACAAAATGGTTAGCAATGTTATTAATATGACGTAATGTTAAATAGACAATTTGATAAAATAAACCAACAAGAGCGCCAAATGCGTCGATGCGTATGATCGATTCTCGTAATGAAAACTTATGGTAGCCACACAGAATGAATGTGGGTAGATATAAAAATATGTATGACAAGAAAACTAAAAAAGTTAAAACATAAAGTAGGCAAAAGAAAACGGATATCCCTAAATGTCGTAATAAAACAAAAAATTAAGTACTTTATCAAGAAACACAGGACTCCAAGAGATTGGCCGAACAATGAACAAATGGCGACGATAATAATGGCTCTGTAATAGCCTTGAGAGCGATGCACTACCAAACAATCCATTATACACACATACACATGGCTCTGTTAGTACAAAACGTTGCAATCTGGAAAACGTCATTTTGAGAAAAACGTATTTAAATTTGGTATGGTACTTACTTATTTTCATTTTAACATAATTTAATCGTTTATGCTATAGATACCTCACAATATTACAAAAACGTGTTTTGTTATAAGAAATTGTTAATTTTCGTTCTATTCAACCTAAGCTTACAATGTTTTACCAAAATACAAACACGTGCGCGGCTTACCCGCACGGCCCGCTACCCTTTTCCTAGTCACGGGCAAAACGTTGCAATCTAGAATGTCGCGTTTTGGCAGAATATTTTATTGAAACTCTGGGTTGCAATGAAGTGTAAAATTGAGTTTTTTTGTTTTTGGAAGCCATTATTGAACTGTAAATCAAACTTGTACCAAGCTAACATAGCATAGATTATTTAACGATGTATTACCATAAAACGATGTAATCCGGGTTGCATTGTTTTATCATAACAGGGTCGCACAGAGAAAACAGAAAACACTGAATGAAAACAAGTAAATGGAATACCAGTTTGCATTGTCGAGAAGAATTATAAAGAGGACCTAATATTATGTTCCAAGTTGACCATACATGTTACGCTGAGCGACATATTGACATCATATGGCGAATCAAATATGGTTTCTGCCCAAGTACAGGCGACCTTCTACGGTACCTTGTGTTTCTGTATATTCTTTTATGGTGCACTAGTTAGCTACTTCACGCTTCTTTTGTACCCCTAAGTGTCGTATAGACACAGGTATATTTATACAATATAATATTGTGATTCAATTTTGAAGACAAATTTGGTGTGTAACATTCAATTTTTAAGTTACAAGCGATGAAAATCCTCCAAATGACTAAAAATAGAATTTATGGAGGAATGAATTACATTTAACTACAGAAGTATATGAAGGCAGTCCATTATTCTATCTATTTTTTAAACGTCTTTGACAGCTGTCTTAGATCGAACATATTCCAGATTTTGTAAAAATTAACATTAATATGCGTACTAAAATAAATATTTAAACTGCCTTATACCATTTAATCGCCGTATTTATAATATATAAATCTTTTTTCTGATTTGAGTACGTACAAACAACATTAATAACAATATTACATAGTAAAGATGTACGATCAGCCTCCGTGGCGTAGCGGTTCGAAAGAAGCGCGGGTTAGATCCCCGCGCAGTACAAATATTTGTATGCATGAATATGAATATTTGCACTGGTCTGGTCGTTCTTCGCAAAAGCACGTTAAGCCCTTGAACCCGGTTGCTATACGAACATAAAATGGCCGTCGTCACGGGTTGTTGGAGCCCTCAAAAACCAACAATTGGTCTAACTGCAATGTTTCGATATCGCCTTCGGGTTGTGGTCAGACGGCTCAATGGAAAATATCGAAGTTTAGCCAAAATCAGTAGTTAGACTGGTAAAGCGGACCCCAGACTCCAAAGCTGAAAAAGCTTTGGACATGAATATTTTCGTGCAAAAATTCTCGAGTCTATGTATGGTTTCACGCCGAGAAACTCCGAGCATAGCTCTTTCCATTGCCCTTTGAGTGACTCTAAGCCTTCGTATGAGGCCCATTGTGAGCCTTCCTTCTGGAGTTGGCATATATGTAAGTTGATTAGCATCAATCTTAACTGTAACAAAGCGTATCTTAAAAACAACCTTTTTTTTTACTTCTTTCTAATGCTATTCGTGAATGGAGTTCATGATTGTAGCGATATACATATGTATAAAAAAACTCCATGCCATTCAGACATTAACAGTCTGATAATATATGACAATAAATGACGGATTGTATGTCGCGAGTCGCGATATATCGTCACCCTCAAGTCACGCTCAACGCGGCGTGTAGGTACTTACAACACATGTAACATTTTCTGATAACATTTTGTTCACACATGCACACTTGTATTGTATAGCTAAATGAATCTCAAGTGGTTGCCAACCGATCGGTTGACAATAGACAATGTTGTCAGATGACACTTACGACTACATTCCTGTTGGATTGTAAACAAATGATATTATGTTCACATCGTGTTTTAATTTAGCATTGCTATATCATCATCATCGTCAACTTCTCAGCGTTAATCCCAGTCGCATCCGAAGCTTTTGGAGTCTGTGGTCCCCTTTTCCGTCCATTTTCCATGAAGCAACAGCCGTCTGACCTCCACAACCCGAAGGCGATATCGAAGCACTGCAGTTAGACCAATTGTTGGACAAAGCATTGGTATATTGTATATGTACCTAAAATAATATTGTGACAAATTCGCCAATATTGGCCCCAACTCCCTTGCTCACAAACTAAACTAATATTAAGTTCAGTGCATCTTTATAATTAATTAAGAAAAGGATACAAAATAAAGTGTTTGTTTAGACCAACGAGTCAACGTCGTATATCTGTTTATTAAATACCACAACAACTAAAAGCCCTTCTTGCATCATTTTTGAAATAACATTGTTGTTTTCAAAACAAGTTATTTATTTTCCTTAACGAAGTGTCTTTGTTGACAATAAACATTGTTCATAAATACTTGTTTCGTAATAATTGAGCCTGGAATGATCTATTTTATATTTTATTGGATTTAATTACGTGGGCGAGCCGACATTTCAATGCGTTCCAATCCTTTCAATTGATTTTCAAATTTCGAAGTAAAATCGGTTATCTAACAATATTTATGCTTCAGCACGCTTTCTCATTTTCCATTATTCCGGTATTAAATACATTTACTGCGGAAAATTTAATAAAAAATGTACCATAAATGGCATGGCATCACATCACTCTAGTATTCCCCCAAGTGTTTGGCGGACATACATTATAATGTTAGTAAACTATCTAGATGTAGGTATAGTAATATTGAAGTTCTGTTATATGTTAGAGGGAGACCTCCAGTCCGCTGTACCCTATAAATCTAACAGAATATTTTTTATTTTGTAAGGGCGACCTTCATTTATGCAATTATATGCAGCTAATGACATAACATCATGTCTGTAATTCCCGTAAGGTTACACAGAAATCTATCCTATAGAACCTAGATGTATCTTATACATAGAATAGAGATACATTTAACCAATGTGTTTAGTTTCATGTAATTATATCCATCAAATGGGCGTTGATTTCGGGCTTCTGTCGACTATATAATTACCACAAAATATTTGAGTAAATTAAAGTAAAAATGTAAAGATTTACATTTCTTTTAGCAGGTTAAGTCTTAAACAAATTCTTATCGTCGATGCTACGAGCATATTTGTTTTTATGTAATGTTCATTGCCAAGCAGTGGCGAATCTATGAGTGCTTTATGTTGTAATGTTTACATCATAAATTTGTTTGTTTTCGTTAAGAGCTTCCAAAGAGTTTGCATAGTAAAAATGAGCCAGCATCTTATGCAATATTTATTTGAAAACAAACAAAATGAGTTTTTGTCGTATCAGTTTCTTGCCGGCTCCATAAATAATATAATTGTCAATTGTAACCATTCACCTTGCTTGAAATTTTCTTTTTATGTAGGTTTAGTGGAACAAAATATGTTGAGTTTCAAATTCCTAAAGCAGGTGATCCTTTTTGTGATTATTCTGTAGCTGCATATCTCCCTCAGTCGCCCTACCCTTACAGATGACTTTAAAATTACACTGCGTATCATAATTTCGCCATCATTGACCTGGTGTGTTTAAACTCCGCGCAGGTCAAAGGACTTTGACTCACTCCATACCCCTACCTAATTTCATAGAGGCTAAGCATAAAGCGTGTATGTTTTTGTTAGATGTTTCTTAAATAATGAAATATCATTGTGACATTCAATAGTGTTTGTGTAAATCAAACTCAATACTTGATAACTCAATTCAAGGATTTCTATTATGTTTTCTGCATTGTCTTCTATGTTATTATAAACTAAAAGAGCAAGTATTTCCTGTATATTCAGTTAATTGATAAAACATTCTGTGTCAACTGTTTAAGGTTTTCTTTCAAACAACCGAGTGTTGAAGGAAACTGCCCTTGATTTTATTCAATGTTGTGAATTATGTCAAGGTGTACTTACGTAGAAAATAAAGACGTAAAAATTCAGTAAAAACACATTTTATTCCCGTAATACAACTTATTCTAGACTTAACACCTACATTGGTATATACTTTGGCTAAACAGCTTTTTGGTTTCACTTTCACAAATGTCCCAACACTTTTCCACCGTGGTCTCCAAAGGTTCACTTCTCCAGGCGGTTCTAACTTCACAGTACACCTTCAGAATCGTTCAGGACCCGAGGGTTGAAGCCGAACAGCCGGCCACAGCTTCATAACTTCATCCGTGAGGCGGGAGCGAGCGAATCAGGGCTCCTCGTCTTCGGAGAGAGAAGGAAGCGCCAAAGTACGGCGGAGCTTCTGCCGTTGAGGTGAGATGGACTTCTGA
Organism: Sesamia inferens; assembly: GCA_037179545.1. Lineage (NCBI taxonomy): Eukaryota > Metazoa > Arthropoda > Insecta > Lepidoptera > Noctuidae > Sesamia > Sesamia inferens. The sequence goes on along the minus strand of CM073935.1, from coordinate 9,769,075 downwards.
CGGCGTAGGCCCTCGGTGCGCATCACGTAGGACCTCTGCTCTGGCTCGAACACCTCCTCGGAGTCATCCTCCACCAGCGCAGGCAGCGCGGTTCCCCTCAGCTTCTGCCTCCTCGGGCAGTCAGTCACAACGGTGTCCATGTCGCGGTGCTTGGGCAGCGATGGGTAAACATCGGCGTACAGCGCGGCAACAGTTTCTAGTTTCACAACCATGTTGAAAACTTGAACGTTATTGTTTGATATTTGAGTAAGGTTTATTAGAACGCGACGTGCTCTCTGTGAGTGCTCGTTGCAGAGTGCGGGGCGGCGGGTCGGCGCGCCTTATATACTCTCCCGAGCCGTGATAAATTGGTTTGTGTGCAGTTCGTCTGGCGTCACTACGTTTGTATGTGTTTACGTTAAGGTACGTGTTCACTTGAGGCGTGTAAAAACCGTTTTGCTGATATTACGTAGAAGAAACACACCTTTGTAAGATTTTACATCGTTTTGCGTAAACACGTGGAGCGTTGATTACCTTTCTGGTGTGCTGAAGTTCTTGGAACGTCTTTCTGATGGTTTTAGAAACGCGGTAAGCGTGGTTGGGATTTCCTATTTGCGTATCGATTTTAGGCGGTGAAATTTTTTGGTATCCCAACTAGAGATTAACGTCCTGAATACTTTAACCCATTTCAATCTTGTGTAATTAAGTATAGTATCAAACATGCTACGCTATACAAAATCGACTACTGCTACAGTTTTTCAACTCTTATGCACATATCCTAAGCATATAATAGAGACGGAGGGGCATCATGTGCATGAGCTTGACCCGGTTATTTAGGTCTCTCTGGTTAATCGGATTGAAGCTCCTCAAGTGAAGATCTTGCAAACAGCACTGCACTGGCTTTTTGACCTTCAAATGCAAATAGTATTGTGACATGCGATGCAACAACACAACACATTCATTTCTTACAAACTTTTGTGCATTTCTGTGTAGATTTTCTTTATTTTTTATTTGTTTATTGGCACCTTACAGCTATTTCCTAACATTAATGTTTTTATTTTATTTTTCTTTCTAGATGTTTTCTCAAAATCGTATATATTATTGGTTGATTTAATTTTCTTTTCAACCAATAAGTGTTATGTGTTTTGATGCAAAAATTTTAATGTTTAGCGTATTAATACGTTCGTAAAACTCGTCTGAGATATGTATGTTTCCGCGAAAAATTAAGACACTATTCTGACTCAGATTTTTCATTTCGGTTTACCGTTTTTACGAACTTTTTACTTACATAAGATTTATTTTGAAATCGAAAAAGGCGACGGTGCCCATGTCTCGTTTAGAGCTTGCAAATGTACGAGCATGAAGTCTTGGTTCTGATCCCCAGGTAGGTCAGTGTTATTAGGTATAAGTACTTGGAATTTCTCAGAAGCAGCCCGGTGTCTGGATTTGTTTAAATCAGAGATGTGGAATGGACAGAGTGTGTGGAGTGTTCCACACACTCTGTCCATTCCTTCGGGGTAACACGGCGTGATGTTATCTGCGGCCGGGGGAGCGGTACGTTAACAACATTTTTGTTGGGACAACCAAGTTGGATTTCCCCAAGAGAAAAAAAAAAGAATACAAAACATCTTCCAATGATTCAATGATGCTTGTTAGAATACTATTCTTGGAACAAAACACTTCATACGTTGGTAGATCAATTACTAGTATACAATTCCGTGTGAAATGTATTTGATGAGAAAAATGCAAGCTTTAATGATAATATTGTTCTCTCGGTGGTAGGCCATAACATCGGCCGCCGGCAGAAGTTACCACCCACCAGACAAAGACTTGCCGCCAAGCGATTTGTCGTGTTCCGGCATGATGTCTGGTGAAGCCGTACGGAGGAAGGGTCTGAGAAGTTGTGTTGCGATGTGTACCGGGTAGCATGCGCCAAATGTTGTTGTGTTGGGAGTTTGTTCGTGGAAGGTCTACAGATCAATCTCCCTTTAGCGTAGCATCGTTGGTCGTGTTGTTGGGTTTAACATTGCATCACCTCGCTCAACTGCCGTCTTCCTTCCTATTCGCTCAGTTTTTCTGAGTGAATAGGCCGTTAATAAACTAGCGCGCTTTACCATCAACGATCGCATCACTGCTTACTATCAGGCGGGAGTGCGGTCAAGCGCTAGTTTATAATTATTAATAAAAAAAAAAAATTATGCATGGTGAGGTGATCTATATGATTTCATGTTTGAAATTATAACTGTCATTATGTACTTATATGTACGTGGGAAGCTTTGGCTTATTTTCCTTAAACATAATGTGTAATAACTTAATCACATTTTCCTTATTATTCTCTTAAATACAAGGTGTACCTTCAAGGCTAGAGTGAAAAGGCTCTTAATAAACTAGCGCACTTTACCATCAATGATTGCATCACTGCTTTACACCATAAGACGAGGACAAGGTGTAGTGGAAATCAACGTGCACACTGGAACCATCAATTTATATTATTTTTAATTATTTATTCATTATTCTAGATGCCAATGAAATGCCTGTCTGTCAAAGAAAGGTTGTCTGGAAGAGATTGCATTAGCCATAAGGCCGCCCGTTGTATAGTTTATAGTGTTGAACGTACAATAAAGTAAATATAAATATATGCAGATAAATAAATCATTTAGCTTAACAACAAAATAGTATCTGTTTCATAGAAAGGTGACCATACGCTATCAAAATGTTGGAACAGTAATGTTTTTATTTACATCTCGTGATTAATTACAATCATGTACTTTTGATACGTGGTAACCAGTTACGCATCTATCGCCCTGCCATCCCGTACAAGCCTCAGGCAGTAAGAATACCACAAAAACTAGAGGGGACTCTAGTGTCGTGGAATTTGAAAAATAGGTAATTGGAGAAACTATTACCGTCGCGCTCCTTCCAACCTCACCTCGTGAAGTGAAGGAACAGTTGCAGCTCAGGCTCAAAATCAAAATTTAGAGGAAATATTTAAGTATCCATAATTATGCTTCTATTATTGTTTCTTAAGATACAGGAATACTTAGTTTATGAGACAGGGTGATTTGATGTTGTGGATTCGTGTAGATATTCTTCATGTTTTAATGCAACATTTTGCTCTATGTATGAATCATGTTTCTGTCATAATAAAGATTTAAAAATAATCTTTATTATGGCAGACTATTATTATTTTCTTTTGAGTCAAAAACCTATCACATTTGGCTAATTGTCGTTGGAACATCGCGGCAACATGGGTTATTTTTTGGGGTTTTGAAATTGCTTATTTCTTATATTAATTAAGTTTTGGAATAAATTAAATTATAGGGGCACGTATAATCAAGGTGTTATTCGCGAAAAAAAACAGAGAAATAGTTGTAAATTGTTGGGTTAGTATTTTTTTTTTTATTGACTTGATTGTGCTCTGGCTGTTGAGAGTATGTCATGCTGACTCAAATGTCTCGCTGGTGGTGGCGTGTGTGTTGGGTCATTAGGTTCCCTTCAATATGGTTGAGCTGAATGACGCTGATCCATACGTCATGTTCGTGAACGGACGCCGTCAGAGGGGACTGGTCATCTCTTAGCTGCCACGGCCTATTTTAATTTCTGAATTGTTGCTGCTTTTTTTTATGTTTCCCATAATGGACGCTCTCAGCGTACAATATGTATATTTCTGCATCATTCTGACACGGTTGATTTCAACATGAATGATGTAAACAAAAATTTTTATCAATAGTTTGATAATTTAAAAGAGTGTCCATGGAGTTTCTTGCCCGTTCTTCTCCGTAGGTACCTACTCTTTGGAATGGGCGACTAGCTTCACTTTACTGACTGACCGACCTTCTGACAATTCAAAAAGTGCCTGTAACTGGTTTATTTGAAATAAATGCTTTGATTTGATTTGATTTGCGTAGTGATAGTCGTTGTGCCGAAACGTTGACAGCCGGTTCAAGCATCTGAATCATGGAGAGCACCCGAACACGGTACGCGATCAGGTTGTTTCCTCCCTCTGTAGTCCCGTAGTATGAGCGCATGACATTTTCATTGATGGATCGTGTCTGCCGAACTGGTTTATTTGAAATAAATGCTTTGATTTTAAATACGTTTGTATAAAGGAACCGCCACTAGAGTCCCCTCTTTAACACTTGCTCAACGCGTGTTAAGTGTAAATAGTACCTACGTCAAAGTCCATACAATAACGTCATGTTCAAAAGATGTTTACCTTAAACAACTGCTAAACACTATTTTGTGGTAAATAAGGCTATTATAATTATCATAAATAGATGAATGATATACTAGCGGCCTGCGACTCCGATCTTTTTTTTTTTTTAATAATTATAAACTAGCGCTTGACTACAATCCCGCCTGATGGTAAGCAGTGATGCAATCGTTGATGGTAAAGCGCGCTAGTTTTTAAACCCATTCACTTAAAAAACTTAGTAAATAGGAAGAAAGACGGCAGTTGAGCGAGGTGGTACAATGTTAAACCCAACAACAAGACCAACGATGCTGCGCCAGAGGGAGATTGATCTGGAGACCCTCCGCGACCAAACTCCCGACACAGCAACACTTGGCACATCGTACCCGGCACACATCGAAGCACAACTGCTCAGACCCGTCCTCCGTACGGCTTCACCAGACATCATGCCGGAACACGACATATCGCTTGGCGGCAAGACTTTGTCTGGTGGGTGGTAACTTCTGCCGGCAGCCGATGTGGCCTACCACCAAGTAAACCGTTCACGTGAATTTAGTTATTTAAACATTTTATTTTAACCTCAAAAGATTCAATGTCTATAGATACATTATTATTACACTTCTAGATCATATTGTTTTGTTATGCTCCGCTCCTATTGGTCGCAGCGTAAATGTATAAAATATAGCTATATCATGAAATATAGCCTAAAGCCTTCCTGGATTGATGGACTATGCAACGCAAAAAGAATAGGGTATTTGACTAAAAAAAACTAATTAGTCCGTCAGTCAGATTTCCAAAAAATACTAGATACGTATTTTTTGTTTTATCAAAACAATAAAAATTGACAATTATAAAAGGCATCAAAGATCAGGAATGGTGGCTGGTGACGTCATTGGTCGCTAAAAAGTGTAACGTCTAGTGACGTCACACGAGTTTTCAACGCACTTTGTAGTCTTATTTTTTTGTTTATATTTGTTTATATGAAAAAAGAAAAAATACGTGTCTATTATTTTTTGGAAATCTGACTGACAGACTAATTAGTTTTTTTTTTTTTGTCAAATACCCTATTCAAATCGGACCAGTAGTTCCTGAGATTACCGCGTTCAAACAAACAAACAAACTCTCCAGCTTTATATATTAAAGTATAGATTTAGTTTTTAAGTTAGCACCTTCGTATATATAGTTATACATTGTGAATTGTATGTGTCATAAATTATTGAGCATTATATATTGGTTACGTGTACCTACCTACGCACTAAATATTTCTACAGTCATTTCGACATTTAGGGATAAATTCCAAATTAATATAAAAAGGAAATTCATTCAAAAATAAGTCGTTTCTTCCAAGATTTTCCTTCCCTTTCCTTCTATTTCCTTCCTTGTCGTAATCAGGTTTCGATTCAGGAAAACAAGTAAGTTAATTATAGCTACCTAAAATAAAAGAGCACAGTACTGCACATCCCATTTCATTTTAAGTCAAACAAAAAACTACTTTATTTCAATGACAGTGAAGTTTAACACTATTGAAGTTATAAAAACGTTTGAAGTTTAACGTAAACTGAACAGTTTAATCCCCTTATTTAATCCCCCAACAAGATCATTGTGGTGAAGTATTGTCCCAACCCTGTTGACCCAAAACTTCACTTCAACCGCAGAGCTCACATTGACAAAGAGTCGTGGTGGCCTAGCAGTTAAAATACCAGCCTCTCCAGTATGAATGTGCGAGTTCGATTCCAGGTCAGGAAAGTACCAATGTAACTTTTCTAAGTTATATGTACTTTCTAAGTATATCTTGGACACCAATGATTGATTACAAGGTGAAGGATAACATCTTGAGGAAACCTGGACTTTTCAAGTCTGAAATCGCCAACCCGCATTGAGCAAGCGTGGTGATTACGCACAATCCTTCTCTGTATGAGGCGAGACCTGTGCCCAGCAGTGGCACGATAAAAAGGTTGATGATGATGATGAAGATTCTTCTTCGTAAAGTCGATGGAAACAAGAAGTCTGTCTCATCTGACACACTGTATTTGCCCAAAATTTCACCACTTACACCGAAGAGGCCACTGTGACCACATGACCCTAAACATACATACAATATTATAAATGTGAAAGTGTGTTTGTTTGTTTGTTTGTCCTTCCTTCACGCCGTAGCTAAGCAATCAATCGACCTGATTTTTGGCATACAGTTAGTTGAAAAGATGGAGAGTAACATAGGCTACTTTTGATCATAAAAAAACATCAAGTTCCCAAGAGTGATTACTGGAATATTTGTATGTGTACACCAAATATCGTCCATATATATAACCTAACTAGCTTTTACCCACGGCTTCACTCGCGTGGAATTAGAAAAATTTTGTCAGGAAGAAAAACATATCAATCATGTATATAGAACAGAGCACTATTTAAGGACGCTAGTTATTCATAAAGGTCAAGTTTCTACGGCTATAATTTATTCAGCTTGACTATTCTTGCAGTTTTCGAGGAACAAGTTTCGCATAACCTAACCACGAATTCAAGGGTCGTAAAAACGACTATTTACTTCTCCACAAAATTACCCAGAACATAAAGAAAACTAAGATAAAGCTATTTACATCTCATACTCCTTTATTCTAAGTTCAGACGGTTTAACGACCGACCGAAGCCCAAACACATCTATTATTGATTCCATTCGTGTGTTACCAGCCCAATACCATTCGCGGAACACAGTACCAATAAAATGCTGGGGAATATCTGCGCCCCAGAGTGCCCTAAAGACCTCGAGCCACCCCTAAGCTCGGTTGATGTGAGGGGTGCAAAAATTTACGATGGCATGGGGGTACGAATGTTTATTTCGTTGTTAGAAAGAAGGGATATTGGAATGAACGGAGCGAAAATGCCATGTGTTTTCTTTAAGCTATAATTTGTATCAAGAACAGGGCAACTTACACCATTTATTACATCTTAATACTATTGTATTTTTATTGACAGCCTCCGTGGCATAGTGTAGTGAACGCGGCCGCTGCGCAAGGAGCGCGAATATGAATTAGGACATTCGAAACTTACCCATTAAACGATATAGAAACTATATAAAGGCCAAATTTTGAAAAAAGGGATATTATAAAATCACAGATTATTTAGAAGACAAAAAAGCTTGGGACTGAGCTGCTCGCTCTGTTAAGCATTATTATTAAGCAATATGCGTAATTATAACGTAAATTATTCTAAACATTTTCATTTTTAATGTCTGGACTTGAAAAAAGACGATGATTCCTGAGTTTATTTCGGCTATTTCTTCTCAGAGGTAGTCAGTTAGGAAATGCCGGCTTCATCTAGTTTAAAAAAAAAAAAACATGACGTGTAAAAGTGATCAGTGATCCTACTTGCTTAATAAACGATTTCATTTCATTTCAGAATATTTGCACTGGTCTGGTCGTGCCTCGGAGACCACGTTAAGCCGTTGGTCCGAGTTGCCATACGATCATCTAATGGCAGTCGTTACGGGTTGTTGGAGCCCCTAACAGTCCAATAATTGGTCTAGCTGCAATACTTCGATATAGCCTTCAGGTTGTCAAGATCAAACGGCAGTCGCTTCACGGAAAATATTGAAGTTTAGCCAGACTGGTAAAGCGGACCCCAGACTCTAAAGCTGCGACTGCGGATGCGACTGAGATTAACGCTGAATCTTAGCGCTGATGACTATTGTATTTTTATTTAAAACGAATGTTAACACGAAAAATAAGTGATGCAATTCGCAGTTGTATAATTCCTATTGTAAGTAACCTTACTGTCTCTTAAAATACAGGTTTTCCATACCATTTAGTTAATCTGTGTATACTAATGTAGGTATGTGTTTTTTTTTTGTAGACTGGCACTAGTTATGACTTTGTGCTAATTTCAAGTAAAATACAAATCTTCAAAGTTCTTTCTTTCTTTTTTGGCTTGGCACGGTTTGAAAATAACAGCCACGTGAACCGACTTACGGGGGAGGTTAGAAGTAAAGTCATGTTGTGGCCACTATGCTGCGATATTTGAAATTATAATAATAATTATAATAATTTTAAAAGTCCAATGAAAAATGACTTTGCCGACAAAACTCCCCGTATATGTCCTTGTGTTAATCAATATTTTCTTTTTTGGGAATGTTCTTTTTTTCTCTCTCTTAGGTCTAATGTTGGTATTATCTGTATTTACGGGTCATTTAATATTAATCAATATATGTATTTATGAAATGAATATAATGTTGTTGGATTTTTTTAATAACTGACATAAGCCTTGTTATATTTTATTGTAATTAATAATATTGTATATTATATTGACATTGTTAAGTTAAATATGTAATACATTTTTGATTACAATTATGAAAATGAAAACTAAACAATAATATTTATGAAACAATTTATCAAGTGTTAATCTTATTTTATGCATGAAATAAAGGGTTTTTTTAATTATTATTATTTTATTTAAAATCCTTGTTGCATGCATACGGCTTGTGAAGGGTGCCGGCTAAATAAAACAGTCACACAAATTCATCGATAGTAATGCTACGGTTGGCGTAGGTCATGGTGCCAATGGGTGTCCATCTTTACTCACCGAGACTTCTCCGTGCCTCTTAATTTAAAACATAAACTATATCACTAAACAAACCTCTCCATAAATTAGATGAAACATATACCCAGATACAGGAAACTAAATACCTCCTCACACGTTTGAGATAACTTCAAGTACAAACACATACATAAGTACACACGTACATAAGTACACAGACAAACGTATTGTTTTCCTTTTGCTAACTCACCTAATGTAATAGATGTTTTCACGGCATGATGACAACGAGAAGATTCCAAGGTGTTTAAATGAAAAGGTCATGCCAGGAAAAATCTTCCACTGTTGAACATGTAGTAAATTTAAAGTATCTATCATTAGAGGAGTGCGTAACTTTTTTTTTAATAATTATAAACTAGCGCTTGACCGCAATCCCGCCTGATGGTAAGCAGTGATGCGATCGTTGATGGTAAAGCGCGCGTGGTTATTAAGAGCCTATTAAAAACTGAGCGAATAGGAAGGAAGACGGCAGTTGAGCGAGGTGATGCAATGTTAAACCCAACAACACGACCAACGATGCTGTGCCAAAGGGAGATCGATCTGAAGACCCTCCACGACCAAACTCCCAACACAACAACATTAGGCACATCGTACCCGGCACACATCGCAACACAACTGCTCAGACCTGTCCTCCGTACGGCTTCACCAGACATCATGCCGGAACACGACAAATCGCTTGGCGGCAAAGCTTTGTCTGGTGGGTGTAACTCACGTAATTTTGAAAATGTTCACAGTATGCAGTGCGTTTCGTAACCATTTAACTGTGAATGGCGAAGGCTGGTGCAGAGGCGAGTAAGCGATTTTGAGAAGCAGCGCGAAGGAGACCTCGATGCTAATCGCGACGAGCTGAACGCCCGCCAACCCATAACCAGAACATTCATCATCATTATCAACCTTTTTATAGTACCACTGCTGGGTACAGGTCTCCTCTCATACAGAGAACGATTGAACATTACCAGAACGGAATGCTTACTGCCCTCAGTGCGCACGAGCATTTTTTTATACATAACCTGAATATAGTTTGTTCAGAATAAGCAACTGAATTGATTCCAAATATTTTTACGCCATGTTATATTTTTTCCCAAATATATTTAAAAAATGTTGTAGTGTTGTTACCGAGTGTACAACACAGTTCACAGCGGATCATAGTATCTTAGGGCTCCCGTCGCGCCGGCCGCTGCAGACGCGAATACAGCCAGGTGACATACGGACGGACAGACGGACAGCGAAGTCTCATGAATAGGGTTCCGTTTTTCCTTTTAGGTACGGAACTTTAAAAAGTGCGCGTGGATTGAGTGGCTAAGAATTGCCACAATTAAGTACAGATCTGACGGCTTTACATACGGCCTGATGCTTTTAAGGTCGAGAAATATTATTATATGTACGGACGACAGCAAGTCAAGCTACCCGAAACTGTCAAATTTTCTCAATCAACCTTGACCCTTAACGCTTTAGTGATAAAGTTGAAAAACTAATAAAGGAATTTGACAGATTGAAAATTCTTGCATATGATTTTTCAAATATTGTTGTTAGCAATATCATATATGCTCTCATTGGAACGTTTAGACCGATTTTTATGAAAAAATAAAAATACATAAATATACAATATGTAAAGAAAGCCCTGTCCGACCCATAAGGGTAATAAAGGTTAGGTAAACACTTGACCAAATATAATTTAAAATTTTACGTAATCATCATAGTAACAATACTAATGAATTTTGAAATAATCTTTTTTCCCGCGAATTAATTCCAACTTCCCCGATAATTGGTCATTTTTAAAAAAGTGACCACACCATTCTGGCGGTATTATTATAAGCGATTTGATCACGTGACGCGTGCCCTGCCCCCCGTCGCCCGCGTATGAATTGTCTACCGCACATGCATTAAGTTACCGCTTTTTGCGAAATAATATTTATTTTTTTAGGGTTTTTTTTTTTTTTTTTTAAGTTTAGTCCGGCTTTGTAGGCATTAGTAGAATCAGTTATCGATACCTAACAATACCTTCACGGGTCAGACAGGGTTTTCTTTACATATTGTATACGCAATTGCAGTACATAGTAACCAATTTTGTTTTTTAAGGAGAAATATTCATAAATGCTGCTTAAAGTTAACTAGTGATTATCAATAAACCTCTTAAACTCTGTGGTGTTTATTCATAAAGGATGATTAAAGTTAAGTGACGTTAAAAGGTCAAAAATATATGGTGCTTAACATCCTAACCAACAAAATATGGAAATTGTCATAAGAGTAAAAACCAAGCCCTATACCATGCTCTTCAAGGCTACATTGCCAATAAGGAAACTCATACTCGGCAAAAACATTCCGATTAATTCCACCGTTTTGTTACAGTATTGATTAAGAGGTACTACTTGGAAAAATAATTATCATAAATGACATACGAAACTAAGCGGCCATTACTATGCTAGCAACCGATTATTATCACTATTATCATTATTACACAATTGGAAATCCGCTTGGCGCCATAATCGCAATTCGATTATGGCGCCAAGCGGATTTCCAATTGTGTTTTTCCATAAGTTACTTGGCTTTTTTCCGTTAAAATAGGAAAATCTAGGTACTTATATGGCTGAATAAAATGCATAAATTATGTTTGCAATAAGAATTAGTTGTGACCAGATGTACCGGGCTTAGAATAGTACAATACCATATCCTCTAGTGCAGGGATGGCGAACCTATATGCAGCTATGTGCCATATTTTCCAACTAAAAATTTCATGTGGTTATGACCTGCTAACAAACAAATCTTAACCTAGTGATACTGAAAAAAGAACTATAATTATACTTGCGTATTAATGTTATTTTAAACCTCTCTGGCATTTTTGGAGACCCTGCAGTCACGGCCTTTGGAAGACGTTCGTAGGTACGGTAACCAACTAGGAGAAGCCCATTGATAGTTTTAATGAATTTTCTGATATTATCCCGTGCCGAAATTATTTTGGTTCGTGCCACCAACGGCACGCGTGCCATTGGTTTGCCATCCCAGTCTAGTGGGTGTTAAAGAGGCGACTAACGGAACTCTCACCCGGGAAGCGGTCAGCAGCGTTTCTCCTGTGGTAATCAAATTACTGCAATCCCTTGGGGACCTATAGAGGTCCACTGCTGGACCAAGGCCTACCGCAAGGCTAAAGAAGAAGACCAGATATCTGAAGGTAAAAGAAGCGTTCTTTCGATTCGTTACGTTTATAAAATCGTAGCCGGCGACGTTCAGATTACCCCCTTTGGAAGGAGGCATGAATTATGTGTAGGTGGTATCTGTATGTCAAAATTAATTAAGTTATGATACATATGATGGTAGGCCATAATATCGGCTGCCGGCAGAAGATACCACCCACCAGACAAAGTCTTGCCACCAAGCGATTCGTCGTGTTCCGACATGATGTCTGGCGAAGCCGTACGGAGGACGGATCTGAGCAGTTGTGTTGCGATGTGTGCAGGGTACGAAGCGCCAAATGTTGTTGTGTCGAGAGTTTGATCGTGGAGGGTCTCCAGATCAATCTCCCTCTGACGCAGCATCGTTGGTCGTGTTCTTGGGTTTAAGATTGCATCACCTTGCTCAACTACCGTCTTCCACCCTATTCACGCAGTTTCTTTTGATTGAATAGGCTCTTCATAAACTAGCGCGCTTTACTATCAACGATTATACCACTGTTTACCGTCAGGCGAAATTGCGGTCAAGCACCAGTTTACAAATTATTATAAAAAAAGTTCTGATTACCCCCGTTGAAAGGAGGCGTGAATGTGTATGTGTAAGTAATAGGTATGGTAAACATTGGACCTCAAAAAAATTACCTGTCGACGTTACAACCGGGGGCAGTACTCTGACGCCGATAGGTCTGTGACATTCAACCAGACTGCCAAGGTCGGAGGCTGAATCATAGCTGCCTTGAGTCATACATAGTTGATTAAAAATAAATCGTTTTTTATAGTAGAACTCGGGCTTCAACCAAGTTTCATTAAATTCATTCGTTGCTTTTTGGTAGCCATTTTCCAAGGGACATTGACACCATCTGCGGGGTAACTGCGTAGCAAAATCTCAGTATCAATGACTTTCTGTTTGACAGTTGAACAACATTCGTTGGGTTATTAACTCTGTTTAGCAGACATGTTCTGCGAACTAATAAAACAATGTCCTTGAAAATGATTCAAATTATTATTCGTGGTGTGTTATACATATCTCAGAGTATATCATATTTAAGAGATTAATGTACTGGCCGTGCCGTCTCCATATATTTAAGAAAATCTTTTGTATGCTCATAAAAATATAAAATTGTTTAAAAAATACAGTGATGTCCATAATATAAATACAAGGAACAGGCACAAATTTATTGTACCTACAACAAGGCTCAAGAAAATATATTGCTCTTTTAGATGCCAATGTATACATTTTTACAATAGACTTCCAGAGGTGGTTCAAGATCTGAGCCTGAATAAATTCAAATCCTTCATTAAACGTAAGTTGTGTCAGAAAGCATTTTATAGTGTTAAGGATTATATTGACAACAAAAAGGCTTGAGCTTGAGCTGTGTCCGATTTCTGTACTTACACTGATTGTTCTTTGATTTTTCCTCTTGTAGTTTTAATTTGTAATTGTTTTTTTCTTTACTCAAAGACAGTACCCACTATGTAGCCAAGCATATTGTACGTTACGGTATTGCATCGCTGACAGGGGTGTTCGCCACTGGTGCAGCTACACAGGAGATGAACTTAGCATTCGGGAACACTGTTGGAGCTGCTGAACCTTGGACAAAACTATCTTTGCATTGTGTGGATTTAATTTCTTAGTATTGTATAATTGCATGGCACACGTGTGAGCACAAGGTACCTACTTGCTGTAAAGCATCTATTTGTTGGGTTAGTCTTTATTGTTGTTGTTTTTTTTTTTGTGCGTTTTCCTTAATGGACGCTCTTAGCGTACAATATATTTATGCATCGTTCTCACACAATAGTTACACAGTTATGCTGCGATGTGTGCCGGGTACGATGCGCCAAATGTTGTTGTGTTGGGAGTTTGATCGTGGAGGGTTTTCAGATCAATCTCCCTTTGGCGCAGCGTCGTTGGTCGTGTTGTTGGGTTTAACATTGCATCACCTCGCTCAACTGCCGTCTTCCTTCCTATTCGCTCAGTTTTTCCGAGTGAATAGGCTCTTAATAAACTAGCGCGCTTTACCATCAACGATCGCATCACTGCTTACTATCAGGCGGGATTGCGGTCAAGCTCTAGTTTATAATTATTAAAAAAAAAATTGTTTAAACCTGTCAAATTAGTCCGCTCCTGACGTAAATTGAGGCGTGTTGGTCGCCATATTTATAATCGCTTCTAAACTGTCTATGGAGTATCTTAATTTGACAGGATTAGACTAAAATGTTATCTTCTATCCCTTTCTTAATGAAATAGAAAGACAAAGCAGCACTCAACTTAAAATTAGCTTTGTTTGTGAACAAGTGAATCAGTGCCAGAGTGTACCTATGGTTCTATGTCCGTGGAGGGAAAAAAGACTCCTACAAAAGTATGTTTATTCTTCTATTCACAGGAAAATACAGTTCAAGCGATTCATCGTATTCCGGCATGATGTCTGGTGAAGCTATACGGAGTGCGGATTTGAGCAGTTGTGTTACGATGTGTGCCGGTTATGATGCGCCAAATGTTGTTGTGTCGGGAGTTTGGTCGTGGAGGATCTCCAGATCAATCTCCCTGTGGCGCAGCATCGTTTAGTCGTGTTGTTGAGTTTAACATTGCATCACCTCACTTAACTGCCGTCTCCCTTCCTATTCACTAAGTTTTTTTATTGAATAGGCTAAAACTAAACTGGCGGCCGGCACGGGCGCGAGCGGCACGCGGGTTTTTTTCTGATGTTTAGTTTTGAATAAATCGTTATATGTCCTGAATAAAACAACCAATTCCAATGAACTAAACTAGCGCGCTTTACCATCAACGATTGCATCACTGCTTACCATCAGGCGGGAAGGCGGTCAAGCACTAGCTTATAATTATTAAAAAAAAAAACTCAAATAACAACGCAATACAAACTATTCAAATATGTTACGTTCATTCGATCGTTTTTTTCTAGAGCAAGTAGGAATAGAACTCTTAAAAATTCAGTTAAAAGAACTTAGAAAGGAATGTGTAAAGAGACCAAATAAAAAGTCCGGTTCACAATTTTGTGTTCAACCTTTTTGTAGAGCATTTAACTTGCCTATAAAAGAAAACAAAAAATCTAACGTTTGACGAACTGCGTAGCATCAACACTCGTTGTTTTTCGTCGACTTCAAAAAAGGAGGTTATGGTTATGGGTTTTTCTTTATAATTTTTAATTATTTACTTTTAAGAGCACGGCGGGGACTCCAGCACATTCTCCGACCAGTACTCGGTCTTATTCTGCTTTAATGGTAGATAGGAATAACACCGAGGGTATTCAGTAGGGTTTTCAATTACACAAAAGTGAATGTTCATTCCTTTGTTCACAAACGAAACTAAATTTAAGTTCAATACACATTTTCGGAGATCTGCAGAATAACCAGAGTAACCGACTTAGCCCAAAGAATTGCAACACTAAAGTGGCAGTGGGCCGGGCACATTACCCTTAGGAGCTATGCCCGATGGGGCTACGAATTCTCGAGTGGCGACAAGGTACCGGAAGGCTCAGCGTGAGTAGGCCCGCGATAAGACGGACCGACGACCTAGTGAAGGTCGCAGGAAATCGCTGGATGCGGGAGGCACAGGACCGGTCGTCGTCGAGAACCTTGGGGGAGGCCTATGTCCAGCAGTGGACCTCTTTCGGCTGAAATGATATGATGAATGATTATCTTCATCATCATCAGTTCAACAGTTTTATTAGTTTAACTAGCGACCCGCCCCGGCTTCGTACGTGGACAAATGATATAGGTACCTAAGCCTTCCTCATGAAACGGTGGCCCTTCAATAAAAATAATGTCTACTGTGCCGCCCATCAGCCAATATCTGACTCTGCAAGATACATCGACCTTATTGTCTATGGATAGCCAGTTCCACCACCTTCAAACAGAATGAAAGCCTACTGGGGAAGCAAGTTTGTTCGAAATAATGGTCCCCCGCACCGGCTCACTCCCTCTGCGGTTTAGGCAGAGAAACACTCAAGTAGCAGGCGGCCGGCACGAACGCGAGCGGCACGCGGGTTTTTTCTGGTGTTTAGTTTTGAATAAATCGTGATATCTCCTGAATAAAACAACCAATTCCAATAAGTCGAAAAGCGATCTTCTGCTACTGAAATTACCTTTGATATGACGTAATTTATCTGGATAAGGATTAATAATAAGGAACAAATAGTGGGCTCTGACTTCGACTGGCATTTTAATTATCTTTTCAAACATAAAAAAGTAGTCATAATGAAGAAACTATAGTAGGTAGACATATGGTGTCGCAGAATTTTTTGTAGCCATTTTGAAGGTCTACAATACAGTAATACATTATTTTGATCTATCTCATAAGGTTCAGCCAGCGTTTGCAATGTAAACTCAAAAAAATGGTTTTATTTTGCGACATGTGTTAGAAATCTCAAAAATAATAGTATTTCTCCACTATTTAATGAATGTTATTTTACATAAAAACCTTCCTCTTGAATCACTCTATCTATTAAAAAAACCTATCAAAATCCGTTGCGTAGTTTTAAAGATTGAATCATACAAAGCGACATAGGGAAAGTAAAAGTGACTTTTTTATAATATGTAGTGATGCTATCTAGATACTCAATACTACCACAAATACAATAATACTACTACTACTAAAAATACTTTAATTTACGACCGACGCTGATTAATTTAACAGGTGGAAACAAATATTTATCTTATATCCTATACTAAAAGAAATAGAAAGAACATATTAATCTGCGCCATTTTTGATAGTCTAGTAGTTTCAGGCTTAAGCTTTATTTGGTGGAAAGCTTTAATGTTGCAAAACGTAATTGTTTGTTAAACGATTGTGTGATTTAATTTCCTAATTTATATTATACCTTCTTTGTACAGATATTTTTTATTGGGTTTTTTGGTTGGTCAGTGGAAACTTACAGATGGCCTCCAAAGGCATACTTTTTATGAACGCTGTTTACATTAAACGTATGTTTCCTAAACAGATTAAAGTTACATAAATAAATACGAGGGCGTTATATTCAAAATTATTACAAACCATTTCTTGGTCGAAGAAATTAGCATAGCCAGAAAACGAGGCAATACTGCCAGCCCTTTGGACCTAGTTCCCGTTGAAGGAGATGCGGACAAATTTTATGATGTCCTATCATTTCCCCTATATAATTTGTTGTTTTTCCTTCTAATATATGTATTGTACATATTGTCATTTTAAATGTTAGATGCTCTATATTATCTGAAAATTATCTTAATCTAAACTTCTTTTTCATCTCAGCGTTAATCTCAGTCGCAACCCCAAGCTTCTTTCAGCTTTGGAGTCTGGGGTCCGCTTTACCAGTCTAACTGCTAATTTTGGCTAAACTTCGATATTTTTCCGTGAAGCGACTGTCGTCTGACCTCCACAACCCAAAGGCGATATCGAAGCATTGCAGTTAGACGTATTGTTGGACTTCTGAGGGCTCCAACAACCCGTAACGACTGCCATTAGATGTTCGTATGGCAACCGGGACCAACGGCTTAACGTGATTTCCGAGGCACGACCAGATCAGTGCAAATATTCATATTCATGCATGCAAATATTTGCGGGCCGATCGACCCGCGCAGAGGCCGTCTAAATCATAATCTATACTAATATATAAAGCTGAAAAGTTTGTTTGTTTGAACGCGCTAATCTCAGGAACAAATGGTCCGATTTGAAAAATTATTTTTGCGTTGGATAGCTCATTAATCTAGGCTATATAACATCACGCTGCGACCAATAGGAGCGTAGCATATAAAAAAAAACCGGGAGGTGCAGCTAGTTAATAATAAAACGATTTTTTTTTATAACCAAAAAAGAAAACAAGCCAAGAAAATGCAATATTTAGAATGATTTTCCAAAAACATCTTTCACAAATCATGTCATGAACAGATTAGATTACATCGCAGCATACATTGTCTCATGCCCTACATAATACACGTAAACAACATTGAACGTAGGTTTGTTTTTCCAAAAGTAGGACAAAACGGTAACTATTGAGTCATACGTGCAATGTTCACGTAAAACTGTGAAATCCTTTAATGGCTATGGTGCAAATATATGAATCACGAGACGTAACGGGGGTAAACAGAAGTACAACTAACTTTTTTTTTATATATTAGAAACTAGTGTTTGACCGCAATCCTCAAACAACACAGTCATAGACCAAAGAGTTTTTAAGAGCCTATAATTTATTCACTCTAGCCTTGAAGACATTTAAATTGTAATCCGACGGAAACACCGCCGCTGGCAAATTGTTCCAGTCGTTCAATGTACGCGGTATAAAAGAGGAGGTGAAACGCTTCGTCCGTTTCGTAGTGGTGTTAACAAAGTAAGGGTGGAAACTCGCCGTACGACGGGTCGTCCGATGGTGGAACGGAGATGGGGGAATCAAATCATGCAATTCCCTGGCACACTCTCCAAAATGCATCCTCTTTAAATGGCTACTCTTCGCCTGTACTCCAGGATTTGGAGACCATTTTGAAACGAATCTGGGTCACCAATTAGCCTCTTCGCACGCGTCTCTAGCGAATCCAAAATGTATAATATTACTAATATTAGGAGGATGGCAGAGGATACTACTTACCAGATGTCAAAATTACAATCAACTTATTTCGCATGACATTTCACATATTATGTCCTTATGACAAAGCCTTGCCACTAAGCGATTTGTCTTGTTCCGGCATGATGTCTGGTGAAGCCGTACGGAGGACGGATCTGAGCAATTGTGTTGCGATGTGTGCCGGGTACGATGCGCCTAATGTTGTGTTGGGAGTTTGGTCGTGGAGGGTCTTCAGATCAATCTCCCTTTGGCGCAGCATCGTTGGTCGTGTTGTTGGGTTTAACATTGCACCACCTCGCTCAACTGCCGTCGTCCTTCCTATTCGCTCAGTTTTTCTGAGTGAATAGGCTCTTAATAAACTAGCGCGCTTTACCATCAACGATCGCATCACTGCTTACCATCAGGCGGGATTACGGTCAAGCGCTAGTTTATAATTATTTAAAAAAAATATGAAGATGCACGGTTACAATCACCTTGGGTGTATGCCAGGACAACACATAAGTATGATAATGGATATCTATTCATACGATATCAAAACTTACCCTAGTCAAACCACAGGGCACAGCTAGTCGGATATATTGAGAAACGTAACCAATGTTAGCGGAATGACGTGCGGTATAATTTTACCAATCACAACGATGACACTGACGTTGTCGATTCAAAATTCATCAAATGTCATAGTCTGACATCACGATGACATTAAAAGGAAATTAATTATTTATCCTCCTGAACCTTGAACAATATACCTAGTTATTATTTATATTATTGTTTAGTTTTCCTATTTTCGCCTTAGAGGTTATGCCCCTCTCACTGAAAGGGAAGTCCTAGCAATGGGGCCATTAAAATTATATTATATAGTTATTGTTCCATTGCAAGGTTTCTACATTAAGAGCTGATATTTTCTATCGCCATATACTGAACGTCTATTCATTTATTTACACACCGACACACACACATATACACTCACAAACACAGTCACACACTCATACAATCGCATTATTTGTTATGTTTACTTTAATTTCTCTCTTTTTGTTGCTTACGTACATCGAACATTTATACATTAGACTCACAATCAAAGTAAAAAAATGATTGAACTGAACAAGCGCACAACGCAGTACTTGGGTGCTTCTTACATTTAGTACTTACTTTATAATTCTAACGTTAATGCATGCGTGTAAGGTTGAATTTGGTTTCATGTCACACTCGGTCGTAAAAAATAATATCTTTTTGTACTGTTTTGTGATTAGAACTTTATACACTGCACTTAAGGCTGATTTTAAATTAATGTATATTTATTTTGACTGCTTAGTACTTGTCGCCATTATTCTTATGAGTTTAGGTCGAAACTTTGTATATAGTGTATAAGTGATTGATCTGTTTGTAATTTACACAATAACTATAATATTTACACAATTATTTGCTGATCTGTAAAAAAATGAAAATGTATCTCCTTAACAAAGTGAATAATGCATTAAAAGTTGTTGTTGCCAATTTCAAAAGAGAAACTGTGGCTCTGGCGCACAGGCAAGTAAAGAAACACGGATGGGTTTTAGTCGGTAAAAGTCTGACACGCCCTTCCGATCCGCCCAGAACGGAGAGATTATTTGATTTCGCATCTAAAACAAAAAAAAAAGCTCCGATGTCGATGGTAGGCCATAACATCGGCCGCCGGCAGAAGTTACCACCCACCAGACAAAGCCTTGCCGCCAAGCGATTTGTCGTGTTCCGGCATGATGTCTGGTGAAGCCGTACGGAGGACGGGTCTGAGCAATTGTGTTGCGATGTGTGCCGGGTACGATGCGCCAAATGTTGTTGCGTTGGGAGTTTGGTCGTGGAGGGTCTTCAGATCAATCTCCCTTAGGCGCAGCATCGTTGGTCGTGTTGTTGGGTTTAACATTGCATCACTTCGCTCAACTGCCGTCTTCCTTCCTATTCGCGAAGGTTTTCTGAGTGAATAGGCTCTTAATAAACTAGCGCGTTTTACCATCAACGATCGCATCACTGCTTACCATCAGGCGGGATTGCGGTTAAGCGCTAGTTAATAATTATTAAAAAAAAATGTCTATCAACGGGCTATAGCTTATAAACTGTAGGTATTAGGCAAACTAAATGAAGCAACAATCAGGTCATATAAAATAGCAATCTCATTTGTAACGATCACTGACCCACAATGACAGTTCTCGTATCTCTAGGGCCCAACAACACAAAGTTGCCCCACTCAAATCTTGAAATTTTCATAGAGCTTGTATTTTTATTGCCGCTGATATGCAATTTAGTAATAAAAAAAATAAAGATTATAGGGACTTCCATATAATAATAAAGATGTTTTCTGTCTCTTACGGTTTATATACCTAACATAATAAGGAAACTTGTAATGGTCACATGTTGCATAAACTATTTACTGCGTCTATTTAGCTGTAAGTTTTCCTTAAAACTTAAAGTGAAACGTGTTTTTTCTTTTTGGCATTTTTAGCCTTTTGGTACTATACCCTCCATGTATGTCTATGTTATCAGCAGTGATCGAAAAAGGTAGATTGATTTTTGGTACTTGTATCATAAATGTTCACAGAAATAACAACTTGGGTAAGACATTTTCCCGAAATGTAATTCCGGATTCAAGTAAATATTGTTAATGTTGGTAGTGACATTATTACTTCTCAATTCATTTAAAGGAAGGTAACAAAACTAAACTAATTTATTATTTACTTGTTGAAAAATAAAAACAATCAAATTTTGTAAATCCGGAGGAATTTCTCCGATCATTGACCCCAATTCACTCTACCTATTCCGATCACTGGTTACCAGTCATCTCATTGTCCAATCAAAAGGCACTTCCTTTATACCAATTATTGTTAATTCACACAGAGTCCAGAATTTTCTTCGGTCGTTCACGTTGCTCATTTCCAAAAACGATATCCCGTCCTTTGAAAATCATAACCATTTTTCTATTCCGGTAAATGCAACCTTTACATCAAAAAGGTTTTATCACCCTTACAAAGTATTCAGGTTGAACGATTCGACCTCTGTCTCGGCCTTTGCCCTCAATAACCTTTTTTCTGTTGGTTGTTTTTACAGCCTCGAGCGAGAGAAAATTCATCCGGTTTCTTAAGAATCTGATGGATTTATTGATTCTATTAACATTGCTTTTGGCTCCATTTTTCTTTATATCTTTCGTCAGATCTTTTTAAAGAGGAGATCTCTTTAGTGTAGGCATATCACGAAATTCTAAATGTTTTTCCTTATACGTGTTGGTATACGAAGAAAATTTTAACAGCTCATTTCGTAGAAAAAATCACCCTCAGGACACCATACTCTATACTGGTACTAACACACATGGGCGTAGCCAGCTTCTGGCTTGAAAGAGGGGGGGGGGGGCTTGGCCAGTCAGGCTTAGGGGAGACAAGTCAAATTTTTAGAGTGAGTAATCTTTGTACGCTATAGTCGGACGCGATTTTTTGGCAATTACACAGTACATTTTGCGTGGTTTATTTATAAGTTAGAGATAAGTCCCCATTTATACTTTGTTTTGTAATTAGGAGAGTTCGCTCCGGCGCTCCGCAGGTGGCGTAGGGGTAGGAGAAGGCGGGATTTCGCCCGCTTTCTTCCTCCAGGCACGGGGGTGCCCACGCCCGCCTTGCACCGCTCACCACGTGGGAGCCACGGCCCCTTCCTAGGAGGGGCACATGAGGGCCCGCCGTATTAGGCGGGTATTCCGCCGGTGGGGGCTGGTAGCCAAGGCTCCTCTTCTTCCCAGTCCCCCGCCACAAAGGCGACGCCGGAGTGCCGCTGGGGTTTTTAGTGGGTATACAGGGAGGTTATCTCCCGGTATACTGGGAGTCCCACATACCCCTCCCATCCCCCAACGGGCGGGGATGCGGAAAAAAAAAGAAAAAATAAAAGGGTTGCACCCAGCCGTAGGTATGACAAAAGCACGTAGGGAACTTCCCTACGTTTCGTTATTTGTAGTGCTCATGTCAAATGAATCAATCTTAGTGTCAAGTCAAACGACCGTTGAATGTTTTATGACTAATTAGTTGTGCCCGCTACTTCGTCGGCGTAGAATTCCAGACATAACTCATCGCGTCGCATCGCATCGGTCGCCTATGCTACTGTTTTATTTTTAAGTTCATTCTTACATGTTTTTCCTTTTGTTCGACTCTTAGAGTTGCAGTGTGATGTTAAAAAGCCTAAATCTTTTTCAAGAGCTGAGCTATCAAATGGAAAATCATTGAAAATGACAATGCCCCCCAATGAAATGAAGACCTCTAAAAGTCTGAGAAGAAGAAGAAACTAGTGCGCTTTATGTTTACCATCAACGATTGCATCACTGCTTACCATCAGGCGGGATTGCAAACAAGCAATCAAACATTTTACCTATTAAGAATACTAATATGTACAGAGGGATAAGTACCTATTAATAGAAATAATTAAATTAGGACAAGACACAATCACAGCAGATGTTCCTACAGACAGACGGGCTCGGGAGCAGGAGACAGGTTTCAATTACTACTCCATCTTATCTAAACAGACAGGCGAACAGACAATCGACTAGCACAATGAAGATATTTCTATTGTTTTCGAGATAATTTTGTTGACAGACGAATAGACGCTTGCCTTTGTTGTAGTGAAAAGCTTTGAGAAGATCCTACGGACATCTTGAAATTGTCGTAGATATTAATAATTATAATGATTATTGACAAAATTAAATTCAGTTCATCTTTTTCATTTTGTGTCAATACGAAAAGGACAGAAGATATTTTTATGTAATTTAGTCCTGTCAAATTAAGATACTCCATTGACAGCCTCCGTGGCGTAGCGGTAGCGAACGCGGCCGCTGCTAAAGCAGGCGCGGGTTCGATCCCCGCGCAGTGCAAGTATTTGGATGCATGAATATGAATATTTGCATTGGTCTGGTCGTGCCTCGGAAAGCACGTTAACCCGTTGGTCCCGGTTGCCATACGAACATCTAATGGCAGTCGTTACGGGTTGTTGGAGTCCTCAAAAGTCCAACAATTGGTCTAACTGCAATGCTTCGATGTCGCCTTCGGGTTGTGGAGGTCAGACGGCAGTCGCTGCACGGAAAATATCAAAGTTTAGCCAAAATCAGCAGTTAAGACTGGTAAAGCAAACCCCAGACTCCAAAGCTGAAAAAGCTACGGATGCGACTGGGATTAACGTTGAGATGATGATGATGATAGTGAAATTAATAATAATAAGTAATAATTTATTTCAGGTTAGATACCCATAATTTCACATAAGTAAATACACAGCAAAAAAAAATGTACTGGAAACTTTCATTAAACCAATCTAATTACACAATAAATTATAGTTGACATCGCATTAAATACATAAATCATAAAAAAAATCAAATAAATCTATATAATAAGATACTCGATTGAAAAGTTTAGGCATGACTAAAAGATTGGGTACTAAAAATATATCAATTAACGTCACATGCTGACTGATTAGATAGGACTAAACCTGGTCTGGGCGTTTGCCCCGGGTAATCTTTGAAATGGATTAACCGATTTTGATGAGACTTTTGTTGGTAGATAGCTGATGTAATAAGGAGTAACTTAGGCTACTTTGCTGTGTGCTTTTATCCCGATATTCCCACGAGATGGCAACACCTTCTTCTTCTTCAACCTATAGAGATCCAGTGCTGGACAGAGGCTTCCCCTAAGGGCTCGCATCCATCAGGTTCTCGCTAGTTTCACCAGGTCAACGGTCCACCTTGTTGGGGGCCTCCCTACGCAGCGTCTTTCGGTACGTGGCCGCCACTCTAGAACCATACTGCCCATCGGCCATCGGTTCTACGAGCAATGTGCCCCACCCAGTGCCACTTAATGTTAGCGACACGAAGAGCTTTGTCAGTGACTTTGGTTCTTCTACGGATCTCCTCATTTCTGATTAGATCGCGCAGAGAAACTCCGAGCATAACTCTTTCCATCGCCCTTTGTGTGACTTTGAGCCTTAGTATGAGGCCCATTGTTATTGAAACTAACGTAAGAGAAACATCATCATGCCTACAGCAGTCCACTGCTTAAACAGATATCTTTCTAATCACGCCAAATTTAAACAATCGGTTAACAATCCACCTACCTCCAGCTCGGCTAACCCTGACCCAGAAGGATGACTGCCGTCACTTCTAATAGTTCACAGTTAATTATCCTGTATCATTCTTACGTTGAGAGCAGCAGTGGCCTAGTGCTAACTGCTGCTTGACTTGACTTGCAAGTAGATTCGAACCCCATCGGGCGCTTTAATTTATGTAAATTACTTCATCACCACGCTGCTCTCAAAACGGCAAAAGAAAACATCGCGAAGAAACCGGCATGTCCAAAAGCCAAAACCTTCGAAGACTTGTGACATGTACCAAATCGCTCTGGACCAGCATGGTAGCGGCCCCCTCCCTCTCACGCAGAGGAAGCCTGGGTCCCAGGAGTGGTAACATTAAAGGCTGGTCATGTATTCTTACGTCTACCCACAATAAAAATAATCAACACAGTCAAAGTTTACATACTAGGTACAAAATTCCAATATTTCATTCCGCATTGTCTTGTCCTAAATAAAAGTGAACATAAACAAAACTTCAGTGAAACTCGTCGTCACGACGAAATGATGCCCTCAAAAGGATATAAACACGAGTTTTCCTCGTGTTTAGCATACAAAGCACTTGTTTTTCCTCATTTTGAAGTCAACGTACCTTGATGGCGACATTCGTGCCTAAGACTACGCATCAGTTTTACGTCAAAACTATTTTTTTTAGTGCTTTAATGGCGCCGATTCTGTTGTCCGCAAACTAAACTAATTTTAAGTAATGTGCATCTTTCTCTTTTCATTTCGTTAAGAAAAGGATAGAAGATAATATTTTAATTTAATTCTGTCAAATTAAGATACTCTATAGGCAGTTTAGATGTTATAATCATGGCGAATAAAAATACGCCAGTTTACATCATTCCTTATTCATTATCAACCTGTTTATCGTCCCACTGCTGGGCACAGGTCTCCTCTCATACAGAGAAGGATTGAGCGTAATCATCACGCTTGCTCAATGCGGGTTGGCGATTTCAGACTTAAAGTCCAGGTTTCCTCAAGATGTTTTCGTTCACCTTCAGTCATTGGTGTCCAAGACATACTTAGAAAGTACATATAACTTTAGAAAAGTTACATTGGTGGTGTTTTATCCACTGGGCCACCATGACGCATGACGCCAGTATACATCAGGAGCGCACTAATTTGACAGGTCTAAACTGACATTTTATCTTCTGTCCTTTTCTCAACGAAATGGAAAAAAATATGCATATAACTAAACTAATTTTTACTTTAGTTTGTGAAGAACAGAATCGGCGCCATGTTCAATTTTCTTTTGGACCCATTAGTTTTATTATACACCTCGTCTATCAGTGGCCAAGAGATGTCTTAAACATTTATATAAATGACTCAGTCAATAGCGCCGATTGTCATATTATTCACAAACTAACCTAATTTTAAATTAAGTTCATCTTTTTCTTTCCATTTCATTAAGAAAAGGATAGAAGATAACATTTTAGTTCAATCCTGACAAATTAAGATACTCCATAGACAGTTTAGAAGCGATTATAAACATGGCGACCAAAATACGTCAATTTACATCAAGAACGAACTAGTGCTTGACCGCAATTCCGCCAATCGTTGATGGTAAAGCGCGCTAGTTTATTAAGAACCTATTCACTAAAAAAAAACTGAGTGAATAGGAATCGAGACGGGCAGTTGAGCGAGGTGATGCAATGTTAAACTCAACAACACGACCAGCAATGTTGCGCCAAAGGGAAATTGATACCACCTTTTCCTCCTTCAAACTCGCATCACTTTCGCGAAGCAATTTCTTTAAATCATTTACTTGTAAATGGCCGTTGAATGCCATAATAATTATGTAATAGTTCAAATAAAAACCTCACAGAGTACTGAAATATCCATTTGTTACATTTAAATAACTCAGTACGATAAGGATACGAGTTTGTGCAATATGGCGGTTTGTTTACTGTATTTGCTTGTGGCGCCCTCTGCGGAAAGCCCGCAGAGGCTCTTAATAAACTAGCGCCCTTCACCATCAACGATCGCATCACTGCTTACCATCAGGCGGGATTGCGGTCAAGCGCTAGTTTATAATTATTTTCAATAAAAAAAAAAGCCTGGCCTTATTGTGTTTTCGATTTTCATTATTCTGTATACTAATCCAATTTTCAGCCGACTGAGTTCAAGTAACGGTACAGTCCACCGACCTTCCATTCAGCGTCTAATCATTGAACTTTTGACTTTGAAACATTGGCGTAGAAAATTTTAGATCAGACGGGACGGGTCCTTAAACCAACGCCTCCTGGCCTAGTTGCTAAAATAGTTTATAACATTAGGAGTCAGAATGTTGATTCAATAATGAAACACAATTCGAGGTTAATGAATTCTATTCACTATCAACCGTTATAGTTTGAGTTAGTCGAATTTTAAGTGGGCGTAACCCTTACAAGTGGATAAAACACCAGCCTCTCAAGTATGAGTGCACGTGTTCGATCCCAGGTCAGGCAAGTACCAATGTAACTTTTCTAAAGTTATATGTACGTCCTAAATATATCTTGGACACCAATGACTGAAGGTGAAGGAAAACATCTCGAGGAAACCTGGACTTTATAAATCTGAAATCGTCAACCCGCATAGAGCAAGCGGAGTGATTACGCTCAATCCTTCTCTGTATGAGAGGAGACCAGTGCCCAGCAGTGGGACGATAAAAAGGTTGATGATGATGAACCCTTACAATGTAGCCAAAACTCGGAATTTTCTTCATATACAGTATGTTAAGAAAACCCTGTCCGACACTCCGACCCGTGAAGGTGTTGTTACTGTTAGGTATCGATAACTGATTCTACTAATGCATACAAAATCGGGCTAAGTTTAAAAAAAAATCCACCTAAAAAAATAAATATTATTTCGCAAAAAGAGGTAACTTAATAAATCTGCGGTATCCACCCTTTCGCGCTCGGCGGCGGAGGCGGCGGAGGCGGCGGAGGCGGCGGGCGGCAGGGCACGCGGCACGTGGTCGCATCGCTATTCGCTCATAATAATACCGGTGTTGTCACTTTTTAAAAATTACCAGATTTCGGGGAAGTTGGAATTAATTCGCGGGAAAAAAAGATTATTCCAAAATTCATTTGTATTGGTACTATGATGATTACGTAAAATTTTATATTATATTTGGTCATGTGTTTACCTAACCTTTATTATCCTTATGGGTCGGACAGGGTTTTCTTAACATACTGTACAGTCCAACCAAATTTCACTCATGGGGCTTGGTACTGTTTTTGTCTCTCAATAAAATGTATAAATTATTAATATTTAAAATAATAATAGAAGACTTCATTTAAATGATTATTCTGAATTTTAATTCAATACTTTTTCTTCTTCCTCGGTCTATAGAAGTCACTGCTGGACAAAAGCCACTCACAAGGCTTTCCACGTTGACCGATCTTGTACTGCCCGCATCCATAGGCTTCCTGCGATCTTCACCAGGCCATCGGTCCACCTGGCGCTCTCTACGCTGCGTCTTTTGGCACGTGGCCGCCACTCCAGAACCTTACGCCCCATCGGCCGTCGGTTCTACGAGAAAAATGCCATGCCCACTGCCACTAATTTTAGTTACTCGAAGGGCTATGTCCGTGACTTTGGTTCTTCTGCGGATTTCATCATATCTGATTCGATCGCGCAGAGTAACTCCGAGCATAGCTCTATCCAATATCATTCATACTTTAATATTATGAATAGGAAAGTGTGTATGTTTGTTTGTTTGTCCGTCTGTCACGGCAAAACTGAGCGACTAATTGACGTGATTTTTAAGTTGTGATAGTTAAAAGGAGAGTGACGTGACATAGGCTAATTTTTGTCTCTTTCTAGCCTCCATCATCATTATCATCAACCTTTTTATCGTCCCACTGCTGGGCACAGGTCTCCTCTCATACAGAGAAGGATTGAGAGTAATCACCACGCTTGCTCAATGCAGGTTGGTGATTGAATTGGTTTCTAGGCTCCACTTCCCTAAAATGGCGGATAAAAATTTGTATGGAGTATTCCGTAGTTTTCCAAGTAGAAAACTAAAACTTGTTATGCGGAAAAATTGAAAAACTGCCCCCAACTCATTCATTTTACTGCAATATCACTTGTTTTTAATAATTTATTTTTTATACATACCTCGATACTGGCGCCGATTGTCTTTTTGTTTTGTTCTTTCGCGTGGTTTAGTTATGCTCTGCTCCTATTGGTCGCAGCGTGATGTTATATAGCCTAAAGCCTTCCTGGATTAATAAGCTATCCAACGCAAAAAGAATTTTTCAAAACGGACCAGTGATTTCAGATTTTAGCGCGTTCAAACAAAGAAACAAACTCTTTAGCTTTATATATTAGTATACAGGGTGTAGATAGAAATGTTTCTTATTGATAAAATCGAACCCTAAAACTTCTAAGTAATTGGAAATTGTGATCTAAAACCAATACAGACCTAGGTTTCAGCCAAAAAACACCCCATTTCTCACTCCTAGTAAACATTATGTAACACACATCAATTTTAACAAGTATAAAAGTGTCTAGCCATACTGGAGCCAATCTCATAACCTACTTTATGTGGTGAACACATCGGTGGCACCAGACATGGCGAGGGGACGTATTTATTGATCTGACAATGTTACAGGAGTCGAAATAATTCAGAAGTGTTTCTTACATCGGTACTATAAAGGTTGTTCACTAAATTCGACCAGCAGGGTAATACGGGTGTTTCCTGGGTAAAAAAAAATCAAATTTATTTTTTTGCCCAGGAAACACCGCTATTAGGATGCTGTATGTGGTGCAGTAGTAGCTCAGCAGTTTTAATCGAGAGAAATGTAAAACGTTGTGTGTTTTTAATACAATTTTAACAGCAAGTCTTCTGTTTGAAAGTTTGAAATCTTTATAAACTTGATTGTTTATTTTGTTAAAAGTTTTGTATTTCATTACCAGAAAATCCTAATAAAAGACTTAAAAAAGTGTCCCGAATTGTGACTTTATTCCACTAAAGATGAGTTATGTACTATAAGTTTTATTGAATGATTTTTGATCTATTTTAAACCATAACCACAACATATAACTATAACCACAGGCTTATCTAATACAATAGAGTAATTATAATTAGCTTAGCAAGACATTTTATTAGCCGGTAGCCCAAAGAATCAGCATTGCCATTCAAATCAAATCAAAAATGTTTATTTGCTAAATTACATGGTAACACTGCAAGCCTTTTGGGCACTTATCCTGCTTACCTACAGCGATGTGGACGATTTTTTTGATGCCAATGAGCTAGATTATTCTTAATTTATAAATAGTCAATTTTTATATTATACAAAATCATATCAATTATTTGATGCTAAGTATAAATTATTAATCCTCGAATCTTTCGATGCGCAAACTGAAATCATTAATTCAGCACATAGTTATTAAAAAGATAAACATCTGTTGGTGTTAAAGTCAAAGAATAAATACTTGTCTGTGTGTACTGCGTACTATGTGTAATAGTAAATAAATATTGGCTCCTGCTTATTCATACGTAACCTTTATTGTCATTAAAGCGATGTAAAGATATAATGCAAAATGTCTCAAGTGATTCTAAAATAAAATGTAAAAAAATATTGTTGAAAAAATAAAATTCGTTATGGCTTCTTCTATACCACCTTTTTTGGGATGGGAAAACTTCGATCCAGCCGTCCCTTACTGTTCTCTCCAGCGACACCCTAAGCCGAGGTTTGTACCCCACAGGGGTGCCCTTAGCGTGTAGTCGCTTAGTTTTTAGTTGCCCTGGCTGGAGGCTTTAAATTCATTTAAGGCAGCCACAGGATAGTCCTATTAAGTAGTCACGAGCTCTCAAGTTCAAGTACGAGACGACATATTAAAAAAAAAAAAGTGAAAGAGAGATACCCCTTGGTGCACAAGCTGGTGCCTTCACTTGCCTGTGTGTTGGGGCCATGCTTTCTTGCGGACAACCCGCGACCCTGGCAGGCGCCGTGCCGCGACTCGGCCCTAGTACATACCAGGCGGCGAGCAACGGGCAGCTCGCCTATAGTGGAAGAGCCAGGAGGTTTCCTGCAGCGACTACTAGCATAAGGACATACAGATTGTCTCTCCCTCACGCTTCCTCTCACCTTTTGCAAGTTTTACTGCTTCGCAGAAGGAGATCACAACATCATGGGATGCCGTCATCTTATTCTGCATTCACATTCTCAGTCCACATTCTCGCTCTGTACCATGCCTTGGACCAGGGCCCAATATTGCCGTCCCCGATCGCTGCTATGAAAACATTGCGATACTCCGCCCAAGCCGCGCAAATTTACATGTATGTGTATATTCCATCGTGTCTTCCAGAAGAATCAGACAGAGGTGACACCCGAAACCATAAACAATCCTCACAATACTTCATATAGCATTGTAAGGGTCGATACAATACTTCATATAGTAAGGGTTTATAATAATCACTGATTAAGGGTTCATACAGAGTCCATCAGGGTTAAAATCGATCGACGACCTCTCTCGGGAGTCTACGCCGCAGCTCGGGG
The DNA here is from genome assembly GCA_037179545.1 of Sesamia inferens. Classification (NCBI taxonomy): domain Eukaryota; kingdom Metazoa; phylum Arthropoda; class Insecta; order Lepidoptera; family Noctuidae; genus Sesamia; species Sesamia inferens. Next base: position 9,737,997 of record CM073935.1, on the reverse strand, counting down.
TTATTGACATTTTGTTTGCCTTAGTTTAACGCCTTTCAAGCGAGATTTGCCTTAATAGAAGACGAAAATACATACGTATTTTTTTGTTGAAGTCAAAAAAGGTCTCGACGCAAATCTATTTTTCAAAGAGACACGATAATTTTCTGCTCCTTCTTTTTTTAAGGTGAGATTCAACCTCAACTCTTGATCAATGGAAAAAGACGGCCACGTGAACCGTCTATGAGGGAGGTTTGAGGCAAAGTCATGATGTGGCCACGAAGTTTCAATGTTTTTTATGAATTATTTACTGAATGCACTTTTTACTACATAAATCACGCGCTTTTATTTAGTAAATGACACTATAAATAATTTTAAAAGTCTAATGAAAAATGCGCGTGACACTCATCTTAGCTTTCCTGTCAAAACTGCATTAGAATTTGAACTCTTTTGAATTTGGAACGTACCTATTATCTATATATATAAAAGAAAGTCGTGTTAGTTACATCATTTATAACTGAAGAACGGCTATACCAATTTGGCTAAAAATTGGTAAGGAGGTAGCTAAGAACTGGGAGAAGGACATAGGATACTTTCTATGTCGCTCCCCGTCGTTCCTGTGGGAATAAATGAGCTTCTTTGTTTCGACTTATCCCACGCTTTTATGCTACCCTGGTACCTTGAACGTCAAAAAAATATGCACAATAAACCTTCTTTCATGTATTATGATTATTTGATAATGATGAATGAATGACGTTTATTGTTTCGACTTCTCCTACAGTTTTGTGATACCCTGGTACCTTCCACGTCAAAAAAATATGCACAATAAACCTTCTTTCATGTAATTATGATTATTTGATAATGATGAATGAATGACATTTATTGTTTCGACTTCTCCTACAGTTTTGTGATACCCTGTTACTTTGCACGTCCACAAACTATGCACAATAAAACCTCTTTCATGTATTATGCTGATTTGATAATGATGAATGAGCTTTTTTATTGTTTCGATTTCTCCTACACTTTTATGCTACCCTGGTACCTTGCACGTCAAAAAATATGCACAATAAACCTTCTTTCATGTATTACGATTATTTGATAATGATGAATGAATGAGGTTTATTGTTTCGACTTCTCCTAAACTTTTGTGCTACCCTGTTACTTTGCACGTCCACAAACTATGCACAATAAAACCTCTTTCATGTATTATGGTGATTTGATAATGATGAATGAGCTTTTTTATTCTTTCGATTTCTCCTACACTTTTATGCTACCCTGGTACCTTGCACGTCAAAAAATATGCACAATAAACCTTCTTTCATGTATTACGATTATTTGATAATGATGAATGAATGAGGTTTATTGTTTCGACTTCTCCTAAACTTTTGTGCTACCCTGGTACCCTGCACCTCCACAAAGTAGGAAACACGTGTCCAGTATTTTTAAGTTAATAATATTATGTACAAAATTTCAAAAAGATATAATGAAAAACCACAAAGCTATAATAAGCTTGCTACGAGTATTCTACTTGGTTGTCCCAACATAAATATGGTCAAAGATCCGCGAGCGAGCGAGCGCGGTGCGTTGACCTCTAGCGTCAGCTGTTGCGCGCGCACAATACTATGATGATGTATCGTAAGCTGCGTGATGCACTCGGTAACTACACTGTAACAATTTCTAAATGTATTTGGGACAAAATATAACATGGTGTCAAAATTATTGGAATCGATTCAGTTGCTTATTCACTATCTATATATATAAAAGAAAGTCGTGTTAGTTACTCCACTTATAACTCAAGAACGGCTCCATCGATTTGACTGAAAATTGGTAGGGGGGTAGCTAAAAACTAGGAAAAGGACATAGGATACCTTTTATCCCGTTCCCGTCGATCCCATGAGAATGAATTAGCTTCATTGTTTCGACTTCTCCTACACTTTTATGCTACCCTGGTACCTTGCACCTCCACAAAGTAGGAAACACGTGTCCAGTATTTTTAAGTTAATAATATTATGTACAAAATTTCAAAAAGATATAATGAAAAACCACAAAGTTATAATAAGCTTGCTACGTGTATTCTACTTCGTTGTCCCAACATAAATATGGTCAAAGATCCGCGGGCGAGCAAGCGCGGTGCATTGACCTCTAGCGTCAGCTGTTGCGCGCGCACAATACTATGATGATGTATCGTAAGCTGCGTGACGCACTCGGTAACTACACTGTAACAATTTCTAAATGTATTTGGGACAAAATATAACATGGTGTAAAAATTATTGGAATCGATTCAGTTGCTTATTCACTATTTATATATAACTCAAGAACGGCGGAACCGATTTAGCTGAATATTGGTGGGAGGTAGTTAAGAACCCGTCCCCGTCGTTCCCGTGTGACGTGACATAAGACATGGTCCAACTCATTCAAAATGTAAGTCAGCAATTCATATACCAAAAATGGTATAACAAAAAGCAAATGACAGCTGAGCATATTTAAAAAAAAAGTCTAACCGGTTGAAGCAATCGTTTAAAGCAAAGAATATAAATACTCTCTGCTGGTTTAAAGTTTCTAATAAAAAACCACAAAGCCAACTTCAACTTCAAAATTTCTAATATTGTATTGCTGTGCCATTTATCATCAATAAAAATATCATGCCGTGACCAAGACCATCAAATCTTTCTCGACAAAGCGGTAATGCAAGATTAAATCGAAACATTCTGAATGAAAGCACTGAAGAAGAGCAAGAAATTGCACGTGCAGAACGCCGCCTTAGTATGACTCGACTTCGTGCTTCTCACTCACAAGAGCAAAGGGAGGCGGCAGTCCGTGAAACTGTTCCGTTGACAATGCGAAATCGGCGAACAAACCTCAGAGATCATCATCATCATCATCAATATTTTTATCGTCCCACTGCTGGAGACAGGTCTCCTCTCATGCAGAGAAGGATTGAGTGTAATCACCACGCTTGCTCAATGCGGGGTGGCGATTTCAGACTTATAAAGTCCAGGTTTCCTCAAGATTTTTTCCTTCACGTTCAGTCATTGGTGTCCTAGATATTATACTTAGAGAGTACATATCACTTTAGAAAAGTTACATCGATAATTGCCTGACCTGGAATCGAACCCGCGCAATCATACAAGAGAGGCTGGTGTTTTAACCACTAGGCCACCACGACATCTCAGAGATCAATATACACAAGTAGAAATTCATTTCTTTCACAAGGTGCTACACTAAATAAATGACAAATAAAAAAATCATGGAAAACATTTTTTTATTTATTTACAGTGTTCCTAATTTAAAAAGTAAAAAATGTGATCATGTGATATTTATTGCCTTTAAGGCGGAACAAAGTTCGCCGGTTCAGCTAGTTAGTAATAAATAATCATATTTTTTAAATAAATTATAACTGGCCAATTTCTCATACATAAAAACTTTTTGTCGCAATGCTTCTTGAGTGACCTGACTTGGGTACATACCAGGTCACTCAGAAAGTATTGCTACAAAATAGTAGTTTATGAAACTGTTACAATGTGGGATATTATGCACGAGTGTGAGTTTAAAAAACGAGCCAAGCTAGTTTTTTAATAGTATCAGACGAGTGTGTAATACCTAATTATGTACAGTTTCATTAACTACTTTATCTAATCTCATACATTTTAAGAAACAATAATAATCAATTATGTGTCCAGCGAAACACAACAACGACTCGCAATGCAAAGAAACGTATTTGGCGCCAAAATTCTGCACCCTGCATCAAAGCACACGCGCCAAAGCGCGCGCAGCCACAGATAAAAAAATGAAAATAGCTATCTATGGTTTGTAATCTGTACGGTAATGAAAAAAAAATGTTATTATAACATTTTATTTGTTAGAGAAATAATGTTATAATTTAATTTTTTAATTTCCTTTCGATATACTATGGGTAAAGTACGTCAATATAAACTCCTATTTAGTTTTATATTTTTAATTTTTTGATATGAGAGTAGATAAAGTTTATTATTTCATAGTTACTGCTCTGAAAATGGTGAACAACGTTATGAGAATAATTTTGATACAAAAATACAAAAAGACGTGGCATTACCAACTGCAAAGGGCCCGCGTGATAGACAACTGCCTTCTCCTCACATAGAGGAGGCTTGTTTCCCAGTAGAGGAAAAATTAATTGAGAGATTTCGTTCGTTCGAGATTCGTCCTCCGTAATATTCCGACATCATATTATTATACAGGGTGTATCTGACATCGTAACGCAAACTTCGCGAAAAGGCTAGACCGCATGCCACTAATAAAATTATGATAGTCATTTATGTCGTTAATGAACGGTTACAGAAATAACCCATACTAATATTATAAATGTGAAAGTGTGTTTGTTTGTTTGTTTGTCCTTCCTTCACGCCGTAGCTAAGCAATCAATCGACCTGATTTTTGGCATACAGTTAGTTGAAAAGATGGAGAGTAACATAGGCTACTTTTGGTCCTAAAAAAATATCAAGTTCCCAAGGGAGATTACTGGAATATTTGTATGTGTACACCAAATATATCCTTACTAATATTATACATCGGAAAGTGAGTTTGTTTGTACCACTTTCACGCCGTAACTCCTGAACCGATTGCTTTCAAATTTTGCAGACGTAAAGTTAGAAGTCCGGTTTAAATAATAGGGTACTTTTTATCCCGAAAAAATTGATATTTCCGAGAGAAATCAAAAAGCGCGATATAATCGAAGTTAACGCGGGTGAAGCCGCGGGCGGAAAGCTAGTAATGAAATAAAAGAAAAAATATAAATAGAAGAAATGAAATGAAATAATGAAGAAATAAAAGTGTCGGCTCGGCCTTTGAACGTTACAAGCGTGCCGCCGTGCGGTATTGTACGTATGACGTTGATCCCTGATGTGAACTCTATCAAATCAGCTGATAAGATAGTTTTTGGAGTTTTGTTTTCATTGCACTTTTTTGTGTAATGAGCGAATTAATTAATTTTTACTTTAAAATCTTATTGGGTTATAAAAGCATAGCAATTATGAACGGTCTAAAGTGAAAAAAACTACATAATATATATTTTTTAAAGTCATGAAAAAGCCGACGAAAAATTCCACCACTGAGGGGTTCAGAATCATGTACTGGATCCATAGTACTCGTTTGTGCGTCGATGATACACCCTTTATGTCATGTTTTAGCATATTTTTATAATGTACGTTCTATTTTATTGCATATATTCTGATAGTTATTTTTATTTACGTCTCATTGTATCCCACACTGGTTGACGTCATAACGTTAATGCTAGTTGCCATTGGAAAACAACATTGTGGCACAGAATATTTATTCTGTGCTACAATGAGTGAGGTGTTTGACTCCCGCCGTGACGTCCAAGACTGGCGCGCGTGAAACACTTCGCGCCGCCACCTCGGGTCCTCATATTTGGGGGGTGACAGCCCTCCCCGAGTCTGTCACCTCTGGACCCAACGAAAGACAGCCTCAAACAGCCGCAACGTGCAGACGACAGCACAGCACAGCTATTACAATCTATCAAAATCTAAATCAAAAGTCATTTATTAAAAATAGGCTGAGAATCAGCACTTTTTGAACGTCAATATTATATAAGACAGTCCCCCAAAACGTCGACCCATCGATACTTCCTAGGGCTTTCGCTGGGAAGCAGAAGTGAAGGAACAAACTCCCCAGCAGCACAGCTGTCTGTTCATTTAAAAAAAAAAACACATGGCTTTATATAATACTGTGTAGGTAAAGTATTGCACACAAAAAAAAAAAACAAGACTGAAATTATTTATCATATGCCAGCTAGCCACCCCAAAATACCAGCAAAGCAAAAACAAAAATTAAAATATTATTCAAATGGAAATGTAAATAAGTAAAAACTTATTACCTAAATAAAAGCCCTAGGTATAAAGGGCATGACAGCTCACATATACAGTATGTTACGAAAACCCTGTCCGACCCATAAGGATAATAGAGGTTAGGTAAACACATGACCAAATATAATATAAAATTTTACGTATTCATCATAGTACCAATACAAATGAATTTTGAAATAATCTTTTTTTCCAACGAATTAATTCCAATTTCCCCGAAATTTGGTAATTTTTAAAAAGTGACAACACCGGTATTATTATGAGCGAATAGCGATGCGGCCACGTGCCGCGTGTCCTGCCGCCCGCCCCCCGCGGTCGGCAGGCGAAGGGTGGTCAACGCACATTTAATAAGTTACCTCCTTTTGCGAAATAATATTTATTTTTTTTAGGGGGATTTTTTTTTTAAGTAAAGCCCGGTTTTGTATGCATTAGTAGAATCAGTTATCGATACCTAACAACACCTTCACGGGTCGGACAGGGTTTTCGTAACATACTGTATATACATTGTAAAAAAAAAGCAAATTATATGAACTTACATAATGTGTCAGTAAGCAAATTCTGTCAGTATGCCTAGTATGAGTTTTCATTACGAGACTCGATCGTCGATATCGACCGCGTTTGGCGCTTTCATTGGTTGAGAGTTGTTACAACCTTGAAGCTGGCCAATCAATGAGTCTAGGCCTACAGATTTCTTTATTCGATTTTCAACTTTACTTAAAACATTAAGGCTCAAGGTTGATTGAAAATATTTGACAGTTTAGGGGTACCTGGACCTGCTCTCGTCCGTACTTTCCGACGTACATTTGTAAGATTTATGTGTATAAAACATGAACAATTAACCTACATAAATGATAAAGTAAACTCAATGCTTTTCTCCAGTCGTAATAACCGCGCAATATGAGACAGAAGACTGTCTATAAATAGACGAGAAACAAAAGCTCCTTCTACTTGTTCAGCCTACAGAGGTTCACTGCTGTACAAAGGCCTTCCCAAGACTTTCCACGGTGACCGGTCTTGTGCTGCCCGCATCCATCGGCTTCCCGCGACCTTCACCAGGTCATTGGTCTGCCCTACGCTGCGTCTTCCAGTACGTGGCCGCTACTCCAGAACCTTACTGCCCCATCGGCCATCGGTCCAAAAGCTCCTAATCCTAATAAAAACGTTAACGTAACCGAATCTATCGCCAGTCGACGTCATTGTTTGCGATTTCTAGAATTTACTGTGGCGTCACAACAATAAATGACGTCTCTATTTCAACTTAGTGCGCAGGTTCAGCCAAAATGGGTACAGAGTACATACGTCATTTCAATCACCCTCAGTTTAAGGAAACACGTAGGGTACTTATTTTTGTGTTATCGCGTGTTTGTTAGGGTTGATTTAGAATAACGTTTATATAAAATTATGTTGTTTGTAATTTTATACGATTTGGAGTATATTAAACGCTTCGGTTTGCTTGTGTTGACTTTACTTAAGTTTCGTTTCGTGGATTGCCCCAAGGACCCATTCTCGTTCCCTACTTTATTACCATGCAAAATTATTCATTAGAAAGACGGTATTTTCAAAAGGCAATTGAGTATTGACACCAATACTGGGATATGCTGAGTTAAAGTAACATTTTCCAGCGACATTCATTATTGACAGAGCTATGGATGACGCGGGCGAGCGACAGACCCTCCCGCCAGGCGATCCCACCGCCCACACACTTGTACAAAAAGGTGAAGGGTGCAAGCACATTTTGGGGGACTGTCTTTTGTAATTTTGATAGTCTAAAAGTGATGATTCTTAGCCTAATTTGAATAAATAACTCTTGATTTTAATATTAACATAGGCAGTTCTCATGACAAGCAAATATGGAACTGACTTTGATCTTTGGATTGCTTGCTGCGTTTTTATGAGACTAACAAATTTTCTACAAACTTGTTTTTTATTTACTTCCAATTGATTAAGAACTGATTTTACAATCGACAGATATTTTTATTTGTGGAACACAAATGGCTGTTTTGGCTAGCTTCTAATGTTATACAAAGCACAGGTCCGTTCGAGTGTGGAGAACTGCAGCCACATTTGGGTTGTTGCTGCAAAATACCACCTGGCAACTTTGGATTCGGTGGAGAGGCGTGTGAAGAGGCTAATTGGTTACTCAGATTTAGTTTAAAACGGTCTCCAAAGCCAGAAGCAAAGGCGAAAAGTAGCCAGCCTGTCGGTGTTCGGATGCATTTTGGTGAGTGTGCGAGCGAATTTCATGTTTTAATTCCCCCATCTTCGTTCCATCATCGGACGACCGGCGAGTTTCCACCCTTACGTTGTTGATAAGTACTACGATCCGGACGAAGCGTTTCACCTCGTCTTTTTTACTGCGTATTTCTTGGGACTGGAACAATTTGACAGTGGCGGCTACAATTTAAGTATCTTCGAGGCTAGAGTGAGTAGTCTCTTAATAAACCAGCGCGCTTTACCATTAACGATTACAGCATTGCTTATCCCCAAGCGGGATTGCGGTGAAACAGTTAGTATAAAATTATAAAAAAACAAAAACTACCAAAAATTAAAAAAAAATCCATGGATAAAATATTCTGGCAAGAGAATAAAAACTCCATAAAACAATTCTTCATTCATAAATTCCAAACCCCATTTCTTTAATTCAAAATAAAAGGCAAACCCACACTTCCTACTCAAAAACAAAAACAAAATCTCAACCAGAGTATATATTACGATATTCCACACAGGTGGATTATCCCACCCCTGTCCCCTAGCCATCCCATAACACACAATACCCATGGGAACCGAAGGGGCGATAATATTAGGGAAGGGGATCCGTGTCTTTTTTTTTTTCGTCAGCCATAATTTTGTACGTGGGCCCTGTGAGAATATGGGATGGGAATATAATGCTAACTACGGGCACATCACAGCAAAAATACAGTATAGCAAAAATAAGCTGCAGCAGCCATAAGGAATAAAACCGGCCGATTGTGGCTCGGTTAGGAATAAATGTACTTTTTGATATTTTTGCCTTGTGGTGTGGACAGCCTCCGTGGCGTAGTGGTAGCGAACGCGGCCGCTGCGCAAGGAGGCGAGGGTTTCGAACCCCGCGCAGTAATATTTGGACTAGTCTGGTCGTACCTCGAAAAGCACGATAAGCCGTTGGTCCCGGTTGCCATACAAACATCTAATGGCAGTCGTTACGGGTTGTTGGTGCCCTCAAATGTCCTACAACTGGTCTAACTGCAATGCTTCTATTTCACCTTCTGGTTGTGGAGGTCAGATGATAAAGCGGACCCCAGTCTCCAAAGCTGAAAAAGCTTTGGATGCGATTGAGATAAACGCTGAGATGATGATGATGATGCCTTGTAGTGTGGACCCTCACAAGGGAAAAATACCAAAAAGATGACTTATATGATAAATGACTTTATTTTATAATTAGGTTTTTACAATCACTTTTAGACATCTTAATTTAAAAAGTTAGATGAGGTTGGCGGTTTCTATTTCACTAGTCTGATAAGAAAGGCCGAAATAAACTCAGAGGTCACAGAACCTTTTAAAGTTCTTTTTTTTATAATTATAAATTAGTGCTTGACTGAATCCCGCTTGATGGTAAGCAGCGGTGCAATTGTTGATGGTAAAGCGCGTTAGTTTGTTAAGAAGGAAGATGACAGTTGAACCAGGTGATGCAATGCAATGGGTGAGTGGCAGAAAACCTCTGCTGGTCCTCGGTTGTGATCCCCGAGGACGAGCAGACGCTGGGCCAGTGCACCCTGGGCGCGGGCAACAATCCGCGGCGATGAGAATGTTGTCTGCGGCGAATTTCTGCCGGAGCGGAGGAGTCGCTCCCGAAAGCTCTCTATCTGCACTCTGCAGCTGCAGAGTGCATGAATAGGGAGCGAGGTGGAGCAGATGGCAGGCCGTTTTTACAGTCCGCGGTCTAGAGTCCAGGGGCGAATGTCAGGCGGAGGCGCGCCCGAATGCCGGCGCGCGCCCCAGATGTGATGCACGGGGTAGTTTAACACCTCACTATCCCGTACAGGAGACGAGGCCCGATCATTTTACAATTAAAGTACTTACATACTAATATCTACCTACACGTGACCGTTACGGCAGTCCAAAGCCTGCAAGTGTGATGGATAATGTTATCACTAGTTAATTACAAACAAGCAAACAGAAATTATTATCAATAAACGCAAGACGACGCCGCGCCCCTACAGGCGCGTGCGGGCGAGCGGTTTGTTGACCATGTTTTTGTTGGGACAACCACGTAAGATAACAAGCATAATCAAAATAACATATCTTAATTTTATCGTTTTTTATTATATCTTTTTGAAATTTTGTACATAGATAATTTACTTAAAAATACTGGACAGGTTTTTCGGGTTTCGCATAAACAAAAAATAAAATTATATAGTATAGTAAATATGTACTTACATTTTGTAAAATGTGTATTATACATACAGTATGTTAAGAAAACCCTGTCCGACCCATAAGGATAATAAAGGTTAGGTAAACACATGACCAAATATAATATAAAATTTTACGTAATCATCATAGAAACAATACTAATGAATTTTGAAATAATCTTTTTTTCCTACGAATTAATTCCAACTTCCCCGAAATTTGGAAATTTTTAAAAAAGTGACAACGCGGGTATTATTATGAGCGAATAGCGATGCGACCACGTGCCGCGTGCCCTGCCGCCCGCCGCCCGCGGAAGGGTGCTTATCGCACATTTATTAAGTTAGCTCTTTTTGCGAAATAATATTTATTTTTTTAGGGGGATTTTTTTTAAGTTTAGTCCGGTTTTGTATCCATTAGTAGATTTAGGTATCGATACCTAACAACACCTTCACGGGTCGGACAGGGTTTTCTTAACATACTGTATATGTGTGCTACTATATTTTGGCTCGCAAGGCAATTAAATAAATAATAAATATTAAACATTTCCTATTTTATACTCTTACCATCTGAAAACGTACAGTTATTTATACAAAAAAAAAACCTGTTTTTAGAATTTGTTGATATAGCGGCAACACCTGTAAAAATACTACTGTCTAGCTGTCATGGTTCATAAAATACATTTTAATGACTGTGGCGGTACCTACAACGCTAGATGCGAACTTCGTTACATACTGACGTCACACAAATGCTGCATCTAGCAAGCAGAGTTTAGTGTGCAACTAGCACGCATACAAGTTCACGTCATCAACCGGTGGGCATGTGCCCGCCAGACAATCAATCAGGGGCTCTAGGCCAGGGATGGCGAACCTCCATGCAGCTATGTGCCACATTTCCCAACTAAAAATTTCATGCGGTTGTGACGTGCTAACAAACAAATCTTAACCTAGTGATACTGAAAAAAATTATAATTAAACTTGCATTAATGTTATTTTAAACCTCTCTGGCATTTTTGGAGACCTGCAGTCACGGCCTTTGGAAGACGTTCGTAGGTAGGTACCGAAACCAACTAGGAGAAGCCCAATGATAGTTTTAATGAAATTTTTGATATTATCCCGTGCCGAAATTATTTAGTTTCGTGCCACCAACGGCACGCGTGCCATTGATATGCCATCCCTGCCCTAGGCCATAGGGGTCCTATTACAATAGTGACAGCATGGTCGATCAGTGATCTCATAATGATCGATTTTGACAAGTTTCGTAATCTATTAATAAAATTATGTCATTATGACTTTCCAGTGGTCAATCACTGACACTCCACTCCATATTAAAAATGTTCAAATCGAGTGGTTTTTAGAAAATCATTTCTACTAACGGGTTTTATAATAATGGCAATACAATAGAGCAGTGTCATTCTATCACCATTCCATTGCGAGACGACTGAGATAATTGATCGATCACTATGGATTTAGAAGATTGCGAACTTTTAAACACAATGACTATGGAATCGTGTTGGAATGACAAATTTATAAAAATAGTAGACTTGGGCCCAAGGTCGGTAGGATCGGAGGATCCTCCCTTTTCTATGGAGGACGAGTGAACTTTACACGCTGTTCCTTATACCTTGACATGGCTAACAGAGAGGCAGTGATAAATAAGGTCCCAGGTTTAACCTTTTATATACATAACCCCGGCTTTCCACAAACGTGGAGCGGGACGGCAAGGAGCTTTATAGCGGTGCACGAATTGACCAATCACTATGCTCGAAATCTCCGCTCCGCTTCAATGGAAACAGCACGAGCGGGTTGGAGCAGAGCTGAACTAGGCGATGCTATGCGGAGGACAATGAGCAATGCGGTGCAGAGCGCAGGAAAGCGGGGTGGTGCTGCGTGGAGGACAGCGGGGCGATGCGGAGCGGAGCGGTGTGTGACTCGCGCGCAATGCGTCGGTTATCATCGTTACGTCATTAGGTGCATACGTATCAAAACGGATGGAAAGTTCAAAAGTATGCTTCGCTTCGCTCCATTCCACTCCACTCCGCTCCGCTTCAGTGAAAACACTGACTACTTTTCACCGCTCTTTACCGCTCCTCTTCGCTCAGCTTCGCTTCAGTGGAAACACTGACCACTTTTCACCGCTCTTCACCGCTCCTCGCCGCCCAACTCCACGTCAGTGGAAACGTGGATTAAAGACTGTGACGTATACCTACTTACATTCCCTGTAAAAAAATAATTACGTGTACAATATGAGTGATTACAGATGGTAATCAAAATTGTTGTTTATGAACGTAAATAATAAAAATAGTAGTTATCATGCTCATTATCTACAGCTTTGCGGAACCCAACTGGACAATCCGCATGGAAAATCACCGATCTGATGGAACTGCGCATTTTTATGTACTTAATGACTTTAATAAAACAATAAAAATAATCCTTATAAATGCTAAAGTTTGTGAGAATGTACGGATGGATATTTCTTACTCTTTCAAACAAAAACTACTGAACGGCACCCTAATTGTATAACACACTATTACTCATCATCTGAGCGTTAATCCCAGCCACATCTGATGCTTTTTCAGCTTTGGAGTCTGGGGTTCGCTTTACCAGTCCAACTGCTGATTGTTGGCTAAACTTCGATATTTTCCGTGAAGCGACTGCCGTCTGACGTCCACAACCCGAAGGCGATATCGAAGCATTGCAGTTAGACCAATTGTTGGACTTTTTGAGGGCTCCAACAACCTGTAGCGACTACTATTAGATGTTCGTATGGCAACCGGGACCAACGGTTTAACGTGCTTTCCGAGGCACGACCAGACCAGTGCAAATATTCATATTCTTGCATAAAAATATTTGCACTGCACGGGGATTGAACCCGCGCCACCTTCTACAGCGGCCGCGTTCGCTACCGCTCCGCCACGGAGGCTGTCACGTATGCTTCAAAATTATTCCAACTGTTAGTGTTAAAGCATGCAACCATTCTTACATCAAGCACATTCAAATTTCACGATTCCTTCCCATGCAATTCCTAATTCCATATATCTGGCTTAAAGGCCTAGAGACTAAGCCAGAAAACTTACAATAAAACAACAGCCAACTTCTCTCTGTTTAAACACATCATCATCAAAAAATAGCATCAACAACGTACGTCGATCTAACCATCCTTTAAAACAATCATTACCCCTTGAATCCGATAACAAAAGTGAAAAGTGAACATCTTGTGGAGGCTTCCATCATTACGCGGAGAATGCGGCGCTGTATATATATCAGTAAGTCCTTCCCCGTGTCTTTCCTACTTACACATTTTGTTTGTGCAACATGTAATTTCCTAGGAAATCGCGCCTCAGAAACGCAGTTCAACTGTCGAAGGAAATACCAATAACAATATCAAACAGTGATGGTGTGTTACGCAAACACCCTCTGATTTAGATGAAATTTGGCTCACAGATGGCTTATAACCAGAAATAACACATAGGATACTCTTTATCCCGATATTCCCACGGGATCGCAACTTATGCGGGTGAAACTATGGGACGCAGATAGTACATAATATTACTGTTTTTTTTTTTTTAATAATTATAAACTAGCGCTTGACCGCAATCCCGCCTGATGGTAAGCAGTGATGCGATCGTTGATGGTAAAGTGCGCTAGTTTATTAAGAGCCTGAAGCCGGAAGACGGCAGTTGAGCGAGGTGATGCAATGTTAAACCCAACAACACGACCAACGATGCTGCGCCAAAGGGAGATTGATCTGAAGACACTCCACGACCAAACTCCCAACACAACCACATTTGGCGCATCGTACCCGGCACACATCGCAACACAACTGCTCCGAGCCGTCCTCCGTACGGCTTCACCAGACATCATGCCGGAACACGACAAATCGCTTGGCGGCAAGGCTTTGTCTGATGGGTGGTAACTTCTGCCGGCGGCCGATGTTATGGCCTACCACCGAGGAAATGTTCACTGTTCGAATGATGTAGTATCTAATTCAATCAATCTGCCTAGTCTTTATGTTTAGGTCAGCTTCCAATATAAGCTGATGGCACAGCTGAATACCATAACTTCAGCAGTTTGTGTGATATAGCCTAATAAACAGTTAGTAAAGTCTGTTTTTTGGGGACAAATCCCGCCACACTTTTTCCCATCCACTGCAACTCCTGAAAGCCAGAATCAACAGAGGAGAAAAACGCCGAGCAATGAAGCTCGACGAGTCCCGGAGAAACGATTCAACTGTCTTGGGTCCCGCAACGAAATTAATCAGAAAAGAATAGCGGAGGAGTAAAGTCTTAATAATAGTTTCCCTATGTTACCCTTCTTCGGTGCCCTAGTAAGGCTCTAATACAAAATAGAATATAGCAATACAGGTGATCACCCACTATAATCTATTTATAAAAGGTGATTTTATCTTTAAACGAAACCTGAATATAGTTTGTTCAGAATAAGCAACTGAATCGATTCCGATCATTTTTACACCGTGTTATGTTTTATCCCAAATTATACAGTATGTTAAGAAAACCCTGTCCGACCCATAAGGATAATAAAGGTTAGGTAAACACATGACCAAATATAATATAAAATTTTATGTAATCATCATAGTACCAATACAATTGAATTTTGAAATAATCTTTTTTTCCCGCGAATTAATTCCAACTTCCCCGAAATTTGGTAATTTTTAAGAAAGTGACAACACCGGTATTATTATGAGCGAATAGCGATGCGACCACGTGCCGCGTGCCCTGCCGCCCACCGCCCGCGGAAGGGTCCATAACGCATATTTATTAAGTTATCTCTTTTTGCGAAATAAGATTTATTTTTTTTGGGGGGATTTTTTTTTTAAGTTTATCCCGGTTTTGTATGCATTAGTAGAATCAGTTATCGATACCTAACAACACCTTCACGGGTCGGACAGGGTTTTCTTAAGATACTGTATATTTAATAAATGTTGCAGTGTGGTTACCGAGCACACAACATAATTCACAGCCGATCATAGTTTCCTAGGGCCCCCGCCACGCCGCGTCGCTGTAGGCGCGGGCAGGTGAGCGGCACGTGGACCATATTTTTGTTGGGATAACCAGGTAACATAACAAGCTCATAACTTTGAGGGTTTTCATGACATCTTTTTGAAATTTTATACAGAGATTCTTTACTTCAAAATACTGCACACGCTTTACGGTTTCGTAATACATAAAATAACGTTGCATAAAGCCTTTTTGGGCACCGAAGGAGGATAAAATCGGGACCCTATTGCAATGCAGTGTGATCGCTCGCTTACTGAAAATTATGTAACCAAATACTGCAGACCCTGGCAATGACCGACAACACGCCAAGATGATGAAGGTCAGGAGTAGAATGCCAGGTTTTAACAGATAATCGTATAATTGAGACAGAGGTTGTTTGTTACTAAGGTCGCAGACGACAATGATGCAATACGGCAAAAGAAGATAAGAATCACTACGTAGTATAAAACAAAGTCGCTTTCTATGTACCGTGTCCGTGCGTAGTTTTAAAAATTTAAACATACATAGTGATATAACTATATGTATGTTTAAATTTTTAAAACTACGCAACAAATTTTGATGCGGTTATTTTAATAGATAGAGTGATTAAAGAGGAAGGTTTAGTTTGTTTGAATTTTTTTTTATTGTTGATGCTAGGTTTGTTCTATGGTTTAGGATTATTCCAATGAACCAGCATTGTCCGTGTTTTTATTTATTGTCAGCACCACTCTGTATAATAAGAGATATACATAATTACCACAAACGTACATCCGGCGGCCTTATCCCATAGTAATATTAATTTTCAAAAAGTGCTGATTCTCATCCTAATTTGAATAAACCTTTTGTTGACGTGATAACGTCTATTAAATCGGTATGCTGGGAGTCATTCGCGAAAACTGCGTAACGGCCGAATCTGACGCTACACGGAGTCCACGCCTACTTAGCCTTGTAGCTTTAGAGTGCAATATTATTTACCTAAAAGCACGGTTGTAAACAATTAGTAGCAGTTTTTCGCATACATGATTAAAGCGTTGATAGCCGAGTGGTGAAACGCTCGGATTAATATCGACTCACTGAAGAGGTGCCGCGGATCGATTCCTGACGGCAACGGACATTTTTTATCCTCTTTAATTTTTTTTATGTTTTAATTTTTTTTTTGTAATTTTTTTATGTTTTTTTTTTGTTTGGACGTTATCACGTTCAAATATCGGCAGTAGACGGAGTTCTACAGACAGCCAATTTTTTTTTTTTAACATAATTACCTTTCGAATTGTTGTTTGTTTTTGTTGGAAATAATTAAGAAAGAGTTAGTTTAACAACGTTTAATGCACGGTAAAGATTTTTACAGAACAGGACACACTAGCGCCACACGTTAATATATGGACATAATTTAGAAACAAGTGAGTTGATTGATGTTTACTATTTCAACATCCTCCCTTAAACTCAAATCAACCCCATCTTGGAGGCACAGTAGGCCAGTTTGGCATATGGTGTCGCCTTAGTTAGGGCATCTGCCACCATCAGGTCGGTTTGTATATACTGCACACTGTTTGTAACTACTTTATCACGTACATAATGGTGCCTCACATCTATATGCTTAGTTCTGGAATGGTAGCCATCGGATTCTGATAATTTAATAGAGCTTTGATTATCGCTGTAGATAGTCATTGCCTGATTCTTCAGTAGAGGTCAAAATGTTTCTTGTAGTTGCTTTAGCCACATAGCCTCTTGAACACAGGACGACAAAGACATATACTCCGCTTCAGTTATCGATAGAGCAACAGTTGGCTGCCGTTTAGAATTCCAGCTAATCGCTCCTCCCTGAAACAAGAAAATGTACCCAGTACACGAGCGACGGTCCTCTTCTGAACTTGCCCAGTCTGCGTCACAGAAGCCATGAGTCATAGTTTCCTCTGGATTGTGTTTATAACTCAACCTATAATCTTCAGTACCCTTTAAACACCGCATAACACGCTTCAATAACATCCAATGTGTCATTTCGGGTTTCTGATTATATTTACTCATTAAATTTATCACACACACTCCCCAAAATGTATCCACCATATTTTGGTGTTCCATATATAGAACACCGAAAAGCTGGCTACTCTACGCCTGTGCTCTAGGCTTTGGAGACCAACTCGAGTTATTAATGTATTATTATTAATGTTTGGTACCGCAGGATGCTGAGGTCATTAACCTGTAAGCGCTTCCTTATCAACATGTACATCATGTAGAAAATATGAAAAATTAAAAATAATTTCCTGTGAGTAAACTAATGGACCTATTTATATGATTTTTTATGGGTAGACTGAGAATATGTTGAGGTACACGATGTTTAATTTATTGTCGTATTGTCAGCATCACTCTGTTTAAACTAGTATAATTTTTGATGTACTAATAGAAGTGTTTCTCAGCCCAGTTTTTATAAATGACTTTTGATTATGATACTTCCAATAAACATTTAGACGTACAATAAGATGAATACAGAAACTAATTCGCGACCAATGACTCGGTGAACTGATGAGTACCAGTGTAAGTTGATTCGGATGGGAATCTTTCAGAGCTAATAAAGGAGATGTTTGTTAGAACTAAAAGCATGACTGGTGAGCGCACGTTTCATTACTAAGAATCGCCTAAATTCCAAACGTCACCAAGTCGTAATAACTAAATAAATCTGTGAAGTATACCTAAATACAAAACGTTACGACGTAATAGGGTATTTGACTAAAAAAAACTAATTAGTCCGTCAGTCAGATTTCCAAAAAATACTAGACACGTATTTTTTCTTTTTTTCCTATAAACAAAAAATGAAGACGACACAGTGCGTAGAAAACTCGTGTGACGTCATTGCACGCTACAATTTTTAGCGAGCAGTGACGTCACCAGCCACCACTCCTGATCTTTGATGCCTTTTATATTTGTCAATTTTTATTGATTTGAGAAAACAAGATATACGTATCCAATATTTTTCTACAATATGAATGACGGACTCAATAGATTTTTTTTTACCCAGAAAACACCTCTATTGTAGAGGTAGAAGGAACAGCGTGTAAAGTTCCCTCATCCTCCATAGAAAAAGGAGCCGTGCACTACTTGTAGGTCATAAAAATATTTGTTCCGTGCGGGAACCGAACCCGCGACACATAGCGCAGCAGTCAATAGCTTAACTGCTCTAACCATGCAATCAAACTATTATAAACGCGTAGTTTTCGATATGTTTTTTTATATGCTTCGGTCCTATTGGTCGCAGCGTGATGAATAAAGCCTTATCTATACTAATATATAAAGCTGAAGAGTTTGTTTGTTTGAACGCGCTAAACTCAGGCACTGGTCCGATTTGAAAAATTCTTTTTGCGTTGGATAGCCTATTAATCCAGGAAGGCTTTAGCCTATAACATCATATAATATCACGCTGCGACCAATAGGAGCGAAGCATAACTAAGTCGCTGGCGGCCGCTAGTATGTTATATAGCCAACCCAAACAGATTTTTTTAAACCGGATCAGTAGTTCCTGAGATTAGCGCGTTCAAACAAACAAACTCTTCAGCTTTATATATTAGTATATAGATTGTAGGTACATACGAGCATTATCCTAAAGACGGTCCATTTTATGGACTTCTTATTTTAAAACAACAACCGGCATCGGTTCCACCTGACCTCATGACCTCTACCACAGATATCCGCATCGAATGCATTCGCACTAGCCAAGAGTCGACCTCCAATTGTTCTAAGCATCTAATTCAGTGCCATCAATCAACACAATACGAAGAACAAAAGAATTAAGATCTGTTCACATTGTAAGAATAAAAATAATGACACTGCCTTTTTAATTAATGACACCACCTGAGGATTTTCAACCGTATTGTATTTAGAATAAAGATTACAGTGACTGAAAGAGTACTTGACAAGGGCCAGCAGGGTAACTGCGTAGCAATGGGTTTCATTTTGACAGTTCAACAACATTCATTGCGTTATTTACGTTGTTGAACAGATACATTTTCGAACATAGGGAGCAATGGAATAGCAATAAGCTTCAAAATGATTCCAAGTGATAGTAGTGGTCTGTGTTACTTAATTATTGTGCAGAACCCAAGATCACCTTATTGTTGTCAAAATAAAAAGTATTAAAGATGAAAATCAGAGATCAACAATAGTTTTTTTTTTTAAAGTTGCCGCTCATTTGAAATTTCTCCTGTATTGTGGTGTGTGTGATGATAAATGTATACCTAACTAAATAAAGCAATGGTATAAGTACAAGCCAGCTGGACGTATAGCAAGACTATCATTAATAGTGCTGTGACTATAGTGGTTTTATTACACCAAACGCTTACCCATGTGATAAGTGGACGTCACAGTGGGTACCTTTAAAAACATATACAATATGTAAAGAAAACCTTGTCCGACCCATAAGGATAAATAACATCGGCTGCCGGCAGAAGTTACCATCCACCAGATAAAGGCTTGCTGCCAAGCGATTCATCGTGTTCCGCCCGGTATGATGTCTGGTGAAGCCGTACGGAGGACGGATCTGAGCAGTTGTGTTGCGATGTATACCGGTTATGTTGCGTCGAATGTTGTTGTGTCGAGAATTTGGTCGTGTAGGATCTCCAGATCAATCTCCCTCTGGCGCAGCATCGTTGGTCGTGTTGTTGAGTTTAACATTGCATCACCTTTTTTTTTTGTTCCGGGTTGTAAATCCTCATAGGATGTCCGCCGCCCAGGAGTGGGCGACGGGGTCTGTCAGACTTTTACTGACTATAACCACCCCGGTGTCTCTTCTATCACCAGCGCACGTGGGGCCGCGGGAGTCTAAATTCTTCCACGGCCCCACACCATCGTGCTGGCCCGGTCTGTCCGGGCCTCGTCTCCTGCACTGGGTAGTGGGATGTTAAACTACCCCATGCATCGCCTCAGAGGCGCGCGACAACACTCGCGCGCGCCTCCCCCTCGGGGTCCATCAATAGGTGGCGGGGACTTCCCCATGTCCCTCGCCCCTGGACCCTACAATGGGGGGCGTAAGAGGGCGTTATCCGCCCTTCCTCGGCGCCCGGTGCGTTTCTGCGGCCCGGGAAGGGAGTTGAGATCTCCCTCTCCCGTTCCGCAGCTTCCTTCTGCGACATCACGTCCTCGCAGAAGGACACCACCGCGTCCCACGACTCTGCGCTACCGACCATTCTCCGCACTACTGCCGGCAGCGTCAGGTCGCCTCCTACTTCTTTTGTGAGGACACGGCGCTGCTCCTCCCAAGCCACACACTCGGAGACCGAACATTGCATCACCTCGCTCAACTGCCGTCTCCCTTCCTATTCACTAAGTTTTTTAGTGAATAGGCTAAATAAACTAGCGCGCTTTACCATCAACAATTGCATCACTGCTTACCATCAGGCGGGATTGTGGTCAAGCACTAATTTATAATTATTAATAAAAAAAAATAACATTCCCACTATTGGGACACAGGCCTCCTCTTGATGAGAGGGAGTGGGCCGTAATCTACCACGCGGGCCCAGAGTGGGTTGGTAGATGTCACATGTCTTCGAAGCTTTAGCCTCTGGGACATGGAGTTTCCTCACAATGTTTTCCTTCACCGTTTTGAGAGCAGTGATGAAGAAATTATTTACACACAGTGAAGCGCCTGGCGGGGTTTGAACCTACGGTCTACAACTTTTAAGTCGCGGCCGATATCACTGGGTCACCGCAGCTCGAGATTCAACTCCCACTACTGCATGATACCTACTTCAATTGATTTCATTATTTCTGTTATTATACCGAAGCACTTAAGAAATATTTTTAAACATATCTAAGCGCACGGTAGTGCTCAGACCAAGTTCCAATGGCAGGTTTTCATGCTCTACTTAACACTTGATTATTTATGTAATTAAATTGCCCTGCCAAGTTCAAATTTATAAGTATGACGACTTCAGCGACGGCTTAGCGATTGGGTCGTTACCATCTTATTGTGGCTCCATTCGTAGGTGTCGCGTTTAATTAAAGCACAAAGTGTTAATATACCTTCCAATCTTGACAATAACAATTTAAATAGGCAAACCGACAGTTTCTCTCTGGAGAAGTGCCCTGGTCCGCCCCTAAATGCGAAGTGACCGTTCGACAATCCCCACTTACCAAAACGACTGTCACGTGCCGCCATTACAAAATAACGTCTCAGCGTTTGCTCCACTAAAACACACACATAAATCAAATTAGTAACTGTTAATAAAATGATATCGTTATCCAGGTCAAGTATTACTTATAATTTTATTTCATCTAAACTTGGCATTGGATTGGATTTCAACCCTTTAAGCGAACAATTAGCCGATAGGAACTTGGCCCTCTGCTTAACAGGTATGTATTTGGCGGGATGTAATTATTACATTACATAATAACATAAACAACTGCACCCCGCAGAATACATTTCATATAACGTGTAAACATTTCAAAGTAAGTATTGTTACTTACTTACTTTGAAATGTTTACACGTCATTTGAAAACCTCTGCCAATATAAACCGTCTTTTAGGTATAAGACAAACCATTATACATATTATTTATTAATCTGTCAGATTACACGGTGATACAAGCGTCATAGCCGTCTTCCATTTATTGGGAAACTTTGCGTTTCATGGAAATCCTCGACTGTGAGTAAAACCTCAAAAGCAATATACACAGAAGTGCAATGAGAGAAAACAGGCGGGCAGACAAATCGAAGCACTCAATTTGGTACCTAAGCATAATAATTGAATCGATAATTTGAGATACTGGTTAGTTTCCCAAATTACCAGAATCGCAAAACGCCGGATCCGCCATGTACCAAATAGCAGCATACCAAAACTACAGTTCTAAAAAATTGAGTTTGTATAGACTATTCTACATTCAAATTGTTACACAATAAATCTATATAATGAATATTTGAAGCAAATTTCTAAACCTTTGCTTCATAAGTTCAATAAATGTTTAGATGCTCAAAACGTAAATATAACGCAAAGAATATTGTTAAACTGTCAAAATTAAAACGTTCCGATTGATGAAAAAAACCAGATCAAGGATGCAACTAAGTGCTCAGTTTGTAAATGTACCCAGAAAGCTGCGGTCCGTGATGAGTGCCGCCGTATAACTAAAATTATCACTCATTGTGATTCATAATGATGACCACGACTACTCCGGCAAGAGTGTACCGACTAAAAAGAAGAATTAGCAATTATTTATTGCACTGATAAAATGAGATTGGCATCCACAGCTACTTTTAGAACAGACCATAGACGCTTACAAAAGGCAGTCTCATAAAAGACAAATGACTGTAGAGTCCGTCTCATGAAAGAGGTCTCGTAAAGGCGGCACCATTATCTTGTGACGGGATCATAAATATTGAAGAATGAAATGCAAATGTATTATATCATCATCATTTCAGCCACATGAAGTCCACTGCTGGAAATGGGCCCTCCCCAAGGATTTCCAAAAAGTTGGACGCGGCCCTCATCCAGCGCTTCCCTGCGATTTTGGTCAGATCATCCATCCATTTAGCCAGTGGGCGTCCGACGCTGCGCTTGCGGGTACGTAGTCGCTATTCAAGAGCCTTTCTGCCCCATCGGCCATCGGCTCTACGAGCTATCTGCCCCGCCCACTACCAGTTACCTACCACCAGAGGCGACTTTAGTTCTTCTACGAATCTCGTCATTCCTGATTCGATCACGTAGAGAAACATCTAGCATGATTTTGTATTATAGGCAATAGTTAATAAATAGCACAATTCAGAACGGTGATAGGTCTATAAGGTAGCTTATTGTAATACGTATATAATTCCACTTACTGCCGCAAGACTTTTTTCGTAAAACGAAATCGCGTGAGCCGTGTCTATGGTTGTGTTTTTTTTTTTCGTTGTATGGCACGGATCTTTTGTATCTATCTACTCTGTGGTAAAACCGTTGGCAGGCTACCAACTATGGAAGATAATGATCTTTACACTTCAGTATAAGGGTTTTCTCGGAAGCGTATACTATTGGGAAGGAAAATATATGTAATTAGGTGATAATTCAACCACCTCTCAAATAAGACAGACTCCGAGAAACTGAATGTCGGTATTTACATTTGCATTTTATAAACGATGGCAGAGTATCGACATGTGAACTGTATCCCTGAAATCAATACATAATTCTGCAACCCTAGTGCCATTTTTGGTAATTCCACTAAGTACATTAGCAAAATCACAACACAATCCTTATGTAATGATAACATAATCATATGCCCCCTTATTCATAAACGCTGCTTAAAGTTAACTTGTGATTAGCGATTTTTTAAACATACATTTTAGACGCTTGCACGTCACTTAACTTTAGTAATCGATTATGAATAAACCCCTTAAACACTGGTGTTTATCCATAAAGAGTGATTTAAGTTAAGTGACGTTAAAAGGTTAAAAATATATGGTTAAAGAATCACTAGTTAAGTTTAAACAGTTTTTATGAATAAGGGGGAAAGTGATTATAACATCACCAGTGTAGTACCAGGATTAGAATAGTAGCAACACTTATCCTCCCGTAGGTATCTTAAGAGACAACTAAGTGAACTCTCACCAGGGAATTGAACAGCAGCGCTTCTTCTGCGCAATATCAAATTACTGCGATCCCCAACCCTGGGACCTGCCAAGCATGGGGATCATGGCAAACCCCCAAAGCAATAAAAGCCTTGGGGAGGCCATTGTCCAGCAGGGGACTTCTATAGGCTGAAGATGAAGAAGATTATAATATGTGTATTCATAACATATCCATAACGCGGCGGCCCAGTCCAGGGTCGCCCCAGCGTATGACAGGTGTCCAGTCTCATACGTCAAGCGACGCTTGAGAGAGGGCACAGTAGCTGTCTGGAACGGGAGGTACACCGGCGGGGCCACGGCTGGGGTCACGCGGATGTTCTTCCCCGATGTGGTGCGCGCGCGCAAGGTCCTGAGGAGCCTCGACAGGACGTCTATTTGGGCGCAGATTTTGACAGGTCACGGCGGCTTCGCCGCGTACCTACATAGATTTAAATTGAAAGACAGTCCGGCCTGTGTGTGTGACACACAGGCAACTGAGACAATCCGGTACTTGTTGTTTGAGTGTCCGAGGCACAAGCGCGACAGATACGACCTGGAATCAAGTACAGGAAGTGTTTTGACTGAAACAACCATTGCCGACCTTATGGCGGATAAACACTCCAGGCCGTATCTGGAGCGGTTTTGCCTCAAGGTGGCAAAAGCATCTATAGAACGCAATAAAACAAGGGGCAGTACAACTTAGCTAAGCCGTTGGTAGCAAGATGTACTAGTTTTAAGAAAGCTGTTTTAATGAAACAATAAATAAATATGATAAGGATGTATAATTGGATTAATGTATAAATATATAATAGTAATAGATAGTAAGTAAGTTTAAATGTATATCAAAAGACGAGATAAAAAGATTATGGGGAAAAGAGCAGCCTTAAAAAAGCACAAGCCCAAGAACAGCTCATTTAAAGAAAACAAAAGAAATTGGCAAAACATTAACGTAAAAAACGTTTCTTGCTACGCAAGAAGGAAAAAAGACGGCTATTAATAAAAAAAAAAAAAAAAAAAACATATCCATAACATAATCAGCCTATAATGTACACACAATTGAGACACAAGTCTCCTCTCTGTCATAGGTTGTGGGCCGTAATCTACCACGGGGACCCAATGTGGGTTGATAGAACTGGAGTGAGCCTAGTAGAGTAACGCCATCTAGTTTTGGGCTTACGAGCTACAATCGATCATTACAGTCACATGTCTTCAAACCACTTTACCTTAACAAGAAATAACAAAAACATATTCTGGTTTTAATATTTGTTGTAATAGAGGCAACAGAAATACATCATCTGTGAAAATTTCATCTTTCACGGTTCATGAGACTAGTGACAGACAGATAGACAATGAAGTTTTAGCAATAGCTTCCCGTTTACTCTTTGAGTACGAAACTCTAGGAAAGAGTCCATGACTTCAGAAACCAAACAGTAAGCATACTCTAAGCACCAAAAGCTAGCAAACACAAAATTCAAGAATCGTTCCTTCAAATCTTCATGAATCAAGGCCGACTAAAATAAACACTAATTATTATTATTCCAAATCGTCGAACGTCGCAAAAAATGTTAATTTAGTAAACTTATTACAATAGGCAACGTACTATGAAGTCGGTTAAAAATTAAGTGACAACGTATCTTAACGCTAATTTACACTAATGTGGGTACGTCATTTAGGCGATATGAGCTGTTAAGTGTAGTTAGATATAAGATGGGAATAACAAGTTTGAAATACGTAGGTAATATTTGAAAAGGTGTCTTTATGTATTTCTGTGCATAGCTGCCAAGGACCAATCCTT
The DNA here is from genome assembly GCA_037179545.1 of Sesamia inferens. Taxonomy (NCBI): domain Eukaryota; kingdom Metazoa; phylum Arthropoda; class Insecta; order Lepidoptera; family Noctuidae; genus Sesamia; species Sesamia inferens. The sequence continues at coordinate 9,712,428 of CM073935.1, read as the reverse complement.
ATTAATGGCCACAAGAAGATTGATCTGGAGACCCTCCACGAGCAAACTCCTGACACAACAACATTTGGCGCATCGTACCCGGCACACAACGCAATCGCAACACAAGTAACTGCTCAGAGCTGTCTTCCGTACGGCTTCACCAGACACCATGCCGGAACACGGCAAATGCCGCTTGGCGGCATTACTTTGTCTGGTGGGTGGAAACTCTAACTTCTGTCGGCAGCCGATGTTATGACCTACCACCGAAGCGAGATCTACTCTGATTTTTGTGTTTATCGGTGGTGAACGCTGCCAAAAACTTAAAATAAACGGAACGCAACCATAGTAGTGTGCGTGCTTCCGCTGACCGCCGCACGGCGAAACGAACACACTTCCTTTCGAACTGACAAGCAAGCTAACAAGTCATGGCCACGATCTTTTAACGGTCACAATAATGTAATTAGTTTTAAGTATTTGAAGTTACCCCCGGGCAGATTTAGGCCTCAAAATTCAAAATTAATAAAGTTAGAGAGTCTGTCAGTGAATTGCGTCGATGTGCGCCTCCTCGTGATCTGGTCTGGTGGTCTACGAACTCCGCATCCGAAGGTTAGAGGTATGTGGTTTGTCACTTGTAGCACTTTGATCTGAGAGATATACTCCTAAAGTATCATTCTATCACATATTTGCTTATAGTTTCTAATATATTGCTAAACTAAATACAGTCCACTTGAATCTTGTTTAAAATGAAAGATGTTGCCGCCACAAGTAGGTAGTTCGTCCATCATTGTGGTATGTCCCAGTGTTCATAAACGAAAAACCTTCTTATCAAAATGGCAGTAATACATAATATCTTTCCTTGAGCCCAACGAAACCTTAGAAGAAGAGATCTTAATGCCAACGGCATTGTTTGATGGGACCACTTAGGACGGCAAACAGTTCATATGTATGTATGTCTTCATATATATATATATATATCATATTTTACCGACATATTGAGTGGTCTGATTCTGCCCTCTATTCACACTAAATTGCCATCAAAGATGAAAAAAAAAGAAAAGAAATAGTAAATATCGAACTTTTACACATGGCTACACATTAAGCATTAGGGCTTTTTGTACAATCGGAAGTCGGCGTTTAGTGGTTATCTTTGCTTGCTGTATTAAGCTTAATTTGGAGTCGTGCGTACCATAATATAGTTACGCTAAATAAATAGATAGACACACGGAGCTCGTTTACTCTTACTTTATAAACGGTTCCGCGGTACTTAAGCTCGGTCATTTTTCTAGTACTAAAACACTAACCATGGGATGTCCTCAGGGTTCAGTTGTCGGTCCTTATTTATGGAATTTGGGTTTTGATGACTTCCTCTACTCTATTAGAAAGAGACAAATTAACCACGCCACTACGAGCGTTTGAGTTCACCGTCAGTATGTGTTTCTCTATACTACCTAACCTACTGATGCGTGAGTTTTTCGTTTGTTTTTAATATTTGTGTTATTTAAACTGTGACGGATTCTGTAAGGTAATTTAATCGCAGATTTGGTTAAATACTGTGGATTTTGTTTGTTATTATGGCTTTAATTCATATAGAGTGCTGTTCTACAGATTACCTGCTTACAAATGAAACTTCATTTTCAAAACTAAGTTATGCATACAAGAAGCATGTTATTCAGTTAGGTCGAGCACTCCCACACATGATTATTGATTGCAAAAGGCGAGATGGATTTTTTAAACATTTTCACGCGTCGTTATATGATAAATCTACATGGATGACAGGCAGTTGCAAACTGAACAAAATGTTTTGTTTTCCGTGTTTGTTATTTTCTGATACGAAATCTGTTTGGAGCAGTACGGGTTTTACGGATATTAATAATTTGTCTAACTCAGCCAAAAAACACAAAAAAAACAAAAAACAGCCATCAAATAATTTGCTTAATAAAATGAAAAGTAATCCCAATTTTTATAACAACATTTTAGCTCATTTTGTTAAAAAAAACAGACGCATTGCATTAGAATATAAATAACGTTGTGATTGTGTATAATTTGCTTTATTTTTGCTTAATATTTTTGTTGGTTTTGGATCGGTGTTTGTGTGGTTCGGTTTTTAACACTTTATTATTTTTGTAATTTTTTATTTTATTTTTTCTTGACTCTTATTCCCTAACAATAGGTACTTAACTTAGTACTTACTAACAAGCATGCATGTGTGGTATAGAGATGCACGTCGAAAAAGGCTTTTCACAAAGCCGCTTTTATCATACTTGAAAGATACTGTTATCAAATCATCAGTCCTTTTTTGTATGGTGAAGGTGGGGCTTTTCATATTATTCTTATCTGAAGACCTCCTCCAAGATATCCTGCAGTAGGTAAGTGTTTAAGTGTTTATTTTTTGGACCGGCTTCCCTTTGTCAAAATTTCACCCTTCGCCACTGCTACCTACTTAGGATGTATGTGCTACGGTGCACCTGTTTGGGCCGATAGGGCCAGCATAGGAGCGGCACGACGTAAACTGCTTCAAAGCCAACGTTTGGCATTGATATTTTTATGCAAGGCGTATAGAACGGTCAGTACTGAAGCCTTACCGGTACTGGCAGGTGTACTTCCGGTCGACCTTGAGGTACAGCGACGTGCTTCAATGTACTACTCCGCGAGGGGGGAGGCCATGGACACTAATTTTGTTACACAACGCGACTTTAATAAAATCTCTAGATTATTTAAACCTCAGACTGAAGTCTGGGAGGACCTCTTATCCGAATGGCAAAGTAGGTGGGATAATTCCATCAAGGGCCGGCACCTCCATCTGTTCTTTCCATCCGTTGGCGATCGGCTGGCTAAGACATGGCTGGTGGTTGATCACTGCGTTGCCCAATTTCTCACAGGTCATGGCAACTTTAAAAGTAAACTGTATTCTTTTAAACTTGTTCCTTCCCCTTTGTGTCAGTGTTCTACATCGAACTGTGAATTTGAACAGTCCGCACATCACATCTTGTGGGAGTGTGTTCTTTGGCAGAATGAACGCAATATTATGTTGGATAGTGTACAAGTTACATCCGGAGTCGTTTATTATACGGACCTTGTAGAAACTAGAACCAATTTCCGTGCGTTCAGGCGCTTTTGCCATACCTATTATTGGAATCAATTGTAACAGCTAATACCTACTTAGGACTCATTAACTTAATCAAATTTTATTCCGTTGTGTTTGGCAATCTGGGCTTCTCCCAGTTGCAATAATGTCCCTTTGTGCCGTTTGGCCTAGTTCTGTTCTGTCTCCTGCTTGTTATGGAGGGAAGTGGAAAAAATATATTTTTTCTTACTCCTCCGCTATTCTTTTCTGATTAATTTCGTTGCGGGACCCAAGACAGTTGAATCGTTTCTCCGGGACTCGTCGAGCTTCATTGCTCGGCGTTTTTCTGGCGGTCGCCACTGTTGATTCTGGCTTTCAGGAGTTGCAGTGGTTGGGAAAAGTGTGGCGGGTTTAAAAAAAAAAAAAAAGACACACGGAGCTAGTATAAGTATAGAAACAAAAAATACAGCAGTCGATCGACTCTGCAACAATCTCACGGTAAACATTTATGTAAAGTGAGCTATTCTATTCAATTTTTTTATTATGGCAACTAAAATCGATGGGTGTCGACTATTTTGCCAATGTCAAGGGGCTTGAAAAGCAAGAGTTTATATATAAAAAAAGGAATAATCAAAACCAAAACTTTAAATGCTACAGTTGACCTGTGTAGATCTTGAAGGGTTAGTACTGGACTGAAACAAACAAAAACATAAAACTACATATTATATTTTATCTACTCTCATATCAAAAAAATAAAAATATAAAACTAAAAAGGAGTTTATATTGACGTACTTTACCCATAGTATATCGAAAGGAAATTAAATTATAACATTATTTCTCTAACAAAATAATGTTATAATAAAAAAAAATTCATTACCGTACAGATTACAAACCATAGATAGCACTATTTCATTTTTCATCTGTGGCTGCGCGCGCTTTGGCGCGTGCTCTTTGATGCAGGGTGCAGAATTCTGGCGCCAAATACGTTTCTTTGCATTGCGAGTTGTTAATATGTTTCGCTGGACACATAATTGATTATTATTGTTTCTTAAAATGTATGAGATTAGATAAAGTAGTGTATGAAACTGTACATAATTAGGTATTACACACTCGTGTGATACTATTAAAAAACTCGCTTCGGTCGTTTTTTAAACTCACACTAGTGCATAATATCCCTCATTATGTAACAGTTTCATAAACTATTAATAATTGTTAGAAGTAAAGTGAGCTGTTATTGACAGTAGTAGTGTCAATCACTGAGTATTACTTGGCATGACAGCTCAATTCACCGGAATTTTCACCATGAGATGCTAACAGAACCACACTGCTACTGAGGCCTTTGGCATCTTAAGAAAGTTTCTTCAGAAATTAAGATAAAAACAGCCTGTACATACTGTTACGAGCTAGGAGAAAGAAACAGAACACAGAACGGTACTAAAATGCCGTTTAAGGGTCAATGACAAGTAGAACCTAGCTGATTTCAGACCGATGTCTTCCCTTATGTCCACGAAGTCTGTATCGTACACAAACAACAGCACCACAGAAGTAACTTCACGTAGTTCTTGAAGTGCTCGTTGCAATTGTCGCTGTAGATGTTCTCAAAAATCGCTTAATTTGTGATTCGTCCGCTGAATCACACAGCTTTATATGTGCAAGGTGATCGTATGATCCAGATCTATCTCGAGGTTTTAATAATATCGCTCTATTTCCAGTACACCACCAGACAAAGCCTTGCCGCTAAGCGATTTGTCGTGTTCCGGCATGATGTCTGGTGAAGCCGTACGGAGGACGGGTCTGAGCAGTTGTGTTGCGATGTGTGCCGGGTACGATGTGCCTAATGTTGTTGTGTTGGGAGTTTGGTCGTGGAGGGTCTTTGGATCAATCTCCCTTTGGCGCAGCATCGTTGGTCGTGTTGTTGGGTTTAACATTGCATCACCTCGCTCAACTGCCATCTTCCTTCCTATTCGCTCAGTTTTTCTGTGTGAAAAGGCTCTTAATAAACTAGCGCGCACCATCAGCGATCGCATTACAGCTTACCATCAGGTAGGATTGCGGTCAAGCGCTTGTTTATTATTATTATTATAAAAAAAACATTCTTGTTTCATCCCCTGTAACTACAACAAGCAGGTAGTAATTTAGATGCAGGCCTTTCGTTCTCAATATCGATGAAACCTGTACCGGTCTCCTCGCGATGTTTTCCTTAAATATTTTGAGAGCAGTGATGATGAAATACATATGCAATTAACACAAACTAAATTGTGTGATGGGGTTTGAACCTACGAGCTACAATATAGGACGCGGCTGATAACACTAGGTGTTAGAGAGCGTGGACTGTATGAGGTGATGTAGCTGGTAACGGATGCAATGAAACCAACGGGGTCACACGAAAACAGTAACTATAAAGGCTGTATCTGACATCGACGCACATACGAGTACCATGGACCTAGTACATGATTCTGAACCCCCCAATGGTGGAATTTCTCGTCGGCTTTTTCATGACTTAAAAAAAATATTCTTTTTTTCAATTTAGACCGTTCATAATTGCTATACTTTTATAACCCAATAAGATTTTAAAGTAAATCAGCTGATATAATAGAGTTCACATCAGGGATCAACATCATACCTACAAACCCGCACGGCGGCACGCTTGCAACGTTCAAACGACGAGCCGACACTCTTTTTTAAACACTGTGAATTCTGTAACCGTTCATTAACGACATGAATGACTATCATAATTTTATTAGTGGCATGCGGTGTAGTCTTTCGCGAAGTTTGCGTTACGATGTCAGATACACCCTGTATTGTAAAATAAATCAAAATCAACCGCACAATGCCACGGAAACGAAGAACTAATGAAAAACCATTTTAAAAGCAGTCAAAACATTTGACTTAATAAAAAGACACGTAAAAAAGTAAAAAAAAATTAAAAACCAATGACTAAACCAGCCAGTTACCAACACTAGGCCTCCGCTGCTCTTCTTCCTTATTCTTAGCGTTAGGGTTAAAACGGAACCCGTAATGTATCACTACGTTGTCCTTGGGGTTTCGCTGCGTGCTCGAATCAGGAATGAGGAAATCCGCAGAAGAACGAGAGTAACCGACATAGCTCGAAGAATAACAACACTAAAGTGGCAGTGGGCTGGACACATTGCCCGTAGGACCAATACCCGGTGGGGCCGCAGGTTCTCGAGTGGCAACCAAGCACCGAAAGACCCAGCATGGGTCAGTGAAGGTCGCGGAAAACCGCGGGATGCGGGAGGGGCAGGACCCGTCGTCGTGGAGATCCTTTGGGGAGCCCTATGTCCAGCAATGGACGTCTTTCAGCTGAAATGATGATGACAACGTTGTTCTTCTCTATATTAGTCTGATGAGACCTTTTTTTTCAAGAACTCTTAGAAGTTTCAAGTTAAAATTACTTACGAATACGTATGTCTACCATCTCTTGGAGTGTCCAATAAAGACAAAAAATACGGCCAGTTTGGAGTTGATACTCGCAAATAAAACAAAAACAAAACCTACTTAATAACCGTTGACCTAGAATCATGAAATAGGCCAAGGTGCAAGGTTTCATAACGAAAAAAGTACGAAAATCGTTAAATTGCTGTTTTATTACTCTATTTCGCCGAAAAGACTTTTCTAAGATTTATAGAAAAGAGGACGGGTCTGAGCAGTTGTGTTGCGATGTGTGCCAGGTACGATGCGCCAAATGTTGCTATGTCGGGAGTTTGGTCGTGGAGAGTCTCCAGATCAATCTCCCTCTGGCGCAGCATGTTTGGTCGTGTTGGTCTTGGGTTTAAGATTGTATCACCTCGCTCAACTGCCGTCATCCTTCCTATTCCTAAGTTTTTTAAGTGAATAGGCTTAATAAACTAGTGCGCTTTACCATCAACGATTGCATCACTGCTTACCATCAGGCGGGATTGCAGTCAAGCACTAGTTTATAATTATAAAAAAAAAATAGGCCTCAATAATTTATTTAAAACCACGTGTACCAACACTCGAAAGTTTAAAGGACAAACTGGAGTCAACAGTTTGGGAGCGACCGAGCCAAAATCAATGAAGTTATTATCTTAGCCAGACGATTAAAAAAATATAGAAACGTAAGCAAATCAGACGTCATTGCTTGGCCGTCTGAGGAGCGGAGTTTCTCCAGATTGTTCGAGAACAATATGTTGTGAAATGACATTTTAATTTAGTATAGATCATCAGAAAATGATTTAGCTCACTAATTGCGTAACGCACTGTTGATTTTTTGGGATATTACTAATCCATTGCTGTATATGTTCGGAAAATATGTGTGCTCAACAAAGTAAATAAACGCAATGAATGTTGTTGAACTATCAAAATTAAACCCATTGCTAGCAAGAAAGAAACATAACATTGGCTGCCCGCAGAAGTTACCACCTACCAGACAAAGTCTTGCCGCAAAGCGATTCGTCGTGTTCCAGCATGCCGCATGATGAACGGTGAAGCCGCACGGAGGACGGCTCTGAGCAGTTGTATTGCGATGTGTGCTGAGTACGATGCGCCAAATGTTGTTGTGTCGAGAGTTAGGTCTTGGAGGGTCACCAGATCTATCTCCCTCTGGCTCAGCATCGTTGGTCGTGTTGTTGGGTTTAACATTGCATCACCTCGCTCAACTGCCGTCTTCCTTTCAATCCACTGTTTTTTTTTGAGTGAATAGGCTTTTAATAAACTAGCACGTTTATCATCGACGATTTCATCACTGCTTCCATTGGGCGGGATTGCGTTCAAGGACTAGTTTACATAATTAGAAAAAAATAAATACTGGAGAAATCAGGTTTGGAAAATTAGTATAAAAAATTAGGTTAGGATATCACCTCGATCCCGCCATGACCCGAGGTGGCCCACAGTGGGGGCACCAGTCGGGACTTGCGGAAGTTTAGTTTGATCCTGTGACCCCCGACATAGGTGTGAAATGGAACAGATCCCGCCACCCACCGCAAGGCTGCGGACATCTATGAAGATTTTCCACCCCTAAAAAAGAAGTTGGGTTACTTAATTAATGTCTGTAGGGAGGTGTACTCATTGGAATACACAAAGGTCCACTTCACTAAGTGCGGAAACCAAACCCATTATATGGATTTTTACCTTCTTACTGTTGCCTAAATAAAAAAAAACTATTGTCCTTTAACTGATGGCGAATTTAAAAATAGAAAATGGTAGTAAGGAATAAGTAGGAGTTTTTGGCGGGAAAGTCAACCTGAGTGTCACGCTCGTTTTTCATTGGACTTTTAAAATTATTTATAGTATTGTTTACTAAATAAAAGTGCGTAATTTATGTAGTAAAAAGTGCATTTAGTAAATAGTTCATAAAGAACAGTGAAATATCGCAGCATAGTGGCCACATCATGACTTTGCCCCAAACCTCACTCGTAAGACGGGTCACGCGGCCGTCTTTTTCGACATGAATAATTCATAATTACGTGACATTGGCTAAATGCCCAAACCGTGCGAAGCCAAAAAATAAAGAAATAAATAAATAAAGGAATAAGTGACTAATTATATAATAGAGAATAACAACTATTTCTTGCTGACTTTCGGCCGTAATCAAGCAACATCCGGTCAAGAATAAACGAATTGGAATATTTGAATGTATGTATTGTCAGTCTATCAATTAATAAATGTTGCTTGAATAAATGTCATTTTAAAGGTGATCAGGATGCAATCCAGACTGCGGGCTGCTACTAAATACCCAAATACTCATAAAATGAAACTCAGCAGACAAAAATCAAACAAGAAAACACGAAACATTTTTATTACGGTCATATATGATTGAAAAATAATAATAGAATTATACAAATAAAAGAAACAATAATAAAATCCAAGTGTTTTTATAATTACTTTTATTACAAAACCAGACTTTATAGTTCAAGTTATTTCAAGGTTTTTTGATTATATTATAGCAAAAACTTTACAGATATTCTAAAACTAAAACGGCATCGTTACAGTTACTTATATTATGGCAAGTTATGCCATAAATCTACCAATGAATCCCATTGCGTATTACCTCAATATAATTGTCCGTTATAGGATAGATTTTGTACCCTTGGGATTCTAGGTCCATATTTATAAGCAAAGCGTTATTATATTCAATGGTAATGAGCCCTAGCCATGAATTCAGCAAACGATTCTGGACGATGAATGCTTCTAGGTAAGCTACAATTGTGATATATTCGCCAATAATGTACACAAATATGAGTTTATGGAGAAATAACAAAAACAAAAGGTCAGTTTACGCTACAACTTTAAACATTTTTATAACTTTTTCAATAGTCCTAATTACTCTGAAATAACTTAATGCACAGTTTTACTATAGATACAATATCAGTATACAGTATGTTAAGAAAACCCTGTCCGACCCGTGAAGGTGTTGTTAGGTATCGATAACTGATTCTACTAATAGATACAAAACCGGGCTAAACTTAAAAAAAAATCCTCCTAAAAAAATAAATATTATTTCGCAAAAAGAGGTAACTTAATAAATGTGCGATAAGCACCCTTCCGCGGGCGGTGGGCGGCAGGGCACGCGGCACGTGGTCGCATCGCTATTCGCTCATAATAATATCCGTGTTGTCACTTTTTTAAAAATTACCAAATTTTGGGGAAGTTGGAATTAATTCGCGGGAAAAAAAGATTATTTCAAAATTCATTTGTATTGGTACTATGATGAGTACGTAAAATTTCATATTTTATTTGGTCATGTGTTTACCTAACCTTTATTATCCTTATGGGTCGGACAGGGTTTTCTTAACATACTGTATACTATTTACTATACGGATATACAATAAACTACAGGTACAATGAAAGAAAAGATGGACTTAACTTAAAATTAGTTTAGTTGGTAAACAAGAGAATCAGCGCCAATATAGGTAATTAAGTAGGTAGGTACTTGGTATTGCAATCTACCTACAAATAAACAGCCTGAGAGGGCTATGCTTGGGGTTTCACTGCGCGATCGAATCAGGAATGAGGAGATCCGCAGAAGAACGAGAGTAACCGACATAGCCCGAAGAATTGCAACACTGAAGTGGCAATGGGCTGGACACATTGCCCGTAGGACCCATGCCTGATGGGGCCGACGGGTTCTCGAGTCGCGACCACGCACCGGAAGACGTAGCGTGGGTAGGCCCCCGACAAGGTGGACCGACGACCTGGTGAAGGTCGCGGGAAACCGCTGGATGCGGGAGGCGCAGGACCGGTCGTCGTGGAGAACCTTGGGGGAGGCCTATGTCCAGCAGTGGACGTCTTTCGGCTGAAATGATGATGATGATTAATGTTCCCACTGATAAGAAAAGCAGGCTTCCTCTCCATCAGAGGGGTGGGTGTCCCCAGTGTGGATTGGTAGATGTCACACTTTCTCTTAGAGAAAAATTCAGAGAGGTGGACATTCTGACTGTAGCTTCACAGTATATATTTGAAAATCTTATGTATGTACATAAAAATATTTCGGATTTAAGAAAATAAGCGATATTCATAATATAAATACCAGGAACAAACACAATCTTGCTGTACATCACACTCGTCTCCACAGAGTAGGCAACTCGTTCATGGGTCAATGTATACACTTTTACAACAAGCTTCCCATGGACATTCGAAATTTACCCATTAAACGATTTAAAACTATATAAAGGCCAAACTTTGCTAAATGGGGTATTATAAAATCACAGATTATTTAGAAGACAAAAAAGATTGGGACTGAGCTGCTCGCTCTGTTAAGCATTTTTATTAAGCAATATGCGTAATTATAAGGTAAATTATTGGAAACATTCTCATTTTTAATGTCTGGACTTGAAAAAAGAAGATGATCCTTGAGTTGGTTTCGGTTATTTCTTCTCAGATGTAGTCAGTTAGGAAATGCCGGCTTCATATAGTAAAAAAAAAAAAAAAAATTGGTTGTCTGAATGTCTGTAGAACTCCGTCTACTGCCGATATTTGAACGTGACAACGTCTATTACATGTTTACACATCGGGCGCTCTAGGGGTGGGGGTAAAGTAGGCGTGGACTCCGTGTGGCGTCAGATTCGGCCGTTACGGTGTTTTCGAGAATGACTCCACGCCGTACCAATTTAATAGACATTGTCACGTCAAAAAAAAATACATGACGTGTAAAAGTGATCGGTGATCCTACTTGCTTAATAAACGATTTCATTTCACATCTCTACGAATTTTTAATTCTAGGACATGAAGGTTTTCTCTCGATGTTTTCCTTCTCCGTGATGAAAATATTGACTCAAACTAAAGCACCCGGCTGGATTTGAACCATGTCACATTTATAAGACAAATAAATTAAATTATCAAGGGAGCTTGACTTTGACAGATGGCCTGGCAAACGCAAAACGACACGAAAAACAATTTTCTAAATATGAAAACTAGACTAAATAGCTATCTAAACAAAAATCGCACAAATAGTATATGTAAGTTTATGAAACAAAAACTTTTATCATCTACACAATAAAATTCAATTTACGCTTCAACTTCAAACATTGTTATGCTTGCCTTTACGTTTAAGTGAAAGCCATTTTGAAATCAATTTATTCGTCCTTGAAATAAAGTTGATTATTGTTTAACTTGCAATAGGGTGGGTGTGCAGTACTGCGCATTTTTACTATCAGTATAACAAGATAATAGGATCTATCTAGCAACGTCGCGACGTTACGTCAGAGGCTTTAGCATAATGTTATAACCTACGTAGGCGTGTTTGTTTGTTATCATAACAGCTGTTTTATGTAGATTTGTTGAGCTTGGAATTAAATTACGATTTGTAGTTCCTTTTGCCTTCGTACTATGTTAAATACAACAGCTTTATAATATCTAATTTTATGTTCAGAAGTAGATTTTATTAAAAAGAGACAAAATGATCAAACTCCGTGTATCCACAGTGGTTTGTAATCGTAATGAAACATTAATAAAACAAATACTTCAAACTTCCACAAAAGGAAAAGCAAAATGGCTTACGTAACCTCAATAGCTACCGACACTAATTATCACAAAACGTCCGTATACTCCAAGACTCAGCGGACCAGTGTCCCGGTTCTTTTTTAGGGTTCCGTAGCCAAATGGCAAAAAACGGAACCCTTATAGATTCGTCATGTCTGTCTGTCCGTCTGTCAGTCCGTATATCACAGCCTTTTTTTTACGAAACTATAAGAGCTATACTGTTGAAACTTGGTAGGTAGATGTATTCTATGAGCTGCATTAAGATTTTGATGCAAAAATAAAAAATAATAATAAATATTGGGGGCTCCCCATACTTAGAACTGAAACTCAAAATTTTTTTTTCTCGTCAAACACATACATGTGGGGTATCTATGGATAGGTCTTCAAAAATGATATTGAGGTTTCTAAAATATTTTTTTTCAAAGTGGAAAACAGTTGCCGCCCCCCCCCCCCCTCTCTAACTTCTAAAATAAGAAAATGAAGAATCTAAAAAGAACATATGATGTACATTACTATAAAACACTACCAACGAAAATTATTTTGAAAGAGATCTAGTACGTAGTTTTTTTTAATGCCTTGTAAATCGTAAACCGCTTTCATACAAATAACTTAAATCCTTTAATTTCATAAATCAATGGTACGGAACCCTTTGTGCGTGAGTCCGACACGCGCTTGGCCGGTTTTTTTTTTTATATGCCATCTCGTAGTTGACCATTAGAGGCCGTGACTACTTAACCGGACTATCCTGTGGCTTTTTTTTTTTTTGCCGGGGTGGAAATCCTCATAGGATGCCCGCCGCCCTGGGGTGGGCGACGGGGTATGTCAGACTTTTACTGACTAAAACCACCCCGGTGTGTCTTCTATCACGAGCGCGCGTGGGGCCGCGGGAGTCTAAATTCTTCCACGGCCCCACACCCTCGTGCTGGTCCGGTCTGTCCGGGCCTCGTCTCCTGCACGGAGTAGTGGGGTGTTAAACTACCCCGTGCATCGCCTCAAAGGCGCGCGCCGACACTCGCGCGCGCCTCCGCCTCTGGGTCCATCAATAGGGGGGCGGGGACTTCCCCATGTCCCTCGCCCCTGGACCCATTCATGGGGGGCGGAAGAGGGCGTTATCCGCCCTTCCTCGGCGCCCGGTGCGTCTTCTGCGGCCCGGGAAGGGAGTTGATATCTCCCTCTCCCGTTCCGCAGCTTCCTTCTGCGACATCACGTCCTCGCAGAAGGACCACACCGCGTCCCACGACTCTGAGCTGCCGACCATCCTCCGCACTACTGCCGGCAGCGTCAGGTCGCCTCCTACTTCATTTGTGAGGACGGCGCTGCTCCTCCCAAGCTACACACTCGGAGAGCGTGTGCTGCGCCGTGTCCTCCCCGCATTGGACGCAGTGGTGGCACCGAGCGTCCGGCTCCCTGCCTAAGCGACGCAGGTACTTGCCGAAGCAGCCGTGCGCCGACAGTACTTGCGTCACCCTGAACGACAGGGAGCCGTGCCTCCTCCCGAGATCCTGTGGCTGCCTTAAGTGAATTTAAAGCTAAGAGCACCCCTTGTGGGGTACAAACCTCGGCTTAGGGTGTCGCTGGAGAGAACAGCAAGGGACGGCTGAATCGAAATTTTATTCTTATTTCGGTTTGATGACCGCGGCGTTTCCTAGTACTAGCTCTGAGAAGAAACGGCCGAAACAATCTCAGAGGTCATAGTCGGGAATTTATATTGACTGGCTCAGCTGCGGCGCGGGCTGGCCTTCATCGGACAAGAATATCCTGGTCCTTGTAGGGACTATCCTTATATCACAGGGTAGCTGATGACATTGGCGCCGTTTCTGTTGTTCACAAACTAAACTAATTTTATGTTAAGTGCATCTTTTTCTTTCCATTTCGTTAAGAAAAGGATAGAAGATAACATTTCAAGTTTCTTAGCCGTATTTATTTTATTCGTATTTTAGTCGCCATGTTTTTAATCACGTCTAAACTGTCTATGGAGTATCTTTGTTTGACATGATTATTTTTTTTTTTTAACCAAATTATAAACTAGCGCTTGACCGCAATCCCGCCTGATGGTAAGCAGTGACGCAGTCGTTGATTGTAAAGCGCATTAGTTTATTAAGAGCCTATTCACTCTAGCCTTGAAGACACTCAAATTGTAGTCCGACGGAAACACCGCCGCTGGCAAACTGTTCCAGTCCTTCGATGTACGCGGTGTAAAGGAGGAGGCGAAAAACTTCGTCCGGATTGTAATGGTGTTAACAACGTAAGGGTGGAAACTCGCTGTACGACGGGTCGTCCGATAGTGGAACGGAGACGGGGGAATTAAATCATGCAATTCCTTCGCACACTCCCCAAAATGCATCCTATAGAAGACCGAAAGGCTGGCTACTCTACGTCTGTGCTCTAGGCTTTGGAGACTGTCTCGAGTTAAGTCAAGCTCACCAAATGATTAAACTAATATCTATCTTTGTTGTTCTTTTTCCTTCTTCTTCTTCCTCTTCAACCTATAGATGTCCACTGCTGGACAAAGGCCTCCCCCAAGGCTTTCCACGGTAACCGGTAAAGTGCTGCCCGCATTCATCGGCTTCCCGCGACCTTCACCAGGTCATAACTTTGTGGTTTTTCATGACATCTTTTTGAAATACTGTACTTACATACAGTTTTTACTTAAAAATACTGAACACATGTTTCGGGTTTCGAAACACGGTTTATAAACAAAACATAGTGTTGTACAGGAATACGTGTATTTGCTTTTAGACTAAGGACTACCTATGAGCCTTTTGGTAGCAATAAAACTACAAAATACTTCATCAAATTTTTCTCGGTGGTAGGCAATAACATCGGCTGCCCGCAGAAGTTACCACCCACCAGACAAAGCCTTGCCGCCAAGCGATTTGTCGTGTTCCAGCATGATGTCTGGTGAAGCCGTACGAAGGACGAGTCTGAGCAGTTGTGTTGCGATGTGTGCCGGGTACGATGCGCCTAATGTTGTGTTGGGAGTTTGGTCGTGGAGGGTCTTCAGATCAATCTCCCTTTGGCGCAGCATCGTTGGCCGTGTTGCTAGGTTTAACATTGCGTCACCTCGCTCAACTGCCGCCTTCCTTCCTATTCGCTCAGTTTTTCTAAGTGAATAGGCTCTTAATAAACTAGCGCGCTTTACCATCAACGATCGCATCACTGCTTACCATCAGGCGGGATTGCGGTCAAGAGCTAGTTTATAATTATTTAAAAAAAAAACAAATCCTGATTAAAATAACGCGTAATTCGTTAGTATTTGTTAAACAACTTAAGTAGATATTAAATGGCGTTAATCGCAATTATATCTTTCGATTTCAATCAACTGGTATATCATTATCCCTTATCACCGTAACTAGGCTTCGATAAGTCATAAAACAATAATATTTTGCACAGATAAGTAATAATTACTTATAATAGTCATCCATTCTGAGAAGACTCGAACTTGTTGATGTTTTTGTTAATATAATGTTAGTTCGAACCTTCCTAGAATCGATGTAATAGAAGTTCAGGTTTTCCTTAAACCTGAATTATTATAGTATAACTGCACCTCGTGGTTTCACCCGTGTAAGTCAAGAACCCGTGAGAATATCCGGATATAAAGTACCCTATAGCTTAATATAGGTTATAAGCCATCAGGGGGGCAATCGCGCTAAAATACTTCAACCAAGACAGAATTGGATCGCAACCAAACCATAACTTTTGTTATGTTGCGTATCGCGCTAACGGTTTAACCATAACTGGATTGCAATTGAAACGTAACCGTTGTCTAATGACAAAGTTGAAACAAAGCTAACTTTCTCTATGCCATATCAAACTTACGTCTAAACGATTAGATTTACTTATAATTGATTTAGTTTTAATTATTGTATCTGATGAAATGTGTCACTCATACCTATATTGATTTTACTTCAACCGAAGTTAGCGCGATACGAAATATGATCGAAACTAAACAATAACTTTAACTGGATTAGATACGAAGAAGAGTTGAACTTCTACTGTTTTATTTAGCGCGATTACCCCCCTGTGTGCCAAATTTCATCTAAATCCGTCGAGTAGTTTTTTCGATAAAGAGCTACTAACATATACAAACTTATCACATTTATACAATACTAGGGGCGCCCTGTAGTTGCCAGAGTTAGGATCTCGTTGAAAGATCGGGGTAAAAACTCTCCTGTATATAAGTCTGGTCATAAACCATATGTGTACTAATTTTCATACAAATCCGTTTAGTAGGCTTTAGTAGTCCTCTTTTATTCCGCGTACATCGAGGAACTTTAACAATTTGCCAGCGACAGTGTTTCCTTCAAACTACAACTTGAGTGTCTTCAAGGCTGAATAGGTTCTTAATAAACTAGCGCGCTTTACCATCAACGCTCGCGTCACTGCTTACCATCAGGCGGGATTGCGGTCAAGCGCTAGTTTATAATTTATAAAAATAAAAAAGAAGTTTTTGCGTAGTTTTTCCAACAAATATAAATATATATTCATACATCCATCAAAAAAAAAAAAAAAAACTTTTACTCCTCCGCTATTCTTTTCTGATTAATTTCGTTGCGGGACCCAAGACAGTTGAATCGTTTCTCCGGGACTCGTCGAGCTTCATTGCTCGGCGTTTTTCTGGCGGTCGCCACTGTTGATTCTGGCTTTCAGGAGTTGCAGTGGTTGGGAAAAGTGTAGCGGGTTTTGTCCCAAAAAAAAAAAATACATCCATCCATCCTGCAGGATTAGGTATAATTATACATACTACCTATACAGTATGTTAAGAAAACCCTGTCCGACCCGTGAAGGTGTTGATAGGTATCGATAACTGATTCTACTAATGCATACAAAACCGGGCTAAACAAAAAAAAATCCCCCTAAAAAAATAAATATTATTTCGCAAAAAGAGGTAACTTAATAAATGTGCGTTAAGCACCCTTCCGCGGGCGGCGGGCGGCAGGGCACGCGGCACGTGGTCGCATCGCTATTCGCTCATAATAATACCGGTGTTGTCACTTTTTTTAAAATTACCAAATTTCGGGGAAGTTGGAATTCATTCGCGGGAAAAAAGATTATTTCAAAATTCATTTGTATTGGCACTATGATGATTGTAAAATTTTATATTATATTTGGTCATGTGTTTACCTAACCTTTATTATCCTTATGGGTCGGACAGGGTTTTCTTAACATACTGTATATAGTCCATTGTCATTTTGTAAATTATGTTTAATCTCCTAAATACCTACAGACTCCTGTGATTCCATTCGGAAGTTCTCAGTTACTACTGAGAACTTCCGGAGAAATATAATACCATTTTTCCTGGATCCGAGAATCACACCCAGGTCACTCGACCACGAGGCAGTCATGGTATGTTTATTATTTTTGGATTCATCAAATGATCTATTCCGCTCTGGGTAGAGCGCAAGGGCGTTTCAGACTTTTGCTGGCTAAAACCCACCCGTGTTCCTTCACTTGCCTGTGGAAGCCGTACAGAGGACGGGTCTGAGCAGTTGTGTTGCGATGTGTGCCGGGTACTATGCGCCAAATGTTGTTGTGTTGGGAGTTTGGTCGTGGAGGGTCTTCAGATCAATCTCCCTTTGGCGCAGCATCGTTGGTCGTGTTGTTGGGTTTAACATTGCATCACCTCGCTCAACTGCCGTCTTCCTTCCTATTCGATCAGTTTTTCTGAGTGAATAGGCTCTTAATAAACTAGCGCGCTTTACCATCAACGATCGCATGACTGCTTACCATCAGGCGGGATTGCGGTCTAGCGCTAGTTTATAATTATAAAAAAAAAAAACGGGATCACTTTTCAAGAACCCGCGGGGCAGTCATAGTATGGCTCAGAATCTACCTTATATGATACTATTTCTAGCAAATCTCTGGCGTTTTCTAGCAAGTCAAGGCGGTTTACCAAGTCATGGTGGCCTAGTGGTCAAAACACCAGCCTCTCAATTATGAGTGTGCAGGTTCGATTCCAGGTCTGACAAGTACCAATGTAACTTTCTAGTTATATGTACTGTCTAAATATATTTTGGATACAAAATAACTTATTAAAAGGTGAAGGAAAACATTTTGAGGAAACCTGGGCTTTAAGTCTGAAATCGCCAACCCGAATTGAGCAAGCGTGGTGATAACGCTCAATCCTTCTCTGTATGAGAGGAGACCTGTGCCCAGCTGTGGGACGATAAAAAGGTTGATAATGATGATGATTTCTAGCCTCAAAGACAGGGTAAAACATGCTAATTTATTTAATATGCATCCATTATCTATTATTTTGGCAGCAAAATTCAAACGTGGTGATTAATTGGGGTCAAAGACTAAATAACTTGTAATTTCCAAAAATTAACAACATATCATTTCCAATCTGCAAGTTATTCCTGACATTCAAATTAGACAGAACTAGCTGCCCCCTGTGATTTCAGCTGAGCAGGTTTCGATCCCGTTGGAATATTGGAGTAAAAATTATGTTTTATCTGGTTGTAAATAATCTTTGTGCCAAATTTTATCCAAATACGTTGTTGGCTCTTAATGACTTATGGAATTGAGATGTGGTCGCTAACAATGGGCCTTATAAGAAGGCTCAAAGTCACTCAAAGGGCAATGGAGAGGGCTATGCTTGGGGTTTCACTGCGCGATCGAATCAGGAATGAGGAGATCCGCAGAAGAACGAGAGTAACCGACATAGCCCGAAGATTTTTGAATTTGAATAACATGACGCTGCGACCAATAGGAGCGGAGCATATAAAAAACATATCAAATCCTACGCGGGTGAAAACGCTGCGCGCAGCTAGTCTTGCATATCTCTTATATCTTAATTTACCACGTGGTAATCATATCAAGAGTACCATCAATTAACATGGCTTACTTATGATAATGATTTTGTAAACAAATGTAATTAATTATAACAAATAATTAAAACATCATAGTAAGGCACTTATGCGCGTGTTACATTATTATACTCAAGTCATTCTTTGTGATTGTGTTTTTTTAATAATTATAAACCAGTGCTTGACCGCAATCCCGCCTGATAGTAAGCAGAGATGCAATGGTAAATGGTAAGATGGTAAAGCGCACTAATACAGTATGTTAAGAAAACCCTGTCCGACCCATAAGGATAATAAAGGTTAGGTAAACACATGACCAAATATAATATAAAATTTTACGTAATCATCATAGTACCAATACAAATGAATTTTGAAATAATCTTTTTTTCCCGCGAATTAATTCCAACTTCCCCGAAATTTGGTAACTTTTAAAAAAGTGACAACACCGGTATTATTATGAGCGAATAGCGATGCGACCACGTGCCACGTGCCCTGCCGCCGTGATTAACGCACAATTATTAAGTTACCTCTTTTTGCGAAATAATATTTATTTTTTTAGGGGTTTTTTTTTGTTTAAGTTTAGCCCGGTTTTGTATCCATTAGTAGAATCAGTTATCGATACCTAACAACACCTTCACGGGTCGGACAGGGTTTTCTTAACATACTGTATATTAAACCTTACCTACACTCAAAAAAAAAAAAATGAGTGAATACGAAGGAAGACGGCAGTTGAGCGAGGTGATGCAATGTTAAACCCAACAATACGACCAACGATGTTGCGCCAGAGGGAGATTGATCTGGACACCCTCCAGGCCTCCACGAAAAAACTCCCGCCACAACAACATTTGGCGCATCCCACCCGGCATACATCGCAACACAACTGCTCTGACCCGATCTCCGTATGGCTTCACCAGACATCATGCCGGAACACGACTAATCGCTTCCCGGCAGTCGACGTTATGACCTACCATCGAGAAATTCGTCGCTATTGCTTGATTGGTGGTACCTTCATAATACACGTGTAATACATTAAATTTACTCAATCATGAACAGTCCACGTGAAAACAACGTGCGTCCTTAAAAGTTAATGTATGCTAACAATACAACCGTCTGGCCTGGTCTGGCAAGTCGCTCAACAACAACGAAAAACGATGCATATTCAGTACCTGTCTGTATTGTTTCGTAAATTACTTACATTTACGATAATTTCCACGGACCAGGATGGCAACTAAAAAGTAAAAACATAACATAACATCACACCTATAAACCGTAATGGTTTAGGCAGAAATATACCCCAATAGAGCAATACTGCCCAGTAGCAGCGACCCAGTGCTATCAGCTCCAACTTACGAGTTGCAAGTTCAAGGTTCGAACACAGATAGACGCTTTACTTTGACTTAATTATTTCATCATTACTGCTCTATTTTACTGACTAAAACCACCCCGGTGTCTCTTCTATCAAGAGCGCGCGTGGGGCCGCGGGAGTCCAAATTCTTCCATGGCTCCACATTCTCGTGCTGGCCCGGTATTTCCGGGCCTCGTCTCCTGCACGGGGTAGTATGGGGTGTTAAACTACCTCGTGCATCGCCTCAGAGGCGCGCGCCGACAATCATGCGCGCCTCCGCCTCGAGGTCCATCGAATAGGGGGTGGGGACTTCCACATGTCCCTCGCCCCTGGACCCATTCATGGGGGGCGGAAGAGGGCGTTATCCGCCCTTTATCGGCGCCCGGTGCGTCTTCTGCGGCCCGGGAAGAGAGTTGAGATCTCCCTCTCCCGCTCCGCAGCTTCCTTCTGCGACATCACGTCCTCGCAGAAGGGCAACACCGCGTCCCACGACTCTGCGCTACCGACCATCCTCCGCACTACTGCCGGCAGCATCAGGTTGCCTCCTAGTTCAGTTGTGAGGACACGGCGCTGTTCCTCCCAAACTACACACTCTGAGAGCGTGTGCTGCGCTGTGTCCTCCCCGCATTGGACGCAGTGGTGGCACCGAGCGTCCGGCTCCCTGCCTAAGCGACGCAGGTACTTGCCGAAGCAGCCGTGCCCCGACAGTACCTTCGTCACCCCGAATGACAGGGAGCCGTGCCTCCTCCCGAGCCTTTGTGCCGATTGGCCTAGTTCTGTTCTGTCTCCTGCTTGTTATGGAGGGAAGTGGAAAAAATATCTTTTTTCTTACTCCTCCGCTATTCTTTTCTGATTAATTTCGTTGAGGGACCCAAGTCTTCATTGTTGATTCTGGCTTTCAGGAGGTGCAGTGGGTGGGAAAATGTGTGGCGGGTTTTGTCCCATAAAAAAAAACTTTATATGGATATTTAAATAATTTACGTGATTTTTTTTTTTTATTTGAATTTGAATTATTAACTTACACTGAGCCCGCGTGGTTGATATGAGTCACACTCTCTCACAAAGAGGAGGCTTATGTCCCAGCTGAACACAGAACATTAAACGCTGATTATGAAAAATGCAAGTCAAGCAAAAGTAAGTCGTGGTGGCCTAGTGGTTAAAACACCAGCCTCTCAAGTATGAGTGTGCGGGTTCGATTCCAAGTCGGGCAAGTACCAATGTAACTTTTCTAAGTTATATGTACTTTCTAAGTATATCTTGGACACCAATGACTGATTAAAAATTGAGTCTGAAATCGCCAACCCGCATTGAGCAAGCGTGGTGATTAAGCTGTATGAGAGGAGACCTGTGCCCAATAGTGGGACGATAAAAAGGTTGATGATGATGAAAAATGCTTATTATAGAAGCATCTTGCATAATAGATGAATATTGAATCATCTCACAGAATAATTTCGTAATAACCTCACTCGTAGTTAATTTGTCAAACACGTATCGTTATATGTACCTACAATTCAAATACATATACAACACGTAGAGTTAAATAAACAATTTAGATAACGAACTAAAATGTTTAGAAATGACGCACTTTCGTTGAAAATACGTCACTTGTAAAAATGGCGAGTACACGTTATCACGATTGATCAGATGGAACTGTCTTGTGTTGTAATGTACCTATCTAATTAAATTCTATAGGTTTAGGTTGGTTTCACTATTTGAATGGATGAGAAGTCAAATTTTTTAAAAGTACTTGAATTTGCATAGCGGATTGTATTAAAAACGTACATTTGTTACATTCATTTCTCCCTCTTTTAATACAGACAATAATAAAGACAACACAATAATACAAATAATAAACACAACACAATAATACAAATAATACACATGCACATATAATACAGAATCTAGCCATAAATACAGGGTGTATCTGACATCGTAACGCAAACTTCGCGAAAAGGCTACACCGCATGCCACTAATAAATGTATGATACATTTATGTCGTTAATGAGCGGTTACAGAACTCACAGTGTTTAAAAAAATGTGACAGCTCGACTTTTGAACGTTGCAAGCGTGAGGTCGTGCAGGTTTGTAGGTATGACGTTGATCCCTGTTGTGAACTCTATTTAATCAGCTGATAAGATAGTTCTTCGAGTTTTGTTTTCTTTGCGCTTTTTAGTCAAATTAGCGAATTAATTAATTTTTACTTTATAATCTTATTGGGTTTTAAAAGTATAGCAAGTATGAACGGTCTAAAGTGAAAAAAACTACATATATTTTTTTTAAATCATGAAAAAGCCGACGCAAAATTCCACTGGGGGGGGGGGGGGGTCAGAATCATGTACTGGATTCATGGTACTCGTTTGTGCGTCGATGTCAGATACAATTCAAGATGTCAAGAAGACAATTTTTTGTAAGCACGTGTGAAAGGGGGCGCCCGTCATGGAGTCGCTGATTAATTGACAGATTTCTGTTATAAGAAAAGGGCTGATTGAGTAGTTAAACTGGGGAGAGATTTTTAGGAAAGGATCTATCGAAGGGGAAGATCTTCTTTCTTTCAAAACTAGTTTCTTTTTAAAAGGAATAACTGAACAAACGAATGGACTGTAAACAGTCATTAATGGTCTAACTATATCTAAAGATTTAAGATTAGATTATTATTATATTTAACATTTTAGACTTAAGATTTTTTCTATTAAGTGTTGTTCGAATAACTTCGTAACCTCAGTACTTCTAAAGCTCCGACGTTGAAATCGTCAATTATCAAAGTTATATTGAGATTACAATGTCCAATATCTTAAGGAAAACCGGGAAACCGATGCAGCAGGCGCAGGACCGGTCGTCGTGGAGATCCTCGGTGGAGTCCTATGTCTAGCAGTGGTTGTCTTTCGGATGAAATGATGTCTGAAGAAATCTTTGATAAATTTGGTATATTGTCCTACTAACCTAACTACTTAGCACACTTTATGTATCATAAAGTTACATAAATTAGGCTAAGCATCAATAGTACTAGTTCCTAGAGTATGACCTAGAAAGAAATAGTGGTCCATCTAACTCCCCAGTAACACGGCTGTATATTACCAAAGTCTGTTGCCTATGCTGTGCTCCAAAACAGTTATAAACATACTTAACAAAACTAAAAGTGTAGCGTGGACAAAAGAGATTAGTAATAAATATGCACATTGCTCGTAGAACGGATAGTCGATGGGGCAGTAAGTTTCTGGAGTGGCGGCCACGTATCGGAAGACGCAGCGTAGGGAGGCCCGCAACAAGGCGGACCGATGACCTGGTAAAGGTCGCGGGAAGCCGATGGATGCGGGCAGCACAAGATCGGTCATCGTGGAAAGCCTTGGGGGAGGCATTTGTCCAGCAGTGGACATCTATAGGCTTAAGAAGATGAAGATAATTCTTTCTTTCTAATATTAGATTCTATTGGGTTACATACGTAATTAAGAAGCAACATACATTCGATTCTCAGTATATGATAAAGAAGTTATAAAATAAAGCACTTTTTAATAACTCGGCCAACTCTGACGCACTTGATCCGTTTTCGTTTCGCTCCCAATACTTCTTCCCATGAATTATAATCGTGTTTTGGGATAAAAAATTCTTGTTTTGTACTCATTTTAATTATATACCTACTATATTTTTTATAACATAACATGTGTCGTATATATATGTAGGTATACAATATGTAAAGAAAACCCCGTCCCACACATAAGAATAATAAAGGTTTGGGAAACACATCACCAAATAAAATATGGAATTTTACATAATCATCAACTATAATTCCAACTTCCCCAAAATTTGATAATATTTTAAAAAGTGACAACACCTTTTTCGACGGTAGAATGAGCGTTGCGACCGCGTGCCGCGTGCCCTGCTCCCCTTCACCCGCACATGTACTGCCTAGGGCACATGTATTAAATTACCTCTTTTTGCGAAATAATATTTATTTTTAGGGGGAATTTTTAATTAAGTTTAGCCCGGTTTCTAGGCATTAGTAGAATCAGTTATCGATACCTAACAATACCTTCACGGATCGGACAGGGTTTTCTATACATTTTGTATATGTGTAATCCTTATAATTATTAAACCCACACGGTCCCGGCCAACCCCAAAGTCTGCGCCTCTGTGTTTTGTTTCAGATACGCGCTCTTTTGACTTTTTTTTATTATACTCAAGTCCCTTTTTTCCCTCGGGGTGGAAAATCCTTATAGATGTCCGTCACCCTTGGGTGGATGACGGGGTCTGTCAGACTCTTACTGATTATAAACGACCATCTCACACCTCCGCCGGGGGTTGCGAGAGCTAACACTGCTTCCGCAACCCTCGGTTGGTCCGCCACTGTGGGCCTCCTCGGGTCAGGGGGGGAGTGAGGTGTATGACTCACCTCGTGACGTCTAAGTATGGAGTGCATGGAACACCTCGGGTTCTGATGTTTAGGGGGCGACAGACTCGGGGAGTGTACGAGTTCTCCCTCTCCCGTTCCACAGCCTCTTTCTGTGAGACGACTGGAAACCACTACATCCCAGGACTCTGCGCTGCCGACCATCGACTCGATTACAGCCGGCAGCGACAGGTCAGGACCTACTTTAGAGATGAGTTCACGACGCGGCTCCTTCCAAGAGGCAAACTCTGCTAAAGTATGCTGCGCCGTGCCCTGCCGGTTATCGACACAGGTATTTTCCGAAGCAACCATGCCCCGAGAGCACCTGTGTCACCCGAAACGTCAGGGAACCATGCCTTCTCCCGAGCATCCGAGGACTTAATCCTAACTGAAAGAAAGAATATACACACATCAAAAGTGTCTAGGGATCAACATATATTTTTGCAATAACTTTTCTCCTGATTGATATTAATTAAAATTTTCTTTAAGGATTCATCAAATAAAGTGTTTTCGTTTGTCACAGTAACGATAAACCAAGTCACCTTTGCATTAATAAAGAAATTTGCCATTTTCCTAATAAAGGGATATTTGACATTTGAACCACTAACACAAAAGTTCGAAAAAAAGACTGAAATAACAGTTTTCTCTAAAATTTTATTGGGTAACTTAAACAATTAATAATCCGTGTTTCTACCGCGAACACTAACAACACAAGAACATCGGTTTGGCATACTCAAAATGAGTTCATCCAAATCACGCTGTGGAATGGCCGCCCATGTTCGTTGCAACAACAAAAAAAGGTCTTCTTGCGACTGGATACCCTCCATATTCGGCAGAGCTCTTCTCTGTAGCATATCCCATGCATGCTCAATCGGGTTCAAGTCTGGCGACTGAGCAGGCCAGGGCAGGACATTGATGTTAGCTGCGGCGAGAGTCTGTCATACAACTCTTGCGGTGTGCGGTCGTGCATTATCATGCATTAACTGAAATAAGGGACCGATTTGCACTTGTAGAGGAACGATGACGTCTGATACAATCGTCTCAGCATAAATTTGAGCGTTGAGGTTGCCTCTGATCCAAATCAACTCAGTTCTTCCGCCGATCCAAATACCCGCCCATACCATGATGGTTCCACCACTATAAGGATGGACTTCCTGGCAGGATTTTAATCGCTGTTGGCGTCCAAAGGTTCTCCAGTGTCGTATACGTCTTGTATCCGGTCTCATACCAAAACGAGACTCATCAGAAAAGCACACGAAACACCATTGTTCTTCTGCCCAATTTCTGTGTTCAAGAGCCCATTGATATCGAATCCTACGATTGTGCATTGCTATAGGTGGTACCCGTAGCGGTCTTCGGGAATGAAGGTTCACTTCATGCAAGCGGTTTCTGACTGTTTGGTCGCTAATTAAGTTCCCTGAAGAGTGATGAAGCCTCACGGCTAACATCATGGCGGTTATTGTTGGAGCTCTTCGAGTTAAGATTTGAATGTATCGGTCTTGTCTCCGTATGGTATAGCGATACCGTCCTCCATGGCGCTCAGCCACGGTACCAGTGCTTCGGTAACGTGTCCAAAGTCGACTGATAATACTCTGACTTGTATTCAGAGCTAAAGCCACAGTACGTTGCCGGTAACCAGCTTCTATCATTCCCACGGCTCTGAGCATTTCTTCCCTGCTTAAATGACGTCGCCGCTCCATAATAACGTTGGTTTTAATCAGTAGTAGGGAAACAGTAGCACTAATAATGTCTTCAATGCGTTGTATGTTTTTATAGGGAAAATATTGACAGCTGATTTTCATCTTTTACTCGAATTTGATTCACAGTTCCTGATTCAAATTATGAAATGCACCAAAAAGGATCCATATACATTTATAAAATCATAAATTTATTACAAAGCCACATCTCAATCTCAAGAAATCCGCATAAAAATGCTTGATCCCTAGACACTTTTGATGTGTGTATATTTATTCAGCACAGACTTCTTTCTTTTATGACTTCGCACGATTTGTGCATTTAGCCAATGTCACGTAATGAATTGTTCATTTCGAAAAAGACGACCGCGTGACCCGTCTTACGATGGAGGTTTGACACAAAGTCATGATGTGGCCACTATGCTGCGATATTTCACTGTTCTTTATGAATTATTTACTGAACGCACTTTTTACTACATAAATCACGCACTTTTTTTTAGTAAATAACACTATAAATAATTTTAAAAGTCCAATGAAAAATGAGCGTGACACTCAGCTTGACTTTCCCGCCAAAACTCCAAGCACAGACTTAAAGACACACAATACAAAACTAAACCTCAATGCTTGTCTCAATGCTGTCACCAGCCAGTGACATTCTTATCCGATCTTTTTGCTGATTCTAGCAACTTCTTAATAAAAGTAGACTTTTTAAACATGATTTTTGTTTTCTTTTTTCCATCGTAAGACATGTCAATGTTACGTTTGATCAAAAGATAACAAATGTCGTAATTGTAATCTTGATATTTGTATAACAATATTTGAAACGAATGTTTACATTGTCACGTCTGACTGAACATGTATCGGAGTGGCTAATAGACGGCCATTCATCACTAGATTACATATTATATTGTTTCAATAATAATGAAGATTTTTAGCTATTGACAGTTTTTTTTATAATAACAAACTAGTGCTTGAAAGCAGCAGTGATGCAATCGTTGATGATAAAGCACGCTAGTCTATTAAGAGGGTGTTCACTCAGAAGAAACTGAGTGAATAGGAAGGAATACGGCGGTTGAGCGTGGTGATGCCATGTTAAACGTAACAACACGACCAACGGTGCTGCGCCAGAGGGAGATTTTTCTGGAGATCTTACCCGGCAAACATCGCAAAACAACTGCTCAGACCCGTCTTCTGTACGGCTCTCCCAGATATCATGCCGGAACACGACGAATCGCTTGGCGGCTAGAATTTGTCTGGAGGGTGGTAACTTTTGCCGACAGCCGATGTAATGGCCTACCACCAGTTTTGAATTTCTTTTTTTTTTTTGCCAAGTTCTCTCCATATTTTGATACAGAGAGGCTGCACTCACATGTCACGAGGTTTTTATAAAATATGGAATATTTTACCGCATACTATGGAAAACTACTGACTAGGTACCCTGGAAGCTCAAAGAGAAGTCTTGGATTTGAGATTTGCATATAAACTGCTCAATAACGCCATTGACGGTCCACAATTGGTATGTAGATTTAACTTCAGAGTACCACGTAGACCACCTCGTAAACTCATAACACCCTTAACTCCACCTCTTCGCCATACAGTGTCTGGTGCTAATTCACCTGTACCTCGAATTTGCAAACTGGTAAACGAACACAGCGACCTGATTGACGTCCACGCTGACTCATAACCGACATTTGTCAGACGTCATTAGTGTATTAGTTATTTCGAATCCAGTCTAGTATATAAACACACATTGATAAAACTACAAAGAGCACTTAGCATGTGGTGTTTGCCTGTAATTGTTTGTGCAGTTAGATTTACCCTGAACCCATAACCCAGTTACTATTTAATTACCTGGGTCAGACTGGTCCCACAGGAAGAAGAATGCAAATATATCTCCCGTCCCCATTATTATAAGTTCCGAGCTTATTCTATGTATTTTTTTTATCCAAACTGCTTCCGTAGTTAAGCTAAATTATTTGATATTGAATGGATCATATTCACAGGGAATAAATAACGGCCTACCTACTTAGAAAAACTAAACAAAGCCACTGAAAATAAACACTTTCAATTGCGGAAACAAAAACTAGACAAATCCTTAACAAGGCCACAAAAATAATAGAGCTGTTTACCCAAATATATGCCACGAACAAAATCATAAGCAGACACTATAGTTAATCCAAGACCGATTAATTTATAAGTAGTCATGGACGCAAGCACCGAAAGTTTGATATAAGTACTTAATTTTGTACACAATAGACATCCCACACCAAATTATTTTAACAAAAACGCAACTATGAAGTGATAAACCTTTTATCTTAGACACATATAGTTGAAAATCGCGTGTCCGTGAATCTTTGATTGTATGTACGGACGACAGCAGGTCAAGCTACCCCAAACTGTCAGATATTTTCCCAATTAACCTTGAGCCTTAATGCTTTAGAGATAAAGTTGAAAATTTGACAGATTGTAGTAGCTTGATGTTTTCTCATCTGTACACCCGATATGTAATATTCAAAACACAGAACTGCAATGAAGATAAATAATTTGTTTCAGTACAATCGAGATATAATCAATTCGCATATAGTTATGTAAACAGTGTTGTTGTTTTGCGTCAAAACATTAATTAATACAACAACGACATTTATTAAGGGTGAATTATTTAAGTTTCATCGACTTTCAATGAGTGTGATGACGCTCGTAATGGCATCATGTCTGAAACAACAGACTTATATAGTACATACTAATACCATGCAAACGTGTTCCGAATTCAAAATAATAAAGACATTACACACTATCATAAAACAATATCGATGACAAAAGGAGGTGGAACTATCTTTTTGATTACAAGTTTATAAGATGCGACTCTCTGAAAAAAAATCTCAATATATCTTGTAGCCAATCTAAACTAAGAAATACACAAAAAAGTAGTATTCCACGATTTAGACCTTTTTTTTTTTTTTTTTTTTTGCCGGGGTGGAAATCCTCATACGATGCCCGTCGCCCTGGGGTGAGCGACGGGGTATGTCAGACTTTTACTGACTAAAACCACCCCGGTGTGTCTTCTATCACGAGCGCGCGTGGGGCCGCGGGAGTCTAAATTCTTCCACGGCCCCACCCTCGTGCTGGCCCGGTCTGTCCGGGCCTCCTCTCCTGCACGGGGTAGTGGGGTGTTAAACTACCCCGTGCATCACCTCAAAGGCGCGCGCCGACACTCGCGCGCGTCTCCGCCTCGGGGTCCATTAATAGGGGGGCGGGGACTTCCCCATGTCCCTCGCCCCTGGACCCATTCATGGGGGGCGGAAGAGGGCGTTATCCGCCCTTCTTCGGCGCCCGGTGCGTCTTCTGCGGCCCGGGAAGGGAGTTGATATCTCCCTCTCCCGTTCCGCAGCTTCCTTCTGCGACATCACGTCCTCGCAGAAGGACACCACCGCGTCCCACGACTCTGAGCTGCCGACCATCCTCCGCACTACTGCCGGCAGCGTCAGGTCGCCTCCTACTTCATTTGTGAGGACACGGCGCTGCTCCTCCCAAGCTATACACTCGGAGAGCGTGTGCTGCGCCGTGTCCTCCCCGCATTGGACGCAGTGGTGGCACCGAGCGTCCGGCTCCCTGCCTAAGCGACGCAGGTACTTGCCGAAGCAACCGTGCCCCGACAGTACCTGCGTCACCCTGAACGACAGGGAGCCGTGCCTCCTCCCGAGCCAGTCGTCGAGTACTGGCCGGATCGCCTCGACGGTAGCAAGGCCGGCGGTAGGGCGCATAAGCCTCTGCCGCCAGTCCGCCACCAGGACCTGGCGGAGCTCCTCTCGGCGCAGCTCTATCTGCCGCTGCACCGGACTGGAGCCCCGTGTCCGCTCTTCCTCGCGCCATCGGTACAGTGACGCCACGATTTAGACCTAACCCAACAAAGACGTACCAAAACAGAACGACGGCTATATTTCAATTTTAGTACCTGAGACCCTGCGGGACCCTGTGATTCGGCACAAAAACCAACTGTCATTTAATTAAGCTTGTACTACACCAACGACCAATATGTAATACTGAAATAGGTACTTGACATAAGATTGTATGAGGCACTCGTCTCCAATAAAGGGTGTATGGATCCAGTACATGATTCTGAACCCCCCAGTGGTGGAATTTTTCGCCGGCTTTTTCATGATTCTACGTTTTTTTCACTTTAGACCGTTCATAATTGCTATACTTTTAGGTATAACCCAATAAGATTTTAAAGTAGTAATTAATTAATTCGCTAATGTACATACACAAAAAAATCTTATCAGCTGATTTAATAGAGTTCACATCAGGGGTCAACGTCATACCTACAAACCCGCACGGCGGCACGCTTGCAACGTTCAAAGGCCGAACCGACGCTTTTTTTTAAACATTGTGATTTCTGTAACCGTTCATTAACGACATAAATGACTATCATAATTTTATTAGTGGCATGCGGTCTAGGCTTTTCGCGAAGTTTGCGTTACGATATCATATACAAACTGTATAGAATAACCTAGAATAACCAAGGTCCAAGGTAATTTAATGCACCCTTAGTAGCAGTGCATTTCAAAAATATTTTGACAATTCAATAACATTCATTGCGTTATTTATGTTGTTGAGCAGACACGTTTTTCGAACAGATGGGGCAATGGATTAGCAAGATCGTTTAAAACTACGCAATTATAGAGCTGTCCGCAACATTAATTTATATTATTGATACAGTTGTATGGACCTTTTACTAACGTATCTCTATAGCAGTAAGTTGAATATTTATACCTGTAAATAACGCGACATGCATACATATTTCTATAGAATTAACGACGTAAGGACGATATGTTCTTGACCTTCTAAAATAAATAAATAATAACTACTATACATACGTAATAAATAAGGCATATATGTACATAACATTGTATTGACAGACGCTTAAATAAAGAGACCAATACTCACACTTTACACTATGAGAACCTTTTTATTTTTTGGTTTTGAAATCATCAAATCACACGCCCTGCCGCTCCGCCTAGAGCAGGACCACTCCTGCTACGGCAGGGCGTGTCAGGCTTTTACTAACTAAAATCCCCCGTGTACCTTCATTTCCCTGTGTGTCAGGAGCCACGGCATCTCGTTCGAACAACCCGAAGCCCTCGTAGGTATCAGTCCTCGTGGGGGGTCACGATGTACTGACATCTTTTTGAGGCACGCTTGGAACACGACAGGCTGTCGACCCGGACCTGATTCTTACCGGGCGGCGAGCCACTACTCGCCGCCAGTTCCAAAACCCAAACCAAAGTTATAAATTATTGCTTGACTGCAATTCCGCCTGGTGCGGCCGATGGTAAGCAGTGTTGCAATCTTTGATGGTAAAGCGCGCTAGTTTATTAAGAGCCTAATCACTCAAAAAAACTTAGTGAATAGGAAGGAAGACGGCAGTTGAGCAAGGTGGTGCAATGTTAAACCAAACAACACTACCAACGATGCTGCGCCAGACGAAAACTGATCTGGAGACCCTCCACGATCAAACTACCGACACAACTTCATTTGGCGCATCGTACCCGGCACACATCGCAACACAACTGCTCAGACCCGTATTCCGGACCACCAGACACACCCCGGAACACGACGAATTGCTTTGTGGCCAGACTTTGTCGGGTGGGATGTAATTTCTACTGGCAGCCGATGTTATGGCCTACCACCGAGGAAAAAAGTTAGGTTAGGTTTATATTCATTTCAGAAGTAGTCAAGTCGCAACTGAATCTACTGCTAGGTAACCATGCACCATTCATTGTCGACTACGTCATCACTTACCACGAGGCGAGTTTGTGATCTAACGAAACACAACCCATCAATAAAAAATATCAGTTAACTCTGTGTAGTAAACACTTCAGGATATCATTATTCCCCACCACCGCACATTCGCAGATATGAAATGATATGTGTATGAAATATGCATACATTATCTAAACCCCAAGTGCTCGTAGGTGGTGACTAAGGATTAAGTGGTATATAGCAACTTTCACGTGGGAACTTCGTGATTCGGATAAGTGAGAGAGAGTGCAATAACACTCTGAAGTTGCATGACCAGGGAATGTAAACCACGCCAAAGGAAGACAAGGTCCATAGCAGATTTTTATTATGGTTTTGATATGAATTAATTATTTCAACACTAATAGAGACACTCGTAATGTGGAGGCCTGTTGTCTCCCAGCATTGGGAATATGGCTGGAAAGACTATGCTTACAAGGTGGACAAAACAATACAACAAACAAACTGTGTACAACTAGTGCCCTTCACATTCTGCTTATGCAAACTAGATCAAACATCTTCTTCTTCCTTCCTCAGCCATCCATGGATTTCATTGCTTTGGGTCGGGTTGGGGAAATAGCTTGTCTGTTAAGAAAATTTAGATTTACAAAAAATCTATGCATACAAACCATAAGTATAAGTGTATGGGCTATCTGTATTTAAAGGCAGTGATCGAAGTTAGGAGACAGGAGAAACAGCGAACTCCCGGCCACCCGTAGGCGCGGGCTTGCGGGCGGTGAGCAGTGAGCAGCTCGCCGCCCGGTA
Organism: Sesamia inferens; assembly: GCA_037179545.1. Lineage (NCBI taxonomy): Eukaryota > Metazoa > Arthropoda > Insecta > Lepidoptera > Noctuidae > Sesamia > Sesamia inferens. The sequence continues at coordinate 9,679,634 of CM073935.1, read as the reverse complement.
AGGACCAGGCCCGCGTCGACTGCGCATTGTGTTTCACGCCCGTCTCAAAGAGATGTCAGCACATCGTGACGGGGTCCACGAGGACCGATGCCTTCAGCCAGAGTTTCCCTGGACCTACAGGCAAGTGAAGGAATACGGGTGGGTTTTACTCAGTAAAAGTCTGACACGCTCAGAGCGGGAGGAGAGGTCATTTGATAATTTTCCACAAAAAAAAGCAGTGATCGACCAAAATTTGATGATTATTATGATGCAAAATAGACCGATGTCCAGCAGTGAACGTCTTTCCGCTGAAATGATGACGAATGATGATGATGCATATATGGAACTATGATCGCCCATTCCCTTGTTTACAAACTAAACAAAATTTAAGTTCAGTTCACATTTTTCTTTCTACGTCATTAAGAAAAGGACAGCAGAGAAAATATTAGTTTAGTTTATGAACAAGCTAACCGGGGGCTATTGTGGCACTGTAGTCGTCTCATTGTACATGGTAGACTTTCTACAATAGTTGTCTATGTCAGTATAAATTTCATTTTATTATCAAAACGGCGTAACAATTCATAGGTTTATTGAAACAAGTGAAGTTTATAAAAGGGTGTCATCAATGGTTTCCCTACGAAACATTGACGTAAATATTGTAAATACTATTACGGAGCTATTGTTGTTAACAAAGAGGTGTCCATGGCTCTGTGGGGCCTTCCTAAGTTAATATGGTGTGAGGAATGTGTTTTCACAACCGATTGCTTTTTGTTTTCCGGTATCCTATTTATAACACGTAAGTACATCAGCAGGGTAATTGCGTATCAAAGTATCAATAGCAATGGGTTTCATTTTGACAGTTTTAACAAAATTCATTGCGTTAATTGCGTTGTTGAGCAGACAGATTTGTCGAGCATATAACGCAATGGACTAGCAATATGGTTCAAAATGATTCCAATTGTTAGTAACAGTCTGTTACGCATTTAGGGTGCTGATTGTGTGCCTTAAGAAAGTAGCTGGGATCAGGGATGGAATTCGCATTGCAGGTGTGATGTAATGTAGGTACATATTCACACTTATTTGCATTCATTCCTGCAGGTCAGAATAAGCATTCCATTACGCATTGTTCTGATTATTTTCCACGACATCAAGACTTCAACTTTAACGCTAGGTTTCAACGACTTAGTGACAGCGTTGGGAACGGGTCTGTACCTACCCATAACATAACATCGCAATAACATCGGTTGCCGGCAGAAGTCACCACCCACCAGACAAAGTCTCCGTCGTGTTCCGGCATGATGTCTTCTGAAGCCGTACGGAGGACGGATCTGAGCAGTTGTGTTGCGATGTGTGCCGGGTACGATGCATCAAATGTTGTTGTGTCCCGAGTTTTGTCGTGTAGGGTATGCAGATCAATCTCCCTCTGCCGCAGCATCGTTGGTCGTGTTGTTGGGTTTAACATTGCATCACCTCGCTCAGTTGCCGTCTTCTTTCCTTCCTTTTTTTTAAGTGATTAGGCTCTTAATAGACGATTGCATCACTGCTTACCATCAGGAGGGGATACCAATCAAGCACTAGTTGATAATTTATAAAAAAGATCTCTGTAATGTTTATTTACTTTATGAGTAATAGCTACCGATTTATATTTAACCCATTGCCTAAAAAAAATGTTTTCGAAATATTTGACACAGGTTAAGTGAGGCACACAATGCTCAAATAAAAGCTATTCCAACCTCTTCCTGGTTCCTAAATAGGTACATCTGCCGCTGACCGCAGCTCTAAATATTCTACTTGTCACCACCACGCATTGAATATTGCACATATATATAATTATATATGTTGCCAGCCCTTTTGTCATACTCTTCCTCGTATCTACGGTACCGGAGTAACAGCAGCTTAATAGGGATGTATCCAAGGTATGAAAATCAAAAACATAATTAGTCCGTCTTATAGATAATAAAAAAATTAAGACCCATATTTTTTATTTTGTCTTAATTACCAAAAGCTACTGAGATATAGCGTATTAAAGTTACAGAGTGGGGGCTAATTACGTCACGCCGTTCTATATTTTGCACCACGGCGTGACGTCATGCGACATTTCAAATCAATATGTCTTCCTTAGTATTTGAGTGAAAGAAAAAATAAAAAATACGTGTTCAATATTTTTGAAGTGAAACTTCTTTACGCACGCTTGACTTGGGGAGTAAGCTGGCGAAAGCGTTACGGAAATTGATCGGGCAAGGCGAACGGAAGTTAAGTGGGAGATATAAGCACAGAGGCGCCCGTGGCGCGAGCTTGGTACTACTACAAGGTCTGCAACGAGTTTTCTTTTTTTTTTTTTTAATAAAAATAGAAGATCAATGCAAAAATATATTTTTTTTTTATTTTGAGACATGGATACACTTATTTATTTACATTTAACACTATACATTAAATTTTATGTTGACTGACAACCATTAAGGGGGTCAGTTAACATAAAATTTGGTACCGCCTACTTCACAGTCCCTCCTGTATCCCCCCCTCCCTTACTCCCCCCCTCACCCTTTTATATCCCCACGAAACTCCCCCCCCCCCCCCCCCGACACCCCTCATTGATTACCTCACCCCCCGTGGATTATCTCGGGAACCAGAGGTCGTGGACTACCCTAGTTTGGGGTCCCCTGATTCATGATGAAGAGCCCGACCTTTTGTTTGGCCCCGAGGGAATCCACTCCCCCCCCCCCCTTTTTTTTTTCAATAAAAATAGAAGATCTATGCAAAAATATTAATTTACCAATGAAGCCATGAAATAAATTTAAATCTAATATATAAAATTCTCGTGTCACGGTGTTCGAACTTAAACTCCTCCGAAACGGCTCGACCGATTTTGATGAAATTTTTTGTGCTTATCCGGTATCTATGAGAATCGGCCAACATCTATTTTTCATCCCCCTGAATGTTACGGGTAGTCCTAAATTTTAACCCCTAAATTTTTTTTATTATTTATATGGCAAAACAACGTGTGCCGGGTCAGCTAGTATTTATAGAAAATTAATATATGTACATGTGTATACATGTATATATTGTACACACATATTCGACATACAGATGGAGCGAAAGAAGTTTCACTTCAGTCGTGTGGTCATAAGCACACTCGTTTTTTTATAAAGCTATCTGACGGACATTAAATTATTTTTTAGGATACAAGCCAATTAATTATATGACACGCTATCCATAGCAGCGGCTTTCATTTTGACAGTTCAACAGCATACATTGCGTTTTTTTAAGTAAGTAATTGAGCAAAACACTTTTTTGGAACATATGGAGCAATGGATTAGTAATATACTTCAAAATTATTCAAATTAAGAATAATAGTGTGTTACGTAATTAGGGTTCAAGACGAATGGATTTCACTTTGACAGTTCAAAAACATTCATTGCGTTATTTACGATGCTCAACAGACGACCTTTTCGTTGAAGCAATATCCTTTACAATTCTTCAGATCGTGATCGATAGTTTGTTGTTACGCTCTCAGGATGCTGCCTCTGTTCTCAATAGCTATTATATCGGCTAAGTACGAAGTTCTCCATCGACTGAGTATTCAGAATGTCAAGTTTGACAAGGTATCATTCCAGCAGCACTATCGAATAGGTAAACACACTAACCTAATTGGGTAACACACTATTGCTATCAGTTGGAATCATTTCAAAGCATATTGCTAATCCATTGCTTTATATGTTCGAAAATGTGTGTGCTCAACAACTTAAATAACGCAATGAATGTTGTTGAATTGTCAAAATGAAACTGATTGCTACTGATAGAGTGTTACCTAATTACCGTGCCGACTGAGAATACCATTGAAACTGTATAAGTGTTGATGTTATCTCCCCGAAACTGTTCACCGCTGCATTGGAGGATGTCTTCAAGGTTCTAGACTGGAAAGGACTGGGCATCAACATCAATGGCGAGTACATGACACACCTTCGGTTTGCTGATGATATCGTAGTCATGGCTGAGACCGCGGAGGACCTGAGTACAGTGCTCGAAGACCTCAGTAGGGCCTCCAAGCGAGTCGGTCTTAAAATGAACATGGGCAAGACGAAAGTCATGTCTAATGCCCATGTTGTACCGACTCCTATAAAGATTGGAGACTCTGTTCTCGAAGTTGTTGACAGCTACGTGTACCTGGGACAAACTATCCAGTTAGGAAGGTCCAACTTCGAGAAAGAGGTCAATCGTCGAATCCAACTCGGCTGGGCTGCTTTCGGGAAGCTACGTAGAATCTTCTCGTCCGAAATACCGCAGTGTCTCAAGACAAAAGTCTTTGACCAGTGTGTGTTGCCAGTGATGACTTATGGAGTTGAGACGTGGTCGCTAACAATGGGCCTTATAAGAAGGCTCAAAGTCGCTCAAAGGGCAATGGAGAGGGCTATGCTTGGGAGTTCACTGCGCGATCGAATCAGGAATGAGGAGATCCGCAGAAGAACGAGAGTAACCGACATAGCCCGAAGAATTGCAATACTGAAGTGGCAATGGGCTGGACACATTGCCCGTAGGACCGATGCCCGATGGGGCCGACGGGTTCTCGAGTGGCGACCACGCACCGGAAGACGTAGCGTGGGTAGGCCCCTGACAAGGTGGACCGACGACCTGGTGAAGGTCGCGGGAAACCGCTGGATGCGGGAGGCGCAGAACCGGTCGTCGTGGAGAACCTTGGGGGAGGCCTATGTCCAGCAATGGACGTCTTTCGGCTGAAATGATGATGATGATGATGTATAAGTGGACATTCTGTCTTCTATTTTTGTGACAAAGCCTGATAGCTATACCTGATAACGTGGTGGTGATCACACCACTACGTTATCGAGTAGCGGTCACGCGATAGCAAATAATGTCTACGATAGCGCGAGCGCCGCTATCTGTTTTTTTAATACGTTGCTACTCGTCATTAAGCGTCGCTATGTCGTCTGATATTATTCTTATCTCATTTATTGTTTCGCAATTATCTGCAATGTTTGTCCTGGCCTACCGTATTAACAAATGTTAAGTAGCGCTTAATGTGAGTTACATATACATCGCCACATGCAAAATACGCATCAAGCTGACGTCAAACAAAATACTGCATCGCGCAAGCAGAGGTCATCGCGTTTTTTATAATGTTTATACAACATCCAGATGGCCTCGATACCAAACAGCGGGCATAATACGATCAAATCCGCCCCATGCTACTATCTCCCAGCAACGCCCTTGCCCGAGTTCCGTACCCCACAACCCCGGCCTAAAGCAACAACTTGCTAGCAAACATCTTCCTTAGTATACTTTCGATATAACGAAATATGTTATTGTTCTAAATCCAGCGGTCGGCTATGCTTTGTCTGTCGGTAAATTTATGGTTGTTAATATTCTGTCTTACTTCTTTATTCAAAAAGTTTACAGCAGAAGACTGCTGCGGCTAACCTTTTGCCCACTATGTTGGGGCCTGCTTCTAGTCAACTGGATGCAACTGGACCCCCATGTTTGACAAGGAGCGACTGCCTAGCTGTACTCCCTAACTCCCTGAGTAGTATGAATACCCCTCACTACTGACTTATGGAGAAATGAATAAGCAAAAAGGAAACATTCGTATCAATGCAATGAGTTTTCTAGAAATGAGGTCTGTGCCTTGCTTTTGAATAGTCACAAGCCTTTTATATATTTTGTGGGTAAAACTATTCTATCCCCACAAAACTGTGTTTGTGATGGCTCTTCGTGTATTATTAGTCATTGCACAAAAAAATCTTGCCAAAAAGTGTCAAAGGCAAGCACTACCAGCATACTTTTCCTGTCGCCAATTCCCCAAGCCTAGCTGTGGTAGGGTTAGAGATTACTTCGTGCTTCGGAAAGCACATTAAGCCGTTGGTCCGGGCATCATTCGTGAATTTCATTCCATTGGCAGTCGTTACGGGTTGTCAGAAGACTGAAAATCTAACAACAGTTATAGCCTTTACAACTAAACTAGAACTGTGTGTGTAGATGCTCCGTGTTATTATCAGATAGATAGATAAGTACCTATCTTTGACATTTATTTCGAGCGAACGCGGCCGCTGCGCAAGGAAGCACGGGTCCGATCCCCGTGCAGTGCAAATATTTATATGCATGAATATGAATATTTGTACTGGTCTGTTCGTGCCTCGGAAAGCAGGTTAGGCCGTTAGTCCTGGTGGCCATACCAACATCTAGTGACAATCGTTACGGGTTGTTGGGGCCCTCAAAAGTCCAAGAATTGGTCCAACTGCAATGATTCGATATCGGCTTTGGGTTGTGGAGGTTAGACGGCAGTCGCTTCACGGAAAATATCGAAGTTTAGCCAAAATCAGCAGTTAGATTGGTAAAGTGGAGCCCAGACTCCAAAGCTGAAAAATCTTCTGAAGTGAGTGTGACTGGGATTAACGCTGAGATATTGATGAGGTCCTATATGTAAAAGAAGTGTATTTAGCTGTATCTAGATAGACTGGTTGCCGACCCGAACATTATTAAGAAAACTCTAGGCAAAAAATGATATGGGTCGTGCTAGGTTTAAAGGAGGACACCAAAGGAAAGGCAGTTCTAAGTATTTCGATAATAAATGTAATATTCCATTACACAACGTTATTTTTTGTATACGCGAATGCCGCAACACGTGTCCAGTATTTTTAAGTACAGAATCTAAGTAGGTACAAAATTTAAAAAAAGATATCATAAAATCCACAAATTTATGAGCTTGTTATCTTACATAGTTGTCCCAACCAACAAAAATATGGTCAAAGCACGGCCGCGCCCGCGTCGGAGTGGCGCGGGGCCCGTACTACGATCTTACGTCAGCTGAGTTGTGTGCTCGATAGCCACACTGCGACCATTTGTAAATGTATTTGGGAAAAATTATAACATGGTGACAAAAAGATTGGAATCGATTCAATTGCTTATTCTGAACATATTCAGGTTTCGTATAAAGAAAAATTAATGTTGGTTTCGCCACAAAAGGCTAAAAGAGTAGCAGAGTCTCTATGTGTAAGGATTGGATAGTAAAAAATTATATTTGAGCCAGTTCCCTTGTTTACAAACTAAACTAAAGTTCAATGCATCTTTGTTTTTTTATTTCATTAAGAAAAGGACAGAACATAATATGTCAGTTCAGACCTGTCAAATTATTCCGCGCCTTACGTATATTGATGTATTTTTGGCCGCCATGTTTTTAATCTCGTCTAAACTGTCTATGGAACATGTTAATTTGACAGTATTAAAATAAAATGTTATCTTCCATCCTTTTCTTAATGAATTAGAAAGACAAATCAGCACTGAACTTAAAATTAGTTTAGTTTTTGAACAAGAGATTCGGCGCCATTGTTGAAGTAATTTTTTTTTTTTTTTTTTTGCTATACTCCAATAAGCTGTACCTATGTTGATTGAAGAGGGGCGATGAGTAACAGAAATCCTTTTGCAAAAGCTACGTAATATTGCAGTTAGACAATGAATTTTAATTCTGAACATTGACAGTTTTCTGCGAATTCTCAACAAGCGCACATGAGTAACTCTCTTGAGATTATATGCAGCTGGTAGATAATAGTCCCCTTATCATAACAAATTGTGGCCTAGTTAAAATAGTTTAATTAGAAGGGACTGTAATCTTGAAGCGGTAACATGCGAACAACGCGTCATACTGACGTCACGCAAATCTTGCATCTTGTTGGACGTTGTATACCTACCTTAGCAACTAACACATGGTGCAGCTGTCTGTCTTCATAACTATGAAAAATAAATGGTGTGAAGCTGGTACGATATATCTATATTTTAGTAAATAATGTACCTACTCGGGCAATGCGCTTAATGCTGGATTCGTTAATGTCTAACAGGTTATGGTTCCCATTTCGTACCTGAGTAAATATTATTAAAAAGTGATCGTAAAAAAATATTTCCTAAAAAATACTGATTGTCACATTGTTAACAGTCAAAAAAGAACAATACTGTCAAAAAGTAATTTACGCGCTTTTTCAAAGATTGTTCTATTCGCTCTCTCAGCCACGCCATTATGCTTCGGTGTGTATGGAACTGTCTTTTGATGTTTTATACCAGCTAACTTCAAATGCTTGTCGAAGGCATCGTTGCAAAATTCTTTGCTATTGTCCGCCGCCGGCAGAAGTTACCACCCACCAGACAAAGCCTTGCCGCCAAGCGATTTGTCGTGTTCCGGCATGATGTCTGGTGAAGCCGTAAGGAGGACGGGTCTGTGCAGTTATGTTGCTATGTGTGCCAGGTACGATGCGCCAAATGTTGTTGTGTAGGGAGTTTGGTCGTGGAGGGTCTTCAGATCAATCTCCCTTTGGCGCAGCATCGTTGGTCGTGTTGTTGGGTTTAACATTGCATTTACTGTGCAACTAGCACGTATACAACCACAAAACAGATGAAAAGTATAAAAGTAGGAAAGCAGGATTCACTACATTGTACCAGGACTTTCTTATTGTTTTGACAAACCGAATACAAACCGAGCAATGTATATTTTTTTTTTTTGTATCTTGATGCAAAAATATCCTGAAAGTTTGGAATATCATAGCTATCAGTACATTTTGTGTTTTTTACTAATTATGTTGTAATAAAATGTTATTTTCGACTTACTGGTGGAAAGATATACCTCCTAGCTTAATATTTGAGGTCTGGCTTTTTGTCTTGCATGTTATAATTGTACCATACGGCATTTTAAAGCAGAGCTCCATATCTGAAGTAGTTTGAAGAATACTAAACGCGGTGAATGCATGTTTCAATCGACATACGATTTTCGTATCATGTTCATAGCACGCCTGCCTCGCCCACAATACCTTTCCAGTCTTACTTCTCTGTTCCGTACAACATCACGACATCAACTGGTAGGCAAAGTGCCGCCAGACAATAACAGTCTGGTCAAATTATCCTTCCTTTTCTATTGAGGATGAGTGAACTTTACTCTAAAAAGTGTTCTCTGTTTCTCATACCTCCACAATTTAGGTATACAGATACCTGACTCGTTCACCGCTGATACTTGGGATGTAGACAGAGAGGTTCACTTGTTTCCACGCAATCATGCGTAGCGTGGGTCGCTGTGAATGATTCTATTTACATTTTCAGTTAAGAAAATATGTGTCGTAATCTGGAGAAAAAGACGCATTCTTTTTGCACACGATAGCTGAGAAACTTTCTTCTCTGGTATGTGTATACATTGCAGATACACTGTAGTATCGTGGTAGATACAGTGCCCTAAAATCGTCGTTGTATTGAACAAGCAGCGCATTGATAACAGCTGTCACTAACAAGTTATAGATTCGAACACCAGGTAGGAGTTTTAGCGGGAAAGTCAATCTGAGTGTCCCGCTCATTTTTCATTGGACTTTTAAAATTATTTATAGTGTTGTTTACTAAATAAAAGTGCGTGATTTATGTAGTACAAGTGCATTCAGTAAATAATTCATAAAGAACAGTGAAATATCGCAGCATAGTGACCATCATGACTTTGTCTCAGACCTCCATCGTAAGACGGGTCACGCGGTCGTATTTTTCGACATGAATAATTCATTACGTAACATAAAAGGAAGAAAAAAAATCTCCAGGTACTTGGTTTTACTTTGTGTAAATTATTTCATCACCACTGCTCTCTAAATGGTGAAGGGAAACACTGTGAGGAATCCAGCATGTCTTAAAACCAAAAAAATAGAATAACTGTTACATCAAAGTTCTCGACCAGCGCTGGGCTCGCGTGGTGGTCTAAAGTTACCCTCACAGACGGGAGTTTTTACCACAGTAGTGTATATATAATAGACTAATAAATTGTGAAAGTCTAATATGTATCTTTTTAATAAAGTCTCCGAAAATAGGAACCGGCCAATCAGAAGTCAGTATAGAAATTTGCTCAGTGTTGGTAGCTACGATACCGTCCTATTAAAGAAAAGTGTTATGTGTATGGGCCCGATTATCTTTAACAAACTACCCGACGTAATAAAAACAGAGACATTATCATTATTCAAAAGGAAATTGTCGATTTTACTGATAGAGAAATGTTATTACTCAGTTAGCGAATTTTTATCAGATGAGAACTTAAATTGATAATGTGTCATGCATGTATTACTGACTTTAGATCTGAACTATACCTATTGACCATAAACTGGACATTTTTATTTATTTATTATTATTATTATTTTTATTTTTTTTTTATTTGACTTAAATTGACTTAATGAATTGTTGTTCTTAATTTCGTTTGACATGGTTAATTTATATTTATCTAATTTCTATTTAATTGATTTGACAATGTGTATTTATAATATGTATCGAATGAGATTATTATCGGAGATTTCTTAATTTTAGATTTTGTTTGCATGCCTTAGTTAAGGTAGTCAGTATAAGGACCTTTCAAAAACTTAATATCTATATTTTGTACCTACTTACTATGCAAATAAAGGACTATTCTATTCTATTCTATTCTGTTAATTCATTAATTGTAACTGAAACGTGGTCGCTCAAAATTGGCCTCATACAAAGGCTCAGAGTCACACAAAGGGCGATGGAAAGAGCTATGCTCGGAGTTTCTCTGCGCGATCGAATCGCAGAAGAACAAAAGTCACAGACGTAGCTCTCCGAGTCGCTAAAATTAAGTGGCAGTGGGCGGGGCACATTGCTCGTAGAACCGATGGCCGATGCGGCAGTAAGGTTCTGGAGTGGCGGCCACGTACAAGAAGACGCATCATAGGGAGGCCTCCAACAAGGTGGACCGATGACCTGATGAAGGTCGCGGGAAGCCGATGGATGAGGGCAGCACAAGACCGGTCATCATGGAAAGCCTTGGGGGAGGCTTTTGTCCAACAGTGGAACTCTATAGGCTGATGAAGAAGAATTAATTGTTATGTGTGTGCGTGTGTGTGTGTGTGTGTGTGTGTGTAAGTGTATGAGGTTATATCATACGCTAATTCATTATCCAGCGGACCATGCTCCGGATGCGTGCAACACTTACAGAATGCGCAAACAGGTTAGAAAATGATAACCGAAGTAGCTGATAACATCGTCTCTAATAATATCTACATATACAAACAGAAGTTATTTTTACCTGATATCTCTCTGCAAACTGATTCAGTGTTATTTTTAGCTACTACATTGTTAGTCATAAGTGTTTTGGCTTTAATTAGATTATTTGCTTTTCTAATAATATTGCGTCATCTGTTGCCTAGCGGTGCGGTAGTGTATTCAAAAATTCTCATAACTTCCCAAAGTATAGAGATAAAACTAACAAATCCTTTTTTTGGCGTGAATAGAAAATTATCAAATGACCTCTCCTGCTTTGGGGGAACGGAAGGGCGTGTCAGACTTTTACTGACTAAAACCCACCCGTGTTCCTTCACTTTCCTGTACACCAGGGCCACGGTATTTCTTTTGAATTGGGTTGCCATACGTCCGGAATTTTCCGGAAATGTCCGGTAATATAGTGCTTTGTTAGGAATGTGGGAGCAAGCAACTAAGCAACCAGGAATTTCTAAAATTTAAGTAAAAACCAAATATATGAATCAAGGTTGAAGCGCTTGAGTCAAAATTTTAAAATTTGTTTCGCTTTAGACATCCACGATTTATTGCGAAGATATCCGAAAATTTCATCCGATAGCGAATTTCGAATTTCGATTTTTCGATCTGGGAACCCTACTTTGGACAACCCGCGGCCCTGACAGGGAAAAGGAACGATAGGTCTTATTTCAATAGGAAAAAATAGGTTTCTGGTACTTTATTACAAGTTTTAAAAATTCTCATAACTTCCGAACATGTAGAGATAAGATTAACAAATTCTTCCAATCGTTTGATACCGTTCAAAGAAGCCGAGCCCATGGTACGAAAGACAGCAGGTCAAGCTACTCGAAACTGTCAAATATTCCTAAATCAACCTTGAGCCTTAATGCTGTAGAGATAAAGTTGAAAATCTCATAAAGATAGATTGTAGTAGCTTTATGTGCTGTGCAAGACCTATTAACAGAAAACAAATTATTTATTTATTCATATATTTATAACTCGTGCAGACAGTACGTCATTAGATAGTGGTTGTTGCTAACTGAAGATTATTTGACAACTTACCTTTAATAAAACCTGTATCACCCGTTAGCCTTTTATGAATGGATGGAAAAGATAAAAAGAATATAAACAAAACACTTCACCGAGCAATATTTTTTTTATATACAGATTGGTGCTGACAATACGACAATAAATGAAGACACGAACAATGCTGGTTCATAGATATAATCCTAAACCATAGAAAAAAACCTAGCATCAAAAATAAAAAATGAAAATTTCAAACAAAGGAAATCGCATAAAATTGCAAACAGTCTAGAACACCCTTTAAAAATATTGGTTCACTGACCTCCGATCGGCGACAGCGCGATTCTGTATCGACTTGTTTTTTTCGCGCCATTATTATTAAAGTTTGGTACCGCAGGATGTGGCGGTCATTAACCTGTAAGCGCTTCCTTATCAACATGTACATTGTGTAGAAATTGTGAAAAATGAAAAATAAATTACTGTGATTAAACTAATGAACATATTTATATGATTTTTAAAGTGAAACTTCTTTAGGCACGCTTGACTTGGGGAGTAAACTAGCGAAAGAGTTACGAAAAATGATAGGAAAAAAAATGATGAAGGCGAACGGAAGCAGAGTATAGTCCTATTTCGTCTGTAATACAAACAAGGAGTTGGCTCATGTAAATATTGCATGACCTGTCGAGTATGAAGTTGTGAGTTCGCATCTCGCCGAAGGCAATATATATTTTTTGGATCTTTTTAAGATTTGTTAACAATTGAGTCGAGTATGAAGTTATGAGTTCGCATCTCGCCGAAGGCAATATATATTTTTTGGATCTTTTTAAGATTTGTTAACAACTGATTACCTAAGTGCACAAATAAATTTATAAATTTCGTTCTGTTCTGGCCTTTATATTGTTTTATATATTTTTGCTGAACATTTCTGATATAATTGAAAGTATAGAAGCTTTAAGATATCGTCACAATACGATAATTGGACACAAAGTACAAATTGCTTTCGAGCCTCATAAGCTCAATTATTAAGCTAAGTACCTTGATTGATTAAGAACTATGAATTTCTTCGAGAACATGACGCTGCGAACACCCCCGACCCCCCTCATTGATTACCTCACCCCCCCGTGGATTATCTCGGGAACCAGAGGTCGTGGACTACCCGAGTTTGGGGTCCCCTGAATCAGGAGGAGGAGCCCGACCTTTTGGCCCCGAGGGAATCCACTTCCCCCTCTCCCCCTCTCCCCTACCCCCCGCAACCCCACGAAATCTACCCCCCCCCTTTAGTTACCTCACCCCCCCGTGGATTATCTCGGGAACCAGAGGTCGTGGACTACCCGAGTTTGGGGTCCCCTGAATCAGGAGGAGGAGCCCGACCTTTTGGCCCTGAGGGAATCCACTCCCCTCCTCTCCCCCTCCCCCTCCCCCCCGCAACCCCACGAAACCTATCCCCCTCCCCGACCCCCTTTAGTTACCTCACCCCCCCGTGGATTATCTCGGGAACCAGAGGTCGTGGACTACCCGAGTTTGGGGTCCCCTGATTCAGGAGGAAGAGCCCGACCTTTTGGCCCCGAGGGAATCCACTTTTTTTTTTTTTTTTAAATTGGAGGTCTATGCAAAAATATTAATTTATAAATGAAAGCATGAAATAAATTTAAATATTTATAGAAAATTAATATATGTATATGTGTATACATGTATATATTGTACACACACATATTTATATATATATATATATATACATACAGATGGTGCAAAAGAAGTTTCACTTCAGTGGTGTGGTCTTAAGCACACTCGTTTTTTTTTTATAAGTAGACTGAGAATGTGTAGAGGTACACAATATTTAATTTATTGTCGTATTGTCAGCATCACTCTGTATAAAACATTGCCCTACACTAGGAATTACTCCTGTTTCGTGGATGCGTTTAAAAACATTTAAACTCATATACAAAACAGTCAGACCCGGAACAACTACCTGTAGGTCTTACAAATATTTGCTCCGTGCGGGAATCGAACCCGCGACACGCAGCGCATCAGTCGATTGTTTAGTCACTGCACCAACCGTGTTTGTCTATATCTTACATGGAGCGACTGCCATCTGACCTCCACAGCCCAGTTATTGGGTTATCAGACTTTCAAGATTCTGACTATTCGTTACGACTGTTAGAAATCTACAAATGACAGCCGGGACGAATGGCTTAACGTGCATTAATAAAGATGGTCACCCATCCACAAACCAAACGCAGCAAGCGTAGTTTAACCTAATCTATCGACCTGAGCGTCTGTTGTTATTTAGCTACGAGCTTCCCTTTATAATATACACGGTCTAAATTACAGAATGTTATTATGAAGATTTTACAAGATATTGACTAATAACTCAAACCGTCAAAGATGTATAACGATCTCCAAAGCCTGGAGCACAGGCGAAGAGTACCCGCCACACTTTTCCCACCCACTGCAACTCCTGAAAGCCATAATCAACAGTGAAGACCGCCAGAAAACGCCGAGCAATGAAGCTCGACGAGTCCCGGAGAAACGATTCTACTGTCTTGGGTCCCGCAACGAAATTAATCAGAAGAGAATAGCGGAGGAGTAAGAAAAAAGATATTTTTTCCACTTCCCTCCATAACAAGCAGGAGACAGAACAGAACTAGGCCAATCGGCACAATGGGATATTATTGCAACTGGGAGAAGCCCAGATTGCCAAGCACCACGGAATAAAATTTGATTAAGTTAATGGGTCCTAAGTAGGTATTAGCTGTTACAATTGAATCCAATAATAGGTATGGCAAAAGCGCCTGAACGCACGGAAATTGGTTCTAGTTTCTACAAGGTCCGTATAATAAACGACTCCGGATGTAACTTTTACACTATCCAACATAATATTGCGTTTATTCTGCAAAAGAACACACTCCCACAAGATGTGCGGAGTGTTCAAATTCACAGTTCAATGTAGAACACTGAAAATGGGAAGTAACAAGTTTAAAAGAATACAGTTCCAGTAGCCAGCCTGTCGGTGTTATATAGGTTGCATTATGGAGAGTGTGCGAGCGAATTGCATGACTTAATTCCCCCATCTCCGTTCCATCATCGGACGACCCGTCGTACGGCGAGTTTTTACCCTTACGTTGTTAACACCATTACGATCCGGACGAAGCGTTTCGCCTCAACTTTTATACCGCCTACATCGAGGAACTGGAACAATTTACCAGTGACGGTGTTTCTGTCTGACTACAATTTAAGTGTCTTCAAGACTAGAGTGAATGGACTCCCAATAAACTCCCAATAATCTAGCGCGCTTTACTATAAACGATAACATTACTACTTACCATCACGCGGGTTGCGGCCAAGCACCAGTTTATAATTTACTAGCGACCTAAATACACTATAGAAAAACTGTGAACGGTGTATGAAAAACATAGTGGCCGCCGCTCCCGCCGCGTACCGCAGTAAACGCGACGCCCCGCAATTTTTAAATCTGTAATATCTTCGAAAATATTCATTTAAATCATATGCTGTAAAGGACGATATAGACCCTATATTAAATCAACAATTTATTTAAGGTATTAAATTGGATAAGGATTAAGCTGTATTGGTTAAAATCGCTTCGAAAATTCGCCAGTATTTGTCGTAAAAAATAAATAACAAAAAAATGTTATTGTGGGATATCCATAAGAGATAGACATATACCATCGCGGACTTTTTTGCAGACTTTTTCAATGTGTACAATATTTAGAACATTATTTTAATAAATCTCGGAGGGCTCAGCCTGCCTTTCATTGCAAACGCGGAAAAAATGTAATTATTTACGACATCACATTAGATACCTCAAAAAAATAGTATTTTTCCACAATTTAATGGATGTTGTTATATACAGTATCTTAAGAAAACCCTGTCCGACCCGTGAAGGTGTTGTTAGGTATCGATAACTGATTCTACTAATGGATACAAAACCGGACTAAACTTAAAAAAAAATCCCCCTAAAAAATAAATATTATTTCGCAAAAAGAGGTAACTTAATAAATGTGCGTTAATCACCCTTCCGAGGGCGGCAGGGCACGCGGCGCGTGTCGCATCGCTATTCGCTCATAATAATACCGGTGTTGTCACTTTTTTAAAAATTACCAAATTTCGGGGAAGTTGAAATTAATTCGCGGGAAAAAAAGATTATTTCAAAATTCATTTGTATTGGTACTATGATGATTACGTAAAATTTTATATTATATTTGGTCATGTGTTTACCTAACCTTTATTATCCTTATGGGTCGGACAGGGTTTTCATAACATACTGTATAGGTAAACATTCCTCTTTAATCACTCTATCTATTAAAAAAAAAACCGAATCAAGATCCGTTGCATAGTTTTAATGATTTAATCATACACAAATAAAGTGACTTTGTATTATAAAGTGACTTTGTATTATACATAAGTATATTTAGTGATAAAAAAAATTGGCCTTACACGCTAACAGTAGCAATGGGTTTAATTTTGACAGTTGAATAACATTCATTTTGTTATTTTCATTTCTAATCATAAACATTTTTCGGACACATGAAGCATTAGCGTTACGTGACTTAGGTGACTAGTCATCAGTAAAATATTTCATCCGTGGATGAAACGTTAGTTACCCTTTTTAAAATTATTAGGAGACTATTCATTCGCTAATCTAGAACCGTCACATAGCTAATACTGATGTGGTCATACTGACCAAATAGACACAAGCTTTTGCGTCTTTCTGCAGGTAAATATTAGTTATGTGCCTTCAAGTATGACGTCGTTTAACGCCACTACGTTCGCTCAGCCACTGTTGAGCAATCGCCTCTCGATGAGTGCAATGGGAGTGAGCCTTAATCTGCCACGCGGGTCCAGTGCGTCTTCGTAGATGTCACATGTCTTAGAAATTGTTGGCTCTAGAACATGCCGGCTACCTCACGATGTTTTTCTTCACCGTTTTAAAAGCAGTGATGGTGAAATAATTTACTCAAAGTAAAGCGTCTATCGTCGTCAATGAACAGGTCACTCCGGGACCGGTTGTCGTAAACGGAATACCGCTCGAAGTTGTTTCAGAATATGTATACCTCGGGCAAACGTTGCAATTAGGGAAAAACAACTTCGAGAAGGAGGCAAATAGAAGGATCCAGCTGGGTTGGGCAGTATTTGGTAAACTTCGTCGGGTATTTTCGTCACCCATACCCCAATGTTTGAAGAATAAAATCTTCAACCAGTGCGTCATGACTTACGGACCCGAGACGTGGACACTAACGGTCAGACTAGTCCACAAGTTTAAGGCCGCTCAGCGAGCTATGGAGCGAGCTATGTTGGGCGTCTCTCTGATGGACCGCATCAGAAATGAAGTGTTCTGACAGAGGACCAGATTCACCGACATAGCTGAGAAGATTAGCAAGCTGAACAACCGACAACCGTTGGGGTAAACGAGTCCCCGAATGGAGACCGCGTCTCGGCAAACGTAGCGTAGGACGTCCTTGGGCGAGATGGAGCTACGACATCAAAAAGATGGCTGGTAGTGGCTGGCAGAGAACTGCTCAGGATCGAGCTTGTTCGCGTGCCATGAAGGAGGCCTACATCCAGCAGTGGACAGGTAGAGGCTGATGATGAAAGCGTCTGACGGGGTCCGAACCTATGACCTGCAACTTTTAAATCGCAGCCGATACCACCAGGCTATGCACTACTGCTCTTCATAACAATAAAATAAAAAACATTGTTATATCGGCCAATGGTTTCATAGACAAGAGCCTGAGTTGGATCAAGGGCCCCTCCTCACTCGTTTATTTTGATACAAACACTTCGCAGTCCTTTAACGTCAAAGTGTTTTATAAATTGTTGTTTAAAAATATGAAAAAGCATTATTTTCACAGGTGTTACTTATTTACAGTTAAGCCGCTTAACTGTAAATAAGTAACACCTGTGAAAATAATGCTTTTTCATATCTGCTCCATCTGCGATTGACTAAACCACGCTTAACTTAAGCGTGGTTTAGTCAATCGCAGATGGAGGATTATAATAGGAGTTTTGGATAAGAAATCTTTTGAGTAACTATTATACTAAAGATATAACAGCTTATCTTTAGTATAATAGTTACTCAAAAGATTGAAGAACTGTTGCTTATATGTATAAATCTTAGTAGCATTTACAAAATTACGAATTACCAAATTTGTAATAATCTAAACGTTAATATAACGTTAGCTGCTGTTAGATAAATTAGTCTTAATATTATTAGTAACACATTTGCTAATAAAGGGTTTGGTTAAATGGCCAAGGGTCTCTTGTTTCACCAATTTCAATACCTGTCCATTGTATCTCTTTACGCCTTTGTGCGTTATTGTAATGTAAAACGCACGGTTTATCAAATAGCTGAGGCTGATTGGCGACCCAGATTTAATTCAAAACGGTCTCCAAAGCCTGGAGCACAGGCGTAGAGTAGCTAGCCTTTCCGTGTTCTATAGGATGCATTTTACTGAGAGTGCAAGGGAAATGCATGATTTAATTCCCCCATCTCCGTTCCATCATCGGACGACCCGTCATCTTACGGCGAGTTTCCACCCTTAGATTGTTAACACCACTACGGACGAAGCGTTTCGCCTCCTCTTTTATGCCGCGTACATAGAGGGACTGGAACGATTTGCCAGCGCCAGTATTTCCGTCGGACTACAATTTAAGTGTCTTCAAGGCTAGAGTGAATATGCTCTTAATAAACTAGCGCGCTTTACCATCAACGTTTGGATCACTGCTTAGCATGAGGTCAAGCACTAGTTTATAAATTATGAAAAAGAAGAGCTCCGTCCAAATACGAACGGTATTTGAACTATTAATACCTCAGACTTATCCTAAAAAAGCGCTGATGCGCGTGGTTCGCTAATTTGTGAGCAAGTAAAAATTATTGCGCGCTATTTCTTTTCACTAAATAGTCGTGGTGGCCTAGTGGTTAAAACACCAGCCTCTCAAGTATGAGTGCGCGGGTTCGATTCCAGGTCAGGCAAGTACCAATGTAACTTTTCTAAGTTATATGTACTTTCTAAGTCTATCTTGGAAACCAATGACTGATAAAAAGGTGAAGGAAAACATCTTGAGGAAACCTGGACTTTAAGTCTGAAATCGACAACCCGCATTGAGCAAGCGTGGTGAATACGCTCAATCCTTCTCTGTATGAGAGGACACCTGTGCCCAGCAGTGGGACGATAAAAAGGTTGATGATGATGATGATGATTTCTTTTCACTTAACTTAGTACTTGACGACATTTTGAAATAAAAACAATATTATTATTTGAAAATATCGTCCAGTAGTTACTTATTTATCTCCTCGCAAATATGATATATAACGTCATATAACATTCGTGGGCGCCGTGGGTCGCCTGCAGCTCGGGCTAGCAATATCGCCTCGCATATAATTTTCAACTTCATCATTAACAACCTTTTTATAGTCCCACTGCTAGGTACAGGTCTCCTCTCATACAGAGAAGGACTGGGCATTATCACCACGCTTGCTCAATGCGGTTTGGCGATTTCAGACTTAAAGTCCAGGTTTCCTCAAGATGTTTTCCGTCACCTTTTAATCGGTCATTGGTGTCCAAGATATATTTACTCGTAGAAAGTAAATATAACTTAGAAAAGTTACATTGGTACTTGCCTGACCTGGAATCGATCCCACAACCTCATGTTTGAGAGGCTGGTGTTTAACCACTAGGTCACCACGACTTACTACAGAGTATCTGCAATTTTCAACTTACCGTACTTATAATGTAATAATGTATGTATATGTGCTTTAATTTATACTAATCGATGACCTTAAAAGGCTAAGTCTGGATGCGGAAGGCGTAGGAGAGAGCGTCGTGGAGGAGCCTGGGAGAGTGAAGAATTTAATTGGAATAAGTAATTTGAATTGATTGATCTTGGTAATTAAGTGGCAGTGAGCGTGGCACATTGCTCGTAGAACCGATGGCCGATGGGGCAGTAAGGTTCTCGAGTGGCGACCACATACCGGAATACGCAGCGTAGGGAGGCCCCCAACAAGGTGGACTGATGACTTGTTGAAAGTCGCGGGAAGCCGATGGATGCGGGCAGCACAAGACCGGTCATGGTGGAAAGCCTTGAGCCTTTGCCCAGCTGTGGACCTCTATAAGCTGAAGAAGTAGAAGAAGATCTTGGTAAGTTATCATCGTTACACTAAGATATGGCCTGTATTTCTATCAAAAGCGAAAAGAAATACGATGAAAAATGTCATCTTATTTATTTTGCTTACAAAAAATATAGTCCACAAAACTTCTGCCATAGCAACCAATCTCAGCAGATTAGTTTTTAGCCTAAAAAATCGAATCAAATTATGATTTTTTCAGAAACTGTTCAGTTTCGCTTGTTAATTGGGATCTCTCGACTCTCAGTCGTGCTTAGGTAGGTATCGTGCGTGAACCGAGCGACGTTCAAACCAAAAAGCGACTGAGGAGCGGTGATTCGTACGATTCATTTTAGCTGGACATTTTGTGTAAAACGGGGACGCTGGACAACGTGTGAAATAGCTGGACATTCCAGCCAAGTCCAGCCAATCTGGCTACCCCACATGCAGTCGCAGATGATGATAAGAATTATGTTTTTGTGGTTTGTAAAACCACAAAAACATCATACCAATAACCAGGGGCGTAGCTACCGCCGTATCTGCCGTATCAATTATACGGGGCCCCGGGCCATGGGGCCCCCAACTCGCGTAAGCAAAAATTAATAAAAACTTCCCAACTCCTTTTTTTATTTCACAAATGACAAAAGTCAAAAAAGCAATTTCTCTTTTTCCCGCGTAATGGCCTCTGCACACTGCGCGTGACGAGCGACGGGTGACGAGCGGAATCCAATGAGAGCTCTAATTTTCCGAACGGTTCAGGGGGAAGCGAAGTTTTCAAATTTTGGAAAAAGTGACAGATAATTAAGATGAATAAATATTTCTATTAATTTTATCCATTTTTTTTTTTTTTCTTTTGTGAGAATTCTTTAGCCTTCCTAAGGGCCCCCAAACAATTTTTATACGGGGCCCCGCTAAGGCAAGCTACCTTTCTGCTAATAACATTTACGAGCAAAATGCAGTCTCAATAACATGTAGCATTATTACCTAATATTGTTCCAAGTACAACATTGTTTGTTGAACCAACTATTGCTCCATATGGCCTTTATATTGTTTGTGAAGTAAATCTTTGGCAAGAAAAACAACTCTGACTATACAGTCAGTTTCATATGATTCATCAGCCAAATTTATTGTTTACGGGGTAAACCTACATACAATGTTTGTTGATTACTCTATTAGCGTTATTGATAATATAAATATAGGTAGGTGACATAATTCATTGAAGAAATGCAAAATTCGTTGATACATATTTTTATTTAAAATGCTCGCTGTTGCGCATTTATTCTAATGGAACCTAAGAAAATTGCTAAATACGAGGGTGGATTGAAAAGTACTCAGCCTAACCAAGAAAATAAACACATACTAAATCAGTTATATTTTTATTTTTCTACATAATCACCATCAAGTTCAATACACTTTTGCCACCTCCCCTTCCAAGCATTTAGACCGTTGAAAAAAAATGATTCTTCCTTAGAGTCAAAATATGCGTCTACAGCTGCTTTGACCTCGTCGTTTGTCGAAAATCTTTGACCTCCCAAGTGCTTTTTTAGGTTAGGGAACAGAAAGAAGTCTGATGGTACCAGATCAGGTGAATACGGCGGATGCGGTAACAGTTCAAAGCCACAGTTGTGAATTTCAGCCATTGACTGTACTGACGTGTGAACACGGGCGTTATCTTGATGAAACAGGACTTTTCTTCTGAGCATTCCTCGACGTTTTTCTTTTATTTCCTCTCGTAAACGACGTAGTAAGGTGCAGTAGTAATCAGAGTTTATAGTCTGACCCCTTTCAAGATAATCAATCATAATCACACCTTTCGAGTCCCAGAATACTGAAGCCATCACCTTATTTGCCGACAAAATCGACTTAGCCTTTTTAGGGGGTGGTGAACCAGGTCTTCTCCACTGTTTCGATTGTTGTTTTGTTTCCGGTGTACAGTAATGAACCCATGTTTCGTCCATAGTAACAAAACGATTAAAAAAATCATCTGCATCGACTTCAAATAACTCCAAACAGTCGCGTGAAATAGTCAATCGTGTCCTTTTTTGTTCGACTGAAAGCAGTCGCGGAACCCACCTCGCAGACACTTTGTAGAAACCCAACTCGTTGACAATGATGTTCTGAGTTCGTTCATAAGAGATGCCTATAATCTCGGCTATCTCTCTAATTTTTAATCTGCGGTCTCCCATTATTAAATCAAGTACTTTTTTAATATTTTCGTCAGTAGTTGACGTCGAAGGTCTTCCAGAGCGGGGTTCATCTTTCACACTCTCTCTACCACGCTTAAATTCTGCTATCCATTTTTTGACGGATGAATATGACAGAGCACAATCGCCTAATGTACTGACCATGTCATCATGGATGGCTTTTGATGATAGCCCCTTCTTATGGAGGTACTTAATGACGGCACGCTGCTCGATTTGCTCCATTCGCGGAAATTATGTCCGATTACTTTGTTAATAAATTTATAAAATCACAACTAATTATCGCACACGTTTCGAACTTCACACAATGAACTAGTCTGAATTGAACTAAATAATGTGGGTAGATTTGATTTTTAGAATTGAATGGATCTGTGTTAGGCCGAGTACTTTTCAATCCACCTAGGTAACATCAGCTGCCGACTTAAAAGTTACCACCCACCAGACAAAGTCTTGCCGCCAAGCGATTCGATGTCTGGTCGTACAGAGGACGGGACTGAGCAGTTGTGTTGCGATGTGTGCCGGGTACGATACGAAAAATGATGTCGGGAGCATAGTCGCGGAGGCCGGGTCTCCAGATCAATCTCCCTCTGGCGCAGCATCGTTGGTCGTGTTGTTGGATTTAACATTGCATCACCTGGCTCAACTGCCGTCTTCCTTCCTATTCACTCAGTTTGTTTGTGTTACAATTTCACAAATACTGTCCCCCTGTCAATATCATTCAGGTGGCAAAAGATTCTTGTAAAGTATTTTTATATAACGCAGCGACTCGTGTTTTATTTGTGGTAACCAAGTATACAAACATGCTCTGAATGTAGACCAGAGGCGCTACTATGGTGTCATCATTAAACCGATACTAAAAAGGTATAGCGCTATTCATCCTGTATAGCTCCATCTTTGTCTGACACTGGAATAATATGGTTTTAACACGTCATAGTATTTCGAAGTTTTTTTTTCAGTACTTAACACATACTTGCAAACATATTTCCAATTTCGCCAAGTACCATTATCATCATCATCATCATCAACCTTTTATCGTCCCACTGCTGGGCACAGGTGCCTCTTCTCATACAGAGAAGGATTGACCACACTTGCACAATGCAGGTTGGCGATTTCAGACTTCATGTCCAGGTTTCCTCAAAGATGTTTTCCGTCACCTTTTAATCAGTCATTGGTGTCCAAGATATACTTAGAGATAAGTATGTCGGAAGGTATATTCGATCAAAATTTTGATCGAATGACAGTACAGAGAACTCCTGCACTAACACACATATTCCACAAACACAGCATGTTCTTACTCCTGGTAACCACAAGCAAAATGCGTGTCAATTCGTGGGATATAATACTGTAGCACTGTTGGTAAGCCTTTGAGTGCTAAAGTATGTTATCTCACTCATATCACAGCAGTGACTATTCAAATTATCACAGTGAAGTGGAGGGAAAATTTCGCAATTCGTTGGCATTGCGGGAATTATATTTTTAGTGTGCTAATATGGAAGTTTGTATTTATTACTCATTTTTATCACTAAAATAGCTGCAGTGACGAAATATTTCGCGATGAATCGGCAAGTGGCAACCTAAGTTAGTATTTGAATCATTATTTGTTTAAGTCAAATATACTTATAATTAAAATCGCGAATGAAATGTATTATAGCACTTATTTTACTTCCTTCAGAGACTTCGAAGACTGGCAGCATATTATTGTTTGTTTGTAGATTAGTTTGATTAAGTGTGATATCTATATATATAAAAATCAATGCCACTTTCTTTGTAATTTTATAACTCAAGAACGGTCTCACCTATCCAAACCAAATATTCAGACTTTGTTTTGACTAATTAGTAGATGTGTGAAGTTTGAACAGAATCGGTCAAGCGGTTCTTCATTTATCACTATTTTTGTAACAAATGAATTCAATGAACGGTGGATCATCATCTCATCTATGTATATAAAAATCAATGCCACTTTCTTTGTAATTTTATAATCCACCAAAATTGTGTAATTGCACCAGATTGGCAGTGTAAAACTTATTGCCTAATTTAATTGAAGCTACGATCTTAACTGGTAAATCAAAAGAAGAAGTTTGTTTGATACCGCGTATCCCTATGATCCCAACTGATATGCCGTTTGAGTTCAAACGATTACAATATCCTGTGCGTTTATCATTTGCTATGTCCATCAACAAAGCACAAGGGCAATTATTTCACGTTTGTGGTCTGAATTTGGAGGAATCATGTTTTTCAAATGGCCAACTTTATGTTGCCTGTTCGAGAGTCGGTACCCCCCAGTCGTTTGTTTAATAATCTAAATGTTTGGGATTAAGTTATAAAATTGCTAGCAATTAAAAAAAATATTTTATGTTGAATAAATATTGATGATCCAATAAATTTGTTTTTATTATTTCACTTTATACGTTAGCGAAGCACGTATCGGGCCGCTAGTATAGGTATATTTTTGGGTTTGTAAATATTTACTGTATGGATGCCTACTGGTATCGGCCGCAATTTACAAGTTTCAGGTCATAGGGTCGAATCCTATCAGGCGCCTTACTTTGGGTAAGTTATCATCACCACTGAAAACATCAAGACAACAGGATACCGCCATATCTTAGAGCCAAAACTAGGAAAACATGTGAAATCTCTAAGCTGAAGAAGAAGAAGTGCTTTAAAGGCAACACGCCAGCTAGACTGCAGCAGTCCTGCTGTAGCTACAATAAAGCAATAAAAACCCAAGAACTACAATAAGTTTAAAATTAAAATAAGACTTCTGCAATATTACGTAATCGTATTCGCCAACCCGCATTGAGCAAGCGTGGTGATTACGCTCAATCCTTCTCTTTATGAGAGGAGACTTGTGCCCAGCAGTAGGACGATAAAAATGATGATGATGATGAATATTACGTAAACTAACTTAAACACGTACACAAACAAGTACTTTTAACTTTTTTATTACATCAATAATCATTACAAAAGAATCAAAATAAATGTAAACATAAACACAATGTTGCTAAAATAATATCACACCCATGTTCCCCTACGAGTCAGGCAGACGTGGCTCCCACTTGAACTATTAAAGTCCAAATTGTTTTGACATTTATTTAACTAATTGTTTTGACTTCATTTTTGATAACGTTATGGAATTTGCTTATTTGACAATATTGTATTTAAATCAGGATAATTTTGACGTTAACTTAAGAAATTATTATGACTTTTTGACTTTAATTATTCCTATTATAATGTAATCATTCAAAATATAAAAAATCCCCGTCGGTCAGGCAAATTTTATTCAATTAATTTTATGCTGTAATTGGGTTGTATCCTAAAAAATAATTTAATGTCCATCAGATAGATTTGTAAAAAATATTGAACACGTATTTTTTATTTTTTCTTTCATTCAAATACTTCGGAAGATATATTGATTTTAAATGTCGCATGACGTCACGCCGTGGTACAAAATCTATCACGGCGTGATGTAATTAACCCCCACTCCGTAATTTTAATACGCTATATCTCAGTAGTTTTTGGTAATTTCGACAAAATAAAAAATACGGGTCTTAATTTTTTGTATTATCTATAAAACGGACTAATTATTTTTCTGATTTTCATTCCTTGGATACATCCCTATTACCTATAACACTTTGCCAGACTCAAGTATCGAACCGCTACACCAACGAGTCAATGAAAAATTGAAACGTTATGTTATTCGTTCTCATAGACGGAAAATAAGTAAATAAAGAGAGAGTAAGTTAAGAGTAATCTATCAAAACAAATAGTAGGAGGAATGAAGAATTTGTGATACGGAATAACGGAAGTTATGAATAATAAGACAGATGAACAATAACACTAGTCGTTACACCAGACGATACGATGCCGACACGACATATTAATGCAACGATATTTTATAAAAGGCATTTTTTTTATAAATTATAAACTAGTGCTTGACCGCAATCCCGCCTGATGGTAAGCAGTGGTGCAATCGTTGATGCTAAAGCGCGCTAGCTTCACTCTAGCCTTGAAGACACTCAAATTGTAGTCCGACGGGAACGCCGTCGCTGGCAAATTATTCCAGTCCCTCGATAAACGCGGTATAAAAGAGGAAGCGAAACGCTTCGTTCGGATCGTAGTGGTGTTAACAACCGATCTTCCAAAAACCTGTTAACAAGTACGCCTTATATTAAATTAATGAACTTCTAAGACCAATTTTAGTTTCTAATGATTCTTACTTTATTTAATGAGCCGCTTTTCAACTGCAGGCCTTTTCCCACAGTTGGTGACAACTCTAAGCTGCAGTACCCCGGTCAAACAGGTAGGACTACGTTAGAGCTGTGACTACTACTACAGTTACTAGGCTAATTGGTATTTTAAGGGTTATTGAGGTGTTTAACAGGAAAGGGATTCTTTATATTAGTGTTGTATAATAATTTTATCTGCGCGATCAACTTGCATATCCTTAAACTGTGGAAGTACACTACGAATGCTTCCCAGTGGACTCAACAAGATCGATTTATATTCATTCAAATTGTCAGATTTTTTTATCCAATTTCTCTGTCTAAGGCGCTGGACACACAGAAAAAAGATAAGTCGCAGTCGGAGTGCGAACATTTGTCTCTATCGCGTCCCTTTCATACAAAATATATAGAATCGTTACGTCGCTAAACATACGAAAGAGACGGGGCGCCCGTCTCATCTGAAAGGAACGCGGTAAAGTATACCGACCATTGACATAATACTAATGGCATATCCATTAGTATTAGAGATTTGTGGCACATCGAAAGAAAGAGAGGAAATGAAGTTTCGTCTATCTTTATCTCTCTCAAAATCACCAATCATCTCTCACTCTTTTCAAACCAAAAAAATACTGCAGATTATTTATACGTGTATGGCATGTCCATGTATATGTCCGTGTATATCGACGCTGAAAAGCGACCCTGCCGCATCCGAAAAATTTATGTCGTTAATGAGTGGTTACAAAAATCACAGTGTTTAAATAAAAGTGTCGGCTCGGCCTTGAAAGTCGCAAGCGTGCCGCCGTGCGTGCTTGTAGGTATGACGTTGACCCCTGATGTGAACTCTATTAAATCAGCTGATAGGATAGTTTTTCGAGTTGTGTTCACATTGCGTTTTTTTGTGTAGTTAGGTATTAATTTGATTAATTTTTACTTTAAAATATTATTGGGTTATAAAAGTATAGCAATTATAAACGGTCCACTACTGGGGGTTCAGAATCATTTACTGGATCCATGGTACTCGTTTATGTGTCGATGTCAGATCCATCCTTTATTTCCGCGCCCCGTCTGCATCTTACGTCTTTTCTGTGTATCCAGAGCCAAATATTCCTTTCTCCCACTGAAAACTGTTTCATCATGTTGGAAATGTAGTAATATCATCTGTCATATTGCAGATTACGTACTGCAATACTATATTAATCGTATCTTATAAATGAACCCAATGATCGCGGGGGACAAACATGCAAAGGTCACACTGCACAAACAAAGTCAGCGAGATAACTAGTTAATATTGCAACTTATTTTATGAGCACAATGTTATTGTATTACTGCAATGATGCAGTGGAGTTATATACCTACACTGGCGGCCGCCAGCAACTTCGTTCGCGTGGTTTA
Source organism: Sesamia inferens (assembly GCA_037179545.1). Taxonomy (NCBI): domain Eukaryota; kingdom Metazoa; phylum Arthropoda; class Insecta; order Lepidoptera; family Noctuidae; genus Sesamia; species Sesamia inferens. The sequence goes on along the minus strand of CM073935.1, from coordinate 9,651,690 downwards.
ATGTTGCGCTCCTATTGGTCGCAGCGTGATGGTATATCTTGTACCGTAGAATTGGGAGAACCCGGTACCCCGGAAAGGCAGATGACGAACGCTGAGGTGGTATTATAGCCGGTAAGAGTACGGCACAGCCCTCCGCGTCACCGAGTGGAGAATAATCAATGAGGATTTTACCAACTTCGGAAAAAAAGATCCCTAGTCATGGAACAAAATATTAATAACTAGCTGCGTGGATTCACCCGCGTAGGTTTCGTTAAGTATTTTTATATGCTCCGCTCCTATTGGTCGCAGCGTGATGTTAGATAACCTAAAGCCTACCTGGATTAATAGGCTATCCAACGCAAAGAATTATTCAAATCGGTCCAGGTGCGATCGAAGTCGCAGGCGGCCGCTTGTAGGTAATATACGTTATTTTTTGTTTATACGGAACTAATATTTTTTCCTTGGCTAGGGATCTTTTTTCCGAAGGTGGTAAAATCCTCTTGGACTACGCTCCGCTCGGGGACGAGGAGCGGTGTGCCGGACTCATACTGGCTACAAAACCACCTCAGCGTTCGTCATCTGCCTTTCCGGGGTACCGGGTCCTCCCAATTCTACGGTACAAGGTTAGGGACCTTGCCATGCCTGCCAAAGCCACAAGTTATGAAAAAAGAAGTTTGAGACGACATTCCAGAAGACAAATAGATAAACCTTTTTGTATAGTTCGTTCAAACTAGTTTGACTTCTATTCCGTAGCAATAAGGATTTTATTAAAAGTGCTCGCAATGCTATTTACTGGAGCTACCATTAATTGTTTTACCGCCAACACAAAAGAAGCCAAAATCACAACAAATAAATAATAGATTGTTAACCTAGGATCGAAAGAACCAATCTCCGAGTTATGACCTAGGTATAGTCCGAATAGGAATTGGTTCTTTTACCCGTGTTAAACATTCTACTTTTCATTTAAAATATGAGGAAAACAAAACTAGTTGATTATTTAAACCAGTTTTTTTCAATCTTTTTGACTACGCGACCCCTTTACAGATTGAAATATTTTGGCGACCCCCTTGTGACGTAGAAAGCCAAAGAATTTTTTTTATTATGTTAACCTAAGTACAGTTTTTACATACGTTAGTTAGTAGGACCTAACGAAAAACATTACCTAAATTCACGCCGGCCAAACTGCAGGCGACGTTGCCACACCGCATTGTCATGTGACAGTAAGAACTCCCCCCGCGCGCGCCACCCGCAATCATCTTTTGTTTCAACTCTCATCTCACTCAGAGCGCAGTCACCGATAAGTACGGACATCATTATTTTGTTTTTTCGGTTACCTTCTCCGCGCGTTTGTAATATGGATAAATTTCTCAAAAGATCGCAGCCTTCAACATCTGGTACGAGTGTCAATAGCGGTGGTGGTGAATTAAACAAAAAAAAAAATAGACGTTACGATGATAGTTATTTGAAATATGGGTTAAATAATAAACCGGGTGGGGTCTTAAATAATAAACCTCAATGTGTAATTTGCGGCGATGTTTTATCACATGAGAGTATGAAACCGTCAAAGCTTATGCGGCATCTCACAACCAAGCATCAACAAGAAGCTAATAAGCCGTTGGATTTCTTTGAACGAAAGTTGAAAGCTCTTAGTCAGCAGCAAAATACTATAATTCTGGTAAGTAAGTAAATTATAAATAATGTTCTCCTAGTCTCCACAAAGTGTTGTTAAAACACGAGTCGATAATTCGCGCGCATTTGCTCTTTCGCGCCGCGATTTTTGATGAAGTTCGCGCAATTTGAGAAGAGTGAACTCTTGGACGGGTGCGATTTATCGACTCGTGTTAAAACCCTCAATGCACTTTGCACTTTTTACCAATACCTACCTATTTTTATTGAAGTTATACGCCATAAATTGCATCATAATTAAACTTGGTTTTTGTTAACCAACTAACTTTGTTTTGTTTATTTTCAGGCATCCAGTGTCAACGAATCATCATTATTAGCTAGCTACAAAGTCGCATATCGAGTTGCTAAAGCAGGGAAACCACATACAATTGCCGAAAATCTTATTTTGCCAGCAGCACTTGATATGGTCGAAATTATGGTCGGTAAGCAGGAGGCTAACAAATTAAAAAACATACCACTTTCTGACAATACTATTTCACGCAGAATAAACGATATGGCCAAGGATATTCAAGAACAAGTAGTCGAAAAATTAAAGAACAGCCAACATTTTGCTTTGCAGTTTGACGAATCTACAGATGTTTCCCACTGTGCACAGTTTGTAGTATTTGTGCGCTTTGAAGCAGATGACAGTATCACGGAAGAAATATTGTTTTGCAAAGCACTTCCTGCAAACACTACTGGACAGTGTTTGTACGATATGTTTTTAGAAAGCACTTGCGACTACCATATTGATTGGAAAAAATGTATCGCAATTTGTAGCGATGGCGCTAAAGCTATGACTGGCAAAACTAGTGGACTCATTGCAAGATTAAAAGCGATAATGCCAAACATATCCTGGACACACTGTTTTCTTCATCGACAGGCTCTAGCTGCTAAGGTAGTACCTTCTGATTTAAATGACGTGCTCACGGAGGTAATAAAAATTGTGAATTCTATCAAAGGTAAAGCTTTGCAAACCCGGCTATTCAGAATCGTTTGTGAAGATATGGGCTCGCTTCATCAAAATCTCCTTTATCACACAGAGGTCAGGTGGCTATCCAAAGGAAAGGTATTGACAAGAGTTCTGGAACTGAGAGCTGAATTATTAATGTTCTTACAAGATGCAAAATCTGAATATGCTTCTCGTTTTTCTGACTCTATTTGGCTCTTGAAATTAGCATTTTTGGCAGATCTTTTTAGCCATCTTAACGATTTGAACAAGAACCTTCAAGGAAGAGGAGAAAATATTTTAACAGCCAAAGATTTAAAAGCATTTCACGCAAAACTTCGTTTGTGGTCAACATCTCTGCAAAACAAAATGTTCGAGTCTTTTCCATGTGTTCAGAAGATAATTGAAGATAATGCAACAGACCAAAGTTTTGCAGTATCGGCTCATATTCCTTGCATGATACTGAGCTTGCATAATTTACAAGAGAAACTTTTGACATACTTTCCAGACTTGCACTCTGAAGCTGACAATGGGCGTAGATGGATTTTAAACCCTTTTTTGGACCAATCAATAGATCTGGCTGATGTCACCACAAAAATGAAAGAAAGTCTTCTTGATTTAGCTGCTGATGGCATGCTTAAAATAGAATTTTATTCGCAAAGTGTCGACGTATTTTGGATAAAAAGAAAACACGAATATCCCGAGCTGGCAAAAGAAGCTCTTAAATTATTAGTGCCATTCGCCACACGTCATTTTTGTGTGAACTGACATTTTCTTCAATGGTAGACATTAAAACTAAAAAGAGAAATAGACTGTAATTAGAAAATGATTTGATTATTAACGTTTCAAAAATAACACCACTATTTGATAAACTTCTGGAAAATAAACAAGCACATCCTTCTCACTAAAATTGCGTTTTTATTGTGTAAAAACCTCGACTCTTTCTCTTAGCCGGCGACCCCCCGAGTAAGGCGTCACGACCCCCCTAGGGGTCGCGACCCACAGATTGAAAAACACTGATTTAAACTATTTATTGATAATAATAATATTAGTAGTACTTATTTAAAATTACTTGTGAAATAGACTTCTAGCAAAAGATTTTCGAAATAACAATTTGCCTCGTTTTTAATTTAATCTAGTGTCAACATTTCAGAATCGCTTGAACTCATTTTTAATAAATTCAAATCTTAGTTAATATAAAAGATTATCCCGCCAATTTACGTTCTCTTTTTAAATTTTAAATATGGAACTCATGGCGTAATTATTGCGACTTATTATTCCGCTCAAAAAAATTTACACTAAGTTCACATAGGCTGTTTAGAAACTCAAATGGACGCAGCATTTTTTTAATTAGTTTAAGTAATTTTTAAACTACATCTTCTGCTCATCATGGTGTGGAGCCGACAAGTATTGTAACCAAAAAAATCGAAGACATTTGTCATCCAGCAACCCGCGCTGGACCCGCATGATGGATTATAGCCCACTCACGCTTAACTCATTGTTACGGAGAAGAGGCCTGCAGCAGCAGTGGAAAGATTATCTGCTATAAATACTAATGCACCTGCTATTGTACTGTTTCTATATTTATAATACGCACTACGTGAAATTCGGTCCAAACTTGTAATATTTAGACAGTTATTTAGCAATAGTGACATAACTATTTATATTAATGGAAATATCACCAATCTCTGCGCCATAAAACTGCGGAATTTCACAACAATAATAGTTTCCATGAAACTCAGCTAACATCCTTACGCTAATTTCTGTAATATTCAAGTAATCTCTTCGCTATGTACATATTTATTGTAAACTCTATGTAAATAGTACACTGTAGACTACCTACACTATTTCTCTCTCCTTCCCCTTAGTATTACATCCAAAAGTTGTCTGTAAAAGATCGCTCCTAGCGATAAGACCGCCCATTGTGTCATCCTTTGTAAAATCTTTATATTTTATGTTCTGTAATCTATATGGTGTACATAATAAAGTGTATTCTATTCTATTCTAAATAAACCTTCGCTCTAAGAATTGTGTTTTATCATCTTTTGTTTAAAAGATATCACGATAATTTACAGTAGGTACCTAAGGACCATAAATGTGTGAATCATCTCGTTTTATTTCTTCTCTGTAACGATCCACGCAATGAATGAATTAAAGAATCACCTTCATGGAATTCATTAAAACAGGTCAAGTGCGAGTGGGACTGTTTTCAGTATTTGTTATTTTATGACTCAGCGGTCGGCAACACGCGGCCCGCGGGCCGCATGCGGCCCCCGTACGTCTTACTTGCACGGCCCATGAATGTTTTGTAAATAAGTTGCAAACCCTATTCGTGTGATGATGAGGATGTACAGGCGATAGAACGTCAAGCTACTACAATCTGTCTGATTTCTTTACTAGATTTAGAGTTTAGGGTAGCTTAACCTGCTGTCGTCCTTACAGTCATTTTTAAATGAACGGAATGGATCTCCAGTCTAAAGATGCTTTGAAAAGATCTAATCAATTATCTTATTAAATTTTATGTCTGCTTGCCTTCTTAGTTTGACGAGTTAGTATCATGACTGCGGCCCGCCTTTAGTTTATGTTGCTACTTTGTGGCCCTCGCCTGCCAAAAGGTTGCCGATCGCTGTTTTATGTTGTATATCGTGGTGGCCTAGTAAGTCGTGGGAGTTTTTGGCGGGAAAGTCAAGCTGAGTGTCACGGCCATTTTTCATCGGACTTTTAAAATTATTATAGTGTTGTTTACTAAATAAAAGTGCGTGATTTATATAGTAAAAAGTGCATTCAGTAAATAATTCATAAAGAACAGTAAAATATCGCAGCATAGTGGCCATATCATGACTTTGTCTCAAACCTCCATCGTAAGACGGATCACGCGGCCGTCTTTTTCGACATGAACAATTCATTACGTGACATTGGCTAAATGCACAAACCGTGCGATGCCATAAAAGAAAGAAAGAAATAGTATAAGTCGTGGTAGCCTAGTGGTTAAAACACCAGCCTCTCAAGTATGAGTGCGCGGATTCTATTCCAGGTCAGGCAAGTGACAATGTAACTTTTCTAAAGTTATATGTACTTTCTAAGTATATATATATGACTGAAGGTGAAGGAAAACATCTTGAGGAAACCTGGACCTTAATTCTGAAATCGCTAACCCGCATTGAGCAAGTGATGATGATGATGATGATGATGATGATGACGGTGATAATGATGATGATGATGATAGAGGGAGTGGGCCGTAATCTACCACGTGAGCCCAGTGCGGGTTGGTAGATGTCACATGTTTTCGAAATGTTTGCCTCTAAGACACGCCGGTTTCCTCATGATGTTTTCCTTCACCGTTTTTAAAGCAGTGGTGATGAAATTAAATGCACAAAATGCCTGAGCCCATGACCTGCATACACTTATGTAAGTCACAGGTGACATGTAAAAAATATGTTCCAGAGGAGTAGAGGAGATAGTGGCCTTGTGCATCTCCTCCTCTCCTCTGAAACGCCTTTTTGTACGTGTTTTAGTCATAATGGAAACAGATATTATCAAGGCCTTTTCTGATATCGAACCGCAAGTAGTGACCTTTTTATCCATGGATGGTCCACCATTCATAATCAACCTACACATTTCAGAAACGTTTGCGTAGGTATAATCAAATCATTACATTTAAGGGTACATTACATTCTACTATTTGACGGTTGACACAAATCGTAAAAACTTTATTGCAAATTATCATACAATAGTGACATTTTTCTATTTTATCGGTTCTATGCTTTACAGCGGTGAGGTATGACATAATCTTTACATCAATGTGAACGACGATGGGCTTGTGCAGAAGTTATATCTATGATCGCAAAACTTACTGCTGACTTTTTGAGTTCCATTCCCAGGTCTGGACAAATGTTATCATGTTTCCATTAGAAATTTCTCAGTAGCAAACCGCATTGATAGCAAATACCCACCACCTATTATATGGAATACCACACACCTTTTACAACATAGCTGGCGAAATGTGTATCTACTTTAGGTACAACTATGCCTCACACTTTGGGGAATACAGTCGTGATGTTATGCTTGACACACATGCATGTATTTTATGTCAATTAAAACTATTAGTCATAGACTATTTACTTGAAAACAAACTCAGTGTAGGTAGCGCCATCTATGCGATCAACGAAGAACTTTAGATGTATTCAGTTTTCAAGCAGCCTAGATTCTGATAATGTTGCTACGGACTACAGCGATGTCACAGCGCTACGCGTGTACCAATTCTTAGTTAGAGGGCGCTACGCATTCTGTCCGTCAGTACTGTATAGCTCTAGAAATTTTATTTCATAGTAGTAGGGCATTTTTTTTTTATATATATATATTATAAACAAGCGCTTGACCGCACCTCTTCCGATGAAGGCCAGCCCGCGCCGCAGCTGAGCCAGTAACCATAACTTCCCAACCATGACCTCTGAGTTTGTTTCGGACGTTTCTTCTCAGAGCTATTACTAGGAAACGCCGCGGTCATCAAACCGAAATAAAAATAAAAATTCGATCCAGCCATCCCTTGCTGTTCTCTCCAGCGACGCCCTAAGCCGAGGTTCGTACCCCACAGGGGGTGCCCTTAGTGCGTAGTCGCTTAGTTTTTAGTAGCCCTGGCTGGAGGGTTAAATTCATTTAAGGCATCCACAGGAAAGTCCGGTTAAGTAGTCACGGCCAAGGTCAACTACGAGATGCCATATCAAAAAAAAAAAAACGCTTGACCGCTGTCTCTCCTGATGGTAAGCAGTGATGGGGTCGTTGATGGTAAAGCGCGCTAGTTTATTAAGAGCCTATTCACTCTAGCATTGAAGACACTCAAATTGTAGTGTGACGGAAACACGGCCGCCGGCAAATTGTTCCAGTCCCTCGATGTACGCGGTATAAAAGAAGAAACGAAACGCTTCGTCCGGATCGTAGTAGTGTTAACAACGTAAGGGTGGAAACTCGCTGTACAACGGGTCGTCCGATGATGGAACGGAGATGAGGGAATTAAATCATGCAATTCCCTGGCACACTCACCAGAATGCATCCTATAGAAGACCGAAAGGCTGGCTACTCTACGTCTGTGCTCCAGGCTTTGGAGACAGTTTCGAGTTAAATCTGAATCCAAAGTAGCCAGGTGACATTTCGCAAACGATTTTCTGCAATTTTAATGATCCCAACCCCAAGGGTAGTATTATTAGGGTAGGGAATTTTGTGACCATAAATCTTCTTTCCCTCTTTCTGTATTAACTATAAACTAAACTTTAATGTTGACACTTTACGTCGTATTGTTTCTCCACCGCGTAGCCAATGTAACCGATAAAGATCCGCGAAAATCCGCACAACATGTCATCTTCACAGAATTATTTTTACGTCTTTTTTTCCTAGTTTTTATTAAAAGACAAAAATGCACTCTGTCTTTCCATAAGGGAAGGTACGAACTTACTACGAACCTTAAATACTCTTTTTGTCTCCTATACATTCATCTAAGTATAATACGTATATGTCATCTAAAGGTCGATTTTTTTACTGAGACTGGGACGTTTTTTTCTGGGACTGTTACTATTACGTGTATACATAAGATTGGGAGTACTATCAACCTGACCTATCTGAAGAACATCTCTGTTAAGGTCACCAATTTCGTCCTTCTATGGCGGATTTTTTGTTTAATGGGTAATCATTAAATGACCTCTCCCGCTTTGAAAAAAAACGCCGCCCTAGAAGGACAAAATTGGTGACCTTAGCACCACCTGTGTTACCTGTGTTTCTTTACTTGCCTGAGCGCTGGGGCCACGGTTTCTTTTTTAACCAAACCGCAACCCTGACCCATGAAGCCCCGGTCCTCGTGGACCCCGTCACTATGTGCTGACATCTTTTTCATGCGAACGTCAAACACAATGCGCCGTCGACCCAGGCTTGGTCCTTACCGGGCGACGAGCTGCCCATCGCTCGCCGCCCGCAAGCCCGCACCTACGGTGGCCGGGGGTTCGATGTTGTCTCCCGACCAGGGCAGCAGCTTGAGGGCGCTGGGACTCCCGCTCCCTCACGCGCTCCGCCTCCTCCTTTTCCTTTGCCAGCATCACTGCTTCGCAGAAGGAGGTGACGGCCTGCCATGCACTCTCGCTCCGGACCATGGCCTGCGCCAGGTTCGGACGCGAGAGATCGCCGCCACGAGAACACGGCGGTGCTCTACCCAAGCCGGGAACAGACCTTCACCGTAAGCTGCACCGTGTCCTCATGGCGATCCACACAGTGATGACACCCTGGCGTTTTCTCCCGCCTTATCCGGAACATGAACCTCTCGAAACAACCGTGTCCGGTGAGGACCTGCGTCAGGCGGAAGGTGAGGACGCCGTGGCGCCTCTTTAGATACTCCTCAAACAGGCGACTTACCGCCGCTATTGTAGCGTACCCATTTATTTATCCTCTTATCTTGACCTAATCATCTAAACATACTCTTCTGTCTTTGTCACTACATATTCTTTTATACTACACTGTTGGCTTATCACATCATTTCTCAACAAGGAATGTATTTCTTACGTGCTGACTGCTGTCTCCACGAGTGAGAAAGTCACGGCAAGCCACATATGTATTTCTATACGCTCTCTTAGAACGTGTCTACTCACGACGATGTCATGGAAAATTGGATGGAATGACGATAACATCGCCGTGATTTTCTGGGGATAGCCTCTTGGCTACGTAGTTGTAATACCATTTTATTCTCGTCTAAATTAGATATATACAAGTAAATTTAGGAAAAACCGGCGGTGTGTTTACTGTTTACATACACTAAGTAAATCTATTTTAAATTCTCGTGGTGTTTGTAACCAAACTTCTGAAGCGGCACGACCGAATTATATTTTTTTTTTGTGTCCCTATATTCGGTAGGTGAGAATGGCACGTAAACTAGATAGATAATTGTTATAGTTTTTTGACGTGACAACGTCTATTAAATTGGTACGGCGTGGAGTCATTCTCGAAAACACCGTAACGGCCGAATCTGACGCCACACGGAGTCCACGCCTACTTTACCCCCACCCCTAGAGCGCCCGAAGGCATACTCGGAAACATAGGCATAGACGTTTTTTTTTTTTTTGTTCATTTCTTTCCGTTCAGAGACACGGAAAAGGCAAAGGCATAGTACGCCATACAGCCTAGTCTTAAGTATTTTTTTTCTTCAGTAAGTTTATATCCTAACTTATCCTAAACTTATCCTAACTTAACTTAATCTAAACTAACTCCTTTCGATTTCCGCGTGTAGCCGATTAGGAGGGATTTAGCGTAAAAAAACATGATGTGGCCACTATGTTACACTATTTCACTGTTCTTTATGAATTATTTACTAAATGCACTTTTTACTACATAAATCACGCGTTTTTATTTAGTAAACGACACTATAAATAATTTAAAAGTTCAATGAAAAATGAACGTGGCACTCATCTTCGTTTTCCCGCCAAAAACTCAGGCATAGACGTTGTCACGTTCAAATATCGGCAGTAGACGGAGTTCTACAGACAACCAATTTTTTTTTTTTATTAATTAACAAAACAACAAAAAGTTAGCGAAAATTTTACATTAGGTAATAAGTATTTACATTTTTGAACATATTATTGGAAAAGTAGGCTTATTTGATAGTGTTTAATATACATAAGTAGTTTAGTCATAAAACTAAACTCCTGTAGGTACAAGTCACAATAAATACTTTTTATTAATTTCACGAGAAAGAATAATCTAACTAAGCATTAAAATTCAAATAATACAAATAATTATAATTGTGAAATAATTTATAAAAACACACAAACATAATATTTTTGGCAATTTATTAGGAAATAACACTTTGTAAACAGTAACAATCATATATCAACTTTTCATAATGGTAGGTATGCTTAGCTTAACCACGTCGACCATTGAATCCACCGAAACCTCCTTGGTTTCCACCGAATCCACCCGGGCCTCCGCCGAAGCCTCCTTGATTTCCGCCAAATCCTCTTTGTCCGCGACCTCCTTGGCCAAAACCACCTTGGTAACCGCCAAAACCATTGTTACCGCCAAAGCCTCCTTGGTACCCGCCGAAGCCGGGTTGGCGTCCGCCGAAGTTTCCTTGATTTCCGCCAAATCCTCCCGGGCCTCGACCGAAGTTGGGTCGACCTCCTCCTCCAAATCCTCCTTGGTTTCCACCAAACCCTCCGTTGCCAAATTGTGCGAATGCCACAGCAAATACGGCCAGTAGCACTCCCAACATTAATAGTATCTGAAACCAATTCAATTTCGTTATTTATGAAATAGTCTAATGAATATATTTTCTATAACCACATAAATTTCTATTTTAGTGTATTGTGTGCATAATATTTGTACCAAAAACAGTCCCATATAAGGTTCAGGAAAATCTCTGTCCATTCTTTGGTTGCCTGGAAGAGATTGCACTAGCGACAAAGCCGCCCATTGTATATTTAACTGTTGAACTAATCAGTTCTATTTTATAATAACTCTAATAAATACATTAAATTATAACTGTCTTAATAATTGTCTTAGGTTATTAAAGCGCGAAACTTTGCGCTATCAATGGGCCTTTCCCTGCTGGTGGAAGAAGCGACTAGGGTGCCTGATGTGGCTGGTCATACCGCCAATTGTCTGGACCTTCTGCTGACCACTGATCCGGACAGATGTGTTGTTACAGTTTCCTCACCGTTAGGAACTTCAGACCACTGTCTGGTGAAGTCTGTGACGTCCTTCTCCCCACCTGATTGCGACTCGCGTGGTGAGCGGCGAATATGGCGTTACAAGTCAGCAGATTGGGATGAGATGCGCCACTTCTTTGCATCTTATCCTTGGCAGCAGGTCTGCTTCTCTTCTAGCAATCCATCGAGCTGTGCGGACGCTATAACCGACGTGGTGCGTCAAGCTATGGAGTATTTTATCCCCTTCAGTGACGTGCCCGTCGGTGGCTCAGCTCGCCCATGGTTTAACGCCGACTGTGTTCAAGCTGAACAGCGTAAGCACGCGGCATTCCTCGCCTGGGTTGACGCTCGTGACCGCAGAGCTCTGGATCTAAGCTCAAAGAAGAGAGCCTTTAACCGTGCTGCCAAGTCCTACAAAAAGGCGCTTAAGAAGGCTCGCTTCGACCGCATTACTAACATTGGTAACAAGCTCTCTGCGCACCCTTCCGGTAGCAGATCTTTCTGGTCCCTAGCCAAATCGGTCGAGGCGAACTTCTGTCGGCCCACACTGCCTCCGCTGGTTAGGCCTGATGGAGCACTGGCCCATACGGCGAGAGAGAAAGCAGGTCTCTTTGCATCTCTCTTTGCCCATAGTTCGCGTCTTGACACTGGCAATGCTACTCCACCTAATTTACCTCATTGCGGAACTTCAATGCCGGAGGTTCGCATTAGAAACAAGGAGGTTCTGAGAGTATTGTGTCGTCTGGACGTGAATAAGGCTAGTGGTCCAGATGGTATACCAGCGATTGTTCTTAAGGCTTGTGCGCCTGAGTTGTCTCCTGTATTGACGCGCCTGTATCGCCTCTCATTTAGGACTGGTATAGTGCCCAAGTCCTGGAAGCTTGCCAACGTGCAGCCCGCGCCCAAAAAGGGTAGTCGTGCCGATCCTACCAACTATCGGCCGATTTCAATAACCTCCATACTCTGCAAGATTATGGAGCGTGTATTGAACTCGCGCCTCTTGGCATACCTGGAAGGTAACGATCTCCTCAGTGACCGACAGTACGGTTTTCGACGCAATCGGTCAACTGGGGACCTACTAGTGTATGCCACTCACTTGTGGGGCGAGGCCCTCGAGAAAAATGGGGAAGCGATTGCCGTCTCCCTTGATGTCTCGAAGGGCTTCGACCGGGTATGGCACGCTAGCCTTTTGAGTAAGCTTCCAGCGTACGGCATTTCCGCTGGCCTGACTGGCTGGGTAAAAGACTTCCTGACTGAACGGTCCCTCCGAGTTGTTGTCGACGGATGTTCATCTGAGCCCATGTCGACCAATGCCGGTGTTCCTCAGGGGTCTGTTCTCTCTGCAACTCTGTTCCTGCTGCATATTAACGATCTGCTGATGCCCGGTATCTATGGGTATGCAGATGACAGCACAGTTGTGGAGAGATACCTGCCGGAAGCTCGGGCTAGTAAGGAAACTATCCGGTCCGAAAGAGAGGCCATGGTAGAGCGTGTGAGTGCTGCACTGCAGGCAGTCTCCGAATGGGGCAATGCCAATCTTGTAGCATTCAATGCCGCCAAAACACAGGCGTGTCTTTTCACCGCCAAAAGGAGCCCGTTTACCTTGGCTCCTACTTTTCAGAATGTATCCTTGGAGTGTACCGACCGCCTTCAGCTTTTGGGAGTTGAGATTTCCTCGAGCCTTAACTTTGGGCGGTTCATTGAGTCCAAGGCCGGGGTGGCTGCCAGAAAACTAGGCGTCATCGCGAAAGTCCGGCGGTACTTCACACCAGGGCAGCTTCTAATTTTATACAAAGCACAGGTCCGCTCGTGTGTGGAGTACTGCAGCCACATTTGGGCTGGTGCTGCGAAGTGTCACCTTGCCGCTTTGGATTCGGTGGAGAGGCGTGCGAAGAGGCTGATTGGCGACCCAGACTTAACTCGAAACGGTCTCCAAAGCCTGGAGCACAGGCGTAGAGTAGCCAGCCTTTCGGTCTTCTATAGGATGCATTCTGGTGAGTGTGCAAGGGAATTGCATGATTTAATTCCCCCATCTCCGTTCCATCATCGGACGACCCGTCGTACGGCGAGTTTCCACCCTTACGTTGTTGACACCACTGCGATCCGGACGAAGCGTTTTGCTTCCTCCTTTATACCGCGTACATCGAGGGATTGGAACAATTTGCCGGCGTCGGTGTTTCCGTCACATTACGATTTGAGTGTCTTCAAGGCTAGAGTGAATAGGCTCTTAATAAACTAGCGCGCTTTACCATCAACGATCGCGTCACTGCTTACCATCAGGCGGAATTGCGGTCAAGCGCTGGTTTATAATTTATAAAAAAAAAAAAAAAAAAAAAAAAAAATTGACAAAGGATAGATGTCTTGGCCAAAAAAAAAATGAGGACCGATGTTTTTATGCTGAATGCAACTAACAAAACAACTCTAAAAGTTGTAACGGAGAACTGATAGATAATATAATTAGGTATTCTACACTATGTAACAAAAACCCTGTTGGTCCTTTCAGGGACATATAATTTTACCAACATGCACATCATTAACGAAGTCATAATTAGAAAACAGTAATCATTGTCTAGTCGAGCGGTCACAATCAAATACCTATTAAAACCGATAAATTCGATTTTTTTTTTTAGAACATCTGATTTTATAAGTTAAATAAATTGGCGGGAACGTTCTATTTATGTCTAGTTTCTTCATGAGCTAAGAAATCAGTTACAGATTATAAATATTAATAATTAAACATTTATTTTAATTATTTTTGTTGTACAATTTTTATAAATTACTTGCTTTATCACGTCCGTATGCCGATTCTTAAAACGTAGGTTGAAGGAAAAACAGGGTTATTGTTACATATTGTATATTCCCGGTAGGTATCTTTGGATATCGTTAAAATTACAACAATATAAAAATTTTAAGGTCAAAATGAGTGTGTCTACTGAATGTTCAATGAAATTATACGTTGACTCGTAGACATATCTTTATAGCATCATACATTATAATACCAGGAATATAATATTGTGTTCGTTACTTTACTTTGTAATAACAGTACCTAGCTATAGCATAATTAATTACACACAACTTTGATTACATTACGATTTATAACATGAGAGACTTATTTTTTTTTTAAATATCTTATATAAACAGGATGTAAGAAGACTCATCATTTTGCACGTAGCCGTTATACCTAAATAAAACTTCCAGGATAAATTTTCTAAAAGATAATCAAAAATAGCTGTACAAAAATAGTTTTTTTCTGTTTGATTTTACTCCTTTACGTTAAAACGACTGAAAAGATTTGGACAAAATTTAAAACATAGGTAGATCTTGATCTGGATTAAGACAAAGGACACAACCCCGGTTTTTAATAAAATCGAGTCTTATATATGCGTATAAAGTCAGCGGAAAATTTTCTTTGCTCGACTGTATGCGGACAAGGTTCCGGAAAATTATTAAGTACTTACATGATCGAATGAAATCACAGAAAAAATTATAATGATTATATTACCTTTGTTGATGCCATGATCGTGAATTGTAACGTACAACTGACAAGGTGTTTTTCCTTGCGCTTTATATATCCACTTTACAAAGCATTCAGAGTTTTTCTAGTCATACATGTTAATTATTATATCAAATGTTTGTGGTTCTCAACTGTTCGTGGTTTTACTAGGAAATTCAAATCAATATAGGTATTCCCTCTTATTCAAAAACGTTGCTTAAAGTTAACTAGTGATTAGCGACTGTTTAAAAATGCGTTGTTGATGTTTGCACTTCACTTAACTTTAAACATTGTTTATGAATATAGGCACGCCGGTCCTTTAATTAAGCTTCCAGCGTATGGCATTTCCCCTGGCCTAACTGGCTGGGTAAAAGACTGCCTGACTGAACGGAGTTGTTGTCGACGGATGCTCACCTGAGCCCATGTCGACTAATACCAGTGTTCCTCAGGGGTCAGTTCTGTCTGCAACTCTGTTCCTGCTGCACATTAATGATCTACTGATGCCCGGTGTCTATGGGTATACAGATGACAGCACAGTTGTGGAGAGATACCTGCCGGATGCTCGGGCTAGTAGGGAATCAAACCGGTCCGAAAGAGAGACTATGGCTGATTGGCGACCCTGATTTAAGTCCTAAAGCCTAGAGCACAGGCGTAGAGTAGCCAGCCTTTTGGTGTTCTATAGGATGCATTTTGGTGAGTGTGCGAGGGAATTGCATGATTTAATTCCCCCATCTCCGTCCCACCATCGGACGACGTTAATACGTTACGTTGTTAATATCACTACGACCCGAACGAAGAGTTTCGCCTCCTCTTGAGATTGAGAGACTGGAACAATTTGCCAGCGGCGGTGTTTCCGTCGGACTACAATTTGAGTGTCTTCTTCTTTATCTTAATGATAACGTCACTACTTACCATCAGGCCGGATTCCGGTCAAGCGCTAGTTTATATATATCTTCATTTTCTTCTTCATCTCAACGTTAATCCCATTCGTATCCGAAGCTTTTCAGCTTTGGAGTCTAGGGTCAGGATCAGGGTAGGTAGTTAGGGCTAATTTATATATCGACCTCCGTGGCGCAGCGGTCAAAACGCCTGCCTGCGTCGTGGAGGCCCCGGGTTCGATCCCAGGCCAAGTCATGATGGAAAACGATCTTTTCCTGATCGGCCTGGGTCTTGGATGTTTATCTATTTATGTATCTATTATAAATATAGTATCGTTCAGTTAGTATCCCGTAACACAAGTCTCGAACTTACTTTGGAGCTAGCTCAATCTATGTGATTTGACCGTATATATTTATTATTTATTGACTTTAGTAACTTTTTTATTAATTCATAAAAAATGTCACTAGTCACTAGTTAACTTTAAGCATCATTTATGTATAAGGGAGATTGTGTGTTGTATTTGAGACGCTACCGAGCTGACAGTGGACAATGAGAGCTGTCTCCATAGCTATTGTGCCATTCAACAGGGTGCCGTGTCGAAATAAAACATGTGCGCTGATTTGCCTTGCCTCAGAACGCGAATAGTTGTCGAAAGATTAAACTCAAAGTGTAAAGCATTTGTTTCAAATAAACCAATTATACGCAGTTTTAAATTGCCAAGGTTGAAGCTGGTTGCCTATTGCTATGCGTAATACGTAGGTATCTATGGAGAAGAACTGGCAAAAAACTACACAGGCAGTTTTTTAAATATAAACTTGATTACATAATTACACCGACGGACTCATAAACTGCATCAAAGTTCAGGATTACTTTGAAAATTTTTTTTTTTATAAGTATGCAAACTTTTTAGATTAAATTATATAAATATAGAGAGACTGGATCTTAATCTTAATCTTAAAAAAGCAAAATTTAAAAATAGACCTGCAGTTAAACAAATGAATATTGCCGGGAAAAGAAAATTTACTGGTAGCTGTCGTGGTGTCGTGTCGTATTTGCGTGTTATTTAAAGTAAAGTTTTAAATTGATTCGCATTGATTTTTTATTCTTTTGTCAATTGAATTATTGTTACTATTGAACTTATGGGGAGTTTTTGTACCATAATGTGGATACTTGGTCCGAACAAGCGGCTCAAATTGTAGCACTGGTGCGGGAGGGCTTGGATCAATGAACGATTGCTAGAAATTTAAATTTACACCAGTCTACTGTTTCTAGAATATACAGAAGGTTTGTGGAGACAGGTTCTTACAGAAGGAGACGTGGTACAGACAGGACTCGAGCAACCACCGGTCGTGATGACCGATTTATTGTTACAACTTCCCTGCGAAATCGTTACCTCACGTCAGTTAACACCAAAACAGAGCTTAATGAAGTACGTAGAGTAAATGCAAGCCCGCACCTGCGGTGGCCGGGGGTTCGATGTTGTCTCCCGACCAGGGCAGCAGCTAGAGGGCGCTGGGACTCCTGCTCCCTCACGCGCTCCGCCTCCTCCTTTGCCAGCATCACTGCTTCGCAGGAGGTTACGGCCTGCCATGTACTCTCGCTCCGGACCATGGCCTGAGCCAGGGTCGGACGCGAGAGATCGCCGCCACGAGAACACGGCGGTGCTCTACCCAAGCCGGGAACAGACCTTCACCGTAAGCTCCACCGTGTCCTCAGGGCGATCCACACAATGGTGACACCCTGGCGTTTTTTCCCACCTTATCCGGAACATGAACCTCTCGAAACAACTGTGTCCGGTGAGGACCTGCATCAGGCAGCAGGTGAGGACGCCGTGGCGCCTCTTTAGATACTCCTCAAAGAGAGGGCTTACCGCCGCTATTGTAGCATACCCATTTATTTATCCTCTTATCTTGACCTAATCATCTAAACATACTCTTATGTTTTGTCACTACATATTCTTTTATACTACACTGTTGGCTTATCACATCATTTCTCAACAAGGAATATATTTCTTACGTGCTGACTGCCGTCTCCACGAGTGAGAGAGTCACGTCATGCCACATATTTCTATACGCTCTCTTAGAATGTGTCTCATCATGACAATATCATCGAAAATTGTGATTTTCTGGAGATGGCCCCTTGGCCACGTAGTTGTTACCATTTTATTCTCGTCTAAATTAGGTATACAGTATGTTAAGAAAACCCTGTCCGACCCATAAGGATAATAAAGGTTAGGTAAACACATGACCAAATATAATATAAAATTTTACGTAATCATCATAGTACCAATACAAATGAATTTTGAAATAATCTTTTTTTCCCGCGAATTAGTTCCAACTTCCCCGAAATTTGGTAATTTTTAAAAAAGTGACAGCACCGGCATTATTATGAGCGAATTCTGCCGCCCACGGAAGGGTGCTTCACGCACATTTATTAAGTTACCTCTTTTGCGAAGTAATATAAATTTTTTAGGGGGATTTTTTTTTAAGTTTAGCCCGGTTTTGTATCCATTAGTTATCGATACCTAACAACACCTTCACGGGTCGGACAGGGTTTTCTTAACATACTGTATACAAGTCAATTTAGGAAAAACCGGTCGGTGTGTTTACTGTTTACATACACTAACTAAATCTATTTTAAATTCTCATGTTCACAGTGTAAATCACCCTCCTGATCCTAAAAATATATATAACAATAATGGATACAGATAATGTCACACTCCGCAAACATAACACTGGCTCCTTGACCAATTTATCTGTTCTGACGAATGATGAAAAAACAATACTTGACACCACAATGTTGAGCATACCAGACAGTCGTCTTCTCGATAATTATAATGACGACGATCTCGTTAGTGACTTAAAAGAACAAATAAATGCACTTACAATGGAACTTATGAGTGCCCATCAGGAAATAGACGACCTCAACAGTGAGAACTTTAGATTAAAATCAGATTTACAAAATGGTCTAAAGACTGTAGACACATGTAAAAAAATCTGCTTAACGCCTGGCAGAAAAATTAGCACACCATCATCTAGTACACAAAAATCCAAGCACAGCAAACTACAATCAATTGCTTTAAATAATGACTCCAAAGCTTCGACCAATTGTTGGAAGCAAATAAAAGCCACTATGAACAAAGAAACTCAAACTTTCGAGATGACTCATACCACATTAAGAGAAAACCAAAACCCACCAACTTCATATCTGAGTAAAGTTGCTACAAAAAAAACTGTAGGCGTATCTCGACCAAAAGTAATAATAATAATAATATAGCCTTTTATTCAGATCTTAATGTTTACAATAAATTTATATATCTAAAACTACACATGCTTTTTAACTAAATAAACTACTTAAACTAATATCTGTGCCTTGGTTATCATCGCTAGATCTGTTTGCCAGTCGGCAAAGGCCTCCTCCAACCTTTTCCATTCTGTTCTTTCTTGAGCCACTCTGTTCCACGTAACTCCTGCCACTTGTCTGATGTCGTCATCCCATCTTTTCTGCGGTCTGCCTCTCTTCCTTTTGCCTTCTCTGGGGTACCACCATGTTACTCTTTTGCTCCATTTGTCGTGACCTCGCATCACGTGCCCAGCCCATCTCCACTTAAGTCTTTTGACTTTGACTGTTACATCTGTAGTTTTTGTTCTACTTCTTATAATACAGTTTTTCAATCTGTCAGACTTTTTAACGTTGAGCATACTCCTTTCCATTGCATATTGACAAGTTGCCAGTTTGTGCAATATTTCCTGGTTTAGAGTCCATGATTGGCAGCCATATGTAAGAACGGGTAGCACGCAGGTGTTAAACAGTTTTCTTTTTATGTTTATATGAAGCGTTTTATTTTTCATAGCCTCTCTTAAGCTCCAGTATCTCTTCCAGCCGTTTGTAATTCTTCTCGTCACTTCTTTTTGCATGGATTCTTTTTGAGTTTAGCTGTCCCAGATAGATGTACTCATCAGTATAGTCAATTTCGGTGTTTCCTAATTCTATGTTATATCTTGTTCCATTCGTCATCACTCTGGTCTTTTCCGGGTTAAGTGTCAATCCTACTTTTTCGCTTTCTGATGCAAGTTCTTTTATCATTTTATTCAAGTCTTCTGATGTTTTTGCCAATAACACTACATCATCAGCGAATCTCAAATGCGACATTAATACGCCATCTATATTTAAGCCAAAATGTTCCCAATTTAGTCTTCTGAAGATTGATTCAAGCACTGCAGAGAATAGCTTCGGAGATAGTGGATCTCCCTGTCTCACGCCTTTTCCAACTTTGAAAGAGTTACTTTTCTTTTCCAATTGGATTCTTGCTGTGCTGCGACTGTATATATTTTTTATAAGTCGAATATATTTCTGTTCGATTCCTTGTTCAAGTAGTGCCTTCCATATTTGTTCATGTGCTAGAGAATCGAATGCTTTACTGTAATCGATAAATGCGATGTAGTATGTCAACTGGTATTCATTATATATCTCTATAACTTGACGTACTACATGAATGTGGTCGATAACTGAATAGTTTTTGCGAAATCCTGCTTGCTCGATCGGTTGATGTTCGTCCAGAGAATTTTCGATTCGTTTTAAGATGATCTTAGCAAAAATCTTGTATATGTTAGACATGAGACTAATGGGGCGGTAATTGCCGATGTTATATTTGTCCCCTTTCTTGTACAGTAGAATGATGTTAGACTCAGTCCATTGTTGTGGAATAGTTTCAGTGTCTATTATATCATTGAACATATCTGTGAGGATAGGTGTCAGAATCTCCTGGCTGTGTCGTAAAATTTCATTACTTATGCCATCAGGTCCGGGAGCTTTGTCATTCTTTTGGGTCTCAATAGCTTTCTTGACTTCAGCTTGGAGAATGACAGGAATTTTCGTGGTTTCTAATAATTCGATTCCACCTTGTGCAGGGTTGCTTCTGTAAAGATTCCTGTAGTATGATGTAGCTATTTCTAATATGTCAGTTCTATGATGTTTCCATTTTCCTCGGTCGTCCTTCATTTTAACTATCCAGTTCTTCGTGTGTGTTAGTTCCTTAAATGCTTTTTTGGTTCCGCCTGTTTTCACTATGTAATTTTCTAGCATTTCTATTCTCCTTTGTTTTCTGTCTCTTCTCATGCTTTCTTTGATTTCTTTGCTTATGGTAGCTAGTTTCTTTCTTCTATCTTGCGTGTTTCTTGCACTGAGAAGGTTTTTTCGTTCTTCTAGAAGTTTTGCAGTAGTTGTTGATAGCTCTTTTTTTGCATTGATTCTGTTGTTTGCGATAAGTTTTGTCTGGGTTTTGATTGTATGTTCTAAGTAGTTGTATTTTTCCTGGATTCCTAGTTTCTTTGTATTATCCTTAAAGTTTTCTAATTTGTCTTTCAGAGCAATCGTTATTTGATCTATTTGCTGCTTGCTGAGTTTTGTGTCAACTGGGAATTTCCTTGGTCTTGGCTTCTTTGGTTGCTTTGTTTTTAGTTCCGCTCTTATTAGCCTATGATTGGTGTTAAAATTAAATCTTTTAATGACACTGAAGTTGGTAAAGTGCCTGGTTCTGTTTGTCATAATAAAGTCAATTTCATTTTTCGTTCGGTTATCAGGCGAAATCCAGGTCCACATATTTTTTCGGTTTTTCTTGTACTTCGTATTTAGGATTGTTAGATTGTTTTGTAATGCAAAATTTGTAATTTTTTCCCCATTCCTGCTTCTGGTCTTGTTACTATAAGTGAATGGTCCTAGTATTGCATTTTCTCCTGGGCGTCTGGCTCCAATTTGTCCATTGAAGTCTCCCATTACTATCAAATTTTTATGGGCGTGTTTTTGAATTGCTTCATTTAAATCATGGTAGAAGGTATTAATAGTTTCTAAATTAGATTGCTCTGTAGGTGAATAAACTTGTACAATCGACCATGAGTTATTGTATCCTGGTAGTTTCACGTTCATAATAGCTATGCGTTCGGAGATTCCTATAAATTCTTCTACATACTTCTTTATGTTTTCCTTGGTAATAAATCCTACTCCATATTGGCCCTGTGTCTCTCCTATCTGGTACAGTAAGTAGTCAGGATGAGAAGTAATACTTTCACCCATTCTTCTCACTTCGCTCATGCCCAGAATGTCCCATTTGATTTGTTGTAATGCGTACGTTAGTTCCGTTAGGTTTTCTTCCTTTCTCAGGGTAAGTACATTTAGGGTTGCGATATATATTACTGATTTTTGGTGGTTGCTATTTTTTGATCTTGGAGGGTTGTGGTCGCTTTCCCCCACGAGGACCAGTCGGCTTGGGGGAGCTTGTTGTTTTTTCGTTTCCTTTGTGACGGTTTTTTTGGTTGGTTGGGCTTTCCGTTTTCCTTTCTTTAGTTGCTATTGGTTTTTATTAGTATTGGGCATACTCGAAAAAGAGCTGGATCTAGATCTCATTATGTCAAAAGCATTTGCTCTGTCTGACTTGATCGTATTTAAGGTTTGTTGCTTTTTTGGCGGATTTTTATAGGAAGAAGGTGAAACTGATGATTCTCTTTTTCTTTTTTCTTGGCTAATGATGACCAAAAGTATCAAATCATAAAAATAAGCTAGCTATAATGAGTAGTATGTGCACTAAAGGAACACTCCCCATAATCGAAGAGGTCTTCTCTGATCGATTTGACTACTGTCATTATTTGCTCCACAACGTCACAACAGAAAATCTGCTACGCACCGTCGAAGACAAGTTAAAAGACTTCACTATCCAAGACTATTGCTTGATTTTCATGGGAGAAAACGATATAAAAAATAGCGATATTCTTGAAAATATGAATAACTCGCTGAAAAACATTTTGCACACAAATATTGTTATATGCGCACCGACTTATATACGAGGCGCACTAATACATAATTACAGAGTCGAGCTATTCAATAACCTCCTTAGTCTTGACATAAAAAACAACCAATACGCATACTTTTTTGACAGCAATCATAGCCTGACTCTTGACATGTTTTCGTACAATACAGGAAAAAATAACAAATACGGCTGGAGAGAAATCTTTTCCCAGATCCGATCAAAAATATTTATTGACTACGATCAATATTATAATAATGATAGAGATGACATCCAAATCCTTGAACCCAATGGGACATCCCAACTCTCACCTAAATGCAATAGTGATCAAGTAGGTGAACAGTTTTTTCTGTAATAAATATCTGAAAATCCTACATCAAAATATTGCAGGCTTAATATCAAAATCTAATATCCTGACTGTGTGTTTAGATGAACTCACTGACAAAAATATAGAAGTGGACGTCTTGTGCATCACAGAGCACTTTATTATGGAAGGATACGAAAACCAGTTACATCTTCCAAACTATTCTTTAGCTGCCTGTTTCTGTAGAAATGAAAGAAAAAGGGGAGGGGCTTGCATTCTAACTAGAAATGGTTTAAAATGGAAGGAATTACCTAAAATTTCTAATTTCTCCTGTTCAGGCATATTTGAATGCTGTGCTATTGAACTTACTCTTAAAACTCAGTGTATGTGAAGTACGAAATGGTTATTTACTGTAGATAAATCATGAAACACATTCGATAATGTTAACGCTATATATTTTTCATGAGAAGTGACACTTATTAACAAAAGCAGTTGACACACAAAAATAACAAGATTGGTAGTATAGCAACCTATCAAAAAAGTATTTACACTGATGTGCTATTCAACCTCAACACTTTCCCTCATCAGTTGGAAATATTATGCAGTCCTAATTTAGCTCTCAACTTGATGAGCGTCGGCTTTGGAACTGCCTTGGTCATAAGGTCAGCTAATTGGTCAGTAGAACTGGTTTTTTGTACATCTACTAAACCTTCTTGGACAGTCTCACGAACAAAGAAATGTCTCACTCTTATGTGTTTTGTCCGTTTGTGAAATTCCGTATTGTGTGCGAGACGTATGGCTGCTTCGTTATCCACCTTTAGTGTGGGTACGTCCTCTAAGATTGTGAGTTGGCTATATAGCCTTTGAAGCCATACCAATTCACGCGCGCCTTCGCTCGCTGCAACAATCTCAGCTTCAGTCGTTGAAATTGCAACGGACGCTTGACGTTGGCTTAACCAGGAAACAACTCCACTCGCAAACAAACATGCTACTCCTGTGGTTGAACGTCCAGTTTGTTCATCTCCAGCATGGTCAGCATCGCTATAACCTTCAATAATAGCTTTCGTAGAGTCACCAGTATATTTAATGCCATAGCTAGCTGTTCCTTTTAAATACCGAAATATTCGTTTCACTTTTAACCAGTCAGCTTGGGTTGGATTCTCTAATTTTCTTGAAACGACCCCAACAGCATAAGCGATATCTGGGCGCGTACCTGTCATGAGATATGCCAATGCACCTACAGCTTCTCTATAGGGAAACTTTTCTTCAGGTTCTTTCTCCTCAACTTTCCCTGTTTCCGACGTCTTCTCTATGGGTGTCGAAATAGGATTGCATTCGGACATTCCGAATCGCTCGAGAATTTTCTTGGTGTAGGATTGCTGTGTTATTGTTACAGAGTCATCTGTTAATCTAGCAATCTCTAATCCTAAGTAGTAGGATGCTGGCTTGACAGTTATTTTTAGCGTATCCCCTAACTCTTTTAAAAATTGGTTCGCCAAAGCTTTATCTGTTGTAGCTACAAGCCCGTCATCAACGTACAAGGCTATTATAATTTTCTTATCTCCTATCTTTCTCATAAAGAGACAGGAGTCGGCTACATTTTGCGTAAAACCTTTCTTCAGCAAGATTTCCTGGAAACACGAATTCCAGCACCGAGGTGCTTGCTTCAAACCATATAGACTTCTTTGAAGTCGACACACTTTTGAAGTACCATCACTGAATCCGTCTGGCTGTTCCATGTAGATTTCTTCTTTTAATTTGCTATTTAGGAAGGCCGTCGAAACATCAAATTGAGTCAAGTGCAACTTCTCTTTTGCACTAACACTCAGTAAGGCTCTTATTGAAGCCATTCGGGCCACCGGACTAAAGGTTTGTTCAAAGTCAATTCCTTTCCGTTGCTTGAACCCCTTGACTACAAGTCTTGCTTTATATTTTTCAACGGTACCATCTGGGTTTCGTTTGACCCTGAAAACCCACTTGCATGGCAGCGCCTTTTTGTTGGATGGCAAGTCACACAATGTCCAAACGTTGTTGTCAGCTAGGGATTTGATTTCTCTAGCCATGGCCGTTTGCCATTCGTCACTATCCTCCCTCTTAATTGCTTCATCATAAGTTTCTGGAAAACTTTCTAAACCCACAAAGCAAACGAAGTCTTCGAGTTTCTTTGGTCGGTTAATTGTTGCTCGGTTTCTAAGATTATATCGAGTCTCCGATAAGGGCTCAACTACTTCCAATTGTTCCTGAGCATCCGCGAAATTATCCTCATCCTCTGTTAGTATAGGACTATTGTCTTCAACTTGCTCTGTTGGTGTAACAATGTCCTCTTGAACTTGGTCTTCTGTCCCTCTAGATCAAGTTCTTGACTTCCTTTTATATTTTCAAAAGTTTGCTCTTGTATGAGACCCTGCATATCGTCGTTATTTCCCTCTGACCTAATAGGGATACTGGTGGAAATCTTAAACTCTACATCAGACTGAAATGTTATAGAAACTCTTGACGACCGATTTTTCGCGTTCAAATCAAGCTGGCTACTTCTGAACAAGACCGATAGAACTGTAGATAACGTCACATCACAACTATGTTCTTATGAGAAAGCTCTAGAGAACAAAGCAGGGGGTACTAGTCAGGAGACCCTAGTAATCCAAGAAGTCCAAAAGTCGAAGATGATAAAGTGCAACTATTGTTCACAATTAGGACATAGAGTTAGGAATTGTAAGAAGTGGATTAAAGATGGGAGGCCACCTTTTTTTTTTTTTTTTTTTTGCCGGGGTGGAAATCCTCATAGGATGCCCGCCGCCCTGGGGTGGGCGACGGGGTATGTCAGACTTTTACTGACTAAAACCACCCCGGTGTGTCTTCTATCACGAGCGCGCGTGGGGCCGCGGGAGTCTAAATTCTTCCACGGCCCCACACCCTCGTGCTGGCCCGGTCTGTCCGGGCCTCGTCTCCTGCACGAGGTAGTGGGGTGTTAAACTACCCCGTGCATCGCCTCAAAGGCGCGCGCCGACACTCGCGCGCGCCTCCGTCTCGGGGTCCATCAATGGGGGGCGGGGACTTCCCCATGTCCCTCGCCCCTGGACCCATTCATGGGGGGCGGAAGAGGGCGTTATCCGCCCTTCCTCGGCGCCCGGTGCGTCTTCTGCGGCCCGGGAAGGGAGTTGATATCTCCCTTTCCCGTTCCGCAGCTTCCTTCTGCGACATCACGTCCTCGCAGAAGGACACCACCGCGTCCCACGACTCTGAGCTGCCGACCATCCTCCGCACTACTGCCGGCAGCGTCAGGTCGCCTCCTACTTCATTTGTGAGGACACGGCGCTGCTCCTCCCAAGCTACACACTCGGAGAGCGTGTGCTGCGCCGTGTCCTCCCCGCATTGGACGCAGTGGTGGCACCGAGCGTCTGGCTCCCTGCCTAAGCGACGCAGGTACTTGCCGAAGCAGCCATGCCCCGACAGTACCTGCGTCACCCTGAACGACAGGGAGCCGTGCCTCCTCCCGAGCCAGTCGTCGAGTACTGGCCGGATCGCCTCGACGGTAGCGAGGCCGGCGGTAGGGCGCATAAGCCTCTGCCGCCAGTCCGCCACCAGGACCTGACGGAGCTCCTCTCGGCGCAGCTCGATCTGCCGCTGCACCGGACTGGAGCCCCGTGTCCGCTCTTCCTCGCGCCATCGGTACAATGACGCGAGTACTTTCGCCTCTAGGTCCCAGGGCGGGGATCCGGCCAGGACGCAAGCCGCCTCGTAGGATATCGTGCGATACCCGCGGACGACCCTGACGGCCATCGCCCTCTGCGGCTTGCGCAGAATGGCGAGTGTTCCGGCCGTCAGGTCCATCGCCCACACAGGGGCCCCATACAGGGCCATGGACCGCACGATTCCCACGTACAACCGCCTACAGGCGGCGCTTGGGCCCCCCATGTTGGGAAGCAACGTTGATAGTGCGCCCGCTGCACCCATCAGCTTGGGCGCCAGCCGCCGGAAGTGGGGTCCGAAATCCCACCGGCTGTCGAGCACCAATCCCAGGTACTTCATGGTGAACTCGACAGCTATCCGGGCCCCACTGACCACGATATATGATCCCGGCGCCGGCGCACGCCGGGGGCCATGGAAGACCATGGCCTCCGACTTGTCAAGGGCCACCTCCAGGCCCAGGCGCCGGATGCGGTTCACCACCTGTGACACCGCAGCCGTGGCTATCAACGTCGCTTCCCTGTACGAGCTCCCCCGGGCAGTGACAAGCGTGTCGTTCGCATAACACGTCAAGTCGGCGCCCGACGGGAGCTCGCCTCTCAGCACCCAGTCGTAGCCGATGTTCCACAAGAGCGGTCCCAAGACCGATCCCTGTGGAACACCGCACGACATTTGGTGCCGACCGGCACCGTCACGTCCCCGATAGATGACGCATCTGTCCTCCAGATAAGCCCCTACTATGCGGCGGAGATAGGGAGGCACCTGATGGTATTTCAGGGCCTCCCTAATACAGCTCCAGGGTAGGGTGTTGAAGGCGTTGGAAATGTCTAAAGACACCGCCAACACCACCCCACCCCGGGACACCGTATCCTCCGCCAGGGCTCTCACGCGCATGATGGCGTCTATGGTGGAGCGCCCCCGACGAAAACCGAACTGTTTGTCGTCCAGGTTCGGCCCCTCTCCGCACAAGTGGCCGACGAGGCGATCTGCGATTATGCGCTCCAAAAGTTTGCCCGCCTCGTCGAGCAGCACTATGGGCCGATACGCGGACGGCGAGTCCGCGGGGCGCCCCTCCTTCCTGAGCAGGACCAGCTTCCCCTCCTTCCACACACTGGGAAACTGACCCTGCTCGAAGCATGCCGTGAAGAGCCCCCTCAGCTGGGGCTCTAGCTCCTTCAGAGCAAGGACGAGAGCTCGGCCAGGAACTCCGTCGGGTCCGGGCGCTTTATTCTTGGCTCGAGCCGCAACACGGCCGCTCCCATCTCTGCTTGCGTCACCACGGGGACATCGGTGCCCTCTTCTTCTGGAGAGTCTGTGGCTGAGGGTGAAACCATCGCCGGGGGAACATGTCCCGCCCGCTCAGGGAAGAGGGTGGATACCACCGCCTCCAGCAGCTGGGGTTGCATACTTTGCACCAGTGGGGGCGCCCAGGGACGCAACTTGCCCCGTACCCAACGGTAGGGGCGCCCCCACGGGTCCCGATCTAGGGACCCCAGCAGCTCTTCCCTGGCCCGCGACTTGGAGTCGCCGATGGCCAGCCACAGAGTCTCCTGGGCCGCGCGGTACACCCCATACCGCGCGGCCTCCTCGACGGGATCCCGTCGACGTCGTCTCCGGTAGCGCGTGTACTGGCGGCGAGCCGCGACGCACTCGACGCGCAACCGCGCAATGTCGTCGTTCCACCAGTACACGTTGCGCCTTGCGGACTGTTGGCGGACGCGGGGCATGGACGCGTCGCAGATCTGCGTCATCGCCCCACGAAACCGCAGCGCCTCCGCTTCGACGTCGACGGGGCCGTCCGTCGCCGACTCCCAAATCCAGGACTGGACTATGGCAGCTTCCTCGAGTAGTTCCCTGTCGAGGCGCTTAAGCGCCCAGCGCGGGCCGTCGTTAATCGGGGCTCTTGGATGGCGGCCATTCGCGGTCTGGGCGGAGACGTCGAACCGGATATACCGATGGTCCGACAGCGTCTCCACCTCCACGGCGACACGCCAGTCACGGACACGGCTGGCGACAGAGGGGCTAGCGAAAGTAACGTCTACTATCGACCCGCCCCGCTGCCGCACGCACGTGTATACCGAACCCCGATTCAGGACGACCAGGCCGGTCGTCACTACCCAATCCGCCAGCACCTCGCCCCGAGGGTCAGTGACCGGAGATCCCCACGCCGATGACTTGGCGTTGAGATCCCCGAGCACCAGAACGGGACGAGGGTGATAGCGGCCTACGACGGTGCCCAACTCGACAAGGAACCCCTCGAAGTCGGCGAGACTCTTGTTGGGGGAGAAATACGCCCCCACGATGACGATGCCGTCCGTGACCGCAGCAACCCAGCCGCGGCCCCGAGACGGGTCGATCAGAGTCCCGCCAATAATGGCCACCAAGCCGTCAATGCATCCCAGCCAGTCGTCACGGGCAGGGATGAAATACGGCTCGGCGACCACAGCCACTTGGATCGACCACTGCGCCATGCTCTGGAACAAAAGATCCTGAGCTCTGGCGCAGTGATTGATGTTGCCCTGGAGGAAACGGAGCTGTGCCATTATTGACACTCCATTCCCTCGGCAACGGTCCTGGGCCGGGAGTCGGCCGCGGAGCTGTTAGCCTGCGGGGGAGGCGAGATTTCCCCGGCAGGCTTAGAGCTCCTCTTCTTCTTCCTGGTGGCCTTCTTGCTGGCAGGCGTGCCACAGGCCCCTCCGCCCACTCTGTGTCCCGCTGGCTTCCCTGCAGCCGAACATAAGCTGCAGTTGAGCGCCGCGGAACACTGGGCCGCCTTGTGGCCGGGCTGACCGCAGCGATAGCAAAGATCGCTACGGTCAACCTCAGCGGTGCACTTGACCCGGACGTGCCCCTTCTCCAGGCACCGGAAGCACCGCAAAGCCCGGGGCTGCAGGAGTTTAACTCTCGCTGCAACCCAGCCTACCAGCACTCTGCCACTTGCGGCGATTTTATTCGCCGACGCCACAGGGCACCGAACCCAGACCGCGCCGAGTCCGGTGGCGTCGGTGCGAATATCGCCGGCCCGCACCTTGTCCGGCGGACACTCTCCGCTTCGGGCAACGGCCGCCACCACCTCCTCGGAAGTCACGGACTCGTCCAGGCCGGCAATCCGCACCTCTGCGGTTTTAACCGGCCTGGAAATCCGGACGTCCTCGGGGTTGAGGACCTCCCTCAACTTGGCGGCCAGAGCGTCCGCCTTCTCGGCATTGCCGCTCGCAGCACCAGCTACCTCAAACAGCTGCGCACCTTTTTTTTTTTTCTTTTTTTTCTCGAGTTGAAATGCCTTTACGCACCATACCCGTCGCTAGCTAGGCGACGAGCGTGTGTGGGACTCGCCCGGCCGAAGCCGGGAATACCCACTAAAACCACCCGGTTACCGTCGGGCCCTGTGTTGAGAGTGTCACGGGGCCGACCCGAAGGCCAAGTACTCCGTGACACCCTCAGGGCTTGCCGGCCCTCCCCTGTAGGGCCGGTTTCCGCGCCAAAGGGGGATTACCCGGTAACGGAATAATCCCCAGACGTGGTGACCGCTGTGCAATGCACGTGCGGGAGCTACCCGCACGCGCTGGTCACACCCTGGGGCTAAAGGAGACGGGGGTTCGTCCCCCGCCTTCTTCGCCCCACCCGTCTACGCCGGAGGGGAGCGGCAAGTACGTCCTCTTCCCGCTCCCTCTCCGCAGCCTCCTTCTGCAAGAGGACGGTCTCGCAGAAGGAGGCGGCAGCCTCCCATGCCGTCTCACTTTCAACCATGGCTCGTACCATGGTTGCCAGTGAGAGGCGTCCGCCTCCGAGCGCCGCAACGAGATCGCGGCGCTCGTTCCACCAGGCCGGGCACTCCACCAGGGTGTGCTCGGCCGTGTCGTCGGGGGAGTCGCAGTGATGACACCGCGGTGACTCCTCCCGACGGGCGACTCGGTGCAGGTAGTGACCGAAGCACCCATGTCCGGTCAGTACCTGCACTAGGCGGAAGGTAAGGCTGCCATGCCGGCGCCCAACCCATCCCTCCAACACCGGACGAATCGCTCCAATCGTCCGGTGGCCGGCAGCTGGGGAGCGGAGCGCCTCCCTCCACCGGCTCAGGGCCTCCCCCTGAGCCGCTAATCTGACCCGCCTTACTTCCTCGAAGGCGGGTCGTTCCCCCCGTTCCCGGGCCGCGACACGGTGTCGATGCACCTGGGACAGAACCAGGGCATCGACCTCCCACGGGGGCGTGCCCGCGAGCACGCAGGCCGCCCCATGACTGACCGTGCGGTATGCCCGCACGGTCCGTGTCGCGATGACCCTCTGCGGCCTCCGCAGCAGGGCCACTGTTGCCCGGGAAAGGCGCTCCGCCCACACCGGGGCTCCGTAGAGCGCCATCGACCGCACCACTCCCTGGTACAGCCGACGGCACGCCGAATTCGGCCCCCCAAGATTGGGGAGGAGCCGTCCGAGTGCGGCTGCGAATGAGCACAGCCGCGGAGCGAGGAGCCTGAAATGCTCCTCGAAACTCCAGCGGGGATCCAGGATCAGGCCGAGGTACTTGATATGCACCTCGACGGGAACCCGGACCCCCTCCACTCGGATACGGAGACCCGGTGGGGTTCTGCGTCGTGGGGCGTGGAAGCCGTACTTCACATACACTGAGTTTTAAGATAACCTCTTAAAACTCAGTGTATGTGAAGTACGAAATGGTTATTTACTGTAGATAAATCATGAAACACATTCGATAATGTTAACGCTATATATTTTTCATGAGAAGTGACACTTATTAACAAAAGCAGTTGACACACAAAAATAACAAGATTGGTAGTATAGCAACCTATCAAAAAAGTATTTACACTGATGTGCTATTCAACCTCAACACTTACGCATTATAAGATAATCGTAATATGTATCTATAGAGTACCAAATATAAATAATCTTAATTATTGCCTAGACAAACTTGAAACTGTATTGCAGGAAATATCACGAGCACGTTATAAAAACATTATTATTGCCGGAGACTTTAACATAGACATTCTTAAACAAAATAACCACACAAATGCATTTGAATATCTATTAATGAGATATAATTTGAAATTGGCATTAAGACAGCCTACCCGCATGGCAAGCAACACTTGCATAGACAATTTTGCCCATGATTTTAGTAAATTTTGTAAAACTGAAGTGCTTGAATTTGCTTTGTCCGATCATACATCACAGCTGTCATCTTCACTGTCCTGTTCAAACAAAATTTGTAATAAACTATTGGTATGCGGCTAAAAGGGATTATAGTATGGAAAACATAGCCAAGTTTAAAGACTATATGAAAAACCTTTCTTTTTCTGAAATTTACGAAACGGACGACCCGAACATATCTTATAACAACTTCATTGACTCCTTCAAGCTCTTGTATAATTTGTGTTTTCCTATGAAATTAATCAAAATTGATGTCATTAAAAAACCTAAGTGGCTGTCGAGAGGTATTAAACTGTGTAGCCGAAACAAAAGAAAGCTTTTGTGGCAGATGAGGTTAAAGTAAAATAAAGATAGTAAAAATAAATTCTCTCAATATTCAAAATTGCACAAAAAAAATATACAACTGATACAAAAGGCACAAAATAATCAAAATATTAAACTATCTAAAAATAAATCAAAAACTACGTGGCAAATTATTAATCGCGCAAAGCATAATTTACCCAAACAAATAATTTCTAACATTAAGGTTGGAAATCATATTGTCTCAAATCCTAAAACCATTGCTGAAGCGTTTAACAACTACTTTGTTGATAAAATTCTACCAAAACAGATAGACATCCGGTCGAATTACACTAAGATTAACACAAGCCCTAAATCATTATTCATGCTGCCTAGTGTACCTGCCGAAATACATAGAATAATAATGTCTTTAAGTAACACAAACAGTGTAGGATATGATGGCATTAGTACGAAAATGTCATATAATTAACCTTAGTATCAGCGCAGGAATCTTCCCGGATGCCTTAAAAACCTCAATAATAAAGCCGATATTTAAGAAACAGAACAGAGAATTAATGGAATATTACCGACCAATCGCACTCATACCTGTGATCTCCAAAATATTTGAGAAGTATATTTATAATGAATTATACAAATTTATTGAAAAGAATAACATTTTGTGTGACGAACAGAAAGGGTTTAGACAACATAGAACAATAAATATGGCTATATTCGACTTTATATATAATGTTATTCAGAATGTCAATAGTCGAATACCTGTATGTAGCTTATTTTGTGATATGACACATGCCTTTGACCACGTAGATTATCCTACTCTCATAAGTAAATTTGAAGCTTACGGTATTAGAGGTAATTTACTTAGACTTATTGAGACTTATCTTAAAGACCGAAAACAAATAACTGAAATTTTCCAAATTAATCCAGTTAGCAAGCGTGAAGAGATATATCGATCCTCAGAGCGTAAAGTTAAGTATGGAGTACCGCAGGGGAGCGTACTAGGCCCCTTCATATTTATTCTATACATAAATGATCTACCTAAATGGGTTGAACACCCAATAACACTGCTTACAGACGACAGCACTATGACAATACCATGTGAAAATCTGGTAACGTATGAATCGGACATTAATAAGTGTTTAAGGAGTGTTGTGAATTGGTTAGAGGCAAACAATTAAAAAATAAATTTAAAAAAGACAAAAGCTGTACATTTTAGTCAGCGGATTCCCAGCACGCGCCCTAAAACACACTATAACAATGAAGTCGTAGAAGAAGTGGACAGTACAAAATTTTTAGGACTCGTAATAGATAAAAACCTAAATTGGAAGGCACATTGTGATACTTTATGTAAAAGAATTAGTAAGTCCGCCTACGCTCTACATTCGCTATCCCCTATAATTGATGTAGATGCACTTCTTACTGCCTATTATGGCATAGTAGAATCCCACTTACGTTACGGTATAATATTCTGGGGAAATTCAACCGAGAGGGAAACAGTTTTTAAAGCACAGAAAAGATGTTTACGGGCGATGTTTATGCTTAAATCCACTGATAGTTGCATGCCACACTTTAAACAGCATAAAATATTAACATTACCTAGTTTGTACATAATGGAAGTGGCTGTGTTTGTGAAGTCCAACCCAACTCGTTTTAAACGTCTGGCCGATGTAGTACCACGTAACAGACGAGACAATAATGTACTGTGCTCCCACCCCTCTAAAACGGCACTAATGCGGAAAAGTGTCTACTGCATGGCTCCGGCAATCTATAATAAATTACCTAGGCAATGGAAAGAATTACCTCTACCATTGTTTAAAAACAGGCTTCGAAGTTTTCTAACGCATAAAGCATACTACACTGTCAGCGAATTCCTTACTGAGAAAAATTTTGAGAAAATATTATGAGATCTGTATGTATGTAAAAGTGTTTTTGTTTTTTTTTTTTTATTGTTCATTAATTTTATTTTTTCCTTTTACATATTATTTGACATTTTTATTACAATTGACATTTTTTGATTATATTTGACATTTTCTAATCATATTGTGTCCTAATTATTATTATTACTTTTTATTGTGACTGCTTTTTCCCCCTTTATATATTTCATTCTTTTACACTTCTTTGACATCATATTTGAAATAGTATTATATGACATTTTTATTGTTAATGACTTTAAACTGTGTAGGTATTTGATAATAATTGTAACTGGTTTCCGCATATTGTAACATTATTATGTCATTTTTATCAAGCTATGACATCAAATTATTAAATTGTACATGCAGTCTAACTATAAATTTCCAGTAACTTTAGCTTCATATTATAATTTTTGCATGCCTATTGGTAAAATGTGGCTGAACCTATCGATTATCACTCTATCACCATGTACTGTACCCATATTTGCAAAATAAATGACTTAGTTACTTACTTACTTACTTACTTACTATATATATACATACAGATGGTGCGAAAGAAGTTTCACTTCAGTCGTGTGGTCATAAGCACACTCGTTTTTTTTTGTGTCCCTATATTCGGTAGGTGAGAATGGCACGTAAACTAGATAGATAATTGATATAGTTTTTTTATTTTTTTATTAATTAACAACACAACAAAAAGTTTGCGAAAATTGTACAATAGGTAATATTTACATTTTTGTACATATGGTTGGAAAAGTAGGCTTATTTGATGGTGTTTAATATACATAAGTAGTTTAGTCAAAACTAAACTCCTGTAGGTACAAGTCACAATAAATACTTTTTATTTACATACTTTTTATTTTATACACACACTCTCTCAGAGAAAAATTTAAAGAAATTAATGTACTGACCGTGCCGTCTCAATATATTTATGAAAATCTTTTGTATGCTCATAAAAATATAAAATTGTATAAAAAATACAGTGATGTCCATAGTATAAATACTAGAAACAAGCACAAATTTATTGTACCTACAACAAGGCTCAAGAAAATAGGTGGCTCTTTTAGATGCCAATGTATACATTTTTACAATAGACTTCCAGAGGTGGTTCAAGATCTGAGCCTGAATAAATTCAAATGCTTCATTAAACGTAAGTTGTGTCAGAAAGCATTTTATAGTGTTAAAGATTATATTGACGACAAAAAGGCTTGGGCTTGAGCTGCGTCCGATTTCTATGCTTACACTGATTGTTCTTTGATTTTTCCTCTCGTAGTTTAAATTTGCAATTGTTTGTTTTTTCTTAACTCAAAGCCAGTACACACTATGTAGCCAGGCATATTGTACGTTACGGAATTGCATCGCTGACAGGGGTATTCGGCACTGGTGCAGCTGCACAGGAGCTAAACTTAGCATTCGGGAACACCGTTGGAGCTGCTGAACCTTGGACAAAACTGTCTTTGCATTGTGTAGATTCAATTTCTTAGTATTGTATAATTGCATGGAACACGTGTGAGCACGATCTATTTGCTGTAAAGCATCTATTTGTTGGGTTAGTCGTTTATTGACTTGATAGTGCTATGGCTGTTGAGAGAATGTCATGCTCACTCAAATGTCTCGCTGGTGGTGGCGTGTGTGTTGGGTCATTAGGTTCCCTTCAATATGGTTGAGCTGAATGATGCTGATCCATACGTCATGTTCGTGAACGGACGCCGTCAGAGGGGACTGGTCATCTCTTAGCTGCTACGGCGTATTTTAATTTCTGAATTGTTGTTTTTTTTTTCCATATATGGACGCTCTCAGCGTACAATATATTTCTGCATCGTTCTCACACGATTGATTTCAAAATGAATGATGTAATCAAATATTTGTATCAATAGCTTGATATTTTAAAAGAGTGTCCATGGAGTTTCTTGCCCGTTCTTCTCCATAGGTACCTACTTTTTGGAATGGGCGACTAGCTTCACCTTACTGACTGACCGAACTTCTGACAATTCAAAAGTGCCTGTAACTGGTTTATTTGAAATAAATGCTTTGATTTGATTTGATTTGATTTGATTTATTAATTTCACGAGAAAGAATAATCTAACTAAGCATTAAAATTCAAATAATAGAAATAACTATAATTGTGAAATAATTTATAAAAACACACAAACATAATATTTTTGACAATTTATTAGGAAATAACATTTTGGAAACAGTAACATTCATATATCAACTTTTCATAATGGTAGGTATCCTTAGCTTAACCACGTCGACCATTAAATCCACCGAATCCTCCTTGTCCGCGGCCAAAACCACCACCAAAGCCTCGTCCGCCGAAGTTTCCTTGATTTCCGCCAAATCCTCCCTGGCCTCGACCGAAGTTGGGTCGACCTCCTCCACCAAACCCTCTGTTGCCAAATTGTGCGAATGCCACAGCAAATACGGCCAGCAGCACTCCCAACATTAATAGTATCTGAAACCATTTCAATTTCGTTATTTATGAAATAGTCTAATGAATATATTTTCTATACCCACATAAAGTCTATTTTAGTGTATTGTGTGCATAATCCGCCTTATCCATAAACGCTGCTTAAAGTTAACTAGTGATTAGCGATTCTTTCACCATACATTTTTGACCTTTTATCGTCACTTAAATCATCCTTTATGAATAAACACCATAGTATTTCAGGGATTTATCCATAAGCGATGATTAAAGTTAAATAACGTTAAAAGGTCAAAATGTATGTTTAAAGAATCGTTAATCACTAGTTAACTTCAAGCAGCTTTTATGAATACGGGGGAATATTTGTACCAAAAACAGTCCCATATAAGGTTCAGGAAAATCTCTGTCCATTCTTTGGTAGCCTGGAAGAGATTGCACTAGCGACACAGCTGGCCATTGTATATGAAACTGTTGAACTAATCAGTTCTATTTTGTAATACCTCTTTGGTTACAAAAAAAGCAATAGCTATTTCTACTTTGAGAAATAAAAATGTCAATGAAACCAAATACATGTTCGTAGGTAGGTTTTTTTTTTATTAATTTATAAACCAGCGCTTGACCGCAATCCCGCCTGATGGTAAGCAGTGACGCAATCGTTGATGGTAAAGCGCACTAGTTTATTAAGAGCCCAGATTATTCCAGTCCCTCGATGTACGCGGTATAAAGGAGGAGGCGAAACGCTTCGTCCGGATCGTAGAGGTGTTAACAACATAAGGGTGGAAACTCGCCGTACGACGGGTCGTCCGATGGTGGAACGGAGACGGGGGAATTAAATCGTCCAATTCCCTCGCACACTCCCCAAAATGTATCCTATAGAACACCGAAAGGCTGGCTACTCTACGCCTGTGCTCTAGGCTTTGGAGACCAACTCGAGGTAAATCAGGGTCACCAATCAGCCTCTTCGCACGCCTCTCCACTGAATCCAAAGTGGCCAGGTGACACTTAGCAGCACCAGCCCAAATGTGGCTGCAGTACTCCACACACGAACGGACCTGTGCTTTGTACAACATTAGAAGCTGCCCTGGTGTGAGTAAGTACTGCCGGACCTTTGCAATAACGCCAAGTTTTCTGGCAGCCACCTTGGCCTTGGACTCAGTGAACCGCCCAAAGTTTAGGTTCGAGGAAATCTCAACACCCAAAAGCTGAAGGATACAGTCCGAAAAGTAGGAGCCAAGGTGAACGAGCTCCTATTGGCGGTGAAAAGACACGCCTGCGTTTTGGATACGAAGATAACCGATGCTCAATTGTTTTTCTTCTTTTTTAGTAAATGAGCCAATGTCGAATTGCACAATATTTATTCTGACAATCTCTACGGTTGCTTACGTTAACGTCAAAGACCAAAGAGATTTAAGATTAATAATTTTAATGTCTTATAATTGTTTTGGGTTATTATCAAAATGGGGAAACGCGAAACATATAACCATTGACAAAGGATAGTTGTCTTGGCCAAAAAAAAAATGAGGACCGATGCTTTAGAGTTATAACTGAGAACTGATAGATAATATAATTAGGTATTCTATATTCCAAAGTTTCCAAAATTTTAAGGCCAATATGAGTGTGTCTACTGAATGTTCAATGAAATTATACGTTGACTTGTAGACATATCTTTATAGCATCTTACATTTTAATACCAGGAATATAATATTGCGTGTTTTTTACTTTACTTTGCAAAAACAGTACCTAACTATAGCTTAATTGGTTACACACAATTTTGATTACATCACGATTTATAACACGAGAGACTTATTTTTTTTTTAATATCTTACATAAACAGGATGTAAGAAGACTCATAATTTTCCACATAGCCGTTATTTATTTATTTATTTATATTTATTAGAGCCACCAGTTATTGTTACAATACTTAAATGTACAGTTGATAATGATTCTCTAAAAGATAATGAAAAATAGCTGCACAACAATTGATTTTTTCTGTTTGATTTTACTCCTTTACGTTAAAACGACTGAAAAGATTTGAACAAAATTTAACACATAGGTAGATCTAGATCTGGATTAAGACAAAGGACACAACCCCGGTTTTTAATAAAATCGAGTCTTATATATGCGTATAAAGTCAGCGGAAAATTTTCTTTGCTCGACTGTATGCGGACAAGGCTCCGGAAAACTATTAAGTACTTACATAATCGAATGAAATCACAGAAAAATTTATTATGAGAATATTACCTTTGATGATGCCATGATCGTGAACTGTAACGTACAACTGACAAGGTGTTTTTCCTTGCGCTTTATATATCCACTTTACAAAGCATTCAGAGTTTTTCTAGTCATACATGTTTATTACATCAAATGTTTGTAGTTCTCAACTGTTCGTGGTTTTACTAAGAAATTCAAATCAATATAGGTATTCCCTCTTATTCAAAAACGTTGCTTAAAGTTACCCAGTGATTGGCGACTGTTTAACCATGCGTTGTTGATGTTTGCACTTCACTTAACTTTAATCATTGGCTATGAATATAGGCACGCCGGTCTTTTAATTAAGCTTCCAGCGTAAGGCATTTCCCCTGGCCTAACTGGCTGGGTAAAAGACTGCCTGACTGAACGGAGTTGTTGTCGACGGATGCTCACCTGAGCCCATGTCGACTAATACCAGTGTTCCTCAGGGGTCTGTTCTCTATGCAACTCTGTTCCTGCTGCACATTAACGATCTGCTGATGCCCGGTGTCTATAGGTATGCAGATGACAGCACAGTTGTGGAGAGATACCTGCCGGATGCTCGGGCTAGTAGGGAATCAACCCGGTTCGAAAGAGAGGCTATGGTAGAACGAACGAATGTTGCACTACAGGCAGTCTGCGTCTTGTAGCATTCAATGCCGCCAAAACACAAGCGTGACTTTTCACCGCCAAAAGGAGCCCGTTCACCTAAGCTCCTACTTTTAAAAATGTATCAGCTTTTGGGAGTTTAGATTTTCTCGAACCTAAACTTTAGGCGGTTCATTGGGTCCAAGGCCAAGGTGGCTGTCAGCGAACTTGGCATTACCGCAAAGGTCCGGCGGTACTTCACACCAGGGCAGCTTCTAATGTTGTACAAAGCACAGGTCCGTTCGTGTGTGGAGTGCTGCAGCCACATTTGGGCTGGTGCTGCAAAGTGTCACCTAGCAATTTTGGATTCAGTGGAGAGTCGTGCGAATAGGCTGATTGGCGACCCTGATTTAAGTCCTAAAGCCTAGAGCACAGGCGTAGAGTAGCCAGCCTTTTGGTGTTCTATAGGATGCATTTTGGTGAGTGTGCGAGGGAATTGTATGATTTAATTCCCCCATCTCCGTCCCACCATCGCACGACCCGTCGTACGGCGAGCTTCCACCCTTACGTTGTTAATATCACTACGATCCGAACGAAGAGTTTCGCCTCCTCCTTTATACCTCGTACATTGAGAGACTGGAACAATTTGCCAGCGGCGGTGTTTCCGTCGGACTACAATTTGAGTGTCTTCAAGCCTATAGTGAATAGGCTCTTAATAAACTAGTGCGCTTTACCATCAATGATAGCTTCACTGCTTACCATCAGGCCGGATTGCGGTCAAGCCGCTAGTTTATATAATATATATCTTCATCTTCTTCTTCATCTCAACGTTAATCCCAGTCGTATCCGAAGCTTTTCAGCTTTGGAGTCTAGGGTCAGGATCAGGGTAGGTAGTTAGGGCTAATTTATATATCGACCTCCGTGGCGCAGCGGTCAAAACGCCTGCCTGCGACATGGAGGCCCCGGGTTCGATCCCAGGCCAAGACATATGGAAAACGATCTTTTCCTGATTGGCCTGGGTCTTGGATGTTTATCTATATATGTATCTATTATAAATATAGTATCGTTGAGTTAGTATCCCATAACACAAGTCTCGAACGTACTTTGGGGTTCGCTCAATCTGTGTGATTTGTCCGTATACAGTATGTTACGAAAACCCTGTCCGACCCACAAGGATAATAAGGGTTAGGTAAACAAATGACCAAATAAAATATAAAATTTTGCATAATCATCATAGTAACAATACTAATGAATTTTGAAATAATCTTTTTTACCCTGTAACTTCCCCAAAATTCGGGAAATTTAAAAAAGTGTAAACACCATTTTAGACCTTATAACTGTCGGCGGCGTCAGTGTGTCTAGCCGCCGACGCGCAAAGGAATAATTAGAGCTGTACTAGTTTTTGCGTAATAACGTTTTGTTTTTGTCGCTACTATTCGAAACTTTTACCTGCTCGAATGATTTGTTGTAAAAACGCAGATTACCTAATGGTAAAAGTACTTTTTTTTATTATCGATTAATTATTCATAACAATATTGTAACACAAGTACCTATTATTAGTAAATAGGAACTAGAAAAGTTTTATGAAATACGATTTTAGGAGAATATTATAAACAATGTAAAGCATTTAAGTTCACCTGATTTAAGTTATGTGAAAGTTCTAAAATCTAAAGAATGCCATGCGATGTTGAATCGATGCGTGAAATTCTGAAATACAAAATTGATACCAAAAATCGATACGAGAAATATTTTGAATACTTTCACACCTCTAGTCAAAGGGCACCGCCGTGCAGTTAGAGTACCTATTTTTATGAAATAAAAATCATTTTTATTTTAAATTTATTAGTTTCGCGTAGACATCGCGTCCGTGTAGACGTATCGTTTATTGTGTGATCATATAGTTTTCTAACGTAATGTAACCTGCTGATGGAAGGTACCTAGTAAAACTGCAATTGTGTTGTGTTGTGATCAGGTGTTGAACGATTCGGATGTGACTACTTCTTGGTCAATGTGGTTCCAGCATGACGGTGCCCCACCATATTTTTGCCGACCTGTACGTGAGTACCTCCACTATCAGTTCGGCGAGCAGTGGATTGGTAGGAGTGGACTAACGTTGTGAAACACCGTGCTAATCTCGTGGGACGGTGCCAGGCCGGTATCGTTCTTAGTGAACGAAATATGGAACAACATCTCCGCCACAGCCATTGTGCTCATCGAATGAAATTCGAAGATACATTCGGAGGGTCAGACGACCTTTCTACTTAAAAAAAAGTTCTTTTCACGAGCTGCCTAAGTAGGTATCATTGTTTCTTTCTAGGGTCGATAAACGTGGTTAGACTACCAATACCTACATGCATGAGGTCAACTGAGGTCATGACCTGTGCCTGTGTTGCCATGAAATTACCTATTTATTTTATTTAAGTTATTTATTTTTAAGGGGGTATTTTTTTTTTAGTTTAGCCAGGTTATGTACGCATTAGTAGAATCAGCTAACGATACCTAACAACACCTTCACGGGTCGGACAGGGTTTTTGTAACATACTGTATATTTATTATTTATTGACTTTAGTGACTTTTTTATTAATTCATAAAAAATCTCACTAATCACTAGTTAACTTTAAGCATCATTTATGTATAAGGGGGATTGTGTGTTGTATTTGAGGCGCTACCGAGCAGACAGTGCACAATGAGAGCTGTCTCCATAGCTATTGTACCATTCAACAGGGTGCCGTGTCGAAATAATACATGTGCGCTGATTTGCCTTGCCTCAGAACGCAAATAGTTGTCAAAAGATTAAACTCAAACTGTAAAGCATTTGTTTCAAATAAACCAATTATACGCAATTTTAAATTGCCAAGGTTGAAGCTGGTTGCCTATTGCTATGCGTAATACGTAGGTATCTATGGAGAAGAGCTGGCAAAAAACTACACAGGCAGTTTTTTAAATATAAACACACCGACGAAATTACACCGACGGACTCATAAACTGCATCAATGTTTAGGATTACTTTGAAATGATTTTTTTTTATAAATATGCAAACTTTTTAGACATAATTATATAAATATGGAGACTGGATTTTAATTCATTTATTTATATACTCTTTTTTGTACACCAATCAAACATCGAGCAAATCTTCAAAAAATTTTAATCTTAAAAAAGCAAAATTTAAAAATAGACCTGCAGTTAAACAAATGAATATTGTCGGGAAAAGAAAATTTACTGGCTGCCGTGCTTTCGTGTCGTATTTGCGTGTTATTTAAAGTAAGGTTTTAAATTGATTCGCATTGATTTTTTATTCTTTTGTCAATTGAATTACTGTTACCAGCAGAACTGTTGGGATAGTTTTTTAAGTCATCGGGAGTTTTTGAACCATAATGTGGATACTTGGTCCAAACAAGCGGCTCAAATTGTAGCACTGGTGCGGGAGGGCTTGGATCAATGAACGATTGGTAGAAATTTAAATTTACACCAGTCTACGGTTTCTAGAATATAGAGAAGGTTTGTGGGGACAGGTTCTTATAGAAGGAGACGTGGTACAGACAGGACTCGAGCAACCACCGGTCGTGATGACCGATTTATTGCTACAACTTCCCTGCGAAATCGTTTCCTCACGTCAGTTAACATCAAAACAGTGCCTAATGAAGTACGTGGAGTAAATGTGACTGCAAGATCAATGTGAAGAAGGTTAAAGGAAGCGCATATCGCCCCTTTAACCCCGCAAATGGTCCAAAGTTGTCTGTAGCTCACAGACAAGCAAGATTTACGCGTGGTCATCTAAATTGGATAGAAGAGCAATGGCCTCGGTATTGTTCATGGACGAGTGTAGGACAAGTTTATATGGTGTATATGGTCGCAGAAGAGTCTATCGTCGACGTGGGGAGAGATATGCTCAAAATGCATTGAGGAGCGTCTTCCTTTTGGAGGCGGTTCGTGTATGGTTTGGGATGGCATATCGATGAACGGGCGAACAGAACTTGTGTTCATAGACATGGTCCGTCAAAACGGTAATAGAGAAGGTTCGACTGCAGAGAGAAGAGAACAGAGATCTTAGAAGATCACGTGGTGCCTTACATGGGATGCATAGGCGAAAATTTTACTTTAATGTAGGATAGTGCCCGGCCGCACGCTGCTGCACAACTTCGACAATATTGCGAAGAGGTTGGGATACGTACAATGAATTGGCCAGCACGCAGCCAGGATGTTAATCCTATTGAGCATGTTTGGGACAATTTAAAAAGAGCTGTATATGTGAAAAATCTTGTGCCCACGACAGTGGCAGCACTAAGAACAGCACTTTCAGAAGAATGGGACAATATTCCGCTAAATCTTTGAATAACCCTAATAAAATCTATGCGTAATCGACTAGAATCCGTAATAAGGGCACGTGGAGGTAATACATCTTATTAAAACATAAATAAACCCTTGCATAAAGTTTTTGTCCAATTTTTTTATTAAACCAATTTTTCTTAAATTTCTGTTTTTTCTTCAAAAAAGACTTAAGGTCCTTCTCAGTACACAAACATAAACTTAAGGATATGACCCTACGCTGTATTAAAGTTCACGAACCAATCTAGAGGTTTCAATTTAAAGCTATATAGAAAGTTTGCATACTTGATTAAAAATTTTATTTCAAAGTCGCCTATTACTTGATGCAGTTTACGAGTCCGTCTGTGTAATAGGGTATTTGACTAAAAAAACTAATTAGTTTTAATCATCATCATCATCATTATCGACCTTGTTTAT
Organism: Sesamia inferens; assembly: GCA_037179545.1. NCBI lineage: Eukaryota > Metazoa > Arthropoda > Insecta > Lepidoptera > Noctuidae > Sesamia > Sesamia inferens. Next base: position 9,607,902 of record CM073935.1, on the reverse strand, counting down.
CGTCCCACTGCTGGGCACAAGTCTCCCCTGCAGAGAAGGATTTCAAAACAATAAAAATTGACAAATATAAAAGGCATCAAAGATCAGGAGTGGTGGCTGGTGACGTCACTGGTAGCTAAAAAGTGTAGCGTCTAGTGACGTCACACGAGTTTACAACGCACTGTGTCGTCTTAATTTTTTGTACTCTACTATTTTTTGTTCGCTACTCCGCGGATCTGTCAGAGTGCGCCCGGCCGAAATCGTGCAATTTCTCCGCGTTCACTAAAACTACGATAGCTCTGAAATTAAAGAGCGCAGCTCGACACACCCTATGTCACTGAAATTGTTATGAAATAAGCTATCTAATTTTCTATAGTTTTGTACAGTTTTATCGTGGAATCTATTGTCGATTCGAAATTGAAAATAGGGTTAGCTACTTTTTCCCCGTTTTTGGTACAAAAGTCGTCTTTTTTAAAAAATAAATGCATTTTTTTCCAAAGTTATTGTTTTTTTTTTTTTTTTTTATAAATTATAAACCAGCGCTTGACCGCAATCCCGCCTGATGGTAAGCAGTGACGCGATCGTTGATGGTAAAGCGCGCTAGTTTATTAAGAGCCTATTCACTCTAGCCTTGAAGACACTCAAATCGTAATGTGACGGAAACACCGACGCCGGCAAATTGTTCCAGTCCCTCGATGTACGCGGTATAAAGGAGGGATAATAACACATTATTGTACAATAACCAATTAAAATAACAGACATTTCTATACATACACACATCAAAAGTGTCTAGGGATCAACATATATTTTTGCAATAACTTTTCTTCTGATTGATATTAATTAAAATTTTCTTTAAGGATTCATCAAATAAAGTGTTTTCGTTTGTCACAGTAACGATAAACCAAGTCACCTTTGCATTAATAAAGAAATTTGCCATTTTCCTAATAAAGGGATATTTGACATTTGAACCACTAACACAAAAGTTCGAAAAAAAGACTGAAATAACAGTTTTCTCTAAAATTTTATTGGGTAACTTAAACAATTAATAATCCGTTTTTCTACCGCGAACACTAACAACACAAGAACATCGGTTTGGCATACTCAAAATGAGTTCATCCAAATCACGCTGTGGAATGGCCGCCCATGTTCGTTGCAACAACAAAAAAAGGTCTTCTTGCGACTGGATACCCTCCATATTCGGCAGAGCTCTTCTCTGTAGCATATCCCATGCATGCTCAATCGGGTTCAAGTCTGGCGACTGAGCAGGCCAGGGCAGGACATTGATGTTAGCTGCGGCGAGAGTCTGTCTTACAACTCTTGCGGTGTGCGGTCGTGCATTATCATGCATTAACTGAAATAAGGGACCGATTTGCACTTGTAGAGGAACGATGACGTCTGATACAATCGTCTCAGCATAAATTTGAACGTTGAGGTTGCCTCTGATCCAAATCAACTCAGTTCTTCCGCCGATCCAAATACCCGCCCATACCATGATGGTTCCACCACTATAAGGATGGACTTCCTGGCAGGATTTTAATCGCTGTTGGCGTCCAGGGGTTCTCCAGTGTCGTATACGTCTTGTATCCGGTCTCATACCAAAACGAGACTCATCAGAAAAGCACACGAAACGCCATTGTTCTTCTGCCCAATTTCTGTGTTCAAGAGCCCATTGATATCGGTTCCTACGATTGTGCATTGCTATAGGTGGTACCCGTAGCGGTCTTCGGGAATGAAGGTTCACTTCATGCAAGCGGTTTCTGACTGTTTGGTCGCTAATTAAGTTCCCTGAAGAGTGATGAAGCCTCACGGCTAACATCATGGCGGTTATTGTTGGAGCTCTTCGAGTTAAGATTTGAATGTATCGGTCTTGTCTCCGTGTGGTGCAGCGATACCGTCGTCCATGGCGCTCAGCCACGGTACCAGTGCTTCGGTAACGTGTCCAAAGTCGACTGATAACACTCTGACTTGTATTCAGAGCTAAAGCCACAGTACGTTGCCGGGAACCAGCTTCTATCATTCCCACGGCTCTGAGCATTTCTTCCCTGCTTAAATGACGTCGCCGCTCCATAATAACGTTGGTTTTAATCAGTAGTAGGGAAACAGTAGCACTAATAATGTCTTCAATGCGTTGTATCTTTTTATAGGGAAAATATTGACAGCTGATTTTCATCTTTTACTCGAATTTGATTCACAGTTCCTGATTCAAATTATGAAATGCACCAAAAAGGATCCATATAAATTTATAAAATCATAAATTTATTACAAAGCCACATCTCAATCTCAAGAAATCCGCATAAAAATGTTTGATCCCTAGACACTTTTGAGGTGTGTATTTAGCATCTGCAAGCTGAACAAAACACGGCTCAGATAGTCAACCCGTAAACCGAACAAAAAAAAAGGGTATGTTTACACATCTATTCTGGGAACTCTGTAAGCCAAGTGGCTGTTTATTATAATTTATTACATGGCTTGGTACACAATCTTATCGCAGACAAAGTGCTAGCTGTTAGAATTGTTTAACTTACGAACTAGGAGTCTCAATGCAAACACTTGAAAAAGAGGTCTAAAAAAGACCCTTCAATACTTTTTATCACAGAGCAAGTACTATTGCATATATTTAAATTCTGTTTTTACAATCAACATGGGGACGATATTTACTAATGGAAAAACACAACACAAGGGCATGTTGCCTAGTAAAAACATTAACAAAATTAACATCAATCATCAATAATTTCAGTACAAGAATTCCAAAGACACAGTACAGTATACAACCAGTAGGTCACAACTGAACAACAGAATAAAAAAATAATGAAAATGAAGCAATTTTCAGACAGGTCTCGGATTATTTTTTTTTTTGTTAATATGAAAATATAGTTTATTAAACCACATTAAAAATATGTAAAAAAAAAATGTTCTACGCACATCACATTATTAGATGAACATCCTACAACTCGCCAATGAAATGAACAAAGGTCTCGTACAAAAATATATACCTACAATATATAGATAGATACAAAGAAATAAATATTTATAAATATAATTATAAATAAATAAATTATTGGTGAAGGAAAAGGAAACAGCGGTTCAAGCACATAGCCTTGTTGCAACCAACACAGTATGTATGCATCTGTTTACGGCAATCCACGTTGGTGCACTTCCGCCGCTGGCGTTGGAGTTTTGACTGAGCTCCAAATGGATACTCAGCCAAGTGATGGGAGCGAACGTCGTAGATTACCGTATTCTGGCGCATACTCGGTGTGGTTGCAGACTGCAAAGTGGGGAGAGACGGGGAATGTTTAGAAAGAAGGGCTTTTACTAGACAAATACGGAAATTTCTATGGTTTAAAGTAGAACGAGTAGAAGAAGTAGAAGGAGCAGAAGTAGATGAAACTGAAGGACAGTGTATAATAAAAGAATTCAGAACGGAGACGTTTAATAGTGTCCGGAATAGTTTTTTGTACCAGACCCTTGTTCGTTTCCCCTCGATACATGGGTATGGGAGAGTACATGGCCAACATCTGATCTTTTTTTGTCCACCCCACCCATCATGATATTGTAATCATTTATCAAGATGGGTTTGGTGGATAAATCCCGAGCTTGAGAGAAGCTGTAGCCATGTTACGTCGAGATCATAGCGACCCTATTGTTGTCCCTCCATACCATGATATCAACGTCTCCCGAGGTGAGACCAGTGATCTGATTTTTGGCCATGTTCCCCTTGGTCAGACTGTGCAGGGCCTCCGGAACAATCTTACGATTGGTCCGCAGGGTTCCTACGCAGTCAAAGCCCAACACCTTCAGGCGTCGAGCAAGGCATGGCGAATTGTAAAAATTATCCATCCACAACGTGTGACCCTTGCCCTCAAGACCTTTTGTAAGCCTTAGGAAAATTGCCGGCGTGGATGCTTTCATTGGGTCTTCATACTGCTGCGATGGACACCTTTGAGACTTACCGATAGCGTGAACCTCAAATCGCCATAGGTAGCTGGTTTGAGATTCACAAATCTCGTAAGTCTTGATCCCCATCCTAGCAGCTTTATTGGGAATCAATTGGCTGATGTCCAACCAACCTTTCCACTGCAGAAGACTTTCGTCCAAGGCAATGTTATGCCCCAGGCGATAGAGTCATTGAAATTTGTTGTTCAGACTTGACAATAATGGCTGCACCTTAAAAAGTTTTGCCTCGGAGCTTCCCAGATTTTGCTCACACATGTCATGGTTGTTTGTGAAATGTAAACACTTGGTCAGCATCATAAAACGATGACCAGACATGTGTGCGCTAAATCCGGCTGTACAGAATACGTCAGGAGATGAATTCCAGTATTCATCGATGCGTGACTTGACCATAACCCCCTTCGCAATAACCACACCGAAGTAGTCTTTATCCAAATAAATTACGTCATATCAAAGGTAATTTCAGTAGCAGCAGACCTCTTTTTGAATTATTGGACTTGGTTGTTTCATTCAGGAGATATCACGATTTATTAAAAAGTAATCACCAAAAAAAAATCCGCGTGCCGCTCGCGCCAGTGCCGGCCGCCTGCTACTTGAGTGTAAGGGCCACCGTTTCTTGAGGAAAGCTTAGGTACCTTCATCATTTGTCCACGTGCGAACCGATTTACAGTAGCGTATTAAAATAATATTCTTTTCAGAGTTATCTTCTGTGTTCTAAATCTGGAAAAGGGAACAGTGTTACCCTTTTTTTTTTGTTGAGATGGGAAATCATCAAATTACAAGAGTGTCCATGGAATTTCTTGCCCGTTCTTCTCCATAGGTACCTACTCTTTGGAATTGGCGACTAGCTTCATCTTACTGACTGACCGACCTTCTAACAATTCATAAGTGCCTGTAACTGGTTTATTTGAAATAAATGCCTTGATTTTGATTGTTTTGTTCTGGGCGGAGCGGTGTCAGACTTTTACTGACTAAAACCCACCCGTGTTTCTTCACTTACCTGCGCGACGGCAAGGGCCACGGTTTCTTTATTAACCAACCCGCAACCCTGACCCAAACCGTGTTACCCTGAATTTTACTTATGACTAATTTTTCCAGCGTCAGAAAATTTTGTAGGAATATTTTTTTTTTTTGACAATTCTTCCATAAATGCTTGTCACACCTTGGTTTCATCCGTAGAATAATAAATATCTGTCGATAGAAGAATCGGCTCTTACGTGATCTGAATTTTTGATTGTCAGGTGTGTGACAGCGTTTAGAGGTATCTCAAAATGATGTCGAATTCGGCACGCAAGCGTAACGAAGGGTTTTAAATAGCTGTACTTACTTTTCGATATTAATTTATAATTGTTAAACAGTTGTCTTTGTTACCACGAACTTCCAGTAGGCCTAGTATAAGTTTTCATTACGAAACTCGTTCGTCGATATCGAGCGCGTTTGACTCAACGATTGGCACGCTTCAAGGTCGTAAGAACTCTCCACTGAGAGCGCCAAACACGCTCGTTATCGACGATCGAGTTTCGTATTGAAAACTCATACTAGGCCTACAGACTGAATTTTGAATTACAGTACACAAATGGCTACGCAAACAGCCGATCGATTCTGTAAGAACTCAGTGAAAAGTCAGGTGAAGCGAGTTCAAATGAGCTTTTTTTATAAACTATAAACTAGCACTTGACCGCAATGTTGATGATAAAGCGCACTTAAATTGTAGTCCGACGGAAACACCGCCGCTGGCAAATTGTTCCAGTCCCTCGATATACGCGGAAGGTATAAAAGAAGAGGCGAAACGCTTCGCCCTTCGAAATGCTCTCAATAGTGTCAATCCCTTAGCATTAGTTGGAATGACAGCTGACTCCACGTTCTCTTCACTTGAGTTTTCATGCGAGTTTTGACGAGAAAGCTAACATGAGTGTCACGCGCATCTGTCATTGGACTTTTAAAATTATTTATAGTGTCGTTTACTAAATAAAAGCGCGTGATTTATGTAGTAAAAAGCGCATTCAGGAAATAATTCATAAAGAACATTGAAATATTGCAGCATAGTGACCACATCAGGACTTTGCCTCAAACCTCCCTGATAGATGGTCCACGCGGCCGTCTTTTTCAACTGTCATTGGCGATATCCGCCATTATTGTGAAATCAAATTTTCAAGGAATTTCTATAATTTGTTATTGGCAAAATTGTGGTATCTATTCCACAGAGACAATTGATCAAGAGTTGGAGGTTGAATCTTACCTTGAAAATAAAAGAAAAAGAAAGAAAGTTTTTACGTTGAGATGTTTAGAATCACACTGCAGGTCCACTGCCTCTTCCTATTAGCCCGATGTGACAGTATCAGTCAACGCCGTTTCGACGGCTTTATGAACTTTCAAAAGCAGAAGAGTGTTCACGGTGGTAGGCCATATCGGCTGCCGGCTAAGAAGTTACCACCCACCAGACATAGTCTTGTCGCCAAGAGATTCGTCGTATTCCGCCATGATGTCTAGTCAAGTATTACGAAGGACGGGTCTGAGCAGTTGTGGTGCGATGTGTACCGGGTACGATGCGCCAGATGTTGTTGTGGAGGGTAGCGGGATCCGTAGCACGGTGTTCCGCTGGCCGACTGCAGGTAGTTGAGGGCCTCAAGTGGTGTGCCAGCTATATACGAAAGGCTGCCCCGCCAACTGCGAAAAACCCCAGGGTGGCCCATCTTGCCGGTTGGCGACCGCATGAGAGGACCCGATGGCTATCCCTGGGGGGTTTCGGGCGTCCCCGCAGTCTCTAGATCTATATGGCGTAGCATTGCTAGTCGTGTTGCTCACATTGCATCACCTCGCTCAAATGCAGTCTTTCTTCCTATTCACTCAGCTACTAAACGCCATGTGGTCTGTTGCTAAAAAATAGGTATGTAACCGCGGTATGTAATATTATGACTGGAAAATAAGAGTTCTTCTTATGGGGTGATGCCAGACATCTTCTATGACAGCAGACAAGTGGATGATCTAAATACAACATAAGTGTATCTATGAGGTGTAAATATCACGAACCTCACGTTGACAGCCACACTTTCACTCACCGCTTTTCTCATTTTAAAAAAGGAAATGAAAAGCCTAATTCAGTAAAAAACTTGTATAATAAATTTAAGAACGATAACATCACACGTAGCGTTAAGTATAATAACAGTGAACAACATTGGCATAAAAATGCGCCCGCGCATCGGACGCCTCTTGTGTATCAACGGCGCATGCTATAGGCCGATGATTTCGCGCGCTGGATCTTTTTCAGAAGAATCTGAAAAGATAGAAAGATTTCTGTAAATAACTGGAAAAGAATAATCAAGATTGTCCTATTTTAGACTCGGTAGGACCAATCTAGACATAAACTGCTACTTACTTTAGGTAAATCTTATATCAATTTATGATCATGATTTTGGATACTGTAACACTCTTAAAATAATAATATGTACAGGTATAAAAAGGGGTGGAACAAAGGGTATAAAAAAATCGTAAAAGAAAGATTTTTTTGTTGCAATAGCGATGTTTCTTGGGTTAAAAAAATTGATGCTATTTAGTCAGTCATTCCGATTATAAAAAAATATTGGATACGTATATTTTGTTTCATCAAATCAATAAAAATTGACAAATATAAAAGACATCAAAATCAGATCAGGAGTGGTGGCTGGTGACGTCACTGCGCGCTAAAAAGTGTAGCGTGCAGTGACGTCACACGAGTTCTCAACGCACTGTGTCGTCTTCATTTTTTGTTTATATGAAAAAAGAAAAAATACGTGTCTAGTATTTTTTTGGAAATCTGACTAACGGACTAATTAGTTTTTTTTTTTAGTCAAATACCCTATTTATGGTATGGCCACAGCACAGTCTACAAATTGCACCGGCTATAATCAAAATGGGACTTGTCCACCAATAGATCTCTCCTTCCCCACACATTCGAGAGGTCTGTAGCAACAATAAGTAAAAGCTACTGTATAATCTGGATAAGCAGGATCTCAACGGACCGGTATTGGAAAGGTCTGCCCTTACATTTACACTAAGTACGGGAGGCAAAACCGGGGAAGACGATGTGGTGATGAGCTAGATACACTACCTTCGCCCGGTAGTGTATCTAGCTCATCACCATATCATTCCGGTATCATCCCCTTTCGGGTATAGGCCTCCCCTTTCTTCTGCCATACTTCCCCAATTCTGTGCGTCTCTCATCAAGTTATTTTCTGTGATTTTGACGACAATGTCATCAACACAGAGAGCTTTTGGATAGCCCTGGTTTATTTGGCAAAAATTTGGCTATCATTGGTCACAGCTACGAGCATCTGCATTTGGTCAAAAATATAAACAAATGAGTTTATACAAAGCTCTAGTCACTCCATAATCACGCTTATTATCATTAAAATAAAGTTGATATTTTTAACTTGGAGATAATGTCAATTTGAAACAAGAGCTTCGCTATTAAATTCTAAAAATTACCCCACGTTCCCCGTCAACCTCATATAAGATTATATACCGACCTCATAACGCACATTATACGATTTATTATAAGATTAATTTTAAAAGAAATATTCATTCAAGTTTTTATACTCAGTTACCCTCGTAGCGCTTTTCTAAGACATCAAGGTATGATGGATGCACAAAATATGTCTATACATATTTACATATTTATATTTACACTAGCGACCCGCCCGGCTTCGCACAGGTGCAATGCTGATACTAAATACATTACAAAAAAACTGTTAACGTTGTATAAAAAACATAGCGGCCCGCCGCCCAACTGGCTGGTACTGCCGCAAATGCGACGACCCACAATTTTTAAATTTGTAATATCTTCGAAACTATTTATTTAAATCATGTGCTGTAAAAGGCGATATAGATCCATATTTAAAAAAATTAGGTTTGGATTACCCTTAACATTTAGGGGGATAAAAAATAGATGTTGTCCGATTCTCAGACATATCCAATATGCACACAAAATTTCATGAGAATCAGGAAAGCCGTTTCGGAGGAGTTTAACCACAAACACCGCGACACGAGAATTTAATATATTAGATTTATACATTTAGTTTAGAATAGGCTACGTGAAATAACACAATCTGGCTCAAAGGTTTAATTACTCCCAGTAACCACGTTATTTCAAAGCAAAAATGTCGGGACCTCTTTGGAAAAAAATGGCAGTAATAGAGGTTTCTCTTATCAATCCCATTTCCCCAGGTTACACAGTTTTAGCGACGACGTGATAGCAGAATGCAAGTGAACTTAGGAATGTTCAAACAAAAAAAAACTAGATAAGTACTAGAACGTCTGAAGGTATGTTACGATATCACATACTGTTTGGAATGATGGGGGCTGACGGTTAAGCGTCAGTAACGCTTAAGCTTCTGCCTTTTCTGAAAATAGAGATGAGCGGATTTAGAGCTCCCGAATAGTTAAGAAAAAAAAAATGTCTATCAATCTCATAAAGTTCTTCAGATGCATTTTCAAACATGTTTTTGTAATCCATTAGAGCGTGTGAGCTCTTGAACATGTACCACGATTCACCAAGTACCTACCCTAAACAATCGGTTAGACATACTAAAGAACGCTAGAGACTGTTATGTTAATTTGGGTAATACACATCGATTCAAACTTTATGGTTGCCCTGAAATGCTAAGATGGATAGAATATAATTATCCACCCATCCCTCAAGCTAACAGGTAAATTTAATTACTGTGAACTGACCCGCCTCATAATCCAAGCTGCCAAAAAGTTTGAATCAATCAAGTTTAAGGTATAACAAACCTGAAGGCCAATTCTTAAAATGTTACAAATTTAGTCGAAATCTCATCTCGGCGACAATAGAGTATTTGACTAAAAAAAACTAATTAGTCCGTCATTCAGATTATAGAAAAATATTGGATACGTATATTTTGTTTTATCAAATCAATAAAGATTGACAAATATAAAAGGCATCAAAGATGCCTGAGGCTGGTGACGTCACTGTTCGCTAAAAAGTGTAGCGTCCAGTGACGTCACACGAGTTTTTATTTATATAAAAAAAGAAAAAATACGTGTCTAGTATTTTTTGGAAATCTAACTGACGGACTAATTAGTTTTTTTAGTCAAATACCCTATTAGTGAAAAAAGCTGATCTCAAATTTAGGTAAATTAGAGGATTTTTTAACATATTAAGACACGATTAGAATGCAAATGTTCAAAAAAATACAAGAATCGCTCTAATAGTTATATTCTCTAATAGGTTCAGAGATTATAACATACGCTGCTTACGCCAGATAAGAAAACACTCACCATATTTTCATGGTCAATCTTCTTTTGCTGGTTCTTGCGGCACACGGCAGCGGAGGGCACAGGCCTCCGGATCTCCTGTTGCTGCGCCGGAATGGAGCCCTTTGAATTCCTGGCACTCAAGATCTTCGACAGCAGAATATGATTGTGCCTCTCAATTTCTCGAAGACGCTCATTCGTAAAAGACATGTTAACTCGCCGAGTTTTGGGGCCGGAAACTGACCTGAAATTCGAAGATAGCATTTTAAATTATAAACTAGTGCTTGATCGCAATCCCGCCTGATGGTACACAGTGATGCAATTTTTGATGGTAAAGCGCGCTAGTTTATTAAGAGCCTATTCACTTTAGCCTTGTAGACACTCAAATTGTAGACAGACGGAAACACCGCCGACCAGTCCCTCGATGTATGCGATATAAAATAAGAGGCGAAACGCTTTGTCCAAAACGTAGTGGTGTCAAGAACTTAAGGATGGAGATGTACCGTATGAAAAATAAGTCATGCAATTCCCTCGTACACTCTCCAAAGTGCTTCCTAGAACTGGTAGGAGGGCTTTGGACTCAATGAACCGTCCAAAGTTTAGGTTCGAGAAATTCTCTCTTCTCAACTCCCAAAAGCTGAAGGCAATGCAAGGCAAGGTGCACTCCAGAATACAATCCGAAAAGTAGGATTCAAAGTGAACGGACTCCTTTTGGTGCTGAATAGACACGCTTGTTTTGGTGGCTTTGAATGCCACATGATTGACTTTGCCCCATTCGGAGACTGCCTGTAGTGCAGCATTCGTACGCTTTACCATAGTCTCTCTTTCGGACCAGATTGCTACCTTCCTAACCCAAGCACCTGGCAGGTATCTCTCCACAACTTTGCTGTCATTTGCATACCCATAGATACCAGGTATCAGCAGATCGTTAATATGCAGCAGGAACAGAGTTGCAGAGAGAACGGACCCTGAGGAACCTTGGCATTGGTCGACATGGGCTCCAATGAGCATCCGTCGACAACAACATGGCCTTGCCCCAAGTGAGTGGAATACACTAGTAGGTCCCCAGTTGACCAATTGTGGCAAAACCCGTACTGCCGGTCACTGACGAGATCGTTACCTTCCAGGTATGCCAAGAGGCGCGAGTTCATCACACGCTCCATAATTTTGCAGAGTGTGGAGGTTATCGAAATCGGCCGATACTTGGTAGGATCGGCACGTCTACGTATTTTTTGAGCACGGGCTGCACGTTGGCAGCTTCAAGGACATGGGCACTACGAGTATACCAGTCCTAAATGAGAGGCGATACAAGCCTGTCAATACAGGAGACAACTTGGGCGCACGCAAGCCTTGAGAACCATCTGGTTCACTAGCCTTATTCACGTCCAGACGGCACAATGCTCTCAGAACCTCCTTGTTCCTAATACGAATCTCGGGCATTGTAGTGTCGCAGTGATGCAGAGATACCTGCTTTCTCTCTCGCCGTAAAAGTCAGTGTCCCATCAGGCTAAAGCAGCGGAGGCAGTGTGGTTCGATAGAAGTTCACTGCGACCGATTTGGCAAGGGAGCAGAAAGATCTACTACCGGATGGCTACGCAGAGAGCTTGTTGCTAATATGGGCAATGCGGTCGAAGCAAGCCTTCTTAAACACCTTTTTGTAGGACTTGGCAGCACGGTTAAAGGCTCTCTACTTTGAACTTAGATCCGGAGCTCTGCGGTCGCGAGCGTTAACCCAGGTGAGAAATGCCGTATGCTTACGCTGTTCAGCTTCAACACAATCGGCGTTTAACCATGGGCGAGCTGAGCCACCGATGGCCAGATCACTGTAGGCGATAAAATACTCCATAGCTTGACGCACCACATCGGATATAACGCCCTCACAGTTCCGACGATTTTTCAGAAGAGAAGCAAACCTGCTGCGAAGTATAAGGCGCAAAGAAGTTGCGCATCTCATTCCAATCTGCTGGCTTGTATCATCACTGTGATGTATGTATTGAGGGTAGATTAAGATTTATATTTTGCCTTTAGATTTTTGTAGGTAGTCAGTTTGTCTTTTGTCTTCGAATACAAGTAATTAAGAACGGACGTGTTTTAATTGCGAACCTTATAAGACCTAGTCCTACGGGATTTCTCAGTGGCGACGAGGATTTACAGAACTCACTAGTGCTATGTGGTACTAGTTAATGAAGTAATTTTGTAGTTGAGATGTCGATCGGCAAGTTGGAAACTTTTGATCTGGCCCGAGACAGTTGGGACCTGTACATTGATAGACTGGAGCAGTATTTTGTGGTCAACGACGTCAAGGAGGCGTTGAAAGTAGCAACCCTCATAACTGTGATTGGCGGTGAAGTTTATGAGCTACTTGTGAATTTGTGTACGCCAGCGAAACCTTCAAGCAAAACTTATAATGAGCTTGTATCAATACTGAAAGGTTATTTACAACCCAAACCTAGCATACTAGCAGAACGTTATATTTTTCGCCAACGTTTTCAACGCAAAGGTGAAAGTATTGCTGAATACCTTGCAGAGTTAAAAAAATTAACGACACACTGTGGCTTTACTTCACAAAGTTTATTGGAAAATTTACGCGATCAGTTCGTTTGTGGCTTGTTAAATGACAGCATAAGACTGCGGCTGTTTACGGAGGAAGATGTCGGGTTCGATGAAGCATTAAAATTAGCAATTAGCATCGAGGCCGCCGAGGTAAATGCAGCTTTAGTGGAAAAACACGCAAAAAGAAGCGAACTATCATCTGTCATAACAGGCGAGGGAGCGGTGCATAAGGTGGCACCTGTGAAAAGCAATGAATCACGCTGGGACTCAAAGCGCAGGAGCGGCGGTAACGGTGGCGGGAGCTGTGGCGCGGCCGGTTACAGCGGTCGGCCGAGCGCCCGCAAAGTCCGCGGCGTCAACCCGGCGGCGACAGCGACCGGCGGCGGCGGCCCAAGCAATAACAGGGGCGGAGCGAGTAATGCAGCGCGGCAGAACAGGAGCCACATGACGAGAAGCCAGGGCAATTGTGAAGCGTGTGGCGGATGGCATAATTCCAGTTCATGTCAGTTTACGGCTTATGTTTGTCGCGTTTGTAATCGGCGTGGACATTTGAAGAGAGTGTGCCCAAACTTGCAGGCGAAGTCGACATATAATATTATGGAGGAAGTATTGGATGTCAACTCAGACGAAGGGAGCGATGAGGTACATACTTTTTGTTTACAAACATGTAAAAAGTTAGCTAATGAACCATATAAAGTGAATGTTTGCGTCAATAATGTGGACTTAGAAATGGAGATTGACACGGGGAGCGCAGTGTCATGTATTAGTTATGACTGTTATAAAAGATATTTCAATCAGTGCCCGTTTACAAAAAGTGACTTGTCTTTACGTTACTACACTGGTGAACGTGTCGAACCGATCGGTATGTTTGTAGCGGACGTTGTTTATCGAAACAATAAAAAGTCATTGAGTTTATATATTGTGAATAAAGGAAATGTTAATTTAGTGGGTAGACATTGGTTAAACGAGCTATCTATAGATTTGTCTAGAAGCAGTTGTAATCATATCAATAAATCCGATAGTGTATTCAACTTAGAGAGATTCAGTTCCAGATACTGTGAAGTGTTCTCAGACGGCCTGGGGCGGTATACGGGCGGCACGGTCGGGTTCCGGCTGCGCGAGGGAGCACGGCCGGTGTACATGCGCGCGCGCCCGCTGGCGTACGCGCTGCGCGAGCCGGTGGAGCGAGCCCTCAACTCGTTGGTCAGAGATGGAGTGATCACGCCTATTAGTACCTCGGACTGGGCGACACCAATTGTGCCGGTAATGAAGAAAGATGGCAATATACGGGTATGTGCCGATTTTAAAATTACGCTCAATAAAGTGTTAGAGGTGGACCGTTTCCCGTTGCCGCGCGTGGAAGATTTGTTAACAAAATTACATGGGGGTGACAAGTTTACAAAAATTGATTTATCCCAAGCTTATTCTCAATTCGAATTGGATGAAGAATCCAAACAATACGCGGTGATTAATACACACCGGGGATTGTTTAGATATAACCGATTAGTTTTTGGTTTAGCATCAAGTCCCGGTATTTTCCAACGGAAGCTAGAGCAGTTATTTGCTGACATGCCCAGGGTGGGGGTGTTCTTAGATGATCTCATCATTACGGGTCGAAATGACCAAGAACATTTGGAAACCTTACACGAGGTTTTCAGTAGGTTGACGCAGTATGGTCTTAAGATTAAAAAAGGGAAATGTTCATTCTTTACTGATTCGGTAACCTACTTAGGATTTGTAATAAATAGGGACGGGGTACATACTTCACTGGAGAAAATTCAAGCCATTTTAAAAGTGCCGGTGCCACAAAGCGTGTCGGAGCTGCGCTCTTTTCTTGGTTTAGTGATGTACTATGCGAAGTTCGTTCCAAATATCAGCACGTTATTAGCACCACTGTATAAACTACTTCGCAAGGAATCTAAGTATAGGTGGGATGATGATTGTGACGGCGCTTTTAATAAGGTAAAAAAGATGCTGGTGTCGAGTGAGGTGCTGGCCCACTACAGTCCCGATCAGCCGCTGGTGCTGACGACGGACGCCAGCAGCGTGGGCGTGGGCGCCGTCATCTCGCACGTTACCGCGCAACGTGAACGACCGATTGCCTACGCGTCGCGCGCTCTTAACTCGGCGGAAAGGGCGTATTCGCAAATAGAAAGGGAAGCGTTAGCTATCATTTTCGGAATAAGAAAATTTCACCAGTATTTGTATGGCAGGAAATTTGTATTGAGAACAGATCACAAACCGTTAGTGGCCATTTTCGGTGATAAGTATGGCATTCCCGTTATGGCCGCCAGTCGGATGCAGCGCTGGGCGGTGTTATTGTCTGGTTATGATTACACCATCGAATACGTGAGTAGCAAAAAAAAATTCAGCGGACGCGTTGTCTCGTTTACCTGTGGGGCGACCACTGAAGGAAAGTCGGGAGACCACTTACGTAAATTTTGTGCAAGATTTCTTACCAGTGACTAGGGAAACAGTACTCGAACACATGCGTAAGGATACGGTGTTACAAAAAGTAATGTTGTACATACGATCAGGTTGGCCTAATAATTGTGAAGATAAATGTTTGAATACGTATTTTAACCGGCGCAACGAGTTGTATAGTGATGGAGGTTGCATTGTATGGGGTTACAGATTGGTAATTCCAGCGACGTTACGCGAGAAATTAATAAAAGAACTTCATATAGGACATCTGGGCGTGGTAAAAATGAAAAGTTTGGCTCGAAGTGTTATGTGGTGGCCGAGCATCGACGCAGACATAGAGCGAGCGTGTCGTGAGTGCGCCACGTGCGTCGCCGAGAGCGCCGCGCCGCCGCGCGCGCCGCCGCAGCCGTGGCCCTATGTGGCCGAGCCCTGGTCTAGATTGCACCTAGATTTCCTAGGTCCGCTTGGAGGAAAAACTTTCTTAATCATTATTGATTCATCAACGAAATGGTTAGAAGCATTTCACATGCCAAGGACAACAGCTAGTTCTGTCATTAAAGTGTTGAGGGAAACTTTTGCTCGTTTTGGTCTTCCTAGGGAGGTCGTTACAGATAATGGCCCCCCTTTCACCAGCCAGGAGTATGCGCATTTTATGGCTAACAACGGGATCAGAATATCCTATTCGGCAGCATATCACCCATCTTCAAATGGAGCAGCAGAGGGCGCTGTTAAGCTATGTAAACGGGCTATTAAAAAAGCAAGTAGGGACCGATGTGATATTGATGTGGCCTTGCAGACTTACCTTATGGCATACAGAAACGTTGAGCACAGTACCACTGGCGCGTCACCAGCCATGCTGCTGCAGCGAAGACAACTTCGTACACGTTTAGATCTACTAGGAAGTACGAGACAAGTAGAAGATAGGGTGCGGAAAGCACAGGAAAGACAGGTTTCTCAGGCTGGGGGTGTTATTAGGCACTTCAAAGAGGGGGATAAAGTACATATTCGAAATTTTACGGGGGGTGAAAAGTGGGTTAGTGGTTGCATCCAAAAAAAACTAGGTTCGCGTAATTATTTGGTTAGCAGGGAGAACGGTCCACCTGTCGCGAAACATGTTGATCAATTAAAACGCAAAACGGTACACCGATATATGTGGTCATCTTTACCAGAACCGAACTCGGTAGGTTCAACCGAGACCGAGACGCGAGATGTTGGTGACCCAACTAGTGGTGGGGCGCTGGCTCCTCCGTCTAGTAGTAGTGCCCAGACCACCAGTCCGACCGTCCCGCCCGCCGAGCCCCGACGTGCAGGTCTTAGACCTAGACACTTGCTCCGGCCCGTTGTAAGATACGGTTATGATGAAATTGATTGATACCTACTATGTCATATTGTATAAGTATTATATATAATTATTATTGTATAATTGTTATATTAAGGTCATTGTTTCCTATAAGTATAGTTAGATAAGGGTGAGGGTGTGATGTATGTATTGAGGGTAGATTAAGATTTATATTTTGCCTTTAGATTTTTGTAGGTAGTCAGTTTGTCTTTTGTCTTCGAATACAAGTAATTAAGAACGGACGTGTTTTAATTGCGAACCTTATAAGACCTAGTCCTACGGGATTTCTCAATCACCTGCCGTCATACCTGCCGGAAGCTCGGGCTAGTAAGGAAACTATCCGGTCCGAAAGAGAGGCCATGGTAGAGCGTGTGAGTGCTGCACTGCAGGCAGTCTCCGAATGGGGCAATGCCAATCTTGTAGCATTCAATGCCGCCAAAACACAGGCGTGTCTTTTCACCGCCAAAAGGAGCCCGTTTACCTTGGCTCCTACTTTTCAGAATGTATCCTTGGAGTGTACCGACCGCCTTCAGCTTTTGGGAGTTGAGATTTCCTCGAGCCTTAACTTTGGGCGGTTCATTGAGTCCAAGGCCGGGGTGGCTGCCAGAAAACTAGGCGTCATCGCGAAAGTCCGGCGGTACTTCACACCAGGGCAGCTTCTAATTTTATACAAAGCACAGGTCCGCTCGTGTGTGGAGTACTGCAGCCACATTTGGGCTGGTGCTGCGAAGTGTCACCTTGCCGCTTTGGATTCGGTGGAGAGGCGTGCGAAGAGGCTGATTGGCGACCCAGACTTAACTCGAAACGGTCTCCAAAGCCTGGAGCACAGGCGTAGAGTAGCCAGCCTATCGGTCTTCTATAGGATGCATTCTGGTGAGTGTGCAAGGGAATTGCATGATTTAATTCCCCCATCTCCGTTCCATCATCGGACGACCCGTCGTACGGCGAGTTTCCACCCTTACGTTGTTGACACCACTGCGATCCGGACGAAGCGTTTTGCTTCCTCCTTTATACCGCGTACATCGAGGGATTGGAACAATTTGCCGGCGTCGGTGTTTCCGTCACATTACGATTTGAGTGTCTTCAAGGCTAGAGTGAATAGGCTCTTAATAAACTAGCGCGCTTTACCATCAACGATCGCGTCACTGCTTACCATCAGGCGGGATTGCGGTCAAGCGCTGGTTTATAATTTATAAAAAAAAAAAAAAAAATCACATTCGCCTTTCACCGCGTGAGTCGCAATCGGGTGGGGAGATGGACAATACAGACTTCACCAGACAGTGATCTGAAGTTCCTAATGGTGAGGATACTGTTACAACATATCTATACAGCAGTATCATGTAGCAGATGTAGCATTTTAGCTGTACTGTACCTACGTACTGCTGTACACAGTGGTGCACACTGCTGTACACAGGTCTCCTCTCATACAGAGAAGGATTGAACGTAATCACCACGCTTGCTCAATGCGGGTTGGCGATTTAAAACTTATAAAGTCCAGGTTTCCTAAAGATGTTTTCCTTCACCTTCAGTCATTGGTGTCCAAGATATACTTAGAAAGTACATATAACTTTAGACGACTTTTTGCTAATATGGGCAACGTGTACGTAGTTTTCCAGAAATTATGGATAGACTAGCTGCACCCGCGATTTCACGCGCCTTAGTTTCTATCCCGTAGGAACATCGGGATGAAAAGTATTCTATGTGTTATTCCTGGTTATAAATTATCAGTTTGCCAAATTTATCCAAATCCGCTGAAAGATGCTGCTTACCATCGGGCAGGATTGCGGTCAAGCGCTGGTTTATACTATAATAAATAAAAAAAAAAAAAGAGTAACAAACATCAATCCATAGTCACAAAGTTTCGCATTTGTCAATTCTGTGGGATATAGCATATACAATATGTAAAAAAAACCCTGTCCGATCCGTAAAGGTATTGTTAGGTATCAATAACTGATTCTACTAAAAGATACAAAACCGGGCTAAACTTTTAAAAAAATCCCCCTAACAAAATAAATATTATATCACAAAAAGAGGTAACTTAATACATGTGCGTTAAGCACCCTTCCGCGGGCGGCGGGCGGCAGGGCACGCGGCACGTGGTCGCATCGTTATTCGCTCATAATAATACCGGTGTTGTCACTTTTTTAAAAATTTGCAATTTTCGGGGAAGTTGGAATTAATTCGTGGGGAAAAAAGATTATTTCAAAATTCATTACTATTGTTTCTATGATTATTACGTAAAATTTTATATTATATTTGGTCGTGTGTTTAGCTAACCTTTATTATCCTTATGGGCCGGACAGGGTTTTCATAACATATTGTATAATGCAATATTTATCCATAATTTCTGGAAAAAGTAAAAATGTATTTATAACAAAGGTAGGTTTACCTAGTTGAGGTAACCAAGTGTACAATACAACAAAGATGTACTCGTACATGTGCGTAAGACGAGTTTAGCGCCACAAAAACGCCCACATACAATTCAGACTTCGCCATTATTATAACGTACCGAGTGGTGCTACATACACAAGCTTGTAAACATGGCTTGTTTGTATTGGGCTGTGGAGGTCAAATAGGCATGTAAAAACTGGTATTCAGCTGCACCCAATCAGGATCTTTTTTAAAAGTGTCAAAGTTGGCTACAAAAAAGAACCTAAAACTTACCCAAAACTGGTAGATCTCCCGGACATAGATCCCGGCGGTTTACTCATAACAGAAGACTGACTTTTGGATAATTTAACGGAAGACCTTATAGTAGGCGCTCGACTCGTATCAGTCGATTTCGGTATAGACTTGACATAATCAATAGACTCTTCCTCGTCACTACTCTTACCATCTTCCTCACTTTTATCCTCTTCAAATTCGTCAGAATAAGCGTCCTCCTCATTGTAAGCTTCAGAAACTTCATTTTCGGACTCAGGTCCTTCGTAGACGCACGATTCAACGCATATGTTAGGTTTTTTGACTCCGTCGACTATACAGCCCATTTCGGAGAAATCTTTAGAGAGCTCATCAACCTCGTTGTTATTCTCCTCCTTGTAGCGTTTCGATTTCATCTGTTTACAGTCTCCGGATGAAAATTCGGCATCGACGTAATTAAGTTCAATGTTTTTCTCTCGGCGTGCCATTGTGGAAGCGTGCAATTACTGTGGTCTGCTAAAAGAATGGATCAGCTTACCTACTTGTGCTTATTTGATTACCTATGTGGCGAGAGATAAATTGTGTGCCTGTCTAAAGATACTACCTAATTACTAAATCAACCTTGATGGTCAGAGCAGAGTTCTGACGTAGATACCATACTAAAGCATAATTTAGCATGGTATAATAATGTTTCGCGTTTGCTAACGTAACAAGACCACAAAGTGAAAACGAACTGAATAGTTTCAGCAGTGGTGTAATGTTTTTATCAGTCACGCTCATATGTGAAAACAGATATTATTCCACTGAATGAGAATTTGTAGACCTTGCAAAATTAGGTGGCACTGCGTGGTCCACAAAAGCCGAATAAGGCAAAGTCGAGAACTTTATGAGCGTATACCAACTATCTACCTTATTCTTAAACGAAGCTTAAAGTTAACTAGTGATTAGCGATTCTTTAACCATATATTTTTGACCTTTTAACGTCACTTAACTTAAATCATCCTTTATGAATAAACACCACAAGTGTTCAAGGGGTTAATAGAGAAACGATGATTAAAGTTAAGTGACGTGCAAACATCTAAAATGTATGTTTAAAGAATCGCTAATCACTAGTTTTTTTTTTTTAATAATTATAAACTAGCGCTTGGCCGCAATCCCGCCTGATGGTAAGCAGTGATGCGATCGTTGATGGTAAAGCGCGCTAGTTTATTAAGAGCCTATTCACTCAGAAAAACTGAGAGAATAGGAAGGAAGACGGCAGTTGAGCGAGGTGATGCAATGTTAAACCCAACAACACGACCAACGATGCTGCGCCAAAGGGAGATTGATCTGAAGACCCTCCACGACCAAACTCCCAACACAACAACATTAGGCGCATCGTACCCGGCACACTTCGCAACACATCTGCTCAGACCCGTCCTCCGTACGGCTTCACCAGACATCATGCCGGAACTCGACAAATCGCTTGGCGGCAAGGCTTTGTCTGGTGGGTGGTAACTTCTGCCGGCGGCCGATGTTATGGCCTACCATCGAGAACAATAGTAGTAATAGCAATAGTTAACTATAAGCAGCGTTTTTGAATAGGAGGGTATACCTGACTTATCGTTTAAGTAGTAGTATATAATGTATAACGAAAAGTGTATATAATACATAGCAAGGGCACGGCTTCTTTGTATTGAGTTTGAATATCGAAACTCTTTTGTGATTAATCAATGGAACCACCTCCATAGATAAATGGAACTATTATTTAAACAGTAAAAAACGGTGTCACTTCTTCATAAATATTTTATAATAAATTTAAAGCATCAAAAATATATATGCACCTGTCTAACTTAGTTTTCTACTTTTCTTTATACTTCTGATGATATTATCAAAAGTTATTGAAAGGGTTGTTTAACATGTCTTTACATGGTCGGAAGTTATGAGAATTTTTAATACTATCAACATTTGATACAAAAATGTAAAATTGTCAAACTGAAATAAACATACCTATCCTTTTATTGTGATATTGATTAGCAAGTAATATGGAAGTTGTTGATGTTTGTATTTAAGAAACTAAAAATCCAAAAATTATTGTTAAAATTTCATAAATTATTTTGAATTGAAACTATGTATACCTAGTGTTTCTATACCAGCTGTGATCTTTAGTGCATAAAAATAGCAATAGGGTTTCTGTTACACATTGGAATTTATTATACCGATCTAATTTATACTAAAATATTAAAAATATAGAAATAATAATAGGTATACAATAAAACAACGTACCACGTGAGAAACGTGGAACTTTCAATCACAATATCCAACGACGTATCTGCAGCGCCAACCAATAAACTTATAGCAAATAGATTATCTACTAGTTACTGCTCTATTTAATATAAAAGTAAATTTAATCAACAAAACTCTGATTAGTTTCAATAGATTGTTTACAACGAAGCGCTAATACGAAATAAATAATTATTGTAAATCAAAATTAAGCTCAGAAAACAACAACAAAAGACTTTGTGTCAAAATTATCTTGTTTTAGAATCTTACAAATGTCGTATCAAAGACCATAAACTGCCAGTGTCCTGCTCTCTTTTCTTTCACTAAAAACTCTTTCTTGTATTCCCTTTGTCTATATTTAAGATATAATTCCACAAAATCAAAACTTTCCAAAAAATCGATTACGCTCTTAGCAACAGCTAAACAAAAGTCGCGCGGTTTGATTGCCGAGTTTGTGTTCCGTTTCCATGGAATGATTCCTGTGTACGCAGCTAATGTTTTGAATGAAAACTTGCTAGGATATATTGCAAAAGTACAAAACCATATTGTTGAATTCAAATAAATTCATTTCAATGAAAGCTGTTGTAAATAATATTATAGTTATTTTAGTAATTACGCCTTGAATACTAGAGATCTAGTCCAGAGCTGTGGTCGAGAGTATCATCTGTATTCCGGTCGATGTTGACATTTCATGTGATTCATTCATTCACTCGTTCACGTAAAAAGTACCTTTGGATGTGAGAATTCGTGTGTGCGATAATGATTTTTTGATAAATGTCGTGTTATTTAGTTAGATTATAACAAATTTATCATTAAAAATGGTGACTATAATAAAGAACCAATTACTTAAACATCTGTCGAGGTAAGTGCACCCTTGAATTTTGAAGAATAGGTTTCCTGTTCTATAGATTTATTGCTGTGATATTAATTTAATTAATTTTCAGTGATTACACCTTACAGGACTTAATTAACATGTACACAAATTAGAATATGCTTTGATTGTATGAAACAAACGTGGGTAATTTACTTGGCACGCATGCATTTCTTTGTTTGATATATTTATGTATTGTTTTCATATCTACCTATGTAAGATACAAAAATATTTTCTACAAGCCGTAAAATAAACACACTCATTAGGTATATTAGTTGCTTTGTTATTCGCTGTAAATAACTCGCAAGTACAATGAAAAAATAGCTGTACATATAGAACATATTCATATTACAAAGTCAAAATAGATAAAAAAATATTCATATTAGAATCACGTTGTGAATGCGCGACTCTGACGTGTTATCAGTCGGTCATATACGTTACTTTATGAGTTACCCATATAGTTAATAAGGCATCTGTTTCAAGGCAAGGAATGCAAGACCTTGGAAATTTTAAAACATCTTGTTCACATTATCCTTTAAATGCACCATTCATGTTTCAATTTATTACATTAATTTTCCTTGTAGAATATTAATTATTTGTAAATCCTAATTTATTATTTTATCATAGTACTTATGAATGGACCATTGGGTATAGTTGTATATATAGTTCATCAAAGCAGTCAATTTAGTTTACTGTAAATTGAATTATAATAAATTGAGTACAACATTATATCTATACTAATATATAAAGCTGAAGAATTTGTTTGTTTGAATGCGATAATCTCAGGAACTACAGGCACAATTTGAAAGATTCTTTTTATGTGGGATAGCCCATTAATCCAGGAAGGCTATAAAACTACACGCTGCAACCAATAGGAGCGGAGCATAACTAACTCCACCCGAACGAAGTCGCTGGCGGCAACTAGCTATAAGACTTGTTCTTTTCTAGTTCCAATAACTAAATAATGCCAACTATTATAAATGAATAGGTAATCATATTTCATGCAAATTTACTGCAATAGTGGGATTAATCCAAAAACTTGTAAAAACAACATGCAAATCTTCAACATTGCTTAAAACAACAATCATTCATGATTAACACGTTTTGTTTGCTTTGCAATACATGTGGTTTACTTTATTATTACATAAAATAATATCCTGTATTCATTATTTATTCAACCAATTTACGTAGAATGCTCGGTACAGTTCATTAATACTATAACTCATAGAGATTTTGGACGTGATTAAAAACATGACTACGTTTATGTCAGGTGCTGACCAATTTGTGAGGACTAAAGCAAAATTTTTCTTCCATCTTTTTTGTAACAAAATAGGAAGTAAAAGATACACTTAAATTTACTTTAGTTTGTGGACAGGAGATTCGAGGCCACAATCACCATTGGCTCACTGCCTAACCAAAGTTATAACATAAATTAACATGCTTTCTTTTTGGCTTACCTTTACAGCTTCTACAAAGTGCACCTGAATCACCTAATATGATTTCAACCGCAGTTCAAATGATTTTGAAGGATATATCTATCTATACTAATATATAAAGCTGAAGAGTTGGTTTGTTTGTTTGAACGTGCTAATATCAGGAACTACTGGTCCGATTTGAAAAATTATTTTGCGTTGAATAGCCCCTTAATCCAGGAAGGTTTTAGGCTATATACCATCACGCTGCGACCAATAGGAGTGGAGTATAACTTAACTCCCCGCGAACGAAGTCGCTGGCGGCCGCTAGTAATAATAAATAATAATAATAATAAGCCCTTTATTCTGAATTTCTGTTCTGTTTAGTTTGTATACAGTTTTTGATTCAGAGAATGTCTAGTAATTCAGTGAGCCTCTTGGCATAGGCCTCCTCTAGAAATTTCCACTGCTCTCTGTCTCTAGCGACCCTTCTCCAGTGGTGTCCTGCTGTTAATTTTAAGTCGTCAGCCCATCTCACGTATTGACGTCCTCTATTTCGTTTCCCATCCCTGGGGTACCAGTCTGAGACTGCTTGAGTCCATTTATTTTGCCGGTCTCTGATCATATGTCCCGTCCATCGCCACTTCATTTGGTCTATACGACTGAGGATATCTGTTATCCCGGTTTTTTCTCTTATCACACTACTTCTCACTTTTTCTTGTTTTCTTATTCCTGTCATGCTTCTCTCCATAGCTCTCTGACATCGTTCCAGCTTTTCTCTGTGTAGTGTGGTAAGAGCCCATGTTTCACATCCATACGTTATGACTGGGAGTATGCATGTATCAAAAGTTCTTCTTTTAATTGACGTTCCCAGCTCGTTTGACTTCATGATCTCCCTCAAAGACCAGTATTTTTTCCATCCATTTGATATTCGTCTGTTTACTTCTTTAGTAGTTTGATCTTCGAGGGAAATCACTTGGCCCAAGTATATGTATTCCTGCACGTACTCCAGTGGATGATCTTTTATTTTTACAGGAGCTTGAGCAGAGTTAGTGAGGAGTTTTGTTTTTTCCATGTTCATCTGTAAACCTAATTTTTTGCTTTCCTCACTCAATAAATTTATCATTTCCTCGATGCGTTGGGGGCTTTCTTCAAATAAGATAATATCATCTGCAAACCTTAAATGATTTAACTTTTCCCCATTGATATTTAGACCGAACTTATTCCACTCAAGTTTGCGGAAGATACTCTCGAGGACAGATGAAAATAGTTTTGGTGATAGGGGGTCTCCTTGTTTCAGGCCTCTCTGGATGTAAAACTCTTCTCCCAAGGTTTCCAATTGAACTCTTGCTGTGTTGTTAGAGTATATGTTCTTTATTATTCTGATGAATGTTTGGGGTATACCTTGTTGTTCTAGACTTTCCCAGATGGCTTTGTGGTGCACGCTGTCAAACGCTTTAAAGTAATCGATGAATCCTATATACAGTGGTTTGTTGTATTCCTTATATTTCTCTACTACTTGTTTCACTGTGTGTATATGGTCCAAAGTGGAAAAATTTTTCCTGAATCCAGCTTGCTCTCTTGGTTGATTTTCATCGAGCTTTTTACTAATTCTGTTAAGGATAACCTTTGAGAAAACCTTGTAAATGTTAGAAAGAAGACTAATCGGTCTGTAGTTTCGTATATCATCTTTCTGGCCTTTTTTGAAGATGAGTATGATATGGGATGTTTTCCATTGTGCAGGTATTTTGCCAGTCTCCAGAATACCATTGAATATTGCGGTAAGTATTGGTATGAGTTCTTCCAGTGTACCTCTGATAAGTTCATTTGAGATTTTATCAGGCCCTGGTGCTTTTTCCATCTTTTGGCTGATTATGGCTCTCTCTACTTCGCTTGGGAGTATTTTGGGCTCAGGGGCTCCATTGGTATACCTCTGCTGTTGATCGGCTTTTGGTTCCTGATCCATGCCAGCTTCAGAGTACAATTTTTGGTAAAATGATGTTGCTGTTTCATTTATGCTTTTTCTATTTGTGTGCATTGTATTCTCTTTTCTTAAGCTTGGTATCCAATCTTTTTTCGTTTCTCTCAATTGCTTCAGCGCCTTTTTAACACCTCCTGTCTTTTGTATATGTTTTTCTAGAGTCCGCAATCTCTTATTTTTCCTGTCTTTCTTGATATTCTTCCTGATTTCTTTACTTAGAGTATAAATTTGTTTAAGGTTGTCTTTCTTTGTATGACTTGAAAGCAGGTTTTTTCTTTTCTCTATTAGTTGAATTGTGTAATCAGTTAGTTCATATTTATTTTCAGATTTCATACCTTTATTTGTGTTATTTAGTAGGCTTTCTAGTTTGTCGTATTTCTCAAGGACATCTGTGTTTTTATCCTCCCTTTGTAGTTCATCTTTTAATTTGGTTAGAGACTTAGTGGCATATTGAGAATTTTTGTACTTGTTTCCTTGTGTTTTGTGTGTATCCATACTATTCCTACATCTGGCTGCTCTAGGCGCCTTTAGTCGTAAGGAGCTTCTGACCATTCGATGATTTGTATGAAAGTTAAATTTTGGGAGAACTGCTGTGTCTGTGAATGCTTTTGGGTGGTTAGATATTATATAATCGATTTCGTTTTTGTATGTCCCATCTGGAGATAACCAGGTCCATTTTTTCTTCTTATTTTTCTTGAACAAACTGTTTAGTAGTATGAGATTATGTTCCAATAGTAGTTCGGCAAGTCGCTCTCCATTTGGACTTCGTTTGCCTTGTCCGTAATTACCAAGAAAGAATTCTTCTTTGTTTAGTTTTTCTCCAATTTGGGCATTGAAGTCACCCATAAGAACAATATAGTTGTGTGAGTACTTCGATAGTGTTCGAGTAAGTTCTTCATAAAAAGATTTTGTTTCTCCATTTCTGTCTTCCTCCGTTGGAGCATAAACTTGTATAATGGACCAAGGTTTATGATATCCAGGTAGCTTGATGTTCAGCACTGATATACGATCAGAAACTCCATATAATTCTTGAATATGTTGTTTGAATTCATTTTTAATTAAAAATCCAACGCCCCTGTGACCAGGTATTTCACCTTTGTGGAATAATATGTATTTATCCCGTTCTTCAATTGTTTCTCCCAGCCTTCTCACTTCGCTGATGCCCAATATGTCCCAGTTTATATCTTCTAGGGCTTTCTCTAGTTCGTGTAAACTCTCATCTGTTCTGAGGGTCCATGTATTTAGTGTGGCAATCGTAATTGTTAGGTTTCTTTTTTCTAGAGGGTAATGGTCTTCTTTCCCCACGGTGACCAGCCGTCTTGGGGTGCTTTTAGTAGTAGTTGTTATAAACGGTATTGTTGAGTTGTTATTATTTGTGTTTTGGTTCCGGGTCACAGAGCAAGTTAGTTTTTTGGCAGCTCCGACAAGGATTGAGTTCTAACTCTACTAACGTAACTGAGTATATTTGGTTTCAGGACTGCGCGGGTGGTTCTATCTGCAGATTGAATTTGGGAGTCGATTTCAGGAATAACCACTCTCTTTTGTGCTGAGGGGTTTTGGGGGCTTTGGCTTGATCTCTGCCTTTTCCTCTTTTCTCCAGTGTTTTCGTTTGGTTTTCTCACTATCAACCTATCATATTTTATATATGCAAAGTTCCCCTTTTTTCTTTCTTCCTCTAGCTGCGGTTGCAGTTGCCTTCTTTTCTCAATCACTTCTTTCGGGTAGTCTTCCTTCACATAAATACCGGCCTGTATTTTAGCTTTATTTTTCATTATAGCATGTTTTTTCCACATGGACGTGATACACACTACCACCGGACGGTTTTTATTAGTTGGCTTGCCAATTCTGTATAGATTGCTGATCTCGTGACTTTCTATGTATGTTCCAGTTTCAATGATAATGTCTTTTACATAGTCTACAAGTTCGGCCTCCGTTTTTCCTTTCTCTTCCAAACCGAAGAACACCAAATTTTGTCTTCTTTTAACTTGTTCCATTGATTTTATTTTTTGTTGCAAAG
The DNA here is from genome assembly GCA_037179545.1 of Sesamia inferens. NCBI lineage: Eukaryota > Metazoa > Arthropoda > Insecta > Lepidoptera > Noctuidae > Sesamia > Sesamia inferens. Next base: position 9,580,218 of record CM073935.1, on the reverse strand, counting down.
ACGCTACTTCATTTCGCAATTGAATATTTTCTTCTTGTATTGGTTTGAGTTTTTCATCCAGTGCCTCCATAACCTTAGTCGTTACTAATGTTGTTATTGTTAATGTTTGCTGGTCCAGCTTTTCATTCAGTTTTTCAAGTAGCATTTCCATGTTTATTTCCATTCTTATTAATGTTGTTTTTGTCGATTAATATAGATAGGTAGTAGGTATCTGGTTTGTTGATGTTTGGCGGCCGCTAGTACTAATATATAAAGCTGAAGAGTTTGTTTGTTTGTTTGTTTGAACGCGCCAATCTCAGGAACTATTGGTCTGATTTGAAAAAATATTTTTGCGTTGGATAGCCCATTAATCCAGGAAGGCTTTAGGCTATATAACATCATGCTGCGATTAATAGGAGCGGATCATGGGGATTAAAATAAAATGTTCAAATAACTAACTCCACACGAGCGAAGTAGCGGGCGGCCGCTAATTAATTATATACTTTTGGCCCTTTTGAACAATCGTTACCTAAATCATGATCTGCCCAGCTTTCACCCAACTATATTTGCGCTGGATAGTCCATCAATCTAGGAAGGCTTTAGGCTATATAACATCACGCTGCGAATAATAGGTGTGGAGCATAACTAACTCCACTCGAACGAAGTCGTTGGCGGCCGGTAGTATCTATATAAAGCTGAAGAATTTGTTTGATCGCGCTAATTTTAGGAAGTACGGGTCCGATTTGAAAAAATCTTTTTGCATTGTATAGTCCATTAATCCAGAAAGGCTTTAGGCTATATAACATCACGCTGCTATTAATAGGAGCGGAGCATAACTAACTCCTCGCGAACGAAGTCGCTGGCGGCAGCTAGTCATAAATAATTCATCTGCTCAACAAAATGTAATGAATATTGTTGAACTGTCATTGCTGCTGGTTAATTATTATTACATAATAACTTTCCTGAAAAGCGGAATTTAGAAAAAAGCCATGTTGCAGACAGACAGCAGTCCCATACTTCATCCTTGGGATCCAATATAATAATATTAACACATTCAGTGCTACCGACTTGCCTGAAGAGTCCATGTAAACTGTCCGGTCGTTTTCTGGTTCTTATCCTAATTTATTGGATGTTGCCGTAACATGTCTTCTTCTTCTTTAATTCCATTATTCTTATTGGAAACAAAGTACCTACTTTAAAGTATGTCCCTTTATATAAAAGTATTTTATATAAAGTAAGTTTAAAGAATACCCCTTCCTATTTTAAGTCAACAAATATAAAGTTTATTTTAATGACATTTAAGTTGATAGCAGACTGACTTACAGTATAGAAAAAGTTATAAAAATATTTGAAGTTGTGGTAGAAACTGAACTTTATTGGATGTATGGAAATTAATGCTTTTTTTTTTGTTAATTCATGTCTGTTTAAATTTTTGGCGATTTTGTTGAATTGAACCATCAACCAGGAATGATTTTTACATAAACAATTATTTATTAGGACTACACTTGGTTTAAAAACATACAAGGCATAGCATGCAGTTACAAACAGCAAAACTTTTCATTTAGATTGAATTAAAAGCGAGTCCCAATCTAGGCAGACATACATCTATCAACATTTATTTGACTACCTACATCTAAGACCAATGCTGCAAACTTGAACTGCCATACACATATACTTTGTATGTATAGCTATGGCAAGTAACAATCAAGGATAAATAACAATGAACCACTTGAAAGGCCTATAGGTATCCACATTCCTCAGTCTGTAATATTGGAAGCTTGAGAGATTGGGATAATCATCTCAATCTGAAGGTAGGCCATAACATCGGCTGCCGGCAGAAGTCAAGCGATTCGTCGGGTGAAGCCGTACGGAGGACGGGTCCGAGCAGTTGCGTTGCGATGTGTGCCGGGTACAAAGCGCTAAATGTTGTGGAGGGTCTCTAGATCAATCTCCTTCTGGCGCACCATCATTGGTTCGATTCGATTCGAGTATACAGCAATATTATATCTACACACGAATGTATCAATGTTCCTTAGTGTTTTTTGAGTGAATAGGCTTAATAAACTAGCGCACTATACCATCAACAATTGCATCACTGCTTACCATCAGCAGGGTAATTGCGTCACACATTTACAGTTGCAATGGGGTTTCATTTTGACAGTTCAACAATATTAATTGCGTTCTTTACTTTGTTGAGCAGACACACTTTTCGAACACGTGGAGCGTGTGCAATGGATTAGCAATACGCTTCGAAATGATTCCAACTGATAGTAATAGTTTGTTACGTAATTAGGGTGCAGGCGGGATTGCGGCCAAGCACTAGTATATATTTGTTAAAAATAAAAAAAAAACAGTGATGAAATGTTTATAATGTCTTTAAAAAACAAAAACATAGGGACATGGTAGTGCTAGTTATACCTGCTTTATTTCATATTTACCTCGTATCATAAGGCTGGAAGAAAACAGCACTGAATATGTTGTACATGCATACAAAAAACTACACGTCTGCATTTCTTTATAAAAGAAACAGGTACACAGCCTCTCAGAATAGGCACTTTGGTTTCTCATTATTCTGTATTCATTATAAACTCTATGAATAATAAAACATGGGGAAGATGAGGTATTAAACTTGAATTATTCATAAATAAAGTTTCCAATGTAATTCTAAGAATATTGAAATTATTTTATAATAATCAGGAAATTCTTGTTCAATTTTGTGTGTATTTATTTTGTTTTGTGATAACATTCATTTACATATTTTCTATAAACTTGATCGATTTAAAAACATAAAAATAAGCAGCAACATTTTTATAAGTAAAATAAAATATAAATAGCTGTCTCGAATCTTAACCCACATAATTACTGCTTGGGCTAAAGGTCGTGATTGAATAATTATTACTATATTCTTGGTCTTTCTACAACAAGTAAAAAAAAACCCTGTCCGATCCGTGAAGGTATTGTTAGGTATCGATAACTGATTCTACTAATGCCTACAAAGATTTTAAAAAAATACTAGATTTTAGGGGAGTTGGAATTAATTCGCGCAAAAAAAGATAATTTCAAAATTCATTAGTATTGTTACTATGATGATTATGTAAAATTTCATATTTTATTTGGTCATTTACCTAACCTTTGTTATCCTTATGGGTCGGACCGGGTTTTCTTTACATATTGTAACCCTTTATAAAATATATTTTATTTATTTATATTTATGTTCTGTAATTTATATATAGTGTATATAGGTACTTAATAAAGAGTACTCTATTCTATTCTATTCTTAGCCTGTCTGGGAAAAATCCTCGCTCTACTCCGTCCATCTTTCGCGAGCCCGAGTGTCTGCGTGACGAATTGAATAGGTTCCGTCGTAATAGAAAACAGTCCAGTTTTGACTGAAATTATCCAGTTCAGTCCGAAATCTCCTACGTGGCCTACAGTGCCCCGGCTCACTTGATATTGATATCACTAATTGTTGCGTCCACAATAAAGAGTGGTCTAAAACATAAACCTCGTTTCTTCACTCAACAGGTTCACAAAGAATCTGTCACCAGAACAGATCTCCCTCTCAGCGTTGCGAGGATCCGGTGAGCTTCAAGACTTGACATTAGACGAAGAGCTTCTGACTGACCTCCTAGAGCTGCCCGGATGGGTCAGGCTTACTTCTGCCAAGTGCAACCGAGCTTCCTTCAGGATACAATGGACCAAGCTGAAGACTGTCCCTATTGTGCTGGTAAGTTTCATACATCTGTTTCAATTTTCTTGTACCCGGGAACCTGGCACGTCAGACATTAGCACTAGACGATGACTTAAAGAGTTGCAGCTAATTATATCGACCCCTCTAGGGTAATTGCGAAATATATTATCAGTAGCAATGGGTTTCATTTTGACAGATCAACTACATACATTGCGTTATTAACGTTATTGAGTAGATACATTTTCGAACATAGGGATCAATGAATTGGCAATTTGCTTCGAAATGATTCCAACTAAGTGTTACACAATTAGGGTGCTGGTAGCGCTTTAATTTTTGTCATTTATTGTATCGCCACTACCCTCAAAACTTAATTCCGTGCTCAAAACGGTGTAGTATAATATCGTGAGGATACCGGTGACCGCCGCGGGTTCTTCTAAAGAGATAGGTACCGTGGCCCCTAGCGCACAGACAAGTGAAGGAAAACGGGTGGGTTTTAGTCAGTAAAAATCTGACACGCCCTTCCACTCTACCCAGAGCGGGAGTCATTTGATGATTTCCTATCCAAAAAAGATACCGGTACCTATATTCTAGAAACAAAACTTCGAAAACATGCAATACTCGTATTTACCTAAACTGGGCCCGTTTGGTGGTTTACAGTCCTATTTCTGGAACAGTGAGGACGCATGTGTCCCCAAATTTCCAACAATATAGGCTTTAAGCTAAGCCATGATACTGGACCTGCCAATCAAATCATTCGTTGTTTAGCTAGGTAGTGTATGCCAAGGTAATTGTAATATACTTAATTACTTACGTATAGTTAGAAACCAAACAAATGGATAAATTCTATTGAATTCTGTTTTAGATCTAGTAAGAAAACAACCGTTCGGTTCGTAGATCGGTAACCGTCAATAAATTAAATTATTACATATCGAAACGTGCTTACTGCGTTGCTGCTACTGTCATTTACTAGATCCGTGACAGTCGTTACTTCTATTCAAATTTTGTTTATGTTTCACACTATGTTTGAAGTAATAATATTAATTTATTTCAAGTTTAACACATACCAACTTTATTTTAATGATATTCAAGTTCATTTCAGAGTGACTACTGATAAATGTTATAAAAATGAATCTTATCGTGTAAGAATTTAAGTAGTTTTTCATAAACGTGCATTTGTTTACATTTTGACGATCGATGACAAAGCAAGACATTTGTTACGGAATTGAGGTACATGTCTCGAGTTATATCAACATAGACTTCTGGTACCCCTTTGGACCTCAGTACCCACCAGATCACCCCTCTAGGGACACAGTCGAAAGGCTTCTGCATATCTAGAAAGAACATTTATGCAGAGGCGTGTTCTTCGATTTGTATCTCTCCATGGTGATCCTTAGTGCGAAGATAGGATCCATGATTCCGTACCCTGGCCGAAACCCATACTGACACTCCGAGACAGCACACTCCTGCCGGATCCGGGAGCCTATAATCTTCTCAAAGATCTTCATGGTGTGGGACATGACCTTTATACCGCGATAGTTACCACACTCCTGTACCGAGACCTTGCCTTTGAAGACTGGAGTAATAATACCGTCCCAGATTTTGTCGGTCAGGAGCACACGGTTCAGAAGTTTAGTTAACATGGCCACAACGCGAGGACCCATCGCCTTCCAGGCCTCAATGGGGACTCCATCAGCTCCGACAGCTTTCCGATTTGCCATGCGACGGTAGAGCCATTTGGACTTCCTCAGGCGTTATCAGGGGCACTCATTCAAGATTTGGAGGGCGACAACAGACGACAGCACATCAGCTACTATTTATTACAAATTTCTTCCTTAGATTTTCAATTTTATCATTAAAGTATTAAGGCTCAATGTTGATTGGGAATTCTTGACAGTTTCGGGTAGCTTGACCTGCTCTCGTCCGTATAATGTACTATCTCGACCTTAGAAGCATTAGGTCGTATCTATAGCTCGTCCTTACAAGCAGTAGATCGTATGTGTAGGTAGTCTGACCAGAAGTTCGAGCTATACATATGACTTAATGCTCCTATGGTCGAGATATACGGTATGTTAAGAAAACCCTGTTCGACCCGTGAAGGTGTTGTTAGGTATCGATAACTGATTCTACTAATGGATACAAAACCGGGCTAAACTTAAAAAAAAATATCCCCCTAAAAATAAATATTATTTCGCAAAAAGAGGTAACTTAATAAATGTGCGTTATGCGCCCTTCCGCGGGCGGCGGGCGGCAGGGCACGCGGCACGTGGTCGCATCGCTATTCGCTCATAATAATACCGGTGTTGTCAATTTTTTACAAAATTACCAAATTTCGGGGAAGTTGGAATTAATTCGCGGGAAAAAAAGATTATTTCAAAATTCATTTGTATTGGTACTATGATGATTACGTAAAATTTTATATTATATTTGGTCATGTGTTTACCTAACCTTTATTATCCTTATGGGTCGGACAGGGTTTTCTTAACATACTGTACATTTCATATTTCAAGAAACAACATAAATATTCATGCCACTGTCATCCTCATCACTCTCTTGCCCTTATTCCAATTAATTTGGAGTCGGCGTAATATTAAGTCTTTTTCATCATCTCCGTAGTCACAATAACCATACCACTTACACATTCCATTCATCGTTTATTTAGTCTTCCTCTACTCTTATAGCCATTGACGTAGTTATGCCACTATTTGTAACTTTAATTCATTCACGTGATTATAATCGCATGATATTTTCCATATATCAAAGATTCCTTTCCGCCAAGTTTTTATCATAAAAATATAAGAAACAAGATTATAGCTAGGTACTTATTAAAATCATTATCTATATCTAATTATAAAGCTGCAGGGTTCGTTTGTTTGTTATTTGTTTAATTGTACAGATGACAGCACATGAAGCTACTAATATCTGTCAGATTTCTTTATTAGATTTTCAAGTTTATCACTAAAGCATTAAGGCTCAAGGTTGATTGGGAATATCTGATAATTTCGGGTGGCTTGACCCGCTGTCGTCCGTACTTATCTCTGGAACTACCTACTATTATATTGAAGAAAGTCTAGCTTAGTGTTTAATGGACGCGAAAGTCTACAACCAGATCTGTAACATCTGCCAAAGCGGGAATAGTGTGCCAGGAACTGCACTCGTAGGACTGAGGCAACGGGAACGGCAACTCATGCTCGACCGGTGGCGCGAGCGGTTACAGCTGCCGCAATATTCGCGCAAGCGCGTTGTTGAAGCCGTTCTGCCGTACTTCGAAACCTGGCTGAAAAGAGGGGAGCGCATCTCCTTCAGGCTCACACAGGTACTCACTGGTCACGGTTGCTTCGGTGAGTACCTGAACAGAATTGGGCGAGAGAACACGGCAAATTGCCTCCATTGTGGAGGCAGCCTGGATTCTGCACAACACACGCTCGAGGAGTGCCCTGCATGGGATTCTGAAAGGCGGGTCCTGGTTGCTAGGATCGGGCCAGACCTGTCTCTGCCGGCAGTAGTAAGGGCTATGCTGGCAAAGACAGAGAATTGGACAGAAGTAGCTTCCTTCTGTGAGACCGTGATGGCCAAGAAGGAAGCCGCCGAACGGGATCGAGAGATGGCTGATCCAGCTCGGAAGAGACGTCGGGGAGATAACCGCCTAGGCGCTTAATATGCCGAAACCCGCCTACTTATTGAGGTGGGTAGACCTTTGGGGTTGCGGGCGCACAAAGCGGGGACCCTGCCTGCCCGCTGGGTGACCCCAGAGAAGACGGTGGCATAGTGGTCACGTGCTGCCTTGCATAGGACGTTCGCGTTCCCCTGGGATGTGCCTCACAGGCGTTGCGTAGGGAGGGTTCCGGAATTGGTCTTTTAAGAGGAACCGGGACCGCCCCTAGGCGCAGATGGTAATCACCGGGGTGGTTTAAGTGAGGTAAAAATTCCACACTACCCGACCTCATTCCTCGGGGGTCGGGTGCCTTTTGAAAATTTGCACAAAAAAAAAAGGTTTTTAAAGAAGGCTATAAGCTATTAAAATCACGATACACGAGACACTTAGGTGCCTTAAAAAAACAGTCAAAAATAACTGGAGATACGCCAAATAAGTAGTAATTTCATCGAATAACTGAATATCAATTAATATTCGGTTAAGTTCTTACCGTACCACCTGATTATTACCGAATAACCAGGCAATATACTCGGTTCTTACGCGAGGGAACCGTCCCTGTACCATAATTTTACCGCGTAAACAAGTTTTTGTACGTCTATCGTATATCTTCAATTCATAATTTTCTATGACAATGTTATTCTCTTTTATCTCAGTGAAACTCCTGACAAGAAAATTTCCTAGTGAAAAATCCAATAACTCTGTCCAACCTGGGAATCGAACTCACGATCTCACGCTCAGCAGTTGAGCAACCACGAGACTAACGTGGCAGTTCCTCGTACGTATACTGTGTTTGCAAATTCAAGAGTTGCGGTGGCCCAGTAACGGTTTAAACTGTGTTGTAACTGTGTGTTTAAATCGTGGTTTCGAACCCAACATCCACTTTACTCCGTATAAATAATTCATCATCACTGCTCTCAAAAAGGGTGAAGGCAAACATTATGAGGTAACCATCATGTCCTAGAATAAAAAAAAATAAAGGCGTAAAGTTTCATTTACCAATTAGACCCGCGTGGTAGATTGTAAGGCAATTCCTCTGATAGAGAAGATGTTGATGTTTATTTATTTATATTCTTTATTGTATAGCTAATTTTAGCTATACAATTATATATTTAGCTATATATTTATATATCGAATAAAATATCATTTTTCTCGGTGATAGGCCATAACATCGGCCGCCGGCAGAAGTTACCACCCACCAAACAAAGCCTTGCCGCCAAGCGATATGTCGTGTTCCGGCATGATGTCTGGTGAAGCCGTACGGAGGACGGGTCTGAGCAGTTGTGTTGCGATGTGTGCCGGGTACGATGCGCCTAATGTTGTTGTGTTGGGAGTTTGGCCATGGAGGGTCTTCGGATCAATCTCCCTTTGGCGCAGCATCGTTGGTCGTGTTGTTGGGTTTAACATTGCATCACCTCGCTCAACTGCTGTCTTCCTTCCTATTCGCTCAGTTTTTCTGGGTGAATAGGCTCTTAATAAACTAGCGCGCTTTACTATCAACGATCGCATCACTGCTTACCATCAGGCGGGATTGCGGTCAAGCGCTAGTTTATAATTATTATTAAAAAGAAAAAAAAAATGTACATTCAACACCACAAAACATACAATGGGCGGCCTTATTTCTAATGCGATCTCTTCCAGGCAACCAAAGAATGGACAGATTCTCCCGAACCACAAATGGGACTGTCGTTGGTGCAAATATTATTAATACGATAGGTAATAATAATATATAATAGAAGTCGTGATCTGGTGGGGAGAAGGTCGACACAGACTTCACCAGACAGTGGTCTGAAGTTCCCAACGGTGAGGAAACTGTTACAACACACCTGTCCGGATCAGTGGTCAGCAGAAGGTCCAGACAATTGGCAGCATGACCAACTACATCAGGCACCCTAGTCGCTTGCTTTACCAGCTGGGAAAGGCCCATTGAAAGCGGGAAGTTTCGCGCTTCTCTCCCAGCGTGGTCGGTCCTCTGGTACGGGAAAAGCCAGTCCTGATGGCAGGCATTGAAGTCCCCCAGAGCGACGAAGTGTGCGTCAGGGTGCCGCTGCAGTGCATTGTCAGCAGCCTCACTGAGGTGGTCAAATAAACGAGTTGTCTCCTGATCTCCGCTGTGCGATCGGTAGACACAAGTGTAAACAATTTTGTCCACACCAGTGTCAACCAACAGCCATAGGGACGAGAAATGAGGGTCTTCGAGGTGACGGAGGCGCCGGCAACAAATGTCATTGCGGACATACACACAGACCCCGGCACGCTGCAGGAAATGGTGCTCCAATGCGTATCCCGGGTAGTTGAGGTATGCCGCATTAGACGGACATCTGATCTGGGTCTCCGTCAAGAAAAGTAGATGGGGCTTCTCAGTCTCAAGGTGGTGATGTACTGCAATGAGATTGGAGTGCAGACCTCGAATATTAGAGAGGTGCACTTTGAAAGAGAGGACGTGCGCCCGCTGTACACACCTACTTTTCTTATTTGACTTTTTCATTTGGAAAAAAAAAAAATGAGTGAATAGGAAGGAAGACGGCAGTTGAGTGAGGTGATGCAATGTTAATCCCAACAATGCGACCAACGATGCCGGGCCAGAGGGAGATTGATCTGGAGACTGCGGGGACGCCCGAACCCCCCCAGGGATCGCCATCGGGTCCTCTCGTCCGGTCGCCAACCGGCACGATGGGGCCACCCTGGGATTTTTCGCAGTTGGCGGGGCAGCCTTTCATGTGTGGCTGGCACACTACTTGGGCCCCCAACTACCTGCGGTCGGCCAGCGGAAAACCGTGCTTCGGATCCCGCTACCCTCCACGACCAAACTCCCGACACGACAACAATTGGCGCATCGTACCCGGCATACATCGCAACACAACTGCTCAGACCCGCCCTCCAAACGGCTTCACCAGACATCATGCCGGAACACGACGAATCGCTTGGCGGCATGACTTTGTCTGGTGGGTGGTAACTACGCCGGCGGCCGATGGTGAGGCCTACCACCGAGGAAATGATCGACCACCGAGGATCTGACATCGTAACGCAATCTTCGCGAAAAGGCTAGACCGCCTGCGACTAATAAAATTATTATTGTCATCAACCGTTCATTAACGACATAACGTTAATGAACGGTTACAGAATTCAGTGTTTTAAAAAAAGTGTCGGCTCGGCCTTTGAACGTTGCAAGCGTGCCGCCGTGCGTGTTTGTAGGTATGACGTTGATCCCTGATGTGAACTCTATTAAATCAGCGTATAAGATAGTTTTCGAGTTTTGTTTAGCGAATTAATTAATTTTTAATTTCAAATCTTATTGGGTTATAAAAGTTTAGCAATTATGAACGGTCTAAAGTGAAAAAAACTACATATATATTTTTTTAAATCATGAAAAAGTCGACGAAAAATTCCACCACAGGTTTCAGAATCATGTACTGGATCCATGGTACTCGTTTGTGCGTCGATGTCAGATACACCCTTTATATTCAAAATTATAGATTAACATAACAGGTAAGCAAATCAATTAGCCAAAGTGTTTGTTGAACAAGATCATAACGATAAGTAGTGTTCCTTCACAAGTCTTTTAAATTCCTGCAATTTCAATTGGCAATGCATTCCATAAACGAGGAGTCTGCACAGTGAAAGATTTATTAAGGAACGTTGTGGAATGCATAGGCATTTTCACCTTAAATATTTACTGTGATCTTTCTGCAGTGGGTACTTCTTTATTGTATCAGATGACATGTCGGTTTCCCCACGATTTTCTCCTTTGCCCTCCGTTTTGACAGTATAGTGTTGATGATATTATTTGCTGTAAAGCGAGATCAACACACGACTGAACTACTACACTCCTCATCGTTTCAGCCGAAAGACGTCCACTGCTGGACATAGGCCTCCCCCAAAGATCTCCACGACGACCGGTCCTGCGCCTCCCGCATCCAGCGGTTTCCCGCGACCTTCACTAGGTCGTCAGTCCACCTTGTCGGGGGCCTACCCAAGCTGCGTCTTCCGGTGCGTGGTCGCCACTCGAGAACCCGTCGGCCCCATCGGGCATCGGTCCTACGGGCAATGTGCCCGGTCCACTGCCACTTTAGTGTTGCAACTACTCTACTACTTTTCTATAACAAGCAAAAAACCCAAAACTCTTTCTTTCTGCCATTGATACCACGCTACACAGAGTCCCATTAGTATCGTTAATACTGAACATTTATCCATATCCAACATCAAAATGATTCTGTACCTTTGTTGGCAAAGGATTATATTTCGTTCGCTAGAGGCTTATGGGAGGTATTATTTTTGTATCAAACGTTTGTTTCCGGACTCTTTTTAATCGGCTATTATCCGTTTATTTAGCGGAACTTTTTGGGTCATATTTAAACGAAGAAAGAAATAATTTAAATGCACGTGATTCTGTTTTGTTATCTGACTTTGAACCCCAGGAAAGAAAATGCTAGTTTACATAGACTTAATGTAAATGTCATAGACTAGATTTTAAGGTTAAAGCTGTTATCATCATCATCATTAACCTATTATTTGTCCCACTGCTGGGCACATGTCTCCTCTCATACAGAGAAGGATTAAGCGTAATCACGACGCTTGCTCAATGCGGGTTGGCGATTTAAGACTTAAAGTCCAGGTTTCCTCAAGATGTTTTCCTTCACCTTGTCATTGGTGTCCAAGATATACGTAGAAAGTACTGTTACCATATTAGACTGTAATTATCCTTTCCCAAGGTTCGAAATTTTATATTTTGCTATACCAAACTTCATAAAAGTTCTAGCCGTTTCGGAGACTAGCCGGAACAAATATACAAGCAGACCGAAACATTATAATTTTAAAAATATACCTGTGTTCTATATAAGCATTTAGTTAAAAAAAAACTGTTATTTTAACTTTACAAACAAACGCTTCAATTTTATGTATTTGTATAGATAAGAAAAAAATAAACACAGTTTACTATGGTTTCCTGGCGATGTTAAAATAATCACGTTATCAAACAAAACTATTGTTGATAAGCTTTACATAGGTATATGTATATACATTATACAGCGTTTTTTTTTTATACGAAACCTGAATATAGGTTGTTCAGCATAAGCAACTGAATGGATTCCAATCATTTTTACATCATGTTATATTTTTTCCAAATACACTTAGAAATTGTTGCAGTATGGTACCGAGCGCACAACACAGCAGTAGGCCTAGTATGAGTTTTCAATACGAAACTCGATCGTCGATATCGAGCGCGTTTGGCGCTCTCATTGGCTGAGAGTTCTTACGACCTTGAAGCGGGCCAATCGCTGAGTCGAATGCGCTCGATATCGACGATCGAGTTTCGTAATGAAAACTCATACTAGGCCTACTGGCGGTAGACCACAATGAGACGCCACCCCCGCGCCGTGCCGCAGCAGGCGCGGGCGGGTGAACGGTGCGTTGACCATATTTTTTTGAAACAACCAGATAAGATCATAACATTGTGATATTCTTGAAATTTTGTACATAGATTCTTTACTTAAAAATACTGGACACGTGTTTCAGGTTTCGCATATACCAAAAATAACGTTGTAATAATAAGTAATATTTTCTACTCGGTATGACATGCATAACATTAGAAAATTCTCGTAGTTTTAAGAAAAAAGTTTTTATTGGGACTCGGACAAGAAAATCATAAAAAACTAGGTAAACTACAACAATAAAAATAAAACTAAGAAAGTACTCAGTTTCAATCTGCCCCTATATTTTGACATGTTTTTGACATTTGATTGTCACTGAGTTGTGACTGCGACAAAATTTTGAATATTTTATAATTACGTGAATTAGCCTTCAGATCGATGCAAATCTAGTTCATAATCATTATCTTCATCTCAGCGACATGAAGTCCAATGTTGGACATAGGCCTGCCCCAAGAATTTCCAATAAGAACGGTTGGACGCGCGATTTTGATCAGGTCATCCGATCACCTAGTCGGTGGATGTCCGACGCTGCGCTTGCCGGTACGTGGTCGCCATTCAAGAGCCTTGCCCCATCGGCCATCGGCTCTACGTGCCATGTGCCCCGCCCGCTGTCACTTCAAAGAGCTAATCCGCTGGACTATGTCGTCTAGGTAGCTAAAATGATGCGATAGTACACCTGTCGCCGTCTGACTTTATTCTTGCATAAAATCAGTACGCCACACGACGACCGATTTTCCATACTATCATAAGGAACGGCATGTTGTACTATCACCACATGTAAACGACCTTTGCGCCTATATCCACAGGGTAACTGTGTAACACACTATCAGTAGCAATTGGTTTAATTTTGACAGTTCAACAACATTCATTGCGTTATTTACGTTGTTGAGCAGACACGTTTTCGAACATATAAATCAATGGATTGGCAATTTGCTTTGAAATGATTCCAGCTAATGAGAATGGCGCGTTACCTACGTAATTCACCTAGTTTATGAGTCAGGTTTACATTATTAGTACGACCTTTAGTTAACCAAGCTATGTATCTAAGTTATAAGCAAACTCAAAGGTTACTGTATCAATAAACTTTTTTTTTTAATTAGCGTGATGTTCTGACATATTTTAACCATGCATTGTAACACTACACCCGTGGGCAACGTATGAAAAAAATGTAGTGTCTCAGTAGCCGCAACCAGTGAGATACTACTGTCCGTGTTAAGACATTTTTCATATGAGGCTTTTTCAATATATCTTACTGTCAGTTTACTTTGGTTCTATCTTTTGACAATGAAACAAAGCTGAAAAAGTGTATATACTTTCACATTATCGTAAATATAATGTCGATATTATTATTCACCATCGTCCAACACGTACCAGACTACAATACAACACTTAACTATTAATATTTTAATGAATAATATTAACTGCTATCGCACTGACAGCCGACTACTCTAATGAAACTAATTAGATTACAGCAACCGCATTCACATTCAACTAATACATGATAATATGATTAACTCTAATAATATTATGATAATGTTGGTACATGACACATTTTGACACCTGATTTCTTACCATAAAAAACGAAATAGAATAGCAAACTTTACCTAATAAAATAACTAATAGAATAAGTTTACCTAAAAAATAGAATACAATAGAATAGAATAGAAAACTTTTGAATCAGACAGGAGTCCCTAAGGTTAGTAACAATTTTACTTAACTGCTAGTGTTAGTAGGTTACCGACACAGATATACATACATAAAGTTAAAATTTAGCGTAGAGCTGCATCCAGGCTAGCGTGGAGATCCACCTTTGCAGCATGGGAGAATCCCACCAATTGCAGTAAAATCTCCAGTCTATTGTTCAACAAACAGGCAATTTTTTTGTTTGGAATGAAATTAGCTGCAGAAACTATACCTAATCGAAAAATCAGTCTTTAATCTGATAACATTTTTGGGTTTTGGACTTCGTCTTGTCAAATTAGCCAGTGTCTGACGTAAGATGGCGTATTAAGGTAGCCATTTAATTGCGTCTAATTTGTCTATGGATTATTTTAATTTGATAGAAATAAACTAATACGTTTGACGTGAAAACGTCTCATAATTCGATGGAGCCGGCTACCCGCATGAAAAAACATGACTCATGCGGCGTTACCCCGTTCCATTTAAGGCTTGAAGTGCAAGCGAGAGCGCGAAACGAGCAACAGAGTCACAACCGACGTCCGCGTGGACAGCTACTATACAATAATACATTTACATGTTTTCTTCAAGTATAAAGTGCAGTGAAATGTGAATGTGGTGTCAATTGTTTATAGCAAAGATAATTGCGGCGATAAAGGTTTAAAAAATGCAATCATTCCATCAGTATTTTCTTATGACGTTGTCAAGTTCAACTATACAGACGACCGATTTTTCATCTGTCCTTTTTATTCTCCCTCTTCTGTTCCCCTTTTCTGAAATAGAAAGAATGAACAATGAATGCACTGAACTTAAATTTTGCGAACAAATAAATCTGCGCCCTTATGTAACACGAACACAGCATCATTCTTGAAGTTTGCTAAATTATTCCACTGCATTATTCATGAGTTTCAAATGAGACTCAGGTGAATCTTGAGTGTCTTGGTAAGCTGGTTCCGAGGTGACTAATCCGTTCTAATTACGCATTAGTCTCGCCTTCGCCGTATTTCAGTTAACCTAGTTCACTTCATTGAATGTTCATCTAAGTAGGAAGACGTTCAGCTGTTTACGCTGCTTATACATTTTTCTGAAAACACGTATTTTAACCAGAAAGTGTCTGTACCATATAGTATGTGTACAACATTATTTTTTCTTTATACAAAACCTGAATATAGTTTGTTCAAAATGAGCTACTGAATCGATTCCAATAATTTACACCATGTTTCATTTTTTTCCCAAATATATTTAATATATGTTGCAGTGTGGTTACCGAACGCACTACACAGTTCACAGCGATCATAGTGTCTTAGGGCCCCCGACGCTCCGCGCCGCCACAGCAGGCACAGGCGTGCGGGCGGCGTGTTGAGCATATTTTTGTAGGGACAGGTAACATAACAAGCTCATAACTTTGTGATTTTTCATGATAGCTTTATGAAATTTTGTACATTAATTCATTACATAAAAATACTGGACACGTGTTTCGGGTTTCGCATATACCAAAAATTATGCTGTGTAATAGTTTCTTTCCCATAATTCTTTTTATGAACGTCTTACGCTTTGGAATGGGCTGTTAGCTTCATCATCCACCTCTTGACGATTCAAAAGAGTCTGTAATTGATTGGATGGAGATAAAAGCTTTAAGTTTGAGATTAGTTTATAATGTTTATTTCTTTACGCAAGTTTACTTGAGAAATGGTAGATGGACTGTTAATGATGTTATGACTTGAAAGGGGGTGACTACCGAGGTGAAGACTAATAGAGAGAAGTTTGACGTAAAAATACGTATTTTGTCAACTCCAAATAAATCGGGATGAGGTCATAAGACGATGACATGGCCTAGCGGCTAGCAGATACCGCCACATGCAAACAACGCGACATACTGACGTCACCCGAATTCTACATCTCGCAATCAGAGTTTACCGTGCAATTAGCATACACACTTTTTCACAATTTCTCAACATCATCCGTTGGGCAAGTACCCGCCAGACATAAAACCCGTCGAATCGGACGATCCTTCTTTTTCTATAGAGGATGAGTGAACTTTACTCCCTGTTCCTCATACCTCTACATGGCCTAATTTCGCAATGTGTAGAAGGCGGAGAATCGCTTAGCATTAAATGTCGCAAGTCACAAAACTCATTACTACAACAATGTCTAATCGTATAGAATTTTGTTTCATTTTCTATGTTATTGTTGTTTTTTATACACCTAATTTATTTTTAACTCTGTCCGATTTAGTTTTCATCTTCCTCTAGGAGTGACTATAATTACTTTTCCTTCTTTCAAGTAATCCTCTGTTCTGCCATCAACACGATGAGCTTCAACGCGTTGCGGTTGTCAATTTATTAGAAAGAAAGAAAATACATTTATTTGTAGTAAACGTAACGCAGAAAAATAAACGGAAACTCAAAAAGTACTCAGCATAATGCTAAGATCCTCTATAGCAGACGCATTGTGTTCCTTATTCTGTAAACTTATGCGGAATCTTCCGACAATATAATTTCTAACTTATTAGCAAGCAGTAGTTACGTGCCAATGCCAACACGCGCAATTAAAACAAACCTAACTACTAACTACAATAGACTGCGACGCTGTGTTGCATGATAATAATTTTCAACGTAGTTATTTGAACCAATATATGTATAAAGGTTGTATCTGACATCGACGCACAAACGAGTACCATGGATCCAGTACATGATTCTGAACCCCCCAGTGGTGGAAATTTTCGTCGGCTTTTTCATGATTAACAAAAAAAATATGTAGTTTTTTTTTCACTTTAGACCGTTCATAAATACTATACTGTTATAACCCAATAAGATTTTAAAGTAAACATTAATTCGCTAATTACACTAAAAAGCACAATGAAAACAAAACTCGAAAAACTATCTTATCAGCTGATTTAATAGGGTTCACATCAGGGATCAACGTCATACCTACAAACCCGCACGGCGACACGCTTACAACGTTCAAAGGCCGAGCCGACACTTAACACTGTGAAATTTGCAACCGTTCATTAACGACATAAATGTCTACCATAATTTTATTTGTGGCATGGGGTGTAGCCTTTTCGCGAAGTTTGCGTTACAATGTCCCTGTATTTATGGCTAGATTCTGTATTATATATGCATGTGTATTATTGTGTTGTGTTAATTATTGTGTATTATTATACTGGGAATACGATCCAGGGAAAAGTATTTATAGGTATACAACATTATTTTTTCTTCATACGAAACCTTAATATAGTTTGTTCAGTATAAGAAACTCAATCGATTTCAATAATTTTTGGAAATAGTTGCAGTGTGCTTACCGAGCGCACGTCAAGGCGGTTGATAATAGTACTAGGGGCACAGTGAGACTCCGCGCCGTGCCACTGAAGGCGCGGGCGGGCGAACAGTACGTTCACCATATTTTTGTTGAGACAACCAGTTAAGATAACAGGCTCATAACTTTGTGACTTTTTATGATACCTTTTTGAAATTTTGTACAAACGATAGCACATCGAGCTACAACAATCTGTCAGATTTCCTTATTAGATTTTCAACTTTATCTCTAAAGCATCAAGGCTCAAGGTTCATCATCTCAGCGTTAATCCCAATCGCATCCGAAGCTTTTTCAGCTTTGTATCTTGTTAAAGATGAATGAAAATCAAAACCGACCGTTTTTTTTTTTTTTTTGCAATATTCTACAAAGAAGCAACGTGCAAAAAACGTACATACGTGACTGAGGGCCACCCTAACGCTTTCACCGCAAAACAGTCGCGTTACACATAACAAATACCCCTTTCATTTCGTGGCTTGTTAAATTATACATTCTACTCAAAACAGCCACATTACTTCCACGTCATTATCAGAAAACATGATGTATTTTCAGAAACACTGAACCCAAATAAATAATGAATAATGCATTGAAGCCGCGCCGCTTCGTCGGGCTTAGTAACCTTGATCTTACGACCAATGACTAGGTTTTTTTTGCTTATATCCTGCAGCTGCTAGCTTGTGTTACTTGTTAAATGTAGATTTTAAGGCTTACAGCCCGATCCAAATTTGATAACGGCTCTGCTACATGCTCTGCAGTACCTCACCCCCGCTGAGAGGTGAATTTTGTTATTTTATCTATTTATAAGAAAGCTCAAGATCACTCAAAGGGCAATGGAAGGGCTATGCTTGGGGTTTCACTACGTGATCAAATCAGAATCGAGGAGATACGCAGAAGAACGTAAATAACCGACATAGCCCGAAGAATTGCAACACTTAAGTGGCTGGGGGCCGGCCACATTGCCCTTAGGACCGATGCCCGATGGGGCCGACGGGTTCTCGAGTGGCGACCACGAACCGGAAGACTCAGCGTGGGTAGGCCCCCGAAAAGGTGAACCGACGACCTGGTGAAGGTCGCGGGAGGCCTAAGAGCAAAGGACGTCTTTCGGCTGAAATGTTGATGATTTATTTATTTATTTATGCAATACATACAGCCTTGTTTGTATGTTTTGTACCATTAAACCAGAAATTTGTTGGTACTCACAGTCGCTATTAGAACTCTTATACAGTATGTTACAAAAACCCTGTCCGACCCGTGAAGGTGTTGTTAGGTATCGTTAGCTGATTCTACTAATGCGTACATAACCTGGCTAAACTAAAAAAAAAAATACCCCCTTAAAAATAAATAACTTAAATAAAATAAATAAGTAATTTCATGGCAACACAGGCACAGGCCATGACCTCAGTTGACCTCATGCATGTAGGTATTGGTAGTCTAACCACGTTTATCGACTCTAGAAAGAAACAATGATACCTACTTACGCAGCTCGTGAAAAGAACTTTTTTTTAAGTAGGAAGGTCGTCTGACCCTCCGAATGTATCTTCGAATTTCATTCGATGAGCACAATGGCTGTGGCGGAAATGTTGTTCCATATTTCGTTCACTAAGAACGATACCGGCACCGTCCCACGAGATTAGCACGGTGTTTCACAACGTTAGTCCACTCCTACCAATCCACTGCTCGCCGAACTGATAGTGGAGGTACTCACGTACAGGTCGGCAAAAATATGATGGGGCACCGTCATGCTGGAACCACATTGACCAAGAAGTAGTCACATCCGAATCGTTCAACACCTGATCACAACACAACACAATTGCATTTTTACTAGGTACCTTCCATCAGCAGGTTACATTACGTTAGAAAACTATTATGATCACACAATAAACGATACGTCTACACGGACTCAATGTCTACGCGAAACTAATAAATTTAAAATAAAAATGATTTTATTTCATAAAAATAGGTACTCTAACTGCACGGCGGTGCCCTTTGACTAGAGGTGTGAAAGTATTCAAAATATTTCTCGTATCGATTTTTGCTATCAATTTTGTATTTCAGAATTTCACGCATCGATTCAACATCGCATGGCATTCTTTAGATTTTAGAACTTTCACATAACTTAAATCAGGTGAACTTAAATGCTTTAAATTGTTTAAAATATTCTCCTAAAATCGTATTTCATAAGACCTTTCTAGTTCCTATTTACTAATAATAGGTACTTGTGTTACAATATTGTTATGAATAATTAATCGATAATCAAAAAAAGTACTTTTACCATTAGGTAATCTGCGTTTTTACAACAAATCATTCGAGCAGTTAGTATCGACAAAAACAAAACGATATTACGTAAAAACTAGTACAGCTCTAATTATTCCTTTGCGCGTCGGCGGCTAGACACACTGACGCTGCCGACAGTTTCAAGGTCTAAAATGGTGTTTACACTTTTTTAAATTTCCCGAATTTTGGGGAAGTTACAGTAAATTCGCTGGTAAAAAAGATTATTTCAAAATTCATTAGTATTGTTACTATGATGATTATGCAAAATTTTATATTTTATTTGGTCATTTGTTTACCTAACCCTTATTATCCTTGTGGGTCGGACAGGGTTTTCGTAACATACTGTATAAGCAAAACATATTTGTAATATTTATTATTAATGTACCCACAACATTTTTTTCTCTCTCAATAATAATATAAGCAAATAACGTAGGTACAAAAGAGCTATACTATCTAAGAAAATAAGGGTTAAAAGTTAATGAAAAACAAAGGTTTAAAATTAAATACTATGATAAACAACTACATAAATCTGTAAACATCCATCGAGCAAGTGAGTGATGTTAATACGCAGTGGCTCTTCTCTTGTTCCGACCTGTCATAAAGTTTGAATGGGGCTGCCGTTTCATAGACACACGTTTCATGGACACCTGGTGGTGTCCTCTCTATGAAAAGGAATAAATAGGTCATAATCCACAACGCGGGCATAGTGCGAGTTTGTGGATGACATTTTGTCAAGTATGGAGTTTTGATGATAACTGTCTTATTTGTCTAGCCTGGGTTCTTATTGGCAATTGGTTTGGTTTTGACAGACCAAAGACATGGATTGCGTTGTTTACATTGTCAAATTTTTCGAACATTTATGGAGCATTTCATTAGCAATATGCTTCAAAAAATAAAATCCTAACTAATATTATAAATGCGAAAGTAACTCTGTCTGTCTGTCTGTCTGCTACTCTTTCACGCCAAAACTACTGAACGGATTTGAATGAAATTTGGTATACAGATATTCTAGACCCCGAGATAAAACATAGGCTACTTTTTATCGCGAAAAAGGGGTTAAAAGGGGGGGGACGGGAAGTTGTATGGGATTTCATAATTTTTAAAGATAAAAGCATGAAACTTTATATTTAAGCACTTGATAAAAAATAATAAAACTACTTTTTATCGCGAAAAAGGGGTTGTAAGGGGTTAAAGGGGGGGGGGGGGGGGGAGTTGTATGGGATTTCATCATTTTTAAAGATAAAAGCAAGAAACTTTATATTTAAGCACTTGATAAAAAATAATAAAACATTTGTTCTAGCGTATTTGAAATTTCGACCTGTGAGGGGATGAAATAGGGGTTGAAAGTTTGTATGAAGTTCGTCATTCTTGAAGATACCTTACATTTTATATTTAGGCATTTAGGCACTAAATAATAAACAAAAAATCGTTTGTTCTAGCATTTTAAAATTTACACCAGCGTGGGGGTGAAATAGGGGTTGCATGTGGTGTTCGTCATTTTTGGAGATAAAACCATGTAACTTGGTACATAGGTCTCTTAGGATGTGCAAAGTTTTTATACAAGTAGGTACCAAAGGAATTCCAGAAATTGTAACTTTTGTTTTGTATCAATAAAAAAATCGACTTTTGAAGTTACGAATACTTATTCATCGCCGCCGCCTGCCGTCGGTCATCGGTCATCGTCGCGCACATTCGCCGAAGTGGAGCGAGCGCGGGGGGCGGTCGTGTGGTGGGGTAGCGCACGGCACGAATCTAACTATGCCTACCCGAACGGGCAGACACGTGAGGGCAGACCGTTTTCTCGGTGGTAGGCCACAACATCGGCCGCCGGCGTAGTTACCACCCACCAGACAAAGTCATGCCGCCAAGCGATTCGTCGTGTTCCGGCATGATGTCTGGTGAAGCCGTTCGGAGGACGGGTCTGAGCAGTTGTGTTGCGATGTGTGCCGGGCTCGATGCGACAAATGTTGTTGTGTCGGGAGCTTGGTCCTGGAGGGTAGCGGGATCCGAAGCACGGTGCTCCGCTGGCCGACCGCAGGTAGTTGGGGGCCCAAGTAGTGTGCTAGCCACACACGAAAGGCTGCCCCGCCAACTGCGAAAAATCCCAGGGTGGCCCCATCGTGCCGGTTGGCGACCGGACGAGAGGACCCGATGGCGATCCCTGGGGGGGTTCGGGCGTCCCCGCAGTCTCCAGATCAATCTCCCACTGGCGCAGCATCGTTGGTAGTGTTGTTGGGTTTATCATTGCATCACCTCGCTCAACTGCCGTCTTCCTTCCTATTCACTCAATTTCTTTTTTTCAAATGAAAAAGTCTAATAAGAAAAGTAGGTGTGCACAGCGGGCGCACGTCCTCTCATTTAAAGTGCACCTCTCAAACATTCGAGGTCTGCACTCCAATATCGATGCAGTCCATCACCACCTTGAGACTGAAAAGCCCCACCTACTTTTCTTGACGGAGACCCAGATCAGATGTCCGTCTGATGCGGCATACCTCAACTACCCGGGATACTCTTTGGAGCATCATTTCCTGCAGCGTGCCGGGGTCTGTGTGTATGTCCGCAATGACATCTGTTGCCGGCGTCTCCGTCACCTCGAAGACTCTCATTTATCGTCCTTATGGCTGTTGGTTGACACAGGTGTGGACAAAATTGTCTACGCCTGTGTCTACCGATCGCACAGCGGTGACCAGGAGACAACTCGACTATTTGACCACCTCAGTGTGGCTGCTGACAATGTGCTGCATCGGCACCCTGACGCACAGTTCGTCGCTCTGGGGGACTTTAATGCCTGCCACCAAGACTGGCTTTTCCCATACCAGAGGACCGACCACGCTGGGAGAGAAGCGCGAAACTTTGCGCTATCAATGGGCCTTTCCCAGCTGGTGGAAGAAGCGACTAGGGTGCCTGATGTGGCTGGTCATACCGCCAATTGTCTGGACCTTCTGCTGACCACTGATCCGGACAGATGTGTTGTTACAGTTTCCTCACCGTTAGGAACTTCAGACCACTGTCTGGTGAAGTCTGTGACGTCCTTCTCCCCACCTGATTGCGACTCGCGTGGTGAGCGGCGAATATGGCGTTACAAGTCAGCAGATTGGGATGAGATGCGCCACTTCTTTGCGTCTTATCCTTGGCAGCAGGTCTGCTTCTCTTCTAGCAATCCATCGAGCTGTGCGGACGCTATAACCGACGTGGTACGTCAAGCCATGGAGTATTTTATCCCCTTCAGTGACGTGCCCGTCGGTGGCTCGGCTCGCCCATGGTTTAACGCCGACTGTGTTCAAGCTGAACAGCGTAAGCACACGGCATTCCTCGCCTGGGTTGACGCTCGTGACCGCAGAGCTCTGGATCTAAGCTCAAAGAAGAGAGCCTTTAACCGTGCTGCCAAGTCCTACAAAAAGGCGCTTAAGAAGGCTCGCTTCGACCGCATTACTAACATTGGTAACAAGCTCTCTGCGCACCCTTCCGGTAGCAGATCTTTCTGGTCCCTAGCCAAATCGGTCGAGGCGAACTTCTGTCGGCCCACACTGCCTCCGCTGGTTAGGCCTGATGGAGCACTGGCCCATACGGCGAGAGAGAAAGCAGGTGTCTTTGCATCTCTCTTTGCCCATAGTTCGCGTCTTGACACTGGCAATGCTACTCCACCTAATTTACCTCATTGCGGAACTTCAATGCCGGAGGTTCGCATTAGAAACAAGGAGGTTCTGAGAGTATTGTGTCGTCTGGACGTGAATAAGGCTAGTGGTCCAGATGGAATACCAGCGATTGTTCTTAAGGCTTGTGCGCCTGAGTTGTCTCCTGTATTGACGCGCCTGTATCGCCTCTCATTTAGGACTGGTATAGTGCCCAAGTCCTGGAAGCTTGCCAACGTGCAGCCCGTGCCCAAAAAGGGTAGTCGTGCCGATCCTAACAACTATCGGCCGATTTCAATAACCTCCATACTCTGCAAGATTATGGAGCGTGTATTGAACTCGCGCCTCTTGGCATACCTGGAAGGTAACGATCTCCTCAGTGACCGACAGTACGGTTTTCGACGCAATCGGTCAACTGGGGACCTACTAGTGTATGCCACTCACATGTGGGGCGAGGCCCTCGAGAAAAATGGGGAAGCGATTGCCGTCTCCCTTGATGTCTCGAAGGCCTTCGACCGGGTATGGCACGCTGGCCTTTTGAGTAAGCTTCCAGCGTACGGCATTTCCGCTGGCCTGACTGGCTGGGTAAAAGACTTCCTGACTGAACGGTCCCTCCGAGTTGTTGTCGACGGATGTTCATCTGAGCCCATGTCGACCAATGCCGGTGTTCCTCAGGGGTCTGTTCTCTCTGCAACTCTGTTCCTGCTGCATATTAACGATCTGCTGATGCCCGGTATCTATGGGTATGCAGATGACAGTACAGTTGTGGAGAGATACCTGCCGGAAGCTCGGGCTAGTAAGGAAACTATCCGGTCCGAAAGAGAGGCCATGGTAGAGCGTGTGAGTGCTGCACTGCAGGCAGTCTCCGAATGGGGCAATGCCAATCTTGTAGCATTCAATGCCGCCAAAACACAGGCGTGTCTTTTCACCGCCAAAAGGAGCCCGTTTACCTTGGCTCCTACTTTTCAGAATGTATCCTTGGAGTGTACCGACCGCCTTCAGCTTTTGGGAGTTGAGATTTCCTCGGGCCTTAACTTTGGGCGGTTCATTGAGTCCAAGGCCAGGGTGGCTGCCAGAAAACTAGGCGTCATCGCGAAAGTCCGGCGGTACTTCACACCTGGGCAGCTTCTAATTTTATACAAAGCACAGGTCCGTTCGTGTGTGGAGTACTGCAGTCACATTTGGGCTGGTGCTGCGAAATGTCACCTTGCCACTTTGGACTCGGTGGAGAGGCGTGCGAAGAGGCTGATTGGCGACCCAGACTTAACTCGAAACGGTCTCCAAAGCCTGGAGCACAGGCGTAGAGTAGCCAGCCTTTCGGTCTTCTATAGGATGCATTCTGGTGAGTGTGCAAGGGAATTGCATGATTTAATTCCCCCATCTCCGTTCCATCATCTGACGACCTGTCGTACGGCGAGTTTCCACCCTTACGTTGTTGACACCACTGCGATCCGGACGAAGCGTTTTGCTTCCTCCTTTATACCGCGTACATCGAGGGACTGGAACAATTTGCCGGCGTCGGTGTTTCCGTCACATTACAATTTGAGTGTCTTCAAGGCTAGAGTGAATAGGCTCTTAATAAACTAGCGCGCTTTACCATCAACGATCGCATCACTGCTTACCATCAGGCGGGATTGCGGTCAAGCGCTGGTTTATAAATTATAAAAAAAAAAAGACGTTGTTGCCGGACGCATGCGATTAGAGAAATTTGCGCTACAGAGAAATTCATTTTGCAATAGAGTAAAAATATTTGATTGCTTCGCATAATTTTTTTAGTTCCTATTTTTTATTAGTAAGGTCCTAAAAATTAATTTTGTACATACTTAATATTTCGGGATATTTTAGTTCATAGTTCATTTTAATTCATAGTAGGTAAGATTGTTTTCCTTACGTTAAAATAATACGATTAAGTTTAATTTTTTTAAGTACCTTAGTATTTTTTATTAGTTAGGTCCTGTTAATTAATTTTGTACATACTTAATATTTCGGGATAATATTTAGTTCATTTTATTTCATAGTAGGTAAGATTGTTTTCGTTACGTTAAAAAAATACGACTAAGTTTTATTTTTTTAAGTACCTCAGTATTTTTTATTAGTTAGGTCCTGTAAATTAATTTTGTACATACATAATATTTCGGGATATTTTAGTTCATAGTTAATAGAAGGTAATACCTATAATTTCCGTTACTTGAAAAAAAAAGATTTGCTTTTAATTCCTTTTTTTTAATGAATCCATACTAATATTATAAAGGTGAAAGTAACTCTGTCTTTCTGTCTGTCTGTCTGTCTGTCTGTTACGCTTTCCCGCTTAAACTTCTCAACCGAGTTTCATAAAATTTGGCACAAACAATCTTTAGACCCTGAGAAAGGACATAGGCTGCCTTTTATTGAAAAAAAATTGATATTCCCGAGGGAAATCTAAAAAGCGCGATATAACCGAATTCCACGCGGGCGAAGCCGCGGGCGGAAGCTAGTAAATTATAAATGGCGAAATGTGATAATACATTTCTGTCTCTTTATCTCCTCATGCTCGGACCCTTAAAGTCAAACAAAAAGAAAAACTTAACAATAATGAAACAAAAGCGCGAGCAGGCGTTGCATTGCGATTATATGGGTTGGGTTTAGGGCATGTGACATTTCACGCGAACAGAAACTTAACACAAACCGTTGCTAGGCAACAACTTGTTTACGCCTAAAAGACAGATGTTAACAACATTTTCTAGATAGATGAAGAATAATCCTACATTGTAAATGTAAACAGTTTATTTATGATTTGCATACAACGCTTAACCGATTGTGTCGTCTGTTTTATGGTTTTTCGAAATAGCAAGTTAATATGAATGTTATTTTAGTGATTCTATTGAAATATACCGCAATAGGAATTATCAATAAATAGCATGTAAAAGTCGATAATCATGTAAATAACAGGAGATTTGTAAAACGTGAGTTGTGATAACCCTAAATTGGTTTGTTTACCTCTATTCTTTATCGAGTTTGGTATAAATACATATAAAGAGTCGATCCAAGCTGAAAGGACTTTTACATAATAGGGATTCTCTCAGAAAAAGATCAAAACAAAATATTTTTGTGTTATATTTGCTTTTGCCTTTGCTCGTTATGAATAATATCTGTATTTATTTATGAATCTAGACTTTGTTATATTTTGTCTTATGTTGAAGACTTTTTTTTTTTTTTGGTAAGCTAAGGGAGCGTTCAAGTATTACGTAACGCAATTTTTGTCTCGTAAAACGTTACGATGCGTTACAGGGGCGGGAGGGGGTCTTTCTTAAAACACGTTACGTAACGTTGTTTCTAAAAAAAATATGATTGAGTAAATTAAAACTATACAAAGTGTAAAAAGTATTACCTACATAAGTTTTACGACTTTAGGATAAAATAGAGAAGGGGGGGGGGGGTACAGAAAAACGTTACGGCGCGTTACAAGGGCGGGTAGGGGCTCAAAAATTGCGTTACGTAATACTTGAACGCTCCCTAACTGAAACTGTCAAATATTCCCAATCAACCTTTTAATGCTTTAACAATAAAGTTGAAAATGTAATAAAGAAATCTGACAGATTCTAGTAGCTTGGTGTGCTGTCATCTGTCCAGCTATAGATAGACTTGCTATGTACACAACTTTTCTATTTGAAATGATCACGGACCTATAATAAGGTAGTTGACTAAAAAAAAACTAATTGGTCCGTCAGTCAGATTTCCAAAAAAAAACTGAACCCGTATTTTTTTGCTTTTTTTTCATATAAACAAAAAATTAGACGATAAAGTGCGTTAAAAACCCGTGTGACGTCACCAGCCCTCACTTCTGATCTTTGATACCTTATTTGTCATTTTTTATTGATTTAATAAACCAAAATATACGTATCCAATATTTTTCTATAATCCGAAAACGGACTAAATAGATTTTTTTTTTTTTTTTTTACCGAGGAAACTACTATTACTACAGGCTGATTTACACGGTGCAATGTAATTGCCTGTGTCATACAATGAAATTGATACAACAAATGACTTGCATTGTCTAAATAGTGTTTAAACAATGAAACTTTTATTATTGCTTCAACTTATTTATAACCACGGGCAATTATATTGCACCGTGAAAATCAGTCTTTACGCTTATTGTGTCTGAACGGAGTCCATGGCTAAATTGCTGGATCGTCTTCCCATACCAAGACTCTCCATGCCACTGTAAGCTTCTTAAGCCGATGGTCTAAGCTCTCATTCATGGATCTTTGTTAATCGTTACTTGTCGTCAGAAGCCCGAATGTCTGACATCCAGTACCGTACAGTTACCAAAGGATATCGTATTACCCAATAACTGGGTTGTGGAGGTCAGATAGGCAGTGGCCCCATGTAAAATGCTGATATTCAGCTGAATCTGGTGTCTAACACGTGTCCAGTATTTTTAAGTAAAGAATCTATGTACAACATTTCAAAACGATATCATGAAAAACCACAAAGTTATGAGCTTGTTATCCTACTTGGCTGTCCCAACAAAAATATGGTCCACGGACCACTCGGGCGGGCGACCGGTACGTTGACCGCTGGCGTCAACTGTGCGCAGTACTATGATCTACCGTAACAATATAAAAAGGTGTAAAAATTATTGGAATCGATTCAGTTGCTTATTCTGAACAAACTGTATTCAGGTCTCGTATAAACAAAAACAAATCGTTGTATAATGATAGAGGTATTTGGAGACAATAGTTTAATCAGCTTCTTACGTAGATGTTTTTGTGTTAGAATAGTGAAGGCTAGATAGCCTTCACTAATCTAACACAAAAAATTCACTATCAACATCTGTTGATCGCTAAAAAATATTAACCGGTTCGTAATAAAGTTCTCCATGTTGACGATAGCCCAACTTCCATTTGGCGCCGCATGCCCTGTACTCATGTGTACATTTGGTACTGTCAACAATTCAACCTTCAAGTCGTGGTGGCCTAGTGGTTGAAACACCAACCTCTCAAGTATGTGTGTGCGGGTTCGATTCCAGGTCAGGCATCTTTTCTAAGTTATATGTACTTTCTAAGTATATCTTGGACACTAACGACTGATTATAAGGTGAAGGAAAACATCTTAAGGAAACCTGGACTTTTAAGTACTAAAATCGCCAACCCAATCACGCGCAATCCTTCTATGTATGAGAGGAGACCTGGGCCCTAATCGGCGAACATATTTTTGTCAAATGTTGGCGACTAGTTGGGATCAGTTGGGATCGTTTGGACCGCCCATTGGTCCGTTCGGTATAAACGATCTCAACTAGTCGCAATCATTTGACAAAAATGTGTTCGCCGATTAGGGGGCTGGACGATAAAAAGTTTGATGGTGAAAAACTGTCAATTCGTTTTATTATGCATTCTGTGGTCTCAAGGGCTTGGCCTAAATGATATAATCTTATATCCGAGGTGATGTGGAGCAGAAATCAGTCGTAACATCGGACAAGGCAATGGTTTACGAACTTGAGCATTGAATAAATAGTACTTATTACACTTAGTGATAATGATAAATGATTTATTTTCTGTAAATAGATTTGTACAAACACTTTTACAAGTCATATTTTTTAACTAGTTCAGTTCGGATCGACGTTCCACATTATAAACGAAGCATTGATTGTATAGGATTTTAGCAGGTGGCATTTTGTGGTTTCTAGGAAGGTGTAAATTCTATCATCATTTTGTGGGTTTGTACCACCGCCCCGCTTATTCCATTAAGATTCTGGGAAAAATATTAATAAGAACCACATAAGAAATCGTTGTTGAGTTTATTACTTAGATATGTATACGGCAGTTTTACATTCTACTCGTATATCAAATAGTTGCGTCATCGACGTTACAAGACACGTGGAATGTAGTCTTCAATTCACAATAGTTGGGGAATTCCCGGATTTTATCGAAACGAATTGTATATGATTTTTGTTTGAGAACGCCATCTGTTCTCCGGTGAACTTGCGAACAAATACATACAGGCTGTATCTAACATCGTAACGCAAACTACGCGAAAAGGCTAGACCGCATGCCACAAATAAAATTATGATAGTCATTTATGTCGTTAATGAACGGTTACAGAAATAGCAATGTTTAAAAAAGTATCGACTCGGCCTTTGAACGTTGCAAGCGTGCCGCGGGATTGTAGGTATGACGTTGATCCCTGATGTGAACTTTATTAAATCAGCTATATAAGATAGTTTTTCGAGCTTTGTTTTCATTGCGCTTTTTTGTATAATTAGCGAATTAATTAATTTTTACTTTAAAATCTTATTGGGTTATAAAAGTATACCAATTATGAACGGTCTAAAGTGAAAAAAACTACATATATTTTTTTAGACAAAGTCGACGAAAAATTCCACCACTGGGGGGTTCAGGATCGTGTACTGGATCCATGGTACTCGTTTGTAAGTCGATGTCAGATACACCTTTATAATGTCTAAATATATCTGAAATGCTTATGATACAAAATAACACACAAACAAGCTCATTGTTACCAACTCATTTTATCTTTACTTACTCTTTTATTTTACACACTTACAGTAGGTACTAACTTTACTTTATAAGGCATCTTTGTTATCATTCTTATAAAAATACTACGTTCACCATAAGTAGGTACATGTTGCGCCAACCCCAAATTGATTGAGATAAGGGTAGGAATCATGAATAATGATGACTGACATTAACTTGATTATTTAAATAGACGTAGGTAGGTAATGTATAGACGACATTAAGCTACTAGGTGCAATCTGTCAGATTTTATTTTTGGATTTTCAATTTTATCAAAAAAGCACAAAGACTCAAGGTTGTTTGAGAATATTTTACAGTTTTGGGTAGCTACCCGAAACTGCAGCAGGTCCAGCTGGACCTGCTGCCTTCCGTACAGCCGCCAACGCCGCTTATCAAGCTACTAATTAATTTTATACTAAGTACCTAATACATTTTATTCTCTATCTATACTAGGTATTTATTATGTAAATCTACCTATCCAATTTCTTCAATAGACTTTCATCTTTATTGCTAAAGTATTAAGGTTCTAAGTAACTGGAAAAATTAGACAGTTTCCTGTACCTGTGGGCTTTAGTACTAGCCTATTATTGCCATACTGCCAGGCGTATTGCCTACTCATACAGAAAAGACATAAGCATTGATCCACTGACTGGTTGGCCGATTTCAAACATACTTTTCTATAAGCCACGGTTTTCTCAAAACAAATAGCTACATTCTTCTTCCAATTCAACTGCGATCGGAAAATATAATTCATATCTGACTGTGAGTTGTGACTATAATAATTATTACGTACGGCTACACATCAAGCAATAAACACGTAAGCAACTAACTTCTGATTGTACGGAGGACAGAGGTACGTTCCAATTGTCATCCAGGTATGGTTAAACCGTTAGCGCGATAAGAAACATAACAAAAGTTATGGTTTGGTTGCGATCCAATTCTGTTTTGGTTGAATTGTTTTAGTACGATTGCCCCCCTGTGTATTTAAATTAGGTTTAGTTTGTGAGCAAGAAAATCGAGGCTAATATGAAACAAACCTAATGCATGACCAGCCTATAATGTCCCCACTTCTGACACAGAAACTTCGTCTCTGCGAGAGAGATTGCGTGTCACGTTTGTTCGGTTTTTGCGTTCTTGGACATGCCGTGCCGGTTGTCTTGCGATGATTTTGTTTCCCTTCAGTGTTTTGAGAGCGGTGATGAAATTATTCACAAACGCTTGTCTGGGTTCGAACCTATGACCTGCAACTCGTAAGTCGCGGTTTAACTGCACCCTAATTGCTTAACACACTATTACTTTTTATATATATAAGAGTTTTTGGCTTGATTGTTGGTAGACCTTTGAGCCATTTCTTCGTTATTCTTGTTTTCTTTCGTAACTTATCTTTTTTTTTACTTAACTTAACTTAACCTATCTCCTTTCGTTTCCCGCGTGAGCCGACTAGGAGGGGTTTGGGATAAAGTCATGATGTGGCCACTATGCTACAATATTTCAAGGTTCTTTATAAATTATTAACTGAATGCACTTTTTACTACATACATCACGCGCTTTATTTAGTAAACAACACTAAATAATTTTTAAAGTCCAATGAAAAATGAGCGTGACACTCAGCTTGACTTTCCCGCCACTATTACTTTAAATTTGAATCATTTTTAGCCTATTGCTAATCCATTGCTCCATATGTTCGAAAAATATGAACGTTCCAGAAAGCAAACAACGCAATGAATGATGCTGAACTGCTGAGCTACTGATAGTGTGCTACGTAATTACCGTGCTGTATGGCCCCATCTTCCGTGTCAACTGTTATCTCAGTAATAACTCTCCTCAATATGACAGTTATTGGTGCAGACGCTTGCACTCTCACAATTATTCAAAATCTCGACTTTGTCGCTCATGCATTAAGGTTCAAGATGCGAAAATTTGACAGTTTGGAGTGGTTCGATTTTCAGAAGACTGTTACCTTCACGCTTAATCTATAATCTATATTAATATATAAAGCTGAAGATATTGTTTGTTTGAACGCGCTAATCTCAGGAACTACTGGTCCGATTTCAAAAAATCCCGCAGGTTTGCACGGTGTACCGAGCAAGTCAAGGTGACTTTATTTAAGGTCTTCTGCCAGTCCTTCTACACTTGCAGCCTGTGGACTAAGTACACGCACCGCTCTGCGAGTCCAATATAATAATGCGTTCAGAATACTGTTCGGACTACGACGCTGCTGCAGCGCTTCAGCAATGTTTGCAGAGAAAAGAGTGGATGGTTTCCATGCCATCATGCGAAAGCGCTGTGCATCTCTCATGAAACGAATGCGGGCCAGCCCGAACAGCCTTCTGAGTGTTTTCGTGGACCGCTGGGACTCGCCGATGTGGCGGCACTGGTTGCGACTACACACTACGGATGGTCGCGTCCTCGGCTTGGCATAACTTTGCACATCTGTGCGGTTCCATTTGATTGTGTTGTATTTCTGTTTTGTGTACTAAATATAGATTTATAAGGTTTTATTTGTATTTCAATTTTTAGTATGACTAACATTATATGGACTACGTCTGAAATAAATTATTATTATTATTATAGCCCATTAATCCAGGAAGGCTTTAGGCTCTATAACACCACGCTGCGGCCAATAGGAGCAGAGTATAACTAACACCACGCGAATTAAGTCGCTGGCGGCCGCTAGTGAATAATAATTGACTACCTATTTGATTAATATTTTTATAATATTCCTTTTATGCAGAACCTGGACGAAGTACACATAGCTTTAGAAGTGTGCCAGGAGCCACGTATGATGAATCCGAGTGCAGCCGGAGCCATCCCAGCGCCGGGGAAGTACAGCTATATACACAAGGTATAAATACAATATGAATGCTTATTTTGTTAATACTTCCTCTACACTAACACTACCCCCCTTATTCATAAACGTTGCTTAAAGTTAACTAGTGGTTAGTGATTGTTTAACCATACACTTTAAAAGTCACTTAACTTTAATCATTGTTTATGAATAAACCTCTTAAACACTGTGATGTTTATTCGTAAACGATGTTTAAAGTTATGAATAAGGGGGTATAAAGCTGATGAGTTTGTTGCTTTGAACCAAATTTGA
The DNA here is from genome assembly GCA_037179545.1 of Sesamia inferens. NCBI lineage: Eukaryota > Metazoa > Arthropoda > Insecta > Lepidoptera > Noctuidae > Sesamia > Sesamia inferens. Next base: position 9,546,963 of record CM073935.1, on the reverse strand, counting down.
TTAACCAAAAAAATATACGACATTATTTTTTGTATTTGCGAAACCCGAAATACGTGTCCAGTATTTTTATGTAAAGAATTTATGTGCAAAATTTCAAAAAGATATCATGAAAACCCACAAAGTTATGAGCTTGTTATGTTACCTGGTTGTCCCAACAAAAATATGGTCAACGCGCCGCTAACCAGCCCGCGCCTGCAGCCGCGCGGCGTTGCGGTGAACCTAGGACACTATGACTCGCTGTGAACAGTGTTGTGCGCTAGGTAACCACAAAAATGATTGGAATCGATTCAGTTGCTTATTCTGAACAAACTATATTCAGGTTTCGTATAAACAAAACATAACGCTGTATAAAAATTCTTAATCGCGATTATACAGTATGTAAAGAAAACCCTGTCCGATCCGTGATGGTATTGTTAGGTATCATTAACTGATTCTACTAATGGATACAAAGCCGGGCTAAACTTAAAAAAAGATACCCCTAAAAAAATAAATATTATTTCGCAAAAAGAGGTAACTTAATACATTTGCGGTAAGCAACTTTTCCGCGGGCGGCGGGACAGGGCACGCGGCACGTGGTCGCATCGCTATTCGCTCATAATAATACCGGTGTTGTCACTTTTTTAAAAATTACCAAATTTCGGGGAAGTTGGAATTCATTCGCGGGAAAAAAGATTATTTCAAAATTCATTAGTAGGTATTGTTTCTATGATGATTACGTAATAGTAGTTTATGAAACTGTTACATAATGAGGGATATTATGCACGAGTGTGAGTTTAAAAAACGAACGAAGCGAGTTTTTTATAGTATCACACGAGTGTGTAATACCTAATTATGTACAGTTTCATACACTACTTTATCTAATCTCATACATTTTAAGAAACAATAATAATCATGTGTCCAGCGAAACACAACAACAACTCGCAATGCAAAGAAACGTATTTAGCGCCAATATTCTGCACCCTGCATCAAAGCGCACGCAGCCACAGATAAAAAATGAAATAGTGCTATCTATGGTTTGTAATCTGTACGATAATGAAAAAAAAATTATTATAACAGTATTTTGTTAGAGAAATAATGTAATAATTTATTTTTTTAATTTCCTTTCGACTATGGGTAAAGTACGTCAATATTCTCTCCTTTTTAGTTTTATATTTTTAATTTTTTGATATGAGAGTAGATAAAATTTTATATTATATTTGGTCATGTGTTTACCTAACCTTTATTATCCTTATGGGTCGTACATGGTTTTCTTTACATATTGTATAACAGAAATTAACATGGACGAAGTCTTGGCAACAGCAAGTTTGAAATATATGTTTTATATTTATAACATATTAAATATGGAAGAAAATGATACTATGGGGCAGGCGAATGATGAGCCACCACTCTAATTACGTAAATTAGAGTGGTGGCTAGTAAGTTCAAAAAATCTAACTATTGTCCATTTAATGTCCAAACTTACATCATCATCAACCTTTTAACGTCCCACTGCTGGACACAGGTTTCCTCTCATACAGAGAAGGATTGAGCGTAATCACCACACATGCTCAATGCGGGTTGGCGATTTCAGACTTAAAGTCCAGGTTTCCTAAAGATGTTTTCTTTCACCTTTTAATCAGTAATTGGTGTCCAAGATATACTTAGAAATTACATATAACTTGGAAAAGTTACATTGGTACTTGCCTGACCTAGAAACGAACCCGCACACTCATACTTGAGAGAATGGTGTTTTAACCACTAGGCCACCACGACTATCAAAACTTATATAGTTCGCAATAAAAAATTAAAGCTTTCTTAAAATGTTACATGGAGTGAAGGTAGATTTAAACATGATGTTATGTTTTTAATTATTTCAGGTTATAGATGGAATCTCAGTGGCTGTGAACCACGTGCAAATAGACTTTAATTGTGAAGCTTTCACCAGCAGTGTTCAGGTAAGAAACCATTGTGGCGGCAACGTGTCTACCACGAAAGATTTCAAACAAGATTGATGTGTGTATTTTAACCACTAGGCCACCACGACTTCTGTTTTTATTAAACTCATAATAACAAGACGTATAGCTGATTGTGGCGTTACTTGACGTGGGTACTGTTCCTTAAATGTCTCTTACTTAACTTCATCAATAACGCCTACTACACCTGATAACTTAATGTTACTTCCAGATCTCAAGAGTGACAGTAGAATCCCGAACGCCTGACGGTCGCAAGGGAGACCTAAGACTGACTAGAATCAAATCCCCAGACACTGGACAGCTGCTTATTTTTAAGGTACTCGATAATTAACCTTATAGTACTCGCGTTATGGTTTAATTCTTAAAAATTATATTATATATAGAACTCGAAATAATTATATACTTTATTCCCTGCCAACAGGAGTTAGAATGGCAAAGCGCCCGCATAGAAGCCAGAGCCCACGGGGCAGCCAACGCCAATCTTCCACCATTACGACTTCTCTTAGGGAATACGCACTGTCGAATTGTTATCAAAAAGAGATTGTCAGGTATGTGCAATATTCAACCTTGTTTCGAAGCCGATAAGGCTTTTTTAACAACTATTTTAGGACCATCCAACTCAGTGTTACTTTTAGGTCACATGCATTGCAGTTGTAGGATACTTTCAATATTAAAAAACAAAACATGTCATAAGCAGCTAATGGTCTGCTGCACAAATTCAAATTTTAGTTAAAAAAAAATCTTATCCTATGTTAGTAAAAAGAGAAACAAGGATCAGTTGTCGACATGAATGGGTGCTCGCACATGTCTGTCCGCCCAGAGCCTAATAGAAGGTCCGTCGACCTTGTCCGCCAGTGTAGCTAGGATACTGTTTGGGCTGCCCAGAAATCGCCGCAACATCGAAGCACACCGTTTGCGTATGATGGCATAAAAGTCATCAATTCGCGCTTCCGCGAACATGCCTGATGGAAATGATGAACAAAAACTTTGTGAGGAAACCAGCATATCCTGGATCAAAAAATTCGAAGACGCGACATTAATCTACTACAGTCCACTCCCAATCGAAGAAAAGAGGCCTGTTTTCCAGCAGTGGGAACATTACTTACTGATTATGCTTATGCGATGAACACAATTCGAGAGACGAAAATAATCTGTATAGCTACTATGAGTTTTCATTACGAGAATCGATCATACGCATCAACCGCGTTTGACGCTCTCATTAGTTCAGAGTTATAACAACCTTTCTTTTTTTTGTGTCTTTTCCATAATGGACGCTCTTAGCGTACAATATATTTCTGCATCGTTCTCACACGGTTGATTTCAAAATGAATGATGTAATCAAATATTTGTATCAATAGCTTGATAATTTAAAAGAGTGTCCATTGAGTTTCTTGCCCGTTCTTCTCCATAGGTACCTACTCTTTGGAATGGGCGATTAGCTTCACCTTACTGACTGACCGACCTTCTGACAATTCAAAAGTGCCTGTAACTGGTTTATTTGATATAAATGCATTGATTTTTTTGAACCTTGAAGCGGGCCAATAGATGAGTCAAACGCGCTCGATATCGATGCCACACTGAATGATTGTCCTGTCATCAATTCACTGCAATTTAGTTATAAAGTACACTGCTTGAATGTCCTTATAGAGGTCTGAAGCACAGGGTATAAAGTTAACTCCATAGAAAACTGAAGACACCACCGACCAGATGGGTTTTGTTTCTGACGGGAACTTGCCTGACGGTTGATGTCGGGAAGTTGTATCTATGCTAGTTGCATGGTAAATTCTTCTTGCGAGATCTTGGAACTGCGTGACGTCAGTATGAGGTTTTCTTTGTATGTGGTTTTGTGGATACCGCTACAACTGAAAGTTCCAACTATCTCTAACTTCTGCTTCCAGACTGCGCTGTGATAGGATCTCGTCTCGCGATATGTCCGGAACCTCTCGCGTGGGCTCTGACGGACGGACAACTGCGTGCCATGTTAGCATGTGCCGTAGCGCTCGCTAAACCCGTGCAGAAGGCTACTGCTGCTGCCACAAGGATCAAGGCTTTGAGAAAGGTAAGACAATTTCCCTGACCAGATTCCTGAACTTCCATTGACTATGTTCTATCTACCCATGTCAATTACAGGTTTCCAGGCTGTATAATAATCAACATCTTAATTTTGTGAATAGATCTTAATGATGAGTGGAAAGGATCTCAAGCTCCAAAAGTGATGATGAAAATCAACACTTTTGGAACTTCATGTTTATGAAACGATTTTGATAATTCTTTTTTTGTTGGAAAGAAGATATTTCCAAGGATATTCTATGATAAGAACATCAGGATCTGATGATGGAAGACCAGAGAAATTAAAGGGAACTTTCAAAAATCGTAGGGGCGAGTAGAGCATATCTTAGTATTTTCATCAAGTATTTTAAAGCACTACAATTTAATAAAGACCTGGAGAGATCTGATGATGGAGCTGGGAGACAGCCGAAAGAACTCCTCAACAATTCACAGCAGCTACCTTGTGTTTGGGCTTGATTAATTTGTATTGATAGGAACTTTACACCTAGATGGATTGTGACTGTCATGAGAGCATGATGAGCTGATGATGAAGACAAAGGCCAGTTCCAGGAATCCTAAACGGTTTACAGTAGCTACTTTGTGTTTGGACTTAATTCATTTATATTGATGAGAACTTTGCACCCATTGGGTTAAAATAATGGTCTGCAGTAAATCTGATGATGAAGACCATAGGCAGTCGAGGGAATTCTTCAAAATTACGGGTAAAAATTAAAGTAAACAAAACATACGTCGTTTCCCAACTAAATTTGCGTCAGCTTCCACTCTGACTGGATGCAACTGAATACATAGTACTTTTCACAACTAAAAAGTGTAAAATAAAAACTTTTTTACAAAAAAAAAACAACCGACTTCCAAAAACCACTACAAAGTGAAAAAAAACCAAAGACACCGACTTCCGAAATTAGTTATTTTTCACTTTGTAGTGGTTTTTGGAAGTCGGTTGTTTTTTTTTTTTTTTTTTGTAAAACAATGTTTTTATAATTGTACTGCTTCGGTGTCAGTTGTGATTGTTTGCTGCACCGGGTGACGTCTTTACGTCGACGCCTTCTGTCGCTGAAAACCAGCGCTGGGCTCTGTTTTGCATAGAGTCGCAGCATATTGCTGAGCGATAGCTGTTTTGCATGGATGTGACACATGTTCCCTCAACTATATATTTTCACTCAACTGTTTTAGTATACTTTTACGTCATGTTTACCGCAAATAAACGTTTTTTCATTCTTTTATTTATTTATTTTTTTTTGTCTTTTGAGAGCTTGGTGTTCTATAAAAAAAACTATTTCATTTCATCATTTTTGTATATATTTTCAGATCGAAGAACCTCGGGAACAGATATCCAGCAGACCAGCTACAGGCGAGCGTGATATCCTAGCACGAATGTTCGCCAAACACGACGTCAGAGAGACTTCGTACCACCTGCTTGCGCCCAGGATAGACCTTCATCTCTGTGATGATCCAGGATGTAAGTGAAAAGCCTCTAAAACAGATAAGAAGAAAGAGGAAGATCGCTCTTAGCGATAAGACCACCCATTGTATCACCCTTTGTAAAATCTTTATATTTAGTTCTCTCATCATCATCATCTCAGTGTATAATCCCAGTTGTATCCGCAGCTTTCGCGTTAGAGCCGAGGGGGGGGGGGGGGGTCAGCTTTTCTGCACATTCTCCTCCATTTCGCGCAATCTTTAGCATCCTGTGGTAAGAGCTTGTTGGCATGCATGTCATCTCTTACGACGTCAAGCCAGCATTTCTTTGTTCTACCTCGCTTGTTCCGGCCCGGCGGAGGCGCCATGGCAAAACATTTGTTACCCACGTAACATGCCGGTTGCATAAGACATGGCCGTACCTGCGTAGGCGACCCTCATGCGTTTGTCTGCAATGTCACGGACACGAAGACCGTCACGGATGCGGGAGTTCCTGATGCGGTCTTTCCGCGTAACTCCACACATCCATGGCAGCATATTCATCTCCGTGACACGCAGCTCCTGCTTGTGTCACTCAAGCACAGGCCACGCCTCACTGCCATACAGGAGAACAGGTCTAATGATGGTTTTATAGACCTGCCCCTTAAGCTTAACTGGCATTTTGGGGTCACAAATTACACCTGTCACCTGTTTTGCCCAAGCTGCGGAAATACGTGCCCTGACGTCGCAATCAATGTCGCCGGACACGTGGAGGACAGACCCCAAGTGTTTAAACTGGTATGTGCACTCGATCATGTCACCGCCTATACGCACAAACATGGGATCGCATCCGAGGCTTTTTCATCATTGTAGTCTGGGGTCCGCTATACCAGTCTTACTGCTGGTTTTGGCTAAACTTCTATATTTTCTGTAAAGCCTCCACAACCCGAAGTCGATATCGAAGCATTGCAGTTAAACGAATTGTTGGACTTTTGAGGGCATATCTTTGAAATTTTTGACTCAAGGACATGCCGGTTTCCGCACGATGTTTTCCTTCGCCGTTTTTGAGAGCAGTGGTGATGAAATAATTTACACTAAGTAAAGCACCTGACGGGGTTCGAGCCTACGACCTACGACTTGCAAGTCGCGGCTGATACCACTATTCTACCACTGCTCTCATTTTTTTTTTTAATAATTATAAACTAGCGCTTGACCGCAATCCCGCCTGATGCCTGATGGTAAGCAGTGATGCGATCGTTGATGATAAAGCGCGCTAGTTTATTAAGAACTCAGAAAAACTGAGCGAATAGGAAGGAAGACGGCAGTTGAGCAAGGTGATGCAATGTTAAACCCAACAACACGACCAACGATGCTGCGCCAAAGGGAGATTGATCTGAAGACCCTCCACGACCAAACTCCCAACACAACAACATTAGGCGCATCGTACCCGGCACACATCGCCACACAACTGCTCAGACCCGTCCTCCGTACGGCTTCACCAGACATCATGCCGGAACACGACAAATCGCTTGGCGGCAAGACTTTGTCTGGTGGGTGGTAACTTCTGCCGGCGGCCGATGTTATGGCCTACCTAATTTACTTTAATTATACTATATTCTGATTATTCGTGATCGCTCACAATGGGCCTCATACGAAGGCTCAGAGTCACACAAGGCAGGGGCGTCAGTCACGCAAGGGCAATGGAAAGAGCTATGCTCGGAGTTTATCTGCGTGATCGAATCGGAAATGAGGAGATCCGCTGAAGAAACAAAGTCACCGACATAGCTCTGCGAGTCGCTAAACTGAAGTGGCAGTGGGCAGGGCACATTGCTCACAGAACCAATGGCCGATAGGGCGGTAAGGTTCTGGAGTGGCGGCCACGTACTGGAAGACCCCCAACAAGGTGGACCGATGACCTGGTAAAGGTCGCGGGAAGCCGATGGATGCGGGCAGCACAAGACCGGTCATCGTGGAAAGCCTTGGAGGAGACCTTTGTCCAGCAGTGGACATCTATAGACTGAAGAAGAAGAAGAAAGATACTATATTCTGATATAATATATTAACTTGATTATATTTATTCACAGTGGGTCGATCAGAGAAGCCGTCTCTCACAAACGGAGGCGCGCTTCAAGTGACGCTGGTCAGCATGCAAGCAGACCTTTTCCCTTACCATAAGGCGTCTGATGATAGAAGACATTGGAGAGGATATAGGTAAGATAATATTCTTTTGTCTTTTTAAATTGTTGTAAATTCGGATTGCGAACAATGATGGCCAGTATGTTAGTTTGGAAACTGGTTAAAAAAAATCTTTGACGTATATTGACGTTTTAAGTGAATCGATTTAGGGCCCAGTGTTGCTTCCATGAGTTTTCATTGCGAAGACTCATTCGTCGATATCGACCGCGTTTGACTCATCGATTGGCCCGCTTCAAAGTTGTAAGAACTCTCAACCAATGAGAGCGCCAAACGCGCTCGATGCGTATGAACGAGTCTCGTAATGAAAACTCACACACTGGACTGGTTTTGTTTTAATGTTCGAAATTAAACATTATCTCGACAGTTTTGGCGGGAAAGTCAAGCTGAGTGTCACGCTCATTTTCCATTGGACTTTTCAAATTATTTATAGTGTCATTTACTAAATAAAAGTGCGTGATTTATGTAGTAAAAAGTGCATTCAGTAAATAATTCATAAAGAACAGTGAAATATCGCAGCATAGTGGCCACATCATGACTTTTTATCAAACCTCCCTCGTAAGACGGGTCATGCGGCCGTCTTTTTCGACATGAACAATTAATTACGTGACATTGGCTAAATGCACAAAACGTGCGAAGTCATAAAAGAAAGAAAGAAAGAACATTATCTCCCTTATTATAAAACAAGGATTTTGTTGTGACCAGCTGGGTAATTACGTAACACACTATCAGTAGCATGGGTTTCATTTTGACAGTTCAACAAAATTCATTGCGTTATTTACGTTGTTGAGCAGACAGATTTACGAACATTTGAAGCAATGGATTGGCAATAAGTTTCCAAAAAATTCCAACTGATAAGAATAGTGTATTAATTACGTAATAGGGATGTTTCCTGGGTAAAAAAAAATTGATTCTATTTAGTCCGTCATTCAGATTATAGAAAAATATTGGATACGTATATTTTGTTTTATCTAATCAATAAAATTTAATAAATATAAAAGGCATTAAAGATCACTCCTCGCTAAAAAGTGTAGCGTGCAGTGACGTCACACGAGTTTTCAACGCATTGTGTCGTCTTCATTTTTTGTTTATATGAAAAAAGGAAAAATACTTATCTAGTATTTGTTGGAAATCTGAGTGACGGACTAATTAGTCAACTTTTTTTAGTCAGCTATCCTATTAGGGTGCCGGTTTAAACCACCTTAATAGTTTTTGAATTATGCACCTAACCATTATAGAAATGCAGTTCTTTATATAAAAATGACAGCTTGGTTCGGCACTAAGATGTCATTTTAGTATTAAGAACTTTGCATAAATCTAGATAAAGTTCGAAATACAAATACTTACTCAAAGTTCAAGGCTGGAACTAACGTTAGATTTCGTTTTGTAATAGACGCTATGTGTTGATATTGTTTTGTTTGTTGTTGACGCTATGTGTTTGAACTAGATTTGATCTGAGAGATATGCAATCATTTCACTCAGTAGCGCACAAGATGCCGTAGTGGGCAGACGCCACGCGCGCCTCTGCGGCGGCATTTCACCTACAGTCAATATTCTCTCGTGTTATTCGCGTCAGCTTTAATCTCAAATTCATCCGAACATCGATTCTTCAAAAAGTCTCACTTCGGAAAGTTTGATGATCTTTAGTGTTAGTTTTAATGACAACTCGGCATCTCTTTGGTAGGCCACTACATCGGCTGCCGGCAGAAGTTACCCATCAGACAAAGTCTTGCCGCCAAGCGATTCGTCGTGTTCCGGCATGATGTCTGGTGAAGGAGTACGGAGGACGGGTCTGAGCAGATATGTTGCGATGTGTGCCGCGTACGATGTGCCAAATGTTTTTGTGTCGGAGGTTTGCTCTTGGAGGGTCTCCAGATCAATCCCCCTCTGGCGCAGCATCGTTGGTCGTGTTGTTGGGTTTAACATTGCATCACCTCGCTCAACTGCCGTCTTCCTTCATATTCACTCAGTTTTTTTTTTAGTGAATACGCTCTTAATAAACTAGCGCGCTTTACCATCAACTGATTGCATCACTGCTTACCATCAGGCGCGATCACGGTCATGCACTAGATTATTAATAAAAAAAAAACAGTTCACTCCACACTCATTACAACTAAGTTTTGTCGGTGCATAACTCCTTTGACCAATCTGCTCTACCATTTGTTAAGTTTACGCTTTATTCCATGATAAAATCTCAATGTTCTGTACATTATATTTCGCAGAGAAGCAGCAACGCCGCACAGTCAGTGGCTGTCACAGGCGTTGTCATCATTTTGTACCACGCTACTTGAGAATCTAGATCCGAGGCCACTCACCCCAAGTATTAAGGTATGTATATAAAATCAGCAATGCATTGTTTTTGTTAACTCGAGCATAGGCGCCTATCAAATTAGATATTTTTCAAGGTTTATCGAGAAATATAAACTGTTTTCTTATTTAAAAAAAAAAGTGCTATCGATACTAATGTCCGCCCGAATGTTCGGTTTAGTTTCGTTTTCGACGGCAAACTTATGACAACTAATGTGCATTTGAGAATTTTCGCGTTGTGATCGGCGCGTAGAATGAATGAATGACTCCCATCGGAGTTTATGTCGTGATTCACTTGTTTGTTTGCTGTTGGTTTTGTGTTGTTGTGGTGGAGAGTTTTCGAGTGATTGAGAGCCTATCCACTCAAATAAATACCTATTGTGAGTATTTTTGAGGCGTAACTAATATTTTTCCTTAAATAGAGGTCCGTATGTTGATTATTAATAAATGAAAATGTCGATCACTGCTTATCGTTGTAATTTAAAGAGAAAACAATAACGACTCTTGACTGATTATAACCACATTTTCCTTATTTCTCCCTCCAAATACGTTCTCAAAATTGTTGCTTATAAGGAGTTTCAGTTTCGCCCGAAATAGAGACTGTGCCGAAATTCGTTTTCGGTTTCGGTAGGACACTAATCAAAACCGATGCGATCAAAATGCGTTTAAATATTTGGTGGATTTAAAAAAAAACCTGCAAATCCATTCGTTACTTAAGTTCCTGTGCCTCCTAAATGGGGCAGAGGTCAGATCCCATTGCTTCTTATCGCCGCCGTCTTCAGCCTCGCAAACGTTCTTATTTATAATATTAGTAGGATTAAGTTAGATATTTTTTTAAACTTATTATAAACTGATTATATTGCAGGCAAGCCAACCCGAGAAACCTGAAGAGCCAGTATCTAACGGTATCAAACACAAGCAAACAACCACACAACCAAGTGCTTCCAATGCTCCGTCCACTAACTCTACTACTTCACAAGGTAAATATTCTATACAAGCAAAGGTTGTAACCAGTTTAAATAAGAATGATGTACTGAAAGAAAGAAAACATATTTATTCTGCACAAATAAAACGCACATTACAAATAAAATAAGACATAAAATACAGTACCCTCAAAAGCCTTGTACTCAAACACGAACAAGTTATAAATTATATTTCCTGATGTCATAGCCAAGGTCAAAACCAACGACATTTTATACATCAATGGACAACACACAATCCATTCAATCAATGGACATCTTCACAGAATAGTGAATACGACATTGATACTAGATAGTGCAATATGGCGGTTAGTTTACTGTTTGCTTGTAGCGCCCTCTACGCTAAGTTTGCCTTAAAGTTTCCTATTAAAATTTTGACTCTATTTACAGCATCGCCGACTAGAACGCGCATCTTGCAGCAACTCGGCAAGCTGATGACCACGTGTCTAGTACTTAGGATAGACGACTTCACTGTTTATAAGGTAGATATCTTTCTGTGTAGGTAAATGGAATACGTCTTTTCCAATTTCTGTAGTAACTATCTGTGAAGCGACCTTCACAGATAGTTACCCAACATAGGAAACCTAATACCAACTAGGATAGCACAATAACCGGTCTTTTGCGGGTAGCATAAGACCGGTCATTGTGGAAAGTCTTGGGGGAGGTCTTTATCTGGCTGTGGATCTCTATAGACTGAGAAGAAAAAGAAGAAATAGTGACTATCTAGATTCATGTCAATACAGTTTTGTTATCAACTGACAGCCTCCGTGGCGTAGCGGTGGCGAACGCGGCCGTTGCTCAAGGAAGCGCGAAAATATTTGTATGCATGAATATGAATATTTGCACTGGTCTGGCCGTGCCTCGGAAAGCACGTTAAGCCGTTGGTCCCGGTTGCCATACGAACATCTAATGGCAGTCGTTACGGGTTGTTGGAGCCCTCAAAAGTCTAACAACTGGTCTAACTGCAATGCTTAAATATCGCCTTCAGGTTGTGGAGGTCAGACGGCAGTCGCTTCACGGAAAATATCGAAGTTTAGCCAAAATCAGCAGTTAGACTGATAAAGCGGGCCCCAGACTTTTATGCTGAAAAAGCTTCGGATGCGACTGGGATTAACGCTGAGATGATGATGATGATGATAACAGTTTTGTTATCAACTCTATGGTATCTCTCGGTGGTAGGCCATAACATCGGCTGCAGGCAGAAGTTACCACCAACCAGATAAAGTCTTGGTCGTACGGAGGACGGGTCTGAGCAGTTGTGTTATAATGTGCACCGATTATGATGCGCCAAATGTTATTGTGTCGGGAGTTTGGTCGTGGAGGGTATCCAGATCAATCTCCCTGTGGTGCAGCATCGTTGGTCGTGTTGTTGAGTTTAACATTGCATCACCTCGCTCAACTACCGTCTCCCTTCCTATTCACTAAGTTTTTTTTATTGAATAGGCTAAATAAACTAGTGCGCTTTACCATCAACGATTGCATCACTGCTTACCATCAGGCGGGATTGCGGTCGTACGAACTGTCGTGATTCCTATTGTTAAAAAGAAGACCGGTAATTAATCCGACAAAAACAACTATAGGCCTATTTCACTGGGTACGGTTATTGGCAAGGTGCCGGATGGTCTGCTTGAGAGACAGTTGATGATGCATATTAAATTAAACAACGCGCACTTGTTGGGGCTGCCTCGATTTTGCAGTGCATCAGGCATGTTCGCGGAAGCGCGAATTGATGACTTTTATGCCATCATACGCAAACGGTGTGCTTCGATGTTGCGGCGATTTCGGGGCGGCCCAAACAGTATCCTAGCTACTCTGGCGGACAAGGTCGACGGACCTTTTATTAGGCTCTGGGCGGACAGACATGTCGCCAACTGATCCCTGTTTCTCTTTATACTAACATAGGATAAGTTTTTTTTTTACTAACAATATATGAGCCTTGCCTGAAATAAAGAGTTTGAATTTGAATTTAGTCAATCGACATGTCATTTGATGGCCATTTCTATAGTATTGTGTAAATGTCATATTTATAGAATATTATAGAAATGGCCATGACTGATGCCTAAGATAAGCCGAAGCCTGTATTTCAGGCCACCAGGTCTCCACCCCAGATATACATTTTTATCATAGCTTGCCGTATACTACAACAAATTAATGGAACGGCATAGTAGTGCTTCGCATGTGCGAGGTTAGCTGCATCTATGGCAGGTCTTACACGACAACGTGCCGCCTCCCACTCCGTTTGGTGTCCTGCAAAAGCCTTTCCTAGAAACGCGTTTCATTGAATTTGTATGTAGGAATCACGCGCACATGATCATAACGCCTGACATTATGAGGATCGTCTAAGATACCAGCGACGTTCTTCAAAAGTAGTTAATAAAAATACATTTTGGAGTTCAAGGAAACATAATTTTCTGGTAAATCAAGGTTTTCGATGAACATCAATTCGTGTATTACAGGTATCAACAGGCTCCCGATCACGCGAGGCGCTTCGTCCTCTAGTGAGCGCTGAGAAGGCCACACTGCCGGGCGACGCCGGTTTATTACATGCTGAACTAACCTTCTTCTACTATCCCGGAGATGTATGCTTTCCTGGTTAGTGGTTCATAGTCAACTACTGCAGATTTTCCACCCTGGACAAAAAAAAAGTTCCTACCTATTCACCCAGTTTTTTTTTAGTGAATAGGCTTAATAAACTAGCGCGCTTTACCATCAACGATTATATCACTGCTTACCATCAGGCGATATTACGATCAAGCACTAGTTTATAAATATTGAAAAAAAAAAAGTATTTTGATTAAAGGTGTTAGTATTTGAATAAATGTTAACACGGTTCGTTTAATATCACTAGAGTATTCTTTAGTTTCGGCAGTCGGCTAAAAACTGAATTTAAAAAAATTGCCACGAAAGAAGGTTCCAGTGTTGTAGTACTTTCTTACTTATCTTATAATGAAGGTCCTCTAAATAACAAATAAAAAAGTTACTGCAGTTCCAAAAGTCCAATAACTACTCTAACAAATCGACGGGTCCCAAGAACAAAGTCCTATGTTCAATATCGTCTTGTTGCAGTGCGAAGCAATAAAATAACGCGAATCTATTAAAATGCATAAAAAAAAAAAAAAAAAAAAAAAAAAAAAGGGTATTTTCTTTCACCATAATTTTCTATACATTTTATTTATTTTATTTTTTGCAACTTAATAGATTCGCGTAACTTTATTGCTTCGCACTGCAACTAGACAATTTTGTAGATAGAACTTTGTTCTTGGTACCCGTCGAAATGCTAACGTTGAACACTAGCTGCGTTTTACAGTTTCACTCGCATAAGTTTTGATCCTATGGTAATATCGGAATAAAAATGTGTGTGTTAGCCCTAGTTATAAACTATTTGTGCGCTAAATTTCATCCAAATCCGTTCAGTAATTTTTGCGTGAAAGAGTAACAAACATCCATCCATACTCACAAACTTTCGCCTTTCTAATACTAGCTTTCCGCCCGCGGCTTCGGCCGCGTGAACTTCGGTTATATCGCGCTTTTTAGATTTCTCTCGGCAATATCATTTTTTTCCGGGACGGCGTTACGGCGTGAAAGCGGAACAAACAAACAAACTCATTTTCAGATTTATAATATTAGTGAGGAGTAGTAGAATAAGAGATAAGAAAGTGTTCTAACACTGGGCCCACGATCCATACAAACTTACCTATTGATCTTTGTTCTTTTCTATCGTCTCACAGTACCATCTCCAAAACTGTACGTCCAGCTAAGTCCAGTGCTGGTGTCAGTGGACGTGAACAGTGTGGTGTGGCTGGGCGCCTTCCTGCCGCACGTGGTGCCGCGAGACAGTGAGACACGCGACAGTATGGAGCACGCGCCGCCTGCCTACATGGACGTCAGGATGGAAGCCATCATGCCTAAGGTACAGATATCCTAAATAAAGTGTAGCAGCTGCAAGCCACTTGTACCTGTCCCCTAATCGGCGAACACATTTTTGTTCAATGATGGCGACTAGTTGGAATCGTTGGGACCGCCCATTGGTCCGTTCGGTCCAAACGATCCCAACTAGTCGCAATCATTTGACAAAAATGTGTTCACTGACTGATGAAAGGTTGATGATGATATTTTTCTTATCATTGATCTGTCAGCCGTCATCATGCTTCCTCCCTAGTTATCTTGCACACAATCCTTTTTCTTTCTTTATTAAGCTTTTTTCTCATTATAGCTCCAGTTGAATATATTATATTTCTGTTGTTCACAGGTGGTGTTAGAAGCGGGTTCGGAGCACGTTTCCCAGCAGCGCGACCGTCCCAAAGAACTGCAGATCTGTACTGCCAGAGCTACACTTACCAACGTGCGGGAATCTCCTAGAGCCAGTTAGTGTTATATCCTAGACAATGTTCTGTGTGGCTACCATGAGTTTTCATTACGAGACTCGATCATACGCAGCGACCGCGTTTAGCGCTCTCATTGATTGAGAGTTCTTACAACTTTGAAGCGGGCCAATCGATGAGTCAAACGCGCTCGATATCTATGATCGAGTCCTCGTAATGAAAACTCTTGGTAGCCACACTGTAGTGCCATTGTGGAACCATCACATTGTGACAATTTAGATTAGATGACACAGGACTGGAACATAGGCGAACAGTAGCCGGCCTGTCGGTTTTCTATAGGATGCATTTTGAAGAGTGTGCGAAGGAATTGCATGATTTAATTCCCCCATCTCCGTCCATCGGACGGCCCGTCTTACGTCGAGTATCCACCCTTGCGTTGTTGACATCACTACGATCCGGACGAAGCGTTTTGCCTCGTCTTTTATACCGCGTACATCGATGGATTGAAACAATTTGCCAGCGGTGATGTTTCCGTCTGACTAGAATTTAAGTGTCTTCAAGGCTAGAATGAATAGGTTCTTAATAAGCTTGCGCACTTTACCATCCACGAGTGAATCGTTGCTTACCATCAGGCGGGATTGCGGTCAAGCACTAATTTATAATATAATCTATCTATACTAATATATAAAGCTGAAGAGTTTGTTTGTTTGTTTGAACGCGCTAATCTTAGGAACTACTGGTCCGATTTGAACAATTATTTTTGCCTTAGATAGCCCATTAATCCACGAAGGCTTTAGGCTATATAACATCACGCTTGTGTCTAATAGGAGCGGAGCATAACTAAACCACGCGAACGAAGTCGCGGGCGGTCGCTAGTTCTAATATACAAAGCTGAAGAGTTTGTTTGAAGGCGCTAATCTCAGGAACTACTGGTCCGATTTGAAAAAATATTTTTGCGTTGGATAGCCCATTATTCCAGGAAGGCTTTAGGCTATATAACGTCACGCTGTGACCAATAGGAGCGGAACATATAAAAAAATATCCAAACCTACGCGGAAGAAACCGCGGCGCGCAGCTAGTTATAAAAAAAAGTGAACATGAATGAGCTATTATTCTAACTATTGCAAAGGGATTGACACTATTGACAGGTCACTCTAACCTCACTTCACCCAATTTTTCCCAGTGAGATTTCTAGAGAATCGTTCGTAAAACATGTTAAAACTGGTGGTCAGACTTTTGGGCTATTGACTATTCGTAACGACTGTCAAAGATCATAAAGTGCTTTCCAAGCTTTAAAGGGGACTAGGTGTGTAAAGCTGGTTTTATTGTGCTACTGCTACTTTTTTTTTTTACTGTCAAATCACACAGATTGAGCTAACCCCAAAGTAAGCTCGAGACTTGTGTTATGGGATACTAACTCAACGATACTATATTTATAATAGATACATAAATAGATAAACATCCAAGACCCAGGCCAATGAGGAAAAGATCGTTTTCCATCAAGTCCTGGCCGGGGATCGAACCCGGGGCCTCCACGTCGCAGGCAGGCGTGTTGACCGCTGCGCCACGGAGGACGACATAGCATATTAAAGTTCCGGAATAGGCGCTAGTTACGTCACGCCGTGGCATATTTTGTACCACGGCATGACGTCATGCGACATTTCAAATCAGTGTATCTTCCCAGATATTTTAATGAAAGTAAAAATAAAAAATACGTGTTCAATATTTTTTATAACTCTATGTGATGGACATTAAATTATTTTTTAGAATACAACCCAATAGGGATGTATCCAAGGTATGAAAATCAAAAAAATAATTAGTCCGTCTTACAGATAATAAAAAAAATTAAGACCAATATTTTTTATTTTGTCGTAATTACCAAATATTACTGAGATATAGCGTATTAAAGTTACAGAGTGGGGCTAATTACGTCACGCCGTTCTATATTTTGCACCATGGCGTGACGTCATGCGACATTTCAAATCAATATATCTTCTTAAGTATTTGATTAAAAGAAAAAATAAAAAATACGTGTTCAATATTTTTTATAAAGCTATCTGACGGACATTAAATTATTTTTTAGGATACAATCCAATTGGAATCATTTTCCAATTGTTAATCCATTTCTTCAATTGTTCGAAATGTGAGTGTGTTCAACAACGTAAATAACGCAATGGATGTTGTTGAACTGTCAAAATGAAATTCCATTGCTGGGTCAGGGTTGCGGGTTGGTTAAGAAAAAACCATAGCTCTGGCCGCCGCACAGGCAAATGAAGAAACACAGTCTGACACGCCCTTCCGCTCCACCTAGAGCGGGAGAATTCATTTGATGATTTCCCACGCCAACAATAAAAAAAACTGCTACTGGTAGCGTGTTATGCAATTACAATTACCCTGCTGGGCAGCTTTATTAAGCTAGAGTGCTTGATCGTATTAAAGTTGCAGGCTAAATACCGATAGGCTATAGGCCATGTTTGTTGCAGACTCCGCGGGCACTCGCGCCGACCTGGCCGCCATCCTGTCGGCCCTGCGCCGTGCCGCGCCCCCCGCGGGACAGTTCCCGTGCTCGCCCGACGACATGGACCCCATACACGAGCAGTTCATATTGCACGCTGACAGTAAGTATTTTAATCTATCCTAAACTTGCCACTTACAGTCAAAGTCAGTTAAGTGGTCTAAATTCTCATACAAAAAAGAATCACCTTGTTTCCAATTTCCAATAAAATTCCAGGGGGTCTTTTTTGTATGAGTTTTCAGACCACTTTTATATTAGTATTCTTAAAAAAAAAAATTGTCGAGCGGTTCCATTTTGAGAGGCGATAGCGCTCTATGCAGTGAACTTGGCGGCTCAATCACAGCGCCGAACGCCCCTAACTGGAGCCGCTGGAGGCTTTAAATTTAAGGCAACCACAGGATAGCCCGGTTAGGTACTCACGACCTCTCAATGTCAACTACGAGATGCCACGGTCAAAAAACAGAAAAAAAAAGCGCCGACCGTCATACACGACTCGATCGCGTTAACTTAAAATAAACTCGCACTAGGCCCTCTGTGTGGCTATCATGACTTTTTATTTTGTTTTTTTTTTTTTTTCTTTACAAAGGCTCGATCATCGATATCGAGCGCGTTTTACTCATCGATTGGCCCGCTTCAAGGTTGTAAGAACTCTCAACCAATGAGGGCGCCAAACGCGCTCGATATCGGCGATCGAGTCTCGTAATGAAAACTCATGTTAGCCACACTGAAGTCGAAATCATCACTCACTTGAATAATTCACTCACCCAAAGTGAAGTTTTCTAATAATACTTGATAGTAACAAAAAGTTGAACAAGTCGACAATTGATAATAAAACTGAACTATTATTGAATATAGTATGTAGAAATTAATTATTTCCACTGTTGTACATTGTTGGTATGTACGATGTAAGTGTAGCGAAAGACGAAGGAATGAGTGAAGAAAGAAATATGAACATTAATAATTAAAAACAAAATCTATTAAAAATTACAAAGTATGGACTACAGTAATAAATAAAGCGTGGCGCGTTTATGAGGACGACTAGCGTCCCTCGAGTTGCGCGTGCGCCGCTGACGTCACATCGCTTGTTCTATCACCTGATTTTTTAGTCCGACGCAGAATCATGTGCGACGGTGATTATCTCCGATTATTTCTATGTTGGTGATCTTCATTCTTCCACTACAAGTATATTACTAAAAAAAAAAAATAGATTAATAAAGATATGACTAGCGACACATTTGTGAAAAATTTACTTTAATTCCTACACTATAGAGTTCAGTGTCCGCTACACCTTCAATCTATACTAATATATAAAGCTGAAGAGTTTGTTCCAATTTTTATTCCGTTATTTCATCCTTAGATTTGGACGACATAGATCGTGGAACTGCAATTAGTCCAGAGTTGTTATGGCGCGAAAACAGATCAGTATGGTGCGCAAGAGTGGAGCCACTGTGGGCCGACTTTTGTGGCGCCAGAGCCACGAACAACAAACCTGCTCCTTTGCTTGATGCTACGCCCCTTACAGCTTGGGTAAGTGGATCTTATAGCTATAGTTTTCGTCAGCATTTATGCCATCATCATCTTGACTAATTGGCGCCGATTGTCTCGTTCGCAAACTAAATTAATTTTGAGGGACTGGAACAATTTTCCAACAGCGGTGTTTCCGTCGGACTACAATTTGTGTGTCTTCAAGGCAGAGTGAATAGGCTCTTAATAAACGAGTGCGCTTTAGTCAGGCGGCATTGCGGTCAAGCGCTAGTTTATCCATACTAATATTATAAATGCGAAAGTAACTCTGTATGTCTGTCTGTCTGTTACGCTTTCCCGCTTAAACCTCTCGACCGATTTTGATAAAATTTGGCACAGACAATCTTTAGACCCTGAGAAAGACATTAGGCTACCTTTTATTGAAAAAAAAATGATATTCCCGAGGGACATCTAAAAAGCGCGATATAACAGAAATCCACGCGGGCGAAGCCGCGAGCGGAAAGCTAGTAATTTATAAAAATTAAAAAATAGTTAAGTGCATCTTTTTCTTTCTAATTCATTAAGGAAAGGATAGAAGATAACATTTTAGTTTAATTTTGTCAAATTAAGATACTCCATAGTTGGTGACCAAAAATACATTAATTTACGTCTGAAGCGTAGTAATTTGACAGTTCTAAACTGACATTTTATCTTCTGTCTGAACAAGAGAGTCGAGCCATTATCTCGAGTTGGCACCGAAATGCGACCATTGTGAGACGTCCATTCTCACAATTTTATTAATTAAATAAAACAAGTTGCTTTAACAATGGCTACCAGAACAATAAAGTTTGTTTCCGTTCAAACACATTCATTTACTAATGAATCTATATATACAGTATGTTAAGAAAACCCTGTCCGACCCGTGAAGGTGTTGTTAGGTATCGATAACTGATTCTACTAATGGATACAAAACCGGGCTAAACTTAAAAAAAAAATCGCCCTAAAAAAATAAATATTATTTCGCAAAAAGAGGTAACTTAATAAATGTGCGTTAAGCACCCTTCCGCGGGCGACGGGCGCCAGGGCACGCGGCACGTGGTCGCATCGCTATTCGCTCATAATAATACCAGTGTTGTCACTTTTTAAAAAATTACCAAATTTCGAGGAAGTTGGAATTATTTTGTGGGAAAATAAGATTATTTCAAAATTTATTTGTATTGGTACTATGATAATTAAGTAAAATTTTATATTATGTTTGGTCATGTGTTTACTAAAATAAATAAATAACATGTGTTTACCTAACCTTTATTATCCTTATGGGTCGGACAGGGTTTTCTTAACATACTGTATAAATGTAACTAGTGTAAGATTTGTTGGTTGTCCTACATAAATAAATAAATATCCATCGCGAAACCACAAAAAAGCATCTTACCCAGTGAATACTAACTATGAGTTATTAAAGCAGACTGCCACTCGAATCAACTTTCCTGATTACCGAGTACTGTTTACGCACCATATACACTGAAAAACCCCGGCAGTGATACTAAAGCACTATTAAAATCCAACCTCAGTTCAAAGGCATACTGTTACGGGCTAGGGGTACTTAAATACCGGTTAAGGGTTTCGAAGTTTATTGGCAACGAAGGTACAGTTAATTGTAGGCAATGACAAGTAGAATATTGCTGACGTTGCACCGAAGTCTTCACTTACGTCTACGAAGTCCGTATTGTAAACACACAATAACACTACAGATGTTACTTCACGTAGTACTCAATGTTTTCGTTACAGTTGTCGCAGTAGGTATTCTCAAAGATCGCTTCTTAATTATCGCTTGTTTTCGTCTCGGTAGTCAAATGCAGACTGACTCGCGCTGGCGTCACGGCGCTATATATAGTCCAGCTGATCGAACATTCCAGAATCGTCTGGACGTAATAATATAGATAGTTCAATCCACGAAGACGCGCCCCACCAATTTTAGGTTGAGGGGATCGCGGGGCGCGGGGAGTTTTCTCCGAGCGTCAGTCACGGACCGTCAGTGGTTCGATGCACACAAGTAGTACAACCTGTATTTCAAAAATCCAGACTCGACACGAAAGTTGCTCTACTTTATATTTTTTTAAAATGTCGAAAAAATCTCAGCGTGTTGTACTTAAAAGCCAGGTATGTAAATTATTGTTACGAAACACATAAAATAATAAAAGAAAAGTAGTTTAATTCAAAATTAAATTTTACTAACTAGACTTCATTTTATATTTAAAAGTAAGACTAATGTTATTTCTTTTTATTTTTTTTTTTAATTGTAGGCAAGAGAAATTATTTCTAAAGTTTACGATTTCATGAAAAAAGAAGCAAGTCAAAATTTTGCAGAAAAACTCACTGATGCTCGATGGAGAACCGCACAGGCTGTTGGAATATCTGAAAGCACAGTGACTAGAATTCTACGCGAAAGAAAGGCTTATACTGAGACAATAAAGCAAACTACAGTATCTACTATGGAGTCTAATATAACTATGGAGACGGATGCGAGTTTCTGTAGTCCAAAGTGAAGAGCGTACAACAGAGCCGACTACGGAAATGGATATTGATTCTAAAAATGAAGCGAGTACGTCGCATTCGAATTTAGCAGGCAGAAGTGCTTCTATTTTTACATCACCTATGAAGAAGAGAAGGGTAAGACCACGAAAAATTAATTTAGACAAATTTGATATTGGTGTAGTCCGAAGAACTATCCAAAACTGCCATAAAGAACATCATCAATTTCCAACATTATCACGACTTAATACTATTTTGAAAGACCGTATACAATTTAATGGATGTAGAACCACCCTAAGAACATTGTTACTTAAGCTTGGTTATAAATGGAGAAAAACTGAGAATAATAGGAAGGTCCTAACCGAAAAACATGATATTCAAATGTTAAGATTGAAATATTTAAAACAGGTAAAATCTTTTCGTAATGCAGGTAGACCTATAGTGTACACAGATGACTCATATATTCATACCAACCACGTGCAAAAAAAATCTTGGGCCGACAAAGGCTCTAAAACAGCAATGAAACAAAGGACAATGCCAAGTCTCCATAGAAACTTTGGCTCAATATGAATTTGTTGAATGCAGTGAATATTCTTACGTTTTTTTGTGTGGTTTAATGTCAAAAGTATGTTTGTGATTTCCATTTTTAAATTGAACTTGTAAGAAAGAAGTTATTCAGACATTTTAAATTGGAGGTTATGCATTTCTACGCAGAGAAAATTAAAGAACAAATAAACTGATGAATAGTTTTATTCTTTTTTACCATAATCATTCATTATCATCATCATCAATTTCATTATCAAATTCGATTAACAATTCATCAAGAAACTGTGCAGGGGGTTCAATATTCTTTTGGTGTCGAGCCCACCCTAAATACCATAAAATGGTCATAATGTGGGAACAGCATCCCACAGTTCATTTGCCTACCTTACAATTGCAATAATATTGACTTATTGCCTCTCTCCCATTTAAATTGTTATCAATCAAAACCTTCACAAAATATTCTTTTCTTCTTATATGGTGACTTTGAATTTTCATTCTTAAAAGCCAAGAGCTTTGAGAGAGAGACAATTGTTATCTTAGATTACTGATTGATGCCTCCCTACACACTTCTATCTTATATTGGCCACTAAAACGGATGTGCTCACCATAGTAAGATCGAGCCTGACGGAGTTGGTAGGTACCACAAGTTATTAAAATCAAATCGTGATACTCAAGCTGAGGAAACTCAGTGACATTGCTGTTATCAACATTTATATTTGAGAAGTGTGTCCTTCTTCTAGTATAATTATTTTGTTTGATTGTATTAGTTTGGAACATTTTTTGTTGGATGATTTCTAGTGTAGTAGAGTGGTAGATTTTTGAGCAGCATCAAACCTGTCTGTGAGTGGTCAACTATTGATTAGGGCAGCAGCGCTTTATAAAAGTAAATCATGACATGTGGTGAAGCTCTGTTGTTGAGCTTGTGTCGGAATATTTTAAACAGCTGTTAAAAAATCCCATTCATAACTTCAATCACCCCATCTGCAGATAGTAACAGATCGAGTTTTGCATACTTGTGTTGATACAGCAGAGGCTGTTGAAGGTTGATAAATACTTGATGATATAGGGTGCTTAAGGTCCGTTGAACAAAACGGTAACTTCTTTGCCAACATGGGTGACATATTACTTTACTATCTGTTGATCTGAGCTGTAACAAAAACAAAAATATCTTATTGCAATCAGAATAATACATATCAACCAGCAGCAACACATACAATCATTGAAAGATATTGCTTACCTGTAGTGGTGGAATCTATTGCTCTATCACGCATCTGCCGTGGTAGTCTTGGATAATGCAGCCTATCACAATATTAGTTCGGAAAAAATACCCACATCCAACTCCAACAAATTAGACATGCAGACTTGGCTGAATGCAAAAAATATCCATTTTATACCAACCTACAAAAAGCCTGAACTTTATGACCTTATATTAAAAAACAAAGAAAACTTCCGCAAGTACAGAGTTGACGAATTATTAAAGGAATATGGATTCACAGTGCTTCGGCTGCCTCCTTATCACCCAGAGTTAAATCCAATCGAAAACATTTAGGGTATTGTAAAAAACGACGTTGCTAGCCGCAATATCAATCAAAACTACACTTCGATTATGCCCATTTTAAATGAAGCATTTGATCGAGTAAATAAAGATGTCTGGTTCAATACTTGTCAGCACGTGGAAAAAATAGAAGACGAATACATGAGACACTGTGATCTTGATTTCAATTTTATTATAAATGTCAGTGATACTTCAGAATCTGAATCAGACATTTCTGAAACTAGTGATTGACGATTTTTATTTCAATAAAAAAAGTTCCATAAAACTTTTTCACGTATTTCATTTATGTCTCTAATTACCTCCTATCTAATATATAAAATTCTCGTGTCACGGTGTTCGGCTTTAAACTCCTCCGAAACGGCTCGACCGATTTTGATGAAATTTTTTGTGCTTAACCGGTATCTATGAGAATCGGCCAACATCTATTTTTCATCCCCCTAAATGTTAGGGGTAGTCCACCCCTAATTTTTATTTTTTATTTTTTAGACAAAATTTTTAATTTCTATTTTTTTATGACACAACATACAAAAATACATACAATCCCCAATTTTCACCCTTCTACGATCAACCCTTATTTTTTAATAGCCATTTTAGTAATTTAATCTATTATTTATATGGCAAAACAACGTTTGCAGGTCAGCTAGTTATTATATAAAAATGGTATTATAATCGTATATTAACTAATGATCACATAAAATATCCACACCACAATTTTCCTTGCAGTCGGGTAAAGAGTATAAAATTGAAGTAGAGCATCTTTCACTTTGACCATGACGCTCTCTCCTGATTAGTCAATTTATTGTAGTGTGGGTGTGCACTCATAGATAATTATTGTGTACGGATAACACTCAAACATTGACGGAAGCTTGCACACATATACTATAAACGGTTAGGAGAAATAGTGGGGCGCGTCTTCGTGGATTGAACTATCTATAGCAACGCATAACTTCGAGTATATTCAGTAAGTACCTACGGTAATTCCCGGAAATGGGTTTCTAGAAATTTCGATGTCGTCACTTAGTTGACAAAATTGATGAAACCTGTACCATTCGATAGGGCACCCTAAGTCTAGGAATGCGTTTTTATATTGCACCTATACAATGTCTAGGTCTCCAGTTATAGGGCTTAAAAGTTACGCACTGCATGTCACGCGATATTGAACCTTATGCCCTCGACATAAGGTGCATTCGTAACAATACTTTCTTTCATCAATTAAACGATAAGAATAGTCGATCTCATCATCATCTCAGTCGCATCCGAAGCTTTTTCAGCTTTGGAGTCTGGGGTCTGCTTTACCAGTCTAACTGCTGATTTTGTGTAAACTTCTATATTTTCCGTGAAGCGACTGCCGTCTGACCTCCACAACCCGAAGGCGATATTGAAGCATTGCCGTTAGACCAATTCTTGGAATTTTGAGGGCTCCAATAACCCGTAACGACTGCCATACAAACATCTAATGGCAACGGCTTAACGTGCTTTCCGAGACACGACCAGACCAGTGCAAATATTTATATTCATGCATACAAATAAGTCGTGGTGGCTTAGTGGTTAAAACACCAGCCTCTCAAGTATGAGTGCGCGGGTTCGATTCCAGGTTAGGCAAGTACCAATGTAACTTTTCTAAAGTTATATGTATTTTCTACGTATATCTTGGACTCCATTGACTGAAGGTGAAGGAAAACATCTTGAGGAAACCTGGACTTTAGGTCTGAAATCGCCAACCCGCATTGAGCAAGCGCGGTGATTACGCTCAATCCTTCTCTGTATGAGAGGAGACCTGTGCCCAGCAGTGGGACGATAAAAAGGTTGATGATGATACAAATATTTGTACTGCGCGGGATCGAAACCGCGCCTTCTTCGTAGCGGCCGCGTTCGCTATCGCTGCACCACGGAGGCTGTCAATAAGAATAGCCGAACTGAACTCAATGAATTAACTCAACACTATGTTTTGTGTCCTTTCTCCAGAATCAGTATTTTTTTAAACTGAATCTACAGCCGAGTTGCTGGGGAGTTGTTCCGCCACTTCTTCTTCCCAGCGAAAGCAATAGGAAGTGTCGATGGGTGGGCGTTTTGGTGGACTGTCTTATGTAATATTGACATTGGAAAAGTGCTGATTCTCAGCCCTATTAGAATAAAGTGACTATTTTATCCGCGTGCTATAAAGACAGGTAATGTTTACTTGCCAGTTACTAAAATTTTTCTCTTGTTAATTGAAAAAAGATTGTATCTTAACCAATGACAGTTTACTTCTAATGTAACACAAAATTTCTCATCGCACCACAGCTTTGTTTCGACGACAACTTCTCCCGCATCTGGGTAGTGGCCCGCACCTGTGGGCTGGCAGGTCTTCAGCTGAACCACTACCAGATGTTGTTCCTCATGAGACAGCTGGAGAGGATCTCGGAGATGACGGCCTGGTTAGCACATGATGCTGAGAGGCAGCCGGATGCTGAAGAAGGGTAAGATTTAAGAGACATTTGTATTCTCAGCTGGCCGAAAGACCTATTTAAATCTCATTATAAACAATTCTTAATTTTAAGTAACGTTAAAACGTCAAAAATGTATGATTAAACAATAGCAACGTTTATGATTAGAGGAGTTTATAACTAATAGTACTAATCACTCTGAAATGCACTTAATAGTCCTTAAAATTAAATTGAAATAGGATGGGGTCTGCGGCATCTCCTGCACTCGACGGTACCTTACGAGTTCTGTCCCTTAGAAAACTAATTCCACTTATATTGACATAGGCAAATATACCATAACTTGACACAAGAAATCCTTCCCTTAGAACAATAGTAGCAGGCATTGTGGTACCGGCAGTGGAGTTAACGTTCGTGCTTCCATCCAACTGCCCAGGACAGGAGTCTTCCAGAGACTTGGACAGCGTGCCTCTCGACTCCTCCAGCTTACAGGACTTGAAGTTGGGTGAGTCAAGTTTTCTAATCATACGGGTCTGCAGGTAGATAGTAAAAAAAACTACACCCTAAATGCGTAACACACTATTATTATCAATCGGAATCATTTCGAACCATATTAAAGAAAAAACAATTAACAATTATTTATTAGGCTTACACTTGGTTAAAATCACAAGAAATAGCATGCAGTTAAAACAGCAGAACAGCTTTTAATTTAGTTCGAATTAACAGTGGGTCCCAAACTAGGCGCAGCTTGTATCTTGGTGGTTACTAATCAATTACTCCATGTCTTCGAATCCCCACGTTTGGCAGCCGGGTTTGATATTCCACAGGAGAAGCTCTGCTGCCCGCTTCCCTGGTGAGAGTTCCATTAATCGCCTCTTACGACACCCACGGGAGGATATGGAATGGTAACTAACTACAGCAGCTCGTAGTGGCCTAGTGGTTAAAACTTGTCGGTCTCCGTGGCGCAGCGGTCAACACGCCTGCCTGCGACGTGGAGGCCCCGGGTTCGATCCCCGGCCAGGTCATGATGGAAAATGATCTTTTCCTGATTGGCCTGGGTCTTGGATGTTTATCTATAATATGTATCTATTATAAAATATAGTATCGTTGAGTTAGCATCCCATAACACAAGTCTCGAACTTACTTTGGGGCTAGCTCAATCTGTGTGATTTGTCCGTATATATTTAAAACACCAGGCTCTCAATCTCAAGTATGAGTGAAGGAAAGACTGGTGAAGTAAAACATCTTGAGGAAACCTGGACTTTATAAGTCTTAAATCGCCAACCCGCATTGTGCAAGCGTGGTGATTACGCTCAAGCCTTCTCTGTATGAGAGGAGACAGGTCTCCCACGTCCCACTCCCACTACTGGGTCTGTGCCCATCGTTAAAAGGTTGATGATGATGATGAACTAACTACTGCGATCCCCAACTCGCCTGCTATATTGGCAAACCTAATGAAAGCCCTGGGGGAGGCCTTTGTCCAGGAGTTGATCTCTATAGGCTGAAAGAGAAGATTGTTCGAAAACGTGTCTGCTCAACAACTTAAATAACGCAATGAATGTTGTTGAACTGTCAAAATGAAACCCATAGCTACTGATAGTGTGTTACGTAATAGGGTATTTGACTAAAAAAAACTAATTAGTCCGTCAGTCAGATTTCCAAAAAAATACTAGACACGTATTTTTTCTTTCTTATAAACAAAAAATGAAGACGACACAGTGCGTTGAAAATGGGGTTGCCACCCGTACTTTATTATAAAGTATTGTACGTTTTTTTAGATAATAGTACTTTATACTTTATGAGAACAATAAAGTACACGAAAATACTTTATTTCGCATGATTTGATTTTCTCGAGATTTAGTCAAGCGCCACATCCCTCAAGCACTCGTTTTTTACAATTTCATTGAGAAACTGAAAATGATATGATTGAAATTTATTTGCATTTTTGTAGTCAATTAATTGAGCATTTGTTTTAAAACATAGTAATGAGAAAAAAAAATTGTACTTTATTTTGATACTATGGACTTTTTTTTTTCTTGTCTATAATAACCAATGTACTTTAATTGCAAAATAAAAAGGTGGCAAGCCTAGTTGAAAACTCGTGTGACGTCACTGGACGCTACACTTTTTAGCGAGCAGTGACGTCACCAGCCACCACTCCTGATCTTTGATGCCTTTTATATTTGTCAATATTTATTGATTTGATAAAACAAAATATACGTATCCAATATTTTTCTATAATCTGAATGACGGACTGAATAGAATCATTTTTTTTACCCAGGAAACATCTCTATTACCATGCTGATTAGCGGTTTGTAAATAAATCTGCACTATTATGTATTGGGTAATAAAGAATTGAACTTATAGTATGCTTAAACTGCATTTGCGAAACATCTGCCAAAAATGTAAACAAATTAATATAAGTTTAGGGAGAAATAAGTTCAATTCCTACACAATAAAGTTCTGTTTACGCTACAGCTTAAAATATTCACTTTCAATAGTACTAGTCAATCTGGAATCAACTGATGTCGGGATGTTTTATTTACACAGTTATTTTTTGTTTATGCGAAACCTGAATACAGTTTGTTCAGAATAAGCAACTGCAGAGTGGTTACCGAGCGGTTACGATAGATCATAGTACTTGCGCGCACGCCACAGCTGACGCCAGGGGTCAACGCACCGCGCTGGCCCGCCCGATCGGAGCTTTGATATTTTCGTTGAAACAACCAAGTAGAATAGCAAGCTCATAACTTTCTGGTTTTTCATTATATCTTTTTGAAATTTTGTACATAGATTCTTTACTTAAAAATACTGGACACGTGTTTTGGGTTTCGCATAAAAAAGAAATAATGTCGTATTTATTGTTGCGCGGCAAACTCTGCTTGCTTGCAGGATTTGGCGTGGCATCAATGTGATGCGTCGTTCGTATGGCTCTCTGTCTCATTAATAACGTTTATTCAGTAATTGTTTAGAATGTTACACAAAAATATATTATAGGCTATAATTTATTCATACAATCGAGTTAAGATATCTGTAACCGAACTAGACAAAAGCCTGTGTTTCGGTTATCCACACCCAAACCCTTAAAAAGTAGACTGAATTAACATAACAATGTGTTTCCACTGAGACGGAGGTGGTTGACATCTGAGCTTGAGAATCTACGTTGTGATTGGTTGATTTCTATACACCTCTGATTCACTGGAAAGACAACACCTAATTCTATTCACAAACTCTTTATTAAACTCTGCCTTCCTTCTCTTTACTATTTACAACATTCTGTTATTTATTCTTTTAATTATATTATTTCTTATTTATTCATGTATTTATTTCCACGTCTTTCTCTGGGCAGAGCACCAAACTGTCTCTACGTTAGGCGCTTCAACGCCGCTTGAGGAGAACTGCAGTAAGTTTTTGGGTTTACAGATACATAATGCATTAAATAAACATTGATTTTGCAGTTCCTATGTCATATGTCTATCAGTCCTTGTCACTAACAAAGTACATTAGAAGAAAAAAGGAAAAACACTGTACTTTACACATGAATACAGATTAGTTTTGGGCTTCGGCTTCGGTAATCTTCGTGTTTCCGAAGTATTACGAACGACACGCCACAAAGTAACCAACCACAGAAGCAATTCTGAGTTTTATACCTCTGCTCTTTGTCGTAATTATGCATTTGTATGAAGTCCTAAGGCTCAATTTACACGTACCACAACCACACCACAGCCACAACCACACCACAACGACGCGATGTGGTCGGGCGTATATTTTGTTTTGAAAATGAATATTACAATTCACACGTACCACATTTTGCCGTTGTTATCGACCACCTGTGTAATACGACTATATCGCAACCACGTCGCAATGGCAACACTACCACCGGCGGCGGCACCGCGGCCACATCGCCACGACATGACATCATCAACAGCGCGCGCCCTGCACATGACCACGTGGTTACCACAGCGACAACGCAACCACATCGACATTTTGTTGCTACCACAACGCACTCCAAAAAGCCGCTGTCACACTATTCACACGTAACCACAGCTTGACCACATTTTGTCGCTGCGACGTGGTGCGGTTGTGGTACGTGTGAATTTACGCTTACCTTTTCATGTCCCAGAAAAGTCTTGAAAAGTTATTTGGAATTGCATAGGGTTGTTAATCGCAAACTTTGTAACCATGTTAGTACAAAATTGGTTAGTACTCTCAAGGTTGCAACAGCGCTATATTGAACTATTGAGGATCACATAAACACGAGTGTATTTCCAACGATAGACTATGATTGCCGAAGCGCATACTTTTGCTGAGATATGTAGATTTAACTTCATCGCTACTGCTTTATTTATGCAACATTTTAATAGCAATATTTTAACAGTTTTTTTTTTTTTTGTTTGCCCGAAATTTTATAATATATCTATGCTTGAGCAAAAACACTTATATGTTGGCCTGTATTTTCTTTACCTTTTTATTAATTTTTGCACTCACTTTAACCACTTTTTCCCAAACATGTACATTGAAGTAATTTTTCTGTTATTTCAATTTGGCCTGATTTTTCATCAGTCAGATATTTTTTGATGAGATATAAATATGACACGTTGACTCTTTTATACAAAAACTGTAAAACCGAAGTATTTATTTCTCTCATAAAAGTTATAAGTGGTTATTGGTAGATACTGGTGATTCACTCTGGAGCACTACATTACTGGGTCAGCCCCTAATCGGCGAACACATTTTTGTCAAATGATTGCGACTAGTTGGTATCAGTTGGGATTATTCGGTCTAAACGATCCCAACTAGTCGCAATCATTTGACAAAAATGTGTTCGCCGATTAAGGGGCCGGTTAGGTTGACAGTCGATACCAACGTAGTTGGAAAAAGGCTATGATCTGGATGAGGTTGACGATAAAAATAACTGAGTGTTGAAAAATTAGTATTTGATAACTGTAATAAGTTGATTCTGTACAACTTTTCCTATTTTAACTGTAAGGCACCTCTTGCTCCGTTGTATCCAAGCAATCGTATCATTCCAAATTTAGAACAGTTTAAGCCTTAATCAGTGATTGCGACTAGTTAGGATCGTTTGGTTCGTTCGATCCAAACGATCCCAACTAGTCACAATCATTTGACAAAAATGTGTTCGCCGATTAGAGGGCAGAGCGGTGGCAGCCCAGTGGTAATAACTCCAATTTACAAGTTGTAGATCGTCGATTCAAACACAAGCAAGTGCTTCACGTTGTGTAAATAATGTCATCACAAATGAGTGGCTACATGAGTTTTCATTACGAGACTCGATCATACGCAGCGACCGCGTTTACCGTTTTCATTGGTTGATAGTTCAACCTTGAAGCGGGTCAATCGCTGAGTCAAACACGGTCGATATCTATGATCGAGTCTTTGTAATGAAAACTCATGGTAGCCAAACAGCTCTCAAAACTGTGATTGAGAGGCATGTCGTCACAATACGTGACATTGCCTAAATGCAAAAAACCATGCGAAGCCAAAGAAAAAAAAACCGGTCTGTCCTAGAACCAGAGATTCAAAGACATGTGCCATCTACAAACTGGGCTCACAGAGAAGAAGCCTGTCTGTTCCAGCAACGGGAACATTTTAGGTTGATTATGCAAATCAGATTATTAATAAAAAGAACATTGTAATAATTCTAAGTCTATCCAAATTTGTGCTACTGCCAAACCTTCCTTCTTTCATCCCTACAAAACCGTCTGTAGTATTTTTTTTTACTTCCAGTAGGTTCCGAAGCTACGATGGCGCCATCGATGATGGACCGGGACAGCGGTGTGTTAGCCACCACGTCGGTTGACGTCTACCAGCCCATAGTCATTGAGGAACCGCCCCCACCTAGCCCGGGAATAAGTTTTGGAGGTATGTATAGAGGTTTAAAAAGTAGTTTGACAGGCTTGATTACAATAACCACTTCTAACAAAGTAACAAGCTAACGTGGTCAAATCATTTTTGCTCCTAGAGGGCTAAGCTTGGGGTTTCACTTCGTGATCAAATCAGAAATGAGGAGGTCCGCAGAAGAACGAGAGTAACCGACATAGCCTGAAGATTTGCAACACTTAAGTGGCAGTGGGCCAGGCACTTTGCCCGTTGGACCGATGCCCTTAGGGGGCTGACGGATTCTCGAATGACGACCGCGCACCGGAAGACGCGGTGTGGGTAGGCCCCCGACAAGGTGGCCTGGTGAAGGTTCCGGGAAACCGCTGGATGCGGGAGGCGCGGGGGTCTGTCGTCGTGGAGATTCTTGGGGAAGACCTATGTCTAGCAGTGGACGTCTTTTTTTTTTATTAAAATATAAACCAGCGCTTGACCGCAATCCCGCCTGATGGTAAGCAGTGACGCAATCGTTGATGGTAAAGCGCACTAGTTTATTAAGAGCCTATTCACTCTAGCCTTGAAGATACTCAAATTGTAGACCGACGGAAACACCGTCGCTGGCAAACTGTTCCAGTCCCTTGATGTACGCGGTATAAAGGAGGAGGCGAAACGCTTCGTCCGGATCGTAATGGTGTTAACAACGTAAGGGTGGAAACTCGCCGTACGACGGGTCGTCCGATGGTGGAACGGAGATGGGGGAATAAATCGTGCAATTCCCTCGCACACTCCCCAAAATGCATCCTATAGAAGACCGAAAGGCTGGCTACTCTACGCCTGTGCTCTAGGCTTTGGCAAAATTGTCATAATTGTATCTTTTTTTGTCTATCACATGCTGTAATTCATGAAGTATGAACCGTGATAGCTAGGCAGTTACAATCTTCATACAATACTGGGCTACGTCTGATTAGACCAGAAGCCAACCCCAACATGGTTTGAAAAAGGCTAGCGCTAGACAGAAGATGAATCCAAAAAAAAATTTCGCCTACGTACAGACGAAAGCTCATCAAGCTTTATCTTTAAAGCGTTAAGGCACAAGGTTGATTGGGCATATTTGACAGTTTAGGGCCGCTTGTCTGCTGTCATCCGCACAATATAGCCCAATCCCCGTTCCACCATCGGGCGACCCGTTGTACGGCGTGTTTCCACCCTTACGTTATTAACACCACTACGACACGGACGAAGCGTTTCGCCTTCTCTTTTATACCGCGTACATCGAGGGACTGGAACAATTTGCCAGCGGTAGTGTTTCCGTCGGACTACAATTTGAGTGTCTTCAAAGCTAGACTGAATAGGCTCTTAATAAACTAGTGCGCTTTACCACCAACGATTGCGTCACTGCTTACCATCAGGCGGGATTGCGGTCAAACGCTTGTTTATTACTTATAAAAAAAAAATTAAACATTCGTTACCTTATAGGCTTCTCCTCAATGCGGCGCGGTCTTACATCCTTAGTGACGTCGATTGATAGCGCCCTGACTCGTGACGACGCCAGAAGCGACGCGGCTTCTACTGCAAGCTCTGACAGCGACAGATACGTCGTGGTCGGATTGGCTGCGGAGTCACCCGACGATGCTGATATAGCATTCAGGTATGTAATAATCAAAACAAGTCGTGGTAGTCTAGTGGTTAAAGCTCCAACCTCTCAAGTATGAGTCAGGCAAGTACCAATGTAACTTTTCTAAGTATATCTTGGACACCAACGACTGATTACAAGGTGAAGGAATCTTGAAGAAACCTGGACTTCAAGTCTGAAATCGCCAACTTGCATTGAGCAAGCGTGGTGATTACGCTCAATACTTCTGTGTATGAGAAGAGACCTGTGCCCAGTAGTGGGACGATAAAAAAATGGTCGATGAAAACTTACCCTACAAAAATAATTTGTTACCAAAGGTTTTTCCAAAGTGCTAAAACGCATGTACCTACACGTGGATACGTG
Organism: Sesamia inferens; assembly: GCA_037179545.1. Classification (NCBI taxonomy): domain Eukaryota; kingdom Metazoa; phylum Arthropoda; class Insecta; order Lepidoptera; family Noctuidae; genus Sesamia; species Sesamia inferens. The sequence continues at coordinate 9,512,875 of CM073935.1, read as the reverse complement.
TTACATCGTCGACATTATCTTGGTTCACAAAGTTCCATCAACGCCATACAAGACAGTTTTTTTGATTCAATGCTGATATAGAACACGCGTAAAACGCCTCATCTAGACAGGCTCGCATCTTACGCACACATAGACTTAATTATATTATATGTACCATCATCATCTCAGCGTATAATCCCGGTCGCATCCGCGGCTTTCTCGTTGGAGCCCGGGAGACGCTTTCCTACACTTACTCCTCCATTTCGCACGATCTCTAGCATCCCGTGGTGTGGGATTTGTTGGCAGGCTTGTCATCTCTTACAACGTCAAGCCAGCACTTCTTTGTTCCACCTCGCTTGTTCCGGCCCGGCGGAGGCGCCATAGCAAGACATTTGTTATTGTTACCCACGTAACATCGTTTTCGTAAGACGTGACCGTACTAGCGTGGGCGACCCTCTACAGTTGTTAAGAATATTAGGTATATGTACGCGTCTAAAAAGACATGTTTGTTTTTTATACCAAAAGACATAATTTACTTACAGCCAAAACACAAAGCTTTGTTTTTATGGCTTGTTAATTAAATAATAATAAAAATAATTTATTTCAGACAAAATACTTTAAATATTTCATAAAAGTGCGTTACACTTTGTTGGTGGTTACACTGAACAGCACGTTTTTATAAGTTTTCAAAAAAAGTCGTGACTGATATTTTTTTATTGTTCCCTCTCTATTTGCGAGGCGTCGCCAGATCATGCGCGAATTTGTCCAAACATTATAATGGCGTTGTAGTGGATTGTTGGTTCGCCCCAAGGTGCTGCGCCTCCCAATTACTTTTTTTTTTTTTTCACATAATCCTTTAATACATCACACAGAGAGTTCGAGCACGGTCGTGCGTCCAGTGGAGTCAGTGGCGTGGAAGTGGCAGCCGAGGTGGTGGAACGATCCTCATCACCCAGCGACCACTCCGTCACTAGTTCCTGTAGGAGGAGAGATGTCGTATGTTTTTAAATATATGAAACTTTTTTAGGTATTCAAAATATCAATTCAAAAGGCGTAAATTTGGCCTTTGTAAACTGGCGGATTGCCTTTTAGAACCAGTGGTTGCAAGCGTGACTACTGAACGTGAGATTCGATCTCGGTTGGACAGTGTTATTGAGTGTTTATTTAGTACTCATTCAAGCATAGTAACACTAACTTTGGTGCTTAATTATTCATGAGTCTTATAAAGGTTAAATGTGTTTGTAATTTCTCTGACTTCATTGGGGAATACGGCACAATAGGCTTCTACAATCTGACAAAAGCCTGCTGGCGATCCTAATTTTATTATATCTAGAATGACTTCATAACGCAACAGTTTTAATTTTATAAAATTAGTTGCATAATATTTTCGTTCGGATTTATTACAAAGTAAAAGAAACCTTATTCTTCATCATCAAATACCATTTTCCTAAGATATCGACCAGTACTTGGCGTCTAAACAACATCCACATAGTGCACCAGAGCGGCGGCGGTAGAACTACCTTAAGACTTGCGGCCGACGATCTTAAAACCGACGAGTGTAATGCTATACCGTGGGATGAGTTCCAGGTGAGTTTGCTGTTGGTGTTGCTCAGTGTAAAGGGGGGGGGGGGGGGGGAGGGAAGCTGTTGTTTGTTTTGGATTTGTTTGAGTTTGGCTGAGAGGTCAAAAGTTTAGACTAATATCTCACTGTGTAGCAATTGGTCATAACTTGCATTATGGATCTTCAGTGAGAATCATAGAAAAAATGATGCAAAGCATCGTCGCAAAACTATTATAAAACGTGTATCTGACATCGACGCACAAACGAGTACCAAGGATCCAGTACATACATGATTCCGAACCCCCAGTGGTGGAATTTTTCGTCGGCATTAAGCAGTTTTTTTCACTTTAGACCTTTCATAATTACTATACTTTTATAACCCAATAAGATTTTAATATAAAAATTAATTCATTCGCTAATTACACAAAAAAGCGCAATGTGACCAAACTCGAAAAACTATCTTATCACCTGATTGAGTTCACTTCAGGGGTCAACGTCATACCTACAAACACGCACGGCGGCACGCTTGCAACGTTCAAAGGCCGAGGCCAATTGACATAAATGACTATCATAATTTTATTAGTGGCATGCGGTCCAGCCTTTTCGCGAAGTTTGCGTTACGATGTCAGATACAGCCTGTATGAAGACAACTTCATAGCCAAACTAAACTATTTATTTAGCTTATGGCCTATGTGAGCTCATTTGTTTGTTGACCGATTTATTACGATATAATCGAATATTTTTAAAACAACTCGTAAGTCAACTCTGAACAGTTTCAAACAAACAAACAAACTCTATGTGCCTAATCGAGAAATTGTACTAAAAATGAACCCAAGACCCTACTTCCAAAGTAGATTTGATATACCTACATAAAGGGTGTATCTGACATCGATCACCTACATGATTCTGAATCCCCAAGTGGTGGAATTTCTCGTCGGCTTTTACATGATTTAAAAAAAATATATATGTAGTTTTTTTCACTTTAGACTGTTCATAATTGCTATACTTTTAACCCAATAAGATTTTAAACTAAAAATTAATTAATTCGCTAATTACATAAAAAGCGTAATGAAAACAAAACTCGATAAACTATGTTATCAGCTGATTTAATAGAGTTCACATCAGGGATCAACGTCATACCTACAAACCCGCACGGCGGCACGCTTGCAATGTTCAAAAGCCGAGCCGACACTTTTTTTAAACACTGTGATTTCTGGAACCGCTCATTAACGACATAAATGACTATCATAATTTTATTAGTGGCATGCGGTCTAGCCTTTTCGCGAAGTTTGCGTTACGATGTCAGATACGCCCTGTATTTAGTTCCACAAGCATATTGGTAATTTTTGGTACATTTTAAATTTTCCAAAAATCATACACATTCACTTGGTTTTACATCTTTTCCACACCTATGTCTGACAATATTGATTTTTCTTACTATAAAAATATAACAAACATTCACATTATTCAACATCCTTTTCAATAACTTTAAACAATAATTTCTAAAATTAATCATTTATAACCTAAAACAAACATTGTTTTAATGATTTCAAAGTATGAAAACAAGACTCACTGATTACAATATTTTGATAACTTAAGGCGGAATTACTTGCAACAATATTTAAAAGCATGTATCGATATTTAAAAGGCCGTATTATCTTTTATTTTCTGACCTTACTCTAACGATAGTCTTTATAGGCACAGGCAGTGTCATTGTGATTTATGAATAAAATACTATAATCGAAGTTTATCACAGTCGCTTCACGGAAAATCGATGTTTAGCCAAAATCAGCAGTTAGACTGGTAAAGCGGACCCCAGACTCCAAAAGCTGAAAAGGCTTTGGATGCGACTGGGATTAACGCTGAGATGATGATGAATCGTGATTTATAATAACTTTCGGTATGTTTGAAGAATATCTGCCACGGTCATTAATATTTTAGCCTAAAGTCATCAATAAGATGATTATTTTAAATATGTACGCCACTAAATGCAAACGTGTTTAAAAAAAATGTCACGTGACAGCAATTTTGAAAAAAGAATACAAAATGGCGGACAGCAGTTATGCCAGCCTCCGTCATTTCGCAATCAATTGTTTAAATTTTGTGCTTAGACTCAATAATGATGATCAGAAAAACATGTAACAAATTTTTGTTTAATGCCAATTTAACGCAAAACTCGGCACAGAGGGCGCCTTAAGCACATACAGTAAATAAACCGCCATATTGCACAATCACGTATCCTTGTTGTACTGATATGTTTAATACGTACATTTAAAAGTGGATGATTTACAGAAACTGCTTCACGAACATGGAGCGTGTATAAAGTGGAAAAAGAAGGTTTATTTTTGTTTTTTTGTTTCATTGGTTGTAAAGCGCACTAGTTCATTAAAAGCCTATTCACTCAAAAAAAAGGCAGTTGAGCGAGGTGATATTATTATTTTAACGCCATTATGAATTGAAAGAAAAATCTATTATAAATATTTTATTGTATGCGCTAGTACTGCACTCTAGTGGCCGAATATTGCATTATTATCTACTGGATGTCAAACTTCCCTGCCTGTGTGGCTACCCTGAGTTTTCATTACGAGACTCGTTCATATGCATCGAGCGCGTTTGGAACTCTCATTGATTGAGAGTTTTTACAACCTTGAAGCGGGCCGATCGATGAGTCAAACAAAGTCGATATCGATGATCGAGTCTTCGTAATAAAAACTCATAGTAGCTACACTACACACTAATAACAATAAAGAAAGAAATTTCGTCCTTTATACCGCGTACATCGAGGGACTGGAACAATCTGCCGGCGGCGGTGTTTCCGTCGGACTACAATTTGAGTGTCTTCAAGGCTAGAGTGAATAGGCTCTTAATAAACTAGTGCGCTTTACCATCAACGATTGCGTCACTGCTTACCATCAGGCGGGATTGCGGTCAAGCGCTGGTTTATATTTTAATAAAAAAAAAAAATGAAAAAAGTTTTCCGATAGGTTAGTTTCAAAGTCACCAAGAGATGACGCCACTATAACTTTTGGTATTTTTTTAATTTGAATTGGTACGTTTCATTTAGTCTGTGGCAAGAAAGAAGTGACAGTGACAGAATGTCATAAGTCATATTTTGATTGATTTAAACTAACAAAAAATGTGCAAACAACACCAAAAATGCCGGCTGCGCTATCTATCAAGTCATAGAATCTCCTGGAAAACTACTCTTTGAGGGGTCGGTACAATAAATGCTCTAGACTTGTGACGTGACAACGTCTATTAAATTGGTACGGCGTGGAGTCATTCTCGAAAACACCGTAACGGCCGAATCCGACGCCACACGGAGTCCACGCCTACTTTACCCCCACCCCTAGAGCGCCCGAAGGCAAACTCGGAAACATAGGCATAGACGTTGTCACGTTCAAATATCGGCAGTAGACTGAGTTCTACAGACAACCAATTTTTTATAAGCAATTTATAGAGCAGATAAGCGCCTGTGATGACTTTTACATAATATAATAGTTTTCAATGACGCTGCCTCATCAGATGTGCATGACCGTATCATCACTATCATTGTATTTCGTACCCAGTAAGGTGTATCGCTGTAATACTGAACTATGTTGATAAGGCTTCGGGTTTAGGAGCGAGCGATAGTAGAACGACTGCTTTGTTGCATAACTTTGACATTTAATCCTGTAAAATTATAGAAAAGTTATTATACCTACGAATTTTTGCTCAATACTTCGCTTTTGCGAAGATACCTAAATGTTTTTCCTATAAAAATAAAAGCCATCAGTTCCTTATATCAAAAGTCATTTAGCCTAACGCCATAGTTGCCCTACAGTCGCCCGACCATCGCTCGATTCAAAACCCGTCCTTAAACTGGAATGCATCCATTTTATCTCTAACTATATGTGTCTATGTGTGTTTTTTCCTCTATGGCAATTCCCGCCCGCTCGGCTATCGTGATCCGAAAGAACCGTCTCAAGGTATTTAACATGCGATCTATAGATCTATGATCTATAGACCATTTGACACGATGTAGTGGTATCATTATGTTGAGTGCCCATAGAAGTAGAGGTTATGTGTCGTAGCCAAGGGGGTTTGTCTGTGTACGAGTGAGTGAGACGAAAGATGTTTCTGTCTCTTGTTTTATGTTCTTGTGCTTGTGTTTGATTGAGATTGGTATTTAAACATAAACATGCTTTTTTAAAACTGAAATTAAAAATAGATTTTTTTCAAGGCATTTACAAAATAAGTTTTAATAATAACTAGCATTCGGATGACTTTAAAGTTGTATTTTTTTTTATCATTCTTAATTCAAAGACAAGCATTTTTTTTTTTTACAAAAATCGTTCGACCAGAAACATCTTTACAAATGCTTCATTGCTATCTGTTACATGTCCGCCATTTTAGCTTCGCCAGCGCCATCTGAGGGCTCAGGTAGGATGCATTTCGCAGCCTATATTGTTCCCCAATTTTATATTATACCAACCTTCGGTTGAGGAGACAACTGCCGTTGTTCAAAATTATCCATTTTATATGCATGGTTATAATTCCGTGTTTTAAATAATATTTTAAAGTTATCTGAACACATGAAAGAAAAAAAGAGTAAAAATTCACATTCGAAGAAGTGTATATTCTTAAATATTAAACATATACTATATACAGTCTCGTCTACGCTTCTGCATGTTACGTATACTATGTCGTTCTAAAAAGAACTGCACCAAATACAAACAAGTCCATTTTAAATATAACAGCAATTAGGATAAAACTAAACACATTCCCCTCTATTCATAAACATTCATCACCAACCTTTTAATCGGCCCACTGCTGGGCACAGGTCATCTCTCATACAGAGAAGGATTGGGCGTAACCACCACGCTTGCTCAATGCGGGTTGGCGATTTCAGACTTAAAGTCCAGGTTTCCTCAAAATGTTTTCCTTCACCTTCAGTCATTGGTGTCCAAGATATACTTAGAAAGTACATATAACTTTAGAAAAGTTACATTGGTACTTACCTGACCTGGAATCGAACCCGCGCACTCATACTTGAAAGGCTGATCTTTTAACCACTAGGCCACCACGAAAAACGTTATTAACATTACTTAAAGTTAACTAGTAATTAGCGACTGTTTAACCATATATTTTGCTGTTTTCACGTCACTTAACTTTAATCATCGTTTATGAATAAACACCATTGTGTTTAAGGGGGAGTATTAGCTTGATGAAGTCGGGGTGGCCTAGTGGTTAAAACACCAGCCTCTCAAGTATGAGTGTGCGGGTTCGATCCAGATCAGGCAAGTACCAATGTAACTTTTCTAAGTTATATGTACTTTCTAAGTATATCTTGGACACCAATGACTGATTACAAGGTGAAGGAGAACATCTTGAGGAAACCTGGACTTTAAGTCTGAAATCGCCAACCCGCATTGAGCAAGCGTGGTGATTACGCTCAATCCTTCTCTGTATGAGAGGAGACCTGTGCCCAGCAGTGGGACGATAAAAAGGTTGATGATGATGGAGGGAGAGTATACCGCCGGCGGAGCTTAATATCTCCCTATCTATCGTGCGGCGAAAGTTAATATTCAGGTTTTCATTTCCGCCGGCACCCCCGGAGTGCATGTACAACCCTTTGTTTTTTTTATCTTGATATGGGTCTGCAAAAATTGATCTCTTCATTTTTCCTCTGCCTTCTCATTTGTTAATTAATAAAATTTATAACTATGCAAAGTATAAGTGGTGCAGTTCTTTTTCAAATGAGTGTTTTCTAAATGTTGCATGTCTTGCACTACCTTTCATCTCCATCCACACAGTGTTGTAAACGTGTTCGTAACGTTATTTCCGCTTATTTGTGATTGTTCTAATATGTCTGATTGTTGCTGATACTTTTGAACGCGACTTTTAATTGTATTGACATGAACCTAAAAAACGAAATATCTTCAGAAGTTTAGTATTTCTAAGATTCGATTGAGATACTTTCTAAGATCTGACTGTGTCAGATACATCTTCAGATAAATAATGTCGCCATGATGAAAAAACTGTCAGAAAAAAACTAAAGACGTTCTGGATTTTGCGTCATCTAAAGGCTATTGAAGCTTGTCAATGTTCCAAGTTTAAAAAGCGTTCAACAGTATCGGCCTGTACCCCCCAAACCTTTTGTCGTCACCCTCCCTTCCTCCCGTAACAAGTCCCTCTGAACGCAGAACAAGTTCTCGATGCGGGCGCGTGCGTGGTCGGAGCCGGCGTTCACAGAGAGTGACGAGCTGGTACCAAGAGAAGAGCCCCTCGTCGCAGCACGACTTGTCAGGGCACAGTTGCCGAGAGAACCTGAGGCAAAGGTATGTACATACTGGAATAGGAACCATTTTACTATACGCAGCGAGGATCATCAAACTGGATAAGTATTTGTAACCTCGTTTTCTTGATGCGACATAAGAACTTCTCTCCGAAAATTACCAGTAGGCCTAGTATGAGTTTTCATTACGAAACTCGTTCGTCGATATCGCGTTTGACTCAGAGATTGGCCCGCTTCGAGGTCGTAAGAACTCTCAACCAATGAGAGCGCCAAACGCGCTCGATATCGACGATCGAGTTCCGTATTGAAAACTCATACTAGGCCTACAGAATTTCGTAGATTTTGAGGTGTCTACTATCTATAAAACCTTGGTACGATTTTAAATAAGCATAATTATGAACAAGAATTCAATACACTTTTGAGTGCCTCATGGGTAAGTAAGAAAAAAAAACGTTTATTTTCGGTAAACATGACGTAATAGTTTACAAAACCACAAAAAGTAAGAAATAGTTGAGTGAACATGTGACACATCCACGCAAAACGGCTGTCGGTCAGCATTATGCTGACTCTATGCAAAACAGAGCCCAGCGCTGGTGTTCAGCGACAGCCGGCGCCGACGTAAAGATGTCACCCGGTGCAGCAAACTATCACAACTGACACCGAAACGTAGGTAATAAACATGCGTGCCGATCGGTCATGTTCAGATATGTTTTCTGCTATTGGTTAGTGGATGCGTAACTGAAATAAGTACTCCGTGTCTCGAAGCACATAAAGTCGTTCCCAGCTCTCATTCTTGTATATTTGACAAGTTATCACAGATCGACGGAAGCCCGGAAGATAGACAACGTGGGCTGGGCACATTGCTCGTAGAACGGATGACCTATACGGCAGTAAGGGGCGGCCACGTACCCCCAACAAGGTGGACCGATAACCTAGTGAAGGTCGTGGGAAGCCGACGGATGCGGGCAACACAAGACCGGTCATCGTGGAAAGCTTTGGGGGAGACCTTTGTCCAGCAGTGGACAAAGGTCTGAAGAATAAGAATGATAGGCTGAAGAAGAAGAATTCAACGGGGTATTGAACCCGTAACCCAGTATCTGGGATCAGGAGTTCAGATAGAGATCAGATTCATGTAAATTACTAACTGGTATTCAGGTAAACCCAGTTAATGTTCAAATGGAAGCTGCTTCTCCCCCTGTTTATTTACACGAGAAGTTATGTAACAAATATTCAATATATGTATTTATAATAAATGATCTTTCAATACTTTTTTTCACAAGTTTCTTTTTACATATAATAATGAACTAGTGCTTGACCGCAATCCTGCCTGATGGTAAGCAATGATCCAATAATTGATAGTAAAGCGCGCTAGTTTATTAAGAGCCTATTTATTCACTCTAGCCTTAAAGACACTTAAATTGTGGACAAACGAAAACACTGCCGCTGGAAAATTATTCCAGTCCCTCGATGTACGCGGTATACTCGCTGTCATATTTGCACGTATTTTATCCATGGCAATCGTTTCTATCCCCCAGGGACTAGCTCCGTATGAAGAATTACTGGAGGCTCGGCTACATGATCTGAGCATAACTCTCAATATGAGCACTGCCTTAGGACTCGCCGAGTTGATTGAAGATGAAGTTGTCGTGCCGCCTATGCCGCTTGAGGTAAGAGACAGTATTTTAGGGTTCCGCAGCCAAATGCCAAAAAACGGTACCCTTATAGATTCGTCATGTCTGTCTGTCCGTCTGTCCGACCGTATCTCACAGCCATATTTTGCCGAATCTATAAGAGCTATACTGTTGAAACTTGGTAGGTAGATGTATTCTGTGAACCGCATTAAGATTTTGATGCAAAAATAAAATAATAATAAATATTGGGGGCTCCCCATACTTAGAACTGAACCTCAAAATTTTTTTTTTCATCGAACATACGTGTGGGGTATCTATGGATAGGTCTTCAAAAATGATATCGAGGTTTCTAAAATATTTTTTTTCTAAACCGAATAGTTTGCGTGACAGACGCTTCCAAAGTGGAAAAAAGTTGGTCGTCGAAAAAACATATGATGTACATTACTATAAAAACTACCAACGAAAATTGTTTTGAACGAGATCTAGTAAGTAGTATTTTTTTAATACCTCGTAAATCGTAAACCGCGTATTACCGCATAATCTTTCAAACAAATAACTTAATCCTTTAATTTCATAAATCAATGGTACGGAACGCTTTGTGCGTGAGTCCGACACGCACTTGTTTATTTAATTCAATCTCAGTTATACACACTATTCTTGTTTTTCGATCTTCACACTATCCACAACCTATAACAAAAAGAGTACAACGTTAATTGTTTATACGAAACCTGAATATAGTTTGTTCAGAATAAGCTACTGAATCGATTTCAATCATTTTTACATCATGTTATATTTTTTTCCAAATACAATTAGAAACTGTTGCAATATGGTTACGGAGCGCGGTACGCAGCTTAGGTCGATCATCGCTCGCACAACAGGTGACGCCAGAGGTCACTGAACCGCTTGCCCGCCGGAGCGGAGCGTGGACCATATTTTTTTTTTGGAACGCCAAGTAGGATAACAAGCTCATAACTTTGTGGTTTTTCATGATATATTTTTGAAATTTTGTGCATAGATTTTTTACTTTAAAACACTGGACACGTGTTTCGGGTTTCGCATAAACAAAAATAATGTTGTATATGAACAAACAACATCACATCAAGCTACTACATCATAAACTTTTTATCGTCCCACTGCTGGGCACAGGTCTCCTTTCATAAAGAGAAGGATTGAGCGTAATCACCACGCTTGCTCAATGCGGGTTGGCGATTTCAAACTTAAAGTCCAGGTTTCCTCAAGATGTTTCCTTCAGCTAGTAATCAGTCATTGGTGACCAAGATATACACTTCTGGACACATCTATTGGCCCACCTTGCATTTTCAGTTTCGTTTGGTCCTAGCTAAAATTTTATATTAGGTCGAGAAAAAGTTTTTATTCAGTTTTGAACCTGGCATTCACAATTTTATTCAATAGTCTTTTTTTGTTATTTAGAACACAGAATTTAAAGAAACATAAGACAATTTGGAACCTGTTTGTTGATATCAAACAATCGAATACTAAGAAAACTTTATTTTATTGGTTTACTTGGATTTAATTCTTGAAAAAGTGATTGATATCTTAACATTAAGGTGAGGTTCTATCAATAATCTATGAATACTTCACCTGAAGTCGCGGCCCAAGCTGTGGCACTTAATCAGGCCGGACACAGCCAAAGAAATGCGAGTGCTCAACTTAATTTAAGTCGATCTGCGGTCCGAAATGTTTATCGGAGGTACCTAGAGACTGGCGGCTTTGTTCGTCGTCAAGGAAGGCCACGATCTCGGGTCACAACTGAAAGGCAGGATTGATTCATCGTGACGACCAGCTTGAGAAATCGTCACCTTACCTCCATTGAGATAAAAAACCAACTTCGCGACTTCCACGGAGTATCTGTGAGCGCTCTAACTGTTCGGAGAAGGTTAAAAGAACGCGATATGGTACCACACAAGCCAGCTAATGGGCCCAAACTAACGCGAGCCCACCGAACAGCGCGCCTTCATTTCGCACGCACTCATTTAAATTGGACACAGCAAGATTAAAGCCGTATACTCTTTTCTGATGAGTCTAAAATTGTGTTACATGGCAATGATGGAAGGAAGAAGGTCTACCGACGTAAGGGAAAGCGTTTCGCACAATGCTGCTTTTAAGAGAGGGTTGCTTATGGCGGTGGCTCATGGACTGTCAGGGCCGGTATATCCGCGAGCGGCAAAACTCAACTTGAGGTTGTTACAGGACCACGGCTGCCAACATTAAAGTGAGTGAGTGCTTAGAACCTCACGTGATACCATACGCGGACTATGTGGGCCCAAATTACCTTTTTATGTATGATAATGCAAGAGCCCATACGGCCGGCATCATCAAGGAATATCTTCGGGATGTGAACATCACAGTTAGGACTGGCCAGCCAGAAGCCCAGACATGAACCCCATTGTGCACATGTGGGACGAGCTAAAAAGACGTGTTACGGCTCGTCAGCCAGTTGCCCAGACGATGCAGAAGTTGAAAACTGCCATAGAAGAGGAATGGGAGATGATCCCTCAAAATTTCATAGAGCTGTTGATAAACTTTATGATTTTATTCCGTGGTGTTTGGCAATCTGGGCTTCTCCCAGTTGCAATAATGTCCCTTTGTGCCGATTGGCCTAGTTCTGTTCTGTCTCCTGCTTGTTATGGAGGGAAGTGGAAAAAATATCTTTTTTCTTACTCCTCCGCTATTCTTTTCTGATTAATTTCGTGGCGGGACCCAAGACAGTTGAATCGTTTCTCCGGGACTCGTTGAGCTTCATTGCTAATCGTATGAGAGATGCCCATGGAGGCCACACGCGTTATTAAATTAAACCTTTATTTGATAAAAACATGTTTTTTTATTAAAAAATCAATTGCGTTCAACAAGGCGCATATCCGACTTGTAAGGCGTAGCTCCATGTCGTATGGTATTCTGAATTCAAATTTAAAACACTACGATCGAAAAAGATGGTAAAATGTATCAGGTTTAAAACTGCATCAATAGTTTTTGTTCAATCTAGCAATCATATTTCGGTAGGGGCCATCGAAACCTAAACTCTAAGGTGGGCCAATAGATGTGTCCAGAAGTGTACTTAGAAAGTACATATAACTTAGAAAAGTTACATTGGCACTTGCAAAAAAAAATTTTACTATAAATTTAATATTTTCAGGTACTGATACAAAATGTTAAACTCCATCTAATAGAAGACCGTCCGAATCGCTCAATTTCCTCCCCCCCGCCACAACCCCTGGACATAGACCTGACAACCCTTCGTTTGACGAGGGACTTAGCCGGGGTGGTACGACTTGGCCCCCCTATTTCGACTCCCTCTACAGTCGCCTCACCGGCCACGCCACAGCCGCAACCAGAGTTAGATGAAGCCAGAGACAAGATCGATAGGCTGAATAAAGAAAATGAGGAGTTGAGGAAAAGGCTGGTCACACTGGCGAGAATAGCGGAGGATAATCGGGAGTTAAGAGCGTGAGTAAATGATTTTTGTATGTTTTTTGTAAAACAATTGCGATTTAATTTAGTTAATTTACAGATGCCATAGAAAAACAAGGAAATTTGACATAAAACAGATTTTTTTTTTTTTTTTTAATAATTATAAACTAGCGCTTGACCGCAATCCCGCCTGATGGTAAGCAGGGATGCGATCGTTGATGGTAAAGCGCGCTAGTTTATTAAGAGCCTATTCACTCAGAAAAACTAAGCTAATAGGAAGGAAGACGGCAGGTGAGCGAGGTGATGCAATGTTAAACCCAACAACACGACCAACGATGCTGCACCAAAGGGAGATTGATCTGAAGACCCTCCACGACCAAACTCCCAACACAACAACATTTGGCGCATCGTACCCGGCACACATCGCAACACAACTGCTCAGACCCGTCCTCCGATCGGCTTCACCAGACATCATGCCGGAACACGACAAATCGCTTGGCGGCAAGGCTTTGTCTGGTGGGTGGTAACTTCTGCCGGCGGCCGATGTTATGGCCTACCACCGAGAAAACTGCCCATCCATCCATCCATCAGACTTTTGCTGAATAAAACCCGCCCGTGTTTTTTAACCTTTTGAACGCCAATGTCTGCTATACCTACTCGAAAAGCGCAAGCATGCCCAGTGCGCCACGGTCGTCTATACAGGGTGTATCTGACATGGTAACGCAAACTTCGCAAAAAGGCTTGACCGCATGCCACTAATAAAAGTATGATAGTCATTTATGTCGTTAATGACCGGTTACAGAATACACAGTATTTAAAATAAAGTATCGACTCGGCCTTTGAACGTTGCAAGCGTGCTGCCGTGCGGGTTTGTAGGTATGACGTTGATCCCTGATGTGAACTCTATTATATCAGCTGATAAGATAGTTTTTCGAAATTTGTTTTCATTGCGCTTTTTTATGTAATTAGCGAATTAATTAATTTTTAAATCTATAAAGTGAAAAAAACTTCATATATATTTTTTTAAAACATAAAATAGCCGACAAAAATTCCACCACTGGGGGCTCAGAATCATGTACTGGATCCATGGTATTCGTTTGTGCGTCGATGTCACATACACCCTTTATTATACTCGACAAAAATCAAGTCAACAGTTGTGAAAGTATTAATATTATAAAGTTAATTTTAACATATTAACTTTCCTGTGCGCCAAGGACGACGGTATATAAAAAAAACCTTTTTAGTCCTTTTATTACTGCATCAATAAATGCATAGATTATGCATTTCTTCTAATTTAAATTATGTTATCTTAAAGAAATCTATTAGTAAGTAATGCCATCTATACGAACCCATGGCACCGATTTTTATTTCATTCCACAATTTGTCGCTAGATGTCGCTACTTATATCGTTTACCAGTTTTTGTGATTTTTATACTTTACACCTTTCGAAAAACCCCTTTTATTTGTATTTTTTTGTTTCCGGGGTGGAAAGTCCTGATGGATGTCTGCCGCCCTGAGGCGGGCGACGGGATCTATCAGACTTTTACTGGCTGAAAACCACCCCGGTGTTCCATCTCACACCTACACCGGGGGTTGCATGAACGAACACTGCTTCTGCAACCCCCTATTGGTGCTGGCCTGCCACTGTGGGCCTCTTCGGGTCAGGGAGGTGTATGACTCCCTCCGTGACGTCTAAGAGAGGCGCGCGTGGAACCCTTCACGCCACCACCTCGGGTCCTGATATTTGGTGGGCGACAGATGTTTTCGAACAACTCCTGGCCTAAAGCTTAATTAACTCTCTAAAATAATATTACAGGAAAGTTGAAGAAGCATCCGTGTTACGACAGTGTGTGCACGCAGCGCAACAAGAAGCAGCCAGCTTATTGGCTGACAAACAGGAGCTTTTAGAAGCCATACGAATGTTACAGGTAACTATCCAAGTAAAGTTCTTTTACAAAACAGGGGAACGTCAGACGGGATTGCGGTCAAGCACTAGTTATAATAGGCTATTTGACAGATTTATAATTTCTATCTTGAATTACTTTGTTGCGGTTAAGAAGTTTACCAAAAGTTTTTTTTTTTTTTTTAATTTTAAGTACGTATTTCGTAACAAACATGCAAATAAAAATTCAAAAAACAAATAAGCCGCCGAAACGCTTTATTCAGCAATATGG
The DNA here is from genome assembly GCA_037179545.1 of Sesamia inferens. Taxonomy (NCBI): domain Eukaryota; kingdom Metazoa; phylum Arthropoda; class Insecta; order Lepidoptera; family Noctuidae; genus Sesamia; species Sesamia inferens. Next base: position 9,497,824 of record CM073935.1, on the reverse strand, counting down.
CGTCGCGCTGTATAAGTAACGTCACAAACTTATAAACGATTTTCGGTTCTGCAGTGGTGTTCAGGTTTATCTGTTATTTGACAGTCGGAAAACAAAATAAAACAAGTGTTTATGAGCGTATGACGTCATCGTGACATTAGCCGAACCGGATCGTTTCACAATATTTGGCGCGGAAACAAAATGCCAAACATTTTTGTGTTTTTGGATATATTAATTGTTATTATTTTCATTAAACTTAAAAAATTACATAAAGAACCCTCATTTTATGCATTTAAAGTAAATAATCACACAAATATTCATACTATCAAATAGCCTGTTACCACGCCTACCACGCAACATTTTAATAAAGATTCAAGTGGACTGTATTTAGGATAGCAATATATTAGACCCGCCCGACTTTACACGGGTGCAATGCTGATACTAAATACAGTAGGCCTAGTATGAGTTTTCAATACGAAACTCAATCGTCGATATCGAGCGCGTTTGGCGCTCTCATTGGTTGAGAGTTCTTACGACCTTGAAGCGGGCCAATCGCTGAATCAAACGCGCTCGATACGATCGAACGAGTTTCGTATTGAAAACTCATACTAGGCCTACTGTACAGGAAAACTGTGAACGTATAAAAAACGTAGCGGCCCGCCACCGCTCTTGCCGTCCCGACTGGCCGCTCCTGCCCGCGATTTTTTAATCTGTAATATCTTCGAAAATATTCGTTTAAATCACATACTGTAAAGGGCAATATAGATCTACATTAAATCAACAATGTATTTAAAGTATTAAATTGGATAAGGATTAATGATGGATTGGTTAAAATCGCTTCGAAAATTAGTTGGTGTTTATCGTAAAAAAAATGCCAAAAAAAAATGTTATTGTGGGATATCCATAAGAGATAGACATATACCATCGCGGACTTTTTGTAGACCTTTTCAATGTGTAAGATATTTAGTACATTATTTTGATAAATCTCGTAGGGTTCCGCATGCGTTTCACTACAAACGCGGAAATATATTGAAGCCTAAATCTCACGGTTACTTAAAATACTTAAAACTAATTACGTTTTTGTGACCGTTCAAAGATCGTGGCCATGACCGGCTAGCTTGCCAGTCCGAAAGGAAGTGCGTTCGCCACGCCGTTCAGTGATCGGCGGAAGAACGCGGTCCACTATGGTCGCGTTCCGTTTACTTTAAGTTTTCGGCTGCGTTCTTCGCCGATAAACACAAATATCATAAGACATATTCAACAGTTGCTAATGGTAATTTACGTGCTACATACACAAATACAGAGCTAAAACTACATACTTTTTTAATATTTTTTAAAGTTATGGTTCAAAGTTAACAATTTTGTTTTTCTTTTGGAGCTATTGTTTCCGAAAATAAAATATATAACAATAAGAAAACATGATTAAATAAAACCCAAATTCATTTTTAAATACTGTTCCAACAATATATCACACGTTAGGGTGGAAATGAAAAATCACTTCCTGCTGGGAGTACACGTAAAGCGAGAAGTGATTTCTACACCCTAATAAAATATTTACTTCCACTTTGTCGAGGTGATTAATATACATCATCATCAACCTTTTTTATCGTCCCACTGCTGGGCACAGGTCTTCTCTCATACAGAGAAGGATTGAGTGACTTATAAAGTCCAGGTTTCCTGAAGATGTTTTCCTTCACTTTCAGTCAATGGTGTCCAAAATAAACTTAGAAAGTACATATAACTGTAGAAAAGTTACATTGGTACTTGCCTGACCAGGAACCGAACCCGCGCACTCATACTTGAGAGGCTGGTGTTTTAACCACTAGGCACCACGACATTATTAATATACATATTGGTACCAAGTTTCAGCTTTCTAGTCCCTAACTGCCACTCAGATTATCCGCGAACCGACAGATTGACAGACTTGGCGAAACTATTAGGGTTCCTAGTTGACTAGGGAACCCTATAAAAACGAACAACGAAGAAGAGTACACGTTGACAGCCTCCGTGGCGTAGCGGTAGCGAACCCGGCCGTTGCGCAGGGAGGCGCGGGTTCGATCCCCGCACAGTGCAAATATTTGTATGCATGAATATGAATATTTGCACTGGTCTGGTCGTTCCTCGGAAAGCACGTTAAGCCGTTGGTCCCGGTTGCCATACGAACATCTGGTGGCAGTCGTTACGGGTTGTTGGAGCCCTCAAATGTTCAAACAATTGTTCCAACTGCAATGCTTAGATATCGCCTTCGGGTTGTGGAGGTCAGACGGCAGTCGTTTCACGGAAAATATCGAAGTTTAGCCAAAATCAGCAGTTAGACTGGTAAAGCGGACCCCAGACTCCAATACTGAAAGCTACGGATGCGACTGGGATTAACGCTGAGATGATGATGATGATGAACGAAGAAGAGTACGCGAACAGAAAGACGAAAATTGGACACAAATAGAAGAACAGTATCCATCGGCTCAGATTCACTTGTTCACAAACTAAAGTAGTTTAAATTCAGTTCGCCTTTTTCTTTCAGTAAGGACAAGAAAAGGACGGAAGATCAGTATACATAAGTATTAAAAAAAAAAAAAATACTTAATAATACACTCTTATCCCTTTTTTGGGATGTCCTAAACCGTCTGATCATAATCGATTAAGATTGCCAAATTTACTACAGTCCATATTTCTTTAAACGCATCAAATAAAATCGTTTATTATTTATTTATTTTATTTTACCATTTATAACGTTATTTTTTGTTTATGTGGAACCTGAAGAAGAGCGCGCGCACGCAGCTTACTATAGATCATAATACTTGCGCGCGCAACAGCTGACGCCAGAGGTCAATGCACCGCGCTCGCCCAAGCCAAGTATAATAGGAAGCTCATAACTTTGTGGTTTTTCATTATATCTTTTTGAAATTTTTTACATGATACTTTACTTAAAAATACTGAATACGTGTTTCGGGTTTCGCATGAACAAAAAATAATGTTGTATAAACAGAAAAAAAAAAGTTACAATGGCGATGCATATTTCATAAAAAAAAAAAAAATTTCACCATACCTGCAATGGTATAGGACATATAAGTACAGTAGATAAATTCGTAAACGGTCACATTCTAACGTAAATAATACATCCATTTTTCAGGAGCAGGTATCTGGCGGTTGTCGCGGCAAAAGATAGCGGTCGCGAGGCGGTCCCCCGCAGGGCTGCCTCGACTGTACAGCGTGCTGCGGCGACCAGCGAACCTAGCTGCCGGACCCTGAACATGTACCTACCTAGGACTTAGGTCCCAAGAAAAATCATAAATGTACCAACTAAGGTCAAGCGAAAGGTTGCCCCATCTGTATATGTATGTACTGAGTATAAACTTCTGTCCTAAGGAGGATCTGAATGCCGATCCCTGTAAATGTACCAAGTTAGGAATGATATCGAATGAATAGTGGTCTGTATATGATATGTACCATGTACGAGTTAAGGTCAGAATAAAATTGTAGAAAATCACCAGCTAGTGACTTCTTGTGTGGATTTTCTAACATGGATTTATCCTTTATAGTTGTGTACAGGTCTCCCAAAGTGATAATGCGCATAGAAATCTTCGTCACTGTTCGGCAACGGTCGTATTCCCCGAGTGTTCGGAAGAAGATATGTATATAGAGTGGTTAAGTGCACCACTCTATATACATATCTTCTTCCGAACGCTCGGGGTGGTTAATTGCATAAAAAGTGGTTAAGTGCACCACTCTATATACGTATCTTCTTCCGAACGCTCGGGGAATACGACCGTTGTCGAACAGTGACGAAGATTTCTATGCGCATTAACACTTTGGGAGACCTGTAATTGCATTGTGTACTTTACATCGTTGAGCAGACAAATGTTTCTAACTTATGAGGCAATGGATAGGAATTCCTTTCAAAACCAGATCGAAAGTGTGGTACGCAATTAAAATGCTAGACTGTTATGTAACAGTATTGACTTAGGTCAACCGAAATATTATATATATAGGTCATTCCATCAAATGAGGACCTTTGTAGATTGTACCAAGTGATTAAGAATTTAGTTCGAAAGAACCTTATGGAAGATGACCAGCCAAAATACACCATCTGAGCCTTTGTTAAAGTTTGATTTGCCATAACACGTGCCAAGTTAGTACTTGGATAAACATTATGTTCAATGTAATGTAAAATAGAAAAACTAGGAACTGAAAAAAATTGGGTCGTCACGGTTGCCTCTGTAACTTGAGGCAGGGAGGTAATTTGAGGTAGAGAGAGGAGACTAAAACAAAGCATGAAAACTACAGATATAATAGAGCCTCACAAATTAATATTTGCGCCCATTCCCTGGTTCACAAACTAAACTAAAAGGACTAAAAAAATATTAGTTTAGTCCTGTCACCAATTAGTCCGCCCTAATGTAAATTGACGCATGTTTAGTCGCCTCGTTTTTAATCACGTCTAAACTGTCATCTTAATTTGACAGGACATATTAGTTTATAATATATTATCTTCTCGTATCCTTTTAGTAACGAAATAGAAAGAAAAAGGTACGCTGTCCTTAAAATTAGATTAGTTTGTAAACGAGAGAATCTATGATCAAGTTTTGAGTACTTATAACAGCATTTATAATTTATATATGAAATTATTTATAAAGCGCTTTGTTATTTTGAACTAGCAGTTGTTTCTGCTGGATATTCGGTCGTTACTGACCGACGGACGGACGGACTAAAATCATTATTATGTTAACAAAAAAAAAAGTACAAAGAAGTTAAAGTGTTGACACAATATATACCTACACTATACATACACAATATACATATGTATATCTCGCTTTAGCGTTCGGGTCGGTCACACTCACACGAATTCATTAAAACCGATTTTAATAAAATTTCGTATTATTCGTTACGCCTAAGAATAGGATTTATTTTTATTTTATTTTTTTACATGGGTGAAACGCGGGCGCATCTAGTACTTCTGGCTATAACTTAATGGTTTTATTCATCCAAAATCATGTTTATAATAAAGATACCTACCTAATAATCACAAGTAAATTGGCCATATATCATGTATATTTCAGTGTAAATTAACTATATGTATGTATATTTGGTGTTGTTCACCATTAAATATTTAGTAGACTGGGAATCAAACTCTTCGTACAGTTATGTGTGGTAAAACGAACTGTCAAACCCAGAAGAAAAAACCGACTAAAAAACACTTTATAAACCATAAAAATTCAATCTCTTTGGCAACAGCGCAGTGTTGCCACATATATAAATATTATTGTGAAAAGCCACAATTTTTCTTGGATACATAAGAATTTCAAAATGTTAATGATAATGTAAACGTTCTGAAATATTACCTGAGTATGAAATTAATATTGTTAATGTCAATATTGTATTCCTATTTTTATTCACAATAGAGACATGTTGGCAAGGAAAGGAAGTTGTTTAAAAAAATGGTGCAATGAATTTAAGGTCTGTAAATTTTCTAATCATTTTGTAAAATTCTACACTCAGCGGCATGGAATCTTGGCCAAACACATATCCGTTTTCAATGTTGAGAATTATTTTCTTATGAGGGTAGGTCAAATACGTGTTTAAGTTTAAGAGGGTAATTCATTATGTTTGTTATGTTTGTCGGACGAAAAACATGGAGTAATTGTCTATCTGACCTCTACAACTTAGTCAATAAACTTTGGTAACTCACCGCCATACTTTCATATATTTCTTAACCCTAGAACATGTATAGCACAAGAAACAAGAAACCCATATCTAATGAGGACCCATAAGAATTAGTACAATATGCAGGTGTTTTTTTTTTTTGTGATCTTCACAGAGAAGCCTAGTAACGCTATGAAAGAATTGGTAAGTATAATGAACCGATTGGGCTGCTTATGTATAGTTATATGTATGTATGTTTGTAACAAGCACTAAGAGGCTTTTGATGTACATTATCGTATTATAACCTACATATATATTGTAATGTAATTGTTCAATATTATTTTGGTGCCAAAAGCGCAGACTGTTTTAAATGTTTAAACTATAGATTTTGTTCTTTGGCAAGCTGTTGCGTCTTCCATTTTCTTTCGAGCAATATTCAAGACGTTCCAAATTCAAACACCTTACATATCTATCAAACCATAGTCCAAAGAACTTTGTCTATACTTGTACATTTCGATTTAAAAAAAGGTTGTAAATAAAAGTTTTATATATTTTTTTTTAATGAAGTGAATCATTTCTTCTGTGTAATTTTAAAGTATTGTACATAATTTTATGAGGTGACGTAATGTAGCTATTTTTTCGGATTTTTGACTGTTTATTGATAGTGTTTTCATTGTGAAAATTCCATTTGGGTAAGTTGTGTTAGGCGTGTTTACGAGGATTTAAATCTACATTTGCATGGGAACAATTTCAACTCTGGTCCTTGAAAAATCTTCTATACTATCTTTGAAGTATTCTTGTTGACATACTAGTCTCAGTATTCAAATCCCTGTAAACAAGTCTGATAATAAATTGAATGTACAGTATGTTAAGAAAACCCTGTCCGACCCGTGAAGGTGTTGTTAGGTATCGATAACTGATTCTACTAATGCATACAAAACCGGACTAAACTTAAAAAGAAACCTCCTAAAAAAATAAATATTATTTTGCAAAAAGAGGTAACTTAATAAATATGCGTTAACCACCCTTCCGCGGCCGGCGGGCGGCAGGGCATGCGGCACGTGGTCGCATCGCTATTCGCTCATAATAATACCGGTGTTGTCTCTTTTTTTAAAAATTACCAAATTTCGGGGAAGTTGGAATTAATTCGCGGGAAAAAAAGATTATTTCAAAATTAATTTGTATTGGTACTATGATGATTACGTAAAATTTTATATTATATTTGGTCATGTGTTTACCTAACCTTTATTATCCTTATGGGTCGGACACGGTTTTCTTAACATACTGTATAATATAGATTCAAAAGTTCAGTGAGAATATTTTAAAAGTAAACTTTTGATAGTGTTTAGGTATTTACATGTCCTTAGAATGTTAGCCCATTTGATATTGATTCGCAGTGCAATGTCTACTAAAATAGTGTTGCGTTGGTGACTTTTATAATAGTGACGCTAAATGGTGGTAATATGTTAGTTTATTCTGCTTTTAATTTTCTCAAAAACTTATTGAAAATTGTGATTTAAATTTGTTTATTGTTAAAATATCATCATCATCCACCTTTTTTGTCGTGCCACTGTTGGGCACATGTCTCCTTTCATACAGAGAAGGATTGAGTGTAATCACAATACTTGCTGATTTCAGGCTTGAAAGTCCAGGTTTCCTCAAGATGTTTTCCTTCGCCTTGTAATTAGTTATTATGTTATGTCAGAAAACACTGACAGCAATTCCTATCTCGTAAACTTCATCTGTTCTTCTACTCAATATGTCAAAGTGCGACTCTAATTTTCACTACGGAAGAAATAAAAATGAGGAACTTTAAAACATTACCACCAATTACCGGTTTATATATCACTTGTTAAAATGCAATGTATTACAATTCGGGGTAGTTAATTATGAATAGTACATTTATCTCTTTTACTCAGTGTTAGGATAACAAAACTTGTGCCTGTAATATTTAGGTACATAATATATCCGCTTTATGGTCGTTGCTGCCTTTTTATACTCTTATCTATTTAATCGATGTAACTTTTAAGAACCTTAATATTATCCTATATTCTGTCTTTCTGTATACTATACGATTCAAGTGACATTTAGTTACAATGAATGACATTGACATATGACGCTGCTGTCAGATGGAATAAGTATTTCAAAACTGGACAAGTGCGAATCGTATTCGCGCAAGAAATTACGATGTTTGGCACACAGGTAGTTTATTACCAGGATTTAGGCTCGGCGCAAATGGGCCACCGACCACAGCCACCGGTTGCCAACGACAGCCACTTAACACACTTTTAATATATTTTGTATAGACGCGCCGCACTCGTGTATTCGGTGGCGGCCACACGCTACAGTAGTGTCCGCGACTCGCCACTAGTGGTCACTACGTGCCACACAAAGCGCCGACACCCGCCACCGTCGCATTGCTCCACTCCCCGCGCAGTTAATCGTCCGTTTGCCGTATATTGGTATTCCGTCGTATTAATCCATCTTGTAACACCAACAGCAGTTCTTGAAATGTAGTCAAACTCATTCGTGGCTGTCGCCCGCTTCTGACCCATTTAGAAATGTGGCGGTAGCGCGACAGACATCGGTGGATTCAAAATATGTATGTATATACGGGTAAAGCCGTGGGTCGCAGGTACTTATCGCTTGGTCTTCGTGGACCCACCAAACAGACCCACCAGTGGGTCCCTGAAGACTGATATGTCTCCATAGACCCACCAGTGGGTCCTCTGAAAATTTATTGTCTTCGAAGACCCACTATTGAGATATTTTCTTTTGACATGTTTAATTATTTTTATTTTGTCTCCTAATACCTAAGTTCAATGTAAGAAAAAATAATAGGTTTTGAATAAATAATTAAATAGTTTATATTTTATTGATGAGTTCTACAGATTATTTCACTAAAGCTTATTGGGATTTGAAGACCTAAATAATTAAATTGTTAATGATAATACTTAATCATCAACTGTTTTATCGCCCCACTGCTGAGAACAGGTCTCCTCTCATACAGAGAAGGATTGAGTGTAATCACCACACTTGCTCAATGCGGATTGGCGATATCAAACTTAAAGTCCAGGTTTCCTTAAAATGTTTTCCTTCTTCACTAAGATACAAGCTGTGCCTAGTTTGGGACCTGCTATTAATTCGAACTAAAGGAAAAGCTCTTCTACTGTGTGTAACTCCTTGGTTTTTTTTACCTTGTAATCAGCAATTGATGTCCAAGATATACTTAAAAAGTACATTATATAACTTAGAAAAGTTACATAGGTACATGCCTGACCTGGAATCCGCACACACCCTCAAGTATGACTTGAGGGTGTTTTAACCACTAGGTCACCGGTTCAAGTTTAATTAAAGTTTATTCTGGATAATATTTAGAATACAACAAGTTCATATTATGAACATCAATTGCGTTAGCGCCATCGCCGTTATAATATCTACTTGCGTTCTTTATTATTATTTCTAAGCTAATGTCGACAAATTGTCGATGAAGTTATACGTGGAACTATTCAATATGTTGCAGCAATCAAACAATTACCTATATTTGTAGAGGCAGTTCAAACGACAGCGATACTGAATCTGTAAATCACGCTATGGTTTTTAAGTTTATTTATCTTACAATAAAAAAAAAATTGAAAGTAACCAATTTAATTTTTTATTATTATTCGTAACCCAATTTTTTTTTTAATAATTAAGTATAACCTAGCGCTTGACCGCAATCGCAAATTAAGTGTAAAATGCTGCGTTGCAATGCAATTGAGAGCTGCTGTTCATCAGTTATCCAATTCAGACATACAATTTTTGAACAGAAGGGGTGGCAAAGTACTTTTACACGAAGGATATGAATTTATTAGATTTTAGAATACGAAGGCGGATGCTGGAAAACGGAAAAATTAAGACTGTAAAATATCAACTTTGAAAAAATAAGTGCAATTAGTTTTAAACTCAATATCGTACCTGTATCGTTATTAAGCCGGTACTTATTATATTTTTTCCTCGTACTACACTGCTATATACTGGATCCATTCTTACAAATTTTCTTTTTATAATATTGATATCCTTCGTGTAAAAGTACTTTGCCACCCCTTCTGTTCAAAAATTGTATGTCTGAATTGGATAACTGATGAACAGCAGCTCTCAATTGCATTGCAACGCAGCATTTTACACTTATTGAAATACACCACTTATTTTACAATATAATGTTTTACGGATTTCATATATCTACATGACAATGGCAAAAAAGATAAAACTTGACTTAAAAGATTATTTCAATATTATTCTCGACCTGCCAATACGAATTTAAGGTTCACTAAACTATTCAGTAGTACTACTAGTCTAATAACTAATTGCACTTATTTTTTGAAAATTGATATTTTGTAGTCTTAGAATAATATTTTATTTTCACCGGTTTTTTTTCTATTCGCACCATTCAAAAATAATAATAGGTATAATTAAGGATGTTTATAGTTAATAAGTAAAGGACTGATTTATGTTATTTTGCTATTATTTTTTCTTACATTGAACTTAGGTATTAGGAGACAAAATAAAAATAATTAAACATGTCAAAAGAAAATATCTCAATAGTGGGTCTTCGAAGACAATAAATTTTCAGAGGACCCACTGGTGGGTCTATGGAGACATATCAGTCTTCAGGGACCCACTGGTGGGTCTGTTTGGTGGGTCCACGAAGACCAAGCGGTACTTATATACTATGTAAAAAATTAAAAAAAAAAATATTTATTTTATTCCGTTTTTAGTATTTGTTGTTATAGCGGGAACAGTCATACATCACATGTTACGATTAATGCGATACCGCGTGTTGACATAGAATCCCGTTTTTATCCTTTGGGTACCTATGGAATCCCGAAAAGGGCACCTCATGAAGGCTTCGTTTTTTTTTTTTATTTTGAAGTAACTAAACGTCATTTAAAATCGTCTTTAATTTCTCAATGTTTTGTAAAGGTCGGTACTGATACTCTTAGATGACTAAGATCACATCTTCTGCCACACCATTTATCATAGGGTATATCCCCACTTAAGGCTCGATGAGGGGACCTATTTTTTAGGTATACAGCTACGCGAAATGCGTCTTCCCAGTAAGCCTTAGGTAGTGAGCTTTCAGCCAGCAGCGATCTCGCCTTCTCGGTTATAGATCGGTGGGTTCGCTCTGCAACTCCGTTTTGTTGAGGGCTGTAAGGCGTCGTTGTTTGATGCGCGATACCTTTTGATGAAAGATAATCAGCAAAAACTTTATTAACAAACTCTGTGCCGCCATCAGTCCTAATCCTTTTTATTTTAAAACTTAATTGATTTTCAACTAAAGTTTGAAAATGACAAAATTTATCTTTTACTTCGGTCTTTGAACTTAAGAAATACGCAAAAACTTTTCGGGTATAATCATCAACTAAAGTTAACATATATTTATTACCTTGAAAAGAGGTTGTAGACATAGGTCCACACAGATCACAGTGGATCAACTCTAAAGGTGAAGTTGCTCTATTAAAAGCTATCCTTTTAAAAGGTTTTCTTGCTTGTTTGCCTTCTACACAAGCGATGCAACTTGATTTATCTACTACGGAAAATTCTACCCCTACCTGGTGATTCTTCAACCGATTCATGCCTATTCGACAAAGGTGTCCAAGTCTCTTATGCCAGATTTGATACCTATCCTGACAGTCAGAGTGCTCATCTTTTGTTAAATAATTATCAGCCACAGTGTTGGAAACATTTGTAGAGCCATTAAGTACATACAATCCACCACAGGGCGAAGCATGAAGAAGCGAATCACCTGTAACACAAAAGGTATCATTTTTATAAAAGTTACATCCATTTTTATTAAAAACACATATAAAACCCTTATCTACAGCTTTTTGTACAGATAGCAAATTAGCATTTAAGTCTGGTACATAAGCAACATCAGAAATTGTATTTATTTTATTTTTAGGTGTCGAGATCGAAATATCTCCTAATCCTAAACATTTGATCTTTTCACCATTTGCGACAGTTACGGTTCCTCTATCAGTCAACTTTATATGTTGAAACCAATCACGCCTTGAAGACATATGTTTAGTTGCACCTGAGTCTACATACCAAACATCCTTGTTTTCAGATCCAGAAGTATTCAAAGCAGTAAATGAGGAGTCATTTGTACTCGTAACATTACCCTTTTCCTTCTTCTTTTTCAATGGACAGTCTGGTCTTTTATGTCCGGGTACATTACAGTCATAACATACTACTTCCTTCTTCTTTTTGGATTTAGGTTTCACTTTTGCTTGAAATACCGAATCCGTCGTTAATGTGTCGCTTTTAGACATTTCATTAAGGAGTCTCGTTTTTACCAGGTCAGTAGTTACATCAACATTGCAATTTTCAAGCGCCATAATGAGGGGCTCATATTTTGGAGTGAGTCCACCTAAAAGTATAGCGGCAATCGACGTATCTTCTATCACCTTCCCAATATCTGCAAGATCCTGTGCAGTTGAAGTAACTGCATTTATGTACTGTTCAATGTCTGCATAATCTGCGAGACTTAAGCGGTACAACTTACGTTCAAGAGCTATTCTTCGTCCTATACCGTTATCCTCAAAAGCTTTCTGTAAAGATTTCCACGCTTCCGATGCAGTCTTTGCACTTCTAACGTGAGTTATAGCTGCACCATCTACAGTTAGGCAAATCTTAGCAAGAGCTTTTGTATCGTACTTTACCCTTATAGCCTGAGGAGTTGTGTCACCTTCTGGGTATCCAGTAACGGCAAACCAGAGATCCTCGTGGAGTAGGTAGTTTCTCATTTTAAACTTCCACGTCGGATAACCCTCCTTGTTTCTTAAGCCAAAGGTTGGTAATGACGAAGAGCTTGACTTCGCCACAACATTACTATCACCAGTATCATGTGACATGTTTACGCACACCAAAATACAAAACAATATTTTCCAAAAAATACACTTTTGTATATATTTCACACACGGATTTTATACTCCACAATATCGTGCTGATAACGTTTTGTAGATATAAAGGTCGACGGGGTTCGTGGCACCGTGGTAAATAAATATTTTAAAGGAAAGATGTTGTTCGGTGAAAAGTTTATATTGAAGTAAGCGCTAAGGTAAACAAGGCTTTCAAATAAAATAAAAATAGAATAGAACACAATGAAAATAATAACACGTGCCAGTAGGCTCTAAGGCCTGGTTTACACAGCTGAGATTAGGCATAATCTACAACAGATACTCTGTCCAAGGTATGTTGTTTCTTCGTTAATTTCGTCGAGCAATCCGACTATTGAAATGTACCATAAAGTTGTTGCGATTTATTTAATTATGAAGGAATTGTTAAAATTAAATTCAATATTCTATAGCTGGTTGTTTGATTTTAACCCACTCAATGCTGAGCTCGCACATGGGTGGTTTGATTTTAAACTGTAATAACTTTACGAGTTAAAAAACGTCAGAAAGTAATGAGATGATGGTTTCATTATAATTTATTGGTAGCTCAAATGCCCTGCTGATATTTGAAGTTCTGAAAAAAGCCAATTCTAATCTGTCATGCCGAACTCTCCTTTGGGCGGGCAAGATTTGTTTTCGGAAGTCGCAAACCTTTTGTAAGTTTTAGTACGATAAGCATGTAGCTGTAATTTGATTTCTTCAATATTATTTTCAGTTTTAATGTCTGAAAAAAGAAAGCAATCATTATTATCTACATAAAATGAAACCCTAAAAAAAAATTAATGTACAGGACCGCACATCAAGCTACAACAATCTGTTAGATTTCTTTATTAGATTTTCAACTTTATCTCAAAAGTATTAAGACTTAAGCTTAATTGGGAATAGTTGACAGTTTAGGGTAGCTTGACCTGCTGTCGTCTGTACCATTTTTTTTACTAATTTAATGCAGTATGTATACAAAAAAGTTGCCAACACCTGACTTTTTATTAAAGCCCATAAATTTACTAATTAAAATAATTTTTGAATTTCTATAAACAAAAATAGCTAAATTACTCAGGTTTACATGATTTCGTTCCATCTTAAAACATAAACTGAAAGTTATGACTTCCTTTCAGGCTCCATTACTATTTCAACTATTAACAAATAAAACTGTCACACATTTGACACAAATATCGCAGAAAACTACACATATACGCTACAGTCAGATAGTGTAGCAATGAAATTCTAAATATATGGCTACAGTACACGTAAACTGAACATAACAAACGGTTCATGACGGAATCTTCAGTTTCATGCCGAGAACGGCAATGGGCGGGCAAGATTAACCCATTATTCTGGCTAACTGCAGCTCCTGAAACTAATTTCGATAGAAAGAAAAGGCAGGAATAAATTATGTCAAATTGTTAGCTGTTTGAAACTGTGTTACATAGGTACTCGGTACTCCATCGGACATCGGTTTACGTACCTAGTTAAAGGTAAGCAAAGAAAAAAAAACCTCCTTCAGTTGTAGTGGGTCGGACGACAGCAGGTCAAGCTTCCCCAAACTGTCAAATGTTCCCAATCAACCTTGAGCATTAATGATTCAGAAAGAAACTTGAAAACCTAATCCAGAAATCTGGCAGATTGTAGTAGTTTGATGTACTGTCGTCTGTGCGTCACAGTTTTGACCCGATAATGTAGATATAAATAAGTAAGGTGCTGCAAACACGGTTCGGAAGGAGCTACATCATCCGGTATGATCAAGGTACGAGATAAAATTAAAGCGATCGTTATGAAAATGAATTGTCTCTCAACAACCCGGACATTGTTTATTTAGTCCAAAGACATTAAAATTAATTTACTCTATCATCATAGCACTTACATCAAAACCACTATTACATTTTTTTTAACGTATTATAAACGAGTGCTTATTAAAGCGAGCTAGTTTATTAAGAGCCTGTTCACTCTAGCCTTGAAGACATGTGAATTGTAGTCAAACGGAAACACTGCCGCCTGCCGGGCACCGCTGGCACATTGTTCCAGTTCCTTGAATTACGCGGTATAAAAGATGAGGTGAAACGCTTCGTCCGATGGGTCGTCGTCGATGATGGAATAGAAATGGAGGAATTACATAATGCAATTGACGCACACATTCTCCAAAGTGCAGCCTATAGAAGACCGACAGGCTAGCTGAGCGTTTCTCTTATTTTTTGCCATATTTTCAAAAAATCGCCAATAAAAAAAAATACACTATATCGCTTTTTTGGTCATGAAATCAGATAAATTATTGTATGAGTATTTTAACTTTTCTACAGGAATTCTGTTTGATTTAAGATTAAATTTATAAAAATCTAAATCAAGGTAGGCTAAGCGTTCTTATTTTGTTACTCCTTAATTGGTAAAAAAAAAATCGAAGTTGCAAATTCTGTAGCTAAATTTTCTGTTTCATAAAATTCATGATAAGTTTGATAAAATCATCGCAAAGGACTACTAAGAATAGCGACAAATATTTCCAATTTGGGTGCTTTAACATTTTTTTTGTTACCTTTAATCTAAAGTAAATTAAAAGTTTTGATTATATGAAAAATATACAAAATTAAAAGAATTTGCTTATTTTTTTATAAAAATGTTTAGCAAAATTGATATTTTATACATGTAATGTTCATTTATATTGAATAAATAAATACAAAAGTGAGTTTAAAGACGGGAGATGTTTGGGACAGTAACAAAAAAGGAGTAATTAGTAACAAAATAAAAAACACAAGGTTGCGTCTACAATGGTTATTTTTAATAAACTGTATTCTTTTAAACTTGTTCCTTCCCCTTTGTGTCAGTGTTCTACATCGAACTGTGAATTTGAACAGTCCGCACATCACATCTTGTGGGAGTGTGTTCTTTGGCAGAATGAACGCAATATTATGTTGGATAGTGTACAAGTTACATCCGGAGTCATTTATTATACGGACCTTGTAGAAACTAGAACCAATTTCCGTGCGTTCAGGCGCTTTTGCCATACCTATTATTGGAATCAATTGTAACAGCTAATACCTACTTAGGACCCATTAACTTAATCAAATTTTATTCCGTGGTGTTTGGCAATCTGGGCTTCTCCCAGTTGCAATAATGTCCCTTTGTGCCGTTTGGCCTAGTTCTGTTCTGTCTCCTGCTTGTTAGGGAGGGAAGTGGAAAAAATATCTTTTTTCTTACTCCTCCGCTATTCTTTTCTGATTAATTTCGTTGCGGGACCCAAGACAGTTGAATCGTTTCTCCGGGACTCGTCGAGCTTCATTGCTCGGCGTTTTTCTGGCGGTCGCCACTGTTGATTCTGGCTTTCAGGAGTTGCAGTGGTTGGGAAAAGTGTGGCGGGTTTTGTCCCATAAAAAAAAAAAAAAAAAAAACTGTATATACCTAATCAGACCCGCCGTTACGTATTTTTGACACTTTTTTGAATTTAACATTAATTCCATACTAACTTGACAATCTTATGTCATTTTGTCATTTAAGAACAAATTAACAAAATGGAAATATTTAGCTTAATATTATAACCATTTTATATGACAATAATGACAATAATTTTTATATTTATATTTTGATTTTATTCTTTCTAAATTTTTCTTTTTTATTTCTTCCAACTTATCCGGGTTCTGTTTTAATTTCTCTCTATTACGCTTCATTTTTTCTGCCGGAGTTAGTGGCATTTTGTTGTGCTGTTAAATTGTAAACATAGCTTTATGATTCCGTTTTTGTTACTTAATTTTTCTGCTTATACGTTACTACCCCAAAGTAACAAAAAAGGAAGTAACGAAACGAGCGTTTAATTTCATCGAAATATTGTTGTGGTAGTTGAAATTACAGTTACGTCTATTATTATACACTAAATTTTATACGAAGCTAATAACTATTGCACTATGATAAAAAGAGTGGGTAAATATTGCCAACTTACCTTGAAACAGCAATAACAAAAGCCGGAATGAGATTCACTCTTAAACGGGTACGTGTACACATTTCAAACTTCGGAACAGCAACTGACGCAATAGCAATACATCGATATGGCGGTATTTTGTGAGATCTACGTTATTGCTAGTTCCAAAAAATATAACTAAATTGATATTTCTTAATAATTTGCATGTCTAAATTGGGTAACAAAAACTGAAATCCATTTTTGGAACTGTCTTTGGGACATGTTTAAAATTAATTTATAACCATAAAATTATAACCAAATTACCATGAAGGAAATATTACGTAAAACCTTTTACCTTGTAATACGATTTATAATCAAATCTCAGAATAGTTTCTTTGAATTATATCAAAACATTTAAATTTGAAATTGCGATTGGTAGACTGGGACATACGAATTTTCATACATTGCAATTTGCGACAGTTTATATTTAGTTGATTTTTTATTTTAGTATGACATATATATATTATTTGCTAAGATTTTTTCTGTAAATTTGAATTACAGGAGTGCTTCTAAGTAAAACAGTATTAGCAATTTATAGATTACACCAAAGTTATTCATCTACAAAATCACGGGACATTCAACAAATGTGTAATGGCAAAAAAAAAGAGAAATGCTCAGCTACTCTTCGTCTGTGATCCATGCTTTAGAGACCATTTTAGACTTGATTTGATTTTGTCATGCGATTTCGATTTTTCTTTCATCATTTGATAAACGATTTTTCTTTGGTACGAGTATCCAAACGTACAATTTGATTAATCAACAGCATTGTTACCAGATCTATAAAAGTTACCCCATTATATGCACATTTTTAACTAGGAATCATGTCACTGTTATAAATTTTTCAATTAACTGTTAGTTCAATCTTAATGCGCTCGTCAATGCATTTAATACCTATTTTGTGGACGTTAATATTATTATATTTTTTTAGAATATAGTGAATGTGACTAATATAGTACTCATAAGTAAATAGTTCTTTTTACTACCTACTACTATTTGCCTTGTGTAGTGGTCGCAAACGCCATTGTTATTCATTCTAAACTTTAAATAGAACTTCCGTATAACCGGCGAAATATGGGTATACTAAAAAGAACACCTCTACTTTTTTCTTCGCCAATAATATTTCCGATCGATGAAATTATTTTGTATTTCTGATTCCGATTTTAATTTTTTGCAGGGACATTCAATATTTTATAGCGGTAACATAAATACACGTGAGTCGAGAAGTGGGAACTATATGACTTTCATAAAGTGGCAACATTTCCAGTGATGGCCGATGTTTCAACTTGAACGGGATGTTAACGACCGTTGCCGAATTTTAGTGTTGAAATTAATCAAGTTTCTCATAATTCGGTGTTTTTATGTGAATGTTATTTTTATATTAACATTTGTGTCATATTGTGTGTTTATTAGTGACTAAATTGTAAGTGTTGTTCGGAAAAGAATGTTTGTTGTGCCCTCGCTCTAACAGGATCACTGGATAATAAAATATTGGATTACGGTTGGCTGTTTATTTAGTTGTTGTGGACTAAAGGTAAGTCTCATTACTTCATCCACTTATGTAATAAGTCTAGTTTAAGGCTTATGTGACGGTTTTTTAATGCCACGAAAGCTAAACGCGTGATATGCGAGAGCCGAGCGCCCGGGCGAGATAACGGAAGATCTTAGTAGATTGACAAGATTCTGATAAGATTCTTTTCTTCACGTCACTGCAGACCCATGAGTACACACCTTACAACCTCTCGTTCATACATAAAGCGACAAATATACGCAAAAACTAGTTTGAACGTAACAAACATTGAATTGAATATGCTTCATGCTCTATTTCCCACTGAAAAATTTGATATAAATTGAGAAATCGCAGTGAGAGGTATTTACGTACCCAAAAGACATTTCGTGCAACACATTCCACTTAGTTCTGCACCACAAATTTAATGGAAAGGAGTTATTTTCTTTTTAAAAACTTAAGTTAGGAAACTGTTGTTGAACATTTAAATTCTCATCCAAGTGGGCTCGTGAGAGTACTGCTACTGTGTTACTATCTGAAGATCCTTAACATTCCAGCCTTATATAAAAATGTATGTAATGAACTACATAATCAATTTAAAAAGTTATATAAAGTTTCCTTACTCAAAACTTATTTTTAACTCTTATATAAACACTTTTAATTTACACCATTATCTGATAACTACTCACATTTTATCTCACGTGTTCTTGACCTAAAGTAACAAAATTTCCTTCATAAAAAAATTCCCACATTAGAAAATACTTTGGAACATAATCATACATACTAAGATTATTAACATTCCTTAATCAGCAGTTATATTTTTATTACTTAAGTAATGTCATTTTCTGAACATTATAAAATATTTGATACAGATATTTTCAAGATATTGTACAAAACAAATCAATGCTATAACAGAAAAAAAATCAAGTTACAACCTGGTATTAATATAATAGAATATTTTATCAGGCTGCTTTTTGAACTAATGATCTGTATATTATGATTACAAAATTTAAATTTATTTAAGTATTTTTAAGAAAATAACTGACATTAATAAGCACAAGAACAAAATATATTGTGTAATTAGTATGCTGGTATTTAGACAGTTATATTTATCAACTATTTTATTACTTATTATACATCTCTAGGAAAATAAAAATAATAAGGCCATACCTATAAATAAATATTTATAAAGTATAAAACATTACAATTAATAATCAAATACTGCTAACACTAAAAGCTGCTGAATATTTCTGGATCATATTATTATTTTAATTGTATGTATGTATAGTTTTAAGTCACAACTTAAGAAATTGTTGATTGACAAAGATTATTATTCCATCAATGAGTTTTTAGATGATAACAGTATAAAATAAGAAAATGTTAACTTGAATGTCCAATATTGTTTTTAATTAATTTGTACGCCTTGCAAGGCAAAACATAGTGTTACAACACAAATTTTATACCATGTACCGTATTACCTTTGTTTAACAAATAAAATATTTTGACTTTGACTTTTTTTGACTTTGTAGACTTTAAGAATGTGGAATTGAGTAGTGTAAAGTTCAATCAACACTATTTTAAAAAACAAAATAATTACCATGTAAAAATAAATTTAGTTTAAAATTATTATCCTTCTAGGTTAGTTTATAATTTAGTTCTTTCATTTCATTTTACACATACTTATATCAATTACATTTTTAAATGTTAAAATATAAAAAATAATAACCCACCGGTATCAGAAACAGGGTCCAAGCTACCGGTGGTCAGGGCTCCAGAGAAAGGCATTATAATTTATTATTAAGAACCAGGTTCTTGTTTATAGGCATAAAAAATAGAATGATGCACAAAGTATATGCAATGGTTGTAGCAGGTGGCAGTCTGAGGTTTCAACTATAAATGTATGTATTTTAGAATCTTGAAACCGAAATTAATGAGTGTATTTTTTTTTATAAATTATAAACTAGCGCTTGGTGCAATCCCGCCTGATGGTAAGCAGTAACACAATCAGTGATGGTAAAGCGCACTAGTTTATTAAGTGCCTATTCACTCTAGCCTTGAAGACACTCAAATGCTTGTATAATGTAATGATTCATAAAGGTTCTGTGACTGACTGATGGTCAGTACACAGCCTAAATCATGTAACATAACTAAGCACATCTGTTCCCGGGACGAGTTGTGCATAGAAAATTTGTCTAAAGAACTTACTGTATAAGACCTGATGACAACTCATCCGCTGAGTAGGTTTTATAGGAAATTGAAGATAAAATGTCAATATTACTGTACATTTTCAAGTAAAACAATTGCTCAGTTGATAAGAGCATAAACTCATCAGTTTGATTTCCACAGCAGGCAAATATCCTTGGGAGTTTTCCATCAAGTAATTTCTTAGTAGCACCTTGAAGTTTAGATTTGTGTCTGGTTGATGACAATAGCATCATAAAACATGTGACTTAAACATTACTCGGAAAATATGGACGCTCTATAGGTACGGACGACAGTTAATGCTTTAGAGATAAGGTTGAAAATCTAATAAGGAAATCTAACAGATTGTAGTAGCACAACTCTAACTCCTCTCCCCTCCCCCTGCCCCGGATGACAGCAGGTCGAGCTACCCAAAACTGTCAAATAGAGCCTTAAAGATTCATCTATGAAGTTGAAGATCCAATAAAAAAGTATGACAGCTTGATGTGCTGTCGTCTGTTCCTATGTATTTTTATACTGCAGGTTAAACACAGTATTTATTTCATGACATCATTGACATATGGCACCTTTGTACAAGGTCAGCGCTCGCTAATTACACCAATAGCATATTTGTTTCCTATTTAATGGTTGTAACTCAAGCATTACTTGCAATGTTATGACTGGTAATGTTTCACAATTTTACTTCTAACTTTTCAAGGTTTAAAATGCTACGTTTTTATTGATCACCATTTATGACCTTTTCCCATTCATAAAAACATGAGGTCTGTGTTCCAGCATATAAAAAAAAATTTGGCTGATGAACTGGAGTTTTGTTATGTTTATAATCACCATTTAAAATAGGTTCTAGGTTGAAATAAAATTGTGTGAAGACAAATTAAGGAACATAAAAAACTGCACTATTTGGTTTGCTAAGTTCTTCAGATTATCATTTTAGTTTTTTCTAAAGTTTTGCCACCAAGGAAAGAAGTGTCCTGCTAGGTATCTTGCAGTTGAGTCACTGTTAAGTGTATCACGTGTAACATTGGATGCATTAACGTGACAATATCGTTTGCAATTCATAATATAAAAATAAATGAGAAAGAATAATAATGTTAGGTATCCATAATGCGACTAGGGAATTACCACCCATCCTGTTAACTTACTGTGTTGATTGTTGTATTTATTTTAAATATTGTAAGCGTTCTAAGGGGAGGTACTAAATATAAATGGTTTTATATATTATTTATTAATATCTAACACCATATCACTATATTCAATTCCATAGGCAACAAATGTGTGTTGCTTGTAAGTTTGTTTTGATCGAAATTCATGATCTGAAATCGTAAACACTGTTTTTCTTTTATGGTGTTTCTATACTTGATAATAAATCGACTAGTGACTTAGATCATGTCTATGTGTGCTGGATCGGTGGTAGGCCGTAATATTGGCTGCCGCCACCACCAATCAGACAAAGTCTTGCCACCAAGCGATTCGTCGTATTCCGGCATGATGTCTAGAGAAGCTCTCTAGCAATCTCCCTCTGGCGCAGCATCGTTGGCGGTGCTGTTGGGTTTAACATTGCATCACCTCTCTCTACTGCCGTCTTCCTTCCTATTCACTAAGGTTTTTTTAAGTTAATAGGCTTAATAAACTAGCGCCCTTACCATTGACGTTTGTATCACTGCTTACCATCAGGCCGGATTGTCAGTCAAGCACTAGTTTTTAATTATTTAAAAAAACCATGAAGGAACTACCAGTCGCATGTCAACATCACGCTACATGGTTTTTCTGACGTACCTGAATTGCCCAGAAAAATGGATTTAATTAGAATATTAGCTTTTATAGAGGGCTTAGAAGACGTTGCCGCTCTTCGCTACCGCCACGCGCGCGATGGACCATACACGCCGAACGTTCAGCTACGCCCGCCGAACTTTCGGTCGCGCAACGCATCGTGTAATGTGTCGCTTGCTATGCAAAATACATTAAATGCGTTTTAGCTGAAAAAACCGCCCGAAGGAAGGTTAGGCCCTACGCCGAACGCGGCGTAATTTCGGCTGATGTATCATAGAGTACTTGAAAATTTGAAATACACTACGAGCGTATTTAGCCGAAATTTCGACGCCGTACGTTCCGCAGATGTGTCGCGACACTTAAAAAGGCGAAAATTTATATGTATGTAAGTATGTCATATTATGGATGTTTGGTACTCTTTTACGCTAAAACTAATTTACGGCTAATGATCGGATTTAGATGAAATTTGGTACATAGTTATTAGCGGTGAGCATGACGCAAAAAACTACAAAAACACAAAAAATAAGGAATGGTTGATGGAACATTCGTCACATCCACGCGAAACGGCTGTCGCTCAGCATTATGCTGCGAACCCATACAAAACAAAAGCCCAGCACTGGTTTTCATTGTGTGTCTTGCGACTTCCACGAGAACGAATCCGCGGGCAGAAACTAGTCACCATACAACCAGAATTTTTACACAATATCAACAATGATGTGCCCTAGTTCTATTTTTAATGTACTTTCTGAGTATTTCCTGAATGGATTGTTAAAGACATTAACAAGAAGTTACTTTTAGCCGTTCGTATTAGTCGGCTGAACGAAGCGGTCACCCATTTGGCAGTGAGCCATGTTTACCAACATAATCTTACAAAATTATGTTATTTTTTTTTTACGTATAATATAAACGTACTTTGTTTTTAGGCTGAGAACTCATCATTATTTATAGGCTCTTTGAAAGTTGTAAAAATGTGAACTGTCTTAATTTAAAGCTGCTCCACAAAGGCTGTTTTTTAAGTTAGTACTTTATATTTTACGAGTATAATAAAGTTTGTGTCATAGATCCAATAAGTAAATATTGTTGTTATTAAAATTATTGTACTTATTTTATTAGTACTTAATTTTAATTTACCACATCACAACTCATGTCCTCTTTTCCATAGATTCACGAAAAGCGGCTCATTCTTAGGTTGCCTTTAAAAGATCGGTTTTAAAGACCGTGTGTCACCTCTTGTAAAATTTCTACATTTATAATCTGCTATCAGTTTAATCACAATCGTTGATTTGTCAGAACATATTATTATGGTTTTAATATTTATCTATAGGTAATATAGGTATGGTAGTATTTATAGTACTTATATACAGTATGTTAAGAAAACCCTGTCCGACCCGTGAAGGCGTTGTTAGCTATCGATAACTGATTCTACTAATGCATACAAAACCGGGCTAAACTTAAAAAAAAAATCCCCCTAAAAAAATAAATAGATATTATTTCGCAAAAAGAGGTAACTTAATAAATGCGCGATAACCACCCTTCGCCTGCCGCCCGCGGGGGGCGGGCGGCAGGGCATGCGGCACGTGGTCGCATCGCTATTCGCTCATAATAATACCGGTGTTGTCACTTTTTAAAAATTACCAAATTTCGCGGAAATTGGAATTAATTCGCGGGAAAAAAAGTTTATTTCAAAATTCATTTGTATTGGTACTATGATGAATACGTAAAATTTTATATTATATTTGGTCATGTGTTTACCTAACCTTTATTATCCTTATGGGTCGGACAGGGTTTTCTTAACATACTGTATAATACTAGATGGTATTTCTTTACACTGTAAATCTACTGTATAATTAAAACTTGGCACTCATACCTACAATAGGAACTTTCCTATAAAGCAGTAAATAAAAGCTGATTATAATCATAATGTTTCGGAACCAAAATTTAATTACGTTTCATTTAGTTTGTACTAATAATCACGCTAACGCGCTGTTAGCTGGAATGGCGGCAAAAAAAAGACCAAGTACTTCAAAACCAGTCGCCCCACATATGAGTAATACCTATCTAATAGTAATTAAAAGAGTATCATTCGGGTCGAACCATGATAACGGAACGTGAAATTGGGCATCAGTTGTCTCTTTTTTTTGTAAAAAAAAAAAAAAACGTGTTGTAACACGTCCGTACATAATACCTACATATATATTTTAAAAGATAGTACCTAACGGCCGGACGGGACGATAGAATATTAGGCTACGCTTGCACGCTGGATTGTATGCCATTTCCACATCTATACTTGTGCCAAGCTCGATAAAGAATACAGGTAAACAAACCATGATAGGGTTATCACAACTCACGCTTTACAAATCTCCTATTATTTACAATATTATCGACTTTTACATGCTAACTATTTATTAACAAGTCCTATTGTATATATTTCAATATAATCTGAAATCCAGGTATTGAACACATTTTGTGGAATTCAGACTATGAATAAAGTTGAGACATTTATCAATACAATTTTGTGTATTTTAACTAACTAAATACTTTTCAAATCAACTGCATAACATATGATTATAATTCTTTCAAGTGTGTTCTACTTATATGTATCAAAAATTTAACCTGTTAGAAAATTATACTATTAAATGTGTGTCATATTTCATTCAAATCGGTTAAGCGTTCTATGCAAATCATAAATATCTAAACATTAATAAACTGTTTACACTAGTAGGAAGTAGGACTATTACTTGTATGTAAATCATTTAAGTATTTATTTTATTATTTATGTACACACAATAAAATACATAAAGATACGACAAAATTAAGATCTGAGTACAAAGGTGCTGCTTATTTGTTAAGAATTTTTTTCCAGCAGACCTGCGAAAGGAGAAGTAAAACAGAAATGTTGACAGACAATAGTGTCTAAGAACAAGGAGGACATAAAATATGAATATGATAAGTATAAAAGTAATAATATTAAATATGCCTAAACATAAAACCAAAAATAATTATATAAAATTTAGAAATAGTGTTTAAATCACGAATGTTAGGCGGGAGTTCCACAATCTTACAGCGTTTGCTTACATCTATTCTTTATTGAATTTGGCCCAAGTATAGATTCCTTCGTGTCTCAGAAAGCACGTGGTTGGTCTCGGCTGTCATTCGTAGATCTTTGTTAGTAGTTACTTTCTTCGGGTATTTTGAAGCCCAAAACCTGATAAGCAGTCCATCAAAGAATATCATGTTACCCCCAATAACTGGAATGTGGAGTCCAGATAGGCAGATGCTACATGTGAAACATTGGTAATCAGCAGCCGACTCCAACATAGTTTAGAATAGGCTCATGGTCATGAAGATATAAACATAGTATTGTTATAAATGTATGGATATTATGATGCTTGTAAGATCAGTTCAGGCCAGGTAGGGTGACGGTCTTCGCGGGGTGGCTCGGAGCATCTAGATGAGAGTGGCGTGGGGTCGAGTTGAACGGCGTGTGTTTGGTGACTCTTATGTCCATCATCATCAACCTTTTTTTATCGTCCCACTGCTGGGCACAGTTCTCCTCTCATACAGAGAAGGACTGAGCGTAATCATCACGCTTGCTCAATGCGGGTTTTTTATGTCCATCATTTCTCCTATAGACTTTTTATGAAAAGCTACTCTTAATATGGCTTTATGTTTCTTTGGTACCTTAACCAAAGAAACAAAAGGGCACATTATATTGAGTCTTAATAGAACAAAAAACAGAGATAGAACAGAAGAAAACGTAAATAATGTTACAACTAAAAAAAAAACTGCACTGAGTACCTACTTAATTGAAGCCCTATTCCTATTAATTGTAGTCGACCTCTAAAATAGTCTAGTTACCGAGTTTTAATCTCTTTAAAGCCTTCATCAAACTTAGACCTACTTCTAATGATCATCCGACTCGAGCTTACATATGTAGTAATCAAATGCTTAACATAAAGATTCTTGGCTTAGATGCCGAAAACCTTGAAGCGGTTCAGCAGTAATCTTGAAGGCCTAAAGTTTTACAAATTTTGTCTATGATTGCATGCATATTAATCACATAATTACACAGTATTACTTAAAACAAAGTCGCTTTTTCTTTCCCTATATCCCTATGTATGACATCTTTAAAACTGCGCAATAGATTTTGATGCGATTTTTTTTAATAGATAGAGTGGTTAAAGAGGAAGGTTTATATCTATAATAACATCCATTAAATAGTAGAGGAATAACATTTTTTCCCTGTTTGCAGTGAAACGTAGGCTGAACACTACGAGATTTATCAAAATAATGTACCTACTAAATATTGTAATAATTGAAAACGTTTACAGAAAAGTACGCGATGGTATTATATATACATATGTCTATCTCTTATGGATATCACACAATAACATTTTTTGTCATTTACATTTTACGACGAATATTGGCTGATTTTCGAAGCGATTTTAACCAATGCAGCATTAAGTAATCTTTATACAATTCAATACCTTAAATACATTGTTGATTTAAGTGAATATTTTCGAAGATATTAATTACAAATTTAAAAATTGCGGTGCGTCGCGTTTGCGGCGGTATTAACCGGCCGGGGCGGCGAAAGCAGCAGGCCGCTATGTTTTATACAACGTTCACAGTTTTTCTGTAGTCTAATTTAGTATCAGCATTACACCTATGCGAACCCGGGTCGGGTCGCTAGTTAAAATATAATCGTCAACATTCTATTGGATACATTTTAGAATCTGGTGAATTTTTTCGATTCAAAGTGGAATCTCAGCACCCAGTACTGCAAAAACTAATGAATTTGTGACAAAAACTGTCACTACTGTATTTTTATCAAACAAACTTGCCGTTACGTTTGTCGCGTCACAATCCCAAACTAAATACTAATAAGACTAAATGCAACAAAAGTCAAAAGGTATTTTTTATTTAAAAAACTAAAACTATAGTTTTTACGCCTTCGAAATATTCTTGGACCGAGCTGTTTAGAAAATCCAGATACTCAATAAATCGTCCGCAGACAAAGCGTAGAATTACCTACAAGAAACTGAAACCAAACGCCAGATACAGGTCGAAAAACATCGAATTTGTCACCGAAAATGGAGACGTGAAACCACCAACTGTGCCCTTGCAAAAACACGTATAAAAACTATTCGTGAACCGTCGGCAGCTAAGTCGGTAATCCGGCCCAGATTAAAAGCATCAATGGAATTCGGGAATGGGATAACGGCCCACTCGGTCTGAACGTACGGTCGGCAAGGTCGTTGCGCCTGTCACCAGACCGGTTTGTACCAGCGTTTACTTAGTCGATTTCGCTTATAGCGAACAAAAATAAGTTTTTAATAATTGGCTGTATTTAAAAGAACTTGTAGGTATACTCTTGATATATTGCAAAGGATATTGAAAAAATGTGTTGAATACAGAACCATTCTTTTCATTGAACACTGAGAATAGCCCAGGGTTCCAACATAGACGGGGAAACGTACTACAAGTCTTTACCTAGTTTCAGTAGCCATTCCATTTTACTCATTTACACTTCGTGTGTCGAACTTGGATCAAGCAGTTAGAGATCAGGCTATATCTAGTACCCAGTTATCTTCGAAACTCAAATAATAGCCTCAAAACTAGTCGCAAACTAATTCTATTGCGCGGGGATCCGCCTCGTTGAGAGGTACAAAGTTGATTAGGAAGCGTCCGATAATTTCCTCTATTCGCAACTGGCGAGTTTCTGGTATTACGTACGGCGACCTGCCGACTATTCTTCATATTCCTATTTGTTGCCTCTAAGTGTTTGTGTTACATAATAAACGTAGAAACTAGTTAAAACTCCTAGAATGGTTCACCAAACCCCCAAACTAAAAAGTTAATCTGCAATCCGCCTAGCCTTTTTTTTTTTCAATTTTAGGTTCAGCTTCCAGTCTAACCAAATGATGATAAATTGTCTGCCTCTCTTGGAAGATGATGTTCGATGGTAAGACTGGTTGTACTAAGTTTGGGCTCCTGACTTCTCGTAACGACTAAAGTGGCAATGTCCCAAGTTTACGATCCACAAATATGTTTGACTGCATTTGAGCAATATTCTGCCACTGCGGTAAAGTAACCGAAGTGCCACGAAACCTCCTTGAACTCGTAAAATCGTAATGTAACATGATAATATTACTTTTTGCTTACACGTAAAAAGTATTCAATACGTTATTGAGCAACCGAAGTTTTGTTGCAGTAGCGGTTTTATTGCTTACGGTCGCTAAGTACCTTGTGAATGACTCGCGCAAGGACAACTGGGACATATCATAATCATGTAATAAACGTGCTTGAAAGTTTGTATGGACAGATCGATGTATAGATGTGTGTTGTCAAGAACTAGTGAACGAATTTCGGCGAAATTTGGCACACAAGCAATTTGGCAACCAGGATTACCTTAAAGGATACATTTTATCTCAAAATCAAACTCAAAAGTTATTTATTCAAATTAGGCTGAGAATCAGCACTTTTTGAACTTCAATATTACATTAGACAGTCCCCCAAAACGCCCACCCATCGACACTTCCTAGTGCTTTCGCTGGGAAGAAGAAGTGGCGGAAGAAACTCCCCAGCAGCACAGCTGTCTGTTCATTTAAAAAAACACATGACTATACAATACTACGTATAGTGAGGAACACAAGAAAATACAACAACAATGAAATTATTTACCATATGTCAGCTACCACGCCAAAATACCAGCAAAGCAAAACAAAGTACTTAAGTAAATGAAAATAACTAAAAACTTATTAATTACTTAAATAAAAGCCCCAGGCATAAAGGGCGTGACAGCTTCCATATTATGTATTGTAAAAAAGTAAATTTAAGTTCAATCCATCTTTTTCTTTCTATTTCATTAAGAAAAGGACAGAAGATAAAATGTCAGTTTAGACCTGTCAAATTAGTGCGCTCCTGTCGTAAACTGGCGTATTGTTAGTCGCCATGTTTATAATCTCATCTAAACTGTCTCTGGAGTATCTTAATTTGACAGGATTCAAATAAAATGTTATCTTCTATCCTTTTCTTAACGAAATGGAAAGAAAAAGATGCACTTACTTAACTTAAAATTAGCGCCAATCGGCGCCAATGTCCCTCCGTAAGACCATAACTACATACTAAATAAAAATACATCAAATACACTACTTTTGTTACTGAGCCTTTGCCCGTCATCGCAAGCCAGATTCACATGACATAGAAACATGCAGGTGGAACAGCGTGGCGTAGTGGGTTTGACATCTAGTGTTTACCCCAGTACAATATCCTTATCTTGAAGTTGTACTGACAGTATTTAAATTCAATTATTTCTTATTAATGTCGCTTTAATGAACGAACATGTGTAGCAGTCACGTTTTTCACGTATAAAAGGTGTTAAAAAATTAAATTTTTGTAAAATTATTTGTGAAGTTGGATGTTGTGGTCGCTATCGCTGCTGTTGACCATGCTCTAGCTGTAGCAGTTCCTTGGTACGATGCCCAGGTTACTCATGGGTTTTTAGTAGCTTGGAATTTGGATTTGTATCTGGTTGATGACAATAAGTCTGCCCCCTTTTGTATGGAGCTTAAACATAACTCGCGGTATTTGGCTGTACTATCGTATCGGTACACTTCACCCTCACTCTTCGCTTACTACATGTACATGTAAATTATGTAACTAACGGCCGCCCGTGACTTCGATCGCGTTTTTATATATGCTCCGCTCCTATTGCTCGCAGCGATGTTATATAGCCTAAATCCTTCCTGGATTAATGGGCTATCCAACGCAAAAAGAATTTTTCAGATAGGACCAGTAGTTGCTGAGATTAGCACGTTCAAACAAACAAACAAACTCTTCAGCTTTATATATTAGTATAGATTATTGTCGCACGTTTTTCACATCTAAAGAGTAACGAAAGATGTAAAAAGTCAAATTGTTGTACAATTATTTGTGAAGTTGATTATTGTGGTCGCTATCGCTGCTGCTGAGCATGCTTTATCAGCAGCAGCTCCTTGGTACGATGATTTGGATCTGTGTCTGGTTGATAATAATAATAATACTCGCGGTATTTGGCTGTACTATCGTCTACACTTCTAACTCACTCTTCGCTTAAACATGTGTGACTAGAAAAGTTTGCAGTTCTGTTCGCACAAGTTTCGCGATTCCCCAACCTTTAACAAAAAATTTCAAACACATTTCCTCCGCCCATAATGTAGCGTTTTATTTTACATAGATTCTAAATCTAATCATCCCTTTGGGATTCCAAGTTTCAGGGGGTACCGCCATAATACTATAACAAATCCAAAGGAAAAGATTGGGCGGGCATAATGTGTTCTGCCGAGGGCTAAATGGTAAACGACATATTTGGGCACACCCATGGGAATCGTACGTATGATAATACTGTTAAAGGTCATTGTCCCACATACTTGGGGATGTACTTTTGGCATTAGCTAAGGCGATATGACCCTGATTCGAGACCGTTGAACTTCACTTAAGTTAATAATCGCCAAAAAGTGCTGGTTAATTCTGCTTTCCGGTGTAACTTGCCATTTTAAGGAATGTTTTTCTTTTATATAAAGAAAGCAAATAGGTAGGTACATTTTATTTGTGATAAACATACGCATAAATGAAAACAAAAACAAAATTGATAATGTGACATCTCTGTATTACTCACTTATAAGTTATAGATCATTCATATTTAACTGTATTGACCATAAACCGTCCGGACAATTTTTAATCCGATATTTAGGGTTCCGTATCTAAAAGGTAAAACGGAACCCTCTTCCTGAGACTTTGCTGTCCGTCTGTCCGTCCGTCCGTCCGTCTCTCCGTCCCTCTGTCACGAGGCTGTATCTCATGAACCGTAATAGGTAGACAGTTGAAATTTTCAGAGATTATTTATTTCTGTTGCCGCTATTACAACACATACTAAAAATAACATATTTTAGGGGGGCTCCCAAACAACAAACGTGGTTTTGTTTCGTGGTTTTGTTTGCCGTTTTTAAAGATGGTGGAATGGTACGGAACCCTTCGTCCGCGAGTCAGACTCACTTGGCGGTTTTTTTTTTAACTTGAAACGGTTGAACGGTTTTTTTTTTACTTTTAAAGAATTTTGTTGTTTTTAATTCCATTTTGACATGATTAACTTATATTGATTTGTTTTGACAATGTGTAAATAATATGTATCGAATTATATCTATTATTATCGAAGATTTATTAATTTTAGCTTTTGTTTGCGTGCCTTAGTTAAGGTTGTCAATATAAGGATCTTCTAAATGATCTGTATTTTGTAGGTACCTCCTTTCTATGCAAATTGAGAACTATTCTATTCTAAAACCAAAAATTATACAAATAAGTGGTAAACCTGTGTCACATGCATGCGAAACGGCCATGGCTCATCATGATGCTAAGACCATAATATACGAGACACTCAGCACTGGTTTTCAACGGCACCTGCCGTTGACGTAATGACGAAACTGAGATGAATAAAAACAACAATAACAAACCTAATTTGAGGACCTTCCTTACTGCATACACTACAGGGTTGATAAAAATCATGATTTAAAAAAAAAAATCAAAATAGTCCGATTAATTTGATTTAAATCGGGTTTATTTGATTTAAATCGGATTTTTTTGAAGTTTTTTACTTTCTTGTCTTTTTTTTTAATTTAATAGTCGGTTCTTCATTTAAATGAAAACAACATGTTTTATTTTAATTTTATTATCAATACAATTAAGTAAGGTAATTAAACAAGTTCTACTAATAAAATCAACAATTTTAAAAAACAGTAGCGTTGAAAAAATTACAAAGAAAGTAATAACTTACGGACTAAAAAAGAAACATGAACAAATACTTATGGTAAGTATTAATAAACTTAGTAAACTTTATCATTCTTTAGTATTGAGTTCCTTCAAAAGGAAAACTAATTCGGCTGCCTTCTGGTGCCTTCTTATTTTGCTATGCACTAAATTGAATGCCGAAAATATTCTTTCGACCCCAGCCGAATAAGCAACTGTACTCAGCAGTTGCTTGTGTGCGCGCCGTAATCTACACACATCAAAAGTGTCTAGGGATCAACATATATTTTTGCAATAACTTTTCTCCTGATTGATATTAATTAAAATTTTCTTTAAGGATTCATCAAATAAAGTGTTTTCGTTTGTCACAGTAACGATAAACCAAGTCACCTTTGCATTAATAAAGAAATTTGCCATTTTCCTAATAAAGGGATATTTGACATTTGAACCACTAACACAAAAGTTCGAAAAAAAGACTGAAATAACAGTTTTCTCTAAAATTTTATTGGGTAACTTAAACAATTAATAATCCGTGTTTCTACCGCGAACACTAACAACACAAGAACATCGGTTTGGCATACTCAAAATGAGTTCATCCAAATCACGCTGTGGAATGGCCGCCCATGTTCGTTGCAACAACAAAAAAAGGTCTTCTCGCGACTTGATACCTCCATATTCGGCAGAGCTCTTCTCTGTAGCATATCCCATGCATGCTCAATCGGGTTCAAGTCTGGCGACTGAGCAGGCCAGGGCAGGACATTGATGTTAGCTGCGGCGAGAGTCTGTCTTACAACTCTTGCAGTGTGCGGTCGTGCATTATCATGCATTAACTGAAATAAGGGACCGATTTGCACTTGTAGAGGAACGATGACGTCTGATACAATCGTCTCAGCATAAATTTGAGCGTTGAGGTTGCCTCTGATCCAAATCAACTCAGTTCTTCCGCCGATCCAAATACCCGCCCATACCATGATGGTTCCACCACTATAAGGATGGACTTCCTGGCAGGATTTTAATCGCTGTTGGCGTCCAGGGGTTCTCCAGTGTCGTATACGTCTTGTATCCGGTCTCATACCAAAACGAGACTCATCAGAAAAGCACACGAAACGCCATTGTTCTTCTGCCCAATTTCTGTGTTCAAGAGCCCATTGATATCGAATCCTACGATTGTGCATTGCTATAGGTGGTACCCGTAGCGGTCTTCGGGAATGAAGGTTCACTTCATGCAAGCGGTTTCTGACTGTTTGGTCGCTAATTAAGTTCCCTGAAGAGTGATGAAGCCTCACGGCTAACATCATGGCGGTTATTGTTGGAGCTCTTCGAGTTAAGATTTGAATGTATCGGTCTTGTCTCCGTGTGGTGCAGCGATACCGTCCTCCATGGCGCTCAGCCACGGTACCAGTGCTTCGGTAACGTGTCCAAAGTCGACTGATAACACTCTGACTTGTATTCAGAGCTAAAGCCACAGTACGTTGCCGGGAACCAGCTTCTATCATTCCCACGGCTCTGAGCATTACTTCCCTGCTTAAATGACGTCGCCGCTCCATAATAACGTTGGTTTTAATCAGTAGTAGGGAAACAGTAGCACTAATAATGTCTTCAATGCGTTGTATGTTTTTATAGGGAAAATATTGACAGCTGATTTTCATCTTTTACTAGAATTTGATTCACAGTTCCTGATTCAAATTATGAAATGCACCAAAAAGGATCCATATAAATTTATAAAATCATAAATTTATTACAAAGCCACATCTCAATCTCAAGAAATCCGCATAAAAATGCTTGATCCCTAGACACTTTTGATGTGTGTATGTCGAAGGATGTCCCTAGACAATTTTTGGCAGACTTGGTTGCAGTAAAAATGTAATGATTTAAATCATTGATTTAAAAAAAGAATCACTTGATTAAAATCACTGATTTAAATCAAGTGATTGAAGTCATAACAACCCTGATACTCTATACTATAACTCAATAAATAGTATTGTGTAATGTTCTATGCAATGAAAGGAAAAAACATATCCAAGATTAAAACACTGAATAAGAAAGTGTTCCAATAAGTTGTCAAAGACAAAGGTCTCGGAACATTAAAACCTGTTTAAAACGATGCTTAAAAAGTAAAAAAGAACTAACCAAGACTCATTGTGCAGTAAATTGGAAAAATTGTATAAGTCCGACTTTGCTGGCGTGACAAAACAAAATAATATCACCCGACGAAATGGCTGACCCAATTTCAACGTAATATTTTTAGAGCAACCTCTTTTAAAATGCAATTTTCGTGCCAAAACCATTTTACCAAAACATCTAAGAATATTTTTGATCTTACCTTGAAGTTGAGATGATCTTTTGAGATGGTTTATTAATAAGGTCTGCACGTTCAAGTTTAAGGCATTATAGTTTCATGGTAGCCGCTTATTATACGCCCGGCTATGTTTCAATCACTCTGCGTTGAGCTCGAAATAGACTTCCCAATTACTTAGTTATTTCAAATTGGTATTATAAGAGCTAACAGGCACGTCATGATAAAAAATTCCGCCTCGGAATCATTTTGCTACTCTAATTTCAAAACTGGTTG
Organism: Sesamia inferens; assembly: GCA_037179545.1. NCBI lineage: Eukaryota > Metazoa > Arthropoda > Insecta > Lepidoptera > Noctuidae > Sesamia > Sesamia inferens. The sequence continues at coordinate 9,463,496 of CM073935.1, read as the reverse complement.
TGGCTGATTGCTTTTGGGGGATTCCAGAAGCCCAATAATGTCCAATTACATACAATTGTTTATTTTGCTATAGCCCCTTTGATTGTAGCGCTATTTTACGTATAGCGGAATTTTGGATTGAAGTCTCCTTGGATATTTTTCGATTTTGAAATTGTCTATTAAAACATAAGCAGCATTGGTTGATATTTCTTAATAACTTACAGTCCAAATATTCTGAAAAGGCAATGCATATTAGCCAAATTCACAAAGTCTCGAGTCACGAAAATGTTCAGGGCTCATTTGTTTGATGTCCTCTACCTAACTGACAGTTTGTCCGACGTGTATTCTCATGATTATCACAACCACTCTCGATACAACTAGGCCAACTCATCTATTATATCGTGCACATCATCATGTAGCTGTCAGAACTGCGCACGCCATTGTCGTATTAGGTAACGTCATAAAGACTTCTTCATCGGTCATTGTTCCGCTGTGTAACGTTACATACAGACCTTGGTGAAATTGTTTAATTTCGAAACTGCAGTGATTCTCCGTCGAATAACTAATGATAGTGGAAGCATGCTCGACTGCGCGCCATGTTGCAACCCAGGCACCCAGGTTATTTCCGGAAGCGCTTAGAAATTGGACCGTGTGTGGTTTGCCGTCCGTCCGCAAGTTTCTGCAATAGACCTTGTGTTTCGATATTCGGTGTTTTGTTCAACGTTTCGTTTCCTGGATTATTATATGCCGTTCCCTTTCCGAAGGCTGCGGAAAACGATTAATTAAGCTGTCCAAAAACCATTTGTTTAGTTTTAGTAGTAATTACTTCTGGTCCTTTGATTATAAATTCAAATAGAAACGGGGAACTAAACTAGTCCTTTTGGAACTATTAAAACTTTTGGGTTTGGTCTCGGTATCCTTTCCTTGATTTACATAGTAATGTAGTTTCGGAAATTCAGTTCTAATTAAATGGTTGCTTTATTAAATATCGACCTGATAGCCGACTACCGAGTACATAGTGATTATTTTTAACCTAGGTGGTATTCAAAACCGCACCTTATTTTGTGTCTGAAGTTGGCATGATTGGAACAGCTCAATTTGTGGTGGAAGCCCACTTATTTTAATTTGGCCTAGATGTGTACAACCAAGTTTTCTTTTGAAGTTTCTGTTCCACATTTTACAGCTATCGAGAAACTTCGAAGTCATAGAAATATGAAACGCTTTGAAAGCGATTGTCACTTGTAGCTCGGCACACTAATTGTATAACACACTATTATTATTAAATTGAATCATTTTTAAGCTTACTGCTAATACACTGCTCCCTATATTCGAAAAATGTGTCTGCTCAACAACTTAAATAACGCAATGAAAGTTGTTGACCTGTCAAAATGTCCATTGCTACTCATAGTATGTTACGCTATCACTGTGCTGGTGTAATTTATCAGACACAAGGAAATCATTTACAAAAATCCATGTATTTTCCTATTCTATCAACCAAATACAGAGTTAATAGAACACTTAGCTCATCAAAACCGGTAGCTTATCTACAAAGTATGTGAAGCATTGCTTAGATAAATATTAATCGATGAACTAACCTACTTGTAGGTACCTGTCTGTTACGTTATCGTGAACAAAGCTAATTGCTGAATTAAAAAAAAAAAACATTGCGAAACTACTAAATGGTATTTATTGCAGGCTCATATTTTGTTGCTTGCTCTGCAAAAGGGCAGTGGAAATGTTGAGTTGCTGGGACATTCATCTATATGGATTTATTGCCAGAACCGAAGGATAACAATACTAGACACGAATATTATCAAGGGTTATTGTTTCCTTTTTTTTTTTAATAAAAAGTGTGCCACATTGGGAATTTCTCCAGTATCCTGCAATTTAAACTCGCACAGACAAACATCCACACCCGGGACAACTATTTGTAGGTCATACAAATCGCACCTTTAGAACAATTTTAGAGACCTAATTCGAAATTTGAAGATTTCAATATTGACTCATATAATTACCTTGCAAGACCATCTTCATTGACAGCTAATAAAACAGAGACGGTTGTTCATGAAAAGGACAGTACCGAAACCGTCTCAGTAGGCCTAGTATGAGTTTTCATTACGAAACTCGATCGTCGATATAGAGCGCGTTTGATTCAGCGATTGGCCCGCTTCAAGGTCGTAAGAACTCTCAACCAATGAGAGCGCCAAACGCGCTCGCTATCGACGATCGAGTTTCGTATTGAAAACTCATACTAGGCCTACTGTTTTATTGTTCAACATTGATGCAACAAGTTCAACATATCAACATTGAAATCTTCATATTTCGAATTAGGTCTCTATTGTTCTAAAAGTGCGAAATATTGTTCAGTCCAGAAAATTAATCCGCGACACGCAGTGCAGCTTTTAATTGTCATAAGCAGCTTACAGCATTCACACTGCATCACAAGCCGCCTTTCAAGGAGTGGGCCGCTTTTCATCACGCGCCCAGTGCAGGTCGGCCATCATGGTATTGTAGATGACTTAAAATTGTTTGGTTCAAGAACATGTCGGTCTCCTCAAGATATTTAATGTCTTTGAGTGTGTCGGTTCTAGAACATGCCGCATTCCTTACGATATTTTTCTTTACCGTTTTGAGAGCAGTTTTGTTGGAATTCCAGTGCCGTTCTCCTATATTAGAGTTCTGATATTAAATAACTTAGCTTTAAACGACACTTTCACAGCTTTCTTAGCCTGGTTTTTCTCCTACCGTTACTACGGCACAGTTGTTTGCAAGTCAGTGTTAACGATAATTTCAGAGTATCAACAATCTTATTTCGCATCGTAGTTATGGTGCCTGCTCTCGTTACCATTACCGTGGAATGAGCAGAAAATACACTTAATAGTTATAGCCATAACGGCTTGTCAAGACATTTTTATTTACAGTTTTTTTTTATCTGCCGTAGTTTTAAACTAGAAAGAAAAATACACATATAAACATCTGAATTGAGAACCTCTTCCTATTTAGAAGTCGATTAATAAAAAAAAAACTTTTACTTACAGAAAAAAAACAACCGACTTCCAAAAAACACTACAAAGTGAAAAATAACTAATTTCGGAAGTCGGTGTCTTTGGCTTTTGTAGTTTTTGACAAAGTTTTTTTGTAAAAAAAGTTTTTATTTTACACTTTTTAGTTGTGAAAAGTACTGTTCAGCTGCATCCGGTTAGACTGGAAGCTGACGCTAAAATACTTAATGAAAAAACTTACAAACGCACTGGTTACCCCTACGATTTTTGAAAGTTCCCCTTGATTTCTCTGGTCTTCCACCATCAAACCCTGATGTCCTTATCATGGAACCACCTTGGGAATGTCTTCTTTCCAACAGAAAAAGAATAATCAAAATCGGTTCATAAACGACGAAGTTATCCGCGAACAAACATAAAAAAATAACCTCCTCCTTTTTGAAGTCTGTTAAAAAAATCTACAATATTTACGCGGTTAAAATGTATGAAACAGATAATTTTTTTTTAACCAATCGTCTGCCTTATGGGATCCTAGAGTCATGCGTGGAATCCACGGTTACTGTTGGCGCTTCAATATCCCGGTATTGACTGGACCCATAATTGCTACTCTGACAAGTGCGCTCAGCTTTGGATGTGATGTAAGCAGGTTTCACAGTGAATGTATTTGCTCACTCACACATTCACTATGGAACCTGCTTACATCACATCCAAAGCTGGGCAAATTTTAATTGAGCAGGAAAATTATAAAAGAAAAATGTCCGAACTTAAGCCCCATTAGAGTTGTTTACATCGTCTATAGGATACTCGAAGACCTTCAGTGACATCAAAACATCAATAAAACGTAAAAATTCTTCCTTTATCGATAACATTTATAGAGTCTATTGGTATATCTTATGGAAAACGATTGCGAACCTGCTCTGAGCACCTCCAAAGGAATTTGAACTATTCCTTCCCCGCTATAAAGACAGTTATGGTTTGCTTGATGTGTGGTAGGCTCTGAATGCGTGGGCCGGCGGTATTTTAATGGTTACGAGTCTTGAAACGTGTTATTTTAGTTGCGTTTCGCTTTCCGTTACCGTTGCGTTGGTACAGGAAAGAGATTTAGTGAAGCAAATTGAATAATTGGTGGCTGTTCGGAATTGAGTTGTATCTTTTCGGGGCACGTTTTGCTTTGAGATTCGGAGAGGAATGAGGAAAGTGTGTCAAAGGGAAAACAAATATTTTTGGGTTGCTCGTTTATTTTATTGAATTATTCAAACGATTAGTTGAGTCTTTTGCAACTTTTTTAGTTATTAAAAGTTTAGTTTTCACATTCTTTTTAGTTTTGAACCTTCCAACAAATACCTTTGTGGTACAATTTACACCTGATCTCTCAATAATAAAAAAACCTGATCTGAACAACAAATATTTCCTTGACAGCTCTTGTTTAATATTTACGTTAAACTATCAAAATTTTACTTCGGATAGTATACCTTTTTTTTTTTTTTTTTTGCCGGGGTGGAAGTCCTCATAGGATGCCCGCCGCCCTGGGGTGGGCGACGGGGTATGTCAGACTTTTACTGACTAAAACCACCCCGGTGTGTCTTCTATCACGAGCGCGCGTGGGGCCGCGGGAGTCTAAATTCTTCCACGGCCCCACACCCTCGTGCTGGCCCGGTCTGTCCGGGCCTCGTCTCCTGCACGGGGTAGTGGGGTGTTAAACTACCCCGTGCATCGCCTCAAAGGCGCGCGCCGACACTCGCGCGCGCCTCCGCCTCGGGGTCCATCAATGGGGGGCGGGGACTTCCCCATGTCCCTCGCCCCTGGACCCATTCATGGGGGGCGGAAGAGGGCGTTATCCGCCCTTCCTCGGCGCCCGGTGCGTCTTCTGCGGCCCGGGAAGGGAGTTGATATCTCCCTTTCCCGTTCCGCAGCTTCCTTCTGCGACATCACGTCCTCGCAGAAGGATACCACCGCGTCCCACGACTCTGAGCTGCCGACCATCCTTCGCACTACTGCCGGCAGCGTCAGGTCGCCTCCTACTTCATTTGTGAGGACACGGCGCTGCTCCTCCCAAGCTACACACTCGGAGAGCGTGTGCTGCGCCGTGTCCTCCCCGCATTGGACGCAGTGGTGGCACCGAGCGTCTGGCTCCCTGCCTAAGCGACGCAGGTACTTGCCGAAGCAGCCATGCCCCGACAGTACCTGCGTCACCCTGAACGACAGGGAGCCGTGCCTCCTCCCGAGCCAGTCGTCGAGTACTGGCCGGATCGCCTCGACGGTAGCGAGGCCGGCGGTAGGGCGCATAAGCCTCTGCCGCCAGTCCGCCACCAGGACCTGACGGAGCTCCTCTCGGCGCAGCTCGATCTGCCGCTGCACCGGACTGGAGCCCCGTGTCCGCTCTTCCTCGCGCCATCGATACAATGACGCGAGTACTTTCGCCTCTAGGTCCCAGGGCGGGGATCCGGCCAGGACGCAAGCCGCCTCGTAGGATATCGTGCGATACCCGCGGACGACCCTGACGGCCATCGCCCTCTGCGGCTTGCGCAGAATGGCGAGTGTTCCGGCCGTCAGGTCCATCGCCCACACAGGGGCCCCATACAGGGCCATGGACCGCACGATTCCCACGTACAACCGCCTACAGGCGGCGCTCGGGCCCCCCACGTTGGGAAGCAACGTTGATAGTGCGCCCGCTGCACCCATCAGCTTGGGCGCCAGCCGCCGGAAGTGGGGTCCGAAATCCCACCGGCTGTCGAGCACCAATCCCAGGTACTTCATGGTGAACTCGACAGCTATCCGGGCCCCACTGACCACGATATGTGATCCCGGCGCCGGCGCACGCCGGGGGCCATGGAAAACCATGGCTTCCGACTTGTCAAGGGCCACCTCCAGGCCCAGGCGCCGGATGCGGTTCACCACCTGTGACACCGCAGCCGTGGCTATCAACGTCGCTTCCCTGTACGAGCTCCCCCGGGCAGTGACAAGCGTGTCGTCCGCATAACACGTCAAGTCGGCGCCCGACGGGAGCTCGCCTCTCAGCACCCAGTCGTAGCCGATGTTCCACAAGAGCGGTCCCAAGACCGATCCCTGTGGAACACCGCACGACATTTGGTGCCGACCGGCACCGTCACGTCCCCGATAGATGACGCTTCTGTCCTCCAGATAAGCCCCTACTATGCGGCGGAGATAGGTAGGCACCTGATGGTATTTCAGGGCCTCCCTAATACAGCTCCAGGGTAGGGTGTTGAAGGCGTTGGAAATGTCTAAAGACACCGCCAACACCACCCCACCCCGGGACACCGTATCCTCCGCCAGGGCTCTCACGCGCATGATGGCGTCTATGGTGGAGCGCCCCCGACGAAAACCGAACTGTTTGTCGTCCAGGTTCGGCCCCTCTCCGCACAAGTGGCCGACGAGGCGATCTGCGATTATGCGCTCCAAAAGTTTGCCCGCCTCGTCGAGCAGCACTATGGGCCGATACGCGGACGGCGAGTCCGCGGGGCGCCCCTCCTTCCTGAGCAGGACCAGCTTCCCCTCCTTCCACACACTGGGAAACTGACCCTGCTCGAAGCATGCCGTGAAGAGCCCCCTCAGCTGGGGCTCTAGCTCCTTCAGAGCAAGGACGAGAGCTCGGCCAGGAACTCCGTCGGGTCCGGGCGCTTTATTCTTGGCTCGGAGCCGCGACACGGCCGCTCCCATCTCTGCTTGCGTCACCACGGGGACATCGGTGCCCTCTTCTTCTGGAGAGTCTGTGGCTGAGGGTGAAACCATCGCCGGGGGAACATGTCCCGCCCGCTCAGGGAAGAGGGTGGATACCACCGCCTCCAGCAGCTGGGGTTGCATACTTTGCACCAGTGGGGGCGCCCAGGGACGCAACTTGCCCCGTACCCAACGGTAGGGGCGCCCCCACGGGTCCCGATCTAGGGACCCCAGCAGCTCTTCCCTGGCCCGCGACTTGGAGTCGCCGATGGCCAGCCACAGAGTCTCCTGGGCCGCGCGGTACACCCCATACCGCGCGGCCTCCTCGACGGGATCCCGTCGACGTCGTCTCCGGTAGCGCGTGTACTGGCGGCGAGCCGCGACACACTCGACGCGCAACCGCGCAATGTCGTCGTTCCACCAGTACACGTTGCGCCTTGCGGACTGTTGGCGGACGCGGGGCATGGACGCGTCGCAGATCTGCGTCACCGCCCCACGAAACCGCAGCGCCTCCGCTTCGACGTCGACGGGGCCGTCCGTCGCCGACTCCCAAATCCAGGACTGGACTATGGCAGCTTCCTCGAGTAGTTCCCTGTCGAGGCGCTTAAGCGCCCAGCGCGGGCCGTCGTTAATCGGGGCTCTTGGATGGCGGCCGCTCGCGGTCTGGGCGGAGACGTCGAACCGGATATACCGATGGTCCGACATTCGGATAGTATACCTAAGCTAAGATATTTAAGCTAACATGAAAAGCTAATTTATGAAGCCAATTTAAAAAAACTTAAATGCTCGTACTTACTGTACGTACTTCTAAAACAAACTGTATGAACATAAAAATAAAGCCTTTAATGTTAAATATTTACCTACTATCACGGATAACTTTTACCACGGCATCAATTAGCCAAGTATGTTCAAACCCATGTTCGAAAACTGAAGGAAAATATTGGTTCTTCTGAGTCAATGTTTGTTTTAAGTCATAAATTTTGAACCCAAGAAAAAAACTCCAAATGAAATGAATGTTGCATTTCATGACGGGTCGTTTGGCGCTATGGTTAAGGGATTGACTTTTACGCTCCGTGTCATGGGTTCGATTTCGGCATGGAACAAATTTTTCTGATTTACAAGTAGTTGTCCCAGTTCTGGCTGTTTGTGTGAGAGTTTATATGTCTGTAAACGCACCCTCAATACAGGAGAAAACCCAAGCCTGGCCAAAAACCAGGGACAAGCTTTAAACCCTTGAAGAATAGAATCATTTGAGGAAAGACACGCAAGATCTCTTGTAGAGTGTCCTGAGATGTGGAAAATATGTCCCTGACTTAAGAACTGGGGGAAATAGAGGTCGAATCAACAAAGATAATCTCGACTTTATTCCAGGCTTAACGTAATCTAATTGGTGGCTTCAATATATCCGCTTACCTTGTAAAGTAAACATTTAACAAATTTTGAGATTTACAATTTAATATAAACTATTTCGTTCAGTGAAATTTTGTGGCAGCGGAAATGTAGAAATTTCACAAAGTGTGCGACACGACCGCGCATTTTTGGCGGGATCCCAAAAATATTTTCGCAAACCATGAATGTGAAATTAAAATATTTAACTTAAACCAGTGCTTACATCTGTCGCAAGCAGAAAAACTTAATGGCAAATGCAAATAGTCTTAAAAAGAGCAAACTAAATTGCTTCAAATTTAAAAGGATGTAGGATTCTAAAGTCTATGAATGATGTTGATGATGATGATGAACAATTAATGATGATGAATTGATGATAGACGGTGCTACCAAATGGTCCAGTACCGTCCGGGCTGGTTCGAGGTGGCGGGAGAAAAGTTAAGCAAAAAGTAGGAGAATAGCAGAAGTGTGTGATTAATAAGGTCATAGCACACTCAAACGACTTTGATCCAGACCTGTGCCCAGCAATGGGACGATCCCACTGCTGGGCACAGGTCTCCTCTAAAAAGGTTGATGATGATGATGATGCTTTATGCTTAGCCATTCCCCAACTATAATGGGATCGACTTCCAGTCTAACCAGATTCAGCTGAATATGTATGTTACATGGAGCAACTGCCTATCTGACCTCTATATGTTCGCAATTTATCTTAGCCAACATCTTATATGTTAGGCAAAATACACACATCAAAAGTGTCTAGGGATCAAGCATTTTTATGCGGATTTCTTGAGATTGAGATGTGGCTTTGTAATAAATTTATGATTTTATAAATTTATATGGATCCTTTTTGGTGCATTTCATAATTTGAATCAGGAACTGTGAATCAAATTCGAGTAAAAGATGAAAATCAGCCGTCAATATTTTCCCTATAAAAACATACAACGCATTGAAGACATTATTAGTGCTACTGTTTCCCTACTACTGATTAAAACCAACGTTATTATGGAGCGGCGACGTCATTTAAGCAGGGAAGAAATGCTCAGAGCCGTGGGAATGATAGAAGCTGGTTCCCGGCAATGTACTGTGGCTTTAGCTCTGAATACAAGTCAGAGTGTTATCAGTCGACTTTGGACATGTTACCGAAGCACTGGTACCGTGGCTGAGCGCCATGGAGGACGGTATCGCCGCACCACACGGAGACAAGACCGATACATTCAAATCTTAACTCGAAGAGCTCCAACAATAACCGCCATGATGTTAGCCGTGAGGCTTCATCACTCTTCAGGGAACTTAATTAGCGACCAAACAGTCAGAAACCGCTTGCATGAAGTGAACCTTCATTCCCGAAGACCGCTACGGGTACCACCTATAGCAATGCACAATCGTAGGATTCGATATCAATGGGCTCTTGAACACAGAAATTGGGCAGAAGAACAATGGCGTTTCGTGTGCTTTTCTGATGAGTCTCGTTTTGGTATGAGACCGGATACAAGACGTATACGACACTGGAGAACCCCTGGACGCCAACAGCGATTAAAATCCTGCCAGGAAGTCCATGCTTATAGTGGTGGAACCATCATGGTATGGGCGGGTATTTGGATCGGCGGAAGAACTGAGTTGATTTGGATCAGAGGCAACCTCAACGCTCAAATTTATGCTGAAACAATTGTATCAGACGTCATCGTTCCTCTACAAGTGCAAATCGGTCCCTTATTTCAGTTAATGCATGATAATGCACGACCGCACACCGCAAGAGTTGTAAGACAGACTCTCGCCGCAGCTAACATCAATGTCCTGCCCTGGCCTGCTCAGTCGCCAGACTTGAACCCGATTGAGCATGCATGGGATATGCTACAGAGAAGAGCTCTGCCGAATATGGAGGGTATCCAGTCGCAAGAAGACCTTTTTTTGTTGTTGCAACGAACATGGGCGGCCATTTCACAGCGTGATTTGGATGAACTCATTTTGAGTATGCCAAACCGATGTTCTTGTGTTGTTAGTGTTCGCGGTAGAAACACGGATTATTAATTGTTTAACCCAATAAAATTTTAGAGAAAACTGTTATTTCAGTCTTTTTTTTCGAACTTTTGTGTTAGTGGTTCAAATGTCAAATATCCCTTTATTAGGAAAATGGCAAATTTCTTTATTAATGCAAAGGTGACTTGGTTTATCGTTACTGTGACAAACGAAAACACTTTATTTGATGAATCCTTAAAGAAAATTTTAATTAATATCAATCAGGAGAAAAGTTATTGCAAAAATATATGTTGATCCCTAGACACTTTTGATGTGTGTATTCACATATACACCAAATACAATGACATTCATAATGTTAACACCAGAAATAAGGACAAACTGCGAGCCCCTTTTCACCGACTTCAAAATGTTCATAACTCTTTTGTCGGGCTTGGTATAACTTTTTAGAACAAGTTACCCTCTGCTTTGCTAGACTTGCCTTACAATGCATTTAAAGCACAAATCAAACCCAAGCTTTATTCAAAGGCTTATTATTCCTTAAATGACTACATATTTAAATCATAAGAATAGCTGGTCGCTCTGATTTACTTAGATAATGTTTGTGTTCTTTCTCCGGAATTAGTTTACTGACACGTGGCTTGCTTGGACACTAGTGGCGAGTTTTATGAGTTCATATAATTTACTTTTTTACAATGCAAAAATATGTGACCTGAACCCTTTATACCTGGGGCTTTTATTTAGGTACTTAATAGTTTTTACTTATTTACCTTTCCATTTTAATGATTTTTTTTGCTCTGCTGGTATTTTGGCGAGGCTAGCTGGCATATGGTAGATAATTTCATTGTTGTTGTACTTTCTTGTATTCATTACTATACATAGTATTGTATAAAGTCATGTGTTTTTTTTTTTAAATGAACAGACAGCTCTGCTGCTGTGGAGTTTGTTCCGCCACTTCTTCCCAGCGAAAGCACTAGGAAGTGTCGATGGGTTGGCGTTTAGGGGGTCACTGTCTTGTGTAATATTGACGTTCAAAAAGTGCTGATTCTCAGACTAATTTTGATTTATAACCCAATTACTGGGTAATACGTATACGATACCTGACTAACCGAAAATAAGAAATGTCGATTTAAACAGGTTTAAACGTCTAACAATATGTAGATTTCCATTAAAGCCCTCGGAAAGGCACTTAACCTACCATGAAACAAAATAAAAATCACATATTTATTTCTTTTACGGCATATTGCATTTGACATCAATCGTCAAGAATTTGATTTCAAGACAAATAATATGTACATTTCGTTACCATTTTTATCCGTCTTCGCAATTTTCTGGGAAGATTTTCATTCATGCATTCGTAATGCAATATTCTTTCTGAAAGAAACTGAAATGATATACAGAATAATTGAGTTCATGTTTCCTTGGAAGATTTGATTATAATAGGAAAGTAGTTATTGTTTATTATGATTATATCGTATCGTATTACTTATTTATTTATTTTTACTTTCGCACAAAGAAAATGTACAGAGGAGGACTATTAAGTCCGCCCCTGTACATTTTCTTAGCTTCTTTATTATCCAATACCTGGGTTGTGGAGGTCATATAGTTACACACAGTATGTTAAGAAAACCCTGTCCGACCCATAAGGATAATAAAGGTTAGGTAAACACATGACCAAATATAATATAAAATTTTACGTAATCATCATAGTACCAATACAAATGAATTTTGAAATAATCTTTTTTTCCCGCGAATTAATTCCAACTTCCCCGAAATTTAGTAATTTTTAAAAAAGTGACAACACCGGTATTATTATGAGCGAATAGCGATGCGACCACGCGCTGCGTGCCCTGCCGCCCGCCGTCCGCGGAAGGGTGGTTAACGCACATTTATTAAGTTACCTCTTTTTGCGAAATAATATTTATTTTTTAGGGGGATTATTTTTTAAGTTTAGCCCGGTTTTGTATGCATTAGTAGAATCAGTTATCGATACCTAACAACACCTTCACGGGTCGGACAGGGTTTTCTTAACATACTGTATATCGTATCTTATTACCTAATATGTACCTGGGTTGTGAAGGTCCCATATGCGATCGCTCCATGTAAAATACTGGTATTCATATGGACTGGAAGGAGACCCCAACATTTTTGGGAAATGGCTGATAATGCGGGGCCATTATCAGCCTAGCCTATTTATATTAGTTCAAGCATAAATATCATCCATATTTGATAAAATTTGTTCAACTTGGTGTACTAACAAACATTGATGATAAACTTTAAAAATAATTTCTCGAGCTCCACTCCGGTTTGTTTTTCTCATATTTAACACATTTCTTCGATGTTTTGTTTAAATAGAATTGAACCGTCGACCCGGGCCTGGTTCTTCACTTCCCCCACAGGCGCGAGTTCGATGTTGTCTTCCGACCAGGGCGTGAGAGCGCTGAGATTCCCGCTCCCTCACGCGTTCTGCTTCTTCCTTTGCCAGCATCACTGCTTCGCAGAAGGTAATGGCCTGCCATGCACTTTCGCTCCGGACCATGACCTGAACCAGGGCCGGACAAAAGATATCGACCCCACGAGGACACGGCGGTGCTAAATAAACGACATTCATTTTAAAACCTTCCTGCCTGTATATGATTTTATAAACATTCAATCTGTATCATCCCGTAATCTACAAATTATGAATGCCACTACTAATCGGTGGATCTGATCGAGAAGGGGAATCTGCAAATTGGAATGTCTGTCTCCTTCAAGGACTTCTCATTGTAAGTACAAGTAGATCTAGCCGATCCTCTTCAGCCGATTGCGCTACATATTGCGTGTTGCAGGTAACTGTAAATACTTCTACTGTATGTAATAAGTGTCATTAATTCTGTATGCTATATTACTTAATTGAATAAAAGAAGCTCCATTATTCCAAACCACGATCTTCTAATAGCTATTGTAAGTATTTGCATTTGCAAATCATAGACAGCCTCTAATGTCAGGCATCCCTGCGAGGGTTGATAGATGGGAAATGTCTTCAAATATTTGGTTCTAAGACATTTTCTCACGATGTTTTTCTTCATAGATTTAAAAACAGTGATGATGATATAATTGATTTTACGCAAATTAAAGCGGCCGGGGTTTGAATCTATGACCTACAACTCGTAAGTCGCGAATGTTATCCGCCACTGATCGTTCGTATGCAAATCAGTACAATTATGTTTGGTTAAAACATTCACGGCGACATTTAAACCAATTTTTACACAAAGTCAAACCGCTTCTTTCGCAAATTGAATTCTAATTAACTACAAACACAGTTGATCAATTTTATAGAAATTTATTATAATTGGTATTTCGTCATTAGAAAATTAACTGTCAAAATCACCATATAAAGCAGGCTATTGACATCATTAGGGTTTGTTAATTAATAACTTCAGCGTGAAACCGGAGAACTTCATCTAAATAGTTTATATAATACCTACTAAAAGTTAATGGTTATCATAAAACACCGTGTGGTCGTTAACACGCTACTATTTAAATAGCTGATAGAATAATTGATATTTTTTAAATAATTTTTGGGATACTTGTCTACTTTATAAAAGTTTACATTGGAAGTTCGAAACCCGTTAATTCCAATCCATTGTACTGCCATTTTACACGTTCCGAATGTTTTAAAAGAAGTTCTCAGTTCTCAATACATCCTAATAATATAAATACGAAAGTTTCTGAGTATGGATAGATGTTTCTGCGTGATTTTTCTTTCACGCAAAATCTACTGAATTTTTGGATGAATGCACACAGCTAGTTTATAACCAGGAATAATAACACATAGGGTAATGTTTATCCCGGCTCGATCCTCGCGCAGTGCAAATATTTGTATGCATGAATATGAATATTTGCACTGGTCTGGTCGTGCCTCGGAAAGCACTTTAAGCCGTTGGTCCCGGTTGCCATACGAACATCTAATGGCAGTCGTTACGGGTTGTTGGAGCCTTCAAAAATCCAACAATTGGTCTAACTGCAATGCTTGGATATCGCCTTCGGGTTGTGGAAGTCAGGCGGCAGACGCTTCACGGAAAATGAAATGAAATGAAATCGTTCACGGAAAATATCGAAGTTTTGCCAAAATCAGCAGTTAGACTGGTAAAGCAGACCCCAGACTCCAAAGCTGAAAAGCTTGGGATGCGACTGGGACTAACGCTGAGATGATGATGATGATGAGGGTAATTTTTATCCTGATAATCCCCCGGGATCGAAACTTCACGGGTAAAACCGCGGGGCGCAGCTAGTTACTTCAAATGGTCGTCCGCTCAATAGCGTGAACAGCACAATGAATGCTGTCGATCTGTTAAAATGATTTAAATTTGTTTAATGAAATTTTTGTAAATCACTGCGCTAGTCCTCTCATTCTCAAATCTAACTTAGCCACTAAAAGTACAAAACCAACTAAAGATATCCGAACAAATTCTAAACATTCCGAAAGCTTACTCAAACATTGCGCTTGACCATACCTTACGAAACCAATAACGAGATACAACCTTCCCACATTCTTTGCATACATTGCGTTCCTAAAATTAACTATTCTAATAATTTCCTGTATAAACTTCGTAATGGATATTGTACCAAGAGTTACAGTCATTGTTGCTATCCCCTAAGGACTTTCAATCGAAGGTCAACGATATTGGCATCCCGCTGCGCTTGTGACCAATGGCGATTGTTAACAGTCTCAGCTTTGCTAATAGCTCCGTTAGATTTCAAGGCTGTATAACTGTAGCTACATACTTCCGTATTTGGAATTAATTTAATTAAAAACGAACGTGATATATAATGGTGAAAGAATTCATGGTTATTTGGCTTTGTATCCGTGGTCTGTAATGACGATATTTATCTGAGAAATCAAAGGTAAACCTACAAGTGTCTGTCTTTAAAGTTTTAACTACTTAATTTTATCGACATTCTACCGAAAGGAAGAAAAGAAACGAACTTCTCTATTACACTAATAAGAAGTTCAAGTCTATGTTAAATCTAAGAAATCCACCATTGTTTCATCGGCAGATCTCTTAGTGGATCTCAAGGACTAGCTCTTTACCTTCGTTCGCTCTCTCCTTTTCCCTTTTTCTCGCCCTGCCGCATCGCAGAAGCGTTATTTCTGCATGGCTTGACTTTTTCTTTTTACTTGGCTCCTTAAATGGCGTCAAAGCGTGATGTTATATAGCCCAATAATTGGGCTATCAAATGATAAATTATTTTTTCTATTCGGACTGGGGCATCCAGAGATTACCTTTGATTACATTAATTAATTAAGTACTAGCTGCTTTCCGCGGTCTCACTCGCATTATGTTTTGATTTTGAACCCGTGGCAATATCAGGACAAAACCCACCACCTATATGGTAATTGGTACTATCCTAAGTCCTACGGTATTGGTACTATTCTAACCCATATCCTCCCGTGGGTGTCGCAAGAGGCGACTATGGGAACACTCACCAGGGAGGCGGACAGCAGCGCTTCTCCTATGGAATATCATGTTACTGCGATCCCCAACCCGCTTGCCAAGCGTGGGGATTATCCTCCCTCCCCCCAAAGCAATGAAATCCTTGGAGGATTGAAGGAATTGCACGATTTAATTCCCCCATCTCCGTTCCACCATCGGACGACCCGTCGTACGGCGAGTTTCCACCCTTATGTTGTTAACACCTCTACGATCCGGACGAAGCGTTTCGCCTCCTCCTTTATACCGCGTACATCGAGGGACTGGAATAATCTGCCGGCGGCGGTGTTTCCGTCGGACTACAATTTGAGTGTCTTCAAGGCTAGAGTGAATAGGTTTTAATAAACTAGTGCGCTTTACCATCAACGATTGCGTCACTGCTTACCATCAGGCAGGATTGCGGTCAAGCGCTGGTTTATACTTTAATAAAAAAAAAAGGAGGCCTTTGTCTAGCAGTGGACCTTTATAGGCTGAAGAAGAAAAAGAAGATATGGTAGTTCTATAATCAGAATTACCATTTAATTAGTGGTTTTTAACTATCTGTGTGCCAAAAAATATCCAAATACGTTCAATAGTTTCTGCTTGTAGGAGTAACAAACCTACCATACAAAAAAAAAAAATCGCATTTATAATATTACTGGGTTAAATAGATGTAAACTTGCTCTTCTGTATCCTGTACCAATAACCTATATTTCACTGCAAATACAGCTTCAGACAGATCAATTACTCAATTTGCGCAAACGCAGTCACTATGATGAAGAACGACATCTTCATCCGTTGAATGCCACTCATCATGTTGTAGATTATTCTCGATGCAAATTGTTCCTAGATACAGCTCAATTGGACACATACAAGGTTTTTGTTTTGTTTATACCAAACCCGAAACATGTCCAGTATTTTTATTAAAGAATCTATGTACAAAATTTCAAAAAGATATTATGAAAAACCACAAAGTTTTGAGCTTGTTATATCTTACTTGGTTGTCCCAACAAAAATATGCTCAACGCACCGTTTGTCCGCCCGCGCCTGCGACGACACGGGGAGGCCTGTTTGTATCTACCTAATACTGTGATCTACCGTCAACCGAGTTTTTCGCTCGGTAACCGCACACTGCAACAATTTCTAAATGTATTTGGGAAAAAAATATAACGTGGTGTAAAAATTATCGGAATCGATTCTGTTGCTTTATCATCATCAACCTTTTTATCGTCCCACTGCTGGGCACAGGTCTCCTCTCATACAGAGAAGGATTGAGCGTAATCACCACGCTTGCTCAATGCGGGTTGGCGATTTCAGACTTAAAGTCCAGGTTTCCTCAAGATGTTTTCCTTCACCTTCAGTTGCTTATTCTCAACAAACTATATATATTCAGGTTTCGTACTAAGTATAAATAACGTTGTACTCGTATAACATACCAACTTCATTCGTGCCAATATGTAACCTGAGGTTTTCAAGAGGTGTTTGTTACTCAGTAACTGGGATGTGGATTTTTTAGTGAATTTGGACACTAAGCCAGGGTTTTTCACCGGTTCATTAAACTTCCTATTAGCATTGTTGCACAGCAAGGAAAGTTCTCCACTGATCGCTTAGGAACACGCGACGGCAACAGTTAGCTGTCCATATTAATCATATTCATGCTTTGATTTAGCTATGCCGCTGTTATTTAACGAGCGGAAAAGTGCCTTTTATGTGAGAATTCTATATTAAAATTGATGGGTTCTAAGCATGGCATTGTATTGTACTATTTATCACTTTACTTGACATTTATTTGAAAGAGCTTGTTGGGAGAAGTGGTGTGGGGTTATTATTTATTTATAGTGAGAGTTGAAGCCAGTGTTCTGGGCTCTCAAAGTGAAATTTAGAACCAAACATTTCGTTATAATCGACGATGACGTGGTCTAGTTTAAATGTGGTTTAGCCTGTTTTCTTGAACTAAGGTTATTAAATTAATTTACAGACCTTTCCTATTTTGTTAGTTCTTTTTGACTTTGACAGTTCTGTTTTAATCGTCATCATCTTAGCGTTAATCCCAGTCGCATCCGAGGCTTTTTCAGCTTTGGAGTCTTTTCCGTGAGCGACTGCCGTCTGACCTCCACAACCCGAAGACAATATCGAAGCATTGCTGTTAGACCAATTGTTGGATTTTTGAGAAGTCTAACAACCCGTAACGACTGCCAGTAGATATTCGTATAGCCACCTGGACCAACAGCTTAACGTGCTTACCGAGGCACGACCAGACCAGTGCAACATTTCATATCCATGCATACAAATATTTGCACTGCACGGGGATCAAGCCCGCGCGTCTTTGCGCAGCGGCTGCGTTCGCTACTGCTACGCCACGGAGGCTGTAAATGTCTGTTTGACAGTCCTGTACTGGCCTCCTATATATCTATTAACTCTGCTAATTTGAAAATATTGTAAAACCCAATTGTTTTTGAAAGAGAAACCGTGGAATTTCTTGTCGACTGTCCTCCGTTTTATGCATTGTGCTTCTTCCACTCCTTGTACTCCTCTGTAATAGGTTTCCTTTGAGAGTTTTCACTTATTATATCGCGACTAGTATCAATACCACTTTTGTCCTTGTAATATAAACAATTTTAGTCTTTCACCGCCGCACAGGCTGCTTTGTCAATTACTTGGTCCACATTAGCCCCTGGTCGGTTTACGTACGATTACACATCACCCTCGAGGCCTGCCGTCTAAACCCGTTCCTCAGTAATACCCATAGCAACTGGCACGGTCATTTGCGCTAATACAATTTAGAGGATTGCGGTCGAAGCAGACTTAGTCGACTCTTGGCCTCGTAGCGACATGATCCGTTTGCTGGACGACAGGACGAAGCTACTTACTATATGAGGGTAAATAGTCAGCGTCAGGTATTAGTTTTCTGACGTTTCTTTCTGAATTAGGCCTTTTCGGTTCAGCCACGAGACTTAACTCTCCGCTATTTTCTTAATCCGTCTTCATATTTTCTATTTGATTTTTATTTGATGTGCTATGTGACTTAGTCTACGCTTAATAATGGTATTTTCTTTTTTTCTTACAAATATAGAGAGAAGTTATTCGTTGACGATTATTTACATATGTATGTATGATATCTGTAATACTAGTAAGTTAGCTGAAATGTTTGTTGTTTGAACGCGTTGATCTCTAAAACGTGGTCAGATTTTAAAGAATATTTTCGGATTCGGTAACCATTTTTTGGGGAAGGTTATAATTATACTGTTTATACCATGCTAAAACTCTGAGAAGCCGAGTAAAGAGAAAAATAGTCACTAAGAGATAAGTGGAAGCAGAGTATAATTCTACAATAAGTGGAGACAAACACCAATTAAAATTGTAGGCCGTCAGGCGGACTATAGAGATGCCAAACTATTTTATGTATCGATGTTTATAATACCAATTTTCGCAATAAATGAGTTTGAGTTTACTCATGTCGGTTACTTGCGATTTTGTTAGCCTAACAAACTTCAACCCCACATGTGTCAATCTAGGTGGGATTTTGTCTTAAAAAAGCATCCTGAACAGTCCTCTATTTGGCCTTTTCCTGTTATCTTCACTTGAGTACTTACTTAGTTGTTTTTTTTTCCCATCAGGGACGATTTTGACCTCTGCATTTGAAATGTTTACGATTGTTTAAAGTTGAAGGTAGCTGAGGAATTTATAACCGCTATCGTGAAGCATCTTGCATTTTTCTGATAAGATCTCCTAATATTATGAGATTGACATTTCTATTGCTGAAGGTAAATATGGACAATGGTTTATTAAATCTGTTATAATCAGCCCTAAATTTGTAACACTCGCGATCTGATTAATATTTGTAGAATATCGCTAATCAATTTCTTTTTATGTTTGAAAAATGTGGCTTCTCATCAACATAAATAACGCAGTGAATTTTGTTAAATGAAACCCATTGCAACTTATGTTACGGAATTATCCATTAATAATACATAAATGTTTACTACATAAATCGCCAACCGTTGTATTATGTTTATTATATACAATTAAAACCAGTTAATCCAATGGGGCTTAAGAACCCTAGAATATAATTTTCAAGCTTGAATAAAGCATTATCTACATGACTACATCTGTAAATCCCCTCGTAAATGTAAAAGGTACACCTGAGTTCAAAGCATTTAGCATCCCTTCTTGTTCATTTATCAAACAGGTTTTACATATAATATTATAGTCATGAGCGCGGGAATTCTCCAAACGAGGAGCCTATTTCGCTTCCCCTAATCATTAAAAGCCGCACCTGTGAATGCCTAAAACAACCCAACTGCCAGAAACTTCATTCGAATTTAGACTTTAGCTTGTCGATTTTAAGTTGGGTTTTGATGACAGTGGTTTATGAAATACGTTATGAATTGGTGCAGAGTCGAGGGCTGGCCAAGGACAGCCATTGTTAAGTTTTGCCCTGTTTGCGGGATGAGCTGTGAGACCCAGATGTACAAGTATCGTATAGATAGAATAAAGGTCACTTCACAATTCAATCTAGGTACTCTAGGTTGAAGTAGAGTTGAAGTTTGCGGCTGCATAATAGATGATGTTGATGACTCGTTTTACCAAGTGATAAGGTTCTACTATGGTTGATTTGAAAGAGCTATGCTCGGAGTTTCTTAGCGCGATCGAATCAGAAATGAGGAGATCCGCAGAAAAATCAGGGTCCATGACATAGCTCTTCGAGTCGCTAAAATTAAGTGGCATTGGGCAGGGCATATTGCTCGTAGAACCGATGGCTGATGGGGCAGTAAGGTTTTGGAGTGGCGGCCCCCAACAAGGTGGACCGATGACCTGGTCAAATTTTGTAGAAAGCTTTGAGAGAAGCCTTTGCACCTTTGCACCAGCAGTGGACCTTTATAGGCTCAAGAAGGAAAAGAAGCTGTTTGATTTTAGCTATCTAATATTTTTAGCGTTTTGCACATTTGTACGAGTATTACGTACGGAATACGTTATTTCCGAGTTTGAGTAGATTTGTTTTCGAACATACGACGTGATATATATTAACAACTAGCTTTCCGCCCGCTGCTTCGGAATATAATTTTTCCGGGATAAAAAGTACCCTCTTATTTAATCCGGACTTTAAACTTTACGTCTGTGTGAAAGCGAAAGAAACAAACAAACTCATTTTCCCATTTATAATATTAGTAAGGATGTTCTTCAAAATTAATTAGATTGTGATTTTGGGGGCTTGTTTAGTTTTTAGGTGAGATAGATCAAATTTCCATCAGCTGCTAGATGTACTGTAAAATTTCATGTTATATGAAAAGTGTGAAAATCGTTTCTTGCGGCTACGTACTGGAAGACGCAGCGTAGGGAGGCCCCCAACAAGGTGGACCGATGACCTGGTGAAGGTCGCGGGAAGCCGATGCATGCAGGCAGCACAAGACCGGTCAGCGTGGAAAGCCTTGGGGGAGGCCTTTGTCCAGCAATGGACATCCATAGGCTGAAGGAGAAGAAAAAGAAGAAATGCTTACGGAGGAATGAGGAAAATATAAGGAAGTTTTGAGTCTGATTGTTAAATAATAAGTTGAAAGAAACGTTGCACGGACTGTGCAAAGATAATATGGGTAAAAAAAGACTATCGAGTTGGATACTATTAGAGAAGAGGTAGTTCCACAGAAATCTGATTTGAACAGCATTTGAGCACTTCCGCTAACCGCACTGAAACAAAATTTCGTAACATGCGGTTCAAACAACAAAACCAGCTATTAAGTATTGTAATATAAAAATAATAACATGTATTGTTGCTAAGTGTATATAAATGTAGGCGTCCCAAATTAACAGAAGCTGACTATTATAGTGTCTTAAATGCTCATAAATGGTCCTCGTATAATGGGCACCTCGGTCTAATTTACTAAGTAAATACTTAAGAGGTTATACCAGTCGCATCCGAATCTTTTCAGCTTTGGAGTCTGGGGTCCGCTTTACCAGAATAACTGCTGACTTTGGCTAAATATCGATATTTTCCGTGAAGCGACTGCCGTCTGACCTCCACAACCCGAAGGCGATATCGAAGCATTGCAGTTAGACCAATTGTTGGACTTTTGAGGGTTAAAACAACTCGTAACGACTGCCATTAGATGTTAGATGCCATTAGATGGGAACAACGGCTTAACGTGCTTTCCGAGTCACGATCAGACCAGAGCAAATATTCATATTCATGCATACAAATATTTGCACTGCGCGGGGATCGAACCCGCGCCTACTTGCGCAGCGGCCGCGTTCCCTACCGCTACGCCATGGAGGCTGTCAATGATTTAGCTTGCAATGTAATAGAGAAGAATATAAAAAAAAAATAATTTTTAATAAGAGGTTTAGCTAACGTTAATGGGAAAAATAATTTTAACTCCTACGTTTTATTAATTAATACCCATTGATATAAAGCTGATATTTGTTTGTTTAACTTAAAGTTACATCAGCACCATAATAGGGTAGTTGACTAAAAAAAACAATTAGTCCGTCAGTAAGATTTCAAAAAAAAAAAAAAAAAACAAGACATTTTTATTTTTTCATATAAACAAAATATGAATACGATACAGTGAGTGGAAACTCGTGTGACGTCACTGCACGCTACACTTTTTAGCAACCAGTGAGTCATCACCAGCCACCACTCCTGATCTTTGACGCCTTTTATATTTGTCAATTATTATTGATTTGATAAAACAAAATATACGTATCCAATATTTTTCTATAATCTGAATGACGGACTCAATAGAATCATTTTTTTTTTACTCAAGAAGCATCCCTATTGCGTTTACACTATTACTATCAGTAGGCCTAGTATAAGTTTTCATTACGAAACTCGTTCGTCGATATCGAGCGCGTTTGACTCAGCCGCTTCAAGGTCGTAAGAACTCTCAACCAATGAGAGCGCCAAACGCGATCGTTATCGACGATCGAGTTTCGTATTGAAAACTCATACTAGGCCTACAGTTGGAATCATTTTAAAGCTAATTGTTGTTCTATTGCTCTTATGTTCGAAAATGTGACTTCTCAAAAACGTATTATAACGCAATGAAACTAGTTGAACTGGCAAAATGAAACCCATAGCTTCTGATAATGTCTTACGCAATTTACCTGCAGTTTGGAACATTGGCTTGGTCTGCGTAAAATTTCTTGTTCCCGGAACCCGCCTCGTCACATTGCGTCGCCTGTCCGAGCTGTCACTTTGTTTTTCCGCGGAGAGTTCTTTCAGACTTTTATTTTCAACGTCATAGCGCCATTTTAAATAGCCTTTTTAAAGTCTTTCTTAATAATTGGGCTGACAACTGCAAAACAAAAATTAAATCCGTCTGGTACTTCTACAGATTACCTTCTAAATAATAAACAATAATACATCTTCATAATATAGATTACAACGAGGAAAATGTTACATGGTTTCACGACATGCACATTTGGGTTTTGGCGGGAAAGTCAAGCTGAGTGTCACGCTCATTTTTCATTGGACTTTTAAAATTATTTATAGTGTTGTTTACTAAATAAAAGTGCGTGATTTCTGTAGTAAAAAGTGCATTCAGTAAATAATTCATAAAGAATAGTGAAAACCTCCATCGTAAGACGGGTCACGCGGCCGTCTTTTTCGATATGAACACATTGGCTAAATGCACAAACAGTGCGAAGCCATAAAAGAAAGACATGCACATTCATGTGAAGGTAGTAACAAACTTTAGTACCCACCCCTAATTGGACACCAGTGTCGAAGGGTGAAATTTTGACAAAGGGAAGCCGGTCCAAAAAAATAAACACTTAAACACTTACCTACTGCAGGATATCTTGGAGGAGGTCTGCAGATAAGAATAATATGAAAAGCCCCACCTTCACCATACAAAAAAGGACTGATGATTTGATAACAATGTCTTTCAAGTATGATAAAAGCGGCTTTGTGAAAAGCCTTTTTCGACGTGCATCTCTATACCACACATGCATGCTTGTTAGTAAGTACTAAGTTAAGTACCTATTGTTAGGGAATAAGAGTCAAGAAAAAATAAAATAAAAAATTACAAAAATAATAAAGTGTTAAAAACCGAACCACACAAACACCGATCCAAAACCAACAAAAATATAAAAAAAAAATAAAGCAAATTATACACAATCACAACGTTATTTATATTCTAATGCAATGCGTCTGTTTTTTTTTTAACAAAATGAGCTAAAATGTTGTTATAAAAATTCGGATTACTTTTCATTTTATTAAGCAAATTTTTTTCAATTGACATGATAGCCAAATCGGACAATCTCTGCTCTTTTTGGCAGTTTCGCACATACGTGTGAATGCGTTTTAAAGCAGAAAATGACCGCTCAGCTAAAGCTACTGAAATGGGGAGGGTCAGAATTAAACTGCAAAGAGTCGAAACTTGAGAAAATGCGTCTTTCAAAGACGTATTAATAGTAACAGCACTCTATATGAATTAAAGCCATAATAACAAACAAAATCCACAGTATTTAACCAAATCTGCGATTAAATTACCTTACAGAATCCGTCACAGTTTAAATAACACAAATATTAAAAACAAACGAAAAACTCACGCACCATAGGTATAGAACGCTTTCTCGTAGTGGCGTGGTTTCTTTGTCTCTTTCGAATAGAGTAGAGGAGAGAAATACAAGCCGCATGCCAGTAGCCTATATTAATCAAGTTTTACCGACGGTTAGCGAGCATTAGAAAGAGATGGTCTGATACGCTGTCTCTTTTCGCCTCATAGTAAAACGTTGACCGAGGTAAACTGAAATTTTCGGGTTCCTTCAATGTAATGTACGAAAAATTGAAGCGCTGATTAATTTACGACTATAAAATGAAATGTGATACTTAGGGTATTGCTAAAAATTACGATTGCTATTGTAAATCGCGCCGGCATTTGATTAATAATACTTTGTTAATGAAATAGAATGTAAATAGTTTTGTATGAATATGGAACTGATTTTTGAAAGGTAACCCGGTGGGAATCGGCTTGTATGGACCCTTCGCCACTGTTGGACACATATCCTATGTTTTGATTTTTATAATATAAACTAGTGCTTGACCACGATCTCGCCCGATGGTAAGCAGTGATGCAAAAGTAAAGCGTGTCACTAATTTATTGTGAGGCTATTCACTCTAGCCTTAAAAACGTTTAAATTATAATATTTAAATTCAGAACTCTTTGATGTGCTGATAAAAGAATCACTCACGCAAGAGTATTAGCATAACCTCGGGTCTACGAAAGCCAGTGCCTTAGATTATAATTTTTTGAAATTGCAAGGCAAATATTATGGACGAAAACCCTTTGAAATTTTGCTTTGAGCGCAAACACTGCGATTATTGATCCGATAGGAGCTGTCGAGTTGACAAGTGACTGACAACCCTTAATTAAAGACTTTGATTAATTTAGCTTTAATCGTTGTTTATACTAAAGGCAGAGATGTCATACTTGCCGCTTGCACAACAAATCGTTTTATTCATTATAAACTCTAAACGAAAATAAATATAATGTTGTAAATCAGGTTCCTATAGTGCTTGTCATACCTACCTAACATAATATTTCGATATATTCCGCAAAAATGTGAACAAATATGAGGATTTAATTTCTAAGTAATAAAGTCCAGTATGCGCTACAAATTCAAACATTTTTGTAACTTATTCAAAACTGGCTTCCGCCCGCGTGGAATGCGGTTATATCGCTCTTTTTAGATTTCCCTTGGGAACATCAAATTTTTAACCTGGACTTCTAACTGTAAGTCTGCAAAATTTCAAAGGAACCGGTTCGTAGTTTTGGCAAGTAGTTTCGGCATGAAAGCGGAACAAACAAACAAACTCACTTTCCCATTTATAATATTGGTATTAGTCTTCTCGGTTACCACCCACCAGACAAAGTCTTGACGCCAAGCGATTTGTCGTGTTCATGTCTGGTGAAGCCGTACGGAGGACGGGTCTGAGCAGTTGTGTTGCGATGTATGCAGGGTACGATGCGCCAAATGTTATTGTGTCGGGAGTTTGATCGTGGAGGGTCTTCAGATTAATCTCCCTTTGGCGCAGCATCGTTGGTCGTGTTGTTGGGTTTAACGTTGCATCACCTCGCTCAACTGCCGTTTTTCTTCTTAGTTTCTCAAGAACCAATTCACTCATATAAACTGAGCGATTAGGCTCTTAATAAACTAGCGCGCTATACCATCAACGATCGCATCTTCCATCGACTGTTTACCATCAGGCGGGATTGCGGTCAAGCGCTAGTTTATAATTAAAAAAAAAAAAAATAGTATGATTTTTAGTAAGTCTGATATCAACTTACACATCATGCGCCAGCGCAACAACAACAGTTATTTTCTGCCAGGATAATTTTGCGTTAATTATGCCAAAAGGATAGGCAGTAATAGCAAATTAAAACGGCAACGCTTTTAGTTATGACAGATCGATAACATTCCTTGCCTCATTTACATTGTCGAGCAGAGGAACTCTTCAAGCATATGAAGTAATGGATTAGCAATTTCTTTCAAAACCCTTTGGGGTGAGAATGAAAATGTGTTACGCAATTAGTGTTAGTTCCTAATATAACACGACATTGATAAAAAAATCTGTTTGTCAAGTGGGGCCTGAATGATATCCAATAAATTTGAACTGTCCTCAATCACGTGCTTACCGAATTGGGCGCAGTAGCTAAGCCAGGGCACCCCGTCCAAATGGGTTAGGTTAGAATTATCAACCACGGAGCAAGAGCGGAGGCAGCACTACTTCTAAAAGTCAGGCTTTAGACTAAACGGCTAATTAAACCAGTGGGCTAGGACATAAATATAACAAAGTCAGCGACGGCGGAGCGGTAAGGTCGTTACCATCTTGGTGTGGTGGTAAGGGCTCCATTTCGACGCTTTCTACGTGCTGCCATTATAAAATAACATCACAGAGTTTTCCCCATTACTACATAAATCAAATTAGCAACTCTTATTAAAACGATAGCGGTATCCACGACAAATATAATTAAATGAGCACTTATTTTTTTTGCGGACGGGAAATCATTAAATGTTCTCCCGCTTTGGGCGGAGCGGAAGGAAGGACTTTTATTGACTAAAACGCACCCGTTTTCCTGCACTTGCCTGTGCGCCACTCGGGGCCATGATGTCTCTCTCGAACTACCCGCGGCCCTAGCAAGCATCGATCTTCGTGGACCAGTCACGATGTGCAGACATCTCTTTGAGGCAATTATGATTCACTTGCCTGTGTGCCATGGGCCACGATTTTTTTTGTCACGGATTATATACATCTTTAAAAGGTAATCTGCAAGGAATCGCGTTGTGTAGACTGTCTTCATACCAAGTTATCTTCTTTAATATTTTATTCTATTAATAATATCCAATTTCCAGGTAGCAGAAAAGATCCTTGTCAACTTCGCTCATTCCCTTTTGTAAAAGTTATGTAGATCCAGGAGGATTACAACAATATTCTACCCCTAATGACAAAAGTATCTCTTGTTCTTTCGCATAATGGTTTAATTCCCAGAGATCTATTTTTCTTATATGCCAACATGAAAATTGACCTTTGTGAGGTTAGTAGCGAAATTGGTTGTAGATTTTCGTGGATGTTTCAAAGGATGGTGATGATTAGGGTTTTAGTATAGGGCTTTCTTAATATAGTTTTTTATAGGCTGAGAGGTTTGTTTGATTTACTGAATGAAGTGTAAGAACAGTTTAACTCCTGGGACAAAGGCCTCTCGGAGAGCCGTGATCGCCCCAAACTCAATAAAAATAGAAAAATATATGTAATTGGGCGTCATTGGTGAAAGTTAAACTTTTAACCTTTAACTGTGCAGAAATTGAAGTCGAAATCCTTAATAAAAGTCACGATTGTTGCGCAATAACGATGTTTCCTGGGTAAAAAAAAAAAAAAAAATCTATTTAAGTAGTCCGTCATTCAGATTATAGAAAAATATTGGATACGTATATTTTGTTTTATCAAATCAATAAAAATTGACAAATATAAAAGGCATCAAAGATCAGGAGTGGTGGCTGGTGACGTCACTGCTCGCTAAAAAGTGTAACGTGCTGTGACGTCACACGAGTTTTCCACGCACTATGTCGTCTTCATTTTTTGTTTATATGAAAAAAAGAAAATACATATCTAGTATTTTTTGAAAATCTGACTGACGGACTACTTAATTAGTTTTTAATAGTCAACTATCCTATTATTACAAAACAAGGTTTTGTTTAATATTATCAAATTATGACAAAAGTAAATTTTTGATGTACAATGTAAAGTTTTTTAAGGTTCTTACTGAATTCCTCACAAAGTTACATAATTCTTCATCGGAAAAACAACTCGTTATTCAATGTCCCAGGAATTATGGAAGGAAGCAATTAGGAAAAAAACAAAGGATGCGTTTTATTGATCGTTATTAATTTGGTTGAAGTAGATCCTTCTTTTATAAACGAAAGGATATGAAAAACTTGAAGGTAGAACAAAAATGTTGCCACGTCCGGCGATGTCCCGTCCTTTTTAGTCAGTTGCGATAGGTCTAAGCTTGCTAACGGTTGTGTGGTGGCCCTGTGACCAAAAGGAATAATATTTTTAAATATAACATTAAAAATTGAATTATATTCCTGAACACTTTTCGTCGTATTTTTGCCTAATAAAAGTACGTATTCCTAGTAATTAAAGTAGTTTTGTAAGTGCTGAAATAATCAGCATTTTTCCTTGGTTCATAGCTATTAAAACATAATATACCTATGTAATTAATCGCTGCCCTTTAGAGTGATTGACAGAAGGGTTTGTTGATATGTAGTGGTTTGTGAAAATTGTTTTGAAAATAAGATACAAACGTAAGTCCCATTTATGACCACGCGCCAAAAGGTCTATGTTTATCTATAGGATGTTTTGTGAAGCTTAAACGAGTTTTCCCTGAAAGAAACTTATCAAAACTCAATCAATCATTTGCGAAAAATTTAATACCTATTAGGTATTCACTTGATTGATTGATTTTATTTTATTATTATGTCGAAGCATCATGCTGAGAGAACCTTTTCTCTTGGTTTTGTGTAGGTTTTTTTTTATAATTATGAAGTATGCAGTGATGCAATTAGAACTTCCTTACTAATTTTTCTTTATATTCCTTTTTAGGGTTCCGTAGCCAAATGGCAAAAAAACGGAACCATAAGGGTTCCGTTTTTTGCCATTTGGCTGCGTCATGTCTCTCTGTCCGTCTGTCCGTCCGCATGTCACAGCCATTTTTTTCCGAAACTATAAGAGCTATAGTGTTGAAACTTGGTAGGTAGATGTATTCTGTAAACCGCATTAAGATTTTGATGCAAAAATATAAAAATAATAATAAATATTGGGGGGCTCCCCATACTTAGAACTGAAACTCAATTTTTTTTTTTCATCAAACACATACGTGTGTCGTATCTAGAAACTCTTTTTTTTTTTTTTCATCAAACACATACGTGTGTTGTATCTATGGATAGAGGTCTTCAAAAATAATATCGAGGTTTCTAAAATATTTTTTTTTCTAAACCGAATAGTTTGCGTGACAGACGCTTCCCAAGTGGAAAAAAGTTGCCCCCCTCCCCCCGCTTCCGTCCCCCTCTAACTTCTAAAATAAGAAAATGAAAAATCTAAATAAAAAAACATGATGTACATTACTATAAAAACTACCAACGAAAATTGTTTTGAACGAGATCTAGTAAGTACTTAGTTTTTTTTAATACCTCGTAAATCGCTTATTACCGCGTAATCTTTCATACAAATAACTTAAATCCTTTAATTTCATAAATCAATGGTACCCTTTGTGCGTGAGTCCGACACTCATTTGGCCGGTTTTTAATATTATGTTTTCCTTATTTTTGATTGTTTAGTTTTATGATCTCCCTTTAGGAGCTACAATAAAAATAATTTTCTTTTTCTAATTGACCTTTTCTTTGTCCACAGAGCTAGTGCAAAAAGTGACGTGCATCGATGATACTTCACTAGTCTGTGACAGATAAGAAACGTCGCCACGCTGCTCGGTTTACCAACATGTAAGTTTTGATCTTTACCTTTAAGTTATCTTTTCATACCTACTTATTTTCCAGATCAGAACTCGAATTTGTTAGTAATTATTTTAACACTAACGGTAGTACGTATTTTACCATCTAAATGAAAAACTAAACATTATTTCGACATTATAGTACAGTAGACTGCATTAGACATCACGTCGGTGGTAACACTTTGACCTTAAGTTGGCCTAACGTACTATAGAGTTTCAATAAAGTAAGAGGCCAGCTAAACTGGTTGTTTCATCACTGAGTTGCAGCCTATTGTACAATTCAATTCACTTTATTTACACACTTTTTTTTTTTAATAATTATAAACTGGCGCTTGACCGCAATCCCGCCTGATGGTAAGCAGTGATGCGATCGTTGATGGTAAAGCGCGCTAGTTTATTAAGAGCCTATTCACTCAGAAAAACTGAGCGAATAGGAAGAAAGACGGCAGTTGAGCGAGGTGATGCAAAGTTAAACCCAACAACACCACCAACGATGCTGCGCCAAAGGGAGATTGATCTGAAGACCCTCCACGACCAAACTCCCAACACAACAACTTTTGGCGCATCGTACCCGGCACACATCGCAACACAACTGCTCAGACCCGTCCTCCGTACGGCTTCACCAGACATCATGCCGGAACACAAGAAATCGCTAGGTGGCAAGGCTTTGTCTGGTGGGTGGTAACTTCACTTTACACATGGAGATAAAGTACTTACATATTCAAAATAATAAATCTATGTATATTAAATCTTACAAAGAACTGTTTTGACCTTAACCTTTTAGGTATTTACAGTACAATAAAAGTACACCTTGTTATAGAAAGTACTTATTTTTTTCGCTTAACACGATCTGTGTCAAACACATCTACGATGGACAAAATTAGCTCAACATTGAATGAAAATAGTCGACGAAAACTCCAAGAGCAAAGAATGAGAAAACCAATAATGTCAGCGTGTAGGCAATTGTTACATTATGTATGAGATTGGCTTGAACGTCGTAACCTTGAACTTGACCCTTATGACACACGTATGTAATAGGCCTTTTTATATCTACTTTCTGATTGCAAATTTATTCCACTTTATGTTACCAGAATTTTTAGGAATACTATTTATGTAATGGCGGATAGTTTTTATCTAAAGGCTGTAAGCATTCTCTTTATAGATACTTAATACGCTAACTTATACTACTTAATTTAGTAACAGCCAATTAAGCCGTTTTGGTGATATTTAGCAAGTATTAGCACATTTAAGTGAAGACAAATTGCCATTTAGACTATGTATGGCATCATTTGGAAATGTTATGACTCAATATGGTTCTGCTTTTAATGTGTTACGAGTATTACTAAGATATTATACAGAGTGTATCTGACATCGTAACGCAAACTTCGCGAGAAGGCTACACCGCATGCCACTAACAAAATTATGATAGTCATTTATGTCGTTAATGAGCGGTTACAGTAATAACAGTGTTTAGAAAAAAGTGTAGGCTCAGCTTTTGAACGTTGCAAACGTGCCGCCGTACGGATTTGTAGTATGACGTTGGTCCCTGATCTGAACTCTATTAAATCAGCTGATAAGATAGTTTTTCGAGTTTTTTTTTCACATTGCGCCTCTTTGTACGAGTATAATTAGCGAATTAATTAGTTTTCACTTTAAAATCTTATTGGGTTATAAAAGTTGCTATACTTTTATAACCCAATAAGATTTTAAAGTAAAAATTAATTAATTCGCTAATTACACAAAAAAGCGCAATGAAAATTATGAACGGTTTAAAGTGAAAAAAACCGCATATTATTTTTTTTAATAAGGAAAAAAACCGACGAAAAATTCCACCTGTGGGGGGTTCAGAATCCTGTACTGGATCCATGGTACTAGTTTGTGCGTCGATGTCAGAGACACCCTTTATATACCACCCAATAGTAGGAAACTGGCATGTCTTAGAACCATGAATTCAAAGACATGTATCATCTACCAATCCGCACTGGACCCACGTGGAAGATGACCACTCCCTCGCACAAAGGGGAGGCCTGCCCCCAACAGTGAGAATGTTATAGGCTAATAATGTCATTAATAACAATTGGCTTGTATCCTAAAAAATAATTTAATGTCCGTCAGATAGCTTTATAAAAAATATTGAACACGTATTTTTTATTTTTTCTTTTATTCAAATACTTAGGAAGGTATATTGATTTGAAATGTCGCATGACGTCACGCCGTGGTGCAAAATATAGAACGGCGTGACGTAATTAGCCCCCACTCTGTAACTTTAATACGCTATATCTCAGTAATTTTTGGTAATTACGACAAAATAAAAAATACGGGTCTTAATTTTTTTATTATCTGTAAGACGGACTAATTATTTTTTTGATTTTCATACCTTGGATACATACCTATTACCCAATGATTGGTCTGGTCGTGCCTCGGAGAGCACATTAATCCGTTGGTCCCTGTGGCCATACGAACATCTAATGGCAGTCGTTACGGGTGTTGGAGCTCTCGAAAGTCTAACAATTGGTCTAACTGCAATGCGGAGTCTGCACGGAGTTTAACCAAAACAGCAGTTAAACTGGTAAACCGGACCCCGGACTCCAAAGGCGAAAGAGCTTAGGATGCGACTGGGTTTAACTCTTGACATGATGATGATGGCCTAATGATTGATCAAGAAATACCTATCATAATCTGCCCATATCATAATCAGATACTATACTTTTGAACAGGAAGTGAGTGGTTAAAATCCAGTGTTGCAATTTTCTTGCAACATTCTTTAAGTGGAGTTGCAAAGGTGAGAGTCTTAAAGAACCACAATTTTACGATCATATGGGATAAATATAGATATATGGTATAATTATCTTGTAATTAACCTGTGCCCTGTGGTTGTGTTTTAATATAGTTAAATAATTAAGTTTAGCGCTTAGTGGTGCCGCCACAATGCAATTAACGATGAAACTGTCTATACAACCTATTGTCTTTTCCTTGGACAAATCTCTACAACCCCGCTCGCCCTATTATATGGAATTTGAAATAACTGCTACTGATATACGGGTGTACTTATAATGGGTACGCCTGTGCTTAACTCTTGGATAATACGTGATGTTCCGTATAAATAAAGTATCGAAGAAAAGGTAAAGGAAAATATCGAAGTTCAGCCAAAATCAGCAGTTAGACTCGTAAAGCGGACCCCAGACCCCAATTCTGAGAAAGCTCCGGATGCGACTGGGATTAACGCTGAGATGAAGATGATGATGATGATGTTACGTATAAATAAAGTAATAAAACTCCGATCATCATCATCAAGCTTTTTTTTATCGTCCCACCGCTGGGCACAGGTGTCCTCTCATACAGAGAAGGATTGAGCGTAATCACCACGCTTGCTCAATGCGGGTTGTCGATTTCAGACTTAAAGTCCAGGTTTCCTCAAGATGTTTTCCTTCACCCTCAGTCATTTGTGTCCAAGATATACTTAGAAAGTACATACAACTTTAGAAAAGTTACATTGGTACTTGCCTGACCTGAAATCGAACCCGCGCACTCATACTTGAGAGGCTGGTGTTTTAACCACTAGGCCACCACGAACTCTCCGAAAACTCGAAAACTCCGATACAAAACCTATAATAAACCTTTTTTTTTTTCTTTTCTAAACTTGGAAACAGTGACACATTTTACGTCTACCGTCGTAAATTATCCCGTTGCCTGCCAATTGGTGGACCCCCAATCATGCAATGATCCACGGTCGTTGCACTCGGCGTCGCTTGCGCCGGTGTATCAACAGTTTAGGGTTAGCGCAGACCAGTGGAGTGGCAGCGAAGCGAGTAATTCTATAACAAGTGAACGTCGATTTTCTTTGAATCAGGAAACGACCGTAAGTTCTATTACATATTAAAAAAAAATAACGCACCGATTTGAGAACCTCCGTTTTTTTTTTCTTCGGTTATAAAGAAGTACACGTGATGCTGTGCGAAGCGTCTTCGAGCCGCGTGCAGCGAAGGGACTGCTTGGGGGTGGTCAGGGTCAAAAGCAAGCGCGGCGGCTTTGTTAGGTCCCGCATCCCGTGCTTCTCAAAGTACAAAATAAATAGCACTGCGCAAAAGTCTCGATGTTTGCATAGAACAGTCATCACTGCCACTAAATCGGTCTGCGCTGACCCTATGGACTGTCTGTACGTCGCGGATGGGCGAAGATGAATTCAGCGGATGGGCACGCGCGTCCACATTTTGTCACTTATCACTTTTATCACATATTGTTCAAATATGCGATAAAAGTGATAAGTGACAAAATTCCTATATATAAAGGGTGTATCTGACATCGACGCACAAACTAGCACCATGGATCCAGTACTTACATGATTCTGAACCCCCCAGTGGTAGAATTTTTCATCAGCTTTTTCATGATTTCAAAAAAATATATGTAGTTTTTTTCACTTTAGATAATTGCTATACTTTTATAACCCAATAAGATTTTAAAGTAAAAATTAATTATATCGATAATTACACTAATAAGCGCAAAGAAAACAAAACTCGAAAAACTATATTATCAGCTGATTTCATAGAGTTCACATCAGGGATCAACGTCATACCTACAAACCAGCACGGCCGCACGCTTGCAACGTTCAAAGGTCGAGCTGACACATTTTTTTTAAACACTGTGAATTCTGTAACCGTTCATTAACGACATATCATAATTTTATTAGTGGCATGCGGTCTAGCCTTTTCGCGAATATTGCGTTACGATGTCAGATACACCTGTATAATGTATATAAATGAATATAAAAGCTACTGCAGCATGCTCACCTTTTACTCTTCCTTTTTTTTTAACATGAACCAAAGAGTTCATGCTGATCATCATCAACCTTTTTTATCGTCCCACTGCTGGGCACAGGCTCTCATATAGAGAAGGACTGGGCGTAATTACCACGCTTGCTCAATGCGGGTTGGTGATTTCAGAATTTCATAAAGTCCAGGTTTAATAGATGTCATGATACATTAAAGCTCATATTTTATTTATATTAACATTCTCTTAAATTTTTCTAAAGGGCCGGTTCCAACAATTCAGACAATTATTATTCTGATAAAAACTCATAGCTCTTCTTTTCGGGTAGTTGAATGCCCAAAGTCTAAGAGATACACATCCTGAAGGTAAATTAGTTTTGTTACTATGGTGGACCGCCTCAAGAGCGTGCGGTTCATTTTGAGATCTGAGTCCTGCTACCATCAAATCCTATTGATTAACCTTTGCAGCCAAGATCTTTTGACACGAAGAAGACATAACCTCTGGCTTTGATCAGAATGTCTGACGCTTTGTTTAGTCTCAAATAGACGGCTGAGTCAGTGGCCCTTGGCTATCTTAATAAGGATTCCAATTTAGATAAGTTGAGCTATAATAAGGCGCCTACTTATCTTATATGGTGATTCATTACTTAGATAGAGCTTGGTTGGTGAATCTTCAACAATTCCCATTTCGCAAAGATTTATTCTCTCTTTTGACGCCATTTGAACATAAAATTAGTGATTCTATTATACGTATATTGACATCCCGGACTATGGATTTGTTTCCTGAAGGGCAATTGCGTAATACACTTTCAGTTGAAATGGTTTTCTTTTTGAGAGTTCTGCAAGAGCCAATGCGTTTTTTTACTTAGTTGAGCAGATTCATTTTTCGAAAATTGGAAGCTATCGATTAGCTTTGCTTTTCAAAATGAATTGGAATGAGAATGAAGTGTTACGGAATTAAGCATGAATAAAGGCACAGATTCATGATGACAGCCTCCGCGGTGTTGCGGTAGCGAACGTGATCCTTGCGCAAGGAGGCGCGGCTTCGGAAAGCACGTTAAGCCGTTGGTCCCGGTTGCCATACGAACATCTAATGGCAGTCGTTACGGGTTGTTGGAGCCCTCAAAAGTCTAACAATTGGTCTAACTGCAATGCTTCGATATCGCCTTCGGGTTGTGGAGGTCAGACGGCAGTCGCTTCACGGAAAATATCGAAGTTTAGCCAAAATCA
The DNA here is from genome assembly GCA_037179545.1 of Sesamia inferens. NCBI lineage: Eukaryota > Metazoa > Arthropoda > Insecta > Lepidoptera > Noctuidae > Sesamia > Sesamia inferens. The sequence continues at coordinate 9,428,022 of CM073935.1, read as the reverse complement.
GCGGTTAGACTGGTAAAGCGGACCCCAGACTCCAAAGCTGAAAAAGCTACGGATGCAACTGGGATTAACGCTGAGATGACGATGATGATTCATGATAACAGGCTTAGTGGTATCCCAAAGTCGGAATTAATGTCCGCTTAATAAGCTTATACAGTATGTTAAGAAAACCCTGTCCGACCCATAAGGATAATAAAGGTTAGGTAAACACATGACCAAATATAATATAAAATTTTACGTAATCATCATAGTACCAATACAAATGAATTTTGAAATAATCTTTTTTTCCCGCGAATTAATTCCATCTTCCCCGAAATTTGGTAATTTTAAAAAAAGTGACGACACCGGTATTATTATGAGCGAATAGCGATGCGACCACGTGCCGCATGCCCTGCCGCCCGCCGCCCGCGGGAGGGTGCTTACGCACATTTATTAAGTTGCCTCTTTTTGCGATATAATATTTATTTTTTTAGGGGGATTTTTTTTGAGTTTAGCCCGGTTTTGTATGCATTAGTAGAATCAGTTATCGATACCTAACAACACCTTCACGGGTCGGACAGGGTTTTCTTAACATACTATATTGTACAGACTACAGCAAATCAAGCTACTACATTCTGTCAAATTTCTTTATTAGATTTTCAACTTTATTGGCTAAAGCATTAAGGCTCAAGATTGAGAACATTTGACAGTTTCGGGAAGCTTGACCTGCTGTCGTTCGTTATGAGACTTGATCGTAACTGGTGAAATGTGTATTTACCAATTCAGATATTATTGCTCGTTTTTCGGTAATAACAGCGAACGTTACGTTATTTTTCTCCAATGCAGAGCTGAATTACTAAGTAAGACCATCAAATTAACACAACCGTTCGATCGTCGATAAAATACTTGATACTTAAAATGATAAATACATGCGTGATCAAGCCGTCAAGCCAGTTTATCATCACGACAAGTATTCTTCACGCATCCAATAAATAGCAAATAATACACCTCATGTTTATATGGTAGTTCTCTCAATTAGTATGCGAGGACCATAGCTATTACTATAAGCAGGACTGCGGCGCCCGCGCACGATTCTTGCACGATCCGCGGTCGTGCGTAGCAGTGTCGCGTTTTAGGCTTAATAAGTATTTATGTATCATTCTGGGACTGTAATTAGTTATGTGTACAATGGGCTGTTAAGATTTTTAAATGTTTGAATAGATTTGGTATCTTTTTATGTTTTGTTTCCACATGATTGGTTATTCTTCTTATCCATATTTTACGATTCTTGGGTGGAAAACAGATACCTACACGTAATAAGAGCTAATTTTCCCCGTTTTTATATTTGCAAGTGTTATTTTCTCACGAATAGCCACATGGTCCTGTTTATAGGAGCATATAAGCGGTCATCGACTTCTTTTACTTAATATCGAATGCAAGCAACTTCTTATGGAAACTTGGAATCCAGAGGAAATAAAAAAATGTAGTAGAAAAAATAGATAGAAAACCTCTGATACAAATAAACAGAATCTACATAGGTATACTGAGTTTCTGACAAAATCAAAGTCTTTCTTAAACTTTAATTTTCCTTTTAAATAAATTGAGGCAAAGCATAGAGCCAAAGAAAAAAACAGATTTAAAGACCGCTACGGATGCAATGCATTAGAACTCGTTACAAATTTCCTCTGTTTAAAACAGAGGCCAAAAATATATATTGTATTTATGAAATAAGCCCCAAACATAACTGTTTATGCATTTACAATACAAACAAACTTGTTTAAAAAAACAGCTGTAATAGCCCGAATTAGCTCCGCTCTTTAACTGTTTTAGCCATATATTAAAAGTCTTATGTTTATACTTAAACAGTGTGTGGGCTTAAGTGAAGAAAGTTTGGGAAATATTGAATAATAATAATTGTCTTTGTTAGTTTTTACTCAAAAAAAAAAATATGAGTGTGCTTATGACCACACGACTGAAGTGAAACTTCTTTCGCTCCATCTGTATGTATATATATATATATGTGTGTACAATATATACATGTATACACATATGTATACATATTATATTAATTTTCTATAAATATTTAAATTTATTTCATGGTTTCATTGGTTAATTAATATTTTTGCATAGATCTTCTATTTTTATTGAAAAAAAAAAAAAACTCGTTGTAGACCTTGTAGTACCAAGCTCGCGCCACGGGCGCCTCTGTGCTTATATCCCACATTTAACTTCCGTTCGCCTTGCCCGATCACTTTTCGTAACGCTTACGTCACGCGTTCGCCAGCTTACTCCCCAAGTCAAGCGTGCGTAAAGAAGTTTCACTTCAAAAACAATGTTGTGTGGACAAAGAAAATCGTCGATGACTTCTCCCGCTCTGGGCGGAGCGGAACGGTGTGTCAAACTTTTAATGACTTTACTGACTGTGAGCCAGGGCCACTGTTTCTTTAATTCGCAATTCTGCTAACTCTATGTCAACATTTTTTTCCATGATGCTAAAACTAATATTTTTTATACACCACTTAAGGAAAAATCTAAAATACCGGTGTTAGATAATACCGTAAGATAGTATTTTTGATAATGTAGACTCCTTTATACCTTTATATATATAATTAAAATACTGTCTTGTTTTAGGAGATAAACAAAAAAGAATGATTAAATGTGGAGTTAGCCTATTTGCGAATTAAGGTATCGATTTAGTTTAAAGGATAAACAAAATAGGCTGCCTCCTTTTTGCGCCAGGGGAGGCATCTGGGGGGACAGACTACGATTTTGATGTTATTTTCAACCTTCGACGTTGAACTCGGACCGAGTCATTATTGTATTAAATTATTAAATCATTAATGTGTTAAATTATTAAATCATTGATGTGTTAAATTATTAAATCATTTTATTTAGTGACTAATTGCGCCCCGCGGTTTCACCCGCGTAGGGTTCGTTCCCGTGGGAATACCGGGATAGAAATTATCCTATATATGTTATTCCTGGTTATAAACTGTGTGCCAAATAGCATCTAAATCAGTTCAGCAGTTTTTGCAAAAACATCAATATATATATTTTTATATAATTTTGAACTTGACTGCAATCCCGCCTGATGGTAAGCAGTGATGCAATCGTTGATGGTAAAGCGCACTAGTTTATTAAGCCTATTCACTTAAAAAACTTAGGAATAGGAAGGATGACATCAGTTGAGCGAAGTGATGCCATGTTAAACCCAAGACTAACACGACCACACTCCCGACACAACAACATTTGGCTCATCGTACCCGGCACGCATAGCAACACAACCGCTCAGACCCGTCCTCCGTTCGACTTCACCAGACATCATGCCGGAACATGGCGAATTGCTTGGCGGCAAGAACTTTTCTGGTGGGTGGTAACTTCTGCCGGCTCATAAATTTTTGCATGTAGGATTGTTCGTTGTTATTTGGACGGTTTCCTCGTTCATTGGGTCAAATTCGTTATTGGACGTATCAAACATCAAGTATGTCCTATGACTCAACATTCCAATCTACACTAAATAAGTTGTCCAATAATTCAACCTCCATTAAACGGAGTATCAATCGAGTCACCAGACGCGGTAGAATTACGTAATTTTCTTGTTTAACCCATTACTTCCCAAGCATTGAAAATATTGGATTTTTTTGATGAAATCTTGTATTAGGGCTCTTAATATGTTAAGAAAAAATAATATGGCAAAAAAATAAATTAAAAAAAAACGGTTTCGCTGACTCAGCATGTCCTATAAATAGGACAGTGGGAACATATGGTCAGGAAAAAGTAAAGATAAGAATTATATGGAAATCAGCTTTATTTAAAAATAGGACCAGTAACAGTATCAGAAATAATGTAATAAAAGCTTATTTTGTATGATAAGGTATGAAACAATCACTGCAGAGTGTTTTTTCACATTTAGAACAAAATGTTAAAGGCTTTTTTTTACAGCCTTGTCCTTGGCAACGTCTTTGTTTGTCCCTCTTGGTCATATAGTGACCATAGTTGTCAAATCTTATAGGTTGTAAAAGTACTTCTGAAGTACCTGATGTAAGCTTATTTACTTTGCCTTCCGATTTTTTCATCCAAGAAAAACATACCCTTCTTCTGAAATCAAGCAGAGGTATGGTCTCATCTTTATTTACCTGGTTATAAATAATCCATGCATTGACTAGAGTCATGTCCAAAACACGGATTACTAGAGGCCAATACCATTTTTTACCTCTAAAGCGGATTGGATACTTAGAAATAAGCCAATCATGTTTATCCACTCCTCCCATGTTTTTATTATAATTATGAATAAGCTTTGGCTGATTCACAGCAACTTTGGCCTTTTCTACCTTTGAGTACCTATTAGTTTTTACAAAAGGTTCAACAGTATCAAAATTAGTTAAGAGACATACTACATTGTTATCATGCCATTTCACGCATAATATTTCATTATTTTTATCGAAACGATGATCGGAATAACCACGTTCTTGCTTCTTCATTTCTTGTTTGGTCATGATTGGACATTTCTTAGTCCTATTGTCTCTGACTGTCCCTGTAGCTCTGAACCCTTCAGATTTCAAGTCAATCAACAATTGCATACTGCTGAAGAAGTTATCGAAGTAGACTACATGTGCACTAGGATCAGTACATACTGTAAGCAACTTTTTTACCACTCTTGAACCCAAGCCATCACCAGTATTACAAGATATTTGAGGATCCTTTCCTGTATAAAGCGAAAAGTTATAACAATATCCGCTTACTCCACACAGTGCCCAAAGCTTGTATCCAAATCTTACTGGTTTACCTTTTATAAACTGTTTGATACCATGGTGACCAAAGTATTTGACGATCATTTCATCAACAGCTAAGTTGGATTCAAAAACACCAAACTTTTGGAATGATTTATTAGCTTTATCGATAAATGGGCGAATTTTGAAAGCTTTGTCACTATTATCAATTCTTGAATTGTCATTGAAATGTAAATATGATTTAATTTTATCAAAACGATTCCGAGACATCGCTCGTTCAACAAATGGAATGTGTACATCATCATCTCTGCACCAATATAGTTTGCTTTGAGGCAAGTGGAGATACGAAGAGAAAAACAAAATTCCTATGAATACTTTTAGCTCATTCACGGTAAGATTGAAGTTCAAATCATTTTTATAATTTTTGGCATAGGTTACTGTTTCATGCACTATATATTCTAGAATCTGGTCACATAACAAGTGTTCGAATATTTCTACCGCAGATTTTCCTTCCAATTCCGTAATCATATTTTCTAAACATTGTTTAGCAGTATTAGATTCCGGCTGAATTTCAGAATATACAGGTTCACACTTACGCCAAATGACTGTCTTGTTGGTCCGAGATGTGGTTTGAGTAGGAAGATCTTCCTCGACGTTATCAATTGTACATGAAAATTCCACTTGACCAGCCACATCTGACACTGGCAGAACTCCCATATCGTCGTCATTACCTTCTTCTATATCAGTCATTTCATCCACTTCATCCGGGGGCAATATCGCAACTTCCAAGTCATTGAACTCCTCGTCACTACAATCTTCAATATCTTGAAGATACTCGGTGATTTCAGACACCATCAATGCTTTTTTATATTTTCTTCTCACTGCATCCATGATCTATAAACAATAATTATACATATATAGTAAGTATAAAAATTATATTATATATATATAAATATATATATACATATACCATCCCAAACTAAACAAATATATCGTTAACCACTTGATAAGAAACAAAATCTAATATTTTTGCTTACCTCCTTTGCTTTCCTCAATCTTATAAAAAAATCACAATTTTTTATATTACGAGATGTGTTGTGCTTGACGAAGACTTATCGACTAAAGTAAAGTTTACGAAACACTTGCAAGAAACAAAACAATAGACACGTTTGAACTTATAGCGAGCGTAACAGGATCGAACACGCTTTCACGGCTACTTGTAAAGACATGTTCCCAGTGTCATATTTATAGTACGCCTTTTTTTGAATTAGTATCACAAGCTTCCAAATAATATTTTGTTTTAGTTTTTAATTATAATAGATTCAGTAGAGATCTAAAAATCTATTTGATGGACTTTGAAGCTGATAACTTTTTATTTTCGGTTTTTTATAATCAAATCATAATACTCTTTTTAAGCTGACGAATTTCCTCAATTTAAAAATATGTATATTATAAATACGATAACTTTTTTAAGAGCGAAAAAAATATATTTTATTGGGAAAATAGTGTGAAAATACGAATTTCATCAAAACCAATAAAAATAATAACCCTAACATAGAAAAAAAAAATGTTGAATATAGTGTCCTAAAAATAGGACAGTGGGGAGGAATGGGTTAATTGTCGACGAGCGCGTGTTTGTTAGCGACGCCTGTATTGGCGCGCTGTTACGCATGCGTAGTCGTTATGTGAACGCGTGCAACTCACGCGCAACTTCTATAATAAATTGTCATTATATGTAGGTATCTGTGAGAAGAAAAGTTTAAGGGGCGATAGATATTTCATTTTATTTTTAGGTAGTTTATAGCATGTAATTTCTGGTTTTAATATTAGCATTGCATCGCCCATCCACACTATAAATTCTTACCGTTCTTCGTAACCTTTTTTACATTGCCTGATTCATCCAACTCTATTCGTCTAAAAGTCTAAACGTTTTAAGGATCAACCTTAACTAAAGCCGCTGTTAATTTTTTAAATATATGACGACGTCAGCGACGGCCGAGCGATAAAGTCGTCACCATCCTTGGTGTGGTAGTAGGGGCTCCATTTAGTAGCTGGCGTTTTGAATTAAAGCACGAAGTGTATATATACCCTCCAAACTTGGCAATAACAACTTAAATAGACAAATCGACAGTTACGCCCCAGAGAACTGCCCTGGTCCGCTTCTCAATCCGAAGTCACCGTTTGATAATCTCCACTTTCCAAATGGAGTCTGCTACGTGCCGCCATTACAAAATAGCGTCACAGCACAGAGTTTGTCCCACTACAGTTTAAGTCAAATGAGCATTTTATATTAAAATGATATCGTTATCCGCGACATATATATAGGTATATTCGCTCTTACACCGAAATCATAGTGTTGTCATACTTCTTGCACTCAAGTACCAAATTGTTAGCAAGACTGGAGCTGATCGGTTAATATTATGGAACAAACCGTTTCTCTATATGATTGCTAACACACTAGTAAGGCACGAGAAACAGCCTCCTTTTTTTGTTTTGTTATGTAAAGTTGTGGGGAAATGCGTGGATATGATAATTCTTGTGTGAATACCGAAGGTGCAGCGTAAGATTCATAGCCGCTTGTTTAATCGTATTCAACATTGCACAGACGTAGCTTTGAAAACATTTAGTGGCTGGGGAAATATCACTTAGTTTGAAGACCAAAAGGAGTTTTAAAAAAAAAAAATTTTTTATTCATCATATATACTAGTGCTTGACCGCAATCCCGCCCGACGGTAAGCAGTGACAGCCTATTCACTCTACCCTAGACACTTAAATTGTAGTCCGACGGAAACACCGCCGCTGGCAAATTTTTCCAGTCCCTCGATGTACACGGTATAAAAGAAGAGGCGAAACGCTTCGTTCGGATTGTTGTGGTGTCATCAACATAAAGGTAACTCGCCGTATGACAGGTAGTCCGATGATGGAACGGAGATGAGGGAATTAAATCATGCAATTCGCTCGCACACTCTCCATAATACAACCTATAAAGGGTGTATCTGACATCGACGCACAAACGAGTACCATGGAACCAGTACATGATTCTGAACCCCCCACTGATGGAATTTATCGTCGACTTTTTCATGATTAAAAAAAAAATATGTAGTTTTTTTTCACTTTAGACCGTTCATAATTGCTATACTTTCATAACCCAATAAGATTTTAAATTAAAAATCAATTAATTCGCTAATTACACAAAAAAGCGCAATGAAAACAAAACTCGAAAAACTATCTTATCAGCTGATTTAATAGAGTTAACATCAGAGTTCAACTTCATACCTACAAACCCGCACGGCGGCACGCTTGCAACGTTCAAAGGCCGAACCGACACTTTTTTAAACAGTGTAAATTCTGTAACCATTCATTAACGACATAAATGACTATCATAATTTTATTAGTGGCATGCAGTCTAGCCTTTTCGCGAAGTTTGCGTTACGATGTCAGATACACCCTGTATAACACCGACAGGCTGGCTACTCTACGCCTGTGCTCCAGGCTTTGGAGACCGTTAGTTGACATCTGAAACGAGTTTTTACTGTCCGATATTACGTATGAACTACAGTCCTCCTCACCCGCACTACACGTTACTACGTTATTGACACAGGTGTATACAATATATTGTAAAGAAACCCTGGCCGACCCATAAGGATAATAAAGGTATTATTATGAGCGATGCGACCACGTGCCGCGTGCCCTGCCCCCCTCGCCCGCACATGTATTGCCTACCGCATATGTATTAAGTTACCTCTTTTTGCGAAATAATATTTATTTTGTTAGGGGGATTTTTTTATGTTTAGCTTCGCTTTGTATGTTTGCTAGGTAGAATCAGTTATCGATACCTATCAATACCCCCCCGGATCCGACAGGGTTTCTTTAAATATTGTATGTGTCAATATAAAATGTTCTTAGAACTCATGTAGGAATTTCCCAGTACAGTTCGACGACAATTTATTGCGTCATTATCAACGCAGCAGTTAACAGATTTAATACAAAACGTACTGAAAAGAGATACGTGCCTGCGAAGAAGAACCTTAATATCCTATTGTGATTTTACAAGCTGTTTTATGCTTTACGATGTGCTTTGCCATTGGTGTAAAGGTAACTATTGCAATATCTTCGATAATATAGTGGTAAAAGTGTCTATTTCCTTTTGTATTGAAATGCGGAAAATTCGTTTCATGCACGTATTGCTTATCTTGCCCGACATATACATAAATATAGTGGTTGTATATATTTACTTACTCACACTAACAACTGTTTACATATTTTGAGCTGCAAGCTTTTGTACGTGATTTTGAACCCTAATTCGATTGGGTTAATGGTTCATGTAGGAATAATTTAGCGGCAGCTTCTCCACTATACAAAGTTATTTTTTGTTTATGCGAAACCTGAATATAATTTGTTCAGAATATGCAACTGAATCGATTCGAATCATTTTTACACCATGTTATATTTTTTACAAATACATTTAGTAGTTGATGCGGTGTGGTTACTGAGCCCGCTACGCAGTTGACGCCACAGGTCACTGCCCGCGGCTCGCCCGCCTGAACGGAGCGTGGACCATATTTTTGTTGGGACAATTTTAAAGCATATTACTAATCCATTGCTTTATATGTTCGAACATCTGCTCAACAAAGTAAATATATAATTATAGCTCAATAAATGTTGTTAAACTATCAAAATGAGTTTGTATGAGATGCTACTGATGCTCGATGAAAAATTATTTATATTAATATACTTCAACTAAATAGCAATAGTATATTAATATAAATAATTTTCAATTAATAATTAATATACCTACTTCAACTAAATAGTTGAAGTATATTAATATAAATAATATTCAATCGTGCATCAGTAGTCATCTCATTCAAACTCATATACGTCATTTGACTAGGGATTGAATCAGCCCTAAATAAAATTATTTAGAGCTGATTCAATACTTAGTCAAACGACGTATATAACACTAGCGGCCGCCAGCGACTTCGTTCGCGTGGAGTTAGTTATGCTCCGCTCCTATTGGTCGCAGCGCGATGTTATATAGCCTAAAGCCTTCCTGAATTAATGGACTATCCAACGCAAAAAGATTTTTTCAAATCGGACCAGTAGTTCCTGAGGTTAGCGCGTTCAAACAAACAAACTCTTCAGCTTTATATATTAGTATAGATTAATTATGACTGTTTAACAGCTTTTGTATTGAATATATGTCAAAATGTAATATTTATTTTTCATTTAAAAGTTACTTACCAATCTATTGAAACATGCCTTAGTAAATTTCATTTGCTTGTTCATTGAAATGAAATAAAACATGTTTCACGCACACAAACTCCTTATGTCATGTATATAGGCTCATATTTCTTGCAATATATCTTTCATCGATTGTATTAGACAATGAGTAATGATTTCATTGCCACCAACATGAAAGTACACGATATTAGACAATTAAGTGTAGATTTCTACTAGCACGCAACAACGTATAGTGTGTGGTGAGTTGATTTAAACCTTTGACGACGTTTAGTAGTACATACAGTGCAAATATTTGTATGCATGGATATGAATATTTGCACTGATCTGGTCGTGCCTCGAAAAGCACGTTAATACGTTGTTCCCGGTTGCCATACGAACATCTAATGACAGTCGCTACGGGATGTTGAAGCCCTCAAAAGTTCAACAATTGGTCTAACTGTAATGCTTCGATATCGCCTTTGGATTGTGGAGGTAAGACGGCAGTCGCTTCACGGAAATTATCGAAGTTTAGCCAGAATTAGCAGTTAGACTGGTAAAGCGGACCCCAGACTGCAAAGCAGAAAAAGCTTCGGATGCGACTGGCATTAACGCTGAGATGATGATGGACAGCGTTTAGCAGTACATGATCAGCGTATTATGTTCCTACTGCTGGGACACACGTATTCGAGACAAAGTGGGCTGTAATCTACCATATTCGGGTACATATAACATGTCTTCGAATATTTAGTTCTAGGACGCTTAGGTTTCCTCACGATGTCTTCTTTCACCCGTTTGAGAACAATAGTGTTGAAATTATTTATACTAAGTAAATTGTATGTAGGTTCGAACATCATCATCAACCTTTTTATCTATCCCACTGCTGGGTACAGGTCTCCTCTCATACAGAGAAGGATTGAGCGTAATCACCACGCTTGCTCAATGCGGGTTGGCGATTTCAGATTTGAAAGTCCAGGTTTCCTCAAGATGTTTTCCTTCATTTTGTAATCTTAACATATAACTTAGAAAAGTTACATTTTTAGTTGCCTGATCTGGAATCGAACCTGAGTTGCAACTCGTAAATCGCTGCGCTTACCACATCGTTTCTTTTTTAGACTATAGAAGCTTTATCGCGATCCCGAGATGTCGGTGTCGGGCAGTTGATGATAAGCAGTGATGCATTGTTTCACGTCAGGATTGGGGCAGTGGCTGAACGATCAACTGCTGCGCTGCGTGTTGCGGGTTCGATTCCTGCACGGAACAAATAGTTATATGGCCTACAGGTAGTTGTTCCCGATCTGGTTATTTGTGTATCTAAGTTTAAAAGTTACATTTAATATTGTTATACATATATAGTTTAGTTAGAATGTGTTTGTTTTAGTTACTTTATTTATTATAAGGGTAACTATATACATAATAAGAAACTAACTCTTCCCCAACTGCTACTGCATGGCACAGCTCTCTCCCATGTTTTCCACTTTTGTTTGTGCTTTGCCTTATCCATCCAATCAGTTAGGAACGACTCCAAAACGTCACACCAGCGTTTCTTAGGCCTGCTTCGGTGTCCCGTTTTCAGGCTCACTGCATGACGATTCTGGCTCACCTGTCTCCATGCATCCTATAGGTCCTGTCCCACTTCAGAATCACGGAGTTATCACCAACATCGGCGATTCCCGTGTTGGAGCGTATTGTGGTGCTGGAGATATGGTCGGTTAGTTCATTATTTTTTTACTTTCTGTCCTCCATCGACATGACAGTGACAATATACTTATCATTATTTTTTTTTAGGCTAGTATCATTAACCAGGGAGAAAACGTATGCATTAGTAGGTATGTAATGACACTTAACCATATACTATAATCATACCATAATGTACCCATTGCTGTTACACAGACCTGTCGCTCGCTGAAAGGGCGATGGGTTGGGCCGTGATCTTAATCCACCACGTAAAGCCATTTTTTACTGTCATTCAAAACATTTTCCTATTTTTGGTTCTAAGAAATTTTGAGAACCATTTAAGAAGTCTTGGTGGCCTCGTGGTTAAATCATCAGCCTCTCAAGTATGTCTGTGCAGGTTCGATTCCAGGTCAGGCAAAGTACCTACCAATGTAACTTTTCTAAGTATATCTTGGACACCACTGACTGATTTAAAAGGCGTAGGAAAACATCTTGAGAAAACCTGGACTTTTAAGTCTAAAATCGCTAAACCGCATTAAGCAAACGTGGTGATGACGCTCAATCCTTCTCTGTATGTGAGGAGACCTGTGCCCAGCAGCGGGAGATAAAAAGGTTGATGATGATGATTTTGAGGAAATCGGTGGTGAAAGAAAGTAAAACCTCTGTGTGGCTTCGAACTTATGACCTACAACTCGTAAGTTGCGACCATTACCACCGGACCACCACTGCTCCGCGACCGCGTTTTTTCTTAAATACCTCTAACAACGTCATTACAACTTCCTACACAATTTTTCTCATATCAAATCGCTTTCGTCACGCAAATAAATATCTAATTCCGTATTAATCATTTTTTCTCACAACTTTCACTGTTATTTTCTTTCATTCACACTGTACTAAAAAAGTGTTCTGCGACCTACAAAGATGGCGCTTTTAATATCAAAGTTATAATATTTATTAATCATATTTTTATGTTCGACTCTTGTTAGGCGGCGGTTACATTGGTAGAGTTTCAAGTCTAGTACAGCGGTCGAGGCGATTAAGATTATTGAACACTGGAGTACATAAAACCCCAATTCTTTTGAAAAACGACAGCTACATATCATTAAATTGCTTTGATCTTAGAGGACAAATGTGGGTACTACAATTAACCAGTTTGCTTGCAGGGGAAACCTATCACTTAAATACCTACTAAACCCAGAGTGGCAGGGCAAGAAGCAACGACGCGCTTGATTATAGGGTATAAAACATTCATCATCATCAACCTTTTTATCATCCAACTGCTGAGCACAGGTCTCCTCTCATACAAAGAAGGACTCATACTTGAGAGGCTGGTGTTTTAACCACTAAGCTACCACGACTATATAAAACATTCGCTGGTTATAAAAATAAACATCTGATTCATAAAAAAAGGCAATATAATAATAAAAATACGCTGTCAGACTTAAATGTGTCATCATCATCTGGACATAGGCCTCTCCAGTTTCATGCCATTTAACTCGATTCTCGGCAACTCTCATCCAGTTACTACCTGTCATCCTGCGAAGATCGTCACTCCATCTGAGGGCGAAGACCGATGCCTCCTGGGTCAGGGTAGCGGGTTGGTTAAAAAAGAAACCGTGGCCCTGACCGTCGCACAGGCAAGTGAAGAAACACGGGTGTGTTTTAGTCAGTAAAAGTCTGATACGCCTTTCCGCTCCCCCTTACGTTTACCAATTCGCGGTCTTCACTCTTGAACACGTTTACACGTCCACTTGAATATGTAGAACATCATTTTTTTTAAATTAATAATTATGGGCTTCAAAATCTTGCCATGGTAACAGATTGCACATCGACTATTACGCTGTATTGTTTTAGTCAGTTACTTGATTGATTAGATCATTAACTAAAAGAACGAAGAACTGTAATTACGTTATATGTTTCTCCAAAAGACTAGTATCTGAAACCAAAGTTATTTGCTTTGCAGCACCTAACTGTATTCCAGTACTCTCCCACAGAACACCATTCATTGATTCATGTGTTCGGTAATATCTGTCTGCTCATCAACGTAAATAACGCAATGAATTTTCTTCAACAGTCAAAATGAATGCTATTGCTTCTTTTAGTGTGTTACGCAATTACCCATTACTACTTGACCAATATGAATACTCCATCAATGTGAACGCAGCCTCACAACATTTTATTGCACAATGGTGATTTCTGCATGTTTAGAAGTGAAATGGTGTTGTTTTGTACAATCAGTTGAGAGGAACGCTCGTAACCGCGATAATCAATACTGTTATGACGTCGTAAAAAGTAACACCTTTTTTTAATAACCACTGGCTCTGTTGACAAGATGATGTTTTATAAATGCAGTAGTAACATTTTTCTCATCTACTAAAACTAAACTTCATAAACTAGCGCGATTTATCAGCAACAATTTGCGTTCAAGCACTAGTTATAATAATAAAAAAAAAAAGTTTTGGTTAAATAAATGAATAAATATTATAATTTGTATTAAAATAGGTAGAATATTAACACAGTCTCAAAAATGAATTTCGAAGTTATGACGTCAGGTGCCTTTACTAGGATGAGGCGGATAAGGCCCTAATTTATGGTAAAAAAAAAAAAAATAGTAACAATGTTTTTCGAGATTTCGAAAAAAATGGTTAATTTGACTCCTCAGCGTGATGTTATATAGCCTGAAGCTTTCCTGGATTAATGGGCTATCCAACGCAAAAATAACTTTTTAAAATTTTTCAAATCGGACCCGTAGATCCTGAAATTAGCGCGTTTGTACGCGCTAATTTCAGGATTCAAACAAACAAATTCTTCAGCTTTATGTAATAGTATAGATTATTTTGATCACTAAATTGAATCATACTATGAATGTATCAACATAACAAGTTTATAGCTAGATATGATACGATTTTTTTTAAATAATTATAAACTAGTGCTTGACTGCAAATCCCGCCTGATGGTAAGCAGTGATGTAATCGTTGATGGTAAAGCGCACAAGTTTATTAAGCTTATTCACTTAAAAACTTAGGAACAGGAAGGATGACGGCAGTTGAGCGAGGTGATGCAATGTTAAACCCAAGACCAACACGACCAACGATGCTGCGCCAGAGGGAGATTGATATGGATACTCTCCACGACCGAACTCCCGACACAACAATTTGGCGTATCGTACCAGACACACATTTCAACAACTGCTCAGACCCGTCCTCCGTACGGCTTCACCAGACGTCATACCGGAACACGAAATAGTTATTACAACAACTGTCGTTTCTTTAGTTAATCATCAATGCTACTAATATACTTAAAATATAATCTTTATAAGCCAATTTGTGTTGCACGGAGCAACGATTTTGTGTTTATGGAGTTAAAAACTGTTAAATACAAGAGCCATTGCATTCTCGACCTTGATCTTTCCACGTGTAAGTATAATATATCGCTAAAAGTTGTTCATTGCCATAAAAATGCATCACCATACAAACCTCGGTATTTACAATAGATACGCAATTAACCCAAATCGGAACAGGTTATTAAAGTAAATTATGTTTTAATTATACACCATTAAATATTATTACATTCTATCATATACCACCATACTTTATTGCATGTCGATGCATACTACCAGCATTGTTACAAATGTTTGCCGAACTTGTACATTTAACTCTCTAATAAAGAATGTGTGTCCAATTACCGCCAATGTTGGACATATAACTAATATTATAGTCGTATAGGACTTCTATAGAAAATTGCATTATAGGTGTTTAACGGTGTTCAAGAATGTATTTATCTACTCTCATATAAAAAAAATAAAAATATAAAACTAAAACGGAGTTTATATTGACGTACTTTACCCATAGTATATCGAAAGGAAATTAAAAAATTAAATTATAACATTATTTCTCTAACAAAATAATGTTATAATAATTTTTTTTTTCATTACCGTACAGATTACAAACCATAGATAGCACTATTTCATTTTTTATCTGTGGCTGCGCGCGCTTTGGCGCGTGCGCGTTGATGCAGGGTGCAGAATTTTGGCGCCAAATACGTTTCTTTGCATTGCGAGTCGTTGTTGTGTTTCGCTGGACACATAATTGATTATTATTGTTTCTTAAAATGTATGAGATTAGATAAAGTAGTGTATGAAACTGTACATAATTAGGTATTACACACTCGTGTGATACTATTAAAAAACTCGCTTCGCTCGTTTTTTAAACTCACACTCGTGCATAATATCCCTCATTATGTAACAGTTTCATAAACTACTATTATAGAGAGTATTATAATGGGCACTAATGCTGGTTTTATAATGTTATAGTTTCTTGTAAATGTGTTGACGTTGACATCGTTAAGCAAAGTGCTTTTGAAGCTGGTCTATTAGATAAGAAAGTACTGATGGTTCTAGTAGTAGTTACCAACAACTGCTTCCTAACTAATCTTTGTCAATTTACGTATTGGAAAATGTGGTATTCTTAATACAGCGAAATTAATGAAAGTAGACTCTCATTTGATAAGGTTTATATTTCTAAGCGTTTAAAAATTTTGACAAAATCATTAATTACTGTTAATCACTCACTGTTTCATATTGTAAAGGATACACCTAATCATGCCATTTCCGAAAATATATAAAAAAAGCTCACGGCGAGTATCCACCCTTGTAGACGTCTTTTATACCGCGTACATCGAAGGACTGGTAAAATTTACTTGCGGCGTGTCTTAAAGGCTAGAGTGAATAGGCTCATAATAAACTAGCGCGCTTTACCGTCAACGATTGCATCACTGCTTACCATCAGCCAGGATCGGAGTGGAAAAAGACCGTCACTGACCGCTTAAAGGAGGACGTCGCCATCGACATTGGATCACTTAACATGGCGAAGGTGATGACAAGATCTTTTAAGCTTCGCAGGGCCTATATGGCTAGAGATAACAGAAGACAGGGCATGGAGGTTTGGAAGAAAATGCCTTGGCCCAGTAGTAGGAAAACACCGCTGAGGCTGCGGAAAGGACTCGAGGACATCTCTCGCCTCCCAAACATCAGGACTCGAGGTGGCGGCGCGAAGTGTTCCACGCGCGCCACTTTTAGACGCTCCCCCCTGACCCGAGGAGGCCCACAGTGGCAGTACACCACCAATCGGGGGTTGAGGAAGCAGTGTTCGTTCTCGCAACCCCCGGTGTAGGTGTGAGTTTGGAACACCGGGGTGGTTTTTAGTCAGTAAGAGTCTGACAGACCCCGTCGCCCGCCTTAGGACGTCATACATCCATAAAAATACCATAAATAAATATGACGGATGTGTGTATGTCATTCCTTAAAAAATAAACATTCTTCTCCATGTAAGCTGTAAGTCTAATGTAAGTTGGTGGTAACAGCATGGCATAGGCTCCTGTATTATATTGTGAAAGCTCACACTCCGAACAGCTTCATGAATCGACTGGATTCATCTCCCAAGTTATACGATACACACTCATCAGCTAATTAGCTACTAGTGTGTCTAACTAAATAATAACAATTGATGAACCTTTCGACGACCTCTGCTTTTGGTGAGATTTATACAGACTGCGTCTTCCGGTAGAGAGGCCTCTAACAAGCTGGACCGATGACCTGGTAAAAGTCGCGGGAAGAAAATCCTTGGGAGAGGCCTTTATCCAGCAGTGGACCTCTTTTTTAGGCTAAAGAAGAAGAAAAGATACAGACTAGCACCCGAGGTCCTTGGCAGAACCACGGAGCCACTCCGACCTTAATCAATAACAAAAAAAAAAAAAAAATCACCTGTCACTGCCACATAATTGCGATCTTATGTCAACACGTGTAGATAGATACACAAAGTGAATCACCGATCACCGTATTCACCTTCAAGACTCGAGTGGATTTCGATATAAACAACGGTGACTAATCGACTTATAACTCGTATTGTATAATCGGTACAACGAATATTGTTTATTCACATGTTTTACATTTGAACTCGTTAATGTAATATGGATATTTTGTTTTGAGGATTTTCAAAAATCCTGTCTTAGCAAGGATAGCGTAAGTGAACTCTTCTGGCTTCTGCACTCAACCCGTTCTTCGTTATCCTTTGTAAACGTTGTTCCTAATAAACTTTATTGTATATAATAAACACATCAATTAAGTCTCAAATTTCAATGGCATATGGCATGCAGATATTCTTAAAAATCTATATGAGGATGAAGAAAATGTTTGTATTTTGTTGTGGCTCTTGCTTAGTCTGTTTGATATAATATCTTAATGCAGGGCAGTATAATTATTTACAACCATGCGGCAGGCTATCGTATCGAAAGTGACACATTTCGATAATCTGGTTTGGTTTGCCACAGCAAACGCCTGTCGGAAGATCGTATAGGTAAATTTTTGGGATATATACTTAAGTCCTGGCAATAGATAGATATATACAAAAGACATAATTGGTTAAAAGACTTGAATGCGAAAACATCTTTTTCGTCATTCACCTCACCGACATTCTTCGAATATCTACACATAAAAGTTTCCGATCTCCTACCACCAGCTGTGCTTAACGACGTAATCACTGGAACAGATGACTTCATTAAACACACGTAGGTAGTACACCGGTAGAGCGGAACTCACAATTTCTTGCGCGCCGATTCTGATGCGCGTGCGCCAATGCGACCCGGCCGTGCCCCTGTACCGTTATGACGTCGCCGCAGCTCTTTGGTAACATTACTGCAAGGAATTGCTTGGTAGATTGAAATAAACATTTTGTACTCTGTCAGTGAGTTGTTTATTGAAGAAACCACCCAAAGACTCGTTAGGTAGCAGGTTAAACAGGGATACGATTTTGTATTGAGAAAATCTGAACAGATCTGAATAAAAGTAGTTACTCTCTAATTCCAATTCCAAATTAAATTTAGCAATTATGGGTTTACACCCTACCGCGGTAGGTCAGTTATCCTTCGGTCCTAGTTGCGAATCGGTAAAACCATAACCAGGGGGTTAAGGAAAGACGCTAACAGTAGAAAAGTTTTTCTTTTTCTGCGTTCAACAACATTCATTGCGCTGTTTAAGATGTTGAACAAACTAAAAGCAATGGATTAGCAATTTCCTTCAAAGTTATTTAGATTCAGAAGCTGATTAAACTGAGCATATCTTTAACTTAAAGTAATTCACATACCTATGTAACTTCGAAATAATGAATTTCAAATGTTATTTAACCCCTTTTACTTATACAAAATCTAATAATCAGAAAGGTCAATTCATAATAAATTTCATGATAAAGGCAAGCATTTTCGTTAATAAAATTTGTGCTTAATATTCATTCTTGATTATACCCATACTCATTTGCATTTAATTTCGTCTTGCGGTTAAACGGAACGAATCAGCCATTTTGATTCATGTATTGAGGGTGATACTACGCAGATTATAGCAAATTCATTAGTGGCTAACGATTTAACATTCTCTATTTCATCCACCTTTCTCTTATTTTTAAAATGAAAACGACGCCTCAAATTTGTATTTGATTGTTGTCATCTATGTAGTTACGCCCCGCGGTTTTTTTTTCGTATATGTTTCGGTTGCACAGGTATATCCGGGGAAAAACTATCCTGTATCATGTTAATAGGGTATTTGACTAAAAAAAAACCAATTAGTCCTTCAGTCAGATTTCCAAAAAATACTAGGTACGTATTTTTTGTTTTATCAAATCAATAAAAATTGACAAATATAAAAGGCATCAATGATCAGGAGTGGTGGCTGGTGACGTCACTGGTCGCTAAAAAGTGTAGCGTGCAGTGATGTCACACGAGTTTTCAACGCACTGGGTTGTCTTGATTTTTTTGTTTATATGAAAAAAGAAAAAATACGTGTCTAGTATGTTTTGGAAATCTGACTGACGGACTAATTATTTTTTTAGTCAAATACCCTATTCCGATTATAAACATCTGCCATATTTCATAGTAGTATCTACTGCAACATACAAGTTGTAGGCGCTTTCATCATATCAGCCGAAAGACGTCCACTGCTGGACATAGGCCTCCCCCAATGTTCTCCACGACGACCGGCCCTGCGCCTCCCGCATCCAGCGGTTCCCGCGACCTTCACCAGGTCGTCGGGCCACCTTGTCAGGGGCCTACCCACGCTACGTCTTCCGGTGCGTGGTCGCCACTCGAGAACCCGTCGGCCCCATCGGGCATCGGTTCTACGGGAAATGTACCCAGCCCACTGCCACATTAATGTTGCAATTCTTCGGGCTATGTCGATTACTCTCGTTCTTCTGCGGATCTCCTCATTCCTGGCGCTTTAGTGTGTGTAAATTATTCCAGCCACTGCTCTCAAAACGGTGAAGGAAAACATTGTGAGGAAACTGGCATGTCTTAGAGATAAACTTCGAAGACAAGTGAAATCTACAAACCCGCATTGAACCCGATGGTAGATTACGGCCCATTCTCTCTCACTGAGAGGAGGCCTGTCCCAGGAGTGGGAAACAAAAAACATCAACAATAAACCATCTTTGTAAAACTCATGTAAACGAAACTGAAAATCCTATCACTATTCAGCAAGAAGTTAGAAGACCGTATTACTTATTTAAACAATTCAAAGATAAATAACTAATCGATAGGTATTGTTATTTCCAATAAAACTACGTAATAACTATTTTACAAAACCGGTCAACAGCGAGCCTTTTTTCTCTGCTGCTCTGGGCGGAACGACCGAGTCAGAGATTTACTGACTTAAAACCCACCAATGTGTTCCTTCAGTTCCCCCTGCGCCATGGCCACGGTTATCACCCGATATTTGTTGTTATAGCAGCAACAGAAACACAGCATCTGTGAAATTTTCAAGTTTTCTAGATATCACAGTTCATTAAATAGAGCCTGGTTACCGACAAGCGAACAGACAGTGGAGAATAAGGTTCCACTTGATACCGAACTCAAAAACGAACACATTATATGAGCATTTATTTTTTTACAATGCATAAATATGTGAGCTGTCACGTAAGTTTTTACATTTCCATTTTAATATTTTATTTTTTGGTTTTGCTTTGCTGGTATTTTGGCGTGGCTAGCTGGCATATGGTAAATAATTTCACCGTTGTTGTGTTTTCTTGTGTTCATTACTGTACTTACATAGTAAATTGTGTTTTTTTTTAGTTTTAAATGAACAGACAGCTTTGCTGCTGGGGAGTTTGTTCCACCACTTCTTCCCATCGAAACCACTAGGAAGTGGCGATGAGTGGCCGTTTTGAGGGACTGTCTTATGTAATATTGACGTTCAAAAAGTGCTGATTCTCAGCCTAATTTTAATAAATGGCTTTTGATTTTGTAATATCAAAACACATCGTGAAACGGTAGCTAATGTAGAAAACAAAGCCACGGTGGATCGACATTTACGACCGATGAATGACGAATATACACATATGCGACTGCCTTATAACGGTAACCTACATGGTGCTGGTGCCATAAAATATTATGGAACCACAAGTGAAAGTACATGTCTCTGAGGTTTATATTTCACCGTAGTATATATGTTATGAAATTGATTAGCGAAGTAATAGAAATTCTTTTGATAACTTTCGTTTTGTATTAACGACCTTTTTTTAACAGACTTCAAAAAGGAGGAGGTTAGGAGGTTACTCAATTCGACCAGTATATATGCTTTTTTTATGTTTGTTAGCAGATAACTTCGTCGTTTATGAACCGATTTTGAATTCTTTTTCTGTTGGAAAGTAGACATTCCCAAGGTGGTCCCATGATAAGGGCATCAGGGTTTGATTGTCGAAGACCAGAAAAATTAAGGGGAACTTTCAAAAATTGTAGGGGCAACCAGTGTGTTTGTAAGTTTTTTCATTAAGTATTTTAGTGTTAACATCCAGTCTAACCGGATGCAGCTGAACAGTACTTTTCACAACTAAAAAGTGTAAAAAAAAAACTAATTTTTATTAAAGAAAAAAACAACCGACTTCCAAAAAACACTACAAAGTGAAAAATAACTAATTTCGGAAGTCGGTGTCTTTGGTTTTTGTATATTAGTTTTTGACACCGACTTCCGAAATTAGTTATTTTTCACTTTGTAGTGTTTTTTGGAAGTGTGTTGTTTTTTTTTTGTAAAAAAAAGTTTTTGTACAGTCAGTGGTTGAATGGAGGATCTGTTTATTAATTTTGCAAAACAATTTACGATGTTTCCTTTGGATGATTTATTATGATTGAAATTTTCGTCGTTAATACTTAGTAGTCGGATAATACTTCGACTTAGGTATGGCAGTCTACTTTTAAAATGCTGTCCACACTTAGCCCTCAGATTTCTTATTTTTTTTTTACACTGTTTTTTAATTAGTGCACACCACCAAACGCCCCAATTATTAGAATATTATTGTTTTACTTATTAAATTAGTGATGTTGTTGAACAAAATTGTGATCACATTACAAATGTACGTACACACTCGCACACGTAGGTATAAGGGTCTAACGAAGTACAGTGTTGCTGGCAAAAAAGGAAGCGAAGCGCGTGAGGGAGCGGGAATCCCAGGGCCCTCACGCCTCAAGCCGCCGCAGTAGACGTTGTGAACACGGGTGGGTTTTAGTCAGTAAAAGTCTGACATGCCCTTCCGCTTCGTCCAGAGCGGGAGAGGTCATTTGATGATGTCCTATCCAAAAGGAAAAAAAGGTCTAACGAAGTAGCTATGTGATCCATTTTGGTTTGTTTTGACTGAACACCGATAACAATTTATATAATTCATCTTTTTCTTTTCATTTCTATAAGAAAAGGACAGAAGATTAAATGTCAGTTTAGATCTGTCAAATTAGTGCGCTCCTGACGTAAACTGGCGTATTTTTAGTCGTCATGCTTATAATCGCGTCTAAACTGTCTATGGAGTTCTTAATTTGACAAGATTAAATTAAAATGTTATCTTCTATCCTTTTCTTAACGAAATGGAAAGAAAAAGATGCACATATCTTAAAATTAGTTTTAGTTTGGGAACGACAGAATCGGCGCCATAGTATACTTATTTACACCAAAAATACAATGTCCGCTTCTTAGCTTTCTTCAACCTCTTTCGGGTAATATTTTTTATCATAGTATATTGCATGTTTCGGTTCAAAATGAGTCTTCATATCATATTTTTATCCACAGTGAGCAACTTTCACGCATACAAATATTTCTGGAACACTTGATTTGAATTGATTCAAATTCAATTGATAACGCAGCCGTGAAGGTTCTAGTTCCGCTCGACCTTGTGGCTACTTTACAAGATTCAAAATTCTTACCCGTATAAACGGATATTGGGAATGAACCTGCACTTGGAAACCTGATGGCCCATGACACGGCACAATACCTTTGTACCAACCAACCTTTGCAGTTTGACAAATAGAAGTTTCATTGAATAATTTTAGTACCGGTCATTGTATGTTCATGCTAAGTATCAACAACATTGAACATAATATGCCGCTACTTAGAGTTCTACCAAGGATTTAATGATCCTTTTTTTTTTTTTGTGAATAAAGCATTTTTTAAATCCAAAAGTAAATATAGCTGCAAATTGTGAATCCGAAAGAAATCGAGAGTGAATACTGTTACCATTAACCTGCATCATACCTCTGCTGGGCAATGGTCTCTCCCCATGACATACAGCTTTCGATCCTGGACTGAAGTGAACCACTGGTCATTTATTTTCTCCTACTCATCCCCCATTATTACGTAGTTTACCGCAGCGCCTCCTGGCTCAGATCTCAACGATTAACCTCTCGTAAGCCGCCCGTTTATATGTATATTTAAATGAGATTTTAGATTCACACGTTCATAATCTGAATAATTGAATGCATTCAAACTGATTTAAGACTCGGTTCTACTCAGAAAGTTAATTTTCAATATCACATATTTTTGCGCAGATATACGCTTCGGCAGACTACGATAATTTATTTTGAACGTAGATCTACGTTCGGCACGACAGGTTAATAAACTTATTTTACTTTAAAATTACAAAACAACGGTAGGAGAGTGTGTCTGTTGTGTTAGATAACTCCCTTATCAAATATATCGCGAAATTTGAGCCCATAACCACTCATATTTCGCGATTGTGCGACGGTTTGTGACCCAACAGCTAACGGATAATGCCATGTTATATAAAAGTTCGAGAATACAACAATATTGACCTATTGGCCTACACCTCTTTATAGCAAACAATTCGATATTATACATATAGATGAAACAATAAATAATAATGACTATTGTTCCTCTGACAGTTAATAATCTTGAATGAATCGATATATTTAGATTCTCTCACTTCCAGCCGCAACGCCGTGGAAGTGACGAACTCCTTGGCCAATAATACTTGAGATATTATCACACCAGCGACAACAAAATTTTCTGTCTTTATTGAACTTTCTGAAAAATTTGCTAGCTTTGATATCCTTCTGACACAATCCTTATATAATCACGTCCCTATTCTACTTACTAGAGATGTTATGGATATGAAATTTCGGATACGGATTGGATACGGATTTAGGAATGATTATTATACCGGATACGGTTACGGATACGGATAATAAATTATTTCGGATTATCCGTTAGTTTCGGTCACGGATATTAATTTTTTAAGGAATTTCAAAAGTAAAATACAAATAGGTAATAAAGTAGTTTTACTTAGTTTTTGGCAGGAATTTCAATCAGTCTGTGAGGTCGTCGTGAATCGGTAATTTCATCAAAAAATAACCAAACTGCACTCGACTTAGGACGCATTTTGTACAAGTTCAATCGATATCGTAACACAACACACTTGTCGAACTATTTGCTATTATAGAATTGGTCACAAGTCAGTTATTTACGAGAATGTTATGACGACGAAAGAAGAAAAAAAAACAAACAATGCGCGTAGCTTGTGTGTGAAAACAACTTGTCATAACGTGTCTCAATTAGGCTCCGCCCCTATCCGATACTATGCGAAACTTTTATTTCGGATTCGGTTACGGTTACGGATGATTTTTTATATCGGATATCCGATAGTATCGGTTACGGTTACGGAGCTCCCTAACATCCCTACTACTTACATCCGTTTCGGCAAGTCTCCGACTGTCATAGAATAAATTGACTTTTCCTACATGAACTTATACAGTATGTTAAGAAAACCCTGTCCGACCCATAAGGATAATAACGGTTAGGTAAACACATGACCAAATTTAATATAAAATTTTACGTAATCATCATAGTACTAATACAAACGATTTTTTTTTTATTATTAATTTATAAACCAGCGCTTGACCGCAATCCCGCCTGATGGTAAGCAGTGACGCAATCGTTGATGGTAAAGCGCACTAGTTTATTAAGAGTCTATTCACTCTAGCCTTGAAGACACTCAAATTGTTGTCCGACGGAAACACCGCCGCCGGCAGATTGTTCCAGTCCCTCGATGTACGCGGTATAAAGGAGGAGGCGAAACGCTTCGTCCGGATCGTAGAGGTGTTAACAACATAAGGGCGGAAACTCGCCGTACGACGGGTCGTCCGATGGTGGAACGGAGATAGGGGAATTAATTCGTGCAATTCCCTCGCACACTCCCCAAAATGTATCCTATAGAACACCGAAAGGCTGGCTACTCTACGCCTGTGCTCTAGGCTTTGGAGACCAATTCGAGTTAAATCAAGGTCACCAATCAGCCTCTTCGCACGCCTCTCCACTGAATCCAAAGTGGCCAGGTGACACTTAGCAGCACCAGCCCAAATGTGGCTGCAGTACTCCACACACGAACGGACCTGTGACCTTTTGAAATAATCTTTTTTTTTCCGCGAATTAATTCAAACTTTCCCGAAATTTGGTAATTTTTAAAAAAGTGACAACACCGGTATTATTATGAGCGAATAGCGATGCGACCACGTGCCGCGTGCCCTGCCGCCCGCCGCCCGCGGAAGGGTGCTTACGCACATTTATTAAGTTACCTCTTTTTGCGAAATAATATTTATTTTTTTAGGGGATTTTTTTTTTAAGTTTAGCCCGGTTTTGTATCCATTAGTAGAATCAGTCATCGATACCTAACAACACCTTCACGGGTCGGACAGGGTTTTCTTAACATACTGTATATACCGTTGCCACCGCATTCCAAACAGGTGCACACTTTTCTTCCGAATTCCTCATAGCCTGTGAAACGCTAAACCTAACATTGTCACGACGTAGTAGTAAACCATGAAACGCAACTTCGAATACATATCATTACCAGTTTTACCGCAAATATGAAAGCAGAGGCAAACAGTGCTAACCATTGCTTGTGGGCCGAACTCGAGGGAGAAAGGTGTACCGTATCTATAATCTCATTAGAGACCGAAGGTAATTCTTTTATGTCATTGGTTTTAGCCCTTGTTAGAGGTAGTGTGGTGTGTGTGTATGGGCGAAGCGACTTTTGTATTTGAGTTTGGACCGTCATGAATAGTTAGCCCAAGGAGCGCTGAGCACAGAGATAGGTCTCGATCCTCGGTCGAGGCTTTTTGTGTAAGAATAGCAAGACAGTAGTGCGAAAGTGTAGAAGGCTACTTTCTACATTTAAAGATACTTGTACAATTTTTGGTTTTCTTCAAAAAACACATTTTAATCTAGTCTGTAGATAATTAATTAGTCACTGCTCTGTATTGCTAAAACCAGACGTGTTTCACTACCCATGTCTTTGGTTAGTTTCATTATGGCACCCTTTCTTAATGAAATAGTCCTCAAGCAGTTGTTATTCAATGTCGGTAATCATAACTTCATATTATAAACCACACAGAACGTATTGTATGGCTTGCAATCACGAATTAAAGCCATTCCAATATCTAGACATGGAAAACAAACCCATTACCTTAAACTTGCGTGTGGCATTGTTTCTTTATTCATGAAACGAAATGATTTATTCACCACCTGTTTAAAGCATGTATTTGTGGGAATTAATGCGATTTCAATTACGTTTTTAAAGTCGATAAATCGTAATTTTCAGTTGGTCCGTGCCGTGTTGTATAGTGATAACTGCATTTGGTGTTTTTATTTAGGGGGTATTGTGTATAAGCAATTGTTATGTACCTTTGTGATTTTTGATTTCACTTGAGGGTCTGGCGACTGCGTTAGCGACCGTAAATAACATGGGCAAAATTTTGGTAAAACAACATACTTCACTTTACACACCTTTCTATTTGCCATTGATGTCCCATGATGAAGAAGTACTGTCTGTTTATTAATTAAAACTACAATAATATTTATTCTTATCGACGAGTATGTAATAGTTTCGGATGTTCGAATACATGATTGTGACCTTGTATTGATACATGAACTGTTTCAGTTTCATACATGTGCACAGCATATGCTGAAAACATATTCGGTATTGTGACGTCTTGAAATCGCGCGAATATTTCCAAATCTTTTTCTTTTTTTTTTTATTTAAACGGGGTACTTTGGCACTATACCCATGAGTATTATTCCACCTTGCTGTTGGCACACTGTAATATTAACTTCATGCTAATTGTGACTAAGTTGATTTCAAAGCAATTAGCCATATTTCCATAAACTCATATCTGTTTCCTACATGTTTACATTTTTTTTTTAAATCGTGATATTGTTTTAGTTACATCACGAAACGCTTGTTACTTTTTAACGCTTACCACTTAAACCGCTGTCAATATACAAACAATGACCGTAGCGGCCGTGCGCACGCGCATAATGCGCGGAGCCACACACAACGTGTGTGTTGACAGGTACACGAGACATCTCCCGGCTTATGTACGAAACGAATGGCTTGACAAATTACGTGGAGTTGCCACGGTTACATCGACTAATGACTTAAAAGGGCGTTTTGTTATATTTGATTTCTATTTACTTTTATGAGGTTGAGAGAACGGGATTAGCCGGTATGCGGCAGTTAAAATTGATAGTGATAACGGCTGTAGCAATTGGTTTAATTTTGACAGTTCAACAACATTCATTGCATTATTTACGTTGTTGAGCAGACACGCTTTCCGAACATATGGAGCAATGGTTAAGCAATTGGCTTCAGAATGATTCCAATAGGGATGTTTCCTGGGTAAAAAAAAAAATTGATTCTATTTAGTCCGATATTCAGATTGTAGAAAAATATTGGATACGTATATTTTGTTTTATCAAATCAATAAAAAATGATAAATATAAAAGGCATCAAAGATCAGAAGGGGTGGCCGGTGACGTCACTGCTCGCTAAAAAGTGTAGCGTGCAGTGACGTCACACGAGTTTTCAACGCACTGTATCGTCTTCATTTTTTGTTTATATGAAAAAAGAAAACATATGTGTCTAGTATTTTTTGGAAAAGTGACTGACGGACTAATTAGTTTCTTTTAGTCAAATAACCTATTAAAACAGTACAATACCAATTACAATAATTAACATAAGTAGAAACAAACAATTACATTCATTAACTTAAAAACTACTACTAAAACTAACATGGCACGGTGGACTGTCTCGCATACTTTCTTTTACAGAAAACCAAACATACACGCATAAGCTCCACCATTCAGGGTTGGTCATCAGAAGGGCATTCGTGTCTAGTATTTTTTGGAAATCTGACTGACGGACTAATTAGTTTTTTTTAGTCAATTACCCTATTGATAGTAATGGAGTGTTACGCGATTTGACTGCAGGTCGTAGATTCAAATCAAGCCAGGCTATTTACTTGGTGCAAATTATTTCTTTATCACTGCTCTCAATGAAGTAAAATATCACGAAGAAACTGACATATCCAAGAAACAAGAATTCGAAGACATCTGTCAACCCGCTCTAGCAGTTGGAACATTACAGGCTGATGGAAATGCGAGTTAAAATTACCCTAACATGGCAGATAAATAGTTCTTATAATGAATAGAAGACAGAGAGAATCTCTTGGGTATTTTCTATCGCAAAGTTGTAAGACGCTGTTGAATTAATTAATTTAAATTCTATTAGCTTAAAAACTGTTAAGGTACCGAAAAAATAAACTCAATGAAAAAGTCTTAAACAACAGTTTTAACGATAAACAATTAGGAAATTCTTCTTGATTTACAATACTTCTACTACTCTACTAGTAAATTCCTATACTGTAAATAGTCTTCCAGACCGTATTTCGTTCATGGCGATCAATCTCAACGGAGACACAGCAGTACAGGCAGACACAGGTGTGCTCTTTCTTTCCTTTGCCATCCTATTAGATTATGAGCATGATAAAAAGGTAGCTGTGTACCTATATGTTTCCTCAAAACTTCCTCAGAAAGTCTTAGGTTTCCAAACCACAGAACATACGCACGCAAGTACAAACGAACGCAAGAACGTATGTATATAAAGAATAAAATTCAAATAATTATCGTTTTGAAGCACAAACTAGAAACGAAAGCCGTTCTATCGAAATATTTTAATCACATATTATGTTCGATACTAGATGATTGTTAATTGCAGCCCGTTCTCAGTGATTATAGCGAGTTCATTTAATAACCGCCACATCTTACTGGAGAACCAGTGGTTATGATGTTCACTGTTATGAATGCACTTATTGCGAAGCCATGTAATTATTGGTATTTAATTTTGTGTACCTACTGTGGAAATGTGGAGTAGATTTTTATTGAAGTGTGTCGTGTAATCTTCTCGTTTGTTTTCTAAATACTGTTGTAGCAGGGCGTTAGGGTCATCACTTTCATGTCCCTATTCCAATTTATTGGAGTCGATGCATCATGTATATTTTTTTTATTTTGTTTGTTTTGTCATTTGTATGGTGTTAGGCACGTGTTCTCTCGTCAGCCGCACTGTAGTCGAAACGACGTCTGTTCACAATGTACGGACGACAGCAAATCAACCTACCCCAAACTGTCAGATATTCTCAATCAACATTGAGCCTTAATGCTTTAGAGACAAAGTTGAAAATCTAATGAGGACGTCTGGCAGATTTTAGTAGCTCGATGTGCTGTCGTCTGTACAAGATGTTAGAAAAAGAAACAGGTGCGAACATTAAAGGAAAAAGTCTTCAAGCCTCCTTGTTACAATAATGAATAGTAAACGTTTGATGACGGTAGCAGGTAGTCCCACCTGTCGTGTGCGCTGGAGCGTGGTAGACATGTGGTAAGCATCCGTCATAGACCCGATAGTTGAACTTCTGTAGTCTGTTATGGGAAGGTCAGGTGCGTTAACTTGTTTGATAAGATTCAACTAGGTGGAACACGTTGGGTTATAATATTAATAATATCAAGTGCCGTGTTCTAAAATTTGACTTTGTCTGTCTTTGAATTGTCGGCGTTACACGAGTTCGGAGAAACAATGATTTTACTGCATTGATATGTTTTTGTATATTCATTTTGAAAAAGCTACGGATGCGACTACTAATAATACCCACATTTGAAATTCAATTTGAGCTACATACAACTTGCAATTTTTTTTCAGAATTTATAAAAAACTAATCATTTTGGATCTAACTTAATTTACACTGCGATAGAAATGATTTGGGTTAAGTCCAAGGTCAAGAACGCACTAATATTACGATTTTACGGCCACGTAGGTGATTTTTTTTAACTTAAAATATGCTCTTTAATAAAAAATATAAATAAATATATACGGACAAATCACACAGATTGAGCTAGCCCCAATGTAAGTTCGAGACTTGTGTTATGGGATACTAACTCAACGATACTATATTTATAATAGATACATAAATATAGATAAACATCTAAGACCCAGGCCAATCTGGAAAAGATCGTATTCCATCATGACCTGGCCGGGGATCGAACCCGGGGCCTCCACATCGCAGGCAGGCGTGTTGACCGCTGCGCCACGAAGGAAGAGGAAGGTAGGAGAAGGGGGAAGCATTCCCCTATATCATACATAACTTGGTAAAGTTATGGTCGTTTTAACATATAATAGGTAAAGGAAAACCTCGTATCAGTTTCCACACGATGATTTCCTTCATCGATGCCAGCATGTACTTACACCAAAACCTAAAGACGTGACATCTACCAAAGCCTACAGAGCCTGCGTGGTATATTACAGACCACTCTCTCTCAAACAGAGGAGGTCCCGGCAATGGGAACATTAATAGGCTAATTAAGCTATAGTGAATTGGTAATTATGTAATTTGATTAGGCTTGTTAATATTGGCGAGTCAATTAACCTGCGTTTCTTGAAGTTTGGATTTATGATATTAAAATTTGCAGAGAGGAATATGCTACAGCATACCAGACACCAGTATTATAGCAAAGTGGTTAGTAGAAAGGTTAAGACAAATCGGTTGTTTGTGTCCCTTTCTTGAGGCAGGTCCGGCCGCATTCCTGTGTAGTCAAAGACTATGTGTCTCTAAGATATGCCAAGGTATTACAACGGGTTTGAAAGTGGATTAAGACAATTTGTGAATTGTTGAAGTTTCTATCACACTTCCCGTTATAGACTCAAAAAGAGTTGGTTTCCTAAATAGATTTGCTTCTAACCGGGAGTTTTCAGGATGTCAGGGTGTAGAAGACGAGGTGATCCCACAGGAACCGATAGAATCAGGTTTGGGTCGACGACACGTTGTATTCCACGCCCGCCTCAAAGAGATGTCTGCGCATGTTGCGCGGTCCGCTAAGACCAATCGCTGCCAGGACCGAGAGTTATTCGAAAGATTTATTGTTGCTCCTGGCACAGGCAAATGAAGGATCACAGGTGGGTTTTAGTCAAACAAAAAGTCTGACACGCCCTTTCACTCTGCTCAGAACGGGTGAAGTTATTTTATAATTGCTCACTCGAAAAAAATGCCGGGCGTGGATTGTTGATCAACCGACCCAACAAAACTTTGCTCGACTTTGACTCCACAGAACTCTGAAATGAAATGAAATCGTTTATTAAGCAAGCAGGATCACTGACCACTTTCACACGTCATATGTTTTCTGACTACCTCTGAGAAGAAATAGCCGAAACAAACTCAGGAATCATCGTCTTTTTTCAAGTCCAGACATTAAAAATGAAAATGTTTACAATAATTTACGTTATAATTACGCATATTGCTTAATAACAATGCTTAACAGAGCGAGCAGCTTAGTCCCAAGCTTTTTTGTCTTCTAAATAATCTGAGATTTTATAATACCCCTTTTTGCTCTAACGGACTCGTATAAATCTTAACGGATCTTGTGTACTAACACCCCTTAGGCACAATATTATCGTAATCTCGTCCTGTCTGCTTCTATTCTATGTCAGTTCTTGAGATTGTATAATAGTCCGAGCACAGCTTCACTGCATTAATGAAATGGTCTGGGATACCGCAATTTGTTGCTATGATACGGGTCCCGAGTCCAAAGGTCTTGTACCTGTATCCGGCTTGAGGTCTGAAGATGTCCTGTTCTATGGACGGTGTTTTTGTGGTTGGGTTATAATTTTGCGGTTTAAAACTTTGCAGGATAATTGTGAAGAGGAAATATATTATGTTGGTGTGTAATGTACCACTATAGGGCAAATGAAGAATTCTTATCACGTTAAGAAGGTGATTTTCGACTTTTTAAATCTTGGTTTCCGATATTCCCCATTACTGTACTTAAGCAGCATAATTTTTCAAAAGCTTTTTGTCAGTCGTTCTACACGGGCGGTCTGTGGGTTAACTGTACGCGGAAGGCTCTAGACGCCCTGCGGGTGCAATATAATAATGGTTTTAGGGTGCTGTTAGGGTTACCAAGGTACTGTAGTGCGTCCGGCATGTTCGCTTTGGCGCGGGTTGATGATTTTCATGCCATCCTGAGGAAAAAGGCGGCCTCGTTGCTGGGTAGAACTAGGACCAGCGCTAACAGCATCCTACAAGCCATGGCCGATAAGTTCGATGCGCCGGTGCTTAGGCGCTGGTTAGCATTGCTTGTGCGGCAAGCATGATTAGTTTTTAAGTGTTACTAACCCTTAGTAGATAAGTTACTAACCATTGGACCATTATTGTCTTTGAATAAAATAAATTATTATTATTATTATTATTATAATAAGCTTAATAATTCCACTTCAAGGAAACAGGCAATCTCTGGATAAGACGCAATGGGCCGTAATCCACCACGCGGCTCCAGTGCGGGTTGGTAAATGTCACCTGTTCTCATGTTTTTACTTCTAGGATAGGCCGGTTTCCCTACGATGTTTTCTTTCACCGATTAGTATGTCCTCCATGGCGCAGCGGTCAACACGCCTGCCTGCGACGTGGAGGCCCCGGGTTCGATCAGGTCATGGCCAGGTCATGATGGAAAATGATCTTTTCCTGATTGACCTGGGTCTTGGATGTTTATCTATATATGTATATATTATAAAATATAGTATCGTCGAGTTAGTATCCCATAACACAAGTCTCGAACTTACTTTGGGGCTAGCTTAATCTATGTGATTTGTCCGTAAAAAAAAAAAATACTTCAGTTCCCAAGCTAAATTTAAATTTTAGACCTTCACGCTATTTTGATTTCTTTTTATTAATGTAATTGAAAGTTAAACAAGTGTTATATATGCTTATACCAGTTTTCGAACCACTCCCTCAGTCTTGAGAAGTGGTCCCCTTAACCTTTGTGCCATCACGACATACTACGTAGGGTAACATTAGTTTCAGATTATCCGCATTTCCCAAGTTCTTTCCACTTTGTAGTTAATCCTGATGTATAATTCAATATACGTAATATATTAGGCATGTATAATTTGGCAATTTGTCAGCCTTTCTGAACATTAAAGTTGCCAAATAGTAGATTTTTATTTTCAATAGCGCCATTTTTATGCCAAATGTATTTTCAAGTAGGGTCTTAGTTATAATTGAACTGTGTTACTTGGTTAGTGGTCGTAATAATAATTAATAATTATGAATAATATGAAATTCAGTTTTTGCATGATAGTGTAAATAATATTGTATTAAATTTCAATATAATCCGCTTTAAATCAGTAATATGTAATCGATTTTTTATTTATCACTTAGGTGTGTAAAGTGGAATATTCATCCTTCAATGAAATGACTTCTTGGGCGAATATAAATCAATATGACTTAAGACACCGCAATATACCCTCAGCGAATAATATTCCATAGTTATCGAGGACTGTTTAATAAAGATTGCGTTCTTGGCAGCTTGAGTTCAACAGAGACCTTGTCTAAGTGTGTCATAACAAGTCGGTGGTAGGCCATAACATCGGCCGCCGGCAGAAGTTACCACCCACCTGACAAAGTCTTGCCGCCAAGCGATTTGTCGTGTTCCGGCATGATATCTGGTGAAGCCGTACGGAGGACGGGTCTGAGTAGTTGTGTTGCGATGTGTTGCGCCTAATGTTGTTGTGTTGGGAGTTTGGTCGTGGAGGGTCTTCAGATCAATCTCCTTTTGGCGCAGCATCGTTGGTCGTGTTGTTGGGTTTAACATTGCATCACCTCGCTCAACTGCCGTCTTCCTTCCTATTCGCTCAGTTTTTCTGAGTTAATAGGCTCTTCATAAACTAGCGCGCTTTACCATCAACGATCGCATCACTGCTTACCATCAGGCGGGATAGCGGTCAAGCGCTAGTTTATAATGATTAAAAAAAAAGTTGCAATGATTGATCTTTCTAATACCCATAGGCCATTTTTAATCTTTTTATAAGACTCATTAATCTTATGGAAGATTAACTCGTTCAGCACATGTATAAGATAATGCTAAAATACAAAACTAACGTAATAAGATTTACGATTTTGTTTTCTTACCCTCATGATGTCATAGCAATGTGTAATGGTTACTAATCGATCGTCAGAATATAAAATGTAGGTGTTGATTATCAGGATTACAACTGATTAATGTATCAAATATATTTATGTTTTAATTTGTTATTTGACATAAATTTAACAGGTCCTTGAGAATGTTTGATAACTTGCTTTTCAAACACTATCTATTTGAAAAGCAATGCTGTGCAATTTGGATCATTATTTCACTTTCTTTTCTTTTTTTTTTGTCTTTTTAGGTCACAGAGTTGATTATTGGTATGTTTATTTTATTATTTTAATTTTTAATAATTATAAACTAGCGCTTGACAGCAATCCCGCCTGATGGTAAGCAGTGATGCGATCGTTGATGGTAAAGCACACTAGTTTATTAAGAACCTATTCACTCAGATTGAGCGAATAGGAAAGAAGACGGCAGTTGAGCGAGGTGATGCAATGTTAAACCCAACAACACGACCAACGATGCTGCGCCAAAGGGAGATTGATCTGAAGACCCTCCACGACCTAACTCCCAACACAACAACATTTGGAGCATCGTAAAAGCAAGTCTCCGACTGTCATAGAATAAATTGACTTTTCC
This sequence comes from Sesamia inferens, assembly GCA_037179545.1. NCBI lineage: Eukaryota > Metazoa > Arthropoda > Insecta > Lepidoptera > Noctuidae > Sesamia > Sesamia inferens. The sequence goes on along the minus strand of CM073935.1, from coordinate 9,393,222 downwards.
TACATGAACTTATACAGTATGTTAAGAAAACCCTGTCCGACCCATAAGGATAATAACGGTTAGGTAAACACATGACCAAATTTAATATAAAATTTTACGTAATCATCATAGTACTAATACAAACGATTTTTTTTTTATTATTAATTTATAAACCAGCGCTTGACCGCAATCCCGCCTGATGGTAAGCAGTGACGCAATCGTTGATGGTAAAGCGCACTAGTTTATTAAGAGTCTATTCACTCTAGCCTTGAAGACACTCAAATTGTTGTCCGACGGAAACACCGCCGCCGGCAGATTGTTCCAGTCCCTCGATGTACGCGGTATAAAGGAGGAGGCGAAACGCTTCGTCCGGATCGTAGAGGTGTTAACAACATAAGGGCGGAAACTCGCCGTACGACGGGTCGTCCGATGGTGGAACGGAGATAGGGGAATTAATTCGTGCAATTCCCTCGCACACTCCCCAAAATGTATCCTATAGAACACCGAAAGGCTGGCTACTCTACGCCTGTGCTCTAGGCTTTGGAGACCAATTCGAGTTAAATCAAGGTCACCAATCAGCCTCTTCGCACGCCTCTCCACTGAATCCAAAGTGGCCAGGTGACACTTAGCAGCACCAGCCCAAATGTGGCTGCAGTACTCCACACACGAACGGACCTGTGACCTTTTGAAATAATCTTTTTTTTCCCGCGAATTAATTCAAACTTTCCCGAAATTTGGTAATTTTTAAAAAAGTGACAACACCGGTATTATTATGAGCGAATAGCGATGCGACCACGTGCCGCGTGCCCTGCCGCCCGCCGCCCGCGGAAGGGTGCTTACGCACATTTATTAAGTTACCTCTTTTTGCGAAATAATATTTATTTTTTTAGGGGATTTTTTTTTTAAGTTTAGCCCGGTTTTGTATCCATTAGTAGAATCAGTCATCGATACCTAACAACACCTTCACGGGTCGGACAGGGTTTTCTTAACATACTGTATATACCGTTGCCACCGCATTCCAAACAGGTGCACACTTTTCTTCCGAATTCCTCATAGCCTGTGAAACGCTAAACCTAACATTGGCGCCGATTCTGTTGTTCACAAACTAAACTAATTTTAAGTTATATGCATCTTTTTCTTTCCATTTCGTTAAGAAAAGGATAGAAGATAACATTTTAATTTAAACCTGTCAAATTCAGATATTCCATAGACAGTTTAGACGCGATTATAAACATGACGACTAAAAATACGCCAGTTTACGTCAGAAGCGCACTAATTTGACAGGTCTAAACTGACATTTTATCTTCTGTCCTTTTCTTAACGAAATGGAAAGAAAAAGAAGCACATAATTTAAAATTAGTTTAGTTTGTGAACAACAGAATCGGCGCCATTGTCACGACGTAGTAGTAAACCATGAAACGCAACTTCGAATACATATCATTACCAGTTTTACCGCAAATATGAAAGCAGAGGCAAACAGTGCTAACCATTGCTTGTGGGCCGAACTCGAGGGAGAAAGGTGTACCGTATCTATAATCTCATTAGAGACCGAAGGTAATTCTTTTATGTCATTGGTTTTAGCCCTTGTTAGAGGTAGTGTGGTGTGTGTGTATGGGCGAAGCGACTTTTGTATTTGAGTTTGGACCGTCATGAATAGTTAGCCCAAGGAGCGCTGAGCACAGAGATAGGTCTCGATCCTCGGTCGAGGCTTTTTGTGTAAGAATAGCAAGACAGTAGTGCGAAAGTGTAGAAGGCTACTTTCTACATTTAAAGATACTTGTACAATTTTTGGTTTTCTTCAAAAAACACATTTTAATCTAGTCTGTAGATAATTAATTAGTCACTGCTCTGTATTGCTAAAACCAGACGTGTTTCACTACCCATGTCTTTGGTTAGTTTCATTATGGCACCCTTTCTTAATGAAATAGTCCTCAAGCAGTTGTTATTCAATGTCGGTAATCATAACTTCATATTATAAACCACACAGAACGTATTGTATGGCTTGCAATCACGAATTAAAGCCATTCCAATATCTAGACATGGAAAACAAACCCATTACCTTAAACTTGCGTGTGGCATTGTTTCTTTATTCATGAAACGAAATGATTTATTCACCACCTGTTTAAAGCATGTATTTGTGGGAATTAATGCGATTTCAATTACGTTTTTAAAGTCGATAAATCGTAATTTTCAGTTGGTCCGTGCCGTGTTGTATAGTGATAACTGCATTTGGTGTTTTTATTTAGGGGGTATTGTGTATAAGCAATTGTTATGTACCTTTGTGATTTTTGATTTCACTTGAGGGTCTGGCGACTGCGTTAGCGACCGTAAATAACATGGGCAAAATTTTGGTAAAACAACATACTTCACTTTACACACCTTTCTATTTGCCATTGATGTCCCATGATGAAGAAGTACTGTCTGTTTATTAATTAAAACTACAATAATATTTATTCTTATCGACGAGTATGTAATAGTTTCGGATGTTCGAATACATGATTGTGACCTTGTATTGATACATGAACTGTTTCAGTTTCATACATGTGCACAGCATATGCTGAAAACATATTCGGTATTGTGACGTCTTGAAATCGCGCGAATATTTCCAAATCTTTTTCTTTTTTTTTTTATTTAAACGGGGTACTTTGGCACTATACCCATGAGTATTATTCCACCTTGCTGTTGGCACACTGTAATATTAACTTCATGCTAATTGTGACTAAGTTGATTTCAAAGCAATTAGCCATATTTCCATAAACTCATATCTGTTTACATGTTTACATTTTTTTTTTAAATCGTGATATTGTTTTAGTTACATCACGAAACGCTTGTTACTTTTTAACGCTTACCACTTAAACCGCTGTCAATATACAAACAATGACCGTAGCGGCCGTGCGCACGCGCATAATGCGCGGAGCCACACACAACGTGTGTGTTGACAGGTACACGAGACATCTCCCGGCTTATGTACGAAACGAATGGCTTGACAAATTACGTGGAGTTGCCACGGTTACATCGACTAATGACTTAAAAGGGCGTTTTGTTATATTTGATTTCTATTTACTTTTATGAGGTTGAGAGAACGGGATTAGCCGGTATGCGGCAGTTAAAATTGATAGTGATAACGGCTGTAGCAATTGGTTTAATTTTGACAGTTCAACAACATTCATTGCATTATTTACGTTGTTGAGCAGACACGCTTTCCGAACATATGGAGCAATGGTTAAGCAATTGGCTTCAGAATGATTCCAATAGGGATGTTTCCTGGGTAAAAAAAAAAATTGATTCTATTTAGTCCGATATTCAGATTGTAGAAAAATATTGGATACGTATATTTTGTTTTATCAAATCAATAAAAAATGATAAATATAAAAGGCATCAAAGATCAGAAGGGGTGGCCGGTGACGTCACTGCTCGCTAAAAAGTGTAGCGTGCAGTGACGTCACACGAGTTTTCAACGCACTGTATCGTCTTCATTTTTTGTTTATATGAAAAAAGAAAACATATGTGTCTAGTATTTTTTGGAAAAGTGACTGACGGACTAATTAGTTTCTTTTAGTCAAATAACCTATTAAAACAGTACAATACCAATTACAACAATTAACATAAGTAGAAACAAACAATTACATTCATTAACTTAAAAACTACTACTAAAACTAACATGGCACGGTGGACTGTCTCGCATACTTTCTTTTACAGAAAACCAAACATACACGCATAAGCTCCACCATTCAGGGTTGGTCATCAGAAGGGCATTCGTGTCTAGTATTTTTTGGAAATCTGACTGACGGACTAATTAGTTTTTTTTAGTCAATTACCCTATTGATAGTAATGGAGTGTTACGCGATTTGACTGCAGGTCGTAGATTCAAATCAAGCCAGGCTATTTACTTGGTGCAAATTATTTCTTTATCACTGCTCTCAATGAAGTAAAATATCACGAAGAAACTGACATATCCAAGAAACAAGAATTCGAAGACATCTGTCAACCCGCTCTAGCAGTTGGAACATTACAGGCTGATGGAAATGCGAGTTAAAATTACCCTAACATGGCAGATAAATAGTTCTTATAATGAATAGAAGACAGAGAGAATCTCTTGGGTATTTTCTATCGCAAAGTTGTAAGACGCTGTTGAATTAATTAATTTAAATTCTATTAGCTTAAAAACTGTTAAGGTACCGAAAAAATAAACTCAATGAAAAAGTCTTAAACAACAGTTTTAACGATAAACAATTAGGAAATTCTTCTTGATTTACAATACTTCTACTACTCTACTAGTAAATTCCTATACTGTAAATAGTCTTCCAGACCGTATTTCGTTCATGGCGATCAATCTCAACGGAGACACAGCAGTACAGGCAGACACAGGTGTGCTCTTTCTTTCCTTTGCCATCCTATTAGATTATGAGCATGATAAAAAGGTAGCTGTGTACCTATATGTTTCCTCAAAACTTCCTCAGAAAGTCTTAGGTTTCCAAACCACAGAACATACGCACGCAAGTACAAACGAACGCAAGAACGTATGTATATAAAGAATAAAATTCAAATAATTATCGTTTTGAAGCACAAACTAGAAACGAAAGCCGTTCTATCGAAATATTTTAATCACATATTATGTTCGATACTAGATGATTGTTAATTGCAGCCCGTTCTCAGTGATTATAGCGAGTTCATTTAATAACCGCCACATCTTACTGGAGAACCAGTGGTTATGATGTTCACTGTTATGAATGCACTTATTGCGAAGCCATGTAATTATTGGTATTTAATTTTGTGTACCTACTGTGGAAATGTGGAGTAGATTTTTATTGAAGTGTGTCGTGTAATCTTCTCGTTTGTTTTCTAAATACTGTTGTAGCAGGGCGTTAGGGTCATCACTTTCATGTCCCTATTCCAATTTATTGGAGTCGATGCATCATGTATATTTTTTTTATTTTGTTTGTTTTGTCATTTGTATGGTGTTAGGCACGTGTTCTCTCGTCAGCCGCACTGTAGTCGAAACGACGTCTGTTCACAATGTACGGACGACAGCAAATCAACCTACCCCAAACTGTCAGATATTCTCAATCAACATTGAGCCTTAATGCTTTAGAGACAAAGTTGAAAATCTAATGAGGACGTCTGGCAGATTTTAGTAGCTCGATGTGCTGTCGTCTGTACAAGATGTTAGAAAAAGAAACAGGTGCGAACATTAAAGGAAAAAGTCTTCAAGCCTCCTTGTTACAATAATGAATAGTAAACGTTTGATGACGGTAGCAGGTAGTCCCACCTGTCGTGTGCGCTGGAGCGTGGTAGACATGTGGTAAGCATCCGTCATAGACCCGATAGTTGAACTTCTGTAGTCTGTTATGGGAAGGTCAGGTGCGTTAACTTGTTTGATAAGATTCAACTAGGTGGAACACGTTGGGTTATAATATTAATAATATCAAGTGCCGTGTTCTAAAATTTGACTTTGTCTGTCTTTGAATTGTCGGCGTTACACGAGTTCGGAGAAACAATGATTTTACTGCATTGATATGTTTTTGTATATTCATTTTGAAAAAGCTACGGATGCGACTACTAATAATACCCACATTTGAAATTCAATTTGAGCTACATACAACTTGCAATTTTTTTTCAGAATTTATAAAAAACTAATCATTTTGGATCTAACTTAATTTACACTGCGATAGAAATGATTTGGGTTAAGTCCAAGGTCAAGAACGCACTAATATTACGATTTTACGGCCACGTAGGTGATTTTTTTTAACTTAAAATATGCTCTTTAATAAAAAATATAAATAAATATATACGGACAAATCACACAGATTGAGCTAGCCCCAATGTAAGTTCGAGACTTGTGTTATGGGATACTAACTCAACGATACTATATTTATAATAGATACATAAATATAGATAAACATCTAAGACCCAGGCCAATCTGGAAAAGATCGTATTCCATCATGACCTGGCCGGGGATCGAACCCGGGGCCTCCACATCGCAGGCAGGCGTGTTGACCGCTGCGCCACGAAGGAAGAGGAAGGTAGGAGAAGGGGGAAGCATTCCCCTATATCATACATAACTTGGTAAAGTTATGGTCGTTTTAACATATAATAGGTAAAGGAAAACCTCGTATCAGTTTCCACACGATGATTTCCTTCATCGATGCCAGCATGTACTTACACCAAAACCTAAAGACGTGACATCTACCAAAGCCTACAGAGCCTGCGTGGTATATTACAGACCACTCTCTCTCAAACAGAAGAGGTCCCGGCAATGGGAACATTAATAGGCTAATTAAGCTATAGTGAATTGGTAATTATGTAATTTGATTAGGCTTGTTAATATTGGCGAGTCAATTAACCTGCGTTTCTTGAAGTTTGGATTTATGATATTAAAATTTGCAGAGAGGAATATGCTACAGCATACCAGACACCAGTATTATAGCAAAGTGGTTAGTAGAAAGGTTAAGACAAATCGGTTGTTTGTGTCCCTTTCTTGAGGCAGGTCCGGCCGCATTCCTGTGTAGTCAAAGACTATGTGTCTCTAAGATATGCCAAGGTATTACAACGGGTTTGAAAGTGGATTAAGACAATTTGTGAATTGTTGAAGTTTCTATCACACTTCCCGTTATAGACTCAAAAAGAGTTGGTTTCCTAAATAGATTTGCTTCTAACCGGGAGTTTTCAGGATGTCAGGGTGTAGAAGACGAGGTGATCCCACAGGAACCGATAGAATCAGGTTTGGGTCGACGACACGTTGTATTCCACGCCCGCCTCAAAGAGATGTCTGCGCATGTTGCGCGGTCCGCTAAGACCAATCGCTGCCAGGACCGAGAGTTATTCGAAAGATTTATTGTTGCTCCTGGCACAGGCAAATGAAGGATCACAGGTGGGTTTTAGTCAAACAAAAAGTCTGACACGCCCTTTCACTCTGCTCAGAACGGGTGAAGTTATTTTATAATTGCTCACTCGAAAAAAATGCCGGGCGTGGATTGTTGATCAACCGACCCAACAAAACTTTGCTCGACTTTGACTCCACAGAACTCTGAAATGAAATGAAATCGTTTATTAAGCAAGCAGGATCACTGACCACTTTCACACGTCATATGTTTTCTGACTACCTCTGAGAAGAAATAGCCGAAACAAACTCAGGAATCATCGTCTTTTTTCAAGTCCAGACATTAAAAATGAAAATGTTTACAATAATTTACGTTATAATTACGCATATTGCTTAATAACAATGCTTAACAGAGCGAGCAGCTTAGTCCCAAGCTTTTTTGTCTTCTAAATAATCTGAGATTTTATAATACCCCTTTTTGCTCTAACGGACTCGTATAAATCTTAACGGATCTTGTGTACTAACACCCCTTAGGCACAATATTATCGTAATCTCGTCCTGTCTGCTTCTATTCTATGTCAGTTCTTGAGATTGTATAATAGTCCGAGCACAGCTTCACTGCATTAATGAAATGGTCTGGGATACCGCAATTTGTTGCTATGATACGGGTCCCGAGTCCAAAGGTCTTGTACCTGTATCCGGCTTGAGGTCTGAAGATGTCCTGTTCTATGGACGGTGTTTTTGTGGTTGGGTTATAATTTTGCGGTTTAAAACTTTGCAGGATAATTGTGAAGAGGAAATATATTATGTTGGTGTGTAATGTACCACTATAGGGCAAATGAAGAATTCTTATCACGTTAAGAAGGTGATTTTCGACTTTTTAAATCTTGGTTTCCGATATTCCCCATTACTGTACTTAAGCAGCATAATTTTTCAAAAGCTTTTTGTCAGTCGTTCTACACGGGCGGTCTGTGGGTTAACTGTACGCGGAAGGCTCTAGACGCCCTGCGGGTGCAATATAATAATGGTTTTAGGGTGCTGTTAGGGTTACCAAGGTACTGTAGTGCGTCCGGCATGTTCGCTTTGGCGCGGGTTGATGATTTTCATGCCATCCTGAGGAAAAAGGCGGCCTCGTTGCTGGGTAGAACTAGGACCAGCGCTAACAGCATCCTACAAGCCATGGCCGATAAGTTCGATGCGCCGGTGCTTAGGCGCTGGTTAGCATTGCTTGTGCGGCAAGCATGATTAGTTTTTAAGTGTTACTAACCCTTAGTAGATAAGTTACTAACCATTGGACCATTATTGTCTTTGAATAAAATAAATTATTATTATTATTATTATTATAATAAGCTTAATAATTCCACTTCAAGGAAACAGGCAATCTCTGGATAAGACGCAATGGGCCGTAATCCACCACGCGGCTCCAGTGCGGGTTGGTAAATGTCACCTGTTCTCATGTTTTTACTTCTAGGATAGGCCGGTTTCCCTACGATGTTTTCTTTCACCGATTAGTATGTCCTCCATGGCGCAGCGGTCAACACGCCTGCCTGCGACGTGGAGGCCCCGGGTTCGATCAGGTCATGGCCAGGTCATGATGGAAAATGATCTTTTCCTGATTGACCTGGGTCTTGGATGTTTATCTATATATGTATATATTATAAAATATAGTATCGTCGAGTTAGTATCCCATAACACAAGTCTCGAACTTACTTTGGGGCTAGCTTAATCTATGTGATTTGTCCGTAAAAAAAAAAAATACTTCAGTTCCCAAGCTAAATTTAAATTTTAGACCTTCACGCTATTTTGATTTCTTTTTATTAATGTAATTGAAAGTTAAACAAGTGTTATATATGCTTATACCAGTTTTCGAACCACTCCCTCAGTCTTGAGAAGTGGTCCCCTTAACCTTTGTGCCATCACGACATACTACGTAGGGTAACATTAGTTTCAGATTATCCGCATTTCCCAAGTTCTTTCCACTTTGTAGTTAATCCTGATGTATAATTCAATATACGTAATATATTAGGCATGTATAATTTGGCAATTTGTCAGCCTTTCTGAACATTAAAGTTGCCAAATAGTAGATTTTTATTTTCAATAGCGCCATTTTTATGCCAAATGTATTTTCAAGTAGGGTCTTAGTTATAATTGAACTGTGTTACTTGGTTAGTGGTCGTAATAATAATTAATAATTATGAATAATATGAAATTCAGTTTTTGCATGATAGTGTAAATAATATTGTATTAAATTTCAATATAATCCGCTTTAAATCAGTAATATGTAATCGATTTTTTATTTATCACTTAGGTGTGTAAAGTGGAATATTCATCCTTCAATGAAATGACTTCTTGGGCGAATATAAATCAATATGACTTAAGACACCGCAATATACCCTCAGCGAATAATATTCCATAGTTATCGAGGACTGTTTAATAAAGATTGCGTTCTTGGCAGCTTGAGTTCAACAGAGACCTTGTCTAAGTGTGTCATAACAAGTCGGTGGTAGGCCATAACATCGGCCGCCGGCAGAAGTTACCACCCACCTGACAAAGTCTTGCCGCCAAGCGATTTGTCGTGTTCCGGCATGATATCTGGTGAAGCCGTACGGAGGACGGGTCTGAGTAGTTGTGTTGCGATGTGTTGCGCCTAATGTTGTTGTGTTGGGAGTTTGGTCGTGGAGGGTCTTCAGATCAATCTCCTTTTGGCGCAGCATCGTTGGTCGTGTTGTTGGGTTTAACATTGCATCACCTCGCTCAACTGCCGTCTTCCTTCCTATTCGCTCAGTTTTTCTGAGTTAATAGGCTCTTCATAAACTAGCGCGCTTTACCATCAACGATCGCATCACTGCTTACCATCAGGCGGGATAGCGGTCAAGCGCTAGTTTATAATGATTAAAAAAAAAGTTGCAATGATTGATCTTTCTAATACCCATAGGCCATTTTTAATCTTTTTATAAGACTCATTAATCTTATGGAAGATTAACTCGTTCAGCACATGTATAAGATAATGCTAAAATACAAAACTAACGTAATAAGATTTACGATTTTGTTTTCTTACCCTCATGATGTCATAGCAATGTGTAATGGTTACTAATCGATCGTCAGAATATAAAATGTAGGTGTTGATTATCAGGATTACAACTGATTAATGTATCAAATATATTTATGTTTTAATTTGTTATTTGACATAAATTTAACAGGTCCTTGAGAATGTTTGATAACTTGCTTTTCAAACACTATCTATTTGAAAAGCAATGCTGTGCAATTTGGATCATTATTTCACTTTCTTTTCTTTTTTTTTTGTCTTTTTAGGTCACAGAGTTGATTATTGGTATGTTTATTTTATTATTTTAATTTTTAATAATTATAAACTAGCGCTTGACAGCAATCCCGCCTGATGGTAAGCAGTGATGCGATCGTTGATGGTAAAGCACACTAGTTTATTAAGAACCTATTCACTCAGATTGAGCGAATAGGAAAGAAGACGGCAGTTGAGCGAGGTGATGCAATGTTAAACCCAACAACACGACCAACGATGCTGCGCCAAAGGGAGATTGATCTGAAGACCCTCCACGACCTAACTCCCAACACAACAACATTTGGAGCATCGTACCCGGCACACATCGCAGCACAACTGCTCAGACCTGTCCTCCGTACGGCTTCACCAGACATCATGCCGAACACGGCAAGGCTTTGTCTGGTGGGTGGTAACTTCTGCCGGCGGCCGGTGTTATGGCCTACCACCGAGAACAAAGGTTGTTACAAAACTTTGTACAAAACTATACTTTTTATTTATGATTTAGAATGACACAAATGTAAGTTTATGCTCCCAGTAGTTGCTTGTGTGTAGTTTCTGTTGACTAGCTAATATAACTACAACAAATCAAGGTATAATCCTTAAAACAGCGTGCTCCGTTTCTCAATAATGTCGTTGTAACAGTATTAACACTCGTGGTTATTGTGCGCGCTTACCCTAATGAAATTGTGGCGATATCCAATTAACCGGCTACTATTTTGGTAAGGTAGTTTAATATCGTGCAATTAGAGAGGATTATGTTCAGCAGTCGACTGTTGTAGGCTTCAAGTTGACTCAAAGGACCTCAAAATACAAGTGTTGATAATAATTATACATACTTCTTCATTATTTTTGATAAGACTTCAGACCGACGCGACCTTAGTAGTACTTTTTCTATGAAAACTATTCAGATTGATTGGAGCCTTAAGACTTCACCTACGATTGATAGGGAGCGTCGACAAAAAGAAAAGCAACATATATAAGTTTAGAAAATATATGTCAGAAAGATCACGCCACAAAATAACAATAGTGTCAAAATAAATCAAAATTAGTAACAGGACAACGACGTAACTAATCCAAGCAATTGGATAGTTTTACGGTTGACTGGAGACGGACATTTTCTGCTGATTCACGCAGAAATGTCTTGTTACCAGCAACCTTGTTTCAAGTGCAAATACTCAAATTATTTAGATGAGTGAGCAGACTATGTCCCTATGGAAATTACTCAAAGTTCTTTCGCACTTCTTAGAAATTATTTAGTTAATTTGTGACCTTTGAAACTTCACTGGTTTTTGTAAAGACAACCTTTGATCTTAAAATTTTAGTTAAAGATGCTCGTAGTTTAAAACGTTATCCATGTCAGGTATTAAGATAGGAGATAGTCTTCTGCTTATCCCGTATGCACATCAACCAAAAAGCAAGCAAGAAGCTGAAGCTATACTCCTTGATTTTATACTGTCATTTTCATGGAAAAATTTGAATATATTTCTTGAACATAAGATGATTTCGAGCAAATGTAATTTTCAGAGCTGTACTAATGTTATTGTACATATAATTTCTTAATAATTTCCGCGTGTTAAGTTCCATCAAAGCTCTTCGAGTCGCTAAAATTAAGTGGCTGTGGGCGGGGCACATTGCTCCTAGAACCGATGGCCGATGGGGCAGTAAAGTATGTAGGGAGGCCCCCAACAAGGTGAACCGATGATCTGGTGAAGGTCGCGGGAAGCCGATGGATGCGGGTAGCACAAGACCGATTATCGTGGAAAGCCTTGGGGGAGGCCTTTGTCCAGTAGTGGACCTCTATAGGCTGAAGTACAAGGAAGTTTGATTAATAGACAGATTAAAAAAAGCGCTGCAACTTACAAAAAAAAAGCTGTTATTAATTTTGAATTTCGTGCTCTGTAATCTGTATAGTAGGAATCACCTCATTGCACTGTTATATACAAAAGTATCATTGAATATATTTTTCCATTTCAATATTATACGTATCTAACATAAAGGGTGTATCTGACATCGATGCACAAACGAGTACCATGGATCCAGTACATGATTCTGAATCCCCCAGTGGTGGAATTTTCCGTCGGCTTTTGCCCGATAAAAAAAAATATTACGCAGTTTTTTCTTCAGTTTAGACCGTTCATAATTGCTATACTTTTATAATCCAATAAGATTTTAAATTAAAAATTAATTAATTCGTTAGTTACACAAAAAGCTCAATGTGCACAATACTAGAAAAACTATCCTATCAGCTGATTTAATAGAGTTCGCATCAGGGGTAAACGTACATACCTACAAACACGCACGGCGGCACGCTTGCAACGTTCAAAGACCGAGCCGACACTTTTTTAAACATTGTTATATCTGTAACCGTTCATTAACGACATAAATGACTATCATAATTTTGTTAGTGGCATGCGGTGTAGCCTTTTCGCGTAGTTTGCGTTACGATGTCAGATACATCCTGTATAAACATAACTTTTTATTTCGTGCGTAGGCACGTGTAAGTTCCGTTGTGTATTTTCTATAGGGAAAATCGTATTAGTGGACCCACATCGGCGTGACCGTTCCGATCTCTAGTTTCACTGTTGATCCCAACTTTGGGTCTATTTATTAATTGAATGTCGATTACGTCGGAGAGGGTCTTAATAATAAAATAGGTATCTATGATGTTTCAGATGGTTGTATATAGTTTATATAGAGGTTGAGTGTTGTTTTTGACAGGAAAGCAATGTTGTAGACGTTTGGCGACAGAGTTCAGTGGTTTAGTGAAATATTACTTGTTATTTTAATAGCCTTGGTTTGTCGTAGCAATTTAAAACCCAGGGAATGTCCGTTTTATATAATCGTCGATGGGTGGGCGTTTTGGGGAATTGTCTTATGTATTATTGACGTTCAGAAAGTGCTGATTCCCAGCCTAATTTGAATAAATAACTTATGATTTTCATATACTCAACTAAAAAATAAATTACCATTATTCGTTTGATTTTGAAAGTGTAATGACTGTGATTTGTCCTTCGCCTGGACCGGCTCCGGGGGCCCGGGACCCCTCGGTAATACTTTTACATTCACTTTACTTCGACTGAAAGTTTCTAAAACTAATTGACCACGGAATAGGTACTACTTATTTGTAAGAATCACGGCTTTTGTTTTTATTTTTCTTAGTTATCTCTTGACTTAGATCACACCTGTATTGGAAGCGTTCACTGAGATCTATGATTGAACATATCTATGTATAGTTTGTCATTCAGGAATTCATATAGTTTTAGCAACTTATCTACACACTTACTTAAATGTACAAATAATGTTGTTTGTGTCCTAATTCTTAAAAAAAAAACTGTTGTATATAATTATGTCCAAATAAACGTTGTTATTGTAATATTAAATTAACTTTAACACCTGTTAGAGCTTAGCAATTTTGATATTGATAAACCTTTAGATGTATGGAGAATGGGGTACAAAGTTCACTCATCCTCCATAGAAAAGGGAGGGTCCTCCGGCTAGACAGGAGTTGAGTCTGGCGGGCACTTACCCAACGGTTGATGTTGGGAAGTTGTATATATGCTAATTGCACGATAAACTCTGCTTGAAAGTTGTTGAATCCTTGTGAAGTCAGTATAAGGCGTTGTTCGCATGTAGCATTTGTAGGTATGTACCACTACAACCCGTATCTGTGTTGAAATCTTTTAGCAAACCTATCAAAAGTTCATGTATGTCTTCATAGTTTAGTTCCGCAGCTTTATTCTAAACCAAACTCCCTACTTTGTACTTTTAATTAAACTTTTAACGCGAACGCGTTGTGTAAAATATTATGATCTGTGCATAAAGGCATCACTGATTTTCCGTTGCTTGTGAGTTAATGATAGAAATTTAAAATTGGTACAGTTCCCACTTTGTAGATTCAAATCAAGGACCAATGAATTTATATTATTACCTATTTCACTTAAAGGGGTCTGCGGAGTAATACAAGTTCCTAGTCGCAATTTATGTTAGCCGGGATTTGTGGAACACATTTTATGGTTCTTGTTTTCAGATTATGTTACATATAACACAAGCATATTGTTGCTTAAAAGTGATCTGCAACTCATGTGTGTTTTTCATATTATGTTATTGCAATAAGCACCAATTTTTTCTTTGCTTCGTTCTTCACATTTTATGCTAAATCACGGTCTTAGAAGGTCGTTGAACCTATATGTACGACCTGAAGCTTCTAAGGTCGGGATATACTTTTTAATTTTTATACTAGCTCTAACTTCTATGATGTATCTAGTATACAAAATTAAATTACTTTTGCTTGTTAATGGGCCAATTGCCTGTCTGTTACTTTTCATGCTTCAACGACTGAATGGAATTCGATAAAATGTGGTACAGTAACTTGGTTTAGAACATCGGATACTTTTTAAACCCCTTAATACGTTCCCATGGATTAGCTAAGGACGTCTACGCGGAAGAATTCATTAGTGTTTATAAGCTAGGACTCTCTATAAGACATTCATATGATTGATGATATGTGAGACATCCATTCGGTGTTCTATAGGATGCATTTTGGTGAGTGTGCGAGGGAATTGCATGAATTCATTCCCCCATCTCCGTTCCACCTTCGGACGATCCGTCGTACAGCGACTTTCCACCCTTACGTTTTTAACACCACTACGATCCGGAAGAAGCGTTTCGCTTCCTCTTTTTACCGCGTACTTCGAGGGACTGGAACAATTTGCCAGCAGCGGTGTTTCCGTCGGACTACAATGACATGTCTTCAAGGCTAGAGTGCATTGGCTCTTAATAGACCAGTGCACTTTACCATCAACGATTGCATCACTGATTACTATCAGACGGGATTGCGGTCAAGCGCTAGGTTATAATTTATATTAAAAAAAAAAAAACATGAACATAGAAAAAATATAGCTGCAGCTATGTCAATATGATAGGGGACAACATCTCTTTTTCTTCCATACTTCTCTATAAGTTGTCATCTTATTAGCCACCTCCCTATCTAACCTTCACTTTATCCACCTTTTATTTACCTTTAAATTCACATTAAATTCACCTTTATTAACCTTTAAATTCACATTATCCACCCATCGTTTCTTTGGTGAATAGAACGACGTTAAGCGATTTCGATAAAATTTCTGAACAAATACAAATATTTGTAAGGCCTACAAGTAGTTGTTCTGGGTGTGGCTGTTTGTATATGAGTTTACGTGTTTATAAACGTACCCATGATACAGGAGAAGCAACTAGTTTGGTTAACGTTAAAAAGAACTGTAGATACCATAAAAAATTATATGGCTGCAATAAACACTAATACATTACACTTTTTCGTGTTATCTGCTTTATATAAGCTACAATTTAGTCTTATAGTAATTTAAGCTAGTCTGTATGTAGCTTCTGCTGCTGCTACATTCCACTTTGTCGACGTTGTTTTTTTTTTTGTAGATTTTCAATACTATAAAGTTCTTAATCTTGCTCAGTTTGGAACTATAAATTGGAAAGTTATTGGTCTGATTGTATCCAAATACAGTTGTGTTCCCTACTAATAGTTATAATTAAAACAATGTCTTTGAATGTGTCTTTCCTTAGAATTCATTAAAGTGGAATAATTCTATCTTTTCCTTCGGAGCTTATGGAGACATCCTGTTTCTATCCCATCATAAGCCCATATTTTCTATTAAAGATGTAACTATACAAGTATACAGACAAAAGCTTTTCTTAATTCCATTTGGGGAAAGTTCCCTTTGGAGCGATCATTCCATCAGTCACAATTTGTGACGGGTTTTCTTGTCGCCTTATCTTTGGGTCCCAGTTGGTTTGCTCTTATTCAATAAAGCAATCAGTTTCTCTTTCGTTACCTTAGCAATTAAGAAATATTTTCGGATTCCCAAATTATTGTTACTTATTGGTTAATAGACATTTAACAATGTTATTTATTATCGACGGTATTATTGCATCAACGAGAAAAGTCATTTATTAAAATCAGGCTGAGAATCGTGATTAATTTTGCATTTCAAAATTACTTAATACAGTCCTCCAAAACCTACTATCTCCTAGCGATGTCGCTGGGAAAAAGAAGCGGCTTAACAAACGATCTTAATTTTATACAATAATATACAAAATAATCAAACATTACGCAACACAAAACAATAAATTATTTTCCATATGTCAGCTATGAGCAGCAGTTTCTTTGGCTTCCTAATGAATTATCATGGTTATTATGTTTCAAAAAATAATCAACTCCCCCATCTGTTCCTGGCTTGCTCCTGACGTGCCTTATCTCATATGGACACAGTTCCCGTCTCCCCTAGTTGCTCTCCTCCCTTCCCCCACATAGTTTGCTGTTGAGCTGTTGACTGTCGTCAAGCAGTCTAATATATTGCGGAGTGGATTTGACGTTATTTATTCACTGTCCCTACCCCTTCTGGGCGTTGTGGCGCTTAGAATTTATTGTTTGTAGTGCGAAGATGATTTAGTGTTTCAGACGAAGACTTGGTAGATGCTGATATATTGGAGTACGATGTTGGTAGCATGTTAGTAAGTGGATCAATATATACTATATCGAAATAAAAATAGATATACGATGAAAACTATATGCGGAACTAAGATTATCAGTCTGAGTCAAAGTTATATGTATCATAATAATTGCTATAATCAAGTTTGCGAAGAATTCCATAATTTCCTAAATCTAATTGCAATCTCATCTCGGCGATAAATGTCAAATCAAAATCTTAGCAACATTTCGAGGAATTTAGGAATTTCAAGAATTTTTTGATCAGACTGAGGCTGAAATCGACCGTTAAACACTCAATTATTAACATTGCCCCTTCTTTATAAAAAATCAAAACTATTTCGTCGGTTTCAAATGACACTGTCTTGTCTTGATTGCCTCAGAAAAGTTTTATGAATGATCTTTTACTTGTCTAGCTCATCATAACATTGGCAGCCTCTATTCATGTCATAAGATATTTTGGCACACATCGCAACAATTCCAGATATTTCACCTAAATATTTGTATCGGCTCTCTACAAACACACTCGTGTAGTTATTCATACATAACTGTCTGCCAATTGCTCTTACGTGAACAATTCTATTCACTTTGACTTTCTTTCGTTGCTTTTATTATTACCTACCTCAGAAATATAAGCTGCTAATAACATACCTGAAGTAATTTCAAATTCTCTATTACTTTTAATGTCTTGTTTATAGCTGTTCATAATTGCACCTTTTCTAATACGATTTTCCTTCTCAGATTTCCACTGGTGACGTAATTTACTGCAGTGATATCATCAGTAAAGTCATCCTTGACATTGCTGTCTTGAAATTGAGTTTCTTGATTCTTCGAATTCTTGAAATGTTGGTGACCTGAATGACGCAGCAATGTCCGTGTTTCAGGTCAGGTGGCGTATATGATTAGTGTTATGTCCATACAAATGCGTAAGGCTATAAGTCTGTGTCATAACACCTACGTTTTGGGAAATCTTTGTGGTACGCTTTAAGGCTTATGGCGCATTTATTTTGTTGTTTATTTTTACAATCCTACATAGTATTTCATTGTATATGTTTTGCCCTATATTCATACAAAGTTACCGTTGTCGGTATCTTTGATTTTAAAACTGCTGTAACTTCTTTGTATGCTAACCTAAACCTTTTGACGACTGTATAAATGCAGTAGTGAAAAGGATTAGGTTAACATTCTTATTCATACTTAATTTATGGATTCGAAGGTAACTCTGCCTAAACTCTCTAAATAATACACCTCTCATATACACCTTTTCACGCCTAAACTATTGAATGGGCTTCAATGGAGCTAGATGCAATGCTGAGGAAGGGTTACCATTGGTCCCGGTAGCATATTCTCGTGGAATAATTTCCAACATCCATACAGGTGTGATGAGAGCAGAAACTACTCGTGTCATTTATAATATTCGCTAACTTAATGGAATCAAACGTTTCGATTTTCCTCTAGCATTAAATGTATTAAGACTTGTTTTCCAATCTTTCATCAGTACATAAATATGAATCCCTGATAAATGTGGCCCTGTTCAGCCCACTCCCATTTACACATGGCATTCCTATTACGAGCAACTGGTATAAACTGCAAGTTCTCGTAGATAAATTTAAATTATATTACATCTTATAGCAACAAATAACATGGCCCTTAGGGTTCCGCGGGTGACAGAAAACTTATGTGTTATTTTTTAAAGAAATAATCAAGAACCACATTATAAAAAAAATATTATACACACTAATACAATGTAGCCAAAAGCCTCTTATTCAAAATCTACTAGTAATTTTAATTTTTTTTTCAATTACTACTCAATAACATTGCATTTTCGTTAATCTTGATAAAGCTAATCTAGAGAACAACCAAAGCAAAAACTGATAGAAGTGTCCGAAGTGCATGATGTTAGTGCATTATATAAAATTCTAACGATGTTTAGTTTTAGCAACAGCGTCAGTTTTCATTTTGTTTGTTCACTAGATATTGGCGCCGATTCTGTTGTTTACAAACTAAACTAATTTAAATTTATGTGCATCTCTTTCTTTTCATTTCGTTAAGAAAAGGACAGAAGATAAAATGCCAGTTTAGACCTGTCAAATTAGTGCGCTCCTGACGTAAACTGGCGTATTTTTAGTCGCCATGTTTATAATCGCGTCTAAAATGTCTATGGAGTATCTTAATTTGACAGGACTAAATTAAAATATTATCTTCTCTCCTTTTCTTAACGAAATGGAAAGAAAAAGATGCACATAACTTAAAATTAGTTTAGTTTGTAAACAACAGAATCGGCGCCATTGACGCACATAAGGTATACGTAAACCACAATCTTTATAAATAATGATAACTAATAATTAGTCAATATTTATTATCTTATTTTTAAAAGCCGCTTTTAACTTGAACAACTTTTCAAGAAAGAAAAAGCAGAAAAATATTTCTACAGAACCACAAGTCTTTCAAACCACTTAACTGCATTAAATCTTGCGTTCTTACCACTCGTTGTAAGTGAGAAAGAAACAAAACATAGTGGTTAGACTCATGGGAAATGGTTTTATGTCTTCTATCACATGACTGGCGACTGTTTATGGGTTAAACTCGAACGCAGAATGCAGCTGGACAAACGTTACATGTGAAGTAATGGAATCCGCTCTAACATACTTCGTGCGACTATGGGTTCCTGGTAATGGATTTTGCTTTTGTACAAAAAGTTTTGAGTTCATTGTTTGTAAAGCAATAATCGTACAGAATATGAAGTCTTTGGAAACGTTATTTTTTGCATGGGAAAAGTTATTTCTGATTATGGTCTTATGGTCTTTTTCGATGTAATAGTAATAAGAAAGCCAGATAACCGAGTTATATGAATAAGCATTTGCACAGAGCTGAACTTAACCTTATCTACCACTGTATGAAATGCAAGATGTTTGGTGAAGCCGTACGGAGGACGGGTCTGAGCAGTTGTGTTGCGATGTGTGCCAGGTACGAGGCGCCAAATGTTGTTGTGTTGGGAGTTCAGATCAATCTCCCTTTGGCGCAGCATCGTTGGTCGTGTTGTTGGGTTTACATTGCATCACCTCGCTCAACTGCCGTCTTCCTTCCTATTCGCTCAGTTTTTCTGAGTGAATAGGCTCTTAATAAACTAGCGCGCTTTACCATCAACGATCGCATCACTGCTTACCATCAGGCGGGATTGCGATCAAGTGCTAGTTTATAATTATTAAAAAAAAAAAGAATACAATTAAAAGAGCAACCGTGAACTTCCTTGTCGTCTCTTTTTTATAGGAAACTAATCATAAGTTTTTAGTTTAGGTTTGGATGAAATTTGGAACATGTATCTAAGTACCAAATATTATGACAATGAAACACTAAAATTTAAATTGGCCCACTTACCGGAAGACGCGGCGTAGGGAGGCCCCCAACAAGGTGGTCCGATGACCTGGTGAAGATCGCGGGAAACCGATGGATGTGAAGCACAAGATCGGTCATTGTGAAAAGCTTTCGGGGAGGCTTTTCTCCGGCAGTGGACCTCTTTAGGCTGAGAAGAAGTAACGAGTTCGGTTCAGTCTCCTATAGGCGCTCTGACTGCGCTAACAGTCATGTCTTGATTGTGTTGTCTATCATTTGCTGGTAGACCATTAGACCATTTGTTTGTAGTCTGCTGGCAAGTGTCACTTACACCTCATAGCGGGCTTTCTCCGAGTTCCTCAAGCCAAAAGCAGGTGTAGGAATACCTTGATCACGTCAAAGAAAAGAACAGCAAGGAGGGATAAAATCGTCAACATTCACCCAATCGTTCATAACCACTGGCCGATGAGATTCACGCACTTTACACGCTTCCAAATTCATTTTTATCATATTATTTAGAGTATTCAGTTTTAATTTTTCTCATTCCTTTCTGTTTCAATATCCATGTTGAATTTAACAATGTTAACGCAACGCAGCTCAAATGTTAAATACTATGAACTAAGTGTCTTATAAAATAAGTAAATTAATTTAACTAAAATTACAAACACTAACGCCTAGGGTAATTTAACACAGCTCTGAATTACACGATAAAGTAATTGAAAATGGACTCTATAAAAACAATATACCGAGGTCCCCGCTAAGGATAACGACGCTGAAAGGCATAAAAGTTGGCTTTAGCTTTGTGGAAATTGTTTTAAACTTGCAGACCGTGTTCTTTTATTTCATCTCGAAATTTTGTAGTAACTTTTCAGTAATACGAGCTTTGAGTGTCAAATGCATCCGATGTATATCTTGCCTACGCGATTTATGGCCTTTCACTGCAGGGGATATCTATGCAATGAATAGAAAATATAACTAGAAAGTTGTGACAATAAAATTAATATTTCATCGGCAACGACGCCGTAGTCATCTTAAGCATGGCCGACATAAGATATCATTATTTTTTCATTGCTTTATATCTTTCTTGCTGCGCGGTAGATTACTTGCTAAGGTAATAATAATTAATGAAAACACTATGTTTACATGAAATTTATTATATATTTACAAAACAAATCAATCACAGCTTTTTAATATGAATGCACTGTATCTTAGAAAATAATCTTAAAGAATAAAATTTGCAATAATCAACATCCTTTTAATTATTAATATATTTTTTTATTGTCTTAAGCACTAATAGATAACATCACAAAAAAAGAAAATCACCATCAGTAGACAGTTATATATGCACTAATAGTTGACATAATATTTAATTAATGTAGTTGGAGAAATGCACCAGTGTGCTTGATTAATTTAAATAATAACCTTTCTTGGTTGTGGTTTGTTCTCTTTATTTTATTTTTTTTGCATTTGGGAACAGTCTGCATATAAAAATGTAGTTTGCTTCTATATTGCCAAAATACAGTACTCCAAACTGCATCTTTGCTACACATTATAACCGCGATCTCATGATATCTCGTCAAAAATCTACCATCTGCTTTCAAATTAACAGTTACCACAACTTACAAGTAATACAGCTGTTATTCTGTTATCTTAACGTCGCGTAATTTCCGTGTATATACAAATAAGTCTTTTAAATAATAAGTAGAAGTCATCTATACACTTCTTAGACATAATACCTCGATTGTATTCGGCCATTCTTTCTGCTTTACAATTAACACAATTGTGGCTGTGTGAACGCGAATATGTTAACACTTTCAATGAATCGGCTCTAAATTCACAAGGTCGTTTCACTTGCAATTCGTTTTTCAGTTGGAAAAACAACCCTTTTTCTCTAATTTCTATACTGTTAAAGTTCATTTTGCTTTAAAAATTGTTTTAATGAGTGTTCTCCTTCGTGTGTTTCGCTGTTCTTAAGCGTAACAATCTTTTTCAGTTGAGAAAACGATTGTTACACCCAATTCATATTGTATTAAAGTTCATTTTTGTTTAAAAATTGCTTTGATGACTTCTTTGATTAATATGTTTCGCTGTTCTTAAGCGTTAAGGTACCATTCGGAGTCTATGCTTCGGAAAATCGAGTGTCTCGGTTTTATATCGCGTCTGTGTTTATGGTAGCGTCCGTATCAATGTTTGTTTGTTTATGAAAGTGTTTATTTACTATGAGTCCGGAAACTGTTGGTATTGTGCCAAGCTATGTTTTTCCGCTTTATTTTCTCAGTTTTACTAAGAAAATAATTATATTATATTCCGTTTATGTGTGAACTTTATTGATCCAGTTGCTTTTTGGGGTTTAACATACAAAATTCAGATTATCACGGATTTAATTAATTGACACGTTTTTGTATTGAAGTGGAATTAATTGAATGTTTTAATTGTTAAAAAATTATGACGTTTTATAATTTAACAGCTGTTTATGGCTCTGACAGGTCGTGATTGATGTAATAACTACTGACTTGGAAATTACAACTACCTTTTTTTGGATTTCCTTTTATTTATTAGTAAGAAAAATACTTTTTATTTCAATATCGAGAAAATTATTACTTAAATATTTCTAGATTTTGTGTATAATCTGTACTTCATTACTATAATTTTTATGAAATTAATGCATAAATTTTTGAACAATTTAATGTTCAAGTTTCATTGACATCAGAAAATGATTATTCAATAATTTGATCAACAATAAAATTGTCCATTAGGTAAACATCACCCTTTGAGATTCAAGTCTCAAATCAAAAGCGAAGTTTCCTTAATATATTACGCCAATAAATCGATAATAAAAAAATAAACATCGAAACATTTACTAAACAAACATTATTATTAGTTATTACCTACTACCTACTCATTAATGCAATTCTCATGACTTATTGCAACACGTTTACACTGTGCTAATGTCAAGTAAACAATTCTAAACAAATCAATAAATAACAGCCTTCGGTATAGAAACTGTTATTTTAACATTGAATGCCAGTTTACTTTCCGCCCTTGTAACAGTTTGGAAGAAATCACCCTACACAGGCTGTATCTGACATCGTAACGCAAACTTCCCGAGATGGCTACACCGCATGCCACTAATAAAATTATGATAGTCATTTATATCGTTAATGAGCGGTCACAGAAATAACAGTGTTTAAAAAAATGTGTCGGCTCGGCCTTTGAACGTTGCAAGCGTGCCGCCGTGCGGGTTTGTAGGTATGACGTTGTTCCCTGATGTGAACTCTATTAAATCAGCTGATAATATAGTTTTTCCAGTTTTGTTTTCTTTGCGCTTTTTAGTGTAATTAGCGAATTAATTAATTTTTACTTTAAAATCTTATTGGGTTATAAAAGTATAGCAATTATAAACGGTCTAAAGTGGAAAAAAAAAAAACTACATATATTTTTTTTGAAATCATGAAAAAACCGACGAAAAATTCTACCACTGGGGGGTTCAGAATCATGTACTGGATCCATGGTACTCGTTTGTGCGTTGATGTCAGATACACCCTTTATACGTGGTAGAGATGACAATACGACAAAAGACTAGACAAATTCGTAAATTTCGTATATACCTACACAAATGACATTCCCAGTTTGTACATAAAAATTCAATATATATAGGTATTTCGTTTCCTCCTTTAAATTAAGATTGGCTAAAGTCATATTCATAGTCGACCTACCATCAGAGAAATTTTTAACAATTTATAAAATAGACACAAAAATTGGTTTTCACCATTTCTAAATTAAAACAAAACATGCTAAATAATCAAGGGGGGCAGTCGCGCCATAACAATTCAACCAAAACAGAATTCCATCCTAAACCAAAACTTCAGTTATATTTCATTTCGCGTTCACCTTTTGACAGATGGTTTAACCATAACTGGATCACAATTGAAACGTAACCGCTGTCAAAAGAAAAAGTTGAAACAAAGCTACCTTTTTCTGTGCCATTTGTCAAACTTACATATAAACGATTAGATTTACTTATAACTTATTTAGTTTTAATTATAATATCTGACGAAATGTATCACTCATACCTAAGTACATTGATTTTACTTCAACCGAAGTTGAAACTTTAGCGCGATACGAAATACGATCAAAACTGAACCACAACTTTAACTGGATTAGATACGAACAAGACAACTTCTATACTGTTTTATTTAGCGCGATTGCCCCCTGTTCCTCCCTCTCACAAAAGATCGCCCTGATCACCATCGCCATTCTTCTTCATCATCAACCTTGTTATCGTACTGGGCACAAGTCTCCTCTCATACAGAGAAGGATTGAGCGTAATCACCACGCTTGCTCAATGCGGATCGGCGATTTCAAACTTAAAGTCCAGGTTTCCTCAAGATGTTTTCCTTCACCTTTTAATCAGTCATGTCCAAGATGTTCTTAGAAAGTACATATAACTTAGAAAAGTTACATTGGTACTTGCCTACCCCAGGGTAGGCAAGTACCAATGTAACTTTTCTAACCCGCACACATACTTGAGATGCTGGTGTTTTAATCACAAGGCCACCACGATCATTCTTCTTACTGCGGGAGAATAAAGACCGCCATTTTTGTTTCCTAGCAGTAAAAATATAATTTAGGGCCATTATTATACAATGCTGAATAGTAGCTCCTTCTCATAAACGAGAAGCTCTTCTAAAACAGAAACGACTGGAGGATTCTAGTTGATTCATATTACTTAAAATAAAATAAATTCAAACTTGAATTGAACATCATTTTCTTTTGAATAAAGAACTGAAGAAACATCATACCCATGTGTATAAGTAGTTAATTTTAATACGTCCGATTAAAATCTTTCAAAGACGAAGATTCATTCATCTAGTTTTTGTTCGCTACAAAAAAATGCAAACAAGAAATACAGCTTTTTATCTGTATTTTCAATAATCGGTCTCTAATTATACTTACAATTCAACATTATGTCCATAATCGTCGTATTATGTATATTCAGCGTTTTGAATGCAGATAATACCTGGATTTGTAATTTATGACTTATATTCTTGAAGCATTACAGTAATACATTCTTATAAGCAAACACGCAATACAAGTGCCTGCATCTAATAGGGGTGTAACTTCCTGGGTAAAAAAAAATATTCTATTTAGTCCGTCATTCAGATTTTAGAAAAATATTGGATACGTATAGGTATTTTGTTTAATCAAATCAATAAAAATTAACAAATATAAAAGGCATCAAAGATCAGTAGGCCTGGTATGAGTTTTCATTACGAAACTCGTTCGACGATATCGAGCGCGTTTGACTCATCGATTGGCCCGCTTGAAGGTCGTAAGAACTCTCAACCAATGAGAGCGCCAAACGCGCTCGATACCAACGATCGAGTTTCGTATTGAAAACTCATACTAGGCCTACAGGAGTGGTGGCTGGTGACGTCACTGCTCGCTAAAAAGTATAGCACGCAGTGACGTCAGACGAGTTTTCAACGCACTGTGTCGTCTTCATTTTTGTTTATATGAAAAAAGAAAAAATACGTGTCTAGTATTTTTTGGAAATCTGACTGACGGACTAATTAGTTTTTTTTAGTCAACTACCCTATTGCATAACACATTATCAATTACTATTTTATCGTTTAGGACATTCTTAACCCATTGCTTCATCATCATCAACCTTTTTAACGTCCCACTGCTGGGCACAGGTCTTCTCTCATACAGAGAAGGATTGAGCGTAATCACCACGCTTGCTCAACGCGGGTTGGCGATTTCAGACTTAAAGTCCAGGTTTCCTTAAGATGTTTTCCGTCACCTTATAATAAGTCTAAGAAAGTATCACTTGGAAAAGTTACATTGGTACCTACTTGCCTGACCTGGAATCGAACCCACACACTTATACTTGAGAGGCTGGTGTTTTAACCAGTAGGCCACTATGACTTCACTTGGCCACCACGACTTCACTAGGCCAGCAAGACCATTGCTTCATTAGTTTGAATAATCTGTCTGCTCTCCGACGTAAAATTCTTAATACCGTAAGTACCTTACTGTTTCTGTTCTATTGTTACTCCCGTTCGATTTAATACTCAATACTCCATAATTTATTGCTTTCTTGCCTGAAAATGGAAAAGGTATTTCCCTACGATCTCTGGAACAAATCCTTTGGATAGTGACGCTTATGACTAACCAATGATTAATGAATAAATATAATAATTATTCAAAGTATGTTGATAATTTTGCTATAATATACTGTTTAACTAAGATGATATGGTCGTTGTAATAAAGTTATATGACCTAAGTATGTGTCAAATTGTCTAAAAGGCCACTTCGAATGTCACCTCTTGCATATGTTATTGACCTGCACGATTACTGACGAATGCGTGCAGTGACTGGACAAGTCTCAAGTCTACTTAATCTGTGTCGTTATTTCTCAAACAACCATTTGTATGGTCTTCCAAAATTATGTCTGGACTTTAAAAGAGAATGTAACCTCTGACTTTGTTTCGGCCTTTCTTCAAAGAAGTCAAATAAAATGAAACGACGAACACTTCGAATTTAAAAAAAAAAAATAGGATTGACGTGTAAAATGTTTGTACAAACAAATAAAATCATTTATCATTCATGAGTTCATGATATTCCTTCAAAGTTATTATAATAGAACCATAAAAATAAACAAACGTCTTGAATCTGAAATATCTGTAAATAATCGTCGGAATGTCGGATTCATTGTAAAAAACTCAATTATAAGTTATAACATCACCCGATACAAAAACCATTGAAAAAATTGACCAATCAGCGCCCAGAGTTGTTTGTTTACCGTCGCGAAGACTCCGAAGTGAATCGAACAATTCCGAACGAACTCTGTCGGCACTCATGCGCAGGTCGCGATGACTAGAGTGAGGAACAGACGGTGTAGGGGGAAAGTGCATCATGTTCTACAATATGTTAGGTAAGGTCAAAGGATACCTAAAAATATTATACCTACTTCTGTGTTTTGTGCTAAAAGTGTAGTGTGTATGGAGTAAAATTTTGTGAAATGGACCGCGTTTTGTATTTTTTCAGGTATGTCTTATGTTTTATTCCGTAAAATTAACTGTATTTTGATCCAAGTTGTATTTTAAGTAATGTTCCGTCAATATTTTATCTAGATCCATTGAACTAGAATAATTACATCCTTATGTTTAGTTTATAATTCTTTGGAAATTCGTAATGAGATACTATTCATTGAATGCTACATTCATCTTTACTCGCATAAACCATGATTTAATAAATCCACTTCTTCTCGTGATTCTAGTTAGAGTGATATAATAAAAAGGAATGATAATAATTGTTTTTAAATTACCTAATTATGTACTACTTAACGTAAATGTAAGGCCGTCCGCCTAATATTAACTTAGAAAGACAGGTCTATGAACGGCCTTGAGGTATTATAAGGTTTTATATAGGTTGAACATGGCGGTTAGCTAGGGGACTTGTAGTATGGAATAGTGTTGCCAATGATGAATATGCGGGATGTTGTTGTAGTGCCATATTACAAGTTAATAGATTTACATGTATGGGTATTGGTTTGTGTCTATTTGAATCAAAGCAGGGTAGTTTTCCGATAAACTTATGGGGAGTGTATTAAACCTTTTTTTCCTAGCCAAAACTATAGGAAGTAGTGATAGGTTAAGAAGGATGGGGTTTGTGAAACTGTTTTTTTATAATTTTGACATTCAAAAAGTGCATGTTTTTACCATTATTTTGGTTAACCGGCACAACCCTTTTTTCAAAGTTTTATAACTACAAAACAATCCTGTTTTGTAGTTTTAAACATTGGTATTTTTAGCAAATTACGAAGCAATTTTATATTCTAAATGGTCTAAAATCAACTAAGTATTGAATGTCAACACAACCTTGTACATGACATTTGGCAAGTTAAGTCGTCGCAACAAAAATGCAGTCGCGTCATGTAGACGAGACGTACATACTCGTAATGTTTATCATAGTACTACATAATTATGTTAGTCGCCATGTTCACGATAATTATCGTGGTTTTGTCACTACTAGCCAGCTTCGAGGCCATTGCGTAGATCTTCTGAAAGGTCAGCGAGCCTAATACAGATTTTTGCATAGATTTAATCTTCTTTTACAACCTTTTGTCTGATTTCCTCACTATTGTTTAGAATTTACTTTGTTTAAAAATATGTGTGGCTCTTAGGCGATTGACCAATCACTTCTCCGTTCGATGGCAACCACGAAAGCAATTTGCAACTTTATCATTCTTCTGATACTAAAACTCTTTCTTAACTACCCTTTTTTACAACTGGTTAGGCGTCGACTTCCAAGTCAAACCGGGTGCATCTGAATACCAGTGTTATATAGGGAATGAAGGCCTACCTGACTTCTATAACCTAGTTACTGGGCAAACCTATTCTACTTTGCAAGATTTTTGAATGATTTTGCTCCAAATTTGTTGCACTGGTCTATTTATATTTCTTTGGCTTAAAATGCCACTGGTCTTTTCAAATCTTCTGGAGACCCGGTTTGGAAGACTCTTATTATGAATCTGCACGCCCAACGATATTTTGTGGAGCCCCCGAAATGAACACAGTCCGTCCAGATCACGGCCCTGATATGCGAATATATGTACTTTATTCACTGATCTTTCTTATGCTCTATCCTTGCTTATCATACTTTAGCAACGCCATTATAATAACTTCTTTCCATTACCAAAATTATACGCACCGCTGCTTATAGTGTTAAAACTACATAAGAACTATTTCGTATTGTGCTCAGATTCAGATTTATTATCATTTAATCTCCACGCTTCATGACTCACCTTGAATATATTATGGAGAAACATACATCTTTATTAAGTACTGCCAGCACCGATAGTATAGATTATGTGAGGATTAGGTTATCACTGCGACTTGGTGATGACATGGCATGATGATGGTTTATAGATGTCACACATGGTAATGAATTTTTTTTATAGTACTCATTGCCCCACAACACTCTGCCCTAAGAATGTTGTCTCGCAGTTTAGCAGAGGTCTAATACCAAGGTAATGGAAAATGATCCTTTCCTGATTGGCCTGGGTCTTGGATGTTTATCTATATATGTATCTATTATAAAATATAGTATCGTTGAGTTAGTATCCCATAACACAAGTCTCTAACTTACCTTGGAGCTAGCTTAATCTGTCTGATTTGTCCGTATATATTTATTTATTATACTATGACTCCTGACGCAGACAAGTGAAGAAACACGGGTAGGTTTTAGTCAATAAAACTCAAAGTCCGTTCCGCCCAGAGTGGGGGGGAGGTCATTTGATGATTTCCCACTCGCAGAAAAAGTCCATGCATGGCACGATTGATTGGCTCACTGCTAATGAAACTGTTGTCGTCTTAAGCTAGATTTGGATCTCCTAAAATCGACCAGTAAGATAATTCTCGTAACTCAAAAAGTTCATAATCTAGTAGCTGTCTCGATCTCCTCGGCGACAAATAAATGGTAACGGTGGTAGGCTATAACATCGGCCGCCGGCAGAAGTTACCACCCACCAGACAAAGAATTGCCGCCAAGCGATTTGTCGTGTTCCGGCATGATGTCTGGTGAAGCCGTTCGGAGGACGGGTCTGAGCAGTTGTGTTGCGATGTGTGCCGGGTACGATGCACCTAATATTGTTGTGTTGGGAGTTTGGTCGTGGAGGGTCTTCAGATCAATCTCCCTCTGGCGCTGCATCGTTGGTCGTGTTGTTGGGTTTAACATTGCATCACCTCGCTCAACTGCCGTCTTCCTTCCTATTCGCTCAGTTTTTCTGAGTGAATAGGCTCTTAATAAACTAGCGCGCTTTACCATCAACGATCGCATCACTGCTTACCATCAGACGGGAATGCGGTCAAGTGCTAGTTTATAATTTTGTCAAAATTTAAGGAATTCAAGAGTAGTTGAGAGACTAAGATCAGACTGCGAACATTCTTAAAACTACGACAATTGCCCCTTAGGGTAGCCATTGACTTTTTAGCTCTTGCGACTCGAGCCTTTCAGATATTCGCCTTCTATGACGTCACCACTGTTTAGAAAACGCAAAAACCTTATTTAAAAAAAAATATGTTTAAAGGACGAAGCAATTTTTAAAAATGAAACTGCATTCCAATACAACTAGTTCAAATAACAAAAATTGACGTTAAACCAGTTCAGTTCAGGACTTTGTACGGGTTTTTTTAGGTAAAGTTTGGAAACTTTAAGTTTGGAAAAGTTAGATCTCGATTTGTAATAAGACGCTCTTAAATAGTTGAATACGTTTGGGTGGCAGATCAGCAAGCAGCCTGGGACTGGGACATACTTGTATGTAGATGTTGAAAGCTGTTAATTTTAAGAATGTTCAGTCTAAATGTAAACATTTAAAGATTACTTACATCATTTTACAATCAAAAGATCAACATACATACAATGAAAGGTTGCATACCCTGTCTTTCGCCGTTCCATAGGCAAAACACAGTCTTTTTATCGCTCCGTGATTTTCCACGCGATGCTTTGTCGGTATTTCAATGAAACATTGTTCGGTTCAAAGAATTTGAAAATCAACATAACTGACTTCTTGTACAGACGCTAGCATATCAAGCTACATACTACAATCTGTCAAATGTCTCTAATAGATTTTCAACGTTATTCTTAAATATTTAAGGTTCAAGGTTGGAAATATTTCACAGTTTCGGATAGGTAAGACAAACAAAATTAAAATTTAGTCCCGTCAAATATGATATTCCATTGACAGTTTAATTAAAAGTGATTAAAAACATGACGACCAACAATTTTTATTTTTTTATATGAGATGATGATGATGGTAAGCAGTGAAGCAGTCGTTGATGATAAAGCGCACTGGTTTATTAAGAGCCTATTCACTCTAGCCTTGAAGACACTCAAATTGTAGTCCGACGGAAACACCGCCGCTGGCAAACTGTTTGTACCTAACTATGAAGATTGACATGACACGATAATTAGAAAAAAAAACTGCTTCTCTTAAAATGAACACATTTCAGTTATAGCATCCACCTGCTTTTGAGAGCAGGAAAACAGACTTCTTGCCATGTAGAATGTGAGTTTCTGGTAAACAAAGAATCAGATGCGATTTATCAAGATTATTGCAGATCATGATGTACTGAGTTCAGATCAGAGCCCTCCTGGTTGCTACTGCAAAACTCTGGAATTTTGTAGTAGCAACCAGGAGTTATGTGTGATCAATGACTAAAGGCTCCCTGTTTTAGGGCACTATCATGCAGGCCCCTCTTTTCCATTTGTCCCTTTGGGCATGTGCCCCGAGGTCCAGCAAACCGGCTGCCCTTAACAAATATTTTAATTTTAAGAGTTTCCCAGAAAAATAGAAATATTGAATACCTAGAATGGTTAGTAGCAGCTGGATAACAGTTTCCGAAAATCAGGATGGAATGAAATGCAGTAGGAGAACCCTATGTCCAGCTGATCATTTTTTTAAAATTAATTATTTAAGTTTTCGTATATATATAACGCCTTAACAGCTGCAGCGCCAATATATGGTTACTACTACAAAAATACGTTTAATTTACATTTACTACCCACAAATACGATTAAGAAATAATATAAAATACAATTACCAATACCTTTAAAATACTTTTGCAATTAATAAGTATAATTTTTCAACTATATCTCTTCTTTTTTTCTTATTAATGACTAGCTGACCCTTGCCCACATTTACAAGTAAAATAAATATGTGTAAACATTTTTACTTCTAATGAACATTATTCGGGTACTAGGTAGATAGGTTATTCAGGTAGGTAGGTATCATTCAGGTTTTATACATATTAGTCTGTGACACTCCCACTATATAAAAGATTGATGATGATGGTTCCCACCATATCACCATATCCTCCCGTGGGTGTCGTAACTCGTAAGAGGTGGCTAAGGAAACTCAACGGGGAAGCGGGCAGCAGCGCTTCTCTGTGGAATAATAAAATACTGCGATCCCCAAGCCGCCTGCGAAGCGTGGGGATTATGGCAATGCCCTCAATGGAATGAAAGCCTTGGGGGAGGCCTTTGTCCAGCAGTGGACTTCTATAGGCTGACTAGAAGAAAACACTCATAAATAACGTGGCGTTCTAATGGTAAAAGAAATTTCAAGATCGGTATAATAAGTACAAATATTATTACTTAGAAAGAGATTCCCCCTGCAATCTCACAAACTATATCTCATTAATATATTAAATATAGATGATGATGTGCAGGCGCGTGCGCTCCATACAAGCAGAAAAGCTCTGCATACCCTAATAGTTTTCTAAAAAAATATATAATAATTTATATACTACAAACTTAAAACTGAAAGACTTTGTTAATCAGTTAGTGAGAACACTGCCATCTATTGGGCCTAGTGCTAACTACGAAATATCACTGGCCTTCGTCGCGACGGCCGCGCCACTTCTCGTAGCGGCCGTAAGCACAAACAAAATGTGCCTCTTCCATATCTGTCTGTGTATAAAATTATTTGCTTGTGTGCCTAAATTGTTGTGTACGTGTGCGTGAAATTTCATTGACTTTTAAGGGCACGATAAGCACAGCTTCTAATAATGCGACGAATTTAAGAAGTTCAGAAATATAGCATGATTGTTGTTCGTTCTAATACCTTTTTATTTTAGCAGCTTATGTTGTTTCAATATTGGCTGTTTTAAGCGGAATTAAATATTCATTTATTTTAGAGTTTTTGGTTTAACACAAAGAAAGGTTGTCTTTATAAAAAGTATTATGATAATTATATGTGGTTAGCAGGCTGTGAAGTGTGTACACACAAATAAATTGTTTTGTTTCTCGTGTAGGTATATTATTTTAAAACAAGGCATTGACAGTTCGTCATTATAAAAACTTAAAAGACCTTAAGTTTTTCAACCTACTTGCTTTTCAATTTCAATACTATACTTTATATTGTAATAATTTTCCTGAAGTTTACAAATTAGCAAAATTTAATAGTTATGATTCCAATGAGTAGTGCATTACGCATATTTATGAAAGATTTGTCTATATTTCCATTTTAAAAGAACTTTTAGCGATTTCACAACGATCTTATATATATTTAATTTTTACAGAGTTAGGTATTTAAAAATAGATAGGCGCGTTGATTTAATTTATAGATAGTAAAATATATTTTTTTTAGTTTTTTGAGAAATAAATTATTACTTATTTACAGTTCAGTTAATAATACCATTTCATTGTATTTTGACAGCCTCCATGGCGTAGCGGTAGCGAACGCGGCCGCTGCGTAAGGAGGCGCGGGTTCGATCCTCGCGCAGTGTAAATATTTGTATGCATGAATATGAATATTTGCACTGGTCTGGTCGTGCCTCGGAAAGCCCGTTAAGCCGTTGGTTTCGGTTGCCATACGAACATCTAGTGGCAGTCGTTACGGGTTGTTGGAGCCCACAAGTCAGACGGCAGTCGCTTCACGGAAAATGTCGAAATTTTGCCAAAACCAGCAATTAGACTGGAAAAGCGGACCCCAGATTCCAAAGCTTTGGATGCGACTGGTATTAACCCTGAGATGATGATTTCATTGTATTCATTTGGGCAAAAAAAAAAAATACCTAACACCCCACGTATATCATTTATTTGACTTGTTCTTATCATCAATTACATACTTAGATGTTCATTGTAGCCACGCACAAACATCAATTCAATGTTGACATGCGAAAAAGTACGCGACTATGTTAAATTGAAACTACGTCTACGTTACGGTTTTTAAGTTTTACCATATATAAGCACAGAGATTTGGGTAGTAGGTATATCTATGCATACCTTCAAGAAAATCTCTGTGCACGCCCCTGATGATGTGTGCACCTCTACCCGACCCCGGATAGTACAGGCGTGATATTGCGTGTTAATTAAGTGTAAACAATACCCTGACTTAGTTTTAAATTACCCAATTCAAGAGTAGCGGAAAACATATTTTGTTCACAGATATTCGTTTACTTACTATAAATACCGTTTCGCACATGCTTAATATATATTTCAAATTTAAATGAAGATGCTTACGCGGTGAGGTAATATTTAAATATGATGTTAAGTTGACGTAATCGAGTTGGTACCATGGGTTTACCCACTTTGTAAAATTAAAACATAGTCTGCGGGTCCATTCATTTTAAAAAATACGCTGATTGTGATGCTTTATAAATATGTAATATGATGACAACACTGGCATGTAATTTACCCATTGTTTGTCAGAAGTCTCTCTTATTAGTAGCGATGGATTTTATTTTGACAGTTCCACAACATTCATTGCGCTATTTACGTTATTGAGCAGACACATTTTTCCGAACATATGGAATAATGGTGTAGCACTATTTTTCAAAATAAAAAAGAACGTGTTTGTTTATCGAACTTTGGAGCAATAGATCACATAAAAGTATGCTTCGAAATTATTCCAATTGACAGACTTAACATCTAATATCGCCAACTAGCAAAACGTTCTGATTATACCTCGTTTCTGCTGCTCCTAAAAAGGTGAAGAGGTAATACAAGGGGTTTACCCCTTTTCCTTTTTTCACTGCTTCGTATGTTTGAAAATTTCGCTTGATAGATATCGTATATAATGCAATGAACGTTGTTCAGTTGTCAAAATGAAAGGCGTTGCAATTAAATCTTAAAGAGTTACCCCCGCAAGTTTTCACACAAGTACAAAATCTATGCTAGGTTCTTAATCCATAATCAACACACTGCACAATAGCAATAGCTTTCATTTTGACAGTTCAATAAAATTCATTGCCTTATTAAATGTTGTTGATCAGATACAAGCAATGGGTTAGCAATATCCTTTGAGAGTGTATTGTGCAATGAGGGTGTACAGTGATCTGTGAAGTTTTTTGAATTTATTTCCTAAAAAACGACTACCGTAATATCGTCTAAGCTCACACTGTAGATCTCAAATTTTATAGACCATCATCTGAAGCTTTTCAGCTTTGGAGTCTGGGGTTCGCTTTACCAGTCTAACTGCTGATTTTGGCTAAACTTCGATATTTTCCGTGAAGCGAAAGACGTCGAAAGACGAAGCATGGCAGTTAGACCAATTGTTGGATGTTTGAGGACTCCAACAACCCGACTGCCATTAAATGTTCGTATGGCAACGCGGATCAACGTGCTTTCCGAGGCACGACCAGATCAGTGCAAATATTCATATTCATGCATATTTGTACTGCGCGGGGATCGAAACCGCTACGCCACAGAGACTGTAAACTATACAATATGTACCGAAAACCCTGTACGACCCATAAGGATAATAAAGGTTAGGTAAACACTTGACTAAATATAATATAAAATTTTACGTAATCATCATAGAAACAATACTAATGAATTTTGAAATAATCTTTTTTTCCCACGAATTAATTCCAACTTCCCCGAAATTTGGTGATGTTGCTTACCGCACATGTATTAAGTTACCTCTTTTTGCAAAATAATATTTATCTTTTTAAAGGGGATTTTTTTTAAGTTTAGCCCGGTTTTGTATCCATTAGTAGAATCAGTTATCGATACCTAACAATACCTTCACGGATCGAACAGGGTTTTCTTTACATATTGTATAGACCATTCTTTTATAAAGCCTTGTTTTGAGTTGTCCCGTTTTCCGCACCTTTTTCTACGATACTACGCATGAAGATTCAAGTAAAATTTTATGATAACAAGTATAGGAAGTGTTCCGAGATCAAGGTTGTTGGTTCAAATGGTTGACGTTCTTACGTAATGCTATGCATAATGGTTTCGTCACGACTGTTTTATTTATCTTCTAGGTTAAAATATACATATGTACTGACTTCTGGTTTGTTATGTGGGTTTTAGTTGAATAACAGTAGGTGTGCAAGTAAGTTTCTGCCGTTTTTTGATCATGCAGACTGGCATTATCATTTAGGAGAATAATTTTGCCATATCTGGAATAGTGTATCTGGAGTAATGGGCATGTTTTTCCTCTTCCTTTTATCTTCCTCCAATAATGCTTGTAACTCCGTGTCTTTGTACGATTTCGATCTCTTCCCCTATGTTCTTTGTCTTCACAGTTTCTAAACTTTTGAAACCATTCACGACAACTTCTCTCGCTTAAAGCAGCTTCACCATAAGCTTCTACAAGCAATCGATGGGCCTCAGCTGCAGATTTCTTCAAATTGAAGAAGTAAAAAAAGTTCCCGCAAATGACTCTCTCTCTCTTTTCGGCACAAAACTTGAAATATTTGCACAAAAATAAATATGTAATACTGATACAGAGTCACTAATACTCTAATTGTATGTTATTATCAGATGTCCGAACTTACTATATCACATTTTACATCTGACGATTTCAACGTAACCTCTTAGTGAAAACATCTTTTGTTAAATAGCAGAAACTTTTTTGCACACCTAATACAAATAGACTAAGTGCCACGACTTTTGTTACCAGTTTCTAGAGCTAAGTTTTGTTGTACAATTCGTTAATTTTTAAACACGAGTACTTCGAGATCTGTGTCCCGTCTAATACAATTACTTTTTCTCTACAACGTGTCAGCTTTCAATCCAACCGAGTACAAGGTGAAGGAAAACATCTTGAGGAAACCTGGAGTTTAAGCCTGAAATCGCCAACCCGCATTGAGCAAGCGTGGTGATTACGCTCAATCCTTCTCTGTATGAGAGGAGACCTGTGCCCAGAAGTGGGACGATCGAAAGGTTGATCATGGTGATGATGACAAGGAGCGACTCCCTATTTAACCTCCACAAGCTAATTAATGAGCAACACAAGTTAGAAGTGCCTCTTTGTAAAACTTTTGCTCGACTTTTTGGATTTCTGACCTCAGGGCCAGCGTGCTTTCCAAGGCACAGAGAGGTAGAATGTCTAATGGAGAATTGGTTCTCTTAATATAATCTGGTAGTTAAATTGCAATCACTTTAACAGCTGACCAAAATACAGCAATGTTTAAAGGAAAATTAGATCGCTAAGTGACTTGTTCGGGAATATACTTCAAGATGTGCCCGCAATGGATAATGTGTTAGTTCCTGATTATATGAGGATATTTTTATTGCTATGGCCTACTTCCGAAAACAAAATATTAGATAGAAAATATTCCCCAAAGTAACTGTGTCGGCTATTTGATTTAACTCGAGTTGGTTGGATTTAACTCCAAAGCCTAGAGCACAGGCGTAGAGTAGCCAGTCTTTCGGTGTTCTATACGATACATTTTGGGGAGTGTGCGAGGGAATTGCACGATTTAATTCCCCCATCTCCGTTCCACCATCGGACGACCAGTCGTACGGCGAGTTTCCACCCTTATGTTGTTAACACCTCTACGATCCGGACGAAGCGTTTCGCCTCCTCCTTTATACCGCGTACTTCGAGGGACTGGAACATTCTGCCGGCGGCGGTGTTTCCGTCGGACTACAATTTGAGTGTCTTAAAGGCTAGAGTGAATAGGCTCTTAATAAACTAGTGCGCTTTACCATCAACGATTGCGTCACTGCTTACCATAAGGCGGGATTGCAGTCAAGCGCTGGTTTATAAATTAATTAAAAAAAAAAATTTATATGTATAAAGGAGATGTTTCATTGAGGCCAAAGATAAAAAGGAAAAAATAATAGATTTTAAAGTATGTGCAATTAATTATTTGAAACTTTTTTTTATTGAGATAAGGCGGTGATTAAGGCGGTCATGACAGTGGTTGTGACGTTTGATTGATGACTTTGACAGTTCTATTTTCCCGTTGTGTTCGTGGCGAGTGTTGGTTTGAGTTGATTGTGTTTCGGAGCTTTTATTGATTGTTTTTGTTTTGTGTGCCGTATGTTCGGCATTCATGTTTTGTTTTTTTTTTTCCGCAGTCATGTGGATGTGGTGGATAATACAGATACGACAGCCTTAGACACATGACACGTCGATTAAATGTCCCTGTCAAAATCTTATTTCGCTTATTGTTGACCATCGTATTTATCTATTAGTAGTTTTGTTGCACTCCTTGGCCGAATTAAATTGAATCTAAGTAAATAAAATTTAAGCCAAAATATAGGAAATTAACTTAAAAAAGCAGTTAAGTATAGTGTATACTAATATTTAGATTAAGTGCTGGCCCAGGCTCCATACATTTCTGTAACATCTCCTTTCTCGGTGGAACAGAAAACATATAACGAAAAAAAAAACTAGATAAAGTACGGCTTTATTGATTTCTCAGATCTCTTTCAGGTAACCTTGATTTTAATGGACATAAATATAAGGTTTTATTGGTACAAAATAATTATAGATACAAAACTGCATAGGTAGGTATAGGTTTGAGATATTTTTTTATTTCCAATAAGAATTTAATTCACTTACATGAGAAATTTAAATACTAATTCAAACATTATTTATGACGTACAGTTATTGAAAGACAAAACACTATACAAAAAAAAAATAGAGTAATCGGTAACACTTTTTAAACATAAAAATCACCCATATAAGATGGTATACAACTACTTATATGAACTCTTTATAACACATGGATCTTCGCTTTTCTCTAATATTTCTCCAAATTATACCCACCTTGCCGTTTGACATTGATGGATTCCTCCTGGGAACTTCCTGGCATCCGTAATTTAGACTGATGCTCAATTTACTCCGTCCTGATGAGATTAGATCAGTTGATGTATTCATTACTAGTGTAATAGTAATCTGTATTAGTTTTGTGATTTTTATTACTTGATTTTGTTGTACTAGTGCAGAACGTAAATAAAATATAAATCATCTTCATCATCTCAGCGTTAATTCCAATCGCATCCGAAGCGTTTTTCAGCTTTTGGGGTCTGGGGTCCGCTTTACTAGTCTAACTGCTGATTTTAGCTAAACTTCGATATTTTCCGTGAAGCGACTGCCGTCTGACCTCCACAATCTGAAGGCGATATCGAAGCATTGCAGTTAGACCAATTCTTGGACTTTTGAGGGCTCCAACAACCCGTAACGACTGCCACTAGATGTTCGTATGGCAACCGGGACCAACAGCTTAACGTGCTTTCCGAGGCACGACCAGACCAGTGAAAATATTCACATTAATGCTTACAAATATGTGCACTGCGCGGGGATCGAACCCGCGCCGCCTTGCGCAGCGGCCGCGTTCGCTACCGCTACGCCACGGAGACTGTCTAAACTTAAATACATATAAATAAATAGAACATTCCCGGCTCCTTAAAGTAGGCTAGCAACGGCTTGGTGTTACTGTGCCAATCTCAGGGTAGCGATACTTTTAAAGATTCTTGTAATAAGCGTAATGAATTAGGGAATGAATGGAGCACCATATTTTAAGTTTTCTCTGAACAGATTTTAGTTCGTCCCAACATTGACCATGACTTTGACCTTAGTTCCGATGTTATCATTTAAAGCTCCCCTCTCCCTTTGAGGAAACACTTGATTTAAATGGTTCAAGGTTCACTCTGTGCATATTATTACACCACAAACACGTTAATGCACAAGGACTGTTGCTACTTTTATATTTCGAGCAGTCGTGGATTTTCTCGCTAAAGAAAAATTCTGTGTACCTTTTCACCTACATCTATTGTACTAGGCTTCCATAGACTCGAGTAGATGAGACCTTGGTAGAAATAAAAATTCTTCTTATTTCTTTGTTTCAGAGGGGCGGTGTGTGAGTGTCGCACCGCCATGTCCCACCATAGCGACGAGCAGGCGCTGCTCTCAGTCGCCTCCGATTCTTTTTGGGAGCCTGGTAACTATAAGCGGACCACAAGACGAGTTGACGATGGACACAGGCTGTGCGGAGAACTACAGACCCTCGTGCAGGAGAGAGCAGACATTGAAAAGACATATGCCAAAAGTTTGAGAGGATGGGCGAAGAAATGGAATGACCTCATTGAGAAAGGTGAGTCCCGTATATTTTAGCCGTGTATAGAGCAAT
Organism: Sesamia inferens; assembly: GCA_037179545.1. Classification (NCBI taxonomy): domain Eukaryota; kingdom Metazoa; phylum Arthropoda; class Insecta; order Lepidoptera; family Noctuidae; genus Sesamia; species Sesamia inferens. Next base: position 9,353,413 of record CM073935.1, on the reverse strand, counting down.
GTTTTTTTATGATATAACTTAGTATTTAGCGACGTTGAGCACTTGTTGGATGGGGAAAAAGCATTGAATTCGCGTGAGCGTGACCGACCTGACACTGTGATAGTTTTTGTTTTTAGGGTTCCGTAGCCAAATGGCAAAAAAACGGAATCTTTTATAGATTCGTCATGTCTGTCTGTCCGTCCGTATGTCACAACTAATTTTTTCTGGAACTGTAAGAGCCATACTGTTGAACCTTGGTAGGTAGATGTAATCTATAAACCGCATCAAGATTTTGATGCAAAAATAAAAAAAAAATAAGAATAGTTTGCGTGACAGACGCTTCCAAAGTGGATAAAAGTTGGTCCCCCCCCCCCCATCTAACTTCTAAAATAAGAAAATGAAAAATCTAAAAAAAACATATGATGTACAATACTATAAAAATTACCATCGAAAATTGTTTTGAACGAGATCTAGTAAGTAGTTTTTTTAATACCTCGTAAATCGTAAACCGCGTATTAGAAATTGTTGCAGTGTGGTTACCAAGCGGTTACGATAGATCATATAATTTGCACGCGCGCCACAGCTGCCGCCAGAGGTCAAAGCACCGCGCTCATCCGCCCCAGCGCAGCTTTGACCATATTTTTGTCGGGACAACCAAGTAGAATAAATAGCAAGGTGCACAAGGATAACTTTGTGGTTTTTCATTATATCTTTTTGAAATACTGGACACGAGTTTCGGGTTTCGCATAAACAAAGAATTTATTGTATACTCTGTATTTGCTCTGTGGTTCAGTCCCATAACCGCTAACATGACCGCTAATTTTATTTTTTATTGTTAATAATATTCTCAGTATGGTCGAACTGAATTTTCTAGTGAGATGACACGCTGAAAAGACAGAATAAAAGCAAGTTTCTTAAACTTTAATAAAATGCCACAAGGCAACCCCGAAATAAGTCGCTAATTGTAAACATCAATAAATCACAGGTTTGTTGATTCATTTAACAATTCAAATCCATTTTTAGATCTGTCTGGCCTCGAATAGATCGAAGTTTTCTTCTATTTCTACTCTGTTAGCGTTTTAATGTGCTGCTGGCCTAGTCACCGTAGTGGTGCGAATGGCCTAGCTCCTACCGCACGTGTTTTGTGTTTCAAATTCTGACAGACACCACTGTGATTTTTCAAACAAAAACATCGTGAAGAAAACGTTGTAATTAATATTAATTTGAAATCGCCAACCCCTTTTTAATCAAGCGTGATGTGTTGCCATGCGTGTGCTTTCATTGTGTGTGTAGCCTAGCCTACAAACGCCACATAGAACGACGCGTCATACTGACGTCACAAGAATTCTACATCTCGCAATCAGAGTATACCGTGTGACTAGCATATATACAACTTCCCAATTTCAACCTTTGGGCAAGTGCCCGCCAGACATAACACCCGTCTGGTCGGAGGATCCTCTCTTTTCTATGGAGGATGAGTGAACTTTACTTCCTGTTCCTCATGCCTTCACATGTGAAAGGGAAAAAACCTTTGTCCTGCAGGGAAAGAAATACAGGCTAAGTATACTATAGGATGTAATAAAGTACTCGGTGTTCCAAATCAAAAATCTAAAGTCATTTATTCAAACTAGGCATCAATCAGCACTTCTCGTGTGCCAAAATTACAAAAGACAGTTCGCCATAACGCCCGCCCTTGTGAGAAGTGGCATAAACTCCCCAGCAACAAAGTGGCTCAGTCATCAAATATTTGATCTTATAAAATACTAGACAATGACTGATTATAAGGTGAAGAAAACATCTTGAGGAAACCTGGACTTTAAGTCTGAAATCGCCAGCCTGCAATGAGCAAGCGTGGTGATTACGCTCAATCCTTCTCTGTATGAGAGGAAACCTGTGCCCAGCAGTGGAACGATAAAAAGGTTAATGATGGTGATAAAATAGGTATGCAAAGTGACTAAAACACAGAACAATTGATTAATATATCAATAAAACTATGCCTATTTCCATCCTGAAGTCTCCATTTTGATCAACTGCAAAAAATAACTAACGTTCCGATGCGTAATAGACTCGTCATTATGGTAAATAAAGGACAATGTCGTATTATATTTTCATTTCCAACAAAGCATTGATAATAATAGCACTGTTATTTCGATGACCGAACAAAAACATAATCGGTTCGGTCCTCCCGACCCATTCATTCAAAGATTGATTATGTAGCCTTCAGCTCTTATCGTTGAACGACAATGCTATTCATTCATGTCTATCTATATTCATTATTTTGGGTTTAATGTGGAACCCTGTTTTGTGGTATTTTTGTCATGGTAGAACGTTTCGGGTCCGTCATTTAATTTGGAATGGCAGACATAGGGTTCGATTCGCGGTTTTTAAGCGGTCCATGACGTGATAACATTAAGAAGGGTAGCAGGGATCAACAACTCGCAACCTACAGGATAATTGCGTAACCCACTAGTCGTTGTAATGGGTTTAATTTTGACAGTTCAACAACATTCTTTACTTTGTTAAGGAGATACATTTTTCGAATGTGAAAAGCAATGGATTAGCAGTAATTAAGCTTCAAAAGTATTCAAATTCTTACGTGAATAGGGTGCTGTTAACATGGCTCACATGATTCTAACCGCCATGCGTTTAAATTTTTGAAGAGTTATTAAAAATAATGCTTTTTATATGTATTGGCAGAGTAGATACTTTTCTGTGAAATTGCTGACTAGGTATTGATAATAGCAGAAAAGTTCGAAGCAGGGGTGTATATGAGTTAGTGTTTACAACCCACGATACAAGAGTAATTTCTAGTGCGGGCCATCAGTTTTTAAAAACAAACGATATTCATAGACTGATAGCAGTTTGCGCGTCGTGATCCCGGCCAATCTGTATACATATAATGTCTTACAATTTTATTTAGCATACACACACACATAACATCACGCCTGTAATCCCAGGGGTGTTGGCTGAGGTGTACTTCTAGCACCTACACACAAATTTTGGCAGTTTGTGAATAGGAGATTCTTTTTGTCGTTGTGAACATCACTTCGATCCGGACGAAGCGTTTCGCCTAGTCTGTTATACCACGTAGGGTGAGTGGGGGTAAGATGAAAAACGGGGTAAGATAAAAAAAAAATAATAACGCCCAATACCGGGGACTTGTTTTAATGCTGGCAATATCATTGTGGACATCATTTTATCTTGCCCCACCCCGCAGCCTGTGTCAGTCGCTGAGTGAAGGTGCTGGTGTATTATTTGACATTTTCCCGAACAGTACATTTCCCGCGAAAAATTGAGTTTTTCGATCTTACCCCGCTCGCTGTATCTCCTTACTCAGATAAGGAACAAACATGTTGTTTTGATATTTCGTAATTAGATTTAAACTGTAATATGCTCTATAATGTGGTGATTACTATATTTCACGTATTTTAAGATTTATGGTGCCTTTCAAACTTTCCCCTGCATAATTTAAAGGGGTAAGATGATAATATAAAACTTTCCATCTTACCCCGTTTACGAAACTCCTACAAAAAGTCAGGGGCCCTCAATCTAAAATACCCGGTAATATCTCTTCCACAATATCGTATTAAAAACTTGTATCAAGAGTCATTCATTAGTGCATAATTCTAGACTTTCTAGTGTTAAACCGTCGGATTAAAAAAGTCAGACGTTCTGTACATAAGTACAATACTTACACGAATAAAATGTACCAATTTCAACTGATTTTTGAGTGGATAATTAAATTCTACGATAAGAGGTCTAGAATTATGTAGATAATTCTAATTACATAATTTGCGATATGTAAATCATCCATGGTAGGGAAATTCAACTTGTATAATAATATAGATAACTTTTTAGTTTTGTTATAGGATCAAAATGCCTCGTAACTACATAAGAAAATCGTTACGGGCTACTTGTTATATTGCTGAGGACTTAGCGATTGCAATACAGAGAGTAGAGAATTAACTACGCAGCAGCTAAGTTATATAACATACTTGTCGTCTTGTAATGTCAATTTGGCAGTGATTATAATAATACTGTTTAATAATGTTTATAAAGGAAAGAGTGCCTAGTTTTGTTTTTTATCTTTTTTGTTAATTATTAGGAGACGCATAAATACGAATAGGTGATTTTTTTAAATATTTTAGTTAAGTACTTACTTCTGCTTTGCGGGATTACCAACTAATCTGATAAAGCCAAACTTTATATTTTTGATAAGAGGTTAGTTATTTTTAGTTTTATAAGGAGTACTTATTACGGACTGATTTTATTTAACTGTGATGTTACCTACTTTGAAATAATATTTTTAATAATATTTAATTGTATTCTGCTGTCGTGTCGTTTATTTAATAAAAATAATTATAATATAGCTATAGCTACTTGGTACTAAATTAAAACGTGTGGTTTATTTATAGACTTGACAGTCATCTATGAGCATGATTATTTAATTTATTTAATATCTATAATATGTTGAGCACCCCTGACTGCTAGCCGTTTCAACGGGGTAAGAACGATATATTTTATTTGAAAAATGTATTTTTCTTGCTTTTAGAATGCGAATTTTTAGTGTAACTCATTTTCAAGTTATTTAGGTTATTGAAGCAGAAGGTTTATTGATCACCACACAAGCATAATGACAATGAATACGATTTTAGTTACTATATCAATCTTACCCCTTTAGCATTTCATCTTTCCCCTACATATTTTTTTTCTTAAGACCAATTTTACTAACGGTTTTTTCATAAAATATTGTTTCAAAAAGATTGCTGTCAACTTTATAGAAACAAGTTGACTGTACTTTTTTACCCAAAACATCATTTGATGCAATTGACTTAAATTCTTTTGTTTTACAACAGTTTAACCATCAACACTGTTTATCTCATCAAAAATGCATTCCATCTTACCCCCACTCACCCTACATCGAAGGACGTGAACGATTTGCCTACGTCGGTATTTCCGTCTCAAAGGACTAATTAGTTTTTTTTAGTCAAATACCCTATTATATATATACCATTACCAAGCACGCAAAACTTTTATATGCTTAAGTACAAGGCTTTTGGCTGGGTTTTTTGTTCTAATTAAAAAGTTTTTTTGACTGTTACCTAAATCTTTTAATATTGGCATATGTAATAGTATTTTAAGTTCTCCTATGTCAGATGCGGCTAAAATAAGTTATATAATATATTACAATCACTATTATGTATATAAGTATACAAACTATGGCTGTTACAGAGCGACATAGTCAATTTTGACAAAGCTCTTTAAATAAAGATTAAAAAAAAAGTTTTTTTCTTTTCACTTATACATTATCAAAAAATCGATCACCCAGAAAATATCCAACATGTTCTGCTTGTTGACAACGAAATACTAGTTCTAACCAGCACTCCATACACAAACTGGCGCACACAATCATGTATTACAGAGACATCTGAGCTAACAATGCCGTGAGAATCGGTTCTCTCTCAATGAGAAATACATCGGTCCTATAGTTCTGATGCTGAGCATCTTTAAATGCTGTCACGGTATGAATAGAATTTAATATCGCCCCTACAAATGAGTTCTTCAATACGCCAAACAGTGAGGGGTTCCGTAGAAAAATTGCAGATGAAATCCTTTAGAATTAAAATGCTCGCTTTTTGGTATTCCTTTTTTTATATAAGTATATTTATAAAGTAGTGGTTGACCGCAATCCTGTATGGTGGTAAGCAGTGATACATTTGAGCGTTAAACCTAACAACACGACCAATGATGCTGCGCCAGAGGGAGATTGATTTGCAGAGCCTTCACGACCAAACTCCCGACACAACAACATTTGACGCATCGTACCCGGCACACATCGCAACACAACTGCTCAGACCCATCCTCCGTACGGCTTCACCAGACATAATCCTTTGTCATGAACAGAGTTTGTTAAAGGCTTCTGTAGATCATCATCAACTCGTGAACGCCCGTAGCCTTTGGTTATGGTAAAGCCAAGGTGTATTACGACGTATCTGTTATTACGACGTCGTACTGTCCCCATGTCCAACAAAAATTAAGTACGCTTGTACGGATGCATCTGTAAAGCCCTGAATTTACATACCAGTATATACCGAATATTGCACAAAACTATACAAGTAGCTTGTATGCCATTATAGCATACACCAATCAAAAGTTATTATGTCACACGACTGGCAACTATGTACTTGCATACTCTTATGCAAGTTACGGGCGTGTGTATTTCGGACTTTATCGCAAAATTATCTATTATGTGAAAATTTTGTTTTAGCTATCATATTTGTAATACTTTAAGATTTTCTTATGCGGAACCCTGCCAGGTCATCACATGACCCGCTTTGTATTGGAACCGGAAACTTATTCACATATTTCTTCATTGATTAATCAAAAGTTCAGGGATGTCTTACGAAATGAACGCATTATAAGTTGTAATATAATGTTCACGTCGAATCTATTGAGGTTTATGTCCAGCTGTTTATTATGTGCTTTCATAAGTGTTGCTTAACGTTCGGGTATGGAATGAGAGGTCAATTTTAATATTATTTGTTAGCGAGGAGTAGTAGGACTTGTGACTTAGTAACATCAGCCGGACGAGTCAATTGATCAGGTTAAACCATGTGACCATATATTAACCTTTTACTGACTAAAACCCACCCGTGTTTCTTCACTGGCCTGTGCGACGGCCAGGGCCGCGGTTTCTTGTTTAACCAACCCGTAACCCTGACCCAGGAGGCATCGGTCTTCGTGGACCCCGTCACGATGTGCTGACATCTCTTTGAGGCGCGCGTGAAACACGACGCGCCGTCGACTTGGGCCTGGTCCTTACCGGGCGGCGAGCTGCCCACTGCTCACCGCCCGCAGACCCGCGACTACGGTGGCTGGGAGCTAGGTGTCGTTTCCCGACCAGGGCGTCTACTGCGGCGGCTAGTGGCGTGAGGGCGCTGGGATACCCGTTGCCTCACGCGCTCCGCCTCCTCCTTTGCCAGCGTCACTGCTTCGCAGAAGGAGGTGATGGCCTGCCATGCACTCTCGCTACGGACCATGGCACCATATATTAACCTGACGTGGAAATTTCACAGAACAAGTTTGAACTCCCCTTATTACTAAACAAATTATAATCGAGGACTTATCTCTAACTTTTAAATAAACCGACACCGATAAAATGTACGGTGTAATTGTCAAAAAACTGCGTGCTCAGTGTGGATAGAAGGCAAAGTCTGTAGAGCACTAAAAATGAATTGCACTTGATCTGTGGTTTCTTCGACGGGTCTGAGCAGTTGTGTTGCGATGTGTGCCGGGTACGATGAGCCAAGTGTTGTTGTGTCGGGAGTTTGGTCGTGAAGGGTCTCCACGTTTACGTTCACGGGTTTAACATTGCATCACCTCGCTCAACTGCCGTCTTCCTTCCTATTCACTAAGTTTTTTAAGTGAATGGGTTTAATAAACTAGTGCGCTTTACCATCAACGATTGTATCACTGCTTAACATCAGGCGGGGTTGCACCCAAGCGCTAGTTTATAATTATAAAAAAAAAGCTCTAAAATCGGCATGAATTTGAAAAGAACAACATTAAATTAATCAACTTACAATTGTGTTGTACTTTAAAACATAAAAAAAAACTTGTCTTGATGGACCAGCCAAGCTCTAATCTTTTTATATATGTATGTATCTCGGAGGATCCAATCATTTTAACAGCCTCACTTGGCAGTTCATACTTGAGACATGTGCTGTTCATAGCAGTCAGCTGCGTGCGAATTATAAGGATTGCATTGATTGATTCTAAATACTTCAATAAATTCCGTAACTTGCTTTTAACCACATTAATCAAACTAAAAACACGTTCGATATCTGCATTTATCCGCTATTTAATTAAAGAGCAGACATGAAAAAGCACTAGAAATTGCACTATGCACTAAAATTTTTTGAGGCGCACTGACTATACCAAAAATGCACTAGATTTTGTGCCGAAACCACTAAAATGGCAACACTGTGCGTGCTACTATAGCGCAGAAAGCCCCCCTAGGCCAGAAGTTGGGCACACCCATGTAGACAAAGATTACGGGTATAATATTATGTTTATATTTATACAAACTAATGTTGTAACTTAAATACTGTGTTATAACTATGGCTGTGGTAGTCAGTTTCCTTAATAATATTCCAAAGCCTGTTACTGATGAGGAAATTGTTATCAAAATTATGATTTTACAATCAATTCTTATGAAAATATTTCATATATGCTTAGTATGCTTACGCCAAACGTTAGGTAATTAATAAAAAGTAGGTTAATAGGAAATAACAGTCAGAAAATGTAGAGTATTCTATTCAAATCTGTTTACTAATATATTTATTAGAAATGCATCTGGTGCTTTTAGACTTTACGGGCGTTTTCGATTTTATTTCCGTGTACAGTCCTAGATGCTTTAAACATAAAAAAAAACAATCTTAGTTTTAAGGCGCCGTCAAACACAGCGTCGCGGCAAATTGAAAATTAAATATTCAGCCGTGTAGCGACCAAGAAAGTAGTTTATGATAAGTAGTACCTTATTTACTAGAATTTTAAAGTGGAAACAACCAGACAAAGTCTTGCCGCCAAACGGTTTGTCGTGTTCCGGCATGATGTCTGGTGAAGCCGTACGGAAGACGGGTCTGAGCAGTTGTGTTGCGATGTGTTCCGGGTAAAATGCGCCAAATGTTGTTGTGTTGGGAGTTTGGTCGTGGAGGGTCTTCAGATCAATCTCCCTTTGGTGCAGCATCGTTGGTCATGTTGTTGGGTTTAACATTACATCACCTCGCACAACTGCCGTCTTTCTTCCTATTCGCTCAGTTTATACTCTTAATATACTAGCGCGCTTTACCATCAACGATCGCATCACTGCTTACCATCAGGCGGGATTGCGGTCAAGCGCTGGTTTATAATTATTAAAAAAAAAAATAATAGTATTTTTCAACGGTTTTTTTTATATTGAAGAAGTATTTTTTTATAATAATAAACTAGCGCTTGACCGCAATCCCGTAAAAAACGCAATAAACTTTATTTATTTATTTTTATTAAACGAATGGCCCATTTCTTAACTTACTTGTAACTTTCGTCATAAGCATTCACCAAGGAACATAACCTACGGCAACCAACATATTAAATTTGCAATAGGGAACTGCAACACGTAGAAAAGCACGTACAATTGTTACGAGAACTACACAATAATACTTCGGTGTTGGAGAAATTGTCGTTTGTTCTGGACCCTGTGACGTCACTGGCTCGTACGTATACCTAGTGAATAATACCTGTTAAGTATGTAGAAATAGTGAATAACTTAAGTACATTCTTTACCTCAGAAACTACCTCAGTAGTTACATAACACAATAACAGTAGGCTTTCTTTTGACAGTTCAACAAAATTCATAGAGTTGTTTACATTGCTCAGCAGACTTTTTAGGGTTCCGTAGCCAAATGGCAAAAAACGGAACCCTAATAGATTCGTCATGTCTGTCTGTCCGTCCGTATGTCACAGCCATTTTTGTTCCGAAACTATAAGAGCTATACTGTTGAAACTTGGTAGGTAGATGTATTCTGTGAACCGCATTAAGATTTTGATGCAAAAATAATAATAAATATTGCGGGTTCCCCATACTTAGAACTGAACCTCAAAAATCTTTTTTTCATCAAACGCATACGTGTGGTATAGATCGATAGGTCTTCAAAATGATATCGAGGTTTCTAAAATATTTTTTCTCTAATAGAATAGTTTGCGTGACAGACGCTTCCAAAGTGGAAAAAAGTTTGTCCCCCCCTCTAACTTCTAAAATAAGTAAATGAAAAATCTACAAAAACATATGATGTACATTACTATAAAAACTACCAACGAAAATTGTTTTGAACTCGATCTAGTAAGTAGTTTTTTTTAATGCTTCGTAAATCGTAAACCGCTTATTACCGCATAATTTTTCATACAAATTAATCCTTTAATTTCATAAATCAATGGTACGGAACCTTTTTTGCGTGAGTCCGACACGCACTTGACCGATTTTTACACGTATGATGATGATTTATCAGTATCCTTTAAAAAAATTGATATTGTTAAAAAATCTAAGAATTGTAACATCGACTAGCCCATCGACCCACTGTCGATTACTGTCCCACTCCCTTTCACAGAGAAAAGATCTATCTCCCAGCAGTGGGTAATATGTTAATGTGACCACTTACCCAAACAATTTAAAACATATTAAAGATCTCTATTTAGATAACATAACATGTCTTATACGTTTCATAATATACAACATTCTTTTTTATTTATGCGAAACCCGAAATACGTGTCCAGTACTGTTAAGTAAATAATCTATGTCCAAAATTTCAAAATGATATCATGAAAATCAACAAAGTTATGAGCGTGTTATCCTACTTGGCTGTCCCAACAAAAATATGGCCTACGCTCCCCTCGGACGGGCGAGCGCGGTGCGTTGACCTCTGGCGTCAGCTGATGCGCGAGCGCGGAGTACTATTATAATCTACCGTGCGCGCTCGGTAACCACACTGTAACAGTTTCTAAATGTATTTGGGAAAAAATATAACGTGGTGTAAAAATATATGATTGAAATTGATTCAGTTTCAGTTGCTTATTCTGAACAAACTATATTCAGGTTTCGTATAAACAAAAAATAACTTATAAATTCTATATAAAAAGTCGCGTCCTTGACTCCATAGTTATGCATTTTATATGATCCAATAATATTCGATTCGTCTATCGCTTTTAATTTTATTGCTAAAATTGATTGAGGCCTTGTTCTCCGTTTGCTAATGATATTATTGTTAAAATCTGTTCTTGCACAATTTTGTAGTGTTTGAAAAAGTCGATAACCGAATTTATTATTATTGTTATGATTCAATAGTTTCTTCTCACCATGCCAGGGAGGCTGATGAGAAGGGGCCCCCTGGGCCATAGGTAAGTGAAGGAACACGAGTGGATTGTAGTCAGTAAAAGTCTGACACCCTCTTCCGCTCCGCCCAAAATGGGAGTGATTATTTCATTCCCCATCCGCAAAAAAAAAATCTTCTTACTGCCTCCTTAGCCTAGCTATTGGTACAGGATCTTGGGCAGTATTATTGAGGTCTCCATCTTTAATTTGTCAGTAGCAGCCTGATGTGTTGATATTAACATCGGGTTTTCGAGTGGCGACGACGCATCGGAAGACGCTATGTTGGTAGACACCCGACAAGGTAGACCGATGACTTGGTGAAGGTCACGGGAAACTGATGGATGCGAGAAATCTTTGGGGGAGGCCTATGTCTAGCTGTGGACGTCTTTCGGCTGAAATGATTGTTAATGATGATGATATTAATAAGCTCGCCGTACATCTGCCTAACCTATCGGAGGTACAGGCAGGCGTGATGATTGGTCAAATTCGGTTATTAATTTATTTGTCATTATACTGTCGATTGATCTTTTGTCCAGGATTTCAGGCTAGTGATTATAAATTAATACGCAATTAGAAATTACGTATTAATCCTACCAATATTACGAACGCGAAAGTTTGTCACGGTGGATGTATGAATGTTTATTACTCTTTGTTACGTATCTTGGAAGTTCATAACCAGAAATTAATTTAAACGTTTTTATCCCAATATAGGGTTTCTGATAAAATGTTTTATTAAATTCTTGTCTTCTCACGAGTTCCAAATTTATACGGCTAAAACTGATAATTCAGCCCTAAATCTCCAAACCAGTGTTTGTCGTCAGGACAAAGCAAATCGGGTTATCAATTTCTATACGATACCCTGTCGGATGGTTGTAAATCTGAATAGATATGCTGAGCTTACCCACTCAATAAATTACCATTCAGTGTAGCATTCACTTTTACGTTTAAAGATCACAAACGCAAAAGGAATAACTTCGTTCAGTGAAAATGAATTTTCTCGCTATTGAGCAACAAAATGTGTCGTGAATAAAAATATTCTTAATGAAAAGGAAAGTTAATCGAATATATCAAGGATCGAAATTTGGAACATTGTATTCGACTCACGAACTCGAATTGGTCCGACGTACGCGCCGAAAGCGTGTTTTACATGTCTCATTGGTCGATTTAAAAATCGAAAGCGTCGCTATTGGCCGTTTTGAATTTAGAATGGTATGCGAATCGGTCATCGGGTTGGTGTACCCTTACGTCACGCGTGTAAGTCTTGTTGTTATGAAATGCACTTGCGAAAATGGCGGCCGGCCTTAAGCCTGATGAGGCTGGTTTGTTATGCGGAGCTGATTGTGTCGTTTTTATTGCTTCTCGTATCTCACTCAAGAATTACAAGCTGTTGCTAAAGTAAATGACGGTCATAACGATGTCTTCTTTATGACACTTCTACACCAGAGGAGAAATTATTGTAATTATAACAACGTTCACTATTAACCAATCAAAAATACTTCTTAATGCCCTACATTTTTGATATTATTTGTTTGTATCCGCGATGAGAGCGATTAGATTCTGAACATTTTCGAAAACAAAACAAATTAGAATATTCCAATGACGTTGAAAGTAACTCCTTAACGTAACCTTTCGCGTTTTTCCTTTCCTTAATCCACACTTTTTTTTTTACCTTTCGGGCAAACCGTGTAAGTTTCAATTTCATAAAACAGTCGTCATTTCTAAAACCGCATTTACACTATTTCCCGTCTACATTCCTGATTAGTACTCATAACATGTTCGCCGTCTATAACAGTCTGAACAGCACTTTATCGACCGCAAAGAGCAACCGGTTTCTCCGCGAGTTACAGCTGCCCATTTAAAGCAAGTGCAATGAAAGTTATTATGAGATCGACAGAATCGGTGCCGCGAAGACTTCGCAGAAATATACGGCCAGGGGGTAATTACGTAACGCAGTATCAGTAGCAAAGGGTGTAATTATGACAGTTCAACAACATTTATTTCGCTGTTCTTGAGCTGACACATTTCTTTTTTATAAATTTTAAACTAGTGCTTGACCGCAATCCCGCCTGATGGTAAGCAGTGATGCAATCGTTGATGCTAAAGCGCGCTAGCTTATTAAGAGCCTACTCACTCTAGCCTTGAAGATACTCAAATTGTAATCCGACGGAAACACCGCCGCATGTACGCGGTATAAAAGACGATGCGAAACGCTTCACTCGGATCGTTGTGGTGTCAACAACGTGATGGAAACTCGCCGTAAGACGGGTCGTCAGATTATGGAACGGAGATGGGGGAATTAAATCATGCAATTTCGGTCTTATGAAGCAATGGTTTAGCACTATCGTTCAAAATGATTCTGATTAAGATTGATTGTGTGTTATGCAATGCGGGTTATCGGGTCTTTCGTGTGGTAATTGGATACACGTGAGATTCTTTTTTTTTTTTATAAATTATAAACTAGCGCTTGCAAGACCGCAATGCCGCCTGATGGTAAGCAGTGATGCGATCATTGATGGTAAAGCGTGCCAGTTTATTAAGAGCCTATTCACTCTAGTCTTGAAGACACTCAAATAACACCCACACCATTCGATCAATCAGGTTAAGCACCGCTTGCTAACGTTGATCCGTGGATGATTAACCGTCTTTGAAAGCATTAAGCCCTTACTCCCAGCTGTATCAGTGGATCTTCGTCAGTCCTTACGGGTCAGAAGCCCGAAAGTGTGACTTCTTGAAGGGCGACTCCTGCTCAGTGAAAAAAACAGGTATTCAACTGCATCCGTTTAGACAGGAAACTGACCGATATGTGATTGTAGCAATGCAGAGCCATAGGGGCTAATAGCAATAGGCTCGTCTTCTATTACATGGGATTTAACATAACTGGCGAAATTTGGGTGTGCTAGTAGTAGGTACACCGCTGCTTGATCCTTCTGTATTATAGGCGTGATGTTATGTTACATCTGATATTCCCTGACTAAGGACTAGTTCTCACGTCACGGCCTTGGGAGTCTTTTTTTTTTTAAGATAACTATAAACTTATGCTCGACAGCAATTCCGCCTGACGGGGAAAGCAGTGATACAATCGTTGATGGTAAAGCGCGCTAGTTTCAAAGAGCCTATTCACTCGTAAAAATAAATAAAAGTGAGTGAATAGGAAGGAAGACGGCAGTTAGCGAGGAGGTGCATTGTTAAACTCAACAACAAGACCAACGATGCTGCGCCAGAGGGGAAACTGGTCTAGAGACCCTCCATGACCAAACTCGTACCCGGCACACATCGCAACACAACTGCTCGGACCCGTCCTCCGTACGGTTTCACCAGACATCATGCCGGAACACGACGAACCGCTTGGCGACAGGACTTTGTCTAGTGGGTGGCAACTTCTGCCGGCAGCCGATGTTGTGGCCTACCACTGAGTTTAATATAACAACGATTTTAGGATGCTACTTCGGCTGCCCCGTTTCTGTAGTGCATCAGGCATGTTTGCGGAGGCTTGTGTTGATGGCTTTCATACCATTATACGCAAGGGAACGGCGGTTCGTCCTTGCCACGCAGAGTGTGGGGTACCACTAACAGCATCTTGCGGGTCCTAGTTAGACTGTATGGAGTGTTTGGTTGAGCCCGCATTTAATTAATATGTTGTTGGTTCCCTTATTTCTACTTACATAGGTTCATAAGATTTTTGTAGTACCTACTAACCAAATATGGACACTGTCCGAAATAAATTATTTCAATTTGTAATCGAATAATTTATTGACATTGAACTTACGTAGCCACTATACTAGAAAAAGGCAGCCATTTTGGATGGATGGAATTATTCGATCTTTTTCGTCATGTTCACCGCAAATATATTTCTTTTTTTTTTAAAAATAAAAACTGTTAAAAGCAACGACACCCACTGCTGAGCAAAGACCGTCTCCGTCTGAGATCGCTTTAACGATAACACCGCCCATTGTGTTATTATTTTTAATATCTTCATCTTTCTTCTTATCTTCAAAGAGTATTCTATTCTTCACGCTTCTATGCCCGCCTCATCCAGAAAAGAAAGCGTCTTTCTTTTCTACGTTTTACGGAAATATTGACGCCCAAGATTTTACGTAAAGATCAATGATCTCACTACTATTTACGGAAAGTTGCACAATTCTTAAAAAAGCAAGCAAGGTGTCGATCAATCTGTCAATGAATGTCAAACAAGTATTGGTCAATGTTTTAATGGCCAATAACCTCGAAAGCTAGTTATGTCAGATTGCAAACTGTTGACAATACTAATTATAGACTGCTTACCGCTTTTATCACACCCGGTATTGCTACCTCTTTCCGATTCCCAAATCGGGCAAAGCGTTATTAGGTTTTTCGATCCGAAATTTCTGATTTTGTACTCGGTTGAGGGAATTAAAATTTCGTCAAATGTAGATGTACTGCATTTCTGCTTAACTCTAGGGTTTTCAGTCGTGATGTTATGTATGTTTGTTTAATCAATTATAGATAATCGGAAACCTTTTGTTTCCTTGATGGAATGACTCTAAAGACCAAGAATGTGAAGTTCTATGCGTAGAATAATGTCATCGTAATTGATTGCCTTTACTATTATGAAAACATTGAGATTGTATGAATCGGCCTTTGCAATAACATTCACCTTTGCAAATATTTCTCCTTATTGACCATCACTGACTAGCAGTTCTATTTTTACTTATATCTAACACTAGTGGCCCCCAGCGACTTTGTTCGCGTGGAGTTGGTTATGCTCCGCTCCTATTGGTCGCAGCGTGATGTTATATAGCCTAAAGCCTTCCTGGAATAATGGACTATCCAACGTAAAAAAAATCATATCGGTTCTGTAGTTCCTGAGATAAGCGCGTTCAAATAATCTCTTCAGCTTTATATATTAGTATAGATTAGCAACTTTTTATATCCTTTTTTTATTGTTGTTGGGATGGGAAATCATCAAATTAACACCAAAGAGGTCATCAAATGACCTCTCCCGATCTGGGCGGAGCGGAAGGGTGTGTCAGACTTATACTGACTAAAACCCACCCGTGTTTCTTCACTTGCCTGTGCGACGACTAGGGCCACGGTTTCTTGTTTAAGACTTATTATATCCTTGCTTGTAATAGGGTAATGACAAAACAAAACGAATTAGACCGTCAGTCAGATATCCAAAAAATACTAGATACGTATTTTTTCTTTTTTCATATAAACAAAAAATGAAGACGGCACAGTGCGTTGAAAACTCGTGTGACGTCATTGGACGCTACACTTTTTAGCGAGCAGTGACGTCACCAGCCAGCACTCCTGATCTTTGATGCCTCTTATATTTGTCAATCTTTATTGATTTGATAAAACTAAATATACGTATCCAATATTTTTCTATAATCTGAATGACGGACAAATTAGTTAATTAGTTTTTTTTAGTCAAATACCCTATTGTCAACTTCAACACAAGTACTCATATATAAGGTTATACTAGTAAACCTGGGGACAATGGTAGCCCAGTGCTATTGCTCCTGGCTTACGTATTGTAAATCTTAAGGTCGAACCCGGACAGGCACTTTGTTCTGTGTATTTAATTTCATAACCTATAAAACGGTGAAGGAAAATTTCGTGAGGAAATCGGCATATCCTACATAGAATAAAAAAAAAAACCTGTGCCATTCATCAATCCGCACTGGGCCCGTTATAGTGAGTCTATAGGATGCATTCTGGCGAGTGTGCATGGGAATTGCATAATTTAATTCCCCCATCGCCGTTCCATCATCAGACGACCCGCCGCACGGCGACTTTCCACCCTTACGTTGTTGACACTACTACGATCCGGACAAAGCGTTTCGCTTGTTCTTTTATACCGCGTACATCGAGGGACTGGAACAATTTGCCGACGGCGGTGTTGCCGTCACACTACAATTTGAGTGTCTTCAAGGCTCTTAATAAACTAGCGCGCTTTACCACCAACGATCGCATCACTGCTTTCCATCAGATGGGACTGCGGTCAAACCCTAGTTTATATTTAAAAAAATAAAAATAGGCAGATTATGCTTACACCTGTATATGATTAACCATATTTCTGGCACTACGTGATAGTGTGATCAATTTACAATAGCAGAACCAATTAAGAATAAATTCCTCTTTTTCCTTCCACAGGACCAGAATACGGCACCATGGAAGCCGCGTGGAAAGGCGGCATGGTGGAGGCGGAGCGTCTCTCAGATCTACACCTGAGCGTCCGCAACCGGCTCGTCAATGACGTCATGGCCCAAATCAAGAACTGGCAGAAAGACACCTATCATAAGGTTAGTACTAGTGATTTGTTAAAGATAGACGAAAATGGCGTTGTAGAACATTCTAGCTTCGTCAATTGAAATGGAACTTTTATTGAATAGCCCTTTAGATATATTAAGAACACAATGTTTAATGGTTCTCATCCTCAGACGGATCGTCCTACCAGGGACACTATTCTGCTATTTTTATAAATTTGTCATACCAACACCATTCGATTATCATTGTGCTACAAGTTCGTATTCTGCTAAATTCATAATGATCGGTCAGTCGTCTCGTAATCGAATGATGATAAAATGACATTGCCGTGTTGCTAGTATTATAAGACCCAAGAGTAATAATTTTATAATTAATTTAATTTTTAGAGAAATTACTACTCAATTTGAACATTGATCACTGGAAAGTCTTAATGACTCTATTTTGTTCCGAAACTTGTCAGAATTGATCATTATGTGATCATTGATTGACCATTCTGACATTATTGTAATAGCAGACTAGTGCCCCAGACGGTTAGTTGTATCTGTATCGTACCCAAATGTAGTTACTGGGTTTCTGTACTATTAATTGTATGTTGTGTATATCAGTGTAGTTCGTAAGTGGCTATGTGGATGTCGCCATATTTTTAATTAAGTAACATAAAATATATTTAGCTTAATTTGAATGGCTTTAAGGTAGTTCCAGGGTGCAATTACGTATAATGCCGCCCTGTCTTAGTCAAAGTTTGCAGAACAATTCGCTGTAATTACACTTCGGTGACTCGATTTATCTGAAAGAAAATTCTAGACAAACTTAGTCTTGCGACTATTTAAAATATTTTTTGCGATGTCCAAGTCGAAGAAAAATTCACGTGAAATTTTTTCAGTTGGAAAAGTTCCCTGTACCAGGTGTGACAAGAGCATGTTTAATGGCTTGAGAACCCATTTGTACTAAGTTCCACATTTTCATTTATCGTTAAACACGCTACATTACTGATGCAGTTAGGACCATGTCCAATCTCGGGAGTTCCGTTTTTTCTCGTATATTCCGATAAACTTTTAAAATGCTACGCCTTAAGAGCAATGAAAATTTAAGTTCACTACTTTAGCCCATCTAACAAATGTTTCATTATAATTCCCTTGAATTTAATGCTCGTCTCTATTTTAGTCACTTTCCTTTACTCCAAATATATCAGTTGATCACACGAGTATACTATAATACTACAGTCAATAATTTTGTAATCGATGCCCAAAATAATGCAGAGATCCATAAAGCCCAGAGAGCCTAGATAAAGTACCGTTCTGAAATTAGATTTTGGATTTTGGATTCGGTGGAGAGCCAGGCTTTGGAGGAGGTCTCCAAAGCCTGGAGCACAGGCGTAGAGTAGCCAGCCTTTCGGTCTTCTATAGGATGCATTCTGGTGAGTGTGCAAGGGAATTGCATGATTTAATTCCCCCATCTCCGTTCCATCATCGGACGACCCGTCGTACGGCGAGTTTCCACCCTTACGTTGTTGACACCACTGCGATCCGGACGAAGCGTTTTGCTTCCTCCTTTATACCGCGTACATCGAGGGACTGGAACAATTTGCCGGCGTCGGTGTTTCCGTCACATTACAATTTGAGTGTCTTCAAGGCTAGAGTGAATAGGCTCTTAATAAACTAGCGCGCTTTACCATCAACGATCGCGTCACTGCTTACCATCAGGCGGGATTGCGGTCAAGCGCTGGTTTATAATTTATAAAAAAAAAAAAGATGGGTTTACCAAATTTGTCTCTACTCTGAGAAGAAAGACCAAAATAAACTCAGACGTCACAGTGGCTTTTAATAATCCAGACCTTCTTGGTCACATCCATGTAAAGAACATGTAGATTGTTGTCAGTAATGTTCTTTTGAGATAAGAACCACATACATACTTTGATCGGGCCTATGCAGTCAGGTCACTGCATCGGTAATGTCGTGGTGGCCTAGTGGTTAAAAGACCAGCCTCCCAAGTACGAGTGCGCGGGTTCGATTCCAGGTCAGGCAAGTACCAATGTAACTTTTCTGAAGTTATATATACTTTCTAAGTATATCTTGGACACCAATGACTGAAGGTGAAGGAAAACATCTTGAGGAAACCTGGACTTTAAGTCTGGAATCGCCAACCCGCATTGAGCAAGCTTGGTGATTACGCTCAATCCTTCTCTGTATGAGAGGAGACCTGAGCCCAGCAGTGGGACGATTAAAAGGTCGGTAATGATGATACAGTCAGGTGAAAGATTCAACGAAGAGTATTGGTAATGTTCGCTTCCTTGGGGAAAGAAAAAACATTTGGGTAGGCCACTTGAGTGACTCAATCAAATGATTAAAACTAAATAAGGAGAGTAAAACCACTTATAGTGATTGTCACTAGTCAAGTCCTACAGGAAAACCCAAACTGAATATATGTCGTCATCTACACTACAACTCTGTTCCAAAGCTGACGTGATTGATTTTATGGAAGCTACCCACTTCTGCTTAATATGGCCCGGTAATGTTCCTTTGTGTGTCAAATATGGATCAAGCTTGGCGACAAATTTCATGCCTATATAGACTCCAGGGTTATGAGTTACGTTTGATGAAATTCTGGCAAGGTTCCAAGTAGACAAAGGTTTTACATAGGTCCCAGTCGACTTTACTGGGTATATTTTTAGACTATTTTGGTACTGATATATTTTTAACTAGTTCCGCCCCGCGGTTTCACTCGCATATGTTTAGATGGCGTAGGAACATCGGGATAAAAGTATCCTATGTTTTATTCCAAACTATCTGTGTGCCAAATATAACCGAAATCCGTTGAGCAGTTTTCGCGTGTTAACTTTCAAACATCCATTCATATTTTTAATCAGGGGTGTTACGGAGCTTCGACTCCGACTCCGTTAAGTCGGAACTTCCGATTATTATGATACCTTCGGTTCCGATACTTTTAAATTGGAGGTTAATAAAGCATACCATAGCGGCGGCGGCCTGCCAACTGTTATGAAAAACATGGTAATTGCGTAACGCACTATCAGTAGCAAAGGGTTTCATTTTGACAGTTCAACAACATTCATTGCGTTATTTACGTTGTTGAGCACACACATTTATCGAACATATGGAGCAATGGACTAGCAATATGCTTCAAAATTATTCCAATTGATAGTAATAGTGCGTTACGCGGATGGGATGCATGTTCATACATATCGTGCGGGGAATTCCCTGACTCCTGCTACGTGTACTCTATCGTGCATTTTTCGCTAGTTTTGGAGTCAACACAATTGATTTAATTTGTTTCAAAGCTTTCGTTCATTTAATCTCATATAATATGCTACTTTGGGTTTTAATTAACTTCATTTAATTTCTTGTTCATTTAGAAAAATGCTAATTTTCTTTTCACTGTTTGTGTCTAATTTTACAATAAAAATTTAAATGAAAAAATTGACTAATAACTTGATAATGTTTTTTTTTGTGTTTAACTAAAAAATGTTTCTCCTACCACCACTTTTGACCCTGACTCCGGCCCCGGTTCTGACTCCGACTCCGGTTCCGGTTCCGATATAACTACCTACATTACATCCCTACTTTTAATCAACAAACGCTTCCCATCTGAAGCGTCGTCTTGAATGCTTGCTTGAAGCATTCTTGTTTACCTTACATATCAGCCTATAATATTCCCACTGTTGGGACATAGGCCTCCTCTCGCTGAAAGGGAGTGGGCCGTAATCTATCACGCTGGCCCAGTGCGGGATGGTTTACCTTTGTACTTCATAAAGAAACGGCCTTTAACTTTTCTTCAACAATTCCCTCATCAATATTTATAACAGCTTAGAAACACAATGCGTTCACTCTCTAAAATAAACATGTATGCATTCGCGAATTTAAAATACAAATCTGGATTAAACGCCTTTCTCTGTTAAGACCTGAGTTTAAATAGTTGCTCGGAGCTAATGTGATGGTTTCATCTACATTTCTTGTGTTAGTAGCTCATCCTAGTAAAAACTTATAGTTAATTCATGAGTTTTCTTTTTCTAACTACCCTCATCCTATCTTACCTTAAAACAAAATCAGCTTATAATGTGGGAACATTATAGGCTGCTTCTGGGACAAAAGCCTCCTTTTGGTGAGAGAGAGTGGGCCGTAATCTACCATGCGAGCCCAGTGCGGTTTGGTAATTGTCACATGTCTGCGAAGTGTTAGCTCTGGCGGTTTCCTCAAGATGATTTCCTTCACCGTTTTGAGAGCAAAGGTGATGTAAAATTTACACAAAGTAAGGCGCTTGATGGGGCTCGAACTTACGACCAAGCCAAGCCATTGCTCTCCGTGTTACCTTAGATTGGCGCAATATGTTTATTTTCTGTTCTCACCTGGCAATCATCATCTTATCGTTCACAACCGTAGCTTTCTTTGGATTTGATGTATTATTTCAAAATATTGAAATCGTAACAAAATAAAACTATCTGGATATTAACACCTACTGTTTAAATTGATAAAGAAAGAAATAAAGAAAAATGCTTTTATTTACATTACAACAAAAGAATTATGCCTAAAATTATAAAAATAAAAAACTTAGTTTATTAAGCCAAAAGGGCTTCAGCTCAGCATAATGTCAGATGACAACACTAAGTATGCCATCTGACGCTGATTTTCAGCTGCATCCCACGAGTGCTATACGCTAGCATTACAAAAAACACGGATTTGCTAATTTTACCCCGTTTTCAGTCAGCAATAATAAAAATGATAGAAAAACTCAAAACAGCATCAAATAAAAAAAATGTGACAAATAATTCGATCTCTTTTCGGAGACGGTTCGTAGTAACCTCAATATAGGAGTGAATAACAGATAAAATGCGTTTGAATTTCGTCCCATCTAATTCTCATGTCTATTACCAATAATACTCGTACCAACCCTAAATGTATCCTTAGTCCTATCACGTACACCAGTCCTTATAATCCAGTTAAGTCATTTCTCGAGAAGAAATCGAATAATATTATGTCCAAGCACAGAATACTGACTATTTCTAGCCGTGCAAATGTAACATGTATTAGCTGCTTAGCATTCTATACAAGTGGTTAGAGAATTTAGAGAAACAAGTACTATTATATACACAGAAGTGACGGACTAGTAAACAACACGATAACTGGAAGCAGTTTAGTGCTATGTTATCGCAGAAAGTTTGTATATAACACCTGGGCCTTTAAGGGATGTCCGCATGGATATCAGCTGCCTACGGAAGATGTTGAATTTCTATCGACCACGAAGTTAGAACTTCTATCGACTTAAACGCATTAAATTTTCCATTGCCATATTCGTACTAGGGACTCCGGAATCTCCGGTTACTTGTTCTGATAAAACATAATACAAGTCGCCAAAGGAAGTCAACGTCGAATTTAGCATTCTATGGGATGCTGGATCCCTCACGACGGTTTCCTTCAACGTTTCTTGAGCCCATTACTGTTGATATAATTAGTACAAAGTGCCTGCTTAGGTTCTAACTCCCCAACAGCTGGTATTACTGATACAACTTGCATCTCATCTCATTGGGACACCTTGCATCTCATCTCATAGTTTATGTGAGTTTTTTCATTTAATTATCCCGTAACAATCTTTCAACTATCAATCAATATACACATATCTTCCGTCTTAATCTCAGTCGCGATACTATAGTGTAATTTACCGATACTGCCTTCAGATTTGTAGCTTGATCAATTCAAAGACAAACGAGCGGCTGTATTTCTGAAGTTTTGTTAACGTCCCTTGTTAGCGTCACACAATCGAACAGCCATTATGTCAATTGATACTGTGCTGTCAACCGTGTACTTGTATGGGCACGATGCCACATTTAGATCATGAGGTAATACATATGTTACAAGTCCTATTCTGTCAATTTCTGCTATAAGTACTTCGTCACATTTTCTTCTTCTTCTAGAAGGCCTCCCCCAAGGCTTTCCACGCTGACCGGTCTTGTGCTGACCGCATCCATTGGCTTCCCGCGACCTTCACTAGGTCATCGGTCCACCTTGTTGGGGGCCTCCCTACGCTACGTCTTCCAGTACGTGTGCGCCACTCCAGAACCTTACTGCCCCATCGGCCAGCGGTTCTACGAGCAATGTGCCCTGCCCACTGCCACTTAAGTTTAGCGACTCGCAGAGCTATGTCGGTGACTTTGGTTCTTCTGCGGATCTCCTCATTTCTGATTCGATCACGCAGAGAAACTCCGAGCATAGCTCTTTCCAGTGCCCTTTGTGTGACTCTGAGCCTTCGTATGAGGCCCATACTTCGTCACATACATATATATATTTATATACTCGTTAGATCATCATTGTTTGTCACCCATTCCTGATTATAGACCTTCTTTCTTTGTTGATGGATCTGGCACTAAACAAAGGTGGTTGTAAGTGATGGCACCATACAACTTTTAAAGTAATTTCGGTCAAAGTGTGACTTTGTGCGAAATCTGGCAAGTCGCCGTCAAGTTTGACTAATAAAGTTCTGGCATAACAAAGTTATCTTCATATCACCTTCTTCTGTACTCTTATTTCTGTGCCTACCATATAAACTCTCACTACTACTTTCACAAACTTTATCTGTTTAAAATTCTTCTCATCTCCTAAACCAGTTTATTAAAAAAAATTGCTTCCATTCCTTCCTCCTTTACTTAACTAAATAAAATCTATTTCGCTAAAAGCTAGCGCACGCGCTGCCTGCCCAAAGATGGCGGCTCATGAATTAAACAAGTGCCGATGTATAGTCAGCTCGCGTTTGTCCGTGACAGACGGACGAACGGAAACGTGCGTTTATGTAATGTGCTTGATGTAATCGTTTGGATAGTTGTTTATAGGAAATCGTGGAGCAATTGAATTTGTTTAAATGGTTAGGAAAGATTATGTTATTTTGAATTGCATTGCCGTCTTCATCAAGAGACTCTCCTCACATGATATAACTGGCTAAGGTAAGCATCGGATGACTTAACACCTCATACTTCAAAGGAACATGTTTTTCTTCTAGTTGCGACATATTCAATCTTCTGAGAAAGATAAAATTTCCAGATTCGATTTAGGAATCCTTTTGCCCGCTGTCCAAAATATGAATCCTAGATTATTAAGAATATTGAACCAAAAGTCATTTGTTCAAATTAGGTTGAGTACCAGCAATTTTTGAACGCCATACTTACATAAGTCGGTCACCCAAAACGCCCGCCCCTTTTTAATAATTATAAACTAGCGCTTGACCGCAATCCCGCCTGATGGTAAGCAGTGATGCGATCGTTGATGGTAAAGCGTGCTAGTTTATTAAGAACCTATTCACTCAGAAAAACTGAGCGAATAGGAAGGAAGACGGCAGTAGAGCGAGGTGATGCAATGTTAAACCCAACAACACGACCAACGATACTGCGCCAAAGGGAGATTGATCTGAAGACCCTCCACGACCAAACTCCCAACACAACAACATTTGGCGCATCGTACCAGGCACACATCGCAACACAACTGCTCAGACCCGTCCTCCGTACGTGTTTACCAGACATCATTCCGGAACACGACAAATCGCTTGGCGGCAAGACTTTGTCTGGTGGGTGGTAACTTCTGCCGGCGGCCGATGTTATGGCCTACCACCGAGAAAAAAAGTTTTCCCGGTTGACTGTTCAGTTAAAAACAACTTTATTCAATACAATAATCATACGTCAGAACATCAAATTATTTGCCATATGTCAGCTACATCTTAGCTTCCTCAGTTGTACTTAATGTTCAAGACCTGATACCTGTCTTAGTAAAACAAAAGTTTTAGCAGTCGTTCAAGCTAAACACCTTTTAAACACGACATTTTTATATGAATTTTGATGTAGTCTGACTAGACACTTTCAACTGTTTTCTCCTTTTTTTTATAAGTTTTTGTGGTAAACGATATTAATAATGTCTGAGCAGCCAACAATGGTCTCCATGCAAATAGATACGTATATTAACTACAATAGGACTCTAAACAAAGTGCAATACATTAATATAAGTATTTGCGTCTATAAACTTCGTGTCAATGGGTGCCAAGGATGCAACTGAATTAATATTCAGAAGACATCATTTTAGTTTATATGTTAAGTGAATGATTGTGTGAAATTAGCTGTAAAACAGAAGTTATAATAGAACAGACGTCTGCATATCAAGCTACTATAATCAAGCCAACCGTTTGTCGTGTTCCGGCATGATGTCTGGTGAAGCCCGTAAGCAGTACGGAGCACGGGTCTGAGCAGTTGTGTTGCGATGTGTGCTGCGTACGATGCGTCTAATGTTGTTGTGTTGGGAGTTTGGTCGTGGAGAGTCTTCAGATCAATCTCCCTTTGGCGCAGCATCGTTGGTCGTGTTGTTGGGTTTAACATTGCATCACTCAACTGCCGTCTTCCTTCCTATTCGCTCAGTTTTTTTGAGTGAATAGGCTCTTAAGAAACTAGCGCGCTTTACCATCAATGATTGCGTCACTGCTTACCATCAGGCGGAATAGCGGTCAAGCATTAGTTTATAATTATTAAAAAATATATATTGTGTGTAATAATAATAAAATTTGTAAATAATTCTTATGTAATTTTAATATGCTTTGCAAAGTGACATATGTTAGGACGACGGCTACTAAAAATAAAATTATTGCAAATATTCATTGGCTTCTTCCCAAATTGCTTTTCCTAAATAATCTTTGAACGAACAAGATTTCCAGTGATGTATTACCATTGTCTTGAGGGTTTATACTAAACCATCACAGGGATGATGTTACCCTAGTCACCGCGCTTGATTACAGAATTCATGAATGTAGATTAGTTATTGATGGCCTTGTACCGGTTTCTAATCATCATCCCTCCCGTAGTCTAAAGACTGATTTACACGGTCCAATTTAATTGCCTATGGCTTCAATTAAGTTGAAGCAACTAAGTTGCCTTGTCTAAACACCGTTTAGACGATGCAAGTCATTTGTTGTATCAATTTTATTGTATACCATAGGCAATTAAATTGGACCGTGTAAATTAGTCTTAAGGGAAGATGGTTGGGTAGATAAAAGCTGGTTCATCTTCCTTTTATAATGCATGTGTATTTTGATCCCTTTTGATCTTCTTCATCTCAGAAATATTAATCCCAGTCGTATCCGAAGCTTTTCAGCTTTGGAGTATAGGGTCCGCTTTACCAACCTAACTGCTCATTTTGGCTAAACTTCGATATTTTCCATGAAGCGACTGCCGTCTGACCTCCACAACCCGAAGGCGATATAGAAGCATTGCAGTTAGACCAATTGTAGGACTTTTGAGGGCTCCAACAACCCGTAACGACTGCTATTAGATGTTCGTATGGCAACCGGGACCAACGGCTTAACTCTGATCCCTTTTTAATATTTGTATAATATACAAATATTAAAAAGGGATCAGAGTTAAGCCGATAAGATAGAGAGTTATATTATAACTCTCTATCTTATGAGCATTGGATTTTGAAGTAACAGTGTTTTCCTCAGTTTTTATTTCACTGCTTATAAAAAGGCTAATTTCACTTCTTAGTAGCAGCTCGTGGTCTGGAATTGTATCCCTTTAAAGCCGTTGATAATATCCTCGTCCCTTATTACAAGGAACTTGAACTATTTATTCTTAATCGTTTTTTTGTCTTTATGTATTTTTTTTATATTTTTGAAGAGCGGAGTTCACCCATCTTCTTGCTTAAAAGGCAATCTCCAAGTCATTAGTGTATTCATTGTATGTAATTGCAATAAACATTTTTATTTTATTTACTTTTAACTTACCTGGTCGTGAGCGTCCTATAGGTGTCTCTACCTTATCCCGTGTGGATTACAGGCGTGGTTTTGTTATGTAATATTAAACAACTGTAAGATATTTATGCTTATATTATAATTTTGCTTAATAAACCTAGGTTAATTGAGGAAAATAAAGGGCTAGGCCCTTTGCCCGAAGACGTTCACGGTCGTCCATTGTTTGCTAAGGTTATATAATGAGTTTTGTTTCATTGCCTCAACGCCCCCGACCCGGCAAACAAGTGACTTGATGGGTGTTTAAGTGCTGTTTAGATGCGCATTTGAATCTTGAGTGGCAAACTCGTTGCTGGAAACCACATTTTAAATTTTTAATCTCTTTTTTAATGAACATTACGAGGTTTTAGTCTTGCACTAACTCTAGTGCCGTTTAATTTCTTTCTCCTATATTGGTATATTCGACAGTGCTCGTAGAACCAGTGGCCAATAGGGCCGAGCCGAGAGGTGCTGGAATAGTGATCCGGAAGACAGTGTTGGAAGGCCTCCCACAAGATGGACCTTGCCAAGGCCGCAGGATATGGAAAGCAAAGTACCAGTGTAAATAGAAATGCTTGGGGGATGCCTATGTCTAGCAGTGGATGTCTTTCGGCTGAAATAATGATTTGTGATATCCATTTCATCGAAGAGGATAAACCTGTGGCCCGAAAGTCTTTACAATATAATAACAATAAACGCATGGGCGTACCATGGGGGCCAGCTGCCGGGAAATCTCGTATGAATTATGAATTAAATGTCGGCACCAAATATGCGTGACGCACTTCTAATCAAAATACGAGTTTTGAATGTTTCTAATCCTCGTAAGATTGATGAATTATTTTGCGTAAAAGCGTTTATAACACAATGAACTTAGCTGAACTGTTCACATGAATGTGTTCCTCATTTACAATATCTGGTCCTTTCTACATTTACCGCAAGAGAATTATAACGCAGAAAATCTGCCTTCAAAGCAAAAGACATAAGGCTTCTTAAGGGCACGCTGGTTCTATCATAGACTTCATCCATTCCTTTTCATAGGGAGTGATCGAAATCAAGCGCAGGCCATTTCATAAAAGCCCGCAGTTCTAATATAAATGTCATTAAATTCATTAATCATTTCATTTCTCCTGTCCGCGCGTCTTGAATTCCGCCGACGTTTTCTGCCTGGGGCCCAATATCGATAATGGATAGATTATTCAGGACAGGTACCGCGGCCCATGCTTTATCGATATCTATAGCACTTGTTATGATCCCGAGAGGCTGTTTCAAGTGCTGATCGGATTTTCCTTCCAATTTCTTAGACGGTTGAGAAATTTTTAATTTTGTTACGTTCTGTTATGGTTCTCTGGTGGGTTTCATCATCATTATCAGGCTCTACTCGTCCACTGCTGGACATAAGCCTCTTCCATGGGATGCCAACAAGCTCGATCCTGAGCAATTCTCCGCCAGCCACTACCAGCCACCTTTTTGATATCGTCGCGTAATTTCGCCCACTGGGCGTCCTACGCTACGTTTGCCGAGACGCGGTCGCGACGCTGATGGGTGTAGAATGGTTTTCATCAATTATAATGATCAATTATAATATTAATTCCAGTACCATAGAACCAGAAGAAGAGGTTTTCCATACCAATTTTAATGATCTTGTCTATATTTTAGGTTGCGGTTTCGAGTTCAAAAATCTATTAACCCTATCTATATCATCTTCTTGCACCTTGACTCAGATCGCGCCTGATCAAAAGCGATCGATAGTTTGTGGAACGGTGATGCTCAGAAAATGCCTCTTCACTCTTTTTCTGAAAGCAGACGAGATATTTGGCACAACTAGTATTCTTCCATGCTCACCTGTCCATAGGATACTATACTCGTATCATAGAAAATATTATAAACGTGAATGTTTGGATTTATGTTTGTTACTCTTTTACCCAAAAACTACTGAACGGATTTGGATGTTTGGCATGCAGATTGTTTATAACCAGGAATGACATAATATACAGAGTGGTGCTGACAATACGATAATAAATAAAAACATGAACACTGCTGGTTCATAGGAATAATCCTAAATCATAGAAAAAAACCTAGCACCAAAAATAAAAAATGAAAATTTCAAGCAAAGTAAATCGCATAAAATTGTAAACGCAACAGAACATCCTTTAAAAATATTGGTTCACTGACCTTCGATCGGCGACAGCGCGATCCTGTTTCGACTTGCTTTTTTCGCGCTATTATTATAAATGTGTGCTACCGTAGGATGCGGCGGTCATTGACCTGTAAGCGCTTCCTTATCAACATGTACATCATGTAGAAAATGTGAAAAATGAAAAATAATTTCCTGTGACTAAACTAATGGACTGAGAATGTGTTGAGGTACACGATGTGTAATTAATTGTCGTATTGTCAGCACCACTTTGTATAGGATCACTAGCTGCGACCCAAGGTTTCATCTGCGTAAGTACATAGTAGTAACATAAAAATAGATAAAAATCTATTCTCATGCCTAACGAATGTATATACGAAATTTCATTAAAACCGGTTCAGCTGTTTTGAAGGAGTTCGGGAACAAACACTATGACAGGAGAATTTTATATAATAGATTATGTTTTCTTCCGGATATGCCCACGGGATCCAAATGTATGCAGGTGAAATTACTGCGATTACCAACCACCTGCTCACCGTGGGGATTATGGTAAATCTCCCCAATGCAATGAAAGCCTTGGGGAGGCCTTTGTCCAGTGGACCTCTATAAACTAAATAAGAAGAAGAAGAAAATCATTAACACTGGAACCTCCTACAGAAGTTAACAATTCATATACACACAGAAGGCAAGTCCTACTAAACATTGGTATTCTATTCTAATTAATATGAACTCGTTAGCCGGCAGTAGAGCATGGAGTAATTATTTGTGAACATTATGAACGCACACGATATAAAATCTAAATACGTGTTACGAATTAACAGCAAAGGGTGCCTTGTGGTTAAATGAATTATTCGAGAAGGTAAATGTGTTGCTTAACAATTTGTCTGGTTGAATCGCATTTTAAATATGTGACTAGGATTACGCGGATCAAACAAGTTACTCATTTGTATGGCCTAGGTACATCTTCTTCAGCCTATGGATGTCCACTGCTGGACAAAGGCCTCCCCCAAGGCTTTCCACGCTGACCGGTCTTGTGCTGCCCGCATCCATCGGCTTCCCGCGACCTTCACCAGGTCATCGGTCCACCTTGTTGGGGGCCTCCCTACGCTGCGCCTTCCAGTACGTGGTCGCCACTCCAGAACCTTACTGCCCCATCGGCCATCGGATCTACGAGCAATGTGCCCTGCCCACTGCCACTTAAGTTTAGCGACTTGCAGAGCTATGTCGGTGACTTTGGTTCTTCTGCGGATCTCCTCATTTCTGATTCGATCACGCAGAGAAACTCCGAGCATAGCTCTTTCCATTGCCCTTTGCGTGACTCTGAGCCTTCGTATGAGGCCCATTGTGAGGTACATAAAATAGGCCTAGGTTCATAAAATAGAATATTCTTTATTAAGTAGTTTCATTCCATAGTATAAAACAAAGTCGCTCTCTTTATCCCATATCCATACATATATATGCTTAAATCTTTAAAACTACGGAATAGAAAAATATATATATATATATATTGTAGGCGCCCCAGTAAAGCACGTACATCTACCGCGCATTTGTCACGGCTTATTCAACAAACAAGGTCGGCTTACACCACAAGTAAAATCAATCTCCGATCACACACTAGGAAATCTACGGGACTTACCTGGGACTCAGTGTGCTCGATCACGAAGCGAAGTCCGGAGAATCAACGCGCGCGCGTTGATTACGATCACGTCCGATGTCTTCAAATTCGCTGACTGTCCCATAAGTCGACACTCCAAAGTTCCCTTATTAGGGCACCAAAGCTCACCAACGTAAGAAGTTATTTAGCAGCGTCAATCACGCCCGACAAAGATCGCCAATGAAACCACGTTTCCGATTCAAATTCAACTCAATTTACAGACGGCACTGTTACGTTTTATAGTTCAAGTAAATACTTCAAAACACGGGCAACAATCGCGACAAACTATACAAAACGCGCCGGTGGTATATATAATTTCCGAAATTCACTCGTCCGAAACACGCCACGCGTGCGAGAGATTATTCGTCAAGAGGTTCAAGCAACGGCCCCGTACGCGGCGGGGTCTAAACACGTTGTTATTTTCAAGCAACGACCGCTGCCGGCGCGGTTCCAAAAACGTTGTTATATTTCAAGTTCAAGCAACGGACCTTCTCCCGGCGAGGTCGCAAGACGTTGTGTTAATGGCGGCCACGCGTCGCCATAGACAATACTAAATGCGCTAGCCCGTTCCGATCGGGCATCTATCACTCGACTAACTAACAATCGGACCCGATCGATAAAACTAGCGCGAACATATATAATAAATAGTGGAGGTATACTGTTATTTTTGAGGTTTCTAATCTGATGTCGTAAATAAACGCAGGCTTAATGTACTAAGTATTGTGCACATTGAAAAGGTCTACAGATAACTCCGTGATGGTATATGTCTATCTCTTATGGAGCTGTATGTTAATATGTGTTTTGTAACACATATATGTGGTACTAGCGACCCGCCCGGGTTTCGCACCGGTGCAATGCAGAACTTAACTACAGAAACTACACTACAGAAAAACTGTGAAAAAATATCTATTTATTTATTCTTTATTGTACACTATTCAAACATCGAACAAAATACATTGAACACAAAACATACAATGGGCGGCCTTATCACTAATGCGATTTCTTCCAGGCAACCAAAGAATGGACAGATTCTCCTGAACCATAAATGGGTGCCATGCTGATACTAAATACACTACAGAAAAAATGTGAACGTTGTATAAAAAAAACATAGTGTCCCACCGCTCCCGCCGCCCCGGCCGGTCGGTACCGTGGCAAACACGACGCCTGACAATTTTTAAATATGTAATATCTTCGAAAATCTTCTTTTAAATCATATGCTGTAAATGGCGATATAGATCTATATTAAATGTCCCAATCATCGCCCACAAGAAGATTGGTTTAACGATTTAGTTGGCAACGTTTTAAGTCTAGGTGATTTAATTGATTTGATTGTTAGATTGCGGTATGAAGACTGCATTTGACCATTGACCTCAGATCGTCCAATGTAATTAATTGGTCGTAGCTTGGCCTATATTAACATAATTTTGAGTTGTATGGCAATGTGACAAATCATTTAATGTCATGTGTTGTGGAATAGAATCAGGTGTATTAGAGACCGCTTTTTGATCCGTAGTTAACTCAACCAATTTTTAAAAATAGCAAGTAACTAATGGTTAAAGATTGGCAAAATGATGTCTGGTGAAGCCGTACGGAGGACGGGTCTGTGCAGTTGTGTTGCGATGTGTGCCGGGTACGATGCGCCTAATGTTGCTGTGTTGGGAGTTTGGTCGTGGAGGGTATACAGATCAATCTCCCTTTGGCGCAGCATCGTTGGTCGTGTTGTTGGGTTTAACATTGCATCACCTCGCTCAACTGCCGTCTTCCTTCCTATTCGCTTAGTTTTTCTGAGTGAATAGGCTCTTAATAAACTAGCGCGCTTTACCATCAACGATCGCATCATTGCTTACCATCAGGCGGGATTGCGGTCAAGCGCTAGTTTATAATATAAAAAAAAAGTGTTTTTTTTGTGTGTGCCGTTGTTAGTTTTTCTAATAATTTACTTGATTGTTTAACTAATAGTTAATCATTAGCAATTCAAATTAAATTTCGTTTATTGGAGATAATAAACAAAATTAAAATAAATCACCCCTAAAATCATAAATAAAGTAAGAATTTACATTTAAATTGCATTCAAATTAAAATTAATGATGTATTATGATGATGTCTTGTTATTAAATAAACTAAAAATTAATCAAAAACTCATTTTACAAAAGTAACCGACCCTTAGTTAAACACAAATGTAATTATAATGTCACTTATAATTAAACCACAATAAAACGCCTTAATTTTACTTTCCGATTCAATCACGTCTCTTAGTAATTATTTCACTCACAATACAAATAATTTTCTAGGGCAAGTAACCTAGTCCCGCTGTCGTTCTTTATTAAATTCTTGTTTAATTTGTACTGCTCCGCAAACGTCACAAGTTTATGGCGAATTGGTTTTCTTTAAGGGCTGTATATTACTGTCATTGTTTAGAGTGGTATAACACAGCTGGCGTAGGTACATATTGTAGCTAAGTACTTAATATTTTAATTGTTTTATTTTGTGGGGCCAGATATGGTGGAGAGTCAGTTTGACTTCCGCAGGGGGCACTTTACGGTGGACGCCATCATGCGCGTGCGAGCCCTCACGACAAGGCATGCTGTGGCCTGGGATGGAGTTGTCTTGGAGTTTCAAGACATCGCCAATGCCTTCAACACCATGCCCTGGAGTTTAATCAAGGAGGTATTCCGGCATCACCGGATGCTGAGCTACCTCTGTCCAGTGGTCGAGGCTTATCTGACGGACAGGGCCGCCATCTACCCCGATCACCAAGGAGCGTGGAACCAGCGAAAGATGTTGTGCGGTGTCCCACAGGAATCGATCTTGGGGCCGCATCTGTGGGACACCGGGTACGACTCGATGCTCCCTATCGGCGTCAGAGTAGTTTGTTACGCTATTCTAACGTAACTCTTGTTGATGCCACTATGTCACAGCCTAACTCCACTGTCATCACAGCGCCTTATCAACGGCTCGACTTCTCGTAATTTTAAAAACATTCATGGTCTAATCTCAGTCTCAATCTATCAAAAACACCTCTAATTTTCCGATATTCTTTACATTGATTTTCGCTGAGTTGAGATTCCGACTTAATTTTGAACGTTTTTTACTACGGGAATTGGACTTCAGGTGTTGTAACTAGTTCCACATACCAAACCACCAAAAACCGTGCCCGAAAAGGGATGAATCATGTATATCCTCTAATATCATGAGTAACACCGAACACCCAATCCTATCAACACTTTCCATAGTGTAACACTGAATTGAAATGAAGCCCTTCTTTACATAACCCGACCTTGTCTAATATTTACGATTGTGGACACCGTGCACAAAAGGTTAATATTAAATTAACTTTGTGAACTGACCAACTTCAATATTTATACCTCCTAAATTAAAACGGAAACTGTCTGCAAAAAAACTCATTAATGTTAATGACAAAACAATAATCACCCATTTCTCCGTACTCTCCTCTGTACCCAAAGGGTAAAAACGGGAGCATATTGCTAAAACTTCGCTATCTATCTTTTTCCTGATGATCTCTCTTGCCGCTGTAACAACCAATACTAAAAACAGAATAAAATAAATACTTATTTGAAGTCTTTACGTACGAAAGGCGTGATTTTTATGGATAACTGGCGACCCATGGGTGTAATGCTGATACTACATTGTCTACAGAAAAACTGTGAACGTTGTATAAAAAACATAGAGGCCCGCCGCTCCCGCCGACCCGGCCGGTCGGTACCGCCGTAAACGCGACGCCCCGCAATTTTAAAATCTGTACTATAAAAAAATTACTTATTTATTCACATTAGAAACCTCAAAAATAATAGTATTTCTTCACTATTAAATGGATGTTATTATACATATAAAACTTCCTCTTTAATTTCATCTATCTATTCAAAGAACCACATCAAAATCCGTTGCGTATTTTTAAAGATTTAATCATATAG
This sequence comes from Sesamia inferens, assembly GCA_037179545.1. Classification (NCBI taxonomy): domain Eukaryota; kingdom Metazoa; phylum Arthropoda; class Insecta; order Lepidoptera; family Noctuidae; genus Sesamia; species Sesamia inferens. The sequence continues at coordinate 9,318,797 of CM073935.1, read as the reverse complement.
AGGGATATAGGAAAAGAAAATATGTGTCATCAGAGAGTACAAGTGTTTGCCACATGTCAGGCGATCATTGGGCCAAACTTACGACCCGATGGCGATTTCGGCAGGATCAGACTCAGATGGCGGGATAAGCCAGACTCCTCCATCAAGAACTGGTCTCAGGGGCTTTAAACAAAGAGAAGTGGAAGGAGAGTAGATAGGATTTCGCCCTACTTGGAAATCGCGGGGCTTTAATAATAAAATAAAAATTTATTACTACAATTACTTTACAGAAATTTAGGCAACAGCTACTTTGTTAACTAATGTTAATTAATTAATCTGAAATTGGTCTTGCAAACTGGTTATGCTTACCAGCCATTTTTAATGATTTGAGTATATTGGGTTGTTTCGTAAATATAATTTAAAAGATATATTGATTTGAAACGTCGCATGACGTCACGCCGTGGTACAAAATATACCACGGCGTGATGTAATTAGCCCCCACTCCGTAACTTTAATACGCTATATCTCAGTAGTTTTTTTTTCATTTCGACAAAATAAAAAAATATGAGTCTTATTTTTTTTGTTATCTATAAGACGGACTAATTATTTTTTTTATTTTCATTCCTTGGACTCATCCCTATATACTGACAACTGAACTATTACTGTAGGAGAAGTCGAAACAACGTTTCCGAGATCAAACGCTTTTTCAAGCAATCAGCGCCATCTGCGGGCTGATTTCTGAATCTAAACCATCCGAGGCGTGAAAAAATGTCATAAATGACGAACCACTCGGTCAAAATTTTCCAAGCTTCACATAAACCATCTACTAAATAGTCCGAACAAAGCCTAAACGATTGGTTTAGATAGGTGAGTCCGTTCTTGAGTTATAGAAACACAGAGAAAGTGGCATTGATTTTTATATATTAGATTACCTTTGAAAAAAATAATGGAACAAACTCCGAGTCAGTTTCATCCAGACACGGTCTTGTTCAGATACTCGTGTGAGGACTATGTTGATTAGTGCTTGAAATTTTGTTCAGAGGAAAGGAACACACATATTTTAGAGTGCCAGTCCATGACCCTAAAAAAAAAAAACAAATTATTTAAAAAAGAAACCGTATTCTGCCATGAATATGCACTAGATTTTTATCAAACACGTTTCCAAGCTAAAAGTTAACTACAGTCAACGTTTGCTTTCTTGAAATCTTTTCTCCCTGAATGAGCAATTTTATTCCGTTTATCTTTTCTTTGAGCTGAGAAACGCAATATTGTAGGTTACACTAATACTTTGTTATACAGCGTGTTTTAGAAAGGTGTAGTCATATTTTTAAGGGTCCCTCGTGTCCTAACAGTGGGATTATGAGACAGCCGATAAGTTTTTTTTTTCGTAAATACGAAATTGCTGCCATTTATAAAGTCGTCCAGTTTAATGTTGTGTACTACACATCTATAACTACACAATAAAAAGAAAGAAATAAGTATTTATTGCGACCACACACCGCAAGACGCAGCGTGGGTAGGCCCCCGACAAGGTTGACCGACGACGTAGTGAAGGTCGCGGGAGGCGCAGGACCGGCCGTCGTGGAGATCCTTTGTCCTTAGGGGGCTATGTCCAGCAGTGGACGTTTTTTTTTTTTTTCTAAAATGATGATGATGAATGATGATGTACTGGAAGAATATCATTACATATTATACATCAAAGTCACTTTTACTTCCCTAAGTCGCTTTGTATGACTCAATCTTTAAAACTACGCGACGGATTTTTATAGGGGTTTATTTAAGAGGAAGGTTTTTATATTAATAACATGTATAATATATAGGCGGAAACACTGATAATTTTTAAGGTTTTCTAACACATGTCGCAAAATAAACCCATTTTTTTCAGCTTACATTGCAAGGCTGGCTGAACCCTATGATATAGATCAAAATAATGTACTACAATATTGTAGACCTTAAAAATGCCTACAAAATAGTCTGCGACACCATATGTCTACCTACTATAGTTTCTTCATTATGACTACATTTTTATGTTTGAAAAGTTAATTAAAATGCCAGTTGAAATCAGAGCCCACTATTTGTTCCTTATTATTAATTCTTATCCAAATAAATTACGTCATATCAAAGGTAATTTTAGTAGCAGCAGATCTCTTGAATTTTTTTGAATTACTTTTTCTTGAATTATTGGAATTGGTTGTTTCGTTCAGGCGATATCACGATTTATTCAAAATTAAACATCAGAAAAAATCCGCGTGCCGCTCGCACCCCTGCCGGCCGCCTGCCACTTGAGTGTTTCTCTGCCTAAACCGTGGAGTGAGTGGGCCGTATCGGGGGACCATTATTTCGAACAAACTTGCTATGCCGGTAGGCTTTCATTTTGTTTGAAGGTGGTGAAACTGGCTATCCATGGACAATAAGATCGATGTATCTTGCAGAGTCAGATATTGGCTGATGGGCGGCACAGTAAACATTATTGAAGGGCCATCGTTTCTTGAGGAAGGCTTAGGTACCTATATCATTTGTTCACGTGCGAAGCCAGGGCGGGTCGCTAGTAAAACCTAAATTATAAAAAAGCAACAAAGGAAAAATGAACCAGAAAGTCCTATACGAGGCCAAAAGGCTCCTTCCTAACTCGGCATGATGGCATCGACATTTAAAAATAAATGTTACAACGCTGATTTTCTGATGGGTTCTGATACACACTGTATTATAGCATTTCTACAGAACTCGCTTTTCGTGTTAAAGTTTCGCTTTTATCCATAACGGGGTGCTGCCTCAGGCAGCAGACGGATTTTTGTAATGTGTGACTGATTGCTTAGTTCACATTGGCGACAGTTTCTTTGTGAATAGCTGGAGGGAAAATGGTTGATATGTCTTCCACGAAAAAGGTGATTTTACAGGTTCATACAAAGATAAAACAGATTTTCTATTTGTATAATATGCACTCCACGGCTCTTTTCTGACAGGTTTCGTACTGGTACTTGTGCCGGTTTAAAGTCAGATTACCTATATCGTTGCTCTGGGTCTTGTCGAGCTTAAGTTTTTCGATGCTCTTCTGGAAATTGTTTGTAGATTATGGCTGGCCAGAGCTACAGTCGTTGACACATTGTGTAGACAGATAAGAAAACAAGTTCTATTTATCTGCTTACATCAACCGTTACAGGACAATCTCAATTCGATAAATACGCTTATACTTCTTCTTCTTCACACTATAGAGGAAGTCCACTGCTGGACAAAGGCCTACCTCAAGGCTTTCATTGCATTGAGGGGGCTTGCCATAATCCCCACGCTTGGCAAGCCGGTTGGGGATCGCAGTAATTTGATATTCCACAGGAGAAGAGCTGCTGCCCGCTTCCCTGGCGAAAGTTCCCTTAGTCGCCTCTAACGACACCCACGGCAGGATATGGGTTGGTACTATTCTAAGCCCGGTACCACACTAGTTATAAGTACTTAAGGCTTGTGCGCCCGAGTTGTCTCCTGTATTGACGCGCCTGTATCGCCTCTCATTTAGGACTGGTATAGTGCCCAAGTCCTGGAAGCTTGCCAACGTGCAGCCCGTGCCCAAAAAGGATAGTCGTGCCGATCCTACCAACTATCGGCCGATTTCAATAACCTCCATACTCTGCAAGATTATGGAGCGTGTATTGAGCTCGCGCCTCTTAGCTTACCTGGAAGGTAACGATCTCCTCAGTGACCGACAGTACGGTTTTCGATGCAATCGGTCAACTGGGGATCTACTAGTGTATGCCACTCACCTGTGGGGCGAGGCCCTCGAGAAAAATGGGGAAGCGATTGCCGTCTCCCTTGATATCTCGAAGGCCTTCGACCGGGTATGGCAAGCTGGCCTTTTGAGTAAGCTTCCAGCGTACGGCATTTCCGCTGGCCTGACTGGCTGGGTAAAAGACTTCCTGACTGAACGGTCCCTCCTAGTTGTTGTCGACGGATGCTCATCTGAGCCCATGTCGACCAATGCCGGTGTTCCTCAGGGGTCTGTTCTCTCTGCAACTCAGTTCCTACTGCATTTTAACGATCTGCTGATGCCCGGTATCTATGGGTATGCAGATGACAGTTGTGGAGAGATACCTGCCGGAAGCTCAGGCTAGTAAGGAAACAATCCGGTCCGAAAGAGAGGCCATGGTAGAGCGTGCGAGTGCTGCAGCCAGTCTCCGAATGGGGCAGTGCCAATCTTGTAGCATTCAATGCCGCCAAAACACAGGCGTGTCTTTTCACCGCCAAAAGGAGCCCGTTCACCTTGGCTCCTACTTTTCAGAATGTATCCTTGGAGTGTACCGACCGCCTTCAGCTTTTGGGAGTTGAGATTTCCTCGAACCTTAACTTTGGGCGGTTCATTGAGTCCAAGGCCAGGGTGGCTGCCAGAAAACTAGGCGTCATCGCGAAGGTCCGGCGGTACTTCACACCAAGGCAGCTTCTAATTTTATACAAAGCACAGGTCCGCTCGTGTGTGGAGTACTAGCAGCCACATTTGGGCTGGTGCTGCGATATGTCACCTTGCCACTTTGGATTCGGTGGAGAGGCGTGCGAAGAGGCTGATTGGCGACCCAGACTTAACTCGAAACGGTCTCCAAAGCCTGGAGCACAGGCGTAGAGTAGCCAGCCTTTCGGTCTTCTATAGGATGCATTCTGGTGAGTGTGCAAGGGAATTGCATGATTTAATTCCCCCATCTCCATCATCGGACGACGTTGTTGACACCACTGCGATCCGGACGAAGCGTTTTGCTTCCTCCTTTATACCGCGTACATCGAGAGACTGGAACAAATAAATCATTTCATACGTAAACTAACACTACTGACAATTGTTATTTTACGCCGCGATTTAGTTCAATAAAGCTGCCATAAATTAGTTAAAGTGAAAACACCCACGGTTTAGTTAATAGAAACGCTTTGAATCAGATTAGAAAATTGCTGTGACATTATACTAGAATGTGTAACCATTAAATTAACTTCATGCAGTAGTTTGTGCAAAATTCTTTTGGTGGATGTTTAATTGTTTTGTTGGTTCTTGAGTTGATTAAATGTTTGAGATTTATTCACGTTGTTACCAACACCTCCTCTCTTCAAGAAGAAGTTCATATACCACGCGGAGTGATAGATGTCACTTGTATGTCACATTTTCCTTCTCTGTTTTAAGAAGAGTGGTGATGAAATTAGTCACACAAAGTATTGTTGGTTCTATCTTGGTTCAAATCCGCGTCCTACGACAAAACTTAGAAATAATTGTAGGTTTTTAAAAAGGTGCACTTCTAAACTTTTCGGCAATTGAAGCGTCATGTTATATCATAAAGGGTGTATCTGACATCGACGCACAAACAAGTACCATGGATCCTGTACATGATTCTGAACCCCCCAGTGGTGGAATTTCTCGTCGACTTTTTCATGATTTAAAAAAGTATATGTTGTTTTTTCACTTTAGACGGTTCATAATTACTATACTTTTATAACCCAATAAGATTTTAAAGTAAAAATTATTTAATTCGCTAATTACATAAATAAGCGCAATGAAAACAAAACTCGAAAAACTATGTTATCAGCTGATTTAATAGAGTTTACATCAGGGATCAACATCATACCTACAAAACCTCACGGCGGCACGCTTGCAACGTTCAAAAGCCGAGGCGACACTTTTTTAAACATTATGAATTCTGTAACTGTTCATTAACGACATAAATGACTATTGTAATTATATTACTGGCCAGCTGTGTAGCTTTTCGCGAAGTTTGCGTTACGATGTCAGATACACCCTGTATGTAAAAGTCATCAAAGTAACGAAAATGGAACACTGATAACTATTTTAAAATAGAGAAAAAAATTACGTTACAAAAAGAAAACGACATTTCAATTTGTAACATTCTTTTTTCGTGCCTATGCACCCTAGTTTTTATGAGTTCTGACTTCGAATTTCTGTGAGTTACCGAAAATAAAATAAGTACGTGTATTAAATGTACGAAGCAAATAGAAATTGTGTAACTATTTACAAAGTACACACTTTCATTGCTAATTCTCTACGTACATAGAATAAAATCAATGGCGCTGTTGAATATTTAGAGTAAGTGTACGAGACGTGTCCAAGCGATGCAAACGTGATGAAAGGCACAAGGATACATGCACATAAAATTGTTCTAGGACATTAGAATTATTCTAGGACTTTGACCGAGTGAAAGGTAGATTTGAAATCAAATTAAATTTATTTCTGAACCAAAAAGTTTTACATTTCACGGCAGTTTTTTTCAGAGCCTAAGATTATAAAGCGCTTGTGTGTGTGTGAGAGCGACAGTGTGTTTGTGAGAGAGAGAAAGAGAGAGAGAGAGTGTGTGTGTGTGGCTTCTTTTGTCTATAGTTTATTGTAAGTTTCTTTTAAAAGATATAGCGTATGAATATATAATAAACCTTGTTGATTATTTACGTTTGACTTAAGGGTAAATCGATAATCCAAATGTTCTGTGGTACTTAAGGATTCAGTTGAATTACCAAAACAAACCATAGTACTATCTGGTTCTGCCTGAAAATATAACACAGATTGAATTATTGAATATCACTGAGTTGCGATGACCGTTAAAAGAGCGTCAAAAAATGAAACTAAAGTACCTACTTTACGTGTCTTTGTGAATTATTTACCGCGACGCCTCTTCGTAGTTAGTGTGGCTGGCACGCGGCCAGCTATTGCAGAAAAATAGCGCCACTGACCTTTGCCGGCCTCCGCCTCACCTTCGCACTTGAGAACGATATAGATGAAGCAGATGTATGGGAGTAAGATGAGAGTTTTGTTATAGATGTTTAATTATCTCATAGATCTTACCTCATTGTGGGAAGATCCTGTAACAATGAAACTGGAAATGTTCTCCTGTCAAATATCAAATGAAATACTGGAAACATTATGCTGAACCGAAACTATTAAGAACAGTAGGTAAGAATGGATCTTGTCTTTTAAATTGTTTTGTTCGACCAAAAGCTTTAACACTACCGTTCATTCTATTAAAATAAAGCTGCGATCTCTAAAACGCTTTCTTTATGCATTGTCCGCGGAAAGCCATTACATTTCGTAAATGCTTAAATTAAATATAATAAACCCAAAAATATATACTATATATTCCTCAAAAAGATCCATTCACCGTCTCACTTCCTTTCCATTCGTATTTTGAGTATACACATAAAAAGAAATGAAGTCTTTCGTCTCTGTGTGTATGTAATTTCGAAACGTATTACGAATTTTCATTCTTCTGTCGCAAGCCGAGCTTTACTTTTATAGCAAGTTATATTAGACCCGCATTTTATTCGTTGCACTGTATTTTATGCACACTAAGCAAAAAATGGGCCTTATAAGAAGGCTCAAAGTCTATGCTTGGGGTTTCATTGCGCGATCGAATCAGGAATGAGGAGATCCGCAGAAGAACGAGAGTAACCGACACAGCCCGAAGAATTGCAACACTAAAGTGCCAGTGGGCTGGACACATTGCCCGTAGGACCGATACCCGATGGGGCCGACGGGTTCTCGAGTGGCGACCACGCAACGGAAGACGCAGCTTGGATAGGACCCCGACAAGGTAGACCGACGACCTGGTGAAGGTCGCGGAAAGCGTTGGATGCGGGAGGCGCAGGACCGGTCGTCGTGGAGAACCTTGGGGGAGGCCTATGTCCAGCAGTGGACGTCTTTCGGCTGAAATTATGATGATGATGAAGCAAAAATACGTGTTTTCTTGACTGAGAAAATTACGTTTTCTATTCCAAATCTTTCGTCTTGTGTACAACTACCATTTCAGATATTCTTGAAATAATTTTTTGTGGGCTCTCCCGTGCTGTCATTGTACTCATAATATCTGTAGCGATAACTTCAACGGCAGAGGCGAAAAACACGTCACACTGACGTCACGAAAATCTCCCAAGCCGTGTTAGCCGCGAAACATACATACAACTTCCCGACATCACCCGTCCGCCAGACACAACACCAGAGATACTCCTTTTATCCATGTAGGAACGGGTGTATGGCTTACACACCCCGTTTCTAATACATCTACACCTCACTTTTCACATTCGACCATACCCACTGTTGGGCATAGGCTTTTTTCCTACGACTATCAAATGTTACAAATACTTCGGTCACCGTTAAACCCGCAGGCACAATCTGTTTGCGCAGCTCCCAGCAAAAACGGTAGCCAGATCTTAATCCCCGGTCTGTCGTAGTCTAAAGGTGTTGAATGCCCTTCTGATGACCAACCCTGAATGGTGGAGCTTATGCGTGTATGTTTGGTTTTCTGTAAAAGAAAGTATGCGAGAGAGTCCACCGTGCCATGTTAGTTTTAGTAGTAGTTTTTAAGTTAATGAATGTAATTGTTTGTTTCTACTTATGTTAATTATTGTAATTGGTATTGTACTGCTTTAATAGGGTAGTTGACTATAAAAAACTAATTAGTCCGTCAGCCAGATTTCCAAACAATACTAGACACGTATTTTTTCTTTTTTCATATAAACAAAAAATGAAGACGACACAGTGCGTTGAAAAGTGCGTTCGTTTAGCGAGCAGTGACGTCACCAGCCACCACTCCTGATTTTGGATGCCTTTTATATTTGTAAATTTTTATTGATTTGATAAAACGAAATATACGTATCCAATATTTTTCTGTAATCTAAGTGACGGACTAAATAGAATCAATTATTTTTTTTACCCAGAAGGCATCCCTATTAACCATGCATGTAGGTTATAACCGCGACGGTATCACACTTCATTTCAGTCTTGGGGACATCACACAGCTTCACATTACCACAATCTTGGTCTATCTGCCATATACATGTACCTACTTGTCCTGTCTCAAGCCCATTTGCTTAATTAAGGCCAGTAAGACAAAATTGTATTACCAATGTGGCCTTCCTCTTTTAGAGTTATTCATCGGCACGATTATCATCAAGGTTTGCTCATTACTTAGCGTAAACTTCATTAAGCCGTGCGCAAACACCAGACGTTTACGCGTAATATGCGCTAACTACGCAGATATGCGGAAACAAGAATCCTTAAACAACGCTAATCAAGTTTGAAATAAGAATGACGCACACATATACTTGATATGCTCATCCTATGGTTTCTACTAGCTTTTGGTCACGTCTTCGCGCCTAGAAGAAGGTCCAATAATTCCATGAGAACTTCCTACCGGACGAAAAAGTATTCTATGTTCACTCCCGTCATAGTTTTTACTTGACGTATTTTTATTTTTAATTTATGGATTGAGTAGTTTGAGTTTAATTTTGTTTTTTTAATTGAAATTCCTTACATTAATTCTAATTCTGATTTAAATTTGATTTTATTTTTAACCAGCTTTCAGCCCGCGGCTTTGCCCTCCTTGGTATTCAGTTATATCATGCTTTTTAGATTTCCCTCGGGAATATCAAATTTTTCCGGGATAAAAGGTACCCTATTATTTAATCCGGACTTCTAGTTTACGTCTACAAAATTTCAAAGCAATCGGTTCAGTAGTTACGGCGTGAAAGCAGAACAAACAAACAAACTCACTTTCCGATTTATAATATAAGTAAGGATGTTAGTATTCTTTCTAGGATTTTAATTTTTTATTTTAATTTGGATCATCATATAATGTTGTTGCTAATTTATATGGACTTAGTCTATGGACCTTAGTCTGATAATACAATTTTGATTATTATATTTCATCTATAACCGACCGTTAGGCGTTAATAGGTGACAAACAGGCTGACGTTTTCGCATTCCTAAAATATGTTTCTGCCCGCGTATATTTGGTCGGAAACTGTTCCACAGTAACTTGCTATCGGGACAAAAAGTGTGCCCTTTCCTAAGGATGCCATCCATTTCCTTGTAAATTTTTATCGAAATCCCTTCACTTGTTAAGGCGTCCAAAAGATAACATGTACAGACTAGAGTTACTTTATATGATACTAGTCCCGCCTCGAGGTTTCGCCCGCGTAAGTAGTAGCAAAATAAAAAAAAAATAAGTAAAATCCCCTTCTCATGCCTAACGAATGTATATACGAAATTTCATTAAAATTCGTTCAGCCGTTTTGGAGGAATTCGAGGACAAATACAGGAGAATTTTATATAATAGAAGATACATGAAAACCCAACTTCGTTCGGGTAAAATGTAACTCATAATACACATATAGGGACATATTTCTGTAGTTATTGGTTCTCGAGGAATATTAAAAGCTAGATTCATATAGCAAAAGGTACTATGAAACGGTACGTTTATTAACTTCTGAAAAATTACGCCCAGAGTGAATGAAGTTTGACTTTAGTAGCCAATATGTTGACTGCGATTTATCTGTCAGCACCATTAGAATTTTACAAAAGGCTTGACAATCCGAATTTTGCGGATATGTTGTCTACTCGAAATCTTAATTTTTAATGTTAGTTATTTGAACATTTTATTTTAACCCCTAAGAGTTGATTTCTATAGATACAATCATAGATTAATGCACAAATAGTATTAATTTATTTGGATAAGGATTAATATTTGTTTTCCTTTATATGCTCCGCTCCTATTGATCGCAGCGTGATGCCTGAAGCCTAAAGCCTTCCTAGATTAATGGGCTATCCAACGCATTAATAATTTTTCAAATCGGACCAGTATTTCCCGAGATTAGCGCGTTCAAACAAACTCTTCAAGTTTATAATTACGTATATTAAGTCGTTACGTCTGTATTATTCATGTAAGGTTTCAATCGAGTCTACCGTGCCCCTTGACGAAATTATGAATACAGATTATAATTAAATATTTTATCTTTTTGTTTTTGTAATGCAAGTAATGCTATCGGCCAAGTCCGACTCGCACTTCGCTGCTTTTATATCCACATATGGAATCAGTCATGAGTAATCACAAGCATTCTTTTTATCATTATGAGGAACAAGTACGCTTTGGTGACTCTAAAGGAGTAACTGCAGGATTTCCTCTCCGTAAATGATCCTGCTTTGTCCTTGAAACCGGATATTTTCGTCGTAAGGATGTTTTGGCGTTTTAGAGATTTTCGTCCATTGGAAAATTAGAACTATATCATGATTTTCGGTAAAAGTACTATGATCTGCCTTAATTCTTTGGTTATATACATATATATGTATGACACATGACACGGTATAGATTTCCAGTTTTATCTGGCTTTTCATTGGACGAAAAACCTGAATAATGCGAGTTCGGGCAAAGAAAACGAGCGGCGTAACGTTCTTGCTAATATTTTATACCGAACTACCTTTTAAATTCACCACCATGTCTTTTATATCCACTTTACACTTTTAAAAACTGTCACCAGTTGGCGCGCTAAGCAACTTCCGTAAAAAAACATTAAATATTATTTTACCTCAGTGTGCAATGACTTCCGTCGACTACAGTTGCAAAAAGTCTCAAATAATTTACAACATTCAATTATATTAAAACCAAAAGCAAAGTTTGTTATATTTTGTATACAAACGTGTTTTTTGACCATTTATGTATTTTTATGTCTATTATCCTGAATTCGATCTAGAAACGCATTATCTCACAAATTACGTCGACTACTATAAATGTAAGTCTGTACGGTTATACCTAAATTGGAATGACATTATCGCTCTGATAACATGTGATTGATATCGCAATACGCCGATACGACGATATGAGATGTAAGATAGTTAAATTGTTTATTCAAACTTACGAACACTGAGAAATTTTGCACTGTTTGAATATAAAATGAAATATTTCCTTCCTCCGGATTGGTGAATGGCACAGGTCTTAAAAATTTGCGCTTCTTGGATATGTTGGCGTTTTCTCGTTTGTTTTCTTTCACCGTTTTGACAGCAATGGTATTAAAATGTTACTCAAAGTACTTGTCTAGGTTGTCGAACTTCCGACTTACAGCTGGGTTACCACTGGGTCACCATTGCTATACACCGTTGAATTTTAGTCATCTTACACTATCCTAGTTCTTCTTTATCCAATGACCATTTAACATTAGTAAAAATAAACTATTTTGAATAGTTAAAAAATATGTCGTGGTTAATATAGTTGACGTGGATGGCGATATCATTTTAATAAAAGCAGCTCATTCGATTAGTACGTATACACTATGTAACGAAAACCCTGCTGTTCCTTTCAGGGACATATAATTTTACCTACAAGCACATCATTAATGAAGTCGGAATTAGAAAACAGTAATCATTGTCTTTTCGAGGGGTCACAATCAAATACCTATTAAAACCGACAAAAACGTTTTTTTTTTAGAATATCTGATTTTATAAGTTAAAAAAATTGGCGGGAACATTCTACTTATGTCTAGTTTCTTCATGCAGAATTTCAGAGCTAAAAAATCAGTTAACAGATTATTAATATTAATAATTAAACATTTATTTTAATTATTTTTGTTGAAAAATTTTTATAAATTACTTGCTTTATTACGTCCGTATGCCGTTTCTTAAAACGTTTAAAACGTCTTAAAAGGTTGAAGGAACAACAGGGTTTTTGTTACATACATATTGTAAAGTAGGGGGGCAAACACTGTGACGTTATTTTGTAATGGCGTGAACAGTCGTTTGCCCCACTACTACATAAGTCGAATGAGCAAGTTTTATTAAAATTATATTGCCATCCACGACAAATATATTAATTTATTAATCATTGTATTGTTTCAAAGTACGTCATGCAACTATAATGCAAGATATTTAGATATTTAAATTATTGAAAAACCATTTTTTTTTTTAAATAATGTGTAGTAGTCATGGGTTAGATGAAGTAGGCTGTCTTCGAGAGAGGACTAAAATTCTACGGTGTATATGTTAACGGAAATGTATGTAATGCGTCATTGTATACAATTCCTAGGAAATTTATATAATTCCTAAATTTGCTCGGAAATGTGTGAAATAAATTTTATAACACACATTTCCTAGTAAATCTATACATTTCCTAAATAGCTAACGGAAATGTATTACTTTATAGATGTCCATTAGTATGCGGGGATTATAATAACCTAATTGTTTCAACCGGAGTCTTAATAACAAATCTGTTTCTAAGTTTAACAACGTGTTTTATTAATTTTAATCATAGAAAGCATGGTTTTATACATTTCCTAATACGATATAGGAATTTTATACAATTTCTAGGAAATGTATACATTTCCCAGGATATGTGTGTATTAAATAATGTTTGGAACAATATTTTACACATTTCCTATATAGCTTCGGAATTGTATACATTTCCTAGTAATTGTATATAATTCCTAGGTTTCATACATTTCCGGTAACATATATATATATATATATTCCGGTATACTCTCATACTACCTACTTTTTTTTGCCCTGGTGTTTCTCTAGCCACTCCTCAAAAAGAGGAATTACCGCCGCTATTGTGGCGTGCCCAGCACTGGTTGGTGAATCGCACTCTCCATGTCGTCACATTGTCGTCACGAGATCCCGCCGGAGCTCTGTCCGCCGTACCGCGATTTCTCGCGGCAGCAGAATTAAGCTACGGCGTTTTGCCTCCTCTCGGCTCTCCCACTCATACTACCTACCAACACGTTAACAACCTATTTATAAAAGACATATTTATATAAAGGGTGTATCTGACATCGACGCACAAACGAGTACCATTGATCCAGTACATGATTCTGAACCCCTCAGTGGTGGAATTTTTCGTCGGCATTTTCATGATTAAAAAAAAAAATGTAGTTTTTGTCACTTTGGACCGTTCATTATTGCTATACTTTTATAACCCAATAAGATTTTAAAAAATAATAAATTCGCTAATTACAGAAAAAAGCGCAATGAAAATAAACCTCGAAAAACTATCTTATCAGCTGATTTAATAGAGTTCACATTGGGGTTCAACTTCATACCTACAAACCCGCACGGCGGCACGCTTGCAACGTTCAAAGGCCGAGCCGACACTTTTTTCAACATTGTTATTTCTGCAACCGTTCATTAACGACATAAATGACTCTCATAATTTTATTAGTGGCATGCGGTCTAGCCTTTTCGCGAAGTCTGCGTTACGATGTCAGATACACCCGTTATATACAGTATGTTACAAAAACCCTGTCCGACCCGTGAAGGTGTTGTTAGGTATCGTTAGCTGATTCTACTAATGCGTACATAACCTGGCTAAACTAAAAAAAAAAATACCCCCTTAAAAATAAATAACTTAAATAAAATAAATAGGTAATTTCATGGCAACACAGGCACAGGTCATGACCTCAGTTGACCTCATGCATGTAGGTATTGGTAGTCTAACCACGTTTATCGACTCTAGAAAGAAACAATGATACCTACTTAGGCAGCTCGTGAAAAGAACTTTTTTTTAAGTAGGAAGGTCGTCTGACCCTCCGAATGTATCTTCGAATTTCATTCGATGAGCACAATGGCTGTGGCGGAGATGTTGTTCCATATTTCGTTCACTAAGAACGATACCGGCCTGGCACCGTCCCACGAGATTAGCACGGTGTTTCACAACGTTAGTCCACTCCTACCAATCCACTGCTCGCCGAACTGATAGTGGAGGTACTCACGTACAGGTCGGCAAAAATATGGTGGGGCACCGTCATGCTGAAACCACATTGACCAAGAAGGTAGTCACATCCGAATCGTTCAACACCTGATCACAACACAACACAATTGCAGTTTTACTAGGTACCTTCCATCAGCAGGTTACATTACGTTAGAAAACTATATGATCACACAATAAACGATACGTCTACACGGACGCGATGTCTACGCGAAACTAATAAATTTAAAATAAAAATGATTTTTATTTCATAAAAATGGGTACTCTAACTGCACGGCGGTGCCCATTGACTAGAGGTGTGAAAGTATTCAAAATATTTTTCGTATCGATTTTTGGTATCAATTTTGTATTTCAGAATTTCACGCATCGATTCAACATCGCATGGCATTCTTTAGATTTTAGAACTTTCACATAACTTAAATCAGGTGAACTTAAATGCTTTACATTGTTTATAATATTCTCCTAAAATCGTATTTCATAAGACCTTTCTAGTTCCTATTTACTAATAATAGGTACTTGTGTTACAATATTGTTATGAATAATTAATCGATAATCAAAAAAAGTACTTTTACCATTAGGTAATCTGCGTTTTTACAACAAATCATTCGAACAGGTAAAAGTTTCGAATAGTAGCGACAAAAACAAAACGTTATTACGCAAAAACTAGTACAGCTCTAATTATTCCTTTGCGCGTCGGCGGCTAGACACACTGACGCCGCCGACAGTTATAAGGTCTAAAATGGTGTTTACACTTTTTTAAATTTCCCGAATTTTGGGGAAGTTACAGTAAATTCGCTGGTAAAAAAGATTATTTCAAAATTCATTAGTATTGTTACTATGATGATTATGCAAAATTTTATATTTTATTTGGTCATTTGTTTACCTAACCCTTATTATCCTTGTGGGTCGGACAGGGTTTTCGTAACATACTGTATATATAGCTTATAAAAGACACATCAATTTATAACTATTAACGGCTTTGTACCTAGTATCGTAATCGTATCCGGATATTATCGCAAATTCCGTTCGTATGCTCTAACTTGATTGATATTTTGTAATAATACACTCGCGGTTATTACCCATTACCGTTTATGCAGTTGAGTGAGTAATGTTATTGACTTATTAATTGATTCCAAAGTCGTATGACATCACGCCTGTAATCCCCGAAGCAGAGGTCTACCTAAAGTACAGACACGTTTCCCAAAGGGCACCTTGGAAACGCGTTGATGCATTCAGACTTGGCTTTTCACCACTTCGCGACAAAGACAAATCATCCAGGGTCAACGAATGTGCTTTCCGAAGCATGGAGGGGTTATGAAGTTGAATGTATGGTCACCCATCCGTAGCTTAACCTTCCATCAGTGCATTTGTTATTATTTAACGATGAAGCTATTGAATGTTGATTTTATGTGAAAAGTCTTTGGAAGAAGCTAGTCTTTCAATAGAAATAACTAGTTACGCCCCGCGGTTTCAGCCGCGAAAGTTTCGGATCAAAAACTAGCACACAAATGTTAATCGTGGTTATAAAGAAACCCCCTTTATTCATAAACGTTGCTTAAAGTTCACTAGTGATTAGTGACTGTTTAGCCATACATTTTTAACGTTTTAACGTTACTTTACTTTAATCATCGTTTATGAATAAATCCCTTAAACACTATGGTGTTTATTCATAAACGATGATTAAAGTTAACTTTAAGCAACATTTATGAAATATGTGCGCCAAATTTCATCCGAATCTATTCAGAAGCGTGAAAGAGTAACAATCATACATTCAAATTTTCTCGTTTACAACTTTAGTAAGGTAGAATATTAAACTACTTACTTCTTATTCTATTAACCTAAAAACACCCTTGCGCCCATTTTTTTTTTTATTGTGACAAATACAAATGTTTTCTGACAATAAAACCTAAATGAAAAGGATGGTTCCACACATGCCAAATACGGACTTACCGTAGAAAACTGTCTTTTAAATGTATTTCAACAGCTGAAAAGGGTATTATTGGAAACGCTCTCAAGGAAGTGTCGTTCAAAACGAATAAAGAAACGGATGTTTTCAGGGTTTATTTTCATGTCGACGAGCTTTTTAGAAGCAAACCTTTTTTTCCCTCTTTACGACCGTGATATTTGTAGACTCCAATTATTATGATCATAGATAAAAAGCCGTAAACGTCAGACGTTGTAGCCCTCAGTCATAAATCGCTACAATGATGTAGGACTTCTATCCCGTTCTATCCCATTGCATGACAATAAATGCTGTCCTTCCCACACACAATCGTCTTCTGCTAATGAAGGTCAGGATGACTTAATAAAATCACGTAATCTTAAAGTTTTAGTTTTCTAGACTGGCTATAATTAGGTTACGCCTTCACCTATAGAGGATATTAATAAAACTTAAATTAGACATAAAAAACTAAACACATTAATAGGAACCAAAACTAATAAAGAACCGGGACTGTAAGAAAAAAGGTTTTTTATTTTTTATTTATTTATTATGAAAATGGAAAGAGGAAGGTAAGTTGTTTTCCCACTCTACTGCGATTGTGGGCCAATTTTTAAGGAGCCCAAAATACAAATAAATAAACAAAAATAATAAATAAATACGTAAAATCTACTCTTCATATACATAGCCATCAAGGTGCTTCAAAGTCAACTAGCATTCTTAGACCAAATACCATTCAACATAATACAACTACAATATCACAGTAGTTCATCCACGATTATGCATACAGAGATGCGCACGCGCGTGACGATACAATCATGAATGCCATCATTCATACATATTATCATGCGAACATCACCAAATATCTACGGTACGGTGTGCTTTGACGAGTTATTAAGACGATTGTAATAATTAACAGTTAAATCGATTTTTGTCGAGTCTTAAAATTCGCTTTTTGCTTGAACGCGCTAATCTCACGAACTACTGGTCCGATTTGAAAAATTCTTTTTGCGTTGGATTCCTGGATAGCCCATTTATCCAGGAATGCACACATATTTAGGCACCACGCTGTGACCAAAAGGAGCGGAGCTTATAAAAAAAAACAAATATTAATCCTTATCCAAATAAATAAATAATACTATTTAATTTTGAAGAAAATTTAATTTCCGCTCAGTGCAAATATTTGTATCCATGAATATGAATATTAGCACTGGTCTGGTCGTGCCTCGGAAAGCACGTTAAGCCGTTGGTCCCGGTTGCCATACGAACATCTAATGGCAGTCGTTACGGGTTGTTGGAGTCCTCAAAAGTCCAACCAAGTCCAACCATCGGTCTAACTGCAATGCTTCGATATCGGCTTCGGGTTGTGGAGACCAGACGGCAGTTGCTTCACGGAAGTTTAGCCAAAATCAGCAGTTAGACTGGTAAAGCGGACCGCAGACTTCAACGCTGAAAAAGCTTCGGATGCGACTGGCATTAACGCTGAGATGATGATGATGACTTACGTCCTATATAATCCAAGGTTGAGCAACACTTTTCACTATGCTGTTAGAGAACAGAAAGCTCTAGCCAGAAATTTGTGATATATAATTTTTCAATAAATTAGGTATAGACCTTATCCTGTATATTTATGTCACTCAAATATTTAAACCCTTACCTTAACAGGCGCCTGTAGAAAGCTATCGAGTTGTTTCACGTACTGTGTCGCCGATACCCTGACAAGTGTCGTCTGCACCGTGACATGTGTCGATTGCTTCCTGGCTTGTGCAACCATGCAGTTTGATGCATGTTCTAGGTCTTTTGTTGTTTGGTATGCTAGTAGATGGTATGTCGTTTTGCAGATCATTAAATGGTATTGCAATGTTTCATGGACAAATGTAAGGAATATTTCTATCCACCTTCCAATTTCGTGTTTTCTTTTCTATTTGTGTTTCACACTTTGTGTTGTCTACATGTGTTAACTGCTTCAAGTTTCCTTTTATCATTAGCAATTATGTCCTACTGCTGGGCAAAGGCCTCTATTCTCCCTATTCACCCCTCTCTGCCTATAACTAATCTTTATTTTAAACCAAAACAATTAGGTCTTTAAACAGTCCTAAATTCTATTGCTAGCCCGCTTGTCCTAATGAAAATTTAATCCACTACGTTCACCCTAAAATACATTCATAAACATACGCCTTTCCATGGCCATATACTGCCTGCCCAGTATATGACATAATCCCTTTTGCTACGTTATCGCCATATAGCATGTAAATCATAACCCAAGGGACTATAAGTAGTCTGACTTGTATAAAAAATCACCACGGTGAGTCCCTAACGGTATGCATAAATTTACTTACAATAAAATGTAGAATTTCCTTTGGTGTACCTACATTAAAAATCTAGGTTTACATCAAATAAGTTAAACTAGAAACTGCATCTCGATAATTCCCTGTGTTTGCGTTGGAATATTCTCAAAGCGCCTTCGTTACCTGTTTCGCTTGTACTTGGGAAGAAATGATAGATTTGCATAAACTAGGTCAGTCCTGTTTTCCAATGAATTAATCACTCTGTAGAGATTGGTTTGTAATTAAAACGACCATCATCAAAGGCTGTCGTTATCGAAGGCTGAATTATAGTAACAGACAGTGTTTATCAGGATATTATAATGTTTCTGCTTTGTAAAACAAGAGGATGCCGTCATTTTCTACGTTAACCAATGCTTAGTGAATATCTTATATTGATGATTCTTCTATAATATTCAATCTCCAAACTTGTCTTACTTACTGTATGATGGATCTATTAATATTATTGCCAATACGACATAATTGTATAATGCGACAAAATTTACAGATTTTCACGACCCGTGCTCATTAATGAGGCACTAAAAATATGAAAAAAAAATATCTGGTTGCGGCTTGTTATTTGACGGCCTCTTCCTTTCCTATGTAAAAGGATCGTATATTATCGAATAGACGTTTGATATTGTAAAACTTAACGGTCATTTTCCTTTGTCAACAGTCAATGATCCAGTTAAAAGAACGCAAAGAAATGGACGAAGCATTCAAGAAGGCGCAGAAGCCCTGGGCGAAGCTACTGCAAAAGGTGGAGCGCACGCGGCTGGAGTACCACACGGCCTGCAAGCAAGAGAGAACGGCACAGAACCAGGAGAGGAATGCCAGCGGAGATAGCTCGCTTAGTCCGGATCAGGTCAGTGGAAGAATCTTTTTATGAAACGAATATTATGTAGCAATCTAAAGACAACAGCTTAAAACTATCTTAACTCATTGAAAGTATATGAATGACACCCAAAAAAAATTTTATTGTTAAGTGTAGTATCCCGTCAAGTGTGAATAAACAAAAAAATGCTTTAGTAGGAGAGCAAAATTTGTATCAGTCATTATTAAAAATGCTGTAAACGAAACAATAGAGAATCAAACTGAAAGTGTTAAGAAAATACACGCATAATTAATTTAAGGTCAAGGGTAAAGGCTAAGAAGAACATTAGTTTTGTTTTGCGGAACTTCATTTATTTTTGACAAGTTCTTCAAGAACAAAATTGCTGATGTTTCTAGAATCTTCAGTCAAAGACGAACACTCAAACACCGTATAAGAACCAACCTTCACTTATCTAAGTGAAGGTTGGTTCTTGTAGCAATACTAACAAAATTATATCTAAAATGTAAACAGAGTTATATCTTCATAAAAGCTTTTTCACCGATTTACACGTGGTGTTAGCAATGCCGGTCTCACACTGGCTACGAACATTTACGAACAAACGAGAATGTGGGTAAAAGTCGCATTTTCTTCAGTATTATCACGGATTCGCGGTCTCTATTCAAGATGGTCCGCTTTGTGACACCCAGGTGATTAAATTAGCCTGTCCAAATGATCCAGGTGACTAAAATCGTAAGTACTTACTATCGAACTAGTTTACTACGATTTTTATCGATCTGTCTAAATGCGGCGGTGAATCGGCTTGTAAGGCGATTTTGCAAGAGGCCGCCCGCACCGTGAAAATCGACCTAATGCGCGTATTCCACCCATATTCGGTGCATATTTGGCGTGATCTCGCACCGGCCGGTAGTTTGTGTGAGGCCGGCTTTGAATGAACACACGTGGGATTTAATTGTTATTCGAGGCACCCTCATATTTCCTTAGCAGAAACACCGGTGTTTTACAATAATAGGATATACTTTATATAATTAAGTTATTGACGTTGTTAATCACACACTTTTCTTGAGGATATGAAGAAATGGATTAGCAATACTTTCAGAATGAGCCAGATTGTATTTAATAGTGTCTTACTGTGTAGTTAGATGCTGTATGTATGATTGATTTTGTATGTATTTTTGAACATTCAGAACATTAGATTCAGCACCAAAAATTTTGGTGAATTTTGACAAAATGTCACGCGTCACGTCTATTTGCCACATTCTCAGAAACGAATAAAATCTTCGAGTCTTATTATTCGATTTGTCTTATTGACCCAATTTCGTATCGATTCTATGATGTTGTGAATAAGCGAAATAACCATGTAACGCATTTATCGTATCACGAAGAAGGCAGAAACTGTCAAAATATCAAATACTTCGCAGTATATTTCCAGATAAGTTCGACAACATATTTGCTTATACATATTATCTGTTATCAAATGATTGACTTATCAGAACGCGTCCGTGATGCAGTTCGATGGGAATGATAGCGATTCAATATACATCATTATGCCTTAACTAAAAATATATGAATAATACTCAAATCAAGACCTTAGAAGCATTAGGTGGAGAAATTTATAGGTAGGAGCATATTTTTTAACAGCTGAAATTTGTAAGTTTCGTTATTTTTTTTTTTTTTCTATCATAGTCCTAAGCCTAGCGTAGCCTTAACTGACATGCTCTGTCGGTTTTATTCGCAAAAGATTTGTCAAATCTAACTTGCATTTCCAGAGATTAGGTCGTTCAAACAATCTCTTCGGTTTTATTATCAAAAAGTATTGTTAAAACAGGCAGAAGAAATATACAAAGTATATTTAATATCAAGGAAAGTTATAAAAGGGCTGTTCCTCTCTCCTTGTTTAATATTTTGTTCTGCCAACCGAGATTCATAATTGGTCCTATTGATTTATACTTACCGTTTGTATGTACGGACGACAGCAGTTCAAGCTACCCCAAACTGTCAGATATTCCCAATAAACCTTGAGCCTTAATACTTTAGAGATAAAATTGAAAATCTAATAAGGAAATCTGAAAGATTGTAGTAGGTTGATGTACTGTACTGTTTATGCGAAATCTGAATATAATGCACTTTTTTGTGTAATTAGCGAATTAATTAATTTTTCCTTTAAAATCTTATTGGGTTATAAAAGTATTGCAATTATGAACGGTTTTAAGTGAAAAAAAAAAAACATCTTATTATTTTATTTTAAATCAGGAAAAAGCCGACGAATAATTCCACCACTGGGGGGTTCAGAATCATGTACTGGATCCATGGTACTCGTTTGTACGTCGATGTCAGAGACACCCTTTACACAATATGGATGTAATTAAGAGTGAATTAAATTAACAATGGTCGGGTAATGTTATTCTTGTGACAGATAACTGTTATAGGAATAACATTACTTGTCCAACATTATTGAAACATTCCATTTACAACCAACAATGTCCAGTTTTTTTTAAATAAATATAAACTAGTGCTTGACCGCAATCCGGCCCGATGGTAAGCAGAAAAATGCAATCGTTGATGGTAAAGTGCGCTAGTTTATTGAACCCATTTAATACTCAAAAAAACTGAGTAAATAGGTAGGAAGACGGCAGTTAAGGGAGGTGATGCAATGTTAAACCCAACAACACAACCAACGATGCTGCGCCAAAGGGAGATTAATCTGGAGACCCTTCACGACCAAACTTCAGACACAACAACATTTGGCGCATCGTACCCGGCACACATCTCAACACAACTGCTCAGACCCGTCCTTCTTACGGCTTCACTAGACATTATTCCGAAAACGACGAATCGCTTGGCGGCAACACTTTGTCTGGCGGGTGATAACTTCTGCCGGCAGCCGATGTTATGGCCTACCACCATTGATATATTTTGTTTAATATTATATCAATGCCTACTACCGAGAAAAATATCTCCCATTCCATGTACAGCAATTCCTTAACGAATGTATGACGTGTTTTGTCTATACGGTTCGGCGTACGAATCACTCGCATTGGAATGTAAGTTCAATCACCTGATTTGTACGATTTCTAACAATGTACGCTAGAATTAGGTCGAACTATGTATATTTTAGGATGGATTTAAACAAGGAAGTTTGGATAGTTCATCTTAAAATGATGTTTGTTGAGAAAGCTTCAAATACATTGTGTTTCAGTTAATCGTTCTAGCTCGCATGTACCACGGTAGTAAAGCACGCTATAACTATTTTTATATCTTTATCAACTGCAATTCCGCTTGAGGGTAATCAGTGATGCAATCGTTGATGGTAATGCGCGCTAGTTTATTAAGAGGCTATTTACTCAGTTTTTTGAGTGAAGCGGACGGAAGACGGCAGTTGAGCGATGTGATGCAATGTTAAACCGAGCAACACTACCGACGATACTGCGCCAGAGGGAGATTAATCTGGAGACCCTTCACGTCCAAACTCCCGACACAACAACATTTGGCAGCGCATCGGACCCGGCACACATCGCAACACAACTTCTTAGACCCGTCTTCCGTACGGCTTCACTAGACATAATTCCGAAACATGAATGAATGAATCGTATTTTTCCTACACACTTTAAATAGAACTTTAAGTAATAAATTCCTCACCCTCTTATATTCCACACAATTTACTGACACCTTTTCTTAGCACTCCAGCCAATTATAACTGCGTAAACTCGAAAGTAATTAAGGCAACGTACCAACATAACACGTTTAAAAAATTCCGAAAAGTTTCGACTTCATTAATTTCGAAGACAGTTCCTTCAAGTCGGTGGTACAATTTGGGGAAGTGTTGGCTCTAAAACTTATCTTAGACAGTTTTGAAATGAGATTATGAACTAAATTTAGAACGGAGTGTAAATTTTTGAATATTGCCCATAAATATCTGTAAAGGGTATTATCGATACCTACTAGTAAGATGCAATACCTGAAAGAAAAGCTCGAACTTCTACTGTGTTATTTGTAAGAAGAATTATCTAAATTGTTGGCTGAAATGTCGGTATTACTATGGATAAAGTAAATTAAAAAAAAAATTGAATCAACAATCAGTAGTAACAGTTTACGCGTCATGTTCTCTTTAAATTTTACCATCAGTGACATTTTAATTTCATATCTTATTAGATATGAAATTAATGTAGGCACAAATATCAATGGTATGCAAATACTCGTAAACTTTGCCGAAACTGCAAGGGAGATGCGTCCAAATGCATTTCATAGTTAGAGAGTAGCCCTACCACTATTTCAAATTTTGCTTACATTCCCTCTAACTTACATATTCCTAGTTATTTCTGTAACCGTAGCTAAGGCCTTTATATTTCCACAACCGTACATGATAGATATTGTGTCATTCATGTCACGACGGCCGTAGTTCTGGAAGTTTCAGACACTATAGAGTACACCCATATTTCGCTAGATATTTTAGAGCCCCATGTGACAGGGTCTCCATAACGTGCAAAAACTCCAGACTTCAGGTGTAAAGACCGACGAGGCAGTCATAAATAAGATCATCCATCATGTATGGATACGTAAATGACGTAAATACGTCTTTGTTTTCGTAAATAACTATTTAGTTTTGTATTACATAGGGAGTGCGGAGCATTCTAACACAAGCAAATTAATTGTATAAAAGGATGCTCCTAAATGTAACTAGCATAAGTTATTTAAGTTACTGAATAAACTTTATTATTACTATTATGTGTCATCAATCTGGGGTAAAACGTAGCATGCAATATAACACAAATGAGCCGTCCAATACATTTATGGCCCATATATGGTGTCTCCAGTTTGGGATAAACTTATGCAATGGAACATGAAATGTAAAGAATGAAAATCCTTTATTTGCGGTAAACATCATGTATAAAAGGAACACAAACATAAAAAAAATAACAAGTTACAAAAGAAAACATAGTTCGCATCCACGCAAAATGGCTATCGTTCAGCATTATGCTAAGATCTTTAGGAGACAGAAACACAACACTGGCTTTCAGCGCCAGACGGCGTTAATCAGATACGATAACATCGACAACTGCAGCATATGATTAGATATATAAAAAAGCGAACACATGCGGGCTTTATGTACGTGACTTCAGCCATAGTGACCAAAGTCATTTCGGCCAGGCTGCGGGTAACTAAAATCGCAATTTTCATAGTAGAGTGGGTTCGATGCTCTCCGCATAAAGGTGAACATGGTAAAGCAAAAACAACTAGGCGTATTTTATCAATGTAAATTTCATGTTACGCGTTTTCAATTTCTACTGGGCGTTAGATTTGATATAAAATGGCCAAATAAACTATATATTTCTTGAATGTCAGATACACTTCGATATGGCATTCAGGAGATAAACGATGATTCAAATTAGATTGATCTAACCTTCCATTGCTGCAGATGATACACCTCAGAATGAGCCATAAACGACATTTCAGCCATATCTCTTCAAATATGGTTTTTAACATCTGCATTTTCAGTGTCTAACAAGACAAGACAGCAACAAAAAATGACTTTTTTTATAATTTGTATTATAAAAAAAAGTCATTTTTTGTTGCTGTCTTTGGACCGATGAAAAATAAAATATCACGATGTTTTGCCAAGTCGCAATAAGCAGAGGCGGGTCGATCGTCAAATAAAAATGCTCCAGAAATCAATTTTACCGTCATAAAAAAATACTTAACAAAAATTTACTCAATAAGAGGATATTGAGTAAAGTTTTGTTAAGTTTTTTTTTTAAACATATGTATATTGTATATGTTTACATGAAAAACCACCATTCTACCGCCAAGTGTATATATGTAAAAAACTAACTTAGCCCAGTCTGTCTATGTGATTGTCTCGATCGATTGCAAGCCAGCAAAGTTCCTTGACCACTGGCCCCGTTCACACAAAACTTTATACACGAACTATATGTGCTTACAAGGCGGTTTATTTTTATGTAGTTTCATTATTAGATCTGTAGCCTTTCAGGGCTGTAGTTATATTATAGAAGTGAAGATTCATCCTAAAGGCTCTTGCAGAACCTTCAACTTTTTCGATATCATTATTCGAATAAGATGAACGCCTGTCAGACGCCTCGTTGACAGAAGGCCTTAATACCCAGCGGCATCACTAAAGTTGGTTATATTAAAATAGCCTGTAGAACCACAAGATATCCTGCACCAAATACGTGGACAAGCTTACCATTTTCCTAATGGCAAATAATACAACAGCCTGGGTGAAAGTCAGGATCAAAGTTGAAAACGTTACTCACAAAGGACTTTCCACAAATATAAAACGATGCGCCCATTACGTCCTTATATTTTTCCTTTTGTATACCATTACATTCCTTCTTAAACTTTCAGTCATTACCATTCTAGCTTTTTTAATAGGACATACGAAGTCTCCGTATTGACCGGCTAGGGTCTTTGACCAGGACCGTCATTGCCCCAACATCGAACCGTGTAATTTAAATTATTTATTTACATAGTAGAAGCAGTATTGATTCCTATAGTTTTGTTCTTCGATGAATTATAAGTCTATAGTGTGTCTGACATGGTTTCTATAATTGTTTTAATTTGTTGACGGTGTTACAATTCTATAAGTTAAACGTATTCCATATTTAACAGCTAAGTATTGAGAGAAAGCAGTTGTGACTTACGAATCGTTGTTTGAACCCATACAGGCGCATTAATTTGTGTAATTTTTTTCATCCCTACCTCCCCCAAAATTCTGAAGTAATAGATCTCGTTCGTCAAGATCTTTCCTTCAGGATTTTCGTTCTAGAATATGTTCTAGAACTATAATTTCATGACATGTGACATCTATTAACCCACCTGAGGCCTGTGTCACAATAAACACAGGAGTAATTCCTAGAGAGGGGCAAAGACAATTTAAAAAAAATGGGATCATTATAGGCTAATTGACAATTACGCTAGCTAAGTTCTTCATATCTTTTTCAAATATATGTGTAACTGAATGTGGGTAAAAGCAAAATAATAATATACATAATTTAAACTCAAAAAAGGTTGGAAATTCAAAAGGATCATCACGCATAATTTACTTTCTCTAACGAACGTGGGCCAATGTCCAAATCATCCTGTCACTCATTCCAAAATATCATATGATTTAATATTTCAAAGAAAATGATACCCAAACCTCAACAACACTCTTATCAAATAGATATACGCTGCCGTAAATGTTCATCACTGCGCATATCGTATCTTATGACGACAAAATTATATAAAACAGATTTAAGTAACAATTTCCTGGTAATCCTGGAACGGAAGAAAAATGTTGATGTAGACGCTTTATATGAGCTGGTGATGTTAAATCGGGAAATTGGTGTTGAGCGTTAAAATATTGTGAAAGAGCTTGACACAGAATAAGTATCTCTGTTCTTAAATGTACTTTAAAAATTATCAACAAATCATTATTGCTTGATAAGGAAGTTTTACTGTCCGGGAACCCTTCATAGATATCCTCCGTCTGTAGGGAACGGAGTATTAATTCCTCGGCTTCTATTACTACCATAAGTCGGGGGGCTGGGGAATCCTACCATATTCGCGCTCGCCTCCATAAGTCACGCCTTAGAAACTTAATCTTCTAGGGAAATGAACTAACAACTATCCTAATTTAACTTGGGGGTTTTCGTTTTCTGGACTCTAGGATGATCTGTCATATATTCTGTCAACAAACATCATGCTCTCACTATCCACTTTAACAAATATCTCCCCACTAATTTTCACTCTCCAAATTCTCCACCACTTCCAAAAATCATCACGCATGTTCATATAGTCTTCATCGCTGTTCGATGTAAATAAATAATTCGCGGCGTCTGGTTAGCGGTTATCTCCCGAAATAAAACACTTGCAGAATCTTAGATGAGTGCTAACGTCATCCGCCCACCAGCTGCTAAAAGTTTAGAGATGGGAGATTCGTCTGTGACGTCATGAAATAATGGTCTGAGATTTTTAGGATCTCAGCTGTCGCCATCGAGTTTCATTAAAGTTCGGCTTCGAGAAGAGTCGATGCTGTCACCCACATTGCAACCTGTCTGACAGTGTATTTCTAAAGCTTCGTATATTTACGGTTTTGGTATTAAGTTTGGTTCCAAGATAAACAAACTTTTATGCTTCTTCCAGTATTTTTCAGTACACCCTTTGATTTGGTGATCCCTCTTATTTCATAGTTTATCGTTCGAACCCAGACAAGCACTTATTTATGTATTTAATTTCATCATCACTACTCTCATCAAAACGATGAAGGAAAACATTGCATCGTGAGGAAACCGGCTTATGCCATGCCGAGGAAATGTGCTAGAACCAAATTTTCGAAGATGTATTTTACATTACATCAACAGTGCCCGCACTGGGCTCATGTGGATTATATTATAGCCCACTTATTCACAGAGAAGCTCCTGTTTCCCAGCTGTGGGAACAGTATAGGCTAATTTTATTCTGATGCTTATATCTCCCTGCTGATAATGCATCCTCAAAATAATGTTCTATCCAATATTCTCGTCTTTTATTTTTGTGTTAATCCAACATGGTTATTCCACAGTTTTTTTTTAAAATATGCCAGTAAAACAACGACCCTATTCTAAGTATTCATATTGTTTAGAGTTTCTAGCTATTTCTAATAATTGACATAAAAGCAGTTCAAACTCGCAAATGAGAGCGCCAACTGTTCTCTTTACTAATTAAAATTTATGTCGATGCGGTTTCATAATTTATTAACAAATTAACATGTGTTTACATAATAAATATTTTAGAAGTAACCCAGTCTTGAGAGTATTTAAAAATTGATAATTTAAATCATATATTTCAATTCAACGCATTGGGTCATTCTGTCGGTTACGATCACACTTCGAAATCATTTTTAGTTAATCAGACTTAACATCTGAACGTCAAAAAAGATTTATAACAATCAAATCCGTCTCATAATTCAGACTAATAAATCAATCAGCTCTTTCCGTCCCTTTTTTCTCTTATTTCTATATTTATGTCTGTAATTTATATGGAGAAAATAATATTCTATCTACTATACTGGTACTGAATTGCATCGAGTTGAGACTAGTTGCCCACCCCAGTTTCAAGCAAGCAAGCACAAAGTATCCTCACAAAGTATATTCAAAATATTTGGATACCATTTACGTTTCCACTCATCTAGTCTACATCGACCTAAGTATTTCAGTGTATACGTTATCTGCTAGAAACAGGTTCCTTACAAGCAAACGAACGTATATCTCCAAGATACCATTTCACAAAACATTCCATGCTTTGCACTCTTCAATTCCAATATCTCCGTTCTCGATATTGAATAAGCATTAGAAGGCTTTCGATTACGCTATACACATACAAGCCATTCGGTTTTATTCCCTTTTGTATAGAACATATTATCGTTACAACTATAGAGCACTATAGAGTACTCAGGGTTGCCATATACGCGATCGGCTCAGCATAGAACCCAACAGTCGGGCGGAAAAATGATGTCAATGAATGTTAATGGGATATATTATCAGGAAAGTCACTTGGCTTAGTTCAATTTGTATTAGTGTCCGACCGAAATTTCGGTTTCGGTTTCGGTTTCGGCCGAGTTTCGGCCAAAAATCAAGTTTCGGTGGCAGTTTCGGTTTCGGCCAAAATAGGCCGAAACTTTTGCCGAAACCGAAACTTATTTCGAAAGTTTCCGCACGATCGCGTTCGCCTAACTTCGTTTCCCGCGGCAAGATCTCAAAATTGTTTCTGGTCATCCATAACACAAGGGAAAACCTTAATTTGGGTTCCAGGACAATGTATGTGATGTTGTCTCAATTTATATAAAAAAAAACAATACATAGTATTTAATGAAACAGTAACAAATTAATAATGTGGTAACTAAAAAATATCTATTAATAACATTTTTATTATTTTGACACATAATAATAATTATTATTATATATTATTTTGAAACATAATTTCAAATTATTGATTTGATTATTGTGAAATGGTTAAAATTTTGCTATTTGGACAGCCTCCGTGGCTTAGCGGTAGCGAACGCGGCCGCTGCGCAAGGAGGCGCGGTTTCGATCCCCGCGCAGTGCAAATATTTGTATGCATGAATATGAATATTTGAATTGGTCTGGTCGTGCCTCGGAAAGCACGTTAAGCCGTTGGTCCCGGTTGCCATACGAATATCTAGTGGCAGTCGTTACGGGTTGTTGGAGCAAACACAATCTTGCTGTACATCACACTCGTCTCCACAAAGTAGGCAACTCGTTCATGGGTCAATGTATACACTTTTACAACAAGCTTCCCATGGACATTCGAAACTTACCCATTAAACGATATAAAACCTATATAAAGGCCAAACTTTGCAAAAAGGGGTATTATAAAATCTCAGATTATTTAGAGGATAGAGAGGCTTGGGACTGAGCTGCTCGCTCTGTTAAGCATTGTTATTAAGCAATATGCGTAATTATAACGTAAATTATTGTAAACATTTTCATTTTTAATGTCTGGACTTTAAAAAAGACGATGATCCCTGAGTTTGTTTCGGCTATTTCTTCTCAGAGGTAGTCAGTTAGGAAATGCCGGCTTCATCTAGATTAAAAAAAAAAAAGAAAAAAAAAAAACAAAAACATATGACGTGTAAAAGTGATCGGTGATCCTACTTGCTTAATAAACGATTTCATTTCATTTCATTTCAATCAAAAGTCCAACAATTAGTCTAGCTGCAATGCTTCGATATCGCCTTCGGGTTGTGGAGGTCAGACGGTCGGACGGTCAGTCGCTTCACGGAAAATGTCGAAGTTTCGCCAAAATTAGCAGTTAGGCTGGTAAAGATGACCCCAGACTCCAGAGCTGGAAAAAGGCTTTGGATGCGACTGGGATTAACGCTGAGATGATGATGATTATAACTTTGCTATGAAAACTTAATTTGTCAAAATAATAAAAATGTTATTAATAGATATATTTTTTTATATTATGTTAAATAAATGATCACAACAAACTTAATATACTGTGTTCCCATTTCATGCCCTAATTAATGCAAAATAATAGGTACCTAAAATTCTCCAAATTTCAGTATTTTAAGAAATTTTATAGTTAGACACGTGAGTTTCGGTTTCGGTTTCGGCCGAAACTGAAGCCCTGGCCGAAGATTCGGTTTCAGTTTCGGTTTCGGCAGAAAAAACAGTTTCGGTCGGACACTAATTTGTATTAAGGTACCCTAACCATAACCTAGGATACAGGAGGCCAGTTTTTTTAAGCTAGGGTAACAAGTTGGTGCTACAAAGCTAGTCGCTCTGGCTTCGTATATAACACTGCAGACATCCTCAATGTTTCAAATCAGGATGGCAAAGCTAGGTTATTACTTTTGTTTGCTCGAAGATTGCCGATCGACACAGGCCAAATATGTGCGGTACGTGTCTCCGGTAGGCTGTTTTTGTTCGTCAAATACGGCCGAATCGAATGTGCCCCCCGAATCATGTGTAACACCCCTTCCAACAATAAATTACCACTATCTGACCCTTTCGTTTCCCTTATTTTTCAGATAAAAAACGTTATTCTTTTGCCTGTCATTGCTACTTCTACTTAGATATAACAAGAACTGATGGTTTCTTTCAATTTAATACATATGCCGCATTTTACTGTATTTGTCGCAGTCATTTTAAACGGGAATATTTACACTACATTGTTAATTGCTTATTTACAGTAACAAAATGATAGGAAAATGCGATGTTTGTTCAACCTTACTCTATTCCAACTAAATTCAATATCTGTTTTTTACCTACTCAAAATCAGTTCGGGATATAATTAAATTAATAATTAATAGAGTCGTTGACCTAATTCTACTTTCAGTTTTAGTTTGTTATCACAGTGCTTTTATATTCCAATATAACTCTGCCATCAATACTTCATACTTTTGGAAACCTTTGTCCTATACTAGATTCTGTATTGTGGCTACATTTGCTTCAAATGCTTATAATTTTTCTGTTTTTTTTTCTTTAATTTTTCTCTTTGGCTTACAACATTTTCCTCTAAATTCCAAAACTGGTAAACATTTTTTTTAATCTCTCTACAATCGCATTAAGTATAAACCTCATAATTTTTCATCTTCTTTAATATAATTGTACTTTTGCATTTCTATGTGTACCTCTCTTAAACTAGTATAAAATAATAGTCGGAATTGAACCTTATATTACTTGGGGTTTTTATGGAAATTAGTTCAGCCTCAACGAAAGTTGTAGCAAAATTCCGGAATACTCTAATGCTTGTTGCGACAGGTTCAAGCATCGCTTTGAAATGAAACGCAGAACCAGATTCTCTAGCGTATGTACGTACGTTAGTATTTAAGACCAGTATACGGGTTTAAATGTTATCCGACTAGAGAATCATGACGTTGTTTAGTGTAGGATGTTTCGTAAAATAGCAGCATTTTGTTTTTTCTTTTTAACTTTTCCCACAAAGGCGACTTTTCAGTGTTCTTATGGAACGTGTGATGAAATTGTTCCCAATGTTAAAATAGTCAGCACCTGAAAGAAGCCTACCTTTGTTAGGTCCATAAACCTTTACGTCATTATTGTCATTGACTACTTTATCATCATGAAACCTTATTTCAATTATGAGGCCGTCATGACATAAATCTTTCCTCTTATACCTCTCTTAGTGAAGTGGCCTGTTCCAGTGTGAGCGTTATAGGCTGATTAAAATGATACTTTTTTTTGGGGGGGTGGTAAATCAACAAATGACCTCTCTCGCTCTGGGTGAAGCGGAAAGCCGTGTCAGACTTTTACTGACCAAAACCAGGGTCACATGTGTGCCAGAGCCCACGGTATCTCTTTCCTTTTTCTTCTTCTCCTTCAGCCTATAGAGGTCCACTACTGGACAAAGGCTTTCCACAATGACAGTCTTGTGCTGCCCGCATCCATGGGCTTCCCGCACCCTTCACCAGTTCATCGATCCACCTCGTTGCGGGCCTCCCTACGCTGCGTATTCCGGTACGTGGCCGCCACTTCAGAACCTTATTGCCGCACCTGAGGCCCTTACTGCCCCACTTAAGGCCCTTACTGCCCTACCCGCGACCCTGGCAGAATAAAACGATATCCAATGCGGTACCAGTGGAAATCGGATCCCTGACATAATAATTTATCAAACGACGTGTCATCTGATGTATATGTATAAGGCTGCCTACTTACCTTATCTGTGTTGAATATTTCATGAGCTATTCATAATTTATTTACTGATGTTTTGTGTCGATGAAGTGATGTGAGTAGTTTAAACTCTGGTTGTAGAAGTTCTTAAAGTTTTCAGACTAGCTATGAATTTGTAAATTTTCCTATTTCTGTTTATATTTTCAGGGTTATCTAAGAATCTACAATATAACTGGATCTCTTTGTAGGTTGTACATTGCTAAATTCATTAATCATTGTGGTTATTTAATATTGGTATATTGGTTGATGGCGATGGGCTTACCCTGTATTATACGGAACTTAATTTTTTTTTGTTTAACTTGTTGGTTGCAGTACCAATTGAGATAAGTAACCAACAAGTTTATTGCATACACACGCTATCAGTAAAAATGAGTTTCATTTTGTCAGTTTCAACAACATTCATTGCGTTGTTCACTTTGTTCAACAAACACATTTTTCGAACACATGGAACAATGGATTAGCAATATGCTTCAAAATTATTCATAGTGAGTGTATAGTTGATATAGTTTATTAAAAAAACAAATTTTCTATATATATCAGCGAAAGCACCAGGAAATGGCAAAGGACGGCTGTTATGAGAGACTGTCTTATGTAATATTGATTTTGATATATCTAAATGTACTGTTTTTGTTTTCTAATAACAAACAAATCATTACAAGTATCCACTTGTAATGATTGTTGTTATAATGAACACAGATTCTTAGCAAACAATTCATTACGAAGGTTTATTAACATTGCCAAGTAATCTTATACTATGGATGTTACTACGAACAGGTACAAACAAACTTATTCCATAACACAATATAAATATAACAACAGAAGTTCCATTGATGTCTCCAAAATAAAGCAGAACTTGAAAAAAAATCTTTATAAAAAGGGCTAATCAATGAATAACCTAGTAAGGTAATAGTGAACACACAGATCATAGAGCCCTCCCATCTTTCATCGTCATCAACCTTTATATCGTTCCACTGCTGGGCACAGGACTCCTCTCATACAGAGAAGTATTGAGCTTAATCACCACGCTTGCTCAATGCGGGTTGGCGATTTCAGACTTAAAGTCCAGGTTTCCTCAAGATGTTTTCCTTCACCTTTATTAATCAATCATTAGTGGTCTCCCATCTTTGTATACATTCAAATTTGAGTTATCTATCACCCTTCTGTCAAAATCTGCGTCAGCCTTATTAGGTTGCCGCTCTTGTACACTGCTGTCCCGGTATTGTGCAGTGGATGTGGCCTCTTTTCGATCAACATACCAATATGGTAATAAGTATCAATAGTAAAGGTAAACGTCGTAAGGAAAGTCGTATGTGCTTGAACCGAAAATTTTCAGACCTGATAACAGGCGTCTCTCACACTAGGCCCGTGTGGTTGTGTATACGACTTGTAGGGTAATTGCGTAATACACCGTCAGTAGCAATGAGTTTAAGTTATAGTATACAATATATATAGTATAGTATACACCAATGGATTGGATGGTATTAGTCTATTACTCGATTTGGGTGCTGCTGCCGCTCCCGAGAGGGGATGTCTGCGTTCCACAGTGAGATTTGGAACATTATAGAATGATTATTCATATCAGAGCTTATCTCATTAATATTACAAATGCGAAAATTTGTAAGCTAGTTATAATAGAAAAAAGAATAGATTAGAAAAGTTTTATTTCAAACAGGAGGTCACAAGGTTTGAGGAGGTCATAAACTTACTCTAAGGTTAGTACTACTTAACTTCCAGTGTTAGTTAGTTACAGACACAAATAAGACACAGATGTAGGAAGAGAAAACCGTAAGTATCCTTTTTTATTGTTGTTGGGATGGGAAATCATCAAATGACCTCTCTCGCTCTGGCGGAGCGGAAGGGCGTGTGGACTTTTACTGACTAAAACCCACCCGTGTTCCTTCACTTGCCTGTAGGCCAGTAGCCACGGTTTCTTTTTTAACCAACCCGCAACCCTGACCCAGGAGGCATCGGTCTTCGTGGACTCCGTCACGATGTGCTGACATCTCTTTGAAGCGCGTGTGAAACAACGCGCCGTTAACTCGGGCCTGGACCTTACCGGGCGGGGAGTTAGCCACTGTAGGCCTAGTATGAGTTTTTATTACGAGACTCGATCGTCGATATCGAATGCGTTTGACGCTCTCATTTGTTGAGAGTTCTTACAACCTTGAAGCGGGCCAATCGATTAGTCAAACGCTCTCGATATCGACGAT
This sequence comes from Sesamia inferens, assembly GCA_037179545.1. Classification (NCBI taxonomy): domain Eukaryota; kingdom Metazoa; phylum Arthropoda; class Insecta; order Lepidoptera; family Noctuidae; genus Sesamia; species Sesamia inferens. Next base: position 9,283,828 of record CM073935.1, on the reverse strand, counting down.
CGAGTTTCGTAATGAAAACTCATACTAGGCCTACTGCTCACCGCACCGTACGTATCAGAAAGTTCGTTTTCTGTATTTATCCATATCGTTTCATCTTCGTCGCGTGTCGTTCAAGAAGCCATGACACACAATACAAGTTACTGCGTTGTAATTTATTATTGAGATGCTATTGTTACTAATTTACTCTGCTAATTGTACTGACGTCAACATTATTACCGATAGGTATCCTACTAGTATCGTTTTGTTATCGAGTGGTCAGTGTTGATTCATCTTTTTTTGTATGCTTCGTATTGTTTCGATTAGAGTTTAGTAATACCGCGAGGTTTTCTTTTACTTAACCAAATTGTCCTATGGTTGAATTAAATGAATTTAATGTCTCCAGCCAGAGGAATAGTGCGAGCAAAAGAGCATGTATCTATATTTACACAAAAGGTGTCGTGTGGTACTTAAAAAAATGCATTGTTATAGCCAAATATAGCAACTTTGGCTGGATGACTGATGGATCCACTATCCAGCTTGTTGAGGTCTATAGAGTGGACATGTTCTAGCTAATTATGGAGGACCTCTTTGGATGCGGGTAGTACAGCACCAGTTGCAGACAGACAAACAAAAATGAGTTTTTGAAATAATAACTTTAAACGCTACACAATAACTTCAGTTTCGCTACAACTTCAAACATTTTGATAACTTTTTCAATAGTGCTAGTCATTCTAAAATTAATTCAACTGTCATGTTAATAAAGTTAATATTTGTTTAACTTGAAATAGGGTGTGTGCAGCACCAGGCCTTGTATACTCGGTCATATCTTAAGAGTGTAAGGCGCTTAACACACGGCAACGCGCACCGCCGCGATAGGCGGTGAAGCGGATCTCACGTCGCATTGACCTCTACTAAATCCGTAGATGTCTAAGTGCTTGTTCACGTAGAAACGCGCGGGCGCGGGCGCGGGTTCGGGCGCGGAGACGTTGCGAGTTCGTGTTCACATTAGCCGCCAGGCGTTTGCGCGATTTCATAAGTTCAAACTGGTTGATCTTACCTGACGTCGCGGGGTAATCGCGCGCTTTGCCGCTAGTTTAACGTGAACACACACAAACATCTCTCGCGTTTGTAATTGTAGCGAGACCGGCGCGCGCGGCGCGCTCGCTACAATTCAAGCACTAAGTGCTCGTTCACGTAGACTCGCGGGCGCGGTGGCGGGCTCGGTCACGAAATATCAAACAAATGACGAAATATAAAGTGTTCACGTATGAAACGCACGTGCGGTGTAAGTAGCGGGCTAGCAGGCGACCGGCGCGCGCGGCGCGCTCGCTACAATTACAAACGCGAGAAATGTTTGTGCGTGTTCACGTTAAACTAGCGGCAGAGCGCGCGATTACCCCGCGACGTCAGGTAAGATCAACCAGTTTGAACTTATGAAATCGCGCAAACGCCTGGCGGCTAACGTGAACACGAACTCGCAACGTCTCCGCGCCCGAACCCGCGCCCGCGCCCGCGCGTTTCTACGTGAACAAGCTAACACACATACATCAGCCGACCGCGCGGTAGAGCGGTACTCTCGCCGCCACCGCCCCTCCGCGCTGCCGTCCGCGCGGTGTAGCGGCGCTTCACACACAGGGCTCCGCATAGGCGCGCGGATCATTATGGGTGCAGGACCAAGATCAGAAAATTCTTACCAGTGTCTGTAAACAAAGTGGTCAAACCGTGAACCGCGCGGACAGGACGTGGACCGCCTTACCGCGCCGAGCACTGCTACGAAATCGGCTTTACAGTCGCCCCCTTGCGGCTGTACGCGGTGCCGTGTGTTAATCGCCTTAAACAATTAGGCTGCAGTACAGGTTGTTATGGCGTGACAGCCTCCGTGGCGTAGCGGTAGCGAACGCGGCCGTTGCGCAAGGAGGCGCGGGTTCGATCCCCGCACAGTGCAAATATTTGTATTCATGAATATGAATATTTGCACTGGTCTGGTCGTGCCTCGGAAAGCACGTTAAGCCGTTGGTCCCGGTTGCCATACGAACATCTAGTGGCAGTCGTTACGGGTAGTTGGAGCCCTCAAAAATCTAACAATTGGTCTAACTGCAATGCTTAGATATCGCCTTCGGGTTGTGGAGGTCAGACGGCAGTCGCTTCACGGAAAATATCGAAGTTTAGCCAAAATCAGCAGTAAGACTGGTAAAGCGGACCCCAGACTCCAAAGCTGACAGGCTGCGGATGCGACTGGGATTAACGCTGAGATGATGATGATGATGATGACAGGTTGTTATGGCGATTCTTTAGAAGACATACATCCACGGTTCTAAAATATCCTACTAGGATTTTCATGATACAATTAATAAATTTAGAACTCCAATAGAAAACCCAAAAGTAATAATTCTGCTTTCACACCTTGGCCAAGTATTTATGTCAGTCTTTTTCCAGAATATCTATTACAGAAAACGAACTAAAACTGTCAGGTAATCGCAATTATCGGTTATTTATTATATGAACTTGTCACGAACACGATACCATTAATTAAGGCAATACTAAAGTCACTAACAATTACTTGAGGTAAATGTGTAGAAGTATAATTGAATTTTAATAACTTACAGCTATACGGTGATGAGGCATTTCTAGGTGTTATTAATTATGTTTTAATTACCTCTTGGTTAAGTATCATGGCTTTGTAAGTTCAAATTCAGGAAAGTACTAATTTTATGCAAGGATGTCTATGAAAGAAAAAATTGTGGAGAAACCTGCAGTTATCACATTCACTATTTTAAAGGCGAAAAATTGCTAGTTGTGCGACTTTAGTATTGCCTTAATTAATGGTATCGTGTTCGTGACTAGTTCCCAATCAACCTTGAGCCTAAACGCTTTTACGATAAAGTTTAAAATCTAATAAAGTAATTTAACAGATTGTAATACCTCAAGTGCTGTCGTCTGTACGCATCTTTTCGTGCGATTAACCACTAACTGTGGGTTTCAGCATGTCATTACAATTGCACGATGATACGCGCCTAAGCATTCTTAGAATAGGTGTAAGAAACCTTCGGACTTGTCGCTAAAGACGGGCATTTGTTTCATTATGTGATTGCCTTTAAAAAGTCTTGCTGAGATAAAAAACTGTTAACATAAAATTGGCAATAAAGATAACGATAAGGAAAAGGCCGATTGGAATAGCGCCAAGAAAACGCGTAGTATGAAATCTCATAGAATAAGAATATTTGGAATCTTACACCGTACGTACTATTGATATAATGAAAACACATTATCAGGCCATTTTTTGACATTTTAATACTTGCTAAAACGCTACGATTCAACAAAGGCTCCTAAAACTGTTGACTATCCCTGACATACAATACGCGTGTGTAATTGGAGTATGCGAGTTAATGATTATTTTTATAGCTCGTCGCATCTGTTATGCATTGGAATCTAACATGATTATAGTGGCGACCGCTTGCTATACAAATTATTGACTATATGCTGTACGCTGTTCACGCAAAACTACTGAACATATTTGATTGAAATTTGGCACATAGGTTAACATATACAAAGCAACTAAAATTATTAACAAAATACCTGATGTGCATTTTGAATTAGGTGCTAAGATTCCACTGTATTTCAAAACTCAATGTGTTAATATTCTGAAATTTTATGTAGGCTTTGCAAAGCACCGAACCGTGAACCACTTTGACCACTAGAAACAATTTTAAATACACACTCGGAAAAACACACAGTGAAATATTTTATTACGTGGGAAAATAACTTTTATTTGAGAGAATAAAACTGCACTTTTACTGATAAATGAAAATAGCATCGTTTTTTTAGTACTTCAAAAAGGTACTGAAAACACTAAATGCTTTATATGGTAACAAGTCAATTCTTGAATTAACAACCATAGACTTAATCAAATTAGGTATTTTTAAGTTTAGTTTTCGATTTAGTTACTTTTAGTTTAGTTTTAGATTTAGTTACTACATCGTTACGAATTTTAGCACTTGCTATTCTGTCTGTTCGAAATCAAAAAAATTTAGTAAAAACAAATGAGTACCACTTTCGAGCGTTCGTGTTATCCGTATATTATTTAATAAAAGACTATCGAACTAAAAAGTTGAAAATAAATATACTAGTATTGTTTATATACTATTGTCATTTTTTTTTTAACTATTTAGTTTGATATTCTTTAAAAACTCATTTTTTAGTTTTTTAAACTATATTTTCTTCGAATACCAAAGATGACAGAAATAGTTTAATATCTAACAGATAAAGTAGCTTCATTCTATTGATTTTCACCAAAAATTAGCACGATTCCAACCCCTGAACTGCATATAATACAATCTACTATGTAATTAATACACGCTACTCGAACCTTATTTTACTATTTACGTATCACACTCAAAAATCGAGCTATAAGAGCTCTCATGTCTTACTAGTGCTATAGATAAATAATCATGAGTTTGATAACTGTTATCACTCCTGGTGAACGTGGAAAATGCCTCGCTTGAAGAGACGGTGTCATCTGTATAGTTTGCATACCTACACACACGAAATGAAAATCGGTTGTTGTATCTGTGTGACCGAATTATCCTTCTAAAGTACGCAACGGATTTTGATGCGATTTTTACACTTCGAATTTATTTCGGAAGGTATGACTAAAGGGTGTATTTTTACTCTTATTTCTTAAATTATTTGCCAAACACTATTTTGTGGGAGTAATGACAATGTTTTTTTTTTTAATAATTATAAACTAGCTCTTGACCGCAATCCCGCCTGATGGTAAGCAGTGATGCGATCGTTGATGGTAAAGCGCGCTAGTTTATTAACAGCCTATTCACTCAGAAAAACTAAGCGTAGGAAGGAAGACGGCAGTTGAGCGAGGTGATGCAATGTTAAACCCAACAATACGACCAACGATGCTGCGCCAAAGGGAGATTGATCCGAAGACCTTCCACGACCAAACTCCCAACACAACAACATTTGGCGCATCGTACCCGGCACACATCGCAACACAACTGCTCAGACCCGTCCTCCATACGGTTTCACCAGACATCATGACAAATTGCTTGGCGGCAAGACTTTGTCTGGTGGGTGGTAACTTCTGCCGGCGGCCGATGTTATGGCCTACCACCGAGAAAATGTTTCGTCAAGTCCTAAAACCGTGCGAACCAGGGACGAGTCGCTAGTTTTGTTATATCTGTGAAGGTGAAACTGCGTTGGATCGGGAGATAAGTGATAACAATATTTGAAGGTTTTGGCGAATTCTTTAGTTCAAGTATATAAATAAGGTGTGATTTTGGTCATAGTCATTACTAACAACTGTTATCAATGACTTCAATTCCATTTGAGCTGTATTAAAACATGACAACACTCTGAGATAAGGAGTGGGCCATAAGCAGCCAGTCATGCCAAATGCGGGCTGACGTATGTCACAGTCTACATATTTTTGGCTCTAGTCGTCTGAAGTCACATCTAATGGCAGTCGTTACGAGTTGTTGGAGCTCTCAAAAGTCCAACAATTGGTCTAACTGCAATGCTTTGATATCGCCTTCGGATTGTGGAGGCACGGCAGTCGCTTCACGGAAAATATCGAAGTTTAGCCAAAATTAGCAGTTAGGCTTGGTAAAGCGGACCCCAGACTGCAAAGCTGAAAAAGCTTCGGATTCGACTGCGATTAACGCTGAGATGATGATGATGTTGAGTCGTCTGACGTCACAGCATTTTGCTGAACAACGATCTTTTCTTAAACAGATACAACGCACGGAGAGATGTTATTTTGTAACAGAATTAGTTATTTTCTTCACTCTGCAATTGTTTTTTTGTATGGTTTGTTGTCATCTGCAAGTGTCGCGGGCGAATCACGGATGACAGACGGATCTAATGTCATTCTTGACGACTTTGACATCAAGTCAACATTGTTTATTGGTTTTTATATTTGAGTACGAGACTTTTGACTTTTGTTATTTTTATATTTACTTGTAATATGCGTTTTGCTATTGTGGAATAAAAAATATTTCTTTCTTTAGTATATGCCAGTTTCCTCGAGATGTTTCCTTGTATCTTTTTTCTGAGTTGGCTTTACAAAATGGTGCTGGTGGCTTCCTCGTTTACTTGAATGTTCATAGGTACGGACGACGGCAGGTTAAGCTACCCGAAACTGTCAAATATTTCCAATCAACCTTGAGCCTTAATGCTTTTAGAGATAAAGTTGAAAACCTAAGAAAGAAATTTGACAGATGTAGTAGCTTGCTGTACGTCGTCTGTACATCATAACGAACATTCGTATTTATAATATTAATAGGATATTATTCAATGATTATCTCCATCGTCATTACGTTTTTATTACATTCAACAGTAGCACATATCTGTATCTTCGTGTAATTAGGCTATCGTCTGAACAAGCATACTTTCAATATCACCTGCTAATATTAGTCCAACCTTCACCAAAGGCATCTCATTTAGGCCATGTCGACGCAATGTTTACCAAAAAATGTACTGAAATTTGGTACTCTTTGATAACATTTTCCTCACAGAATATTATTCTATTTCATAATATCGTGTCTGACTTTATAACCAAGCTATAAAACAGAAGACTTGAATTCTACATACATAATCAGCCTATACAGGGTGTATCCTCACATCGTAACGCAAACTTCGCGAAAAGGCTAGACCGCATGCCACTAATAAAATTATGATAGTCATTTATGTCGTTAATGAACGGTTACAGAATTCACAGTGTTTAAAAAAATGTGTCGGCTCGACCTTTGAACGTTGCAAGCGTGCCGCCGTGCGGGTTTGTAGGTATGAGGTTGATACCTGATGTGAACTCTATTTAATCAGCTGATAAGATACTTTTTCGAGTTTTGTTTTCTTAGCGTTTTTTGTGTAATTACTGAATTAATTGTTTTTTACTTTAAAATCTTACTCGGTTATAAAAGTATAGCAATTATGAACGGTCTAAAGTGAAAAAACGACATATATATTTTTTTGAGATCATGAAAAATCCGACGACGAATTATACCACTGGGGTGTTCAGAATCATGTACTGGATCCATGGTACTCGTTTGTGCGTCGATGTCAGAGGCACCCTTTATTGTTTTGCCCCTCTGTTGGGACACAGGCCCCCTCTTGATGAGAGGGAGTAGGCCGTAATCTACCACGCGGGCCCAAAGCGGTTAGGTAGATGTCACATATCTTCGAAGTTTTTCCTCTAGAACATGTCTGTTTCCTCACGGTGTTTTTCATCACCGTTTTAAGAGCAGTGGTGATGAAATAATTTACACAAAGTAAAGCACGGTAAACTGCTCTCACTTGAATCGTATTTGAATAAAATTGAATTGAGTTTTTATACAGTATGTTAAGAAAACCCTGTCCGACCCGTGAAGGTGTTGTTAGGTATCGATAACTGATTCTACTAATGCATACAAAACCGGGCTAAACTTAAAAAAAAATCCCTCTAAAAAATAAATATTATTTCGCAAAAAGAGGTAACTTAATAAATGTGCGTTACCACCATTTCGCGGGCGGCGGGCGGCAGGGCACGCGGCACGTGATCGCATCGCTATTCGCTCATATTAATACCGTTGTAGTCACTTTTTTAAAAATTACCAAATTTCGGGGAAGATGGAATTAATTCGCGGGAAAAAAGGATTATTTCAAAATTCATTTGTATTGGTACTATGATGATTACGTAAAATTTTATATTATATTTGGTCATGTGTTTACGTAACCTTTATTATCCTTATGGGTCGGACAGGGTTTTCTTAACATACTGTATAACCAGAAATATGTATAAATCCAGAATAATATTGCAGTAACTTTTAGTTACGTTTGCATTCTATTGTGCGCAACTACTTATTGTGTTAAAGGTAACCTAAATAGATTTTTTATATTTAACTAAAATCTAAAATTAGTATTTATGAAGACCTATCCATAAAATTCCGTACACTAGACTGTTTGTGCTCAACGGAGCAGAATAAAAAATGTCTGCAAGCAGTCTTTCCCGTGTCTAATCGAAAGATCACGGAGCACCATGATTTATGATCTTTAAAATGTCCCATAATAATTGACATGCGAGATCAAAACGCATCCCGTAACGACATTTACAATTCTATGATACTGAAGCACCACGTTTTAAAAGTATCTTCAAAATGCTAAACATTTTATTTTACATAAACTGCCATGAACCATCATAAAACATCAAGAGCTAGGTGCACGGTTCCATTCATATAAAAAGACCAAATGAAACCGTATACCGGTAAAAAGCTCTTAACTCTTTAAAAAATGGTAATCGATTTCATCTACAATTTACATAAACATTTACATAAGCTCCCCAGAATTAAATAGCTCAACCAAACAGTGGTACTTCCACTTGTCCCATCCACCTGTGCAGAGTCGCTGTGCCGCATCCCACTTCTTATGCAACATCCATGCTATAGTTGACCTACATGTACCTGAGTTCTGACTAAGATCGTAATATGAGACCATTTTGTGGGAGTTATCGAAACGTACCGATGGTTGTTAACTTATTTAGTTGTCTGGGTTAACATGATCTTAGGATCAGTAATATCATTCGTTGAATGGGGTTGTAATGTCCATATAAATAATTTTCGTGGTGAATCAATTGGCAAATGAACCCCTGGTATCTGGAAACATTTCGAATTTAATTTGTTGCCAAAATTTATATGATAATTGGCGGGTGCCGATGATGCTAATTCAGCATTCAAAGCAACATGAGATTTGTTGATCGGTTAGATCAGGATTATGATACAGCTTCCAGAAACCACAGGTTCTTGACCAAGTTCGTGCTCTTACAAATTCTCTAATACAAAAATCAAATCGACTAGTGATGAACAATCCTAAAACTAGATGAACAATGATAGACTTGTTTACCCAACACCATTAAATGATACTGTATGCAAAGCAACCTAAACGTGTATGACTAAATGTTTACGATATTTTCCCTTCCAGGGAGAGAACTCCAAACGAGGACACGAGGTACGTTGGTAGTGAGGCCGTGTACAGTGTTGTGGGCTTATTTTTACCAATACTGCATGAATTGGTCGCATCTACTTGTCTTCATACAGATAATATACATACAGAAGCAAGCTATTACAGTCTTGCGAAGGAAAGAGACGAAATTGGACATCTTGTTGATTTCGACGCACATCCTGGTTTTAGACTTTCCCAGATTCCGGACCGTTCGTCAGTATCAGTAAACGTAAGTGCATGCTTCAGATCCCAGACGGCGGAATCCGCAAATCTAAAGACGAGTAATCTTTTCCTGTCCCTAATGACACACTGAAACTGGTCGGCCCGGAACCCGTTAAAGTCTTGACCGTGATATGTGACGACGATGCGGACGAGGCCCTAGAAGTGGCGAAGTCTTTGGCCAATAAAATTTGTGCTATCGACTTGAAGATAAAGACTGATCTTGATTCTCTTTCTTTTACCAGGTTGCTTGTTAATTTGCAATTACAAAGCTTGCTTACTATATGTGTGTTAGCTATATGTTGCAAATTCTCTCTTCACCCGCGTGGCATGTCAAGCCTATTTCACTGTATTATTGCATCCTTCATTTAGGACTCCAGTCGCCTTGAGGGCAGGGATAGAAATGACAATTATGAAGCACTGATTCACCAAGTTAGTCAAAGTACTTTATTACTGTTACGAACGTCGTACGTTTTGACTTTTGTCGTAATATATCAGCCATATCTAATCACAAAAGAAGGTTCTATCAGCCACTGGATATCATACACCTTATTTTTTTATACAGCACTGCATGACTTTCTGCATCTAGATTTTTCATGCACCTCAATGAAAATTGAAATGATTATCACAGGATCTGCTACTTCAAAGGATAAGGTATACAATGCAACTCGATTCCATCAATTAACTCAGACTATAGCATTCCAGACATAAGCCTCTCCCAGACTTTATCACAACACCCTGTCTTCCGACTTCTGCATCAAGTCTGTCCTACCGTCCTTCTTACGTCATTAGTCCATCTACCTGAAGAACGTCCCCACACTACGCTGCTGATACACGGTCTTCACTCCAGGACACTCAGGGTGCTTCAACGAATATGGCCATCTCACTGCGATTTCAGCCTATTTATTATGCGAGCTATGTCGATACCTCCAATTTTGTGTTGGGTAATTCATTACCACCAGCTAGATTAACCAATTTAAATGCAATGCAATTAGCAGTTAAGCGAGTGGAAGAACCCTATTTATGGGCGACTCTATAATTTACGGACTATTTTTGATTAACATTAAGACTCTTGAATTTTTACTAGTATGACTCAAATAGGAAGTTATGAGCTTTGCACAGCCCTCTCATAAAATAGTAGCTCTTATAATTGAACCGCCAATTGGAAGAAGGGAATAAATCCAAAAAATAAGAACGGAGATAATAAAAAAAAACTTCATAACTTTTAACTTTCAATTTTTAAGCTTATGGGACATCAATGATTATTAAGAAAATATAAATCCTGATTTATTCACCAACAGATTTGCCTTAAATGTATAATATTTATCTATGTGTGTTCATCGAAATGTGGTGGATTTATTCCCTTCTTCCAATTTATCATATAACAGGTACAAAATAATTTGAAATAATAGACAATATAATGACAAAAACTATTTATTTATTACAAACAGGTAAGGACACTCTGTTATTCATCTATTTCTTCACTTTCGGATCTTGTAGTTGCCCAGATCAGAATTAAATTGTAGAAATCTTTGAATTCGTCAGGAATATATTGGATTATTTTTTTTTATGTCATTAGGGTGAAGCTAAAAAGCTTCACCCTCATGGTAAGTGTAGAAATCAGCTGAATTCGTCTTTAAGTCATGAACACAAAACACATACAGCCATAGTTTTCTTAAATAAAACATTTCCTGAACTGGGATCTTAGGAATGGGCAGATTTTGCATATAATCAAATACAATGGCTCCTACATCTTTTCTTTCTTTACATAAGGCCAAAACTTCTTTCTGCTTATTATAAAACTTTTTAGCACGTTTAAGATGTATGATTTTTTTCTGCAACCGCCACTCTCTTCGCATTCTCATTGAGAGATGAGCTTTTTATTTTTGCTTCGAGTTCTTCGCAAGTCGAACAAACGTCTACTTGTAGCCGACCGAATCTGTAGCCATGATTATCATTAAAATATTTTCTGTAATAGTCGTATTTTACGCATTGATAATGGGGGTATTTTTTCAGAAAAAGTTCATACATTATTTTAACGTTTAAGTTTGCTTCTAAATACTGTATATGGTTGCTGCTGTAATGAGATTTATTTAGTGGAAACGACCGAATATGTTCATCAATAGCCGTGATTGCTTCGTTTGATAAGACGTTACCTCGATTACGATGCCGCCCTCGTTTATCTTCAGGTAGTTTTCCTTCTGATTTAAGAGAGGTAAGGCGAAAAATAGCCTTACCTTTTATAGCGTATAAAATGGAGAAAGCTTGACGGCAAACTCGAATTTTTTCATTTCCTTTCATTGCAAAATATATGAAAGTGCTGTCACGTTTTTTTGGATTTTCGCGTTTTGAACGGTGGCGATTAATCTTTGCGTATTCAATAAGACTCATCATATATATGTCCTGTTCATTTTTCGGTCGTCCATTATAAACTGATTCAAACAACTGCTGTTTTTCTTCAGTACTAAACTGCTGAGTGCAGTTTCTTTTACAGAGACCGTCACTATTACTGTTAGATTTAGCTGGCACTAACCTCCCAGTACTTGTACTCACATAAGATTGACCAAGTAGACGCAGTGACTTCTGTTTTTCTCTTTTATACAAATGGATATTTCTAACACCTTTAGTGTCTTTACCACCTTTAGTCTTTTCTTCTTTTTTGGAGTCTCAGCTTCTGACTCGTTATCAGTTGAATCGTTAAAGCTACTTTCACTGGTCATATTTAAACTTTAATGGTGAAATAATTTTTATAGGTTAAGAATATCCTCGACGCGAAACCAAACGAATGCAGCCTCAAATACAACTAAAATGGCGGCTATTAGATCGCTAGTATAACGCCCCCCACCACTATGTGATGCGATTTTGTTTATCGAATAAAAACACAGCCAAAAAGAAATATTATTTCTATACTCGTAAAGTTAATAGTTGGAAGAAGGGAATAAAGGAAGGATTTGTTTCCTTCTTCCAACTAACAATTTTTTTAGCCGCATGAATCTATACGAAATGAATGGACTTTGTTTCTTTTTTCGAACTCACAACTTAGCCCTACGTCTAACGAATATAAAAGTGTATAAAAGTGAATATGTCAAAAAGTGGCGTTTATTCCCTTCTTCCAATTGGTGGTTCAATTGAAATACGCAGTATAAATGTGTAATACATAATTCCAAAAATCTTTATTTACAAAAACTCTTTAATAAAAAACTAGCGCGCTTTACCATCAATGATTGCATCACTGCTTACCATCAGGCGGTTTTGAGGTCTAGCCCTAGTTTATAATTATATAAAAGAAACTCCATTGTTACCAGTGTCGAGGTGTATTACATGGAACTATAAATGTCTTAGTCTTTTTTTTTTTTTGCTTTTAGCAGGATAGTGTGAGGATGTACGTATATGTTTGTAAGTGTGTATTTTCATTAATTCTTGTTAGGACTGGGAATCATATTTTGGTCAACATACAACCGCTTCCTCTGTAAGGCAGATTTAAAACAAGAATTCCTAACTCCATAAAACAATGTGCTTCAAACATTTGCTAGCATAGTCGCGACAGTTTCACCGTACCTTCCCATGGCATAGTTTCGTGCCAATAACATAGGTACATAATGTTGTTCTATCGCGGCTTTCTTTACTCCCAGCCTCCATGCTGCGGTTTGACGAAATATGTTAATGATTTAGCATAACCATTGTTGGCATTGACCTAGCAATTCTATTTGTGAATAATGTAATAGTACTCTCATAGTAGAATATAACAATTTATCTGAAGCTTGAGCCAGTAGGATAAATTATATTTTTTTTATCTACGATGTGATTTCCTAAAAGATTTTTATGTAGCGTCTGAGAAAATTCATTGTGAATTAAATTGATTGTCAACGTTTGTATATTCATATTACAATAGTAAATCTGAGAGTTATGCGCTTGGCTATGACAACACAAATTGATAAACAATTAATATCCTCAATTGAACTAACAGGCAGAGATCCACCATAGTTATTATAGCATGAGCTGTGTGGACTTTCCACACAGCTCATGCTATGTTGTGCGTTATTTTTCAGGCAGTTTTAATTGCAACTGCTGGGAGATCTTTTAACTCTGTGTATCGGCTGACTGAAGAATAATTAACATTATTTGGGCTTTCTTTGAAGTTGGAGTATCAAAAATTTGCTTACTATGATTCTGGGAAACACCCCAACTAGTATTAAGATCAATAAACCTGTCTGCCCTATTCCCAGCTACATATGTTGGGACGGCTTAAAGTCTTACCAGATGTAGTGGAATACCAGTTATTTACATGGAGTGATTGACCAATCTGACCTCCAAAATTCAGATACTGATAACACGATACCTCTTGTTAGGAGTGGTTGTCGGACTTTTGGACTTCTTACTACCCCCTGATCGATGTGGAAGATCTACGAATAGCAGCCGGAACCAACAACATAACGTGTTTTATTAACCACGACCCAAATTGAATCAAGAATGTCGTTAAAAATAAATGATACTCGCAATAAGCTACATATCAATACTTCGAAGCGTTGGTGAACAAACAATAAAAAAAAAACATTGTTCTTTATACACCTATTGTCGAATATGTTAAAAAAACAACAAGACATAGGTTTTCATCCAGCGTTAACTTATCTACATCCATTTTCTGATTCGTGGAACACAATTCTGTTTTACGAACATATCCAGGTCAGTTTTGAAGATGAATTTTCAATATTGCAGTGTTCAAACTGGCAAACGGGAAACGTGGGGAAATGAAAATTCATACAGCGAGCCACTTAAATGGCGACATTAATTTAAAACACGTATACGACTTCGTGTTTTCATTTTATGAATACTAGTCCGAAGCTTTGCTCGCGTGAATGTCGGAAATTATTCCACGGAATAGTATTATCGGGATAAAAATTATCCTACATGTTGCGGCGGCCATCCATGAGGATTTTCCAACCCGGAAAGAAAGGTATCTAAGTTGACAGCCTCCGTGCGTGAAATATTTGTATGCATGAATATGAATATTTTCACTGGTCTGGTCGTGCCTCGGAAAGCACTTTAAGCCGTTGGTCTCGGTTGCCATACGAACATGTAATCGCAGTCGTTACGAATTGTTGAAGCCCTCAAAAAGTCCAACAATCGGTCCAACTACAATGCTTCAATATTCCCTTCGGCTTGTGGAGGTCAGACGGCAGTTGCTTCACGGAAAATATCAAAGTCTAGCCAGAAATCAGCAATAAGACTGGTAAAGCGGATCTCAGACTCCAAAGCTGAAAAAGCTTCGGATGCGACTGGGATTAAGCTATCTGTGTGCCAAATTTGATCCAAATCCTATTATGAGACTAATACCAATGCCTGAAATACTATTGGGAATTCATGCAAGCTTAAAAATGTATACTTAACGATAAAACAAAATTTCTTCATATTTACGTTTTTGCAAGAGTGGTGGCAATATCGTCTGTTAAATTCATTTGTTCAAGTGGAATAGCCCCTTTTAAAGGCTCTTCTTGGAAAACTTGTGAAGACTCTTCAGTTAAATTAAAGACTCTTCACAAAGGTTTGGTCCCGGAATACGTGCAATTCCAGAAGCCTTTGTGTTTAGGCTAAACTGCCGTGGTTATTTATCGAGAAATTACAGAATAAAATGTCTCAGTCTTTGTTATCTTATATTTTCACTATTACAAGTTTTATTACGAAATCGATATCGTTCAAAGAGTCGCCACTTTTTCTAATTCATCGTCTTTATTTCTAGTGCTATATGGTACATGAAAAAAGCCATCAATAAAAAACACCGCAACCAATTTACAAAGTAATTGAAAGTTCCGTTACCATCATAGATTATGTAGTTTAACTGTTCTGACGACACTTACGACCAGGGGCGGAAATTGAATCATTCCTTCTCTATATACCCACTGTAGTGTGTAACTACGTACACAGCGATAACGTTATCTACAGCAAGGTAGGAATGTAAACGCCTCAGGATTTGCGCGAAAGACTGTTTGTTCAGATAATCTTTATCCAAGATAGGAACTGTGAACTTGATGACTACTATATGGTGTCTGTTGCTATGAGGTCTTGATTCTACATTTTTTGTGAATGTGTTGGTCTTGTCGATCAATACACGACCATATTGAATCATCTGACAACTATTTTATGGCCTGTCAACAGTTTCTTCTTTTCTGTCTTCTGTCTTTTGCCAAGCATTCCATATAATTATTTCTGCATACTCTCTTGTCCTATGTTACTTGGAGTCTGTCTATATTATTAAAACTAGAGGCCGTCTGCGACTTCATTCGCGTGTAGTTAGTTATTATGCTCGGCTCCTATACGTCGCAGCGTGATGTTATATAGCCTAAAGCCTTCCTGGGTTAATAAACGCAAAAAGCATTTTTCCAATCGGACCAGTGATTCCTGAGATTAGCGCGTTTAAACAAACAAACTCTTCAGCTTTATATATGACTATAGATACAATGCTTAACCACTTCTTTTCTGGTCCGGTAATGACTATTTTTCCAACTTTGGCCAACAGCCAGTTTCTTGTAAATTCCCATGTTTGTGGAAAAAATTTGTTGTTAATGAGCAGCAATTTATCAACATTGTTAATGAGCAATAACAAAGTTGCTAGAAACAAAGTTTATATCGATTTCTTGTCCACACGCCATTCTATATCAAATGTCGGAAGTAGTTGTTGCGTTCTCGTATCTATCTTCTATTTCCCGGTTTCTTGACAAAAAGAAATACATTTCGCTCCCTCAATAACCTTTCCTTTACTTAAATCTCTTCAATTGATCTATATATTTTCCTTCCACACCTTAAGCAATCACCAAAGGTGGTGTAGGCACCCAAAATAAATAGCTAACACATTTGTGGAGCCACAATGTGTATGCGTAGGACCGCAAGTCAATATAACGGGCACCTTGTTTGTACCTTCGTTAATAAATGGACGTATCGAAATCAATATTTGGATAGATGATTGCAGGAAGTTGAATATGACATGGTGACATTGATTGGAAAATGGACGCCATTATATCATCGTAAAGTTTATTTTCGCACACACAAGAAGAATCGTCTAGGTTTGTTTTAAGTATTGGGTTGTATCCTGAAATATAATTTAATGTCCATCAGATAGATTTATAAAAAATATTGAACATTTTTTTTTTCTTTCATTCAAATACTTAAGAAGATATATTGATTTGAAATGTCGCGTGACGTCACGCCATGCAACAAAATATACGGCATGACGTAATTAGCCCCCACTCTGTAACTTTAATACGCTATTTCTCAGTAGTTTTTGATAATTTCGACAAAATAAAAAATACGGGTCTTAATTTTTTTATAATCTATAAGACGGATTATTATTATTTTTTATTTTCATACCTTGGATACATCCCTATTGTCTTTATTTTCTCGGTGGTAGGCCATAACATCGGCTGCCGGCAGAAGTTACCACCCACCAGACAAAGTCTTGCCACCGAGCGATTCGTCGTGTTCCGGCATGATGTCTGGTGAAGCCGTACGGAGGACAGGTCTTAGCAGTTGTGTTGCGATGTGTGCCGGGTACGATGCGCCAAATGTTGTTGTTTCGGGAGTTTGATCGTGGGGATCTCCAAATCAATCTCCCTCTGTGTTAAACATTGCATCCTCACCATTGCACCTCGTTCAACTTCCATCCTATTCACTCAGTTTTTTAAGTGAATGGTCTTATTAAACTAGCGCGCTTTACCATCAACGATTGCATCACTACTAACCATCAGGCGGGATTGCGATCAAGTAGTAGTTTATAATTATTAAAAAAAAAGAAATATTTTCAAATTTATCGCTGAAGAATAAAGGCTCAAGGATGATTGAGAATGTTTGACAGTTTCGGGTAGATTGATGTACCTACGAATATCTTCACGCGTTTTTAGCACAATTTTGGGAGAAGTGATGGTGGAATTATTTATTTTTATTATAATACAAAACAGCCTCTCGTGTTCGAACTACTCGTCTATCGGGGCTAATATCACTGGATCACCAATCACCAAGGCTCCTCCTAATATTTGATTACCATAGATCCTACCGTAATCGTCATCAAATATATGCTCATGATCGAATTCAGTTAACTTATCAAAGGTAATTTTCACTCGACCTGCCTCGGATTTGAATGGAATCTCATTCAGCTTTCTCATTATTTCAAGTAACCAGAATGCAATAAAACCACGGTTCACAAGTTCAAACGTCAATTTTAGTACCAATAAATTCTACTTTGACTAAACTGCCTGTACCTGACCCGCTGTTGGAACTACTCAATTTGATCGTCCCCGTGACTCTTCTTCGTTCGTACGTAATTCATTCTACCGTCCTGATGGTTATTTAATTGCATCAATTACTGTTAATCCTATTAGAAGTAGCATCCACACGCCTTGGTTTTTGTCAGTTTGAAATCTTGCTTTGATTGTATTTTAAATGTTTTAATTATTTAGTAGGTATATTGATGTTGTGTGTTTTTTGCATGGTTTTTTTTTGGGTTGATTTGGTGATTTGTTTCGTTGTAGAAATTAGATAAGATTATAATGGAAAATGTAAAATATTAATTCTTCATATTTTGTTTTGTATTCTAGTCCTTAAAAACATTCAGTGAACCGTAAAGCCCTGCTAAGAAAGCTATTTTCTAACATCCGTTCCAAACGATGGAGTTAAATTCAATTTATTAAGCTTAAGATGGAATTTCTACCAAACTGGTTCGCCATAAAATGCACCCTCGATTTTCCGATGATTAACCTGACATTTTCCAGAAAAAGTTACCCACTAAATTGGATTTCGATGGACCGTTATGATTTCCGGATTCTTGAACACCCATTTGAAGGCTCAATTTGGACCGCATACCTTCAATCATTGAATAGTCTAATATTAATATATATTTAATGCAAGATTTTTCGGGTTATAAATACTCGTTCCTTCAATTATAGAGTAGTATCGAAACTTTGAACTTTGAATATAGTTTGTTCAGAATAAGCAACTGAATCGATTCGAATAATTTTTACACAATGTTATATTTTATTCCCAAATATATTTAGAAAATATTGGAGTGTGGTTACCGAGTGCACCACGCAGTTTACGGTAGATCATACTCGTAGTAGGCGCAACAGCTGACGTCACAGGTCAACTTACCGGTTGAGCGTTGGCCATATTTTTGTTGGGACAACGAAGTAGGATAACAAGTTCATAGCTTTGTGGTTTTTCATGATATGTTTTTGAAATTTTATACATACATTTTTACTTTAAAATACTAGACACGTGTTTCGGGTTTCGCATAAACAAAAAATAATGTTTTAAATCTTTGAATCTAGCCATCGAATTATTAAGGAACTGAGAATCGTTAAGGAAATATTTTGAATTAATTAAAAAATATAAACCTATTCTAAGCAATTGCAAAATAATGCCATATCGAATTCTTCAAATAACTACATCATCGACATATCGCCATCCCTCAGCGGATTCCAAACCGCATTACACATTGGTATTGTCATGTACAATAACAGCTATTGACAGCCGTTGACCTAGAAACCGGGGAGCCAGGAAATTAAGTGTCATGGCTGCCGACCAGAACCGTATGGAGCTGTGGAGCCTTTAGGTGGCCACCTGTATTCCTTTAGGGAGCTATTTGTTAAGCTCTTAGTACTGTAGGTTATTTAGTATGGCCAATTTAAGGTTAGGGCTTTAGTAAGGGTTCTTGGTAATAGTGTTAGAATTGAGGCCGTGTTTGGAAACTTTTTGGTATGTTCTTAAGGTTTAGGGTACGTACATACTCATAATGTTTTGTTAGGATTCAGGTCTCCTTTCGAAGAGAAGGGAACTAACCTTTTTTCCCTTAACCGACGGGTCCAGTACGGATTGATGCATGTCACATGTCTTCGAATGTACCATACATTCGAACTAGTCATCAATCCGTACTAGTCCGTCTAGGACATGCTGGTGTCTCACGATGTGATCCTTTACCGTTGAATAAACGATTAATGTATAATAGTCATAATAGATAACGTGTGTAGGTGGTAGGCCAAAATATCGGCTGCCGGCAGAAGTTACCATCCACCAGACAAAGTCTTGCCGCGAAGCGATTCGTCGTGTTCCGACATGATGTCTGGTGAAACCGTATGGAGGACGGGTCTGAGCAGTTGTGTTGTCGGGTACGATGTACCAAATGTTGTTGTGTCGGGAGTTTAATCGTGGAGGGTCTCCAGATCAATATCCCATTGACACAGTATCGTTGGTCGTGTTGTTGGCTCAACTAAGTTTTTTAAGTGAATAGGCTTAAAAAACTAGCGTCCTTTAACATCAACAATTGCGTCACTGCTTACCATCAGGCGGGATTGCGGTCAAGCAGTAAGTAGTTCATAAAAAAAAGCGTGTAACTGTGTAATATAGTAAATCAAATCTAGAAGCGACTTGATTGACTTGTTTATCATGATAAATTTTCTATATAACTTTATTTCATTGCGGCGAGCTATTTCTCAATTATTCACTTGTTGCTAATACACTAGAGTATGTATTAGATCAATTGGATACAATGTGGGCAAAGAAGATTATAATAATATACTGGCGACTTTGTTCGCATGGAGTTAGTTATTTTGAACATTTTCCCCCTTATTCATAAAGGTTGTTTAAAGTTAACTAGTGATTAGCGATTCTTTACTCATACGTTTTTGACCTTTTAACGTCACTTAACTTACACTTAACTCCATAGTATTCAAGGGGTTTATTCGTAAACGATGATTAAAGTTATTTGATGTGCAAACGTCTAAAATGTATGGTTAAACAATCGCTAATCACTAGTTAAATTTAAGCAACGTTTATGAATAAGGGGTTTATTTTAACCCCAACAAAATCGATGTCTATAGATAAATTATTACACTTCTAGGTCATAATATACAGCGTACATTTTAAATTTTTGATAGGATCCGCTCCTATTGGTAAAGCCTAAAGCCTTCCTGGATTAAACGGCTATCCAACGCAAAAATATTTTTTTAAATTAAACCAGTAGTTCCTGAGATTAGCGCGTTCAAACAAACAAACTTTTTAGCTTTATATATTAGTATAGACTAGCAGCTGCCAGCGACTTCGTTCGCGTGAAGTTAGTTACGCTCCGCTCCTATTGGTTGCAGCGTGATGTTATATAGCCTAAAGCCTTCCTGGATTAATGGGCTATCCAAAGCAAAAATAATTTTTCAATTCGGGCCCTTAGTTACTGAGATTAGCGCGTCCAAACAAACAAACTCTTCAGCTTTATATATTAGTATATATAGATTAACCATAAAATACGTTATACTCTCACCAAACAATTAC
The DNA here is from genome assembly GCA_037179545.1 of Sesamia inferens. Lineage (NCBI taxonomy): Eukaryota > Metazoa > Arthropoda > Insecta > Lepidoptera > Noctuidae > Sesamia > Sesamia inferens. The sequence goes on along the minus strand of CM073935.1, from coordinate 9,263,338 downwards.
TAGCATAAAATACATTTTCTGAAAATGTTTTAAAATCAATTTACTCCCTACGTAACCACATTCCGTGGTTCAATTATTGAGTCTCGTAGGTCGGCTTAGCCTCTAGGCGGTCGTGCAATCCAATGAGGATGCAGGTACAAACGGGCGACAGTTTTGTCGCACCATTGACTCGCAACCTCACACTCCAACTACCTAATGAGGTCCGTAGGGCTATGCTGTACAGAATAACATTTATTTTACCAGTTCAATGCTATAATTACAAAACAATTAAAAAGCCATTGTGTCGCGTGCATTCACGTTGGATAGGAAGGGGTTAATCGAAGTTCTAATGAAACCCATTTTGTGTTTCTAAAAATATAATTGATTACTTCAATATACCTAATAATGGGGATGTATCCAAGGTATGAAAATCAAAAAAGTAATTAGACCGTCTTATAGATAGTAAAAAAATTAAGATTACCAAAAACTACTCAGTAATAGCGTATTAAAGTTACGGAGTGGGGGCTAATTACGTCACGCCGTGGAATATTTTGTACCACGGCGTGACGTCATGCGACATTTCAAATCAATGTATCTTATGTATTTGAATGAAAGAAAAAATAAAAAATACGAGCTCAATATTTTTTATAAATCTATCTGGTGGACGTTGAATATTTTTTTAGGATACAACCCAATTGCGCCTCTTTGTGAACGTAAATAGATTCTATTTTGGGGTCACAAAACATATGTACGTTGAGACTACACAATCGCTGACTTAGCATTTTTAACGTACATTCATTCATTAATATTAATTGAACGTCAAAAAAGGTTAAAAGAATTTACTTTTACAAAACAAAAGGGATGTGTTTTAGTTTTTTCTCTTCCCAGGGCTCCGTTAGATTGATAGCCCTGGAGACCATTGTCGACGTCAAGTAAACCTCCGATATAGCCCGTCTTGGCTATGGTACAGTAACAAAATACAAACTACATACACAATGGAAAGAAACTTATTGGGTGTAAAATTGGCAAGATTAAAAATAAGCAACAGAACTAATTAACAAACGCTTTAAATTTCCCGCTGAAAATGAAATGGAGGTGGGCGGGACACGTAGCCCGTTATGATGACAGGTGGACCATCAGAATGGTAAAATGACAAGTTCGTAGATGTCATAGGGTTAGGTTGGACAGATGAACTGGTAAAGATAGCATGAGAAAATTGGATGACATTTGATTGACGCAAAGAACGATGGCTGTCCTTGGAGGAGGCTTTTACCCAAGGCGGTACATACAATGTGTAAAGAAAACCCTGTCCGATCCGTGAAGGTATTGTTAGGTATCGTTAACTGATTCTACTAATGTCAACAAAGCTAGGCTTAACTTAAAAAAAAATCTCCCTAAAAAAATAAATATTATTTCGAAAAATCGAGGTAACTTAATGCATGTTCGGTAGGCAACACGTTAGGCATATATGCGCGGGTGTAGAGGGGCAGGGCACGCGGCACGTGGTCGCATCGCTATTCGCTCCGTCACAAATGGAGTTGTCACTTTAAAAAAAAAATATCAAATTTTGGGGAAGTTGGAATTAATTCGCGGAAAAAAAGATTATTTCAAAATTCATTACTATTGTCACTATGATGATTAAGTAAAATTTCATATTTTATTTGGTCATGTGTATACCTAACATTTATTATCCTTTTGGGTCGGACGGGGTTTTCTTTACATATTGTATAAGCCACGATATTAACAAAAACGAAGAAATTTACTGTGAACATAATGCAATTGAATTTGATTTAGAAGCTTTTTTAACTATGTAGTTTATTAATCAGAATGTGGTTTGTGGAATGAAAACAAAGCTTATTATTATTCCTTTATTTCAAGATTTTAAGACATTTTGAAATATTAACCTTATAGAAATATAAAAACATTTAAAAATATGAAAAAAAAATTATAACCCACCGACATCGGGAACGGGGTCCAAGCTACCGGCGGTCAGGGCTCTCCAGAGAGGAACCTCTTGACAATGCGAGCCGTATCCAGAAGTACCGCTTTCTGATCAAGCCTTTGATTCAACTTTATTACTATTATATGGTTTATAAGTACCTGAGAGACAGTTTGTTTTGCTCACCTCTAAACACGCACCCTTATACGCATTAAACAAGTGTTCAAGTTTTTATTATTAAGCACTACGTTTTTTTATCTGTTTTACACTCTTCTTTAAATAGCAGATGCGTAGGTACTTATTATGTATTCTCTATTTTATCTTTAATAGGCGTGTATGCCAAAAATCCCTTTTACATTAGATTGATTGCAACATGACACAATATAGTTAACTTTAAGCAACGTTTATGAATAAGGGGGGAACCCCTTAAATAGTGATTAGCGATTGTTTAACCATACATTTTATACGTGTGCGCGTCACTTATGCTTTAATTTTATTGTTTATGAAGAAAACCCCTTAAACACGGTGGTGTTTATTCATAAACGATGATTAAAGTTAAGTGACGTTAAAAAGTCAATAATGTATGGTTAAAGAATCGCTAATCATTAGTTAACTTTAAACAATGTTTATGAATAAGGGGGAAGATGTTTTAACCTTTTCTCAGGGCTCAAGAGTTTTTCCACTGAATTTAAACAACACCGACTATACTGGTGGTTTATTCTAGAAACTCTAACCAAGTTTTTTTGTTTTCATTGTGTCGTTTCAGGTACTGTTTTTGTTTTTACTTTATTTTTTTAAATTGTTTTTATTTATTTCCAATGCAAACAGCGGGTGTTACAGGTGAGGTTAAGCTGCCTAATTAGTAATTACCGCTAGTGTGTACTATAATTAAATTTAATTGGGCATTATGCTGTGTGTGCTATGCGTGAAGACAATGTTCGTAAAAGTACGCTGGTCAGGGACAACCTTTATTTGTTTATTTGTTAACGCTATTGCTGGCGGGGTCGTGACTTGAAAATAGCAACCTTTTTATATATATTTTTTTTAATAATTATAAACTAGCGCTTGACTGCAATCCCGCCTGATGTTAAGCAGTGATGCAATCGTTGATGGTAAAGCGCACTAGTTTATTAAACCCATTCACTTAAAAAACTTAGTGAATAGGAAGGAAGACGGCAGTTGAGCGAGGTGGTACAATGTTAAAACCAACAACACGACCAACGATGCTGCGCCAAATATTTGTATGCATGAATATGAATATTTGCACTGGTCTGGTCGTGCCTCGGAAAGCACGTTAAGCAGTTGGCATACGAACATCTAATGGCAGTCGTTATGGGTTGTTGGAGCCCTTAAAAGTTCAACAATTGGTCTAACTGCAATGCTTCGATATCGCCTTTGGGTTGTGCAGTCGCTTCACGGAAAATATGGAACTTTAGCCAAAATCAGCAGTTGGACTGGTAAAGCGGACCCCAGACTCCAAAGCTGTAAAAGCTTCGGATGCTACTGGGATTAACGCTGAGATGACGATGATCGCAAAAAAATATAGTAATGTTAAAATGTGAAACTAACAACAGTTTATAATTACAGGTTCATCCTAACACAGGCATCATACTTTATTACCTACATTATTTCTATGATGCTATTTTTAATTTTTTAATAAATATTTATTTATATTAACTGATAAGACAACTAAATAAATTGTACAGAATTTTAAAAAAGAGGGTAAGTCTTTAATCTGAAAGCTACAGAATATCTTCATTAGATTTTTTGATTAAATTATTAAAGATTAAGTTGTTGAGTCATTTTTAGAGTAAAATAGGCTAGTTCGATCATATCTATCATATTTTAATGTGCCAATAAAATCAAGTTTATAATCAAAATTCATAAAACATAAAATAATGTTCATAATTTTTTATCTTAAGAAGAGTTTCGCGCTTTACTTGTGTTAACTAAATGTGCAATCATGCTTTGAGTGTGATGTGTGTGTAAACACAGAAGCTCTTGGTCCTGGGAGTGACGATTGCGAATGCTAAGTTTGAATTGTGTGTGTGTGTGTGGGACAACTTTCCAACTTCATACCTTCACGCAGACATGCACAGCGTGTTCAGCGCGTTTGTAATGCATACTTATACCTCGCCTCGAGTAAAGCGTGAGTAGCTTCGTAAGATAATAATAATACCATAACATTATTCTATTGACTATTATGAATATGTAATCTCATTCCTTGATAAAGTGTAAGTAAAGTGAAGCGCTACAGTAATTACTACGAGTAAATTAGCTTGTTCCTGTGTTATCACGGCGCCTGGGTATTATTTAATTAGTGACAATCGTCGTGCGGTTTCCAGGATTTAAAATCAAAGTGCCTCTTTGATTTAGCGGTTCTCCGTTCGATTCCCAGGTCGGTCAAATGGTTATTGGGTTTTGCTGTCAGGACATTTTCAATCAAAGTTTTTATGCTTGCTAAATGGTACAAGCAATGGCCCTGGATTTGTTCCCTTAGTGGCGAAATATGAGAGGTTACTCTATCGAGAAAAACTGACGTAGGCGTCCATTTCTTTATTCATAAACTAAACTAATTTTAACTTCAGTCCATCTTTTTCCTTCTAGTTCATTAAGAAAAGGATAGAAGATAAAGTAGTTTTTCTCGGTGGTAGGCCATAACATCGGCCGCCGGCAGAAGTTACCACCCACCAGACGAAGTCTTGCCGCCAAGGGATTTGTCGTGTTCCGGCATGATGTCTGGTGATGCCGTACGGAGGACGGGTCTGAACAGTTGTGTTGCGATGTGTGCCGGGTACGATGCGCCAAATGTTGTTGTGTTGGGAGTTTGGTCGTGGAGGGTCTTTAGATCAAACTCCGTTTGACGCAGCATCGTTGGTCGTGTTGTTGGGTTTAACATTGCATCATCTCGATCAACTGCCGTCTTCCTTCCTATTCGCTCAGTTTTTCTGAGTGAATGGGCTCTTAATAAACTAGCGCGCTTTACCATCAACGATCGCATCACTGCTTACCATCAGGCGAAATTGCGGTCAAGCGCTAATTTATAATTATAAAAAAAAAAATAGTTTAGTCCTGTAAATTTGAACAGGTCTTGTTTACACTTCCTACAGATCATTATTTATGGAATGGGCCTTGTTATACTATATTATTGTATCTATGCATAACTTTTTACATTTAATAATGTGTATATGTTATGTAAAGGTACGTTGAGTAAACTTTTCCTGTATAATTATGAGTTAAATTAGTTCATTGCAGCGTTGTCGCTCAGTAGCTAAGTTATCCAATTAGTGGTAATGCTAACCCTCCCGTGTTAGGGCTGTTGTATAAAGATATGGTTTATTTTAGATTACTGTATTGATCTGTTATTTCTAAGAAGAACTAGAAAAATCATTTGGTACAATCACAAGCTTATGTGGGTAACTTACACTTATGCACGGTTCAAAAGAAATAATTTCCTACATTACACTTGTAAGTGTCGCACGTGTAAATGTCAGCCCAAAAACATCCTCTGCTGGACATAGGCTTCCCACTACCACCACTTCTTCTTCTTCTTCAGCCTAAGAATGTCCACTGCTAAACAAAGGTCTCCCCCAAGGCTTTCCACGCTGACCGGTCTTGTGCTGCCCGCATCCATCGGCTTCCCGCGACCTTCACCAGGTCATCGGTCCACCTTGTTGGGGGCCTCCCTACGCTGCGTCTTCCAGGACGTGGCCGCCACTCCAGAACCTTACTGCCCCATCGGCCATCGGTTCTACGAGCAATGTGCCCTGCCCACTGCCACTTCAGCTTAGCGACTCGCAGAGCTATGTCGGTGACTTTGGTTCTTCTGCGGATCTCCTCATTTCTGATTCGATCACGCAGAGAAACTCCGAGCATAGCTCTTTCCATTGCCTTGCATTGCCTACCACCACTTTGAACGGTGCATACTTTATAAATCCATACTATAGTGACATTTTGAAAGTTTCACGACAATATGACTTAGGAATTTTGTGTAAAGTGTAAAAATGTGTTCGTGACAGGACGTCTTCCCGATCGCTGCCATTACAGCGGTTATTACGTTTGTGATAATTATAAAAATATCGTTATAATCGAGTTTACTATTGGATTTTAAAGCTGACATCAATTCCAGTTTAAGCTGACTTCGCATTTCGTACAAGAAAAAAATAGCTTACATAGGAAATGTATACCTTTTGTAATGTCGTCGTGTGTACAAAACGAATTCCGTGCTGTCTATGCAAATTATATTTTAAAACATCGATTAAGTATAGCTCAACACTGTCTCGATACCTAGTAGTCACATCCCTATGAGTTTTTATAAGCTCACCAGAACACCTACAGGATGTTATTATAGTTATGCGTAGTTAACGCGTCGCCGCCGGACGTGACAATTTGCGACGCCACCCTCCCTTGCCATCATCTCAGCACCCCCCACTGCCAGCGTCCTCGCATTGCCATTGTGTTAAATGTAGAAGATAGTGCACGCATGTGTGTTTTTTGTAATATACGGGGTGTATCTGACATCGTAACGCAAACTTCGCGAAAAGGCTAGACCGCATGCCACTAATAAAATTATGATAGTCATTTATGTCGTTAATGAACGGTTACAGAAATAACAATGTTTAAAAAAAGTGTCGGCTCGGCCTTTAAACGTTGCAAGCGTGTCGCCGTGCGGGTTTGTAGATATAACGTTGATCCCTGATGTGAACTCTATTAAATCAGCTGATAATATAGTTTTTCGAGTTTTGTTTTCATTGCGCTTTTTGTGTAATTAGTGAATTAATTAATTTTTACTTTAAAATCTTATTGGGTTATAAAAGTGTAGTTTAGTTATAAATGTATAAAAATCTTAATAAAAACAATGGTAAAAACTGTGTTGTGGTTACCCACTTAGATAAAAAAAAATATATTTTTTTATTACCTGTCGATAACCATCCATTCCATGTTGTGTAGAGTGACGCTATCTAATTTAATATTAATCTCTTTCCCACCTCCACTAGAAATTACAAACATTTTTTTATAAGCATTTCCTTTTTTCAGGTAAGGAAAATGGCAGAACGTGTAGCCAAATGCCGCGAAGAAGTGTCCAAGAGCAGAGAGAAGTACCAATCAGCACTGGCAGAGATAACGGCCTACAACCCCCGCTACATCGAGGACATGACTGGTGTCTTCGAACGATGCCAGCAGATGGAGGCCCAGCGGCTGAAGTTCTTCAAGGATGTACTGTTCAGCTTCCACAAGTGCCTCAATATCAGTCAAGAACCATCGTGAGTATACACGTTACGATACTACTTTTCGACTTATAGAGGTCCACTTCTGGACAAAGGGCTCCAAGGCTTTCATTCTATTGCATTGCCAAAATCCCCATGCTTGGCAGGCGGCTTGGGGACCGCAGTAATTCGTTATTCCACAGGAGAAGCTCTGCTGCGTGCTTCCCTAATGTCAGTTCCTTTAGTCACCTCTTATGACACCCACAGTAGGGTATGGGGTGGTACTATTCTATGCCCGGTACGACACGGACAAATAAAAAAAGCAAGTCGATACAGGATCGCGCTGTCGCCGATCGGAGGTCAGTGAACCAATATTTTTAAAGGATGTTCTATTCCATTTGCAATTTTATGCGATTTAGTTTGTTTGAAATTTTTCACACGATATAGATAAATATAATAATAGATTTCCAACTTTATCGCTAATGTGTTAAGGCTCAAGGTGGATTGGGTTTTTACAGTTACGACTAGTACGAAGTGCTGATGGTAAAATGTCGTAGCGATATTTTATCACTCACTGTATTTTCAAATTTCGGTTTTGAGCCGAGTATCTGCTTACTCTTTCGAGGAATTCAAGCGTTATGTTATGTATTAGATGTATATGTATATAAAATTGTCATCTCGTATTTTGTACTCTGTTGGTTTCATGGATTCTGAGTACAACGAATTATATTTGATCCTATTAACATATTCACTTAAAAACTTTTCAGATTACCCCAAATATACGAAGAATTCCACCATACGATAAACAACGCGGACAGTCAAAAGGACCTCAAATGGTGGGCCAACAACCACGGCGTCAACATGGCGATGGCTTGGCCCCAATTCGAGGTAACATAACATACATTGCTACTCCGACACCGGCCTGCATACAAACCCGTCCCACTCACAGCCCAACGCATTACTATCTATTCAATTAGATCGTGTACTCTTTGCATATTATTAACGTGGATGCTTTTAGGTATTGCATTCAGTCTTTAGGTACTGATTTTTGTTAAACCATGTGGATTTATAATAGACATATTACAAAATCGATTTTTGTATCTGCCATTACTTATTTATAATAGTCGCACTCGTCAATCACTCAGTTAAAGCAACGTTTGTCGGGGTTGGTCCGAGAATGGGTAACCGTTTTCACATATCAAGACCTTTCCGTGCTTCGGAAAGTACGTTGGTGTCAGCTGTCATTCGTAGATCTTTAACAGATTTTGACAGTTGACATAAATCTGACAACCAGTCTTTTCAATGGGTGATTACCTAGTAACTCGGTTTTGGAGGTCAGATAAGTTTTAAATTACTAGATATTCAACTGTGTCTGTTTAGATGGACACAGCATATATAGTTGTGAAAAAGCAAAAATTAAACCTTCTAATGATGCAAATGAGAACTGATTTGTCTTAAAATTATAATATTCACACAATCTATTTATATAACAAGTAAAAACCCAAGTTTAGTACGTACTTTCTATGCGTAAATTCCACTCGTAAAAAAAAGATAACCATGGTTTAATAACAGTCTGTATTAGTCTTAGGCAAGAAGGTTGTTAGTTAAAGGAAGTTAGTCGTTTCAGTATGAATACTAAGCATGTCATAGATTCTAATTTTTCCCTATTATTCATATAAATTACTTACAGTATTTAGTTATTTCTAATAATATTTAGAATTCTTCGTAGAACCTGTAATAGTTCTTTGGTGGCTGCATACTGTGAAATTATTCTAGATCTCCTCTTTTGATTCCCAATAAGGCATTGTTTTTATTGTACTTCAAGAATTAATAATTTTAAGTAAAAAAAAAACATATTCTTTATTCCGAGAAAATCTGGTTTTTCAGTAAAAAAAAAAAATTGGGCCTTACATCCTAACAAAATTTGGTCCTTCGTACCAACAAAATTTGATCGTAACGGTGTGCTGCCACTGCGCTTGTAGTTAGACCTTCAAACAATCCCCTTATCACAAGGTCCTGTAATGCCAAACAAACAGTAATATTTGATCAAGATAGGTACGTTTCAACACCGCGTTTACCTCGCATACCAACCGCTAAATACTTCAAAAATAAACGAACAATTCGGACGGATTTCCTTCGACTATGCAATATTTTTAAAATTTATTTGCGATCTAGAATGAGTGAATGAAAAGTATTTTAATCCGTTCCAGGTCAAGTACGGACGTAACTGTTATAATGTTGTAATAAATTCATTGCAATCGTATGTAATACTGGTTTAATTCGTTCAGTATTGAATTGTTTTCTATGTCAGTAAGATATTTTTAAAAGTATGTTATATACTTACAGTTATTACAATCAGCCGATCCTTTAGATATAGTCCGGTACAATACTAAAAAGATAATGAAACTTTACGGACCTCACATTCTCCGGGTTTTCAAGCTTTGGAATCAATTAATAAAATAATTTTAAAGGATATTTATTGCTAATGCATTGCTTAAACAACGCAATTAAAGTGGTTAACTGTTAAAAAGGAAATCATTATATCTAATAGTGAGTTACGTATTACCCTTCGGAGGTATAAAGCTTACCACAGTATTTCTATAATATTTTATATAGATAATGAACTATACATTCAAATTAATACACAAAATCACTATTTTATTTGCACAAAAATTGTGACAAAAGCAACTAAAGGTAACGATTAATACAAGGTCGATACGCCTGAAACGGATCCAATACAAAACAAATACTTGGCGGAAGCATCAGCAATGGTCGCCCGGATGATCGCGACCGCCCGGCGACCGCTGCCGCGACCGCAGATCGCGCCCTGGTCGCAGGCGGTCCGCCGCTTGCGCCTAGCCCTGCCTACTTTCTGCTTCGGTGTGGATGAGAAAGCTTCGAGTCGTGTGGCGCCTTCAGTCACCAGTAGCCAGTGCTATGGAAGCAGCCGGTTTTATAGCAACCCGCTGATGGTACGACCACGGTGTGGGGTCGGTGAAGTAAACATTGATGTGGGATTTATACTTTGACAGAGAAAAATATACCCTTTGTGGTTGGAATTAAGCCTAAAGTCAAAGTATTGATCACATGTCTATTGTTTGCGGATACAGAGTTTTTAGCCTGGTTTTATGACCTGATGATGGGCAGTGGATTTTGTGGGTAGGTGTCAATTGAATGAGTTGATTTAATAGGATGCCATGAGGCTTTTTATACTTTTGGTGGATTCACTTGGTTGTGTTTTCTTAAAGAGTACTAATTTATATTTGAATTCAGTTTCGGGGATTTCGATTAAAGATTCCAAATAATGTCGTTTTATATGCCAATAATCTTATACAAAGATGTTTTTTTTACATATAAGAAAAGGTAAGTAAATTGTATATCACAACCAATTTGTACAACACTGCCAAAAAATTCAATTATTACATCATATCCCACAAAATGCACTGTAAATCGCCAATCATAAAGCTAGCACTTTATACTGAGAATCGATTAATTGTAATCGAATTTCAAAATGATTTTGCAAAGCACCGAAGGGTTGGTGGTGTCACACGAATAAACGCCGTGAGTAATGGTGTTTAGAGAACAATTTCGCTCATAGATGTTCACAGCACCTTTCATGGGGCATTTACACTTTGTCAGTTCGTCGTGGGTGACCGTCTGAATCGACAACTGATCGTATCCGATATTAAGGGGGACGCACTAAGATACAGCGCGAAATTCAAATTATTTAACATATTTTAATTTTTTTAAATCATTTTTAGTGGTCGGTTATAAAACAATAAAAGTTTTCACATATGTATTATTTACATAATAATTATTCTCAAAGCATGGTTTGGTTTAACTTTAAATTTAAAAATAATTTACTAAATTAGAATTGGCCTCAAAGGCATGGCAAGGAAATATTCCAATTTCATATAGAATTGTAAATACATTATTTGTTTTGGTCACGGATCTTATTTTGGTTAATATGTAAGCCAATTTTGACTAAAACCTGCAAATTGCAAAAAACGGCTATCCTGGCGCTTTCGCCTTAAACACTGCAATCAAAATTGTAATGTTCGTTCAAATTGAATGATATACCAGAAATGTTATGAAGATTTCACTCACAAATATTTGCAGAATTGTAGCTTGTTACTGACATTTGAATTCAGCAAAATTAAATTTCTTGAATTGATATCAGTAACTGCTAATCGAATTCTCCTCTTCGAAATCAAATTCTATAACCAATGTCGAAACTCCGACCAATAACACAGGAATTCCGAACCCTGGTTTAGTTAACAAATTAGCACGCCCCAATTCCGGATTAAATTCTCATTTAAGTTACGTTCTGGATTCGATTCGATTCGATGTAAATGCGAGCACTCTCATGATCACTCATCCACACTGAAATACGGGTAGCAAAAAAAAGCAAAATATTTAATAGAAAAGCACGCAATATCACAAAAATATACATTTAATAATAGCGGTATGGGAGATATCCGTCATTATGTGGGTCTCCAAAAATCAGGCTCTAAAATTTAATCGGAAATAATATGACTCTGTCTCAATAAAATTCCATTTTGAAACAAGAGAAAATATCCAAAATTACAATGGATATAACAAAGCGGAAAATATAATCTAGAAATTGTACATGGAATAACAAAAATGTCGGATAAATCTTACTCCAGAAAGGACCGACAAAATTCGTTGATTTTTTTAATTCCTAATAGCATGTATTTTAAATTTCTCCATTCTTTACTCCCTACTAGTGCAATTAGCTTGCTACCTTCTAACGAACACCGGCTTTGAATGGACGTGTCTATGTTTACCTAATTTTGATAATTTTTTACTATTTTTTTTTTTCACTTTGAGTTTGCATATGAGAAACGAGACGTTGGGAAAGCAATTTCAATACAGACACATGGAACTTTATATATGTATGTTGTTTTTTTGAGGAAGATCAATTAACTTTTTTTTTTTTAAATATTTTTTAATGTAAAAGAATCATACAATTTTTAAACTTGTCTTCCATTTCTGTTTACTTTTTTAGTAAAAATAGCCTTACTACTATTAGTTGTTATACTTTTGACTCCAGTGGCGCCACCCTTATTCACAAACTAACCTAAATTTATATTCATTGAATGTTTTTATTTCTATTTCATTAAGAAAAGGACAGAAGTATAAAGTTTAATATAGTCCTGTCAAATTAGGATAATCAGATAAACAGCGTCAACGTCAATTTATGTCAGTAATTTGACAGGACTAAACATTTTATCATCTTGTTTCCTTTTATTACTGAATTAGAACGAAAAAATGCACTAAACTTATATTTAGTTTAGTCTGTGAACAAGTAACTTGTTGTTAATGTTAAAGTTCTCTTAACTTTTTATTTTACTAAATATATTTTTGAAAGAACTATGACCGTATATGTTTAAATATCAAACATATTTGGAAACAACTTGCATGGTATAGTTAACAATATCAGAAAATAAACAATATAAAATCAGTCGAAAAAATCTTTAATGTCTTCCCAACGCCTCGTTGTTCTCGCCGTGATCGCTTGTGACGTGTGTGTCGGTGGACAGGAGTACACTGAGGAGTTCCGAGACATCGCCAAGGGCAAGTCCAAGGAGAGCCTGCCCACCGGGCCTATCACCCTGCTGAACCAACGGCCCGTCAGCGAGGATGTACGTTACACCACATTAGTTTCAATATAGCTATTTGGACGACTGCGATGGTGATTCTCGTAGGCTTAAGACGTCGTTCAGCTGGATAACCGGATATAATGACGTGATTCAGCTAGATAACCGGATACAATGACGGGGATCAGCTGGATAACCGGATATAATGACGTTGTTCAGCTGTATAACCGCATATAATGATCGATTTGGACCAAAATTGGAATAGTTTATACTGCGATTAAAATATTAGCAAGTTGTTATTGATTTTCATTAGAAAGACGCACATTGGCTAGATGCTCCATCACTGAAGGTTTGTATACTATGGAGAAGGAGTTGAAGACTGGAAAATGCGGACCGAGGTGTAATGTAAGGCGTAGCAGTAATTCAATTGATGAGAGTTTACGAATTTGAGATTACCGAGCGTAGTGCCAATCCGTTTATTTTTATCATCTATCTTGGGCGTCAGTACGTAAACCACCATCGCTGTCGTACTTAATATGACGTCACGCACGCGCCAGCTGCGTCACACTTTCAGTGTTGCCAGACTGAACATATTTTGTACTTGTACAATCTATGGTCCAGAATAGGATTCAAATGAGAATGAGTGAAAGCCGGATTGGTAATTTGGTATCTCGTAAATGCTTCATAAATTAGCTCTAGCATGACGGGTCTAGAAGTAGTTTGATTCTGGGAGAAGGTCATTCTCATTTTAATCTTTTTTTTAGATTTAATTTTTATGTATTTTTTATTTTATTTTTGTTTATCGATGTTGCATGATGGATGTTTGCTTCACTCTACAGTTTATGCATATTGGCATGAATTAACAATTTAACCCACGTATGAAATATTATCATTAATTTTTTAGTATATTTATTTAAAAGAATATTTAAGTAAATGTTGTAAAAATATTGATCAACTACAATAATCCCGGAAATTAAATATGTATTTTAACTAAAACGGAAGGACCAAATTTATTTTTTAGTTTACTAGAACTTAAGTTTATAGTATAAGAAGTCTGTTTCAACTGAATTTATTACTAGCAATTGATGATTAATATAATTTAATACCTCAAAAATTTGGTCTTTCCACGCCACAAAAAAATTGACCAAAGACGTTCCTGTAGTTAAGAATTACTCCACAACACCACAGGAGCTGCCACCGATAAACAACAGCAACAACAAGACAAGCAAGGCTGCCAACCACACGGACGTGGCTCCGCAGCCGCCGACAACTGTCATCAACAACACGGCAACCGCTAACAACACCATTGACAAAAAGAGCATCAGTGCACCCATTGCTGTTACGTAAGTATAGATTCATTTACTGTTTTGTTTTTGACGTGACAACGTCTTATAATTCGATGGAGCCGGTTGCACGCAAGAAAAAACGTGGCTCATGCGGCGTTACCCCGTTCCATTTAAGGCTTGAAGTGCAAGCGTGAGCGCGGAACGAGCGACAAAGAGGCACAATCGGCCTCAGCGTTTGGCAGCGTTTCGACATCTGTCTCTCTCCTACTTGAGTGAGCGATGCGTCCGCGTGGACAGCTGCTTTACAATAAAACATGTTTTCGTCAAGTATGAAGTGCAGTGAAAAGTGAATGTGGTGTCAATTGTTTATAGCAACATAAGAAAAATGCAACCCTTCCATCAATATTTTCTTATGACGTTCAACTATCGGCAATAAACCGATTTTACAGACAAATGAGACGAAGTATTATAAGGCGTCAAAATAACAGACCATATTCACAAAATTACACTGCGCTCCAAAAATCTACTAAGCTGAAGCAGGGCTGCGCTGGCCATGTCTGGTTCAAAATATCCATCTCGTGGAGCCCTGACACAGCTAGAAGGTGTAGCAGTAGACCTCGTAAAAGACGGAACAAGCTGGACAAAAAAAAATAGACTAATCATATCACCCTGAATCGAAACGGCTGGAAAGTTATAGAAGAGGCTTTCATTGATATTTAAATTAAATTGTGAAGGATATAACAACGACTGCAATATATATCTTGTTGACTTCCAAGTCTTGGATAAGATGATGATGATCCTATGGGGACCATTACCAGAATCATATTACCCCCTACTTCCGCTTCCCTTTCCTTACAATCCATTCCACTGTTAGAAACAAAATCTGTCAAAAATGTAATGGAAAAGTCACTTTAATTCCTACACAATAAAGTTCAGATTACGCTGCATTTTATTATAACCTTTTTAACAGTGCTAGTCACTCTGAAATCAACTTAAAAACCATTAAGGAAAGTCAATATTTGTTTGACTTGGAATGAAGTTAATGAAACTTAATTGCCTTCCTTTTCTTAGTATCCAGCATCTAGAGATATTCACAAGCGCGCCTGACTTTAAACACGACCGACACGATTCTTTAAGCCGACTGGTCCGCCTGGCTCTGAAGAATGATGTGTCCAGCAGTTCCAGGTTCACAATCACGGAAGTTTGCGAGCCGATACTCGATGAGTTAGTGTGTACTCAGTTTTAGGGGCTTAGAAGTTGGAAGTCATTACTCTGTACACTATTGTCTATTTGTAACTCATTATTTGATATTATTAATTCATCCATTTGTATTTTGAGTAAGCTTACATTAATTAAATTTTGATGATATCATTTATTGCAAAAGATTATGATCAGAAGGTATTTAACTGTTTTAAATGTAGAGTTTCTACTGTGTAAAATATTAATCTGGTTTGAATTACCGCTAGTGTACGATTTGTAATCAATTATTTAGCTTATGATTAGTGTTCGTAGTTCGTAGAAACGTGGTCCCTCACTATTGGCCTCATAAGAAAGCTCAAGGTCGCTCAGAGAGCCATGAAGAGGGGTATTCTCGATGTTTCTCTAAGTGATCGAATCAGGAAGGAGGAGAATAGAATAGTATACTCTTTATTATATACACCATATAGATTACAAAAACATAAATATAATGATTTTACAAAGGGTGACACAATGGGCGGTCTTATCGCTAAGAGCGATCTTTTACAGACAACCTTTGGATTGAATAGTAAGGGGAAGGAGAGAGATTAACTCTGCAGTGGCAGTGGGAGGGAACATAGTACGTAGAGCCGATTCCCGAAGTGGCAGAAAGGCTGTTGAATGGCGACCACGTACGGGCAAGCTCAGCGTCGGACACCCACCGACTAGGCGGACGGATGACTTGACCAAAAGACCCAGGGAAGCGTTGGATACAGGCTCTTTTTGGAAATTTTTGGGGGAGGCTTATGTCCATCAGTGGACTTCCTGTGGCTAACATGATGATGATGATGATAGTGTTCGTAGTACAGTAACACCACTCTAATCATAAAATATATACGGACAAATCACACAGATTGAGCTAGCCCCAAAGTAAGTTCGAGACTTGTGTTATGGGATACTAACTCAACGATACTATATTTATAATAGGTACATATATAGATAAACACCCAAGACCTAGGCCAATCAGGAAAAGATCGTTTTCCATCATGACCTGGCCGGGGATCGAACCCGGGGCCTCCACTTCGCAGGCAGGCGTGTTGACCGCTGCGCCGTTGATCCGTTACTGCGGTTAGTCAGACCTCATCACTGACTGGACGCCTATCGAGCCTACGTTAAGTCATTTTTTTTCATTGAGGCTGATTATGTATTATCTATACTCTATGTCTATACTAACATATAAAGCTAAAGAGTTTGTTTGTTTGAACGCGCTAATCTCAGGAAGTACAGGTCCAATTTGAAAAAGTCTTTTTGCGTTGGATAGCCCAGGAAGGCTTTAGGCTATATAACATCACGCTGCGACCAATAGGAGCGGAGCATAACTAACTCCACCCGAACGAAGTTGCTGGCGGCCGCTAGTGTATTCTAAAAGAACGCGAGTGGAACTCGAGTCTGCCAATTGCGTACGATTTTTGGCAACGCTATACAACGTGTAACATAAAGGGTATATACATACCAAGGACATGGCATCTTTACATGATATCAATCGATATTGAAAGGGTTTTTTAATTCTATCTTATGTTAGGAGAAAAAACACCGCCTGTGATAGGCTACTACCATACTAGGCGCACAGAATTTTTGAAGACATTTATCGTGATTTTGCCAAGTAATGTGACGTGTAACGAGTAGTTATTAACGTATGTAGTGTGGTGCACGTTTGTTATGATTTGTATTTAAGAAACACACGGAAGCGAAAATTTTGTATAATTTTTTTGAGTATTTTATTTTGAGTTGAAAACCTTCCGATATCATTTGATATCATGTAAAGATGCCATGCCCTTGGTATGTATATACCCTTTATGTTACACGTTGTATATGGCTGCTGTAACTTTTACGATTAAAATAATAATATTTTATTCTTTAACCCTTTACAGCAATGGTACAGCGTCAGCGCCAAAATCGAACAAGACATCGCCAGCTAAAGACAGCATCAAGGGAGGCCAAGAGAATCCCTTCGACGAGGATGAATGGGACGAGGAGTCCGCTGGAGCCCTGACAGATACAGGGGAGCCCGGGGTGCCTGTCAGAGCGCTGTATGACTACACCGGTGCGGAGAGCGACGAGCTTAGCTTCAGACAAGGTGAGGAATATTAACAGCTTGACAACGCATGTCTGTATTCGTTGGCAGAGGTGACTTCTTCTTCTTCAGCCTATGGATGTCCACTCCTGGACAAAGGCCTCCCCCAATGTTTTCATTAGACTTAACTGGATTTTAAAGAAACCAGTTCTAGTTTTAAAGAATTGAGCAGTCACACGTACGAATATAATAAGTAAATATATACGGACAAACCACACAGATTGAGCTAGCTCCAAAGTAAGTTCGAGACTTGTGTTATGGGATACTAACTCAACGATACAAGATACATATAAACATCCCAGACCCAGGCCAATCAGGAAAGATCGTTTTCTATCATGATCTGGCCGGGATCGAACCCAGGGCCTCCACGTCACAGGCAGGCGTGTTGACCGCTGCGTCACGGAGGACGATATGATATATTATTTCATATAGATCATGTCAATCCTCATGTGGAACATATCAGTGATCATGTGGTAGCCTAGTGGTTCGATTCCAGGTCAGGCAAGTACCAATGTAACATGTACTTTCTAAGTATATTTTGGACACCATTGACTGAAAGTGAAGGAAAACATCTTGAGGAAACCTGGACTTTTAAGTCTGAAATCGCCAACCCGCATTGAGCAAGCGTAGTGATTACGCTTAATCCTTCTCTGTATGAGAGGAGACCTGTGCCCAGCAGTGGGACGGTAAAAAGGTTGATGATGATGATGATGATGATGATGATGATGTCAATCCTGTTTATGGAGGATTAGAAAACATCTATAATCACCATTATTATTTTTGCTTGCTTTTTACACAAATTCAGCAGAACACGTCAAACAAGTATTTCAATAGCTGCCGAGGTATCATTTCACTTCCTAATGGACCTATTTGGCGACCTGGCTTAATAACGCAAGGTAAAGAAGACCTCTATAACACTTGACACTTTGATAAAATTTTCACTATAAATGTTCTCAGATAATTTTGTACGCCATCCACGGCCAAACAGGTTGAACTGTATTGACATTATCTTCATCTTAACATACACGTGTTTATACAAATAAAAGATCTTATCTTGGCAAGCTTTTTGTGAGAGATTTAATGAGTGTCTCACACTGATATTTTAAACATTCCCAGTATACATGTATAGTGGGAACTCATGAGTTGAAAGTCTTATAATTCAAAGTCACGCCTGGGTCTTTAGACTTCATTATCTCCATGAGGGACCAATATTTTTTCCAATTTCCTTGCGATTCCCAGACGAATTTCCTCTTTAATTGAGAGGACTTGGCCAAATGTAGCCCTCTACAAGTCAAACCAGTTGTCTTTTTCTTGTTTTGTCTTGCTCAAGTTATTAGGCCAATTTTCTCGTTTTCTTTCGTGGCAAAGTGGATGCAGGAAGCACTGAGCCGGTTAAAGAAAGGAGGCCTACGTCCAGCACTGGCCTCTTTAGTCTTTCAGTTGAAATGATAGCCAAATCAATCAACATTTCACCACCTATGTTCAATAACGGGCGGTTTTTACCGAGAAATCGCTACTGGAAATGCGAATGACAATTTTCTCGACCTCAAGCGCTTCTCAAATTGTAACCTAGAGGGCAGCACCGCTTGCGTTTATGCACAAAATAGAAATGGAATGGAGTGCTAATACGCATATTTTTTCTTAGAATCAGACCCTCAGTTAGTGGCCTGCAGAGGGAACAAACATCCCGCCGGCGTCGCCCGCTCGTCGGTACTAACAACAGTCGCGGTAACGATCATGCATTACTTGCGCACTGACGCACCTTGGCACTCCATTTTATTGCTACTCTGTGTATGTACAGTCGACCATGCTATGTATTTGTTTACAGTTGATTATATAAATAATCCATCTCTCTACTAAATAGCTAATATTCAGTTATATTGTGTGCATAAAAACTTTTTAATATCTACAAATTAGTTACAAATTAAATTAGTGGTGATTGCGACAACCCGCAAGCGTAATTAGTATCGTTAACATACATGATTCTTTTATACTGGAATCTTCAAGTTTATACAAAAAAAAAAAATAACTCATTGTTTGCTAAAGGTTGTCTGTAAAAGGTCGCTCTTAGCGTTAAGACTAGCCATTGTGTCACCCTTTGTAAAATCATTATATTTATGTTCTGTAATTTATAGGGTTTATATAATAAATAGTATTCTATTTTATTCCATTGTCTAAGCTAAGCTCATACTTCAATATACTCCAATAACTGCGATTATTTACCCCTAAAAATATACGAAGTTATATTTTCCCGTTTTATCATAGATATTTAGGCATCAATACCCATTATCTGTGTACGTCTCCTGCGTCGGTATAAAACTTGGTCGGGGGGATATTATTATTATAAAAATGTAACTCAAGTTTTATTTCTCTTTTCAGGGGACCTATTCGAGAAATTAGAAGATGAAGACGAACAAGGCTGGTGTAAGGGACGGAAGGATGGCCGAGTGGGGCTGTATCCGGCCAACTATGTGGAGCCAGTGGGCCACTAGCCCACAGTGGCCCATTAGCCCACAGTGGCCCACGCTCCGTTTACGCCCACGTACCTCCCACGCCCACTAACGTGCCACATAACGAACTGTAAAGTGAGACTGTGGGCTTATGGCCTAGAGGTGACTGAATGAGCTAACTTTTTCGATATATAAATTAAATCCATATAATTAATATTAGAAATGCTAAAGTAAATCTGCTTATCTATCTGTTACCCTTTGGCGCCTAAATGGCTGAAGAGATTTCGATAAAATTGTACGCAGGTAGACCACGCCCTGCGTTAGAACATTGAACTATATCCCGGGAGCACGTTCCCGTGGGATAATTACCGACTTCCACCCAGGCGAAGTCGCGGACTGAAGATAATATTAAATAATTTCAACTTCCTTCCTAGGAACAAATTTCACATTGCTTCACCAGCAAACTTTTGGCCTTAACAGAATTTAATATTGTTAAATAGTCGACTGATAATTTAACTGATATATCCGTATCGCGCTGTGCACTGCTCGCGCTTATAAACATATTGGTATTGAAGAATTCTTGAATGACTTAGTTGTGCCAATATGGTTTATTAAAACCACTATAAGTATTGTTACAATTATGTTTTGTACCATTTCAATATTAAAAATATACAACATGTAAATTAATTAATGCACTTCCTGAAAATAGTTTGTTCAGAATCGTTTACTGAATCAGTTTATATGATTTTTAATATAGGTAATTTTTTGTCCCAAAAATAATTAAAACTACGAAAATTATTGTCATATTAACCCTGCTGTTTGTACAAAGTTTTAAAATCGCAGTTTTACTTGTATTCATAGCGAAAAAAAACCTAATTCCAAAAACGTTAAGGTCTTCGTTTTACAAGAATTGCTGCAACTAATTTAGTAATAACAATGCATATAAAATAAAAAGAACTTTCTAATTGTGGTGTTTGAGGGTATGCGTTAATTACATTACATATTATATATACATATATACTACAATTTTATCGTTGAGTTATAAGTCTCGAACTTACTTTGGGGCTAGCTCAATCTGTGTGATTTGTCCGTATATATTTATTTATTTAATTTGGGTGTATGTATATAAAATGTATAGGCCTGTATGTCTATGCGACTTAACAGTATTAAAATACTTACAGTATATTTTAAAAAGAGCGTGTACATAATTTCCGAATTAAAGGTAAAATAAGTTAGTGTTGTTCATTCATTTCTATGGCCGAGAAAATTCAAAAGAAAACTTAACGTTACGAGATCATTATGTAAACGCGTGACAGATTATAAAATTAGTTCGTTTTATATTCACAGATCACGCTGTAGTCATTATAATAGTAACAGGTTCTAAGTACATTGAGATGTAACATAAATGTGTTTACTTCTATAACTAATAGCTATATTAATGTCACACCGTAGCTCAGGCAGCAGCTTCGAGACGTCTTATAATTATCAGTAGGCCTATTATGAGTTTTCAATACGAAACTCGTTCGATCGTATCGAGCGCGTTTGACTCAGCGATTGGCCCGCTTCAAGGTCGTAAGAACTCTCAACCAATGAGAGCGCCAAATGCGCTCGATACGATCGAACGAGTTTCGTATTGAAAACTCATACTATGCCTACATTTCACTCGACATCGAACTCCATTCACTTGGATCGAGCTGTTTTGGATGTATTTTAAGACGACTTTTCTAACTTAACACTTTTGGACCTAAATTTTTGTATATTTCTTGGAAAGAAATTTTCAAATTAAGGAGTAAGTGCCAGGGGAGTCCGCTAAGTTAAATTTCTTATGGTTTTTTAAATGTTATGTTAAATTTTGTTTACTTAAATATTATTCGCTACCTAGCGTATTAAAATTGACAATCAAAACCAAAAGCAGTCGGTTGTGTTGCGATATGTGCCGGGTACGATTCGCCAAATGTTTTTGTGACGGGAGTTTGTTCATGGAGGGTCTCCAGATCAATCTCCTTCTGGTGCAGCATCGTTCGTCGTGTTGTTGTGTTTAACATTGCATCACCTTGCTCAACTGCAGTCGTCCTTCCTACTTCCTATTCACTCAGTTTTTTTGAGTGAATAGACTCTTAATAAACTAGTGCGCTTTACCATCAACCATTGCATCACTGCTTACCATTTTATTATTTACGTTTTTAACAATACACATTTGTCGAATATATTAAGCCATGGATTAGCAAAATACTTCCAAATTAGTCAGACTGAGATTTATAGTATCTTGCTTAATTAGGGTGCAGATTATATACCTGGTCCTATGTACGTATATTTCATTATATAGTCATTCAATAGGATCCGGGCGACCCTGGCGTTTCCCCCTTATACCAAATTGCTAAAAGTTTTATTTAAAATGTTGGTGAGTCGGTGTTTGAATATTTTTGGATGGAACTCTTTGTAGGTACAATATAGAAACCAAAAATTGTTTACTTGTAACTTGTAGTGGCGCTGTGCATCCACTGTCAGCGAGACATCGTACCGATGTGTGTGTGTTACTCAAGAGAGTAGATACATACTGCAGTACTGCGGACCCCGCGTCCATGTGGACGTCAGTCAGAGATGTGTCGACTATGTTTTAAATGTTAAAATGACTGGTTAGTGGACTTGTAGTAAAAGTCAGAGAAATTAATCTTTATCTAATATATAAAACTGAAGAGTTTGTTTTTGCGTTGGATAGTGCTGCGACCAATAGGAACGGAGTATAATAAAAATTTAAAATATATTCAGTATATTATGATCTAGAATTATAATAATGTATGTATCTATAGAAATCGACTCTTTTGGGGTTAAAGCTAACTCCACCGCGAACGAAAGCGCGGGCGGCCGCTAGTTTTACATATTTAGTGAATTCGCTAAGAACTTCAATTTTCTGTATATTCCAATCGCAACTGTCATTCTTTAGCAGTTAAACGGCTATAACATAGCAAATTAACGTAGCGTGTCAAGTTAATAAACAATTAATTTCCCTGACTGTAACACTCGACGACAATAAAACTATATACGACCAGTGTAGGGTAACTTCTCAATTTACAGTAAGAGTCAAAAGTGCATTACCACTTTTGAACTTTATTGCACTAACAATAAGTGTCAAAAGTGGTACTTCACTTTTGACCCTTACTGTAAAGTCAGAAGAAAAGTCGATTAAAAATTTAATTTTCGAAATCTTAGTTACTAAGCGAAATGTTTTATTAAAATCGGATCCGAAGTGAGATTTAATTAAAGAACAGCATTTTAATTCTCTCTCCCTTTTAACTCATAGTTTCTATTTTAAAATGCCAAAAAGTACAATGGCGCCGATTCTTTTCTTCACAAGCTAAACTAATTATAAGCTAAGTGCATCTTTTAAATTCTATTTCATTAAGAAAAGGATAGAAGATAACATTTTAATCCTGTCAAATTAAGTTACTCCATAGACATTGACGCGATTATAAATATGGCGACTAAAAATACGTCAATACGTCAACATACGTCAAGCGCGGACTAATTTGTTAAACTTTTATATTCTGGCCTTTTCTTATTTAAATAGAAAGAAGAAAAGATGCACTGAACTTAATATTAATTTAGTTTGTGAATATTAATTTAGTTGAATTTTGTTACTGACCGTACAATGCGAAGTCAGCTGACTCTATAAATGTCTTCGTGTGTACATAGTCGACTCAGTCCATCGATCGGCTGTATATAAAATGTATAAAAAGCAATTGACCTGCGTACTATCAAATCGATGTACGGGTCCCAAATCGATAAGTTAATCGATTATAGTCGGTACATCTCTAAATATCGACGAGGATTATAGCTAAGCCAAAAACTGTACGCCAATATAAATATTTAGGTAACAAATTATACCAGTAGGCGGCAATGGGATTTATATTTTTGTGATAACGGTACGCGACAGTGGTCGCCGCTGCACTTTTTTGTGTTTTTGTACATACACGATTATTATATATCTCGTCGTGCTTTTAGAGTATTTATTTCGTATTGTATATAATGTAAAATGCGTTACTAAATGTATGTAAGTTATAACGGGGCGGGCGCTCAGCTAGGACTGACCGAAGGCCTAATGTTGTAGACTGTGGAGCCCCGCGGTGAATTTTGTAACTTCCATTTACACGAAATGGTGCTGGACCATACCCCGCTGGCGCCCCCTCGTTGTTTAGGTTAAATAAACAATAACGATTATTAATATATTACGAGAAATGTTTAATCTTTTCTTTTCCCTTTTATACCTCGTTTTAAATATTGTTGTATTGTGTAGTTAGTGTGGGAGTCATCGCCTGAGTTTCACCTCTTGACTTGCGAGCGTCGAGCTTAGTCCGTAGCTGTTTTGTTTTCATTGTTATAGGTTCAGCGACCATTTGTGAGAAATTCTTTGTATTATATAATTATCAAAGAGGGTGGTTTTGGACCACATATGTTAATATATTATGAATATTGGTAAAATAAAATTGTTACATATGGTATTGAGGCGTTTTATTTTATTTTTTATGTTTATAATAATATTTTTTTTATTTATTGGGATCTCAAAGGTATACTAAAAAAAAAATACAATAATAGAGGAAGACGTTTTACGTGTACATTCTGTGGTCTTCTGTCACTGTAACTAGGTGTCAACACAATACAAATAGTGCAAATTATAAAATCAGACATTTAAAAAGTCCTTATCAACATAAAGCATTAATATTACAAATAATATAGGCAGGATCAAAATAAGAATAGGGATAAATTTGAGAAATGATGTCAAGATTAAACATTTTTATTACAATTATGATATAGAGAGAAGAAATGTACTTTGAGTAAGCGGAGGGTGACCGTGGTGTTCCTGAAGGAGACTCTGTGGAAAGACTGCACATATCGTCTTATTGGAAACAGCTACAAGCTAGTAGTAGCTGCTAGTGTGGTCGTAGTGTTGGTTGACGAGCTCCAGGATAACGTTTTAGAGATGAATCGTATCAGTGATCGGAACCCATATAAAAATGCCTATGCCCCTCAGGCCGCGGTGCGGTGATGCCAAAAGGACGTTGAGTAGTGATTTGGTTGGTTGGTCAAAGTCATGTGGGTGAGAAGTCACACTCGGGAGGGCGGCGAAATGTTCCATTTTAATTTTAGATCCTGACACGCAAAATAAGTTATAGCTGCTTTTCCGCGGCAGATGAGGTGGCGAAATGGCCAAATGAAATTGCATTTCGCTATAGTCAGGAACACCGCGTAGACTAGCGTCTCTCTGTCCGTATAAGGATGTTTCAGACTTAGTATGGTCGTCTCCGTTGACAGCTCTGCCCGACAACCGAACAGGGCATCATGAATATTGACGTTTATTTAGAAACTAGCGGCCGCCCGCGGCTTCGCCCGCGTGGTTTTCGTTTTCGCTTTCTAAAGATTAAATAATAGTGCGAGTACCTATAAGTGGACACTAGCGTGCTGCAGGTGCTGAATGCTTAGCCCAAAGTGACCTGGGTATTTCGCTCTCACCATATTTCTAATTTTGGCCCCGACTTCTTTCGCCATATTGCAAGAGCTCGTGCTCCGCCACCGTGAAATCACAATCCATATCCACATTAGATATGGAAAATACAACGACTTTCTCGTTGGTGAAGGGCTAAGTATATGACAATCAAGGTTTTGGTCGCGTAGTATCTTTTTTTTTTTTTGTAGGGATTTTCGATTACAAATTTGTAGCAGCTCTGAAGCAGAATTTGCGCCAGAGTGGTTGCAATAAGTTCACTCCACATAGCGTGTGACTTTAACTGATGATTCGTGAGAGCTTTCTTTGTTTCTTTCTTTCTTAATGGCTTCGCACGGTTTGTGCATTTTGCCAATGTCACGTAATGAATTGTTCATGTCGAAAAAGACGGCGTGATCCGTCTTACGATGGAGGTTTGAGACAAAGTCATGATGTGGCGACTATGTTGCGATATTTCACTGTTCTTTATGAATTATTTACTGAATGCACTTTTACTACATAAATCACGCGCTTTTATTTAGTAAACAACACTATAAATAATTTTAAAAGTCCAATAAAAAACGAGCGTGAAACTCAGCTTGAGTTTCCCGCCAAAACCCCTCGTGAGAGAATGTATTTGTTGTTGTTGTATGATGTGTTGTCATACGCCGGTGTCGCGGGCGCATCCCGGGTGTCAGACGATGTTTTAATTTTATAAATGGTCGTCTAACTGTCAAAAAACATGCGTGTCTTTGACCCGGACATCAGAAAAACATTGTTTTAATTTCTTCATGTCTGAATACGAGGCTTATTAGAGGACTATATTTTATCCTTTTTTACGTGTTCATTATTTCACTGGATTATTACTGTAATGTGCGTTCTGTTTAAATAATATTTCTTTCTTCCTTTTTTTCTACTCCTTCAAGAATTTGAGGCGTAGTTCAATATGGGTAGGATATAAAATAAATAAAATACAATCCGACAATTTTAAAAATCTCTTTATTTGATGGAACGCAAGTGCTCTGTCACAGGTTATCATTCAGCCTACTGCCGTACATTGTAGTCATAACACACAACTATAACAATACGATGCTTTCGTATAAAACAGACATGTATGTTCCCGTGACAAAATCAGCAATCATAATGCAAACATAATCATTTCAGTCAGTTTCACACCATGTCTACAATTGCGTATGTTTTTTTGCTAAATAAGGGTAGGTACACATGTATTAACAGATTTTATTGCACGCTTGAAACGTACAGCAATAGGCTAGGTTTATATCGAGGTTACATATGTCTAAAAGCCAGGCTAAATACTACATTAGGTACTGTTTCGGGGCTGGCTGCGAGGTGGTTTCTTCTGTTCTTTGGGCAATACGAATACACTACAATATTTTAGTTTCAGTTATGTGTGATACACTCACATTTGGAGGGTCGGAGTTTAACAAAATTGTAACAATTTGACCATCACAACAATTTTTGTTATGAAAGAAAAGTCGAGATCGCTTAGTTTGTTTTTTTAGATATTCGGATTGCCCGATAGCGTTCAAGTGAAATAACTGTGAACACAATGGAATTCGGTATGAGGAAGGGTAAACAGGAAAAAAAGCAAATTAACATAGTTACAAGACCACTTCACAGGTGCCCGTTGTCCGAAGCACAGAAGCCACTTCATGTGCAAACTTTAAGGCAAAATATATTGCTATAGCAGCTCAGCATCGCTAACATGTGCACAGCGACTGAATCTTGCCGTTGCATTATCTCATGGTTAAACGAGATCTGTAAATATAGCATATCTAGTCTCAGGCTGAAGCCGAATGAGCGCAATTTGAGTCGCGCAAAATGTGTTACGTAATTTAAATTAAAACTGAATTCCGCAAAATGAAAACTCACTTTGCGTCGTCGTGTGACACGAACTGCCTATTATCCTACTATCTCCTGCGATATATTATTACGACAAGATGTAGTCGCTTCGCTCATGTCATCCGGTTAATGAAGCCATCGCTCTGGGCAGCGGAAGCGCGACATTTACAATAAACACACGTGAGCAAGATGTCTGTGCACTTTGTGCATTTTTGGCACAAATAATCTCTGCGCGTTTGTTTGCACGTTGGTCTTTGATTTTGCATAGATACAAGTTATGACAAAATCTATTGAAGTGTTAGAAGAATCACTTTGGAGATAAAACAACATTTCGTAGAAGAATATTTTTGTCATATTTCGAACCTACTTATTTCCTTTAGTGACCACAATAAGTAACCAAGATGTTTGGATAGTTGAAAGTTTGGTAAGACTCCGCTGTGTTTTTGTTTATTTTTTTTTAATTATAATGGTTTTTAACTAAATGTTTTATTTTAATTTATTAAATGATTTATGTAGATGTACATAAATATATGTATAACCAGACAAACGAAAAAACAGAAAAGAAAAATGAAAAATTTAGGTACAGAGATACCTAACATTTTTCTGTTTTTTCTTACCAGCGTTGCCTCTATAATGCTTATTACATAAGAAAAAAACAGTCATCAGTTTCTGATTAAACTTTAACTATGTATATCCGAAGACCCTGGTTACTTATCGACCTTGGTTTTTTAGTGACAGGACATCACGAAAATCTCTCATTTTGACTACTCTTTGACATTGATGGGGTGTTAATAAAGCTCCGTATTTGGACATTTACGGCGGCATGAAGTGGCTCAAGTCTTCTGAGAAATCCGTAGCTTAAGACTCGTGACGCCAAAGGACATGTCTCATGTCTCTGAAGTCGTTTTTTTATAGGATTTCGAAAAAAAATCAAAGAAAATAGATATTGACTGTTTTTTATATGTGTCGTGGATCGTCGAGATCATTTGAACAAAAGTTGCTCATTTGAGTTACATAGTAGTGGGGCAAATGCTATTACGTTATTTTGTGATGGCGGCACATGGACAGAGTCATTTTGGAAAGTGGGGACTATCGAACCGTCACTTCAGATTGAGACGCGGACAGAGGGGGGCACATCTCCGAGGCGAAACTGTCGGTTTGCCTACACAGATTGTTCTTGTCAAGGTTGGAGGGTATATTTACACTTCGTACTTTAATTCAAAACTGCACCTACGGAACGGAGCTAGTACCACCACACCAAGATGCTGTCGACCCTATCGCTGACTCCGACATATGAATCCCTACCGCGACTATATTGCGTATTTTGCAAACAAATTGGATGCATCTGTAGTATTTAGCTTTTAATGTACAACTAGAGATCGAGCATCGACCGTTTCAGAGGTTATGAGTATCGATTCCATACGGTCTGTGCGATGTTGACCATCTCTCTAATTACTCGTAAGGTCTATTTGTATCGATGCAAAATCAAGACCAAAACCTGCGCACACGCATTGTACAATCATAACCCACCTGACGTGCTATTAAATGCAATAACCGAAAAAATAACGTTTAATATTTACATGAGCTAGTTATGTATGTACATAAAAAGGGGGTCCTTCCCCCTCCTGATATGTGGAACAAAATAAAAACGTGTACTTATTTACAAATCATACAAAAATGAGTATATGTAACAAGTTAGGGTGAACGGAACGAGATTCCTGAACGTAAATATTTAAATAATATCTCTTTACAAGGAATATTCCTCCTTATTCTTAAACGTTGATTAAAGTTGACTAGTAATTAGCGATTATTTAACCATACATTTTAGACATTTGCACCTCACTTAACTTCAATCGTCGTTTATGAAACCCCTTAAAACACAACAGTGTTTATGCATAAACGATGATTAAAGTTAAGTGACGTTAAAAGGTCAAAAAATGTATGGTTAAAGAGTCGCTGATCACTAGTTAACTTTAAACAACACTTATGAATAAAGGGGATTATGTTAAAACTAAGTATAGCGTTCTACGTGTCTATAAATGTACGTCGGTATGATAATATTTAATAATAATATTTACGAGGGCGTTGAGTGTTGAAACGGAGCGTTTTCTAATGAACTTTTCTGAAACTATATTAAATAGTAGTAAAATAAAATAAAATTTAACATTTTTAACAGAAACTCGCTCCGTATTACATGCGTTTCAAATTTGACTTGTGAAATTTGGATATACTATATCGACGGGTCCCAAGAACAAAGTCCTACCTTCAATATTGTCTAGTTGCAGTGCGAAGCAATAAAGTCATTAGTTCTTAGTTCTTTCAT
Source organism: Sesamia inferens (assembly GCA_037179545.1). Taxonomy (NCBI): domain Eukaryota; kingdom Metazoa; phylum Arthropoda; class Insecta; order Lepidoptera; family Noctuidae; genus Sesamia; species Sesamia inferens. The sequence continues at coordinate 9,233,881 of CM073935.1, read as the reverse complement.
CATAATTTTCTATTAATTTTAACCCTTCTGATTACAGATGTGATGATATATCACGATTATAACAAAAAATTATGACTCGAATTCTATCTCTATTATTTCATTGCACTGTTTATAATTTTCATATTTTACCTCTCGTATGCCGCCCGTTTATATATTTAAATGACATTTTAGATTCACACGTTCATAATCTGAATGATTGAATGCATTCAAACTGATTGAAGACTCGGTTCTAGTCAGAAAGTTGAATTTTCAATATCACATATTTTTGCGCAGATATACGCTTCTACGGCAGACTACGATAATTTATTTTGAACGTAGATCTACGTTCCGTAAGCTCTAAAATTCTTGAAGTGTTAGCGAGTGCAGTTTACCAGCGCGTTTCATCATCAAAGATTACTCTGTTTACCATCAGGCGGGATCGCGGTCAAGCACTAGTGTCATCATCATCATCTCAGCGTTAACCCCAGTCGCATCCAAAGCTTTTTCAGCTTTGAAGTCTGGGGTCCGCTTCACCAGTCTAACTGCTGATTTTAGCTAAACTTCTATATTTTCCGTGAAGCGACTGCCGTCTGACCTCTACAATCCGAAGGCCATATCGAAGCATTGCAGTTAGACCAATTGTTGGACTTTTGAGGGCTCCAAAAACCCGTAACCAACGGCTTAATATGCTTTCCGAGGCACGACCAGACCAGTGCAAATATTCATATTCATGCGTACAAATATTTGCACTGCGCGGGGATCGAACCCGCGCCTCCTTCCGACGCCACGGAGGATGTCAAGCACTAGTGTGTAACGTTAAAATAAATACGTGTCTTATTTAAACACATAACATAAATAATATCACGCCTGTAATCCTCAAAAGGTCGGGCAGAGGGGTACACTTACTTTTCACCGATTAGGACTAAGTTCTATGTAATAAGAAGCGAGAGTGAATTAACAACTGGGCACTAATACAGATTCCGAGCTATTGAGAAATTTTAAATAGTAAAAATGTTTAAAATTTCAAAAGTCACTTAAAACGCAACGTCCCAACACGAACCCCCTCGCCGTAAAAAAACAATATAAGTAACATCTAAACTGAACTAATAACATAACATTACACAAACGGGAACCGAACTCTTTACACAACAGTCATCGACACATATTTACAAACGAGAAACATACGTACGACACTAATTCATTATTATTATTATTAATTATAAATACTTTGTCATAACTATGTATTATTTGTTACGATTGTATTTGTGAGAAATTTAAACGTCAAAATAATAATAACAATACTTGCTGTTACATAACTCTGAAGGTGTGTAAATACTAACTTTATATAATGCATGGCAAGGTTCAATTTTCTTTGCCACCGAAATAGATTTAGGACGTTTTTATTGCAAACAGTTACTCAAAAATCAACTTAGAATACATCATGCTAAAGTAGATAATTGGGTGGTCATTAATGTTGGATACTACTATAGCTTGGGAGTTACAATTTGTGAGAGAATGTGAGCTTTTATTTATAGATAAAACTGTAGTAGTTTACAGATTGACTCAAAAGGTACTTATCCGTATATTATTCTACAAAATCCAGTACATTTATTTATGAGGTGTAATTTCACTCAACAAAATATTAAGTATATTAGTTAATTTTCTCACAAAAACAATCCACTTTGTCCATGTTCTACACCGCATCGAGATCATAGCCCCTACACAATCAGTTTAAATATTTCAAAGCCTTCTGCCTACCCCCGCGGAGTTTAGCGCGAGTATAAACTTCATATAACCAAGATATATTAACTATGGTCAATATACACAAGCTTGTGTTCTTTAGACGTCCACTGCGGAACAATAAGGTGCCTTACTAACAGCAAGTGGCCGTAAATACATTTCTTTCTAATAATAAATATATATAAAAAAACAAAAATAATAATAGTCTTGTAACAACACTTACATAAAGTCTTAGACTGGTGGAAATTGAAGGAATAATCGCCTTTCTCTAAATCGATTCGTCATGAAAATTATCGATATCGGTACAACCTTAACCGTGTGTAAACGTCATTCGTGCAACTGCTGCTATATCTTTGGACAGATACACCTCAGTGTTGGTCGATCGTCGCATCTCTTTATCGATGTATTATCGACATTTCCGTCGATGTTTGGTATCGTCCCCGCGTTGTAGTGCGGGGTGTAAGGGTGTATGTTCACTGTAAGCAGGCCTGCAACTTCTCGATCCACTCCTGCGCAGCGTTCGCGTCGCTCGCGCAGAAGTTGTATGTACGCCGGCTTGTACGTAACTGTGGACGAAGTAATTAATGATCAAACAGAGCAAGGAATGGATTGCTCAGTGTAGCTACCATGACCGCGTTTGACGCCCTCATTGGTTGAGAGTTCTTACAACCTTGAAGCGGGCCAATCGATGAGTCCAACGCGCTCGATATCGACGATAGAGTCTCGTAATGTAAACCCATGGTAGCTATACAGTAATAACTCTTAATAGTTTGGTTTAACTATTTGTTTCATCTTGTATTCGTCCCGAATCAAAATATATTCCTATTTACTGACTTACATAGATATGTAAATCATTAAAATAGCCATAAATTTCGACTATCTAATATAGTTATCTAGCTAGAATATGTTTTAATGTCCAACAAAATTTTACAAAGCTCATATACAACATAATGTATAGTTCATTCAGAATAAGCAACTGAATCGATTTCAATCAATTTTACACCATGTTATGTTTTTCCCAAATATATTTTAAAAAATATTGCAGTGTGGTTACCGAGCGCACATTACAATTCACAGCGGATCATAGTGCCCTAGGGGACAAAGCGCGCGGCGTGCGAGCGGCTCGTTGACCATATTTTTGTAGGGACAACCAATTAACAAAATAAAGTTCATAAGTTTGTGATTTTGCCTAATATGTTTTGGAAAATTTGTACATAAATACATTACATAAAAATACTGGACACGTGTTTCAGGTCTCGCATAAACAAAAAAAAAAACGTTGCATATAAAGTATCATCATTCATCATCAACCTTTTTTATCGTCCCACTGCTGGGCACAGGTCTCCTCTCATACAGAGAAGGATTGAGCGTAATCGCCACGCATGCTCAATGCGAGTTGGCGATTTCAGACTTATATAGTCCAGGTTTCCTCAAGATGTTTTCCTTCGCCTTCAGTCACAGGTGTCCAAGATATACTTAGAAAGTAAGTATATCTATACTTAGAAAGTATACTTTAGAAAAGTTACATTGGTACTTGCCTGACCTGGGTCGAACCCGCGCACTCATACTTGAGAGGCTGGTGTTTTAACCACTAGGCCACCACGACATATAAAGTATAAACCATTAATAAACAGGATACAACAGTAGACTCAGCGATTGGCCCGCTTCAAGATCGTAAGAACTCTCAACCAATGAGAGCGCCAAACGCGCTCGATATCGACGATCGAGTTTCGTATTCAAAACTCATACTAGGCCTACTGTTATCCTTTTTGATGAAAACCGTAGTGAAAAAGACATTTTCAGAAATGGACGTACTGCAACTACGGAATGCGGCTTGTTTTTGGCAAGTTTTTACTTAATGATTTCAATACTTACGTCAAAGAAGGATCTGTCATCACATTTCTTAGGTGGGCCGGGCGCGGCCGATGCCTGCGTCACTGTTATTACCTCTGCCAGATCTAAAATAATGAATCGTCATTATAAATAAAAATATTTTAGACTACAATGTGAAGCAGTCTAGTTGAAGGTTAATTATAGGTACCTACACGATACCATAAAAGCCTTTTCCCAACCATGGTAGGCTCGGCTTCCAGACTATTCAGTAAGGCTGGATGTTAGACTGATAGACTTTTGACTACCCGCAATTTCTAGAAGTCAAAGGGTTGTCTGTAAAAGATTGGTCTTAGCGATAAGACCGCCCATTGTATCACCCTTTGTAAAATCTTTATATTTATGTTCTCTCATCATCATCATCTCAGTGTATAATCCCAATTGCATCCGCGGCTTTCGCGTTGGAGCCCAGGGTCGGCTTTCCTACACTTACTCCTTCATTTCGCACGATCTATAACATCCCGTGGTGCGAGATTGTTAGCACGCATATCATCTCTTACAACGTCAAGCCATCACTTATTTGGTCTACCTCGCTTGTTTCGGCCCGGCGGAGGCGCCATGGCAAGACATTTGTTACCCACGTAACTTAGTTTTCGTAAGATGTGACCGTACCAGTGTAAGCGACTCTCTTGCAGTTTGTCTGCTATGTCACGAACACGGAGACTGCCACGGATGCGGGAGTTTCTGATGCGGTCTTTCCGCGTAACTCCACACATCCACCGCAGCATATTCATCTCCGTGACACGCAGCTCCTGCTTGTGTCGCTCAAGCACAGGCCACGCATCACTGCCTTACAGGAGAACAGGTCTAATGATGGTTTTGTAGACCTGTCCGGTCCGGCGGAGGCGCCATGGCAAGATATTTGCTACCCGTATATGGTGTACATAATAAAGAGTATTCTATTCTAATGCCTGCCAAAGGTCTACGACTCATAGCTGGAACCAGCGGCTTATCGTGTTTCCTGAAGCACGGAGAAGTCTCGACGTGTAATAGAAAATCACCTATCCAGGTAGCCATCTTAACAAACATATTGCACGTGCAATTGTTATTATTTAATCTCGGGACCTAACAAAAAAAGAGAATTAGGAAATAGAGGGAAAAAGGTAAAGAGAAAAAAGTAGAGTTACTTACCAATAAACCCTTTGCAGTGCGAATCTTCCATCGCATCGTAATACCGCAACTGATGCTTGATAGAGTCCAACACAAACCAACTGTAACAACATCAAATAAGTTATCACCGCCTGCTTAGGTATTATAGAAGTCAGAACATGGCTTTATCTTTTTAAAATCATTGCTGAACTGCTTTTTTTGAATAATACCTACCTAACGTAATATTGCTAAATTTTCGCCAAAAATATAAACAAATAAAAATCACTTTCTTTCCCACACAAATACATAAATAGTGTCCGATCGTAACCGAAACTTCCTTACAAAGATAATATTTTGGGAGAACAGTAAAGAAAACATTATGATCAGTCAGTCATTATTGTTTTCTCTTTAAATTACGAAGACAAGCAGAGATTTTAATTTATTAATAACTAGCTTTACGGTCGTGGCTTCGCCCGTGTGGCTTTCGATTATATTGCGCTTTTTAGATTTCCCTCGGGAATATCAAATTTCGGGAATTTCCGGGATAAAAGTGCTATTATTTTAATCCGGACTTCGAACTTTACGTCTGCAAAATTTGAAAGAAATCGGTTCAGTAGTTACGGCGTGAAAGTGGAACAAACAAACTCACTTTGCCATTTATAATATTAGTAAGGATCAACATAGGACCTTTATTTAAGAATAAAATAACATTTGTGCCTCAAAAATACTCCTAATAGGTATTTATTTGAGATTGTGAGGCTTAATCACTGGATAACTCGCCACACAACAAAACAAAACAAACCGCAAACAAACAAGCGAATCACGACATTGACTCCGATGGGATTAATTTACTAATTCAATGCGCCGAACATGACCGATCACAGCACGAAAACTCCCGAATGCAAATTCGGTTTTGGCCGTAGTTTCGGCCACTTTAAAACCGAAAACGAAACTAAACCGAAACTCAACTGAAAATGAAACCGAACATTCGGTCGGACACTTATTATACATAAGTTCAGTTTACGCTACAGTTATATCTACAGTATGTTAATCTGAAATCAACTTAATAGGGTAGTTGACTAAAAAAACTAATTAGTCCGTCAGTCAGATTTCCAAAAAATACTAGACACGTATTTTTTCTTTTTTCATATAAACAAAAATGAAGGAGATACGGTGCGTTGAAAACTCGTGTGACGTCACCGCATGCTACACTTTTTAGCGGGCAGTGACGTCACCAGCCACCACTCCTGATCTTTGATGCCTTTTATATTTGTAAATTTTTATTGATTTGATAATCAATTTTTATAATAATGAATCAATTTTTTTTTTACCCAGGAGACATCCCTATTCCCATTGAATTAAAGTCAATATTTGTTAAACTTGAAATAGCTTCAATTTGAAATAAAATAAAATTTGAATATCATCATCATTATCAACCTTTTTTTATCGTCCCACTACTGGGCACAGGTCTCCTCTCATACAGAGAAGGATTGAGCGTAATCACCACGCTTGCTCAATGCGGGTTGGCGATTTCAGACTTAAAGTCTAGGTTTCCTCAAGATGTTTTCCTTCACCTTCAGTCATTGGTGTCCAAGATATACTTAGAAAGTACATATAACTTTAGAAAAGTTACATTGGTACTTGCCTGACCTGGAATCGAACCCGCGCACTCATACTTGAGAGGCTGGTGTTTTAACCACTAGGCAATGCCACCACTCTGACAAGAGGTCTTCCATTTCGTCAATGAATATATATGATGACCTATATCATTCATTCATGATTCAGTCACGACTAAAGAAAAAATAATATAACAGACGCCTTGACTCAATTGACAGATGCCTCAACCTGAAGTCTTATTTGGTGCTGCCAGCATCAAATTAATTTCAGAAATTCGCCTTTATTTTCATCATGCGAGTTGATTTAGCTGATTTAGATATACCTGAATATATTTTGTTCAGAATAAGCAACTGAATCGATTCCAATAACTTTTACACCATGTTATATTTTTTTTCCCAAATACATTTAGGTCCTTATTACAGAAGGAAATTCAAGCATTGATCTCTGTTTTTTTAAGCATTACTTAAAACTAGTTTCAACCAAACAAATGGCTCGAAACGAGACTTAAGCAGAGCTTGAGTTTTGAGTGACGTTCTGTAATACGGACCTTAGAGATTGTTGCAGTGTGGTTACCTAGCGCACAAGTCAGCTGACGTCAGTTCAGAGTACTAGGCGCTTGAGACAGGGCCCCTTGCGCTGCGCCGCTGCAGGCCCGGGTGGCCAGCGGTGCGTTGATCATGTTTTTGTTGGGACAACCAGGTAAGATAACAAGCTCATAACTTTGTGGTTTTTCATAATTTCTTATTGAAATTTTATGCAGTTTCTTTACTTAAAAATACTGAACACGTGTTTCGGGTACCGCATGTACAAAAAATAATGTTGTATATTAATCTTATCACAAGCTTATATATACAGTTTGTTTTTATTAAACAAACTTGAATAAGATTTTTAAAAGAACATTTTTTAGGTCAATGAAAACATTCCTGCGTTAACTTAAAAACACTGAATAACACTAACCGTTGTTTCCACCCCTTGAGGAGAGCTCCTCGCTTGTACAGATGTCCCTCGTGGGTCCTGTTCTCTGCCACGTTGGACGAGAACTGTTCATAGTACTGTTGCGATGACGACTGCAACGTTGCTACTCCTAGAAATTAAGTGGAAGAGATATTAGTACCATTTTTTTTTCGGACTTCCCCCCGCCACAGCTGGCTTGCAAAGCATCGTAAGATACAAGACTAAGCCCATTATCAATTAACCCAGTAGTGCTAACGTCATCTACATACGATCGATGCGTCATACTGACGTCACGCATATTCTGCCTTGCCATATCTTGCCTCGTAAGCAAAGTTACTCGAATAACTTCTTGACCCTCCACACAATCAGCAACACGTGACATTTATCAACCCGCTCTGGGCCAGCTTGGTAGATTTTGGCCCTTTTAGAGAGAGGAGGCCTGTGTCCCAATTATGGGAGCATTATAGGCTCATTATGTTATACAATATGTATAGAAAAACCTGTCCGATCCTTAAAAGTATTGTTAGGTATTGATAACTAATTCTACTAATGTCTACAAAGCCGGGCTACACATAAAAAATATTCTCCTAAAAAAATAATGGAGATAAATTAATACATGTGCGGTAGGCAATACATGCGCGGGCGAAAAGGGGCAGGGCACGTGGTACGCGGTCGAATCGCTATTCACTCATAATAATACCGTCAAAAATGGTGTTGCCACTTATTAATAAAATACCAAATTTTGAGGAAGTTATTCGCCGAAAAAAAAAGATTATTTTAAAATTTATTAGTATTGTTACTATGCTGATTATGTAAAATTTGATATTTTATTTGGGCATGTGTTTGCCTAAACTTTATTATCCTTATGGGTCGGACAAAGTTTTCTTTACATATTGTATGTGGAAGCGTGCATATTGTACATATATGTACGCTACCACATTATTTACTCACCCGCAGAGAGCGGCGGACAAAGCGCGTCGGGGTCGGGCGGCGGCGGCGCCTTGTACTTGGTGCAGGGCGGGGCCCACGCCTCAGCACAGCGCTCGTGGCACGACGCGCCACAGTCCACACAGCGCACGCCCGTCTTCAGCGGGCCCCACAGCAGGTCCTGGCAGTGGTCGCAGCGGGCAGGGGCCGCCGCCGGCGCGGGGGCCCAGCGGTGGGCAGGCGGCGCGGGGGCGGGGGGCGCGGCGGCCAGCCGGCCCCGCACCAGCACCTCCAGCGTGCCGCGCTTGTGCCACGCCAGGGTCGCGCGACGGACTACGCCGGACGACATGGAGGAGTTGCGCTGAAACATGATAATGTCTTAATGTTTCTTGCATATTCTTCCATATTTAAAAAAAAAAATCGGTTGTCTGTAAAGTCGGTTCACTGACGATAGTTAAACATGACAACGTCATAAGAAAATACTGATGGAATTGTTGCGTTGTTCTTATGTTGCTATAAACAATTGACACCACATTCACTTTTCACTGCACTTCATAATTGACGAAACATGTAAATGCATTATTGTATAGCAGCTGTCCACGAGGACGCATCGCTCGCTCAAGTAGGAGAGCGACAGATGTCGAACGCTGCCGAACGCGGAGGCCGATTGTGCCTCCTTGTCGCTCGTTTCACGCTCTCGCTTACACTTCAAGCCTTAAATTGAACGGGGTAACGCTGAATGAGTCATGTTTTCCGTGCGTGCAGCCGGCTCCATCGAATTATAAGACGTTATCACGTCAAAATTGTTGATTAACCGGGTAATTATCAGCGGGTCTTCTCTACATTCATACTTCGCTTTCACCTATAACCTGTCAGCCTTCGAAGCAAGGGTTAACCGATATCTACTTGGCCTTTTTTCCATTGTAGATGTGACGAGGTTACCCACATCATACCCACATCTACAATGCACTCAGAAAAATAATAATAACAAATATCGTGAGTTTACCTGTAACTCCAGCGTGTTAGGCAATTCCAGCTGATCCCATCGCACGCGCCACTTCTGCGGCAGGTGTCCAAGCTCCAACTCTAACTGACGGATCCTCTCCAGTAAACCAGAGAAAGAGTCTGGCATACTACGGGCTATGCTCTCGTACCTATGAAAATAATGTTAAAGCTACATATTTTAGTCTGTACATTATTAATGGATGTGAACTCAATGGTGACACGGGCTCGATCCCCATGCAATGCAAATATTTGTATGAATGAATATGAATATTTGCACTGGGCTGGTCGTGCCTCGGAAAGCACGTTAAGTCCCGGTTGCCATGCGAACATCTAGTGGCAGTTGTTACGCGTTGTTGGAACCCCTAAAAGTCCAGCAATTAGTCTAATAGCAAAGCTTCGATATAGTCTACGGATTGTGGAGGTCAGACGGCAGTCGCTTCACGGAAAATATCAAAGTTTAGCCAAAAATCAGCAGTTAGACTGGTAAAGCGGACTCCAAACTCCAAAAGCTGAAAAAGCTTCGGATGCGACTGATATTAACGCTGAGATGATGACAATGATGAGAATGGTAACACAGCCAGCAATATCGACTTCAAAATAACATATTATGTAAAAAAAATTATTTAAATCATAGTTATTATGGTTTTTAGGCCTGTAAAGACAATAAATCAAAATGACCATACGTTCAGTATAAGACCGGTCATTGTCAAAAGCCATGGAGGAAGCCGTTGTCCAGCAATGGACCTCTATAGGCTGAGAAAAAGAAGAAGGCAAAAATGCATGGTGGCTTGGAGTTCTGTAGTTATATACAGTATGTTAAGAAAACCCTGTCCGACCCGTGAAGGTGTTGTTAGGTATCGATAACTGATTCTACTAATGGATACAAATCCGGGCTAAAATTAAAAAAAAAAACCTCTAAAGAAATAAATATTATTTCGCAAAAAGAGGTAACTTAATAAATGTGCGTTACCACCCTTCCGCGGGCGGCGGGGGGCAGGGCACGCGGCACGTGATCGCATCGCTATTCGCTCATAATAATACCGGTGTTGTCACTTTTTTAAAAATTACCACTTTTCGGGGAAGTTGGAATTAATTCGCGTTTGTATTGGTACTATGATGATTACGTAAAATTTTATATTATATTTGGTCATGTGTTTACCTAACCTTTATTATCCTTATGGGTCGGACAGGGTTTTCTTAACATACTGTATATTATGACAGAGTCACAGCTAACACTAGATTTGGGGATTTGTAAAGGGTAGTGATAAATATGAGCAATTTTGGACTTCTAAATACATACATACATACATAAGACTGCTAAAATCATAACCCTTCCTTTAGGCATTGCTGTAATCGGCTAGAAAGGCATAATATACTCACCCAGCGGTGACGACTCTTCGCTGCGTGTGCCTAGTCTCCGGTTCTGCTGGTGCCAACACTTCCAGGTCATAGGGCGCTCCGTGGGATAGTTCTTCGCTAGTGTAGTACTGCCATACTTCTAGTGCGCTGATGGTGGATACTGGACGAAGTACCTGCATAGATAGTGTTGTTATAGTCAGAATTTCAATGAGATCAAAATTAAAGTCATGCATTTTTTTTTATATTGAATTATATTATTATTATTATTATATATTATTATTATATTTGTCGGTCTCCGTGGCGCAGCGGTCAACACGCCTGCCTGCGACGTGGAGGCCCCGGATTTGATCCCCGGGTCATTATAGAAAACAATCTTTTTCTGATTGGCCTGGGTCTTGGATGTTTATCTATATATGTATCTATTATAAAATATAGTATCATTGAGTTAGTATTCCATAACACAAGTCTCGAACATACTTTGGGGCTAGCTCAATCTGTGTGATTTGTCCGTATATATTTATTTATTTATTTATTTACTGAATATGTGTTTGTTTTAGAAAATCAATAATAGAGCAATACAAAATATTGATTGACTATTTTAATTACAACTTTATCTCTAAAGCATTAAGGCTCAAGGTTGATTGTAAATATTTGACAGTTTCGGGTAACTTGACCTACTGTCATCCGTACCAATCACAGTACCATTGACATAGAAAGATACATGGGACAAGACTGTTTTTTATTTATAATCGATACTAATAACCTATGTATTGTGATAATAATATATGTATTACGTATACAATTAGCAAAGAAAACCCTGTCCGATCCGTGAAGGTATTGTTAGGCATCGATAACTGATTTTATTAATATCTACAAACTACAAAGCCGGGCTAAAGTTTAAAAAAAAACCCCTTAAAAATAAATATTATTTTCCAAAAGTACATGCGGGGGCGAAGGAGGTCTGGGAATGCGGCGCATCGCTATTCACTCATCATAATAATACCGCCAAACTCGTGTTGCCACTTTTTAAAAAAATACCAATTTTTGGGGAAGATGGAATCAATTTGCGAAAAAAAAAGGATTATTTCAAAATTAATTAGTATTGTTACTATGAAGATTTACCTTCAATATAATTATCGGTCGGACGGGGTTTTCTTTACACAAAACTCACCGGATTATCCAGATCTGGAGTATACAAGAAGTTGTAGAAAATGGGCGCTTTCTGGTGATGCCTGTCGATGTAGTCGAACAGCGAGTGTCCCAGCGTGGGGGCCCGGGGGCCCGTCGCGCCGGGGCCTGGGGCCTCCTCTTCTGAACCCGCTCCCGCTTCGCCGCCCGCGCCGTATAAGTATACCTGCGGTAGAACAATTCTAGTTATTAATATACTCTGTTTTGGTGTAGAGAAAACAATGTGTTGAATTGTAGGTAATTGCATGGTGCAACAACATAATTAGCTTGTAATAGTAGTTTATGAAACTGTTACATAATGAGGGATATCATGCACGAGTGTGAGTTTAAAAAACGAGCGAAGCGAGTTTTTTAGTAGTATCACACGCATAATATGCTCCTGTGTCGTGGGTAGGTTAACAAACACATAAACTTACATACACCAACAGCCAGACCCGGAACAATTACCTATAGGCCATACAATCATTTGTCCCGCGCGGGGACCGAACCCGCGACACACAGCACTTCGCTAAGTGCGCCGTTAAATGTATCAACTAAACACGTGACATTTTGTGTCAATAGAAAATAGAAGTAGGTACTCACCATCCTATTAGTATCAGCTCGCTTATCATCAGCGGCAGTAATCCCCAGCTCGGCCCTCTGAGCCTCGTTGTCCAGTAGGAACGTCCTGAAGCGACACGACACGCTGTGGTACGCTACGAAACGCAGATAGTAGTCGTTGAACTCGAAGGCTAGAGGAAACTGTTTCTGAAGCTGCGGAAGATAACGTTTGGTAAGTGCAAGGTAATATACTACGTTATTTTTTGAATCAATTACAATAATTTTTACACCATGTTATATTTTTTCCCAAATACATTTAAAAATTGTGGCAGTGTGGTTACCGAGCGTGCCACGCAGCTTACGATAGATCATAGTACTGCGCACAGCCAGGCAACAGCTGACGCCAGAGGCAGGCGCGTGCGCTCCATACAAGCAGATAAGCTGTGCATACCCTAATAGTCTTCTAAAAAAATATATAATAATTTATAATATACTACAGTAAAATAATTTATATACTACAAACTTAAAACTGAAAGACTTTGTTAATCAGTTATTGATAACACTGCCATCTATTGGGCCTAGTGCTAACGAGACACATCAGTTGCCTTAGGCGCGACACCCGCGCCACTTCTCGTAACGGCGTAAGCATAAACAAAATGTGCCTCTTCCGTATCTGTCTGTGTATAAAATTATTTGCTTGTGTGCCTAAACTGTTGTGTACGTGTGCGTGAAATTTCTTTGGGTTTAAAGCCCATGATAAGCACAGCTTCTAATAATGCGACGAATTTAAGAAGTTCAGAAATATAGCATGATTGTTGTTCGTTCAAATACCTTTTTATTTTAGCAGCTTATGTTGTTTCATTATTGGTGTATTTGGATAAATATGTACCTATAATGATTGTTTTAAGCGGAATTGAATATTCATTTATTTTAGAGTTTTTGGTTTAACACAAAAGAAAGGTGGTCTTTATAAAAAAGTATTATGATAATTATATGTGGTTAGCAGGTTGTGTAGTGTGTACACACAAATAAATTGTTTTGTTTCTCGTGTAGGTATATTATTTTAAAACACGGCATTGACAGTTCGTCGTTATAAAAACTTAAAAGACCTTAAGTTTTTCACTTGCTTTTGAATTTCAATACTATACTTTATGTTGTAATAATTTTCCTGAAGTTTACAAATTAGCAAAATTTAATAGTTATGATTCCAATGAGTAATGCATTACGCATATTTATGAAAGATTTGTCTATATTTCCATTTTAAAAGAACTTTTAGCGATTTCAAAACGATCTTTTATATATTTGATTTTTACAGAGTTATTTAAAAATAGATAGGCGCGTTGATTTAATTTATAGATAGTAAAATATATTTTTTTTAGTTTTTTGAGAAATAAATTATTACTTATTTACAGTTGAGTTAGTAATACCATTTCATTGTATTTTGACAGCCTCCATGGCGTAGCGGTAGCGAACGCGGCCGCTGCGTAAGGAGGCGCGGGTTCGATCCTCGCGCAGTGTAAGTATTTGTATGCATGAATATGAATATTTGCACTGGTCTGGTCGTGCCTCGGAAAGCACGTTAAGCCGTTGGTTTCGGTTGCCATACGAACATCTAGTGGCAGTCGTTACGGGTTGTTGGAGCCCACAAGTCAGACGGCATGCTTCAATATTGCCTTCGCGTTGTGGAGGTCAGACGGCAGTCGCTTCACGGAAAATGTCGAAATTTCGCCAAAATCAGCAATTAGACTGGAAAAGCGGACCCCAGATTCCAAAGCTTTGGATGCGACTGGTATTAACCCTGAGATGATGATGATGATTTTATTGTATTCATTTGGGCAAAAAAAAACCTAATACCCCACGTATATCATTTATTTGACTTGTTCTTATCATCAAACACATACTTAGATGTTCATTGTAGCCACGCGCAAACATCAATTCAATTTTGACATGCGAAAAAGTACGGGACTATGTTAAATTGAAACTACGTCTAAGTTACGTTTTTTAAGTTTTACCATATATAAGCACAGAGATTTGGATAGTAGGTATATGTATGCCTACCCTCAACAAAATCTTTGTGCACGCCCCTGGCCAGAGGTCAACGCACCGGTCGCCGGCCCGCGCGGAGCGTGGACCATATTTTTGTTGGGACAACCAAGTAAGATAACAAGCTCATAATTTTGTGGTTTTTCACGATATCTTTTTGACATATTGTACATAGATTCTTTACTTAAAAATACTGGACACGTGCTTCGGGTTTCCCATATACAAAAAATAACGTTGCATAATTAAATATAGAGGTAATTTTATAGCGGATTTTTTGACGATTTTGAACCATATAGATTAAAATCTCTAAAAATTTGTTTGAGGATATTTTGCCGCCTGAATGACATTGACTGGTTGCGGGGAGGGGAAAATTTATCGGCTAAATAAGATGGCGGCGTGGCATTGTATAGTGTAACTATAACTGTCACCACTGGTTATGGTAGGAGGCTCAGATCTACCTGATGCACAGCATCCAGGAACATGAGGAAGGTAGGCGTGAAGCCCTGTTGCGGAGTTGCTCCTATGTTGGACCGCTGCTGGAACTTGTGACCTAATGCCAGCCACTCCTTCTCCACTAGAATACGGAACCCTTCTAATGTGCGGTAGTAAGGTTCTAAGCAGATCTGCGCTAGTGATGATATCTGGAATTAAATAGGCTAGTTAAATATATAGGAAAAAAATAGATAAAAACCTATTCTAATGCCAAAAGAATGTATCTATGAAATTTTGTTAAAATCGCTTCAGTCTTTTGGCCGAGTTCGAGGACAAACACTGTGACAGGAGAATTTTATACAATATGTAAAGAAAAAAAACTCTGTCCGATCCGTGAAGGTATTATTAGGTATCGATAACAGATTCTACGAATGCCCATAAAGATGGGCTGAACTTAAGAAAAAAAAAAAAATCCCCTAAAAAATAAATATTATTTCGCAAAAAAAGAGGTAATTAAATACATGTGCGGTAGGCAATCCATGCGTGGGCGACGGGGGGGCAGGGTACGCGTCACGTGGTCGCATTGCTCATAACAATACCGTCAAAACGGTGTTGTCACTTTTTTAAAAATTACCAAATTTCGGGGAAGTTGGAATTAATTCGCGGAAAAGAAAGATTATTTCCAAATTCATTAGCATTGTTATTATGATGATTACGTAAAATTTTATATTATACTTGGTCATGTGTTTACCTAACCTTTATTATCCTTATGGGTCGGACGGAGTTATCTTTACGTATTGTATAATAAATAGGTAATAGGAAGACCTGCAATTAAATAATCTCTCAACTACTGACCATATAGCACATAAAGTTAAAAAAAAAATTGCAGCATGGTTACAGTAGTCGATTTTTTTTTTTAAACTTTGCCTATTACTAGGAATTTCTTGTATACCGTGGGTGCGTTTTCAAACATTTAAACCACATACTCAAACAGCCAGACCTGGAACAAGTACCGTAGTAAGTAGTAAGTAAGTAGGTCATACAAATATTTGTTCCGTGCGGGAATTGGACCAGCGCAGACTCAGCCTACAGAGGTCAGTTTAAGTCAAAAATGTTTGTTCTGTGTTTACCTGTGCTGTAGCATCCCATCCATCTTCAAGAGACAGTAGCACAGATGATCCCTGCAAGTCCAAGAGATCTACTACTGCACCGGATAGCTGGAACAATTGTCGCAGTTGCCACAGCCAGCCTGATTCCTCTATTAGCCTGGAAATTTAAAATATTGTTTAAGATTTTTTTTTTTTATAAATTATAAACTAGTACTTGACCATAATTCCGCCTGGTGGTAAGCAGTGATGTAATCGTTGATGGTAAAACGCGCTAGTTTGTTAACGGCCTCGCTCTGGTCTTGAAGTCACTTAAATTGTAGTCGTATGGAAACATTCCTCGGTGGTAGGCCATAAAATCTGCCGCCGGTTGAAGTTACCACCCACCAGACAAAGTCTTGCCGCCAAGCGATTCGTCGTGTTCCGGCATGATGTCTGGTGAAGCCGTACGGAGGTCGGGTCTGAGCAGTTGTGTTGCGATGTGTGCCGGGTACGATGCGCCAAATGTTGTTGTGTTGGGAGTTTGATCGTGGAGGGTCTTCAAATCAATCTCTCTTTGGCGCAGCATCGTTGGTCGTGTTGTTGGGTTTAACATTGCATCACCTCGCTCAACTGCCGTCTTCCTTCCTATTCGCTCAGTTTTTCTGGGTGAATAGGCTCTTAATAAACTAGTGCGCTTTACCATCAACGATCGCATCACTGCTTACCATCAGGCGGGATTGCGGTCAAGCGCTAGTTTATAATTATTAAAAAAAAAAAAAAAAATTGCTGCTAGCAAATTGTTTCAGGCCTTCGATGTACGCGGTGTAAAAGAGGAGGCAAATCGCTACGTCCGGATCGTAGCGGTGTCAATAACGTAAGGGTAGGATCTCGTCGAAAATTCTGATAATTATAACAAAATTCAAAGGAAAATAAGACAACAAGTGACAAGAATAGGGTTTCTGGTGGGAGGTACTATATATAGTAGGTATCGTGGCCCATGTATATACAAAGTGGTGCTGACAATACGACACTAAATTAAACATCGTGTATCTCAACACATTCTCAGTTTATAGATAAAAAATCATATAAGCATATCTATTAGTTTAGTCACAGGAAATTATTTTTCACATTTTTCACATGATGTACACGTTGATAAGGAAGCGCTTACAGATTGATGACCGATGCATTCAGTGGTACTAAACTTTAATAATAATGGCCTGAAAAAGCAAGTCGATACAGGACCGCGCTGTCGCCGATCGGAGGTACGTTCAATTTTATGTGATTTAGTGTGTTTGAATTTTTTTTTTTTTTGTTTTGATGCTAGGTTTTTCCTATGGTTCAGGATTATTCCTCTGAATCAGCATTGTTCGTGTTTTAATTTATTATCGTATTGTTCTGTCTGTACCTGAGGAAGCCGGGCTGGTCGGCGGCGGGCGGCGCGGAGGGCACGGCGGCCCGCATGAGTTTCTTGAAGGCGTGCTTGGAGGCGCGTGCGTCGGGGAACTCGGCCGGCACCAGCTCGGCGCCCGCACACGCCAGCGCCGCGCCGCCCTTCTCGCACACCACGTACAACGCCGCGCGACGAGACCCGCCGGACCCGCCAGAACCACCACCTGACCAAACATTTACTAAATCAAATACAAATTTTGCACGTTCCAAAGCGTAGATCTCTATGGAGAAGAACGTGCAAGAAACTCCGTGAACACTCTTTTAAAATAATAATAATAATAAATATATATGGACCGGACAAATCACACAGATTGAGCTAGCCACAAAGCATGTTCGAGACTTGTGTTATGGGATAATAACTCAACGATACTATATTTATAATAGATACATATACAATATGTTAAGAAAACCCTGTCCGACAGATAAGGATAATAAAGGTTAGGTAAACACATGACCAAATATAATATAAAATTTTACGTAATCATCATAGTATCAATACAAATGAATTTTGAAATAATCTTTTTTTCCCGCGAATTAATTCCAATTTCCCCGAAATTTGGTAATTATTAAAAAGTGACAACACCGGTATTATTATGAGCGAATAGCAATGCGACCACGTGCCGCGTACCCTGCCGCCCGCCGCCCGCGGGAGGGTGCTAACGCACATTTATTAAGTTACCTCTTTTGGCGAAATAATATTTATTTTTCAGAGAGATTTTTTTTTAAGTTTAACCCGGTTTTGTATCCATTAGTAGAATCAGTTATCGATACCTAACAACACCTTCACGGGTCGGACAAGGTTTTCTTAACATACTGTATAGGACCCAAGCCAATCAGAAAAAGATCGTTTTCCATCATGACCTGGCCGGGGATCAAACCCGGGACCTTCACGTCGCAGGCAGGCGTGTTGACCACTGCGCCACGGAGACCGACATCAATCATCATCGTAAATCAAAAATCATCGTATGGGTTACATTTCTTCGTTACATATTTCTGTTGCTTCTACATCTTAATAAACTTGAACTACATCAACGACGCTGATTACTTATTCTTTTTAGTAATTGAGACAAGTAAATATATTAGAGCATTATACTAGTAGCAAATCAATGGTTTCTTTTTTTATTTACAGTAGAGCGTCGATTATCCGAACTAATTGGGGGACACGGGTGTTCGGAAAACCGGTATTTTCGGATAATCGAACTAATGTAATTATGTATGTATGTATATTGATTCAGGGCCCATACGAATTTACGTTCAGGTAAACGAAAACCATATTATTTACATTTATGAATATCTTTAATGACAAATAGGAAATAAACAAAAAAAAAGTGCAGACAATTTGTAGTAAAACTAATCTTTACTATGTAATTACAATTAACACTTAAAAAAATCTTGAATTTTCGTCTGCCGAAGCAAGCCTAAGTTTATTAATCTCGTATTTATCTTTCATAGAAAGAACAACACGTTTACGTTTAGGCATTTTAAAGAAAAAGTTTACTTTCACGCGGCAAAATTAACAAGTGCACGAATGAATTAAAAACGAAACACAAAACACGCGAGTAGGTACAATTACAAGTGCACGAATTGCGACAAGCGAGCTAAAACTAAAGCGCGGGCCGCGCGCGAAACCCGCGCCGCGCGGTCGGAGGTGGGGGTGGGCATTGACCCGCGCCGTTGACGTTCGGATAAGCGGTCGTTCGGTTAAGCGACGTTCGGATAATCGACGCTCCACTGTACCTGCTAAACAGTCGTCAACGAAGTAATAGTAGATTTACTAATGTAGCCAAGGGTTGTAAGGCATCAATTGCAGAACGAGATATTTAGGGCGCCTATAGTTCGAGGGTGTAATTGATGCTTGCACCCCAGCTAACTATTCTACTTTACATCTCGATTGTAACGTAAGTAGAAAAAAACCGGCATTAGAGGAATAAAACATTTTCAATAGTGTTTTTAATGTTTGGTCTTGTTTCTGGCGAACGCTGTATTTAGTATTTAGTTTTGTTTCTGAGAAGTAGTGTTTTTAATGTTTCGTTTTGTTTCTGGCAGATGGTGTTTTTAGTATTAGATCTTTTTTCTGACAAAAAGTGTTTTTAGTATTTGGCCTTGTTTCTGGCAAATGGTTTTTTTAGTATTTGGTCTTGATTCAAAAAAATGCTGTTTTTTTTATTTGATTTTGTTTCTGGAAATTTAGTGTTTGGTCTTGTTTCTGACAAGTAGTATTTTTAGTGTTTGGTCTTATTTTTGGCAAATGGTGTTTTAGTGTTTCGCCTTATTTCTGGCAATTGGTGTTGTTGGTGTTTGATCTTATTTCTGGTAAATGTTGTTTTTAGTGTTTGGTCTTATTTTTGGTAAATGGTGTTTTTCGTGTTTGATCTTACTTCTAGTACCTAAATGGTGTTTTTAGTGTTTGATCTTATTTCTAGTAAATGGTGTTTTTAGTGTTTGATCTTATTTCTGGTAAATGGTGTTTTTAGCGTTTGATCTTAATTCTGACAAATGGTGTAACTACTTACCCTCGTCCGCGTCTGCAGTGGAGAGCCTCTGTCGCGGCGCGTACAGGTCCAGGTGCGAGGGCTGACGCCGGTCCTTAAGGGAGCCCCAGCGACCGAAGTGCCGCGCCGTGCCCGACGAGCCGCCCTTGCCGCCGCTGTAGCGACCCAACACGCTGATACGTAAGTGACACGTTACTTGGCTTACAAACTACACGGGGTTGGACCGGACCTTCAGACTAAAATGTTCAAAGATGATGTCTCTCGGTGTCAACACGTTCGCGTATGTAAGCTTTGGGGTTCAAAAGGTAAAAACGGGACCGTAATACTCCACTGTCCGTCAGTCTGTCACCGGGCTGATAGCTAGATGTTTTATTTATCTTGTCATTTTAACAACAAATACTAAAAACGGAGTAAAATATATATTTTTTTAGATATAATGACACGGAACCCTTAATGCGCGAGTCTGACACATTCTTTATTTTAGTGGGGCGTTTTCTATCCTTTAAGCTAAAATGGCACTAAATGATGCTGAAAGGAGTCAGCAATATCTTTAATGCTAGTTCTCGGTGGTAGGCCTCACCATCGGCCGCCGGCGTAGTTACCACCCACCAGACAAAGTCATGCCGTCAAGCGATTCGTCGTGTTCCGGCATGATGTCTGGTGAAGCCGTTTGGAGGGCGGGTCTGAGCAGTTGTGTTGCGATGTGTGCCGGGTACGATGCGCCAATTGTTGTCGTGTCGAGAGTTTGGTCGTGGAGGGTAGCGGGATCCGAAGCACGGTGCTCCGCTGGCCGACCGCAGGTAGTTGGGGACCCAAATAGTGTGCCAGCCACATATGAAAGGCTGCCCCGCCAACTGCGAAAAATCCCAGGGTGGCCCCATCGTGCCGGTTGGCGACCGGACGAGAGGACCCGATGGCGATCCCTGGGGGGGTTCGGGCGTCCCCGCAGTCTCCAGATCAATCTCCCTCTGGCCCGGCATCGTTGGTCGCATTGTTGGGATTAACATTGCATCACCTCACTCAACTGCCGTCTTCCTTCCTATTCACTCATTTTTTTTTTTCAAATGAAAAAGTCAAATAAGAAAAGTAGGTGTGTACAGCGGGCGCACGTCCTCTCTTTCAATGTGCACCTCTCTAATATTCGAGGTCTGCACTCCAATCTCATTGCAGTACATCACCACCTTGAGACTGAGAAGCCCCATCTACTTTTCTTGACGGAGACCCAGATCAGATGTCCGTCTGATGCGGCATACCTCAACTACCCGGGATACGCTTTGGAGCACCATTTCCTGCAGCGTGCCGGGGTCTGTGTGTATGTCCGCAATGACATTTGTTGCCGGCGCCTCCGTCACCTCGAAGACCCTCATTTTTCGTCCCTATGGCTGTTGGTTGACACTGGTGTGGACAAAATTGTTTACACTTGTGTCTACCGATCGCACAGCGGTGATCAGGAGACAACTCGTTTATTTGACCACCTCAGTGAGGCTGCTGGCAATGCACTGCAGCGGCACCCTAACGCACACTTCGTCGCTCTGGGGGACTTCAATGCCTGCCATCAGGAGTGGCTTTTCCCGTACCAGAGGACCGACCACGCTGGGAGAGAAGCGCGAAACTTCGCGCTTTCAATGGGCCTTTCCCAGCTGGTAAAGCAAGCGACTAGGGTGCCTGATGTAGTTGGTCATACTGCCAATTGTCTGGACCTTCTGCTGACCACTGATCCGGACAGGTGTGTTGTAACAGTTTCCTCACCGTTGGGAACTTCAGACCACTGTCTGGTGAAGTCTGTGTCGACCTTCTCCCCACCAGATAACGACTCTCGTGGTGAACGGCGAATGTGGCGATACAGATCAGCAGACTGGGATGAGATGCGCCATTTCTTTGCGTCTTATCCTTGGCAGCAGGTCTGCTTCTCTTCTAGCAATCCGTCGAGCTGTGCGGATGCTATAACCGATGTGGTGCGTCAAGCTATGGAATATTTTATTCCCTATAATGACGTGCCCGTCGGTGGCTCGGCTCGCCCATGGTTCAATGCCGATTGTGCCCAAGCCGAACAGTGTAAGCACACGGCATTTCTCACCTGGGTTGACGCTCGTGACCGCGGAGCTCCGGATCTAAGCTGTAAGAAGAGAGCCTTTAACCGTGCTGCCAAGTCCTACAAAAAGGCGCTAAAGAAGGCTCGCTTCGACCGTATTACCCATATTGGCAACAAGTTATCTGCGCAGCCTTCCGGTAGCAGATCTTTTTGGTCCCTTGCCAAATCGGTCGAGGTGAACTTCTGTCGGCCCTCACTGCCTCCGCTGGTTAGGCCTGATGGAACACTGGCTCATACGGCGAGAGAGAAAGCAGGTCTCTTTGCATCTCTCTTTGCCCATAGTTCGCGTCTTGATACTGGCAGTGCTACTCCACCTATTTTACCCCACTGCGGTACTTCAATGCCTGAGGTTCGCATTCGGAACAAAGAGGTTCTGAGAGCACTGTGTCGTCTGGACGTGAATAAGGCTAGTGGTCCGGATGGTATACCAGCGATTGTTATAAAAGCATGTGCGCCCGAGTTGTCTCCTGTATTGACAAGCTTGTATCGCCTCTCATTTGGGACTGGTATAGTGCCCAAGTCCTGGAAGCTTGCCAACGTGCAGCCCGTGCCCAAAAAGGGTAGTCGTGCCGATCCTACCAACTATCGGCCGATTTCGATCACCTCCATACTTTGCAAAATTATGGAGCGTGTATTGAACTCGCGCCTCTTGGCATACCTGGAAGGTAACGATCTCCTCAGTGACCGACAGTACGGGTTTCGCCGCAATCGGTCAACTGGGGACCTACTAGTGTATGCCACTCACCTGTGGGGCGAGGCCCTCGAGAGAAATGGGGAAGCGATTGCCGGCTCCCTTGATGTCTCGAAGGCCTTCGACCGGGTATGGCACGCTGGCCACCGGCTCCGCCGACACTCGCGCGCGCCTCCGCCTCGGCGTCCAACGAATAAGGGGCGGGGACTTCCCCATGTCCCTCGCCCCTGGACCCATTCATGGGGGGCGGAAGAGGGCGTTATCCGAACATGGCGTCACCTCCCTCAACTGCCGTCACCCTTCCCATTCCTAAGTTTATTTAAGTGAATAGGCTTAATAAACTAGTGCGCTTTACCATCAACGATCGTATCACTGCTTACCATCAGGCGGGATTGCAGTCAAGCAATAGTTTATAATAAAAAAAAAAGTTCAGGCTCAAAGCTCGAGCTATGCGCACGCGCACCGTGTTACAAGGTTCACGGCAATCCGTAAACAGTTACAGAGTGTTTATATTATGGAATTCCCGACAAAGCGTGCTGTGAGCAACATTCATCATACAAAAGCGGTCTTACCGCTCGCCTTAGTGCTAATATCACTAATAGTACTCACCCGAGTGTCCCGGCCGCTTTGGTCAGCAAAGGAGTATGAGTAACCGCTTGTTGTTCTTCACAGCAGAGCAACAACGAGTCTAAACTCAAACTGGAGTCTTCTAGGTCTCCGTGCGAAGCAGGCGTACAGGCTACGAGTGTTGCAAGGTAACGTTCCTGGGATAAACGAGTAAAATACTTGTATACTTTATCAGTGTTTCATTTGGTTATGATGGCTGTTTCTTCCGTGAAAGAATTGAAAACTCGCGTGATGAGGTATCATTCCAACTAATACTAAGGGATTTACTATAAAAAAAACTTTGCCCTTCTTTAGTAATTTCACCTGGGGGGGAAAAACGCTAAAATAATTCAATCAAAACAGAATTGGATCGCAACCAAACCATAACTATTGTTATGATACGTATTACGCTAACCTTTTGACAGATGGTTTAACCATAACTGGATCACAATGGGAACGTAACCGCTGTCAAAAGAAAAAGTTGAAACAAAGCTAACTTTTTCTGTGCAATCTGTCAAACTTACGTCTAAAACGCGATTATATTTACTTATAATTTATTTAGTTTTAATTATTATATCTGACGAAATGTATCGCGATACATTTACTTTACTTTAGCGCGATACGAAATGTGATCGAAACTAAACCATAACTTTAACTGGATTAGATACGAACAAGAGTTGAACTTCTACTGTTTTATTTAGCGTGATTACCCCCCTGTATTGTGGGTGAGTATACAAACATATAAAGTAACATAAACAGACAGACCCGAAACAACTAATTGTAAGCCATACAAATGTTTGTCCAGTGCGGGTGTCGAACCCCCGACACGCAGCGCAGCAGTCGTTCGCTCAGCCACTGCGCCACTCGTGTCGTCCAATAGACAGTTAATTCACCTTTTATGGTGAGAATTTTGCAGAATTTCTGGACTTACACGGGAAGAGCATGATTTATTATACATTTTCCTTAGAGAGCACAGGGCTGTTAAAAAAATTTGTTGAATTTTAGGCAGTAATAAAAAGTACCTGTTCTAAGCTGGACGTGGTTTCCGTCCCACTCTGTGTGTTGCCAGGAGTTTGGTGACTTGACTTCAGCATACCCATCACACCTTTATGATGGGGAGCGGCTGATCTGTAGCAGGTAAAATATTTAGTTATGATACTTTTTAAGTTTCTTGTTTTAGAAAATCACCAACATCAATCATAGCAACATTTTTTTGCAATTAGGTATGTGGAAAAAAGCATAACAGGATAAGGGCGAAAATATGCGCTATTATTACTTTAACATAATTTGGGCTACTTAGAAAAGTTTCATTTATTCTCCTTTTAACTGCTAGACGTTTGGGAGGGGAACTCAGCAATCATTATACCAATAATGTTAACATTATTGGCGTAATATTCGAGAGCTTTTGCCACCATTAACAAGGCTTAAGATGCGTGGCTAGGTTCTTAGCTCTTAAAAAAGAAAAAAAAGGAACAACTAATACAAATTCTTTCTTTTTCCTAATTCACTTATTTCGCGTTGCTCGATAAAGTCCCTGTGATTTAATCATAAGTTTACGACCTAAGGAATCCCTACATGATTCGTAATAAAAGAATTGAGTATTCAACTTGGTCCAGAACACAGAACTCCAGTCCTCAGAACTCAGTTCCCGCTCAGAAAACAATAAGGGGATTGCCTTCTCTAGTTCCCTAAACCATTGGCAGCCCAGGCTCTGTTCTGTGCTTTCCATTTTTTATTTCTTTTTATCATTTTTGAAATGAGATATGTGTCCAAAAGAAATAAAGATAACAATGATTTCATCTTACCTAGATAGTAGCGCATGTGTCCTTGGATGTCTCCAAGTGATGACAGGCAACCGACCTTGTCGATAACACCGCGCTATCCTACGTAACGAGTCGTCGCCGAAGCTCTCTGGTACTGGAATTACTGCTGGGTAACTGGAGACAGAAAAATACCAATATTTATTTATTTTATGAGTTTGCAAATATTGGGCAGTGATTCATATTAATAATAACCATTTTTAGCATAGCCCGCGTTTAAAACTAGTAAAGAATGGTTAATTCATTGGAGGCCGCAAGCAGAAATATAAAGTTCATTCAGTTCATTCTTATTTGAGGTAATATTTGAAAATATCACAGGTATCTAAAAAACCACAAAAAAGAACAGTTACTTCGATAAATATGTCGTGGATTTCGATATCATTTTGATAAAAAAAATGCTCATTTGATTTATGTAGTAGTGGGGCAAACGCTGTGACGTAATTTTATAATGGCAGTTCGTGGACAAAGTCGTTTTGGGAAGCGGGGATTGTCGAACGGTCATTTCGCTTTGAGGCGCCAACCAGAGCACTTCTCCGGGGCGAAACTGTCGCTTTGCCAATTTTAATTGTTATTGCCAAGATTTACATTTTGTGTTTTAATTCAAAACGCCAGCTACTAAATGGATCCCGTACCACCACAGATGGTGACGACCATTTCGCTCCGCCGTCGCTGACGTCGTCAAATAAATATGTACGATCCCTTGCTATACCATACAATACTTTTAGAAGAGATGAATGGAATAAAAGAAAACTGTGAATTAAAACACTACTTATATTTAATAAATTATGTTATTTTACGTTAATGGTAAAATAAGATTAATGGACTGATATTGAGAAAATGACGCGTCATTTCTTTCGCGCCTTTGTTGGTTATTACGAGAACGACTGACTTTCTTGATAGCCTGATGGAAACAGCTACTATGACGTGTTAAAACCATTAAGCCGTAGCGAAAAAGGCATAGCAATATTCATCCTACATAGTTTCATCTTTGTCTGACACTGGAGCCATGATGGCTTTAACACGTCACGTTAACCCCCTGAACTAATTAATATGAGTTGAAATGAATGGATAAAACACCAGCCTTTCAAGTATGAGTGTGCAGGTTCGATTTTTTTTTTTTTTTTTTTTTTTTTTAATTGATTTATCTCAATATTTGAAGCCTAGTGGTATCGGCTGCGACTTACAAGTTGTAGGTCGTAGTTTCGAACCCCGTCAGGCGCTTGACTTGGTGTAAATTATTTCACCACCACTACTCTCAAAACGGTGACCGAAAACATCGTGAGGAAACCGGCATGTCCTAGTGACAAAAATTTCGAAGACATGTGACATATACCACCGTGACGTAGACTACGTCCCACGCCCTCTCATCGAGAGGAGGCCTGTGTCCCAACAGTGGGAACAATATAGATTGATTATGTATGTATGTATTTAAACAGATACAGCTTAATTGCAATCTAATTACGTAACACACTGGCGCCGATTCTGTTGTTCACAAACTAAACTATTATAAGTTTTGCTTAAAATCTAAGTCGATAGAAAATAATATTACCAATAATTTGTTAGGTGAGCTCTACGATTTTCGGCTGAATAGTTATTGGAGAAATAAAAAGATCCCTCTACTGCCTTCTTTACACAATGAAGTGACAGTAGAACATGTAGCTTCTTCACATCCTTTGCTGATGTTTACTTTGAGGACATGGATGACTAACATTAATATTCAAGAAGTAATTATATGGGATCTAGATGTAGTGAAATTACCTAAACAAAGCTATAATAGTGATTTATTAAAAGTTGAAGTTATTAGAGAGTTACATTTGAAGTACAATGAATGGCTTAGTATATTTACGGATGGGTCGAAGAGTATAGAAGATCGTGGAGCAGCCTTTTATGTGCCTAGTGAACCAATACATTGTCAAAGTAATTGCTTTAAAATAGACAAGAAAGCGTCCATAATGACGTTGGAACTTATTGCAATCTCTGAAGCACTTACGTTCTGTAGCAGTAGTCAACACAAGAATATTGTTATTTGCACAGACAGCAAAAGTTCCTTACAACATTTAGCTCGATGCGCCTCTGGCCTCAGAGGTAATAATAATAATAATAATAATGTTTATTGGTGCAAAAACCTTACAGAGAAGCTTAATATCTAGCTAAAATTAAAGGCGCACAAAAGTTAAAACCCTGACTCCCAAACTAGGAATTACCTGTGACTTAGGAGTCAGTGTTCTGCCACTAGAATGACATTCTGGTAAGCTAATATTGTTCACGAAAATATATTACTAAACATATTGCATTTGAAAATACAGTAAAAGAAAAGTGATAAACAAAAAGTAAAAACAGTACAGAAAAAAAATATAATAATAATAGAAAGATAAAAAAATTGATAACTTGTGTGTGTAACTGAAAATCATGAGTATTGTTTCTATTGTCTTAGTGGGTGTGTGTGTGCATATGGGTGTATGTGCGTGTGGGTGTGGATGAATGTGCGTGTGTATGTGTGTGTGTGTGTGTGGATGCATGACGTGTCCATTTTTAGGTTATGTGAGTATGATGTGAATGATGAGAAGCATAAGTATATATGTGAATACGATAGTGTCAAGTGTGCCTGAATTATTACGAGCTTATTGAATTTTGTTAAACTAAAGGTGTCGTCAATTGTATTACGTGATTGTTATGAAATTTTGCGACTTATGTCAGAATGGTCAGTAGTTCCTCAGTTTGGGCGTAGTTTAGGGTGTATAGAATATCCTTCAGCTTCATCTTTGCTTCGTGTTTGCTCGTTCCTGCAATTAGAGTGGACTTACTAATATTTTTGTAAACAAGAGAGCTCAACACATACAGCTGTCTTCGAGCGAAGGTAGTTCTATGAATAGGGGTTGGGCAGACTATTCTTTGTCCGCGCCTATTTGAATCTGGGGGAGCTACTTGAGTATGTTTCCAGAGAGTGGTTCTAAGTACGAATAATTGTCGCACAGTTAACAGTTTGAGCTCAGTATATAGCTGATTAATGGGATAACGAAAGGGTTTTTGAGACATTACTTTAAGTACTGCCCTTTGCGCACGCTCCAACTCGAGGAATTTAGTTTTGCCCGATCCACCCCAAACTAAAATGCAATAACCAATGATAGACTGGCAAAGGGCAGTGTAAACCATTTTTAATGTCTCGAGGTCCCCAGAATGCCTTAATGCCTTAAACAGATGAATCGTTTTCTTAACCTTATTGGCAGTAAACTCTATATGCGAGTTCCACTTCAGTCCATCATCGATCATCACGCCCAAATACTTGACAGATGTTACAGAAGTAAGCGGCAAGCAAGAGCAAGTTGAGGTGTCAAGACAGGTGTGAGCTCTTATCGAGTATGTGTTTGGAGGTTTCGTAGTGGTATGAATAGAGAACGGGATGCAGTTTGATTTTTGAAGGTTCAGAGAAAGAAGATTAGTGTGTAGCCATTCCATGACAGTTCGCAGGGATTCTTCAGCATTCTTTTTCACTTCAGCCCAATTCTTCCCATGTACTACAATGGCTGTGTCGTCGGCATAGGTAAATATGTTTGCAGATGATAGAGGAAGGGTGCACAAGTCATTGATGTAGATAAGGAAAAACGTTGGGCCGAGTACACTGCCCTGCGGGACGCCATATGAGATTTTCTCGTCAGCACTAATATGAGATCCTATCTTCACACAGATTTTGCGGTCCATCAGGTAACTCTTGAAGAGATCATGAACTATGCCACGTATTCCGATGCTATGTAGCTTTGATAAGAGGATGGGAACAGAGACTGTATCAAAGGCTTTTGTTAAGTCAAGGAATAGACCCAGGCATTTTTGTTGATTATCTAGTTTCCTAGCTATAAGTTCAGTCAGGTCTATTACTGCGTCTTCTGTAGATATCCCTTTTTTGAAGCCATATTGATTTTTTGCTATTATGTTGTTTTTGTGTAGATAGTTGACAAGTTGCTTATTGATTAATTTCTCCATTATCTTCGAGATGACAGGAAGCACAGCAATAGGTCTATAATTATCTACACAATCTCTGTTCCCACTCTTATGTATTGGATGGATTACAGCTTTTTTCCATGCATTAGGGAATATACCCGAGGCTATAGAACAGTTTACAATGTGTGTGATAAGTGGTACGAAGACATGTCGACATAGTTTTATTAGTTTGGCGGGAATACCATCCCAGCCAGTGGCACTATCCTGTCTTAGGCTAGAGATAATGGAGTCCACATCAGCATTATCTACTTCGAGAAGAACGAAGGAGCCCGGAGGACTATAGCTTTTGGAGAGGTGGGATGGGGACGGTTGAGCTGCAGTACTTATCATGGATGCCAAATTTTGACCGATGTTTGCAAAGTAGTTACAGACGAGATTAGCTGCATCACTTTTATCAGAAACAGTACACAATAACTCATGGGGGGGACTTTTTTGCTTATTTGTGTACGTAATTTCTTTAATTTTATTCCATAGTCGTTTAGGGTCATTTTTTACTTTGTGTAGTTCAGTTTGTTCGTGTAACCTTTTAAGCTTTTTGAGCAGTTTGTTACAGAAGTTTCTATAACGTTTGTATGTGGTTTGAATTATTACATCGTCAGGCGATTTCCTTGCCTTTTTGTGAAGTTTATCGCGGTGCCGAATGCATCTAAGTAAACCGGGTGTAATCCAGGGTCTTATAACTCTGTTTTTCCTAGGGATGGTTACCATTTTTGTGTGATCAGCCAAAGCGGTGTTTATTAGTGCAGTAAGCGTGTCAGATGCTATGTTAGGATCGTTCGCATTCAAAACTTCCGAGAAATCTTGGGCCTCGATGTGGCTTGTTAGATTAGTGTAATCAATTTTAGGTATTTTGCTGGCCGGTACAGATTTTCCGGATAGTTGGACATTACTAATGGCAAGTAGAATTGGGAGGTGGTCGGTAATATGTGAGTCAATCACAAGTAGTGTGGCTGTTTTGTCCGTTTTGAGCATAACATGGTCTATGCAGCTATTAATTCTTGTGGATATCTGGTGGGCGGGTAGCAAGCCATGCATGGCATTCAGTGTTAAATATTCGGTAGCACGTTCCTCTATACCAATAGGTCGGATATCTATGTTTGTGTCCCCTATTAGGCAGACATTTTTATAGTTTTTTAAGGACAAGAGAATATTGTCTATGCCATTCAAAAAGTTATCGAACTCTGTTCTTGTGTTATATGACGGGGAGCGATAAATAGCCACAAACGCGAGTTTGTTAGAGATTTCACATGTTAGGCAATTTCCATTTAGAAAACTAGGTTCTTTAATAGTGCAACTAATATCGTCTCTCTCAGACAGATTAGAGGTCAGGCAAGTACCAATGTAACTTGTTGTATCATACATCACTACTCTGTAGTCGAGTAACTAATACCATCTCTATGTATTAGTGTCTATGAATATTGTCTATAGTCTTGTCATTGTAACTTAGGATCTGACCTGGAAGATGTCGATTATAATGTAATATAATTCTACAAGTAATAAACCAGTCTAATTGTCTAAAGTCTTTAATATTTACCAACAAAAGAATCATACATGGTGTCAGAAGTGAAAACGAAGAAAGAAAATTCATAAAATGCAAAAGTCGGATGGCGTCGCTGGCGGCCATGATGCCGGAAGCCATTGTTCATTACACAATGACTTGAAGGCGCTTAAAATATCGTCAGATGCAACAAACAACAATTACGAAACCTGGAAGCGCTGGTGGCAACAGTTCGAATTATACTTGTTGGCAACGGGTTTAGACAAGTCCGGTGAGAAACGCAAGATCGCCATTTTGTTACATCACATTGGTGAAAAATGCTTAAATATTTTCAACACATTCAACATAAATATTGGAGAAAGCACATTACATGACGTCAAAGCCAAATTCGACGAATTTTTTCAACCTAGGAAAAATATTACCATGTGTCGTTACATGTTTTTTACCACACGTCAACAGAAATCGGAAAGCATCGAGGATTTCTTAACCGATCTCGAAAATAAGAGCCAAGATTGCGAATTTGGAACGCTCAGAGAATCTCTTATCAGAGATATTTTTATCGCAAACTTGAGTTTGGACTTAGCACATGTACGTCAGAGACTGCTGCAGGAACCTGATCTGACATATCAGAGGATGCGAGAGCTAGCTAGGACACTCATCGTCGCACAGCAGGATGCAGACCAAATTGTCAAGAGGTCCACTAGTCAAGAGTCTGAAAAAGTCATGCATCTGCGTCGGAGGAGCCGTGGTCGAGCGGAGCGTCAGCGACGGCGAGCTTCACCAGTCAGTCAGCAGGGATCCAGCGCAGGGAGGTCAAAGTCAAGTCCCAGTCCTGAGAAGCGCTCGAAGACGTGTAGCCGCTGTGGACAACACCACCGCTACAAATGTCCAGCGCAGGGAGCTAAGTGCAGGTCATGTAACTCTTATGGTCATTTTGCAAAATTTTGTTACTCAAATAATAAAAAAGTCAGTCATTTAGAGTCGTTTAGTTCAACTGGTAGTCAAGATAATTTTGTTAGAATTTTAAATAGTCATAACTTCAGTCATAGTCATAAGTCTAGTCAATATAATTGTCATTTACAGTCACAAGGTCATCACAATCAAAATCATTACAGACATAGCAGGTTGTCATACACACAGTCACAGTCACATCCCAAGTTACAATCAACGGTCAGGTCGCACATAGGCCAGTCGCAGTCAAAGTCTAAGAGATCTCATGAAGACTCATCTTGTCATAAAAAATATCCTGTGTCATATTTCTGTGATGAAAGTGGTGATAATGTCATATCTGAGAGGTCTAATAAAAAATGCCTCAGTGATGAAAAAAGTCTGGTGACTGATAAGTCCGAGAGATCTCATGAAGACTCATCTTGTCATATGTCATATCTCAATGATGAAAACACTAAACAGTCTGAGAGATTCACAGTCAAGTCAAAAAAGTCAAAAAGTCTTAGTCGAGATTCATATCTTAATGATGAGTACAGACACAAGTCTGAGGAATCTCACACAACAAACACTTGTAGAATTATTACAGCAAAGTCAACACATAGTAAACAGGTCAATACAGTCGAGTCAAAACAAAACAAATACTATTCTAAACAGTCATGGAACATAAACATTTCAGTTGGTCATACACAAATTAATTGCATTATTGACTCAGGAGCTGATATCAATATTATGTCAAAGAGAACTTTTCAATTTTTGAAATGTCAATGGAGTCAGGTATAGGAGGAATAGGGTTCATTTAAGACACAAATATTCTCCTATGCTATCCAATTCGTCGCAGGGGAGAGAGGAAGGTAACAGGCAGGAGTCTAGACCTCAAGAGCTCTCATCTCAATCCTCAGTCAGTCAATATGTAACTCGTTCTGGAAGAGTTGTAAAGCCAACCAGAAGGCTAATTGATGAAATAGATTAAGTAGAACATTGTATCCTAGATTAAGACCTAACCATAGTCTTAAGTCATTGTCTAAATTGTAACTAAGTCAGGTCTCTATAATATTGTTTGTCAAGGGTTAATTTAAACTTAAACAAGGGGGATGTTGTATCATACATCACTACTCTGTAGTCGAGTAACTAATACCATCTCTATGTATTAGTGTCTATGAATATTGTCTATAGTCTTGTCATTGTAACTTAGGATCTGACCTGGAAGATGTCGATTATAATGTAATATAATTCTACAAGTAATAAACCAGTCTAATTGTCTAAAGTCTTTAATATTTACCAACAAAAGAATCATACATAACTTTTCTAAGTTATATGTACTTTTTAAGTATATCTTGGACACCAATGACTGATTACAAGTTCAAAGGAAACATCTTGAGGAAACCTGGACTAAGTCTGTACTCGCCAACCCGCACTGAACAAGCGTAGTGATTATGCTCAATCCTTCTCTATATGAGAGGAGACCCGTGCCCAGCAGTGGGACGATAACAAGGTTGTTGATGATGAAATGAATGTGTGGTGTGAACGGCTAAATTGTAAAATGTGCGATTACACCGAACAAGAGTTGATAACGGCAACGTCTGTGAAGTTTTGACAGTGCATTTAAGTTACATGTATATCTAGAACAACGCCAACGCCTGGGTGTCACCATTGTGGGGATTGCCGTGAGGACACAGAGCGCGTGAGGGAGCGGGAATCCCAGCACCCTCACGCCTTTAGCCGCCGCAGGAAACGCCCGGGAGGGAGACAACATCGAGCTCCCGGACACCGTAGGTGCCGGCTTGCGGGTGGTGAGTGATGGGCAGCTCTTCGCCTGGTAAGGACCAGACCGGAGTCCACGGCGCGTTGTGTTTCTTGCGTGCGTCAAGGAGATGTCAGCACATCTTGACAGGGCCACGAGGACCGATGCCTCTTGGGTCAGGGTTGCGGGTTGGTTACAAAAGAAACCATGGCCCCGGCGCACAGGCAAGTGAAGTTAAACGGGTGTGTTTTAGTCAGTTAAATTCTGACATTCCGCTCCGTCGAAAGCGGGAGAGGTCATTTGATGATTTATTGATTTCCCATCCAAAACAAAAAAAGGGTATGTCTTGGATCGTCGGTGTCATTTCAGTTAAGGTTGCTCATTTGATTTACGTGGTAGTGGGGTGAGCGCTGTGATGTTTTGTGATGGCGGCGCGTGGACAGAGTCGTTTTGGACTTGACTTTTTGACTGTCGAACGCTCACTTCAGATCGAGACGCGGACCAGGGCACTTCTCCGGGGCGAAACTGTCGATTTGCCTATTTAAATTGTGATTGTCAAAATGGAGGAGGATGGAGGGTATAGTTACACTTCGTGCTTTATTTCAAAACGTCACCTACAAAATGGACCCCTTACCACCACACTAAGATGCGGACGAACCTATCGCTTCGCCGTCGCTGGGACGTATATGAATATCTAGAACAACTTACCTTCTACACAGTGTGTAGACGGCGTTGGCATGTGCGAGCCTGAAGGGCGGCTGTGCCAGCCCCAGTCGCGCCCAGTCACGTGCGTACACCCGTTCTCGAACGCGCTCCAATGTACGCGCTGCAGGGCTTTCTGTGGATTCACTGCCGCCAAGTTCGAGCTCTTCCACTGAAATCAAAATATACACAACGTTATTTTTTATTTTGCAAAACCTGAATATAGTTTGTTCAGAATAAGCAACTGAATCAATACCAATCATTTTTACACTAAGTTATATTTTTTTCCAAATACATTTAGAAATTGTTGCACTGCGGTAGATCATAGAATCACACCGAGCGCAGACGGTAGATCATAGAATTGCGCACGCCGGCGAAACAGCTGACGCCAGAGGTCAACGCCCCGCTCGCCCGCCTGAGCGGAGAGTGGACGATATTTTTGTAGAGACAACCAAGTAGGATAACAAGCTCATAACTTTGTGGTTTTTCATGATATTTTTTTTAAATTTTGTACATAGGTTCTTTACTTAAAAATACTGGACACGTGTTTCGGGTTTCGCATAAACAAAAAATAATGTTGTATGATAATATAAAAAATCAAATATGAATTAGACAGCTATATCGATGATTTAATTCAAATATTATAGCTGACATCGGCAAAACTCGTAAAAACTTTTGAATTTTGTGCACAAAGTGTCGTGATCAATGCCTTCTCTGTATAAGAAGGAAGAGCTGTAACAGTATCTAGAAACATCACACGTGAACAAAGCGTTATACTGACGTCACACAAATCCTGAATCTCGCAAGCAGAGTTTACCGTGCAACTAGTATACATAATAAATTAGGCAAGTGTCCGCCAGACAGAACACCCGTCTGACCGGAGGATCCTTCCTTTTCTATGGAGGAATTGTGAACTTTGTTTCCTGTTCCTCATTACAAAACAATAGGAGTTTTTGGTTCATGTGTAGATAGATAAAAACTCACGTGAAAGCGTGTCGGCAGACAGTGAAGACATGAGCGGAGGTGACGTCAGAGATCGCGCATCCGCTGAGGGGAGCACGTATTTCTGACGTTTAGATGGCTTCGGTTTGAGCCCAGCACGACGGGCAGTCTTCAGTAAAGTTTTTTTGGCGAAGCCCCTGTTGAGAGGAGATTTTGTTACATTATAACTTTGAACTAACGAAGTGGTACGGACGACAGCAAGTCAAGCTATCCGAAATTGTCAGATATTCCCAATCAACCTTGAGCCTTAACACTTTAGAGATAAAGTTGAAAATCGGATAAGTAAAGAAATCTAACAGATTATAGTAGCTTGATGTGCTGCCGTCTCAACAACAGTATACATTTTTGTCAAATCGTCTGGACCGCCCATTGGTCCGTTCGGTCCAAACGATCCCAACTAGTCGCAATCAATTGGCAAAAATGTGTTCGCCGATGCTGGTCGGTATCATAAAACGAGCGAAACGCAATTATAGACGCGCACATTGGCAAATGACACCAACTGCGTAGCCTGCGCGTTTCCTCGTGCTTTGAGGTTAACCTTTTGAACGTCCATCTATACAGTATGTTAAGAAAACCCTGTCCGACCCATAAGGATAATAAAGGTTAGGTAAACACATGACCAAATATAATATAAAATTTTACGTATTCATCATAGTACCAATACAAATGAATTTTGAAATAATCTTTTTTTCCCGCGAATTAATTCCAATTTCCCCGAAATTTGGTAATTTTTAAAAAGTGACAACACCGGTATTATTATGAGCGAATAGCGATGCGACCACTTGCCGCGTGCCCTGCCGCCCGGCCCCCGCGGGCGGCAGGCGAAGGGTGGTTAACGCGCGTTTATTAAGTTACCTCTTTTTGCGAAATAATATTTATTTTTTTAGGGGGATTTTTTTTTAAGTTTAGCCCGGTTTTGTATCCATTAGTAGAATCAGTTATCGATACCTAACAACACCTTCACGGGTCGGACAGGGTTTTCTTAACATACTGTATACGCGATGTGTCCTCCAGTGCCACGCTACAAATGTATAACCTATCAAATCAAATCAAATCAAAGCATTTATTTCAAATAAACCAGTTACAGGCACTTTTGAATTGTCAGAAGGTCGGTCAGTCAGTAAGGTGAAGCTAGTCGCCCATTCCAAAGAGTAGGTGCCTATGGAGAAGAACGGGCAAGAAACTCCATGGACACTCTTTTAAATCATCAAGCTGTTGATACAAATATTTTATTACATCATTCATTTTGAAATCAATCGTGTGGGAACGATGCAGAAATATATTGTACGCTGAGAGCGTCCATTATGGAAAAAAAAAAACAACAATTCAGAAATTAAAATACGCCGTAGCAGCTAAGAGATGACCAGTCCCCTCTGACGGCGTTCGTTCACGAACATGACGTATGTATCAGCATCATTCAGCTCAACCATATTGAAGGGAACCTAATGATCCAACACACACGCCACCACCAGCGAGACATTTGAGTGAGCATGACATACTCTCAACAGCCATAGCACTATCAAGTCAATAAAAGACTAACCCAACAAATAGATGCTTTACAGCAAGTAGATCGTGCTCACACGTGTTCCATGCAATTATACAATACTAAGAAATTGAATCTACACAATGCAAAGACAGTTTTGTCCAAGGTTCAGCAGCTCCAACGGTGTTCCCGAATGCTAAGTTTAGCTCCTGTGTAGCTGCACCAGTGCCGAATACCCCTGTCAGCGATGCAATTCCGTAACGTACAATATGCTTGGCTACATAGTGTGTACTGGCTTTAAGTTAAAAAAAAAAAAACAAACCATTGCAAATTTAACTACAAGAGGAAAAATCAAAGAACAATCAGTGTAAGCATAGAAATCGGACGCAGCTCAAGCCCAAGCCTTTTTGTCGTCAATATAATCTTTAACACTATAAAATGCTTTCTGACACAACTTACGTTTAATGAAAGATTTGAATTTATTCAGGCTCAGATCTTGAACCACCTCTGGAAGTCTATTGTAAAAATGTATACATTGGCATCTAAAAGAGCCACCTATTTTCTTGAGCCTTGTTGTAGGTACAATAAATTTGTGCTTGTTCCTAGTATTTATATTATGGACATCACTGTATTTTTTAAACAATTTTATATTTTTATGAGCATACAAAAGATTTTCATAAATATATTGAGACGGCACGGTCAGTACATTAATTTCTTTAAATTTTTCTCTGAGAGAGTGTCTTGGACTTAATTTATAAATTGCACGAACAGCTCGTTTCTGCAAAACAAATATTGTCTGAATATCAGTGGCATTTCCCCACAACAGAATGCCGTACGACATTACGCTATGGAAATAGCCAAAGTACACTAAACGGGCCGTCTCAATATCAGTCAAATTACGAATTGTTCTAACTGCGTATGCAGCAGAACTTAGTTTTTTTGACAATTTTTCTATATGGGGACCCCATTGAAGCTTAGCATCCAGAGTTATACCCAAGAACACTGTGCTGTCTTCAGATTCCAATTCTTCGCCCTTTATCAACACTTTAGTTTTCACCCGCCTAACGTGAGGTAGAGTAAACTTAATGCATTTGGTTTTTTTCTCGTTTAAGAGTAAATTATTAACATTAAACCAGTGGACTACTTTGGAGATCGCGCTATTTACATCATCAGTGACCTGCTGCTGACGTTTATCTATAGTAAAATGTAGGGATGGGATTAATGTCCTATCGACAAATAATATTATAAGTTGAAATTAAAGTTTATTTACCAATTTACGAAGCTAAATAAAAACGTATTTTCATTTTTCTTTAACTTACTATTAGGTTCACAATTTGTTTTAGCCGCACAACGATAACCTCTCAGGGTTTATCTGCATGTCGGCGAGCCGCTCATAACAATACTATAAATAATTATTATTGCATATGTTAACGGAAATGTATGTAATGCGTCATTGTATACAATTCCTAGGAAATTTATATAATTCCTAAATTTGCTCGGAAATGTGTGAAATAAATTTTATAACACACATTTCCTAGTAAATCTATACATTTCCTAAATAGCTAACGGAAATGTATTACTTTAAAGATGTCCATTAGTATGCGGGGATTATAATAAAACTAACCTAACCTAATTGTTTCAACCGGAGTCTTAATAATAAATCTGTTTCTAAGTTTAACAACGTGTTTTATTAATTTTATTCATAGAAAGCATGGTTTTATACATTTCCTAATACGATATAGGAATTTTATACAATTTCTAGGAAATGTATACATTTCCCAGGATATGTGTGTATTAAATAATGTTTGGAACAATATTTTACATATTTCCTATATAGCTTCGGAATTGTATACATTTCCTAGTAATCTATATATATAAAAATGAAACCCGTTTCGCGTTGTCACGGCATCACGTGTGAACGGCTGAACCGATTTCGATAATTCTTTTTTTTAAATGTTCGTGGAAGTCCAAGGATGGTTCTTACGGAAAAAAATATTAAGAACATCTCTCAGAAATATTGAAAAGTATACATTTAATTTTGCATATTTTAAAAAACGCGCTTTACGAATGTCAATTTTTTTTTTATACGAATGTCAACGTCATTCACAGCCATAGACTATATTAAAAGAGCATCGTTTGTTCGGAAACGTGGTTACTTAAATAAGTTTGTTCGGAAACGTGGTTACTTAATTAAATTCTATTGCACTATAAAAATAATACAAATAGTAAACCTATACAAATTTCGCATATCCTATTTAGTAATCTGTGGTAGTATCTGTTTCCCTAACTTGACATTGGCGTCATTGGCGAATGGCTGAACAGCCAAGCCAGTTAAAAAAAAAAAAAAAAAAATGTAATCTGTGGCATCACATCCATAACCGCTTTCTAAGTTTTTGATAAAGTTTGTTTTGTTATAAAGACTAAGAAGTTTTTTGTTTGTTAATAAGTGTTTGTTAATTACGGTAAGTTGACAGCTTCATATCGATTTTTGATAATTTTTTGAAAATAATACAAATAGTAAACCTATACAAATTTCGCATATCCTATTTAGTAATCTGTGGTAGTATCTGTTTCCCTAACTTGACATTGGCGTCATTGGCGAATGGCTGAACAGTTCTGTGCTGAACAGCCAAGCCAGTTAAAAAAAAAAAAAAAAATGTGGTAATCTGTGGCATCACATCCATAACCGCTTTCTAAGTTTTTGATAAAGTTTGTTTTGTTATAAAGACTAAGAAGTTTTTTGTTTGTTAATAAGTGTTTGTTAATTACGGTAAGTTGACAGCTTCATATCGATTTTTGGTAACTTTTGGTGACTACATAATATTACAATTTGGTTATACAGAAAATATATGAGAGCTTTTTATTTTCAGTTTTTAACAATGCCACCAACCAGACGTACAAATTTAGGCCGCAGAACTCGAAATACGGCAAGTCAAAGAAATCTACGAGCAAATCAAACTGATGAGCAACGCGAAGCGCGAAATGAAGTTCAACGGAATCGAAATCAACATAGAAATGTTGTGTTTAATCCCCACAGAGCTGCATTCAGTTATAATGTGGCAATTGATTACAGTTCAGAGCGAATTGTTGCTATTGGACTAATGAATATTGTGTGTCCACATTGCAAGGCATTGAAATTCAAAAATGAACGCCCTGGATTGTGTTGCGCCAGCGGCCAAGTCAAATTGACGCCATTGGTACCGCCACCAGAGCCATTACATTCATTGGTTTCCGGAAATAGGCCAGATTCCAATCACTTTTTGACTCATATCCAGCAATATAATAATTGCTTTCAAATGACATCATTTGGCGCAACAAAAGTTATTCGAGACAATTTTATGCCTACTTTCAAGGTAAGTAAGCACAATAATGGCAAACAATTTTATTTAGTTTTACAACCATGTAGCTGGTGCAAAATATGTTGAGCCAGTGTTGTGTACATTTGTTTATTATAAACAATTTGCTATACAATTACCTAAATACATTTTTATATTCTTGCAGATTCAGGGTCAAATATATCACCGAACAGGTTCCTTATTGCCAATGCCCGATAACGACTATACATTTTTGCAAATATATTTTATGGGCAATTCAGCAAGAGAAGTCGATCAGCGTTGCGCACACAACAACTCAGTGAAAAGATCCATTGTGGAACAACTTCAAATATTTTTCCATCAACATAATGAATTAATTGCATTATTCAGAACTGCATTAGACCGCATGCCATCAGATAATCACAAAATTGTCATCAGAGCCGATAAGGCGCCTGCAGGACAACATGCTGGACGTTTTAATGCGCCAACAATTGATGAAGTGGCTATTGTCATTGTGGGTGAAAATTTAGATAACCGAGACATTGTTTTACATCGGCGGAACAATCAACTTCAGCGCGTTTCTGAAACACATCGATCATATGATGCCTTACAATATCCTATCCTATTTTGGCAAGGTGAAGACGGCTATCATTTTTCAATGAAGATGATAAATCCAGTTACAGGTAAATTATAAACAATATATATGTTTACTACATTAAAATATAGATATGTATACTAACTTAAAATTTATATTATTATAACACAAAAAAAAATTGTTTACAGGTGCTGAAACAAACAAAAAAGTTAGTTCAATGAATTATTATTCATACAGACTGATGGTTCGGGAAAATGAGGACAATCACATCTTAAAATGTCGGCGTCTATTTCACCAATATGCTGTGGATATGTATGTGAAAGTTGAAACTGAACGATTGACATTTATCAGGTTGAACCAGGCAAAACTCCGTTCCGAGGAATACATTCATCTTCGGGATGCCATTACTGCTGATGGAAATGCACAGAATGTTGGCAGAACAACTATTCTCCCTGCAACATACGTCGGAAGTCCGCGACATATGCATGAATATGCTCAAGATGCTATGTCCTATGTACGACATTATGGCACACCAGATTTGTTTATCACGTTCACATGCAATCCAAAGTGGACAGAAATTCAACAAGAATTATTTCCTGGCCAATCACCCATTGATCGCCACGATATCACTGCAAGGGTGTTCAAAATGAAATTAAAATCACTCATGGATTTTATTGTTAAGCATAGCATATTCGGAGAGACGCGCTGTTGGATGTACTCAGTTGAGTGGCAAAAACGCGGATTGCCACATGCACATATCCTCATTTGGTTGGTTGAGAGGATAAGACCTAATGAAATTGATAATGTGATATCAGCAGAAATTCCCGATAATAATGAAGACCCACTGTTACATGAGGTTATTACAAAAAATATGATACATGGTCCATGTGGAATATTGAATCCCATTTCTCCGTGTATGGTTGAAGGAAAATGTT
The DNA here is from genome assembly GCA_037179545.1 of Sesamia inferens. Taxonomy (NCBI): domain Eukaryota; kingdom Metazoa; phylum Arthropoda; class Insecta; order Lepidoptera; family Noctuidae; genus Sesamia; species Sesamia inferens. Next base: position 9,192,666 of record CM073935.1, on the reverse strand, counting down.
CAAAACGCTACCCAAGACAATTAGTACCAGAAACTATTACTGGAAATGATGGATATCCACTTTATCGCCGCCGATCCATTGATGACAATGGAAAGTCAACAATAGTCAAAGTAAATCGACAGGACATTGAAGTTGATAATCGTTGGGTTGTTCCGTTTTCGCCATTACTCTGCAAGGCATATAAAGCACACATAAACGTCGAATTTTGCCATTCCGTAAAATCGATTAAATACATTTGCAAGTATGTGAACAAAGGTAGTGACATGGCTGTCTTCGGAGTTGCTGCCGAAAATTCAAATGATGAAGTCACTCAATATCAAATGGGCCGCTATGTTAGTAGTAACGAAGGCATGTGGCGTATATTTTCGTTTCCTATACATGAACGACACCCTACTGTTGTTCACTTGGCCGTACATTTGGAAAATGGTCAACGGGTGTATTTTACAGATGCAAACGTATTACAACGACTTGACAGGCCACCATCGACAACATTAACCAGCTTCTTTGAAATGTGCCAGACTGATGATTTTGCCAGAACGCTACTTTACTCTGCAATGCCAAGATATTATACCTGGAATCAATCATCAAAAAAATTTCAACGACGAAAACGAGGACAGCCAGTTCCAGGTTACCCACAAGTATTTTCCACCGATGCACTAGGCCGTCTTTATACAGTTCATCCCAGTCAAGACGAGTGTTTTTATTTGCGTTTACTGTTAGTCAATGTTCGTGGTCCAACATCATTCCAATATCTGCGAACTGTTAATGGTCTATTGTGTGCCACATACAGAGAAGCCTGTCAACATTTGGGATTGTTAGAGAATGACACTCATTGGGACCACACTCTCGAAGATGCTGTGATTTCGTCAAATGCTAAACAAATACGAACATTATTTTCTATAATTTTGTCTACATGCTTCCCATCAACACCGACTGATTTATGGCATAAATACAAAGATCATATGGCGGAAGATATATTGCATCAGATGCGTCTTAGAACATCGAATGCAGATTTGCAAATGAACGAAGAAATTTACAATGAAGCATTCATTTTAATTGAGGACATGTGCTTGATGCTTACCAACAAAGTATTAGCACAAATAGGAATGATAGCACCCAATCGCCCAATGCACGACTCATTTGATCAAGAATTGAGACGCGAAGCCCAATACGATTCCGAAACATTACGAGAAATGGTTGATAGAACAGTTCCCCTTTTAAATCAACAACAAAAATATGCCTACGATACGCTCATGAAAGTAGTGAACGATGGAACTGGCGGATTTTATTTTTTAGATGCTCCCGGTGGAACTGGGAAAACTTTTTTGTTATCATTGATTTTGGCAACGATTCGATCGCAAAATGGAATTGCACTAGCCCTAGCTTCCTCAGGTATTGCAGCTACGTTGTTGGAAGGCGGTCGAACAGCTCATTCAGCTCTCAAGCTGCCGTTGAACCTTCAAATTAATGATACTCCAACTTGCAACCTTTCGAGGAATTCTGCGATGGCCAAAGTGCTGCAGCAAACCAGATTGATCATATGGGATGAATGTACTATGGCACACAAAAAATCTTTGGAGGCATTAGATCGCTCGATGCAAGATTTACGAAATAACAAAAACCGGTTTGGTGGTGCCATGATACTATTGGCAGGTGATTTTCGACAAATATTGCCAGTTGTTCCACGCTCAACGCCAGCTGATGAACTGAATGCATGTTTGAAGTCGTCCATTTTATGGAAATACATTAAAACACTTAAATTGAGTATAAACATGAGAGTCGAATTGCAGGAAGACCAGTCAGGAGAAGTGTTTTCCAAACAACTACTCGATATTGGTAATGGTAATATTGCTGTTGATAGATCATCTGGATACATTACATTCCCTACCAATTTTTGTAACTTTTGTGAATCAAAGACCGAACTCATGGAGAAGGTTTTCCCAAACATTGCACAAAATTACGTAAATCACGTTTGGTTAAGCGAACGTGTTATATTGGCCGCAAAAAATGTTGATGTGAACGAAATGAATTTTCAGATTCAAGAGAAAATAGCTGGCGAATTGAAGAATTACAAATCAGTTGATTCCGTTACTAATGAAGATGAAGTTGTGAATTATCCAACAGAATTTTTAAATTCGCTGGAATTGCCCGGGTTACCACCTCATAATCTGCAATTAAAAATCGGATCAGTAATTATTATGTTACGGAACATAAACCAGCCACGTCTGTGTAATGGCACCCGGCTTGCGGTGAAGAAATTATTGAACAACGTCATCGAAGCCACAATTTTGAAAGGGAAGTACAAAGGCGAAGATGTTTTAATACCACGCATCCCTATGATACCGAACGATATGCCATTCAGCTTTAAGCGTTTACAGTTTCCAGTGCGGCTTGCATTTGCAATGTCAATAAATAAATCACAAGGGCAGTCGCTAAGTGTATGTGGCATCAATCTAGAAAATCCATGTTTTTCACATGGCCAATTATATGTCGCCTGTTCCCGTGTCGGAAAACCATCAGCATTATTTATTTACGCGCCAGAACATAAAACTAAAAATATAGTGTACCAAAAAGCATTAGATTAAAGAAACAGCAGCATTAGAATAGAGAGAAACAGTGAAGGGTATAGAGGCTATTAGTTGTTTTCTAGAGCGCGCGTGGTGTTAAGCTCAGTATTTACTTCAAAATGCCAAGTTGTTCAATAGCGATTTGTAAAAATATAAGTGGAATTATTGAATCCTATGGAATAAACACTATTATGAAAATATATATTTTGTTTTGAATTTAATAAAATTAGGTCCTTTTCAGATATGGCGAGACCAGGGAAATAGGGATTAATTTATATATGGAGGATATTATAGATTCCAGTTTAAATTGAATAGGTACTCATACCTAAGATAGGTCAACTATACAAAATAAAGTAGTGCATCAAAGCTACGCTAAGGCGGTACGAAGTTCGCCGGGTCAGCTAGTTGTATATAATTCCTAGGTTTCATACATTTCCGGTAACATACAATGCAATGCTAACAATTCATAGGTATATGGTGACGGGTTGTGGTGGCTTGATGTGCGGGCGACTGTACCTTACCTAGGTACAGTCGCCCGGTACCTAGATAAGGTACAGTCGCCCGCACATCAAGCCACCACAACCCGTCAAATTTCCTCAATAGATTCTCAACTTTATCGTCAAAGCATTACGGTTCAAGTTTGATTGGGAAAGCTTGACAGATCCAGGCAGCCCGTCCCGCTGGCGTCCGCACCCACATACATACATTATTTTTTTTTATTTTTATTTCATAAAAAAAAAACAATTTGAAAACCTGGATATATTTCCCATAATAACAGAAAAGAATTTAAAATTTATTAGACGTGTGTTCTAGAAGGCACATCCCTATTTGTCTCCAAATGTAATCCTTCTACTTCATATCAAGTCGTTGACGCTCGAGGCACGTCAAAATCCTTTGATGTAAGGATGTCTAGATGTCTGGTATTTTTCATTTTTATATTCACTGTGGTCGAGTTACGCGTGCATAACCTCAACTGATTCCTGCATAATTTATTTCGTTCACTTACAACAAATAGAACTAAATACAACCAATAGATATAGATAACCAATAGTAATTTTCTAAGTGGTTTTTTTTTTGTTTTTTAATTGGAGGGTAAAGGCACGGATACACTAGGGGACAAATGTAATTGTCTTGTATGTGTGGCATACTTGAGCGTGTGGTGTTTGGGCTGGCAGTGAGCGGGTGGTGGCTGAGCACGCGGCGCCAGCGCGAAGTGCAGCGCGACGTGTTCCGGGTGCCGCAGACGTGCCAACTGCTTCCGAAACGCTTCCACGGCCTCGCTGCTTACTTCTTCATCTAACGCCACCTGCAAAAAGAACGTCATATTACTTTTAAGTTTGGTTACAAATCGATGATTCGTCAAAGTCTACAAAAAAATCGGGAAACAACAATGCCGACTTTCTTCGTCGGCTATCGATTTAAATCATTATCATTTCAGCGTTAATCCCAGTCGCATCCGAAGCTTTTTCAGATTTGGAGTCTGGGGTCCGCCAGTTTTACCAGTCCAACTGCTGATTTTGGCTAAACTTCGATATTTTCCATGAAGCGACTGCCGTCTGACTTCCAAAACCCGAAGGCGATATCGAAGCATTGCAGTAAAACCGATTGTTGCGACTTTTGATTGCTCCAACAACCCGCAACGACTGCCATTAGATGTTAACGGCTTAACTTACTATCCAAGGCACGACCAAACCAGTGCAAATATTCATATTCATGCATCGAACCCGCGCCTCCTTGCGCAGCGGCCGCGTTCGCTACGCTACGCCACGCAGGCTGTCATACTGTCGACTATCGATTTAAATGGGTCTTGACAATTACTTAGCCGCAGATTTTCAAAACACTATCGTATTTAAGAATTCTATTAAAGGCATTTTTCTGACTAGTAATTGTATACTTAGCTATACTACCTTGATCAGCTGGAACGTAGCAGATCTCAGCTGCAGTCCCTCTTGTAGCGACTGCTCCAAGTGCGGCAAGTAGTGCGTACGGACTTGTTTCTCTCGGGTGAGGGAACACAGAGGGAATGAACGGACTACTGTCTGTTCACAAGCTGTTGACATAAGGAAATAAATAAAGGTTAGGTTATGTTATTTTCCTGACATAGTAAGCAACTTAATGCAATAGGCTATTTGACAGATTGAATTGCTTGGCGGCGTTTAAGAAGTTCACCATTTCTTTTTTTTTTTTAATACGTATTTCGTAAGAAACATGCAAATAAAAATTCAAATAAGCCGCCGAAACGCTTTATTCAGCAATATGGCGTCGCGCTTTGTAAGTGACGTCATAAACTTATAAACGATTTTCGGTTCCGCAGTAGTGTTCGCGTTTATCTGTTATTTGTCAGTCAGAAAACAAAATACAACAAATCGCTCCAAATATCGTTAAAAATCTTCTAAAAACGCTAAAACATCTGAGAACACATAGAACGACAACAAGTGTTGATGAGCGTATGACGTCGTCGTGACATTAACCAATCCGGATCGTTTCACAATATGTGGCGCGAGAAACAAAATGCCAAACATATTTTTGGGTTTTTGGATATATTCATTGTTATTATTTTCATTAAAACTCATGTAAATGACAAAGAATCCTCATTTTATGCATTTAAAGCAAATAATCACAAAAATATTCATACTGTCAAATAGCGTAATATAATAATATAGCGTAATATATAATAATATCCTAGTAAGGGAAACTTTTTACAAAAATCGGTTTTATTGCATAACCATGTACACAGTGGGTGCAAAAACACTAATGTTGAAACCTAACTTATAAGCAGATACCATGTACTTGCACTATTCACTTCTTTAACTTATACTAGTAACTCTTCGTAACGTAACCAGTTCAAGTCTCTGGACTTAGACAATCAAGTTAAACATGAGTATTTTTAAAAGACTGAACTGTATTACGTTTATGTAGGTACTCTGCTGTAAAATTTCGTTTTAGGTCATTACTAGGTTTTCAAGTGGGGTGGCTGAACGTTGCTTGCATAATTCTTGGTAGAAAATTACTTAAAATATTTTTTTGTTCTTGACACTATTACACAGAAAGAACTTAAACCACAATGTAATACAGGGTGTCAGGGAAACGCTTCCGAAAACGAAGACAGGTGATAAGGCTAGTGATTCTCGATACGATACCATCAAAAAATGAGGATTTTTTTTAACAATTTTACTTAAGCATTTTTCGTACACTATGCTGTGGGAACAGTTAAATGAGTTAAATGAAACCATTATTTGCGATTAAACATTTTTTTTTTCTTTACAACTCTAACAAGCAATGCATTCGTAAATAATATCAGCTGACTTTCGCGCATAAGCTCGGGTTCAAAGACCGCGTGCGGTCACCGACATCGCGACAGTTTCACGGCTGAAACCGAAGCGCGCGTCGCGCGACGTGCGATGCGCCGGCTGACTATTTTATTTATTTATTCTTTATTGTACACCAATCTTCCTAAACTACTAACCTTCACTCGATCGCTTGAAGCAAATGTCTTTTCAGTTCACTTCTACCTAGTTGTGGGATATCTGCTTACGAGTTCCATTCGTGCAAGGATCGTAATGATTTTCCCCTTTAACAGGGTTACAATTTTATTTTGATCTGAATGTTCAAATTTACAAATCAGAAAAATCCAGTTTACTTTGCTTAACCTTGAGGCCCATATCGAAGGTACTTAGATACCTACAGTGTCGTGGCTGTAAGGCCATAAAAATCCTTTGTAAAGCGCCGCTAAAATAAAGAAAAATAAACATTACAGAGGCGTCAACAGTTTTAAATTGATGGACATGTCGTGAATTTAATAACAGTTTTGTATTATGTCGATAATCGATAGTAAATGAAATAAAGTAAAAGATCGCTGACATCAGCTGTAATTGACTAAAAAATTTTCATCGCATTTACAGTTGCGCCCGTGAATCAATTGAATTTGAACTTTATAATAATGTAATTAAAGTCACACGATGCGTGCTCGTTTATTGCAAGAACTGGATCCTTCATTTAGTAAGTAAACCTAATCAATAAAGTGAATAATTAAATTAATTGAATCTAAGAAACCAGTTAAATCTTATTTAAAAGTTAGAAAATGAAAACAGTTTGTAATAAAGCATAAGTACAATTTCCTAACAATTAAAATGAATTGATTTCTGATCTCGTAATTATTTAATTATTCTTTTAGCATTTTCGCCTCTGTAAACACACCGCTTTTGCCTACGGGGACGTCCCCAAAGCGTTTGCTTCTTTAGTAAATAATAGTAATCTAACATTGTTCGGTTCGTGAGCTTGTGCGTTACCTACGTTTTTAACAGATTATTTAATTATTGTTTTGTTAGTTTTAAATTTGTGTTTAGTTATTGTTACGTTTTTAGTGCTGTTTTATTCTTTTTAGTTATAACTTTTTGTTGTTTTAAACAATGCCTGAGGCATACGTGTACAGTGCTCGTGAATACGGCAACATGTTGATGTGTTTAGGAGAAGCCCTTGGCAATGCTTCTCTAGCGTTGAGAATTTACCGAAACAGATTTCCGAACGTCCGGCATCCATCTGATTCTCGCATGATAACTGCAGCTTTTCAGCGAGTCTTAGAAAATCGACCGATTGCTCCGATGGCGGCAGGTGGTGGACAACAAGTGAATGTTCAGACTGAGGAGCGTATTTTAAATGTGATTCGCCAAAATCCACGCCTGGGTACACGAAGTGCGGCGAAATTATTGCGGCGCCGGGGTGTACCAACAGTCTCTCACTGGACAGTTCATAAAGTTTTGCGCCGGAACAGAATGCGGCCCTACAAAATACACAAAGTACAAGCTTTGTTGCCCAATGATCACGTTCGTCGTCGTGCGTACTGTCGTTGGCTACTAGATCAACAACAACGTGCGCCTGGCTTCATTGAGCACATTATCTGGACGGACGAGTCCACATTCACGAGAAACGGGATGTGGAACAGGAGGAATGCCCATGTATGGTCAGACGTGAACCCGTACGCCACTCAAGAAACTGGCCATCAGACCAGATGGTCCGTCAACGTATGGGCTGGTATTTTTAATGGACGAATTCTAGGACCAGTGTTTCTACCGCAGCGCCTCAATGGATCAGCATATCTTAATTTTATAAATGGACACTTTAATGATATGCTAGACAATGTGTCTGTGGCTGAATTTCGTCGAGCATGGTTCCAGCACGATGGCGCTCCACCGCATGTTACGCGTCCCGTCCGCGAGCGTCTCACTGAGCTTTTTAATGACTGCTGGATCGGAAGGCTGGGGCCGCACGCCTGGCCGGCTCGCTCACCCGACTTAACGCCGTTGGACTTCTTTTTATGGGGGTATGTGAAAGAAAGAGTGTTTGATCGGGAATGTGACAGTGCTGATGAAATGCGGGGCAGAATAGTGAGTGTTTTTAATAAACTAAGTGAAGAATGTGTTGAGGATCCAACACTAATGCCTCGTGTTCACGAATCGACACAGCGACGGGCCCGGCTTTGTATTGAAATGAATGGAACTCAGTTCGAGCCAAACCTCATAAGGTCGCAAAGGATTTAGACAGGTACGTAAAATGCCTCTGTCAGATTTTTACAATGGACTACAATTGCGATTTTGAAAGTGATGTTTGTAAATTGCGTATAAATCGGCTCTTTTCGGCGGCTGATAAGCACGGGCGCGGTAGTGCGACGTCGCCTTGCGTGTCAGTGACCTCACGTTTCGTACGCTATCCAATGCTTGTTTACGAAATATGAAGTCTTGAAAATAATCAATTTAAAGCGAAAGGTGATTGGTATCCGTTTGCATTTAGGTTGTATATAATCTACGTTCTGGCTTCGGAAGCGTTCTCCTTACACCCTGTATAATGTGTGTTGTCTTTGATCCTGGCTGCGACATTAGAAAACATTGATTATAAATTTTTAGGCTTAAAATATTTTTATTGTTTACTTGTGCCTTTTATTTGTGCGGAATGAACATTTTTTTTTTTTAACTTGTTGAGTCCTCTCTGTGTAACTGCGTCAAAATATGATTTACATTAAACTCACTCACCGTATGGGTCAGTAGGCGTGCCTTTGAACACGAGTCGGTAGTTCGTAAGGAACAATGCACCTTCAGCTGGCAATAGCGCAGTGTTACGGCCATCGCTCACCAGGTAAGCGCGTAGTGCAGGAACCGAGACCGTCTCCCCGGGCACTAGTGCTGGTGCTATTATACGCGGCTGCAAGAATAAAATGTTGATGCTTGATAAGAGACAGATTCCGTACCCATACAAAGACTTAGAGCGCTATTCTGTAAGAATGTTCAGTCTCAATATGGCTATGACATTAATCGGCGCTGAGAAGAGATTTTAAGTTTTTATGCCGGGAATTGGCCCCCTGGTTATAATTGGCTTGTATCCTAAAAATAATTTAATGTCCATCAGATAGATTTATAAAAAATATTGAACACGTATTTTTTATTTTTTCTTTCATTCAAATACTTATGAAGATATACTCGTATTGATTTAAAATGTCGCAAGACGTTTCGCCGTGGTACAAAATATAGCACGGCGTAACGTAATTAGCCCCCACTCCGTAACTTTAATACGCTATATCTCAGTAGTTTTTGGTAATTACGACAAAATAAAAAATACGGTTCTTAATTTTTTTTTATTATCTATAAGACGGACTAATTATTTTTTTGATTTTCATACCTTGGATACATCCCTATTTTGCTTATTTTTGCATGCACATTTTATCTTTATAGTGAGACCCATTGTCTTGTTCAAAACCTTTTTATTTTTATAATTATAAACTAGTGCTTGGCTGCAATCCAGCCTGATGGTAAGCAATCGTTGATGGTAAAGCACGCTAGTTTGTTAAGAGCCTATTAACTCAAAAAAAAAAAAAAGAACTGAGTGAATAGGAAAGAAGACAGCAGTTAAGCGAGGTGATGCAATGTTACACCCAACAACTGCTCAAACCCGTCCTCAGTACAGCTTCACCAGACATCATGCCGGAACACGACGAATCGCTTGGCGGGAAGACTTTGTCTGGTGGGTGGTAACTTCTGCTAGCAGCAGATGTTATGGCCTACCACCGATGTCAATTTACGTCAGGAGCGGACTAATTTGACAGGTCTAAACTATTATTTTATCGTCTGTCTTCACTTGCCTGTAGGCCAGGGCCACGGTTTCTTCCCGCAACCCTAACCCAGGAGGCATCGGTCTCCGTGGACCCCGTCACGATGTGCTGATATCTCTTTGAGGCGCGCGTGAAACACAACGTGCCGTTGACTTGGGCCTGGTCCTTACCGGGCGGCGAGCTGCCCACTGCTCACCGCCCGCACGCCCGCGCCTGCGGTGTCCGGGAGTTCGATGTTGTCTCCCGACCAGGGCGTTTTTCATTTACTAGCATCACTGCTTCATAGAAGGAGGTGACGGCTGCCATGCACTCTCGCTCCGGACCATGGCTTGGAACAGGGTCGGACGCGAAAGATGGGGCGAGGACAGGGTGGTGCAGGGCAGACATCCACCATATACTCCACCGTGTCCTCAGGGCGATCCACACAGTGGTGACACCCTGGCGTTTCCTCCCGCCTTATCCGGAACAGGAACCTTCCAACCAGCCGTGTCCGGTGAGGACCTGTATCAGGCGGAAGGTGAGGGCGCCGTGGTGCCTCTCTAGCCACTTACCGCTACTATTGTGGCGTGCCCAATAACAAGATTGCATAAAGGAAATGGTTTCGGTTTGTACATCGTCGTTTCGCGTCGACCTGCCATCCTGTATTATGGTGAAGGATTTGTTCTTCATCATTACATTTCTGTCGTTTCTTCTTCATCAATTTCTAATACAATATTCTCACGACGTCTCAGAACGCGGTTGATACCTCTATGTGTTGAAGATAAGACGGCATGCATTTTATATTAGTTACAATGGCGATGCGACAGGACGAGACAAAGGAAAGCTACATACACATTAAATACCCGAACCACCCTAAATGTTTCATGGGAATATGTACCTTATTCAGTACTATATAAATTCCATATTCGTTTGTTGGTGTGTAGGTCTCGTCTCGTCGAGCTGTCGGGGGCAAGCAAACTAATGCTTGCGTGATTTTATGAAATATTTTCGAAAATTGCCGGAGTGGCGCTAGAATGGAGAAAGTTCAAGTATAGTTGGTGTCAAATGTGGTAGCAATAGCGGTCAGTGACCCTATTTATAAATTTTTTTCAGGAATCAAGACCCATATAATATACAATACTATGTACTTGTAATATGTACTTTTATTTATTTAACTAAGAATTTCGAAACACATAACATGCTTAATCTTCCCATTTTTGGGCTACACAAGTCTCCTATCTATGAAAAGTAGTGACCTGTTATCTACCACTTGGACACAGTGCGGGTTCGTAATATCTGCGTATTTGTTTCTGGTTGTTTTTATTCACTTTTCACAGATATCACTGGGTAACCAATGCTCCGTTACCTAGCAGAAATAAGGTTCGAGAAAAATTCGGAAATCTATCATTTAAAAAGCCGGTCGAAATAAAGGGCAATAACCGCTATCATCACCTCTTTTGACACTAACTATAGTGTTAAAATAATAAAAGAAAAATAATAATAAAAGCTGGAAGTGCTTATGATTACAAGAATTTCTCTTTGTGGGCCACAACCAACACAGTTTAGTTTTATTACCAACCTAACTTGCTGTGTGGCTACCATGAGTTTTCATTATGAAGACTCGATCATCGATATCGAGCGCATTTGACTCATCGATTGGTCCCCTTCAAGGTTGTAAGAACTCTCGACCAATGAGGGCGCCAAACGCGCTCGATGCTTATGATCGAGTTTCGTAATGAAAACTCATGGTAGCCACACTGGTGGCTTCAATCGCCCAGTTTTATTTTTATGTCAATTCCCATGTATATTTGAATTCAGAACATTAAATAACTAACTTCTGCCCCATTAAAATTCTAATATAATCCAATTAATATTCAAAAGGCACGTGGCGCCATCTATACCATAATAACGTTATTGTTGTTTTCCTCGGAAACAGCGCCAGCGATAAAAAGTACCCTATGTCCGTTTCTGTACTCATCAACAACCTTTTTATCGTCCCACTGCTGGGCACAGGTCTCCTCTCATACAGAGAAGGATTGAGCGTAATCACCACGCTTGCTCAATGCGGGTAGGCGATTTCAGACTTACAAAGTCCAGGTTTCCTCAAGGTGTTTTCCTTCACCTTCAGTCATTGGTGTCCAAGATATACTTAGAAAGTACATATAACTTTAGAAAAGTTACATTGGTACTTGCCTCACCTGAAATCGAACCCGCGCACTCATACTTGAGAGGCTGGTGTTTTTAACCACTAGGCCACCACGACTCTATATGTTCATGTTTCTGTACTCCTGATAACTTATATGCAAAAAAAAAGGATGATCGGTTAAAAAACAAGTCAATCAGTGTGTGTAATTCAAATTAAGGGACACGTTTGTACTTTGCGTGCGGTTTATTTTTTTATAAACTGACAGCGCAGACTGTTTTCACACATGGTCACACTTTGCGAACGATACGTTTATTTTTATCTATGCGCAATAAAATTCTTTTTAGTGGCTTAGCTGTGAAGGTTATAAATAAAATAACTTTAGCTATTTTGATTAGTAAGGAAAGATATACATGACTACAGAGATAAAGATTATAGAGAAGTATGGATGACATGTCCGCCGACCCCAAATACAGCGTTATTTTTTGTTTATACGAAACCTGAATATAGTTTGTTCAGAATAAGCAACTGAATGGATTCCAATTATTTTTACACCATGTTAAATTTTTTCCCAAACACATTTAGAAATTGTTGCAGTGTAGTTACCGAGCGCGCTACGCAGCTTACGGTAGATCATAGTACTGCGCACGCCCGCGCTACAGCTGACGCCACAGGTCAACACACCGCTCGCCCGAGCGGAGCGTTGACATAGCAAGCTCAAAACTTTGTGGTTTTACATGATATTTTTTTGAAATTCTGTACATAGATTCTTTATTTAAAAATACGGGACACGTGTTTCTGATTTCGCATAAACAAAAAAATTATGCTGTATAAGCGGGACTGAGACAGACACGTTTGTCGTCAAATCTCACCATCGAAACAGACCTATTTTGAGATAGCGAGTCGACTTTAACGCCTACAGACAGTATTGATGGTCACACTAGCTCAAGAAAAAATAGAGTGAAAAGGTAAATGGAAGGAAAATGCCGTGCAGTATAACAACATAAGCTAAAAATAATAATAAAAATGTATACAACATATAATCAACCATTTACTTTAGAATAATAGTTGTAAAATATATCCTAAGATGACTTTTGATGAACCATGCGTAATGATAAAAAAAATTAGTAACAGAATTTGAACTCAGTAATATATGAAATTAAGTTGATATTCTCAAAACTTGATGGTTGTTGCAGTTCGAACTCTCATAAAGGCCTTGAGAAGTCGAGCTTACCTTCTGCACAGGCGGCAATCGCCTGCTCTCGCGTGCCACAGCATCTAAGGTCTCGAGGTGCATGTGCACGATCCCTGGGATCATCTGGTGCAGGCAGCGCACGTGGTCGGCTGTCACACCGCCTTCTGTACACACCTGACAGGAACAAGAGTTATTATAAAACTTTACTAATTTAATTTTGAGGTTTCGACCCGAGTTTTCAACCTTCAGGCATTTTCATATGAGGAATGAAAATCACAACGTGGTATGAGAAAAGTGTCAAATCGCCATATTCAGATAATACTCGATAAATCAGCCTTTGGATAGAACGCTTTTAAAGAGTATTTTTCAAACAATATCACAAAACAAAATATAATTAGAGGTCTCCCAAAGTGATAATGCGCATAGAAATCTTCGTCACTGTTCGGCAACGGTCGTATTCCCCGAGCGTTCGGAAGAAGATATGTATATAGAGTGGTGCACTTAACCACTTTTTATGCACTTAACCACTCTATATTTACTTTGCGAGACCTGTATTATATTACATCGTGGATAATTTAATAATTTTTATTTGCACACTATTGGACAATTACAACCTTTGTGCTACACAGTTTAACCTATTTTAGAAAATAAAAATAGCATTAAAACAATGAATAAAGCAATAAAGAAATCTATTGAAGTGTCCCGACACCGGTAAGGCTTTTCCTTATGTCGAAAACTAAAACTTAATCAATTTGAGCGTTTAAATTAACCTATCGATATTTATCGATATAACAGTGTTTGTGACTCACTTTATCAACGAATCTGGAGACCATCTTGATGACGTTGTTGCCAGCTTCCCCAGGGTCAGCTTCCTCGAACCCAGACTCTGCGTCGACACTGTCTGACTCTGCGACACTGGACAGAAAGAGGTTTACATTGTCATTTTTATGTTATCTGCATCCACACACCTATTTGACCCGGCGAAGCATTGTATTTATAGACTACAGGCCCATGTCCAAAAATGGATGGGTCATATGAACCACCAGGTGACGTATATAGGACGATATAAGAGCATAAAATAATAAGATTCAGCTTTATGCCGTCACTTATAAGCTGTCCAAATGAGTGCTAGTGAGAATTCAAAATCGCAGGTAGAGTGAGTACCTTTTGGGTCATATATTTTTGTACGGCATTTTTACCATCGGTAAATCCATGAAAAATAATAAGAAGTGCCGTAAAAAATGATGCGCCACAAAGTCTGTAATTTTTTTTGATTTTCTGACAATTTCCAGGGTAAATTTGGTCATTTTATTTTGTACGGCATCAGTTTCATTCTGTTTCAATTTAACTTCTAATCCATTATTCCGCAATGCCGTACAAAAATATATGACCCAATCTATTATCAATAAATCCAATCCTATTGTCACTATGATGATTACGTAAAATTTCATATTTTATTTGGTCATGTGTACACCTAACATTTATTAACCTTTTGGGTCGGACGGGGTTTTCTTTACATATTGTATATGAGTGTGAGCATTGCGTCTGAGCTGTGAGCATTTTCCACAAGTTTATCATAATCAAGTTTGTAGTTGGAAATTGCCAACCTTAAAAAATCTAATGCATGAGCGTCTGTCAAGCGAAAACGGTGTTTATTTTCACGCTTCTAATATACTGGGTAGAATAGAGGATAAATATCGGGATATAGCGATTTAAAAATGATACAGGATGATGCTGCAGTAGTTGATAATATTTATAGTTTTTGACTGGCTATGATCGATTGCACTAGCAGTCGTGATCGACCGTTTGGCCACCTCTGTAGGCCTAATATGAGTTTTCATTACGAAACTCGTTCGTCGATATCGAGCGCGTTTGACTCGGCGATTGGCCCGATTCAAGGTCGTAAGAATTCTCAACCAATGAGAACGCCAAACGATCGAGTTTCGCATTGAAAACTCATACTAGTCCTACTGATCTATATCCTTCAAAACAGAACACTACAGCGACCTCCAGCAATAATAAGTACTTTATTATACCTTTTTTTTTGTTTTGGACGTGAAATCATCAAATGATCTTTCCCGCTCTGGGCAGAGCGGAAGGGCGTATCAGATTTTTACTGATTAAAACCCACCCGTGTTTCTTCACTTGCCTGTGCGCCAGGGCCACGGTTTCGTACCCAGGAGGCCGTGGTCTTCGTGGATCTCGTCACGATGTGCTGACATCTCTTTCAAGACACGCGTGAAACACAACGCGCCCTCGACTAGGGCCTGGTCCTTACCGGGCGGCGAGCTGCCCACTGCTCGCCAGCCGGTATACAATATGTAAAGAAAACCCTGTCCGACCCGTAAGGATAATAAAGGTTAGGTAAACACATGACCAAATATAATATAAAATTTTACGTAATCATCATAGAAACAATACTAATGAATTTTGAAATAATCTTTTTTTCCCGCGAATTAATGCCAACTTCCCCGAAATTTGATAATTTTTATAAAAGTGCCGGTATTATTATGAGCGAATAGCGATACGACCACGTGCCGCGTGCCCTGTCCCCCTCCGCCCGCGGATGGGTTATTTACCGCAAATGTATTAAGTTACCTCTTTTGAGAAATAATATTTATTTTTTAGGGGGATCTTTTTTTTTTAATTTTAGCCCGGCTTTGTATCCATTAGTAGAATCAGTTATCGATACCTAACAATACCTTCACGGATCGGACAGGGTTTTCTTTACATATTGTATACTGTATTATATGTCACGAAGCAATGTGCGTATTACTTGTGATAACCAAGTGTATAAAAAAGCTGTGAATGTAGGCGTGAAGGCGTAACAAATACACAGGGATACGCATACTTTCAACCTCGCCCATGTCTCGGACGGTACTGAGAGTTCCTTAATATCTGCAGTTACATTTACAGTGTGGTTCTATTCTTGGTTACCACAATTTAATTTCCTGTCACTTCGTGACACAAAACTACTTCACTACTCTCTGGTCTCTACTTTTTCTATAAAAGTTAGGAAAATGTCAATTTAGAGGGAATCCGCCCAATCTTACCTATTAGTAATACTATTACTGGCTCTGTCGGCGTCATCTCCTCTGACGTCAGCGCGTCGGCCAGCGCCCTCTAGCGGCAGTAGGAGGTAAACCATCCGGTTAGCGTAGTGTATGGCTTGGCTGTATAGTGTCGATTCTTCGCTTGCTATTAACTCGCGCTGTTTTTCTGTAAGATACAAAAAATATTGTATATTGAAGTTTTTTTTAATAAACCTACATCAAGGTGACGACGGCCTGCTGTTTCTCATGAACTACATTTCATTTGAAATAAGATCAGAATAAAACCTTTTAACAGTCCGTGTAACCCATTTTAACCTCATAAGGATAAAAAAAAAAAAAAAAATATTTAAAATAGATGACAAAGAAAAGATGACAAAAGAAAAGAAATGATGACGTGGGAAAATAGCGACCCATAACGACAAGGCCAATGCCGCAAAAGAATTGACGTGGAAAAAAAAGGAATTGGCATTATATAAAAAAGAGCAAAAAAGAATTCTTGCCACGCAAGGAGTGAATTGACGGCTATTTAAAAAAAAAAAAAAAACCTCATAAGGATGGTATTTAAAAAAATTGTAGTACAATGCCAACTATTTAATGACACCACCAATTGCCACTAACGCAATAGAAGTCAAAATCGATTCACTATACAACATTATTTTTTTTTATGCGAAACCTGAAACACATTTCAAAAAGATAAGATAAAAAGTTGTTATCGTACTAAATATGGTCTACGCTCCCCACGAGCGGGCGAGCGCAGTGTTGACCATATTGTTATTGTTGACCTGCGGCGTCAGCTGTTGCGCGTACTACATATGATCTACCATAAGCTGCGTGGCGCACTCGGTAACCACACTGCAAGAATGTCTAAATGTATTTGGGAAAAATATAACATTATAGGAATCGATTCAGTTGCTTATTCTGAACAAACTATATTCAGGTTTCGTATAAAGAAAATAATAAAAAAACGTTGTATAGAAGTCAGTCCGTGTTGTCACTGTGTTTTACCTGGAACTAAACTTGGCCACAGCCTCATCTGTTCAGCCGCGATCTCCAACGCACTCGGTTCTTGTGCTTTTAATAGAGAAATGTACTCCTCGTCATCTCTGGAACGAAACACAGAAACAAGTCAGTCCCGTATTCTAAGCAAAACAGGTGAAGTGTCAATCTCAAGCAATCAGGTGGATTGACAGTTCTCTTTATGTAAGTTTACATGGTGATATTTTCACAGTATACAATATGTAACAGAAACCCAATTGCTAATTATTTAAGCAGTAAAGATAACAGCTGGTATATCATCACTATACATAGTTTCAACTCAAAATAAAATACGGTCAGAATTGACACCAAATTTTCGGTTTCATGTTTCTAAATTCAAATCATATCAACCGTGTCACCGCACTACGTATGTCAATGTCCATTTTAGTTGCCAGTATCACGAAAAAGTGATGTGTTTATCTCGATTCGATATCAAGGTACGATTTCTAGAATTAATGAACTTCCGGATCTTTAGTAACAATGGGAGTCCCACAGGGGTCAATTCTTGGTCCCTTTTTGTTTCTTATTTACACCAATGACCCGCCGTACCTCATAAAGGATAATCACGATATAGTGTTGTTTGCAGATGACACTTCACTTTTATTTAGACTTAAACGTCAGCAGCAGGTCACCGATGATGTAAATAGCGCGATCTCCAAAGTAATCCACTGGTTTAATGTTATTAATTAACTCTTAAGCGAGAAAAAAACCAAATGCATTAAGTTTACTCTACCTCACGTTAGGCAGGTGAAAACTAAAGTGTTGATAAAGGGCGAAGAATTGGAATCTGAAGACAGCACTGTGTTCTTGGGTATAACTCTGGATGCTAAGCTTCAATGGGGTCCACATATAGAAAAATTGTCAAAAAAACTAAGTTCTGCTGCATACGCAGTTAGAACAATTCGTAATTTGACTGATATTGAGACGGCCCGTTTAGTGTACTTTGGCTATTTCCATAGCGTAATGTCGTACGGCATTCTGCCGTACGACATTAGGCTACCACTGATATTCAAACAATATTTGTTTTGCAGAAACGAGCTGTTCGTGCAATTTATAAATTAAGTCCGAGACACTCTCTCAGAGAAAAATTTAAAGAGATTAATGCACTGACTGTGCCGTCTCAATATATTTATGAAAATCTTTTGTATGCTCATAAAAATATAAAGTTGTTTAAAAAATACAGTGATGTCCGTAATATAAATACTAGGAACAAGCACAAATTTATTGTACCTACAACAAGGCTCAAGAAAATATGTGGCTCTTTTAGATGCCAATGTATACATTTTTACAATAGACTTAGGTGAGAATAGACAGAGGTGGTTCAAGATCTGAGCC
The DNA here is from genome assembly GCA_037179545.1 of Sesamia inferens. NCBI lineage: Eukaryota > Metazoa > Arthropoda > Insecta > Lepidoptera > Noctuidae > Sesamia > Sesamia inferens. The sequence continues at coordinate 9,174,260 of CM073935.1, read as the reverse complement.
TGAATAAATTCAAATCCTTCATTAAACGTAAGTTGTGTCAGAAAGCATTTTATAGTGTTAGAGATTATATTGACGACAAAAAGGCTTGGGCTTGAGCTGCGTCCGATTTCTATGCTTACACTGATTGTTCTTTGATTTTTCCTTTTGTAGTTTAAATTTGTAATTGTTTTTTTTTTTTTAACTCAATGCCAGTACACACTATGTAGCCAGGCATATTATACGTTACGGAATTGCATCGCTGACAGGGGTATTCGGCACTGGTGCAACTACACAGGAGCTAAACTTAGTATTCGGGAACACCGTTGGAGCTGCTGAACCTTGGACAAAACTGTCTTTGCATTGTGTAGATTCAATTTCTTAGTATTGTATTATTGCATGGAACACGTATGAGCACGATCTACTTGCTGTAAAGCATCTATTTGTTGGGTTAGTCTTTTATTGACTTGATTGTGCTATGGCTGTTGAGAGTATGTCATGCTCACTCAAATGTCTCGCTGGTGGTGGCGTGTGTGTTGGGTCATTAGCTTCCCTTCAATATGGTTGAGCTGAATGATGCTGAACCATACGTCATGTTCGTGAACGGACGCCGTCAGAGGGGACTGGTCATCTCTTAGCTGCTACGGCGTATTTTAATTTCTGAATTGTTGTTTTTTTTTTTTCATAATGGACGCTCTCAGCGTACAATATATTTCTGCATCGTTCTCACACGATTGATTTCAAAATGAATGATGTAATCAAATATTTGTATCAATAGCTTGATAATTTAAAAGAGTGTCCATGGAGTTTCTTGCCCGTTCTTCTCCATAGGTACCTACTCTTTGTAATGAGCGACTAGCTTCACCTTACTGACTGACCGACCTTCTGACAATTCAAAAGTGCCTGTAATTGGTTTATTTGAAATAAATGCTTTGATTTTGTTTGTTCCGCCACTTCTTCTTCCCAGCGAAAGCACTAGGAAGTGTCGATGGGTGGGCGTTTTGGGGGACTGTCTTATGTAATATTGACGTTCAAAAAGTGCTGATTCTCAGCCTAATTTGAATAAATGACTTTTGATTTTGAACAAAAATCTCAGACATTCGACATGGGTATTGAAATAAAAAAAAAAAAACTTATCTAAATATGATTTAATATCATCCAAAGAAGCCGCACCCAGCTGTACCAGCAGGAAACCATACCTATATGTACATATGTCCAGAAATACGCCCTTTCTGTTACATACTGTATACCGGAAGTTATAAGAGTATCTAAGTAAAGCATGACTTGAAATCAATTCACTTTCTAGTCCTTTTTTACATGTAGTTTTACTAAATGATATCCGACCAGAATTTAGTCATTTGAACAGACCTTTGATTACATTTTTCTTAATATTTGCCTATCCTTACCTTGGGCTTGGAACTCTCTGATGTAGTGAGGGGTTGGGAAGGTATAGAGCCTTTATGTCTCTCTGAACATCTTGGTAGAAGGCGGCTTCCCAGAACTGCTGGCTTGTCCATACGGGATGTTCCTTGAATTTTTTTACTGTATTAGTGTCGAATGAACTGATCAGGTTAACATATCACAAACCTTCCGTGTCTCGTAAAGCACATATTATTAAGCGGTTGGGCCCGGCTTCATTCATGGATCTTTGAGTCGTAATCAGAAGGGGTATTTTATTGTAAGTAACTGGTTTGTGGAGGTCACATAGCAAGTTAGGAATACACATGCGTGGCTGGAAATGATAAATATAGGAGCTTCCCCTTCTCAGCATCATTTTCATCATCCCAGCGTTAATCCCAGTTGCATCCGAAGCCTTTCAGCTTTGGAATCTGGGGTCCGGTTTACCAGTCTAACCGCTGATTTTGGCTAAACTTCGATATTTTCCGTGAAGCGACTGCCGTCTGACCTCCACGACCCGAAGGCGATATCGAAGCATTGCAGTTAGACCAAATGTTGGGCGTTTTGAGGGCTCCAACACAACCCGTAACGAAGATGTTCGTATAACAAACGGGACCAAAGGCTTAACGTGCTTTCCGAGGCACGACCAGACAAGTGCAAATATTCATATTCATGCATACAAAAATTTGCACTGCGCGGGGATCGAACCCACGCCTCTTTGTGCAGCGGCCGCATTCGCTACCGCTACATCACGGAGGCTGTCGGTTCTCCTTCTTGCGTGTCCATGAATATCTAAAAAGACTCTGCTGCGAACTCGGCTACGTGTGTAGCACTCTACTAGCGTCCAACAGCTCTGTACGTAATCCCGATTAACATTGAAAGCTTCTTACTTGAGAAGTCTGAATTTTTTTCTGATGTCTACTGCAAAACTCACTGCGATATTATTTTTATTTACTGCATTTAAGAGCGGGTCTCTTCAACGCAAATAATGTGGCAGTGAGTCGAGATTAAACCCGAAGCTGGCTACACATAACTGGACTAAGATACCCATGTCGTCAAGATCTCTCATCCGAAGAACCCGACGACGGTAACGCTTTGTTTGTTGCTCCCGGCGCGGCGATAGCATTTATATTATCCATTAAATGCTCAAGTTAGGAGCTAAATCGATAAAAGACTTGCTCTGAATACAGAAATATGATCTATATTAGCACGTGGAAAAAACGTACCTGTATGCACATGTAAGCGTATTGTATAACTCCGGTGCAGAGTTTCCTGCAGTAGGCTGTGGCTAATGGCAGCATGGCAGCTGCTATTGTGTGCTCGTCCAAAGCGGTCGCTGATTGGAGGGCACAGTTCATTAGTCTGTAACAATAAGAGAGAATGTGTTAAATACATATATACGGCGAAAAAACGTGAATGCAAAAATTAAAATTGTTATATCTCTTCCATATACAGCGTTATTTTACTCTATACCAAACCTGAATATAGTTTGTTCAGAATAAGCAACTGAATCGATTCCAATCATTTTTACACCATGTTACGTTTTTACCCAAATTCATTTAGAAGTTTTGTTGCAGTGTGGTAACCGAGTGCACCACACAGCTGACGGTGGATCACAGTACTAGGCGCGTGCGCATAGCTAGACAGCCCCCTACCCCGCGCCGCGCCGCCGTAGATGCGGGCGGGCGAGCGCTGCGTTGATCATATTTTTGTTGGGACAACAAAATCAGATAGCAAGCTCATAACTTCGTGGTTTTTCATGATAAATCTTTTTGAAATTTTGTACATAGATTCTTTACTTAAAAATACTGGACACGTGCTTCGGGTTTCGCATAAACAAAAATAACGTTGTAAATACGTCAATTCAAGTCAGTCGCGGACTAATTTGACAGGACTAAACTGATATTTAATTTGCCTTTGTCACAAAGATACACTAAACTTAAATTAAATTTAGTTTGTGAACAAGGGAGTCCGAATCATTATATAATATTGAATTGAATATATTAAATAACTAGCTGCGCCCTGCGGTTCCACCCGCGTAAGCTTTGAGCCCGTGGGAATATCGGGATAAAAAGTATTAAGGTACTTATTTCTGGTTATAAACCATCTGGTGCGTCAAATTTCATTCAAATCCGTTGGGTAGTTTTTTGCGGGAAAGATCCATTAATGCATTCTCACAAACTTTCGCATTTAATATTAGTAGGACAGTAAGTCTGTCGCTAAATTTCAGAGTCCTCTATCTTCATTAGACGAACAATAAACAAGTTTCAGAGGATAAAAAGGCGATCACCTTTCGAAGATCAATCAGGGCCTGTAGCCAATGTAACATCGCTTCGTAGCGAAGCGAAATCGAATACCAGAGCAACCAATGGCGGGAACGATTGACCACGTGGTTTATCGTGTCGGGTGGTCAATCGTTTTCGTTATTGGTTGGTTTGGTATTCGATTTCGTTTCGTTGTGAAGCGATGTTACATTGGCTAGGCCTACTGTAGTTAGAGGACAAAAAAGGCGATCACGATTAGAAGGCCAAACAGTAATTAAAGGAACTTTTTAACAATAAGGAATGGGAAACATTTAATAGTTCACAATATTGAAGTTCGGACTGTTGTCCGAGCTTCAATTTTGTGGAGAGGTAGATGAAGGATAGTAACAATTATGTTGTAAATAGACATTCAAACAGTACTCTGTCATCAGTATATGATATAACAAGCTCATTAATCATAGTGTGACTCGATCCATTACCTAGATGTAGAGATCAGATCGTTCACTTTACTAGTAGAACAATACTGAACAGGAAGTGAGAATGAATGTTGCGTGATTTGGGCTGGTACTGCAAAATGACACGTGGCAACTTTGGATTTGGTAGAGAGGTGTGTGAAGAGGCTAATTGAGAACCCAGATTTGGTTCGGGGAGAGTTTTGGCGGGAAGTTAAGATGAACTAAACTAAATAAACGCGCGTGATTTATGTAGTAAAAAGTGCATTCACTAAATAATTCATAAAGAACATTCGAATATCGCAGCATAGTGGCCACATCATGACTTTGCCTCAAACCTCCCTCGTAGACGGTTTACGCGGCTGTCTTTTTCGACTGTCATTGGCGATATCCGCCATTATTGTGAAATAAAATTTTTAAAGAATTTCTATAATTTGTTACACGAGTTATTGGCAGAATTGTGGTATCTATTCCACAGAGGTCGTTGGTCAAGAGTTGAAGTTGAACTTGCAGTTTTGGTTCAAAACGGTCTCCAAAGCTTGGAGCATGGCGAAGAGTAGCCAGACTGTGTTCTATAGGATGTACTTAATACCCCCATCTCCGTTCCATCATCGGACGAACCGTCGTACGGCGAGTTTCCACCCTTACGATGTTGACACCACTACGATCCGGACGAAGCATTTCGCCTCGTATTTTATACCACGTAGATCGACGGACTGGAACAATTTTCCAGTGGCGGTATTTCCGTCTTATTACAATTTAAGGCTGGAGTGAATAGGCTCTTAATAAACTAGCATGCTGTACCATCAGCGATTGCATCTCTACTTGTCATCAAGCGGGATTGCGGTCAAACACTAGTTTATAATTTAAAAAAATGGTTGCCTGTAAAGTCGGTTTTACGGGCGAAGATTTTACGTGACAACGTCTTTTTCTCGGTAGAATATTTATTGATATGAATATAATTAAATTGCACAATAGGAACAAGGAATTGAATGAAAATAAGAATTGCACAAATTTTAACTATAGAAATATATTTTGTTTACTAAAACATCGGTGACTCATCGTAACGTTACCGAGCGTTACACTTTTTCATAAGTGACTCCCAGCCGCAACCTAATTTAAGACGTTGTCACGTCAACAATAAAAAAAAATCAGAAAACAAAACTGTTTAACGCCTAACTTATTAGTATGTATGTACGTACCCTGCTGCTTCTATGACTAACACTTTAGCCAAGTGTAGTTAAGCATCAGTAAATAAGGTGCAATTTCGTATAATTATGATGATGATAGCCTACAGAGTATGGAAGAGAAACATCTATTGTCCGAAACGACAATGTTTAACATCACGCCATCAGATAGGTATAATTATGGCGTCAGAACATGTAATTTTATAATAGGTATATATTGGTTCTAATAAATGACACAAGGAGATTGTTATACAAACTAGTGAAATGTCAAGAGCGTTGGTAATATATAGCGCTCTGTGTGTTTCTGCCTCCTTGGTATACGCGAAACATTTTGTAAGTTGTTAGTACGAGTAGTTGTGTAATTTTGTTGTTGTATTAAATACTTATTTCGATTTTCAAAAATTGATCCTTTTGCCGTGTTGAAAAGAAAGTTGGGATCGTGAAAGTCGCGTTACTTTGTGTAAATTATTTTATGACCACCATAAGTAGTCATGTCTTAGGACCAAGAATTCGCAGTAATGCAACATCCGCCAACTGCCAACCTGTGTAGTGAATTATTGCTCACGCTCTCTCAAAGGGAAATCTGTGTCCCGACATTATAGGCTAATTATGATATTGTACACTTTTTCACAATTAACTATTTTACACAATTCCCATGTCATGACTATTCCCTTGCTAACTAGTTAAAGGACACCTTGGAGAGAACATGCAGCGAGCAATCTATATCCTCCGCACAGTCTGTTAATACCACCGCTGAGATTTTCACCACAATTTTCTTGTCCTTATCCCAATAGATATGGCATAGTTACACTTTCCCATTAGTCATCTTAGTGGTGGGTGTCTTCTTCTACTCTTATAGTCTTCCTTATTCAATTTTAAACCTTTCATCACATTTGATACCCTCTCCAATTCGGAAAATTTTCATATTCTAGATGTGAAAATCAAAAGCCATGTATTCAAATTAGGCTGGGAATCAGGACTTTTTGAATGTCAATATCACATAAGATAGTCGCTCAAAACGCCCGCCTTTCGCCACTTCCTAGTGCTTTCACTGGGAAGAAGAAGTGGCGGAACAACTCCCCAGCAACACAGCTGTCCAGTGTCCGTTCAAGTAAAAACACATGACTTTATACAATACTATGTATAATGATTAACACAACTGCAACTATAACAATGTAAATACCGTTCTTTTTAACAGGGCAATGGAGTATGGGAAAGGTTATCCATAACAAAATGTGAAGAACAGAGCCACAAGTTCAAGTTCGATATGGCCCTGATGAAGATCAATGATACTCATGACGGATTTAAAGGACATATTGTACTTGATGAAGATTTTGACAACACTTTTGGGGTATATAATTTTATATATATCTAGACCCTTCACTCGGTCAACTATATATAATAGTTATATAGACACGATTTTTTTTTATTTGGGACATTTAACAGTTATAAATTACATTATTCACAAATATAAGTTACATTACAGTAGAAAAAATGTATAACCCATATTGTCCACGAAGCAACATCGGAGAATTAGAAGGAACGCACGTTAAATAGAAAAAAATAAAACAAAAAGGACATATTTAAAAGTAAAACACTATAATTAAAGGAAGTGGAAGAAAAGTAATTTGAATTGAACAAAATGGTATATAGTCGGAGCAAAAGACGAGGACAGAAGGCCGACGACTGTGTGCTTTGACTTCAAAATTTCAAGTTATATGGGGTTCAATTTCTTCCTTCGTAACCAATATGGTTCCCAACAAATGAGAAAATTTCAAACATAACATCACGACTGTAATCACCAAAGGGTTAAGCAACGGTGTTTAGTACATATACATTTTGTCAGTTATATTTATGTATCATTTAATAAGAGGCGAGCTTATTACACAGAGGGCAGCTGCAAATCTCGCAGAACATGTATGAACTCCCTGATTACTAAACAAAGTATAAATAAGGACTTATCTCTAACTTTCAAATAAACCACGCAGTAGACACTGACAAAATGTCACTTGATGAGCGCACAAAGGTTACTCACTCTAAAAATTTGACTTGCCCTCCCCTAGGCCTGACTTGTCCCCCCCTAGGCCTGACTTCCGAATCGACTCCGATTCTCTTCCGATTGACTTCGTTAAGTTAATGACAAATTCCTAACACATTAAATATTTATTATTAATTAGGTTCAATGTGTTAATTCTTCCACTATTCTGTTGTCCAGATCCGCTTAGAAATATGCAAGATCGTGAACGACAGCTGCAAGCAATCGCAAGTGATAATAGACGATAGCTTGATAGACTTCTTTAACAGATATGCAAAGGACAGTGTCGCCGATTGCTTCAAGGCCGCTAGCTTGGACCCACAAAAAATGCCCATACCAAAGGTACAGTTTTGGACAGAAAAATAATTAAAAGAATATATTACCTATCTGATACCATGACGCTTCATTGAAAAATTCATGTTTCGTTCATTCCACCTTCACACGATATCCACAAAACTGCAAAAGAGAAAAGGATGTCGAATGCCAAAATTCAACATCGTTGGCTTACTTTAGTAATGAATATTCACTTCCAGTAAAATTTTGTCTAATGAACAAAAATGAACCATCTGATATTTGTGAAACTCAAAACTTATTTTTTGGATAGAAAATCATCAAATGACCTCTCCCGCTCTGGGCGGAGTGGAAGCGCGTGTCAGACTTTTATTGACTCACACCTACCAGGGTTAAATTACATTAGCCTGTACGCTGGTCACGGTATCATTTTCTACTTTTTTTTGGCGCGAAAGCCAAGATGAGTGCCACGCTCATTTTTTATTGGACTTTTAAATTATTTATAGTGTCGTTTACTAAATAAAAACTCGTGATTTATGTAGTAAAAAGTGCATTGAGTGAATAATTCATAAAGAACAGTGAAATATTGTAGCATAGTGGCCACATCATGTCTTTACGCTAAACCCTTCCTAATCGGCCTCACGCGGGTATCGAAAGGAGTTAGGTTAGATTAAGTTAAGTTAGGATAAGTTTAGGGTAAATTAGGATAAGTTAGGATATAAACTTACTGAAGAAAATGTTTGCCTTTGCCTTTTCCGTTCCTCTGATCGGAAAGAAGAGAACCAAAAAAAAAAAGTATCGTTTTCGAACAACGCGTGACCTTGGCAGGCATCGGCAATCGTGAACGTATCAAATGTCACGATTTTTCAGTGTTCAAATGTATGTAATGTAGGAATGATGCTGGCTAATCTTTTATACATGTTTTTTCATTTTTCAGGGCGAATACGATATAGAAAGTTACGCTTTTAGCAACGAATCCACTAAAGGCATGTTTGGAACATTCAATTTTAAGGCTTATGTTTTAGAAGGAGACGATGATGTGGGTTGTATAGGGGCTCTAATGGAGTTTAAGAAGATAAAAACAGACGAAGAAGAAGATGAAGAGAATGAAGAAGAGAAATAGATTTAATATGAAATTAAGCGGGATTTATAACGCTATTCGAGTTTTGAGTAAAATAAATAATTAATTGGATTTATAGCTCCATAGTTTATTGTTTAACTAGGTGTATTCGCAGTGTCTGTGTTTTAAGATTAAATATTGTTAATAACTGTTTATTTTTTGTGAAATAATTGTTTATTTCACAAAAAATAAACAGTTATTTTTAAATCTTGATTGATGATTCCCATGATGAGACTACAAAAGCTTTAAAATCATTATACATATCTACATTATATATATATATATATATATATATATATATATATATATATATATATATTATGTGTATTCAAAGTTTATTATGCATTCCAACTGGTATCGACTTGCTTGTCGAAGACAAAACCCCAAGGGACAAAGGACGCTATCACAAAAATTTAAGCACTTATTCAACGTGTGTCCAGCGTCAGTGTTACGTCGAAGTCCATGTAATAATGTCATATTTAAAAAACACTATTTTTTAGTACCTAATTATATTCATTTTTGAATACCTATCCAACAATATATCACACGTTGCGTGTAAATGAAAAAGAACCTAATAAATTATTTTTTTCACTTTTTATTTTATCACTTTGTGCGTGTTTTTCGGCGTGATTAATATACATATTGGTACCAAAGTTCAGCTTTCTATTGCTAACGATGACAGATCATCCGCAGACGGACAGACAGACAGACTGGTCGAAACTATAAGGGTTTTTTAAGACTAGTTCACTACGGAACCCTAATAAGAATAAATGTACTTTTAGACTGAGAGCTTTTTCTTATAGAGGTATGAGGTACATACATTTTGTATAGTCTACTTATCTTTCATAGAAAAGGGAGTGTACTCCGAGCAAACAATGTTATCTAGTCAACTTACTGCCCGACGATTTAAGTCGGGATGTTGTACTCGTATAATCTCTGCTTGAACTATGCATGATTTGTGTGACGTCAGTATGATGCGTTGTTTACATGTGGTGAAGTAGATTGCGCCACAGATTAAGGCAGAGATAAATTCAAAATAGAAAAATGAGATGAAAAATAAGCAAAAGCCTTGAGAAATCTGTGGTTAGTTTCCATGAAACTAACCACACTAACATGAAAAAGAACAAAAGATGTTATTATACAAAAATACCCTGTTAATTAAAGCGCTGCTGCTGAGCATAAGGTCAGGGTTCGAATACCAGGCCGGCCAGTGTTATTAGGTTTTTCAATTTCGAATTTCTCAGTAGCAAACTGGACTTTAGAATTGATACTCAGATGGGCTCAATTCTAATAGGCTCGCTCAATATCATATTTCGCTACTTGGTTCCGACAATACCACATCTCTTGTTTATTAGAAAGGATAGGACAACTTATGATAGAAACAAGGGCGAAGCAAGGCTTGATGTTGTATTAAAAGTGAGACGAACCAATGTTTCGAATTGAAAGAAAGGAGCGCAATCTGCAATTACTATTTACTTGCTAAAATTGTAAACAAATTTAAATTAAAGTAAAATAACTTTATATCCTACATAATAAATAGTTAGTTCAGTTTACGCTACAACTTCAAACATTTTGAACTTTTAAACATTGCTAGCCACTCTAAAATCAACATGAAATAATATAAATTTGAAACATTTGGAATAGACTTTATCATAGAAAGACCGATGGTAAGAGTGGTTGATGGGAATTTGTGTATCTGTCAAAAATTTCAAAGAGGGTACAAATAATAAAGTCTAAAGAGTTCAAATAGGAAAGGCCTGTACAGTGAGTCGAAAAAGAAGGTAGTTCCAAGTCCACGATGAAATTTTTAATATAAGAAATGGGCTGCAAAATTAATTCTCAACCTTAGAAATCTGACACGGTCTTATGTCTAGGTATAGGTCGTGGGACCTATAAATACGACTTCTAAGGTCAAGATATACATAGACCTAATGCTTCTAAGGTCTAGAATTATAACTCATCATCATCTCAGCGTTAATCCCAGTCGTATCCGAAGCTTTTTCTTTATTCAGCTTTGGAGTCTGGGGTCCGCTTTACCAGTCTAACTACTGATTTTGGCGAAACTTCGATATTTTCCGTGAAGCGACTGCCGTCGGACCTCCACAACCCGAAGGCGATATGGAAGCATTGCAGTTAGACCAACTGTTGAACTTGTGAGGGCTCCAACAACCCGTAACGACTGCCACTAGATGTTCGTGTGGCAACCGGGACCAACGGCTTAACGTGCTTTCCGAGGATCGAAACCGCGCCTCCTTGCGCAGCGGCCGCGTTCGCTACCGCTACGCCACGGAGGCTGTCTAGAATTATAACTAAATGGCGTTATTCTGTACCTCACAGTAGCTTTGGCTTTGCCTTTGATAGTTCAAAGACTTTTATTGCATTATTTAGATGTTGAGCAGACATTTTGAGAACATATGGAGGAATGGATTGGTAATATTCTTCAAAATCATTCAGAGTGTGATAAAATGTCTTACGCAATTAAAGGCAATTAGGGCCCAGGAGTCATGACTATTATAACAATATCTAGTAATTATTTCAGTGAAACCTGGTTAAGAGGGGCCTGGATAAATGAGAAGCCTCTATTACCTATTGAGAGTTTCAATGAGGTATTGGTTCTTTTTCATTAAATTACCTCTGTTAATGGGACTTATTGAACCAAGAAAAGTCTTTTCGATTTATACCTCTACTAGCTTTTCGCCCGCTTGGAATTCGGTTATATCTTCGGTTATTCCCTCAAGAATATCATTTTTTCCTGGATAAAAAGTATCCTATTATTTAATCCGGACTTCTAACTTTATGTCTGCAAAATTTCAAAGCAATCGGTTCAGTAGTTATAGCGTGAAAGTGAACAAACAAACAAACTCACTATCCGATTTATAATATTAGTAAGGATAAGGGTAGTTGAGACTCTGGTCTCTGGACCTCAATTACTTGGATAAGTGAGACAAATTAATCAGGTTTTAACACGTTTTGACAGGTTTGTTTACATACATTTCGCATAATCTTTCGCGCATGTTTTGTATGTCAGTACAATCTCAGGTTTTACACTTTTGGCCTAAAAACAAGGAAAAGTGTACAAGGAGCCCAAATATAAGGATAAAACATTATCAGTAATTATCTGAAAAATTAAAACTTTTATCAGATTTTGATTGTTGAAAGTCGCGTAATGAACTGTGTCGGGAGAGTAATATACCAGACAACCCTGTTTCCCTGTATGCTATTATTAAAAACAACGAGAAAATTGCGTCTGTAAATGAGAAAACTATAATTTTAAACCTGCTTAATTGGAAAACTGGATTAGTGGAAACTATCAATAATTGGTACAAATGTCTTGACTTTTTGAAATCCCAATTAACCAGGTTTCACTGTATAACAATAGTAACAAACCAGGGTCGCGTGAGTCAAGAATGGCTCTAATGTTTATGGAAGAAAAGTATTGGAAAACAAAAACAATGAATTACTTTTAGAATAAAAATGTAAACCGTTTTATTGCGTATCAAAATATAATATTTCTAAAAAAATGTCTTATTATATGTGTATTACTGCCACAACATGACTTTTTTTAGTCCTGTGCCTTAGATATGACATCATAAGATAACACAAGGAAACATAGGATAGCATCTATAGTTAACACTATCTTTTTTATTATTGCTATTATAAACCAGTGCCTGACCGCAATCCCGCCTGATGGTAAGCAGTGATGCGATCGTTGATGGTAAAGCGCGCTAGTATATTAAGAACCGATTCCTTAAAAAAACTGAGTGAATAAGAAGGAAGACGGCAGTTGAGCGAAGTGATGCAATGTTAAACCCAACAACACCACCAACCATGCTGCGCAAGAGAGAGATTGATCTGGAGACCCTCCAGGAGCAAACACCCACTCCAGGCGCATCATACCCGGCACACATTGCAACACAACTGCTCAGACCCGTGCTCCGTAGGGCTTCTCCAGACATCATGGCGGAACACGACGAATCGCTCAGCGGCAAGACTTTGTCTGCTGGGTGGTAACTTCTGCCCGCAGCCGCATGTTATAGCCTACCACCGAGTAAAGCTTGTAAGTCCTCTTTCATCTACTTCGCTCCGACGTTTCAAAGCTAATATAACATTACTACGACGTTTTGGAAATTCAAAAAAAGGTTTTCGACATCCATATTTACGCACTATTCGATATTATGAACAAAATAACTTCGAAGCATAATGATCATATTAAATCAATCAGCTGATTCAAATAAAATTCGCCATATTGTTGCTTCTTAGCATCCTCTAAACAGCCGTCCGATGATGTTTAATTTTAACAGCTTTAAACAGCTTTTATGAATATAAATTTTGCTAATCAGTTGCTTAGAATTGATTAAAGTTTTATGAATAAGACTGTTTATCTGTAAAGAATTAAGGCGCAAGGTTCATTGGGAATATCTGACAGTTTGGGGTAGCTTGCTGTCGTCCGTAAAAAATTTCAAAAACATATCTGGAAAAATAACAAAGTTATGAGCTTGTTATGTCACCTGGTTGTTCCTATAAAAACATGGTCAACGCGCCGCTCGCACGCCCGCGCCTGCACCGACGCGGCGCGGCGAGTGCCCTAGAACACTATGATCCGCTATGAAACAGTATTCTACGCTCGGTAACCACACTGCATCATTTTTCAAATATAATTGGGAAAAAATATAACATGGTGTAAAAATGATTGGAATCGATTCAGTTGCTTATTCTGAACAAACTATATTCAGGTTTCGGATAAAGAAAAAATATACATCATAGGCAAATAAAAAAATACAATAATTGGCTGCCGGCAGAAGTTACCACCCGCCAGACAAAGTCTTGCCGCGAAGCGATTCGTCATGTTCCGGCATGATGTCTGGTGAAGCCGTACGGAGAACGGGTCTGAGCAGTTGTGTTCGCGATGTGTGCCGGATACGATGCGCCAAATTTTGTTGTGTCGGGATTTTGGTCGTGGAGGGTCTCCAGATCAATCTCCCTCAGGCGCAGTATCGTTGGTCGTGTTGTTTGCATCTCTGCTTACCCTCAGGCGGGATTACGGTCAAGCACTTGTTTGTAAGTCGTGGTGGCCTAGTGGTTAAAACACCAGCCTCTCAAGTATGAGTGCGCGGGTTCGATTCCAGGTCAGGCAAGTACCAATGTAACTTTTCTAAGGTTATATATATTTTCTAAGTATATCTTGGACACCATTGACTGAAGGTGAAGGAAAACATCTTGAGGTAACCTAGACTTTATAAGTCTGAAATCGCCAACCCGCATTGAGCAAGCGTGGTGATTACGCTCAATCCTTCTCTGTATGAGAGGAGACCTGTGCCCAGCAGTAGGACGATAAAAAGGTTGATGATGATGATAATGATGATGACTTGTTTATAATTATTTAAAAAAAATAAGTATATCAAAATAGCAACATTGTAATGACATTATTGGCGTAACTATGTCGAGACTATACTCAATTAACTCTGTATCGACTGAATATAATGTAAATAACGATGTGCATCAAGATTTAACTCTTCTCATTATGCTATTTGATACCATCATTATGGCCACTGAACATGTCATGTTTATAGAATTGAGATATTATATATTGGGTTCGATTTTTTCAAAACCACGCGTTCATGTTGAATACAGACAGTGCTATGTTGAAGTTATTGGTGATAAGTGGACTGCTATGTTGTGTCCTTCCACTGGCGTGCGGTGCGGGAGACATTGTAAGATTTCAAGATCATATTTATTACTACCTGTGCCATGCGATTTCAACAGCATAAATTTCGATTCCTTGCGAATACTCGGATAAAAACTATCCTATATGCCAATTCTTGACCGAAACGGAAACCACCTATGTACCATTCATCCAAATCCTTTCAGTAGTTTTTGCGCGAAAGAATACCAAACATAAATCCATACACATTTGAATACCAAACATAAATCCATACACATTTAAATACCAAACATACATCCATACACATTTGAATACCAAACATAAATCCATACACATTTGAATACCAAACATAAATCCATACACATTTGAATACCAAACATAAATCCATACACATTTGAATAATAAACATACATCCATACACATTTGAATACCAAACATACATCCATACACATTTGAATACCAAACATACATCCATACACATTTGAATACCAAACATACTCGTACAGTCAGAAGTCCCCTTTCACCTTAAAGACTACTGTTGCCTGCGCTAAACCGGCCACGCACACTAACGCATTATTTTTATATCGCAGTCTTCGTCATTCTTTAAAGTAATGCAAAATTTCGTTACTTCATTTGAATTTAAGTTAGCGGCTAAACTTAACAATGGTGCTATCATAAGCGTGCGATTGTGGGTTCGATCCTTAATAATGATAATCCTTTTGTTGTTTCATATAATTTAAAATTATGATAATTGATTTGTACTTTAAAGTAAAAATGTTTGCAAATAATATTGAAACGAATATTGAAAGGAAAATTTATTGAATATAATATTACCAAAAAAAGGTTTTATTATATGTTTTAGTTTACTATAGATGTAATATAATAACAAACAATAAACATATTATAATGCAATATATTATAAAGTTATATAGGTATTATTTGGTGTAGATATACTAATAAACGAAACAAACGTTGATATGGCAACATTGTAATATTTTATATGTATAAAAGTAATGCCTGACAAACTTATGAGATTGCTATGGTAAAAATTACAAAAATCATTTTTGGTTTTTAGATGTGATAATTATTATATTATATGTTATTATTAAAGTGGTTATAGCTTATTTATTCATTTTCTTAAAGAAAAGAGGATTGAGGCTTAACCTGAATATTATAACAAGCATGTTATCTATAGAACACAAAACAGTACTTTTACATTTACAATTTTTTTGCGTGTATAGTATGTTACTAGTGCTGCCATCTTGCAGTGCTTTTTTTCGGAGATTGATGGCATGAGATTATACTGTTCAAGCGCTTTCTTAGTTTATTGAACTAATTTTAACGACTTATTTCTTTTCGAATTCCGAAATTATTGTTTTTATAATTTACCAAAAGTAATTTGTTGGGTTTGAACTCATAACCACTTAAACAGGGTGTATCTGACATCGTAACGCAAATTTTGCGAGAGGGCTACACCGCATGCCACTAATAAAATTATGATAGCCCTTTATATCGTTAATGAGCGGTTACAGAAAGAACAGTGTTTAAAAAAATGTGTCTGCTCAGCCTTTGAACGTTGCAAGCGTGCCACCGCGCGTGTTTATGGGTATGACGTTGACCCCTGATGTGAACACTATTAAATCAGCTGATAGGATAGTTTTTCGAGTTTTGTTCACATTGCGCTTTTTGTGTAATTAGCGAATTAATTATTTTTTACTTTAAAATCTTATTGGGTTATAAAAGTATAGCAATCATGAACGGTTTAAAGTGAAAAAAACTGCATATTATTTTTTTGAAATCAGGAAAAAACCGACGAAAAATTCCACCACTGGGGGTTCAGAATCATGTACTGGATCCATGGTACTCGTTTGTGCGTCGATGTCAGATATACCCTTTAAATTATTTAAAACACTCTGTAGGACACTTCTGCACTGTGATTGTTATAATTTTTTTTTTTTTTTTTGTTTAGCTCGATAAGTCTCCACCAGTCTCGCCAGTTTATTTTTGAACCACAAATGCAACCTCCCTTCTTCACACGATTTAAAGGTTTATTCAACGGTACACATTGTCATTACGTTCCACTTCTCTCGACACTTTGAGCTACCTTTGTCCTCCAACATCTTGACCCAACGGCTTACAGTATTTCTCTAAAACAATAACAATTTTATTACACACTTCCAACAAGCGATTGGTTTGCCCCTTATCCAAATAATAATAAAAACAACTTACACAAAAGCCTGTTGCATTTGATATTTCAGATTTATTGAGACTAATCCTATATAGGGCCACAATATTTGCCTTAGCTTCGATACTAATATTAGCCTGCATATTGATTAAAAAGTAATTCTAATAACACAAACGCTCGTAACTCTATATGTTCACCAACCAACAACAGCTAATATTATTTGAGATTACTTATTGCAGCTAAAGTAGAATATTTTATGTGAACTAGTGATTGACTTTGTTTCAAATCTACCCTTATCTTTTTATAATGACTCTAATATAGAAAAAATCTAAAAGAAAGTATCGTCGTCAAGTTGTGGATCGGTATTTTTACATATTTTTGTTGTCAGCATTCATAAATCACCAATAAACATTTTAAAAATCTTTTGATAGTTATTAGATTTGAACTCGAACCACCTCAAAACGCTAATCACGGCGTTATCCGCTTGACCATCGCAACACTTGCTGTGAACGTTGAAATTAGTAGTACCAAGCAATCATAAGCGGGCAGCAAGTTGTCAAAGTGTATGAGTGTGTATCAAACTATATTATAGAAGAAGGTCGTAACTACAACTAGTATTGCTTTGCCATAGTTTTTGAGATTGTAACTCGACGTCTTGATAGTACATCCATACACATTTGAATACCAAACATACATCCATACACATTTGCATTTATCATATGAATAGGATTGACTGGAGGAGCTAATTGTTTCATATAATTTACGGACTCTTATTGGTTAAAATTAAGATGTGAATCAATCTGACTCTTGAACATGTATGTGAATATCAGAAACTATCATACGAGATCGTATATACTACTGGAATAAAAAGTTCTTACTCAGATCATGATTTACCCGTGTGCTAAATTACAGTGTGTATAGGTAACAGAGAAACAGAACTAATTTTGCATTTATTATACGTACTAGCTTTCCGCCCGCGGCTTCGCGTGGAATTCGGTCATATCGGGTTTTTTAGTTTTCCCTCGGGAAAATAAATTTTTTCCGGGATAAAAAGTACCCTATTATTTAATCCGGATTTCTAACCTTACGTCTGCAAAATTTCAAAGCAATCGGTTCAGTAGTTACGGCGTGAAAGCTGAACAAAGAAACTCATTTTCCGATTTATAATATTAGTATGAATTTAGTAACTCATCATCTGCCTACCATTTTTCTCGGTTGTCTCGGCTTCCTGTTGGACCAGATGCAGCTGAATTCCAGTAATTTACATGGAGCGACAGCCTATTTGCGCTTCACAACCCAATTTCTTGGTAATACGACAACCCCTGGATAAGCCTGGTTGTCAATCTTTTGGACTTCTGACATCTATCGACTGCCATAAATCCTGGATTGACAGCCAGGATCAGTGGCTTAACGTGCTTTCCGAGGCACGGTGGAATCTTGATATGTAAACATGGTCAATCATCCGCGGGCCACCCGCGGCAAGCGTAGCATATTTCGGTTATAGTAAAATTAATAAAGACGGATGTTAATTTTTCAGGGTCCAGGCTTGTGGGAAGTGAAACACATAAAGAAATGTGAGGCTGTGATGCATAAGTTCAAATTTGACATCAACCAGAATAAATTAAACAGAACACATCACTGCTTTAACGCAGAATTAAAGTTGGAAGAACCCTTTACGGAGGAATTTGGAGTGGGTTTTATATATTTTTCATATCGAAACATAATTTTCTATTCGGCTTCTCTCTCTCCAGCCTACAGGCTTTTCGTAAGAAGCCAGCGCGTAAAAAAATCCCAACAGATTTAAACAACGCAGTTTTTTTTACCAGAAACTTTTTTGAGCAGAATCGCTCGAAGTCTTTCATCATACTAGCGGCCGGCAGCGACTTCGTGCGCGTGGAGTTAGTTATCCTCTGCTCCTATTGGTCGCAGCGTGATGTTATATAGCCTAAAGCCTTTCTAGATTAATGGGCTATCCAATGTAAAAAGATTTTTTCAAATCGGACCAGTAGTAGTTCCTGAGATTAACACGTTCAAACGAACAAACAAACAAACTCTTCAGCTTTATATATTAGTATAGATTATATGCTTACACCATGTATACAGGGTGTAAGGAGAACGCTTCCGAAGCCAGAACGTAGATTATATACAACCTAAATGCAAACGGATACCAATAACCTTTCGCTTTAAATTGATTATTTTCAAGACTTCATATTTCGTAAACAAGCATTGGATAGCGTACGAAACATGAGGTCACTGACACGCAAGGCGACGTCGCACTACCGCGCCCGCGCTTAAAAGAGCCGCCGCCGAAAAGAGCCGATTTATACGCCAGTCCATTGTAAAAAGCTGACAGAGGCATTTTACGTACCTGTCTAAATCCTTTGCGACCTTATGAGGTTTGGCTCGAACTGAGTTCCATTCATTTCAATACAAAGCCGGGCCCGTCGCTGTGTCGATCCGTGAACACGAGGCATCAGTATTCCTCAACACATTCTTCACGTAGTTTATTAAAAACACTCACTATTCTGCCCCGCATTTCATCAGCACTGTCACATTCCCGATCAAACACTCTTTCTTTCACATACCCCCATAAAAAGAAGTCCAACGGCGTTAAGTCGGGTGAACGGCCAGGCGTGCGGCCCCAGCCTTCCGATCCAGCAGTCATTAAAAAGCTCAGTGAGACGCTCGCGGACGGGACGCGTAACGAGCATGCTTCCATCGTGCTGGAACCATGCTCGACGAAATTCAGCCACAGACACATTCTAGCATATCATTTAAATGTCCATTTATAAAATTAAGATATGCTGATCCATTGAGACGCTGCGGTAGAAACACTGGTCCTAGAATTCTTCTCCTAAACACATCAACATGTTGCCGTATTCACGAGCACTGTACACGTATGCCTCAGGCATTGTCTAAAACAACAAAAAGTTATAACTAAAAAGAATAAAACAGCACTAAAAACGTAACAATACCTAATAACTAAACACAAATTTAAAACTAACAAAACAATAATTAAATAATCGATTAAAAACGTAACCGCTCACGAACCGAGTCGGGAATGAACTGATTAATTATTTACTAAAGAAGTACTATGAAGGTCAAACAAGCCCGCGCGGACGTCGACAAACGCATTGGGGACATCCCCGAGTGAACGAAAGAATAATTACGAGATCAGAAATCAATTGATTTTAATTGTTAGGAAATTGTACTTATGCTTTATTACAAACTGTTTTCATTTTCTAACTTTTAAATAAGATTTAACTGGTTTCTTAGATTCAATTAATTTAATTATTCACTTTAAATTGATTAGGTTTACTTACTAAATGAAGGATCCAGTTCTTGCAATAAACGAGCACGCATCGTGTGACTTTAATTACATTATTATAAAGTTCAAATTCAATTGATTCACATGCGATGAAAAAATTTTAGTCAATTACAGCTGATGTCAGCGATCTTTTGCTTTATTTCATTTACTATCGATTATCGACATAATACAAAACTGTTATTAAATTCACGATCAATCAATTAAAACTGTTGACGCCTCTGTAATGTTTATTTTTCTTTATTTTAGCGCCGCTTTACAAAGGATTTTTATGGCCTTACAGCCACACTGCCGGCTGTAGGTATCTAAGTACCTTCGATATGGGCCTCAAGGTTAAGCAAAGTAAACTGGATTTTTCTGATTTGTAAATTTGAACGTTCAGATCAAAATAAAATTGTAACCCTGTTCAAGGGGAAAATCATTACGATCCTTGCACGAATGGAACCCGTAAGCAGATATCCCACAACTAGGTAGAAGTGAACTGAAAAGACATTTGCTTCAAGCGATCGAGTGAAGGTTAGTAGTTTAGGAAGATAGTCCGATCACATGGCCCCGCCGCACTAAGTTAGCCGGCACATCGCCCGTCGCGCGTCGCGATGTCGGTGACCGCACGCGGTCGTTGAACTCGAGTCTATGCGCGAGCGTCTCGTAGCTGTCAGCTGATTATTTATTTACGAATACATTACTTGTTAGAGTTGTAAAGAAAAAAAAAATGTTTAATCGCAAATAATGGTTTCATTTAACTCATTTAACTGTTCCCACAGCATAGTGTACGAAAAATGCTTAAGTAAAATTGTAAAAAAAAATCCTCATTTTTTGATGGTATCGTATCGAGAATCACTAGCCTTATCACCTGTCTTCGTTTTCGGAAGCGTTTCCCTGGCACCCTGTATTAATGTTACTGCACTAAATGGTGTAAGCATAAAATATGTTATTTGTCCCCAATATATGTATTGGGGAGTTTATTACGCTATTTCTTCCCGCCGAAATCACTATGAAGTGGTGATGGGTGGCTGTTTTGGGGGGACTGTCTTTTGTAATTTTGTCGTTCAAAAATTGCTGATTCTCAGCCCAATTTGAATACGTGAAATGATGTTAAGTAAGCGTGCGATTTAATTCAGTGCAGCATCTAATTGCTTTGAGTTTAACAAAACTTTCGGTTATTTTACGCTGGAGTCGATCGCGAATACTTAAAAAAGCCCAACCCTCCAGGTCCGCATAGATATATGCAAATACGTGGATGGAGGATGCAAGCAGTATCAGGTACTGTCCGACGACAGCTGCGTCAACTTTATCAAAAAGTACGCCGAGAACAACGTCAAGACTTGCTTTGAAATCGCTGGCATTGATCCGCCTGAATTTCCTATAGCAGAGGTATTTATTTATTTAAACTTTTCGCACAAAAAGGTACACAGGCAGACTTAATCAATGCCTTGGTATTCTCCATCAACATAGTCGTGGTGGCCTAGTGGTTAAGACACCAGCCTCTCAAATATGAGTGTGCGGGTTCGATTTCAGGTCAGGCAAGTACCAATATAACTTTTCTAAGTCATATGTCTTTTCTTGGACGCCAATAACTGATTATAAGGTGAAAAAAAAACATCTTGAGGAAACCTGGACTTTAAATCTGAAATCGCCAACCCGCATTGAGCAAGCGTGGTGATTACGCTCCTTCCTATATGAGAGGAGACCTGTACCAGCAGTGGTAGGATAAAAAGGTTGATGATGATGATGATTCTCCATCAGCCAACCAAGAGTGACACAGAGAATAGATAGTAGGTGCTTTGAACAATAATAAACAAAAATAATGTATTTTAAACTGGTAACAATATCCATTGAAAACATACTTATTTTTATAGATGGTACGGAACTCTTCGAATCCGACAAGCACTAGGTCGGATTTTTTTTTAAAGTTTGAAATGAAAATTAATCTCATGTGATACTGCATGTGTTCGATTCCCAAGTCGGGTAGAGTTAGGGTTATCACTTACTGTTGGAATTTGTTTAGCAACAGAATTCAGAACATGGCGGTGCGTTACACCGGTATTAGGGTATGCTTGTAAGGCTGTAAGTCCTGTATCTGATTTTTCTCTAGTCAGGTTAAGACTGCCGTCACATCGTAAGGGACAGGAAACAGTCAGAAACTTTTACCTAAGTGATACATATCGCAACCTCGGAGCGAGACCGTCACTTTTCGAAAAAAAAAAAAAAAAAAAAAAAATGAGTCAAATGCGTAGATAAGGGTCCTCAAGCAACCCATAAACATAGTTTCCGCAAAATAGTGTGCGTGTCATTATGGTTATGGCGCGAATCGTGTTTGATGTCAAAGTTACTTCTCCTGAAATATTGCATTTTCGCAAAAGTGACGGTCCCGCACCGAGGGTGGATATGCCTCTTATATAAAAGTTTCTGACGATTTAGAATCAGACCCAAGTGATATTGATCCTAATATCATTATTTCTCGTCCTCAGGGAGAATACCGTATTAAGGACTATGTATTCGACTATGACGAACTACCCGACAGTGCAATGTACGGCGAATACTGCGCTAAGGCCTATATACTGAAAGCAACAGAGGAGGTCGCATGCCTGGAAATCGAAGTGAAATTTGAGGAACTTGAGGAAAAAGACGATGATGATTGTGAATAGGGAGAAGAAATAAAGATTTGTTCAAAATTAAAGAAATTTTCTGTTGTTATCATTTACAGAAATGAAATGCTTGGTCCAAAGAGGTATTTTATTATACTTTTAGTATAAATTAATCTTTGTATGATTATTAACCTATAATATTCCCACTGCTAAGACATTGGCCTCCTCTCAGTAAAAGGGAGTGGGTTGTAATCCAAGACACGGGGCCAGTGCGGGTGGGTAGTTTTTGATTTTTTGGTTGTAGGAAATGCTAGTGTGGTCACGATGTTTTTCTTCGTCGTTTTAAGAGCAGTGGCGATGAAATAATTGATACAAAATTAAACGCCTAACTGGGTTCGCACCTACGACCTGGCCAAAAATGATTTGTTTAATGTATTCTAAATCTAAAGAGGAAGTCGTGGTGGCCTAATGGTTAAAACACCAGCCTCTCAAGTATGAGTGCGCGGGTTCGATTCCAGGTCAGGCAAGTACCAATGTAACTTTTTCTAAAGTTATATGTACTTTCTAAGTATATCTTGGACACCAATGACCGAAGGTGAAGGAAAACATCTTGAGGAAACCTGGACTTTAAGTCTGAAATCGCCAACCCGCATTGAGCAAGCGTGGTGATTACGCTCAATCCTTCTCTGAATGAGAGGAGACCTGTGCCCAGCAGTGGGACGATAAAAGGTTGATAATGATGATGATGAAATCTAAAGATATCCGTAGTTAAAGATTACCCATCTCTTCATTGGTCCAATGTTTAATGTATTCTAAATCTAAAGATATCCGTAGTAAAAGATTACCCATCTCTTCATTGGTCCAATGTTTACTCTAGGATGCACATATGGTATAACCCTAACATTCTTCCCATCCCAAGGGCATGTCATTCCTACAAAAACGGCACAACCCGCTCTACTCCCTGTTATGTAATGGTAGCTGAAGCAGCATGAATATGAGGCTACAGGAGCTAGTGTATCTTGTGGTTCATTAGATTGATGGAGTCTGGTCAAACCACGCTAGGATTAATGCAATTTAATCATTATTTTTTTACTTATATTCATTTAAAATGTAAAATGACTGCCGTTGTAAAATGTCTAAAATTGCATGGTGAATAAAGTCAATTTTAAGTCAAGTCAAACAATAATTGTTGGAAAAAGTAGTGATATATTAAGTTGCATTGACCAATGGCATCAGCCCCAACTTGTCGATTTGTAGTTCAAACGTAGAGAGACACTTGGTCTATTTAATTTCAACACCATTGTTTACGCAATTAGCCACTTAGTTTTTCTGTCTGTAAGAATGAGTGAAAGTCTGAAGATGGCACTGGTAACTGTTTGCGAATCGGTTGTAATGGTATGAATAAGGTACAATCATTTGAGTATGAATATCGATGGCTATGAGAGTAGGAGAAGATGAAAGAAATGACGGATGGAATGTGTGAATATATAAAAATGATATAGATAGAAATGGTCACCCCCTTTATAACTAACCACATTAATACTCAAATGATTGTCGATGCTTTTAACTTTCAACATTCTACCGAGATGTCTACTAATAGAAAGTATGGAAGAGAAACACATGATCCACAGACTCCAAATAGACTGTGATAAGAACAAGAGAATGGTCAGCTCGCCGCCCGGTAAGGACCAGTAGGCCTAGTATGAGTTTTCAATACGAAACTCGTTCGATCGTATCGAGCGCGTTTGGCGCTCTCATTGGTTGAGAGTTCTTACGACCTTGAAGCGGGCCAATCGCTGAGTCAAACGCGCTCGATACGATCGAACGGGCTTCGTATTGAAAACTCATACTAGGCCTACAGGCCCGAGTTGACGACGCGTTGTTAGCACATCGTGACGGGGTCCACGAAGACCGATGCCTCTCGGATCAGGGTTGCGGGTTAAAAAAGAAACCGTGGCCCTATTGCACAGGCAAGTGAAGAAACACGGGTGGTTTTTAGTCAGTAAAAGTCTGACACGCACTTCCTCTCCGACCCGGAATGGGAGAAGTCATTTGATGATTTCCCATCACAAACAAAAAAAGGGCAGGAGAATGGTGATGATAATAATTTGTAAATACATATTAGTGTATTGTTATAGTCGATGAACGGAATCTAAACCCATCGAAAAGGAGAACAAAACAAAACCTTGTACATACATTTATTTATAAGAGACACGGTGGTAAAAAACCCTCTGGACAACCATGACTACGTCGTACAGTTCTGAGTTCCTGATACAGCTAGAAACAGTTTAGAGGCCTGAAATATTATTTCCATTTATTCCTGGTAGCGTGAAGAAGTGAACAATGGTCAAACATCAAACATATAATCACATTATAATATTTACAAAATGGTATTAATTTATTCAGTGATACGATCAAAATCTGATTTTGACATGTCAGGAGATACTAGGCATCCAGCGGATTCCTGCGGTCTTCCTGGTGGGAGGGTTGTCAATGCCATTCGCGGTCGTCACTCTAGAAGCTTTCGGCCCCGCTGAGCATCCGTTTAGGGTGCAAAGTTATCACTGCCACTTCTATTAGACTACTCACCTATCTG
This sequence comes from Sesamia inferens, assembly GCA_037179545.1. NCBI lineage: Eukaryota > Metazoa > Arthropoda > Insecta > Lepidoptera > Noctuidae > Sesamia > Sesamia inferens. Next base: position 9,149,181 of record CM073935.1, on the reverse strand, counting down.
ATAACGAGTTCGAATGGGTACCTTCGAACTCGTTGTCATATTGTTTAGCTTTAATCTCAGTCATCGCAAATATATGCAACAAACGTTTAAACGTGTATTAGCGATTATAAAAGCGAGAGCCTATCTGTTACTTTTCAGGCCTTAAAGGCTAAATGGGTTTCGATGAAATGTGTCACACGGCAGACCGTGGCCAGGATTATGAGATAGGATAATTTCTAATGGGATATGAAGTAGACAGCGGTCCGTGAAATATTATGCTATTCTAAGAAATATCTTCGATTTGATCTACTTTACAATATGTTAAAAATTGCAGGATTTATTCTTCTTTTCTTTCTTTCTTACCCTCCAAAACATGGTGTTATGAAACTTTCGAGGTTTGGAGGCTTTGTTTAACAAACGGAAAAAAAAAATTCTCAACTTTGATAAACATACCGACAACAGCGATGAGGATGTATATTATAGTTTATTGAAGATTCTGGAAACATAGGTATGAGGATTTTTGACGCTTGGTCCAAACTCGTTTTACAATTTTAGTCTGTCAATGTCATTCAGACGTCAAAAGTTCATTGTAAGATTTATATTATATAATAAATGGTGTCTATCAAACATTTAGTGTACGACCCATTATTTTATTATTATAATAAATGATTTAAGATATATTTTGACATATTACATAATATTTTTGTTTTATTTATGCCCATGCTGGGCCATACTTGTATGAAATTGTTATCCATCTCTGTTAATTAAATCTTGACGATTGCTTTTCTTACAATATCAGTAAGTGCAGTGCTGCAGTCACGAAATACGTATGCATTCTATCGACTCCTAAAGTAGAAAAAGGCATGGTAATGATAAGGTAAAACCCGAATCTGTAATTTTCCCACACAACCTTGAACCTTAATTCTTTTGCGATGATGTTAAAACCTATTAAATAAATTTGAAATTAAATCTCTGGACCACCAACCACCGTATAGTTCTGATGCAACTAATGATTTAGTTCCAGGTCTGCTAAATTATTTCCATGAATCATTTTTCAATGGCGTGAAAGAATTTAAAATATCAAACATATCATCAAATTCTTATGTCTACTATTCTGCTATTCGGTGTTATGCTATGCTGATATTCAGTGATACGATCAAAATGTGCATTTGACATGGCATTAGATATCATTGTGCGAATGTATTTAAAGTCGAGAAAACCACCATTTGTGTCTTCGTCCGAACAGATGTACAATGTTGAAATCTTTCTTGTTTTGGTCTGGTCTGGTCACCAGTGTGTGTATACAGTTAGTGATAACGATAAGTTTGCCTGGTCCTATGATTGTAAGTTGTCTTTTTGAACGTATAGAGCACTTCTGTAATTTCTATCGCGATTTTATCGCAAATATACGTTATCGAGGATGGAATTTTAAAAGCGTCTTCGGTCGGCACACTTATTTTATCTTCTAGACAAAAACAGGGTATAAGGTGATTAAAGTCTATTATAGCACGATTATAAACGGTTTATTTTATTTTATTTTTAATAATTATAAACTAGCGCTTGACCGCAATCCCGTCTGATGGTAAGCACTGATCGTTGATGGTAAAGCGCACTAAGCAGCAAGCGCATAAGTATTTCTTTGGGTCAAGTTTGGAAATGAAAATTGGACGATTCCTGTTCACGCCGAAAATAGTATCGCACCTGTTGTAGTTATGATGATAATAAAATTTAATAAATTCGATATCATTGTAAAGATGGCCAAGATGGCCGCTGCTACAAAATGGCAGGTTATATATTTTATCATTTCTTCTTCTATATGGGTATCAAATTAAAGGTTTTGTTGATAGCAATAGATTACACTATAAAAAAAAAATCCAATATGGTCGCCGACAAAATGGTAGGTGATATTTTTTTCAATACCCTTACAGTAATAATAAAATAAAAAAAAATATAATAAATCCTTTTATTTCTAAACAGAAGGTAAGTAGTTAGTTGTTAGCCGCCGAGACAGCGACTACATTTAAAATTTTAAATGTTTTAAATAACGAGAATTGTCATTCAGGTCTTATGTCATGTTAATAGGAGTTTGGCGCAGTACTCTCTTCTCTGTATACCTTGCCTGTCAGCTGTCATACTGCCATTCATTTGATTTTCATTGATACCATGCCTCACACAATCTTTCTTTTCTAACGCTGTAACTGACAAATGTTTCAGGGTCCAGGACAATGGTTGGTTCTGAACATAGTTACCTGTGACAACCCGGACCAATATGAAATTATCTACGAGATCAGCCGGAAGAAGATCAACCGAACCCATGACTGTTTTGATATAATCGGAGATATTCATAAGGAGTTCAATTTCACGTACGCTGTATGATAAATTAATTTTATATCAACTTTTTAAAACCATTAGCTAGTTTTTGAGCAGATAGTCATTTATCAAAATCGCGTGTTGACATTAGCATTTAGATTCGGTAACCATCTCACAGTGAATATATATATATTTAGTAATTATAAACTAGTGCCTGACAGCAATCCCGCCCGATGGTAAGCAGTGATGCAATCGATGGTAAAGCGCATTAGTTTATTAAGCCTTATTCACTTAAAAAACTTAGTTAATAGGAAGGAAGATGGCAGTTGAGAGAGGTGACGCAATGTCAAACCCAACAACACGAACAACTATGCTGCGCCAGAGGGAGATTGATCTGGAGACCCTCCACGACCAAACTCCCGACATAACAACATTTGGCGCATCGCACCCGGCACACATCGTAACACAACTGCTCAGACCCGTCCTCCGTACGGTTTCACCAGACATCATGCCGGAACACGATAGGTGGTAACTGTGCGGTGGTAACCAGCATATGTCAGTAAGAGTCAGATACCTGCACCCGCCTCAGATTTTCAGATAATAATAGGTATAGAAGATGAAGATACAGGCAGCAGGCAATTTCATACCTCTTCTGTTTTTTTTAAGACGGCTTCCAGACTAACGAACCAATGACATAAAGGATGAAATATAAAAAATGCTTATAACAAGCCTCCACATATAGTTACGAAGAAAAGTAATATCATTAATTAGTAAAGCGTAGATAAGTTCACTATCTAATACAAAAGGCTGCCCCAATAGTCGTCTTAAAGTCATAGACGTCACTAGGGTAAAAGAAGTACCTACGACCATAGAAAGCCCATGCGTCCTGTTCGCAGACGATATATCCATTCTAGTATCATGCAAAAACAATGAAAATATAGATGAAACTCTTAACGCCATACTTACCAAAACATGCAACTGGATGACCGATCATAATCTTGAGATAAACTATCCTAAAACAAAATTAATAACGTTCTACCCTTACCAAAAAACGCCCTTAATATTAGACTTTACCTTCAATAACTCAAAGTTAGAAACTGTTAACGAATTTACCTTACTCGGACTAGTTATAGACACACATATAAATTGGAAACCACACATACAAAAAACGCACTCTAAAATTTCAAAATTCTCTTACGCCCTCCGTGAAATAAAAAAGACTACCAATTTCGAAACAGCGCTCACCACCTACTATGCCTACGCTTATGCATGGCTTAGCTATGGTGTCACCCTTTGGGGTAACAGCACAGATGTACAAACACTTTTCATCCTGCAAAAGAAACTGATAAGAATCCTCGTAAACATTGAGCAAACAGACAGTTGTAAACCATTCTTTCAGAAACATAATATCTTAACTCTTCCCTGTATTTACATTCTAGAATCATGCAAATTTGTTCTGAAACACCAAGAGCTGTACTCAAAACGAGATGACAACCAGTCACGCTATCAACTCAGGCATCGTTCTAAACTAAACATTCCACGTTCACGGTTAAAAATGCACTCGACAAGTCCCTATGTGATATCTATTAAACTGTATAATAAACTACCCGCACAAATAAAAAAAGAAGATAAAATAAATATATTTATAAAAAAACTTAGACAATTTCTTATAAATAAATGCTACTACTCTGTCAACGAATACCTCAATGATAAAAATATAAAGACACAAACTTAAATAGACATACATACATTCGCACACACACACATACGCACACGCATCCTCACACACACACACACACACCCACAAACGCACCCGTTAGCAAGCAACGTAGTAAATTGTAAAAAAGTGCTTCCTCTCTCCTAACTTCACTTATTTTGTTTGTGCCCGACAGGGTCCACGTGAACTAATTTTAAGTATTACCATCTAAGAATACATGTGGAAAACAATAAAAGTATTGAGTATTGAGTATTGAGTATAAGTCTACACTTATTCCTTAAGTAGGTTAGATATTATTGCAGTAATAATACAGTTTAATTATTGTGCGATTGCTGCAATTCAAGCAAAGGGCCATTTCTTCTTTCCGGTATTATGAAACATAGTTGAATAAAAATAAATATCATGACATAACTTTAATGATTACAGACAACAATAGATGTTTATCAACAAGTGGACGGCGGTTTTAAGTATTTCCAGACGATATCAGACGATTGCGCCTGCAAATTCCTCATGAAGCATGGGGAAGAAAATTTAAAACGCGCCCTTACTATGGCCAAAATTGATCCTCCCGATTGTCCTGTACGACCTGTGAGTATATATGGAATATCCTTTAGCACCTCATAACATTATTATCATTACAATGGAAAAATGTCCACTATTCGGTTTCAAAGCGTAGCTACAACGACCGGTCTTAGGCATTCAGCATTTTCGGATTTCTGCCGCTTTCACAAGACACACTATCGGTTCATCTTGTGTCCTTGCCCTTGGAGCCTTAGAAAGAATTTCAAAATGTGGTCTCCCCGTCGGCTATCCTTTCTGTAAATCCGTCTAAGTTACCTTACCACGCCTGTGTGGCAAAATTCACTGATGTCCATCAAATTGAAGGACTTTGGTGACATTACCCACACGGACAGACCGCGACTAAGATTACGAAATATCGGGAACGTAGTCTACTTCTTATACCACTAATAAGAAGTAATAAGTGGGATAAGAAGTAGACTGCGTTATCATAAAATATGCATATCTTTGATCCAATATATTTTAGGTAAATAATTGCAGGGTTTATTTGAACTCCGAAACTTCGTGATGGACTACACGGAGCTGCCGAAAGAAGGTATTTACGGAACGTGGGAGGCTAACGTCTATGCTTTGCTAGACGAAAGGAAAGTTGCCTGTTTGAAAGTAATTCTCAACTTCGACAAACGTTCTAATGAGGACAGCGAGGAGGATTAAAATGGTTTATTTTAGAGACGATAGTTTATATATCATTCAATATTCAATATAAATTTCCTGACAATTTAAGACATGATCAATGACAACGCCCTCCAGTTTTTTTTTTTTTTTTAATTATTATTATTTATTTATTTTCTTAACCTAGTGACTGTCACTCAGCCGCCAAAAACTCCTTGTTAAATTTTAGGGGTACCATATCTCCCTTAAAATACTATAAGGATTGCTCTGTTTAGTTAATATCGAATTTCGCGTTCGACATTGTAATTAGTTATTTGAATGACAAACAATCAATGAAATTACTTATTATTGAACGACAACAGCATAATTTAAGCTTCAGTATTTAAGAATGTTCACAGCCTGGGTCTGTCAAAATTGTAGTTTTGGCTTGTAATTACGGAATTCGCTTTCTGATAAAATTGCCAAGACATCGACATCCAATTTTGTATCCTAATTAATATCCTGTCTTGTATGATTACTAGTACCCAAATTGTATTCTTCCTTGTATTTTATTATTGAAGATAATATTGTATTGAGTTTAGACACACAGCCTGTTTTAGACGTAAATCTAGGTATTGCACCCAAAAGAGGTCTTCATCGCTCTTAGCGATAAGACCGCCCATTGTGTCACCCTTGTAAAATCTTTATATTTATGTTCTGTAAAGTATATTATGTATATAATAAAGAGTAATCTATATTTCTATTTAGACCACAAAATCTTAATAATATTTTTTTTTCACCCTTAAACTCACATACTTATTATAAAATCTTATAGCAATATCAATTGTAAAATAAATACTCTGTACTTACATCGCTAAGACTATTATTATCATAATCATTATCAAGTTAAAGCATTTAATTAATAAAACGTTCTTTCGAATTATCAATCAGAGAGTTTTATTGGTATTAATTACCTTTGAAAATCTCTAAATAGAGATAAGCACAGAGACAATATGTAAAGAAAACCCTGTCCGATTCGTGAAGGTATTGTTAGGTATCGATAACTGATTCTATTAATGCCTACAAAGATGGGCTAAACATAAAAAATATTATTATTTCGCAAAAATAGGTAAATTAATACATGTGCGGTAAGCGATACATGCGCGGGCAAAGGGGGGCAGGGCACGCGACAGGCGGTCGCACTCGCATCGCGCTATTCGCTCATAATAATACCGGTGTTGTCATTTATTAAAAAGTTACCCAATTTTGGGGAAGTTGGAATTAATTCGCGAAAAAAAAAGATTATTTCAATTCATTAGTATTGATACTATGATGATTATGTAAAATTTCATATTATATTTGGTCATGTGATTACCTAACCTTTATTATCCTTATGGGTCGGACGGGGTTTTCTTTACATATTGTATAGAGAACCACAAAAGCAAGGCGAATGTTTCGTCGAATACAAAATAAGGTGATCAACAAGAGAGCCAGACAAAAAAAATGGTTGCCTGTAAAGTCGGTTTTACGGGCGAAGATTTTACGTGACAACGTCTTTTTCTCGGTAGAATATTTATTGATATGAATATAATTAAATTGCACAATAGGAACAAGGAATTGAATGAAAATAAGAATTGCACAAATTTTAACTATAGAAATATATTTTGTTTACTAAAACATCGGTGACTCATCGTAACGTTACCGAGCGTTACACTTTTTCATAAGTGACTCCCAGCCGCAACCTAATTTAAGACGTTGTCACGTCAAAAACACGGTCTAATGGTTTTACCATACGAGTTTTAAGACTGATGACCAATTTTGGGCAGAAGTGTTACAGAATGGAGACCATGAATCAGCTTACTTTAGAGCAGCGGCAACATTTTGACAGTTACGGGCCACATGGCGACAAAATGAGGTAGAGCGGGCCGCGCTTTTACATAATTTTAATAACAGTTCTATCAATTAATATTCTTTATTGCACCACAATAATACTGTGCGGACATACATACTTTTCAAATGAGTGAAAAGAATTCTCACACTGAACACTACTTAACTACTAAGTGATATTAAAATCCCAAAAACTTTTTTTTTTGCATTATGCCAACGACGAATCAATAATAAATGGAAATTATCCCCCTTATTCATAAGCGCGTGAACTGTAGGCCTAGTATGAGTTTTCATTACGAAACTCGTTCGCCGATATCGAGCGCGTTTGACTCAGCGATTGGCCCGCTTCAAGGTCGTAAGAACTCTCAACCAATGAGAGCGCCAAACGCGCTCGATACGATCGAACGAGTTTCGTATTGAAAACTCATACTAGGCCTACTGTACTGTGAACTTGTACTTACACTTTCAGTGTTACGTCCGAGGCTGTATTTGAGTGGCTATTTTAGTACATCAGATTTAATATTTGTCGTTGAAATTCTAAGAATGGCTTTCAAGTGCTCATCTGTAAGTCGGGAAGCGTGTTTATTTTTTCTATAATTGAGAGTAGAAAATGTTTGCTGGCATACGTAAGTACTCCCAAAATTTTTTATAAACTTTTGAGCAAACCTTTTCAAATCGTCAAAATCAGTGGGCAAGCTGCCATAGAACCTAAGACGATCATTGATCTCACAAAATGAGCTTTTAAGAATGTTTTTATATTGAAGATCAATCACGTTCATTTGTAAACTCGGTACATCCTCAATGTCAAAAAGGATTTGTAATAATCTTCACTCCACTAGAAACCTTTTCAAAGTCGCTAAATCTGTCACTGAACTGATTTTGTAGTTGTATTAAAAACAGTCGCGGGCTGCTAGGAAAGGGACCTATTCGCTCAATAAAACTTAGTGAATAGAAAGGAAGACGGCAATTGAGCAGGGTGATGCCACGGTAAACCCAACAACACGACCAACGATGTTGCGCCAGAGGGAGATTGATCTGGAGACCGTCCACGACCAACCTCCCGACACAATAACGTTCAACACAACTGCTCAGACCCGTCCTACGTACGGTTTCACTAGACATCATGCGGGAGCACGACAAACCGCTTGGCGGCAAGGCTTTGTCTGATGGGTGGTAACTTCTGCCGGCAGCTGATTTAATGGCCTACCACCATTTTCAGAGAAATTTTCATATGTATGTAGATTGCGATGTTTTTCGCGTTGCCCCGTCTGTTTGTTGTAAGTATAAAACGTGTCCCAAAATTCAACGATAAGTACTACTCGTGAAAAAATAAGAAATAAAATTAAATTTCTTCAAAACTTCACCCTTTATAATATTATTGACCATCTACAATTCATAAAATACTTCTGATATTTTTTTTAATCGGCAACCTAAGGAGCACTGCTATCTATGACAATCGTTAAAAATACCCAAGTGCCTGGAATTTTTACACAAGAATCAATCAAAATATTCTTTTTTAACTTTAAATTATGCATTTTAGAACATTCTGTCCATTTTCCCTCAGCGTGGTCGAAAAAAAAGCATGGACACTACATACTATGGCAAATTTAAAAAAAAAAAATTACGCCACTAACCAAAATTCCAAAATCGTATAATACTTTAGGATATTTAACCAAAACAAAAATATGAGAACAATTGTTGAAAAAAATAATAATTAAATATCATTTTCTGTTGTTGATAGTATACCAAACGCAGTGGTCCAATAGCCAATGGTATCGGTAAATTTTATGCTACCGAGTTCTAATCCTAGTTATTACGTGCGTTGCTTTATAAGATTTGTAATGTGGTAGGAGAATTCGTGCTAATATTAAGTAATATTGTAACTAGTAAAAAAAAAGTTAATATTCTATAAGTCGCAATGGGTTTCCTCACACGTAGGTATTAAGGCTAATGAGGGGGCTGACCGTTTAGCGAAGTTAGGTATTGTTGATAGAAGGGGAAAAAATATTGGAACTAATAGAATAATAAAATATAGAAATATTGCATAAACAATAATAAAAATATAGGTATAAACATATGTGTCATGAAGTTTGTAAAGAGTATTTTAATCAAAGTTCGAAAGATAAAGGGATATGGTACAGGTCTATAGTTTCAGAACCTCCTCATATACCGTGGTTTAATAACGCTAGGCTAACCAGAGAATGTATAGTTGTAGCTCACAGACAGATCTGGACACATGCCGCTGAATAATTTTGGATTTCTAATGAAAAATAATAATTTACCAAATTGTGATGTGTGTGGCACTCTGGAAGATATCGTACATTTACTGGCGGAGTGTGTCAGATTTCAGTCTGCCAGAGAGGATCTAGATAGAGAGCTAAATTTAAATGTAAACGATGTTTGTATGTACCATCATATTTTGTCGACACCAACTTCTGAAGCTGCTTATAAATTAATTTAGTTTGTGTTATTACGTTTTGCGGTATAAAGTAGGTTTTTTATTGTTGTTTTATGCTAATATTATTAACTATAAGGTCTGATGGGACTGGCAAGTACAATAATTGTATAAAAGTCCCAAGAATAAATAAAGAAAAAAAAGTTAATATTCTATATCAAGAGATGTATATTTTACAATCCAACTACTATACTAGTGCCATCTATGTCGTCCAAGAGATATTACTAAGGCGATGAAAACGTGTACAAACGATATTGGTTCGGAATTGTCCGTGCACTTTTGACTTCGTTAGTAAAGAAGCCCGCACATCAAACTCTCAAATTATGACACGATTGGAGCTGAGCGATCAACTGTTGCGCTGTGTGTTGTGGGTTAGATTCCCGGCCTACTATTAGTTGTTTCCAGTTTGGTTGTTTGTGTATGTGACTTTATATATTTGTAAACGCACCCACGATACAAGAGAAAACCCAGAAATTCCTAGTAAAGGGCATCATTTAAAAAAAAATCTAAAATAAATCTTAAACTTACTATAATCTTCTATTTAAAAAAAAAGAAAACAAGTTGTTTTTTTTTTGACTCTATGTATAATTTTTATATTTACTTATGTGTGTAATTTATGTAGTGTATTATTAAAAAGTATTCTATTCTATTCTAATGTGGACAAATGTTATTAATTAACTTAAAGATACGATCAAAATGTTCATTTGACATGGTATTGTATAAATGTATTTAAAGCCTCACAAATCCACCACTTGCTGGTGTATTCATTAAAATCGATGAAGAATGTTTCATTTTTTGTTTTTAACGGTCTGTGTGTGTATTCCGTTTGCGTTTGGTTGGCCTGGTCTAATACTTGTAAGTTTTTGAAATACCCTATGCATTTAAGGAGACGTAAGTCCTTCCCGACCAGCTGGCCTGCTGGTAGCTGGCCTGCTGGAGGCAGGCCAGCTGTTGTGGTGGCCTAGTGGTTATAACACCAGCCTCTCACGTATGAGTGTGCGGGTTCGATTCCAGGTCCGGCAAGTACCAATATAACTTTTCTAAGTTATATGTATTTTCTAAGTATCTCTTAGACCCCAATGACTGATTACAAGGTGAAGGAAAACATCTTGAGGAACCCTGGACTTTCAAGTCCGAAATCACTAACCCGCATTAAGCAAGCGTAGTGATTACGCTCAATCCTTCTCTGTATGGGAGGAGACCTGTGCCCAGCAGTGGGACGATAAAAAGGTTGATGATAATGAGGAAGCTCTTCTTAACTATCCGAGCTTTAAAAATCGCAAGAGAAAACACCGGGTCAAAAAAATACATTGTAATTTACGACGCTATTAACTTTCAAAATGCACTATCTTATATTAATTAATAATTCATTTGCAATTAAACATGAGTGTGCTGATGACACGTAAAATCCTGCAGTACACAAAAAGAATTTACCGTACAACTAGCAAACAGACAACGCCCTGACGCCAGTCGTCGGGCAGTTGTTCATCAGAAACTATACTCGTGTGGACAAGGAGAATTTTCCCGTTTCTGTGTGTGTGAGTGAATTTAGACCCTAGTCCATACATGTTTCAGGGTACAGGACGATGGTTGGTTCTGAATGTAGCAACCTGTGACAACCCGGAGCAGTACGAGATGCCCTGCACCGTGAGTCGCAGGAAGATGAACCGTACCCACGATTGCTTCGATTTGTATATGGAAATAAAGAGAACCACTGATTCTAACATCGGCGTAAGTTTAAAGGCCATTTATTTACTCAATGAAAGTGAATCCACAATTTAATGTCGGCGCTTTTATTTTTGTAGCTTTCTTGGAGTAAAATAGACCATTTTTAGGGTTCCGTAGCCAAATGGCAAAAAACGGAACCCTTATAGATTCGTCATGTCTGTCTGTCCGTCCGTATATCACAGTCATTATTTTTCCGAAACTATAAGAGGTATACTGTTGAAACTTGGTAGGTAGATGTATTCTATGAACCTATGTAGTTTTATAGTAATGTACATCATATGTTTTTTTTTTAGATTTTGCTTTTTCTTATCTTAGAAGTTAGACGGGGGGGGGGGGGGTTTGGGACCAACTTTTTCCACTATGGAAGCGTCTATCATGCAAACTATTCGGTTTAGAAAAAAAACATTTTAGAAACCTCGATATCATTTTTAAAGACCTATCCATAGATACTTCACACTTCGTATGTGTATGAAGAAAAAATAAAATTGAGTTTCAGTTCTAAGTATGAGGAGCCCCAATATTTATTATTATATTTTTATTTTTGCATCAAAATCTTAATGCGGTTCACAGAATACATCTACCTACCAAGTTTCAACAGTATAGCTCTTATAGTTTCGGAAAAAAATGGCTGTGACATACGGACGGACCGACGGACATGACGGATCTATAAGGGTTCCGTTTTTTGCCATTTGGCTACGGAACCCTAAAAACAAACAGCTTGAAAGAGATACTTCTAGCCTTAAGCTGTTCAAGCCGGGGTGCCCCAAGTCCTGAGCTCACTTAGTTCGCTTTTTTACATTTTAAGTTCTCCTAGTAACAATCTCTTCATGCCTGTGCCCTTCATGCCACATCGTCTTAACGCTGCTTTCAGCATCGGAGACTGCATTTTATACTGGAAATATATTTATTATGCCGCTCTATGTACGGACAACAGCAGGTCAAGCTACCCGAAACTGTCAGATATTACCAATTAACCTTGAACCCTAATGCCTTAGCGATAAAGTTGAAAATCCAATAAAAATCTGGCAGATTGTAGTAGCTTCATGTGCTGTCGTATGTACATATAGTGAACCAACATTTCAGCTGCTTTTTTGACACATTACAGGTACAAATAATTATTTATCAATTAGTTGACGGCGGCTTCAAGTACTTTCAGACGATGGGCGACAATAATGCATGCACATACTTTATGAAAAACGCAAAGAAAAACCTAGTGCGAGCCCTCACTATGGCCAACATTGATCCCCCCAACTGTCCTATATTGCCCGTGAGTATATGCAGGCAGTCCAGTAAATAGTACGAAATAATGCAAGGGAGGGGATAGATACCTTGAAAAATGCATGTATGGTGATGTAAAAAAACAGACCTTTTATTTAAATTAATCACTGTAGCGCTATCAATAGCCCAGCGCACACCGCTGGAGGCGCGACGGAGCGCAATAGGGTTTTATCCAAGGTATGAAAATCAAAAAAATAATTAGTCCGTCTTAAAGATAATAAAAAAAATTAACACCCGTATTTTTTATTTTGTCGAAATTACCAAAAACTACTGAGATATTGCGTATTAATTTTACAGAGTGGGGGCTAATTACGTCAGGCCGTGGTATATTTTATACCACTGCGTGACGTCATGTGAGATTTCAAATCAATATATCTTCCTAAGTATTTGTATGAAGGAAAAAGTGTTCAATATTTTTTATAAATCTATCTGATGGACATTAAATTATTTTTTAGGATACAACCCAATTGAAGACAACAATTTAATATAAACCTAAATCACCTTGACATACGGTCTACAAAGGCCCAGCGCACACCGCTGAAGGCGCGCGGCGGAGCGCATTTCCTTGATTTTTCTTTTGTAGACCGTACATATGTCAAGGTTGTTAACGTTTTTAAGGTTCCGTAGCCAAATGGCAAAAAACGGAACCCTTATAGATTCGTCATGTCTGTCTGTCTGTCCGTCCGTATGTCACAGCCATTTTTTTCCGAAACTATAAGAGCTATACTGTTGAAACTTGGTAGGTATTCTATGAACCGCATTAAGATTTTGATGCAAAAATAAAAAAAATATAATAAATATTGGGGGCTCCCCATACTTAGAACTGAAACTCAATTTTTTTTTTTCATCAAACATATACCTACGTGTGGAGTATCTATGGATAGGTCTTTAAAAAATATCGAGGCTTCTAAAATATTTTTTTTCTAAACCGAATAGTTTGCGTGACAGACGCTTCCAAAGTGGAAAAAAGTTTGTCGTCCCCTCTAACTTCTAAAATAAGAAAATGAAAAAAAAAAAAAACATATGATGTACAATACCATAAAAACTACCAACGAAAATTATTTTGAACGAGATCTAGTAAGTAGTTTTTTTTAATACCTCGTAAATCGTAAACCGCTTATTACCGCGTAATATTTCATAACTATAACGCCATATCCGAACATACTGACGTCAAGTTGACCCTACATCTTGCAAGCAGAGTTTACGGTTCAACTAGGATATACAGTATGTTAAGAAAACCCTGTCCGACCCATAAGGATAATAAAGGTTACGTAAACACATGACCAAATATAATATAAAATTTTACGTAATCATCATAGTACCAATACAAATTAATTTTGAAATAATCTTTTTTTCCCGCGAATTAATTCCAACTTCCCCGAAATTTGGTAATTTTTAAAAAAGTGACAACACCGGTATTATTATGAGCGAATAGCGATGCGACCACGTGCCACGTGCCGCGTGCCCTGCCGCCTGCCGCCCGCGGAAGGGTGCTTTTTTTTTTTAATGGGACAAACCCGCCACACTTTTCCCAACCACTGCAACTCCTGAAAGCCAGAATCAACAGTGGCGACCGCCAGAAAAACGCCGAGCAATGAAGCTCGACGAGTCCCGGAGAAACGATTCAACTGTCTTGGGTCCCGCAACGAAATTAATCAGAAAAGAATAGCGGAGGAGTAAGAAAAAAGATATTTTTTCCACTTCCCTCCATAACAAGCAGGAGACAGAACAGAACTAGGCCAAACGGCACAAAGGGACATTATTGCAACTGGGAGAAGCCCAGATTGCCAAACACCACGGAATAAAATTTTATTAAGTTAATGGGTCCTAAGTAGGTATTAGCTGTTACAATTGATTCCAATAATAGGTATGGCAAAAGCGCCTGAACGCACGGAAATTGGTTCTAGTTTCTACAAGGTCCGTATAATAAACGACTCCGGATGTAACTTGTACACTATCCAACATAATATTGCGTTCATTCTGCCAAAGAACACACTCCCACAAGATGTGATGTGCGGACTGTTCAAATTCACAGTTCGATGTAGAACACTGACACAAAGGGGAAGGAACAAGTTTAAAAGAATACAGTTTACTTTTAAAGTTGCCATGACCTGTGAGAAATTGGGCAACGCAGTGGTCAACCACCAGCCATGTCTTAGCCAGCCGATCGCCAACGGATGGAAAGAACAGATGGAGGTGCCGGCCCTTGATGGAATTATCCCACCTACTTTGCCATTCGGATAAGAGGTCCTCCCAGACTTCAGTCTGAGGTTTAAATAATCTAGAGATTTTATTAAAGTCGCGTTGTGTAACAAAATTAGTGTCCATGGCCTCCCCGCTCGCGGAGTAGTACATTGAAGCACGTCGCTGTACCTCAAGGTCGACTGGAAGTACACCTGCCAGTACCGGTAAGGCTTCAGTACTGACCGTTCTATACGCCTTGCATAAAAATATCAATGCCAAACGTTGGCTTTGAAGCAGTTTACGTCGTGCCGCTCCTATGCTGGCCCTATCGGCCCAAACAGGTGCACCGTAGCACATACATCCTAAGTAGGTAGCTCCATATATAGTTTTTAAAGTTAGGAATGATAGACCCCAAGTTGCTTTGGATATTCTAGTTAGGGCATAAAAGTTCTTTTTAGCTTTTTCACCAACTATTTTTATATGTTCGATAAATGAAAAATTCCTTTCTAAGATCATACCAAGGTAGCATACGGATTGCTGTTTTTTAATGGGAACGTTGTTAAATTTAATAGTAGGCAATGATTTAAGATTACCTTTTAGTAGAAGTTGATAGGTTTTATGTGGCGCAAATGCTAGGCGGTTACGATCACCCCACTGAGATATTAAATTTAGGCAAGTATTGGCCAAGTTCTCAAGTCCAGCTCGGGTACTTGACTGAATGAGCAGTAGGCCATCGTCCGCGTAACCAGTAAGTGAACAGCCGCAAGGAAGCGGGATCGCGAGGAAGTCATCAAAACCCAAATTCCATAAATAAGGACCGACAACTGAACCCTGAGGACATCCCATGGTTAGTGTTTTAGTACTAGAAAAATGACCGAGCTTAAGTACCGCGGAATCGTTTATAAAGTAAGAGTAAACGAGATTATATATGTTTCTATAGCAACCGCGGGTTTTTAATTTTAACAACAGCATAGGCCACCAGGCGTTATCAAAAGCCCCAGAAATATCCAGGAAGATCCCAATTACGTACTTGTTTTCAGATTGGTTAACGGTTCTTCTGACAGAAAGCGCCGCGTCGACTGTAGATTTACCTATGGTGAAGCCATATTGATTATTATGGAATTTTGGACCGTTTGGTAGTAAACGTGGAACGATGAGGCGCTCAAGAAGTTTACCCAAAGATGGTAGAAGTGTGATAGGACGATATGACTTCGGATCATCCGGTGGTTTGTCACCACACTTTGGTATTATTCGTATGAAACCGCGTCGCCATTTACGAGGAAAAACGCCTTCAGCAATGCATCGGTTATATACAGTTAAGATGGCATCACCCGCTGTTTTACACGCTTCTTTAATCATCCTATTAGATATTTTATCTTCACCTGATGATTTGTTGACCGGTAGTTTTCTAACAATATTTATAAATTCGTCATTAAGGAAGGAAGGCGGAAGGGTGCTTACGCACATTTATTAAGTTACCTCTTTTTGCGAAATAATATTTATTTTTTTAGGGGTTTTTTTTTTAAGTTTAGCCCGGTTTTGTATCCATTAGTAGAATCAGTTATCGATAACTAACAACACCTTCACGGGTCGGACAGGGTTTTCTTAACATACTGTATATGTACAAGTTGCCAGCATCAACTGTCTCCTTTTTCTATGGAGGATGAGCGAACTTTACACCCTGTTCATACTTCTTGTCGTCCTCCGTGGCACAGCGGTCAACACGCCTGCCTGCGACGTGGAGGCCCCGGGTTCGATCCCCGGCCAGGTCATGATGGAAAACGATCTTTTCCTGGTTGTCTTGAGTCTTGGATGTTTATCTATAAATGTATCTATTATAAATATAGTATCGTTGAGTTAGTATCCCATAACACAAGTCTCGAACTTACTTTGGGGCTAGCTCAATCTGTGTGAATTGTCCGTAAAAAAAAAAAACTTCTATATTATAATAAATGTACACCAACCACTAGTGTACGGATTGTGTGACCACGATACACGAAATGTCAATATTGAGTTGAAATGATGTCAGCTAGTCGGAGGTGGTGGATGTTGTCAAGAGAAAACGACCTTTACTAGCGAGTGTCTTTGTGTGTCTTTAATTCACTGATCATACATAGGTTACATGAAATGATGTAATATTAAATGTAGATCGCGGATAATCGATGCTATGATAAAAATTAAATACATATACTACGTTATTTTTTGTTGTTACGAAACCTGAATATAGTTTAAGTAATGATTGGATTCGATTCAATAATCGAATCCAATCATTTTTACACCATGTTATATTTTGTCCAAATACCTTTAGAAATTGATGCAGTGTGGTTACCGTGCGTGCAACACAGCTGGCGGTAAATCTCAGTGAGACAGGCCATCCACGCGCCGCGCCGCTGCGGGCGCGGGCGGACGAACGGTGCGTTGACCATATTTTTGTTGAGACAACCAGATAAGATAACAAGCGCATAACTTTGTGGTTTTTCATGATATCTTTTTGAAATTTTGTACATAAATTCTTTACTTAAAAATACTGGACAAGTGTTTCGGGTTTCGATGTACAAAAAATAACGTTTGTCCGTACAACTAGAAAAGATGTTTTTATAACGAGATGCTTGATAACCGGTTTCAAGTCAGAAATGATTCTACAACCCATCAAAAATGATGAGTTCAATGGTCATGAGTTGGAACCTAGGCATGTGGTTCACTATGTGTAAATTAACATTACGCGAACAAATTATCTGATGGTAATTTACAGTGCTCTCAAAACAACGAAAGTAAAAAAAATCGCGAGGAAACGAGCATGCCTTAGCGCAAACCAACATGGCAACGCTTACACCAACACATACTGGGCCTGCATGATAAATTATAGCCCACTCCTTCTCTAAGAGAGGATGCAAACGACCCAGCAGCAATATTATACTAATACTCGTAGGCTAACAATAACATTGTAAAAATGTACACATATTTTTTTATTACAGCAAACTTTTAACCTCACTAATTTCGTAATGGACTACAGACAGCTGCCAAAACACGGTGTCTACGGAACTTTTGAAGCTGTTGTCAAGTTATGGCACGGAGAACTGAAAATTGCATGCATAAAAGTAACTATTAGCTTCGATAAACGAGATGAGGATGACAGCGATGAGTAACTACGATACTTTACTGATATAAAGCGCCCTCCAAAAGTTAGATGACAAGTCATTAAACACGACATCACGATTTAAAATTCTATTGATCCAAATCTTTGAACTGCTATGAAATTTTACTGTCTGATTTTTGACTTTTTTTATAAATTATAAACTAGTGCTTGACTGCAATCCCGCCTGAAGGTAAGCAGTGATGTAATCGTCGATGCGCGCTAGTTTATTAAGAACTTATTCACTCAAAAAAACTGAGTGAATAGGAAGGAAGACAGCAATTGAGCGAGATGATGCAATATTAAACTCAGCAACACAATGTTGTGCCAGAGGGAAACTGATCTGGAGACCCTCCACGACCAAACCTCCGACACAACAGAATTTGTCGCATCGTACCCGGCACACATCGCAATCGCAACACAACTGCTCAGACTCGTCCTCCGTACGGCTTCACCAGACACCAGAACACGATGAATAGCTTGGCAGCTTGGCGGCTTTGTCTAGTGGGTGGTAACTTCTGCCGGCAGCCGATCCTTTATTGGTACAAGATGAAATCTTTATTTTTAAATTTTCAACTAACTTTTGGAGCACTTTGCAATTAGACGTAGTTTAGCAGAAAGAAACCCACAAAAAGTATGTGTGTATGGTTGGAATATTGTTAAATACATAAGTATAATCACTAATAGGCAAATATTCTTTTATATATTTTACATGTCAAGTTGTATTACTTGATTTATTATAAAAATAAACTTTATTGATCAAAAGATTACAGAGATTTTGCATTGACC
Organism: Sesamia inferens; assembly: GCA_037179545.1. Taxonomy (NCBI): domain Eukaryota; kingdom Metazoa; phylum Arthropoda; class Insecta; order Lepidoptera; family Noctuidae; genus Sesamia; species Sesamia inferens. Next base: position 9,130,551 of record CM073935.1, on the reverse strand, counting down.
CCAGAATAAGCAAGAGTGTATCTTGAGTAACAATATGGAGAGTATACCATTTAAATAATTTAAAAACATGTTTGGTAATAAGGGTAAATTAAATTTCAAATTACTATTTAAAAGAAATAAAAAACCATTAAAAAGACGACTTAATTTTACGCGATAGCCCTACAAAAAAAGAAACATGGATGAAGTCCAGAGGGCCTAGATAAAGTAACATTCTATCGGCGTCAACGACAGTAGAAAACGAAAAAAATGAATGAGACTGGAGAAAAACCACGTGGCCATCGAAAACTAATAGAAATGTGCTAGACAACATGCTTATTTTGACAATCGTTGACGCTAGGGAGCGTTTCGTTTCGAACGCTTTCTTTCTATTGGGTGGACCTTGTAGATATCGCTAGAAAATGGCGGTTTGTCGGTCAGCTGTTTGTTTGAGATGTGTTATGTGCGAGTTATTTTGTTCGATTTGAATGATTTTATTTGTGTTTACATTCTGTTTACTGTGAAATATGCACACATTACGATTATTATGGGCTGCACATAATGAAGAAGTATGGCTCCGGCGACAAGATAGATTATTACGGGCGAGGCTTTGAAAGAATTGAGGATATCACGGACACTGATTTCCAAAACCGATATAGGTTTGATAAACGTTCTTTTCGTAAGCTTTGTCGTAATCTTCGCCGCTGAACCAACTTTAAGGGGTCTCGAGAACTGCCCTTTAAGACAAAAGTAAGTGGCACTTCTATTTTTACATATTACCGTAAAACGGGGTGAATAGAACTCCATCCTTTAAAAGAAAGATTTTAAAATTGCTTTTACAAACTAATAAACAAACTTGAAACACATTTGGTCACTCAAATCCAGCAAATAATGAATACCATTATGATTTTTAAATAACTTTTAGTTCTGTAACATTTAGAAACGTGCAAAGTACTTACATTTTAATATCACAATTAAACACCGCAAACACTTAAAATATAAACAAATCACAATTATCAAAATAATCTCCGCGCACGCTTTTTCAATGTCAAGTGTCTCTTTTTTGCCGTTGAAGAGCGAATGGTTGAGTGAATGATCGCTAACCACAGAGCAAGATTTCTCCTATACAAATAGAATCAGCGATTGGCGTTAACTTGTGACTTTGTCTAGCATTCTATCGACAATAACGCTACTTCGTTATCGATCGTAGATTTAGAAACGCTACGAACCGTGTGTAAGGCCCTCAGGTGTAAAACATATTTTGGGGAATACGCCAATAAATATAGTTGAAACATTTGTCAATACTACATATTTTACTTATCAAATTAACCACATAACACGTGCATTATAATACTTCGAAGTAGGTAAGACTCGCGTTTCGTTTTTTCATTAATTATATTAATTAAGTACTTAATTATATTTACATGATTTATTCCGCGAGATCAATATCTACGGCGATTTCATCTAAAAATACCGCAGGGGCTTCAACTTGTTGTTGGTGCTTAGCCCAAGATAAAAACTAAACTATACCAGCAATATGCGCGCAACTCCCGACGGCTCGGCGGCCTTGTATGCATGAGCACTAATAATCTTCAACACATTATCTTCCTTGTCTTGCTGGGTTTATAAAAATATAATGATACGAATGCACCTTATGTCGATGGCATAAGGTTCAATATCGCGTGACATGCAGTGCGTAACTTTTAAGCCCTATAACTCGAAACCTAGCTATTGTATAGGTGTAATATAAAAACTCATTGCTAGTCCTAGGGTGGCCTATCCAATGGTACAGGTTTCATCAATTTGTCAGCAAAGTGTCGACATCATTTGTCGGTCTCCGTGGCGCAGCGGTCAACACGCCTGACTGCGACGTGGAGGCCCCGGGTTCGATCCCCGGCCAGGCCATGATGGGAAACGATCTTTTCCTGATTGGCCTGGGTCTTGGATGTTTATCTATATATGTATCTATTATAAAATATAGTATCGTTGAGTTAGTATCCCATAACACAAGTCTAGAACTTACTTTGGGGCTAGCTCAATCTGTGTGATTTGTCCGTATATATTTATTTATTTTATTTATTTATCAAAATTTCCAGAAATTCGTCTCCAGTGAATTACCGTAGGTACCTACTGAATGTAGGAAAAACAAAGGATTTTTTTTTTAAATAATTATATACTAGTGCTTGGCTGCAATCCCGCCTGATGGTAAGCAGTGATGCAATCGTTGATGGTAAAGCGCACTAGTTTATTAAGCCTATTCACTTCAAAAACTTAGGAATAGGAAGGATGACGGCAGTTGAGTGAGGTGATTTATTTATTTAACAATGTACAACTAATCTCACAGGTGAACCTAATACAATAGTGTAAGACTTATAATATTCTGCAACTACAAATTAAAAACATCTACAAATATACATATTACGCACAAATGTCTTCTAACTTGCAATAAGCAGCCCGTGTGAATACACTCAGATTACAGCTAAAGATGTCGATTTGTTGTGACACTGCATTGAGCGCGCGCAGCGCACTCGTAAGCGGCGCGTGCTGTCAGCAGGTTGGTACGCGCGGACGGCACCACAGCAGCGGGGGCCACCGCCGCCTCCCCACGTACCCATCAGGCACAAACAAGCCAACCGACTGCAGAATACCTGGGTTGTGTATTTCACCTCGCATAATCTTTAATAGGTAAGTAGCCATGTAAACCCAAGACCAACAAGACCAACGATGCTGCGCCAGACGGAGATTGATCTGGAGACTCTCCACGACCAAACTCCCGACACAACAACATTTGACGCATCGTACCCGACACACATCGCAACACAACTGCTCAGACCCGTCCTCCGTCCGGCTTCACCAGACATCATGCCGGAACACGACGAATCGCTTGGCGGCAAGACTTTGTCTGGTGGGTGGTAACTTCTGCCGGCTGCGATGTTCTGGCCTACCATCGAGGAATATAATATAACATAATTTTTATATTGAGCATCGCCTTTGTATCAGAGAATTAGATGTTCGTTATTATTATTTCTCAATATAGAAATGCGTACTACAGAAGATTAATTTAATTGCCAGGGAGTATATTTTCACATATTATGTAGTTGTGTTCTGGGCCCGCCTGGTAGATTAAGGCCCACTCCCTCTCACCGACGCCTGTGTCCCCGGAGTGAGAACATTATAGGCTAATTATGTTATGTAGTTATGTGACTTACTTCAATAAACAAATTTATCATCGATCAATCGTCAACAGATGAACAATGGTTAAATATGAATAATTACAAACACGCTATGAGCTGGTCCTGTCTAAACTAAAGATACAATCATTATGGTCTTTTGACATGTCATGTGGGCTTTATTTACCGATTCGCAGACAAGCCTCCTTGTATTGTACCATAGGTACAGCTAAGAAAACAACTATGTGGTTTATATTGTTAATTGTAAGCTGTACCAGTTTGTTGGTGAATAGTTCTGGAAATGAAGAGATTCTGGTATGTTAATATTTTTAATAATATTATAATATTAAGGTAAGAAATGGTGGCCTAGTGGTTAAAACACCAGCCTCTCAAGTATGAGTGCGCGGGTTCGATTCCAGGTCAGGCAAGTACCAATGTAACTTTTCTAAAGTTATAAGTATTTTCTAAGTATATCTTGGACACCATTGACTGAAGGTGAAGGAAAACATCTTGAGGAAACCTGGACTTTATAAGTCTGAAATCGCCAACCCGCATTGAGCAAGCGTGGTGATTACGCTCAATCCTTCTCTGTATGAGAGGAGACCTGTGCCCAGCAGTGGGACGATAAAAAGGTTGATGATGATGATGATGATTAAGGTCCGCTTGCATCACCAATGAGCAAATTGTTAAGCGCTAAATGTATTTCTCAAATCATAGTCTTCTTTAAGTTTAAATGATTGATAGACACAGAGCTGTGGTTTTAAGTGCATCTTAGCATAGCAACTGTTCAATATAATTAAAAATCTATCAAAATCAAAAGACATTTATTCAAATTAGGCTGAGAATCAGCAGCTTTTGAACGTCAATATTATATAAGACACACATATCCTAGTGCTTTTGATGGGAAGAAGAAGTGGCGGAACAAACTCCCCAGCAGAAATTATTTAATGGTCACCAAAATTAGTAAGTCATAAATAGACCTAGTGTGTTGTCGGGTAATAATATCAGGTAGTGATTTGAAATAGGAAACAAAAATGGAGCATCGTAAAGCTTTTTTATTTCCCTTGAGAAAAAATGTGTCATCGCCTTGGGTGACTGGGTGACTTTAAATCGTTGTACTGAGTTCTAAAAATCTTAGTTGCGCTTCGGATTCAATATTAGAAAATTTCATAAGACACTACACTTTGCACTTTGTGACAGTCTCCGTGACGTAGTGGTAGTGAACGCGGCCGCAGCGCAAAGAGGCGCGGGTTCCATCCCCGCGCAGTGCTAATTTTTGTATGTATGAATATGAATATTTGCACTGTCCTGGTCGTGCCTCGGAAAGCACGTTAAGCCGATGGTCCCGGTTGCCATACGAACATCTAATGGCATTCGTTACGGGTTGTTGGAGCCCTCAAAAGTCAAACAATTGGTCTAACTGCAATGTTTCGATATCGTCTTCGGGTTATGAAGGTCACACGGCAGTCGCTTCACGGAAAATATCGACGTTTAGCCAAAATCAGCAGTTAGACCGGTAAAGCGGGCCTCAGACTCCAAACTGAAAAAGCTTCGGATGTGACTGGGATTAACGCTGAGATGATGATGACTACACTTTGCACTTTATCTTTTAGTGAATAATCAACTCTTAGTGATTAGTGATGCAAGTAGACTCAAATGTGTTCTTCTTTTTCTAATACCTTATGTTTTATTACTTTTAGGGCAAAGGACGTTGGTTAGTTCTAACCATTTTGCAGTGCGAAGACCCAGATCAGTATGAGGTGCCGATGAAGTTGACTCGGAAGAAGATCAACCGATACCACGATGCTTTCAGCTTTAATGGTGAACTCCAAAAAGAATTTGATGACACGTACGGTGTAAGTTTTAATCCAGAGGCAGGCTTGGAGCAGTAATACACACATCAAAAGTGTCTAGGGATCAACATATATTTTTGCAATAACTTTTCTCCTGATTGATATTAATTAAAATTTTCTTTAAGGATTCATCAAATAAAGTGTTTTCGTTTGTCACAGTAACGATAAACCAAGTCACCTTTGCATTAATAAAGAAATTTGCCATTTTCCTAATAAAGGGATATTTGACATTTGAACCACTAACACAAAAGTTCGAAAAAAAGACTGAAATAACAGTTTTCTCTAAAATTTTATTGGGTAACTTAAACAATTAATAATCCGTGTTTCTACCGCGAACACTAACAACACAAGAACATCGGTTTGGCATACTTAAAATGAGTTCATCCAAATCACGCTGTGGAATGGCCGCCCATGTTCGTTGCAACAACAAAAAAAGGTCTTCTTGCGACTGGATACCCTCCATATTCGGCAGAGCTCTTCTCTGTAGCATATCCCATGCATGCTCAATCGGGTTCAAGTCTGGCGACTGAGCAGGCCAGGGCAGGACATTGATGTTAGCTGCGGCGAGAGTCTGTCTTACAACTCTTGCGGTGTGGGGTCGTGCATTATATAATAATAATAATATATAATAATAATAATAAGCCCTTTATTCTGAATTTCTGTTCTGTTTAGTTTGTATACAGTTTCTGATTCAGAGAATGTCTAGTAATTCAGTGAGCCTCTTGGCATAGGCCTCCTCTAGAAATTTCCTCTGCTCTCTGTCTCTAGCGACCCTTCTCCAGTGGTGTCCTGCTGTTAATTTTAAGTCGTCAGCCCATCTCACGTATTGACGTCCTCTATTTCGTTTTCCATCCCTGGGGTCTGGTACCCCAGGGATGGAAAACTGAGACTCTGAGACTGCTTGAGTCCATTTATTTTGCCGGTCTCTGATCATATGTCCCGTCCATCGCCACTTCATTTGGTCTATACGGCTGAGGATATCTGTTAACCCGGTTTTTTCTCTTATCACACTACTTCTCACTTTTTCTTGTTTTTTTATTCCTGTCATGCTTCTCTCCATAGCTCTCTGACATCGTTCCAGCTTTTCTCTGTGTAGTGTGGTAAGAGCCCATGTTTCACATCCATACGTTATGACTGGGAGTATGCATGTATCAAAAGTTCTTCTTTTAATTGACATTCCCAGCTCGTTTGACTTCATGATCTCCCTCAAAGACCAGTATTTTTTCCATCCATTTGATATTCGTCTGTTTACTTCTTTAGTAGTTTGATCTTCGAGGGAAATCACTTGGCCCAAGTATATATATTCCTGCACGTACTCCAGTGGATGATCTTTTATTTTTACAGGAGCCTGAGCAGAGTTAGTGAGGAGTTTTGTTTTTTCCATGTTCATCTGTAGACCTAATTTCATGCTTTCCTCTCTCAATAAATTTATCATTTCCTCGATGCGTTGGGGGCTTTCTTCAAATAGGATAATATCATCTGCAAACCTTAAATGATTTAACTTTTCCCCATTGATATTTAGACCGAACTTATTCCACTCTAGTTTGCGGAAAATACTCTCGAGGACAGATGAAAATAGTTTTGGTGATAGGGGGTCTCCTTGTTTCAGGCCTCTCTGGATGTAAAACTCTTCTCCCAAGGTTTCCAATTGAACTCTTGCTGTGTTGTTAGAGTATATGTTCTTTATTATTCTGATGAATGTTTGGGGTATACCTTGTTGTTCTAGACTTTCCCAGATGGCTTTGTGGTGCACGCTGTCAAACGCTTTAAAGTAATCGATGAATCCTATATACAGTGGTTTGTTGTATTCCTTATATTTCTCTACTACTTGTTTCACTGTGTGTATATGGTCCAAAGTGGAAAAATTTTTCCTGAATCCAGCTTGCTCTCTTGGTTGATTTTCATCGAGCTTTTTACTAATTCTGTTAAGGATAACCTTTGAGAAAACCTTGTATATGTTAGAAAGAAGACTAATCGGTCAGTAGTTCCGTATATCATCTTTTTGGCCTTTTTTGAAGATGAGTATGATATGGGATGTTTTCCATTGTGCAGGTATTTTGCCAGTCTCCAGAATATCATTGAATATTGCGGTAAGTATTGGTATGAGTTCTTCCAGTGTACCTCTGATAAGTTCATTTGAGATTTTATCAGGTCCTGGTGCTTTTTCCATCTTTTGGCTGATTATGGCTCTCTCTACTTCGCTTGGGAGTATTTTGGGCTCAGGGACTCCATTGGTATACCTCTGCTGTTGATCGGCTTTTGGTTCCTGATCCATGCCAGCTTCAGAGTACAATTTTTGGTAAAATGATGTTGCTGTTCCATTTATGCTTTTTCTATTTGTGTGCATTGTATCCTCTTTTCTTAAGCTTGGTATCCAATCTTTTTTCGTTTCTCTCAATTGCTTCAGCGCCTTTTTAACACCTCCTGTCTTTTGTATATGTTTTTCTAGAGTCCGCAATCTCTTATTTTTCCTGTCTTTCTTGATATTCTTCCTGATTTCTTTACATAGAGTATAGATTTGTTTAAGGTTGTCTTTCTTTGTATGACTTGAAAGCAGGTTTTTTCTTTTCTCTATTAGTTGAATTGTGTAATCAGTTCATATTTATTTTCAGATTTCATACCTTTATTTGTGTTATTTAGTAGGCTTTCTAGTTTGTCGTATTTCTCAAGGACATCTGTGTTTTTATCCTCCCTTTGTAGTTCATCTTTTAATTTGGTTAGAGACTTAGTGGCATATTGAGAATTTTTGTACTTGTTTCCTTGTGTTTTGTGTGTATTCATACTATTCCTACATCTGGCTGCTCTAGGCGCCTTTAGTCGTAAGGAGCTTCTGACCATTCGATGATTTGTATGAAAGTTAAATTTTGAGAGAACTGCTGTGTCTGTGAATGCTTTTGGGTGGTTAGATATTATATAATCGATTTCGTTTTTGTATGTCCCATCTGGAGATAACCAGGTCCATTTTTTCTTCTTATTTTTCTTGAACAAACTGTTGAGTAGTATGAGATTATGTTCCAATAGTAGTTCGGCAAGTCGCTATCCATTTGGACTTCGTTTGCCCTGTCCGTAATTACCAAGAAAGAATTCTTCTTTCTTTAGTTTTTCTCCAATTTGGGCATTGAAGTCACCCATAAGAACAATATAGTTGTGTGAGTACTTCGATAGTGTTCGAGTAAGTTCTTCATAAAAAGATTTTGTTTCTCCATTTCTGTCTTCCTCCGTTGGAGCATAAACTTGTATAATGGACCAAGGTTTATGATATCCAGGTAGCTTGATGTTCAGCACTGATATACGATCAGAAACTCCATATAATTCTTGAATATGTTGTTTGAATTCATTTTTAATTAAAAATCCAACACCCCTGTGACCAGGTATTTCACCTTTGTGGAATAATATGTATTTATCCCGTTCTTCAATTTTTTCTCCCAGCCTTCTCACTTCGCTGATACCCAATATGTCCCAGTTTATATCTTCTAGGGCTTTCTCTAGTTCATGTAAACTCTCATCTGTTCTGAGGGTCCATGTATTTAGTGTGGCAATCGTAATTGTTAGGTTTCTTTTTTCTAGAGGGTAATGGTCTTCTTTCCCCACGGTGACCAGCCGTCTTGGGGTGCTTTTAGTAGTAGTTGTTATAAACGGTATTGTTGAGTTTTTATTATTTGTGTTTTGGTTCCGGGTCACAGAGCAAGTTAGTTTTTTGGCAGCTCCGACAAGGATTGAGCTCTAACTCTTCTAACGTAACTGAGTATATTTGGTTTCAGGACTGCGCGGGTGGTTCTATCTGCAGATTGAATTTGGGAGTCGATTTCAGGAATAACCACTCTCTTTTGTGCTGAGGGGTTTTGGGGGCTTTGGCTTGAACTCTGCCTTTTCCTCTTTTCTCCAGTGTTTTCGTTTGGTTTTCTCACTGTCAACCTATCATATTTTATATATGCAAAGTTCCCCTTTTTTCTTTCTTCCTCTAGCTGCGGTTGCAGTTGCCTTCTTTTCTCAATCACTTCTTTCGGGTAGTCTTCCTTCACATAAATACCGGCCTGTATTTTAGCTTTATTTTTCATTATAGCATGTTTCTTCCACATGGACGTGATACACACTACCACCGGACGATTTTTATTAGTTGGCTTGCCAATTCTGTATAGATTGCTGATCTCGTGACTTTCTATGTATGTTCCAGTTTCAATGATAATGTCTTTTACATAGTCTACAAGTTCGGCCTCCGTTTTTCCTTTCTCTTCCAAACCGAAGAACACCAAATTTTGTCTTCTTTTATCTTGTTCCATTGATTTTATTTTTTGTTGCAAGGACGCTACTTCATTTCGCAATTGAATATTTTCTTCTTGTATTGGTTTGAGTTTTTCATCCAGTGCCTCCATAACCTTAGTCGTTACTAATGTTGTTATTGTTAATGTTTGCTGTTCCAGCTTTTCATTCAGTTTTTCAAGTAGCATTTCCATGTTTATTTCCATTCTTTTTATTGTTGTTTTTGTCGATTAATATAGGTAGGTAGCAGGTATCTGGTTTGTTGATGTTTGGCACTTTGGGGTCGTGCATTATCATGCATTAACTGAAATAAGGGACCGATTTGCACTTGTAGAGGAACGATGACGTCTGATACAATAGTCTCAGCATAAATTTGAGCGTTGAGGTTGCCTCTGATCCAAATCAAGTCAGTTCTTCCGCCGATCCAAATACCCGCCCATACCATGATGGTTCCACCACTATAAGGATGGACTTCCTGGCAGCATTTTAATCGCTGTTGGCGTCCAGGGGTTCTCCAGTGTCGTATACGTCTTGTATCCGGTCTCATACCTAAACGAGACTCATCAGAAAAGCACACGAAACGCCATTGTTCTTCTGCCCAATTTCTGTGTTCAAGAGCCCATTGATATCGAATCCTACGATTGTGCATTGCTATAGGTGGTACCCGTAGCGGTCTTCGGGTATGAAGGTTCACTTCATGCAAGCGGTTTCTGACAGTTTGGTCGCTAATTAAGTTCCCTGAAGAGTGATGAAGCCTCACGGCTAACATCATGGCGGTTATTGTTGGAGCTCTTCGAGTTAAGATTTGAATGTATCGGTCTTGTCTCCGTGTGGTGCAGCGATACCGTTCTCCATGGCGCTCAGTCACGGTACCAGTGCTTCGGTAACGTGTCCAAAGTCGACTGATAACACTCTGACTTGTATTCAGAGCTAAAGCCACAGTACGTTGCCGGGAACCAGCTTCTATCATTCCCACGGCTCTGAGCATTTCTTCCCTGCTTAAATGACGTCGCCGCTCCATAATAACGTTGGTTTTATCAGTAGTAGGGAAACAGTAGCACTAATAATGTCTTCAATGCGTTGTTTGTTTTTATAGGGAAAATATTGACAGCTGATTTTCATCTTTTACTCGAATTTGATTCACAGTTCCTGATTCAAATTATGAAATGCACCAAAAAGGATCCATATAAATTTATAAAATCATAAATTTATTACAAAGCCACATCTCAATCTCAAGAAATCCGCATAAAAATGCTTGATCCCTAGACACTTTTGATGTGTGTATATGAAGCAGAATTTAGCTTAGAGGGAAATGTGACAATCGCCTGCCACCGGACAAGAATGTCATCGCAAAGAAATCTTCCCTTTTCCTGTAGGTGTGGGTCATTACGCCTTTTTCAAGAAACGTAACATAACCAGTTACTTGGTCAGCGTCACCTGTTATAAAACGAGTTATTTTTGTAACTAGCTATTTTCACTACTGTGATTGTTTACTATACAGTTACTCACGAAACGAAACTAAATTAAATCAATTTCTTGAGTGTGTAGCTATACAGTTAAATCAGTAAATTATGTGTGATACATGATACGGCTACGGCATAACGTGGGTATAAATAAATAAAATAAATAAATTGTTTATTTCTCAACTTTGTAGAGCTCAACTACTTTTTAATTTGACTCGTAACTAGCTATTCAGTTACACATCGCGTCACTGGTTACGTGAAATAACGACCATATCTATTTTCCTGCAATTTTACAACCCGCACTGGGCCCGCGTGGTAGATTATGGCCCACTCCTTTTTTTTTTTTTTTAAATTATAAACTAGCGCTTGACCGCAATTCCGCCTGATGGTAAGCAGTGATGCGATCGTTGAAGGTAAAGCGCGCTAGTTTATTAAGAGCCTATTCACTCAGAAAAACTGAGCGAATAGGAAGGAAGACGGCAGTTGAGCGAGGTGATGCAATGTTAAACCCAACAACACGACCAACGATGCTGCGCCAACGGGAGATTGATCTGAAGACCCTGCACGACCAAACTCCCAACACAACAACATTAGGCGCATCGTACCCGGCACACATCACAACACAACTACTCAGACCCGTCCTCCGTACGGCTTCACCAGACATCATGCCGGAACACGAAAAATCGCTTGGCGGCAAGGCTTTGTCTGGTGGGTGGTAACTTCTGCCGGCGGCCGATGTTATGGCCAGTGAGAGGAGGCCTGGGTCCCTCCTCTCGCTCCTCGTCCTGCAATTTTGAGTTGTGTCCGTTGTATGTTTACGACCGTAACAAATACATATGACTTTAGAGAATTATAATAATTGGAATCAGCAATTGAGAATTGCTGAAACTGAGAATTGGTCTCCAAAGTCATAATAGGGTAGTTGACCAAAAAAAACTAATTAATCCGTCAGTCGGATTTCCAAAAAATACTAGACACGTATTTTTTCTTTTTTTATATAAACAAAAAATTAAGGAGATACAGTGCGTTGAAAACTGGTATGACGTCTCTGCACGCTACACTTTTTAGCGAGCAGTGACGTCACCAGCCACCACTCCTGATCTTTAATGATATATTTGTCAATTATTACTGATTTGATAAAACAAAATATACGTATCCAATATTTTTCTATAATCTGAATGACGGACTTAATAGTATCAATTTTTTTTTTACCCAGGAAACATATCTATTTCATAAAATTGACTTGAAATTGAAAGACATTTTTTTTTTTTTATTAATGTTTGTTACGGCTTAGAATCATATTTAACTAAATATAGTACTAATATACTGGACTTGCAATTTGCAAGACATGAAAAAAAAAACTGATACCCTGACACTTTCCTCTTAAAACGGTTTAAGTTTTTTTTCAGATAGATATAATTGCATACAAGGAGGTGGACGGCGGCTACAAATTTTATCAACAGATAACTGACGACAGTTTATGTAACATGGCTAAAAAATATATAGGCTCCAACTGGGAAGAAATCCTCAAAAAAGCAAATATCGATCCGCCAGACTGCCCTATACCTGTGGTAATAATATTAACCTATCTACATAAATATACTAATCACTTTCCCCCTTATTCATAAAAACTGCTTAAAGTTAACGAGTGATTAGCGATTCTTTAACCATACATTTTTGACCTTTTAACATCACTTAACTCATCCTTTATGAATAAACACCAGTGTTTAAATGGTTAATTCATTATCGATTTTTAAAGTTAAGTGACCTGTAAGCGTCTAAAATGTATGTTTAAAAAATCGCTAATCATTAGTTAACTTTAAGCAACGTTTATGAATAAGGGGGTTTGTGTAAAATATTTCATCACCACTACTCTAAACGGTGAAGGAAAACATCGTGAGGTTCTAGAATATTCTAGAAGTAAAGAACTCGAAGACATTTGACATCCACGAACCCGCATTGGGACACATTCCGTGGAAATGATGATGTTGAATCTCTGGAATTATCATTCGGATTTGAAAAAATGTTTTATTTTTTTTTTTGCATTTGGAGAAAGGATTCAAACGACATGATAATGAGTTACTTTGTGGTTTGAGTCCTTCCTATTTAACTGCGTCCATTTGACAGTGCAATTTTCGGTTATCGGTCAAGTTTAATATCGTGCTAGGACCTTTTTTTTTTCCGAGAGTGGAAAATCCTCATGGATGACCGCCACCCTGAGGCTGGCGACGGAGTCTGTCAGACTCTTACTGACTAAACACCACCCCGGTGTTCCATCTCACACCCTCACCGGGGGTTGCGAGAACAAACACTACTTCCGCAACCCCCAATTGGTGCCGACTCACCGCTGTGGGCCTCCTCGGGTCAGGGGAGAGGGGGGGAGTAAGTTGTATAACTCCCCCTGAGACGTCTAAGAATGGCGCCTACGGAGTCTAAGGCGGATGGAGTATCTTAATTTAGGAGGACTAAACGGATCTTCCGTCCTTTTCTTAGTGAAATAGAAAGAAAAAGTAGCACTAAACTTTATTTTGTGAACCAGAGAATCATTGAAGTCCGAGACACTCTCTCAGAGAAAAATTTAAAGAGATTAATTTATTTATTTATTTATTTAATCTTTCGCAAATAAATTGTACAGAGGCGGACTTAATGCCTTAGGCATTCTCTACCAGTCAACCATAGGTGGTGAAGAGATTAGTAGCAGGTGCTTTAAAGGAAAACATTATTATGAAAACATACTCTTAACACTATATAAAAAAATACTTAAATAAGCTATATAAACATACATACTATTACCAAAATATATTATACTTATAATATATACATACAAATCTAAAAATTTGGGAGACAGGTGTTGTAATGACTCTACCCTAACTGTTGCGAAAATAACTCTGCAATTTCCGCTTAAATGCAAACCGACTGGCGGCCAACCTGATATCAAGAGGAAGCGCATTCCACAGAAGAATAGATTGAATATGAAATGAAGAGTGAACAAAGTCAGAAGTATGTGAAGGACAGAGTAAGAGAAGATTGTTAGAAGATCGCAGATTCTTAGTGTGAGAAGAACATAAATATTGGAAGTGAGTCTCAAGATAAGAAGGAGGAGTGGGTGAGTTAAGAAGGGAAAAAAGCGTGGTCAAAGCGCGCAAATTTCTTCTCTGGCGAATGGGCATCCATTTGAGTTCAGACCTGTAGCTCGACACATGGTCATATTTCCTGAGATTGAATATGAACCTGATCCCATTGTTGAGCAATCTATCAAGCTTATCCAGCAAAGCCGCATTCAGATCAAAGTAGCACACATCACCATAGTCAATAATAGGGAAAATCAGAGTCTGCACAAGCATGGTTTTCGTTTTAGCGGGTAAGAAATTCCTCAGGCGATACAGCGAACGCAGGGTACCGTTGACTCTTTGGCTAACGTAGGAGAGACCTGACGTTGCCAGCTAAGTGTCGAGTCAATATACAAACCAAGATCTTTAACAGTAGGGGTAATGGGTATGACGGTACCATTGATGACAAGCGGAGGGAGAGAGCTAAGAGTTAACCTGCTCACAATGCGTCAGCTTCCAATAATAATGGCCTGACACTTTAAGGGGTTCACAGACACTCCAAACCTATCAGACCAATTTTTAATAGCCTCCAAGTCATGATTTACCTCCGCTATTGCGCTCGACATACCTTCGACCCGCTCAGCTGTATATAATTGAAGATCATCAGCATATAGATGATACGAACACCGAAGACAGTGAGTTATGAAATTAATGAAAATGGAGAATAATAATGGAGAAAGAATACCGCCCTGTGGAACACCAGCATCCAGCTCACGCCAACTCGATGAGCTCTCATCGACGCGAACCGATTGCCGTCGTCCCCGAAGATATGAAAAGAACCATTCCAGTGCCTCGAACGAAACCATAAGGTGAGAGAGAATAGCAAGGAGAATATCGTAGCTGACAGCGTTAAAAGCATTGGAGAAATCAATTAAAACCAAAACAGTAACTTTGGTATCCTCCATAGCCTCTCTAATGTCACCTATCACTTTAAGGAGAGCGGAGGCTGTACTGTGTCCAGCAACTAGTCGCAATCATTTGACAAAAATGTGTTCACCGATTAGGGGGCAGGTCTGAAACCAGACTGTAAGGGACTGATGAGGCTGTTGCGATAAATAAAACTTGAAAACTGCTTATGTACGCAAGCCTCAAGCACTTTAGACAGGAATTAATTGATCGTGCAGTCTCAATATATTTATGAAAATCTTTTGTATGCTTATAAAAATATAAAATTGTTTAAAAAATACAGTGATGTCCATAATATAAATACTAGGAACAGGCACAAATTTATTGTACCTACAACACGGCTCAAGAAAATAGGTGGCTCTTTTAGATGCCAATGTATAAATTTTTACAATAGACTTCCACAGGTGGTTCAAGATCTGAGCCTGAATAAATTCAAATCCTTCAGTAATCGTAAGTTGTGTCAGAAAGCATTTTATAGTGTTAAGGATTATATTGAGGACAAAAAGGCTTGGGCTTGAGCTGCGTCCGATATCTATACATATACACTGATTGTTCTTTTATTATTCCTCTTGTAGTTTTAATTTGTAATTGTTTGTTTTTTTTTTTACTCAAAGCCAGTACACACTATGTAGCCAAGCATATTGTACGTTACGGAATTGCATCGCTGACAGGGGTGTTCGGCACTGGTACAGTTACACAGGAGTTAAACTTAGTATTCGGGAACACTGTTGGGGCTACTGAACCTTGGACAAAACTATCTTTGAATTGCGTAGATTCAATTTCTTAATATTGTATAATTGCATGGCAAACGTGTGAGCACAATGTATTGGCTGTAAAGCATCTATTTGTTGACTTAGTCTTTTTTTATTGATTTCTGAATTGTTGTTATTTTTCTTTTTGTGTTTTCCATAATGGACGCTCTTAGCGTACAATATATTTCTGCACTGTTCTCACACGGTTGATTTCTACATGAATGAGATCAAATATTATTTGTGGACACTCTTTTAAATTATCAAGCTATTGACAGCTTGATAATTTAAAAGAGTGTCCAGGGAGTCTCTTGCCCGTTCTTCTCCATAGGTACCTACTCTTTGGAATGGGCGACTAGCTTCACCTTACTGACTGACCGACCTTCTGACAATTCAAAAGTGCCTGTAATTAGTTTATTTGAAATAAATGCTTTGATTTTGATTTTTTCATTTCATTCGCCAAAATGTATAAAAAATATTGTACAATTTATTTTCAGGGAACATTTAGAATTGAAGACTACGTCATAGATTATCGGGAGTTGGAAGAGACTGGTATGTACGGGAAGTACGACGCTTACATATACATAACTTACATGCGCCAGAGGATCTCTTGCCTCCGTGTACTCGTACAATTTGAAAAGGTCGAAGATGATGGGGACGACTGTGATGATGATTAATCATTGAAATATTCTTTTATTATTGGCTATACGTCGATGTGTTTTTGTATAATTATTAAATAATTACTCTGCTATTTGAGTTGGAGATAGTGAGGTAAAATTAAAAAAAAAAAAATTTGATTTTAAAAAAAAACATGAAAAAACCTTCGTCATTGTTTATTTTTCTAAATTTGTTTTTTTTTTTTCTAGCCTACGTTTTAGTTCAATTATAAATTAAATTTGTAATTTGTATAATAAATCAACATATTATTTATTCATAATTCACTACTTTCAACAATAAATCACAAATCAATATTTTGTTTTTAAATTTATTTTTCATCTTCAATTTCCCTGTACACAACACAAATATATGATTTAGGGGACTTCCCTTTCGTTGAAGTTATCAATGAATGTTGCCATAACATGTTGTCATAACAGTTTCAGATTTCATGCTCTTGAAAAAGACCATGGTTCAGAAAAAAAACAGTATTTTTTTTTCAGGTTTGTTTTCACATTAGGAAAAAAAAACGACGAATAAATCCAGCAAATCAAAGATTTGATTTTGTGTAATTTATATGTACAACATGTAATGATAATAATAAACGTTTAATGTTTTCCACCACAAAATGAAACATAAGTTCAACTCATAATTAAGTATACAAAATACATTGATGTAGTGGAAACTAGAGCCTGTACTAGGGCCACCTGTGTTACAGAGCTCCAGGCCTCCCAACTACACGGCCGTGTCACAACTAATACAAACCGACAAACGTCTACTAACAGATGAAGATTATGGGATAAACGAAAAATAACAAAAAAAATGCAAATTTTTCAAAATTGACGTAAAACAATAAACTAACTGTGTCAATGGAATAAAAAAGTGGGAAACAAACATATTATTAACACATTTGAGTGGTAGAACATTCGGGAAATAACACAAAATCCCTTTCATTTGCAAAGGAAATAAAAATATATCATTTATTTAAAACAACGCACAACATATAGAATAGAATACTCTTTATTATGTACACCATATAGATTACAGAACATAAATAAAAATATTTTTTTTTTTACTAATACCATTCGAAGTCCAAATATTTCCAGATCGACCCAAAGGAATTATTATTTGTTCCTACAATAGATGTGTATTACAAACGTTTGCAAATAAATAAATCATTTGATTTGATTTGACACACTTTTATACAAAAATCTACCGTCGAATGATTTCATTTTAACGGCTACAGATGGTTAATATAGCACATAGCGCCATTCAATAGCACGCTATTTCCGCATAGCGCACGCTAGGTAGGTGGACGTTATGATGCTATCACGCTATGACGCTGTGAATGAAATTGATTGAATGTCATCGCGTTTGAGCGCTGTGGACTACTGAGGCCTATGTATGTTTGTTGTCGCAGCACGCTATTTGCGTCGCGCGCGATCTTGCTTGTTAGTGTCTGTAAATATTAGTATAAAATTCTGTTGCAAAACGAAGTAGTGACGATTAGTGTGTGCAAAGGTAACTCTATGTAAAAATGTTTAATCGCAAAGGTGGTGGTTTGCCAATTTGAAACTTCTTTGAAAAGTCCGCAGACGGCAGCAAGACTGCTATTTGTAATTATTGTCGCTGACAGTTGTCCATTAAAACTACTATAACCAATTTAAAGGCTCACTTAAAGCAAAAACATATAATAGCATATAATATTTTTTAAAATTGTTCTAATTTAGAAAACAATTCTCCCTTAAGATCTGAAAATGTAAATATGCTTTTATAGCACGCGATTTGTGTAACGAAGAACGATATGTAATGTAACGTGCTACGAAATCTAGTGTGTTGCAATAATTATCGCGCTTTCTGGACGCCCACGTGCCTTCTTATTTATAGCGCGCGATAATATAGCGCATTTAATAGCGCGCTAGAAATTACCTAATAGTTTATAGTCTGTAGCGTGCTATTGTTTTATAGCCGTTTTGAACAACTCTACTCACGGCACATCAATAGCTGTTGCCAGGCGCGTGCGCACAACAGGACGGGCCCCCTGCGCCTTCAGTCGCCCGGAAGGAACAGGTTGATTTGCACGTCACGCCCGTTGTATTACGTAACGCGATCTCGCATGGATGTGGTGTACAGTTGTGATATTGTATTCAAATAAAAACTATACGAATAACGTGTAACGATGTCGTTTTCATACACAAACGTCCAGTATTCAGAAATGGTTACGTACTTTAGCGATTTGTGACGATACTGTATTGGCAGTGCGGCGGTACGAAGAACAATTCGGCATCATGGTATCAGGGTTACATGAGTTTCGCGACACTAAAATGTATAGATGAGTTACCTGACGACCAGCTCGAACTGATGATGATGTAAGAGATGCTTGTTGCTGGGCAGGCGCGCGGCGAGGTCCCGCACGAGGGCGGCGCGCGCGCCGGCCGCCCGCAGCGCGCGCACCACGCCCGGGAGAGACTTGCGCGCGTCGGCGTACCGACACTCGAATATCGCCGCGATGCACGACCGGAGCACCTGCCGACCAATACCTATATTATAGCTTTTCAACTGATACACCGTTTCCTAATGCTGAGAAAAACCCTTAGGGTTGAAACGACACGCGGGCACTCGTGCGGTTTCATACAAAAGTGCAGCGTTATGAGGCCCGCGTGGGCGTCCGTCAGGGGCAGGCGCGCTCCGCAAACGCTCGTTGGGGCCCGCCTCCGTGCGACGGAACTCGTCGCGGGGGCACCCGTGATACGCGCCAGCTATTAATACGCATGGACTTGTTCAGTCAATAGTCGGATTCACACCAGATGATCCAAAGCGCCCCGATCGCGCGCGGCTTGGAGCGCGCTTCACGGATGTGAAGTGCAGACGTGCCGCGCGCGATCTATGTGCTCCTCAGTGGAGAACGTGTACTCCGCGATCCAGTTGCTATGGGTTTTTTGTTCACGCACAAAGAAGCCTCAGTCGCTTGGCACGATTATGGATAATTCGCAACGTATCCGTTTAATTTCGCTATACAGGATGTATCTGACATCATAACGCAAAGTTTGCGAAAAGGCTGGACGGCATGCCACTAATAAAATTATGATAGTCATTTATGTCGTCAATGAGCAGTTACAGAAATATCAATGTTTAAAAAAAGTGTCGGCTCGACCTTTGAACGTTGCAAGCGTGCCGCCGCGCGTGTTTGTAGGTATGAAGTTTTTCGTTAGTTTTTCGAGTATTGTTGACATTGCACTCTTTTGTGTAATTAGCGAATTAATTAATTTTTACTTTAAAATCTTATTGGGTTATAAAAGTATAGCAATTATGAACGCTCCACAGTGAAAAAAAGTGCAGTTTTTTTTTAATCAGGAATAAGCCGACAAAAAATTCCACCACTTCCCATTCCCATTCTTCACATTCACAGGGGGGGTTCAGAATCATGTACCACCATGGTACTCGTTAGTTCGTCGATGTCAGATACATCTTTATAGGAAGAATGTTTATGGGATCCTAATGGTACCAATTACACAAATAGAGGTCAAAGGCAAGATGCCTGGCGGAAAATTAGTCAGCAAATGAACAATATTCCAACAACAGAACTATTCGTCGCCGTCGCTGCACGTGTGATTCCATAACTAGAGAAAATTCAAAAGATGTAGGATCGATCTAGGGGCCGTCCATTAATCACGTGAGGTCGTTTTTCTTATTTTTTGACCCCCCCCTCCCCCCTGGTGATATTTGGTGAGGTTTGGGACCAGCCCCCCCCCCCCCCCCCCCCTGGATCACGTGTATTTTTTTTTAAGTCTATGTAAAGCTATTTTTGACTGGAAAAAAATATAAAAAATGGTTTTGATTCATATAACATTTATATGTATTTGCAATAAAATTATGAAAAAATAATATTTAATTAATGTTGTCTTCGTCCCACGGAGTTGCAAGACTTTCATTTATGGTTACAACCGGTAAAGCTTCTTCTTCACTGGCAGTTGTTATTGGGAAAGAGGCTTGAACTTCGGTTTCGTCAAGCCACTCGGCATCATCATCCTCGCGCACTACGCAGAGAACCTCCCTCCCTCGTAGCGTGAGGATACGCGTGGGCCGAACAGTTCCAGTTTCGTGGGCAGTATGGTGTCCATGGCACTCTTTAGCTCTTTTTTTAGTGCAGAAGTACTGCCCACACTGCCGACATATTCTTTCCACAAGAAGCTTACGATCCTTCTGCAGGCTAGGGCAATACAGGTCATAAGGCATTCTCATGAAACCTTCATGCGTTGGGGCAATTAAAAGTGCCCGACGTAGAATAAAGTTGGCAAACGTCTTGCCGTCATGTTCCTGAGGTTTCGGAATACATAGGCCACTGGATGTCTGCGAAATCGGGTAAGGTGGTAGAAGAAAACGTTCCGGAAGAACAGATCGAAGAGAACTCCGCAGGGGTCCACAGCAAACGCGGTCATCGCATTTCACGATCTGTTGAAATTAAGATATTTTTATTACGAGTACCTATAGATAAAAAAATATAAATGATTAAATAATTAAGTAATCGTAAGCGATATTTTACTGCGTACCTGAAGGAAATACTGGCTCTCCCGCACATGCTCAATATACCATTGCGGAGAAGGCATGTCAGGAACAAAGCTCTCGGCAATGTCATCGGGCTCGATAAACTCGGCTACAACGCGATGGTTGTCGATAACTACATTGTCCCAAACTTCTGCGAGAACTTCTCCAGCCTTCTGAAAGTTGTTCTTTTCTAGGTCATGGTCTATAGTTCGCCCTCGTTCATCTAAATGGGTACCATAAGAATCATGTGGAAGTATAAGGCCAGATAATTCACGGCTTAGGGGCGCCATTCTTCTCTCAACGCGATTGAATGCGCTTCTGCCTGGTGCATTTGTGAAGAGGAATACGGCGTCAAGATCGTATTTCTTAAAATGCTGTATAGCTTGAGCAATAATCTTCGGGTACCTGGGATTTTCATCAGGCCCTCCATCTGATGAAATTAAAACCACAGGTTTCAGCCGTCCGTCTTCAACTCGCATTATATCTTTGAAATTATCAAGAGTGGTAACCTTTTCAAAATCTACAGCATGAGTAGATGCTGTAGAGGAAGAGTGCTTGCCACTCCTTATCGCCACATATGTTGGCCCAGAGTACGTTACTGCTTCAGCACGCCCCATATCGTTTGGTTTTATTATGCACCCAGCATAAACGCTAGGGATCAACTTGTGCCTTGCAGCAACTACCCAATCGTGGTCAGGTAATGACACACGATATTCAACATGCATCAGGAGTGGAGCTTGTCGGCTTTATCGTCTTGTGACAGAAAAAACGCTTGGTTTGGCCCGAGAATAGATGCCACTGTTTCCAAAGATCTTATTGTGGCGACACAAAAATGTTGATCGATGTGAGCCTTGTGGTGATCTGCCTCAGGGCGACTCAATTTGACAGGCACGGTGACTACATGTCTTTTACCTTCCAAGGTGGTGTAATTTCTTGGGAGCAACCGAAGGTATGTGCTACTTCTCGAAATTTGGAATCCGTGTTCGTTTAGTTTCTCATGGAGGTCATTTAGTGTCCTGCAACTGCGAACTATTTCTGAACGACGTCGTTCTTCCGCAGAGGCACCAAACATGGCCAAATCGACGATAGTTTTTAGCAATAATGGTTGTTGCTCGTCCAGGCGCGGGCGACCTGGGCCAGAGCGTGATTTGAGAAGACTAACTATATCTGGACTTTTACTACAAGCCATATTAATCTTTGATTGCATTGATAATCTATGTGAATGGGAGTGACGCATATGCTGCTCCTTCTTTCGTAGTTCTTTTTTGCATTTATCAATTTCTTGACGCAGTTTCTTCACATTACGCTCACGCGTGTCATCTTCACTGGTACCCAAAGAATCCCTACGACGTACAGCTACGTCAAGTTCCATTTGAAGAAGGGTAATCTGATCCTTCAACTTATCCTGTGCGGGAGTAGCACGTACAGGCTTTGGCAAAGAGCTACTTGTACTTGGTGAAGCCAGTGAAATCTCGTAGCTATGCTCCAAATCTTGAGCTTTACGTTTCCATGAACCTGGAATACAAACATATATAAAGATCACGCCTATATCCCTCGCGGGGTAAGCAGAGTGTAACGCCGCTTGAAAGTGCGTGAAACTGGGCTGGAATGACCGAAATTTATATAAACGAAAAAAAAGACAGCAAACAAATATTCAATATTTCATAAATATGAAAAATCATAATTTATGAATAATTTAATTTTATATTGTTTACTACCTGCTGGGGTGCTTTTATTTGTGTCATTGTATTCAACAGTAATTCCCGACAATTCTGCAGGTAGATTTGGCACATTGGATTTGGTTGATAAAGTGGGAATTTTTTCGCTGGTATTCTGAAAATATATAAAATGTTATTATTATCATGCATGTAAATTAATCATCCCCAAGTATTGTTTAGTATTTGTTATAAGCGGAAACAAAACTGCACACGAACCATGCACAATCCTTTGTATTATTTTCTTAGAATAGAGGTGAATTTCGTGCAAGTGAGATTAATATCGTGCAACTAAATAAACCATCCTTCTTAGTATATATCAAATATTGAAATAAACATAAAGAACGGAGGTAGCCTAGCGGGTTTCTTTGAGCGGTCCAACTATACATAAATACTGCCATCATCCATTTGTAAATACATATTTAGTTTAATTTAGTAAAATTTACCTTTTACTCTGTTTTTTAAGGTTAGCTGTCTCGTAGACAGCGTTCAGCTTAATATACCTACTAAAGTCCAGCGAGTGGAGAAGGCATTTATTGAGCCGATCTGACCTAGAGATTAATTACATATTTTTTAAATATAATAATTAATTAATTAATTAATAGACAACACTCAACGGCCCACGATAAGGGCCTATATAAACCTATTCGATTAAAGTGATTCTAAGTAAGGCTTATATGCATATTTTATATAAATATGTACTACTAAATATACCTCAATATTGTAAAAAATAGGTACATATAAGATTTAACAATGACATTATACTTGATATTAAACTATAGGTAGAACTAACTTACGAAACGAATTAACTTACCTTTTTATTATTAGAACAATAAAAGAGGATATTAGAGGACTTCTTTGCTTGGTTCTTACGGCGGAGATCTTGTAAAAAATCATTCGCCCACTTCGTAAATTCTTCTTTTTGAGTATATTTTTCTTTCGAATTAGCCCATATCTCATTGAATTCTTTCTGAGCCACACTAGGTTTTTTCCTTTCTTATACTCCGCAAATAGTTCTTTATACAGTTCACCTAGTTGAGACATTATTTTAACGTAAAAATTGCAAGGTAAACGGTTACGCATGCATTCGGCGGTAAAACATCGAAGCATCTGGCGACTGACTGTCCGGCGAGCGAGCCCAGTGGTCGGCGCGGCGCGCGGGGAGTCGTTGCCAAGCAAGGGCGGACGAGTCAATCAAGGTCATACTACAAATCGCAAAAATTTTCGCGCCGTTCAAAATTTCGGTTCAGAAATAGCGCTTTTTGGAAAAAAATTAATAAAATTTATACACGTGATGTCTAACGAGACCCCCCCTCCCCCCTCGTGATATTTCGTGATGTTTTCCGTACCCCCTCCCCCCCCCTTTTGAGCCTCACGTAATTAATGGACGACCCCCTAGAACGATCTACGCATCACGATCTTGGAACGCGGATCGCGGGATCGCCGATCCATTTTGGATTGTCTGGTGTGGATCGGGCTAAAGATGTAGGATCGATCTAGAACGATCTACGCATCACGATCTTGGAACGCGGATCGCGGGATCGCCGATCCATTTTGGATTGTCTGGTGTGGATCGGGCTAATAACGCTAAGTGATCTGGGTCGCACGCACGCTTGGAGAAAAATGTCTTTCAATCCACCTTAAATAATGTCTCATTGATGGTGGGTAATCTTAGTCGAAACTGGTTACTTTTTGAGTCAAGCACATTTTTGGTCTAATTTTATGATACACTAGCCTGTGCCCGCGGTTTCACCCGCATCTCGAGTGAACTACTTCCCGCACGTCGATAGCAAGTAGCCTATATGTTATTATGATATACAAAGCTACATATATTGCTGCAAAGTTGCATCAAAATCCAGTTCTTACGTGAAAGAGGAACAAACGTACATCCATACTGTTACGAATGCACCTCATGTCAATGGCATAAGGTTCAATTTGAGACTTAGGCATTGTATAGGTACATAAAAATGCATTGCTAGGCCTAAGATGATATAGGTTTCATCAAAATTGACAACGAAAGGTCGGCATCGAAATTGCTAGAAACTCGTCTCCTAACTCCGTTTCGTTAAAATTTAACTAGCGACACTGCTTAAATCCGGCTAGCGACCGGTATCTGCGACTTCTTAATGATCAATAATAATCGTTACCATAGATTTCCTAGAAATTGGGCCCAACTCCTTCGCACACAAACTAAACTAAATTTAAGTACAGTGCATAATTTATCCTTCTATTTAATTAAAAAAAAGGACAGCAAACAAATGCTAGACATACATACCTCTAATCTCCTAGCTGAATTGGTGAGCAGTAGATGTCCGTAGTCTGCAGCGCCAGTGGGCGGCGCGGCCGGCGGGACGATCCGGGCTTGAGGAGGCCGGAGCGCTGCCAACCTGGTACGAATCGTTCATTAGGTAGGACATTCACGTTTGACGTAAAATATAAAAACACTGGTTTTTGAATGCGGGTCCGAGAGAGAGGAGAACTCGGAACTGAATATTATTTTAAGATGCTATTGTAGACGATAACATTATTAAGGATTTGGGGCGGATTTCCCAAAAAAAAAAAAATTTTTTTTTTGTTACTTAAAAATAGTTCGCATACCAATTTCTAGCTTTCTACCTTTAAAATTGCGGAATGCTCCATGCTAACTTCCCCCCCATTTCAGGAAAATGGAGGTTTAGAAAGAGATTAAAACCTTATGTCACTCTCCATCACTTCAAATATCGTTATTTTAAAAATCACGTCAATACGTGGCTACGTTTTGCCGTGAAAGACGGACAAACAAACAAATACACACATTTTGCCATTTAGAATATCAGTATGGATTGAAATGTAGCTCTTATTTCATAACGTATAGTAGCTATAGTTGCACGTTTGTATGAATTATTCTCTGTCGGGTTACCTACTCCAATCGCAAACCGTCATGTGTAATTCAAAAGTTTTGAAGTTTTTTTTTTTAATTGTATAGAGTTGTTTATCGATAACTTTGTAATTAAGGTATTAGAAAATCTCTTGTTTCCATGGTTATAACACCTCTATATTAGATCTCATATTAATGTTCCTATTTCCGAATATACATACAATGATACTTTTGGTGGGTTGTCTGTACGTACTTGGGATTACTAGCACTTCGTTGGGCTACTTCTCTCATGACATCTCTGACTCGTGCGGCATCTAATGGCGGAAGTGGAGGCTGGTGGATACGAGAGGAGGCGCCCTCTGGCGGCCTTAAAATGCGTTGCTGGAATGCCTGCAATTTATACAAATATCACTATAACATTATAAAGAATATCCTTATAACATACAGGTTTTACAGATTCAACATTAAACAACCAGCACCCGAAATATGAGTATGCTTCTGAAACGGTGCGGAAAAATACAGTTCATTCTTTTAAAAACTTGAGGGTATAGCAGGTTTATTCTATCACCACAGTAATTTCAGCCGAAAGATATCCACTGCTGGACTAAGTTCCCCCAAGCACTTTCATTCAATGTGCCACTTATCCGGCTATCAAAGGACCATTAAATTTGCCACTTATCCGGCTCGAAGGACCATTCAATGTGCCACTTATCCGGCTATCAAAGGCACATGACAGGTTCCGTGCCTCTCGCACCCAACGTGTCTGCGGCTTGAACAAGGTCATGGCATCAACGAACCAAAGAGCAATCGATGCATCTTCTGTTTAGCGATCTCACCATCCTGGGAAAACCGAAGATGTTAAGATCGGCTTCTAGTCAACCGTATGCAACAGTAGGCCTTAGTCTCCTATTTTTATAAATTTGTCATTGCAACACGATTCCATTGTCTTTATGCTTAAAAGTTCATAATCTGATAAATTCATAATGATCGATCAATTATCTCAGTCGTCTCGTAATGGAATGGTGATAGAATGACATTGCCGTATTGCAGTCATTATAAAACCCGTTAATAGAAATGATTTTATAAAAACCAATACTCAATTTGAACATTTATTAATATGGAGTGCAGTATCGGTGATTGACCACTGGAAAGTCATAATGACGCCATTTTGTTAGTAGATTACGAAACTTGTAAAAATCGATCATTATGACATTACTAATCGATTATAATTCTAACCGTATTGTAATAGCAGACCTATTATAATCAAGATCCTGATTACTCTATGTGAAATACTAATAATTATTAGTATTTTACATTGCATCACCAACCCACGGTCTAATCGTGGCAAGCATAGCTTAATGTCTGGACTTGAAAAAAGACTATGATCCCTGAGTTTGTTTCGCCTATTTCTTCTCAGAGGTATCCAGTTAGGAAATGCCGGCTTCATCTAGTTATATAAAAAAAAAAATGACGTGTAAAAGTGATTGGTGATCCTATAATACTTGCTTAATAAACGATTTCATTTCATTTCTTAACCTGATCGATCGACCGGTGGGCTGTTGCCACTTAGCCACAAGCCTCTTTTATTCTATGTAAGCATGACAATTGATAAATCATGTTTTTATTAACCTGTGGATTTGGATTCTCATTGAGGTGTAACTGCATCGCTAAATCTTGTAGATGCTGCAACTCCAGCTCTGGGTTCAAGGACTCGAGTCGATTTTGTTCCGGAAGGTTTCTGAAAAAGAAATAAGTACACAATTTTAAAGTTTGAATAAAGATTAAAACCTAGTTTCTGCAACACCTGTGCGATGCGTATACCGCCAAAACTCTTATATGATAAGAGCTAGCAGAGCATATAATTTGTTGTGTCAGAGTGTTAATGATCTCGATCTGTTCTCCACCAGTGTTCCTAAACTAAAAAAAATACTTTGTGATAGCTTCTTTGTTAATCACTAAAAAATTTTCAGTCTTTACTAAATATTCTCAGAGTGCTTACTTGTTCTTAATTTCACTTTCCTGTCCAGGGGGGTAATCGCGCTAAATAAAACAGTAGAAGTTCAACTCTTGTTCGTATCTAATCCAGTTAAAGTTATGGTCTAGTTTCGATCACATTTCGTATCGCGCTAAAGTTTCAACTTCGGTTTCATCAGATATATTAATTAAAACTAAATCAATTATAAGTAAATCTAATAGTTTAGACGTAAGTTTGACGTGGTATAGAAAAAGTTAGCTTTGTTTCAACTTTGTCATTTGACAACGGCTACGTTCCAATTGCGATCCAGTTATAGTTAAACCGCTAGCGCGATACGAAACATAACAAAAGTTAAGGTTTGGTTGCGATCCAATTCTGTTCTGGTTGAATTATTTTAGCGCGATGGCCCCCCTGTGCTGTACCTGTTCCTGTCTCTTGTGCTAACCTAATGTTATCTGTGGAAACTTTTAATTGGCCTTCTTTCACTAATTATCTTCTATCTGTATATATGCTAGCTGTAAGTTTCCTTAAAATGTAAAAATAAAATAAAATAAGACACCGCGGATATTTTGCCATCCGCAAGAAAAACTGAACTCTCTAGTGATATGAGTCTATAAACTTCAGTAATTCTCCATAGACAAGGGAGGATTGACCAACCAGGGAGATCTACCCTTGCATCTGATGGGCGACGGCCCGACGATTGATGTCGGGAAGTTGTAAACATGTTAATCCCGCGACAAACTCTGCTTGCGCGATTAAGGATTTTATCATAATGTCAATGTGATGGGCAGTTCGAATGTGGCAATGTGGATGCTGCCACAATTTCATTTACTTTTAGTTTCAGTCTGTCAATCAGTGTGCGCTTCAGCAACAGGTGTTTTTTTAAATTAATCATAAACTAGTGCATGACCGCAATCCCGCCGAATGGTAAGCAGTGATGCGATCGTTGATGATGTGAATGTATATTATATTACGTCATAAAAACTCATGGTCTCTTCTTGCTTTAAGACGAATGGAACAGTAAGATTGTTTAAACATTAGTAAAGTTTCAATATACTGAGATTTTATGTTAAAAGTGGTAAAGAAATTTCGAGATTGGCAATTTTTCGCCGACGAGTTTCTTCACAAAGAGCCTCTTACACATTCAATGTTCTGGATAGACCAAAATAACGTCTACACACTGCAAAAACTTATCCCTTTTATCGGTGGCCGTCCAACCAATCTTACCAAGAGGGTAAGATCTTCGGTATTTCTAAACTCCACAACCCGTTCACTGTGTAAAGGGTTGTGGAGTTTATAAAGACCGGTACCTACAACGCGTCATAATGACGTCACGCGAATCCTGCATCTCGAAAACAGTTTACTGTGCAACTAGCACGCATACAAGATCGCGACATCAACCAGTGGGCAAAGTGGCCCGCCAGACAATCCCAGTCTGGTCGGATGATCCTCCCTTTTCTATGGAAGATGAGTGAGCTTAACACGCTGCTCCTCATACCTCCAAACTCGTATTCAGCTCAGCAGCAGGTTACAATTCTTACCAACCGGCCGATCCGATAGTTGGAAAATACCTAGACGAGTGGTTATGATGACTTACTGCACAAGCTCGTCCCATATATCTGTGGCTCTCCAAGGCGGCCCTCTTTCAGCAACCAGTCCGTTAAAGAACATCGAGTCGAGAAGTCTCACTGCGAACTGACACTGCGAGAGTCCGCGAGCTCCTAGAAAACCCATCTTGTGGAAGGTCAGGACTGGCGACGGGTGGATGCGAATAATTGTGAGGCAGTGTCTGAAACAATTACTTTATATGATGAGTAACTACACAAACACGCTTGTACTAGGGATTTGCTTTCGAGAATCTTTCTTTTATGAGAAAACACTAAGCCATGTCCAGTTTAACTGGGTTATTACTGGTTCATTGTATTTCATAACGACAAAAGCTGCCAGTCAAAGTGATTTAGAGGCTGTAGCATATCGATTCAGGTATTTTAAGATGGATGGTGTATTTATAGCTGTTAACATTAACTTTTATTTGGAGGAGAAACTGAGTTGTCCGATATTTAAAATATCTACGTATCTGCATTTTAAATATCTTACACACCTATAACCCTGCAAAAGCTTCGCTAGCGTCCTCATAAACACAGCTCTGATTTCCTTATCCAGCATATGAGGTGGTGACGACGCCGGCGGCGGAGGGGCGAAGGCAGAGTCCGCGGACCGAAGCTCCGGCTGCAGTACTAAAGCAAGGGCTTCTTGGAGAGAGGAGAGGAGCTTGCCTTCCGGACGGGGAATATTCACGCCAGCTGGTATGTGGAGAGACCCCACGTCTAAGTCTGCAACTATTACATCCAGCTGGAATGGGAAAAAATGATGTATATTTAAACAACACAGACAAATATCAGGCGAAAACAGTATTGATTCCATCCTTCCAACATAATCATAATCTCATCTCTTGCCTCATAATCATAAGCAGCCTATAATATTCCCACTGTTGGGACACAGGCCTCCTCTAGCTGAGAGGTGGGTGTAATCTACCACGCTAGCCCAGTACCTACGGTTTGGTAGGTGTCACATGTCTTAGTTATTTTTTTTACTCTAGGACATGTTGGTTTCCGCACGATGTTTTCCTTCGGCGTTTTAAGAGCAGTGATGATAAAATAATTTACACAAAGTTTTTTTTTTATAAATCATAAACAAGCGCTTGACCGCAATCCCGCCTGATGGTAAGCAGTGATGCGATCGTTGATGGTAAAGCGCTCTAGTTTATTAAGAGCCTATTCACTCTAGCCTTGAAGACACTCAAATTGTAGTCCAACGGAAACAGAAAGTCTTTTACCCAGCCAGTCAGGCTAGCAGAAATGCCGTACGCTGGAAGCTTACTCAAAAGGCCAGCATGCCATACCCGGTCGAAGGCCTTGGAGACATCAAGGGAGACGGCAGTCGCTTGCCCATTTTTCTCGAGGTCCTCGCCCCACAAGTGAGTGGCATACACTAGTAGGTCCCCAGTTGACGGATTGCGTCGGAACCCGTACTGTCGGTCACTGAGGAGATCATTCGCTTGCAGGTAAGCCAAGAGGTTCGAGTTCAAAACACGCTCCATAATCTTGCAGGGTATGGAGGTTACTCAAATCTGCTGATAGTTGGTAGGATCGGCACGACTAGCCTTTTTGAGCACGGGCTGCACGTTGGCAAGCTTCCAGGACTTGGGCCCTGTACCAGTCCTAAATGAGAGGCGAAACAAGCACGTCAATACAGGAGACAACTCGGGCGCACATGCCTTAAGAACAATCGCTGGTATACCATCTGGACCACTAGCCTTATTCACGTCCAGACGACACAATACTCTCAGAACCTCCTTATTCCTAATGCCTAATAAAATACTCCATAGCTTGACGCACCACATTAGATATGGCGTCCGCACAGCTCGACGGATTGTCAGAAGAGAAGCAGACCTGCTGCCAAAGAGAAGACGCAAAGAAGTAGCGCATCTCATTCCAATCTGCTGGCTTGTATCGCCACATTCGCCACTCACCACGCGAGTCGCAATCAGGTGGGGACAAGGACGACACAGACTTCACCAGACAGTGGTTTGAAGTTCCTAACGGTGAGGAAACTGTAACAACATATCTATCCGGATCAGTGGTCAGCAGAAGGTCCAGACAATTGGCGGTATGACCAGCTACATCAGGCACCCTGGTCGCTTGTCCCACCAGCTGGGAAAGGCCCATTGATAGCGCAAAGTTTCGCGCTTCTCCCCCAGCGTGGTTGGTCCTCTGGTATGGGAAAAGCCAGTCTTGGTGGCAGGCATTGAAGTCCCCCAGAGCGACGAACTGTGCGTCAGGGTGCCGATGCAGCGCATTGTCAGCAGCTTCACTGAGGTGCTCAAATAGTCGAGTTGTCTCCTGGTCACTGCTGTGCGATCGGTAGACACAGGTGTAGACAATTTTGTCCACACCAGTGTCAACCAACAGCCATAAGGACGAGGAGAAATGAGGATCTTCGAGGTGACGGAGACGCCGGCAACAGATGTCATTGCGAACATACACACAGACACCGGCACGCTACAGGAAATTATGCTCCAAAGAGTATCCCGGGTAGCTAAGGTATGTCGCATCAGACGGACATCTGATCTGGGTCTCCGTCAAGAAAAGTAGGTGGGGCTTTTCAGTCTCAAGGTGGTGATGGACTGCATCGATATTGGAGTGCAAACCTCGAATGTTTGAGAGGTGCACTTTAAACGTGAGGACGTGCGCCCGCTATGCTCACCACTTTTCCTTTTGAGACTTTTCATTTTATTTTATTGAGTGAATAGGAAGGAAGACGGCAGTTGAGTGAGGTGATGCGATGTTAAACCCAACAACACGACTAACGATGCCGCGCCAGAGGGATATTGATCTGGAGACTGCGGGAACGCCCGAATCCCCCCAGGGATCGCCATCGGGTCCTCTCGTCCGGTCGCCACCCCGAAATTTTTCGCAGTTGGCGGGGCAGCGTTTCGTATGTTAATACCACACTAGACCACCTATGCTGAGCCTTTGCCTATCAACTTGTAATAACAAGCCATGACTATGCTGATAACGGGTACTTTGCCATGATGACTTGGTTAAACCGAATAAAAGGTTCATAAAAACTTTGAGATAAGTAATTCTCTCTTTCGTGCAGTCTCTATCAGACAGCTCAAAATATAGCAAAGACATGATACAATATGTAACAAGACGTTTCAGACTTAATATGACACTGCCATAATACCAGAGTGTCATTCTAAGAGAAGCCTAAACAGAGGCGCAGCCGTATTTAGTTTTTGATAACTGGCCGTTTTTAAACCTAGTTTGCTACTTATCATCATGATCATGAAAAATCGTTTACTAATTCCATAATATTTGTTAAAACCTTTCGCTAACTCACCAGTTCCGAAACCTCCTCTTTCAAACTGGAATGCACTCCGATCAGAAACGGCGTTGGAGTAGCCAAGACCTCTGCCAACCCCGCTGGTAGTAGAGGGATGTATACGTGAGCATATCTGAAGGGGAACATGAGAGCTGCTAGGGCTCTGCACGCGGCCGCTAAACGGGCTGCTGCTAAGGAGACCAGCAGGACTTTGTGCTCGCTCATGACGGCGCACCAGAGTGTTACCGAATTGTGGATACCTGGAATGAAGAGGTATTGGATGAAAACTGAGAATAGAAATCCGTTAGTATTAATTTGATCAAATATAATATATAGCTGCGCCCCGCGATGTCACCCGCGTAGGTTTCGGTATGTTTTTTTATATGATCTGCTCCTATTGTCACAACTTGATGTTATATATAGCCTAAAGCCTTCCTGGATTAAGGGGCTATCCAATAAATTTTCATATCGGACCAGTAGTTCCTGAGATTCGCGTTCAAACAAACAAACTCTCAGCTTTGTATATTAGTATAGATTAAAAAATGTCGACCTCGCGTTTAGGTAATTAATTTGCTAAAATAGGAATATTTTGCCATCATAATAATTAAGCTGAAAGACATCTACTGGAGGATTTGAGTTCAAGCAAGGATCAGTCCTGTGTTTCCCGCATCTAGTGGGTTGCTGTAACCTACATCAGAATTTCAATCCATCAACAATAAAGACCAGTCAAGATCAAGCGAATCACCTGATAGATGCACAACCAGTGCTGCTTGAGGATATTAAACTATTTATTTTAGTCAACGTACCAAGCAGTCTAAGCAGCATATACACGGCAGTGTGAGTAACAGGCATGGGCGGCGCAGCGGGCGGTTGGAGCGCCTGGCGGTCGCCGGCTCCAATGCTGAAGCGCACCTGCGGCCCGCCCGCGCCCGGCACCAGAACGCCGCCCACCAGGTTACCGACTAATGTCTCCAGAGGCACGCCTAGGTTCTCTACCCATACTGTATAGATTATACCGAGGCAGTTCTGGAATGGAAGAATTTTTGGTATTATAACTTTTTAATCAATTAAGAAGAATAACAATGGAACTTTATCGGACAATCTATGTCCGTTAAAGTTCATCATAGTAAAGTCCGCTAAAGTACATCGAAGGGATAGCAGGCATGATTTCTCTATTACAACTAAACTTTTAAACTGTTATGCCATTCTTGTTTGAAACTGTTGGTTAACGTTACTTACAAAAGCAACTATTTTGTTAAATGCAATTTGAAACTTAGTTGTTTTTGGATTAATTGTTAGCGGTATTTTTAATGTATACGCGTGAGTCAAGTGGACATGCAACAACCCGCCATAAGGCAGTCTCATTACATTGTCTTGATCTTCA
This sequence comes from Sesamia inferens, assembly GCA_037179545.1. Classification (NCBI taxonomy): domain Eukaryota; kingdom Metazoa; phylum Arthropoda; class Insecta; order Lepidoptera; family Noctuidae; genus Sesamia; species Sesamia inferens. The sequence continues at coordinate 9,097,047 of CM073935.1, read as the reverse complement.
TTTTGATTTGATGCACAAGCTTTAGTATTGAATGCTTTCCGCATGTCCTTCCAGGGGGTCGAGTCTGCTATTTTATATCATTTTGTCATTCCAGCACGTTACCATTGTCATTTTGGTTTTATCCCGTAATCTGCTAAGAACATAAAGATCGGTCATTGATCTCGTAACGGAATGATCATTGCTGTATTGCCATTATTATGAAACTCGTTAGTAGAAATGAGTTTCCAAAAACTACTACTCAATTTGAACATTTCGTAATGCAAAATTTTATTAATATATATTTTTATATATTAATTAATATTTTATAAGCAGTCTGGAATAGTAAATAGTTCTTAAATAGCAAAAAACATTATTGTAAAACTATAAAACTAGATATTTTGTTATCTGTTAAAGTCAATGTGACATTAATACAGACTGACTGACGTTTATGTTTCTTTTAACAGCTGGTGTTTTGTTTTGTATTTATTTTTGTTTATATTATTAAAATTATAATTACTACGTAAAGAAAAACAAGGCTGGATGTTATTGAAGTCAGGAATACAAATGCTCTTTGACTGCGGTCATTAATCGACAGAGCTCCATCACAGCAAAAATGGTTCAAGGTCATCGAGATATCCGTGTCAAAAAAGGTAATTACGCACTGTTTATATACATAATTATACGTAATTCATCTTTATGAAAGTTTAGTAGAATAAACCTAATTATCCTAAATCAGAACTTCCACTCATTGGGTGTTCTACAAACATACCCACAATAAGAATTAAGTAGCTTTGAAAACATTAACATAAAATTAAATATAACCCCCCAGCTAAGCTTGTGTTAGATGTAAGTTTACATCAGTAGTAGTACATTGGCCAGAATTTAAATTATTTATTGCAACTACATACTAAGCGCTAGGTACCAAACCATATTAGATAGGTATAAGAACTATTAAAGTCAATTTTGTTTTACAGGAACTCTGCAGCATTACCTATAATGTCATCAGATTCTGAGTCAGATTTCTGGAGAATGCAAGAGGTAAATTTGACAATTTATTAAAAGCTAGTTTAATGAAATATATTTTAGGACAGATCTCCTAAAATATTAAACAAACTATAACCTACTAAGTATGTCCATATACTTAGTAGGTTATAGTTTGTTCATATAATAATAGTCCATAGAAGATAAACCCCCTTATTCATAAAAAACTGCTTAAAGTTAACTAGTGATTAGCGATTCTTTAACCATACATTTTTGACCTTTTAACGTCACTTAACTTAAATCGTCCTTTATGAATAAACACCAGTGTTTAAGGGGTTTATTCATAATCGATTATTAAAGTTAAGTGACGTGCAAGCTTCTAAAATGTATATTTAAAAAATCGCTAATCACTAGTTAACTTTAAGCAGCGTTTATGAATAAGGGGGAATATGTCTAGCGGTATGGGTTACAAATGGATGTAATAAGTAAATGAAACAGTGTTTATAAAAAGATTAATAATTTATTTTAAATCTTTGTTTTGTGCATGACTGCGGTGGATCTGTAACAAAGAGTTAAATCATTTTAATAAAAATTAGAGTGTTTTCATAATTTCCTAGACTATTGAGAAGGGTTTACACTACATACCTGCTAATTTATTGTATGCATTTTTCCACAGATAGTCAACAAAAGCCTGGTGCAGTGCTCAACCTTCAAGAAGATCCTGGTTCATACTGCACTGGAAATTAAAAGACTGATTATTGATGTGTTAATATTATTACATTACGTGTTGTACCTAGGATTTGTTTTATTATTTAAATGACAAAATGTCTTTTTGTTTTGTATAATATTTTTTTTTTTACTTAATGTAAAGTAGATATTTAGTTTATGAGAAAATAGATATATAGTTATAAATAATAAAATAATAAAAATGTTTTATTGAAAAAAATTTTACAAATTTGAACCTACGAATATATTAGAGTTATAAATAAACGTTGATTTTTAATAGGTATAGTAGTTTCATTTATGTTGCTAAAAGCAAAAACAGAAATCAGATCTCCGGTCTGTCATACTATAAAGGTGCTGAATAAGCTTATGGGTGTATGTTTGGTCTTCTGTGAAAGAAAGTATGCGAGAGAGTCCGCTGTTCCATGTTAGTTTTAGTAGTTGTTTTTAAGTTAATTAATGTAATTAGTGTACTGTTTTAGTTAACAATAAATAAATAACTGATAGAAGTCCAACTATTATGTACCTTTACCAACATAGTTAAAAGAAATTCATACCTGTCGCAGTACTTCTGCATAATCCTCATCAGGTGGCAATAACGCTATTGGCATGTTTGCAATATTTGTGGTTTATTTTTTAGTTTCCAAGTCTTTGTTCCTTCATTGATTGCACTAGACACAGTAATTTGCGAAACTTTAAGGAGGGCAATGTCCTTGTCCAATAAAATTCTCTTAGGACTCTGATGCATAAAATGCAAGTGCTATTAGAATCTGCAATAAAAATATAACATTAATCAACCTATTTCGTGTTTGTAGCTATAGATTACAATAGATTAATAGGTACATCAATTGTCAAATTACGTTTCCTCACCTTAATTTCTGCCCATACGCTATCAATTCGACGCAGTCTGGTCATAAGGAGAATGAGTTCTTCAATTAACCCTCTTACTGAGACATATTCAAGGTAAAACGTTTTCAGAAATTCCGCTTTGGGAACATTAATAAAGGGATCTATATTCAAACTCGTCAAGCGATGTGTTCGACGTCTCCTGCATATTATCTTCCTTCTCTAGCATCCACTGAGTTGGCTAGTAATGAAAACATTCTCAAATATTCCACAAACACAATAGATATCACACTTTTTGTACAAAACCACCACCACCATCGAGCTGCCTTGCTTCGAAAAGCAATGTTTGTACAAAGACGGCATCATAACAGTTCAATGATCAAATGAACTGTCAAAATTTTAGCAGATTACCGAATATGTCAGTCATTGATTTGTCATTTTGGACAAGATTACCGTTTTATGCCATTTTGTTCAGTGATTGACCACTTGGCACGCCATTGTGTTAGTAGATTACGGATTTTGTCAAAATCGGTCATTATGACATTAAAAGTCGACAATTTTGACACTATTGCAATAGCAGACTCGGGGCCCAGTTCACATGCAGAAAAGGCTGCAGAGAATTAAGCTGAGGTTTTATTCAACAATCAATGCTGCATTAATTTAATGCTGAGGAATTCCAGGGATCCTAAAAAACTTTCCACTTTTCACGTCGATATAGCTGATAAAAATTAAGCAGAAGAATTCAACAAACCCTACAAAATTCTGCTGTAGGCCTAGTATGAGTTTTCATTACGAAACTAGTTCGTCGATATCGAGCGCGTTTGACTCAGCGATTGGCCCGCTTCAAGGTCGTAAGAACTCTCAACCAATGAGAGCGCCAAACGCGCTCGATATCGACGATCGAGTTTCATATTGAAAACTCATACTAGGCCTACTGGTCTTTGGGAGGGTACTACATTTTCGTCATCCGTCATAGTCATCATCCGATGTTTTGTGATGTTATGTATGAACCTACCTACCATACCTACCTAATAACTTTAATTAATAATTATAATTGTTAGACGATGGAGACTAGTCCACACAGGGAACTCTAGTGTGGAGGCTAGTCCTATTTAAATATTTTCAACTACTGTAATGTCCTTATTATTATCAATATACAGAACAGTATTGGTACTTACTCTGAAGGTATCGATGTAGTCCTGTCTCGACACAATGACGAGGCATTTGGGAGCATACATGATACTGTGGTGGGTGATGTTTGGTACTGGCCGTGCCGATTCTAAAGATTCTTCGTCCTGTGAACAAGGAAAAAAATATTGAAAGACAGAAGAAGAATGTCAAATAACGGATATTTTAGGATATTGTACCAAACGTAAAGACATATTCCAAAGAAATATTTTCATAAATTTATAGTTTTGTATCTTCAATATTCTTTGTTCGAATTTCTATATAACCACAGTAATTTATTCTAGTCGTGAAAATAAAAAGGAATTAATAATTATTGATAACAAACAAAGCAAAGAGAATATCAAGGATCGTAGCAGGTGACTTTCTGCAGTTTCTGCCAAAGGTTATGTAGAGGCACTAGTAGATCAAGTTACTACAATATATTAAATTTCTTTAATAGATTTTCAACTTTATCTCTAAAGCATTAATGTTAAAGGATGATTGGGAAAATTTTACAGTTTCGGGTAGGTCGACCTTGTAACGGTATCTACAACGCCACATCGAATAACATGTCATACTGACTTCACGTAATTATTTTTTTTTTGTTTGTTCGGAGTGATTTTTATAACCCGTTCCTATACACGTATAATTAATCTACTAGCGACTGTACGAAAATACATACGTACCTAATCATCCGATAATATTCTAATACAAGTGAAAAACTAAACCTCACGTAAAACTCCTATAACAACGGTTGAGACATTCAAACTGCCATAAAATGAACATAAACTCTGCGATAGCCGTCACAACCAGGATAATGGCAAAAATGACGTGATATTAAACTGCAAAATGAGTATTTAGTATGGCACCCTCCGCCGCCTCTCTCAAACCATAATAGGGTGGGGTCGTAGATAGAATCCCAGATTGCTTGTTGATAGCTGCCGGCAGCTAGTAAACAAGATTTTCGATAAACACTTCAATTATTAGGTGTACAAATAAGTTTCCGCCGTTTAACAAAAGATGCCCTTACTAAGAGGTTTCGTTGAAATTGTCAGATGTAAAATGTGAATATCGTAAGTTTGGACACCTGCATACAATTAGAGTATTAGTGACTCTATATCAGTATCACATACTTAATTTTGTGCAAAAATGTCAAGTTTTGTGCCGAATAAGTGTCATTTGCGGGAAATTATGTTACTTCTTTAATTTGAAGAAATCTGCAGCTGAGGCTCATCGATTGTAGAAGCTTATGGTGAAGCTGCTTTAAGAGATAGAAGTAGTCGTGAGTGGTACCAAAGATTTAGAAACTGAAGACAAAGAACGTAGTGGAAGACCGAAATCGTAGGAAGACACGGAATTGGAAGCATTATTGGAGGAAGACAGAAGAAAGAGGAAAAAAGCGCTCATTATTACTCCAGACATGACAAAATTATTCTCCTACATGATAATGCTCGTACGATGTTCAAAAATGACGGAAATTATTACACCTATTACAATTTAAATTCGTCGGCTATGTGATTATGGACTAATCGTTAAGAAACTACAGGAGTCGGATGAGATTAATAATCTCGTTAGCTAGTTAATATAAAGAACAACTGGCTGATGAGATAGATATTGAGTTTTTTTTTTTTTTTTTCATTTATAATCATACAGATACACACAAGGCAGTTATAGAAAGAAACCTCAAAACTGTGTCAAACAACATTGATACTTATAACATAAGCATTATAAAAAGACTTCTTGTAAGTATGTTTGTATTGACCAGACTTTTTGAGAATCACTACCCTATTACGTTACAGTTTTTCACTAAAAACTTAAGCGCAAAACTAGAAGAAAATAACAGCATTCCGCGCCGGTAATAACATGTATTGTTCTTCTTATTGGTTCCTCAATATCGTCTTCACAATCGAAGGTCTCAGTTTTTATAACACTAGAGCACAATCGATTTGCTTATCGCACTTGACGACGACTGTACAAACCATTAGCATAGAATATAGATCTATAGAAGGCATCCACACATAATTTTCAAATGCCACTTATTCGCCAAACATGTTGACAAATACATAGAATATGTTTGTAACAATCAAACGTTACATTAACTTGTGCACAATAAAGTTCAATTTACGCTACAACATACATTCATTTTATTCATTATAGAACTTTCTCACTCTAAAACCAATTTAAATGGGATTGAAATAAAGTTAATATTTGTTTAACTTAAAACTAGATAAATTTGAAACATTTGAAATAGAAAAAATACCTTAATCGTGCGCGTATTGTGATCTCAGTAATTGCAAGACCGAGTGAGCTTGCACTCGCTGTAAGTGAAACGTTCTATCGTGCTTCGATTAATAATGTATGTGTGCGTGATTTCCTAGTTTTATAGAACTGACCTTCTGCACTATCCCGTGCCTTTGTTACCAGCAAAAAGCATTCAATCAATCTAGCCTTTTGCAAAATGTTTTGGGGTCGGCTTCCAATCTTACCGAACGCAACATAAAACCAGTATTTTAATTGGAGCAACTTCTTATCTGACTCCCACAACCCAGTTACCTGGTAATACGATACCTTTTGTTAAGACTGGTTATCAGAATTCGGGCTTCTGACTACGGGTAACGCTTGACAAGGATGTACGAATAAGAACTTTCCGATGGATGGACGGGTTTTGGTATATAGATGGTCACTCATCCACGGAGCAACCGCCGAAAGAGTAGCTTAACTTGATCGATCGCCCTGTATGGCTATTATTGCTTAGCCATAGGCCCCTCTATCAAAACGAATGCATAAAACGGTTGAAATTTAAATGAATAATTGTGAGAAACCGATGCGTGTACCATCGGTTTCCTATAAAGACGTTTCGGAGAAGAAACGTTACAAGGATTAGAGGAATCATGACTGTTATTGGTTTTTCTCGTTATTTAGCTTCGAAGTAATGGCATTTCTATGTTCTAGGCACGTAGTTGAGCTATTTAAAGGTTGGTAGCTAAAAATTAAAGGAATTCTCTAAATTGCGAGCATATCGAGTAATGCCACAAATAACACATCCATTTCAAACATCATCATCATTTCAGCCGAAAGACGTCCACTGCTGGACATAGGCCTCCCCCGAGGATCTTCACGACGACCGTCCTGCGCCTTACGCATTTAGCGGTTTCCGGCGACCTTCACCAGGTCGTCGGTCCACCTTGTTGGGGGCCTACCCACGCTGCATCTTTCGGTGCGTGATCGCCACTTTAGAACCCGTCGGCCCCATCGAGCATCGGTTCTACGGGCAATGTGCCCGGCCTACTGCCAGTGTTGCAATTCTTTGCACTTTTTTCCAAAATCTACCTAGACTTTTCCCAACTATGTTGGGTCGGATTTCAATCTAACCGGATTCAGCTAAATATCTGTATTACACATGTAGCGACTACTTATCTGATCTCCACAGCCCAGATATTGGAGCCATTTGATAATTGACGCTACAGTTGGCGTAGTAGCTGAGTGATCGATTGCTGCGCTGCGTGTTGTAGGTTCCGATTCTCGCAGGGAACAAAAAATATTTGTATGGCTTGCGAGTAGTTGTTCCGGGTCTGGTCGTTTCTGTATATGAGTGTAAATGTTTGTAAACGCACCCACGAAACTGGAGAAGCGAGAGAGAGGAGAAAAAAAGATAAACTGGCATTACAGTAGTTTAATCTTAATCTGAATAAATTTTCTAAATTCTCAAAATGAAAAGCCATTACAATTCACACCGTGTTACGCAATAAGTCCGCTGTCACACTAACCCATACGAGAAAACATTTGCCCAGGCTTAGGGCCGGTTTTTCAAACTGTTACACTACATAAATAAAACCCAACCACACAGCGGTATTCCGCTGATAACTACAGACTTAAAAAGACCCTCGTCTCTTGCATGATTTGTGGGCTCCTACGAATATAATAAAACTTGGGTTACAGTACCATGAAGAGAAACCATCAATATATTACTTTAACACTCCAAGCTCACTTTTGGAACCAAAGACCGGTCCTATGAGCACTCCAGACAGATTACCAGGCATGTGACTTTGACTGTGGCAAAACATTTCACTATTTTTGATCCGATACAGACAGATGATTACCAGGCATGTGATTTTGACGGTGGCAAAACATTTCACTATTTTTGATCCGATTCTTATAATACTAGCTTATTATTGTGACTACATTGTAAAAGTCTCTCCTCATGCTGAGAAGGCAAGAGCATTAATCACCACGCTTTAAAGAAGACAAGTTGGCGATTGGGTCTTATCTATACATTCTCGGTCTCCCAAGGTTTCAAATAAAACGTACATTCAGTGAATGGCTGCCGAAAGAGGACTATCACGGAACGGAATCGCTAACCTACATAATTTAAAGCATAAAAGCGCTAAATACTCACACATACAAACATACACTCACTCCACCATAATTCACTACATCATAAACACTACCTAAACATAATCATCAAACATTTACTCTTACTCAATACAATTCACTCTTCACAGTCTCACTCCCATATTTTGAAATTTAACACAAGGTCAAACCATGTGTAAAATTTCATGTGTTCAACAACTTGCTTCTTCACTGGCTCCTCAGACACAATATAGCATACCCTATAGCTGGGCACTGCCCCTCACTAAGGTACAGGTCTAGCCTAGTTTAGGAGACAGGGTTAAAACTATTGTAAAAAAAAAAACAATAATATACTGAAGAGTTTTGTTTAACGCGCTTAACTTCATACTGGGACCCTTAGAAATAGCATGAAAGACAAAAAGGCCGCTAAGCGAAATCAAAGTAATAGCGCGGACGGGTGATGCAATGATGTCACGCGGTGGGTAGAGCGAACAAGAAATTTTACGCCGACAAAGTCGCATACAGAAGTTAATATTAACTGTCAATCCAGGTTCTTTGTGATGTCAGTAATGTTCAAGAATATATATATAAAAAAGGCATTACAGCTGAAAGCAAGCTCTTTGACAACAAACAAGAGTGTTACATTTTCCGTAATATCCGACAAGATTAATCCCCACACATAATCAAGATGTATTTAACTACTAATTACGTACACTAATAGATTAGCCTCATACATAGGTTGAGTACCGACATGTTAGTAGCCCATAATACCACCGAGACCCGACGCATCCGCCGGAAACGCGAAAGCAACGCAATCGTAATAATGATGACTTTGATTGTGTACTGCGACTTTTAGTCGCGAGAGATCATGCTGTATGCTGTAAGATAGGAATTACATGGAGTTTTGATGAGTGTGAAAATTTAAAAAAAATGTTGAACGTACGTAGTAGTTCGGCAAACGCTATGACGTTATTTTGTAATAGCAGCACGTGGACAGAGTCGTTTTGGAAAGCGACTGTCGAATGGTCACGTCACTTTGAAGCGCGGATCAAGACACTTCTCCGGGGCAAAACTGTCGGTTTGCCTATTTATTGTGATTGTCAATATTGAAGGGTATATGTACACGTCGTGTTTTAATTCAAAACATCACCTACGGAAAGGACCACCTTTACCACCACACAAAGATGGTGGCGACCCCACCGCTCCGCCGTCGCTGACTTCGACATATACAAAATTATTTTTTGTTTATGCGAAACCCAAAACACGTCCAGTATTTTTAACGCAAACTCAAACTCATTTATAGCGAAAATGGGTATTACAAACATCGATACATAAACTAGTTTGGCATCTCCATAATCCGCCTGAGGGCATGCAATGTTAATTAGTGTTTGTCTCTACTTATTGTACAATTACTATATTCATCTAAATTTCATTCATTCATTCGAAACAAAATAAATTAAAAAAAAAAGGAAAAAGAAGTCATAAAAATAATAAATGTCAGGAAATTTCGTCATGGACAGGTCAATTGGAAATTTATAAATATGTCAAACAATAAATAACCACTAATTAAAAACAAATCAAGTCAATAACCAAATACAATAATGTCATCTCTCTTTACCTATTAGATTGCATGTCATTTATAAATTCGTTTACACTCAGGGGCGTGCACAAAGATTTTGTTGAGGGTAGGCATACATATACCTACTACCCAAATCTCTGTGCTTATATATGGTAAAACTTAAAAAACGTAACTTATACGTAGTTTCAATTTAACATAGTCGCGTACTTTTTCGCATGTCAACATTGAATTGATGTTTGTGCGTGGCTACAATGAACATCTAAGTATGTGATTGATGATTGATGATAAGAACAAGTCAAATAAATGATATACGTGGGGTATTAGGTTTTTTTTTTGCCCAAATGAATACAATGAAATCATCATCATCATCTCAGGGTTAATACCAGTCGCATCCAAAGCTTTGGAATCTGGGGTCCGCTTTTCCAGTCTAATTGCTGATTTTGGCGAAATTTCGACATTTTCCGTGAAGCGACTGCCGTCTGACCTCCACAACGCGAAGGCAATATCGAAGCATTGAAGTTAGACCAATTGTTGGACTTTTGTGGGCTCCAACAACCCGTAACGACTGCCACTAGATGTTCGTATGGCAACCGAAACCAACGGCTTAACGTGCTTTCCGAGGCACGACCAGACCAGTGCAAATATTCATATTCATGCATACAAATACTTACACTGCGCGAGGATCGAACCCGCGCCTCCTTACGCAACGGCCGCGTTCGCTACCGCTACGCCATGGAGACTGTCAAAATACAATGAAATGGTATTACTAACTCAACTGTAAATAAGTAATAATTTATTTCTCAAAAAACTAAAAAAAATATATTTTACTATCTATAAATTAAATCAACGCGCCTATCTATTTTTAAATAACTCTGTAAAAATCAAATATATATAAGATCGTTTTGAAATCGCTAAAAGTTCTTTTAAAATGGAAATATAGAAAAATAAATTTTTCTTTTTAATTAATCTTTCATAAATATGCGTAATGCACTACTCATTGAAATCATAACTATTAAATTTTGCTAATTTGTAAACTTCAGGAAAATTATTACAATATAAAGTATAGTATTGAAATTCAAAAGCAAGTAGGTTGAAAAACTTAAGGTCTTTTAAGTTTTTATAACGACGAACTGTCAATGCCGTGTTTTAAAATAATATACCTACACGAGAAACAAAACAATTTATTTGTGTGTACACACTACACAACCTGCTAACCACATATAATTATCATAATACTTTTTTATAAGACAAAAAAGACAACCTTTTTTTTAAAGACAACCTTTCTTTGTGTTAAACCAAAAACTCTAAAATAAATGAATATTCAATTCCGCTTAAAACAATCAATATAGGTACATATTTAACCCAAATACACCAATAATGAAACAACATAAGCTGCTAAAATAAAAAGGTATTTGAACGAACAACAATCATGCTATATTTCTGAACTTCTTAAATTCGTCGCATTATTAGAAGCTGTGCTTATCATGGGCTTTAAACCCAAAGAAATTTCACGCACACGTACACAACAGTTTAGGCACACAAGCAAATAATTTTATACACAGACAGATACGGAAGAGGCACATTTTGTTTATGCTTACGCCGCTACGAGAAGTGGCGCGGGTGTCGCGCCTAAGGCAACTGATGTGTCTCGTTAGCACTAGGCCCAATAGATGGCAGTGTTATCAATAACTGATTAACAAAGTCTTTCAGTTTTAAGTTTGTAGTATATAAATTATTTTACTGTAGTATATTATAAATTATTATATATATATTTTTAGAAGACTATTAGGGTATGCACAGCTTATCTGCTTGTATGGAGCGCACGCGCCTGTTTACACTGTAATAGGCCTTTTCCACCAGTAATTTTTTAACTTTATGTTTAAATATATTATAGTTTATGCTTTCTAATATTTCTTTTGGTAGGTGATTATAAACGCGTGGCGCCATACAGAGTATACTATTTTTCATCAATGCACTTTAACTAAAACTAAAGAACCTATGTACAAAATTTCAAAAAAATATCATGAAAAATCACAAAGTTATGAGCTTGTTATCCTACTTGGCTGTCCCAACAAAAATATGGGCCACGCTCCGGGCGTGCGGGAGAACGGTGCACGAACCTCTGGCGTCAGCTGTTGCGCGGGCGATGACTACCGTAAGCTACGTTTCGCGCTCGTTAAACACACTGCAACAATATCTAAATGTATTTGGGAAAAAATAAAACACTGTGTAAAAATTATCGGAATCGATTCAGTTGCTTATTCTGAACAAACTATATTCAAACGTTGTATATAAATTGTTCAAGAGAAAAATTACCTACATTAAATCGCTAAACAACAGAGACTATATCAAGCCCCGCCTTCATTTAAATTTGGCTTCCCTATTAGAAAATTTAAATCAACGTTTTGCCACAAATTCTAAAACTGTTTTAGATTTACTTGATCAGTTAGTAAACGGTCAACGGCAAGATTTATATGGCAACTATACATACATAATATCACAGTAAATATCGTTCATCGTTTATTTTTTTTCTAGTGTTTTTGCAGTGTGTTTACCGAGCGCACAACTCAGCTGAAGTTATATCTTAGAACTAGGCGTGTGAGACAGGGTCCCACCTCGCCGTGCCGCTGTAGGCGCGGCCGGGTGAACGGCGCGAGACCATAATATATGTTGGGACAACCAGGTAAGATAACAAGCTAATAACTTTGTGATTAATAAAATTTCATAAATTTATGAAATTTTATAATACATTGATTCTTTACTTAAAAAATAAGGTTGTATAAATAAGGCCCGACCACACATGCGGAATCGTCATGTGGACTGTGAAGTTATTTGAACACATGCCTGTCGGCAAAAATATTGGGCAGCTGTAAATTAAACCATTTTAAAATAATGGCAGTCAAATATCAACAAACAGAAACTGCAAATTTATGTTCTGAATGTGTAGTAGAAATAATGTCAAATGTCAAAAAAAAATCCCAATCAACCTTGAAGCTTAATGCTTTAGCGATAAAGTTGAAAATATATTACTGAATTTGATATATTATTTATTATAGCTTTATGTACCTTAACCGTTGTACCTATAGGTGTGTTAAGGCGTCCTTACCTTTTGAGAAAATTTAAAAATGCGGAGTACGGTACCGATAAAAAAAATACAGTGAGAAAAGGTGTAATTTTCACATAAACTTTAAGGATCAATATCTGTAGATGTCTAACAAATCAGTAGGGCAATTCTCGTAATTTAAATGTTTAAAATACAATTGCAGTCTCATTTCGCCGACAAAAAAAAAAGACGTGTGGCACTCGGGGACTGCCGCGGTAAAGCTATTGCATAGCATTTTGTATCAATTTATGCAATTATAATTATTTATTTATTTTATTTATGCAGTATTTCTTTTTCTTTGATATTAATTCAAGTTACACTTTTTGAGCGTGGTGACCGATAAGAACTCACTCGAGTCAGTAAGCATGTAAAATGAGAAAACTAACATAGAACGATCCGTGTGAGAACTAAACGATCACTATTACACAACAACACTGATACCTTTGAGAAAGCGGACTTCCTCTACAATAGGGCAATTCCTCCGTAAGGTCTGTCTATGCTATTACTTATAATCTCTGTCATTGTGTGCTGTTTCGGTGCAATCGCAAGACCGGCCGGGCACTGAGGGGCAGGCAAGACAGCTATAGTATCCTTATGACTCCACCAACTGGTATTTCGTTGACTCGGAAACGGCGCACAGGGAGTACCACGAAATATACTCAAAGACTCCGAGGTTCTTTTTCAATATACCCCACTGTTTTGTCGTGGTGGCCTAGTGGTTAAAACACCAGCCTCTCAAGTATGAGTGCGCGGGTTCGATTCCAGGTCAGGCAAGTACCAATGTAACTTTTCTAAAGTTATATGTACTTTCTAAGTATATTTTGGACACCAATGACTGAAGGCGAAGGAAAACATCTTGAGGAAACCTGGGCTTTATAAGTCTGAAATCGCCAACCCGCATTGAGCAAGCGTGGTGATTACGCTCAATCCTTCTCTGTATGAGAGGAGATCTGTGCCCAGCAGTGGGACGATAAAAAGGTTGTTGATGATGAACGGCGTCGGTGTCGAATTATTTGTTATCAATTTAATATTTTCGAGCTGATCTTTAGTAACATAATCACTTCTGATTGCGTTAACATCTGACCGTAGAATTAATAAATCCTTCATCAACTTCTTTACGTACGTTCTACGTAGTCAAAGCAAACTGGTGGCAATTTGTGAAGGTCATATGCCACAAAAACTGGGATTGTTCGGGATCCGTGATTTTAAACACCGTAATCGTATATTTTAGGTCTTTCTGCTTTTTGTTCTTACGCCTCGATACATGTTTTTGTCTTGTCTTCGTAGAAACAAACAATAACTTTTTGCCTCATCAATGTCTTCCTCAGAAAAAGCCGACGAGCATATTTTTATTAAACTTTCGTTGTTTCGTTTCGGAGATAACAATATTACAACTCGTACACTTAAATGTACTCGTATTAACATTGTTCACCGACATCTTTCTGTAATATTTTATTTAATAACAACTTCAACTTCAACTCTTGATCTGGTCCCTGTGGATAGATACCACAATTTTGCCAATAACACGTGTAACAAATTATAGAAATTCTTTAAAAAAATATTTCACAATAATGGCGGATATCGCCAATAGCAGTTGTAAAAACAACCGCGTGAGCACTTTTTACTCTATAAAATCACGCGCTTTTATTTAGTAAACAACACTATAAATAATTTAAAAGTCCAATGAAAAATTAGCGTGACATTCATCTTAGCTTTTTCGTTAAAAAAAAGCTATTTTATAAAAACACTACTAAATTAATTTGAATAAAAGTACTTAATAATTAATTATATGAAAAGTTTTTAAGGTAGCCATGACAACGTCGATGACGTCTATGACATATCTCTATAGAAGACCTATTTCAGAGAGAAAATTAATCGCAAGTTTAGCACATCGCGACTATCAGTAACATGGCAAGTGTGTAGAACTGAGTTCGCGCCCTGCAATATGCATGCTCTTTTTGAAAATCTATAAATTGTTTTCAAAAGATGTAGTCGCACGCACACAAACATACCGTGCCGAAGACTGCCGAACTGAAACGACGTTAGACGATGTACGGCCTTCAAGCCACACTTCCGTGCCCGTCGGAGTGGGGAGCGTGAGGTTTTTTCGTTACGGAATTTCTGGATTCGGTCCCCGCGCTCAAGGCCCGCGATAGAAGCTATGCAATAGCTTAAAAACAAAATAAGATACATATTTTAAACAGCGTAACAAACACACTATCATTCATTTTGACAGTTCAACAACAATCATTTTGACAGTTCAACAACATTCATTGTTTTATTTACGTTGTTGAGCAGACACGTTTTCGAACATATGGAGCAATGGATTAGCAATATGCTTCGAAATGATTCCAATTGATAGTAATAGTAATGGTACGCAATTAGGGTGCAGTTCGAGACTGAGATCATACTGAAAATTTATAAAAACTTGAAAATCATGAATTGACTCTGAAATCGCAACAAATCTCATCTTCTCTTCAGATACATTTTGTACAGCTACAATTTTAAGGCAGGCACGGATGACAGTAGGTCAAACTACCCGAAATTGTCAAACATTCCCAATCGACCTTGAGTCTGAATGCTTTAGAGATAAAGTTGAAAATATAATAAAGAAATCTGACAGACGCTTATAGCTTGACGTGCTGTCGTCAGTACCTTTTACCGTCCAATTTCAAAAATCTACCCGGAATTATGCTTCATTTCAGTATTCAGTTCACGAAAATCGTACCCGATTCGTTAAAACGTCAATCTAGATGTCCCAGTATCGAAATTTCAACGGTGATCGAATAAGTCAGGTGGAAAATTGAGTTTCCCACGGTGATGGAAACATTTACATGTGTAGTATATATGAATATTGCATGGAAATCGAATAGAAACGAGAGCTATTTGATAGCGTAAAGGGTGTAAAGTTTTATCAAAATCAATAGTCCCGTTCCAGCATTATATGTAACATATTATTCCTCGTCTCCTCCTCAAGTCGTTCTCCTCATTGCTGAGGGTCGTGATGTCCCTGTGGAATTATCCTCTTCTTCACAATAGTTCGCCATTTGTTACGGTCCCTAGCCGAGAGTATAGCATCATGCAGGTCGGTGTCCAGAGATGAACGAATTTGGTCTGTCCACCTTATTGGACTGCGACCTCTGGAACGTCGTCCATCCACCTTACCAGTAACCACCAGATGTCCGAGGTTATCTCCATCCTTTCTGGCAATATGGCCAAAATACTCCAAAATTCTTCGAAGGCAGACAGAGGAGACTCTTATTGTGACACCCAGCTCTCGAAGCTCAACATATTATTATGTATACGTAAATACGTTCACGATATAGCGATATTGTAGAATAAAATTCAAAAGAGTTGTTTATATCTGTCCATTCCATATATTTCCTTTTCCCAACAAAGGTTTCATGTAAAGGACATTTTTAGGTTAACAGCAAACGATATTCAGTTTCACCAGTACAGAAGTCGTTGCTCCCTTTTTAGGGTTCCGCACCTAAAAGGTAAAACGGAACTTTATTCATGAGACTTCGCTGTTCGTCTGACGTCCGTCCGTCTGCCACCAGGCTGTACCTCAAGTACCGTAATAGCTAGACAGTTGAAATTTTCAGAGATTATACATATATTAATATTTATTATTATAGCGGCAACAGAAAACGCTATAACAACTACTAAACATAAAAAAGAATAAAATTTTTAAGGGGGGCTCCCATACAACAAACGTGATCTTTTGTAGTTTTTTGCTCCATATTAATAACGGAAATAGATAGACGCTTGAATTGTTCACAGAACAGATGTTAAACATTTTTTTCCGTTTTTAAAGATAACGGTACGGAATCTTTCGTACGCAAATCCGACTCGCACTTGGCGCACTTTTTTATTAAGTGTGTGTGTGTACTTGGCAAGGAATATTCGCATTGCTTTGTCTTATATGGCTTTGTCTCCTTTGAGTTTTGACCCGGATTCCCTCTTGAGAGCACTGTTTATGCGAAACCGGGAAACTGTGTGCGCTATTTACGAGAATCCGAAGATTTCCGTAGCTTTATGTTTCCTTACTTTGAAAAAGTGGATGTTGTTGAAAAACTCTTGTAGATACCTAAGCTAAATATTTTAATGGCTAAATTATTTAATACGTTTCTGTGCACGACAGACATGCAGGACCATTTAGTGGACGTATGCGGTTGCACTCTGCACGTTCTGATGCACACTCTGTTGCTGGGTTGGTGGAAATAAGTGAGACTTCGGTGTGTAGACTTACTTGGTTTATATTCTTCAAATTATTAGCGGAGTCACTATTTAACTTATACTACTATTGATTTTAACTATTACTTCTTGACTGTTGATTCTGTAGAGATCTTGTAGGGATCTTGCTGTTGATCTGTGCTGTAGCTATTGACTTCTCGAAGATGAAGATGAATGTGTTTCACTGTAGCTATTGACTCCTCGAAGATGAAGATGAATGTGTGTTGATGCTCAAACGTGGGGCCTTTTTATACTGTGACAAGGGCGCAAACTGTGGGAAGGGACGAGATCGTCGGGTTTCACCAGCCATTGTCTTACGCACGTTTTTGGGCTGCATCCTAAACCTGAGGGTCTTCACTTTATAACGTCCATTACAAGGGGTCATTTTATTGCGCCTATCCCAAGGAACCAAGGACAAGGGATTTTATGGCGCCCACCTTTTTGGTGTTCTTATGTTCAGCCAGATGTGGGACAACTATTTCTAATTTTATAATTTTATGTCTGCTGCATTTTATGACAAGGGAACACTTTATGACGGTTAACTTTTTAACTTTTGTCACTGATATTTTACCAAATGTTCCCAGTCATTCCTATCATAATTGCCGCCTTGCCAGATGTGTACAACCATTCCTATCACAATGAATGATCGTCCATCTTACGCTTTCTAAATTCTTACGCACAGATGTTCTATTCTAAGTCATTACAATAACATCTACTATACTGTATACACTGTTCGTGACACTATTCCTAATTAGTTCCTATATACTATTTAAAACTATTCGTCCCGCACATCACTCCCGCCGTGCGACCGCGTCGCAGCTATCTCCGGTGCGGGTTTGTCTTCCGTTTGGAGAGGCAGGACTACTAGCTTCCTCACCGGTCGTCGCAGCACACCTCCCTTAGTTCGGACGTCCACTGTTCGCACGATGTCGTCGGGGCCCGGATACGTCGCTATGACTCTGCCACGCGGCCATATATTGCGTGGCAGGTTGGGGTCGACAACCTGTACCTTGTCGTCGACTTGTATCTTCGGTCCTCTTCCATGTAGCTCCCGCCGGTGTTGCAACTCCGGGAGGTACTTCTGGAACCAGCGCTTCCAGAAAAGGTCGGCAAGCCTCTGTGCTGCTCGCCAACTGGATCTCGATGCGGCGTCTTTTTCGTCGAATGTGCCCGGTTGAGGCACTCGTCCTGAGCTTCCCAACAAGAAGTGGTTCGGGGTCAGGGCTTCTGGGTCCTCTGCACTGACTGACACATGCGTCAGAGGGCGGCTGTTGATGGTGTATTCCACCTCTGCGAGTAAGGTGGTGAGTACTTCCTCTGTAGGGTGACGCTCATGTAGCGTTGCGGCCAGTGCGGTCTTCACTGAACGGACCATACGTTCCCAGGCTCCTCCCATGAATGGAGCGCCCGGTGGAATGTAGCGAATTGGAGAATCTTATTGGATCGGGTAAAGCTTCTCCTAAACTTAGTCCCTTCTTGTTCGATACGTGGCATATCTTAACTTTCCCGTACGGTTCTGTTACTGATGAAGAGGTATCGATTGGTCTCTTGGGGTCGATGCAGAGGGCGTTCATCTCAACGTATTGCTTCGCTAGGACTTCCTGACTGTCTTCTATTTTCTCAGTGACATGAGACACAAAGTCTATATTGTGCCTGGAGGTCCGGATCTGTCTGCCGTGTAGTACCCAACCCAGTGGTGTGAGAGATGCCACTGGTTGGTACTTGTTGCCTCTTCTGACCTCCGATGTCATCAGGAGATGCCAGTTGTCTTGCCCAATCAACACTTTAGGCTTGGCATTGGCGTACGTGAGGTAGTCGCGGATGTCTGCCAGGTGCTTGCATCCCGTTACTGTTTCTGACTGTACTCGCTGAGACGAAACATGTAAGTTCTTCACCGTGCGTGCTTGTACTTGTTCTTCGTACCCGTTGAGCCCTTTCAACTTGATACTAACTCGACGCGAATTTGATTCAGACGCCTTCAGATCGTTGATGGTTTCTATTTTCAGTGGGTCGACGGGGCCTGTTGCTCCGATGCTGTTTGCCACGCTATCGTCAACTAGCGTGACTGTTGACCCGTCGTCCATCAACGCGAAGGTGTCGACTATACCCTTTGGACCCTTTATTTGGATCGGTATTATTTTCAAGAACGACTGTTTCTTACTCTCGGCCCAGGCTGAGTTGATGACTTCTGTAGCTTCCTTCGATGCCTCTTTTTTAGCCTCCTGCTTCTTAGTGTGATGTAACAGCTTGTGATGTGAAAATCTGCAGCTGTTGACAGCACACTCACGAGGACGGCAACTGTGAGTCTTGTTTCTGTATCGAAGACATCTGAAGCATAGGCGTTTGGACTTAGCTGCGTCCCATCTGCCGTTTTCATCTAACTTCCTGAATTGATTGCAGTCAACCGCTGTGTGACCGGTTTGTTCACAGACCGGACAGTTCGACGTATTCGTCCTTTCTGTTACGTTGTGGACCTTCTGTATTCTCTTCTGTTGAGTGGCTGCTGTTCCTGTATTTAGTTGTTCGGGTACAGCGTACGGTGCGCACAAGTCCGCTTCTCTTTTGAGGAACTTGTCTAGCTTCACTAGGTCAGGATCTTCCCTCGGTTGTACGAACGAGAAATCGTAGTATCTGTAGCGAAGCGTAGGCGTCAGCTTGTCTACGACGGTCTTTGACACTTCTGGGTTGTACAGATAGTGTACACAGCCGAGAGTTTTCAATGTTGCTACAATGTTGGACACTTTTGTTGCAAAGATGCAGATGTCCCGCGGTGATTCGGTGAGGCGTGGCAGGGCACGGAGCGCGTCCATTTCCATCATGGCGATGGATTCCGGTCTTCCGAATCTTGACTCTAAAGCCTTCATTATGTCTGCTGGATCCGTGTTGGTAATCAGCAAAGAGTCCACTGCTTCTTTCGCTTTGCCTTTCAGTGTTCTTCGTAGCCTGTTTGTATTTTCGATCGGCGTGTATACATTTTCTGTTTCGTAGTAAGCGGCGCGGAACGGTAACCACTCTTGATGTGATCCACTAAACAAAGGTAGCTCTATGGATCTCGGTCGTTGAGCTGCGTTGACGGCACTTGTTATTGCGTCGGCGAGCGCGGCGAGGTCGGATTGACCTCCCGCCGGTAACTGTAGTACATTATGTACTTGACGCTTCTGTTCTGTACTGGCTGGGACGCTATTCTCTATGCGCGTGATCACCGGCTCTGCTGTAGATTGATTCTGTTGTACGGCAACCACGGGCGTTCTGTTCTGTTGGTCCTCTAGCCAGTTGTCTACTCTTCGATCTGTTTCTTCCTTAGAGTAGATGGAGACATCATCTTCTTCATTGTCGGAGTCTTCATGTTCCAAAGTAGCTAAGCGTGCGGCGGCTAGCTCCACTTGCAGTCGCAGTAAGTCTTCCTTTGCCTTCGCCAACTTGTATGCCTTTGATTTACTGTAGGTCGATCCCCCCGCGCCCTTCCTAGCGGGGGTGCGGGGGTCTTGTAGTCCGCTCGGCAGTGGCAAACCATCTGTATTCTTGACCCGCTTTACTGTTGATTTTTCTGTTGCGGGTCGTGTTCCTTTGTTGCTGTGGCACACAGTTGTAGGCGGGTTCATCGTTGTAGCTGTTGACTGTGTCACGGAGAGAGTAGTAGCAGCGGCGGCGACAACAGCGGGGGGCGACACAGCGGGCGGGGCGGCGGCGGCGGCGGGCATTGATACGGCGGAGATCCCTGTGGCTGTCGAGGTACCAGTATATTCCGTGGTACCCGTTTCTGTTGTCTCCCTCGTGGTCGCTGTCCCTGTGGTAGCCGTCCCGGTAGTAACTGTTCCGGTTTCTGTGCACGTTCCCGTTGTTGATTTGCTAGCGGCTTTTCCCTCTGATCGTGTGACCGGCATATTGTTTATCGATAGCCGTCAGTCTACGACGCGAACTTATCTTGTGGCGAGGACTTGAGAGTCTTCACGTTTCTTCTAGCTGGATGCGTTCTTCACTTATTTTCCACTTATCCGGACATCGAAGCACCATTAAATATGTGCGTGTATCAGGATACGTTCTTCACTTAATTTCCACTAATTCGGCTATCGAAGGACCAAATTCTGCGTGTATCCGGATGCGTTCTTCACTTATTTTCCACTTATCCGGCTATCGAAGGACCAAATTGTGCACGACAGACATGCAGGACCATTTAGTGGACGTATGCGGTTGCACTCTGCACGTTCTGATGCACACTCTGTTGCTGGGTTGGTGGAAATAAGTGAGACTTCGGTGTGTAGACTTACTTGGTTTATATTCTTCAAATTATTAGCGGAGTCACTATTTAACTTATACTACTATTGATTTTAACTATTACTTCTTGACTGTTGATTCTGTAGAGATCTTGTAGGGATCTTGCTGTTGATCTGTGCTGTAGCTATTGACTTCTCGAAGATGAAGATGAATGTGTTTCACTGTAGCTATTGACTCCTCGAAGATGAAGATGAATGTGTGTTGATGCTCAAACGTGGGGCCTTTTTATACTGTGACAAGGGCGCAAACTGTGGGAAGGGACGAGATCGTCGGGTTTCACCAGCCATTGTCTTACGCACGTTTTTGGGCTGCATCCTAAACCTGAGGGTCTTCACTTTATAACGTCCATTACAAGGGGTCATTTTATTGCGCCTATCCCAAGGAACCAAGGACAAGGGATTTTATGGCGCCCACCTTTTTGGTGTTCTTATGTTCAGCCAGATGTGGGACAACTATTTCTAATTTTATAATTTTATGTCTGCTGCATTTTATGACAAGGGAACACTTTATGACGGTTAACTTTTTAACTTTTGTCACTGATATTTTACCAAATGTTCCCAGTCATTCCTATCATAATTGCCGCCTTGCCAGATGTGTACAACCATTCCTATCACAATGAATGATCGTCCATCTTACGCTTTCTAAATTCTTACGCACAGATGTTCTATTCTAAGTCATTACAATAACATCTACTATACTGTATACACTGTTCGTGACACTATTCCTAATTAGTTCCTATATACTATTTAAAACTATTCGTCCCGCACAGTTTCCCTTGCTCGCAAACTAAATTAAATAGTTCAATGCATCTCTCTCTTTCTATTTCATTTAGAAAAGGACAGAAGACAAAATATTTGTTTAGACCTGTCAAATTAGTCCGCTCCTGACGTAAATTGACATATTATTGGTCGCCATGTTCGCAATCGCGCTGTCCGTATGTTTATCTGCTTCCAGCTAATCTATGAAACGGCTAAGCCAATTTTGTTTGGACTTTGGGACTTCGCTAAATAAGAATAAATTGTGCGAAGCTATAGTCGTGGTGGCCTAGTGGTTAAAACACCAGCCTCTCAAGTATGAGTGCGCGGGTTCGATTCCAGGTCAGGCAAGTACCAATGTAACTTTTCTAAAGTTATATGTACTTTCCAAGTATATCTTGGACACCAATGACTGAATGTGAAGGAAAACATCTTGAGGAAACCTGGACTTTAATTAAGTCTGAAATCTCCAACCCGCATTGAGCAAGCGTGGCGATTACGCTCAATCCTTCTGTGTATGGGAGGAGACCTGTGCCCAGCAGTGGGACGATAAAAAGATTGGTGATGATGATGTGCGAAGCTAAATGGCCCAAGAGTGTAAGCAACATAAGTTTAGTACCACTGTCTGTACACATACAGCTGTATTATAAGTAAGATTTAACTCTGTATAGCCTGTGTAGCTACCATGAGTTTACATTACGAGACTCGATCGTCGATATCGAACGCGTTTGACTCATCGATTGGCCCGCTTCAAGGTTGTTAGAACTCTCAACCAATGAGAGCGCAAAACGCGCTCGATATCGACGACCGAGTCTCGTAATGACAACTCATAGTAGCTGCACTGAACGATAAAACTCCAGTTCAGTTCAATACCAAATGTAAACAGACATTTAGATGATCATTATGCCTAGTATGAGTTATGAGTGCTAACTATTAATTTTCAATTCGTGTTGCAGCATATTTCAATAAAATCACTATAATAACATACACAATAACTTGGTATTTCGAAAAACCATAAAAAAAGTAGACATTAATTTTACGTGATAGGCCTACAAAAAAAGAAAGATGGATGAAATCCAGGTATTAAACACATTTTGTGGAATTCAACAAATGAATAAAGTTGAGGTATTTGTCAATACAATTTTGCGTATTTATGCTAGATGTATTGTGTGTCTTTAAGTCTATGCTGAATAAATATATTTTATTTACTTTTTTAATTACTTTCCAATCAACTGCATATTGCATGCATTGTAATACTTTCAAATATGGGCTAAGTATGACTAAGTAATATATATATATCAAAAAATTTAACCTATTAGGAATTTAGCTTATAAATGTGTGTCATATTTCATTCAAATCGGTTAAGCGTACTATGCAAATCAAAAATATCTAAACAAATAAACTGTTTACATTAGTAGGAAGTAGAATTATTACTTTTATGAAAGTCTATCTAGAAAAGGTTGTTAGCATCTGTCTTTTAGGCGTAAACAACTCGTTGCCTAGCAACGGTTTGTTTACCTCTATTCTTTATCGAATTTGACCGACATATAGGCCTACTGACTACTCATCCGCGCTTCGGGATTAAACTATGAAATCTTTCAACCGTGTTAACGTCTTAAATATTTCCATTTAAATCTCTCTCTGTTTCCGCTCTAAATTGTTGTTTCATCTTAAGATAATGGATTAATGTTTGAAGCACGAAGTCTTTCGCTTTGTTTTTGATAAGATTTTGGTCTTAAATGGAAATATATAAATATGAGTCAGGAACAACTTGTTTGTAATGAGGCCTCTTCAATAAACTCACCATCGTCATCGCTTTCGTCGTTGTTAATCAATCAGCAGATTCCCGCATGAGTTTGCGAGTCGGCTAGTGAACAATCAGTTTAATTCATTGCAGTTCACTGTTTAATACAAAATTAATTCTTCCGGCTTCTACATTTATCTATGTATGTTGTCTGGTTCACTACGCCAGATGACCGGGACTGTATCTAGCGTAAGTAAGTATAGTGAAGTGTGTCTTCTCTATACAAAATTATTTTTTGTTTATGCGAAATCCGAAACACGTGTCCAGTATTTTTAAGTAAAGAATCTATGTACAATATTTCAAAAAGATATAATGAAAAACCATCAAGTTATGAGCTTGCTATTCTACTTGGTTGTCCCAACAAAAATATGGTCAAAGGAAAGTACGGCCGGGCTAGCGCTGGCGTTGACCTCTGGCGTCAGCTGGGATCGGTAACTCCTCTGCGGTCTAACTCTAAATGTATTTGGGAAAAAATATAACATGGTGTAAAACTGATTGGAATCGATTCAGTAGCATATTCTGAACAAACTATATTCTGGTTTCGCATAAACAAAAAATAACGTTGTACAGTATGTTAAGAAAACCCTGTCCGACCCATAAGGATAATAAAGGTTAAGTAAACACATGATCAAATATAATATAAAATTTTACGTTATCATCATAGTACCAATACAAATGAATTTTGAAATAATCTTTTTTTCCCGCGAATTAATTCCAACTTCCCCGAAATTTGGTAATTTTTAAAAAAGTGACAACACCGGTATTATTATGAGCAAATAGCGATGCGACCACGTGCCGCGTGCCTTGCCGCCCGCCGCCCGCAGACGGGTGATTAACGCATATTTATTAAGTTACCTCTTTTTGCGAAATAATATTTATTTTTTTAGGGGGATTTTTTTTTTAAGTTTAGCCCGGTTTTGTATCCATTAGTAGAATCAGTTATCGATACCTAACAACACCTTCACGGGTCGGACAGGGTTTTCTTAACATACTGTATAAGAGGAACAAGGTAAAAAAATCCCCGAATTTTAACCAGTACAATGTCCATGATTTATTACATTTACTACTATAGTGTATGACGTGCTTGAAGTGGCGAAGGGCCAGTGATATGGTATGTAAAGGATGTCTCTGACATCGACTCACAAACGAGTACCATGGGTCCAGTACTGTATGATTCTGAACCCCCAATGGTGGAATTTCTTGTCAGCTTTCTCATGATTAAAAAAAAAATATATGTAGTTTTTTCACTTTGGACCGTTCATAATTGCTATACTTTTATAACCCAATAAGATTTTAAAGTAAAAATTAATTAATTCGCTAATTACACAAAAAAGCGCAATGAAAACAAAACTCGAAAAACTATCTTATCAACGGATTTAATAGAGTTCACATCAAGGATCAACGTCATACCTACAAACCCGCACGGTGGCACGCTTGCAACGTTCAAAGGCCGAGGCGACACTTTGTTTAAAACATTGTCATTTCTGTAACCGTTCATTAACGACATAAATGACTATCATAATTTTATTAGTGGCATGTGGTCTAGCTTTTTCGCGAAGTTTGCGTTACGATGTCAGATACAACCTGTATATGAATACTGGTAATAAGGTTGAATACGGGATCAAATGAGTTCTATAACGACTCATTTGTACATAAATCCTTAAATATATTAGATACAATCCCCCATTAAACAAGTTGGTGTTAATAATATGCTAATAAATAAGGAACCACGGTATTGAGTGCCTAATTAATCGTCTTCGTTCGATTAATGCGCAAATAAAGCGGACGTAGAATTAGTGCAACTGTAGCAGAATTTGTACATACATTTGGTATTTAAATACGCTCTTTGTATCCTGTTACGTGTTGTACAAACTGTGCCCAATAATTCAGCACATGGTTCGATCTGCTGCTTCATAGAAAAGTGAAAATATATGGAAGAGATGAAGAAGATTTATGCGGTGAAAATATATGGAAGAAATGTTTGTGTGTATATTTTAGATTTTACTATTGGTTAACCAGCTAACTCCATATAAGCAATTTTCAAGAGATGCTTAAAATTGTATATTCTTCATATATGTCACTTAGAAAAATCTAAAATACCGTTGTTAGATAATGTCGTAAGCTACTGTTTTTGATAATGTAGACGCCTTTATACCTGTTAATTAAAATATTATTCTATTTTTAAAAGAAAAATTTAACCAAATGTGAGTTAGCCTATTTGCGAATTAAGGTATCGATATTTTAGTGAACTCATTAAAACATTGATTTTTCCTCCTTTTCCTAGCGTATCTTTAGAAAAAAAAAATCAATAATTCGAAAGGTGAAAATGAACGAATCATTTTCGAAAGTTTCCAATTTCCGCATAGTTGTATCAGGATTCACTCAAACATTTCAACCAACTTATTCCAGACAGAAGCTTACGCCTGATACCATGAGATCTCTTATTTACACAAGAGATTAAAGTAATCCCCGAGTTAATCAGGAAGTAGTCAAACATTTTGTGGAGTTAAGCCTCACATGGTGTAATATTTTAGTCTTGCGCACAACTTCATGACTTTTGGCAAGTTTTACTTAATTTTATTAGTATTCTTCATATTTCTGGCTGTTCTTTTATGCACAAATACAAGAAAAACAATAAGGGTAAACATGAACAACGTGAACACATACCACATGAACAAAGATCAGACGCAAGCGTCGACTAGGACAGAGCACAGGTTAAAGTAAGATGGGTGAGAAACTCACAAGAAAAATAAAAATGGAAGGGTCCCCAAAGGAAGTTTGTCAAGGCGGTGCCGAAAGAATCAGCTACAATTATAACATTTTAAATAACTGTTTTTTTTTTCTTTAATCACGCAAATTGATTGTTATGTACAAAGCATGTTGAGGTTTCATATACAAAGTCTGGCTGTAAAAAGTATATTTTTATATATTTGAAATATGAAGCAGAGCGTGTCAAGTTGTTGACAAGAAAATCTAATATTTCTAATATTATTCTGCGGCTCTCTTGTAATGTTGTTTCTCTCCATGATTATATCTGTTAATATCTGAACTATTTGTTTCCTTCTAACGCGAATAACACTGTGCACTCTATCTCGGCTCTTAACCCCCGAGAATGGTTATGGGCCCAGAGAAGAAGGGAATTTGAGTTCACGTAAAACATTACTAAAACAAGTAAGTACCTACGAATAAATAATGTTTTCACAAACCCGTATTGAATCACTAAGCAAAGAGAATTATGACAGCTGGAAGATTCAAGCCCAAGCTATTTTAATAAAGAATGACGGGTGGAAATATGTTTGTGGTAAGGAAACTAAGCCAACTGGCGATATTGAGATTTTGAAATGGGAAGCCGAGGATGCTAGGGCCAAGGCTGATATAATACTAGCGATAAACGCATCCGAATTGCGACATATAAGAGGTTGCACCACGTCTAGAGAGGTATGGCTGAAACTGGAATCAATTTACGCCTCGCGTGGACCTGCCAAGAAGGCGACACTGTTAAAAAGGCTACTATTGCACAAGATGAGCGAATCGGGAGACATTCGTGATGAGATGGGCACATTTTTCGATGCGGTTGACAAACTGGAGGATGTGGACGTAAAAATAAATGAGGATCTATTGTCAATTATCTTGTTATATAGTTTGCCAGCAAGTTTTTCAAGTTTTCGTTGTGCTATTGAAACAAGAGACGATTTACCGAAGCCCGATACTCTAAAAGTTAAGATAATGGAGGAATACGAATCAAGAAATGCTAATCGAATACAAGACAGCGCTATGTACACCCAAAAGAATAAAAAACTTGTTAAATCGAGTACAAGTAACGGATCAAATGTAGGGAAGTATGGTTCTAATAAGCCTGCTACCAAACATGCATTGAAACAATCAAAGCAGGAATCTGGAATTGAAAGGAGAGTTTCACTAAACTGTTATCGATGTCATCGTCCTGGACATAAAGCTTCTGAATGTCGAACAAAAGCAAAACATTTCAGTTATAATGTTGATGTTGATGAGGAACTAACTTCTTTAAATGTTTCAGATCTTGGCAATAACATTGCTGATAGTCTAAACCAGCAATGGGTACTGGATTCTGGGTGCACGTCCCACTTATGCAAGGATGTACAAAAGTTTTATGGTAACCTAGAAGAAACTAGAGGTAAACTAAAATTGGCTACTAACATGGGCACTGAGGTCCGAGGTAAAGGTGTAGTTAGACTGTCGGCATTAGGTGATAATTCCGTAGGGACAGTAGAGTTTAAAGATACTCTTTATGTTCCGGATTTAAGAACAAATCTGATTTCAGTGGCCAAAATTACTGATAATGGTTACGATGTCAAATTTACGCGTGATTTTGCGTGGGTTCTTGATAAAAGTAATAAAGTCAGGTTAACAGCATACCGTCGCGGTAATTTATATTGCGTTGAAGAATATGAAGCTGCAAATGCTGTAACTGATCGTAATTTAAATGTGCTAACTTGGCATAAACGTTTAGGGCATCTGAACAGAAAAGATGTTGTCAAACTTTTGGAAAAGGTGAGCGAGCCTGTGAACCCGAACGACTTTAGTTTGGTGCGTGACTGTCAAGTATGTGCTAGAGGTAAAATGACTGCTTTACCGTTTAGTGAGTCAAATGGACCCTGCAATGAGAAATTGCGGATTGTTTATTCGGATATCGTAGGTCCAATGAGATGTGAATCATGGACCGGTGGTAAGTATTTCATAACTTTTATAGATGATAGTACTCGTTGGTGCGAAATTTATATGCTGAAATCTAAAAATAAAGCTCTCGAAGCATTTAAACTATACAAGAGTTATGCTGAAAACATTACAGGATCGAAAATCAAGTACTTTCAATCCGATAATGGCGGTGAGTACTGTAATGCTGATTTTGAAGATTTTCTTCGAAGAGAAGGTATCACGAGGAGATTAACTGTAGCTCGGACTCCACAGCAAAATGGAATTGCTGAAAGGATGAACCGAACTCTAGTTGAGATGGCTAGATGTATGCTATTGGAGTGTGATCTACCTATGAGTTTTTGGGCTGAAGCTGTTGACACAGCATGCTATATAAGGAATCGTTGTCCTACTAGAAGTTTAGGTGGAGAGATACCTTATGAAAAATGGTTCAACAAATCAGTAAAGATACATTATCTACGCAAGTTTGGTGCCAAAGTATCTATACTAAATAAGGATTCAAACAAGGATAAGTTCGCTGCTCGTGGAATACCAGGAATATTTGTAGGGTACCCCAGAACATCCAAAGGTTTTAGGGTGTGGATACCAGAACAGAGGAAGTTCGTTATTTCTAGAGATATAAAATTCTACGAAACTGAAGAAATTGGAAATAAAATGCTTCATAATGGTAAGGGCATTATCAATGATACTGAAAATATGGATGACAATGAGAAGAAGTTCATCGATATCAGTTTTCACCGGGAACCTGAGCGGACTATGGAACCGGAACGGTTTATGGAACCGGAACGCATGATGGAACCGACACTGGTACTGGAACCGGAACCGGAAGGAGAAAATTTCTTGAGAACGCGTTGTGCTCAATCAAGAGGAGTAGTAATGTCTAGAGGTCCTGGAAGACCCAGAGTGCTACATACAGGCCGAGTAGGTCGTCCCAGAAAAATTTATCAATCGGTGGAAATGGAGCATCCGGATAATACTGTGGAAGAGCCAATACAAGAAGAACCAGAACAGTCAATAGAAACTGAAGCTGGAGAAGAAACTTTTAGCGACTGTATTGATTTTGCCGGTTCTGCTGAATTATCGCTGAAAGAGGCCCTTAAAGGGGAAGAACGAACAGCTTGGAAAGAAGCTATTTTATCAGAAATAAGGAGTCTGCTACAGAAAGGAACTTGGGAGATCGTCAAAAGGCCACCAGACAAAAATATTGTAGGGTGTCGATACGTTTTGACAACTAAGACAAACGTGGATAAGTCAACAAAGAAAAAGGCAAGACTTGTAGCTCAAGGATTTAGTCAAAGATTCGGTGTTGACTATGATAAAACGTTTGCGCCCGTGGCAAGACTCGATAGCGTTAGACTACTGATGGCTCTGGCTGTAGAAATGAATCTGGAGGTTCATCAGCTGGACATCAATACAGCCTACTTAAATGGATACTTAGACGAAAAAATTTATATGCGGATACCCAAATTGCTGAAAGAATCTTTAATGAAGTTGAAATACACAGAAGGTGAGAATCCTTGTGTAGTTAAACGAGCTGAAGAAATGCTTAAAAGCTTGAACGCTGGCGGCGACGCATGTTTGCTAAAAAAATCCTTATACGGATTGAAGCAAGCGGGTCGGCAATGGAATATTAGACTTGAGAAGAAGCTAAAGGAAATGGGATTAACGCAAAGTTTAAACGAACCCTGTTTATATTTCAGAAACCAAGGAAAAGATCATTTACTTGTTTTAGTCTTCACGGACGATATCCTAGTGGCGTCTGAAAAAGGAGATCGCATAGCTCGTTTTAAAAATGAACTGAGAAAAGAGTTCGAATTAAAAGATTATGGTCAAGCAAAATACTTTTTAGGGATTGACATCCGACGGACTGTCAACGAAATAAGGTTGTCACAAGAGAATTATGTAAAAGAATTACTTGAAAAATATAATATGTTGGATGCGAATACAATAAAAACGCCAATGGAGACCAGTAGCAAAAATAATAAGGCGGGATGTATACAATCAAATAAAGAGGAGAAAAAGTGGCCATATCGTGAGTTGATTGGTTCTTTAATGTACTTGAGTGTAGCAACAAGACCAGACATAGTACATTCTGTAAATAAATTAGCGCAATTTTCTAAGAATCCAGAGAAAGAACACTGGATAGCGGCCAAACGTATCTTACGTTACTTAAAAGAAACTGTGAATTATGGACTGGTGTATACAAAAGCTGGTAATTGCGTGAAGGGATACTGTGATGCAGATTGGGGAGGTTGTCAAATAGATAGACGGTCATTTTCGGGATACGTTTTTATTCTAGGGGGAGCTGGTATTTCATGGATGTCACGCAAACAGCGTACTGTTGCAACATCCAGTTGTGAGGCAGAGTATGTAAGTCTTGCAGAAGCTATAAAGGAAGGATTGTATCTTCAAAGTCTGCTGCTGGAATTGGGACTTGAGAGGTATGCTTCTATATCCCTTAATGCCGATAGTAGATCTGCGATTTTCCTTGCACAGGATCCAGTGTTCCATGCTAGGAGCAAACATATCGACATCAAGTATCATTTTATTCGGGGTGTCCTAAGAGATAATGCAGGCATAAGTTTGGGACATGTACCCACTACAGATATGATAGCGGATGTAATGACAAAACCGCTACCTTGTCTTAAGCATTATAAATGTATTGATGCTATAGGTCTTAAACCTTGTTAAGATTTCTTATATGATGTGTAGATATATGTTTGTTTGATTAATTAAGTCCTGTGCGTTTTTAATTTTGATTTTATTTAATGTTTATAAAAGACTTTGTATTTGAGGAGGCGTGTTGAGGTTTCATATACAAAGTCTGGCTGTAAAAAGTATATTTTTATATATTTGAAATATGAAGCAGAGCGTGTCAAGTTGTTGACAAGAAAATCTAATATGTCTAATATTATTCTGCGGCTCTCTTGTAATGTTGTTTCTCTCCATGATTATATCTGTTAATATCTGAACTATTTGTTTCCTCCTAACGCGAATAACACTGTGCACTCTATCTCGGCTCTTAACCCCCGAGAAAGCAAACACACATATTGTTAATATAAACATTTTCATTTTTAATGTCTGGACTTCAAAAAAGACTACGATCCCTGAATTTGTTTCAGCTTTTCTTCTCAGAGGTAGTCAGTTAGGAACTGCCGGCTCCAGCTACTTTAAAAAAATAATATGACGTGTAAAAGTGATCAGTGATCCTACTTGTATAATAAACGATTTCATTTCAAATAGTTAAGTATATGAAACTATGAGACATTCTAATTAAATGATAAAAATAATTAATTAACCGCCTTAGTAAGACTGATTGTTGGACTTGCGAGACTTCTGAATATCTCCCGAAAGAAATCATATTCCTCGCTGTTAATTAAGACAAATGATGTTGGAAAAACAAATTCCAGAATAACTAATTCATGCATGAGCAGGATTAATTAGAAGGAATGTAGATAACATAGAAATGGGTTGTTGGAGCCCTCAAAAGTCCAACAATTGGTCTAACTGCAATGCTTCGGTATCGCCTTCGTAGTGGAGGTCAGACGGCAGTCGCTTCATGAAAAATATCTAAGTTTTAGCCAAAACCAGCAGTTAGACTGGTAAAGCGGACCCCAGACTCCAAAGCTGAAAAAGTTTCAGGTGGGACTTGGATTAACGCTGAGATGATGATGGTAGAGATCATAGAACAAAATACAATTTTTTTTTCAGCTCTATTCTGAAATTAAAAGTAAACATCACTCGATACCGTAATACAAACGCAAATTTAAATCAGTGCCTTGAGCAATCGAAATCTCGATGGAAAGAGATATCGAGACGTGCTAACAGATTTTAATCACAAAACCAATCCCGTAACGTGTTCCCTTGCTTCAAATGCGGGTACACGAACTATACTCAAAGCTTCACTCCATGATCAACTCTATATCCTCAGAGAAATGGTTTACAATCGGATGACGAGCCGGGTCTACACAACTTCGAGCTTTAAAACTGTTGTACTGAAGTCCTAAATTCATTAAACATCTCAATTACGTCCGCACACTCTATTACGAACTGTAAAGCTAAGACACAGAGTGAAAAATTGCTAAACAGCACGAGTCTGACCAGTGCCCGCCGGTGGCGCTTCCTGCTATCAAAGCTTACATGGTTTTGCTTGTAAACAAACTTTACAAGGCGGTAATTAACATAGTGCTGGATGTAGGTAATTGTAGCCATGAAGTAGGTTGGCCGGTGATTGGTCAAAAAGTTCTGAAAATGGGAAATTAAGATAAATGTTTTATGGAACACCTTCGGAGTAGTAGTAAGGTATAATTCTTGCCTATTAGGTTAGGAGGGTAGGTTAAAATTTTCCGCTAATTTTGGTCGGGTACCATCGCCTTGTGATGGGTCGGCCACTCGAGTCAACGCGCGCGCAATAGAAGAACATTCCGTTTCTTCGCATCTACTGGGACGTTTTAAGTTTTGGACTTGGTGTTTAATAATATTACATAGCCATGCCATGATACTTAAACTTTCGCACATCGTATCCAGTTTCCTCCTGAATTAAAAGACTATTCTCCTGAGGTGCCTAAACGCCGTGCGTTCCGTCGGAACTACAGATAGATGGACCAAGTTGGTGGAATTTACTTATCCTCTTGATTTGGGCACGATTTGTATATACTTTTCATTTTACATACATACACTTACAATAACTCATATCTATCAACTAAAACACAATTCTAATAAGAGTGTTCAAGAAATTGTGTATCTTTTTTTTTTTTTTTTTTTTAAATAAACCAGCGCTTGACCACAATCCCGCCTGATTGTAAGCAGTGATGCGATCGTTGATGGTAAAGCGCGCTAGATTATTAAGAGCCTATTCACTCTAGCCTTGAAGACACTCAAATTGTAGTGTGACGGAAACACCGTCGCTGGCAAATTGTTCCAGTCCCTCGGTGTACGCCGTATAAAAGAGGAAGCAAAATGCTTCGTCCGGATCGCAGTGGTGTCAACAACGTAAGGGTGGAAACTCGCCGTACGAAGGATCGTCCGATGATGGAACGGAGAGAGAAAAAAAAAACGAACTCCCGCACAAGTCGTAGAACTTGAATACGTTATTCAGACTTTTACTACCACTCCTGAAAAAAACAACCGAAGCCTGTTGTTTCTATAGCGGACTATGAACCTTTTGAACTACGAACGGACAAATTTCTACAGAATCAATCAAAATTCTTATACTCAAATTAGGCTAAGATTTAACATTATTTGAACGTCAAAATTACAAGTCAGTCATCCATAACCCGCCCTTAACTGTTTACGATAGTACAATAAGATGGAAAGCGAAACCCTCGTTATCTTAATTAAATATGCTTCTGACAATCATAGCTACCAGATCGAGAAGGTCGATTAATTACTTCTGTAAGAGGCCTGCCTATCTTCAAGTTCTATGTCTACTTTCACGAAACTGAATCTCTCGTAACTTCAAAATTATCATTTAAAGAACGGTTTGTAACTCCGACATTGCATTTCTGTCACCAAACTCAAAAGACCGAACACTCAGTTAGTAGAACAATGAACTTTTTTTAAGTCTGGTCTAGACTCTGTCGCATCAGAGGCAACCAGCGACCCAATTATTTTAATGCCTACTACCATTGTGTTTGTGAGTTCTGACTTGTGACACAAAAATAACCAACAGCTGTTTTATTGAATAGCGTATGTATTTGTACATACATATGATTTTATGTTTCATAATTTTTCGTTTGGACATATAAAGATACTCCACAGGCAGTTTAGACTTAATTAAAAACATGGCGACTAAAAATACATCAAGCGCCGACTAATTTGACAGGACTAAATTAATATTTATCTTCTGTCCTTTTCTTAATGAAATAAAAAAAATATGAACTGAACTTAAATTTAATTTAGTTTGTGATTACGGGAACCGGCGCTATAAACTGTTGGTTTGGTTTTTGCTTGTTAAGTGACCCGAAGTATGGAAGAAACAGACATATTGCACCGCCCCCAATTAATAAACCTAAGAGCGAGAGATTGATGATGATGTAAGGGTATTCGTCAGCAAAATTCGAGCATCAAGCTACTACAATCTGTCAGATTTCCTTATTAGATTTTCAACTTTATCTCTAAAGCATTAAGGCTCAAGGTTCATTGGGAAAATCTGACAGTTTGGTGTAGCTTCACCTGCTGTCGTCCGTACATTCGACTAAAAATGGTCTTTCATCTGACATATTTATTTATTTAAAAAGTACTGCCACATCACAAACATTAAACATTGAAAATAATTAAAACTATTCAATTTATGGCCTGATGCATGCGACAATAATGGCGTACATAGCATTGGCAGTTCATCGGCTCGAAGATATAATACAATAGAGACGAAATAAAATAATACCTAATAAAAATACACCTTAAAATTTAACAAATAATACAGTAATAATTGATGAAATATTAATAAGAATGTCTAATAAATAATATGTCATATAAAAAAAGGATCGTTCAATAAAATTTTCCATCTGATATATTACGCTAACAATTTTAATCCTTTAGCAAACAAATTCGCAGGTGAAATAGCTTGATCGAGGTGTTGCTTTTCAAACAGTAATCCATCACGGAAAGCTAATATGTGCACACCTGTGTTGAATTAAAGAGGTTCGTTTTACTTTTATAAACACAAATTTTTGCCTAGTTTATGATTCTCCAGTTTTCAGTGTTTAAAAATCTACAATATGTAAAGAAAACCCTGTCCGATCCGTGAAGGTATTGTTAGGTATCGTTAACTGATTCTAATAATACCTACAAAGCCGAGCTAAACTTAAAAAAAAATCCCTTAAAAAAATAAATATTATTTCGAAAAAGCGAGGTAACTTAATGCATGTACGGTAGGCATACATCCGCGGGTGAAGGGAGGCAAGGCAGGCGGCACGTGATCGCATCGCAATTCGCTCCGTCACAAATGGTGTTGTCACTTTTTTTAAATTACCAAATTTTGGGGAAATTGGAATTAATTCCCGGAAAAAAAGATTATTTCAAAATTCATTAGCATTGTCACTATGATGATCACGTAAAATTTCATATTTTATTTGGTCATGTGTATACCTAACATTTATTATCCTTTTGGGTCGGACGGGGTTTTCTTTACATATTGTATACACCACACACTTAAATCGTGCTTGAAGCTTTTGATTTTGAGGATGAATTGTTTTATTGTTGTGCGAGGGGAACGTTTGTTTCATTTGATCAAAGTCAGTTTGGTTTAATTTAAACGCACTGATTTTGGTTAACAGAATACTAAAATTTATCTCATAACCTTCTAATAATCCTTATTAATATTATAAATCGGAATGTGAGTTTATTTGTTTGTTCCGATTGTTCTGAACCGATTGTTTTCAATTTTTGCAGACGTAAAGTTAGAAGTCCGTATTAAATAATAGGGTTTTATCCCGGAAAAAAATTCCCATGGGAAAATCTTAAAAGCACAATATAACCGAATTCGCGCGGGCAAAGCCGCGGGCGGAAAGCTAGTCTGTTAATATTACATTCAGAGCTAAATCCGAATAGTTCAGGAAGGAATCCATCAGGCAACAGGACTGCTGTAAAAATTATAGGTATTTTTGACATACAGAGATTGAGATTATCAAATCAAACGTCTTAAAAACACGAAAAGTGTCCTTCTGTAATTTGTTCTGCATTAAATATCGATTCCCATTATATTTGTGAAGTTTCAAACTTTAATATAATTTGAACTTGTAATACATAGGACATCACCATGACATTAAAGTATCAAGAAAAATGTACATCTAATTCTCTTCAAAAATAACTTAGCCTCAGTAACATTTAAAGTAGATGCATCATCATCATCAACCCAGTTATCTTCCCACTGCTGGGCATAGGTCTCTTCTCATACAGAGAAGAAGTAGATTAAACTAATCTAACAATTTTATATTTAACATCCTACCCACAGCATGAAGAGGGCCCCATCAAGATCAGTTCAATTAAATCTATGGATAAAAACTGGGAGCTATTACAAATTATATGCCGTAATAAATGGAGGAGGCTTTGCAACTGTGTTCATTATATGGTGCATAAAAAGTTATTGCTGTGTTCATAATAACATCGATTCATAGACAACTACACTAATTGTAGACTTCCCATATCTGATATATTCCAATGTGTGTACTTCATAATGCTCTTTAGAGTATCACCATGGATCCAGTACATGATTCTGAACCCCCCACAGGTAGAATTTTGCGTCGGCTTTTCCCCGATTAAAAAAAAATATTATGCAGTATTTTTCACTGTAGACCTTTCATAATTGCTATACTTACTTTTATAACCCAATAAGATTTTAAAGTAAAAAATAATTAATTATTTAATTACACAAAAAAGCGCAAAGTGAACAATAGTAGAAAAACTATCCTATCAGCTGATTTAATAGAGTTCGCATAAGGGGTCAACGTCATACCTACAAACACGCATGGCGGCACGCTTGCAACGTTCAAAGGCCGACCCGACACTTTTTTTTAAACACTTGTTTCTGTAACCGCTCATTAACGACATAAATGATAATTATCTTAATTTTGTTAGTAGCATGCGGTGTAGCCTTTTCGCGAATTTTGCGTTACGATGTCAGATACACCCTGTATCTGACATCAAAAAACTTTAAGTGTGTCGAATGTGTAAAAAGTGAACACAGGGAAATACACATGGCCCAATAGCAGCATCCTTTTTTCGCACAGGAATCATGATGATGCGATCATGAATGATTTCCTAATTGGTAATTCACTAGAGTATTATAATCGAAAGTAGATTGGCCCTATCAATCAAAACCCGAATTGCTTAGATTACAGACAATAGAAAACCGCATGTATAGCGCCACTAACCTCAGCAATAAGTCTCCCAGACGTCTAGTCGGTAATCTTAATAAAGATACGCTCAAAACCATTGCAAAGTCCTCGACTACACACACAGTGGGTCACAAAATGCGACCCACATACCGCATCTACCACCACATTACAGATATTACACGCTCCGCACATTTGTCGAACAATTCAGTCTTAGGCGCAAGGTCGTTGAACCCATCTGCCGATCTACGCACACTTGTCGCGCCCTCAGTGGAATAAAGTTGTATACGCTGTTATGATTAATTAATTGTAACGGGTAATTGTGAGCAGAACTGCAGATTTTGTAATGAATAATCTATAGTAGCGAACATAACCCTCCCCGGGTCATGTTTTAGGGAGTTACCCTATGTTCAGCAGTGGTGGATAATGACGTGGAAATGTTGATAATGGATCCATAGGATTGGCTTTATACTTCGAGGCTGTGTTTTTGTAGTCATCACAAGAACAAACTAATAAACAAATAAATAAAATAAAGAATCTTATTTCCTACTTATTAGATTTTACATTGTTTTTCTTAAGTTTACTAATTTTTTATGACCTAAAATATGTTTAATCTATATTTTGTATATATTAAAAACTAAATTCATTTATTTAAGCTAACCTTAGTATATTTAACATTAAAATATATATTTTATTTACTTAGATATAATATATTGTTTTTGCGGTTTTATTTTTAAATTTACCTCCCACATTGTTAAAACTTAGCTGAAAAATTTAGAAAACTCAGATTGCCGATAGAACAGCACCCTTTATTGAACTTATTGACTTTCAATCTCATTTTGAAGGGTATTGCTACTTCATTGCATTATTTCAGGGTTTTCAATCTCTTAATAGCACGGCCCCTCAGTATCTAGTGGGAAGGGGGTTGCGACTTCCTTCCCTCCGCTGCTTCTAACTTGGAACAGTATTCCTATCAAACACTTTCATGCAATTTTGAAGTTGATTCTGTTTGGAACTTCCCATATTTTATAAAGAAGCGGCGACCTCCTCTTTGAGGCTTGGTGGCCCCTTTAGTAGTCCCGACCATTGTAACAACGTATGTAAATAACACAATAAATATTGTTGAACTACCAAAAATGGCTTCCATTGATACTGTCACTTCAGTGACTTCAGTGTCCAAATTAATCTTGTTTCCCAATAATTTATTGCATCCCGATAACTTGTGTTCATACTAATAGAGAATAGGGTATTTGACTAAAAAAAACTAATTAGTCCGTCAGTCAGATTTCCAAAAAATATTAGACACGTATTTTTTCTTTTTTCGTATGTATAAACAAAAAATGAAGACGACACAGTGCGTTGAAAACATTTTTTAGCGAGCAGTGACGTTACTGATGCCTTTTATATTTGTCAATCTTTATTGATTTCATAAAACAAAATATACGTATCCAATATTTTTCTATAATCTGAATGACGGACTAATTAGTTTTTTTTAGTCAAATACCCTATTGTACAGACGACAG
The DNA here is from genome assembly GCA_037179545.1 of Sesamia inferens. Lineage (NCBI taxonomy): Eukaryota > Metazoa > Arthropoda > Insecta > Lepidoptera > Noctuidae > Sesamia > Sesamia inferens. Next base: position 9,058,200 of record CM073935.1, on the reverse strand, counting down.
CACGTCAAGCTGACCGCAATCCCGTCTGATGGTAAGCAGTGACGCAATCGTTGTGGTAAAGCGCACTAGTTTATTAAGAGCCTATTCACTGAGCCTTGAAGACACTCAAATTGTAGTCCGACGGAAACACCCCCGCTGGTAAATTGTTCCAGTCCCTCAATGTACGTGGTATATAAGAAATATTATATGTATTAAATTTAACTTATCTCTAAAGCATTAAGGCCAAAGGTTGATTGAGAATATATTAGATAGTTTCTGGTAGCTTGACCTGCTATCGTCCATACTACAAACAAACAAAAAAAAAAAACAACGCAATAAAAAACCTGGACAAAATTCATTCCTTGATGTTAGAAGCCAGGTTCGAAGTGCTTACGTTTTTATTCCACCAGAGATTACACAGATGCGTTTATGTGTTTATCGCTATCTACCCGCCATCTAACAACGAAACACATGTGCATGTCTATCTATGAGCGAACACCGGATATGAACGACAGCGAAATTGTTTGTGATCGAATTTCACAACCCAAGATGTTTGCAGATATTTTTATCAGTTTGTTTAAACAGATGTAAAGCTTCTACGAGAGAATTTTACGTAGAGCAAACTATGAGTGATTCGTTTCGTATAAAGCGAGATCTCTGTAACTTGATGTTTAAAGTCAAGAGTGTAATAAAGCTTTGGAATTTGTTCCATAGCCTTAATGCTCTATTACGGAATTCATGGGCGAAGCCTTTCGCATTGATCACCTGATGATGAACTTTTACTTAAAAATAATCTATTCCCAAAAAGTGTCCCTTCTATTACTATCGAAAAATCCCTCCGCATCGGTGTAGACGGTTAATGTACTGTATGCCTAGTATGAATTTTCATTACGAGACTCGATCGCCGATATGGAGCGCGTTTGGCGCTCTCATTGGTAGAGAGTTCTTACAACCTTGAAGCGGGGCAATCGATGAGTCAATCGCGCTCGATATCGACGATCGAGTCTCGTATTGAAAACTCATACTAGGCCTACAGAAGACAGCACATCAGGCTACTACAATCTGTCAGATTGTTATTGTATTTTCAACTTTATGAATAAAGCATTAAGGCTCAAAGTTGATTGGAAATATTTGGCAGTTTCGAGTAGTTTGACCCGCTGTCGTCTGTACCTAGGAAGCGGCAGCATTTCCACGTTATATGGCTCTGGCCATGTTATCATACCAACTCTTTAGTCACGGGAAGTATCAACCAGCCTTTACGTAGAATTATTTCGAATTGTCGGTCTCCGTGGCGCAGCGGTCAACACGCCTGACTGCGACGTGGAGGCCCCGGGTTCGATCCCCGGCCAGGTCATGATGGGAAACGATCTTTTCCTGATTGGCCTGGGTCTTGGATGTTTATCTATATATGTATCTATTATAAAATATAGTATCGTTGAGTTAGTATCCCATAACACAAGTCTCCAAGTTACTTTGGGGCTATCTCAATCTGTGTGATGTAAAAAAAAAAAAAAAAAATATATCCCGCCATTGCCAATGAATGAACTGCTTATTGTGTTATATGTATAGTTTTTTTTTTTTTACTTCTTTTACTAAAAACAACGGACCTTGGCAATGAACCCTATACACGCTTGATTGACAGATGCTTACCCAAGTGTCAATGTCAACAGCGTTACCTCACAGCTCAATGACCTGACTTTTTATTTACATGACAAATTATCGAATGCCCGTAAACGATGCCCTCAGAACAACTGTTGTATCTGAACGATGTTATTTCAAAGAAACTTTTCAAACCTTATACACATATGCGCAATATAACAAGCTGCGCTATTGATTCATACGTAAGCCTTGAGTAAATAAATATATTAAGTTAAATTAGTTCCAGTGGTCACGAAAATCGCAATAACACTGATGTTTTTCACAACATAAATGGTAAAAGTAAACAATTAATCATTCATTTATTTCCCACACTAATCAAGACACAGTAAACACATATAATATGGAGTCGATTTGGGCCTAACGTGCCTGGCCCTGTTTTTCAGTTGTCCTGTACATATGTTTTAGGTCCTCAGAAGTGCAGGTGTATGGACAATTTTGACACTTTTAATAAAGTTATTCGAATCTATTAAAATGCAAAAAAAAAAGAAAATTAATAGATAATGGTAAAAGGGTATTTTCTTTCATCATAATTTTCTATTAATTTTATTTATTTTTTGCAACTTAATAGATTCGCGTAACTTTATTGCTTCACACTGCAACTAGACCATTTTGTAGATGGGACTTTGTTCTTGGGACCCGTCGTTTTGTTGGGACAACCAAGTAATATAACAAGCTCATAACTTTGTGATTGTTCATAGTATCTTTTTGAAATTTTGTACATAGACTCTTTACTTATAAATTCTGGGCACGTGTTTCGTAATTCGCATATACAAAAAATAACGTTGCAAACCACTATTAGCTAGAGTATTAACGAATATTAACTAAACACACAGTTTTGTCAGACTAGTCTAGTTCGAATTTCGGCCATGGCGAATCAAAACATGATTTGACAGTTACTCTGCAGTCTACACCCATCCTAATAATATTATAAATGCTAAAGTTTGAATATGTAATATGTTACAATTTCAAGCAAAAAGTACAGCATGGATTTAGGCGAAATTTGTCACACAGATAATTTTTAACCAGGAATAACCATAGGTTTCCATTTGAATGATCAAGTGTTAGTTAGATCAGTTGTTCTACTAACGTATTATGTATGTCGCCAAAAGAAAACCTCATTTACAACTGACTCTGTAGCGTCGTCTAAACCTGGCCCCTAATCGGCGAACACATTTTTGTCAAATGATTGAGAACTAGTCTCAATCATTTGACAAAAATGTGTTCGCCGATTAGGGGGCTGGCTTGTTATTGAAAATCTAACTGGAATAAATATAGACACAATCAAATAGTAAGAAACGTTAAGAAATTATAATGATAGTACACTATTTACGAGAGAGATTAAGCACTTCTTTGCAATAAAATTTACGAGGCTTGTACATGTTAACGGCTATTAGCAAGAAAGGGTAATAAACGATAAAAGTGTAGAAAGAAAACGAGAAAAATGTTGAGGAAATAAATGAAATGATCCAAAAAGATATAGATAGGATAAGATATCAGTCTGTCTAGTAACAGAATGTTTTATAGGACATATAGATGAAAAGTATTGGAAATATTAAATTGACTGACTTTTCGGTTCTAAATTGACTGAAGTAGATTCAGATCCTTATCTATGAATATGATAGATAGATAGCTTCTGTCCGCAACTTCGTTTGTGTAAAGATTCTCGTTTTATCATACAAACTTCCTATGACAATCAGAGATAATGTGCATTTCAATAAGTGAAAGAATTTACGGAATCGGATCAGTATTTATACCGAAAAAGAAATCGAAACGCCTCAATTTTAGCACATCTCCATTTTCCATTTTTTTTTTTCTGTATATCTGTTTTGCTTATCTTATTCCTTTTTTCCACAAGGTACGAGTTTCTTATTTTTATGTTCCTTCGGTTTCACAAATTAGAGAGACATCTTAACTGTTGTATTATCTATGAGGTGATATTTACAAAGCATTCTACAACACGCCCTTAATTTATTATTCATTTATATCCTTATACTTCTTGTCATCAGTAGGCCTAGTATGAGTTTTGAATACGAAACTCGATCGTCGATATCGAGCGCGTTTGGCGCTCTCATTGGTTGAGAGTTCTTACGACCTTGAAGCGGGCCAATTGCGAGTCAAACGCGCTCGGTATCGACGATCGAGTTTCGTAATGAAAACTCATACTAGGCCTATAGGAAATAACCGAAAGGGCATTTCTATACCACATCATATACCTACAACACCACGTTGTTGATTTACTCATAATATACTATATTTGTTTTCATATAATATTTATGGTATAGTAGTTCGTTTGTTGCTGTTATGGCGTTGGCCGAGATCCAAGTGGTACAAAATGTTAAGTGATCCGCTTGAGTGATGTGCGGAGTTCTAGACAAATTGTTATGCGTTTCAACATTGCGTAATGTTCGATAGGAAAAGTCATTAAACTTACTTTAATCCCGTAGAGACAGACAGGCGCAAATGTAGTAGAAAAAATGCCATTACTTAAAATTTCATGGAAATTGTTATACCACGTCTGAAGTTTCCGCCAAAGCATTTCAAAACTTAATAACTTGAATGAATTTATGTTGTAGAAACAACCATTATAGCGTTTAACAATAACTACTTACTATAAAAGATGTACAGTGATGACAATATGATGGGGTTGAAGCAGTAGGAACAGTTCAACAATGATCTGTATCAAGCTTGCAGACCTCATGATGCTAAACTATGTAAGAAAAATGTTGCAATAATTTGAGACTCATCAGTCCTCGCACCATCCAGTAGTGTCCAGTACCACTAGAAACAATACGCACCTTCATGTCTCATAAACCCTGGGTAGTCGCGCTTTACACTTTGCTGATTGGCTAATATTAGCAACACCCCTAAAATTATATCAACTACGGTCAAAACGATCCCAACTAGTCGCAATCATTTGACAAAAATGTGTTCGTCGATTAGGTTGCCGGTCGAAGGTTCCCCGTTTCTATGAAGGATGAGTGAACTTTAAGATCTTGTTCCTTATACCTCTATAAAACAATGACCACAAGTTTGCCACGATCCCTTTTTTGTTCAAAACTCTAGATAGTATGGCCTTCTGTGCCTCCTTGTCATACGACATTTGTCTACACATGAAAAGGCCGGAGATACGCGCTGCTCCCCACCGAATCAAACGTCAATTTGCATAATGTTCGATGTAAATTTACTTTTTTATACAACGATGCCGAAATTTACTAAGTTTTCAAGAGTTATACTCTCTAAGTCTGCCAAGGATAATACGAGCCCGTCCGAAAGTTGTTGATACGACAAAACAAATGCTTTTTTTTTTACGCGATTTTACATAACCCCCTGCATTGCGGTTCCACCCGCACAAGTTACGTTCTCGCGTGAATAAAGGGAGAAAAAGACAATACAGAGTCAGTTGTAAATGAATGAATGTTTTCGTTTGGCGACATACTATAAATACGTTGGTATAACAACTGATTTAACACTTGATCATTCAAATGAAAACCTATGGTAACCTATCGTATAGATTTAAAGGGATGGAGGTAGCAGAAACCTCGGCAAGCGTTTTGGTTTCAAAAACCTCCATGAAACTGTTGCAATCGATATGACACTAAGGACCGTATTACCTTAGGACCCTTAGTCAAGAGTCAAGCATTACTTACTAGTTTCAACCAATCAAATTGCTTCGAACGAGATTTAAGTAAAGCTTGAGTTTTGAGTGAACTTCTGTAATACGGACCTTAATCCCATCATTTGTAGTCAATAAATGGCTAAAGCAAAAAACGAATGGTACGCACGACGTACGAAATGCCTATATAATGCGAAATGATCTAAAACTCGAAATAAATACAACATTAATTTTTGTTTATGCGAAACCCGAAATACTATTCCAGTATTTTTAAGTAAAGAATCTTTGTAACAAATTGTAAAAAGATTTAACGAAAAACCACAAAGTTATGAGCTAGCTACGCTACTTGCCACTTTGTTGTCCTAACAAAAATAAGATCAAAGCTCCGCTCAAGCGGGCGAGCGCGTTCCATTGACCTCTTTCGTCAGCTGTTGGCCGCGCGCAAATACTATGATCTATCTATCGTAAGATGCGCGCGCGCTCGGTATCCACGCTGCAACAATGTCTAAATGTATTTGACAAAAAATATAACATGGTGAAAATATGATTGGAAAAGATTTAGTGGCTTATTCTGAACCTACTATATTCAGGTTTTACATAAACAAAAAATAACGTTGTATACATTGATATGTCGTGTGTACTAGTGACCTGACAAATTTTACAGCACTTATACTATCGTACAAAGGCCATCAGACAATGCCGAAATTGCGCTACGGTGAAAATGTTATCGTATACAAAGTCCTAAAAATATGCGACTGTGCATTATTAAGACTAAAAGCATCGCATACTTCTTTAATTCAGATACTGGTCTAGATAAAAAAAAGAAAGAGATCAAAAGAGATCAAAAAATTGGCGGTAAAAGGCAAGGAAACAGAAGTCTCCAGCAACGAAACCTCCAGAGCCTAGACTAAAAACGTGCAAACTTATAAAACTATTCACAATTTCTAACAAACAATATTTACAAACACTCGTATACAAAAGTTACAAGTTTCCCCTACCAAAATAGCGCACGCACCTGCCTAACTTGATTATTCCCTTCCGCCCTTTCGAGGCAGAAGGTAAAAAATGTACTCCAACGTCCCCTGCATGCATGCGTGCGTGACCGGTAATAAGAAACTAAGATTCAAGTTGTCTGTTGTTATATGATAGAAAAGGTGGAAAAGGTTTAGTCCTTGCAATTTGCAGCTAACATGTGAATGTAGTGCTATGTGTTATTTTGTATAGTGTATTTTCTAGTCTAGGAAAGTTTTCTTCTTCGTACTGTTGGCACGACAGTATTTAAGTTTCCAATGGCCCACAATTTCGTTACGTCCACGGCGACGCCCGTAACAGCATAGAGGTCACTTGAGGCTACATGGTTTTGGGACACACGAGGGCAGGATATAAATCATACCATAGTTTGCGACAGTCGTTCTGAGGATACAGGAAATTCGTTGACAGAATTAAAACTTAGAGAAGGAAAACTCTTTTAACTACCACTTTTTATTAAAAGGCGGGCCTTCTCTCAAGTGAAATCTTATTGTATTTATTCTAAGTCTGAAATAGCGATGTGCACCGTGCGAGCAAGGCAGAAATTGATGATTATGTAAATATAAAAAGACAGGATAATGTGTTTTGTGTGCTAATTCATTATAGTAAAATGTCTGTAAAGCTTCGAGTTGAACGAAGTGAGTATTTGGGTAAAAGACCGTGCAAGTAAAAAGTTAAAGACATACTTAATTATGTTAATCGTATCGTTTTTTGAATTGAAAAATCTTCACGTTGAGTACTTTTGTTGGATGAGAAAAAACCATTGAATTCGCGTTGATAATGAAGTATAAGACAAATCCACTGTCAACCCGAAATTGAATTTCTATAGGTTCCTAGCCATTAACAGCACCTTATTTCAGCTCAACACGAAAAAGCCCAAGTTCCAAAGAGTCTACCCTTCATGGTCGAATAATTTCACCATTTATTAATAAACCGTGGATCGGTGACCGGTTTCCGTAGCGCCGTATTATTTATAGGTCATTTTTATGATCAGGGACGGTCTGGTACCTAACCGGGAAAGGAAACGTTGCTGTTAAATTTATTCCCGATATAGGCAAGTATAGGAATGGCTGACTGGCTACTGGTTAAATGCTAAGTCGTAAATTATGATGATGGGGTGGGTTGATGGATTCCTTGAATGGTCATGAACATCGTAATTATCCTTCGTAATATTTTTACTAACAGTGAAGACATGGTTTGGAAGAAAAAGAGGACTGCAAAGCAGTTGTTTTCATTGATCGATCGTATCTAATTATTATATCAGTTCTTTTTTTTTAATTATCTTCCTATCGGGCATTGGTCCTACGGGCAATGTGCCACTTAAGTGTTGCAATTTTTCGGGATATGTCGGTTACTCTCGTTCTTCTGCGGATCTCCTCGGTTTCACTGCGTGATCAAATCAGAAATTTGATCACGCAGTGAAACCTCAAGCATAGCCCTCTCCTTTGACCTTTGAGTGACCTTGAGCTTTCTTATAAGGTCCATTAAAGCGACCACGTCTCATTTCCATAAGTCATCAATGACAACACACGTTAACAATAGCAGTTTAGTAATTCTTCATTTTCCCAACAGCAAAAAATAACTGCAAATACTTTTTCAACCCAAAATAGCCGATCGATTTTTAAAAATGTCACCGTGTAAGGTTAGGTGAAATGAGCTCAGACTAAGCTGGCAATATCGTCAAAACTTTTTTCTTGTTTTGGTTGGGAAATCATCAAATTACCTCTCCCTCTCTGGTGGAGCGGAAGCGCGAGTCAGATTTTTACTGACTAACACCCGTGTTCCTCCACCTGCCTGTATACCAGGGCCACGATTTCATAACATCAATAGCTAGCATTAGTTGTAGGTAATGACAGCTCACTCAACCTATGTTTTCACGCTGAGATAGTTTCAGAACCAAACTATTAATGAATATCAAGTACAACTCAAAACAAAACTTCACCCGTTTATTTTCTTTACACTTAAACAGTCTTATTCATAAAACTTTAATCAATTGCTAAGCAACTGATTAGCAAAATTCTTATTCATAAAAGCTGTTTAAAGCTAAGACGATGCTAAGCAACTGATTAGTAGCTGTCAAAATTAAACATCACCGGACCGCTGTTAAGAGGATGGTTAGAGGCAACAATATGGCGGATTTTATTTGAATCAGCTGATTGATTTAATATGATCATTATTTTTCGAAGTTATTTTGTTTATAATATCGAATAGTGCGTAAATATGGATGTTGAAAAACTATTTTTGAATTTACAAAACGACGTAGTAAAGTTATATTAGCTTTGAAACTTTTTTGACTTACAAGCTTTACTCGGTAGTAGGCTATAACATCGGCTCCCGGCAGAAGTTACCAGCCACGCCTTAGGCACAGGACTAAAAGAAGTCATGTTGTGGCAGCAATACACAAAAAAAAAACATTTTTTTAGAAATATTTTATTTTGATACGCAATAAACCTGTTTACATTTTTGTTCTAAAGATAATTCATTGTTTTTGTTTTCCAATACTTTTCTTCCATAAGCATGAGAGCCATTCATGACTCACGCGATCCTCATTCCTCATATTTTTCTCTCAGCATGGTCTTCTCCTTCGCCGTCATTGCGAGGTTGAATAATATTGCCGCTAGGTGATAATAGTGGCTTCGTTTATAGCTATAAAACGTGTGCCTGTGAACAAGTATAATAATACTGTAAAAAGCAGTACAAGAGCGGTAGGAAGTAATGTAATATATACACAAGAACCCACTTCAATTTCTTAAATAGCAAATGGATGTTTAGAAGCATAAAAAGAGCAGGAAAATACACAGTTACTATCGGCTACTGCTTTAACATTAATTTCATCAGTTTATATTAGTAATTACATATAAATACAGAGATAAATACCTTTTTCTGTTTACTATAATATTATTGGAGTTTATTACTTTCACTACTATCATCACAAATACAATTATTTAATTGTAATAAATCATTTTATTTATATTCAAATTATCCGATGAAATTTCTGACATTTTTCTGCCAAACACGACAGATAAAAAATCATAGTTTTGACAAGTTTTTTCTAAAAAAATTATATTTTAGTCAACTATTTTGATTATAATCTGTGCTGAACGCATAGTTTCACCTCTACTTCGTATCGCTACTAATCATCTGCTAACTAGCTTTTATGAATAAAGAAAAGTTAAGCATTGATTAAGAGCTAACTAAATGGTTAGCTAAATAGTTGCTAATGAGTGATTAACGAGTTTTTTATGAATAACACAGAAAGTCTCTTGAACCGTCTTACTAGTACACTCCGTAAGTTTTGCTTTGAATACATCCCTAAATCATCAAAGTTTCGGCGGCAACTTATCTTGGCTTTTGACATTGTAAAGTACAGCTTCTTGTGCATTACGGTTCCGTACCCAAAGGCTCCAGGCACCTTTTGAGTTCGGAACTTATTACTAAAGCTCTACTGCCCGTCCGCTTGTATCGTTTGAAATATAATAGATACATGAAATTTTTAGTGTGTGAACTGAATGACCGCTATAATAACAAATAAAGCACCTACATACATGCATGTTAGCGTCTTTCAGGATAAGCCAGCTATTTATCCCGCTATTTACGTGGTTGTTTAAAACTAAAAATGAATACAATTTTGTTATCTTCCTCATGATTCTAGCTTGTTCCATATTCGCATATGTATGGGATTATGACTTCTCCGTAATTGTAGGAACGGTATAAGAAATATTTTAGTTATTTAAACTAAAATATTTTATGAAACACTAATAAAATTTTGGATAACGTATGGATGACTATGAGATTCGCAAAATCCCGGTTGAATTAAAAATGAATAAATTATGTTTCATTATAGCTTTTTGCCAACTGAATTGTCAACTACAAAAAATACTGGCATAGATAAGTTAGATCTGATGGCAAAGTACACCCACAATCATATCGCACTTGTTTATAAGGGGCACATTTGTAGTTTGTCGTAACAGGTTTGTGAGGTTTCCGGCGACTATACGTAAACAGCCGCAATTAACTAGGACCGAGGCCCTGGTTGCCGGATCCATAAAAATTAAATAATTTTCTTCCGGCGACTAAAACCACTGTTAGGTAACTTAAAAAAATCTACTATACAAGCCAAAATCGGCACAGTTGAACGAAAAAAAATCTTAATTATTTATATATGAATATCATTGACTCGTTCTAGCCATGATTTTATCCTATGCGCTTAGTAGGTAATAGATTAAGCTACCCCGTTTTAACACAATTCACACATGCAAGTAAACACACACATGCAAGTACACACACACAAAGGCGATAGCATTGTATGATTGTATGTTACTATCCCTTTCTAACTCGAGTCCGTTTTCCCTGTCGATTTCAAGGTCAGTGTAGCTACCATGAGTTTACATTACGAGACTCGATCGTCGATATCGAGGGCGTTTGACTCATCAATTGGCTCGCTTCAAGGTTGTAAGAACTCTCAACCAATTCTCAATTCTGTAGCAAACTGTAATCCCTGGTCTTCAGAACTTCCATATTATTTTCAAACTCTTGCGCAACAGGGATGTGTAGTTGATTGCGGTCCCAGTCGCCGAAAATCTCAGTTTGTTAGTTGTTGCAAACATAGCTTTACAAGATTCAGGAAATCAGGCTTGGTGTTGGATTTTTAAGGCTGCTGCTTCAACTTGATATTATGATTGCACCGGACACATTGTGCGTCCATGTGGTATTCCTTAAAATGAAACACTGACAAATTGTGTTTTGTACAACCTAATGTTTTACAAAACGAATTACCAACCACACTCGATCAAATTAAAATCCAACAATAAAAAAATATGAGGGAACGCATTCTGATCACGCTAATGACTCGAAGCCCGGGGGCTGTTCAATGGAAAAAGGGGGCATTTTCATTGCCAAGAAATGGAGCTCAGTCACGACATTGTGACATTGCGAAGACGTTGACTATTCAAGAAATAATGAAAACATAAATTAACTATAAATTAATTTCCTATGACATCGTAATTTACCTAGAGCAAATTCTAGTTGAACAGTCTAAGGCCACTTCACACGCATAATATGTTATGCGTCCTCCTCCTAAGTCAACAGGCGTGATGGTATGGACACAGACTGACTACGCTCCCTAATAATTGATTTTATCTGTCCGGGTATATATCATGAACAATTTCTGCCATAAAAACAGATGCATTAACTAACGAATCATCTTAAATTTTCGTCATCAGTATGACTAGAACATTAGAAATATGTTTATTTGAAAAAAAATAAAAAATAAGTGACTTTTTAATGTCTAAAATGTATTCTTAAACTGCCCGTAATAACTACTCCTAATTGTAAACAACGTTTAAATAAATAAAAGCATGTAAAGTGTGCAACTATAATTTTAGTGTCATTGAATATATTATGCTAAAAGGTTTTGACTGTTTCTATCATCCTGAATTCTCTCGTTTGTGTTGTGAATTCCTAGTATAAAAATGTTTTCAGGCCTCTCATATTTCATTGTCAATTCTTGGTGTTTTATAAGGCCATAAAATGGCAATATTTTAACAAGGCAATCGTGAACCGGGTCCAAATGGCGCGGTTAGTCATCATATATACTCTTCGGTTCATTTAGGATAGCATAAAAGTCCTAGGTTACGTTTGTAGAATAGAACAGAATATTATGTACCTAGTACACCATACGAATCAGAGATATAAACGTAGAAAGTCTTATGTACGGTTTTGACAATATTATAAATTCTGTTTTGGATGATAGAATCGTAATATTTGGGTTACCTATCAACATGGACGACGTCGCTGATGCTTTAAGACTTCCGAACAATAATGTATGTCCCTGTACCATATAGTCAAAGATGGAACGATATTCATTCAGTCTGTTAGATGATCCTATGGTTAAATATAGTAGAAATACCACCTTATTCATAAAAGATGTTTAAAGTTAACTAGTGATTAGCGATTCTTTAACCATACATTTTAGACGTTTGCACGTCACTTAACTTTAATCGTCGTTTATGAACAAACCCCTTAAACACTGTGGTGTATATTCATAAAGAATGATTTAAGTTAAATGACGTTAAAAGGTCAAAATTGAATGGTTAAAGAATCGCTAATCACTAGTTAACTTTAAGCAGCGTTTATGAATAAGGGGGATAGAATCTATATTTTGTAGCTTTACTAGGTGTGGTTTGTATAAATCATTGTGGCTTGGCTCATGATAGATAGCCATTATTTTACAGTATATCCAGACTAAAATATAGACTTCGTATCGTTAGTACCATACTTGATTATCAGATAAGATGATTATTATTTTCATGTTGAAAACCGATCCTTTCGCATACAATCAAACACATCAGTCAGTAGTTAAATACTGAAAGAATGTATCACCCAAAGGCAAACGTTCAGAAAAAATGAACCTCAAGGCCAGTACCAGACCTAGACATAAAATATGACTCACCAGCAGGGCCTGATTGCCCGCCGTGACGAGAATGGGTTCCACAGCCGCCATTAGTGACCACATCTTTAATTTTAGTCTTTAAATCAAGAACTCCAAGGTCGATAATGCAATACTTGAATCAGAGAGGCAATTAGAGTCGTTATCATCATAAGCAAGATTGGCAGATGGTTGTTTTGTGTTGTATGACGATTTTTTGAGATTGCGTAAGTCGTTACTTTAGGCAATTATGTTCCGAATGAGAAATTACGTTTTGTAAAAATATTTTGCTTAGTTCGTGGAATATTAAAACCCGAAAAGCGTACTTGCGGAGTCATCTAAAGCTGAATCGTAATTCCAACTTTACTTATCTTGGCGAAAACGTGTAGAGACTTATAAATGCGAAATTAGTTCTAAATGTTTTGGCTCATTTGTATTTTTTTAAATAATTACGATTTGCACGAGAAATTGGATCGGGCCTTTTTTTGAAGACTCAATTAAAAACTCTAGTCTAACCTTCTACCTTCAAATAGAATTAAAAGTTTAAAACGATTCGCATTGAGGTACGTTTTCTTTTGATATTACAACAGCTTAGCATGACATTATAAGTTAAACTAAATGGCAAAAAACATTTAAAATCGGCACTAGCCTACATATCAATGACACCAACCAACAAGCCCTGCCCACAGGCGTCGGCACAGAAATGAAACATCTTAATACATCTGTCCGTTTTCCTGAGCTGGTACATTATTATTGACATTAAAGCTATCATAGTTTATACGCCATAAATTACTTGGATAAAGACGTTTAAATCATTGCTTAATAATAAATTAGTTTATGTAAATGAAGTCTGAATTGAACCGGTTTTCAAAGCTATCTTTATAGGATCCAGATCATATACCAAAAGTTATACAGACAATTGGCAAAAAATAAGATAAAACTAAACCACAACATGTTCAAGGAAGAACATGTTCGGGATAATACTCATTAATAATGCTAATGCAGTCGAATGCTCTCTAAAGAGCAGTTAGCCCAGTGGCAACGGCTATGACTTGTTGTAGATCGCAGGTTCCAACCTACAGCTCTCAATACGGTAAAAGAAAACATATTTAGAAAACGGGAATTTCTAAAACGAAATATTCGAAGACATGTGACATCACCCCGCAAAGGGCTCGTGTTGCTGATTACAGCTCACCACTCCGTGAGAGGAGACCTGTGTCCTGGCTAGAACATAATAGCCTGATTATACTAATGTTGAAACATTGCAAAAGAATACAGATCTATACAAGCAAAATAGGTTTTTCTAGAATAAAATGATAAAGCAAAAACATGTGGTGAAGATATTATCTGTAATTTTTGATCATATTTCATATTATATAGCTATCAAAATGCTCGCAAGTATAAAACTTGTACATATCTACAAAGGCAGTGTTCGGTTAACCGCAACGCGTCAAAGGTAATGTTATATCGTTGACACTGGCTTTATGTAAGAGACACTGCTAGTGAAAAAGATTCAATAAAACCGATGGATTTTGGTCAAAGCCGGGTTTGATATATACAACATACGATTTAATAATAAATGGCTTGCGGCTAAATAATAAAAGTTAAACTAAGCTTGCCACATATTTTATTCCGCGGATGGACCAACTTTACATAATTATGATCCCTCCGTGCCTCGGAAAGCAAGTTAACCCGTTGGGCCCTGGACTTCGACAGTCGTACCGGAGTACCTTATAATTCACTGGTAAAGTCTAACAATGAATTCCATCATCTTATGTAACTACTCGTACATTCCCTTTTTCTAAATCTTAGGTCCACCAATTTTCCTAACACAGGAATTACTTATTAGTTTCATAGGGCATCACGGTCGTGACGTCGTGTCACCAAAAAGTCCGCTGGTCCACTACAGAACATTAACTACAGTAAACTACATTAAGCAGTAATTACCCGTACCGCAAACCACTAAAGCTGTCACAGTATAAATTATTGCTTCAAACAGAACACAACAAACGCCGGAAACGCGCCATAAAAATAAACTGAGACCACATTCAAAGAAAGCAATGCCGTGGACCGAATGCACTCGTCAATCACGTACGTGTAAACATTTCAAAAGTAAGTCTGTAAAAGACTTATTACGTCTTTTTAATCTTCTTCTGTTCCTTAAGTTGAAAGTTTAAATTACAATTACAAGTACAGTTTTAGAGATTAGATTTTTTTTTTACTGAAAATCCTCCAATTTTATCTTCAAGCCTCACTGGCCCCACGTGGTATACGAGGGCCCACTCCCTACACCGCGAGGGGGAGGTTTGTGTCCCCGCAGTTGAAAAATTAATTATAGGCCAAACTACTCAATTATAGGCCAACTTTTAGTCTGTATCTGTGGTATCGGATCAGCCACATTGTGTAGAAAACATGTTTGTCCGCTGCTTCGGCATAAAATGTCTTACAGTCTCTGTCAGAAAAAGTATTAGTCCATCTTTAATTATTTCTTATAGAAATTATTAGCACCGCCCTGAACACACAATATTGTGATTCTTAAGGGTCGGTAAGTGGCAGCATCAAAGGGATAATGAATTATACCATTACACAAGATCATTCTGGCGGAATGACGGGTCGGGAATCAACTAAGGTTTTATTAATGAATGCGGCTACATTAACCATAGATGTCGAAAACGTTACTATTACTTAAGCGATCCTTCAGTTAAATAGTTACCAACACAATGTATAATACCTTGCATTGTAAATAGTTTTGGGTCGGGCCAGTACTTTGGTTACAACCAAATCATTATTTTTTATTTCATAACTTCCTTTCATTGATGTGCTCTAAAGACTTAGTTCTCGATTTTTCGAGACAAGCAGTAGTAACATTGTTGCTTTTCATGAATTCAGGTTACTAATGATTCCAGTCATATCAGTTACTATCTATACAATTGTATAGCCATATCGTTCGATTTATCGCATGATATTATTGTTCTACAACAAATAGTAACGGTTAAATAAAGAAAGAAAAAAAGAAAATATATTTATTGTGACTTGTATAGGAAGATAATAAAATAAAACTAAACACAATCAAAAATAGAAAAATTAAAATATATAAAGAATCAGAAAGTATAGGGCGAAGCCAAAAGCCTCCAAAAAAAAGAAAGGTCAGCTATGATGTCCCGGAGACTTAAAATATAAAAAATTTGCTCACCATCTGACTATTCTTTTCCCATCTAAGTTGAGGTCGGCTTCCAGTCTAACCGAATTCAGCTGAATACCAACATTTTACATGAAGAGACTGCCTATCTGACTTCCAAAACCCTGGTATTCCCTAGGTAAAACTGGTTGTCAGACATCCGGGCTTCTGATGACCCGTAATGACTATCAAAGACCCATGAACGGCAGCCGGGACCAACGGATTAACGTGTCTTTCGAGGCGCGGAGGGAATCGATAAGCAAACATGGTCTCCCATCCACGAACCAATCCTCGCAGGCGTAGCTTCACCGGATCGACCGATCCGTGCCGCGGTTTAACTTAGCCTAAAATGTATTATAGTGCATCTACCTACTAGTAGATATATTGGTTCTATAAGCTACATAGTCAACATAACTTGGTTATAGGTTTCGAAGTTCTCGCATAACTGAGAGTCCGGTAGTGATGTACGGGTAGTTATGGGTTTATTTGTTCCAGGAATATTAGCTTAGATGCTTTTTTTTATTTTTAGGTTTCCTTCGGTGGTAGGCCATAACATCGGCCGCCGGCAGAAGTTACCACCCACCAGACAAAGCCTTGCCGCCAAGCGATTTGTCGTGTTCCGGCATGATGTCTGTTGAAGCCGTACGGTGGACGGGTCTGAGCAGTTGTGTTGCGATGTGTGCCGGGTACGATGCGCCAAATGTTGTTGTGTTGGGAGTTTGGTCGTGGAGGGTCTTCAGATCAATCTCCCTTTGGCGCAGCATCGTTGGTCGTGTTGTTGGGTTTAACATTGCATCACCTCGCCCAACTGCCGTCTTCCTTCCTATTCGCTCAATCTGAGTGAATAGGTTCTTAATAAACTAGCGCGCTTTACCATCAACGATCGCATCACTGCTTACCATCAGGCGGGATTGCGGTCAAGCGCTAGTTTATAATTATTATAAAAAAAAAAAATTAAGTTTATAGTAGTGTCTCATCTTAGATCTTCTTCTTTTCGTATCGATGGTATTCTTACTCGTCCTTTTTTTCTACTTCTGTTATTTCTGCCGCATCATTGGCATTATGTAGGTCAAGTACAGCAACTGAGGCATAATCTTGTAAAAAACACCGCATTCACACTGGGTGTTGAATGGATCTGGTATCCCCTGGCAATATCCGCCTACTCAGTTAGCGATAGATTTAGAGCTTTCCATATAGCCTACGGCAGATTCATTCTAGATGTACTGTTTCTTGGGAAACCATCTGTTGAAAAATTAAGAATCAAACAAATCTTGGAAATCAGGATAGTAGATCCTGATTTAACACATGTTTTACAATATTCTGCTAGAAATGTCATGTTTAATACTTCCCGTAGTTACATCGACCACATCAATATCAGGAACGGAAACGTGTAGCGTTGGCGTGGACCAATGTCACCCGGCCAGTCAGATATCGCGCGATTAATGTGGGCTCAGATTGGGTCATTGTCAATAATGGAAAGGGATGTCCCTATTCCTTAGAAGTATGTACTTACTTACTTAGATATAGTGTCTGGTTGAATTTTATCTTACTCGCTTGATTGAAACCCCCCATAATTCTTTTTTCTATTGTACTTTTATCTACCATATATTTATAAGGATTTTATAATTTTTTGACTTGCTGAGCTTTGTCACAAAAAAAGATAACATTAATTTTCTCAAGAAACGGCTGTCATATCCAGCAGGGTAATTACGTAACATATAATGGGTTTCATTTTGACAGTTCAACAACATTCATTGCTTTATTTACGTTGTTGAGCAGACAAGTTTTCGAACATATGGAGCAATGGATTAGCTATACGCTTCGAAAAGATTCCAACTGATAGTAATAGTGTGTTACGCAATTAGGGTGCTGAATCCTACAGGCTTTAACAGAAGTCTGTTAAAGCCTGTAGTAAGCATGGGTAAGTACCCTACAGGCTTTAGCTAAGTACTATATAACAGACCAACAACATAAGAAGTAAAATTGAATCAAAAGACTCACCTTGGGTAGTTGGGATAAAGTAGTAATTACTTTATCCCAACTACACAAGGTTCGCTCGAAGCGCATAGAGTTTACGATTCCAAATGGGGTAGTTGAGTAAAAAAACTAATTAGTCCATACATACATTAGTCCAGATATACTTCCAAAAAATACTAGACACGTATTTTTTCTTTTTTCATATATACAAAAAAATAAAGACGATACAGTGCGTTGAAAACTCATGTGACGTCACTAAACGCTACACTTTTTAGCGAGCAGTGACTGATTTGATAAAACAAAATATACGTATCCAATATTTTTCTATAATCTGAATGACGGACTAAATAGAATCTTATTTTTAATCCAGAAAACATCCCTATTACCAATCCGATTGTGAGCCTGCGGGGTAATTTTGTAACACTAAAAGCGGTAACAGCTCACATGTTGAACAGGCAACAACATTTACAAACGTTATTTACATGTCACCCTAGTTTGAGAGGTAGGGCTCACAATATCTGTATACAGACTTTTGTACCATTGTTTAGCATTTAGTTAATCTGTGTATACTAATGTATGTATCCTTATGTCAATAAAATTATTATTATCTTTATTTCATTATAATACACTTATAAATTATATTTTTAAATATTTCTACATAAAAAAGATATAAAAAAACATTTAAAAATATAAAAAATAGTAACCCACCGGCATCGGGAACAGGGTCCAAGCTACCGGCGGTCAGGGCTCCAGAGAGAGGAACTTCCTGACAATGCGAGCCGTGTCCAGAAGTACAGCTTTCTGAATCAAGCCTTTGACCCAGCTGCCTAACGAGAGCCTCTTGAGGTGTTGGTCGAGGCTCTTGGCTATTAAGCCATTGGCTGTCACGACTATCGGCACAATGATTGCTGAATCCACCTCCCACATGTCGACAACCTCGTGAGCCAAGTCAAGATATTTGATTTGTTTATCTTTCTCGGCTTTCACGAGGTTCTCATCATGCGGGATGGTTATGTCAACAATCATTGCACGCCGCTCTGATCGATCCACCATCACTATATCAGGCTTATTGGCAACAATAGTCCTGTCAGTGATGATGGATCGATCCCAGTACAATGTGATATGACCATTTTCGAGAACTGGGTCGGGCACATACCTGTAGTACGGCACCTCCGATTCCACAAGGTTGTACTTTAGAGCAAGTTGCTGATGAATTATCCTGGCTACAAGGTTGTGTCTATGCAAGTACTCTCCGTTAGCTAGACGAGAACACCCGGAGATAATATGCCTTATTGATTCCCCCGGCCGGTGACATGCCCGACAGATGTCAACTGTGCCGTCTTTCACAATAAATCTCCGGTAATTGTTCGTCATCATAACTTCGTCCATAATTGCACATACAAAACCTTCGGTTTCCCCAAAAAGGTCACCGAATCGTAGCCAGGCCACGGACGCTTGTAAATCTACATCAGGCCCGTGTAGGGCTCTGAAAAAGCGTCCGTGAAGCTCCTTGTTCTTCCATACCTCCATGCGATCATTGGTGTCAAGCACTACTGGTTTGCGCCAGTTCTCTTTAGCCAAGGAGAGCGGAGTGAGGCCCTTGTCAACCGCGACCACATCTCGATGCATCCCCACGTCGGTTTCTAGAAAATATTCCCTGAGACTGCATACCTCGCGATTGTGGAGGGTCTTAGCGTTTAAAAAACCACGACCTCCACTTTTTCGCGGGATATACAGCCTCATAACCGATGACCGTGGGTGATGCAATCGATTTGCAGTCAGCAGTGTACGGACTCTCCTATCCAGGGCGTCGAGTTCGGTTTGAGTCCATTTGAGTATGCCAAAAGAGTACATCAAAACCGGCATGACCCAACCGTTGAAAGCGCGCACCTTGTTTCCGCCTGATAGAAGACTATTAAGTACTTTTTTCAGGCGGCCAAAGAAGCGCTCCTTCAACGATTGCTTCATGTCAGTATCATTGATACCCAACGCTTCCGACATACCCAAATACTTATAGGTTTCGGATGCGGAGAGGGCTCTAAGGTTTATGGAACCAGTGAGTTGGGTTCCCACGGATTCCATAATCTCTCCTCGCTGTACATGCATGACCGCACATTTGTCCACACCAAATTCCATCCTGATGGAGCTACTGAAAGTTTCAGTAATTTTCAGTAGCTCCCTCAGTTGTGAATTGGTGTGAGCAAAAAGTTTCAGGTCATCCATGTAGAGGAGGTGCGATATAACCTGACCACCTCTCCTCAACCGATAGCCTAGACCTGAATCCTCTAATAGTGTGCTTAGAGGATTCAATGCTAAGCAAAACCAAAGTGGACTCAAACTATCGCCCTGAAATATTCCTCGCTCGATCCTTATCGGTTCGCTATTCCTCTGAATATTTCGACATCCTGGATAGCGAAGGACTGTCCTCCATGTCCTCATACACGTCATCAGGAAGGTGCGTAGAGTTGCATTTACTTTATACAACTCCAGCACCCGCATGAGCCATGTATGAGGCACTGAGTCATAGGCCTTCTTATAGTCTATCCAACATGTCGATAGATCCTTTCGGGAACGACGAACTTGTTGGCTAATGGCCACATCAATGAGGAGTAGCTCCTTAGTACCGCGGGACCCGCTCTTACATCCATTTTGAGAGGCAGACATGATGGAATTGTTGTCAATATGCGTGTTAATTTTAGATTTCAAAATGGATGTAAGAACTTTATAGACCGTCGGTAAACACGTGATCGGCCTATAATTTTTCGGTTCCGCGGTGCTACCTGATTTATGGAGCAGGTGGGTTACTCCTGTTGTTAGAAACTGGGGTAGCAAACCAGACTCTAAGGCGGTCTGGAATTGAGATGCCAAGCGAGCGTGCGACCTGGAGAACCATTTAATCCAAAAGCTGTGCAGCCCATCCGGCCCTGGAGACTTCCAATTAGGCAACGGACGGACTGCACGAGCTACATCTTGGGGGCAGATAGTAATGGCCCCCATTTCTGGTACTGGATCGCAGGCTCGCTCAACAACCCGAGTCCAATCACCTTCGGTGTGACTGACAGGCACCGACCAGATATTGCGCCAGAATGAATACGTGGCATCATCATCTGGTAGGCACGTGTCAGCAACACCTTGGTCTGATCGCTCCCAAGCTCTATAGACCCGCCTTTCATCGCTTTGGAAATTGCGATTCTGAGAATACCGCTCCACTCTTCGTTTGTACCGACGAATACGGTTTGCCCATGCATATAATTTCTGCTTAAAAAAGTCGATGCGCTCTGTGACGCGGAACAAATAGTCTCGGGTACTAATATCAGTCCCCGAGAACGCCCGCCTCACAAAGCGCATCACTCTAGGGCGTGTATTGCCTTCCCTGAAACTGGTTAGCTTGCCAATGAGTGCTCTAGTCTCTCCGATACGACGCTCAATCCTGCACTGCCAAGCTGGTACAGCTGATTTTGGTCGTGTGGCTCTGTCATTGTCTGGGAATTTGACATGAGCCACACGACATATCGCAACAGCTCCGCAGTACAAGATTGAGTGTGTATCAGTCAGATCTTTGCTGTCCTTTAAATAATAGGACAGCTGAGAGTCTAGAGCACACACCAGCGCCTTGTTTTTTTTATGCATGGGCAATCGAGGTAAGCGTGGTCTAAGTTCAGGCGGAGTAGAGCGGTACTCACAGAAAGCATCCTCCAAAGCGCTCCTCAATTTTTCATTGCACTGGGGACTCACGGAAGTAGCCCTATCATCATCCTCCTTATCAACGTGGTTGGGTCGCGGTGAAACACTGTTAAGTTGTACCGCGACCAATGACGAAGCAGGCGTAACATGACTATTCCGTGACTCGAGGCGTAGGCGATCAAGCACCGCATCATCCAGCATATGGTTACGCTGGATGACCCGCACCTGATCCGACAGTCGTTGCGCCGACACGTTGACAGCTGGCTCAAGCACCTGAAACAGAGAGAGCATTCGAACACGGTACGCGGTCAGGTTGTTTCCTCCCTCTGTAGCCCCATAGTATGAGCGCATGACGTTTTCATTGATGGCTTGTGTCCATCTCATGCGCTGCACACTTCCGCCGGGAGCTGGGACCCTGTCAGAAGCCGATGGGCCTCGAGGTCCTAAGCGGTCCGGCGGCCGGCGTCCTCCCCGTCGGCGAACAGGTGGTGGCGTCGTCGGCGGAGAGAAGTACTCGTCGCTCGAGCTCGACGCAACTGCCGCGGCCGGGGTCGTCACAGCGCTTACATTGGCGCTGGGGACCGGCGGCGGCGAGGCGGAGCTGAGCAACGAGTCCGGAGATGGCGGGCGTGCACGTAGGGCGGCAGATCGTGTCAACATATTAACGTATTTTTTTCATTTCTTCAATATTTTGTCTCGATTTGACATGACAGGTGTCATTGGTCCCAGTTTTTCTTTGCACACATTGTGCTAGTTATTGATTTTCTTTAAAGGTATTCTTTATAAAAATAATATTTGTATAGCATTGTTTTTCATTGCACGAATATATAACTATAAAAACTGTTTCTATTGTTCTAATTATTTACATAAATATGAAGAGACAAAATGATCGTTGTTGTTGACGTTGGTGTTGCCAATTATTAAATTATTATTATTATTATTTTGAGGAAATACTTTTCCGGAAATATGTATAAAGCAATTGGTAAAAACATCCTTCAAATATTTGATATTCAGATTGTGATTATGGACGTTACTAGCTGACCAAGCAAACGCTGCTTCAAACAATCATCATCATCAACTCCGCGTTTAGTCCCGATTGCATCCGCGGCTTTCGACTTGGAGCCCGTTTCATCAAACACTATAAGTAGGAAATATTTTTTTTACAATCGTAATTAAATATAGGGGTTAGTGATAGAAGGAAGGGTGAAAATTTATCACTATGTATACTTTTAACACCACGTTATAAAACGTTTTCTTTACATATTGTATACAAATATTATGTATACAATATGTAAAGAAAACCCTGTCCGACCCTTATGGATAATAAAGGTTAGGTAAACACATAAAATTTTACGCAATCATCATAGTAACAATACTAATGAATTTTGAAACAATCTTTTTTTCCTGCGAATTAATTCCAACTTCCCCGAAATTTGGTCATTTTAAAAAAGTGACACCCTGTTGCCCGCGCATGGATTGCCAACCGCAGATGTATTAAGTTACCACTTTATACTAAATAATGTTTATTTTTATAGGAGCATTTTTTTTAAGTTTAGCCCAGCTTTGTGGGCATTAGGAGAATCAGTTATCGATACC
The DNA here is from genome assembly GCA_037179545.1 of Sesamia inferens. NCBI lineage: Eukaryota > Metazoa > Arthropoda > Insecta > Lepidoptera > Noctuidae > Sesamia > Sesamia inferens. Next base: position 9,035,058 of record CM073935.1, on the reverse strand, counting down.
TAACAATACCTTCACGGATCGGACAGGGTTTTGTTTTCATATTGTATACAAAATTTCATAAAAATCGGTCAAGTCGCTTCGGAGGAATAAGATGCCTAAATTTGTCGGTCTCCGTGGCGCAGCGGTCAACACGCCTGCCTGCGACGTGGAGGCCCCGGGTTCGATCCCCGGCCAGGTCATGATGGAAAACGGTCTTTTCCTGATTGGCCTGGGTCTTGGATGTTTATCTATATATGTATCTATTATAAAATATAGTATCGTTGAGTTAGTATCCCATAACACAAGTCTCGAGCTTACTTTGGGGCTAGCTCAATTTGTGTGATTTGTCCGTATATATTTATTTATTTATTTATTATTTTTATTATTGTGACAGAGAATTTTATATACAATAAGATATTATTGATAGATATTAGCATTAGTGCTGTTTTAACATATTTACATATTTGATAGCACTTTAAATCTTTCCTAACTCATGCATAGGTACTTAAAATAATAACATACCTCGTCGGCAGGCTTGGTGGGTGTGATGGCGACGGTTTCGTTGAAGCAGAGACAGGCGCAGTAATGACGGTTGGCATCCACATCCGTCAGCACGGACACATAGAACCGAGGCTCTATGCGCTCCGTCGAGAGAGACCATCCTTGTGGCTGGCAGAACTGCGGCAAAAAATTGTTACAAGTTAATGATTTAGCGAAGTCAAAGTAGGTCATGTCTTAATAGCGAAGATCTTGACTTCTACCAAGTCTGTATTGTCGCATTGCAGAGAAAACCATTTCCACACCACTTTGTCGTTTTTCAATAGGCTCAAGCTTATCGGCCCATCTTCGTCATAATCTACCAGGAAGTCATGGTGAGTTAATTGATAACCAATCGGAGATCGCTGTCATTTAATTGAAAAACTAACAGCAGTAAACAGTAAAGGCAGAACACTTTATTTCATTAAAGGAAGTAAGGGACAGAATGTTACAACAAGCAACCCTGTACAATTGATGTTATATGTTTGTATAATAATCTATCAGTCATAAGCTATTATTCATACAAATGCTTAATTATAGTGTTTTTGTCAGTACTTTCTTTTGTACATTTTTACAAGCAACCCTCTACAATTGACGTTTTATGTTTGCATAATAATCTATCAGTCATAAGCATATCGTAGATATAAGCATTTCGTCTACAAACATTGAACGGGATCTTTGCGTTTAAATTGTGGTCAAGAGCTATTAGTGGCAATAATCCATAACAAAGATGACAATGGCTCCTTTCCAATGATTCCTTTGTTCACAAACTAATTTAAATTTAAGTTCAGTGCATGCTTTTTTTTTTTTTTTTTTTTTTTTTTTTTTTTTTTTTTTTTTTTTTTTAATGAAGGCATCTTTTTCTTTCTATTTCATTAAGAAAAGGATAGAAGATAAATATTAGTGTAATTCTGTCAAAATAATCCAGGCGCTTCGCCCTTAACTTTTCCTTAACCTCGCGAGGCAAAGGCATTCAAAAAAGAAAATTGTCTACAAATAATATAATCTTTATCTTAAAACTTTGCGGCACACTCCATCGATTCTTCTTTAAAGCTCCCCCGGGCTTTCTTACCAACTGTAACGAACAAATACAGCCTGAAAGGTCTCTGTTTATTTAAGGCTCAACAATTAATCGAAGAGGGATCCTCCGTTTCAATTATTGGAGTGAACTTTGGTCGTTCTGCGACATTTGTTGAAATAGAATTATTGCTGGGACGCTCTTCGAAGTTCCTAGAACGCTCCAGCAATAATTCCATTTTGGTATGCAAACGTGTCTTCATTGTAATCGATTCTGATGGCCGATGTTTAATGAATGGTTTAATGGTATCGCGATTTGAATGGGTTCTGAGAATGGAATGTTCCAGAATGTGCAATATTAACCTATGTGGGCGGGTATATCAGAGTAATTATAAATAAATAATGAAACGATTACTTTTATTTGGCTAAAATTGATAAGCGGATTTGGATGAGATTTGACACAGGGATAATCCATGACCTGGATTAGGAAATAGAGATAAACCGTTACCAATTTTATTTAAAAAAAAACTTTTTTTTTTTCATGGCCAGTTTAGTCGGATATCTTTTACTTATGTCATAACCTAATTCGCTTTTATAATTATTAGGCAAAAGAAAGAAAATACGTTTGTTTGGTAAATAAATTGGGAGAAAACACGAGTCAGATCAACGCAAAATGGCCGTCGCTTAGCACCAGAACTACGTAGGTGTACGTATTACAACTTACAACCCTACGTTGTAATACAGGCGAACGCTCTCGATGTTGGAGCAACTTTTTACATTAGATTAATATCTAGCTATTCCTATACCTAAAGTCTGATTTCCTCTAGTGAAAGTAGTTTTCCCTCGATAAATCTTCCGACAACTGAAGAAAACCTTTTACTATTTCTATTTGGACCTTTCTGAAATACCAATTTTTCTCGTCTTTTACAAATACAGCGTCCTCAATAAAGGCATTATTGGCGAAAAGGGTATTTTTTCCTAAAAACTGTAACAATAGAAAGTGCCCAGTAACAGTTTCTTTGAAGCGTTCAGTTAATATCGTTACTCTTCTACTTACACTCCTCTCGATTGAGAACGATTTGTATTTGTTCGAAGTTCGGAGCAACGTTTATTAAAGGACTGAGAAACTGGAAAATCGTGTATATTGTGTTATGTATTGTTGTATGTAATTTTTAAGTAGTCGATTATTTCAAACGGTTAAAATAACATAAAATTACTTTGTAATCCCCGAAGGATTAGGCAGAGGTACACCTATTATAATACACCCATATTTCCCCAGTTATGTTCAAGTCACACGAGAGCACTAATCGCACAATAACCGGGTACAAATTCAGACTTCGAGCAGTTACTGACAAATTCCTCATAGAAACTACAATGACAGTTTGCCCCTTTTCGCCATGAGAACTGAACAGTAGAGCTTATGACCTTAAAGGCATCTGTTATTTTTTTTTTAATTTACATTATAAACTAGTGCTTGACCGCAATTCCACCTGATTGTATGCAGCGATGCAATAGTTGATGGTAAAGCACGCTAGTTTATATTTAGAGAATAGCGAATTGAGCGAGGTGATGCACTGTTAAATCCAACAACACGTGCAACGATGTTGCGCCAGAGGGAGACTGATCTGGAGACCCTCCACGACCAAACTCCCGACACAACAACATTTGGCACATCGTACCCTGTACACAATGCACAACACAACTGTTGAGACCCGCAGTCTAATAGCGTAACACACTATCAGTAGGGTTTCATTTTGACAGTTCAACAACATTAATTGCGTTATTTATGTTGCTAAGCAGACAGATTTTCGAACACATGCGAGTAATGGATTAGCAATATGCTTCAAAATGGTACCAACTGATAGTAATACATATACATAGTATGTTACTTAATTAGGATGCTGGAGATTAACGAAGCCAGTCAAAATGGATACTACCATTTATTACCCAATAAGAGTATAAAGATAGGGTTGGTTGTGGCTAAGTAATAACAACCACACCGGTCGATCGATCAGATTAAGTAATAACAACCACACCGGTCGATCGATCAGGTTAAGTAATAACAACCACACCGGTCGATCGATAAGGTTAAGTAATAACAACCACACCGGTCGATCGATCAGGTTAAGTAATAACAACCACACCGGTCGATCGATCAGGTTAAGTAATAACAACCACACCGGTCGATCGATCAGGTTAAGCCACGCTTGTCCCGATTGGTCCGTGGACGGGTGACCATCTTAACATACCAAGACCACTAAGTGCCTCGGAAAGCACGTCCCGGGGGTTATTCAAGTACCTTTGATAGTCATTGTCAGTAGGCTAGTTGTTGTTAGTAGCCTGAAAGTCGGACAACCAGTTTTAACACAGATTTCCACGGTTCAATTTAATTGCCTATGGCATACCATAAAATTGATGCAACTTGCATCGCCTAAATGGTGTTTAGACAATGCAACTTTTATTGTTGCTTTTCGGGTTTTACGTATTATCTTCTCTGTATGAGAGGAGACCTGTGCCCAGCAGTGAGACGATAAAAGGATGATAATGTTTACCCAGTAACTGAATTGAAGAGGTCTGATAGGGAGTAGATCCATTTATAATACTGATCGCTGCATCCGATTAGACTCCAAAGAGTTGGGAAAAGCCTAAACAGATGACTGATGGATACCCTTATTCGATTAGATCTTTCTGTTTCTTCAACTTGTTCAGTATGAGTTGGGAATTACATAAGGGAATTGGGGAAGGGAATTGCATGATTTAATTCCCCCCATCTCCGTTCCGCCATCGGACGCCCGTCGTACGGCGAGTTTCCACCCTTATGTTGTTAACACCACTACGATCCGGACGAAGCGTTTCACTCTTTTATACCGCGTACATCGAGGGACTGGAACCATTTTCCAGCTACGGTGTTCCCGTCGGACTACAATTCGATTGTCTTCAAGGCTAGAGTGCGCTCAATTGTCGTCTTCCTTTGTATTCACTCACTCTTAAAAATTATAAAAAAAAAAAAAAAGTAGAGAGCACTCTGTAAAGTTACAAGGAAACCAATAAATGTTACAAGAAACTCTAATCTCGAGTACCTACTAGTGACTTGCTATTACAATGCAGTATAGAAAACGTCCTTGACTGTTATTGCTACGTGAAGATCTGAAGATAACGTACATGAAAGGATCTTATGAATACAGGTACTGCATTAAATAACTGTATAGCCTACTTTATACCTGTATAGCATGACTTTGAACGGTTTTTTTTTTTTTAATGTGTGTATACTAAAATTGTGGAGGCATCGTGAAATGGGTGCAGGCGTACAAAGAATTTTAAGTGTACAAAAAAGCTCCTTCATTTACTTTTTCTTACAGTCCTAGACCGTAGACACGGTCAGTTAGCAGCTATTTAAAACAGAAGCCAGAGACAATTTTGTTAATAGGGTAGTTGACTAAAAAAACTAATTAGTCCGTCAGTCAGATTTACAAAAATTACTAGACACGTATTTTTTCACATAAATAAAAAATGAAGACGACACAGTGCGTTGAAAACTCGTGTGACGTCTCTGCACGCTGCACTTTTTAGACGTCACCAGCCACCACTCCTGATCTTTGACGCTTTTTATATTTGTCAATTTTTATTGATTTGATAAAACAAAATAATATACGTATCCATTATTTTTCTATAATTTGAATGACGGACTAAATAGAATCATTTTTTTTTACCCAGGAAACATTCCTATTTTTTTTTTTGGGGACAAAACCCGCCACACTTTTCCCACCCACTGCAACTCCTGAAAGCCAGAATCAACAGTGGAGACCGCCAGCAAAATGCCGAGCAATGAAGCTCGACGAGTCCCGGAGAAACGATTCAACTGTCTTGGGTCCCGCAACGAAATTAATCAGAAAAGAATAGCGGAGGAGTAAGTAAACATCGCTATTCATGATGTTGTGTCGAGTGTCAAGGTATGAACGTGATTTGTGAGATATTGGTTTGCATAACATAATCAGTCTGTAATGTTCCAACTCTTCTGTAATCTACCACGCGGGCCCTGTGTGGGTTGGTAAATGTCGCACGTCTTAGAAGTTCTGCCTCTAGGACATGCCGGTTTCTTCGCGATGTTTTCGTTTACCGTTTTGAGAGCAGTGATGAAGAAATATTTACACAAAGTAAAGCGCCTGACGGGGTTCGAACCTATGACCTACAACTGTAAGTCACGACCGATAACACTAAGTCACCACTACTCCTCAGTTGATATAAATTTGTCAGGACGTTATTGTGTCTATGCTCGAATAGTTTGGTTACATAACACTAGTTTACACGGTTTTTATACCCCAGCTGAAAATTGTTATTTTATTATTTATTTGAGTAGAATTATCAAAAAAAAACAAATTCTGTCACGTCTGGTTCAAGAAATATTTATTTACTTAACGGAAATATATAATTATTTTGGTATTAATACAAAACAAAATTAAAAATGACTAATTTTTGCCTTCTTTTTATAGTCATTTGAATCAGTTTCTCTTATAATAGACCAACAGTAATCCCCTAATATGTTTTCATCCCAAAATCCTTGATGTCGTTCTTCAAAAACTTTTAAGTCTTGGTGAAAACATTTCCAAAGTTTTCAATGAATAAACGCCACTCTGTTTTTTTATAGTTTTGATTCATTGCTTCAAAAAATTCCCGGGATATCAGTACAATAACAATATACACCTTCTCTTTTGAAAAATTCTGGTAAACTTTACTTCTGTTTCTGGAAATCAAAACCTTAGCGCCTGGTAGTAATAAGTTCCATTTTTGTAAGCGGGAGCCAAGAAGCTCTGCTTTAGATCTTGGTAACTGTAAATCTCTAATAAGATCATTTAATTCGGCATGGTTAATTAAATGTGGAATGTTTTCTTGATGTGAGAATTCGTCGAAACAAACTACTACACTAGAAATCGATTTGAATTCAACATCACTTTCATTGTCAAACAAAAACGATCAGAACTTTGTTTATACTTTCTATTCGACTTTCAATCCGAAACAAGATAAACTATCGTTTGAACCGAACAAATAAACTATAAACTGACGTCACCACGTTAAATCATTAAAAAAAAACATTTGACTACAGGAAAAAATTGTGACGTGATAAAATATTTCTGCTAACACTTTTAGGTTTGAGGAAAGTAGATGAGCATATTTATATACATTTATTTCGGGGTATAAAAAAAAAGTTAAATTTTGTAAACTAGTGTAATTAATGATAAGACTTGTGGCGGTCTTTAAGCAGGTTACGAAGAGTTAATGAAAAGTCAGGTGCTTAGTGCTTGCACTTGTAGGACCACATGTATGAAGGTTAGCGAGGCGAAAGAAGTTTGTAAAAATCGCGAGGCTGAGTTCTGTAGTTTTTGCCTACCACATGGGAAGGACGTGCAATGATGTATGGAGCTTCTACCTCTATATGAGGCTAGTGGATATAATCTTTTTCTAATTCGCAGCAATAGTGTGATCAATGAAACCAACTACAACCCCTGAAATCCTATAATATAGATAAAGGAGTGATATTTTTTATAGTCGACTGACTATTCAACATTATTTTCATACCTATGTATGGTAAGTAATCGTTTACCAGATAAAGTTCGTATTTGATTACAGGTTAGGTTGTTCACTGCCCTTAAAACGGTGAAAGATTGTAAACACACACACATAAGACATGAAAACGCCAACGTGTCCCGCACTGGACCCGAGTACTAGATACGGAGTCGGCTGAATGTATTATATCTATATATTAGATACAGCCGACTTCCTCTCTCCCTCTTTACGAAAAGTGGGATTATTATAGGCTGAATAAGGTAACCGAATGTATGCAGAATTACTCGTCAGCAGCTTCTCCCTATTTATTCCGTTACGTAAAATAGACTCATGGGAGGTATAAAATTACTGGCAAAATATGGGTATCCTACCGCCTCCATTCGGGCATTACAGGGTGTTGAATTTATTTGTACCTGCTCCCCTTTGCACAGCAACAGACGTGTCGTATAATCAATGAAGTGTTGACAAGCAATAACTGATACAATCAGACTGTAATGTAGCATACAGGTATTAGCTGTCAATTGTTTTGTCTATAACAGCACAATGTCGGTTATTAGATTATGCTTGGATTGTTCAATAAATGCTTTCACGCCTTTTCTTAGTTTAACAACGCATTAATGGATGGCAATTTGTTGATTGGAAATTTGATTGTTTTATTTAATTGGAGTTTATAATGGGTTTCGGTTTCGAATATAAGGGAATAAGGGCTTTAACCTTTCGTATTTATGCAGATGGAACGTCGATTCAGGCTTTGTTCACAAACGAAACTAAATCACCTCAGTGTTTCTCTTTATTTCTATTTCAGCAAGGAGAAAAGACAAAAATTATGCAGTTTAGTTCCGTTAAATTAAGATACTCTATACACTAATTAAATGTGGTCAAAAACATGGCGTCTAAAAATACGTCAATTTACGTCACTGATTTGACACAGCTAAACTAACATTGACTATCTTTTCCATACTGAAATAGAAAAATCAACCAGATATAAAAGAAAAAGATGTCCTGAGCTTAAATTTAGTTAGTTTGTGAACAAGGTAACACTTCCACAGACAGCTTTCGAACACGACTTATATGGTCTGATCGCATTCAGTTTTATTGCTGCTTTTTGTCGATTTCCTCGTTTTTTTTTTAGGGGGAAAAATAAACGGACGTGGAGGGCTGTGCCGTACTCTTACCGGCTATAAAACCAACCACCTAAGCGTTCGTCATCTGCCTTTCAGGGGTACCGGGTCCTCCAAATTCTACGGTACCTATTTTCAGTACATTGGCTGTGCGTTGTCTAACTATCAGTCATGTTGCACATTTCATAGGAAAAATGAATGTTTTTTACATACCCATCCTATTCCGTCGTGAAAGGGAGTGTCTTCCCAATTGATCTCAGGAAATCGCTGAAGGACAACGCCGCTGTTCAGACCGCCCCCTGAAACAAGATCAAAGCTTAGATAAGTTAAAGCAAACAACAAACAACTGATGTTTATCTATAATTGTGTCGTAAGTAAACAAAACGACGAGGGTGCTTAGTTTGATCGTAAAGCACTTTTGAAGTACCTAACTCTAGTTTTATAGATCACTGAAGTACAACGAGATTTTCAGTAGATGATATGCGCTTTTATAACTTTGAACGTGACGATATTGCCAAGGCCGTTTACGTCTATCTGGCGCCCTCACAATACAGAGAAGTATAAATGTATGAAATAAGGACTCATTAAAATTTCCGTCCACGATTACGTTATAACGAGCTCGTATTTCTATATTGAGGAATATGTGTGTGGACGTCATAGGACGACGATAATATGGTCACTTTGGAATTAATTATAAAGCGCACAATGACACCATTATGATTCAACGTAAAATGAAAAGATATGTGCAACTTAATCCCTTTTTCAACAACCTTCCTTTTTCCAATCTATGCAACAGAAATCATACATCTCTGCAGTCTTTTCACAACTACGTTAAGGTACGGCGTGCGGTCTAACCGGGTACAGTTTATCACCAGTATTTTATGTAAAACCCAGTTACAGGGTAATAAGATACGTCTTGGTGAGACTGGTTGTCAGACTTTCGGAGTACTGTTTTTTTAAGTAACGACATAGAGATGACTATGATTGATTCATCATCATCATTTCAGTTGAAAGACGTCCAGTGCTGGACATAGGCCTCCCTCAAGGATCTCCACGACGACCGGTCCAGCGCCTCCCGAATCCAGCGGTTTCCCGCGGTCTTCACCAGGTCGTCGGTCCACCTTGTCGGGGGCCTACCCACGCAGCGTCTTCCGGTGCGTGGTCGCCACTCGAGAACCCATCGGTTTCATCGGGCAGCGGTCCTATGGAATTTTTCGGGCTATATAGGTAACTCTCATTCTTCTGCGAATCTCCTCATTTTTGATTTGATCACGCAGACTCCAAGCATAGCCCTCTCCATTGCCCTTTGAGTGACCTTGAGCATTCTTATAAGGCCCATTGTTAGCGACCTCGTCTCAGTTCCATAAGTCATCACTGGTAACACACACTGGTCGAAGTGTCTTGAGACACTGCGGTATTTCGGACGAGAAAACTCTACGTAGCTTCCCGAAAGCAGCCCAGCCGAGCCTATGATTGATTGTGCCATTTCTATTGCAGCATATGTCACAATGAATAATTAGAAACACAATGCTATTGTTGTAACATTGTATAATCTACGTACGTAAATAGTAAACATGCCTCTTTGATCTAGTGGTTGTTAACGTTACTGCTGAGCATGAAGTCCTAGGTTCGATTCCTAGGTCACGTAGTGTTATTAGAATTTTCTATCGGGATTTTTTCGGTTGCAGCCAGTAATCTGGATCTGTGCCCGGTTTATTTTTTAATGATGGCAATAGGCTATTAACCTATCGCAGATAGGTGTACTATGCAGATACACCTATGCTTAATCTATCATCTATCACTAGGAAAGTAAGTAAAAAAAACATCGTCATTATTATTTGATACTGCTTTTCTATAGACTGTGTTTCGTAGAAAGGGGATCCGGTTCTTAGCCCTAAGAACAATGTAATCGTGTGTAATAATTATTATGCAAAATAACGGTTCGGCACACATGCTGTGTTGTTGTTTGGTGTAGTAGGAGGCCGTGCGTGTGATAGATACTGAGGTGATGAATGATTGTTCTTTGATTTTTCCTCTTGTAGTTTTAATTTGTAATTGTTTTTTTTTTTTACTCAAAGCCAGTACACACTATGTAGCCAGGCATATTATACGTTACGGAATTGCATCGCTGACAGGGGTATTCGGCACTGGTGCAGCTACATAGGAGCTAAACTTAGCATTCGAGAACACTGTTGGAGCTGCTGAACCTTGGACATAACTGTCTTTGCATTGTGTAGATTCAATTTCTTAGTATTGTATAATTGCATGGCACACGTGTGAGCACAATGTACTTGCTGTAAAGCATCTATTTGTTGGTTTAGTTTTTTTTTTTGTGTGTTTTTCCATAATGGACGCTCTTAGCATACAATATATTTCTGTATCGTTTTCACACGATTGATTTCAAAATGAATGATGTAATCAAATATTTATATCAATAGCGTGATAATTTAAAAGTCCATGGAGTTTCTTGTCCGTTCTTCTCCATAGGTACCTACTCTTTGGAATGGGCGACTAGCTTCACCTTACTGACTGACCGACCTTCTGACAATTCAAAAGTGTCTGTTACTGGTTTATTTGAAATAAATGCTTTGATTTGATTTGGTGACGAGTCTGCGAGGTATAATAAATAAATAAATAAATATATATATACGGACAAATCACACAGATTGAGCTAGCCCCAAAGTAAGCTCGAGACTTGTGTTATGGGATACTAACTCAACGATACTATATTTTATAATAGATACATATATAGATAAACATCCAAGACCCAGGCCAATCAGGAAAAGATCGTTTCCCATCATGACCTGGCCGGGGATCGAACCCGGGGCCTCCACGTCACAGGCAGGCGTGTTGACCGCTGCGCCACGGAGACCGACCATTGTATCTAATGGAATACTTCATTAATTTATATTCAGCTTCCTAATTACGGAAAACGCAGCATAAGGGGAGCCCAAACAAGGCGGACGGATGACCTGGTGAAGGTTGCGGCAAGCCGATGGATGCGGGCAGCACAAGACCGGTCATTGTGTAAGGCCTTGGGGGAGACCTTTGTCCAGCAGTGGACCTCTACAGGCTGAAGAAGAAGACCCTAATTGCTTAAGACACTTGCAATCAGAATAATTTGGAAGGATATTCTTTCTTTCTTTTATGGCTTCGCACGGTTTGTGCATTTAGCCAATGTCACGTAATGAATTGTTCATGTCGAAAAAGAAGGCCGCGTGACCCGTCTTACGATGGAGGTTTGAGACAAAGTCATGATGTGGTGACTATGCTGCGATATTTCACTGTTCTTCATGAATTATTTACTAAATGCACTTTTTACTACATAAATCACGCACTTTTATTTAGTAAACAACACTATAAATAATTTTAAAAGTCGGATGAAAAATGAGCGTGACACTCAGCTTGACTTTCCCGCCAAAACTCTGGAAAGGTATTGCTACAATGTAACGTAAACGTAAATAACGTAATGAATGTTGTGGAACTGTCCAAATGAAAATTTATTCCTACTGTTGGTCAGTTACGGTATTTCACCTTAGGTTTCTGAAGACCGCCAAAATATAATTAACAAAGAATTTATACAAGCTGGAAATTCTATAACAAATGTCAAAACAAGTTCCTGCAAAAGTGAGGTGATAATCTATGGTATACCATAGATTATCACTCACTTTTGCAGGAACTTGTTTTATTTTGAACGACAATGAAGTGCATGTTAATTTCGTTTTGGTGAATTGGAGGCATTGATATAGAAAACATAGGTAATCCTATTTAAGTAACCAAAACACTTGGAGAGTGGCGAAAGTCATTGTGGGCGTCTCATTTGAAATCGTGAAATGGCTAAACAAATGACTCATTTGCAACTACATAATGTTTTCCATCACCGTTAACAATCACCTTATTCTCAGTTTTGTTGTGTTCAGGTTCCAGTCTGACCGGACGCAACTAATACAAGTATGCTTACAAGGAGCGTCTGTTTATCTGGCATCGACAATATGGTTTTAGGGTAATTTTATTTTTAATAATTATAAACTAGCGCTTGACCGCAATCCCGCCTGATGGTAAGCAGTGATGCGATCGTTGATGATAAAGCGCGCTAGTTTATTAAGAACCTATTCACTCAGATTGAGCGAATAGGAAGGAAGACGGCAGTTGAGCGAGGTGATGCAATGTTAAACCCAACAACACGACCAACGATGCTGCGTCAAAGGGAGATTGATCTGAAGACCCTCCACGACCAAGCTCCCATCACAACAACATTTGGCGCATCGTACCCGGCACACATCGCAACACAACTGCACAGACCCGAACTCCGTACGGCTTCACCAGATATCATGCCGGAGCACGACAAATCGCTTGGCGGCAAGGCTTTGTCTGGTGGGTGGTAACTTCTGCCAGCGGCCGGTGTTATGGCCTACCACCGAGCCAACAAATACGATACATCTTGAAAAGACTGGTCATCAGATATTCGGCAACTGACGGCCCGTAACGTCCACGAATAAAAGCCGTGACCAACGGCTTAACATGCCTTCCGAGGCACGGAGGGGTCTTGGTAGAAGGTATGAATATGATCAGGGTCCCCCAAGGATCAACCACGGCAAGTTTTTACATTGAATCACAAACCCTTCCGTTATCGTTAAATGCATGCCTTTTAACACCAAGTTAAGGAATGCAACGCAACTTTCACCCATTTCATCTATCCTATATAAACACAAACCATAACACATTAGCCGCTTAACATGCTGTTCAGGTCAAAAAGCCTCCTGAGAGAAAGTTCTACGCCATCGTGGTTGACTAGCAAGTCTGGTAGCTTGTCACGGTTACAAGTTTATCAAGTTCACAAAGCGTACTATGTCAAAAACAAATAATTGTTTTGAATACTCAATTACTTGATGTCTGTGGTGTTAATCAACCAATCTTCAGTAATGATGAAGATTAAAGTTCGCTTTAAGCTTTATGGCGGCTCTGAAGGGCTCTATGTACTCGCTGTGCAGAACGTCACTTCCGCTGACTCTTGAACATGTCTTGAATTCGTTCCAAACCGCCATTAAGATTGAATAGGACTATACCAAAATTATAAAATTTAATTATTATGTGTTAATGTTATGTACGTTCCTCTTGTTTACATACTGGGTACCCTTCCATCAGAAGTACCCAATTACTTCCTCATGACAAAAACTGTAATCAAGGGCCATAGGAGATACGAATCTATCGAATATACTGTCAGGTTTTTACGTGCCAAAGAATCTTGAAATCCAGATATTGCCGGGTTGTCCACAGACCTTAATTAATATTCACATAGGTACTCATATACTTTCAATCTGTTGTGTACTCTTTATCAAACTTCCAAATGAAAGCAATTGGTAGGTTAGTGTGTCCAGAAAATACCTCCACAGATCTAAGCAACTAATCTAATCAGTCTTTTTTTTTTTAATTTTTATTTCACGCGAAGTGACAAATATATTTTTCAAGTCGTAAATAGCTTCGCGTAACGAGCACTACCTAGAGACCGTTTTCTTTTGTCTCATATTATGCGTATACTAAAAATAGAAGCCTCAAGCCTGTTCGTTGCGGAGTCGCCTGAGCTGGGTCAAGGCCGCGGTCAAATCAGACCATCAGTCATAATTAGTCAAGTTTTTCAAGAAACCTAAAGATTGCGTTACTTGTTATTTGTTTTAAATTAGCGGTAACTTAGTTTTACTAAGTGCTTATTAAAAATTGAAGGAACTTAAGAGATGATGCAATGTAAGATATAGTATAACATAATATCAAAGGATCATTTCGTCAAACATATTTAATCAATCGTTTAAACACTTTTACACGTCTCCTTTTTTCGCTGTCTTCTAAGAAAACCTGAAACAAACTTAGAGGTCCCTTTTAAAATTGAGGCATTATCACTAGAGAATTTATTCCGAAAGATTTATTTATATAACACATTAATATTATACTAACATAAATATTAAAGAAGCTTGACGGCTTTAAGAAAAAAGATTGTATGATAAATGACATCGACGTTTCGCTAAGTCGAAAACTATACGAGGCACAGACATGTAAGTGGTATACAAAACTATTCCATATATGTATACTATCCTGAAAGCTCCGGAAACTGTAACACTTCTCTGAACGTGACTGCTTTCCATTCAACCGGTTAACGAAGTTTTTCAATTTCATATGCGTTTCAGAACAAAAATATTTCCCGTTTTTTAATTATTCAAGAGTTATGTAGCAGGTTATTCCAGACTTATGAATAAGAGATGGTTTATTTCAGGCTTTACAGTCCGGTTCCTCTAATTTGCAATAACGTGTGTTTTATGGAATGAAATTCTTCTAAGCTGTGCTGCTGCCGCTGCCGGGGAGTTTCTTGCACCATCTGCCATCGATATCACTGGGAAGAGGTGAACGGTAGGCATTTTAGAATTTTAGAAGACTATCTTATGTAATTTTTACGTTAAAAAAGGGGTCACTCTCAGCCCAATTTAAATAATTTACTTCTGATTTGATCGCAAGGTATTTAGTTGACTAACGTTCAAGTGGTCCTATGAAACCCGGAATTTGGTCGGGACTTTTTTTGCAAACACCTTTAAGTCTCTGGTATATTTAAAGTGATACATATCCAGATAACTGTTGAATATTTATTGCTACTTTTGTCGGAATAAGCACAATTGGAAGCATTGATCAAACATTCACAAATAACTAAAATTTTGACGAAAAAATGTACGGCGAAGTTCATTCCGTATTCATTGCGGGTTCTGAGATTCGAGGACGCCATTTTTAATGCTCGTCACGTTTTTGGTAGGCAGTTTTCAAATTATTTAACCATATTAGTAACGTGCTTTTCAGTAGCTTTCTGTTAAGTTTGGTCCTTTTATGTGGCTACCAGTTACGCAATTACTTAATTGAACTTGTTGGAAAGTATAATCCATAAGCAGATGTAGACAGATGTAAGTTTAAAATGTGTGAATTAAACATAATATAAAGTTAGCGTCTATACGAAGTTTATCATGTAGACGCTAATTTACAGAAAATACCGTTTATCGGGTAAACGGTATTTTCTGCTTCCGAATACTACGCACCCGAACTTGCTCAGTAACATCAATAAGATACTATACAGCCACTTCCGGTGTTTCCACATGCATGATACATACACAACATATCTATACATGTATATAATCAGCCCTTAAAGTTTCACAGGCCTTTTCTCGGTGAGAGGGAGTGGGCCATAATCTACCTTGCGGGCCAAGTGCTAATTGGTAGATGTCACAAGTCGTCGAAGTATTGCCTCCAAGGCAGGTCTCCTAACGATGTTTTCCTTCACCGTTTAGAAAGCAATTTTGATGACATAATTAATAAAGCGCCTGACGGGTTTCAAACCTACGACCTAAAACTCGTAAGTCGCGGCTGATACCATTAGGTCTCCACATGCTCTCCGCTGCTTATGTATTTTGTAGACGCCTGTTCACCCTCTCAACATGATTTAAACTAAATGATTTCAATATTATGTATTACTTTTTAAGCTAGGGCGAATTAACTCTTGTAAAAAGATGTCGCGGCTCCATTCCGCGTGCCCTTGGAATAGAAGAGTGGGACTGCGGTTGTATACAGAGTGGTCCTGACAATACGACAATAAATTAAACATCGTGTACCTCAACACATTCTCAGTCTACCCATAAAGAACCATATAAATATGTGGATTAGTTTAGTCACAGGAAAATATTTTTCATTTTTCACATTTTCTACATGATGTACGATAAGGAAGCGCTTACAGGTTAATGACTTTAATAATAATGGCGCGAAAAAAGCAAGTTGATAGAGGATCGCGCTGTCGCCGATCGGAGGTCAGTGAACCAATATTTTTAAAGGATGTTCTATTCCGTTTGCAATTTTATGCGATTTACTTTGTTTGAAATTTTCATTTTTTTTTATTTTTGATGCTAAGCTTTTTCTATGGTTTAAGATTATTCCTATGAACCAGCATTGTTCGTGTTTTTATTTATTGTCGTATTGTCAGCACCACTCTGTATAGGGTGTTTCAACTACGTCACACATCATAATAAAGCACGGTATTTTCACTTCTTTTTACTTATGTTTAGAAGTCGTTAGATAGATAAAGTAGGCTGTCTTTATAAGACGAGTAAAATTCGACGATGTAAATTGTAGTGTAATGTTACGAACAATCAATTCCCAATATGGAATTTCGCAAGCTAATCAAAAGTTGTAGCAAAAAGTTCCGTTTAAACAATTTAATAAAGAACGTATTACTGTTAGGACCTTACAAGCTTAATTAAAATGCACGCGTCTAGACGAATTTAAAGCGGGCCTTGTTTTGTTGCATTACGTCATCCGCCATCATCATAACTGCGAACTGTGATGTCATTTTATGTCACGAATTGATTTAGCAGTTTTGGAATTTGTATTGGTTCAAGAACGTGGTGAACGTATTTCTTGACTCTTTTCTATGGTTTATAAACGAAGGACGAGTCATTGAGGTGATGCTTGGCGGAGCGTACGTCGAGTACTGGCCGCTGCAGAATTTGTTACGCCACTTCTTGCTATAATAACTAGGATCTGGTGATAGGCCGACATTTGGGGTCTGTCTTATGTAATTTTGAAGTTCGAAAGTGCTGATACCACCCTAAATAACTGTTGATTTGGACGTTTTAAGAACAGAACGCTTTTGGGTGCGGTCAGACAGGTTGATCTAAGATCAAAAGCAGAAACTGGGTTTAACAGAATGTATAATAACTACATGGTAAACGTAGACCTAGACACCGTAAACATTTCCAATCAGCAAACAAATGATAACGTCAAACTGTTTATTATTGTATTGATTAAAGTTCCCTGGCACGATTTAATTTGTTGTATGTCTACAACATTCACAGGGCAACCGTTTTATCTTGTACAATACAAACTACTACAATAATATACATTAGCATAGCACACAATCGCTTGGCATTTGAATCTTAACTTATGTTTAGTTCAGTTCAGCTGGTTCCGAGCCAAAAGTTCAAGGCATTATCGCAGGTGCCAGTGAGATATTAAATTACAATAACGTCGAACCCAGTTTTATCTTAATAGCCCTGAAAGGATCAAGTTGACTGTTATTGTTAATTTTATCCCCAGCGATAATCGCCTTGTCTAGTCATGTTCGTCTTTGTCATGACAAGTCACGCTTCAAACGGAACTCTTCTTCAATGTAAAGATCTATCTCTTTCTTTAAGTTTGTTAGGAAATGATCCCCGTTACCTGCCGCCAATTTATTCACCTTGTGGGAATTATAGGAAATTGCTTTTGTAATTTGTGGCACGACAGGTGTGTTAAATTAAGTTTACTGATGGAGGCTGATGGCGCCAAACATGTAGCCGGATTCTGGGCGATTAGATTGCTATCTAGACATTCACGCTATCAAATACACTCATCGATAAAATCTATCAACCGTTTTCTCGGCAGATCCATAAACAAACCAACAGCCTTCCGTTTCTTCACATCGATTGTATTTTAGTCAGTCTTTTACTATTGTGCTTTAGTGTCATACGACGCTACACGCTCAGATTACGTGTAATGAACGTTGTTTTTTATCATAATCGCTCCACTGAACACTGTGCTCACTTGTACAAACGCAAGGGATAAAAACTGCGCTGACTAAAGCGATGAAATTGCTGCTTTATGTGGATAACACACGATGAGTTTAACGACAAGAAAGGAGATTTGGCTCAAAAAGGGTTTAAGTTATCGCGATGTTTGTGGAAAAAATGTCGTTTACACATATTTCTAGACCTTAGAAGCAGTAGGATGTACGTGTAGATTGTTGGACCTATATTAGAACCTAATGCTTCTATTCTAAGGTCGAGATTAAACCAAAAAGATAAAAACGTTCAGGGGAAATAGGGACAGGTCATTAACACATTTCCTAAGCTTTATTTCCTGTTAAATTATTCATACTTTGCTCTTAGCAGTACTTAGGTATTGCTTTAATAGTTGTACAGTGCGGAGTGCCAATATATCCTGCACGGCACTATGATTTATTATTCAAATCTAAAGAGGATATAATAATAATTTACTATTTTATGTGCGCATGTAGTTTTATACCTTGATGATTTATATATTATTGTGGAAGTCCAAACACCGTAACACGGAGAAGTAAAATATATTAAAAATTTAAAATACATGATAACGTTTTTAATATTCCGTCCATGATAACATAATAACGTGCACAAATACATATGTATTACACACTTATTTATTTCACACTTATGAACGTGGACATCCATGTGATGAAAATTCTGCACCGCGAAAGCAGAGTTCACCGTCTACAGGCTCGGATGAAGTTACTATAGAGAAGATTAGTGAACTGTACACACCTATCTCATAGCTCTATACTTTATACTATACAACGTCTTTCTTCGTTTATGCGAACCCGAAACACGTGTCCAGTATTTTTAAGTATAGAATCTTTGTACAAAATTTCAAAAAGATATCATGAAAAACCGCAAAGTTATGAGCTTGTTATCATACTTGATTGTCCCAACAAAAATATGGTAAACGCACCGCCCCCCGCCCGCCCGTGTTTGTAGCGGCGCGGCGCGGGAGGCTGTAGAACATGCGCTCGGTAACCACTCTACAACAATTTCTAAACGTATTTGGGAAAAAATATAACAAGGTGTAAAAATTATTGGAATCGATTCAATTGCTAATTCTGAATAAACTATATTCAGGTTTCGTATAAAGTAAAAAAAAACGTTGTATTATACAGAATGGTGCTGACAATACGACAATAAATTAAACATCGTGTACTTCAACACATTCTCAGTCTACCCATAAAAAATCATATAAATAGGTCCATTAGTTTAGTCAGAGGAAATTATTTTACAATTTTCACGTTTTCTACATGATGTGCATGTTGATAAGGAAGCGCTTACGGGTTAATGACCGCCGCATCCTGCGGTACCAAACTTTAATAATAATGGCGCGAAAAAAGCAAGTCGATACAGGATCGCGCTGTCGCCGATCGAAGGTCAGTGAATCAATATTTTTAAAGGATGTTCTATTCCGTTTGCAATTTTATGCGAATTAGTTTTCTTGAAATTTTTAGTTATTTTTTTTTATTTTTGAAGCTAGTTTTTTATGGTTTAGGATTATTCCTATGAACCAGCATTGTCCGTGTTTTCATTTATTGTCGTATTATCAGCACCACTCTGTATATACCTTTAAAAAAATAAGGCGGCCTACCAAGAAATGCATATCTTTGTGAAAGTATAAAACTGCACAGACTCCTAACTGTAGACACTGAACGTATCACGTTTCAACATTGCCTAACTGGAAGGCTAACTAGTCTCTTTATGCTTAGAGGCCGCGCAGCCGGTTCTACATGTTAAGGCGTTGCGCACCATCTCTTTAATACGTAGTCGAAGTAGGTAGGAAGAAATTATTTAACTAATATAAGTTCACATTAAGAAATTTTCTAGGCGTTCGTGGTGCGATTACGTAATTATTGTTATCTACACATAAAAAACTATATATATTAAGGTTATGAAGCAGAATGTGAAGTGTGGAAATAAATAAAGCTTTATTATTATAATATACCCAACTAGGTCTATGACTTGGCCGGCACTACGCAGCACGTGGGGCTGATGTTGTTGTACGTGGTGTTCCGTTACCTCCGCCAACGAGTACTTCAGGACAGCACGAGGACATGGTAGTAAAGTGCTACTAGCATTGTTTAAACGTATATTAGTGAACACAGTTTGCTTTGTATATTATGTTAGTTTGTCCCCCATCTTCGTTCCACCATCGGACGACCCGTCGTACGACGAGTTTCCACCCTTATGTTGTTAACACCTCTACGATCCGGACGAAACGTTTCGCCTCCTCCTTTATACCGCGTACATCGAGGGACTGGAACAATCTGCCGGCGGCGGTGTTTCCGTCGGACTACAATTTGAGTGTCTTCAAGGCTAGAGTGAATAGGCTCTTAATAAACTAGTGCGCTTTACCATCAGGCGGGATTGCGGTCAAGCGCTGGTTTATAAAATAATAATAATAAAAAAATATTATTGTTAATCTACATGGTCCCCTACGATATGTTAGAAGCTAGGCGCACGGTCTCAATTAATATTTTCCTATGAAGACGAACCGGCAAGAACTTCACAGTTCTCTTTTAAAAGAAAACTATACATTTTATTTATATAACTTTCGTGATTGAAGCTAGGCGTACATGAATGTTTATTCATGTTTACCAAGACTTTGAAATAAGTCAGAACCCTTGGATACCCAAGAGAAGGTGGACCGAAGTTAGACTCAAGACATTGCCTTGCAATAATCCCACACGACTCCTAAAATATTTTGGTCAGGATAAAGTCAAAGTCCCTATAGACTTGCAGACTATAAAACATACAACAAGTGCGTGTACGGACTCACGCACTAAAGGTTCCGTACCATTGATTTATGAAATTAAAGGATTTAAGTTATTTATATGAAAGATTATGTGGTAATAAGCGTTTTACAATTTACGAGGTATTAAAAAAAATAATTACTAGATCTCGTTCAAAACAATTTTCGTTGGTAGTTTTTATTGTAATGTACATTGCTTTTTTTTTTTAGATTTTTCATTTTCTTATTTTAGAAGTTAGAGGGGGTGGGGGTGGGGGTGGGCAACTTTTTTCCACTTTGGAAGCATCTGACACGCAAACTATTCGATTTAGAGAAAAAAAGTTTTTAGAAACCTCGATATCATTATTGTAAGACCTATCCATAGATACCCCACACGTATGTTTTATATTACCCACACGTAAATTTTGCGTTTCAGTTCTAAATATGGGAAGCCCCAAATATATTTTTTTGAAGTGAAACTTCTTTACGCACGCTTGACTTGGGGAGTAAGCTGGCGAACGCGTGACGTAAGCGTTACGAAAAGTGTGATCGGGCATGGCGAACGGAAGTTAAGTGGGGTATATAAGCACAGAGGCGCCCGTGGCGCGAGCTTGGTACTATAAGGTCTACAATGAGTATTTTTATTTATTTTTTTTTCAATCAAAATAAAGATCTATGAAAAATATTAATTTACCAATGAAACCATATATATATACATACAGATGGAGCGAAAGAAGTTTCACTTCAGTCGTGTGGTCATAAGCACACTCGTATTTTTATTTTTGCATCAAAATCTTAATGCGGTTTACAGAATACATCTACCTACCAAGTTTCAACAGTATAGCTCTTATAGTTACGAAAAAAAAATGGCTGTGAAATACGGACGGACAGACAGACATGACGAATCTATAAGGGTTCCGTGTTTTGCCATTTGGCTACGGAACTCTAAAAACTACCGCACATATTATTTAAACTTTCAAAACATATCAATGTCAAAACGAATAACCAATTATTAACCGTTATCAATATTTCGCTTGACCTTCACAATAGTATGCAAATTCACAGCTAATTACCTACATCAATTAGCGCTAACTCTAACAATGGTATTCGTTGTGTAAGCTTTAGGAAACAGTGTTAGTACTTATATTACCACTTCAGGAAAACGTTTGTAAACAATTCGGAGTAGAACCAATAAAATGTGCCTTCAGTTTCCTACACATGTTCATACCGGCAGCGACGGCAGCGGTATAGTTTCGGATGATTTTTCACCAAGGTTGAGCTCATATCGCATCGTCCGAAGTCATGCCTCTGAGATCATCACCAAATAAAACTAATTAATTATAAACTCTTATAACTTTGTACAAGTTCGTAATTCTTTCATCGAAAAGCTTTTGCTCACACAAATATTTGTGCTAGTTTCTTGATGCTAGAACCTGCACCACACCAAACCTACCTACCGACAAGAGAAAGGATAAGATAATGTGGGAACTTATGTTGAACTGTTCAGCGGAATATGGAACAAATGACATTTACGTCAGCGAACCCCGTACGTCTACACCTGTGTGTCCTTAATTTTGGACAGTCACAATTCATATTGCGATCAACAAGCTAAGAAGACAAACCAACCCACCACGATAAATTGACCCATCTCGTACAAATAGCGCCATAGCATAACAGGAACATTAAAGCGGAAGCTAAAGCCACCAATTCTTAATAATGACCGCAGAATTTGGAGACGCCCATATCCAGGCATGAATTGCGATCGGGTTAATAGCACATAAAACAACTCCACAACGTTACACGGAACAAAGGAATCTGCGTGCGCGCAATAGAGCGAATTGTGTTGATTAAAACATTGCAATGGAATGTGAATAAAATTCCTATGGTTACATTATTTTCCTAACTACACAAGTACTTATTTTACATTTAAATGAAACAGAAGAGTAATTGCATAAAAACAAAGTATCAGTAGCAATTGCTTCAATTTTGACGTGACGTTCTAGAACTTTGTCGTGTTCTTTTTAGCATATACATGTCCACAGCTGGACAAAGGCCTCCCCCAAAGCTTTCATTCCATTGGGGGGCAATCCCATAATCCCCAAGCTCGGCAGGCGGATCGGGGATCGCAGGAGAAGCGCTGTTGCCCGCTTCCCTGATGAGAGTTCCCTTAGTCACCTCTTACTACATCCACGGGTGTATATGGGTTGGTACTATTCTAAGCCCGGTAATATAACGAGACGTTGTTCAACAGAAAAAAATAATTAGAAAACAATACATATGAAGCAATGAACTAGCATCATCCTTCAAAATTATTTGGATTGTATTTGATGAACAATAAAAGGTAACGAATGGCAAATCGCGGTTTCGACAAGTGTCACAGATATAACAATAGTGCATAATATGAAGATGAAAGTGATATCAAAACAAATGAATGAAGCACTCGTTAAATTAAATAATTAACATTGAAACGTAACATTGTCGTATCGCTTGTCGATGTTGGGAATTATTCACACGATTCATGGCGATAGAAGTTCAGAAGGTTACTATTACAGGGATCTATTTTACATAACATAACATTATGCATGTAATCCCCAAAGGATTAGATCGTGGTATACTCCCTAGTAAAAAGAACCCTATTGATAAATTTCGTATACACAGGAGAAGCGCTGCTGCCCGCTTCCCTGGTAAGAGTTCCCTTAGTTACCTCTTACGACACCCACGGGAGGATATGGGTTGATACTATTCTATGCCCGGTACCACACGGCAACATATGGTAAGATAATTAAGATTATTTAAAAAAAAAATGCGGTTTACGTATATTTTTGGATGAAAAATAAGCAAATTCACTCTCATAATATACTGTACAGTTGTTTTTCTGCACATCATTTTGTAGAATGACTCACGAGCAATCGTGCGAACGATGACGTAATCCTGATGTCAGATAGCAACTGGGAAATGGGCAAAAAGTGCACTATTGTAGAACTTGTTGTGTACTTTAGTGGTAAAGGTTACATGATTGGCGTCCATGTAACGTACAATGATTTTAGTGTCCGCTAGTTTTTTTTTTGTAAAATATAGTTAATTTTATCATACATTATTTAAATGTGTTCTGAATTCGACCACATGCGCCGGAGTGTCTGTTGTTTCGAGTTTGAACATGTTTGTGTGTGTGTGGGCATGAATCACAACACTGAATCCTAGTTGTTTCTGTGTATCATTGTTTATTTCAGAGATGACGGCTAAATGAGATGGAAATACATTACATTTCAATATTCTTTGAAACTTATTTAAAAATTTACCCGTGAATCTTTGGCACCTCTAAAAGTTTATAGCCTTTCTCGAAGGGAAAATTGACGTATCCTATAACAAAGATTTCACAAATTAGCAGGTATTTTGGCTATTTTCGCATGTAAACATTATAATTTACTAGCGACCTGCTCCAAGTGCAACAATGTAGATAAGTGTCGACATGTCAAATCATTGAATTCCTGTGCTTTAATTAGGTTAATTTTATATACTGTATTACACCTTCCGAAATGACAATGGGGTAATCGCATCAAAATCCATTGGGTAGTTTAAAAGAAATAAGCAGTCATACAGACTGGTGCGAAAGGAGACTTCATTTTACTAACTCTTGCAATCGTTTGCGATCCAACGTGAAAAGTAGTTTGTCCATCTCCAAATCATTGTGCACCTATGTGCGAAATTTCATCCCAATCATTTCAGCGGTTTTACCGTTAAAGCACAAAAACAAATAAATTAAATATTTTCTTTATAATATTAGTTTATATTAAGTATGTATTAGATAGTGGAAGTTTAATGCCAGCACTTCCTATTTCCCGTACCCTCCCGGACTGGACCAGATCAAACGCGAGTAAATAATCAGCTGATTCATAGCTATAAAATTGGCATAAATGGAATTTTATTACTAGATACTGCGTAGGATTGCGGAGGCCTTGTTAGCGGAGGCGGAGGTGAAAGTAGATCTATGTAGAATAAACTGAAATTTATGGTCAATCAAAACATTTTTTTTATTTTAAATACGTACATTAATAGTGTACACTTAGTAAAAAAAAACGAGTGTGCTTATGACCACACGACTGAAGTGAAACTTCTTTCGCACCATCTGTATGTATATATATACAGGGGCGTGCACAGAGATTTTGTTGAGGGTAGGCATACATACACTACCCTAATATCTGTGCTTATACAATATGTAAAGAAAACCCTGTCCGATCCGTGAACGTATTGTTAGGTATCGATAACTGATTCTACTAATGGATACAAATCCGGGCTAAACTTAAAAAAAATACCCCTAAAAAAATTAATATTATTTCGCATAAAGAGTTAACGTAATACATGTGCGGTATGCAACCCTGACGCGGGCGGCGGGAGGCAGGGCACGCGGCATGTTGGCGCATCGCTTATAATAATACCGTCAAAATAGTGTTGTCACTTTTTACAAATTACCGAATTTCGGGAAAGTTGGAATTAATTCGCGGGAAAAAAAGATTATTTCAAAATACATTAATATTGTTACTATGATGATTACGTAAAATTTTATATTATATTTGGTCAAGTGTTTACCTAACCTAACCTTTATTATCCTTATGGGTCGGACAGGCTTTTCTTTACATATTGTATATGGTAAAACTTAAAAAAAACGTAACGTAGACTTAGTTTAGCATAGTCGCGTACTTTTTCGCATGTCAACATTGAATTGATGTTTTCCGTGAAGCGACTGCCGTCTGACCTCCACGACCCGAAGGCGATATCGAAGCATTGCAGTTAAACCACTTGCTGCCACTACATGTTCGTATAGCAACCGGGACCAACGGCTTAACGTGCTTTCCGAGGCAAGACTAGACCAGTGCAAATATTCATATTCATGCATACAAATATTTGCACTGCGCGAGGATCGAACCCGCGCCTCCTCGCGCAGCGGCCGCGTTAGCTACCGCTACGCCACGGAGGCTGTCAAAATACAATGAAATGTTATTACTAACTCAACTGTAAATAAGTAATAATTTATTTCTCAAAAAAACTAAAAAAAATATTTTACTATCTATAAATTAAAACAAACGCGCCTATTCTTTAAATAATTCTGTAAAAATTAAATATACCTATATAAGATAGTTTTAAAATCGCTAAAAATTCTTTTTCAATGGAAATATAGACAAATCTATGAGTCTACTTTCGCCCTGTGTGTTTCATAAATATGCGTGATGGAATCATAACTATTAAATGTTGCCAATTTGTAAACATCAGGAAAATTATTACAATATAAAGTATAGTATTGAAATTCAAAAGCAAGTAGGTTAAAAAACTTATGGTCTTTTAAGTTTTTATAACTACGAACTGTCAATGTCGCGTTTTAAAATAATATACCTACACGAGAAACAAAACAATTTATTTGTACACACTACACAGCCTGCTACTACATATAATTAACATAATACTTTTTATTAAGACAACCTTTCTTTTGAGTTCAAACCAAAAACTCTAAAATAAATGAATAATCAATTCCGCTTAAAACAATCAATATAGGTACATATTATTAACCAAATACACCAATAACGAAACAACATAAGCTGATAAAATAAAAAGGTATTTGAACGAACAACAATCATGCTATATTTGTGAACTTCTTAAATTCGCCGCATTATTAGAAGCTGTGCTTGTTCGGCCTAAAAATTTGAATGAAATTACACGCCCACGTACGCAAAGATTATGCACACAAGCAAATAATTTTATTCACAGACGCCTATGGAAGAGGCACATTAGTAACTGCTTATGTCGCTACGCGAACTGGCGCGAGCGTCGTGACGAAGTTGAGTTGCGCGGACAGCATTGTAATGTGTGTTAGTAGTTTGCATTAGCCCCAATAGATGGCAGTGTTATCAACAGTCTTTCAGTTTTAAGTTTGTAGTATATAAATTATTTTAATGTAATTATTATATATTTTTTTAGAAAATTATTAGGGTATGCAATGCTTATCTGCTTCTAAGGAGCGCACGCGCCTGCTCGAAAGCAATTTGTACTTTGTGTCCAATTATCGTATTGTGACGATATCTTCAAACTTCTATACTTTCAATTATATCAGAAATGTTCAGCAAAAATATATAAAACAATATAAAGGCCAGAACAGAACGAAATTTATAAATTATTTGTGCTCTTAGGTAATCAATTGTTAACAAATCTTAAAAAGATCCAAAAAATATATATTGCCTTCGGCGAGATGCGAACTCACAACTTCATACACGACATGTCACGCAATATTTACATCAGCCAACTACTTGTTTCTAGTAAAGACGAAATAGGACTATACTCTGCTTCCGTTCGCCTTGCCCGATTTTTTTTGCTTCATTTTTCGTAACGCTTTCGCGAGTTTACTCCCCAAGTCAAGCGTGCCTAAAGAAGTTTCACTTCAAAAAATATTACCTTCTAGTAATGAAAATTAAGGAGAAACAAATTGTATTTGCCGCATTCCCGTCTCGCACTAGTTGATTCTTGGCCATTTCGCGCTCAAACACGGCCGGACGGTTGTCGAGCGTCGCAGCTTGCGCGTTATTTATTTTATAAATACGTAAATAAAGCTCCGTTATAACTCCGCAAAAAATGTGCGGAGTCTCAGGCGGAAGCGAAGATACGATTTCTTGCGGAACTCAGCTACAAACCTGATACTGCGCACATAGTTTCTGTATTAAGCATATATACTTCACCAATTACGGCACTCTAATTACGTAACACTATTTTTATAAACTTGATTCTTTCTGACAGGCTTGATAAAAATCATGATTTAAAAAAAAAAACAAAATAATCCGATTAATTTGATTTAAATCGGATTTTTTACTTTCTTGTCTTTTTTTAAATTTAAGTAAAATCTTCATTAAAAGGAAAACAACATATTTTGGTTTAATTTTATTATCAATACAATTAAGGTAATTAAACAAGTTCTACTAATAAAATCAACAATTTAAAAAAAAGTAGCGAATGTAATGTAATGATTTAAATCATTGATTTTAAAAAAAGAATCACTTGATTAAATGTTAAAATGAAACTAAGTACTGGTAGTGTGTTATGCTACCCTGCTGGTTCTAAAATGGCGAGATAAATGAAATTCTTCCACTATACTAGCAGGTGGTAGACGATTTACTTCTAGATTTTATTTTCTTAGCCAGACTTTTAGCAACCTTCATGGATTTAAGTAAGTACATAGTTGAAATATTTAAAAAAAATATCAAAATATGCAAACATCCTAAAAGGCTAAACCCAAAGCGATATTGTAGCACACTTAAAATTTAGTAAACTCACTCTTGGCGCAACAGATTATGTCTAAGCATCGGCAATGAGGTTGAGAGTGCCGGAGGGCTCACGTAAGCGGCCAAAAAAAACCGTATTATCTCACCCAGTGCTCCTTTTTCAACTCAACTCGATGCTGAGACAATATGAACGATTCTAAATCTTACTTTATCATCGTAATTCTATGACACTTTTGGTTAATCGTTATTGTAATGGTTCTGGACGTATGCCATATAGTTCATTGCTCTATGTCCTTCAATAAAAACCAGTGTTATTAGACAATCAATCAATTCACACACCTATCACCATGCTGTCTGGCATAGGTATGTGTTGCCATGGTAAAGTTCATCATCATCATTTCATCATCTTTATTTCAGACGAAAGACGTTCACTGCTGGACATAGGCCTCCCCCTAAGGATCCCCACGACGACACCAGTCCCGCGCCTCCCGGATCCAGCGGTTTCCCGCGACCTTCACCAGGTCGTCAGTCCACCTTGTCGGGGGCCTACTCACGGTGCGTCTTCCGGTGTGTGGTTGCCCTTCGAGAACCCGTCGGCCCCATCGGGTATCTGTCCTACGGGCGATTCACGTGGCGGCCCACTGCCACTTAAAAGTGGACTCTAGTACCGAGGAATTTGGAAAAAGTTATTGAAGAAACTATAGCCGTCGCGCTGCTTCCAACCTCTCCCGGTAAAGTGTGAAAAGGACAGTTGCAGTTCAGGCTGATTTTACCTACAAAAACGTTGACGAAAAGACGTTTCGTATTTCGCTGTGTTCTTTTTCAAAACACGACAGATCTCAATTATTTCTATATCAAAATTTAGAGGAAAAGTATACTTCTATTATTTTCTTTTTTGTCAAAAACTTATCACGTTTGTCTAATAGTCAATTAGTATTTCTTTTATTAATAAAGTTTCGGAAAAATCATATAATAGGGGCACGTATAATCATCACGGTGTAAAATTGTAGAAAAAAATAATTGCTCTAAATGCATTATCCACGAAGAAAAGAGCGGAATGCGTTTCTATAGAGAAAACACAACTAGAGTTCCATCTTAAGGGCCTTACTCTCATTAGTAGCGAAAAATGGTCACTTTAGGAAGCTAATTTCTATTTAACGGCTTGGTTTTGAGATTTGAAAAAAATATATCTTGTCTATTGATTCATGTACAACATTTACTAAAGATGATTTTTTCGTAGGACTTTGCCTTTTGCCTTAAAAAAATATTTACCAAAACGCTATTTTTGACTAATATTCATTATTACTTCTAAACGGCATTGATGTGTGGAAATATTTTTACACTGGAAAATTCGTGGTTAGAGGTACTACAGATATGCCAAAGCGTATTTAAATCCATCAAAATTTGCCAAGAAAATATCCCTATTTTGAAATACAGGTTTAGAGGTGCTCTGCGCGGGCGCGGGCGGCAGTCGTGCGTTAGCATTCAGACGGGAGGGTTGTGTCGTTCGCTGCTCTGCTCCGGCTATCGCCGACTACGCGTGTTTGCCTGTGTGAGTGCAAATATTTACGAGCGAATCGTGTCAGTGTACGTTCATAGATTAGCTCGCAAATGAGAATTGTAGATGCGTCTGGTGGCGTAAGTATCTATCTACCTATACTCTTGTATTTATACCTATATATTACTGTATTTTTCTGTATGATTACTATTAGCTTTTCTATTTTTCTATTACAATTGAATTTAAATAATTACGAATTGTTCCAGGAAATCTAGAAAGAAATCATTAGACCTGAAAGGCAATAATCCGACTACATCCGCAAATAATATAGAAGACTCTATTCAGGTAAGTAAACACTCGCACTTAGATTATAATTAATAGGTTTGTAATTGCCTATATACGTTATAGCAACCAATAGTTCGATAGTTTATATTGACAGTTGCATAAAAGTTCACATAAGTAATTTGTAAGGAGATTTAAAAAAAAAAATTAATTAGAAATTTACGTAACTTGAAAATGTGATTTTTTGTTTATAGTGATATTAACCAAAAATTAGAGCTCAATTAAGGGTTTTAGTGTAAAAACAGTTTTACAAAAAATTTTGAGTTGATAGGACTTTTAGTTTTCGAGATATTAGCAAAAATGTGTAATAAAAACTCTTACTTAACTTCGATTATTTTAAATGATTCTTCCTGTAAATATTTTATTTCTATAAGTAATAGTTTAAAGTAGCCGAAGCCGATGGACGCGAGTTGGCGGGCTTGGAATGTCACAGTTATCAGTAAATTTTTTTGACGTCCTCCGTGGTGCAGCGGTCAACACGCCTGCCTGCGATGTGGAGGCCCCGGGTTCGATTCCCGGCCAGGTCATAATGGCAAACGATCTTTTCCTGATTGGCCTGGGTCTTGGATGTTTATCTATATATGTATCTATTATAAAATATAGTATCGTTGAGTTAGTATCCCATAACACAAGTCTCGAACTTACTTTGGGGCTAGCTCAATCTGTGTGATTTATCCGTATATATTTATTTATTTTCTGTTTTTCACAAATAATATTGTAATAACATTTTTCGACTTACAGATGGAAAGATATATACCTCTTCGCTTTTTATATACGGGTATTGGTCGTCTAGTGTACGCAACCTCTAGTCTTTCTATTCATTCCTTGACAAAAATGTCTAACAATGTTGCCAGGGTTAATTAAAATGTATGTTATATCTTTTTTTAGCTCAAAATATCACCAAAACCTCAACAAATCTCAAGCTGTTTCATCGAAGGGCGACGCATAGTTAATATTGCTTTCTTTTATTCAAAACTAAAGAAAATTGTCAAGCACGGAGAATTATAGACTGTGGTTTAGAATCTATGGATATTGGTGGAGAACGACAAGTGGGATTCACATACATTCCCTATTTATTTTTAAATGCCGTATGTGTATGGAATCATTTTGCATATCCTACAGAAATCAATATCAGCTGTGCAGTTGTAGGAACAATAGAAATAGACTGTGGCCATTCTCAACTGCAAGAACTTTCTGCAGCTTTAGATTTGCCTATAATCTCGCATGTAATTTATCGGATCGAAGAATTAAAATTTACAGATTTTAA
The DNA here is from genome assembly GCA_037179545.1 of Sesamia inferens. Lineage (NCBI taxonomy): Eukaryota > Metazoa > Arthropoda > Insecta > Lepidoptera > Noctuidae > Sesamia > Sesamia inferens. Next base: position 9,004,110 of record CM073935.1, on the reverse strand, counting down.
AATAACTCCTGTTTTATTTGAAACCTCATTACGACGGAGTACATTCAATCCGACATCACTTACATAGCATAAGTAAGGTACTATGTCGTCATGAAAAACGGCCGAAACTACGCGCTTTGTAATCTCATGGCATCTATATAAAGCACGGTTAGCGCAGTGGTTAAGCTATTGACTGCTGCGCTGCGTGTCGCGGGTTCGATTCCCGCAAATATTCAGAACATGTCCTACAAGTAGTTGTCCCGGGTCTGGCTGTTTGTGTCTGTGAATTTATATGTTTGTAAACGCACCCACGATAAGAGTAATTCCTAGTGTGAGGCATGTTTTTTGTTAAATAAAAATATCACAAAGTGCATAGTGCGAGTTTGTTTTACGTTAACGCGATGAACTCGTTTATGTTATTCGCACTATTAATACCACTAGTAATTAATTCAAGGACACTTACAAAGACATGATGCCGTTACGGTCTTACTATACGTATACAGTATGTTAAGAAAACCCTGTCCGACCCGTGAAGGTGTTGTTAGGTATCGATAACTGATTCTACTAATGGATACAAAACTGTGCAAAAATTAAAAAAAAAATCCCCCTAAAAAATAAATATTATTTCGCAAAAAGAGGTAACTTAATAAATGTGCGTTAAGCACCCTTGCGCGGGCGGCGGGCGGCAGAGCACGCGGCACGTGGTCGCATTGCTATTCGCTCATAAGAATACCGGTGTTGTCACTTTTTTAAAAATTACCAAATTACGGGGAAGTTGGAATTAATTCGCGGGAAAAAAAAGATTATTTCAAAATTCATTTGTATTGGTACTATGATGATTACGTAAAATTTTATATTATATTTGGTCATGTGTTTACCTAACCTTTATTATCCTTATGGGTCGGACAGGGTTTTCTTAACATACTGTAGATACTCATATACTGAAAAGTAGTGAAAAAAAAAATCAAATATGTTGAATCGATAGATATTACCATCTACCATTACTTTTTATATTAATGTTATGATATATTATAATGTGTGGGTACTTGTTTTACAAATTTCTGTCAGTTTGCGATCGGCCATTAAACTTTGTAACGAGCACTCCTTGATTTTATTCAGACATTGATCAAGAATACTACAAATATATTATAGTACGATATTACCATTTATCAATACAAAATATACATTTATCGCTCTTGCATCCATACCCCCGTCTGAAATCGTAGGCACAAATCGCGACCTACACGCGGCTTGTCTGCATCTCTGGATATATTCTTTGATTGTCGTTTTAGTTTAGCGCGCCACCGCGCGCATTTTACGAATTCGGGAGTACGGCGTTTAGCTCCGCCCACATGCACAAGGTCATTGAGGCTACTATACCCGTTAAGTGTTGAAATTCTTTGGGCTATGTCGTTAACTTTTGCGGATCTCTTCATAAAGACAAAATTAGCTTCTGGTATTATTACCAGAAGCTAATTTTACAATTACCTAGCCTGGTACCTTATGGTACCAGGCTAGGCAACGGAGTGTCGACGCAAAGGACGGCATCATAGCATGCGCCCTTATTGCCGTCAGCAATTTTTAGTATTCGGCAGAATTTTATTTGGTCAAATCCGGTAAGTACAGGAACCAATAACTAAATTCCTCAGTTAAACGTTTACAACATAAACAATCGACACTAAGTATCAAAGCAGTTCTTGACCTTTCAGAATCGTGTAAAAATAATCAAGACTGATTAATTTATAGCTTCACAGTTATTATCGTAACGAGGTGCGAAGAATTTGAGGCATCTCTAACGTTAATCGCGTTCTCTGTAAAAATATATTTAACGGAGTTTTGTCATCTGAATCCATTTTATCCATTCTAATATGAAAGATTCGAAAGTACCTCTGTGCCTTTTTTTCCTTTTCACGCCTTAACGGCTAAATAGATTTCCATAAAATGGGGTATACAGGTAGATGACCTGGGTAAAGAGTAAAGACAGTGTAGGTACTTTTTATATCTTATAGGGATAAAAAGTATACTGTCGTTGTTGTAGGTATAATCTCCGACATAAACCCGGGCAAAAGTTATTTGCCCGATTGCATGATTATTTCTAATCGAGACGTTTCTTAATGTATGTTCTGAAAGTATGGTATGACAGCTTTGATTTTTACAGCTCGTTGGTCACGATTCCTTCTTCAGCTTATATATTGATATTCTTGCAGAGGGACAGATAGAATACTCTTCATTAGGAATTCCTTAGAAATAACGGATAATAATTTAGATATTTTGCAAGGACAAGGAAATACATTGACTGTGAGATTTATGGCTAAAAACGATCTTTTATACTCAGTCTTAGAATGACTTAAGTGAGAAGGAGATAATGCTGCAGATAGTCTGTGGTATATTTACATACATACATACATATTATAAATATGTAAAGAAAATTCTGTTCGATCCGTGAAGGTATTGTTAGGTATCGATAACTGATTCTACTAATGGATACAAAACAGGGCTAAACTTAAAAAAAAAATCCCCTAAAAATTAAATATTATTTCGCAAAAAAAAGAGGTAACTTAATACATGTGCGGTAAGCAACCCTTCCGCGGGCGGCGGGCGGCAGGGCACGCGGCACGTGGTCGCATCGCTATTCGCTCATAACGGTATTATTAAGTGTTATCACTTGTTTAAAAATTACCAAATTTCGGGGAAGTCGGAATTAAAGCGTGGGAAAAAAAAATACTTCAAAATTCATTAGCAGCGGAACAGGGTTTTCGTTACATATTGTATATGTATAATAAGTATACAACGATATTTTTTGTTTATCCGAAACCTGAATATAGTTAGTTCAGAATAAGCAACTGAATCGTTTCCAATAAATTTTACACCATGTTATATTTTTCCCCAAAACATTTAGAAATTGTTGCAGTGTGGTTACCGAGCGCGCCACGCAGCTTACGGTAGATCATAGTACTGCGCACCCCGGCGCAACAGCTGACGCCACAGTTCAGCGCACCGCTCGCCCGCCCGAGCTACGGGCACGGGCGGGCCGGCAAGCGGTGCGTTGACCATATTTTTGTTGGGACAGCCAAGTAGGATAACAAGCTCATAACGTTGTGGTATTTCATGATATGTTTTTGAAATTTTGTACATAGATTCTTTACTTAAAAATACTGGACACGTGTTCCGGGTTTCGCATAAAAAAAATAATGTTGTTGTTAAGTTGTAGGAAGGCGCCTTGTGCCATAACTTTTGTATATTAAGCGCCTCACGCTTTTTTCTCATTTATACTAGTATTGTTTATATGTATACTATTGTCATAAATTAAATATTAAAATTATTTTTAACTTTTTAGTATGATATTCATTAAAAGCATGTTTTTTTTTAGTTTTTTAAACTATATTTATTTTCAACTTTTTGTTCGATATTCTTTTTTTAAATAATATACGGATAACACGAACGCTTAAGTGGTGCTCATTTGTTTTTACCAAACTTTTCTTCATCTCCAACAGACAGAATAGCAAGTGCTAAAATGTCGTAATGATGCGTTCCCAAGTAACTAAATCTAAATCTAAACTAAATAGGTTGAAAAAAAAATTTAAAATTTGAATCCCTGGCTCGCTTTCAAATAATCAATTCCATTCTAGTTGTTGCTGCACTACTGATATTCCAACATACCAAAATGTAAGGCTCTGTTTGTCCCAAACATTAAACCACGCACGACTCGGAAATTACTGAAACGAGTTACCGACGCTATCTGTTACCATGTGTGATAACTATTTGGAGTTGCAGCGTCACAAAGAAATGGTAAAGTTTTTCAGAATCACTTACAGTTAAATGTACGAATAAAATCATAGCATTTTTTTTTACTAATTATAAACTAGCGCTTGACCGCAATCCTGCCTGATGCTAAGCAGTGATGTGATCGTTGATGGTAAAGCGCGCTAGTTTATTATGAGCCTATTCACTCAGTAAAACTGAGCGAATAGGAAGGAAGACGGCAGTTGAGCGAGGTGATGCAATGTTAAACCCAACAACACGACCAACGAAGCTGCGCCAAAGGGAGATTGATCTGGAGACCCTCCACGAGCACGACCAAACTCCCGACACAACAACATTTGGTGCATCGTACCCGGCACACAACGCAGCACAACTTGCTCAGACCCGTCCTCCGTACGGCTTCACCAGACATCATGCCGGAACACGACAAATCGGAATAAAACATTTTTTTTTGCGTGGCCAGGAGTAGAACCCACGATCGCTGAATCCGAACGCTGACGTCACTGAAGACGCGCGCCTTAGACCGCTCGGCCAACGAACGTATTGAAAAAGGTGGGACATTTTACAGTAATGAGCCGCTCACTCGTAGTCCAAAGAGTTAGAGACGGACAAACAAACAAGCAAGCAAGCAAACATACAAGTGAAGCTAATAAAAGCATGTAAAAAGGACAGGAGACTCTTCACAAAAACATCCTCATCTGAACTGAATCTCAAGAATTAAACCTAGTCATTTCTTTTGCGAAATCATTGTTTACCTTAGAACCCACTTCTTAAAGCTTTGTGTCCTACATTTAACAACGAGTATCGTTTCCAAGTATCTTACTAATGTCTAATAATGAATCGAGTGAATAATGTTCAAACCTATTTTCCAAGTCCACCTACTGACACAGTCTAACAATATGAGAATAGCACTAATGTGCTGACAATCAATAAAATATTTTTAGTCTGCAATTCAGTCTAGCTAAACGAAGCCAATCACAATACGCCTAGAACTTTCGTAGGTAGACGTTATGTCTGATTCGTACATTTATAATTATAATGAAACAGAATTTAGAACACAAGAGATTAAGGACAACATTAAATAGGTCTATTGTGTTTACAGCTTTTTGTATTAAAAAGTTTCCTCCGCGTTAATATCATCATCATTTCAGGCCCCCAAAGGCCTTGCGCCTCCCGCATCCAGCGGTTTCCCGTGACCTTCCCCAGGTCGTCGGTCCACCTTGTCGGGGGCCTATCCACGCTGCGTCTTCCGGTGCCTGGTCGCCACTCGAGAACCCGTCTACAATGTGCCCGGCTCTTTGCCACTTTTCATAAGATTTTTTGCGTTTACTAGTCAATATTCCCAGGAACTTTTTTATATAAAAACTAATGCCAAAGAACTTGAAATATTTCTTTGTAATGCAAAATTTACAACAACATAACATTATATGTCCAAAACATAGGGTATCGTGGGTAAATAATAACAGCTGCACTGGACGATCAAAGGTTAAGATATGCTTGCCACGATCCGTTCGTAGATGGGTGACTGCCCATTTCATATTGAGTTTGATTCATCTGTTCCTCAGAAAGCACGTTAAGCCGTTAATCTTGGTTATAAGAGTTTAATTACATTTATGTACACACGTTTCACATTATAACTAATCGTTATTTAATCGCAAGGGACACGACCAAACCTTTTTGTAATCGGTTTATAAAACGTGGGTCACTTACGACCATATTATGTGCACATGACTAGGTGTAGTAATTATGGACACCTGTGCTTAACAAGCTATGCCAATCATACTTGATATACGTGTATAATTGTAAAAAAAAAAGGCCAAGTGCGAGTCGGACTAGCAGGAACAGGTTTCTTTTTTCTCCTTTTAATTTTTCACTTACTTAAATTTTATTTGTTACAGCTGCAATAGAAACATACACTGAATAGTCGACTGTCTTCCTATCATCATCATCATCAACCTTTTTATCGTCCCACTGCTGGGCACAGGTCTCCTCTCATACAGAGAAGGATTGAGCGTAATCACCACGCTTGCTCAATGCGGGTTGGCGATTTCAGACTTGAAAGTCTAGGTTTCCTCAAGATGTTTTCCTTCACCTTCAGTCATTGGTGTCCAAGATATACTTAGAATGTACATATAACTTTAGAAAAGTTGCATTGGTACTTGCCTGACCTGGAATCGAACCCGCGCACTCATACTTGAGAGGCTGGTGTTTTAACCACTAGGCCAACACGACTTCCTATACTCCATAAAGAATAAGATCAAGACATTTAAATGTTTTCTTTTTTATTTTTTTGTAGTCTGTTCAACAGATTTTGACTTTTATTGCGGCAGTGGCATGAAAAATGATAGCAGCACTAAATAGTTGGCATTGTAACCACTTTTTTTTTAGTATCATCCTTATGACTACGGAATAGAAGTCAAAATTGGTTAAATTGTAAAAAAAGGTTTAAGTGTCTAATCTTATAAATGAATTGTAAGTGCATGGGATGTCGGAAAAGCGCAGGGTTTGAAATCAAACAACGGGGACGTTAAAAGCCGTCCCTCTCACATGGTGGCCATATTTTTTGTATACTAAGCGCCTCACGCTTTTCTCATTTACTAGTATTGTTTATCTTCTGTCATAAATTAAATTTTAAAATTATCTTTAACTTTTTAGTTTGATATTTTTTTTTAAATAATATACGGATAACACGAACGTTTAAGTGGTGCTCATTTGTTTTTACCAAACTTTTCTTCATCTCCAACAGACAGAATAGCAAGTGCTAAAAATCGTAATGATGCGTTACCCAAGTAACTAAATGTAAACTAAAAAATACTTTGCCTGCACAAATTAATGTAAGGCAAGGTTGAAAAAAATGTTGAGTTAGAGACGGACAAGCAAACATACAAGTGAAGCTAATAAAAAGCATGTAATAAAATACCCACGTTTTCTGCAGTGTAGCAAATCCCTAGAGGAAACCCATAAATGTACGCTTGTATCCTTTCCTCTCATTTACATGTCAATATGTAATCGTATAATGAACTTAGAGCTGCCCCTGTTTCTAACCCACCGTTTTGAAAGTGATGTTTGTTTAATTGTGTTAAAAACTCATTACAAGTCTACTGACCTCACAAGTATTCCCAAGTGTCCTGAATAAACTAATACCACAGTATTAATTTATGACCAACTTTGTGTATCTAATAACTTGACAGTTTGATTTAAAAATATGTATAGCTACGGTATTTATTATAAGCTGTCTAAAAAAACGATAGTGAATTGATAAACCTACAAATTTGAAATATTTTGCTGTCAAATAACGAATTTTTATCAAGGAGTACTCCCTACATAAAATCTTTTCTCTTCTCTTATCTTTTAATTAATGGCAACACCAGAGACAAGTTTCGATTACAGATACCGTTCTAATATCATAAAAGTATGCCTAGTATGAGTTTTAATTACGAGACTCGATCGTCTATATCGAGCGCGTTTGACGCTCTCATTGGTTGAGAGTTCTTTCAACCTTGAAGTGGACCAATCGATGAGTCAAACGCGCTCGATATCGACGATCGAGTTTCGTAATGAAAACTCGTACTAGGCCTACATAACGCGTGTACTCCCCGAAAGATTAGTATCTATAGTACGCCCACATTTTCCAATTATGTTCAGGTTCCAAGAGGCCACGGGTCATTCGCTAAGCCAAAATCGTTATTCTCCTGCCTATATCCCCAGTTATGTTTACGCCACGCAACACGGCTTCTACCTCCATAGTTCTGTGTCAGTGTAACCCCAAATTATAACAAAAAATAAGTGAAATATCTACTGAACAGGGGCGTTCGATATTTCGTGAACATAATCATATTATATATATTGGGGGTGCCGCCCGTGAAATAGGTCAATCACATCAATTACTGGCGGTCGAAGTTCATTAGTGTACTATTTTCGGAGCCCTCAACGACTCTATGATTCGTGTGTTCAAACGAGCAACAGGCACGTGCCGGGATATACTGATGTACAATGTACCTTTTTTCTTTTTTTGTTTTAGATAGGAAGGGCGTGTCAGACTTTTACTGACTAAAACCCACCCGTGTTCCTTCACTTGCCTGTGCACCAGGGTCATGGTTTCTTATGTACAATGTACCTTTGGAACATTAAAGCTAGTTGTTTCTACGAGTCATATTTGTGATGTTTTTCAGAAAGGTCAGGTAAGTTTACCTTCACGTATTTGCAACGAGCGTGCTTGTGAAACCAGCACCCTAAGTACGTAACAATAAAGCAAACAGTAAAGTGGCAGTGGGCTGGGTACATTGCCCGTGGGACCGATGCCCGATGTGGCCGATGGGTTCTCGAGTGGCGACCACGGAAGACGCAGCGTGGGTAGGGCCCCGACAAGGTGGACTGACGACCTGGTGAAGGTCGAGGAAAACCGCTGAATGCGGGAGGCACAGGACCGGTCGTCGTGGAGAACTTTGGGGGAGGTCTAAGTAGAGGAGGAGTAAGTTTATGTATGTGTCTATTGTGGATCAATTCATGATGATATATATCTTCTTCTTATCTTATCATTATCATCTGCCTAAACTAACATCTAGCCCAGAATTTGCGGAAGAGATTCCAATAGGAATTAAAAACCCGTCTAAGTTCGAAGTCGAGATTCGGACACAGAGGGTTCCGTTCCAAAAATTTTTGTTACTAAAAATTTACGGGTTTCGCAATTTTTCCTTTATCTGTGCTATAAATACGTCCGTACCAAATTTCAAAATTCTGAATTGGGTTGTATCCTAAAAAATTATGTAATGTCCATCAGATAGATTTATAAAAAATATTGAACACCTATTTTTTATTTTTTCTCTCATTTATCTATCATACTTTGGAAGATATATTGATTTGAAATGTCGCATGACGTCATGCCGTGGTACAAAATATACCACGGCATGACGTACTTAGCCCCCACTTCGTAACTTTTAATACGATATAAGTATCTCAATAGTTGTAGTGGTGACTTCGACAAAATAAAAAATACGGGTCTTAATATTTTTTATTTTCTATAAGACGGACTAATTATTTTTTTAATTTTCATACCTTGGATACATCCCTGTTCACGGGAAGTATACTGTAAGTTTTGATTCCCTGGCGAATGTGGAAAATTTGTGATTACGTTGGCTTAGAAGTTTGACTTTTTCACAGCTCCAAGGAACAGTAGACCTGAGTATTTGATATAAATTCTTAGTTGATACCTCGACGCGATCCTAAGAAAAAGGTCTTAAAGTGATCGTATAAAGTTTGGCCGTTTTTTCCTTTCGAGGTACGGAACCCTAAAACGGTAACGCTGTATAAGATTTTGAGAGGAAAATAGTTCCAGAAAATCCTTGTCCGTGGATTCCTTTTAAACATTCCAACAGCCAATTTATGTGGAGTAAGTGGAATGTAACGTAGGGCGGTGGGTAATAAAAACGAAGTTAGCAGTAAAACGCAAGCGGGTATTCTGCCAGCGCTACAGTATGTTATAAAGCGTTTATTTATCCATCCTCACATGTGCGGAATTGCACTACATTATGTGTATTCATTACACTTTATTTCCTATTATCCTCAGTTTCATCTTATTCTTCGGGAATCGTCAGTGGAGTCTCTCTTAGCTGGCACGGCTGATTTTAATTACAGAATTGTTTCATGTCTTTTTTAACTGACGTTTTCAAATTAATGTGCACGTATTTCTCCATCATTGTCACGTGGAGAAATTCAACATAAATTATGTAATCAAATAACTTTAACACAATTCCGCCATGTGAGGATGGGTAAAGAAACGCTAACATACTGTAGCGCTGGGCTACCAACACTGAGCAAATTTCTATACTGACTTCTGATTGGCCAGAGACTTTATTAAAAAGATACATATTAGACTTTACAAAAACAGCCAGTTCGAAAAAATAAAGTGATGGAAATGTTAATATGTTTAAGGACTTAAATACAGGTACGCAGCTATCTGTTACTATTAGATTGCACATTGCCCTTATGCAGCGTTTTTGAACCTTGAACAACTGTTCCTTCAGACTACAATTTCCCCAGAATATTATACCGAATCTCAAGACCGACGCGACCAAACCGTGGTATGCTATTAAACTTGTGGCCATATTTACTTTTCTAGACAAGTTAAAGAGTACATACGGAACTGTACTCAGTTTTTTGCATACTACTTCTGCTTGTGGCTTCCCAAGTTAATTGACTATCTATCATTATGCCAAGGAATTGAGCAACTAGTACTTGGTCAACTTTTTGTCCATTGAAGTGTAAATACAAGTCATCTGGTGAGATTCGCTGATAAAAATGCATTACATTAGTCTTTGGTATATTGATTACTAAATTGTTTTGGTCAAGCCAGCGTATTACATTTACCAAAGTGTTATTTATGTCATGTTCATAGGTCTTTTTGTCGATATATTTAACCAAGGCAGAACTATCGTCAGCAATTAAGATCATTTGATATCCAATGTGGCGAGGTAAATCATTAATATATGTCATCGAGCACATATCCAATAGAGTAGTAATATGAGCCGTCAAATTCCGAAACTCATCCATGATTTGTCCATTATAAATAACAACTCACGATTGCACCAAAACAGTACGGTACCAAGTAGTGACCTGTGCGTACGTCTCCCGATACGATTGAAAATATTTAAAGTTTGGTATTGTACCCCATAATGTCTAGTTGTTCTATTCGGTGGTGCGGAAAAAACAGCAGAACATCGAATTATAAAACAAACGGAATCTCGTTTCATCGTTAAGTATCAATAAACTATGATTTAATTCACTTTGCGTCCATTTATCATGGCTCAAGTTAAACTGGTCAATAAAAACCAAACAATAGGTACTTGTCTATGTGTCTTGCTCTTACTAAGCGTAACCGACATTATGCCATCCTTTTCAATCCTTTACGGGTTTTACTAGTGTTGCACTGTGCTACTCACATTGTGTATCGATATTAACTAAAAAGGGTAAACAAACAAATTACCTAGTAAATGTAATATGTAAATTGAATACATTTCAAGACACATTTTAAATATGTTGTGTGTATTCAAAGTAAGTAATAGGTAGTAAGTTATTTTATCGAATCATTTAAGTAGATCCGACCTCGATAAGGTCTCAAGAGTTGAAAAAATACGTTTCAAACGTTGAAATACGTTTCGGTATGACATAGTGACAGACAATAGGTGAACTACAAAATTTCAGTAAGCTTCTTTAACAAAAAAATATAATGGTTTTAATTAAAAATGACTAATTGTTATATGTATTTAAACAAAATCTACACTAGGACGCTGGTACCTATACAGGATATTTGTCTACAATTTGGACAAACTTTAAGGGTGCTTAATAGACATCATTTTAAGCACAAAATTATACTAGGGGCGGGGTCTAAAATGAACCCACTATCAAATAATTCACACACAAATTGCATGTGAATTATTTTTGATCTTTTAATTGTAATATGTTTTTTTATAGGTTTCCTAAGAATCCGATTCTTAGAAAAAGATGGATAGATTGTGTGCAAAGGGAAAATTGGTTTCCAAGTTATCATAGCGTCGTATGCTCTAGGCATTTTACTTTTACTATTTTTAGGCGTTCGGAGCAATTCATAAAAATATTTTTCATTGAGAGTGTGGACAAACGACGATGTACAAGTGACTTCTTAGTTCACAAAACAATCAGCAGTTTTGTAGGAGAAAAACTATTTCCTGAATATGAGTACCACCAAAACTACACAGAAGAGACAAACCATATAACTGATTTAGCTCGAAGTATCGCGAAAAAATATATAGATATGAGACTAACATTCCTCATGAAAAGAAAAAAAATATGATGAGAAACAAGCTGTGAGAAGAATTTATACTAAATTAATTCACTTTAAAAATCAGTAACAGTAAAGCATAACTAAGATTATATTTTTTCCTTTATTTTTAATAATAATCATAATTAAAAAGTTATTTAATTAATACAAAAGTGTTATTTGATTTCAAAACTAAAACGTTATCTTAAAAGAAAATAGTATAATTTACGAATCCTTGCCTTTTCTATTAGAGCACCGCTCCATATGTTCTTACGTGGCAGCACCTGACTAGACTAAATATAGTATCTAATAAAAAAATATATATCTAAATCTGTTATGATATAATATGATATAAATATCTGTTATTGGGTCTTCTAGTACAGAAACTAGTATCTGTTCTTAATTAATTTATTTAAATTTTGTCTAATGGACCATGTAGTACTATGAGAAATAAAATAAAGTATTTTAATACGCTAAACAAACATTGTAACATTATCGATGTCGATATAAACAATTTTATTTCTGTTGCCCTACTCTAGTACAATACTTGACCTTGAGTCGGCCAATCAGAGTGCAGCGGCCGGCACAGTGTTTTTTCGTAATTTGTTTTCGAACAAAACTAGTGACATTACCTCTCTATTGGATATGTGCTCGATGATATATGTATAGCAAAAATAATAAAGGGCCCAGCACACTGCCCTGTGGTACGCCATATATAATAACTCTAGCCTTAGATAGATATTTTTCTACACACTTGGTTTTTAGACATATCCTAGATATTTCTGTGTGCTGCTTGCGATTTTTAAGGTATGATTTTAAGAGTTAAGTACATTTACTGTATAGTTTTTTTTTATAAGAGTATCATGATCAACACGATCAAAAGCCCTTGACATATCTGTAAAAATTGCACATACTGGTACTTTTTTTACCACATTTTGCAATATGACATTTAATAAATCCTAGACGGCCGTATTTTATGCCTTTATTTTTTCTGAAACAGTTTTGTTCCGCACTTTAAAATATTATATTTGATAAGAAATTATTTATTGATTCATAAATTATTTTATCAATAACCTTGGGAAAAGAATTTTGAAACATTTTGACGAATATTACTAATCCATTGATTCATTTCTTCGAAAAAAAAATCCTGCTCAACATAACGCAATGAAAGCTGTTGAACTGTCAAAATAGTAGAAAGTATTTTATTGTACTTTCAGTGTATTACGCAATCGCTACGTTGTTATTAGCCAGACCACTATAGGACATAAGGCCCTTTTCACCACACAAAATAAACGAGCTATTAATAAAAAATTACTTACGTTGTAAAATTTACCATTCCAAAGAGGTTCATTACACAAAAGCTATCGCAGATATAACATTATACATGTATTCAAAAGTACATAAAAATATCGGAATTACTGAAACGGTATAGAATTTTCAATGCCTCAGTCCCACCAATGAATACACCATGAACCATTGTACATAGGTAAAACAATGAAAATACACCACAGCATATTACAATACCATAGGTAAATACTTTTTTAAAATATGTAAAAGGAGAATGCCGAAACCTGTACCAAACGCTTATAAAAAATATATTTCCCTTAAATCCGCGTTTCCGAAATGTTCTAAAAAAGTTCGATAGCACAGGTTCTTGCCATTCAAAAGCATTTCCGGTAGTCAAGAACTTGTTTGATGACATTGCCAGCACAAAAAAAAAAAAAAATCGATCCCAAGCAACAAAAAATCGTTAAGAGAAATCGTTGACAGAACGATTGTTTAAACGATTAAAATGATTTTACATTCGTTAGAAGGCACACATAGTGAATAAAAAATGTTTTTTTGTGATTTTTGAATAGAAATAGGTACACAGCCGCACGTCAAGTTATACATGTCGACCTTGAGAGCGCGCTTATCTTGCTCGAAATAAAGGCCGTTTTCGTAGTGCAACTGTATATCGCGATATGCTGCTGCTGACCGTACATCAATTTGGCTACTAAACTTAATTTCAGACTGAAAAATCAATTTATTTATTAAACGATTATTTTAGGCGATATCGATTTTAGATATTTTGAATCGAGATAGCAACACTCCTAAATGACTATCAAATGTCAAATCCCTCACTGCACCTCGTTCTCGTTCGTCGCTTAAGAATCGTTCGTGTTTGAGTTGTTATTTTGATTTGTTGCTGTTTGTTTTTGTCCGTTGAGTTGAGCTTTGTTCCTCTGTGTCGAAAGTACGTTTTAGTTTTTTTTTAATCAGTGGCAGTTCTTTATTTGGTATCTCTTGAAAATATACATAACTACGATTTAAAGTACATAAGTAATCAATCTCTTTGCTATCAATAGCTAGCCATATTGCGTTGCTGATAGTTTATTTATTTATTGAAACTATTATAAACACTTAGAAAACGAAACATATTTCCCTTATACATTATAGTGAATAGTATCTTCCAATATTTTAGGCGGGTTTTTTAACCCATTCCTCCCCACTGTCCTATTTTTAGGACACTATATTTAACATTTTTTTTTTTATGTTAGGGTTATTATTTTTATTGGTTTTGATGAAATTCGTATTTTCACACTATTTTCCCAATAAAATATATTTTTTTCGCTTTTAAAAAAGTTATCGTATTTATAATATACATATTTTTAAATTGAGGAAATTCGTCAGCTTAAAAAGAGTATTATGATTTGATTATAAAAAACCGAAAATAAAAAGTTATCAGCTTCAAAGTCCATCAAATAGATTTTTAGATCTCTACTGAATCTATTATAATTAAAAACTAAAACAAAATATTATTTGGAAGCTTGTGATACTAATTCAAAAAAAGGCGTACTATAAATATGACACTGGGAACATGTCTTTACAAGTAGCCGTGAAAGCGTGTTCGATCCTGTTACGCTCGCTATAAGTTCAAACGTGTCTATTGTTTTGTTTCTTGCAAGTGTTTCGTAAACTTAAAAAAGTTGCTTACAGTATGTACTGATCCTAGTGCACATGTAGTCTACTTCGATAACTTCTTCAGCAGTATGCAATTGTTGATTGACTTGAAATCTGAAGGGTTCAGAGCTACAGGGACAGTCAGAGACAATAGGACTAAGAAATGTCCAATCATGACCAAACAAGAAAAGAAGAAGCAAGAACGTGGTTATTCCGATCATCGTTTCGATAAAAATAATGAAATATTATGCGTGAAATGGCATGATAACAATGTAGTATGTCTCTTAACTAATTTTGATACTGTTGAATCTTTTGTAAAAACTAATAGGTACTCAAAGGTAGAAAAGGCCAAAGTTGCTGTGAATCAGCCAAAGCTTATTCATTATTATAATAAAAACATGGGAGGAGTGGATAAACATGATTGGCTTATTTCTAAGTATCCAATCCGCTTTAGAGGTAAAAAATGGTATTGGCCTCTAGTAATCCGTGTTTTGGACATGACTCTAGTCAATGCATGGATTATTTATAACCAGGTAAATAAAGATGAGACCATACCTCTGCTTGATTTCAGAAGAAGGGTATGTTTTTCTTGGATGAAAAAATCGGAAGGCAAAGTAAATAAGCTTACATCAGGTACTTCAGAAGTTCTTTTACAACCTATAAGATTTGACAACTATGGTCACTATATGACCAAGAGGGACAAACAAAGACGTTGCCAAGGACAAGGCTGTAAAAAAAAAGCCTTTAACATTTTGTTCTAAATGTGAAAAAACACTCTGCAGTGATTGTTTCATACCTTATCATACAAAATAAGCTTTTATTACATTATTTCTGATACTGTTACTGGTCCTATTTTTAAATAAAGCTGATTTCCATATAATTCTTATCTTTACTTTTTCCTGACCATATGTTCCCACTGTCCTATTTATAGGACACGCTGAGTCAGCGAAACCGTTTTTTTTTTTATTTATTTTTTTGCCATATTATTTTTTCTTAACATATTAAGAGCCCTAATACAAGATTTCATCAAAAAAATCCAATATTTTCAATGCTTGGGAAGTAATGGGTTAAAATATAGTTATGAGGAAAAATCTAAGTATTGCGGATTCGGAAACAAAAACGCTTAATACCAATGGTAATATTAAACAACAAGCTGGCTAAATATGGTTATTTAATCTAAAAGCAATTGATAAAGGCTTCCATACAAAAACCGGCATTCTCTTTAATTAAATAGGGATGGCGATTCTTACAGAAAAATATCGATTTTTAAAACGATTCGAATCGTGACCTTTAAAAAAAATTACAATTTAACTAACGATCTTTTAATCAGTAAAATCAGAGAATTCGATAAAAGCGATTGTTTTTATTACCATATCAAATCACAGCACAGGTAGAAAATCACAGCAAAGATACAAAAAGTCAAAGATTATAAACATAACTTTTTTTATTGATGAAAAGTGTGGCGAATCAGACTAAATATACAGGGATCTCGCGAGTTTTTGAGTAATTAACCAGCAGCATTCTTCGGCCTTCAACTAATTGTATGATTTATACCAAAATAGAAAACTCGTACCTTGATTTTAGGATGTTCGAGATCCATTTAATGCATAGGCTCGATTAAAAAGATCGATGGTTTTTGCTCCATAAGAACCATTTTTCGATTAAGTTATCGATCTCAGATCTACATTCCTACATTTAAATAAAACTCTTTGAATGTGAAGTACCTATGTAGTATGTATGCGGGTGCGTGAAAATTCGTTATAATGTTATTTTATATCGCTGGTTGCAGATTCAGAAGGAAAACAATATGAGGATATAGTAATTAATATATGTATAACAAATGGTCATATAACTCCATTACTAGTTATATGTATTACGTATATCGATTATTATAATTTAAACAAGTTTAAAATGAAGGCACGTGCCTTCGTTCCAAACGTTTTCACTTTAGCAAGTTTGTGTTTAGAATGTTTGCATTGGTAGTAACGTAACCTACAAGTGGAATCATTGTGGGCTTTTATAATATCTGTAGTGACGATATTATTGACGACCATGAAATAATTGGTAATGTTATAACTTCAGAAGCGTCATCATACATTTTCATCCATTATATTTTCCTGTGTCATCGCGACGCCATGGACGTCCACAAGTGCACAATATAATATAGTCCGTCATGTTAAAGATTATGAAAACATTTAATGAAGTAATATCGTCGGGGATAGTGCAAATCCGCGAATCTACCATATGTAAAGGCCGCGTATCTGCAATAGATCAAATTTTACAGGGGAAGGTTAAAACTTAATAACTTTTTTAATTCTATGAATTTTAAGCTTATTTTTACATAGAAAGTAATTATTAATATGTTCTTTATCTTGATAGAAAAATAACATCAATTATGTAAATAATTAAGTTCCTACGACAAATACGCGGATTTGATTTAACCATAAAATTATAACATTAGAACTTAAGAGGAATATACGCGGTTTTGAAATCCATCATCATCATCATTTCAGCCGAAAGACGTTCACTGCTAGAGATAGGCCTCCCCCAAGGATCTCCACGACGACCGGTCCTGCGCCTTCCGCATCCAGCGGTTTCCCGCGACCTTCACCAGGTTGTCGGTCCACCTTGTCGGGGGCTTACCCACGCTGCGTCTTCCGGTGCGTGATTGCCACTCGAGAACCCGTTAGCCCCATCGGGCATCGGTCCTAAGGGCAATGTGCCCGGCCCATTGCCCTTTAGTGTTAAATTTCTTCGGGCTATGTCAGTTACTCTAGTTCTTCTGCGGATCTCCTCATTCCTGATTCGATTATGTGGTGAAACCCCAAGCATAGAACTCTCCATTGCCCTTTGAGTGACCTAGAGCCTTCTTATAAGGCCCATTGTTAGCGTCCATGTCGCAATTCCATAAGTCATTACTGGCAACACACACTGGTCGAAGACTTTTGTCTTGAGACTGCGGTATTTCGGACGAGAAGATTCTACGTAGCTTCCCGAAAGCAGCCCAGCCGAGTTGGATTCCACGATTGACCTCTTTCTCGAAGTTTGACCTTCTTAACTGGATAGTTTGTCCCAGGTATACGTAACTGTCAACAACTTCGAGAACAGATTCTCCAATCTTTATAGGAGTCGGTACAACATGGGCATTAGATATGACTTTCGTCTTGTCCATGTTATTTTTAAGATTGACTTGCTCGGAGGCTCTACTGAGGTCTTCGAGCATTGTACTCAGGTCTTCCGCGGTCGCAGCCATGACTATGATTTCATCAGCAAACCGAAGCTGTGTAATGTACTCGCGATTGATGTTGATGCCCAGTCCTTTCCAGTTCAGAACCTTGTAGACATTGGAGTGCAGCGGTGAACAGTTACGGGGAAATAACATCTCCCTGTCTGACACGACGCTGCAGAGGTATTGGTTTCGAGGTCAGGTCCTGTATTCGGACGGACATGGAGGCGTTTTCGTACAAACCCTTCAGCGCTTCAATGTGCCGATAGTCTACGTGGCGTCGCTAGAGAGACTGCAGTACAGCCCAGGTCTCGATCGAATCAAAGTCTTTTTAGTAGTCCACCAACGCCAAGCAGAGGGGTAGGTTAAAATCCTCGGTCTTCTGTATAGGTAACCAGCCGCAGCGTATGTATGCATAAATATTTCACGATTTTTAAATTTTCTTTCAATTATAGAGTAAAAGGAATCCAACTCAACAATCTGGGTGTGGCCCTTTTCTAATTTTTTTTTTGTGTAATTATAATGTTTTTTGCATCTCCAGTAGCAGGAGAGCGGTAGAAGTCACAACATTTCCGTTTTGTGTTTGTCCATTTTATTTTGTCTATCATTATTAGTGCCCAGATTGTAAATTATGAACCATAAGCTTTGTTTTGCAATACAGTACACTAGCTTTAAATATGTAATAAAAAATGGACACAATTTCACAGCTTGTAAGTCAACAGTGACTTATGACTGCTGACTTATAAGCTGTAAAATTGTTTCCACATGAAAAGACTTTAGACAAAGAAAGAGCGAAAAATAGAATACTACTTTGTTTTTTTTACTTCTTTTTTTTAAAAATTTTCTTGTATAGCTAAATCTTTTTGTGACAAGTGTTGTTGATATATTTCTTCACTATATAATATTACATACTATATGCAAATAACATAGATTATATGCATCTTTATTTTGGTTGAACATCTTGAAATAGTTTTCTGGAAACTACCCTATGTGCCTTTTTTGTTGTCATTTCAACATAGATACTGTATAGTTCACGTTTAGACTGTATTATTGGTTCTAAATAAAATTTCGTACTTTCTTTTCTGCAGTTAAAAAGCATTTTGGGCATATCCCTTAAAAAAATTGCGCAAATTCTTTTAACATAGGCAACGCATTAGGTATTTTCCATCTTGTTCATTGTTGTTTCGTTTCTCAGTGGCTCTCCTAACCAGTACCTTACTGTACACTTCTTAATGTCTAATGTCCTTAAGAATGTCTTTAAACATTCTTTATATTTTTGGTCATTTAATTTCAAATAATACACCTTTTTACTAATTTTCGTTCATTTACGCGGTGTTGACACTTGCTCGCAATAGATACGCAGTGTTGTTACTGGGCGATTTCTGGCTTCCGATTAGACGAAATGAACTCGTGTCAAGGCGGTGGCAGCCAATTAAGATTTTGCGAAATTTGGCCGCAAAAACTGTTTTTGGCTACCTTTGTCAGATACGCGGAATTATCCAATGCTAGTTACGCGGATTTGCACTATCCCCGACGATATGTCCAAAAAGCAGACTAAGATCGTTTTTTGACGATGAATGGTGGCTGTAAGAAGTTGAATTCTTATAATTTCTAAAGCCGTATACGTACGAACGAACAAAATCACAGTACAGTGAATTTGAATATCGAACAGTTTTATCACGAATACTGTGTTCGTTTAGATTTTTGTGTTCACGAAGTTTTAGGTCGTTCGACATTTCCGTAAAAAATCTTTAAAACATAGGCGGATTCAAAATCATAGTAACGTTGTGTATAGATTGGTGCACCCCGGGAATTTAGTCTCTAGCAACATTTTCATAAGCGCAATTTCCGTGTCAATACCAAAACTCAATAGATCCTTTTGAAAACAAACTGAATTTTCGGTGATTTGGCGCCATTACAATTTAATAAAATAAAAGTGGTTCCAAAGTGACAGAATGGGCCGCGTCATAGTCCAATGAATAAATCAATACAATAAGATCAGTTCTGACTACCTACTTTGCCCAAGGCCGAATGAATTAGGTAACAAATCAGACGTGCGCTCGAGATATGTATTAAGGCTCCAGCAGACAGGCGCAACGTGAAGGTGCGACGCGATTCTGGCAGAACAAATTCCTTGAAGTGTTCATAAAAATTGATGTACTAGAGTTGCGTCCCGCTCATCTACGGAAGTCTTAATTGTTAGATGTTGGCCTCGATTCCTTGTTCAGAAAACTAATATTTATGTACAGTGCATCTTTTTCATTCTATATCATTAAGAAAAGGACAGAAAATAACGCAAATTTATGTATTTTTATTAGTGATGTTTTAATCGCATCTAAACAGTCTATAAATCCCGCGCAGATAAAGAAAAGATCTGTAAATGGCGTCCGCTCGCATGCGTTCTCGCTCACTCTCTATCGCTGTAGGTATATACTCACACAGTGAAGTAAGCGCTGCAAAAAAAAAAAAAAATCAAACGAATCAATCAGTCAAGAATTCAGGATTCGCTTTCCAAGCTACTTTGACGCACTCAGAGTTGTCGTAAATTTCGTTCTGCTAAAGTCTCTGTTATTTTGTTGTTTTTTTTTTATATTGTTGAGTGTGATTGTTATTTGTTATTTACAACGTAACGGCATTTTACTATCTTAGCATTTGGTTTGTGATTGAATAATGGCATGTTTTGTCAACCGTACCATAAGTATCCGCCGCCATTTTTAGATCATTTCTTTATTTGCGCGGGTTACAGGGTTGAAAAAATCAAGATAAAAAAAAATACAAAATAATCCGATTAATTTGATTTAAATCTGATTTTTTTGAAGTTTTTAATTTCTTGCCTTTTTTTTAATTTAATAGTCAGTTCTTCATTAAAATGAAAACAACATATTTTGGTTTAATTTTATTATCAATACAATTAAGTAAGGTAATTGAACAAGTTTTACTAAAAAATCAACAATTTAAAAAAAGTAGCGTTGATAAAATTACAAAGAAAGTAATAACTTACGGACTAAAAAAGAAACATGAACAAATACTTATGGTAAGTATTAATAAACTTAGTAATCTTTATCATTCTTTAGTATTGAGTTCTTTCAAAAGGAAAACTAATTCGGCTGCCTTCTGGTGGCTTCTTCTTATTTTGCTGTGCACTAAATTGAATGCCGAAAATATTCTCTGGACCCCAGCCGAAGAAGCAACTGTACTCAGCAGTTGCTTGTGTGCGCGCCGTAATCTATGTCGAAAGATGTCCCTAGACAATTTTTGGCAGACTTGGTTGCAGTAAAAATGTAATGATTTAAATCATTGATTTAAAAAAAAGAATCACTTGATTAAAATCACTGATTTAAATCAAGTGATTCAAAATCATATCAACCCTGGCAGGTTATATGGATTATTTTAATTTGACAGGACTAAACAATTACGTACTGCACATAATACTGATATTCAGGATTGCATATGCATCCGCACCTTGATTGTGTAACACGTTATAACTATAAGTTGGAATCATTTTGAAACTTATTGCTGTTCCACTGTTCCCTATGTTCGAAAATGTGTCTGTTCAACAACTTAATGACGCAATGAATGTTGTTGAGCTGTCTAAATGAAACCCATTGCAAATGATAATGTGGATTGCGGATGGATAGTCGCCAGCTAAAGGGGAAATACTATAGGTTTGTGCAGGATCATATCGTCGCTTAAGTTCTAACACCGCGTAACTCAAAATAATGAACTTTTCAGGAGACTAAAAAAGACAGTTTTTTTAGTCTAAAAAAACTTCTAGGTTTGTATACCTAGACAGGTTTTTTAGTCTCCTGAAAAGTTCATTTTTTGAGTTACGCGGTGTTAGAACTTAAGCGACGATATCTCACATAAACCTTGATTTTCCAGGTTAAACTTTGATAAAAAGTCAACAGTCGATTTTATGCCGATTACGTTTAGGTCATGTGTCGACTCCAGCTCATCTGAACAAAATTAACATTTTAACAGATCCATCATGTCCTTGTGGAGAGTACGATGACAGTAATCATATTTTCTTTTCCTGTACTTTATACGAAAGAAGACAGTTTATTTCGAACCTGATACCCTTATCTATTCCATTTCCTACTTCTATTACTTGTTTATTAAGTTTATGTGGTCTAGATGCATATAATAAGTTATTATTTCAGTTTATACGTATTAATAATTTACCACTTTAAATTATTCTTGTATCTTTCCTATGTACCTTACCTATCAATCCTTTCATCCTAAATTCCCGATCCCGTAATCTTAGTATATTGTTTAATTTGTTTCCCTAACTTTGATAATTGGCTAAAGACATTGGTCATAGCCATAGAAGAAAAAACAAATTATAATATGTTACACAATTAGCCTGCAGGGTGGACTGTAAGCTACCAGCTTAGTTGCGAAAAAAGCTAGGCAGATGATTAGTATCCAGTATTCTAGTTCGCTTTGCAGGTCAACCAACAGACAAGAGCTAGAAACCTATTAAACAAAACGATAAAGATGTACTGTCAATGACCTTTATGACTCATATTTATTATAATAACTACAGTTAATTGTTGAATAGGGCTCCAGCATCAGTTGGCAGTCTTCATTCATGTGTAGTAATGGTAGATATGTATATGAAATAAATAACACATATTACTTTATAATACCTAATATAGAATAATAACAGCCTATTATTAGACTGGAGGGCAGAGACCTCTTCTCATTCAATTATTATTTATGACACCTTGGTAACCGTCCCAGACCTTAAGGCATATGATATGCCAAAGCCATCTCACAGAGAAGTGTTGAATTAACCCATGCATTTCGGCAATAAATTTTGCTCTCGCTACCACCCAGATGCGACATAATTTTTAACGTAAACGCCGACCGCACCGGAATAATAAAACTCATCGTTTAGACTGAACAACATCTAGAACACGTCTGACAACGTCTAGAACTGAAATATCCAAAAACTACTTGTACCAGGCATTTTACTCATAAATAACGTGACCATACGTCCCGGTTTCGGCGGGACAGTCCCGTTGTCAGGCAGTGTGTCTCGGTGTCCCCCGCGAGGCCGAAACTGCCCCTCTTTTGCAAACAGACCAAACAAGTATTTACTTAAAACGATAAAAAAGTAAGCACTTGAACAAAATTTTGCAAATATGCTTTTAGTGAATTTTGTAAATTTTATAGTATAATGACGATTGAATGTCGCCAATGTAGATTTAAAATTATTTAAAAGTATAGTTTCAGTTTCATGTTTACATTTTTTCCTCTACTATTGGATCAAATAAGGCTTGTTGAATCGGTAAGTTTGTGAATTTTCAATAAACCGATCATCGAGAACAATTATTTATTATTATAATTATTATTTTTGTCTGATTAACGAAATTATTGTCGTTAACGCGATTTACTATAAAACTTTTTAAAACATTAAAAACCTTTTGTTTATTACATCATTCCTACTATGTAATAAACAAACTACTTGTTGCCTAATAACGGTTTGTTTACCTCTATTTTTTAACGAATTTGGCTCAAATATAAATTATATGTATAACTTAATTATAATGAAATGTATTCATAAAATATATTGCTACTATTCGTGCGAGTTAACTATGCACCTCGCTGGAATGTGACCCCTGTCCCGCTTCTCCGCGCGGCGTCCCGCATTTGCCGTATGCGCTTAGTAGCGATAGCATCCTTATTACAATTCTAAATACAGTTTAAATACTCTGTTGTTATTACTGTTTCTGAGGAGGTTTTGCTTTGTTGATTTCTTTTTTAATAAGTTTTTTTTTTTAATTTTCTATGCGTTAGTGAAGCCTGTTGGTTTACTTATACGAACATTATATTTCAGTCCATATGTATCAATTTAATTGCAAAATGTCATGAGTAAAATGACCTAGTATTACGACGCATTAAACAAAACAACCTTATATTACATTAACATAAAAAAAAAATTGTAACATATTTCTGATTTTTTGCAAATGGTACCGTCCGAATGACGTCACAGAGCGAGGTGCACAGTTAACTCGGACGAGTTATACATGTACTACAAAGTTTGCAAGCTACTTTGTGCATTTTTTATGCAAATAAATTGTTCATAATCTCATGGTGATGGTTGTTTAGATACTAGTCTTAAAAGTTATACTAAGCCCCCAATACAAAACCTAAATCTAGCTATACAATAGATCTACTCTGGTTGAGGGTAGGAGCTATTGTAGGATAAGGAAACAAGGATGCCTATGGGTTTAGGTAGCTGAAATGGACAATGTTATAAAACGATGGTATTATTAAAATAAATTTTTATCTTAAGGATTAATTTTCTTCCCCTTAATTGAATATTCCATTGTATATATGACTGTAACTTAGTTTAGTGGAGCTACATAGGAGAAATAGTGGTTTGCTATTTGATTTTAACTGTCAAGATTCTCAGGTATTGGACCCAAGAACTGTGCTTAGGGAAATCATTTGGTACAGAATCATATTGAGAGTTTGTGAACAGCTATGCTGGGCCAAGTTTTATGGAAATACCAAATGAGGAGCAGCTTATTCTGTAAAGTTAATGAAAAATTAAATTATATTTCACCTAGTTAAGGGTAATTCCATGAAAAACGCTACCACAACATAATTTTTTCAATTACTGTTATTAAATTAAAATGTGTCTTAACATTATCTTAAAACCCCATATTTTTATAAAATATCTTTATTTATTCGACGAGTATTTATTTTTTCATATTTAAGTTAGGTTACTATGAACGATTGATGGTTGATAAATTTTATCAAAATTGGTTACACTGAAAAAGAAAACTATAGCAAGATTGGCATTACGCTTCCCGTAATTTGAAAAGAGAAGTTTATAACAGTAATTGCGTGTGATATTATTTCGTAAGTTTCATTATTCTTTTCATTTATTTAACATTTAAATTTAGCCTCCTGTCTGTGACACCCGTTACAAAAAAAGTGCATTAGTTTGTTTGGGGATTAAATTATTGCACGTTTTATAAAATGCTTTTAAGAAAGTAATGATATGTTTGATTTCCGGTTCCGTACCATTGATTTATGTGTATGAAAGATTACCCGGTAATAAGCGGTGTACGATTTACGAAGTATTAAAAAAAAACTACTTACTAGATCTCGTTCAAAACAATTTTCGTTGGTAGTTTTTATAGTAATGTACATCACGTTTTTTTAGATTTTTCATTTTCTTTAGAAGGAGGGGGGGGGGGCAACCTTTTTTTGCTTTGGAAGCGTCTGTCACGCAAACAGAAAAAAAAAATATCTAGACCTATCCATAGATACATCATACATATGTGTTTGATGAAAAAAGAAATTGAGTTTCAGTTCTAAGTATGGGGATCAAATATTTTTTTTTATTTATGCATCAAAATCTTAATGCGGTTCACAAAATACATTTACCTACCAAGTTTCAACAGTATAGCTCTTATAGTTTCGGAAAAAAAAATGCTGTGATATACGGACAGACATGACGAATCTATAAGGGTTCCGTTTTTTGCCATTTGGCTACGGAACCCTAAAAACGTAAAGGAGCAAGTTTAGTGATTTTTTTTAGGTTTTAAAGTTTAGGGATCCGTCATATATTATGATGACACGTTTTTGGTGTCTTTCGTTAATAAAAAATGTTGTCATCAACAGTTGACAACATTTTCATTTTGCTGGGTTGAATAAAATACCTATTTGTATTTTATAGGGTTGTAACGGAGCTTCGCCTCTGCTTCCGTTACTGCGGAAGTTCCGCAAGAAATCGTATCTTCGCTTCCGCACAAATTTTGCTGAGTTATAACGGAGGTTTATTTGTACGTATTGATAAAGTAAATAACGGGCAAGCTGCGATGTTTGAGCGCGAAATGGTCAAGAATCGACTAGTGTGAGACGGGAATGCGGCAAATAAAATTTGTTTCTCCTTAATTTTCATTACTAGAAGGTAATATTGTTATTAAGTGTACTACTATTAATGTATGTATTTAAAATAAAAAATGTTTTAAGTAATTAACCATAAATTTAAATTTTTTCTATAACGACATCCGCGAGGTGAGGCTCGTCGCCTCCGCATCCGCCTCCGCCTCCGCTAACAAGGTCTCCGTTATAACCGTAGATTTTATTATATCTTGTTGGTAAATGGTAACCACTAATGTCTGAGTTGTTTGACCCATTCACTAGCCCCGAATCCCTTGTTCACAAACTTGAACTAAATTTAATTTGCGAGATTTTCTTTCTATTTCATTAAGAAAAAGACACTTAGATAAATTATAAATCTGTGTTTTCAAGCAGCATTTGACAACTCGACAGGTCTCTGACGCTGACTGTTGCAATTCAGTAAAAACGCTGACAATTACCATCAGGCGGGATTGCGGTCAAGCGCTAGTTTAGTTTATAATTTATAAAAAAAAAGAAAAAAAGTAACGTGATTTATTGGCGGGCCCCAAATTGATAGTTATGCCTGCCTAATGCAGTATGGTATACTTTGCTTAGGTTGTACTATCTTTTCCAATCAGTTTTGCACCATGTTATATTTTTTCCCAAATACAATTAGAGTAAGACCTCAGAGTGGTTACTAAGCGATTACGATAGATCCCAGCTGACACCAGAGGTCAACGCCCGAGCTAACCAACCTGTGACCATATTTTTGTTGGGACAACCAAGTAGAATAGCAAGCTCATAACTTGATAGGTTTTCATTGTATCTTTTTGAAATTTTGTACATAAGATTCTTTACTTAAAAATACTGGAAACGTGTTACGAGTTTCGCATAAACAAAAAATAATGTTGTATATAATGACTATTTTGGTTGTAATTATATTTAAACTATTTATATATATAATAAGATTATTTAACAAAATA
Source organism: Sesamia inferens (assembly GCA_037179545.1). Lineage (NCBI taxonomy): Eukaryota > Metazoa > Arthropoda > Insecta > Lepidoptera > Noctuidae > Sesamia > Sesamia inferens. Next base: position 8,977,559 of record CM073935.1, on the reverse strand, counting down.
GTCTAATGTGAAACTAGCCAAAAAAAAATTTCTGTAATAGTGTAAAGTAATAAGGAAAAAACTGTGTCGAGGAGTATAGAATCACTTATGATACCAATTTTCAAAACTGTTTAACGTAATATCAGACTGGTATTCTACAAAGGGTTAATCAGATTTCTACTACACCTACATTTTGCCTGTCAAGCCCCACAGGAGGCCATTGCCATCAACCAGAAACAGCCCAAGATTCTGGACAGCATAATGTAAGTACAAGAGTGAGACTAACAGATCAGAATAGTAACAAAAAAAAAAAAAAATTATACAATATGACCACTTATCATAATAAGTTATTATTATAAAAAAGTTTTATGGTAAATTGTAATGAAATTTTACAATCGGGTAATTTATTAAGAAAGTAAAAGAGGTAAGTACTAAAAATTATTAATGAACTGTGTGGAAATAATTTCACATTTCTTTTGCATAAAACATTATGTATCATTGTTTTAATTAACAAATTGACTGTAAATTCTTATCAGAGTTTTGAAGTAAAATCCGATAAGAATTTAAATATTGCGTAACATAAGATTTAAAAATAAAATATTGTACTTAATTCTACTTATAGCTTGTTAATAATTTAATTATGATTTAACACCAATTTTTGGCAAAGGTCATTACGTATTCAGCCTGTTGCTTCGTATACCTTTAGTTTTTTCGCGCCACCCTATGTTCGTATGATAGTACGCGATTAGAATAATTAAGTGTGTAGGTACTTTTATGAAGTTTTTACTTACTCTCCTTCTCGTGGTCGAAGCCTACGATGACGAAGTAGTCGACGAGCCTGGACATTGCACTCCTACGGCAACATTCCAGCACAAATACAACAAATACACTTTGTAATTGGATTACATGAATTTACACACATTTTAAACACAAAGCTACTCGTTTGCACATTTTCATCGCACTTTACCGATCACCGATGGTTCCGTACACGCAACGCGTAGAATTCGCACACCATACACTTCACGGAATGTAAACAACACTTTCATTTATCGCAAGCTAAAGAATTTTTAGCTTCAATTACGAGAATGATTATAGAATGTCCTGACGGAGAGGTTATGCACTAATCCTTGTAAAGATACCGGTATTTAACGAAACTTTATTTCAAAGAAGATCGTCCAATATAAAAGTAATTATTAATGAAACAAATAACGCCCTAATTTGTATATTTAAGAATAAATTTTGTAACTAAACGTCACTACAGCCGCGAACCATCGCTCGTCCGTCGGACATTTCTAAAAAAACTACTATGAATATAATCTACCATTAATTATTGCCATGGTTGTTTTAAAAATAACTACTATATTTGTTTCCATTTATAATTTTGGGTATATTTTTTTTTATTACCAGCACCTGAAAAGTAAAACTTTGAGCATTTTTGCTTAAATGGGAAAAACTGAATAAAGAGGTGAATTGAAAATGTTGTTATTATAATCTATACTAATATATGAAGCTGAAGAGTTTGTTTGTTTGTTTGAATGCGATAATCTCAGGAACTACAGGCACGATTTGAAAAATTCTTTTTGCGTTGGATAGCCCATTAATCCAGGAAGGAGTTAGGCTATATAACATCACCCTACGATCAATAGGAGCGGAGTACAACTAAATCCACGCGAAGGAAGTCGCTGGCGGCAGCTAGTTTATTATAAATGGATGGTAGTACCTTTGGAATCCTGTGATAACTTCTTCAAAAAAATAAATGAATTATAAACAGTCTTTTTCCTTTATTCTCACATGTTATATATACTATTTTTTTGTTTAAATCTGTATTACATTTTCAATATAATCTCTATAAGAAATATGTTACACAAGATCACTTCATAATGCACACTACGACAATTTCTTTCAGACTAACTATAAAACAACAAAACATTTTTCACCTGTCTTCCAAACTTAAATATATTTAATTTCTTTATGAACTTTTGTAATCATCCAGAGATAATATAAAAATTCAACCTTAACAAAGGTTGAATTTTTATATTATCTCTGAATGATTACAAAAGTCGTCGTCAAACGTCAACCTGTATATAACTTCAATACATAACTTTAAACAACCTATATATAACTCCAATACATAACTATCAACAGCCTATATATAACTGCAGTATATAAGTTTAAACTGCCCATATAAAACTTGTAACCTCCTCAATACTTCAAAACAACCTATATAAAACTTGTAAACTCCCTCAATACTTCAAAACAACCCATATAAAACTGCAATTTTACATCTATAACTTCATTTCTTTTTTTTTTATGGACAAATCACACAGATTGAGCTAGCCCCAAAGTAAGTTCGAGACTTGTGTTATGGGATACTAACTCAACGATACTATATTTTATAATAGATACATATATAGATAAACATCCAAGCAGTGGCGTAGCTTGGAGGGGGCAGGGGGGGCCATGGCCCCGGGCGGCATATGAAAGGGGGCGGCGGATAAGGAAAAAAACATTGCATGACCAAGAAAAAAAAAGTTATTCCAAATCACATCGAATCCAGACTGTAAAAACAGCTTATGAAGTCCGGCTCTCTGGGACTATTAAAATATATTATTGACTCCAAACTTGAAAGATGGCTTGCCAAACATTGTAATTATGTTCAGAATTTTTCTGTCTGCCGTCAGCAATGCCAGTTGTGAGAGAAGCTTTTCTAAACTAAAGCTGATAAAAAATTACCTTAGGTCGACTACTTATGTCTACGTTGAGGCTAACAAATCTAGCTATACTGGCAATTTTAAATGAGATACAATTTGATATTGACAATTGTGTAAAAGATTTTGCTTTGAAAAAGCACGACGAGTACATTTTTAATCTATTTTTTTTAAATGTAATAGTAACAAAAATATTTAAGGAGGTTACTGACCCCTCTAAAACTAGTGCCACAGATAATCTTTCGTGATTTCTCTTGTTACATACAACCCTTAATAATATTAAGCACATATTTTATTCCTTCTAAGTTCAATAAGCACTATGTATAATTTAGGATATTATTTACACTCAATTGACAAATAAATACTTTAATACTTGTTATTATTATGCTCAGCTTTATTATGTAACGCTAACGTTACATAATAAAGCTGAGCCATTTAAGAAAATCAAACTTTCTGTGGGTTTCTTGCGCAATTGCTTCTCTTAGATGTAGAGGGTTTTTCATTAAGAGCATTAGAACATTGAAATGAAATAAAACAATCTGTTTAAGTGATATTACCAAAATTTTTATTACATTTTAAAGAATATTCAATGACATTATCTGTGGAAAATAATATCAGCCAAATGGCCACCGCGACTCCGCCGTAGATGGTTCTGGTGGACCAATTTTGAAGGATTTCTTTGTATAAATGGGGCTCAATTTCACGAAGAACGCGAGTTATGTTGGCCTTTAGGGCAGCAATTGACTGTGGTTTATCTGCATATACTAGACATTTCAAGTAGCCCCACATAAAATAATCAAGCTGTGTTAAGTCACACAATTTCGGGGGCCAGTTGTTGTCGCCACCACGCGAGATGACGAAGCCCTCGAACTTCTCTTTCAATAAATTTAATGTTTCCCGTGCTGTATAGCAAGTGGCGCCGTCCTGTTGGAACCACATGTTTGTGAGATCTATACCAGCTACCTTAGGCCACAAAAAAATTGTTATCATCGTCCGATATCGGTCGCCATTGACAGTGAGTGCGGCTCCTTGCGCATCTTCGAAGACATAAGGGCCGATAATACCGCGGGACCAAAATCCACATCAAACAGTTACTTTTTCGGAGTGTAAAGGCACCTGATGAATCTCCCGCCGATTTTCATCGCACCAAATCCGGCAATTTTGTTTATTAACAAAGCCGCTTTTTGCAAACGTAGGTTCAGCTGCCAGATGCTCTAACGCCCAACCAGCGAATATACGGCGCTGCCTGTGGTCATTGGGTTTTAGCTCTTGAGTTAATTGGACTTTATATGGATGAAAACCCAAATCTCGGCGCAAAATTCGCCATGTTGATGTCGCAGAAAGACCCAGTTCTTGCGCACGACGCGGAATGGATTGTCTGGGGTTTTCTCGCACACTGTCTCGTATGACAACAATATTCTCCAACGATCTTGCGTTTCCTTGACGTACAGGAACTGCTTCATCGATCACCGACCCGGTTGTCTCAAATATATTTATCAAACGACTGATTGTGGACTCTGCAGGACGGCCATAAACGCCATAAATTGGACGCAACGCACGGAACGTTAGGCGAATAGAGTACTGATTTTAATAATACATTTTAATCATTTCTACGCGTTGTTGAAGCGTGTAGTGTTCCACGGTGAAATGTCGCGACTAATTAAGTATTCATGCCAAATTTGACAGCTATCGTATTACCAAGATGGCCGCTATGAGCTGTCAAAGTTCGAGCGTCCCTATTGAAAAACCCTTTATTTTCCTTCTGAAGCAGTGCATGGTAGGTTATTTTGACTTGCAACAAATAAGGTGAATAATGGACATGAAGTCCATTCAATATAATATTAAAACTTTAAATTATTTATAATTAAAATAAAGGGCGGCGGATTTCCGGACGGCCCCGGGCGGCGAAAAGCCACGCTACGCCACTGCATCCAAGACCCATTCCAATCAAGAAAAGATCGTTTTCCATCATGACCTCGCCGGGGATCGAACCCGGGGCCTCCACGTCGCAGGCAGGCGTGTTGACCGCTGCGCTACGGAGGACGACAATTTTAAAAACACCCTATCTATAACTTCAACAAACTCCCTATAACTTAACATTCAAACCAAAACAAAAAATTAACTCTACAAAAACACTCCTCCGCATCTTCAAACGTCTCAATTTTCATCCAACGATAATAAGCTATTATTTTCAAACTCATCATTAATATTATTCATTATTCTCGACAACCGTCTTCCAAATTATAGGTATTCTATTGATTTATTTGAAATAAAATGCTTTGGTTACTACCACCAGGATAACGCTTAAAATATAACCGTGAGAACAAAGTTAGCAATACAAGCATCATGTTATAATTATTAGATGTTCCAGTTATTAGAAAAGGGCGTATGATATTTAAGTGAGCTCATAAAACATTTGAAATGCGAGTTTTTACTTGCGTCGAATTGAAACATAAACGTATATATTTTACGGTACACAGATACGCTCAAAGAAGAAGCTTAAGTTGGAAGATTTAAGTTCTGTATTCAGCCTCGTTTGAAGCTTTTTGATTAGTTGAAACTAGTTTTAAGTAATGCATAAGTCTTGAGTAGTTCTGTAATACGGACCTAAATCACGTTTTACAAACTTGATCCACATAAACTACCAAAAACACTGAGCTGGCAACATTTCATTATTTTACCCTCTTTCTTATTATCTGTGTACTTGAAAACTCGGTATAAGCTTGGTAAATAAAAAGGTTGAAGAGAACTAAACCCATCTTTATTTGTCACAAATAAACGTACATAACAGTGACAGCGATTGCATTACTCTTTAATTTGTTCATACTATGTTCACTGATAACGCAAACAATGTATCAAAATATTATTGATGTTTGATTATTACACGAGATTATTAACCATATTACCGTAAATTTCCGTGTACTGCCCACAAAACAATGTCGGATGCTTCAAATAATCAAATACCAGGATTGAAACAGAAGAAAGTGTTTAAAATAATAGTCTTAGGTGATTCAGGCGTTGGCAAAACGTGTCTAACTTATCGCTTTTGCGAAGGCCAGTTTTTAGATAAATCTGAGGCCACAATCGGTGTTGATTTTAGAGAAAGAAATATAAAAATTGGTGGCGAAGATATAAAGGTAAGTAGCAAAATATAAACTAAATTAAGTGAGTCTAAATTTCCCGATCAAACTATAATATTTACGTCTATTATTGTTATTTCGTACAATAATTTTGTATAAGAATCCAATTAAAACTATATTTCTGTCGAGGCAACTTCTGTATCTTGACTACAAACCTCCCTGTTATTGAATATATTTCAACATCTGGATGCATTGAAGCATTCAAAAGTTTAATTGTTCATGAAGTGTTTTTCCAGTTCTCTTAATAGCTTACCAATATGGAAATTATAGAAGCACTAAAGATTTTTGTTAGTAGGTTGTGTTAGGGTGTATTCTTGGGACGAAATAAACTAGGACACTTGAAGCCAATTGTAATGATATTGCCACCTCATCTAATTTTGTCTGGATTTATAACCAATATTTAGAACATGATCCTCACCTCAAAGCAGTTGAGAAATGGAATAAAAACAATAGGATTATAATTTTATCAACAAATATTTACCAAAGACTAATACAAAACTATTATGTTTAACATTACAAAAATGTATGGAAGTTCTTTTTTCTTTGTTCACACATTTTCTGTCCCATTGCTGGGCTAAGACCCTTCCTTCTTCCAAACCTCCCTGTCTTGTCTGCAAACCTTATCAGACGGTTACACCACCTTTGTCATTCAATGTTTGTGAATAAATTAATAAAATCAAATGTATTGATTCCAGCTCCAACTATGGGACACTGCGGGCCAGGAGCGGTTTCGAAAATCGATGGTGCAGCATTATTACAGGAATGTCCATGCAGTTCTCATTGTTTATGATGTCACCAAACCAGAAACATTCCATGTGAGATTTTTTTAAAGAATGAAATTAAAAATTTAATTATTGTATTTGATAATATTATCCAGAGAGTAGGCAGGAGCATGATTACATTATAGTGATAGACAGTTGAAATTTTCATAGATGTGTTCCTGTAGCTGCTATAACAAATTGTACTAAAAACATTTATTTTTTAATCACTTAGTCAGTCTTTTTTATAATTATAAACTAGTATCCCCAGTTTACCAGCCTGATGGTAAGCAGTGATGCAAAGGTTTTTTATTATGTGTTATTGTGAACTGCAGCAGAATATAATAAATCATTGGTATTGGGTGGTCTGTAATAGTCAGATGATATGGTGTGTTTGTTACCCCAGCGGAGATAACTAGTACCAATGAGGCAATTGTGAATGTAATTTTGTCTGTAATCAATAATTAGGCGTTTAGCCGATCCAAAGATTCACAAACAAACTGATACCGCCACACATAATGGTCATTTGAAGGACAGTGCAGATACCAAACCCATAACGCATAATGCTGAGCGACAGCCATTTTGCATGGTTGTGATGCATGTTTCCCTCTAACTATGTCTTATTTTTTCTGTTTTTGTACTTTTGCATCATGTTTACTGCAAATAAACATCTTTTCTTTCTATAACACAGAAAAATGAAATGGTGTTACTAAAATATTATAACTTCTATTTTATTTGCAGTCAATAGCCAGTTGGATGCAAGAGGTGGAGTCACATGGTCTGATGAGGGCTCCAAGAGTGCTGGTCGGTAACAAGTGTGACTGCGGCACGCCGGAGTCTCGACTAGCCACGACGTACGCCCAGAGACTTGCTGATAAGTATGGAATGCCCGTAAGTGTTGATTTGTAAATCTGAAGATGTTACACAATCATATTACAGTGGATTTCATTAACAACGACCTCGGTTGTAACGACGTTTTGATTATAGCGACGTCAAACTTAAATCCCTGGAATTTAAAGCTTACTTCTGTAAGAAATTCTTTCGGTAATAGCGACTTCGGATAAATCAATTTCATGTAAAGCGACCTGTTTTTATGAACCATTCATAACAGATTCCTAGAAACCCCATGCGGATATTGCGACTGAGTCGGCGAAGGCACAAAGACTCATTCATAGATAAATTCAACTTTCTTAGCTTGTGCCTGGAATTTTTTCGAACATTAGCAGTGGACACCCTGGAGATGGAAGACCGGGGTGGTTGTTAGTCAGTAAGAGTCTGACAGATCCCGTCGATCCCCGTTATCCATGAGGATATTACACCCCGGAAACAAAAAAAAAAAACGCCCCAACCAAATGTGTTCGGTTAGAACTGTACTGAACCGCGTGCGAGGCGAGAGAGCACAACGAGGTGAGCATTACTTCTAAAGGCCAGGCGGTTGAATAAACAGCTAATCTAACCAGTTGGCTGTGATATAGACACATGAATCATGTTATCTGTATTAAATATTAAATTCCATCCCTGCTATTGACGCACGTTATTGACGCCATATCAATACATGGAAGTTTTTTTTGTTGCCCTACTAAATACCAAAACCTTAATTAAATGCCAAAACCCTAATTGAATACCAGAACCCTAATTGAATTCCCTAATTGCGCTACCACTAAACTATCAATCACAATCTGAATCATGTTGAAGGAATTTTCTACTCAATGCTTCGTACATTCGAAAAAATGCCTATTGAACACCTTTAATACCGCAATGAATGTTGTTGAACTGTCAAAATGAAAGCCATCCCTACTGATGGTGCGTTAACGCAACTACCCCGCTCTTACCGAAAACAAATTGATCCTTGGAAAAGGATGTGAACTTCACGTTAAAGTAGACGGTAGATAAAATAATCAGGAATATGTTCATCGTTGATGTTATAAAGTTATGCGTGCAAAGTTCACTAATCTTCGCGGTAAATTCTGCTTGTGAGATGTAGGATCTGCGTGACATCAGTATGTATGACAAGTTGCTGGTATGTGGCGTTGTAGATACCGCTACAATGTTCTTCTTCTTTTTCAACGTGAAATTCAACCTCAATTCTTCAACAATGACCTCTGTGGAATAGATACCACAATTTTGCCAATAACATGTGTGACTGTTATTTCACAATAATGGCGGTTATCGCCAATGACAGTTGAAAAAGACGGCCGCGTGAACCGTCTATGAGGGAGATTTGAGGCAAAGCCATAATGTGGCCACTACGCTGCGATATTTCAGTGTTTTTTATGAATTATTTACTGAATGCACTTTTTACTACATAAATCACGCGCTTTTATTTAGTAAACGACTCTATAAATAATTTTAAAAGTCCAATGAAAAATGCGCGTAACCACAGAAGAGGTACTTGACTATTCCGTGCGCGTGACACTCAGCTTTCCCGTCAAAACTCCCATTGACATTTGCCAATTAATATTTATAATCCGCTACAATGTTGTCGCTGCAAAGCTGATAATGAAATGACAGATTATATTATGTCATGTTGTAATAGGTTTATCAGCTATAACAACGGTTTACGCCTGGGGTTGCGAGAACTAAGACTGCTTCTGCAACCCCCCCCCCCCCTCATTAGTGCTAAGCCCGCCACTGTGGGTTGCTCGGGTCAGGGGGGGTAGGGAGTTGTTTGACTCCCACCGTAACGTCTAAGAGTGGCGCGTGTGGAACACTTCGCGCCGCCACCTCGGGTCTTGATGTTTGTTTGGGGGGTATTGACAGCTCACTTTACCCAACTTTTCACAGTAACAGATTTCATCCCTGTCCTTGTTGTTGTTCAGGAGTCCAGCTCAGATCACTACCTCTCTTTGAGCTTGCATTAGCGCCTGTTTGAACGCTCTAGTCTCAGGAGGAGACTAGAGGACTAGGAGGCTATCCAACGCAAAAACAATTTTTAAAGCCAAAAATAATTTCTAAAGCCTTCCTGGATTAATATCCAGGAAGGCTTTAGGCTCTATAACATCACGCTGCGACCAACAAGAGCGGAGCATATGAGAAAAAAAACATATGTATCTATAACAAACCTACGCGGGTGAGAGAGGAGCGCAGCTAGTATTTAATATTATAAAATTTTCATACTTAATTCTTTTTATTTTTTATCCTTCCAGCTTTTCGAAACATCAGCGTTATTAGACTCTGAGTGTGACAATGTGGAGTCTATCTTCATGACATTGGCCCACAAGCTGTACTCCAAACAGCCTCTCAGGGTTGTCAGTGTAGAGGTAAGAATTTTAATCAACATCACGCCCGATTTCCCAAGCAGATAGGCTAGCGTAATTAATATACAATATGTCAAGAAAACCCTGTCCGATCCGTGAACGTATTGTTAGGTATTGATAACTGATTCTACTAATGCCTACAAAGCCGGGCTAAACTTAAAAAATCCCCCTAATAAAATAAATATTGTTTCGCAAAAGGAGGTAAATTAATACATGTGCGGTAGGCAATATATGCGCGGGCGAAGGGGGGCAGAGCTAGTTGCTCATAAGAATAACGTCAAATGGTATTGTCACTTTTTTAAATTACCAAATTTCGTGGAAGTTAGAATTAATTCACGGGAAAAAAAGATAATTTCAAAAATTATTGTTACTATGATGATTACGTTAAAATTTTATATTATATTCGGTCATCCTAATTTACCTAACCTTTATTATCCTTATGGGTCGGACAGGGTTTTCTTTACATATTGTATATCTTATAGTTACTTAAAAAAACAACAAACATTAAACATTTTCTAAACAGTGTTTAGCACTTGCTTAGGCTAAACACCTTTAAACATTAGCGCCAAATTAAACTAATTTTAAGTTAAATGCTTTTTTTTCTATTGGACTTGGGACTAAGTGCTTAAAAGTAAAAAAGCAGTTATGCTTTTTACTTATTTCAAAAAGCAGCTTTTGTTAACTGCTTAATTGCTTATAAACTTTGAAAGCAATTACTAGTGCAAAAATGATTGCGATTTGCTATTTTATTTATGCTTTTTTTTATTAAAAATGAATGTTGGTAACCGACGTTTTATACGAAAACGATTTTTTACAAAAATTGCATTCCGCGTCTTTGTCAGAAAATGTTCTTCAAAAAGTTCCAAATCTCGTCCTTTTCAAAAGTTCCAAATCTCGTTATTATTACGATTGCGAGACATTTTCTAAAATTCTAAATGAAATAATGTTTTTACAAAGTATTTTATACTTAACCTAAAATGAACGAAAAATTTTAAATAAGCTCTACTCAATTAATACCTATAGTCTTTCACAATTTAAAAACACAGTATAGTCACAAGTCACAAAACAATAACCAAACGCGTATCAACACTAGCCATTACCATTAAGCATACAAATTAAAAAAAAAAACTTAATTCACAAATTCAATAAGTTGGACTGATTACTTGAGAATCTGCCAAAGCAGAAAAGCAAAAGCAACTAAATAAATATGCATAAAGCATAAGTAAAAGAAAAGTTATACGAAATCACGAAAAAGTTACTCCGCAAAAGCACTTTCCAACTTAATAAGTCGTATATATATTGGTAGGATTACCATCATATAAAGTTGAATCTGCGTTTTTTAAAAAACAACTTATTTTGCTTTTATAAAAAAGCATGTTTTTTTATTGCTTTATAGTTTTTTGTCATCTCTACTGTTAAGTAATGGACAGAAAATTAAATATTCGTTTAATGCTGTCAAATTAAAACAATCCATATACAGTTTAGACGCGTTGAAAAATATGGTTACTAAAAAACGTCCATTTAAGTCAGGGGCGGACTAATTTGACAGACCTTTTTTTTTCTGCATGAGAAATCATAAAATGACCTCTCCCGCTCTAAGCGAAGCCGAAGGGCGTGTCATAGGTACTTTTACTGATTAAAACCCGCCCGTGTTTCTTAACTTGCCTGTGCGCCAGGGCCACGGCTTCTTTTTTAACCAATCCGCAACCCGGACCCAGTCTTAGTGGATCCCGTCACGATGTGCTGACATCTCTTTGAGGCGCGCGTGAAATACAACGCACCTTCGACCCGGGCCTACGGTGGCCGGGAGTTCGATGTTGTCTCCCGACCAGGGCGTCTCCTGCGGCGGCTAGAGGCGTGAGGGCGCTGGGATTTCCGCTCCCTCACGCGCTCCGCCTCCTTCTTTGCCAGGATCACTGCTATGCAGAAGGAAGTAATGGCCTGCCATGTACTCTGGCTCAGGAACATGGTCTGGACCAGGGTCGGACGCGAGATATCGCCGCCGATAGCCGCCACGTGGAGACGGCGATGCTTTACCCAAGCCGGGCAGACCTCCACCGTGTTCTCAGGGCGATTCCCACAATGGTGTCGTCCTGGCGTTTCCTCCCGCCTTATAAGTACAAGGAACCTCTCGAAATAGCCGTGTCCGGTGAGGACCTGCGCCAGGCGGAAGGTGAGGGCGCCGTGGCGCCTCACTAGCCACTCGTCAAAGACGGGACTTACCGCCGCCATTGTGGCAATTTGACAGGCCTTTACTAATATTTATCTTCTGTCATTCTCATATTAAAATAAATAAAAAAAAACTTTCACTGATCTTAAATTTTGTTTAGTCTGTGAACCAAGTTATCGGCGTAATTATACGGACCTAGTGTTACGTCAGTAACACTACGATTTTTAAAAGTATTAATTTTTTTGTGGTTAGACCCTAAATTACCTGCCATTCATTATCATCAACCTTCCCCGTCCCACTGCTGGGCACAGGCACCGCGCTTGCTCAATACGGGTTGGCGATTTCAGACTTAAAGTCCAGGTTTCCTCAAGATGTTTTCCTTCACCTTATAATCAGCAGGGGCGTGCACAGAGATTTTTTTGAGGGTATGCATAGATCATCATCATCATCACTATCAATCTTTTTACCGTCCCACTGCTGGGCACAGATCTCCTCTCATACAGAGAAGGATTGAGCGTAATCACCACGCTTGCTCAATGGGGGTTGGCGATTTCAGACTTAAAGTCCAGGTTTCCTCAAGATGTTTTCCTTCACCTTCAGTCATTGGTGTCCCAGATATACTTAAAAAGTACATATAACTTTAGAAAAGTGTATGCATACATACACAACCAAATCTCTGTGTTTATACAACGTTATTTTTTCTTTATACGAAACCTAATCGTTTCTAATCTTTTTACACTATGTATGTTATATTTTTTCACAAATACATTTAGCCATTGTTGCATCGTGGCAACAGCTGACGGAATTCAACGCCCCGCGTGCCCATCGTCTGAGCGTGGACCATATTTTTCGTTTATTAAGCGATTCGTCGAGACCACGTCATCTATTCTACCTTTTCCAAAAATTTGGTACTTTAAATAAGAATCTAAATGTTTTTCCGAAGAATCGTATTTAGAGGGGGCTTTGTGAAAATTATGTAAATCTGAATATCAAAAACCCCAAACATTTTTACTATCATGTTTTGAAAATAATATACACAGGAAACAAAATAATTTGTGTGTACACAGCCTGCTAACCAGTTATAATTATCATAATACTTTTTATTAAAACAACGTGTGATATTACCTTTTTTGAGTTACATCCAAATTGGGAACACAACGCTCTTTAATTTATATTTTTGCTCAAAACTTTACGTTGAAAAACAACTAAACCAACAAATCTCACAGGTATAATTTTGCATATTTTAGAAAGAAATACGTATTAAAGTAAATAAACTTAATTCAATTCATTTGCACTTAAAACGAAAACAAACATCACAAATCACAACAACAAAAACATGGAGTAATTTAACATTGCAAAGCTGGTAAAATAAATAGGTATTTTAACGAAAAACAATTATGCTATTTGTCATAGCCTCTAAACATGGTCGGTTTGCCAAATAGGCACTGCCTTTCCGGGCTTAAATCTGAATGAAATTCTGCGCGCACACTAGAGAAAATTACTCACACCAACAAATAATTTTATATAAATACACGGCCATTCTCGCTAAAAAATAAGCAAATTTAGTTCGTGCCTACGTCGCTCTCCGCTCCGTAGCGCTAGTGACGCGTACGCACGCATATGTAATGTGTGTTAGCTAGTTTCCGCTAGCCCCAAAAGATGGCGGTATTACTGTTTTAGTGTAGTGTTTTATCAAAATGTATTGTAGTACAAAAAATATATTATAATACGATTAGGGTGTTCCGAATTGGAAAATTATTAGGGTATGCAGTGCTTAAATGCATCTATGGAGCGCACGCGCCTGATAATCAGTCATTGGTGTCCAAGATATACTTAGAAAGAAATGCCATTAACTCAAATTAATAAAATTCTATTTTCAGGGAGAACACGGCCCAGGCTTAGTAAATCTCCAGCGACAGAAGCGGTCCACGAGTTCCAACGACAGCTGTCTATGCAGCTAAACTATGCACCTCATAGACGCCGCGCAATGTTTTGGATACAAAATAATTCCGTCTATCATCCATGACCAAAGTTATTAAGACAGAGAAACATCTATTTAAATTGTGGCATAATAATCGCATCTCAAATAATTCCCATTTAGTACCTACTCCTAATTTATTATTGAACACTCTAATATAAAATAAATATTTCCTTATTTTCGCTATTAAAGTATTGTGGAATGCTTTATACCAAATATTGCGCCTATTTGTTAACCTAAAATATCACTCGCTCATAAGTCGCCTTTAATACGATAAAGGATATTGAAATCGCTTCATCCGTTCGGGAGCTATGATATTGTTACGGGCTAGGGGGATTAAAATGCCGGTCGAAGGTTACGAGGTTTATTGACAACGATGGTACTCAAGTCGATAGTAAGCAATGACAAATAGAACGTAGCTGATGTCGCACCGAAGTTTTCCCATAAGTCTACGAAGACCGTGTCGTACACACACAGCAAAACTACAGAAGTCATCTGATGTAGTCCTTGATGTCTCGTTGCAGTTATCGCTGTAGATGTTCTCGATTATAGCTTCTTACTTATGACTTATTTCGCTTCGATAGTCAAATGCAGACTGCGCTGAGTCACGCCGCTTTATACAGCGTGGAATTTTAATGGCAGATTTAACATAGTGATAAAAAAAACTCGAAAGTGAGCTCGAACCAATAGTAAACTTCTGATAATCTACAGCTGAATGGCGCGGGGCAATTGACCTGCGTGCTTCAATACGATTTTCATAAATACTTTTTAGCTGCAATTTACTGAACACGAAAATAAAATTATTATCTAATATATTTGTTTGTAATTTTTGCGCGCAGACTACTTTATGTCGTATCACTAGAGTCGAGAGCACATTTATAAAGCGGCAACGCCTTTGAACGGTAGTTTTTTTAATGCTAGTTTGAGCGATAATTTTTTGTATTGGTAAATTTAAGTTATGTTGTACCTTATTAACGCACATGCCAGTTTTTTTTTGTTTTGAACATTTTTTTCTTTTGTCGGAATGGCGTTGAATTTTCGGATTGTTGCCTACAAGCTGTTTTATGCCCTATCACTGCGCGCATTGTTTGGACATTAAATGCATTGCTTTCCATTGAGGCGGTTTCATGCCCTTTCCTAGTAGTACCTACAACATGTAGGTAGCGTAACTAACTGTTCTCACTTTTTCGAGTTGATTTTTTTTTAAATTATTTTATAACACAAATATTTTTATTTTTGTCTTTTACTCTATTCTCGAATTACTTCGAGAATTCGAAAATACTTCTTAAAGCAAATCGTTCTGCCGCGGGAAAACAACCATTAAAATTCCAGCGTGTATATGCAAGCAAAACGAAAATTCCAGATCTGTCCAGAAGTAATAATAATATCGCTCACTTTCCAGTACATTCTTATTTACAACCAGCAAGTACTTTATAAGAGATGAAGTTTTTAGAAACCTGTACCATTCGATAGATCACCATAGGTCTAGAAATGCAATTTTAGATGCGGCGGATTGCGTACCTCTACAATGCCTAGGTCTCAACATATAGGGCTTAAAAGTTATGTAAGACATGTCACGCAATATTGAACCTTATTCCATTGACATAAGGTACATTCGTAATAAAATCACAGACGAATACGTCAAACTTATTACAACACTTTTTGAGTACGTCGGGGGTATTATAGGTTCAAGACAAATGGCGCATTCTTTAACAGTATTCGTGAAGCAAAAACTTTTTAGAGCCTCATTTATTTAAAAAAGTATTCAACATTAGAACATCACTAAGTTTTTAGAGGGTCGGTTAAATATTTGCCTTAAATTATTAACAGCATTCCCTCGTGCATTTTTGTAACCTTATACGTTCGGCTTAAGATAACCTCAACCATATTATTTAGTACATTGACAGATAAGACTAAGACTTTGAGAAGAAGATTGATCATTTTGTTTCTTTGTGGCTGAGATATAATAATTTGTGTTCAGTTTGTCCGCCATAAACCCCCTTATTCATAAACGTTGCTTAAAGTTAACTAGTAATTAGCGATTGTTTATTTTTATGTCAAGAATTTTATAGTTGTTTTTATTCAATACAGTTTTATTTTGTAATGTTTATTTTACCTTATTATGCTTTTTTATTGCCGTGTTTTTTAAAGATGTGTACAAATTAGATTTATATCATATAAAGATCTCAATTGTAAAGAAGATTATGCCAATCTGCCCTAACGCTTACCAGTAAGATATGGCAATGGAGATTTCTATTGGTTTCCAAAACAGAGTTATTTCCAGTCCTTGCTTCGTTGTCCATTTTCTTAATCCCCATACATTCCCAATTCAAAGTCATCATCTTAAGTCGACTAAAGTTCATTTCAGATAATCATGCAATAAAGTTTGTTCACCCCTCCTAATGTATCCCAATATTCCCACGCGATACAAGAACGATACATAAACAATAACAACATCGTACCGTTGTGGTATCTTGTTTTGATTGTGTTACCGACACTTCCCTGTACATTGTTTTTGTATCGTGTGGGAATATTGGGATACATTAGTAGGAAGGGTGAACGAACTTTATCGCATGATTATCTGAAATGAACTTTAGGTAAAATTAAATAAGTTAACGAAACTCTGCAGCTGCTCGCTCTGATAACGATAAAAGTTACAGTACTTTGTAAGGTATATACAAAGAAACATCTATTGGTGCTAAAGAAGCCATATAAACGAAAAAAATTCAAAATATAACATCATTATTCTATTATATCTTCTCGCGCGAGTTACCTGTGCACCTCGCTGGAATGTGAACCCTCTCCCGCTTCCCCGCGTGACGTCCCGCATTCGCCGTAAGCGCTTAGTAGTGATAGCATCTTTGTTACAATAGGCTATTTGACAGATTTATAATTTCTATCTTAAATTACTTGGTCGCGATTAAGAAGTTCACCGAAAGTATTTTTTTAAATTTTAAATACGTATTTCGTAAGAAACATGCAAATAAAAGTTCAAAATTCAAATAAGCCGCCGAAACGCTTTATTCAGCAATATGGCGTCGCGCCTTGTAAGTGACGTCACAAGCATATAAACGATATTCGGTTCCGTAGTGGTATTTGTATTTATCTGTTATTTGTTGTTGTTTATCTAATAAAATGGGTCACAAGTGGTGTGCTGTACCGGGTTGTACAAATACATCGATAAAATACCTGAGAACATATAGAACAACAACAAGTGCTGATGCACGTATGACGTCATCGTGACATTAGCCAATCCGGATCGTTTCACAATATGTGGCGCGAGATACAAAAAGTAAATATATTTTTGTGTTTTGGATGTATTAATTGTTACTATTTTTATTAAAACTCATGTAAATGACATAAAGAACCCTCATTTTATGCATTTAAAGCAAATAATCACAAAAAAAAATCATACAGTCAAATAGCCTATTGTCTAAATACAGTTTAAACTCCCTGTTGTTATTACTGTTTCTGTGGAGTTTTGTTAAGTTTTTTTTATTAACTTTGTTTTTGTTTTTACATGCTTTTTATTAGCTTCACTTGTATGTTTGCTTGTTTGTCCGTCTCTAACTTAAAATTTTTTCAACCTTACCTTACATTAATTTGTCCAGGCAAAGTATTTTTTAGTTTAGATTTAGATTTTAGTTACTTGGGTAACGCATCATTACGAATTGCACATCAAAACACTTGCTATTCTGTCTGTTGGAGATCAAGAAAAGTTTGGTAAAATCAAATGAGCACCACTTAAGCGTTCGTGTTATCCGTATATTATCCGTATATTATTTAAAAAAAGAATATCGAACTAAAAAGTTTAAAATAAATATAGTTTAAAAAACTAAAAAACACGCTTTTAAAGAATATCAAACTAAAAAGTTAAAAATGAGAAAAAGCGTGAGGCGCTTAATATACAAAAACTATGGCACAAAGCGCCTCACGCTTTTTTTCTCATTTTACTAGTATTGTTTATATACAATTGTCATAAATTAAATTTTAAAATAATTTTTAACTTTTTGGTTTGCTATTCTTCAAAAGCATGTTTTTTTAGTTTTTTAAACTATATTTTCTACATTTTCGACACGTTAGTGACGCCTGTTGGTTGTACCAACATTATAATAATATTTCAGTCCAATTAAATTGCAAAACGCCATGAGCAAATTGACCTAGTAAATATGACGTTGTATCATCATAACGACCTTTTAATAACATAAAAAAAAATGTAGGTAATTTATATTTGTTTAACATAATTCTCATTTTTTACAACCGGTACCGTCCGAATGACGTCACAGAGCGAGGTGCACACTCTGTTATCCCGCGCGAGTAATAGACGGTGTGGTACGTAAGTTGCCAAGAGATTTTGTAGTGGAGGGAATTGTGCGTGCGTAAACTTTCCCCACTACAAATTCTCTTGCCAACTTACGTGCAGGTAACATACTTAAAACACATAATAAATATTGGATCCTTCATATTTTTCACCTCCACTGCTCTTCTGTCTACGTAACATTTACTGTCAATGAAACAGAGTATTATGCAATATGTCTTAGTAATTTCAAAATTAATGTTCATTTTATATCTCAACTAGCTTTCCGCCCGCGTAGAATTCGGTTATATCGCCGCGTTTTTTAGATGTCCCTCGGGAATATCATTTTTTTTTCAATAAAAGGTAGCCTATGTCATTTCTCAGGGTCTAAAGATTGTCTGTGCCAAATTTCATTAAAATCGGTTGAGAGGTTTAAGCGGGAAAGCGTAACAGACAGACAGACAGAGTTACTTTCGCATTTATAAATATGGATTGTAATAAAAATAGTTTAAAGAACATCTTTAAAGGGCTTCTTTACTACATATAGATGTTTCTTTTAAAATATTTCGTGAATTAACAGATACAGATTATATTTCGAGAAAATACTAACTGTCGATAAAACAGATCAGAGGGGTAATCGCGCTAAATAAAACAGTAGAAGTTCAAATCTTGTTCGTATCTAATCCAGTTAAAGTTTTGGTTTAGTTTTGATCATATTTCGTATCGCGCTAAAGTTTTAACTTCGGTTGAAGTAAATTCAATGTAGATGTGAGTGATACATTTCATCAAATATAATAATTAAATTTAAATCAATTATAAGGAAATCTAATCGTTTAGACGTAAGTTTGACATGGCAGAGAAAAGCTTTGTTTCAACTTTTCCATTTGACAACGGTTACGTTCCAATTGCGATCCAGTTATGGTTAAACCGTTAGCGCGATACGGAACATAACAAAAGTTATGGTTTGGTTGCGATCCAATTCTGTTTTGGTTGAATAATTTTAGCGCGATTGCCCTCCAGAAAATTAGTTTTTTTTGCTATTGTATTTAGAAAACCAGCACGTCTGCAGAGTTCCGAGAACAATTTTTTTTTTTATTTTAAAAAAACTTTGCCCCACTCTAGGATTTACTCCTGTATCGTGGGTGCGTTTACAAACATTTAAACTCACATACACAAACAGCCAGACCCGGAACAATTACCTGTAGGCCATACAAATATTTGATCCGTGCGGGAATCGAACCCGCGACACGCAGCGCAGCAGATTCTCTTGTTCACAAACTAGACTAATTTTAAGTGTATATCTTTCTGTTTCATTAAGAAAATGATAGAAGATAACATTTCAGTTTAATGCTGTCAAATTAAGATACTCCATAGACAGTTTAGACGTGATTAAAGACATGGCGACCAATAATACGTCAATTTACGTCAGAAGCGGCCTAATTTGACAGGTCTAAACTGACATTTTATCTTCTGTCCTTTTCTTAATGAAATAGAAAGAAAAAGACGCAATAAACTTAAATTTAGTTTAGTTTTTGAACTAGGGAATTAGGGCCACTGTATAATAATAACTTTTACGGCGTAACACTAATTTGTACAAAAACCTGAAAAAGTAAACATTCCCATTTTAAAGAATCCTCGTGCCAATAAGGTCATAAATATTACAATAAAATGAACTGCAAATGGTTTTAGAATAAGTCAACTTCTAGTTATAATAAAATTGATATTAAATTATATAACAGTATTTTATCTTCTATATTTCGTCGTCTATTAAATAAATATTCAATATTTTTAACTTTATATTCTCATTATTCAGTTATAGTATATAACGATA
Organism: Sesamia inferens; assembly: GCA_037179545.1. Classification (NCBI taxonomy): domain Eukaryota; kingdom Metazoa; phylum Arthropoda; class Insecta; order Lepidoptera; family Noctuidae; genus Sesamia; species Sesamia inferens. Next base: position 8,957,441 of record CM073935.1, on the reverse strand, counting down.
CGGTTCACAAACTTTAAGTACAATGCGTCTTGGTTATTTCTATATCATTAAGAAATGGATAGCACATACTAATTTAATTTTGTCAAATGAAGATACTCCATACAGTTTCTCGAGATTAAAAACATGGTGGAGGAGTTTTGACGGGAAAGCTAAAATGAGTGTCACGCCCATTTTTCATTGGACTTTTAAAATTATTTATAGTGTCGTTTACTAAATAAAAGCGCGTGATTTATGTAGTAAAAAGTGCATTCAGTAGATAATTCATAAAGAACATTGAAATATCGCAGCATAGTGGCCACATCATGACTTTGCCTCAAACCTCCCTCTTAGATGGCTCGTCTTTTTCAACTGTCATTGGGTATATCCGCCATTATTGTGAAATAATTTTTTTAAAGAATTTCTATGTTTCTAGAGGCCATTGATCAAGAGTTGAGGTTGAATCTCACCTTGAAAAAAGAAGAAGAAAACGTGGTGACTAAAAATACGTCGAATTACGTCAAGCGCGGACTAATTTGACAGGACTAAATTAATATTTATCTCTGTCCTTTTCATAATAAAATAGAAAGAAAATGAAGCACTAACTTAACTTTAGTTTGTGAACCTAGAATCGGGATCGTGACAAGTAGTCCAATATTGCACGTGTGATAACGACCGAACCAAGAAACTTATAGGTAAAACTGGAAGCCACTCTGAATTTAACAAAGAAGATAAAAAAAAATTGCCTTGAAAATTGTCATTGAAGCGCTCTCTTATTTAGTAATAATTTCACGCATAGGCGTACCCAGGGGCGGGCAGGGGGAAGCAACTGCCTCCCCCCCCCCCCTCCACCCCTGGAAATCTCGCAGAACATTCCTCTACTTAGAGTACTCCTCTAATTAGAATCACTAAACAAAGTATAAACGCGGACTTATACTTAAGTTTGAAATCACCACGCAATAGACACTAACAAAATGTCAAATCCGGGCCTTGACTTGCCTTCCCCTAGGCCAGGTGCTGGGTACGCCCATGATTTCATGGTGTCAACGTCTACTGTGTAGAAAGAGTGTGTAAGAAAGAGAGGGATAGTCAACGTCGACGGTAAAAGGTTACTACCGGTCAAATTTTTTATCGTAGTTTGGCTTCCTATAAGTTTCTTGGTCCGAACGTAGCGAGCGTGCTGAACATCATGCATTACAAAAGTCACAGGTTGTTTGATGCTGCAGTCCTTGTACACAAACTAAACTAAACTAAAAAGTTCAGTGCATATATTAGTTTATATTAAACTAGTTGCGCCCCGCGGTTTCACCTGCGTAAGTTTCGATCCCGTGGAAATATCGGAATAAAAGTATCCTATATGTTATTCCCAATTATAAACTATCTAGCCCCCCAAGATACAGGCCTGGCCTAGTTTAGGAGGCAGGGATAAACCTATTGTACCTATTGTAATTTAGTATTAATGTACGGACGATAGCAGCACCCTAATTGTGTAAAACACTATTAGTATCACTTGGAATCATTTCGAAGTATATTACTATCCATTGCTCTATGTGTTCGAAAATCAGTATCTTCAACAACGTAAATAACGCAATGGATATTGCTGAACTGTCAAAATGGAACCCAATGCTAATGATTGCGTAACACACTATAGCTACTCCAAATTGCCAAATATTCCCAATCAAACTTGAGCCTTAATGCTTTAGGGATAAAGTTGAAAATCTAATAAAGAAATTGACAGATTGTAGTTGCTTGATATGCTGTCGTCTGTACACAAAAATTCAAAATTGTTCTTTTGTCCTAATAAATATTTGTATTTGTCTCTGAGTGCCAAATTTTATCTAGATCCGTTCAGTAGTTTTTGCCTGAAAGAGTAACAACCATCCATCCATCATCATTCGCACAAATAACATCACAACATATTATAAAACAAAGTCACTTTTACTTTCCCTATGTCCATTGTATGATTCAATCTTTAAAACTACGCAACGGGTTTTGTTAGGGTTTTTTTAAAAGATAGAGTGATTCAAGAAGAAGATTTTTATGTATAATAACATTCATTAAATAGTGGAGAAATACTATTATTTTTGAAGTTTCTAACACATGTCGCAAAATACACCCATTTTTTGAGTTAACATTGCAAACGCTGGCTGAACCCTATGAGATAGATCAAAATAATGTACTACAGTATTGTACCTTAAAAACAAAAAAGTCTGCGACACTATATGTCTACCTACTATAATTTCTTCATTATGACTAATTTTTTATGTTTGAAAAGTTAATTAAAATGCCAGTTTAAATCAGAGCCCACAATTTCAACAAAATTATTATTAATCCTCATCCAAATAAATTACGTCATATCAAAGATAATTTCAGTAGCAGCAGATCGTTTTGATTTGTTTGTATCAATCAGTAGATATCACGATTTATTCAAAACTAAACACCAGAAAAAATCTGCGTGCCGCTCGTGCCCGTGCCGGCCGCCTGCTACTTGAGTGTTTCTTTCCCTAAACCGTGGAGGGAGTGGGCCGGAGCAGGGGACCATTATTTCGAACAAACTTGCTACCCCAGTAGGCTTTCATTCTGTTTGAAGGTGGTGTAACTGGCTATCCATTGACAATAAGGTCGATGTTTCTTGCAGAGTTAGATATTGGCTGATGGGCGGCACGGTAGACATTATGTATTTTTATTGAAGGGCCACCGTTTCTTGAGGAAGGCTTAGGTACCTATATCTTTTGTCCACGTGCGAAACCGGGGCGAGTCGCTAGTTTACAATATTTGGTAGAATTAAGAAAAGGACAGAAAATAGTCTATACAATGTGTAAAGAAAACCCTGTCCGATCCGTGAAGGCATGGTTAGGTATCGATAACTGATTCTACTAATGGATACAAAGCCGGGCTAAACTTAAAAAAAGATCCCCCTAAAAAAATAAATATTATTTCGCAAAAAGATGTAACTTAATACATTTGCGGTAAACAACACGTCCGCGGGCGGCGGGGGGCAGGGCACGCGGCACGTGGTCGCATAGCTATTTGCTCATAATAATACCGGTTTTGTCACTATTTTAAAAATTACCAAATTTCGGGGAAATTGAATTAATTTGCGGGAAAAAAAGATTATTTCAAAATTCATTAGTATTGTTTCTATGATGATTACGTAAAATTTTATATTATATTTGGTCAAGAGTTTACCTAACCTTTATTATCCTTACGGGTCGGACAGATTTACTTTACATATTGTATAAATCCTCTGTCTGTTTTTAAATGAAATGTAAAGAACAAGAGATGCACTGAAGTTAAATTTACTTCAATTTGTGAAGAAGGGGTCCTGAGACATCGTATATTTAGCGCGTACGACCTAAATGCGAACCTAAGTCGCACTATTCTGTGTAAAAATTTATTAGTCACAGAAAAGTGACAAGTGCATGTTCAGGTCGCATAGTCCTTTGAAATTAGTTAAGTGTGATAGAATTATAGTACTTATGTGCTGTGGAATAGCAAACAAACAATGTATTTCAGGCCTTATTTAAAAACAGTAGACCTGTTGAAAATGTGAGAATATGCAAAAATGTCATTTAATAGTTGCCAACGAATTTAAATGAATTGTGTGGAAATAATGAATTTGAGTAATATTTAATTTATTTTTATATAAGAATAGCAATGAGTGTTAGACAGAATACGTAAAATCAATGAAATATTAAATAAATCGTTTTACGTTGTTATTTTTGGTCATTTTATTTGCACCTTATAGTAGATTCCCTGTATTGATCAAAGCTAGTAGAGGTGAATGGACGTAGTTGTGGTGACGCTACGGAAAAGGCTTAATTCCAGGAGAAAGCATCGTTCGGCTGAACTTTATTAGAGCCGATCGATTTTTTTTTTTTTTTTAATAATTATAAACTAGCGCTTGACCGCAATCCCGCCTGATGGTAAGCAGTGATGCGATCGTCGATGGTAAGGCGCGCTAGTTTATTAAGAACCTATTCACTCGGAACAACTGGGCGAATAAGAAGGAAGACGGCAGTTGAGCAAGGTGATGCAATGTTAAACCCAACAACACGACCAACGATGCTGTGCCAAAGGGAGATTGATCTGAAGACCCTCCACGACCAAACTCCCAACACAACAACATTTGGCGCATCGTACCTTAGGAGCTTATGTTGTGATTCGCTTGTTTGTTTACTATTCGTTTTATTTTATTATAGGGACGAGTTTTCAAGTGATTGAGAGCCTATCCACTCCAATAAATACCTAGTACCGGGCGACCGAGCTTTGCTCGGCATCTTTTTGTTTTGTTAGGTACATCGCGTGTCTCTATATTTTCAAAACAAAAAATACATAACGAGCGAATTTTTTAAATAATATTTTTTGACTAATGTTTTTCGATCATACCGACATAATAATAAAAAATATTATTAACTGTTATTTAAATATTAAATTACGAGTGCAATTTAGTTTAACATTTTATTAGAAATAAGCACTTATAGTTTAACAATCAGTTACATCAGTCATATATTATCATTAATGCATAGTTTAAGGTCTTAACCTAATACTTCCTTCCATACTATATTGCGGGTATGTCGAGGGTTTTCATTAATAATAATCATTTCACGTTCTGACGCACGCTGCCGCATATCTTGCAGACGTCGCTCCCGTTGCTCATCATTTTCGGCGGCCACACGTTCTGCTGCACGCTCTCGTGAAACATCTAAATCATAAGACCTTTCTGTTCTTAAAATGTTAGTCAAGTTTTGCAAGCATCTTACTTTAGCAGCACGTGTGGGATGAGCGGAAACCTGATGATTTTCATCAAGTTCTTCTTCAAATGGGTCCTCACTGTGCGAAGTCTGACAAACACGTGTGGGACGAGCGAAAATCAGATTGTTTTCATGGAGGTTTTCGTGTAAAAAAAGACACATGATATTTTAAGAGCAATTTTCTGGGTCTAACCTCAAACCAAACATTGGCTTCGTGTACCATGAATGTAAACGTCATCTATATCAAATCATAGTACTATATTAATTATCAGTTTAATTTAATTTAATTTTATTTTGGAATGTTATATGTATGTTCATAAATAATTTAAATGTATTTTGTGTACCTATGTGTTTTATGAAAACTATGGACAATTGTCTGATGTAAATAAATTAATAATAATAATTACCTATAACAAAAAAAAGATGCCGAGCAAAGCTCGGTCGCCCAGGTACTTCATCATTATTAAATCATATTATATGGATGAATTTTATTTTGCCTACTTTGAGGAGGTGCAAGGTATCATAAGGTTAGCAATAATAATAATATTTGAGTACGTGTTGTGGCAAGTCTGAAATGTTGACACTGTTGAGAAATTCTGTTATAAATTCGACTGCTCCTTCAGGCTGATCTTTAAAATGAATGAGCTTCATTGTTTCGACTTTTACACTTTTGTGCTACCCTGGTACTTTGCACCTCCACAAAGTAGGCAAAATAAAAGTTCTTCCATGTATTATATATTTACAACAAAAAATATTGTTGTTTATATACAACATCATTTCTTTCACAATTGTTTCGACTTCTACACTTTTGTGCGACCCTGGTACCTTGCATCTCCACAAATTAGGCAAAACAAAATTTCTTCCATTGATTTAATAAACAAAAAGAAAATTCGTTAACGCCGTTTCCAATTATATAAAATGTAATAAAAAGCATTAGACAACGCCATCATTCTTTTTTTTAAACTCCAAAAAAAAAGGAAAAAACACTATATCGTCAGGGATTTGAACCCGAGGTCTACGAGCTCCGAATCAGAGGCCGAAGCCCGTCAGCTATTCGTATCATTAAGGACAGCGGCGAAATTTAGCTTCTTACGAGAAATTTAGCAATTGTTCAGTGCCTCAAAACATGGAAAAAAGACATTTTCTGAAAATTAAACCTAGCTAGATCGATTTACGTCCCCGAAGCCCCCTGCACACAAAATTTCATGAAAATCGTAGGCGCCGTTTCCGAGTTTCCAATTATATATATATATATATATATACAAGAATTGCTCGTTTAAAGGTATAAGATTGTGAGTATTTTTGAGGCGCAACTAATATTTTTTCTTAAATAAGGGTTCCTATGTTGGTTATAAGTATTATTAATAAAAGAAAATGTCGATCACAGCTTATATATTTGTAATTTAAAGAGAAAACAATAACGACGGACTGATTATGTTTTCTTTACTTTTCCCTCAAAATATGATCCTTGTAAGGAAGTTTCGGTTTCGACCGAAACAAAGACCGTTGCCGAAATTCGGTTTCGGTCGTAAAACTAGGATCGGTCGGACACTAAACTTTATGATGATGACACGTATGATGGGTCAATGTGAACCTATCTAACCATACAGTCATTTAAAGGTTCAAAGCCTCCGTGGCGTAGCGGTAGCAAACGCGGCCACTGCGCAAGGAGGTGCGGGTTCGATCCCCGCGCAGTGCAATTATTTGTGTGCATGAATATAAATATTTGCACTAGTCTGGTCGTGCCTCGGAAAACACGTTAAGCCGTTGGTTCCGGTTGCCATACGAACATCTAATGGCAGTCGCTACGGGTTGTTGGAACCCTCGAAAGTCCAAAAATTGGTCTAACTGCAATGCTTCGATATCGCCTTCTGTTTGTGGAGGTCAGACGGCAGTCGCTTCATGGAAAATATCGAAGTTTAGCCAAAATCAGCAGTTAGATTGGTAAAGCGGACCCCAGACTCTAAACCTGAAAAAGCTTTGGATGCGACTGGGATTAACGCTGAGATGATGATGGATGATGGATCAATAACATGACCATTAGCCAACAAGTTCGTCGTTCCCGAAACGATCTATCGACATGTTGGATAGATTATAAGAAGAAATATGACTCGGTGCCACATACATAGCTCATGCGGTTGCTGGAGTTGTATAAAGTTGATGCAACTCTGTACACCATCCTGATGACGTGTATGGGTAATGGAGAACGGTCCTTCGCTGTCCAGGATGTCGAGATATTCTTAGGAATAGCGAACCGATAAGGGTCGAGCGAGGTTATCGGGGCGTTAGTTTGAATCCACTTTGGTTTTGCTTAGCCTTGAATCCTCTAAGCACACGGCTGGAGAATACACGTCTAGGCTATCGGCTGAGGAGAGGTGGTCAGGTTTTTCGCACCTCCTTTACATGGATGACTTAAAACTCTATGCTCCCAGTAATTTGCAACTGTAGGAGCTACTGGAAATTACTGAAACTTTCAGTAGCGTTATCAGGATGGAATTTGGTGTGGACAAATGTGTGGCCATGCATGCAGAGCGAGGAGATATTGTGGGATCCTTGGGAACCCAACTCATGGGTTAGACCTTAGAGCGCTCTCTGTATCTGCAATCTATAAACCTGATATGAAGCAATCGTTGAAGAAACGCTTCTATGACCGCCTGAAAAAAGTACTAAATAGTCTTCTATCAGGAGGAAATAAGGTGCGCCGCCTTCAACGGTTGGGTCAAGCCAGTTTTGATGTACTCTTTCGGCATACTCAAATGGACTCAGACTGAACTCGACGCCCTCGATAGGAGGGTCCATACGCTGCTGAATACAAATCGATTACATCACTCACTGTCATCGGTTATGTGGCTGTATATCCCTCGAAAATGTGAAGGTCGAGCCTTTTTAAAAGCTAAGACCCACCACAATCGCGAGATATGCGATCTCAGAGAATATTTCCTAAAACCGATGTGGAAATGCATCGAGATATGGTCGCGGTTGACAAGGCACTCACTCCGCTCTCCTTGGCTAAAGAGAACTGGTGCAAGCCAGTAGTACCTACTTGACACTAAAGATCGCATGGAGATATGGCAAGGAAGGAGTATACGGACCTTTTTTCCACGGGCTCGATGTAGATTTACCAGTGTCCGTAGGCTGGCTGTGTTTTGAAAATGGAAATTCTCTAAATTTATATAAATATGCGACATTTACGATTGACTGCGCCAAAGGAAAGCTCTTGGTTTTAAAAGTTGTGTTCCTATGCTCATTTTAAGCAATGTTTAACATGTTTACTACCATATGCCTTGTATACTCAATCATATTCTTACATATTTCTGAAAAAAATACAAAAATTACCGTTTTTACCGGTTTACTGGTAAAAATATATGTATTACCGATTTTTTTACCGGTAAAAAGAAATTCACGGTAATTGCATGCCCTACTTGGCGAGTTGGCTTTCCCAGGGTCCAAAAATAATATGTTTGAAAAAATAATAATACCTACTTGTAGACTTTTTATTGGGACTCGTTAAGACATATAACTTTATGAGTCCACACTTTGGGGGCCGGGGCAATGGGTGAAACGAGTTCTATTGGGGGGCAATAGGTGAAACGAGTCCTGTTGGGGCACATTTAAAGAGCCCAAATTCGATGGGGTTTGCTAGTAGCTATTATAGTGTACTTTTTGACATTTGCATTGTTTTTCCTGTGATTTGAATGTTCAAGTAATCTTGACTTGACTATTATTGGAATCATTTTGTTGAGTGAGAGTGCTCGGTTTTTTCTACGGTTTAGGATTATTAATATGAACAAGCATTGTTCGTGTTTTCATTTATTGTCAGCACCACTCTGTATAAAGCTGAAGTGTTTGCTTGCTTGTTTGAATAACAGGAAGTACTGCCGTACTGGTCCGATTTTAAAGATTCTTTTTGCGTTGGATAGCCCATTAATCCAGGAAGGCTTTAGGCTTCATTTCATTGAGGCATTCATTGAGCGTCTAGATGGGACTTAATATACATGTATATTAAGTCCCATAACTCATGTATGAGTTTTTAAGAACCGTCCAAATTTCAATATATCTTTGGTGAAAATAATTCAATGTGTTTTTTTTTATTTTAGCATCACTCAATACAAAAATATTGAGATATCACTTCACAAAGTTATCAAAATTTTATAAAAACTGTTAACGTTCTATAAAAAAACATAGTGGCCCGCCGCCCAACCGGCTGGTACCGCCGTAATTTTTTTTTTTTTTTTTTTTAATAATTATAAACTAGCGCTTGACCGCAATCCCGCCTGATGGTAAGCAGTGATGCGATCGTTGATGGTAAAGCGCACTATTTTATTAAGAGCCTATTCACTCAGAAAAAACTGAGCGAATAGAAAGGAAGACGGCAGTTGAGCGAGGTGATGCAATGTTAAACCCAACAACACGACCAACGATGCTGCGCCAAAGGGAGATTGATCTGGAGACCCTCCACGACCAAACACCCGACACAACAACAATTGGCGCATCGTATCCGGCACACATCGCAGCACAACTGCTCAGACCCGTCCTCCGTACGGCTTCACCAGACATCATGCCGGAACACGACAAATCGCTTGGCGGCAAGGCTTTGTCTGGTGGGTGGTATCTTCGAAACTACACACATCAAAAGTGTCTAGGGATCAACATATATTTTTGCAATAACTTTTCTCCTGATTGATATTAATTAAAATTTTCTTTAAGGATTCATCAAATAAAGTGTTTTCGTTTGTCACAGTAACGATAAACCAAGTCACCTTTGCATTAATAAAGAAATTTGCCATTTTCCTAATAAAGGGATATTTGACATTTGAACCACTAACACAAAAGTTCGAAAAAAAGACTGAAATAACAGTTTTCTCTAAAATTTTATTGGGTAACTTAAACAATTAATAATCCGTGTTTCTACCGCGAACACTAACAACACAAGAACATCGGTTTGGCATACTCAAAATGAGTTCATCCAAATCACGCTGTGGAATGGCCGCCCATGTTCGTTGCAACAACAAAAAAAGGTCTTCTTGCGACTGGATACCCTCCATATTCGGCAGAGCTCTTCTCTGTAGCATATCCCATGCATGCTCAATCGGGTTCAAGTCTGGCGACTGAGCAGGCCAGGGCAGGACATTGATGTTAGCTGCGGCGAGAGTCTGTCTTACAACTCTTGCGGTGTGCGGTCGTGCATTATCATGCATTAACTGAAATAAGGGACCGATTTGCACTTGTAGAGGAACGATGACGTCTGATACAATCGTCTCAGCATAAATTTGAGCGTTGAGGTTGCCTCTGATCCAAATCAACTCAGTTCTTCCGCCGATCCAAATACCCGCCCATACCATGATGGTTCCACCACTATAAGGATGGACTTCCTGGCAGGATTTTAATCGCTGTTGGCGTCCAGGGGTTCTACAGTGTCGTATACGTCTAGTATCCGGTCTCATACCAAAACGAGACTCATCAGAAAAGCACACGAAACGCCATTGTTCTTCTGCCCAATTTCTGTGTTCAAGAGCCCATTGATATCGAATCCTACGATTGTGCATTGCTATAGGTGGTACCCGTAGCGGTCTTCGGGAATGAAGGTTCACTTCATGCAAGCGGTTTCTGACTGTTTGGTCGCTAATTAAGTTCCCTGAAGAGTGATGAAGCCTCACGGCTAACATCATGGCGGTTATTGTTGCAGCTCTTCGAGTTAAGATTTGAATGTATCGGCCTTGTCTCCGTGTGGTGCAGCGATACCGTCCTCCATGGCGCTCAGCCACGGTACCAGTGCTTCGGTAACGTGCCCAAAGTCGACTGATAACACTCTGACTTGTATTCAGAGCTAAAGCCACAGTACGTTGCCGGGAACCAGCTTCTATCATTCCCACGGCTCTGAGCATTTCTTCCCTGCTTAAATGACGTCGCCGCTCCATAATAACGTTGGTTTTAATCAGTAGTAGGGAAACAGTAGCACTAATAATGTCTTCAATGCGTTGTATGTTTTTATAGGGAAAATATTGACAGCTGATTTTCATCTTTTACTCGAATTTGATTCACAGTTCCTGATTCAAATTATGAAATGCACCAAAAAGGATCCATATAAATTTATAAAATCATAAATTTATTACAAAGCCACATCTCAATCTCAAGAAATCCGCATAAAAATGCTTGATCCCTAGACACTTTTGATGTGTGTATTTATTTAAATCATGTGATGTAAAGGGCGATATAGATCTATATTTAAAAAAAGTTTAGGGGGACCCTTAACATTTAGGGGGATAAAAAAATAGAAGTTGTCCGAATCTCAGACCTACCCAATATGCACACTAAATTTCATGAGAATCGGGAAAGCCGTTTCGGAGGAGTTTAACCACAAACACCGCGACACGAGAATTTTGTATATTAGATATGTTACCGGAAATGTATGAAACCTAGGAATTATATATAATTACTAGGAAATGTATACAATTCCGAAGCTATATAGGAAATGTGTAAAATATTGTTCCAAACATTATTTAATACACCCATATCCTGGGAAATGTATACATTTCCTAGAAATTGTATAAAATTCCTATATCGTATTAGGAAATGTATAAAACCATGCTTTCTATGAATAAAATTAATAAAACACGTTGTTAAACTTAGAAACAGATTTATTGTTAAGACTCCGGTTGAAACAATTAGGTTAGGTTAGGTTACTTTTGTTATAATCCCCGCATAGGCGCATACTAATGGACATCTTTAAAGTAATACATTTCCGTTAGCTATTTAGAAAATGTATAGATTTACTAGGAAATGTGTGTTATAAAATTTATTTCACACATTTCCGAGCAAATTTAGGAATTATATAAATTTTCTAGTAATTGTATACAATGACGCATTACATACATTTCCGTTAACAGATATAAAACGTTGATGTTTGTTGACATCGCGCTGTGCCATCGGCCAGCCCGCCCCACGCTCTGCCAAAGTTTATTGAACACAATCGTTTTAAATCAGTGACCACGCAGAGCGAATAATTCTTTCGAGAAAATGATTTAATATGAAAATTTTACGTATCGATTTTTTTTTTTCAAAAATGTAATTAGTTAATGATACCTAATGCCTAGAAAAAATTTGGACGGTGACTAAAAAATCTTACTGTATAAAGCAGAAGAGTTTGTTTGAACGCGCTCAAGATGTACGGGGCTGATTTGAAATATTATTCTCGGCGGCGATCTCTCGCATCCGGCCTTGGTCCAGGCTATGGTCCGGAGCGAGAGTGCAATGCAGACCGTCACCTTCTTCAGTGACGCTAGCAAAAGAGCAGGCGGAGCGTATGAGAGAGCGGGAATCCTAGCGCTGGAGAGGTCATTTGATGATTTCCCACCAAGAACAAAAAAACTAGCTAGCCACGCCAAAATATCAGCAAAGCAAAAACAAAAAATAAAATTTAATCCTTAAGCAAAAAAAAAACATTTTAAAAGTAACATTATGTCACAAGTTCTTTGCGGTTATTCTTTATTTCTTCATTCCCCTACCATCTTCATAAAAAAATGATGGTGAGGGAATGATGTTTGGGTGGGCTAACTGGCGTTTACATTGTTTGCTTTTATTAACTCTTGATTTTATTGTTGTAGGCTAAAAAATGGCAAGAAAAAGAAAAGAAGCTAAATTGAAAAAGCAAGAATATGACCGAAAACGCACGGAAGAAAGAAAGCTGATCCTGTAACACTTGAAATACTTTCTCAAAAAGAAAGAATTAAATACCTGAAAAAAAAAGAAAAAGGTCAAGTTAGATCTATATCCGCAATGAGTTTTGGAGAAAGAAACCAAAAAAGGAAAACTAGGAGATTTTTTTTTTTAATAATTATAAACTAGCGCTCGACCGCAATCCCGCCTGATGGTAAGCAGTGATGCGATCGTTGATGGTAAAGCGCGCTAGTTTATTAAGAGCCTATTCACTCAGAAAAACTGTGCGAATAGGAAGGGAGACGGCAGTTGAGCGAGGTGATGCAATGTTAAACCCAACAACACGCGATGCTGCGCCAAAGGGAGATTGATCTGAAGACCCTCCACGACCAAACTCCCAACACAACGACATTTGGCGCATCGTACCCGGCACACATCGCAACACAACTGCTCAGACCCGTCCTCCGTACGGCTTCACCAAAAACCCGCCACACTTTTCCCAACCACTGCAACTGCTGAAAGCCAGAATCAACAGTGGCGACCGCCAGAAAAACGCCGAGCAATGAAGCTCGACGAGTCCCGGAGAAACGATTCAACTGTCTTGGGTCCCGCAACGAAATTAATCAGAAAAGAATAGCGGAGGAGTAAGAAAAAAGATATTTTTTCCACTTCCCTCCATAACAAGCAGGAGACAGAACAGAACTAGGCCAATCGGCACAAAGGGACATTATTGCAACTGGGAGAAGCCCAGATTGCCAAACACCACGGAATAAAATTTGATTAAGTTAATGGGTCCTAAGTAGTTATTAGCTGTTACAATTGATTCCAATAATAGGTATGGCAAAAGCGCCTGAACGCACGGAAATTGGTTCTAGTTTCTACAAGGTCCGTATAATAAACGACTCCGGATGTAACTTGTACACTATCCAACATAATATTGCGTTCATTCTGCCAAAGAACACACTCCCACAAGATGTGATGTGCGGACTGTTCAAATTCACAGTTCGATGTAGAACACTGACACAAAGGGGAAGGAACAAGTTTAAAAGAATACAGTTTACTTTTAAAGTTGCCATGACCTGTGAGAAATTGGGCAACGCAGTGGTCAACCTCCAGCCATGTCTTAGCCAGCCGATCGCCAACGGATGGAAAGAATAGATGGAGGTGCCGGCCCTTGATGGAATTATCCCACCTACTTTGCCACTCGGATAAGAGGTCCTCCCAGACATCAGTCTGAGGTTTAAATAATCTAGAGATTTTATTAAAGTCGCGTTGTGTAACAAAATTAGTGTCCATGGCCTCCCCCCTCGCGGAGTAGTACATTGAAGCACGTCGCTGTACCTCAAGGTCGACTGGAAGTACACCTGCCAGTACCGGTAAGGCTTCAGTACTGACCGTTCTATACGCCTTGCATAAAAATATCAATGCCAAACGTTGGCTTTGAAGCAGTTTACGTCGTGCCGCCCCTATGCTGGCCCTATCGGCCCAAACAGGTGCACCGTAGCACATACATCCTAAGTAGGTAGCTCCATATATAGTTTTTAAAGTTAGGAATGATAGACCCCAAGTTGCTTTGGATATTCTAGTTAGGGCATAAAAGTTCCTTTTAGCTTTTTCACCAACTATTTTTATATGTTCTATAAATGCAAAATTCCTTTCTAAGATCATACCAAGGTAGCATACGGATTGCTGTTTTTTAATGGGAACGTTATTAAATTTAATAGTAGGCAATGATTTAAGATTACCTTTTAGTAGAAGTTGATAGGTTTTATGTGGCGCAAACGCTAGGCGGTTACGATCACCCCACTGAGATATTAAATTTAGGCAAGTATTGGCCAAGTTCTCAAGTCCAGCTCGGGTACTTGACTGAATGAGCAGTAGGCCATCGTCCGCGTAACCAGTAAGTGAACAGCCGCAAGGAAGCGGGATCGCGAGGAAGTCATCAAAACCCAAATTCCATAAATAAGGACCGACAACTGAACCCTGAGGACATCCCATGGTTAGTGTTTTAGTACTAGAAAAATGACCGAGCTTAAGTACCGCGGAACCGTTTATAAAGTAAGAGTAAACGAGATTATATATGTTTTTATAGCAACCGCGGGTTTTTAATTTTAACAACAGCATAGGCCACCAGGCGTTATCAAAAGCCCCAGAAATATCCAGGAAGATCCCAATTACGTACTTGTTTTCGGATTGGTTAACGGTTCTTCTGACAGAAAGCGCCGCGTCGACTGTAGATTTACGTATGGTGAAGCCATACTGATTATTATGGAATTTTGGACCCGTACGGCTTCACCAGACATCTTGCCGGAACACGACAAATCGCTTGACGGCAAGGCTTTGTCTGGTGGGTGGTAACTTCTGCCGGCGGCCGGTGTTATGGCCTACCACCGAGAAAATAGTCAAACATATAGAGACAAAAGCGTGCGAAAGAATTTAGCAAGACTGTGACATGAAGCACCGCCTCTTGGCCTAGGACATATGCAAAATAATGGTTACTATACCTATTATGATATAATTAAAAACGAAATAAAACTAAAACAATAAAAAAGTGAAAGTTACAAAATTATAAAACAAAATATAAAATAACTTTGACCCCGACGTGATTTGAACACGCAACCTTCTGATCTGGAGTCAGACGCGCTACCGTTGCGCCACGGAGTCGTTACTACCGATGGGCAAAATTCGAATCGCTTAACTTTTTTTTTTTAATAATTTTAAACTAGCGCTTGACCGCAATCCTGCCTGGTGGTAAGCAGTGATGCGATCGTTGATGGTATAGATAGTTCAATCCACGAAGACGCGCCCCACTATTTCTCCTAACCGTTTATAGTATATGTGTGCAAGCTTCCGTCAATGTTTGAGTGTTATCCGTACACAATAATTATCTATGAGTGCACACCCACACTACAATAAATTGACTAATCAGGAGAGAGCGTCATGGTCAAAGTGAAAGATGCTCTACTTCAATTTTATACTCTTTACCCGACTGCAAGGAAAATTGAGGTGTGGATATTTTATGTGATTATTAGTTAATATATCTACGATTATAATACCATTTTTATATAATAATAGGAGGTAATTAGAGACATAAATGAAATACGTGAAAAAGTTTTATGGAACTTTTTTTATTGAAATAAAAATCGTCAATCACTAGTTTCAGAAATGTCTGATTCAGATTCTGAAGTATCACTGACATTTATAATAAAATTGAAATCAAGATCACAGTGTCTCATGTATTCGTCTTCTATTTTTTCCACGTGCTGACAAGTATTGAACCAGACATCTTTATTTACTCGATCAAATGCTTCATTTAAAATGGGCATAATCGAAGTGTAGTTTTGATTGATATTGCGGCTAGCAACGTCGTTTTTTACAATACCCCAAATGTTTTCGATTGGATTTAACTCTGGGTGATAAGGAGGCAGCCGAAGCACTGTGAATCCATATTCCTTTAATAATTCGTCAACTCTGTACTTGCGGAAGTTTTCTTTGTTTTTTAATATAAGGTCATAAAGTTCAGGCTTTTTGTAGGTTGGTACAAAATGGATATTTTTTGCATTCAGCCAAGTCTGCATGTCTAATTTGTTGGAGTTGGATGTGGGTATTTTTTCCGAACTAGTATTGTGATAGGCTGCATTATCCAAGACTACCACGGCATCATTTGGGAGATTTGGTATTAGTTTCTCCTTAAGCCACTTTAAGTAATTATCCGAGTTCATATTATCGTGGTAGTCTCCGGATTTGATCTCTGCTCTGTACGTTAACAACGCATTTGGTACGAAACCCTCAGCACTTCCGGCATGTACTATAATTATGCGCACACCCTTTGTTAAATTTTGTTTCATTGCTGTTTTAGAGCCTTTGTCGGCCCAAGATTTTTTTTTCACGTGGTTGGTATGAATATATGATTCATCTGTGTACACTATAGGTCTACCTGCATTACGAAAAGATTTTACCTGTTTTAAATATTTCAATCTTAACATTTGAATATCATGTTTTTCGGTTAGGACCTTCCTATTATTCTCAGTTTTTCTCCATTTATAACCAAGCTTAAGTAACAATGTTCTTAGGGTGGTTCTACATCCATTAAATTGTATACGGTCTTTCAAAATAGTATTAAGTCGTGATAATGTTGGAAATTGATGATGTTCTTTATGGCAGTTTTGGATAGTTCTTCGGACTACACCAATATCAAATTTGTCTAAATTAATTTTTCGTGGTCTTACCCTTCTCTTCTTCATAGGTGATGTAAAAATAGAAGCACTTCTGCCTGCTAAATTCGAATGCGACGTACTCGCTTCATTTTTAGAATCAATATCCATTTCCGTAGTCGGCTCTGTTGTACGCTCTTCACTTTGGACTACAGAAACTATCGCATCCGTCTCCATAGTTATATTAGACTCCATAGTAGATACTGTAGTTTGCTTTATTGTCTCAGTATAAGCCTTTCTTTCGCGTAGAATTCTAGTCACTGTGCTTTCAGATATTCCAACAGCCTGTGCGGTTCTCCATCGAGCATCAGTGAGTTTTTCTGCAAAATTTTGAGTTGCTTCTTTTTTCATGAAATCGTAAACTTTAGAAATAATTTCTCTTGCCTACAATTAAAAAAAAAAATAAAAAGAAATAACATTAGTCTTACTTTTAAATATAAAATGAAGTCTAGTTAGTAAAATTTAATTTTGAATTAAACTACTTTTCTTTTATTATTTTATGTGTTTCGTAACAATAATTTACATACCTGGCTTTTAAGTACAACACGCTGAGATTTTTTCGACATTTTAAAAAAATATAAAGTAGAGCAACTTTCGTGTCGAGTCTGGATTTTTGAAATACAGGTTGTACTACTTGTGTGCATCGAACCACTGACGGTCCGTGACTGACGCAGTGACGCTCGGAGAAAACTCCCCGCGCCCCGCGATCCCCTCAACCAAAAATTGGTGGGGCGCGTCTTCGTGGATTGAACTATCTATAAAGCGCGTTAGTTTATTAAGAGCCACTCAGAAAAACTGAGCGAATAGGAAGGGAAACGGCAGTTGAGCGAGGTGATGCAATGTTAAACCAATGCAATGTTTACTTATGTTTAGTTTTAGTTTCCTGCGACTACCGGGAACTTTGCAGTATCTCTAAATATATTTTACTAGCGGCCACACGCGACTTCGTTCGCGTGGAAATATTGGACCGTTTTATTTTTAACCCCAAAAGAGTCGATTTGATGGGTAATTTTCACGAAATGCCAAAATTCGGCTATCATTATTAAAATGACAAAAATATTGAAATCATTTGATTTTTATTTTATGTGAATTCAAATTCACATAAAATAAAAATCACAACACAAATACAACTATACAACTACAACA
The DNA here is from genome assembly GCA_037179545.1 of Sesamia inferens. Classification (NCBI taxonomy): domain Eukaryota; kingdom Metazoa; phylum Arthropoda; class Insecta; order Lepidoptera; family Noctuidae; genus Sesamia; species Sesamia inferens. Next base: position 8,939,695 of record CM073935.1, on the reverse strand, counting down.
TAAAATAAAAACACAGGCCGAATGTTACTCTAATTTAATTATGTAATGTTAAAGTTATGAGGTCATTAAAAAAAAATCAAAGTGAGGGTATGGCAATTAATTAAGGTAGAGAATGATTATTAAAGACAAGTCATGAAGCTTTTCAAAAAAAAATATTTTTTTTTCAAAGTTATCCATTTATTGAATGAAATTTTATTCTTAAACAATAAGTAAGATCAATGAATAATACCAGCAAATCACAAAATTATTGCAGCACTTTGGTACAACTCTAATTTAAATTAAATTTTATTTATCATTGCCTTTAGTTAATAATAAATTGTTTATTTCTCAGCGTTGTACATAATTTTTATTATAATTTTCTTAATTCTAAATACCTAGCACTGACGTATAATTAATTTACTTAATAACAATGTTAACAAAGTCCTTGCTAACTTAAAGATTCATTTAACAGCAGTCTTAACAACAGAAAAACTTCGTATTTCAAATAAGAAATTTTCTTACTTTACTCTCATATACAGTATGTTAAGAAAACCCTGTCCGACCCGTGAAGGTGTTGTTAGGTATCGATAACTGATTCTACTAATGCATACAAAACCGGGCTAAACTTAAAAAAAAATCCCCCTAAAAAAATAAATATTATTTCGCAAAAAGAGGTAACTTAATAAATGTGCGTTGCGCCCTTCCGCGGGGGGCGGGCGGCAGGGCACCCGGCACGTGGTCGCATCGCTATTCGCTTATAATAATACCGGTGTTGTCACTTTTTTAAAAATTACCAAATTTCGGGGAAGTTGGAATTAATTCGCGGGAAAAAAAGATTATTTCAAAATTCATTTCTATTGGTACTATGATAATTACGTAAAATTTTATATTATATTTGGTCATGTGTTTACCTAACCTTTATTATCCTTAAGGGTCGGGCAGGGTTTTCTTAACATACTGTATAAAATGAATGTTTAGTATCAAAATCAACAAAACAGAATTTGTAACTTAACTGGTTTTCTTCCAAACAAAAAATATTTCTTATTTAGTAGGTTCTAATAAAGAGTGAAATTACCTAATTTAAAATTTGTAATCTTAAACGATTCAGTCTCAAAGTTACAATTAAAGTCTTAATCAGATCTTTTAAACTAGTTTAAGTTTTTGTTTATAAATTAACAACCTCTACTGATTAATTTTGGAGGCTCAATCTTCCTCAGTATGTCATGCCAGGCATGTAACTCTTCATCTCTGATTTTAGGCCATTTCCAAGACTTAGTTCCTCTTTCTGAGCGAGCTGATACTTTAGCGTCTGCTGAAGTCTTATTATTTTTGTTTTGTCTTTGACATCTCTTACGGAATCTCTCTTTTCCTCTTATTTCTTGTTTCAGTTTCCCTGTAATCTGGATATTCCTCTACGTTTTCTGAGTTGCTGCCACCTCCGATCAACTGCTAAATTTCTAAGCGAGCTGATACTTTAGCTTCTGATGAAGTCTTATTATTTTTGTTTTGTCTTTGACATCTCTTACGGAATCTCTCTTTTCCTCTTATTTCTTGTTTCAGTTTTTCCTGTAATCTGGATATTCCTCTACGTTTTCTGAGTTGCTGCCTTCTCCGATCAACTGCTAAATTTCTTAATACATCATTATTTTGCATATGTCCTAGGCTAAGAGGCGGTATATAAGACGATACACCGCCTCTTAGCCTTGCTAAATTCTTTCGCACGCTTTTGTATCTATATTATTGACTATTTTTCTTCCAGTTTTTCATTTTTCGCCTTCTTTCTCCAGAACTCATTTCGGGTATAGGTCGAACTTGACCTGTTTCTTTATTTTTTCAGGTATTTAATTCTTTCTTTTTGACAAACTATTTCAAGTGTTACAGGAACAGCTTTCATTTTTCCCCTGCGCTTTCGGTCATATTTTTGCTTTTTCAATTTAGCTTCTTTTCTTTTTTCTTTCCATTTTTAGCCTATAATAATATTGCAGCAATAAATTCAAGAGTTAATAAAAGCAAACAATGAAAACGGCAGTTAGCCCACCCAAACATCATTCCCTGAAGCGTCACTGAAGAAGGTGATGGCCTGCCTTGCACTCTCGCGTCCGGCCCTGGTCCAGGCTATGGTCCGGAATAATTGGATATTCAATAAAGAATTATTCCGCAATAATTTTGTGATTTGCTGGAATTACTCATTGATCTTACTTATTGTTTAAAAACAAAATTTCATTCAATAAAAGGATAACTTTGAAAGAAAACTAATTTTATTTGAAAAGCTTCATGACTTGTCTTTAATAATCATTCTCTACCTTAATTGGCATTCCCTCACTTTGTTTTTTTAAAGATCTCATAACTTTCATAAAACGCGATAATTTTTGAGACCATTACATAATTAGAGTAACATTAGTACTATCAGATTCACATAAAATAAACATCAAATAATTTCAATATTTCTTGTCATTTTAAGATAGCCGAATTTTGGCATTTCGTGAAATTTACCCATCTACAGTATGTTACAAAAACCCTGTCCGACCCGTGAAGGTGTTGTTAGGTATCGTTAGCTGATTCTACTAATGCGTACATAACCTGGCTAAACTAAAAAAAAAAATACCCCCTTAAAAATAAATAACTTAAATAAAATAAATAGGTAATTTCATGGCAACACAGGCACAGGTCATGACCTCAGTTGACCTCATGCATGTAGGTATTGGTAGTCTAACCACGTTTATCGACTCTAGAAAGAAACAATGATACCTACTTAGGCAGCTCGTGAAAAGAACTTTTTTTTAAGTAGAAAGGTCGTCTGACCCTCCGAATGTATCTTCGAATTTCATTCGATGAGCACAATTTTTTTTTCAAAATTAGCACGGTGTTTCACAACGTTAGTCCACTCCTACCAATCCACTGCTCGCCGAACTGATAGTGGAGGTACTCACGTACAGGTCGGCAAAAATATGGTGGGGCACCGTCATGCTGGAACCACATTGACCAAGAAGTAGTCACATCCGAATCGTTCAACACCTGATCACAACACAACACAATTGCAGTTTCACTAGGTACCTTCCATGAGCAGGTTACATTACGTTAGAAAACTATGTGATCACACAATAAACGATACGTCTACACGGACGCCATGTCTACGCGAAACTAATAAATTTAAAATAAAAATGATTTTTATTTCATAAAAATAGGTACTCTAACTGCACGGCGGTGCCCTTTGACTAGAGGTGTGAAAGTATTCAAAATATTTCTCGTATCGATTTTTGGTATCAATTTTGTATTTCAGAATTTCACGCATCGATTCAACATCGCATGGCATTCTTTAGATTTTAGAACTTTCACATAACTTAAATCAGGTGAACTTAAATGCTTTACATTGTTTATAATATTCTCCTAAAATCGTATTTCATAAGACCTTTCTAGTTCCTATTTACTAATAATAGGTACTTGTGTTACAATATTGTTATGAGTAATTAATCGATAATCAAAAAAAGTACTTTTACCATTAGGTAATCTGTGTTTTTACAACAAATCATTCGGCCAGGTACAGTTTCGAATAATATCGACAAAAACAAAACGTTTACAGTTTAAAAATTAGTACAGCTCTAATTATTCCTTTGCCGCCGTCGGCGGCTAGACACACTGACGCCGCTAAAGAACCTAAAAAAATAATCAAAAGAAAGCCGACAATTATAAGGTCTAAAATGGTGTTTACACTTTTTTAAATTTCCCGAATTTTGGGGAAGTTACAGGGTAAAAAAGATTATTTCAAAATTCATTAGTGTTGTTACTATGATGATTATGCAAAATTTTATATTTTATTTGGTCATTTGTTTACCTAACCCTTATTATCCTTGTGGGTCGGACAGGGTTTTCGTAACATACTGTATATCGACACTTTTGGGGTGGTCCAAAATGGTCCAATAACTCCATGCAATAGAAGTCACGGACGGCCGCTAGTAAAATATATTTTTAGAGATACTGCAAGGTTCCTAGTAGGCCTAGTATGAGTTTTCATTACTTACGAAATTCGATCGTCGATATCGAGTGCGTTTGACTTATCAATTGCACAGAACACAATTACTCCTAGCGGAGTCCTGATCAATTGGCCCGCTTCAAGGTTGTAAGAACTCTCAACCAATGAGAGCGCCAAACGCGCTCGATATCGACGATCGAGTCGCGTAATGAAAACTTTTATTAGGCATACAGTTGCAGAAAACTAAAACTATGACTAAAACTAAACATAAGTAAAGCGATTCGAATTTTGGCCATCGGTAGTAAAGACTCCGTGGCGCAACGGTAGCGCGTCTGACTCCAGATCAGAAGGTTGCGTGTTCAAATCACGTCGGGGTCAAAGTTACTTTTATAATTTTGTAATACTTTCACTTTTTAATTGTTTTAGTTTTATTTAGTTTTTAATTATATAATAATAGGTAAGTACTATTTTAACCATATTTGACTGTAACTTAGGTTTTTGAACGGCAATATTGTTTTGCCAACCGCACGCTTAAACCATTTGAAAGACAGCTTCTATATTAAATGTTATCAAACTTACATATTATATAATTATATGTAATGTTATCTACAACGTGTAACATAAAGGGTATATACATACCAAGGCCATGGCATCTTTACATGATATTAAATGATATCGGAAGGTTTTCAACTCAAAATAAAATACTCAAAAAATGTATACTAATTTTTCGGTTCCGTGTGTTTCTTAAATTCAAATCATAACAAACTTGCAACACACTACATACGTCAATAACTACTCGTTACACGTCACATTACTTGGCAAAATCACGATAAATGTCATCAAAAATTCTGTGGGCCTAGTACGGTAGTAGCCTATCACAGGCGGTGCTTTTTCTCGTAACTTCCTAACATAAAGAGATAGGATTAAAAAACCCTTCCGATACCATTTGATATCATGTAAAGATGCCATGCCCTTGGTATGTATATACCCTTTATGTTACACGTTGTATAATAGTAATAATAATAATAATGTTTATTTCACCAAGAAAGGATCAGGTTTCACATAGTTATACATGGTTTATATATACATATAACTGATCTGTACACCAAAACACGAAATTTTATTTTTCATCTTATATACAATATGTAAAGGAAACCCTGTCCGATCCGTGAAGGTATTGTTAGGTATCGATAACTGATTCTACTAATGGATACAAAGGCGGGCTAAACTTAAAAAAAGATCCCCCTACTGAAATAAATATGTCGCAAAAGGAGGTAAATTAATACATGTGCGGTAGGCAATACATGCGCGGGCGAGAGGGGGCATTACAGGCGGCACACGGTCGCTTCGCTATTCGCTCATAATAATACCGTCAAAAATGGTGTTGTCACTTAATAAAAAATTACCAAATTTTGGGGAAGTTGGAATTAATTCGCGGATAAAGATTGTTTAAAAATTCAGTCGTATTGTTACTATAATGATTATGTAAAATTTCATATTTTAGTTGGTCATGTGTTTGTTTATGTAAAGTTCAACCATAGTTTTAGCTAAGGTCGTATTTCATATAGTGAGGTGAGATATCTAAATATATTTGAAATCTCATCACGGGGATTCAGTTTATTTCAGGTTCCCACAATACGCTAACAATGAACACCTTTAGTTAATATTTAGGGTGAAGCGTCTGACATTTACTAGCCGAATAAACGCATTTCTTCTTCTTTTTCAGCCTAGAAGTCCACGGCTGGGCAAAGGCCTCCCCCAAGGCTTTCCAGCCGCTTTCATCCCACCACCTTCACCAGAACATCGGTCTACCTTGTTGGGGGCCTCCCTACTCTGCGTCTTCCGGTACATGACTGCCACTCCAGAACCTTGCTGCCTAATCGGTCATGGGTTCTACGAGCAATGTCGCCCGCCCACTGCCACTTAATTATAGCGACTCGATGAGCTATGTTGAAATGAGGAGACCCGCAGAAGAATCAAAATCACCGACATATATGTATTGGACTATGAGAATTAGAACCGTTAGTTTCGTGGTGGCCTACCGGTTAAAACACCACCCTCTCAAGTATGAGTGTGCGGGTTCGATTTCAGAAACATCTTGAGGAAACCTGGACTTTTAAGTCTGAAATCGCCAACCCGCATTGAGCAAGCGTGGTGATTACGCTCAATCCTTCTCTGAATGAGAGGAGACCTGTGCCCAGCAGTGGGTCGATAAAAAAGGTTGTTGATGATGATGATCTGTACACAAACTTGTGCACTATAACATCTCCCGTGTAGATAGGTGATCTCCATTGAGATTGACCGAACTTCGGCCTATAGAACTATATACTTAGGTAAGTAAAACACAATTCTTAACAGCAAGCAAAAAATATAATTCTATTTAAAATTATTTACAACAATGTAATCACGTAACAATATACACGTAAAGTGCCTTATGCACTAGACAGAGAGACTACTTTCGCTCCAAAAACTTCTTCATTACAACAAGCGATCAAATTTCGACCGATTACGGTTCTTATTCCGTTTCTTAGTAGGATTCTTATTAATCTTCTGTTTCGGACCCTTTATCCTCTCTTTCGTCGCCATTTTAAGGATCTTCGACCTTTTGCTCTGTTTCTTCTCTGTTTTGACAGTTTGTCTATGGATTTCGGCCTGTGCCTTTAGTTTATGGTTGCTCCTCATTTTGTGTTGCGAACCTTCTTTTGCTGTAAGGCCTGTGAATTCTCCATATTCGAACTCTCTGGGTTTCCGCACAAACTGTCCGGGTTCATTCCTACGGGGTCCATTTTTTCTGTTATTCTTATTAAATTTGTTATTAGGCCTGCCTTGGTTTCGATTATTATTGCTATTAAATTTATCTTGTTCTTGACTTTGATTATCATTAGAAAATCTGTTATTAGGTCCGCCTTGATTTCTGTTAAATCTGTTTTGTCCTTGATTTTTGTTGATATTGTTGCTGTTGCCTCCTCCTTTTTGGTTATATTTATCTGAACCATCCTCTGCTTGATCATTATTCTTATTAAACTTAACCAGTTTACCAAACTTCCTTCTCTTAGCATAACTCTCGTCTGGAGCTGTTTCCGGTTTCCGTTTCCTGTTTTTCTTGTCTGTGTTTGAGTTACCTCCGCCATTTTGGTTAGCTAGAGGGTTGTTGGCTATGGATTTCTCTAATCTTTTCTTTCTTGCGTTCAATGCTGTTCTGTCTTCTATTGAGAATGAGACGATGGGTCTCTGTGGAAAGAAAAACAAATAAATGTGAAATATAGAAGATAATCGGTGATGTTAAAAGCTGATTATTAGGTGATATCATCAGAATTTTATAATGACACTGCGCTTCTGATTGACAGCACGTACAAGAACCATTCGATTGTAAACCACTTTGGCCGACAGAGCGACCGATTATATAATAACCACGTGATAAGACATCTACAGTGCTACAGGTTATATTGGCGCGTGGTCAAACCGGAACTAACACCGCCTTTTTTTGCACATAACATTTACGCGCTTTTACGGTAAACATTTGCACTAACACCGCCCTCTGTTGAAGTCATTCAAGAGGCAGGAAATGCTTGTAGCGCCGTAACAAATAGTTTCGGAGTTACATATTTATGGTGAATTAATAGCTTAACATTGAATCAAGAGCTATACTCACATTATTCTTGTCAAATATATCAGGATTGTTGTTCAGTTTTCTTAGACACGCCAGAGCGTCTTCATGTCGTGTGAACATAACGAAACCGTAGCCTTTGGATCTGCAACAACACAACATTAATTTACGACTCTTGTTGAAGCAACACTAAATGTTGTTTGTAGCATTTGGTGGGACGAGCTTGACTTCAGACAGAACTGTAACTAGTAAAATATAGAATTGTGCGAAAAGGCAAAGGGAGGCCTTTGCCCAGCAATGGGCCAAAACAGGTGTGGTGGCCTAGTGGATAAATCATCAGATTCTCAAGTACGAGTGTGCGGGTTCGATTCCAGGTCAGGATCTTGGACACCAATGACTGATTAAAAGGCGAAGAAAAACATCTTGAGGAAACCTGGACTTTCAAGTCTGAAATCGCCAACCCGCATTGAGCAAGCGTGGTGATTATGCTCAATCCTTCTCTGTATGGGAGGAGACCTGTGCCCAGCAGTGGGATGATATAAAGTTTGATGATTATGGGCCAATATAGTCTACTTAGAGTAACACCTGTAGCCAATGAATGTGTTACCCCCATTGGTTTCGTCTTATCAGACTGTACATAGATATCTTCTTCACTCATACTTGAGAGATATCTATGTACAGTCGGTAGAAGCCAGTTTTATATAAATTCGGCTCCGAGTATATACAGTATGTTAAGAAAACCCTGTCCGACCCATAAGGATAATAAAGGTTAGGTAAACAAATGACCAAATATAATATAAAATCATACGTAATCATCATAGTACCAATACAAATGAATTTTGAAATAATCTTTTTTTCCCGCGAATTAATTTCAACTTACCCGAAATTTGGTAATTTTTAAAAAGTGACAACACCGGTATTATTATGGGCGAATAGCGATGCGACCACGTGCCGCGTGCCCTGCCGCCCGCCGCCCGCGGAATGGGGCATAGGTGTGCATAGCGCACATTAATTAAGTTACCTCTTTTTGCGAAATAATATTTATTTTTTTAGGGGGATTTTTTTTTTAAGTTTAGCCCGGTTTTGTATGCATTAGTAGAATCAGTTATCGATACCTAACAACACCTTCACGGGTCGGACAGGGTTTTCTTAACATACTGTATATACTGGGAGCCGAATTTATATAAAACTGGCTTCTACCTACGACTTCATTTACTTGAATATTTTTGTCATCCACAGGCAAACCAGGATAAACAGATCTCGTAAGTAAATAAAATAACTAACTGACGGTGATGATGACGTGCTAAAGAGGACACAATACTCACGGATGCTTCCCGTCGTGGCCGGGAGGAGTCCTCAAGTCCCTCATGACGCGGCACTCGGTGACGGTGGCTCGCTTGTCCGCAGCTGTGACGCACACACGACGTAGTTTCGCGTCATCAAAATGAGCTGGTAAGTTTGATACCACGAGACGGTATCGTGACACGAATCTGGAAACAAACATGAATAATAAATAACAATATGGTGATTCAACATGTAATAATATCCATGGATTGAATCAGGCCTATAATAATTTTATTTCTTCCTTCTCTTGGCGCAGCGGTCAACACGCCTGCCTGCAACGTGGAGGCCCCGGGTTCGATCCCCGGCTAGGTCATGATGGAAAACGATCTTTTCCTGATTGGCCTGGGTCTTGGATGTTTATCTATATATGTATCTATTATAAATATAGTATCGTTGAGTTAGTATGCCATAACACAAGTCCCAAACTTACTTTGGGGCTAGCTCAATCTGTGTTATTTGTACGTATATATTTATTTTATTTATGGTTTACTGAGACAGCCAGCGTTGAGGTGATGATGTCAACCGTTAACATTTAGGAGTATTATATCTAACATAACAATCAAATTATTACCATTAATTAACTTTCACATATTCTGACATAACTGCAACTCTTTTCAAATGCATTCCTAGCACAATTTCTTGCAGTTTCGGGTTAAGTAAAGGTTATTTAAGTTTATCTGTGGTTTACTATATTGAAGCTTTTTGAAGTGGCCAGCGCAGCTCTATTATAAACTTCCAAAGGACTACTCCAAATATTTAAAGATAAATTATTTACTTTAATTTGCAACAAAGAAACACTTCTTAAATTGTCTTGTGATTATTTGTGTCTAAAGCTGCAACATCTTTATACTTGTGTCACCGCCTTATCTTTGGATAGTAATGCTGTGAACTTGTTTCAATGACATTGATCATAACTTTTTTTTGTATACCATTGTTTATTTACTGATCTATACTAATATTATAAAGCTGAAGAGTTTGTTTGTTTATTTGAACGCGCTAATCTCAGAAACTACTGGTCCGATTTGAAAAAAATATTTTTGTGTTGGATAGCCCATTAATCCAGGATGGCTTTAGGCTATATAACATCACGCTGCGACCAATAGGAGCGGAGCATATAAAAAAAACCTATTGAAACCTACGCGGGTGAAACCGCGCGGCGCAGCTAGTATAATATACAACGTTATTTTTTGTTTGTGCCAAAACTGAATTTAGTTTGTTCAGAATAAGCAACTGAATCGATTTTAATCATCTTTACACCATGTTATATTTTTTCCTAAATACATTAAGAAATTGTTGCAGAGTGGTTACCGAGCCCGCCACGCTGCTTACGATAGATCATAGTATTGCGCACGCCTACGCAACAGCTGACGCCAGAGGTCAACGCACCGGTCATCCGCCCGAGCGGAGCGTGGACCATATTTTTGTTGGGACCGCCAAGTAGGATAACAAGCTCATAACTTTGTGGTTTATGATGACACATTTTTGATTTTTTTTACATAGATTCTATACTTAAAAATACTGGACACGTAAATGACGTATGTCTTAATAAGGCTTTCTTCTCCTAAGTTCAGCTCCTTATACCTGTCGTATGATGGCAGACATCTTGTTAAACTCATTAACATGTTCGAATTCTGCAATGTTTGTAAACGTACCTGTTAAGATTCTTCAACATCTGTGTCTTGCTACGTTCCAAGGCGAGTCGCTTGGCCATGTCGGATGCCGACACGCCGACAGCCGCCTTCGTACCAGCTACCACCACTGTCAACATCAGTTTTGTTAGAAGAGCCTTTATTATTTCTTTGAAACTTTAATGATTCAGTTGAAAGAAGATTTAGAAAAAAACCTTCTTTGGGCTTTGTAACTTGTGAGTTCCAAACGTTTTGCTTACTAAGGTTTTAGGAAACTTCCAATTTGTATCAAAATAAATCAATGTACTTTTTTTATAAGTAATTAAAAACTAGTGCTTGACCGCTATCCCGCCTGATGGATGATAAGCAATGAAGCGATCGTTGATGGTAAAGCGAGCTAGTTAGCAGTATGTTAAGAAAACCCTGTCCGACCCATAAGGATAATAAAGGTTAGGTAAACAAATGACCAAATAAAATACAAAATTTTACATAATCATCATAGTAACAATATTAATGAATTTTTAAATAATCTTTTTCTTTCGCGAATTAACTCCAACTTCCTCAAAATTAGGTAAAATTTTAACATCACCATTTTCGGCGGTAAAATCGTTTGATTCTTTATTGGTTATTAATGCATAAATTTATGCGAGCTTTTCGGCGTCCTCAAAGAAGAAACTAGGGATGTACTATTTTTTGAGCAATAACGTTTTTTTTTTATCGCTATTAATCGAAACTTGTACCTGCAGCCTAATAGGCGAACACATTTTTGTGAAATGATTGTGACTAGTTGGGATCGTTTGGACCGCAGTTGGTATAATTTTAGTGTAAAACAATGCTGGTTGAATGATTTATTGTAAAAACAGATTACCTAATGGTAAAAGTACTTTCGTTTCATATCGATAAATTACTAATAACAATATTATATAACACAAATACCTATTAGTAAACAGAAAGGAGTAGGTCTTATGAAATACTTTTTTAGTAAAGTATTATAAGCAATGTAAAGCATTTTAACGGTCATTATCATCGACATTCAGACAGAAACTGTAATTAAAACTTTGTCTGGCATGTTATTGAGTTGTGTGAAATATTGAATCCATGCATGAGATTCTGCAATACTAAATCGATACCATAACAGTTACGATTAAATCGTATCGATATCGATCCGTCAATATTTTGAACACTCACACATCTCTACTCAAAGAATACCGCCACCTGTGTACCTATTATTTTTATGAAATAAAAATCATTTTACTTGGAATTATTTCCGTATAGACGTTTGGTGTATTGTGTGATCAATTCGTTTTTTAACGTAGGTAATTTAAAATGCTTTAAATTACCTACGTTAAAAATGTCTGGATGTGAGTGAAGCTCGTAGAGACTATGAGATCCGTTTTGTACCCCGGTCCCGAGTGATTGTGCGTTACAACGTCTGTACAATCGCGACTACGTAACGCGCAGTGTTATTGAAGCTCATGGTGTGGTCGCTGGTGTACGGAAACCACGCGTCCACGATCCGGATATTGAAAATCAGGTGCTCGAATTATTCAACGACGACCTGTGACACGAGAGCTAGGCACTAACCATATGCAAGTGTGGAAGGTCATGCATGAGGTCAAGTGAGTTCATGACCTATCGGCACCGCTACGGTTAAGCGCGTGACCTGCCTCGTCGCCCGCGCCGCGCAGTGTTGCCATGTAAGCTACCTGTCTTTGCGAAAAAATATTTATTTTTTTAGGTTTAGCCAGGTTTTGTATGCATTAGTAGAATCAGTTATCGATACCTAACAACACCTTCACGGGTCGGACAGGGTTTTCTTAACATACTGTATAACATCACGCTGCGACCGATAGGAGCGGTGCATAACTAACTCCACGCGAACGAAGTTTCTGACGGCCGCTAGTATAAAAATAAAAGTATTTTACTGTGTTCACAACTAAGCGACCAGAGCGAAACTAGATTACTAGATGGACTTAATGAATGTCTTTGTATTTATAGTCAGTGTTAATTACTCAAGTAGTGGACATAACAAACAATACATAACGCGCAGATAGTTAAGAAATAACAGTCAACCAGAGACAAGCATTTTTCGGTGACTCGGTTGTTATGCCCTTAGCGAAGCGCACAAACAAATGAGTCATCAATCACAATACAGGTGTTCAAAACGAAATTGTTTTTATTTCAAATAGGTCTTTGCAGGCCCTTAAGAAACGTCATACTAGTTGCATGGTTTCAAAGAGTTAGTCTCATAGAGAAAAACCGGCAAGAAACTCCATGGAATGTTACCGGTAATATGCAATATAAACTTAATCTCTACCAGAATTATTAGTTGTAAGTACCTATGTGCTATTAAAACTATATATTTAATAAAAAAAGAAAGGTCAAAACACCCAAATGAGACAAAAAATATACTTTGAATTTATCTTAAATGGCAAAAATATTTTTTTAACCCATTCTCTATCCATTCTCATTCCATTCTTTAACTCGCGCGGTCGCAAGGGTCCGGCGCTGATTATTTTTTTGTAGTTAGAGAATGATCCTAGCTATCATATACTCGCGCCATACACCCAACATATGAGTACAATTAAAGAAAAAAAATTAAACGTGATTCGCTCCATACAAAAAAAAAACTTTTTTTTCCAGACAAACTATCAACTTTAGAAGAAATTTCACAAGGGCAAAAGTTGTCAGTAATATCAGCTGGTTGATAGTTTTAGCGCCATTTCTACCAGCGAGAGCAATAGGAAATCTTTTGTAATTTTGACTTTTGAAACCTGGTGATTCTCAGCCTAATTTGTATGGATGACTTTTAATTTTGATTGTGTTTGATTTTAATTTTACAATATTGTTTACTATTAGCGTCACCACTAACGTCGTACAAACGCTATAATAACTTCTTAGACTCAATTTTATTAATCCTTTCATAGTAATAATCGGTTTATAATATTCCCATAGCTGGGACACGCGGCCTCAGTGTGGGTTAATAAATGTTAAATGTCTTCGAAGTTTTTGATTCTAGAAAGACTTGGACGTGCCGGCTTCCTCATGATGTTTACCTTCACCGTTTTGAGAGCAGTAGTGATGTAATATTTAACACTAAGCAAAGCGTCTGTCGGGGTTCGCACCTACTTGTTACTCCTTTATTATGCTATGCTACTTTTATTTTAAATATTTTGCATCATATTATACCTCCTTCTTTGACCAGGTACAAGTTCCTATTGTCCTTCGCTTCCTTGGTGTTTCCTTTCTGCAGGTTTTCTCTTTTGAGCGCCGGCTTCACCTGCAGAGTTTGACCTTCCAACTTGAGCTGATCTGCCGGTAAGGATAGGAAGGTTTCTGCGTGTTCTTTGTCCTGCAACCAACATAATATTAAGAGAATTATTATGTATTCATTTAATATTATTATTGTTTTATACAGACGCACCTGCACCATCCCACAGCTAGGCAAATGCGTCTCTCTCTCATGAGTCATTACTTTAACGTATAATATATTAATACTAGCGGCCGCCAGCGATGGCGGTCACAGCGTGATGTTCAATAGCCTTCCTGGATTAATGGCCTATCCAACGCAAAAAGAATTTTTCAAATTGGACCAGTAGTTCCTGAGATTAGCGCGTTCAAACAAACAAGCAAACAAACTCTTCAGCTTTATATATTAGTATATACAGTATAGATACAATATTCCATAGTAATATTATAAATGAGAAAGTATCTCTGTCTGTCTGTCGGTCTGTCCGGCTTTCACGCCAAAACTACTGAACCGATTATAATGAAATTTGGTACACATATACAGTCTTATTCATAAAACTTTAATCAATTGCTAAGCAACTGATTAGCAAAATTCTTATTCATAAAAGCTGTTTAACGCTAAGAGGATGCTAAGCAATTGATTAGTAGCTGTCAAAATTAAACATCACCGGACCGCTGTTAAGAGGATGGTTAGAGGCAACAATATGGCGGATTTTATTTGAATCAGCTGATTGATTTAATATGATCATTATGCTTCGAAGTTATTTTGTTTAATAATATCGAATAGTGCGTAAATATGGATGTTGAAAACCTTTTTTTGAATTTACAAAACGACGTAGTGAAGTTATATTAGCTTTGAAACTTTTTTGACTTACAAGCTTTACTCGGTAGTAGGCTATAACATAGGCTGCCGGCAGAAGTTACCACCCACCAGACAAAGTCTTGCCGCCAAGCGATTCGTCGTGTTCCGGCATGATGTCTGGTGAAGCCGTACGGAGGATGGGTCTGAGCAGTTGTGTTGCAATATGTGCCGGGTACGATGCGCCAAATGTTGTTGTGTCGGGAGTTTGGTCTTGGAGGGTCTCCAGATCAATCTCCCTCTTGCGCAGCATCGTTGGTAGTGTTGGGTTTAACATTGCATCACCACGCTCAACTGCCGTCTTCCTTTTAATTCACTCAGTTTTTTTTAAGTGAATAGGCTCTTAATAAACTAGCGCGCTTTACCATCAACGATTGCTTCACTGCTTGCCATGAGGCGGGCTTGCCGTCAGGCGCTGGTTTATAAAAGCAGTAATAAAAAAGATAGTGCTAATTTTAGATGCTGCCCTATGTTTCCTTGTGTTATCATATGTCATATCTAAGGCACAAGACTAAAAAAGGTCATGTTGTGGCAGCAATACACAAATAATAACACATTTTTTTAGAAATATTTTATTTTGATACGCAATAAAACTGTTTACATTTTTGTTGTAAGAATAATTCATTGTTTTTGTTTTCCAATACTTTTCTTCCATAAACATGAGAGCCAATCTTGACTCACGCGACCCTCATTCCTCATCTTTTTCACTCTTCTCCTTCGCCGTCATTGCGAGGTTGAATAATATTGCCGCTAGGTGCTAATAGTGGCTTCGTTTATAGCAATAAAACGTGTGTCTGTAAACAAGTAGAATAATTGTGTAAAAAGCAGTACAAAAGCAGTAGGAAGTAATGTAATATATACACAAGAACCCACTTAAATTTCTTAAATAGCAAATGGATGTTTACAAGCATTAAAGAGCAGGAAAATACACAGTTACTATCGGCTACTGCTTTAACATTAATTTCGACAGTTTAGATTAGTAATTTCATATAAATACAGAGATAAATACCTTTTTCTGTTTACTATAATATTATTGGAGTTTATTACTTTCACTACTATCATCACAAATACAATTATTTAATTGTAATAAATCATTTTATTTATATTCAAATTATCCGATGAAATTTCTGACATTTTCTGCCAAACACGACAGATAAAAAATCGTAGTTTTGACAAGTTTTTTCTAAAAATTCCGTGTTTTAGTCAACTATTTTGATTATAATCTGTGCCGAACGCATAGTTTCACCTCTACTTCGTATCGCTACTAATCATCTGCTAACTAGCTTTTATGAATAAAGAAAAGTTAAGCATTGATTAAGAGCTAACTAAATGGTTAGCTAAATAGTCGCTAATGAGTGATTAACGAGTTTTTTATGAATAACACAGATAGTCTAAATCCTGAGAAAGGACATAGGCTATATAACATTCCTGCTATGGCCAATAGGAGCAGAGCAGTAACAAAAAATGGTGTAAAACGGGAGCCGACGCGGACGTACATATTGCTCCCATTATTTTATCAGGCGCTTATTTAAATCAATTGAGCCCTTTTTAATTTTTTTCGGAACGGGCTACGGCTTTGGCAAAAACTACTTAATGGATTTTGAGGAAACCTTGCAGTAATGTAGGTATTTATCTTGGCATTCCCACGGAAACGAGAACCACCGCGTGCTGTAGACTAAAGTCCACGCGGACGGAGTCGCGGGCAACAGCTAGTATACAATATGTATTTCGTATGTATTCCTTCCTATTCGCTAATTTTTCTGAGTGAATAGGCTCTTAATAAACTAGCGCGCTTTATCATCAACGATCGCATCACTGCTTACCATCAGGCGGGATTGCGGTCAAGCGCTAGTTTACAATTATTAAAAAAAAAAAATTACTAGAAGCCAAGTGATTCGTCGTATTCCGGCATGATGTCTGGTGAAGCCGTACGGAGGACGGATCTGAGCAGTTCTATCGCGATGTGTGCCGGGTACGATGCGCCAAATATTGTTGCGTCGGGAGTTTGGTCGTTGAGGGTCTCCAGAATAATCTCCCTCTGGCGCAGCATCGTTGGTCGTGTTGTTGGGTTTAACATTGCATCACCTCGCTCAACTGCAGTCTTCTTTCCTAATCACTCAGTTATTTGAGTGATTAGGCTGTTAATAAACTAGCGCGCTTTGCCATCAACGATTGCATCTCTGCTTACCATCAGGCAGGATTGCGGTCATGCATTAGGTATGCGCGTGCTGTGATTTTAGTATGTATATCCTCATTATCACATGTATTGAGATCGCACAAAGATATGGATATTTGGAAGGAAAGGAGTGTCCTTTGTCCAACGGACAAAAGGCTAAATAAGTAGGATAAGGCATCGTCCTAATTGTCCTATGCGTACAATCGATATTAAGCATTTCATGTACTCGCCCGATTAGTCGTAATCTGTATGTTTGAACTCATCGGAAGAAGAGAACGCATGGTGATATCGTGCGATCTTCGCCAATTATTACGAAGCCTAATATCACGTCTCATTGACTGTATTTTAAGGGGGTAAACAGAGGTGTTACTCACCACAAACTTGACGAACCCGGATCCTTTAGAGTGCTCAGTCAAGTGGTCGACGCACACGAGCGCGTACTTGACGGGGCCGACTGCCTCCGCGAACTGACGCAGCTGGTCGTTGTCCACGCTGAAGGGGATGTTCCTTATGAACACGGTGCACCCATCTTCTGCGTCGTTTAGCTTTATGCTGGAAATATTTATTACATTAATATTATAAAGTCAGATTGTTTGTTTGTTAAAAACGTAATAGCCGATAATATGCATTGACAGAATGCATTAACAATGATTTACGTGAAAATTCACAAAATTGCAATACAATCCTTGAACAGGACATTATTTATTTAAAATTATATTGTTTATTTTACGATCGCATCACTGCTTACCATCAGGCGGGATTGCGGTCAAGCGCTAGTTCATAATTTATATTAAAAAAAAAGAAAAACTTACCGTTGATGTACCGGTTTCACTTCATCTTCATCTATTTCATCATCATCATCATCATCATCATCATCATCATCATCATCACCATCATCACCATCATCACCATCATCGTCTTCGTCATCTTCACCACTGTCTTGTTCATCTTCATCTTCGTCCGATTCAGTCTTAACATCACCCTTATCATCCTCATCACTCTCTGAATCACTGCTTTCTTCATCAGAATCACCTTGAACGAGAGAATTTACTGTTAAATATCCTACCTTTCTATCTACCCTACAACTATTATTATTATTGGATGGTGTCTTTGGCCTATTTCAAGACCCTAGGAAATTTCCCGGTGTTGTCCCGGACCTTTGGAATCTGTGAGAGGGACGGAAGTCAATATGGATGTATCTAGGGTATGAAAATCAAAAAAATAATTAGTCCTCCTTATAGATAATAAAAAAAAATTAAGACCCGTATGTTTTACATGCTTTTTATTTGCTTGTTTGTCCGTCTCTAACTCAAATATTTTTCAACCTTACCTTACATTAATCTGTGCAGGCAAAGTATTTTTTAGTTTAGATTTAGTTACGGTTTACGGGTAACGCATCATTACGAATTTTAGCACTTGCTATTCTGTCTGTTGGAGATCAAGAAAATGAGCACCAATTAAGCGTTCGTGTTATCCGTATATTATTTAAAAAAAGAATATCGAACTAAAAAGTTTAAAATAAATAAAGTTTAAAAAACATGTTTTTAAAGAGGTGAGGCGCTTAATATAAAGGGTGTATCTGACATCGACGCACAAACGAGTACCATGGATCCAGTACATGATTCTGAACCCCCCAGTGGTGGAATTTTTCGTCGGCTTTTTCATGATTAAAAAAAATATATGTAGTTTTTTCACTTTAGACCGTTCATAATTGCTATACTTTTATAACCCAATAAGATTTTAAAGTAAAAACTAATTAATTCGCTAATTACACAAAAAAGCGCAATGAAAACAAAACTCAAGAAACAATCTTATCAGCTGATTTAATAGAGTTTTCACATCAGGGATCAACGTCATACCTAAAAATCCGCACGGCGGCACGCTTGCAATGTTCAAAGGCCGACCCGACACTTTTTTTAAACACTGTGAATTCTGTAACCGTTCATTAACGACATAAATGACTATCATAATTTTATTAGTGGCATGTGGTCTAGCCTTTTCGCGAAGTTTGCGTTACGATGTCAGATACAACCTGTACAAAAATTGTGGCACAAAGCGCCTCACGCTTTTTTCTCGTTTTACTGGTATTGTTTATATACTATTGTCATAAATTAAATTTTAAAATTATTTTGAACGTTTAGTTTGATATTCTTTAAAAGCATGTTTTTTTTTTTAGTTTTTTAAACAATATTTATTATTTTTTCGAAATTAGCAAAAAATATTGAGATGTAGCGTAAAGTTACGGAGTGGGGGCTAATAACGAAATGACGTGGTATATTTTGTATCACGGCTCTATACAGTTCATGTGCGATAGTGTAAATAAATAAATCATTTTAAAGTATATTGCTCCATAAACACGGAAAATGTGTTTGCTCAATAACGTAAATAATGCAATTTATGTTGTTGAACAAAGTGAAACTCATTTCTGAATTACCCTGCTGCTCTCATAGTGAATGCTTATGAAAGAAGTTTTATACTGCTTAAAATACGTTTTCGTACCACTTGTTCAAAAAAGTGACATTCTATGCCACAAAAAGCGAACATAACAATAGTCATTTTTAATCTGTTAAAAATAGGGAAAGAAAATTGTACTGAATTTCATTCATCCTCTAGTTCTAGGGGGACAAATTTGGAATACTTACCAAAATATATACTGAATTACATCTGTGTTTACACCATTGAGTTTGTAATAAAGCATTATACATCTTTTAGAAAAAGGAATACGCATTTATTATGCAGTTATGATTATTATAATATAAAATTACGAAAACCGACGAGGCAGTGTGAGCTTGATGCCTATGCTTTTTCCGACAAAAAAATATTAGTCTAGGAATTTGCCGCGTATAAATGCTTATCTCATATTATTGAGTTAATTTTTTCGCAAATGGTACAAAAGTAGAGTATTTTCCTCAGTGATAAAGCTGTCTTAGTGTTGGGTGAACTTAAATAATAAATAATAATAATAAATATATACGGACAAATCACACAGATTGAGCTAGCCCCAAAGTAAGTTCGAGACTTGTGTTATGGGATACTAACTCAACGATACTATATTTTATAATAGATACATATATAGATAAACATCCAAGACCCAGGCCAATCAGGAAAAGATCGTTTCCCATCATGACCTGGCCGGGGATCGAACCCGGGGCCTCCACGTCGCAGTCAGGCGTGGTGACCGCTGCGCCACGGAGACCGATCCCTCGCTACACTCAAGACTCGTCTTAAATCCCTCGCTTTGCTCCAAACCACGAATCCTTCTTTACGCTCGCAATTTAAATCATCACCCGCAACAAAAGACACTGCTATATCCCCTTGGTTACTAATCTACTATTATAATGAGGAGTTGAATATTGATAATATTTTAGTACAATCCTACATTATTTAAATTACATCATTTTAAAAATTAAATGTTACTGAAGAAAGTATCAGTCTATATACAGTATATTAAGAAAACCCTGTCCGACCCGTGAAGGTGTTGTTAGGTATCGATAACTGATTCTACTAATGCATACAAAACCGGGCTAAACTTAAAAAAAAATCCCCCTAAAAAAATGAATATTATTTCGCAAAAAGAGGTAACTTAATAAATATGCGTTAAGCACCCTTCCGCGGGCAGCGGGCGGCAGGCACGCGGCATGTGGTCGCATCGTTATTCGCTCATAATAATACCGGTGTTGTCACTTTTTTAAAAATTACCAAATTTCTGGGAAGTTAGAATTAATTCGCGGGAAAAAAAGATTATTTCAAAATTCATTTGAATTGGTACTATGATGATTACGTAAAATTTTATATTATATTTGGTCATGTGTTTACCTAACCTTTATTATCCTTATGGGTCGGACAGGGTTTTCTTAACATATTGTATTGCACAACTTTTTAAATAGAAAGAGAAGAACAAACTCACTTTCGCTCTTAACTTCATCCTTAACATCGTCACTTGTTACATTCAACGGAGGCTGGTCATCATCATCACTGTCTGACTCTTCCTTCTTGATATTCTCTTCCATCTCCATCTGTTGGTTGACCACATGCTGCATGTACTTGTTCTTGGCTACTGCCCAATCCACAGATATAGGACGACCTACAAGAAAAATAATCATTTAGACTTTATCCTGGTGAGGGATTGAGTAGGATAGAAAAAAAAAATTGTCAGCTGTGAGAAAATTAAATTGGAATTAGTGTTATGATTTATAATTAATAAAAACATGCTGGATCTGAGTGACTAATTATTTTAAATGCAATGTTCACTCCATTTCATTCAATCTGCTAAGTTAGTCAAAGTGCACTAAAACCCCAAAAAGTTACTAAATGTAAACTGAACTCACTACGAGAAAAGATAAAAATATGTTTTCTTTATCCATTCGGACCGGCCAAGAGATTTAAAAAAATCATCTTACTTTTTTATTTTTTTTTTGATTATGGCATCTCTAGTTGACCATTAGAGGGCGTGACTACTTAACCGGACTTTCCTGTGGATGCCTTAATTACAATTAAAGCCTCCAGCCAGGGACACTTAAAAATTAAAATTAAGGAGCGAATACGCACTAAGGGCACCTCCTGTGGGGTAGGAACCTAGGCTTAGGGCGTCGCTAGAGATGATAGCAAGGGACGGCTGGATCGAAAAGGTTCTTAGTGGTTTGATGACCGTGGTGTTTCCTAGTACTAGCTCTGAGAAGAAATACCGAAACTAGCTCAGAGGTCATAGTTGGGACATTAAATATAAAATAAATAAATAAATATATACGGACAAATCACACAGATTGAGCTAGCCCCAAAGTAAGTTCGAGACTTGTGTTATGGGATACTAACTCAACGATACTATATTTTATAATACACACATCAAAAGTGTCTAGGGATCAACATATATTTTTGCAATAACTTTTCTCCTGATTGATATTAATTAAAATTTTCTTTAAGGATTCATCAAATAAAGTGTTTTCGTTTGTCACAGTAACGATAAACCAAGTCACCTTTGCATTAATAAAGAAATTTGCCATATTCCTAATAAAGGGATATTTGACATTTGAACCACTAACACAAAAGTTCGAAAAAAAGACTGAAATAACAGTTTTCTCTAAAATTTTATTGGGTAACTTAAACAATTAATAATCCGTGTTTCTACCGCGAACACTAACAACACAAGAACATCGGTTTGGCATACTCAAAATGAGTTCATCCAAATCACGCTGTGGAATGGCCGCCCATGTTCGTTGCAACAACAAAAAAAGGTCTTCTTGCGACTGGATACCCTCCATATTCGGCAGAGCTCTTCTCTGTAGCATATCCCATGCATGCTCAATCGGGTTCAAGTCTGGCGACTGAGCAGGCCAGGGCAGGACATTGATGTTAGCTGCGGCGAGAGTCTGTCTTACAACTCTTGCGGTGTGCCGTCGTGCATTATCATGCATTAACCGAAATAAGGGACCGATTTGCACTTGTAGAGGAACGATGACGTCTGATACAATCGTCTCAGCATAAATTTGAGCGTTGAGGTTGCCTCTGATCCAAATCAACTCAGTTCTTCCGCCGATCCAAATACCCGCCCATACCATGATGGTTCCACCACTATAAGGATGGACTTCCTGGCAGGATTTTAATCGCTGTTGGCGTCCAGGGGTTCTCCAGTGTCGTATACGTCTTGTATCCGGTCTCATACCAAAACGAGACTCATCAGAAAAGCACACGAAACGCCATTGTTCTTCTGCCCAATTTCTGTGTTCAAGAGCCCATTGATATCGAATCCTACGATTGTGCATTACTATAGGTGGTACCCGTAGCGGTCTTCGGGAATGAAGGTTCACTTCATGCAAGCGGTTTCTGACTGTTTGGTCGCTAATTAAGTTCCCTGAAGAGTGATGAAGCCTCACGGCTAACATCATGGCGGTTATTGTTGGAGCTCTTCGAGTTAAGATTTGAATGTATCGGTCTTGTCTCCGTGTGGTGCAGCGATAGTGTCCTCCATGGCGCTCAGCCACGGTACCAGTGCTTAGGTAACGTGTCCAAAGTCGACTGATAACACTCTGACTTGTATTCAGAGCTAAAGCTACAGTACGTTGCCGGGAACCAGCTTCTATCATTCCCACGGCTCTGAGCATTTCTTCCCTGCTTAAATGACGTCGCCGCTCCATAATAACGTTGGTTTTAATCAGTAGTAGGGAAACAGTAGCACTAATAATGTCGTGTAAAATAATGCGTTGTATGTTTTTATAGGGAAAATATTGACAGCTGATTTCCATCTTTTACTCGAATTTGATTCACAGTTCCTGATTCAAATTATGAAATGCACCAAAAAGGATCCATATAAATTTATAAAATCATAAATTTATTACAAAGCCACATCTCAATCTCAAGAAATCCGCATAAAAATGCTTGATCACTAGACACTTTTGATGTGTGTAGATACATAATAAATTAATTAATATAATTAATGGCTCAGCTGTGGCGCGGGCTGGCCTTCATCGGACACGGGACGGGGAGAGAAATTAATCTGTGGGGCGCGTCGCGGTGGACCTCGGCGGCGAGGTCGGTATTTCGATTTCTTGTATAGAGTGCTGGTGGCCCTATTGGCCTCTCGGAGGAGGGTTATGGGGTCACCGGGATCTGTGAGGGCATGCCGAGGGCGGTGAAGCTTGAAAATGGTGGAGGGAGGGGGTGTAGTTAACAACCGCAGCTATCAGGGGATTGCGGTGCTTGGCAGCAGTGTCAAAATAACTTGGAGAGACGTTTCATGTACTGCTGGATTGTGGGAATTTTGAGATCAACATGGAGGATCTCATTTCGGGCGAACGATTTATCGCAAGCAAACCACCTACTAACATTCAATTTGTCCTGGGCACAAGTAGTGGCGGCGGTGTGGAATAATCAGAGGTAGACCTAACAACACGCTCTTTGTTTCGCTCTAACCCCCTCCACGCCACCTTACAACCAATCACGTGTTACTTAGATCTAACTCTATCTTAACAACTATATGACGATAGTTCTAAGGCGTCGTCAGCAACACCTCTTTTAATAGAAATACCTAGCAGTCCAGTAACTACTGAAGACAGAGGTGACTTCCAGTAGTTCCAAGTTCCCAAAAGTAAGACACTATTTCATCATTTTAATAGTAACTTCATATTTTAAGCAAGAAAATTTAAACTTGCATGAAAACATTGTTATATCATAAAACTTACCCAAGAAAGGCTTCATATTTGTATTTAATAAAGCCTTTTTAGCCATTGGTACATTTTTGAAATGAACGAAACCACACCCCACGAGTTTTCCATCTGGCTTCTTCAGTAATTTCACTTCTAATATGTCGCCATAAGACGCAAAATGTTGTTTCAATGTCTCTTCAGTGGCCTTGAAAGACACATTTCTTATAATGAGGCGCGCATTGCGGTTCACCCTCTCTTTTTTGGGCTTATCTTCTATTGGTGTTGGTTTTTCTTCTGCAACAAAACAATGATAAACTCTCAGACTGTTAAATTATTGCATGGTGCACATGATGAAACATTTGCAATTATTGTATGGTGATAGGGTGAAAGATGAATTCACAGTTATTATCTGTGTTTTGGATTGAGTTCTTTAAAGTGACTTGTACTAGTACTACTATGGATACTGTTAGAAATCATTATTATAAGGGAAAGCATTCTGCGATATAATATTCACCCTCTTTTCTTCCAGTATGAGTGTGGAATTGGTTCCTAATGAACACATTTGAATATTTTTGTTCATATTTTTAACACAGATAGAGTAATCATCATCAACCATTTTATCGTCCCTCTACTGGGCACAGATCTCCTCTCATACAGAGAATGATTGTGCATAATCACCACACTTGCACAATGCGGGTTGGTGTTTTCAGACTTGAAGTTTTTTGTTTTTCTTTTTTTAATAATTATAAACTAGCGTTTGATCGCAATCCCGCCTGATGGGAAGCAGTGATGCGATCGTTGATGGTAAAGCGCGCTAGTTTATTAAGAGCCTATTCACTCAGGAAAACTGAGCGAATAGGAAGGAAGACGACAGTTGAGCGAGTTGATGCAATGTTAAACCTAACAACACGACCAACGATACTGCGCCAAAGGGAGATTGATCTGAAGACCCTCCACGACCAAACTCCCAACACAACACATCGCAACACAACTGCTCAGACCCGTCCTCCGTACGGCTTCACCAGACATCATGCCGAAACACGACAAATCGCTTTGCAGCAAGACTTTGTCTGGTGGGTGGTAACTTCTGCCAGCCGCCGATGTTATGGCCTACCACCGAGAGAGGACTTGAAGTCTTTAGCAACTTAAAAGGTAATTTTATTACTTAATTGTTGTTGTTATTGAGAGTGAGTGTGATGCTATGTAGAGTGTATCATTGTATGGTAGACAAGCTAAACCAACTAAAGGCAAGTTTTGTAAAAAATCAAATGATATGAGCATGTATGACCAAGGTGTAAAATTGTAAAAAAAAAAAATTACCACAAGCGTCATTCAAGAATAAAACAGCAGAATAGGTTTGTATAGAGAAAGGGCCACTAGATTCCCCTCTTATATAATTTTCTCTCATCAGTCTTACCAAGTGGCATTATATTACACAGTTAAACAGAATTGTGACGATCAGACAGGCTCCATGTGTAACACTAGTATTCAAATACTGTTAGACCAGAAGCTGATTCCAACATAGTTGTAACAAGGCTAGGCAGATGATTAATAACAATAATTAGTTTGGAACAGTAAACACTTACTCTTGGAAGGTTTCTGGTCATCTTCAGAGTTGACACTATCAAACCTCTGTCTGGCATTTTTGTTTTGCAAATCCTGTACATATGCCTTCTTTGATACCGCAAATGCGACATGAATTGGTCGATCTGAAAAAAAAATCATAGTGTAGTGAGTGTAATTTAATTTGGACAGCAAGGTTAGCACTGTGGTTAAGCTATTGACTTACGCACTGCATGTCGCGGGTAATTCACTCACAAAACAAATATTTGTATAAACTATGAGTCATTTTTCTGGGTTGGCTAATTGTGTATATGAATAATAATTTTTTTAAACATTGCCCAACACTAAGATTCTGTTCCAATTTTGTGTGTACATTTAAGAACATATAAACTCACACATACAGCCAGACCTGGAACAACTAAATTGTAGGTGATACATATATTCTATCACTTAACAACTCCATCATGCCACCTATGCTATGCCATGGGACTGTTTAACAAGTAGTTATAATATGTGTTTAGGGGACTGTGTTGTATAATTCTATTTACTTTTTTAAAAGATAGTGAAGTTGGGATGATCAACAAGTGGCAATGTTGGTCTGCTGTTAGTCAATTTCACTGAAACCATGGGTTGGTTCTTGTTTGAAAAATAGTTCCAAAAATTATGACTTATGGAGCAATTATGGAAATGAAAAGAAGTTAAACAAACTGGCCATAATTATTTTTGATTATAAAAGTTTACTGATCAACAAAGTCAAATTAAACACAAAAAATAGTAGTCCTACCTAGAAAAGGCTTCTTATTTAAAGCCGCAATAGCCTTCTCTGCACTAGACACATCAGCATAATGCACAAAACCACAGCCGACCAGTTTTCCGTCAGGTTTCTTTAACAAACTGACTTCTTGCACCATTCCAAATTTTTCGAAATGCTCTTTCAAATCTTTATTGGTAGCTTTAAATGAAATATTCCTCACGATAATCCGTCCATTGCGTTCTGCAGCCTCTTTCTTAATTCTAGCGTCATTGACGCCAGAGTAAAACTCATCGTCCATTTGACCCATCTTCTTCAGATCACGATCACAAAGGAAACACCAAAGTCTGAGGTAAAGTCGGTAAAAATTCACGTGGTGGCCTGGTGGACCAAAACATAACCTATGCTATTGATATTTACAGTTCAAAGTTTATGAAACGTAGGTATCACATTAATTAGCAATGAATGAATTGTCCAGGCAGAAAATGTAGTTAAATTGTTCAAACAGTTTTTGAAATAACTAGAGAAACTGTCTTAAATTCATATTATTATTATCATTCATATTTTTTTTTTTTTTTTTTTTTTTTTTTTTTTTTTTTTAATTTGGCTCGCACGGTTTGTGCATTTGCCACTACAAGTATAAAGGTAGGGAAACCAAATAAATTCATTGAAATGCGTAGGAACGGATTACGGAATTTTGGAACAAAGGATAATAGGATCAGGTTTGGTGGTAATATAATAAATAAATAATGATATACCAAACATATATATTAAATAGAAATTAAAATTGGGAGTTGGGAAATAAAAAAACTTATACTTTAATATTATTAATAGTTATAAAGGTAGATATTAAATTATAAATATCAAAATTTAAGGAGCTTAACAATGTAGGGATTGATGTAGGAAGAGGGACAGAGAGTTCAATAAGGGAGTTAATGAATGAAGAAGAGTCACGGTTGGGGCATGCAAAAAATATATGATTCAAATCTTCCTCACAACCACAACAACATAAATTATTGTGAATAATCCCAAGTCTAGCAAGGTGAGAGGCTGTGCAAACATGACCCAAGCGCATTCGTATCAAACTGGAGGTTGCAAGCTTGGAAAGTTTTAATTTGGAAAACCATACTTTGAGAGGTATTCTTTGTTGTATACGTTTATAATATTGACCTTTACGACTACTTGAAATATTCCATAAATTTTCCCAGGCATCATACAGATGATCTTTAGGAAGACAGTGAAGGTCAGATACAACATTATTATATGGAAACTTATCACCATCATCTACAGCGTCTTTAGCAAATTTGTCTGCTATCTCATTGCCGCGAATATTGTGATGGCCAGGTATCCACACCAAAAAAACATCAAGATTTTTAAATTTGCAATTTAGTAGGAGCTGTCTGGCCTCTATAACATAGGGATGATTTGAACCTGACCAAGGAAACTTTTGCAGTGCTTGTAAAGCACACTTCGAGTCAGTGAAAATAATAGACTTGCTGAGTTTCGCAAGAAGTACGTATTCTAGGGACTTTAAAATTCCAAAACATTCTCCAGAAAAAACTGATGTTTCAGAAGGTAATTTTATTTTTTGATGAATGTTATATTGTTCATGATATACAGCTACCCCAATCGTGCCTGAAACTGGGTGCTTGGAAGCATCACAGTAAATGTAATGCCTATCAGCCCAGTCTCTTTCGACTATGAAGTTTAAGTTAGAGTTAGCATAACGATCATTCTTTAGCGATATAAAGTTATAGTTTATTTGAGGGGAAAAAATAAGAGCTTCGTAACAGACAGAAAAAATTGGAAGATACTGAGAGCGGTGTGTGGGAGCTTGAAGTGAAGTAAATTTACGGAAACTTATAATAGAGCATGGAAGAGATTTATTTGACCAATAAGACGAACATTCAATTTTTTCTGAAAGATACAAAAGTTTTTGATAAAGTGGGTGGTTGGAAAATTGAAGAGTTCTGAGAATGAATTTATCACATAAGTACTGTCTACGAAGTTTTAAAGGAGGGTCCAAAGATTCCACTTGGAGTGCGTTAATTGGGCTAGACCTCATGGCACCAGTTATAATACGCAAGGCTTTTGATTGAATTGAGTCTAACTTTGTCAGACCTACAGCACTACAAGGTTCTAAGAAATATGTCCCATAGTCTAAGATACTTCTAATAATAGCGTTATACAATAATTTTAACACGAATGGATGGGAACCCCACCAAACTCCAGAAAGACAGCGCATAATATTTAATAAACGTTCACATCTAGCCAATACATAATAACAGTGTGGTAAACCTGTAAGTTTACCGTCTAGAAGGATACCCAAAAATTTTACTTCGCTATTTTCAGGTATTTGTTGATTATCATACACAACTGAATATGGAGGAGGAAAACGCATTCTAGAAAATAAAACAGCGCTACTTTTGTTAACACTAAGACACAAAGAATTATTGTCCAACCATGATTTAAGAAATTTTAGAGCGACGTTTAGAGAGGAACTTAGTTTTTCAACAGAGCGTCCTGATACATAAAGAACTAGATCGTCTGCATACTGTAAAATATTGGCTTTACCAGAAATATGGAATTCTAAATCAGAGGTATATATATTATAAAGAAGTGGGCTCAACACCGAACCCTGAGGCAGTCCTTTCCAGGTTAATCTTGTTTTCATTTCAGATTCACCTATGTCAACTTGTAATTGTCTGCCTGAGAGAAGATTAAGAATGAAATTGCAGAATATGGGAGGTACTTTTAGTTTATAAAGTTTAGTATTCAAAACATTTAAATCAACATTGTCGTATGCAGAAGAAATATCTAGGAAAACAGCAAGCATGGATTCATTATTTGAAAAAGCCAATCTCGCATCTGTAATGAAAATCCCTAGACTGTCCATGGTACTTTTTCCTTTCCTAAATCCATACTGACTCAGAGATAGTAAACCTTTACTTTCTACATACCATTCTAAACGGTTTTTAACTAAATGTTCAGCTAGTTTTGAAAACACAGTGGCAAGGGCTATCGGTCTGTAAGAGTTAGGATCTAACGGTGGTTTATTTGGTTTTAGAATGGGGATGACTTCGTATATTTTCCATGAGGAAGGGATTATACCAGAACTTATTGTGGAGTTGATTATGTTTAAAAAGTAAATTAGACTTGAGTCGCTTAAATTTGCAAGGAATGAGTAAGGAATACCATCATGACCTGGAGCAGAATCTTTTACGTAGGATAAAATACCTTTCAATTCTTTAAGGGTAAAAGGACTGTCAAGGCCCGTTACATCCTCTACAGGAGATTGGAAAGGGAGATGAGATGAAATGATGGACATTTGTGGAACAAAAGGAGGAGCTATCTTGTCTAAAAATTTATCTGCAACGGATTCATCCAGATAGTGAGGTATTGTTTCCTTAAATGCTGATCTGAATCGTCGTATATTTTGCCATATTAATGACGGAGAAACGTCAGGCGATAGCGAAGTGCAGAAACGACGCCAACCATCCCATTTCTTCCTTTTAAATAATTTACGAGTATTGTTCATAATTAATGTGAGGTTATTAAAATTTTCTAATGTTGTACACTGTTTATATTTTACTTCAGCCTCTTTTCGTTGGCGCACTGCTAAAGAACATTCATTGTCCCACCATGGGGGCGACGGAATGTTATTATTACATCGTTTAGTTGGGAATGTTTCATTAGCAGCGTCCAACAAGAGTGATGCAAAAGAATCAGCCAGAATTGTCGATGAACTTAATGCATTTTCAGGAAGGTTGGATAGTCTCTGCTCAACTCGCTCACTAAACGTTCTCCATCTGTCATTGTCAATACTGTCATTAGAAGTTTTAATTTTGTATGCTAATCTTGGTCGGCGTCTGGATAGAGATTTGATAAATTTTGTCATAGTTATTATTACGGGATAATGATCGCTATCAAAAGTCGAAGGCAGGGTATTCCAGGTCACTGTAGGCGCAAGACTAGGACTGGCTATCGTGAGGTCTGGGGCACTGATCCCTTCATTAGGTTTAGTGAGACGTGTTGCAAGACCTGTATTCAAGATACAGAGGTTATTAGAATCCAAAATGTCTAATATCCTTGACCCGTAATAACTAGAGTTGGAGCTACCCCAAGCCTGGTGCTGAGCGTTGAAGTCACCCATAATTAAAAATGGTTTAGGTAATTTTGCTACTATGGTTTCTATTTCGTTGTATAATGATGATGAAGGGTGGGGAACATAAACAGATACAAAACATATTTTATTGATAGATACAGCTATTATAGAAAAATCAACACTATGATTTGCAATGGGAATGTGGTGAAAAGGTATTGTGTCATGAATTAACAGAGCAACACCAGCATAGCCATCTGTTCTATCTTCTCTTAAACATAAATATTGGGAGACTTTAAAGTTATAACCTGGCTTCAACCAGGTTTCTTGCAATGCGACAACAACAGGTTTATACACATTAATAAGATGTAGTAAATCGCTTTTTTTAGAGTTAACACTGCGACAATTCCACTGAAGGATTGTTGACAGCTGATCCATTATTGATATTATTAAAAAGTTGACTAATACTTTGTATAGCAGCGTTGGACGGTTCAGACATATTCTTTGTTAGCAAATTAATTAAAATGATAATTAAATCTCTAGTTGACTTATTATTTATGGAATTATTACTGTCAATATTTGTGCCAATGGATGGTAAAGGAATATCATAATCTTTTGTTAGGGCAGAATGAGTATATTTGTCATATCCTGTACTATGTTTAGGAGAATTATTGGGTTTATTAAAAAATACAGTTTTTTTATATGAACTTGTTTGTTTGTTTCTAGTACCTTTGGAGGAGGATTCAAATGTTTGCCTTAAAGGTGGTGAAGGAACTGCAACAGAAGTTAAAACTTCTGAATATGCTTTGTTAACAGGAGGATGCAACTTAACTGCTTCTGCATATGAAATGCAATTGTTAGCCATAGTTTCCTTAATGGCTTTTTGGCGACTAAACTCTGGGCATTTCCTATTTGTGGCAAAGTGGGATCCGGAACAAAGAAAGCATACAGCCTCATCCTCATCTACATTGCAACTGTCCCCAGTATGGTTATTACCGCATTTAAAACACCGTGGAGCTGAGCGGCACTGTGATTTGATGTGTCCATATCGACAGCAGTTGAAACACTGGACTGTTGGGAAGATATAAAGCTCAACAGGAAGAGAGTTGTAACATAAGAATATTCTTTTGGGTAACACCTGGCCGTCAAATGTTATTACAACAGTTTCAACAGGAATGTAGTTTGGTTTACCATCCACAATATGTTTTCTATTGATGCGTCGTACTTTTAAAATTTTTCCACATCCAATAGGCACAGATATGTTATTCAGTATATCCTCCTCAGACCAATCCTTAGGGACTCCTCTAACCACACCCATCCGGGTGACTGATGAGGAGGGTATAAAGGCCTTATAGTTGTATTGTTCCAATGTTTTATTTTCTAGAAAAGAATTTGCATCTGTGAAATTGGTAAATGAGATTAAAACCCTGTTTCTGCCTATTTTTTTCAGACTACCATTTACTATATTTTTTATGCAATTCTTTTTTAGAAAATGACCAAAAGAGACTGGGTGAATAAAAACATTATCATTTGGAATTGTTTGTATCTTTTGGATGTGGATTGTGTAAGGAGCTGCATCATTCGCCTCATATAGTTTTCTACCTACCAATGTGCTTGGGTCAGATGATTGTTTATGAGTATTGGGTTGTTGGGATGATAGTGGTTGTGAAGTGCTAGTTGATATAGGGGGTATAAATTCAGATTGAGCATTCTTAGAAGGACATTGACAGTCATTTTCACATATTGTTTCAGAAGATTTATGGCGCCTGCGTTTTTTATTACAGTGCCTGCATATTTTGCGAGAGGAGATACGTTTTCTCTTATTGTTGCTTTTGCTCTCGGAAGCATCTGTATCTAGAAGGGAACCCTCTGTATCCATTTCTGAATGTGGAACCGTGACTACAAGCGAAACCTCCGGAGGCGAACCTCCACCAGGGTCGTCTGGGTCGTCGTCCATCACGAAGAGTAAAAGAAAAAAAAAACTTACCTAAATCAGCAAATATATAAAATTACTATATTAAATATGTAAAATTAAACTTATTTATATATACAACCACCTAAATGATACTATTATTTACACTAAAAAGTTAAAGAAGCAGAAAAAACTCGCCCGCCACGTTCAAGGTTTCCCGCGCTTTTTTTCATCATTCATATTACCTATTGACATTCCTTTTTCTTTCTTTCTTTTATGGCTTCGCACGGTTTGTGCATTTAGCCAATGTCACGTAATGAATTGTTCATGTCGAAAAAGACGGCGTGATACGTCTTACGATGGAGGTTTGAGACAAAGTCATGATGTGGCCACTATGCTGCGATATTTCACTGTTCTTTATGAATTATTTACTGAATGCACCTTTTACTACATAAATCACGCACTTTTATTTAGTAAACAACACTATATATAATTTTAAAAGTCCAATGAAAAATGAGCGTAACACTCAGCTTGACTTTCCCGCCAAAAAACCCACATCACATTCACAGAGCAAGTAATCACTAAGATTCCTATTTCCTGTCCACAGACTACTAAGAGGATATGTTACTATCCATAGACTATAACCATGTTGTTTAAAATGTGCACACGTCTCAAAACCGCATTTTTCCGATACTTTTTTTTTTCATGTAAACTTTTGTCATACATTATTTAATTATTTGCATCTTATTTTCTTGTACCATGTTAATGTTTGAATATTTTGCATTACATATTAATTTATTTCTTTTTAAAATATTTTCCGTCTTCTTCTATTCTATTCTATTTTTTTTCTATGGGTTCCGCTTTTTAAACAAGACAAGAATAAAAGAGTGCCACGCTCATTTTTTCTATTAAACTTTTAGAATATTTATATTGTCGTTTACTAAATAAAAACGCGTGATTTATGTGGTAAAAAGTGCATTCACTGAATAATTTATAAAGAACATTGAAATATTGTAGCATAGTGGCCACATAATGACTTTGTCTCAAATCTTCCTCCTAGTCGGTTCACGCGGGAATCGAAAGGATTAGGATGAGGACGTGATGTCGCAGAAGGAAGCTGCGGAACGGGAGAGAGAGATCTCAACGATGCATCGGGCGCCGAGGAAGGGCGGATAACGCCCTTTTCCGGCCCCCATGAATGGCCCCGGGCTATTCGTTGGACCCCAAGGCGGAGGCGCGCACCTCAGAGGCGATGCACGGGATAGTTTTACACCTCACTACCGCGTGCAGGAAGCGACCCCGTACAGACCGGGCCGGCACGAAAGTGTGGGGCCGCGGCAAAATCAAGGACTCCCGCGGCTCCGTGCGCACGTGACCGGAGAGACA
The DNA here is from genome assembly GCA_037179545.1 of Sesamia inferens. Taxonomy (NCBI): domain Eukaryota; kingdom Metazoa; phylum Arthropoda; class Insecta; order Lepidoptera; family Noctuidae; genus Sesamia; species Sesamia inferens. The sequence goes on along the minus strand of CM073935.1, from coordinate 8,906,030 downwards.
CCGGGGTGCTTTTAGTCAGTAGGAGTCCGACAGACCCCATCGCCCACCCCAGGGCGGAGGACATCCATTGAGGATTTTCCACTCCGGAACAAAAAAAAAGGTTCGTTACGAAACATTACAAGATTACAACGAAGAAATAGCTCAAAGGTCTTAGCAACAAAGCCAAAATCAAAACAAGACAAAATCAGCTGTGATGCTGTCAAGATGATAAATGTCAAAACAATTTTAACCTCTTCGTCTCATAAATAGTTTTCTTTCGATATAATGAATTCCCGACAAATATTCAGGTGTTTTGACAAACTCCTGATACAGCAATCAATATCCAGACGGTATGGTTTTAAAGTGGTTAAACGTCCAGACCCAAAAACTTTGAAAATGCCTGCGCCGGGTTCGGCTCCAAGCTTAATGGAAATAATTAGAGAAAAAATAAGACTGAACGGTCCTATAACTGTGGCTGAATACATGCATATTATAATTACCAACCCAACTGAAGGATATTATATGAAAAAAGAAGTGATTGGCGAGTCTGGTGATTTTATTACGTCGCCTGAAATCAGTCAACTCTTTGGTGAGATGTTGGGGGTTTGGTTTTATGCTGAGACCCAAAAGATGGGCCATGGAAAGCCCCTGCAGATCGTCGAACTTGGGCCTGGCAAGGCAACATTATTGTTAGACATTTTAAGGGTAAGTTACTTTAGAAATTCTGTGATTTATATTGTACCGGAACAACCTGCACAAATATAGATATATCTCTATTATACGTTAGTTTGCCGTGATTTGGAGGGCTATATATGGCTGATACCGTGACACGTCCCAACCAGTCCTCAATCACAATGTTAGTAGCCTGAATTTTTTTAGTGCAATAGTTGTTAGCTAAGTGGTGTCTTATGTTGGTCTTCATCAGAACTGCGCTTCCTCCATAGCCTTTTCCGCCAGAGTGCATGGTGTGATAGAATATATATCCTGGTATGTTAAAATAGCTTTTATTTGTAAAGTGTGCTTCCAAAATTAACATGATGTCAATGTTGTTTAATTTCATATATTTCTTAATCTCAAGGGTGTGTTGTGACAGCCCATTGGCATTCCAGAGCACCATTTTTATGAAGTCCAGTGTTCAGTTAGTTTGGTTGTGAGATTCAGGATTAGTTTAGTGATTGTTGATATCATTAATTCTTTTATGTTGGGTTTCTTTCACTGTTTGTTTTATTGTCAAATTCATTTGCTTGCAGTGATGTTTTGTTTTGCACTATTTCAGCATATCCTGTTCCAGTTGTTGATGGACCATATCATTATTTTCTGCTGTCATGTGGCTGTTTTGATTTTTGAACCTTAGTGAGTGCTGGTGGGAATTTGAATTTCTGGAGTTCTCTATAAACTTTGCAGCCTTTATAATTTGCTGGATGATTGCCTTTGCGTAGGGCTTGTTACATAATGAAACTCCAGATGAATGAATGTAGTGTATTATATGTGTGTAAGAATGTACAATGTGTATAATAATAATAATAAGGCGACCTCCGTTCTGCAGCGGTCAACATGCCTGCCTGCGACATGGAAGCCCCGGGTTCAATCCCTGGCCAGGTTGTGATGGAAAACAATCTTTTCCTGATTGGCCTGGGTCTTGGAAGTTTATCTATATTATGTATCTATTATAAATATAATAGTATCGTTGAGTTAGTATCCCATAACACAAGTCCATGTCTATAAGAATCATCATCATCATCTCAGCGTATAGTCCCGGTTGCACCTGGGGCCCGCTTACCTACTAATACGCGTCCATTTCGCACGATCTCTGACATCCCGTGGTGTGAGATTGTTGGCATGCGTATGTCATCTCTTACAACGTCAAGCCAGCACTTTTTTAGTCTACCTCGCTTGTTTCGGCTCGGCGGAGGCGCCATGGCAAGACATTTGTTACCCACGTAACTTAGTTTTCGTAAGACGTGACCGTACCAGCGTAAGAGACTCTCTTGCAGTTTGTCTGCTATGTCACGAACACGGAGACTGCCACGGATGCGGGAGATTCTGATGCGGTCTTTCCGCGTAACTCCACACATCCACCGCAGCATATTCATCTCCGTCACACGGAGCTCCTGCTTGTGTCGCTCAAGCACAGGCCACGCATCACTGCCATACAGAAAAACAGGTCTAATGATGGTTTTGTAGACCTGTCCCTTAAGCTAAACCGCCAAAATTTTGGGGTCACAATTGACACCTGTCACCTCACGCCATTTTGCCCAAGCTGCGGAAATGCGTGCATTAAACGCAATCAATGTCGCCGGACTCGTGGAGCACTTTTTTTTTTTTTTTTTTTTGCCGGGGTGGAAATCCTTATAGGATGCCCGCCGCCCTGTGGTGGGCGACGGGGTATGTCAGACTTTTACTGACTAAAACCACCCCGGTGTGTCTTCTATCACGAGCGCGCGTGGGGCCGCGTTAGTCTAAATTCTTCCACGGCCCCACACCCTCGTGCTGGCCCAGTCTGTCCGGGCCTCGTCTCCTGCACGGGGTAGTGGGGTGTTAAACTACCCCGTGCATCGCCTCAAAGGCGCGCGACGACACTCGCGCGCGCCTTCGCCTCGGGGTCCATCAATGGGGGGCGGGGACTTCCCCATGTCCCTCGCCCCTGGACCCATTCATGGGGGGCGGAAGAGGGCGTTATCCGCCCTTCCTCGGCGCCCGGGGCGTCTTCTGCGGCCCGGGAAGGGAGTTGATATCTCCCTCTCCCGTTCCGCAGCTTCCTTCTGCGACATCACGTCCTCGCAGAAGGACACCACCGCGTCCCACGACTCTGAGCTGCCGACCATCCTCCGCACTACTTCTGGCAGCGTCAGGTCGCCTCCTACTTCATTTGTGAGGACACGGCGCTGCTCCTCCCATTCTACACACTCGGAGAGCGTGTGCTGCGCCGTGTCCTCCCCGCATTGGATGCACTGGTGGCACCGAGCGTCCGGCTCCCTGCCTAAGCGACGCAGGTACTTGCCGAAGCAGCCATGCCCCGACAGTACCTGCGTCACCCTGAACGACAGGGAGCCGTGCCTCCTCCCGAGCCAGTCGTCGAGTACTGGCCGGATCGCCTCGACGGTAGCAAGGCCGGCTGTAGGGCGCATAAGCCTCTGCCGCCAGTCCGCCACCAGGACCTGACGGAGCTCCTCTCGGCGCAGCTCGATCTGCCGCTGCACCGGACTGGAGCCCCGTGTCCGCTCTTCCTCTCGCCATCGGTACAACGACGCGAGTACTTTCGCCTCTAGGTCCCAGGGCGGGGATCCGGCCAGGACGCAAGCCGCCTCGTAGGATATCGTGCGATACCCGCGGACGACCCTGACGGCCATCGCCCTCTGCGGCTTGCGCAGAATGGCGAGTGTTCCGGCCGTCAGGTCCATCAGGGATCACACAGGGGCCCCATACAGGGCCATGGACCGCACGATTCCCACGTACAACCGCCTACAGGCGGCGCTCGGGCCCCCCATGTTGGGAAGCAACGTTGATAGTGCGCCCGCTGCACCCATCAGCTTGGGCGCCAGCCGCCCGAAGTGGGGTCCGAAATCCCACCGGCTGTCGAGCACCAATCCCAGGTACTTCATGGTGAACTCGACAGCTATCCGGGCCCCACTGACCACGATATGTGATCCCGCCGCCGGCGCACGCCGGGGGCCATGGAAAACCATGGCCTCCGACTTGTCAAGGGCCACCTCCAGGCCCAGGCGCCGGATGCGGTTCACCACCTGTGACACCGCAGCTGTGGCTATCAACGTCGCTTCCCTGTACGAGCTCCCCCGGGCAGTGACAAGCGTGTCGTCCGCATAACACGTCAAGTCGGCGCCCGACGGGAGCTCGCCTCTCAGCACCCAGTCGTAGCCGATGTTCCACAGGAGCGGTCCCAAGACCGATCCCTGTGGAACACCGCACGACATTTGGTGCCGACCGGCACCGTCACGTCCCCGATAGATGACGCATCTGTCCTCCAGATAAGCCCCTACTATGCGGCGGAGGTAGGGAGGCACCCGATGGTATTTCAGGGCCTCCCTAATACAGCTCCAGGGTAGGGTGTTGAAGGCGTTAGAAATGTCTAAAGACACCGCCAACACCACCCCACCCCGGGACACCGTATCCTCCGCCAGGGCTCTCACGCGCATGATGGCGTCTATGGTGGAGCGCCCCCGACGAAAACCGAACTGTTTGTCGTCCAGGTTCGGCCCCTCTCCGCACAAGTGGCCGACGAGGCGATCTGCGATTATGCGCTCAAAAAGTTTGCCCGCCTCGTCGAGCAGCACTATGGGCCGATACGCGGACGGCGAGTCCGCGGGGCGCCCCTCCTTCCTGAGCGGGACCAGCTTCCCCTCCTTCCACACACTGGGAAACTGACCCTGCTCGAAGCATGCCGTGAAGAGCCCCCTCAGCTGTCGCTCTAGCTCCTTCAGAGCAAGGACGAGAGCTCGGCCAGGAACTCCGTCGGGTCCGGGCGCTTTATTCTTGGCCCGGAGCGGCGACACGGCCGCTCCCGTCTCTGCTTGCGTCACCACGGGGACATCGGTGCCCTCTTCTTCTGGAGATTCTGTGACTGAGGGTGAAACCATCGCCGGGGGAACATGTCCCGCCCGCTCAGGGAAGAGGGTGGATACCACCGCCTCCAGCAGCTGGGGGTGCATACTTTGCACCAGTGGGGGCGCCCAGGGACGCAACTTGCCCCGTACCCAACGGTAATGGCGCCCCCACGGGTCCCGATCTAGGGACCCCAGCAGCTCTTCCCTGGCCCGCGACTTGGAGTCACCGATGGCCAGCCACAGAGTCTCCTGAGCCGCGCGGTACGCCCCATACCGCGCGGCCTCCTCGACGGGATCCTGTCGACGTCGTCTCCGGTAGCGCGTGTACTGGCGGCGAGCCGCGACGCACTAGACGCGCAACCGCGCAATGTCGTCGTTCCACCAGTACACGTTGCGCCTTGCGGACTGTTGGCGGACGTGGGGCATGGACGCGTCGCAGATCTGCGTCATCGCCCCGCGAAACCGCAGCGCCTCCGGTGGAGCACATACCCCAAGTATTTAAATTGCTCTGTGCACTCGACCATGTCTCCGCCTATGCACACTGGCATAGGGTCTGTGGTGTTGCTGGCCATGTACACCGTCTTCGCCACATTGAGTTTAAGACCTCCGTTCTCAAGCGAGTTCTTCCACACTTTTACCCGCCGCACCAACCGTTCCCTGTCCGCGTCTGCCAGCACGATATCATCAGCATAGCATACATGAATTTTTCATGCTGTCTGACAAGACGTCTAATATCAGACTGAACAGGAACGGACTAAGGACGGATCCCTGGTGAACTCCGACGGTGATGGGGAAGGGTTTAGTATCGTCAACAGCGCTCCTAACAACGGAATCGGAATTGAAGTACATGTCTCGAATTATGTCAACTTAGGCTTCTGGTACCCCTTTGGACCTCAGTGCCCCCCAGATTTCCCCCCGAGGGAGGACAGTCGAAGGCCTTCTGCATATCTAGAAAGAGCATAATATGCAGAGGCGTGTTCTTCAATCTGTATTTCTCCATGGTGATCCTTAGGGCGAAGATAGGGTACGTGGTTCCGTATCTTGGATAGAATCTATATTGACATGTCGAGATAGTATATTCCTGCTGGATCCTAAAATCCTCTCAAAGATCCAATAAGATTACAGTTTGCTGTGCTGCAGAAATCCACGCGGTGGCGCGAGCGTTCTCCATATATGATTCATCGATCGAGGGAGAGCGCGCCGTGTGATTGGTCGGTGTAGAGAACGCATTAATCCACATTAGGAACGTGCAGATCGGTGCTTAGCGTTTTTACCGCGCGCATCGACGGTGGGCAACAGATGTGCTCGAGTGCCAAGTTTTTGCAGGCGACTTTCTCAACGGGTGTCACAGCTACGGCGCCGCCCGCCGGCAGCGGCGCCCGCCATGACGGCGGCAGATTCTATGTGTTGCAGCTGCTACAGTTTTATTATTTTCTTTTTGTTTTAATTCCACATTATATATTTTTGTTTTATAAACATTGACAATGCTTTTTTTAGTGGTGCGCTGTTTGATGTTCCAGATGTTAGTGCAATCATGACCAAGCTCATTTAGAGCATCTTTTATATCTTCTATGCTGGTAGAAGGGTGTATGTTTTTAGGACTACTTTGAAACTCCTGTCTTGTTATTGTTTGTATGTACAGAATTCAGTTTTCTTTTTTTCTAATTCTTTGACCACAGTGGTATATGCTTCAGAAGATTTAGTTTGTACTTTTACTTGTTCATTACGAAATACTTTTAGATCATAGTTATTATTTGCATGTATTTCCAAGAGGTTTATAAGTGGCTGAATGTTATTCTATCAAAAAAATGGGGGTGGCTTATCTATCTTAAGCCAATATGCATAGAGTTTGCTCAGCTTTTGTGACTTAGGTGGTTCTGGGTTTGTTTGCTGCCGTTTTTTATTCATGGCTTGCACCCAATCTTTTTCATGATTATTTGTTGGGGTTGTTGCTGCAGTAGGAGAATCTTCTATGATATGTACCTCAGTAATGGTGGTGTTTGGTAGAGTCTCTTTACTGGATGTTGATTGTTGGGGATTTTGTTGTTCCCTGTTAGTAGCATGTGTTTGGCTTCCAGCTGAGGCACTTCTCGGCCTTTGGAGAAGACTTGGGTGAAAGGCTTGCTGCACATATCTTTTGTTTTGATCAGTAGCATTTACTGTCACGGGGGCCTGGGTATTAACCCGCGTGGAGTCATCGGTAGCAAATTTCACACCTGCCAGCACGGATACTGGTAGGCGCCGGGGGTTAGCAGGATCGCATGACATATCACAATCACTATTATTCGATATTTTCATTTTAAAGGTACTAATAGTGTTATTGTGTCGCTATTGCCACGACTTTCAAGGGTGATTTCTGATCCGCTTGACCTGTGGACGCCTGTTGCTCGTTAAGCACCACCCGGGGGGAACGTGTAGGGTGGGCCTGGGAAAGGTGGTAAATCCTACGGATGCGAGCAACTTCTCCCTCCGTCACGACATAAAGCAAGAGGAATACGAAAAATACCTTAAAACATTAGGGCGGCGGTTTGTGTTTGGCGGTGACTTTAATGCCAAGCACACGTTCTGGGGTTCTCGGACTATAAATGCAAAAGGCCGACTGTTACGCTTAGCGATAAATAAACTCCGACTGGGCATTATCTCAACAGGAAAACCGAATCGAAATAGGAGGCCAGATCTCATTGACTTTTGTGTTCCCAAAGGTATTAGCAATACTGACTTCAATTACAACTCCAGTACTGACCTGTCCTCTGACCATTTTTCTGTAGAAGTATTATTGAGTCGAAGAATTATGCAAAAGGAAACACCTTGTCGACTACATATCCATACAAATCTCTTGATGTCAAAGTACCGCTACGGGAGGATGAAGACATTATAAGCGCAGTTGAACATTTTAACAACACAGTCCAACCGACTGCATGGGAAGTCACGCCTCCATCAAAGCCCATAAATCAAGATGGACTCCAATGCTCGCCATCTATTAGAAGGAAAGGTCAAATCTGCAATCAGAAAACTAAAAGTAGGGAAAGCGGTTGGATACGATTTAATTACATCAATCATTCTAAAGGAGCTACCAGAGCAGGGCATTATATTCCTAACGCAGTTATATAACGCCATTCTTCGAAGGGAATATGTACCTCCGCAATGGAAGGTAGCTAAAATTATAATGATCCTGAAACCAGGCAAGGGTCCAGAAGATGACAAATCATATCGCCCAATTAAAACGTAAGGGAAACATTGATCCTTGGAAGATTAAATCCAATTGTTAAAGAAAACAACCTAATACAATTCAGGGAAAAACACGGTACAATCGAGCTAATCTATAGACTGGTTGATGGTATATCAAAATCATTCGAACTAAAAGAATACTTTACAGCTTCCTTCCTTGATATGTCACAGGCGTTTGATAGAGTCTGGTATGATGGAGTTTTGTATAAAATCAAAAAGACACTGCTCACCAACTTTTACAGTCTAATAAGGTCCTACCTGCTCGGCACACACTTTTTCGTTAGTTACGGTGAAGCAAACACGTAACTTAAATAAATTCAAGCGGGAGTGCCGCAAGGTAGTGTAATGGGACCTGTTCTGTTTCTTCTTTACACCGCAGACTTGCCAATATCTGACGATGTTGTTATGGGCACATTTGCTGATGACACAGCTATTATAGCATCAGATCACTCACCAATTAAAGCTTTTCACAAAATACAGAGCAGCCTGGATAAGATCACGGCATGGCTAAAGGACTGGCGCATCAAAGCCAATGAAACAAAATCACTTTAGGTTACATTTACTACTCGGCGACAGACTTGTCCCCCAGTCACACTAAATGCTGTACAGCTTCCACAATCTGACGAAGCGAAATATCTTGGAATGTATCTAGACCGACGCCTAACATGGAGAAAACACATTTGTAACCAAACGCCTAAAGGGACAGCAAGTGCGCAAAATGTATTGATTGATGAATAGAAACAGCTAGCTCTCAATGGAAAATAAACTTATGTTATACAAAACTGTTATAAAGCCAATATGGACATACGGAACACTATGCTGCTAAGGGTCACGGCTGCCAACTCTAATCTGGAAATCCTATAAAGGTTTCAATCAAAAATGCTAAGGATGATAGTAGACGCACCATGGTATGTCACTAACGAAAGAAAGTATTGTTGAATGTCTCCCAGACAGATTGCAATAATAAATAAATATAATAAATAACACCTCAACTAAGTGTGCAAAGAGGTGTTTATATATATATACCCTTTCACCTTTTCACCGACTTCAAAAGGTTCATAACTCTTTTGTTGGGCTTGGTATAACTTTTTATAACAAGATACCCTCTGCATTGCTAGACTTGCATTACAATGCATTTAAAGCACAAATCAAATCTAAGCTTTGTTCAAAAGCATATTATTCCATTAATGATTATTTAAATGATAAGAATAACTGGTCGCTCTGATTAACTCAGGACAATGTTTGTGTTCTTTCTCCGGAATTAGCTTACTGATACGTTATATGAGTTCATATAATTTACTTTTTTACATTACATAAATATGTAAGCTGTCACGTCCTTTATGCCTGGGGCTTTTATTTAAGTAATAAGTTTTTAGTTTTGCTTGCTGATATTTTGGCGTGGTAGCTGGCATATGATAAATAATTTCATTGTTGTTGTATTTTATTGTGTTCATCACTATAAGAAGTATTGTATAAAGCCGTGTGTTTTTTTTTTTTAAATGAACAGACGAAATACTTCTTCTTCTAATACCACTTCTTCTTCCCAGCGAAAGCACTAGGAAGTGTCGATGGGTGGGCGTTTTGTGCTGATTCTCAGCCTAATTTGAATAAATAACTTTTTGATTGATTGATTTTGATTTTGATACGTTAGTTTAATATTGGTAATATTGTTAAATATTGTTATTTAGCTGCATTCAGTTGGACTGGAAGCCAACCCTAAGATAGTTGGAAAAAATTTAAGCAAATGATGATGGAATTAGTTTATACAAAGAAACTTTAACAATGAATACAGTGGAGCCCCGATAATCCGGCCCCGGCTAATGCTTAATACTTGTATTCGCTGATTCACAATTGAAAAAATTACAACTTGTTCGCACCAATTTGTAACCTTAGCATTAGATCTGTAATTTGTCGGATTACAAGGTAAACTTTTGTAAAAAAAAAAAAATGGAATATAGGGGTCTTAGGTAATACTCTATAATCCGACAATAGGGATGTATCCAAGGTATGAAAATCAAAAAAATAATTAGTCCGTCTTACAGATAATAAACAAAATTAAGACCCGTATTTTTTATTTTGTCTTAATTACCAAAAATTACTGAGATATAGCGTATTAAAGTTACAGAGTGGGGACTAATTACGTCACGCCGTTCTATATTTTGCACCATGGCGTGACGTTATGCGACATTTCAAATCAATATATCTTCCTAAGTATTTGAATAAAAGAAAAAATAAAAAATACGTGTTCAATATTTTTTATAAAGCTATCTGACGGACATTAAATTATTTTTTAGGATACAAGCCAATTTCGACATAGATTTCGATGGTACGACACTGCCCTGCAAAATGTTTGTCGGACTACTGGGGATCTACTGTAGTTTAATGTCTTTGGTTTGTTAATATAAAACTAAATGAAACTACTAAAAAATCACAGACACATGGACATATTCCCTTTTATTCATAAACGTTGCTTAAAGTTAACTAGTGATTAGCGAATATTTAACCATATTTTCGATGTTTGCACGTTATAAATAATATTGCAATTGGTTTCTAGGTACTCAATCGCCTAGGCTACAAAGCTCCTGACCTGAGTCTACACTTAGTGGAAATCTCTTCGACAATGCAATCAGTGCAAGCTAATCGTTTGTGCATATCTCATAGGGAAGTTGATATTGAAAAGCCACATAACTATGAAGTAAGAATTCATATTATCGTTTTTCCTGTTGTGTTGATTTTTTTTAGTTACTTATCGTCAATATGAATGTGGATTGCTGTTGCTTGAGTGGATACCAGTTGGAGAAATAATGGAGTAAGTGAAAGGTGACCCTTTTATTCATAAATGTTTCTCAAAATTAACTAGTGATTAGCGAATGTTTAACCATGCATTTTTGACATTTGCGCGTCACTTAACTTTAATATTCGTTTATGAATCAACATCATAGTGTTTAAGGGGTTTATTCAAAAACGAATATAAATAAAGTTAAATCAAAAACTTGTTTGGTTAAACACTCGCTAATCACTAGTTAACTTTAAGCAAAGTTTATGAATAAAGGGTGATATGGCCAGAAACTGGTGACTACCAAGATGTCTAATGGAGATGTAGGGAAAGAAAAGACATCTTCCACTAACCCCGAAATAAATTTAGTTTAGGAAAGGAAAAGGGTGATGATAACTGTTTTGTAATTGTCTAATTGTTACTTTAAAAAGTTGCATAAGATATCTGTAACAAATTTTGTCATAGAATAAGTTAAACAAAAATACTTTGAATGAACCTCACAACTCTGCTTTTACTCAGGTGTACAGACGACACCCCATCAAGGTACTACAATCTGTCAGATTTCCTTATTAGATTTTCAACTTTATCTCTAAAGCATTAAGGCTCAAGGTTGATTGGGAATGTCTAACAGTTTGGGGCAGTTTGACCTGGTGTCGTCCGTACCTAGAGGCACAGCAAAAGAAAGACAGAGTTGTGAGTTTCCAGTCCAGTTCTAGGCTATAACAAATTACAACCTGATTCAAACTTCATGGTGACTCTGCAGTGCTCTGTTTACTGCACAGCAACTCACATTTCACCCCTGTAACTGTTTAGCAACTCACCTCATGCTCCAAGCCAACACAAAGTTGGAATAATGCTGTTAAATATTAATTGGCTCTCACCAGGGAAGCGGGCAGCAGGGCTTCTACTGTGGAACATCAAACTTCTGCGTTCCCAACCCGCCTGCCAAGAGTGGGGATTTGACAACCCCCCTCCCCCATGTAATGAAAGCCTTGGGGAGGCCTTTGTCCAGCAGTGGACCTCAATAGGCTGTAGCAGATATTAATTATGCTTCTTCAACTGCCTACTGTGGTAGTTTTTGTATTTACAGTATGTTAAGAAAACTCTGTCCGACCCATAAGGATAATAAAGGTTAGGTAAATACATGACCAAATATAATATAAAATTGTACGTAATCATCATAGTACCAATACAAATGTATTTTGAAATAATCTTTTTTTCCCGCGAATTAATTCCAACTTCCCCGAAATTTGGTAATTTTTAAAAAAGTGACAACACCGGTATTATTATGAGCGAATAGCGATGCGACCACGTGCCGCGTGCCCTGTCGCCCGCCGCCTCTGCCGCCGCGCGCGGAAGGGTGGTTAACGCAGATTTATTAAGTTACCTCTTTTTGCGAAATAATATTTATTTTTTTAGGTGGATTTTTTTTTTATTTAGCCCGGTTTTGTATGCATTAGTAGAATCAGTTATCGATACCTAACAACACCTTCACGGGTCGGACAGGGCTTTCTTAACATACTGTATAATACCTAACTAAAATCTGCCATTATGACTTTATTATAGCAGATTTTAGGTGTTACCGGTTATGTTATAGACACATATGTATGTGATGATATAATTTTAATTTTTAGGGTGAGACAGTGGGTGGCATCAAGGTCTACTGGTATAATGACTTGAAGAAAGTGCCTAATAACTTCTCCTGGTACATAGCACATGAGTTCTTTGATGTGCTTCCAATACATAAGTTTGAAGTAAGTTGCAGTCGCTTATAATAATTTCATTTGGAGGTGGTAGGCCATAACATCGGCTGCCGGCAGAAGTTACTGCCCACCAGACAAAGTCTTGCCGCCAAACGATTCTCGTCGTGTTCCGGCATGATGTTTCGTGAAGCCGTACGGAGGACGGGTCTGAGCAGTCATGTTGCGATGTGTGCCGGTTACGATGCGCCAAGTGTTGTTGTGTCGGGAGTTTGGTCGTGGCGTTTCTCCAGATCAATCTCAGTCTGGCGCAGCAATCTGGGTTTAACATTGCATCACCTCACTCAACTACAGTCTTCCTTCCTATTCACTTAGTTTTTTTGAGTGAATAGGCTCTTAATAAACTTGCGCGCTTTATCATCAACGATTGCATCACTGCTTACCATTGTTCCAGTTTGCCGTCAAGCACAAGTTTATAATTATAAATAAAAAATAATATACACAGTATTTAATATTTATTATATGTAAAATATATTAGTTAAGCAGGCTTTATTCACTCGCTCACAGATACTCGGAGTTAGTAAAAGTAATAGTGTTATTAGATACTAATAGTAAATATTATTATCCTGTACTTTTTTCTTATCTTTCAGAAAACTGATAAAGGTTGGCGAGAACTCCTAATAGACCTTGACGGACAAGACAAACTTTATTACAGAATAACCGCAGAAGAGACTACCTCTTCCAAGTCCCTAATTAGACCACCATTGGATTCTGGTGACAGAACGGAGCTTGAAATCAGTGCTCGAAGTCTGGGTATTGCAAGACAATTGGCGACGAGGGTGGATAAGTATGGGGGTATAGCCTTAATTGCAGATTATGGACATGAAGGAGAAAAAGGAGATACTTTTAGGGTGAGTAGTAAGTACATTTTTATTTCAGGCCTCATTATTGGGCGTTTGAAATAAAAAATATACTAGTAGGAATGTTCATCTTATTTTCATAGTTTCCCTATGCTAGCCTTTTTTCTCTCTCTCTATTTTTTTTTTATTATACAGTATGTTAAGAAAACCCTGTCCGACCCGTGAAGGTGTTGTTAGGTATCGATAACTGATTCCACTAATGCATACAAAACCAGGCTAAACTTAAAAAAAAAAAAAATCCCCTAAAAAAATAAATATTATTTCGCAAAAAGAGGTAACTTAATAAATGTGCGTTACCACCCTTCCGCGGGGGGCGGGCGGCAGGGCTCGCATCGCTATTTGCTCATAATAATACCGGTGTTGTCACTTTTTTAAAAATTACCAAATTTCGGGGAAGTTGGAATTAATTCGCGGGAAAAAAAGATTATTTCAAAATTCATTTGTATTGGCGCTATGATGACTACGTAAAATTTTATATTATATTTGGTCATGTGTTTACCTAACCTTTATTATCCTTATGGGTCGGACAGGGTTTTCTTAACATACTGTATACTAGCGACCCGTCCCGGCTTCGCACGGATGCAATGCTGATGCTAATTACAATTCAGAAAACTGTTAAAGTTATATAAAAAAACCGGCCAAGTGCGTGTCGGACTCGCGTAGAAGGGTTCCGTACCATTGATTTATTAAATTAAAGGATTTAAGTTATTTGTGTGAAAGATTACGCGGTAATAAGCGGTTTACGATTTACGAGGTATTAAAAAAAAACTAGTTCTAGATCTCGTTCAAAATATTTTTTGTTGGTAGCTTTTATAGTAATGTACATCATATGTTTTATTTTTGCATCAAAATCTTAATGCGGTTCACAGAATACATCTACCTACCATGTTTCAACAGTATAGCTCTTATAGTTTCGAAAAAAAAAAATGGCTGCATTAGCCAGATTTTGCCGTAAAAAGTAAATGACACAAAAATGTTATTGGGGGTTTTATAGATTTAATCATTCAAGGGGACAGGGAAAAAGAAAGTGACTTCATTTTATAATATGTAGTGATAAAACCTGTTAAAACCTATACCATTATTTCTAGGCTTTCCACAAGCACAAAGTGGTGAATCCTCTAGAAAATCCTGGCAAGTGCGATTTGACAGCTGATGTGGACTTCTCGCAATTAAGGGTCGCAGCATCTAAGACTCCATCCAATGAAAACTATGCCTTAGTCATGGGCCCTGTCAAGCAGAAAGATTTCTTGGAGAGATGTCAAGCTGAAGCTAGGCTTAAGGTGAGAAACTGTAATGATCTTGAAAGAAAAATATTAACCAACTACCTTATGTCCACCACTTCCTTCCCTTATTTATATTTCAGTTTTTTCAGCTTTTTTTCGGTGGTAGACCATAACATTCTCGGTGGTAGGAAATAACATTCTCGGTGGTAGGCCATAACATTCTCGATGGTAGACCATTACATCGGCTGCCAGTAGAAGTTACCACCCACCAGACGAAAGTCTGGCCACTAAGCGATTCGTCGTGTTCCGGCATGATGTCTAGTGAAGTCGTCCGGAGGACGGATCTCAGCAGTTGTGTTAAGATATGTGTCGGGTACGATGCGCCAAATATTGTTGTGTCGGGAGTTTGGTCATGGAGGGTAGCGGGATCCGAAGCACAATGTTCTGCTGGTCGACCGCGGCAGTTGGGGGCCTACTTAGTGTGTCAGCTACACACTAAAGGCTGCCCCGGAAACTGCGAAAAATCCCAGGGAAGCCCCACCGTGCCGGCTGGCGACCGGACAAGAGGACCCGATTGCGATCCTGGAGGGTTTCGGGCGTCCCCGTAGTCTCCAGATCAATCTCCCTCTGGCGCAGCATCGTTGGTCGTGTTGTTGGGTTTACCATTGCATCACTTCGCTCAACTGCCGTTTTCCTTCCTATTCTTTCTGTTTTTTTATCATTAGTTCTAGATCTTCTATCTTACTATTTCCTGCACAAAATAATTACTAAATACATACATAATCTTGTCATAACAAATTCTAACAGACCGAACTGGAAAAAAAGTAGAAAAATTAACCGATTTTTGTAGACTAGTTGCAAATCTCCTCGTTTATCTAACCTGCACGGAAATGCAGATTTCCCCACTCTAGTCTCTCCCAGTAATATACTCTGTGTGTAAGGAATACTTGTGTAAAACTTCAATTTGCCATTGAATGTAGACTGTACAGACACTAGTTAGTCAAGCTACTCGAAACTGTCAAATTTTAGCAATCAACCTTCAACCTAAATACTTTAAAGTTAAAATTGAAAATCTATTAAAGGAATATTACACACCGTACTAAAAGTAATTCCATATCTTCAGATTCTCATGGATAATGCAAAGACGGATGAGGAGCGGGAAAAAATAAAGAAATCCTATGAAATGCTGGTTGATCCTGCGAAGATGGGCGAAAGATTCAAATTCATGGCTTTTTATCCTTCAGCGATGGCGGAGCTGTTAAATAAGTACCCTCCTTTGGGTTTTTCAACTCCTCCTAAGTCTTAATTACTTTTGAAATAATTTAATATTTATATGAATTTAGATAATTGGTATGTACCTAGTTACTTTTTTGTAGGTATATTGATTAAATGATTTAAGTATTTGTTACGTAAGTGTTTCTTTTATAAATCAGTTCGATATTTTTTTACGAGGGCAATTTGCAGATGTTACATATTCCATCAAAACAGTATTTCATAATTTCGCCTTTCCCTTAAATCCTATCATTTTTTTGTCTTTTGAAAAAACGCAGTTATATGTCGCAAGTAAAGGCTTATGTTAATTGATCGATAAGGTATGCCTGCGAGAGTGCATGGCAGGCCGTCACCTCCTTCTGCGAAGCAATGATGCTGGCAAAGGAGGAGACGGAGCGCGTGAGGCGTGAGACGGGAATCCCAGCGCCCTCACGCCACTAGCCGCCGCAGTAGACGCCCTGCCCGGGTCGGGAGACGACACTTAACTCCCAGCCACCGTAGGTGCGGGCCTGCGGGCGGTGAGCAGTGGGCAGCTCGCCGCCCGGTAAGGACCAGGCCCAAGTCGACGGCGGGTCGTGTTTCACGCGCGCCTCAAAGAGATGTCAGCACATCGTGACGGGGTCCACGAAGACCGATGCCTCCTGGGTCAGGGTTGCGGGTTGGTTAAACAAGAAACCGCGGCCCTGGCCGTCGCACAAGCCAGTGAAGAAGCGCGGGTGGGTTTTAGTCAGTAAAAGTCTGACACACCCTTCCGCTCCGCCCAGAGCGGGAGAAGTCATTTGATGATTTCCCATCCCAAAAAAAAAAGGAATGCCTGCGAGGTCCGAATGCTGTAGGGCCCAGTATGATTGTGTTATATGAAGTCATTTTCTCTCATGTTCTACAGACGACAGCACATCAAGCTACTACAGATTCAGTCAGATTTCTTTATTACTACTCTGGCAACGGTGGGCAGCGAGAGGTCCCTCCCTACCGCGACAAAATCGCGGCGCGGCACGGCCCACGACGGGCACACCGCAAGGCTGTGTTCCGCTGTGTCCTCCGCCGCGCCGCAACCGTGGCACGACGGTGTCTCCTCCCGTCCTATGCGGTGCAGGTACCTGCCGAAGCAGCTGTGACCGGAGAGTACCTGCACCACATGGAAGGAGAGAAAACCGTGACTGTGAGCCAGTCCCTCAGGACCGGCCCGATGGCGTCTAGGGTACGGCGACCGAACACTACGAAGGCGAGGTTCTGCGTCCAATGCTGGACGATAGCGTCCCTCGCCTCCCGCCGGACAGCTGCCCTCTCCTCTGAGGCGCTCGCCCAGCGCCCGCCGTCCACTCGTACACTCTGGCGAGCACCCACACATCGAGCTCCCACGGTACGTACGGTAGGCCCGCGCTGTCCGCTGGGCGACAGCCCTTTGGGGCGCCTGAAGGGCGGTGAAATTCTCCCTCCTATGGAGGGAGTCCGTCCAAATAGGGGCCCCACATAGGGCCATAGGCAGTATGGCCGGTGTATAGATCACATGTTTGGCGGTCCCAAGTTTGGCATGAGCCATGAGAGGGCGTCCGCAGCTTTCAGCGGGCGCGTCGACACCCCACTGAAGTGCGGGCCGAAACGCCACCTGCTGTCCAACATGAGGTCCAGATACTTCATCTGGGCTTCAACCCCAATCCTTGACGCCCTCCACAAAAATGTGGGCGTCAGGTGGGAGGCACTGCCGGGGGCCATGAAAGATCATAGGGGCCGGAAGAGGACGTTATCCGCCCTTCCTCGGCGCCCGGTGCATCTTCTGCTTCCCGGGAAGGGAATTGAGATCTCCCGTTCCGCAGCTTTCTTCTACGACATCACGTCCTCGCAGAAGGACACCACCGCGCCCCACGACTCTGCGCTACCGACCATCCTCCGCACTACTGCCGGCAGTGTCAGGTCGTTCATTTGTGAGGACACGGCGCTGCTCCTCCCAAGCTACACACTCGGAGAGCGTGTGCTGCGCCGTGTCCTCCCCGCATTGGACGCAGGGGTGGCACAGAGCGTCCGGCTCCCTGCCTATGCGACGCAGGTACTTGCCGAAGCAGCTGTCCCCCGACAGTATCTTTTTTTTTTTTTTTTTTTTTTTTTTTTGTTGTCGCTGGGGAAAATGACAATTACGCATCCCCTCCCGTCGGGGGACGGGAAGGGTATGTGGGACTCCCCGGGAGAGAGCCTCCCGGTATACCCACTAAAAACCCCAGCGGCGCTCCGGCATCGCCGTAGTGGCGGGGGAGTGGGAAACTAGCACAGCCTGGGCTTCCTCTCCCCCGCCGGCGAAACCCGCCTAGTAAGGCGGGCCCTCATTTGCCCCTCCTAGGAGGGGGACCGAAGCTCCCACACGTGGTGAGCCCTGCAAGGCGGGCGCGGGCACCCCCGTGCCTCACGCCCGCCGCTCACCTCAGGGCGGGAGAAAGCGGGCGAAATCCCGCCTTCTCCTGCCCCTACGCCGCCTACGGAGCGCCGGAGCGAGGGGATCCTCCTCCCGCTCGCGCTCCGCGGCCTCCTTCTGCGACATCACGAGCTCGCAGAAGGAGGCCATCGCCGCCCAGGCTCCCTCGCTCCCCACCATCGCTCTGACGACGGCGGGCAGCGAGAGGTCCCCTCCTACCGCCGCGACAAGATCGCGGCGCGGCACGGCCCACGACGGGCACACCGCGAGGGTGTGGTCCGCCGTGTCCTCCGCCGCGCCGCAACCGTGGCACGACGGCGTTTCCTCTCGTCCTATCCGGTGCAGGTACCTGCCGAAGCAGCCGTGACCGGAGAGTACCTGCACCAGACGGAAGGAGAGGAACCCGTGACGCCTGTCGAGCCAGTCCTTCAGGACTGGCCCGATGGCGTCGAGGGTGCGACGGCCGAACACCGCGGAGGCGAGGTCGCGCGTCCAATGTTGGACGATGGCGTCCCTCGCCTCCCGGCGGACGGCCTCCCTCAACTCCGGGGCCGGACGCTCGCCCAGCGCCCTGCGCCCCGCCGTCCACTCGTACACTCTGGCGAGCACCCAGGCCTCGAGCTCCCAAGGCGGGGTGCTCGCCAGAGCGCATGCCGAAGCGAAACCTACCGTGCGGTAGGCCCGCGCTACCCGCTGGGCGATGGCCCTTTGGGGCGCCCGAAGGGTGGTGAGGTTCTCCCTCCTGTGGAGGGAGTCCGCCCAAATTGGGGCCCCGTAAAGGGCCATGCTCCTCAGTATGCCGGCGTATAACCGCCGGCACCGAGTGCTCGGCCCTCCCATGTTCGGCATGAGCCATGAGAGGGCGTCCGCGGCTTTCAGCAGGCGCGTCGACAGCCCGCTAAAGTGCGGGCCGAAGCGCAGCCTGCTGTCCAGCATGAGGCCCAGATACTTCATCTGGGCCTCAACCCCGACCCTCACCCCCTCCACATAAATGTGGGCGTCGGGTGGGGGGCGCTGCCGGGGGCCGTGAAAGAACACGGCCTCCGTTTTGTGCAGCGCCACCCTCAAGCCCAGGCGGCGGATCCTTCCCGCCACTAAGGATCCGCCCGCCGACGCCAAACTGGCCGCCTCCCGGAAGGTGCTCCCGCGGGAAGTGAGGAGAGTGTCATCTGCGTAGCAGATGACACTCGTACCTCGTAGGAGGATTCCCCGCAGGAGCCAGTCATAACCGACGTTCCACAGAAGAGGCCCTAGAACGGACCCCTGTGGAACGCCGGTTTCTACGCCATACCGCCGGACCTGGCCAGCCCCGTCCACGAGGAGGACGGCACGGTCCTCCAAGTAGCTGGCCAGGAGGCCCCGCAAATAAAGGGGCACACCGTGGAACCGGAGCGCCTCCAGGATGGTGGAGTGGGGGATGGAGTTGAAGGCGTTGGCAATGTCGAATGACACAGCCAACACTCCATCCCCCACTCCTACCGCCTCTGTCACCTGGCCCTTGAGACGGGCCAGGGCGTCCACTGTCGAACGCCCAGCTCGAAAACCGAACTGGGCGTCCGACAGGTCCGGTCCCACGTCCCGCAGATGGCGCTTCAGGCGGGCGGCGATAATCCCCTCGAACATCTTACCGGCCTCGTCAAGCAAGACGATGGGCCGGTAAGCCGAGGGGGAGTCCGCCGGCCGCCCCTCCTTCCGGAGGAGGCACAGTTGGCCATCCCGCCAAGGTTTCGGGAACCTCCCCGACGCGAAGCACGCGTCGAAGAGGTCCCGAAACCTTCCCTCCATCTCGGTGACCGCGATGGCCACCACCCTGGCGGGAACGCCGTCGGGGCCAGGAGCCGTCTTTTTGGCGCGGAGACGGAGTGTCGCCGCGCCAAATTCCTCCTCTGAAACCGGAGGAGGAGGAGCTTCCTCCTCCGGTTCTTCCCTTGGCGGGCCCATCACTGGTGGGGCGAAGTGCGGATCCCTGCGCGGAAACAGGGACCGTACCACCCCATCCAGGAGTGCTGGTTCGAGGGTCTCGGCAACCGGGGGACCAATGCGACGCAGTTTGTTCCGCGCCGCCTTATATGGCCTCCCGAATGGGTCGTTGTCGAGACCCTCCAGCAGCTCAGCCCTCGCCGCGTCCTTGGCGGCGCCGATGGCCGACTTAAAGGCCGCCCTCGCCCCCACGTATGTGGAGTAGAGGCGGTCCTCTTCGGCCTCGTCCCGTCGGCGCCGCCGACGCGATCGGGTGTAGGCCCGCCGTGCCGCCACGCAGGTGGCCCGCAGCTCCGCCAACTCCTCCGACCACCAGTACACGGCGCGTCGGGGAGGTGGACGTCTCGACCGAGGCATGCTGGCGTTGCATACCTCGGTCAATGACCCCCGCAGTCGGGCCGCCGCCGCGTCCACGTCCAGGACGTCCACGCCGGGACCGTGTCCTCCCCGCATTGGATGCACTGGTGGCACAGAGCGTCCGGCTCCCTGCCTATGCGACGCAGGTACTTGCCGAAGCAGCTGTCCCCCGACAGTATCTGCCTCAACCTGAACGACAGGGAGCCGTGCTTCTTCCGAGCCAGTCGTCGAGTACTGGCCGGATCGCCTCGACGGTAGCGAGGCCGTTAGGGCGCATAAGCCTTTGCCGCCAGTCCGCCACCAGGACCATACCCACATGCAACCGCCTACAGGCGGCGCTCCGGCCCCCCATGTTGGGAAGCAACGTTGATAGCGCGCCTGCTGCACCCATTACCTTGGACGCCAGCCGCCAGAAGTTAATTTAACCTAACCTATTTGCTTTCGTTTTCCGCGTGAGCCGACTAGGAGGGGGTTTGGATAAAGTCATGATGTGGCCACTATGCTACAATATTTCAATGTTCTTTATAAATTATTCACTGAATGTATTTTTACTACATAAATCACGCGCTTATATTTAGTAAACAACACTATAAATAATTTTAAAAGTCCAATGAAAAATGAGCGTGACACTCAGCTTGACTTTCCCGCCAAAAACTCCCATATTACAGAACGTCACTCAAAACTCAAGCATTACTTATGTCTCGTTTGAACGTACGAACCTTAGGTCCGTATTCCAAAAGGAAACTCAAGCATTGGTCTCTGTTTAAGCATTACTTAAAACTAGTTTCAACCAATCAAATGGCTTGAAACGAGACTTAAGTAGAGCTTGAGTTTTGAGTGACGTTCTGTAATACGGACCTTAGTGTCGGAAACATTAAGGTCTGTATTCTAAACTAAGCTAAACTAGTTTCAACCAATCAAATGGCTTGAAACGGCACTTAAGTAGAGCTTGAGTTTTGAGTGACGTTCTGTAATACGCACCTAAGTGTTTAGGGTTGTAACTAGTGTTGTGACACAATACGCCACATGTATGTGCACACTCCGTGCGACGCATCAAGGTATACATTTCCACTTTTATCAGATTGCATAATCATCATCTCAGCGTATAATCCCGATTGCATCCGCGGCTTTTGCGTTGGAGCCCGGGGTCCCCTTTCCTACAATTATTCCTCCATCTCGCACGATCTTTGGCATCCAGTGGTGTGAGATTCTTGGTACGCATGTCATCTCTTACAACGTCAAGCCAGCACTTCTTTGGTCTACCTCGCTTGTTTCGGCCCGGCGGAGGCGCCACGGCATATTATACATATATTTTTGTTTAGTTTGAAGTCATGAGATTTATAGCTCGATGTGACGCCGCACGTTCACTTGTGTTGTCGGAGCCCGCTGGTTCTCTTTAGTATTTTTTTTTTTTTTTTTTGTATGTGCCGTCCTGTCACTTCTTGCATGGCAAGAATTCTTTTTTGCCAGTATTTTATTTTTCTTTTGTCTTTCCGCTATATTTTTTGCGGCTTCTGCCTTGTCTTTTTTTCTGGGTTGCTTTTTTCCCAAGTCAATATATATGTTTCTTTTCTTTTCTATTTTACATCATTATTTTTACATTTCTTAAATCTAAATCTTCTAAAAATACTGTTACACAATTTCACACTTCTATCGTTTACATTAAATTCTAAATTCTTGCCGACGGCACAGCGCTTGGCTGTGCTGCTCTCGTCCGGTTCCTTTCAATGGCCACTTTTGCAACCTTGAGGCAAAACCGCTCCAGGTACGGCCTGGAGTGCTTGTCCGCCATAAGGTCGGCTATGGATCTTTCTGTTAGTTCTATGCCAGTACTTACTTCCAGGTCGTACCTGTCGCGGTTGTGCCTCGGGCATTCCAACAGCAGATGTTGCACTGTCTCCGTGGCCTGTGTGTCACACACGCAGGCTGGACTCTCCTTCAATTTGAAGCGATGCAGGTACGCGGCGAAGCCGCCGTGACCGGTCAAAATCTGCGCCCAGATAGACGTCCTGTCGAGGCACTTCAGGACCCTGCGCGCGCACACCACGTCGGGGAAGAACATCCGCGTGACCCCAGCCGTGGCCCCGCCGGTGTACCTCCCGTTCCTCTTTAGTATGTTGCACTGCTAACGGTGGGGTTGTGAAAGAAACTAATACAAAAAAGTAAAGTGAGCTACAACGGGCTTCGATATGGGAATTTGTATTAAATGGACAAACCCAGTAGGTATTCCACAATGTCCCTCAGAAATTGGTAATTTACGTCGAGAATTAAATTAAGACTACCCCACGCCATGTGGCCCAAGACAAAGTAATTAATATATATCTAAACTACTTCTCGGTGGATATGTTTAGGTGTGTTAGGTGTATGGAATGCAAAAACACTAAAAAAATTGTAAAAAAAACCGATAAGTTAAACTTGACGGTTAACACCGGTTATTGTTGCATTGCGCACTAGTAGTACAATCGGATTCGGATCTCGCTCGTTCGGGCATCCGTCGATTGATTCGCATTTTTATTTTTATTGTCTAGAAAAAAGGCTCACTCATATTTTCTAACCATTGCCGCGTAATTTAATTAGATATATTCGTTAAATAGTGATTAATTTGGTGAAAAAAAATTAGTTGTCTTTGTTTCGTCAGTTCATTACTGTGTATTCATCGAACTGCGATGAAATGTCAAAAAATTTTCGTGGATTCATGCCAATGGTCATGAAATTTTTCTGCCGTGAACATTTTGTGATGAAAGTGCATTTGTGAACTGTTGGTAATTGTTGAATTTTGAGCAGATAGTGAGTTTTTGTGCGCTTCGCAGTGGTACCTTGGTTGTGGCGACGGTTGCATGATTTAACACATTTCGAGAAAGTGAAGGTACCTATGTATTTAGCGACTCGTTTCTTTTGTTGTGGCTGTACATAATCAATTGCACAGCATCGTGAGATTGGTTAGTTTTTCTAATCATTCCAACCGTTTCATGATTTTTTATTGCGTTGACATCCATCGGAGGTTCCATAAATTGCGCATTCCCCCATTGTTCTGTGCGAACAAAAGTAAATATTTACGAAAATCTTGCAGACAATGGTCTGTTTCGTTAAATGACATTCGTTAAAGTATTGATAATACGTAATTACGAACTCTCTTCTTCTCATGTCATTCATGGAATGGAGCACACTTGTATTTGTATAGATATCAATGAAATAGTCGCTTACCTGCTCTCCGTTGCCTCGTGATAGCCATGAAATAATTAAATTAGATTCTAGCAAAATGTTTATCAAGAATAAGTACTAAGTACAATATATTCACCCCTACTCTTGCTCTGGTTGCTTAGTGGAAGGGTGACCATCTTTACATACCTCACATCTTGTCCCTCTGTGCCTCGGAAAGCATGTTAATCTGTTGGTCCCGGCTGTCATCACACCAGTGTTTAAGGGGCTTATTCATAATCAATGATTAAAGTTAAGTTATGTGCAAACATCTAAAATGTATGGTTAAAGAATCACTAGTTAACTTTAAATGTTGTTCATGAATAAAGCGGGAAACTGGTATTAGGTCAGGAGAATTATGATGATTTATCAAAGTCTATCATTATTGGTTATAAGCCTGTGTTATTCCACTTCACCTATTCTATCTGGTTTTGTGATGGTTTAGAAAGAAGTCTCGCTCATCAAGAATAAAAATATTTATATAAAAAAAATAAATTAATATTACTTCTGTGATAAACTTGTAATATTATTTTACTCTTTATGTATTTACAAGAACAGAAAGAAGAAGAAGACACTCAGGAATAAAAAATACTACCATAGAAAAAATATCCATACTCGTAAAAGTTATTTTACGGACAGCAGGTCAGGCTACCTGAAATTGTTAAATATTCCCAAATGACAATGTTGACGTCCTCCGTGGCACAACAGTCAACACGCCTGCCTGTGACGTGGCCCCGGGTTCGATCCCCGGCCAGGTCATGACCGTAAATGATCTTTTTCTGATTGTCCTGGGTCTTGGATGTTTATCTATATATTGTATTTATTATAAAATATAGTATTGTTGTGTTAGTATCCGATAACACAAGTCAAATAAATTTGACAGATTGTAGTAGCTTAAGTAATATACTGTCCAATGTACAATTGTGTTTCATTTTATGAAACACTGAATTAAAATCAAGGAAGTTAAATTTTCAAACTTCTTTTAATAATATTACATATGATGTCGCCACAACATTGTCTTAGAACAATAGGGATGTTTCCTGGCTAAAAAAAAAAATTGATTCTATTTAGTCCGTTATTCAGATTATAGAAAAATATTGGATACATATATTTTGTTTTATCAAATCATTAACAGTTGTCAAATATAAAAGGCATCAAAGATCAGGGGTGGTGCCTGGTCACGTCACTGCTCGTTAGAAAGTGTAGCGTGCTGTGACATCATACGAGTTTTCAATGCACTGTATTGTCTTCATTTTTTGTTTATATGAAAAAAGAAAAAAATATGTGTCTAGTCTAGTATTTTTTGGAAATCTGACGGACTAATTAGTTTTTTTTAACAACCATTCGTCTACCCATTCTAACTTTAATATTGGAGACTCTTGTTCAGAAACTAAACTAATTTTAAGTTCAGTAGGCCTAGTATGAGTTTTCAATACTAAACTCGATCGTCGATATCGAACGCGTTTGGCGCTCTTATTGGTTGTGAGTTCTTACGACCTTGAAGCGGGCCAATCGCTGAGTCAAACGCGCTCGATAAAGACGATCGAGTTTCGTAATGAAAACTCATACTAGGCCTACAGTAGGGGTACATCTATTTCTTTCTATCTCCATAGACAATGGCCCCAATTCTGTTGTTCAGAAACTAAATTAAATTTAAGCTTAGTGCATCTTTTTCTTTCTTTTTCATTAAGAAAAAGACAAAAGATAAATTGTCAGTTTAGACCTGTCAAATTAGTGCGCTCCTGACGTAAACTGGCGTATTTTTAGTCGCCATGTTTTTAATCGCGTCTAAACTGTCTATGGAGTATCTTAATTTGACTGGATTAAATTAAAATGTTATCACTTAAATTGTAGTCCGACGGAAACACCGACGCTGGCCAATCCAAAGTGACCAGGTAACACTGAGCAACACCATCCCAAATGTGGCTGCAGTACTCCATACACGAACGGACCTTTGCTTTGTACAACATTCGAAGCTGCCCTGATGTGAAGTACCGCCGGACCTTTGCGATAACGCCAAGTTTCCTGGCAGCCACCTTGGCTTTGGACTCAATGAACCGCCCAAAGTTTAGGTTCGAGGAAATCTCAACTCTCAAAAGCTGAAAGCGGTCGGTACACTCCAAGGATACATTTCGCAAAGTAGGAGACAAGTTGAACGGGCTCCTTATGGCGGTGAAAAGACACGCCTGTGTTTTGGCGCCATTGAATGCTACAAGATTGGCATTGCCCCATTTGGAGACTGCCTGTAGTGCAACACTCGTTCGCTCTACCATAGCCTCTCTTTCGGACCGGATTGATTCGCGACTAGCCTGAGCATCCGGCAGGTATCTCTCCCCAAATTTACTGTCATCTGCATACACATAGATACCAGACATCAGCAGATCGTTAATATGCAGCTGGAACAGAGTTGCAGAGAGAACAGACCCCTGAGGAACACCGGCATTAGTCGACATGGGCTCAGATGAGCATCGGTCGACAACAACTTTGAGGGACCGTTCAGTCAGGAAGTCTTTTACCCAGCCAGTCAGGTTAGGGGAAATGCCACACGCTGGAAGCTTACTCTAAAGGCCAGCGTGCCATACCCGGTCGAAGGCCCTCGAGACATCAAGGGAGACAGCAATCGTTTCCCCATTTCTCTCGAGGGCCTCGCCCCACAAGTGAGTGGTATACACTAGTAGGTCCCCAGTTGACTGATTGCGGCGAAACCCATACACTCACTGAGGAGATCGTTACCTACCAGGTATGCCAAGAGGCGCGAGTTCAACACGCGCTCCATAATTTTGCAAAGTATGGAGGTGATTGAAATCAAACGATAGTTGGTAGGATCGGCACGACTACCCTTTTTGGGCACGGGCTGCGTGTTGGCAAACTTCCAGGACTTAGGCACTATACCAGTCCTAAATGAGAGACGATACAAGCGCGTCAATACAGGAGACAACTCGGGCGCACATGCTTTAAGAACAATCACTCTTATACCATTTGGACCACTAGCCTTATTCACGTCCAGACTATACAGTACTCTCGGAACCTCCTTGTTCTTAATGCGAACCTCAGGCATTGAAGTTTCGCAATGAGGTAAATTAGGTGGAGTAGCACTGCCAGTATCAAGACGCGAATTATGGTAAAAGAGAGATGCAAAGAGGCCTGCTTTCTCTCTTGCCATATGAGCCAGTGTGTTACCAGGCCTAACCAGCGGAGGAAGTGTGTCCCGACAGAAGTTCGCCTCGACCGACTTGGCAAGGGACCAAAAAGATCTACCGGATGGCTGCGCAGATAACTTGTTTGCTAATATGGGTAATGCGGTCGAAGCGAGCCTTCTTAAGCGCCTTTTTGTAGGACTTGGCAGCACGGTTAAAGGTTCTCTTCTTTGTGCTTAGATCCGGACCTCCGCGGTCACGAGCGTCAAATCAGGTGAAAAACGCCGTGTGCTTACGCTGTTCAGCTTGGACACAATCGGCATTGAACCGTGGGCGTGCCGAGCCACCGACGGGCACGTCATTGAAGGGGATAAAATACTCCATAGCTTGACGCACCACATCGGTTATAGCATCCGCACAGCTAGATGGATTGTCAGAAGAGAAGCAGACCTGCTGCCAAAGATAAGACGCAAGAAATGGCGCATCTCATCCCAATCTACTGACCTGTATCGCCACATTCGCCGTTCACCACGAGAGTCGTGATCTGGTGGGGAGAAGGACGATACAGACTTCACCAGACAGCGGTCTGAAGTTCCCAACGGTGAGGAAACTGTTACAACACATCTGTCCGGATCAGTGGTCAGCAGAAGGTCCAGACAATTGGCAGTATGACCCATTAAATCAGGCACCCTAGTCGCTTGCTCTACCAGCTGGGAAAGGCCCATTGAAAGCGCGAAGTTTCGCGCCTCTCTCCCAGCGTGGTCGGTCCTCTGGTACGGGAAAAGCCAGTCCTGGTGACAGGCGTTGAAGTCCCCCAGAGCGAAGAACTGTGCTTCAGGGTGCCGGTGCAGCGCATTGTCAGCATTCTCACTGAGGTGGTCAAATAATCGAGTTGTCTCCTGATCACCGCTGTGCGATCGGCAGACACAAGTGTAAACAATTTTGTCCACACCAGTGTCAACCAACAGCCATAGGGACGAGACGTGAGGGTCTTCGAGGTGACGGAGGCGCCGGCAACAGATTTCATTGCGAACATGCACACAGACCCCGGCACGCTCACGCAGGAAATGATGCGTATCCCGGGTAGCTAAGTTATGCCGCATCAGACTGATATCTGATCTGGATCTCCGTCAAGCAAAGTAGACGGGGCTTCTCAGTCTCAAAGTGGTGATGTATTGCAATGAGATTGGAGTGCAGACCTCGAATATTAGAGAGGTGCACTTTGAATGAGAGTACGTGCGTCCACTGTGCACACCTACTTTTCTTTTTGGAACTTTTCATAGTTAAAAATTGAGTGAATAGGAAGGAATTGGACCAACGATGCTGGGCCAGAGAGAGATTGATCTTGAGACTGCGGGGACGCGCGAACTCACCAGGGATCGCCATCAGATCCTGTCGTCCGGTCGCCAACCGGCACGATGGGGCCACCCTGGGATTTTTCGCAGTTCGCGGGGCAGCCTTTTGTATGTAGCTGACACACTATTTGTGCCCCCAACTACCTGCGGTCGGCCAGCGGAGCACCGTGCTTCGGATCCCGCTACCCTCCACAACAAAACTCCCGACACAACATCATTTGGCGCATCGTACTCGGCACACATCGCATCACAACTGTAGACCTAGTATGAGTTTTCAATACAAAACTCGTTCGTCGATATCGACCGCGTTTGACTCAACGATTGGCCCGCTTCAAGGTTGTAAGAACTCTCAACCAATGAGAGCGGCAAACGCGCTCGATATCTACGATCGAATTTCGTAATGAAAACTCATACTAGACCTACTGCTCAGACCCGTACTCCGATCGGCTTCACTATACAGTATAGAACACGACGAATTGCTTGGCGCCATGACTTTTTCTGGTGGGTGGTAACTTATACCGGCGGCAGATGTTGTGGCCTACCACCGAGAGAAAGCTACCTAACTATCAATTTAATTAATAGTCCAATTCTTGAAAAAGGCTATTGACTGTAAAGCTAAATAAAAATAAAAAGAATTAGATGTAAAGTGAAATAAAAAAAATAAAAATAAATGTTTATTGATACCAAATATATTCACAACTTTACAGACTAAGGCGGGTATTGTAACAACTGAAATGTATAGTACTGTTACGGGCTAGGGGTACTAAAACGCCGGTTAAGGGTATATTACACCTAGACAATGTCTAGGTCTCGAGTTATAGGGCTTAAAAGTTACGCACTGCATGTCACGTGATATTGAACCTTATGCCCTCGACATAAGGTGCATTCGTAACAGTACAATACATGCTGATATTGGCACAGAGTCCGTTGTTCACAAACTAAACTAATTTTAAGTTATGTGCATCTTTTTCTTTCCATTTCGTTAACAAAAGGATAGATGATAACATTTTAATTTAATCTTGTCAAAATAAGATACCCATAGACAGTTTAGACGCGATTATAAACATGGCGACTTAAAATACGCCAGTTTACGTCAGGAGCGCACTAATATGACAGGTCTAAACAGACATTTTATCTTCTGTCCTTTTCTTATAGAAATGGAAAGAAAAAGATGCACTTACTTAAATTTAGTTTAGTTTGTGAACATAAGAGTCGGCGCCATGGCGCCATTGATTCCCAAACTAAGCTAGAGCTTGTATTTTGGGAAAACAATGTTCAGTCATAGTGATGACATACATTAATTGATGTTAGAAGATTAGGAAGACTATTGAATTTCAATGTAAATATTGTTTTGAAACCTAACTTTGCTATTATTAACTACATTTTAATTTAAAACAATAATATTTATTTATTTATTTATTTATTTATTAGGTTAGCCAACAGTTATGTACACTAATACATTTAAGAAATAAAATTTTACGAAAAAATACATTTGTAAGTGTAATAACTACTTACTGGCTAACACAACATGCACAAAAAACGGTTAACATTCAATATTAAACTACTTTAAATTAAACAGTACAATAAGAAGTATGAATTAACAAAATAGTAAAATCAGGATTATATTAATTAAAGCAAGTAAATTAATTAATTAATTCTTAACATTATTATACAATTATTATGACTTAATTTATTTTATTTTAAGAAGCCCTCGGAACACAAATGAAGAATTGATTTAATAAATTTCCCGATGCTGTCATGGTGTATATCGATTACGTCAACGCAGCTGTTAATTATCTTGCATAATCGGGGAATAGCCGAGTTTGCACCAAGGACGGTTCTACGCAGAGGTGGATAAAGGGGGGTAATGTTACCACGTGGGAGTCTGGTAGGGGCGCGGAATTTAAAAAGGCAAAGCAATGTTGGACAGTCAATTTTGTTTCTGATCAATTTGTAAAAGAATAATGCGTCTGTAATATTAGCTCTGGTTGATAGTGGCAGCATCTTGAAATATCGCAATCGAGTGTGGTAGGACGGCAAGGACTTAGATTTACCCTGTGAAAATGCAAGGTGCCACAAAAAGCGTTTCTGGACTCGCTCTAATCGTAACATGTGTGTAGCGTAGTGTGGTCTCCAAACAACACTGCAATACTCCAAGATACTGCGAACCAAACTATTGTACAACATGATTTTAGTGCTACTCTGTTTAAAATTTTTGGTATTCCTTATGACAAACCCCAACATTTTTGAAGCCTTTGTTATTATTTGCTCCATGTGTGGTATAAATGTTAGTTTATCATCGAACAGGACCCCTAGATCTTTAATTTTGTCCACCTTATTTAAAATCTTGTTATCAACCATATACTTTGAACGCATATGATTCATCTTTCTAGAAAAACTTATGTAATAACACTTTTTAATGTTCAGTTCCATTCGATTGTGGGTACACCATTTAAATAATCTGTCCACATCTTCCTGCAAAAGTATAGCGTCGTGTGATGAATCGATACATCTAGCAAATTTCAAATCGTCGGCGTATAGAAAGCAATTCGAATACTGAAAACAATGGGGGAGGTCGTTAACAAAAATATTGAAAAGCACTGGGGCGAGATGGGAGCCTTGTGGAGCTCCGGAAGTTATGGAGACAGTTTCGGATCGAAAACCATTGACAACGACGTAGAATTCCCGCCCAGTTAAGTAAGATGCAAGCCATTTCAACAAAAATCCAGTGACACCATACAATGACAGCTTGTAAATTAGTATGGAATGCGAAATTTTGTCGAAAGCCTTGCTAAAATCAGTGTATACAACATCGCATTGCTTGTTAGCGTCCATACACTGTACCAGAAACTCCGTGAATGTCACTAAGTTTGTTGTTGTAGACCTAGAAGCAACAAAACCGTGTTGGTGGTCACTAAGGTAAAGATTAAAATGACGTTGAACATGAGGGCATATCATCGACTCAAAAACCTTAGCAAAGGTGGAAAGAATAGAGATGGGTCTGTAATTCGATATGCAATCCCTGCCGTCCGATTTAAATACAGGCACTACTTTGGCCTTCTTCCACTCATCCGGGAAAATTCCTGTCATTAAAGATGTATTGTAGATCATTTTTAAAGGAATAACAAGAGCTGCCGCACAAGCAGCAATAAAGAAAGGAGGGATCCCGTCAGGACCTGCTCCTTTACAAATGTTTAGGCATTTCAACTTATTTAGTATGGTGTCACTCTCTATCACTGGAATTGTTAAGCATTGGCTGTTTTTCAATGAGATTAAATAATCAGACTCTAAGCGATCAAAGTCTAAGTTACTGTCAGGAGTGTAGACAGACGAAAAATACTTAGCAAAAAGATTACAGATCATTGGGCCATTAGATGAAGTAGTCTGTCCATCAGTCATGATTAAGGGGTAGGCGCTAGTTCCCCCGCGCTTTGCTTTGATATGAGACCAAAATAATTTAGGATTCTTATTTATTTCTGCTTCTAAATTAGCCATGTATTTTTTGTACAAACATTTGGCCATATTTTCGCAACGTTTGGTTACCAGTATTAATTCGATTTTGTCGCGCGGATTTTTATATTTTTTAAATCTTATTCTTAGTCTATTTTTTTCCTTTAGAGATTTTATAATTACTTTGTCAAACCAGGGTGGATAGCGGCTTGTTGTAGACTTGCATTTAGGTACAAATTTATCAATAACATTGTTTAAAACACCATAGAAAACCTTCAGCATGCTATTTACGTTTTTACTGCTTTCAAACAGTTGTGACCAGTCTTGTTTATTTAGTTCTAGTTTAGTTTGGTCATAATTGGCCTTATAAAAATTTGATTTAAAATTAGATTTATTATATGGTAGGTGAGAGTCTTTTATTAATGACAGCGATATTTCAAGGGGGGGATGTAGCTTGTCAATGTTAGTTAATGAACAATTTGATTCTTTCACTGAACACGAAGGTATTGTAGTGAGGATTAAATCTAAAATACGCCCAGAACAGTTCTTTACATTATTATGCTGGACAAGTCTAGCTACATGCATAAAATCTAGTAGCAGCTGACAGGTATTCGGTATTTTTCCAATGACAGGTCCTGGTTCCCAGCTCAATTTGCTCAAGTTAAAATCCCCGATTATGCATACTGGTAAATTAATTGATTCAAAAATATTATTGCAATTATCAATAAAGTGTTCAATTGTCGACTGACACACAGGCGGCGGAAGGTAGACTGCACAGAGCACTATGTGCTGCGAAGTACGCGTGGCAGACGCGTCAATGGTGATCCAAAGATCTTCGCATTTACTCTGCCATTTCTGATTACTACTAGAGTTAATTTTTCTCGAAACGGCAATTAGCACTCCACCTCCATCTTTGTTAGAATGAAAACCTGTTGTTTCCCTATCCCTTCTATACACCACATATCTGTCGTCAAACAGTTCACTGCTAAGCACACAATGATTCAACCAGGTTTCCGTTAATACTATTACATCATAATTAATACAACAAAGGTTATTATAAAAATCATTTGTCTTAGTTCTGAGGCCTCTACAGTTTTGATAATATATATTTAAGTGATTGAATTTTAAATTATAATAAGCTACCTACTCATGCAAACTTAAAAATATTGTATATAAATATTAATTTAGGAAAATAATAAATTGTAAATATTATATAATTTTAGTTAAGCTACTCATGTTTTTAATCAATATGTAATCAGCACCATCTATCTTTCTTACAAATATTTTACCGTCCCTGACCCAGGTATACTTATAATGCATTTCTTTGGCTTTTATCCTGGCCGCTGCGTGGAGAGCTCGATTTGTAGGTGACAGATGTTCTGCGACGTAAACTGGAGACTTTCCTCCAGCAAATCCCAAATGAGAGGAGTTTAATTTTTCTTGTGGATTATCCTGATTATATTTAGTAACAGACGCCAATAGTCGATCACGTAGTTTAGGCGTAGCGAGTTGTACAATTATCGACCGTGGGCGACCACTGGAAGTGTTGGACTTAGCAATCCGCGTACAATGTATAATATCTTGCTCCTTGATATCACACTTAACAGTTTGACCGAGTTGTGTTATGATATTACACACATTCTCTTTCTTATTTTCAGGTACACACTGTATCTCTAGATTACATTTCCTTGATTGTTGCTCCAAAATATTAGTTCTCGCCTGTAAATCCCCAAGTGTACTCCGCAGTTCTTCATTTTCGAGCTCAATTTTTTTCATTTTTTCCTTTGATAATTTCTGTTCTCTTTTAATTTCTTCAAAAGTTTCATTAATAAAATTTATGGATTTATTTATTTCCTTCATTTCTTCTCTGATCGGCGCAAGTTCCTTGTTTATTGTACACATAATATTTGTGTTTATTTGTTTCAACATGTTATTACATTCCTGCTTTATAATTTCTTGTATAATGGAACGGACGTCTTCCCTGGTACACTCTGGCATTGGGGGAGATGGGGCTTCAGTGGCTTGTCTTTTATTTCCTCTACTCGTGTTTACATTTCTTATAGGGGTTGAGTCGTTCCTAGACGTCCTTGGAGTGCTACTTAAACATGTTGGACATTTCCAAGACTTCCGTGGTCCAATTTTATTAGGAGATTCCTTAATTGACAAACAGGCATAATGATAGGATTTCTTACATGTATCGCATACCATAAATTTACTGTCGGCAGACTCAAATTCGTTATTGCAACAACCCCAATGAACCGACTTGCTGGTCATAATTATATTGATCAAGGAAATGTGAGGAAAGAAATTAAAAATCCTCACCCTCCCAGAGGCAAACGCAATGTGGGTAAAATGTATTGCGCCGATCGCGCCAACTTATCTTTGCCGTAGGCGCAACAACGCCACCGCTGACGTATCGCACCCGCTGGCAGGTAACAAGCGAAGGCGCAAGCCGTTGACACACTTATCCTTACTGCTTAGATGCGCGATTTGCGTGCAGCGCGCAAATTGTGATTTGTCATGCTGTCACTTCACTGTTCGTAGCCTATTATGATTTTTGCACTAAAACTTGATTATTCATCCACTTTCCGTTGCTTATTTTGTGTATTTCACTTAGATGATTTATTAATTGTCACTTTAAACTACTTTAGATTCTTAATTACGAACAAATTGCAAACTTTTGAGATTATTTAGCCCAGAGCTTATTAACATGACTGTCAACCATTGGATCGCAAAGACTAACATAATGATTATGTATTCATATAATTAGTTGCATTTTATATGCCTCAAGTTTAGTGATAATGAACTTACATCTCGACTTTGGGGCCTGTTAGGTTACGAGGACAATGACCATACCATGTGACCTAATATTGTGATATCATGAGGTATCACAGTCATTTAATGGATTATAAGTAGGTTGAAATGAATAAATAATACAAACATATTTTCTATTATATTTCGTTGTTCATACCTACTTAAAAAATATGTTTAAATTCAAAAGTATCTCTATTTGTGTGTTACCCTTTTACGCCTAAACCGCTGAACAGATTTTGATAAAATTTGGGAAGAAGGTAGATTGCGTTTTGTTAAAGGAAATAGGCTTCCTTTCTTTTTGGTAGATATATTATAATTAACCAGTGATAATACGCTTGCAAAGTCGTCGGTTGGAGTTAGTGGATCGTAAATCTATAATGCTGCTCAATGACTTTGAAGTAACGGTCATGATATTAAATAAAAAATAAGTCTTTTCTGGTTTATTTATTATGTACAGGATCATTTGCGTCTTTTTGCCCTAAAATATAAAATTTATCGTGTAGATGTACTTGTATAGTTTATAAGACAAAATTACCGGGGATGATTCGACACTAAAAATCTGAAAAGCTGGTGATTGTGTCGGTTTCTCTTTATGGTAGGCAAAGGTGGCTTCAGAGATTTTTTTTATTTTCGATGTAGGTACGCTGTATAAAGGAGGAGTCGAATCGCTTCGTCCGTATCGTAGTGGTGTTAACAACGTAAGGGTGGAAGCCAGGGTTGATAAAAATCATGATTTAAAAAAAAAAAAATCAAAATAATCCGATTAATTTGATTTAAATCGGGTTTATTTGATTTAAATCGGATTTTTTTGAAGTTATTTACTTGTCTTCTTTTTGTAAATTTAATAGTCGGTTCTTCATTAAAATGAAAACAACATGTTTTGGTTTAATTTTATTATCAATATAATTAAGTAAGGTAATTAAACAAGTTCTACTAATAAAATCAACAATTTTAAAAAACAGTAGCGTTGAAAAAATTACAAAGAAAGTAATAACTTACGGACTAAAAAAGAAACATGAACAAATACTTATGGTAAGTATTAATAAACTTAGTAAACTTTATCATTCTTTAGTATTGAGTTCCTTCAAAAGGAAAACTAATTCGGCTGCCTTCTGGTGCCTTCTTATTTTGCTATGCACTAAATTGAATGCCGAAAATATTCTTTCGACCACAGCCGAAGAAGCAACTGTACTCAGCAGTTGCTCGTGTGCGCGTCAAAATCTATGTCGAAGGATGTCCCTAGACAATTTTTGGCAGACTTGGTGGCAGTAAAAATGTCAAGTGATTGAAATCATAACAACCCTGGTGGAAGCTCGCCCTACGACGGGTCGTCCGATGGTGGAACGGAGATGGGGAAATTAAATCATGCAATTCCCTCGCACTCTCCCCAAAATGCGTTCTATATTATTTATTATTCTATATTATTTCCATTATTTCCATAATTATATTTATTTCCATCCTATATTATTTAACTATTAAAATTACGCATTGATTATGGATTAACATTGAAGCATTTCTGCATCCATTACTGTGATATATACAATTAAATGTGGCACACAGCTTAATGTAGCACCTCAAGACATTCCCGCTCTATCCCGAGTGGCGACTAGACGTGCCCCTCAAGCTGTGTGTACTTACTGATAATTCGGTGGTTTTACTTCAAACCTCAAAGCCCCTATAAGTGATTATAGTGAACACCACATTGGCGACGAGTAAAAGCGCAGTAAGTAAAACTATTACTGAAATTATCTGCTTACGGAAATTGGTCAGCATGAAAATATGTTTGCACAGTGTTTATTTGTGCAGAGAGATTTCATATATAAATATATATATAAAAAAAAAAACAAAAGTGTAACCATACACTAGTTGTGGTGGTTATAATTTCCATATAAATTCATGTTTCTTTAAGAAATTATCTTCTTATCTATGCTCAATCTACGTTGACGATCAGCTGAGACGAGAATATGATGCACAGATCGACCACTTAAATTCAACCTAATACCCTACTAACCTAATATAAAACCATCTTGGGGCTCGTGGCTAAATATTAACAGCCCCGTACAGGTCGATTGATCAGCACAATAATTGTGTAACGCGCCATTACTATTACTTAGAATGATTTCGAAGCATATTGCTGATCCATTGCTTCGTATGTTCGAAAAAGTCTGTGTCAACAAAGTAAATAACGCAATGAATGTTGTTGAACTGTCAAAATGTAACCCATTGCTACTGATAGTGTTTTACACAAGATTAAACAGCACGTTGAACCGTTGGTCCCGTCTGCCATTTATAGATCTTTGACTGCCGTTATGGGTAGTCAGTAGCCCGAAAGTTTCACAACCAGTCTTACCAAGGAGAATTATCCAATAAGTGGATTGTGGGGGTGATCCGTAGAAAATACTGGTATTCTGCTGAAAACGGTTAGACTGAAATCCGACTCCAATATACAACATAGTTTGGGAAAAGCTAAACGACATCAAATATGAATGGTTGACCAAATCCGTATGTAGATAATACCAATGAAATATTATTAAAAAATCATGAAAAGTTACACAACAAAAGTAACGAATACCAATAATGTAAGTACACACAACTCAAGGGAAATAAAAAATACATTCTAACGAAAATATCGTTAATGTATAAGTTTGATCAAAAGTTCCACTTCGGTAAAATCGAAGTAAAGTAAGAAATTATTATCTTACTATAAAAACTAACTCCTGTAATACACAAAATTGAGAAATAAAAAACACTCCAATGAAAACATCGTTAATGTATCAATTTTAAGTAAAGTTCTACTTCAGTAAAATCGAAGTAAAGAAAAATTATTATCTTTAGAACTATTAAAACAGTGTATTACAGAAAATAAATAAGAAAATACGTTCCAACGAAAATATCGTTTAATGTGCCCGTTTTAACAGAAGTTCCAATAAAGTACCGAATTATTATCTTACTGTTAAGACTAACTAGTGTCATAATAAAATAACGTAAATGTGAAAATATCGTTTAATGTGCCCGTTTTAACAGAAGTTCCAATAAAGTACGGAATTATTATCTTACTGTTAAGACTAACTAGTGTTGTGGTGTTCACTATAATCACTTATAGGGGCTTTGAGGTTTGAAGTAAAACCACCGAATTATCAGTAAGTACACACAGCTTAACGGGCACGTCTAGTCGCCACTCGGGATAGAGCGGGAATGTCTTGAGATGCTACATTAAACTGTGTGCCACATTTAATTGTATACATCACATCTCTTCCTTTTTATATGTTAATTCAAAATCAAAATCAAAAGTCATTTATTCAAATTAGGCTGATAATCAGCACTTTTTGAACGTCAATATTACATAAGACAGTCCCCCAAAACGCCCACCCATCGACACTTCCTAGTGCTTTCGCTGGGAAGAAGAAGTGGCGGAACAAACTCCCCAGCAGCACAGCTGTCTGTTCATTTTAAAAAAAAAAAAAAACACATGTCTTTATACAATACTATGTATAGTGATGAATTAATTGATGTTTAACAACATTTATCATTTAGACGTTAATTACTTTACAAAGTCAGATAACAATTTTTTGACATTTAATTTTAATCCATTAAGTTTAAAGTAACTACTTGAACATTTAGAAAATAATTACATTTTAAGTACAGTTCAATATTTCACATTAAGCTACAATCATTAAACAGTACCTATAGATAGAGTATGAATTAAAATTATTTATCTGATATGATAACCATTTAGATTAAGTTCTTCTTTCACCTGATAAGATAACAATTTAGATGAGTTCTTATTTAACTGATACGATAACAATTTTACATTTTTACGTTAGTTCTTCTTTATTTGATATAATAACCATCATTTTAAACATTTAGATAAGTTTATTAAGTTTCAAAAATAATTATGCTTTGAGTACAATATAGTTCATAAATATTTCGCATGAAGCTTACAATATTTACACAGTCGTTAACATGTGAATTCTTCTTTATCGATCGCTTCGTGATCGACAACTTTTCATTGACCTTCTACCTTTTGGTGTACGATGTTCAGTCTTGTACTCTTTACCAGTTTAATCATTATTTCTTGTATTTATATCGCTTGCTTGAGCATTTGTGTAATTTTATGCGGTGTGTGATTAAATTGTTGAATCTATTTGTTTTCATTTAGGATAGTATTCTTACTATACTTTTCGTCAATTTCTAATTCTATGTGTGTAGGTTTTTTCATCTTCGTTTAATTTCTCCCTTTTTTCTATCTGTCTTCCGGATTATTGTATCTATTTTCCCGATCTCTCGTAAGTTAGATAAGTTCGGAAGTAGATTTTCTTGTGGAGTAATAAGGTGTACTGTTGTATATCATTAAATATTTTAACAAGTCATCTTTCCAGTCTCGACTTCGCCATACAATCTGATTTTGAATTTTTTGGTTATATAATTGTCTGAGGGTCTGGTTCATTTAATTTTCTTTTGTTTAATTTGTGTAGATTTCATTATTTTAATGTCTTTTTATCGCCTTTAATACGATGATAGTAAAATTATAATTTCTACTACACAGCGGATCCAAAACCCACATCAGTAGGTATTCAGTCAAACTTTTTAATGGTTACTGGTTGAATTAGGCCTGAGACTAAAGTATTTTAGTCTAGTCAGTCTGTTTTAGGGGTTGTATCGCCCCTGCAGTTATTTATAACACGGTGCTGCTCGTCATCTGTTACTTGAACTTGGCTCAACACGCTACCGCGTATCTAGATTACTTTCGCACCTTTGTACGTGACCCATACTTTATGTTAACAATGCCTGGGTGAACTTCTTGGGCTGCTTCTAATATATATATATATATATATATTTCATAAGAGTCCATAATGTGCCAAAGTTCATGTTCTATTAAGTTGTAGCTATTTATTGAAACCTCCCAAGTATTTTTATTAACAGTCATGGTCACTATTCAATGATATAATAATTGTTCTAAGGTGTACCTAATGCTACGGGTCGCTTGTGTGAACTTCTAGTTAATATGATGTTCATATTCTAAACTTTTTTTATATGCTGGCACTCGTACACAGACATGATAATGAGGTTGTTACGAGTATATTTGATTTTCCAGCTTTTATTTATTTTTATTATCCTATAACCTCTAGAGGTTTATGGTCTGTGATAAGTTCATTTTTTTAAATCCCTCTTTAGTCGGTTTGACAATACGTTTTTAACGTTTATCATTCCGAAGGAAATGATGCGCGTTCTTTGGCGACGTACTGAATCAGTAAGCCTCTAGATGAACAGGACTTGCATCAGCAATTACTGAATAGGGTCTTTTGTGTAGCTAAGCCTGAGAATCTCAGTCAGACGTGTTTTATTGTTTGATCCTTATGCCAGACTGTACCTATATATTGGCATTTTGTGCATATTGCTTTTTGTATTTGACAATGGGATCTGTTAAAGTTGACATATCGGTGATCGATCAACAAAATTGAAACCCTTTTCTTTATTGATTTCTGGTGGTACAAAAGACTCTATAGTTCAAATTTATTTGTCACATGGTTGACGCCTGATGATGAAATTTTCTTTTTTTCATGTATTTCTCCTGTATCGTGGGTGCGTTTACAAACATATAACACTCACATACACAAACAACTAGTCCCAGAACAACTATTTGTAGGTGGTACTGATATGTATTTGTTCCGTGCGGGAATTAAACCCGCGACACGCAACGCAGCAGTCAAACATTTAACCACTACGCTAACCGTGCCGTCATACGAAAATCCAATCCATAACACAGAATCTAAATAGTGTTGAAATGAAGAATTATTTAGTTTTGTTCAGTAAATCATTATTGTCTTTCAGATGTTCTCTTTCATCACATCCAACGACAACAATGACGTGAATAAAATTTTCATTGCACGACAATAAGATTATCCATGATTTCTTTAAAATGTTCAAGGACCAGTTTATTGATTCTCTAATGACAGCTTTCTTGGTAGCACAACTACAAATATCATCATCGGGCTTTAGAACCGCATTTTTACCAGTTCGTCTTTTTTATTTATTTTTGATATCGAGGGAATTGGTACTCGTATGTGAAGTTGACAAACGGGCGTATATTTTTTTTTTTTTATATCTATCTGAACATCTTTGAATTAGGGAAATGATTTAACCCTAATGGAATTGAGATCAAAACTTAGTTTTAGTCCATTAAGGAAGATGGCAGATTCTTTGCCCAAAAGATTCCTTGATCAATTTTTTTATGACAACGTTTTGCCGCATCAAACAATCCCAATATTTTATAAATGTTTAGCACCATAGCCATGAATGTTTTGTCTAGAGACATTTGCTGGTTGGAGACTATACTTTAAAAAGTTAATAAAACTATTCATTAACTTTCAAGGTTATGTTAAATCTACTATGGCAATCAGTGAGCATTGTCTATATACACAGTATGTAGACAGACTGGACTTTTTATTTTTATGAGTTTTTATTTTGGGCTCCTTAACTTTATTGTTGTCAATTGACTCGAGTTAAGGGTTTTCTTTTGTTGTTCCTGGTTCTGCAGTGGGTCTGGAAATGACCTCGGAACCATATTTTATGCAATTCTGGTTAATTGCAGGGCAGGAACAATTATGTATCATTTTTGTGATGGTTTTGCTTGAGGAACATTTATGTATCACTTTTGTGATGGTTTTGCAAGCAACCTC
This sequence comes from Sesamia inferens, assembly GCA_037179545.1. NCBI lineage: Eukaryota > Metazoa > Arthropoda > Insecta > Lepidoptera > Noctuidae > Sesamia > Sesamia inferens. Next base: position 8,864,992 of record CM073935.1, on the reverse strand, counting down.
TTTTTTGATGGTTTTGCAAGCAACCTCTTTTTTGATGGTTTTGCTTGAGGAGCAATTATGTATTACTTTTGTGATGGTTTTGCAAGCAACCTCTTTTTTGATGGTTTTGCTTGAGGAACAACTATGTATCACTTTTGTGATGGTTTTGCAAGCAACCTCTTTTTTGATGGTTTTGCTTGAGGAACAATTATGTATCACTTTTGTGATGGTTTTGCAAGCAACCTCTTTTTTTTTAAAATATAATGTATTTGTTTTCAGTGTCATTTTTGTTTAGTGTCAATTTTGTTGGTATTAGGGCTTGTTGAACTTGTACTGACCATTGTGGACTATTTTCACCGTCGTTTTACAGATTCTAGAGAGTAGCAAACTCAAAATGTATGTCTTTCGATTGTTGCTGTCACAAATCCAGTTTTCATGTTGCTGTGTCAAATCAGAGATATAGACAGCACGTATTGTAGTAAGAGAATTTACAGATTACTGAATAATTTAATGTAATTTGAATTATTTCTCATCATCGTTTAATAATCAACAAAAGTACATGTAGATTTCCTGTTGAAATATAATCAAACACTTGGGTTATTTATAACCAATTGTTCTTTCTCGACGGATAAGGGTTTTTGTACTTAAGCGGCTCACCTCACAAAGGTTCTTTATTAACGCTCTAAGTATTAAGTGTTAACTTTTAAATAAATAAGCTTTAGTAAGCGAGTCTCACAGAAGGAGACACCTTAATCACACTCTAAGTGGCGTGTCACAATTCAAACGGTCACCGGAGATTACGACTCTGTAATTCTAGGAGTTGTTTATTAGAATAGCCAGCCAAAATGCGTTGATTTGACTAAAATTAGTCCAATCATTAGAACAAGTTCAACCTTCACAGATTTTATATAGACACTAGTTAGTTTTAACCGGCAAGATAATAATGCTTTACCTTACTTCGATTTGACCGAAGTGGGACTTCTGTTAAAACTGATACATTTACGTTATTTTATTATGACACTAGTAAGTTAGTCTTAACAGTAAGATAATAATTCCGTACTTTATTGGAATTTCTGTTAAAACGGGCACATTAAACGATATTTTCGTTGGAATGTATTTTTTATTTCCCTTGAGTTGTGTGTACTTACAATATTGGTATTTTCGTTACTTTCGATGTGTAACTTTTCATGATTTTCGAATAATATTTCGATGGTATTATCTACATACGGATTTGGTCAACCATTCATATTTGATGTCGTTTAGCTTTGCCCAAACAATGTTGTATAATGGATTCGGATTTCAGTCTAACCGTTTTCGGCAGAATACCGGTATTTTCTACGGATCACCCCCACAATCCAGTTATTGGATAATTCTCCTTGGTAAGACTGGTTGTCAAACTTTCGGGCTACTGACTACCCATAACGACTGTCAAAGATCTATAATATACAAATATATCTAAATGTCAGCCGGGACCAACGGTTCAACGTGCTGTTTAATCTTGTGTAAAACACTATCAGTAGCAATGGGTTACATTTTGACAGTTCAACAACATTCATTGCGTTATTTGCTTTGTTGACACAGACTTTTTCGAACATATTATGAAGCAATGGATCAGCAATATGCTTCGAAATTATCCTAAGTAATAGTAATGGCGCGTTACACAATTATTGTGCTGATCAATCGACCTGTACGGGGCTGTTAATTTTTAGCCACGAGCCCCAAGATGGTTTTATATTAGGTATATGAGTTGAATTTAAGTGGTCGATCTGTGCATCATATTCTCGTCTCAGCTGATCGCCAACGTAGATTGAGCACAGATAAGAAGATAATTGCTTAAAGATACATGAATTTATATGGAAATTATAACCACCACAACTAGTGTATGGTTACACTTACGTTTTTATTTATTTTTATTTTTTTTTATTTATATTTATATATGAAATCTCTCTGCACAAATAAACACTGTGCATATATATTTTCATGCTGACCAATTTCCGTAAGCAGATAATTTCAGTAATAGTTTTACTTACTGCGCTTTTACTCGTCGCCAATGTGGTGTTCACTATAATCACTTATAGGGGCTTTGAGGTTTGAAGTAAAACCACCGAATTATCAGTAAGTACACACAGCTTAACGGGCACGTCTAGTCGCCACTCGGGATAGAGCGGGAATGTCTTGAGATGCTACATTAAACTGTGTGCCACATTTAATTGTATACATCACAAGTGTCATAATAAAATAACGTAAATGTATCAGTTTTAACAAAAGTCCCACTTCGGTCAAATCGAAGTAAGGTAAAGAATTATTATCTTGCCGGTTAAAACTAACTAGTGTCTATATAAAATCTGTGAAGGTTGAACTTGTTTTAATGATTGGACTAATTTTAGTCAAATCAATGCATTTTGGCTGGCTATTCTAATTCAGAAAACTCTAAACTCCTAGAATTACAGTCGTAATCTCCGGTGACCGTTTGAATTGTGACACGCCACTTAGAGTGTGATTAAGGTGTGTGTGAGTGTGAGTAAGGCCTTCTGTGAGATTCGCTTACTAAAGCTTATTTATTTAAAAGTTAACACTTAATACTTAGAGCGTTAATAAAGAACCTTTGTGAGGTGAGCCACTTAAGTACAAAAACCCTTATCCGTCGAGAAAGAACAATTGGTTATAAATAACCCAAGTGTTTGATTATATTACAACAGGAAATCTACATGTACTTTTGTTGATTATTAAACGATGATGAGAAATAATTTAAACTACATTAAATTATTCAGTAATCTGTAAATTCTCTTACTACAATACGTGCTGTCTATATCTCTGATTTGACACAGCAACATGAAAACTGGATTTGTGACAGCAACAATCGAAAGACATACATTTTTGAGTTTGTTACTCTCTAGAATCTGTAAAACGACGGTGAAAATAGTCCACAATGGTCAGTACAAGTTCAACAAACACTAATACCAACAAAATTGACACTAAACAAAAATGACACTGAAAACAAATACATTATATTAAAAAAAAAGAGGTTGCTTGCAAAACCATCACAAAAGTGATACATAATTGTTCCTCAAGCAAAACCATCAAAAAAGAGGTTGCTTGCAAAACCATCACAAAAGTGATACATAATTGTTCCTGTCCTGCAATTAACCAGAATTGCATAAAATATGGTTCCGAGGTCATTTCCAGACCCACTGCAGAACCAGGAACAACAACAAAAAAAAAAAAAAAAACAAGAAACTCGAGTCAATTGACAACAATAAAGTTAAGGAGCCCAAAATGAAAACTCATAAAAATAAAAAGTCCAGTCTGTCTACATACTGTGTATATAGACAATGCTCACTGATTGCCGTAGTAGATTTAACATAACCTTGAAAGTTAATGAATAGTTTTATTAACTTTTTAAAGTATAGTCTCCAACCAGCAAATGTCTCTAGATAAAACATTCATGGCTTATGGTGCTAACATTTATAAAATATTGGGATTGTTTGATGCGGCAAAACGTTGTCATAAAAAATTGATCAAGGAATCTTTTGGGCAAAGAATCTGCCATCTTCCTTAATGGACTAAAACTAAGTTTTGATCTCAATTCCATTAGGGTTAAATCATTTCCCTAATTCAAAGATGTTCAGATAGATATCAAAAAAGGTACGCCCGTTTGTCAACTTCACATACGAGTAAAAATTCCCTCGATATCAAAAATAAATAAAAAAGACGAACTGGTAAAAATGCGGTTCTAAAGCCCGATGATGATATTTGTAGTTGTGCTACCAAGAAAGCTGTCATTAGAGAATCAATAAACTGGTCCTTGAACATTTTAAAGAAATCAGGGATAATCTTATTGTCATGCAATGAAAATTTTATTCACGTCATTGTTGTCGTTTTATGTGATGAAAGAGAACATCTGAAAGACAATAATGATTTACTGAACAAAATTAAATAATTCTTCATTTCAACACTATTTAGATTCTGTGTTATGGATTGGATTTTCGTATGACGGCACGGTTAACGTAGTGGTTAAATGTTTGACTGCTGCGTTGCGTGTCGCGGGTTTCATTCCCGCACGGAACAAATACATATCAGTACGACCTACAAATAGTTGTTCTGGGACTAGTTGTTTGTGTATGTGAGTGTTACATGCTTGTAAACGCACCCACGATACAGGAGAAATACATGAAAAAAAGAAAATTTCATCATCAGGCGTCAACCATGTGACAAATAAATTTGAACTATAGAGTCTTTTGTACCACCAGAAATCATTAAAGAAAAGGGTTTCAATTTTGTTGATCGATCACCGATTTGTCAACCTTAACAGATCCCATTGTCAATTACAAAAAGCAATATGCACAAAATGCCAATATATAGGTACAGTCTGGCATAAGGATCAAACAATAAAACACGTCTGACTGAGACTCAGGCTTAGCTACACAAAGGACCCTATTCAGTAATTGCTGATGCAAGTCCTGTTCATCTAAAGGCTTACTAATTCAGTACGTCGCCAAAGAACGCGCATCATTTCCTTCGGAATGATAAACGTTAAAAACGTATTGTCAAACCGACTAAAGAGGGACTTATCACAGACCATAAACCTCTAAGAGGTTATAGGATAATAAAAATAAATATAAGCTGGAAAATCAAATATACTCGTAACAAACTCATTCTCATGTCTGTGTACGAGTGCCAGCATATAAAAAAGTTTAGAATATGAACATCATCTTAACTAGAAGTTCACACAAGCCCGACCCGTAGCATTAGGTACACCTTAGAACAATTATTATATCATTGAATAGTGACCATGAATGTTAATAAAAATACTTGGGAGGTTTCAATAAATAGCTACAGCTTAATAGAACATGAACTTTGGCACATTATGGAGTCTTATGAAATATATATATTAGAAGCAGCCCAAGAAGTTCACCCAGGCATTGTTAACATAAAGTATGGGTCACGCACAAAGGTGCGAAAGTAATCTAGACACGCGGTAGCGTGTTGAGCCAAGTTAAGTAACAGATGACGAGCAGCACCGTGATATAAATAACTGCAGAGGCGATACAACCTCTAAAACAGACTACTAAAATACTGACTAGACTAAAATACTTTAGTCTCAGGCCTAATTCAACCAGTAACCATTAAAAAGTTTGACTGAATACCTACTGATGTTGGTTTTTGGATCCGCTGTGTAGTAGAAATTATAATTTTACTATCATCGTATTAAAGGCGATAAAAAGACATTAAAATAATGAAATCTACACAAATTAAACAAAAGAAAACTAAATGAACCGGACTCTCAGACAATTATATAATCAAAAAATTCAAAATCAGATTGTACGGCGAAGTCGAGACTGGAAAGATGACTTGTTAATATATTTAATGATATACAACAGTACACCTTATTACCCCACACGAAAATCTACTTCCGAACTTATCTAACTTACGAGAGATCGGGAAAATAGATACAATAATCCGGAAGACAGACAGAAAAAAGGGAGAAATTAAACGAAGATGAAAACCTACACACATAGAATTAGAAATTGACGAAAAGTATAGTAAGAATACTATAAATGAAAACAAATAGATTCAAGAATTTAATCACACACCGCATAAAATTACACAAATGCTCAAGGAAGCGATATAAATACAAGAAATGATTAAACTGGTAAAGAGTACAGACTGAACATCGTACACCAAAAAGGCAGAAGGTCAATGAAAAGTTGTCGATCACAAAGCGATCGATAAAGAAGAATTCACGTGTTAACGACTGTGTAAATATTGTAAGCTTCATGCGAAATATTTATGAACATATTGTACTCAAAGCATAATTATTTTTTGAAACTTAATAAACTTATCTAAATGTTTAAAATGATGGTTATATATCAAATAAAGAAGAACTAACGTAAAAATGTAAAATTGTTATCGTATCAGTTAAATAAGAACTCATCTAAATGTTCGAAATTGTTATCTTATCAGGTGAAAGAAGAACTTAATCTAAATGGTTATCATATCAGATAAATAATTTTAATTCATACTCTATAGGTACTGTTTAATGATTGTAGCTTAATGTGAAATATTGAACTGTACTTAAAATGTAATTATTTTCTAAATGTTTAAGTAGTTACTTTAAACTTAATGGATTAAAATTAAATGTCAAAAAATTTATATCTTACTTTGTAAAGTAATTAACGTCTAAATGATAAATGTTGTTAAACATCAATTAACATATAAAAAGGAAGAGATGTGATATATACAATTAAATGTGGCACACAGCTTAATGTAGCACTTCAAGACATTCCCGCTCTATCCCGAGTGGCGACTAGACGTGCCCCTCAAGCTGTGTGTACTTACTGATAATTCGGTGGTTTTACTTCAAACCTCAAAGCCCCTATAAGTGATTATAGTGAACACCACAATTACCATAACTCGCTCGTAATCGTAAACCCAGGTTTGCATAGACATGTTTTTCTTGCTGAGTTTTTTTTTTTTTTACACACTTCATTTGGTTGTGCGTGATATAATTTAGTGACACGCAACTGCAATACGATACGACAAACATGATTCGATATAGCACAAGTACAAATGAAATTTAAGCGAAGAGAACAATGAAATTAGACAGACAAAAACATTCCTTAAGTCAAAGGGGTTAAGCACGACATTCATGGTCAATTATGGCTAAATTTACGAGGTGCTCCAATGCCATATCACTGACAGACATATTAATTAGTTCGGGGCCCGAACTATGAATGAACGACAACACAATTTGACAGATTCCTTAATCTCCGTCTGAAAATTTTAATTTCAAACTTGTTTTTCTGATCAAAAACAGGAAAAGCAATTAAAATATTACACCTTCGACATTCTAAAGCTCTGCGTTTGATCTATTGCAGTAGATCTCAGTTATTTTTTTCTACGTGCTACTTCAAGAAAGACTTAGAATTTTAAATAATAAATGAAATCAGGTGTACTTTATATTTGTTATCATCACATGAAACACGTGTTCTATGTCATTATATTCTCAACATTTATCACATTAATGAACACTTATTTTATTTATGACAATTGTGAACGTTTGTCACAGAACAGAAGATAAACATTTTAGTTTAGACCTGTCAAGTTAGTCCACTTCTGACGTAAATTAACGTATTTTTGGTCGCCATGTTTATAATCGCTTCTAAACTGTCTATAGAGTATCTTATTTTGACAGGATTAAACTAAAATATTATATTCTATCCCTTTCTTAATGAAATAGAAAATAAAACGATGCACTTTCATAACTTGAAATTAGTTTTGTTTGTTGACAAGATAATCGGCACTATTATGAAAACGGAGTCTGCTGTGTCCCGTGTGTTTTTAAACAATCTAGTAAATTTACTCTTTGCACTTGGTAACGACATAAAAGACTATAAAATTCTGAAATGCAAATAGAAGTGTGTAATACACATTCCAGAAGTAATTTCAAACGATCAAATCTAGTCGCCGTGTCATCTCGGCGACAAACATCATCAACCTTTTATCGTCCCACTGCTGGGCACAGGTCTCTTCGCAAACAAAGTAGGACGCTTGCTCAATGCGGATTGGCAATTTCAGACTTTTCCTCAAGATGTCTTGGGAGGCTGGTGTTTTTACCATTAGGCCACCGCAAACGAATGTCAAAAACTTGAAATTTTAGGGAACTAAAACGTATTTTTGACAGAACAGACTGAACGTTTTTAAAATTAAATTAATTGTCCACCAGGTTATCGACTTGTAGATTTTATCATGTGAATCTGACACAAATTACTGTTTAAGTGTCATACAAAGCAATGTCTACAGTGCGATGACCGTTTGAGGTCATACGCAGAGAATCAACTCGTAATTTTTGAATTATCTACCTAGAGTTTACTTGTTCGCAAACTTTAGAAAAAGGTTATAAAAGTTATTTAGAGACCGAAAAAAATGATAAGAACAACGGTATTTCTTAAATGATCTTCTTTTCTATGAATGACTTTAATTTTGGGGAATATTACTAATTTATTGCTTTATATGTCCGAAAGACGGTCTGCTCAACAACGTAAGTAACGCATTGGAATTTGCTGAATCGTTAACATAAAGGAGATGTTTCAGAAATGTATGGAGCCTGGCCATAGTGCTGGCTCAGGCTCCATACATTTCTGTAAATATTAGTATAAACTATAGTTAACATTTTTTTAAATGTTAATTTCCTATATTTTGGCTTAGTTTTTATACAGTATGTTAAGAAAACCCTCTCCGACCCATGAAGGTGTTGTTAGGTAGCGATAACTGATTCTACTAATGGATACAAAACCGGGCTAAACTTAAAAAAAAGAAATCCCCCTAAAAAATTAAATATTATTTCGCACAAAGAGGTAACTTAATAAATATGCGTTAACCAACCTTCCGCGGGCGGCGGGCGGCTGGGCACGCGGCACGTGGTCGCATCGCTATTCGCTCATAATAATATCGGTTTTGTCACTTTTTTTAAAATTACCAAATTTCGGGGAAGTTGGAATTAATTCGCGGGAAAAAAAGATTATTTCAAAATTCATTTGTATTGGTACTATGATGATTACGTAAAATTTTATATTATATTTGGTCATGTGTTTACTTAACCTTTATTATCGTTATGGGTCGGACAGGGCTTTCTTAACATACTGTATAAATTCAATTTAACTCGGCCCAGGAGTGTAACACAATACTAATAAATATGGTGGTCAGCAAAAAGCGAAATAAGACTATCTTATCTGTATTATCTACCATATGACTGCGAAAAAAAAAACAAAACATCAATTCCGAACATAATGCACACAAAACAAAAACAATCACTAAAAACTTCGAAATACAATCAACTCAAATCAACACTCGCCAAAAAGGGTTCTCTCATTAAAAAACGGTTAAAATGATTAATTTTATATTCTTGTATTTTTATTCAAATTAATTTAGTAGTATTTTTATGAAAATCTATTCGTTTTTTCCTTTTTATCCATATAGGTAGTGTAAATAGTGGTGGCCCAAAATGAAACATCTCCTTTACTACTTACTCCTCTGTTCCAGATAATTGTTTTAAAAAAACTTTGCCCCACTAGGAATTTCACCTGTATCATAGGTATATTTACAAACATATAAACTCACACAAACAGCCAGAGCTAGAACAACTAATTATAGTGCGCAATACAATTACTCCACAGGTCCACCAATAAAGGTTCTTCTTCATTTTCAGGGTGTTGGCGATTGGTGATCACCGGACATGAGCTCCCCGCCCCCCGTGCAGTTGGAGGTGGAGGTTGGCGATGAATCTATGGAGGACGACGCTGCCGACATGATTCCAGCTGACAGGTAAGCTCATACTAGGCCTAGTATGAGTTTTCAATACGAAACTCGATCGTTGGTATCGAGCGCGTTTGGCGCTCTCATTGGTTGAGAGTTCTTACAACCTTGAAGCGGGCCAATCGCTGAGTCAAACGCGCTCGATATCGTCGAACGAATTTCGTAATGAAAACTCATACTAGGCCTACTGGCCTCCTAAAATCGTGTCTAATCGAGTCTGAATATATTCGCCACTCATTCTCGAAAAGACTACAATAATATCGGGCTGTACCGTCCCATTCTAGACAAGATTTGTTCTGAGGAGTCTTACTCCGATTTCTTGAGAATTCAACGATAGTAATTTCCGAGAAGAAATACGTAAACTCCTGGAAACGATAAAAATATAGCCTTATTACTATAAATATAGCTATATATTGATAAGCCTATATTTATAGTAATAATACTAAATATGCTGTACTAAGTCTAAGTTGGTGACTATTATATTTTATTCTAGACCATGATCGAATTTTCAAATGTTTAGAAATAAGTAGAATTTTATCGTTATGGTAATTTTAATCTAAACTAAGTCGGTTTATTAGTAGGCGTTTTAAGTGATGCGTCGCAAAACCGGTACTCAGTCTTCCGCATCTCAAGTTGACATTGACTCACCGATTGAATTATTGAACTTTACTAATATCCTTTATACGGTATCCTTTTGTTTTGAGCTATAGCCATTCGGAATCAAAGAAAATTATAAACGTGTATTGCAATTACATACAGTGACTAACACATGAATTGAAGATCAACTTCTAAGAAAGAAAATGTTTTTGTAATGTGACCTTCGCTCTCCCATTTAAACGAAAACAAAAAAAAGTAAGAGAAATTACTTAATTAATAATAATATAAAAGAAGAATAGGTACAAAGGTGATCCGACAGAGGACCAAAGTCACCGACATAGCTGTGAGGATTGCAAGCTGAAGTGGCAATGGGCTGGTCACATATGCCGCAGGACCGAAAATCGTTGGGGTAAACGAATTCTCGAGCGGAGACCGCATCTCGGCAAACGTAGCGTAGGACGCCTTTGGGCGAGATGGAGCGACGACATCAAAAAGGTGGCTGGTAGTTGTTGGCCTGCCACGGAGGAGGCCTATGTCCAGCAGTGGACGAATAGGGGCTGATGATGATGATGATGAGGTACAAAGTACAATAATAATAATAATAATAAATCGTTTATTAACCAAATAATCTTTTTACATTTCCTTATAAATAAGTACCAAGCTATTTCTAAAATTAATGTTTCGGTGGAAACGTAATTCTATATTATAACTTGTGGACTCCACACTAGGTCGAGCCTGTCTCATGGAGTCCTTGAGAGTTGTCGAGTTGTTAACAATTAGAAATACATATCAAGTTCGGTACTGTATTATGAATCCTGTGGCTTTTTATTTTAATAAAGTAAGCATAAAGTAAAATTAATTAACCTAAACAAAATCAAAAATGTAGACTAAAAAGTAAAATTAATTAATCCTAAAAAGTGCAATGTGTCCAGGAGAATGATGGAAAAAAAAAAGTTTTTGTGCATGAAGTGGTTGGGGTGTATGGTAGTGAGTGCAATCTAGTGGTTACGGTAAAATGTGTTATGCCATTACTCTAACGAAAGCTTCGGTTTGTGCGTAGGTTGGGGCTTGCAGACATTGTTTAGTCATCTTTTTAACTTGATTTAACCTACAATTTTTAATATCGTTGATCTTTGCAATTTTATTATAAATAAAACTGAGCATGAATTCTTGCATATGCTGAGCAAAAGCGGTTTTTACAACAGTAAGTGGACACTTATAAATGCACTGTTTAAGTAGTTCTTGATATTCTGTGGATTTAACTGTCATTTTCTGTTGTTTTAGTACTAATTTAAGGATGTACAACTGACGGACATTTAATAATGATGCTTCTTTATACAGATGATCTGTAGGATAGCGAAAGTGATGAAAAGGAGCACATTATAGGACAGCTTATGGAAGCGAAGATACCAAAGCCTCGATTTCGTCGTAGCTTTTGTTCTTAAGCCAATCCGCCACAGTCTTTACAGTCACGGAGTTTCAGAGGATAGATGTGTACCTCTTTATTTAGAAGGTTTTATCAGTCGAAAATTTGCCTTTCATAATGCCTCTCAGCAAAGCAGATCTGAGACAGTTGGAGCAACTAAGCTCATCTTCGTGGGATCATACGGAAGAGTTTTGTGTTTTCACAGGATAAAATGGAGTTAGTAAAGTTTTCTTACAGACAGGAATTCAGGGGTTATGTAAAAAAGAAGACGTTGGAAATTTCATGCCACATTATTAACCCGATCGAAACTGTTCCTTGACGATTTCCTTCAGCAACGCTGTTCTGATCATTTATTTAGGAACAGTTCCCAACGCTAATGTGTCACAAGTCGTCGAAACTTAAAGTGCTGTCATCTGTACATTCCATTACACCCCAAAATGTTAGAAAAAGTCTTAAGTAGAGGATGGATTTTCGGAAATTATTTAGCCTCTATTTAGTGTTGAGTTGTAAATCTGTTGTTTGACGTTAAACTTCTTTATTCGTGACAATGGCAAGTATATGTTCCGTACGGAACAAATGCTGACTGTCTTCCGCAAGCTTGCTGAAAGCCAGATATTACGTTGCTTCTAATTGTGTGCCAATTTATTCTACGCATACATATATTGGTATGCATTGGTCATTGGTTGGAATTGGAATAGATTCCGAATTGAATATGGCTGGTACAAGACTAAAATACTGATGTAGGGAAAAATTCCACCACTGGGGGGTTTAGAATCATATACTGGATCCATGGTATTCGTTTGTGCGTCGATGTCAGATACACCCTTTATACGGTTTGAAGCATCTCCTGAAGAAATTCTTTTTTTCACATACACATTTTTGTTCATTGTCTCTGGTCATTCTCGATCTGTCAAAAACTACTCTTGATTTCCCTACATTTTGACAAGACAAGTTTCACATTAGTTTATCGTCGAGATTAAACTGCCTTTTTGGACTTTTTCACTAGAGAAATAAAAATACTAGCTTACGATATATCTAACAACTGTATTTTAGATTTTTCCTTAAGTGATGTATAAAAATATACAGCTTTAAGCATCTTCTGAAGAAATTTACAGTCTCAATCTGTCATTCTCGATCTGTGAAAAACTACTCTTGATTTCCCTACATTTTGACAAGTTTTTGAATTACGATTACGAGAATTGTCCCTTTTCACTTAAGAAATAAAAGATTTTTCGAGTGGAAAGAATTCTCATTCTGTCATGATGACTTGATATTTGAGCAAAAGGACGAGTACTAAGTAATAAATACTCGCTGGACAGATGACATCATTCTAGTGAAAGGGGAAGTGCCGTACTGTCCACCTTGGCATGCCTTTCAGGGAACGACAAGTCATTATCATTACAGAGTCACTACAGAAGCTTTTGCTCTCGACTTGATTCATTCATATAGCTTAGAAATATTTGAGAATTTACAATTTTTTGCTCATTAATGGAGTAAACTTCGAGCAACCCTGTGTTGAAGGTAGTAAAGCTATTGTTACAGACATGAGAAAACGCACATCACACTACAATCTTCTATCTGTCAATTTTCTTTTTTCAACGTTATCGCTATAGCATTTAGGCTCAAGGTTGATTGGAAATAATTGACAGTTTCGTATTTGACAGTTTGGATGAAATAAATATTTTTGTATTTTTTTTTTTGTATTCGGTTAGCTTGACCTGCTGTTGTTTGTACATGAACTCATTGGTCTGACATCACTATATGACAATAATAATGTTGTGTTTATTGATGTTATTTTGGAAAGTTTTTGCGATTGTTTCAAAGTGTAAGCTAAACAGTAGTATTGCCATGATTAGCAGTAATTTATTCGCAAAACATTCAATCTCACCTTGAATATTTAAATAATCAGTTCCGATCATATTGATTTCTCGAGGACAATGTAACATAAACATAGATAATAATGATAAATATTTAGCATCCTAGTGATGATTAGATAAGTGTGATTTCTTACGTTTCCTGCTTCTGATAAACGCAACCTTCGCAATGTATTTTGTTTACGTTTTTTTTTCACAAAGATATTTTTAGTGCTTTTCTACGAGTGTTTAGAAGTTTACGTATACTGTGATTTGTTTTTTCTAAGTATATTTCATTGTACGTACTTTCTAAAAATTAGTTACCTACTGTGATATCGTGTGATATTTTGGAGATGGATTTAAATGATTATAGTGGAAGAGATGACAATAAAGCAGTTGAATCGACTTCAGGGTTTGTGTGGGTTCATAAAATATCCCGTTCCTATCTGCGTTTAATTTCGCTCTGCTATAATAAGGAACAAGATGTTTGGATGAAATTGAATGACAGGTATTACGTTTATTTTAAGCTAGTTTTAAACTTTTTGTGTTTTTAGTGTGCTACAAAATAAATGAAAGAAGTTTAGTTGAAAAGGCCTTTAAAGATATTTATGTAAAACTCTGAACTGGGAGATTGAACCTTTTTGGTTCAGTTAGAGCTCAATAAATTGTATTACATATTTTTGTAGCCATATAGTGGACTAGGGAGAGAGAAAAATCGTTTATAGAATGTCACAAACTAATGAGTGTTGGCATTACCCTAGCATATAACTCGCGCGAGTTAACTGTGCACTTCGCTCTGTGACGTCATTGTGTCACCCCTTGTATTTTTTTTTTTAAATAAATTATAAACCAGCGCTTGACCGCAATCCCGCCTGATGGTAAGCAGTGATGCGATCGTTGATGGTAAAGCGGAACGCAGCGGAAGTAGCAGGAACAGAGTTGCAGAGAGAACAGACCCCTGAGGAACACCGGCATTGGTCGACATGGGCTCAGATGAGCATCCGTCGACAACAACTCGGAGGGACCATTCAGTCAGGAAGTCTTTTACCCAGCCAGTCAGGCCAGCGGAAATGCCGTACGCTGGAAGCTTACTCAAAAGGCCAGCGTGCCATACCCGGTCGAAGGCCTTCGAGACATCAAGGGAGACGGCAATTGCTTCCCCATTTTTCTCGAGGGCCTCGCCTCACAAGTGAGTGGCATACACTAGTAGATCCTCAGTTCACCGATTGCGTCGAAAACCGTACTGTCGGTCACTGAGGAGATCCTTACCTTCCAGGTAAGCCAAGAGGCGCGAGTTCAATACACGCTCCATAATCTTGCAGAGTATGGAGGTTATTGAAATCGGCCGATAGTTGGTAGGATCGGCACGACTACCCTTTTTGGGCACGGGCTGCACGTTGGCAAGCTTCCAGGACTTGGGCACTATACCAGTCCTAAATGAGAGGCGATACAGGCACGTCAATACAGGAGCGTCATAATACTAGGTCATTTTACTTATGACCTTTTTCAATTAAATTGATAGATATGGACTGCATTCCAGCGAGGTGCGTAGTTAACTTGCGCGAGTTACACTATATTGTGTTGAACCCTAGTCTGTGTCACTATGATTGTGAATTCGATCGAATAGGATTGTGCTTTAAAAATTAAGGGAAATAAAACGTTTTTTTTTTTTTTTTTTTGTGAAAGAAATTGTCCCTCTAATGTTCTTCTATTAATTATTGGAGTCTGAATGACGGACAGTTCAGTCCAGCTCCTTCCCTTTCACTTTGGAACACAACCCGTTCTTCATTTTTAGGAATATTGCTAGCTCATTGCTTCATAATTATGTTCGATACATTTGTGTACGTACGTAAATAATGTGATAATGTTGTTGTTCTAAAGAAAGAAAGAAAAGATTTTTTTAAATGTTATCAACTTAACCGTCCTCTTCATGCACTCTGTCTCAACCACAAACTCCAATGACATATAGTAACGGCGAACATGTCTGGGCTTTTTTGTGGCACTGCGTTTTTACATGACCCCGAGAATTTCCTACCATATAGAACCAAAGGGTCGGACCTGGCCTAAATAAAAGTATAATATTATTGTCTTATATCAACACAGGCGAGACACGTGCTGAGAACAGATCGGCAATTCTGTGTAATTTCAAAAACGTTTACACCTCGGATCTCAACATCCAATCTGTCAAAAATGTCTCTAATTCACATGTAGGTGAATTAGAGACATTTTTGACAGATTTTCATATAAATCATAAGTGACATTGTCGCTCTGGCGAGATTATGGATAGGGTATGACTACGGTTCTAATTATTGGAATTGGTCTCCAGATTGAAGTTTACTGCCTAAAAAGGCTAGCTTAGGTACCTTATGATTTATGTCTTTCTCTTCCGAATCAAAATGATTTGTTTAATGAATTTAAAGGAAATATCCATATCTGTGATTAGCGGGGCTGTAGGTAAATGAAAACCGTACGAATCGATAGAAGATTGATTGGTTTCAGGATTGGTAACCATCTTCTTCGTCTTCGTCCATTTTGTTCTTGATAGAACGGTCGTGGTTACTATGAGTGATTTCTAGACGTTGATGTCTCAACATCTCTGTTGGACGACAGTCTGGAGCATTCATTTACAGGCCCCGACTATCTAAAATGCTTGTTCAGCTGCATCCGTTTAGACTGCAAAACGGCGCTAACACAGCTGAAAAAATACACACAGCTGTGCAGTTTGCTTGAGCATATCTGGGATTATGATTGCTATCTTAATTCCGGTCTAGTCGATGACAGCCTCATTAGTGTCGTGGTTTGCAAGTGCGATTGCTAAGCGTAAGATCCTAGACATGTGTTTCAAGGTGCCATTTGGCAGACATGATGTATATGCATTGGGTTACCTATCAAAAAACTTTCACAATGACGATAGGCTCTATGGAAGTCAAATAGTGTTGCCAGGTCGTCAAACCTAACAACCGAACAGACCAGCCAGTTTGGGTAGAAAGGCCGGACACCCTACATTGATGAGGATTTTGTGTCTCGGTATTAATAGGTACCGGCGACAGCAGGTCAAGTTACCCGAAACTGTCAATTAATATCCCCACTTAAGTTTCAGCCTTAATGGTGCAGTGATAAAGTTGAAAATTTAATAAAGAAATGTAAAAGCATTACAAATGAGAGTAAATAGTAATCAACAAATTAATGAAAATGTAAGCATATATTTTTATAGATTTATGTTAGACCGGCACCCAAATTGTCTAACAACCTGTTAATATCAATTGATACCATTTTGAAACCAATTGCTAATCCATTGCTTCATATGTTCGAAAAATGTATCTGTTCAACATATAAATAACGCAACGAATGTTGCTGAACTGTCAAAATTATATACATTGCTACTCATAATGTGTTACGCAATTACCTTAATATTAGATCCTACTTGAAATAAAAACAACCAATTTATTTTCTTTATTTACGTACGTATAAGACTAATAATTTTACATATTTTAATACAAAACGACTACTTAAATCAATTTATTACATAAATCTTATTTGCAGAGACAATGCTTTTTTTTTTAATAGGAATTAATTTAGGTTTTATTTAATAAATGCATAACGGTTAGGAGAAATAAAATAGTTGATGGCCTAAGAGTCATTTGGACCAAAATGTACAACGGTCCATATGGCCAAAATTGTACAAAACTTATTCATATATGTTTCCCAAATTAAATTTATCATACACTTGCTGTGCTGCACGGTTTTATAGCATTATGCTGCGCGATAACTGTTTTGCATAATGAAACATGCTATTTTGTTGCTTCTCCCAACCATTGCTTTTTTGGTTTTATAATATCTTATTTTTTAGGGTTTCGTAGCAAAATGGCAAAAAACGGAACCCTTATAGATTCGTCATGTCTGTCTGTCCGTCTGTCCGTCCGTATGTCACAGGCATTTTTTTCCGAAACTAAAGCAACGAAACTAAGAGCTATACTGTTAAAACTTGGTAGATAGATGTATTCTGTGAACCGCATTAAGATTTTGATGCAAAAAAAAATATAAAATATTGGGGGCTACTTAGAACTGAAACTCAAATTTTTGTTTTCCATCAAACACATTGACATACGTGTGGGGTATCTATGCATAGGTTTTCAAAAATGATATAGAGGTTTCTAAAAATTTGTTTCTAAAGCAAATAGTTTGCGTGACAGACGCTTCCAAAGTGGAAAAAGTTGCCCCCCCCCACCCCCTCTAACATAAAAAAAGACATATGATGTAGATTACTATAAAAACTACCAACGAAAATTGTTTTGAACGAGATCTAGTACGTAGTTTTTTTTAAATTACTCTTAAATTTAAATCATAACCCGCTTATTATCGCGCCATCATAAATCAATGTTACGGGAACCCTTTGAGCGTGAGTCCGACACGCACTTGGCCGGTTCTTTTTTATTTTCGTCATTATTAAATTAACAATTTTTTTTATCTTTCATACTTCTGTCGGTGCAACACTGTTTCTTCTTGCTCCTCTCTCCTGTTACTTATCACTCTGACTCTCGAAAATTAGTAACTCTTTGTGTTTAGTGGCTACCAAAGAGCGTAGCTTAACTTGACTGATCGACTCGTGCGGCTCTTATTACTTAGCCAGTAGGCCTAGTATGAGTTTTCATTACGAAACTCGATCGTCGATATCGAGCGCGTTTGACTCAGCGATTGGCCCGATTCAAGGCCGTAAGAACTCTCAACCAATGAGAGCGCCAAACGCGCTCGATATCAACGATCGAGTTTCGTATTGAAAACTCATACTAGGCCTACAGATGTCCCTTCTCTTTCGTAATTATAATTCCTTGTACTTTTCCATCTTTGGCCATTCTCCCTTTTTCCATCCATCAACATTTAGGTATGTTCATCTTCTTCTTTTGATCACATGCCTTTCTTCTCTCCTCGTCAAATGCCCATACCATGCCAAATGATTCCCTTTCACATTATGACGTTTCTAATCATTTTACTTTTAATCTATGTTCGTAATATTGAACCTCGTTGTATTGATTAGCTCATATCTATTTGCTTATCTTCTGACACGTGTTTACACACACAAATGATAAGTAGACTTTGCACGGACATTATATAATTTTTGTTTGATGTTTAATCAGTTCGATAAAGTGTAAGGCTTCCACATATGGCCAGACGCTGTGTCAGATACTATGCTTGTGTCATTCAACGTTCCACGTCAACATGCAATCGTGATGTTTAAGCAGTCATCGTGAGGGAGGGGGAATCCCAGCGCCCTGACATTTCTAGCCGCCGCAGGAAACGCCCTGTAGGCCTAGTATGAGTTTTGAATACGAAACTCGATCGTCGATATCGAGCGCGTTTGGCGCTCTCATTGGTTGAGAGTTCTTACAACTATGAAGCGGGCCAATCGATGAGTCAAACGCGATCGATATCGTCAATCGAGCCTCGTAATGAAAACTCATACTAGGCCTACTGGTCGGGAGACAACATCGAACTCTCGGTCGCCCCGCCCCGTAAGGACCACCAGGGAAATTGAGTAACAAACTATCAGTAGCAATGATTTTCCTTTTGACAGTTCAACAACATTAATCTATACTAATATATAAAGCTGAAGAGTTTGTTTGTTTGAACGCGCTAATCTCGTGAACTACTGGTCCGATTTGAAAAATTATTATTGCGTTGGATAGCCCATTAATCCTTTAGGAAGGCTTTAGGCTACATAACATCACGCTGCGACCAATAGGAGCTGAGCATAACTAACTCCACGCGAATGAAGACGCTGGCGGCCGCTAGTTGGGTTATATACGTTTTAGAGGATACACATTTTGGAACATAATTAAAGCAATAGATTGGCAATTTGCTTCGAAATGATTCCAACTAATAGGAATGGTGCGTTACGTAATTAGGGTGCAGATCCGGGTCGACGGCGCGTTGTGTTTCACGCGCACTTCATAGAGCTGTCAGCACATCGTGACGGGGTAAACGAAGACCGATGCCTCCCGGGTCAGGGTTGCGGGTTGGTTGTCATCGCGATACGGACCGTGCGGGCATACCGCACGGTCAGTCATGGGGCGGCCTGCGTGCTCGCGGGCACGCCCCCGTGGGAGGTCGATGCCCTGGTTCTGTCCCAGGTGCATCGACACCGTGTCGCGGCCCGGGAACGGGGGGAACGACCCGCCTTCGAGGAAGTAAGGCGGGTCCGATTAGCGGCTCAGGGGGAGGCCCTGAGCCGGTGGAGGGAGGCGCTCCGCTCCCCAGCTGCCGGCCACCGGACGATTGGAGCGATTCGTCCGGTGTTGGAGGGATGGGTTGGTCGCCGGCATGGCAGCCTTACCTTCCGCCTAGTGCAGATACTGACCGGACATGGCTGCTTCGGTCACTACCTGCACCGGGTCGCCCGTCGGGAGGAGTCACCGCGGTGTCATCACTGCGACTCCCCCGACGACACGGCCGAGCACACCCTGGTGGAGTGCCCGGCCTGGCGAAACGAGCGCCGCGACCTCATTGCGGCGCTCGGAGGCGGACGCCTCTCCCTGGCAACCATGGTGCGAGCCATGGTTGAAAGGGAGAGTGCATGGGAGGCTGCCGCCTCCTTCTGCGAGACCGTCCTCTTGCAGAAGGAGGCTGCGGAGAGGGAGCGGGAAGAGGACGTACTTGCCGCTCCCCTCCGGCGTAGACGGGTGGGGCGAAGAAGGCGGGGGACGAACCCCCGTCTCCTTTAGCCCCAGGGTGTGACCAGCGCGTGCGGGTAGCTCCCGCACGTGCATTGCACAACGGTCACCACGTCTGGGGATTATTCCGTTACCGGGTAATCCCCCTTTGGCGCGGAAACCGGCCCTACAGGGGAGGGCCGGCAAGCCCTGAGAGTGGCACGGAGTACTTGGCCTTCGGGTCGGCCCCGTGACACTCTCAACACAGGGCCCGACGGTAACCGGGTGGTTTTAGTGGGTATTCCCGGCTTCGGCCGGGCGAGTCCCACACACGCTCGTCGCCTAGCTAGCGACGGGTATGGTGCGTAAAGGCATTTCCACTCGTTAAAAAAAAAAAAAAAAAGGGTTGCGGGTTGGTTAAAAAAGTAACCGTGGCCCTGGCGCAAAGGCAAGTGAAGGAACACGGGCGGGTTTTAGTCAGTAAAAGTCTGACACGTCCTTCCGCTCCGCCCAGAGTGGGATAGGTCATTTGATGATTTCCCATCTAGAATAAAAAAAACGTTTTAATAAGGATTGAACGTAATATTAATAATATACATCATCATCTCAGCGTTAATCCCAGTCGCATCCGCAGCTTTTCAGCTTTGGAGTCTAGGGTAGGGGTTTTTTTTTTTTTTTTTTTTTTTTTTTTTTTTTTTTTTTTTTTTTTTTTTTTTTTTTTTTTTTTTTTTTTTTAACCAGTGGAAAGCCGCTAGCTAGGCGACGGACGTGTGTGGGACTTGCCCGGCCGGAGCCGGGAATACCCACTAAAACCACTCGGTTACCCTCGGGCCCTGTGTTGAGAGTGTCACGGGGCCGCCCAGAAGGCCTAGGCGCCGTGCCACTCTCAGGGCTTACCGGCCTTTAATAAGGCCGGTTTCCGCGCTAAAGGGGGATTACTCGGTAACGGAGTAATCCCCAGATGTGGTGACCGTTGTGCAATGCACGTGCGGGATCTACCCACACGCGCTGGTCACACCCTAGGGTCCGCTTTACCAGTCTAACTGCTGATTTTGGCTAAACTTCGATATTTTCCGTGAAGCGACTGCCGTCTGACCTCCACAACCCGAAGGCGATATCTAAGCATTGCAGTTAGACCAATTGTTAGATTTTTGAGGGCTCCAACAACCCGTAGCGACTGCCACTAGATGTTCGTATGGCAACCGGGACCAACGGCTTAACGTGCTTTCCGAGGCACGACCAGCCCAGTGCAAATATTCATATTCATCCATACAAATATTTGCACTGTGCGGGGATCGATCCCGCGCCTCCTTGCGCAACGGCCGCGATCGCTAACGCTACGCCACGGAGGCTGTAATATTAATAATATACATCTATAGTATATCACAAGGAACTACCCTGTATGGACTTTACATTCTAAAACCCGCTTAGTGCTATTCCGTTGTGAGCCAATCTCTTTTCCGCAATGTAATTAAAAGCAACCTTCGCTGTATAAGGAACACTACGTTATAACCAACCTTCGCATTCATTTGATTCCCCGTAGACTCGCCTACATATATGTATGTATTGTGCTGAGAAATCATTTGATTAAAGTAGAACGAGTCTAAACTTAGAATGCTTATTGTAGATGTTTTATAGCATCTTAGTTCGTCAGTCAGATTTGTAAAAAGTACTAGACACGTATTTTTTTCTTTTTTCATATATAAACAAAAAATTAAGACGACACAGTGCGTTGAAAACTCGTGTGACGTCACTGCATGCTACACTTTTTAGCGCGCAGTGACGTCACCAGCCACTCCTGATCTTTGATGCCTCTTTTATTTTTAAATTTTTATTGATTTGATAAAACAAAATATACGTATCCAATATTTTTCTATAATCTGAATGACTGACTAAATAGAATCAGTTTTTTTTATCCAGGAAACATCACTATTACTGTCGACTGGTCGGGTACCAGATACGGTTCCCTATCGGCAAAAATGATGAACTTCCATATAAACTCATCCTTTACAATATCTCCCTATCATCCCCCCATCCCCCTATCCTATAATGTTCTCAGTGAGAACAGTGAGAACTTCTCACGCTGAGACACAGGTTTCTCCGTGAGAGGGAACGGATAGTGGATAGATAAGCGAGCCCAGTGAGGTTTGGTGGATGTCACAAACATATCTTCGAAGTTGTGCCGTTCAGCGCTTCTGTCAAATTTAATTCTGCATTGTCGGTGATAGAAAGAATGCTTTGTTTATTGTGCGACCTAGTCTCAGACCTCTGATGAATCATAATTACAAATAGTTTGAGTGCAGATATTTAGAAATTTGTTTATCAGGTATCAATACTACTGCATTGCTGAAAGACAAACTGCACTCAACATTGGGTGAAAGACGCAACTTTGGCCAGAACTAACTTAGGCTGAATTTTATAATAGAAAAATAATTAGGGTACCGTGGAAAAAGTCAATTACTTAACCGTAGATAGTTTATTATATGAATATGGAGCAGTACAAGCCACAACATGCAGCATTTGTGTCGTGCGGGTCTTGGATTTTTCGAATTAGCATATACAGTATGTTAAGAAAACCCTGTCCGACCCATAAGGTTAATAAAGGTTATGTAAACCCATGACCAAATATAATATAAAATTTTACGTAATCATCATAGTACCAATACAAATGAATTTTGAAATAATCTTTTTTTCCCGCGAATTAATTCCAACTTCCCCGAAATTTGGTAATTTTTAAAAAAGTGACAACACCGGTATTATTATGAGCGAATAGCGATGCGACCACGTGCCGCGTGCCCTGCCGCCCGCCGCCCGCCGCCCGCGGAAGGGTGCTTACGCACATTTATTAAGTTACCTCTTTTTGCGAAATAATATTTATTTTTTTAGGGGGATTTTTTTTTTAAGTTTAGTCTGGTTTTGTATCCATTAGTAGAATCAGTTATCGATACTTAACAACACCTTCACGGGTCGGACAGGGTTTTCTTAACATACTGTATACACGGACCGGTCTCGCATCCGTGTCAGTCTAAGCCTAAATCATGCAATAAGCGGATTAATAATACGTATTCGATCATTTATTGCCTCATGTATTTTCGCAGCTAATTCAGATAAAATATAAATGAAAGATGGGCTTAAACTTTAAAAAACATATTTATTAACGTTTAGCAACTCTTAATCAAATACAGAACAAACGCCATGACAGTTAGAGAGAGTAAGCTATATCTGTGTCTCACTCGCACCTAGACCATATTACATTGCACATTATTTACTTTTCATAACAAATTTAGACTTGGGAAATGTTTTATTACGCCCACCTTGCTAGTAACGATAATGTATCTACTTCCATTACATGCTTTAAGCCTTTAATAACTCCGCATTATATAAACATGAGTTACGAATGAAATGGCCGATATTGATTTACGATGTGTAGAACGTAAACTCAATTTCTAAAGAGCTTGTTCTGTTATTGGAAAAGCGCTTTGTTTGTTATAAGTGGGTATTTGCATCTACGAATTGTCGATGGGGGCTACAAAACATCTTAAGGAACATCCGGATGAGATTTACAAAGACCAAGGAAGCGGGTTTATTCATGACCCGATGACATATTAGTGAGAGTGTGAGAGCACCATAATATCTTTATACAAAAATAACCAAAAAAACAGTAGTGTTCAGAAAAATACCGGTGTCTTAGCTAAACCGATGTCTGTCTGTTAGGTCACGAGGTTACCGTCCCACAATGATGAATATCTGGGCAACGAGAAGGTCTAGCAAAATATAAACAAAAGAGCTTTTTCTTTTTATTTATAAATTATAAACTAGCACTTGATCGCAATCCCGCCTGATGGTAAGCAGTGACGCAATCGTTATCTTACGCTGTAGCCATTTTTGTATGAATAACTTAAGATTTTTCGGGATATATGTATCTAAGAAATGCTTCATTCAGTTCCTGAAATGTAAACATTTGTTGGAACGCGTCTATTTTGTCTTGTTAGTTCTCTACATGGTTCTTACGTCATCCTGCTGTTCAGAAGCCTTCAAATATGGCACAACGCACTTGCAAACGTCATCAATAATTATTACTCAGCGGGTTATCTTAAGCAGTAGCATAAATAAGTGGGTATTTGCACCTATCGTGGACTAATGTTGACTACGCTGATAGTTGCTCCAGGCATTATTATGCGAAAGCTGTTAAGACTAGGTAGCTATTCAAAAACTTTCGATATGCTCCCGCGTACATCCTTCTTCTATATATCCATGCTTAATTTGTGGATTTTTAGGGTTCCGTAGCCAAATGGCAAAAAACGGAACCCTTATAGATTCGTCATGTCTGTCTGTCAGTCTGTCCATCCGTATGTCACAACCATT
Source organism: Sesamia inferens (assembly GCA_037179545.1). Classification (NCBI taxonomy): domain Eukaryota; kingdom Metazoa; phylum Arthropoda; class Insecta; order Lepidoptera; family Noctuidae; genus Sesamia; species Sesamia inferens. The sequence goes on along the minus strand of CM073935.1, from coordinate 8,840,810 downwards.
TTTTTCCGAAACTATAGGAGCTATACTGTTGAAACTTAGTAGGTAGATATATTCTGTGAACCGCATTAAGAATTTGATGCAAAAATAAAAAAAAAACATAATAAATATTGGGGGTTCCCCATACTTAGAACTGAAACTCAATTATTTTTTTTCATCACACATACGTGTGGGGATATCTATGGATAGGTCTTCTAAAATGATATCGAGGTTTCTAAAATATATTATTCACGAATAGTTTGCGTGACAGAGAGCGATTCCAAAGTGGAAAAAAGTTGCCCCCCCCCCCCCCCCTTCTAACTTCTACAATTAGAAAAAAAAACATGATTTACATTACTATAAAAACTACCAACGAAGATTGTTTTGGACGAGATCTAGTAAGTTGTGTTTTTTAATACCTCGTAAATCGCAAACCGCTTCTTACCGCATAATCTTTCATACAAATAACTTAAATCCTTTAATTTCACAAATCACTGGTACTTAAACTAGTTTACTTGGTTAGCTCTTGTAAGACTGAGGTAATTGAATTTGCATTGTCGGATCATACGGCCCAGCTATTTAAATGTCCGGTACAAAAAATCTGTCGTATAAAGCATTGGTATAAGCATTGGTATATACGCAACTAGAAGGGACTATAGTACGGAGAACGTAGTAAAATTTAAAAACCATCTAAACAGTCTAACCTTTTCGGAAATATATAGCACGGACGACCCAAATGTAGCGTATAATAATTTCATTGAGAGTTTCAAGTTACTATATGATCTTTGCTTTCCAATGAAAGTCGTTAAAATAAATATAATAAGAAAAACTAAGTGGTTGTCAAAAGGCATCAAATTATGCTCTAAAAAGAAAAGGATACTCCTGTGGCAATTTAGACTTAACCGTAGCAATACTAATAAAACCAAACTATCAAATTATTCTAAAATGTACAAAAAAATTATTAAATTGACACAAAAAGCACAAAATACTGACAATATAAACACATCGAAAAATAAATCAAAAACTGCGTGGCAAATTATCAATCGTGCAAAGTATAATGTACCTAAATCTAATATAAGTAGAATTAAAATAGGTACCGACGTCATATCACATCCCAAAAGTATTGCAGAAGCTTTTAATAATTATTTTATTGATAAAATACAGCCAAGCCTGACTAACAATTTCAATACTAAAACGCGAACATTAGATCGTAGAAACAGCAAATCAATGTTCATGGCTCCTAGTATACCAGACGATATTAAGAGAATTATTATGTCCTTAAATAATACAAGTAGTGTGGGATATGACGGTATTACGACTAAAATAATAAAACTTGTTCCTGATGAAATCTGCGGTCACTTGACTTATATAATTAACTTCAGCATCAGCGCTGGAGTGTATCCTGATGCTCTGGAAGTTGCTATCGTCAAGCCACTATTTAAGAAAGAAGACAAGGAGCTAATAGAGTTTTATCGGCCTATATCACTCATTCCCATAATATCGAAAATTTTTGAGAAGTATATACATAAGGGATTAAACTCATTTATTCAAAAACATAATATTATATGCTAGGAACAGTAAGGATTCCAAATAGGTAAAACGATTAATATGGCCATCTATGACTTTTTATATAATATTACATGTAACATGGATAAAAGGAAACCGGTCTGTGGCGTATTTTGCGACATGACTCAAGCGTTTGACTATGTACACCATGGTATACTAATAAATAAACTTGAAAATTATGGAATTAGAGGGAATGTCAATGAGCTCATTAAATCTTACTTAAGAACAGAACTCAAATAACTAATATAAATCAAATCAACATGAAAAGTAAACATGAAATAGTTTTTGAATCTGAACGAAGGGTTTCGTATGGTGTGCCACAGGGCAGCGTTTTGGGGCCTCTTTTATTTTTATTATACATTAATGATCTTCCGAGAAACATTCCGCAAAGTATGACACTATTTGCCGATGATAGCACCATAACGATACCATGCAAAAACATTGATACATATGAAAATGAAATTAATGATTCCATAAATTTAATAGTAAAGTGGCTAGAGGAGAACAACATAAAAATTAACCTTTCTAAAACTAAATTTATACACTTCAGTCAAAGGATCAACGTCAAGAGCAATTTGTATATACATTTTCATGACCAACCAATAGCAGAAGCAGATGCAATAAAATTCTTAGGGCTTCACATAGATAAAAAACTAAACTGGAAACCAAATACCGAAATCTTATGTAAGAAAAGGAGTAAAGCTGCTTACGCCTTGCACACATTGTCATCTATAGTAGGTACTGAGGAATTGTTGACAGCCTACTATGGTCTAGCAGAATCCCATCTACGTTATGGTGTCATTTTCTGGGGCAACTCAACAGAAAGGGAAACGGTGTTCAAAGCTCAAAAGAGATGCATACGTTCTATGTTTAAAATAAAACCTACCGATAGTTGCGTACCCTGCTTTGAAAAATATAAAATCATTACATTACCATGTCTTTACATCTTAGAAATAGCGATCTTTGTTAAAAGTAATCCTCATCGTTTCAAATTATTAAATCAACTAATTCTACGAAACACGAGACAATGGAAGGGTATGCCTTCGAGTTGCGGGAACAGCCCTTATGCGCAAAAGTGTGTTCTGTATGGCTCCGATCATATTTAATAAACTGCCAAAAAGCTGGAGAGAACTGCCATTGCCACTTTTTTTAAAAATACTGCAGAACTTTCTTAATCGTAAAGTGTATTATAATATTTTAGATTTCCTTAACGAGAAAGATTTTAATGTTCCGACTGCATACAAAGGGAAGAACCACAATACATATTCCTAATAAAATGTAATTCCTTATTCTTATCCTTAATCTTACTTTTATACTGAACAATTTTTATGTAACGCTCAATTATATTATATTGCATGCCGATTGGTAAAATATGGCTGATCATACTACAATTATTTATGTAACAACATTATTGTACCCATATTTGCAAAATAAATTGTCTTTGTCTTAATAACCCTTTGTGCGTGAGTCCGACACGCACTTGGCCGGTTTTTTACAATTTTAGCGGTCTTTGGAAAGGTTCCTTTTCTCTTTACCTAGTCACTCTCGTCTTTAAAAATGGTTTCCGATACAACCACAATACGATATCGCCCTGCCGGCATTCTAGGAATAACCGTGCTTATAGAATTTGTGTCTCCGAAAATGCGTTAAGTGCAAAATATTTGTCACGACCCGCTTTAAAGCCGTCAGTTTTATGTGATATTAATGTCACGTTGAGTTTGTGTGGACAGTGTTTCCACTGCTGCGACGGTTGAGCCGTTATTCTTTTTACCACCACCAGTCGCCATAGTAGCTTATCAACAAGAATAGCCAAATTGCTTGCAACATAATACATACCACGAGACGTTCCTCTGTGAACTGCAACCTTCGCTGAACGAGTTCAGTGTCAGGCCCAAGGTCTTAGGGAACAGGTAGTGATGCTGAAGTAGTTGCTGGCAATATGCCAGTAGCCGCTGTCTTACTAGGTTATACAAATATGAACGTTATATGTAGTGTGATAAAGTTTAATGTGGGTTAATGTAGGTGGTTGACCTAGTTTTTTTTGGTTTATTATCTAGTCTAGCTTAGGTGATTTGATGGTCATCTTTACACGAGGTTGTCTACTACATATTTGCTGATTTCTGTGAAGTATAAATTGATTGTGTTGATTGAATGATATTTCTCTTAATGAAGATTTTAAAATAAGTAAATGTGCGATTTGTGTTTCGTGTCACTTATACTTATGTAGAACAACGTATGTAATTCTGCCTAGAGTTACGATTAGTCCAAATGCCGAATGTCTCTGAACCAGTTGTACCATGAGGTATTGTGTTATCCAGTTGGGTTGTGGATGTCAGTAAAATACTGCAGGGTAATTACGTAACTCACTATCAGTAGCAATGGGTTTGATTTTGACAGTTCAACTACATTCATTGCGTTATATACGTTACTAGATGACCCGGCAAACGTTGTTTTGCCATATAAATAATTTCCTAGAAAAAAAAAAAAATGAAAAATTGATGTTGGCCGATTCTCATAGATACCGGATAAGCACAAAAAATTTCATCAAAATCGGTCAAGTCGTTTCGGAGGAGTATGGCAACGAAAACTGTGACACGAGAATTTTATATATTAGATTGAGCAGACACATTTTCGAACACATGAAGCAATGGATTAACAATATGCTTCGAAATTATTTCAACTGATAGAAATAGTGTGTTACTCAATTAGGGGGCTGGTTCTGCATCTGGTTAGACTGGAAATCCAACTCAAACATAGAAAAAAGTTAAGACAGTTTGGGTGAAATTCTGCCTAAACTGGACTCTAGCAGAGTTGAAGCAAGACTATAATTTTCAATACATTGACGTCTGCAATAATAAAGCTTCAAATATTTTTACTATAAAGAAATTCTTCGCTAAAGAATGGTACTAATATAAACATCTGGAAATTTTGTAATAGCCAACAAATTTTATATTCATAAAAACACGCATTCGTTGCATGTAAGAATAAGAATAGGTGAGACAAATACTTTAGTGTATTTTAAAACGGACGCGGCGTAAGATCTCGAAAATTTAGATTTACAAATGGTGATTATGTTGGAGATCTAAAGTTTACGATGCCCTCCGTCTCGTAATAGGATAGTTGACTAAAAAAAACGAATTAGTCCGTAAATGTTTTATATTTATAGCATCTAGGTTTTTCCTTAGTCAATTGTCTTTCTTTAGAATTCTTCCTGTTTTTTATTAAGACAGTAGACAGTTACAATATTTTTTGTCGTACATTCCATAATAGGGTATTTGACTAAACAAAACTAATTAGTTCGTCAGTCAGATTTCCAAAAAATACTAGACAATTTTTTTTTTATTTTTTTTTTTTTCATATAAACAGAAAATGAAGACACAGTGCATTGAAAACTCGTGTGCCGCCACTCCTGATTTTTGATGCCTTTTATATTTGTCAATTTTTATTAATTTGTTAAAACAAAATATACGTATCCAATATTTTTCGATAATCTGAATGACGGACTAAATAGAATCATTTTTTTTTTACTCAGGAAATATCCCTAGGTATTGCTTACAATAGCAATAGCTTTCATTTGAATATTTCAATCACATTCATTGTGTTATTTACGTCGCGTCGTTCAGTAGACAAATTTTTCGAACTTATAAAGCAGTGAATTAACAAATCCTTCAGAAGTATTCAAATTATGATTTATGTTTTAACAAATAAATTGGGATAAATGTAAAAGAATGATTAAGAAATAAATTAGCGGCATTAAATGCGTCACGGCGGACGCAATGATATGCATATACAGATAGTACAGTCCACGAAGACGCGCCCCTCCAACTTTTGGTTGAGGCTTCACTTTGACCATGACGCTCTCTTCTGATTAAGCTATTTATTGTGGTGTGCGTGTGCACTCATAGGTAATTAATGTTTACCAATAACACTCAAAAATTAACAAAAGCTTGCACATACAATATATTAAGAAAACCCTGTTCGACCCATAAGGATAATAAAGGTTAGGTAAACACATGACCAAATATAATATAAAATTTTACGTAATCATCATAGTACCAATGCAAATGAATTTTGAAATAATCTTTTTTTCCGCGAATTAATTCAAACTTCCCCGAAATTTGGTGATTTTTAAAAAAGTGACAACACCGGTATTATTATGAGCGAATAGCGATGCGACCACGTGCCGCGTGCCCTGCCGCCCGCTGCCCGCGGAAGGGTGCTTAACGCACATTTATACTTAACGCTATATTACGCTTATTTATGCTTAACGCGCAAAAAGAGGTAACTTACCTCTTTTTGCGAAATAATATTTATTTTTTTAGGGGGATTTTTTTTTTAAGTTTAGCCCGGTTTTGTATCCATTAGTAGAATCAGTTATCGATACCTAACAACACCTTCACGGGTCGGACAGGGTTTTCTTAAAATACTGTATAGTGGCGCAGATCCTCTTGTTCACGAACTAAACAAAATTTTACTTTAGTGCATCTTTTTATTTCTATTTCATTAAAAAGGAATTTGTTTTTTTTTTTTATAATTATAAAATAGTGCTTGATCGCAATCCCGCCTGATGCAATCGTTGATGGTAAAGCGCGCTAGATAAGAGCCTATTCGCGCAAAAAAACTGAGTGAATATGACGGAAGACGCCAGTTGAGTGAGCTGATGCAATGTTAAACCCAACAACACGACCAACGATGCTGCGCCAGAGGGAGATTGATCTGGTGACCCTCCAAGACCAAACCCGACAAAACAACATTTGGCGCATCGTATCCGGCACACATCGCAACACAACTGTTCAGACCCGTCCTCCGTACGGCTTCACCAAACATCATGCTGGAACACGACGAATCGCTTGGCAGCAAGACTTTGTGTGGTGGGTGGTAACTTCTGCCGGCAGCCGATGTTATGGCCTACCACCGAGAAAATATAATTAGGATTTACGTGGATATATCGGATGCCAGTTTCAGTCAAGAGACATGAGAATATCTCTATTCTCAGTAATGAGTCAGAGTCAAGTTGAAAATATTATTGTTACGAAGTGTCTCACTGTGAAACGCAGATTCTCACTGCAAGGCAAGTCTCAGATCTTATTCGCATCACACAGCTACATATTTACTTTTCTAGAAAAACTCATTGGTCTACTGATTTCTATTGAATTATTTAATTATTGACTATAATAAATAAACAGTACAGCACCCCAATCGCGTAACGCACTATTACTATCAGTTGGAATCATTTTGAAGCATATTGCTAGTCCATTGCTCCATATGTTCGATAAATGTGTGTGCTCAACAAGGTAAATCAGGCAATGAATGTTGTTCAACTGTCAAAAGGAAACCTATTGCTACTGATAGTGCGTTACGCAATAGGGATGTATCCAAGGTATGAAAATCAATAAAATAATTAGTCCGCCTTATAGATAATATTATTAAGTTACAGATATTAAGTTACCTTATAGATTATTAAGTTACTACTTTTTGCGAAATAATATTAATTTTTTTAGGGGGATTTTTTTTTAAAGTTTAACCTGGTTTTGTATGCATTAGGAGAATCAGTTATCGATACCTAACAACACCTTCACGGGTCGGACAGGGTTTTCTTAACATACTGTATATACGGTCGAATTGAGTAACCTCCTTCTTTTTGAAGTCTATTATAAATGCTTCAAAATGATTCCAATTGATAGTAATATTGTGTTATTCAATTTAGGTGCAGGTTTCTACGCAGAGATTTCAGGAGATTTACATAAAATTGATTCTCCTTTTTATTATTCGATGAAAAAGTTTTTAATACTATTTGTTCCAAAAATGAAACCAATATGAAATACATTTTTATTGATTTTTATTCTTATACAGTGCCTTTGCTTTGCCTTGAAATAATACCGCATTATGACTGGTATATTTATATTGATCACCTAAATTATACTTCTAAACATGTTTTGACTGTCAACGATTATATTAAAACTTTATAAACCTGAAGAAAACACATTACCCCACATTCTTTCGCAGTCGGATAAAAATACGATGAAAATGAAAACACTTAAGATACCGGGGAGGCTATTTCAAAAAGAGGACAAATGGATTTATAGTCGTGGAAAAAAATACTATTTATACAGCCTAGTTTCTGAGTAAGCAACGGATATGTAGATAAAGGCCTGGAGGCTGAATTGGCCGTGGACAGTTTTATAAGATCAATGGAATTGGATCAGTGGATTTTTTTTTACGTCTCTTTACTTCGGCATCATCATTGGTCTATTATACCGGACGGCCCGTCGTACTGCGAGTTTCCACCCTTACGTTGTTAACACCTCTAAGATCCGGACGAAGCGTTTCGCCTCCTCTTTTATACCGCGTACATCGAGGAACTGGAACAATTTGCCAGCGGCGGTGTTTCCGTCGGAATACAATTTGAGTGTCTTCAAGGCTAGAGTGAATAGGCTCTTAATAAACTAGTGCGCTTTACCATCAACGACTGCGTCACTGCTTACCATTAGGCGGGATTGCGGTCAAGCGAAAGAAAAACAGTACGGTTTGGTATGTGTCTGAAAGATTCACAGTTACGTCTTGTCAGTCATAGGTTCGACCAGAGACAAGGAGATTACTTTGTGTAAATGATTTCATCATCACTGCTCTCAAAACTGTGAAGGTAAACATCGTAGAGTTTTTGCCTTTACTGCACTCAAATCATTAATAGAATTGGGGGAATTTGTCTCATCACGCTTAGTGTTAATCTGGAGTATTAAGATTTATTTATTTAGTCCAGCTCAGGTGGACTAAAATATCAATATCTTCATACTGCACGTCATTCTATAAATCAACGCAGTTTTATTTTTATTTTTTTAATTTCGCAGCGAGTTTGGTTGGGGTTTCCAGATCAATCTCCCTCTGGTGCAGCGTCGTTGGTCGTGTTGTTGGGTTTAACATTGCATCACTTCGCTCAACTGCCGTCTTCCTTCCTATTCACTCAGTTTTTTGAGTCAAGGTTCTTAATGAACTATCGCTCTTTACCATCAATACCACACTGCTTAGCATTACTGCTTACCATCAGGCGGGATTGCGATCAAGCACTAGTTTTTAATTATAAAAAAGACGTTTTTATATGGAGAACCCCGTTCTTCTTTTCTATATGGAGAACCCTTAGGCTATAATAGCGGCAATATATGCAAATAAACGTTATGGACTATGGTATTTCATCCTTCCGTTCATCTGCTGACGGACAGAGGACGGAACGGTCGGACAGCGGAGGCTCAGTAATAGGGTCCCGTCGCCAACGTTTCTTACGGAGCCCTAAAAAAATGATAAATTTGACGTTAACGGAACCTTAATACAGTATGTTAAGAAAACCCTGTCCGACCCATAAGGATAATAAAGGTTAGGTAAACACATGACCAAATAAAATATAAAATTTTACGTAATCATCATAGTACCAATACAAATGAATTTTGAAATAATCTTTTTTTCCCGCGAATTAATTCCAACTTCCCCGAAATTTGGTAATTTTTAAAAAAGGGACAACACCGGTATTATTATGAGCGAATAGCGATGTGACCACGTGCCGCGTGCCCTGCCGCCCGCCGCCCGCGGAAGGGTGCTTACGCACATTTATTAAGTTTTTGCGAAATAATATTTATTTTTTTTAGGGGGATTTTTTTTTAAGTTTAGCCCGGTTTTGTATCCGTTAGTAGAATCAGTTATGGATACCTAACAAGACCTTCACGGGTCGGACAGGGTTTTCTTAACATGCTGTATATGCCCTCATAACCCTCGACCAATGATCGATGCAGTGTTTGCATAATATGCTTAGGATTACCTCGTAAAGTTTTTTTTTCTTTCAAGATAGCTCATTCACATGTCATTAAATCATCATCTGCTCAATAATTACCTCTAAAAGTGTATCGACCAATATAAATAAAGAAAAGTATTTATACGATACTAGTTCAAGTACAAGGAAGTTCATAAAACTAAACATAGGGCCAAAATAAAAAACCTTATTAAATCTAAAAAAAAAAATGAGAATGCATCGACGTGACTCATGAAAAGAACACATTAACCACAGGTCACCAGGACAAGAAACTTTGAACTTTATTTACAAACAAATAAGTGTCATATTGAATCGATGTATTGAATGTTTCAATTTGTATTGTTTTTATTTATTCTTGATCTTTAGTCTTGTTTAGACTTTTTTTTAGAACGGTTTCGCGTGGTGGAGCGTTGCCAGGTTTTTAGACAGTATACTGTTTACTACCGTAGCTAAAGGTCGATACGTTTTTCTTCTTAAAATTGAAGTTTCTTCTTTAGTTCGGTATTTTGTTAATGGCAATACGATAAAAAAAATTAAGAGCAATGCCAAGAGTTTGGAAGACTGAAAAAAATGCGGTGCTTACGTATGTTTTATGTGATTTGACGCGTTACTATCGAATAGATTATTAATAATTTTGTGATAACTGTCCCTTCAAAATTAGTTGAACAAAAAACAAAGTGTGATATTAACCAAATAACGAGAAATTAATAAAAAGTGTTGACAAACGAAAGTGTGACAAAATAAACATGTGTGACAGGTTCACGTTGCCCGGGCGTGCCGATGCTGTAGTGGAGTTATGGAGGTCCAAGATGGAGGAAGGTGTTCTCGCACCAGCGCACTTCCAAGACCACTGGAGGGTCACTGTTCCCAGGATATACTCTCCACAACCCAACAGGACTTGTCTAGGTGAGTGTAATAATTTTTTTCTGGTGTTTTGTCAGAAATGAATGGGTGAAATATGGTAAGTGGTCAGCGGTCACCTAATGGACATCTGGAGGCTATTTGTATTATTTAAAAACCGTTCACCGTTCGTTATATGTACACCTATTATTTATAGTATCTGTAATTCATCTGTGAAAATTTCAGCTGTGTAGCTGACATGGTTCATGAGATATACATACTTTGGTAACAGACAAAATGAAGTCTTAGCCATAGACTCCTCTTTTATTACCCTTTTGGTATGGGACTCAAAAATGATAATACTTATCGTTAAATTATCCTGTCGGATTTTCCCGGAGCGAGGCAGCCAATTTTCCACAAGCTTGGATATGAGAACATTGTTTACTGAAGCCGAAACTGTCGACTCATGTAAACATTGTCATAGGCATAAATTTACGAACACTGGATACGGTACATTAATATGTAAAGTGCTAAAGGTCGTTCAGTTTATTTGTACTTTTCGAGTGTTTCTTAATTTTTATGAATTACCAACACGATTCCATTGTCATTGTGCTACAAGTTCATAATTTGCTAAATTCATAATGATCGATCAAATATCGTAAGTCGTGGTGGCCTAGTGGTTAAAACACCAGCCTCTCAAGTATGAGTGCGCGGGTTCGATTCCAGGTCAGGCAAGTACCAATGTAACTTTTCTAAAAGTTATATGTATTTTCTAAGTATATCTTGGACACCATTGACTGAAGGTGAAGGAAAACATCTAGAGGAAACCTGGACTTTATAAGTCTGAAATCGCCAACCCGCATTGAGCAAGCGTGGTGATTACGCTCAATCCTCTATATGAGAGGAGACCTGTGCCCAGCAGTGGGACGATAAAAAAAAGGTTGATGTTGATCAAATATCAGTTTTTTTTTCTTTTTGGCAACTGAGCCTATTTCGACTATTCTGCCAGTGTCACCTGGTGACGGCAGCAAACAGAGGCAGGTCGTCGAACTTTTCCCTTCGTGGTAGGTGTTAGTGTAGCTGGATGGACAAACACATGGGTTAGAAAAATAAAAAAAAATAATGAACATTGTCACATTAGACAACAATTAAACTAGTTTATACTATGTACAGACTATTTATACACAAATTACGCACCAATCAAAATTTTAACTCGTTCTCATTTAGGAATCTGGCCAAAAGATTTATTAATTTAGGGGAGAAGTGGGAAAGTAGGGAATGAAAATTAGTTGGGAGAGTGATGTTAACTTTGGGAATTTTTGAATAGGGGTCAAAAGATTTATTATTTCGGGAGCAAGAATTGAAAACATGTGTCTAAAATGCCATCCTCAAGACCGCACTCGCACCGGAAATTATCCCGGACGTAAGTCTTTTTCAGGAACACTAGACTACAACAATGTCCGAGTCTTAAGTCTACACCGTGAGGAAACAGTTCTCTTCGACAATTTAAGACATTTAGAAAACCAAGGCCTGCTCTGAACATCAGGCTGTGTAGCAGCGTAGTAGATGCTCTTGATTTTAGAAGTCTTCTTCCATGTTTCAGTCCACGAGTTAAATAACTTGGGTCTGGCACCATTCCGCAAATCGTAATTATGCGCTACGTAATGCTTTTGATCAACCGGATTCGATGTGGCATACTTTGCTAACGAATCAGCGCACTCATTGCCAGCAATACCCGAGTGACCGGGGATCCAGGTTATCTCAACGTCCAAGCCGTTTTAGTAGAATTCAAATAACAAGTTCTTTATATCCTTGACTATTATATATCTTTGACTATTAATTATGCTATGAAATTGATTTCGTTTAAGGGCCTGAATACTACTACGGGAATCTGAAAAAAATACTGACCTTGTTATTTGATGGGATTTAATATAGCGTAAGGCTTCTAAAATACCAACACACTCTCCTGTAAAGACTGATGCTTTTGGTGGACATTGGAAAAGTAAGGCTATTTTGGAGTTTTGAAAATAAACTGCCACCCCAGTATATTCAGTTTCAGAAAATTATGAAGCATTAGTGAAAAAGAAATTCCATCCTTCCCAATAACGCTTGACAGCTGACTCAAAGTCCTCTCTAGCGTTTTGAGAATTCCTTGATACACCTAAACCTAAAACGACTTTTGGTTCACAATAAATCGACTCGTATGCAGCGGAGAAGACCGGAAGAGATGAATATTGGCAGATAGGCACGGAGAGTCGTTTAAGCTCTCTATACCTATCTATCAATAGGGAAACTGTTTTATGGTCCAATAGGAAGAATTGTTAAAGGAGAAGTCCATTTGTTCTAAAATTGATGGATGGGATGAGAGGAAAAATACTTTAGTTAGGAATCGATCTGCCAAGTATTGTCTCCTAAGATGTAAGGGAGGGTCTACACCAGTGATTCCCAAAGTGGTCCAGGTGGACCCCCAGGGGTCCACGGGAGACTGGCTGGGGGTCTACGTAGGCGTGAACAAAAAATGGGGGTCCATAAGATGTTAATGGGGGTCCACGAAAATTTATCTGCTTTTGATAGTAAAGAGCAAAAATGTAAGCATAGTTTTTATAAGGGCCTACCTGCATTGTTTTAAGTACCTATCTAAGCAGATAATATTTTAATAAGGCAAGCGACTGTTACTTGTTCAAACTTGCGTATTCGATATTACGTACAATTTCGTGTACAGACTTGCAAAGCGCTATCCGCCCGACAATGCTTAATGCTTGTTCAGACATGAACTTGATCACCACTATAAATACTTGATGCCAAAGGCAAACGCATTCATTCGTTTCCGGAATTTCGAAAAAAGGCGGAATTTGGAAAAAAAGTTGTGAGAAAATTTATATCTGTGTTTGCTAGTGCCGGAGAAAAGTAAGTAACCTACCTTTTTTTTGTTATAGTACTTAAGTATTTTCTTTACGTGTACTAGTCGGTTGATCACAACGGCCTGTATAGATAGGTAACTTAGTAACTTACAGATATTTTAATTGTCCTCTTTCGATTTGAAGACAAACACAGCACGTTTTATTCAATTGTTTTTTCACGAAAGCAATATTGCAGAGCAATTAATTTTGTAATTTTTCTTGCAAATAACTACTAATTTTATAAAACAGTAATTTCAGAATCATTTTAAATTGATTTTGATGTAACTATTTTATCAAAACTATTCCTTTTCGGAAAGAGCGAGCGGTGCGCGGGCGACGGGAAAAGGGCGGGGCTTGAACTTCGATGCCAGTTTGTCACGTTTTAACAATGAAGCCGCAGACAAAAAATACGCAAATACACGGAGCGCGTGAACTCATTGATTTAATAAAATTTTAGTTATCGTTTTTATGGACAATTTTGGGATTTCGACTTTTATTTTTTCCTACACAAATATGATCAGTATTCGATACTGAGTACACCAATTTTTATTTATACTATTAAAAATTAGTGGTAAATTATGTACTTTAAAATTGATACCGTTTTGTGAAAACGTCTGTATTTGTCTCAGCGGTTTATTACTTGGTCCCTTTATAAGCCGTAATTCTATTTCCGCGTGCTGACAAAGGCTGCGGTGTGATACCTATATTCAGAAAAAAACTTGGTTACTAAAATATTTTTTTTACAGGTAAGCTAACTGACACGAAACATGGCTGCAGCAAAGAAAAAATGTCGACAATATAGTGTCGATTATTTGAAATATGGTTTTGTTCCATCAGAGGCAGACAAACAGTTGCCCATGTGCCTATTATGCAACAAAGTTTTGAGCAATGACTCTATGAAACCATTAAAGCTCGAAGATCATCTAAAAAGGTGTCATACTGATAAAATAGGTAAAGATTTAAAATATTTTCAAACATTGAAAGAAAAATATGGAAAGAGACCCACCGTGCACAGTATGTTCGCTTCAACATCTCAAAGTAACGATGATGGCTTGCGGGCATCTTACAATATCTCATTACTTATAGCAAAATCTGGAAAACCGCACACTATCGGAGAACAATTAATTTTACCCGCTGTTGAAGAGGTTTTAAAAACTGTTTTGCACAAATCTCCATTTGACGTACTAAATAGAATCCCATTAAAAACAATACTGTACAAAGACGCATTGATGAAATGAGCTCTGATATCGAAAGCTTTTTGTGCAATCATCTGCAAAAAACTCATTTTTCTATACAACTGGACGAGTCAACGTTACTCAGTAATGAAGCATTACTATTGGCATATGTCCGATTTATTGTTGAGGAAGAAATTCACGAAAAATTGCTATTTGCCAGAACTTTGGAGACTGACACTAAAGGCGAATCTATATTTAATGTCCTGAGTAATTTTTTTACGGAAAAATCGATCCCATTTACAAACATTATTTCAGTGGCAATAGACGGAGCTCCTGCAATGGTCGGGCGATATCGTGGGTTTATAAGTCATCTCAAAAGAGTTAAACCAGGACTTACAGCTATTCATTGCGTAATCCACCGACAACATCTTGTGGCAAAACATTTAAGTGACAGGTTGAACCAATCTCTTCATTTTGTAATAAAAGCTGTCAACAAAATCAGAAGCAATGCATTGAATACGCGTTTATTTGCTCAATTGTGCGACGAAAATGATGAAGACTTCCAACGACTACTCTTACATACTGAAGTACGCTGGTTGTCGAAAGGTGCATGCTTAACGAGATTTTACTCTGTTTTCGATTCCATATTAGAGTTCTTAGAAAGTAGAGATCCAGATTTAAAAGAAAACTTGATCAAATTCAAAGCAGACATTGCGTATTTGACAGGTTTGTTTAAAAAATTTAATGGTATTAACTTGCAGTTACAAGGGGACAGCCTGAATTTAATAAAAACAAAGGGGATAATTTCGGCTTTTCTTGGGAAATTGAAATTTATGAAGCAAAACATTAGTCGGCGCGAATTCCCTCAATTTCCAAACTTGTCGCAGGTAGAATGTATTGATGAGGATATCCATACCTACAGTCGACATTTAAGTGCCCTGCATGATGACTTCAAAACCAGGTTTGAAGATATACTGACGATGGATATACCACCATGGATCATAAATCCATTTGATGAAACGGAAGTGGCCAATGTTGTATTACAAGAGGAGCTGCTCGAGCTAAGCACTAATGAGGAGCTGAAGGTGAAATTTAGAAAAGGCTACCCATCATTTTGGCTGCAAGCAGAAATACCCGAAAAATATCCTGGACTGTGGGAAATCGCAAGGAAATTTTTAATAGCTTTTCCCTCGTCATACCTTGTCGAAAGGAGTTTTAGTGCCGTTACAAACCTCTTAACAAAAAAAGGAGCAAATTAAACATCACAGAGCGGGGGGATTTGCGGTTATTGCTGACAAAAATAAAGCCAAACATTGATCGTTTGCTGACACTCCATCAGATACATCCTTCCCATTTATTAAAATTATGACCTGAACCTATATTACCTTAATATTTTTTTCTTGTAATTCTATTCTTTTAATAAATAAAGTGATACAAAATGTACCACTTTCCGTTTTTATTTTACATATCGGAATATAGGGACAGAACTCAGAAGTGACACAATTTTTATTTTTTGGCGACTTTAAGAATGTGGTAGAAATGTAGCAGCAGGGGGTCCACCGAAAGCAGTAAAATTTTGAAAGTGGTCCACGAGAAAAATAAGTTTGGGAACTACTGGTCTACACATTCCACTTGAAGTGCGTTTATGGGAGATGATTTCATAGCCCCTATCACAATTCTTAGGCATTTGGACTGGATGCTATCTAGTAGTTTAAAGTGTCAACAATGTAAGGGTGGATACTCGCCATACGTCGGGTCGTCCGATGATGGAACGGAGATGGACATACTCTCCAAAATGCATGCTATAGAACACCGACAGGATGGCTACTGTTCGCATGTGCTTCAGGCTTTGGAGACCGTTTTCAACTAAATCTGGGTCGTCTCTTCGCTCGCCTCTTCACCGAATCCAAAGTTGCCAGGTGGCATTTTGGAACACCATCCCAAATGTGGCTGCAGTACTCTACGCACTAGCGGACCTGTGTTTAGTATAAACATTAGCAGCTGCCCTGGTGTGAAGTACCATCGGACATTTGCAATAACGCCAAGTTTCCTTTCAGTCACTTTGGCTTTAGACCACCCAAATAGCAGGACGATACCTCATAGACTCGCTCCCCTTATTACACGAGACTTAAGAATATAACCAAAGCTCAAAGCTTCAAAGTCACTCAAAGGGCAATGGAGAGGGCTATGCTTGCGGTTTCACTGCGCGATCGAATCCGGAATGAGGAGATCCGCAGAAGAACGAGAATAACCGACATAGCCCGAAGAATTGCAACACTAAAGTGGCAGTGGACTGGACACATTGCCCGTAGGACCGAAGCCCGATGGGGCCGACAGGTTCTCGAGTGGCGACCACGCACCGGAAGAAGCAGCGTGGGTAGGCCCACGACAAAGTGGACCGACGACCTGAAGGTCGCAGGAAACTGCTGGATGCGGGAGGCGCAGGACCGGTCGTCGTAGAGAACCTATAGCTATGTCCAGCAGTGGACGTCTTTCAGCTGAAATGATGACGATGAAAAATAACCAGCGAAATTTTTGTGTACAGCTCTGCCGTTTTTCGGACATAGGCATTGTTTTATTATTTGAACTCAATCTAAAGTAAGTAATTACAGATCGGGAGTAATTTATTTAAGTAGGTTACGTCAACGCAGGTTGTCCTTGACCAAAGGTTTTATCGGGTAGAATAATACAGTACGGCGTTTTGTACCGATTCTATTTGAAATATACATGAGACTTACGATTGTGTTGGTTACCCTAGTAGAACAATTTATATGAATAGGTACTTCATAGAACTTGTTCTATAAAAGCGGCATTGTGTCTTGTCTTCATAGAAGACAAGGATGGAATGAAATGTACAGACGACAGCACCAGCACATCCAGCTACTACACCATGTATGCTATTTGTAATTTTTGTATTAGATTTTCAACTTTATGGTGTAAGCATTGAGGTTCAAGGTTGAGTGGAAATAATTGACAGTTTCAGGTGGCTTAAACAGCTGTCTTCTGTACGTACTGCGTAATAATAGGTTTTAAAATAAGGGAACCATTTATGTCTATAATGAGGTAAGGCGTGAATGAATTTTTGGATACCGTAACTAAACCTATTGCGTATACATATAGGCCACTGGTCTAAACCAAATTTATATTCATAGACTAAATTAACCTGCCTGCGACGTGGAGGCCCGGTGTTCGGCCAGGTCATGATGGAAAACGATCTTTTCCTGATTGGTCTGGGTCTTTGCTGTTTATCTATATATGTATCTATTATAAATATAGTATCTTTGAGTTAGTATCCCATAACACAAGTTTCGAACTTACTTTGGGGCTAGCTCAATCTGTGTGATTTGTCCGTATATATTTATTTATCTTCTGTGCTTTTCTCAGAAGATAGAGATGCACTGAAGTTTAGATCAGTTTGTGCTCGGTGATAACATCGGCCGCCGGCAGAAGTTACCACCCACCAGACAAAGTCTTGCCGTCAAGCGATTCGTCGTGTTCCGGCATGATGTCGGGTGAAGCAGTACGGAGGACGGGTCTGAGCAGTTGTGTTGCGATGTGTGCCGGGTACGATGCGCCTAATGTTGTTGTGTTGGTAGTTTGGTCGTGGAGGGTCTTCAGATCAATCTCCCTTTGGCGCAGCATCGTTGGTCGTGTTGTTGGGTTTAACATTGCATCACTGCGCTCAACTGCCGTCTTCCTTCCTATTCACTTAGTTTTTTTGAGTGAATAGGCTTAATAAACTAGCTCGCTTTACATCAACGATTGCACCTCTGCTTGAAAAAGGGAATTGGACCACTGAATAATTTACAGGTGTATACCAATATTTATTTTCTGTCCTTTTCTCAGTGAAATTACCAGAAAAAGATTCACTAAACTTAAATTTGGTTTATTTTGAGAACAAGGAAATTGACGTCATTGTTTTTATTGAAAGACACGTTATTATAAAGAACTAGCTGGCCCGGCAAACGTTGTTTTGCCATATAAATAATAAAAAAAATTTAGGGGTGGACTACCTCTAACATTTAGGGGGATGAAAAATAGATGTTGGCCGATTCTCATAGATACTGGTTAAGCACAAAAAATTTCATCAAAATCGGTCGAACCGTTTCGGAGGAGTTTAAAGCCGAACACCGTGACACGAGAATTTTATATATTAGATGAATCATCAAAACACTGAAGAATATAGACTCTAGCAAAAAAGTTTAAGTATTCATAGTTTCGTGCATATGACGTAATAAATTTTCACGCCAATGATTCTAGTCCACATAGCACCTACATAACTATATTCTCGCCAAGCTCCATAAGAATAGAGGCAAACAAACCAATTTAGGGTTATCACAACTCACGTTTTACAAATCTCCTGTTATTTACATGATTATCGACTTTTACATGCTAACTGTTTATTAAAAAATCCTATTGCATCATATTTCATTAGGATCACTAAAATAACATGCATAATAACTTGGTATTTCGAAAAACCATTAAAAAGTCGACATTATTTTTACGTGATAGTCCTACAGAAAAGAAAGATGGATGAAATCCAGGTATTAAACACATTTTGTGGAATTCAACCAATGAATAAAGTTAAGGCATTTGTCAATATGTACAATTTTGCTTATTTTAATTACTTTCAAATCAACTGCATAACACATATATTGTAATATTTTTAAGTATGGACTAAGTATAATATACATGTATCAAAAATTTTACCTATTAGGAAATTAGCTTACATGTGTGTCTTATTTTATTAAAATCTGTTAAGCGTTCTATGCAAATCATAAATATCTAAACAAATAAACTGTTTACATTAGTAGGAAGTAGAATTATTACATTCATTAAAATCACTATCTAGAAAAGGTTGTTAACATCTATCTTTTAGGCGTAAACTACTCGTTGCCTAGCAACGGTTTGTTTACCTCTATTCTTTATCGAATTTGGCCCAAGTATAGTAAGCTGTCATTTGCAAGACCAGTGTGTCAAACATACAATTGTATAAACATTGCACAATTTTACTCAACTATACTTTTACTGAGTTAACGCATTCGTGTATTAGAACGAAACGCGGTCACGTGATCGTTGACGTTCATTCCATACTTATGTATAATTATATTCCTCTGTTTTGTTGACCGCCACCAGTTCATTCTTTTAATATATTATATATTTATATAATATAATATAATATATATTTTCTCGGTGGTAGGCCATAACATCGGCCGCCGGCAGAAGTTACCACCCGGCACCCACCAGACAAAGCCTTGCCGCCAAGCGATTTGTCGTGTTCCGGCATGATGTCTGGTGAAGCCGTACGGAGGACGGGTCTGAGCAGTTGTGTTGCGATGTGTGCCGGGTACGATGCGCCAAATGTTGTTGTGTTGGGAGTTTGGTCGTGAGGGTCTTCAGATCAGTCTCCCTTTGGCGCAGCATCGTTGGTCGTGTTGTTGGGTTTAACATTGCATCACCTCGCTCAACTGCCGTCTTCCTTCCTATTGGCTCAGTTTTTCTGAGTGAATAGGCTCTTAATAAACTAGCGCGCTTTACCATCAACGATCGCATCACTGCTTACCATCAGGCGGGAATGCGGTCAAGTGCTTGTTTATAACTATTAAAAAAAATATATATATATTGCTTTTTTTTTTTGAATTAATATAAATGATAGGATATAAATTAAACATCGTTTTGCCTCAGGAACGACATTGGCGCCGATTCTGTTGTTCACAAACTAACCTAATCTTAAGTTATGTGCATCTTTTTCTTTCCATTTCATTAAGAAAAGGATAGAAGATAACATTTTAATTTAATCCTGTCAAATTAAGATACTCCATAGACAGTTGAGACGCGATTATAAACATTTCGACTAAAAATACGCCGGTTTACGTACGTCAGGAGCGCACTAATTTGACAGGTCTAAATATTGACGGATTGTAACAATATAAAAACATTTAAAAATATAAAAAATTGTTACCCACCGGTATCGGGAACAAGGCTCTTATTATTATTATTGAAAGATGGCTGTGATGGAAACCCATAGTTAGCTTATCGCTATTATTTTGTTTCTTTGAAATTTTTTTACGTATTTAGAACAAAGGAAAGCGTGGTCGTTCCAGCTTATTCCGAGAATAGATTAGACAATGATTGCTCGTGTGTTGGGGCCAACGTACGTTTATCTTAAGCGCATATAATTAAGTCTACGGATAAAAATATTCAAGATAGATGTTGAATATTTTTATCTACGGTCAAGTTTAACACACATTCCTACTTATTCGTAAACGATGTTTAAACTTAACTAGTGATTAGCGATTCTTTTACGTCACTTAACTTTAATCATCGTTTATGAATAAACACATTAGTGTTTAAGGAGTTTATTCATAAACGATGATTAAAGTTAAGTGAAATGCAAACATCTAAAATGTATGGTTAAAGAATCACTAGTTAACTTTAAACATCGTTTATGAATAAGCGGGTTTATGAAATGCTGAAGTATAGATTAGAAAGAAATTTCTCTTTTCAGAACCTTTCTCCTTACAAAATTCTAACAATAACTAAGTAGTTTTTGACTATTAAATTATTCTCGATGTATCGATTTATCATGTGCTAAGAAAAGAAAGAGGTGTCTCGTCGAATCCAGCTCGGCTGGGCAGCGTTCGGCAGGCTACGATACATCTTCTCGTCGTCCAAGATATCACAGTGTCTCAAGACTAAAGCCTTTGACCAGTGTGTGTTGCCAGTGATGACTTACGGAAATGTAACGTGGTCTCATACGAAGGCTCAGAGTCACACAAAGAGCAATGGAAATAGTTATGCTCGGAGTTTCTCTGCGTGATCGAATCAGTAATGAGGAGATCCGCAGAAGAACCAAAGTCACCGACATACCTCTGCGAGTCGCTAAACTTAAGTGGCAGTGGGCAGGGCACATTGCTCGTAGAACCGATGGCCGATGGGGCAGTAAGGTTCTGGAGTGGCGGCCACGTACTGGCAGCGTAGGGAGGCCCCCAATAAGGTGGACCGATGACCTGGTGAAGGTCGCGGGAAGCCGATGGATGCGGGCAGCACAAGACCGGTTAGCGTGGAAAGCCTTGGGGGAGGCCTTTGTCCAGCGGTGGACATCCGTAGGCTGAAGAAGAAGAAGAAGAAGAGAAATGTTTTACCAAACCTACCTATGTGTACGACATCAGGTCAAGCTACCCGAAACTATCAGATATTCCCAATCAACCTTGAGCCTTAATTAACGCTTTAGAGATAAAGTTGCAAATCTAATAAAGAAATCTTACCTGTTGTAGTAGCTTGATGTGCTGTCGTCTGTACCCACAGGTACAAACTTGATATTCATCATTATGTCATATTTGTTTTTGTAGTCTGAATCATCAACATCTGCCCCAACTTTACCTAACTATGTTTTACCTACAAGGCAATTACATAAAATGCTACCAATAGCAATGGGTTTAATTTTGACAGTTGACAACATCCATTGCGTTATTTCGATCATATGAGAAATGGATTAGCAATCACTAAATACTATAAAACGAAGTCACCTTTTCTTTCCCTTTGTATGATTAAATCTTTAAACTACTTAACGGATTTTGATGCGGTTTTTTTTTAATAGATAGAGTGATTAAAGAGGAAGATTTATATGTATAAAAATATTATTATTTTTGGGGTTTCTAATGTTATGTCGTAAATATATAAATTGTCTCTTCGTTTGCAGTGAAACGCAGGCTGAACCCTATGAGATTTATCAAAATAATGTACTAAATATTGTCCGCATTGAAAAGGTCTACAAAAAAGTTTTTATTTTTTTATTATTAAAGTATAAACCAGCGCTTGACCGCAATCCTGCCTGATGGTAAGCAGTGACGCAATCGTTGATGGTAAAGCGCACTAGTTCATTAAGAGCCTATTCACTCTAGCCTTGAAGACACTCAAATTGTAGTCCGACGGAAACACCGCCGCCGGCAGATTGTTCCAGTCCCTCGATGTACGCGGTATAAAGGAGGAGGCGAAATGCTTCGTCCGGATCGTAGAGGTGTTAACAACATAAGGGTGGAAACTCGCCGTACGACGGGTCGTCCGATGGTGGAACGGAGATGGGGGAATTAAATCATGCAATTCCCTCGCACACTCCCCAGAATGTATCCTATAGTATATAATATATATATATATCCTATAATATATAAGTCCGCGATGGTATAAGTCTATCTCATAAGTATATCCGACGATAGTTTTTTTTTGTCATTTACTTTTTACTACAAATACCGGCTAATTTTTGAAGCGATTATTCCTTCTTCCTTCTATTTTCTTTGTCTTCACAGTTTCTAAACTTTAGAAACCACTCACGATAACTTCTCTCTCATAAAGCAGTTTCACCATAAGCTTCTACAATCGATGGGCCTCAGCTGCAGATTTCTTCAAATTAAAGAAGTAACATAAGTTCCCGCAAATGACGATTATTCGGCACATAACTGGACATTTTTGCATTAAAATAAATATGTAATACTGATACAGAGTCACTAATACTCTAAAGTGTATGTTATTACCAGATGTCCAAGCTTACTATATTTAAATCTGACATAGGGATGTTTCCTGGGTAAAAATAAATTATTCTATTTAGTCCGTCGTTCAGATTATAGAAAAATATTGGATACGTATATTTTGTTTTATCAAATCAATAAAAATTGACAAATATAACAGGCATCAAAGATCAAGAGTGGTGGCTGGTGACGTCACTGCTCGCTAAGAAGTGTAGGATGCAGTGACGTCTCACGAGTTTTCAACGCACTGTGTCGTCTTGATTTTTTGTTTATATGAAAAATGAAAAAAATATGTGTCTAGTATTTTTTGGAAATCTGACTGACGGACTAATTAGTTTTTTTTAGACAACTACCCTATTTCAACGAAATCTCTTAGTGAAGACATCTTTTGTTAAACGGCGGAAACTTATTTGTACACCTAATAGTTTAGATGCAATTAGAAACATGGTTACTAAAAATACGTGAATTTTCGTCAGTCACGTACAAATTTGACTTTATATTATAATTATAACCCTTTCATAATGAAATAGAAACTGAACACAACTGACCTAAATGAAATGTACTAACTAAATTAAATTTATTCCAGACTGGTCATTCGACGAGGATCTAGCAGCCAAACTGCTGATCCAGCCGTTGGAGCAGTTCGTGTGGGGCAACAGTGATGGGTCTCAGCCGCCGCTCCCACGTCGGTCCACGCTGTGTGGCCGCGTGTTCAAACAGGGAGATCCGGCGTACAGCTGTCGAGAATGCGGTCAGTTTTTCTGAAGAGATAATAGATTACAAAAAAGGTTTTAACGTATGAATTTACATCGTTCAAAGTTAGTTCTTACTTTTTGTTATCTCCCACATTTTGCTGAGTCCGTTGTGTATCACTACATACAATGGCAGCAGATTCAAGAGTATTAATTTGGCTGAAAAAGAGTAAAAGTTGGCTGCTTATCCATCTTAATCTTTAAAAGAAATCGTTCCATGTATTTTTCTTAAAAACTATTAAATAGTTTTTCACCGAAATACTACTAAAGTCTACATTTTATTTCTTCAGGCATGGACAACACTTGTGTACTATGCGTGGAATGCTTCAAGGTGTCAGCTCATCGGCACCACAAGTACAAAATGGGCCAATCCAGTGGTGGTGGCTGCTGTGACTGTGGCGACACGGAGGCGTGGAAAAGAGATCCCTTCTGTCAGCTGCATGTCGTAAGTAGAACATAGTATAGTAGGTACTAGTACCGTAGCGAGAACGTTCAGGGGCCCTAGTTGTTTGCAATCCCGCCTGATGGTAAGCTGTGATGCAATCGTTGATGGTAAAGCGCACTAGTTTATTAAAAGCCTATTAACTCCGTGAAACACTGAGTGAATAAGAAGGAAGATGGTAGTTAAGCGAGGTAATGCAATGTTAAACCCAATAACACGACGAACGATGCTGCGCCAGAGGGAGATTAATCTGGAGACCCTCCATGACCAAACTCGCGACACAACATCATCTGGCGTATCGTACCCGGCACACATTGCAACACAACTACTCAGACCCGTCCTCCGTACGGCGTCACCAGACATCATGCCGGAACACGACAAATCGCTTGGCGGCTAGACTTATTTACGATTTTTTATAAATTTGTCATTCCAGCACCATTCCATTGTCATTGTGCTAAAAGTCCGTAATCTGCTAAATTCATAGTGCTCGATCAATAATCGGTCAGTCGTCTCGTATTGAAATGGTATTTATTTAATATGGAGTGGAATGTGAATGATGGACCACTGGACAGTAATAATGACGGCATTTTGTTAGTAAATTACGAAACTTGTCAAAAACGATCATTATGAGATCACTGATTGACTATTCTGACACTATTGTAATAGCAGACTAGGGTCCCAGCGCGAGTGCAAGATGACGAGTGTATTCTCCATCGGTTTAATTTTTTTTTTGTTTTACTTTTAGTCGTTGTATACCTTTAATTAACTAAATTAAAGGTATACAATGACTAAAAGTAATAGCTTCAACTTCAACTCTTGGCCGCTGTGGAATAGATACCACAATTTTGCCAAGAACACATTATAGAAATTCTTTGAAAGTTTTATTTCACAATAATGGCGGATATCGCCAATCATAGTCGAAAAAGACGGCCGCGTGAACCGTCTACGAGGGAGGTTTGAGGCAAAGTCATGATGTGGCCACTATACTGCGATATTTCAATGTTCTTTATGAATTATTTACTGAATGCAGTTTTTAATACACAAAACACGCGCTTTTATTTAGTAAACGGCACTATACATAATTTAAAAGTCAATGAAAAATGAGCGTGACACTCATCTTAGCTTTCCCGTCAAAAACTCCAATAGTAATAGCAATCTCTTCAGTTGTTATCCTATGTCACAGTAATTGTATTCTTCAATTTAGCAAGGTTATTCACGAATCACAACGTTTACTTAACTGTACTTATCCCATGTATAGCACGGCTGGATATAAATTGAAATCTGTGTTTATAGTTCATTGAATAAAAAAAAATTACCGTGCAACTAGCATATATACAACTTCCCAATTTCAACCGCTTTGCAAGTGCCCGCCAGACATAACACCCGTCTGGTTGGAGGTTCCTCCCTTTTCTATGGAGGATGAGTGAACTTTACTCCCTGTTCCACCACATTCGCTTTTTTAAAATTTATTTAACTTTTTAGTTTGATATTCTTTAAAAGCATGTTTTTTTTTTAGTTTTTAAACTTTATTTTCGTTCAGTTATACTTATTATTATTACTTCATTCTCAGGCTTCAGAAGATGACAACCAAGCAGAAACCACTATCCAACCGGATGTAATAGAACGCATGAAGGCCGTGGCCTCTGTCTGCCTCTCGTATTGCCTGAGACTGCTCACACACGACCATGCTCCTGGGCTACCTAACGATCTAAGGTAGTTTTCTCATTACCACACTTGTCATATGTTTATTTTATTTTGAACTAAATGTGATCTCAGTCTCAACCTGTAAAAAAATACTATTTGACAATTTTTTTAGATTTGTTTGTCGCCGACTAGATTTTGAACATTTTAGACTACAGTCATTCTAATTTATACCTTATTACCATGTCATGAGACATGATGTCCTTCATCATCATCATCTGTTCAGTCCACGGTACTAAGTTGTCCTTTTTGTAGTAAGAACTTTGACTTAACCTCAATAAAGTTCGAAATACAAATACTGACTCCAAAGATAAAGTCTGCAACTAAAGTAAGATTTCGTTTTGTCATAAGGGGTTAAGATTTTCACTGTGTAATTATTTGAAGAAATTAAATTAAAAGAAATTAATAGGTGCCCTCGGCCTCGTAGATTGCCGTATGTAGCATGTAACTTGTCTTTTTTATATGCACTTACACATCCATCGTTTTTCTTTATTGGTCTCGTAGCAAGCGCTACAGCTGATCATGACATCCAGGATGTCACTTGTGACTCAATGATGAACTGATGTCATGAAATGAATGGCTATGACTTGGGACTCAAACCCTGTCCAGTTGATACCAATTATCTCAACCCTTATTACATGAGATTTAAAAAAAAACTTGGCAAAATATGCGTGTACCATAGATAAACATAATGTGCATCACGTTATTTTTACCTCTTGCAATAATAGTAGTGAAATGTTATAATTAGAGAAAAAGTACGATAAATCCATCCAGGCTGAAAGACGCGGAGAGGGATCTGCTGCAGATACTTGACCAGCCGGACTGTTACTGCACTGTTCTATACAACGATGAGACCCACACGTTCGATCAGGTATGTTATTAAAATAAATCGGAAATTACGGAGCTTATACAACATTATTTTTAGTTTATGAGAAACCGGAAACACGTGTCCAGTATTTTTAAGTAAAGAATCTCAGTACAAAATAAAAAAATAAAAATCATTAAATACCACAAAGTTATGAGCTTGTTATCCTACTTGGTTGTCCCAACAAAAATATTGTCAACGCTCCGCTCGGTCGGGCGACCGGTGCGTTGACCTGTGGCGTCAGCTGTTGCGCGGGCGTGCGCAGTCCTACGATCTATCGTAAGCTGCGTGGTGCGCTCTTAACAACACACTGCAACAGTTTCTAAATCTATTTGGGAAAAAATGTAACATGGTGTAAAATTGATTGGAATCGATTCTGTTGCTTATTCTGAATAAACTGTATTCAGGTTTCGTATAAAGAAAAATAACGTTGTATACCTAAACTTCGATAAAATGTCGACGAAAGAATAATTTGGTTACGCTTTTTAACCAAAAAATTTGTAAAATAATTTAGTTTTTTTTACATTATATCATCATCATCATCATCATCATCAACCTTTTTTATCGTCCCACTGCTGGACGCAGATCTCCTTTCATACAGAGAGGGATTGAACGTAATCACCACGCTAGCTCAATGCGGGTTGGCGATTTCAGTCTTAAAGTCCAGGTGTCCTCAAGATGTTTTCCTTCACCTTTTAATCAGTCATTGGCGTATAACTTAGAAAAGTTATCGATTTATTTTATTATAAGACTTTTATTTGTGGTATTTTAGAAGTATTTATAAACAAAACCTATCCTAAACGAAACGAATATCCATATTCTTCTTTCGCAAAATCAAGTTTAGGTATATAAGCGCCGGAATATCCGATCTCTAGTTATCAATTATGAATTTGAGTTTGAGTTAGTTTTTAATTGTTGCCACTATAGCCCCGACTTCCATGTTGACATACTAAAGTAATTATAAATTCAGTCCATCTCTTTCTTAGTTTTTAATTAAGAAAAGGACAGAACATAAAATATTAGTCCTGTCAAATTAAGATAGTCCATAGACAGTTTAAAACATGGCGACTAACAATACGTCAATTTGCGTCAGGCGCTGACTGTTTTCGCAGGAGTAACGAAGTGTTTATCTTCTGTCGTTTTCTTAATTAAATGGCTTTTATTTATTAGATTGCAGTCGAGCACTCATTTATAACAACACGAACACAAAAATGTTAAATAACTATTCGGCTTCATTCCTTGGTAAGTGAATTGAACAATTTGGACATTTTGAAACAAAAAATGCTGATTTGTTTACTCCAAAATTGCACCCAGGCCTCTTTTTAATTTTTTTTAAATTACATACTAGTGCTTGACCGCAGTCCCACCTGATGGTAAGCAGTGATGCAATCGTTGATGGTAAAGCGCGCTAGTTTAAAGAGCCTTTTCTATATTACATTAAAAGATGTTTTAGTTAGAATTCATTATTGTGATATGATTGACATAATGTGTTACTTGTACAAAAAAAATTACAATATATGTTATATTCAAAGGAGTTTGTATACACTACAATTCTCCCTCCCTAGCTGCCACGGACCAGGGGTGCAGGAAGGAGGCGGTTGAGGCGACGGCGCCAGACACCGTTGCGATTGGTGCGGACCTCGTAGTAAACTTGGCCTAATCTTTTTATAATGGTTCCGAACTGCCAGCGCCGTGTTTGGCCTGTAGTCACGGGCTTGTACCCGGTTACCTACACTGAACTTTCGAACCGCTATCATTTGTTGCTTGGGCATTGGGCACTGATTTCCTTTATATCCCCTTAAAAACTTTACATGCAGTTTTGTGCGTACTTCTCGCTCAAACATGCGTTAATAAGGGCTTAAGCCCTCAGGATTTGGCGTTCTCCTGAGGCGTGTCTTAACTGTTACTAGTTTTTCTTGCACACCAAACTCCTACAAACCAAATAATATTTTCTTAATCGTCTGCACAAAACTTTTCGCCTGGCACTTCGTAGCTTGAGTGGTAAGGAGCGAAACTCTTATGTATTATCATACTGATTTTTAGAAATTTTTCGAAATCTTCTGAAATAAACTGTCAACAATTGTCTGAAACTAAAATTTGAGGAATTCCAAAAGTGCAAAATAGTTCTTTTAGTTTTTGTGTACACCAAGAGCTAGCAGTCGTTTTGTTTGGTATGATTTCAGTCCATGAAAAAGCAGCTACTACCAAAGTTGATATCCGTGAATAGGACTTGCGAAATCTATATGGATTGTTTGCCAAGGGCCGCTTGGATTTTCCCAATGGTGTAGAGGGGCCTTTTCCTATTCTAGTAATCTGCATGTTTTGCATGCCTTCACTTTTGTCTCGATGTCATGATCTATTCCTCTCCAGTAATTAATAGAGGAAGCACTTCTTGAATCCCCAGTGTATCGCTGTGGCTTCCTTATCTATTTGACTGTACTTCTTTTTGTTATCTGAAAGTGTCCTCGAAGCGAATGCAATGGGTCTCGCAGATCCATCTGGAAGTTTCTGATAACACTGCCCCTAGTCCCAGGGGGGACGCGTCGGTTGCGAGAAATAGTGGTTTTTCAAGTTCGAAGTGTATACTCTTTCGCTTGAGATTTCGCTCTTCACTTTTATAAAAGCTTGTTCATATTCTGTAAACCATCGAAAACTTTTTTCTTTCTTTAGTAGATTGCTCAGTGTGGCATAAATTTGTTGTAGAAGTTTGCCATCCCCAGAAATGTTCTCAATTCTACGGCGTAGACTGGGCGTTCTGTTTTAATTATTGCATTTTACTTTGTCTCAATTTTTGTGTAGACAATCTTTGTCGATAGTATGGCCGAGGTAATAGATGCTAGTTTTGAAAAAGTGGCATTTTTCTCTAAACAGAGATATATGCCCACTATATACTCCAAATATGAGTCGGTTTACCTTGTATGTGCCTTTATGTGTGCTGAACGTTTTTAGCATCGTGCTTTTTCATACATTACCATGTTGAGGTAAGCCTGAGTCATGTCGAGTGTGCAGAATATTTTGCCTCCATTCATTTCTGTAAAGATGTCTTCTATAATTGGTATTGGATATTGTTCGTCTTGTATTACTTTGTTCAAAGTAACCTTTTAGTTGGCACAGAATCTAATAGTTCCGTTTTGTTTGATAACTGGAGTGCCCCACTCAGAGTGGTCAACTTTTGTGATGACGCCTTGTTTATGTGTCTATTTTGTCTATCTCTTCGTCTACTTTTGTTTTTAGAGCGTAAGGGATTCTACGTGGTTTGATAAAGATTGGTTTCGTTTTTCATTCAGGTTTAAGTGGCCTGTATAGTTTGTAGTTTTGCCAAGCTCTGACCTGAAGACTGATGTCTTGTAAAGCTCCAAAAGTTGGTCTAGTTCTACTTCTCCTTTAATCATATAACTTTTATGTCTTCTAAGTTCAATATCTCTAGTTCTTTCATCCAGCTGTGGCCAAAAATAGGATCGACGGAGTTGTTTATGAGGCACGATTTCCCGTGAAAGTCTTTTCTATGACATTTGCATTTAAAGTATGCGACTCCTGCTGGTTTGATTGTTTCTCCGGCGTAGGTTCTTAGTTTCATGTCAGTTTTAAAAATAGTTTTGCCAATATTCAGGTTTTTGAAGTCTTGTAAAGACATAGACATTAACGTAGCCCCTTTGTCGAACTTCATCTTAATTTTGGCGTGTTCAATGTGCACTGTGATCATGAATTTTTGGATGTTTCACCAGATATTCTATTAATATTATTCTGGTCATCGTTATCAGTTGATACTGTTACTGAATCATCAATTTGATTCGTATTTGGTTTAGCTCTGTCTGGATTAGTAGGTACCAGAGCGCTACTGTGGCTGCAGGCAAATCCCAGCAAAGTGATCAACTTTCCTGCATCTATGACTAGTAACGCGGATGGCGTCGCATTTGTCAATTTCATGAGTAGATCCACAGCGAAAACCTTTTCCTTTTAAATCTCTAAGTGTAATTTGTCTTGAATTTGATCCTTTCGAACGGTAGGTGTTACTTGATAATTTATTAATGTGATCAAGGCTTGTATTTGTTAGTTCGTTGGCAATCACAATTGCATTATCTGCCTTACCCATTTCGATGCATGTTGCAATCTGTGGCCCTCCCACATATTGCAACATGCATCGAATTGTACATACATACTGGATGGTCTTGTAAATTTTTTGTACGTGTATCCTTATCTTTCAATTCTCTGATGAATTGCAGTGATAAAAAACTTTGAGAAGTATTTTTCTCACAATGTAGGCAGTTAAAATCACAATTGGTAGTTAGTTTTTTTTAATTCTGCTGCGTACTGTGCTGTAGTTTCATCGGATTTCTGTATCCTTGTGATAAATTTGTGCTGTAGAGCCCATTTGCTGGGTTTTCTATCTACTCTGGGTGTAGGTCCTCTGTAATATCTTCAAATGTCATATTTATTGGGTCTTTAGATGATGTAAGGTAACAAAGTTTTTCGTGTAGCTCTGGTGACAATGACGTTAAAAGGATGTCTATTTTCATGCTTGTTTATGTGACATCGTTCAGTCGAAAGTAAACTTCTAGTTTCATTTGAAATTATTGAATATTTCAGAGTCTTGAAGAGGTAGAAATTGTGTTTTCGGAATGTCTCTACGTATTGTCCCACTATGTTCTTGTTGCTGATTAATCAATTCATTTTGTTGTAGTCCTGTACCTCGTGGTTGATTCTTTCTACTTAGTAGTTTTTTCGTTACTGTAGTAAACAGTTCTTCAAATTCGTACCTGTCAGTGGCGAAGGGTGAAATTTTGACAAAGGGAAGCCGGTCAAAAAAAAAAAAAACACTTACCTACTGCACGATATTTTGTTAGGGAATAAGAGTCAAAAAAAATAAAATAAAAATTTACAAAAATAATAAAGTGTTAAAAACCGAACCACACAAACACCGATCCAAAACCAACAAAAATATTAAGCAAAAGTAGTGGCGTGGTTTCTGTCTCTTTCTAATAGAGGAGAGGAGAGAACTGCAAGCCGTTTGACATTAGCCTATATTTATCAAGTTTTACCGACAGTTAGCGAGCATTAGAAAGAGATGGTCTGACACGCTCTGTCTCTTTTCACCTCATAGTAAAACGTTGACCGAGGTAAGCCGACATTCGTCGAGTTGCCTTCATGTACGAAAAATTGAAGCGCTGATTAATTTACGACTATAAAATGAAATGTGATACTTAGGGTATTGCTAAGAATTACTATTGCTATTGTAAATCGCGCAGGCATTTGATTAATAATACTTTGTTAATGAAATAGAATGTAAATACTTTTGTATGAATATGGAACTGATTTTTGAAAGGTGGGAAACCCGGTGGGAATCGGCTTGTATGGACTCTTCGCCACTGGTACCTGTACAGTTCCACATGTGCGTAAGCGACTATCGTCTTTGTTATCGATGGTTTGGCCTTCGATTCTTTCTTGTATGTCCCGAAGGGCTAGGACTGTCTTCTTCAGGCTCTGGGCACAAGCAGTGGTGTCCTAGTCAAACATCTCATTTCATCATCACCTCGTAGCTCTCTGCTCGACCTAATTATCGAGCCTGGTGAGTGAGATCCCGCGTAGGGTGTCTCGAGGCAATTTTAGTTTGTCTATTATCTCGTCGCCACTTTTCTATATTACATTAAAATATGCTTTTAGTTAGAGTTCATTTTTGTAATATGATTGACAAAATGTGTCAGTGTAGAGAAAAAAGTATAATATATGTTATATTCAAAGGAGTATGTATATACTACAGAGCCTATTCACTCTAGCCTTAAAGACACTTAAAATTATAGTCAGACGGAAACATTGGCAAATTGTTCCATCCAATCCCTCGATGTACGCGGTATAAAAGACGAGGCCAAAAGAGTGTTCGGTTCTTAGATTCCTATTAACAAATAAATTGTAATATTATATAAATTATGTTTTCCGCAGGTCATTACGACTTTAGTAAGGGTCACAAAATGCAACCAACGTGACTCACTAGAGCTGGTGAGTCTGATTGATCGCGAGGGAAGAGCGCTCGTCAAGTGTAACTCTTTCCAGGTCTGCGATAAACTGAAAACCGATATTGAGATGTAAGTGTTTGCTTGTGTGGTGTTATGTAGTACTATCTCCGCCTTGCGGTTTCACCCGCGTGGTTTCGATATGTTTTTTTATATGCCCCGCTCCTATTGGTCGCAGCGTGATGTTATATAAAAGCCTAAAGCCATCCTGGATTAATGAGCTATCCAACGCAAAAAGATTTTTTCAAATCGGACCAGTAGTTCCTGAGATTAACGCGTTCAAACAAACTCTTCAGCTTTATACTTTATGTTAAGAAAACCCTGTCCGACCCGTGAAGGTGTTGTTAGGTATCGATAACTGATTCTACTAATGGATACAAAACCAGGCTAAACTTAAAAAAAAAAACCCCTAAAAAATAAATATTATTTCGCAAAAAAAAAGGTAACTTAATACACGTGGCAACCCTTCCGCGGGCGACGGGGGGCAGGGCACGCGGCACGTGGTCGCATCGCTTGTAATAATACCGTCAAAATGGTTTTGTCACTTTTTAAAAATTACCAAATTTCAGAGAAGTTGGAATTAATTCGCGGGAAAAAAAGATTATTTCAAAATTCATTAGTATTGTTACTATGATGATTACGTAAAATTTTATTTTATATTTGATCATGTGTTTACCTAACCTTCATTATCCTTATGGGTCGGACAGGGTTTTCTTAACATACTGTATATTAGTTTAGATTTCGTCTAAGATTTGTCATAAAATCGACTTACACTTATTTAAAATAATGAACGTTCGTTCGGGGTCGTGAAGTCCCCGTGGAAGAAGCTTTGCTCTGATAGTTTTATTTATTTATTGGGATCTCCAACAAAGGATACACGTCGCAAATACAATGATAGAGGAAGGCTCTATTACGTGTGCTCCTTTCATTACAGAAGACCACAGCATGCACACATAACATTGTTTTTATAACTGTTTGTAAACACGATACAAATTGTGAAAATCAATTATAAAATATGATAAGTACAAATTATAAAATTAGAAAAATCTAAAATTAAAAGAATCGAATTATAAGACGTTGTCACGTGAAAAAAAAAATTAAAAACTCTAATTTACTTATAGCTTCTTTAACGCTATTTATAACAAGGTACTAATTTATTAGTGACTTTTCGATATTTAATTTGAAGCTGTTTTGTTAATCGATTTTCTTTGAAAGCAATATTAAGCGCTAGCAATACACACAGTAGTAAAGTGCCTAATATCAACGAGAAAGAAATTGATTTGAGTAGTCTTGAGAAAATTAGTTCTGGATATGGTCCAAACGACGTCATAACATACGTATTTGACCTACGTCATGACATGATGTAGAAGTGTAAAGTGGCTTTGTTTGCTTGGACAAAATCCAATGGTATTCCTTCCAAAGGTTGTCTATAAAAGATCGCTCTTAGTGATAAGATCGCGCATTGTGTCACTTTGTAAAATCTTCATATATTTTATGTTCTGTAATTTATATGATGTACATAATAAAGAATATTTTATTCTATTTTTAAATTTCGTAGTTTTGGATCATCACACAAGAGCGATTTTTTTATAATTGCAATTACGACTAAACTTGTTAACATCCTTCCATTTTCACCATGACACGTTTGCCATTACAATTGAAACTCTATGCAGTTGTCATAAGAGTAGATTCGTCCTTGTGAAACATAAGCTATCTGCTGAGGCGAACTATTTCTATATCATCACTCCTGCTTTGTTAACATTCGCATAGTATTTACGTGACAGCGCGGCGCGATATAGACCGTATATTATATCAAAAAATCCTTTATTATTCTTGTCAGCTATTAAATATTTTTTAAAAACAGCTACTGCAAATTTCCTAAGGGTTGGTTTTTCCAACGCCACATAGTGCTGTATATAACTGTCAGACGTGGATTTTTTTTAAACAGGTCTAGATTAAATGTACAGATCCCTACTTGTTTTGACTTCAAAGGTGTAAATGGCCAAACTGAATGACTTTCCTTTGCAAAACACCTATTTTTGATGTTATTTCTATTATTGGAATTATTTTTAAACTTTACGATTGCATTTGCTTGCTTGCATTTGGCCGACCCGAACAAATTTGAAGCCCCTTTAAACCAAAATATATTAACCTCACATTTTTTCCTTTATATATGTATGTACATACCTACAAATTAAATAGTCATGTCTCTTATACTCCTCCATCTTTATTTATTTTAAAGTATTCCGGTGCTGTCACGTACGTGCTTAACAAACTATTCGCGGTCTCCCCTTAAGCGCATTACACACCAATGCCACACCACACACCACAGCCCGCTTACACAACCCGGCGGCTTATGTTGAAAGAAGCATATCGGCAACCTTCGCCCGCGCGTGTTGGCTGCCGACACGTCGGCGGCTTGCCGGCGGCTAGCATACTCAAACATTCAGTTAGTTACCCGGCGACATTTCAGCTGTAGTGACGTGCTAGTATTTTAACTGCCAAATAATTTTCTGATGTCGAGCCACCGACATGCCGCTCGCAAAGTTTCACGACTTGCAATGACTGAAGCCGCCAACATAGCCCGCCGGTAAAATGTTGCCGACATACGCAGCCGGGCCTGACGGCCTTGGTGTGTAGAGCGCTTAATTACTAGCACTGGTGTGGGGTGATGTGAACATATGTGCTCAGCTGTACGGCGATGTTCGAAAGGTTCACGTCGCGCCACGGCCCGAGCCTCAAGGTGCTGGTCATGCACGCCCACGTCATCGCGCATCAGACCTTCGCAATGAAGCTGCTGAATTGGTAAGTTTACTTTTTAATTATTATCCCGTTTAAAACGGAGAATCAGTAGTTTTTGAACATGAAAAGGTAGAAAGATACTAAATATTGCCTCGATAGTGTTTATAAGCAATCATTTTATGTTTGAGTTCTTCTAACACCACACTATACTATGAGAGTCCTAACTGAAGAGGCCTAGGTGAAACGCCATTGGGGCTGATTCTCTTTTTCACAACTAAACTAATTTTAAGTGTATCTTTTTCCTTCTGTTTTATTAAGAAAAGGATAGAAGATAATTATGCTACATGCCCAAAATTTGCTTTAGCATTTTAATGGCGAATAATCCAAAATTATTGGTGAAATTCGCTAAACTTAAGTACTCGTAGCAGTGGGCGGGGCACATTGCACGTAGAACCGATGGCCGATGGGGCAGTAAAGTTCTGGAGTGGTGGCCACGCACCGGAAGACGCAGCGTAGGGAGACCCCCCATCGCGGTGGACCGATGACATGGTGAAGGTCACGGGAAACCGATGGATGCGGGCAGCGCAAGACCGGTCATTGTGGATATCCTTGAGGAGGTCTTTGTCCAGCAGTGGACCTCTATAGACTGAGAAAAAGGACAGGTGAAATTAAAGCAAATAATAGTTGGTTGAAAATCTGACTTTATATTTTACATACGTTTAAGGTTCGATACCTCAACAGTACCAAGAAAAATGACTACAGATAATATTGATATAATCGCATAAAATTTTAGTGCCCGTGCAAGCTAATAAGTACAAGGTTTCTAATGTTTCACCGCACTGGCACTATAAAGAATATAATTATACTGTTACGGGCTAGGGGTACTAAAATACCGGTTAAGGGTTGCGAAGTTTATTGGCAACGAAGGTACAGTCGATTGTAGGCAATGACAAGTAGAATGTTGCTGACGTTGCACCGAAGTCTTCACTTACGTCCACGAAGTCCGTGTTGTAAACACACAATAACACTACAGATGTTTCTTCACGTAGTACTCAATGTTCTCGTTACAGTTGTCGCAGTAGGTATTCTCAAAGATCGCTTCTTAATTGTCGCTGTTTTCGTCTCGGTAGTCGAATGCAGACTGACTCGGCGCCGGCGTCACGGCGCTATATATAGGCCAGCTGATCGAAGATTCCAGAATCGTCTAGACGTAATAATAATAGCGCATAACTTCGAGTACATTCAGTAGGTACCTACGGTAATTCCCGGAAACAGGTTTCTAGAAATTTCGATGTCGTCACTTAGTTGACAAAATTGATAAAACCTGTACCATTCGATAGGTCACCTTAAGTCTAGGAATGCGTTTTTATATTACACCTATACGATGTCTAGATCTCGAGTTATAGATCTTAAAAGTTACACACTGCATGTCAAGCGATATTGAACCTTATGCCCTCGACATAAGGTGCATTCGTAACAATACTATTTCGGTTCAGGTACAAAAGTAAACAAAAATAAAACCACGTGACTTAGTCAACTGACCAAACGTCTTCTTCTTCTGTGAGAAGATTCTTCTCCGCCTCTAGAGGTCCACTGCTGAACAAAGGTCTCCCCCAAGGCTTTCATTTCATTGGGGGGCATTGCCATAATCCCCGAGCTTGGCAGGAGGGTTGGGGATCGCAGTAATTTGTTATTCCACAGGAGAAGAGCTGCTGCCCGCTTCCCTGGTGAGAGTTCCCTTGGTCGCCTCTTACGACACCCACGGGAGGATTTGGGGTAGTATCACAAGGGCACAAAACGTAATAATACTAGTCAATGCAGGTGTCATGCGTGATATACATATTATTCAATTTAGCAACAACGTTAGACTGTTCT
The DNA here is from genome assembly GCA_037179545.1 of Sesamia inferens. NCBI lineage: Eukaryota > Metazoa > Arthropoda > Insecta > Lepidoptera > Noctuidae > Sesamia > Sesamia inferens. Next base: position 8,803,645 of record CM073935.1, on the reverse strand, counting down.
CACCAACCTCACAGGCTCCAAAACTTCGTGAGCCAAGAGCCCAGCCTACGCTTGGCCGTGAGCCAGGTGGCGCTGGGCGAGGACGTGTGGGCCGCGAGCAACACCGTGGGCACCGGCGTCTGTGTGGCGGCCGGCGTCATGCTGAGCGACTCTCGCATGTGGAAGGCGGCACGCACGGCCTGGCACCGCCTGCTCATTGCCACCACGCTCATGGACTACACCACCAAGCGGGCCATGGCCATCTTGTTCACCAAGCACTATGGTGAGCTTTTTATATGGTCTACTTAGTTTCGTTTTAAGATTTTCCTGTACCTAAGAGTCACAATAAATATTTCTCTTTATCTTTCCTTCTTTCTTTCCTTCTTTCTTTCTTTCTTTCATTTCTTCCTTTCTGTCTTTCTTTCTTTCTTCATAACACTTGATTTTCTATCCCCCGACAAAAACAGAGAGGTATTATAAGTTCAATGTTTGTATGCATTTTTTTTTTAAATTAATTTATAAACCAGCGCTTGACCGCAATCCCGCCTGATGGTAAGCAGTGACGCAATCGTTGATGGTAAAGCGCACTAGTTTATTAAGAGCCTATTCACTTTAGCCTTGAAGACACTCAAATTGTAGTCCGACGGAAACACCGCCGCTGACAGATTGTTCCAGTCCCTCGATGTACGCGGTATAAAGGAGGAGGCGAAACGCTTTGTCCGGATCGTAGAGGTGTTAACAACATAAGGGTGGAAACTCGCCGTACGACGGGTCATCCGATGGTGGAACGGAGATGGATGGATGGATGGATGAATGGACGGATGGATGGATGGATTTATTTTTTATTTCAATCAATTTTCTAAGGGCTGATTTTGAATTGATAACACTGTGTCGGGTTGACGGCCGCGGCTTATAAGTTGTAGACTGTAAATTCTAATTAAGACAGCCTCTTTACTTAGTCAAGAATCAGCGAACGAGAATATCGAGTGGAAGCCGGCAAGTCTTAGACCCAAAAATTTGAGGACATGTGACATCATGTTGACTAAGGCCCACACGTTCCTCTTGCCGTGAGTAACTACAGTTTAGGCTCAGCGGAGCTTCCCAACAAGTGGGTCTAAAGATGAACATGGATAAGATGAAGATCATGTCGAGCTCTCATGTTGCACCCACTCTAATTCTAGTTGGTTGCTCTGCACTCGAAGTTGTTGACGAGTATATATACCTGGGACAAACAGTCCAACTAGGTAGATCCAACTTCGAGAAAGAGGTGTCTCGTCGAATCCAGCTCGGCTGGGCAGTGTTCAGGAAGCTACGATACATCTTCTCGTTGTCCAAGATACCACAGTGTCTCAAGACCAAAGTCTTTGACCAGTGTGTGTTGCCAGTGATGACTTACGGAACTGAAACGTGGTCGCTTACAATGGGCCTCATACGAAGGCTCAGAGTCACACAAAGGGCAATGGAAAGGGCTATGCTCGGAGTTTCTCTGCGTGATCGAATCAGAAATGAGGAGCTCCGCAGAAGAACCAAAGTCACCGACATAGCTCTGCAAGTCGCTAAATTGAAGTGGCAGTGGGCAGGGCACATTGTTCGTAGAACCGATGGCCGATGGGGCAGTAAGGTTCTGGAGTGGCGGCCACGTACTGGAAGACGCAGCGTAGGGAGGCCCCCAACAAGGTGGACCGATGACCTGGTGAAGGCCGCGGGAAGCCGATGGATGCGGGCAGCACAAGACCGGTCAGCGTGGAAAGCCTTAGGGGAGGCCTTTGTCCACCAGTGGACATCCATAGGCTGAAGAAGAAGAAGAAGAAGGCTCTGTGTAGCTACCATGAGTTTTCATTACGAAGACTCGATCGTCGATATCGACCGCGTTTGACTCATTGATTGGCCCGCTTCAAGGTTGTAAGAACTCTCAACCAATGAGAGTGCCAAACGCGCTCGATATCGACAATCAAGTCTCGTAATGAAAACTCATGGTAACCACACTGTTGAGCTTTTCTCCATGTTATACAATGATTTAGTTTAGAATGTGTACGCATCCGTAAACCAGCAGTGAGACTCTGCAACCATGCTGCCATTCTGTTATCATTCCAACTAAAGGAATTGATGGGGATTGATTTGCTCGGTAGTAGGCCATAACATCGGTAGCCGGCACAAGTTACCATCCACCAGACAAAGTCTTGCCGCCAAGCGATTCGTCGTGTTCCGGCATGATGTCTGGTGAAGCCGTACGAAGGACGGTTCTGAACAGTTGTGTTGCGAATTGCGATGTGTGCCAGGTATGATGCGCCAAATGCTGTTGTGTCGGGAGTTTGGTAGTGGAGGGTCTCCAGATCAATCTCCCTCTGGAGCAACATCGTTGGTCGTGTTGTTGGGTTTAACAATCACCTCGTTCAACTACTGTCTTCCTTCTTATTAACTCAGTTTTTTTTAAAACTTGTCCGCTTTACCATCAACGTTTGCATCTCTGCTTTCCATCAGGCGGAATGGCGGTCAAGCATGGCGGTTAAGCTCAATTCACTGAACTTTTCACTGGAAGTTTTGACTGCTTTCAGGCTAAACGATACTTACGCATTCCATACATAACACTGGTCAACAAAATTTTGTAACAAGAAAAGTGCTGGCTAATTTTAAATTGTATTAATATTTTAAAACCTACCAAACCTCATTTTATAATCATATTTATTTTGATTCCACCAGATCTAGTTTTCGTGTTACAGCTACTACCAACAAAATTAAAAATTAACCATTTTTGTTTAACTTTCACATTCAGAGAATTTGTACAGGTAGTTGAAGAGCCTAATGGTTTCTTCTATTTTTAGAGTGAACTGATTCTTAAATAATGTCAAAAAAGTATAAAATGATCCTGACAAGTTTTGTTATATTTGTGGTGGCATTACTTTCAAATCTCGACGAAGCAATTTGACACTATTAGTAAATAAGTTATATGAACAGTATTTTGGTTTTTCCATCGGACAACAAGTCAAATCGTGGGTTCCACACATCTGTTGTGTTACATGTGTGGGGTCTTCTCACTGGATGGTCGAAAAGATCTCGATCTATGCCTTGTGCAATCCCTTTGGTTTGGACGGAACCAACGAACTACTCATCTGATTCTTATTTTTGTCTTACTGATACAAAAGGTATTACAATTAAAACGAAAAGTAAAATCAAGTACCCTGACCTGCCATCAGCTAAAAGATCGGTCCCTCATAGTGAAGATTTACCGGTGCCAGAACCACCTCAAACTAGCGATCTGTGTCTTACGCCAGAAGTCGAAAAAGAGACATTAATTGGATCTTTACTTTCAAGGCGTATTTGTTAGCCCCCAAATCAGGCAAATGATAAAAGATGATATATTTTAGGAAACACTAAGTAATTTACAAATATCAGCTTGGGAATCTTTCATGACAGTAACTTCCAATTTTCTAGGAAATCGCCGATCAAGTGACTAAATGTATTATCGTGGAGCTTTTATCTACTTATAAGGCTTAGGAATGTAAAATGTCATTGAAAATCTATTTTCTTGATTCACATTTACACTTTTATAACACACTTCTAGCATAGAAAAACGATATCAGGGCAAGTGGAGCCCATGCATGTTAGCGGATTAGGTACTGATGGACATTAAAACAAGATGTTCCTGAAGCAAAATACAGACGAAAATCATAAAGTAAATTCATATTCATGTAGCAATAAACAAAAATAACTTCTGCTTGTTTAAAAAAACTATTCGTATTTGAAGCATTTTAATTTTATATCTAGTAAGTTGTCATGTTACAAGCAAAAATTGTTTTTTTGTTGACTAATGTAATCATTGTTTATTCGCCGTGGGTAGGTCTATCCTTGTACAAATCAAGAACTAAACTTAATAATATTTTCCATTTGTTCCCAGGTTCAATTCTCAAAGACTTCATTCGAGACGACCATGACCACTCGTTCTCAATTTCGTCACTGTCTGTTCAATTGTACACGACTCCGACTCTTGCGCATCACTTGATCGCCCAACATGACGCCTTATTCATCGTCATGAATACGTTTGTTAGCGAGTGTAATCGGAGGTGTAGTAATGTGAGTATGAATTTACAATAAATAAATAACTTTTATCTACTCTCATATCAACAAATTAAAAATATAAAACTAAAAAGGAGTTTATATTGACGTACTTTACCAATAGTATATCGAAAGGAAATTAAAAAATTAAATTATAACATTATTTCTCTAACAAAATAATGTTATAATAATTTTTATCATTACCGTACAGATTACAAACCATAGACAGCACTGTTTCATTTTTTATCTGTGGCTGCGCGCGCTTTGGCGCGTGCGCGGTGATGCAGGGTGCAAACCAGTAAATAAACTGTATCAATCACTATCTTTTATTTCATATATTCAATACAATGTATGAGATTAGATAAAGTAGTGTATGAAACTGTACATAATTAGGTATTACACACTCGTGTGATACTATCTCACACTCGTGCATAATATCCCTTATTATGTAACAGTTTCATATACTACTATTTTTTTATTAGTCTAAAAATATTGTTAATTATTAAAGAAATCAGCTGCGCCGTGTGTCGCGGTTTGGGCCTACAATTAGTTGTTCCGGTTCTGGGTGTTTGTGTATGTGAGTTTATATGTTTGTAAACCCACCCACGATACAGGAGGAATTCCTAGTGCAAAGGGGCAAAGATTAAAAAAAAAAAAAAGAAATAAATAATTATAATAAGGAATACCTCGTCACTGAGAACCTTGGTCACCGCATAGTATATTAGCATATAGTATACAGAATGTTTCTTGTAAGCTTTAAAGCCGATGCCGATGTTCAACAATTTTTGTTTTTTTTTTTCTATTTTTTAAAAGAATTTTTCACCTTCAATTAAATAATGTATGCTTAACTTTTGTTTGGGATGTATTGTTATGTCTAAAATTAAATTAAGTTACAATAGTAAAATAAAAAAAGCGTGAAACTGAATACCAAAACATAAAATGAAAGGAGATTTCTTTTTGATTTCTTTATGTTTGTATGTAATAATACAAATTAATATTCTTACATAATAATACAAACCAAAACAAATCCAAAAATCTTATAAAAACTAAGACAAAATGAAAGGACAAAATTTTGTTATTTCCGCTTTTTTATGTTTGAAGATGAAGATTAAAAATAATACCCTATTAAGTAATGTTTAAAAAAATAATCTGCAGAAAAACGTGTAAAAAATGTTACCTAATCCAAACAAAATTTATATATTTTTTAATTGCTTTAGGTAGAAAATCCTAAAAAAAAATATATCTCAAAAACTTACTAAAAGTCTCATCAAATGCGTGGGAATAGATTAGTGTTCCACTATTGCCTGGAATCGGCTTGACGTTTATAATATTATAATTTTCGGTTATATAGATTTGGTTAAATAATTTGTATATATGACCACCACCTCATGTCTAATCTGTATAATTACTTTTTGGTATATAAATATTATTATTATTATTTATTTAAAAATATATATAAAATAAAATGTATGTAATAAATATTATGTAGCATATTTTATATTTTAATTTCTTCCACAGGGTCGTCTAGAATTCGACCGCTCCCACGTTCCGATGGCGTTCAAACGAGCCCAGTTCATTCTATACGACGTGAAATACCTCCTCAGCTCGGTACCTGCTACCTTTGACGATGATCTTCGCAAAGGCTTCATGCACGGCATCTCTCTGATGCTGAACCTGTTGGTGATGATGCAGGGGATGGATTCTGTAGTTAGACAGGTAGGAATTTGTGTTTGGAGGACCTTGAAGTGCAGGTACCTTATACGGAGTTTATATTTATAATTAAAAATTAGTGCTTGACCGCAATCCCGCCTGATGGTAAGCAGTGATGCAATCGTTGATGGTAAATCGCGCTTAGTTTATTAAGAGCCTATTCACTCTAGCTTTGAAGATACTCTAGTTACAGTAAGACGGAAACACCGCCGCTGGCAAATTGTTCCATTCCCTCTATGTACTCGGTAGTAACGACGAGGCGAAACACTTCGTCCGGATCATAGTAGTGTTTGCAACGTAAGGATGGATACTCGCCGTACGGCTAATTGACTGATGATGGAACGGAGATGGGGGAATTAAATCATGTAATTCCCTCGCACACTCCCCAAAATGTATCCTATAGAACACCGAAATCCTATTTTCAATTGGCCAGTTAAACTCCACAGATGTGGTGCGTGCCAATATTTATGTAAATACATAGTTATGTCATTTATTCTTCTATGTACAGATGACAGCATATCAAGCTACTAAAATCTGTCTGATTTCTTCATTACATTATCAACTTTTATCTCTTAAAGCTTTAAGGCTCAAGGCTGATTGGGAATTTTTCGATGTTTCGGATAGCTTGACCTCGGTTGTCCGTACATATTTATTGTCGTCCTTGACTTTTTCCAACTACCTTGGAGTCGGATTTTAGTATAACTGCATTCAGCTGAATACCTGTATTTCACACGGAGTGACTTCCTATCTGACCTCCTCAAGCCACTTATTGGGTAATACGATACCCGTTGCTAATACTGGCTTTTCAGACTTTGGGTCTTCTTATCATCATCATCTCAGCATATAATCCCGGTTGCTTCCGCGGCTTTCGCGTTGGAGCCCAGGGTCCGCTTTCTTAAAATTACTCCTCCATTTCGCACAATCTTTGGCATCCCGTGGTGTGAGATTGTTGGCACGCATGTCATCTCTTACAACGTCAAGCCAGCACTTCTTGGGTCTACCTCGCCTGTTCCGCCCCGGTGGAGACGCCATGGCAAGACATTTGTTACCCACGTAACTTGCCGGTTTTCGTAAGACGTGACCGCACCAGCGTAGGCGACCCTCCTGCAGTTTGTCTGCTATGTCACGTCTTCTGACCCTTAACGACTGTCAAAGATCTACAAATGTCAGCCGGGACCAACGGCTTAACGTGCTTTCCAAGGTACGAAGGAGTCTCGTTATGTAAAGATGGTCACCCATCTACAAACCAGACTCGGCTGGCGTAGCTTAACCTTACTGTTATTATTTAGCCACAAGCCCTTTTGGTATAAATATGTACTTACTATTATTATAAATCGGAAAGTGAGTTTGTTTGTTTGTTCCGTTTTCACGCCGTAACTACTGAACCGATTGCTTTGAAATTTTGCCGACGTAAAGTTAGAAGTCTGGATTAATTAATAGGCTACTTTTTATCCTGGAAAAATTTGACAATCCCCAGGGTGGCGGACTTCCATGAGGATTTTCCACCCCGGAACGAAAAAAAAAATTGTATCGAACTCAAAGTATTCATTAAAAATAAACCATTTACAGGATTTGGATTGTCCAGGAGTCAGTCACTCAGAAAATCCTATGGACGGAAAGCGGACAAGAAACTCCATGGACGCTCTTTTAAATCACAATAACTATGTTAGAAAGTTCTAGTAAATAAGTATTTAACTTTGTTACGAGCTGTCACCAATATTAACTTCTCTTTTTGTGTCCTGCCAGGTCGGTCAACATATGGAATATGAACCAGAGTGGGAATCCGCTTTCAATCTCCACGTAAAGTTGGCACATAGCATTACGCTGTCTTTAGAATGGTGCGCGGCGGAGAAGTCGTTAGCAACCGCTGTGTACCGCATGGCGCTGAGGAAACATATGGAAACATATGTCCCGCCCGCTAAGGTTGTTAAGGGTAAGTAGGAAGAAATACTTGTAGATTATACGCAGTTAAGTTAGTAATTTTAACCATACACTTTGGGCTTAACCTTAATCATCGTTTATGAGTCTTAAATACTGTGGTGTTTATTCATAAACAATGATTAAAGTTAAGTAAATCACTAGTTAAGTTTAAGCAACGTTTATGGATAAGGAGGATTGTGTTTTAGGAGAATATTTTTTTTAATTCACTTGAGTTTGGCGGACCACTTCTTTCCAGCGAAAGTACTAAGAAGTGCAATAGAGAAGAGTGGAAGTTTTGGGGGACTGCCTTCTGTAATATTGATATATGTATTCAAAACTTGCTGATTGTCAGCCTAATTTGAATTAAAGACTTTGGATTTAGACGATAGACTAGTGTAGGTATAGATTTAGTAGGTTCCGTTTGAAAACTTCTTTAATAACTTTTGCAAGTATAAACATGCGTAAAATTTTAAGTATATTTTCAATTTAGAGTTTATCTCGTTACAATAGGGATGTATCCAAGGTATGAAAATCAAATAAATAATTGGACCGTATTATATATGATAAAAAAATTAAGAGCCGTATTTTTTAGTTTGTCGAAGTACCGAAAACCTACTGACATATAGCGTATCAAAGTTACGGAGTGGGGGCTAATTACGTCACGCCGTCGTATATTTTGTACCACGGCGTAACGTCACACGACATTTCAAATCAATATATCTTCCGAAGTATATGAATGAAAGAAAAAATAAAAAATACGTTTTCAATATTTTTTATAAATCTATCTGATGGACACTAAATATTTTTTTTTAGGATACAACCCAATTTCACTAATGACTGACTTTTCCAACGTCATACAATTAGTAAAGGAAATATCAAAGGAATAGTTTTGAATATTGACAGTTCTTCCATGCAATATAAGTGAGAAGTCGGTTATATTCCACGCATAAAAAATATCTCTCGAGTGGAAAATCAGTGGAAATCAAAAATCAACAACCTAAGATTGTAATTATAAATGATTTAATTAAGAAAAACACATCCGCGTCACATTCATTATATTTATGCTAGATAATCATAATAACTAAAGGAGTACTTCCAATATACATACAGTCGTAGAAGTTGTTCGGAATCAAGTATAGCAAGACCAAATAACAAAGGTTGTTTGCAAACAATTTCACAAAATTGAAAACTGGCCGAGTGCGAATCGGAGTCGCGCACAAAGGGTTCCGTACCATTATCTTTAAAAACGAAAAAAAAAATGTTTAAAAGAAAGAAAGAAAAATTGTTTATTCCGCACAAACAGAACGCACATTACAATAATAATACACTTAAATAATATAAAACACCCCTTAATTTTTTTTCTTTATTATGTGTTTATTATTATTTAAGTGTATTAAAAAAAAACAAAAAAAAAATTAAGGGGGCCCCCCCTTTTTTTGTAGTGGCAACAGAAATACATAATCTCTGAAAATTTCAATTGTCTAGCTATTACGGTTCATGAGATACAATCTGATGACAGACGGACAGACAGACGGACAGCGAAGTCTCATGAATACCGCCGTTTTACCTTTTAGGTACGGAATTCTTAAAACTGATTCCCGGATTTTCGAAATTCGGACAGAAACCGTAAAGGGATTTTCGGAAGTCTTAGACTTAAAAATAAATGAAATGCCGAAATTATACGCTTTCAAAACACTCTAAAGGAATGTTCACTTAATCATGTTTCCACAAACTTTCTTCTCCTCAGAGCTTGGCAACCAGATCGCCTCAGTGATCCCGTACGACGTATCAACGGAACCTGTCTCCATACACCGGCCGTTGTCGCGCTATATCGCCGGCCTGCACCTGCTGCTACACCCTCATGGCCTATCGTACCACAGTCGAGAGTTCGACCGGCAGGACAAACCCAAGCCCACACCCGAGCAACTAATAGGTAAACTACGCTCAGTGGCCGATCATACTAATTCCAAATCCTATTTCATAAACATCTATAGTATAGATGTTTATGATATAGGATTTGGCATAGCCAGATAAAAAAAATATAAATATTATCAAGTACTGCAGCATCGATTATTTATTTTTTTTAATTATTATAAACTAGTGCTTGACTGCAATCCCACCTGATGGTAAGCAGTGATGCAATCGTTGATGGTAAAGCGCGCTAGTTTATTAAGAGCCTATTCACTCGGAAAAACTGAGCGAATAGGAAGGAAGACGGCAGATGAGCGAGGTGATGCAATGTTAAACCCAACAACACGACCAACGATGCTGCGTCAGAGGGATATAGATCTGAAGACCCTCCACGACCAAACTCCCAACACAACAACATTTGGCGCATCGTACCCGGCACACATCGCAACACAACTGCTCAGACCCGTCAACCTTACGGCTTCATCAAACATCATTTTTAAATCGCTATATTATTATTATTATTTTTGAAGTGAAACTTCTTTACGCACGCTTGACTTGGGGAGTAAGCTGGCGAACGCGTGACGTAAGCGTTACGAAAAGTGATCGGGCAAGGCGAACGGAAGTTAAGTGGGGGATATAAGCACAGAGGCGCCCGTGGCGCGAGCTTGGTACTACAAGGTCTACAACGAGTTTTTTTTTTTTACCAGTGAAACCATGAAATAAATTTAAATATTTATAGAAAATTAATATATGGATATGTGTACACATGTATATATTGTACACATATATATATATGTACATACAGATGGAGCGAAAGAAGTTTCACTTCAGTCGTGTGGTCATAAGCACATTCGTTTTTTTTAATTATAAACTAGCGCTTGACCGCAATCCCGCCTGATAGTAAGCAGTGACGCAATCGTTGATGGTAAAGCGCACTCGTTTATTAAGAGCCTATTCACTCTAGCCTTGAAGACACTCAAATTGTAGCCCGACGGAAACACCGCCGCTGGAAAATTGTTCCAGTCCCTCGATGTACGCGGTATAAAGGAGGAGGCGAAACGCTTCGTCCGGATCGTAGTGGTGTTAACAACATAAGGGTGGAAACTCGCCGTACGACGGGTCGTCCGATGGTGGAACGGAGATGGGGGAATTAAATCATGCAATTCACTCGCACACTCCCAAAATGTATCGTATAGAACATCGCGATATTTATACAGACGCTCATACGTTGGATTCTTTAAGGTTAGAAGTTTCCAACTACAAAGTTGATAATGTTAAACTTGTGGAAAAAGCTCAGGCGCAATGCTCACACTAATATACAAGACCGATTTTTTAACGTTATGTTAAATAAATTTAAGGAAATTATCTCAAATGTGATTTAAACAGAACCTACTAAGACTGGTCAATAAAAAATACACAGGGTGTATCTGACACCGTAACGCAAACTTCGCGAAAAGACTAGACCGCACGCCACTAATAAAATTATGATAGTCATTTATGTCGTTAAGGAACTGTTACAGAATCCACAGTGTTTATAAAAAAGTATCAGCTCGGACTTTGAACGTTGCAAGCGCGCCGCCGTGCGGGTTTGTAGGTGTGACGTTGACCCCTGATATGAACTCTATTAAATCAGCTGATAAGATAGTTTTTCAAGTTTTGTTTTCATTGCGCTTTTTTGTGTAATTAGCGAATTAATTAATTTTTACTTTAAAATCTTATGGGTTATAAAAGTATAGCAATTATGAACGGTCTAAAGTGAAAAAACTACTTTTTTTTTTAATCATGAAAAAGCCGTCGAAGAATTCCACCACTGGGGAGGTTCAGAATCATGTACTGGATCCATGGTACTCGTTTGTGCGTCGATGTCAGATACACCCTTTATGATTGTGTATTAAATTACGCTGTTTCATTTATGATTTCAAGGAATATTTATGTTTGGTAGTTCGCACATGGTTTCCTTACTAAACACTAGACCTTAGGTCTACTCAAGTTGGCCATACCTGATCTATACTAATAGACAGCATTATTTTGTGTGCCCAACTCGAAACATATGTGAAAAATTTATGTACAAAATTTCAAAAACATATCATGAAATACCACAAGGTTCTCAGATTGTTATCCTACTTGGTTATCCCAACAAAACTATGATTCACGCTCCGTTCGGTCGGGCCAGCCGGGTGCATTGACCTCAGGCGTCAGCTGTTACGCCCGCTAGCACTATGATCCATCGTAAGCTGCGTTGCGGGCTCGGTATCCATACTGCAACAATTTCTAAATGTATTTGGGAAAAAATATAACATGGTGTAAAAATTATTGGAATCAATCCAGTTGCTTATTCTGAACAAACTATATTCAGATTTCGTATAAACAGAAAATAACATTGTATATTACAAATAATCATCAAAATGTGTCTAAATATTTTTTTTATTATTATTATCCGCCCCGAGTATTATAATAACAAGAAAAGGTGCCAAGCCGTAAAGGCATATATAATATGAAAAGAAAACCCTGTCCGATCCGTGAAGGTATTGTTAGGTATCGATAACTGATTCTACTAATGCCTATAAAGTCGCGCTAAACTTAAAAAAATCTCCCTAAAAAAATAAATATTATTTCGCAAAAAGAGGTAAATTATGTGCGGTAGGCAATACATGCGGGGGCGAAAGGGGGCAGAGCACGCTGTCGCATCGCTATTCGCTCATAGTAATACCGTCAAAAATGGTAACTTATTAAAAAAATTACCAAATTTTGGGGAAATTGGAATTAAATTCGCGGAAAAAAAGATTATTTCAAAAATCATCAGTATTGTTTCTATGATGATTATCTAAAATTTTAAATTTTATTTGGTCATGTGTTTACCTAACCTTTATTATCCTTATACGGGGTATTCTTTACATATTGTATAATTAAATCGGCACTAATGCATAATAACTAGAGATCGGAAATTACGGCGCTTATATACCCAAACTTGAACAAAATGCCGTCGAAAGAATAATGTGGATACGCCTTTTTACTAAGACTTGGCACAAAGATGTTGCATATTGGCTCTTTTGCTGGAGCTGGCCACTGATCTGCGAACCATTTGTGGCGATATTCCTGCTAGTAGATACAACATTTGTACCGAAGTCTCAGAGATAAGTGTGGAAGTTACTGATTTTTCCCGAAGATGACTTATAATATTGCTTGTTCACAGAGCCAGTCCTCGAAACTATGGCCATGATAGGCCAAGTACATGCTGGTATGTGGCGTCGCAATGGCTTCGCACTCATCAACCAGCTGTACTTCTACCAAAATGTCAAATGCCGCGCCGAGATGTTGGACAGGGATATTGTGATGCTGCAGGTATATACAATAATATACCACAAATACACCTGTGACAGAACAGTGTGGCTACCATGAGTTTTCATTATCATAACTTTTTATAACAAAATACCCTCTGCTTTGCTAGACTTGCCTTACAATGCATTTAAAGCACAAATCAAATCCAAGCTTTGTTCAAAGGCATATTATTCTGTAAGTGATGAACTCAGGACAATGTTTGTGTTCTATCTCCGGAATTAGCTTACTGACACGTTATATGAGTTCATATAATTCACTTTTTTTCAATACATAAATATGTAAGCTGTCACGCCCTTTATGCCTGGGGCTTTTATAGAAGTAATAAGTTTTTAGTTATTTACATTTTCATTTAAATATATTGTTTTGCTTTGCTGGTATTTTGGCCTGGTAGCTGGCATATTTTCAATAATTTCATTGTTGTTTTATTTTCTTGTGTTCATCACTATACATACTACATAGTATTGTATAAAGTCATGTGTTTTTTAAATGAACAGACAGCTGTGCTGCTGGGGAGTTTCTTCCACCACTTCTTCCCAGCGAAAGCACTAGGAAGTGTCGATGGGTGGGCGTTTTGGGGGACTGTCTTATGTAATATTGACGGTCAAAAAGTGCTGATTCTCAGCCTAATTTGAATAAATGACTTTTGATTTTGATTACGAGACTCGATCGTTGATATCGAGCGCATTTGTCGCTCTCATTGGTTGAGAGTTCTAACAATCTTGAAGCGGGCCAATCGATGAGTCAAACGCGCTCGATATCGACGATCGAATCTCGTAATGAAAACTCGTGGTGGCCACACAGCACCCTAATTGCGTAATACACTATTATTATCAATTGAAATCATTTCGAAGCGAATTGCCAATCCATTGCTTAATATGTTCGAAAATGTGTCTGCTAGACAACATAAAGAATTTAATGAATGCTATTGAACTGTCAAAATGAAACTAATTGCTACTGATAGTGTGTTATGCTATTACCCTACGGGTGCACGCCGAGATGTAGTTATGAGAGAATGAATTCAAATTCAAAATTTGTATTTAATAGGCTCGGATTGCCTTGTTCACACACTGAACTAATTTGAACTTATATGTGCATCTTTTTCTTTCCATTTCGTTAAGAAAAGGATAGAAGATAACATTTCACTTTAATGCGATCAAATTAAGTTACTCCATAGACAGTTTAGACGCGGTTATAAACATGGCGACTAACAATACTTTTGTTTTTAAATTAAATTATAAACTAGCGCTTGACCGCAATCCCGCCTGATGGTAAGCAGTGACGCAATCGTTGATGGTAAAGCGCACTAGTTTATTAAGAGCCTATTCACTCTAGCCTTGAAGACACTCAAATTGTAGTCCGACGGAAACAGCGTCGCTGGCACTGTTTACGCCAGTAGCTAACTAATTTGACAGGTCTAAACTTCCCTTCTCTTTCTCTCTCTTCCCTCTTCTTACCCTTTCTTAATGACATAAAAAGAAAAACAACAAGCAAAAAAAGAACAAGCGAATCTGCTCTATTGTTCTACAAGGAAGGATCTTACAGCCCAAAGCGCTCCACACACCAAAGGCCCGGCGTCACAGTTCGCCGACACAACTCGGCAGCTTATGTTGAAAGAAGCATGTCGACAACCTTCGCCCGCTCGTGTTGCCCACCGACATGTCGGCGGCTTGGCAGCGGCTAGCGTACGCAAGCGCTCAGTTGCCCGGCGACATTTCAGCTGTAGTGACGTGCTAGTATTTTAACTGCCAATTAAGTTTCTAATGTCAAGCCGCCGACATGCCTCCGGCAAAGTTTTACGACCTGCAATGTTTGAAGCCGCCATCATAGCCCGCCGGCAATATGTAGCGGACTTATGCCGCCGGGCCGGCTTTGGTGTGTAGAGCGCCTAAGAATTACATATTGGTATTCTGCCTGTGAGCAGGCGTCCAAATTACTCTCCTTCAACAAGCCGTTATTATATTTTTTTTTTTTAATCGGGCAACTTAAAGCATAGAAATTTATTAAAAAAAGTGCATTTGCACAAACAAATTTAAAAACCGACTAAATGTAATATAATACCATTTCTATTTTTTTTTTTTTTTTTTTGTAGTGTGGTACTAGTTATGACTTTGTGCCAATTTAAAGTAAAATAAAAATCTTCAAAAGTTCTTCTTTCTTTCTTTTTTGGCTTCTCACGGTTTGTGCATTTAGCCAATGTCATGTAATAAATTATTCATGTCGAAAAAGACGACCGCATGAACCGTCTTACCAGGGAGGTTTGAGACAAAGTCATGATTGGGCCACTATGCCGCGATATTTCACTGTTCTTTATGAATTATTTACTGAATGCACTTTTTACTACATAAATCACGCCCTTTTATTTAGTAAACAACACCAAATTTTAAAAGTCCAATGAAAAATGAATATCGACACTCAGTTTGACTTTCCCGCCAAAACCCTCCATTTCTATTTATTTATTCTTTCGCATATGAATTGTACAGAGGCGGACTTAATGCCTTAGGCATTCTCTCACGCCCTAGACATTTTCTCATTAATTCTCTTGAGTCCATGCTACGTCGTTTTGTATTGAGTTGTGCTCTTCATTTTAGCTACGATATAATTCGCTAGTAACATATTTGATATTTCTCCAAAAGATCGGCGCCTCCCTGATCGAGAGTAACGAGTTCATCATCCACGTCCTGAACAAGTTCAACTTGCTGGACTGGGCGGCTCCTGACTTTGAACAGCGCGCCATTGAAGACGATACGCTTCGGCATACTATAAGCATGCTGGAAGAGTTCCTAGGACTACTAATTACTAGTAAGTTCTTTATGTTTTTCTTCATACAGCTGGGTAATTGTGTAAAACGCTTTTGGCAGCGGTGGGTTTCAATTGACAGTTCAACAACACCCATTACATAACTTACGTCATTGAGGAGACACATTTTTCGAAGATGTGTTGAGGTACACGATGTTTAATTTATTGTCGTATTGTCATCACCACTTTGGCATTTTGTAAATCTAAATAATTTAAATGATATCGTAGCAAATTGCCAATTGGTTCTGAAATAATTTTGTGCATTTTTATGATCTCAAAGTATGAAATGTCTTAGTTGGGCACACGATTTTTTGTATAGATACAAAACTGTGTCAAAAGAAAGAATTGTGTGAAAAAACCGTGTGTGTGAAGTGCTCAAAAGAATTAAATTATGCGTGCGTTAATTGCAACCAACAATAATTTAAATTATTTTTATGAAAAACATTATTTTGCGTACCAGAACCCACTAACAACTATCAGTTAAATAAAATAACAATTGAGATCTAGTACTTTAAATTACGAGGTAGGGATTTTTTCTTCAAATTTACAATTTGGCAGCCATACTCAATAGGGTATTTGACTAAAAAAACTAATTAGTCCAAAAAATACAAGACACTGCGTGTCTAGTATTTTTTGGAAATCTGACTGACGGACTAATTAGTTTTTTTAGGTAAATACCCTATTGTTATGCTTGTTCACAGACGTAGTGACATTGAAAAGCTTAGGTACTGGTTTGGGTACAAGGAAATTGGCACCAATTGCAGTGTTTTTTTTTTATATATAAATTATAAACTAGCGCTTGGCCGCAATCCCGTCCGATAGTAAGCAAAGATGCAAACAATCGTTGATGGTAAAGCGCACTAGTTTATTAAGAGCCTCTCAAATGGTAGTCCGACTGAAACACCACCGCTGGCAAATTGTTCCAGTCCCACGATGTACGCGGTATAAAGGAGGAGGCGAATCGCTTCGTCCGGATCGTAATGGTGTTAACAACGTAAGGGTGGAAACGGGTCGTCCAATGGTGGAACGGAGATGGGGGGAATTAAATCATGCAATTCCCCAAAAAGTTACTGAAAATTACATGCAAAAAGTTACTTGTTCGACTGGTATTAATGAACCCTTTATTTATTACTTTCTTCCAGTTTACGGCTCCCGCTACATGCCTGGTGTGGGGGAGGTTACTAACGAGGACCGCACCATGAAGGAAATCATACAAATGCTCTGCGTCAAGCCTATGCCGCACTCGGAACTCAACAGGTTTGATCAATTTTAT
Source organism: Sesamia inferens (assembly GCA_037179545.1). Taxonomy (NCBI): domain Eukaryota; kingdom Metazoa; phylum Arthropoda; class Insecta; order Lepidoptera; family Noctuidae; genus Sesamia; species Sesamia inferens. The sequence continues at coordinate 8,786,664 of CM073935.1, read as the reverse complement.
GTTTTTTATTTATACATAATTATATACAACATTATTTTTGTATACAAATGTAAAGAAAACCCTGTCCGACCCGTAAGGATAATAAAGGTTAGGTAAACACTTGACCGAATATGATATAAAATTTTACGTAATCATCATAGAAACAATACTAATGAACTTTGAAAAAAAGATTCTTTTTTTCCCCACGAATTAATTCCAACTTCCCCGAAATTTGGTATTTTTTTAAAAAGTGACAACACCTGTATTATTATGAGGGAATAGCGATACGACCACGTGCGCGTGCCCTGCCGCCCGCCGCCCGTGGAAGGGTTGCTTACCGCACATGTATTAAGTTACCTCTTTTTGCGAAATAATATTTATTTTTTAAGGGGGATTTTTTGTTTAACTTTAGCCCGGCTTTGTGGACATTACTAGAATCAGTTATTGATACCTAACAACACCTTCACGGATCGGACAGGGTTTTCTTTACATATTGTATAATGTGAACCCCAAACACGTGTCCAGTATTTTTATGCAAAGAGATTATGTACAAAATTTTAAAAAGATATCATGTTAAATCACAAAGTTATGAGCTTGTTATGTTAACTGGTTCATCAACATCAACCTTTTTATCGTCCCACTGCTGGGCACAAGTCTCCTCTCATACAGAGGAGGATTGAGCTTAATCACCAGCTTGCTCGATGCGTGTTGACGATTTCAGACTTGAAAGTCCAGGTTTCCTCAAAATATTTTCCTTCACCTTGTAATCAGTCATTGGTGTCCAAGATATATTCAGAAAGTACATTTAACTTAGAAAAGTTACATTCACGCACACTCATAATTGAGTGGCTGGTGTTTTGACCACTAAGCCACCACGACATAATATTTATTTATTAAAACTTTATGCACAAAGAAAATCATTGCACAATGGTGGACTTAATGAATTAGGCATTTTCTACCAATCTACTTTAAGGTGATGCAGAGAGAAAACATGGTAGGTGCAAAGATATAAAAGATTAAAGTTAAAAGAGAAACAAATAAAAAATATTATAATGAATACATAAATACAAAATATAAACAAAAGAGACAAAAAATAATGTAGATAGAGAAAAAGAATAAATTACATGTTTGATGAATCTGCCAGTTTCTTGCGAAAGTATTCCCGAGCATTAATTATAAATGTGTACCGACTGGTCAACGTCCTGATATTCTGAGGAAGATCATTCCAAAGGAAAACCGCCTGGACAAGAAAAGAAGACTTAAGAAAACCAGAGCGGTGAGAAGGACAACGTAGAAGACAATTATTTTAAGAACGAAGATTCCTATTATGCGTAGAGCATAACTATTGAAATATTAGTGTACATAGTTACCTGATTGTCCCTACAAAAATATGGTCATCGCGCCGCTAACCCGCCCTCGCCTGCAGCGGCGAGGCGTCGTGTTCGTTTCTTAAAAATAATTTCTGTTTGTTTGATTGTATTTAACTCGTGATAACATTTTCTACCACACTTGCCGGCTTTAGACTGTCGTAAAGGTCAAATGTAGGTATATATTATTATCTACTTTGCTCGTAAGTACAGCCGTAAGTGATAAAATAAAATGTTAATTTTACTTACAAAATATTGACAACGAGACGGGGCCTCCCGTCCCGCTGTACGCACGCGCCTAGTCCCACAATGATCTACCGTGAATTGTGTTGTGCGGTGTCGGTAACCACACTGCAACAATATCTAAATGCATTTGGGAAAAAATAGAACATGGTGTAAAAATGATTGGGATCGATTCAGTTGCTTATTCTGAACAGACTATATTAAGGCTTCATGTAAAGAAAGAATAACATTTTGTACTTTATTGTACACCAAAAACATACACCCCTTTATTCATAAACGCCGCTTAAAGTTAACTAGTGATTAGCGATTCTTTAACCATACATTTTTGACCTTTTAACGTCACTTAACTTAAATCATCCTTTATGAATAAATACCACAGCGTTTAAGGGGTTTATTCATAAACAATGATTTAAGTCAAGTCCTCGACGACCTGGTGAAAGTCGCGGAAAACCGCTGAATGCGGGAGGCGCAGGACCGGTCGTCGGTGGAGATCCTTGGAGGGGCCTATGTCCAGCAGTGGTCGTCTTTCGGCTGAAATGATGATGATGATGAGCCATTTTTCAACCAGGTTTTTTTTTCTTTAGACCGTTCATAATTGCTATACTTTTATAATCCAATGAGATTTTAAAGTAAAAAATTCGCTAATTACACAAAAAAAGCACAATGAAAACAAAACTCGAAAAACTAACTTATCAGCTGATTTTCACACCAGGGATCAACATCATACCTACAAACCCGCTCGGCGGCACGCTTGCAACGTTCAAAGGGCGAGCCGACACTTTTTTTGACTATGATAATTTTATTAGTTTGCGTTACGATGTCAGATACACCCTATATTCTGATTATAATATACAATTGTCAACTAACTTTGCAAGTCAAGTGATGGCAGCAGTTTCTGAGGAGAATTTATATTGACTTTTCAACATTTTTCGCTTTCAGGTCTTTACCAGAGGACCAACTCCACGAAACAGGTCTAGAAGCCGTGATCCACAAAGTGGCAGACTTCATCAAACCAGTTGGAGGCAACAACCGCGGTGTTTACAAGTTGAAGCCGCATCTGTACGACGAGTACGACACGTTCTTCTACCACTACACTCGGGAGGAACTGTCCAGGAGTGAGGAGGAACAGAGGACAAGGAGGAAGGCCGCTGGTGTGTTTTTTTTTATAAACTTTAAACTAGTGCTTGACCGCAATCCCGCCTGATGGTAAGCAGTGATGCAATCGTTGATGGTAAAGCGCGCTACTTTATTAAAGGCCTATTCACTCTAGCCTTGACACTTATCACGTACTTTTACGAAGCCGAGGCTTATTGTCTTTTAAAAAAAATCTTACTTATACCACTTTAATTTTGTCACACACTCTCCAAAACTATAGTTACACTATTAACGTACGACGAAACCGAGAATCTTATAATACTATTGTCTCTTTAAGTATCAATCCAATACTGTATTTTATTTAAGGCGTATTTGTTTTTGTATTATTATTATTATTTTCTATTTGTATTATCTGTATTTGTGTTCATATAAGTACTTGCACGTCACCTTATACCATTTGTGTGTCATACCTTGAGGAACCCTGGCTCTTAAAACAGGCTATTGTCCTAGTTTAGGAGGCATCAGTTCGCCTTTTAAAGTGACTCCCTGTACAGACGTTTTTGATCCTGTGTACTTATGTGTGTTTTTAAAGTGTAATTTTTTATTATTATTATTACTATAATAGGGAAAAAAGGTAAAGGTAAAGGTAAAAAAGAATATTCTATTTAGTCCGTCATTCAGATTATAGAAAAATATTGGATACATGTATTTTGTTTTATCAAATCAATAAAACTTGACAAATATAAAAGGCATGAAAGATCAGGAGTGGTGGCTGGTGACGTCACTACTCGCTAAAAAGTGTAACGTGCAGTGACGTCACACGAGTTTTCAACGCACTGTGTCGTCTTCATTTTTTGTTTATATGAAAAAAGAATACGTGTCTAGTATTTTTTGGAAATCTGACTGACGGACTAATTAGTAAGTTAAGTGCATCTTTTTCTTTACATTTTATTAAGAAAAGAACAGAAGATATGTTAGTTTAGAGCACAGGCGTAGAGTAGCCAGCCTTTCGGTTTTCTATAGAATGCATTTTGGGGAGTGTACGAAGGAATTGCATGATGTAATTCCCCCATCTCCATCGTACGGCGAGTTTCCACCCTTACATTGTTAACACCATTACGATCCGGACGAAGCGTTTCGCTTCCTCCTTTATACCGCGTACATCGAGGGACTGGAACAGTTTGCCAGCGGCGGTGTTTCCGTCGGACTACAATTTGAGTGTCTTCAAGGCTAGAGTGAATAGGCTCTTAATAAACTAGTGCGCTTTACCCTCAACGACTGCGTCACTGCTTACCATCAGGTGGGATTGCGGTCAAGCGCTAGTTTATAATTATATATATAAAAAAAGTTAAGACTTGTCAAATCAATCAGCGCCTGACGTAAATTGATGTATTTTTGGTCGCCATGTTTATAATCGCGTCTAAACCGTCTATGGAGTATCTTAATTTGACAGGATTAAATTAAAATGTTATCTTCTATCCTTTTCTTAACGAAATGGAAAGAAAAAGATGCACTTAACTTAAAATTAGTTTAGTTTGGGAACGAGAATCGGCGCCACTGTCTCTCTAAATAAATTGCGCCTTCAATTTGGATACAAATGTATGCGACGGCGTCCAGAATGTAACTTACTAAATCATGCATATTATTTTTATGCGCGGGCTCGCCGCGGACTGCCTCCGTGGCGTAGCGGTAGCGAACGCGGCCGTTGCGCAGGGAGGCGCGGGTTCGATCCCCGCACAGTGCAAATATTTGTATGCATGAATATTTGCACTGGTCTGGTCGTGCCTCGGAAAGCACGTTAAGCCGTTGGTCCCGGTTGCCATACGAACATCTAATGGCAGTCGTTACGGGTTGTTGGAGCCCTCAAAAGTCCAAAACAATTGTTCTAACTGCAATGCTTAGATATCGCCTTCGGGTTGTGGAGGTCAAACGGCAGTCGCTTCACGGAAAATATCAAAGTTTAGCCAAAATCAGCAGTTAGACTTGTAAAGCGGACCTCAGACTCCAAAGCTGAAAAGCTACGGATGCGACTGGGATTAACGCTGAGATGATGATGATGATGATGACTTCTATGCGCGGGCTAAAATGCAACATCAGGACTTTTTTACAGGAAAAGTAATGTCTTTAAAAAAAGGTGACTATGCTTTACTGCCTTGTAATAAGGGTTATAATAGTTACCTCACGTTACTGGATATGGACTGTTTTTTTAATATTGTGTGGAAAATCCTAATCCATGTCCGTTAGTGAGGTCTACCAGGCTCTTCCTGACTAAAAACTACCCCGGTGTTCCATCTGACTTCTACGCCGGGTGTTGCGGGGAACGATCAATATGTTGATTGATACTTTAGCAATACTACTTTACACTTTGTAATGGTTCTTTTGGAATATTTTTTTATTCCAAATGTTTCCTCTCTTTTCCAGGTCTACCAGAATGCTGTCCACCTCCCAGTCTACCAAAGCTGTCGCCTCCATTCCGGCTTCTAGCCAACTTGTTACAATGTGACTCAGTTCACCATGTGTTGAAAACAGTGCTGGAGAGAGCTTTAGACCTTAGGGCCAGGTCATTTTCGGAGACACAAGTTCATAAGGTAAACTGTAATTTCTTCTTGGACTATCATTCCATGTGGGGGGGGGGGGGGGGGATCTATCTTGATATACAACTTTGTTTTTTTTTTATTTGTATCCAATATTTGTAAGTAAATCTAGTACATAGTAATCTATGTACACTATTTAAAAAAGATATAATAACAACCACAAAGTTATGACCTTGTTATCTTACTTGGTTGTTCCAACAATAATGTGGTCAAAGCATCGCTCACCCACCCGCGCCTGCAGCGACGTGGCGCGCCTAGTACTATGATCTAACGTCAGCTGAGTTATGCCCTCTTTATTTTTTAATCATTTTAAATTAGCGCTTGACCGCAATCCCGCCTGATGGTAAGCAAGCAGTGATGCGATCGTTGATGGTAAAGCGCACTAGTTTATTAAGAGCCTATTCACTCAGAAAAACTGAGCGAATAGGAAGGAAGTCGGTAGTTGAGCGAAGCCAACAACACGACCAACGATGCTGCGCCAAAGGGAGATGGATCTGAAGACCCTCCACGACCAAGCTCCCAACACAACAACATTTGGCGCATCGTACCCGGCACACAGTGCAACACAACTGCTCAGACCCGTACTCCATACGGCTTCACCAAACATCATGCCGGAACAAGATGAATCGCTTGGCGGCAAGACTTTGTCTGGTGGGTGGTAACTTCTGCTGGCAGCCGATGCTGCCAACCACACTGCAACAATTTCTAAATGTATTTGGTAATAAATATAACATGTTGTAAAAATGATTGGAATCGATTCAGTTGCTTATTCTGAACAAACTATATTCAGGTTTCGTAAATAAAACTTTGTATATTTAGCTACGTGTAAGGGCGTGTAATGCATTTCTACATTTTTAGTCCGCGTGAATAGACGCGACTAATTTAACATAACTAGTGATGTTTATGTTTTTTATTGGGCTTTGGGGTCCCGCCACCATCTTTGGGACCCAAGTCAACCCTACCTGCCAGACGGTGCACCTACTGACCTACAGACGGTGCTTTGACGCCGGCTTTCCCTTCAGGGTTCTGTGGTCAGACGGCAGTCGCACGTGCAAGCAAAACAAGCCAAACCATGAGCAGGAAAAAAAGAAATGCAAATGTCACAGTTAGGGTGCCGCCGCAAAACGGCGCGCAGGAGCCTCGCCCGACTCCTGTGACCTGTGTCAGACAACACCGTCTCCTTGTCATGGACCTCTGCGTCAAGGCCCAACGCAGATGTGTAGAACGCTGCCGGAGTCAGGTCCGGTGGTGGCTGCTTGATGAAAATAAGCCCCAGGAGTTAGCATCGGCTATCGTCCGCTATTATTACTCCAATCTTCAAAGCCAATGGCTCGGTACAGGAGTGTGGTAACTATCGCGGTGTAAAGGTCATGTCCCACACCATGAAGATCTTCGAGAGGATTATAGACTCCCGGATCCGGCAGGAGTATGCTGTCTTGGAGTGTCAATATGGGTTTCGTCCAGGGTACGGAACCATGCATCCTATCTTCGCACTAAGGATCACCATGGAGAGATACAGATCGAAGAACACGTCTCTGCATAATATGTTCTCTCTAGATATGCAGAATGCCGTCGACTGTGTCCCTCGTGGGGTGATCTGGTGGGCACTGAGGTCCAAAGGGGTACCAGAAATCTATGTTGACATAATTCAAGATATGTACCTCAATTCTGATTCCGTCGTTAGGACCGCTGTTGGCGACACTAAACCCTTCCCATTCGCCGTCGGAGTCCAACAGGGACCCGTCATTAGTCCGTTTCTGTTCAGCGTGATATTAGACGTCTCGTCGGACAGCATCAAGGATTCACATGAGCAACCCTCCTGGTTCCGCGACGATGTCGCGCTGGCGGACGCGGGCAGGGAACGGTTGGGGCGGTGTGTGAATGCGTGGAAGGACTCGCTCGAGAACGGAGGTCTGAAACTCAATGTGGCGAAGACCGTGTATATGGCCAACAACACGACAGACCCCATGTCTGTGCACATAGGCGGAGACATGGTCGAGTGCACAGACCACTTTCAATACTTGGGGTCTGTGCTTCACGCGTCCGGTGGTCCGACGTCAGGGCACGCATTTCTGCAGCTTGGGCAAAAAGGCGTGAGGTGACCGGGTGTCATTTGTGATCCCAACATTAAGATGTTAAGCTTAAGGGTCAGGTCTATAAGACCATCATTAGACCTGTCTTTCTGTATGGCAGTGAAGCGTGGCCTGTGCTTGAGCGACACAAGCAGGAGCTGCGTGTCACGGAGATGAGTATGCTGCGGTGGATGTGTGGAGTTACGCGGAACGACCGCATAAGGAACTCCCGCATCCGTGGCAGTCTTCATGTCCGTGACATAGCAGACAAACTGCAGGAGGGTCGCCTACGCTGATACGGCCACGTCTTAGGAAAACCGGCGAGTTACGTGGGTAACAAATGTCTTACCATGGCGCCTCCGCCGGGCCGGAACAAGCGAGGTAGACCAAAGAAGTGCTGGCTTGACGTTGTAAGAGATGACATGCGTGCCAACAATCTCACACCACAGGATGCTAAAATGGAGGAAATGGAGGAGAATGTGCAGGAAAGCGGACCCCTGGCTTCAACGCGAAAGCCGCGGAAGCAACCGGGGCAAACGCTGAGATGATGATGATGAATGATGTTTATGTTTTTTCCTTTATAAAATAGAACTAAAAGGTTCACTTAACTCATTGATGATTATTAATCTTTCAACTTTTAAATACGAAAGTATTTAAGTATTGAATATGAAAGTTTTTGTCGATTTCTATCTTGTCTTGCCGAATATAATTGCTCGTATTTTTTTTTTATTCGTCTCACAAAATAATGGCGATGACTGTTTCAGGCCTTACACCTAATGGGCTACGCTCTCCGCGACGAAGAGAGCGGTCACTATGAGTTCCTACAGTTCTCCGAGAGCGCCGCCCGCTCCGGCATCCTGGCGCTACTGCAGAAGTTAGTCACCAGTCCCAGAGTCGACGCACACAAACACCTGGCCAGATGGGTGCTTAATAAAATGAAGTGAGTTACTCAAAATTCAATTCATCATTTACTACTAATGGCCCCCAGAAACAGCAACAGGCAAGTACCAATGTAACTTTTCTAAGTTATATGTACTTTCTAAGTATATCTTGGACACCAATGACTGATTAAAAGTTGAAGGGAAACATCTTGAGGAAACCTGGACTTTAAGTCTGTAATCGCTAACCCGCATTGAGCAAGCGTGGTGATGACGCTCAATACTTTTTTGTATGAGAGGAGGGCTGTGCCCAGCAGTGGGACGATAAAAAAGGTTGATGATGATGATGAACTTCGTCCCACGATTATAACCCGCGTAAATTTCGATCCCGTGGGAATAACAGGATAAAAAGTATCCTATCTATAATCCCTCTTTATAAAATACCTGTGAGCCAAGTTTCATCCCAATCTGTTCAGTAGTTTTTGCGTGAAAGAGTAACAACCATCCATCCATATTTTCTCACCCACTTTTAATATTAGTGGGATTACCGTTTACATATTAAACAGGTATGCTGTATTGACTAAATATGACAGTTATTTTTGTGCTGATCCAAAGTGCTCGAGCGTCTCGAACTAAAATTGAGACTACACTGTTGCAAATTGTCTTCTTACTGTTTTATCATTCTGATGTTATGCATTTACTACTAGATATTTAGAACATTTTTATCACGAGATTATGAGTGTGTTGTAAAACTCACTATCAAAAATATTAGTTCCATGGAAACTCACTCTTATTTGTCAAATTATCTGACATTAAAAAAACTCCAATGCATGCTAAATATTTAAATCAGTTGTGTCACACAAAATGTAAATCTGCTCTAATGTACAAAAGTTTCTTTGGCATCGTTCCAAGAATATATAATAAAATACCTGATCAGATAAAACAATTACCTGTTCCCAAGTTCAAAGAAACTTTGCAAAGAATTTTAATTGACAAATGTTATTACACGATTGACGAGTTCTTGAACGATTAAGTTTTTCTAATTTCTGTACTATTTCTTTGACATTTTGTTTTTTGTTTTTGTGTACTTTAAAACTATAACTATAACATAGTGCACTGTATATTTTGTATAGACAAGATCTTTTTTTTTTTTTTTTGTTACCTATGTTTTACAAATAATAAATGATTTCATTTCATTTCTCGTTCTTAGCAGTGCCGAAATGGGAATAATCAAATTATTGTCCAGCCCCCTAATCGGCGAACACATTTTCGTCAAATGATTGCGACTAGTTGGCATCAGTTGGGATGGTTCAGACAGCCCAATAGTCCGTTATTGGTCCAGCGTACTTGTATAATATATTTTATGTATAATATCCTTTTGAGGTGCTCCTTGAACACAACGCGCCATCGACGTTTACCTTAAAATTAATAATCGTATTTATTTTCTATAGAACGCTGCTCGGCCAAAATGACGAAATTGGTGACGGTGACAATATGGAGACTGACCAGGAAGAGAAACCTGCCTCGGATGAGGCTGCTCGTACGTAGCATAATTTTATATTATTCTTAGTCAGGTCATAAATTCTGTCATATTTTTAATAATTGAGATAAATTACAAAAGTACAAATTTTTATTTTCACGAACAATTCGAATTTTAGAAAAAATAAATAAATAATAATATGCGTCAATACTTATACCCTAAGTACACTTAGGTCATGAGTATTGACACACATAATTTTTTTTTTTTTATATAAGTACTAAAGAAAATAGTTTATAGAATACGAAATTCGAATTGTTCATGAAAATAAAAATGTGTACTTTTGGGATGATAATGGGACTGTTACTGCCAACCCGCAATGAGAAAGCGTGAGGAGACCTGTGCCCAGCAGTGGGACGATAAAAAGGTTAGAAAATCACTGTGCGTTCTTTGGTTGCCTGAGAGAGATTGCATTAGCGATAAAGCCGCCTTGTATATTTTGTTATGTTCAATATATCTTTATACAGTATGTTACGAAAACCCTGTCCGACCCATAAGGATAATAGAGGTTAGGTAAACACATGACCAAATATAATATAAAATTTTACGTATTCATCATAGTACCAATACAAATGAATTTTGAAATAATCTTTTTTTCCAACGAATTAATTCCAATTTCCCCGAAATTTGGTAATTTTTAAAAAGTGACAACACCGGTATTATTATGAGCGAATAGCGATGCGACCACGTGCCGCGTGTCCTGCCGCCCGCCCCCCGCGGTCGGCAGGCGAAGGGTGGTCAACGCACATTTAATAAGTTACCTCCTTTTGCGAAATAATATTTATTTTTTTTAGGGGGATTTTTTTTTTAAGTAAAGCCCGGTTTTGTATGCATTAGTAGAATCAGTTATCGATACCTAACAACACCTTCACGGGTCGGACAGGGTTTTCGTAACATACTGTATATATATAATCAATGTATGGTTTTGGTATACGATAAAGTATATATTATAAATTAATAAATAATTAATAGCTACTACTAATATAGTGTACTAACGTAAATAAATAAAGTTTTATTGTTTGTAATGTCAAAATGACAGCTTTATACTGAATGCAATGCTCTGGAACGACGATCAATTGAGACGATACTTCCACTGGCATATGGCTGATGTTATAATGAGGAACTAAAACTACTTTTGTTTTAGAAAAGGAAATAGAGTTGACAGGAATTTGAAAAAAAAAAAACAGTAGCATGATACAAATATTGTTTCTCAGAAGCGGAAAAGTCTCGGCGTGCGAAACTCGCAGCAGAGCGGCGCGCCAAACTGATGGCTCAGATGAAAACGCAGATGAACAACTTTATATCCAACAACGCTACGCTGTTCAAGGAAACCACTACTGAGGTAAATAAATACTTTCATTCTTCCAAGGCCTTGGTCTATCTTGACAAATGCAGACGAAGTCGTCACACAGTGGAGGCCTGAAACCAGATGTCGTCACCGAGGTAGACCTAAAAATCGTTAGTGACCATGTGGACTCGTTCCTGTAGGCCTAGTATGAGTTTTCATTACGAAACTCGTTCGTCGATATCGAGCGCGTTTGACTCTGCGATAAGCCCGCTTCAAGGTCGCAAGAACTCTCAACCAATGAGAACGCCAAACGCGCTCGATATCAACGATCGAGTTTCGTATTGAAAACTCATACTAGGCATACTGATCGTTTTTTAGAGAGAAGGCTTTTGCCCAAAAGGGGTGTTTCCTGGGTTTAAAAAAATTGATTCTATTTAGTCCGTCATTTAGATTATAGAAAAATATTGGATACGTATAATTTATTTTATGAAAACAATAAAAATTAAATATAAAAGGCATCAAAGATCGGGAGTGGTGACTGGTGACGTCACTCCTCGCTAAAAAGTGTAGCGTGCAGTGACGTCACACGAGTTTACAACGCATTGTGTCGTCTTAATTTTTTAATATGAAAAAAGAAAAAAAATACGTGTCTATTATTGTTTGGAAATCTGACTGACGGACTAATTTGTTTTTTTTTTTTTTTGTCATCTACCCTATTGACAAACATAAACACAAATGACACAATAGTTCACTTATTTTGATTTATTTGTGGACTGCATAGTCTGTTTATTGTTCTTTGTCAGTTCTTGTAGACTGAGCTATAATTTTAGCGTCTATCTTCAACGACTCCGTGGCGCAACGGTAGCGCGTCTGACTCCAGATCAGAAGGTTGCGTGTTCAAATCACGTCGGGGTCAAAGTCTCTTTTTGAATGTTGAATACATTTTTTTGTTTGCTTTATTTTGTTTTATTTATTTTCAATTATTTCTGGCTTAATTGATTATAGATTGAAACTTTACAGAAGGCACGAATATTTTCACCGCGCTTACTCAACCCGGATTGACAATTTTAAACTTTATAAAATTAAGTCTACCTAAACCATGAAGTTTTAAAATATAGCATGATTCCGTTGGGAGAATGGGATAGCGCATATGAAAGGGATGGAGGAGGAACACGTTATAGTACCATCCAATTTCCTCTCGGTGTTTTCTCCCTCATACATGCCAATAATTTTTATGATAAACTTTCTAAACTTGTCTAAAAAAACATTTATGTACTGGTATTGCCAGTAATTATTGATCCCACATGATTAGTATTATTTCATTTTCTTATATTGGTTGTAAAAACTAAGGGGTATCGATCCAGTAACTGGGTTTTGGACGTTAAATAGGCAGCCGCTCCAAGTAATATTCTGGTATTCAGATACACTAAAAGCTAACCGCCCGCCGCAGTTGCCCGGCGACATTTCAGTTGTAGTGAGGTGTTAGTATTTTTGTTTTTGTTGTGAGAATGGCACAAAAATTATAAAATTCTTATGACGCACGGCAATAGCCAACTACCAAATAAGTTTCTGATTTCGAGCCGCTGACATGCCGCCGGCAAAATGTTGCCGGGGCTTTGGTGTGTGGTGCGCCTTAGAAACACTTCACATATACCTACATTTTATAATTATAAACTAGTGCTTGACCGCGATCCCGTCTGAAGTTTGGCTTCCACTTTTACCTATAAGTTTCTTGGTCAGAACTCTCCACTGGGATTGGCCGGCATGGCCAAAATTAGGCCATTAAAAGTGTTACTATACATTATTTATTGTAAACAGGTAACGGCAGAGGAACAGGAGTTACGGCCGCTATACTGCGGTGCTGCTCTTGGAGTGTGGGGCGGCGGAGTCCCCGAACCCCCGCGTGTCTGTATCATGTGCCAAGAAGAGGTATGTCTTGACTTGTAAGAAGGTAATAATAAATGCTTCAATTATATTGTAACTGGGAAAGTTTGTGTGTCTGCTTTTTTGTCTGTGTTTTACGGCAAAACGGAGCGTGATTTTTTAAGTGGCGATAGTTAAAGGGATGGAGAGTGATATAAGCTACTTTTGTCTCTTCCTAACACTATTCGCTATTCACTCCTGCATCCCTATTCATTCCGTTACAATTGGTTAAAAAAAAAACTGAAAAAAAAATCTGAGCTAGTAAATAGCTACTATCTGACTGGGTGGTCGCGAGTTTCTGGTAGGACGATCGCTAATTTTTATGCTTTAACCTCGATACCTGCGCCTTTTATGCTAAACACGGAATGAAGTGCAATTATAATGATAATAAAATTTATTTAGACACATTTTGATGATAAGATAAGCACAACAGACAAAAAACAGCAAAATATAAATTAAAATAAATATTAAATATGTCGTGCAATGAGGTAGCCCTAGACCCCACACTAGGATACACTGTGTCGTGAGATATATATAAATTCAAAGTGATTATCAAAAGTATGGACGACGCACTATCACTTTGACTTTGAGATATGCTCGGCTCTTTCTTAAGACAACTTCTTTCAACTTTGCCTGCTTGTGCCCTAAAAATTATACCTATTTTTATATGTTTCAAAATTTCCTCCTAGGCTCGCGTCGACATCAAAACCGAACCCTTAGTCCTGGTCGCATTCGTGCAACAATCAAGCGTACTGAACCGTCTTCGTCGCGGCGGCTGTGGCCGAATACCGGAGCACTGGCGCTCCAGCTGGCTGCCCGCAGGCCTCGGGCTCCAGCCGCACGTGTCGAGCTGCGGACACGCTCTACACGCGGCCTGCTGGAGGAACTATGTAGACAACGTGCAGGATAAAGAGAATAGGAGGTGGGTACCTCAAATAAGGCAATCGCATTGATGGACTTCTGGGTAATTAATTGTCCTAGACTTTATTTCAAATAATATACACAGTTTTTTTTTTGTTTATGCGAAACCCGAAACAGGTGTCCAGTATTTTTAAGTAAATAATCTATGTACAAAGTTTCAAAAATATATCGTGAAATATCACAATGTTATGAGCTTGTTATCTTACTTGGTTGTCCCAACAAAAATATGTTCAATACGCCGCTCGCCCTAGGACACTATGATCCGCTTGTTATCTGTAATGTGCGCTCGGTAACTACACTGCAACATTTACTAAATATATTTGGGAAAAAATTTAACATAGTGTAAAAATGATTTTAATCGATTCGGTTGCTTATTCTGAACATACTATATGTTGTGTATATTTTTAAAATTTCGGAGAAAGATTGTGGATCAACTTGCCGTTTTGTCATTGTCCTTTGGATAAGTCTTAAAAAACGTCCCATTACTACTTTTTTTATATAGAAAGAATTAGTTACTTAAAAAAGCAGAAAATCTTTGGACCTAGAACCCTCTTAAAATTTCGTGAACACTCAACACAATACAAAACAATTCTTATTTTCACAGACCCTACCGTGGCCGTCAACCAGCAGCTTTCGACGTCGAAAAGAAAGAATATCTCTGCCCCCTCTGCGAACGCCTATGCAACACCGCGCTCCCCCTCCTCCCCGCACCGTCCATGCCCTCAGGAACCCCCCCACCGCTGTCCGAAGAAACATACAAAGAATCCGTGGACATGATCCTCAAGTTGAAACACCAAGTTAGCTCAGAAGCCCTCCATATATGTACGGAGTTCTGTGAAGAAATGCATTGCCAGGCCAGAGCAAGGAGTGTAGGAGCAATGTCCTCAGATATGGAGGATGGCGAGTCGGCTGATGAAACGGAGGTGTATGTCTCTACTCATGCTGAGAATCTCCTGAAACAGGATTTCTTAGTACACTTTGAAGGCGAGATTCCGCCTTATAATGATATGACCAAAGCACTGATTGAGGATTTCGCTAATGTGAGTATGATTCACGTAAATTATCTAAAAAATATATTTAAATTATGTACTTACTAATTTACAATTTGTGAGTTTTGTCACACTTACACAATATACAAGGCTCAAAGTCACTCAAAGGGCAATGGAGAGGGCTATGCTTAGGGTTTCACTGCGCGTTCGAATCAGGAATGAGGAGATCCGCAGAAGAACGAGAGTAACCGACATAGCCCGAAGAATTGCAACACTAAAATGGCAGTGGGCTGGACACATTGCCCGTAGGACCGATGCCCGCCGACGGGTTATCGAGTGGCGACCACGCACCGAAAGACGTAGCGTGGATAGGCCCCCGACAGGTGAAGGTCGCGGGAAACCGCTGGATGCGGCGGCGCAGAACCGGTCATCGTGGAGAACCTTGGGGGAGGCCTATGTCCAGCAGTGGACGTCTTTCAGCTGAAATGATGATGATGATGATGATGACACAATATACAAACAATAATACAAAAAAAAGTTAATATACAGACGGCAGCACATCAAGCTACAACATTCTGTTAGATTTCTTTATTAGATTTTCAAGTTTATCTCTGAAGCATTAAGGCTAACATTTATCGGGAATATTTGACAGTTTTGGGTAGCTTAATCTGCTCTCGTCCGTACGTTTTGAGACTTGATTATTTATCTTATGAGATATGAATATTTTCAACCATTCTTTTATTCTGCAAATTGAATGTTTTGACAAAACTATATAGGTAAAAAGTCGTCGTGGCCTAGTGGTTAAAACACCAGCGTCTCAAGTATGAGTGCGCGAGTTCGATTCCAGGTCAGACAAGAACCAATGTAACTTTTCTAAAGTTATATGTACTTTCTAAGAGTATACCTTGGACACCAATGACTGAAGGTGAAGGAAAAACATCTTGAGGAAACCTGGACTTTTAAGTCTGAAATCGCCAACCCGCATTGAGCAAGCGTCGTATCTATCGTCTACCAGATTAGCTAACTCGAACTGATCAGGAGCTGGTTTAACAGACAATTAGCCTTTTATTATATTGTCATTTAAAACATAGACAACATGATTCAGATATAAACCATTTTTCTTTTTCTTTATTCATTAAGTTTTAACTACATCAGTGAATTTCTTTCACAGGTTCTCCCAATCACAGAATACGGGGGCATGGTATCCAGTGCCGCCCTCTACCGAGCCACCTCCTACACAATCTTCAGTACCAACGCTGTATTACATGCAGAAGAAAGGGCATTATTAGGAGACCTGCCGGCCAGGCATAGGGACACGTTGCAAGCACTGATTCGCCTATCAGCGACCCTACCCGCTGTATGGGCCTCACCTAAACATCTGTCACACCACGCCTTAAGTACTTTAAATACCCTTGAAAGTACCTCACCATTAACTCATGAGCCTTTTGGAACATTAGTTTCCTTAGTACTATCAGCTCCAGCGTTATTCTGTAAAATCGCTTCTCCAGCGAGACCCACGAATTTAGCGAAACAGATCACCCTGCAATGTTTTAGGGCCACCCTTGCTAGGGCGTTACTGGTTACAGACGTAACCTCATGCAGGAGCGAACCAATGGAAGGTCAGGAAGACTTCAAGAATCCAGATTTAGAAAACCTACTACCGTTCTTGAAGGAACTGCGCAAAGGGGCTTTAGAAGACAATTTAAACCCAGCTGATGTATGGAAGAAAATTCAAAGCCAATGTCACACTTTCCTCCGTTGCTGTTGTTTATTCTTCCACTTTCTGAGTGACATCAGTTCACCTTCAGAACTGACAGTTGTTGGTGGAGACACTTGGGAAAGTATGTGCACATACCTAGACATGCCTACAACCTATAAAGAATTAGTAGACGCTCCATTGGCTAAAAAGAAAATTGCAGATTGGGTAGGGCTATCGACGGAGTGGTTCAAAGGTGAGATACCAGCCCATGTGGTCACCGAACCCAAGGAACCTCCGAAGCTGATTAATTTGCCTGATGATTTCTCGGAACTGATGAATTTGGTTTCTGAGTTCTCGTGTCCTAATTCTGAACGGGAGGATAGTAAGAAGCCTACTATGTGTCTTGTGTGTGGACAGATTCTGTGCTCGCAGAGTTATTGTTGTCAAGCTGATATACCAAAGGTGAGTTTAATATTTAATTATGCGAATCTTTCCTACAACTATGATTACAGATTTATGATCCAATGCGATAGAACGGCCTTACATGGTAAACCAAGTACCTTGCCACTAATCGAATCGTCGTGTTCCGCTATGATGTCTGGTGAACCCGTACGGAGGACGGGTCTGAGCAGATGTGTTGCGATGTGTACCGGGTACGATGCGCCAAATGTTGTTGTGTCGGGAGTTTGGTCGTGGAGGGTTTCCAGATCAAACCCTTCGGGCGCAGTATCGGTGGCCATGTTGCTGGGTTTAATATTGCATCACCTTTTTTTTTTTTTGTTCTCGCTGGGGAAAATGACAATTACGCATCCCCTCCCGTCGGGGGACGGGAAGGGTATGTGGGACTCCCTGGGAGATAGCCTCCCGGTATACCCACTAAAAACCCCAGCGCAACTCCGGCATCACCATAGTGGCGGGGGAGTGGGAAACTAGCACAGCCTCAGCTACCTCTCCCCCGCCGGCGAAACCCGCCTAAGAAGGCGGGCCCTCATTTGCCCCTCTTAAAGAGGGGCCGTGGCTCCCGCGTGGTGAGCGGTGCAGGGAGGGCGCGGGCACCCCCGTGCCTCACGCCCGCCGCTCACCTCAGGGCGGGAGAAAGCGGGCGCCATTTTTCACTCCCTTTTTTTTTAATGAATATGCTCTTAATAAACTAGCGTTCTTTACCATCAAAATCTAAAGTCATTTATTCAAATTAGGCTGAGAATCAGCACTTTTTGAACGTCAATCCTTACTAATATTATAAATGCGAAAGTAACTCGGTCTGTCTGTCTGTTACGCTTTCCTGCTTAAACCTCTCGACCAATTTTGATGAAATTTGGCACAGACAATCTTTAGACCCTGAGAAAGAACATAGGCAACCTTTTATTGAAAAAAAAAATGTCTAAAATCGATATCGCCTAAAAAATAATCGATTAATAAATAAATTGATTATTCAGTCTGAAATTAAGTTTAGTAGCCAAATGGATGTACGGTCAGCAGCACATCACGATATACAGCTGCACAACGAAAACGATCTTTATTTCGAGCAAGATAAGCGCGCTCTCAACGTCGATATGAGTCGATGTGCGGTTGTGTGTACCTATTTCTATTCAAAAATCATTTTAGCATTTGAAAGTCAAGAACTTGGGCTATCGAACTTTTTTAGAACATTTCGTAAACGCGGATTTAGTAATGATTCGTATTTTGGTAATGTTAGTCAAAAAGTGTTTAAGTATTTAAGGTAAATATATTTTTTATAAGCGTTTGGTACAGGTTTCGGCATTCTCATTTCATATTTTATTTGGCTATGTGTTTACCTAACCTTTATTATCCTTATGGATCGGGCGGGGTTATGTTTACGTATTGTATAAAAATGGCACAGATTTCCTTCTTCACAAACAAAACTAAATGTAAATTCAGTAGGTACATGTTTTTCCTTATACACCGTGAAATTTTAATGCTTGTTTTCCCGCAGCGAAACGGTTTTGTCTTAGTAATACAATCGTTTCAGCAGTAAATAAAATATTAGAATCATGAAATGGCAGATTTAACATAGTGATAAACAAAACTCGAAAGTGAGCACCAACTAATAGTAACCTCCCGATATCTACACAGCTGAATGGCGCCGGGCCATTAACCCGCGTGCTTCAGCTATTATTTAACAAGTTATTCAAATTTTCCCTTCATACTTTGACGGGCTTAGGACCATCATAAATACTTTTTAGTTGCAATTTACTGAACACGAAAAAAAATTATTCACTAAGTTAATTTTTCAGATACCTAAAAATGTATTTGAGGCGTATTTAAAAAAAAAAAACAACTTATTTACAATAATTCTGATCAGCTAAGCTACTTCTAAATGCATATTATTTACAAATGTAAGAGTAGGTACTTACTTACACTTCCCTGTAACGGAGTAATTGTTCAAAGTGTAAGGCTCTGCGTTGTATACACAATCACGCACGTTTTAATTGATTGTCTTTTAATTTAAATAAGGTGTCTCTGTCACTACGCACGATATTAAAACCGTCCACTATCGCAGTCATTAACGAGTCACGAGTTTTATACTGCTCACGATACACCAGGCGCTTAACCCCAGACCACAAGAAAAAGTCTAATGGAGTTAGGTCTGGGCTTCTTGGTGGCTAAAGCACTGGCCCGCCGCGTCCAATCCAGCGCTGGGAAAATACCCGAGTTCAGGTGCTCTCATACAACACGGTGATAATGAGCCGGGCACCCATCGTGCTGATAAAAAAGATTTTCCATTGGCAGTGATAATAGAAGGTCATCTAATAGGTCCGGGATAAGACCATGTAACATTTCCAGATAGGTTCCACCTGTTAAGTGTCCTGTCACAAAAAGCGACCCAATGAGATGGCCATTAATTATTCCGGCCCACACATTAACACTAAAACGTACTTCATGCGCTCACTCACGGATAACATGTGGGTTATTTAAAGCCCAAAAATGTTCATTACGCTGGTTAAATATTCCAACTCGCGTAAAAGTTGGTTAATCTGTCCATAAAATGTTTTTATCCTGATTGTCGATCAACCTGTGTCGCCGCTACAATGGTCCATGGCGATGGGATTTGGGGGTTTTGAATCCCGTGAAGACAGAGGGACTGCAGGTGTTGTTGCTCTGCGTAAAGTTGCACCATAGCGACGTACTCCAAATTGCTGTAGTTGTAATGTCGATCCATGTTGTACTTTTTACTGAGTGATAACACAACCTGTACGTACGACATTCGCGGGAAAACTAAAGTACAAATACTAGTACTAAGTAGGCAGTTACCGACGTCACCGCAATAAAATAAAAATTAGGCTTTGTAATTTTTGCACGCAGACTACTTTATGTAGTATCACTTTTTTCAAGAACTTATTTTACTTTGAACATTTATAAAGCGGGATCGCCTTTGAACGCTTAGCGGTAGTTTATACCGCAGTGTCTCAAGTCAGAAGTCTTCGACCAGTTTGTGTTGCCAGTGATGATTTATGGAATTGAGACGTGGTCGCTAACAATGGGCCTTATAAGAAGGCTCAAAGTCACTCAAAGGGCAATGGAGAGGGCTATGCTTGGTGTTTCACTGCGCGATCGAATCAGGAATGAGGAGATCCGCAGAAGAACGAGAGTAACCGACATAGCCCGAAGAATTGCAACACTAAAGTAGCAGTGGGCTGGACACATTGCCCGTGGGACCGATGCCCGATGGGATCGACGGGTTCTCGATTGGCGACCACGCACCGGAAGACGTAGCGTGGGTAGGCCCCCGACAAGGTGGACCGACGACCTGGTGAAGGTCGCGGGAAACCGCTGGATGCGGGAGGTGCAAGACCGGTCGTCGTGGAGAACCTTGAGGGAGGCCTATGTCCAGCAGTGGACGTCTTTCGGCTGAAATGATGATGATGATGATACCGTATTAACGCACATGACAGATTTTTTTGGTTTGAACATTTTTTTCTTTTGTCGGCATGACGGTGAATTTTTGGATTGTTGCCTAAAAGCTATTTTATGCCGTATCACTACGTGCTGGAGCTTATTATGGTTTGAACATTAAATGCATTGCTTTCCTTTGAGACGGTTGCATGTCCCTTCCAAGTAGTACCTACAAGTTGTATCTAGCGTAACTAACTTGTCTTACTTTTTCGAGTCGATGTTTTTTTTATTAAGATTTTTTATTTTATTTTTTAACACACACATTTTTATTTTTGTCTTTTACTCTATTCATCGAAAGTACTTAAAGCAAATCGTTCTGCCGCGGGAAAATAACCATTGAAATCCCAGCGTGTATTTCCTTATAACAGGATAAAAGTTAACATTTAGTTTAATTTTTTCAAATTAGTCAGCGTCTGACGTAATATTAGTTGACATGCTTTTATTCGTACCTACTTTAGATTTTGATTGAAACTCCGTTTTAAAAACGATATCATCTCTTACAAAAAATGTTGATATATTCGCCGGAAATGTAAACAAATATGAATTAATGAAAAAAATACTTTAACTCTTAGACAATAAAATTCAGTTAACGTTACAATATTAACCCTTTAACCGCCGACATCGTAATATTACGGGCTCTGAAATCTGTGCCCAAATCGCCACACTCGTATAATTACGTTAATTTATCTAAAAAGTTCTTATAGTGCACAAACTCATTATAAAAAGTATCAATTATAAGAAGTAGGGTACATTCGTTATTGTTATACATTGACATTTTTCATGTTCTGAACGATAAATATTGTGAATTTTGAGATTTAAATACATTATGATCACTGGTCTCCTTACCTGTATCGCCAATCACTTAAATTTACGAGTACTAGGGATGGGGCAAATTCGTAAAACACTTTATAGGTTGTCTAAGAATAAACAAGGCTCTTTAGAAATTACTGTCACTATTTGCAATGAAAGTGGGTACTTTCACTACAAAATAACCATAGTGTTACTCTGATACAAGTATCTGTACACAATAAAATGTATTTAAGTTTAATATTATTTAAGTTTTACGACAATTATATTGTGACTACATTTAAACCAGTTTTACTTCTAGTACCAAATAATGTGCTAGTATCAAAATGATTTCAATCACATTAACAGGGTTGCTCTATGCACGACCGCAGCGCCCTCATTTAAATCAATCTTCAAGGTTAAATCGCGCTGAATTATGAGTTGCCTCAGCGGCATCCTCGGAAAATCACGGAAAAGCTTTATCGTTCTG
This sequence comes from Sesamia inferens, assembly GCA_037179545.1. Lineage (NCBI taxonomy): Eukaryota > Metazoa > Arthropoda > Insecta > Lepidoptera > Noctuidae > Sesamia > Sesamia inferens. Next base: position 8,764,888 of record CM073935.1, on the reverse strand, counting down.
TGCTACTAGTGTTGTAGGTCTTTTTCGTGTTTCGTGAAGACGAAGAGTTATTAAATATTTTGCAATTATAAATTGCCAAGCGACGACAGTCGTAACATAGAAAGTGATGTTGATTTTTTTTTTTTCTTTTTTTTTTTTAACGGGGATTTTTCTGTAGAGAATATGTCACCCCGATGATTGAATACAAATACATAATTATGCAATAACTAACCTACCCGCAACCTTATACCCATAATTATAATTTTAAGAAGTGCTCTAGCCTCATCTGACAATGGAGAGGACAGGATGCTATTGAAAAAGCCTACATTAGCATTCTTTCCAAAGACTAGACACCTTTGGACTTCCAAACGAGCACACTCCGCAAGGATGTGATGCACATCTTCGATAACCCCACATATAGCACAGTTTGGTGAATCTACCTTGCGCATCATAAATCCGAAGCTATTTAGTGGAATGTGTCCGGATCGAAGCCTCAAAGCCGTCACTACCTCTTGCCTGCTCATCTTACCCTCGCTAAACCAGAGTCTTCGGGGAAGAGATGGCTGAATCGTTTTGTACCAGATACCCTTAGTTAAAGACCTTTCATCAAAATATTCAGCCCATGATTGAAAACATCTGTCTCTAACCATGGGTAAGAGCTCTGTGTGCCAGGGAAAACAAGGATATATTTCTCCATCAGACGCCGCTTCATTTGCCAAACGATCAACCATCTCATTTCCCTCTAGTCCAACGTGAGATGGAACCCACTGCAACATAATTATTTTATGCATGGCAACAAAATCAGTTAGAATTTTTAATATAGTGTAAGCCAAGGGAAGGCCCCTAAAAGGTGAAGATCCTGTGCATCTCGTCAGATGAAATAGAGCACTTTTTGAGTCTGTAAAAATTACAAATCGATTACCGGCCAAAGTTTCGACATATGCCAAAGCTTCAGCTATAGCAATTAGCTCTAAATGCATTATTGAAAGTTTGGATTCAATTTGAAATTTAAAAGAGGTACCTATTTGTGAATCAAAAAAGGCTGCGCCATAGTAATTCTCGTGTTTAGAACCGTCTGTAAACACCCAGTAAAAGTCAGAGTAAAGTGCATTTAGAGATTTACAACATATTGATCTAAGGTCATTTACATTATAACGATGCTTTGGCTTATCTACTGAATCTAAACTAGGCTTAACAGTATTTGATAAGTCTATATTGCTGACCCAAGTGTCCATGGAGAACATGCCAATTTTATTACTGCAGTACATTTCTTCTCGCTTTAGATCATCGTGAGACAAAACTAAAAGAGGTTTTTTTTTTCCCCTCCAGTAAGGATTATTGTTACAAATATTATGTAGCTTATCTAGTAAATGGATTAAAGGGAAATCGTAACACTTAGATTTTAAATAAAGTTTACCAGCTAAATATCGGCGGCGAATAAAAAGGGGAGGCAATATTAGTTCCGCTTCCATCACGTGAATGGGAGTGCTTTTAATAAACCCACCAATTAATCGCAGGCAAATGTTTTGTAATCTGTCTAATTTGGTCAAATGAGTATCGGCGCTATTGTCCAGTAAAAAGCTACCGAAGTCAATACGACTACGAATAAGGGAAATACACACATCAAAAGTGTCTAGGGATCAAGCATTTTTATGCGGATTTCTTGAGATTGAGATGTGGCTTTGTAATAAATTTATGATTTTATAAATTTATATGGATCCTTTTTGGTGCATTTCATAATTTGAATCAGGAACTGTGAATCAAATTCGAGTAAAAGATGAAAATCAGCTGTCAATATTTTCCCTATAAAAACATACAACGCATTGAAGACATTATTAGTGCTACTGTTTCCCTACTACTGATTAAAACCAACGTTATTATGGAGCGGCGACGTCATTTAAGCAGGGAAGAAATGCTCAGAGCCGTGGGAATGATAGAAGCTGGTTCCCGGCAACGTACTGTGGCTTTAGCTCTGAATACAAGTCAGAGCGTTATCAGTCGACTTTGGACACGTTACCGAAGCACTGGTACCGTGGCTGAGCGCCATGGAGGACGGTATCGCTGTACCACACGGAGACAAGACCGATACATTCAAATCTTAACTCGAAGAGCTCCAACAATAACCGCCATGATGTTAGCCGTGAGGCTTCATCACTCTTCAGGGAACTTAATTAGCGACCAAACAGTCAGAAACCGCTTGCATGAAGTGAACCTTCATTCCCGAAGACCGCTACGGGTACCACCTATAGCAATACACAATCGTAGGATTCCATATCAATGGGCTCTTGAACACAGAAATTGGGCAGAAGAACAATGGCGTTTCGTGTGCTTTTCTGATGAGTCTCCTTTTGGTATGAGACCGGATATAAGACGTATACGACACTGGAGAACCCCTGGACGCCAACAGCGATTAAAATCCTGCCAGGAAGTCCATCCTTATAGTGGTGGAACCATCATGGTATGGGCGGGTATTTGGATCGGCGGAAGAACTGAGTTGATTTGGATCAGAGGCAACCTCAACGCTCAAATTTATGCTGAGACGATTGTATCAGACGTCATCGTTCCTCTACAAGTGCAAATCGGTCCCTTATTTCGGTTAATGCATGATAATGCACGACCGCACACCGCAAGAGTTGTAAGACAGACTCTCGCCGCAGCTAACATCAATGTCCTGCCCTGGCCTGCTCAGTCGCCAGACTTGAACCCGATTGAGCATGCATGGGATATGCTACAGAGAAGAGCTCTGCCGAATATGGAGGGTATCCAGTCGCAAGAAGACCTTTTTTTGTTGTTGCAACGAACATGGGCGGCCATTCCACAGCGTGATTTGGATGAACTCATTTTGAGTATGCCAAACCGATGTTCTTGTGTTGTTAGTGTTCGCGGTAGAAACACGGATTATTAATTGTTTAAGTTACCCAATAAAATTTTAGAGAAAACTGTTATTTCAGTCTTTTTTTCGAACTTTTGTGTTAGTGGTTCAAATGTCAAATATCCCTTTATTAGGAAAATGGCAAATTTCTTTATTAATGCAAAGGTGACTTGGTTTATCGTTACTGTGACAAACGAAAACACTTTATTTGATAAATCCTTAAAGAAAATTTTAATTAATATCAATCAGGAGAAAAGTTATTGCAAAAATATGTGTTGATCCCTAGACACTTTTGATGTGTGTATATAATTTTCTTAAGTGGTTTGGATGTACACCCCACCCTGGTCCCAATAATACTCTAAAAATATTAATCAATTTAACTACTCGCTCACGGACCTCATCAATATGCTTCTTCCATCGGAGACCCCTATCCAGCCACAATCCTAAATATTTGACGTGATCTACTACTTCTAACAAAGTTCCGCTCAACCGTACTTCTATCACTGGCCTTCGAAACCCTCTACTAAACAGACATATTTTACTTTTATGGGGAGATATATCTAGTCCTAGAAGGGTCAACATGCTGTTAATGTGATCAAGTGCAGACTGTATCTTGCGTTGTCCCTCACTGATATTTGAACACTGCACATATAAAGCGAAGTCATCCGCGTACTGGGATATACAAATATTGTTTTGGATACGTTTACAAATTTCTGACGTGACTATATTAAATAATATTGGAGATAAAGGATCACCCTGAGCTAAACCATTACCTGAATGTCTACTAATAAAACTGTTACCAGATTTTATTTTGAGAACTCTTTTGTGGAGAAAATTCCATAGGTACCTACATATAAGGGAACCAACTTTAAAACTATCTAAAACATTAATTAAGACATAATTATTTACATTGTTATATGCGTTATTAATATCTAAAAAACAACCCAACGTAGTAGAACCCATCGAAAAACCAGTTTGAACTGAGGTAATTAGGCAACTTAAGCCATCCAAACACGACCTACCCCTACGGAAGCCAACAGTGTTCACCGAGAATGAGTTGTTTTTTTCAAAGAACCATTCCGATCTACGATATAAAACATAATGGAAAATTTTACATATGCATGATAGTAATGATATAGGTCGAAGTGAAGAAACGCTACTAAGATCGCGACCCGGTTTTGGAATAGGGACGATACAAATGTCACGCCACTGAGAGGGGACAAAACTATCTTTTAAAAAAGTATTAAATAAATAAAGTAGTACCTTTTTACCTGCATCAGGTAAATTTTTAATCATAGAATAAGATATATCATCACATCCAGGAGATGTATCCTTAGATTTGATACATTTATCTAGCTCCTGAATAGAGATCTCACACTCTAATGTAGTGTTATTATGGCGAATGGTAGGGGTTGGCGGGCAAACATAATCGGGTCTTAATGAATTAAGGAGATGTATTGCACTTTGAGTGTCTACGTACTGTTTAGGTGAACGGTATCCCTTCAACCATCTCATTTTGCGCCACATTTCACTTGGCGATGTAGTATGATCAACTGAAGAACAGAAATTTTGAAAGTTATTTTTTTTAGCCTGGCGAATTAGCCTTTGGGAAATATTTATCCTATTCTTAAGACTCTCTAGATTTTGGGGAGTGGGGTTACGTCTAAATTTGGATAAAGCTAACCTGCGATGAGCCACAGTTTGTGACAATTCAGCAGTCCAATATGGTTTCGGAATGAAATTTGAACTAGGGTTTTGATTAAATTTAAATATTGGGATAAATTTATTAGCAGCTTCGTTAAGAATATCTAAAAACAAATTATAAGCTTTTTGAGGGTCATTTGGTAAACATAGGTTTAAACATTTCTCTTCGAGATATTTTTTATACAGAGTCCAATCAGCCTTACCAAAATTTCTTTTAATAACTGTAGGAACGCAGGAAGTACACACAGTTGAAATTTTAATAACCAAATGGTCGCTGCCTAGATTTTCATTTAAGGTGATCCAATTAAACTTTAACGCAATATCTACAGAAACTAACGAAACATCTGGGGAAGACTGTTGTAAGTTGTTATCAACTAAACGAACTCTTGTGTGAGTTCCATCGTTCAAAGAAATAAAGTTATTGTCCATTAGTGAATCATGAATAAGACTGCCTCTGCGGTCGGTTTTGTAAGACCAAGTAGCGTGATGGGCATTAAAGTCACCAAGAATTAAAGTTTTAGTTGGGCAATATGAGAATAGACTATCCCAATCTCGCTGAGTGGTTACTATTCTAGATGGACAATAAACAGAAATAATATTCTCAAGCGGGTCACAATTGAATAATTGCACACATACTACATACCTCCATACCGTTATTATGAACGAGAACGCGGCGCATTTGCGACTTAACAGATTTGTGTACTATAATAGCTACACCGCCGTATGAGTCATCCCGGTCCACACGATAAACATCATAACAACTAATTTTAAGATTACTGTCTGGTTCAAGCCATGTTTCACTTAGTGCAGCAATATGTACTTTTTCCTGGCACAATAGTTCATAAAACGATGCTAACTTTGGCTTTATACTTTGGGCATTCCATTGCAAGATATTTAATTTAAATGGTTTGTTAGCCATCACAGGGAATAAAAAAGTTAAACAGTGCTTTTATCCACGGCCACTCTGCAACAAAACTTACTGACAATAGGGTTAACCATTCTACGCACAACTGAAAAACACACTTCAACTTATCATTTAAACCTGTCTTTTTGAGGTATATAACTTCTTTTATTCTGGAACACAATTCTCTGAAAGAGGGACATTTGTTATTGCCCTCTTCCTCAACAGGCAGTTGATGAACGTCTCCTTCTGTATCTGACGACCAAAACATCCCGTCTTCTTTATATGGCTTTTTATTTTTGAATGGCTTTGGAGTATTATTGACCCTACTAGCCGTGGCAGGTGTTTGTACCTTGTGGATTGTGGCCTTTGTTTTAGTTATCTCGGCAAAGGTAGGATGCTTTAGTTGCTCAGTGATGTCCTCAGAAGGAGTAGAAGAGAAACGGTATTCATGTGTTGTCGCTGTAACTTGCGGCGGGACGCTAGTATCGGGGGGATTTACGGGGGGCACGTAACTTTCTAGGGCTTTTCTGTATGTGCATCCAAATTCTGACATGATTTCCCTTAGTCTTCTCTCTTTTTTATAGGCAGGGCAAGACCTGCTGAGCGATATGTGATTACCCTTGCAGTTCACACAAGAGAACACTAAGGTATCGCAGTTCTCATGGTGACCGCCGCACTTTGGGCAAACCACTTTTTTGGAAGGACACATTTTCCGCATATGGCCTAACCTCCAACACTGGGAACATTGTGATACCTGGTGTATGTAGGGTAAAACTTTAATATTTATGTCATAAACACGCACTGATACTGGTAGATGATCACCTTCAAAACAAAGTCGAAGACATTCACTAGGGCACCAACCACCTTCATTCCTGTTACGACGGTCTAACCTTTTAAAAGATAAAAGTTTTGCAGGGGCTGGGCATAACATATTTTTGCGGATCTCTTCATCAGTCAAATCGATGTCTACATGCTTGATTATGCCGTAGCAGACAGACAGCTGCATAGCCTTCAGGAACCTCCATCCTTTTTCCAAAAGCTTCTCACATGTAAGTAGGGTTTGGGCTGCCGATTCACATTCAAATTGTAAGCGAATTCTAAAAGGGTTTAAATACTTAACTTCGCTTATCTTAATAATTTTATTTTCTCTTAAGATACGTGCCATCGCAAACTGATTCGGAAGTCGTTCTTTATGCGAAACGTATATCTCATACTTTTCTTCTTTCAAAGAATTTCTACTACCGTGACATATCTTTTTCTTACTCGACTTCACTTCTTTCCAACCCACTTCATCATCAGCACTGTCCTCTCGAACCCTCTTTTCCGGTCTTGTCTGTTCCTCATGAAGATTAGTATCTTCATCAATACCATCCATGTCCGACGAATCATTCAATAAACTTTCAACGTTATTGTTAAATACGAGCGTATTACAGCGCGGCGAAATGTTTATTTCATCAGTCATGATATAGTCCTGAAAGGTAGGTGCAGCCGGACGGTCTGGCGCACACCTCTAGTACGTGACAATGTAATGTATAAACAAACTTCTCGGTGGGGGAAGCGATTAAATCCGCGGCAAAAACACAACCAGACCGCACGAGTGCCGGTACGGGACTGCGTGATGTTGATTTGATAAGTTTAATTCATTTTTTAAATCGATATTTAATTTGACAAAAATTGTGTTTGTGTTTAATATACCTACTAACGTTCATCATGAATATTAACAAAAATTTAAATGATACTCACATTCATAGGCTGGAATTATTTAATAGTAAAAAGGTACCTAGGTAGGTAGGGTAATAATAACAGATTTTGTAGAGTTATTACGTTTAGGTATATAACTATATTTTTTTTATCATAATGCGTCTATGTATCAGCAGTATAAAAGTTAATATTGTAAAAATGTTAATATTGTGAATAAATAAAGAATTTATGCATCGATATTGAGTATTCCCAACACTGTTCCAACTTATATCTAAAGTGACGTGGCGCTGGAGGTACCTACGTCAAAGAGATCGTAATCTTGGCGGTTAAAGAGTAAAACATTTTTATAACTTTTTCAATAGTATCTACTAATTAATTTGAAATCAACTTAAATGTCATTGAAATAAATTTTTATACCGACTCGCGCGAGTTAACTGTGCACCTCGCTCTGTGACGTCATTCGGACGGTACTGTTTGTAAAAAAATGACAATAGGGTATTTGACAGATTTATTATTTCTATCTTGAATTACTTGGTTGCGGTTAAGAAGTTCACCAAAAGTTTTTTTTTTAATTTTAAATACGTATTTGGTAAGAAACATGCAAATAAAAATTCAAATAAGCCGCCGAAACGCTTTATTCAGCAATATGGCGTCGCGCTTTGTAAGTGATGTCACAAACTTATAAACGATTTTCGGTTCCGCAGTGGTGTTCGTGTTTATTTGTTATTTGTCTGTCAGAAAACAAAAAAAAAATACCACAAATCGCTCCATATATCGTTAAAAATCTTCTAAAAACGCTAAAACATCTGAGAACTCATGGAACGAGAACAAGTGTTTATGAGCGTATGACGTCATCGTGACATTAGCCAATCCGAATCGTTTCACAATACGTGAAACTTTAAAAACGAACAGTAACAAAGATGCTATCGCTATTCGGCGCTTGTGGCGAATACGAGGTGCCGCGCGGGGAAGCGGGGGAGGGCTCGCATTCCAGCGAGGTGCGAGGTGAGGTTTTGCTGAGGCTGTAGCAGCAATGTTTTTGACTTGTGAGCTGTGTGTCGGGTATTAAGTTGGTGGCGGTGCGTTGTTCCAGCAGCCGGGCCGCGGCAGTGACGTGCAGCGTGTGGGCGCGGTGGTGGCGCACTGCGTGTCGTGCGGCGGCGGCGCGGGCGTGTTCCTGCGCGTGCGCGACTGTGAGCTGCTGCTGCTGGCGGCGCCAGCGCGCGGCGCCAAGCTGCCCGCGCCCTACCTCGACTCCTACGGGGAGACCGACCAGGTCAGCTAGACACTACTCTGCTACTATCAATCGCAATCCATTACTCCATTATGTTCCAAAAATATGACTGCTCAACAACGTAATAACGTTAACGTTATTTTTTGTTTATGCGAAACCCGAAACACATGTCTAGTATTTTTATGTAAAGAATCTGTGTAAAAAATTTCATAAAGATATCATGCAAGACCACAGTTATCTTTCTTGGTTGTCCCAACAAAAAATGGTCAACGCTCCGCTCGAGCGGGCGAATAGTACGTTGACCTGTGCCGTCAGCTCTTGCGCGTCGCGCCAACTACTAAGATCTACCGTAAACTGAACTTACAGACCTACCAACTTATCTGTGAACTGAGTGGTAGCGACACCGTCGCTTTAGTGTTGCAAATTAATAAAATTTACCCATGATTGGGTATGTCAGATAAGAAACTAGGTAAACATATAAACATAATTTTATTATTTTAAACAGTACCTAACATTAATACTAAATAGTTTTCAAATATAAGTACTAAATAGTCTCCTAAAATAAGAAAATTAATGCAGGTAGATACATACATCAGCGATTGCTCTGGCATTAAATTGGCAAAAAATATAACGTAGGTAACCCACTTACAAACTAACCCCTTTATTCATAAATGTAACTTAAAGTTAACTAGCGATGAAAAAATATCTGGTAATTTAAAAAAGAGAGTAGACAACATTAACCTGTAACTGCTACAATTGAATGACATTTCAACATGGCTGCCGTAGTTCCAATTTTCTCCATTTCACAGATAAGTTGGTAGGACAGTATGCGCTCGGTAACCACACTGCAACAATTTCTAAATGTATTTCGGAAAATATAACACGGTATATAAATGAATGAAATCGATTCAGTTGCTTATTCTGAACAAACTATATTCAGGTTTCGTAAAAATAACGTTGTTAAAATAAAAATTAATTGCTATTCGTTAGTTTCGCTTACTCTTGAGAACGACTTAACGGATTTATCTTATTTTGGTCTTGAAATGTTCGGGAAGGTCAAGGGAAGGATTAAAAATTGGGGAAAATTCGAAATAATTGCCGGGAAAACCATGAAAACAGCCCTTTTCTATTTCCCACACAAACGCTTAAGAGTCGATGCTTTTTTATTTAATACGGATTCGTTTTGTTTGTTTCAAAATTATTTTATACAAAAGTTTAGGTCTTTTTATCAATAGAGGCAGTACAAAGTCTGCCGGGTCAGCTATCAACACAATAAAATATCGTTGAACTGCCAAAATGAAACTTATTGCAAATTAATAATCCACCCACCAGACAAAGCCTTGCCGCCAAGCGATTTGTCGTGTTCCGGCATGATGTCTGGTGAAGCCGTACGGAGGACGGGTCTGAGCAGTTGTGTTGCGATGTGTGCCGGGTACGATGCGCCTAATGTTGTTGTGTTGGGAGTTTGGTCGTGGAAGGTCTTCAGATCAATCTCCCTTTGGCGCAGCATCGTTGGTCGTGTTGTTGGGTTTAACATTGCATCACCTCGCTCAACTGCCGTCTTCCTTCCTATTCGCTCAGTTTTTCTGAGTGAATAGGCTCCTAATAAACTAGCGCGCTTTATCGTCAACGATCGCATCACTGCTTACCATCAGGCGGAATTGCGGTCAAGCGCTAGTTTATAATGACTAAAAAAAAAAAAATTACGCAATTACCCTACAATGTGGTTAATATGAGTTTTCATTACGAAACTCGATCATACGCATCCACCGTGTTTGCCGCTCTCATTGGTTGAGAGTTCTTACGACCTTGAAGCGGACCAATCGATGAGTCAAACGCGCTCGATATCGATGATCGACTCTCGTAATGAAAACTACTGTAGGCCTAGTATGAGTTTTCATTACGAAACTCGTTCGCCGATATCGAGCGCGTTTGACTCAGCGATTGGCCCGCTTCAAGGTCGTAAGAATTCTCAACCAATGAGAGCGCCAAACGCGCTCGATACGATCGAACGAGTTTCGTATTGAAAACTCATACTAGGCCTACTGGTAGTCACACTGATCATAGATTTTATATAAGACATGTTAGTCTACCCGTTTGTCCATTTTCATTAAAATTCCATCTGTTCAGCCATTAAGATAATAGTAAACGTATGTGTTGCTTTGATCATCATTATAACATCTTGATTCTCGATCTATTAAATTTTACAAGAATCATTTATATTTCAGAAACAAGTATTTATTATTTTATGTTGATATTTTTCACATGAAATTTATAAATAAAATCATTATTGTTCATAATATTTGTATGCCATTCTAGGTGGCACAGATGCCTGATCTTATTTATTTTTTATGTTATCCTGTACGCATTTATATTGTATTTAGGTAGGTACACACATGTTTGAACAAACAACTTTTACAAGTTTGTCAAATAAATACCCATGGGCGTACCTTGGGGGAAATCTCGTTGAACATTTATGAACCCCCCTCATTTGCGTCTAATTGACCTACACACTACGTTAATGTTTCATATAGATGTGGTTGTGTAGTTTTTAAGACAAAAAAGCCGGGGATTCGACCCTAGAAATCTGACTTTCCACCCCCCAGGTTAGAAGGGGGGTACGCCTATGTGAATACCTAAAATAATCTGTTGGTTTGTTTACTCAGGGTCTACGACGCGGCAACCCGCTCCACCTGTGCCCGTCGCGCTACTCAGCACTCCGCATGCAATGGTTGTCTCACGGCTTGCACGAACGAATCGCGCGCGCCCTCGACACCAACGTCCTTGTCACCACAACTTGGCAGAACTTGTGATACGCGCGTATTCTTGCCGACCTGTCACTGCTACAGACGCTCGTCAATAACACTCTTAACTCCAGGGAATAGCTCAAGAACTCGTTGATATGTTGAATTGTACTCACGTACGTCTCGTCAACCTTAACTCTCTACCACCATGGAGCTGGCTTGTCACATTACTCAAATTGGAGTACCTCAACAACTTGGCAAGAAAGATAGCGATGTTGAGCTGTGTCTATAACTCTCGTCCATCATTAATTATCGCCACATGTTAGAGCATACTTGCCACTGTTACTGACACTAGGGAAAAATTCAACAACTCGTAAGATATATGGCAACTTTTTCAACTCTAAAGCTACACCTCTGACTTGTATCTTCGATTTATATATGAAATGGCAGCTATATATTATTGGCAACTATTTATTTTCCCGCGGCTTTCATTCAGTGCGGTTAGAAAAATACTCCGTCGAAAATAACTACATATAGGTACATAATATACGTGTCAAGTCTCACAAGGACCAGTTCAAAATAAAATCAAGCTATTATGAAAAACAGGAATCATTACAGAAATTACAAAGAAATCCCGAATTCTCGAATCGAATCGAGTTTAATTCGAATAAGTATCACCTTGACACCAAGTTGAACGAAATTTGATCCGTCATTAATAAAATTGGCAGAACCAATATTCCTGAGGTTTGTCACATAAATAGCCTGTTTTTCCCGAAGAAGACCGGTTTTGCCTAACACTGGGTCAGTGGTATAGTGTTATAAAAAGTGTTAATTTGGCACAAAGACAATTTAGTTGTAATCACTGTGATTTTCTTTTAATTATTATGTGTTTTACTAACCAATGATTTTTGATGATTAGAGATTTAACATAGTTTATAAATTGCGTTGTTTGGTCTCTTTATTCGTAGTACTTAAATGTCATTGGAAATCTGAGTTCTTAGATTATATGGAGACAACTTATCAAGCCTTTTATGATATCTAACTTTTTTTTTTGTAAAATGAATATGAGAGATAAAATTGTAGTTTTTTGTTATGAATAAAGGGATCCCAATAATATATGTTGTGAAAATTAAAAAAATGTATACACGATTTCGAATGGTATTTAAATCAAAATATGTCCTGATCCTATAGACTTAGAAACGCTAAGTTCCGGATTCAGAAAGCCATGAATTTCAAATTTAGTAGCAAAATAACAAAGAGACACCGCACATATTGAGAAAATATTTTGTTAGGTATTGATACGGTTTTTAGAGATCAGAGGTGCTAAACCTTTAAAAGTTTTAGCCAATACATTTGCACTTTAACATAGCTTCAAAGAAACAATTTAAAAAAATCGAATCTGGAGTGGACAATTATTACTTAGTTAACCTTAGCCCAGGAATATATATTTCAAATTAGTCATTTCTAAGCCGGTTTCTTCAGCTAGAAATTGGATTTAATATATTTGATGATTTAACTGGATTATCAGCCCTCTGTGTTAAGCCGAGCGTTGAGAGTCGCATAAGGCCTCATGCTTCCGTCAAGAACCACAAAGTTGGATTATCAACTCTCGCCGCTGCGCTGAGCTCTATAGAACGCCACGGGATGATTTCCAAAGCCTTTACTTTGCCGGGACCACGTGGCAATAATACACACGTAATTCTATATCCCCAATAACAACTCTAAGATTAGCATAATTTAGTTCCTAACTAGCAACACTTTAGGGCACACTAAACGTCTCTGGAATAAGCAATAAAAGCTCTACAGTCGTTTTGCAGTTATTTTATTTCACACTGGTGTTACACCACTGTCGCAAGTCCCAGTGACCTTTACTCTCATTCGATACTATTCTATCCTATTCTCGTTCTTTATAAAGAACCGAATGGATTGCTGCCACTGATAAGTCGTTTATCAATGTCATAGTGAACTTTATTTTCGTTTCAATAAAGTGTTTGTTAGGTTGCTTCTGGCAAAGGTAAAGTAACTGTATACAGACTGTATCGTTTAGTGTTCTTCTACATTCACACCTAGTTTCTAGAAGCAACATCTCATGTCAAGTACAGTTGCCTAGAGAATGGAAAACTTGTTGTCTACCTATCAGAAACCGTGTGTAAATCTTAGTGCAATCATTAAAATTGTTGTGTCCGTGTTTTCTCTTACTTTTAGATAGGTTTATGTATATTTAATGTTATTTCTAGATAGTATTTACTTAACACAATAGACTTCATAGATATGTTGCAGCTTTGGTTTTTAAGCACTTTTAAAAGATCTTTATAATAAGTCAAGCGCCTGGGGTGAACAGAAATAGGTATAACTAACATTTGTTTTTAGATTTCTGGCTCCCTCGTTAACATGTTGTGGGAGATTAAACGCCCCCAAGACGTATTAACAATACAACTTACCGGGCGGTCGTTCAATGTCCTTCAACCAATTGATGTTCTTAGAAAAAATAGGCTATAACAAAGAATTAGCAATGGAAGATCTAGAAATGTGCAAGCTATTGCAATTTTGAGATTAATGGGTGTCCTATTTAATGTTATACTTTAACGGTTTATTCCCACATTTTTCGAGTTTCAATCGAATCGAATTCGTGTCAAGGGTCTCGAAGTCCGTCAAGGACAATACGGCCCGTGCATGACTGGCCCTCTACGAATGTACATACACGGCCCGTCAACACGAGATAGCAAATCAAATATTTCGGACATGATGTATCGCGAGTAGGGAAAACTAATTATTGTCAAATCTTGTCCGTATGGACTAATTTGCAAGTATAGTATATAGAATTGAAAATAGTCTAACTACGACCAAAATTACGGATTTCGTACTTAGGCATAGACCCCTTGTGAGACAATTTCAATTCGATTGAAATACTTGATGTTGAGAACTTTAGACTAACCTTCCTGGTTTATCATTGCATTAGTATTAACAATTTTCAAATATTTCACTCGTCTTTGCTGTGAATAAAACAGTCGCTTTGCTGTTTGTGTATATACTTCGTGATATATATCTACATATAAATGATTAGTCGCCCGTAGGTCAGAATTGACGGAAAGTGGTTTTACGAAGATTAGAATTGTAGGTTTGATGTTCAAACTAGTCTGCATGCCTATGGGCTGTTTGATTAGAAATTCTCACATTTGACTTGTATTTCTTTTTTATACAATATGTAATGAAAACCCCGTCCTACCGATAAGGATAATAAAGGTTAGGTAATAACATGGCCAAATAAATTTAAAAATGTTACATAATCGTCATAAAACAATACTAATGAATTTTGAAATAACCTTTTTTTTTTCGCGAATTAAATCCCAACTTCCCCAATATTTGGAAAATTTTTAAAAAGTGACAATTACGAGTGAATGTACAATACTGGCGGAATTTTAGTTAACCCGCGTGCTCTAACCCTCGTCGCCCGCCTATGTATTGCTAAGTTAACTCCTCTTGCGAAATAATATTTATTTTTAAGGGGTATTTTTTTTACGTTTAGCCAGGCTTTGTAGCCATTACTAGAATCAGTTATCGATACCTAACAACAATAACTTCACGGATCGGACAGGGTTTTCTTTACATATTGTTTACACACTCGCTATATATATATTATTTTTATCCAGAAGGTGCTTAGTGTGTTGATTTGTAGCATGGCTCTTTAAAATTACATACATATATGTTATTTCTTTGGCGTCTTCTGAAATATTTGATCAAAAAATTGTGTCAGCCAAAAATGTAGAGATTTTAAAATCACTTATATTAAAGTACGTAACAAATCAACACACGACGTATTCGATGCAGATCGTCATCTTAAAGACGATTTTTATTATGATTATGCCAAAGACATTTTTTATAATAAAAATGTGGATGTTTTGGCAACAAATATGCAGTTTTTGCTTATAATGACTGAAAGAAAAAAGGATCTATTATTTTCTTCTCTTTTTTTTCTATTTATTTCCAGTCTATGTGATGTCACCGCTCTAAACAGTTTATTCTAGTATTACAAGTGTTTCGACTAGTTCCCTAATGTATGGGATCCCACTATGGTTGTACCTTACGGCGATTGCTGTCTATGTTCTCTTAATAATTAAATGAATATAATTGAAATGAAATTATTTTGTGGTTTTATTTTTTACACTTACCTGGAAACATGCCTACTTTGCATCAATGACTTATACACTAGATACTAACCATTACTATTCATAAACGTTGCTTAAAGTTAACTGCTGATTAGCGATACTCTAACTATACATTATTAAACTTTAACGTAACTTTAATAATCCTTTATGAATAAATACCACAGAGTTTAAGGAGTTTATTCATACAAGATGATTAAAGTTAAGTGACGTGCAAAGGTCTAATATGTATGTTTTAGCAATCGTATAATAAATCTGTTATCAAAATGGCGACAGGTATTAAAGTTCTTATCACAAAATACTACAAAAAGCCATTATTTTTTAAGACCGAGTCCGTGGTACATCAAACATCAAACCAAATTCAACCTTTCACGCATGCATTAAAGTCAGAATTATAAAGTAAGTACCTACTAAATGAAAGCAGCACCCAAGTATTGCGTTGTGCACTTGTTTAGTTCAACCATTTTTTTACGCTGATTTGAGTTTTTTTTTCGAATAATTAAAATATCTATAAGAATTTTCTGTAAAGACGGAGATATTTATTTTATTTTAACTGTAATAGGGTAATTGACTGAAAAAAACTAATTAGTCCGTCAGTCAGATTTCAAAAAAATACTAGGCACGTATTTCTCTTTTTTCATATAAACAAAAAATGAAGACAACACAGTGCGTTGAAAACTCGTGTGACGTCACTGCACGCTACCCTTTTTAGCGACCAGTGACGTGACCAGCCACCGCTCCTGATCTTTGATGCCTGCTTAATATACAACTTAAGTGAATTATAGACCTAGAACTTCCTCACTCAAATCACTGAGTTAATTGGTGAAACACCGTAATACTCTATAATGTACAGGTCTCCCAAAGTGATAATGCGGATAGAAATCTTCGTCACTTGAGAGATAGTTACATAGAGTGGTTAAGTGCACCACTCTATATACATATCTTCTTCCGAACGCTCGGGGAATACGACCGTTGCCGAACAGTGACGAAGATTTCTATGCGCATTATCACTTTGGGAGACCTGTACTTTCCTAATTTTAAAAATAGGTAAGTATGTCGTTCTGATTCTCGTTTCAAGGACCATTTATCATCGACCATTTATAGACCAGTGTTTCTCATTGTAAGTGAATGATTGTATTCTATGTAGCTACCATGATTTTACATTACGAGCCTCGATCGAACGCGTTTGGCGCTCTCGTTGGTTGAGAATTCTCACAACCTTGAAGTAGGCCCATCGATGAGTGAAACGCGCTCGATATCGACGATCGAGTCTTGTAATGTAGGTAAACCTAAACTCATGGTAGCAGCTACACTGTTTTTGAGAAATAAAAGTCTTAAACCATAAACCATCTGAAAATTTTATCAGTAGTTTTTTTTTATTATTTTATAATTATGTAGGTAAATACTTGTCTGAATGGGCTACGATTCATAAAAATAAAACAACCAGCATTTTAAGTACATTTTTTACTTTGTTTTGTATTCAAAAATCTTAAAACTAATTTAGAGAAATACCATTATTAACAAAAAAAATCCTAAATAATTTATATGCTTCTAAATAATTAGGTACCTATATACTTAATGATTTTTTATGTGTAAAGTAAAAACGTCCAAATCTTAGATAAAACATTACTTGAAATATAGATCATATACTATTTATGAAAGACCGAAATGTAGGATTCATTATAATGGGAAAAAGATTACCATTATTTTTCTAAAAACATAATGTTCTTTTAAATAAATGCATAGTCGTCATAGTTTATGACGTATCTTAAATTAATAGTTATCTTCTGTTCTTTTCTTAATGAAATAAAGAATCAAAATCCAAGTCATTGAAATAAGGCTGATTCTCCGCCTTATTTGAATGACTTGGATTTTGACATGTCAAACTCTCCAACTTTGAACCTTAATCCCTTAGCGGTAAAGTTCAAAATTCATTAAAGACATTTGGTAGATTGTAGTGGCTTAGCATTTCGTCGCTTAAGTTCTAACACCGCGTAACTCAAAATAATGAACTTTTGAGGAGACTAAAAAAAGACAGTTTTTTTAGTTAAAAAGTTCATTATTTTGAGTTACGCGGTGGAGACTAAAAAAACTGTCTAGGTTTGTATAAGTACCTAGACAGTTTTTTTAGTCTAAAAAAACTTCTAGGTTTGTATATCTAGACAGTTTTTTTAGTCTCCCGAAAAGTTCATTATTTTGAGTTACGCGGTGTTAGAACTTAAGCGACGATTTGGCAAAGTGGCTAGGTGACACTTAGCAGCACCAGCCCAAATGTGGCTGCAGTCTCCACACACGAACGGACCTGTGCTTTGTACAACATTAGAAGCTGCCCTGGTGTGAAGTACTGCCGGACCTTTGCGATAACGCCAAGTTTTCTGGCAGCCACCTTGACCTTGGACTCAATGAACCGCCCAAAGTTTAGGTTCGAGGAAATCTCAACACCCAAAAGCTGAAGGCGGTCGGTACACTCCAAGGATACATTCCGAAAAGTAGGAGCCAAGGTGAACGGGCTCCTTTTGGCGGTGAAAAGACACGCCTGCGTTTTGGCGGCATTGAATGCTACAATATTGGCATTGCCCCATTCGGAGACTGCGTGAAGTGCAACACTCGTTCGCTCTACCATGGCTCTCTCTCTCATCTGAACCCATGTCGACTAATGCCGGTGTTCCTCAGGGGTCTGTTCTCTCTGCAACTCTGTTTCTGCTGCATATTAACGATCTGCTGATGCCCGGTATCTATGGGTATGCAGATGACAGCACAGTTGTGGAGAGATACCTGCCGGATGCTCGGGCTAGTAGGGAATCAATCCGGTCCGAAAGAGAGGCCATGGTAGAGCGAACGATTGTTGCTCAGTTTTTTTTCGAATAATTAAAACATCTGCAAGAATTTTCTGTAAAGACGGAGATATTTATTTTATTTAACTGTAATAGGGTAGTTGACTGAAAAAACTAATTAGTCCGTCAGTCAGATCTCCAAAAAATACTAGACACATATTTTTCTTTTTTCATATAAACAAAAAAATGAAGACGACACAGTGCGTTGAAAACTCGTGTGACGTCACTGCACGCTACACTTTTTAGCGACCAGTGACGTGACCAGCCACCGCTCCTGATCTTTGGTACCTGCTTAATATACAACTTAAGTGAATTATAGACCTAGAACTTCCTCACACAAATCACTCAGTTAATTGGTGAAAACCGTAATACTCTATAATGTACTTGTCTAATTTTAATTTTATAGGAGACCTGTGCCCAGCAGTGGGACGATAAAAAGGTTGATGATGATGATGATGTATTGTTTGGAGTCTGTACAGACGTTAGCACATCAACCTACTACCAACTTCAAAAAAAAAAAAAAACGATATCAAACAGAGAATTGGCGCCAATGTAACCACTTTTTTTTTTCTTTTGATGCCATCCTCAAGCTTACGAAATAAAAGTCAAAATCGGTTGAAGGGACTAAAAAGATTTTTTAAGAGTCTATTCTTATTTCAAATGAAGCGTAGTAACGTTTCCTGCACCATTGGTTCACTATAACTTTTTGAGAAGTCCGCATTCGTCCAGGTGTGAGTACAACACTTGTTTGTATTCCTCAGGGTGTTTGATGTAGTGGAGTACGTGCGGAGACTCGTCCCAGCATTTGAAGTTACACTGTTGGAAACAGAATATAATAATAATAATAATAATGTTTTATTACCAGTAAAAATGTTACATACGTTACAAGTACAGTAGTATGGTACAACAAAAGGTGCATTGGTTATATATCCTGGCTCCCAAACTAGGTTTATAGCCTGTGACTTAGGAACCAGTGATTCCATAAGGGTAGACATATGTAGATGATGAAATGTCATACAAAGACTGGTTTCACCAGTAACATAGTGAACATAACAAAACAATCATTAATTATATGTATTATATAGGAAAAGTAAATAATAATAATAATAAAAAACTGTAAAGTGGGTGTTTGAGTGTGAGTAAATTATGTAGAAGTGTTGTGTATGAGTAAGTAGTGTGAAAGCGCTGAGTGTGTATAGCTTAGGGTGTCTTGGTAAGTGTGGTACTGGTAGATGTGTGTTAATGGACGGTGTATAGGTGTAACGGTGTATTTAGTAAGCTTTCGTTAATATGATGATAAAGTCGTACTGATCTAGTGGTTAAAAGACTAGCCTCTCAAGTATGAGTATGCGGGTTAGTTTCCGGGTCAGGCAAGCACCAATGTAACTTTCTAAGTATATCTTAGACACCAATGACTGATTAAAAGGTGAAGGAAAACATCCTGAAGAAACCTGGACTTTAACCCCCTTATTCATAAAATTTGCTTAAGGTTAACTAGTGATTAGCGATTCTTTAACCATTAATTTTAACGTTTGAACATCATTTAACTGTAAAAATAATCGTTTATGGATAAGCCCCTTAAACACTGTAGTGTTTATTTATAAACGATGATTAAAGTTATGTGACGTTAAAAGGTCAAAAATGTATGGTTAAAGAATCACTAGTTAACTTTAAGCAGCGTTTATGAATAAGGGGGTAAGTCTGAAATCGCCTACTCGCACTTAGCAAGAGTGGTGATTACGCTCAATCCTTTCCTGTTTGAGAGGAGATCTGTGCCCAGCAGTGGGACGATAAAAGGATGATGATGATGACTATGATGATGAAAGGGTCAGAAAGACAGACCTCGTCTCTGTGAAAGGGAGT
The DNA here is from genome assembly GCA_037179545.1 of Sesamia inferens. Taxonomy (NCBI): domain Eukaryota; kingdom Metazoa; phylum Arthropoda; class Insecta; order Lepidoptera; family Noctuidae; genus Sesamia; species Sesamia inferens. The sequence continues at coordinate 8,744,890 of CM073935.1, read as the reverse complement.
GGGCCTTATAATCCACTGGAAATGCCTTCTTTAAGGTTCTATGACATGCAGGTTTTCTTGCGATGTTTTCTTTCGCAGTTCAGAGAGCAGTGGAGAGTAGAAATGACTTACGATTCGGGGGTTCGAATACAGTCCAGTCCGGTTGAATAAGACATTAATACAGTATGTTAAGAAAACCCTGTCCGACCCGTGAAGGTGTTGTTAGGTATCGATAACTGATTCTACTAATGGATACAAAACCGGGCTAAACTTAAAAAAAAAAAATCCCCCTAAAAAAATAAATACTATTCCGCAAAAAGAGGTAACTTAATAAATATGCGTAAGCACCCTCACGCGGGCGGCGGGCGGGAGGGCACGCGGCACGTGGTCTCATCGCTATTCGCTCATAATAATACCGGTGTTATCACTTTTTTTTAAATTACCAAATTTCGGGGAAGTTGGAATTAATTCGCGGGTAAAAAAGATTATTTCAAAATTCATTTGTATTGGTACTATGATGATTACGTAAAATTTCATATTATATTTGGCCATGTGTTTACCTAACCTTTATTATCCTTATGGGTCGGAAAGGGTTTTCTCAACATACTGTATAATAATCATGGTAATTAACGGTGCTGCTCTCAAAACGGCGAAGGAAAACATCGTGAATAAACCGACATGTCCTAGAGCCAAAAAAATCGAAGATAAGTGACATCTACCAACTCGTACTGGGCCAACGTGGTAGATTATGGCCCACTCCCACTCACCGATAGGAGGCCTGTCTCCCAACAGTGGGAAACAATATAGGCTGATTATGTATGTATAGTAATTACCTATACATAACATACAGGATGTATCTGACATCGTAACGCAAACTTCGCGAAAAGACTAGACCGCCTGCCACTAATAAAATTATGATAGTCATTTATGTCGTTAATTAACGGTTACAGAATTCAAAATGTTTTAAAAAAAGTGTCGGCTCGGCATTTGAACGTTGCAAGCGTGCCGCCGTGCGAGTTTGTGGGTATGACATTGATCCCTGATATGAACTCTATTGAATCAGCTGATAAGATCGTTTTTCGAGTTTTGTTTTCATTGCGCTTTTTTGTGTAATTAGCGAATTAATATTTTTTTACTTTAAAATCTTATTGGGTTATAAAAGTATACTAATTATGAACGGTCTAAAGTGGTAAAAACCACATATATTTTTTTTGAAATCATGAAAAACCCGACTATAAATTCCATCACTGAGGGATTCAGAATCATGTACTGGATCCATGGTACTCGTTTGTGCGTCGATGTCAGATACACTTTTTAATACATACCTTCATCCCACTCCTAACCCAGGAGTCATGAACACTTCTACTCCTCTTCTCAGCTCCCACCAGGTCAGTCTTGGACACCAGGAAGAGGCCTGGGGCTCTGCAGGGCGTTTCATGAAACACCTCGGTTGCTCTCATGTAGTGTTTCGTCGCTACGTTGTGGAAGAATTTCATATGGGTCCTGGGAAAGTGGAAATATTGTTGGTTTATCGACGAATAATTATAAAACGAATATTTATTACTAGCGGCCGACTGCGACTTCGTTCGCGTGTAGTTATTTAATAAACTCGGCTCCTATTGGTCGCATCGTGATGTTATATATTATATAGATATTATAGGCTCAGTGGTTCCAGAGATTAGCGCGTTCAAACAAACAAACTCTTTAGCTTTATATATTAGTATAGACTTGTCCTTTTCTTAACGAAATACACTCAACACAAATTTATTTTAGTTTGTGAAGAAGGCAATTTGCACCAAGTCTTATCTATTGATGGGTTTAATCTTCGACAATATACGAAAAAAAAAAACGCTCAACAATCTCTCTTCCTAGCCTAATACGGCTACTATTGCCTAGTAGGTAATAATTACTACTTAAATGTATCTGCCTCATCATTTGCCTAGGCATTTCCCAACTACGCTAAAGTCAGTTTCCATACTAACCGGATGCAGTTGAGTGCCAGTATTTAAACTAAGTTGTTTTTAGTTTAGTTGTTTTTAATGGCGTTGATTCAGTATATATGTATATGACGACGTCTGCGACGGTTGATCTTGGTGTGATGGTAAGGGTCCATTTCGTAGGTGGAGTTTTGAATTCAAGCACGAACTGTAAGTATACCCTCAAATCTTGGCAATAACAATTTAAATAGGTAAATCGACAGTTTCGTCCCGGAGAAGTGTCCTGATTCGCGTTTTAATTCGACTTGACCGTTTCACAAAACCCGGTTTCTAAAACGAACTATCCACGTGCCGCCATTACAATATAACGTCACAGCGTTTGCCCTACAACTACATAAATCAAATTAGCAACTTTTATTAAAATGTTATCGTTATCCACGACATGTTCAGTGGAGTTCTGTCAAATTAGTCCGCGCCAGAAGTAAATTGGTTGAAAAGCCATGTTTTTATGTTTTTAATCACTTCCTAAACTCTTTATGGAGTTTCTTAAGTAGACACAACTAAAGTAACATTTTTCTTCTGTCCTTTTTTAATGAAATAGAAAGAAAAATATGAACTGTAATTAAATTATTTTAGTTCGTTAACAAGGGAATCGGGGTCATTAATTTAATTAAATGTCTCAATCTGGCTGTCCTAGTTATTATAATTGTCAATTGTTAGTGGATCAACCAATAAACAAGCTGCTACAAAACACATTGCATTGAAACAATGCCTGCTTAATTACCTATTCTTGGTGGATATGTTAATATAATTATAAACTAGTGCTTGACCGCAATCCCGCCTGATGGTAAGCAGTGATGTAATCGTTGATGGGGAAGCATGCTAGTTTATTAAGAGCCTATTCACTCTAGCCTTGAAGATACTTAAATTGTAGTCACAGGAAAACACGAAGTTCCTTTTTTATTTTTTGTTGTAATGGGAAATCATCAAATGACTTCTCCCGATCTGGGCGGAGCGGAAGGGTGTGTTAGACTTTTACTGACTAAAACCTGTGCGACGGCCAGGGCCACCGTTTCTTGTTTAACCAACCCGCAACCCTGACCCAGGAGACATCGGTCTTCGTGGACCCCGTCACGATGTGCTGATATCTCTTTAAGGCGCGCGTGAAACACGATGCGCCGTCCACTTGGGCCTGGTCCTTAACGGGCGGCGAGCTGCCCACTGCTCACAGCCCCCCAGGCTCGCGCCTACGGTGGCTGGGATTCGGTGTCGTCTCCCGACCAGGGAGTCTCCTGCGGCGGCTAGTGGCGTGAGGGCGCTGGAATTCCCGCTGCCTCACGCGCTCCGCTTCCTCCTTTGCCAGCATCACTGCTTCGCAGAAAGAGGTGACGGCCTGCCATGCACTCTCGCTCCGGACCATGGCCTGGACCAGGGTCGGACGCGAGAGATCGCCGTCGATCGCCGCTACGAGGACACGGCAGTACTCTACCCAAGCCGGGCAGACCTCCACCGTGTCCTCAGGGGGATCCACATAATGGTGACACCCTGTCGTTTCCTCCCGCCTTATACGGAACAGGAACTTCCCGAATCAACCGTGTCCGGTGAGAACCTACGTCAGGCGGACGGTGAGCATTTTTCTTTATCGACTTTTTTTTTCGAGAAAAATGTCTATACATTGTAAAATTTCTTTTTAAACTAAAGGAGGAGGAAATATGTTCCATCAGACTTTTACTCACGCATAGAAAATTTTTGTAGGGTTCGCGCTCTAAGCGTGAATACAACATATTCATAGGCTACGTTCACACAGTAGGCTTGTTTGATGGCTAGAGATTAGTGACTTAACATCTGTACTATAGTACAAGCTAGAAGAACATCGAGAGCTTGTCGCCCCTGGTGTTAAAGCTGCCAACAGTGAGCGATACTCTTATAAAGGTAAGTCGCTAGACAGACACTAAGCATACAAATAAGTAACCATCATAATGACTAATGGCTTTAATTAATTGTAGCGCAGTTCAAATATTTGTATGCATGAATATGAATATTTGCATTGGTCTGGTCGTGCCTCGGAAAGCATGTTAAGCTGTTGGTCCCGGTTGCCATACGAACATCCAATGGCAGTCGTTACGGGTTGTTGGAGCCCCCAAAAGTCCAACAATTTGAAGTTTATTAAAATTAGCAGCTAGACTGGTAAAGTGGACCCGAGACTCCAAAGCTGAAAAAACTGAGATGATGATGATATAGGTATTATTTCTGTAGTAGGATTCCCTTTTTCTCCACTTATATGCAACCAAACTTGACAAACGTATCAAAATACACAAAGTTATCGAAGATTCTGTCTGCCGTGATTCATGAATATCATGTTTTTACATAACTCTATAAAAACGCCAGCTCTGAGAGCGGGTGCAGGCCGCTCGTTTTACCTAATCCCGTTCGCTAGACCCTACCTTTTTGTTGACTAAAAGTTAGGTACTCTTCGACCAATTGATCGAAGTACTCACTTAATATAACTCCTGAACAGCTCCTGTAAGAATTTGTTCCGCGGGAACACGGCGCTGGGAAAACCGACGGGAATCTCATGGATGTCCGCGCCGGAATCCCACACTTGTGACGCTATGCGGTCTAACACTGGCTGAAATCTGGGGGTAAATAAGACCAGGAATTAATTAGTGTGCTTCAAAATAATACTAACTTTGTGGAAAAACTTAGCTAGGTACTTGTCTTTTAAGTTTCTTGCTGATTTTCGGAACCTTATTTCAACTGGCTATTCTATATTCTAGACTAGACGACCCTATTGAGAGAGTCGAGTAATTCGCACCGTCTCTCCACAGAAATCCTGCAAGCTTTTAACTTTGTCATAGACTCAATTTCGCTTTCTCTCCACCTCCTGCAGTCCAATACTAAACGTGACACAGAAAGGCTCACGCCCTGGTTTCTCTGCCTACTATGAACCCGTGTTTGATATGTACACAGTCGCATTACAAAGACATCCCACTTTATCTATTCAACTACTTCTAAACATTAGAAAAGAAGGTTTTGAATAATGTGTAGGAATGATGTGTGAAAGTTCACTCGTCCTCCATAGTAAAGGTAGGTAGGTAGGTCCTCCGACCAGACGGGTGTTATGTCCGGCGGACACTTGCCCAACGGTTGATGTTGGGAAGTTGTATGTATGCTAATTGCACTGTAAACTCTGCTTGCGAGATGTAGAATTCGTGTGACGGTATGTACCGCTACAAATAATTAAAAACTAATTTCTGAATATTATTAATTTTTGAGCTGGGGTAAATGACTGGTAAAGATATCGATACTCTATACCGCGTGCCCTTGGAACGCAAGATTCGGACTACTCTCGCATACAGAATGTTTCAGAATACGTCATACGGCATAATAATTCACGATATTTTTTTTATTATTATTAAAAAGTAAACTCTGTTCACTGATGTTTAGCACTCATTATACAATATGTAAAGAAAACCATGTCCGATCCGTGAAGGTATTGTTAGGTATCGATAACTGATACTACTGCCTTCAAAGCCGGGCAAGCTAACCTTAAAAAAAAATTATTTCGCAAAAGGCGGTACCTTAATACATGTGCGATGGACAATAAATTCGCGGGCGAAGGGGAGTAGGGCACGCGGCACGCCGTCCTATCGCAATAATACCGGCGAAAAAGGTGTTGTCACTTTTTAAAAATCTACCATGTTTTGGGGAAGTTGGAATTAATTCGCGGAAAAAAATGACTATTTCAAAATTCATTTGTATTGTTACTATGATGATTATGTAAAATTTTATATGTTATTTTTGTTATGTGTGTACTTAACCTTTATTATCCTTATGGGTCGGACGGTGTTTTTTTTTTCATATCGTATAGATGAAGTGGGCTGTCTTTTCAACTCTACTAAAATTCACGGTGTAGGTATAATATTAACTATTATCTACAACTTACCGCTTCTTATTATTCACTGCGTGTACCAGCAGTTCCGCCCATACATAGGCGCCGACTGAGAACCCGTGAATAACCAGCGGGTTCTGACTGTTCACCTCCATAAACTTTAATAGCCTTTCGCCAATAACCTGAATTCAAAGCAAAATTTAAAATGGACGACTAAAATAATATCATTTTGGCGAAGATTCCCTCTTTAAACTTAAAAAAAAGATGTGTGGCACTCGGGGACTGCCGCGGTAAAGCTATTGCATAGCATTTTGTATCAATTTATGCAATTATAATTATTTATTTATTTTATTTATGCAGAATTTCTTTTTCTTTGATATTAATTACAAAAATTACTACAATTAAAATTTTACTACAGGTTTTTCGTAAAACCTACTTCAGGCACCAGCTCTCACAATGTGAATTTATGTTTGTACAAAACTGTTAAATACTACAAAACCATTGTGAGAGAAAATAAACGAATTTATTATTAATTCAAGTTACACTTTTTGAGCGTGGTGACCGATAAGAAAACAAATTTTTCTTTTATTAAATAAATAAAAAGTTAATATTATTTGAAATATTTTTATTATTTTACAATACATGTGGGTTTTATTACCAATTATTATTATAAAGTTAATTATTATTATTGTTTTATTATTATTTATTATTTTTTTTATTATTACTATTTTTCGTTTATTTATTATACAAACATATAATTTACAATTTTAAATATTTATATAAATAAATAAAAAACATTTAAAAATATAAAAAATAGTAGCCCACCGGTATCGGGAACAGGGTCCAAGCTACCGGCGGTCAGGGCTCCAAAGAGAGGAACTTCCTGACGATGCGAGCCGTGTCCAGCAGTACTGCTTTCTGAATCAAGCCCTTGATCCAGCTGCCTAACGAGAGCCTCCTGAGGTGTTGGTCGAGGCTCTTGGCTATTAAGCCATTGGCTGTCACGACTATCGGTACAATGATTGCTGAATCCACCTCCCACATGTCGACAACCTCGTGAGCCAAGTCAAGATACTTGATCTGTTTATCTTTCTCAGCTTTCACAAAGTTCTCATCATGTGGGATGGTTATGTCAATAATCATTGCACGCCGCTATGATCGATCCACCAGCACTATATCAGGCTTATTGGCAACAATAGTCCTGTCAGTGATGATGGATCGATCCCAGTACAATGTGATATGGCCATTTTCGAGAACTGGGTCGGGCATATATATATATATATACCTGTAGTACGGCACCTCCGATTCCACAAGGTTGTATTTGAGAGCAAGTTGCTGATGAATTATCCTGGCTACAAGGTTGTGTCTGTGCAAGTACTCTCCGTTAGCTAGACGAGAACACCCGGAGATAATATGCCTTATTGATTCCCCCGGCCGGTGACATGCCCGACAGATGTCAACTGTGCCGTCTTTCACAATAAATCTCCGGTAATTGTTCGTCATCATAACTTCGTCCATAATTGCACATACAAAACCTTCGGTTTCCCCAAAGAGGTCACCGAATCGTAGCCAGGCCACGGACGCTTGTAAATCTACATCAGGCCCGTGTAGGGCTCTGAAAAAGCGTCCGTCAAGCTCCTTGCCCTTCCATACCTCTTATTATTTTTTATTATTATTATTTTTTATTATTATTATTACTTTTTTATTATTTTTTTTTATTTATTTTTTTTATTTTTTATTAAAATTATTTTTTTTTTTTTATTAAGTACGCACACAACGCCGAAGACTGCCGAACTGAAACGACGTTAGACGATGTACGGCCTTCAAGCCACACCTCCGTGCCCGTCGGAGTGGGGAGCGTGAGGTTTTTTCGTTACGGAATTTCTGGATTCGGTCCCCGCGCTCAAGGCCCGCGATAGAAGCTATGCAATAGCTTAAAAAATAAGTTCAGTGCACCTTTTTATATCTTTAGGAAAAGGACAGAAGATAAAATATTAGATTAGTCCTGTCCGATTGAGATACTCGGTAGACTGTCTAGACGCGATTAAAACGTGGCTACTAAAAATACGTCAATACACAACAGGCGCGGACTAATTAGACTAAACTAATGTGATAAATATGATTTAAATTAATATTTCCGAAGATATTACAGATTTAAAAATTGCGGGGCGTCGCTAGTGACGTAAAATGAAAAAAAACAATTTGTTTTTTTTCACTTTCTTGAAAAAAAAATAGCGTCGTTGTGTTTTTTCTATATTTGTTTTTTTTTTTCTAGTCTACGTTTTAGTTCAATTATAAGTTAAATTTGTAATTTGTATCAACATATTATTTATTCATAATTCACTACTTCCAACAATAAATCACAACTCAATATCTTTATTTTCAATTGTTGTTGTACCTATATCACCGAATGTTGTCAATATTTTTATGAAATTTTGGTACTATTTTATTGGAAAAGTACCGTAGGTTCAAAAATAAACCTAATACTCTATTATGTACTCTTAAGTATTAATTATTTAACGGTGGTCCAGAAAAAAAACTGTTTTTTTTTTTCACATTAGAAAAAAAACGTTTTTTTTTCAACACTAGGCGTCGCGTTCTGTCCGGGGCAGCGGCAGCATCGAGAGCGGCGGGCGGCTGTTTTTTATACAACGTTAACAGTTTTTATGTTGTTTTGTAGTTTGTATATTTATTGGTGAACAAACTTATTATTATTATTTATCTTCTGTCCATTTCTTATTATAATAGAGAGAAAAAGATGCGTTGTACTTAAATTTTGCTTATTTTGTAGACTATGCAATCGGGGCCATTATCATATGCCTAGTGTTTTTTTTTCTTTGAAGCCCTTGAGATAAAGCTATGGTCAACCTATAATGATTGTTCGCTGCTGCTTACAGATCTTTATGTGAGAAGGGGACCACTCTCCGTCTCCACCAAATCGCAGTCAAATGACATTGATTATTCAAAAAGATAATTTATCATTGGAAAACGCTTGCCTACAGAGGCGTGAGGAACGTTCACTCACTGTAATATTCACTTATCCTCCATAGATTTGTTGTCCTTCGTGGCGCAGCGGTAAACACGCCTGCCTGTGACGTGGAGGCCCCGGGTTTGAACCCCGGCCAGGTCATGATGGAAAACGATCTTTTCCTGATTGGTCTGGCTCTTGGATGTTTATCTATATATGTATCTATTATAAATATAGTATCGTTGAGTTAGTATCTCATAACACAAGTCTCGAACTTACTTTGGGGCTAGCTCACTCTGTGTGATTTGTCCGTATATATCTACCACTCATCATGTCTAGAGAGTTTTGCTAAGGTTCACCACACTTGCTCAAAGAAATCTGTCCTTGCATACCTGTGATCCCTTAACCGGCCACATCAGCTGCCAAGGTGAACAGGACACGGAGACTACATCAAATCCATGGTCTAGGTAGAGTTTCGCGTATTTATCCACATGGTTGGGTTTGGCCAACATCCAGTTCATTATTATGCAAAGAGGTTTGTCTATAGTTTGGTTTAATCTGAAAAAAAAATACAATGTTTTTCTTTTTTTTACTTATAGATCTTGCCTTTTACCTAGGCTGATTGATGAAGTGATCTCTATCACTTCATCAATCAGCCTAGGTACTAGGCAACTGGCAAATTAAGGGGGAGACGTTCGCCTGGGCAAAGGTCTCCCCGTGGGGGCTGTTCAGATTGATAAAAAAAAGTCAGTATAGTTCTACTTAATAACTCAAAAAATTACAAATTAATAGAAAAAATTGGCTGAAATTATTGATATATTTGGTCTCACTCTCATAGAACAATTAATGAAATAGGCATCAGTGAAATGGCTGGTGTGATTTTTTTTTCTTTTTTTAATAATTATAAACTAGCACTTGACCGCATTCCCGCCTGATGGTAAGCAGTGATGCGATCGTTGATGGTAAAGCGCGCAAGTTTATTAAGAGTCTATTCATTCAGAAAAACTGAGCGAATAGGAAGGAAGACGACAGTTGAGCGAGGTGATGCAATGTTAAACCCAACAACACGACCAACGATGCTGCGCCAAAGGGAGATTGATCTGAAGACCCTCCACGACCAAACTCCCAACACAACAACATTAGGCGCATCGTACCCGGCACACATCGCAACACAACTGCTCAGACCCGTCCTCCGAACGGCTTCACCAGACATCATGCCGGAACACCACTAATCGCTTGGCGGCAAGGCTTTGTCTGGTGGGTGGTAACTTCTGCCGGCGGCCGATGTTATGGCCTACCACCATAGACCTCATGTTGACACTAATCAGTAATCTGACGTTTCAAAGTTTTGTATCTGTGCGTTTTGGTACACATAATCAGCTTATATTGTTCCCACTGTTGGGACTCAAGCCTCCTCTCGATCAGAGGCAGTGGGCCATAATCTACCTCGCTGGCCCAGTCAGTGCGGGTTGGTAGATGTCATATGTCTTCGAAATTTTTAGCTCTAGGACATGCCGTTTTTGCGTGTTGCAAAAACGGCATGTGTAAAAGTCTGACACGCCCTTCCACTCCACCCAGAGCGGGAGAGGTCATTTGATGATTTCTCATCCCAAACAAAAAAACGGAGTCGCTACTCTGTGGATCTCCTTGAATACATGGTGGAACATACGTTGGAGGTCTGTCGGCTTGGGCTCGTGTAGGTACTCGTGGCGCCGATCTCTCGTATTCGGCCCTAGTCCAGGCCTTGGTACGGGGCGAGAGTGAATGGAAAGCCACCACCTTCTACTACGAAGCAGTAATGCTTGCAAAGGAGGAGGCGGACCACGTGAGGTAGATGCAAACTTTGCACCCCTTACGCTCTAGTTCCATATCTAGTAGATACCGTGGTCCCTAGCACAGGTTAATGAAGGAACGTGGGTGGGTTTAGGTAGTGATGCTCCCATATAATAGTTACGTAGTAGTGCACCCATATAATAGTTAAGTAGTAATACATCCATATTGTAGTTAGGTATAGGTGCACCCCATATAATAGTTACGTAGTAGTGCACCCATATTATAGTTAGGTAGAGGTGTATCCATATAATAGTTACGTAGTAATGCACCCATATTATAGTTAAGTAGTAATGCACCCATATTGTAGTTAGGTAGAGGTGCACCCCATATAATAGTTACGTAGTAGTGCACCCATATTGTAGTTAGGTAGAGGTGCACCCCATATAATAGTTACGTAGTAGTGCACCCATATTATAGTTAGGTAGAGGTGTATCCATATAATAGTTACGTAGTAATGCACCCATATTATAGTTAGGTAGAGGTGTACCCATATAATAGTTACGTAGTAGTGCACCCTTATTATAGTTAGGTAGAAGTGCACCCATATAATAGTTACTTAGTAGTGCACCCATATACCTAATAGTTAGATAGAGGTGCACCCATATAATAGCTAGGTGGAGGTGCGCCCATATAATAATTTGGAAGGCCTCAGCCTTTGCCCAGGAGTGGGAGAGCTGGGCTAGCATAAAAAAAAACTTACTTCATAGTGTTAGGGTCTGCTTTTAACTTGACTTTATCGTTGCTGATGTACACCATGTTTTGGTGTATATTCTGCGTGTGCGCACCGCGCTCCACCGACATCGTCGCCACAGGAACGCATGATAACAGCGGACGGGAACCTGCCTGTAAAAGTGAAGGATCTAGTATGAATACTCTTTGTAGGAATCTACCCTTTATTAATATGTACACGTTGCTTACAGTTAAGTAGTGATAAGCGGCTGCTGTAGGCCTAGTATGAGTTTTCAATACGAAACTCGATCATCGATATCGAGCGCGTTTGGCGCTCTCATTGGTTGAGAGTTCCTACGACCTTGACGCGGGCCAATCGCTGAGTCTAGTACCAGGTATAGTATATTATCTATGGAGTCAAAGACGATCGAGTTTCGTAATGAAAACTCATACTAGGCCTACTGAACCATGCAGTTTTGACGTTTAAATGAAAAAAATATATGGTGTTTTATTTAAACCATGATTTTGGCGCTGATTCCTTTGTTCAAAACTAAACTAAATTTAAGTTCAGCGCATCTTTTTCTGTGTAGCTCATTAGCTTCATTTCTCAAGAAAAGGACAGAAGATAAAATATTAGATATTCCATAGACAGTTTATCATAATTTTTCAGTTTAGGCATAATTAAAAACATGGCGTCTAAAAATACGTCAGTTTACGAACTAAACTAATATTTATATTGTGTCCTTTTTATATTGAAATACAATGAAAAAGACGCATTGAAATTATAATTTAACTACCTGCGCCCCGCGGTTTCACAAAAGTAAGTTGATTTTAGACTGTGACTAACACATTTATTTATGTTTAACATGCGGTGTAAATAGTGGATTGTTAACCGAGGGTGGAAAGAATCAATTCCCGAGGCATTTAGACGCCCGAGCGCAGCGAGGGCGGCTATAGTCCGAGTAGGAATTGATTGTTTTACCCGTGTTAAACACTCTACTTTTCATTTCGAATATGAGGAAAATAAAACTAGTTGTTTGTCTGAACATTTTTATTTGGAATGTTTATGCTATTTGATATATTATGACAAATTTGGGTGTTCTGGATATCTGAAAAAGTAGGAGACTCTAGTATTTCATCAGGCGGATATTCCCTGGCGGTTGACGGCTGAGGCGAATTGTGGTGTATTTTTATAGTTTCAGTTAATTTGTTCGAAGTTTTTATTTTATTTTGGATTGAATCCTCAATGTAGCCTTCGGCGAATGTGCTGGGTTTTCAGCCTCCGTGTCTTTTTAACGTCATCATGTTTGCCCCAGAATCGGCTAAAAGGGTTGCTGACGTACCTCTATAACAATGTCCGGTATACTGCTCACAATTTGATAAATTCAAATATGTTGCTATCTGCTTCAGCATGCCTGAGATTTTAATTTTCCCGATCACTTGTTTGTAGCATTTCCCATTCTGGTAGTTGAGAAAAAAACGATCCGTTTTTAGATCTCTGGGTCTCATTTTTTGATATTTCTTTACTATTTGTGTAAACTCTACTTGTACTACAAACGAGCGCTCAATATTTGTTTTTGTTTTAGTCAGTTTTACTAGTAATAATTGGCCTTGACTTTCAATGTCCTTAATTGTCAAATTTGTGAGTTCACTGCTTCTGCAAACGCCGCTTGTACCGAGTATCAATACCACCTGTGAAAGCATATAATTTTTAAATTTGTGTAATAAACACATTCTTATTTAGATTAAATCTAATAATACTTAGGTAAACTTACCTTCACTGCCGAATATATCTCGTCAGGAGCATCATTTAAAAATGTTTCCACTTCATGAGAGGTAAAAACCTTAGATTTTCTACTCTGAACCCCTGAGACTGTCTTTTCAAAAAGAATGTTAAATTAAGGTTTTTTTTTCAAATTTAAATTGTGTTTTACACTAAGTGTGCTCTTGTGCATTGAATATCGGCTCCATAGCGTAGAAGGTTGTAGTTTGCTAGACAATCCTTTAAAATATGTAAGAAATACACTTTCGGAAAATGATTTCTTTTGAGATTTCTGGTAATAGATTGTTAATAACACAATTTACCTTTAATTTGTCTTTAATTGAATCTGGTGTCAATATTTCAGAATCGCTTGAACTCATTTTTAAATTAAAATCTTAGCATAAAATATTAGGTATTAACATAACTATTTTTTTAATTCCGTCACAGATACATAACAGATTAGTATCCCGCTAATTTATGTCGATTTTTTTAATTTTAAATATGGAACTCGCCACGTTATAATTAATAAGTAGGTACTATCGTACTTCTTAATTCTATGGTTGCAACCTATTTCGCTCAATGAAGTTTGTGCCAAGTTCACACTGGCTGTTTAAAAACTCACGCATCATGCCGCTGCATTTTTTTTTTATTAGTATTTTTTTACACAAATTTCTTCACAGCTGACAGCAGTTCTATTTTCAAAGTTCATTCCGACCCTTGGGTGGGAAGTAATTTGTATGAGTTTTTCCCGCTCTAGGGAGGGAAATAGCACTTTCTACCCAATAATCAGATCAAGAAAATACTACTTTCCGAATATGAGAAATGAAAATGAACATTACTGTGCATGAAATAAAGTTATTTTTCGATTAATTCATACAATATTTTATTTAAGTAGGTATATCGATTTTCTTTAGTCAGAAGGTGGTTTACACCCTACATTTATATCGTCAAGCATCGAAGGGTAGTAAGACTCATCGACCCTCTATCGCAAAGCCCTCATTGTAACGCATTGCGAGGGGGACACGGCTTAGTATTATTGAAGAAAGTTGTAAAAGCTTAATAGCTACTACTGCATTTTCAACTGCAGTAGTATTTAAGCTACTACTAAATTAACTAAATTAAGTTATTTTAGTTAGTATTAGGTAAGTTAGTTTAGTCTATTTAACCGAATGAATTTTGACTAAACTATTCTATTACCTACTATTGTTAAAATTAAAGTTATAACTATTCTATTTTAATCTATCGAAGAGTTCAATTTATTGAACTCTATTGTGTAGGTATTTCAAATATTTTTCCAATCCTATTGAACGGACTTGTATGAAATTTGGGACACAGATGATTAACCAGTAGGCCTAGTATGAGTTTTCAATACGAAACTCGATCGTTGATATCAAGCGCGCTTGGCGCTCTCATCGTTTGAGATTTCTTACGACTTTGAGGCGGGCCAATCGCTGAATCAAACGCGCTCGATATCGACGATCGAGTTTCGTATTGAAAACTCATACTAGGCCTACAGGAATCGATCACGAAACGAACCGAAAGATCGAACAGGGAATCGAAACTTATACAAATGAAACTGCGAGGCGCTGCTAGTAATTAACTCATATTTTGTTTTCATGTCTGACAAATAAATCTCAAAGTTTACTTACATTGTTGAAGCACAGTAATCTTTTTCCGTGGTTAGCGGCGAAGCGAAATGCAGTCCGCAACCGAAATGACTCCATAGCGAGCCGCGAGCTGCTGATGCAAACAAAGATTAGCAACAAAAAATACAGAGTAAAAAATCAATGGTTCAAATTTCTTTGTTCACACACTAAACTAAATTTAAATTTAATGTATCTTTTTCATTATGACAATATAATACTCTTTATTATGTACACCTTATAAATTACAGAACATAGATAGAAAGAAAAGAAAGAAAAAACGTTTATTTGCGGTAAACATGACATAAAAGTGTACAAAAACAATTGAGTGATAATAGTTGACATGGGTCACATCCACGCAAAACGACTATCGCTCAGCATTATGCTGCGACTCTATGTAACACAGAGTCCAGCGCTGGTTTTCAGCGACAGCCGGTCCCGACGTAAAGACGTCACCCGATGCAGCAAACAATCACAACGGACACCGAACCGATAGAAAAAAAATGCAATAATAATAATAATAACAAAAGCCTGAATAGTGATGGTGGATCGATCAGAGCGGCGTGCAATGATTGTTGACATAACCATTCCGCATGATGAGAATCCTCGTGAAAGCCGAGAAAGATAAAGCAATCAAGTATCTTGACTTGGCTCACGAGGTTGTCGACATGTGGGAGGTGGATTCTGCAATCATTGTACCGAGAGTCGTGACAGCCAATTGCTTAATATCCAAGAGCCTCGATCAACACTTCAGGAGGCTCTCGTTAGGCAGCTGGATCAAGGGCATGATTCAGAAAGCTGTAATTCTGGACACGGCTCGCATTGTCAGGAAGTTCCTCTCTCTGAAGCCCTGACCGCCGGTAGCTTGGACCCTGTTCCCGATACCGATGGGCTACTATTTTTTATATTTTTAAATGTTTTTTATATATTTTTTATGTAGAAATATTTAAAAATGTAATTTATAAGTGTATATAATGAAATAAAGGAATAACAAAAAACAAAAATAAAAATCGAAATCTACATAGTGAGAGAACAGTTTAAACAAAGGGGTGAAACAATGGGCGGTCTTATCGCTAAGAGCGATCTTCAGACAACATGGACAGAAGATAAATATTAGTTTCTTCTTCTTCTTCCTATAGAGGTTCACTGCTGGACAGAGACTCCCCCAAGGCTTTCATTCCATTGGGGGGCATTGCCATAATACCCACGCTTGTCAGGGGAGTGGGGATCGCAGTAATTTGTTATTCCACAGGAGAAGCGCTGCTGCCCGCTTCCCTGGTGAGAGTTCCCTTAGTTGCCTCTTACGATACCCACGGGAGGATATGGGACGGTACTATTCTATGCTGTAGTTTAATGCTGTCCAATTAGTACGTGCCTGATATAGATATTTTAGGCACGATGTTTTTAATCAAGATATTTCCATAGACAATTGGCTATGGGAATACTTATGTATATATTCTCTTTTGTCCTTTTCTTAATGTGCTAGTTAGAAACAGATGTACTGAACTTAATTTGGTTTAGTTTGTAAACAAGAGGATCGGGTCAATGTCTAGCCTTCTGGCTCTATTGGGATCAGCACCTTAATTGCGTAACACATTATTAGTATCAATTGGAATCATTTTGCTAATCCATTGCTCTATATGTTCGAAAAACGTGTCCGTTCTACAAGGTAAATCACGCAATGAATGCTGTGGAACTGTCAAATTGAAACCCATTGCTAATGATAGTGTGTTACGCAATTACCCTACAGTTTGCAATCTAATTACCCTATGGTTTGCAATCTATTTACCCTACGGTTTGCAATCTAATTGATAAAAATCTAATTAAATCTATTTTACACAGAGCCACTGTCAAAGTTGTGTAACGATTGTCAAAGTTTGTAGAATGAGAGCCAGAATCAACGACTCAGTGAGCTTTCCGAAGCACGGAGAGATGAATAATTTTAATGAAAACCCATCCACTAACCGACCGTGGCAAGCATAGCAGAGAAATAAAAATCTAAGTGCCTATAACATTTTTTGTAAGTCATTTTGGTAGACACGAAATTAATGACAGGACAGTTATTAAGCAAGTATGGGATAATTATGTACTGAATAAAGGCACAGACGACAGCACATCAAGCTACTACAAACTGTCAGATATCCTTACTGGATTTTCAACTTTATCTCTAAAGTATTAAGGTTGTTTGGGGTAGCTTGACGTGCGGTCGCCCGTACACGAGTGTAGCTTATTCTTCAAATGTACTTGCAAAATTAGGCTAGCAGTTTTGCTTTTAAAATGATTCAAATAGTTATAGAATCATTTTGTTATTTTAAAAGTAGATTTATAACATTATCACAACATAGGTATCATTACATTCTATGGAGTGTATGTATTTATAAATTTTGTTTATACAGTATGTTAAGAAAACCCTGTCCGACCCGTGAAGGTGTTGTAGGTATCGATAACTGATTCTACTAATGGATACAAAACCGGGCTAAACTTAAAAAAAAAATCCCCTTAAAAAAATAAATATTATTTCGCAAAAAGAGGTAGGTAACTTAATAAATGTGCGTAAGCCCCCTCCCGCGGGCGGCGAGCAGCAGGGCACGCGGCACGTGGTCGCATCGCTATTCGCTCATAATAATATCGGTGTTGTCACTTTTTTAAAAATTACCAAATTTCGGGGAAGTTGGAATTAATTCGCGGGAAAAAAAGATTATTTCAAAATTCATTTGTATTGGTACTATGATGATTACGTAAAATTTTATATTATATTTGGTCATGTGTTTACCTAACCTTTATTATCCTTATGGGTCGGACAAGGTTTTCTCAACATTCTGTAGATAAAAGTTTAATAGTAAAAAATGTCTACCTAGGTAACGTTCCACGATGAAAATACGTTAAATGTTAATTTTCAAGACTTGCTTTTAAATGACCGATTGTTATCAAATATAGGTCAATGAATTAGTAATTGTGAGTCACTAGTACAAATTCAAGCCCGCTATAAATTGGAGTCATTCAGCATTGATAACAGTAGGCAATTGTATGACTTATGAAATTTAAAATTATGTACGGACGACAGCTGCAAGCTATCCCAAAACTGTCAGATATTCCTAATCAACCTTGACCCTTAATGCTTTAGAGATAAAGTTGAAAATCTAATTTAAAAATCTGACAGATTGTAGAAGCTTGTTGTGCTGTCTGTACGAGGGATAGCAAGTCGAGCTACCCTAAACTGTCAAGTATTTCCACCCAACCCATTTTTTTACAGGATGGAAAATCAACAAAGTACCTCTCCCGGTCTAGGCGGAGCGGAAGGGTGTGTCAGACTTTTACTGACTAAAACCTACCCGTGTTCCTACATTTGCGTGTGCGCCAGCTGGGTAATTACGTAACACATTATCAATGCAATGAGTTTCTTTTTGACACTTCAACAAAATTCATTGCGTTATTTACGTTGTTGAGCAGAAACATTTTTGAACATATGGAGCAATGGAATAGCAATAAGCTTCAAAATGATTCCAATTGGGCATGACGGAATTCTCCCGGTAAGCGCAGCGGCTCCCCATAAACAAGCTCGGCAGCTGAACACTCGAGACGCTCCATGAGTCCATAGTCCTAGCCATTGCACCTAGCCTTGAAGAAAGACTGCTCATGGCGCCCCTGCGGTGACTATAGAGCGTTGAACGCTTGGACAGTACCAGACAGGTACCTGGTATCTCTTTCGAATAACCCACAGACCTGGCAAGCATCGGTCTCGTCGACCCCGTCACGAATTCCACTCAACCTTGAGCCTTAATACTTTAGCGATGAAGTTGAAAATCTAATAAAGAACTATTCTAGTCTGTACTATTTATTCAAAAGGGGTTGTGGCTAAATAATAAAAGTCGCACGGGTCGCTTACTGAGGGTCAGTCAATGGATGGATGGCTATATACATTTCGAAACCTGCCTCGCAAAGCATATTAAAACAATTGTCGTTTATATATCTTTGGTCTACCAAAGATCTATAAACCTAGCTCTAGCTAGGCTGATGATAATAATTGATGCCACAGCAAAAACGCAGTGGTTAAGCTATTGATTGCTGCGCTACGTGTCTCAGGGGTAGATTCCTGCCCGGAACAAATTTTTGTATGACCTACAAGTAGTTGCAGCAGGAGAAATTCCTAGTATGGGGTAACATTAAAAAAAATAAGAACTTTTTACAAGGAAATAATGTCTAGATATTTCAATTAGACAGGACAATAAAATAAATTCTGAGCTTCAAGTCATAAAGAGAAATAATAACATAATTATTATTATAAGAACATAATATTGTGTCTATTAGAATCGACGAACGGTTGAAGAGGCATAGGGAGATTACATAAATAACTTAGAACATCTACAGAGTAAAAATCACCCCACTAATAAAATTATCAGGTGGTTTTTTTATTATTTAACTGATGAGTTTAAATGTGAGTCTTTGTGGTGTTTATTCAACTTTACATTAGAATGGGTGACCTCAATCACATAGTAGGTATCTTGTATCAATATGGTGATAAAGAAAATAATAAACTGTTATTAATTTCTTCAGCATCATTTTCACAAGCATTGTGTTTTTTTTATGTTACCATACACCCGGTAGACGTCAACTATTCAAAACAGGTGGCTAGTAGCTACTTTTTTACATATATGTTATATACTTATACCTACTTTCTCTAATCTTTGTTTCATCAAATCTAACTAGAATAACAAACAATGCATGCATGTTTAATTACAACTAAAAAATAAAAATCACCTTAAATCCAGCTCAATTTAGAACACTTTTATATCCAAGAATCCACAAAAACATACATCCAGTCAATAATAGATCTAAATTCCGATTATTTAAGCAAAACTATGACCCGAAAGCAGGTTAACGCTCTTCGAGTTCACAAACATGCGACGCGAACGCAAGCCGCGCGTAAACTGACGCGGTGCGTGCCGCCAAAATCAGCTCAAGGATACATTTATGAGGAAGCCGAAATGGCTAAAATTGCTCTACTTATTGTGAAAGATCTCTCTATGTATTGATATTACTCTAAGTGGGAGGTGGTTGGCTGGGCAATCGACCGGTGGCATTGATAATGATTATGTGTAATAGTAATTCAAGCGTACTTAGTTCGCGGTGGTTGGTGTTGTAGATAACCCATATTGTATTGAAACTCCGCCTGATTTGAAACCAACTTTGCTGATGGGGCCTAGTCTTAGCAAAGTGTGTTCGGTTGACAGAATTATTTTAACTTATGAAAGAGGATCCACAGTACTTACCTCAAATTTGAGATTAATGAGAATCAAGCAGATTTTGTATATTTTCTCTGCAGATTTGATGGACAGTAAAAAAAGTTCTACAGGTCGAGTATAGACATGGCGAATTGGAACCAATTTTAGCGGGTACCAGCCCTCGGCGTGGGAGATATTATGGTAGGTTAAATGTGCGCGCATACACAGGTGCATTCTTCCTCTCCCCTCACTCTCAGCACAACATTTTTCTTGGTTTTTAACACAATTGTACGAGTCGAAACCTTATAAATCTACAAGATATAATAATTTCAACGAAGCTGTGTTTGTGTATTCCCTCCGCCTTTGTTTGTCATTTTGCCGTCATACTAAAGAAAGCCGTAAAAAGAGTATTTTAGATTATTTTTTAGAGTATGGTTAGTAACTCTACGGAAGTCCTACACGACTGGAGAAACAAAGAGAGAGATCCGGCGACCGGCTACATATGCTTTCCGAGAAACGGGGTATCAAAATATGACCAATTTTCAAACTCTGTTAGTAAAAAAAAATCCAAGAACACTTCACCGGAAGTAGGAATGATATCCACTCAACTGCTCAACGTTGTTGACTGCAACTATCCACCAACAGATACCAGCACTTCGTATTGTTTTTTCTTTTTTTAATTTTACTTCTATTGAAATGTCTTCAACAGATAAATATTGGGGCTGCTGCGAACGACGTGACGCACGACAATTTTATACAATGTCATATCTGTAAAACAAAGTACCATCTAACTTGCCTATCTACAAAGGATCCATCACTTCTTAGTACAGAAAAGCCCCCGACTTGCTACCAATGTGCTGAAGAAACACCTAAATCAACCAGCGTTAATGTTCAACAAGAAATCCCGAAGCGCTTCAATCCTAACGTTACGGTTCGAGGAAGTAAAAGGCAAGCGTTGCAATCTCCACCCCAGGTCCTGAACTTTACTGAATCCGCAGACAACATTCGTACCATCATAGAAGAACTTATAGACCTCAAATTTGATAATCTACTCGAAAAACTAAATGCATCGTTGAAAGATACGATTTGTCAGCAATTAAGAACAGTCCTACAATCAGAGATTAGAGACGTCAAGGAGGAGGCGTCAGCGATTTATTGTCAGCGATTTATCGAAGGTAGGCCAGAAGGAGAGCGTCGACAGCTTCCTTCGGTGGCGTATTTCCATAGGATGGTACATCGTCTGCACCAAACCGGTTCTTTTCACGCTCCTGGATTAGGGGGTCGCCCGAACACTACCAATCCAGATTTAGAGGAAGCCGTACTAGAGCATTTCGAAAATAACCCACGTACTAGTACTCGGCGAGCTGCATTAGCGCTGGGTGCGTCTAACCATATACCATATGCAATGCAAGTATGGCGAGTGTTGAACAATGACGGTCAGCACCCATACCACTTCCGTCGCACCCAGGAACTGACACCTGCATATTTTTTGCCTCGCGTGACCTTCTGCGAGTGGTACTGCGGTCAGGTAGCAGTTTCGCCAGATTTTGGCTCAAGAGTACTGTGGACAGATGAAGCGTCATTCACGAGAGCGGGGATAAGCAACATACACAATGACCATGTTTGGTCTCACGATAACCCGCATGCTTCGACAGAGTCGTCATTTCAACACCAATGGCGACTAAACGTGTGGGAGATGTTGTCGTAGGACCAATTTTTTTGCCGCATAGCCTAAGCGGTCAAAATTATTTAAATTTTTTAACGAACGAATTCGACGATGCCCTCACAGAAAACCTATCAATTTTAGGTTACGTTAATCTCGTGATGGGCAACAATTTAATCTTCCAACATGATGGCGCTCCAGCACACTATGCACGTGATGTTCGGGAGTATTTAGATATGCGTTTTCGTCAGTGGATCGGGCGCGGTAGCAGACACGTGGCTCGGCCACCGCGATCTCCAGACCTAACTCCATTAGACTTCTTGTGAGGGTATATTAAAACATAGTGTACGCAATGCCGTGTGATACAGCAGAGCAAATGAGAGAGCGAATCGAAGCCGCTTTCAGGACAGTAACACCAGACATGCTACGGAATGTCCAGGTGTTCATACACAAGCGAACGGCCTTGTGTGTACAGTACCACGGGCGTCACATCGAAGCACATCTTTAAAAAATGTAAGTTAAATTATTATTTTTAATTTTCATATTTATTTTGCTGATTGTTAGGACTATGGTAAGCTATTTTTCTGAGGCAAAATTTAAGTAGGCAGCTAGGTACCAAGTACCAGGCGGCCCACTATCAGAGCATCTCATAGACGCGCGCGCCGCCGCCGCGCCATTCAACAATAGGTAAGCAGATACGAGTAGGTACTAGGCGATCAGATTTACAGAAGAAATGTTTTGTAATATTAGCAAGTAACTTGGAATGTTATTCACCCTCCGCAGTGTTGTGAC
This sequence comes from Sesamia inferens, assembly GCA_037179545.1. Lineage (NCBI taxonomy): Eukaryota > Metazoa > Arthropoda > Insecta > Lepidoptera > Noctuidae > Sesamia > Sesamia inferens. The sequence goes on along the minus strand of CM073935.1, from coordinate 8,722,530 downwards.
ACGTTTGTTAATATTTGAATTCAAGAATCATGCGATACCAAGGATACCAAGAATTTAGTATCAATTCTTCGAATAATTTATTTTGAGCTTAAACTTTGTGCAGAGTTTCTATACCACCTATAATCTTCAGCGGTTCTTGATGTATATACCCTTTTTTTACACGCTGTATATAGGCCAGCTGATCGAACATTCCAGAATCGTCTAGACGTAATAATAATAGCGCATAACTTCGAGTACATTCAGTAGGTGCCTTTTTTTTTTTTTTTTTTTTTTTTTTTTCTCGAGTGGAAATGCCTTTACGCACCATACCCGTCGCTAGCTAGGCGACGAGCGTGTGTCACGGGGCCGACCCGAAGGCCAAGTACTCCGTGCCACTCTCAGGGCTTGCCGGCCCTCCCCTGTAGGGCCGGTTTCCGCGCCAAAGGGGGATTACCCGGTAACGGAATAATCCCCAGACGTGGTGACCGTTGTGCAATGCACGTGCGGGAGCTACCCGCACGCGCTGGTCACACCCTGGGGCTAAAGGAGGCGGGGGTTCGTCCCCCGCCTTCTTCGCCCCACCCGTCTACGCCGGAGGGGAGCGGCAAGTACGTCCTCTTCCCGCTCCCTCTCCGCAGCCTCCTTCTGCAAGAGGACGGTCTCGCAGAAGGAGGCGGCAGCCTCCCAAGCACTCTCGCTTTCAACCATGGCTCGCACCATGGTTGCCAGGGAGAGGCGTCCGCCTCCGAGCGCCGCAACCAGGTCGCGGCGCTCGTTTCGCCAGGCCGGGCACTCCACCAGGGTGTGCTCGGCCGTGTCGTCGGGGGAGTCGCAGTGATGACACCGCGGTGACTCCTCCCGACGGGCGACCCGGTGCAGGTAGTGACCGAAGCAGCCATGTCCGGTCAGTACCTGCACTAGGCGGAAGGTAAGGCTGCCATGCCGGCGCCCAACCCATCCCTCCAACACCGGACGAATCGCTCCAATCGTCCGGTGGCCGGCAGCTGGGGAGCGGAGCGCCTCCCTCCACCGGCTCAGGGCCTCCCCCTGAGCCGCTAATCTGACCCGCCTTACTTCCTCGAAGGCGGGTCGTTCCCCCCGTTCCCGGGCCGCGACACGGTGTCGATGCACCTGGGACAGAACCAGGGCATCGACCTCCCACGGGGGCGTGCCCGCGAGCACGCAGGCCGCCCCATGACTGACCGTGCGGTATGCCCGCACGGTCCGTGTCGCGATGACCCTCTGCGGCCTCCGCAGCAGGGCCACTGTTGCCCGGGAAAGGCGCTCCGCCCACACCGGGGCTCCGTAGAGCGCCATCGACCGTACCACTCCCTGGTACAGCCGACGGCACGCCGAATTCGGCCCCCCCAGATTGGGGAGGAGCCGTCCGAGTGCGGCTGCGAAAGAGCACAGCCGCGGAGCGAGGAGCCTAAAATGCTCCTCGAAATTCCAGCGGGGATCCAGGATCAGGCCGAGGTACTTGATGTGCACCTCGACGGGAACCCGGACCCCCTCCACTCGGATACGAAGCCCCGGTGGGGTTCTGCGTCGCGGGGCGTGGAAGGTCATGGCCCTCGTCTTCTCGAGAGCCACTTCCAGCCCCAGGAGGCGGATGCGCCGGACGACCAATGAGGTGCCGACCGACGCAAGGTGAACCGCCTCCTCCCAGTCACGCGCCCTGGCCGCGACTAGGGTGTCGTCCGCGAAACAGACGACGTCCATCCGCGGCAAGAGCGCGCCACGCAGAACCCAGTTGTACCCCAGGTTCCAGAGCAGGGGACCAAGCACTGATCCCTGGGGTACTCCTACTGATACGGTCCACGACTGGACGCGACCCTCTGCGTCCTCGTACAGCACCCTCCTCTCACGGAGGTAGTCCCGCACGAGGGCGCAGAGGTAGAGGGGCACTTCATGGTACTTCAGTGCCGCCTCTATGCATTCGTGGGGGAGGGTGTTGAACGCGTTCGCGATGTCTAGCGACACCGCGACGACACCCTCACCCCTTGCTGTGGCCGCCTCAGTCCACCTCTTGAGGCGAGCCACCGCGTCCATCGTGGACCGGCCGGTCCGAAAGCCGTACTGGCAGTCCGCCAACTGCGGCCCACGGCTTTCTAGGTGCTCCTGGATGCGAGAGGCGATGATCCTCTCAAAGCACTTTCCGCTTTCATCCAGGAGCACGACCGGCCTATAACCCGACGGTGAGTCGGCAGGACGTCCGTCCTTGCGAAGGAGGCAGAGCCTGCCCACCCTCCACCTCCTGGGGAAGCGGCCCGTCGCGATGCATGTATCCATGACCGCGCGGAACCGGTCCCCCAGGGGCTCCATGGCAATTGCCATCACCTTCGCAGGGACGCCGTCCGGGCCCGGAGCCTCTCCCGAACGGAGTCCAACTCACCGTCGGATACGGGAGGCCCATCAGTCCACACCTCCAGAGTCGATGAGCTGGAGGCGGGCATCCTGGGGGGCGTGAAGGGTCCCGGGTTCGGAAATAGAGTTTCCAGGACCCTTCTGAGTAGGCCCGGCTCCATACAGGATGTGGGGGGTGCCGCTCCCTGCAGCTTCCCCCTCACCACCCTGTACGGCCTTCCCCAGGGGTCGCTGTCGAGGAGTGCGAGGAACTCCTCAGCGGCAGCGACCTTTGCCCTGCATATGGCGGTACGCAGGGCTCGATGAGCCTCCCTGTATGCCCGGCGAAGACCGTCCTCTTCGCCGGGCGCCCTTACGGCGCGCCTCCTGCACCTCTGGTAGGCGCGCCATTCAGTAGGTACCTACGGTAATTCCCGGAAACTGGTTTCAAGAAATTTTGATGTCGTCACTTAGTTGACAAAATTAATGAAACCTGTACCATTCGATAGGTCACCCTAAGTCTAGAAATGCGTTTTTATATTGCACCTATACAATGTCTAGGTCTCGAGTTATAGGGCTTAAAAGTTACGCACTGCATGTCACGTGATATTGAACCTTATGCCCTCGACATAAGGTGCATTCGTAACATTGCCCCCTTCTTAGTCGTGCTCGTCCCGAGCATGATTTGAACCATAATAGCGAGCTAGGCGGTCTACGTGTACGACCTTCAGCTTCCCTCTAGGTGCTTTCTTAATCCGGTAGGTGACATCGTTTATCCTGGTTACTATCGTGTACATTTGGCTTGCACCATTTGGCTTGGAACTTCGGACTCTATCCTTTTCTCCTTATGGGATTATGTAACCATACCAAAGTTCCCTCTTCAAATCCAGGTACGTTAGCTTTGCGGTCGTATCGGATCTTCATTTTCTCGCTGGTTTTGAGACCATTCTCTCTCACTAGCTCATGTATTCCATCTAGTTTACGTCGTAGGTCGGCCACATAGTCGACGGCTAGGATAGGGGTATCGGGGGGTTTTCCGGTTAGTGCATCTATAGGTAATCTAATTTCTCAGCCGAAGTTGAGTTTCGCCGGTGTACAATTTGTGCTATCATGTGTTGCAGAGCGGTATGACATTAAGAAGAGTGGAACGTATTGGTCCCAATCCCTCTGGTGTTCTTCCACTACTTTGGCCAAATGATTCTCTAGCGTCTGGTTGAATCTTTCGACCATTCCATCTGACTGAGGGTGATATGGTGAATTGGTGATGTACGAGTCTTATGGATCCCAAGTAGTTGGCAAACCTCTTGGAACAGTGAAGACTCGAAATTTCTACCCTGGTCAGAGTGTAACTCAAAATAACAATATTGATTTCGATTGTAGTAGGCAGGGGCACATTGATACGTATCAATGTACCCCGTTATTTTGTTAAATGTACTATTATATACTTTTATTTTCTTTATAAAAAATGGTTCGAAGATTTAAACGCAAAACGATTAGAACTTCCATCGATGAAATAGCTGTAGGTACGTACCTAGCTTCTGCGATATCTGACGTTTTGGAAGGAAAATTTGCAGGTCTAATCGGCGAACAGATTTTTGTCAAATGATTGCGACTAGTTGGGATCAGTTGGGATCGTTCGGACCGTCCATTGGTCCGTTCGCTCCAAACTACTCGCCATTATGTGACCAAAATGTGTTCGCCGATTAGGGGCTGGTCCTTACAAGGCGACGAGCTGCCCACTTGCCGCACTGTGGCCGGGAGTTCGATGTTCTCTGCTTCGCAGAAGTTGGCGGCCTGCCACACACTTTCGCTCCGGACCATGGCCTAGACCAGGGCCAGACGCGAGAGATCGGCTCCGATCGCCAGCACGAGGACGCGGCGGTGCTCAGCGCAAGTCGGGCAAACCTCCACCGTGTCCTTGGTTATGTATAGTAGTAGTTATGTACATAGTACATACGCCAGAACACCAAACTACTAAATTTCTTTAACAGATTTTCAATTTTATCGCTAATGCATTACACAATCTTGCTGTACATCACACTCGTCTCCACAGAGTAGGCAACTCGTTCATGGGTCAATGTATACACTTTTACAAGCTTCCCATGGACATTCGAAACTTACCCATTTATCGATTTAAAAACTATATGAAGGCCAAACTTTGCAAAAAGGGGTATTATAAAATCACAGATTATTTAGAAGACAAAAAAGCTTGGGACTGAGCTGCTCGCTCTGTTAAGCATTGTTGTTAAGCATTGTTGTTAAGCATTGTTATTAAGCATTATGCGTAATTATAAGGTAAATTATTGTAAACATTCTCATTTTTAATGTCTGGACTTGAAAAAAGACGTTGATCCCCGAGTCTGTTTCGGCTATTTCTTCTCAGAGGTAGTCAGTTAGGAAATGCCGGCTTCATCTAGTTAAAAAAAAAAAAAATACATGACGTGTAAAAGTCATCGGTGATCCTACTTGCTTAATAAACGATTTCATTTCATTTCATTTCATTAGGGTTCAAGGTTGATTAGGAAATTATGACAGTTTCGACCGCTTCGGGAAGCTTAGCTGGCTTCTTTAGCGGTATTCGGTAATTGAGTACGGTCCATGAGATAAAAAAAAATGAAACGACAAAAGAGTTTTATAAAAGTGTATTTTCTAAATATCAAACTACAGTGCATATTCTCTTAAACTAAAACTATAATGTAAAAAAGACTTATAATCTAAGCATGATAAAAATTCTCCGCTTTAATACTTTAGACCTGAATCACAACTTATGTAAAATTCTCGTAATGAACAAGTTTTGATGTTATTAATAAATTTAGGAACCGAAAAATACGTACATATAAAAAAGGAGTTAGTATATCTTAAAGCTAAGTTTACATTGTTCGAGTGGTTAGTAGAATGCAGCAGTCAAGTTCTGTTAAACATTACAATATTATGAAGGAAAGTGAAATTGATATTTTACAAAATAACAAGCCACACACCAACTATGTATATCTGCTAAAAGGGAACAGTCCGATTCAAAATGATTGTCAGCGAAACCACATGTCAGTGGAAGTGACAGGAGGTATTGCACAAGCATACTTCAGAGCCAGTAAAATATGAATCGAGCTGTATTTACAACTTTTTTTTTATACGGAACCTGAATACAGTTTGTTCAGAATAAGCATAATAATAATTTTTACACCATGTTATATTTTTTCCCAAATACATTTTGAAATTGTTGCAGTGTGGTTACCGAGCACACAGCACAGGTGACGGTAGATCATGGTACTAGGAGCCCCCGCGCCGCGCTTTTCAGGCGCAGGCGGGCAAGCGGTACGTTAACCCTATTTTTGTTGGGACAACCAAGTAAGACAACAAGCTCATAACTTTTTGGTTTTTCATTTTTTTTTTTAATTTTGTCCATAGTTTCTTTCGGGTTTCGAATTAACAAAAAATAATGTTGTATATGGACTGATCCCATAAAAAGCAGTTGGATAGATAAATGATTAAAAAATAACTAGCCAGTAAGAACTAAACATGATAATTATACCACTAGTAGTACACGAACTAATTGTTCTGCTATTGTAAAAGCGCCTTACGAGTCAAAGTCGAAACAAGTTAAAGTAACAAAAGAAATACTTAACAATAATCAAGTGTTTCAATGTTACATTTCGTTAAGTGTTACACCCCTCTCATTCTTATAGTTGAAGTTAAATGACGAATAAATATAAAATAAATAAATATATACGGACAAATCACACAGATTGAGCTAGCCCCAAAGTAATTTCAAGACTTGTGTTATGGAATACTAACTCAACGATACTATATTTATAATAGATAAATATATAGATAAACATCCAAGACCCAGGCCAATCAGGAAAAGATCGTTTTCCATTATGACCTGGCCGGGGATCGAACCCGGGGCCTCCACGTCGTAGGCAGGCGTGTTGACCGCTGCGCCACGGAGGACGACTCACTGCGCTACAGAGGACGAAGCGAGACAAAACGTCATTTCATTTGACGAGTTTAAAATAAAAAATATTAGTTGATTCAATACACTTTTGCGTTTTTAAACAAATTTATATAAAATAAAATCCTAGCAATACTGTCACTCAGTGTTGCTAGTAACATAAAAATATTAAAACAAACGAAAAGTCTTCATTCGATATCAATGTTGCCATTTTACTGGCGAAGAATTTCATTAAGCTAAGCTCGCGAAAGAGTACACCGCGAAATTAATTACTAATTTTAATTTTCTTACTTGTTTTTGCAACTTTTAAAGTCATTTCCAGGTTGCATTTGATCGACAATTTGCGAAGTAATCAAAATCATGAATACATCCATACACACACTAAAAATAACCATTCTCTCTTCTAGAAAATTTGAATTTCGCAGGCTACCTATGCGCATCTCCTAGAGTCTTCTTTTAGGAAATGATTAATTTTAACATAATTTTCAGTTTAGCTTAAAAAATTACATGAGCTTGTTAAAACAAAAACCCGATCATTTTACTTTAAAAAAAAATGTTGTTTTGAGAGTAATTTACTTAACATTGAGTCATTATTTTATAAAATATTCTTGCATTGTAGTTAGCGACTAGTAATAGTAAACTATTCAATTCCTTTTACTTTACTCAACGTAACGGCGACCTAAAAAATCAGTATGCCTAGTATGAGTTTTAATTAAGAGACTCGATCGTTGATATTGGTTGAGAGATCTTACAACCTTGAAGCGGGCCAATCGATGAGTCAAACGCGCTCGATATCGACGATCGAGGCTCTCGTCGACACCGTGGACGTGGAGAAGTATGGAATCAGGATGTTTTTATAAACAGTGCGTGTCAAACTTATGTGGACTACTGTACCCCTGTGCACTAGGTTTTATGCTGGGGCTTAGCGGGCGAAGATTCGTATCGCGTTGGCGGGCAAAATATCCGTTGTCGGACAAACACGATGTTCTTGTCTACAATGGCGAGCGAAGATTCTGAAAGCGGCGAATATTCGTTGGCGAATGTACGTCAGTCCCGCTTCAAAGTTTGGACGACACTGAAGTGACGTAGGTATGGCCACTCAAGCGAATATTGTCGCGACAAGTCCTTTGAAGCGCGCCACTTTACCGACAGTGGCCCGATGCCACATCGTCTGCGCACGAATACATTGCGTTGCAACGATGTACACGGCCATATACAGTATGTTAAGAAAACCCTGTCCGACCCATAAGGATAATAAGGGTTAGGTAAACACATGACCGAATATAATATAAAATTTTACGTAATCATCATAGTACCAATACAAATGAATTTTGAAATATTTTTTTTCCCGCGGATTAATTCCTACTTCCCCGAAATTTGGTAATTTTTAAAAAAGTGACAACACTGGTATTATTATGAGCGAATAGCGATGTGACCACGTGCCGCGTGCCCTGCCGCCCGCCGCCCGCGGAAGGGTGGTTAACGCACATTTATTAAGTTACCTCTTTTTGCGAAATAATACTAATTTTTTTAGGGGTTTTTTTGTTAAGTTTAGCCCGGTTTTGTATGCATTAGTAGAATCAGTTATCGATACCTAGCAACACCTTCACGGGTCGGACAGGGTTTTCTTAACATACTGTATATCGCCGTAGCCCGCTAATGTATTTCCACCATTAGTAGAAGATAGTCGCTAACTAAAAGTAACAAATACACATTGCTGTGGCAACTGGTCCCGCGTGGTAATTTGACAGCCCACGACCTGATGCCAACGGCATAAGTGTACCTTTAAGTTAACCTTTTGAACGCCAATGTCGGCCGTACTCGACAAGCCAAAAGTCAAAAGTCGTGAAAGATTTAATATTATAACGTTAATTTTAACATATTAATGGTCCATTTTATTGTACTAGAAGTGTTGACCAAAAAATTTAATAATAATAGTTATCGATATAAAATTGGAATCCTTACATTTTACGTAGGTATTCATATTGAAATTCGGGCTTGGCGTACAGGGCACGGAGATGCCCTTTCGGCGAGGCGTTCGAAAGTTTAACCGGAGTGTATAAATATTCGTTTATTCGCCCAATTCGGTAAGTCAAACATAGAGTGACAGAGCTTTTAACTACGTACAATACAGGTCATTTCCTGAATGATTTTAGAATGTCAAGACTATAACAGCAACTAAGTCATATCCCTCAAGACGTGAGCTAGGTATGTCGTGAGTTCAAAGTATCCCTATACAAAATTTCATTAGAATCGGTCCAGCCGTTTCGGAGATTAGCCACAGCTAACCGATCACCATGGGCGTACCATGGGTTGGTGTAGGCAGCTGCCCGGGCTAGTTTATTAAGAGCCTGTTGACTCTGGCCTTCAATTGTAGTCAGACAGAAAACCCGCCACGCTTTTTTCCCACCCACTGCAACTCCTGAAAGCCAGAATCAACCGCCAGAAAAACGCCGAGGAATGAAGCTCGACGAGTCCCGGAGAAACGATTCAACTGTCTTGGGTCCCGCAACGAAATGAATCAGAAAAAAATAGCGGAGGAGTAAGAAAAAAGATATTTTTTCCACTTCCCTCCATAACAAGCAGGAGACAGAACAGAACTAGGCCAATCGGCACAAAGGGACAATATTGCAACTGGGAGAAGCCCAGATTGCCAAGCACCACGGAATAAAATTTCATTAAGTTAATGGGTCCTAAGTAGGTATTTGCTATTACAATTGATTGATTGTACGTGGTATAAAAAAACTAGGCGAAACGCGGCTTCGTCCGGTTCGTAGCAGTGTCAACTACGTAAGGATAGATACTTGCCGTACGACGGGTCGTCCGATGATGGAACCAGTGGCGTAACTACAACGTTCGAGGCTCGTGGCAAAATTCATCGGATGGGCCCCCCTTTTACAAAAATCAAAACATTTTTCTATTTATTGTGTATGTGTTATAATTATGATAAATGTTGGGAATTGATATTTTCATCTGACCGGGGGCCCCTTCCGGCTGGGGGCCCGTGGCATTTTGCCGACTTGCCACCCTGTAGTTACGCCACTGGATGGAACGGAGATTGGGCAATGCGCTTACTGACTTTCGATGTTGATAGACTAAGCTGAGTATTCTATTTCACGGAACTGAAATGTATCTGGCTAAATGCGGGTCTACCTAATATGCTTATCTAGCTTTTCTTAATAATAAAAAAAAACTATGCCCCACACTAGGAATTACTCCTGTATCGTGAGTGCGTTTACAAACATATAAACTCACATACACAAACAGCCAGACCCGGAACAACAACTTGTAGCATACAAATATTTGTTCCGTACGGGAATCGAACCCGCGATACGCAACACAGCAGTCAATTACTTAACCACAGCGTCAACCGCGCGGATTACAGGCGTGATTTTTAGTAATTAAAAACTTTTTAATATCCAATACTGTAGCTCACATCATGAGGGTTCAAACTGTCAGAAGCTGACCCGTCTAATGACATAGTTCATAAGACCTTACACTTATAACCTCATCCTCATCTTGTCTGGCTGTGAGACGAGTCCGTAGGCGTCCAGATGTTGGTACAGCGCTGCCACGTACTCCTTGGGGTGCTTTGTGTAGTGCTGCACGTGGGGAGAACGGTCCCAGCACTTCCAGGTGCACTGGAATTAAAGAAAGATAATGTTAGAGAGTTGTGGTAGCCTAATGGTTAAAACACCAGCTTCTTCAGTATGAGTGTGCTGGTTTAATTCCAGATCAAGCAAGTACTAATGCAACTTTTCTAAGTTATATGTACTTTCAAGTACATATATCATCGACACCAATGACTGATTATAATGTGAAGGAAAACTTGTGATGAAACCTGGATTTTGTATGAGAGGAGACCTGTGTTGGTCATGATGAAATGGTTGATCATGACGAATGTTAGAGAAAAAACAGATCATAATTATAGAAATTTATTGCTCAAAAGAATACAGTTTTTTTAAGGGGTTTTTAAACATTTATTTTGAAAACATATTCGGTAATAAAAGTTAAATATTATGTTTGTTTCAAATTACAAGAAGCTTTAATCAAAACTATGTAAGAATCAAAATCAAAGAAAACTTAAAGGCAACCAAATCGAATATTAAAAAAAATATATAGTTAATCATTGCAGGTCTATTATCCTGCTGTATGTACAAGTTTGCACATTAACTACAAGCATTTGAGCGCATCTTCGCTCGCCTAGAGGTTGTAAGATGCTCACAATACATTATGGAGAAATGAGGATCACGGTGTAAAGTTCACTCATCTTGGCGGCAGAAGTTACCACCCACCAGAGAAAGTCTTGCCGCTAAGCGATTCGTCGTGTTCCGTCATGATGTCTGGTGAAACCGTACGGTGGACGGGTCTGAGCAGTTGTGTTGCAATGTGTGCCGGGTACGATACGCCAAAATATGTTGTTGTGTTGGGAGTTTGGGAGGGTCTCCAGATCAATTTCCCTCTGGCGTAGCATCGTTGGGTTTAACATTGCATACCTCCCTCAACTGCTTTTTGATTGAATAGGCTTTTAATAAACTGGATGCGACTTGGATCAACGCTGAGATGATGATGTCTTAAACTAGCGCGCTTCACCAACAACGATTGTATCACTGCTTACCATCAGGCGAAATTTCGGTCAAGCACTAAGTAGTTTATAATTATTAAATTAAAAAATCTCCTATTAGCAACTAAATATTTTTTTTTACCTTGATACCCATTTGCACCCAGGTGTCATATACGCTGCGATTGCTTTTCTCGGCGCCCACGGGATCACTGCGCGAGAGGAGGAACAGAGCCGGTGCGTGGCAGAGGTTCGTGTGGAACAGCTGCGAGGACCTGATGTAGTGAATTGTGGCTGCGTCGTGGAACGTCTTCAAGTGATACCTGGAAAGCAAAATGTGGTGGTTTTGGTGTGCTGGTTTAGTCAATCTTTTCTTGGTGCTGTAAAAAAAAACCCAGTCTTTTCCTAACTATCTACTCCAAGTCAGCTTCCAGTCTAACCGGTTGCAGAATACCAATATTAAACTGAACTTTATTGTTTAGGAATTAAAGTTATTTTTCCATAAACGCTTTCCAATTCGCTAAAAATATAAACTTATGAACGTTTGTATTTTAGCAAATATGTACTAATCGTGGATCTAAGTCGTGGTGGCCTAGTGGTTAAAACACCAACCTCTCCAGTATGAGTGTGCAGGTTCCTGGTCAGGCAAGTACCAATATAACTTTTCTAAGTTACATGTACTTTCTAAATATATCTTGGACACGGATGACTGACAAGGTGAAGGAAAACATCTTGAGGAAACCTGGACTTTAAGTCTGAAATTGTATTGAGCAAGCGGTGATGATTACGCTCAATCGTTTTCTGTAGGAGAGGAGGCCTGTGCTCAGCAGTGGGAGCTTAAAAAAACAGGTTCATGATGATGAAGTATTTAGGTCGTCGCGCCACATTGGTTTCAGAAAACGATACCTAGAAGGATTGAGTGGAGGCCGCTGTTCAGCTGTAGGATAGTGAACGCTAGGAGTAACATTCCAATATAGAAATGAACTAGACTGCATTAATAGAGATGTTTCCTGGGTAAAAAAAAAAATGATTATATTTAGTCCGTCATTTAGATTATAGAAAAATATTGAATACGTATATTTTGTTTTATGAAATCAATAAAAATTGACAAATATAAAAGGCATCAAAGATTAGAAGTGGTGGCTGGTGTAGCATGCAGTGACGTAACACGAGTTTTCAACGCACTGCGTCGTTTTAATTTTTTGTTTATATGAAAAAAGAAAAAATACGTGTCTAGTATTTTTTGGAAATCTGACTGACGGACTAATTAGTTTTTTTTTAGTCAATTACCCTATTATCAAACAAAACGAACATGTGGCTAAGTCATGCCTGCAGAAAAGACATGCCTTAACCACGATTAATTGTGACTGAGAAGTGGCAATGAATAGACGTCTATTGTTTAATAATAGAACGTATTTTTTTCTTTATACGAAATCTGAATATAGTTTGTTCTGATTAAGCAACTGAATCGATTCCAATCATTTTTACACCATGTCATATTTTTTCCCAAATATATTTAAAAATTGTTGCAGTCTGGTTACCGAGCGCACATTACAGTTCACAGCGGATCATAGTGTCTTCGGGCCCCCGCCGCGCCGTGCCCCTGCAGGCGCGAGTAGGCGAGTGGCGTGATGACCAAATTTTTGTTAGGACAAGCAGGTATCATAACTAGCTTTGTGATTTTTCTTGATATCTTTTTGAAAATTTGTACATACAATTCGTTACATAAAACACGGACACGTGTTTCAGGTTTTATACAAGAAATTAACATTGTACCTATAATCTTTTTTAAGCAGTAATTAGTTCTAAAATTTAAAATGCGGTGATTCTTTTATCACCGTATCAATGTTGAACTTATTTTAACTGCAACTGCGTCATTTTGTTACCTACATATTGCGCGTTAAAAGGTTGATAACATACCTACTACCTACAGCGAGTTGTTTACAGTTTCTCAGTTACTGCCTACAAAATGTCTGTTTATTTTCGTTAATAGCAATTATCCTGATCGAATTAGCATGATTAAGCACAGAACCAAAAATTTCAAACGGTTTAAATCGGGGGTAGATGATACTACTCCTATAAAATGGTTCTTATTCTCATAGTCTCATCAATTTCTCATTCAAACTCAAAGTATTCTTAAATGAATTAAACTATTTCCATGCACTTTTGGTTCTACAAGCAATGTGCCCCGCTCACTGCCACTTAATTTTAGCGACTCAAAGAGCTATTCGAACGCGTATTGAAACTCCGAGCATAGCCCTCTCCATAGCCCTTTGTGTGACTTTGAGCCTTCGTATGAGGCCCATTGTGAGCAACCACGTTTCAGAAAGACGCAGCGTAGGGAGGCCCCCAACAAGGTCGACTGATAACTTGGTAACTAGCACAAGACCGGATGTGGAAAGCCTTGGGGTAGGCCTTTGTCCAACAGTGGACCTCTATAGTCTTAGAAGAAGAAGATGCACTTTTGAACTGTCGAATCGGGTAAAGTATTATTAACTATTTATACCGAACATTGGACACGATAAAGTATATTTTTTTGTAAATAGGTTTTTACAAACAGACGTCAGTGATATTATAAAAACTATATGAGGTCGGCGTTTATATTTGACTATTCTGAGAAAAGTCACTCAGAGGTCAGTCTCTTTTTAATCGACTTCTGGTTCTGAATTTGTCGGAATCTTTTTTTTTAAAGTCCGGTCATAATCTTGGTCAAATCATATATGCAGACCATTTAGATTCATATTTGGGATAAAGGCCATTTCAGATGTAGATCTACATGGACTGTATGAAAGAAATATAATGGGACAAACGGCTAATTGGTGACCCAGATTTAGCTCAAAATGGTTTCTAAATTCTGGAGCACAGGCGAAGAGTAACCAGGCTGTCGGTGTTCTATAGGATGCATTTTGGGGAGTGTGCGAGGGAATTGCATGATTTAATTCCCCCATCTCCGTTCCATCATCGGACGACCCGTCGTACGGCGAGTTTTCACCCTTACGTTGTTGACATCACAACGATTTGGCGGTGTTTCCGATGGACTACAATTTAAGTGTCTTCAAGGCTAGAGTGAATAGGCTCTTAATAAACTAGCGCGCTTTACCATCAACGATTGCATCACTGCTTACCATCAGGCGGGTTGCGGTCAAGGAAAAAAAAAACTTTCCGCTCAAAATGGTACAGAGGCGGACTATAATTCTCTCGGAAAAGACTCATTTCGCTATTCCATACTGTATTTCTGCCATAGCGATCAGATACGATAGGTCCCCAGTAGACCTAGTATGAGTTTACATCACGAAACTCGATCGTCAATATAGAGCGCGTTTGATTCAGCGATTGGCCCGCTTCAAAGTCGTAAGAACTCTCAACCAATGAGAGCGCCACACGCGCTCAATATCGACGATCGAGTTTCGTATTGAAAACTCATACTAGGCCTACTGGGCTGAAATACGGTCAGGAAGAATATAATAATATCGACATATTAAAACTATTACTGCTACTACTTCAAAAACGTTTCTTATTCTTTAGCCTATGGAGGTTCACTTCTGGAGAAAGGCCTCCCCCAAGGCTTTAATAGGGATGTATCCAAGGTATGAAAATCAAAAAAATAATTAGTCCGTCTTATAGATAATAAAAAAAATTAAGACCCGTATTTGTCATTTTGTCGAAATTACCAAAACTTACTGAGATATAGCGTATTAAAGTTACGGAGTGGGGGGTAATTACGGCACGCCGTTGTATATTTTGTAGCACGGCGTGACGTCATGCGACTTTTCAAATCAATATATCTTCTTAAGTATTTGAATGAGAGAAAAAATACAAAATACGTGCTCAATATTTTTTATAAATCTATCTGATGGACATTAAATTATTTTTTGGGATACAACCCAATTCCTTAGGGGGGTTTGCCATAATCCCCACGCTTGGAAGTCGGGTTGGGAGGGTCGGGTCAGTAATTTGATATCTTACAGAAGAATCGCAGCTGCCCGCATCCCTGCTGAGAGTTCCCTTAGTCACCTCTTACGACGACCGAGTGGATATGGGATGGTACTAGTCTAAACCGGGTACCACACGAGCACAAAGATTTGTAACATCTACCAACCGACACTGGGCCCGCGTGGTAGATTACGGCCCACTCCCTTTCATCGAGAGGAGACCTGTATCCCATTAGTGGGAACAATAGAGGCTGATTATGTTTATGTAAGCCCAACAATTATAATTGTCCAATAGTTTAATAATTATTATTAAACTATTGGCCAAGGTTTTCTTCGGTCATTTACTCCGGCGAAGCGTTCAATTGCGTAACTAGTTCCAACGTGGAGCGACCTTGACCTTGTATATTACCTGATAGTGCATTGCTACTTGTGTTTTTTTAAATTGCATATCATACAATATGTATAGAAAACCCTGTCCGATCCGTGAAGGTATTGTTAGGTATCGATAACTGATTCTACTAATGCCTACAAAGCAGGGCAAAATTTGAAAAAAAATCCCCCTAAAAATAAAAATATTATTTCGCAAAAGGAGGTACCTTAATACTTGTGCGGTAGGCAATACATACGCGTGCGAAGGGCACGCGACACGCGATCGTTTCACTCATATTAATAACGTCGAAAATGATGTTGTCACTTTTTAAGAAAATACGAAATATTGGGTAAGTTTGAATTAATTCGCGGAAAAAAGATTATTTCAAAATTCATTAGTATAGTTACTATGATGATAATGTAAAATTTCATATTTTATTTGGTCATGTGTTTACCTAACCTATATTATCCTTATACGGGGTATTCTTTACATATTGTATAGAAAAAGTTTGTTGTTACTCACTGTCATTGGACTCCCGATGGAGTCTAGCCTAGAAGATGCCTTCGCGGCAGACCGCGGCGAAAGTCGTGTACCGATCTAATCATGCCGGTGCATCTAACATTTTAATCTTAGTTCTATTTAGATTAAATTCATATACACTTTAAAAAATTTCAAGAATCTACTTAAACTTTAATTATTAATTTATTGAGAATTTCCTCTAATTTACTCAATTCTGTTAATGTATTTTGTATGTAATGAATTACATGACATAATTTCGCCATCATCGGACCGCGCATGGTGTTAGGTTATAATACCACTACGATCGGATTTCTTTATAATATGGCATCTCGTGGTTGACCCTGAGAGGTCGTGACTACTTAACCGGACTATCCTGTGGCTGCCTTAAATAAATTTAAAGCCTCCAGCCAGGGGCATCTAATAACTAAGCGACTACACGCTAAGAGCACCCCCTTTGGGGTACGAACCTCGGCTTAGGGTGTCGCTGGAGAGAACAGCAAGCGATAGCTGGATCTTATATTTACCAGTATATAAATTCCCAACTATGACCTCTGAGTTTGTTTCGGCCGTTTCTTCTCAGAGCTAGTACTAGAAAACGCCGCGGTCATCAAACCGAAATAAGAATAAAATTTCGATCCGTCCCTTGCTGTTCTCTGACTGCGGCGCGGGGTGGCCTTCATCGGACAAGGACTACGATCCGGACGAAGCGCCTCGCCTTTTATGCCGCGTAAATCAAGGGACTGGAAGAATTTGCCAGCGAGGGCCTTCCCGTCTGATTTCAATTTAAGTGTCTTCAAGGCTAGAGTGAATAGGGTCTTAATAAATTAGTGCTCTTTGCCATTAACGATTGCATCACTGCTCACTACCATTCCTTATCGTCTTTGCAAAAAGGAATCTTCCCTGCCTTCCAGTAGTTCTTATTACGAGACTCGATCGTCGATATCGAGCGCGTTTGGCGCCCTCATTGGTTGAGAGTTCTTACAACCTTGAAGCGGACCAATCGATGAGCCAAACGCGCTCGATATCGACGATCGAGTCTCGTAATGTAAACTCATGGTAGCTACACAGGTCGATACACATACTGGCCACAAACACACCCCGAATCTAAACTAAATTTAAGTTCAATATATCATTTTCTTTCTATTTCATTAAGAAAAGGACAAAAGATAAAATGTTAGTTTAAATCTGTCAAATTAGTCCACTTCTGACGTAAATTGACGTATTTTTGGTCGCCATGTTTATAATCGCGTCCAAACTGTCTATGGAGTGTCTTAAGTTATCTTCTATCCTTTTCTTAATGGAAGAAAAAAATGCACTTAACTTAAAATTTGTTTAGTTAGTGGGCAAAACAATTGGCATCAATGTCCAGCGAGCCAATACATGATTACATACCGATTGCACTTTGGACGCTCACCTGAACTGAACTTTGAACGTCTAATCATTTACTAAGCCTAGTAACATCAAAGTCAATGTACATGAGTTAATCTTTGATATCAATCATTTATTTATGAATGTGTTCCGTAGTTTCATTCACATCAAGCCACTACAATTGGTCAAATATCTTTATAGTACGAGAGCCCACGACCAAAACCATGTCTCATAGCAATACGGCAAAAACCCTATAAAATCGTTAGATTGTATGATTCTGAACCCGACTAGGTGTGTAGTAACGGTCGAAAGTGTAGTAACTGCGTGGGAGGCCATTTCTGCTGTGTCAAAAAAAAAAAAGACAGTCGGTATTATAGCAATACGTCTGATAGTGAAAATGTACATAGATTTTATAATTGTATTACGAAAAAGTTTGTTTTCAGACATTTTGCGCGTAGCATATAGCCTGAGCGCATTTTTGAAAATGTCAACAAATTTAGCCGACCTGTATCATAGCAATACGGATAAATTTTTTTTTCAACTTTTTGTATTGCTGCCATGATTACCAAAAACCTGTTTTCAGACACTTTAAGTGTAGCATATACTCCCAAAAACGAAAATAACGTTTCGGAGTCGCCTGGCCGACGCCTCTGTTAAATGTTTTTTTTTTTAATTTACAGCCTTCATAGATATTCAACAGCCTCAGCGCATGTTACGCTCCTGCCCTTTCTTACTATTAAACAGCTCACTCGTCATTGCACAAGTCTGGAGCAACGCTCATACCAAAACGCCAACCGGACTGAAACCCTGCAGATTGCGGATGGTATGAAGACGAGGGACGATTTCAGTTTTCGTGGTTCTCTGGCAATCAACTACCTGAGTTGAGCAACGTTATTTTGGACGACAAATCATCATCCACAACAGGTACAGTTTACATGGCTTTTGCTGTTAATTTCATAAATAAGTTCGTGATTTTCACTAACGATGTTTATTTTACAGAAGAGGACGTTGAAGATCTCCCGAGCGACGTCGAGAGTGATTTCGAAGGCGATGAATCCGACAGCGATTGAATACGAGAATATTTTGTAACTTTGAATAAACCGTTTTTTTTTTTTCAACTTCATCCCAGTTTCCTTTTGTGCGATTTATTTCAGTCCTTCAACTTCAATGTTACGATTTCGGGTAAATTCTTTGTTAATTATCATCTAATAAATTCAGGGTCGCAAAGTATTCATTGGTTTGTAACAGAAAATTCAAGATGCCTCAATACGATTTTTAAATGATATCTGAGTATCGAAAAGTTGTCTGATAGAGAAGGTGCTACACTTAATTTGTCTGATAAAAATTTTTTGCACATGTGGACAACTTATTTTATCATGTCCAACAATTTTCAGACATATTGCTATGATACCGATCGGTAAAATTTGTTAACATTTTCAAAACGGTCTCAAAATTTAATGCGTTCACATTTCCGTCTGAAAATTGTTTTGTTCGCATCAAATAACCAAAATTTACTAATAAAAAAGATTTTCAGACGTATTGCTATGAGACATTTTTTTTGTCTCATTTTTAATTTTCTTAAGTGGGGTTTGCGCTACACCACTAACGTCTGAAAAATATGTTTCCGGTATCTCAGAACTATCATTCAACTACAGTCTGCAAATCAGACATATTGCTATGATGCAGTTCGGTAAAATTCTTTGACAATTTCGAAAATTCGGTCAGATCAAACGCTACGCGGAAAATGTCTGATATTGGTATTTTCGAGTTCAGGATAATCGTATCTATCGATTTGATGCGGTTTTGGCCGTATTGCTATGAGACAAAAATTTTGGTCGTGGGCTCTCGTACTAATTTTTATCGCTAAAGCATTTATGTACCTAATCGTATCATTTAAGCTACATAATAATTTTAAGTAATCTCCGATATTCTTGTCGTTTGAAGGTCAAACAAGAAAATTGACCATAAAATTTAACTTTATTTTAATGTACACCACATGCGAAGATGGTGTGCATATTTAATTGTTTGATAAATACAATATCTGTATTGTTTTCTTTATGGAAATAACTTCTTATAATAAAAGAAGTAAGATAGAGATAAGATGAAAGATGATAAGTGAAGAGTTCAAAATATTTATAAAGAGTAATTAATAGGTGTACTGGAATATAAAAATAAACCATAAACCTGCAGGGTAATTGGGTTGTATCCTAAAAAATAATTTAATGTCCATCAGATAGATTTATAAAAAATATTGAAAACGTATTTTTATTTTTTCTTTCATTGAAGTACTTAGGAAGATATATTGATTTGAAATGTCGCATGACGTCACGCCGTGGTACAAAAAATACCACGGCGTGACGTAGTTAGACCCCACTCCGTAACTTTAATACGCTATATTTCAGTAGTTTTTGGGAATTTCGACAAAATAAAAAATACGGGTCTTGATTTTTTTTTATTATCTATAACTTGGACTGATTATTTTATTGATTTTCATACCTTCGATATATCCCTATTGTGTAACACACTATCAGTAGCATTTCGTTTCATTTTGACAGCTCAACGACATTCATTGCGTTATTTTTACGTTGTTGCGCTGACACGTTTTCGAACATATGGAGCAATGGATTAGCAATATGCTTCGAAATGATTGTAACTGATAGTAAATAAATAAATAAATATATACTGACAAATCACACAGATTGAGCTAGCCCCAAAGTAAGTTCGAGACTTGTGTTATGGAATACTAACTCCACGATACTGTATTATAATAGATACATATATAGATAAACATCCAAGACCCAGGCCAATCAGGAAAAGATCGTTTTCCATCATGACCTGGCCAGGGATCGAACCCGGGGCCTCCACCTCACAGGCAGGCGTGTTGACCGCTGCGCCACGGAGGACGACAAGAATAGTAATAATATGGTACGCAATGGGGGTGCTGATATCATTACTTTTTCTTCTTTCTTTAAACAATAGATTTTCTTGGAGGATCTTAAGTGCAGTATCAAGGAATACCGACTTACTACCGAAAATATAACCCTTATTCATAAAGGCTGCTTAAAGTTAACTAATGATTAGCGATTCTTTAACCATACAGTTTTGACCTTTTAATGTCAGATAAGTATAATTATCCTCTGTAAATAAACACCACAGAGTTTAAGGGGTTTATTCATAAACGATGATTAAAGTTATGTGACGTGCAAACGTCTAAAATGTATGATTAAACAATAGACAATCACTAGTTAACTTTAAGCAGCGTTTATGAATAAGGAGGTAGATTATAATCTCCTATGGCATTTTGCCCCATAAGGTACACGAAAAACGAGAATATAATATTGTTCGCAGGAACTAAAGAATCCATATAAGAGTAGTACTCACTCCATATAAGCTCGAAGTGTCTTCTGCATGATCTGGTTCTTGGGGAACACGGCCGCTGGAACGCCGATGGTGATCTCACTGATGTCGGCCGCTGAGTCCCATACCTGGGCAACGACACGGTCCAGTACGGGCTGATACCTGAAGATAAGAGGAAACAATATTGTAGAAACTGTTGCCGATGTTGTTGCCATAACATCGGCCGTCGGCAGAAGTTACCACCCACCAGACAAAGCCTTGCCGCCAAGCGATTTGTCGTGTTCCGGCATGATGTCTGGTGAAGCCGTACGGAGGACGGGTCTGAGCAGTTGTGTTGCGATGTGTGCCGGGTGCAAAGACAAAATATCTTATAGCGTTGTAAAAAAAATTCTAGCATATGGAAACATAGTATCACAAAGTTAGCTTACGAATCTATTTATAAGCTCAGTTTGGCATTTAAAAGAAATTGTGCCAAACCGACAGGAGTGAAAACTGAAATAATTATACATACATAGTATATCTCGGTATGTCAGTGGTCGGTTTGTGTCTTGGGGTGTCATTGTAAACAAAAAAACTCAACGGGTTGCAATCCGGGAGTGCCGCCAGAATGGAAACATTAACGTTGTGCATTTTTTAATATTCTGGAATGGTTAGGGAATTGACAGCCTCAGTGGCGTAGCCGTAGTGATAGGAACTTTTTACTTCAAAAAACAAATATCATATAACACGCGCGAGTTATTTGTGCACCTCGCTCTGTGACGTCATTCGGACGGAAGAGTTTGCAAAATGTTAAAAAAAATATAAATTACCATTTTTTTATGTTAATAAAACGTGGTTTTGACGATAAAACGTCATAATACAGAATAATGTCAGTGCAACCAACAGGCTACACTTACGCGCCGAAAATGCAAAAAACAAAAACTTAATAAAAAAAAAAAACTCTACAAAAACAGTAATAACAACAGGGGATATAAACTGTATTTAGACAATTGTAACAAACATGCTATCGCTACTAAGCGCTTACGGCGAATACGGAGCGCCGCGCGGGGAAGCGGGAGAGGGGTCGCATTCCAGCCAGGTGCACAATTAACTCGCGCGAGTTGTATTTTCAACATTACCAGCGACCATTTGACCTCATAATCAGCTGTAGGTTGAAATGAAGACGGTATCTTTTGTGGTTTTATCCTCATTTTTTTAACATAACCCATCTGCCTACGAATTTTCGCTAGCTAATATAAATATACTCCGTATATAGTATAGGTACACTCACAGCTCCTTATTCTTTATGACGTGGGCGCAGACTTCGCCCCACATGTATCCTCCGACGGAGAAGCCGTGCACCACTAACGGATGCTCGTTTTCATTCATAGTCATGAACTTTATCAGGTCTTCAGCCACCAACTGCAAGGGAAATCGTTATTAATATAGAATCAACTCTTCCTTCTTTATTTTTTTCTTTCTACAGCACCCGGAAATCGAGTAAATATGATACATATACAATATGTATAGAAAACCCTGTCCGACCCATAAGGATAATAAAGGTTAGGTAAACACATGACCAATTATAATATTAAATTTTACGTAATCATCATAGTAACAATACTAATGAATTTCGAAATAATCTTTTTTCCCGCGAATTAAATCCAACTTCCCGAAATTTGGCAATTTAATAAAAAGTGAGAACACCATTTTGACGGTATTATTATAAGCGATGCGACCACGTGCCGCGTGCCCTGCCCCTCGTCCGCTGCCCGCGGAAGGGTTGCCTACCGCACATGTATTAAGAATACTTATTTTTTTTAGGGGGTTTATTTTTTAAGTTTAGCCCGGCTTTGTATCCATTAGTAGATACCTTCACGGATCGGACAGGGTTTTCTTTACATATTGTATAGAATTCGGGAAAGAGACTATCACATATTGGGGATCGCAGTAATTTGATATTCCACAGGACAAGCGCTGCTGTCCGCTTCCATGGTGAGAGTTCCCTTAGTCGCCTCTTACGACACCCAATAATTGGATCTTTTGTCCCTCTTTTAATGAAATAGAAAGAACGTTGCACTGAACTTAAGTTTAGTTTTTGAAGAAGGGAATCGGGGCCATTTTCTTGCTCGTTCTTCTCCATAGAGAATCTATTTTTTGAAATGGGCAACTCAACTATCTGAGTAGCTGACCGACTATTTGACAATTCAAAAGTGCCTGTTGATGTAAGCTGGACGAGATTTCTTATGAAATAAGCATCATCACCTTTATACAGGCGACAGAACATTCACTACAATCTGTCAAATTTCTTTTTAAAAATTTCAGCTTTATCAGTAAAGAATTAAGGGTCAAGGTTGATTAAGAATATTTGACAGTTCCGGGTCGCTTGACCTGCTGTCGTCCATACGACGAGTCCTTATCGAAATAGGTATAGAGGTGAAGTATATTTAAATTGTACATATAATTTTTTATCAAAACGTAAGCATGTCAAAATTTTGTTTTTTTTAGAACATAAAATTAAAATATAGTAAACAGGACTTGAGCAGGCTTGAAACAGGCAAGACTTGCACCCTCTAGGCCACAAGCTGGATACGCCTATGAACAAAATACACATAAGCTGCTGGGTAGATACTAGAAACTCTTTCAGTGTTGGAACACGCTTGCTCAATGCGGGTTGGCGATTTCTGACGTAAAGTCCTGGTTTCTTCAAGATGTTTTCCTTCACCTTGTAATCAGTCATTGGTGTCAAAGATATACTTTGAAAGTACATATAATTCTAGAAAAGTTACATTGGTACTTACTTGCCTGACCTGGAATCGAACGCACACACTCTACTTGAGAGGCTGGTGTTTTGACCACTAGGCCACCACGACTTACTGATGAATACATGGTTAGTTTAAATTGGCAAAACTCCGCAGAAGCGATGGATATTGATATGTATGAATATATTTTTGCATTCATGGCTTGTTGGATAGCCGGCAAAATGAGAATATTTCTGGACTAATTTACTTGGATTTTGGCCAATTCTCCATTGAATGTATACATCAGAGTTAAAAATATAACTGCATTTACAATCAGGATCTGGAGAAATCTTTTAGTTTATACTATTGTACAGTGCAAGCACGCACAAATTTGGCATCATTGTGTCAGCACTTTACTCGCTACGCGCGGCCTATACTTTAGTACACAATTATCATTCGAATCGCGTGCACTCATTCAATTAATTTCTATTTTTATGTACTCTTGCGTATTAATCGAACTATTATCATTTAAATGTATAAGGACCCTACATCTTTTTGGTCCTTCGAGCCGGATATTTTGCTACATTTGCCCACTGAAAAGGCCAGTCTATCAAATGACGTCAGACAACAACTTATGTCTGAAACATCAAGTCACCAATGAATGTCAGACTGAAACGAGAATTTCACGATTCCTGGACTGATTTGAATTTAATTAATTCATATCTATACTTTTGTTGTGGACAATGCAGTGTACGAGTCATACGCGATAACAATATTACGATCAAGCAACTCAGCAAAACGGGTGTCATTACACTGGGAGACAGTTGAGTCATCAAAGACAGAATGTTTACGATTTATACACAGATCGTTATCAAACACAATTGAAACGAAGATCACGAAATTAATCTGTCTATCTATAGCTCTCATCGCTCCACTGAATGAGACAGACGATATCACCGGACAACGGAAAGACATAAAGGCGATGGAAAAAGCACTAAAAGAAATGAAATTCAATCAGGAAGTGGCAGATCAATTGACATTCCATGGCATTCACCATTATGTCGCCATCTACATCTTGGTTGGGATCATCGCGTCGCGTCGATCAGCGCGTTAACCGCGTCCGGCGCCCGCACCTCCGGCAGCTGAGCAGGCGGAGGCTAGCTTGAGCTATGTAGCTCCCGTTGCCACCGCTGCGGGTCGAACTAACATCGCCACAACCAGCAGAGTGTCTTCGCCTTCCGCCCGGACTCAATTCAATGAAATGCCTTAAGCTTAGTTTATTTAAGTATGTAAGCAAAATTGTTAATTATCATCTTGTAAATCATTATCCTTCATCTCATTCACATCTTCATGCCCCGGAGCATGTACAGTGCAAGCACGCACAAATTTGACATCATTGTGTCAGCACTTTACTCGCTACGCTCGGCCTATACTTTAGTACACAATTTAATTACAACACTCATTAACATTCAGTTAAATTCTATTTTTACGTACTCTTTCGTATTAATCGAGCTATCATCATTAAAAGGTGTAAAGACCCTACAACCATACTGGACTTGCTAATGAATTAATACTATTGACCTTATCTTAGGGTCGAAAATATACTGGTTTAATTGGATGCCACGATATGAACCTTGAACCAGCATGAACGACCTTCATCATCATCTCAGCGTTAATCCCAGTCACATCCGAAGCTTTTCAGCTTTGGAGTCTGGGTCCCGCTTTACCAGTCTTAACTGCTGATTTTTGGCTAAACTTCGGTATTTTTCGTGAAGCGAGTGCCGTCTGACATCCACAGCCCGAAGGCAATATCAAAGCATTGTAGTTAGAATAAATGTTGGACTTTTGTGGGCTCCAACAACCCGTAACGACTGCCATTAGATGTTTGTATGGCAACCGGGACTAACGGCTTTCCTAGGCACGACAAGACCGGTGCAAAAATCCAAAATTCATGCATAAAAATATTTGCACTGCGGGGGCCCAGGCCTTCTTGAGAATGCGCAATGGCCGCGTTCGCTACCGGTACGCCACGGAGGCTGTCAACGAACAGCATGAACGACCTTACCTAGCTTAATGTAGAATGCAGTCACAAACCTGTGATCCCTTCTGTGGCCACATCAATTGCCATGGTGTGCAGGACACGGAGAGCACATCGAACCCTTGTTCCAGATATAATGTGGCATATTTCATGACGTGCTTCTGTCTGGCAAGCAGCCAGTTGATCATGACGCACATGGGTCTGTCAATCCGTTTGTCCAACCTGGTGACGATGGAAAAATGTTTAATGAATTTAATAACTGCTTAATGATATTTACAGACTAGCAGCTCAAGTTATCAGAAACTGTCAAATTTTCCCTACAAACCTAGTAACTAATATTATGGCGATTAAGTTGAAAATTGATTCAAGAAATTTGACAGAATGGTAGCTTGATGTGCTGGTGGCTTCTGTACATGATTCTGAATATTTTAGTTGGTTACTAAAAAGAATATGTGGTATTATACTTTTCTGTGAAACAGTTGTATGTCTTTTAGATAAACGACGAAACATTACTAAAAAATCAATCAGTTCCCTTCGCGCCCCCGCGCCGTGTGGTGTGAAGTTAATACGATCCGGTTATATTTACGAATATCGTGTCCGATTATTATCAGTTCCGGCTGGTGTTTTTCTTTCTAGGTTGTTCAATTTGTGTCTAGTTTTGGTATCGTAAGTTTATTTTTAGTGTTTGTTTTTGTAATTACTGTAAATCAATCAATCTCGGTGAGTACATTTATTTTCTTTTTTGTGAGGGTAACGTAATTTTTTTTTTTTTTCCTCTTCTCACTAGTTTTATTTTCTTTTCGTTAAGTTAGATTTGTTTTCTTGTTTATTAATTACTTATGTCAACTTACAATGATGACCCGCCTGATCGTGGTGGAGATATTTTTCGTAGAAATAATAAAACACTTAGGTCGCCGCCAACCCAGACGGCTAAGCGTCTATTTTGTGAAATGTCTCCGACCGACAAATTAGTAGATGATAGGTCGAAACGCCTACAAATAGCACCTAATTCTCCAGAACAGTCCTCGCCTACATTAAATATGTCCAATAGTAACAGTGATAGTTATTACGATTTGGTTTCGGAGGCGTCTGTGTACCTGTCCAAAATAAACGAACTGGTTAACGATAACGGTTCTCGTATAAATGTCGCGAATAAATCATCTATTATGGATATGACTCAACGAGTTACAAGTATCGTGTCTTTGTTAGCTTTAAAATCTTCGTGTAACGAAACAAAGCTTGCTAATACCGAGCGCGAATTAGAAATAATCAAATTAAAATCCGGCGCTAAAACCGTTAATGAGGACAATAAAATGTCGTACGCAGATTCTTTGAAACTGCGGTTGCCTAAAGTGGCCCCGGCTATTGAATCTAGAGTGCCTCTGCCTTGTGTCGTCGCCTATCCGACCCAAGAGCGATCAGCTGACTATGCGTCATCGTCCGCCACTAAACAAGCTCTTATGAAAGCGATTAGACCGAGTGACGATGGGTTTCAAATAGTCGGTATTAAAAAAACCGCCAAATCGGGAGTTGTACTACGTGTGGCTAATCAAAACCAATTAAAAAGATTAGAATCGGTAGATGCTATAAAGTCTGCCGGTCTCCGCTTAGAAAAACCAAAGGGTCGCCGCCCCCGTCTATTAGTTAAGGACATTCCCGCCTCAATGGAAGACAAAAATTTTTTGCAAGCTATATACCGCCAAAACATTAAAAATGAGTTGCCAATAAAAGAAGACGATTTTATTAAATCCACAAAAATAGTCCGTAGGCGTTCTACCGATACCGGTCGGAAATGGATAGGCATAGAAATTTAACCTGCGGTACGTAAACATCTTGTGACTACCAAGGATAAATTATTTATTGACTGGGCCACTTGCCGTTTTGTTGATGATATCGAGGTAGTTCGTTGCGCGTATTGTCAACAATTCGGTCATGTTAAAAAGCATTGCGCTAATAAATCACCAACCTGCGCTGTCTGTTCCGAGGCTCACGAAACCAATGTTTGCCCGCATAAGGGCGATTCAAATTTTACCCCGGTTTGCGCGGCGTGTAAACGTTATAAAAAGCCCTTTGAGCATCGTTGTGGATCTGAACAGTGCGGTACCTATAAATTAAAACTCGAACAACTTATCCTGCATACTAATTACTAATTAAGATGGATAGGTTAAACATAGGGCAATTAAACCTTCACAACGATAAGGTGGCGACATCAGAGTTAGATAAATTAATTATTGACTACAACTTAGACCTTGTACTCATTCAAGAACAATATCAAAACTCACGTTTACGTCACAGGGTTGTGCAACTGGATTGCAGGGCACGAGCCGGAATTTATGTTGCGCGGTCTTCTAACTTTACGGTAACGTCTTTACGTGACCTCATGACGCCACACTGTGCGGTTGCCGAAGTATCATCAGCTTCTTTTAAAGTATTCGTTGTAAGCTGTTACTTTCAATATTCAGATCCTGTTACTCCTCATATACATAATCTCCGTCATGTCTTGCGGTCACTCGCGGGCTGCAAAGTTATCGTTGGCGCGGATGTCAACGCGTCATCGTCTCTGTGGTATGGCAAGGTTCGGGCCACCGATACCGAACGACGCTGCGCTGTTGAGGATTTCATTGCTGAGATGAACCTATCGATTCATAATACCCCTGATGCACTGTTAAAGTATTAAATAAAGGATGACGTCAATCAAACACCTTACTACGAGATAGACTGATGTTTAATCCAAATCTTCTAGTACCTTCCAATATTGATATTTATAAAAATGAGTATACCTACAATCCCCTTCTTTAAAAATAAAAATAAAATAGTACACTTACAATTTCTCCTTGAAGAGAGAAAATAAAAAACATGCAATTATCTACTTATAAATAATCCTGAAATTTACTATTATAAATTTACAGCTTTTCTTTTAATTTTAATTATTAAGTAAGTAACAATGTTATGCTTCTGAAACAAATTGTACAATGTTTATTGAAATCAAATATTAATGCTAATAATATCAACCATATCAGAACCAAATTATTATTTTAAAAATTTCATTAATTATATCGGAGATTAAATCTATTGTTATATTAATATGGAGATGCAAAATTTTTACACTATAAGTTCAATATCTAAAGTTATATTTTATATTTCAATGAATTACAATTGGTAAAATTTCATATGCGTGCTTACATTAAAACAAAAAAAAAATAATCATTCAAATAATTTGTTCAATACATACATGCACGTGTTTGTTTACGTTTGATCTGTGCCTGCGGAGAATCCCCACCGATCAGGAGGTCGTACTATCCTGCCATAACGTGTACGATAAAAGTTATTAGAATTAGCCGGTTGTTGCGGCGCCGGCGCACTGGAGCTGAATAGGTCAGTACTTGTGTTTACATTCAAACCTGTGTCATAACCGATGTCATCATATCTACTATAAGTACAACGATCTTGCCTGTATTCTGAATCTCTTATCAAGTGTTTTCTATTTCGCCTTACTACATTTCCATTATTCATCTTTACTAAGTAAGATCGTATTCCTGCCATTTTTATTATAGTCCCTGATGTCCACGATTTACCCTTACGTATTTTTACTTTTTGACCTACTTTTAGAGGACATAAGTTCCTGCTACCTTTATCATGATACATTTTTTGCATTACTTGACGTTTTTCGAGACTTTCTTTTACATGTTTATGGACTTTAGGAATAAAAAAATTTTGTGAACAGGGAACTATGCTTCTTAGTTTTCGATTATAGAGTAATTCAGCAGGAGATGGTATATCCTGACTTATTGGTGTATTTAAGAATTCCAACATTGCTAAATTAAAATCTTTGTTTTCATATTTAGTTTTTCTCATAATATTTTTTATAGTTTGTATAGTACGTTCTACCTGCCCATTTGACTGTGGGAATTCTGGAGAACTTTTCTTGTGCACAAATTTCCATTCATCAGCAAATTCTTTGAAATACTTAGAAGAAAATTCCGGCCCATTATCAGAAACGACTATTTCAGGTATACCCTGTCTACTGAAAATAGTTTTTAATTTACTTATTACATGTCCAGAAGTTAAGGAATTTAATTTGTTTAACTCAACAAATTTGCTGAAATAATCTACTACTAACAGAAATGAATCTTTGCCCAAATGAAATAGGTCTATACCTATCTTACACCAAGGCCTATTTGGTATTTCGTGTGAGATTAAAGGTTCTTTAGTATTAGTTTTCCTATAGGTTAAACAAGCCTGGCAGTTCGACAAATAATCTTGCAATTGGGAGTTCATATTAGGCCAATACATGATTTCTCGGGCCCTTAGTTTACATTTTGCTATTCCCAAGTGACTGCTATGAATTTTTGCTATCATATCTCTACGCATTTGTTTTGGAATTATTACTCTGTTGCCTCTCCAAACTATACCAAAATCCACCGTTAATTCGTCCCTACATCCCCAGTAGCAGTTTAAACTGTAATCTAATTCTTTCTTGTCGTTGGGCCAACCAGACTTTATTATTTTAATCAATTTTTGTAACTCATTATCCTCACTCGTGCGCTTTTGTATTTGTATTAAATGTGTATCAGTCAGTGCATTCGCTGACGTTATAGCACACACTTGCGCTTTCGCGTTAAGATTATCTCGCGGCGATGTTAGTACTGTCTGGCCCGGTGCTACTGCACGCGATAAGGTGTCGGCCAGGTATAGATACCTACCTGGCTTGTATACAAGTTGAAATGTATATGGTTGTAGTCTCATCAACATTCGCTGTAAACGCGCTGGCGCGCTCGTTAAAGGTTTTTTAATAATGCTAACTAAGGGTTTATGATCAGTTTCAATTGTTATATTCGAGTGCCCATATATGTACATATAAAACCTTTCGCAGGCAAAAACACATGCAAACAATTCTTTTTCAATTTGTGCGTAAGCTTGTTCAGTTTTAGTCAATGATTTAGATGCATAACAGACAGGCAAATTATTTTGCATAAGACAAGCACCCAGTCCTGTCTTACTTGCATCCACAGAAATTACAATTGGTTTATTTATGTCAAAATATTGTAATACTGGCGGACTAATTAAACAGTTTTTTATATTTTGAAAAGATTGTTCATGAACTGGGTCCCATTCCCATTGTATATCCTTCTTTAATAGCTCTCGAAGTTTATGCGTTTTTTCGGACAAGTTTGGTACAAAATTATTTACATACGTAACGAGGCCCAAAAATCTTTCTAGATCTTTCGTGTTTTTTGGACTAGGCATTTCTTTTATAGCTATTAAATGTGAATCATCCGGCAGAATACCGTTTTGCATTATTTTGTGCCCTAGGTATTTAATTTCTTTTAAAGCTATTTTGCACTTAGATTTATTCAATTTGATATTTATTTTGCGACATCTGTCTAAAACTGCCCTTAATCTTTGATCATGAATTTCCTTTGTTGGTCCATGGATTAATAAATCATCCACAAATAACACTACCCCGTCCAAGTCATCAAACTGCTGATATAAGCGTTTATGAAATATTTCAGAAGCTGAAGATATTCCATATGGCATCCTTAAAAATTTAAATCTACCAAACATTGTATTAAATGTACAGAGATCTGTGCTTTCTGAATTTAATTTAATTTGCCAAAATCCATGTTTGGCGTCGAGTGTACTAAAATACTTAGCTCCTGCCAAACATGTTGATATTTCTTCAAAAGTAGGTAACTTAAAATGTTCCCTTTTTATTGATTTATTAAGTTCACGAGGGTCTAAACATATTCGCAAGTCCCCATTTGGTTTTTTCACCACAGTTACATTATTGACCCAATCAGTGGGGCCTTCTACTTTAGCAATGATACCATCTTTCTGCATATCTTCTATTTTTTTCCTAAATTGTTCTCGTAAAGCGACAGGTAATTTTCTTGGGGGGTTGACGACCGGTTTTGCATCAGGTTTTAATGTAATTTTATACTCTCCTGGTAAACAACCTATTCCTTCAAAAATATCTGGAAATTCTTGTAATATTTTGTTATTATCGTTCATTTTGCTGATTGACATTACTCTTTTTATTAAATTAAGCTCCTTACAAGATTCTTTGCCTAAAATAGGAGGTGAATCCACATCTGTTACAATAAATTTTAAAAAGTAATAAGTGTCTTTGTATCCTACTTTTAAATAGCACTTTCCAATGACTGAGATACTATTTCCAGAGTAAGCTTTTAATTTAATGGAAGTCTTGTTCAACTCTTTTTCATTTATTTTTAATGCACTGAGATTTTTTTTTGGAATAATATTAACATCAGCTCCAGTGTCCAGTTTAAAATTTACAAAACTGTTACAAATATTTAATTTGACTGTCCAATCACTACTAGCTTTATCAATTTGAAAAATTACCTGATCAGTGGAGTCTCTTTCCACTGCACATATACGACCCTTGCAGCTCCGTGCAAAATGATTCATGCCATTACACCGGTTACATCTTTGGCCATAAGCGGTACACCTGTTCTTCTCATGCACTGCACCACATTTGCCACACTGCCTCTGATATTTATTTCTGCCATGATACGAGTACTTGCTTGCGTTCTGGTTACATAATTCCTGTGCGCCACCGCTGGCGTCACCGCCTGCGCTAGTAGATTTAAATCGCTTATTGCGATTTACATAATTCACGTGGTGTTCACTGCTATGGCTTTCTTCTAACTGATGTACTTGATGCTCCTGACTTTCACTTTTTATATTCAGCGCTTGTTTTCTTGACATCTCAGCTAACCGACATATATCCAAAGCTTTATTTAAACTTACTTCTGGTTCCCGCAACAATCGCTCCGATAGGCCTATATCATTTATTCCACAGATTAGTCTACTGCATATCAAATCATCCTTTAGTTCTTGAAATTCGCAATTCGCCGCCATTTTGTTAAGTTCAAATATGTATTGCTCGATTGACTCAAGTTCTTTTTGATCACGTTTAAAAAACTTATGTCTTTCAACTGCCAAATTCTTTTTAGGAATAAAATATTTATCGAACTGTGTAAATAACTCCTGTATATTCTTACTCTCCAGCTTAAATTGGTCATAAACTTCGCGGCATTTCTCACCAATAACATGCAATAAAATATTCACTTGTACTTTGTTGTCCTTCTTAGATAACTCGCACGCTTCATAATAAATTAAAAATGATTTTTTCCAGTTCATCCATTGGCGACTCAAATTTCCCGATGATATATTATCCACATCATTTTCAAAATTAAATGGCTGCGGCGGTTGCAAAACTGACTCCATTGTTGTACACTTGCTATTAGATCGGTGTTATCCCCACTATGTTGGATTATTATCAATCACAACTCACTTGACGAGATTTTTATAGTCTTCGTTTTATTTTATTTTAATAATTAAATACCGGCTGCGCCATGTTAAAGTATTAAATAAAGGATGACGTCAATCAAACACCTTACTACGAGATAGACTGATGTTTAATCCAAATCTTCTAGTACCTTCCAATATTGATATTTATAAAAATGAGTATACCTACATGCACCACCTACTTTCTGCAGCCAAATGGGCGAATCTTGTATTGACGTCACACTTTCAAGTGCGGACGTACGTTTGGATAGGTGGCGTGTCCTACCGGACGCGTCTTGTAGTGATCATCGCCTGATCGTGTACGAATTTGTTCCTGGTTATATTCAGGGTCCGTCTCATATTCCCGGTAATTTCAGATATAGATGTAAAGGCGCGAACTGGGAATTTTTCGGCTCGCTTTTTGCGTGTCACGCCAAAGAATTCACTCGGGACGGGCTGTCAGCCGAAGAAAGTGCTGACATTATGTCAGAAACCTTTACCTACTGTGCTGACATTGCCATTGGTCGCGGATCTATGACCAATATTCGTAGATGTGACTGGTGGAGTGATTACTTAGTTGAACAGCGTAAAAGATATCGCAGAGCGCGTAGACAGTTAAATAAACTCAAGAGCCGAAAGATTACTGGAGATCTTCTTACGTTCGCTTTAAATGCTTTTAGAGTTGCCAAGTCACGCTACAAAGCATCGGTGGAAAAATCTAAGGGTAATTTGTTGCGAAAAATTGTTGATAAACTTGACAGGGAGGGTCCGTGGTCTCCCTTATATCACGAATTTAAAGCTAACAGATCGGTCGACCTTGCATACGTTCAAAACATTAAAGTCAATGATAAGCATACAACAGGCATAGAGGAAACAACAGAAGTGCTAATTAATACACTTATCCCTGATGATTCACCGGCTAACGATAGCGACTACCACCAACAGATTAGAGCGTGGGCTCCTGTGCCACCTGAATCACCAATGTCAGACGTACCATCTAATGACGAATTTATAAATATTGTTAGAAAACTACCGGTCAACAAATCATCAGGTGAAGATAAAATATCTAATAGGATGATTAAAGAAGCGTGTAAAACAGCGGGTGATGCCATCTTAACTGTATATAACCGATGCATTGCTGAAGGCGTTTTTCCTCGTAAATGGCGACGCGGTTTCATACGAATAATACCAAAGTGTGGTGACAAACCACCGGATGATCCGAAGTCATATCGTCCTATCACACTTCTACCATCTTTGGGTAAACTTCTTGAGCGCCTCATCGTTCCACGTTTACTACCGAACGGTCCAAAATTCCATAATAATCAATATGGCTTCACCATAGGTAAATCTACAGTCGACGCGGCGCTTTCTGTCAGAAGAACCGTTAACCAATCTGAAAACAAGTACGTAATTGGGATCTTCCTGGATATTTCTGGGGCTTTTGATAACGCCTGGTGGCCTATGCTGTTGTTAAAATTAAAAACCCGCGGTTGCTATAGAAACATATATAATCTCGTTTACTCTTACTTTATAAACGGTTCCGCGGTACTTAAGCTCGGTCATTTTTCTAGTACTAAAACACTAACCATGGGATGTCCTCAGGGTTCAGTTGTCGGTCCGTATTTATGGAATTTGGGTTTTGATGACTTCCTCGCGATCCCGCTTCCTTGCGGCTGTTCACTTACTGGTTACGCGGACGATGGCCTACTGCTCATTCAGTCAAGTACCCGAGCTGGACTTGAGAACTTGGCCAATTCTTGCCTAAATTTAATATCTCAGTGGGGTGATCGTAACCGCCTCGCATTTGCGCCACATAAAACCTATCAACTTCTACTAAAAGGTAATCTTAAATCATTGCCTACTATTAAATTTAACAACGTTCCCATTAAAAAACAGCAATCCGTATGCTACCTTGGTATGATCTTTGAAAGGAATTTTTCATTTATCGAACATATAAAAATAGTTGGTGAAAAAGCTAAAAAGAACTTTTATGCCCTAACTAGAATATCCAAAGCAACTTGGGGTCTATCATTCCTAACTTTAAAAACTATATATGGAGCTACCTACTTAGGATGTATGTGCTACGGTGCACCTGTTTGGGCCGATAGGGCCAGCATAGGAGCGGCACGACGTAAACTGCTTCAAAGCCAACGTTTGGCATTGATATTTTTATGCAAGGCGTATAGAACGGTCAGTACTGAATACCAGCCTTACCGGTACTGGCAGGTGTACTTCCAGTCGACCTTGAGGTACAGCGACGTGCTTCAATGTACTACTCCGCGAGGGGGGAGGCCATGGACACTAATTTTGTTACACAACGCGACTTTAATAAAATCTCTAGATTATTTAAACCTCAGACTGAAGTCTGGGAGGACCTCTTATCCGAATGGCAAAGTAGGTGGGATAATTCCATCAAGGGCCGGCACCTCCATCTGTTTTTTCCATCCGTTGGCGATCGGCTGGCTAAGACATGGCTGGTGGTTGACCACTGCGTTGCCCAATTTCTCACAGGTCATGGCAACTTTAAAAGTAAACTGTATTCTTTTAAACTTGTTCCTTCCCCTTTGTGTCAGTGTTCTACATCGAACTGTGAATTTGAACAGTCCGCACATCACATCTTGTGGGAGTGTGTTCTTTGGCAGAATGAACGCAATATTATGTTGGATAGTGTACAAGTTACATCCGGAGTCGTTTATTATACGGACCTTGTAGAAACTAGAACCAATTTCCGTGCGTTCAGGCGCTTTTGCCATACCTATTATTGGAATCAATTGTAACAGCTAATACCTACTTAGGACCCATTAACTTAATCAAATTTTATTCCGTGGTGTTTGGCAATCTGGGCTTCTCCCAGTTGCAATAATGTCCCTTTGTGCCGTTTGGCCTAGTTCTGTTCTGTCTCCTGCTTGTTATGGAGGGAAGTGGAAAAAATATCTTTTTTCTTACTCCTCCGCTATTCTTTTCTGATTAATTTCGTTGCGGGACCCAAGACAGTTGAATCGTTTCTCCGGGACTCGTCGAGCTTCATTGCTCGGCGTTTTTCTGGCGGTCGCCACTGTTGATTCTGGCTTTCAGGAGTTGCAGTGGTTGGGAAAAGTGTGGCGGGTTTGTCCCAATACCTGTAATAATGTCTTTTCCAAATTCCTATCCATCATACACCATCTAAGTACGTTCAAATATTTTTTTAGTCTTTTAACTACGCGACGCATTCGCAAGTCCTTTGGAGCATGGGCAAAATCGGTACTATCGCCGCAATCTTGTTTTATCAATACAATTCCTGTGCCAATTTCACAAAGATTTAGCGTCCCATGTCGCTCAGGCGTCAAAAGATGCTCGTAGTATTCTAAATAAATGAAAACAAAATTTAAATGAAAACTGGGAATACTTAGACTGTCAAATAAGCCCGTCTTCAAAATTGAAAAAGTGATTTTTTATATCAACCTAAACAGAAGTGCAGACTATGAATTTTGCACATATTTAACTATATTATACAGTATGTTAAGAAAACCCTGTCCGACCCGTGAAGGTGTTGTTAGGTATCGATAACTGATTCTACTAATGCATACAAAACCGGGCTATATTAAAAAAAAAAACACCTAAAAAAAATAAATATTATTTCGCAAAAAAGGGTAACTTGATAAATCTGCGTTATCCACCCTACCGCGCGCGGCGGCGGAGGCGGCGGGCGGCAGGGCACGCGGCACGTAGTCTCATCGCTATTCGCTCATAATAATACAATCGAATTTCGGGGAAGTTGGAACTAATTCGCGGGAAAAAATTATTTCAAAATTCGTTTGTATTGGTACTATGATGATTACGTAAAATTTTATATTATATTTGGTCATGTGTTTACCTAACCTTTATTATCCTTATGGGTCGGACAGGATTTTCTTTACATACTGTATATTTATAGCTGGATCCTTCTTTGTATGAGAGGAGACCTGTGCCCAGCAGCAGGACGATAAAAAGGTTGATGATGATGATGATGATGATAGCTGGAGTGCCTAATATTAGACATATTTAAATTAAATTTACGTATACAAACTGGGAAAAGCATTAGAAATGCGCAGTTTAATTTATTGTCGTTTTCACCTTGTATAAACAAATTAATGGATATAGATATTTTTTTTTTTGGGAAGTCATCAAATGACTTCTCCTGCTCTGTTCGGAGTGGTGGAACCCACCCGAGTATGGAACACGGGTGGGCATTTGCCTGTGGTAAGGACCACGTTATCCCTTTAGAACAAGCCCCTGATAGGAATCGGTCCTGATGGAACCCGTCACAATCTGCTGACACACTTTGACAGATCCGAGCCTAGTCCTTACCGGGCAGCGAGCTACCTATGCTTGTCGCCCATAAGTTTGCGCCAAGGCGGTAGTTTTGTTTTCGCTGCTGTTTCCCGACGTCCAGGGCGTCTCCTACTTCCTACTCTTCTATCATAAAGGCGAAAGTTTGAATGAATGTGCATGTGTGTTACTTTTTCACACTCAAGCAGCTTGACGGATTTTGAAAATTTAGAACTCGAATGGTTTATAACCAAACTTATGCGCTGGTTGCAGTGGAGCATTCTTAGTAGTCAATACATCGCGTGCGCCCATCGAATAGACATTCAGCACCTGAATTACTAAATTGGCTCAATAGCCCAAGTCCTATTCTGTGTTGAATCATCAACATCTTGAATTGGCGACATCTCCTAAGCTGAAACACTTTGTCAAGTAGTAAAGTGACATTTTTCTATGAAAGCTAGCATATCCACCCGCCATCATAAATAGTTTTTTGTTTTTCGTTCTTTTTAAATTTACGCACACTATGAGTGTTCCATACACGGCTAGGGGACACTTCTACAAATTAAAAAAAAAATGTTAAGGCTCATTTACACGCTGTTCAGTAGAAAGTGTCAAGTGATTAGTAAAATCAACGTGTATGTGGTCGCGCAGTTAAGTGTTAAGTGCGAGGTAAAATGATTAGAATGCCGCTCTATTTTGCTGTTAAGTAGCTTCCCCCGCACACTCGCGGAACTCGCCCGTCCTAAAGACCGTGTAAACAGTTTTGCTTTGTCTTTTAGCATACATACTTTAAACTTGACAAGAACCACTAAACACAGTCTGAACAAGGTGGTACCCTAAAGCGTCACGTTTTTTCATATATTTGGGGTGTATCAAAATACAGAATATGTATAGCTTCTACGAGTGGCAGCTGTATATGCTCACGCATTTCTCCAGGCTCCAGCGCAGAATGGCCAGTCTTCGCTGGGGTTGATTGTCGTGGCATAAATTCCGTCTGGATGGCTATATTTATTTATGCTATGACTATTCTACTTTCGTGCTGTATTGTTTAAAGGTAGTTTAGGTCAAACTCAAAGTATTATAGAGAAGTGTCGTCTATCTAAGGTACTTTGAAGCTATCATTAGATTCTCACCCATTAAAACGATCATCTTTAACCACAGAATGAGCTATAATTCTACAATTCCTACAGTTAGGAATGAAATGAGATTTTAATTAAGTACTATGTCCGAAAGAGATGCCATGGTAGAGCGAACGAGTGTTGCACTTCAGGCAGTCTCCGAATGGGGCAATGCCAATCTTGTAGCATTCAATGCCGCCAAAACGCAGGCGTGTCTTTTCACCGCCAAAAGGAGCCCGTTCACCTTGGCTCCTATTTTTCGGAATGTATCCTTGGAGTGTACCGACCGCCTTCAGCGTTTGGGTGTTGAGATTTCCTCGAACCTAAACTTTGGGCGGTTCATTGAGTCCAAGGCCAAGGTGGCTGCCAGAAAACTTGGCGTTATCGCAAAGGTCCGGCAGTACTTCACACCAGGGC
The DNA here is from genome assembly GCA_037179545.1 of Sesamia inferens. Lineage (NCBI taxonomy): Eukaryota > Metazoa > Arthropoda > Insecta > Lepidoptera > Noctuidae > Sesamia > Sesamia inferens. Next base: position 8,684,258 of record CM073935.1, on the reverse strand, counting down.
AGCTTCTAATGTTGTACAAAGCACAGGTCCGTTCGTGTGTGGAGTACTGCAGCCACATTTGGGCTGGTGCTGCTAAGTGTCACCTGGCCACTTTGGATTCAGTGGAGAGGCGTGCGAAGAGGCTGATTGGTGACCTTGATTTAACTCGAGTTGGTCTCCAAAGCCTGGAGCACAGGCGTAGAGTAGCCAGCCTTTCGGTGTTCTATAGGATACATTTTGGGGAGTGTGCGAGGGAATTGCACGATTTAATTCCCCCATCTCCGTTCCACCATCGGACGACCCGTCGTACGGCGAGTTTCCACCCTTATGTTGTTAACACCTCTACGATCCGGACGAAGCGTTTCGCCTCCTCCTTTATACCGCGTACATCGAGGGACTGGAACAATCTGCCGGCGGCGGTGTTTCCGTCGGACTACAATTTGAGTGTCTTCAAGGCTAGAGTGAATAGGCTCTTAATAAACTAGTGCGCTTTACCATCAACGATTGCGTCACTGCTTACCATCAGGCGGGATTGCGGTCAAGCGCTGGTTTGTAAATTAAAAAAAAAAAAAACTATGTCTCCTTCTTTCTATCAATTAACTGTGATAAACTATTAAACTATTTATTTTAGTCAAAATCACGACACGCATCCAATCATACGATCGTCTTTTTCGTCATCTTAGCGATAATCCCAGTCGTATCGGAAACTTTTCAGCTTTGGAGTCTAGGGACCGCTGTACCAGTCTAACTGCTCATTTTGGCTAAACTTCGATATTTTCCATGAAGCGACTGCCGTCTGACCTCCACAACCCGAAGGCGATATCGAAGTATTGCAGTTAGACCAATTGTAGGACTTTTCGAGGGCTCCAATAACCCGTAACGACTGCCATGCCATTAGATGTTCGTATGGCAACCGGAACCAACGGCTTAACGTGCTTTCCGAAGCACGACTAGACCAGTGCAAATATTCATATTCATGCATACAAATATTTGCACTGCGCGGGGATCGAACCCGCGCCTCCTTGCGCAGCGGCCGCGTTCGCTACCGCTACGCCACGGAGGCTGTCATCCAATCATACGATATTACATAGTAACAGATGACCAACTGTGTCCAAAGTGTCAAATCGATTCTCCTAATTGGCTCTCAATTCACGACGTGAAACAAAAACTTTGTAATTATATCACAACGTAGCAATAGGATTGCGTAACATTTGACATACATCACGTGTCGGCTGCATTGCGAGATAGTAAATAGATTCGTCTGGAAAAACACCTGATACGACTTTCACAAAAAAAACCGGTCAGACCATATAGCAAGTCAGTCAATATTTGAAGAGAAAAATTAAGAACTGCCATGCAATGGTGTATGAGTATAACTTTTGTGAGACAATGATTATGTTAGGACTATGGCACTTCTATTCGACTGACTGAAACCGCGTTCAGCTAGAAATTATTATTATTACATTCTTGACATTTCTCATGACGCTGTCGTCGTTTAGAAGATGTAGGCTCAAAGCCAACTCGCAGAGACTCTGTAGGAGGTACCAGCCGACAATTATCCCCGTTTATAAAATGCAAGTGCATCCCAGGACAATCCTCAGTTAGTGTAAGACTATTGCAGGAAATGGAAACTAAGATGTTGTATTATGGCTGGCTAAAGTGAATTGGTAATCTAGGACTTTGGAATAACTACAGTCGCTGTCTGTCAAGTCAATGTTTTGAATAATTAGAGTCCCCGAAAAGAGTCGCTAGTACATAGTGTAATAGATGGTGCTTATGAAGAGTGGAGAAGTATTCCTTGAGCACCCAAAAAGAGGCTTTCAGTTCGGTAAGTGCGATCAAAATCCCTTTCAGCATTTTACTGCAATACTTCTTTTTTTGTTTGCCTAGTGTCTTACACCACTCACCCCAGTTAAAGTAAGAAAAGAAGACTGAACTCTTTCTCGTCATTGTTCACTTCAGCTGACCAACAAAGGCAAGTCAGAGGTGAGAAACAAGACTTCTCCATAGAGATAGGGTCCGTGGGGTCGTTACTGCCTAACAGCTGGCCACAAGATTTTACACAAGAAGCCAGACATAGTTTCCATGCTATGCCTTATTGAAAATATTAACCAATCACCGCCCTGGTAGCGGGTGCACAGGATTCGCCAGAATTATGTGCGTTCAAGTATTGACAATCGTTGTCGTATTGTCGGAAAAATTTCCACTATAAAACAGTTTCTCGAAAGACATTACCTTGCTTCTGGGACAGTCAGGTTAAAATATAAAAGCAGTTACTCACTTCATCGTTGCAGGATCCGCCTTCAGCTTAATCTTATCGTTGCTGATGTACTGGATATTTTTTGTGAGGTCTTGCGTGTGCGCGTTTCGGTCCAGCGCCACCATGGCGACTGGGGCGCAGGATAGCAGCGGACGGAATGACGACTGGAAAGAAATATATCTTGAGAAGCATATCTAAGAAAAGAAACACCCTTCTTTTATCGCAAACAGAAATTGTCAATGTTAAAAGTTAAGATGAAACTTGCAAAGGTCCGTTCATGTGTGGAGTACTGTAGCCACATTTGGGCTGGTGATGCATAATGTCACCTGACAACTTTGGGCTAATTGGCGACCGAGATTTGGAACAAAACGGTTTCCAAGGCTTGGAGCACAGGCGTGGAGTAATCAGCCTGTCGGTGTTCTATAGGATGGATTTTGGATACATAAAATGCTGAAAGCAACCGACTGAGAGGCGACGGCACGGTGACTGCTAACATTGAACGCGCGGTCACCGCACCGACCGCTCGTCTACAACGTGCAGCCAGCTAGGGGCCAGCAGTTTGACGGCAGTAAGCTCGCTGACAGCGAGCTATCTGCTATATTATACATACAGGGTGTATCTGACATCGTAACGCTAACTTCACGAAAAGTCTAGACCGCATGCCACTAATAAAATTATGATAGCCATTTATGTCGTTAATGAACGGTTACAGAAGACACAGTGTTTAAAAAAAAGTATCGGCTCGGCCTTTGAACGTTGCAAGCGTACCGCCGTGCGGGTTTGTAGATATGACGTTGATCCCTGATGTGAACTCTATTAAATCAGCTGATAAGATAGTTTTTCAAGTTTTGTTTTCATTGCGCTTTTTTGTGTAATTAGCGAATTAATTAATTTTTACTTTAAAATGTTATTGGTTTATAAAAGTATAGCAATTATGAACGGGAAGTGAAAAAAACTACATATAATCATGAAAAAGCCGACGAAAAATTCCACCACTGGGGGGTTCACAATCATGTACTGGATCCATGGTATTCGTTTGTGCGAAGATGTCAGATACACTCTGTATATGATTCAATATTTATACATACGCCTTCACGGCAAAATATAGCGCTCATTTAATTAAAGTAAGTCCTTCATGTATATACCTATGTTCCACGAATAAAATTCTGATTATAATTCTCTCTTCCTAATGCACCATTTCCCTAAAACGTGCGGTGGAATTTTGTATGGAGTGTAAGTAGAAAGCGTTGGTAGAAAGCTAAAAATTGTTATGGGGGTTATTTGTGAATTACTTAAAAAATCGTGCGTCATTATAATTTTTTTTAAATTGGGCGGATACAAAAAATAATAATGATGCACGATTTTTTAAGTTAGTCGCATCCCTATACCTTAACAATATCGTCTAGAGTAGCGTATTAAAATAATAATTTTTTGTTCTCAGTTCTTTTCTGTGTTCTAAATCAGGAAAGGGGAACCGTGTTACCCCGAATTCAACGCGAGGGAAAGACCGCCACCGGCGAAAGCCAGTATCTTATAAAACGTAGGAAAACTTTACTATTTTTATGAAAATTCGTGTTTTTTTTTCCTCAGGGCGGGCATATATATGGCTTCCATATTATAGATAATGTACGTACTAGTAAAGGTGGATGATGACGTAAGTCGCAATAGTGCAAATCTATCGAGTTCAAGTTCAATGTCAGTCGATCGAGTCAACGGCTCGCCCAAGAGCGAGACGGCCAATAAAGTTAGGCCGTACGTAGACTGCAAACAATATACATACTTGTTATTAATAATATCCTAGGGTATTTTTAACTTGTTGCAATGCAAAGTCGAGTCTACATCTTTGAATATTCTCTGAAAACATTTTACAATAGTGAGAATAATTACTTGCTTTTCATCATCATCATCATCATCATCATCATTTCAGCCGAAAGACGTCCACTGCTGGACATAGGCCTCCCCCAAGGTTCTCCACGACGACCGGTTCTGCGCCTCCCGCATCCAGCGGTTTCCCGCGACCTTCACCAGGTCGTCGGTCCACCTTGTCGGGGGCCTACCCACGCTACGTCTTCCGGCGCGTGGTCGCCACTCGAGAACCCGTCGGCCCCATCGGGCATCGGTCCTACGGGCAATGTGTCCAGCCCACTGCCACTTTAGTGTTGCAATTCTTCGGGCTATGTCGGTTACTCTCGTTCTTCTGCGGATCTCCTCATTCCTGATTCGATCGTGCAGTGAAACCCCAAGCATAGCCCTCTCCATTGCCCTTTGAGTGACTTTGAGCCTTCTCATAAGGCCCATTGTTAGCGACCACGTCTCAATTCCATAAGTCATCACTGGCAACACACACTGGTCGAAGACTTTTGTCTTGAGACACTGCGGTATTTCGGACGAGAAGATTTTTCGTAGCTTCTCGAAAGCAGCCCAGCCGAGTTGGATTCGACGATTGACCTCTTTCTCGAAGTTGGACCTTCCTAACTGGATAGTTTGTCCCAGGTACACGTAACTGTCAACAACTTCGAGAACAGAGTCTCCAATCTTTATAGGAGTCGGTACAACATGGGCATTAGACATGACTTTCGTCTTGCCCATGTTCATTTTAAGACCGACTCGCTCGGAGGCTCTGCTGAGGTCTTCAAGCATTGTACTCAGGTCCTCCGCGGTCTCAGCCATGACTACGATATCATCAGCAAACCGAAGGTGTGTCATGTACTCACCATTGATGCTGATGCCCAGTCCTTTCCAGTCCAGAACCTTGAAGACATCCTCCAATGCAGCGGTGAACAATTTCGGGGAGATAACATCTCCCTGTCTGACACCACGCTGCAGAGGTATTGGTTTCGAGGTCTGGTCCTGTATTCGGACTGACATGGTGGCGTTTTCGTACAAACCCTTCAGCGCTTCAATATACCGATAGTCTACTTGGCACCGCTGGAGAGACTGCAGTACAGCCCAGGTCTCGATCGAATCAAAGGCTTTTTCGTAGTCCACAAACGCCAAGCAAAGGGGTAGGTTATACTCCTCGGTCTTCTGTATAACCTGCCGTAGCGTATGTATGTGGTCTACTGTGCTGAAGCCCTTTCGGAAACCGGCTTGTTCGGGTGACTGGAAGTCGTCAAACCTGCAGGCGAGACGATTCGTGAGGACTCTCGAAAACAACTTATAAACATGACTCAGAAGTGAGATGGGTCTGTAGTTTTTCAAAAGGGTGTTGTCACCCTTTTTGAAAAAGAGTACCACCACACTTCTGTGCCATGCCTGTGGCGTTTTTCCCTTGACTATGACGGAATTAAATAACTTCTGAAGGGCCCTAAGGATCGGTTCACCACCCGCCTTCAGTAGCTCTGCCGTTATTCCGTCATCGCCCGGCGCCTTGTTGTTTTTAAGTTGTTTCAGAGCCAATCGAATCTCCTGCAGGCTGACGTCCGGGATATCTTCGGTGTAGTGTCGGGTTAATCTTGCTCTAGGGTCTTCAGCAAGATTTAATGCGGGTTTTGTCGTGGAAGTGTAGAGCTGTCCATAGAAATTCTCAACTTCCCTCAAAAGCTCGGGCCCGGACGTTATGATCCTGCCGTCGTCAGTCTTCAGCTTGCTTAGCCGGCTATGCCCAATAGTCAGATCCCTAGCGAAAACTTTAGAGCCTCTGTTTCGCTCTATGGCCTCCGTTATACGCTCGGTATTATACCGACGTAGGTCGCGCTTCAGAGACTTTGAGATCTGCTTATTGAGCTGCCGGTATCTGCAAGCATCACTTGACGAACGCAAAACCATCTCACGTCTATCCTCCATGAGCTCGAGAGTGTAGTCCGAGAGCTTTTTAGTTCTATTTGTACGGCGGGTCTTAAAATACTTGGACCCGACCGTACGGACAGCTTCTACAAACCCGTCATTTTATTCGTCCACGTCACCACTTAGGCATTCGAAGCGATTTTGGAGCTCGAGCTGGAAACCTTCGGAGTTATGGATCTGGATGGGTGCTGGAGTGTAGACTTCATCAGGCGAGATCTTTCGGACACTATGTTCAGATTCAACGTGCCTCTGACCATACGGTGATCGCTGCCGCATTTGAGCGAGTTGATCACTGAGACATCATTGAAAATGTGCCTTTTTGTCGTCAAAATGAAGTCTATCTCATTCTTAGTGACCCCGTCGGGACTGATCCAAGTCCACTTTCGCTGTTCACGCTTCTTGAAGAAGGAGTTCATCATAAAGAGTCCCTCCTTCTCCATGAAGCCAGCTAACATGTGGCCTCGGTAGTTCCGTTGCCCAAATCCAAAATTTCCCAGTCCGAGCTCTTCACCGTTCCGTTTTCCAAGTTTAGCGTTGAAGTCCCCCATGATAACGCTGTAGAGAGTTTTAGAGCTATGTATGGCTTTAGAGATGTCCTCATACATAGTCTCTACTCGCTTCTACTTGCTTTTAGTCTTATTTTATGTTATTGAGCGGCTAACAGCCGAAACTACCAAATGATTTTTTCTACAGCAGTTTGTTACCCAGTTTATGGTTTTTATTTTTAGATTTAATCAGTGAATAATAAATCATATCTCTTATGAATCTCGATATCCATTGATTTTTGAAACACTAAAGCCAAATAACTGGGATATTTGATTTGTACATTCTTACCCCAAGACCAATCTTACCCCAACGCACCTTATTTTTTCTCTCCCAGTGCAATATACACACATCAAAAGTGTCTAGGGATCAAGCATTTTTATGCGGATTTCTTGAGATTGAGATGTGGCTTTGTAATAAATTTATGATTTTATAAATTTATATGGATCCTTTTTGGTGCATTTCATAATTTCAATCAGGAACTGTGAATCAAATTCGAGTAAAAGATGAAAATCAGCTGTCAATATTTTCCCTATAAAAACATACAACGCATTGAAGACATTATTAGTGCTACTGTTTCCCTACTACTGATTAAAACCAACGTTATTATGGAGCGGCGACGTCATTTAAGCAGGGAAGAAATGCTCAGAGCCGTAGGAATGATAGAAGCTGGTTCCCGGCAACGTACTGTGGCTTTAGCTCTGGATACAAGTCAGAGTGTTATCAGTCGACTTTGTACACGTTACCGAAGCACTGGTACCGTGGCTGGGCGCCATGGAGGACGGTATCGCTGCACCACACGGAGACAAGACCGATACATTCAAATCTTAACTCGAAGAGCTCCAACAATAACCGCCATGATGTTAGCCGTGAGGCTTCATCACTCTTCAGGGAACTTAATTAGCGACCAAACAGTCAGAAACCGCTTGCATGAAGTGAACCTTCATTCCCGAAGACCGCTACGGGTACCACCTATAGCAATGCACAATCGTAGGATTCGATATCAATGGGCTCTTGAACACAGAAATTGGGCAGAAGAACAATGGCATTTCGTGTGCTTTTCTGATGAGTCTCGTTTTGGTATGAGACCGGATACAAGACGTATATGACACTGGAGAACCCCTGGACGCCAACAGCGATTAAAATCCTGCCAGGAAGTCCATCCTTATAGTGGTGGAACCATCATGGTATGGGCGGGTATTTGGATAGGCGGAAGAACTGAGTTGATTTGGATCAGAGGCAACCTCAACGCTCAAATTTATGCTGAGACGATTGTATCAGACGTCATCGTTCCTCTACAAGTGCAAATCGGTCCCTTATTTCAGTTAATGCATGATAATGCACGACCGCACACCGCAAGAGTTGTAAGACAGACTCTCGCCGCAGCTAACATCAATGTCCTGCCCTGGCCTGCTCAGTCGCCTGACTTGAACCCGATTGAGCATGCATGGGATATGCTACAGAGAAGAGCTCTGCCGAATATGGAGGGTATCCAGTCGCAAGAAGACATTTTTTTGTTGTTGCAACGAACATGGGCGGCCATTCCACAGCGTGATTTGGATGAACTCATTTTGAGTATGCCAAACCGATGTTCTTGTGTTGTTAGTGTTCGCGGTAGAAACACGGATTATTAATTGTTTAAGTTACCCAATAAAATTTTAGAGAAAACTGTTATTTCAGTCTTTTTTTCGAACTTTTGTGTTAGTGGTTCAAATGTCAAATATCCCTTTATTAGGAAAATTGCAAATTTCTTTATTAATGCAAAGGTGACTTGGTTTATCGTTACTGTGACAAACGAAAACACTTTATTTGATGAATCCTTAAAGAAAATTTTAATTAATATCAATCAGGAGAAAAGTTATTGCAAAAATATATGTTGATCCCTAGACACTTTTGATGTGTGTAGGTAAGTATACCCTTTGGTATCAAAATTTTGTATTGTATAGTTGTATTTTCATACCACGAGATAAAGAATTATCTCGTGGTATGAAAATACAACTTAAAATAGTTACTGCATTTATAGTGGTATCTGAGACCCGGTATAAAAAGCATGCAATACAGTGCGTAATAACTCTTTAGTGGGGAAAAAATCGCACTATAAGTTTTTATTCTGGCACGATTTTATTACGTCTCTGTGGAAATGTGGGCTTCATAGGACGGCACGAGGGCAGCGCGCGGTAGACACGTACTCCCACGGCCGCGGACGGGCGAGACGTAATGTGCATACCGCTTGCAGGGGATCCTCGTCAGGAACCGTACACGCACTCACGAAGCGACGTGACGTGTGAAGGCACGCGGGCATCACGCTGCCTTTGTTCTATGTTTTATTTTGGTTCATGGGCGTACCGAGGGGGGCTGGGGGGCAGGGGAGGCACCTGCCTCCCGTGGAATTCTCGCAGAACATGTATGAACTCCCCTAATTACTAAACAAAGTATAAACGAGGACTTATCTCTGACTTTTAAATAAACCACGCATACTAATAAAATGTACGGTGTTATTGCCAAAAAACCGCACAGATTACCTGATTGCCCCCCCTCCAGGCCAGAAGCCGGGTACGCCCATGTTTTGGTTTATTGCATTTTATTTAAAATCCTAACCTGAATGACACGTTATCTGGCGTGTTACAATGAGTGATGATGAACTTGTACTATACTATACTTGTCCGGACGAATTAATTTAAAAAGGAATTTTCAGTTCTATTAAGCTGCTAAAACTTTGGAGAGTTGGTTGAAAACAATGAATATTGGAGTCTAAAATAACACTAGGTCAATGATATAATTGGCATTACTGTGCGGACATTTATAGCAACTCTGCTATTTGCGTGACAAGTGCACCAGAAAAAATATATTTTTTTTAATATTGCAATTTAATGTATAAATAAAGGAAACGGCGCTCCTTTGCTAACAAATAAAACTAAATTTAAGATCAGTTCATCTTTTTCTTACTATTTCATTAATATAGGTAGGGGCAGTATACAGTATGTTAAGAAAACCCTGTCCGACCCATAAGGATAATAAACGGTTAGGTAAACACATGACCAAATATAATATAAAATTTTACGTAATCATCATAGTACCAATACAAATGAATTTTGAAATAATCTTTTTTCCCCACGAATTTATTCCAACTTCCCCAAAATTTGGTAATTTTTAAAAAAGTGACAACACCAGTATTATTATGAGCGAATAGCGATGCGACCACGTGCCGCGTGCCCTTCCGCCCGCCGCCTGCAGAAGGGTGCTTAACGCATATTTATTAAGTTACCTCTCTTTGCGAAATATTTTTTTTTTGGGGATTTTTTTTAAAGTAAACTTTTTGGTTTTGTATCCATTAGTAGAATCAGTTATTGATACCTAACAATACCTTCACGGGTTGGACAGGGTTTTCTTTACATACTGTATAAATATCAGTTTCGTTTAAATTGCCTATGGGATATTTTGGCAGTAGAAAATTTCTAAACTAAAAATAAATAGCTTCTATAATAATAAAAAACTATAGGAAGAAAAGGAGAAACTGGCGCTACTAACAATTTTAATCTAATTTTTTCAAGGAATAATCTATAGCTTCATATAATATGGTCGCAAAATGTGTCTGATCCACAATGTAAATAACATAATGAATAATGCTGAACTGTTAAGATGCAACCCATTGCTAATCTAGTTATAAATACAAAGATATTTTTGAGAAACTCAAAACACGTGTCCAGTATTTTTAAGTGAAGATTTATAAAAAAAAAGTTTAAACAAATGATTAATCCATCGAGTTATTTTTAAATTTCGAAGTAGGTAACTAATTTTCATGTTCAAAATTGATCTTAAACAAGAGTAAGTTGTCAAGTTTACATTAGAAACTTTACGTTTGTCGGAATAGAGTTCAAAATAAATTAAGTAAGTACCTCGAACATTTAGGCTTAGGCCAGCTTGCACAATAAATTATTAAATATTATTTATAACTCAAACAATTTTAAAAATTTTCGTTCTATTTCTGTAAAGCGTTTGAAGGAGACAGATAAGAAATGCGACTATCGTAAAACTAATGGCATTTAGTGATTTGTGATGCAAACTCGACAAGTTACGGCTGGTTTTATTCCGAAGACCAATAAATCTACAATAAATGTCCGATTGTACTAAATAGGTTGATAATTTCGCCACTAGTTCTCATGTCAGGATGGCCGAGCGGTCTAAGGCGCCAGACTCAAGGTTTCCTTGCTCACTAAAGTGAGTCCGAGTTGTTCTCTTGTCGTTGTCCTCTCTGAGGGCGTGGGTTCGAATCCCACTTCTGACAAATTGTTTTGCATTTATATTTTTTTTTTTTTTTATCAAGTTTATTCTTTTTTTGTTTGTGATACATACAATACACGTTATCTTTAAATAATTTATATCTTTTCAGACAAAAATAATCTATGCTTCTGAAAATTAGATATAACCGGTGGAGTTTCGTAATAATCTCGTAAGTTATCGAGTTATCTTTCAGACACATTATTCTATTTTAAACATACGATTGTATGTAAATTCTGTCTGGGTTGTATCTTTTTTATCAACAATGTCGGAATTTTTTATGCACTTTCCTTTGTTATAAATATGACAAATTAAATCTGACCATGATGATGTCGTGGTGGCCTAGTGGTTAAAACACCAGCTTCTCAAGTATGAGTGTGCTGGTTCGATTCCAGGTCAGGCAAGTATCAATGTAACTTTTCTAAAGTTATATGTAAGTATATCTTGGACACCACTGACCGATTATAAGGTGAAGGAAAACATCTTGAGGAAGCCTGGACTTTAAGTCTAAAATCGCCAACCCGCATTGAGCAAGCGTGGTGATTACGCTCAATCCTTCTCTGTATGAGAGCAGACTTGTGCCCAGCAGTGGGACGATAAAAAAAATTGGTTGTCTGTAGAACTCCGTCTACTGCCGATATTTGAACGTGACAACGTCTATTACATGTTTACACATCGGGCGCTCTAGGGGTGGGGGTAAAGTAGGCGTGGACTCCGTGTGGCGTCAGATTCGGCCGTTACGGTGTTTTCGAGAATGACTCCACGCCGTACCAATTTAATAGACGTTGTCACGTCAAAAGGTTTATGATGATGATAATGAAATCTGGCCAGTAATGTCCAGTAGCTGAAGTGTTCTCATCTCATATCTCTTAAACAATGCTAGAATCTGGACAAACGTGTCTTGCGTCGCGCGGAAAACGATTCTGATGACCATACTTTCTCTATGCAACTGGGCGGAACGGTTTGTAATACATTATCTGTAACTATAAGTAACTATCTCAATATAGAGACAGCACGGTTAGGGCAGTGGTTAAGTTATTGACTGCTGCGCTGTGAGTCGCCGGTTCGATTCCCGCACGATACAAATATTTGTATGACCTACAAGTATTTGTTCCGGCTCTGGATGTTTGTGTATGTGTGTGGGTTACAAATGTCTTGTCATAGCGCCTCCGCCAGGCCGGAACAAGCGAGGTAGACCAAAGAAGTGCTAGCTTGACGTTGTAAGAGATGACATGCCTGCCAACAATCTCACACCACAGGATGCTAAAGATCGCGCGAAATGGAGGAAATCGAGCAACAAAGCGGACCCCGGGCTCCAACGCTAAAGCCGCGGCTGCAACCGGGATAAACCCTAAGATGATGATGATGAAGAATTTATATGTGTGTAAACGCACCCACGACACAGGAGAAATTCCTAGTGTAATTATTTTTTTTAAAATAAGGAAGGTTAGTAGGTCCTCAGATCAGACCTATGTATGTATAAGTAGGCGCTACAATTTCACCATCCGGAAACCGATGTAGGAAATCGGTGTAGCGGTATCTACAAACGCCACATGAGAACATCTTGCATCTCGCATATAGACAATACTACGGTTGCACAGTACAGACTTGCCCAACAGTTGATGTTGGGAACTTGTATGTATGTTAGTTGAAGACTAACATATACAGAACTTCCCAACATGAATCGTTGAGCAAGTGCCCATCAGACACAACCCCCATCTAGACGGAGAATCCTCCCTTTTCTATGGAGGAAGAATGAACTTTATACCCTGTTTCTCCAACCTCTAAATTTAACTGACCAAAAACCAGTACACTGACATGTCCTAGAACTAAAAATTCTAAGTTATTTTATTTTACACCTACCAATCTAGACAGGAACCGTATTCTCTATAACATAAAGAACGAAACCAACAGTAAGGAATACGGTTGAGTCTCAAAAACATACCGGACAATCCCAAACTGTGTACAGACTTTCCTCAAAATACCGGACATCATTTATTTTTTACCGGACTGGCCTTGAAAATACCGGACTGTACGCTTAAATACCGGACATCTAACAACCCTACTAAAGAATCACTGAGTGGCAATAAATCTGTGAATTAAGGCCATCGGCAGGCGTGGTGGATCACAGCGCACTCCTTCGGGAAATGACGAGGTCTATGTCCGAGTAGCGAGAACATTATAAATAGATTATGCAATATAGTAGGTACAGACAGATCACAAGATAAATATTTACTTTAATTCCAACTGTATCTATAAGCCTTTATCATACCGTATCTTATCTAAATAAACGTGCATAATCTTTTAAATACGTGTTATTCACGTGTGCCCCAGTGTCCACACACGATACCTAAGTCAAAGCGTGCCACGATGCCATTTGTAGAAGAGCTTTCTCAACCGTTGAGAAACAAGCCCATTTAAAAACTTGCGCGCGGTTTGCATGAGCATAAAAATATTAAAAAAAAACTTCTTATATCTATAGCACAAATAAGTGGGACATGGCTCGGAGCGATAACGCGTCGATATGGTTTCCATAGACTACCTACACCGCGACAGATGATTATCCTAATAATTTATTGTTTGACCGGTATTTGTAATTCTTCCTCTTCTTCCAGTGCCTCTTCAATCCTGAAGGTTGGCCATCAGCTTGTATTCGATATTTGTAATAAGTATGGTAAATTACCATTGCTTACTTTAAGAAGCACCACCCACCAGACAAGGTCTTGCCGCCAAGCGATTCGTCGTGTTCCGGCATGATGTCTGGTGAAGCCGTACGGAGGACGGGTCTGAGCAGTTGTGTTGCGATGTGTGCCGGGTACGATGCGCCAAATGTTGTTGTGTCGTGAGTTTGGTCGTGGAGAGTCTCCAGATCAATTTCCCTCTGGCGCAGATTCGTTGGTCGTGTTGGTCTTGGGTTTAACATTGCACCACCTCGCTCAACTGCCGTCATCCTTCCTATTCCTAAGTTTTTTAAGTGAATAGGCTTAATAAACCAGTGCGCTTTACCATCAACGATTACATCACTGCTTACCATCTGGCGGGATTGCAGGCAAGCACTAGTTTATAATTATTAAAAAAAAAAAAAAAAAAAAAAAAAAAAAAAAAAAAAAAAAAAAAAAATATATATATATACAGGCGGTCATTAATTTTGCCCTTTATTGTGGGTTGGAAATCATCAAATGACTTCTCCCGCTTTGGGCGGAACGGGAGGAAGCATCCGACTTTAACTCATTGAATCCCACCTGTATTTCTTCATTTGCCTGTGCCAGCAGCCACGGTAACTCTTTCGAAGAACCCGCTATCATGGCAGATGGTTATTCAGGCCTTACAACTGATATAATACGCTAAGCAGTACCAGTCCATCATCAAATTGTTAGAACATTGTACACCGAGCTTCTATATTAGTTCTCAATAACAATGATTTACAAGCAACATTATAGGTATCATTTGAACAGTGCGTGCCGACTGATTGCCTCTCGTTATAATACAACAAATGATGATAACTCAGTAATATTGGTAGATTCCACGCGACCGTCGTGATCAATGATTGTTTTATTAATTCCGGATTCCTAATTTCTAGTTTCTAATAAGAGTGATTGTTGTTAATATAATATAATCAACCTGTTTCCACTTCTGGGACACAGGTCTCCTCTCTGTGGTAAGGGAGTGGGCCGTGATCTACTATTGCGGGTTGATAACATGCACCCAAAATGATACAGCAACTGACGAGGGCAAACTATAGGCGAAAAAAATTGTATTACAGAGTAACAAGGGTATGAAGATAATGAGCAGGCAGCTGGACTATATTGACAGAAGAATTCAGTCTATAGCCCCTATACCGTAGAGGGTGTGGAAAAGAAGGTCAATTTAGACATATCACTAACCTTCAGTAATTAGTTGATACAGACACGACTGTTGGCACCCAAACAAAATTTGGGCGCCGCCTAATGTGTCACATAACATTAGCATGGTTATTTCATCATCAACCTATTTATCGTCCCACTGCTGGGCACAGGTCTCCTCTCGTACAGAGAAGTAATTTAAAATAAATAAAATAAAACCCTGAATTACAAAAAAAAAAAAAATATATGTTTACATTAAGCGACTGCCTACCACCAAAACCTAGTTACTGGATAATACGATAATTTTCTCGGTGGCAGGCCATAACATCAGCTGCCGGCAGAAGTTACCACGCACCAGACAAAGTCTTGCCGCCAAGCGATTCGTCGTGTTCTGGCATGATGTTTGGTGAAACTGTACGGAGGACTGTGTGCCAGGACGCGCCAAATATCGTGTCGTGTCGGGAGTTTGGTCGTGGAGGGTCTCCAGATCAATCTCCCTCTGGCACAGCATCGTTGGTTGAGTTTTTGAGTTCAACATCGCCACACTCAACTGCTGTGTTCCTTCCTATTCACTCAGTTCTTTTTAGTGAATAGGTTCTTAATAAACTAGCGCGTTTTACCATCAACGATTGCATCATTGCTTACCATCAGGCGGGATTGCGGTCAAGTACTAGTTTAAGCCGTAACGACTGTCGTAACGCAAACCGGGATCAACGCCTTAACGTGCTCTCCAAGGCATGGAGGGGTCTCGGTGCTACACCACAATAAATCATAATAACTGAGATGAGGCACCCCCGCACCTAATCAAACAGATACATGGCCTATTTTAGTACACTCGATGCAATATTACTATTTGTAACCATTCCATTTGGCAAGTGCAAAACTGTTCCTGTTTAGTCCTGGTAGCCTAGTACACAATATTATGACAGGAGATATGTGACAAAATCATGTCGCGTCAAATTCATCATCATCATCATCGCATGCGAAGCCTTTTTCCAGCTCTGGAGTCTGGGGTCCGCTTTACCAGTCTAACTGCTGATTTTTGGCAAAACTTCGACATTTTCCGTGAAGCGACTGCCGTCTGACCTCCACAACCCGAAGGCGATATCGAAGCATTGCAGTTAGACCAATTGTTGGACTTTTGAGGGCTCCAACAACCCGTAACGACCGCGACTAGATGTTCGTACGGCAACCGGGACCAATGGCTTAAAGTGCTTTCCGAGGCACGACCAGACCAGTGCAAATATTCATATTCATGCATACAAATATTTGCACTGCGCGGGGATCGAACCCGCGCCTCCTTGCGCAGCGGCCGCGTTCGCTACCGCTACGCCACGGAGGCTGTCGATATATTATTATTATACAGGGTCAAATTATTTAGGTAAATTAGCTAACCAAGCCTGCAGACGCAATGTTATAAACTAAAAACGATCATACATATAAAATAAAAAGAATGAAAGTTGTTTTCTTTTTAAACGGGCGTCAACGACCGTTGTGGGTGTTGTTAATTAAAGTATGGCATGAAAAAGTTTGTTTTGTTTTAAGTATGGCTTGGTAAAAATTTGTTTTTTTTTTCATGTTCAGACGTCCATATCGTCTCGATTGCGAAGTTTGCAAAAAACCGACTTGATAAATTACCCCAGTTTCTGGGTAATCATTGGTGGTGTACAGGTATCTAAAGATGGTAATCCATTTACGGGCCAACCGCAACAGGCCTAGCTTCACCTGATAAATCAACCCTTTATTTTGTTATTGCTTACTTATATTCAGTTATTTTGGATTTTATTTCGGATCATCAACCTTTTATCGTCCTACTGCTGGGCACAGGTCTCCTCTCATACAGAGAAGCAATAAGCGTAATCACCACGCTTGCTCAATGAGGGTTGACGATTTTAGGTTTAAAGTCAGGTTTCCTCAAGATGTTTTCCTTCACCTTGTAATCAGTCATTGGTGTCCAAGATATACTTAGAAAGTATTCTAGATAAACGAATTCAAATGATCGAAATGCCTAGGCATATGGCACAATTACAAAAACTCGAGAAATTAATAATATCATTGGCGCCATATAAAATGCATTTAAGATCTGAATTCTGAAATATAGTCCATCAGAATAAAACACATATTACTTTAACTAATAAAGCAAAATACGCGGATTGTCGTGGAGTTGCGGACACTAGAGCGTATTACTTATTAACGAATAAAACTCATATTGCTGTCACTAATCTTGAAATGGCGTGTAGCGGTACTTACAAACGCCACAACAACGAGTCATACTGACGTCACACGAATTCTAGATCTCGCAAGCAAAGTTTACCGTACAATTAGCATACATGCAACTTCCCAAAATCAACTGTTGGGCAATTGCCCGCCAGACATAACACCCGTCTGTTCTGAGGATCCTCCCTTTCCTATGGAGGATGAGTGAACTTTACACCCTGTTCCTCATGCCTCCACAGCCGTTTTTACCAATCCATAATCTTCGTAACACAATCTATACTAAACCTAAAACGCAATGTACTGGTTTCATAATGCGCTAGCGCACTACACATCCACGTGATGGTGACGTCATCCGAGCAATCGCTAATTGCACATTATATTTATCTATTCTGCCGACGTAGACGTATGGCCATGAGACTCGTATACGGCTTCCACATTAGTGTAGGTCCTGTCTAGTGATCATCTAGTCGACCGGACTTCATTTTAAAGCGGAGAGTAACATTCCATTATGAATGATAATAATATATAGACGATGAATTAAAATAAATGTTGCATTTTATTTTCTCAACCAGTTCAAGGAAAGCCAAAAGCATTAAGATTTATCCACAAATGAAAACATAAGTACGAGTCCGGAACATTTTTAATTTTGACCTTGAGCTGGGCGATCTAACCCAATTTAGAACGTAATTTTAATAGAATGCGCTGAAACTCAATACTGGTTTTGCTATCATAGTCGCGCAGCCATGAGCCAACTGTACCCTTCGAACGTTCTTTGTGTCTGTCACATATATTTCTGGTCATTTTTGTTTCCAGTAACTTTTCATTTACATTGAATACACAGTCATGTAAATCAATTATATGTATATTAAGTTAAATACATTATTGCAGAGCTATTATCAAAACAAATAGCGTAGTCATTTCAACACCTCTCTTGAATTTGTATTTACGTATGGCTTTGTCATTTATTTATTTAAGTTTACAACCCATTTATGTAGGTATCTGTTTACCTATTTTATTTATATTTTTAACAGTTCCATCTCAACCAAAACACCTGCCGTCTAATTCAGCACTCATGATTGATTGGTAGAGAATGCCTAAAATGTTAAAGTCCGAATTTTGTAAATTTTTCATGAGCGAAAAGTATTAAAAAATAATAATATTAGTACTCCGTTGGGTTGCCTTTAGGTTGTCCTTAGCTGTTCTACAGGAGACAAAGTGGCTTATTTTTAGCCTCGGATATACAGTGTATGCTTCCGAGCGTTTGACACAATGCTCTGGGTCCAAAGTCCAATGTACTCTTTATGTAAATAAGGCAGTTTTGTTCTTTTATCACTCGAATCGAACGTGCCTACTGCACATTAACTTGATAGCAAAGGTCAGTTTTTGAATTCAGTTAATGATTACGTAAAAATTGATATCACATTTTTTTACTTATGACTAGTTTTTAATTATGCATATGACTAGTTAATATTAATACCCTCGAGTTATTTTGCAATGCATTCAGACTTTGGGGCAGATTTAAGGAGACGGTTTTCTTAACGTAATTATGTGTAATAAGTCTGCTTAAACATAAAACAGTACAGAGACTTCTCAATATTTAGAGATCGGGGGTGCCACAGGGATGTATACTTGGGCCGCATATTCAAGATCAAAGTCCTGCGGTTGCAACAGAAATTACACTACTTTTCATGTTTCAAATCAATAACACTCGCCTAACCTTATCTCAAATTTATTTGATTTGGTTTACAAATAAGTTAAAACTGGACCAATTTCAGATAATTACAGATTTGTGATAGGATTATTGTGAAGAACCAAATATTCCTAGAGATATTTGAAGAACGTTCTGTAGTGCAATATGTAGCTACGGTGGGTATATGCAACACGGAGTGACAAAGTCATGGTTTCAATCCGCGGGCTGGGTTAGGAGCTAGCGCCTCAGAAGACTGAGGCTCTATGGTTCCATAAACTGCTGAGGAACAGAGCTCCACCCAGCTTTTCGGTCCGTGTCGGAGATGCGCGAGTGCAAGTGGGGCGGTGCGGTCGGTTGGGTTTCGAAGGGCACTTCGAGCGCCTGGTTCCTCGGATCGAAAAGGCAGTGGGTGCTTTGCATAGAATGCTGCCCAATCTCGGGGGACCTCAGGAGGAAATTCGCCGTCTCTACGCGGGTGTCGTGCGATCTATGGTCCTTTAGGGGGCGCCTGCTTGGTCAGGTAGATTGTCAGGTGTTCGACGCTGCAGGACTAAAGTCAATAGACTGCAGCGGAAAATGGCCATCCGTATCGCATGAGGATACCGAACAATATCCTATGAGGCGGCAACGATTCTGGCACGTTTTTCGCCGCTAGATATCCTGGCGGATATGGAGGCAAAGGTCTATAACCAAATTCGCGATATCCGTCAAAACGGAAATAGTCTGCCAGAAAGCGTTTTCGAAAGGCTAAGGCAGCGGGAACGGCGACACGCGATCAAGCGGTGGTGCGAGCGGCTACAACAGCCACAATATTCGCACTAGCGCATAGTCTTAGCCATTTTGCCGCATTTCAAGCCTGGCTGAAAAGGGGGGACCGCATCTCCTTTAGACTCACCGGACATGGTTGATTCGATGATGACCTGAACAGAATTGGACGAGAAGCCACGACAAATTGCCATCATTGTGGAGGCATCCCAGATTTCGCACAACACACTCTCGAGGAGTGCCCAGCGTAGGCCTCGAAGCGGCAGATTCTAGTTGCCAGGATCGGGCGAGACCTGCCTCTGCCAGCAGTAGTGAAGGCTATGCTGGCAGCGACAGAAAATTGGATAGAAGTAGCTTCCTTTTGTGAGACCGTGATTGTCAAGAAGGAGGCCGCTGAGCGGGATCGAGAGAGGATTGATCCTGCTCGGAGAAGGTGGCGTCGAGGAGGCAACCGCCTTGGCGCCTAATACGCCTTAACCCGCTTGCCTAACAAAGGTAAGTGGAGCTTTGGGCTCGCGGGCGCATAGAGTAGGGACTTTGTGCACCCATCAAGTAACCCCAGGGAAGACGGTGGCACAGTAGTCACGTGCTGCTGAAACACAGCAAGACCTAGGGGGAGCCCCTTTACAGTCTCTCCAGATATGTGCCTTTACAAGCGTTGCGCAGGGGCGGTTCCGGAATTGGTCTTTTAAGAGGAACCAGGATCACCCCTATGTGCGGATGGTGATCACCGGGGTAGTTTTAGTGAGGTTAAAATCCCACTCTCCCCGACCTGGGTCCCCAGAGATCGGCTGCATTGGTATGTGCAACACAATAACAAAGAGATTTTTAGCATGGAGTCGTAGGTATGTAAACAGTAGCGTGTTTTTATACAATATTATGGAAGTAGTGACATGAAATAATACTTACAAATTTCCCATTCCTTAATCCAACTTTGCCATGGTTCACTGCTAAGGACACTGCATTTTTTAAGGCACTCATTTTACCTGCGAATAAGGAAAACATTGTCAATAGAAAAGTTAGAAATCAAGACATAGGAAAAAAGTTTTATTTTTTCATACATGTATATCTGAAGGATGCACGTTCCCTAAGACAAGCATTTGTTTGACTGACAAAACAAAATCCATCTCGTGACTATAATAATTTATAACAATTTTAAGTAATCGGCCATTTACTTCTTGATGTTATTTTTCGCCATCATTTGCTACATGCAATAGTAAGCTATAGTACAATAGTTTTAAAATGGGCTGGACTTCTTTGATAAGAAATGATATTAGCTGCTTTGGATAGAAATAAGTGGAATAAGTGTTATTTATACAGAGCGGTGCTAAATTAAAAACACGAACAATGCTGGTTCATAGGAATAATCCTAAACCATAGAAAAAAAACCTAGCATCAAATATAAAAAAAATAAAATTTCAAACAAACTAAATCGCATAAAATTGCAAACGGAATATCCTTTAAAAACATTGGTTCACTGACCTCCGATCGGCGACAGCGCGATATTGTATCGACTTGCTTTTTTCGCGCCATTATTATTAAAGTTTAGTACCGCAAGGATGCGGCGGTCATTAACCTGTAAGCGCTTCCTTATCAACATGTATATCATGTAGAAAATGTGAAAAATGAAAAACAATTTCCTGTGATTAAACTAATGGACATATTTATATATTTTTTTATGGGTAGACTGGGTAAAGCGACACTCTTTGGTAACACTGGATGCCAGACGGGGCGAACGACTGAACATGTGTTTTGAGGCGCGGAAGTGACTTGCTGTGTAAAAATAAATGGTCACCCAGCCACGGACTAACAGCGGCGATCGTCCCTTAACATGATCTACCAGTGCGGCTGTTACTAGCCACACGCCCCTTTGGCAATAGTTCCGAACAAAAGCCAGGAGTCATCATCTCAGCATTAATCCCAGTTGCATCCGAAGCTTTTTTCAGCTTTGGAGTCTGGGATCTGCTTTACCAGTCTAACTGATGATTTTGGCGAAACTTTGATGTTTTCCATGAAGCGACTGCTGTCTGACCTCCACAATCCGAAGGCGATATCGAAGCATTGCAGTTAGACCAATTGTTCGAATTTGAGGACTCCAACAACCCATAAGGACTGCCACTAGATATTCATATAATCATATGGCAACCGGGATGAACATGCTTTCCGAGACACGATCAGTGCATGGGCCACGAGCAAACACCGGGAGTGCTTGCGCTTTAATATAACTTAACAATTAAAAGATATAAAATACAACTGCATTGTCATTTACTCAAAGTAGGTGAGCATTTTATATATTTTGTAATTACAAATGTTACATAGTTTGAAACAATAAGTCAGTTGTACATGACACATTGACTTCTGATCCCTGACAGAAACTTTATCATAATTACATAGGTAACCCTTGTTTGGTTAATAGGTAGGTTTTTCTATCCTTTAAGTTTCTGCCAATAGCGACTAGGGTTATTGTTAGGTAATTCTTCTATTTTCTTTTTTCAAATATTGTTTTTTTTTTATATTCTTGGATGTATAAAATGCTAAATACTCTAAGAGACAGGCCTAGTGTTGAGTTCATAAGCAAAATGCTTACTTCTGTTTTTTTTTTTTAATGTACTCCTAGACATTATTATAGACAATACAGAAATGTAAACACAACTGGTTCTAGCAAACAAAGAAAAGTATACCTAAAATTGAACTTCAGAGCTTAGAAATTTAACAAATGTTTAACAGTATTTATATGTTATTTAAAATATTATGGTTTTAATGTAGGAAGTTCAAAGCTCAGCCTAATGGCTGAGAAGTTACTATCTCAATATCAGGTAAGTTTTAAATAAGATTTATGTCTATAACAATTTAGAAAATTAGCAAGAATGTCTCAACTAATAGCAGCAGTGTTAAAAATGGAATTTAATTTATTAAACAGTAGTATGTGTTACAAAGAACTTAAAAAAAATGTTTTAAAAAGAGATTATAGTTTTTCTATATTATATGGCCAGGAAGGCTGTTCTTCAGTGTTATTCCTGCTATACCCAAGTATTCCCTTACGAAATATTTATTGTGATGGATTTGGTTTAATTTGAGTATATTATTAATTTAAATGATGCAGTTTAGTAAATTGTCGGCTAGTAGCAACATTATAGAGAAATAGTTATGCCAAACATATAACTATTCTGTGTTTATTATTAGTTTCAAGGTTATCAAGAATTTACTCAATTATAAATTATGTACCTATCCAGATAGCAGCCATCTAAATCTATTGTTTATTTCCGCTTAACATACCTCATTAATTTTAATTTCTTGCGAGTTGTTTTTTATAATATTTTTTCTAAGAGTACTATTACAGTTTGAGTATATATCAGATACATACTTATGCACCGTGTTGTTTTTTCATTTAATGCTACATTAATTATTATCGCTAAGACATAGTAATTATAATTAAATAATTTATTATGTTCAAACAGTTTACCTACCCGTTGTCGTAAATTATGACACATAAATAAACTAATATGAATAGATTTCTACAAAAAAAGATGTCTGAAGTACCGGTGCAACATAAGTTATAATTTCCCTGTACGCCCGGCAAGTTCTAAAGTGCACATAATTCTGCACCTAGTAACGACCAACAGTTATATTAATTAATCAGTAAATAAACAACTTACCGATTAAAACAATTTTGGAAAGGACAAAAGTCAGATAACTGCAAGATATTGAAACTTGGGAGAAACTAGTCGATAGAACAGAGGCACTTAACACTACAAAAACTAAAATTTATTTTAGTTTAGTAAAGCAACAATGAACAAACACGCCCCCACTGCGTGATTTTTAGACCTGTGACAAACCGTATGTATTCGTTACTGAGTAACGGGTGCTTTATCTAGTATGAAGTAACGAAACGTTACACTCGAATGCATTTCGTTACTCGTACTTTTCGTATGAGCACCTACACTGTTTCAGTTCACGCTAGTATAATGCATCAGAAAAGTCATCATATAGTATAGTATCAAAACATCGTTACTACTTTATATTTCCTAGTAGTATTTGTTGCTTTTTCTTTATTATAATCGATGCGTAATGTATTGCGATGTACAGTCGTATGATGTATAACGAATTCAGTCGTATTGCGTACGCGTACAGTACGCGTAAGGTGTCAGAAGTAACGAGTAACGTAACGATACGATAGTAACGAGTACTGATTGTTAAAGTAACGAATACATGCGGGTACACTTTTTTTCGTTACTTTTACACCTCTGGTGATTTTGACGTGCCCTATTTGTGAAGTGCAGCCACCGCAAAAATAATGGCAATTCAGATTTTAGAGGGTAACATTGCACGACTGCACTGATGATAGAAATAATCAGTCAGATTGATAAGAATGACGTCCAGTGAAATTAAAGCAACGGGCACGTTCTGAAATAATATAACTCTACGTGTGTTCAGAGAGGAAAAATAGCTCCTTTCGATAAAAATTGCTCGAATTCAATCTAAACTAACACAAAACTGTGCTGAAGTTTCTTAATTTTTGTGTTTAATTGTTTTTTTTTAGAACATTATATGTAACTAGTAGCCACCCGCGACTTCGTTCGCGTGGAGTTAGTTATTTGAACATTTTATTTTATCGCCAAAATGTACAGCATACATTTGAAATTTTTGTTATGCTCCGCTCTTATTAGTCGCAGCGCAGCGCTCCTATTGATGTTATATAGCCTAAAGCCTTCATGAAATAATAGGCAATCTATTTTTTTTTCAAATCAGACCAGTACTTCCTGAGATTGTAGCGTTGAAACAAACTAACAAACTCTCTAGTTTTATATATTAGTATAGATATATTATTTCTGAACGATTTTCGAAACGACAATGTCAGAATCACATTGTTTTAGAAAGTGTCAATGTCAAAGACTCGTGTAAAGTGTGGTATTGAATGCATAAGAAAATTAACACGCATTTAAATTATATGAATATACACGTACAAAGTAA
Organism: Sesamia inferens; assembly: GCA_037179545.1. Classification (NCBI taxonomy): domain Eukaryota; kingdom Metazoa; phylum Arthropoda; class Insecta; order Lepidoptera; family Noctuidae; genus Sesamia; species Sesamia inferens. The sequence goes on along the minus strand of CM073935.1, from coordinate 8,659,927 downwards.
TCCAAAATGAATGAAAACGATGGAAAAGAGTTTGCAGAACTTGGTGTTAAGACATGGCTTATCAAGCAGTTATTTAGTCTCGGTATATTTCATATTTACCAACACAGTGTTTACCACAAATACCCAAAAATAATGAAAAATTTAATACCCAAATCCTTGACTGTATTAGTATCTCCAATTCTCCGTATCTCGTCTTTGTCTAACATTCTGATTCATCTATACTTTGTTGTTTACATCTGTGCTTAAACATTTTTTTTTTATTTAAGAAACGGTTTTTAAAAGGTTGTATTTTTCCAGGTATTAGAAGTCCAACACCAATCCAAAAAGGTTGTATATCTCACATATTAGCTGGCGAGGACTGTATTGGAGCAGCTAAAACAGGCTCAGGCAAAACATTTGCATTTGCTCTCCCTATACTTCAACATTTGGCTGAGGACCCCTATGGGATCTTTGCGTTAGTGTTAACTCCAACACATGAGTTGGCTTATCAGGTAAAAGAGAAAATCTCTTTTCTTTTTCTTAGTGTATTGATGGCAACTTAAATAGACTTTGCTTAATATTTCACCATTTCTTTAGCACCACTAACAGCATCCATTGAAGAACCAATTAAAATATAAGATGACATGTACTTAATTTTGACATTGATTTTGAAGTAAATTCTGCTTAATTGTGATAATATTGGTGTTGTTCACAAACTAATGTAATTTTGAGTTAAGTGACTCTTTTTCTTTCAATTTCATTAAGAAAAGGATAAAATATAACATTTTAGTTTAATCCTGTCAAAATAAGATACTCCATAGACAGTTTAGACACAATTATAAACATGGCAACCAAAAATGCACCAATTTACGTCAGGAGCAGACTAATTTGACAGGTCTAATATAACATTTTATCTTCTGTCCTCTTCTTAATAAAATATAAAGATAAAGATGCGCTGAACTTAAATTTAATTTAGTTCGTGAACTAGGGAATCGGGGTCTTAAAAATCTTAGTATTCGTACTTAATTATAAGAATGACATCTCAATATTTGTACACCATTATGATGTTATAGAATGTGTAGAACTTGACAGTATTTAACACCAAACCAAACTATGTGAAGAATATTCTTACAAATAAATAAAATTATTCTGAACTAGCTGTTGCCCGTGACTCCGTCCACGTGGACTTCAGTTTACAGCGCGCGGTGGTTCCGGTAAATTAAAAAGAAAAAAGAGCTCAGTTGATATAAAGTAAGGGTCTGTTAAAATAATGGGAGCAATATGTAGTATGTCTGCATTAGCTCCCATTTTCGCAACATTTTTTGTTACTGCTCTGTTCCTATTAGTCTTAACGGGATGTTATACAGTATGTTAAGAAAACCGATCGAGTATCGATAACTGATTCTACTAATGGATACAAAACCGGTCTAAACTTTAAAAAAAAAATTCCCACTAAAAAAATAAATATTATTTTGCAAAAAGAGGTAACTTAATAAATGTGCGTTGATCACCCTTCCGCGGGCGGCGGGCGGCAGGGCACGCGGCACGTGGTCGCATCGCTGTTCGCTCATAATAATACCGGTGTTGTCACTTTTTAAAAAATTACCAAATTTCGGGGAAGTTGGAATTAATTCGCGGTAAAAAAAGATTATTTCAAAATTCATTTGTATTGGTACTATGATGATTACGTAAAATTTTATATTATATTTGGTCATGTGTTTACCTAATCTTTATTATCCTTATGGGTCGGACAGGGTTTTCTTAACATACTGTATAGCCTATGTCCTTTCTCAGCCTTTAGACTATCTGTGTACCAAATTTCATTACAATCGGTAAAGTAGTTTTGGTGTGAAAGCCGGACAGACAGACAGACAGAGACACTTTCGCATTTATAATATTTATATGGATTATGCACATAAGAAAGCAGCATGCTTATAATTTCTTTTAATAGTCACCCGTATTTCTATTAATTTATCTAAAATTCTATATTCTGAAGTTATACATATCTGTAGTTTGTTTGTATGAACCCACCAATCTCAGGAACTACTTGTTTGAATTAAAAAATATCTTTTTGTGTTGGATAATCCATTTATTGAGGAAGACTAGGATATTTAACATAACATTGCAACCAATCGGAGAAAGGGAACAGTGGAAAATGTGTAAAAAACGGCGAAAATTTGGGTTTCTTTACTGTGTGCATTGTATTTAATAAACAGTTCAAGTTACCCAAAAAGTATGATATTTCTTTATTATTGATATTAAATATGTATAGATTTGTCCAAGACTCACCTACGCTGGTGCCCTGGTTTGGCAGTGTCGGCTTCTGTAGGGTACTTCTTGTCTGTGCATTTAGAATTAGATCTGGCCATGTTTCAGTAAATAAGTTCCTTTCAGTAATGTGTGTAACTCAAACTAATTTGTATACTTATTGTGGTGCAGAAGAAGACTTGATACATGTGTTGCTGGAATGTGGTCAATATGTGACTCTACGGAATAAGTTTCTAGCTGAAGTGCCGCTGTGGGATGGTTTGCTGAACATAACATTGAGCAATCCATGTTCACATGCGGCAAGGGCCCTATTTCGCTTGTGGAGAGAAATAATGAAGGAAAGATGATTTCTTTTAGTACTGGAGGTTCCCCATGAGGCCGGCATAGTCACTCCATGTGTACTGAAAGCCTCGCAAAAACAAAAGTATAGATTTCTTAATTGCGATCATAATAACAGAAATTGACTTTGAATTGTATTGTAATAAATATTAATGATGTTATAATAGGCTAAAATTAAGCAAAAATTAAAGACTCTGTAAGAACAACATCTGTATTTAAAAATATATCGATTTATTTATTTTGCATATTTTTAAGTTAACTTAGTAATGAAACAGAATAAAAAGAAAAATTTCTTTAGCTTCTTTTGTTTATATTACAGATAGCAGACCAGTTCAGTATACTAGGACAACCTCTCAAGCTTAGAGTGTGCATTGTGTCTGGAGGCTCAGATCAATTGGAAGAGTCTCTAAAGCTTGCAAAACGGCCCCACATAGTTGTTGCTATGCCAGGACGTTTAGCAGACCATATTTCGGGATGTGACACTTTTAATTTGAAGAAGATTAAGTATTTGGTGCTGGATGAAGCTGACAGGTAAAATTATGATGATTGTGAACAGTAAAAGAAATAAAATATGTTCTTAACTGTCATTCCTGTAAACAATAGTAATAATAATAATACGAAAATTACCAGACGAAGTCTTGCCGCCAAGCGATTCGTCTTGTCCCGGGATGATGTCTGGTGAAGCCGTACAGAGGATGGGTCTGAGCAGTTGTGTTGCGATGTGTGTTTGGTCGTGGAGGGCCTCCAGATCAATCGCCCTCTGTTGCAGCATCGTTGGTCGTGTTGTTGGGTTTAATATTGCTCAAGTCGGTAGTAGGCAATAACAAGTAGAATCTATCTGACGTTGCACCGAAGTCTTACCTTACGTCCACGAAGCCTGTCACTTATTTCGCCTCGGTAGTCGAATGCAGACTGACTGCGGGCTGGCGTCACGGCGCTTTATATAGGTCAGCTGATCGAACATTCCAGATCAGAATAATAGCGCATAGTTTCGAGTACGTTCAGTAGATACCTACAGGTACTGCCCGGGGACGAGTCTCTAGAAATTTCGATATCGACACTTCGTTGACAATATTGATGAAACCTGTATCGTTCGTTAGGCCATCCTAGGTCTAGCAATGCGTTTTACATTGTACGGACGACAGCAGGTCAAGCTACCCGAAACTGTCAGATAATCCCAATCAACCTTGAGCCTTAACGTTTTAGAGATAAAGTTGAAAATCTATTAAAGAAATCTGACACATTGTAGTAGCTTGAGGTGTTGTTGTTTGTAGCTCTACAATGCCTAGGTCTCGAGATATAGGGCTTAAAAGTTACGTACTGCATGCCACGCGATATTGAACCTTATGCCATCGACATAAGGTGCATTCGTAACAATTTAATTACATTATCAATTCAAATGAAAATATCTAATTCTCCGTGCTTGAGAGTCATTGTTACAGAATAAATAAAAAATCTAGGGATCAACTTTCGCTCATATTATTTGAAATTGAACTTCCATCTTATTTAAATAAATATTTTATTTACAGATACCACAAAAATAACTCCATATTTAAAAACACTGTTTGTTTTCAGACTATTCAGTGAATCATTCCAAGAAGATCTGGAGACAATATTTAATGCATTACCAGTTCAGAGACAGAACCTACTATTCTCTGCTACTATCACAGAAGATGTCAAGGCATCTAAACTTCTTCCACTTAATAAAGATGTAAGTTTTTCTCTTTAACACTTCAGAACGGAATTTCCAAAGTAACATTGGTTTAGCTCTTTCGTTTTTCAAATGAATCCCTTTTTTCAAACCGACTTTGATGACGCTTAAGCACTGCGTGAAGTAGTGAAACCTCTATGTAAAGTCGTCTGCTGAAGTGGTGGCCTAGTGGTTAAAACACTAGCCTCTCAAGTATGAACGTGCGGGTTTGATTCCAGGTCAGGCAAGCACCAATGTAACTTTTCTAAGTTATATGTGCTTTCTATGTAGGTACCTATATTTTGGATACCAATGACTGGTTACAAGGTGAAGGAAAACATCTTGATGAAACCTAGACTTTAAGTCTGAAATCGCCAACCCGCATTGAGCAAGCATGGTGATTACGCTCAATCCTTCTCTGTATGAGAGGAGACCTGTATCCAGTAGTGGGACGATAAAAAAAAAGAGCTTGATGATGATGATGATGAAGGACTGCGTAAAGGCATTCCACAAAGGTTCCCACTATTAAAACACAAGTTTCTTCTCGTTGGGAGGCAACGAGCCTTAATACCACACGGGTCTAGAGCGATTTCGTAGATTCTATGCTATCCTACTTCCTACTAAATATAAATGAGAAAGTTTGTGAGGATGTACGTATGAATAAAATCACGCAAAAACTACTCAATATATTTGAATGAAATTTGGCACACAAATGGCTTATAACCAGGAATACATTATACAGAGTGGTGCTGACAATACGAAAATAAATGAAAACACGAACAATGCTGATTCATAGGAATAATCCTAAATCACAGAAAAAAAACCTAGCATAAAAAATAAAAAAATTAAAATTTCAAACAAATTAAATCGCATAAAATTGCAAACGGAATAGAACAGATCGGCGGCAGCGCGATCCTGTATCGACGTGCTTTTTTTCGCGCCATTATTATTAAAGATTGGTACTGCAAGGACTAGGACTCATTTACCTGTAAGCGCTTCCTTATCAACATGTACATCATGTAGAAAATGTGAAAAATGAAAAATAATTACCTGTGACTAAACTAATGGACATATTTATACAACGTGTAACATAAAGGGTATATACATACCAAGGGCATGGCATCATTACATGATATCAAACGATATTGGAAGGGTTTATTAATCCTATCTCTTTATGTTAGGAAGTTCTGAGAAAAAGCACCGCCTGTGATAAGCTACTACCATACTAGGCGCACATAATTATTGGAGACATTTATCGTTATTTTGGCAAGTAACAAGTAGTTATTAACGTATGTAGTGCGGTGCCACGTTTGTTATAATTTGAATTTAAGAAACATACGGAACGGATAATTTGTTATCAATTTTTTGAGTTGAAACCCTTCCGATATTGTTGATATGCATGCCCTTGGTATGTATATACTCATTATGTTACACGTTGTATATTTTTTATGGGTAGACTGAGAATGTGTTTAGATACACGATGTTTAATTTATTGTCGTATTGTCAGCACCACTCTGTACATACAGTATGTTAAGAAAACCCTGTCCGACCCGTGAAGGTGTTGTTAGGTATCGATAACTGATTCTACTAATGCATACAAAACCGGGCTAAACTTAAAAAAAATCCCCCTAAAAATATTGTTTCGCAAAAGGAGGTAACTTAATAAATGTGCGTTGACCACCCTTCGCCTGCCGCCAGCGGGAGGCGGGCGGCAGGACACGCGGCACGTGGTCGCATCGCTATTCGCTCATAATAATACCGGTGTTGTCACTTTTTAAAAATTACCAAATTTCGGGGAAATTGGAATTAATTCGCGGAAAAAAAAGATTATTTCAAAATTCATTTGTATTGGTACTATGATGAATACGTAAAATTTTATATTATATTTGATCATATGTTTACCTAACCTTTATTATCCTTATGGGTCGGACAAGGTTTTCTTAACATACTATATAAGATACATTTTATCCCAATATTCTTACGAGATCGAAACTTATGCGGGTGTAACCGCGGGCCTCAGCTAGTGCTTTGCTAGCGATTGCTCAGCCACAGCGGTAACCGTGTCATCTAATTTCCTACACTGACTGCTAAATAGTGATTAGAAAATTACCTATATATAAGCTAAGTGCATCCTTTTCTTTCTATTTCATTATGAAAAGGATAGAAGATAATATTTTAGTTTAATCCTGTCAAAATAAGATTCTCTATAGACAGTTTAGACGCGATTATAAACATGGCGACTAAAAATGCGTCAATTTACGTGAGGAGCGGACTAATCTTATCATTATCTTTTCTCATAGGTCATGGCAACTTTAAAAGTAAACTGTATTCTTTTAAATTTGTTCCTTCGCCTTTATGTCAGTGTTCTACATCGAACTGTGAATTTGAACAGTCCGCCCATAACTTCTTGTGGGAGTGTATTTTTTGGCGGAATGAACACAATATTATGTTGGATTATGTACAAGTTACATCCGGAGTCGTTTATTATACGGACCTTGTAGAAACTAGAACCAATTTCCGTGCGTTCAGGCCCTTTTGCCATACCTATCATTGGAATCAATTGTAATAGCACATACCTACTTAGGACACATTAACTTAATCAAATTTTATTCCGTGGTACTTGGCTATCTGGGCTTCTCCAAGTTGCAATAATGTCCCTTTGTGCCGATTGGCCTAGTTCTGTTCTGTCTCCTGCTTATAATGGAGGGAAGTGGAAAAAAAATCTCCGCTATTCTTTTCTGATTAATTTCGTTGCGGGACCCAAGACAGTTGAATCGTTTCTCCGGGACTCGTCGAGCTTCATTGCTCGGCGTTTTTCTAGCGGTCACCACTGTTGATTCTGGCTTTCAGGAGTTGCAGTGGGTGGGAAAATGTGTGACGGGTTAACATTTTATCTTCTGTCCCTTTCTTAATGAAATAGAATGAAAAATATATACTGAACTTTAATTTAGTATAGTTTGTAAAAAAGGGAATCAGCGCCACTGACTGCTAAGTAGTGATTTGAAAACCTATTGTATCATCTCTTTCAGAAACTTCTTACATGGACAGAGACTGATAGCCAGCTGACAGTAACCACTCTAGACCAGCGATACGTGGTGTGTCCTGCGTACGCACGCGACGTGTACCTAGTGCAAACACTACGGAAGTACCGCGAAACTAAACCCAGCAGTCATATCATTGTGTTCACAGATACTAAGAAGTAAGTGATACCTTTGTACTGCTTACCTTTTTATTAACAAAATGGATTTTATGGTTTTTTATTTTTACTATGGCATCTCCTAGTTGTGACTACTTAACCGGACTCTCCTGTGGCTGCCTTAAATGAATTTAAAGCCTCCAGCCGGGGGCACATAATAACTAAGCGACAACAAGCTAAGAGCACCGCCCCGGGGGGTTCGAACCTCAGCTTAGGGCGTCGCTGGAGAGAACAGCAAGGGACGGCTGGATCGAAATTTTTATTCTTATTTCGGTTTGATGACCGCGGCGTTTTCTAGTACTAGCTCTGAGAAGAAACGGCCGAAACAAACTCAGAGGTCATAGTCGGGAATTTATAATTTGCAAAGAAATACATAATCGTAATCGTTTATGAATAAACACACCAGTGTTTGAGGGGAATTCATAAACGATGATTAAAGTTAAGTGACGTGCATACGCCTAAAATGTATTGTTAAAGAATCGCTAATCACTAGTTAACTTTAAACATCGTTTAAAAATAAGGAGGATTAAATTAAAACGAAATGTCTCATGTGTGTACGGACGATAGTTGGTCAACCAACTACAAACTGTCAAATATTCCTCATTAGCAAAGTTGAAAATGTAATTAGGAAATCTGACAGATTGAGTAGCTTGATGTGTTGTTGTCTATGCGAAACTGAATGTTTAAGAACTCCAAATGAAAATACTTATTTCTTTTTTTTTTTCTACCAGAGAATGCCAAGTCCTATCGATGATGCTGAACGCTATATCAATGGACAACGTTTGCCTCCACGGTTTCATGAGACAAAAGGAACGGGTGGCCGCTCTCACTCAGTTCCGGAGTAACCTTAAATGTACGCTGGTTGCTACTAACGTCGCTGCGAGAGGCTTGGATATACCTACAGTGGATTTAGTGGTCAATCACAAGCTGCCTTTGGAACCTAAGGAATATATTCACAGGTAGAACATAAAAATAGTTTATTTTTATCTTTTAAATTCCATTTGCAATCGTTTGACGGACCATAGGCTAATTATTTCCATGACATAATATGGAGTTCAGTAACTAGCGGGCTTAGAAGCAAGGATGGACGAGTTTTGTGTTGTAGCGCGTAGGTCGTGTCGCGTAATTAAAACTCAGATGAATCGAACTTTGTGTATTGCACGAATGTAAAGTAGTACAATGTATTTGACGTGTAAAATGACGCGATACAAGAGTGTGATCAAGGAATGGACTGTAATGTAATAAAGATGTAGAATATAATAATGATGTACAATGATGTTGTATAATGATGTCGTATAATGATGTGTCTTACAAGCTATGCACTCACTTAAATACTAACTATCTCTAACTAATAGTGGGGTAACCAATAGCGAATCAGCTTGCTGTCCTGCGGAACTCCACGCGGTGTTGCGTGCGTTCTTGATGCTGATTCGCTAATCGAGGCAGGACGCGGCGTATGATTGGTTGATGTAGAAGCCGCGCCAGTTCAGTCTTCACGTGCTAGACGACTCGCTATAGTTCCCACGGACGTTGGTCCTGCAGATGTGTTCTGGGGTGAAATTTATGGGAACCCTCGCTGCGGGAGCCAGGGTCGGAACCCTCGCTGCGGGAGTCAGGGTCGCAGGGACGCGCGCCATGACTTCCGCGTTCCTCGGTGTGGGTGATTTATAGTCCTTTGTTTAGCTGTGATCTGGTGTGAGTGATTTATAGTCCTTTGTGTAGCGCCCGTGCTACACTATTCCCCCCTTTTTTAGCAAAGCGTACGTAGCGTGCAGGCGTCCTGACGATCCTGCCTGATCTGGTACGTTGTTCCCTCGTATGCGGGTCTGGATGTAGGCTGGATTGCTCATCTGTGGTAGCTGCAGGTGCTTGATTGGTCTCGCTGTTCGTATGCCCGGGATCATCTTCTGTGTTGATTGTGTACGCAGGTTTGAGGCGATCAATCGATATATTGCTAATTCGTCCTGGTAGCTGGATTGTAAAATACTTTTCTTTACGTTCGATGATCTTGAATGGACCTTGGTATGGATGCTGCAGAGGTTTGCGGACGGTGTCATCGCGTACAAACACGTGGCTACATGTTTGTAGGTCGTTGTGGACGAACATACATCGCTTGTTTGCATGCGATTTGTATGTAGGTGTGAGCTTCGTGATAACTTCTTGCAGGTGATTGGCGTAGTCGTGGTCCATTTTCGGTGTAGCTGGTGTTGGCGATATGAAATCGCCTGGTAGTCGTATTGCTTGACCGTAGGTGAGTTGCGCTGCGCTTGTGTTAGAGTCGGAGCGGATAGCGGCTCTGAGACCCATTAGAACAGCAGGCAATTCGTCGATCCATTTGTTGCTGTTTCCTAGCCTAGCCACGAGTGCGGCTTTTAATGTCCTGTGCCAGCGTTCGACGATTCCGTTACTCTGCGGGTGGTATGCAGTAGTACGGGTTTTTTCTACACCGAGTAATTGAGCGAGGTCTCGGAATAGTCTACTTTCAAACTGTCGTCCTTGATCGGTAGTGATTCTTATTGGACAACCGAAACGAGATATCCACACTTCGTAAAGTTTTCTTGCGACGATTTCAGCGGTTGTCTCCTGAAGTGGTACAGCTTCAGGCAATCGTGTGCACCGGTCGATCATCGTGAGCAAGTATTTGTGTCCACATGCTGACGTCGGTAGCGGTCCAACGATATCAACGTGAATATGTTGAAATCGTTCGCTCGGTGGGAATGTTGCGATGTCACTATGATTGTGTCGCTGTACTTTGGTGTGAGTGATTTATAGTCCTTTGTGTAGCGCCCGTGCTACAGTGTTTTGTAATGCTGAATTTCAGGGTCTACTGATGTCTTGTAGTTAGTCTTTGTAGTTGTGGATTTCGTCGTTCCAAGCAAATCAAGGTGCATTCGCTCGCGATTATTATTTTTAAACACGATCCAACACTACAAATTTCTCTTGTACCTATATAAATATTTGTTCAGTGCGGGAATCGCCTCTTCCTGCGACAAGCAGAGTAGCAGTCAACTTAACCACCGCGCCAACCTTGCCGTCTAAACAGCTGTAGCGGTACTTACGAAACGCCACAAAACAAACACGCGTCATACTGACGTCACGGGAATTCTACATCTCGCAAACAGAGTTTACTGTGCAATTAACATATACAGTATGTTAAGAAAACCCTGTCCGACCCGTGAAGGCGTTGTTAGGTATCGATAACTGATTCTACTAATGCATACAAAACCGGGCTAAACTTAAAAAATAAATCCCCCTAAAAAAATAAATATTATTTCGCAAAAAGAGGTAACTTAATAAATGCGCGATAACCACCCTTCGCCTGCCGTCCGCGGGGGGCGGGCGGCAGGGCATGCGGCACGTGGTCGCATCGCTATTCGCTCATAATAATACCGGTGTTGTCACTTTTTAAAAATTACCAAATTTCGGGGAAATTGGAATTAATTCGCGGGAAAAAAAGATTATTTCAAAATTCATTTGTATTGGTACTATGATGAATACGTAAAATTTTATATTACATTTGGTCATGTGTTTACTTAACCTTTATTATCCTTATGGGTCGGACAGGGTTTTCGTAACATACTGTATACAACTTCCCAACTTCAACCATTGGGCAAGTGCCCACCAGACTCAACTGGAGGATCCTCCCATTTCTATAGAGGTTGAGTTATGGAGGGAATTGCACGATTTAATTCCCCCATCCGTTTCACCATCGGACGACCCGTCGTACGGCGAGTTTCCACCCTTATGTTGTTAACACCACTACGATCCGGACGAAGCGTTTCGCCTCCTCCTTTATACCGCGTACATCGAGGGACTGGAACAATCTGCCGGCGGCGGTGTTTCCGTCGGACTACAATTTGAGTGTCTTCAAGGCTAGAGTGAATAGGCTCTTAATAAACTAGTGCGCTTTGCCATCAACGACTGCGTCACTGCTTACTATCAGGCGGGATTGCGATCAAGCGCTGGTTTATAAATTATTTAAAAAAAAAAAGTAAACTTTACACCCTGTTCCTGATGTGTCCACATAGCTATTGTTTTAATGCTAATTGCTTGCTTGCTATTGATCTTAGAATACAATTTTATACTCAATGTAGGCAGAGTGTGTTGAGTTTTTCTGATAAGCCAACACAACTGGATCCCGTAGGTCCATAATGGCTTAAGGACTGAGTTGGGACCTCCTGGGCCAGGGTTGCGGGGTGGTTAAAAAAGAAACCGTGGCCCTGGCGCACAGGCAAGTGAAGAAACACGAGTGGGTTTTAGCAGGGGCGTGCACAGAGAATTTGTGTAGGGTATGCATACATACACTACCGAAATTTCTGTGCTTATATGTGGTAAAACTTAAAAAAAACGTAACGTGAACGTAGTTTCAATTTAGCATAATCGCGTACTTTTTCACATATCAACATTGAATTGATGTTTGTGCGTGGCTACAATGAACATCTAAATATGTGATTATTGATAAGAACAAGTCAAAAAAATGATATCCGTGGGATGTTAAGTTTTTTTTTCCCAATTGAATACAATGAAATGTTATTACTAACTCGACTGTAAATAAGTGATAATTTATTTAACAAAAAACAAAAAAAAAAAAATGCTGTCTATAAATTAAATCAACGCGCCTATGTTTTTTGACGTGATAACGTCTATTAAATCGGTATGCTGGGAGCCATTCGCGAAAACTGCGTAACGGCCGAATCTGACGCTACACGGAGTCCACGCCTACTAAAACTAACCTTAGCCTTGTAGCTTTAGAGTGCAATATTATTTACCTAAAAGCACGGTTGTAAACAATTAGTAGCAGTTTTTCGCATACATGATTAAAGCATTGATAGCCGAGTGGTGAAACGCTCGGATTAATATCGACTCGCTCAAGAGGTGCCGCGGATCGATTCCTGACGGCAACGGACGTTTTTTATCCTTTTTAATTTTAAAATTTTTCCTTTTTAATTTTTCTTTTTCTTTTTTCTTTTGCTTTTTTTTTTTATTTTTTAGAAAATTTAAACAAACTATTAAATAAAAATATAAATGTTATACATTACTTTATTTTAAATAATTTCATTGCACCCAGAAAAAATTACTATGTAATAGACGTTATCACGTTCAAATATCGGCAGTAGACGGAGTTCTACAGACAGCCAATTTTTTTTTAAATAACTTTGTAAAAATTAAGTATGCTCATACATACTTAATTTTTACAGAGTTATTTGGTAAAGCGCACTAGTTTATTAAGGCTCTTAATAAACTAGTGCGCTTTACCATCAACGATTGCGTCACTGCTTGCCATCAGGCGGGATTGCGGTCAAGCGCTGGTATACAATTAAAAAAAAAAATACTTGTTTGATTTTAGGGTTGGCCGCACAGCGAGGGCCGGCAGGAGCGGCATGGCGATATCCATAATCACACCCTACGATATACTACGACTCGGCGAGATTGAAGAGGCGATTAAAACCAAACTTTCTGAGTACACGATTGACGGTGAGTTCTATTTGGGTTCCTAGTTTTTGATGAAAAATAAAACAAAGGGGGCAATCGCGCTAAAATAATTCAACCAAAACAGAATTGCATACAACCAAACCAATACTTTAGTTATGTTTCGCATCGCGCTAACATTTTAACAGATAGTTTAACCATTACTGGATCACAATTGGAAAGTAATCGCTGTCATAATGATAATGTTGATACAAAGCTAACTTTTTTGTGCCATTTGTCAAACGATAATTTATTTAGTTTATATTATTACTCATACCTACATTGATTTTACTTCAGTCGAAATTAAAACTTTAGCGCGATACGAAATGTGATCGAAATTAAACCAAAACTTACGAACAAGAGTTTAACTTCTACGTTTTATTTAGCGGGATTGCCCCCCAGGTCGTTTCATAACGCGTAAACTAGTGCGCGTTACCATCAACGATTGCTTCACTGCTTACCATCAGGCGGGATTGCGGTCATGCACTAATTTATAATTATTAAAAAAAAAAAAAAAACAGTTTAGTTTGTGGACTGAGAGTGCACTACATTTTCTATTATCGATATAAGCGGCGAAGAAATATAATTTCTTTAGGTATTGAGCTGCATGCGGTTAGTTTTCAGCATAGTTGGGGGAGGCTTATGTCCAGCACTCTTCCCGGGCCGCAGAAGACGCACCGGGCGCCGGGAAGGGCGGATAACACCCTCTTCCTCACCCCATGAATGGGTCCAGGGGCGTGGTACATGGGGAAGTCCCCGCCCCCTATTGATGGACCCCGAGGCGGAGGCGCGCGCGAGTGTCGGCGCGCGCCTCTGCGGCGATGCACGGGGTAGTTTAACACCCCACTACCCCGTGCAGGAGAAGAGGCCCGACAGACCGGGCCAGCACGATGATGAGGGGCCGTGGAAGCATTTAGACTCCCGGGGCCCCACGTGCACTCGTGATAGAAGAGACACCGGGGTGGTTTTAGTCAGTAAAAGTCTGACAGACCCCGTCGCCCTCCCCAGGGCGGCGGACATCCTATGAGGATTTCCAGCCGGGAAAAAAAAAATTAGGCCTATGTCCAGCAGTGGAGGTTTTACGGCTGAAATGATGATGATAGTTGGGAGAAAGCTAAGCAAATAACTATGAAGTAAATATGTAAACAGTTTGGCCATCTTGTTTTCAGATGATGAAGCAGTAAAAATCTTCACAACCGTCAGCGTGACCCGTCGTGAGCAGGAAGCTCAGTTGGATAATGAAGAGTTTGAACAGAGAAAGAAGAACTACCGGGTCAAACGGTGGATACAAGCCGGAGTAGATCCTGACATGATGGAACAAGGGTGAGGAAACCCTATTTACCTATTTATTTTATACAATATGTAAAGAAAACCCTGTCCGACCCGTGAAGGTATTGTTAGGTGTCAATAACTGATTCTACTAATGGATACAAAACCGGGCAAAACTTAAAAAAAAAACCCCCTAAAAAAATAAATATTATTTCGCAAAAAGAGATAACTTAATAAATGTGCGTTAAGCACACTTCCGCGGGCGGCGGGCGGCAGGGCATGCGGCACGTGGTCGCATCGCAATTCGCTCATAATGGTATGTGTTGTCACTTTTTTAAAAATTACCAAATTTCGGGGAAGTTGGAATTAATTCGCGGGAAAAAAAGATTATTTCAAAATTCATTTGTATTGGTACTATGATGATTACGTAAAATTTTATATTATATTTGGTCATGTGTTTACCTAACCTTTATCATCCTTATGGGTCGGACAGGGTTTTCTTAACACACTGTATAACATTTAATTTAATTAACGCACTTCCTGAAAATAGTTTGTTCAGAATCGTTTGAATCGGTTTAAGTATTATTTTTAATCTAGATAATTTTTTCTCCCAAAAATAATTAAAACTTTGGAAATTCTTAAAAATAAAAATAATTAATACTTCTCTAGGTGGTAGGCCATAACATCGGCCGCCGGCAGAAGTTACCACCCACCAGACAAAGTCTTGCCGCCAAGCAATTCGTCGTGTTCCGTCATGATGTCTGGTGAAGCCGTACGGAGGACGGGTCTGAGCAGTGGTGTTGCGATGTGTGCCGGGTACGATGCGCCAAATATTGTTGTGTTGGGAGTTTGATCGTGGAGGGTCTTCAGATCAATCTCCCTCTGGCGCAGCATCGTTGGTCGTGTTGTTGGGTTTAACAGTGCATCACCTCGCTCAATTGCCGTCTTCCTTCCTATTCGATCAGTTTTTCCGAGGCAATAGGCTCGTAATAAACTAGCGCGCTTTACCATCAACGATTGCATCACTGCTTACCATCAGGTGGGATTGCAGTCAAGCGCTAGTTTATAATAATTAAAAAAAATAAAGTTGTCATATTAATCCTGTTGTTTGTACAGACTTTTAAAATCAATCGCAGTTTTACTTGTATTCATACAAATTTAATCATTCTATACAAAGTAAAGAAAAAAGAACCTTATTCCAAGAACATTAAGGTCTTCGTTCTCCAAGAATTGGTATAACTAATTTAATAAATAACAATGCATGTACCTATATGTTAAATTAAAAAGACGTGTGGCACTCGGGGACTGCCGCGGTAAAGCTATTGCATAGCATTTTGTATCAATTTATGCAATTATAATTATTTATTTATTTTATTTATGCAGTATTTTTTTTTCTTTGATATTAATTCAAGTTACACTTTTTGAGCGTGGTGACCGGTAAGAAAACAAATTTTTCTTTTATTAAATAAATAAAAAGTTAATATTATTTAAAATATTTTTATTATTTTACAATACATGTGGATTTTATTACCTTACAGTAGCTGTTGGTTATTCAGGAATATTTATCATTGAAACTATAGGTTTATGATAACTGAAATAAGAAACATAAGTTTGCGACTTAATATCCTCTAAATACCTAGAAAATACCGCGTCAATGGTGGTCCCATATTTTGTTGTGGACTTTTGTGGATCATTATTCATTTTCAAATTCAATGTTTTTGATAGAAAAGTTGTCCACCGCTCTGATTTTTTATCAGCGAAGTTAATGTTGAAATCGCCAGCCAAGATAAGTGGAAATTTATTACCATTTGTTTCAAGTATTTTCGAGCCACTCGAGTTACTCCAGTAAAGTGCGATGAATAAAATGCTCTACCTCGTCCAATTTTGGATTCGGAGAAATGTAAATTGCTACCATAACTATTTGTAGGCCATTTCTAAGTTTGCATAAGCACGCACAAATATCTCCAACAACTGAGCGCCTAACATTAACATCGCTAACGTGTGCAATATTTATTTCAATATTCGGAGTCATAATATTAGTAATATCATTTTTATTTTGGTAAATAGCTACCCCACCTTTTGAAACAGTATCTCGTTTGAACTGAACAATACAATTAAAATTAGGTATTTCAATTGGATTATCATGCGTCATGCAAGTTTCGGTAAGAAGTAACACATTTGTTTGTCTCGTAACTGAATCTTGTAAATCGTATTTATGACTATTTAGACTGGCAGTTGAAAGTCATTATTGAAATGCCATTTCTATTACTAATGAAATCTAATACACTTTGAGCAATCGTCTGAACACTATTTAAAGACAGTCTTTTGAATTCTTGCAACAATTGAAAAAACGGTCGCGTGAGCACTTTTTACTCTATAAAATCACGCGCTTTTATTTAGTAAACAACACTATAAATAATTTAAAAGTCCAATGAAAAATTAGCATGCCATTCATCTTAGCTTTTCCGTTAAAAAAAAAAGCTATTTTATAAAAACACTACTAAATTAATTTGAATAAAAGTACTTAATAATTAATTATATGAAAAGTTTTTAAGGTAGCCATGACAACGTCAATGACGTCTATGACATATCTCTATAGAAGACCTATTTCAGAGAGAAAATTAATCGCAAGTTTAGCACATCGCGACTATCAGTAACATGGCAAGTGTGTAGGACTGAGTTTGCGCCCTGCAATATGCATGCTCTTTTTGAAAATCTATAAATTGTTTTCAAAAGATGTAGTCGCACGCACACAAACATACCGTGCCGAAGACTGCCGAACTGAAACGACGTTAGACGATGGGGAGCGTGAGGTTTTTTCGTTACGGAATTTCTGGATTCGGTCCCCGCGCCCAAGGCCCGCGATAGAAGCTATGCAATAGCTTAAAAATTCAGTGTATGTATTATGATAACATAATATTCTGATTGGGGTTTTTGAGGGTCCGTTATTTACATTGTTTGAATAGAATAGGGGCAAAATATGATTGATGGATCGAGGATTTTCTACTGAAAAAAATCAAATAGAATTTATTTAGTAGAGATGTAACGGATAGCAGTTTGGCCGGATACCGGATATCCGGCCACCGGACGACCCTTATTCATGGTGGGCAGCTAACGCCAAACAATAAACAAATTTAATAAAGGTTGCTAAAATCTACCTTTCTGAACCTTGCAGCAGTGTGTATAGCAAAAGACTTTTTTCTGAGGCTGACCTTATTTATGAAGAGAAATGCAACCGGCTGCTACCTCCCAATGCAGAGAAATTAGTAATCCTTCACCATAATTTGCCCTTAGTGCAGTAGGAGTACTAATTCATTAATTTTCTTTGTGTTACATTAATTTACCATTGTGTGATTAAAAATATAAAACTTAAACTAATTATATTAAAGTGATACTAACTAAGTAAAGCAAATAATTACTCAAAAATAGGATTCTTTTATCTAGGTTCATTATTCGGCCGGATGGACATCCGGCCGAATATCCGGTATTTGATAGTATTAGGACAGCCGGATACCGGATAGTTACCGGATATCCTTTGCATCTGTAGTATTTATTCCATATAGATGTTTTGCTATAAGAGTCCTCCATGCTCTAGCGACACATAGGCATGCAAAACGTTTTATTTAAACATACTTGAATAATATAATTTCAATTAGACATACAATTTCAAGTAATTGTGTCACTAAGCAACTTAGTAGTAGCAAAGATTTGTAACTTGAAATGTGTTTTTAAAACTCACTCACTCACTGAACGCTTTTAAGCTATCTAAATAATTATTTACTTATTCATTTTCCCCCACAGACTGGAAGAAATGCGCCGAAAGCGAGTAAAAGCGGCCAAAAAAGCGAAACTAGCTAAAATCAAAGAAATACAATCACAGATGCAGACTCAAAATCCTACACAAAGCGAAAACCGTCTTCACAACGAAACGCAAGACATTGACGCTTCAATAAAAGATGGCTTGAGGAAAGTCAATAAAACGCTAATGAAGAAAGATGGGAGATTTAAAGATGTCATAGGGAAGATAACGAAAATTAAACGGAAAGCTGATAATGTTAAAGTCACGAAGGATGTCACAGAAGCTGGCTTAAAGAAGAAGAAAGGAAGAAAAGAATCGTTGACAAATAAATGATTACTTTGAAATTTTGTTTTTTTTTTTTTTATTTTAAATATGACTGATACTCATGCCAGTCGCTGTTTAAAATGTGCACTACTACGGAAGTTTTTTTTTTTTTTTGTTGGGATGGGAAATCATCAAATGACTTCTCCCGCTCTGGGCGGAGCGGAAGGGTGTGTCAGACTTTTACTGACTAAAACCCACCCGTGTTTCTTCACTGGCCTGTGCGACGGCCAGGGCCGCGGTTTCTCATTTAAACAACCCGCAACCCTGACCCAGGAGGCATCGGTCTTCGTGGACCCCGTCACGATGTGCTGACATCTCTTTGAGGCGCGCGTGAAACACGACGCGCCGTCGACTCGGGCCTGGTCCTTACCGGGCGGCGAGCTGCCCACTGCTCACCGCCCGCAGGCCCGCGCCTGCGGTGGCTGGGAGTTAGGTACTACGGATGATCCGTGTGGTACCGAGCTTAAAAGTACCAACCCATATCCTCCCGTGTATGACTCGTAAGTGGCGACTAAGGGAACATTCACCAGGGAAGCGGACAGCAGCGCTTCTCCTGTGGAATATCAACCCTAACCCGCCTGACAAGCGTGGGGATTATGGCACATGAATTTGATTGATATAAAGCGGACTTTGAGGAAAATTGAAATAAAAATAACAGCTAAGTAGTTAATAATTTATTACATTTTATACATTGTAAAATTACAAATAAATACAACAATGATATAATTATATCCAAGCAATGTTGCGACGATGGCAAATAATTTGGCACAAAATTGTAAAAGCACTCGCATGGTCGAGGCAGAAGCTATTGTGTTTCAAATTGATCAAATACCAACTTTATTTCAATGGTAATTAAGTTGATTTCAGAGTGAAAGGTTTAGTTTCAGAGTGAAAAATTAAAGTTATTTTTCAATAATAAATTTTGGAGAATATGTCGCAATGTTACGATAGTTTGCCTCTTATACAATATGTAAAGAAAACCCCGTCCAACCGATAAGGATATTAAAAGTTAGGAATCACGTGATCAAATAAAATTTGAAACTTTACATAATCATCATATATAGTAACAATAATAATGAATTTTGAAATAATCTTTTTTCCGCGAATTAATTCAAACTTCCCCAAAATTTGGTAAATTTTTAAAAAGTGACGATGTTTAAAGAGTGAGCGACGGTATTATTGTTTTTGTTTCAATGTAAGTTAAGTCCTTTTGCGAAATAATATTAAATTTTTTAGGGGGTATATTTTAAGTTTAGCCAGTATTTGTAGGCATTAGTAGAATCAGTTATGGATACCTAAAAATACCTTCACGGATCCGACAGTGTATTTTTTACGTATTGTATAGATATTTGAATATTTTACTTGACTACCTATAGTATATGATTTTGTCCAGCTATGAATTTTAAATTGATGTATACAGGGTGATAGGGACACCGACGAATTTATGATACTCGATAACGACTCAGTACCGATATATTCAAACAATTTAACTTAAAAGTAAAGCTGGTGAAAGGTGTATCATCATAATCAGCCTCTACCCGTCTACTGCTGGACATAGGCCTCCTTCATGGCTCGCCAACAAGCTCGATCCTGAGCAGTTCTCCGCCAGCCACTACCTGCCACCTTTTTGATGTCGTCGCTTCATCTCGCCCAAGGGCGTCATACGCGATGTTTGCCGAGACGCGGTCTCCACTGCTCAGCCACACCAGACATCATGCCGGCACACGACGAATCGCTTGGGGGCAAGACTGTCTGGTGGGTGGTAACTTCTGCCGGCAGTCGATGTTATGGCCTACCACTAACTACCTATAATACTTACTATCTAAAGGTTCTAAGGTCGAGATATTTTTTATCAATAGAAAGCCACGATATTTGTGAGAGTCATAGTCTTGCAGTGCTTTCGTTGTCGTCGGATTTTTTCTCAAGTAAAAATGTGTACAGCCTAACGAACACGGACAGAGATATGCGACAATCTAGTGTTCTAACATATCGGTACCGTCATGATATCGAGTGGCCAAAAAGAACTAACTAAACATTATGTTTAGAAAAAAAAAAAAAAAAATTTAACCTTTTGAACGCCAGGCCAAAACGGCATCTCCGTGCCCTGTACGCCAAGCCCCAAAATCGATATTAATACCTACGTAAAATGTAAAGATCAAATTTTATATCGATAACAATTATTATTACATTTTTTGTCAACACTACTAGCACAAAAAAATGGACCATTAATATGTTAAAATTAACTTTATAATATTAAATCTTTCACGACTTTTGATTTTTTTCTGTCGAGTATAGACGACTGTGGGGCATAGGGCACGTTTCCGCTTGTCGAGTATAGCCATCGACAGACTAATAGACATGCCTTAGAGATGAGAATTGTGGCACTCCGAAAGAAAGAGAGGAAACGAACTTTCGTCTATCTTTATCTCTCTCAAAATCATCAATCATCTATGAGGAAAGAGATAGTGCTACACCGAAAGCATATGCCATCTATTTCACTCTTTTCAAACCAAAAAATTACTGCAGATTTTACGCGTACGGCATGACCATTAGTATATGTGAGTATAGCAGACATTGGCGTTCAAAAGGTTAAAATAGTTAAACAGAATTCTATGACACTCGACTTCAGGTGTAAGTATTTGCATTTTTACTAGCATTTACCGTGCCAAGTGTAATTTACTTACTCATAAAATATAACATGATATAAATTCTAATATAACATTAAAATCACAATAATAATTTCATCTAATTACTACACACTTAAATATTGGAATAACAAATTCAGTAACTTAAACTAGTGACCGATTAAAATTACAATTAATATGGGCAATTTTGAGCAAAAATAAGAAAACAATTTTGTCGATACACGATACAGTATGCCTAGTATGAGTTTTCATTACGAGACTCGATCGTCGATATCGAACGCGTTTGACTCATTGATTGGCCCGCTTCAAGGTTGTAAGAACTCTCAACCAATGAGAGCGCCAAAAGCGCTCGATATCAACGAGAGTCTCGTCATGAAAACTCATACTAGGCATACAGTGGATCCCCGACAAACATTTTGGAGGGCAGAGCCGAACTATCGAATTTGCGGGATTGTAGAGTACTGCCTAAGACCCCTTATAGTCCGTTTTTCATCAAAACGACCTTTTATTAACATAATAAAAAAGAATTAAACAATTGTTTTTAACATAATTCTCATTTTTTACAAACTTACTTTACCGTCCGAATGGCGTCACAGAGCGAGATGCACAGTTTACTCGCGCGAATTATATTTATGGAGTCAAATTAAGCAATCAGAATCAAAACAATACCCTACGCGTCGAGCACAATAGTGATGGTTCGGTCAAGTAGTAACTTGTTACATGTATGTATATGTATGCAATAGACGATGTCGGATTATAGGGAATGCCGCATTAGCCAGGGGCCGGATTACCGGGGCTCCACTCGTGATAAAATGAATTTTTCTACTTACAAATAAAAATTTGATTTTGGATTTAAACAGTAGGCCTAGTATGTGTTTTCATTACGGAACTCGTTCGACGATATCGAGCGCGTTTGACTCAGCGATTGGCCCGCTTCAAGGTCGTAAGGTCTCTCAACCAATGAGAGCGCCAAACGCGCTCGATACCAACGATCGAGTTTCGTATTGAAAACTCATACTAGGCCTACAGACATAACTGGTGTTTATATACAAAAATGTTTTAGTATCAAAGCACATAGTAAGGCCGTTAGCTTTTAGAATACTAGTTTTTTTTCCACATTTTAAGAGACCAAAGCAAACTACTAAGGGTAGTGTCACAGAAGCCCGCGAAATTCATATTTTGTATCCTTAGTCAAAGTAGAAAAAATTAATTTCGCAGACTGCCTGTCGCTCCCCTTTAACGTCAATTTCATACATATAATATTTACAATAAAAAAAAGTATGTAAATATCAGTAATAACAATGTTGACTCTTATATCAGAACTTTAGTTCCTAGGATGAAACCTCTTTGCCCAAGTTATAGTATTATGAAGTGGTTTATAATCAGAAGGCTAATTCTCGCAATTTTACTTAAAGAAAAAATACTTTGCCCCACACTACAAATTACTCCAATATAGTGGTTTCGTTTCCAAACATTTAATCACACAATATTTGCCCCGTGCGGGGATCGAACCTATGACACGCTGCGCAATAGTCGATCACTCAACCAATGCACCAAGATGTTCTAAATCTAGTCGCAGTCTCATTTCGACGACAAGAAATGTCAAAAACATGTCAATTTCTAGAATTTTTTGACAGATTTAAATTGAGAACAGAGTGCGAACGTTATTGTTAAAATTAGAAGAATTGCCTCTCTAAAGTAAACTACTTTGTATGTACAGACGACAGCACATTGCGATTTTCAACTTAAAGTCCGAAGTCATTAAGGCTCAAAGTTGATTGAGGATAATTTACTTTCGGGTAGCTTGAACTGCTGTCGTCAGTACATTATTATTTGGGGTGTAATGCGATCAAATAGCAAAATAGATTTTACAAAATATTTTATTTTAGATAAGTAGGTACTGTTTCTTTGAAAGTGCAAACTTAGTTCGATATACTGTGTGGCTACCAGTAGTTTTCATACCGAAGACTGGATCATCGATATCGAGCGCGTTTCACTCATCGATTGACGCGCTTCAAGGTTATAAGAACTCTCAACCAATGAGAGCGCCAAAGGCCGTGGATGTTTATGATCGAGTATTGAAATGAAAACTTATGGTGGCCATACAGCTTTCAGACTAATTGTATGATTTAGGTAACACGCATCCATGTTTAGGACTGGGACGCCAAAAAAGAGATGTCATTCTGCACTTTTGACTTACAGATTCGACCCTTAAGGCGAATTCATTAGTCGATGTAATAATTATTTTTATTTTTTATAAGGTGTTGTTCAGAAACTGTTACTATGATAATATAAGTTCATAATTAATTAGTCGTCATCATCATCGACCTTTTATCGTCCCACTGCTGGGCACGTACAGAGAGGGATTCGGCGTAATCGCCACGCTTGCTCAATGCGAGTTGGCGATTTTAGACTTAAAGTCCAGGTTCCTTCAAGATGTTTCCCATCACCTTTTTAATCAGTCATTGGTGTCCAAGATATACTTAGAAAAGTTACATTGGTACTTGCCTGATCTAGAATCGAACCCACACACTCATACTTGAGAGGTCGATGTTTTAACCACTAAGCCACCACGACCACACAATTTAGTGAAATATTATGAATACAAGTGAATTGAATTTGGTGTTGAGTAGTTTGTATTGCCAGTGATGACTTATGGAACTGAGACGTGGTCGCTAACAATGGGCCTTATAAGAATGCTGAACGTCACTCAAAGGGCAATGAAGAGGGCTATGCTTGGGGTTTCACTGCGTGATCACATTAGAAATCAGGAGATTCGCAGAAGAACGAGAGCAACCGATGCCCAATAGTGCCGACGGGTTCTCGAGTGGCGACAACGCACTAAAGACAGCGTGGGTAGGCGCTCGACAAGGTGGACTAATGACTTGGTGAAGGTCGCAAGAAATCGCTCGCTAGTTGCGGAAGGCGCAGAACCGGTCGTCGTGGAGATCCTTGGGGGAGGCCTATGTCCAGCAGTGGACGTCTTTCGGCTGAAATGATAATGATGATGATGAATCAACCTTCCAAGTTCCGGTGCCGGTTCTTCATCCGCCGCAATCCTTCCCTATCGACTAATGAAAGCAATTCCCCGAATACTGGCGCTTTGAAGAAATCTCCCGCACCCCGCCTGCGGGCCCCATCGACCAATGAAGCCTTCTGCATTTCAAATACATGATATCGTGTGACCTAAATCTCGCTACCACTAACAAAATTTTATTTATTAATTAATACGAATCCCATTTTACAATAATAAACTTTAATTTCAAAAGTTCTCGTTAATGATGTGTGAAAGCTGAAACTGATGTACAAAGTTGAGTTTTACTTTTTAAATATTTCTGTATTAATGTCTAGCAGGGTCCAAAAATGTGTCGATTCGATTAAATATGTAAATAAATATTTTGCGTCATGATTATTATTGTAGTTTACCCGTAAACAATTGAATTATTCCGACATCTGTAGCAGGGAGTTGATGGTAGCGTCTTTATTCCCGCCGTTCGCTTCCAACACAGACTTGATAACTTCCTTGTCGATACTTGGGAACATTTCCTCGATCTGAAAATGTAAAGATTATTATTAATGTAAACAATACACTAACTACATACATATTTTGTATCTGGAAGCGACACGCACTTTACTTGTGGTTACAGACAGCCTCCGTGGCTTAGTGGTAGCGAACACGGCCGCTACGCAAGGAGGCGCGGGTTCGATCCCCACACAGTGCAAACATTCATATTCATGCATACAAAATGCATGTATGAATATTTGCACTGGTCTGGTCGTGCCTCGGAAAGCACGTTAACCCTTTGGTTGCCATACAAACATCTAATGGCAGTCGTTACGGGTTGTTGGAGCCCTCAAAAGTCCAACAATTGGTCTAACTGCAATGCTTCGATATCGCTTTCGGGTTGTGCAGGACAGACGGCGAATGGCGAAGTCGGAATTATGTGTGTGCGTATTTTATTAAACTTGGGAACCTCAAGTTAATCGCGTGTCGTTTCATGAGATAAAACCTACTGGTTCTAGCCGACGCGACGGTTACCGGCAATAGGAGTATTTAAATTACAGTAAAACTTGCCTTTAAGGAAAACCTATGTAGCGGTATCTACAAAACGCTAAGCGAAGAACGAGTCATACTGACGTCTATGCTCCATCTCGCAAGCAGAATTTACCGCGCAATGCTAACATATATACAACTTCCCAACATCAACCGTTCTGCAAGTGGCCGCTAGACAGACCCGTCTGGTCGGAGGATCCTCCCTTTTCTAAAGAGGATGAGTGATCTTTACACCCTGTTCCTCATATCTCCATATCTGTGTATATTAGTGGCGCAGTTGCACTACAAATCAAGGGTTTGAATACCACTCGGAACATATACGGACAAATCAAACTAGACACATGATCGAGGCGACACTAAAACAATTGTCGTGGAAAGGGGGTTGTTTGTCATAATCCCCACGCTTGGTAGGCGGGTTGGGGATCGCAGGAATTTGATATTCCACAGGAGAAACGCTGCTGCCCGCTTCCCTGGTGAGTTCCCTTACTTCGCCCCTTACGACACTCATGGGAGGATATGGGTTGATACTATTCTAAGCCTGGTACCACACGTCAAAGCAACAATAAAGGGTGTCTCTGACATCGACGCACAAACGAGTACCATGGATCGAGTACATGATTTTGAACCCCCCACAGGTGGAATTTTTCATCGATTTTCTCCTGATGAAAAAAAATAATGTGCAGTTTTTTTTCCACGTTCATAATTGCTATACATATTATAACCCAATAAGATTTTAAAGTAAAAAAATATTAATTCGCCAATTACACAAAAAAGTGCAATGTGAACAAAACTCGAAAAACTATCCTATCAGCTGACTTAATAGAGTTCACATCACAGGTCAACGTCATACCCACAAACACGCGCGGCGGCACGCTTGCAACGTTCAAAGGCCGAGCATACACATTTTTTTAAACACTGTTATTTCTGTAACCGCTCATTAACGATATAAATGACTGTCATAATTTTATTAGTGGCATGTGGTGTAGCCTTCTCGCGAAGTTTGCGTTACGATGTCAGATACACCCTGTATAATAAAGGACTGCGCCTACAGAAATGGAATTGCGCCTATAGAGCGCACCCATAGGTGGTGGTGAAACACCGTGGTAGTTTTGGCAGGTAAGAATCCTCACACCACCCTACCACCTCACATCACCCCTACAATGGAGGAATTCCACAGCGAAACAAAAAAAAAGGTTGACTGACCTGTTGAAGCTGTTCAGCAGTGATCGGTGGCGGCGGCGGTTGCTGCGGCTGCTGCATGTGCTGCTGCGGCGCCGGCGCCGGGTACATGGGCATGGCGGCGTAGCCCATGCCCGTACTCGGCACCACCAGCATCGGGGGGAACGTGGCCACGGCAGCGGGGCCGACCTACGAGAGGGGAATAGAATGTGAATAGTGCTTGACCGCGATCCCACCTGATGGTAAGTAGTGACGCGATCGTTGATGGTAAAGCGCACTAGTTTATTAAGAGCGTAGTCTTGAAGACTTAAATTGTAATCAGACGGGAAGATCGCCTATTATACTATCTCGTAAATTACTCCAGTCCTTCAATATATGGGTTTAGCTGTGCCCCGCAATTTCACCCGAATAATTTCGGATCCCGTGGGAAACTAATATTTCATATTGTCCTTTTCTTAATGAAATAAAAAGAATAGGGTGCAGTGAACTTTAGCTTAGTTTGTGTACAAGAGAATCAGAACCATTGTCTATTTTATTTTGTACTAACGACCCGCGCCGTCTTCGCACGGGTGCAATGCTGATACTAAATACACTGCAGAAAAACTGTGAACGTTGTATAAAAAACATAGCGGCCCGCTGCTCTCGCCCCGCCCCGGCCGGTCTATCGGTCCAGCAATTTTTTAATCTGTAATGAACTCGCCGATATTCTTTTTCAAAAACTAAACTAATTTTAAGTTTAGTGCATCTTTTTCTTTCTATTTCATTAAGAAAAGGACAGAAGATAAAATGCCAATTCAGACCTGTGAAATCTGAGCGCTCCTGACGTAACCAGGCGTATTTTTGGTCGCCATGTTTATAATCGCGTCTAAATTGTCTATGGAGTATCTCGTGGTGGCCTAGTGGTTAAAACACCAGCCTCTCAAGTATGAGTGCGCGGGTTCGATTCCAGGTCAGGCAAGTACCAATGTAACTTTTCTAAAGTTATATGTATTTTCTGAGTATATCTTGGACACCAATGACTGAAGGTGAAGGAAAACATCTCGAGGAAATCTGGACTTGTAAGTCTGAAATCGCCAACCCGCATTGAGCAAGCGTGGTGATTACGCTCAATCCTTCTCTGTGTGAGAGGAGACCTGTTCCCAGCAGTGGGACGATAAAAGGTTGATGATGATGATGATGAAATTAAAATGTTATCTTCTATCATTTTCTTAAAGAAATGGAAAGAAAGAGATGCACTTAACTTAAAATTAGTTTATGAACAACATAGTCCGCGTCAATATCTTTGAAAATATTCATATGCTGTAAAGGGCGATATAGATCTATATTAAATCAACAATGTATTTAAGGTATTAAATAGGATAAGGATTAATGCTGTATTGGTTAAAATCGTTTCGAAAATTAGCCGGTATTTATCATAAAAAGTAAATGATTAAAAAATTATAACGGCGTCGATTCTGTTGTTTACAAACTAAACTAATTTTAAATTACGTGCATCTTTTTCTTTCCATTTCGTTAAGAGAAGGACGGAAGATAAAATGTCAGTTTATTCCTGTGAAATTAAGATACTCCATAGCGACACAGTAGAGTGAAAACCTCGCGAATGTATTTTTGCTTAAATTTAATTTATTGCGTTTCTGGGAAGAAAACCTCACTACGCATATCCTGATCAGACTCATTTGTTCATTCGATACTCGTAGCGACATCTATGACACTAAATGAGAACTTCGTAAACACGCGCAGCTGTCAGTTTCGTGTGAATACCTAGCAACGAACGTGTAGTTTCATTTTATTTTCATTTGGGCAATCTTATAGTACTGAACCGGTTTGGATATGAAAGCGGGTTAAATCTCCGTATAAATTAATAAAAAAATATAAAAGTCGCCGTACAAAAATTATACAGCAAGCAGTTTTTTCTTCATCCTGAAAGTTACTATTTTTGCACTTACGAGTTTTTTACTCTACGGCGACGATACACAGTTTAGACGCGATTAAAAACATGGCGACTAAAATACGCCTGTTTACGTCAGGAGCGCAATAATTTGACAGGTCTAAACTGACATTTTATCTTCTGTCCCTTTCTTAACGAAATGGAAAGAAAAAGATGCACATAATTTAAAATTTGTTTAGTTTGTGAACAACAGACTCGGCGCCATTGTGGGATATCCATAAGATATAAGACATATACCATCTCGGACTTTTTTGAAGACCTTTTCAATGTGTACAATATTTAGTATGTACATTATATTGAAAAATCTCGTAGGGACCATTGCAGGGATTTGCAATGTAAGCGGAAAAATGTAATTATTTACGACATCACATTAGAAACCTCAAAAATAAAAGTATTCCTCCACTATTTAATGGATGTTATTATACAAATAAACCTTCCTCTTAAATCTCACTATCTATTAAAGAAACCGCAGCAAAATCCGTTGCGTAGTTTTAAAGATATAATCATACATAGGGACATAGGGAAAGAGAAAGCGACTTTGTTTTATACTATGTAATAATTCGACCAGTCGGTTTGCATTAGGGTAGAGTTATTGCTACACCTCTCTCCCAAATTTTAGTTTTGTATGTATATATTTTGGTAATAGTATGTATGTATATTTAGCTTATTTAAATATTATTTTTAATAGTATTAAGAGGTTTTTTTATCTTTCTTTACAATTTTTTTTTCCAACGAAAGCACCTACCATCTTATCTCTTCGCCACCTATGGTTGACTGGTAGAGAATGAGTAAGGCATTAAGTCCGCCTCTGTACATTTCATGTGCGAAAGATTAAATAAATAAATAGTGATTAGGTGAAAAATATACTCACAGAGTAACTGAGTACTAAGTTGATGACGCCCTCTTTGCCGTCTCCTTGCTTGCCGTTCAATGCAAACCAGTTATCATATGTTTCGCCCTGAGACAAGAAATAAATAAGGTCATACATACAATAATTTAAGGTCGCAGATTAATAACCTGCTAAGCTAAAATACGGATAAAAGTAGATTGTTTTGAGAGATATACTTTTTAATGTAAAATATTTGCAATTATCTAATATAACTTGTGTTTACGATACATGGTGGTGCACGTCGCATTATAATGAATATTTTATTTTACCACTTAAATAAATATAGGTAAAGATTTAAATGAATTAACGCACTTCCTGAAAATAATTTGTTCATATCATTTATCTGAATCGGTTCATATCATTTATAATATAGGTAATTTTTTATCCCAAAAATAATTAAAACTATGGAAATTATTGTCACATTCGCCCTGTTGTTTGTATAGACTTTTTAAATCGCAGTTTTACTTGTAGTCATGCAAATTTAATCATCCAATAGAAAATAAAGAAAAAATACCTTATTCATAGTTACAAATATTTATAATATTACATGGGATGTTACTTGTAATAAATGGTAAAACAAAACAATTAAAAATACAATGTATGTATTATGATTATAACATAATATTCTAATTGGGGTGTTTGAGGGGGTGCGTTAATTATACTACAAGTCATTATCTATTATACAGTATG
The DNA here is from genome assembly GCA_037179545.1 of Sesamia inferens. Taxonomy (NCBI): domain Eukaryota; kingdom Metazoa; phylum Arthropoda; class Insecta; order Lepidoptera; family Noctuidae; genus Sesamia; species Sesamia inferens. Next base: position 8,630,189 of record CM073935.1, on the reverse strand, counting down.
TTAAGAAAACCCTGTCCGACCCGTGAAGGTGTTGTTAGGTATCGATAACTGATTCTACTAATGGATAGAAAACCGGGCTAAACTTAAAAAAAAAAAATCGCCCTAAAAAAATAAATATTATTTCGCAAAAAGAGGTAACTTAATAAATCTGCGTTACCACCCTTCCGCGGGCGGCGGGCGGCAGGGCACGCGGCACGTGGTCGCATCGCTATTCGCTCATAATAATACCGGTATTGTCACTTCTTTAAAAATTACCAAATTTCTGGGAAGTTGGAATTAATTCGCGGGAAAAAAAGATTATTTCAAAATTCATTTGTATTGGTACTATGATGATTACGTAAAATTTTATATTATATTTGGTCATGTGTTTACCTAACCTTTATTATCCTTATGGGTCGGACAGGGTTTTCTTAACATACTGTATATACATATTTTTTTACGTTGTCCCGCACTAGGAATTTCTTCTGTATCGTGGGTGCATTTACAGACATATAAACTCACATACACAAACAGCCAGACCCGGAACAACTACTTGTTCATACAAATATTTGTTCCGTGCGGGAATCCAACCCGCGACACGCAGCGCAGCAGTCAATAGCTTAACCACTGCGCTAATTTTATAACTTTGCCCCACACTAGGAATCATTGTAAAATATTGTAACTTTTTGAAGATTTTCAGTCTCAGAATGCAAACCGTTTTTTTTTTTTTAAATCCTTATTGATAGGTCGAATTTCAGATGTGTACGGACGACAGCAGGTCAAGCTACCCGAAACTGTCAGATTTTCCCAATCAAAGTTAAGCCTTCGTGCCTTAGCTATAAAGTTGAAAATGTAATAAAGAAACCTGACAGTTAGTAGTAGCTTGATGTGCTGTCGTCTGTACATTATTTTTTTTTAATAATTATAAACTAGCGCTTGACCGCAATCCCGCCTGATAGTAAGCAGTGATGCGATCGTTGATGGTAAAGCGTGCTAGTTTATTAAGAGCCTATTCACTCAGAAAAACTGAGCGAATAGGAAGGAAGACGGCATTTGAGCGAGGTGATGCAATGTTAAACCCAACAACACGACCAACGATGCTGCGCCAAAGGGAGATTGATCTGAAGACCCTCCACGACCAAACTCCCAACACAACAACATTAGGCGCATCGTACCCGGCACACATTGCAACACAACTGCTCAGACCCGTCCTCCGTACGGCTTTACCAGACATCAAGCCGGAACACGACGAATCGCTTGGCGGCAAGGCTTTGTCTGGTGGGTGGTAACTTCTGCCGGCGGCCGATGTTATGGCCTACCACCGAGAAAACTTGCACTTACAATATTTGCAACGCTTACCTGAAGCACCGCTGGAGGAATTGTGATGTGTGCCCAGGCGATCAGCTCGTCCATTGTGAAAGAGCACTCGTCGAAGATCTCCAGGTAGATGGAGTTCACACCAGGGGGCAGTAGGCTAAGGGGATAATGACAGGTTATGAAATCAAACTCATGCATACTTATAGTCATTCAAGCTATAGATTTCTAATAAGTTCTTCAGCAACACGAAACTATTCGATAGTTTACTTTTGGCATTTTATAATAGATGCTAAGAATTGAAGAAAGGAGACAGAGAATTAGAGTGCAGTTCTCTCAATTAAATATCACTTTATATTTTATTCGATTTTAATAAAATATTTAGTTCAGTAATTACTATTTCAAATACAAAATTGATAATCGATTTTTGCTGCTGACTATACTAGCTTCTGCTCGTGACTTAGCCCGCGAGAACATTTTTGTTTCCAAAAACCCACCTCAAGGCAAATACGTTATTATTTTCTTTATACGAAACCTGAATATAGTTTGTTCAGAATAAGCAACTGAATCGATTCCAATCATTTTTACAACATGTTATATTTTTTCCTAAATACATTTAGAAATTGTTGTTGAAAACAGTGTGGTTACTGGGCGCGCGACACAGCTGACTGGTAGATCATAGTTCTAGACGCACAGTGAGACAGCCCGCACCGCAGCCTCGCGCCGCGCCGCTGCAAGCGAGCAGTGCGTTGACCATATTTTTGTTGGGACAACGAAGATAACAAGCTCATAAAAAACTGGACACGTGTTTCAGGTTTCGCATAAATCTTTGGAATTTGTTTTATTAGCAGGATAAACGCGTAACAAAAATCATAAATCAATGGGGTTCATTTTGATAGTCTAACAAAATTCATTGCTTTATTTACTGAAACGTTTCTCAAATATATGGAGCAATAAATTAGCAATATGCTGCAAAACGATTTAAATTGATAGTAACAATGGTTATGCTATTAGGATGCTAAACTTACCAGTGGATGACCTTGTTCCACCTGGGTGTCCTGCCACCGCTGGGATCCGTATGGGTCTCGTATATACAGTGACCCACACGCAGACGCACGTACGGGTCCATGCGGGTCAAACCTATGTTGTAAATAGGAGATCTGAGTACAATTCTTACCAAATCTTTATACTATAACCTCAGTATTAAGGGCATAATAAATTATAAACGACAATCCCGCCTGACGGTAGATGGTAAAGCACGCTAGTTTATTAAGAGCCTATTCACTCAAGCTTTTTTTTGTTTGGGATGCGAAATCATCAAATGACCTCTCCGGGCGGAGCGGAACCTAACCCGCAACCCTGGCCCAGGTGGCATCGGTCCTCGTGGACCCCGTCACTGTGTGCTGACATCTCTTTGAGCCGCGCGTGAAACAAAATGCTGGACTTAGGCCTCCCCAAGATTCTCCACGACGACCGGTCCTACGCCTCCCGCATCCAACGGTTTCCCGCGACCTCCAGCAGGTCGTCAGTCCACCTTGTCGGGGGCCTACCCACGCTGCGTCTTCCGGTGTGTGTTCGCCACTCGAGAACCCGTCGGCCCTACGGGCAATGTGCCCAGCCCACTGTCACTTTAGTGTTGCAATTCTTCGGGCTATGTCGGTTACTCTCGTTCTTCTGCGGATCTCCTCATTCCTGATTCGATCGCGCAGTGAAACCCCAAGCATAGCCCTCTCCATTGCCCTTTGAGTGACTTTAAGCCTTCTTATAAGGCCCATTGTTAGCGACCACGTCTCAATTACATATCATCACTGTCATGCCGCCACTGGCAATACACACTGGTCAGGCTTTTATCTTGAGCCAGTAATTGTTACCCCACAACTGCAAGGTAATTACGTAACTCACTATTACTAGCATTGAGTTTAATTTTGACAGTTCAACAACATTCATTACGATGTTTACGTTGTTGAGCGAACACATTTTTCGAACATATGGAGCACTGGATTAGCAACTCTAGTGCTGAACTCGAGAACATGTCGCTTCATAATACGTCGTCCCTTATCGCTTCAATCCTCAGCATCCTGTCGCGTATTTTGACTTTATCATGGTATCGAAATAAAGTAAAATGAATTCTAAATTCATTAAAATAAGATACAAAATAACTTATAATAAGCCTTTGCCATAACACGTCGGTCCTAACAGTATTTCTGCTAGGAAAAATAAACTTACCATAGTTTTTGGGAAGCTTAGCCTGTGCTATTGTAATGCTAAGCCTTGCAGTTAAAGGTGGGCCTGCAGCTGGCAACTACAAGAAAAAAGTTGTAAATTATAAAATTGTAGAGGATGAAGAGAGAGAGAGAGAAACAAACAAACTCTTTCACGCAAAAACAACTGAAAGATTTTGGACGAAACTTGGCACACAAATAGTTATAAGCAGTATTACAGTTATACATCAGTACTAACTAAGCAAAATATTATAAAAAATATGTACAAAGCTGAGAAATAAGCAATTTATTTATTTGTTTATTTACAGTGTGTTACAGTAAACCCATAGGATATTTTATATCTCAATATTCCCACGGAAACAAAATTATGCGGATGAAAATGCGGGCCGTAGCTAGTCTTCTTTTCTTCAACCTATAGAGATCCACTGCTGGACAGAGGCCTCTCCCAAGTTGTTGGGGTTGCCATAATCCCCACGTTTGGCAGGCGGGTTAGGGATCGCAGTAATTTAACATTCTACAGCAGAATCCCTGGTGAGAGTTCCCTTAGTCGCCTCTTACGACACCCACGGGAGGATATGGGTTGGTACTGTTCTAAGCCCTGTATCACACGGGCAAGTAGTAGTTAGTCCTACTAATTCAATAAATGTGGCAGTTTATATGGATGTATGTTCGTTATCCTTTCACCCAAAAACCACTGAATTCTGATGAAATTTTACAGAAATACAGCTTATATGTATACATAAATAACACATAAGAAATTTTTATCCGATATTTGATTGGGATGAAACTGATAGTAATACTAAAAAAAAATACTATTGTATTACTTACTGTAGCTCCAGATAACTGCTGCTGCAGAGCAAGAGCAGCTTGATAGTCTGCGTCAACAGTGTCAGTAGCTCCATCAGCTCGGAGGAAACCCGCAGGCAGGGGACCTAAGAGTACCTAAAATAAAATTCATGTCAATCTCATGTCAATTTGGTTATATTACGAACCTCAGCTGGCAGAAACTGTAGCGTAATTGAGGAACACAATATCGGTAGCAATTGGTTTTACTTTGACAGTTCAACAAAAGTCATTTTGTTGTTGAGCAGACACATACTACATTGAACATAAATGAAGCAATGGATTAACAATATGCTTCACAATTATTCAGATTTCCAACCGAGAAATTTGTCTCAGTTCTAGTCTAATTATAGCCAAGATTCAACAAGCTCGAAATTTAACCGAGATTGTAACTAGCTTTCTTAGGTCCGTATTCCAGAAGGGCATTCAAGCATTGATCTCTGTTTAAACATTACTTAAAACTAGTTTCAACCAATCAAATGGCTTGAAATGAGACTTAAGTAGAGCTTGAGTTTTGAGTGACGTTCTGTAATATGGACCTTAAAGAGCCAAATGTGCAGTGAGTATTGGTTTTTGTTACCTTATAAAGTGCTTAGGCCAGCAGCAAATAAGTTTTTATTTGAGCAGCCTATTAGCTAGCAAGAACAACTGTTTTGCAAAGTTGGACAGTTGTATGATGTGAGGCGACACTCTTTGAAGGGCCAGAATGCTGAACAATTCCTTTTGTATGTTTTAAAATAATGTTATTTACTTAAGTTTCATTATTAAGACAGTTGAATTTTATAAAAAGTTAGCAGCATAAAAAAATCTTTTTATCTCACATTTGTCTATTTTTAGTTTTGGCCGAGAATGATGAAACCTATCTTGGTCGAGCCTTAATATAATTTATGGGCCAGAGAGATAACCAAAATACATCAATAATATTATGTAGAGAAAATAAATTCAAAATAAACCGGCTATTTGCCCGTTGGACTCGACCACATCTATATGAATGCAAGTCCATGTACAGATGACACCAGGTCAAGCTACCCCAAACTGTCAGATATTCCCAATCAACCTTGAGCCTTAATGCTTTAGAGATAAAGTTGAAAATGTAATAAGGAAATTTGATAGATTGTAGTAGCTTGATGTGCTGCTAAGTGTACAAAAAAAAAACTGTATTTATTATTTGTTGTCATAGCAGCCACAGTAATACATCACATGTGAAAACAAATGGTTCAAAAGATACAGCTTATTGTGTCACCATTTGTTAAATCTTTATATTTATGTTCTGTAATCTATATGGTGTATATAATAAAGAGTATTCTATTCTTGGTGGCAGACAGACAGACGGAGAGTGGAGACTTTACAATAGGATTCAGTTTTTACCTTTAAGATACCGAACCTTAAAAAGCATTCAGTTTATTATTATTTAATATGTACAGTTTATTTACATGGATTGTTTTTGAAAAATATGAAGAACCCAAAAAATACTAATACATATTTGTAACCATAACCATTCAGATTTATTTTTTATGATAACAGATTTGTTGTTCGTAAACTATTATAATAATTGATTACTCATAATGAAATCCATACCATATACAATTTTAATAATTATTGTTATTATGCATAATGCTAAACAAAAATACTATGAGTCAAATACAAATAGGAAATTCACTTAAGTCATGTCCTTATCTGTTGATAAAATGTATAGCAAATCTGTACTTGCTATACATTTTATCAAATTAATTGACAAATCCAATTACTTTAGTCTTATACTTTGATATAAGTGGTGGTTGTGAGTTGCTATGCTTTGGAATGATTTTAGTTACATACTCACATACAACATAACAAGATACTTGAAATTTTAGTTTATTGACCTCCTCTTTGTCTGAAATCGTTTTTCAGGAACCCTGATTAAAGTCTGGAAAATTCTTAGCGACGCAAATCGATATGTACGTTCAAATAACACTAAATACAATAAGTAATAAGATTTTATTGCTAACGAGAACCTGTTGTAGAGTTTATTTACGGTCCCAATACAGGGTCCTTCGGCTATATAATCAACCCAAATAGACAAAAAATCGCGAAAAGAATGATTCACAGAGTCGCTTAATTTTAATAATATAAAGTGATACAATATTGGTACTACTTACCCTTCTACGACGCTCCTCATTCCTGTCGGTTGGCATAGTCGACGTCATAATTTTGTTTAGCAAATGTATTTTGATGCTTTCTCCTCCAAGATTAATTTATTATTTTCGCAAAATGCAAAGAGCAAACAACAAATGCGAAAAACTGAACGAATCACGAACTTCACAAATTTTGACAGCTACTAGAGATGTGCCATAAAATTAGTTAACGACTAATGAAGCAAATACTTTAACAGAGTTTTAGTCAATTAATAATCATTACCAAAATTGAAGGCAAAAGAAATGAACTATTTACTTTTACCGGTTATTATAATAATACCACCTTTCTTTTAGTAAATGTAAAAAAAATCAAAAATAACGTATATACGAACGACACCAGGCTGTCAAATATTCCCTTCAACAATGAGCGGTGAGCCACAATGCTTTAGTTACAAAGTTGAAAATCTTATAAAAGAAATTCGACAGATTGTAGTAGCTTGATGTCCTATCGTCTGTACACTAATCATTTGTTTCAACTTACAACCTGCAGATGGGGCCAGTACAAATTGTAGTGTCGAAAAAGTGTCCGCAAAGATTCAAATGAGAGTGGACAAGGCTTGCGACAGTGCAATTATACTGGTGATTGTAATTCTAACCGATGTAAACGCAAAAGATGCACGTTCTTTGCAATTCAAAATGTCACCAGAGCTGTTCTATGTAACGGGTTTGGTTTACACACTTAGTCCTTCCAGTGGACCATTGTGCGTGAACCATGTCGTCCGCTGGTGGTTATTCCAACCAGCCCACCTCTCTTAACAAACCTAGTAGGTCTCCTGGCTTGTTTAGTACGTTTGTTTAAGATTCTGGTGCCCCAAGGGTTTCACTTCTAATCTTGGTGACGCCGGTTAGGCATCCTTAGATGGCAGGTTATGGTTAGCCTGTCATCTAAGGATGGCATGGTTTTCTTGGACTGCCTGCAGCCCGGTGACGAGAACCATCAAATCTCCGCTTGTCTGGTTGCACTTCTGTAGCCATCTCCGTAGGTAGTTGATTGAAATTTGAAATCATGGGCATGATAATCTCCGACCCGCTGACCGACGTGCCGGATGACCTTCTTATCAGCTGCGTCATTGCCCAGTGAGCCGCTGTGTTCCTTTGTCCATTGTAGTGTCACTGTGTTGCGGTCTGATACGGTTACGTTCGAGTGCATCGTGGCTATGCTATAGTGCCGTGCCTTTTAAAGCCTTAAGTTCTTAATACATTTTCGAGAACTGGGTATATACGTAATGTGGTATACCGTATACGGTATCTCAAAATCCATTACATCGAAGCAAATTACTGGGTAATAATCCGAACTACTTGCTAATCTATCTGTGCATGTACACATACTAGCCGTTAGCTAGTGGAAATAAGACTATACTTGATACATATAATTTTAAGTTAACATACCTGTAGCATTGTACAAATGCTACACATGTTCTCTATTGTAGCGTTGTACAAATGCTACACATGTTCTCTTATCCGCTGGGAAAAGGTCGACTATAAATCACACCAGATCACAGTGTAGCAGGCGCTACACAAAGGTCGACTGTAAATCACACAGAAACGCGGAAGTCATGGCGCGCGTCCCTGCGACCCTGACTGCCGCAGCGAGGGTTCCCATAAATCTCACCCCGGAGGACATCTGCAGGACCAACGGCCAATGTCCGTGGGAACCATAGCAAGTCGTCTAGCACGTGACTGAACTGGCGCGCTTTCTACATTAACCAATCATACGTCGCGGCCTGCCTCGATCAACGAATCAGCATCGAGAACGCACGCAATACCGCGTGGACTTCCGCAGGACAGCAAGCTGATTTGCTATTGGTTACCCCACTATTATTTAGAGATAGTTAGTATTTAAGTGAGTGCATAGCTTGTAAGACACATCATTATTATATTCTATTCCATTCTATTACATTACAGTCCATTCCTTGTTCACACTCTTGTATCACGTCATTGTACACGTCAAATACATTGTACTCTTTTACATTCGTGCAATACACAAAGTTCGATTTATCTGAGTTTTAATTACGCGACACGACCTACGCGCCACATACCCAAATATGTACGGACGACAGCAGGTCAAGCTACCCCAAACTGTCAGATATTTCCAATCAACCTTGAGCCTTAAAAAATCGGATAAAGAAATCTGACAGATTGTAGTAGCTTGATGTGCTGTCATCTGTACTTATTGTTTTCGGATAAAGGAAAGTGGGATACCCTCGGATTCCACAATCTCACGTCCCTTTTACGTGAATGATTTCATATAATGCATGCGGCGTTATTCACAATTTCAGTTCAACTTCATGACTCTATCAATTGCAATTTGTTGGGAGCAAACAGGTTCAAGTCATTCGTGGAGAGAAGATGAGATATGACCCGACTAACTCTTTACAAAAGAATATAATAGTCCAGTAGTGTGCTAAGAAGATTCAGGACTCAAACCTAAGATAAGAAGAGTCAAACTGTATCCCTGTATATATATTATTATTCGCCGTTTAAAATTTACATGCTCATTATTCCCTTGTGTCTCTCAAGTCCCTGGATAGAGAAAGACCGTCCTCCATTGGTCATACACGATTCAAAAGATGATGAACTATTGTTATTTTTATCAATTGATTAGGTGTAGCTGTTATTATAGTTTATAATTTTTAGAGTTATACGTATAAAAAGTTATATGTGTACATGTTTAATAAAGAAGTTCGAAATAAACCGAATGCTGAACGTGCTTTATGTCGTACAATACAAAGAACAACAAAAAAAAAAAAAATCGCGAGCAGTGGCGGATTTACAAATTTGCCGCTAGTAGGCTATTAAGTTTTTGTCGCCCCTACTGACTTAAAATTCAATACGTTAGTTTAGTTCACAATCATAATTACATTTATTCTGAAATTGTAACTGTATGATTTGTGTTCTATCGTCCTCATTACATCGGCTTTTTATTCGAAAATACTCTCGTCCAGCTACAAAAAACTTACGGAGTGATATCTACGATGGAAGCCTAAATTTGAACACTCACTTTGTTTATTCTTTCCAAAAAAACATTCCGCACCACACAACAACCATTACCGTCGTTTCCAGTTTCTTCAAATTCAAAAGTATTCCCGCCGCTTGTCGCGTTAGGGGCTTTTTGGAAGTGAAACTTCTTTAGGCACGCTTGACTTGGGGAGTAAACTAGCGAAAGCGTTACGAAAAATGATAGGAAAAAAAATGATGAAGGCGAACGGAAGCAGAGTATAGTCCTATTTCGTCTGTAATACAAACAAGGAGTTGGCTCATGTAAATATTGCATGACCTGTCGAGTATGAAGTTGTGAGTTCGCATCTCGCCGAAGGCAATATATATTTTTTGGATCTTTTTAAGATTTGTTAACAATTGAGTCGAGTATGAAGTTGTGAGTTCGCATCTCGCCGAAGGCAATATATATTTTTTGGATCTTTTTAAGATTTGTTAACAATTGATTACCTAAGAGCACAAATAAATTTATAAATTTCGTTCTGTTCTGGCCTTTATATTGTTTTATATATTTTTGCTGAACATTTCTGATATAATTGAAAGTATAGAAGCTTTAAGATATCGTCACAATACGATAATTGGACACAAAGTACAAATTGCTTTCGAGCCTCATAAGCTCAATTATTAAGCTAAGTACCTTGATTGATTAAGAACTATGAATTTCTTCGAGAACATGACGCTGCGAACACCCCCCGACCCCCCTCACTGATTACCTCACCCCCCCGTGGATTATCTCGGGAACCAGAGGTCGTGGACTACCCGAGTTTGGGGTCCCCTGAATCAGGAGGAGGAGCCCGACCTTTTGGCCCCGAGGGAATCCACTCCCCCCTCACCCCTCCCCCCTACCCCCCGCAACCCCACGAAATCTCCCCCCCCCCTAGTTACCTCACCCCCCCGTGGATTATCTCGGGAACCAGAGGTCGTGGACTACCCGAGTTTGGGGTCCCCTGAATCAGGAGGAGGAGCCCGACCTTTTGGCCCTGAGGGAATCCACTCCCCTCCTCTCCCCCTCCCCCTCCCCCCCGCAACCCCACGAAACCTATCCCCCTCCCCGACCCCCTTTAGTTACCTCACCCCCCCGTGGATTATCTCGGGAACCAGAGGTCGTGGACTACCCGAGTTTGGGGTCCCCTGATTCAGGAGGAAGAGCCCGACCTTTTGGCCCCGAGGGAATCCACTTTTTTTTTTTTTTTTTTAAATTGGAGGTCTATGCAAAAATATTAATTTATAAATGAAAGCATGAAATAAATTTAAATATTTATAGAAAATTAATATATGTATATGTATATACATGTATATATTGTACACACACATATATATATATATATATATATATATATATATACATACAGATGGTGCAAAAGAAGTTTCACTTCAGTCGTGTGGTCATAAGCACACTCGTTTTTTTTTTTTAATAATTATAAACTAGCGCTTGACCGCAATCCCGCCTGATGGTAAGCAGAGATGCGATCGTTGATGGTAAAGCGCGCTAGTTTATTAAGAGCCTATTCACTCAGAAAAACCGAGCGAATAGGAAGGAAGACGGCAGTTGAGCGAGGTGATGCAATGTTAAACCCAACAACACGACCAACGATGCCAAAGGGAGATTGATCTAAAGACCCTCCACGACCAAACTCCCGACACAACAACATTTGGCGCATCGTATCCGGCACACATCGCAGCACAAACCGCTTGGCGGCTAGGCTTTGTCTGGTGGGTGGTAGCTCTCTTGGTGACCAATGTCTCAGATTCACTCTCTTCGGGGTTTTGCCTTTCCCGATTTCTAAAACTAAAACCGAAAACTAAATTTACTGTAGCATCATGAAAAAGCGACAAGCTTCTGTACACGATTCAGCAGCCGCAGTCACCACTAAATTCAAGGAATGGGCAGAACAAGGCACATAAAGTGCAAACGGTGCGTGGTTTCGAAATTTTGTCTGCAAGCCATTGTACATGCCAGACATGTTCACGGCTATATCATGTCCATGACAGTCTTCAATATTTATGTCCAGTGTTTCGAGTTCCGCAATAACGTCATTAATGACAGAAAGCATTTAGTCCGCTTTATGTCCCACTGACTGCAAAAACTTGAGAAATCTTTCACAAGGTTCGCCTGAATCCAAAACGTATCTAATGTTAAGGATAAGTTGATCTACGTGTGCTATATCTGGTGTTGAATCGATGATTAGAGAAAAATATTTCGCTCTTCTTATCTCGTCTGAAATCTGTTTTAAGACTTTATGACCCATCAAGAGATTAAACTCATCACAAACGGTCTTTTCTAAGTAATTGGTACTTCGTGATCCTTGATTCCCAAATCGTTCCGCACGGTTCGAATCGAGGATCGAATTCCGCTAACAGTTCCAAAATCATACTACAATGCCCGTTATATGGATTGCTCGTGTTATATCGGGCATGTATTAGTACCAACCCATAACCTCCCGTGGGTGCCGTAAGAGGCGACTAAGGGAACTCTCACCAGGGAAGCGGGCAGCAGCTCTTCTACTGAGAAATAACAAATTACTGCGATCCTCAACCCGCCTGCCGCGTGGAGATAATGGCAATGCCCCTTAATGGGATGAAAGCCTTGGGGGAGGCCTTTTTCCAGCAGTGGACTTCTATCTGATATATGGATCTTTAGCACTTTGTTATTGATGTCGGATTCGGAGACGGATCTTCAATTGTTATATTTATAATTGATGATTCCTCTAACGACTCATTGTCAAAATCATAATTATCCGTTTTTTCAAAAGCATATTGGTCTACAGGCGACAGTTGTTGGGCCACAGAGTTGAAATCCGCAGTGCATGTGGTTGAAGTTGGGTTGAAGTTACTGGTTCGTTTCTACAACACTGCTTTTACTTCGAATTGTAAGAAAACTGACCATTTTTTATCGTTTTACGGATAATCTGTCCTTGTTCTACTTTTCCATTTTGGCCTTTTTATACTCAGCTCCACTAAGTCTCTTCCATATCGATGCTGGAAAGCGATTTTGTCGTATCTGAAAAAAAAGGCAATTTGTTTTTATTGCATAATTCAATTCAGAAAAAAAAGTTTTGAAAAATCAACGTCGTATCATAAAAAGAAACATCGTAGAAATACTTCGACCAGACCTTCCGACGCAGTATTTTTTTCTGAATGCAATTATTAATATTTTATATTTTTATTTATAACAATTTTCTGCATAAAATTATAAGTTTTTTTTTATTATTTGGGCTAAATTTGCCACCCCTCTAAATCTGCCGCCCTAGGCTTCAGCGGTGCTTCAGCCTACTTAGCCTATTGGTAAATCCGCCACTGATCGCAAGCGTAAAAGAGAAGGCGATATTTATGTTAAAAATATTATTTTCCTTGTCGATTTTCATCAACTACAACGACGTCCACAGAAATATAAACGTCAAAGTAAGAAATCAAACTTTTCGTTTGATTTTTTGTTTGTGTTGTTTTCTACTTGTTGAATTAAGACTAAAAATCGTCCTTATATAATTTGTTTTCAGCGAATTACACGTTTATGTGTCGTGAACTTTGGTGACTAGAAATTTATTTTTCCAAAACATATGTCGAGTTAATGTGAATTGGTTATTTTATCGATTATCGTGAGCTGCTGCTATGGATACACCTAAGGTAAGTTTAGATTTTAGTTATTTATTCGTTAGGAACATCACTCTTAAACCGTGTAACAAAACAGGAGATAGAATATCAATTTTGTTTCTTTTGTGGAACCATGTTCATGCAAATGCTAATACATTTTCTACACACTGTCTCCTTTAAAAAATATTATATATAATTATGTATATGAAAGTTATTCCACTAATTATTCTACGACAAATATAATACTGCAGGTTAACTGGTCTGCTTGATAATAATTAAAGTTCCTTTTTATTTTTAATGATTGTTTTAATAGTTATTGTGAATGTTGATAAGGGTTATCTGTGTCCTTATCTTTTTTAGCACAAAGCTTTAGTAATCGTATGCACTGTATGAAAGTATATACTTATTTACTCATCCCACAACTACATTCTGTTCTGTGTAAATGTCAGAATATTTTTTATATAAATTTTTAACTCTATTATCCAGTCACTGCCAGTTGCAGCTGCATTAAGCTGTTTTTCGTTCATTACTCTAAAATTAAACAGTCAACCCTTTATCAGAGAAAGAAGATATTTTGATTAGTGTTTAATGTTTCAAGATTAAGTTTGTTTAATATGAATAAAAAAATCACTAGTTTTATCTATGACAATGGTATTTTTTTTGTATTATACAGGCTGTATCATATAAGGCTTATCTATATCATATCTTTTGCCTGGTTAATTGCTTGTTTTTTCCCCTCCACTGGCCACATGAGATTCTAAATATTAGATTTACTATTAAGATTTTATTTAGTGTTCAAGCTATATGACAAATCAAGGTAATCATATGATAGTACCATCTAAAATATTTTTAATTACATAATGTTATTAATAACAATAAACATCATCACCTGCCGAGCCTTTTTTAACAATGTTGGGGTCGGCTTCCAATCTAACCAGCAGGGTAACTGCATAACATGCTATCAGTAGCAGTGGGTTTCATGTTGACAGTTCAATGACATTCATTGCATTGTATACATTTTTGGGCCAACAAATTTTTTGAACTTATGAGGCAATGGACTAGCAATATGCCTTGAAATGATTCCAATCAATAGTAGGTGGGTGTTACACAATTAAGGCACAGATGTATCTGTCTGGTACTCAGCTTTTTACATAATATTAAACAGCTGTCAAACTGTCCTCCACAATTCAGTCACTGGATAGATAATATGATACTTCTTGGTAAGAAGTATCATATTATCTACTGGCACCCATAACCAAAATAACAGTAAACAAATGCCAATAATAATTATCTTTGCTGTAAACAATTCAGATGTACATGATATGAAAAGTTTATCATGACTGTTGATATAAATGTGTCTGATGGCCTAGTGTGTAGCAGACACCTAGGGAGGGGGTAATTACCACCCCAAACAATTAATTGCAGTGTTGGGCCTTAATAGTCACTAGTCAGTAATAACGAAACACGTGTTTCGAATTCGGAAATGGAAAATAAATTGCGGAAATATCGTCATCCCTCTCTAACCCTCGGCCGTCTCTTTACCTCGCGCATGCTCCAAAACCTGAACTCTGCACTTTGACATTTTAAAATACACCCTACTAGTACACAATACAGTATAAAGTCGTTTGGATGACAAGACGTAACTTTGAAAATATGAATATTTTGACGATAAATAACTGCGATTCCCGATTACTGTCAGTTGAATTCGCGCCGCCATAGAGGGTGGTCGCCTTTCGGTAAACAGCGGGAATTTTACAGTTACAAAATTTTATAAAGTGTACCTTTCTGCGAAATAAATGTGATTGGAAAAGTTTTATATTTCAATTGCATGGACTGCTTCTGACTTTACTTGGATTGGAATTAAAAGTTTGTTTCTCACGGAAATATTTTGTGAAGTACTTAATAAAATGAAATTGTAATAAAAGCTTGTTTTAACTTTGGCCATCTAAACAGAGCGAACTTTTACGCACTTACATAAAACAAGATAAAAGAAAATTTTGCTTTCAAAAATTTTCCAATGAAATAAAGTTTACGAAGTACAGTGCAAATAGAATGGCGCTTAGTTCTTTGACACCATCAAGTATGCTAGGGGAGCTAGGGCGTCTTGCAAGTTGGCTGAAAGGCGACTGCCTGGCTCCCGAGGAGTACGCTGGTCTCGCTGTTACCGAGAAGGTGAGACTACTCTTCATTTTAACTGCCAACTAAATTATGCTACAAATTTCTATACCAGCCCCTCAATTTCTAACAATAGAACGTGAATGTAGAAGTTGAAGGGCTGGTGCGGTCTTAAAGAATTCTTCTTCTTCGTTTCGCTCTTGACATAACGGTCGTGTTTACTATGACTGAATTCGGGACTGATGTCGCACGCCGCAAGATCTCTCTCCATCTATCCCTGATGGACGACAGCCTGGAGCATTCATCAGATGCCACTACCGACTAAAAAAAAAAACAAGGAATTAGAGCTACTACAATAATCTGAAGGATTGGTTTTAGGTCCATTCATTAATCATGTTATGACCGATACCATTGCCACGATGATGTCGCATCTATGTTAAAAAGTTGGTGATACTGGTCCAATGACTTTTTAACCTTAATCAACTTTTTATAGCGGCTTCTCTTATGAGAGTACCTACCTAATACTTGTACCCTAAAAGATTAACTGCTCCCTCTTAAGGTCTTAATGCTGTTAAAATCCTCCTAACATTTATCTTCATTGAAGTTCACTAAGTTATGGTTCTCATTAAAACGAGTTAACTGTTTCTTTTTGCAAATAAAAGCCAAAACAAACAAAGGCAGTCAGAAAAATCATTTAAATAAGTTCTATTTGCAAATACTAAATTAAACCAACACCACAGTAGTTTTTATAATATTTGACTATTTGTAAACACAATCGCAAAACACTAGAAAAAATGTATCAATTTGCGTCAATATCAGAACGGGAAACTAACTTGTTTCCTTTTACAAATGATCTTTAACGCGTTACATTACCTGACCGTCAAACCTTTTGCGGCGCGGGTTAACAACTCAGAATCCCGTCATTACAGAAGTGCACCCTTCTATTAGCCACCACCGAAGCATTGAAGGCCGGTGTTCGGTTACACTACTAATTTTGTTACCGCCGGAAGGAGACTACATTCCTCACGATTTAGCTTAAACGAGTACACACCCTCCCTCCCTGATGTTTCGGGTGACAGGTGCTCTCGGGGCATGGATGCTTTGCCATGTACTGACGACTGAATACCGTGCGGGGTGTGCCGCTTAGAAGAAAATGCACCTTGCCCTCATTTCAGAGGTAGACAGTGACATGTCGATGGTCGGTAGGGAAGTCCTTGGACGCGGAGGTTTCCTTCTGCAGGTGGCGACTTTAGAACCTCCTTAGTCACTAAAGTACTATGTTACGACGAGTTAATACGACGCCATTTCACCGCATAGGGTCGATCAGAAAATTAACGTGATTATCTAGATCCATTATCATTATCATCTCAGCGTTAATCCCAGTCGCATCCGAAGCTTTTCAGCTTTGGAGTCTGAGGTCTGCTTTACCAGTCTAACTGCTGATTTTGGCTAAACTTCGATATTTTCCGTGAAGATTTAACTCGAGGTTCTCTAGATAGAGTAGCCAGTCTTTCGGTGTTCTATAGGATACATTTTGGGGAATGTGCGAGGGAATTGCTTGATTTAATTCCCCCATCTCCGTTCCACCATCGGACGACCCGTCGTACGGCGAGTTTCTACCCTTATGTTGTTAACAGCACTACGATCCGGACGAAGCGTTTCGCCTCCTCCTTTATCCGCGTACATCGAGGGACTGGAACAAATAATAAACTAGTGCGCTTTACCATCAACGATTGCGTCACTGCTTACCATCAGGCGGGATTGCGGTCAAGCGCTGGTTTATAAATAAATAAAAAAACAAGAAAAAAAAGGGACTGCCGTCTGACTTCTTAGACCAATTATTGGACTTTTGAGGGCTCCAATAACCTGTAACGACTGCAACTAGTTGTTCGTATCTCAACCGGGACCAACGGCTTAACGTGTTTTCTGAGGCACGACTAGATCAGTGCAAATATTCATTTTCATGCATACCAATATTTGCACTGCGCGAGGATTGAACCCGCGCCTCCTTGTGCAGCGGCTGCGTTCGCTACCGCTACGCTATGGAGGCTAAATCCATAGAGGCTGTCTAGATCCACGCCTTGCAAATAACGTCATGCATAGATCTTTGACATTCGTTATAGACAGGCATAATCCCATTACCCAGTGCGGGATTGCGGAGGTCCTGTGGGCAGTCGCTCCATATAAATTACTGGTATAGGGCTAGACGGACTGATTGCTGTGTTCGGTTCCGCACCATTAAACATGGTATCGAAAACTGCAACAATGTGATGAGATGATTTTTCATTTTCAATAGGGCAATGTGACAAATCCGTGCTGCGAATTCCAATTGGAAGCTAAGCTACTACGCTTTCTTGTTTACGTAGTTCTCAGACTAGGCCAAGGCAAACAGGAGCTGTTAACTGTGCACTCTTTATTAGCTCAAGATTTAAATCTTAAGCCAAAGAGTACAGAATTCCTGCTCTTTACATAATGACAAAACTCCTTACTGAAGAGCTCAAGGAGTAAATCCGCATTTTTCAGAGGAAAAGAAAATGCCGATACCGGGAATACTTTAAAGCCCACCGTCTCATACTAATAACGAAGCTGAAGAATATTTGAAACTACCAGCGGGATTAGAAAAAGTCTCCTTACGGTTGATAGCCTAAGGCTATAAGCTATTAACGTAGCGTTATGATCCTTAGCAGCCGAACCAAAAAGAAAAAAAGTCTGAAAGAATGTTAAACGAAAACGAAGTGATACTTGGGTAGGTAATGCGATGCGACGGGCGACGGGGCGGGTCGGGTAAACAAGAAATTTCACGAGGCCTAAGTCGTGGGCTGAAACTAGTATATACATAAATTCACGCTATACATAGGCGCTATGGATTGAAGTATCCATAGGTGCTCTTGCACCTATATTATTATGCAGTTATGTTGCGATGTGTGCCGGGTACGATGCGCCAAATGTTGTTGTGTTGAGAGTTTGGTCGTGGAGGGTCTTCAGATCAATCTCCTTTTGGCGCAGCATCGTTGGTCGTTTTGTTGGATATAACATTGCATTACGTCACTCAACTGCCGTCTTCCTTCCTATTCGCTCAGTTTTTCTGAGTGAATAGACTCTTAATAAACCAGCGTGCTTTACCATCAACGATCGCATCACTACTTGCCATCAGGCGGGATTGCGGTCAAGCGCTAGTTTATAATTATTAAAAAAAAATAATGCTGATGGGAATTTCCACTGAGAAACCAAAAAGGCTTTGAAATATTTATGAAAAGACGAGATAGTGTCTTCTTTTTCTACTTCAGCTTATAGAAGTCCACTACTAGATAAAGGCTTTCCACGATGATCGGTCTTGTGCTGCCCGCTTTAATCGGCTTCCCGCGACCTTCATCGGTCCACTTTATTGGGGGCCTCCCTACGCTGCGTCTTCCGGTACGTGGCCGCCACTCCAGAACCTTACTGCCACATTGCCCCTTAATTTTAGCGACTCGAAGAGCTATCCCGGTGGCTTTGGTTCTTCTGCGGACATAGTCTGTGGAGATAGTGCCAAGCTGCTAAAAATCTCTTTTTTTTTTAATAATTATAAACTAGCGCTTGACCGCAATCCCGCCTGATGGTAAGCAGTGATGCGATCGTTGATGGTAAAGCGCGCTAGTTTATTATGAGCATATTCACTCAGAAAAACTGAGCGAATAAGAAAGAAGACGGCAGTTGAGCGAGGTGATGCAATGTTAAACCCAACAACACGACCAACGATGCTGCGCCAAAGGGAGATTGATCTGAAGACCCTCCATGACCAAACTCCCAACACAACAACATTAGGCGCATCGTACCTGGCACACATGGCAACACAACTGCTCAGACCCGTCCTCCGTACGGTTTCACCAGACATCATGCCGGAACACGACAAATCGCTTGGCGGCAAGGCTTTGTCTGGTGGGTGGTAACTTCTGCCGGCGGCCGATGTTATGGCCTACCACCGAGAGAAGTTGTTTCTCTCTAGTTATTTCTATGTTGATAAGTCAGAAAAAGAATCGCATCTTTAAAGACCCTTTTCATTGTACACCAACATAAAATCCCGTTCACATAGGTGGCTTTGGTCCTTCTGCGGATATAGTCTGTGGAGATAGTGCCAAGCTTCTAAAAATCTCTCTAGTTATTTCTATGTTGACAAGTCAGAAAAAGAATCGCATCTTTAAGACCCTTTTCATCGTACACCAACATATACATACCAAATGTACTATGTGAATGGGTCACATAGTACATTTGGTATCGGAAACCTTGTAGCAAAACATAATATTGGGTAAATGTAATGCCGCGAGGGCCATGAGCAAACGAACATTGGCTATAGGAACGCTCGCAGCCACATATAGCGAAGATTGATGGTCCTCCAGTTGTGACCGACGGCGCTGTCCTAAACACTCTTGACCTACTATCAGCGATAATACTTTTCCTATAAGGACTATAACTTGAAGGAATGTTACTTCGCGAACTATATAATTTATTAAAGGTAATCAATGTAAGTTTATAGCTAAGGTCTGTTCAAATTACTTAACCCTCTGATTTGCAATCAAACGATAGGTCTATGTTTAAATCTATAAATTATAAAGCAGCATTTCATGCCTGTGTTACTAAAGTTGTCCTTTTAAAATTTTCCCTATCATTTATTTGGTTTTGATTTATATGTACAAGATGTTTTTTTTTATATCCCATTACTCTTACTTAAGAGTTTGAATGAGATCATATCAAAGAATCAATCAATCATATGAATTATTTTTCAGTTATATTTTTTTGTTTTCATTCTTCATATAAAATAATTTAACAACGTCACCATTTTTAATATATACCACTTTTGCGTCATATATTAGCTTAAATATGAATTTTAATTGCATGAAAATAAATTCACCCGTATTTATCAATGAAACAGATACCTACGCACATATTTTATATGTAGACTCATGATCATTATTCATCATTTAAGAATTATTAATATTAAACTTTTATATAGTATAATTAAGAAATATGGAAGTTTAGTCAACTCGTAGAGCCAGCAAGCAAGCAGGGACTGGTCGATAGTCTTCTTCTTCATCTCAGCGTTAATCCCAGTCGTATCCGAAGCTTTTCAACTTTGAAGTCTAGGGTCCGCTTTACTAGTCTAACTGCTGATTTTGGCTAAACTTCGATATTTTCCATGAAGGGACTGCCGTCTGACCTCCACAACCCGAAGGCGATAGGGACTGGTCGAATGTGTTTAAGAAAAAGATATTTATTATACACATATAGATTTATTCCCTTTGACAAATAGAAACACTTTTCCAAATAAATAGCAACATATTTCCAAACAAATAGCAACACATTTCCAATCACATCTAGTCAATTTTGAATTTATGTAATCGAAACGAGTCATTGAATCTACTCGAACCACAAAGACAATAAAACCAACAGATCTTCAAATCCCTACGCAATAAACCCGAATACTGGGTATAAAAAGGAATCCGAAAGGTATGACTCGCATATGTGGCTTGACCCATTCACTTTGAGTACTGCGGTTAAGCCCGATTAGATCGGTTGAAACCTTTTTAGCGGCTTTGATCAGACACAAGCCGTTACAGAAGGCCGACCACGAAGAGATTGATGAATAAAGTTTAATTTAAGGTATCTACAGCGCCACAGGCGAACCACGCGTCATAGTGACGTCACGCAATCACACTCACCGAAAAAGTTTTAGGGACCTTTCATTGGTTTTCGTTCTCAGGATTTAACGATTGATTCAATGAGTGGACGTGTTTGGACATAACTTCAAAAGTTCTTCACGATGTTCCACTTACTGTACCTTATTTTCTATCTGTCTTTTTATTCTTTCAGCCTTGATACTTTATCTTTCGCCCTTGTAAACCCGTTATGCTAATGACTTTTCCAATGTTTTCATATGCTTCGACGAAGGTTTGATTTCAGAAGATTGATACCTCATTTGTACCTATTTAAATATTGTAAAACATTCTTTGAAGAGTTTGTCTGTGCAGTTTCTTGCTGATTCTTCTTCATGGCTTAAAATACTGAAATACATGACATGATATAGGTTTTGTAAATTTTGATATCCAAAAGTCCTTTTATGTGCCTTTTTTGAAATAAATGTTTTGACTTCGCTTTGGCTTATCCTTGAACAAACCTTCTGTAACGTTTACATGGTGTTCTATTTATGTCATCCCTTCCTATCTCTGGTTCCTAACTTCACAGCTGCGCAACTTGACGTCTCGTTATTGGTTTTCACGATTCATTGGTTCCCGTCTCTTTTGGAATATTTTTAGTCGTATTACTTGGCAGGCGTTGTATTGGTTTGTGGGTTAATCGCTTGTCATCTTCGTAAAAAATTGCTTTTTAGGTTGTTAAATTTATGTCACCTTAGATTAATTTTGTCAGTTCAACAACATCAATTGCGTTATACCTATACGTTTAAGGCAGACATTTTTTTTAACATATGAAGCTAAGGATTGTTGCTTTAAAGGATTTAGATGGATATTGATAGTGTGGTGCGTAATTAGGCCGCATCTTAGTTTGTTGAGTATTTACTGCACCTAAATAAACTTAAAATAATCCAGTTGATTTGGATATAAGTTTCGGTCACAAGAGAAGACATTTTTGTGGTGCTTTTATTAAGTTTGAGACTAATGTAAGTATTCCTAAATTATGGAAAGGTCGGGCATAAAGAACCACTCGACTTCGTACCTGTTGCTCGAATAGATACTTCATCTAATTAGAAGCATACCTCACAGAAAGAGCGTCGGCACTTGACCCGTTTTACTTTGTACCAGGGTAATTTAGTGCTTACCCAGGTACAGACTAAATGGGTCAAGTACTAACACAAATACTGTAGATGTACCTTGATATAGTTATCCAGGTACATGTTGTGGTATTGGTTGTGGAATGCCCCGATAATAGAACAACGAACTTCTATTAGATAAGGGAAACAGATTAACGTAAGCAATATGGTGTAATGTTGTTCATTATTAAGTCATATATTCTATTTTGGAATAATACGTAAACTTGGCAATTTTTTTCTGTAGGAATCAATTCTCAAGGCGCGGTAAGAATCAATTTTTTGTTAAATCGAAAAAACGTATTACCGATTGCATTAAAAAACTACCACAAAAAAGTAATTTTGATTTAAATTAAAAATAAATTCACAGTCCAGTGGCATATTTTTTAGCTATTCTTTAGTTGATTAAATGTCCTACTAGTCATTAGCGAGAGTTTGTATGACTGGTTGTTTGTTACCCTTTCACTACAAAGAAAGAAAGAAAAGAAAGAAAATACATTTATTTAGCACAGACTAAAAATGAATTCAAGGAAATATCATATACTATTTAATTTTTATTTTTATGAATAAGTCTCTTTTTGAACATTTCACAATAGACTTAATTTCTTTATTAGGCAATATCCAATGGCATAGAACAAAAGTTGTCATTACACTAAACTGCATCATGAAACTGTACTGCGTTAGGGCCGCACCTTAATTTCACTTTCCCCTCCTCTTTGTCCATCTAGGGTCCATAGGCTCAGGATTTGGTACATCTGTGTCCAGAATTTCATGACCAGCAAAGGATAAAATCACCAATTCTTACATCAAGCGGATCTTTTGTGAAGTAGTTGTTAGTATTGATAGATCTATTCCTGGCTTTGGGTACTCCCTTACTTTATCGGATACAACATATTTACACAGTTTTCCTGCTTCAATATTTTTAATCACCTTATAAGTTTTGTATGAGATATTAAAGCTGCAGAGTTTTTGGTTGGATTGAATGAACGTGCTATCTGGAACTCCTGGTCGAATTTGAGAAACATTTTGTTAATTGATGCCACCATTCTTGACCAAAGCTATAGACTTTTTAACATAACGCTAGGCGCTAGGCTCTCTAGGAGACGAGGAACGATATGAAAGCCGGAAATATGGATAACTGAAAGCGAAATAATACAGGGGTCAAGCGATGCGATGCCTTGCGACGGGGTGGGTTGGGGGAACAAGAAATTTCTTGCAAAGCTATTTGTATATTGAAACTATTTGAGACAGTTTGTATTTAGTGAGCTTGATATACTTTTTATCAATATTCGTTTCATTGTTTTAGAAGAAGTACTTACTAAAATTGAAAATGTTGACGGAACTTGTATTTTATTGCCGTTTTTGTAGAATTTACTAAAAAAGTTCCTTGCAGTAAATAAAACAAAGTAATGTTTAAGGAAAACATGCGTCACATGCACGCAAAACGGCTGTCGCTCAGCATTATGCTGCGTTTATATGCAAAACGGGGCTCTGTCTTGCATAGGAACGCAGCATAACGCTGGTTTTCAGCGACAGCCGGCGCCGACGTAATGACGTCGCCCAGTGACACTGAACACTGCCGGCAGAAGTTATCACCCAACAGACAAAGTCTTGCTGCCAAGCGATTCGCCTTCGAATAGGCTCTTAATAAACTAGCTCGCTTTACTATCAAAGATTGCATCACTGCTTACCGCCAGGCGGGATTGCGGTCAAGCACTGGTTTATAATTATTAAAAATAATATACATAACAGAATATTTTACACAAAAATGAACAGGAATATAAAAAAGAGGCCGCTGAGATTGAGTTTCCCTCACACATGCCTAAAAGTCGACCTTACAACCACTAAAAAAAATTGGGGTCAGATAGCAGTAGTAGTTCCAAGTTAACTCCGAACGAATGAACTATATTTGATTTTGTTTATTTAAAACTGTGATTGAGTTGTAAATATACTTTATCATCAACCTTTTTACACCCTGGGCACAGGTCTCCTCTCATGCAGAGAAGGAGTGAGCGTAATCACCACGCTTGCTAAATGCGGGTTGGCGATTTCAGACTTAATAAAGTCCAGGTTTCCTCAAGATGTTTTCCTTCGCCTTTTAATCAGCCATTGGCGTCAAAGATATACTTAGAAAGTATATATGACTTTAGGAACTCACCCGCACACTCATACTTGAAAGGCTGGTGTTTTAACCACTAGGCCACCACGACTTAAATAAAACGACGTAAATATAATTACCAACAGTTAAAGCGCAATATGCCATTTCTTGAAAACGAGAAGTTACTGAAATCCGTCATAACTTGAACATCGGTGGATCGTTTTGACGTATAGAAATGTAGGTCACTAACATCACCAATGCGACATGAAATACATAAAATAAATAAAACGAATGAGTTTAATCGAGAACATGCTGTTCACGTTCGAATGGTTTCCTCTGCATCGGTATCGTGAAAATAGATCTGAACAGAACTTACATAATTCTGCACACGCGGGGATGGAAATGGTAAAATTGCTCCCTTTCTCGTCTCGATCTGAACAGAACTTACATAATTCTGCACACGCGGGGATGGAAATGGTAAAATTGCTCCCTTTCTCGTCTGGACTGGAATGTCTGGAGGAATGAGAACTTTAGCCTGAAATGTTTAGTATGCACGTTAAGTCTTGGGGAGAAAACGTTTGTGCACGTCTCCAGCTTACTTTCTGTGTGTTATAAAAAGCGGTAGTAGTAAGTAGTAGTTTTGATGGGACCTAGTTGAACAGAAAGGACAAACCATATACTGTAAACTTTAAACTTTTTTTTATTTATTGGGACGAAACCTGCCACACTTTTTCCCACCCACTGCAACTCCTGAAAGCCAGAATCAACAGTGGAGACCGCTAGAAAAACGCCTAGCAATGAAGCTCGACGAGCTTAGGGTCAATTAACATGTACCATGACCACACCACGTCGTTGCGAAAAAATGTGGTCAAGCTGTGGTTACGTGTGAATAGTGTCGCAGCGGCTTTTTGTAGTTGCGTAATTGTGGTACCGACAAAATGTCGATGTGGTTGCGTTGTCTTTCATTCATTTTGTCACAACACTATTTTTATTTCATCAAAAACTGACAACACAGTAAACGTCAGTTGACTTCGTCTAATTAAAATTACGACTATAGGCGCGCGCTGTTGATGACGTCATGTCGTGGCGATGTGGTCGCGGAGCCGCCGCCGCCGCCGCGCCTTTGGTGGCGTTGCCGTCACGCCTTTGGTGGCGTTGCCGTCACGATGTGGTTGCGATGTGGTCGTATTACACAGGCGGTCGATAACAACAGCAAAATGCGTTACGTATAAATTGTAATATCCATTTTCAATACAAAATATACGATTGACCCTTAGCATTACTTTTTTGAAGTGAAACTTCTTTAGGCACGCTTGACTTGGGGAGTAAACTCGCGAAAGCGTTACGAAAAATATTACAAAAATGATCGGGCAAGGCGAACGGAAAGCAAAGTATAGTCCTATTTCGTCTGTAATACAACGAAGCAGTTGGCACATGTAAATATTGCATGACATGCCGTGTATAAAGTTGTGGGTTCGCATCTCGCCGAAGATAATGTATATTTTTTGGATCTTTTTAAGATTTGTTAACAATTGAGTCGAGTATGAAGTTGTGAGTTCGCATCTCGCCGTAGGCAATATATATTTTTTGGATCTTTTTAAGATTTGTTAACAATTGATTACCTAAGAGCACAAATAATTTATAAATTTCGTTCTGTTCTGGCTTTTATATTGTTTTATATATTTTTGCTGAACATTTCTGATATAATTGAAAGTATAGAAGAAGATATCGTCACAATACGATAATTGGACACAAAGTACAAATTGCTTTCGAGCCTCATAAGCTCAATTATTAAGCTAAGTACCTTGATTGATTAAGAACTATGAATTTCTTCGAGAACATGACGCTGCGAACACCCCCCGACTCCCCTCATTGATTACCTCACCCCCCCGAGGATTATCTCGGGAACCAGAGGTCGTGGACTACCCGAGTTTGGGATCCCCTGAATCAGGAGGAGGAGCCCGACCTTTTGGCCCCGAGGGAATCCACTCCACCCTCTCCCCTTCCCCCCTCTCCCCCTCCCCCTACCCCCCGCAACCCCACGAAATCTAACCCCCCCAACACCCCCCCCCCCGCTTTAGTTACCTCACCCCCCCGTGGATTATCTCGGGAACCAGAGGTCGTGGACTACCCGAGTTTGGGGTCCCCTGAATCAGGAGGAGGAGCCCGACCTTTTGGCCCTGAGGGAATCCACTGCCCGCTCTCCCCCTCCCCCCCTCCCTCCCCCGCAACCCCACAAACCCTATCCCCCCCCGACCCCCTTTAGTTACCTCACCCCCCCGTGGATTATCTCGGGAACCAGAGGTCGTGGACTACCCGAGTTTGGGGTCCCCTGATTCAGGAGGTAGAGCCCGACCTTTTGGCCCCGAGGGAATCCACTTTTCTTTTTTTTTTAAATTGGAGGTCTATGCAAAAATATTAATTTATAAATGAAAGCATGAAATAAATTTAAATATTTATAGAAAATTAATATATGTAAATGTGTATACATGTATATATTGTACACACATATATATATATATATATATATATATATATATATATATACATACAGATGGTGCGAAAGAAGTTTCACTTCAGTCGTGTGGTCATAAGCACACTCGTTTTTTTTCTAAACACTAGCTTTATTATTATCATCATCATCTGCCTAACCTTTTCTCAGCTATGTTGGGATCGACTTCCAGTCTAACCAGATGTAATGGAATACCAGTATTTCGCATGGAGTGACTGCCTATATGACCTCCACAATCCGGTAATACTTTTCCCCTTGGTAAGACTTGTTGTCAGGCAACAAGCGCGTTCACTCCCATTTTCGGAACATTTTTGTTACTGTTCTGCTCCTATTGCTTATAGCGGGATGTTATATAGCCTATGTCCTTTCTCAGGCTCTAGACTATCTCTGTACCAAATTTCTTTACAATCTGTTCAGTAGTTTTGGCGTGAAAGTCGGACAGACAGACAGACAGAGATACTTTCGCTAATTTATAATATTAGTATGGATTAGAAATAGTTGGGGAAAACATGTGTAATATCCACGCAAAACGCTCAGCATTATGCTGCGACTCAATGCAAAAACAGAGCCCAGCGCTGGTTTTCAGCGACAGCCGGCGCCGACGTAAAGACGTCACTCGGTGCAACAACAATGGCACCGAACTGGTAGTACAGTAAAAATAAAAACTTAATAATAAAAACATATATATATGCTACAATGCAGCCGCATATGCTTCAATGCAGGCCTTATACAGCTAGTCGCTGCAAAATGTTTAAAAATAATGTGGCTCATAAAATGACGCCATCCATAGTGGAATACAAGAATGTTAATGAAATGTATAGTGCCGTTTTTAATGTTGTGCAAATGGAGTACCAAATAATTTTCAAGACCAAAACAATTAAGCTTAATGGATCGTCTGTTGGATTTAACCAATGGGCTACTCCGGGTATTTATAAAAGTAGAGCGAGACTATACGAGCTATATGGTATGATAAAATACAGGTTTGATACTCCCTTTCTAGAGTATATAAAAAAATATTCAAAATTATTCAAAAAAATTTGTGTTTCTGCTAAATCAAAATTTCTAAGCGATACAATTAAAAATTCAAATAATAAAGTAAAAACCACTTGGAAAATTATTAATAATGAAACTGGCAAATCTGTTAAACAGGATAAGCAACTTGAGATCATGGTCGACAACAAATTAGTTCATAAGGCCGCTGACGTAGCTGAGGCATTTAATGAGTTTTTTGCTAACATACCAATAGCTACAACTCGCTCCTTAAATTCATCCCCATCTATAGCTGAGAATCTTTTGCATAGTAGTGTATCCAAGTGTAACCGTCTGTTTCACTTTGAACACGTATCCCCGCGTGATGTGGTTAATATTTTTAAAACACTTAAGTTGAAAAACACCGGTGATTATTGGGACATTTCCATTAAAGTATTAGGTAATATAATAGACATCGTAGCCCCCTATCTAGCTGTTAATTTTAATAAATGTATTGACCTAGGGACTTTTCCTGATTTAATGAAGAAAAGTAAAGTTATACCATTATTTAAATCCGGTAATAAAACAAATGTTGGTAACTTCAGACCGATTTCTATCTTACCTGCATTCAGCAAAATATTTGAAAAATTAATACTTAAGCAGTTGCTAAAACATTTTAATTCGAATAATCTCCTACATAGTGAACAATATGGTTTCACAAAGGGTCGTTCGACTATGGATGCGGGTGTTGCTCTACTGAAACACATATTTAACGCATGGGAGAGGTCGCAAAATGCTATTGGAATTTTTTGTGATCTCTCCAAAGCCTTTGATTGCGTGAACCATGACATACTTTTGCGTAAACTCCGCCATTACGGTGTCGAAAATGAGGCTCTCGATGTGATAGGTTCTTATTTACATAATAGATTACAGTGTGTAGATATTAACGGTGTGAAATCTTCCGGGCTACCAGTTCAGTTAGGTGTACCGCAAGGCTCAATACTGGGTCCATTCTTGTTTTTAGTATACATTAATGATTTACCATTCTATTTAAAGGGCATCTGTGACGTTGTGTTGTTTGCAGATGATACCTCTCTAATTTTTAAAGTAGACAGGAATAGACATAATTTTGACGAAGTAAACAGTGCACTCTCAACAGTTACAGATTGGTATAAGTCAAATAACCTAGCTCTTAACCTCAAGAAAACAAAATGTGTAAAGTTCGCCTTGCCTAACGTTAGAAATTTGGGACCTAACATCGTTTTAGATAAAGAGGTGCTTGAAACTGTGGGCTCGGCAGTTTTTCTGGGAATAACAGTAGATGCCAAACTACAGTGGGGACCACACATATCAACCCTAGCAGGAAGGCTCAGTTCGGCCGCCTACGCCGTCAGGAAAGTAAGACAATATACTGACGTTGATACAGCTCGTTTAGTTTACTTTAGTTATTTCCACAGCGTTATGTCCTACGGTATTCTACTGTGGGGCAAAGCCGCTGACCTACAAAATATATTTGTACTTCAAAAACGAGCTGTCCGAGCAATTTACCAGCTCGGTGTCAGATTTTCTCTGAGAAATTTGTTTAAAGACATTGGTATTCTCACGGTTGCTTCACAGTTCATCTTAGCCAACATCTTATATATTAGGCAAAATATTCACGTGTACACCAGAAACTGTGATATTCATAATATTAACACCAGAAATAAGGACAAACTGCGAGCCCCTTTTCACCGACTTCAAAAGTTTCATAACTCTTTTGTTGGGCTTGGTATAGCTTTTTATAACAAGATACCCTCTGCTTTGCTAGACTTGCCCTACAATGCATTTAAAGCACAAATTAAGTCCAGGCTTTGTTCAAAGGCATATTATTCCGTGAATGATTATTTAAATGATAAGAATAGCTGGTCGCTCTGATTAACTCAGGACAATGTTTGTGTTCTTTCTCAGTAATTAGCTTATTGATACGTTATATGAGTTCATATAATTTACTTTTTTACATTACATAAATATGTAAGCTGTCACGCCCTTTATGCCTGGGGCTTCTTAGTTAAGTAACAAGTTTTAGTTAATTACATTTTCATTTGAATATAAATATATTGTTTTGCTTTGCTGGTATTTTGGCGTGGTAGCTGGCATATGGTAAATAATTTCATTGTTGTATTTTATCGTATCGTTTGTTTACATAGTATTGTATAAAGACATGTTTTTTTAAAAATGAACAGACAGCTTTGCTGCTGGGGAGTTTGTTCCGCCACTTCTTCTTCCCAGCGAAAGCACTAGGAAGTGTCGATGGGTGGGCGTTTTTGGGGGACTGTCTTATGTAATATTGACCTTCAAAAAGTGCTGATTCTCAGCCTAATTTGAATAAATGACTTTTGATTTGATTTGATTTGATATAAAAAGTACATGTAATTGTAAATGGTGAGAGAACAGTTTCAACAAACACAAACAGGAATTTAAAAAATTAAAAACAGGATATATAAAAACTAAGAGAATATCATCCTCAAAATTGACATACGTTTCATAAAGTGGCAATATTAAGAAACGTCTGGTTCCGGTCTTACAGTATTTTCTAACATAGTTTGTGGTTTGACGCACGCGCATCCAACATGCATCAATGTTTACACAGTACACAGTAGTGCACTTTAAATAAGGCTGTTTACATACCTGAGTAACTGAGTTACGATAGGTTACACACTACAGTGACCTTGGTATGTAAATGTGGTCACCCATCCACAGATCAACCACGGCAAACGTAGTTTAACCTGATTGATCGACTAGTGAATGTAAATTACGAGACTTTAGAAATTATATAATAATAATAAATAAATAATAATAATTTTTATTTCGGACATAAAAATCCATAAGAGTGTTAGTAGCATACAAAGAAAACAAAAACTTATTGCCTAGTGTTAGTAATTATTAAAGTGTGCACAAATTTTTTAATTATTGGAGAGCCGAAGCTCTCAGCTACAGTTTTCAAGACAAGTTTATATAAAAGACGAGGCGAAACGCTTCGTCCGAAAGTTCTGTTATTAATGGGGATGTTTCCTCGGTAAAAAATTGATTATATTTAGTCCGTCATTCAGATTATAGAACAATTTTGGATACGTATATTTTGTTTTATCAAATCAATAAAAATTGACAAATATAAAAGGCATCAAAGATCAGGAGTGGTGGTTGGTGATGTCACTGCTCGCTAAAAAGTGTAGCGTGCAATGACTTCACACGAGTTTTCAACGCACTGTGTCGTCTTCATTTTTTGTTTATATGAAAAAAGAAAAAATACGTGTCTAGTATTTTTTGGAAATCTGACTGACGGACTAATTAGTTTGTTTTTAGTCAACTACCCTTTTAAAGCACGGTTCCATCAGCTGTTATTACATAACTCTATAAATATGGTACCTGACAATACCCCATTTACTTGCCCTTTTTTTCTGCCACTGTACCCTTGAAAGTTATTCGATATTTCCAGTTTCTTGTAATTGAACCCGGTGGTATGGTAAACTGACTTAGAACAAACCCATTAGGTCCAAGGTCCGATCGTGTGCCAGCAAAAGGTATTGAATCTACAAAATATTGATAATTTGGGCTTTCTTATGGTTGACCATATTATTAGAAAGTATTTATTTATTTCTTGAAGTGGATTATTGACCCATCAACACCTAATGCGGACGCGGCTCTTCTCATCAGATAATGCCCCTCTTGCTGGAGTGTCCTAAGAGACCGTTCTCCTGCATCTTGGATGGCCTAAGTGCTTGGCCAAACTGCAAACGCGGGCGCGGTGCGTCGTACTCAAACATATGAAACTTAACAGAAGCGACCATAGTCATGATGCGGGCGCGGCGAGAGACGCGGGCGACTTAACGCAAGGAGCTCGCGTGCAACTAAACTAGAAGTGATTAATATAGCGCCTAGCACCATTCTATAGCACGCTATTTCCTCGTAGCACATAGCGCACGCTAGGTAGGTGGACGTTACGACGCTATGACGCTATGAATGAAATTGATTGAATGTCATCGCGTCTGAGCGCTGTGGACTTCTGACGCCTATGTAAGTTTGTTGTCGGAGCACGCTATTTTTATCGCGCGCGATCTTGCTTGGTAGTGTCTGTAAATATTAGTATAAAATTCTGTTGCAAAACGAACTAATGACGATTAGTGTGTGCAAAGGTAACTCTATGTAAAAATGTCTAATCGCAAAGGTAGTGGTTTGCCAATTTAGAACTTTTTTGAAAAGTCCGCAGACGGCAGCAAGACTGCTATTTGTAATTATTGTCGCCGACAGTTGTCCAATAAAACAACTATAACCAACTTAAAGGCTCACTTAAAGCAAAAACATATTACAGCGTATAATATTCTTTTAAATTGTTCTAATATAGAAAACAATTCTCCCTTAAGATTTGAAAATGTAAATATGCTTTTATAGCACGCGGTCTGTGTAACGAAGAACGATGTGTAATGTAACGTGCTACGAAATGTAGCGTGTTGCAAGAATTACCACGCCTGCTGGACGCCAGCAGGCGTGATAATTCTTATTTATAGCGCGCTATAACATAGCGCATTTAATAGCGCGCGAAATTAATAGTTTATAGTCTTTAGCGTGCTTTTGTTTTATAGCCGTTTTGAACAACTCTAAACTCCTCAAACCATAGTTCGTTCATGAAACTGTCCGCAGTGAGTGCTCGGGCGGCAAGCGAGAAACCGCAAGGTGAGCGGGGATCTCACCATTCCGTACTGACCGCGCGCGTCAACAACATGGTGTCGTCATTCGAATTCAATACTGAGGAATTTATAAGTGTAATTCAAGCACAACCTATGTTTTCTAATATATAGTCAAAGGTATCCATAGACATTCTCAAATATAAAAAAAAAATTGAGGTTGCGTTCGTAATTTTTCATAGTGTGTAAAATTCTCCTTCATTTTCTCCTGTTTCATTAATTCCATCCTTCACTTGTAACACTTGCCATTTAAACTAAAAATGAGTCTTCTTCATCCATATTCTATTTGACTTACACTGGACACGACACGTCTAGCACGAAAGCTGTGCTTGACTGCGTAGTGCGGACACACAAAACGCGCGCGTCCACGCTCCCGCGCCGCGCCCCGCGACGCGTTTTCAGTCTGGCCAAGCACTAAAAAGTGTCACAATCAAAATGGCCGCCTACTGGGTACCAAACCATATAAATAAACGGCTAAGTGCGGGTCGACCTTGAGCATGAAAGGATATATTTTTAGTTTTTTTTTTTTATTACGGCAACAAATATATGAGTGAAAATTTCAATTTTCTAACTAGCATCATTCATGAGAGCCTTTTGACAGATATACAGTGAAATCTTAGTCTGGGTTAAATAGGGTTCTGTTTACGTACGAAAAGTAAAAAATGTATTCGTTAATTCAGTTTATAATTTTTTAGTATGCTTTTTTTGTGCCTATTGCCGTGTTTATTTAGCTTGATATTGATTTAAAGAACATTATGTTGTAGAAAGTAAAAAAATTAAGACCACATTTTGCCAGCCGGGCGAACTGTCAGTACAGGCGCCAAAAGGTTGGCGCCTTTTTAAAATTGGTTTATTTATGGCGGTCCTACGAGATTTTCGACGAATGAAATCCAAGAAGCTTTTATAATGATAAAAAAAAGACTAATCACCTTTATGACCTGCGTGACCAACAGCAATTTAGTCGATTCACTCAAATCGAAAAATTCTTTGTTTACCATAGACATCAAAATGTTTTTCCTGATGCGTACTACGGCACATGAAAATATTTAGTCTATAAATTCATAGAATAAGGGCTAGTTTTATCAATATTGAGTTCTTTTATACATGGAAAAAATTTACGTCAGACAGTTCTCACTTGTTAGACCAATATTGAACATAACACACGCGAAATCCTTATGCTCGGATAATAATATTAGGCTTTTATAGCCTTATATCGTATAAATTCACGAGCACGTAGATTTTTTCTTTGAAAGTATCTGTTTGATGTCTGGCCACTCCTTTGTTTTGCACAAACCTTTTGTCCTTCACTATACTTACAGACTATATTTTTTTGGTAAAGGTGGGGTAAACACTTCACGAGATACTCCATTATGAAGCTCCTGAAGAACAATGGAACAGCCATATTTTTCTACTTTATGGTATAAATTCCTACAACCTCTTTAGTCTTTTTTCTGTTATTAATGGACGGTTTTACTCTGCATGTTTTAGATTTTTTAATCTCGCAAAGTAATTAACCCTTTTATTTCGTTCTACCCTTTTCTAAATATATACGGTGTCCGCGTATCACAATTTTTCCTCCAGACCTCTGTTTAATCTCCCAGTATTTTCCCTCATTTTGAGACTCGTTTATTGCAAAATAAAGAGCCTGCGGAGAAATGCGTAACACGTAAATGCCAAATGATCGCAACAGTTCACCCACACTGAGTGCGTTATTTACGTTATTGAGCATACGGATATTTCAAAGCCCTCTGATTGTGATTGAGAGATATATATTAGGATTCTGGAGGAACTTGGAGGCGACGGATTTGCAATACTGTAGGGATTTAAGCCTACTATATATTATATTGTTAGAACATCTTTTCCTATTTCTGACTAAAGTAGCACTGATTCTAATATACAAAAACCTTAAACTATTTGACACCGTATTCTAGGTACGCTTGAATGTTCGAATGCACCCCGCGTTGCCATGTAGCCGGCCTGCATTACGTAAGATTGCCTTCGGCAGTCAAAACCTCTAGCAAACTCTAGTACACAGGGTTATAAAATTAAATTTATTAGACTAACAGACAGTTCATTCCCGTATTTTTGTATTTTTGGGCTCAATCTGTAAAAAAAAAATATATGTACATTTTGACATTACTTTTAGCTGATGATGAGATTGCATTTTTTTTTATTATTGACATATTATTAGAGAGTTTAGAAAATGTTTTTGAAGTGAAACTTCTTTAGGCACGCTTGACTTGGGGAGTAAACTCGCGAAAGCGTTACGAAAAATATTACAAAAATGATCGGGCAAGGCGAACGGAAAGCAAAGTATAGTCCTATTTCGTCTGTAATACAACGAAGCAGTTGGCACATGTAAATATTGCATGACATGCCGTGTATAAAGTTGTGGGTTCGCATCTCGCCGAAGATAATGTATATTTTTTGGATCTTTTTAAGATTTGTTAACAATTGAGTCGAGTATGAAGTTGTGAGTTCGCATCTCGCCGTAGGCAATATATATTTTTTGGATCTTTTTAAGATTTGTTAACAATTGATTACCTAAGAGCACAAATAATTTATAAATTTCGTTCTGTTCTGGCTTTTATATTGTTTTATATATTTTTGCTGAACATTTCTGATATAATTGAAAGTATAGAAGAAGATATCGTCACAATACGATAATTGGACACAAAGTACAAATTGCTTTCGAGCCTCATAAGCTCAATTATTAAGCTAAGTACCTTGATTGATTAAGAACTATGAATTTCTTCGAGAACATGACGCTGCGAACACCCCCCGACTCCCCTCATTGATTACCTCACCCCCCCGAGGATTATCTCGGGAACCAGAGGTCGTGGACTACCCGAGTTTGGGATCCCCTGAATCAGGAGGAGGAGCCCGACCTTTTGGCCCCGAGGGAATCCACTCCACCCTCTCCCCTTCCCCCCTCTCCCCCTCCCCCTACCCCCCGCAACCCCACGAAATCTAACCCCCCCAACACCCCCCCCCCCGCTTTAGTTACCTCACCCCCCCGTGGATTATCTCGGGAACCAGAGGTCGTGGACTACCCGAGTTTGGGGTCCCCTGAATCAGGAGGAGGAGCCCGACCTTTTGGCCCTGAGGGAATCCACTGCCCGCTCTCCCCCTCCCCCCTCCCTCCCCCGCAACCCCACAAACCCTATCCCCCCCCGACCCCCTTTAGTTACCTCACCCCCCCGTGGATTATCTCGGGAACCAGAGGTCGTGGACTACCCGAGTTTGGGGTCCCCTGATTCAGGAGGTAGAGCCCGACCTTTTGGCCCCGAGGGAATCCACTTTTCTTTTTTTTTAAATTGGAGGTCTATGCAAAAATATTAATTTATAAATGAAAGCATGAAATAAATTTAAATATTTATAGAAAATTAATATATGTAAATGTGTATACATGTATATATTGTACACACATATATATATATATATAAACACCTCTTTGGGCACTTAGTTGATCCAGCCACGATGCCGTTCATTATAGACTCCACCTTTAGCACGGAATAACTTTACTCCAGTTGCGTATTTCTTGGGCGGAGTGGCAACGTCGCATTCTATTAAGCGATGTGGCCAAATATATTCGTCAATTAGGACATATACTCGACAAAAATTTTTCAGCAATTTCATGCATTAGTGGATCCGTAACGGCTAAATTTTTTGAACCCACCGGGACTTTTTAGCTCTGAATATATTTCAAAAATCAATAACTTGTGTTGATCCATTTATATACTCGCACTTCCAGTAATACTTCTTTTGATCCGATACCTATACCGTAACGGTTGATCAATTATGAATTTATTAAACCTAATCTAGAAATTTTATATTCGCAATGCTCCATACATTGTAAGATCTATATATATTTGTTAACATTTCATGCATTAGTGGATCCATAACGTCAATTTTTTTTAAATGCTCGAAGACTTTTTGGCTCGAAATATATTCCAAAAATCATATACTTTGTTGATCCATTTAGCTACTCATACTTCGTTATACTTATTTTGATTTGAATAGGTAATTATTTTTAGTATGAATTGTTATTAATATTTAAAGAGGTTGAATTTTATGTCAAGGGTTTTTATACTTTACTTCTAATTTACCATTAATTTTAAGTTTTTAAACTCTATTCATCGAAACCAATCTAATGGGTCTAAACATGATATCGCCGCTGTATGTTTTGTGCTGAAAATATTGTGTGGACGGCCTCTGTAACATTCAATGCAATTGACACTGCTTGTATAGACTCCCTTGGTATTTGTATGCGAATACATATTATTATTAAATTTTAATGCTAATTTTTAAGGGTTGAAGTTTCCGTAGCTGTTTTTTTAGGAATTAATCATCTGATTAATTCCTAAAAAAACCGATCCTGAATGATTCCTGATCTAGAAAGAAAAAATCTTTATTCCACCCAAACAGAACGCACGTTATAATAATAATACACTAAAACAATAATAAACACATAATGAAGAAAAAGAAAAAAAGGCAAAGAAATATAATTTACTAAAAAGCCTAGTACTCAAAATAAAACAATGTTATCTTGATGTCATAACCCGTGTCTGGAGTTTTGGCGGGAAAGTTAAGCCGAGTGTCACGTTAATTTTTCATTGGAGTTTTAAATTATGCATAGTGTTGTTTACTAAATAAAAGTGCCTGATTTATGTCGTAAAAAGTGCATTCAGTAAATAATTCATAAAGAACATTGAGATATCGCAGCGTAGTGTGTAAATTAAACAGGTGTACCTCATTAATAATATTTTTGTAAATTAAGAAAGATAAACTCACCGCACGTTAGTGGACATAAAATCATATTTACTACTTAGTAATAAAGGTATAAAGATCTAAGTACGAGTACATATATCTGCCGAAGTGCGTTTGACATTCTGGTAGATGTTTTCTCAATCTACTCATAGTTACATTCCTACGTGTATTATAAAAATTATTTCACTTAGTCGCGTTATATTTTAGCGAACACCATTACGATACGGACGAAGCGTTTCGCTTCCTCCTTTATACCGCGTACATCGAGGGACTGGAACAGTTTGCCAGCGGCGGTGTTTCCGTCGGACTACAATTTTAGTGTCTTCAAGGCTTGGGTGAATAAGCTCTTAATAAACTAGTGCGCTTTACCATCAACGACTGCGTCACTGCTTACCATCAGGCGGGATTGCGGTCAAGCGCTAGTTTATAATTTTAATAAAAAATAAAATAAATAAATAAAAGGTACAGGAACGCATTAGACACATGGAATGTAAATTTAAGCGGCCGTAATTTCGAATTAGGTAGTTTGCGTTTCGTTCCAGCGTCCTAGTTTGAATTTCTTTCGAAAAAAAAAAACTAAATTCGAATCATGGAACACCAAGGAGGTAACTAATAAAAGGTTTTATTTAAATTTCGGACTGTCTTGCAAATAGACACAATATTGAAATGATAAATAGTGGACGCTTTATTGAAAAAAAAAAAAACAAAGGAACATCATAATAGCGCCATAGCGTGGGAAAAATAATTATTGTTCATTATTCGTCATTGAACTTAAAAATAAAATTATGTTTTTTATTTCCTCGGATTGTTTGAGAAAAGTAGTAAGTAAGAGCCTGCGTGATTTGACCGTATATTGCTTAGTATGATACTATTATCATCGGCAGCAGCGCGGGTATTGAGACGAGAGGATTCGACCCCAGGCATTTTTTCTAATACCGGGAATGAACTTATATTGGAAAAAGTTGGTAATCAATGTCAAAATCCTATAAAATTTAAATTGTCAACAGAAAAATTATTTTCTTTTGGCAATTTAAGTTTTTAACCGACTTCAAAAAAAGTAGGAGGTTCTCAATTAGTCGCAACCTTTTTTTTATGTATGTTCACCGATTACTGTAAGAAGCCTGGATCCGTTTGCAAAATTCTTTTTTATTTAAAAGGGTGGTCCCATAGTCACCAGGCTCTGATGATGAAAGACTAGAGAAAGCAAGGAAACTTTCAAAATTTTTAGAGGCAACTTGTACATTTCTAGGTACATTTTTAAATATTTTCATTAAGTATTTTAAAGCACTACAATTTACTAATGATCTGGAGTAGATCTGATGTTGGAGTAGATATGAAGCCGGGAGACAGTTGAGGGAACTCTTCGGGAATTCATAGCAGCTACCTTGTATTTGAGCTTGATTAATTTGTATTAATAAGAACTTTACACTTAGATCGGTTTTAATTGTCATTAGGGCTCTGATGATAAATACAAAGGCCACTTCAGGGAACTCCTCAACGGCTTACAGTAGTTCCCTTGTGTTTGAATTTAATTAATGTATATTGATGAGCGATTTTCACCCATATGGATTACTATGAAAATCTGCAGTAGATTTGATGATGAAGAACATAGACAGACGAGGGAACTCCTCAACGATCCCCTGCAGCCACCTTGCGTTTGTGCTTGATTAATTTGTATTGATTAGAACTTTGCACCTATGTGGGTTAAAATGAAGGTCTGTCGGTCGTGTCCGTAAATCTGATGATGAAGACCAACAGGAGTCGAGGAAACTCCTAAAAAACTTACTGCATTGAAGTTTATCACTGAAGAACCAGTACCTGCATGTCATGCTTAAGCAACAATCAATTATAATCAAGAAACTGAATTTAAGTTGCGTAATCGCGTCATTTCTAGCATTGTTCATACATTCATTTTGACCTCGTAGGAATTTTATAGAAATCGGTTCAGTGGTTTCGTTTTTAAACCAAAATTACGGGTAAAAATAACATTATTCAAAATTACGTCGTTTGTTTACAGGCCTTTTCCCAACTATATTAGTATCAGCGTTCATTCTGACCGGATGCAGCTGCACAGTACTTTTCATAACACAAAAGTGTAAAAAAAAACAACCGTCTTCCAGAAAACACTACAACGTAAAAAATAACTAATTTCCGAAGTCGGGTATGTCTTTGGTATTAGTATATTCGTTTTTAGAAACAAAACAAAAATTTGTGCGTGTACTAGTGTACACACGTAAGAAGTGAAATTTCTTAGAAAAAGATGGCGAAGAAGTTTTACATCAATATAATAACATTAATAAAGGTTAAAACTTGCGTCCCCAATAGGGGGACGGTCCACGACTAAATACAACACCAAATTTAAAACTAAACTAACCTAAAGATGCAGCCTGTATGTCCCAACAATTGCACGCGCCAGGACCAGGTGAGTCAGTGTGGAATGCGAAATGCGGGATGCGGAATCCCCCGGGGTCAGAATGTTGGGCACTTCCTCCCGATTGCGAAGAGCCCAAACTCGGCTAGTCTAGGACCTCCGGATCCTGAGATAGGCCGCGGGGGGGTGAGGTGGCCTGGAGAGCAAGTGGGGAGGGGGGTAAGGGAGTGTAGAGGAGAGGGGTGGGGAGGCTAGGTTGAGTCTAGGGGGAGGGGGGAGAGGTAGGTGGGGGGGGGGGGGTTGTCCAAGTGTTGGGAGGATCCTGTCCACCTGGGGTCACAACATGAGGGGAGAGTGGGAGGGGACAGGACACTGTAATCTCGGAATGTATGTGCTATATGGGTATTGGGGGGTCAGGTACTATGGGGTCAAAATGGGGGAGGTTCCGGCTGCGGAGGGGGGGGGGGGGGGGGGGGGGCTAGTAAGGTGGGGGATTTTGTCAGAATTTTGAAATTCCCAGCCGTTTCCGAGATATCCGGGATTTTAGGTAGGGATATGGGGAAGGACTTCGAGGTGGGTAAATATAGTACGGGATGCTTAATCCCCCGGGGCCAGAATGTTGGGCTCTTCCTCCCGATTCCGAAGAGCCCAAACTCGGCTAGTCTAGGACCTCCGGATCCCGACATAGGCCGCGGGGGGGTGAG
The DNA here is from genome assembly GCA_037179545.1 of Sesamia inferens. Classification (NCBI taxonomy): domain Eukaryota; kingdom Metazoa; phylum Arthropoda; class Insecta; order Lepidoptera; family Noctuidae; genus Sesamia; species Sesamia inferens. The sequence goes on along the minus strand of CM073935.1, from coordinate 8,590,010 downwards.
GTGGCCTGAGGAGCAAGTGGGGGGGGGGGGGGGGGTAAGTGAGTGTAGAGGAGAGGGGTGGGAGGCTAGGTTGAGTCTAGGGGGAGGTGAAGGGGTAGGTGAGGGGGGGTGTTGTCTAAGGGTTGGGAGGATCCTGTCCACCTGGGGTCACAACATGAGGGGAGAGTGGGAGGGGACAGGACACTGGAATCTCGGATTGTTTGTGCTATATGGGTATTGGAATTAAGTCCAAAAACAAAGTAGCTACTGTAAACCTTGAGGAGTTTCTGGAACTGGCCTTTGTTTTCATCATCAGAGCCTTAATGACAGTCACAACTCATTTTGGTGTAAAGTACTAATAAATACAAATTAATCAAGCACAAACTCAAGGTAACTGCTATCAATCGTTGAGGACTTCCTTCGACTGTCTCCCGGCTCCATCATCAGCTACATCAGACCTTTATCAAATTATAGTTCTTTGAAATACTTAATGAAGATACTTTGAAATGCACTAGTCGCCCCTACGATTTTTGGAAGTTCCTCTTGATTTCTCTAGTCTTTCATCATCAGATCTTGACTAAGGGACCATTTAGAAAGTTTACCTTTTCAAACAAAAAAATAATTTAGCAAATCAGTCCCGGTGTCTGAGATTAAGATCTAAGATTAATAAAGTGAACATACATAAAAAACAAAACGGCTGCTTAACCAATCGCTTCGCGCCCTTGGCAAATGCTGCGCCCTGATTGGCCCATTTGAATTGGATCAACAACTGCCCAGACGCCAAAAAGGTGGATTTGTATAAAACAGCCCTTAATTATTGTTATTGGCTATTATTATTCAACGTGACACATGTGGCTCCAAACGGAGCAACATATTTATGGACAAATGGCATCGGATCAACAAAAGGCCCCCGGATCAACATGTGAAAATGGATCAACAAATTACTACCTATACGGCACGTCTGAGCCACAAAGTGCCCAAAGGGATATCTATATATATATATATATATATATATATACATACAGATGGTGCGAAAGAAGTTTCACTTCAGTCGTGTGGTCATAAGCACACTCGTTTTTTTTTTTTTATTTTTATGAACGATGGTAACCTGTAGCAATATCGAGATTATTAGTTTATATTGCATATCGTAACCCAATTTTTTACATAGTTGGTATTGAGGCAGCTTTATAATTTGCGTTTTTGTACACGTTTTGATGTATTCACTGAGAGTAATACAAATGTAAATACTGTCTTACTTCCTATTAATTCCTAAAATGTTATTGCCTACTAATATTGTAAATTAGAAAGTTACAACATATCAAATAATGTATTATTATAATTAGTAATTACAGATTCCCGTATTTACAAAGTTTCCCTACCGATGAAAACATGTAAATTAATTAACGGCATTCCTGAAAATAGTTTGTTCAGAATCGGTTTATATCATTTTTATTATAGATAATTTTTTATCCCAAAAATAATAAAACTACTGAATTTATTATCATATTAACCCTGTTGTTTGTACAGACTTCTAAATTCGCAGTTTTACTTGTATGTATTCATAAAAATTAATCATTCAATACAAAATAAAGAAAAGAACCTTATTCCAAGAACGTTAAGCTCTTAGTTCTCCAAGAATTGGTGCAACTAATTTAATAAATAACAATGCATATACATGTTAAACTAAAAATTCAGTGTATGTATGTATTATGATTATAACATAATATTCTAATTGGGGTATTAGAGGGGGTGCGTTAATTACATTACATGTTACAATAACGTTACCCCACACTAGGAATTTCTCCTGTATCGTAGGTGCGTTTACATATAAACTCACGTACGCAAACGGCCAGACCCGGAACAACAAATATTTAAGTACATACAAATATTTGTTCAGTTCGGGAATCAAACCCGCAACACGCAGTGCAGCAGTCGATTCCTCAGCCACTCCACCAACTGTGTCGACAATTACACCAATGAAGTCTAACATTTGTATTATGTGCTGCTTTTCACCCAACCAGGCGATGGATCCAGGACCGCTCACGCAGCGTCAAGACATTTCTCCATAGGCCCATCACGCCTTCCATATTATATTAAAATCAACTGTTTCTTACATTTATATTGCGGGAGTGTGTTCTTTATCAGAATGAACGCAATTTTATGTTGGATGGTGTACAAGTTACATCCGGAGTCGTTTATTATACGGACCTTGTAAAACTAGAACCAATTTTCATGCGTTCAGGCGCTTTTGCCATACCTATTATTGGAATCAATTGTAACAGCACATAGCTACTTAGGACCCATTAACTTTATCAAATTTTATTCCGTGGTGCTTGGCAATCTGGGCTTCTCCCAGTTGCAATAATGTCCTTTTGTGCCGATTGGCCTAGTTCTGTTCTGTCTCCTGCTTGTTATGGAGGGAAGTGGAAAAAAAATATCTTTTTTCTTACTCTTCCGCTATTCTTTTCTGATTAATTTCGTTGCGGGACCCAAGACAGTTGAATCGTTTCTCCGTGACTCGTCGAGCTTCATTGTTCGGCGTTTTTTGGCGGTCTCCACTGTTGATTCTGGCTTTCAGGAGTTGCAGTGGGTGGAAAAAAGTGTGGCGGATTTTGTCGCAAATAAAAAAATATATATATATTCGCATAACTCAAAATGTGGGTATCAATTAATTAATTTTACAATTTCATGTTTATTCCCGGACTAAAAGTTGTTTCTAATGAGCCTGTAGATATAAATTAAACTTAAAAAAGAGGAATTTGGAGGTCTTATCCTGCCCGTCAGAAGATAAAATTGTTATGTTATTTCAATGGACTTTTAAATATCTTATGTACATACTTAGTTTATTTTCGACCTGAGGGAAATATACTCTTTTGATGTTTCATAAAAGTTATCGGTAAACGATGGATGATACTTATGTACATCGTAAAGTCTGAGAAATCATAAAGTTGCTCTCAGAAATCATAAAATGCTCTCTGAATCTGACAGAGATATGACATCACTCGTTTTAGCTGACGGAAAACATTAATATAGAAGGTAAGGAAGGAATGATTTAGGAAAAAGGCCTACACATGGCCGTGTTGGCCTGAATTTATGATATTGATATAATGTATTATATCAAAAGCAGTACAATGCGGAAAATAAAAATCTGGTTTTGGTAAATAGAATTGGAAGGTGGAAGTTAACGATATTTCCCATTCTAACCTCAGGGCGAATCGGAATATGTCTTAGTAGACTTTGTTGTAGGTACAGCACTATTACAATGTTTTGCATCTCTTTCTCCCACGAAAATCATTCATCACTTTTTGTACATAGTGTATGACAGAATGCCTGAGTGCAAGTGGGGTCACTTGCACTTGTTAAAACAATGACATTTCTTTATTAAAATGAAATTACTTCATCATCATCATCCCAGCGTTAATCCCAGTCGCATCCGAAGCTTTTCAGCTTTGGAGGCTGGGGTCCGCTTTACCAGTCTAATTGCTGATTTTGGCTAAACTTCGATATTTTCCGTGAAGCGACTGCCGTGTGACCTCCACAGCCCGAAGGTGATATCAAAGCATTGTAGTTAGACCAATTATTGAGCTTTTGAGGGCTCCAACAACTCGTAACGACTGCCACTAGATGGTTGTATGATAATTGGGAACAAAGGCTTAAAGTGCTTTCCGAAGCACGACCAGACCAGTGCATGTGCAGTGCTATTCATATTCATGCATACAAATATTTGCACTGCGCAGGTTAAAATTAAATTACTTGACAGTGATAACCGTCCGACCGTTCGAATGTTCGCCAATGTTCGAAAGAGATACCGTGACTCCTGTCATACAGGCTAATGAAGGAACTTGGATGGGTTTTAGTCAGTAAAATTCTGACACGCCCTTCCATTCCGTCCAGAGCGAATTTTGGTGATTTCACATCCAAAAAGGGGTTAAATCTATACTTAAATTTGCTATCTCGAGAACCTTTAGTAAAAATTTCTTTAAGTAAACAATTTAAGGGCAAATTTGTAAACAAATTCTAGCACAATATGAAACAAAAATATTGTAGTCTGGAATATTGAGTATTTATTGATATTTAGAGAGGGCTAATAGTACCAAACACCTTTAACTATGTATGTCCTCTAGCTGACCGATGTGCCCTGCCAACGACCCCTCTATCGATTCTGGCTCAGATAATATAACAACCGTTAATACCATTTTTTTTTCGTATTTCTTTTCTAGAACCCCTTTGCCATTTCTGGGTTATTGATAGACAAGAAAAACAACTTTTACATTTTTTGTCCGTATCTGTAGATTGTTCTGCTCAAGATGGTTTTTAGAGTTCCAAACGGTGCCAAAGGAACCCTATTTTTCTTTTTTCCGATTCCTATTTTTCTTTTTTCGCTGTCCATCCGTTTTTTCTTCGGTCCGTGTATCTGCATGATTTTTTAAATTTTCACACATCGTGTATTTCTTTTGACACTTCAACAATTATTTATTGTTAAATAAGTTAATAAAAAAATAGTCGTGGTAGCCTAGTGGTTACAAACCAGTCTCTCAACTATGAGTGTGCGGGTTCGATTCCAGGTCAGGCGAGTACCAATATAACTTTTCTAAGTTATATGTACTTTCTAAGTATATCTTGGACACCAATGACTGATTACAAGGTGAAGGAAAACATCTTGAGGAAACCTGGACTTCAAGTCTGAAATCGCCAACCCGCATTGAGTAAGCGTGGTGATTGTCATATTTATGTTTTGTAATTTATATGGTGTACATAATAAAGAGTATTCTAATGTAATGTAACGTACGTGTACTGCATTAATAGAAGTATATTCGAAGATTGACACGCGGCTCGTAACCTACAGTCGCTAGAACATCAAAGTATATACTATGATCTGCCAATTTTCTTTAATAGTTTTTCAACTTTGTCGCTAATGTCTTAAGGTTCAAGGGGAAATTAAACAGTTTTGGGTAGCTTGACTTGCTGGTGTCACTGTGTCAGTACAGTAACTTCTTTCTAAATAACCACTGTTATAAATATTTCAATGTTACGAAGCTTCACCAATCTGTAACTTAATAGGTGCGTTTGTTAATTAAGCAAAGCCCGCGCTAACGCTCCCTCGCTATGTCAAACGCAACTCCAGTCAAGTGTTCCCCCTCTCTTAAAAAAAATCATAATTTATCCGAATACCGACCGATTATTGATACTGATACAAAACAGATCACAATATACAACAGGTCGATGTTGAATGTGGACCACACCTAAACTTCAAGATTTTTTCTGCATTTCATTTGACATTTCTCAATTTCAGACTAAGTCAATTTGAACCATGGAAAGATACACAATCGAGCAAAGCGTTAAAGTTATTCAGGCTTATTATAAGAATGGACGTTCAAATCAAAATGCATATCGTGCACCTCGTGATTTTTTTCGTTCAATTGAATCTTCCAAATGTGCGTAAAATTGGAAAAATCGTGCAAAAAGCAGATTTTTCAGAAATGTATGGAGCCTGGGCCAGCACATTGTACCTACACTTAATGCTAGGTATAATTACGCTACAGTTAATTGTTTTTAATGTCAAATTCTTATATTTTGGCTTAGTTTTCATATAGATGCAATTTAACTCGGCGAAGGGGTGCAACACTACTAGGTACTAATAAATATGGTGGTTAGCATTGTTAGCAATAAGCGAAATAAGATTTTGACAGTGACATTTGATTGAAGTGTTATGTATCTAAGACTTTCGTATCTATATTATCTACCATATGACTACGAAAACAACAAAACATGAATTCCTAACATACGGCCCAATAAATAAACACAATCAACTCACATCAACACTCGCCACGAAAACAACGGGTAAATAGAGCTGTCAAAGTCGTCAATAAAACGTCATTAACCACTATCATGGCTACCTTAAAAAAGGGGGTTATCTCACTAAAAAACTTTTCAAACAATTCATCATATACAGTATGTTAAGAAAACCCTGTCCGACCCGTGAAAGTGTTGTTAGGTATCGATAACTGATTCTACTAATGCATACAAAACCGAGCTAAACTTAAAAAAAAATCCCCCTAAAAGAATAAATATTATTTCGCAAAAAGAGGTAACTCAATAAATGTGCGCTATGCACACCTATGCCCCATTCCGCGGGCGGCGGGCGGCAGGGCACGCGGCACGTGGTCGCATCGCTATTCGCCCATAATAATACCGGTGTTGTCACTTTTTAAAAATTACCAAATTTCGGGGAAGTTGAAATTAATTCGCGGGAAAAAAGATTATTTCAAAATTCATTTGTATTGGTACTATGATGATTACGTAAAATTTTATATTATATTTGGTCATGTGTTTACCTAACCTTTATTATACTTATGGGTCGGACAGGGTTTTCTTAACATACTGTATACTTACTTGTATTTTTATTCAAATTAATTTAGTAGTATTTTTTATGAAAATCTGTTATTTTTTTCCTTTTAATCTATATAGTGTACAAAGTAGTGGCCCAAAATGACACATCTCCTTTGAGCAAACCGGGCAATTTCAATAGCCGTGTTATCTCACGTGGTGACGATGTCAATTAGCCACCAAGATCATGTAATTTACCGTTGGACTTCTTTTGTTCGTTGGGTTGTTTGAAAGAAAAGATTTCCGTCGATAAGCCAGCAACAATTCAACAGCTAAAGATGAGAAAATTCGGCACATTAACGGCATAGAACCTCAATTATGCCTGAGCGTCATCGAAAATTTGGATCATCGGATTCGTCATTTCATTCGGCATTTGGCCGATATTTTGTTTCATACATAATTGAAAGATACCATGTTATCATAATAAAAAGTAATTATAATAATTTCCTAAATAATTTGTATTTTATTCAAAATCAACATCAGCCCTTAAAATTTAACCACCATTTATATAAAAGAGGTTATATTCTCTCCAGAACTTTCGTTCCACCAAGATTGACTTTGCGATAAATTAATGTTGACTGAAGTCTGAACTATAAAATACAAATCCTTGGAAACTTTCTTTCGAACTGCTTAAGCTTACTTTAACTAACTTTACGTCAAATAGACTTCAAACGTCTCGGAGTCAAACCAAAAACTTATAACACGCAAAGTCCTTTGAATAGTCAAAAACTACAAGAACCAGCGCTATCGGAAAATTCTGGAAAGAAGAAAGTTCGCAGTTCCGTAGAGCAAATTGTAATATGATTTACTAGTTTGGAAGATAACCTACTCCACATTAAAAGTTAGGGATATGTACCTATGGTATTATAATGAGGTAACTGAAAAGTATACATTGTAGGACTTGAATATAATAATGATATCAAATGAAGTGGGGTGTAGGTGGTAGCTATTAAGCTTCGATCGAGTGTGTTGGTCGTACTCAAACTCAGTTGCTCTTATCTATTTTAATCTGAGATTATCATTGTAATCCCTTAATATTAAATTGATCTAAGTGTCCGTACAGTTAAAATAATAAGAATCGAACATCACACTATATGTTCAACGTTTTCTCGAAATACCGCCCACGATGGATGCTCATGCGGATGAGAAGACACCTCGACTATCCGGAACTTCGGTCTCGCTTCCTGAAGTTATATAGATAACTGTCAAAAGAATCACAGAATTGGGCTACTCTTTCACCTGAGTTCCCGCCTTCGAGGAAGTAAGGCGGGTCCGATTAGCGGCTCAGGGGGAGGCCCTGAGCCGGTGGAGGGAGGCGCTCCGCTCCCCAGCTGCCGGCCACCGGACGATTGGAGCGATTCGTCCGGTGTTGGAGGGATGGGTTGGTCGCCGGCATGGCAGCCTTACCTTCCGCCTAGTGCAGGTACTGACCGGACATGGCTGCTTCGGTCACTACCTGCACCGGGTCGCCCGTCGGGAGGAGTCACCGCGGTGTCATCACTGCGACTCCCCCGACGACACGGCCGAGCACACCCTGGTGGAGTGGCCGGCCTGGCGAAACGAGCGCCGCGACCTCATTGCGGCGCTCGGAGGCGGACGCCTCTCCCTGGCAACCATGGTGCGAGCCATGGTTGAAAGGGAGAGTGCATGGGAGGCTGCCGCCTCCTTCTGCGAGACCGTCCTCTTGCAGAAGGAGGCTGCGGAGAGGGAGCGGGAAGAGGACGTACTTGCCGCTCCCCTCCGGCGTAGACGGGTGGGGCGAAGAAGGCGGGGGACGAACCCCCGTCTCCTTTAGCCCCAGGGTGTGACCAGCGCGTGCGGGCAGCTCCCGCACGTGCATTGCACAACGGTCACTACGTCTGGGGATTATTCCGGGTAATCCCCCTTTGGCGCGGAAACCGGCCCTACAGGGGAGGGCCGGCAAGCCCTGAGAGTGGCACGGAGTACTTGGCCTTCGGGTCGGCCCCGTGACACTCTCAACACAGGGCCCGACGGTAACCGGGTGGTTTTAGTGGGTATTCCCGGCTTCGGCCGGGCGAGTCCCACACACGCTCGTCGCCTAGCTAGCGACGGGTATGGTGCGTAAAGGCATTTCCACTCGTTAAAAAAAAAAAAAAAAAAAAAAAAAAAAAACTCTTTCACCTGAGTTACACCAGGGAGAGAGAGAGAGCACAACTCTGGTGAAGTTAACGACGCGTTTGTTATTACATCTATTGGTCCACAAAGCATAGCACTGCTGGAAACCGGTTCATTTAAGCCTTGTTTTTAATATGGAAGGCTGCGTGCTATGGATGCGCGAGTGGTGTAGCTGCGTCCAGAGCAGAGTACCCAAAGTAGGTGCGCGCTTGTCACGGAAAGATTCATGCTCTCCGGGCCTCCTCTACTGCCGATGTATCACATAGCTTGCTGATGCTGCGCATCTTCTTCGTTCAGCTACCTCGAGCCAGCGCATGTATAAGTGTTATGCACCTTTCTCGCTTCGCTACACAGCTTAGCATTCGTGGAAACTCACTTAGTTTTGTACTTTTCACAACATCGTAGGAAAGCTGCTTTGAAATGTAATCTCAGATCAGAAAAAAGTCATTGTAGCGGTAAATTCATTGAAGTCTAAATGCCTAAGGGTATGGGTGATCCGCCCGGATATTTACCGTGTCACTGTGTGCGTATGTTCCGTAGGTTTTTTTGTCATCCATTATTCAACTGGCCTCTTTTCATCCTTTTAAGACCTGAGAGAGTTATGGCTTAGATTGTCTACTTTTTTATCTGTTATAAAAGCTCTTGATCTGTGGCCAAAATCCGTACTAACGCCGCCATCTTATTTTTCAATACATTTCACAAAACGGTTGCACAAATTATTTACCAACCCGTGGTAGGCCCGCTTAATAGATTTCAGCCCACTCTTTCTCTTGGAGACGAAGCTTGTGACCGAGTCGTGGGCTGTTTATGTTATGTGTTTATCAACAGTACCCTTTTTTGTTCTGGAAGGGAAATCGTAAAATGTCCTCTCCCACCACTCTGGGCGGAGCGGAAGGGCAGTCGGAAAGGCAGGGAAATGTCAGCCTATTACTAACTAAAACCCACCCGTATTCCTCCACTTGCCTGTGCACTAGGACCACGGTTTAATTTTTAACCAATCCGCAACACCAACACCACCCTAACAAAGTCATTAGCGGTTAATAGTTTCTGTGGGAGTGTATCAGTTATTATTATTAAAAAAAAAAGTTGCCCCAGACTAGGTATTACTCCTGTATCGTTGGTAGTGATGCAACGTTTCTCTCTCAACAATGTCTGTTTCTGTTTCCGCAAATGCGAAAGTTCCGCACGATTTTCAACATCCGTTTCTGCTTCTGTTTCCGCAACTTTTGTAACGGAGATTTAAACGAAAGTTTACAACCGACGGCTTAGAGTTACGCATGCGCGGCGCGCATACTAAATTTTGAATACTCGTATTAATAAAATGTTCAGTTGCAAAGTTGCAATATTGTTTTCTATAAAAGATTTCTAATGTATCTATTTCTAATCTAGATTTGGTGTATTTGATACTTAATAAAGAATTATTAGTTGTAAATTTGTTTTTTTTCCATATTACACATATACACTTCCGTTTCTGCATCCGTTTCTGCTAAAATTTACTTTTGACATCTGTTTCCGTTTCTGGTTCCGCTAAGACACATTTGCACACACGTTGCATCATTTACCGTGGGTGCAAACGCACCCACGGTAAATGATTACGCTTAAACACACATACACAAACAACCAGACCTGGAACGACTATCTGTCCATACAAATATTTGCTCCGTGAGGCAGTCGATTGCTCAGCCACTGCGCTTACCTAGTCGTCAAGTTTGTCAAGTTAGTTTATACTAAGTATGTAAATTTGTTTCTCAACCCACGTACGAATGTACATATTAAGGCTTCCAGAATTATTATGAGACTTCCACAATCCGGTCTTGATTCGCCCAAATTCAATTTTCGAGTACCCGAGACGTTTAGCAAACTCCACACACATTTTGCTGATATTATTACTTACCTTTAATATATCACTGAAGATCAAATTCTCCGTATACAAATTAACGTTTCCAGTTTCAGCGATACAAGAGTTATTGACATTCCAAGTTAAGAGGTTATAGATTAATAACGCTTTAGTTTGGCTTCGGGCAATAGAATATTATTGCTAAAACTGCTGCGACAATTTACTTAATCTTGTTTTCAATTTGCACAATTTCAGATTGTTTTAGGTGGTTTATGCTATCGTAAATATAGCCTGGTGGTTGAACTATTCACCTGCTTAATTATGTACACTAGTGACCCGTCCCGGCGGCGTGGCACTAGTGCAATGCTGATACTTAACACACTACAGAAAAACTGTGAACATAGTATAAAAAATATAGCAGCCCGGCGCTCCCGGTCGGCCCGGACGCGAAACCCCGCAATTTTTTAATCTGTAATGTCTTCGAAAATATTCATTTAAGTCATATGCTTTAAAGGGCATATAGATTTATATTAAATCAACAATGTATTTAAGGTATTAAATTGGACAAGAATTAATGCTGTATTGGTTAAAATTGCTTCGAAAATTAGCCAGTGTTTGTCCTAAAAAGTAAACGACAAAAAATGTTATTAGGGATATCCATAAGAGATAGACATATACCATCGCGGACTTTTTTATAGACCTTTTCAATGTGTGCAATATTTAGTACATTATTTTGATAGATCTCGTAGTGTTCAGCCTGCGTTTCACTGCAAACGCGGGTAAAATGTAATTATTTACGACATCACATTAGAAGCCTGAAAAATAATGGTATTTCCCCTTCTTATAACCCTTATAACCTTCTTCGTTATTCATCATCATCATCATCATTTCAGCCGAAAGACGTCCACTGCTGGACATAGGCCTCCCCCAAGGTTCTCCACGACGACCGGTCCTGCGCCTCCCGCATCCAGCGGTTTCCCGCGACCTTCACCAGGTCGTCGGTCCACCTTGTCGGGGGCCTACCCACGCTACGTCTTCCGGTGCGTGGTCGCCACTCGAGAACCCGTCGGCCCCATCGGGCATCGGTCCTACGGGCAATGTGTCCAGCCCACTGCCACTTTAGTGTTGCAATTCTTCGGGCTATGTCGGTTACTCTCGTTCTTCTGCGGATCTCCTCATTCCTGATTCGATCGCGCAGTGAAACCCCAAGCATAGCCCTCTCCATTGCCCTTTGAGTGACTTTGAGCCTTCTTATAAGGCCCTTCGTTATTCGCTCTATTAAAAAAACCGCATCAAAATTGCGAAGTTTTAAAGATTTAATCATACAAAGGGACAGAGGGAAAGAGAAAGTGACTTTCTTTTATGCTATTGGAAGGTAACATAATTGGTTTAAATGAAAGAATTCTGTTCATTTATACAAGTAATTCATATAGTGTCAAAAGCATAAAATGCATACATTAGTATTGACAGCTTGGTTTTCGTGATTCATTTTTCGTAGTAATAATATTTGCTGTCATAAATGACGGCAAATTTCGCACCCCCGGTGCGAGACCGTTACTTTTGCGAAAATGCAAATTTTCAGGAGAAGCACTTAAAACTTTGACATCAGATGTGATTCGTGTCAAAATCATAATAACGGAATTTTATGGAAACTATGTGTATTACGTAAGTATCGTTATGCCACTAAGTAAAGGGTTGCTTCAGGACACATAACCCTTTATTCATAAACGTTGCTTAAAGTTAACTAGTGATTAGCGATTGTTTAATCATACATTTTTGATGTTTGCACGTCACTTAACATTAATCATCGTTTATGAATGAACGCCTTAAACACTGGTTTTTATTAAAACACTCATTTTTTTAATTTTTTGCGAAAGACATGTTCTTGCACTGAGTGCTATACAGTATGTTAAGAAAACCCTGTCCGACCCATAAGGATAATAAAGGTTAGGTAAACATATGACCAAATATAATATAAAATTTTACGTAATCATCATAGTACCAATACAAATGAATTTTGAAATAATCGTTTTTTCCCGCGAAATAATTCCAACTTCCCCGAAATTTGGTAATTTTTAAAAAAGTGACAACACCGGTATTATTATGAGCGAATAGCGATGCGACCACGTGCCACGTGCCCTGCCGCCCGCCGCCCGCGGAAGGGTGCTTAACGCAGATTTATTAAGTTACCTCTTTTTGCGAAATAATATTAATTTTTATAGGGGTTTTTTTTTTCAGTTTAGCCCGGTTTTGTATCCATTAGTAGAATCAGTTATCGATACCTAACAACACCTTCACGGGTCGGACAGTGTTTTCTTAACATACTGTATATGTTGCAATTTGTGGATGGCATATGTAAGTGGTAGTAACAAGGACATAGAAGGCCAAAATATAGGATTTACATTAACGGGTAGGTATCTATTGCGACAAATCTTAAAAACATTGTACAAAGTTGCACACAACCTCCTTATCTTCCCCAACAAGAATTGCATTCACAACTTTGACATTGTTGGTAGTTCCCACTAAACTACAAAGTACAGTACACAGCGAACTAGAAGCTGCTCAAGCTCGAACTTCTCTAAAGGAGAAAATCGCGTGGTATACAATATGATACCGTAAAATGGGGTGAATAGGGACAAAATCGAACTTGTCACTGAAATTAATCGATGTTGTAGGACGAATGCAATATTGATAACTCTTTCCAAGGGTTTCCGGCGGTTAATACTTTTCGTAAATGTTAAAAATATCCCCAGAATTAGTTAAAATTTAGATATTTTAACAAAAATATAGGCTGTCCCTATTCATGCTTGAAGTGGGGTGACCTGGAACGAGACATGGGTAACTTGGGAAAAACTAGTAGGGTTGTCTCTTTCCTATTTAAAAAAGAACTAATTACCTTCTGCTAAAAGATTAATTTTCTTCATTAAATTTAAAAATTTTGGAAATAAAAATAATACAATAAATCTAAAATATTTTATTGAAATAAAAGAACATAAATATTTTACATATTTTTTATCAAGACATATGAAAATAACAAAATTAGGAACCATCAGTCGTATAAAAATAAAAATTAGGATCAATCAGTATTATAAAAATAATTATCTCAAAGCTTTACTATGGTTTAAGACTCTTTCCGGGTATTTTGCGCCTCTTTTTGTTATAACTTTTCTTCTTCCGGGATCGTCCGATAAATTTGTTTCGTCATAGTTAACAACGTTACACATTGGCACTCCTTCTAAGGATTTCTCCAATTCAATAAAATAGTCTTCTATAATTTGCGGTGAAACGGACGCTCGGCATCTTTTTATGTTTTGGCTAATTCGTAATGAAATTTTGTTTTTGTTTCTTTGTAAAAAACTTTTTACAAAATCTGGACCAGGTAAATTATCTCGAAATCTTTTCTCAGTTATGCCAGATCTATCTAAATAACCTTTAACCAATACCCTCAGGTCGTAAGTATCTAAAGGGTATCCCCACTCAGCACAATGATTAAGATTTTCGACTATGTATTCCTCGGCTTCTGCATTTAAAACTGGTTGACCTCCTGGCTTTTTCATAAACCTGGTGTTATGTCTTTGTAAGACCGATTTAGGAATATCATATTTTGCACTAATATTTCCCAGTGATAAATTTGAATTATTATATTCATTAAGCGCAACTTGCATAGTCAACTCATCATATTTTTTGTAGTGTTTTGTACCACCCGGTTTATATACACGAGGCATTTCTGAAAATAACAACAATCAAAGTTAGGTAGGTACCTATGTCGCTATTTATTTACTGTAGTAGGTGAGTACCCATCTATTTTGTAGAAATCAGGTATCCACATACCCATTTTTAACAATCACATAAGACAAAAATTTGTACGCTAAAAATGTTAAAACCGATCGACTTCGATATCTTGCAGAAAGCTACTTAGCGTTATAATATTATAAAACCTCTGTAAAAATGTGCATACATGTTTATCTATTTCGCCAATTTTCTAAAAAAATGAGGAACCAATTTTGATAAATTTTATTATGAGGCCTGCTCTGATGTTATATCCTATCATACAAAAAAAAAATCATCAAAATCAGTTCACGATAATGACGGAGTAATAGCGCCACATACAAACCAAACAAAAAACATACAGTCGAATTTAGGACCTCCAGGTTTTTTTTAAGTTGAAAATAAAAGCGTAAACAAATTTAAAGAAAATAGAAACCTATAAATGTAAAATATTAAAATGCATAAAACAACGAAGACCCATGTATTGTTAGTTCCACGTATTACGTTCCGGTACGTATTTTTATTATTTGTAGGCTTGTTTTTTAAATCGTACAAGTTCGTACCTATGTATCTCTTATTACTTCTCATTAGTTCGCCTTGTACGCATGCCTGTATATAAGTTTAAAATAAATAAAATGAAAATGCCTTATTTTAATAAAAAGTGAAATCATGCAAAACATTGCGATAAAATGTTCAATTCATGTTGTAGCAGCCCTGACCCTATTCAAACTTTACCGTTCCTAATCAACTTTCATATGTCCCTATTTACCAAGTATAGCCGACTCTATTTGTACTTTAGCCGTCCCTTGTCACCCCGTTACCGTATTTATTCACCTCGAAAAAATAAACAATCCCAGAGGTTTTAAAGAAAACGATTTCAAACAAAAACTATGTAAAATCTAGACTTACCTCTTTTTGTGTAGCTTTTTGTGTATATATTATGTCGTTGGCTAACTTCACACGTTGTCAAAAAACACTAGGATTTTCAAAAACGGTCAACTTAAGGGACAATACCGCAACCTCACATCTACAGTCGTATTGGAAAGAAGATTTTTGACACCTTTTGCTAACTTCACAATGCTTCGGCGTTGCCAGTTAGAAGATAATATATTCTACTTTTAGAAGAAAAAAAAGGTAGCAATTGGAAGTTCTTGTTTTTTTATTTTGTGGCTTCGAAACTAGATTCCTCGATTTGACCCTATTTACCCCTGAGTCCTTATTCACCCCGTTTTACGGTACGTCCCACATACTCGGTCAATTGAGAGGTATTATCCGCCACTAACAGCAGAGAGTTTAATAAAAAGCATTCAATATAAAAGAATGGATATTCGTTAAAGTAAAGCTTTTCTAAATTGAACTTAAAGACAATATTAAATGGAAGAATTGGGATCCTTTCGAATTTGGTTCCGTACCTTATGGATGTAAACGGGACCCTATTAAAACTACTATCTGCCTTTCAGTCACCAGCTTGTATCTCATGCACCGTGATAGGTAGACTGTTGAAATTTTCACTGATGATGAAAAAACACATTTTTATGTATAAAGAGTGTATCTGACATCGACGCACAAACGATTACCATGGATCCAGTACATGATTCTAAACCCCCCAGTGGTGGAATATACGTCGGCTCTTTCATTATTTAAAAAAAATTGTAGTTTTTTCACTTTAGATCGTTCATAATTG
Organism: Sesamia inferens; assembly: GCA_037179545.1. Taxonomy (NCBI): domain Eukaryota; kingdom Metazoa; phylum Arthropoda; class Insecta; order Lepidoptera; family Noctuidae; genus Sesamia; species Sesamia inferens. Next base: position 8,574,219 of record CM073935.1, on the reverse strand, counting down.
CTATACTTTTATAACCCAATAAGATTTTAAAGTAAACATTTATTTATTCGCTAATTACACAAAAAATCGCCATGAAAACAAAACTCGAAAAACTATCCTGACTATATATAACTGACCGACCTTCTGACAATTCAAAAGTGCCTGTAACTGGTTTATTTGAAATAAATGCTTTGATTTTTGATTGGTTTTATCTTATCAGCTGATTTAATAGACTTCACATCAGGGATCAACGTCATACCTACAAACCCGCACGGCGGCATGCTTGCAACGTTCAAAGGCCGAGCCGACACTTTTTTTAAACACTGTAAATTCTCCAACCGTTCATTAACGACATAAATGACTATCATAATTTTATTAGTGAAAACCCAAACAAAACGTATATGATTTGCATCACTACCTTCAAAAGAAACCCCAGTCTCGCTCCCGAAATAGACAGAAATTTAGTTGTCTCGTGTCCTATCTTAAACCAACGGGTTTACAGTTTAAAGCCTTTTATCTGAGTATAAAAGCTCTTAGCTGTTACCGAAATAAAAAGTTCCAACGAAGCCTAGATTGTTCATGGCGCCTGTCAGAGTTAGTTTAAAAGTTCACTCTCTGAAATGCCAATCACCGGGTACTTGGTAAAATGGTAGATTATGACTTGTTTCAAGAGTGTGGGATTTAGGGATTTTGCGAAAGGTTGTTTTGCCTTATTCTGTACTATAATATTGCTACCGTCTTTAATGGGAAAGTGTACTAAACTTCTGGCGTTTTCGTCTGTTTTATTTTCAAACTGTTATATCTCATCATAATTATCATTGTCCTGACTTTATCCCAATTTATTTGGTGTAGGTGCAACGTCTTTATCATGCTGTAATTAATAAACCCCAAAAACTATGAAGTTGAAAAAAGTACTCATTCTTTTTAAGTTTATAAGAAGACAATTTGCATCTTCTATAGATATAATCTTCTTCTGCCTGGCCTTAATCCCCTTTATTTGGGGTCAGCCCTTCTGGTCAATCCTCGCCAAGACGGTCTGTTCTGTGTCGTCTGAGATGTTAATTGCGTCCTTTTTAGGTCTCTATCAATAACGGACATCCTTGTAAGGCGGGTCTTCCGCGTCTTCTGGGCTGGGTACCAATATCGAGTACTTTTTTTGTCATATGGTCTGATGGTCGCCGCATGACATGACCATACCACCTTAGACTGCTCTTCAAAACTTTCTGTATAGATGTTACTTTAGAACTGCCGCGAATGTGGATGTGGTCCAGCATTGTTACCCCACCAGCACATCTAAGCATTCTCATTTCCGCGACATGTAGTCTCACGACATCTGTAGTTCGCGACATGTATCTTCTATAGATATGATAAAGCCTATTTACATTCTTGTCTGTGTTTTGACCAAGTGCTCCTTCTACACTTGCTGATGCTTTTTAACAACAATTAAAAACGTATTTCGGAATTATTATGTGTATTGATACTGTGTAAGTCAACACTTACAAAGAAATAGACATTTATTGATGTTCTGTTAAGTGGCAAAAACCTTGCGAAGCAGGGGCCAGCTAAGCCAGTCCCTGCTTCGCACGGTTTTTGCCACTGCTTTCCTTTTTTAGCTTGTCAAACTAAAACGAATAAAACTTCAATGTTGTTCAAAGTCGAAAATTTTCTTTGCAAACACAACTTTGGGCGACTGTTTGGTAATAAAGTTGAATATTTAATGAATTAAGGTCAATAAGATTTTACGGCGCAGTGCTAACACAACCATGCCATTTATCGATTTGTGTTGCACCACGAGTATCTACACCGTCTAGCATCTAGCATATCAATGAATGAATTTATTTCGGAGTGGAGAACGCGGGTCGGTAAGCGTAGTTATGGGTCGCCCTCAGCTAGACTGACAGACGACCTCAAAAATTTTATTCAACAGACTATGCTAATGGAGGAGGATCTATACTCTAGTATTGTGATACAGCATGGGAGAGGCATGTGTTATGTCCAGCAGTAGACTGCAATGAACTTAGTTGATTGTTTTGGTTGAGGGTGCATTTAGAAGTATCTATCTACTTTCGGAGGGGTACGAATCTTCTTTTACGGAATTAGGGGCTCCTAGATTCGGATTTTGATCAACTTTTTTGCTATAAAGAAACGTCCTAGTCGATACATTTTAATATATTGCTGTGGTTCCGTTTCAGTAGTTTAGCGCAGAAATCCTTTGTTCTGCGGGTTCTTAATTGATTCTTACTTCTTTTTCGCTCCAACTACATAAAAGTAAATAAAATAAAATGTTCAGCAGAGCTGGGACCAATCAATGTCGTCGAGTTTCAAATAGTGAATGTTTTTAGACGGGCCTTTTTGGCCCGTCTTTTAATCCGCCATTAATGAGTTACTTTGGCACTAATCTTTCCTAATTAACCCTCCGGTAACCTCATCAACGAAGTACTAACTGTGCCGATGACATCGCCCACACGTAGAGATTAGAAAATAAGTCACAAATATTACAGTCTTATTATAGAACGAATCCTAATGTTATGCTTAAACCTTCGGTTCAGTTACTGTATTTTGAACTTTATTATCCCGGAATAAGTTTTTAATGAGAAATTGGCAATTTACGGGTCGGGTTAAACCCTCTGTTTTTGTAGTAAGAGCTTTTTGTCAGATTATAGTTCGAAATTTAAAAATGACCCTATACATTAACTAGGGTGTAATTATAAAGCTTATTATTTAAAAAACCCTTATAGTACCGAATTGAATTTCATAATCTCATATAATTTGATAACAAAGTTCTGACAACCTATGTGAGTTCAATTGGAAAAATTACTACTATTATTTGATGTGTTTATCCGGACCAGTAGACAGGAAACCTGTTAAGCATAACACAGTCATGTTTGGAGCTCGTTTACAGGCCACGGAACGACACCGGGACGGGTTTTTATAAAGGGTGCAAAAATTATTGGTGAAACATTATTTGTAAATGGACATTGTACAATAGGGTCGAGGTTGTTCTTTGGACCAAAAGAATATTTTATATAAGGTTTGTACCCGAAAACAAGTGTTATTACAAACAATGTACGAGTGCCCGTCTCTAAGGTCTCTTACGTAGAAATGTTATCTTCTATCTTTGTTAGACTGAATATCACCAAATTGTTTTCACTGAATTTCCACCCACAGTCAAATCAACACGTGGAATTAATTTAAATAAGTATGTTTACAAATATCCTTTGGAATATTCTCTGACACTGACATTTTGACAGATTGATTAATTAGAGCCTCTTTGACTTAATAATCTACTAATATCTGTATTATTTCCCAAAATATTAATATTAAAGTCACTAGAAATAAATATTACAACGCTACCTGTTTTGTAACCGCTACCGCCACGATCTACGCGCCTCTGCCGGAAACGCCTCTCGTTCCCGCCCGGCCAATGAGGGCTATTCAAAACTTCTAGAACATTCTAGAGGCTTCCTTTTTCCACAAATGATGCGTGTCCCTTTTTTGACAAGGGTCGTCTGACGTCCTTCAACTGGGCTCCGGAGCGAAAGTGTATTGTATTTTAGTAACTTCTTATCTTCGTTATTATCGAATATGATTTGCTAAAATACTGATTTATTACCAGTTTCAAGTGTAGCGGTACCTACAAACGCCGACGTTACATGGATTCTACATCTGGTAAGCGGAATTTATCAGTCAGAGGCTGGAGTTGATACGCGAAAAAAAAAAGATTATTTCATAATTCTATTTCTATTGTTACTATGATGATTATCTAAAATTTCATATTTTATTTGGTCATGTGTTTACCTAACCTTAATTATCCTTATATGGGTCGGACGGGGTTTTCTTTAGACATTGTATACCTAAAGCTGAAGGGTTTGTTTGTTTGATGGAATGCGCTAATCTTAGGAACTACTGGTCCGAATTGAAGAAAAAATGTATGCTGTATATTTCGAGGTTAAAATAAAATGTTCAAATAACTAACTCCACGCGAATAAAGTCGCGGGCGGCCGCTAATGGAAATAAAATGTTTTGTTTTTGAATGATTTTTTCTTCAACTTTCAAGCTCCCTTTTTGTGGAGGCTTGCCCAGCGATCATCTTGCATGCAGCTGATGCCCTATCTCATTTAAGACAAGGCCAAAAGTAACTATGTACTCAAATTACATTATCCTTTCGATTGTGTAGTTAATTAGAAGGTAAGGAGGACGGGTCTGAGCAGCTGTGTGGCGATGTGTGCTGGGTACGATGCGCCTAATGTTGTGTTGGGAGTTTGTTCGTGGAAGGTCTTCAGATCAATCTCCCTTTGGCGCAGCATCGTTGGTCGTGTTGTTGGGTTTAACATTGCATCACCTCGCTCAACTGCCGTCTTCTTTCCTATTCGCTCAGTTTTTCTGAGTGACCTATTCACTCTTAATAAACTAGCGCGCTTTACCATCAACGATCGCATCACTGCTTACCATCAGGCGAGATTACGGTCAAGCGCTAGCTCATAATTATTATAAAAAAAAAAAAATAAAAATAAGGATTTTTACAAATCTTATTTATTCCGGCCTACTGTATATGATTTCTTTTAATTATTTACTTTTATTATACTTAATTAGTTTACTGTTATTATATGTATTAGTTTTAGCTAGTCAATTGTAATTGTTGTCTCATTGTGAATATATTGATTATTTTCCAATAGGTAACTGGAAATTGTTTAGAGTTAGTTTCTTAGAAACGATTACAGTTTTCGAATTGTTCAATAGCAAGTTTGTTACGGCAATTTGATTATTGTTTTCGTGGAACCTTTCGTTAAGTTTTATCATAAATTTTCCAAATTATTGAGCGTACCTAACTAACTTTCTACTATACTAAGTTTCATATTTATTAATTACTAGCCTCGCGGTTTCACCCGCGTAGGTTTTAATAGGTTTTTTTTTTATAGATAGTTGGTTTTTTTATATGCTCCGCTCCTATAAGTCGCAGCGTGATTTTATATACCCTAACGCCTTCCTGGATTAATGAGCTATCCCACGCAAAAATATTTTTTCAAATCGGACCAGTAGTTCCTGAGATTAGCACGTTCAAACAAACTCTTCAGCCTTTATATTAGTATAGATTAATTTCGATTTCTAAAGAGTAATTTTTTGAATTAACTTTGAAGATTTATTTTACACGGCTTTTTCGACTTACGTAAACATTCGAGATTTTATTATTATATGCTTCAATGTCAATTTGAAATAAGCATAAATCTTCCAGAATATTTTTTTTAAATGATAGTGAAAAAAGAATAGACTGGACAAGATATTACCACAAACATCATTAATAGACAGCACAATTTGCTAATTGTAATCATATATATGTAAGCTTGTAGCTTCCACATGTTCATTTACGAACTATATTTCGTTATTAGGTGTGTACGCTAACAGTGTTTTTTTTTTTTTGATTATTATAAACTAGCGCTTGACCGCAGTCCCGCCTGATGGTAAGCAGTGATGCGATCGTTGATGGTAAAGCCCGCTAGTTTATTAAGAGCCTATTCACTCAGAAAACTGAGCGAATAGGAAGGAAGACGGCAGTTGAGCGAGGTGATGCAATGTTAAGCCCAACAACACGACCAACGATGCTGTGACAAAGGGAGATTGATCTGAAGACCCTCCACGACCAAACTCCCAACACAACAACATTTAGCGCATCGTACCCGGCACATATCGCAACACAACTGCTCAGACCCGTCCTCCGTACGGCTTCACCAGACATCATGCCGGAACACGACAAATCGCTTGGCGGCAAGGCTTTGTCTGGTGGGTGGTAACTTCTGCCGGCGGCCGATGTTATGGCCTACCACCGAGAACCACAACCAAGGGAAAACAAAAATTAAAAAAAAAAAAAAAAAAACAAATTGAAATGATTAAAGAAGTGACGTCGTGCAACATCAAAGCAGCTTAACTATTTAGTTGTTCAAATATGTAGTATGTTGAATTACTAAACAGCTCAAATTACTCATGCCTATCTCCAAAATACTCCTTATCCCAATAATATAATAATAAAAAAAAGACAGACAAAGGCTTGTCGCCAAGCGATTTGTTGTGTTCCGGGATGATGTCTGGTGAAGCCGTTTGGAGGACGGGTCTGAGCAGTTGTGTTGCGATGTGTGCCAGGTACGATACGCCAAATGTTGTTTTGTTGGGAGTTTGGTCGTGGAGTGTCTTCAGATCAATCTCCCTTTGGCGCAGCATTGTTGGTCGTGTTGTTGGGTTTAACATTGCATCACCTCGCTCAACTGCCGTCTTCCTTTCTATTCGCTCACTTTTTCTGAGTGAATAGGCTTTTAATAAACTAGCGCGCTTTACCATGAGCGATCGCATCACTGCTTCATCAGACGGGATTGCGGTCAAGCGCTAGTTTATAATTATTAAAAAAAAAAATGGGTGATATTTTAAACATTGTTTTTTTTATTGATTAAAACACTCAATTTGCATCATATATTCATTTTTTTTATTGAAATCGATAACTTTGTCTTTGCCATATATATTTTAACAATAACTTGATGTAAATCGCTCGTTATCGTTCGCATTTGACGGTAATGTTTATTCCACGGTCCTCATTAACACTGGACGCTACAACTGCAATATTCTCTTCAGTACGCACTGTACACATGCGAGACAATGGTTTAATGCCCAACAAAAAATTTGCGAAATTTGGTGATACCAGCACGAATTGTTGATTCACCAGGTCGATTATGACGACCATAATATGGTCGTAACAAACGATACACATTTTTCACAGAGCAGGAATATTGATAATGAATTTCAAAAATTTTCAATCGTTGCTCGTTTGTCTTTCCACGATGAAATGGCAGAGTATACTGAAAACTTTTCACTTTGATAGATGACGTTTGAAGTGTTTGAACGCCATTACCAACTAGTGTCGCCAACTTGAAAAACTTAACTCTTAAAAAATCACCCGTTATTATGTATGTTTGTGTAAAATAGGTCGATATCCATCTGCGATGGTAAACAATTGAAGGCTTTTACGCTACGAATCAAAAATTCCTTGCGCCTATAATTATTATTATATTATCTATACTAATATATAAAGCTGAAGAGTTTGTTTGAACGTGCTAATCTTAGGAACTACTGGACCGATTTGAAAAATTCTTTTTGCGTTGGATAGTCCATTAATCCAGGAAGGCTTTAGGCTATATAACATCACGTTGCGACCAATAGGAGTGGAGCTAGCGGCCGCTAGTATTATACAGTATGTTAAGAAAACCCTGTCCGACCCGTGAAGGTGTTGTTAGGTATCGATAACTGATTCTACTAATGTATACAAAACCGACCTAAACTTAAAAAAAATCCCCCTAAAAAAATAAATATTATTTCGCAAAAACAGGTAACTTAATAAATGTGCGTTAAGCACCCTTCCGCCGGCGCCGGGCGGCAGGGCACGCGGCACGTGGTCGCATCGCTATTCGCTCATAATAATACCGGTGTTGTCACTTTTTTTAAAATTACCAAATTTCGGGGAAGTGGGAATTAATTCGCGGGAAAAAACGATTATTTCAAAATTCATTTGTATTGGTACTATGATGATTACGTAAAATTTTATATTATATTTGGTCATGTGTTTACATAACCTTTATTATCCTTATGGGTAGGACAGGGTTTTCTTAACATACACTGTATATGTAGGAGTTGTTAATTCCTAAGCATAATCAACCTTTAATGTCTGTACTGCTGGGGCACAGGCCTTTAAGAGAAAACACGCGGGCCCCTTTGCCGCGGGCGTCTTGTTACATGTCATATATCTTGGAAATTTTGGTTTTAGGACATGCAGATTTCGTCACGATGTTTTTTTCCACCGCTCGGTCCAGTCCAAGTTAATGGATCATATTAAGCATACGTTATGACTTGCTACAAGCACAAATGTACGTTTTACAAACCACATTTTAACATACCGTACCATAGTTATGTCAGGGGCGTGCACAAAGATTTTATTGGGGGTATGCATAAATATACCTACTATCCAAATCTCTGTGCTTATATATGGTAAAACTTAAAAAACGTAACTTAGACGTAGTTTCAATTTAACATAGTCGCGTACCTACTTTTTCGCATGTCAACATTGAATTGATGTTTGTGCGTGGCTACAATGAACATCTAAGTATGTGATTGATGATAAGAACAAGTCAAATAAATGATATACGTGGGGTATTAGGTATTTTTTATTTGCCCAAATGAATACAATGAAATCATCATCATCTCAGGGTTAATACCAGTCGCATCCAAAGCTTTGGAATCTGGGGTCCGCTTTTCCAGTCTAATTGCTGATTTTGGCGAAATTTCGACAATTTCCGTGAAGCGACTGCCGTCTGACCTCCACAACGCGAAGGCAATATCGAAGCATTGAAGTTAGACCAATTGTTGGACTTTTGTGGGCTCCAACAACCCGTAACGACTGCCACTAGATGTTCGCATGGCAACCGAAACCAACGGCTTAACGTGCTTTCCGAGATACGACCAGACCAGTGCAAATATTCATATTCATGCATACAAATACTTACACTGCGCGAGGATCGAACCCGCGCCTCCTTACGCAACGGCCGCGTTCGCTACCGCTACGCCATGTAGGCTGTCAAAATACAATGAAATGGTATTACTAACTCAACTGTAAATAAGTAATAATTTATTTCTCAAAAAACTAAAAAAAAATATTTCACTATCTATAAATTAAATCAACGCGCCTATCTATTTTTAAATAACTCTGTAAAAATCAAATATATATAAGATCGTTTTGAAATCGCTAAAAGTTCTTTTAAAATGGACAGATAGACAAATCTATGAGTCTGCTTTGGCTTTTCATAAATATGCGTAATGCACTACTCATTGGAATCATAACTATTAAATTTTGCTAATTTGTAAACTTCAGGAAAATTATTACAACATAAAGTATAGTATTGAAATTCAAAAGCAAGTAGGTTGAAAAACTTAAGGTCTTTTAAGTTTTTATAACGTCGAACTGTCAAAGCCGTGTTTTAAAATAATATACCTATACGAGAAACAAAACAATTTATTTGTACACACTACACAACCTGCTAACCACATGTAATTATCATAATACTTTTTATAAAGACAACCTTTCTTTTGTGTTAAACCAAAAACTCTAAAATAAATGAATATACAATTCCGCTTAAAACAATCAATACATATTTAACCCAAAAACACCAATAATGAAACAACATAAGCTGCTAAAATAAAAAGGTATTTGAACGAACAACAATCATGCTATATTTCTGAACTTCTTAAATTCGTCGCATTATTAGAAGCTGTGCTTATCATGGGCTTTAAACCCAAAGAAATTTCACGCACACGTACACAACAGTTTAGGCACACAAGCAAATAATTTTATACACAGACAGATACGGAAGAGGCACATTTTGTTTATGCTTACGCCGTAAGAGGCGTGGGTGTCGCGCCTAAGGCAACTAATGTGTCTCGTTAGCACTAGCCACTAGGCCCAATAGATGGCAGTGTTATCAATAACTGATTAACAAAGTCTTTTAGTTTTAACTTTGTAGTATATAAATTATTTTACAGTATATTATAATTTGAAGTCGTGGTGGCCTAGTGGTTAAAACACCAGCCTCTCAAGTATGAGGGCGCGGGTTCGATTCCAGGTCAGGCAAGTACCAATGTAACTTTTCTAAAGTTATATGTACTTTCTGAGTATATCTTGGACACCAATGACTGAAGGTGAAGGAAAACATCTTGAGGAAACCTGGACTTTAAGTCTGAAATCGCCAACCCGCATTGAGCAAGCGTGGTGATTACGCTCAATCCTTTTCTGTATGAGAGGAGACCTGTGCCCAGCAGTGGGACGATAAAAGGTTGATGATGATATTATAATTTTAGAAGACTATTAGGGTATGCAGAGCTTTTCTGCTTGTAAGGAGCGCACGCGCCTGAGTTATGTAGAATTAAATTTAGTTCAGAACAGTATATGCCAAGAATTAGAACCCTCATTACTTATCTGAGGTCTACAGGGAACCTTCGTCTGTTATCTATGTCACACACAGCATACACGTTAATTTTAGAACATAAATTCTTACCAGCATCATGTAAATATAGTGGCTGTAGACCCTTTGTACATGACACGGTTTATTTAAGGTACGACTTCACTAGCGTAAGAAAAACGTGTCTCTTGCCAGCTATCAAAATCAAAGCATTTATTTCAAATAACCCAGTTGCAGGTGCTTTTGAATTGTCAGAAGGTCGGTTGGTCAGTAATCTAGTCGCTCATTCCAAAAAGTAGGTACGGGCAAGAAACTCCATCGAAACTTTTAAATTATCAAGCTATTGATACAAATATTTGATATATTATAGTGATTAACTAAACATTAGTGATCCATACAACACCGAGGAATCGCGACGCGAATTATTTTTCCATCAACAAACTTCTCTGTTGATCTATAGAACATAATTTTTTTTTCTCACGTTTTTCCTCCATCGCATCGTAGGGATGATAGAGAGGTATCGACTCACACACTGCCGAACGTGCCTACGCATGGCAAATAAACCGAATTTTCATTAGGAAGGAAGTGAGTTTCGTGAGAAAAGTATAAATATGAATATGGCTTAATAATAAAGGTAGAGGAATACTATAGACACGATGAATGGAGTAGATATGTAATATGTGTGCAAATAAGTTACTGCCGTTTTTTGAACATGCGGACGAGCATTATCACGTAGGCGAACAATTTTGCCATATCTGGAGTAGTAATGAGCGTTTTTCCTCTTCCTTCTATTTTCCTCCAATAATGCTTCCAATTCCGTGTCTTTGTACGATTCCGATCTTCCACTACGTTCTTTGTCTTCACAGTTTCTAAACTTTTGAAACCACTCACGATAACTTATCTCTCTTAAAGCAGCTTCACCATAAGATTTTACAAGCAATCGATGGGCCTTTTTTCTTTGTTGGGATGGGAAATCATCAAATGACTTCTCCCGCTCTGGGTGAAGCGGAAGGGCGTGTCAGACTGTTACTAACTAAAACCCACCCGTGTTTCTTCACTTGCCTGTGCGACGGCCAGGGCCACGGTTTCTTGTTTAACCAACCCGCAACCCTGACCCAGGAGGCAACGGTCTTCGTGGACCCCGTTACGATGTGCTGACATCTCTTTGAGGCGCGCGTGAAACACGACGCGCCGTCGCCTCGGGCCTAGTCCTTACCGGGCGGCGAGCTGCCCACTGCTCACCGCCTGCAGGTCCGCGCCTACGGTGGTTGGGAGTTAGGTGTCGTCTCCCGACCAGGGCGTCTCCTGCGGCGGCTAGTGGCGTGAGGGCGCTGGGATTCCGGTTGCCAGCAATCCATGGGCCTCAGCTGCAGATTTCTTCAAATTAAAGAAGTAACAAAAGTTCCCGCAAATGAGTATTATTCTGCATAAAACTTAAATAAATATGTGATACTGATACAGAGTCACTAATACACTTAGAAGTGTATGTTATTACCAGATGTCCAAACTTACGATATCACATTTAACATCTGACAATTTCAACGAAACCTCTTAGTGAGGACATATTTTGTTAACTGGTGGAAACTTATTTGTACACCTAATAATAGTTGATGCAGCTAAAAGGTAGGAAAAAGGTAACATCTCAGTAGTCGTACTGAGATGGTTGCTAATGAGTTATATGGAAGAAGATATGTCTATCACAAATTGATAGGGATAAAGAATAATAGGCCTATAATGTTCCTCCTACTGGGGCACAGGTATCATCTCGGGCTCTATGGTTTGTCATAAATAAATATTTGAAGTTTTAGTTCTAGAACATGCCGGTTTTCTCACGATGTTTTTGGAAGCAGTGGCTTATTGTAGTAGTGGATTAAAGCATTTGTACAGATCAAAGCGTCTGTCTGGTTCCTCTACGAACTCGATAAGTTGCCTTGGTATAGGTCTTTTGAGACATCTCCCAGAAGGCCAAATACCGTAATTATCTACAAACGCTAACAATGTAATCGCGATGTCATCTTCGACTATCATTGTTGAAAACCTTGCTAAAATTTAGGGGGTTAAAATTTATTTGAGGTATTTTTGATAGATCAGGCGACTGAGAACGTTCTTAAAGTATTGAAAATTCTGTCTGATCGTATCGTTTACGTCACTTTAGGTAAACACTGCTCTTCCACTTCACTGGCGTTTATTTATTATTTGTTCATGTGTCACTAATTTCATTATTATATTCCCTTGGCTCCTATAGAGTGCTTTTGAAACTTGTTATTGTTTGTTTATTATTAGACATAATGTTTTTTTTTTTATAAATACTTTGCAAATTGGTATGTTAACCGTTCATAGGTTATGTCTTGAAAGCTTTTAGATCTTGTATCAGGTTTCAGAACTTTGATACTATGTTAAAATAAATTATAATTCGACATTTTGGTCCGCCTACGAAAAATTCCAAAGGTTATTGATTTTGATGCGGGAACGTATAACATTGTTACTGTATTTTGACGCCTACGATAGGTTTGTTAGTCGATTTGAGCTGATTTACTGTTGGTACATTTTATAATATTTAAACTTATCGGTTTTGTGTGCTGTTGTCCCTTTTTCTATACTTCATTGGCTCCGGCCTGCTACTTAGAAATTCCAAATGGAAAACCTAAATCACTTTTACCGACCAAGATATTGAACTTAATGGTACAAGACAGGTACCTTAATAATATTAAAGTCTTAGGCTTGGATTGAAACCTATAGCTATCAGATTAGGATTGTTGCTCTTTCACAATAACGGATTTAAAGTCGTCATGACCTTAAAATGTTTTGCCACTTAGTTGTTAGACTTAGCCTAAACTGAGACGTAGGTATTTATTTGAAATTTAAGGGTTGGTGGCGTATGAGATCAGCCAAGTCGATTGAATGTTTAGTTACGCTTGCCGCGGTCTGTTTGTGGATCGGTGTTCGTTACAGACCGAGACGTCTTCGTGCTTTGGAGATCACGTTAACCCGTTGGTCCTATCATTCGTAGATCTTTGACAATAGTAATAATCCAATCATAACATGGGGTATCGTGTTAACTAGTGTCTGGGTTGTGGAACGACTAGACTAGTACATATGTAATAGACAGTCGTTCCTTGATTTTTAGACACTATTCAGCTGCATCCTGTTAAATTGTAAGCCGACCCTAATAGACGTACTTATACTTGTGTCAAATTCGATTAAGAATCTGTACCCTAAATTAATAATACACAGGTTAACAAACCAATTTTATCACAACTCACCTTTTAAAAATCTTCTATTATTTACATGATTATTGCGTTTAACATGCTTGCTATTTATTATAATTTATTAGAATCACTCAAAGATTTTTGGTTTTTCGAAATACCTTTTTGATATGCATGTTGTATTAAAATTGTATTTCGAAAAACCATCACAAAGTTGACATTATTTAACTCCACGCCAATGTTTCACATTTTACCCTTTCAAAATAAGCAAATATTTGACGATGATGTTTCGAAAAAGCGTTGTCATAATTACTCGCAACTTCGATTGATGTGAAGTGCGCTGGCACGTGGAAACAAAAAAAAAACCTGGAAAATAAAATACGTTAAGTTGTTTCAATTCTGGAAATGAAGTTATAAATTAACATTATATCATGCCTATGATCTCTGATAGGGTGGAGAGAGGTGAACTTATAGTTCCATCGAATCTAAAAAAATCCTCGATGAAAAGTTAGATGAAGTAAGTTAGAGTCAGCTGTCTTTAGTCAATCTTTAAGGTTTCACATCTCAGTGATATAGTTGTAGAATCAAAAAAATAATAGTTTTTTTAGTATGTAGTAGTGAGTGATCTTATTACTGATGATAATAAGCTCGTTCTCTAATAACAGACACAAATTCAGACTCTAGGAATCGGGCTGCAACTGAGAATTTCTTAATGAACATCTCCAATAATCCCACCCCGTGTTACAAATTATAACTATTGTTTATAAAAATACAACATCGGAATTGGGAACCTCCTCTTTTTTTAAGACTGTTAAAAACGTCAAAAGCACCTGTACCTTAAAATGTGACATAGCTTTGGTAACTAAATTCTTCTCTGGATTTTCATCCCGTCTTCCTCTTCGGCGAGACATTTTATCTGCATCGCCATTTTAAAGGCCGGTGTCCGTTTACTTCAATTATCCCTTCTTGACATCTAAGTATATAAAGAAAAGCTGTAGAAATCCGGGAAAACATTCTAATGAAGGTATTGTCAATCAACTGGAGATTACTTGAGAGAAATTTTAGCTTTGAATTCTTTATTTGTTGGAAACCATTCTTTTTAAAATCTTAATGTTTAATGAAATATTTAGAGTAGATTTGCTAATAAGCTAGTGCTGTGTGCTAATGTGCTCTGGCGGTTGAGAGTATTTCATGCTCACTCTAATGTCTCGTTGATAATGGGGTGTGTGTTGGATCATTAAGTTCCCTTCAACATATCTGAGCTGAATGGTGCTGTTACATGCGTCATGTTCGTGTACGGTCAGTATAATATGTATGACGGCGTGTGACTGATTAATTTTGAATATTGTGATTGGTTTTATCGTGTCAGTATCAATTGACCGTAAATTACTCTACTATTTTTTGAAGTCCATTAATTGGTCGGTATTCTGATAAATTTTGATTTTTATTAAGAGCGGGTAACACCGACTGGAGTTGCGTTTGACATAGCGATCGACCGTTGGCGCTGGGTATTTTTTGCTCAAGCTTCGATCGAGTGGGTTGGTCATACTCAAACCTAGTGGCTCTTATCTGTTTTAATCTGATATTATCATTGTAATCCCTTAATATTAAATTGATCTAAGTGTCTGTACAGTTAAAATAATAAGAATCGAACATCACACTATAGTCATTGTTCAACGTTTTCTCATCCTAGTCGCATGCGAAGCTTTTTCCGCTGGAGTTTGGGGTCTGCTTTACCAGTCTAACTGCTGATTTTGGGTAATCTTCGATATAAACGCCCATATAAACATATAAAACACTATATTAACTTAAAAACTTAAAATACTGTAAATACACATAACTTTGTTAATTAAACCTAATATACACGAAATGTCGGCGTCGTGTTACGATGACTAGTGTCACGAAGCTGGCCACGAACCGGCGGTATACAACACCTTATGGCCAGAACTCTTCTTTGAGGAACTTCTCTAGATGATGTGTCAATGTCAGAGTTTAAGAACTTATAGCGGTAACCAGGCAGCGGCTAAAGTCGTGAATGTAATATCCATACAGAGCAGCGCAAACCGACCGTAAAATTCTGACTCCTGTACTCCTACCTATGTTTAAACTTGTGACATTTTCGGTTTTACCCACGTTTATTCCGTCAGATAGGAAATGTCGAATCCATCCTTTGAATGTGGTTTCGATATCGTATTTATAGAATAAACAATTGCATTAAATTTATGTACGGACGACAGCAGTCAACCTACCCCAAACTGCCAGATATTCCCAACCAACCTTGAGCCTCCTTAATGCTTTAGCTTTAGTAGCTTGATGTACTGTCGTCTGTATAGTTTATTCAGTGTTTTGATCCCGCTTTTTTTCACCCGAGAATAAGTAAAAGTAATAACGGGTTAATTATTTAATTACTTTCTGTAAATTTCAATTTGCTTAATTAAAATGTAATTTCTTGGCAATTTGCACAAGTTTACGAAGAAAATCTGGCGTTTCACAAATTGAATTTACGTTCATAATTGTTAAAATTTAATTACAGAACTATCATTTTCTTTCCTTACGATTCCGTCCTCCGGAGTAATATGATGAGGTATTTTTAGTAAGCTACGGTAATTACTTTTTATTAAATTTACCTTATAATGTTTGCATTTTAGCAGGACAGTAGCGGTCATTGGCCTCCAGCTAATATCTCTATATTACCTATGTCGACAAATTAGGGAAAACGCCCAAAAAATACACTACATATAGATAAATATTTATAGATATTTATTTAAGACCTTAACGGACTTAATGGTAGGCCATAATATCGTCTGTCGGCAGAAGTTACCATCCACCTAATAAAGCGATTCGTCGTGTTCCGACATGATGTCTGATGAAACAGTACGGAGGACTGGTCTGAACAGTTGTGTTACGATGTGTGCCGGGTACGATGCGCCAAATGTTGTCGTGTCGGGTGTTTGGTCGTGGAGTGTCTCCAGATCAATCTCCCTCTGGCGTAGCATAGTTGGTCTTGTTTTTGGGTTTAACATTGTATCACCTCGCTCAACTGCAGTCTTCCTTCCTATTTACTAAGATTTTTAATTGAATAGGCTCTGGCGCGCTTTACCATCAACGGTTGCATCTCTGCCTCATAGCGCACACCGAGTGATAAAAAAAGAACTGGAACATGTTGGACGATCACTGACCGCTTTTGTCATGCTAAAATGAGATAACTGTAACACTCGGGTTTTTAATCAGAGGACTTAACAAAGTCTACATGAAGAGTACATAAAGTGAATCCTTCGTCGGCTTTCAGCATAAATATTAAGACCCTATTCACGCTAGCCTTGAAGACACTTTTGTTCCAGTCCCTCGGTGTATAATAGATGAGGCGAAACGCTTCTTCCGGATCGTAGTGGTGTCAACAACGTAAGGGTGTATACTAATGTTATAAAGGCCAAACTTTGTGAGTATGTGCGTGTTTGTACTTCTTCACGCTCAAACGGTTGAACGGATTCGAATGAAATTTGCCACAACAATAATTTAGAACCAGGATTAGCATATGTAAAGCATATATTTCTATGCCGATGTATGATAGAAACTTTCACAAGGGGTTCTATAACTGCTTTGTGCTTGTGTTGCTATGCTACAGGGTAATTTGAGCGGCTTACTAACATTCGTGGATTTGAACCTTGTTCTCAAAGTACTATAAGGATAACTTGTACGAAAAGATAATCTCACATATAAGAGCTCACTGTAACCGATATGTCTCTGTAAAAATATTTACATATCAAATACAGTAGTAATCTGTTCGTGACAGCTGTAACTACTTCAGAGCCTTGCGTTTATATTTTTCTTCCTTGTTGTGACTCGCATACCGATCGGGAACCAGAAATGGAAGGCAGTTATTAAACTCGCCCTGGATTCAGGACCGCCTATAACCTATTGGAGGCCCTGGGCACACAAGAATCATCCACGAAGCGTACTATTTATTCTGTGACGGCGCTCCTGTGTAGATTAGAGTGAATATGCAAAACCCGGAAAATTATTCAACACTTTGTTACCTTGGTAAGTTGAATTTACTTCAATGTTATGTAAATTTTAATAAAAGAAACATAATAAGTACTAAAATTTCAGCAGTTTGGGGACAGAAATTTAAGCAGTATTTTTGCCAGTGACCCAATGGGTACATATTAATAATGCTAAGATAGAACGGCGACTGCAAAGAATATTTTTTTAGGCCGTCGTCGTGGCCCTGGGCACTTGTCTAGAATGCCCAATGGAGAAGAAGGAGGCTGTCTATACCTATAATAGTAAGAAGCCATTTTTTTGGTGACTTCACCCGCTCTTGGCGGAAGGGTCAGACTTTAACTGATTAAAACACACGCGTGTCCCTTCGCCGCACCGAACAACCAAATCCCTGTTACGGTGACAGGGATATGGTTGTTGTCTCCTTACGTCATCCTGGGATTGCCGCTCTCTCACTCTTCCTTTGCACGTTTCATTACTTCGGAGAATTCAACCATTTCGAACCATTCACACTCGTTCCGTACGCTATGCGGATACGGTGGTGCTCCGCCCAAGTCAGGAAGACCTCTTCCGTACGTTTCCCCGTGCCCTTAGGGCGATCCACACAGTGGTGACGTCTTAGAGTTTCCTCCCACCTTATCCTGAACAGGAACTGTATTGTGAGGACCTGCGTTAAGAGAAATTTGAGGGCGTCGTGGCACCTCTCTAGACACTCCTCAAATAGGGGACTTATCACCGGTATTGTAACATGCCTATTAATTTCATACTTTTAAGGTTATATTTCGAAAAAGCTTAGATTTCTTTATTAACAGTTTACTTTATTGTTTTCATTAGACAATTAGGCCCTAAGCATCGTAAGCTGGACTTTACCTTTGTTCATTCTTTCTTGAACTAATTTCTAAAAAACATCTCAAGGTCTTATCTTGAAGTTGGTAATCGTGACTTGCGCGCAAAAACAAACTGTGAGAATCACTTAAGAAAATCGCTTAATCATTTGTGATTTTGCAGCTTCAATCACTAAGTCTTGGCGACATTTTTTTTTTTGGTAAGTATGCCTTTTCTTATTATTAAACCCTTCGCCGGATTTCTAGAATCGGTGTAAGCGGGCCGTAGCACCATGCACACTTGTCATTAGTATTTTTCTATAATTCAATAACTACTACGGCGACATCACATAATTCTTAAAAAAATTGTTAGTGTATGTTTGTATATTTTTAAATGATAATAGTCCAGTCCAGAACCCTGATAGCATAACACACTGTCACCTCCAATTGTAATCACTTTATAGCATATTGCTAGTTCATTGCTTCATAAGTTGAAAAAATTTGTTGCTCAACAATGTAAAATACGCAATGAATGTTTTTGAACTGTCAAACTGAATTCCTACTGAAAATTTGTTACACGATTACTCTGCAGGTAAAATTAATAGTATTCGTTGAGACACGTTTAATGAGCCTACACTTTATTGGTTTACTAGTAAGTTATTCAAGAGTTTCGGTTATCCAGGAAGGTTCAGAAGGCAAATTCTCGTAATCAGAAACGTTTAAAATATAGTCGCTGTCTCATTTCTGTGACAAATAAGTGTCAAAAACTTGTCAAAATGTAGAGAAATTAGACGTATTATTCACAGAAGATCAGACTGTGTTCTTAAAATTAATGGAATTTCATCGGACAGACTGTACCGTATAACTATGTGATTATCGGAATGCAAAGACACTAGAAATGTAAAAAAAGTATTCCGTAATCTGCCGCCTTTGTCCTACAAAACATCCTCCATATTTTTTTTCCAACAACGATATAAAATAACCCGCCGTATTAGCTACTCCTCAATTTTCAAATGTCATTCTTATCATGTTTGGTTGTTATTTATCAAGGGAACCATTTTGACGGTTGTCCTTTGTAACCCGGGCTCTACTTCAAGCCCTTTTCGGCGGAATTTGCTATTTTACCAGTCGATGGTGAGCTCGTTCACAGACAGCTTTTATTTCATATTTGCTCATTTGAACGTCGAATCTAAATATCATCTAATATATAAAATTCTCGTGTCACAGTTTTCGTTGCCATACTCCTCCGAAACTGCTTGATCGATTTTGATGAAATTTTTTGTGCTTATCCGGTATCTATGAGAATCGGCCAACATCTATTTTTCATCCCGCTAAATGTTAGGGGTAGTCCACCCCTATTTTTTTTTTTTTTACTTAAATTTTAATTTCAATTTTTTTATGATAGAACATACAAAAATACATACAATCCTCAATTTTCACCCTTCTACGATCAACCTTTATTTTTTATTAGCCATTTTAGTAATTTAATCAATTATTTATATGGCAAAACAACGTTTGCCGGGTCAGCTAGTATTTATTATAAAATCATCACCTTTATACGAGCGACACGTCTCGTTGACAAGGGCGACTAATTGTATCTACCTTTACACACAAGCGGCACGCGTCGATAACAAAGGCAATTAATTGTCAGTGCGTGTTGATACCATACTCAATACAACAGCGGCATGTTGTAGCTCTCGACGGTTGTTCTGTCGTTGTTCGATTGTCCTAATCACTCCAAAATTGACATATTTCTATCAAGTTACCACACTAACAAATATCACTACCACCACCCTGGATTCGGAAAGCTGCTAATAAATTACAAAATATTCTCTAATGCAGCTTTTGACACATTTCCGGCCATTCAAAATATAATCCGGATTATTCCTGATTGTAAATCAACATTTTGTCTTGAGTGGCTTTGGGCACGGCTCGTTATAACAAAACCTGTCTTTCAGAACCGTACTAGGACGCCATGATTACATTTGCCCAATATCTTGGCCTGCCGCAAAGAAGGACCGACACTTGGAGGTAATGGTTAAGCTCTCCGTGTGATATAGCCTGGTTTTAATTAAATTAGCTAGCGAAACTCATCATATCATTTTTAGACATCTTTTCCCATCATGTCTGTGAAACTCCGCTAGCTAATTGAATTTGTACCTTGTATTTGTAGCGCGGCAGGGCAAATGCCTCTTCTATTAAAGCATGAGATTTGATCATCTCACTTACTGCGTGTTGGTAATTTATGATTGAATTTTGCTTTTGGATTTCTGTATCTAACTCACTCACCGGATTAGCAAGACAAAAAGCTCTGTGGTTGGGTGACTGTCGCATTGCAGCGGCAATGGGCAATGCGACAGTCACAACGAAATGCCTCTCAATCTCTCTCTCTGTTCTTTGCCATTCAATTCATTTATTACTGTGTCGTCGACCCATTTGGCTTTTCATCTGTCGTATTCATGGCCCAGTTTCTGGTTGTTCCTATTAGTAGTTCTACGCGTAATTTCGAGACAGTTTTGGCAATGCTGAATATTTTATGTAAGTTGGGTGATTTTCCAGCTTTAGTGAAATGCATGAAAACCATTCAATTTACTTAACTTGGAACGATTGTGCTGTTATGTAGTTGGCCTTTACGATATATGGATCAGATAAGTTTAATCACTATGTATTGTGCGGTTTTTGAGAGTTGATGCACCAATCAAAATAGTTTAGGGGCTTGCCAATTCGACACATATACATATTTTGTGACAAAGGACAGCAAAATAAAAATTGCTAAAATGTGTTCAGGATGTTTAAAATATTATTTATCAAAATATGATTTTTAGTATTGAAATTGCATCCAAAGGGTTTGTAGACTCGCTTTAATAGTATAAACCGATGAAGTGCGAGCCGGACTCGCACACGAAGGGTTCCGTACCACAAAGTATAAAAAAAGTTTCCTATAAGAAACAGTAATTTTATTAAGTATTTTAAACAATTCTGGTATTCTGCTAAATCCGGTTAAAGAGAAAGCCCCCAACATAGTTGGCATAATGCTGCAGATGATAGGCATTTGAAACATGGAAGCCTCTTGACCTTTCATTTTCAATAACCTTATAAAAAGAAACCTCTTGACCTCCATTTTCAGTGACCTTATAAAAAAGAGCCTCTTTATCTCCATTTTCAATGACCCTATAATAAATCTTTTTTCAATTAACTGATATGTTTGTATGCTCTTTCATCGAGTCTTGCGTGTACTGACTTGGCAAGTTTTATATCGTGTGTCATGATGCGGCTCATATTGTATAGTACATTATATTCTGAGTATATATATTAATATGTATACAAATAAGTTTCCGCCGTTAAACAAAAGATGTCCTCACTAAGAGGTTATGTTGAAATTGTCAGATGTAAAATTTGATATCGTAAGTTCGGACATCTGGTAAGAACTAGTGACTCTGTGTCGATATCACTTATTTCTTTTTTTGCAAAAATGTCAAGTTTTGTGCCCAATAAGCGTCATTTGCGTGAACTTTTGATTTACTTCTTTAATTTGAAGATAACTGCAGCTGAGGCCCATCGATTGCTTATGAAGTTGCCGTGAGTAGTTTCAAAAGTTTAGAAACTTTGACTTTGATTTGGAAGGCAAAGAACGTAGTGGAAGACCGAAATCGTACGAAGACACTGAATTAGAAGCATTAATGGATGAAGATAGAAAGATGAGGAAAAACGAGCCCATTACTACTCCAGATAATACAAAATTATTCTCCTACATGATAAGGCTCGTCCGCATGTTCAAAAAACGGCGGAAACACACCTAATAATCTTCAAGGAAGGTCGGGACACCTAGACTTGTACAACGTGTAACATAAAGGGTATATACATACCAAGGGCATGACATCTTTACATGATATCAAATGATATCGGAAGGTTTTCAACTCAAAATAAAATACTCAAAAAAATTATACTAAATTTCCGGTTCCGGGTATTTCTTAAATTCAAATCATAACAAACGTGCACCACACTACATACTTAATAACTACTCGTTACACGTCACATTATTTGGCCAAATCACGATAAATGTCTTAAAAAATTCTGTGCGCCTAGTATGGTAGTAGCCTATCACAGGCGGTGTTTTTTCTTGTAACTTCCTAACATAAAGAGATAGGATTAAAAAACCCTTCCAATATCGATTGATATCATGTAAAGATGCCATGCCCTTGGTATGTATATACCCTTTATGTTACACGTTGTATATAGTTAATTAATACTGACCTCAAGTCGTCATCACATCTTTTCAGTGTCGTGATCAATACTCGTGTCTCGTCTGAATGGTTTTTGTCTTGCTTGCTTTGATCCAAAAAAGTGGGATTGAAAGTTAACTAATACAAAGAATTCTTAGTGTATTGTGGCCCTTGTCACAGGGAAATGAATGAACATGGGTGAGTTTTAGTCAATAAAAGTCTGAAACGCCCTTCCTTCCAAAGTGAAAGAAGTTTTTTGAGGTATTCCCATCTGAAGAATAAAAATTGCTCACTCAGTAACCTTTATTTCCACCACCGCACCGCTCCGTATATTATGCTCGCAATACTAACGATTGTCAGTTCAGATCTAATTGTAACTGACAGAATAGTCGACATCGGGTCAAAACTAAGCCGTAATAAACTAATCACAGCTGTTATAAAATGTTTATTTTCAATGGCACCAATTTCCGTGTTCATCATCATCATTTCAGCCGAAAGACATCCAGTTCTGGACATAGGCCTCCCTCAAGGATATGCACGACGACCGGTCCTAAGCCTCCCGCATCCAGCAGCCATTTCCCGCGACGTCCATCAAGTCGTAGGTCCGCCTTGTCGGTGGCCTACCCACGCTGCGTCGTCTGGTGTGTGGTCCACCCGAGAACCCGTCATATCGAGCATCAGTCCTACGGGCAATGTGCCCGGCCCACTCCAACTTAAGTGTTGCAATTCTTCGGCCTATGTCGATTACTCTCGTTACTAAGTTTAAGTTCAGAAATAAAGATGTTTGTCTTCTTATTTCATTAGGACTGAAAATTAATGTTGGATTAGTTCTATCAAATGAAGGTCCAAATCCAATCCCAATCCAAATCTAGGTTCCATAGACAAGTGTAGACGTGATTAAAGAATTTACTAAAAATATTTCAATTTATGTCAGGCGTTGTCTAATTTCAAAGGACTAAACTTATATTTATCTTTTGATACTTTTATAATGACTATTTCATTACAAAAGTATCGGATGCTGTCTGACGACAAAGAAAACAAACAGAATTATGGATAACTAACATGCAATAGCTTTATTCCTAAGGGAGTTATACTATTAGAGAAGGAATTACAAATGAAGATGAGTGGATACTGGATGCTAAATCCAATTACGGGCTGTAACTTCTTGCGGTTTGAAAGGCTATTGTGGGACTCTATATAGCTATATGTAACAGAGTAACAGCCGACATATAGGTACATATTCGAATTAAACCGTGAAATCTTAGTTAACAACTCTCTAGCTGTGATACTTTTCACCACCATTTCCGACACCAGCACCAATTCCCTTGTATACAAACCAAACTAAATTTAAGTTTAATACATATTTTTCTTTCTATTTCATTAAGAAAAGGATAGAAGATAACATTTTAATTGAATCCTGTCAAATTAAAATATTCCATAGACAGTTTAGACGCGATTATCAACGTGACGAGCAAAAATACTAATTTACGTCAAACATGGACTAATTTGAAAGTCTAAGGTATCGGCGATTATCAATTGAATCACTCCAATATCTAGTATGCTTAATTCGATCTTTATCATAATATTTACCATGTCATTGCAAAATATTAAGATTACTCCAGCTACAGTAAGGGTCCAAAGTGCATTACCAATTTTGAACTTTATTGCTGTAACAATAAGTGTAAAAAGTGGTACTCCACTTTTGAACCCTTACTGTAAATACGTATGTATGTATACAGTGTGGCATGAAAATTCGCGACCGAACGGTAACCATGAATTCAGCACATGCCCTCATTGCATCCCACATTATTAGTATAATTTTTAAATATATTGCTAATCTAAATATCGATATCGTATCGACAACGCTCAACAACGTAAATAACGCAACGAATGTCTTTGAGCTGTCAAAATGAAACCCATTGCTACAAATTGTGTGTTAGAAAGAAAGAAAGAAAAAACGTTTATTTGCGGTAAACATGACATAAAAGTGTACAACAACAATTGAGTGATAATACACACATCAAAAGTGTCTAGGGATCAACATATATTTTTGCAATAACTTTTCTCCTGATTGATATTAATTAAAATTTTCTTTAAGGATTCATCAAATAAAGTGTTTTCGTTTGTCACAGTAACGATAAACCAAGTCACCTTTGCATTAATAAAGAAATTTGCCATTTTCCTAATAAAGGGATATTTGACATTTGAACCACTAACACAAAAGTTCGAAAAAAAGACTGAAATAACAGTTTTCTCTAAAATTTTATTGGGTAACTTAAACAATTAATAATCCGTGTTTCTACCGCGAACACTAACAACACATGAACATCGGTTTGGCATACTCAAAATGAGTTCATCCAAATCACGCTGTGGAATGGCCGCCCATGTTCGTTGCAACAACAAAAAAAGGTCTTCTTGCGACTGGATACCCTCCATATTCGGCAGAGCTCTTCTCTGTAGCAAATCCCATGCATTCTCAGTCGGGTTCAAGTCTGGCGACTGAGCAGGCCAGGGCAGGACATTGATGTTAGCTGCGGCGAGAGTCTGTCTTACAACTCTTGCGGTGTGCGGTCGTGCATTATCATGCATTAACTGAAATAAGGGACCGATTTGCACTTGTAGAGGAACGATGACGTCTGATACAATCGTCTCAGCATAAATTTGAGCGTTGAGGTTGCCTCTGATCCAAATCAACTCAGTTCTTCCGCCGATCCAAATACCCGCCCATACCATGATGGTTCCACCACTATAAGGATGGACTTCCTGGCAGGATTTTAATCGCTGATGGCGTCCAGGGGTTCTCCAGTGTCGTATACGTCTTGTATCCGGTCTCATACCAAAACGAGACTCATCAGAAAAGCACACGAGCAGCATCTCAATCTCAAGAAATCCGCATAAAAATGCTTGATCCCTAGACACTTTTGATGTGTGTAGTTGACATGCGTCACATCCACGCAAAACGGCTATCGCTCAGCATTATGCTGCGACCCTATGCAAAACAGAGTCCAGCATGCTACCGTTATGACAAATCCAGTCCTATTTTAGTCCAGCGGCTATGCGGCCAGCGTACCCTATGTGTGTTTTGGAACGAAGTAGGAGTATAGAGTTTAAAGCGGTCTGTCAGTTTGTCACTTAGTATACTTCGTTCCATAGTCCGTGCGCAAACTCAAAATGCGAACCTTTCATGGCCTCTTACAAAGAGTCAAAGCTTCCTACCCTTACTTACGGGAGGAATGCCATAAGCTTGTCCATAAGTGGGGCAGGTCCTTTCATTAGATGTTTCATCAATTAATCTATTCTCTGGCCTATTTCTACTCGAGTATATGTAATGGTTTTGTTTTTATTAACTGACGAAAAATATTATTGACAACCGGTGATCAGAGTCATGAACTAAATCCATGATATAAAACACCAATAAACAAAAAATATAGAACATAATAGTCTTTATTATGTACACCATATACACCATTTTAAAACGGGTAAAATACTCGTATGTATACAGCACGCATTTCAAAGCTTTGTACATACGTGTACATAGGGCATGTATGTAGTCTCCTTCATTGTTGAAGTTCATTCGTTGATCGATGGATTGGTGCACTCCCATTTCAACTATTCAACCGTCGCACAGTGTGGTATTTAGCCTCAAAACCTGGCCAAAAATGGAATTTTCAATTTCCTATTAGCTATCTAGTATTGTAAACAGTTATTAAGCTGATGAGTCACTGCAGCCAATAGTGAAACGCGTGAAGCGCTAGCGCAACACTGGGCTTCGTGCGATCAGTCGGAAGTTACTGCTCGATTACGCCTGACGTGTGATTTTTCGATACGCTCTGATTTCATTATTTTCAAAGCTTTTGTTTTAGTTCAATGAAGTGGTTTAGTGGTGGTTTTTATTATGGATCATTCTATGCCAGGTATGTACTTTCAGTTAAATATATATATTTGGGCAAATATCTTGTTGATATTTTTTTATTTAGTCGACAATATAGGTGTTATTTACTGTTGTATAAATAATTATTTAGATATTTCAAAAGGGATTTTTTTTATATTTCTGAACACTTCTGTGTATTGAAAACTATTGTATAATGTGAGATTATTAATTGGTAAGCTGGGTATAAAATAATTAGCCGCACGAAACCGCCCTTTTTTTTATTACAATTTTTTTTTGTAACGACCTATAATATTTGCTTGAAATATTTTGCTAATGTTATTCGTTTTTATTTCCATTAGGACCTTCTGGCGTGAAAACAGTGACTCGAAACGAGTTGTATGACATGGCTAAACGTTCAAATGAACGAACATTTGACGGAAAGCTTGCATTTATGGAGAAAGAATTGTTAAAAGGTTATTCTCAAGATGACTCAAGAATAGCTGATATGAAGCATAAACTCTCAATTATCAAACATGATTTTAAACAGAAATGGTTGGCTGCTCACAAAATCAAAGAGAGGTTCGAAGAAAATAATGCCACGTGGCTCAAGGGTAATTGTAACTTTACCGAGCGCAGGTAGGTGGAGCACAATCGATGCGATCCTTTTGCTATTGTTTACATTATAACAATGCCGGAAGAGTTCAAAGCCAACTAAATTGATTTTGTTTTATACATATAACAACATTTTTATTATTTATTTGTTGCAGGACTCAGCCCCGGGCGTCCTCAGAAGTCATTTATAGACTCAAGTGAAAGGAGTAAAAGGAGGAGAATTGTGAAATTTCAGCCGAAATAACAGGGATTGATAAAGATTTAATATATCGGCTGAAAGTCATTCTGGAGACATTGTGTTCGGGATTAAAAGTAAATGCAGAGAAATTCGAACAATATTGCCTAGAGACAGCAGAACTATATGTGTCACTATATAAATTTTATCCAATGTCTCCTACCATGCACAAAGTGCTTCGGCATGGAGCGGCTGTCACTAAAGCAGCAATACTACCAATTGGTCAGCTATTGGAAGAAGTGGCAAAAGCATGGAAAAAGAACATAAGATCCTTCAGACTGAACTTTACAAGAAAGTTTTCGCGAGTGGCCTGCAATATGGACGTTTTAAATCGACTTTTATTGATCTCAGATCCACTGATTACTGGTATGAGGGAAACCTCAAATAGAAAAAAGAAAGAAATATCGGCAGCTGTTTTAAATTTACTTCACGAAAGTGACGTTACCAATATTAATATTATGGCTGACTCTAGTAATGATGAATAATCGATTTTCTATTCAAATAAAGCATTGTTTTACTACACTTTAATGTTAAACCACATTGAAAAGTACATATCTAATCATTAGAAGCAAAAAATAATTTTGACCAAGTTTTGAGTCCAAATACCACACTGTGCGTCGTCGCTTCGCCGACGGAAAATTAAAGGAAAACATCACTGCGAATTGGGAGTTGTTTTTACATAGAATATTTGCTTTATTTTAATCTCTAGCAACGGTTTTTTTGCCTTATGTATTCCAATTGTATGTTTAGAAATCAGAGATCAAAGCAAACGCTTCTATCAAGATTAGCAGACTATATTCCTCGAGTGAAGTAGAGCATCTTGTTACTCACTGTTAAGGAAAGTGGAATTCCAGCAATTTTTTCTCCCGGCTAAGATTTTCTTCTTAGTCAAAAGAGATATCAGAATAAAGTGGCCTCGTTTGGCGTGTGATATCTTTACTAATATTATAAAAAGGTTTCTGAGCTTTTATGTGAGGTGAATTTATGTAAAACAATTTTTGGAATGAAATCAGTAAAGTATCGAATATTACCTATATTCGGTCTCAATGTGATCTAATCTACCGCCAGCTGTGTTGTGCGTGCTCGGTAACCACACTGCAACAATTTCTAAATGTATTTGGGAAAAAATATAACTTGGTGTAAAAATGATTGGAATCGATTCAGTTACTTACCTATACTTAACAAACTATATTCACGTTTATTTATTTATTTATTCTTTCGCACATAAATTGTACAGAGGCGGACTTAATGCCTTAGGCATTCTCTACCAGTCAACCATAGGTGGTGAAGAGATTAGTAGCTAGTGCTTTAATTGAAAACATTATAAAGGAAACATACTCTTAACACTATTTAAATAAATACTTAAATAAGCTATATACACATACATACTATTACCAAAATATATACTTTACTTTCTTTATAGTTTCGTATAAAGAAAAAACCAAGTGCGTGTCGGACTCACGCACAAAGGGTTCCGTATTAGTGATTTATGAAACTAAAGGATTTAAGTTATTTGTATGAAAGATTACGCGGTAATAAGCGGTTTACGTTTTACGAGTTATTAAAAAAACAACTACTTACTAGATCTCGTTCAAAACAATTTTCGTTTGTAGTTTTTATAGTAATGTAAATCATATGTTTTATCATTTTCTTATTTTAGATGTTAGAGGGGTGGGGTGGGACCAACTATTTTCCACTTTGGAAGCGTCTGTCACGCAAACTATTCGGTTTAGAAAAAAAAAAATTTAGAAACCTTGATATCATTTTTGAACACCTATCCATAGATATGTGTACGTGTACATACGTATGTGTTTGATGAAAAAAAAATTTTGAGTTTCAGTTCTAAGTTTGGGGAGCCCCCAATATTTTTTTTTTTATTTTTGCTTCAAAATCTTAACGCGGTTCACAGAATACATCTACCTACCAAGTTTCAACAGTGTGCTGTGACATACGGACGGACAGACATACATGACGAATCTATAAGGGTTCCGTTTTTTGCCTTTTGGCTACGGAACCCTAAAAATAACGTTGTATTAATAAATAAATATGTCAGGGTGTTGTACAATTTTCTGTTTAACAAATAAGTCATGACTTAGTAATAACAGCAGCACGGGTCATTCGATCAGGTTAACCTACGCTTACCGCGGTCGTTCTGTGATACCTTTGAAAGTACGTAAAGCTTCTGGTACCAGCTGTCATGCGTGGTTTTTTGACAGTCGTTACGAATAGGCAGAAGTCGGAAAGTCTGAGAACCACCGTCGTTGAGCAGCACCAAGGTTACACGGTGACTGGGTTCTGGAGGTTTATTAGACAGTCGCTCCACGTAAAATAACGATATCTGACTGTAGCCAGTTAGACGAGAAGCTTACTTTAAAAATTAAGAAACAAATACTATACAAGAAATTTAATGCGGTCGAAGTCGCCGGCCGAATCTAGTAGGTTACAAACTTTTAATTTTTTTAGAAAACAGAAAACGAAAAAAGAAAATAATGACAAAGAAAACTCTTAAATCTCAAAAGTTTAATTCACATGTCGACATACTTTTATTCAATTAAACTAAATCCTTACTCAATCATTTCATTAGTAAAATGTTCTGGGGCGAAAACACGTCGAAAACAGACGACAATCAAGATAACTCCATACCCCGCGGACTGAATAATAATTTGGTCCTTTTTCCTTAAATTTTCTTTAACAATCTGATTTGGGATTTTCGGCCATAAAAAAGTAAAACGTATCACTTTCGCATGATCCCGGGTAAGTCGTAAAAAGTATCTACATTAATGGCAATATGGTGTTTCGTTACGAACGCGCTATCCAGTAGCTTCCCACGGGTGCCGTAAGGACCGCTGAGATTTTATCAAGAGTTATACATATATAAGATATGTATATTGCGTAGTCAAAAGAAAACTGGCACCCGGTCTAACATAACCTATGAGAGAAACGTGACCAAGTAACAACTACACGGGTTAAATAGGTTAAATGAACAAGGTAAGCTATACTTGCCGCAGTTGGACCATGGTTGGGTGACCGTCTTATAATAAAATAATACTCACGTGAATTATGGGTAGTGTGTAATTATAGTCTCACAACAATTACTTATAGGAAGATGTTATAACTATTCTCAACAAGTCTAAAACGTCCGCCTTCGATGCTGGCCCCGAGCAAATAGACAGTCTCCTCGCGCCTTCCCAACCGTCATCTACTAACCGCCCTTTTTATTAGTAGTGTTGCCAGTAAATGGAACTCAATGTCATAATAATCGACAAAGACAAACTATGGATTTAGTAATTATTTCGAAACCTAACAGTCTATAAATATCGAGATACCTCCTTGCCTCGGAAAGCACATTAAGCACTTGGTTCCAGCTGTCATTCTTGGATCTTTGACAGCCGTTACGGGTACTGGGAAACATGATAACCAAAAAAAATTTAATAGATAAAGTTGGTTATTTTTATCAAAATGTGTTAAATTGGTGTGGCAAGAACGACAAGGTTCTCTGAAAAGGTAAAATTCGTTTACCTATACAGTTGGACGCATGAATGAAGTTTTAATACAAGGGTTCTCTGTCTCCGTTGTTGAACATGCTCAAACAGGCCAAGCGGAACAAACACGTACGGATAGATAGACGATAGTGAAATGGATTCATCGAATGAATCAAATGGTTTTTTATCATATATTAATTCACAAATATCGAAAAAAAATTAAGTAGTAGTCTGTCTCAATGCCATCTGTAGGCCTAGTATGAGTTTTCTATACGAAACTCGTTCGATCGTATCGAGCGCGTTTGGTGCTCTCATTGGTTGAGAGTTCTTACGTCAAGGTCGTAAGAACTCTCTGAGCGGGCCAATCGCTGAGTCAAACGCGCTCGATATCGGCGAACGAGTTTCGTAATGAAAACTCATACTAGGCCTACAGTAGCTCTAGTGGTGCATTCGATGAATCCATTATCAAATATCGTCTATCTAGTATCTGATCTATCTACCCAAACGTATTTCTTGTATCTATGTATTATAGCCAATCAACACGGAGCCGCGGGGTGTTATCGTGTATTTTCGCTACTTCTAGAGGAGTGGTCATAATGTTTTCGACCGTAATTAATAATAAACGTAAGGTGGAAGTGTTTTCACTAATCACTTCTTCTAGAGAAGTAGCCATTTTGTTTTCGCCAGAAATTAAGTTATTGTCTAACTTTATCGGCACTTTTTGACGGTTATAATTCACAATCTGAGACTCAGATTAACAAATTTGGTTGTTGATTCATTGACACATGACAGGAAAAGATGGTGATCAAGATTGAAATTGAGATAAACACATTATTAGACACATTTTGATATCAAGTTAAGCACAACAGACAAAAGAAAGTAAAGCATAAAATAATCATATCATAAATACATATGTCGTGCAATGAAGTAGCGCTAGTAGACCCCCACACTAGGATACCCTGTGTCGTGGGGTCTATTTATTTTGGCGTTAAACACACATTATGTGTGCTCTAGTAGGTAATTCTATAATCGATTGGTTACTTAGTCTAAACAATATTTAAACTTACTAAAGAAAACATGCAAAATTACTTGTAAGGTTTGTCTGGACTGTAATTTAGTGTAGCTTGCATGTACAGGGATGTGTTGCGCCTGGTGGTGCATTTGGGAGGGACTTAATGTATGAGAATAAGGAGAGTCTTTACAGATATTATTAATTACAGAGGATTTACAGGCAGTTTTGATTTGTTAAAAAGTCGGTCAGTAAGAAATATGACGCCAGTTGGCCAGTCCAAAGCGTATTAAGAAGCTATTTAGAAGAAACGGCATTATTAAGGGCAGAGTTAAGACTCTTCATGGCATTACATGTCCGTTCTTCTAAATAGGTTCTGTACAAAAATATGACTTAAAAGAAAGAAAACGAAAAATTTATAAATATATATATTTTTTTTAAACTTACCTACACATTAAAAGCGTCGAAAGAGTGTTTCGGCCGTTGCCATCACAAAGTTGTCCTTCATAATGATAATACTTTCGTCGCTATTAAAAAAATAATTACATTTTAATATTTTACTATATGCAACAAAACGTAGTAATTAAAGTTGCCAGTTACGCCACTAGCCTTTGCATTGAATTTGGAACTTCGCCAAATACTGAAGGCCGGACTATAGAAGCACGTCCTGAAGTTGGTCCGACTGCCTTATTAAGGTTGAATAAGACTTTCTTGATACTCGGGCAAACAAAGTAACGGTTTACCGGATGTTTCAGACTTTTAACAACAAACTTTCATGTGTTGGCCCTTTATAAAACATGGTTCACAGGTGTTGCTTCATGAATTTAAAATCAGTGTCTAAGATGAAGCAGTTTGTGAACTTGTAATCCTCTAAGACTACCATTCAAATTTGAATTGTAGTGATATTGCGTATTCAACATTACGCTCAGTATTTTAAGACCCGAGCAAAAGTAAATAGAACACTAAGCGATAACGAAGTAATATTGAGGACAGGCGATGCGATTCTATTAATGTATAAGATTCGGATGTATTTCAGCGCTAAATACAACGAGTTGTCAAACTCTATGTTGTCTAAAACTCATAAAATCTAAAAGATTATTTTATTCCGATATATAGAAAACAGGAAAATATGCAAAAAACATTTAAAAAGGTTACGTCTTCATGAAAGGAAACTTAAAAACCGATAATGAAATATACGTCATCAGATCAATGGCAGAAATGTGATAAATATCTTGAAGCAGAATGCGCGATGCCGGAATGAACTGATTTCATAATAGTTTTAAGTTTAATGCAGCTTAGCACTTAGGAAAACATTTAAATCATACAAAAAATATCACAGAATGGTGGACTAGAAATGAAATCTAAAAGGAGAAGATCAAAAGCTAGGTGAAGAACGACTTTGGATAGTAATTATAGGTGGAGGCCTATGTTACCAGCTATGTTACAAGTAGCTGATAACTGATAGTTTAATAAAATGGAAAAAAAAACTACAAGAAGCTTACAATATACCATATTTTAAAGAACCTTTACAGTATGACAAGTAACCAAAACTGCGTATAGATGAAAATACTTGTATTCAATAAATATGCCAAGATTTGTTCGATCCCGATGTTAAACTTTCTTCCAGAAGGGCTCAATACCGCCGGTAACGACAAAGGCAGTTAAACGTCTTATCAGAGCGGATTCAGAAATTGTGAGGCTTTCTTTAAATTGCCGACATTCTAAAAATGTAGCTCCTTTATATCACGCTAGGACTTTTGTGAGGATTGAGTTGAAATTTTCTCCGAGACAATGTATTGAAGATTTTAACAAAAAGAAAAAGAGAACGAAAATACGGTTGTTTGCGGCAAATGTTAAATAATAAAGAACAAATTGGTGAAAATATATGTCACGTCCACTCACACGGCCATTTGTGAGACTGCTCCAGCGCTGGTTTGGGCAGCAAGAACCGGCTTTGATTTCTTTCTCATTGAAAAAGTAATTTTTAATTTTGTACATATTAAAGCTATTTTGGGGCTAAAACTAATGAAGTGGTGAAGATTAAGACGGAAAAAACTAACTAGCTTGGCTCATTGAGTTTCGATACCATTTTATTTGTGTATGTACCAGACCCCTACAGTAAATAACAAACGAAGCATATAATTGAGCTTGGTTTAATTTATATTGGCTCAACCTTTAACAATTTTTGCTAATACCATATGAATTCACGCGACATTTCATACAATAGGGATCTTTATCCCGTCCAAAGCTTCTGCCCATGAAACCATAGAATATCTTATTTATCAGAATATCAGCACTGGTGACATTTATTTTTTAATCGTCGAACCGTCATGCTGAGGTAGGAGCTCTTTGGCCTCGTATAGGACTATAGATTAATTTTTCTCTTTGTTACTTATTTTTATATAAATTGTTCTTTTTTTTTACCTTGGTTGTTTTTTTTTTTTGGTTAGTTAAAATAACTACTTTTCTTTCTTTTCAAATTATGGTGGAACTGCCAGGGCCATGGGCTGTTTGAAAGAGATATAGAGGCCCCTGGAGCACAGGTAAATTAAAGAACACGAGTAGGATTTAGTCAGTAAAAGTCTGACATGCTCTGCCGCATCGTCCAGAGCGAGAAAAATTATTCGATGATTTCCTACAAAAAAAAAAAAGACTGGTGAAAAATTTACAACCATTCACAAAGGTTTTCATTATATTCGAAACTTCTTTCTCAAAGCTTTGATAAATTCAGATTTCTTATAACGCTTTCTTGGTTTCCCATTTGTATAGAGGATATAAAAGATTTGAAGAAATTGTATGTTGAAGAAAAAACAAGATGTGAACAACTGATTGTCCGAAGATGAATGAAATATTTCTGTAACTGTTTCAGGAGCTGCCTAATTTCAATATTACGCCTACTTCTGCCTGAAATTATGTGTGTGTATACACACGCTTTCTTCCCATCACGATAGGCAGAATCTGCTATGATCCTTACATAATCCTTTTATTTCAGTTAGATTCATTTATCGGAGGGAAAATTTTCGTTTCTTAACCTAACCTTCACTCTTCAGGTTCACAATCTTATCTGGGCACCCTCTCTCTATTTTTTGACATTAATTGTCCTTGGGATAAGATAGCGACTAGATGTTGAACATTTGTAATTACAAGAATTATAATTAATATTGATTTTGATTATATCTTAACGATATTCAATAGAATCGCTTTAGAAATAGGTAAATTGAAAATTCGGCGTAACAACTACGTTTTTCTCGAACCTAAACTTTGGGCGATTCATTAGGTTCAGGTCAAGGTGGCTGCCAGGAAACTTAGCGTTATCACAAAGGTCCGGCGGTACTTCACACCAAGGCAGCTTCTAATGTTGTACTAAGCACAGGTCCGTTCGTGTGTGGAGTACTGCAGCCACATTCAGGCTGGTGCTGCAAAATCACCTGGCCACTTTATATTCACTGAAGAGGCTGATTGGCGACCCAGATTTAACTCAAAACGGTCTCCAAAGCATAGAGCACAGCCGTAGAGTAGCCTGCCTTTCGGTGTTCAATAGAATGCATTTTGGGGAGTGTGCGAGGGAATTGCATGATTTAATCCCCCCATGTCCGTTCCATCATCGGATGACCCGTCGTACGGCGAGTTTCCACGTTTACGTTGTTAACACCACTACGATCCGGACGAAGCGTTTCGCCTCTTTTATACCGCGCACATCGAGGGACTGGAACAATTTGCCAGCGGCAGTTTTTCCGGCGGACTTCAATTTGGGTGTCTTCAAGACTAAAATCAAAATCAATCAAAGTCAAAGCATTTGTTTCAAATAAACCAGTTACAGGCACTTTTGAATTGTCAGAAGGTCGGTCAGTCAGTAAGGTGAAGCTAGTCGCCCATTCCAAAGAGTAAATACCTATGGAGAAGAACGGCAAGAAACTCAATGGACACTCTTTTCAATTATCAAGCTATTGATACAAATATTTGATTATATCATTCACGTTGAAATCAACCGTGAGAGAATGCAGAAATATATTGTACGCTAAGCGCGTCCATTATGGAATACACAAAAAAATAAAACAACAATTCAGAAATTAAAATACGCCGTGGCAGCTAAGAGATGACCAGTCCCCTCAGACGGCGTCCGTTCACGAACATGACGTATGGATCAGCATCATTCAGATCAACCATATTGAAGGGAACCTAATGACCCGCACACACGCCACCACCAGCGAGACATTTGAGTGAGCATGACATACTCTCAACAGCCAGAGCACAATCAAGTCAATAAAAAAGACTAACCCAGCAAATAGATGCTTTACAGCAAGTACATTGTGCTCATACGTGTGCCATGCAATTATACAATACTAAGAAATTGAATCTACACAATGCAAAGATAGTTTGTCCAAGGGTCAGCAGCTCCAACAGTGTTCCCGAATACTAAGTTTAGCTCCTGTGTAGCTGCACCAGTGCCGAACACCCCGATCAGCGATGCAATTCCGTAACGTACAATATGCTTGGTTACATAGTGTGTACTGGCTTATTGTGTAATGCTGAATAGCTCATAATTAGTATTTTGGAATTAAAAAGTTTTAGGAATTTTTCATATCTGCACAATATTGAAATAATATCGCGCAATTCCTACGACAAAAGGTACAAAAACTTCAAACAATAACATTTCTATGAACTTTTAAATAGGTGTTAAAGTGTCTGCAACGATTTTTATTGCTGATTGTGATTTTGCACTAAGGTACTTGAAGTTAATATGTACAAAGAGGTAATTGCAAAAAAATAACTTGGTACAACGGATTTACGGAACTCCCTGATCTTGTCATGTCAAACCAAAACAATGCATAAATACAATTGAGAATCTTTTTTATGTTTATTAGTTCACGAAAGTTATAAGAATTTTTTAAACACTTAAAACAATTCATGAATGAATATATAAATCATCATCATCATCATTTCAGCCGAAAGACAACCACTGCTGGACATAGGCCTCCCCCAAGGTTCTCCACGACCAGACCAGTTTCTCCAGCGGTTTCCCGCGATCTTTACCAGTTCGTCGGTCCACCTTGTCGAGGGCCTACCCACGCTGCCCAATATATAAATATTACGTGAAATTCCTATTCGTTTAGCCATCTATTTTGTAGTGTTTCCGTAGACTGCTACTATTGCTGCTAAAGACATAAAAAGTCTTAATTTTTCACTTATAACGGTCTGTAAATTATAGGAATCTACGTGAATCTGCGGGGGACGTTTTCCCTGTAAGAAAATAAAGATTTAAATCAAAGAAATGTAATGAAGGCCATTTATGATATTTTATTATACAAAGAAATTGCTCAGTGAAAACTTCTCCTAGTATCCGCTTCTTTTATAGGCTGTGTGTGTCATGCTGCGCTATGCCGCAGAGTACAGACAAGATATGAATACCAATCAAGCTTAGCAAGCATTTTTATATGACCTCATTTATTGTTATATTATCTTGTATCAAAATATAATATATAATATATTTCCTTGGTTTTGCCTTTGTAACAAATTTATTTTCGGATCTTGCCAATCAGAAATAAGCTTTGAAGGTTTTCGTAGGTAGCCTAGCCGATACTGCAGTGACGGTCTCATGAACTTGGTCGTGTGTAAGTTCAGTAAAACTTGTCAACACGAGCCCATACAGACTCTGCTGTAGCTAAGTATAAAGTTCTGGGTGTTTTTAGTAGTAGCTTGGAGTCACTATATATGCCCGGTTGAAAATAGGCTAACCCCCTTTTATAAAATAACGACTGTACTATAAATACGCCTCTGCCCTCACCCTCTGGAGAATAGAGAATTTCGTAATGTTATGTTATAGGTTATTTTAATATTGTACGGTTCTAATATTCTGTGTCTTCAAAAGATATTGTAATTCAGCTTTCGGAGCAATGTAGAATGGGTAACGAGAACACAACAAATGTAAATCCTATATCTCTCCTTAATCCCCTCTTAAGTTTCCAGATCCCTGTATTGTTCCTTTACTTGCTATTCAATTATGTATATATGTACATACACAAATCTATTTACCTGAGACACGTATCCACATACACGATCCAGTTCCAAGAACAATCAACTATACATTATCTAATTAAATCATGTTTGACACGAAGTCACATGGAACCTTCCCTCGCAACAACTTCGGAAATTGTGAACTTCCCTCCGTAATGAACTTACAATATCAATTTCATAGCTCGTTATTTTGTTACAGGTAAGCAGTTGCGGGAACCCGAGTACGGTGTGGGAAGTAAGTTTATGGTCTTATGTAATATGTATGACCGTACGACGATACTTTACTTTAAACAATTATGTAAGAGGAACTCTTAAAGATGTAGTTAGATTTGACGTATAAGTGATTCTAATTTCAATTTATTATTTTCCAAAAAATCACTAATTTGTCTAAGTTATTTAATTTAGACAAACGAAATAGGAAAACTATGTATGCAAGTGGTGAATAGTGTACTCCTTTAAATGGCAAACTTGCTTTAGTACTTATGCACCAGTTACGGCAGAAGTTACCACTCACCAGACAAAGCCTTGACGCCAAGCGATTTGTCATGTTCCGGCATAATGTCTGATGAAGCCGTACGGAGGACGGGTCTGAGCAGTTGTGTTGCGATGTGTGCCGGGTACGATGCGCCAAATGTTGTTGTGTTGGGAGTTTGGTCGTGGAGGCGCTTCAGATCAATCTCTCTTAGGCGCAGCATCGTCGTGTTGTTGGGTTTAACATTGCATCACCTCGCTCAACTGCCGTCTTCCTTTCTATTCGCTCAGTTTTTCTGAGTGAATACGCTCTTAATAAACTAGCGCGCACCACTGCTTATCATCAGGTGGGATTGCGGTCAAGCGCTAGTTTATAATTATTAAAAATATATATATATATATATATATATATATATTCTCTTTTTGTTTTGACACACATTCATCAGTGAGCATTACTTACAACCAGTAATTCTCATTGTTCATACTCGAAGCTTACTTCGATTAGTTGCTGAAAAAACTACAATTATAAGAGGTCCCATGTTGGGCGCCAAAATGTGCTTGTGCATTCCGCTCTTGTTAATGTGGCATTATGAAGTGTTTGGAAAAGAAACTGTTCATGAAGTAGTCATCCCTGTGTGGGCTCTTTCTGAAGTTAAACACAACATCATGTCGCACATTGAGAAGAAGAGTGACATTTAAAGTTTTACCTAACAGTAATGATTAGTTTTGCACCAGAAATAATAATAAAATGATATCATGTTATGGTTTTTATTGCAGAGAGCATTAAACACGACTAGAATG
The DNA here is from genome assembly GCA_037179545.1 of Sesamia inferens. NCBI lineage: Eukaryota > Metazoa > Arthropoda > Insecta > Lepidoptera > Noctuidae > Sesamia > Sesamia inferens. The sequence continues at coordinate 8,535,500 of CM073935.1, read as the reverse complement.
TTTTTATTTTTTAAATGAAAAACTATTTTTAAACAACAGATGTTTCCTTACTTAAACGTAAATACTTAAATATTAACTTATTTGCAATGGCAACACCTAGGTTAATCACATTTTTGTTAATATTTTCAGACTAATTTATAATTACAAAACTTCATAAAACTTAGGTGATAAAAAGATAATAATAAAAATTGTATAAACCAAAACATTAGACATCTTAATAATAAAGCCGAGAAAGATAAACAAATCAAGTATCTTAACTTGGCTCACGAGGTTGTCTACGTGTGGGAAGTGGATTCAACAATCATTACCACATACCCTTGGAGGGACCGGGCTGGGTACGTCTTCTTGTGCGAGAAGACGCAGCAGCCAAGGGTTTTTTAGCGAGGCCTTCCTCTTAGCCCCACTCGCTTGCACGCATGCAAGCGGGGCCCCCAGCTCCTTTCAATGAGGAGCCCGGGTTGTCTGACGGCGACCCGGAGTTCGGGTCGTGTCAGCTCACCTGAAGTGGTGGCAGACCCGTCGCACGTGGGACCGCAGAAGCGGTCCCCGCATCTGGCTTTGGTCCGCGCCGGTAAACCGGTAACCCCATATCTGGAGGCCATTCCCCTATCCGCCATATGTGCAGTTTCGGACGCGTCAATGGCAGGCCAGAAACTGCACACGGATGTATTAACCCCTACAACCTGGCATATTAACCTGGTTACAGCTGCACACATAACTGGCAAGGGAAGTACGTTAACATATTACAGATTTACCGAAAGCCTCAAAATTTTCATTAGACTATAATAGCTTTATTTCTTGTTAACGTTAATAAAAAATAAAGGTCGTTACTCTAGATACCTTTGGTTATTAATACCTACTCCAAATTTAATAAGTGATTTCTCGAGAACTTTAGACCTTATTCGGCAAATACTGAGAATTTGAACAACGGTAGACAAGGACAAAAGAGCCTGGAACGGACTTATAATTCATTCAAGGGTTTGTGCTATTGTTGTTACTTTTATTAATTCACAAAGTTATAACGGAGGAGCGAAGCATCTCTTTGAAAAAAATTCTTTTCATTTTCATATCTCTTGGGGTGTTAGGCAGGTACTTAATATCATGACTCAGTTTGAAGTTTAATATTACGCTTTAACATATAGTAGTAGTTATTTAAAGATAAATTGAAAAGTATATTTTCAATTTATGTACCTTTAAGAGATTACAAGACAAGTATAGGGCGTCTTTTCTATAGGTCAAAAATGTTTTCTCTTAACTAATTTTTCTTTAGTATGGATGGCAAATCATCAAATTAAATCTCCCGCTCTGGGCGAAGAGCAAGTGGGGCGTTGTCAGACTGATACTGACTAAAACCCACCGAATAAGCTAACTAAAACCCGCAACCCTGGCCTACAATATTTAAACCTTCAACATTTACACTTAGTTAAGTGTAAATGTTGAAGTCTTATCTGACTCTAATTGGAATTCTATTTAGAGTCTGATTGACAGAATACTTAGTCAAACTAAAGTAATGATGCGTCTTTGTGTTGTATTTGTCAATCCTAAATAAGTACACTGAAGAAACAGAGCTTAAGTAATATGAATAATTTCAAGTATTAAGTATACATACATATAATGCGACTCAAAGGAATGTTTCCTGTTTAATTTAATTTATTCTTTTTTAACTGTGTATCTAGCCCGTACCTCTCTTTATAACATTCCAATTTTGAAATGAATGTGTTATTTAGAAAACATATATTTTTAGACAAGCGTTTGCTGTGGAGGTTCGGGAGGGATTTAAAGGTCCGTGACAGATCAAAATGGCGGCTACGCGTGATTTCTTTATCAGACTATAGCAGCTTATATCAATGCAAACAGAAAACATAATGTTTGAAATAAAAACTCAGTGTTAGAACTGAAACAAGCTTCTTTGGGCCATATTGGTTCATAACCTAGAAAAAAAAACCAAACTTCGGTGCCATGATAAAAGTTGTTCAGTTGGGTGGTCTGAACCACTTCCAGAAATATGATCACATATTTCTAATATCCACACTGTACACAATGTGGACATTAGAAACCATTTCTGGTTTTGACTTGGTTATTTTTATTTATTTTCTCAAAACAGCTTTGGTGTTTTTAAACGATGTTTACTCGCCAAATTTTACGTTTGTTGGCTAGATGCGCTCGTTATAAGAATAAAGAAAAAAAAAAAATAACGCAAAACTCTCATTAAGTAACTAAATACTAAATTTACATGCTGAAGAAATTAAAATATCATCATCATTCGTTCATCTCAAATTTTCCTACACAACATCTAGAAATAGAAATTATGTTAAAGTTAAATTAGACACGCGATATTACATATGTTTGGTAGATATTGTTTCATGTTTCGCAATGCGTAATGTTAGAAGTTTACGTTACCGCATTGTGAAGTTTTCTTGAGCTCTTGTTACGATAGTTAGAACGAAGTTCCTTACCTCATTTATATGAAGAAAGAAAAGTATTACATTTTCTGCGACACTTTTGTTTTTGGAGCGACCTTGCGAAAGAAGTTAACCGGTAGAAATCGTCATGTAAAAAAGTTTTATGCCCATGCTCTATGCAAGTCCAAGCCAGGTAAGGTCTACCACCTTACCTGGCTTGGCCATAACATGGACTACCGGCAGAAGTTACCACCCTTAGTTAGACAAAGTTTTGCCGCCAAGCGATTCCTCGTGTTCCGGCATGATGTCTGGTAAAGCCGGACGGAGGACAGGTCTGAGCAGTTGTGTTGGCGCCAAATGTTGTTGTGTTGGGAGTTTCGTCGTGGAGGGTCTCCAGATCCATCTTCCTCTGGCGCTACATCGTTGGTTGTGTTGTTGGGTTTAACATTGCATCACCTCGCTCAACTGCCGTCTTACCTGCTATTCAATCAGTTTTTTTGAGTGAATAGGCTCTTAATAAACTAGCGTGCTTTACCATCAACGGTTGCATCACTGCTTGCCTTTAGGAGGGATTGCAGTCAAGCACTAGTTTCAATTTTGCCTGAAGGGGATCTCCCGACGGCCTCGATCGCACATTTTTTCCCCTTTAGTCTACTTTAGCTAACCAAAACCATAGTCCAACTTAAAAATTTCCACAGTATATCCTCTAATAGTCTTATAACAACCGGTGTAACCCTAGGGTACACTTGCATCACAGTCTAAAAATTATACAGTCGTCCAACGTAGATTTCTAGACAGGGCGATCGTGCGAGATGCGGGTAAGCGGATCCCGAACTGCGAACAAAACGATGTTAGTAGTTCGGGATATATCATCATGGGCTAACGCGTGTTTGTTTTTTATTTATGACATTATCATGGCATCTATTTATTGACATCACTTACCGTTATAATTCCTGAAATATTTCTTTTTCATTGACTACACTTATCTAAGCTAATTAAAACGATGTTAATTTAAGAGATTTAAAAACAACTGGCACGGGCAAAATTCAAGCCGTGAACTTTTCCGAATCGTGATGTTGCATTGACAACTGAATTATTTATTTATTTAAATTTCACTTAAACAATATTACAGTACAGTAAGTGTCACAGTAACTAGTTATCAAGTCTGTATCAGTTCAATTATTAAATCTCTTTGTATGCGCTTCATCTGCATTTTTTATTGTCATACACAACTCCATAATAACACATGCAGTAAAGAGCGGGTTAAAAAATTGTTTCATTATTATATTAATATGTAATATTGTTTTATTATTAATTATTATATTGTATATAAATAATTTCATAAATATTGTTTATTTGTGACAATCCTGGCCGATGCGTTACTGTCTAGACGATGTCGGCATTTTACCCGAGATCAAAGGCTCGAGACCTACTGTATGATTTTTATACTGTGTTGTATAGTGCTTAGTGCCTACAGGGATATTAGTTGGTTGCTACCGCATTTCAATAAAATTTTCTCTCTAAATGGCCCCTGTAAGTTGGTTTCGGCCCCTGGTACGCCAAAGGATTGACATCCCAGGGTACTGAGACATACAGAGTGGTGCTGGCAATACGACAATAAATGAAAACACGAACAATGCTGGTTCATAGGAATAATCCTAAAACGTAGAAAAAAAAACCTAACATCAAAAATAAAAAAGATCAAAAAATTTCAAGCAAACTAAATCGCATAAAATTGCAAACGGAATAGAACATCCTTTAGAAATATTGGTTCACTGACCTCCGCTCAGCGACAGCGTGATCCTATATCGACTTGCTTTTTTCGCGCCATTATTATTAAAGTTTGATACCGCAGGATGCGGCGGTCATTAACCTGTAAGCGCTTCCTTATCAACATGTACATCATGTAGAAAACGTGAAAAATGAAAAATAATTTCCTGTGACTAAACTAATCGACATATTGATATAATTTTTTATGGGTAGACTGAGAATGGGTTGAGGTACACGATGTTTAATTTATTGTCGTATTGTCAGCACCACTCTGTATATAAACTCGTAAAAATAAAATACTAATAATAGACAGTGAAATAAACTTTTCGCTTTATTTTCGCTGCATTGTTTACCTTCATCGTAAGTGTATCGTACGCCTTCACAATGTTATATAACGTAATCAAACGAAAACAAATGTACACTGGATATTGTAAAAGGCACTTGCTTATGCAATTTGTAGAAGAAAACAGAAAAATATTTGTCTACATAGCTTGTAACCAATTTTTACACTTGGTCTTTTCACACGACGGCACGTGGCGCCTATATTTGAGCCAAATTCGATAAAGAATAGAGGTAAACAAACCGTTGCAAGGCAACGAGTAGTTTACGCCTAAAAGACAGATGTTTGCAACCTTTTCTACTTAGATGATTTTCATAAAAGTAATAATCCTACTTCCTACTGATGAAAACAGTTTATTTATGTTTAGATACGAGTATTTATGATTTGCATAGAACGAATCCAACTACACCGATTTGAATGAAATATGACACACATGTAAGCTAATGTCCTAATAGGTCATTTTTTTGATACATAATATATTATACTTAGTCCAAACTTGAAAGTATTACAATGCATGTGTTATGCAGTTGATTTAAAAGTAATTAATATACGCAAAATTTTATTGACAAATGCCTCAATGTAATATTCATTTTTTGAATTCCACAAAATGTTTTTAAGGGTCAATTCACACGTACCACAACCACACCATAACGACGCCACGTAGTCGGGCGTATATTTTGTATTGAAAATGAATATTACAATTCAGACGTGCCACATTTTGCCTTTGTTATCGACTACCTGTGTAAAAAAAAAAATACGACCACATCACAACTACATCGCGACGGCAACGCCACTATGACGTCATCAAGCGCGCGCGCCTATATTCGTAGTTTTAATTAGACTAAGTCAACTGACGTTTACTGTGTTTTCAGTTTTTGTTATAGCTATTTTCATGAAATAAAAATAGTCTTGTGACAAAGTGAATGAAAGACAACGCAACCACATCGACATTTTGTCGGTACCACAACGCAATTGCAAAAAGCCGCTGTTGCACTATTCACACGTAACCACAGCTGGACCACATTTTGTCGCTGCGACGAGGTATTGTTGTGGGGCGTGTGAATTGACCCTAATACCTGGATTTCATCCATCTTTCTTTTTTTTTTTTTGTAGGGCTATCGCGTAAAATTAATGTCTACTTTTTAATGGTTTTGCGAAATACCAAGATATTATGCATGTTATTTTAGTGATTCTATTGAAATATGCTGCAATAGGAATTGTTAATAAATAGTTAGCACGTAAAAGTCGATAATCTTATAAATAAGAGGAGATTTTTAAAGAGTTGTGATAACCGTAAATTGGTTTGTTTACATCTATTCTTTATGGAGCTTGGCGTTAGTATAGACATAAATACAACGTTATTTTGTGTATATGCGAAACCCGAAACACGTTTCTAGTATTTTTATGTAAAGAATTTATGTACAAAATTTCAAGAGCTATCATGAAAAAACACAAAGTTATGAGCTTGTTATGTTACCTGGTTGTCGCTACTAAAATGTGGTCATAACACCACTCGCCCGCTCCCGCCTGCAGCGGCGTGGCGCGGCTGTGACCCTAGGACACTATGATCTGCTGCCCACTGTGTCGTGCACTCGGTAAACACCCTGCATAATATTTTAAATATACAGCATTATTTTTTGTTTATGCGAAATCCGAAACACGTTCAGTATTTTTAACTAAAGAATCTATGTAAAAAATTTAAAAAAGATACCATGAAAAACCACAAAGTTATGAGCTTGTTATCTATCCTACTTGGCTGTCCCAACAAAAATATGGTCAAGGCTTTGCTCATGCGGGCGAGAGGTACGTTGACCTGTTGCTCGAGTGTGCGCAGTACTATGATCTACAGTAAGCTGCGAGGCGAGCTCGGTAACTACACTACAAAAAAATAAATGTGTTTGAGAAAAAATATTACATGGTGTAAAAATGATTGGAATCGATTCAGTTGCTTATTCTGAACAAACTACATTCAAGTATCGTATAAACAAAAAATAATGTTGTCTGTCATGTGGTACGATTCCCTTGTCGAGCAAAGTGTTATTGTTATTTTTGTTTTTCCTACACGAATTTCTCAGTAGTAGCCCTCAGTCTAGATTTTTGCTGAATTGATGGTACGTATATTATCGACAGTCTGGCAGCCAATTACATGGGACTTTAAAAAATGGTGGAATCTGGGTGTTACTGTTGTTTCTCAGCTTAAGTTTTCGAGGATTAGGTGTGATGTTAGCTTACGTGGTATAATCCTTTATATTATCGTTTATCGGGTTTATTTATTCGAAAGAAAGAAAATACAACATGATACATAAAAAACACAATCACAAAATAACTATTTGGGGAGAAACATGCTACAAATCCACGCAAAATGGCCATCGCTCAGCATAATGATACGATCCTAAACGCGACATTATGTAGGTCCAGCGCTGATTTTCAACGACAGCCAGCGTTGACGTGATGACTTCAACCAGTGCAGCATACGATTAAATATAAATACAAAACAACGATTAAAGTTAATACAGTAGGTAATGGCGCCGATTCTGTTGTTCACTAACTAAACTAATTTTAAGTTAAGTGCATCTTTTTCTTTCAATTTCGTTATGAAAAGGACAGAAGATAAAATGTCAGTTTAGACCTGTCAAATTAGTGCGCTCCTCTCGTAAGCTGGCGTATTTTTAGTCGCCATGTTTATAATCGCGTCTAAAATGTCTATGGAATATCTGAATTTGACAGGATTAAATTAAAATGTTATCTTCTATCCTTTTCTTAACGAAGTGGAAAGAAAAAGATGGACATAACTTAAAATTAGTTTAGTTTGTGAACAACAGAATCGGGGCCAATATTACCTTTTATTTTTCAAATATGTATTAATTTAACTTCGAAACTTCACCTACTATGCCTACGTGATTTTCATATTTATAGTACAGACTTAGAGCTAATACAATCTGTCGTATTTCTTTGTTAGATTTGCAACTTCATCGCTAAAGCATTAGGGCTCAAGGTAAATTGGAAATATTTGACGTGTGCGTTCGCGCAGCGGAATGTTGTTGAATTTAAAGATTTTAGATATGCAGATATTTAGTGTATGACGTCGTATAATTGTGTATGGTAAAAAAAAATTTGTGCGCGCAGCCATTGTGGAGAAATTCACAAAATACTGATTCCGCTGGGCGAACGTTGTCCTGGCGGAACTTTTTTTAATCCTTTGACTTTAGAAAAAAGAGATGTGTCCAAAAATTAGTGTGTATTTGTGTGTAATTGTGTATGTATGAATAAAATTTGTGCATGCATAAACTTCGGAGATATTCAAGTTTCCGCTGCGCGAACGTTTGGCCATTAGCTAGTTTTCATATAAAGCGCTTACATAGAGAGCTGTAGATTTTTACATACTTTGTTTTGAATTTGTGTATATTTGTTTAAAAAACAGATTTTGAAAAATCGTAAGGCTTAAAAGATAAAAATATAAACGTAAAATACGCTTATTTGGTCTTAGTTCTTAAAGTATGCACTTTGGAGTCTAGATTTTCATGTTTTTTTTTTTTTTTTTTTTTTTAATAATTATAAACTAGCGCTTGACCGCAATCCCGCCTGATGGTAAGCAGTGATGCGATCGTTGATGGTAAAGCGCGCTAGCTTATTAAGAGCCTATTCACTCAGAAAAACCGAGCGAATACGAAGGAAGACGGCAGTTGAGCGAGGTGATGCAATGTTAAAGCCAACAACACGACCAACGATGCTGCGCCAAAGGGAGATTGATGTGAAGACCCTCCACGACCAAACTCCCAACACAACAACATTAGGCGCATCGTACTCGGCACACATCGCAACACAACTGCTCAGACCCGTCCTCCGTACGGAAATCGACGGACGGATCGAATCGGACGTCTGCAATATATTGTCAAGTATCAATGATGTTCCTTTAGTAATTAAAGAGTTATAGGACAATTTACAATGACATAATCACTGTTTACAAAGCAGTCAAATATCACGACATTCTAAAGGAATTGTATGGTAAAATGTATTCCAATAATTAGTGTATTCATTCAACTATTCACATGCAAAATTCCATGTCATTAAATTCAGTAATTAAAGAAATACAATTATAATACTGACGAAGCATTGAAAACCTACATAACCCGACCAAGTTCGGATAGCTATAAAAAAGCGGCCGTGCAATATATTTAAGTAACATCCCAAAATTTACAGTATAATACCGGTTTGAATTGGTATAGGTGATAACACAATTGTTTCGATATAATATAAAGGTCATTTATTTTTGTACACCTATTTTTTTAATGTATTTGACTATGACAAAGTAGGTACTATTTACGTAGTTATTTTATTTAAGTATGCGCTTGAGACTTGAGATATAATATAGATTATATTAATCAGGTTCAAATACAACAGCAAATGAATACGCGCGGGCCGCGGTTAATGAAAACATATTGCCCTCTCTTTTCTTCAAGGATGGAAGTACTGTTTCAAGCGGGAAGCCGCCTAACGCTCGTTGCGCGCAACGCGTTGTCTATTGTTTCACACTAGAATATTTTTGATCAATTCATAACTACAATAGTAAGGTCCGTATTACAGAACGTCACTCAAAACTCCAGCTTTACTTAAGTCTCGTTTGAAGCCTTTTGATAGGTTAAAACTAGTTTTAAGTAATGCTCAAGTATTACTTAAAACTAGTAAGTAAAGCTTGAGTTTTGAGTAACGTTCTGTAATACGGACCTTTAACCAAAGGACTAGCCTTAAGCGTACCGCTTCAATCAAAATAATTCTGCATATTTTGGTGGGGTGCGGGGGAACACGCTCACTTATATAAGTCACAACCAGTACAACAGTAATCAATTAAAAAATCGACTGAAGAAGTAGTTTTTTTTAAGTTATTAGATTGTTTGATCCACTAAATTTGCAAAGGGGAACGCTCGTCTAGTGCATTGGTTAAAAAGTGTTATAAGCTACAATATGATAAATATTTACCTAAACAGTAGTAGGTACTTACTTGTGGTAATTATTTAATATCCCTGGGGGTCTATAGTAAGAATCCTGATGCGTGAAATCTTCAATAGAAATTAGCTGTATCAATTTTATTTGCCTAAATTAATGTATCCAGATTGTATCTCAAGTCTCAAGCGCATACTTAAATAAAGTAACTACGTAAATAGTACCTACTTTGTCATAGTCAAATACATTTAAAAAAATAGGTGTACAAAATAAATGACCTTTATATTATATCGAAACAATTTTGTTATCACCTATACCAATACAATACCGGTATTATACTGTAAATTTTGCGATGTTACCTAAATATATTGCACGGCCGCTTTTTTATAGCTATCCGAACTTGGTCGGGTTATGTAGGTTTTCGATGCTTCGTCAGTATTATAATTGTATTTCTTTAATTACTGAATTTAATGACATGAAATTTTGCATGTGAATAGTTGAATGAATACACTAATTATTGGCATACATTTTACCATGCAATTCCTTTAGAATGTCGTGATATTTGACTGCTTTGTAAACAGTGATTATGTCATTGTAAATTGTCCTATAACTCTTTAATTACTAAAGGAACATCATTGATACTTGACAATATATTGTAGACACTTACAAGGTTTGTATAAACATGAAAATCTAGACTCCAAAGTGCATACTTTAAGAACTAAGGCCAAATAAGCGTATTTTACGTTTATATTTTTATCTTTTAAGCCTTACGATTTTTTCAAAATCTGTTTTTTAAACAAATATACACAAATTCAAAACAAAGTATGTAAAAATCTACAGCTCTCTATGTAAGCGCTTTATATGAAAACTAGCTAATGGCCAAACGTTCGCGCAGCGGAAACTTGAATATCTCCGAAGTTTATGCATGCACAAATTTTATTCATACATACACAATTACACACAAATACACACTAATTTTTGGACACATCTCTTTTTTCTAAAGTCAAAGGATTAAAAAAAGTTCCGCCAGGACAACGTTCGCCCAGCGGAATCAGTATTTTGTGAATTTCTCCACAATGGCTGCGCGCACAAATTTTTTTTTACCATACACAATTATACGACGTCATACACTAAATATCTGCATATCTAAAATCTTTAAATTCAACAACATTCCGCTGCGCGAACGCACACATATTTGACAATTGCGATTTGCGAGTAGCTTGACCTGCTAAACACTATCAGTTTTACTATCATTACACTCAAGTTGGTATTTAATACCATTACTTTTGACAGTATAGATGGTGATAGAAGTGCATGGCAAACCATTTCCTGATAATTACTGATTAAGTTTTGATCTAGCTGAAATTTAATCTGATTGTACGACTCAGCTTGAAGTATTGATAGGGGACAGAACTATGTAAATAAATTCAAATATTAAAAAATTCCGAGTTCAGTCGTGGAAGAATCTACATCGTTACATGCGAACTATGAATCACAGTGACGTAGCATCGCGCAAGCAGAGTTTCACATGCAACTAGCGAATATACATTGCCCCGACATCGAAGGACCCTCTCTTTTCTATGAAGGATGAGTGAACTTTCAATCCTGTTACTCATACCACTTTACAATTCAAGAGATTAAATTAATTGAACCTCAGATTTGATGCCGCAATAGACTGCTGGAAAAGCGAGCATGTTTTAAATTTTTTATTTGCCGTAGACCTTTTTATGTTGATAATTTTTATCTTACGAATCTGCATTTCGCATTGAAATAATGCACACAAAGCTTTCTCGTTATATCCATACCTCTCGTAAATCCAATAGGTATGAAGGAAACTGGAGCCTTATTAAGGAATCTCGAGAGCTAGATAAAAACGGTATCCAGCTCAATGCCAACGCGATAGCGGGATTACGTACGTAGGGTTTCGCCCTCAAAGAGTGCCAACGGGATTTTTACTCTAAGGCTCCGCTGTCCGTCTGTCTGTCACAGTCTGAGTCAAATTAATGTGTTGCTTTCATTCGCAGAGCTGTATCTCTTGAACCGTAATAATTGTAGGTCTAGTATTTTTTATAATATCAAAAAACAGACGGCTTTATCGCTGTCTGCGATCTCTTCTAGGCAGTCTTGAAATGTACAGCGATTGAACATGATAGATTCTGTTTGTATGAGTGTGTTTAGCTTGTTAAAATATGTCTACGCAAATCCCTTTTTTCATTTGTGGATTAAATATGGCTGGCATTACAAATAATCACAATAGTAAATATAAGAAACGTGTTTTTTTTTCGTTATCTGTACTAATATACAAAGCTGAAGAGTTTGTTTGTTTGAACGCGTTAATCTCAGGAACTACTGGTCCGATTTGAAAAATTCTTTTTGCGTTGGATAGCTCATAGATCCAGGAGGGCTTTAGGCTATATAACATCACGATGCGGCTAATAGCAGCGGAGCATATAACAAAAAACATATCGAACCCTACGCGAGTGAAACCGCGGCGCACAACTAGTTAGATATATGGTACGAAGCCTGTTATGTGAAGCTTGGCCGCTTTTCTTGTTGTAACCAATCTCATTTGGCTGGGAAGGTTTGTTGTTGATAGGTAATTAATAGATGTTAATTGGATCGCTCTCAGAATAATGTATTATATATTTTGTTTGCTTTTGTTTGAAGTACATGTAATTAATCTTCTCATCAACATCTGATTAGCCCATTCTCAACTATGTTCGGGTCGGCATTTAGTCTAACCGAATGTAACCGAAACCAGTATAATGGTAAGACTGGGTGTTGGACTTTCGGGCCGTCCAACTACCAGTCAGATTGTCAAAGATCCTCAGGGGTTGACAGGTGAGTCGCGAAAAAATACCAGACCATCCCAAACCGGATTTGGGTGTATACAACAAATTTATTTCTTTCAACGAGTAGGTACTTAGGTTAACTGCGTAAACATTATATCGTAGAGACGGGTATACAGTGGTGAAGTAAGAGCTCGCAGACGCATATAAAGATAGAATAAACAGAATACTCTTTTCACAAAAGGAATTCTTCTTTTACAAAAGGTGACACAATGGGCGGTCTTATCGCTAAGAGCGATAGCGAGCAATGAGCGTACGAGAATTTCACACTTAAAGCATTTCAACATATGGGTTCAGGGTTGTGGGTTGGTTAAAAAAGAAACCGTGGCCCTGGCCGTCGCACAGGCAAGTTAAGAAACACGTGTGGGTTTTAGTCAGTAAAAGTCTGATACGCCCTTTCTCCTCCCAGAGCGGCAGAGGTCATTTGATGAATTCCCATCCAGGCAAAAAAAAAGGATTTATATACCTACTTTTGTAGGCGCTTGTGGCCAGTAGTACTGATTTCCCTCAAAATACCGGACATTGTTCTGTCCTGTATGACATTTCTTCAATGACTATTTTACACACAGGTGTAATTCCTAGTGTGGGGAAACGTGTTTCTATAAAAAGAAATATACCGGTCATACATCTGGCAACCTTATCCGAGACACGGAGGTATCTTGCTATAATTATGACGATGGTCAACCATCAGCACCAGTGGACCAACAGCAGCAAGCGTAGCTTATCTAACGTGATCGATCAACCCATGCGACCGCTTTACATAAATATTTGTATACCTCATGATTGTTTTTGTACATACATATACAGTTATTTTTGATGACACACATTATGTTGGCGTAGCATGGAGGCTACATGACACTCTTTGGTATACACGTCGGATTAGAGTGACATTTTGACAAGATGTCATTGTTACGGAGCGAAGCATCTGTGGCAGCGAGGCGGTAGACTACGCTATTATATTTATCCTTTATTCTCTTTGACGTGGACTCAGAAACATGTGACTTAAGAGCAGTCTTTACGCCTTATTAACGATAAAGATGAAGATGAAACGTAGTGATGTCCTTTATAGTCATCCCGAGCCTGTGTACCTACAGTATGTTAAGAAAACCCTGTCCGACCCGTGAAGGTGTTGTTAGGTATCGCTAACTGATTCTACTAATGCATACAAAACCGGGCTAAACTTAAAAAAAAAATCCCCCTATAAAAATAAATATTATTTCGCAAAAAGAGGTAATTTAATAAATGTGCGTTGTGCCCTTCCGCGGGGGACGGGCGGCAGGGTACGCGGCACGTGGTCGCATCGCTATTCGCTTATAATAATACCGGTGTTGTCACTTTTTTAAAAATTACCAAATATCGGGGAAGTTGGAATTAATTCGCGGGGAAAAAAGATTATTTCAAAATTGATTTGTATTGGTACTATGATGATTACGTAAAATTTTATATTATATTTGGTCATGTGTTTACCTAACCTTTATTATCCTTATGGGTCGGACAGGGTTTTCTTAACATACTGTATAGAAAGAAGCTGGCGGAAAGAGATGGAGAAAATAATCGACCAGTTCACGGAAAGAGCTGAAGGTCATAGGGATAGGTCTTTATGGGGATGATGTAGGCTAAAAGTAACATAGAAATATTTTTCCAATCATTTTCCGATATTGTTTTACAAAAAACGGTGAAGGAAAACACCGTGAGCAAATTGTCATGTTTTAAAGTCAAAAACTTCGACGACATTTGACATCTACCAACCCGCACTGGTCCAGCGTGGTAGATTACGGCCCACTCCCTCGCACCGACAGGAGGAAGGCGTCCCAACAGTGGGAACCTTTATTGGCTCATTATGTTGACTGCACGGTTAGCGCACGGAACAAATATTTGTATGACCTGCAAGTAGTTGTTCCGGGTCTGGCTGTTTGTGTATGTGAGTTTATATGTTTGTAAACGCACCCACGATACAGGGGCAATTCCTAGAGTGAGACAATATTAAAAAAAAAATATTGTTTCGTAAGATTTTTTTTTTTTATAGTTGTAAATTAGTGCTTGACCGCAATTCCGCATGATGGTAAGCAGCGATGCAATCGTTGATAGTAAAGCGCGTTAGTTTATTAAGACTAAGCCTATTCGCTCAAAAAAAACTTGAGTGAATAAGAAGGAAGATGGCAGTTGAGCGAGGTCATGCAATGTTAAACCCAACAACACTACCAACAATACTGCACCAGATGGAGATGGATTTTTCGACCCTCCACGACCAAACTTCCGACACGACAACATTTGGAGCATCGTACCCGGCACACATCGCAACACAACTGCTCAGACCCGTCCTCCGTAAGGCTTCACCAGACATCATGCCGGAATACGACGACTTGGCGGCAAGACTGTCTGGTGGGTGGTAACTTCTGCCGGCAGCCGATTGCAAGACTGCGCTGTCTAATTGTCTGTCTGTCGGTCACCACGTCACCAAACTGTATATTTCTCATGAACCGTGACACTTAGACAGTTGAAATTTTCACAGGTGATGTATATCTGTTGCCAGCTGGGTCCCAGCAGCTGGAACACTGAAGGCTGATTATCTTAAGGAAAATCTATATTTTCCTTCATTGAAATTTTGGTACAACCACGAAGATAAATGCCCGGTAGCTATGTTGTGCTCAATAAACTCACATGAGCACGAGCGCTTTTAAGAGTTCCGTAACCATAGCGAAAAACTGGAGCCACTGTAACTGTAACTAGAATCCACTATCTATCTGTCTGTCACAAGTTTGTATCTCATGACTCGTGTTAGTTAGACTGTTGAAATATTCACAGATGATAATAAAAACGATGGTTTAGATCATTTCGCGTTTGGTCTGTTTCTTTTTTTTTTATCACATTCTGGATTATCCGGCGTTGAGATCCCACTAAAGTACATTAATTATTTTTTGTGAACAGTGAACCAAATTTATAAAAAACCTTATATGTTACTAAAAAGTTCTCATTATAAAAATACTGTATGGAAAACTCTTTTATTACAAGCCTTTTAATATTTTAGTTTGTAAAGTAAGTGTCACTCGAAAACATGACATTGTTATACTATTTGATGACATGATATTTAGCTATTTCTTTTACGAAAACGGATTTCATATTTTTCATTAATTATGAGGTCTAATACCAAATTTTCCCAACGTAAAACGAGCCGCTTAAGTGATGTCTGTCCAAGTACTCGCACACGTGTTAACAGGCCGCTGAAGCGCGTTGCGCGTGCTGGCTGCCCCGATGATAACGATGCCGTTGCCACGTTGCCCGACAACTGGACGCCGCGCCACAGTGGCCCTATCCTCGCCAACTACCTCAAACAAAGAGAACAAGACCATAAAAATGTTCTCAATGACATCACTTCAGGTGCAGCTGCAGTTAATGAGGACATAAACAAAAGAGTACGTGAGCTCGCTGAAAATCTTTTGACTCATATACAAGAAAATCAGCGTAATATAGATTGCATGCTCGACCGTTGCGAGAACAAACCGACTTTACCACCAGATGTTCGCGATAAAACGCTAAAAAAAGCACGTGAAATGATGACAGAACGCTTAGAATTTATAGCAAATTTCAAACAGGATGCGCTGCGTTTGGAAAGGGAAAGAGCAGACAAGTTAAGAATTCTTTTGCGTTGTCAATTCCAGCGTCTCGTTGCAGTTGGGCACAGAACTCCAAAGGATTTATTGCATGAATTCGATGACCGCATTTACGACATCAACCAACAGCTCTTGAGTAATTCGAAAGCCTACACGAATTTGGAAGCAGATTTACGCGGTATGTCTGATGAAGGCATGACACGTGTTCGGTCATCGCTTAATCAGTTATGCCTTGGTGTTGGAATGGTGAAAAGGGGGCGTAGTGCTTTAATATGGAATAAGGATCAACGAATTTCGCGGCAACGGTCTCTGAGTGCTCTGCATCGCTTTAGTAGTGGTGATCCCCCTGGCCTTATATTAGATCATGTTGAAGAGTTGAATGCACTCATATCGCTATTAGTTGAAGCTTATCGTAGCTCTGTATTGAGGATGTTCTCTGGTTTCTCTAATAAGCTAACTGAAGTAGAAGAAGGTCTTGGTAACCAAGATTTACTAGGACCTAAGGCAATTTCTAAGGTCGAAATTTTAGATTTAGATCGATTACTTGAACGACAATTACATCGTGTAAATAATGCTCTCATGAAACAGCCTAACAACAGTTTATTTGAAACGACGGGTGCTGATGTTCTTGCAATGCAGGAAAGCGTCAGGAAGTTGACAGAATGCCTTCGGGAAACCTGCTCAATACTAAATCATGCTGGTCATTTATGGGACGCACATATTTTAAGGTCCGCTCTCGCTCAGAAACTAACAATAGCAGCTGTAGAAGATCTTCTTACTAGTCATGATTTAATTGAGCTAGCCAATGAGGTTCCATTTAATATTGCTTTAGAACAGTTGCGATGTGCCCCCGATGCAGATAAACTCCAACAACAGTTTGATGCAATATATGTTTTGTTAGAAAAAACAGCCGCAATGTACTTACAACATAGTGAGGCTGAACTAGGACGTTTAATGGAATTTATGAATCTCCCCCCATCCATGGCAAATGTGTTGCTTGCAGAGTTTGATGTTTTTTTAGATAAATATCCAATAGCTCCTATACAAGTATTGGCGAGCTCAAGTCAGCCGGTTGAGAGGACTTCATCTAGAAGCCATAGTTTATCAGTAAAGATGCCTCTACCTCGTGCC
This sequence comes from Sesamia inferens, assembly GCA_037179545.1. Taxonomy (NCBI): domain Eukaryota; kingdom Metazoa; phylum Arthropoda; class Insecta; order Lepidoptera; family Noctuidae; genus Sesamia; species Sesamia inferens. The sequence goes on along the minus strand of CM073935.1, from coordinate 8,518,456 downwards.
ATTTTTCAAACAAATCTCCAAGAAGCTGCTCTAATGAACTGGAGAAACGGTTTCCTTGAAACTTTTAAGAGCAACATCGCCACACTCCCCGAGGAATTAAGACATCAAGCTCAACAGTGGGTTGAACAACGTAGTGCAGCCTTACACATGCGTTATTCTTTAAAACTAGTATCGCACACCATTCGCTTAGAACGTGTCAAAGCTGCTCGGGATGCACGTCTAGCAGAGTTACGTTACCATGACCTGAGGCTAGAATCCCACTTAGGTGCAATTTCAGAGCTTGTTGAACGTTTACCGGAAGAAGCGTCGACATTTGCAGGTTTAGATGCACCTATGTTGGATCCTTTCTATGAAGGGATTAAACGTTTGAAAGTTAAAATTGATAATATTTCTAACCAAGATCTCGCTGAAGTGAAGAAGATGAAAATGAAAAGTTACGCTCCCCGTCTAGCTAAGCATCGTCAACTGTTTGAAGAATCTCTTGATGTGGCAATAATGGAGTATAAAAAGCTTTTGGAACACCGTATTCATGAAGCGAGGATCTCGAATGTACGTTACATTACAGTGATAAAATTGTTCAATGAGGGTGGCCAGTATGCTGCACTCGAAGCGACTAAAACCTGCAATACCTTGGGAAAGGCAGCTGATTCTTTAGAATTGTGCTTGACTAAGACTTTAGATGTTTTGAGCCATCGACGTTCACAATTACTCACTCTTGCCGATCAAGCGATATTGCCGCTGCAGCGTATAGTAGATGAATCTGCTAAAATGTCTGGCAAGTCCACTACCAGAATTACAGAAAAGAAAAAGAAAAAATGAGACTTTGAAATAAAGTACTGATTATTTTGTCACAACAATGTAGAACTTCTAAGGTTCCGATTGGCTTAAAATAAATCTAGACTGCTATCGGAATCTGGGGATGTAAAAGTTTTGAAGAGTGAAAACTTTTATTTCGGTAAAATTTGAGTATCTTCTTGAAATTACTCTAATTTAATTGGTAGTGCCAATTTTTTGTTTTGTTATATTTTTTTGCTCTCGTTGCTGGTATATAGTGTTTCGCTGAAACGTGCATAGGCAAATTTACGTTGATAGATATTCGGATTTATTCGTTATAGCAAACTTTCTGCGCTGATTTAGTCAGCATCGCATATTTCGAAGGCAAGTAGCGGATTCGTAATGTAGTAAAAAGTAATTTGTCAATTTTGGTGATTGTTCACTAACGTCAATTCTATTATGTTTCCTAATGCTAATTCTAACTTGCACAAGTTGTACATTATAACGCTTTAATAAAGTATATATTTAAAGACGTGTCAATAGTTCCTGTTTATTTGAAACTTCAGGGGCATTTAAATTTTTTACACTTCTTAGAGGTATCATTGAGTTATAATGACGTGGTATAGAACCTGGCTGAGTTTTCAGAGTAGATAAATTTATAGTAAAATTTAGAGCATTCCCGCTACACAGACCATTCCTGATCCTAAAAGCTTCTTAACATGGACACTAGTGGTTTACGTAAATTAAAATAGTTGTTAATAAATTGTTTATGTGTTAGGTTGCGAATATTTCGATCGTACCTAGTAGTTCAAATGAGTTGATTTAAGTATAACAGTTAATAAATAATATGTCCGATCCGTGAAGGTATTTTAGGTATCGATAATTGATTCTACTAATGGCTACAAAGCCGGGCTAAACTTTAAAAAAAATCCACCTAAGAAAATAAATATTATTTGGCAAAAGGAGGTAACTTAATACATGAGCGATAGGCAATACATATGCGGGCGAAGGGGAGCAAGGCACGCGGTCATATCGCTCGATAATAATACAGTCGAAAATGGTATTGACACTTTTTTTAAAAATACCAAATTTTAGGGAAGTTAGAATTAACCTTTAATTTCCTTACGGGTCGGACGGAGTTTTCTTTACATATTGTGTAAGTGGATTATAACAAATTCAGCATCAATCTTGACTTTAACGAAGCACAATACACGTATGTATTTTGTATTTTTATTACAAAGTTTACCCCAAAAACATTTTTTTAACTTCTTTCTAATGCCATCGCAAATGGAGTATAGAAGTTAGTTATTTGTGTAAATCTTGTTATAAAACCTGTACGTTGCAGACGCCTCTGAAGTGTGTCTGTAGCCTAAGATAAATTAATGGCTGCCGTGGTGCGTTTTATTGTATGGCAAAGCTTGATGGATAACTGAAACGATCCCATTTCATTAAATGAAGTTGTTTTGTTGTTTTTTTCAGCCGACGAGGTATTCTGTTTACTTTTGTAGTGCTCTCAGAAGGTACAGTAATTAATTGAAACCTATCGCTCTGAGATAGATGTAATTGTGAGATATGTATTAGTTTGGTTGGGGTGTGATTTCCACCAACTAAAAGCAATCGAATTTCATTTTTTGTTCTTTATAGTTTCAAATCTATACTATTATATAAAACTGAAGAGTTTGTTTCATCGTACTGCAACACTGTCCCCTGACCACTGAGGATATAGGCAGAAGAGGTATCTTAAATATTATCAAAACATACCATTTCCAACACACAGAACCTAGATACCAAAATTCCATTTACAAAAACCAACTCTTTTTTTATGTGGCCTGTGTGTATCAATATCAAGTATAGTTTGGCCACCGCTTTTTACTGTCGGGTTGGCATCCAATCTGGAGTTTACGACTAGTAACTGCACTCGTAGGATATTGCGCTGAATTGGGGTTGTTACTATTTAATGGTCATGCTTGTTACACTTGGTAGACACTTGAAATTTTCACAGGCCCATTACTTTGGTCGTTAAAAAAAAAGATGTAATAATTATCCGTTAGTACAGAACTCTTCGTGTGCAAGTCCGATTCGGTTTTTTCGTTTGGGTGTTTTATATCTAACTTTCGAAGTTAACTCATATGAGTGATAAAATAGAATTTTATGTGTACTCTTCGCTATGTGTACACCATATAAATTGTAATATAAGTAGTCAGTCCCATAATGAACTGGCTTGATAAATTTCCACGCGACATGCCGCTACTAGTTTTAATTTTGTGTAGGTTTCTCGGTTCGGACAAGTGCTCTCGAAATCAGAGTTTTGAATGGTTAACTATGTAGTTTTTGCTGCTGCCAAGCCAATAAACGCATTTGTGTCCTTTATTTCTATATATATTCCCTAACAATATTTTTGATCATCCTATATTTTCAGTCCATCCATCAATATTTATATTTATCTCTCTTCTATTTTATTTTTTTTCTATATTATTTCTATTTTATTATTTTGTAACGTTTTCCCCAACTGGGGATAGAGTGTGAAGGTAACTTTTATTACACACAACCCCCATCTTGAAGTTCTGAGAGAGTTATACGGTATATCTACTGAGTCCTATGGGATCTACCAAGCCCGCATACAAAGTTTTGTTTATTTATAATTATAAACTAGTGATTTAAAAGTGTCTCAAAACTAAAGTCTTTGACCAGTGTGTGTTGGCAGTGATGACTTACGGAACTGAGACGTGGTCGCTCACAATGAGCCTCATACGAAGGCTCAGAGTCACACAAAGGGCAATGGTAAGAGCTATGCTCGGAGTTTCTTTGCGTGATCGAATCAGAAATGAGGAGATCCGCAGAAAAACCAAAGTCACCGACATAGCTCTGCGAGTCGCTAAACTTAAGTGGCAGTGGGCAGGGCACATTGCTTGTAGAAGCGATGGCCAATGGTCAGTAAGGTTCTGGAGTGACGGCCACGTACTGGAAGACGCAGCGTAGGGAGGCCCCCAACAAGGTGGACCGATGACCTGGTGAAGGTCGCCAGGAAGCCGATGGATGCGGGCAGCACAGGACCGGTCAGCGTGGAAAGTCTTGGGGGAGGCCTTTTTCCAGCAGTGGACATCTATAGGCTGAAGAAGAAAAAGAAGATTTAACGCAATCCTGCCTGATAATAATAATACATATAAAGTAAATACATATAACAATAATTTATCATTTATTCTCTCCTCAAAAAGTTGATTTATAAAAGGTCTCAGCTGAATTTTACCTTTATGAAAGACTGTGGCTTTGAAGGATTATTGGTATTTTGGCCAGTTCTAAAACCAAATTTTGGAGACGAAAGGAGACTATTTGCTTCCAAGAACTTAACCAGACGGTGATTTATAAGGCGTTCTAATATTTTGGACAGAGCAGATAGAATGGAGATGGGACGGTATTTATTGACACAGTCTTTCTTTCTAGCTCGTCAATCCGTTTTAATTTTTTGTGCAAGTTATCCCGATTTTTCATGCAGCGAAGAAGTCCATTAGTTACCCATGGTTTAGTTATGAGTTTTCCTTTTGAAGATTTAGCTATGCTGGAATTATTTTTTTATTCCTGTAGAAAGGTGAGCCACAAGAAGATCAGTTGATGCGTCAACGTCTTGACAGTCTGGGATAGGCTGGAAATCAATGATCTGTATTATCTAGTCCCGATGGCGCGATTAAGGTCTACAAGTAATGGCTACAGTCTCGTGATCAGTGATAGAAGTATCGAAGACAAAACAGCAAACGTCTATTTTAGTTTTCTGCATTATGTTGTCTAAACATTTGCGTTGGCAGAGTATGAGATGGGAGCACACCATGGGTAGATAAGCTGTTCAGGTCGTATGATCATTTGTCAGAACTGTTTGGAACTACATTTATATTTATATCACCACAAAGGAAAATGTTATTAAAAGTTTTTAGGTTATTAAGTAAGTTATTAATTGATTCTATAAATTGTACAGTGTTTGTTTTGAATAGGTGGGCGGTATATTCCTACCATGCAAGTATCTCGATCCAGTTTTAATACAAGACAATTAGCGCCAGTAACTATGGGTTCTTCAGATTTTACATTAAGAAACTTGTTATAGTAGATTACAACTCCTTCATTTTGAATTTTGTGCGAGGTGCTCGCTATGTCATAGGGATGTTTCTTGGGTAAAAAAAAAAAATGATTCTATTTAGTCCGTCATTCCGATTATAGAAAAATATTGGATACGTATGAGCCCGGTATATCCGCGAGCGGCAAAACTCAACTTGAGGTTGTTACAGGATCACGGCTGCCAACATTAAATGCTGAAAGGTACATTCGTGAGTGCTTAGAACCTCACGTGATACCATACGCGGACTATGTGGGCCCAAATTTCCTTTTTATGCATGATAACGCAAGAGCCCATACGGCTGCATCGTCAGGGAATATCTTCGGGATGTTAACATCACAGTTAAAGACTGGCCAGCCAGAAACCCAGACATGAGCCCCATTGATCACATGTGGGACGAGCTTAAAATACGTCTTAGGGCTCGTCAGCCAGTTGCTCAGAAGATGCAGGAGTTGAAAACTGCCATAGAAGAGGAATGGGAGATGATCCCTCAAAATTTCATAGAACGGTTGATAAACTCTATGCCTAATCGTGTGAGAGCTGTGGTAGATGCCCATGGAGGCAACACGCGTTATTAAATTAAACCTTTATTTGATAAATCATGTTTTTTATTAAAAAATCAATTGCCTAGATATGCGCCTTGTTAAAGGCGCATATCCGACTTGTTAGGCGTAGCTGTCGTATGGTATTCTGAATTCAAATTTAAAACAATACGATCGAAAAGATTGTAAAATGTATCAGGTTTAAAACTGCATCAATAGTTTTTGTTCAATCTAGTAATCATATTTCGGTAGGGGTCATCGAAACCAGAAGTGTAATTAGTTTTATGTCGACACCGTGCACTTATACAACGTTATTTTCTGTTTATGCGAAACCTGAATATAGTTGGTTCAGAATAAGCAACTGAATCGATTCCAATAACTTTTACACCATGTTATATTTTTCTCCAAATACAATTAGGAATTGTTGCAGTGTGTTTACCGAGTGTGAAACGTAGCTTACGGTAGATCATCGCTCGCGCAACAGCTGACGCCAGCGGTCAATGCACCGCTCGCCCATACGACCGGAGCGTATACCATATTTTTGTTGGGATAGCCAAGTAGCATAACAAGTGAACATAACTTTGCGGTTTTTCATGATATCTTTTTGAAATTTTATACATACATAGATTCTTTACTTAAAAATACTGGACACGTGTTTCGTGTTTCGCATTATAAAAAATGTTGTATATCGCAAGATTAATCCGATACTATAAATACTTGGTATCGAATCAAGAGTATCGAGGACCTATTCGTATTTATTAGTATCGGAATATTTCTATCTAGTGGTATATAATATACAGACATTACGCTCTCCTAAAGCTACGGTTTGTGTGAAATTTCGACGATATTTGATGTCGATAATTTGTAACTTCTGCTGGAAAGTTCTAAAATAAATAAATAAACAAACTCAATCTCGATGGCGATCTACGTTATTCACGTAAAATTATAATGCTTGCTCTTGAATGGGCACTAACAAAACTATACAACCGTTCTGCCGACAGAATACCAACGAGGGTTGTACATAAACTGAAACTATAGTGATATTTCTTGAGAACATTCGACCTTAGGTTTCTGGTAAGTGTTTTGATTATTTATTTATATAAACTTTATTGTAGTATATCACTCGGACTACAATAAGGATGTTTCCGGGGTTAAAAAATTATTCTTTTTAGTCCGTCATTCAGATTATATGTATAAAAATATTGGATACGTATATTTTGTTTTATCAAATCAATAAAAATTTACAAATATAAAAAGCAACAAAGATGGCTGGTCAGGTCACTCGTTGCTGAAAAGTGTAGCAAGGAGTGACGTTGCACGAGTTTTCATCGCACTGTATCGTCTTCATTCTTTTTTATATGAAAAAAGAAAAAATACGTGTCTAGTATTTTTTGGAAATCTGACTGACGGACTAATTAGTTTTTTTAGTCAACTACCCTATTAGTATCCGTCAGAAAGACTAGAGTGAATACTGAATAGGCTCTTAATAATAGCGCCCTTTACCATCAACGATTGTATCACTGCTTACCATCAGACGGGATTGCGGTCCCGGTCAAGCACTAGTTTATAAAAAAATTGAATGCTACAAAATTTACAATGGGTAGCGTCATTGCTTTCTGCGATCTCTTCCAAACAACCTTGGAATTGCCTGGAAATAAAATTTGTTTGAAGTTTGATGATACGATCCAACTGGGAGAATTAAAATTTAGTAGTTTACCGATTTGAACTGCGTTAGAGATAATCAAGCATTTATTATTACCTAAAGAATAAAACAAAGTCATTCCTAAAAAGATTAACAGGATGTAGAAAAGAATCTGTTTTTAGTTTTTATAGTTAATGTGTGTGTGTTGTTATTGCAGGAACAGAAATACATCATCTGTGAAAATTTTTGCAGTCAAGCTGTCATGGTTTACAAATACAAATATTTATTGGCACAAAAAAATACATTTTTTTTTCATTTCATTTGTATACATTAATACTGCATTACGATACGATAGGTACAATAGGTTTATCCCTGTCCCCTAAACTAGGCTAGGCCTGTAACGCAATTGTAACGCAATTTTCGCGAAAAGGCTAGACCGCATGCCACTAATAAAATTATGATAGTCATTTAAATCAATAATGAAGGGTTACAGAATTCTCGGTGCTTAAAAAAAAGTGTCGGCTCGGCCTTTGCAACGTTGCAAGCGTGCCGCCGTGCGGGTTTGTAGGTATGACGTTGATCCCTAATGTGAACCCTATTAAATCAGCTGATAGGATGGTTTTTCGAGGTTTGCTTTCATTGCGATTTTTTTGTAATTAGCGAATTAATTAATTTTTACTTTAAAATCTTATTGGGTTATAAAAGTATAGCAATTATGAACGGTCTAAAGTCTTAAGTGAAAAAAACTAGATATATATTTTTTGAAATCATGAAAAAGCCGACGAAAAATGCCACCACTGGGGGTTCAGAATCATGTAGGTACTAGATCCATGGTACTCTTTTGTGCGTCGATGTCAGATACACCTTTTATACAACGTTATTTTTTGTATATGCGAAACCCGATACACATGTCCAGTATTTTTAAGTAAATAATCTATGTACAGAATATCAAAAAGATATCATGAAAAATCACAAAGTTATGACCTTGCTATTCTACTTGGTTGTCCCTACGAAAATATGGTCAAAGCTCCGCTCGGGCGGGTCTGCGCGGTGCTTTGACCTCTGGTGGCAACTGTGACGCGCGCGCAAATAATATGATCTATCGTAACCGCTTGGTAATCACACTGCAACAATATCTAAATGCATTTGGGAAAAAATATAACAAGGTGTAAAAAATATTGGAATCGATTTAGTTGCTTATTCTGAACAAACTGTATTCAGGTTTCTTATAAAGAAAAAATAGCGTTGTATATGCTTCAATAACATCGATATATTTATAGCATTTAATAGGAGTTGATTGAATCCAATAAATTTCTTTAACGCTCGACATCTTCCGTGTTCGTTCTGCATCGCTAATACAGGGTAGGTTTTCAAAGCCAAATTTAAGGGTGTGATAAAGACCGCCAGAGTGAGCAATTTTGTCCGTGGTATTCAGTTTTCCAGTATTGTAATCGCGGTTAAAATTTCAGCCATCCCATACGTTTAGGTTGATTAGGGATTAAATTTTCTCTGTGACAGTTGAAATATTTTTTTCAGGATTAGGTACGGTATTGGTGCCATAGAAAAAGTTGATCATTTTCATGGTTTCTAACATACCGCATTTTTAGCTGTTCTTTGAAAGTTGACCCTTCAATAACAATATAATTAATTTTCTAATTTTCACCACGAAAGGAACAATACTATGTACATAGTATTGTTCCTTTCGTGGTGGGCATAATTTAATGAAGCAATGAACGTATACATATTTATGATGTGAACCGGTGGCTACAATTTTATGCTCTTCAAGTTGAGCACTTCGTTTTAAAGTCAAAGATGTTTACATATTTTTGGCGCCATGACAATGTGTACATATTTTTGCTTCTGACTACATAGTAAGCGATGGACCTCGGCGGCGAGGTCGGTCTTTTTTTGTGTGTTGTGCGCGTGGCCCTATTGGCCTCTTGGAGGAGGGTTATGGGGTCATCGGTATCTGTGAGAGCCCCACTACCCTATATACCCCCAGACTATACCCCCTCCACCATCTCCAAGCTTCGCCGCCCAAGGCATCTTGGGCGGCGAAGCTTGGAGATGGTGGAGGGGGTATAGTTAGCAGCAGCTACTATCAGGGGATTGCGGTGCTTGGCGGCAGTGTCAAAGAAGCGTTTGGAAAGACGCTTCATGAACTGGTGGATGGTGGGGATTTTGAGATCAAGGTGGAGGATCACATTACGGTCGAACCAAGGGGCACAACAATACTATGTACATATTATTGTTCCTTTCGTATACATATTTATGATGTCAACCGGTGGCTACACTTTTATGCTCTTCAAGTTGAGCACTTCGTCTTAAAGTCGAAAATGTTTACATATTTTTGGATGCTTGGAAATGTATACATATTTTTGCTTCTGACTATACAACCCTCGTTGGTATTCTGTCGGCAGAACGGTTGTATAGTTTTGTTAGTGCCCATTCAAGAGCAAGCATTATAATTTTACGTGAATAATGTAGATCGCCCTCGAGATTGAGTTTGTTTGTTTATTTATTTTAGAACTTTCCAGCAGAAGTTAGAAATTATCGACATCAAATATAATCGACTTTCACACAAACCGTAGCTTTAGGTGAGCGTAATGTCTGTGTATTATATTATATACCTCTAGATAGGAATATTCCGATAGGTACTGATAAATACGAATAGGTACACGATACTCTTGATTCGATACCAAGTATTTATAGCATCGAATTAATCTTGCGATATACAACATTTTTTTTAAATGCGAAACCCGAAACGCGTGTCGTTAAAAGGTCAAAAATGTATGGTTAAGAACCGCTAATCACTAGTTAACTTTAAACAGCGTTTATGAATAAGGGGGTATACGTTAGATTTGTCTGCTTAGTAACGTAAATAAAGCATTGAACTGTCAAAATGAAAGCCGTTGCTACAGATATTTACCCAATCACCCCCACATTTTGGTTGCGGTCTTATTGCCATCCTTAAGCATTACTAACCCTTCCAACACCCAGTTCAAGTACGGTGCTTTTGATTAGATCATAATCCACTTGCTGGAGTGACCTAAGTGCCTTACACCAGCACCTGCAAAGTATTAATCAATATAACCAGGTATTAATACAAGGTCTAGGCTCCTTGGTCGGGAGACAACATCGAACTCCCGGCCACCGCAGGCGCGGGCTTGCGGGTAGTGTACAGTGGGCAGCTCGCCGCCCGGTAAGGACCAGGCCCGAGTCGACGGCGCGTCGTGTTTCACGCGCGCCTCTAAGAGATGTCAGCACATCGTGACGGGGTCCACGAAGACCGATGCCTCCTGGATCAGGGTTGCGGGATGGTTAAAAAAGAAACAGTGGCCCTGTCGCATAGGCAAGTGAAGAAACACGCGTGAGAAGTCATTTGATGATTTGCCATCCCAAAGGAAAAAAAGGTCTAGGCTCCTGCATTCAGGATTTATTTGCCATAATATAAACAAGTATGAGTTTATGGAAAAATAATTTAATTCTACACCATAAAGTTTAATTGACGGTACAACTTGTAACCCACTACCAATCTCAAAGGGAATCATTTTGAAGGATACCTATGGCTAATCACATCGCTTCGAAAAATGTGTTCAATATACCCAAACATTTTTATAACTCTTGTGGTGAAAATTTTTTTAGCGCGGTTTGCACTATTTTGGTATGGTAAAAAAATGTTAAACTCACATCAGGACCTGATTGAAAATATATAAGACGATGAGAGAGTATACCGCTGGCGAGGCGTAGGAGAGGAAGTAATATCCCCCTCCTTTTCTCTCGCGCTGCGGAAATGTATGCCAGCTTCTGCTGTGCGCAGGACACTTGCACGGATGTGCGTATGTGTTTGTACCTGGGATGTTACGGAGCTTCGACTCCGACTCCGTTAAGTCGGAACTTCCGATTATTATCATATCGTCAGTTCCGACTTCGGTTCCGATACTTTTAAATCGGAGGTTTTAATCAGAGGTTACTAAAGCATACCATAGCGGCGGCGGCCTGCCGACTGTTATGAAAAGCGGGTAATTGCACTATCAGTAGCATTGAGTTTCATTTTGACAGTTCAACAACATTCATTGCGTGATTTACCTTGTTGAGCACACACATTTATCGAACATATGGAGTAATGGACTAGTAATGTGCTTCAAAATGATTCCAGTTGATAGTAATAGTGCGTTACGCGATTGGGGTGTAGGTTCATATATATTATGCGGGGAACTCCCTGACTTCTGCTAAGCGTACTCTATCGTGCATTTTCGCTAGTTTTGGAGTCAACACATTTGATTTAATTTACTTCAAAGCTTTTTGTTCATTTAATGTTTCATTTGGAATTTAATTAACTTCATTTCATTTCTTGTTCATTTAGAAATATGCCAATTTTATTTTTACTGTTTGTGTTTAATTTTACAATAAAAAAATTAAATGAAAAAATGACTCTCCTACCACCACTTCTGACCCTGCCTCCGCCTCCGGTTCCGACTGCAACACGTTGCTTTGCTGTTTTTTTCTGAAGTTGTAACTTGAAATTAAATCAATTATAAACATATTAAATAAACCTTATTAGTATGTGGTGTCATACAAAATTGCCATGTTACGCCCTAAAGACGTACGAATCAGTTAATTTCTTTGTGATATGTTCTGAGCAGGATTTGCAAGAGGTACCAAAATTAAAAGTTCTCAACTGGAACTTAGCGTTTCTTGCTATTTCGAATTAATGTTTACCGGTTCCAGGCGAGTACTCAACATAACAAGGCCCATGTTTATACAAGGAACCTCGTACGATTGGTAACCTTGAAGTTATTTTTGTAATGCTTTTTACCTGACTATCGCTTTCACTTACGATGTCCAATTTCTTGAAAATTTGTGGAAATATTTTGTTTAGTATCAGTACAGTACCTACACTGATTCGAAATACCAATAGTACAGGAGCCACGTCTGATTAATCTACTTAGCCGTTTCGCTTTTGGCTACCAGTCTCACCAGATGCAGCTGGAAGTATCTACTGGAAAAGCGACCGCCTATCTGAACTCCGCTACAAACTTATATCATCATCATCAACCTTATTATCGTCCCACTGCTGGCCACAGGTCTCCTCTCATACAGAGAAGGATTGAGCGTAATCACATTGCTTACTCAATGCGGGTTTTTGATTTTAGACTTAAAGCCCAGGTTTCCTCAAGATGTTTTCCTTCACCTTTTAATCAGTCATTGGTGTCCAAGATATACTTAGAAAGTACATATAACTTAGAAAAGTTACATTGGCACTTGCCTGTTGCTGTTGCTGGGGGCCATTAGTAGTAAAAGATGAATTGAATTTTGAATAACTCACTTCATTTTATTAAGCACCCATCTGGCCAGGTGTTTGTGTGCGTCGACTCTGGGACTGGTGACTAACTTCTGCAGTAGCGCCAGGATGCCGGAGCTGGCGGTGCTCTCGGAGAACTGTAGGAACTCGTAGTGCCTCGTAATATAGTAATATAGAATACAATACCCGTTGCTAAGACTGTAGGTCTGATTGGGCTCCTGACGATTGTAACAGCTGACACAAATCCACCAATGCCTTTTTTTTTTTTGGGATGGGAAATCATCAACCTCTCTTGCTCTGGGCGGAGCGGAAGTGCGTGTCAGACTTTTACTGACTAAAACCCGTGTTCCTTCACTTGCCTGTGCGCCATGGCTACGGTACTTTTTTAACCAACCCGCAATCCTGACCCAGGAAGCATCGGTCCTCGTGGACCCCGTCACGATGTGCTGACATCTCTTTGAGGCGCGCGTGAAACACAACGCGCCATCGAACCGGGCCTGGTCCTTACCGGGCGGCGAGCCGCCCATCTTTCACCGCCTGCAAGCCCGAGCTTATGGTGGCCGAGAGTTCGATGTTGCCCCACGACCAGGGCGTCTCCTGCGGCACTTGAGGCCTGAGGCCACTGGGATTCCCGCTACCTCAGGTGCTCCGCCTCCTTCTTTGCCAGCATCACTGCTTCGTAGAAGGAGGTGACGGAGGACCAACGCCCCAATGTGCTTGCCGAAGCATGGGGAGTCTTGATATGTAAAGATGGTCATCCATCCACAGGCCCACTGCGACATGTGTAACTTAAATTGATCGATCGATAAGTGCAAGCAGCTGTTTTGATTTGACCATGAGCCCCTCTAGTCTGGTAAGTACCAGTAGCACCTCTAGTACCGGTATCACACCAAGACCAATAATAAAGGGTCTGAGTGACTCGTATCCCCTATAATCCTTAATCATACACACATAACACACACCAAAACGAATATACTATGTAAGAAATTAGAAGCGAACAATAACGTATTGATTTTATTGTCATAACAAGGTCAGACTTGTCATAACTTGTTCATGTTAATAGACAAGTAACATTTATACATTTTCAGTATTTAGGTTTATGGTACAAATTTCTGAATTTGTATGCTCGAAGTTCGGGTCTAATGCTGTATAATTTGGGCTCACATTAACAGACAAGGGCAAGTCTAGAAACTCTTAAGCCTTCAGGTTAAAGTCTTAAGTCTTAAGCTTATCCGAGTTAAAGGTGAAACCGACATTATTATAAATTCATATTTAAAATATCACATACATGTATTATTGGTATATTTTAACCAGCTCAATGGAAGGATATTTTTTTAAAATATATAGTATACCATCAACCTTACTAATTTTAATCAATTTTACCATCAACGATTGCATCATTGCTTACCAGTAGTAATGCCAGCCTTGATGCATGACGTTAACCTATACCCAGGTTTGGTAAATCGCTGTATGTAATCTTATTCAATTCAACAACCGTATAAAACAGGCCTATTATTTTGCAAGGACACAAGGCTACACAGCAGGCTAAACATTTCCAGTTTTCGCTGACCTCGTTTTGTGTAGGTTTTTCGTGCAATCACTTAGCAAGCAAAAGTCAGCATATTTTGGTTATTTATAATATCTTGATGTGCCATGCATACAACGACTAAAGGCCGATTCTTTGATCCGTACCTATTTATCAAAAATCACATTTTCCAAAAATGAAAATTTTACACCATGTACTTATTCTTAATAATTGGTTGAGATTAATTACGGATCTATAAGAAGGTTTAAGATCACTCAAAGGGCAATGGAGAGGGCTATGCTTGGGGTTTCACTGCGTGATCGAATCAGGAATGAAGAGATCCGCAGAAGAACGAGAGTAATCGACATAGCCCGAAGAATTGCAACACTAAACTGGCAGTCCGCCGGGTACATTGCCCGTAGGACCGATGCCCAATGGGGCCGACGGGTCCTCGAGAGGCGACCACGCACCAAAAGACGCAGTGTGGGTAGCCCCCCGACAAGGCGGACCGACGACCTAATGAAGGTCGCAGGAAACCGCTGGATGCGGGAAGCGCTAGCGCAGGACCGGTGGTCGTGGAGATCCTTCGAGGAAGGCCTATATCCAGCAGTGGACGTCTTTCGGCTGAAATGATGATGAAGATGATGAAATACGGATCAAAAGTTCATCCCTCAGTTAAAGTCCCTGAAGTTACGTAGGTTTACGCAAAGGCATATCTTGGACGAAAATTTATTTACCATTTCTAACTGAATAATAAAACATCTTTTCCATTATTTATGGCTAGATAGGACCCAAAACTCTCAAAAGGATATGATGGAATATTAAATACAGCAAAGGTTTAGTATAAATAATTCTCTGACCTCATTAGACCGTGCAATACAAAATTAAGATAGGACGGTCCAGGTTAATGTTCCGTCCAGGGTCAGATAGACACAAATAGCTATTACAGAAGGTCGGCTCCAGACAATGAGGGAAATGTCGAAAACGCACACACATAAATACGCTTAACTAACTTTTCATTTTTAACCGACGTCAAAAATAGGTTATTAATTTGACCCGTATGTATGTAAGCCAAATATTTGTGCGCGCATATTTCCGGAACTACAAGTCCGATTTAAGTAATTCTTTTTTTTTGTTGTAATATGTTCATCAAAATCGGTTCAGTAGGTTTTGAGATAGGGAGGAAAAAAGTAGAAACCTACTTCAAAAAAACACTTTTTTGAAGTCAGTTTCTATTTTTTTGTAAAAAGTTTCTAATCTATTGCTTCATATGTTCGAAAATTCAGTCTACTTGACAACGGAAATAACGCAAAGTATATTGTTAAGTTGTCAAAATGGATCCGATTGCTACTGTTAGTCTGTTAAGCAATTACCCGCAGGTTCGCACGGATGTATTTTCAATACTCTGCTTAAATCGGAGAATTAAAATCCGATAGTGTTTTGCTTCGCGCTTTTTTAGATTCTCAATAGGTACACAGATTTAAAAATACTGGTCTTATAGGGGATAGTCCACGACTTTTATAATGGTAGTTAATTCATGTACATATGTATTTGTAATATGGCAACAAAACCAAACCTGACAGTGCCTGCAAATTAAAAAAAAAAATTAAGAGAAAATTTAAATGTTGCACGTCACGGGCTTTCCCGGCGCTGTCTCTCATTCTACACGTCTAGGCCTCTGAGCCTCTTTTCACTCGCTTTGTGAAGCTGACCTCTTGTATCTATTTATATTGTAGGGCCAGGGTCAGTTGAAATCCTTTAATGGCCGCATATAGAGGTAGAGGGGAGTCGAAACTGGGAATGAATTATTAGGGACCTTGCCACCGCAGCGGTGCTTGATAAATTGGTGTTCGGTAAACTGTTATTTTGAAGACACGAGTAGACTGATTGTACAGAGAAGTTAGTTGAGTTGAAAGTTCTTCGTCTGGATATAATTATATTCTCTTTGTTTTGCAAATATTTTTGCTACGTTACTGAAATCGGTAAAAGAAAAAAAGCTTTCTTTTAGACACATGGAAAATACAAATAGTAAAAAGGAGCATTTAATTAACCGATACAATATATTTATTACAAACAACAACAAAAAAGGGAGGAAATAGATAGACAAAAAAGTAAAAAGGCTCGTATCCGAGCATAATGTTACGATATATTGGTATTAAATAAAATTCGCAGCGCGCTAGTATTCTGATAGCGGCTCATTGATATAGTTAGTTTTTTCAATTGTGACAATGTTTCCATACATATTTACCCCGACGCGGCGACGGAGGTCATTCTATAGACATATTACTTATGGACATGCCGTACGCATATAATCTGCAGTATTTTCTTGGTTTGAAAAGAGTGAGAGATATGCCTTCGGTCTAGCACTATCTCTTTCCTCATAGATGATTGATAATTTTGAGAGAGATAAAGATAGACGAAACTTCGTTTCCTCTCTTTCTTTCGGAATGCCACAATTCTCGTCTCTAAGGCATATTACATTAGTTTATATCAATGGGGCCTTCCACTAACCTCTGCGATTTCTTTGATTTATTGTGTTTTTGAACCCACTATTTTTCTAAATATATAGGTAAACGGTTTTAAAAAAAATGAGCCGGTACGCAATTAGTTTCTTTTTAATGGTCGTTACCTGAGACGATGTAGTCCGTTATTTATAAACTGATAAAAGAAAACCTTTTTCAGATTGGTCCCATAGAAATTTCAGTGAAAGTCGTAAGCGAAATTGCGTCGTTTACGTTCCTGTGACCTTTCAGTAATGGCTTAGTTAAATTGTCATGGGATTCATTATGGCTTGAAGACCGTATCCTTAACCTTCAAAAGGAGGATTCAATATTACGTATTTCTCAACTGAGTGTGTTGGTAATATTATTATAACTGTCTGTCGCTGATAACATACCAAGCAGTGTTAAAGGAATTTGAGCGGAGTATAACTTTTCATTTTTTTTACGTTTACGTTACGTTACCCTTCCCCCAAAAAAAAAAAAAAAATTTCGAAAGCCGGCGGCAAAAAACGAAAATACAAATCCATAGACGAGAATTGTTTTATTTAGAAAAAAAAAAAAATCCCTACATTTAAATCTGTCTTCGTATCGTGTAATGAGTATTGGTAAATTAATGACGCTCATTCAACGTTTTTTGCCCATAGATTTAAATATTTGATTCATAAGTTTCGATTTCGACGTTTAGTGGCAGTAGACGAAATATTATAGACGCATACAGTTATCAACACACTAATACCGAGATTATACTTTATTTCAATTTGAGAGAATTTTATTAGACTATTTATGCAAGCAGGCGAACCGTAAATTCAAATTACCTAACTTTACCTTCACATACCTAAATCCCTTTATACGAATGTTCGGGCTCTAGCAGAAATATCATTGGCCTTCTCTTTAATAGACTATAAAATAATGTATATTACACTTTATCACCAACAGTTATGCATCGATTAAAGCGGGAATCCTTTTTCTGGTGTGGATGGGAAATCATGAAATGACCTTCCGCTTTGGGCGAAGCGAAAGGGACTGTCAGACCGTTACTGACTAAAACCCACCCGTGTTCCTTCACTTTCCCAGCAGTGGACAGCTCGCCGCCTGAGCCGCGCCCGACGTAAAGCGAGACCTCTTTTATTTCGACTTCGCTGTATGTCAGTCTCTGTCTGTCATCAGGCTGTATTGTGATAGACAGTTGAAATTTTGATAATGCATTTCTCTTTAGCGGCAAAGAGAAATACATGATCAGTGATAATTCTGTTTTTTTTTAATGATTATAAACTAACGCTTGACCGCAATCCCGCCTGATGGTAAGCAGTGATGCGATTGTTGATAGTAAAGCGCGCTAGTTTATTAAGAGCCTATTCACTCAGATAAACTGAGCGAATAGGAAGGAAGACGGCAGTTGAGCGAGGTGATGCAATGTTAAACCCAACAACACTACCAACGATGCTGCGCCAAAGGGAGATTGATCTGAAGACCCTCCACGATCAAACTCCCAACACAACAACATTAGGCGCATCGTACACGGCACACATCGCAACACAACTGCTCAGACCCGTCCTCCGTACGGCTTCACCAGACATGCCGGAACACGACAAATCGCTTGGCGGCAAGGCTTTGTCTGGTGGGTGGTAACTTCTGCCGGCGGCCGATGTTATGGCCTACCACCGAGAATCTTCCGAGGGTCTTTTAATAATGGCAAAGTGTTTATAGGTGATGTTAAAATAACTCCCTGTTACTCAAATACGTATACAATTATACATGCTCCTAGCAAGTAGAATACGAATTTGTGAGCCGTGGGAGAGAAGTAAAAAATAAAACTTAAAAAAATACCGGCCAAGTGCGTGTCGGACTCACGCACAAAGGGTTCCTTACCATTGATTTATGTGTATGAAATTGTTATTTGTATGAAAGATTACGCGGTAATAAGCGGTTTACGATTTACGAGGTATTAAAAAAAACTACGTACTAGATCTCGTTCAAAACAATTTTCGTTGGTAGTTTTTATAGTAATGTACTTCATATGTTTTTTTTTTAGATTTTTCATTTTCTTATTTTAGAAGTTAGAGGGGCAACTTTTTTCCACTTTGGAAACGTCTGTCACGCAAACTATTCGGCTTAGAAAAAAAATATTTTAGAAACCTCGATATCATTTTTAAGACCTATCCATAGGTACCCCACACGTATGTGTTTGATTAAAAAAAAAATTGAGTTTCAGTTCTAAGTATGGGGGAGCCCCCAATATTTATTATTATTTTTTATTTTTGCATCAAAATCTTAACGCGGTTCACAGAATACATCTACCTACCAAGTTTCAACAGTATAGCTCCTATAGTTTCGAAAAAAATGGCTGTGACATACGGATGGACAGACGGACAGACAGACATGACGAATTTATAAGGGTTTTGTTATTTGCCATTTCGCTACGGAACCCTAAAAAGACACCGCAAAGTGCAAAATACTTACTTTAATTTCGGAAATCTGTGTCGTTGCTCCCGAATTTCCTTTTTTTATCAGACTTGATCCTATAGTAAAAATTATTCATCATCATCATCATCAACCTTTTTATCGTCCCACTGCTGGGTTCAGGCCTCCTCTGGCACAGAGAAGGAAAGTTGTTCATAATGTTCATATTCGTGAGTATTTTACTTACCTCTGAAAGTTTAACTATAACTTAAAGTGTTTAAGTTAACCTGTGGAGCTAACTATACTCTATCGGTTTAGGCAGTCATGTAAAGGTAAACAAAAATCACGTGACTAACTTTATATCTACCTACAGTACCTACATCTTCTTCTTCAGCTTATGGATGTCCACTGTTGGACAAAGGCCTCCCCCAAGGCTTTCCACGCTGACCGGTCTTGTGCTGCCCGCATCCATCGGCTTCCCGCGACCTTCACCAGGTCATCGGTCCACCTTGTTGGGGGCCTCCCTACGCTGCATCTTCCAGTACGTGGCCGCCACTCCAGAACCTTACTGCCCCATCGGCCATCGGTTCTTCGAGCAACGTGCCCTGCCCACTGCCACTTATGTTTAGCGACTCGCAGAGCTATATCGGTGACTTTGGTTCTTCTGCGGATCTCCTCATTTCTGATTCGATCACGCAGAGAAACTCCGAGAATAGCTCTTTCCATTGCCCTTTGTGTGACTCCGAGCCTTCGTATGAGGCCCACTGTGAGCGACCACGTTTCAGTTCCGTAAGTCATCACTGCCCCACACAGTACCTACATACATATCTTATATCTTCGAGACAGAATTTGTACCAATATTCTAGGACTTATATTTACCTATTACTTATGGACTTATGGGGTGTATAAAGGATTATTATACTTTAAACAACTAAAAAACACGCTTTAATAGCAATCGAACTGAAAGTAGAAAACTATTATTTTTGTTTTTTTATAGTATTGTATTATCATCGTCCCTTGACCTCTGTGCAAATTTTCAAGTCGATAACTCATAGAAATAGGTGAAAATGAAGTTAAAGATTACGATACATACACATACACGTGAAGCTAATAAAGCGTGCTAAAAACACGTATAGTATGCGTCATATTTTTTCATTTACTCCGATAAGAGATGTTATTTCTTCTGGAATTACAATGAATTACAGACACGTACGCAGGTATTTGCCCTATTTTCATGTCACGGTCGGGGGCGGTTCGTATCTTCCAAATGCGAATGGCGGTTGCCAGCCCTCCTACCCGCTTTTATTTTAAACTGAACCTTGTTTTTGCCTTAGGGTTGAATTTGGACAATGTAATTTCAGTCCCACATTGTTATCATTAAAACTTCTCCTTAGAATAAAGTTCAATGCTTTGAAAAATATCAAGCATTTTAATATTTTTTTAAGTAGGTACTCTTGTTTCTTGGTGTGTTGGTAATTGGGAACCTGGTATTGTGATTGATTATCACGATTACTTATGTTTAACATCATCTTTGTAAGCCTGATATATTGTATTGTCAATTCACTGTTATACTTACACATATCGAAGTACATACACTAAAAGAAACCATTGACTTTCGCTGACGATTTTATATCGTGAATTTGTAACCGAATTTCGGCTAGGGCCACTTAAACTTAACGGAGACTAGCTGTTGGAGATAGTGCGCACTATAATATCACTTTAGGCAAAGAGCCCCCCCCCCCTCTCTCTCTTTCTTGCGGTTTCATCTGCATAAGTTTCGAGTTCGTGAGTAATAACACGTTGTTATGTGTTGGTCTTGCTTATAAGTCTCTGTGTGTAAATTGGTCCATCCATATGAGCCTCTGATAGTGACAAACGTACAAGCACACACAAAAATTTACACACGTACTCACAAACTTTTGCCTTTATAATTTACTAAATGGGACGGTATTCCGATACAACCCGAAGGATATGAAGCGCAGGACCAAAGTTTTAACGCCATTTCCCAACTTCCAAACTTCGAGCTGCAATGGAGAAGGTCCTACAGGCAAAACTTATTAACAGGCGTAGCTTGTTTCAATGTTACATTTAAGTTCTGGTCTATATAATAGAAACGTCCCAAAATTTCAGTTGTCTGAACTGTGCTGCTGGGGAGTTTTTTCGCCACTTCTTCTTACCAGCAAAAGCTAAGAAGTGACGAAAGCGGGCGTTTTTGATGACTGTCTTTTGAAATTTTGGCATCTTTCATAGTTTAAATATAACAAAATTTCACGTCTGTGTTGCCTATAGAGGTGTGCGCATGCACACATCAATCTATAGATTTTCAGCTTTAGCTGACCTCGCTTTGTATAGGTTCTTCGTACACTCAGAAGTCACATTTACTGGATATGTATAGCTTGATGTTTAGCCGTGCGAACCTGTGGTAAAGCCACAGTGCTTTTCCAGTCGTTGTTATGTAAGGAGCGAGCGTATTGTACCTAATTATCACCCTTGCCTTGCTTAGTTTAAAAGTTTTAATTAAACTCTTCTAAGTCTAAGCCATTATTCTGAATTCTGCTACCTTATACAAATTATGTAGAAACTTTAGGGTCTCCAAGTTTGCGACATACAAAAGGAAACTTCTAGAATATGCGCTCCTAGTTTGAGCCAAAACTGGGTAGTTACATTTCGAAGTTATTGCTCACTTTGTCTTAAAACTGAGTTCCTAAAAGGCAGTTGGTATTTCAATTGAGATATGGCGCAGTTTGCGATGTGCAACTACGGCAGCTCGATGACTGTCATAACCTGTAAGCGTGCACCTTGAGATGGACGCTGCGCTGCGGCAAGTAGCGAGAGCTTTGTGTCTCCGGATTACATATTTACGAATTGTTAAAAATAACATTTAACTTTTGCTTAAATTTTTGCAAAATATTTTCGATCAATATTTATTAAATATATTGATATCATATCTTTTCCAAATTGTGAAATGGTCAAATAAAGTAACCGTTAGTAACCTTTAGAAAAATAAAAAAATATCAAAAACACATTTTGCAATAACTTTATGATTACTTACTATCTTTAACCATTGGTTGAGTTAACAACGAATCAAAAACCGATCCTTAGCCTGTCGTTCCGTCTGCGACCCTGTAATTCCTGACTTTAAATAAATTAATAAAAATTGTCGGCCGTGGCCTGTGATTTTCATTTTAGAATTAACTCGTTGGTTTCATTAATGAGTGCCTACCTATTGAACTTTAAAATGATTAAGTCGACTTAATGTGTTAGCATGATTTATATAAAGTAACTTAATATTCATTTAATAAAGCCGTTCTTCTATGCACTAGCGTCAGTGCTGGTATATGTCTTTTATGACAAAAGTTGAATACAGTGATAAAGAAGCCTTTAATGGCCAACATTGTACTAAAGGGCAATAACAGTTAAAGTTTTATTACTTATTAAAATCAAATTAACTTTCAAATTGAAATGTTGTCACTGCTGTTGTTTTATTTGACTAGCAAGAAAGTAAAAGCTTCTATTTGTGGAAAGCTTGACGCAAGAATTTGCTAAAACACAAAAAAAATGCTTGAGAGAACATGCATCACATGCCCGCAAAATAACTGCCGCTCCGCTCAGTCACAATTTTCGGGACCGAATGTAACTTATTTAGATATTTTAAAGAAACTTATCTGTCTAATTAAATCTTAAATGCTTTGGTCCGTATTACTACATTTACACTTTTACAACAAACTTCCCATGGACATTCGAAACTTACCCATTAAATGATTTAAAAGTTATATAAAGGCCAAACTTTGCAAAAAGGGGTATTATAAAATCTCAGATTATTTAGAAGACAACAAGCTCAATAAAGCTTGGGACTGAGCTGCTCGCTCTGTTAAGCATTGTTATTAAGCAATATGCGTAATTATGACATTTTAAATACTGTTTTTTTTTTAAGTCACATAAATGATTGTACGTGTTCATTTTTAATGTCTGGACTTTAAAAAAGACGACGATCCCTGAGTTTGTTTCGGCTATTTCTTCTCAGAGGTAGTCAGTTAGGAAATGCCGGCTTCATCTAGTTTAAAAAAAATGAAGTGTAAAAGTGGTGAGTACCTAATCCTACTTGCTTAATAATAAACGATTTCATTTAATTTCATTTTACAGAAGCTCACTCAAAACTCAAGTTTTACTTAAATATCGTTTGAATCAATTTGATTGGTTGAAACTAGTTTTAAGTAATGCTCGAGTCTTGAGTAAGGTTCTGTAGCTTGACGAGTCTCGGAGAAATGATTCAACTGTCTTGGATCTCCGCAACGAAATTAATCAGAAAAGAATAACGGAGGAGTAAGAAAAAAGATATTTTTTCCACTTCCCAGTTCTAGTTCTATGTGCCAGTCGCATACGATCAGTCAGTACAAAGCTTGCATGGAGGCTGAAGAGACCGTTAGGCATGTGTCTTTCCAGTCTGCAGGCGTCACCCCGATTACAAGTGAAACCCTCTGGACACTAAGATCTTACACAGATGTTCTTTAAAAACTAGGAGACTTAATAGCGGTGGGTTGGTTGGAATCAGCAACGGCCGCCATGGCCCAAGCACAATGGTCCACAGTAGGCCTAGTATGAGTTTTCAATACGAAACTCGTTCGATCGTATCGAGCGCGTTTGACGCTCTCATTGGTTGAGAGTTCTTACGACCTTGAAGCGGGCCAATCGCGGAGTCAAACGCGCTCGATACGATCGAACGAGTTTCGTAATGAAAATTCATACTAGGCCTACTGGAAGGACCAAGTGCAGAAACCAGAAACTTTGAAATCTACTCTCATCATTCATTCATTCATTTCAGCGATAAGACGTGCACTGCTGGACATAGGCCTCCTCCAAGGATCTCTAAGACGACCGATCCTGCGCCTCCCGCATCCATGCTGCGTCATCCGGTGCGTGGTCGCCACTCGAGAACCCGTCGGCCCCATCGGGTATTGGTCCTACGGGCAATGTGCCCGACCCTGCCACTTTAGTGTTGCAATTCTTCGGGCTATGTCGTTTACTCTCGTTCTTCTGCAGATCTCCTCATTCCTGATTTGATTACGCAGTGAAACCCCAAAGAACCCTCTCCAACAACATGCGATTTTGGTTCCGTGCATCCTAGCCGAATTGCCACTTAGACAGTAGATTTAGTTTTCAGTAGATTTTAAGTAGAAAACGTGCAGAGTTGGTCACCTGTCGAAAGATACGCATCGATCTACTACGAAAAACCTTGTGCAAATCCCCCACAACCGCCCAAACATGCCTGGCATTTCATTTCCAAGGCATAACAAACAGGGATAAACATATATCACAATTTCACGAAAATACTTTTTTTACTGATCCCTCTTTACATAATTATACTCTGCTCGCAATATTCATAAAAACAATGCCTCGAGGCGAATAAGATTATGTTTCTTGAAGGGCTTATTATACTAATGATATTTCGCTTCGGGCGTTTTCCTTCTACAGTATCGATGAATAAAGAAATAAGAAAGCCTGATTTTGGCATTTGCCTAATGCCTATTCTTGACTGCCCTATTGGTCTCGAGGGCAACGTCTGCTTTTTGAAGGATTTTGGTTTTTAATCATTAAGAATTTCGCAATAGTAGTCCACCAAGGATGTTGAAAAAAAGTCATCAATATATCTCTCTAAGTTGATACTGGCTCCGATTCCTTTGATCACAAACTAAATTAAGTATTTAAATTCAGTGCATCTTTTTCTTTATATTTCAACTGACATTTTATCTTCTGTCCTTTTCTTAGGACAGAAGATAAAATGTCAGTTTAGACCTGTCAAATTAGTGCGCGCCTGACGTTAACTGGCGTATTTTTAGTCGCCATGTTTTTTAATCGCGTCTATACTGTCTATGGAATATCTTAATTTGACAGGATTAAACTAAAATGTCATCTTCTATCCTTTTCTTAACAAAGTAGAAAGAAAAAGATGCACTAAACTTAAAATTAGTTTAGTTTCATAAAATCATGACTTATTTCATAAAATCATGACATACAAATTGACACACCTGCAAATTGCAAAAACGTTAGAAAATTTTAATATCGCTCGCTACCCCGCCGCATTCCGTCTTAAGCATTCCAAGCATTTCTTCTACGTAAAATGAACAACACTCTGGAATTACGGATAAGACTGTTAAATTAAACCACTGGTTCGGAACAGTAAATATAGCTTATAATGACCCTATAAGCTCTTGCCTATAGCGTCGTAAAAATACGAAATAAATAATTAGGCACGTGGAAGTTATACGAATACGAACAAAAATTTGCTTGGACTTTTTCTAAAGTTATGGGACAATCTATAACAAAAAGCCCTTGAATCTATTCTTATCTTACCGAATTGTAACAGCTTGGAATAGTCTCCTGAAAAATCTTACGACGCCTCTCAAACTGAACTGCTTCAATAGACTGAACAAAGTAAATATATTCAATCTATACAATACACGCATCAACTAATTAGCTGCCAGTGTACAACCTAATTATAATGATTATGGTGGGTCTGTAAAGGGGAATTTTATTAGTTCCACATTCTCTGATTTATTAATTACGAACTGTAGTGTAGTTGCGTAACACAGTATCAGTAACAAAGGGTTGCCTCATGAGGCAGGGTCGCGGCAAACCATGTAGGAGATGGCAGGATGAACTGAATAGATTCCGCAATAAATACAGTTGGATGAAATGGGGGGAGGCCTTTGTCCTGGAGTGGGATGGTGTTGGCTATTAACAAAAATTAAAAAGCTGGTATATCGAGATTCCACGATAGTTTACTTTTCAGTTTCGTTTCTTTCATGTGGTTGGTTTTGTTTATATAAATAGACCCGTCAGTGTGCATGGAAACCTATTCATGATTCTTTATAACGTTTGAATATAATGGACTGAATGTAAACTTTTGATGGAAACTGCCCGGAACAAGTTTCTAGCAAGTGACGGTTGATTGGTTGAAAGTACTCTAGAAAGAAGTACTGTTGTTGTTATGCTGTCAACCCCCTTAGCCTTATTACAAAACAGGATCGAACATCGATCTAGTTTTTTAATTAGAACTTTATTCCGATAAAGATAAAGTTCTAAGCAATATTTGTAAACTCAAAGTTAATTAATTAACATTTTAACACAATGACGCGTTGTGCCACTAAAGTGTAACACCGGATAAGCTCCCTTGATATTAGTGATTTTTAAGTTGGGAACTTTGCAGTTCTATTGACCAAATAAAAATAGAATTGCAATTTTCTGTGCCCTGAAGACCAATATCCGTGATTGAAAACGTTCAAAATCTAATCGCGATTTCATCTTAGCTAACATGAATGTCAAAATGAAGCGTGGCTAGAGGTATTTTTTGACAGTTTTTTTTTTTATTAATTATAAACTAGCGCTTGACCGCAATCCCGCCTGATGGTAAGCAGTGATGCGATCGTTGATAGTAAAGCGCGCTAGTTTATTAAGAGCCTATTCACACAGATAAACTGAGCGAATAGGAAGGAAGACGGCAGTTGAGCGAGGTGATGCAATGTTAAACCCAACAACACGACCAACGATGCTGCGCCAAAGGGAGATTGATCTGAAGACCCTCCATGACCAAACTCCCAACACAACAATAGGCGCATCGTACCCGGCACACATAGCAACACAATTGCTCAGACCCGTCCTCCGTACGGCTTCACCAGACATCATGCCGGAACACGACAAATCGCTTGGCGGCAGGGCTTTGTCTGGTGGGTGGTAACTTCTGCCGGCGGCCGATGTTATGGCCTACCACCGAGAAAATGTTAATGAATGTTATGGCACTTGGTTTAGTTTAGCGATATAACATTCAATTCTAACAGCCGTCAGCCTGTATTGTGGTGAACAATGTGAGTACCTAGGGAGGGCAGCCTCCCCGGGAAATCTCGCAGAACATTAATGAACGCCCCTGATGACTAAACAAAGTATAAACGAGGACTTGTCTCTAACTTTTTAACCGCTTACGAATATAGCGCACAAAGATCTCACTCTAAAAATTTTAGAGTGAGATTTTCCCCTTAGGCCAGAAGCTGGGTACGCTCACGGGTGTAACATAGATTTTATAGCATTTTTTATTTTCATGAATATTATGAGAAGGGTCTTGTTTTAAATTTCACGCAATAAATAAATAAATAAAAAGGGTTGGTCATATTTTATTCAGTTTTTCGTTACGACTAATAAAATTTATAGGTTTTTTATGGCTACAGCGTGCAAACAAGACGTTTAATTTCTAGATACCGCTATAAATAAATAATTTATCTCAAATTCATGTTACAGATAAATAACCTCTTATTTGGAGAAGCCTATACCTCTTCCAGGTCAGGCAAGTACCAATGTAACTTTTCTAAGTTATATGTATGTACTTTCTAAATATCTCTTGGATAACAATGACTGATTATAAGGTGAAGGAAAACATCTTGAGCAAACCTGGACTTTAAGTCTGAAATCGCCAACCCGCAATGAGCAAGCGTGGTGATTACGCTCAATCCTTCACTGTTTGAGAGGAGACCTGTGCCCAGCAGCGGGACGATGAAGAAGGTTGATGATGATACCTCTTTCTAAATAGGTACAGATACAGTACGTAGGTTCGAATCTAGACAGGCGCTTTACTTTGTGTTGATGCCGTGAACGAAAAATTCAAAGACGTATGACTTCTACCAACCCACACTGGGCCCGCATGATTTATCATGGCCCAAGTCTGCCTTACAGTGGAGGCCTGTGTCCCAGCAGTGGAACCTTTAAAGGCTAAATATCTTATGTACTACACGAGTTAGTTATTGGCTAACACTACCCCTTGACTGCATTGTTTATCAGAATTTTTTGGGCTTCTGACTCTAAAAAATTCACATGATTTTCGAGCCTTTAGGCGGTCCGTCAAGTCATCAGTGGGGGGACGAAATGAATGCTCCAGACTGTCGTCCAACACAGATAGATTGAGAGAGATCGTGCTTCGAACTAGATCAATATTTCGAAATCAGTCATAATGACCATGACCGTTCTGTCAAGAACGAAGAAAAATAAGGCGGTCCGTAGGTTGGCGCTTTGCAGGTAAATGTATATCTCCCGGGCCCTCAATTTGTGCTACTGGAAGGAAGAGCGGAGTTTTAGTCGATAGGATCCGACATAACCCTTCGTTATTCTTTGACGGAGGGTAACCATAAGGAAATCCTCACCGTCACCTCATTTTTACCGTGGGTAAATAAATAAGTTATTGGGTTTAACATTGCATCACCTCGCTCAACTGCCGTCTTCCTTTCCTGTATTCTTTTAAACTTGTTCCTTCCCCTTTGTGTCAGTGTTCTACATCGAACTGTGAATTTGAACAGTCCGCACATCACATCTTGTGGGAGTGTGTTCTTTGGCAGAATGAACGCAATATTATGTTGGATAGTGTACAATTTACATCCGGAGTCGTTTATTATACGGACCTTGTAGAAACTAGAACCAATTTCCGTGCGTTCAGGCGCTTTTGCCATACCTATTATTGGAATCAATTGTAACAGCTAATACCTACTTAGGACCCATTAACTTAATCAAATTTTATTCCGTGGTGTTTGGCAATCTGGGCTTCTCCCAGTTGCAATAATGTCCCTTTGTGCCGTTTGGCCTAGTTCTGTTCTGTCTCCTGCTTGTTATGGAGGGAAGTGGAAAAAATATCTTTTTTCTTACTCCTCCGCTATTCTTTTCTGATTAATTTCGTTGCGAGACCCAAGACAGTTGAATCGTTTCTCCGGGACTCGTCGAGCTTCATTGCTCGCCGTTTTTCTGGCGGTCGCCACTGTTGATTCTGGCTTTCAGGAGTTGCAGTGGTTGGGAAAAGTGTGGCGGGTTTTGCCGTCTTCCTTCCTATACACTCAGTTTTTTGTTTTTTTTGTGTGAATAAACTGGTGTGCTTTACCATCAACGATTGCATCTCTGCTTGCCATCAGGCGGGATTGCGGTCAAGCACTGGTTTATAATTATTAAAAAAAAAAAATGTAATCCACGAACCGCGGCAAGCCATCTACCCCATCGAGCCGTGCGACTGTTATCATTTATCCACGAGCCAGATTGCTTGAAAATATATCATGATATACGCTCAGTATTATTACTAATAACTTGGCAATGAAATATATGAAGTACTACATAGGTGGATTGGGAGGAACTTAAACCACAACTATCAACAAAGGCAAAATATCGATCTGTAAATTATAGAACATCACACCAGTGTTCCCCAAAGGGTTACACAGAATTGTATCTACAATAAGATCGGGTTTCCCCTATAATCTACGACGAAGTTAATACTAATATTCTTTTCTCTAATTGTTGCAGTTGGAAAATGTGCAGCTACTGGACAAGTACAATCTGCGGAACCCGTCTAAGGGAACCTTGTACTTCGCGACCACACACCTTATATTCGTGGACCATGAAATGAGGAAGGAGACATGGGTATGTATTCTTGCCAATATCCCTCTGTTTCGAAAAACCCCTTGAATTTTTCGGTTGATGTTATTTATTTCATCCAACCACAGAACTTGTAGGCGCCAAGATAGGCCGCTTAGGCTTCAAAAGCGTTAAAATCATTATACCGAACCCTCTTAGTTCATATAACCCTTTTGATTCATATTGCATGGAATAGTTGTGCAATAAGGTTATTTGAACGAAGGGTTTTATTGATAAATCTAATGATCTATAACTTCGAAAAGTTATCTTTTTGACGAACGAGAGTAGCTGACAGAGCCGAAGAATTGCAACATTTAAGTGACAGTGGGCTGAGCACAATGCCCATAGGTCCGAAGCCCGATGGGGCCGACGGGTTCTCTATTTGCGACCACGCACCGGAAGGTGCAGCGTGGGTAGGACCCCGGCAAGGTGGACCGATGACCTGATGAAGGTCGCGGGAAACCGCTGGATGCGGG
The DNA here is from genome assembly GCA_037179545.1 of Sesamia inferens. Classification (NCBI taxonomy): domain Eukaryota; kingdom Metazoa; phylum Arthropoda; class Insecta; order Lepidoptera; family Noctuidae; genus Sesamia; species Sesamia inferens. The sequence continues at coordinate 8,488,755 of CM073935.1, read as the reverse complement.
AGGCGCAGGACCTGTCGTCGTGGAGATCCTTGGGGAATCTACGTCCAGCAGTGGACGTCTTTCGGCTGAAATGACGATAATGATCATGATGATCTTTATTGCGGTCGTCGAATCATATTTAAATTCAATAAAACTGAACAAAAGAAACATTTGAATCGCGTGGGCTACTATGGACTTCCCCGTAACTTCTCCATTTATCCAGTTTTTTTCTGCTTCTGTCGGCAACTTGACGCGCGTGAAACTTGTAATTCTTGTTGCGCTTTTTTAACATTACAAACTAGGGCTTGACCGCAATCCCACCTGATAGTAAGCATTAATGCAATGGTTGATGGTAAAGCGCGCTAATTAATTAAGAGTCTATTAACTACGACGAAAAACCGCCGCTGGTAAATTGTTTCAGTCCTTCGATTTATGCGGTATAAAAGACGAGACATTCGTTTCCGTTTTCATTTTTGTTTAGCTTCTAAGAATTCTATCGTAATGCTTAACAGACATAGCTTTCTTCAAAAATTGGGCTATCAAATGCTTTTTTTATCTGCCTAATAGAACCAGAGCTCTATTATACACTCTCACTTCAGACTTTTGTTAGTATTTGTATACTAGTTAAATACCTACTCTATCAAGTAAATAAAAGACAGATAGAAAACAAAGAAAATACGTTTATTTGTGGTAAACATTACGCAAAAAATAATAAAAATAGGAATTGTTGAGGAAACGCGGTATATCCATGCGAAACGGCTATCACTCCGCGCGCTCGTTGATTCAATAGCGTCCAAATACGTTTTAGTAGCCTTTGAGTAGATAGTTTAATCAACAATGTCAGACTTTACACTTAATTAGAGAAACGATTAACCCGCGAGTCAGTTCTAGTTCTTGATCTGTGAAAGCCGGGGACAAACGGCTTTGAAGGTTCGAGGCATGCTTACATGTTCGCCATTGCATGGAATTTGGTTTCATTGCTTGCTTGCATCTTGTTGCTTAGATTTTTGATTATTTTAAACGTTCAGCGCAAACATTGCAATAAGAAGTAAGCAAGCAAGAGACGAAATATAAAAAAGGTTAAAAAAATATCGACGTCACGCGATAAACGTTGAACATTAAAGGCACCGATTTCCTTGTTCACTAACTAATTTAAACTTAGGTGCATGTTTTTATTACATTAAGAAAAGGACAGAAGATAAACATAGTATAGTTCTGTCAAATTAAGATATCATGCTATGTTTAGGTGTGTTAAAAACGTGGCGTCTAAAAATACGTCAATTTACGTCAGGTGTTGACTAATTTGAGAGGAGTAAAGTAATACTTATTTTTTGTCCTTGTTTTAATAAAATATAAAGAAAAATATGCACTAAACTTAAATTTAATTTAGTTTGTGAACAAGAGATTCAGCGCCATTCGCCCCGATTCCCTTGTTCACAAACTAAGACAGACGATAAAATTTTAGTTTAGACAAGTCAAATTAGTCCGCAGAATAAAATCAAAATAAAATCTATATGGTGTACATAATGAAGAGTATTCTATTCTATTTTATTGACTTACTTTTGGCCACCATGCTTATAATCGCGTGTTCACAAACTAAGACAGAAGATAAAATTTTAGTTTAGACATGTCAAATTAGTCCGCAGAATAAAATCAAATTAAAATCTATATGGTGTACATAATGAAGCGTATTCTATTCTATTGACGTACTTTTGGCCACCATGCTTATAATCGCGTGTTCACAAACTAAGACAGAAGATAAAATTTTAGTTTAGACATGTCAAATTAGTCCGCAGAATAAAATCAAAATAAAATCTATATGGTGTACATAATGAACAGTATTCTATTCTATTGACATATTTTTGCCCACCATGCTTATAATCGCGTGTTCACAAACTAAGACAGAAGATAAAATTTTAGTTTAGACATGTCAAATTAGTCCGCAGAATAAAATCAAAATAAAATCTATATGGTGTACATAATGAAGAGTATTCTATTCTATTCTATTGACGTACTTTTGGGCACCATGCTTATACTCGCGTGTTCACAAACTAAGACAGAAGATAAAATTTTAGTTTATACATGTCAAATTAGTCCGCAGAATAAAATCCAAATAAAATCTATATGGTGTACATAATGAAGAGTATTCTATTCTAATCTATTCTATTGACGTATTTTTGGTCGCCATGCTTATGCGTCTAAACTGTCTATGGAACATCTAATTTGACCGGATTAAAATAAAATTTTATCTTCTATCATTTTCTTAACGAAATATAAGGAAAAAGACGCACTTCACTTAAAATTAGTTTAGTTTAGTGTAGTTAAGAGAATCAGCGCCATTATCTCGAAAATGTATTGCATCACGGGGTTTGGCCCTTTACATTGTCTGTTTGCATCATAGATCAAATCTTAAATCTATGGTTTGCATTGATGTCAACTATCGATTCATATAGACTTCACGCATGGATGATAACATGTCAAAAAAATAATAATATAGTGGTAGATAAGTAGATTATGCCAGGGTCCATACACAAATTTTCAATTCCATATTTAATCATGGACGAGCTCTTGACTGTATAACTGAAGTTTACTGAAGAATACTTGAGATGCCTACCTTAATAGCACTTTAAAGATTTAATCTTGGTGCTATAAATTACCGATTTTCGTGACTTTTACACAAATAATATTAAATTTGCCGAAAGACTGACATTCTAAAAGATTCTAATAATGATGGCGTGACAGTAGCTCGTTCCCTACAGCCGTGAATAAATTGAAACCTCGTCCATTTGTTCATTTGTACCATTTCGTGATTATTAATGATTCATGAGTTTGGTTTTAATTTACTAATTCGTTTTTTTTTGTCATTTAAATATTGTATTTTTTTTTAAATATAAATTATAAACTAGTACTTGACCGCAATACCGCCTGATGGTAGGCAGTGATGCAATCGTTTATGGTAAAGCGCGCTACTTTCTTAAGAGTCTATTCACTCTACCCTTTCAGACACTTTAATTGTAGTCAGGCGGAAACCCCGCCGCTGGTAAATTAATAGAACTTAATTGACTAAAATATCGAAATTCAAATCATACGCACCCTAAATACTGTGCTCGGAATTTATCAATAAATTCAAATCATACGCACCCTAAATACTGTGCTCGGAATTTATCAATAAATTCAAATCATACGCACCCTGAATACTGTGCTCGGAATTTATCAATAAATTCAAATCATACGCACCCTAAATACTGTGCTCAGAATTTATCAATAAATTCAAATAATACGCACCCTAAATACTGTGCTCGGAATTTATCAATAAATTCAAATCATACGCACCCTAAATATTGTGCTCGGAATTCATCAATAAATTCAAATCATACGCACCCTAAATACTGTGCTCGGAATTTATCAATAAATTCAAATCATTCGCACCCTGAATACTGTGGTCGAAATTGATCAAGAAATTCAAATCATACGCACCCTAAATACTGTGTTCGGGATTTATCAATAAATTCAAATCCTACGCACCCTAAATACTGTGCTCGGAATTGATCAATTAATTCAAATCATACGCACCCTAAATACTGTGCTCGGAATTTATCAATAAATTCGTGGCGCGGTCCTATACTTATATCTAATATTCTCGTGTTTGGAATTGCGTGGAATTTGCTCCACTTATGTAGGTACCTACACAATTCACCATATTATTTCGAGACGGTAACCTCCGTGTACTCGCCTGCTTTGCACGGATTTAATGATTATTTACGTGCAACAATAAATGTTTCGAAATAAATTATTTAAATAACGATAAAAACCGCATCAAAATCTGTTTCAACGTTCGGGAAAACTTATTTACAAGTACAATCTTTCACAGATCCTCCTGATGCACATATCGACAGTGGAACGGTTGCCGATCACGACAACCGGCTCGCCGCTCCTCGTGCGCACAAAGACCTTCCAATCGGTATTTTTCGTGATTCCTAGGGAGAGAGACTGCCACGAGATGCATCAGACACTTCTTAGGCTCAGTCAACCAGGTATGTTACAGGTACATTCATTTCTTTTAAACTATCCTCCGCAATCGAAGATACACGTGTAGAATCTCTGAAGACTTCCTGATCCAAGCTGCAGTTTATGCTGAAATCCATGAATGCCACTTGAAGTCTATCGTACGATTCGTCCGGTTTCAGGCGACATTTGAAATCGTAAAAAATCATAGCGCGAAAATGGTCTCAACGCAAATCCATTTTTCAAAGAGACACGATAATTTTAATTAGCTCGCAAAAAATGTGGAAGGACGTTTTGAATTTGGAATGTACCTATTATTAGTTATTAATAATCATATTTTTTAAATATATTATAACTGGCCAGGTTCTCGTACATAAAAACTTTTTGTCGCAAAACTTTCTGAGTGACCTGGTATTAATTAGTTCGTTAAAGCTGTTGAGTTGGTTGGAGTTGGCAGCCGGGATCTACGGTTTATCGTGCTTTCCGAAGCACAGAGGGATATTGATATGTTATAGACGTTCAACCATCAATTAACCGACCGCGACAAAAGTAGCTTAACCTTCGATCGACGCGTGTCACTCCTAATTTATTCACAAACTTAAATTAACGTTTTCCAGTTCACATCGACGAGCTGTATTGCTTCTACTATAAATCTACACCAGACGACCTACCGAAGTCAGCTGGTTGGAACTTCTTTGATATTCAGACCGAGTACCAGAGGATGAACGTACCAAATGACCAGTGGGTTCTCTGCAATGCCAATAAAGATTACGAGGTAAAAACATATTGTCAACATCCAATTTATATGGCTCAAGGACATTGAAGGTCCGTGTCATACATACACGTCCAACATTAAAAAAAAAAAAACAAAATCAAAAGTCATTTATTCAAATTAAACTGAGAATCAACACTTTTTGAATGTTAATATTACATAAGACAGTCCCCCAAAACGCCCACCCATCGATACTTCCTAGTGCTTTCGCTGGGAAGAAGTTGCGGAACAAACTCCCCAGCAGCACAGCTGTCTGTTAATTTAAAAACACACATGACTATATACAATACTATGTATAGTAATGAATACAAGAAAATACAACAACAATGAAATTATTTACCATATGCCAGCTAGCCACGCCAAAATACAAGCAACGCAAAATGAAATGAATGTTGGAAAAGTAGATGCTAGGTGGATGTCAGGGAACATAAATAAAAAACTAATTTCTCTAATCCCCTTTCTTTATTATACCTTCTAGAGACAATCTAAAGTTGGATTTGACAACTATAAAAAGTACAGTGCTATAGGGATGGGAACAGAAATCGGTTGCTTTAAAAACCGATTCTCTATTAAATATCTACCCTAAATAAACCTACTAGGAAATACTTTTGTATTTTTGGTGCTTTTACAAATATTTAAACTGACATACATAAGATAGGTACAACATAACACACTATCTGTAGCAACAAATTTCATTTTGACAGTTCAACTTAAATATCAGTAGCAATAGAATACATTTTAACAGGTCAACTTAACTATTTATACAGCAATAGATTTCATTTTGACAGTTAACTTAAATATCAGCAGCAATAGAATACATTTTAACAGGTCAACTTAACTATTTATACAGCAATAGATTTCATTTTGACAGTTAACTTAAATATCAGCAGCAATAGAATACATTTTAAGAGGTCAACTTAACTATTTATACAGCAATAGATTTCATTTTGACAGTTAACTTAAATATCAGCAGCAATAGAATACATTTTAACAGGTCAACTTAACTATTTATACAGAAATAGATTTCATTTTGACAGTTAACTTAAATATCAGCAGCAATAGAATACATTTTAACAGGTCAACTTAACTATTTATACAGCAATAGATTTCATTTTGACAGTTAACTTAAATATCAGCAGCAATAGATTTTATTTTGACAGTTCAACTTTAATATCAGTAGCAGTGGATTTCATTTTTAGATGTCCCTGGCTGAAGGCTTTAAATTCATTTAAGGCGGCCAGAGGATAGTCCGGTTATGTAGTCACGACCTCTCAAGGTCAATTACGAGATACCATAATAAACAATAAAAAAAAAACACTTAAATAAAAATATGTTAGTCGCTGTTCGATATTCAAACCATACCTAATATTTAATACACTGCTGACAGGAGGTCAAGTTACCCGAAACTGTCAAATATTCCCAATTAACCTAGAGCCAATTATTTACACAGCTACCTTTAAGAGATAAAATTGAAAATGTAATAAAGAAATCTGACAGACTGTAGTAACTTAATGTTCTGACGTCTGTACAAAGACTTATAACGAATCCAAGAATCACTTGTTTGTTCCGTCGTTGTAATTGTAAACATTTTGTACCAACATACCGGTTACTGAAATTGATGAGATATTAAAGGAAGTTTTCGAATCTTTTAAATTTTTTTTGCTGTGTTACTTGGTTTGATGTAATTGGCGATAGCTTAGCCTGTTTGACCATGTGTTTTTTTTTTGTCTAAAAGTTGCTGATTTTACTCCATACTCACCTTTCCTCACCAGCTTTGCGACACATACCCAAGCGAGGTGTACGTGCCAGCGCGTGCATCTACCGCAGTACTCCTGGGCAGCGCAAGTTTCAGGTCACGGGGACGGCTGCCGGTGCTCGCGTACCTTCATCACAATAAAGCTGCTATAGCGCGCTGCAGTCAGCCACTCAGTGGCTTTTCTGCCAGGTGAGTTAACCCAGCGAAGAGTTGTCGTAACTTCGAATAGTACCCGTGAGGTTCGTTGTCTTCTGCCCTTAGCTTAATTTGTCCGTTGTCGGAGCAAGAAATTTTTTTCTCCCACACTTATCAGTTATCAAATCGGAAGTCGCTCCCTTTGCTAGCCTTATCTCCTTTTACACAGATCTTCCATTGTTTCTTTCGTCTATCTACACGCTATTGACAGTATTGCAAATCATGTCCAAAAAAAAAAACTAATTTTCATTTAGTTGAAGACCAAGTGCATAATAGTTGAAAATCATCATTTCAGATGCATGGAAGACGAGCAAATGTTGGACCTGATCAGGCGGGCGAACCCGAACTGCGGATACATGTACGTCGTGGATACCAGGCCTAGGGTGAGAATGTGTTGACATTTTATATACTTACTGTCTACTGCCCGCATGGATGTCGGAAACTATCCCAAAAGGAACATTTTACTGGGACTAAAAGGAGTGCCTTACTTAGGATGTCATTTAATTGGCTATTCATTTATTAAATTACTTCCCCCTACACACGGGTTTTGTTTAGCCCAGGTTTAAAAAACCTAAATATTTATTCAATAATGAACCTAACCGTTACAGAAATACAAGTTCTTTATATAAAACTGACAGCTTAGTTCGATACTAAGTTGTCACTTTAGAATGTTCTTAATAGAACTTTTTAAACTAAATAAAGTTTGAAATAAAAATATTCTCTCAAAGGTTAGGGCGAGAAGTAAAGTCAGATTTCGTTTTGTAATAAGACTGTTTATAAGCAATAAATTGACTGTGTGTCACAAAGTGTTTTACGTGCGGGTTAAGATCAAGTCAATCAGAATTGTACGTAAGAAAATCGTCGAATTATACAACATTATTTTTTGTTTATGCGAAACCCGAAACACGTGTCCAGTATTTTTATGTAAAGAATTTATATACAAAATTTCAAAAAACTATCATGAAGAATCACGAATTTATGAGCTTGTTATTTTACCTAGTTGCCCCTATAAAAATATAGTCAACGCAGTGCTCGCCTGCCTACAGCGGCGCGGTGCAGCGGAATCCTAGGACACCATGATCTGCTATGAACTGAGTCGTGCGCTCGGTAACCACACTGCAACAATTTCTAAATATATTTGGGAATAAATATAACATGGTGTAAAAATTATTGGAATCGATTCAGTTACTTATTCTGAACAAACTATATTCAGGTTTCGTATAAAGAAAAAATAATATTGTATGTATTTATTAGTAAGTAAATAGAAAATATGCATTAAAACTGGATTAGTTGCAGTATTTCCTGTCTGACTACTCTGAGAATAAATTATTCACCAGAAACTTATGATTTTTTTTATCCATCAGATCAATGCTTTGGTGAACCGCGCTGCTGGCAAGGGTTACGAGAACGAAGCGTTCTACGAGAACATCAAGTTCCAGTTCATGGGCATTGGGAACATCCATGTCATGAGGAAGAGTCTTCAGAAACTTGTTGAGAGTAAGCATTGTTATTACACGTTCCTACTATCTATATGTATGCTTTGCTGCCAATTGACGTTATTTTCACATAACACTATACACATTGTTGCGGCAACCTATTACGTATGTAGTATTAGTGTTGCCCAAATTCAGTCTTGGTCTTGCAGTCTTGGTCTTGTTCTTGCGTTTTTGCAAGACCAAGACCAAGAACAAGACCGCGTATTTTTAGCAAGACCAAGACCAAGACTGACCGTGCAAGACTTGAGCAAGAACAAGACATAGCCTGCAAGACTCTTGCGTCTTGCATCTAGGACTTAGCACTATTTCACTGAGTAGTTAGGTGTAACAGTTCGGTGTATAGGTAGGTACGCTTAGGAATTCTATGAGACTCAAAAAACTGTATCAAAGAATATGAAAAACTGGACCTATGCGCATTACGACTAATACCCTAAACATAGCGAATAAAAAAATATTTATTAAAATCAAACTGAGTGCATGCATAGTTATGTTTTAACCATCGGCACTTTGATAATGCGGCATCAAAGGTTTTGTACTTACTTCTCAAAGAAATTTGCCGCTTTTCGGAAGTACATGGTTATGATACACGCGCGGCTTCTTTTGAAATCTAAAACAATCGTTGCCGCCACGCCGAAATCATAACATTTGACACTATTTGATTGCCGCAATAGGGCGTAGGTATACTCATGCAAAATAATTTCGAATTTTAAGAGTACCTACAGGTGTTCCAAAGAATTAATAAGTTTCAGAGTGTTTAGAATGAAAATGAATACATTATACTGATCACGCAAGTAGTATTATGATTAGGATAAAATGGTAAGGATAGGTAGTAGATGTCATATTAATTCATTCTAGTAAGTATATATTATAATATTGATTACTTATATGGTTTTAAACTAATTACTTAGGTACTATTATTGTACATTTAGTCATTATATTTCTTAAGTTTTTACAAGAAAAAATAGCAAAAAAGTGTTCAAATATCACCAGTTTAATAAATATTGTAGTATTGTTCTACAAAACTAATAAAATTGATATAAAGTATCATAACCTAATGATAAAGCTGTTGATTTGTGTTGTATTTTATTTTTTATTCAAATAAATGATAAATCGTAAAACTCTTTTATTAAATTTCTTATAAGTTGAGGGTTCAATCTCTTTCTAGACAGATCAGTATTGTTCTTTAAAATACAGTCAAGTTATTGTAATTAATTTGTTTTTTTACATGTTTTAGCAAATGTAAGCTTATAAATCATAAATGTTTATTAAGAAACAGTTACTTCCATGGAAAACGACATATAGGTCAGTTGATTTTTCGAATTTCTTATCAAATCTTCAGTTATTTATTAATCTGCTTGATCTTTACTATGACTATGTTAATTCAAGCTCACGATGTTCCAATTCTAATACGTTTTTCTAAGATTTAAAGTAAACTTTAATAAATAGTAATAGACTAGTAGGTAATTGCAAGACTTGCAAGACTCTTGCTGCAAGACCAAGACCAAGACTGGGAGCGCAAGACCAAGACCAAGACCAAGACCAGGTGTATTGGCGCAAGACCAAGACCAAGACCAAGACCAAGACCAGGTGTATTGGCGCAAGACCAAGACCAAGACTGGCTAAGTCTCGTCTTGTTCTTGCATTTGGGCAACACTATGTAGTATATATCGCCGGCAAAGCACTTAACTCCAACCTTCAGATGCTGAGTTCGTAGACCACCAGACCAGATCACGATAAGACGCACGTCGACACATTTCACTGGCAGACTCACTAACTTCATTAATTTTGAATTTTGAGGCCTAAATCCCCCGGGGGCTACTTTAAATACTTACTAATTACGTTTTTGTGACCGTTAAAAGATCGTGGCCATGACTCGCTAGCTTGACAGTTCGAAAGGAAGTGCGTTCGTCACGCCGTTCGGTGATCGGCGGAAGAAAGCGGTCCACTATGGTCGCGTTCCGTTTACTTGTAAGTTTTCGGCAGCGTTCACCACCGATAAACACAAAAATCAGAGGAGATATTCAACACACATATTCACAGCGTGTTTATACACATGCTGCCTTATTCATAATAGCTGCTTAAAGTTAACTAGTGATTAGCGATTCTTTAAACGTGACCTAGACGTGGAGGCCCCGGGTTCGATCCCCGGCCAGGTCATGACGGAAAACGATCCTTTCCTGATTGACCTGGGTCTTGGATGTTTATCTATATATGTATCTATTATAAATATAATATCGTTGAGTTAGTATCCCATAACACAAGTCTCGAACTTACTTTGGGGCTAGCTCAATCTATGTGATAATAAAAAAAAAATGTTTGACCTTTAAACGTTATCTAACTTTAATCATCGCTTATGGATAAACCCCTTAAAAACTATGGTGTTTATTCATAAAGGATGATTTAAGTTAGGTGACGTTAAAAGGTCAAAAATGTATGGTGAAAAAATCGCTAAACACTAGTTAACTTTAAGCAGCGTTTATAAATAAGGCGGATGGTGTCTACTAATATTGACGTCGCTTCGATAAAAGCACTGTAACTGGCTATAAGAATAATTGTTTAAAAGTTCTCTGCAAGTTAGCTTCAGCCCTTGGCACTCCTTTCAAAGCACTCGAACCCAAGGTGCCCAAAGGTCACCGAGGTGTGTATGTACGTTTGTTAAAGAAATTAACTAATAAGTGTATGTTATGGTAGTTATTCCGTTCTAGTGCAGTGATGCCTATGCGCATAACGCATCACACAGGAATCAAGCAAAATCTTGCATTGCACAAATAGCAATTATACAATGTCCCGACATTTGTTGTCGGGCAGATGACCACCAGACAATACCCGCTTATTTCTCAATGGAGCATGAGTGAACTTAAAATACGCTCCTTTAACAGTAACGCTAAAGTTTGGCCAACGTTTAATGTAAATAATAAGGATATGTCGGGTGGCCTGCAAACTTAATAATGGGCGTCCAAAAACGTCAAGGTGTGCATCCTGAACTGAGATGCTTATGAGGAATAGAGAGGTATTCCACAGCTACCAGGACAATCGCGGAAGCACGGTCAAGATTTAATAAATTATTATTAAGGTATGAATTTTATTGTTTTCAGCTTGTGAACAGAACACTCCGACCATGTCCTCGTTCCTCAATGGATTGGAATCTTCCGGGTGGCTGAAACACATCAAGTAAGTCTATACTTACTATGCTATCATTCACCTGCCTTTATTCAATTTTAATTAGAAAAAGCACATCATAATGTCTTCTAGAATACAGAATGAAAATTGTCGGTCCTTCGAGCCGGATCATTGATCGGGCTCAGTGGTGCAATAAAAGAAGCGGACTATATAAAATAGGTGTATTAGCGTAATTACGCTAATATTTATTGTTTTTGTTATTGTTAATTAACAATAAGAACGATGAAATGCTCGTGGCGGAGCGCGTCTGTGAGCTTAGTGGTGAGGCGCGGCAACGGTACCGAGCTCGCTGCCCCGCACCCCGCGCCGTCCCCTCGGCCAATCGCGCGCATATGTGATGCGCCGACAAAAACGAATGGGCTTCGTTTAATGGGCTTTAATCAATCATTGGCGAGTGCAAAATGAAGATTTTCCTTTTCTAGATCTATTTTGGACACATCATGGTGGATCGCTTCTGCCATCGAGAGCGGCGTGAGTGTTTGCGTACACTGCAGCGACGGCTGGGACCGCACCGCACAGGTGTGCTCGCTGGCCGCGCTGTGTCTCGAGCCGCACTACCGCACCATCAACGGATATCAGGTGCGTTGTTTGCAGTTATAATTATTCTTCTTCTTCTTCAGCCTATAGATGTCCACTGCTGGACAAGGGCCTCCCCCAAGGCTTTCCACGCTGACCGGTCCTGTGCTGTCGGCTTCCCGCGACCTTCACCAGATCACCAGTCCACCTTGTTGGGGGCCTCCCTACGCTGCGTCCTTACTGCCCCATCGGCCATCGGTTCTAAGAGCAATGTGCCCTGCCCAGTGCCACTTAAGTTTAGCGACTCGCAGAGCTATGTCGGTGACTTTGGTTCTTCTGCGGATCTCCTCATTTCTGATTCGATCACGCAGAGAAACTCCGAGCATAGCTCTTTCCATTGCCCTTTGTGTGACTCTGAGCCTTCGTATGAGGCCCATTGTGAGCGACCACGTTTCAGTTCCGTATGTCATCACAGGCAACACACACTGGTCAAAGACTTTAGTCTTGAGACACTGTGGTATCTTGGACTTTTCAGTTATAATTAGCGGCACGTAAGTTGGCCAAACATTTTGTAAAGCATGAAAAAAGTTACCGCGTTAAGCGGAAGAACGCGATCCCACTATGGCCGCATTCCGTTTACCTTAAGTTTTTGACAGCGTTCACCGCCGATCAACAAATGTTATACGAAAAAAAATGATTTCATAATTCTTGTTGTTACAGGCACTGATAGAGAAGGACTGGCTATCATTCGGTCACAAGTTCACTGCCCGATGTGGACATATTGCGTGCGATGGCCGTGAGAGATCGCCGGTGTTCACGCAGCTACTAGATTGCACATGGCAACTGTTGCGGCAGAGGCCCGAGGTTTGATCCATACTGTAATATAAACTAGCTTAGTTTAGAGCAGCGGTGGCCTGAGACCAGCGGCCTAGTGGTGTCAGCTTAGAAGTTATAGGTCGCAGGTTCAAACCCCGTCAGGCACTTTCATCATCATCATCAGTCTGAAATCGGCAACCTGCATTGAGCAAGTGTGGTGATTACACTCAATCCTTCTCTGTATGACAGGAGACCTGTGCCCAGCAGTGGGACGATAAAAACGTTGATGATTATGAATGGCATGGTCACGAAGTAATTTGTTATTAATTGAAATTTACCGTAAATTACAGGCATTCCAGTTTAATGAACGGTTCCTGCTGACGCTACACGACCACGCGCATGCGTGTCAGTACGGCACCTTCATTGGCAACTGCGAGAAAGATAGACGTGATTTAAGGTATGTAAATATTTTGTATACTGAATGATTTCATTATAATATCAGTGTTAATCCCAGTCGCATCCGAAGCTATTTCAGCTTTGGAGTCTGGGGTCCGCTTTACCAGTCCAACTGCTGATTTTGGCTAAACTTCGATATTTTCCGTGAAGTGACTGCCGTCTGTCCTCCACAACCCGAAGGCAAAAACAAAATTGTTTATTTCAAATTAACCATCCGCTGTTGTTTTTGAATAGTCCAAAGTCGGTCAGTCCAAGAAAAGTGAAGCTAAATTGCACGTTCAAAAGCGTAGATCTCTATGGAGAAGAACGTGCAAGAAACTCCATGGGCACTCTTTTAAAATCATAGTATGGGTTACATTTCTTCGTTACATAGTTCTGTTGCTTCTATCATGTGAGCACAATGTATAAATATAAAAACTAATTAAAAGATTAAGCCCACTGACAGCTAAGAGATGACCAGTCTCCACTGACGGCCCCCGTTCACGGCATGACGCGCGCATCAGCCCCACCTATCTCAACCATTTTGAAGGGAACCAAATGACCCAACAACACGCGCCACCATCAGCAACACATTTGAGTGTGCATGACAAACTCTCAACTGCCATGCTCGTAATGTCAAACAAGTTATATATATAAAAAACAAACCATAGTCCATGGTGCCTCACATTCACAAACTTCCGTGGCGTAGCGGTCAACACGCCTGCCTGCGACGAGGAGGCCCCGGGTTCGATCCCCGGCCAGGTCATGATGGAAAACGATCTTTTCCTGATTGGCCTGGGTCTTGGATGTTTATCTATATATGTATCTATTATAAAATATAGTATCGTTGAGTTAGTATCCCATAACACAAGTCTCGAACTTACTTTGGGGCTAGCTCAAGCTGTGTGATTTGTCCGTATTTATTTATTTTATTATTTATTTATTATACAATACTGTATTACTTGCAAAATCATGGTAGCAAAAGGTAAGCGATATCGAAGCATTGCAGTTAGACCAATTGTTGGACTTTTGAGGGCTCTAACAACCCGTATCGACTGCCACTAGATGTTCGTATGGCAACCGGGACTACAGACTCAGGGACGTATGTCGCCCCCCAAACATCAGGAGCTGAGGTGACGGCGCGAAGTGTCCAACGCGCGCTACTCTTAGACCTTAGACATCACGGGGGAATCAACAACCTTTGTATTTATGTATAATTCATTCTATATTTTCACATCGATTTGTCTGTATAAAGGATGTATCTGACATCGACGCACAAACGAGTACCATGGATCCAGTACACGATTCTGAACCCCCCGTGGTGGAATTTTTCGTCGGCTTTTTCATGATTTAAATAAAATATATGTCGTTTTTTTCACTTTACACCGTTCATAATTGCTATACTTTTATAACCCAATAAGATTTTAAAGTAAAAATTAATTGATTCGCTAATTACACAAAACAACGCAATGAAAAGAAAACTCGAAAAACTATCTTATCAGCTGATTTAATAGAGTTCACATCAGGGATCTACGTCATACCTACAAACCCGTACGGCGGCACTCTTGCAACGTTCAAAGGCCGAGCCGACACTTTTTTTAAACATTGTTATTTCTGTAACCGTTCATTAACGACGTAAATGACTATCATAATTTTAATATTGGCATGCGGTCTAGCCTTTTGGCGAAGTTTGCGTTACGATGTCAGATACATCCTGTATGTATCTAGATGTTCTTATGGCAACCGGGACCAACAGCTCAACGAGTTTACCGAGGGACAACCAGACCACTGCAAATATTCATATTCATGCATAAAAATATTTACACCGTGCGGGGATCGAACCCGCGCCTCCTTGCGCGGCGGCCGCCTTCGCTACCGCTACGCCACGGAGGCTGACAGTCTTGCCTAATTATAATTGACTGAATATTTGTGTTCCAGGTTATCGGAGCGCACATTTTCGCTGTGGGGCTATATGGCGAGTCATTTGAACGAGTATAAGAACCCGCTGTACAACCCCAAGTCACACCCTGATGTACTAAAACCGGACTTAGGTGCACAAAATATCAGGTAATTTGTAAACACTGTTGAAAGATACACTTGCGAGCAAAGAAGTTGACCTACTCCATGCACAGGCAACAGCACATCAAGCTACTGCTGTTTGTGGCGGCAACGTGCCTGCCACGAAAGATTTTAAACAAGAATCAAGTGGACTGTGTTTAGGATATCGATATATTATAAAATTATAAGCAAATATGCGATGGAATGATGCCTTCAGAGTATAATATGTAGTATGATTAAAGTGCTACAAGCAACAAACCACTTACCTCCAACCTTCAGATGCTGAGTTCGTAGACTACCAGACCAGATCACGAAAAGGCGCACATCGACACAATTTATTTATTTTAACTGCCTTAGGCATTTTCTACCAGTCTACCTTGAGGTGATGCAGAGACAAAACATGGTAGGTGCAAACAAATTAAAGTTAAAAGAGAGAAAAAAAATATTATAATAAATACATACATATAAAGTATAAACAGAAGAGAAAGATAAAAAAAATATATAGATAGAGAAAAATAATAAATTATATATGTGATGAATCTGCCAATTTCTTGCATAGGTATTCCCGAGCTTTCACTTTAAATGTGTACCGACTTGTCAACGTCCTGATATTCTGAGGAAGATCATTCCAAAGGAAAACCGCCTGAACCAGAAATGAAGACTTAAGAAAACCAGTGCGGTGAGAAGGACATCGAATTCACTGGCAGACTCCCCAATTTTATTAATTTTGATGCCTCAATTCACCCCAGAGGTTACTTTTAATACATAAATTTGGTGACCGTTAAAATAACGTGGCCATGACTCGCCAGCTTGCCAGTTCGACAGGGAGTGCGTCAGCAGAAGAAGCATACTCTATGTTCGCGTTCCGTTTACTTCAAGGTTTCGGCAGTGTTCACCGCCGATAAACACAAAAATCAGAGGAGATATTCAACACTGTCCGATTTCTTTATTAGATTTACGGTTTTATCTTTAAAGCATTAAGGTTCAAGGTTGGGAATAGTTGACAGTTCGGGTAGCTTGAACTGCTGTCGTCCATACTTCTATTTGAGTTACGATCAACTTGATTATTATCTGCCTAGTCTTTTGCCGAACCCAACTATGTTTGGGGTCAGCTTCCAATCTAACAGGATACAACTGAATACCAGTAGGCCTAGTATCAGTTTTCATTACGAAACTCGTTCGTCGATATTGAGCGCGTTCTACGTGTCTAGTATTTTTATGTAAAGAATTTATGTACAAAATTTCAAAAAGATATCATTTAAAACCACAAAGTTATAAGCTTGTAATCTTACCTGGTTGTACCAATAAAAATATGGTCAATGCTCCGCAACGCAACGCTCGGTGCGTTGACCTATGACGTCATCTGTTGCGCGGGTACGCGCATGCACCAAGTACAAAATACTGGTATTCAACTACTGCTAGAACCGATCTACCGTAAACCGAACTTGTGCGCTCGGTAACCACAGTGCAACAATTTCTTAATGTATTTTGGAAATAATATACATAACATTGTGTAAAAATGATTGGAATCGATTCAGTTGCTTATTCTGAACAAACTGTATTCAGGTTTCGTATAATGAATAAATAATGTTGTATAATAGAAGCTTGGAGGTAAAGAAAGTAAACAGAGAATTAGAAAAGAAGAACAGTACGTTCTTAAATTAAATACCACTTCGGTTTCGATTTTAATACTTAGAATATTTTGCTCAGTAATTAAGATTTTGATAACGACTTTTTTGCTGACTGTAACCACGGATGAGTACCGTCAGCATATTATGTAAGTTTCGGTACCGGTCGCAGGTTCTGGCGCGGCATGTACTGCCGCCACGAGAACGGTGTACACCCGCGCGAGTCGCTGGCCGACCTGCTGCCCGCGGCCGTCGAGCACTGCTCCGCGCTCGAGCATCACATCAACTACCTCACCAAGGTAAATAAATCCAGCCATCCGAAATTGTACACTATGTACTTGAAAAATTTAAAGTCTAGTATAGCCGTACGGAGGACGGGTCTGCGCAGTTGTGTTGCGATGTGTGCCGGGTACAATGCGCCAAATGTTGTTGTGACGGGAGTTTGGTCGTGGAGGGTCTCCAGATCAATCTCCCTCTGGCACAGCGTCGTGTCACAAGTGCTCAATGGAGTTCATGTCTGGGCCTCTGACTGGCCAGTCCATAACTGTGATGTTCACATCCTGAAGATATTCCCTGACAATGCCGGCCGTATGAGCTCTTGCATTATCATGCATAATAAGGAAATTTGGGCCCACATAGTCCGAGTATGGTATCACGTGAGGTTCTAAGCACTCACGAATGTACCTTTCAGCATTTAATGTTGGCAGCCGTGGTCCTGTAACAACCTCAAGTTGAGTTTTGCCGCTCGCGGATATACCGCCCTAGACAGTCCATGAGCCACTGCCATAAGCAACCCTCTCTTCAAAGCAGCATTGTGCGAAACGCTCTCCCTTACGTCGGTAGACCTTCTTCCTTCCATCATTGCCATGTAACACAGTTTTAGACTCATCAGAAAAGAGTACACGACTCCTATCTTACTGTGTCCAATTTAAATGAGTGCGTGCGAAATGAAGGCGCGCTGTTCGGTGGGCTCACGTTAGTCTGGGCCCATTAGCTGGCTTGTATGGTAACATATCGCGTTCTTTTAACTTTCGAACGGTTCGAGCGCTCACAGATACTCCGTGGAAGTCGCGAAGTTGGTTTTGTATCTCAATGGAGGCAAGGTGACGATTTCTCAAGCTGGTCGTCACGATGAATCGATCCTGCCTTTCAGTTGTGACCCGAGATCGTGGTCTTCCTTGGCGACGAACAAAGCCGTCAGACTCTAGGTAGCTCCGATAAACATTTCGGACCGCAGATCGACTTAAATTAAGTTGAGCACTCACATTTCTTTGGCTGTGTCCGGCCTAAATAAGTGCCACAGCTTGGGCGGCGACTTCAGGTGAAGTATCCATAGATTATTGATAGAACCTCACCTTAATGTTAAGAATAAGTAATGTTTGTTGCAAAACCAAAGACACCAATCACTTTTTCAACAATTAAATACAAGTAAACCAATAAAATCAAGATTTCTTAGTATTCGATTGTTTGATATCAACAAACAGGCCCCAAATTGTCTTTTGTTTCTTTAAATTCTGTGTTCGAAATTAAAAAATAGACTATTGAATGAAATTGTGAATGTGCCAGGTTCAAAACTGCATAAAAACTATTTGCTTGACCTAATATAAAATTTTAGCTAGGACCAAACGAAACTGAAAATGCAAGGTGGGCCAATAGATGTGTCCAGAAGTGTATTTCCTATTGGGAGAGGGCACTGGCTCTTGTAACAAAGATCTATCACCTAGCACAGGAGTCGGGGACTTCAGAGTATGGTATTCAGGGTGAAAAGTTCACTCATCCTCCATTGAAACAGGAGCATCCTTAGACCAGACGGATGTTATATCTGGCGGGCATTTGCCCAACGGTTGATATTGGGAAGTTGTATATATGCTAGCTGCACAGTAATTTTTTTTTTTTTTTTTTTTTCCATTTTGGCAACTGAGCCGATATCGACTATTCTGCCAATGTCATGTGGAGACAGACGAGCTGTCGAACTTCGCACTTCGTGGTAGTTTTCTAATATATGTAATAGGACAACACAGGTGTAACTATAATAAATAATAATATAACAACAGTATAACTATCTATACAATATGAGTACTAACATATAAATTTACAAAGGACAACACAATATATATATTTACAAAGTTATTATTAGTACACACCAAACTACAATTTGACCTTATTTAAATTTATAAAAGTTGACAAGAGGTGGATTAATTTTGGAGAAAAGTGGGTCAACAGGGAATGGAAGTTAATAGGAAGAGGGATTTTAATTTTGGAAAGCTTGTGGTATAAGTCAAGAGATTGGGAATTTAAAGGACAAGAGAAGAATAAGTGATCCAGATTACCATCATCAAGACCGCATTCGCACAGGGAACTGTCACGAACACGAATCTTGTACAGAAATACTGGGCTGCAGCAGTGACCCAGTCTCAGTCTACACAAGGTTGCAACAGTTCTTCTGGACAATTTCGGACATTTAAAAAACCAAGGTTTCCGCTGGATGGCTGGTTGAATACTGGCGTAGTGCGCTCCCTTTAGTTTCGAACTTACCTGCCACACTGCTGACCACGAGTTGTAAAGCCTATGTTTGGTGTCAGACCGTAAGTCGTAGCTATGGATCACGTAGTGCTTCCGATCGACCGGGTTGGATGTAGCAAATTTTGCCAGTGAGTCTGCACACTCATTACCGCCTATACCCGAGTGGCTCGGAACCCAAGCTAATTCAACGTTTAAACCATTGGAAGAACAAGTAAGTAGTAATTTTAAGGTATCAAAGATGACTTTGCTGTGAAGTTTGGATTTAAGTTGATTTTGAGCTAGAGCCTGAATACTACTGCGAGAATCTGAGAAAATGACAGAGTTTTTAATATTATGGGCTAAAATAAAGTTTACGGCTTCTAAGATACCGATACATTCCCCTGTAAATACTGAGGCCTCAGGAGGGCATTGGAATAAAAGAGCAATTTTGGAATTTTGGAAATATATAGAAATCCCTGTACACCCTGTTGAAGACAATTTCGATGCGTCTGTGTAAAACAAATTCCAACCTTCCCAGTACCTTTTAATGGCGCGATCAAAGTCGCCTTTCGCGTCCCGGGAATTTTTGGAGATACCAAGTCCCAAAACAACTTTTGGCCTAAAATGAATCACCTCATATACGGAAGAAAAGACCGGGAGAGTGGGGTATTGACAAACAGGTGAGGAGAGGAGTTTAACCTCTTTGAACCTATTCATCAAGGGAATAGTTTTATTATTCCAATAGGAAGATGAGTTAAGAGAAAGGTAGATTTGTTCTAGAATGGGGAGTAAAGGATGAGACGATAGGGAGAAAACTTTTGATAAGAAGCGATCTGCTAAGTATTGTCTACGAAGATGAAGAGGAGGTTCTGCACATTCAACCTGGAGCGCGTTTATGGGGGAGGATTTCATGGCACCGGAAATGATCCTCAAACATTTGGCCTGGACAGAATCCAGTCTACGCAAGGCATCTTTGTTGCAGGGCTCAATTAAACAGCTGCAGTAATCAAGAACGCTTCTGACCAGCGCATTGTAGACCAGTTTCAAGGTGAAAGGGTGAGCACCCCACCAGACACCTGCCAATGCCTTAAGGACCGAGACTGAGCGCTCACATTTTTTTACTGTATGAGCAATGTGGTCAACCCCCGTCAATTTGGAGTCTAAGGTAACCCCCAGGAACCTGGCCTTATTCTCGATTGGGATAGCTTGGCCGTCAATATTAATGCCTACTTGGGGGATAAGGCGTTTGCGACTGAAAATAACCGCTAAACTTTTTGGAGCACTTAAAGATAACCCGTGACCTAAAAGCCAATGGTTTAAGGAGGACAGAGATATATTAATAGAATGGGCGGCATCCTGGATGGATTTGTCACAGACCAATAATGCAATATCGTCAGCATACTGAAAGACGTTACAGTTAAAATTAAGACAAAAGGGAAGATCAGAAGTATAAATATTATATAAGATGGGACTAAGCACGGATCCCTGAGGCAGACCTCTCCAAACCGACCTCGGCTCAGAGTTCTCCCCAGAAATCCTGAGTATAATGCTACGATCTGAAAATATGCTGGTTATGATTTGACAAATCCTAGCCGGGATTCTCAGCTTTTGCATTTTTTGCCTGAGAAGTGGTAGGAGAACAGAATCATAGGCAGCTGAAATGTCTAGGAAAACGGCTACCACCGACTCATTCCTGCTGAGGGTCAGTCGGATCACTGATGTGAGGGAAGCCACACTATCAGTAGTACCCAGGCCTTTCCTGAAGCCGAACTGAGTCGGCGGGAGCAGTCTCCTACTTTCTACAAACCATTCTAGTCGGTTTTTAATCAAATGTTCTAGCAGTTTAATTAGTATGGACGATAAAGCTATCGGCCTGTAAGAACTATGATCGCTGGGATCCTTACCGTGTTTTAAAATAGGGATGACGACTTGAACCTTCCAATCAGGAGGAATATAACTGTGAGTAAAACAATAGTTGACTAAGTCCAGATAATATTGTTGGGTCTTATCACCTGCTTTAGTAATGAAGGAGTAAGGGAATCCATCCACTCCAGGAGCAGAGTCCTTAACATGGGCGAGGACCGATTTAAGTTCCCCCAGAGTGAAAGGCATGTCCAGAGGATCATTCGATGCCAACCGACAGCCTGTAGTGACACACTCATTAAAATTAGGAACATAGATTGGGGCCAGTTTTGAAAGAAATCTGTTACCCAGTTCCTTGGTTATTATGGTCCTGGTGGGAGGGTTTAAACTATTCCTAAATGATTTGATCTTACGCCACACGGCCGACGCTGGGGTGGATGGACTCAGCGAATCACAATATTTCCGCCAACCTTCTCTCTTCTTATTTTTGAGTAATTTTCTGGACTTAGCCAAGATATGTTGAAATGCAATGAGGTTATCCAGGTTCATATTAGCGTTAAAGTTCCTTTCCGCCTCATTCCTGGCCCTGATCACGGCAGAGCAATCCCTATCCCACCACGGCGGGGATGGAATTTTGCCCTTAGGCGGTTTTTTTGGATGAAAGCAATCATCTGCTGTAGAGGATATAGTGTGGGAGAATGATGAAAAACATCCGTGAACAGTTTCAATATTAATTGATGGAAGAGAAGAGACGCGTAAGTCTAAAATTTTTGAGTATAGGGCCCAATCTACTGAGTTCAGCTGGTATTTTAAAAGAGGGGGGGAAATTTTGTCAGGGAAGGTCTTGGACGGGACTTCAATCATGATGGGATAGTGATCACTCCCATAAGTCATATTCAAGCGACTCCAATTAAAAATACTGGCTATATTAGAAGAGCAGATCGTCAAATCAACACAGCTGTTATTGTGTCCTGGTGTAGACCTACGTGTCGGGCAGCCATCATTGATCACGCATAAATTTAGCTCATCTAATATGTCCACTAAGCCCATGCCAAAGTTGTCGCAGTTATCTGATCCCCATCTATAATGATGACCATTAAAATCGCCCATGATAAGTACTGGGCCTTGTACACTAGTTAGCAACATTTTAATTGTTGAAAGATCTTCACTGCGTGGGTGTGCAATATAAAAACTAAAGATATTTATATCCTCAGCCTTAACAGCAACAACACTGATGTTGTCACCAACAGAGGGTAGAGGAATTGGGGAGAATGATACTTTATTATTAATGAACAAAGCACATCCTCCATAGCCATCTGGCCTGTCATGTCGAGCACCACTGAAACAGGGAATTCTAAAGTTACTGTCTGAATGAAGCCATGTCTCAGCGATGCTACAGATCGATGGTTTAAATTTATTTATAATAAAGAGTAGGTCAGATTTCCTGGGAGTAATACTCCTCACGTTCCATTGTAGGAATGTCAGGGGATGGAGCATTATTAATATACTTGACAATTGATGTCAGTTTGTGGGCAACGTGGTCAGGTAAAGATTGTGCAGGGTTTGATAATACTGTTATAAGCATATTGGTAATGACATTAAGTATGTTCTCGGACTTATCATTACTGCTAGTGCCTTCCTTGGGGTAAGCACAGCCACTTTGGGAAGGGGAAAAGGAATAATCTTGAGTAAGGGCCTGATGAGTCTGCTTGTCATAGCTAGGTGAAAGAGGAGCATGACTTTTGGGTTTTAAAAAGACCGTTTTGCGGTATGAGTTTGTTTGGGGAGCGGGAGAGGAATGACGAGGGGAGCTAGGATTTGGAATAGCTTTTTGGGATGGTCTAGACACTTCAGCATACGATCTTGAAACTGGAGGGAAAACCTGACTTGCTTCCGCATAGGAGATACATTTCTCTGCCATAAGAGCCTTAATGCCCTTCTGCCGACCAAGCTCGGGGCAAGCCTTGTTGTTAGCGTAATGGTTGCCAGAACAAGAGACACAGACGGAAGAATCAGTGGGGACTTGGCAACCATCACCAGGGTGGTCTTGACCACACTTAAAGCAGCGAGGTTTAGAGCGGCATACTGTACGTGTGTGACCAAAACGGCAGCAATTATAACATTGTATAGTCGGGTACATATAATTTTCAACTGAAAGGGCGGTATAAAAACAATAAACCCGAGGTGGTAATATCTGTCCATCAAACGTTAATACAACTGTTTGAGTGGGTTTCCACTCTGTGACACCCAAAGAAGTCACCTTGCGGTTCATTCTTCTTGCCTTTATAACAGGACCACATCCAGCAGGAACCTTGATATTCTGTATAACTTCATCCTCAGTCCATTCTGTTGGAACGTCTCTAACAAGCCCCATTCTAGTTATATTGTATTGAGGAATCGTAGCGATGAAGTTATGTTGGGTTAATGTCCGACTTATCAAGAAGCTGTTTGCATCCTGATGAGACTTAAACTCTACTGAAACTTTGTTTCTTCCTAGACGCTTGACACTGCCCAGAAGAATGTTGTTATAATTGTTTTTCGTCAAAAACATACCAAATTTCACTGGATGTAAAACAGTACCAGGGGTCTCGCCATCTTTTAATGAAACGTGCACAATGTATGGTGGATTATCCCTCATTGTGTATGTTTGCCTTCCAAATTCTTTTTTGGGTATTTTTGGAGGGTTCATTACGGTAGTTGGGGAAGAAGTTGCTAATCTTTTCCTATTACCAGGTTCAGAGTCCATTATTTTACAAGCATTGTCATCGGGGAGGGAAACAGTTATCACCGGAGTGTAATCGAAGGGATCAGGAGGGTCAGGAGGTTTTTTTGCATCCATACTGGATGTCAGGTAAAATCTTAAAAAATATATAAAATTAAACTAACCTTTGTTAGGAGACAAACACAAAAAAGAATCTAGATTAAGTTAACACTAATAAAAACCACTAAAACCAAATTAATAAATAAAACAATCTAACACCAAAAGAAAACACGTATTAAGCCTTCACAACTACCCACGAAAAAAAAAACACAGTAAATTCTGCTTGCGAGATGTAGAATCCGTGTAACGTCAGTATGACGCGCTGTTTTGGAGGTACTATATAATACTTGTAAAATGATTTCAAAGATTCCTATAGGGATAGATAAAATACCGTTTTTTGTTTGACAGAGAATAACCACATTCAAGAACCTTCTCTCTGGTAAGAGGGCAGATAAGAACAAAGACACCACTGTGGTCAACTACCAAAACGGTAACGTCAACTCAGTGGAGATTGAAACCAAGACTGAAGCACTACAGATTGATAACAAGTAAGTGTACACAAGTATACCCATGACAACCCAGGTTAAAACCACCCCCTGGCGCTGTCGGCCGTAATCGAGTCGATGGTCGGCAACGAAGAGTCCTGGGATGCGGTGGTTTCCTTCTGCGAAACAGTTGCCTCACCGAAAGAGGCTGCGGAAAGGCAGAGGGAGATTTCGTCCGCTCACCCAGCCCGGAGCAGGCGCACCGGGAAGATGGCGGGATAACGCCCAGGGGAGACTAGACTCGGGCTCGTTAATCCCAGAAGCATCCGAAGCTTTTTTTTTCAGTTTTGGAGTCTGAGGTCCGCTTTACCAGTCTAACTGCTGATTTTGGCTAAACTTCGATATTTTTCGTGAAGCGACTGCCGTCTGTCCTCCACAACTCGAAGGCGATATCGAAGCATTGCAGTTAGACCACTTGTTGGACTTTTGAGGGTTCCAACAAACGTAACGACTACCATTAGATGTTCGTATGGCAACCGGGATGTGTTCCACACGCGCCACTCTTAGCGCTTAGAGCTTCCTCACGCGTCACGGGGGGAAACAAACACCTCACTAGTATTTATATATAATGCATTCTATATTTCCACATCGATTTCTTTTAAAATCTGTTTAAAAATTTTGAAGGCTGCTGTATGAGTCTGGCGGCACTCTCACCGAGCTTGAGTGCGCGAACCATGACCATCCCCTGAAAGAGACCGGTGCTCCCAACAAGAGTCCACTTATTACCGAGGTAAGATATCTCCCATTCAGCGATCTTTGAAGGATTGCCAATGTATGTCAAACGTCGATTAAAATAGTAGGAGATATCCGATATGATAGCATTGTCCATCTGAAGGGGAAAAACATTGTTATGGGTAAGATGCTATAATGAAATAAAATAAAATTGAGTAAAGAAGTCTGAGGCACCCGGCCGGGAGACAATATCGAATTCCCGGCTAACATAGGCGCGGGCTTGCGGGCTGCGAGCAGTGGGCAGCTTGTCACCCGATAAGGACCAGGTCGCGCGCCTCAAAGTGATGTCAGCACATCGTGACGGGGTCCACAAATACCGATGCCTCCTAGGTCAGGGTTGTAAGTGGGTAAAACAGAAACCGTGGCCCTGGCGCACAGGCAAGTGAAGAAACACGTGTGAGTTTTAGTCAGTAAAAGTCTGACACCCCTTCCGCTCCGCTCAGAGCGGTAGAGGTCATTTGATGATTTCCCATCCAGATTTAAAAAAAGGCTGAGGTTATAAAATTAAGCAAACCTTAAGACTAAAGAAATGTATAGTATCTCGTATACATAATCCATACTAATATTATAAATGTGAAAGTGTGTTTGTTTGTCCTTCCTTCACGCCGTAGCTAAGCAATCAATCGACCTGATTTTTGGCATACAGTTAGTTGAAAAGATGGAGAGTAACATAGGCTACTTTTGGTCCTAAAAAAACATCAAGTTCCCAAGGGAGATTACTGGAATATTTGTATGTGTACATCAAATATATCCTTACTAATATTATACATCGGAAAGTGAGTATGTTTTTACCACTTTCACGCCGTAACTCCTGAACCGATTGCTTTGAAATTTTGCAGACGTAAAGTTAGAAGTCCGGATTAAATAATAGGGTACTTTTTATCCCCAAAAAAATGACATTCCCGAGAGAAATCTAAAACGCGCGATATAACCGAAGTTAACGCGGGCGAAGCCGCGGGCGGAAAGCTAGTTTAAAAATAAACCTCGAAAGCATAACCTCTTCCTTTTTTAACCGACTTCAAAAAAAAGGAGGTTATCAATTCGACCCGTATGTATGTAAGCCAAATTTCAAGTGTATGTATGTATGTTTTTATGTTTGTGGGCGCATATTTCCGGAACTACAAGTCCGATTTAAGTAATTCTTTTTTTGTTGTACTATACAGTGTGTATCTGACATCGTAACGCAAACTTTGCGAAAAGGTTAGACCGCATGCCACTAATATAATTATGATAGTCATTTATGTCGTTAATGAACGGTTACGAAATTCACAGTGTTTAAAAAAAAGAGTCGGCTCGCCTTTTGAACGTTGCAAACGTGTCGCCGTGCGGGTTTGTAGGTATGATGTTGATCCCTGATGTGAACTCTATTAAATCAGCTGATAAGATAGTTTTTCGAGTTTGTTTTCATTGCGCTTTTTTGTCTAATTAGCGAAATAATTAATTTTTACTTTAAAATCTTATTAGGTTATAAAAGTATAGCAATTGGGTTGTATCCTAAAAATTAATTTAAAGTCCATCAGATAGATTTATAAAAAATATAGAACATGTATTTTTTATTTTTTCTTTCATTCAATTACTTTATATTGATTTGAAATGTCGCATGACGTCACGCCATGATACAAAATATACCACGGCGTGACGTAATCAGCCCCCACTCCATAACTTTAATACGCTATATCTCAGTAGTTTTGGTAATTACGAAACAACAGAATAAAAAATACGGGTCTTAATTTTTTTTATTATCTATAAGACGGACTAATTATTTTTTCGTTTTTCATACCTTGGATTCATCCCTATTATGAACGGTCTAAAGTAAAAAAAACTACATACATTTATTTTAAATCATGAAAAGCCGACGAGATATTCCACCACTGGGGGGTTCACAGAATCATGTACAGGATCCATGGTACTCGTTTGTGCGTCGATGTCAGGTACACCCTTTAGATTGTTCAACTTAGGGAATATTATAAGTTTCTTCAAAATCGGTGCAGTAGTTTTTGAGATAGGGATTTTTTCGTATTGATGAGAATTTATTCTAACATAGGTTATGGCTGCCACTATTGTTGTTGCGAGGTGAAAAAGTAATTTTCGAATTTTGATTAAGATACTAAAAAGCACAAAACAAAAACTTTTTACACAAAAATAGAAACCGACTTCAAAAAAACATTTACAAGGAAAAAATAATTTTACTTTTGTCATGGCTCTAGAAGTCGGTGGCGAGCATTCTACTTCAAAAAAACATTTAAATTAGATTGAATGAACGTAAACCATAGTGCGTACACAGCGTGCAAAGGCTTGCATTAAAATGATAAATTTTTGAATATAGTTAAACTTCCATTCTTTTGTGACTGTCTGCTGGAAGAAATTTCTTAAGAAATAAGTTGCACCTTTGTACTTAGATCTTAATTTTTTCTTATCCTGATGTATTTTGAAAATAAATAAAAAAATCCGGTATTAAATATTTTTGTCTCGTTTACAGAAGGCAAGTGACTCAATACCGGCAAACTATGCGTTGTTGGAGAAGGAAGTGAACACCGTCGCGTTGGACTGGAAGAGCATCAAGAACGTCACAGAGTGTAGCTGTTCTACGCCTCTCGACCATTTCAGCAGAAAGGTATGTATCTGCTTGACTATGTCCAGCTATTGAAATCCAAAATCAAAAGTCATTTATTCAAATTAGGCTGAGAATCAGCACTTTTTGAACGTCAATATTACATAAGACATTCCCCCAAAACGCCCACCCATCGACACTTCCTAGTGCTTTCGTTGGGAAGAAGAAGTGGCGGAACAAACTCCCCAGCAGTACAGTGGTCTGTTCATTAAAAGAAAAACACATTTAATACAATACTATGTATAGTAATAGACACTAGAAAACACTACAACAGTGAAATTATTTACCATATAAAATACCAGCAAAGCAAAAAAATAAAAAATATCATTAATATGAAACTGTAATTAAATAAAAACTTATTACCTAAATAAAAGCCCCAGGCATAAAGGGCGTGACAGCTCACATATTTATACATTCTAAAAAAAGGCAATTATATGAACTCAAATAACGTGTCAGTAAGCTAATTCTGGAGAAAGTTATTCGTGTCAGAAAGCTATTTTTATATAGAGGGTGTAAGTGTATGTATGTAATACAGAGTGGTGCTGATAATACGACAATAAAAAAAATGCAAATTTCAAACAAACTAAATCGCATAAAATTGGGAACGGAATAGAACATCCTTTAAATTATTGGTTCACTGACCTCCGATCTGCGACAGCGCGGTCCTGTATCGACTTGCTTTTTTCGCGCCGTTATTATTAAAGTTTAGTACCTACCGCTGGATCCGGAGGTCATTAACCTGTAAGCGCTTCTTTATCAACATGTACATAATGTAGAAAACGTGAAAAATAATTTCTGTGACTGAACTAATGGATATATCTATATGATTTTTTGTGGGTAGACTGAGAATGTGTTGAGGTACACGATGTTTAATTTATTGTTGTATTGTCATCACCACTTTGGTATATTTCGTACTAGGTTATTTAAAAGTAGGTAGATCTCATCTCGTCCACGGTGTATTTGCATAAACTGTCTAAATGTGCTGAATGCCCTTCTGATGGCCAACCCTGAATGTGAAGTGTTTGCGGATGAATGAAATAAGCTTATGCATATGCTTATGATGTCTATGTTTGGTTTTCTGTGAAATAAACTATGCGAGGGAGTCCACCATGCCATTTAGTGTTAGTAGTAGTTTTTAAGTCAATTAATGTAATTGGTTTTTGTACCTAGCTCGGGCATGTCGCTAATTTTACATGATTCTCTGTATAATAATACGTTCTGTATGACCTTATATATATATTTAGTCACACTTAATACCTAGCTGTTATTTAGGCAATAGGATATGTATGTATTTCTATAAGAATATTTTTGTAGCTTTTATTTTACAATGTTGTGTAAGTTTTTGAATAAAGATTATTATTATTATTTGACTGAGTGGTTCCCTGTCCGTAGCACCACTGCTGGGGCTGCGGACGCTGCGTGTGTACCCGCTGCGTGTGCTCTCGCGCCGCTCTGGCAGCTCTGCACGCGCCACGCGCCGCCCCTCTCTGTGCCGCCTGCAGTCCCAGCTCGCCCGACCAGCAACAAGGTCAGTCTTTACATTTTTTTAATAATTATAAACTAGCGCTTGACCGCAATCCCTTTTGGGAAAAATTGGGAAATTATAGAAATTCTTTAAAAATTTCAATTCACAACAACGGATATCGCCAATGACAGTCGGACACGAAGTCCTACTACGCATTTTAAACATAACTTTATTTACGTTCTGAGACAGCTTTCAAAAAGCGGTTAACCTAACAGACAGGATATAAGCGTTTCTTTTGATTTGATTTTGTTTTTGATTTGTTTTTCTCAGTGGTAGGCTATAATATCGACTGCCGGCAGAAGTTACTACCCATCAGACAAAGTCTTGCCGCCAAGCGATTCGTTGTGTTCCGGCATGATGTCTGGTGAAGCCGTACGGAGGACGGGTGTGAGCAGTTGTGTTGCGATGTGTGCCGGGTACGATGTACCAAATGTTGTAGTGTCGGGAGTTTGGTCGTGGAGAGTCCACAGATCACTCTCCCTCTGGCGCAGCATCGGTGGTCGTGCTTCCTATTCACTAAGTTTTTTTTTTAAGTGAATATTGCTTTTGTTTATACTGCGTACATCGAGGGGCTGAAACAATTTCCCAACAGCGGTGTTACCGTCGGATTACAATTTAAGCGTCTTCAAGGCTAGAGTGTATAGGCTCTTAATAAACTAGCGCGCTTTACCATAAACGATTGCATCACTGCTTACCATCAGGAGGGATTGCAGTCAAGCACTAGTTTATAATTTAAAAAAAGTAATATTTTGCCGTCAATATTATGTGTATGGTACACCTGAACCTGTACTATATTTTTTGGTTTTTCTTGTCTGTTTATAAATAAAATATTTTTTCTTTTACAGAAATAGTGTCACCAGCTAACTGAAGACATTGAAAAGTATTGAGTTTCAAATGTAGTTAAAAAAAAAGTATTGTCTATGTAACTAAGGTCTGATTTTTTGAACGTCAAATAATAATTTGAATAGTTGACAGTTATTCGATATGAAATCTGTCAGACGTCAATTTTACAAAAAAAAAAAAAAAATATTTGTTGATTCAAAAATCAGGCCTAAAAAGCTGAATTAAGGAAATTAAGTTTAACTGATATTTCTTAGAAAAAATATCATTCACAGTGCCCATTATGAAATAGTATAGTTAAATAGATGTCAGGATTTAACAGGACATTTCATTATAATTTGCTTTTGCGAACTTAAACATGTATGTAAATATAGGGCCATATCAATTTAGCTAGCGCAGTTCCACGGACGTGATAAGTATCAGTATGGTATTATAAAAAAGAAATTAATTTCATGAATTACTGTCTTGAGGTCATCAATCGCCTGTAATGTAACCACACGTCGTGGAAAAGATATGGCTAAACGGCTGCCTCAGATCGGCTAAACGAAAAGGAAGTACACACTAACACGTAATATTTATATTCATTCATAAATTGTTTAGTGTTTAAAATTTTCGTAAAAAAGTTTCTCAATTGTTTTTATGCTTTATTTTGGTTTGAAATGACATAATCAGGGACTATCGTAAATCCATTGTATCAAGTTATTTTCTTGCAATTACCTCTTTTTAAATATTTACTTCAAATACCTTAGCGCAAAATCACCAATGAAAATCAGAATCATCAACAAAAATCGTCGCAGGCACCTTAAAACGCCTAGATAAAAGTACATAGCAGTGTTATTGTTTGAAGTTTTTGTACCTTTGTCGTATGAGTTACGCGATATTATTTTCAGTATTGTGCAGATATGAAAAGTTCTTAAACCTTTTGACGTGACAACGTCTATTAAATTGGTACGGCGTGGAGTCATTCTCGAAAACACCGTAACGGCCGAATCTGACGCCACACGGAGTCCACGCCTACTTTACCCCCACCCCTAGAGCGAATAGACGTTGTCACGTTCAAATATCGGCAGTAGACGGAGTTCTACAGACAACCAATTTTTTTTTTAATTACAAAATACTCCTTTTCAGCTATTCAGCATTATACATTGCTAGGAATCATGTTTATGCATGTGTTTTCATTGCGGGGTTTATTCCATACTTCAGTTTAGCCATGTCCTAACCGATTTGCATAGACAGCCTTATTTTACAATAAACATAAGTAAATAAAATACAAGATAAATGATTAGGGAAAATAACATTATATGTATATTATTACCATTTGAGCTAATGAAAATAAACTCTGGTTGATCTAAATGAGTTGTCGCCGCCCTTGGAACGCTTATTTCGGACTAAGCTTACATCCCATGTTGTTGGCTGTTTCAAACGGCGTCATGTGTCATAATATTGTATTTTTTAAATCAAGTAGCTCTTTTTGTTTCTTTTTTTCACGAATATTTAGTAGGCATTCTATAGAAGAAGTGCGATACTATGAACTACTAATGAACTAAAATTCCACGGCATATACCCTACAGGCAATTGATGACTTCAAGAAATAACTCATAAAATTAATTTCTCTTTTATGATTACATATTGATACACATAACGTCCGTGAATTTCGCTAGTTAATTCTATTCGACTCTGTATACAGGTGAAATTGAATTCATTAGTATCTTGCCATGGCTTAAAGCATGCTCAAAAATAGTTACAACTTTTATAGTAATAATTAATGTAGTAAATAATAATAATTAATACAAATCAAACTAGAATATTAATCAAATTATAATGTTATCACTGATGTGGCTCCCTCACTATGAGAAGAAGTGGGCTATATTCTACTATGAAGGCCGGGTGCAGCTCGTGGACATCTAATGTCTTCAAATTCTTAGTTCGATGACATACCAGTTTCCTCATCCGATTAAGACACTGCTACGCAGCATAGCGAAGTATAGTATATTTGTATCTTCGTTTGTATAGAAAACACACACAACATACAGAAAATGCATCCACGCGCGTTCATACGGATTACGCGTCTACAACTAGAGAAACATGCACTATGCAACACATCGCTCTTGCAGTGCCGTACGTGATTTTTGACGGACATTTAATTTTTAGATAAAAGTTATCTGGCTATTGATTCCTATATCACCTGTGTGGCTACCATGAGTTTTCATACCGAAGACTCGGTCGTCGATATCGAGCGCGTTTGACTCATCGATTGACCCGCTTCTAGGTTGTAAGAACTCTCAACCAATGAGGGCGCCAAACGCGCTCGATGCGTATGATGGAGTCTCGTAATGAAAACTCATAGGAGCCACACTGAATGAATGAGAAGGTTCTACCTACATGACTATTTTCAACTGATAAAGTTATTTTAGTTATCTTTAGTTTTGAGTTGAATTTCGTCAATAAAATTGGACGTGATCTTAAAGTAAACTGCCTTCGTGAGCTGTTCGGGTCAAAATTTTATTCCAAACTAAAAATCTTTCAGTTCTTAAGTACGGTAACTGCGATCGCTGAATTTCATGATTGATGAATTTCATTTGTGAAGTTCGTCCATAGTCATATAAAATTACTTAATTTGTCTAAAATATTGAAAATTACTGTACTGATTATTTATCTACTGTAAGATATTAAAATAAGTAACGCCTTCAGGGGGAGTAAGTAACCACGAATTAAAACAAAAAAAGTGGGAGACGTTTCGTCCTAGTAAAAATACCTATATTCTGTTTCTTATCCGTATCTCAAAATGTAAGAAGAAATAGTTTTCTTTCTCCACTCTATTCGCGTTAAGATTCGCGACAAGAGACATCTATAGCGCTCTCTCTCTACACACCAAAGCCGCCGACATGCCGCTGGCAAAATGTTGCCGACACGTATGCGCCGGCTTTGGTGTGTGGAGCGCCTAACAACCTTTCTACTGTCTGTTCAACCGATTTTAATTTCTATTCTGTAGGCTTAGGGATTAATAAAAAAAAAACTTCTATTTACTCCAGCATTTTGTCATTCCACCAACCATAACAAAGGGATATACCCTTTGCTATGGTTTACAAAACTATGAAAGAAGTTCAAAAAAATAAAAGTAGAAAACCAAGAATAATGTATAATATGTAAATATGTTAAGATAATTTCTACAATTGTAAATATAGGTGTAATCATTGTTTATTATTGTAATCAAACATTTTTAGATATATGTTTAGATTAAAAATATATGTATATCAGTGCACAAAGACTTTTATTAATAATTTTAAAATTAGATTCGGTCATTGAGAATGCAAGGTTCATTTCAATAAAGCGTGTCATCAGGAATATGAAAGAAAAAGCTGAGCAGCGATGTTTGGATTGTGAATCTTGTGGGGGTAGAGGTCGACAGCTGGACAAAAGCCTCCCCCAAGGCTTTCATTCCATTGGGAGGTATTGCCATAATCCCCACGCCTATCCCCAAGGCTTGGGACTGAGCTGCTCGCTCTGTTAAGCATTGTTATTAAGCAATATGCGTAATTATAACGTAAATTATTGTAAACATTCTCATTTTTCATGATTGAGGATCCCTGAGTTTGTTTCGGCTATTTTTTCTCAGAGGTAGTCAGTTAGGAAATGCCGGCTTCATCTAGTTTAAAAAAAAAAACATGACGTTTCAAAGTGATCAGTGATCCTTCTTCTTCTTCAGCCTATGGATGTCCACTGCTGGACAAAGGCCTCCCCCAAGGCTTTTCACGCTGACCGGTCTTGTGCTGCCCGCATCCATCGGCTTCCCGCGACCTTCACCAGGTCATCGGTCCACCTTGTTGGGGGCCTCCCTACGCTGCGTCTTCCAGTACGTAGCCGCCACTCCAGAACCTTACTGCCCCATCGGCCATCGGTTCTACGAGCAATGTGCCCTGCCCACTGCCACTTAAGTTTAGCGACTCGCAGAGCTATGTCGGTGACTTTGGTTCTTCTACGGATCTCCTCATTTCTGATTCGATCACGCAGAGAAACTCGGAGCATAGCTCTTTCCATTGCCCTTTGTGTGACTCTGATCAGTGATCCTACTTGCTTAATAAACGATTTCATTTCTTAGCAGGGGATGTGGATATTAATCAATAATAATAGTCCCGATTCCCTTGTTTACAAACTAAACTAAATTTAAATTCAGTGCATTTTTTTCTTTATATTTTATTAAAACAAGGACAGAGGATAAAATGTCAGTTTAGACCTGTGTATTTTTAGTCGTCATGTTTTTAATCGCGTCTAAACTGTCTCTGGAGTATCTTAATTTGACAGGATTAAACTAAAATGTTATCTTCTATCCTTTTCTTAACGAAATGGAAAGAAAAAGATGCACTTTTTAAATGCATTGCATGAAAATTAGTGTAGTGTGTTAACAGGAAAAACGGCGCCCATGTCTAATTTTCTACCTGTAGGCCTAGTATGAGTTTTCAATACGAAACTTAATCGTCGATATAGAGCGCGTTTGGCGCTCTCATTGGTTGAGAGTTCTTACGACCTTGAAGCGGTCCAATCGCTGAGTCAAACGCGCTCGATATCGTCGAACGAGTTTCGTAATGAAAACTCATACTAGGCCTACAGACAACCTAACGTATGCACTCGTGCAGGGGTACAATCCATGTACTAAATGCAGGGAAATTTAACAATTATATGTTACAAAATTCGAAAGGTGTCACATTATACGTTATTCATACATTTTGAGAACTATTTAATTTAGTAGCATTATGCAGATGAAAGTTGACTTCGTATAAAACTGGATGGCGCTATTCACAAAAAATACCAATGGTTTATCATATCGTTCAATAGATAGCGCTACAAAAGATACATATTAAATGGTAACACTGTTGATAGAGTTCAAAATATTTAAGTTATGTTATACTTATAATCAACTTCACTATTAGCTTAAAAACAAATCATATATTGAAAAAAGTTGCGTTTGATTTGAATAGCTAAACAATCTTGATTATCAATTATTTTTTAACATGGCAATTACTGACTATCATAATGAGAATGACAGAGCCAGAAATAAATTAAAAAAAAAAATGAGAATGACATGAAATCAGCCCCTGTCAACATAGTATGGAAGAAATAAGATACCTATTTTGGGCAAAATCAGTATCTTGCCATAACAAAAATTAAATGCCGTTTTAAATGGCAACACATAACTTCCGGGCGTGAGTGCTTCTAGTGTTGTCATTAAATGTTCGTACTTCTAATTAGCACTTTTTTATCCACACAAATTATTGCGAATTTGCTACAGTAAATACTTAAGAAACATAAAAAAATATAAAAATGAGAAAATTAATATTGTTTAAAAAATTTAATGTTGTCCATAACTGACATAATCAATTACAAAAACAAATAGTTTTAAGCTTCGCAGAGTTGTTATTGTAGAACTTGCAACACCAAGATGACAAGTAACAAATAATCAATATGGCGATCGATCTTGTTGTTGTGTTTTGTTCGCTTCGTTCTTTTTCGTTATAGTTCTGAAGTGGATTTATTTTCTTCTCAAGTTGAGCACCGCACATGCTCATCCATTGCGAAGATTTCGTGTATTATAAGAGAAATTGACTCCTGTGCTGTGGATCGTGGTTTTATTTGTTTGAGATAGTGACTCGTATTTGTGTGAGATAGTGACTCTTATACTTGGTGCAGAATGGAAAGCTACAGGAAATGTTGTAAGTGCAACTGCACACCTGCAAAAGACGGCGTGAAGTTGTTCCGATTTCCAAAACCTGGAGTCACTAACCTGATTCGGTAAGTAAAGTAACCTAACAATCTTGCCAACAGCTTGCATCGGATCCAGCAAGATTTTGACTATCAGTTCCACTGACGCAAGTACTTCTTACTGCGTTGCATATTTAGTGGTTGCATGCACTGTGCCTTGTACTACATTCTTTGTACCAGTAGTTACAGGTCGGCAGTCTGCATAAAGGCTTGACGCTCATTATGTTATGCCACAAGTAGTTACTGGGCTTATAACTGACCAGACCACACTTGATGTTGCTTAACTTAGATGGTATAATAAAAAAATAGAACGTAATCTATTCAAAGAACAGCAGTAACAATCATTATAAGTACAATGTTAAGCATACATGTATAAATATTAAAAAGCTTTATACATGATGATTTAGTGGTTACAACACTCACCTGCTGAAGCTGCTGGATCAAGGGGTCCCGGGTTCGATCCCCGACCGGGGCAGACATTTGTGTGATGAACACGAATGTTTGTTTTCGGGTCTTGGATGTTTCTATGTAGTTATGTATGTATTTCAAATTATCTATGTAGTCTATCAACTATCTGGTGACCGCAATGCAAGCCTTTGAGCTTAGTGCGGCACTCGTTGGCGCTGTGTGAAATGTTCCAAGATATTTATTTATTTTATTTTATTTATAAACACATTAAAACAGGATAGCTTTACTGCTGTCCCTATGGAACAGTCCCTTTTCAGCATATGCTGCAACACTAAGGGTACCACAGCGCTAGTATGCTGCTGACTGGGGCCAATGGAAAGTGTGTGCGGTCTATGGACCCACGTCTGTCCATCTATATATGCTTATACTTAACTCCTAAACACAATATAGCACACTACATGATGAGATGTATACATAATTAGCCAACTAGTGATCCCAAGATCGCTTTTGGATCACCAATATTGGGCTATGAATGCTTCATGTCCCCCGTAGCACTCAATTTCCACTCTGATCTAGAAGACTTCTAGTATTTTAAAATTTTAAACCTAAAAAATCTTTGGTTTTTATTTCCAGGTGTGCCCTGTGGGCGAAATATGTATTTCCTAATGATGATAAGCATCTAATCATCAATTTCCAAAAAAAATTGCACAGTGAACATAGAATGCTGTGTCAGCGGCATTTTAGGAATGAAGATTTTGTGGACAGTACGAAATCCAAACTACTTAGAACAGCCGTTCCATGTGATGTAAGTGACTTGAAGAAGAACAGAATGCTCGCCTTTCGCCCTGCATCCTCAGCTCAGCTGCAGCTCTAGGTAGTGGTCACGCGGCGGCGTGGCTGCAGCAGGTCCCAGGGTGGACGACTGGGACGTGGATGACGCGGACTGGCCGGGGTTCTGCTAAATTCGGTGTTCCACTACAGACACAGCAGACGGTTGCTTGGCTTTTTAAAGGTAATGCTAACCTCACTGCGTCAGCGATTCCCACCAAGACCATGCCCCGGCTTCCCACCCCATGTGATGTAAGTAACACTAATTTATTATTTAAATGTGCCTTTAGTAATTTAAATGATTGATGTAACACAAAATGGTGGTGTATTTCATCTGTGCACTATGGGCTAACTGAAAAAAAAACCTTTTTAGGGTTCTGTACCAAAAGGTAACGTAACAGGACCCTATTACTAAGACTTCATTGTCCGTCTGTCTGTCCGGTATGTCACGGGCTGTATTTCATGAATGGTGATGGCTAGGTAGCTAAAATTTTTAACAGGTTGTGTATATCAGTGGCCGCATTACATTAGTTGTTCTACAACTAATACTAAAAACAAAATCAAAAAAATGGTAAAGGCTCTCTCCAAAAATACAAAAAAATCTTTCTTGCTTTTTTCATCCAAAGGAACCCTTCGTGGGCGAGTCCAACTCGCACTTGGCCAGTTTGTTCTTTCATTGAAGACTTGGTCATAACTTTAAAATATTTTCAATTCTCATTTTAGGTTCAATCAGAAGTACGTGTGTATGCAGGAAGCCAGATGCCCTTTTCCAGCATCTCAAATTTGAGCAATCCTTCACTGGCAACAACTAAAGATGCTGAAGATAAAAAGCCAGCTGCCAGACTTTCAACTGCAACACATGCTCATCAGTCAAAAGAAAATATTGAACCTGTTGCTGGACCATCGACTGCTGTACCTACGGCCACGGCACCTAATATTGAACCAGTTGCTGGTCCATCAACTGCTGTGCCTAAAACACCTTATATTGAACCTGTTGCTGGCCCATCGACTGCTGTACCAACAGCACCTAGTCATTCACAACAGACTAGAGAGGACATGCTGTTACAAAAATGTCAAAAGTACATGACAAAAATTACAAAATTACAAAAGAAGCTGTACAACAAGCAAAGAAAAGAAATAATACATGCCATAAGTGAAGATGCAGCAGTTGAAAAGCTTTCCAAAAAAATTACCCCAGCGTTTGCCCTTCTGTTACAAGGGCAACTAAGGAATTTTAAAAAGAAGATCACTGGACGGAGGTGGTCTAAAGATGAAAAAATCACAGCATTGAGAATATACAAAAGGTCTCCAACATGTTACCGGCTTTTACGTCGGTTGTTCCCATTGCCTTCAATCAGCACGCTAAGAACGATTCTGCGTAGATTGCCATTTGGAGTTGGAGTTAATCAGCCCATATTTACAGTGTTAAAGAAATTTGCGGCAAGTCAAGCACCAAGTGACAATTATTACATATTGATGTTTGACGAAATGTCTCTCAAAAAGCATTTTCAATATAATGCCAAAGATGATATCATTGAAGGATATCAGGATCATGGAAAACAGGGAAGGTCACCAGTGGTGGCTCCATATGCTTTGGTTTTTATGATTGCTGGAATAAGAAAAAGGATTAAACAACCAGTTGCTCACTATTTTTCTAGTGGATTTTCAACTGCTGACAGACTTGTAGTGCTTATAAAAGAGGTATGTTCATACTGTTTTTAATCCTACTGTGTAATTTATACTCGACCAGACCCAACGACCCATTTGGTCCGTTGGTCCATTGAATAAAACACTTGCTTGCTATAGCTATGAAGGCCCGTTTGACAGAGCGGTTACAACACTCACCTGCTGTAGCCGCTGGTTTAAGTGGTCGGGGCAGACATTTGTGTGATGAATACGAATGTTTGTTCTCTGGTCTTGGATGTTTCTATGTATTTATGTATGTATTTAAAATTATCTTCGTATCAACTGTCTGGTGACCGCGACACAAGCCTTTGAGTTTAGTGCGGCACTAGATGGCGCTGTGTGAAACATCCTAAGATATTTATTTATTTATTATTATAGCCGCTGCGCCAGGGGTCGCGGGTTCGATTCCCGCTACACATTATGCTATGAATACATTGTTTGTACCTGAGTCGTAGATGTACTTATCTGTATTTATGTTTGTATTATTCATTGACTTAGTACGCATAATTCAGGGTATCCTACTCATGGGCTCGGCAATTGGTAAGACAAGTCCTAGATATTTGTTATATTGTTATTTTCTGATGTGGCTGACCATTCATACCCGACTGCAAAATCAGAAGGGTATGTTTTTAGTGTTCCGTAGTCCGAAAAGGAACCCTTATAATTTCATGTTGACGGAATTTAGCTTGCGGTATTAACTGTCAGAGTGATACTGGATATGTAAAAACAATAATTTAAAAACTAAAGTAGTTATACTTAATTCCAAATTACAGTTTTTTACTACCAGAGTGACTCTAAGGAATGTATACCTACTTGTCATAACATTTTCTTTTATAAAATATTATTACTAGATAATTTTGCCCTGGTTTTTTGGTATTGATAAATAATGGTGTTTACTTGTGTACCTAATTTTTTTTTTTCATTTTAAGGTCTTGTATCAATGCTTGGATGCTGGCATAAATATAGTGGCCACTGTCTGTGATATGGACGGTGTAAATCGAAGAGCACTCGCAATTTTGGGTTCAACATT
Organism: Sesamia inferens; assembly: GCA_037179545.1. NCBI lineage: Eukaryota > Metazoa > Arthropoda > Insecta > Lepidoptera > Noctuidae > Sesamia > Sesamia inferens. The sequence goes on along the minus strand of CM073935.1, from coordinate 8,448,831 downwards.
AGATCGTCCATACATAAAAATACGCGACAAAGAAATTGTCACATTTTTTGACCCACCGCATCTACTCAAATGCTTCAGGAATTTATTTATGAAGTATGATATTGAGATAACCACAAAAACTACGAACGGAAAAGTTGAAAAAGGTAAACATACTGTTGTAGTGTTATGAATTTTAAATATAAAGGAATATTACCGTCGTACTCCTTCGTCTTTCGCGCCCTTTAAATAGATTATCTGACTTAATTTTTATGCTTCTTAAAACTTTCACGTGTAAGGACGATTATTAGTCCTTAACCCTTGAATGCATAGATAGCCGAAAACGGCGCAATTACTTTTTTTATAAATTACGCGCGTTGTATTGCTGTTTCTAACAGTTGAAGGGTGTTTTCACAGTCTGTGATCAATAGACAATTAAAAAAATAACATGTCATTGTATGTAACGTCATCGTATTTGACAGATTTGTCAAATTGGAAAAGCGCGCCAATTGTTTGATGTTACGTGAATTACTCGAAGTTCATCTGTGTAAAAAATATTTCTATTTTCTGTATTACTCCAAGGAAAAATATTATTTTTTCAGGTATGTCATTCACATAATAAGGTTTATGGATTTTTTATTGTTTTGACATGGATTTTGCTCTATAAACGCTAAAATGTGTATGTTCCGAAAACGGCACATCATGCATTAGTGCTATTAATTTTATAACTTTGCTGAATGCATTCTAACAACTGTAGTTGCCGTTGTAAAACTTTGTTTCTGTTGTTATTTTGTGTTGGGTGATGGGTTTTGACTTTGCTTTGGTTTGCTTTACAGCTATGGATAACGATAGAATAGAAAAAATACTTTGCATGTTAGAAAACGGAGAAATCTCTGAAGACGACATGGAATCTGATGGTGAAGATTTTTATCCAAGTCGTCAAGCTCTTCTAGACGAGTTGGAGAACGATTTGGAAGATATTGGTGATGAAGACAATGGTCAAGCTTTATTGGAAGATAATACAAGTCCATCTGAAAATAGTATTGGTGATGTTCGTGCTACCTCCGACGATGATCCGCCTTTGGTACATGACATTCCAACTGCTTCACAAAGCGCGAATCCTTTGCCGATTGGGGGTAGAAATTTGCTCTGGAAAAAACAAAATCTGCCCTATTCAGCAGAAAAAATTGCATTTTTGGGCTCTGAAGAATTATCATCGGATATAAAAGTGCTACAGACACCTTATCAGTTTTTTTGTTACTTTTTTACGAATGATTTTATGGAATCAATTGTTCATGAGTCAAATTTGTATTCAACCCAGCAACAACCTAGTAAGCCTGAAAAAATAACAGTAGAAGATTTACGTAAATTTATAGGGATTGTTACGTTTATGTCTGTTTACCGATATCCTAATATTCGCTCGTACTGGGGAAAATATGGTTTTGCCCCAATAAAAGATACAATGCCTGTCAACAAGTTTGAAAAAATTCGGAAATATCTGCACTTCAATGATAATTTGAAACATCTACCTGTGGGCCATGTGGACCACGATAAGCTGCACAAATTGCGCCCAGTGATTGAACACCTAAATCAAAGATTTTCGAGCGTTACAATAGATCAACGTCTGTCAATTGATGAGCAGATGTGTTCAACTAAAGTAGGTCACTTCTTGAAGCAGTACATGCCCAACAAGCCCCATAAATGGGGCTTCAAATTATTTGTTTTGTGTAGCCTACTGGGATATGCGTATAAGTTTATTATATATGCCGGTAAAGAAAAAGATGAAGAAAAACCACCTTGTGAACCTGAAATGGGTGTGATTGGCCAAACTGTTATGAAGCTTGTAAGAGGAGTGCCTCGTCAAAGAAATCACATCATTTATTTTGACAATTTTTACACTTCCTTACCTCTGATGCATTATTTGGCAACCCAAGGGATACATTCTTTAGGTACGATTCAAAGAAATCGATTAGGGAGAACGTGCAAGCTACCAAACAAACAAGACGTAATGAAAAGTTCTGTACCACGCGGATCGTACGAGGAATATGTTACTAACTATGATAATGTAGACATAACAGCAGTATCTTGGAAGGACAACAAACAGGTAGTTTTGGCATCAACTTATGTGGGCGCTGAACCTGTAGAGAAGATCCAGAGGTATGATAAAAAACTCAAACGCAAAACAGAAATCACTTGTCCAAAACTCGTCAAAGAGTACAATGCCCACATGGGAGGGGTGGATCTAATGGATGCCCACCTCGGTAGATATAAAATAAGGATAAAGAGCAGAAAGTGGTACTTACGAATTTTTTATCACCTTTTAGATTTGAGCATAATCAACGCTTGGATTCTCTACAAGAAAGTTATGATCCAAAAAGGTTTAGCCAGTAAAGACATCATGAACCTTCCAGATTTTCGATCTGATCTGGCAGACACATTGTGTAAGTACAGCACACATATCCCAAGAGGCCGTCCAAGATCAAGTTCTTTAGATGGCCAGCCTCTTCCTAAAATACGAAAGGGTAAACCATGCCAAACTTTACCTTCAATTGATGTTATACTTGACGGCGTGGGTCACGAACAAATAAGAACACCAGAGAGGATGCGGTGCATGTTCCCAACATGCAACTTAAAAACTGTTGTAAAATGCAGTAAATGCAATGTGCATTTATGTGCAAAAAAGAATAAGGACTGTTTTAACCAGCTGCATAAAAAAAATTAAACCATGACATATTCATGTCTGTAATGCATGTAGTGCCGAAAACGGCACAATCTATGTAATTGGCTCTAAATATATAAATAATAAAGAATTATTTTTTTTATTATTTTTCCTGTATTCTATGTCAATTTCTCTAATATATATATATTTTATAACGATATAGAAGGAATCATGCATTAAGGGGTTAAATTGGTAATGTATGTACCTACCTACAACAGCATGGACATGATTATGTAGTCACATTTTAATAGTCCATGAGCACCTTTAGAACTACCATAGCCTGTAGGCGATATTTTTTTCTAACTGAGTATGCTATTTTGAATATACCTAAACTGCTTTGTTTCATAACATTCATTTTAATGTTTGTCATCCATAGGCATCGCAAAATGGGACCACATAAAAAAATTTTATGAAGTGGACAGCACGAATCCAAATTTTGTGTATGCGCCTAAATTGAAGAAAGACCATCTAGACCCCAATACGAAACAAAAAATGAAGGTGAACTTGGCTGCTCAAGTGCTGAGCCATTCAGTGGCAGGAGGCATTTTAGCAAGGATTGCATTTGGTGGGTATACTTACCTAGCACGACCACACATGCTCCTTTTTTTAAATAATTTTTAATTCGTTCCACCCAACCAATGCTGTTAACAATTTGTGACTCTTTTTAACGCATAACAAACGTTTTAATTTCAGGCGAAGTACCAGCTGAAGCCCATGTAACGGCCACCCTTGTGACAAATATTGACCAGTTATTCGACTGCATTAACGCCGACTGCTCGGACTTGAGGGGTGGAAAACCGCATGCAACAAACTGGTCTGCTAAAAGCCCACATATGGAATGTATCAAAAAAATGAAAAAAATGTTTGAAACAATGACATTCTTAGGGAGTCCTCGAAGACCGCCATCACAGGACGGATGGCTGACAACCCTGAATGCTTTTATAAAATTGCGGCAAAATCTAGAAGCAGCAGACATTAAGACGTTGGCAACCAGAAGGATACAGCAGGACCCGATTGAAAACTTATTCGGTTGTATTAGAGGCAACTGTGGATCTAATACTAATCCCACATGCGGCCAGTTTGTGGCTGGTTTGAAGACTGCCATCTTGGGAAACTTGACCAACATGAGCTCAACTGGGAATTGCGCAACTGACAATTTCACGATTATAAATAACTTTAATACTTTCTTATCAGTCACGCAGCCGACACACACAAGCACAGAAACTGATATAATTATCGAGGATTTACCTGATATAAGGGAAGAAAGTATTAAAGAAGATAACGCGGAATATCAGGCCTGTGCTTATGTGTGTGGGTTTATTGTCAGAAAAATAAAAAAATTAAAATGTAAAAACTGCCACAAAATCTTTTTGAGCGAAAATGTTGAACCACAACATGTTTTTGTTGAGTTCAAGGAGTATACGGACTCTAAAAAAAGTCTTAATTATGTCACAAGGGCAATGGTTACGTGTGTTGAGACCTGTGCCACACTAATTAACAAGGCATTAGAAGAAAAAGGCCATGCCAACCATTTAAAAGAACAAATTTTAAATCAAGTAAAAACAAAAATCAGTTTTGATTTCTTAAATTCATGCAAATTACACAAAGAATTTTGTGTAGCACATATTTGTAATAGTGTGTTTGCAATATGCGTCAAAAGGTTTTGCATTATCAAAAACAGGGCTTTTGCTCAAGAAGCATCGGCGGCAGCGCTGAAACGTAAAATGAAAATTATTGTGCATGAGTAGTTTGATTGCTGTTATATTTGATTTGATTGCTGTTATATCTTCTAAACAATTTCCGCCTGCAAACTAAACTACTGTACTGTAACGAAACTACTGTACCTACTGGTGACAAATTAACACTTAAAAGGAAGTCTCAATCAATTGATTACCGATTGATTCGATGACAGATCTACCATTCTGAGCCCGAAACTATTCAGCTATGACCCTAATGTTTTATGGATGATGTTTTTATTGAATTGTTGAACTAAGTATAATTCTTTTGGTAATCCATCTCTTAACTTAGTCGGCTGTCCCAAAAACGAACACAGTCAAGGATAAAATAAAATTGTTCAGTAGAGTGAAAAATTATCCAATATTAACTTTAAACTGATTCATATCGTACATAAGATAATTGCCGATATTTGTGTATACTCATCAAGGCTTTTGCATCAATTGGTTTTCCCGCCGTTATTAAATCATGTGACTTTTGTGTTTCTTTTTGGGAACTATTCCTTGCTTTGTTTATTTTCTAGTGGTCACATATAAGCCTGATTTGTTTATTATTTCTAAATCTCTAAAACTACGACTTACTTTTGAAAACTGGTCTTTGCAGATTGTAGAAAATTGCTATGTAATAAAAACCAGCCAAGTGCGTGTCGGATCACGCTGAAGTAAGGTTCCGTAGTCATTTCTTGACACCTATTTTGCATAACAACTTTGTAATGCCATACATTTATATGGAAAACCAACTTAGTTGAGCTGCTCGAAAAATATATTACGAAAAAGTGTTTTATCTCAAAAAGTACTCACTCTATCTCGTTCAAACCAATTTTCGTTGTAAGTTTTCATTGAGATCTACAACGTATATATTTTTAGATTTTTCACCTTAGGACCTCAATGCCATTTTCAAAGGCCTATCCATAGACACCCCACACGCATTATTATTATTATCTTATTTTTGTACCAAAATCGTAAAGTGGTTAACAGAATACATCAATCACATCATCAATCAATTGAATCAATTCATCAATTGTACATCATTTATGTACAATTTTATCTGAATAAATTGATTGATTGATTGATTGATTGATTGATTGATCTACCTACTAAGTTTTAATTGTGTAGTCCCAATAGTTTCGGAATAAAGTGGCTGTGACATACGGACGGACGGACGGACAGACAGACAGACATGACGAATCTATAAGGGCTCCGTTTTCGCCATTCGGCTACGGAACCCTAAAAATGGTCAAAAATCGGTTTTAGGAATAAAAACATTGAATGTAATTAATTATGTTACAAATAAATTAAGTACGCACTGTCTCTTTTTGTCTTATTTTCCATTAGTATAAGGTAAGGTAAAGTTACAGTTGCTCACTTGTAAGAAAACGTGAAAAAAGTTAGTTCTATTTACTGGACTAACTTGGTACATGTTTTGTTACAAGTGAGAAACCTTAAAACTTAACTATCACCAAGGAAAAAGACGTACGTTTTAAATTTCCCGCGGCTCAGTAGTTCTTATGGGCTGACCTTTGATGTCGCTAACAGCGACATCCGCCTTCTTTTTTTACTATGAAGTTAACCTTCTTCTCCGCTAGGAGTAATTGTGTTCTGTCACAGAACACAATTACTCCTAGCGGAGAAGAAGGTTTAATTTCATGCACAGAACTTCTGTGCATGAAATTAAAAAACATGGCCGTTTCCCTTTCGTCTCTTATTTTTTGTAATAAGTACGAATCGTTACAAGTCCGTTGATTTTCTTTATTGTGCTGTGATTCGTTTTCAGTGTTATAGTGAGAAAGGACTCAATTTTAGAGAGAGGACTCATTATATGACGTGTTATATGACGCATTAGTCAGAAGTCACCTCGAACATAGCGCATTCATCTGGGCTCCTCATGAGGCGAAATATAGTGGTATGTTGGAACGTATCCAAAATAAGTTCACTAGACACTTGTACTATAAGCTGTATGGAGTATATCCAATGTACCCATTGATGTACCCTACACTATTCGTTCTGGGTATGGTAGGGTACAATACTTTAAGGGTGCGGCGGGAGTTCTCACTCGTAGCGTATGTGGTGAAGTTACTACGTGGCGTGGTGCAGAACCCGGGAGTGCTACGGCACCTACAGCTATGCGTGCCCGACCAGTACGTGTGGAGGCGGCGCCGCCCGCCCCTGCTCGCTGTGCCTGCGGCCAGGACCAACCTACTGGCGAGAACTCCTCTCACTAGAGCCATACGTGTGGTGAATGAGGTTCATGAGAGGGTTGATGTATTGTGGTGCAATATGAGTGAACTTGCTAAAGTTACATTATATATAATAAGTTACTTAGACTAATTGATATTGTTGCTTAGACTAAGAATTAAGTACCCACTTAATTCTTGGTCTAAGTAACAATATCAATATCAATATGAATATTTTTATAATGTGTATATTTAGAATTTAGTTTATACGGCCAATCTGTCGCATTGGATCATGGATCTATAATGATAGAGATAGGTGAGAATAAATAAATTATTTTTTAGGTGAGATTTTGTGTTTGTGGCAATCGTTACCATGTCGGAGAAGAGGTGTTGTGTTCCAGGATGCTACGAAAGTGGAGGTATGTTCAGATTTTAACTTATATCACGTCACCACTGTAGTCGGTGTTTCGTGTCTAATCGGACAGAGAACTCTTCAATCAGATTCTTATAAGCTGCCCAAAGCCACATTCTAATAAATCTGGAATCATTTTGGAATCGTGACTTCCGAAACACAGAAGAGCCTCTATTCAAGTTTTGGCTACGAATAAGTATAACTTATAACAGATACCTACATTTGAAATAAGAAACGGGATGTTACACAACCAATACCTATACAATTTGATAAACATAGATTTAAGGCCCTATAAAGCGGTGTAAAATACCCCGAGGTCTACTTCCAGCAGTGGGCTGAAAATGATGATGATGAATTTGTCTCAATAGTGTACCTACATACTTTTTATAAGGGAAATCAACAATTTATGCCTGAATATTGCACCAATTGTTGCTCAATATCGTAACTTAGTGTGAATGTTCTGTACACCTATACTGGTCTGTAACAGAGGGACTTCAAAATCTATTCTGGAGTTTTGACAAAGAGTTTTAGTTTGTACAGGTTGTGTTCTGATGGAAAAGCATGCAGTGCGAAATCAGTTCAGAGGAACACATGCGCCAGTGGTACACCAAGTATGCGAGGTAGACAGAAAAGACCTTTCCAGGGTTCTGTACCTAAAGGGTAACAACAGAACCCTATTACTGAGACAGTTGTCTGTCTGTTTGTCACCAGGCTGTATCTTAAAAACTGTGATAGCTAGACAGTTGAAATTTTCACATATGATGTATTTCTATTGGTGTTATAACAACAAATTGTAAAAACAAAATATATCTGTTTGTTTCAGAATCACATCCAGTTCTCCATCTGTTTCCTCACCCTGAAAAGGACAGGACATGTTTCAACTCATGGTTGATGGCTATTGGTGGTGATATTATGGCCCTAAATAATGACTACATTTATCGACGTCACCGTGTTTGCCATGCTCATTTTGTAGAGAAACACTTGTCGCTCAAATCGCATCAGTAATGTAGCAGTTCCTACTAAGAACATACCAGGTTTGTTATTAATTTCTCTTATTTTATGGTGTAACTAGCGCTCGCCCACAGCTCCACCCGTGAATAGTATCATCCCTCAACATCCCTCGAGAATAGTACATTTTGTGTAATGAAAAGTACGCTATGTCTTTCTTCATGCCCCAGGCAAAGTGTATGCAAAATTTCATGATGATCAGTTCATTAATTTTAACATGAAGGGGTAATAAATAAACAAACAAACTCACTTTTGCATTTATAATATTAGTTAGGATTAGCTTTTGTGCATATTTGGAAACACAAACGAATGGTAATACAATTCAAGTATTCATTCCCAAATGTAGAATATCACATAATATATGTCTATATAAAGTGTATGATCTCTCTTTTTCAGACCCATTAAGCCTACCTTCTCCAAAAAGGTGACCTATGAAGCAAATCCAGCTACCAATGGAAATTTCACCACCAGAATCAAAAGGTAATTAAGTTCTATTTCATGTTTTTGAGATTGTATATTTTTTGTTTTTTATTAAAAATAAAAACCATAATGTTTTACTAGCAAGTCACTTTGCTTTAATGTTATTCATCCTATAAGGGCATTTTACAAGATTGAACTTCTGATACGGAGCGTAATAGGTGTAAATGCATAACCTGCATTATAAATTTCTTAAAATTGAATTTCAGCTGTTTTGATTTTTTTTCTGTACTTATTATCGAAAATGTAGTCGAAATTTAGGTTAATTTATTTAGTACTTGAATTAGGCAACCCAGCTCCCTACTCAAGAGTTAGCTATGATTAAAAAATAACAATTGTAGTATTTTGTATCAATTTAACATATTTCTCAAATTTCATGTTTTGGTTATAATGTTGATGTACGTAACAGTTGTATTATAGTCTTGTGGTTTACTATAGTCTCTGGTTTCATTTATTATGCCCATGTCATTGACACCCTGTATAACTAGCATTGTTTTTTTTTTTTTTTTTTTTTGGGGTTTTGGCGGGAAAGTCAAGCTGAGTGTCACGCTCATTTTTCATAGGACTTTTAAAATTATTTATAGTGTTGTTTACTAAATAAAAGTGCGTGATTTATGTAGTAAAAAGTGCATTCAGTAAATAATTCATAAAGAACAGTGAAATATCGCAGCATAGTGGCCACATCAAGACTTTGTCTCAAACCTCCATCGTAAGACGTATCACGCCGTCTTTATCGACATGAACAATTCATTACGTGACATTGGCTAAATGCACAAACCGTGCGAAGCCATAAAAGAAAGAAAGAAAGAAAGCATTGTTTTTTTTTCAGAGATTGTTGTGTCATCTGCTCATTCTGCATCTTTAAATGACATGCAACAACAAACAGGAAGCCTACAAACAGTACCAGCAGGTATTTCCAACATAATATACACAGGTACATAATATAATCCTTATTTATTAGGGTAGCCCTTATTCCTAAGAAGTAGTTATTTATGATCTCTGATGCATAGTAAGCTGTAAGAGGCATTAAGACAAGGGGCATGATCTTAGAGTGTATTGAATTAGATTACATTGTAAAAGCTCTGCCACTAGTAATAATAACTTGTGGCGAGATGTTGGTGAGTAACAACAGCAAAGACCTGAGTGCTCCAGGAGTCGGACAGAGCCCTCGCCCCCGACGTGTCTTCATCAGTTGGGGTGGACACCCAAGAGGGAAAAAAAAAAATCTTTTATTCTTTTTTCTGGGAAAAAATCTGATCATGAAGCTACTAGTACCAGTAAGTAAAAAAAAAAAAATAGTATTTACCACTTCTCTTTCATATTTATAACAGAGAATCCTTACTAATATTATAAATGCGAAAGTAAATCTGTATTTCTGTCGCCCTTTCACACAAAAACTGCTGAACCAATTTCAATAAAATTTAGTACACAGATTAGTGCCTGTGAAAGGGCAATGATTTCGCGGATTCTCCTTACCTTGTGATAAAAAAAAACAATATTTTTTTTTTTTACTAATTATAAACTAGCACTTGACCGCAATCCCGCCTGATGGTAAGCAGTGATGCGATCGTTGATGGTAAAGCGCACTAGTTTATTAAGAACTTATTCACTCAGATTGCGATAATTAAAATAGATGATTATTTTTGTAATGAAAAACTACTTTTTCCTTGAAAAACATGTTGTAATTCTAAATAGAAAACCATGAGTTTAAACTTATTCTCTTTGTATTTTACAGCTACAAAGAAAACAAAGAAGAACTCTATGACTAAGGGAGAGGCACAGCTATATAGCAACCTAGTAAAATTACGAGTGCGACTCAGCAAATATCGTAATAAACTAAAAAAAACAGTCTGCAACCATCAAAGCAGCTAAAAATATTTCAACTAATGCTGATTTTTTGAAAACAATGGAAAATTTGTCAAGTGCTGCAAGAATATTGACAATGATGCAGATCAGAGAACATAAAAAGACAGGAAAAGGCAGAAGATTTAGTCTTGATGAGAAAATTTTGACATTAAGCATATTTAAACAGAGCCCTAAAGCTTACAGATTTTTGAGAAAAATTTTAATTCTTCCTGCACCTCAAACACTAATTAAAGTTCTTCATAGTGTAAATATAGAACCCGGCCTTAATAAAAAAGTGTTTGCGCAATTAAGCCAGAAAGCAAAAAAAATGAAGCTGGAAGATAAACTTTGCATATTACTGTTCGACGAAATGTCGCTTAAGGCAAATATTCAGTACAACGAAAGAAAGGATAAGGTGATCGGATTTGTTACTGATGGAGAAAGTACAAAAGAAGACTATGCTGATCATGCCCAAGTATTTTTAATAAGGGGCCTAATGAAAAATTATAAGCAGCCCATATCATATTCTTTTTCATCAGCTGCCACCAAAGGACCTGAGTTGGCTAAACAAATACAAAAAGTAATTTTGGAGCTACAAACAGCTGGGCTAGAAATAGTGGCAACTGTGTGCGATCAAGGAGCTAACAATCGTTCTGCTCTAAAAATTCTTATAAATAAAAGCAAAGTGAATTTATTAAAAGAAGGTAAAGAGGGAAGAGATAATGTTTTTATTATTAATGACAAAGAAATTGTGCCTCTGTATGATACGCCACATTTGCTGAAGTGTGTAAGAAACAATTTACTGACAAAAGACTTAAAATATAAACTTGACGGCAGGGAAGGAATTGCTAAATGGCAGCACCTGGAGTTGTTGCATAAAGAAAATCCGGGATACAAAAACCTAAAACTAATACCCAAAATGACAGACAACCATGTTAATCCAAAAAAAATTGCTAAGATGAAGGTTAAATTTGCTGCGCAGATATTTAGCCAAACTGTAGCAAAGAATATGGGATATCTTGCAGGTGAGATAAAAAATTTAACTTTTCCCGTACGTGAGACACACAATGTTTTTCATCACACTTTTTTAACATTAAATTCAATATTATTATAAGTTGTTTAAAATTTGAATATCTATAAAGGAATCGGATAGAAAACTCTATGGAATTATGAGACTTGATAAATTTGTAATGAAGAATGTACGGAGTTTTAATTTTAAAACTTTCAATACGGCGGATTGCGCCGTATTAAATTTATATGAAGTATTAACGCCCTTAGGTATAATAGGGGCTTTAGCGCCCAATTCCCTTTCATGTGATTACACCATTGTGATGTAATCACATGAAAAATAGGTATAAATTGTAAAAATAGGTATGATTATTTTATTAGTGTTATTAATTATTGTATTATAAAAAACTGGAAATATAAAGATAGACTACCACTGACTGACTTATTAAGGGCCTAGCTGAGCTCCACTAGCGCTGCCATTAGAAATTAATTATTTTTAACAAAACGGAGATGTTATTTAAAATTCAGCCTTTGTGAATGTCACAGTTTTGCTAAAAATAACTTATTTCTAATGGCGGCGCTAAAGGAGCTCAGATAGGCCATTAACATAGTTGTATCAAGAAAAAAAATAGGTGTACTCTTAAAGATGACGCTCCCGCAAGTCCTACAAATTTCCCAAACTTATGTGCTATTTGCAGCCAGCCCAACTACGAACGACAATTTATAAATTTGAAAATGCCTTTGCTTGGATAGTTTTAATATTAGTAATAATAAGCATTTTCAGTCTGACGACTGATACTATCGATCATGGATCCCTTAGTTCATTTTTAAAGCCTACTGGTACAGATTTTAATATTATTTCCTTTTATTTAATTACAGACAAGGGAATTCTGCCTACAGCGTGCAAGGAAACTGCAAATATCCTGCTGTTTTTCGACAGTCTGTTCGACTCCGTTAACGGGAGTTATAAAAAAAAACACAAATTATGCCAAGCCCTTAAAGCAAGCTGTGACGCCCTTATCAATTCACAATGAATTTTGGAATAACGCAAAAAAAATATTAAGTGAAATGAAATTTGTAGATCCCCAAGGGAAAACTGACAAAACACTTTCGTTATTAAACTGGGTATGGACACTTGACGGTATTCAGTTATTATTAAAAATATTAAAGAAAAAGTATTCTATTACATCTGTGTGGATGAGACATTTAAATCAGGATCCCATTGAAAATTTCTTTGGCTCCATAAGAAGTCATGGGTGTCGGAATAATAATCCGACACCTGAACAATTTGAGTCAGCCTATGCTACCCTTCTCGTAAATAATTTGTCCAATGTCCATACCCCAGGAAGAAACTGTGAAAAAGATAATAACGAAACCTTACTTGCCCTTATTATCAGTGAGGACTGCAAGGAACCAAAAATGACAAATTTCAATGAAATGCCACAAATTTCATTAATATCACTGAAATTGAAACAATGTCCAAAAATTATTGCGCCTTTGCAATATGTGAGTGGCTATTTTTGAGGGAAGGAAAAATAACAATATTTAAGAGGTGCAAAACTTGCAATGATAATTTGTTTTGTAAAAATGAAATTGAATATATAAAGTACAGAGAGTACTGTGGTCGAAACTGGCTTTGCAGTCCTTCATCTGAATTAGTAGAGTGTGTTTCGAATTTCCAGGAAATTTATGATTAAATAATTATCTGACAGCAGACAATTTAAAATGTTTTGTAAAAGCTGTTATATTTATGTACGTTTCTTTTGATTTTATAAAATGTAAAAAACATAAAGAAAAATTAATTAATTTTTTAATAGATTTAACTTCTAGGCAATATTTGTTTTGCAGAAACGAGCTGTTCGTGCAATTTATAAATTAAGTCCAAGACACTCTCAGAGAAAAATTTAAAGAAATTAATGTACTGACCGTGCCGTCTCAATATATTTATGAAAATCTTTTGTATGCTCATAAAAATATAAAATTGTATAAAAAATACAGTGATGTCCATAATATAAATACTAGGAACAAGCACAAATTTATTGTACCTACAACAAGGCTCAAGAAAATAGGTGGCTCTTTTAGATGCCAATGTATACATTTTTACAATAGGCTTCCAGAGGTGGTTCAAGATCTGAGCCTAAATAAATTCAAATCCTTCATTAAACGTAAGTTTGTCAGAAAGCATTTTATAGTGTTAAGGATTATATTGACGACAAAAAGGCTTGGGCTTGAACTGCGTCCGATTTCTATACTTACACTGATTGTTCTTTAATTTTTCCTCTTGTAGTTTAAATTTACAATTGTTTGTTTTTTTTTTTAACTCAAAGCCAGTACACACTATGTAGCCAGGCATATTGTACGTTACGGAATTGCATCGCTGACAGGGGTATTCGGCACTGGTGCAGCTACACAGGAGCTAAACTTAGCATTCGGGAACACCGTTGGAGCTGCTGAACCTTGGACAAAACTGTCTTTGCATTGTGTAGATTCAATTTCCTAGTATTGTATAATTGCATGGAACACGTGTGAGCACGATCTACTTGCTGTAAAGCATCTATTTGTTGGGTTAGTCGTTTATTGACTTGATAGTGCTATGGCTGTTGAGAGTATGTCATGCTCACTCAAATGTCTCGCTGGTGGTGGCGTGTGTGTTGGGTCATTAGGTTCCCTTCAATATGGTTGAGCTGAATGATGCTGATCCATACGTCATGTTCGTGAACGGACGCCGTCAGAGGGGACTGGTCATCTCTTAGCTGCTACGGCGTATTTTAAATTCTGAATTGTAGTTTTTTTTTTTTTCCATAATGGACGCTCTCAGCGTACAATATATTTCTGCATCGTTCTCACACGATTGATTTCAAAATGAATGATGTAATCAAATATTTGTATCAATAGCTTGATAATTTAAAAGAGTGTCCATGGAGTTTCTTACCCGTTCTTCTCCATAGGTACCTACTCTTTGGAACGGGCGACTAGCTTCACCTTACCGACTGACCGACCTTCTGACAATTCAAAAGTGCCTGTAACTGGTTTATTTGAAATAAATGCTTTGATTTTGATATTTTTTTGTTTGTTTGCGTAAATTAAAATATAAAAACTTTTTTGGAAAAAAAAAAAAAATACCAGGTTACCAACCGTGCTGTGCAGCTAGATGAATATATATACATAAGCATACGTAGGCATATATCATAGAATGGTTGGATGACGTCACGATATTAGTACCGTCGTGAAAATGGAGATGGCGCTGCAGAATCAGTTTCCCGGAAATTTAGCCGAGATTGCTCTCTATTTCCATATAATAAAAAGTACTCTGTGCACTCGTGTCATTTGCTTTATTTGGTGTGACCAGTAAAAACTCCCCAAATTATCTTGTGAAATAATTAATTTAACATTACGTATATTAGAATCTGGCAACACATGGCCGACAAGACACGCCGACAAATAGAAAAACAAAAACACATTAGGTACATTTTATGTGATAAAAATGAGCATATAATTATGCTCATTTTATCACATAACATTGGTCACATTATAATACAGTAATATTATACTTTGTCTCTGATATTGTTATGCAAAGAATTCATCTAAACACTTAAGTAAAGCAGGAGATTCGAGAATAATGATTTTATTTACGGCTCTTTTTTATTTGCTCTTTATCAACGCCAATCAAAGAAAAGCGTATCATTTTACATAACGGATATATTTCGTGACTAACATCATCATCTCAGCGTTAATCCCAGTCGCGTCCGTAGCTTTTTTTTTTATAGATTTGGAATCTGGGGTCCGCTTTACCAGTCTAACTGCTGATTTTGGCGAAACTTCGATCTTTTCCGTGAAGCGACTGCTGTCTGACCTCCACAACCCGAAGGCGATATCGAAGCATTGCAGTTAGACCAATTGTTGGACCTTTGAGGGTTCCAACAACCCGTAACGACTGCCACTAGACGTTCGTATGGCAACCGGGCCAACGGCTTAACGTGCTTTCCGAAGCACGACCAGACTAGTGCAAATATTCATATTTATGCATACAAATATTTGCACTGTGCGGGGATCGAACACGCGCCTCCTTGTGCAGCAGCCACGTTCGCTACCGCTACGCCACGGAGGCTGTCTAATTTATTTACTTCGTAACTAACGCAAAGTCTAATTGCAATAAAAGTCGTTCTCAAACTAACAATCAATTAGCATTATTTTCTTTTAATTGGACAAAAATAAATTGTACATTTTGTGCCTCGCTAGTCCGCTGCATGTAGTCAAAAATGGACCGCCAAATAGTAATAATTGTCTTCATTATTTATGTCAGTTACATAAATGGTGAAATTAATAAAAAAAACGAAATTGATTTCCCGGAGAAGAATCGGATGATGGGAATAGATGCTGTCCATGATAAATCAATCAAAATTAATAAGGATACAATTATAACGCGAAACTTGAAACTGGAGAAGCGAAATCGCGGACAAAAGCGTAAGCCTCTTTGAATTTGTTCTGTGAATATATGATCATCAATAACTATAATCATTTTACTTGAAATGATGTCTATAGGCCCCCGTTACCGTTATTAAATCACATGAACCAGTGTTACGAAAGTCCAAAAATACAACCAATAGGCCTAGTATGAGTTTTCATTACGAAACTCGTTCGACGATATCGAGCGCGTTTGACTCAGCGATTGGCCCGCTTCAAGGTCGTAAGAACTCTCAACCAATGAGAGCGCCAAACGCGCTCGATACCAACGATCGAGTTTCGTATTGAAAACTCATACTAGGCCTACAATAAGAGTTTTGACTTCAGTAGGCCTAGTATGAGTTTTCAATACGAAACTCGTTCGATCGTATCGAGCGCGTTTGGCGCTCTCATTGGTTGAGAGTTCTTACGACCTTGAAGCGGGCCAATCGCTGAGTCAAACGCGCTCGATACGATCGAACGAGTTTCGTAATGAAAACTCATACTAGGCCTACAGACTGCCCGGATGACCGTACGATACAGATGAGGCAATGGCAAGATGCGTAACAGCGCTGGCGCGGGTTAGATGTACCTACTTGAAACAATATAATATTAAAGGTGCTTTTGGATATTATTGACATTCCCTTGTTCCCAAACTAAAGTAAATACAAGTTCAGTGCATCTCATTCTTTATTTCTTTAAGAAAAGGACACAAGATTAGTATTAGTTTAGTCTTAATTAGTTAAAATCTGACGTAAATTGACATATTTTTAATCGCTCTGCTTTTATTCATATCTAAACTTACTGTCTATATCATCAACATTTACTAATGTCTTAGAGGTGAGAATTGTGGCACTCCAATTGAAAGAGAGGAAACGAAGTTTCGGTCTATCTTTATCTCTCACATTGAGAGAGATAGTGCTAGACCTAAATCATAAGCCATCTCTCTCACACTTTTCAAACCAAAAAAAAAAAATACTGCAGATTATACACGCAGGCATTGCATGTCGATGGTATACAGTATGTTAAGAAAACCCTGTCCGACCCGTGAAGGTGTTGTTAGGTATCGATAAGTAATTCTACTAATGCATACAAAACCGGGGTAAACTTAAAAAAAAATCCCCCTAAAAAATAAATATTATTTCGCAAAAGAGACCAAATAAATGTGCGTTAAGCACCCTTCCGCGGGTGGCGGGCGGCAGGGCACGCGGCACGTGGTCGCATCGCTATTCGCTCATAATAATACCGGTGTTGTCACTTTTTTAAAAATTACCAAATTTCGGGGAAGTCGGAATCAATTCGCGGGAAAAAACATTATTTCAAAATTCATTTGTATTGGTACTATGATGATTACGTAAAATTTTATATTATATTTGGTCATGTGTTTACCTAACCTTTATTATCCTTATGGGTCGGACAGGGTTTTCTTAACATACTGTATATAAAATCTTAATTTAACGGTTATAGTAGCCTCAATGACCTTGTGCATGTGGGCGGAGCTAAACGCCGTACTCCCGAATTCGTAAAATGCGCGCGGTGGCGCGCTAAACTAAAACGACAATCAAAGAATATCCAGAGATGCAGACAAGCCGCGTGTAGGTCGCGATTTGTGCCTACGATTTCAGACGGGGGTATGGATGCAAGACGATAAATGTATATTTTGCATTAATAAATGGTAATATCGTACTATAATATATTTTTAGTATTCTTGATCAATGTTTAAATAAAATCAAGGAGTGCTCGTTACACAGTTTAATGGCCGATCGCAGACTGACAGACATTTGGAAAACAAGTACCCACACATTATAATATATCATAACATTCACATAAAAAATAATGGTAGATGGTAATATCTACCGATTCAACATATTTGAATTTTTTTTTCACTACTTTTCAGTATATGAGTATCATGTCTTTGCAGTGTCCTTGAATTAATTACTAATGCGAATAACATAAACGAGTTCATCGCGTTAACGTAAACCAAACGCGCATTAGGCACTTTGTAATATTTTTATTAAAAAAAAAAAAACGTTGAACCACACTAGAAATTACTTTTATCGTGGGTGCATTTTTAAACATATAAATTCACAGACACAAACAGCCAGACCCGGAACAACTACTTGTAGGACATGTTCTGAATATTTGTTCCGCGCGGGAATTGAACCCGCGACAAGCAGCGCAGCAGTCAATAGCTTAACCGCTGCGCTAACCGTGCTTTATATAGATGCCTTGAGATTACAAAGCGCGTAGTTTCGGCCGTTTTCCATAAAGAGATAGTACCCTATTTATACTGTGTCAGTGACGTCGGATTGAATGTACTTCGTCGTAATGAGGTTTCAAATAAAACACGAGTTATTTTAAAATCTGTAAATTTTAATTCTTCGATCCAATAAATAACATGCGAGATTATAGGCATATCTAAAGCTGCAGAAATTTCTTGCAGTTGAGAATGGCCAGTCTATTTCTATTGTTCCTACAACTGCACAGCTGATATTGATTTCTGTAGGATGTGCAAAATGTTTCCATACACATACGGCATTTAAAAATAAATAGGGAATGTAGTCCCACTTGTCGTTCTCCAACAATATCTACAGATCCTAAACCACAGTCTATAATTCTCCGTGCTTGGCAATTTTCTTTAGTTCTGAATAAAAGTAAGCAATATTAATTATGCGTCGCCCTTCGATGAAACAAGCTTGAGATTTGTTGAGGTTTTGGTGATATTTTGAGCTAAAAAAAGATATAACATACATTTTAATTAACCCTTGCAACACTGTTAGAGATTTATGTCAAGGAATTAAGAATTTATCAAGAAAAATTAATTAAGAATTAACAAAAAAATAATTTTACAGGTATATGATATATGTATTTGTAAACTAAAAATATAGGTTGTAGGACATGCAGGCATAATTTTACCTGAATGATGATGATGGAACTTGCATCGTTTTTTTGTGCACATAGAGATATATAATATTATCATTTTCTTGACGACATTCTGTATGGATGTCTGACCTAGAATCAACTGCGTTAGTGTTCGACCTAAAAAGCAAATTAAACTTTTAAGTTCTGTCGATTGGTTTCTTTCTCTTCTTTTCTGTAAGTCGAAAAATGTTATTACAATATTATTTGTGAAAAAAAAAAAAAATATATATATATATATATATATATATATACAGTATGTTACGAAAACCCTGTCCGACCCATAAGGATAATAGAGGTTAGGTAAACACATGACCAAATATAATATAAAATTTTACGTATTCATCATAGTACCAATACAAATGAATTTTGAAATAATCTTTTTTTCCAACGAATTAATTCCAATTTCCCCGAAATTTGGTAATTTTTAAAAAGTGACAACACCGGTATTATTATGAGCGAATAGCGATGCGACCACGTGCCGCGTGTCCTGCCGCCCGCCCCCCGCGGTCGGCAGGCGAAGGGTGGTCAACGCACATTTAATAAGTTACCTCCTTTTGCGAAATAATATTTATTTTTTTTAGGGGGATTTTTTTTTTTAAGTAAAGCCCGGTTTTGTATGCATTAGTAGAATCAGTTATCGATACCTAACAACACCTTCACGGGTCGGACAGGGTTTTCGTAACATACTGTATATATATCCTACAGTATGTTAAGAAAACCCTGTCCGACCCGTGAAGGTGTTGTTAGGTATCGATAACTGATTCTACTAATGCATACAAAACCAGGCTAACTTAAAAAAAAATCACCCTAAAAAAATAAATATTATTTCGCAAAAAGAGGTAACTTAATAAATATGCGTTAAGCACCCTTCCGCGGGCGGCGGGCGGCAGGGCACGCGGCACGTGGCCGCATCGCTGTCGCTATTCGCTCATAATAATACCGGTGTTGTCACTTTTTTAAAAATTTGCAAATTTCGGGGAAGTTATTTCAAAATTCATTTGTATTGGTACTATGATGATTACGTAAAATTTTATATCATATTTGGTCATGTGTTTACTTAACCTTTATTATCCTTACGGGTCGGACAGGGTTTTCTTAACATACTGTATATATACGGACAAATCACACAGATTGAGCTAGCCCCAAAGTAAGTTCGAGACTTGTGTTATGGGATACTAACTCAACGATACTATATTTATAATAGATACATATATAGATAAACATTCAAGACCCAGGCCAATCAGGAAAAGATCGTTTTCCATCATGACCTGGCCGGGAATCGAACCCGCGGCCTCCACGTCGCAGGCAGGCGTGTTGACCGCTGCGCCACGGAGGACGTCAAAAAATTTACTGATAACTGTGACATTCCAAGCCCGCCAGCCCGCGTCCATCGGCTTCGGCTACTTTAAACAATTACATATAGAAATGAAATATTTACAGGAAGAATCATTTAAAATAATCCAAGTAAGAGTTTTTATTACACATTTTTGCTAATATCGCAAAAACTAAAAGTCCTATCAACTCAAAACTTTTTGTAAAACTGTTTTTACACCAAAACCTTTAATTGAGTCCTAATTTTTGGTTTATATCACCATAAACAAAAAATCACATTTTCAAGTTACGTAAATTTCTAATAAGATTTTTATTTTTAAATCTCCTTACAAACCTATAAATTATAATCTAAGTGCGAGTGTTTACTCACCTGAATAGAGTCTTCTATATTATCAGCGGATGTAGTTAGTCGGATTATTGCCTTTCAAGTCTAAAGATTTCTTTCTAGATTTCCTGGAACAATTCGTAATTGTTTAACTTCAATTGTAAAAGAAAAATGGTTACAAAAGCTAATAGTAATTATAAAGAAAAATACAGTAATATGTAGGTATAAATACAAGAGTATAGGTAGATAGATACTTACGCCACCAGACGCATCTTCAATTCTCATTTGCGAGCTAATCTATGAACGTACACTGACACGATTCGCTCGTAAATATTTGCACTCACTCAGACAACCACGCGTAGTCGGCGATAGCCGGAGCAGAGCAGCAAGCGACACAACCCTCCCGTCTGAATGCTAACGCACGACTGCCGCCCGCGCCCGCGCAGAGCACCTCTAAACCTATGTTTCAAAATAAGGATATTTTCTTGGCAAATGTTGATGGATTTAAATACGCTCTTGCAAATTTGTAGCACTTCTAACCGCGAATTTTTCAGTGTAAAAATATTTCCACACATCAATGCCGTTTAGAAGTAATAACGAATATTAGCCAAAAATAGCGTTTTGGTAACTATTTTTTTAAGGCAAAAGGCAAAATCCTACGAAAAAATCATCTTTAGTAAATGTTGTACATGAATCAATAGACAAGATATATTTTTTTCAAATCTCAAAACCAAGCCGTTAATTAGAAATTAGCTTCCTAAAGTGACCATTTTACGCTACTAAATGAGACTAAGGCCCTTAACAAGGCAAAACTGATATGATCGACTGAACTTACATACATTTAGTTTAGTTAGTAAACAAGGGAATAGGCGTCACTAGCTCTAAATCAAAATCAAAAGTCATTTATTCAAATTAGCCTGACAAGCACCACTTTTTGAACTTCAATATTACATAAGACAGTCCCCCAAAACGACCGGCCTTCGACACTTCCTAGTGCTTTCGCTGGGAAAAAGAAATGGCGGAACAAACCCATCAGCAGCACAGCTGTCTGTTCATTAAAAAACAAACATGACTTAAAACTATTGTTGTCCAACATCTTAATAAAATAAAATGTGACTAAATAAAAAAGAATTGGCTTGTATCCTAAAAAATAATTTAATGTCCGTCAGATAGATTTATAAAAAATATTGAACACGTATTTTTTATTTTTTCTTTTATTTAAATACTTAGGAAGATATATTGATTTAAAATGTCGCATGACGTCACGCCATGGTGCAAAATATAGAACGACGTGACGTAATTAGCCCCCACTCTGTAACTTTAATACGCTATATCTAAGTAATTTTTGGTAATTACGACAAAATAAAAAATACGTGTCTTAATTTTTTTTATTATCTATAAGACGGACTAATTATTTTTTGATTTTCATACCTTGGATACATCCCTATTATCAAAATCGGTTCAACGACAAAATCATCCCAAACAAATATAAAAAAAAGCCTACTGTTAGCGATCAGAAGTGGTGTTCATTAATTTACATAGGAGCATAATAATAATCACTGAGCACACAACAATATGTCAAACAATAGCCAACAGCTCTTAATTAATATGGAAAATATAGATCTCACAGAGTTTGCACGATGTTACTGGTCCGAGTGACAGTTGTCGAAAGAGGCCCCCCGGCCGCGAAAACGAGTTGTTGGCCCGCGAATACGGGCCCCTCAATGGGTTGGCAACAAGGGCCTCAGGACAGGCGCTTGTTTTGTTTTGTTTTTAATATGGCATCTCGTAGTTGACCTTGAGAGGTCGTGACTACTTAACCGGACTTTCCTGTGGATGCCTTAAATGAATTTAAAGCCTCCAGCCAGGGCGACTAAAAACTAAGCGACTACACGCTAAGGGCACCCACTGTGGGGTACGAACCTCGGCTTAGGGCGTCGCTGGAGAGAACAGCAAGGGACGGCTGGATCGAATTTTTGTTTTAATTCGGTTTGATGACCGCGGCGTTTCCTAGTACTAGCTCTGAAAAGAAACAAACTCAGAGGTCATAGTTAGGAAATTATATTTACTGGCTCAGCTGCGGTGCGGGTTGGCCTTCATCGGACAAGGGAGGCCAGGCGCGGCTAGGCCGCGCCTTTTATAGTGAGCTTGGGGTGGGGTGCCGGTCTCCGCTAACACTATATATATACGATCGAATTGGGTACCTAACTTCCTCCTTTTTGAAGTCTGTTAAAAAAATGTAGGGACACTTTTAAAAAAATGTGTACTTACCCTTTTTTTCTTTAAGCGATTGCTAACAAAATCGAGGAAGAACAAGAACCAGACTGGTCTTACAAACCTTTCCCCAAGGAAGTTGCTGATCATGTCGATCAGTTCAAAAAGAACATGACGGAGTGTCTCAAGGAGGTACAGTCTAGCGACAAAAGACCGGTGAAACGTCTTTCTCCAAAAATGGAGTCACCGGTCCATGGAGAATGTCTTATCGCGTGCGTCTTGAAACGCAACGGTGTCATTATGCACGGAAAAGTTAACAAAGGTAACAGAATCGAAATTCTAAGCACTAGCCTAAGTATTGCATAAATAGATAAATGTTCAACTGGACAGATGTATTCAAATCTGTATTCTCCAAAAGACAAAAGACACCAGTGTGCATTATCCTTAAAAGAAACGGCTAGCTTTCATCTTGAGAGTTGTAAGATAGGAAACAGAACTTGTTCAGTTTTAAAACGCAAGTTATTATTTATGTGTACCTAAAAGTGTTATTTTGAACCAGAAACTTATAAATTTTGCCTGCCGGATGCTCGGGCTAGTAGGGAATCAATCCGGTCCGAAAGAGAGGCCATGGTAGAGCGAACGAGTGTTGCACTTCAGGCAGTCTCCGAATGGGGCAATGCCAATCTTGTAGCATTCAATGCCGCCAAAACGCAGGCGTGTCTCTTCACCGCCAAAAGGAGCCCGTTCACCTTGGCTCCTACTTTTCGGAATGTATCCTTGGAGTGTACCGACCGCCTTCAGCTTTTGGGTGTTGAGATTTCCTCGAACCTAAACTTTGGGCGGTTCATTGAGTCCAAGGCCAAGGTGGCTGCCAGAAAACTTGGTGTAATCGCAAAGGTCCGGCAGTACTTCACACCAGGGCAGCTTCTAATGTTGTACAAAGCACAGGTCCGTTCGTGTGTGGAGTACTGCAGCCACATTTGGGCTGGTGCTGCTAAGTGTCACCTGGCCACTTTGGATTCAGTGGAGAGGCGTGCGAAGAGGCTGATTGGTGACCCTGATTTAACTCGAGTTGGTCTCCAAAGCCTAGAGCACAGGCGTAGAGTAGCCAGCCTTTCGGTGTTCTATAGGATACATTCTGGGGAGTGTGCGAGGGAATTGCACGATTTAATTCCCCCATCTCCGTTCCACCATCGGACGACCCGTCGTACGGCGAGTTTCCACCCTTATGTTGTTAACACCTCAACGATCCGGACGAAGCGTTTCGCCTCGTCCTTTATACCGCGTACATCGAGGGACTGGAACAATCTGCCGGCGGCGGTGTTTCCGTCGGACTACAATTTGAGTGTCTTCAAGGCTAGAGTGAATAGGCTCTTAATAAACTAGTGCGCTTTACCATCCACGATTGCGTCACTGCTTACCATCAGGCGGGATTGCGGTCAAGCGCTGGTTTATATTTTAATAAAAAAAAAAAAAAAAAAAAAATTGAAATTTATAATATTATAAATACATATTATGAATTTCAAAGATCGATTTGGTATACCTACTGCAATAATTGTGCACATTATCAATTTCAATAAGAATAATTTAAAAAAAAAATTGCAATCCATTGCTTCATATTTTCGAAAATATGCCTGCTCAACAACATAAATAAAGCAATGGATCTTGTTGAACTGCCAAAATGAAACCCATTGCTACTGGTAATGTGAGACGTACGGACGACAGCAGGTCAACCTACCCGAAACTGTCAAAATCAACCTTGAGCCTCAATGCTGTCAGATTTCTTTAAATCTGACAGATTATGGTAGCTTGATGTGCTGTCGTCAGTACCAAATCATTCCGCTGGAGTCTCGCTTTAGAACTCTCGTGTCATATTTTCCCACAGGTGTCCAGGCATGAATGCTTAATGCTTTAGCGATAAAGTTGAAGATGTAATAAAGACATTTGACAGATTGTAGTAAGCTTGATGTGCTGTCGTCATAGTGAATTGTCCTAATTGTTTTTTTTTTTCAGGTAACTTAATATCTCTTGTAAGTAAGTTTTACGCCAAAGATACTAAGCTCATGAAGAAATTGGAAAAAAATTTGGATCGTTGTATTGAACTAAGTGTTCGCCATCAAGACGAGTGTGCATTAGCGTCGAAACTCAACGATTGCACTAATGATCTCATGGCCAATAATAAGCACAAGATAATGGTCAATTATTAATAAATATGTGCCTATATATACAACAACATATAGTTACAACTATACGTTACAAACAACAATAGTTTTTTATTCATTTCAAACCCAGCTCCGTAATACCTACTTAAAAAAATTAAGATGTATAATTAAATAACGAAGATAACATTTTAGTCAAAGACATTTTAATGACCGGTAACACGGGGTTATTTGGGTTTCTGGGGGGTATTTAGGTTTCTGGGGGGTATTTAGGACAACCCAGAATTTGGAACAAAAATATCGATTACTGTCGATTGATGTATGGTACAATTTATTTCGCAAACTCTAGCAACGCTTTGATAGTTTATGTAAATTGTCATCTGTCAGTGTCAGTTTTTTCCCAGTTTAGTCTCAAATTTTATTGAGAGAGTCTGGCTGTGAACACATCTTCCGTTAGCAGATAAGATAGTAAGGTAAGAGTACCTATTTCCGTTAATGTCCCAGTAACTTCCCGTTAACTAGTCACTTTTTTAATAGCAAAACTAAATAAAAATTTGTAAATGGCAATTTATTCTTGGTACTATTTTATACAATTTTGATGGCGACACTCACCAAAAAGTTTAATAATATAAAAACTATGCGGACATAAAAGTATGTTATAGTAAAATTATCTATATGTACAAAGTTCTGTCAGTCAACTACGAAACCACCCGGTCCCAGAAATTATCCAGCCATACTTCGACGGATAAAAATTAAGGTAAAAAGTGTCAATTTTTTTAATAAATTGTGTATATTATTTAACGATTTAATCTATTAGAGGTAAATCTAATCGAAAAGTAAATAATTTTGCATGTTACATCTATTGGTACACTCAAACCCCTACTTACGTTTCCCGTACTGTTTGGACTTTGGAGTACCGTGGAGGAAATGGTAATTTAGGAGACGTCCATAAATTACGTGAGGTTTTTTTTTTAATTTTCAGTCCCTCCCTCCCCCCTGGTGAGATGTCGTGAGATTTTATTCAACCCTCCCCCATTCCTCAATTCTCACATTTTTCAAAATATGGGTTTTTCACGTAAACGCATTGGATTGTTATTGTAAAAAGAAAAGAAAAATGCTTTGTGCTTTTATTTACGACTAGTTGAGACTAGTGATCAATATTGCTGAGAGATATAAGTGTAATAAAATTTAACAATAGAATATACTTAAATCGTGACTACTGTGTTTAAAAAAAGAATGTCTACTCTAATTCAGTCCATGGAATCATGCGCGATCATGTCAAGAGAGGCTAGTAGAACCAACATCTCCATACGATTTTCAGTAAAATCATCTGCTCCTTCAACTTCTAATTATATAAAATGTAATAAAAAGCATTAGACAACGCCATCATTCTTTTTTTTTAAATTCGAAAAACAAAAAGGAAAACACAATACAGTCAGGGATTTGAACCCGAAGTAACGGGCTGCTGCGTCTTCTCGCACAAGAAGACGTATCCAGCTCGGCCTCTCCCTATGGAGGGACCATTGTGGGCCCGCCTTTCAGGCGGGAATCGCCGGCGGGGGATTGGTAGTGCAGGGTATGCTA
Source organism: Sesamia inferens (assembly GCA_037179545.1). NCBI lineage: Eukaryota > Metazoa > Arthropoda > Insecta > Lepidoptera > Noctuidae > Sesamia > Sesamia inferens. The sequence goes on along the minus strand of CM073935.1, from coordinate 8,422,500 downwards.
TTTCCCATGACCTCCCCACTAAGGCGACGTCGTTGTGCCGCTGTTTGGTTTTAGTGGGTATTCCCGGCTTCGGCTAGGCGAGTCCCACACACGCCTTTCGGGGTATGGTGCGTAAAGGCATTTCCATAGCGTCAAGAAAAAAAATAAAATAAAAAGGATAATCGTGCGGTGCACGCGGTGCCGGCGTCATACGCCGGCATACTTAAGAGCATGGCCCCTTATAGGGCCTCCATTTGGGCGGACTCCCTCCATAGGAGGGAGAACGTCACCGCTCTTCGGGCGCCCTAAAGGTCCATCGCCCAGCGGGCAGCGCGGGCCTACCGTACGGTAGGCTTCGCAACGGCGTGCGCTCTGGCGGGCACCCCGCCTTGGGAGCTCGAGCCGTGGGTGCTCGCCAGAGTGTACGAGTGGACGGCGGGGCGTAGGGCGCTGGGCGAGCGTCCGGCCCCAGAGATGGACGGCCTCCCGTCCGCCGGGAGGCGAGGGACGCCAGGCGGATGTTTGGCCGCCTTCTCCCTCCCTCAGATGAGTGGCGGGCGTGAGGCACGGGTGTGCCCGCCACGCGCTCACCATGAGGGTGGCTGAGCCACGGCCCCTCGCCTATGGAGGGGCGAATGAGGGCCCGCTGTATTAGGCGGGCATAACGCCGGTGGGAGGCTGGTAGGCAAGGCTCCGCTTTTTCCCAGTCCCCCGCCACTAAGGCGACGCCGGAGTGCCGCTGGTAGGAATGGAAGGTAGGATAAATTAGGATAAGTTAGGATATAGACTTACTCAAGAAAAAAGTTACTTAAGAGTAGGCTGTATGGCGTACTATGCCTTTGCCTTTTCCGTTCAAAAGTACGGAAAGAAGTGAACCAAAAAAAAAATGTCTATGGTGAGAGTTTTGATGGGATCAAAGAATTTACATAAATACCTAGAACGCTGACGAACCGGCAAAGGCGTTCCTAGAAAGAGAAACGCACGAAGAACCCCTGTGTCCTTTTCTAGTAGGGTGTACACAGTTCATAAGAAAATTGGGACATTTAATAAACTTCAAAATTGTTTTGAGTAAAATACTAATAACAGTAAGAGGTAGCTACAAAATAAAACATAAACTATATTTATATTGTATACTAGCGACCCGACCCGTCTTCGCTCGAATAAATGTATTATGTTAGGTATATATAACTTTATCTTGAATCACTCTATCTACTAAAGAAAAGCGCATCCCGTTACTTAGTTTTAAAGATCTAAACATACATAGGGACAGTTACAGGCTCGCGTTGTCCCTGTGCGCCGCATCCTCTATGTCTCTGTAATATCTTCGAAAATATTTATTAAATAACATGCTGTAAAAGGCAATATTGATATATATAAAATACAAAATGAATTTAGTGAATAAGGTTTTCAGTACGTTGACTTAATAGAAACGCTTGGAACGCAAGTCATACCCAGGCCCACGCGCCTTAATTCCTTTCGGTACTCTAGCTAGCAGTCTAGCTAGTTGTCACGCACCCACCGTTGTAATAAGTGGACGACGCGGCGCGCTACGCTGCTTAATATAATTAAAAAATAACAAAAAGCCATGTTCAAGAAATCAACACATTTATTTATACAAAATGTTACAGAAGTAACAAATACAATACACTTGAAAGACAAAAAAATGTCTACCATCATACTGCAAATGTATAAAACCTTGTTTGAGTTGTTGGTTCATATGGAATAACTTCAGCCCATTATTCTCGAATTCCATCATCACTTGGAAAACTGCAAGAAAATTATGTTCACCAGCAATCAATCAATATCGATCCGGACGAAGCGTTTCGCCTCGTCCTTTATATCGCGTACATCGAGGGACTGGAACAATTTGCCAGCGTCGGTGTTTCCGTCACACTACAATTTGAGTGTCTTCAAGGCTAGAGTGAATAGGCTCTTAATAAACTAGCGCGCTTTACCATCAACGGTCGCATCACTGCTTACCATCAGGCGGGATTGCGGTCAAGCGCTGGTTTACAATTTATATATATATAAAAAAAGTTTTATTTATTTCCTCGCAAATATGTCTGCCTCTGTTTCCTTACAGCCGTCGGTTGCGGCTCGGGCTAGCAATATCTCCTCAGCTGTAATTTTCAACTTACTTATATCATAGATAATGTAATATTCTTCATTACCATTAGAACAAACAACAGTCGTGCAATTGTTTATCGTTAAATTTGCACATAAATATCAAATTTGTTGCAGTGTACACGGTGGCGCGGCTAGGAGGCATGCTATCGGGCCGCGCCACCAATTTTGTTAAATATCTTGCGAATTTCTCAAGTACTATTTTAAATTCTTTTCGTACAATAACGAACATATTATGTACATTTATTCTCATTAACGGCGATTCAAAACGCGACTGTGGCGCGTCCAGAAAGTACCACGTTTCAAATGGAATAACTTCAGCCCATTATTCTCGAATTCCATCATCACTGAAAACTGCAAGAAAATTATGTTCACCTGGTGAACATAATTTTACTTCCGCTTCCGCTTCCGCTAACCGCTTCGACCGGTTCGATATTTAATGATTGTTGGTGAACTTCACCAATAATCATTAAATATCGAACCGGTCGAAGCGTTTCGCCTCGTCCTTTATACCGCGTACATCGAGGGACTGGAACAATTTGCCAGCCGGCGGTATTTCTAAGGCTAGAGTGAATAGGCTCTTAATAAACTAGTGCGCTTTACCATCAACGATTGCGTCACTGCTTACCATCAGGCGGGATTGCGGTGAAGCGCTAGTTTATAAATTTATAAAAAAAAATATTATATATGACGGAGGAAGAACCTCCGTGGTGTTTTTAAAAAGTGTGACGTCAGCATAGCTGACGTCACAAAGGTTATCTTCACGATGATCACTCATTGTGGATCTTCCAAAGGAAACTTCACAAATTCCGCAACAACTTCTTTTATTCAACAAACAACGTAGTGACGTCACAACTAGGTCCTTACTGTTCGGTGGCTCAGAACTGAATGCCCGAGTGCCTTTTTTTTTTTTTTTTTTTTGATATGGCATCTCGTAGTTGACCTTGAGAGGTCGTGACTACTTAACCGGACTATCCTGTGGCTGCCTTAAGTGAATTTAAAGCCTCCAGCCAGGGCTACTAAAAGCTAAGCGACTACACGCTAAGGGCACCCCCTGTGGGGTACGAACCTCGGCTTAGGGTGTCGCTGGAGAAAACAGCAAGGGACGGCTGGACCGAATTATTTTATTTTTATTTCGGTTTGATGACCACGGCGTTTCCTAGTACTAGCTCTGAGAAGAAACGGCCGAAACAAACTCAGAGGTCATAGTCGGGAGTTTATATTTACTGGCTCAGCTGCGGCGCGGGCTGGCCTTCATCGGACAAGGGACGGGGAGGGCGATTACTACGTTGAACGCGTCGCGATGGACCTCGGCGGCGAGGTCGGTAGGTCGGTTTTTTGTGTTTTGTGCTTGTGGCCCTATTGGCCTCTTGGAGGAGGGTAATGGGGTCATCAGGGTCTGTGAGAACGTGCCTAGGTCGGCGAAGCTTACTTATTTTGGAGGGGGTGTACTTTGCTGCCGCGACAACCAGAGGGTTGTGATGTTCAGCGGCTGTGTCAAAGAACCGCTTGGATAGGCGTTTCATGTACTGCTGGATAGTGGGGATTTTGAGATCTAGATGGAGGATCTCATTTCGGACGAACCAAGGGGCGTTTGTTGCTTTGCGAAGAAAGCGGTTTTGGAGTGTCTGCATCCTATGGATATGATTGGGCTCGGTGTGTGCGAAGACTACACAGGCGTATGTCATGATGGGGCGTATGCAGGCTGTGTACAGGCGCATTTTGCACCTGAGGGACAGCTTGCTGCGCGGGTTGAGGAGAGAGTGGAGTTGATAGAGTGCGTAGGCGGCGCGCGAGCGTACCGTCCTTATGTGCTCTCCGAAGGTGAGGTGTTCGTCTAGGATGACTCCTAGGTATTTGGCTCGCTTTTCCCAAGGGATCGGCTTGCCAGACATGGTGATTGGTCGGGGGAGGGTGGGTTTGCTGCGCGGTTTGGAGTGGAGAACCGCTTGGCTTTTATCGGGATTAACTTCTATTCTCCATTTTTTAAACCAGTCAGCAAGTGCGTTGACAGCGGTTTGGAGATTTAGTTTAATTTGGTTGGGGCTGGTTCCTGAACAGTAAATGGCTGTGTCGTCTGCGAAGAGAGCGAGGTGGGCCTTTTTACTTTTGGGGATGTCGCTGGTGAACAGCGTGAAGATCAAGGGGGCCAGTACGGAGCCCTGGGGGACTCCAGCCCGGATGAGGTGGGGGGGGGAGATAGCTCCTTCGGTTTTGTAGCGGAAAGTGCGGTTTGACAGAAAGTCTCGCAGGATGAGCACGAGACGGTCAGGCACGCCGAGTTGGTACAGCTTGTATATTAAGCCGTTGTGCCAGACTTTGTCAAAGGCTTTCGCTATGTCGAAGTAAATAACACCTGTCAGCCTACCACGTAGGAATCCTGCGTGGATGTGCTCGGTGATACGGAGGATTTGTTGGACACTGGAGTGTCGAGAACGGAACCCGAATTGTTCGTCGGGAATGAGACCCTTGTTCTCGGCAAAGGCCCTGAGACGCTTGTAAATAAGCCTTTCATAGACTTTGCCGAGAACTTTTAGCAAGCTGATAGGACGGTAGCTCGAAGGCTCTGATTTTGGCTTGCCGGGCTTAGGAATGCCTATTACGGTCGCTTCCTTCCACGTTTGTGGGAAGATATTGTTGCCCATGGCTCCATTGAAGATGGTGGCCAGTAGGATAATCAGGTGGGCAGGGAGGAGTCGGATCACTTTATTGGTGATGCCGTCAGAACCGGGAGCTTTTTTAGGTTTGAGACCTCTGATAATATCCTGCACTTCGTCTGGTGTGACGGGAGGCAGAGGATCTTCAGGGTCTTCGACGGGTGGGAGGGAAGCTCTGCGTTCGACCTCCGCGTCAACCTTCAGAAGGTGAGCTGGGTCTACTGGTTGAGCGCTGGGGGAGCATTGGGCTTCAAGGCTGATGGCTAGACATTCAGCCTTGTCATCATCGTCAAAGGCGATGGTTTTATCCGGTCGGGTTAGGGGTGGAATGGTGACTTCTTCTCTGGATTTAAGAGTCCTTTGAAGATTCCAGAAGGCTTGGTGGTTTGGCTCTAGTTCGCTCAGCAACTTGTCCCAGCTGGCTTCACGCCACTCCGATATGCGTTTCTTTGCAGTTCGCTGCAAATGGCGCATATGGGCTTTGTTTGCTTCGCAGGGGAAGTTGCTGTAGGCACGGACTGCTGCATTCTTCTCGTTCAGTAGTTCACGTATGTCGTCAGGGAGCTTTCCGCGGCGGTCGTCCGTCGCTGAGATCTCCCTAGAACAGTCGTTCAAGACTGACTGTACGTGTTCCGTGAACGAGTCGATTGCGGCAGTCGTGCTCGCGACTGAGTCCAAAACAGCGGGAATGGAGTCTAAGTGGGGGGATCTGGTGGATTTCAGACTTTCGCCTACTTTCCTCCAGTCCGTTACCACTTTAGTCGTGGGACGTTGGTCGGGGTCATTTAGGCCAACGCGGGGAGCCAGTCGGATAATGACTGGTCGGTGGTCTGAGTTAAGCTCGTGGGACACTTCTATAGAGTCTAACCGTAGGTTGACATTCTTCAGAAGTGCCACGTCGAGGACGTCGGGGGTTTGTCCGGGGACAGCGGGGAAGTGAGTTGGGGTCAGAGGGCCCACAACGTCGAAGTTGAAGTGGGAGGAGAGGTCAAACAGGTGTCTGCCCCTGGTGTTGGTCCTGGTGCTGTTCCAGGCAGTGTGCTTGGCATTAAGGTCGCCCGCTATGATAACAGAGTCGCTCATGCCAAGGAGAAGGGAGATGTCGTCTGCGAGAAGCGCATAGTTTTCTGCAGAACTGGTGGGGGGGAGGTAAACCGACACTATGGTGATCGGCTGGTGACCTGACATGCCGATTCGGCAAGCAGACACTTCAAGTCGTGAAAGGGGGGGTGGGTCCATAGGGATGCAGTATAGGGCCTTGTTGTAGTAAATTAGGGTGCCGCCCTTGTGACATCTTGACCTGTCATTACGTACTAGACGGTAGTTCGCAATGCGGGGGTCTCGATGATTGGGCTTAAGGAAGGTCTCTTGAACGAGAAGAATGTCAATTTGGTGGTCCCGGAGGAAGACAGAGATCTCAGGCTTCTGGTCTCTGATGCCGTTGGCATTGAAGTATGCCAACTTGAGGGATCGGGGCTTGGTTCGTTCGATTTTCCTGCTATCCATTATTGGGGGCTAGGGGTGACGAAGGAGTGGAGGGCTGTTAGCACCTCTGGGTATGCGTTGTATATCGCCTGAATGCGATACAAGTCACACGCTCTTCTGGCGGCAACTAGCTCCTCGGCCATTTTCTTGGCCCGGGGGGTGAGGAAGATGAGGAAAGTGCTGGAGATAACATTGAAGGGATCAATGTTGCCAGCTGTCATGGGGGGCGGGGGAGGCCTTTGGGCCACTGGGGTGGCCTTGGGGGTGGGGGCGGGTGGGGGTGGCACCACTTTTTTTGCCGTGCCGGGGCGGATGCGAGGATCCTTCCAGGCGGCAGTGGGTGGAGGGGGTGGGGGTTGGGGAGCTGATGCCACGAGGGCTGGGAAAGCCTGCTGGTGGTTCAGCTGGGACCATGGGCTGGGTCTTTGGGGGCTCAGTTTCACTGGGCCCTGGGTCTGAGAGGACTGGGGGGACTCGCGCTGCTGGCGTGCATTTGCACGCTTCGTCAGCTTCGCGGAGGTTGACTTGGGGGCCTTGGGGCACCCCCGATAATTGGCCGTGTGGCCGGTCGTGCCGCAGAGGACGCAGCTTGGCGGCTCGGTGCAGAGCGCGCGGTCCTTGGGCCGAGGGCACTCTGCTGTGCCGTGGTCGCCCAGGCACTTGACGCACCTGGGTTTTGCGTGGCAATGGGCCTGGGAGTGCCCATAGAGCTGGCATCTGTGGCATTGGCCGACGACGCCGCTCTTGTGCGGTTTTTCTAATTGGATCCCGGTGAGGGAGCATATGCTCTTCACCTGAAAAATAGGGTGGAGGGTGGCTCCTTCGACAGGTGGACACACCACCAGCACCATGTCGTAGGCCACGTTGCCCCTGGCCTTGTGCATCCTGTGTACCTCTTTAACTGGAATGCTCTGTGCTTCCAGATCGGCCTTGACTTCTGATGTGGGGATCTCTTTGGGGATCCTTCGGATCACCACTCGGGTGAGGCGATCCTCCGGGAGCGAGTAGGTGTGGAAAGCCACACCTCTCTGCCGGAGGAGCCGGGTGATCTCCCTGTAGTCCCTGGAGGTAGGGAGGGAGACCTTTATCCCTGTCTGGGTGGTTCGGGCGCTGGTGAACCCGATTTTTAGCTCGGTGCACCATGCTGAGACTTGCGTCCATTTCTCCTTGTCCTGAATGAAAACAGGCGGGGGAGGGGGGACTTTCCTCTGGGAAGAGGAGGGTGGCGGGATTTTTGCGACAGGGGGGGGTGTCACGGTTGGGGGGGAGCCTGAGGCTGGGACGGGGGAGTCCGTGCGGGGGGGAGGGGAGGGTCCGCCGGCGGGGGTGGTGGCAGCTGCCTTGCTGCTCTTGGGTGGCGGCTGCTTCTTTTTCTTCAGTCGGCGCCTTTTTCCGGCGGCGACTGTGAAGCTGTCGTCGTCTGAGGGGGGGGAGGAGGCCGCAGAGTCTGAGGAGGATATCTCCTCAGGCGACTCCTGGGCTCTTCTTTTTGTCGAAGCTTCCTCCGCGTCCATAGACGCCGGAGGGGTTAGTACAGCTTCGGGAGGGGAGGGGGGGTGCTGCAAAGCAGCGACCTTTTCGCCATATTTGGCGATGAATAGGGGGTCATTCATGATGACCTCCTTGAAGAAGAGATATACTACTTCGTCCATGGTGGATCGAAGTAGTAGAGTTTATTACGACAGAGGGAACCTATCCCACCCGGGTGGATTGGCCCGGGGGTGTGTACCCTCCCTGTCGGGTATAGACAGGGAGGTGAGTGCCTAAGGGTGAGCCCTAAGCTTGTATTCCGTTGCCAGTCTCAATGTGCAACGGGGCCCTAACTGGTCTAGCGCGAAGGGTGTAGACACACCCTAAAGACGCTAGGTGTGTAGCTGGAAAGGAAAACTGTTACCCAGTTCCGACTAGGAGATCCCCCAAGGCCGGAGGTCTGGGACCCGTCCAATTGACTGCCTAGCCCTGAAGGGGTTCGGCGGGTGTATTGGGTCAACACCCCACTCGGTTTTGTTATCACCGTTAGGTATCGGCCGAGGACCACGAAACTGTGGATTTAACCCTGAAGGGGCCTAGTGACTCTAAACAAAACAAAACGCGGACGTATGTTAAAGAAATAGGATAGTTAATAAACGAGCGGTCGGGTAAACAATTTGTCTACGTACGACCGGCTTGTTTATTTCATAAAGACCGGCGAGCACGGGGGCAGCGGGGCGCAGGGGGCACCTGTGGCGGCGTGCGAGCGGCGTCTCGGACGATCGAGCAGCGAGGGGAGCGGGGTGCGGGGAGCGCTTGCGGCGACACGTGTGGTCGGGGCGAGGGCTAACCGCTGAGTGTGCCCGAGTGCCTTTTTTTTTTTTTTTTTTTTTTTGATATGGCATCTCGTAGTTGACCTTGAGAGGTCGTGACTACTTAACCGGACTATCCTGTGGCTGCCTTAAGTGAATTTAAAGCCTCCAGCCAGGGCTACTAAAAGCTAAGCGACTACACGCTAAGGGCACCCCCTGTGGGGTACGAACCTCGGCTTAGGGTGTCGCTGGAGAAAACAGCAAGGGACGGCTGGATCGAATTATTTTATTTTTATTTCGGTTTGATGACCACGGCGTTTCCTAGTACTAGCTCTGAGAAGAAACGGCCGAAACAAACTCAGAGGTCATAGTCGGGAGTTTATATTTACTGGCTCAGCTGCGGCGCGGGCTGGCCTTCATCGGACAAGGGACGGGGAGGGCGATTACTACGTTGAACGCGTCGCGATGGACCTCGGCGGCGAGGTCGGTAGGTCGGTTTTTTGTGTTTTGTGCTTGTGGCCCTATTGGCCTCTTGGAGGAGGGTAATGGGGTCATCAGGGTCTGTGAGAACGTGCCTAGGTCGGCGAAGCTTACTTATTTTGGAGGGGGTGTACTTTGCTGCCGCGACAACCAGAGGGTTGTGATGTTCAGCGGCTGTGTCAAAGAAACGCTTGGATAGGCGTTTCATGTACTGCTGGATAGTGGGGATTTTGAGATCTAGATGGAGGATCTCATTTCGGACGAACCAAGGGGCGTTTGTTGCTTTGCGAAGAAAGCGGTTTTGGAGTGTCTGCATCCTATGGATATGACTGGGCTCGGTGTGTGCGAAGACTACACAGGCGTATGTCATGATGGGGCGTATGCAGGCTGTGTACAGGCGCATTTTGCACCTGAGGGACAGCTTGCTGCGCGGGTTGAGGAGAGAGTGGAGTTGATAGAGTGCGTAGGCGGCGCGCGAGCGTACCGTCCTTATGTGCTCTCCGAAGGTGAGGTGTTCGTCTAGGATGACTCCTAGGTATTTGGCTCGCTTTTCCCAAGGGATCGGCTTGCCAGACATGGTGATTGGTCGGGGGAGGGTGGGTTTGCTGCGCGGTTTGGAGTGGAGAACCGCTTGGCTTTTATCGGGATTAACTTCTATTCTCCATTTTTTAAACCAGTCAGCAAGTGCGTTGACAGCGGTTTGGAGATTTAGTTTAATTTGGTTGGGGCTGGTTCCTGAACAGTAAATGGCTGTGTCGTCTGCGAAGAGAGCGAGGTGGGCCTTTTTACTTTTGGGGATGTCGCTGGTGAACAGCGTGAAGATCAAGGGGGCCAGTACGGAGCCCTGGGGGACTCCAGCCCGGATGAGGTGGGGGGGGGGGAGATAGCTCCTTCGGTTTTGTAGCGGAAAGTGCGGTTTGACAGAAAGTCTCGCAGGATGAGCACGAGACGGTCAGGCACGCCGAGTTGGTACAGCTTGTATATTAAGCCGTTGTGCCAGACTTTGTCAAAGGCTTTCGCTATGTCGAAGTAAATAACACCTGTCAGCCTACCACGTAGGAATCCTGCGTGGATGTGCTCGGTGATACGGAGGATTTGTTGGACACTGGAGTGTCGAGAACGGAACCCGAATTGTTCGTCGGGAATGAGACCCTTGTTCTCGGCAAAGGCCCTGAGACGCTTGTAAATAAGCCTTTCATAGACTTTGCCGAGAACTTTTAGCAAGCTGATAGGACGGTAGCTCGAAGGCTCTGATTTTGGCTTGCCGGGCTTAGGAATGCCTATTACGGTCGCTTCCTTCCACGTTTGTGGGAAGATATTGTTGCCCATGGCTCCATTGAAGATGGTGGCCAGTAGGATAATCAGGTGGGCAGGGAGGAGTCGGATCACTTTATTGGTGATGCCGTCAGAACCGGGAGCTTTTTTAGGTTTGAGACCTCTGATAATATCCTGCACTTCGTCTGGTGTGACGGGAGGCAGAGGATCTTCAGGGTCTTCGACGGGTGGGAGGGAAGCTCTGCGTTCGACCTCCGCGTCAACCTTCAGAAGGTGAGCTGGGTCTACTGGTTGAGCGCTGGGGGAGCATTGGGCTTCAAGGCTGATGGCTAGACATTCAGCCTTGTCATCATCGTCAAAGGCGATGGTTTTATCCGGTCGGGTTAGGGGTGGAATGGTGACTTCTTCTCTGGATTTAAGAGTCCTTTGAAGATTCCAGAAGGCTTGGTGGTTTGGCTCTAGTTCGCTCAGCAACTTGTCCCAGCTGGCTTCACGCCACTCCGATATGCGTTTCTTTGCAGTTCGCTGCAAATGGCGCATATGGGCTTTGTTTGCTTCGCAGGGGAAGTTGCTGTAGGCACGGACTGCTGCATTCTTCTCGTTCAGTAGTTCACGTATGTCGTCAGGGAGCTTTCCGCGGCGGTCGTCCGTCGCTGAGATCTCCCTAGAACAGTCGTTCAAGACTGACTGTACGTGTTCCGTGAACGAGTCGATTGCGGCAGTCGTGCTCGCGACTGAGTCCAAAACAGCGGGAATGGAGTCTAAGTGGGGGGATCTGGTGGATTTCAGACTTTCGCCTACTTTCCTCCAGTCCGTTACCACTTTAGTCGTGGGACGTTGGTCGGGGTCATTTAGGCCAACGCGGGGAGCCAGTCGGATAATGACTGGTCGGTGGTCTGAGTTAAGCTCGTGGGACACTTCTATAGAGTCTAACCGTAGGTTGACATTCTTCAGAAGTGCCACGTCGAGGACGTCGGGGGTTTGTCCGGGGACAGCGGGGAAGTGAGTTGGGGTCAGAGGGCCCACAACGTCGAAGTTGAAGTGGGAGGAGAGGTCAAACAGGTGTCTGCCCCTGGTGTTGGTCCTGGTGCTGTTCCAGGCAGTGTGCTTGGCATTAAGGTCGCCCGCTATGATAACAGAGTCGCTCATGCCAAGGAGAAGGGAGATGTCGTCTGCGAGAAGCGCATAGTTTTCTGCAGAACTGGTGGGGGGGAGTGCCCGAGTGCCGGCCGTGCGGTCATATTTATAGTCGTCGCCCCCACTCTCGGGCAAATATTACAATAACAAAGATAGTGATTTGCTGTTTAACGTTAATTTGACATCGTAATAAACTGTAAAATAATTAATCTACTGATTTTAGAACCATCAAATTATGAATGTTAATTATTTAAGTGATTAAATATTGTGATTGCGCCGACACGGCCATTCTGACAGGCGGTGCGCGCTCTGCACCAGCCTCGTTGATTCTCTCCGCGATATCTGTAAGAATAGAAAGAACTTCCTCCGAGTTGGATATCTGAGAACAACTTGCGTTGCTTTATATTAAGTAGTTATGTAATAACAGGCAGTCTAAGAATATCAATAAGGTAATGTAAGTTTTTGGAGGTTCTCGAAGAGGTCTCGGAGGGTTCTCGGAGGGTTCTCGGAGGGTTCTAGGAGGGTTCTAGGAGGGTCTCGGAGAATCTCGTAGGGTCTCGGAGAATCTCGTAGGGTCTCGGAGAATCTCGTAGGGTCTCGGAGGGTCTCGTAGGGTCTCGGAGGGACTCGGAGGGACTCGGGGGGTCTCGGAGAATTCCTATTGCATTTGTTAGGCTATTTTGAAATGATTGAATTTAGTTACTTACCCTTTATTCTGATGGGTGGTTGTTTGGTTGCATTCGCAAGTTTCCTCGTACGTCGATGGTGTAGGCTCTGCTGCAGGATCTCGATGAGTAGGCAGACTTTCATACGGACATCGAAATCCGTCCAGTTTGTACACTTCGATCGCTTGATCGATATGCTGGCACCATTTTCGTAAACCGATGAGAGTAACTGGATCAAATGATGGTAGATAGACGTCCTTAATCCTTATTTTTGCTTCGGCTGGTGAATCACATAAGTGCTTCGACATTTTCTGCATCATTTCCTATATTTGCATCATAAATTGTGGTGGTATGCTGCCCATCTGCATTCCATGGTCGGTACATTTGCGATCTTGATTGGAACACAGGTTCTAACGGTGCATTGGTAACCAACACGGGCTCGCGCTGCTGGGTGATAGTTGGTTCTAATTGATCAGGTGGTGACGGTCTGATGAGGAAGCGGTTTGGGTAGGAGCTTCCTGCAATCCCACTTCTGATGACGGAGGAAGAACCTCCGTGGTGTTTTTAAAAAGTGTGACGTCAGCATAGCTGACGTCACAAAGGTTATCTTCACGATGATCACTCATTGTGGATCTTCCAAAGGAAACTTCACAAATTCCGCAACAACTTCTTTTATTCAACAAACAACGTAGTGACGTCACAACTAGGTCCTTACTGTTCGGTGGCTCAGAACTGAATGCCCGAGTGCCGGTCGTGCGGTCGTATTTATAGTCGTCGCCCCCACTCTCGTGCAAATATTACAATAACAAAGATAGTGATTTGCTGTTTAACGTTAATTTGACATCGTAATAAACTGTAAAATAATTAATCTACTGATTTTAGAACCATCAAATTATGAATGTTAATTATTTAAGTGATTAAATATTGTGATTGCGCCGACATATATATATTTTTTTATAAATTTATATTAATATATTAATATTAAAATGGTTAGGTTAGTTATTCAAGTAGGTTAAACTTTTTGTAAAAGTGTAAGGTAAGTATAGCTAATAAGGATAGTTGACATACACTGATACGCTATTTGTTACATTTTCTTTAGAAAATATTAGGTATAAAAATTTTCAAGAAAATATACAATTTGTTTCTAGTAAGTCTATACTTTTTAAACAAACTTAAAAAAGGAAGAGGTTCTACGAGTATGTTCAGTTGTCTTGACTTTTTACAGAACATTATACTCATCCTACACCATATATTTTGTAAACAAACTGGTACAGACATACCTAAACATTGAACGATCACAACCGGGGTAATAATAACTATTACATCCTCGCACACAAAGACATTAAAATTATATTTACAATAGACAGGACATCACGAACAAAATTGTAAGCCAATACTTTTGTCGACTTGGTTAAAAGTCGCTCAGTCTAGTGTCCGCGTCAAGACGTAACATGTGTCCACCAAGAATAAACATTTTCTAAGGAAATATGCCCTGTTGCGCTTTGCGTTACTGTACATCTCGTTATGGTAAAATGACTGGACCTAACTTCGGAATGTTTTTGTATGAATTATTTATATTTAGTCTGTAATTAAAATTTTAAAAAATTCTTAAATAGTTCTAGAAACTTTTTTATTATTGTAATAAGCGCCCTCTATTGTTGAATAGTTTTACTATTTTCATGTAGAGATGTAGTAATGTTGTTTATCGATCTAGTTATCGATAATACTTATTAAGTTGAAAACATATAGCTATATTTTATTGACATTTAAAATATAGCTAAATAAACTTAAAATATTACTATATTTCAAGTTTATTTATTAGTAACTCTATTTGAACATAATTTTGTCATATTAATGAACAAAATTGAATAGGTTTTATGTTATTTTAGGTTTTCGAATAAAACTTATGTTGTACGGGAAAAGTGTATACGATTTTTCCAGATAGACCGTAGAGAAGAAAATTGGCTTCCGTCTACTTCGTCGAAATTATGCTCAAAGCATTTTAAAAGTGAAGATATCTACTTTTTAAAGAAAGAAGATTTGTCGATCAAATTTAAAAAAAAAGGATCGGTACCTTGTACTAGTAATGAATTAGTAAGTTATTAATTTCAGAACTTTTCCACTTAATCGTAAAAATTGGGATAATATTTATGGTTAAGTGGATAAGTACATAAATTAGATAACTTATTTATAATGAAATATATTTATAAAATAAGTAGGTACGTATATGTAGTACAATGATTGCAAGGTACTTTGTGATTTTTAAGATTCCGTACCTAAAAGGTAAAACGAACCCTATTCATGAGACTTCACTATTCGTCTGTCCCTCTGTCACCACGCTGTATCTCATGAACCGTAATAGCTAGACGTTGAAATTTCTAGAAATTATGTTAGTATTTCTGTTGCCGCTATGACAAGCGCTAAAAAAAAATTATTTATTTTAAATAAAATATTTTCCCATACAACAAACATGATTTTTTGCTCCATATTAATAACAGAAACAGATAGACGCTTAAAAGGTTCACAGAATATTTGGTTATACAGTATGTTACAAAAACCCTGTCCGACCCGCGAAGGTGTTGTTAGGTATCGTTAGCTGATTCTACTAATGCGTACATAACCTGGCTAAACTAAAAAAAAAATACCCCCTTAAAAATAAATAACTTAAATAAAATAAATAGGTAATTTCATGGCAACACAGGCACAGGTCATGACCTCAGTTGACCTCATGCATGTAGGTATTGGTAGTCTAACCACGTTTATTGACTCTAGAAAGAAACAATGATACCTACTTAGGCAGCTCGTGAAAAGAACTTTTTTTTAAGTAGGAAGGTCGTCTGACCCTCCGAATGTATCTTCGAATTTCATTCGACGAGCACAATGGCTGTGGCGGAGATGTTGTTCCATATTTCGTTCACTAAGAACGATACCGGCCTGGCACCGTCCCACGAGATTAGCACGGTGTTTCACAACGTTAGTCCACTCCTACCAATCAACTGCTCGCCGAACTGATAGTGGAGGTACTCACGTACAGGTCGGCAAAAATATGGTGGGGCACCGTCATACTGGAACCACATTGACCAAGAAGTAGTCACATCCGAATCGTTCAACACCTGATCACAACACAACACAATTGCAGTTTTACTAGGTACCTTCCATCAGCAGGTTACATTACGTTAGAAAACTATATGATCACACAATAAACGATACGTCTATACGGACGCAATGTCTACGCGAAACTAATAAATTTAAAATAAAAATGATTTTTATTTCATAAAAATAGGTACTCTAACTGCACGGCGGTGCCCTTTGACTAGAGGTGTGAAAGTATTCAAAATATTTCTTGTATCGATTTTTGGTATCAATTTTGTATTTCAGAATTTCACGCATCGATTCAACATCGCATGGCATTCTTTAGATTTTAGAACTTTCACATAACTTAAATCAGGTGAACTTAAATGCTTTACATTGTTTATAATATTCTCCTAAAATCGTATTTCATAAGACCTTTCTAGTTCCTATTTACTAATAATAGGTACTTGTGTTACAATATTGTTATGAATAATTAATCGATAATCAAAAAAAGTACTTTTACCATTAGGTAATCTGCGTTTTTACAACAAATCATTCGAGCAGGTAAACGTTTCGAATAGTAGCGACAAAAACAAAACGTTATTACGCAAAAACTAGTACAGCTCTAATTATTCCTTTGCGCGTCGGCGGCTAGACACACTGACGCCGCCGACAGTTATAAGGTCTAAAATGGTGTTTACACTTTTTTAAATTTCCCGAATTTTGGGGAAGTTACAGTAAATTCGCTGGAAAAAAGATTATTTCAAAATTCATTAGTATTGTTACTATGATGATTATGCAAAATTTTATATTTTATTTGGTCATTTGTTTACCTAACCCTTATTATCCTTGTGGGTCGGACAGGGTTTTCGTAACATACTGTATATTCAAATTAAAAATAAAATAAATATTGAAGGCTCCCATTTTTAAAGATAATGAATGGTACGGAATTAGTTCGCCAGATCTTGTTCCAGCAGACTACCATTTTCTTCGTGATTTGGACAATTAATTCACACATTAGAGAGTTCTGCTTTCACACAGTTTGTGCAGTCTAGATCCTCAGAATTCTATCGCAAAGGTATAAACGACTTTCCTATTAGAAGGCAGCAATGTATACATAATAATGGTAACTATATTGATTAAATGTGTTAATTAAAAATGAAAAAATAAACAATTATTTAGATTTTCAGTATTAATCGGTAAATTTAAACTTTAACGTTAAGTTTCTATTTATATTAAAAGATTTATATAAATAGAAACTTGTAATCATTGAAAATATCTATAATTTTTCTGTTATCATAATACGAATAAACATCGTCGTAGTAACTTCTTTGAATATTATCGATAATTTTATATCGAAATGATACAAGCCCTACCACAGTTTTTTGCATTGCCATTTAAAAATATTTGCAAACAAACGTGTAGAAAAGAATCATTTTGGTAAAAACGAAATGCAAACAAAAATTTCAAAACAAAATGCGCTTTATGGCCTAAAAGTCTATTATAGTCAAAAATCGCAGTAAACTGAGTATTAAAATAATTCGTAAGCATAACACATCTAAAATGCCAATAGACGGTGTCACGGAAAATGAATAGTAGCTAATAAAATTCTAAAACAGTTTTTGATCTCTGTACAATACAAGTTTCACTTAATTTGTTTACTTTTCATATTTATTTACCCAATTTGAACTACACTAGGGTATTAAATCGGATCTGGCAACATAGACCACACTGGCCACCTACCGCGCAATAGCTGAATATATTTTATGTAAACTTATTTCAGTTTTACTATTTGATGTCTCCAATTGTCGATCTAATTTTGCTATATTGTACTAGATGGCGGAACTGGGCCATGGGATCACAGTTTTCTATGCGATTTTGACACATTGCCCTCTCTATTTATCTTAAATCTCTTTGCTCGCACACAACAAATTCTTGTCATTTTAAATGAGATTTTTACCTTAACCTTCGAAAAAATAGCGTAACACCTTAAAAATACGACATAGAGAAATTTGCATCGACCATATTGATTATTTATCCCAATATGTCATCGGTGTTGCGATTCTATAGTTTATACTATCTGCTAATAATATTTTATTTTTATTTATTGTTTAATCACAATAAATGCATTGATTAAATGTTGAGCTAAGCAGTTAGTTATTTTAATGCTTAATCAATCACGAGTCACTGATATAATATTGTATATCAGCATAAATAATAAAACGAGTGGATGAAGTTTATGTATTAAATTTACCGTATGGTAGTTTTATTTCGCACTGGCAGTCTGCGGGAAAGGGACACAGGGGTCTTTCGATGCCTCTCATTCGGAACTTTAGGTATGAATGCGTAAGCTTTGTGGCAATGTAAGCTTTATGGGGTAGGATTTAGGTTTATTTTTGAATGTTGTTGTTTAGATGTTATTATTACTCGTAATAATTCTATATATTTAAAGGAGACGGGCGAATGTTCATAGAAAGTTGGGCCTGAATGTACAGCAACGATTATCGCATTAAATCATTTCAATATTATTACTATTTAAAAAATAAAACTTTATTTATAATGGCAGTATGGGAGAAAACCGAAATAGGGTATTATTAGCTTGCAAAAAACTAACCTCATTTGCTTTTTTATAAGTTTTCTTAGAAGCTGTCAGCGCTCATATGGCATATTTAAGTAATTATTCAGACTTTTTTGTAGACTAGATTTTATCAGAATGTATTTTTATTACATTAACACATCGTGAGTGTGGTTTCCAAAGGGCCGGCGACGCGTAACAGCATATTAAATGTTACAAAGATGGAGGTTAAAAAAGAATTACGAAAACCATTTACAATCTAATTAAACAAAAGAGTAAACGGAAATAAAAATCGCATTTCTCTTATATTGATTTATTAATCGTATTAATATACAATTAATGCTGGAAAAGGAGGCGAAGCTCGTGAGGGAGCGGGTCTCTCAGCGTCCTCACGCCTCTAGCCGAAGCAGAAAACGCCCTGGGCCCCAATTCTGTAAACTAAACAACTTGTCAATACTGTGTCTGTAGTGTCTCAGTAGGATAGTCACCGACATTTGACATTCTATAACTTATTTTTGACCATAGACTTGCCACACAACTGTTATTGAAACGCCATAGTAATAATGGGTAATCTGTATCCTTATAATGTGTCTATGTCATTGTGATAGCTAAAGTTACCGTATTCTGTAAAAAATTTAAGCGTATTTGACAGTTGTTTCTATCGTTTTTGAATAGTGTTTTGGCTATAGAGCCGTTATCGAACAACGACACCCTTTTTGCCTATGATTTGCTTCGTATTTGTTTATTTTTTTGATATAAAGTAAAGTGTCCGTGTGTGCGCGCGTTTTAAGTTGTAACGTTATTAAAGTGGACATAAGTTTTCTACATAATGAGGCCTTCTTTGCCTACTTTGGCGGTGGCGTATGCGTATCTTGACTCTGGCTTATAATGCTGCCCGTCGACGTTTGTTTTTGCGCCAGCGCCGCAAATCTCGTGCACTCAAGAGACTGCAAGTAAATGCTTTTAGTGAACTTCCCGAGGCAGAGTTTATAAAAACGTTTCGACTTGGCATGGAGCAAGTAAGGGAGCTAATTAACGAGCCCATTCCCTTTCTCCCGAGACAGCGACGGTGGAGTGGAATCCCTGCTGAATTAAAGGTTTGACGATAAATTATAATTATGAGTGATTAAATTAAACTATCACAGTTATTAATTGCCAAAGTTTTTACTCACAATTTAAATTTAAAACGTCTAAACATTTCAGGTACTTATTGCGCCTGAACTTATATGCCACAGGGTCATACCAAACACTGGTTGGCCAAAGCGCATTACATAATGTCTCGCAGACTACAGTGTCAAGAGCTGTGAAACAAGCAACTGATGCAATGAACCAAATTTACCAAAACAAATACATATTTTGGCCAATGAATCCCCAAGAAAAAAATGCAATCAAGGCAAAGTAAGTGTTATTTTTAACATCAATAATTCATAGTTTTGAGATAAAAGTTGTTCATATTGTTTGTTTATGTTATTATTTACAGATTTTACTCATATTTTGGTTTCCCGGATGTACTGGGTTGTATTGATGGGACACATGTCGCTTTCTTCGTGAAGAGCGATATTATAACCGAAAAGGCTACCATTCTCTGAATGTCATGATTGTAAGTAAATATTTATTTTTAGACACAATCATGTATCAATAATAGGTTGTCACCAAATTCTACAAATTCTATAAATCTGTAATATAGTTTATTATACTTAAGTTAATATGCTAAATATTAACTTAAGTATAATAAACTTTATTACAGATTTGTGATGCAGAGTTAAATATATTGTGTGTTGATGCAAGCAGCCCGGGTTCAGCACATGATTCTATGGTGTGGCAAACACACCCACTGAGTCGGCATCTAAATGAGGTGTCAAGCGCTGGAGAGGAAGTGCTTATGTAAGGTATCAATTACATATTATTTATTATAAGATCACAGACTTAGCTAAATAATAACAATAATCTAAAGGAGTAGTAATCAATTATATATCAATTTTAGGTGATAGTGGTTATCCTTTACGGCCGACTATAATGACACCTATTTTGGATACAAGGGAGGGGACTGCTGAACACAATTATTACAAAGTTCATGTGTCAACACGCGACACAGTGGAACATTGCATAGGAGTATTGAAGGCTCGATTTAGGTTTGATATTTTATATATAATATAATACGTATAATTAACATCCATACATTTATATAATATTTATTTGTTAAGTCCCAGACATGCTACTACAGTCTAAACCAGCTTCTTAGAGAAGACTGTATGAGGTGATATGATGATGTATGTTCCAGATAAATAATAATAACTGTTATCCGTTTTCAGATGTTTGTTAGCAGCAAGAGCATTACACTATGACCCATCACTGCTGGGAAAATAATAAATACACGTTGCATGCTACACAACATTGCTAACCGCTGCAGGGTACCAGTCACAAGCGAGGAAGAAGATATGGAGCATCAGCTACAATATCAGGCAAGTCATTAAAAAACAAGATGATTCTAATGTTATATATTTTAAATACAAATAACAATTGACTACCTATCTAAATAAAAAGATAAAATTGGTATATTTTTATAAGCACTAACAATAAAATTTAAAACAAAAATCAACAAACTTAAAAAAAAAAATACATCAAATCTGTAAATGTGTAACTGAGAAGACAAGATGATTCTAATATTATATATTTTAAATATAGTTAACAGTTAACTACCGGTCTAAATAATAAAATTAAATTGATATATTTTTTATATAACTAACAATAAAATTTAAAACAAAAATCAACAAAGCTAAGAAAAAAAATATCACATCTCTAAATGTATAACTTAGAAGACTAATTTTACCAATGATGTACATGCTGTTGGTACCTAGTGATAACCAACAGCATGTAAATCATTAGTAAAATTAATCTTCTCAGCTACACATTACAAGTATATAATTCTAAGTATCTACAATCACACTAGCATTTTAAGAAATCTAATCAGTCTTATTTATTAATTAATCACAGGTCGTAGATCAGACAAGAAGCATGGAAAATCCGGGGCACCACTGTGTCAACCCAGAGCTGCAAAGAGGCCGGGCGATTCAGCAGTCGGTCATTTCAAGGCTGTGGAGAGAACACCAAATTTAATTGACAAAATTAAAAGAGTTTTACAATTTTCCAGTTTTGTTTTTTATATTTTATTTATCAGCCAAAAGGCTGCCACTAATAGATATAAGATATAAGCTAAGGTTGAATAGACCAGGCTTTCCTTCTTACAAATAAAATAACGTGACATAACCATCAGTGTAAAAATGAAGTAATTTCATAGTGATTATCAACAAAAATCAGAAGGCACACTGAAAAGTAAGCTGTTCAGTGCCTTATCGACTCTGACGATTATAACCTTTTTTTCAGAGTTACAAGTTAATACAAATTATATAATACATACAGTTTGTGGGGCGTTTTGAAGCACAGTGGTTATTGGCTCTCTTAGCCTCTCTGCTATTGCCTCTAATGCAGCTGCCAGTCTATTAGTGGCTTGGGCGTGCTCCCTTGTTGCCTCTGTGCTCAAACGCTCCATTGCCTCCAGCCTTACAGACGCCTCTTACGTAGTAACATATTCTGTTAGATAATTTTAAAATTTTACAGCAACAAAATATGGGGCAGGCAAATAATGAAATAGAAATAAGATTAATACCCACCACTTCTGTTAACTTCCAAAAGACTTCTCTGTCCGCGACGTCGACGTCGCCTCAGAGCTGGCAAAGACTGCCGCGATGCAGGAGCAGTAGTAGGAGTGCTAGGTTCCAGCATCCTCTCAACCTCCTGGCTTGTGGTGGGTCCTACTCCTGACAGTTGCAGCTCAGGCTGAGATATTGGCAACTCCAGTACTGCATCAGTGTTATGTGCAATATCTGTATCTAGCTGTAAAAGGAAAAATTGTTAGTATCCATTTCAAATAAAATGAACAAAAGATCATTTTAATATAATATAAAACACACTATTTGCACCACCTCTTCTACAATTTGACTGTTTTCCTGTGTAATGAAAATACAAACATTATTCATATGGCTAGCTATTATTATATAGGAAAAAAAAAAAGAAGTTTCAGTATTTAATACCTAATGTATTGCATTCCATAATGTGTACACAATAGTTGGTGTAATAAAATATAGAATCAATTATATGAACCCTGTTAGGCACAGCAAAGTACTTTATTTTTTAATAGGAGAGAGGATGAAGAAGCTCTTGTTAAGGAAAAACAATATAAATAATAATTAAAATAGTATCATTAAAGAACTGTATTTTATGCCTTTAGTGGTATTTATATAGTGGTATACTTAATTTTATTTTTATAATATATATGTATATATTGCATGAATGACATTATTATCCTTATTAATATTAATCATAATAAACTACTTAAATATTTTCAATTTTATTGAGTAGGTATTGTATAATGTTATTAATATAAATTGTGTACTCATGAGCACAATCAATTTCAAACTAACAGTATATAAGTGTTTACATATACTTTTTTTAAATTTAAGTGTTTTAAAAGAAATTTATTTTCTAGGCTAGAAAAATGAAAAATGGAATGTAGGTAATACATAGAAAAGGTTTTTTATTGTTGGTTTAAATAAGGGGAAGAAAAGTCAGATTGAAAAAAAATGCCCCGTTAAACTATTATATTCTTCTAATAAATATGAAAAGGAAAACTCACAGCTAGAGGAATCTGCACCATCTCCACTGAAGCTTGGCTGCTTTGCTGTAAAGTGAAAAAAAAAATAGTGTCTTATTTGTATGTCTTCCAACTCATTGACCTTAAATAATGATATTAATCCAATGCGGTATATGTTTTTGAATTAAAATCAAGGGAAAGTAAGTGGAAGGCTGACATCAAAGTATGTTGTCTGTACTGCTGGGTACCCAGTATTAACCATGCCCAGTGCCCAGCAAAACCATTACATATCCCTTACCTATACGATTATTCAATTTTTCAAATTTAAGTTATAAAACTCACAGACTGTGACGTGATGAGAGGATTATAGCGGACCCCTGGTAAGGGCTCCCCTATGTCGCGTCCAAGTATAATATTGTACAGCCTCTCCTGTATTGGTGAAAGCTTTTTCAAGCTTGATGGTCCCCCTCCTAAAAGCCAAATTATTAACCATTGAAAACTACACAGTTGTAAATAACTATTAAGGTAGAACTTAATGATAATTATTAATGGAGTGATAATTACATAAAATTATTATTATGCACCCACCTGTAGCTGACATTTCAGCCTTCTCCATTTTAATTTTTTTTATAACTTTAGATTTGTACTCATTGTAGTACTGAAAAAGGTAGAAAAAGTATAATGTAAGTATAGGGCATTTAAAAATATACATAAACAAGAGTAAGTAGGTATCTTATTCTTACCAGTCTCCATTGATCTGGCGTTTTTTGCACACAGTTTGCAGAGACGCTGTTGAGGATAGTAGAGCATTCCTCCCAAAGCCGCCTTGCCTGACTGCGACCTTCTTTGCTCCTGTTGCAATAGCCAAGAGCCAACTCTCGGTTGGACTCTAAAAAATCCATGAGAGCCGAGAGTTGGTTAACGCTCACACTTCCCATGATATTGTCGATCCTAAAATGAAGTTATGTGTAATTTCATATCATAACTCAAAAGTTATTGTAAAAAAAATTAACACACTTCACCAAACTTTTTTTTTTTTTTTTTCCCCCTTTTGGCAACTGAGCCGATATCGACTATTCTGCCAATGACATGTGGGGACAGACGAGCTGTCGAACTTCGCACTTCGTGGTAGTTTTCTAATATATTTAATAGGACAACACAAGTGTAACTATAATAAATAATAATATAACAACAGTATAACTATCTATACAATATGAGTACTAACATATAAATTTACAAAGGACAACACAATATATATATCTACAAAGTTATTATTACTACACACCAAACTAGAATTTGACCTCATTTAAATTTATAAAAGTTGACAAGAGGTGGATTAATTTTGGGGAAAAGTGGGTCAATAGGGAATGGAAGTTAATAGGAAGAGGGATTTTAATTTTGGAAAGCTTATGGTATAAGTCGAGAGATTGGGAATTTAAAGGACAAGAGAAGAATAAGTGATCCAGATTACCATCATCAAGACCGCATTCGCACAGGGAACTGTCACGAACACGAATCTTGTACAGAAATACTGGGCTGCAGCAGTGACCCAGCCTCAGTCTACACAAGGTTGCAACAGTTCTTCTGGACAATTTCGGACATTTAGAAAACCAAGGTTTCCGCTGGATGGCTGGTTGAATACTGGCGTAGTGCGCCCCCTTTAGTTTCGAACTTACCTGCCACACTGCTGACCACGAGTTGTAAAGCTTATGTTTGGTGTCAGACCGTAAGTCGTAGCTATGGATCACGTAGTGCTTCCGATCGACCGGGTTGGATGTAGCAAATTTTGCCAGTGAGTCTGCACACTCATTACCACCTATACCCGAGTGGCTCGGAACCCAAGCTAATTCAACGTTTAAACCATTGGTAGAACAAGTAAGTAGTAGTTGTAAGGTATCAAAGATGACTTTGCTGTGAAGTTTGGATTTAAGTTGATTTTGAGCTAGCGCCTGAATACTACTGCGAGAATCTGAGAAAATGACAGAGTTTTTAATATTGTGGGCTAAAATAAAGTTTACGGCTTCTAAGATACCGATACATTCCCCTGTAAATACTGAGGTCTCAGGAGGGCATTGGAATAAAAGAGCAATTTTGGAATTTTGGAAATATATAGAAATCCCTGTACACCCTGTTGAAGACAGTTTCGATGCGTCTGTATAAAACAAATTCCAACCTTCCCAGTACCTTTTAATGGCGCGATCAAAGTCGCCTTTCGCGTCCCGGGAATTTTTGCAGATACCAAGTCCCAAAACAACTTTTGGCCTAAAATGAATCACCTCATATGCGGAAGAAAAGACCGGGAGAGTGGGGTATTGACAAACAGGTGAGGAGAGGAGTTTAACCTCTTTGAACCTATTCATCAAGGGAATAGTTTTATTATTCCAATAGGAAGATGAGTTAAGAGAAAGGTAGATTTGTTCTAGAATGGGGAGTAAAGGATGAGACGATAGGGAGAAAACTTTTGATAAGAAGCGATCTGCTAAGTATTGTCTACGAAGGTGAAGAGGAGGTTCTGCACATTCAACCTGGAGCGCGTTTATGGGGGAGGATTTCATGGCACCGGAAATGATCCTCAAACATTTGGCCTGGACAGAATCCAGTCTACGCAAGGCATCTTTGTTGCAGGGTTCAATTAAACAGCTGCAGTAATCAAGAACGCTTCTGACCAGCGCATTGTAGACCAGTTTCAAGGTGAAAGGGTGAGCACCCCACCAGACACCTGCCAATGCCTTAAGGACCGAGACTGAGCGCTCACATTTTTTGACTGTATGAGCAATGTGGTCAACCCCCGTCAATTTGGAGTCTAAGGTAACCCCCAGGAACCTGGCCTTATTCTCGATTGGGATAGCTTGGCCGTCAATATTAATGCCTACTTGGGGGATAAGGCGTTTGCGACTGAAAATAACCGCTAAACTTTTTGGAGCACTTAAAGATAACCCGTGACCTAAAAGCCAATGGTTTAAGGAGGACAGAGATATATTAATAGAATGGGCGGCATCCTGGATGGATTTGTCACAGACCAATAATGCAATATCGTCAGCATACTGAAGGACGTTACAGTTAAAATTAAGACAAAAGGGAAGATCAGAAGTATAAATATTATATAAGATGGGACTAAGCACGGATCCCTGAGGCAGACCTCTCCAAACCGACCTCGGCTCAGAGTTCTCCCCAGAAATCCTGAGTATATATGTTACTATAAATTCTTACTTACCTTTCCGCACTGTTGAATGAAATTAGGAATCCAAAAATTTGCTAAAGTGCCCTCGGAATTGAGCGATGGCGGCGGGCTCTTATCTGTCTGTGATAAAACTATTGGAAGAACTTGATTCGGTTCTTATTTTACTTCCTATTAAAAATAAAGAAAGTTGAGTCTATTAATCTAGAATTCTAACAAGAAAACGCTTTTGAAACCAAAACAGCCGCTCAAAGTTTTGTTTGTTTAAGTTTTCTTTTTTATTGTAAGATTCTGGCTCGGTTACTAGACCTTTAAGCCAATTATGGTTTTAGAATGTCAATAACAAAATTGTTGTGATAAAAATCTTTTTCTTTTTTAAGTAAAGGCACGTTTTTAGTAAAATTTAATGTTTTTGATAATAAAACGGTCTTAAATTATTAAAACAACCATTTAATAGAAAGATTTTATTGTTAAAAAAAGATTTTAGTAAGTAGTAGCTTTGGCGCACCTCTATAATCGCATGGTAGGTTTTTTGTTAGCAACACTAAAAATGATTGTGCTGATACAATATAGAGATACTATAGACACACTACAGAAACGTTATTGAAGTTGTTGTAGAATGCCCTATTTGCAACAGTCGCAAAATAATTCCTATAGTGTGTCGATAAAATATCTATGGCATGTTGCTTAAGACAAAGTTACAGAATTGAGGCCCTGGTCGGGAGACAATATCGAACTCCCGGCCACCATAGGCGCGGGTATGCGGAGTGAACAAAAAAAAAAAGAATCAAAATCAAAAATCAATTATTCAAAATAGGCTGAGAATCAGCACTTTTTGAACATCGTTATTACATAAGACAGTCCCCCAAAACGCCCACCCATCAACACTTCCTAGTGCTTTCGCTGGGAAGAAGTGGTGGAACAAACTCTCCAGCGGCACAGCTGTCTGTTCATTTAAAAAAAACAAGACTTTATACAATACTATGTAGGTACAGTAATGAAGACCAGAAAACAACAACAATGAAATTATTTATCATATGCCAGCTAGCCACGCCAAAATACCAGCAAAGCAAAAATAAAAAATAAAATATCATTAAAATGGAAATGTAAATAAGTAAAAACTAATTACTTAAATATAAGCCCCAGGTATAAAGGGTGTGACAGCTCACATATTTATGCATTGTGAAAAAGAAAATTATATGAACTCGTATGTATCTTATATTTCTCCAGAATTAGCTTACTGAAATTCTGGAGAAAGATGTCATTTACAGAATAATATGCCTTTAAACAAAGCTTGGATTTGATTTGCGCTTTAAATGCATTGTAAGGCAAGTCTAGCAAAGCAGAGGGTATTTTATACAAACATAACAACCAACTTCCAAAAAAAAAAGCACTACAAAGTGAGATAAACGAATTTTGAAAGTCGGTGGCAAAAAGGAATGCATATGTTCACGATCATGATGTCTTTGGTTTTTATATATTCGTTTGTTAGCTACATCAATATTAGACTGTGAAGTTGATTCATCATGTTCACTTGATACATCTACTGATGCTGAAGGTCCAGATGGTCCAGTCATTAAATGATGAGCATTTCTATCAGCTCTCACCCAGCAACGATGACATGTGAGAGCTCGAGCTCTTGAAATCTAAAAAAAAAAATATATCATGAGTCTTTTTCTAAAAAAAGAAGTAATACATACATGACTCAGTAGTCTGTAAGCAATTCTGTAAGACCTAATATTTGTAAATAATGTAACTTCTTTGCTAGATACTAACTTAGATACACTGTTTGTTATGGTCCCACAGACAAACCGTGAAAACGGTTTTGCGGTTTTGTGCTTTTATCTCAATGTATTGTACACTAGATTAAGAAAATAAATAATAATAATAAAGTAAATCTCTTCTAATCTACACCTTCTGGAAATACAGGCTGTAATATAATTAGTTGTTTTTTTTACACTAACTTTTGGCCTAACTATATGATAGTTTCCTTTTCCATTTAATTTTTTCTCATGAATGTGACACTAATATACAAAAATGATTCTCTAAAGCTGACTGCTATTTCAGAGATTAGTGTGAAAAAAATATAAAAAATGGTAGTATAGATAGTGTGTGTGTGGTAGTACAAAATACAAAACAACTAAACCTAATAAAAACTTACAGTCTGAGGCAATATCCATTCAGAAATGACTGCATGAATTCTTCTTTCACGTTCGGTGTTAGTGTGCAATGAATGAGATCTTGCCCGCAACACTGAATGTCCACAGTTCACACACACTTGGCGATGTACAGTCATAAGAGATGGAAGTTGCTCATCTGTGCCCAAGGCAGTCACAGCTAAATCTCTGCATCCTTGGCAAATGTGATGAGATCTATTGACCTACAACAATATTAGATTGTTATTTACAGCTTCAACAAATAAAAATTACAGAATTAGGTATGATGCAGAAACAGCGAGAAAACTGTATCTTTCAGAATTGCATGTATATTACTTCTTACTGACATTGTGGTCAAACTTGGATTATATTATATTAATGCTTTCATATAAGGTTATTCAATTTAACTATTGTTTCATTGAATTGTTGAATTCTTAAAGTTATAAAAAAAGAACTATCTTCCGTAATTGATAATCAAACTGTAAATCTTACTTGGAATTTAAATAACTCAAGTGCATTATAATGAGATATATATATATAGGAATATTATTATTGAAACTGGCTTCAATAATATACCTATATATAGTTATCCTTGTTATACTGTACTCGAAAACTGCTTATCACAAAATGAAGTTTTAATTAAATACATACGTTTTAAATAAATACCTACCAATTGAGGTGCAACCCAATGCTGTATAACTGAAAGAATGCTTTCCGCTTCTATTTGTCGTAATCCGATAGAAGGATTACTCTGTTGTATGCCGCAGTTGATGCAATGAAGACGTTGGTCACTCATTTTATGTTGAATCGAAATAAATGCGTGGGTCGTCGGTCAAAACAATAACCGTCAGAATCCTAAATGCGTAGCCAAAGCTGCAAAAAAATATAATAGCACACGAAAATACAACAAAATATGGCAAATTCAAAGCCGGAAGGGAATGATATGTGAATGTGACGTTTGTCGTCACGTTGCCCACCAGAGTTTTAGTTGCCTGTATAATAAAAAAGTATAATTAATCGATTATCAAATCGAACCGTTGATCAATTTGTTTTAAGATGTTTTTGTTAATAACGAAATAATAGATAATATAATTAAGTCCTTTTATTAAAAGATTTTCTAAACCGAATCGGTAGAAATATACTGATTCATTTTTAATTTTATTTTTATTTTTGTAATAATTTGATTTATCGATTATAACTTATTAACGATTGGTATTTCATCTGGTAACATTGTTGAAAAGTGAAAGTAAAGAAAGTCAGTATTATTTACGTTAAATAATATCTTTTATATTCCGGCGATATCAGAATTAGTAATAAATGATTGAAAACAAAAAAATAAATGAAAATTATTGACAAATAATTCATTTGTGTACAGGTCAGGCCCAATTTCGCCCGTCTCCTTTCTTTGGGTGGGATAGCCAAGATGAGTGCCACGCTCATTTTTAATTGTACTTTTGAATTATTTATAGTGTCGTTTACTAAATAAAAACGTGAGATTTATGTAGTAAAAAGTGCATTCAGTGAATAAATTCATAAAGAACAGTGAAATATTGTAGTATAGTGGCCACATCACGTCTTTACGTTAAACCCTTCCTAACCGGCCTCACGCATGAATCGAAAGGAGTTAGGTTAGATTAAGTTAAGTTAGGATAAGTTTAGGGTAAATTAGGATAAGTTGGCATATAAACTTACCGAAGAAAAAAGTTACTTAAGACTAGGCTGTATGGCGTATTCTGTCTTTGCCTTTTCCGTTCCTCTGAATGGAAAGAAGTGAACCAAAAAAAAGTCTATGGTGAGAGGGTTTGGCGGGAAGGCCAAAATGAGTGCCACGCTCATTTTTCATTGGGCTTTTAAATTATTTATAGTGTCGTTTACTAAATAAAAACGCGTGATTTGTGTAGTAAAAAGTGCATTCAGTGAATAATTCATAAAGAACAGTGAAATATTGTAGCATAGTGGGCACATCATGTCTTTACCCCAAACCCTTCCTGGTCGGCCTCACGTGGGAAACGAAAGGAGATAGGTTAAGTTAAGTTATGTTAGGATAAGGTAGGATAAATTAAGATAAGTTAGGATATAAACTGAAGAAAAAATTGGTTGTCTGTAGAACTCCGTCTACTGCCGATATTTGAACGTGACAACGTCTATTACATGGTATTTTTTTCTAGGGGTGGGGGTAAAGTAGGCGTGGACTCCGTGTGGCGTCAGATTCGGCCGTTACGGTGTTTTCGAGAATGACTCCACGCCGTACCAATTTAATAGACGTTGTCACGTCAAAAAGGTTACTTAAGACTAGGCTGTATGGCGTACTATGCCTTTGCCTTTTCCGTTCCTATGAACGGAAAGAAGTAAACCAAAAAAGAAAAAAAAATGTCTATGTTGACGGTGCGACAGTGGCAGTGTTGCCATTGCTACGGCAATTCTTTCTTTCTTTATTTTTTGGCTTCGCACGGTCTGTGCATTTAGCCAATGTCAAGTAATTATGAATTATTCATGTAGAAAAAGACTGCAGCGTGCCCAGTCTTACGTGTGAGGTTTGGGACTAAGTCATGATGTGGCCACTATGCTGCGATATTTCACTGTTCTTTATAAACTATTTACTAAATGCACTTTTTACTACATAAATCACGCACTTTTATTTAGTAAACAACACTATAAATAATTTTAAAAGTCCAATGAAAAACGAGCGTGACACTCAGCTTGACTTTCCCGCCAAAACCCCGCTACGGCAATTACCGTGTACTACGGCTTTTAGGTCAGAAAATCGCTAAATCTACGGGCTACGGCCTTCACCTTAAGGCCGTAGCAGAATTTACGGCTTTTCGCAAGTTCTACAGTAATTCATTAATTTATCGTAACTTTTAGAGTGGACAACGACTTTACAAATATTTCGAGTATGTATCCGAATATTCAGAATGCCAAGATTGTAAACTCTGTGAACGGGGATTTCCCCTCATAGAACGCTTCTTAATACAATAATGATTCGAAAACTAAAAAAAAAAAACGACTAAAATGTATAAAAAACCCAAAACACTGTTTTTGGGTAATTTCTTTGACAAGTACTATTTTATTTATCACATCAATCTTATATTATAAGAAAGTACATATCTTCCAGTTTACAAATACATTTAAAAATTGCCGGAGTCTGAAACTTTTTCGAGTGTATGTTGGCCAAAAAGTGGCTCTTATCAGCCCACCTCCTTCAATATAAAGGCCATTTTATTTTCTCCACAAAAATTTGTCACAGACACGGCCGTCAGTCGATGTTTTTCCTTATGAACACGGCTTTTTTACCATAGATACACGGCCGCCTCAAAATTTGCGTTGGCAACACTGGACAGTGGACTTGACACATGGTCTGTGAGACTGACGGACGGACAAAGTTTGAAGCAGGTTCTTTTTTAATTTTGTGTATACGGGTGCGTGCGTAGCCATACTGGAAGCTTGTTTATTTATAGAAGTTCATAACATACATTTTGGTGTCATCTTTACGGATTCCTTAGTTGCCTGTAAGCTTTAGAGCATAGTCCTTTCAAGAGCAAACTGCACAGCCCAATTTTGCTCCAAATCAAAAAGTCCCTTTTATCTTGTGCCAAGAATCTTAAAACCGCCTACTTGGTTTGGGTTCCAAGCCACTGTGGCATAAGAGGAAACGAGTGTGTCGATGCGCTTGCTAAGGACGCTGTCACATTCCAAGACGCTGACCTCAAGTATTTTAATTACAAGTAAGCGGAAAGGTGCTTTTTATCACGCAATACAGCCTAATGTTACACCCAAACCTTGTTTTTACCCATATAAAAAACATCAAAGAGGGTAATATCTTATATTTCTCGTCTCCGTATAGGCCATTGTTGTTCCCTGGTATTGCTCCACAAAATCCGGGTTAGAGACACATAGCTCCGTGAATGTGGACTGGATGAATGTACATGAATTAGACCATATATTTTTCCAGTGCTCCAATAATAATCCAGCTGATGATCTGTATAGTCGTCTTCCTAAGTTACATATCCCTGTCCCAACTAACTTTCCATCTTTACTAATACATTCTTCTCCAAAGCTATTTGGAGCTTTGATGGATTTTATTCATATTAATGACATCCAATTATGTTTTTTTGTGTGTTTGTCTATGTTCATATTTAACATATTTTTATTTTTGTTTGTTTCAGTGTACCTACTAATACTTGTCTACAAGTTACACATTAAATACAGTATTATCAAATTATTATTCGATTAGAATTGTTTTTTTTAAATTTTTAATTCTTAGCTTTCGCACATTCTCTTAAATCTCATTAGATATTGGCAGAATTGTTGACATCGGCACCATTGCCATAAATCATTTACCACTTTCGAAAACTTTTAATCATGGAAGTTACAAATGTCTCATATTTCTATCAGTCCACTATTGAAACTTAAGATTCGTTTCATGTCAGCATTGTGTTAGTGGGAAAGAGAGAAGTTGTCATGTGCTCAGAAAAAGTAAATTTAACTTGAATCAGTTGTTGCATTCAGTGCTTAAATAATTGTTGTTTCTCTTTCTATTTTATTTTATAGTAATCAAACAGGGTATAGGATTTCATATTCAGTTTTTGTTAATCAATATATTGCTTGCAGTGCTGGCTCGTGTTTGGAAAATCAGCCCTAAGTTTCCAATAGAGATTCCTAATATTTATAAAGAGAGAGGATAGTTGGTTCCTAATTATTTATTAAGATTTTTTTTTATTTACATGTTGTCTACAACTTAAAGGACTGATAAAACCAAAGATATTGCATTTCCAAGTTTTGTTGTTTGTTTTGTATGGATTTATTAAAAATATTGTGTTATTGTTTCACCTTCAAATGGGGACTGTACAGTATGTATGTCAGTGCCGGATTTATGTTTTTTATGAGTGTAGGCTACTTTATTTCCGCCGCCCCAAGTACAAACTTACATACCTACCTTTCTAAAATAATAATTTTCCATTTTTAGTAAAGAACGCCTTACAGTTAAATAAAATTAGACCTAGTCATTAAGAAGGAGCGTAATGAAATAAAAATCAAGATATACATTTTTTTACGGGCCTTTTTAATAGCAAAATCATTAATAATATCTTCATAGTTTATGGTGTTCATTATCTCGGCTTCTATGTAGAGAAGAGCTAGAGAATTAATTTTTTCTTGAGACAATGAAGACCTTTGATAATTTTTTACGCGTTTTAAACAGGAAAAACTCCTTTCCCCAGAACAATTTGTAGCAGGCATGGAAAGTGCAATGCGGAGAGCTATATCCAAGTTAGGGTATACATTAGACAGACTTTGATTCCTCAAAAAAGTTGAGAGACTGAGTAGTTAGTTTGATTCAGGCTTCAATGCACACTCTGCAGTTTTATAAGAGGAAATGTGACTTTGAAAATGCACACATTCTTGAATCAAATCGTCCTCTAAATCATTGGTATAATATTTTACGAGAGATTGAGCTTTTTCTGTAACTGTTTCCGTTGAAAGTTCAGTCATTTTTGTTAAAAATGAAAATATGTCCTTAAAGTTTAAGTAAGCATTATGCCTTTTCTGTATTTCAGCTCTCAGTCTATCAAGGATGACCAAAAAGGTATTCACTCTGAAATAATCTCTAGAGTTGGTGGGTATTTCAGGTTCTTCATTCGTTGTTTCATCCGTCATCTTTTTTCTTTTAGGTTGTCTTTTTATTTTATCTTGATATTCCTTAAGTGTGCTCATCTCCATTGCTTTTTCTTCGAAATAGTGAAAGTTTTCTCTTTCTGCTATTATAAACTCTACTAGAGATCCATAGAGATTAGATACCTTCAATACATCTACAGATGAGCTCTGAATCTGAATGCTTACTTTATTTAATCTTTCCAAAATAACATTCCAAAATATGACCATGAATGCAGTTACAGGCATCTGCTCTAGCCGACCAACGAGTGAGGTTCACTCTCTTGAGTGTTTTTCCTCTTCCTATCTCATTCGTTAATTTTTTCCAATGTTCAGTTGACTTCACGAAGAAAGTATATGGGCCATTATCCACTAACTGGAAACTCGTCCATAGAAGCATGTCTATAGAATTTTTTTGTATAAAATAAAAAATTGTGCATAAACTATGAGACGTAACAATAATTTAAATATGTATCTTGAAAGACCCAATTTAATATCCTCTTATTTTGTGAGTTATGGACGATTTTCAGTAAATTCGTGACAGGGGACTGAGCTCTCTTCCATGGGACTGTTTTTATGAAAGAAAACACATATTTTATTGGAAAATTATAAGCGAAATCTTTAATTCTTTTAAGTATCACAATTCTTATACTCTCAGATCGCATTACATACGATTTCAACTAAAACAATTCTAAATCTTACACATAACAAAGCTAACCTTAGTTAACTTATAGAAATCTACGAACTGAACTAACAATATCCCTTTTTGGGTATTCAGTCTTTAAAATCACAAGATAATTTAACAAACTTAATGGAAACTACATATATAATCATAATCAACATAATTAAACTTATTTTTCAAATACAGGTAAAGAAATGGGGAAAGTATAAAAAATTCGTTTGCCTTTCAACACAATTTGTGGGTTTGGCAACTTTTCTATTATGTTTTCGTAAGCTACACCCGAGACGTCGTTTTCGTCGATACTAAACATCTGACCCTTATCATCACGAATCTTCATAAACATTACAGTCAGTTCGGCATCCTCGTCGTCTACCTGGTTTACAATACCCACATAGCGATATTCTATGTTTTTGGCCGGAAACTTAACTAAAACGTGATCACCTACTTTATACTGTTCACAGGAATAGTGACATTTTGTGGAACTGGGTCCAGCAACATCTTGGAATTCAATACTGTCATCACGTGGATTAGTTTTCATATTGTTTGTGTCCACACAGGTGCTGATAGGGTTGGAGTGGGTTAAACTACATATGGGTTCATTTTCGCTTTCAGACTCCGTGTAAATGTCATCGACAGTCAATTTGGTTTTATTCTTGTAATGAATGACACCTAAATTAAAATGTTGGCATTTGTCACTGCAGTTACAACTTAGACTTTTCATTTCGAGATCGGTAGTTCCCTGTGACAATCCCAGGGGGCTCTTTGATACTCTGCCCTTCACTTGATGCACCTTCAGTGTGCCACTGAAGCTCTTAAGATTTGTCTCATCATTCTTAATATCGGCGGACATTTTTTTAATTACTTCGTCCTCAATTGTAAATATACAAATCCTGGGACATCTTTTGCGAATGGCTTCTACAAAAGACTCCAAACTATCAATATCTCCACCTGCGGCAACTACAGCATCGGCAGTTCGTTTGCATGTAGCACCAATCCCGTCAGGGGCGCCCTTTCCATGGCCACTCTCCGAGAAATTCCACGTAAACTTTTCTATGTTTGGGACAGCTAGATGAAGCTTTGTCGCTAAAATGTTAAACATTGTCTTATTTCTGTACTGTGTTACAGGCCCGTCACTGACAAAATGAATGTAGGTAATTTGAGGCAGCAAAGATTCAAAGATTGGCTGTAAGTGAGCCCATATAGAAGCTGGAGAATGTGTAGTGTTCTCGGAAACTGTGCAATAGGACTGAATGTTGTCTTTAGTGTAAACTACAACAGTATGCATACTGAGCTGAAGTCTAGATCCTCCAAAATGGTACGCTTGTATTTCTCGGTTGTATTTAGTGCAGTAATTTTCAGAAAAGTCCATGTGTATTATTGCTTCTTGTTCATTGAGATTGGTCTTTAAATCTTTAATGGCTTTATATTGATGGACTATGTTTCTCTCGTGTTCAAAGTAACCCTCTAATTCGTTGTGCAACTCTTCTATTAGCTCACGGGGACGTACCACAAAACTTGTTTTGAGATATTTAGTAACAGAGCGGGGTTGGTTTGACTTTGGGTCCTTGTAAACTTGTTTGGTCGCCATCCATTTTTTATATTCTATGATTTGGCTGTCATCGAATTCCTTGTAATGGGGGTTCTTATCGACGCAGCGTTGGCAATTTCGCGACAAACACTGCTCGTTGTAGCGATTGCAACATGTGTCTTCAAGTAGCTTATTGTGTCCACTGTAAGGCAGGATTTTGCGATTGTGTAATGCAGATAGTTTCAAATCAATATTATCATGCTTTATGCAGAGGCATGTATCACGGTCGTTCACTTTTGGTATAATAACCCAAAAAGGGCGTAATCGACAGAATGTCTGATAACTGATATTAAAGTTATCTTCCTTAAACTTCTTGTGCAAGTTCAGCATTGTATCCAAAAGGTACCGTTTTTGTTTCTTCACGCCCTTTCGGGTTACACATTCGCGTTTTCCTGCACCAAGTCTACTAACTTCATCTTGCTGGTAGAACTTTCGCACTGTCTTGATACGTGGGAATGTCAGTCCATCACGTCGAGTCCGTTTGCTGGGCATCAAACTATCTCTTTGTGCCGATTTACGGGATCCTTTGTACGATATCGCGCTGTCTTCACTTCTCCATAGTTTATACTTGTCCACAAGTTTACCAGAGACGACTTTTTCGAAAATTTGCTTTTCTTCATTGGTTCTCAATTTTCTATAGTTTTCTTTTAATTGGTTATTAAGAACTTCCCCAAAGAGCGCTTTTTTGACAACATCTTTGCGTGTATCTGGTGTTTCACATAGTTTGTGTAATTTAGTGTTAGGTGTGTCAATTGAATTTTTTGAATTTCGTTTAGTCAATCTCTGGAACTTCTTTTTATACTTCTCCATTTTCTTTTTGTAATAATCAACCTGCTTGTTCTTTTGTCTCATAATCCGGTCCCGTCTATTTTTAGCTAATCTCTTTCTGGCAACTACTCGTTTACTTCCTGGAGATCGTGGCCGCTCTATAATTGGAGAATCTGGTGAAACTTGGTCTGAATCCGGCGTGTTTTCCCGAAGATACGTATTTGTAACTTCCTTTAAAGTTTTCTTCTTAGCGCGATAAGTGGCTCCATGGGCTCTCCATTTTTTAACAGCCGTTCTGTGCTCACGATCAGTCATATCTTTGACTAACTTTCTGGAGCCATTTTCTTTTTTTATCTTGTACTTCTGACGCTCTTTTTCTCTCATTTCTTCTCTTTTCTGTGGATCATTTTTTATTCTTTCACGTCTCAATCTTTCAGCCAACCGTTTCTGTTCCAAAATTTCTTCCCTAGTCTTTGGTTTCTTCTTAGGTGCCATTTCGGAGCGTTACCTAAAAGCAATAGCGTAATTTATAATTATAATAATATATAAGCAACAGTTTTAATCTGAAACTGCATATAAAAAGTCAGCTTCAAACAGAGTCAGTCCCGTGTTGCATAACGCAGTCCCCTGTAGCATTTCAAGCCAGGGGACTGTGACCACGGGACTGCGTATTTCACACTAAATAGTTTCTAACCTTAATATCTGATGAAATTTCTTAAGTGTAACAATGGGAATTAGTAAAGCACTTCTTGTGTTATTATTCATAAAATTATTATAATTTAACTACTATATATTGTCGAAAATCAACCTACCAGTGGACTGCGCGGGCAACCAGAGCGTGCACGTTGATCTCCTTCACAAGCGAGCTTACCACTGAGCAAGATGGCGCCGATCCGCTTCTCGCTGCACTGTGGCGAAGTTCACACTGCTTGCTATTCGTTTCGCGTCTTAAACAATGACGCCAATGTTAAGTCAAATTTTGGCGCAATTTTTTAAATTAGCCACGGGACTGATCACGTACTTCTGGGGACAACTTTCAAGTTCGATTTTTATAGTAAAATAAAAAGTAAAAAATATGTATTTTAATGATCTTGATGCCTACAGCATTACAGTTTTGTTTGCTTAAATTAAAGTTGCACATTTGAAATGCTAAAAATAATTACGCGCAGTTAGGTCTATAATTTTGGAATCGGGGACATAGCACGGGACTGATTTTGGGACTCCTACAAAGAGTTTGTTGTAATATAACATTTATAATGTTATTGCTTTGATGCTGGCCTACCAAAAATTCGTTATATACTATCGTTTTTCATAAATATTATACATAGTTTGTTGGTAGTAACGAAAAAAAATGTTGGGGACAACGATTTTCCAGTTAGTGAAGAATGGCCCATATACCTCCTCTAGCAACATAAAGAAGTGGCAGGCCTCTGTACAAGACTCAGCGGCCGAGGTTCCTACCAAATTCAATGAATGAGCTGCACAAGGAACAAACATAGCAAATTGTGCTTGTTCTTGAATTTTGGCTTGTAAACCATTGTAACCATTGTAACCATGTTAGAGGCATTATCATAAGACTGACCGCGGCAATCATCGAGGTTAATTGTTTAACTTTTCTAGCTCTATAGTAATGGCATTAAACATATCTTGAGCCTTGTGTCCTACAGAAGGCAAGAATTTAATAAATCTCTCACATGGTTCTCCATTATCTAAAACATATCGAATCACAAGTGTTAGCTGATCTATTATATTAATAATTAATTAATTAATATCTATTTAAATTTACTTGTGAAACATTTCAAAACAAGGGGCATAAAGATACCTTGCAAACTTTACACATGTATTTGCTGCGTTGTTCTTTTTCACGTGTACTACACATTCTGCATCTTCGAAATTTGGTCAATTCAGGCATGTGGGATCCTACGTCCGATTTTCGAATCTCTTCCGGTACTGAAATGATACCTCCTTTTTTGTTTCTGAACACGGGCGCGAGGATTTTTCTTGACGATATATTGTTGATGAGTCCTCTGCCCAATCGAAACCGGAATTCTTTATGAGAGTTTCTTCTTTCCGAATGTGACGTCATATAAACAATATAAGAATTGATGACGGCTGCCTCCAACAAGAACCAAAAAAGTCTATGCCAATTCTTCCACGACTTTCGTCCTAGCGGGTATGATGCTCTATAGTGATCAAAATGATCAACACCACCCATGAACTCTGTATATTTTTAGATCGAAAGTGGACAATATATTTTCTTCTTGGTACCATCTTTCTGTTTCCTCTCAATCAATTCAACTGCTCGAGGATCAAACGCAGTAGTTCCAAGAAAAACATCCTTAGTATCTTTCCATTTCAATACTCCTATAGGTTTATTATACTTGTACAGAAACTCGCCCGTTCTCAAAGCTGTTTCTTTCTTTTCTTCGCGGGTTAAATTTTTTCCTGTTATCAAATCTGGTAAGCCCTTAGGGGAAGGGGGGGCATAACGGGGACTTTAAGGGAAAAAATAAAAAAAACAGTAAACATAAAATATTTTTTAATGAAAACTAATGACAACACTTTGGTTACTTATTAAGCTATCATTTGGCACCGAATTTGGTGAAGTAAGAAATCAAATAATATTTTTAATTTTAATAATACAAAACCTTAATGAAAACTCCATCGTGCCCCGGGGTAGGGGCAGTATGGGGTACTCAGTCTGGGGCAGCACGGGGTACACTATTTTATTTATCACAGAATAAGCAGATGTGGATTTCTTCCAAATCAGCGTCATCAACTCCTGCACAGGCTGTATGGGCCCACTGTCCACATAATTGGCAGGCCACCCAACGCTCCGAAGACTTCAAATAAGTGTGGTTTGAGTCAACACAATAGATGCATAAGGCATCCTCCTTAACATTTTCGCCTTCAGAGCGAGCTTTTTGAGTCCTCTGTTTCATTGAGTTTTTTTTATATCCGTGATCAGTCGGACTGGAACACTTCTTCGTCCGTTTAAGTTGTTCGCGCTCTTCTAATTCGTTCTTGTAGGGAGTAGAAGTGAGAACAACCGTTTTCCCTCTGCGATAATTTTTTCTCGTTTGGTTTCTTTGTTCAACGGTAGGGATGGGGAGAATGTCTTTGGGAGAAGCGTTTTCAAAGGAAGTTGTTAAATCACGACATACTCTTCGGATTGGAGATCGGGAAACGCTATTTTCTTGTTGCATAGATGGTCCAGACTGAGGCTCTGATATAGGCGTTTCCTGATGTACTGCAGGTAAAATAGGTTCAAGGGGAGGCGGCAGTGGTTGCTGATTATTAACAGTTGAAGACGGTTGCTGAATATCAGCAGTTGAAGAAGTTGTTTCAGTTTCATAATTTGTGATCGGAATGTCAGTTGTTGATGCAGCTAAAAAATCTGAATCGGTGAAATTATTTTGGTTAAATGGCCATATCCCACATTTTTTAAATGCATTAATTGCCGTGCACATTGTTGCAGCCTGAATATAAGCATCTGCAAAAATTTCGCTTATTTGAAAGGTTGTAATTATTCGGCCTGGTTGCGACCGTAACCAGTTAGAACAAGCATGATCATAATACACACTCAATGGCTTCATGAAGCCGACATCCAGGGGTTGGAGCCTGTGGGTGCAATGGGGGGGAAAACAAAGCATAACAACACCATTTTTACGTGCATTTTCAATAACCTCAATATTTTGAGTATGAGTTACATGCCCATCCAGAAGTAACAAGACTGGTTTAGTAATTGAGGCCCCAGAAAATATAACGAATCGTTGGAACCAACTCATGAAGGTTTCAGTTGTCATCCAGCCTCGAGCGTTGCATTCCGCCGTCGTCCCTGGAGGAGCTCGATCCAGTAACTCCTGCTTCATTCTCTGCCGAGGAAATATTAGCATGGGAGGCATATAAGTTCCGGCTGCATTGAAACATATCTCGACGGTAACTGTCTGCCCTCTTTCTGCAGAAGAAAGGGAGCCTACTTGTTTTCTGCCTTTTTCAGCAATGATTTTGCTCTTTGTTTTGGAGACGCATGATATTCCAGTCTCGTCACAATTATATATTCTATCCGGCGTTAAATTATATTTGTCATATACTTCCCCTAGCAAAGAATAAAATTTATTCACGGCTACTTTATTAAAACCCATCGCTCGCGCTGCCGATGTAGCTTCAGGTCTTCGAATTGATAAATCCGGGTGACGTTTCATAAAGCCTTTTAACCAATCTATGCCAGCAATATTTTTAACATGGTTAAAATTGTGAGTTTTACCATTTTTTTCAGCGAGCTGATAGGCTAGTTTTCGTAGGACGACAGTTGTCAATCCAAATAATCGCTTCTCCATATCTTTTACATACCTAACTAGCTCTTCTTCTTCTTGTTTGGAAAATACAGGCTTAAAGTTACCTGGAGTCGAGTTAACCCTCGGTCACTCGCGCGGTTTTTCACCTCGTGAGCACTCGCGGGGTGTTGTGGCCTCCCCACATACTCAAAGTACATTTAAACAAATATAGTAGAAGTTAATGGAGTTACACCTGCATTTTATTATTTTGTGTTGTATAACGTATGTAAATAAAAAAAAACTAAATTTTATAATCAACTTTAATAGTGTTTTACAAAACATTATAATAATCAGCCTTTTAATCACAGTACTGAGATGATTTCTCAAAAAAAAAAACAAAAACAAAAAACTTCTACGTTCTAGCATAAATTTTTTGATTGAATAACAAAATATAGGAATGAATTAACAAAATTAAATAAAAATTTCTTAGTTTTCACTACAAGAATTGCAAATTAACTTCATGTGTTTTTGACACATGCTGTTTTTACAAAAATTGCAGTGACTCAATGTTTTGACGTCTTTAGCACGTGGGCAAACTATACAGCGCTGCTTTTTTGTTGGCGACATTCCTTCAGTGCTTGATCCAGGAGCATTCAACATCCTCTTGAGTGCTCTCGGTAACCCTGGTTGTAAAGATCTTCTATCAAGATGACCTTGAAGCATGCTCAAACCCAATGTTTCCAAAAACTCAGGCCGTTTCAGGTTACATTGCGATTGCGCCATGTTCCAATTGTATATAACATTAGCATTTATACCAGAGGTATCTAAGATGTGAAAGAAAAATCTCAGTGGCCAACGTGAACATATTCTTGAAATACTGTAGTTACCGCACATTTGGTCAGCTGTGTCAACACCGCCTTTTGTTTCATTGTAGAATAAAACAATTTCTGGCTTTTGCTCATTTGTCGATGTTGTGATAATGTTGTCACTATTTTCATGTAATGTTGATATAAGCAGTACATTTTTTTTCTGTTTTGGGCAATAAGACACCAGAGTCAATGGCAATTTGGAATGAAAGCCAAAAATTGACGTTCCAACAACTCGTTGACCAACAAAAGCAGCGGGTATCTCTTTTTTACTTTTTCTCAATGTGCCTACCATTGTGATTTTATTTTTCAACAATTCTTCTGCTAATGGAATGCTAGAATACCAATTATCACAAGTAAGATTCCTTCCAGAACCCAAAATAGACGCACATAATCGCATAACTATGTCGCCTGGTTTATAGCTGACTTTGTAAGGTCCGTCTGGTTGTTGACCAAGATATGGTTCACTTTGATACGTATAAAAATTCTTTGCATCGCATAAAGCAAAACTTTTCAAACCATACCGCCCTGGCTTACTTGGAATATATTGTCTAAAAATACAACGTCCTCTAAATTTCAGCAACTGTTCATCTATGGTAAAATTCTCATTCAGACTATAGTTATCACCGCAATTATTGTTGAACTGTGTAAAAATGTTTCTAATTGGAGCAAATCTGTCTATAGATTTTCTCGACTCTCGAGTGTTTATATCATCGAACCGTAGACATCTCAGTAAGAAAGAAAATCGGTTATAACTCATTGTTTTGTGGAAAATTGCAATACCTAGTCTAGACTCATCCCATAAATCTTTTAGCTTTCTGTGGCTGGATTTACACAATCCAGACAAAATTAGCAAGCCAATGAGAGCTTTTACTTCAATTTCATCGGTTTTGTTGCAATCTCTCTGACGTGCATATTTATGGCTTATTTTTTCGATGTAAATATTTGTACAACTAGTTATTTCTGCAATCATGTCGTCAGTAATAAAGAGTTGGAAACATTCAAGTGGAGATTTAGAAGTTTTGGCATTACCTTTAGGACCGGGAGCTTCAGTAATTATATTGTGAGTGCGGGTTCTAATTGTAGTACGACCCTTGACTTTGTGCCATTTAGTTACTTTGTCTTTTCCAATGTAATAATCTCGTTGACGATCCTCAGTTTCAGCCTCTTCTACTTCAGACTCCGATAAAATATCCTGTTCTGATAAAGAATCATGATCAGATTCTTGAATAAAATCTTCATCCAAGCTGGCATCACTTTCCACTGCAATATTATCTTCGTTATCCGATATTATTTCTTCTAACAAAGCTGCCAATCTCGCTTGCTCCTGTTCCCAACTCATCTGAAAACAAAAAGAAATGTAAAAAAAATACACACCTACCTACACAGGAAGGTACCTAATTAGAAGTGTGTGGAAACCAAAACCATTGAATATATTCTTAGAAATACATAAATATATATTTATAGTAAACAAAAATACAAAATAATAATTTATGTTTACAAAACAGTTGAAATCACATACCTTTATGATAAAATAAGCTCCGCAAAAGTATAGCACGAGCGCTCGCGGGGTGTCGTGAGCTCCCCACGCAAACTTTGACACGTCCTCACACTGCGAGCGCACGCGCCACACTACCGCTCCCGACCCGTTTCGGTGTATTTAAAGGTCACTTGAAGGTACTGAGACGGGCCGATGCCTAGCTCAAGAAATTATTATTCTTTTTTACGTTCAAAAATGCGTGGGGTGCTGATAGCACCCCGCGCGAGTGATGGCGGGTTAAGAGATACCTCGCCCTTCCTTATTTTTGCGACGTGACGCTCCAATGTTGTTTGTGGAACACCATGCATTTGAGCTGCTTTTCTGTAACCTGCTGATTTGCTTAAAACTGCATCAATTGCGTGTTTCATGTTTTCTACAGACCAACTGCCTCTAGAACTTTTCTTTTTGTAAGTTCGTACCATTTTTATATACCTAAAACAAAATAAATAATTATTATAATATTATCAAATTAGCAGACCATTCAGGGGCATAATGGGGACGGGGCACAATGGGGTACCTCATTGTGCCCCATAGCTATGTCCCCGTTATGCCCCCATGTCTAATAGAATTTTAAATAACGAACAAAAAAAAAATAATTAAAGGTAAGAGTGATTTCGCTCAAAACATATCTATAGTTGATGTTAGTAGCAATACACATTAAAAAACTTATAGTAGTAATCTAAACACTTACCGTTTTAGACGCGTTTTGGTAACCACTCAAAATTAGATGAAATGTCGCTAGAAAAATGAATTGATCGTCACAAATAAATGCGTGCACTCTGATCGCCGGTCGCTGACGCACTGAAGGTCAATGCAAAATGCCCTCTGATTGGCTAAAACAAAACACGGCTAGCGACCGTAGTTACTTGTATGTGTGGGTGGCCCCGTCGTGCCTCGCGTCCCCGTTATGCCCCCCCTTCCCCTACGGTTTGGTCTTATTGTTGCAGCACAATAAATACCTTTTTCATGCAAAAGTTCCATCAGTGGAAGACCAGTGAAAAAATTATCAAAAGCCACTAATGTATGGCTTGGCAAAGATTCACACAAATCCATTATGACTCTGGCCGCTAAATTCTCTTCAGTTCCAGTATCAACCTTACCAGTATAAAATTGAAATTCATATAAATACCCTGTACAAGAATCTGCTCTTGCCCAACACTTGTACCCACGTTTTATAGGTTTTTTGGGCATATACTGCTTCATGTGACTACGACCTTTGAACCTGATCATACTCTCGTCAATGGAATTAAATTGTGAAACTTGTACATTG
The DNA here is from genome assembly GCA_037179545.1 of Sesamia inferens. Taxonomy (NCBI): domain Eukaryota; kingdom Metazoa; phylum Arthropoda; class Insecta; order Lepidoptera; family Noctuidae; genus Sesamia; species Sesamia inferens. The sequence goes on along the minus strand of CM073935.1, from coordinate 8,378,144 downwards.
TCTTGGAAAACTTGGTTTAGTATTGTAATGGCAGGCCTAATTTTAACCAATTTATCATAATCTGGTGAGTTTCGTGGAGCTTCTGTTGAAATATTTGATATATGGAGATTATGTGTAATTTTTTAAAATCTTTTTAAGGGCATTACTTTGCAAATAACAGGATTTCTGAAAAACTCATCAGTTGACCAATAATTATTTATATCTGCTAATGGATTTATGCTCATTAGTATAATCACTCCAAAGTACGCTTTTATTTCTTCTTTTGTAACTTCTGTCCAAGCTTTTGAATGTGTGTGTCTTGCATAAATATTTGTATTTTCAACAATAATATTCAGTAACTCATCAGGAAAAAAGTCGCTTGTAAACCATTGTAAATTCCTGACATGTTAGAGGCATTATCATAAGACTGACCGCGGCAATCATCGAGGTTAAAGTTTTAACTTTTCTAGCTCTATAGTAATGGCATTAAACATATCTTGAGCCTTGTGTCCTACAGAAGGCAAGAATTTAATAAATCTCTCACATGGTTCTCCATTATCTAAAACATATCGAATCACAAGTGTTAGCTGATCTAAATGTGCTACATCTGGTGTAGAATCCACGATCAAAGAAAAATACTTTGCTGTTTTTATCTCATCACTGATGTATATTAGTACTTTTTCAGTCATTAAATAAATGAATTCGTCGCAAACAGTTTTCGAAAGGTAGCTAGTTGTTCCAGATCCCTGATTTGCATATCTTTCAATGTGTTTGGTTAATAATGGGTCAAACTCTGCTATTAATTCTAGAAGCATAATATAATTTCCACTCAAAATCAAAATCAAATCAAAAGTCATTTATTCAAATTAGGCTGAGAATCAGCACTTTTTGAACGTCAATATTACATAAGACAGTCCCCCAAAAACGCCCACCCATCGACACTTCCTAGTGCTTTCGCTGGGAAGAAGAAGTGGCGGAACAAACTCCCCAGCAGCACAGCTGTCTGTTCATTTTTAAAAAAACATGTCTTTATACAATACTATGTATAGTGATGAACACGATAAAATACAATAACAATGAAATTATTTACCATATGCCAGCTACCACGCCAAAATACCAGCAAAGCAAAACAATATATTTATATTCAAATGAAAATGTAATTAACTAAAACTTGTTACTTAACTAAGAAGCCCCAGGCATAAAGGGCGTGACAGCTTACATATTTATGTAATGTAAAAAAGTAAATTATATGAACTCATATAACGTATCAATAAGCTAATTACTGAGAAAGAACACAAACATTGTCCTGAGTTAATCAGAGCGACCAGCTATTCTTATCATTTAAATAATCATTCACGGAATAATATGCCTTTGAACAAAGCCTGGACTTAATTTGTGCTTTAAATGCACTGTGCTGGTCACCAAATTTTTCATTACTTCCTCTAAAAGCGAGACCTCTGGAAGCTAAGCCTTTTATTACAGCAACAACCCTCTTTAAAATGTTCCTCCAGTAAGAAATTTCTTCGTTAAGTTGGGTAGTTAAGGAAGATTGGATATTGCCGTGAATCATACCCTTAGATCTTAAAGCGAGAATACAGGATTTATGATTTTGAGAGTTTTCATGATGAGCTACTCGAACTTCTGCATTCTTCCAATCATTGAACCCTTCCGCGTCAAACTGTGTTCTGTTCTCAATAGATCCAAAGGCCAAACAGGGTCCACAGAATAGGGAGCCTTTGCTTTCCGAATAGACGAGCCAATTCCTTTCTTTAATTTGGTTATTCTTCATTTTTCTGTAAAATATATTTTTTGTTAAATAACGGCGATGATCGGAATACATTCTTCCACTTTTTGTGAAGTCACAGGTTTTATTTTGTTCGAAACCATTTCTTGCAATAATATCCCTTGTTAAATCGTTTATCCCCCAAAAGGCTGGATCTTTGTTTAGTTTTATGGTTGATTCAATTTCAATAAACGCCGCAACTGTAGCCATTTCTTCGCCGTCTGATTTAATATTAGTGCCACTTGTTGAAGGTTTTTGGATGTCAGAATCAGGAGGATGAGCAGGTTTTACTGAATGCAAATGATCTGGCTGATTGCGACGGTCGTTCTTCGCCTCAAGCGGAATAGAACCTTGTTTATATTTACATATTTTCTATATAACTACTAGTACACGAGTTCTCTTGTGCAATACGCAAATCCTCGCTGCTGTTTTCACTTTTAAAAAATGTTTCTATTTTTCTGGTCTTCTGAAGCGCATGTTCTTGTTCATCTTTTTTATTTTTGCCTTTTTCCTGTAGGTATTCAGCGCCACTAAGTCTCTTCCTTCCATCACTCATTTTGTCAGTTTGATAACACTGTATTAATTATCAATTTGTAAAAGAATACAATACCTAGTCTATATAAATGTCATCATCATCGTTTCAGCGGTGTAGTCGTGCATGAAAGTTTAAAAACATGCAAACAAATTCAGATTTACATTTATACTAAGTTGGTTAAGGTTCAATATTAATAGCAATATGTGAAAAATCTCTATCATATAATGTCATTAATATGTGAGACCTCTAATATAATTTAAAAATTAAAGTTACTAGCGGCCGCCTCCGACTTCGTCTGCGCGAAATTTGAGCTCGTTCTCATTAGAATTTCGGGATAAAAAGGAGCCTATGTGTTGTTTTGATGTCCAAGCTACATTACTGGAAAGTTTCATCAAAATCCATTGAGTACTTTTGCGTGATTGAGTAACAAACATACAGACTTTCGCATTAATGTATAACACTAGCGGCCGCCAGCGGCTGCGCCCGCGTGGTTTTCGTTTTGTCACAGAAAGTGTTTATCGCGCGTTATCCCTCAGGAACTACTAATTTTTCCGGGATAAAAGTATCCTATTAATTTAATCTGGGCTTCTATTTTATATGTGTGCAAAATTTCATGCCAATCGGTTCAATAGTTTAGGCGTGAAAGTGGAACAAACAAATAAACAAACTCACTTTCGCATTTATAATATTAGTAAGGATATAAGTAATGATTATAGTAGGGTAAGAAAATGATTACAATACTTATTTTACGAGAAAAAAGCTCCACATTAATATACCTACACTTAAAAACTAGCCGTACTATTTTAGTACCAGCGCCTAGAACTTCCAAGTCAGTCAAAGTCTTAAATTTCCTGACCTACCTACCTACCTACCTATTTATATATTTCTTTAGTTTGGTTGTCATTAAAGTCGAAGATACTTTAACAGTTTGAATTGCGGTTTACGTTAAAAGTAAAAGGGTACATGCGGAAATTTAATAAAATATTTCTACATTTTTGGATTTTACATTTTCGGGGAATTAACTTCGACCACAGAAGCTGTAAAGTATAAAAGCAACCGAAACGTCGGATTCAAAATAATATAGAATGTAGAAAGAAATAAAATCAACCACCAATGGTAAAGTGTCTTTCATTTTAATGAAGGACAATTTTCATTTAATGAGTGTTAATAGTAAAATATATTGGAGTATTGATTGCACACTATTGTGTTGCACTTACCTGTGTCAATAAAAAACTGAGCTTAACAACAAAGTATATTGAGAATCACTGTGATTTTTATTCAGTAGTCTTTATGTTTGAGGATTTTAAAATATACCCGACTGCAACATTCGTTTTGAGCATACTTTAAAAATGTGAACCGTCGTGTTAAGGATTTCAAAATATCCCCAACCGCAACATTCGTTTGGGTCGATATCAGATAAAGGGACGTTTATTTTATAGGTTAGAGATTGAGGTAAATTATACGAGAACAAAAGTGGATAAAAAACGTTTATTAGTTACTTTAAAAATAAAGTAATTATAAAATTAAAAATACTAATTTAGCGCGCATTACGGACATTCATTTTAACATTCTGGCCTAAGTTGTGCTTTCGTTTAGTTCTGCGGTCTGTATTAGACGGCCGCCCAGCTTGAATCCTAGACTTGGTCTTTCCTATTCCTCTATCTTTATGTCTACTCAGCGCTGTGCTTTGAACTTTAATTTTCCTTGGTACACGCCTTGTTATTATCTGATTTAAAATAAAGTTTTGTCCTTGCTCTGATGTATTAATTTTTAAGCTATTGCATAGCTTCTATCGCGGGCCTTGAGCGCGGGGACCGAATCCAGAAATTCCGTAACGAAAAAACCTCACGCTCCCCATCGTCTAACGTCGTTTCAGTTCGGCAGTCTTCGGCACGGTATGTTTGTGTGCGTGCGACTACATCTTTTGAAAACAATTTATAGAATTAAATTTTACACAATTTAAGAAAAAAATGAAATTGTTCTTAATTGATAAATGCTACTACACAATTGATGAATACCTGAATGACGAATTAATGTAGAATTGCAATTTATTTTTATTGAATTTTTGGTTTTTTCATTAATTTTGATATTTTATCTAATTTTTTTTTTGACATATAATTATTTTGACATCGATATTTTTTTTTTTTGACTAATATATATATTTTTTACATTTTAATAATTCCTCATTTAGTTATGACATAACAATAATAGAAAATCTAGATTTGCATGTATATTTGTACGCCTACTGGCATAACATAGCGCTCAGCTTATCAAAACCAAGAACTGTATCTCTATTACCTATGTTAACAAATAAAAGTATTATTATTATTATTATTATTATTATTTCCTTTATTTATTTTACATACATATAGTTTACATTTTTAAATATTTATATAAATAAATAAAAAACATTTAAAAATATAAAAAATAGTAGCCCACCGGTATCGGGAACAGGGTCCAAGCTACCGGCGGTCAGGGCTCCAAAGAGAGGAACTTCCTAACGATGCGAGCCGTGTCCAGCAGTACCGCTCTCTGAATCAAGCCCTTGATCCAGCCGCCTAACGAGAGCCTCCTGAGGTGTTGGTTGAGGCTCTTGGCTATTAAGCCATTGGCTGTCACGACTATCGGTACAATGATTGCTGAATCCACCTCCCACATGTCGACAACCTCGTGAGCCAAGTCAAGATACTTGATCTGTTTATCTTTCTCAGCTTTCACAAGGTTCTCATCATGTGGGATGGTTATGTCAACAATCATTGCACGTCGCTCTGATCGATCCACCAGCACTATATCAGGCTTATTGGCAACAATAGTCCTGTCAGTGATGATGGATCGATCCCAGTACAATGTGATATGGCCATTTTCGAGAACTGGGTCGGGCATATACCTGTAGTACGGCACCTCCGATTCCACAAGGTTGTATTTGAGAGCAAGTTGCTGATGAATTATCCTGGCTACAAGGTTGTGTCTATGCAAGTACTCTCCGTTAGCTAGACGAGAACACCCGGAGATAATATGCCTTATTGATTCCCCCGGCCGGTGACATGCCCGACAGATGTCAACTGTGCCGTCTTTCACAATAAATCTCCGGTAATTGTTCGTCATCATAACTTCGTCCATAATTGCACATACAAAACCTTCGGTTTCCCCAAAGAGGTCACCGAATCGTAGCCAAGCCACGGACGCTTGGAAATCTACATCAGGCCCGTGTAGGGCTCTGAAAAAGCGTCCGTGAAGCTCCTTGTTCTTCCATACCTCCATGCGATCATTGGTGTCAAGCACTGCTGGTTTACGCCAGTTCTCTTTAGCCAAGGAGAGCGGAGTGAGGCCCTTGTCAACCGCGACCACATCTCGATGCATCCCCACGTCGGTTTCTAGAAAATATTCCCTGAGACTGCATACCTCGCGATTGTGGAGGGTCTTAGCGTTTAAAAAGCCACGACCTCCACATTTTCGCGGGATATACAGCCTCATAACCGATGATCGTGGGTGATGCAATCGATTTGCAGTCAGCAGCGTACGGACCCTCTGATCCAGGGCGTCAAGTTCGGTTTGAGTCCATTTGAGTATGCCGAAAGAGTACATCAATACCGGCATGACCCAACCGTTGAAAGCGCGCACCTTGTTTCCGCCTGATAGAAGACTATTAAGTACTTTTTTCAGGCGGCCAAAGAAGCGCTCCTTCAACGATTGCTTCATGTCAGTAACATTGATACCCAACGCTTCCGACATACCCAAATACTTATAGGTTTCGGATGCGGAGAGGGCTCTAAGGTTTATGGAACCAGTGAGTTGGGTTCCCATGGATTCCATAATCTCTCCTCGCTGTACATGCATGACCGCACATTTGTCCACACCGAATTCCATCCTGACGGCGCTACTGAAAGTTTCAGTAATTTTCAGTAGCTCCCTCAGTTGCAAATCGTTGGGGGCAAATAGTTTTAGGTCATCCATGTAGAGGAGGTGCGATATAACCTGACCACCTCTCCTCAGCCTATAGCCGAGACCTGAATCCTCCAGCAATGTGCTTAGAGGATTCAAGGCTAAGCAAAACCAAAGTGGACTCAAACTATCGCCCTGAAATATACCTCGCTCGATCCTTATCGGTTCGCTATTCCTCTGAATATTTCGACATCCTGGATAGTGAAGGACAGTTCTCCATTGCGCCATACATGTCATCAGGAAGGTGCGCAGAGTTGCATCTACTTTATACAACTCTAGCACCCGCATGAGCCATGTATGTGGCACCGAGTCAAAGGCCTTCTTATAATCTATCCAACATGTCGACAGATCCTTTCGGGAACGACGAACCTGTTGGCTAATGGCCACATCAATGAGGAGTAGCTCCTTAGTACCGCGGGACCCGCTCTTACATCCATTTTGAGAGGCAGACATGATGGAGTTGCTGTCAATATGCGTGTTAATTTTAGATTTCAAAATGGATGTAAGAACTTTATAGACCGTCGGTAAACACGTGATCGGCCTATAATTTTTGGGTTCCGCGGTGCTACCTGATTTATGGAGCAGGTGGGTTATTCCAGTTGTTAGAAACTGGGGTAGCGTACCAGACTCTAAGGCGGTCTGGAATTGAGATGCCAAGCGAGCGTGCGACCCGGAGAACCATTTAATCCAAAAGCTGTGCAGCCCATCCGGCCCTGGAGACTTCCAATTAGGCAACGGACGGACTGCACGAGCTACATCTTGGGGGCAGATGGTAATGGCCCCCATTTCTGGTACTGGATCGCAGGCTCGCTCAACAACCCGAGTCCAATCACCTTCGGTGTGACTGACAGGCACCGACCAGATATTGCGTCAGAATGAATACGTGGCATTATCATCTGGTAGGCACGTGTCAGCAACACCTTGGCCTGATCGCTCCCAAGCTCTATAGACCCGCCTTTCATCGCTTTGGAAATTGCGATTCTGAGAATACCGCTCCACTCTTCGCTTGTACCGACGAATACGGTTTGCCCATGCATATAATTTCTGCTTAAAAAAGTCGATGCGCTCTGTGACGCGGAACAAATAGTCTCGGGTACTAATATCAGTCCCCGAGAACGCCCGCCTCACAAAGCGCATCACTCTAGGGCGTGTATTGCCTTCCCTGAAACTAGTTAGCTTGCCAATGAGTGCTCTAGTCTCTCCGATACGACGCTCAATCCTGCACTGCCAAGCTGGTACAGCTGATTTTGGTCGTGTGGCTCTGTCATTGTCTGGGAATTTGACTTGAGCCACACGCCATATCGCAACAGCTCCGCAGTACAAGATTGAATGTGTATCAGTCAGATCTTTGCTGTCCTTTAAATAATAGGACAGCTGAGAGTCTAGAGCACACACCAGCGCCTTGTTTTTTTTATGCATGGGCAATCGAGGTAAACGTGGTCTAAGTTCAGGCGGAGTAGAGCGGTACTCACAGAAAGCATCCTCCAAAGCGCTCCTCAATTTTTCATTGCACTGGGGACTATTATTATTATTTCCTTTATTTCATTATAATATACATATAAATTATATTTTTAAATATTTCTACATAAAAAATATATAAAAAAACATTTAAAAATATAAAAAATGTAACCCACCGGCATCGGGAACAGGGTCCAAGCTACCGGCGGTCAGGGCTCCAGAGAGAGGAACTTCCTAACAATGCGAGCCGTGTCCAGAAGTACAGCTTTCTGAATCAAGCCTTTGATCCAGCTGCCTAACGAGAGCCTCTTGAGGTGTTGGTCGAGGCTCTTGGCTATTAAGCCATTGGCTGTCACGACTATCGGCACAATGATTGCTGAATCCACCTCCCACATGTCGACAACCTCGTGAGCCAAGTCAAGATACTTGATTTGTTTATCTTTCTCGGCTTTCACGAGGTTCTCATCATGCGGGATGGTTATGTCAACAATCATTGCACGCCGCTCTGATCGATCCACCATCACTATATCAGGCTTATTGGCAACAATAGTCCTGTCAGTGATGATGGATCGATCCCAGTACAATGTGATATGACCATTTTCGAGAACTGGGTCGGGCACATACCTGTAGTACGGCACCTCCGATTCCACAAGGTTGTACTTGAGAGCAAGTTGCTGATGAATGATCCTGGCTACAAGGTTGTGTCTATGCAAGTACTCTCCGTTAGCTAGACGAGAACACCCGGAGATAATATGCCTTATTGATTCCCCCGGCCGGTGACATGCCCGACAGATGTCAACTGTGCCGTCTTTCACAATAAATCTCCGGTAATTGTTCGTCATCATAACTTCGTCCATAATTGCACATACAAAACCTTCGGTTTCCCCAAAAAGGTCACCGAATCGTAGCCAGGCTACGGACGCTTGTAAATCTACATCAGGCCCGTGTAGGGCTCTGAAAAAGCGTCCGTGAAGCTCTTTGCTCTTCCATACCTCCATGCGGTCATTGGTGTCAAGCACTACTGGTTTGCGCCAGTTCTCTTTAGCCAAGGAGAGCGGAGTGAGGCCCTTGTCAACCGCGACCACATCTCGATGCATCCCCACGTCGGTTTCTAGAAAATATTCCCTGAGACTGCATACCTCGCGATTGTGGAGGGTCTTAGCGTTTAAAAAGCCACGACCTCCACATTTTCGCGGGATATACAGCCTCATAACCGATGATCGTGGGTGATGCAATCGATTTGCAGTCAGCAGCGTACGGACCCTCTGATCCAGGGCGTCAAGTTCGGTTTGAGTCCATTTGAGTATGCCGAAAGAGTACATCAATACCGGCATGACCCAACCGTTGAAAGCGCGCACCTTGTTTCCGCCTGATAGAAGACTATTAAGTACTTTTTTCAGGCGGCCAAAGAAGCGCTCCTTCAACGATTGCTTCATGTCAGTAACATTGATACCCAACGCTTCCGACATACCCAAATACTTATAGGTTTCGGATGCGGAGAGGGCTCTAAGGTTTATGGAACTCGTGAGTTGGGTTCCCACGGATTCCACAATCTCTCCTCGCTTTACATGCATGACCGCACATTTGTCCACACCAAATTCCATCCTGATGGCGCTACTGAAAGTTTCTGTAATTTTCAGTAGCTCCTTCAGTTGTGAATTGTTGGGAGCAAAAAGTTTCAGGTCATCCATGTAAAGGAGTTGCGATATAACCTGACCACCTCTCTTCAACCGATAGCCTAAACCTGAATCCTCTAATAATGTGCTTAGAGGATTCAATGCTAAGCAAAACCAAAGTGGACTCAAACTATCGCCCTGAAATATTCCTCGCTCGATCCTTATCGGTTCGCTATTCCTCAGAATATTTCGACATCCTGGATAGCGAAGGACTGTCCTCCATGTCCTCATACATGTCATCAGGAAGGTGCGTAGAGTTGCATCCACTTTGTACAACTCCAGCACCCGCATGAGCCATGTATGTGGCACTGAGTCATAGGCCTTCTTATAATCTATCCAACATGTCGATAGATCCTTTCGGGAACGACGAACTTGTTGGCTAATGGCCATATCAATGAGGAGTAGCTCCTTAGAACCGCGGGACCCGCTCCTACATCCATTTTGAGAGGCAGACATGATAGCGTTGTTGTCAATATGTTTGTTAATTTTAGTTTTCAAAATGGATGTAAGAACTTTATAGACCGTCGGTAAACAGGTGATCGGTCTATAATTTTTGGGTTCCGCGGTGCTACCTGATTTATGGAGCAGGTGGGTTATTCCAGTAGTTAGGAACTGAGGTAACGAACCAGACACTAAAGCAGTCTGGAATTGAGATGCCAAACGAGCGTGCGACCTTGGAAACCATTTTATCCAAAAGTTATGCAGCCCGTCCGGTCCTGGAGATTTCCAGTTAGGTAACGGACGGACTGCACGAGCTACATCTTGGGGGCAGATGGTGATAGCCCCCATTTCAGGTATTGGATCGCAGGCTCGCTCGACATCCCGAGCCCAGTCACCGACCAGATACTGCGCCAGAATGAACACATGGCATCATCATCCGGTAGGCACGTGTCAGCCAAACCTTGTTCTGGTCGTTCCCAGTCCCTATAAACCCACCTTTCATTGCTTTGGAAGGTGCGATTCTGGGTGTATCGTTCTACTCGTCGTTTATATCTTCTAATACGATTCGCCCATGCATACACTTTCTGCTTCAGGAAATCGATGCGCTCCGTGACACGGGCCATAAAATTCTGCGGGCTGGTATTTGTACCTGAGAATGCCCGCCTCACAAAGCGCATCACTCTAGGACGAGTATTACCTTCCCTGAAGCAGATTAGTTTACCGATGAGTGCTCTGGCCTCACCAATACGACGTTCAATCCTGCGCTGCCAAGCTGGTACTACTGGTTTTGGTCGTGTAGCTCTAAAGTCACTGGGAAATTTGACATGAGCTACACGACATGCTGCTACAGCTGCGCAGTACAGGATTGAATGAGTATCAGTGAGGTCCTCGCAGGTATCAAAATAATTTGATAACTGCGCATCCAGAGCAGCCATCAGTGCCCTATTTCTGTTATGCATGGGCAAACGTGGCAGGCGTGGTCTTAGTTCTGCCGATATAAAACGATATTCCCGAATCGCAGCCTCCAAAGCATTTCTTAATTCCTCATTGCACTGGGTACTTACATTTGTAGCCACATCATTGCTCCCCTCATCAGCATAGCTTGTGCTATCTCTGCTGTGCGGCTGCGGTGGTATCTCCGCGATTTGTGACGGGGGAGCGATGACACGGCTACTCTGCATTTCATTTCGCAGGCGATCAAGCACAGTATCATCCAACATATGATTACGCTGGATAACCCGTACCTGATCCGATAGTCGTTGTGCCGAAACGTTGACAGCCGGTTCAAGCACCTGAAACAGAGAGAGCATTCGAACACGGTACGCGGTCAGGTTGTTTCCTCCCTCTGTAGCCCCATAGTATGAGCGCATGACGTTTTCATTGATGGATTGTGTCCATCTCATGCGCTGCACACTTCCGCCGGGAGCTGGGACCCTGTCAGAAGCCGATGGGCCTCGAGGTCCTAAGCGGTCCGGCGGCCGGCGTCCTCCCCGTCGGCGAACAGGTGGTGGCGTCGTCGGCGGAGAGAAGTACTCGTCGCTCGAGCTCGACGCAACTGCCGCGGCCGGGGTCGTCACAGCACTTACAGTGGCGCTGGAGACCGGCGGCGGCGAGGCGGAGCTGAGCAACGAGTCCGGAGATGGTGGGCGTGCACGTTGTCTTGCGGCAGATCTTGTCAACATTTCATAATATTTATTTCACTGTTTTGCATAATAATTATGTATTGTCCGAGGTGACATGACAAATGTCACTTGCAATGATTCGGTAATTTTTTTCATTGTTGTAATGTATATAGGTAGATACTGTTTATATATATTTTAAATTGTTTTTAGTTTGGTTTTCGGTTTTTTGTTGTATATTTCACAGTATAGAAATGAAAACCTGTTACAAAATATTTTTTCTTAAATTGATAAAAATTATGATGTTGACGTTTGCTGTGTTGCCATATTATTATTATTATTATTATAGATTTTCAAAAAGAGCATGCATATTGCAGGGCGCGAACTCAGTTCTACACACTTGCCATGTTACTGATAGTCGCGATGTGCTAAACTTGCGATTAATTTCCTCTCTGAAATAGGTCTTCTATAGAGATATGTCATAGACGTCATCGACGTTGTCATGGCTACCTTAAAAACTTTTCATATAATTAATTATTAAGTACTTTTATTCAAATTAATTTAGTAGTGTTTTTATAAAATAGCTTTTTTTTTAACGGAAAAGCTATGAATGTCACGCTAATTTTTCATTGGACTTTTAAATTATTTATAGTGTTGTTTACTAAATAAAAGCGCGTGATTTTATAGAGTAAAAAGTGCTCACGCGGCCGTTTTTTCAATTGTTGCAAGAATTCAAAAGACTGTCTTTAAATAGTGTTCAGACGATTGCTCAAAGTGTATTAGATTTCATTAGTAATAGAAATGGCATTTCAATAATGACTTTCAACTGCCAAAGTCTAAATAGTCATAAATACGATTTACAAGATTCAGTTACGAGACAAACAAATGTGTTACTTCTTACCGAAATTTGCATGACGCATGATAATCCAATTGAAATACCTAATTTTAATTGTATTGTTCAGTTCAAACGTGATACTGTTTCAAAAGGTGGGGTAGCTATTTACCAAAATAAAAATGATATTACTAATATTATGACTCCGAATATTGAAATAAATATTGCACACGTTAGTGATGTTAATGTTAGGCGCTCAGTTGTTGGAGATATTTGTGCGTGCTTATGCAAACTTAGAAATGGCCTACAAATAGTTATGGTAGCAATTTACATTTCTCCGAATCCAAAATTGGACGAGGTAGAGCATTTTATTCATCGCACTTTACTGGAGTACACTGAAGAAGGCTCGAAAATACATGGTACAAATGGTAATAAATTTCCACTTATCTTGGCTGGCGATTTCAACATTAACTTCGCTGATAAAAAATCAGAGCGGTTGACAACTTTTCTATCAAAAACATTGAATTTGAAAATGAATAATGATCCACAAGAGTCCACAACAAAATATGGGACCACCATTGACGCGGTATTTTCTAGGTATTTAGAGGATACTAAGTCGCAAACTTATGTTTCTTATTTCAGTTATCATAAACCTATAGTTTCAATGATAAATATTCCTGAATAACCAACAGCTACTGTAAGGTAATAAAACCCACATGTATTGTAAAATAATAAAAATCTTTTAAATAATTTAATTTTTTATTTATTTAATAAAAGAAAAATTTGTTTTCTTCTCGGTCACCACGCTCAAAAAGTGTAACTTGAATTAATATCAAAGAAAAAGAAATACTGCATAAATAAAATAAATAAATAATTATAATTGCATAAATTGATACAAAATGCTATGCAATAGCTTTACCGCGGCAGTCCCCGAGTGCCACACGTCTTTTTTTTGATTATATTTGTGAATTTTCCCAGTGCTCTTAGATTGTGGACAGTGGGGTTTGTTTCAAATAACTTTGTGAAGCGTTGTACTTCAGTCTTAAACTCTGCGAGTGCATTTTTATATTGGTGAGGGAATTCTACAGCAACCTGTTGCTTTTAAGATGATGAATTGGCAACATCCTGTATCGGCTCTTGTGTATCGGAGGAAGAGGACTGTGGTAGGGGAAAAGGGGGTAGCCCCGACCAATTTTTTTTTTTGGTTATTGTGATTAAATTATCAAGAGAAAAGCAAAGAAAAGTACGAAAAATAATCAACACTATATTTATTCGTATTACAATATTGAAAATTTGAGCAAAAATAATATATAATACTTATTAAACCCACTTCAATTAGTGGTCAAATTTTGGTATCTTTTTAAAGTGGCGGGTAGCTCCGGCCACCTACGTTATTAGTGGCCAAATCGTTTTTTGGCGACACACACATCACAGTTATAGTACTCATTAGATGGATTTATGTCTACACATGCCTCGTGAGCCCAGTCTTCACATATTTTACATTGGATCCAGTCCTCATCGAATGTTTCACCACAAATAATGCACTCTGTTTCCTTATTTTCCGGCATAGACGCAACCTTCTTCGCTTTCACCTGCACTTTCATATTTTTTTTTACCTTTAGGATCTTTGGCTTTCTCCGTCAATTCCTTTTTGTAAGGCGAAGATGTCAAAATTTCGCTTCTTTGTGTTCTTCTTCTCCTAGCTGTTAATCGTTTCTTTGAGGCATCTGGAAGAGGTGACAAAACCTTAAGCACATCATTAATATTCCCAACATCAACATTTGGACTTGGCACAACCTCTTGTAAGGTTGCTGACGACACAGCTGGAACGCTAATTGCTGGTTCAACGTTTGAGTTTACTACTGCTTCATGAGATTGAATGGCAGCTGACGATACGGGCAGAGCACTGGTTGACGGTCCTGGTGTACTTTCAAATGCTGTCGCACTAGGAGCTTGAATTGTTGACTGGCTAGATCTATCTTCGATTGGTACGTCAGTTAACGCCGAACCTAAAAAGTCTAGGTCTGAAAATGTGTCTCGATTGAAGGGCTGAATACCCGTGCAACGGAAACCACTTTGGGCTATCTCTAATCTTGCAGCTTTCGTGAACGCTATATTTGTCAGTCCAGCGACGTCGTAATCAGTCAGTCGAGCTCCAGGATTTTGACGCATCCACGATGCTACTGCTGACCCATAAGCTTGTTTGAAAGGCTTGAAAAACACGCGGTCTAATGGCTGAAGCTTGTGAGTCGTGTGGGGCGGAGTGCTCAGCATGTGAATGTGATTTTCTCTAGAAAATTCAATAACATTCAGATCTTTGTGGCTATTGTGTCCGTCTAATATTAGCAGAACAGGGTGATCTTCAGACGGATGGACATGCTTCTTGAAATGTTGTAGCCACTGGAGAAATATCTCCGCATTCATCCTACCGCTTTCAGAGGCAATACCAATGCTTTCTGGTGGTGAACCAATCATAAGCCGACCATTCCTATCCATTTTCTTCCTAGGGAAAATGAACATAGGGGGACCCGATGCACTCATAGAAATCATGACAGTGATGTTGCGTCCTCGTTCAGCTGAAGTGAGTTTTCCAACCTGCTTTTTACCCTTCATTGACAAAACTTTCTCATTTTTGTGAACAGTCGATACTCCTGTCTCGTCAGCATTATAAATTTGAGAGGCTTGAAAATTAAATTTTTCATACAGGACGAAGAGGAGGTCATAAAACCGATCAACCTGCGGTTTATTGAAACCTGTAGAACGCATCAAGCTTGTTGCCTCAGGAGTTCTCAGTACCACGCCTGGATTTCTTTTCTTGAATTCACAAAAAAAATCTTTTCCAGCCATTCGTTTGTCTTTATTAAATCTGTGAGGAACTTTAATTTTTTCTGCTAAATCAAAGGCAAGGCGCAAAAATTTATTTCTTGTTAAAGGCATGAGACGATTATCTAGATTTACAACATGCTCACAAAGTTGTCTTTCAAACTCAGGTTTAAATGTTTGTTCAAAACGTCCTAATTTTGGCCTAAGAGTGATCTGATGACCGTCTTTAATAGCTTTGACGCGATCCTGTAGAGAAGTACGTGGCACTTCATACTGATCTGCGGCAGCTCTCTCAGAACATTTTTTCTCAAGCACCGCTTGAATTGCTTTTTTCATATTTTCTTCACTCCAGTCTCCGCGATTCGTAGTTCTAGTTTTAAATTTCGGCATTGTGACGCTGCAAACAAATATTTTTTAAAATTAAAACTTAAAATAATAACATCAATATAGAATAATAAACATATAACATATGGCCGGGGATACCCCTAAAACTAATGGCCGTGGTTACCCGACATGACGTTCTTCGAAAAAAAAAATATTTAAAAAAAACAGTTAATTATACGTTAAAATAAACTTCAAAGTGCAAAATAGAATAGTATTTCGTTATGTAAACAAAATCAAATAAATAATTACTTACGTTTATCCAATGAATATTGGTTTTCGAAACAATTGTAGACATGCGGCCGTCGCCAACGAAAAAGAAATTCACTCGATCACGTCCGAACGCAGCAGTCAATCGACTTCAACTGTTTGCATTTGACGAATTACTCGTAAACACACACAGAGACCACACGAACTTCAAGGTCAGGCCGCGCGAATTACTAATATTCACTATGGCCGAGGCTACCCGCCGGCCGGGGCTACCCCCCTTTCCCCTACTACCTGTATCTGCTCTTGTGTATTAGAGGAAGAGCACTGCGGTCCTATCGAATCCAAATCATTGTTCGGTGTTTGATCCAAATCTATCATATTCATGTAGAAATTTTCATTAATCTCATCCCCGTCGCAATTCTTGCGAGTGACATTCTATCTTGAATAGACAGCCGAGGAGAATTGGGAAATATAACTCCAAAGTTTTGCTCAATGCTACACAGGTGCTTGCTGAATTTTCCACATTTTCCAGCTTCACAGTCGCAAACGGCTAAATCGGCTCTCACAGTGTAAAAAGTATTTGGGCTTGTCTCTGATTCCACACTGTACTCAATATCGTTGACTTTAGATATATTTTTAATATTTCGAGCAGTCTTCATGAACATTGCATATATGGAATCCTTGGTTTTTCGCGTGTTGGCGTAAGCAACAATGCGACGCATAAAATAATTTTCAAAAATGGACGTTATGAAATCTACTAATGCGCAAGCATTAAATGCTTTACATGGCTGGAGTATGACTTCTTTAAGAATGCGTATAGATGCTTCTGTTATGTTGTTGGTGTTGTTTCCTCGTAAGTAAATCCAACCGATCAGAGACACACCATTCAGGCGTTTCCATAAGTTACTCAGATGATTTAATAGAGCTGGCATCGTCTTAACATCCTCGTCACCTGTCAATTCCTCATACAATTTTACTGCTTCTTCTGGATCAGTTATAAAAAGAATATTTCGAAATCGTGTCATGATGGACATTATGTCAACCTTGTGATCTGCAACGCAAAGCCAACGCCAAAAGGCTTGGCAAACATGGAATGCGCATAATAGTAATCGAGCATTTGGAAAAATAGTTCTCAAAGCATTTCGTTCGGCAGTAGAATCGTCCGTCATAACAATATCCGGCTCTAATTTTTTACCCGCCTCGTTCTTTTCTACAGCTTCTTTTATAGCGGCAAAAACCATCGTGTAATTGGACTCATTTTGCTCAGTATGTATAGCACATGCCAATGGAAGCCCACCGATTTTGTGATGTGTAAAAACTAGAGTAATCTCAGAACTTGTCTGGTCACACGATGATGTTGTGTCTACAAAAATCATATTCTCATATGCAGTAGACAGAAAAACTCGTTTCATAATAGGAGTAATTATCACGATAATCCTGGGATTTTGTTTTAACAGTATCGAGTAACCTTTTTTATTTAAACTCTCAATTTTTGCTTGTATGATTTCGGGGAGATTACATTCATTACGGTCGCCATACTTTTCAGTACGCCATTTATTGTACATGTAGTACACATGATTTTCGGAGGGATTTATTTGAGAGTTTGATAACATCTCTATTCCATTTAGATCAGTATCTTGAAACGAGTCCAGTACGTTCAATTCGTTGTAATTTATTGCTGCGCAAGGTGTCATTCCGCTATCAAAATATTTCATAAAAGTTTCTTCGGTTTCCTGGCTGCATTTTAGTAAATTCAAAGCTTCGGCAACGTAAACGCGATGAGAGTGTTCAAAAACTATGGTCACTAACACATTATACCCTTGCGACAACAGTTTGTCGTTTCGAATAGTGTCCCTGTTTACTTTTTTGATAACAAAGTCTATTTTAGCCTTACAGTTTTGTCCACGAGACGACTTCTCAGATTTTTTATTGAACGATGAATGTTGACATGTATAGGTTTTTCGAAATAAGAAGCGCTTCAACGAAGGATATGACCAGGCCCGGTCTGGCTCCATTGGAGGCCCTCGGCTAGATGGTGATTTGAGGCCCCCCCCCCCCCCCCATAACATAAATAATTATTACATAAAGAAGTTAAAAAAAAATTGTGTTAACCGTAGAAAGACGACAAAAATTCCTACCATAGTGATAGTAGCCTTATTAACGATTGCCTAGCCTATCCCATCAGTTTTCTTTTAAGTTCGTCACTACTACTGGCCACGACATTAATGATTTCTTCTCTGTCGATGTCAGAAAACAAGTCTCTCTCTATGTTCATAAAAATAAGGCTAGACATAAGGTCTTGGCCTAAACTAGCCCTAAGACGATTCTTAATTATTTTTAACTTCGAAAAAACCCGTTCACATGTAACCTGTGTACAGGGTATCGTTAGGATAAATTTATAAACTACATATAAGTTAGTGAACAATCCTGATCCAGAGAGTTCAAAAATAACTGAGAAGGCGCATGACAAACACTTGAAACATTTTTTACTGTCATTGCAGAAACCACGAAAATTGTCTTCTTCTGATTCAGGTTCCGAATCGAGTTCACGGTCTTTTAAAATTTCTTCTGCTTTGTTTGATTCTTCGTCTGGGATCTGTTCATCTTGAGTTTTTACAACTTTTATGAAACTTTTGTACTGATCTGCAAATTGTTTAAGTTCTATTAATAATATACTTCTTTCAACATTGCAAAGTTTTGAGATACAAGAGAGGACTCCAGCCGGAAAGTCTTTTGTCGTCATTATGTCATTAAATTTTCTTGGATTTAACCAAGAAAGGTCCTCTAAAATTTCTCTGTTGGGGCAAAATCTTTCTTCTATGCTTATTCTAGCACAGTCTAACATATTGAAAAATACATACTTGAAATGTTGAGCTGCTGATATTTCAGGAGCATCATCACTGGATTGTTCCCCAGGCATTCGTTTTTTCTTTGAAATTCTTCTTTCCGTAAAGTCCAATTGTAATTCCAAATCAATATTGCTATCTTCCAATTTACTGTTAACAGCAGTCGCATACTCTTTTGTTTTCGTGTACAAAAATTCAAAATGTTTGTCATTTCTTTTTTCATTGATCTGTTTAAGTAGTGTTTGAACCAAATCCCAAGCAATAGCGTAGTCCAATGTTTTAGTTTGCAAATATTTCGAAACAGGCGTTATAACAAGAAACATATCTAGTAAAACGAATGAAATAAATAGGTTTTCAAATTTCGCCCATTGACTTGCCAAATTTCTGGCCATATATCTGGATTTGCAATCAAAATTACCATCAGATATTTCTTTGAATACGGTAATGACGTTAGTTAATTTGTCCGTGGCAATTTCCCCGCTCCTTAAAACACTTTCATCAATTATCGATGACAGAGCCTTATGTTTACTCCACCACCTAGTGGCTCCTATTTTTTGCAGTCTATAAAGTTTGTCGTGGGCGGTATGTTGTTTTTTTGTTTCTTTCTCCCACACTGCCATTCGTTTGTAAGATGTACTCAGAAAAACTGCAGATTCCTCTACCAATCCAAATACGTTTTCTGCTTGAAGAAACTTTACTGTCGAGTCAGCTACTACTAAGTTTAAGACGTGAGCCATACAGTGAGTATAAATCATATTTTCATTTGCCTTTTTGAAGTGAGCCTGTAAGCCATTGTAACACCCTTTCATATTACTTGCCCCGTCGAATGAACACGCAACTATATTTGATGCTTGAATTCCGTACTTTGCTAATTCCGATGTTATTCGCTCGTACAATGCTTGTCCACTAGAGTCATCAATAACAGTCATCTCTAGTAGCCTTTCATAAACCTTTCCTTGGACAACGTAGCGTACGCATATAGCTAATTGGTCCATCACTGCCACATCTTGGGTAGAGTCTACCATCACGCTGTAAATAATACTATCTTTGAGGTCTTTCAATATGATATTACGTCCAATTGTAGCAATCGTTTTAATTAACTTGTTTATAAACGATTTGGACAAAAATGTGATCAAAGAGCCTCGCCCGTACTGTCTTTTGGTTGACTTTCCGACAAGTTTTCTTTTCTCAATTGTTTTTTGTTTATGTTTCTTACTCTCCTCAATGCACTGTTTCACATGGTTTTGTAAAATGACGTCATAGTTTGCAACCATCATGACAAGTTCGAGAAAATTACCATGATTTTCTACAGAGTCAAGTGAGTAGGCCCCTTCTGCTTTGTCCCCTCTGTAAGCAATGCCTTGTCTACCCAGAAATAAAACTATGTCAATCAAACGATGAACAACTAATCTTCTTGTGTGAACTTCTCTTTCCCGTTGTTTAGATTGGTGTCCCGCTAGAAGACTCTCAATATCACGACCTTTTAGGCATTGAAAAGCTGTCTTGGCCGCAAGTTCATGATAATGGGAGTTTTCATTAGAGATGGGCCAACTCGGAAAAAACATAACTCGAGTTAACCCGGGTTAAAATCCACATAACTCGGATGGAACTCGAGTTACGTAACTCGAGTTAACTGGATGGACAAGAAAATGTTTTTTTTTTTGGAGATTTTACCCATTTATTCCCTCAGCTGTTCCAATTTTTATCTGTTTCAATTCCTATGTATTGGGAGAGTTATACCTACTAACAAAAGAAACAAAAGAGTTATTGTTTGTAATCTAATCATTTATTAACTATATTTGGCTCGAATTTTAATTAAAATAATACATAATTACTATCAATAAAACTATTTATAATCAGTATCAGTCAGTAATCACAATATTTTCAAGAAATTAGATAATTAGTATCACAAAGAATCTTTTTTTTCGTTAAACTATTTGCTTATAATTATTAGTATCACAATGAATATTTTTCCTTAGTTAAATTATATGCTTATATTTTCATCATAATTATATCGTAGGTACTATAAATGAAAATGTCTAATTATTTAAAAAAATATATTTTCCTGACAAATAACTAACAATTTAGTTATTAAAAAAACATATAAAAATCTTTTATAAGAAAACTAAAACAAACTTCTCATGAGTTTTAACAAAAATAATATTGTTTTCTTTTTGAAAATGAAGTTAAATAAAACTTAAAATAACAAAATATTTTTGAATTACTTAATAAAAATAAAGGAAAATTTCAAAGTAGTTAAAAATTTTAAAAAGTCCTTACAATTAACTTACAATTTAGTTATTGACAAAAAACGTACAAAAATCTTGTAACAAAATCAAAATAAACTTCTCACAAGTTTTAACAAAAATAATAATCTTTTCTTTTTGAAATTGAAGTTAAATAAAACATAAAATAACAAAATAATGTTAAAGTACTTAAAAAATAAACAATCATTGAATACTGTTAAGAAATAAGATTTGGTCAATCTTTTTTGGTGCTAGGCGGTTTCTTCTATCATTGCACAAAATCCCAGCTTTTGAGAATAAGCGTTCTGAAGGGACTGACGATGCTGGTATACAAAGATATTTTAGGGCAATTTCGGACAACTGCGGAAATAAACATTTCTTGTCATTCCAAAACTGAAGTGGGTCGCATTTTCTGTCAAGATATGGTAATTCTATATATTGTTTAACCATCATAGCTGTAGAAGCATATGGAGTTAGGCGAGCACTACTCTCCATGAGTTTTTTATCTACAACTTCCCAAATGTCGTCTTTATCCAGAGCAGCAACAGTTATTGAAGTTCTTGGGGTTTTTGGGCTAGATGAAGGCAAAGATGAAGGTAGGACTTGGTCGGTGTTCATGTTTGATAACTCATTGATAATCCACATTTGCGCATTATTGGCATTACTTTCTAACCTAAAACCTTTTTTTTTAAAGCGAGGATCAAGGAAGGTGGCTTTTGATGCTGTTCTATTAGTCTCATATACTGCAAGCCGTTTTTCAATTACTGCAGAAAGACTACGTTTTAAATTCTTGCCCAATTCAGTTATTGGCGTCTTGTTTTCGATTGTATTTTGCAGTCCAAAAACAAGAGGAATGACAGAAGACAAACTTGGATATTTTTCTCCTGATAAAATCACAGTAACATATTCGAAAGGGCGCAAAAGTGTCACCACGTCTTCTGTTATCATCCATTCATTAGAATCCAGATTTGGCGGAGATGTATCCAGCTGTGGCAAAGTAGCAGAAAGAGGTATTTTAACCTCTAATAGACGTTCGAGCATGTAAAAAATACTATTCCATCGAGTTCGAACGTCTTGTTTAAGTTTTAATGTATTTACATTTAGTTGCTCTTGCATTTTGAGTAAGGCATAAGAAGATTTTGTGCTATGTTTAAAATGCGAAACAATTGCTCGACATTTTGTCAAAAGTTGTTGTAGCTGATAGTTAGAAGTGTTGCCTCCTAAATCAAACGTTTCTTTCTCTAAACAGTCTTTAACCGCGAGATTAAGTGTGTGAGCTACACAAAAATGATTTCGCTTATTCAAACATTCACTTACAGCTTTTTTCATGGCTGCAGCATTATCTGTGACAATAGAAACTACTTTTGAGCTTATTTCCCACTGGTCCATTATCTCTTGTATAGCCAATGCAATATTCTCAGCCGTGTGATGTAGTTGTATTTCTGAAGTCGAAATAACTACAGATTTCAATTTATATTCATATATGTAATGTGCAGTCAGACTTATAAGGCTTTTATTACTGTCTGATGTCCAAATATCAGATGTTAACGCTAAATAAGTTATATCATGTAACTCATTTTTTAAAGATTTGGACACCAACTTATATTTTTCATCTACCATCAAAGCTAATTGTTTTCTATTCGGTAGTTTATATTCAGCATTCAGTACTTTCGAATATTCTTGAAAACCTGAATTTTCCACTATCTGAAATGGCTGCAAATCTTTAACTATCATATTAATTAAAGCGTTGTCACCAGAATTTTGCGTTATTTTTTTTGGCACAGTAAGACGGGTTTGGGTGTGCCTTAACCTTTTTTGAGGAGGCTCAGACTCAACATTCATTGTGGTTGTTGATATTGATACCAATAGCTGCGATGAAGATGAATCGACCGAAGTACTCATATTACCTTTATTTGTTGCTAATGAACCCTGAAATTCCTCGACGGCGACAATTGTAGGATGCTTCTTTTTGATGTGGTTTAAAAGTGTGGTCGTATTTCCACTATATTTGAATGTATCCGAACACATCTTACACGTAACACGTCCTGAAGAAGAATCGAAAACCTCCCAAACAACAGATCTTCTTTTGGGTCCCGGCATTTTCCAAAAATAAACAACACGCATTTAAAGATAACCTCAATCAAATGTTGTTTGTTTTGATGAACGAATGAATATAGCGGCTATATTCATTTCATTCGTTCATAACAGACTATATTGAAGTCTCAAACGATCGGCAAACTTCGCTCCATGTCGGTTCTATTCGGTTTTCGAACTCGAGTTAGAGAGAGTTCAACTCGAGTGGATTCGAGTTACGCCCAACTCGAGTTAACTCGAGTTAGCTACTCGAGTTGACCATCACTAGTTTTCATGAGTTTCCAGCGATTTATAAATGTGTTTTGGTGTAACATCATGTCCAGTAATAAATGTGGAATCTCTGTTATCCTTGCCTCCGAAAGCCATACAACAAGAACTATACTTTGTTGAGCTCAATGGAATAAGATAACCATTTTCTGTGTATTTTTTCTCCATTCGGCAAAAGACGATAGTAGAGTTTGGATGGATCAAACGGAAGTTTAACTCCTTTTCCCTCATGAACTTGGATTGGATGTTTTTCCATAAAAGCTTTTTTTATTCCAATGTGATCACTTTCATTTGGACATATGAAACAACCAAGGTTTTTCTTAGAAGCATCAAGCGTGTCTTGTTTAGATTCTTCATCGCTGATTTCTGAATCAGAGTCAGAGCTTATTGACGAATCCCTGTCGAAATGCGTCAACGACGGTTTGGGGTGGTCTAGATTTAGGTCTAGAAATTTTTGATTGCTAGTAGTAGTTTCTTCCCTCTTATTTTCACTCCCACCAGACGATGTAGCTACAGTAGCCTCTGCTTGGATTGAAGGAGGCTCAATTTGATCTTCGTTTCCTGAAAATAAGTAATAACATCGTGGGTGCAAAATAATACGAAATACAGTAGTCTTATACAAAACATCTTAAACAATTATTCTGTTTACATTAGCCTTTTAAAATAATTTAATCTTACAATCGTAGGCGTGGCAAATGTCCCCAAAACAATATAGAAAACTAAGTATTATTAAAATTATTCATAATAAACTTTAACCCTAGAAACATAACCTTCTTAATATACCCTTTAAACATAACCATTCGTCGTATCGACGAACATTTTCTAAAGTGTAAAATTTTAACTCAAAACGTTATTATTTGAAACTGTTTACTATACACCTTTTTAGGGAAAAGGGTCTTATTTGTAAATAAAATGCAATAATATAAATAAACTGAAATCTTTATATATTTTAAAACGGTATCATAAGGCACTAGTTATAAGGAGATCATAATTGACGAGGTAGATAAAAAATTAATATTAAAAAAAAATAACAAAACATAGGCTTTTTTTTCTTTGGCCAAAATAAACTTAGGGCGTTACTCTACACTTGATAAAATAAAACAACTATTTATTCATAGAGCAATTCAAACAGAATTCAACCTTATGTTCACCACAAATTGCCGTGTTACATTTCGAGCAATATGACTTAGTCATGCGTCTCAGCTTATAGGAACATAGACCACAAATCTTCCTTTTGTTCAAATGTTGAGCTTGAGGTGGTGGAGGGTTGGCCGTGGATGTAGAAGGGCCTTCATCACTCTTTAGGGCTAATATATTCTGGATATTAGTTTTTACATGCGTTGGCATTGTTGCAACGTCAAGCCGCGTTTTTAGCCACGGTTCTACAAGTTCGGAATGCAACTTCTTCATAAAATCTCGACGACTCATTATCTTCTGTCCTAGGGTAGAAACATTGTGACAATATATCACGTAGGCATTGATACATGATATGTTAATCATTGCGTAAAAAATGCACATAGGCCAGCGATTAGTTTTTCGGTTACAATTCATCACTGAGCACATCTGGTCAAACGTGTCGACACCGCCTTTTGTTTTGTTATAAAATTCTATCATGTGCGGTTTCTTTGATACAGGGTTGACTGTACCTTCCTCATCACAAGAAGACAACAGATAAACCATTTTTGATGGTTTAGCTTTGAACGACAAGAGTGTCAGGGGTCCATCATAACAAAAAGTTGACGTTTTAACATTTCTGGATCGATTATTTTTTATTTCCTCAGGGATTTCTCTTTTATTTGCACGCAGTGTTCCTACAATAGTTAGTTTGTAAGGTTGCCGAAGTAATTATTATTATTTATTTATTTATTTCTAATACACTTACATTTAGGTTTACAATTTGTTTTAGCCGCACAACGAAAACCTCTCAGGGTTTATCTGCATGTCGGCGAGCCGCTCATAACAATACTATAAATAATTGATATTGTATACAAAACAAACTTTTTACTCTTAGAAGTTGCAAATGCGAAAAAAAAATTTTCGCTCCACCCTAATGTATACCCGATATCAACTCGCGCCAGTGACGTCACAAATGTTAGATAAAGGTACGCTTTATTGAAATGATTTTTGTTTACTGGATTTGAAAATATACCCGACGGCAACGCGGTCTCTGACGTCATGAGAGTTGT
This sequence comes from Sesamia inferens, assembly GCA_037179545.1. NCBI lineage: Eukaryota > Metazoa > Arthropoda > Insecta > Lepidoptera > Noctuidae > Sesamia > Sesamia inferens. The sequence goes on along the minus strand of CM073935.1, from coordinate 8,352,826 downwards.
GTGAAGGTATAGATTCCATTTAAGCCGCGCCGCGCAGACGGCTCGGCGAGGGTGGAAGGGACGCGGGGGTTGTTAAATTGAGACACACTGCCGCGCCGTTCGCCTTCACCCGCTGCGCTGCTCTCATCTATCACTCATTACGCGATAATGTAGGTTTCGATAGGAATGAGGTTCAGGGATTTATTTAAAGTACTTATAGAAAATCAGTGGACGTGTTTGACTTTTATCCTCTTAAATCGAGTGACCGTCCTCTGAAATCTGCCGCCCCTAGGACGCTGTCGCCCTTAGGCCGCGGCCTATGCGGCCTATTTATAAATCCAGGACTGGTGTATATATGTGTTTTAAGAATCGGTATAAATACGTAATAAATCAAGTCATTGATAAAAAATGGTCAATAAAAATAATTAAAATAATATTTATATGTAATGTTTAACTGATTACTTACCTCTGCAGTTCATCACGAAGTGATGACGCGAAATTAAAAATAGGTACAATGTAGTATCGCGTAGGTATCTTTTCTACAAATTCGGGTGTATAAGATGGCTAATCTAATGAATATATTGTTCCAAATCGGGCTAGTCACTTTTTTAAGTAGATTGTGAGATATTTAAAATTTTCAGAATTTGACTGCCTAGGGAGTAGGGACTGACGAGGGTAACATAGTACTGACAAAATACACCATTTTGTAAGAATTATAATAAAATTTAATAAAAATTGGTACAAATCTCTTAGAATTTAATAATGGCACATGTCTTTTAAGTATTAATATCACTTAGTAACAATTAAAAATAATTATTAATATGCAATACTGGGAGAAAATACTATCTTAGTTTTAAAAACAGCCTTTTGACATTTAATGTAACGTTATTCACTTAACTTTTACTACTTTGACTTAGTTTTACTTAACATTTCTAAGTAATCAACAAACAATAGTGTAGGCGCCCCAGTAAAGCACGTATATCTACCGCGCATTTGTCACGGCTTATCCAAAAAACAAGGTCGGCATACACCACAAGTAAAATCAATCTCCGATCACACTCTAGTAAATCTACGGGACTTACCTGGGACTCAGTGTGCTCGATCACGAAGCGAAGTCCGGAGAATCAACGCGCGCGCGTTGATTACGATCACGTCCGATGTCTTCAAATTCGCTGACTGTCCCATACCAGTCGACACACCAAGTTTCCCTTAATAGGGCACCAAAGCTCACCAACGTAAGAAGTTATTTAGCAGTGTCAATCACGCCCGACAAAGATCGCCAATGAGACCACGTTTCCGATTCAAATTCAACTCAATTTACAGGCGCACTGTTACGTTTTATAGTTCAAGTAAATACTTCAAAACACGGGCAACAATCGCGACAAACTATACAAAACGCGCCGGTGGTATATCTAATTTCCCGAAAATCATTCGACCGAACATGCCACGCACGCGATGATTATTCGTCAAGAGGTTCAAGCAACGGCCCCGTACGCGGCGGGGTCTAAACACGTTGTGTTAATAATGGCGGCGCGTCACCATAGACAATACTAAATTACGCTCATCCCTACGGGTCGCGCCGTCGATCAAACTCGACTAACTAACAATCGGACTTGGCCGACGAACTAGCGTAAACAAATAGAAACAAAAATCTAACAATATTTATCTTAAAAGTACTATTATCATGAAATTAAGAACAATAACAATATAATACAGGGTGTCCGCCGGCAGATTTGACACTTTAAAAAAATATTAAAATTAAAATACAAATGATATCACAATTATTTATTTATTTTCTGACAGAGTAATAGTGCGGATATAATTTTTTAAAAATCACTCCACGTAAATGACGTCCTTCTAGCTGCACACATTCTTCCAACCTTTCCCTCATGTTGTCATAAACTCGTTTACACAGTTCTGGAGGGACGGGAGGGAGATTGACGCTATGTCAATCTCTCGCTGGATAATTTCTTCTAAGGCTTTTATTGTTGATGGCGAATTATTGTAAACGTGAGAGTTGAGGTATCCCCATAGGAAAAAAGTCGCAAGGGGTCAGATCTGGCGATCTTGGAGGCCAGGGTATGTTGCCAAATCGACTTATCAATTTTCCAGGAAAAAGCTCTCTCACTTTGGTCATTGAGTTCCTAGCGGTGTGTGCCGTTGCCCCATCCTGCTGGAAATGTGTTCTGTTATTGTAGCCAACATGACGACGCAGCTCGGGTATAAAAAAAAATTCCAACATCTCGCATTAACGTTGAGAATTGACAGTTTCGCCTTCTTTAAAAAAATAAGGTCCAATTATTCCTGAAATGGCACACCATATCGTGGTTTTCGGGCAATGGAGTAGTTTCTGATGGACTTCTTTTGGGTTGCTCGGACTCCAGTAACGCATATTCTGTTTATTTACGTACCCTCCAATGTGAAAATGTGCCTCATCTCTAAAAAAGATGTTACATAAACGCGTAGGGGTAGGAAAACGATCCAGAACCTCTCTAGCGTAATTTTGCCTCTTTATGTAGTCATCTTCTTTTAACTGCTAGATGATTTGAAGCTTATATGGATGGAATTTCAATTGGCTTCGAAGAATTTTGTGAACAGACGTCTTTGTTATACCCGTTGATGCTGAAATTTTTCGTATACACTTACGAGGATTTTGCAAAATTTCGCTTCTCACAGGGGACAGGAATAAGCAGATATTTTTTTTTTCTTCACCCATTCGATTAGGCAAAGGGAACTATGCCCATACAGCCAAGTCTTCAGTAGAATTTTTTTATTGATATGAAATGAAAATGAAATGAGATGAAATTAAATAAAACCTAACCTAACTCATTGAATTAAATCATTAAATCTGATATTAAAACAAATTAGTAGCTTCTTTTTAGAATTATTTGCATGAATCATAAAAACTTTTTTTTTTTTCTTTGTCAAGTCGCTATTTGCGCAATGCCACTAACAAAAACGGGGAAACTTGGTAAAAATTAAATTTAGGATACGGTTTGGATGGATATTGGATAGGATGTTCTATGCATGGATATTATATGGATACAGATTACTAAATACGTATATAATTAAAGGAGATAAATGATGCTAGGTACTTGTATATTACTGGATCATTCGTTGCTAATAAGATAGAAATAGAGGTAGGAAAAGGAACTTTATAGGACAACAGACTAGAAATAAAAGGATCTTGATTGAGAAGAGGACAGAAAAAAAACATATGGTTCAAATCACCCAGCTCACCACATTCGCAAAGGGCACTATCAACGATCTGTAATCGTGCAAGGTGGACCTGGGAACAATTATGACCCAACCTCATGCGGATCAGGCAACTAGTAGCAACTTTACTTAGGTGGAATTTGGAGAACCATGGTTTTCTAGGAATACATGATTGGATACGTGCATAATAACTTCCTTTAGTAATACTGCTATCTGCCCACAACCTTCTCCAATCTGCTCAAAGATAACTCTTAGGCAAACTGGCCAGGTCGTGGCTATAGTTGATATAGGGAAATAGATCACCACAGTCGACCGCCTCGTTAGCCAGAAGATCTGCTTTAATATTTCCAGTTATATTACTATGGCCCGGAATCCAAGCCAATTCAACTTGAAGGCCTAGTTCAAAATTCAATTTATATAAAATACTTCTGATTAATAAAATTATAGGAATAACTGGTTTTAATCTGAAGGGGTTTCTTTTAATGGCTTGTAAAGCACTTAGAGCGTAAATATAATTGTTTTTTTTTTTTAAATTTCAGTAAGTTAAAAATGCCTCCTTCTCCTCCTTCCTTAAAAATGCCATAACATTCCCCAGTGAAAACTGAGGACTCAGGTGGGAGTTTGACTTTCTGAACTATGTTGTATTGTGAGTGAAAAACTCCAACTCCAACATTTCCTGCAGAATAGTGCTTGGATGCGTCTGTATAAATATGATGCCAATTCTCCCAACGCAAGCCTTTGGAAACGTTAAACAGTTCTTTTAAAAAATTATCGTTTTTACTAATGCCTATATTCAAGATAACATTCGGAGTAAACACCAATGATTCATAGGAATTGTTATAGAGTGGAAAGTTTATTGACTGGTATGTAGGGGTTTACAGAGCTATAAACTTTTTATAGCTAACCACAAGACAAGGAAGAGATTTGTGAGACCAATATTGAGAGGAATTGGTTTCATCTAAAAGAGAGGCAAGTTTTACACGTAAAAAGTGATAGGTAAATTGTAAGGCACGGAATAAAAATTTGTTAGAAAGATACTGACGTCGGAGAGACAGAGGAGGATCTACTGTTTGGGGCCCCCCAACAGACTCCAGACAAACATCTTAATATATTTAATCTTTGTTCACACCTTGCAGCAATATACTCACAGTGTGGAATTCCAGTAAGTTTACTATCTAAAATCACTCCCAAAAACTTTGCTGAAGATTTTACAGGTATGGGAATATTATCGTAATATACAGAAACGGGAGGAGGAAGGCGCATTCTAGAAAAAAGTACGATTGTACTTTTTGCGGTAGATAACTCAAGACTATTGCTATCCATCCATTCTTTTAAAAGGTTAAGTCCTAAAGTCAATGTGTTACAGGCCGTTGAAATAGAGCTATGAGGGTAATACAATAGAAGATCATCGGCATATTGGAGCACTTTTACTTTATTATTTAGAGAAGATTCAAGATTATAAGTGTAAATGTCATAAAGTAGAGGACTAAGTACTGAACCTTGAGGGAGACCTTTCCACACGAGTCTAGTTTCACAAGAATCCTCCAGAGTAAGGTTTATATGCCTCTCATATAATATATTTAAAATAAAGTTTGAGAGTAGAATAGGTACTTTTAACTGTACAAGTTTATATTTTAACCTTGTTATAACCACATTGTCATAAGCCGAAGTTATATCGAGAAAAGCTACAATTATGGAGTGATTGGAAGAGAATGCTAATCTAATGTCAGTGACAAAAATACCTAGGCTATCCATGGCACTTTTACCTCGCCTAAAACCAAATTGACTATCGCTTAATATATTCATTCTTACTTTCTATAAACCATTCTAACCTATTTTTAACTAAGTGTTCCGAGATTTTTAACATTACTGATGATAAGGCTATTGGTCGGTAAGATGAGCTGTCAGATGGACTTTTGTTAGGTTTCAAAATAGGTAGAATATCTTGAGATTTCCAAGAAATGGGAATATTTCCAGTAGTCATAATTTGATTGACAAGATTTAAGTAATATGAGAGAGATAGGTAACTCATGTTCGAGAGAAAAGAATAGGGAATTCCATCTGCGCCTGGTGCGGAGTCTTTGAGGTTGCAAACGACACCTTTCAGCTCTTCAAGAGTAAATTGATTATTAAGTTCACACGAAGAGTCTGACAATGAGTACGGAATAGAATAGGTAGTATTAATTTCTGGGACGAACGAGGGAGCTAATTTATCTAAAAAAAAACATTTTTTAACTGAGATGGAAGAAATGGAGTGGATGATTCTCAAAACGCAGATCTGAACCTTCTGATATTGCGCCAAACAACAGATGGTTGAACATAAGGTGAAATCGAGAGGCAGAATGATCTCCAGCTTTCAAATTTATTTTTTTTTAATAATTTTTTAGTCTGTGCAATAACTTCACACAGAATATTAAAATTTTCTACGGTAGAATTATTATAGTAGTCTAATTCCGATTGCTTTCTTTTGAATATTGCATTTGTGCAATCTTTGTCCCACCATGGTGGTGATAGGATATTATTGTTATTGTGTGACGTTTTGAATGGGAAAATTTTATCGGCGGTTTTTATAATGGCTTCAGATAAAGCATCAGCACAAAGCTGTTCATTTCCACACTTAATTTCCGGAAGAATTGAAACTGTTTTATCCAAATGTTCCCTAAAAGTGTACCAATTTACATCCGTTAGTTTGTATTTCAGCCGCGGAGGTCGTTTGGTATAAGATTTTTGGTTGTAAGGAAATGTTAGAACTATGGGGAAATGATCGCTGCCATAAGAGGAAACCATAACTTCCCAACTTATCCGCGAAGATAATTTATCAGTGCATAGTGACAAGTCAGGTACACTAACACCCTGATTTGGAGAGGTGCGTCGAGTAGGGGACCCAGTGTTTAGAATACAAAGATTGAGGTTATCTACAATATCTAACACAGAACTACTAAAGCTATTTGTTGATGAACTTCCATACTTCATTTTGGGAATTAAAATCTCCTAGAACTATAAATGGTTTTGGTAGTATGGAAAAAATATTTACAATTTCATTAAAAATTACAGCAGAAGGCCGAGGAATATATATAGAAACAAAACAGATATTATCTACAACTGCTGCAATTATGGAAAAGTCATTATTATGAGATGGGAGTGAGAAGAGTGAAAATGGATGATGATGTTTGATGAGTAAGGCTACACCGCCATACCCATCAGAGCGGTCTTCCCTGAGACATGCATTCCCAGGGACCTTAAACAAAGACCCTGGTTTAAGCCATGTCTCTTGAAGATCAAAAACAAAAGGTTTATATTTATTTACAATATATATTATATCTGATTTTTTACTTGTTGCACTTCGACAATTCCACTGGATTGCCTTGACTTTGTTGTCCATTAATAATATTAGAAGATTCCGTAACTGTATTCATTACCGTGGCAGCGAAATTCTGTGAGAGGTGATGTGATTGTGTTAAGGATTTAATTAAAGCAATGATTAATTCATTTACAGACGCTGCAGATAGATCATCTCTGGGTATGAGAGCACAACCATCTTTTGGTTGAGGCATGCTTCTATTAAGTTCCTGATGGAATTGCTGTTCATAACCTTTAGAAAATGTTGGTGGTGATCTAGGTTTAATAAAAACTGTTTTTTTTATATGAAGTTTTATTTTTTGGAGAGTAATCCTGTTGGACTGGAGCATTTATATTACTAGAAATAGTGGGTGTGGAGATCAAGGCATCAGCATATGATAATTTTGAAATAGGGAACTTGCACTTGATTATTTTTTTGGTGCAAAGCAAAGATCTGGGCTTTACTTAAATAATTTTAAAACTCAAATTTAGAAAAATGCTATATTTATTTTAATAACCGCGTGCAAAATATGATTTTTCAAATTTCGCTCCATAACGCTAAGTCACGTGACATGACGTCACTGCATCGATTTTGTTTTATCAAAGGTTATGGTTAGCAGATTATTAAAAGTCTGAATATTAAATTAATCTCATGTGATCTGTGATTAATCTTATAAAACATTAATACGGAACTCCCAAAATGGATTGCCCTTCGACGAGTAGTGAGAATCCTTTCAAGAAAAAATACCAAGTATCATGTTTTGTACCTAAATGCCCATCCAATTCCTTAAAGTTTCCAAACAAACTATTTTTAACAGTGCCTAATGAGCCAAAAACAAGAAAAAAATGGATGAAAGCAGCAAGGAGGCAAGATACGCTTTCTCCGAAATCCGTTATACGATGTTGTGAAGATCATTTCGACGTAAGTATATGTATATTTACGCTAGGTACAAATCTACCTCCTGGATATTGGCTTTACCTTAGTCTTTAAATAACGTTTAAATATTTTACAGATGGAGAACGATATTGAAAACTGGGTAAAATATAAACTTGTTGGAGGAAAACTCGTCCTTAAAAAGGATGTCATTCCCCACGTTTTTGATTGTCAAGGAAGAATGCAGAGAACAAAGCCTAGATCAGTTATATCAAAACGTGAAAGAAAAGAAATTCTTCAAAGTATTGAAAATGAGCAAGGTAAGAACTGGTTTTCATTATTTTTATACTTACTGTAGGTTTTGTTAACTATTACTTGTTAATTGAACATTCATTCCGTTTTCAGCTACAGAGTTGGAACCTCTTCGAAGCCAGGTGACAAGTGATCAACATGTTGAAAAATCAAGAGATGTATGTTTACAAATAGAAACATATCCCCATAAAAGAAGTAAAGGAGTACAAGTAGTTATGAAAAGTCCAACAAATACAATAGCAGTTTCTCCAATAAAAGTGAATGTAAGACATCAAATGACCTCTCCCATAAAAATGCACACTTATAAACTGATTTATTCAGACAGTGACAGTGAAAGCAAGGCAAGTTATGTGGAGAATAACAGTGAAACTGGAAGTATGTCTGGGTCTGTTCTAAGTGATATTCTTGCAGATGCAGAAAATGAACAAAATAAGTTGGCACAACAAGTAACTATGAGAAATATCACAAGAGATTCCAAGTTATATTTAGGTGTTCCACAAGACTGTGTCCTGATCTTAGATTTGATTCAGAAAGCCACTCTAGCACCGTACAATCACATATGTTTAGTGTTAAAGAAACTAAAATTGAATGAATCTTTTAAAATTTTAGCTAATGATTTTGGATTACATGAAACTACAGCAAGCCGAATTTTTTCTACAACATGCCCTAAAATTGCTAAAGTTTTAGAAAAATTGATTATAAAGCCAACATCGCACTCTGTATTCACTAATCTACCAATAGCTTTTAGACAGTCTTATTTTAAAACATACTGTATTATAGACTGCATGGAAATTGAAATAGAAACACCCTCAGATGCTTTACATCAATCACTAACTTATTCATCTTACAAGAAGTGTAATACTATAAAATATTTAGTTTCTGCTACACCAGATGGGATAATAAACTTTGTTTCTGAAGGTTTTGGTGGTCGCACCTCAGATACAAAAATATGCCAAGAATCAAATTTTTTCAACTGCTTACCACATAAGGTAAGCATTATGGCTGATAGAGGCTTCAAACATATTGAAGGAGAACTGGCGAAACGGAATTTTACTTTAATAAGACCCCCAAGTGTGAGTAGTGAAAAGAAAAGTAGTAGAGAAGAAGTCTTACGAACCAAAAAAATTGCAAGTTTAAGAATTCACATTGAACGAGTCATAAGGAGACTGCGTGAATTTGCATTTTTGAAACCCCATGCATGTATTGACCACAATTTGATCAAATATATAGATAGTGCTGTTATTATTTGCAGTGCACTTATTAATCTACAGCCATCTCTTATCAAATATTAATTGATATGATTAATTTGTAGTCTACAAACTTGTAATAAATATTTGTTTGTTTCTTTTTTGTTTCTTTAGCCACAATCACAGACCTCATACATAATCGCAGAAAATATAAGACTAAGGCATGGTTTCAAACTAGAGATGGGTTATAACCACGTTATAACCCAAGTCCAGGTAAAAACCCAGGTATCACTCATTTCTTCAGTAGATTGAAATGGGTGATGACTGGGATTTTACCCGAGCTTGGGTTATAACCCGGGTGATAACCCATCTCTATTTCGAACCAGCGATTGAGTAGGTAGTGCAATTTAGGGTCAACATTGTTAATGACCTCTGTGGCCTAATAGTCATCATGCCAGGGTGCCATGCGTAGGTCTGGTAACAGTACTGTCATACAACAAACATCTAAAGTAACATAACCTCAATTCAACTCACCGCGCAAGTTTTTGCCCTTTCATCTCCACACCCGTATAGTTTTTATTTTCCATGAAGAAAAACCTCACCATATCCATGTCTACCTTCGGAAGATTTCTCGAATCTGCTTTAATAAAGCCTATATCCATATTTATTATTTTCGCTAACACCTAAATACAATCCAAAACAATCCGAAATCGATGTAGTGACGTCACTGCTCCCTGATTGGTGTTTCAAATTAAGTTCCATTTCACGTAATTTATACTTAAAATATTAAGTAAAAATAGCATTTTTTTCTTATAAACCTTCCAGTTTAGCAATATCATATCTTGTTGAATTTGAATATCAATATAATATCAAATTATAAGTTTAATGCATGTACCCGATTGTTGGATGAAGTTTGGAAGCTTCAGCATATGAAATGCAAGACTTAGCCATTGACTCCTTAATATTCTTTTGCCTCTCATATTCCAAGCATTTTTAAGCTATTGCATAGCTTCTATTGCGGGCCTTGAGCGCGGGGACCGAATCCAGAAATTCCGTAACGAAAAAACCTCACGCTCCCCATCGCCTAACGTCGTTTCAGTTCGGCAGTCTTCGGCACGGTATGTTTGTGTGCGTGCGACTACATCTTTTGAAAACAATTTATAGATTTTCAAAAAGAGCATGCATATTGCAGGGCGCGAACTCGGTTCTACACACTTGCCATGTTACTGATAGTCACGACGTGCTAAACTTGCGATTAATTTTCTCTTTGAAATAGGTCTTCTATAGAGATATGTCATAGACGTCATCGACGTTGTCATGGCTACCTTAAAAACTTTTCATATAATTAATTATTAAGTACTTTTATTCAAATTTATTTAGTAGTGTTTTTATAAAATAGCTTTTTTTTTAACGGAAAAGCTAAGATGAATGTCACGCTAATTTTTCATTGTACTTTTAAATTATTTATAGTGTTGTTTACTAAATAAAAGCGCGTGATTTTATAGAGTAAAAAGTGCTCACGCGGCCGTTTTTTCAATTGTTGCAAGAATTCAAAAGACTGTCTTTAAATAGTGTTCAGACGATTGCTCAAAGTGTATTAGATTTCATTATTAATAGAAATGGCATTTCAATAATGACTTTCAACTGCCAAAGTCTAAATAGTCATAAATACGATTTACAAGATTCAGTTACGAGACAAACAAATGTGTTACTTCTTACCGAAACTTGCATGACGCATGATAATCCAATGGAAATACCTAATTTTAATTGTATTGTTCAGTTCAAACGAGATACTGTTTCAAAAGGTGGGGTAGCTATTTACCAAAATAAAAATGATATTACTAATACTATGACTCCGAATATTGAAATAAATATTGCACACGTTAGCGATGTTAATGTTAGGCGCTCAGTTGTTGGAGATATTTGTGCGTGCTTATGCAAACTTAGAAATGGCCTACAAATAGTTATGGTAGCAATTTACATTTCTCCGAATCCAAAATTGGACGAGGTAGAGCATTTTATTCATCGCACTTTACTGGAGTACACTGAAGAAGGCTCGAAAATACATGGTACAAATGGTAATAAATTTCCACTTATCTTGGCTGGCGATTTCAACATTAACTTCGCTGATAAAAAATCAGAGCGGTTGACAACTTTTCTATCAAAAACATTGAATTTGAAAATGAATAATGATCCACAAGAGTCCACAACAAAATATGGGACCACCATTGACGCGGTATTTTCTAGGTATTTAGAGGATATTAAGTCGCAAACTTATGTTTCTTATTTCAGTTATCATAAACCTATAGTTTCAATGATAAATATTCCTGAATAACCAACAGCTACTGTAAGGTAATAAAACTCACATGTATTGTAAAATAATAAAAATATTTTAAATAATATTAACTTTTTATTTATTTAATAAAAGAAAAATTTGTTTTCTTATCGGTCACCACGCTAAAAAAGTGTAACTTGAATTAATATCAAAGAAAAAGAAATACTGCATAAATAAAATACATAAATAATTATAATTGCATAAATTGATACAAAATGCTATGCAATAGCTTTACCGCGGCAGTCCCCGAGTGCCACACGTCTTTTTTGCTAGTTGGCTCATGATAACCCTTACAAAGGCAACAATGTAAGTTGTCCTCGGAGACAGTGCATGCATCCCCAGAGTGACCTTGACCACACTTAAAGCATCTGGGTGTCGACCTACATTGGCTTTTAATATGTCCTTACCTGCAGCAGCTGTAGCACTGTATAGTTGTATAAATATATAAGTCCACAGTGAGAGAAGTGTAACACATATACACCCGCTTAGGTAAAATTTGCCAATCAAAGGTTAAAATTACTGTTTCTGTATTTTTTGACTGAGGTATACCATCTATTATGACTTTCCTTTTAATTCTCCTAAGCTTGAGAATTTTCCCACAACCAATTGGGACAGAGATATTATCCAGAACTTCGTCATCAGACCACTCCATGGGAACGCCTCTGACGACGCCCATGCGAGTGACCGAGAACGTCGGCATGAAAGATTTAAAGTTTTCCTTTTCCAACAACTTGCTGGTAATTAAAGAGTTGGCATCTTGAAAAGTTGCAAAAGATATAACGAGCCGATTACGTCCAATTTTTTTGAAACTTCCATTAACAATACCATTAAATGCATTTCTCCTCAAGATCCTACCAAATGATATAGGATTTAAAAATGTATTATCATTGGAAGCAGTTTGCTGCCTTTGCACATGAACTAGAAATGGTGCGGCATCTGAGGAATTGTACAATAATCTGGCCACCGAAATGGGTTTCTGTGGTTCTTCATTTAAATTACTAATCTGAGAATTAAGGGGAGGATTGGATGGCGTATTTAAAGTTTCTGTCTCCATTTCCACCTCGCCGCTAGTACAATCGTTGTGACGCTTCCCGCCACTTTTGCGCCTTTTTTTGTTACAATGTTTGCAAATAATGAGGCGATTAAAAACCCTTTTTCTTTTTGTACTGGTGGTACTGACGGAACCATCAGTATCTACACTGGTGTCGTTATTTGATACCGTGATATAATGCCCAACTTCAGGCGGCAGTGTTCCTCCGGGGTCATCCGGAGGATCCATGATAAATATTTTATAATGAAAAAAAGACTTAAAACACTTACCAAATAGGAGAAAACGCTACGACTAACTACACTACTTAGTATTTAGATAAAATATATACAAAAACTTAATCTAATCCAATATTTTAAAAATTAATTCAAAAACCAAGAAAAAATCACGTCCGCCAAATTTGAGGTTTCCCGCGCTTTTTCTCATCATAAAAACTTCTATGATTTTTTTTTAAAGTAAAAACTTCATGGTTGGTTTTTTTTTATTTTTAATACACAATATTTTGACAGTTGGGAAAGAGAACGCACTAGTTCGGAAAAGGTAAAGAAAAACCACGAATGTGTAATAGCCCACTTTCCGAACGCTATACGTCCCTGTAATACACCACTTTTTGAGCAACTGTATTAAAATATAACTTTTTATACATACCTGTCATTTGCCATGTCTGCAACGCACTTTTATTACACACTTATAAGGTAAAAACTGTTAAAATAACTGTCTTTTTATTTTTTCTAATAAAGCTAACACGTTTCTTACTGCAAATCATAAGACTAAATAATCTTAGATAAAGAGGGTATTCTGCCAAAAACTTTCAGATGGCTAATGTCTGGCTTGACATTATGCCATAGTTCATAAGGTGTTTTTCCTTGCAATACAGATGAAACTGTGCGATTATGTAAATATACGGCTGTGCTGGTGGTTTCTGCCCAGAATGTCTTACTTAACTGTGCATCAAAAAGCATACATCTTGCCTTTTCAACTAAGGTTCGGTTCATCCTCTCACACAGTCCGTTCTGTTCAGGTGTGTATGGACATGTTGTTTGATGAACTACTTCTATTTAGGGACACAGTATCGATACTGTACTCATGAGTAGTATCGATAAAAAAGTATCGTACTCGTAAAAGAATCGACACAAAAGTATCGATACCTCAAAGTATCGAGTTCTTTTCTCAGGCAGGGCCTACGCCATACTTTAGTTTGTCAATGTTAGTCAGTAAGTATCGTCTGTACCTTCATACAGTAAGAGAAAATGAAAAAGTAACAAATGGTACATATAATTATAAGGGGTGATTTTTCCATCGTCTGATAACACTTAACAGACCAATAAAGTGTAATATGATTAAAAGTAAGTGTCACTTTATGTTATGCATTTATATGGGGGTTGGTGTAGACAACTTTGATTCGCTGGATTATACTTTATTGGTTGGTTAACTTATATCTGACGATGGATAAATCAGCCCTAAGATAAATAAAAACAACCTGTAAGTAAAGCCACAATTTTTTAATCTAAAATATTATAAATCCCATTCCTCCTCGGTACAATCGCTCAAGAAAAGAAGTTTGTCGAGCCTTTTTGGCGATAGGCGGTTACGGGTTTTAGTAATTGTACTTCCAGCTTTCGAAAACAATCTTTCTGAGGGCACTGAAGTCGCAGGAATCGATAAAAATTCTCGTGCCAATTTATATAATTTTTCAACTTTCATGTCTTCCCATTGTTTCAGAGGATCCAAAGAAAGTGGCGAAACCTGTGTAGATAAATAATGGCTTATTTCATCCTTATTTTCAAACTGTGATGAAGAACTGGTTTTACTTCGCTTTTTCGTGTGAGCTAATTTCTTGTGGTGACTCCAAAAATCGTAAGTTGTTTCAAGAGAGGAATCGCTGTCATGATCGCTGCCGATTACACTAGGAGACGTTGTTATATATCTTCTCAGTGAAGAAATTGCCTTTGCACAAGCTTTAGCGTCCTGAAAATGGATATTCTTGAATCTCGGATCTAGCAAACATGACATTGCAATCAAATAATTATCTTCAATACGTCCGAATCGGCGTTCTATCTGTTTTAGGATTTCTTTTTTTACAGTATCTATTACCTTTCCATGGGGACCATCACCATCACCTACAGCCATAGGTATATTATTAATCTGCGTCTTCAAACAGTTCACCATCGGAATTATTTTACTAATGGCTACATACTGTTCACCTGATAACTCTTTGGTTACATACTCCAGCGGTTTCAAAATACAAATCAATGTTTTAATATTTTGCATTTCTACAGCCGATGGTGTGGGTGGTGCTTTTGTATTTAACATCAAAATTTGATGAACTATTGGTGCTAATTCAATGTATCTCTGTAGCATATAATAGACGGAATTCCACCGAGTCTTCACGTCTAAAATCAGTTTGAGAGGTTGAGACCCAGTTTGCTTTTGACGTAAAGAGTCACTGAGGATTACACTGCTCTTGAAAAATTTTACAATGTCTCGTACCTTGCTTACTAATGCTCCTAAATCATTGACTGACATGGCAGATTCAGCGATTAGATTAATTGTATGAGTAAAGCAAGGTAAATGTTTGTTCTTTTCTAGAAAATTTGCTATGCCGGCTATCATGTTCGAGCCATTGTCTGTAACTGCTGCAGTTATTTTATCCAAACTGATGTGTATACTTGCACAAATTTCTTTTAATTTTTCAGCGATAAAATACCAGTATGACGCTGATCCAGTGCAACGGTAACTGCAACGTGACACCAGTTTGTCTTCTTGCAAATAATGAACAGTAACCCCTAAATAACTGGTAACAGTCATCATCTCACTCCAAATATCGCAGGTTAATGCTACGTGATCTACATTGTCAAATATATTTTCTACTTTCAAACGCATTACACTATAAAAGTGTTCGAATTGTGCTTTAAGGGTATCTACATGAGGAATTTTAAATGATGGACACGCTTGATGCATCAATTTTTTAAACCCACGCCCTTTCACAATGTCAAACGGTCTTTTATCAACGCAAATAAAATAAAGCAAACATTTGCAGAGTTTCAAATAATCTTTTCCTCCATCCAAATAAGAGTATTTTCGTTCCATTGATTGTACAATTGAAAGTTGCCTTTTTTTTGGAGGTGGTGCATAGGTTTCTTCTAACTCACCATCACCACTGATTACTATTGGAATTCTCTCGACATCAGATGGTGAAGGTGTTGTTAGCAATGTATCTGATTCAGGTGCTTTCGATGTACTTGTTGATGGTTGGGTTTCGTGATCACGACTCGTTAAATTCGACAGTTCTAACTTTTTCTGAATCGTCGACATCGTCGTTTGTTTTTTATCTCCTTTTACACTAAAAATAATATATAAAATAATCAGTTTCGTGCGCCTATTAAATTACTACAAAACAAATTTTAGGTTATACAGTATGTTAAGAAAACCCTGTCCGACCCATAAGGATAATAAAGGTTAGGTAAACACATGACCAAATAAAATATAAAATTTTACATAATCATCATAGTAGCAATACTAATCAATTTTGAAACAATCTTTTTTTTCCGCGAATTTACGCTAACTTCCCCAAAATTTGGAATTTTTAAAAAAATGACGGCGTTCCTTTCATTCTTTTGTTAGATTTTTTATTTCTTTGGCGGCGTGGCGCGTGAGCGTTGTCGGCGACGTAAAAGAAATAATTAGAGATTTACTATTTTTTGCGCAATAACATTTTTTTTGTATCGCTATTAATCGAAATTTGTGTCTAGTTGAATAATCATTTGTTGTAAAAACACAGATTACCCAATGGTAAAAGTAGGGTAGACTGGGTAGGGTAAAGATGCCTATTATGAGATACCATTTCCATTTTTGGGTATAAAAAAAAAACTGTTACATTTAAAGCTTTCTAAGATATACTTTTAGATAGAAAATTTAATGTACTTTAAATGTATATTAGCTATTTTAGGCTAAATTATATTATTTTTTGGCTATGCTGTAAAAAGTGAAAAATATCAGAAAAAAATTCCAAGGCAAAGGGCGCCTATTATGAGATATTAGGGGTTCTAAATATAAGATACTATCTTATATTAGGTTCCATAAATTTTAGGGGTCAACAAACAAAAAAAAAACAATATTAACCTCATAATCACATTTTTATTGTAGGTAATTTATTAATTAAATATTAAGACAAATCAGTCTTAGCAGTTTGGTACATTAATTATTAAATTTTAGACTAACATCAGTCTTCAAAATTTTTACTTTACTTAAACTTAACAAAGATTTGAGCAGAACTCAGTTATCATAATAAAAATTAGCATTTTTAATAAAATTTTAAAATAAAGGTTATCAAACAAAGAGAATATAATAAACAATAAAAAAATTAAAATCTTTTCTAAATTATTTTTTAGTCTTACCATGTCTTACACATCTAAACATAATGAACACAAAAAACGATTCGATGCTACATCTCCACAATCTTCATGAGCCCATTTAAAACAACTATCACATTTGGCCCATTTTTCTCCTCTTGTATCCTGCGAAAAGTTACCGCTACAGTAGGGACATTCAGCATCATATTCATCCCCACTGCTATCTGCCAACTCAGGCATGTCATCGTCTTCGGAACTGGAACTAACTTCTTCAGCTTTTTTCTTTTTAATAGGTTTTTTTTTCATTGTCTGCTGTTTTTTAACTGATTGTTTCTTCTGTCCTTTCTTATTTTCTTTTTCTTGTTTTTTATTTACGGATTCTTCTAATGACTTCTTATACGGAGATGCCGTGATTATAGAAGCTGCTCCAGTTCGGGTTTTCTTAGAAGAAGAATTGTTCTTAGGTAGCCTGGGCACTGGCTTAAGTGCAAACGGGGAGACAGAAGACGATGTACTGGGTACTGGATTGTCATAAACACTAGCTGTTGAGGCTGTTTTAGAAGATGCTAATCCTTGGTACTCATCTGAAGGATTGTCATTTGTAATTCCGCTATTGGGTAAGATTTCAGTTGGCTCTGATTGGTTTTCAATCGAAGTAAGCACACAACTAGTATCTTCCAGATCTGCGTTCTCGTCATTTCTCTGAACATTAAGTAAATCTTGCTCTTCATCCCCATCATTAAAGATTGAAAACTCTTCGTCTGTAAAAATATGTCGATTGCACGGAAATAACCCAGCTTTGCGAAAACCGTTAACGGAGTTGGTCATGGTAGCAGCTTTTTCATAAGCCGCACCAAACAATCTAGCCACATATTTGTTTGTTAGAGTGCGCCCAGAATTATTACGCAGCCAAGTTTCAATTTCTTGGGAGTAGTAAGCTTTTAGTGGCTTCATAAATGCTACATCCATTGGTTGCATTCTATGAGTGCAGTGTGGCGGTAAACAAACTATAATTACGTTGTTGTCTCGAGCTAAATTAATAAGATCGATGTTTCTCGTGTGTGTGTAGTGGCCATCTAAAACCAATAAAACTGGATCATCTTTACTTGGCTTTGTAAAGTTGATAAAATGCTGAAACCACTTTGTGAATAGGTGTGTCTGGATCCAGCCTGACGGATGACAATCGCCAATGGAACCTGCTGGTGCACCATCCATTAGGTCTTTAGCCATATTTTTCCTTGGGAAAACTATTAATGGAGGCACGTAGGTACCACAAGCGTTCATACAGGTCACTATGGTCATGAGCTTTCCTCTTTCCAGGGATGTCAACGCACCGACCTGTTTTTTGCCTTTCATACTGACAACTTTGGAACGTTTATGTTGAACTACTGTTATTCCTGTCTCGTTAACGTTGTATACCCTATGTGGAGCGGATTTTATCTTATCAAGTTCAGGCTCGTACAAATCAAAAAAGTTGGCGACTGCAACTGGATTAAATCCTTTTACTCTAGCAGCAGAAACTGCTTCAGGTGTCCTAATAGATAACACTGGTCTACAGCATTTTTGCGCACGGGCTAAACGTAACTTATTTTTATTGTTTTTATATCTAGAAATAAGAATAAGAACAAAAAATAGTTCTGAATTTGCTTTCATGAGTAAAAAATGGGAAAATTAAAATTAATGAAAATACATAAAAAATTGACATAGAGGTGTTTTATTAAAAGATACCGAACGTCCATTTAAGATTTTTTTTTACAATAGAAGTTTTAAAAGAGTGTTACAATGTTTAAAAATGAACAGTTTTATTTTTCCTGTCATGTTCAGTAGAAGTTTCTCTTATTAAACCCCAAACATAATCTCCCATCATGCTTTCAGTATACTGGCCTTGGTAACGTCTCTCAAATTCCATTATATCTTGATGGAAGCGTTCCCCTTGTTCTTCCGAATAAGCTCCCATATTATCTTTAAATTTATCCAAATGAGAATGTAACATATGCATTTTTAGAGACATTCTACATCCGATGATGGCAAAATTCGTAATCATGTCAGAGATCAACTCTTCATAATTTTCAGCTCTACGGTTACCAAGATTTTGTACAGGTTGATACATTGAAAAAAAATGAAACGCGTTATTTCTCGGTAACAGCCAAACACATACTGTCGTACGCAACAAGCAGCGCAAGAAACACTACTACACGCCCTCTAACCTCTCTTTCTACACCGATAGAGCGCAAAGACCGGTATTCATTGAGCGCGAAAATCAAAAATAGTTAAATCGCTCTAAGTTCTTAAAAAGCAAACATTTTCGATTTGTAATCACATTTTTGTTTATATATGTGCTTATATAATAATAATTGCATTAGTAAAACCCATGCGCAAAAAAAAAAAATTTTTTTGTTGACCGGTGTAATGTAGGATGTCTCCTCAAAAATCCACGAAGCCATTTTTTACCAGCAGAAGCTTTAGTAACACTGAAGGGATGCCTCAAATTATTTTTAATTGCCAATTGAAACGCCTTGTATTTAATGTCCTGCAGACGTAAGCCATAAAATCTTCTATCCATTTCTTTGCAATAGCTTTCCAGCTCGGCTTCTAAATCAATAGGCAAGGCTGGCCGTCTTCCCATACGAACCTGGACAAGATCTTCTGCGCGGACATCCTTTTTCACATAGCGCTCAAGGGTACCCTTAGGAACACCAAATTGTTTCGCTGCTCTTAAGTAACCCATTTCTTTTCTTCGTACTGCATTCACAGCCTGTATCATGGCAGCGTGGTCCCAGGTCTTTCTTTTGATGGGAGGCATCTAAAATAAAAAAATATACGGTTTAACCCAACACCCATGATAATTGTTCTTTTTGTGTACCATAATATGAGATATCTCAATTTAGGAACCCTAGCATATCTCATATTAGGAAAAGAACAGTTTTAGAAAATGGCTGCCTTTTTTTTTGTTTCCAAAAGAAAATACAATTTAACTGCATTCATAACTTAAAATTTACCATATAAGCTACAAACAAAACATAAATTAAATGCGTTTAACGTAATAATAAAGTTGTTACGTACCTTGTAAACATTTGATGAAAAATATTTGGTTTAACGATGTTGAAATAACCAACACGCACACGTTCTTACATTGCCGTTAGCCGGCGCGAACTGACAGACGTTTAGCACTGTTGATGTGTCAATCCGAGCCACACTAGCGCCAAATGACTGACGTGAGTAGTTTGACCAATATCTTCCTATCTCATATTTAGCGCCTATCTCATATTAGGCATCTTTACCCTACGGTTGTAACAATTTTTATTTGATCACCCTCAGTACACTCACTATGGGTATGAACACCAATTGAAGCATTTCAGACGAAAGCCTAGTCATTAACCTTTACACTGATATCAAAACCAGAGGCGCAAGTAATTTAGTTTGACAGATATGAGTAGTTTTGTAAACTGTGTACCGCTGTTACAATCGACCCCATGCCAGGGGCGGTTGTAACAGTGCTGGGGGATAGTTGTAACATCCAGAAATAATAAACAATGTATGTGTTCAAATCAGTTTTATTATTACTTTGCGTTTTTAACAAAACTTTAGCCACATGTTACTTTAGTTAGTCTTTTTATTTATTTTACTAGTTCAACTTATATTAATCAACAAAAATAATGTTTCTTTTATAGTCTCTTAATCAAAATGACCAAACACAAATATTTATTAAGTAACGAATAATAATCAATAATCAACACGATCTTATTCTAAACAAAAAAATATTATAATTAATCAGACTCGCTGCAATTATGGCAAACATAATATCTACTCCCTTCTGTACAAGCTTCGTGAGACCATAATTTACATCCTCCTTGACATTGTATCCAGCTATCTCCAGATCGACTCGCTGAATACGGCTCTAGACAAACAAGGCAATAATATTCTTCTTCTGATGATGAATCCGGTGATGTGTTAGCCTTCCTTTTTTCCCTTTACCTTTCCCTTTGTTTTTCTTCCCGGTGGATGGTTCAAGTATATTTTTCTTCATTTGTTTAGCTTTCAATCGCTTTTGTCGTTCTTCATATTCTTTTCTTATTGCTTCCTTCTCAGGAGTGTCTGTGTAAATTGCAGTCTTTTTGGTTTTTCTACCTCTTGTTCCTAATTTCCTAGCAGGAGCTTTCGGGTAGGGCCGCAATGCTTCTGGCGAGAAAACAGATTTTCTGCTAGTGGACGGAATAGTTTCTGATTCCTGCGGTATAGTAGCATCACGAGAAGAGGTATTTAGTTCCACGTTCGGCATTATAACTTGAGACTCTTGATTGGTTTCTACAGGAGAAGGCCTGGGCGGCGTTATTGCCGCTTGAATCTCATTGACTTCATTTTCACGCTCAGGTGGACGAGCTGTGCTGTTTGAAGATGCTCTATTTTCAGGCTCGAGTGGATGTATTAATTCTTCATTCAATAATGGCGCCTGCAAGACTAACTGTTCAATAGATGCTCTTCTTTCAGCCTCAACAGGATTTACTGCGCTAGTTAAAGGCTGGTTTTCATTTAATAACGAAGGTGAAAGCGGCGGTGTTTCATCATCAGTTCCAAGTCCAATGTTATTTAGATTAGATTCGGCCACTTCCTCGGTAGCATTTGGATTTGGCCTGTCTGTCACGAACGAGGGTGCGAAATCAATATCTTGGAATAATTCACGATTGTCTTGCGAAATCCGGCCTGAATATTAGCTTGAGTAAGCGCAATTGGCATCGCTATTGTTATAATACTTGGTATATCATATATGGTCATAGTCTTACCTGGATGATTCCGCATCCAGGCATCACAGGCAGTATTAATCGCTTTTTTGAAAGGCCCATAAACAGAGCGATCCAGTGGCTGCAATTTGTGGGAACAGTGGGGTGGAAATGATAGGAGTACTATTCCGTTCTCTTTGCAAAAGTCTAAAGAATGGATGTGTATATGAGACGAATGGTTATCCAATACCAGTAACACCTTATGTGACAGAGAAGCGTTCGTGTGTTTTTTAAAATGTTTAAGAAACACAACAAATTGCTCATCTTGCATCCATCTTGAAGGATTGCCTGTACCAATTGACCCCACTGGCCCGTCTCTGATAAAATGCTCCTGGTATCTAATCCGGGGAAATACGAACATTGGCGGAATTGCATTGCCCAATGCGTTAGCTGCAAATGCTAGTGTTACTAAATTGCCTCGTTCAGCAGAGGTAAGTGCACCCACCTGCCTCGTGCCACGTCTTGCTACAACTCTGTCAGGCTTCTGTACAGTTGTAACTCCGGTTTCGTCAACATTATAAATGTCCTGAGGTTCGAAGTGGTCCCTGTCCATAACAATTTGAAGGTTGTCATAAAACGCATCGACATTAGTTCGATTGAAACTAGTGGCTCTAGACAGGCTTGTAGCTTGTGCAGCGCGCACTGATAGTTCTGGATTTCTTTTCATAAATGAACGGAACCACTCTTCTCCAGCCATTTCATTTTCAATCCATGTGGACGGAGACTTTAAATTATATTTGATGGTAAGTTCAAACGCCAATTTTCTTACCTCCTTTGTGGAGAGCCCAAAATATATGTCAGCACAACGAATCAAGTATTTAGACAATTGACGCTCCTGATCATCTGTGAAAACTCTGTTGTGAGCCACGTATCCCATTCTTACAGTTTCTTCCTGGTCTTGGTCATCTTTATTTGCAGCATCCCTCTTTCGCTTATATCTCAATAGAGATACATAGTTTATGCCATATTTCTCTGCAGCTCGTCTCAAAGAAGTTCCTATTTTGACTTCTTAATAAGCGTTTTTGTACAACAATAAGTCGCTTTCACCTCTTGAAGTCTTTCTTACACGTTTCCTAGGCATCTGCAATGAAAAAATATAATAAAACTATTGTTACAACCGTACCCACAAAAATCGTTACAACCGTACCCACCCCACCATTTTGGAAACAACATAGCCACAGGGGCGTGATATAATAACCTATACTTAAATGAACCAGCGTGTTTTAATCACTGAAATACAACAATTATGAATTAAAATACTCAAATACGATTATTACACAAACAATCAAATAATATCGTAAAGAAATTCATCAAAAATACTTACTTTTGCGCGGCTAAACACAATAGGCTCCTCTGTACGCGTAATGAGCGCGCGGAGTGCGACGCAACACTGAGAAACATGTCGGGACTTGCAACCCGCGTGACCCTCCCCTTGTACCCCTTCCCGTACCGCGTATAGTTTCTAAAATATTTGAGCTGTTACAATCGTACCCCGTTACAACCGTACCCAGTCTACCCTACTTTTGTTTGTTTGTCGATTAATTACTAATAATATTATTATAACACAAGTATTAGTAAACAGAGACGAGAAGGCCTTATGAAACACAATTTTAGTAAAGTTTTACAAATATTTTAACAGTCAATATCATCGATATTGAGACAGAAACTGAAATTAAAACTTTGGCATGATTTTCATTTACAGCAGTGTACATAACTAATTTGAGTTTTGTAAAAGTTCTAAACAATTCCATGAAATCGGTATCGATTGAAAAATCAATATTTTGATTACTTACACATCTCTATTTGCTCAAAGCATGCCGCGAGGCCAGCCGCGTAGGTACCTATTTTATAAAATAAAAATCATTTTTACTTTAAATTATCAGTTGCGCATAAACATTGCTTCCGTGTAGACTATTCGTGTATTGTGATCATGTCGTTTTCTAACGTAATGTAAAATGCTGATGGAAGGTAGTAGTTCTGCAATTAGTTGTGTTGTGATCAGGTGTTGGACAGCTGCTTATTGATTCATGTGGTGACACGACGGTGTACCACCATATTTTTGTCGACCTGTACCGGGCTGTACGTGAGTACCTCCATTATCAGTTCGGCGAGCAGTGGATTGGTAGGGGTGGACTAACTTTGTGAAACACCGTGCTAATCTCGTGCGACGGTGCCAGACCTGTATAGTTCTTAGTGAACGAAATATGGAACAACATCTCCGCCACAGCCATTGTGCTCATCGAATGAAATGATACATTCAGACAGACAGAGTCAGACGACCTTCGCACTTAAAAAAAGTTCTTTTCACGAGCTGCCTAAGTATCATTGTTTCTTTCGAGAGTCGATAAACATGGATAAACTACCTATACCTACATGCATGAGGTCAACTGAGGTCATGACCTGTACCTGTGTTGCCATGAAATTACCCATTTATTTTATTTAAATTATTTATTTTTAAGGTGGTATTTTTTTTTTTAGTTTAGCCAGGTTATGTAGGCATTAGTAGAATCAGTTATCGATACCTAACAATACCTTCACGGGTCGGACAGGGTTTTCGTAACATACTGTATAAATAAGGACCATATAATCATTAAAAAAAAAAATACCTTGAGTCATCAGAATTAGGGTGTTTCTTTAAATGTTTATTCATGTTTGACGTATTCCCTGACGATTTTAAAGTTTTGAAACAAATCTTACATTTCACTTCATCTTTGTTAATCTTGACGAAATACTGCCAAACGTCACTCTTGGTAGGCGGCATTCTTTGGATATTGCAATGATTCAAATTCCGATACAAACACAGAATAATTGTAAGTGCTGTTCTGAATAGGTTGAAATATCAATAAGTCAATTATCATTCATCAATAATGCAAGAAAATCGATAAATATCAAAATGTTATAAATAACAACCTTAAAACAACCAACTGTCAGTTAACAACAACGAACGAATGAACCAGAGTTTTTTTTTGTATGATTTTTCCGTGAGGTTAGGCAAAGGGATCTAAGTCCATACAGCTACAGTACAGCCAATGAACCATAGACTAATACAAATGAAATGTGAATCCGGCAACCTACCGGCAACGGAACTAACTCTATGAATGAAAGCTTCAGCAAGATTGAACAAGATGGCGTTGCTAATGTTGCCATAAATTATAAAATGAATAAATAAAAAAACAAGTAATTTATTCGATACGATATCTGTCAAAAGTACTTGTTAAGTAAAAGTATCGAATACAAGTTATCGAGTACAAAAGTATCGGTATAGAAAAGAAACCTACTCGATACCATAAAGTATCGATACTTTTTTCGTGTCCCTACTCCTATTTCCTTTAAATAATCATGAGACTCAGCATTACAAAATTCTCGACCATTGTCACTTCTGATAATTTTTATTTTTTTATTTTCTGATTATCAACTAACAGCTTGTATTCTTTGAAACTCTTCAAGGCATCATTCTTGTTTTTTAGAAAATAAATAGCTGTCCATCTGCTAAAGTCATCAACAAATAAGATAAAGTATCTAGAGCCTCCAATAGAAACGCACTCCATAGGACCACAGATGTCTGTGTGAATAATATTCAACACCTCTGTGCTTCTCTTACCGGTGTGAGTAAAAGGTAATCTACAGGGTGGCGCAATAGAACGTGCATTTTAAAAATAATTATTAAAAAATAAATACAAAAGGTATAGTTAAAATAAAACTAAGCAATTATTAAGTGACAACTGAAGTTTATTTTTTAAAAATAACATCGTCTAAACTAAATGATGACCCTC
The DNA here is from genome assembly GCA_037179545.1 of Sesamia inferens. Classification (NCBI taxonomy): domain Eukaryota; kingdom Metazoa; phylum Arthropoda; class Insecta; order Lepidoptera; family Noctuidae; genus Sesamia; species Sesamia inferens. The sequence continues at coordinate 8,327,633 of CM073935.1, read as the reverse complement.
TCTACGTTGGCACTCCTCTAACCGCAAACTGAAATTACCGAAAACTTTCTTAAGTAGTGCTGGTGTGATTGCTGCCATTTCACCACGAATAGTCTCCTTGAGCTGACTGATGTTTCTCGGATTATTGGTGTAGACTTTGTGTTTGAGGTATCCCCACAAAAAAAAGTCAGGAGGCGTCAAGTCTGGACTGCGCGGAGGCCATGGGATATCACCTCTTTTCGAAATCAGTTTGCCAGGGAACATCTGCTTCACAGCCGCCATGGAGTCATTTGATGTGTGACTGGTAGCTCCGTCTTGTTGGAACCAAGTCCTAGAGTTTTTTATTCTTGAATTTTCAAGTTCTGGGGCCAAAAAACCTTCCAACATCGCAACATAGCGTTCGGTATTAACAGTGATGTTTTGGCCCCCGTGCGTTTTAAAAAAAATAAGGACCAATTATTCCTTTGGCAGAGATTGCGGCCCAAACTGTCACTTTAGGGCTATGTAACGGTTTTTGATGTTTGAGTCTGGGATTTTCACTATTCCAATAACGACAATTTTGGCGGTTTACGAACCCATTCATATGAAAATGTGCCTCATCAGAGAAAAGGATGTTTTCAAAATTTGAAAACCGATTGCGCATTTCATTAGCAAATGTGAGCCGTGCTATGAAGTCAGAGTCTTTCAATTCTTGAGTTAATTGCAGCTTGTATGGATGCAATTTAAGATCCAAGTTTAAAATTCGTTGCAAACTTCGCCGCGATATGTTTAGGACAGACGATCTCTTGCGAGTAGACATTTGTGGATCTTCTCGTACCGACTGCTTAACACTCTCAATATTGTCTTCGGTCCTAGATGTGCGTGGACGACCTTTTGCGTGTGGTTTAAACGTCGATCCAGTCTCTTCAAACCGCTTTATCCAGATTTTAATTAAATTAGCACTCGGAGCCTCCCTAATTTGCCGTACACCATACTCAGAACAAAATAGTCGCCTGACAACTACGTACGAACGAGAGTTTTCGTAAAATGCGCGTACGCAAAATGCGCGACGCTTCCCGTCGAAGTGACTCATAGTGACTAAAACTTCATGAACCGTGCTACCCAACGATATCGGTCTCCCCTCGCCCACGCCCCTTCTACCCCGCAAAAAAAGATGATGCAATATGCACGTTCTATTGCGCCACCCTGTACTTTGGTTACCTTCACAGCAAACGGTACAGGTAGACTTTGTAATGTCAACTTTCTCTTTCAAGGACAATCCGTCAACTGCATTCTGCATTTTATTCTGACATTCACTGTTTACATGCCCTAACCTGCGATGTCAGAGCTCACCAGATATAATTGCTGCTGCAGACAAATTTTCTTGAACTTGTAACTTGTAAACTCCACTGTTTAACAATGCACAGGCTACCAGTGTACCTTTCTGGTTATATATTTCACAACTATCTGTAGTAAATACAACATTGTTGCCTTTGTTAATTAATTGACTGACTGACAGCAAGTTAGTTGTCAATCCCGGTACACAAAACACATCTTTTATGTCCACATCAAAACTGCTATCATTAACTATGGTAGAAATCTTTATATCGCCGGAGCACGCAATCGGCACTTTCATTTTGTCGGCTACTATAATAGCCTGGCCTTCCTTTTCGTAAGAAATATTCGCGAGCCATTGTTTGTTTGGCGTCAAGTGCACGCTGGCTCCGGAATCAATATACCAATCTTGGTTGTTGAAGTTTCCGCATAGAAAGACCGCACTGAACACATTAGTTTGCTTGCGTTCATTTCCTTTGTTATTCGTCGTTTCAGCCATACATTGTGACTTAAAGTGACCGATTTGTTTGCATCGATACCATTTAATTTCTTTTTTCGTTTTTGACAATGACGTTCCGCCATGTTTGTAATTTTTGCTAATCATAGACTTCCTGGCCGTCAATGAATGTTGCCCACTTCTATAACTGGCCAAAGCGCCATTCGATCCATCATTCATCACTTCCGATTCCATATCAAGTAGCTTACTTTTAATGGCGTCTGTTGTAATCTGAATACCTGAATGTTCGATTGCCATTATCATGGGGGCATATTTTTCAGGTAGCCCTGCCAATAACAGCGAACCAATCCATTCGTCGTTTAAATCGAATCCTGTATTACACAACTTTTGCCCCGTTTCTATAATTTGTGTCACATATGCAATCATGGATCCACAATTTTCGAGTCTTATAGAAATTAAATTTCGCAGTAAGCTTATTCTTCTTGTAAATCCGGAATCGTCAAATAAGGTTCTCAGCTTTTCCCATAATTCCTTGGTAGTAGAAACATTTCTAATGTGTACATATAGTGCAGAGTCAATCGTAAGAATCAGTTTCGCCTTTGTTCTTTTATCATCCTTTGTAGCTAAAGTCACACCTGCCTCCGGTTTTATGCATTTATCATCCCTTCTAGGATTAAGAAGTTTTCTGCTGCAAACGCCCATTCACTATAATTTTCTCTGCCTCTTAACTTTGGCACATTTACGATGTAATTCGCCGCCATTTTAAACTAGCTGATCTAATTATCCTACTGCGATTTATTATCACACTTAAACTTGATAACTTTTAAACTTTCGCGATAATTAGCTAAAAGAACTAATAGGACTGGGTCCATAACCTAATAAAACAACGTGCTTGTGTGTTACTTGGAACGTACTAGAATTTCACAGACTATATCTAAAACTGCGTGTCTTGTAATCTTACATATTTGCCACTAGGTGGCGCTAGGTGTACTATTTTTTATAAACTAACAGTATTCCGCTAATTTAATGGGGTCGCTTTTAATTCTCGCTAAGCGAGCCTTTTCGGCTTCTCCCTTTTTTTTTAGTTATTCTTCCCTAGTCAATTTGCTTTTAGCGTGCCAAATGTTTTAAACTGAAATATACAATAGAAATGCTTATACACGGTAGCAATTGAGATAAAAGTGCTCCAAAATAAAAAAAAAACATCAGTACCATGGAAACACCTCAGTCCTCTGGCGCGATGCCTGATAAAGGACTGACGCCAACGGACTGACGAAAAAGGCATAATTTGAGGTTATAATCAGAACTAATGTTTTTTTTTGGTAATTTCGAGCATCAACAAACTACATTTTGACAAATCATAGTTAACTATGTATAAATGAAAATAAACCTGAGATTAACAAGAAAATAACGACTCACCACAGGATTGAAATTTTGACTGACTCAGCACGTGTATAGACGACAAATACAACCCAAGCACTGGTACAGTTATGGCGGCCATCAAATTGTGCGGTCCGCAACTAACTTCATTACCAACATTAAAATTCAAACAGCGATTTGACTTTGACTTGGTGATAATTTGTCGCGAATTTCAAATTCAAACAACTCACAACGGACTGACGAATGAAACAAACAAAGTTCCTTAATTTTTTTTAAATAATGTGGAGAACATTGCATTATGAAAGGTGTAGTATATATTTCTATCTACATCACAGATTGTAGTAGATTAGTAAGTTTTCTTAAATCAATGATAATGTTTAATAAATAGATAGTCACTTGATTGTTGGTTTTCGGGATTGTGACATGCCAAAGGATTGACGTTTTTGTCATTTATTGTGTTTTTTTTTATTAACTTGTATTAAAAATGAAGAGCTGTGATTGGGTGACCAAATAAAGAACTTCATTGTTTTAAAATAATTTGTAATCTCAATAAAATATAATAAGACTTTGCATTTATTGACTGATGACATTGAGTTACCCAATTTTTGTATATTCACCCATATGACATCTTTCCTGATGTGGTCAAATGTTGCTACTATGCGTGAACGCATTTCGACTTCCGTATCGCACGATCTTTTGAAGACATGTTGCTTAACAGTACCCCAGAGGAAAAAATCTAAAAGTGTCAGATCAGGTGATCTTGCTGGCCAGTTGATGGATCCACCGCGACCTATCCATCTCTCTCTGTATTCAGCATCTAAATAGCTTCTCACAAGGCGGGCGAAGTGTGGTGGTGCACCGTCATGTTGGAACCACATACGTCGCACGATATGGAGGCTTAATTCATCAAGTTCTTGCCGGAAACGAAGATAGTTGGCGCCGCACAATGTTTGGTCTAAAAAACAAGGTCCAATAATTTTGTCTCCAATAATTCCAGCCCAAACATTAATTCTCCACTGATGCTGAAAGTGACTAGGTTTAATAGCATATGGGTTTGTGATCGACCACACGTGCTCATTGTGCGAATTAAATACACCTGTTCTAACAAATGAGCACTCGTCGGTAAACAGTATCCAATTTAAAAAATCACTTATTTTATTCAATATTGTCGAGTATCCATCTACAATAATCTAATCTTGGCTCATAGTCGAAGGGAAGGAGTGATTGTACGCGACGATAGTGAAAAGGATGCTGGCCATCTTCTTTGAGTACTCTCCAAACGCGCATATGGTTTACTCCGAGTTCATGTTCCACTTAGCGCGTACTTCTCATCGGATCGTGATCAAGCAAGTCCAAGACTTGTTCCTCGATGTCACTGATGCGAGTCCTCGGTCTGCCTGCGTCGATACAATGTTGGTCACGTACGCATGTGCAAACGTTGGAATGCCATCGCTGACGGTAGTGGTATACGAAGAAATCGTTCTTGGTATAGTCTGCGTGCTTCTGCGTAATTGCAGTCACATTTTCCAAGACACATCGACATGTTAAAGTATTCCGAGTTAATAAACGACATGGTGAATGTTTACGTAACCAAAACACAAATCACTCGAGTAGGTCAACAATTACATCCGTTCGGAAGTAAGTTGCGCGGGAGACTAATAAGAAAATAAATATTAATAAGGAAATGATTCGCAAGGCGTCCGCGGTGGTCGCGGGGGTGGTAGCGGTCGCGGGGTGTGGTAGAGGTCGCGGGGGGTGGCGGATAAAAGTAATAGCTTGGCAGGTGCGCCGCGGCATGCGTTTGTCGGTGAACCTTTGTCGCTTTGAAAAAAGCCGCCGTGCCGCATTGCAAGTAGGCTATTTAGCAAAATAAAAATGTACTTGTAAAGTATTCAGGTATTCAAAAATTTTTTTTGGAATGTGATGATTTTAATAATTATTTGATTTTGAGCCCTCGACTAGCCAATTATTATTTTTTTCAAATTATTATGTCACTAATGTTATGCTTGTAGGTAAATGTATATACCCCTAAAAGGAACAACAGTGTTTTAGTTACGTATTGTATATTTGATTGTGAAATAAAAATCAAATCTTGTATTTCCTGCTTGACTAACATAAGCTAATGTTATAATATAATATAAGGTATTAGTCAATGTTGCCACGGTCACAAATGAATGATTGCCTTGTGGAGTTGTTTTTTTCTTTTTCTCTCTCTCCTTTATGGCTATGACCGATGTCTTTAGCTAATGACCTAATGTGGAGATTTCTGTTATGTATGTTGTGCAAAATTAGAGTACAAAATGGAAGATGGTTTTAAGTTATTATGGCCTAATGTGGAGATTTCTGTTATGTATGTTGTGCAAAATTAGAGTACAAAATGGAAGATGGTTTTAAGTTATTTCTCAAGGAAAAAACAATGTCTCCTTTTTTTGGAAATGACTAGTTAACATTTTGTCTACATTTTGAAAAGTTTCTGTAAAATGTTTGTTTAAATAGGTTTTAGTTGTTCATTGTTACGGAAGAACGGCTGTCATGAATAGTTTGGGATTCTCGCATATTGAATATCAAAAAATTGTCTCTTTTAATGTTTCATAGAAGTCTTGAAAAAATGTATATATTTCAGAAATCACTATTAGGATAATATGTCGTATGAAGTGTTGGCATGGCATTTTTTTTTAAATTTTTCCTTGCGGCAAAAAAGAGTAGACAAAAAATGAGAGCGTCACTGTCGTTAACCAGGCAATACCAGCTACAACGACAAACTAGTTTTGATCATTGATGTTTTTGTGTGAATTACTTATAACTTAACTTATACATAGTCCATGTACTGTTGGGCAAGGGCCTCGTCTAAAATAGTAACTAGGAATTGCCATAATCGCCACGTTTGACAGGCGGGTTGGGGATCGCAGTAAGTTTGAAAACTTGACGAAAATATAGTAGATACAGGAAATATAAATTAATTAAAAAACTAAATAAATTCAAGGAATTTTTTTAGTAACTTTACAAATTCTCGCACATACTTACATAGACATGTATACATACGTAGGTAGAAAGAAAGAAGTAAAGTAGAAACAATTAATTGAATGAATGCATTTTTATCATATTCATAAAGTCTAAATATTCTACTCCAGAAATGGTTGAACATTGGTTTGACATTGATGTACGTTCCCCCAATAAAACTATGTCATATTCCGTTTCTGATTCAGATTCATCTTCTGACTCATCACTGCTGCCTTCTTCTTCGCCAACTCGTATGACTAGCTCTTCAATTTTGTTGTATAAACTTTTCCAGTCTTGTGCAGTTATGCTTTGAAAAGCTTCCTCAGTTAACTCCTTAATGTCAGTCGCACCAACATTTTTTGAAGCTACTTTTCTTTTGGCTTGTGCCCAAATCAATTCAATAGGGTTTAGATCACAGTGGTAAGGGGGTAATCATACCACTGTGTGTCCAAACTCTCTCAGTATTTCATCAATTTCATAGACAGGTACCGGTTTATTTTTTTTCACTAGGTTCACAAGTGTTGGTTTCCTCATAGCCATATCAAATGACACATTATTTTCCTGTAGCCATAATTTAATTTCAGCTACTTTGGCAGAGGTAGGAGCCTTATTTTTAACAACAGAGTGATGTGAGGCGTCTTCCATAACAATTATGGCGGGCTCCATCAAATTTGGTACCAATTTTTCAACTGCCCATTTCATTTCTGAATGATAATCCGCTAAAAATCAAACAACGCATTAGGGACGAAGCCGTTTTCAGTTCCAGCGTGAACTATAATCCATCTTTTGCCTTTCGAGACGTCTTCGATCACTCCATCCATGTCTATGGACATTTTTAAGTTTATATGAAGACTGTATATAGCTTTCATCTAAATATAAATATACAATGTTTTTGAAGCTCTTTTGGTAGGTTCCTATTTTCCATTATGACTCTTAAGTATGCTTCCCTCTTCGCTGCAATATTACTTTTTTCAAGCAAAGCTTTTCGTCTGGACTGACACTTTTTGTATTTGAATCCAATTATTATTAACAGTTTTCGTACCGCTAAAAATCAAACAACGCATTAGGGACGAAGCCGTTTTCAGTTCCAGCGTGAACTATAATCCATCTTTTGCCTTTCGAGACGTCTTCGATCACTCCATCCATGTCTATGGACATTTTTAAGTTTATATGAAGACTGTATATAGCTTTCATCTAAATATAAATATACAATGTTTTTGAAGCTCTTATGGTAGGTTCCTATTTTCCATTATGACACTTAAGTATGCTTCCCTCTTCGCTGCAATATTACTTTTTTCAAGCAAAGCTTTTCGTCTGGACTGACACTTTTTGTATTTGAATCCAATTATTATTAACAGTTTTCGGAGATGTTCCTTACTCCCATCAAAATTAATTTCTTGTCTTAAGAAAACCAATAGTTTAGACAATGTAGGCACTTCTTTTTTACTGTGTTGCAATATTTTCAATACTTCGATACTGGACTAATGTAGAGTTTTTATTTTGTGCTGCTGCATTATTCGAAAATAAATACAGTTTTTAACTGTACTTGGTTCCACATCTTCCATCATCATCTGAACTGGTTGAACACGAATCATAGACAGGAGGCTGGTAAATATCTGATGAGCCGCTACTAAACGGTTCAGAGTCACTCATTTTATACTCTCTTGACGTATTAAACGTAAAACAATTATGTAATAGAATAATGGCTACGTCCTTTAGGGCTGAGCAGAAAACGTGCACTGACTTGTTACAAATTATATAATAATTTCATTTGGTGCAAGAAGGAGGCAGGTCCGGACCTGCTCCCTTCTTGCACCAAACCGAATAAGGTAGCAGATCCAAATTGTGTTATAGCGCGCTTGTTTTTCGCCGGATTTGCCTCGTAAATGCATCAAACCATAGCTAAAATTTTTGTTTAAATTGTAAGTGAAAAAAAAAGTAACGGTCAAAATTTGGATCTGCCCCCCTTTTGCTGCAAGGTCCTCAATTATAATGTATTCATGACCATAAAAGTGTCAGAATTGTTCATTCATCCTATATGATGTTTGTCACTTTATAAGTATCTAGTAAGTAAGTAAGTATAACCTCAAAATTATGAAAATCTGATAAAATGATTTTTTTTTTTAGCGATTTTTAAACTCTATTCCTTATCGTATGAGAGCTGCGGTAGATGCCCATGAAGGCATCACGCGTTATTAAATTAAACCTTTATTTGATAAAACGTGTTTTTTATTAAAAAATCAGTTGCCTTTAACAAGGCGCATATCCGACTTGTTAGGCGTAGCTCCAAGTCGTATGGTATCCTGAATTTAAATTTAAAACAATACGATCGAAAAAGATGGTAAAATGTATCAGGTTTAAAACTGCATCAATAGTTTTTGTTCAATCTAGTAATCATATTTCGGTACGAGCTATCGAAACGTAAACTCTAAGGTGGGCTAATACATGTGTCCAGAAGTGTATATTTGTGTTATAGACATGTATATTGTCTTGGAAAAAAATGTAGACATGAATTTACTATACTTTTTTTTGCAATAATGTGAGTTGTTTATAAACTACATTGCGCATTCATTGAGATGTTGCAAGAATGGGTAAAATAAGAGTGGATATTGTTTTAGAAAAACTTTGACAAGCCAGTAGTCAAAATCATACACTTTGCTCTCTCCACTAGAGTTGTGTTTAACCTCTCTGCAGCTCCATTTTGTTCAGAAGTATAAGGAATTGATGTTTTTGATGTCTTATTCCAGCAGTTTTTGGGAAGTCATAGAATTGTTTGTTGACATATTCCAGGCCATTGTCAGTCCGAATACATTTGAGTTTACACTGAGTTTGATTTTCAACTTCGGTTTTGAACTCTTTGAATTTTGGCAATACCTCAGTTTTGTTGTTCAAATTATATACAAATACCTTTTTGGAATAATCATCCAAAAATGTTAAAAAGTATTTGCGCCCTCCTAGTGAATGTGTTTCCATGGGGCCTCATAAGTCAGAATGCACCAGTTCCAATAGGTTTGAGGAATGTGATCCTTGACTCTTGAAGGGCATTCTTGTTTGCTTGCCCTCTTTACATGTTATACAAGTTATATTGTTTACTTGTTTATCGGACTATTTGAATCCTTCAGAACAATCTTTCAATTTTTTCAAGGTGTGTAAGTTCAGATGACCCATTCTTTGGTGCCATAAAAATATATCATCTTGTTTAACGTCAGACATGTATGCACAGTTGGTATTCATGTTAAGCTGGTACATGTTGTTAACTTTTGTTGCTGTTGCTACAATAACACGCTGTCTGTTCTGTATAGTACAGCCCTTGGAATCAAATTTAACTTGACCACCCTTTTCTGTAATTTGATGAACAGATATTAGGTTCACCGCAATTTCTGGTACATACAAGACATTTGTAAGTAAAATTACAATTGACTGATTTTCTCCATTCAATGTATTCAATGTCACATTACCAGAGCTACCTACTGAAAGTGTTTTGTTGTTAGCAACTTTGATTTGTTCTATAGGTGGTGAATGTTCATTTTGAAGAAGGTTTTTATGTCTTGTCATGTGCATGGTTGCCCTAGAATCAATGTACCATGCGGAGCTTTTGTCAAACGGAATGACAAATGAGGCAGCATATGAACTATTTCATTTAGCAACCTATTGTTTCGGTTTTGACCTGCATTCTGTGCTCTTGTGTCCATATTTGTTACACTGAAAACATCTGGGACCTTTGTTGAACTTCTTTTTCACATTCCTGGTTTGATAACCATGAGCAGATGTAAAAACAGAGTTATTGTTTTCAGATTTTACTTGGAGCAATTTTGATTTAACAGAGTCTGTACATATTATCATCCCAGAGCTCTCAATGGCAAGTATCATTGGTTTATAATGTTCAGGTAGCCCGGAGAGTAAGTGTCCCGAGCCACTCATTATCAACTTGGAATCCTATATTTCGGAGCTTATGTGCTGTAGACATTATCTTACTCACATATTCGTCTATATTTTGGCAACCAGAGAGTGTAGTAGTACAGAGATCACGTAGTAGGCCAACTCTGCGTATAAGCCCTGAGTCGTCGAAAGCACGGGATAAGTTTTCCCACACTTCTTTTGCTGTTCCTGCCTCTTGGATGTGTACGTAGTTAATACTATCGACAAGTAAAATTATCGTAGATTTGGCTTTTGTGTCCCTCTTTACGTCGAATGGTTCGTTATTGGGATTTTCTATACATTCCCAAAGTTCTTCATGTTGAAGGTATGTTTTCACAGCAAACCGCGAGGTATTATAGTTTTCTCGGCCTGTTAATTTTTCTATTAATGCCAGAGGATTGCTACTAGTCATGATCGCTGGGATTTTCTACGATTTGGAAAAACTGAACCACGCGGCTTGAAGGTTATGTCGTCGGCACACTATCACACTATAAAATATGGTTGATAACAGGGCAATTTTCCTTAAAAACAAAATAAAAGGTCTTGTAAAAGTCGTAAATTTATTTTATACTGTGATTACTTCTAATCAAGTAGTGGCGCTGAGGGCACGAAAATCTCGAACTTGTATAGAAGTGTTTAACTTTCAAAAGGTTAATTGGTTTTGTAAGAGTGTCGTAGTAGGTTTTTGAATTTTCTTTAGACTTTCGTATGTGTTCTATAGCTTTAGCTCTGCAGTATTTAAGTCTGTACTGGAGTACGTGAACATAAACAGGATAAGTTACGCCTGCAGTTTCTTCGTAGTTAGAATCTGGTATGTAGGGTTTATTTCCAAATACGAGTTCGTAGGGAGAGTAATGAGTAGTTGTATGAATGGTGGAGTTGTAGGAAAGCATAGCTGTATATACAAAACGATGCCAATTATTTTGTTCTTCATTAACATAGGATTTTAGGTATTCTTTTAAAGTAGAATGACTCCTTTCAAGAGCGCCTTGAGTCTGAGGATGATAAGGGGTACTCCACAACTATTTGATTTTTAACAGCTTGCAAGTTTGTTTAAACAGTTCAGCTGTGAAATTAGTTCCTTGATCTGTTAAAATTGTTTTAGGTATTCCAAATACTGTGATAAAATGAACTAAACATTCACATGACTCTTCTGCTGTAGTGTTGATGATTGGATATGCGGTTGAAAATTTGGTGAGGTCATCTTGAAGTGTTAAGATGTACCTAAACTTATCGTTACCAGCTTCCGGTAATGGACCTACGATGTCTAATCCTACACGTTCAAAAGGACGAGTGGAAAGAGATGTAATCTGCATGGGAGCACGATTAACTTTTCTAAGGGGTTTATTGGTTTGACATTGTGAACATTTTTTGACATAGTTTTGTATGTCTGATCGCATATTTTTCCAGTAATACTTTTCCTGGATACGTTTTATCATTCTAGTGGAACCTAAATGATCGGCAATGGGAATATCATGATTTTAGGGATTTCGGACGGATAAATAATAGCATTTTTATAAATATGCACATTTAAATCTGAATTGTGGAACAAATATAATATTGTAGACCTTTAGGTATTAATGACTATCAAAAGGATTACTAAAGTCTGAGATAGCTATTTCGGGATTATTTTGATCCGCAAGACTAACTATTAGTTGATTTCTTACAGATTTCAGGCTTTTATAGATATCTTCATAAGAACAGATGTCAAAATGATTGACTTTAGTAAAGAGGAAGTAATACGTTTTGTTTTCAGTATCGTATTTGAGGAAAGTGTATAAGGTTCTTTCTAGTAAGGAAAATTCACTCAAATTCGGAATATTAGATGTGACTTCTTGGACATATGGGACGGATACATCCATATCTATAGATGTAGGGATGATATTTTTTATCTGTTTTAGATAAACTTTCATTATGTTCTATAATGGTTACATTGGAGTGGAAATCTTTAGAGATAGTCTTAAGGAAATCTGAGTAGTTGCCATCTAGGGTAGCAGGACTACTCGGGGTTTGATTATCGATTGGATTTAGGTGATCAGTAGGTGATGTTATATTTCGGTTAGATATATTATCTAGGTCGTTAAGGTTACCTAACTCTGGTAAGCTAGTGGGTGAGGCAAGTGGATCTATGAGGTCTTCAAGTGGGACTAAATCGTCTGAATCTATCGTTATGTCGTAGTCAGGCGAGTTTAGATTTTGTCTTGAAGTGCTGGGTAGAGGATCTATGGCATTAACAGGTTTACTTGGAGGATAACGCGATAATGCATCAGCAGCATTATTCTATTTTCCTTTTTGGTATACTATTTCACATTCATATTCCTCTAGTTTTAATCTCCACCTTTGGAGTTTACTACTGGGATCAGTGTGGTTAAACGTACGTAAGGGGCGATGATCAGTCACGATCAGGAATTTTCTACCATAAAGATACGGGCGAAAGGTTTTACAACCAAAAAGAGTCGCAAGTAGTTCTTTTTCCGTTGTGCTATAGTTACACTCACTTTTATTAAGTGTACGAGATGCGTAGGCGATTGGTTTGTCTTTTCCTATTTCGGCTTGGGAGAGAATGGAGCTGATTTCATAGTTTGATGCATCACAAGTTAAAATAAATGGTTTAGAAAAGTCAGGATATATTAATAGTGGTGCCGTCATAAGTTTGCTTTTTAAGATTTCAAAGGCTAATTGATGTTCGTTTGACCATACAAAGTCTACATTCTTTTTTAGTAGGTTTGTTAATGGTTTTGCGATACTGGATAAGTCGGGAATAAATCTACGATAATAGGAAACAAATCCAAGGAAAGACTTGACGTCCTTGGGAGTTTTAGGGACAGGGAAATCTAGTATTGCACTTACTTTTGCAGCATTTGGTTTTACGACTTTGTCAGTAATGACATGACCTAGGTATGAAACTTCCTTTCTTAAGAATTCACATTTTTCAGGTTGTAATTTAAACTTAAATTGACGGAGTCTGCCAAACACATTTGTTAGGTTATTAATGTGAGAGTTAAGGTCATAGGAATATATAACAATGTCGTCAAGATAAACGAAGCATTGTATGCCTTGGAGCCCAGATAAGGCCAGAGTTCATTAACCTCTGAAAGGTAGACGGAGCGTTTTTGAGTCCAAATGGCATGCGAGTGAACTCGTAATGTCCTGTTGGGACTGAAAATGCTGTTTTTGGAGAGTCTTCAGCAGACATATTAATCTGGTGAAAGCCAGATGCTAAATCTAACGTGCTGAAGTATTTACTCTTGCCTAGTTGGTCTAGTATTTCTGCTATATTTGGAATTGGATAAGAATCACCAATGGTTACATCATTCAGCTTGCGGTAATCGATTACCACCCGCCATTTTCTTTGACCAGATGCGTCAAGTTTTTTAGGAACTACCCAAATTGGTGAAGACCATAGGGACATAGAAGGCTTTATGATACCTTGTTCTAACATTTTAGTTATTTGGGAGTTAACCTCTTTTTTATGACATTCGGGAAATCGGTATGTTTTAACATGGATTGGTTCATCCTAGGTTGTTTTGATTTTGTGCTCTATCGCATCGGTAGAAGTCAGCTGATCGTCAGGTAAATGGAAGACGTCAGAGAATTGGGAACAGACTGAGTATAATGCTTCATTTTCTTCCGGGTTAAGGTGGGACACGCGAAGTTGTTTTAGAACTTCTTCTGTGCGATCAAAGGTATGCGATTCGGACATGGTACCTATAAATATTGAAGTTTGTAATTGGAAAGGTTCTAAACGTAATTGAAGGTCAGAATTAATCTATACGGGTGCTTGTAAAGTATTTAAGATAGAAATATTAATACGGTTATTTTTCTTTACTTTAACCATACGTACAGTTGGCTATTAGTAAATTCATGTTTGTGTGTTGATCGATTATTAATCCCTCTCCGATCTCTGGATTTGCAACTGTACATTCTATTATGGTTTCGCTACGCGCTGCTATTGTGTAGACGGGTTCATTAAAGTACATAGGAAAGTTAATGTTATTTAAATATAATGTACTTTCTTCGTAATTGATTTTGCCGTTCATGGAATTAAATAAATCGTTGCCGACAATACCATCATAGGGTATGGTTATGCAATCTATTAAGTTGAATATATGAGTTAACTGTTTACAGTCACTGTGGGTATCATCGTGGGTACTTACAGTTACAGGAATTTGTCCCGACGTGCTTAAGGGACTATCGGTAGATGAGTCTATACCTTTTATTTTATATTTTATCAATTTATTAATTGTAGGCATATGGTCGATAACTGATGTTTTTATTATGCTTAAGGATGCATCGGTATCAACGAGGAGTAAAAGATCTTTAGAAGACACAGGAGATTTTACTTGTATGTAAGGTAAGTATTTGTTGGATATATTCTTTGTGAATTCATATATGGTTTTATTATTGTTTTCTTTATTTACAGGATTTACGATGCAATCTACGGTTTGAGGCTGGCTACCCTGTTGCTTGACAAGATTCGATTTTATGGAGATATTAGAATCTACGGTTTGGGGCTGGTTACCCTGTTGCTGGATCCTAGTTGTGTTGTCTACGATTTGGGGCTGGTGACCATGTTGCTTGACAACATGCGGTTTTAGGGAAATATTCGAATCTACGATTTGGGGCTGGTTACCCTGTTGCTAGATTCTAGCTGTGTTGTCTACGATTTGGGGCTGGTTACCCTGTTGCACGACAACATGCGGTTTTAGGGAAATATTAGAATCTACGGTTTGGGGCTGGTTACCCTGTTGCTTGATTCTAGTTGAATGACCTCGAGTTTTGGGCTTATTTTTACCATGTCCATTGTGTGGGTATTGGTGTCGTCTATTAAGGTTACTGCTTGTCCCGTGCGACACCTATTCGGGACTTCATTTAGTATAAATTAGGTTCATCGACAGTGTCATAACCTTCGATTTCGGTTATAGTATTTATTTGGGGTTTAAAGGACTTGCTCGGTTCAGAATCAGAGGGTTTCTTATTGTTGAAGTTTTTATTATTGTAATCGCGGAGTTTACAATTTTCTAAAATATGTCCTGTATTTTTGCAATATCGACAGAACAGGACTTTTGGAGCTTGTTGACTCATTGGACGTCTCTGATTTTGGTAATTATTCAATTTACCGCATCTATTCGGTCTAACGTTTGTGTCGTTACCACGCAACGTTCTCGAGACTAAATTCTGTTTGTAGGAGTATTGTTGTAACTTTTCTTCTGATATAGCAAAATTAATTGCGTCATTGAGGTCCTTAGGGTCCCTACATCGAACTATGTTAGCGATACGAGGATTGAGGCCCATAGTAAAGGTGTAGAGCTAGGTCTTCCATAGCGGCTACCCTACCAGCAATTTCACTCTTTTTGTGGTTGCTAACAGCGATCTCTGTGAGAAGCTGACATTTTCCTGGGCACCTTGTCTACAATCTTGTAATTCTATTAAAAGATGAGCATAATGCTTTTGCTCCCCGAATTGATTTTGTAAGAAATCCCTGAGTGAGGGCCACGGTTCAAATTCTTTTATTGAACACGCTATTTCGGCTTTGCCGTTTAACTGGCTGATGATATATTTGAATACTATATCCTGTTGACTTGAGGAAGTTAGGGAGATTGCATTGTCGCAATTATTTATAAAGGCGTTAAGTTTTTCGCGGTTACCATCAAAAGGTTTGATAAATTTTAGGATTACATTTAAGGTTAAGCCTTCTCTAGACTCTTCCTTGACGTTCTTGGAACCTTGAGACATTTTTATATATTTAAATAATACAAAAGAAACGAGCAAACGAACGAAAGGGTCTGGAGATGGATGACGCTACTTGCGTCGCTGCTCCTTGCCACTTACTGCACAGTGGATCGGCTATGAGGTTCACCGGAGAGGTGTACGGGAAACACCTGGATGATGCGAGTCGCTTCGTGGACTTGTGCACTCACTGCACTTCACTTTTATATTTAGGGAATTCAGAGGAAACCTAGGAATTTTTATCCCTTTTATGCTGCCACTAATGTGAGAATCCGGTCTAGGACACTCTTTTTAAAAAAGCAAACACTTTTAGCTAAAAAGAATTATACTGTCGGCGCATGGACGGCGCGGGGTGCGGGGCAGCGAGCTCGGTACGCGCCGCCGGCGCCGTCGCCGCGCCTCACCACTTAGCTCACAGACGCGCTCCGCCACGGGCATTTCATTGTTCTTACGCATTTTATTGTTAGTTACGCTAATACACCTATTTTATACAGTCCGCTTCTTTTATTACACCACCTCTGCTCTGGTCCCTGGGCCGGGTCACCAAGACCTATCCTGGCGTCGACAGGGTCACGAGAGTGGCTGAACTGAAGACAAAGCGGGGCACCATTCGTCGTGCATTCAACTGCATCTGCCCCCTTCCAGTCGAAGATTGAAGAGTTCTCTTCAACCCGGGGAATATGTCGGCGCATGGACGGCGCGGGGTGCGGGGCAGCGAGCTCGGTACGCGCCGCCGGCGCCGTCGCCGCGCCTCACCACTTAGCTCACAGACGCGCTCCGCCACGGGCATTTCATTGTTCTTACGCATTTTATTGTTAGTTACGCTAATACACCTATTTTATACAGTCCGCTTCTTTTATTGCACCACTGAGCCCATCCAATACACTTTATTTAATTTTACTTTACAATTATCGCGAGTGCAGTACACAAGTGCACGGGATGAAGGATGGAAGTCGACTGGCTATGAGTGTGGGATGGATGTATGAGGTGTTAAGGAATGGTGTGTCAGCACTCTGACGGGAATGCAGCATAAGCTACCAGGTAAGCCAGAAAGGGTACATTGGGTATGTACAACAGAACGCAAAACTTTTAGGTTTGCAATACTTGTTATAAGATTTATCGACATTTTTAAACTTTATTTCCACCAAAATCGTATAAAACTCGCGCAACTGGGCCCATAACCTGTAATGAAAAACAGTATGGCTGGACGACTACAACTTTATTCAAAAACATAGACAATAGTACACCATAGAGATATTAGATGGCACTACCACACACATCATTTTGTTACATATTCCAACAAATTTTGTCTGTGATGTTTAGTATGACAACATACTTTAAAAACAACATTGTCCATTTAAGGGTTAAGAAAGAAAAGGAGGCCCACTGAAACTATTGTTATTTTTCGAGTTATTAGCGATTTTTCAAAAAATCATAACAGGGGACTGTTTGACACATCAGGGGACTGTTTTGATTGTTTGACTTTAAAAAAAGAAATTGTATATTATTATTATTATAATAATATACAATTATTATTACATTACATTACAATAATTTATTACTTTTATACATAAAAATTTAGTACTGATAGTAAACAAAATCTCTAAAATAAAAATGAACAAAAACTGAAACTTTCTTTAAATATTCATAACAAAAATTAACCTTAAGTGCTAGAATCAATTTGTACTCACTGAGATCAACAAGATTGTTAACGCCTACTATCAACAATTAAATAGCAACTATTAATTGAAAAACTTTCAGACTACGTAATTATTAGAGAACAGTCTTTTTTCTCAACTGTTATGATATTTGAACTGAGATCTCCGTAAGGATGTTTTAAAATCTAACAAGACACATAATGAAATTTAATGACATTTAAAAAATGGACTTAACATTTAAAAAAGTTAGCGTTCAAAAACGTCAACATGAGTAGAAAACTGATAAAATATTCTCTTTCCCTTTACAACCAAGTCAGGGTTATCCAACTTTTGGATAATTTGATCAAATGACACGTCTGCAATATCCTTATCATCAATTCTCAAGGTCTGCACTTTCTGGTCGCAAATCTTGAGGAAAGTAACACGTAGGTCGTTTTCATCATCATCAATCTCAATAACTACGGCAGCATAACGGTATTCTACATTTTTTGTTGGAAACTTAGTCTCCAGTACAATAACATGAATTCCTAATACTACTCGGGACTGCTACAGTATCCAATATTTCTGTGGAGTTATTTAGTATAGGTGTCAGCTCAGGTTGAGCAGGTGCAAGATCTTCCGGTTCGGAGTCTGTAAATACTTCTTCTACTGTCCATATAGGGTTTAGAGCAAAGTTGATACAACCAATCTTATAATGCTCACAAAAGCCGCCGTTGCAAAAGCAACTGAGACTTTTCATTGTAAGTGTTTTACATTTACTTGGACAGCCGAGCATAGAACTGGGATAAACGCCTGCGACCTGATGCACATTTAAAGTGCCTTTAAAACCCTTCTGATTGACCGATTCTTCTTCAATTTTATCGATCATTGCCGGAAAGTCTTCGCCGTGGATTGCGGCACATGTGATTCCAGGACATCGCTCTTGGATTACTTTAACAAACTGATCAATATTGTTGATGTCACCTCCAGAGCTAACAACAAAATCAGCTGTCCTTTTATACGTTGCTCCGATACCAACCGGTCCACCTTTTCCAAGGCCGCTTTCAGTGTAGTTCCATGTAAAGCTTTCAATATCTGCAATTTTTTCAGAGTTTGGTGGCCATTATAAAAAAACATTGTTTTGTTATGATACTGCTTGACAGGACCATCGCTCAAGAAATGTACTTGTTTGATGCCACGCGGAAGAGTCTTGAAGGTTGGTCGCAGATGTGTCCAAATGGCAGCAGGTGAATGGGATATATTTTCGGAGATGTGCAAAAAGAAATAATGCAATTTCGTAGGTAAACTACTACGGTATGCATACTTAGTTGTGCTCGAGATACGCCGAAATGAAAGGCCTGTGTTTAGTATACTTAGTGCAATAATTCTCATTAAAATCTACGCGGATCAAAACTTCATCATCTTGTAGGCGTGACTTTAAATCTTTCATGGCCTTATATTGGTGAACAATATTTCGCTGGTGATCTAAAAATTTCTGTAAATCTTTCTGCAAAATTGTTATGAGCTGTTTTCGACGTACTTCAAGTGTTCTTTTCACATATTTAGTTACCAGTCGGAGTTTTTTAGTCTTAAAATCTTGGATTTGTTGCCTTTCAGAAATCCACATTTTATATTTTATAAAATTTCTTTTATCAAATTCTTTATATTTCGGATTTTTATTCAGACAAGAGTGACATGACCTGGCTAAACAATCCAGATTATACCGGTCGCAGCATAAATCCTCCAGCAACTTCTGGTGATAGTTGTAAGTCAATATGTTAACAGTATTAAGTGCGCTGAGCTTCATGTCCGTGTTGCTGTGTACTATGCAAAGACATGTATCGCGATTTTCAGTGTTTGGTTTGGCAACCCAAAATGGACGCAGCCGACAAAAAGTTTGGTAGCTAATTTTCAAGTTCCCAGTTAAGTTATAAACTTTTTGTAAAGATTCAAAATTCTTCTGCTTCTTCATAGTGTTTCTAGTAATAAATTCTTTTTTCCCGGCTGTCATACGATTATTAGTATCCTCTTCAAAAAGTTCTGAACAGCTCTTCTTTAACTATCACGTATTTTACGCCGTTTATCTACAGGTACTTCTAAGCCAATAATATTAATTTTTTTACCGGGTCTAGACAATGACTGCATTTCCATAGGTATCCAGTGCTTGTGCTTTTGTAGAACACTACCAGTAGCAAATTTTTTAAAGATTTATCTTTCTTTGGTACGTTTCAATGTGGAATAATATTCATTCAACTGCTTACTAATCACGTCGTCAAACAAGCTTTCGTGACTATTTCTTTTCTTTGATTAGGGTCATCTAACATTTTTAATATGTTTTTCTGAGGCGTATCTTCAACCTGCTTCATGTTTTTTTTTTCTAATCTCGCTAATCTTTTTTATAGTCAAGTGCGATCTTTTCATTTCTTTCCCTGTTAAACTACTGTCATCGCTTTTTGCCTTCCTTTTTTCCTTGCAAAAGACTAGTACTGGAACTGCAGGACTTGGAGCTTGAAATCACAATGTTATGAAAACTATTTGAACTTGACCGAGAAATCTATTAAAGAAAACCCTAAATATTTCTGGACCTTCATTAAAAAACGACACAATTCGAATGCAGTTCCGAGCACCTTATACTACAATAACGAGACGTTGCGTACCGGAGACACAATATGTGAAGCGTTTTCTACATACTTTCACCCTACATTTCTAGATACTAGCCCTGATTGTGGAATTCCTTTACCCCTTGTTCTTACTGAATCATCCGGCCTATCTGATTTATGTAGCATTGTAATTAACGTTGAGGAGGTTTCTAACTTGCTTCGCAAGTTGGATACTTCTAAAGCTGCTGGCCCAGATAATATTTCATCCAAATTTCTTATCCCTTTCAAACCTGATTTTTTGTTTTTTGGAATTTTCATGAACCGATTTTTTTCCTGTTATAGTAGGTACTACTGAGTATGGAAATATTGAAAAAGCTGACATGTTTGCATTATTTTCCGAGAAAATTCATGTTTTTTTTATGTCCTCAAAAGTGGACATTCGGCCTAAGTAATAATATCAATGTATGTAGGGACTTTATAAAAATAAACAATAGATGACCATTTTATAATGTTTTTATTATGAAAAATATAAACAAATGTTACAAAATTAAATTCCACTTCTTGAAAACAAAAAATAAATCTTCTAAAATAACTAAAAACATGATAAATCTCCTAAAGAAAACAAATTATAAAGAGTAGGAATTTTAGGTATGGAAACTTAGGAAACAATTTTTATCTTTGGTTAGACATAAGTGCACTTTGCATTTTATGCACTTGATGCGGGATTTTCCTTTGCATCCCGGGAATTTGCAGCGCGTTCCTGATCCAACGTCATGCGCTGGTAAGTGACCAACACCATCTCGAGCTATTTCAGTTGGCGGACGCAGTTCTCCCGGTCTTCTTGGAACAATTACTGGTAAAGGACTGCTGCAACTACTTGGTCGACCCCTTTTTGGAGCAGAGAACTTATTCCGGAGAACTAAACTTTGTGCTAGGTGTGTGCGAAACTGAAGAAGTGTTAGCCGTTTTGCTTTAGGTATTCCGAGCAGTTCGTTATCTGTCTCATATTCACGATAGGCTTGAACGACTGCCAGATCTGAAGCATGAAAAATCATCCGCAAAGACCACTTCTTCGACTTTATGAAAGTCCTATAATAGCTCATTAGCTGATCTAGTAGATCAACTCCTCCCATTGCGTGATTATACTTTTTGACTATTTCAGGCCTCTCAACTTCTATAAATCTTTTTTCAGCCTTTGACCATCTATTCACCATATCTTTTTCTCCTATACCAATAAAGTTGGATGCTAAGTTAGCTGGCTTGTTATCTAACCATTTGACCATAGTAACATCCCCATCAGTACTAGTAATCTCTTCTGCAAAACCTCTAGGTTTCTTTTTTATATTTTTATCACTGATCAGTGGTGGACTTGCAAATCTATTGACTCGAGCTGTGCAAGTAGCCATAATACCTTTGTGTTTTAAAATTTGGAGCATATAATAGGATGAAAAGTAATTATCACAGTATAACTCATGGCCACTATTCTCACCGACTCTTTTTATTAGATGCAATACTACCGATGCGCCAAAACCAACTTTTTTTATCAATGTCTTGTCTAATTCTGGAGTGGAGTTTTGATATATTATAAAATCATAGGCTCTACCATTCTTGCCACAAAGGAAGAATAGTTTGATTCCCCATGGACAAGGTTTGCCTTTTACGTATTGTTTAGCAGCATGCTTCCCTGTAAAAGGAACTATTTGTTCATCAACACACAGTTCTCTTTCTAACGGCAGTTCTAAGCAACGGCTTCTAAATGCATCATAAATTGGTCGTACTTTATAAAATACATCTTGCCAATTTGGAGGCTTTTTCAAATTATCTACTAAATGTAGATTATTACGGAGCTCAATAAATCTATCTCTTGTCATATTGTTTATAAAAAGAGGAATACTTATGTTATTTTCCCAGTACATTTTCAAAACTGGGTAATTGAATATACCGGTTGCCACATGTAAGCCAAATAATATCTCTATTTCATTGCTGGACGTGGCCTTACACCTGGTTTTTCCTGACTGCACTGCATATAAATTTGTCATTTCAGCCATCTGTATAAAAAGCTGTTTAGGAACATATTTATAATAATAATCAAGAGGGTCTTGCACAACTGGGTCCACTGCTATTGGTGGCAGGAAATCTGTCGGTATAGTGTTATTTATTTGTCTGTGCCTCCATTTGATGTTCGGTTTTGGTGTAAGATAATTGAAATTTTCACTATCCAATGCAGCTAGCTCTTGCCCGCCCTCTTCAATAGCCAGCTCCTCTAAATCTTCGGTGTCAAGTTCAAAATCAAAAGCTGACATACCTTCACCTTCACGTTCATCAAAGGAGCCAGGTGGGTTGTACTCTCTTTGGTTGTGTGTTATCAGATCAGCACCCAATCGAACATGACTCGTACATGGGATATTACTATTATTTCCTACTTCCTCATCATCCGAAGACAAGTCCAAGTCTGACATGTGTCCATCTTCCAAAAGTTTCAAAGCGTCTCTCGAGATCATGATTTTTGGTCATAAATATGCCTGTAAAAAACATTTTTATTTGGATTCAAATATCGTAACTTTCGCATTTATAATATTAGTAAGATAACACATTTATCAATTATAACGCTTTTTGAAAATAAGTATAAATTTGGATAGGTAGATATTCACTAATATCTATGAATGTTTGGAAAAAAACTGCAACCAAAACCTAATGTCCTCGTTTGTAGACATAACGTTTATTCGAAATATACTTGACAAAACAATAAATAATCGTTTGTAAAACACGATGTTCTTTTATTTTGTGACATAACTTATCGATATATATTTATTTCAAGACATACCATAGTAAATAACTTGAAAATTAGAAAGGAAACAAATCACTTACCTACGCTCTTCAAACGTTCGCCGGCGACTGACAGAAACGGACGAATTATTTCATTCGTGTAATAATAGATGGCGTTAGGGGTATGTTTTTACGAAGTTTATAATGTTCGCAAACAGAAACAACCGTTTTTAGTTACGTAAATTTTTATTTTGCTATATTTATTTAACAAAACTTTAATGTCCTCAATTGTGCACGGTAGGTTTGAAAGGGTTATACGATGTTCGAGTGCGATTGCCCATCCTATATCGATTCTCTTCAAGAAATTCTTAGATACTTCTGTTGTTCAGGAGCTTAGGAAATCAGATTTCATAACGCCAATTTACAAGAAAGGAGTCAAAACCGAAATTGTTAACTATAGGCCGATATCCAAGCTTTGTATTGTAGCTAAGATATTCGAAAGGATTATCTATATATATATATATATATATATATATCATGCAAAAACTTATTTATATCAGACTGATGTTCAGCCGCTTGCTTTATGTGTAGCCTATAAAAATTCACCATTCCGAGGAATCGTCGCAACTGTTCGACGGTTTCCGGCCGCGGATAGCTTTGTATGGCGTCAACCTTATCTTTCAAGGGCCTAATTCCTTCTGAGTTGACGCTATAACCTAAAAATTCTATCTGAGGCTTGCCAAAACAACATTTTGACAGGTTAATAGTTAACCCAAACTGTTCGAATCTCCTAAAAACAAGTCTTAGATGTTTACGAAGCAACTCCGTGTTAGTACTTGCGATGATGACATCATCTATGTCAGCGGTCGGCAACCTTTTGGCAGGCAAGGGCCACAAGTAGGCAAAATAAACTTAAGGCGGGCCACACTTGTGATATTAACCCAGGAACCCATACTACCTATTTATGATAATATCCCAAAAAAAATGCTATTGAAAATTCTCAAAACAAATATATTTTAATTCGTATACTTAAATATAGATAGAAAAATAACCACAAAGTATATATTAAATTTATAAGCAAATTATACAAAGTTCAATGTGATGTCTGAGGTTGTATTTGAGAGGCTATTTCTTGTATGTTAGCAGTCATATTTGTAGTTGCAATTCGTAGAATAGCTCTCAAATGCTCATCTGTGAGACGAGAAGCATATTTATTTTTTCTATAATTGACAATAGAAAAAGTTTGTTCGCATATATAAGTGCTACCAAAAATGGTAATGAACTGCTGAGCAAACCTTTTCAATTCATCAAAATCTGATGGTAAGCTGCCATAAAATTTAACAAGATCTTTGATGCTATTAAAAGAGCATTTGAGAGCATCATTTGATTGGAGATCAATCACGTTCATTTGTAAATGACTCTGTACATCCTCAATATCACACGAAAAAGGGTTTGCAAAAATCTTCAGTTTGCTCGAAACTTTCTCAAAATCATCAAATCTATCGCTGAATTGGGTTTGCAGCTGTATCAAAATATCTCTCATTTTGTCATTCTTCCAATGAAAATTAATTCCAGCTTCCTCAACAGCCTTTTTACAATTCGGAAAGTGATCTAACTTTTTTTCTTCAATATGTTTTATAAATAGTTTGTTTTTCATTTGGAATGCCTTTACGTCTGTGTGCATGTCACAAATTAATTTGTTTTTACCTTGAAGCCTTACATTCAGAGTATTTAATTCATGAGTTAAATCTGTCAAAAATCCAAGGTCTATTAACCATTGACTATCTGCTAGCTCTGGAACAAATTTGCCTTTTTCATTCATGAAAGTGTTAATTTCTTTTCTGAGATCAAAAAATCTTTTTAGAACCGCACCTCTACTTAACCATCTCACTTCAGAATAATAAACAACATCTCTTTGATCTGCTTCCATATCTGACAGAAACTGCTGGAACTGACGATGAGTCAACCCATTTTTTCTGATATAATTTACAGTCGATACCACGATGTCCATTACTGCTTTCCATGACACGACTTTGGAACATAAGGCTTCTTGGTGGATAATACAGTGAAAAAATAATGGGATGTCACATCCCATCTCTGCCAGCTTCGATTTAACTCTACCCACCAAACCCTTATTTTGTCCACTCATGTTCCTGCCGCCGTCAGTTGTTACACTTACCAATTTTTGCCATGGTAATTGCATTGCTTCTAGCGCTTGTTCTAAATTGCAAAACAAATCTTCCCCCGTAGTCGTTCCCTTTAAACTGCATAACTGTAAAAGCTCCTCGTAGACATTAAAGTTCTTATCGATTCCGCGAACAAATATTATAAACTGGGCAGTATCTGATACGTCATTACTTTCATCGGCAGCTAAAGAAAACCATTCAAATTGTTGTGCTTTTTCCCGGAGTTGCTGATATAAATTGTCGCCCAAATCTTCAGTTCGCCGGGTACACGTTCTTGCAGAAAGACTTATATTTTCAAATTTCTTTTTTTGATCCGGGCACACCTCCTCAGCCATAACTAAGGCACATTGTTTTATTAGTTCACTGTCGGTAAAGGGCCGGCCAGATTTCGCAAGAATCTCCGCAACCCTTAAACTTGCGCGTATATTCGACTCGTTACTTTGAACGTGAACCTTAAAAACATTTTGTTGGTTCTTCACTGAAGATTTCAGTACATTAATTTTATTTTTCCGTAATTCACCCACTAGGCATGCAAATTTAGCTTTATGCTCGGTATCATAGTGGCGTTTAACGTTATATTCTTTTTGTATAGCAATAGTTTTTTGACATATTAAGCATAGCGGTTTGCCATTACAATTAATAAAAAAGTATAAATCTGTCCATGCTTCGTTAAATATCCTATTTTCTTCGATAACCTTCCTTTTTTTTGAAGCCATCACTAACTGTAACAATATAAGCATTGTCTTAATAAGAAAACAAATGACTTTGTAATGCGACGCCCTACGTGAGCGATCTTACTGCGAACGCTAAACGGCACATAAGCAACAAGCAGTCGACCGACACCCGTTGAAATATAAAACCAAGCAAGTTTTAGTAGATCGTAAACTTAAATGAGTGCACAATAAATAGGAATCTCACACTTACCAAAATTAAAACAAAAAATAGTGTTCTTGCGACACAGATGAAGTAATTTGTTTCACAAATCGATCATGCAGCGAACCAAAATTGACGACTCGCGGGAACTACGGTCATCGCCGACGACGTTCGTTTCATTCGGTGGGGGAGCGGGGGTGTCGTTCCGCCCGCACCGCTCCCGCGCGTTGCTCATTCATTTGTTCGTTCGCGGACAGAGCGAAGCGCGTTCTTCGCCTATCCATTGAATACATTTATTTCGACCACTATATTTTGACATTTATTACTTTTTATACTCACATACGCGGGCCGCAAGTAAGGCTGTCGCGGGCCGCATGCGGCCCGCGGGCCGCGTGTTGCCGACCGCTGATCTATGTAACAGAATAGGTACGAACAGTCTCCTTTCTGTTCTCCGTATAAGTACTCTAAACCCTGTAAGACTGTATTGTTCATAAACCTCTGAAATGTTTGCGCCGCATTGCGCATACCAAATGTCATTCTAGGAAATTCGAACAGTCCAAAAGGGGTAATGATTGCTGTTTTTTCTACATCCCGTGGTGCTACACAGATATTATGGTAGGCTCTATTTATATCTAAACTGGCAAATGTGTTCTTACCTGCTAGTCCGTAAGTGAAGTCCTGTAGTATTGGGATCGGGTACCTGTCCGGCTTCATGATCGCATTGAGTGCACGATAGTCGCCACAGGGTCTGGGGCCTTACCATGAGCTCTTATAGCAGGACAGAAACAGTCCAAAATTAGTTTTCTGTACCATGACGTCTTATTAGCAGGCCTGCAACAGTCCTGTTGCGTTGACGTTTACAAAAACTGTTCACCTTCTTTTTTGTATAGGATTTCATACCATTACCTGCTATTTGACAACATCAAAACTAATATTGAACGTCTGTAATGTCATCTTGAATAAGTTACTATTATAGAAGCTTACTCAATATTGTTTTGATCATGTTTTGATAATGTACAGTGTCCATAGAAAACTTATTTTTATGTTTATGTGTAATAAGACTCAAAATTATAAATTATTATATGAAATAAAAACCTTATTCGTTCGTTTTAAACCACATATAATCGTCGTTAACGTGTGCCGGGAGGATTTTTCAAGAATGTCAAGAAATACCCGCGTTATTGCAAACAACAAAGATATCAGACAACAATTCCAACAAATCCTATCTAGGATAATATCACGCACTTACGCAGAATACGAGAAATGCCTATACAAAACTTAGAAAAAGCCATCCCAGAAATCTTGGATATGTATGCGGAACTGCATCGTAAAAACAACAGTATATATAAATGAATTAAACCTTAGTACTCTGGGATATCCTCGATTGGGATACATAACGCGAGACACAATGAGGACTTGCTGTTGCTGCACCTCCATAATTTTATAATCACTGAAATGAATGAAAATGAACCTGGGAAATAAAACATCTATTCTGTTGTACCTTTATAAAAGTAAATAAGCCTCTTGAAATTGTTACGGGCTAGGGGTACTAAAACGCCGCGCCGGTTAAGGGTTACGAAGTTTATTGGCAACGAAGGTACAGTCGATTGTAGGCAATGACAAGTAGAATGTTGCTGACGTTGCACCGAAGTCTTCACTTACGTCCACGAAGTCCGTATTGTAAACACACAATAACACTACAGATGTTACTTCACGTAGTACTCACAGTTCTCGTTACAGTTGTCGCAGTAGGTATTCTCAACGATCGCTTCTTAAGTATCGCTGTTTCGTCTCGGTAGTCAAGTGCAGACTGACTCGGCGTCGGCGTCACGGCGCTATATATAGGCCAGCTGATCGAACATTCCAGAATCGTCTAGACGTAATAATAATAGCGCATAACTTCGAGTACATTCAGTAGGTACCTACGGTAATTCCCGGAAACGGGTTTCTAGAAATTTCGATGTCGTCACTTTGTTGACAAAATTGATAAAACCTGTACCATTCAATAGGCCACCTTAAGTCTAGGAATGCGTTTTTATATTACACCTAGACAATGTCTAGATCTCGAGTAATAGGGCTTAAAAGTTACGCACTGCATGTCACGCGATATTGAACCTTATGCCCTCGACATAAGGTGCGTTCGTAACATTGCCCCCTTCTTAGTCGTGCTCGTCCCGGTCATGATTTGATCCATAATAGCGAGCTAGGCGGTCTACATGTACGATCTTCAGCTTCCCTCTAGGTCCTTTCTTAATCCGGTAGGTAACATCGTTTATTCTGGTTACTATCGTGTACGGACCCTCCCATTTGGCTTGAAATTTCGGACTCTTTCCTTTTCTCCTAATGGGATTATGTAACCATACCAAAGTTCCCTCTTCAAATCCGGGCACGTTAGCTTTGCGGTCGTATCGGATCTTCATTTTCTCGCTGGTTTTCAGACCGCTCTCTCTCACTAGCTCATGTATTCTATCGAGCTTACGCCGCAGGTCGGCCACGTAGTCGACAGCTAGGATAGGGGTATCGGGGGGTGTTCCAGTTAGTGCATCTATGGGTAGTCTAATCTCTCGGCCGAAGTTGACTTTCGCCGGTGTACAATTTGTGCTGTCATGTGTTGCAGAGCGGTATGACGTTAAGAAGAGTGGAATATATTGGTCCCAATCCCTCTGGTGTTCTTCCACTACTTTGGCCAAATGATTCTCTAGCGTCTGGTTGAATCTTTCGACCATTCCATCTGACTGAGGGTGATATGGTGTTGTACGAGTCTTATGTATCCCGAGTAGTTGGCAAACCTCTTGAAATAGTGAAGACTCGAAGTTTCTACCCTGGTCAGAGTGCAACTCCAAGGGGACGCCAAATCGACAGAACACCTCGTGAACTAGCGTTTTGGCAACGGTATGAGCTTCTTGGTTGGGTACTGCAAAAGCTTCTGGCCATTTGCTGAAATAGTCTTGCATGACGATGATATACTTATTCCCTTCTTCAGTAATAGGGAATGGCCCAGCTATATCGACAGCAACTCTTTCCCATGGTGCACCAACATTGTACACTTTCAGCCGACCTCTGACTCTCGTTTGCGGTCCCTTTACTGAGGAGCAGGCTACACATTTCCTACACCAGTCCTCTACGTCTTCGCGACAATGCACCCAATAAAATCTTTTTCTCACCTTCTCCAAGGTTTTCTTCACTCCTAGATGTCCTCCGGATACTCCGTCGTGCACCTGCTTTAGCACTGATGCGACTTTATCGCAGGGGACAACTATCTGTAAGGTGACCTCCTGTCCACTGGGTGATTCCCATTTCCTCTTCATAACTCCAATATCAATTATCAGGCTGTCCCATTGAGCCCAGTAACTTTTTGCTGTTGGACTAAGCGCTGATATTTCACTCCAAGCGGGCCTCTGGCCACATTTCTTCCATTCGATTACTGCCCTCAGGTCACTGTCTTCCTATTGTGCGTCCGCCAGTGCTTGATTATTCCAGTCCTCATCCAAAGCGTTCACCTGGATGATCGGCACGTCCTCTTTCTTTTCCTGAACGCGTTCTTCACATCGGTCCTTACTAATTGAAGTAATCTGGCGGCGGCGGTCCTTTTGTTTTGCCTTTTTCTCGAGGCGCTTCTTCTTACGCGCCTCGTCCTCGACTTCCTTGTCCCGCCTTGCTTCCGCCGCACTCCACGACCTTCCGCACGACCGCTGTCGCTCACGTTCTCGCTTGCCGGAACGTTCGCGTTCCCGGTCCTTGACGCGTTCACGCTCTCGTTCAGCGGGTCGCTCGCGGTGCCCGCTCCGATCGCTCCGCTCGCGCCAATCGGCGCGCTCTCTCGGGTGCTCGGGCTCGACCTTGGCGTCGCGCTTGCGCCACAGCAACACCTCTGCGTCTTTACGTGCCCAAGAAGTACTTCTTCGCTTAGCCTTCCTGGGACAATCAATTCGAATGTGCCCCTTTTTGCCGCACTCATAACAAGTTGGTCCTCGTCCGGCTTTTATTTGTGCGGTTACTTCACGAATACGGTCGTGTTGTTGACCATCTTGGCGTACTGCTTCCACTTCCAGAGCGTGCATCAAGGCTGCCTTCAGGGTCTGATGGTGACCCAGGCGTACTGCAGCCCTGACTTCTGCATCTCGAATCCCATCAGTAAAGAATCGCAGAGTAGTAGCGTCAATCAATCCCGGTGTTGATGCATACGCCTTCCGGACTATACGTTCTATTTCCGTTGCCCACTGTTGCAAACCCTCATTGCTCTTCTGTGTGCGGTCGCGGAGTTGGGCCCTGTAGACATGTTCGAGGTGTTTCTCCCCGTATCTAGACTCTAACGCTTCCAACAAACAGGCTAGGGTATTACACTCGCTGGAAATGTTCTCGAGGATTTGTACCGCATCACCACGCAGAGCAAGCGTAAGAGCGGTTACCGATGATTGTCGTCCCAGTTGTTGGCTGTTGCGACCTTTTCAAACTGTAGACGGAAGGCCACCCATGACGTTGTTCCGTCAAAGTGAGGTACTTGGAATGTCGGCAAAGCACTAGGTACAGGTATCACACCTTTAATACCTCCTTTTTGTACTCTTTCTATTTCTTTCCCAAACTCCATGATCGTATTGTCTAATTTCTCTATACGAGCTTCTTGCTGGTCCATGCGGGCATCTTGTTGTGCTGTTTTTTTTAAGCTCGTTGACCTCTTCTTTGGTTGTTTCCCACTTTTCATTAAGCTCTAATACTAATTGCTGGGATTTTGCCTGGGATTTTGCTACACTTTTAATGATTTGTGCCTGGGTTTTTGCCTGGGATTTATCTATTTTTGCCTGGGTTTCTGCCTGGGATTGTTTTATCTGTGCCTGGGTTTCTGCCTGGGATTGTTCTATACTCAGCTTTATTTGCGCCGTCAAGTGAGCCAGTAACGCCGAAAAATCGGGGCCGCTGGCTCCGGGAGTAGTGGTGGTAGTAGGCTCACTCACATTCGTCTGTGTTACGACGGCCGCATCTACTCCGTGTGCAGGGACACCAACCGATTCTTCCTCTTGACGCGCCAAATCCACCGCTGCTTGTCGTCGCGTGCGAACTCTTTCGTCTTCCCTTGGCGTGACCGGCATCCCACTTCTGACACCAATTGTTACGGGCTAGGGGTACTAAAACGCCGGTTAAGGGTTACGAAGTTTATTGGCAACGAAGGTACAGTCGATTGTAGGCAATGACAAGTAGAATGTTGCTGACGTTGCACCGAAGTCTTCACTTACGTCCACGAAGTCCGTATTGTAAACACACAATAACACTACAGATGTTACTTCACGTAGTACTCACAGTTCTCGTTACAGTTGTCGCAGTAGGTATTCTCAAAGATCGCTTCTTAAGAGCGCGCATAAACTCAGCAAAATTTTAGAATTCACCCGCGCACCCCTGTCCGCTCCTCACATCGAACACGATCGCGCGTGTACCTACGCGCTTGCTCGACGCGTAGTATACGTAAAATAATCAGATAAAACAACTTACTGTATTCAAAGTAAAAATAAGATAATAATAAAAAATAAAAAGGCCGATTTTTTAAAAATCAACGGAGAGCAAAACGGTATTTATTTGAATTTCAATATTCAGTAAGAGGTAATATTTTTTCTACTAATTTATTGCTAGAGGGCCCTGTTGCAAATTTTTTTGAATGAACGAGATCTCGGTCTTCTTCAATTACAGAGCTTTCAGTAGCTGTACTGCGCGGATCGGGCTGGTCACGTGATAGTAGACGAGATAGTTTTAAGGGCTCACTACATATTTGCTCTTCAGCTAGCCGTTTTTTAGTGGTTTTGCCTCTATGGATGTTTGGCTGTCTCAGTGGCATGTTCCTTGTATGACGTGGATCAATCAACTCGGGTAATATATGATTCATATAAAAGTCGGTGAGCTTGACAATCATTTTTTTTTCCAAAAATCCTCATCACGGTGTATTTTTTCGACAGCCAACGCTTGTCTTTCACCGAGCCATACAGCAAAGAGACAAATATTTCTTTTAGTGATATGAAGCTGGCCCTGTATTTGATAATACCAAGTATCGTTGGTGTTGACAACCATAGTCTCATCTTTGATGTTCCAAAACTTAATTTTTCTTTTTTCAACAGCTTCTTTAATGGGCATATTAAAAGCTGACATTGGGCATTTGATCTCCACGATTGTATCATTTCCCACGAGGCCATCTGGAGTAGCAGCTAAAAAAGGTATCTCACTATCTATGAATAGGCCACAAGATCTTATTTGCACTCCTTCCTGTGCCGCTAGCTGGTTGAGCGCAATAGTCTCGTTATCCACACCGTGTTTTATTGAAGTAACGTTTGAGATATCGCTTTTATACAGCATAGCTTTTACGATAGTTGCGCTGGTGGTTGGACGGCGTTTTATTACTTTTCCAAAGTTGGACGCTGTAAGTAAATTCCTACGAAGTTCCAACCATTCACTACTATCTCTTTGCAAAATAGTTGCACGTTCGATAACCAACCTTTCCTGGTCCGACTTTTCTAAATTTTTCAAGAAACTTTCTTTGGCTATTCTATAAATATCTTCTCCCATGTCGGGTTTATGGCAGCTGTCTGTTCCATAATGTTTGTCTGTGGTTGTCAATTTTTCATTAAAATTAATCCTTCTGACCTTTCTTCTTAGCATGTTTTTTTGTATTTTTTTCTCTTCAAATGTTTTTATTTTGGATTTGGGGCTTTTGCCCAGCAAAGATTTTTGTATATTATACCATGGCCTTTTGGTATTGAATGCCACCACTGCAGCTGCACAACTAGACTGGTATGTTTGCCGTTGTACTAAATTTGTTTCATTTACCGCCTACGAATTTAGCAATTATGCTATTAAATTGTTCGACGGCATTGCTATCACAATCATTAATTAGACTTCGAGAATGTGCGGCAACTATACCTACAATGTGTTGTATTTTGACCCAAAACGCAGAGTTTTTAACTTTTAGAACGAAATCTTCATTTTTCTTTTCACTTCTACAGTAGTAATCAACACATTCGTTGTGGTGTCCAAATGCATGATTGTACGAATTAGAAATATCAGTATAGAGTTTATTTATTCTTCCTCCTAATTCCAAAGTTTCTGATTTATGTTTTTTTATAGCACAACAAATGACTTTCCTAATAGCAAGTATTCTTTGCGTAGTAAGCATTTTTCTCATAGGCAGTGGGTATTTTGTGTCTTTGCTTACGGAAACTAATTTGTTGCACAGATTCCGTAAAATGTGGTTCCTGCATTCGATTTTTTCCACTGTAACATCTTTGTATGGCCTTTCTTCGAGGATCTTTGAGTAAGTACTTGAATCGCCATCTGCGATCAGTCTTCCGTAGATAATGTTGTACATCTCTACTGTACCTTTGTGGAGCATTCTCTTCATTCTTGTCATAATTATTATGGTGAGTATTTTGTTTTGCATGACAATAGTCCGTACGTATTCGCTGGGTGCGAAGTACTAGGTGGGGGTAACATAATCTATCGCAGCGCTCATGGTGGTCAAAAGTAGAAATAATGTAAGCTCTGTCATCAGATGTATGTATCTGTCAATGGCAAAGCGATTCTACATAATACATTTTAATATCATTAATTAATTTCATTAGTCCGCTAACAAAAATGAGTCACAGTAGTTGTTGTGTTGTAAACTGCAAGAATACTGGCAGAAATAGTAAATGCAAGTTTTACCGATTCCCAAGAGCTACTTGGAAACTTGAACAATGCAAGAAATGGATAGCTGCCGTCAAAAGAATTGAGTAAGTAACATCATAACCACATTTAAATCCTGTATTTGATATTAATCAAAGAATCCATTTTACCTATTTAAATTCAACTTTGTTTCAGTGCTGATGGATTGCCATGGTACCCAAGACCAAATGATTTAATATGCAGTGCTCATTTTATTGGTGGCAAGAAATCAGACGAGTCAGCCAGTCCCAGTTATATACCGACGATATTTCCTTCAATCTATCGTTCAAAAATACCAAATGAATCTGCAGCTATGTCCCGGTACAAACGTTTAATGAAAAAGAGAAAGAAGAATGAATTATTTAACACCATACCAACCAACCAAAAAATTATTCACTCATCTGAAACATTTCATCAAGTAGACATGACTTTAAAATGTGATCAGGAATGTCAAGTTGATATATTTTCGAAATTTAACAATGCAGAAAAAACATTTACATGTAATAGATATATTTATAACCAAGTATGTGATGCTGAAATACAAACAGAAATAGACAACTCTACTATTTATATTAAAAATTACAAAAAAATGAAGGACAACGAATGTAATACCCCTCAAAAAACATATATAGATATGACAACTTCAACCGAAAAATCAGATTTTACTGGGTTTTCATCGATCCGTAATGATGAGCAACTTATGGATCTCGCAGGTGTGACATTCAACAACTTTCGATTATTATTAAAAACATTAACAATCAGTCACAAATACAGTATTTCCAAAGAAGATAGACTCTTTATTCTTTTAATAAAAGTTAAAACTGGCATGACATTTTCGGCTCTAAGCGTCTTGTTTGGTGTTCACAGAACAACAATCTCAAGGATTTTCTATACAACTTTAGAAAATGTAGCTAAATCAACAGCTAATTTTGTTTTTTGGCCAAATAAAGATACTGTTCAAGCCACAATGCCAGACTGTTTCCGTCCAAAATACAGTAATACAAGAGTGATAATAGATTGCACTGAGTTCAGGATAGAAGTTCCGGCTTCAGTAGATAATCGTGTATATTGTTATTCACATTACAAGAAGGGATTTACTGCTAAGTTGCTCATAGGTATTACTCCTGGAGGCTTCATTTCTTTTAAGTCTAAAGTGGCTGGTGGAAGAAAAAGTGATTCGCAAATGACGACAGAATCCGGATTGATCGATTATTTGGATGATGGCGACATTGTTTTAGCCGATAAAGGTTTTCCAGAAATAAAAACAGTTATAGATAGAAGTGGAAAAGAGGTGAAGATTGTTATGCCTCCCTTTCTCAAAAATAAGAGGGAATTTTCTACAGAAGAGACTCAAGAAATATATAATATTGCCAGTGTAAGAATTCATGTCGAAAGGATAATGCAAAGATTAAGAGTTTACCAAATTTTGAACAAAATTCCTGAAAATTTATTTTACTGCATCGATGACATTGTACATATCTGCTGTGTATTGGTAAATTTACAGCCCCCGATATTTAAAAAAAAGAATGTGTCTCTGTGAATATTTCTTTATTAATATTTCCAACAAAATAATGATCTGTTTATTCATATTTTTATGCATAACAATACAAAAATAATTAAATGATACTTATTTTTACTTTCAGTCAAACTTAAATCACAACAATAAATAAATCATAAATACATAATATATATGTTTTTATCAATATAATCATTAATAATAAAATAACTTGTATGACTTATTTACTTTTTTTATCCAACCTACATCACATTGATTATATTTTTTCCAGTAAAATTACGTTTTGGTTGTTCAGTTTTATTATTTTTACTATCATTTTCACAAGTACTTTCTAAATATAATGATTTTAAATAATGTTCAAAGTAAAATCTTTCACTAACCAAAATTACATGTTTAATGAATGCTTCATCACGGTGTACCCGCTCTGTGCAGCTACCATGTTTTACAGGCGAGTACACAAAAAGATCACAAACGGTCATTCCAGTTACATACATCTGTACCTGAATTTGAGTATAATATGGTTTTTGTGTTTTTAACTCTAATCTATCATTTACAAACTCTAAATACTTGACATTGCACATCTTTTCATTATAATTTATCACAGGTTGTTTTGAACATGATAATGGACATTTGATTTCAACTAGTCTTGATAAGATACAATCATTTTCAATGACCACCCCGTCAATGCTGGCACAAAGCCAAGGTTGATATTTGCTTATGATTAAACCAACTTTTTTAACCTTACAGGAATGTAATTTTTCATATTCATGCAAAGCGTGCTGTTCATTTCTTAAACCATATTTTGTTGCCTCACATTCAATTTTTCGTGGGTGTAAAAAGCTTGAAACTAGACTTTCAGTGGTTTTAGTTTTTTGCACTTTAATATGGTGAACGTTTGTGCTCGCTGATATTGTCAATAAAAAAACATGTCTAAAATTTTGGTGCAAAATTAAAAAATCTGTGTAGACATTCGTCTTTATAAAATGTAGATATAGTAACAAAAATTGAAAAACTATGGCATGCGAGTTATGTGAGCACTGTCAAAGTCCTATCTACAAAGATGATAAGATCACAATACGAGAGGGCTTCAGTTACCACAAGAAATGCCACAAGTGCTATGTCTGCAGCGAAACCAACCTCCTGAACGCAGAAGTTTTCAAAGGGGTGATATTTTGCTGTAGCTGCGCTCAGAGGATATTTCAAGGATGCTCCACAGCTCGCAGGACCAAAACTATGACCAACGGCAGGGGACGGAGGATCAGGTCCAAGTCGCGCAGGCGCGACAGAGAAAGAACAAAAGGCCATCACGAGATGATTGAAAATAGCAGAGACGGAGTCATAGAACTGGCAAGGCTAGTGGGATCCAACACAGACTCTGATGAGCTACTGGAGAAGAAGCAGAAGAAATCCAGTTACAGCACTACCATACTGCGTAAGCGTCATCCATCGTAAATCCTTCGATGTCCACTGTACGCATGATGGATGGAAAGAAGCACATGAATTGTCTTTGCCCCATTGGTGTAATTGCTGCATGGCGTTCCAGTGTGAGGAAAAATAAATAAATAAATAAATATTCTTAAACGCCGGTTAGCGTACCAGTCTTCACACTTCGATTGCTCAATTGTTTTACAACATACATTAATTAAGGTTTCTTCATTTATCTGAATGTTTTTCTCATAGAACTGTTGTAATTGTTCTTCCAGTTTGTATTCAGCCTGATATACTTCAAATTCATCTTTGAAAATTAAAAAACTGATTACGGATGCCTCGCAGTCTTCTCTCACCAAATTTGATTCTGTATGTTTTATTATTGTCTCTACTACATCCTTTATTATAAATGTATCCTCCGTTTGAGATGAGGCTTCCATCACAGATCTTAAAGCTGAGTGTTCTGCTAAGTCTGACAGATCTATTGTCATTGGCTCATAGGATATTTTTTGTTTTGTTGGAAACATTTCATCAAAATATCTCCCTTTGGAATATTTTTGTTTGGCAAATTGGCGTGCACTTGGCTTACCCCACTGTTGTTCGTGACATGTTTTTGACAGGCTCTCTTCATGGTTTATAAAGTGGATCAAAGCAGCGATATGCTTGCATTTACCACTTTGATTGTAAACACAATTACATTTCACATTTGTGACTACTCGTGCTGTATTTACCTGCAATCAAATTAATATTTGAATATTACGTCTATCAAAACTCGATCAAACTAAGTATTAAGTTCAAACGGAAATAATCACTTACATTTAAAACCGTTTTGTAAGATGGCAAAGTAATAGATGTTTGCCTTATGATGAGAGCGTGAATTATTGAACTCTGCCCTTGTTTTGTTCTTAATTCTTCTACATCTCGGACATGTCCAGCCAATACCAACAACTTTCCTTTAAATACGGTTTGTGGTTGGAATTTGATATTGTGAGTAACACTCACAAACCCGGTCTTCAAAACAATACTCATTTCGATCTGAAAACGATATTTAATTTATTACTAGCGATACAGGAACATTTAAATATATTTACTGTTATATAATGAAACCATTAAAGTAGCTTTTTCTTTTTGTTTTACTGTAAAACTACAACTATAAATGAAGTAAACAAACCCTGACACAATCAAAATTAAACACACTTTTTGGACTTACCTCATTTGATTTGAATGACCAAAATGATTTAAAAACCCTTTTTCCACCCAAATCGTGGTATCACAACAATTTATGAGTCGAAAATATTTGTTATTTTTTCATTTCGATATTTTTTCACAAATACACGACCTAAATGTCAATGTGACAGAGCCCACAAAGTTGTGGACGCTAGTTGGCGCTGTAATCGCGCACGGAGCGAATAGTTTGTCCATTAGGGTTCACATTTTCCAAATTCAATGTTGTTCTGTAAAAATGATACTTATTAAAATAAAAATAATAAACTAAACATCATGAACTCTATTTCAAGATGGAAATGCATGTGCGAATACTATTAAATAAATAAACATGCATACAGAAAGCATTCGGATCAGAGGGCCTACCACCATCTCTTGAAACAACATTATTTTCATATTACTTTGTCTTGTTCACTGTTCGACCAGTGAAAAGGACACAGTAATATTAAAATAATTCTATTTTTAGGGATGGTGGTAGGCCCCCTGGGTAAGGCAACATGCTGGATACCCATACACATATATAGGGTGACTGGTAATTAGTGTACAATACTTAAACATGTGATTGTGCTCATGATTACAAACAACTTTCCCAAAGGAACCTTTTTTTTCATACTCATAAATTTAATCACAATAACAAAACAACTGTTTGAAACTTTGAACTTCGCGCGGGCGCATTCACCCGATCAGCTGTATCCGGCGTGGCGCTTGCGTCCACGTTATCGATGACGTAAGCAATGTTATTTAGCAATGCGTGAAGTTCAAATTTTCAAACAGTTGTTTTGTTATTGTGATTAAACTAATAAGTATGAAAAAAAGTTTCTTTGGGACAGTTGTTTGTAATCATGAGTACAGTCACGTGTTTAAGTATTTCACACTAATTACCGGTGACCCTATATACTATACACAAACATACACACATGCACACACAAACTCATACGTACGCACAAACAAACAAACACTCACACACGCAAACACTATCACATTCGTATGCACAAAACGTACACCTACGCACATAAAAATACGTGTACTCCTCAAACATCGAGAGCTTTATTATTTTATTTTTATTCACTAGCTTCATCATTTTCATTACTAAGATACCACTTAGGGAAGAGTGATACAGCTCCGACACTAGTAATGTAACTTACTGGGGCTGCCTCAGTTCATGTATAATACTATGTTTCAGATGAAATAAACATTTCTGTATTTGTATACATAAGTACTTACATAGCCGATGGGAGACATTCGGTTATAACTTCGTTTCGATCACATTCGCTAGCTTCTACAATATTTTGAGACGCAGTAATTCTGAAAATAAATAATAATTATTTCAAAACAAATTCCTTGATAAACATGTCCACAATAAATTTAATGAAATCTACAAAAGATACGTTTTATTTGCCTATAATGGATTTTGTGTGTCTGAAAGTTCCTTCGTGAGACAACTAAAACCTTGTGTTTATTTTGCATATACTATACTGCCCGCGTAAGTTATCTTACCTACTGGAGCGATCATAGAAATATGAAATAAGGAGAAGTGTGTAATTAGGTACATAAGTACCTAATTATAATAATTTTATAGAATACTCGTAAGATCATTATTGTTGTCCATCCGTTTATCTAGACTTTTGAAAGATCTCATAACTACACTAAGTTTAAAATTGTGAAGAATTATCCATATAACATACTATCAAAAGTAAAAAGCTACCTATTATGAATTTAATATATTACCTACTATCCCAATGATCTAATAAAGTACCTACTTACTATGAATCTTTGATAACGTCGCGTCAATACTCAGCCATCAAAAGTGAGAGTAAACGAATTTAGATTCTGTGTTTCTAAGAATAAAATCTAAAATCGCCTGCACAAAATTTCTCGAAGGATTGAAAATTTGTATTTTTTTACATAAAAAAAAAAACAAACTTACCTACGACAATTTGCCATCCTTTCAATTTGTAACTTTTTTAGGACTCGTTTCGGAAGTCTTTTCAATCTTTTCTTCTTGTTTCCCATTTCACTGTTTATGAACAACAACAACAATTACGATTAAAAAGATCTCGGCGCAGTTAAACACTGGAACGTAGTCCTCTCGTCTCAACCGAGCGATAGCGACTGATGTGAAGTGATGTGTGAAATAGAAATATGCTTGAAGTTCCCGCAACGTGGGACGGAAGATGACTTGTTTCGCGGAATAAAAACGTAGTAAGCGCCAAAAGTGCTTAGTCGTAATAAATCCAAAATTAAAAGTAATTACATAAAATTCCTAAGCTCAGCCTTTACTCTTGTATAAATATATTTATTGTTAAATTTTTGTCGCAATAGACATTACCATAACGAGTATAAAACGGAAAAATATAAAAATTAGAGGTAACTTCGTGATTTTTTTCTATCGAAGAAATGTTGTTAATTTATGTTTTTGTTCAAAGTGAACCCTTGAAAATATCATGTTGTTTTTCATATATTTTTATTTCCCAATTTAGTCTGGAATTTTTCATGTAAAATCAAATAGAAGATTGGTAATTTTGCTTTATACGCACTCTTAAGTATCGCTGTTTCGTCTCGGTAGTCAAGTGCAGACTGACTCGGCGTCGGCGTCACGGCGCTATATATAGGCCAGCTGATCGAACATTCCAGAATCGTCTAGACGTAATAATAATAGCGCATAACTTCGAGTACATTCAGTAGGTACCTACGGTAATTCCCGGAAACGGGTTTCTAGAAATTTCGATGTCGTCACTTTGTTGACAAAATTGATAAAACCTGTACCATTCAATAGGCCACCTTAAGTCTAGGAATGCGTTTTTATATTACACCTAGACAATGTCTAGATCTCGAGTAATAGGGCTTAAAAGTTACGCACTGCATGTCACGCGATATTGAACCTTATGCCCTCGACATAAGGTGCGTTCGTAACAAAATGAATATTTTTCTTATTTTGACCTTAATATAATCGCACATACTCATGTATCATAAATAAGTACCTTATTTCTATAGCAATCTAATATACTCAAACAAGGATTCAATGGGAAATATTTTAGAAATGAAACCCATAAGTTGCTTCTAGCGTTTTATGTAATGCATTGCTCTGGGAATTTATAATAGCAGAAAAACTATAGGTACTATAAGAATATTGTAGTGTAAGGTAAAAAATACTTCCTTTGGCTGCACCCACTGACTTAGCAGCTTTTAAGGTTTTTTTTTTGTATGGTGCTCTCTCACAATCCGCCAAAGATTGTGATACCTATCATATTGTTATACTCTTTGTATAACATCTATCTATTAATTAAACGCAAGTTTAATTGTTCCATGTCTAGATTGTGGTATATTTAACCTGCGTCTAACAGGAATATTGAGAAATATGATAATAAGGAACCTAAAAAATCCTGAGCAGTGTGTAGTTTGGACCCCCTTTTAGAATTTAGTATAATAGTTCACTGTTCAGAAACAAATAGTAGAAACTAGAAATATAGGTTGTTTATAACGGTTCAAGAAATTAAAAATCAGATTTTAGCTAAGTATTTTATTACTATGAGTACTAAGGTGGGTGGACCATGGATGGTCACTCTAACGAGTAAATACTTTTAATTCGTTTATTTATTGGATAAATGAAGGAAACAAATTATTAAGTAATACTTTGTTTTATTGTCCACCGTATAAAATTTTTTTTTTTTACCTTACTTTAAACAACATTGATTAAATTTAAGTTTTGTAAAGCTCTTCCAAATGGCTTTGCATGGAACACGGCTCCAAACAAGGCCAACATTATACATCTGTTGTTAAACTTAAAAATAGAGTTGTAACATTAAATATATCCGCTTTTACTAAAACTACATAATAAGGTCTATTATTTAAGCGAAGCATTAAATGCTCAATATATTTTTATCATCTATAAAAAACTCTAAGAACATTACTTGAACACCATTCTATAACTAAGAATCTATTCATATAAATTATTTAAAAATATTAGTAATGAGTATTATATTGGCCTTAAATAACTTGCCATCACGTTTTATTATGAAATTACAATCTTTTTTTTTATCAAAAATGGCCTTCTTATGGGTCCGTTCTTTGTAAGGCCAAAATGTTCCTAAGAAGGCCAAACTAAAAATTATCAATGACTTTCTTATATTAATTATAATAAAATAATAGACACTACAGACTAAGTACTGTACTTATTACAAACTTATTATGGTACATAGTCAGTCTTGAAGTCAGGAATGTTTAAAATCAACGATTCTTAAGATTAAAAAACGAAATTACTTAATTGTAACAAAATAAAATTAACTTCGGAAACAAACTTAGAAACTAAAACAAAATAAAAATTAACTTCGGAAACAAACATAGAAACTAAAACAAAATAAAAATTAACTTCGGAAACAAACTTAGAAACTAAAAAGGATAATAATTTTGGATATTTTAATCACAATTTGGGCATATAAATTTGAGATCTTTTTTAGTGAGACCCATACACTCCTCGTGATACCACTTTTGACATTCGGTACATTGTCTCATGTCTTCCTTTCTATCCTCGCCACATGCGTGACAGTACCATTCCTTTTCTTCACCTTCTGCACTTTTCTTCATCTCTATTTTCGATCTTTTACTGTTTTCTTGTTGTACTGTTCTTTTTAGCCGTTTTACGGAATCATTTTTATTTTTGGTTTTCTTTTTTTGGTCTTGTTTAATTGTAGACTTTCCTTTTTTCTTACTCGTCGCTTGCTTCATCTCATTCTTTTTTTTTCAGTTTTGAATAAATCTTTAACTATTCTTTGTCCCTTATAATTAATAGCTTTTTGCCGTGGACGTGAAGACTTTATTGTAGCGTAGTTTGGAGTAGGCAAAAAAGCATGAAACGATTTTTCTTTATCCTCTATTAGATTAATTAACGGCTCGTCATCATCCGAAGATCTAGTCTCATGACTCTTTAGTTGAGCTTTTGTTTTAATTGAGCTTTTGTTTTGTATTAATCGTTTTTTCGGAGTGATTTCTTTTTTCTGCTCTAGTTCATCATCAAATGACGAAGAAGAAGTGTATAAATCCGAGACTTGAAGTTTAGTCATGTAGTTATCTTTGATAAATGATTCACTAAGATTCAAATCAAGAACAGATTCAGAGCTAGAACAGACGATATTTTCTTGTAGGCCGGACATACTCAGAAGAGGATAATCGTACAGAGATGGTTGAGGGTCATCTTTTGTATCTGCGACGTTGAGACGATGTACTGAACTTAGCAGCATGGGGCGGCACTGATCATTGACCGTAATATCTACTTCTAAGTCTGAAGCATCAGTTGAAGAACTGTAAGGAACAAGAACGGGTTTTCTTTTTGCTGTTGCAGCTGAAAATTTTGGCGATGTCGATACTATCTTCTCTTTGGAAGTTGATGGAAAAATTGAAGAGTCGTTAGAAACATGAGCTGATCTGCTTTCATCTATTAGAGACTGAGACGACAATTCTGACACTTTTTTAAATTCAGACACAGGGGGCGAGATTTGAACAGATATAAGTGGTTGGTCGATCTGGTGTTGTAACGTTTTCGATAAAGGTCTTTCAGTTACAATTGAAGGAGCATAAGCATCTTCGGGTATTACATCAGGATCAAAGGGGTATAAACCAGTGGCTTTGAATTCACTCGTTATATTGGTTTGAGTCATACACTTTGGCCATGTTCGGGAGAAAATTTTGTTAAATCCAGCTTTGTTTAAAGTTCTCTCTTGAGAATTGCACAGGTAGTTCAAAACTTCTTCATCCCAGTAATGTTCGAAGGACTGATTCACTGATTTATCTAGAGGTTGGAGTTCGTGCGTGGTGTTCGAAGGTAAGCAGTATAGTACTATATTATTTTTATCTGCTTCTTCCAGAGACTCATATGATAAATGACACTTTGCGCCATCAAAGATAAGCAGACACTTACCGAGTACTTTATGTTGTGCTAAATGTTGTATGAACTCTACGAATAAGCTACTGGTCATGCTGCCTTTGGGTGCCATGCTTACTTTTGTTCCAGGTGGCAAATTTGATGCTAATTCTGATCTGTGCCTAATCCCCTTAAAAATAATCATGGGCGGTATAGCAATACCCACCGCATTTACGCACATCGCTATTGTAACGTTCTCGGCGTGTTCCGGAGCAACAAGATGTACTCTTGTATTCCCTTTTTCAGCCAATACTACAGTTTGTTTGTGGACCGTAATGCGACACCCTTTTTCATCCATGTTATACAAGCGTTCTGGATGTGCAATAATGTCTAGCTGTTCATAGAGTTTCTTCACTTCTTCAAAATGGTGTTTCACAATGGGCTTATTCATTTTTTGAGCTCTAGCTGGATTCATTAGCTGGGGTTTTCTTTTTGATATTGATGGGTTTCGAGCCAAAAACATTTTGAGCCATTTGCGTCCAGCCATTCTTGTTGACATATTGAACGAGTGCTTGATTTTAAACCTCTCACAAAATAAAAAGGCTTGTTTCCTGATAAATTTAGGCGTAAGTGGTACACCCAGTTTTGCAAAACGTTTGATTCGCTGCGATAAATCTTCTTCTAATTGTTTTGTAAGAATAGTTGTCTTCCCAATTATTTTAGTACTGTTACCGCTTACTAAATGGTTTCTAAGGGTGCGTCTTGGAATATTGAACTTCAACGCTGCAGCATTTGTATTAAGTTGATTATTTTGTACTGCTTCCATGGCACGTCTTAAACTATCTTCATCCCATGTACTACCTCTTTTCGTGGGTTTTGACTCCGACATTCTTGAAATCTGAAATTATACGCATAAAATTTAATCATCTATTCAATTACCGGCTTATTGTTATAAAGTTTTTTTTGCTTAAAATATGATTATAGACAGACTATCTTATGACTATCTTATATATAACTTATCACATACTTACTTTATCACATAAGTACTTTACCGTTTTTAACATGTAAATATTTTTTATATTCGTTGCTTTTCATTTAAATTAGTTTAGTTTATTTTCAGACATAACCTTTCCATAAGAGAAATTTAAATATATACTGATAATAAAATAATTAAAAAAAAAATGTCTATTCAATATGAGTTAAAAAGTTTAATAACCCTTATAAATAAAATTATTATAAATATAAAACATTGTTTTAACTGTAACGGTACGTATTTATAACTAAAAAGTAACTGTTCATATGTTCATGGTTTGTACATGTTCTTTGTAAGGCCCATGTACCCTAGCAAGGCCAACTGTCAAATTTTTGATTGGCCTTATAAGGAACCACCGGCTTTCCTGGGAACACTACCAATATTTTAACTTAAATCGAGGCAAAACTA
Organism: Sesamia inferens; assembly: GCA_037179545.1. NCBI lineage: Eukaryota > Metazoa > Arthropoda > Insecta > Lepidoptera > Noctuidae > Sesamia > Sesamia inferens. The sequence continues at coordinate 8,282,647 of CM073935.1, read as the reverse complement.
TTTTTTTTTCTTTAGTACCATAAACATATCCTTATACGACAATTCACAGTAAAAAAATATGAAATAATAATAGGTTATCTAACTAAAAACTTACCTTTTGCTGTGCGCGCGAATAACAATTGTAACGTCGACGACCGAAGTCTACGAAGCGTGAGATCGCACTGCCACAATAGCGGCGCGAGCGACTCGCCGCCGCATCTGTGGCCTTGAGTTTGATGGATCTTAGTGTATAGCCGAAGGAACTTGTGTTTACATGTCAATAACTACGACTTTTTGATAGTTGGCCTTCAAAGGAGCGTGGCCTTCCATGGTCCACCCACCTTACTTCAATTTTGGTGTCAGATAAAAACATAAATAATGCACACTCAATATTAGGTACAGTACATGAGCACACCAGCTAACAATGTCTTTGCACATAGCATTGAACTCTTACAAAAACAATTAACACAGCATCCTTCTGGAGTAAATGCTGTACCATCTTGAAAATAGCATATTCAGAAAAACCAAAATATCAATCCTATGCAATAAAAAAAAATTAGACTTTATTTATCTACTGAAACAATCTTTACAAGCATTACCTTAATGTGACAGTTCAAACATTTTAACATATTTTATACCTTAATACTATTTAACGAAATATAAATATAAACATATACAAACACTTATATTATAATCTTACTAAATATTAATATACATAATTAGTAACAAAAACTTTTATTATGTGTAAAACAGAATAAACAGCGGTACTTTGGTCAATTTACTCCTGCCACATGTAAATGTATCTCATTGATGGTGTGCACAGCTCTGGTTAGGGGTGACTTTGCTAGCAGATTAGGTCTGGCTAGAGATGGTTAATATAATATCTAGCGCCATTCAAAGCACGCTATTTTCTTGTAGCGCATAGCGCACTCTAGGTAGTTGGACATTACGACACTATCACGCTTTGACGCTATGAATGAAAGCCGTAGTGTTTGAGCGCTGTGGACTACTGACGCCTATGTATGTTTGTTGTCGCAGCACGCTATTTTCATCGGGCACGATCTTGCTTGATAGTGTCTCTAAATATTATTATAAAATTCTGTTGCGAAACGAAGTAGTGACGATTAGTGTGTGCAAAAGTAACTCTATGTAAAAATGACTAATCGCAAAGGTGGTGGTTTGCCAATTTGAAACTTCTTTGAAAGGTCCGCAGACGGCAGCAAGACTGCTATTTGTAATTATTGTCACCGACAGTTGTCCATTAAAACTACTATAACTAATTTAAAGGCTCGCTTAAAGCAAAATCATATTATAGCATATATTTTTTAAATTGTTCTCATTTAGAAAACAATTCTCCCTTAAGATCTGAAAATGTAAATATGCTTTTATAGCACGCGGTTTGTGTAACGAAGAATGATATGTAATGTAATGTGCTATGAAATCTAGCGTGTTGCAATAATTATCGCGCCTACTGAACGCCTACGTGCTTTCTTATTTATAGCGCACTATAACATAGCGCATTTAAAAGAGCACTAGAAATTAATAGTTTATAGTCTGTAGCGTGCAGTTTTATAGCCGTTTTGAACAACTCTAGTTCTGGCTGTAGCCACCATTTGCAGCGGCGGATGAAGTCTCCTCCACACGTAGTGGTGAGGCACAAACAGACTCAAGCACTGCTATAGTTTGTCTCCACTCCACGAAGAACCTTCACCAAGTAGACATCCAGAGTAAACAAACTCGCGTCTGACTTGTGATTGATTATAGTCAACTATGCCCAGAACAAACAGAGTAGGGTAGATCAATGAGTAAAACGGATATACCCCGTAAAAGGTACAAATACTAGAGTAAAATAATAATATGTAGAAATGAAAATATTTTAAGAAAATAGGGCAACATGTCTGTTCTACACGTAGTCAACTGATGAACTGACAGAACTAAAGTTTTCATTAAAATCGTTATCCTAACGTTATTGACTATCAGATGGACAGTGGAACGTGAGTGGAGAATATGATCTTTACCACGAAACAGAAAAAAACAGTGGAATGGGGAGAATAAGCGCCAATTTCTCTCGGTAGGTGGCGTCTTATCGTTGGTACTTGACGCAGTGTCAAAACTTGGTCAAAACAAAACATATTTTTTAAGTGATTAATCTTTTTGCATTAAAAAACTAACGAAATGCCACAATGCTGTGCTTATAACTGTGAAAATATTGGAATTCATCGTTTTCCTAGAGACAAAAAATTCTTGCAAGCTTGGATCAAAGCAATACGTCGGAAAAATTGGAAGCCGACTCCGACTTCGAGGTTATGTGCAAAACATTTCAAATCAAGTGATTATTATGAAGAAAGCAAGTATACTGGTGAGATATTTAACCAATAACAGTAAAAACATTTACTGATGCGAAATATAAGTAACTATCACATAACATATACCTATGTATTCATTTTCAGGTATTAAATTAGAAAAGAAGTTATTGAAGAAAGGCGCCATCCCCTCGATTTTCTCCTTTTCTAAGTGTGAAAATCAATCTAAATCAAGAAGATCATTATGTTATGAAGCACGCTGTGCAAAGAAAGAACTATTGGGACTCTCAGAACTGGAACGTAACAGAACCCCTGATGCTCCTGATGTAGGTGCCACCATAGTAATTGAATCTGTAGAACCACAAACAGAGATTATTTCTGACGATGTTTCAAATATTGTAAAATATGCAGAAAAACAAACACAAATAAATATAGAGCATATATATGGGTCTGTATTGCGATTTCAAAATGACGATAAAGCTATTCAGTTCTATACAGGCTTTGAGTCTTATGGAAAACTGTTATTGGTTTATTCTACATTACATCAAATGGTTCCACACATTAATTATTATAGACATACAGTTTTAAGTCTGTCTCATTTGGACCAGTTTTTCATGACTTTAATGAAGCTTCGACAAAATAAAACCTCATTTGAGTTATCTAGATTCTTTAATATTTCAACTGCAACAGTTTCCAACATATTTATTACATGGGTGAATTTCATGTTTCAAATGTGGAACATGCTAGATATCTGGCCAAACAAAGACTTAATACATTTTTATATGCCAGAATCCTTTAAAAGATATAATAAAACTACACGTGTAATTGTAGATGCTACAGAATTTCCAATACAAAAGCCAGAAAACACTTTAGCTCAACAGGCATCATGGTGCAACTATAAACATGGAAATACTTTAAAAGTGTTAGTGGGGGCATCACCAGGTGGATTGCTTTCTTATTGTTCTCCGGCGTATGGTGGGTCCATAAGTGATAGACAGACAATAGAACGCAGTTCATTATTTGATAAGTGTGAAACAGGTGATACTATTTTGGCTGATCGAGGGTTTCATGTGCAAGACATGTTTATATCTAAAAACATTATGGTGAAAACTCCAGCATTTTTAAAAGGAAAAGATCAACTGCCTGGTTTAACAGTGTTACATGACAGACAACTTGCTAGCAAACGTGTTCAGATAGAAAGATTAATAGGTCTTACCAAAACATATAAGATACTAAAAACTGAACTAGACCACAGCTATGTTCCTATAGCTTCAAAAATATTTTATGTATGTTTACTGTGTTGTAACTTCAGAGAAGGTATTATGAAATAAAAGAAGAAATAAGCTTTATTGCAGTTTTTTTATCACACTATAATTTTTGTACAAATGTTTTTCTAATATAGCATTTTTGAAATGTTCATAATAAAAAACACTTAATTTATCCACCATATCTTTGATGAACTCTTCATCTCTTTCTATGTGAATAGTTTGGAGATGTGTAAAAGTAAATATTATAAAAATACAATTCTTTTTCCCTGAACAAAAAAGTTGGCCTTGGATTTGATAAAAATAGGGGTGTTTTTTCTTAAGCACTAATTCACCGTTTACTAAACTTAAATAGGGCACAGTGATTGGGTTGATATCACAGTATCTTGCAGTGTATGGGCATTTCACTTCTACAATTGAATCCTCCCGAAATAAACCATCGGGTGAAGCTCCCAAAAAAGGGTGGCTTTGTGACAAAAAAATTCCACATTTTCTCACTTGCACACTGTACATATATTGAAATTTAGCTATGGCTATTGGCTCATTGATTCGGCCATGCATTGTAGCTTTGGATATAAACTCTTTTGGATTGATTATTTTATTTGCCAAGTTAGCTTTATGAGATTCTATACAATGACAAATTGTATGAAATTTACTTGAGGTTAAATGAGTTTCATGTAACTCTTTCCAAAACTTACAATTATATTGCTCTCTAGTATTTTCTTCAATTATTATTAGTTGTTGTTGAGTAACATTATCCAAATGCAATCTCTCCATTGTGAGGTGTTCACCAGTTTTTTTCTCATAATATGAGTGATCCCACTCTACTGCATAGGTATTAGCAGGATAAAATGTTTGTTTTAAAGGTGCCGATGTCTGTCCATAGTTAATTATTAAATTTCTGACATAGTCAGTATATGATTTTGGTAATACAGCAACATTTATTGGCTCATAGTTCATAGAATATTTTGTCTGCTTTCTTGGCAAATCATCACATTTTAAAGGAGAGGAATGGAATGCTTTAGGCCTTTTAAAAGTCATTAACTCCTGGGTACAGACCTGGTGCAGTAAAATACACTTGTCTTGGACCATATGTGCAATGCCATAGAATGCTACTAGTACATGTTTACAATGAGCTTCATGTCCACTTCCAACTGTACATTCGCAATGTGTTTCTTCTATGGAACCACAAGCATTCCTTAGTTTTATATCAACCACATAAAAATCTTCTTCATTGATGCCATGCATTGACATTTGATGTATGTAAAATCACCAACTCTGATTGCACGAGCTGTGAGTAAATGTCGGTTCTCATACATTTGACAAGCATTCCTTGTTTTCTTTTTGTACACTTCTGCAAAAGCCTGAACATGATGTTTTGTGAATGCAGGCAGTATAGTTTCCGAATTAATATCTTTGTAATGTTCATTCAGTGGTGTTATCATTTGGACATCATCTTCATTATCTTCGGTTATTATATTAAAATTTAAATCATATGCTTCTAATCTGGTAACAATAAATATAGAAATTAATTATACACGTTGTGATTTATGCACAATATAAATAAAGGTGTCGATTTTTGTGTAAATATTGAATACTTACCTAGCTATGAGAACAGCCTTTTTTCCTGTTGATTTAGCTTTTCTTTTGCGCAACTCTTCTTTTAATTGAGCCACCGTCAACAAGGAATACATTTTATTTTACGAAAGACACACAGGAACACCTAATTATTTTATTTTTATAACAAAGTATGGTTAGTACATAACCTCAAAGAGTTGTGGACGGCTGAATTAGGTACCAACGATTGTCGCGCCATCTGTAATTTACTTTGCCTTCGCCTCCCCATTGCAATGCACCAAAATTACTATAGGAACCGCTGTCGTCAAACTCACACAAATAAACCGATAGTCATATATTGCACTACAAAGAAACAATTCGTTTGATTTGTAGTTTTAAGTTTTGTCAAAACTAGCCTACATCACTAATTTGAAAATAAACCCTGACTTGCTACAAATAAGATTTATTTTGCTTTAGCGGCAGAACGTATTTACGATCTATAGTCCCACTAGATTCGACTGAGGAATTAGTTCCGCTACTTGACCATAGATGGCGGTATTCTCAGTGGTCGCAATTATAAACTTAATTGCGTTAGAAATATGGTTGACATTTGCGTGATCAGTCGATTTCTGCTGCTACTCAGCCAAGGTTGCACCACATAGCACATTGAATTATTTATCGATATCGATAGATACCCGATTTTTTGTTCAATTCGCAAAAATAAAATTTGTTGGGAGTATATTTATTTATTTGGTACACAAACAGCTGTTCATTTTAAACCATTAATAATAGACAGACAGACAGGTAAAAAAAAAAATATAAAATTAAATAAAAGAGCTGGTATGTATGCATGTCTTTTACAGATATTCACAATAAAAACTGCAACGTAATGAAAATAGTAAAATTTTATTTATTGCCCTTGAAATAAAACATATTTGTTAAGAAACTGGCGTTTGGAAAGTCTTATTTTTAATTTTAATAAATGGTGTATGCGAACATTTATATATTTTTCAACTATTGCCTTCATCAAATCGGTAACGTGATTGGACGCAGGAAATTCGCCAATTTGATGGGAGGCAATATCGTTAAATAAAAGAGTTCCTATGAACTTCCGCATTATTTGTGTTATCGCCACTTCTTTTCGAAAAACTCCTATGTCAACGTTTTTTAAAAATGTTTCCGCTGTTTGACATATTTTTACGATATCTGGCGAAGGATACAACAAGCCACCTTGATCTTTTGCAATTATGAATTTGTGGAAGGGTTGAAAATGATGTGTCACTAGTGCGTCAACACAGACATCACAGTTTATTTTTTTCATCAATATTCGGGCAATATAACCGGCAATATGGCCTATTGCTTGATTACTAAAATCAGAAAAGTGCCCTCCTAGTTCTTCTATTTCTGAATTGTCCTCAATTTGTTCGTATTGCGACATATCTTGAGCTATACTACTTCTGTTTATCCTTTCAACAGCCGACGAACAGTTAAGTATTGATATTTCTTCTAACGCAACACAATTACCTTTGTTAGTGTCTTTTAATTGGACATGGATTAATATTTTTTTATAAGCAGATATAATTTGTCTGGCGGTTGGGTTATTGTTAGCCCCACCTTGTGCCCTAATATTACAGAAAAAAAGCTCTAAATGATCCTGGCTTAATTAATAAAATGGTAAATATACCAAAATTTTGGTTTTGATCAAACTTGAATATAAATGTTCTAAGGCTTTGATACACCCCAAAAAGCCTAGGAATCCGGATTTTCTCCTACTATTTATTAAAAAAGTACCATTCTCCATTCTCAAATTGCTGATATAGTCCGACGCTTCACCTAAGAAATCAAAAATGTTGTTCGCGTTCTTTTCATTTAAAGCTTTTTTAAACCCGAATAGGTGTACATTTCTAGAATTAAAAATATCAAAGAGATTATTGCAAGTAATCAAAAACTTTTCTGTAGGCTCGCTGTCATGAAACGAATATATTCCTGATTGTCTACAAAATTTAACGGCTTCCGCTACACTTGTACTGAAAAGTTGGGTAGCTAACTTTACTTTCATTCTTTCGTTATGGAAATTAATATGGCGATCTCTTAATTTATTTGATAAATGAAAGGTTTCGTTGTATTGTACTTTATTTAGTTCAACGAGATGTTGCCATTGAATTTTTTTCCCATCTTTGTCTATAAGAATTTTGTACATTTCTAATGTGTTTCTTAATAATTTAATCATATGACAGGGATCTAAAACTGCAACTATTGGGTCTTTGGTAATAGGATGTTCAAATTTTACATTTTGTTCATCGAAGGAGCAACCTAAATGTTTTGCCATGGAAATATTTGCCGCACAACCATCAAAAGTTAGAGCAACTACTCTAACGCCAGCCTTGTGAATTAATTCCAAACAAATTTTTACAAGGTCAGCGCGCTGTGCTCCACTTACACCATCTACTAAAAAAAACCTACAGGAACTTTAAAGTTACAGTTGATTGCAGTAATTAAAAATACCAACACTTCTTTTTGCCTCCGCCAAGTAATCGCCTTCTACTTCAGTGCCCATATTAACGTATCCATGAAATTTGCGCCCGTCCCATTCTACACGGCGACGAATACTCATTTCATCCAGTACTAAGGTGGCTACTAATAATGGGTGATTAGACAACTCAGTTTTTTGTTTCAAAGCTGCTAATGCCTCCTTGGTAAATCCAGGCTCTCCTCCGACTTTCGTATACCAATTCTTTAGTGTACGGGTATGTGATAAGCTTGTATGGAAAGTCTTGCGCACGTAATCATATGCCTTAGGAGAATAGTAATGTAATGTCAGGGCAAAACTGCGCAATGCTGGCGAATACTTTCTCCTTGATGTAACTCCTGATTCCGAGTTACCAATTTCTCTAGCAACCAATTCTTGAACCTATAAAAGCATATATTTATATATTTACATTTATTTCTATCAATGTTTATCATGAATAAAATTATGTAAAATAATAATAACAAACCTCTAAATTGGTATTTTTGAGGCAATCCAAGTTTTCCTTGGCCATGGCAAATTTTTCTTCCAATCTCAATAATACTTCATCAATATTTTTTATTTTCTTTTTAAGCCTTCTGTACGCGCCTCAGTACAGCACGTACATTTACCGCGATCAGTCACGGCTTATACAACAAGGAAATCTCCGACCACACTCCACAGCAAAATTAAGGAACTTACCTAGGACACAGCGTGTTTCCGTCGTGGGATGAAATACCGGAGAGCCGGCGCGCGCGCCGACTTACAAGGCTGTCCGATGGCTTCCAACACACGAATTGTCCAATACCAGTAGACATTAAAGTTCCTCCAGGAGGACAACCAAAGCTCACCAGCATAAAAAACCGTTATTTGGCAGCGTCAATCCACGCCCGACAAACAATCAACAATGAAACCGCGTTTCAGATTCAAATTCAACTCAATTTAAAGGCGGCACTGTTACGGTTTATAATCCAAGTAAATACTTCAAACACACGGGCAACAAAACGCGAGAACTGTCCAAAACCGCGGCCCGGGACTATATTTCCCCAAAATCAATCGTCAAAACGCACCCGCGCGAGCAATGATTTGCTCAAGACTCCTCGAAACGTTCTGGTCCGCGCGTCACCGACCACCCACAAGATTATAATATTCCGCTCGTCCGTACCGGTCGCGCCATCTATCAAACAATCTTCGAACCGATAAACGAGCGTAAACATCCCCCCGCCCTGGACAGTAACAAACGGTCCGACAATTCAATCTAAGGGCAGGCGAGAGAGTGTGGCGATCGCGCGCTTCAAGACAGAGTCCCCCACCAGGACCTCGGCAAACCTGGGAACACCATCTGACCCTGGATACAATTTAACAATGCGTCCACGACGCCATCGGAGGGGTGGCAGGTTTGGGTCCTTTAACAAAACGAGGTCTCCGACTCTTGGTGGGTTCGTCTTGTCTGACCACTTAACGCGCTGTTGTAAAATGTGCAAATACTCCAGATGCCAACGGCGCCAAAAACTCTGCGTAAGCTGTTGAAGCAATTCAAATCGCGAGAGCCGTCCGGAGTTGAATGTCCAAATAAGGATACTCAGGCAGGGCGTTAAGTGGTCTCCCTATCAAGAAATGGCCCGGCGTGAGGGCCTCCAAATCATTCGTGTCGGATGAAAAAGGGCATAACGGACGCGAGTTGAGGACCGCCTCAACCTTACAAAATACGGTCGCGAGCTCCTCAAAAGTTAGGATAGTATCTCCAATAACGCGACGAAAGTAAGTTTTGGCGGCCTTTACAGTTGCTTCAAATATACCTCCCCAGTGGGGGCAGGACGGCGGTGAGTACTGCCATCGTACTATTATACGAGACTTAGGAATCTTGTTTTTAAAAAAAACTATTATTTAAGCTAAAATAGGATTTAATTAATAAGTAGGATTTAGAATACAGAAATAGTAGAAATAGTAAGAGTTAGGACCTCCGACCCGTACCGAGATTTAGAACCAACTGCCCCGCTGGGCTCATGAATGACGTACTGTAACCCATAATGCTGATGTGGCACATCTGAGCGTTGCTAAGCCATTCCACTAACATTGTAAGGGTATAACAGCCCCCCCCCCCCCCCCCCCCATAAGACTGAAATTCGGGGATAAAAGCCGAAATTCAGGAATTTAAACTATATCACGTAATCTAATTGAAATTATTTCTCTAAATCTAATTATTCATTGGTAATGGAATTGAAGAGTTTTCAGGTTCAGTACTAATATTATGATTACTGACGTCGTCATCGGTATGAGTCATTGGTTTTACACAAGAAATATAGAACTTAGATCTATGTTTACAAATAAATTTGCATAATTTGAATGCTATAAAAGAAATTAGTATAACTAGAATACATATGGTCAGAATAGAATAGTGTGTCCCGTATTTTACTAGAATAGGTTCTTCATCAATAAGTTTATTTAAATCTGAATATAACTTGTTTTGTTTCTTTAAAGTTAAATCATCTAAGTCAATATTTTGTAGTAAAATAGGGGATATGATATTATTTAAACTAGTAGTAGACTTAGTATCTAATTTACAACATGAATCATTTATAATGCTAAAGTCTAATCTAGGAATAGGAATTTCTACATTGATTGAGTCTTTTGACGATATAAGTCTTGCACTTTTTGTGTAGACTGTACACTGATTTGGAATGCGTAGTATACCAGTTCCGGATACTATGATTTCACGTAATTCGGAGTTATTACAGTCCATTGAAACTTTGCTTGAACGAGACTGCACGAAAATCCATTGATTGTTTATAAGCGATTTCCAAATGTCCAATTCGCCAACAATTGTTTTGGTTTCACACTGAGTAGGAATAGCACTAATTGTTTTAGTTAATAGTTCACTTTCACATGTAGGACTGACGTTTGTCAATAATACCGTAGGTATCTCACATAGAAAGAACTCAGAGTACATTGTTTTACATTTATCTAGGGCAGTGGTTCTTAACCTTTTAGTCATGAGGGACCATTTTACCAAATGTTTCTATGGCCGGGGACCACCCAGTTGGTTTACCTAACTAAAATGACCTAAATTAAGGGTTGTTTGATAAAGAAAACAAGCACAATTTTATAATTAGCACTCATTTATTTATTATTTGGCAAAAATATAAAAGTTACAGATTTTAATTTAATGTGATTTTTGTGCCTGCATACTCTTTACTAACTTCGGAATTCTTGGTTCAGTACTACTCAAAGCTAAACGCATATCGGCAGTGGCATCCAACCGATTTCGATGCTTGTTTTTAATAATCAGAAGCGTCGAAAACCCCTGCTCGCATAGATACGTCGATGAAAATAATGTTAGGTAACGTATAGCAATGTCTCGAAGCTTTGGAAAAGAAATTGCTTTTTGGCTCCAATAATCTTCAAGATTTATTCCTGATTCGAATGTATCTTTTAAGTTCGTGTCGTGTTGCATTTCAATCACTTCTTCTTGAATTTCATCAGAAACTTCAGAAACGTTGACAATGAAAGGATTCCGGATCAATTTCTGAATACTTTTGTCCTCGCAGTCAGGAAAATAGCGATTGAATTCACTTTTTAAATTAGTCAAATGGAGCATCACGTTCTTCTGAATTTCTTCTTTAATATCTGCACCTTGTCCGTCAATAATTTGGTTGAGCGTATCAAATGCAGAAAAGTTTTTTCTTTCGATCTTATTGATCCATAGCTCGATTTTAGCAATAAACGCCCTGATTTTATCTTCATATGCAAATATGTTGCTCATGCCTTGCAACTTCAAATTTCCGGACCCTTGCATTTGAAGGTTCAATTTATTTATTTGCGCAAAAAAGTCGACCAAATAAGCAAAACGTACTTTATATTCGGGCTCACAGAACTGATCTAGCAACTCTTTGTTTTCCTTGTTAGTTAAGAATACTTGTACTTCCTCTCTTAGTTCGTACAACCTCGACAGCATGTTTCCTTTTGAAAGCCAACGAACTTCTGTGTGGAAAAGCAGAGTTTCGTGTTCAGAGTTCATGTCAGAACACAACTGTTTGAATAGACGAGTATTGAGTGCGCTCTTTTTAATGAAGTTAACTACTTTTATAGCTGTTTTCAGAGCTATAGTAAAACATTCCGGGAGCGTTTTGGCAGCCAATGCTTGACGGTGAATAACGCAGTGCGTCGTAATTGCGGAAGGATTTTTGGTTTTTACCAATGCTGCAAGACCAGAGCGAGAACCAAGCATAGCAGGAGCACCGTCAGTACAAAACCCGGCAAGCCTTTCCCACATAAGTCCATGTTCCTCCATATATTGGCTTATTGCATTCATAACATCTGCACCTTGCGACGTAGTTTTAAGTTCTTGAGAAAATAATAACTCTTCTTTAAACATTTTGTTGTCCTCCAAAAATCGAATAAATACAAGTAATTGACAGCATTGCGAAACATCGGTAGACTCATCACATTGTAATGCAAAATAAGGGCTGTTTTTAATCTTGTCAATAACTTGGTCTTCAATATCAGTTGACATTTTTTGAATACGCGACTTAATTGTGTCATTAGAAAGCGGTATTTTACGAATTTTCTTTTGAGCTTCCGCACCTAAAAGCTCTTGTGCAACTTTGAGCATACAGGGCTTTATTAAAGATTCGCCGATTGTGTGTGCTTTTTTTGATTTGGCAATCAATTTTGAAACTTCAAATGATGCAGATAATGTTTTTTCAGAGGTTTCATAACTTGTTCCACTGGGTCCAAGTTTCATTTTTTTAAGACTTGTTAGTTTGCCTTCAAAGAATTCTCGCGAACGGTTACAAAACTTCGTATGCACGGTCTTCAAATGACGTTCCAACTTTGCCGGTTTTAAAGCGTCGTTAGAAAGAACAGTTGCACATAAAACGCATTGTGGTCTAGTTTCTCCATTAATTTCTATTGAAGTAAAGCCCAGCTTAATATAGTCGTCGTCATATTTTCTTTTTGGTGGCATTTTTCTGAAAACGAAGTTTTAGCGATAATATGGACAGGTATAAGATCTGATAATAAAAATGTGTTGTTTTGATAAGCTTTTATTTGTGAGGTCTATGGCCAGCTGTTGGAATGACGGTTAAAGTATCTACTGCTCAAGACGTATCAAATGAGCCCAAATACGACGGTATTATTAAGTAGGTACCTATATTTACATATACATCATAATCTGCTCAATTATACCAAGCAATTGCATTGTCACCGAAATGATATAATATTATGTATTCCCAACTTTGCCTCAATTGGTTGAGAATAACTGCTTTGAAATATTTAGTTGTAAGGTTTAGACCCGAACAAACAAACGTACCTACCTACACACAAACAATGCAAGTCAAATAAGGCTCGTTTTGACGTGACAACGTCTTATAAAACGATGGAGACCGGCTGCATGCACGAAAAAGGGTGACTCATCATAACGTTTGTAGCGTTCTGCGAGTGAGAGCGCGAAACAAGAGAAAGAGAGGCACGATTATAAAATTGTGCATTTATTTCATCTATGTTTTAATATTACGTTGTCACGTAAACAGTGGCGGATTTGCAGTCCTAGCCGCTCTAGGCCCCAGGCCATGTGCCGCCCCTTTTTCAACCCCAACATTATAGACTATAATATACCTCAGTATGAATTTCTTCTTCCACTTTTAATGAAAAGAAAAATCTTTACTTCCACTTGTAATTGATTCAGAAAATTGGTTAACTAAAAGTTACCTTATAAAGCCGTCTTATTCATAAAAAAATTTAAGCCCTCAATAGCTAAAATGTGCTTTCCAATTGAAAACCTCTTTGTAGTAAAAGAAACAAAACATATTTTAACTGGAACAGTGTTATAATATTTTTATGGATAAGGCGGTTAGTTTATAATATTTCCGAGGTTTTAGGGATGATTGGACAATTAAATAAAACATTTAAAACAGTTTTATGCTTTGTTTTTAATAACATACATGTGTTACAAAACTCGTCTGCACTTAAGCGCAGCAAAATCATTAATTAAATCTTCGCAATCCAATTTGCTTAAAAAATCAGCTTCTATGTTAAGCAAAGCAAGATCGTTTAACCTTTGCTCCGTCATTGTTGTGCGTAAATAGTTTTTGACTCTGCGCAAACAAGAAAACGATCTTTCTCCTGTACAGTTACTGGCGGGTGTACACACACACATACGAAGAGCAATATCCACGTTTGGGTAAATGGTTTGAAGACCTTCGGTTCGTAACCATTTCAACAGACTGACTGCACTCTTTCGCTCCTCATTTTTTATGCTGCAGTGAGAACGAAAATGAAGACATTCTTCTGTAAAATTGTCTTCTAAGTCAGTAGAATAAATCATTTGCAATGCCTTGGCCTTATCTTCGACTTCTGAGATGCTTAGATTCGTCAGGTTGGTAATAAAGTAAAATTTATTGTTGAGTAATTTATAAGCATCCCGGCGTCTTTTCAGTTCTTCTGATAATGTATCAATGACTACCAAAAACGTATTTATTCTAAAATTTTCACGGCCATTTTTTTGTTGTATGTTTTCATCTGTGTTTGTCTCGTCAGGAAGCAGCTTACGCTTTCGATTGCGTCGAAAATCTTTTTCATATTCCTGTACGAAGGACAGTTTATTGGCTTTATTTTCGAATTCATCGAAATTCTCTCTTGTTTCGCCAACAAAATGTATTAAAGCGTCGTACAGTTCTATGACAATGGTAATGTCAATTTCCACGCTCTGAAGTTTTTTACTTGTGGCGTTAATGCGATCTAGTAAACATCCCCAAAAAACAGCCATGAGGGCCGTTTCAAAACGTTCCAGTTTCAAACGAATACCTCTTGCTTCGCATATAACGGTCCTCTTCTGTTGTGTGTCATTTTCGATGGTGACTAGCGCTTTATGGATTTCATTCCAAGATTCGCGTAAACTTTTACATGCGTCTGCACGAACTGACCAACGAGTCGTTGATAGACTTTTGACGGTGAAATGGGTTTGAAGGAGTTCCCAACGCTGAGTTGACGCTGCAAAGAAATTGTATAACTCTTGGAGTAGATAAAAGAAGGAACAAGCCTCTTGGCTGCTTTCAGCTGCACATTCACCTACTAAATTAAGCGAATGTGCTGAACAGGGAACATAGTCGGCAAGGGGTGAAATTTCCTTTATTTTAGTTTGTAGGCCGTTGTATATGCCTGACATGTTAGCTGCGTTATCATATGATTGCCCGCGGCAGTTGGAAACGTCAATTCCCAATTCAATTAAAGTTGAGGTAACAGCATCTGTCATTTGTTGTGATTTGTGGCCTGTGTTTGGAATAAACTTGAGGAACCGTTCTACAGGTGATCCATTAGGCAGGACATATCTGATTACATAAGTGAGCTGGTCTACGTGAGATATATCCGGTGTCGAGTCAATGATCAGAGAAAAATATTTTGCTGTTAATATTTCCATTACAATTGTCTTCAAAACTTTGTTTCCCATAAGTCGAATAAATTCTTCGCACGTTGTTGAAGAAAGATAACTCGTAAATCCTGAGCCTGGATTTCCATAACGTGTAATGTGTTTGGCTAAGAACGGATCGAATTCAGCGATAAGCTCTAAGGACATCAAATAATTTCCATTGTGGATTGATCCAAATTTTTCATCGTGTCCTCTGAAAGGCAAACCACGTGATGCAAGCGCTTTTACGCATGCAACTACTCTTTTCAGAATGTTTTTCCAGTAATTTATTTCTTCTTTTTTTTTCTTGCATTGTTAATGCGTGGTCAATGCGACCTAACACGTTACTTCGTTGTTTCATTTGCAGAACAGATAATTTGTGAGTAGGCGAATTCTCATGGGATGAAACTCGATGATATGAATTTTTCCAGTCATTGAAACCTTCTTTTTTGTCGAACTGACTCTCCCCGCCATTAAAAAGTAGACAAGGACCACAATAAACACATCCAGTACTTTTGGAATAAATTAGCCACTTTCGCGGAACTTTTTCGCCATTTAGAAGCTGACGTTCGAATAAATGTCTCGACAACTGTCGCACTTTATCTTTGTAAATACGCTCACTCTTAGGAAAATCATTTTGGATGTTTTGATTGGCTCCATTCTTACAAATGTGATCACGCGTGAACTCGTCGATTGTCCATTTAGCTGGATCGTCGCTGATTTCGTAAAGCTCCTTGTCCGGAGGACTGGGCTGCACTCCTACTCCTAGTACTAGTGGGACATCTTCGGCTTGTTCTTTTGATATACTTGCCACATCGACCAAAGTATTTTCACTTGAAGACACTGCAGAATCATCAATTGACGGAGCTCCGCTACTGCTTGGAACGTCGAGTGTTGGTTCAATAGTAGGATCTTTAATATCTGTAGACGGTTTTCTAAAGAAATCGTCTAATTTCCGCGTTTTTTTAATCCTATCTTTTTGCTTATCATCTATTTCTTTAGTTCGCTTGCGGTACTCTGCCCCACTTAACCTTACCCTTTTCTTACCGTCCATATTTAATCATGCAACACAAAGTTTTTACGTAAGCGTTTACTAATTAGTAAAAAACTGAATCCGTCCGCTCACTGCAATTGCTATACGCACACTGTTGACATAACTCGCAGGCGCGAGCGGGCAAGCGAGTAAGCGTGGGTGGGGGGAGGGTAGCGCGACGCACCGCACTTGACTACACGCCGTACACGCGCGTAATAACAATCGATACCTATACTTCCTAGACAGAGATGTGAATTATTTGAAATACATATATTTCAAATGCAAATACAAAATGCAAAATACCCATTTTTATTTTATATTTGAAATACTTTTTTCTAAATGTATTTTGTATTTTATTTGAAATGCTCTATATAAATATTTAGTATTTATAAAATACAAAATAGTTTCGTTGCATTTTTAATTAATTTTTACAATTTTTCATTCTTAAATCCATGATTCCCTTATTTATGAACGCACTGATCGTGATCGTAGTATTGTCATTGTCATTTGTCAACTAGAACAATAATGCCAACATTTGGCCTAAATACATAGACGGAACATGAAAGATGAACTCTTTGAACAAATACTAGATTTCAGTTCAATAAATAAAAGTGGTTATGCTTAACAATGTATTTTATTTTTAAAACCTATTTTAAAAATACGTATTTTGAAAGAAAAGAAAGAAAGAAAGAAACCATTTATTTGGCGCACGCCCTTATAAATACAAACAGTTTGAAACAAAGGAAACAGAAAAAAAAGAGAGAGAAACATATAAAAAATAAAAAAAAAATAATCATCAAATGTGAGTCCAACGGTTGCGCCAAATAGGTCCAGTTCAGCATAAATGTCAGACAACTACGTAGCAGTTGCCTGACGCTGGTTTTCAACTGAACCTGAGTGAAATGAGTGCATAATTATTAATTACTGTGTTTGTGTGATAAATCATAAATAAATATATATATATAACAATTTCAAATTTGGATACAATAATCGATGCAAGTAGGCCAGACACAGAGGATAAGTTATCATGAAAATATTAAATTACGGTCATGTTATTATATTTAAAACCACTAAGTAACACATCCCTCGTTCTTCACAGGTCTCCACTAACACGCAAAAACTCAGACAATACACATACAATCATATTCTCGTATCTTCGTGTCTTCGTATCTCCGACCAACCCATTCAATACATGTCCCACGAATGAAACACAAACAGTTTACCTATATAAATGAAATGTTAAGATTGACCATATCCAGTTTCCTTTGCGCATCAATCAGATACTGCCGCAAACGTGTTCTGAACGTATGGATGGTGCCCAGTACCCTTAAGGGGGGTGGAATATTATTCCACACTTTAGATGCAGCATAACGAAAACTGCCTCTGAACGCTGCCGTTCTATGAGGCTGAGTTGAAAGCTGCTGAGCACAAAACCTGGGCGCGCACTCGCGTCTACCAGCCATCCAGTTGAGCCTGTCGTACAAGTACCTAGGTTTCTTAGTCTTGATGATGCCAAAAAGAAGACAGGCTAAATGAAGCTTTCGCCTAGACTTCATTCTTAGAATAAACTGTTTGTTAAGGAAGGGGGTGACATGACTTCTAGGGGGAACTGAATAGCAGAAACGAGCGCATGCATTTTGGACTCTCTGTATAAGCCTGTTGGTACGTGATAGCAAGCGTGGGCCGTAAACCGTATCAGCGTAGTTTAGTTTGGAAAGAACAAGGGTTTCGACTAACTGCTCGCGAAGCTTCTCCGATAAGAAAGGTCTCATTTTGTAAAGCAGTTTCAGACGATAAAAACAATTTCTAACGGAGTCAGCAACGTGCTTCTCAAACCTAAGATGACTGTCCATACGCAACCCCAGGTTCCGCGCTTCATCAACCCGCTCAATAGGCTCACCCATAAGAGTCAGACTTAGACTTCCAGGCAGCTTCTTCAACTGTTGCCTCGTACCAAACAACATATACTTGGTTTTCACTGGGTTTAACATTAAACAGTTCTCATTCGCCCAGGTGGAGATACTCTCAAGGTCATCAGTTAGATCTTTAATGGCTGAATCGTAGTCCTCTGGTTTGAAAGACAAATACAATTGCACATCATCCGCATAGATATGATATCTGCATTTCTGAAGGCACTTTATTATGTCTGCACAGTAGATTATAAAAATAATCGGACCCAAAATTGATCCCTGGGGAACCCCTCTTTCAATTGTAGAAAGAGCTGAAATCAAAGTGGTACCATCCGCCAAACGCAATTCCACGAGTTGCTTTCTGTCACCGAGGTAGCTTTGGAACCACTGTATGGCGTTATCGTCAAACCCGTAATATTTTAACTTCGAAATTAGTAACGATACATTGATACAGTCAAATGCACGTGAGAAATCAAGTAGAACCAATAGTGAACACATGCCTTTATCTTGAGCTGACAGGATGTTGTCGGTAACGTCTAGCAAGGCTGTAGACGTACTCCGGTGTTTCCTAAAACCCGATTGTAGGTCAGGCAGCAACTCGTTTTCTTCCAAAAACCGAGTCAATTGACGGCACACCACCTTCTCCATTACCTTCGAAAGACATGGTAAGATGCTTATTGGCCTCAAATCTTTGACTTCTATAGGGTTAGTACATTTGGGTATGGGTCTGACTATAGCAATTTTCCATGGATTAGGAAACTCGGATGTCAAAATGGAGCAATTAATGATATCCGTTATGGCAGGTAAAGTATGAGGTAGGGTTAGGGAAAGCATGCTCAGGGTAATCTGGTCGTGACCTTTAGCGTTTGACTTAAGTTCGGTGATAATACGTGTAACGTCGCTTTCTTCTACCGGGGCAAGCGCGAATTTTGCTTCGCCGTGTCTGTTGGACTCATAAAATGATATAAGGGACGGACTGGCAACTGGGTTGCCAGGAACTTTTAAAAATGTGTTATTTATTAGGTCAGGGTCTCTAAAATGAGGCGGGAGTTCTTGACTCTGCTTTGAAAGCACAAACGTTGACTTGATATTCTTCCATAACAAATCAGGATTTTTTATCTTATTATTAATATTATGCTTAAAATATGCTACTTTTTCGTTATAGATTGAGCTTTCTACCAGGGACTTTAATTGCTTATAGTATACTTTTTTTTGCTCCGTTTTAGTTTTCCTATACACAGCTAATGCTTTATCTCGTAGGGTCATCATGAGTTTCAATGTGTCTGTGATCCAAGGATAAGATCGCTCCCTAACAGTAAAAGTTTTAAGTGGGGCATGAATATCAAATAAAGTAATTATTCGGTTATTAAAAAAGTCGACCATTTCATTAACATTGTTTAATTCTGAAACAGATTCTATGTTACTTTGCAACAAATCCCTACAAAAACTATCCCTACAAATATCTATTAAAGGCCTAAATTTTATTACATACGGAATGAATTTTTCTCGCTGTAAGTTAAATTCGCTAACTATAATAGAATGGCCAGTAATTGGACCGAAGGCTTCCACTGCCGTGTACCTTGCTTTAAGGTCCGTGCATAGAATATCGATCAAGGTCTCGCTCGTATCTGTGAAATGGGTTGGCTCCGTGATTAGCTGAGCGAGACTCGTGTAATTTAAAAATTCTAGTAGTTTTTTGGTTTTAGCATCGTTCAAATTCAGCATATTAACGTTGAAATCGCCCAGTAAAATATAGTGATCACAATTACCTAATGAGGCTAACGT
Organism: Sesamia inferens; assembly: GCA_037179545.1. NCBI lineage: Eukaryota > Metazoa > Arthropoda > Insecta > Lepidoptera > Noctuidae > Sesamia > Sesamia inferens. The sequence continues at coordinate 8,262,904 of CM073935.1, read as the reverse complement.
GTTTGTGATGCCATCAAGAAATAAATCTATGTCATACCATGGCGGTCGATATGCCGTACCAATGGCAATTCTCTTACCGCTAAGTGTAATTGTCAGCCACATTTGTTCGACGGAATCGAACCTGGGATCACCCGTGCTAGCGAAGATACGCACGCACAAACCGCGGCGCAAATAAAATGCAACACCCCCACCTCTCCCGCCGCGAACAGCTGTTGGCCGCGGGGTGTGACGTAGTCGGTAGCCGGGCACGACCGGCGCGCGCGCCTCCTCGCCAACTCGAATCCACGTTTCGTTAATAGCAAAGATATCGAAACCGTACTTATCAATTGCACAGATCAAATCATCATGACCTGTACCCAGGGAACCAACGTTAAGGAAGCCAACTTTGAGATATTTCCCACTCTTAGGCAGCATCAGGATAATGTAAATGTACTCCTACAGAAGAACGAGTTTTTGTGTATATGAGTAGTCTTAGTGTGTTAACTTTGTAATCTGTAAAAAATAAACGGTAGTGTATGTAAGAAAAATATGTAAATAAATTATAACGGACGAATAAACATGGGTGAAAGAAGTAGGTGTAAATAAATAATATATTATAGTAATGATTAAACTTATTTACGAGTTCTACGAGTCGCGCAACCGCAAGACAAACATTCGCAAAAAGAAAATACAACACAAACCTAAATAACAATAGTTTTTTGACCAAAAATGATAAAATAGACTCAGTGGGTATGTTAATAAAAGATAGTAGTACATAATTTATCAAGAAAACGACAAAATAAACAGAAATTAAAAACAACACTAGTTCAGGATGACTTTTGCCCGTCAGCAATCGGAACAGATGCAGGTTCAAATATACGCTGTACATCAGCCTCGCAGCGTATTTGGCGAGCGGGCTCCCCGGGTTTGCATCTGGCAAGAATACGGCCTCGCTTGCACCAGACAAACTGCCAACCCAGCCTACCCCCAGCCTCCCGCGCCATCCGAAATAACTCACGGTTTTGTTTCGTGAGTCGCTCGTTGACATAGAATCGCGCCGGCGCTCCCGGCATGCCAAGATCTGCAGAAGTCATGCCACGACGTACTCGCGCAGCCTCCAGCATCCCATCTCGAAGGTCGCGGCGTGCAAATCGCACGACGAGAAAGCGAGGGCGAGTCACTACCGACGCTGGCTGCGCAGCGTTTATGCGCCTACCGCCAGTACGCTCGGCGCTTACAATGTCGTGGGCCTCGATTTTGACGCCTAACTTTGACGCTACCAGTATGGCCGTGTGTATAGGGTTTTCACCGCTAGTCTCCGGTAGATTCGAGATCTGTATGTCGGTAGCCAATAGTTCCTGATCACGCTCGTTGATGTCGCTGCGCAATTGGTCAATTAATTTATGGACACCTGTCGAAACCACCGGCTGAGCCTCTGTACGGTTCTCCAAAGTGGCAACTCTCTCCTCGAGACCAGTCATCCGCTCATTAGTCTGCTGTAACGATAACTTTACCTCAGCCAGTTCACTGCGTAGTAACTGGAACTCACTACGCACTGCTTTAATAAGATCATCTTTAAATTTCTTGAGCTCAGCCCTAATATCTAGGCCGAGCTCTTGCGTGACTCCCGTGGTGGTAGTGTTGGCGGTGTTTGTAGGGCTCGTGTCCATAAAATCCTCTGTCAAAGCATCAACACGCTCTCTAACAGGCGTCCCAAACTGGTTATCTCGCACAACGTTTTCTTCGCATTCCGGACACCGCCAAGCTGATGGTACAGAGCTAGTCCTCCTAATACCAACGCACTGCTTATGGTACCCGGATCGGCAGTTGTCACACTTAGCCACTTCCGTTGACTTCACAGACTCGCCGCAGGCCCCACACTTAGTCATAGTGGAATTACCGCAATCGATCTCGCTTCAGTAGTTAATCGACAGATAGTTCCTCCTTACATCAACAGATGGCGCTGTTTTTAATAACGCGTTTGCGGCAGGTAATATGGTGTTATGGTTAGATGGAACACCATAAGCTTATGATACGTGTTCTAATTAAAGTTATGTGCACACAGGAACTGGGTCACAAAACATTTGCAGGAACTATTTTAACAACAGCAGTTATTATTTACACATATCGGGTATTAGAATATTGGTAAACAGATCGCGCAAACAGTTTTTAGTGTTTCTTTTTATGTACACAGAATATAATCACTAGATAACAGAGTCACTTGTTATTTTCACTAATGTATGTGTTTTTATAAGAAAATTTTATTGAACGATGGAACTTGTTTATTTTTAAAAACGTAAGACTATTTGACACTGTTTCTCACCAAACTATTTTGTATTTCTATTTGAAATAGTGCTAGCAACTATGCATTTGAATTTTGTATTTAAATACTTTTACTAAACTATTTTTCACATCTCTGTTCCTAGAACACTTGTTTACGGTGTTGAACGGAGCCGTAGCGCGATCCAACAAGTCGATGACGAAAAGTTTACGTTTTACTTCCCTAGATGGCGTTGGCGTCGAAATAGATCTCGCTATGGTTTCGTTACTTCGGAAAGTATAAGTACTTTTTAATGTTAGTTTTTTTGTGAGAATGATATTGTATGCACGATAATCTGTATATTGTGAAGTGATAAATTACAGTTATTCGGGAGCGCGAAACAGTCTTTCATTTCTCCAAGACCGAAAAGACCACCGCCGTACGGTCTAATACATGGTCCTTCGAAGTCGGATATAGTCGCGAGTGGTGATTAGTGGTTCCGGCGGTGGTGATATCCACCCTGCGTGCGTCATTTACTGGGCAGTGGATCGCTGTCCAGAGCAAACCCTCCCTCGGCGGGCACCAAGTGCGGTGTCCGGGATTGGGAGGCATCAGTGCAGTACATCAGCTGCTGCCGGGAGCCGGGTGCAGGTAGCAGCCGGGAGCCAGCCTGGTGGAGGAGCAGCAACGCAGCAGTGGGTTCAAGAACAAGCATCAGAGGGCGTCACCTGCCAGTGGCAACAAGGAGCGTTGCAGTTCACGGGCGAACAGGCAGAGGGCGCTAGTAGTGGTGTCATAGTGAGTGCAAAAGTGGATAAATTGTGAGTACTTTCAACCTTATTATAAATAGGAAAGTCCTTCCTGAACTTCTAAATAGTGGTTTGGACGAGTACCCTATACTCGTTCAGCCCTGAAATTAATTGTGAAAAACTTAGAAAAATCTGTCAACTTAATCTTTGTGTTCCGAAGAAGTGCAAGAACTATTATTTGTGGACATTAATTAATTACCATAATAATTGTTTGCGTCTACTCTTGATTGTATGGAGTTTGTCATAATTTTGTTCTACTGTTTATATTTGTGTTATTTCTTATTTTTTCTATTATTGTAACTTGTGTTAAAAATGGATAGATATATTGTCATCCAAGAAGACGTCAAAATTAAAATTGAAAAATCTTTGATTAACTTTAAAAAATGTCCGAAAGATCGCCTAACGATTTCATACTTGGAGACTCGCTTAGATAGTTTAGAGCAACAGTGGCAACTTTTTTATAGTACACATACCAAAATAATCAGTGAATTTAAAAAGCCTGAATTAGTTAGTTCCCAATACTATAAAGATGAGTTATATGATGAAGTTGAGGATTTATACATTAATTTTAAAAGTACATTGAAAAATCTTATTAGAAAAGAAACCTTGTATAACCCTAGCCAGGAGTCTAGTACTAAGGAAAATAGTAACTTTAGATTACCAGAAGTTAAAATACCTATGTTTTCCGGCAAATATTCTGAGTGGTCAACCTTTCGTGACTTGTTCGTAGGGTTGATACATAATAATAGTAGATTGGATAATGCTCAGAAGCTGTATTATCTGAAAGGATATTTGACCGGCGAAGCGGAACTATTATTGAGAAACATAAATGTAACATCAGACAATTACTTGGAAAGTTGGAGAAAATTGGAGTCAACATATAATAACAAAAGATTTTTAGCAAACTCGATTATTAAACGTTTGTTTAATCAAAGATCTTTAACATTCGAATCAGCCAGTGAAATAAAGAAATTAATTAATACTACTTGTGATTGCTTAGCCTCCATAAGGAATTTAGGGATAGATGTCTCATCTTGGGACATACTTGTCATCTACATAACTAGTACCAAATTAGATAAAGAAACCAGGAAGGCTTGGGAATTAAAAATATCCGATTTCTCGGAAGACCTTCCTTCATTTGACGAGTTTCGAGAATTTTTAATAGGACGTTATAGGGGTTTAGAAAGTATAGAAAACAGACCTAAAGAGGTTCATAAAAGTGCGCAATCTTTCCATGTAGTAGGAAAAAAAAGGAACGAAATAACTTGTGCATATTGTTCTGCCGCCCATAAGATAACTAATTGTAAATCGTTTATACATCAAAACAGTGATGACCGCCGTAAGTTTGTACATGAAAAACGCTTATGTTTTATTTGTTTAGGCGACAATCACTCTGCAAGATTTTGTCGAAATACTGGAAAATGTAATGTGTGTAAAAAGCGTCACCATACACTACTTCATTCTACTGATGGTTCAGAGTCGTCCGAGAAGGACACATTAAATTCAACCGCAGATACGAGCAAGAATAGGTTGCCTGAGGAGGATAAAACGGCCCCTCCACGAGCGGAGGGATCTGATAGTGCGATCGTTTCATGCCTTTCTACAGGAACATGTAAGAACACCGTTTTATTACCTACGGCATTAATAAACGCGGAGGCTAGAGGAGGAACGTATAGGGTAATTCGTGCATTAATAGACCAAGGATCTCAAGGGTCTTTTATCACAGAATCTATGGTTCAGTATTTAGGGTTGAAGAAATCCTCAACAAACCAGTTAGTCGCAGGTGTAGGTGGTCACAAAACTGTCAATTGTAAAGCCACTGTTAACGTAAAAATACAGTCTAGAGTCAATCCTACTTTCAAAGTGCAAGTCAAGGCTTACGTTTTAAAATCTATAACCTCCCTTCTACCAACTGTTACGGCAAACAGGATAGAATGGGTCGATTTAAAAGAGACTGACTTAGCCGACCCTGAATATAACAGGCCTAACAAGATAGACATGTTATTAGGTGCTGAAATTTACTGTAAGATCATTCAAAAGGGCTTTAAGAACGGGGGAAGTGGGTCACTCGTAGCCCAAGATACGGTTCTAGGCTGGATTTTATCAGGAGTTGTAGGTACAAACTATTCGGTAAATGTAAATTCCTATCCATGCATCACTGTCCTGCACTCAAATATTCAGGCAGATGAGTTACTAAAGAAATTCTGGGAGATAGAAGCTGAACCCTCTGAAACAAAAAAGATTCTCACGGAAGACGAGATTAAATGTGAAACTTTGTTTGCAACTTCTACTACACGAAATGAAGAAGGTAGATATATCGTAAGGTTACCTGTTCGGGAAGTTGATTTGGTTAATAAGATAGGTGACTCCAAAATGATAGCTGAAAAAAGACTGAAAGGTTTAGAATCAAGGTTAGAAAAGAATACTACATTAAAAAACAGTTACACTAAGGTCATGCAAGAATACTTAGATTTAAATCATATGAAAAAGGTAGTAGAAAGTAAATCGATTAGTAATAAGGCCGTATACTTACCCCATCACGCTGTCGTTCGCGATGATAAAGTTACTACCAAGGTGCGAGTCGTGTTTGACGCCTCCTGTAAAGGTTCCAAGGGGTTGTCATTAAACGATAACTTGTTAGTAGGGCCTACGCTGCAGGCAGATCTTCGACACATTGTTATGCGATGGCGAACACATAGAATATGTTTAGTTGCGGATATCATAAAGATGTATCGGCAAGTTTTAGTTAATGAAAAGGATTCAATATATCAACGGATTCTCTGGCGAGGTAATTCTACACAGGAAATAGAACAATTTGAATTAGTCACGGTTACGTTCGGTACGGCATCAGCACCGTACTTAGCAGTGAGGGCTTTACATCAAGCAGCGTACGACGAGTGTCAGGATTATCCAAAGATACGGGATATAATCTTAAATGACTTCTATATGGATGATCTAATGACCGGAGCTGAAAATATAGAAGAGGCTTATGATATTTACACTAAAATTAATGAGACGTTAAAAAAGGGAGGTTTCTCATTTCAAAAGTGGAAAACAAACAGTAGGGAATTATTAGATAAAATAAAGGTCGAGCAGAGCACTACAGAGAAAGAAATAAAAATAGATGAGGTAACTAAAATATTAGGACTTACCTGGAACTCCAGTGAAGATATCTTCCAATACTCCGTTAATATTCCGCTCACAGCTACACCTGCAACTAAAAGGCAAATAATTTCTGACATTTCTAGATTGTACGACCCTCTAGGATGGTTAGCCCCTACTATAGTTAAAGCGAAAATATTGATTCAACGGTTATGGTTAGCCGGCATAGCTTGGGATCAAGAGGTACCAGACCAGTTATTAAAGGAATGGTTAACATACCGTGAGAAGATGTCTCAGCTGGCAGCCATCAGGATCCCACGATGGATACATGTCACTTCCACCAATGTAACCACAGAGTTGCACGGTTTCGCTGATGCTTCGAAATTAGCCTATGGCGCAGTTATATATTTAAGAGTAGTAGATGTGACAGGAAATGTATTTGTGTCATTAATAGCTTCAAAAACCAGAGTAGCACCGGTGAAACAGGTGTCTATTCCCAGACTAGAGCTTTGTGGGGCTGTACTCTTGACTAAATTGCTTCGAGAAGTGGGTGAAGTTATGGCCATTCCAAAGACCGATTGGCACGCTTGGACAGACAGTGAGGTGGTACTAGCATGGTTAAACAGTCATCCTAGTCGTTGGAAGACATTTGTCGGCAATCGAGTTTCGGAGATATTAACTTCTTTAGATAGTCATCACTGGGCTCACGTACCCACTAAACAAAATTCGGCAGATTGTGCCTCGCGTGGAATTTGCCCTTCCGAGCTTGCGAATACTTCTCTGTGGTGGGATGGCCCGTCATTTTTAAGGGATCAAGTGATTGAATATAAAAGGCCAAAGCATTTAGTGACTCAATTAGAAGAAGTAAAGGTTCATACAACCACAGTGGATAGTTCATTTTGGAGTCAATTCTCATCGTTATTGGAGTTAATTAGAACTATTGCTTACGCTCGACGCTTTCTATTAAATTTAGAAAAGCAAGGTCAGTTTTCGGAGCAAGCAGTTCCGCAACCTCTATCTAGAACAGAACGAGAAAAGGCTCTAATTATATGCGTAAGAAAATGCCAGGAAGAGGGATTCACTGAGGAATTAGACCTGTTGAACACTAATAAACCTCAAAAGATACGCGGCACGTTGAAATCACTCAATGTATTTCTAGATTCTGAGGGAATCATGAGAGTAGGAGGTAGACTTGAGAAAGCGCAGTTAGGTTATGATAGAACTCATCCTATTTTGATCCCGAAGGAATCTTTTTTGACGGAACTTCTCATATCTGATGCGCACAAAAATACCTTGCATGGTGGTCCCCAGCTCATGATCACTTATTTGCGGTCTAAGTATTGGATTGTAGGATTAAAACTATTAGTTAAAAAGTATGTTAGAGGTTGTATAAAATGTATTCGTTACGCAGCAACGATCAAACCCCAATTAATGGGACAATTACCCAATCCTCGTGTTACTCCATCGAAGCCATTTTTATGTAGTGGAGTGGATTATGCCGGTCCTATTAATATTAGGGTTTCAAAGGGACGCGGTAATACCTCGTACAAGGGTTATATATGTTTGTTTATATGCCTGGCCACAAGGGCTGTGCACTTGGAGGCGGTGAGTGAATTGACCTCTAAGGGATTTTTAGCCGCCTTTAAGAGGTTTGTTGCTCGTCGTGGTCGGTGCTCAGAGCTGTATAGCGACAACGGCACCAATTTTGTGGGAGCAGCGCGCGAGTTGCTTTACTTATTTAATAAAGAGAAGTCTAACTATAATACCGAAATAGCAGAGATTTTAGCGGATAACGGTACGGAGTGGCATTTTATTCCTCCTCACGCACCTAACTTTGGGGGTCTTTGGGAAGCTGGGATTAAGTCCACTAAATTCCACCTCAAACGGGTCATAGGCAATTCCACGCTAACCTTTGAAGAAATGGCTACTGTGTTAGCTCAAATTGAGGCGTGTCTCAATTCGAGGCCATTATCTTATAATGAGGATCAGGATAAGTTAACAATTATGACGCCTGGGCACTTTCTGGTGGGCGAAGCCCTAGTTTTACCGCCTGAGTACAATTATGAATCATGCAATATTAATAGTTTACAAAGATGGCAGCTACACCAGAGAATGGTACAGGACTTCTGGCGTCGTTGGTCACAGGACTACCTCCATCAATTTTTGCAACGTCGTAAATGGCATCACGTGAACCCTGAACCATCGGTGGGAGACGTAGTCTTGGTAAAGGAGGACGATTTGCCGCCTGGCAAGTGGTTACTCGGTCGGATAGAGCAGAAACATCCGGGAGCAGATGGCATTACGCGGGTTGTAACCTTGCGCGTTAAATCGTCATCCATAAAAAGGCCTGTATCTAAATTATGTATCCTACCCATAACTTAATTTTAAGATTAGTGTTGTATATTCTCCACCAATGGCATTCACCTCAGCACCGTTTCCTCATGGTGGGCGGTACTGAAGGACATTTAGTAATATGTCCTTGGTGGGCGGTATGTTTACGGTGTTGAACGGAGCCGTAGCGCGATCCAACAAGTCGATGACGAAAAGTTTACGTTTTACTTCCCTAGATGGCGTTGGCGTCGAAATAGATCTCGCTATGGTTTCGTTACTTCGGAAAGTATAAGTACTTTTTAATGTTAGTTTTTTTGTGAGAATGATATTGTATGCACGATAATCTGTATATTGTGAAGTGATAAATTACAGTTATTCGGGAGCGCGAAACAGTCTTTCATTTCTCCAAGACCGAAAAGACCACCGCCGTACGGTCTAATACAACACTTAAATTAAACTAAGTACAAACTATTTTATATGTACCTACGATGTATGAAATTATTTATACTTTGATATGTAAAAATAGTAATTTAGGAAAATTTTAATCATACGGTACGCGATCCATATGTAAAAACATATTACGATACTTTGCATTTGAGTTACTTCTTGTTAATCTTGTTATCATGAGTGATTTATTTTGGCACGATTTGCCGCCCTTAATACCTGGCCGCCCTAGGCCCGGGCCTACTGGGCCTTAGGGCAAATCCGCCACTGCACGTAAAACTATCTTATGTAAACCGACTTTAAATAAAACCGATTTTTTAATTGCTTATTAAAACCTAACCTAGCCTACAAAAATACTGAATTGTGCATTATTTTCCGTTTTATATAAAATATTAAAAACTTCTTACCTACCTAATAAGAAACCTAGCAGATTTACAACGTGACGAAAATAAAGTAAAATTAGTAATCCGCAATAGCTAGTTGTGTGACATAAACCAAACAAATAATATTTATTTTACTTACCTATAATAAATCACTACCGCTCATTACAACGTCGACGCTACAAGTGACGATCGGCAACCCGCGCCGCTAAAACAAAGAACGAATGGAACGAAACCGCCACCCCCGCTCTCGTGCACCGCGTTTCGCCTTCGGACTCGTGCCGCGCGCGGCTCGCGTTGTTTCGACTCGACTCATGACGTCACGTCACATATTATTAGGATGGCTTCGCGGACCACTTGGAATGCCTCCAGGGACCACCTGTGGTCCGCGGACCACCGGTTAAGAACCACTGATCTAGGGTATCTAGATTACAGAAGTTTAGCTTATCTTTAGAAATAGCAATATACGAACTAGAAGGTAAAATTAAACTAAAAGTATTAGGATTATCTGACCCATGAGGGGTCGGTAATGCTAAATTATGGTACAAAATAAATTCATCATTAGTAACTAAAGGAATTTGTAAAACGAATACAAGTTTATTCTTATAATAATAACAAGCGACTTCAGATATGCTTAATATTATATGGATATTATCTAGACTTAGCGTTACAGGAATTCCAGTGTCTCTAGGTAGGTGCCTGTCGTTATCAACGAGTTCGTAGTATAATTGCGTAGGACTTATTATGTTCGGATGCAGGATGTTTTGACTACACAACAGAATAGCGTTTGTTATGTCTTCAAGCTGAAACGACAATGCTAGTAGAGAACTTTCGAGATTAGCAATTATGGAATGTAATTTAGTTTCGGATATCAGGATTTTAGAAGTTTCTGTGATATTATTTAATTGTAGTATGAGTTGGCTTAGAGTATTTTTAAGAGAAACTTCGTTATTTTTTAATTTATTAATCGTTTCTTTGTAAGATTCTAGAGAAGTAGTAGTAATTAAGATATTTTCTTTCATTAGTTCCGCGAGCTTTTTCTCGTGGTTTTGAAATGATTCAATAGCGGAATCGTATTTTGATGCGTCATCTTCATCTAGAGTGCCGAAAACATGTTTGAAAACGGTGCCTATTCCGGCGAACCATGCTGAACGTTTATTACGTTTTGACATTAGATGTGAGATAGAGTCAAACTCGCGTTTAATTTCATTGTACCGAAATGTGAGTGGAGATAGTATATCATCGCATTGAAGGTTGCTTGATTTTTGACATGTTTTCTTAAGTATGCTCATTATATCATCGAGGTTAGAAAGGTGAGGATTTATAAGAGAAATGTTTACATGACTAATTATATTTAATTTTCCCTTAATTGTTTTAAGTTTTCCTATGTTATCGAAGTATATACCGGAACTAGAAGGAAGAGGCTTGATAAGGTCTTGATGCGCATTGATCGAGGCGCTGAAATAGAATTAATGCAATCAGTTAGACTACGTTAAGGACCTATTCTAATTAATAGCTAATACTTACATGTAAATAATTAATGATTAATTATCTTAATCGATCTCTAACAGTAATACGGAGTCGTTGATTACCGCAGGTTTCATTTGATCGAAATGATGAGTCACATGACGTCTGTTTATAAGAAGCGTAGCTGTGTTGTTATTGTGAACTTTAATGATTTTGTAAGGTCCTTTCCAGATAGGCGAGAGTGCCTTTTTGAGCCTCAGATGGGCCTTAAGGTAGACGTAGTCACCAGCTTTGTAGTGTGGTGGTGATTTAGTATGAGAGTCGTAATAGGATTTAGAAGATTCCTTGGATTTTAATATATTTTCCAAGGCTTTTTCTCTAGTGTGTTTAAATTTATGTTGTAACATTCTAATGTAGTCTGAATAGGTTGTGTTAGGTTCAGTTTCGGGGTGCATGGCAGAAAACCTCCCCGAGTGCTCAGTGCCTGCTGGTCCTCTGGTTTTGAGATCCGAGGACGAGCAGACGCTGGGCTGGTGCACCCTGGGCGTGGGTAGCAATCTCTTCATGACCATTGTGCAGGAGGAGATTGCTGCCCGCGGCGAATTTCTGCCGGAGCAGAGGAGTCGCTCCCGAGGGCTCCCTATGTGCGCTCTGCAGCGGAGCGCACGAATAGGGAGCAAGGTGGTGTAGACCGCGGGCCGTTTTGACAGTCCGCGGTCTAGGGGTCACGTCGCGTGACCGAGTTGGAGAAGACCGTGAGTTTCTCCTCAACCTGCGGTCTGCGGGCACCTGTGGCCATTGGAGGTTTAGAGCCACGGTGCCGGGTGGTGGGTAGGTTAGGTTAGATATAGGTTAGATTTAGTTTTAGGTTAAATATAGGTTAGGTTTAGGATTAAATAAAGGGGGAAAAAAAAAATATTAAAAAATCAAAGAGAAAATATATAAAAAATCAAAACAAAATACAAAATTAAAAAATCCTAAAGAATCAAAAATATTTTTAATAATTAGTAGTAAGTTAGTTTTAGATACCGAATAGCGGGCGGTATATCCTGCACCGCAGGCATCCGCGGGCCTCGGGAGGATTAATACCCTCCCAAAAAGAGCGGCCGCATCGCCTTGGGGAAGCGATGTGCGTACCACCCAATATCGTAACTATGGAAATGTCAGAATGTGTGGATAATGTTTTGTCGTGCGATCCGGCTGACGCCCGGCGCTCGCAGGTATCCGGGCCTGCGAGTGACAAATTGGCTACCGATGAACGCGCAGGGGTAGGCGACCAGGCCCCTGCTGCCGTTGTTGCTACTGGAAGCGATGCGATGATGGATGCGGATAGAAGTAATGCGGGAGTTACTGACGTAGGGCCGCGTGGACCGGCTTCCGTTAGAAAGCGTCCACGCAACCTTGCTCAGAAGGAAGGTGGATCAGCGGAGCTGACCTCGGAAGAGGAAGGCCTGCCGGCCCCGAAGGTGCCGACCGCGAGGAGAGGTCGGCAGAACTCGAGAGGGGTGACTGTTTCGCGGCCGCGGAGGGACGGACAGGGTAGGTTCGTGCGTACCCCGGCGGCCAGCGAAGCAGAAAGTGACATGGGGGTCACTTCGGAGGACCCTGGTGGCGAGAGTTGTGCCTCGCTAGGGAGCTCGAAGGCGGAGCTCAACGCCGCCAGGAGGGAGCAGCGCAAAGCCGTCGCGGCCGACGAAGTGTCGGAAATGGCCCGACGCGCTCGAGAGCGACGCGCTGCTCTAGCGGCGGAAGGGGGGCAACCGTCGGCGGTGGCCCTTGGTCAGCTGGCCTTGGACGGGGTGGACCTGGTCCTTAAGGTTGCCACAAAATCTGGCAACCTGAAGAGCACGTTCATTCGCGGTCTCAAGGAGGCTGCCGCGGACATCAAGGAGGCGGTTGGCACCCTCCTCAACACGACGGCCTCAGACGAGGTCGTGAAGTTGCAGGAGGAGAACGGGCGCCTCCGTGATGATCTGGAGGACCTCCGGCGACAAGTCGCTGCGCTGAGCGAGCAGCAGCAGCGACACACGCCCACCGTAGCCGCTTCCGAAGTGGCTCCGGCTCCCGCACCAGGACCGGCACGTACGGATGATGAGCTGAGCGCATCGTGCCTTGAGCGCATCGTCCGTGTGTGCATGCTCCAGTGCGGGAGCATGGTCAAAGCCCAACTTGAGGCGCATTCCCGGCGCCTCCCTGAGGAAAACCTCCGCCCGCCCCTAGCGGCCGACAAACGGCGTAGGGCTGAGGGGACGCCGGGAACTGCGCCTCAGCGAGCTCCTGAGAGCGAGCAGCCCACGACTGCCGGGTCTAAGGGTGAGACCTGGGCGACAGTTGTGGGTCGCAAGAAGGCCCGCAAAACCGCTAAGGCCGCCAAGGCGGCCTCAGCAGCACCAGCGCGCGCCTCCGGTCAAACCGCAAAGGTGGCTCCGGAGGCTGCGCGGCGGACTGGTAAAGGCGGTCGCAAAAGCGGTCGCAAGGGACCGGCTGTGCGAGCCCCGCGTTCCGAGGCCGTGACGCTCACGCTTCAGCGTGGCGCTGCGGAGCGCGGCGTAACGTACGGCTCGGTCCTTACCGAGGCCAAGGCCAAGATCAAGTTGTCGGATCTTGGCCTCCAGTCCGTCACCATTAGACATGCTGCCACGGGTGCGCAGCTGTTTGAGGTAGCTGGTGCTGCGAGCGGCAATGCCGAGAAGGCGGACGCTCTGGCCGCCAAGTTGAGGGAGGTCCTCAACCCCGAGGATGTCCGGATTTCCAGGCCGGTTAAAACCGCAGAGGTGCGGATTGCCGGCCTGGACGAGTCCGTGACTTCTGAGGAGGTGGTGGCGGCCGTTGCCCGAAGCGGAGAGTGTCCGCCGGATAAGGTGCGGGCCGGCGATATTCGCACCGACGCCACCGGACTCGGCGCGGTCTGGGTTCGGTGCCCTGTGGCGTCGGCGAATAAAATCGCAGCAAGTGGCAGAGTGCTGGTAGGCTGGGTTGCAGCGAGAGTTAAACTCCTGCAGCCCCGGGCTTTGCGGTGCTTCCGGTGCCTGGAGAAGGGGCACGTCCGGGCCAGGTGCACCGCTGAGGTCGACCGTAGCGATCTTTGCTATCGCTGCGGTCAGCCCGGCCACAAGGCGGCCCAGTGTTCCGCGGCGCTCAACTGCAGCCTATGTTCGGCTGCAGGGAAGCCAGCGGGACACAGAGTGGACGGAGGGGCCTGTGGCGCGCCTGCCAGCAAGAAAGCCACAGCGAAGAAGAAGAGGAGCTCTAAGCCTGCCGGGGAAATCTCGCCTCCCCCGCAGGCTAACAGCTCCGCGGCCGACTCCCGGCCCAGGACTGTTGCCGAGGGAATGGAGTGTCAATAATGGCACAACTCCGTTTCCTCCAGGGCAACATCAATCACTGCGCCAGAGCTCAGGATCTTTTGTTCCAGAGCATGGCGCAGTGGTCGATCCAAGTGGCTGTGGTCGCCGAGCCGTATTTCATCCCCGCCCGTGACGACTGGCTGGGATGCATTGGCGGCTCGGTGGCCATTATTGGCGGGACTCTGATCGACCCGTCTCGGGGCCGCGGCTGGGTTGCTGCGGTCTCGGAAGGCATCGTCATCGTGGGGGCGTATTTCTCCCCCAACAAGAGTCTCGCCGACTTCGAGGGGTTCCTTGTCGAGTTGGGCACCGTCGTAGGCCGCTATCACCCTCGTCCCGCTCTGGTGCTCGGGGATCTCAACGCCAAGTCATCGGCGTGGGGATCTCCGGTCACTGACCCTCGGGGCGAGGTGCTAGCGGAGTGGGTAGTGACGACCGGCCTGGTCGTCCTGAATCGGGGTTCGGTATACACGTGCGTGCGGCAGCGGGGCGGGTCGATAGTAGACGTTACTTTCGCTAGCCCCTCTGTCGCCAGCCGTGTCCATGACTGGCGTGTCGCCGTGGAGGTGGAGACGCTGTCGGACCATCGGTATATCCGGTTCGACGTCTCCGCCCAGACCGCGAGCGGCCGCCATCCAAGAGCCCCGATTAACGACGGCCCGCGCTGGGCGCTTAAGCGCCTCGACAGGGAACTACTCGAGGAAGCTGCCATAGTCCAGTCCTGGATCTGGGAGTCGGCGACGGACGGCCCCGTCGACGTCGAAGCGGAGGCGCTGCGGTTTCGCGGGGCGATGACGCAGATCTGCGACGCGTCCATGCCCCGCGTCCGCCAACAGTCCGCAAGGCGCAACGTGTACTGGTGGAACGACGACATTGCGCGGTTGCGCGTCGAGTGCGTCGCGGCTCGCCGCCAGTATACGCGCTACCGGAGACGACGTCGACGGGATCCCGACGAGGAGGCCGCGCGGTATGGGGTGTACCGCGCGGCCCAGGAGACTCTGTGGCTGGCCATCGGCGACTCCAAGTCGCGGGCCAGGGAAGAGCTGCTGGGATCCCTAGATCGGGACCCGTGGGGGCGCCCCTACCGTTGGGTACGGGGCAAGTTGCGTCCCTGGGCGCCCCCACTGGTGCAAAGTATGCAACCCCAGCTGCTGGAGGCGGTGGTATCCACCCTCTTCCCTGAGCGGGCGGGACATGTTCCCCCGGCGATGGTTTCACCCTCAGCCACAGACTCTCCAGAAGAAGAGGGCACCGATGTCCCCGTGGTGACGCAAGCAGAGACGGGAGCGGCCGTGTCGCGGCTCCGGGCCAAGAATAAAGCGCCCGGACCCGACGGAGTTCCTGGCCGAGCTCTCGTCCTTGCTCTGAAGGAGCTAGAGCCCCAGCTGAGGGGGCTCTTTACGGCATGCCTTGAGCAGGGTCAGTTTCCCAGTGTGTGGAAGGAGGGGAAGCTGGTCCTGCTCAGGAAGGAGGGGCGCCCCGCGGACTCGCCGTCCGCGTATCGGCCCATAGTGCTGCTCGACGAGGCGGGCAAACTTTTTGAGCGTATAATCGCAGATCGCCTCGTCGGCCACTTGTGCGGAGAGGGGCCGAACCTGGACGACAGCCAGTTCGGTTTTCGTCGGGGGCGCTCCACCATAGACGCCATCATGCGCGTGAGAGCCCTGGCGGAGGATACGGTGTCCCGGGGTGGGGTGGTGTTGGCGGTGTCTTTAGACATTTCCAACGCCTTCAACACTCTACCCTGGAACTGTATTAGGGAGGCCCTGAAATACCATCGGGTGCCTCCCTACCTCCGCCGCATAGTAGGGGCTTACCTGGAGGACAGATGCGTCATCTATCGGGGACGTGACGGTGCCGGTCGGCACCAAATGTCGTGCGGTGTTCCACAGGGATCGGTCTTGGGACCGCTCCTGTGGAACATCGGCTACGACTGGGTGCTGAGAGGCGAGCTCCCGTCGGGCGCCGACTTGACGTGTTACGCGGACGACACGCTTGTCACTGCCCGGGGGAGCTCGTACAGGGAAGCGACGTTGATAGCCACGGCTGCGGTGTCACAGGTGGTGAACCGCATCCGGCGCCTGGGCCTGGAGGTGGCCCTTGACAAGTCGGAGGCCATGGTTTTCCATGGCCCCCGGCGTGCGCCGGCGCCGGGATCACATATCGTGGTCAGTGGGGCCCGGATAGCTGTCGAGTTCACCATGAAGTACCTGGGATTGGTGCTCGACAGCCGGTGGGATTTCGGACCCCACTTCCGGCGGCTGGCGCCCAAGCTGATGGGTGCAGCAGGCGCGCTGTCAACGTTGCTTCCCAACATGGGGGGCCCGAGCGCCGCCTGTAGGCGGTTGTACGTGGGAATCGTGCGGTCCATGGCCCTGTATGGGGCCCCTGTGTGGGCGATGGACCTGACGGCCGGAACACTCGCCATTCTGCGCAAGCCGCAGAGGGCGATGGCCGTCAGGGTCGTCCGCGGGTATCGCACGATTTCCTACGAGGCGGCTTGCGTCCTGGCCGGATCCCCGCCCTGGGACCTAGAGGCGAAAGTACTCGCGTCATTGTACCAATGGCGCGAGGAAGAGCGGACACGGGGCTCCAGTCCGGTGCAGCGACAGATCGAGCTGCGCCGAGAGGAGCTCCGTCAGGTCCTGGTGGCGGACTGGCGGCAGAGGCTTATGCGCCCTACCGCCGGCCTCGCTACCGTCGAGGCGATCCGGCCAGTACTCGACGACTGGCTCGGGAGGAGGCACGGCTCCCTGTCGTTCAGGGTGACGCAGGTACTGTCGGGGCACGGCTGCTTCGGCAAGTACCTGCGTCGCTTAGGCAGAGAGCCGGACGCTCGGTGCCACCACTGCGTCCAATGCGGGGAGGACACGGCGCAGCACACGCTCTCCGAGTGTGTAGCTTGGGAGGAGCAGCGCCGTGTCCTCACAAATGAAGTAGGAGGCGACCTGACGCTGCCGGCAGTAGTGCGGAAGATTGTCGGCAGCTCAGAGTCGTGGGACGCGGTGGTGTCCTTCTGCGAGGACGTGATGTCGCAGAAGGAAGCTGCGGAACGGGAGAGGGAGATATCAACTCCCTTCCCGGGCCGCAGAAGACGCACCGGGCGCCGAGGAAGGGCGGATAACGCCCTCTTCCGCCCCCCATGAATGGGTCCAGGGGCGAGGGACATGGGGAAGTCCCCGCCCCCCATTGATGGACCCCGAGGCGGAGGCGCGCGCGAGTGTCGGCGCGCGCCTTTGAGGCGATGCACGGGGTAGTTTAACACCCCACTACCCCGTGCAGGAGACGAGGCCCGGACAGACCGGGCCAGCACGAGGGTGTGGGGCCGTGGAAGAATTTAGACTCCCGCGGCCCCACGCGCGCTCGTGATAGAAGACACACCGGGGTGGTTTTAGTCAGTAAAAGTCTGACATACCCCGTCGCCCACCCCAGGGCGGCGGGCATCCTATGAGGATTTCCACCCCGGCAAAAAAAAAAAAAAAAAAAAAAAAAAAAGGTTCAGTTTCATAGATAGAGTTAGGAATAAAGGGTTTATGACCAAATATTAGCTCATAAGGAGTAAATTTTGTCGTTGTAAGTCGGCCAGTTGTCTTGGTCCGTATTTACGAAGGATTTTAAATATTCTTTGAGAGTCGAATGACTGCGTTCTAAAGCGCCTTGTGTCTGAGGGTGGTAAGGCGATGACCATAATTGTTTAATTTTAAGGAATTTGCAAGTAGTTTTAAAAAGGTCGGACGTAAAGTTAGTACCTTGATCAGTTAAGATAGATTTAGGAATTCCGAATAAGGATATAAAATGAATAAGACAATCGCTAGATTCTTCGGCGGTTGTACTACGTATCGGGTAAGCGATTGAATATTTAGTTAGATCATCTTGTAAGGTGAGTATATACTTAAGTTTAGCAGGACCGGACTCGGGTAAAGGTCCTACTATGTCCAGTGCTATTCTCTGAAACGGTGCTGTGGATGTAGTAGTGATTTCCATTGGGGCCTTATTTAATTTTCTCAGTGCTTTATTTTCCTGACATAGTTTACATTTCTTGACATAGTCTTCTATGTCGCTTCGCATGCCTTTCCAATAGAATTGTTCTCGTATTCTGTTGTACATTCGTGTCGAGCCTAAGTGTCCGGCTGTAGGAATATCGTGGTTTTCACGCATGATTTTGGGTATTTCACTCAGAGTAGGGTATATTGTTTTATTTAGGTAAACGTGGATTTGAATGTTTGTGTTGTGAAAAATATGAGTTAGGATATTGTAGATTTTGATATAGGAGTGATTATCAAATGGATTTTTGAAATCGGAGATAGCAACGTCTGTTATTTGTTAGAATTTCAGGATTTCGCTTCTAATTCGTTTCAGGGTATCATAAATAGCATGATAAGGTAATTCGTCAAAGTGGTGAACTTTTGTAAAGATGAAGTAAACAGTTTTGTCGTCGTATTCAGTTTTTAGAAAGTGATATAATTCTTTTTCAGAATTAAGGATTTCGTCTTCGTTGCCAGAATTTAGGAGAATTTCGGGGATGTAGGGATTTGATTCGTCTAAGTCTATTGATGTAGGAATTAATATTACCTTGCATGTTGTTTTAAGGAGGCTTTCGTTATGTTCTTTTAGAATTGTGTTGCAAGTATTATTTTTATTTGACTTTAGGAATTGGGAATAATTCTCCTCATTTAGATTTGATTGCTCATTTGGTGAGGGAATTTGTAGCGAGTCGAAGTCAAGGTTAAGATCAGCACTGTTAGGGCTAGTCTCAAGGTTTGGTCCTAGATCTATGAGATAGTATTGGTTCATTTTGTGGTATAGGATTTTGTAGTATATTAGAGTCGGAATTTATTTCGTGATTTAGTAGGTCGTTATCTTCGAAAGAGAACGGAATAGGAGTTGGAAAAATTAAAAAAGGATCCTCTAAAGGATCATCGAATTCAGTGTCAAGGTCTAGTAATTGAGGATCAGAGGTTGTCGAAGGTTTACCTTGGATAGGGTTAACTGGAAATCGAGACAAAGCATCAGCGTTAGTATTCATTTTCCCTTTCTTGTATACAATATCATAGTCAAACTCTTCTAATTTGAGTCGCCAGCGTACTAGCCTAGAGCCGGGATCCTTGCAGTTAAATAACCACTGTAGTGGTTTGTGGTCAGTGACTATGGTAAATCGATTTCCGTATAGATAGGGTCGGAAGGCTTTAGTTCCAAAGATAATAGCTAAGCATTCTTTTTCAGTAACGCTATAGTTACACTCAGCCTTATTGAGTGTTCGAGACGCGTAAGCGATTGGACGGTCTTTTCCGATTGGACCTTGGGATAATATAGCTGAAACAGCGAAGTTGGAAGCGTCACAGGTTAGGATAAAGGGTTTGGTAAAATCGGGATATGCTAACACCGGTGACGTAACTAATTTAGTTTTTAAGTTTTCGAAAGCGAGCTGTTGTTCATTGTTCCAATTGAACGGTGTGTCCTTTTTTAGGAGAGATGTTAATGGTTTTGCTAGTTTGGAAAAGTCAGGTATGAAACGTCTATAGTAAGATACGAGTCCAAGAAAAGATTTTATATCTTTTGGGCATTTTGGTTTTGGAAATTCAGTGATACATTTGACTTTTCTAGGATTTGGTTGAACACCGTCTTTGTTGATGAGGTGACCAAGATAAGCCACTTCTTTGCATAGAAACTCGCATTTATCTGGTTGGAGTTTCAGGTTATAGTTCCTGAGCCTATCGAAAACAGCGGACAGATTTTGAATGTGACTTGGTAAGTCAGGTGAGTACACTACAATGTCTTCTAAATAAACAAAGCATCGTGAGTCTTGAAGTCCACATAAGCATGTGTTCATTACTTTTTGAAAAGTAGAAGGGGCATTTTTTAACCCGAATGGCATTCTTGAAAATTGAAAATGACCTTGTGGTATAGAAAAGGCGGTTTTGGGAGCGTCTTGCTCGGACATAGGAATCTGATGGAAGCCTGAGGCTAAATCTAAAGTTATGAAGTATTGACTTTTCCCCAATTGATCTAAAATTTCAGTTATTTGTGGAATAGGATATGTTTCTCCAATAGTAACGTCATTGAGTTTTCTATAGTCAATAACGATTCTCCATTTTTGTTGTCCCGAAGCATCCAGCTTTTTGGGCACAACCCAAATGGGTGAGGACCATGGTGAATTAGAAGGTGTTATGATGTTTTCTTCAAGCATTTTGTTAATTTGATTTTCGACTTCCTTTTTATGACATTCAGGAAATCTATAAGATTTAGTTTGAATAGGGATATCTGTATTTGTTCTGATATTGTGTTCAGCGATTGTAGTGTGTGTGAGCTTATCGCCAGGAAGATGGAAGATATCGGAAAAGTCTGTACAGACTTGTAATAGGGCATTATATTCCTCTTCATTGAGGTGAGACATCCTAAGATGCTGGAGAACTTTTTTAGTTCTTGTAGAAACGTGCATATGTGACAATGATTCTTGAGGTTTCGAACAAGCTTGAGTGCCTAAAGGTTCTAGTGTTAGATTAAGGTTAGATTGGAGTATAACGGACTCTTCGGAGATATTGACAACTGTAATGTTAATACGGTTGTTTTCTTTCAC
This sequence comes from Sesamia inferens, assembly GCA_037179545.1. Classification (NCBI taxonomy): domain Eukaryota; kingdom Metazoa; phylum Arthropoda; class Insecta; order Lepidoptera; family Noctuidae; genus Sesamia; species Sesamia inferens. The sequence continues at coordinate 8,242,208 of CM073935.1, read as the reverse complement.
GCTTACTACGCAGTTGGCTACTAATAATGAATCAGAGATGTATTGGTCTATGAGCAGACCTTCCTTTATATGTGGATTACTTACTGTGCATTCAATTACAGTTTCAGTACGAGGTGGAATGTTATATAATGGTTCAGTGAATTTCAAGTCGATATAATATTCATCTATCTGTAAAGTTCCTTGAAGATAGTCGATTTGGCAACCTAAGTTTTTCAGGAGGTCGTTACCTATGATGCCGTCGAAACTTAGGCTAATATCTTTGACAACGTGAAAATTATGGATATAAGGTTTGCCATCTTTTTTGAATGTTTGCATTTCAAAACTGCCTAGGGTTGAAATTGTTTCGTCTCCAGGATCAATTCCTTTGAGGATTATTATATCATCACTTAACTTTGGGACTTTGGACATAGAATCTAATTTCAGCAGACTTATGCAGGAACCTGTGTCAATTAAAAAGGATAAAGGGTTATCGGCAACCGGAGTATCGATTATTACGTGAGGTAAATATCTTTTCTCTGTGTTTTGATGTATTTTATAGATTTTCACGTTTGTTTTCTGTTTCAGATGTGGTGAGTTATCGGAGGATGTGTTACGATTTGGCATGGAAGTAGAGTCAGTCGATTTCATGTTTGGATTTTGCACTTTACAGGATTTGGTAGGAATAGCGGATTCAGTGTGTTCAGTGAGTACTTCAGTAGATTTAGTAGTGGATTTTTTCTTAGATTCAGTGGATTTAGTAAGGGATTCAGAGGATTTGGTAAATGGTTTTTTCATAGATTCAGCGGATTTAGTAAATGGATTTTTCATAGATACAGTGGATTTAGTATGTGATTCAGCGGATTTAGTAAACGGATTTTTCATAGATACAGTGGATTTAGTGTGTGATTCAGCGGATTTAGTAAGCGATTCAGAGGATTTGGTAAATGGTTTTTCCATAGATACAGTGGGTTTAATAAATGGATTTTTCATAGATACAGTGGGTTTAGTGTGCGATTCAGTGGAATTTGTAATTTGTTTTTTCAAAGATCCAGTGGGTTTGGTAAGTGATTCAGTGGATTTAGTAATCGATTTTTTTATAGATTCAGTGGATTTAGTATTTATTTTGTTCATTGATTCAGTGGATTTAGGATTTGTTGTTTTCACAGATACAGTGGATTTAGTAGTTGATTCAGGGGATACAGTGAAGAAAGAGGCATCGGCTTTAGTATGGTAAGACGAATTTCCTGCACGATACCGTTCAGGAAATTTTACTCGTTTAAATCATTTTGATTGATTTCATCTAAATTATCTTCCTCGTTTCGCTTTAAGATGAAAACTTTACGTGTTGGCCTAGAATTTGAAGTTTGTGTAGAATTAGGTTGACGGCCATCGGAAGTAGAAGCAGTAGATTGATTTCTACTGTTGTTGTATTGTCTTTTGCGACAATTTTCAATAGTATGGCCTATGTTTTTGCAGTAACGACATATCATATCGTTGGTATTTACTTTTGAATGATCAGATTGGTGATTCTGCGGATTTGGGAAACGCGACGGTTGGGAATCACGGCGATAATTAATGTTTTTTAATCTGTCATTGTTTGAGTGAGTACTGAATGCGGATCTTTTATAGATGCTAGATATAATTTTCTCTTCTTCGACTGCGAAACTTATAGCGGAATTTAGCGAGTCGGGGTTGCGACATCTAACGACTTGTGATATCCGTGGTAAGAGACCTATTATGAAGGTGTGAAGTGCAAGATCTTGCATTGCAGCTACACGACCTGCTAACTCTGTTTTACGTTTCGTTGGAATAGAAATGTTTATTCTCGTAAGTAATTTCGCTAAGCATGTTTCTATTTTTAATGCAAACTGATTAACTGTTTCAGAAGAGTTTTGTTTACAATCCTGAAGTTCAGTGAGTAAATGAGCATAGTGTTTTCTTTCACCAAATTGGTGTTTTAGGAACTCGATGAATTGATCAAAGGACTCGAACTCTTTGACACTACATGTAGTTTCAGCTTTATCTGATAATTGACTTAGAATATATTTAAATAGGATAGATTTTTGAGTTTTAGTAGCTATATCAAAAGCGCTCTGGCAATTAGTGATAAAGGGATTTAACTTTTCCCTGGAACCATCGAATGGTTTGATGAATTTGAATAGAATACCGAGTTCTATTTTTTCTTCAATTTCGGCCCTTGTATTCCTAGGACCACTGGAATTTTCTTCTTTTGTTTCGTGTTTAGAAGCCATGATTTGATTTTACACAATAAAATACAACTTATCTTAATAATAAGAAATCACCTCTAGCTTATGCTACTTTGTATAAGTGACTCAGTGTTATAGACGCGTAATCGAAACGCGTAGTCTAAACAAAATAATCAGTAACGGTACAATAAGGTTTTATCGGTTACAATGTATGAGCAGTGTACAATAAAATTATGGTATTAAAATAGTTAGATAGGACTATTTAGACTCTGAGTTAATTCTAGTATTCGTGCTAGGATATAATAACGGCCAAGGTAGATGAAGTTGACTTTTAGATCACTCACAGGAACGCCATCATTGTGAGGATATTCAGGAACATCGTGACCGCTTCTCCAGCGGTAAACAGCTGAACAGCAGTTGTAGTAGACCTCTGGACCAGCAGAGGATGAAAGCCGGTCTCGGTTGCGGGATGCAACACTCAAGACAGGATGTCGGTTGAGCACTTCGATTTCTTGCACTGACACGACACTTATTTTATTATACTGGTTTTGGAACTTGCTTTAACTTTTAGCACTTTCGAAATAGATTTAGAATATTTATGAACACTTGATTTCACTGGCACTTTAGTTTTCTTCGAAGACGTATTCGGGTAGGGGATTTTCGTATCCCACCGCTGCCACCAAATATTATACGAGACTTAGGAATCTTGTTTTAAAAAAAAACTATTATTTAAGCTAAAATAGGATTTAATTAATAAGTAGGATTTAGAATACAGAAATAGTAGAAATAGTAAGAGTTAGGACCTCCGACCCGTACCGAGATTTAGAACCAACTGCCCCGCTGGGCTCATGAATGACGTACTGTAACCCATAATGCTGATGTGGCACATCTGAGCGTTGCTAAGCCATTCCACTAACATTGTAAGGGTATAACAGTACCCCTCTGCGGGAGAGTGTGGATCCGATCTCAACATTATGCTTATCTAAAAATTCACAAACATCCTTCAAATAACGATCGGTACCCTTAAAGTTGGTCCCACAGTCGGATCGAATTAAGGACGGCAGTCCGCGACGCGAAATAAATCTGCCAAGAGCAGCGACGAACGCCTCTGTCGTGAGCGCACTAACCACCTCGAGGTGAACCGCTTTAGTAGCTAAACACACAAAAACGCACAAGTAAGCCTTCTTGGTCTTAGCGTTAGGGAAACGCGAAGCTTTTACAGTAAATGGTCCCGCAAAATCCGTACCAACTCCAGCAAAGGGCATCGATTCGGTGACTCGATCGGCAGGCAAATCCCCCATTTGGGGCTGCACGATGTCCGCCTTCAAGCGGTAGCACGGGAGACAACGAAAGATAACATATCGGATCACTCTCCGCGCAGACAAAATCCAAAATTCACGTTGGAGGATCGCAGTAAGAGCGTTACATCCGGCATGTGCATTTTTGCACATGGCGGTCTGTGATCAACAACTTCACCAAGGGGCCGTTCTTGGGGAGCAACAATGGATGACGAGCCCCATAGGGGAGCTTAGCATTTCTAAGCCGACCTCCGACACGCATCAAACCCTGATCATCCACGAAAGGATTCAAGCGCCCTAAGGATCCCTTCAGATTGGATGTGCGTTGGCGGAGGGTTTTCAACTCCGATGCAAATTCACTCTCTTGAACTATCCGCACCCAATATAGCAGAGCGTCATTGCGCTCTTGCGGTGAGAGGACCGGAGACTCAAATTTGCCACGAGGGTTACGACAGTTGTGGATGAAACGCCGTATCCAGGCGGTGACGCCGAGCAATTTATCCAAAGAGCTGTAGCGCTCAAGCATAAACTCCGGATCTGGAGCCGCTACGGTCTCGGTGGCGTGAACATGCACCCCTGGCGTAGATGCCCTGACCACTGCGGGGGTATGGGGCCAAGAACCCTCCGGCTGTAACAACCATGGTGGACCCCACCACAGCTGGTGATTCGCAAGTTCGGGCGCCTCGCAGCCGCGGGAAGTGCAGTCTACGGGGTTCAATTCGCCAGGCACGTGGCGCCAAATCAACTGGGCTTTCGATGTCTGAATTTGAGACACCCGGTTGGCCACGAATACCTCGAGGGTATGGACTGAACTTTTCAGCCAACAAAGGACGACTTGGCTGTCAGACCATGCAAAGATCGACCTAAAGTCGACACTAGCTCCCAAGGTGTCGACGACGTGGTTAAGCAATCGGGCTAATAGAGTGGCGCCAGACAACTGCAACTTCGGTATGGTCCATCGGGTCCGAAGTGGGGCAACCTTACTCTTAGCCGTAACCAGATGAACGGCGACAACACCTCGTGCGTCCACCGTTCGAATGTACACGGCTGCCGCGTATCCGCTTTCGGACGCGTCACAAAAGCCGTGTAGGCTAGCGGAAAACCGTCCCTCAGGCAATATGTGCCTAGGGATACAAACACGGTTGACTTCCGGGAGGGATGAGACAAACTGCACCCAGTCTCGGAGCAAGTTGCCGGAGAGGGGCTCATCCCAGGTCACTTCCGCTGCCCATAGTTCCTGTAGGAAACACTTCATTGCGAACACTACAGGACTAAGCCAACCATTCGGGTCAAAGGTGCGAGCTACAGTGGACAGCACTGTGCGTTTAGTCCAGACCTTTGGGCTCGGAAGCTCCAATCTATAGGTAAACAAATCTTGGACTGGTTTGTACTGTACTCCCAAAACAGACAGCATGTCTGGAGTATCAGGGTTTTCAAAGAGATGAGGCTCCTGCTGGTGGTCCTTGGGTACATCTGCCAAGAGTTCGGGCGAGTTGGACACCCATTTCCTCAACTCGTAGCCACCAGCTCCTAGGAGAGCGATCAGCTCATCTCGCAAGACCAGGGCCTCTCGTACACTCGAGGCGCCTGTACAAACGTCATCGACGTACAGATCCTCCTTTATGAGGACAGACGCGCGGGGGTAGTGCAGCCGTTCGCGCTCTGCGAGCTCCCACAGCGAACTGATCGCCACAAAAGGACTCGATCGTAGTCCATAGGTGTTGGTGTTCAGCTCGTAGACGAGCATTGGATCCCTGGGATCCTTTCGCTAAAGTATAAGCTGGTATCTCCTGTCTTCCGGGTGAATCACAGTCTGCTGAAACATCATGCGAATGTCGGTCACAAGAACGACAGCATGTCGACGGAAGTTGGTCAAAACATCACTCACGTCGTGATGCAACTTCGGTCCGGCGTGCAAACACTGGTTCAACGACACTCCGGTTGACTTGGGTGCTGAACCATCAAAGACCACACGTATCTTCCCGTTGGAAGTCTTCAAAACCGCGTGGTGGGGAAGAAAATAATGTTCTTCATTTCGCCAATCCAGATGCGAAACCGACATGTGCCCCAGTTCCTCATACTCCCGCATGAAGTCCACGTACTTCTGCTTAAATGCGGGGTCCCTCGCCATTCGGCGTCCATAGACAATAACCTTTTTTCGGCCAGCGGCCGGGAGCTGCCCAAGAGGGGGCGAACTGACAAAAAGGGCAAGCGAGTGATCAAGCGACCCGAGCGGAGGCGACCAGTATTGTTTTGATAAAACAATTCGCACTCCTCGTCCAACGGGTCCACTCGTTTTGCGGTCGGAGGCTCCTCCACCTCCCAAAAGCGTTGGAGGATGTCCGACAAGGCAGAACCAACAGCAAGGTCGCTGTCTGCCGAAGGGGGGTCTGGGACGTCCCTAAACGATCCCATTACTACATGACCCAAAGAGGTGGATATGGCTACAAAACCGGCTGCCTGCAAAACTCGTTTGCTTCCATGCAGCAAACGACCTAACACATTCACCCCGATCAATAAATGGACCGGGCCAGGTCGGTGGAAGTGAGGATCAGCCAGAGCCAGTCCAGCCGACAATTCAACGGCGGCGTGTGGGGCTCGCACTTGCGGAAGCGGGCCGACCACCGTTTCAAAAACAATCGCCGAAGTACCGATTTTCGGCGTTGAGGAGGAGTGGGGGGAGAAGGAGAACGAAACCCGACCGATCGGATCCGAAATCCGCAGGTCTCCAACGCCCCGTACCGATTCCCTATGTGGCACAATATTTAGGGCCAACTGTCGGACGAGCCAAGTAGAAATTATGCAACCCTGGGCCCCTGAATCCAAGAGGGCACGCACTGTGACAAAATCATCTTTGAGGCCCCAAACACGCACGGAGGCTGTTGATAACAGCACAAACTCCCGTGGGGGGGTTGCGCCCGACAGTGGCATTAAGGAAAATCCGAGGGGGGTGATTGCCCCCCTGGACCCCGGTTGGACTGAGTGGAAAAGATGGGAGGGGGTCGCCGACAGTAGGCGAGAGGGTCCCACTCCGCAACATAGGGACTCCTTCCAACACTACTCCGAGGTGTGGGCCAATAACCGTGGGCCGCATACGGGGGAACATAACGCCCCAGTCGAGGGTACTCCATCAAGGGGGGGGAGCAGCGTACCGCTCGCCTCCCCGAGCCTCCGACGGCCACCGCTACATCCTGCGGGGGGCCCCCGCCCGTGTGCGGGGAATTTGGGCCCCTTTCGGACCCGCCACCATTGCGGTTCAGGCACAGGAGAGCGTGATGTCTCCCGCCCCAATGTGGACAAACCTTAGCCTGGGGGCACACTGACTGGAGGTGGTCAGAGATTAATTTTACGATTACCTACAACAAGATACTGGAATGTTACTCTAATTAATCAAATTAATCAACCACGCTCTGCTACCATCGATGTTAGCGCCCCAGTACAGCACGTACATTTACCGCGATCAGTCACGGCTTATACAACAAGGAAATCTCCGACCACACTCCACAGCAAAATTAAGGAACTTACCTAGGACACAGCGTGTTTCCGTCGTGGGATGAAATACCGGAGAGCCGGCGCGCGCGCCGACTTACAAGGCTGTCCGATGGCTTCCAACACACGAATTGTCCAATACCAGTAGACATTAAAGTTCCTCCAGGAGGACAACCAAAGCTCACCAGCATAAAAAAACCGTTATTTGGCAGCGTCAATCCACGCCCGACAAACAATCAACAATGAAACCACGTTTCAAATTCAACTCAATTTAAAGGCGGCACTGTTACGGTTTATAATCCAAGTAAATACTTCAAACACACGGGCAACAAAACGCGAGAACTGTCCAAAACCGCGGTCCGGGACTATATTTCCCGAAAATCAATCGTCAAAACGCACCCGCGCGCGCAATGATTTTCTCAAGACTCCTCGAAACGTTCTGGTCCGCGCGTCACCGACCACCCACAAGATTATAATATTCCGCTCGCCTGTACCGGTCGCGCCATCTATCAAACAATCTTCGAACCGATAAACGAGCGTAAACACCTTCGGTTTTTCGATTGTAATCGTTTAATTTTTAAACCTTGGTTTACAATTTTTTCTTTGCAAAAACTGGCCTTTTAGTTTCTTTTTCCTTGGTGTTGAACAATCTAAACCACCCATAGCATCTATATTTTCAACCGTTTCTTCATCGTTAAATTTCACAGGAATCACGTCATCGTCATCTTCTTTATGTATAAAATTTTGTTCAACTTCGAAAGATTCATGAAGTCGACTCTTTTTAGGGTGTGACTTAAAGTCAGAGCTCTCCGAATTACTTTGTCTTTTTGAAGAACCTGAAGTGTCCACATTATCATTTTGTGGCTGAAACCAAAATTAAATTTTGAAAATAAATACTAATATAACAACGAATAGGAGAAAAAATAATTAGTATGTTTATGAATTAAATTTGATATTCAGTCAGTCAATTTTCATAAAAATATATAACATATAGGTGTGTTGTTAAGTATGATATCAAGTATTTTCAATACTTATTGAGTGATAAAAATAAAACATGGTTACTTACTTTATAAAAAAACTTAATGATTTTCATTGATGGAAGCGCAGTAGGTTTCGTATGTCTATATCCTTTATATGATATTATGAAATCGACTTCTAAAAAATGTTCAGAGCATATCGTGCTTGAATTAGTTGGCATCCAATTAACTCTACCCGTTGCATCTATCCATTTCTCTTTGATGCTTGCATCTTTCGGAAACCTAAAAATATTTTAAAAGAAGGTTAGAGGACCTACTGATGTCTATTTAGTGATAACGTCTCAATCATTAATAAATGGGTGGATCCGCCGATTTTATTCCGCGAGATTTATTTTCACGTTTTTTGAAAAACTTAACAGGAATGCGTGCAAACTAGCTTAAACTGAAAGGTTAAGTAATAAGCTTTTTAGATCAGTATGAGGCACTTAGATTCAATCGTGATTTTAGAAGTAACAACCGTCCAAATATTTTTTTACAGAATGGTAATGACGTTTGCTTAGTGGTAATGATTTTCTTAAAATGGTAATGATCTTATGTTAATGGTGGTTACAAAATATAATCGTTTAGCTAAACACCAACTTTATCTGTGTTATTTTCCTGGCTAAGCACATACCTACTAAAGAATGGGTTGGAAATAATAAGAAATGTATTTTAATGAATTTATTAAATTTAGAACAATACGGTCATTCGTTAAATTTTTTTACGTTCCTAATATTATTCAGAATCAGAAAAAAATACAACATTATTATTCGTTTATGCGAAACCCGAAACACGTGCCCAGTATTTTTAAGTAAATAATCTATTTACAAAATTTCAAAAAGGTATCATGAAAAACCACAAAGCTTGTTATCCTTCTTGGCTGTCCCAACAAAAATGTGGTCCACACTCCGCTCAGGCGGGCAGACGGTGCATTGACCTCTGACCAACGTTAGCTGTTGCGCGGGCGATGATCTACCGTAAGGGGCGTACCACGTTCGGTAACCACACTGCAACAATTTCTAAATGTATTTGGGAAATAATATAACATGGTGGAAAAATGATTGGAATCGATTCAGTTGCTCATTCTGAACAAACTGTATTCAGGTTTCGCATAAACAAAAAATGTATATTTAATCCAATGAGGATTTTGATTGAAAAATATGCCTAGGTACTCTTACTTAGACTTAAACTTTCTTTAACCGAACGCAGGAAGTTATCATATGTACCCACATTTTCACCGTGAATAACACAGGTGTCCGGCCTCCGAGTAGTTCCAAATAATTGTGGTTACTTGTGGAAATTCGTGGTGAAACTGGGAAATCATGTAAGAAATGTATTTATTTCGGTACTGTGTGACTGGAGAGTTTGTCTGAAAATGTAAAGTGTCTATGAAAGGAATATCTATGAGAGCTCTTTCGATCGGTGGTATGATAATAATATGTGTCAATACAACTGGACTATCGTGTCTCAGACAAGAACTCGCAGTTCAAATTGATGTTGGTTTGGTTTGGTTCATTAATATGGAAATCAAAATGTATATTACAGCTGTGTGAAGGCATACTTCCTTGCGATTTCCACCATAGTGCATTGATAGCACTTCATTTTTAAATTTCAGACCGTAATTTCCGGAAAAGTCTGCGTTAACCGCACAGTTAACGGATAATGAATCTTTTAGGAGTGTCGTGTTGCAATATTGGTTATGAATAGCACAGCAATGCTCTAAGAATTTTGGTATAGGTACTTTCATGTAAATCATTGATCACCTCTGTTGATTTAGCTAACACCGATTCTTTTTTAGTCGCAGTAACAATTTTCTGACCTTGCTTTGTCTTTATACTTTCTCTTGTACGTGTCCATTTATAATAAGTAATTTCCTGATCATTGGAAAACTCTTTCACTTGTAATGATTTACTTTTACATGACTCACACTGCCTTTTTAAGCATTTTTCGTCATATTTTGAGCTAGAGCTACATAGGCTAGTTATCAAATCATCAGAACTTGTTTCGTCTAATATAGAATGTGTCTTGACAGTTTGAACCTTTAGATTAACATTTACATGAATCATGCATAAGCATGTTTCGCGTTGAGAGCTTGGTCTTGGTTTCAAAACCCAAAATCGTTTATGCTTACATAAGAAATGTAACTGTCACGTTATATTTGACCATGAATTTTTTGTGTAACGCTTTTTGAGTGCATGTCATGTACCATTTTTGATTTTAACTTCGTAACATATTGTTTCTTCCCTGCAGGAAGTGTGCTATTCAGATCATTCTGATAAAATTCTCATACCTTATTTATCAATTTCATCAGTTTTGAATCTTGTTTTTTTCTTGACCTTTTTATGCGATTTCTGATTATTGATTTTTGATTCTTTTAGATTTTATGTAAAATTTTTTTGGGTGATTTTTTTTTCAGGCTTCTCTTTACTTGTTGTTGATTGGTCTACCAAAAGCAATTCAGGAGTGACAGGAATAGGACGCATTTTGTCTTCTTTTTTTTTTGTGTATATGTTCGAAAAGCTTCTCGCCATTTTTTACGTCTTTCTCTTTGATCACGGGGAGATACTTCGTCGATACTTTTGATTTGTTTCTTTTTTTTCCTTTCCTGGTATCTTTTTCTTTCCTTTTTTCTTTCTAAGTCATATAAAACTGGATATTGTTTAATTTCTGCATATTTAGTTTTTCTGTACACTCTTTGTTTTTCTGCCCTTTTACTGATTTTGGGTTTCTGTTTCCTGGGCATGACTGCAGTAAGCACTAAAAATAGTAATTATTTATGTAACCAATATTGTTAATTTTAGTTACATAAATAATTACTATTTGCTAACTAGACAGTCATTAAGGGGACACCTTCATAACTTGTCTCCATAATACTATGTTAGTTTATGCCATAGTCATTGCTTAGAATCAACTCTTGTTCCATAAACTTCTCCTTATTATAATATATCATTTATATTTTGATAATCTCAACAACAGTTTTTCATTGATCTTGGTCTTTACTTAGTAACTTTGATTCTTCTTCAGCCTTCTTTTTCAGCCTATGGATGTCCACTGCTGGACAAAGGCCTCCCCCAAGGCTTTCCACGCTGACCGGTCCTGTGCTGCCCGCATCCATCGGCTTCCCGCGACCTTCACCAGGTCATCGGTCCAACTTGTTGGGGGCCTCCCTACACTGCGTCTTCCAGTACGTGGCCGCCACTCCAGAACCTTACTGCCCCAGCGGCCATCGGTTCTACGAGCAATGTGCCCTGCCCACTGCCACTTCAGTTTAGCGACTCGCAGAGCTATGTCGGTGACTTTGGTTCTTCTGTGGATCTCCTCATTTCTGATTCGATCACGCAGAGAAACGCCGAGCATAGCTCTTTCCATTGCCCTTTGTGTGACTCTGAGCCTTCGTATGAGGCCCATCGTGAGCGACCACGTTTCAGTTCCGTAAGTCATCACTGGCAACACACACTGGTCAAAGACTTTAGTCTTGAGACACTGTGGTATCTTGGACGACGAGAAGATGTAGCGTAGCTTCCCGAACGCTGCCCAGCCGAGCTGGATTCGACGAGACACCTCCTTCTCGAAGTTGGACCTACCTAGTTGGACTGTTTGTCCCAGGTATATGTACTCGTCAACAACTTCGAGTGCAGAGCAACCAACTAGAATTGGAGTGGGTGCGACATGAGAGTTCGACATGATCTTTGATTATAATACTTTAATTATAAAAATATAAAAGAATTTGCCGTTTTCTGTTCATTGAACCACTCTCCATTTCTTCAAATTACTTGACCGTGGCTTCTCATGATTCCATATAAGTCTATTATTTGCTCACGGTCAGATTACTTATTAAATCATGCGAAAAACTGAGTTAGATTAGTGGAATGTGACAGACATAGTTCTTGTCCCCATGACGTCGGCGCCGTTCACCGAATCGGTGTGAACGGTGACGGCGCCGGTGGCGGTGTGAAACGGTGCGTCCACCAATTAAAAAACGTCATCCGGACCATCGCACCGTTTCACACCGCCGCTGGCACTGGACTCGGCGCCGTTCACTGGCACCGGCACTTACGTTGACCGGCACCGCGCCGGTGAACGGGGCCGACGTCGCACCGTCGTGATGGGGACAAGCCCATACTTTCGCGTTTATAATATTAAGGTGAGACCAGTTACGATCTTTTATTTATTATGTAAAGCGCTAAATGAAGGTGTCGTTAGGTTCTACCTTAGTATCATCATCCCTACGCACTTACCTCCAAAGAGGTATAACACGATTATTCTAACTTGGCGCATGTAGCTGTCAAAAAATCACCCGCGCGTATCCCTCTTACCTCCCCCTTACCCTATTTTGACAATTGTCAGTAACAGCTCCATGCGCCAAAAGAAATTTTAGGAAACCTTTCATAGTCATCATTACCATATACAAAGTATCATCATCATAAGCCTAAATGAGATGGTAGTGATGGTAATGACGAAAACGATTTTAAAATTATATAAAAATAATTGTCGCCACTATTGGGTCACTACAATATCGCAATTTTTTCATTGTAATCACATGCTACAAAGTCCTAATTATTAGAAAAATATCGATGTATAAAACTTACCGAACTCGAACAAAATGGGAATGATGAAATCGCAGACGAACTGCGCGTGTCGCCTAGTTTTCGAGGTGAAAAAAGTCTCTGAGCTGCGTAAATTTTACGCACACTCTCGTCTGTTGCGACCAACGAATAGAGGAGCTGGTCCCGCGGACGCAAGCCCGGATAAGTCGAATCGTGACCACATCAAGGAACCTTTGATATAGCCGCGATGGCTATGACGATTTCTCGTTACAATATTTCAATTCATGATTCCATCTTATTCGCTAATACGATTTCAATATAATTTTGTTATTTTATCACGGTAAATATGTAAATTCTAAATTTATAATTAAAATCTAGTCTGCGTATACGTAAAATAAAAAAGTTTATCAGACAACGGCAAAGGTCAGTACTTTTACTGTGATGGTTATGATGTTTATTGCGTGTTTTCTTGATTATCGAAATAACTTGAAGTATTTAATCAATATGGATCATGACGCCTTATGTGGAAACGTGTATAAATCGTTATTCAAAAGTTAAATTTAACAGAAGTAACAACAATTTTGTTTTATCGATCGGAACATAGTTTTTTTATTGTTTCGCGGATTTACCCAAATAAAAATAATTACATTACTATTAACATTGATTATATTTTTATTATAAATACACCTCTTAAAATAAATTGTGTGTATGAATGAAGGCGACCATAAACTTATATTGTAATATAAAACTAAATAAATAATGAATCTAAATAAACATTAAATTATGTATTTCCTTTTATCGATATCAATCCATAAATTCAATATTCGACTTGACCACATCACTGAGTAGAACTTTTGAGAATGTTCTATTGAATAGAATAAATAAAAAATAAACTTTATCTTAATTGCATAAGGTTGATTTTGACTTAACGTTTTATTGAATATTAGTAAATTGAAACGAAATAAGACTTTTATTAGAAAACAATGAAAATCGTACTTACCGATGATACGAAACACCTCCATTTTTAAGATTTTTTCTCCTACTATCATTTTTACACTCCAAAACGGAACAATACGGCATAGCTAGGGAAATACGAATTTGTCGCGAGACTAGCAACTCGACGCGATGTTTGAACGCGACTGGGATCAGTTAAGCGTAAGAACTCATAATTGTGGCACGCGTGCCACGCCTACTTAGCACTTCCACTGTTTTTTCTGTTTCGTGATCTTTACAAAGACGAATAAATTGAATGTCACTGAGTATGGATTTTGCTATGAAACTTCCAAGTTATTTTATTCATAATTGAGATAATCGACTGCCGGTAATGTCTAAGTAACGACACTAATGTCGAACTAACGAAAACACAAAAACTGTAATCCGTTTCACGTTGATTTTTACCTACTCATGTCACACGAGAGTAAATAAACTAAAAAATGGGTTTAAACACACTGCACCATCAGCGATAAATTATTTTATTTTTGAAAGTAGATTTACTTACCACATTTAACTGTAATTAGGTAAATAATTCGTTTTTTTTTTAATACAAAATCGTTTATAACGTTTCAATACAATTATTTATTACATTGACAATACGACGACGATGATATTGGGAATTGAATAATTATCAACACACTTTCTTTTTATTCTGAATTTTGATCATGGTTAGACTTTATGTAAAAAAAACGACCAATAAGTACACATTATAATACAAGCAGCCCAAAAATATTATATTTTCTCTGCAACCCTTTTCTACATTTATAAAATTTCCTTTATAAAATTGATAAACCGCAATTGGGTTATATTAACAAAAAGACTTGTACAGACGACAGCACAGTCAGATTTCTTTATCCGGTTTTCAACTTTATCTCTAAAGCATTAAGGCTCAAGGTTGATTGGAAATATCTGACAGTTTCGAGTAGCTTGACCTGCTGTGGTCCGTATACAGGGTGTAAGGAGAACGCTTCCGAAGCCAGAACGTAGATTATATACAACCTAAATGCAAACGGATACCAATAACCTTTCGCTTTAAATTGATTATTTTCAAGACTTCATATTTCGTAAACAAGCATTGGATAGCGTACGAAACGTGAGGTCACTGACACGCAAGGTGACGTCGCACTACCGCGTCCGCGCTTATCCGCCGCCGAAAAGAGCCGATTTATACGCAATTTACAAACATCACTTTCAAAATCGCAATTGTAGTCCATTGTAAAAAGCTGACAGAGGCATTTTACGTACCTGTCTAAATCCTTTGCGACCTTATGAGGTTTGGCTCGAACTGAGTTCCATTCATTTCAATACAAAGCCGGGCCCGTCGCTGTGTCGATCCGTGAACACGAGGCATCAGTATTCCTCAACACATTCTTCACGTAGTTTATTAAAAACACTCACTATTCTGCCCCGCATTTCAACAGCACTGTCACATTCCCGATCAAACACTCTTTCTTTCACATACCCCCATAAAAAGAAGTCCAACGACATTAAGTCGGGTGAACGGCCAGGCGTGCGGCCCCAGCCTTCCGATCCAGCAGTCATTAAAAAGCTCAGTGAGACGCTCGCGGACGGGACGCGTAACGAGCATGCTTCCATCGTGCTGGAACCATGCTAGACGAAATTCAGCCACAGACACATTGTCTAGCATATCATTTAAATGTCCATTTATAAAATTAAGATATGCTGATCCATTGAGACGCTGCGGTAGAAACACTGGTCCTAGAATTCTTCTCCTAAACACATCAACATGTTGCCGTATTCACGAGCACTGTACACGTATGCCTCAGGCATTGTCTAAAACAACAAAAAGTTATAACTAAAAAGAATAAAACAGCACTAAAAACGTAACAATACCTAATAACTAAACACAAATTTAAAACTAACAAAACAATAATTAAATAATCGATTAAAAACGTAACCGCTCACGAACCGAGTCGGGAATGAACTGATTAATTATTTACTAAAGAAGTACTATGAAGGTCAAACAAGCCCGCGCGGACGTCGACAAACGCATTGGGGACATCCCCGCGTGAGCGAAAGAATAATTACGAGATCAGAAATCAATTCATTTTAATTGTTAGGAAATGTACTTATGCTTTATTACAAACTGTTTTCATTTTCTAACTTTTAAATAAGATTTAACTGGTTTCTTAGATTCAATTAATTTAATTATTCACTTTAAATTGATTAGGTTTACTTACTAAATGAAGGATCCAGTTCTTGCAATAAACGAGCACGCATCGTGTGACTTTAATTACATTATTATAAAGTTCAAATTCAATTGATTCACATGCGATGAAAAATTTTTAGTCAATTACAGCTGATGTCAGCGATCTTTTGCTTTATTTCATTTACTATCGATTATCGACATAATACAAAACTGTTATTAAATTCACGATCAATCAATTAAAACTGTTGACGCCTCTGTAATGTTTATTTTTCTTTATTTTAGCGGCGCTTTACAAAGGATTTTTATGGCCTTACAGCCACACTGCCGGCTGTAGGTATCTAAGTACCTTCGATATGGGCCTCAAGGTTAAGCAAAGTAAACTGGATTTTTCTGATTTGTAAATTTGAACGTTCAGATCAAAATAAAATTGTAACCCTGTTCAAGGGGAAAATCATTACGATCCTTGCACGAATGGAACCCGTAAGCAGATATCCCACAACTAGGTAGAAGTGAACTGAAAAGACATTTGCTTCAAGCGATCGAGTGAAGGTTAGTAGTTTAGGAAGATAGTCCGATCACATGGCCCCGCCGCACTAAGTCAGCCGGCGCATCGCCCGTCGCGCGTCGCGATGTCGGTGACCGCACGCGGTCTTTGAACTCGAGTCTATGCGCGAGCGTCAGCTGTCAGCTGATTATTTATTTACGAATACATTACTTGTTAGAGTTGTAAAGAAAAAAAAAATGTTTAATCGCAAATAATGGTTTCATTTAACTCATTTAACTGTTCCCACAGCATAGTGTACGAAAAATGCTTAAGTAAAATTGTTAAAAAAAATCCTCATTTTTTGATGGTATCGTATCGAGAATCACTAGCCTTATCACCTGTCTTCGTTTTCGGAAGCGTTTCCCTGACACCCTGTATGTATCAAAAATAAATTCAGCACATTAATCATAATTACTCTCCTCTGCGACATTTCAACTAAAAATGCAAACAAAGTTGTTACAGAGTTTATATTGAATAAAAATTACAAATATTGGCGCGCTACAATACTTTTTTTATTTTTGCATGACTTATGTAAACACATTGAATCTTTCAAAGTTATAAAGTTGTTTTTAAAGGTAAATTGACCTTTGTAGTGCTTTTAGATAATGAATCTAAGTAAATAGTCCCACATAATCATAGTTACAATATGTATATACCCAAGAATCTCGTGTTTCTATTATTTAAAAAAAACCGGTAAAGTGAAAATATAATTTTTTGAACGATGCGTATTAAAAAGTTAGTGGCATTACAGCAGGCTACAGACAAGCATGACGATTCAACATTGGTGAACTTCGTTCAATAATCGTTCAATTTTAATACTCTCATAGTACGATTATTAGCAGCGCTAAATTAGGCCTAAATCAAAACTGACTGGAAACTGAACGTTTTGTTAAGAGGTAATGGTCCCCTGATCTGGCCTTCCTTCTTGGGCACGACGCGCAGCGCGCTCGCCCATGGGCTCTTCGATGGCCTATATATACCTAAATTTTGCATTAACCTATATTCCTCTTGAACTATTTTGTATCTATGGTGTGGTAACGGTCTAGCGCGGGTGGGCCTGTAGTCTCTATATGGTGATAAGTATTATGACTAGGTGGTTCTATGTACGAAACCGGTTTGGTTATTTCTGAAAATTCTTTGAGCAAATCTTTGTACGGGTTATCTTGCTGGATACTAGATATAGATAGATCGGAACAATTACTACGGTTGCTTCTCTACTTAATTTGGTGAGACCATCAATCAACCTCTTATTATGTAAGTCTAGAACTAATTGGTGTGCCTTTAAAAAATCTGCTCCTATTATTGGCTGCTTTACATCGCAAACTATAAACGACCACTTATAACTTCTACGTAAACCTAAGTTTAAGTCTAAAGTCACTACACCATAGGTTATAATTTCTGAATTATTTGCGGCGTAAAGTTTATAGGTACACTTTTGCTTTTGCTTTGTTTTCACTTTACTTACAGGTATCACTGACACATTAGCACACGTGCCCACAAGATGCACAATTCCCGTTTTGAAGTCTTTCACACAAGGTCAGTGGTTTCCCGCGGCACAATCGTCCACCGCTGCTGACTGCACCGCGTCTAGTTTCCCGGCTTCTGCTCTTTCTTGACCCAATTACACGGTGATTCGCACATCCGCGCGTTGTTCCTGTAGCGGTAATGATGTCTGCATAGCCAGTCGGGAGACTCCGGTGTGCGCCGCGTCCGGCTTTTGGGTCTCGAACGCTGTTGCCATTGTCCACCTCCTGCGCTTCTATTTCGCCTCCTTACCTCATTTATTTCCTCGCGTAGTTCCTTCATTTTTGTTGCCAACTCCTTTAAGTGATCGGCTACCCTGTCACTTGATGACGCACTCGGTTTTATGGATGCTACTTCACCGTTGCCCAATGTTTCTGCTATCTTATCTGCTTTTCTCGCCATCTCTTTTATTTTGCCATCTTCACACATCGCCAACAGCGCGCGTACATTTGGAGTGAGCTTATCCAACCACAACCTTTTAAGTGGCTCCTCTGTCAAATTGCATTGTTTTTGCTAATGTTGACATTTTCCTGAGTAATTGTGACGGTTTCTGTGTTCCCAGATCCGTTACGTGCATTAATCTCTGGAATTGTTTATCTGCACTCTCCTCATAAACGGACAATAAACGCTTTTTTATCGTTTCATACTTGCCCGTTTCTGGCGGAGCTTCGATGATGTCGGTTACCTGCTGCAAAACGTCTGTAGGTAACTTTGCGAACCATATCGTACTTTTACGTGTCGCCCTGCTTCTGCGGTGCCATAATTGCCTCGAACTGGCAAAACCACGACAGCGGTAGTTCTCTCCAAAACTCTGGAACTCTCATTTGCACCCTAACGCTGCTGTTACTGGAGCTGACCCTGGAGGCCCCGTTATCCCTTGCGGGTTCATCTTGGAAAACGATGCACACGCGTTGCCTTATATCCACTTGACACGTTGCGCCCCTTTGCACCACGCAGTCCGTATGCCACCGCCTCGTACGTTCTATGTGAGTCGCCTACTCTATTGTTACTTAATTAATTTGAAAAACGTCGAAAGGTCACCAGTGTTGTGCGTGTTCTTTGTATGTAAGGGATTATCAAATAAAATGTGACTTCACTAAACAAATGTCTATAATTTTGGTTCCACAATATTTCATTATAACTAATTATGTACTACGTACGTGTAGAGGCAGGGCGGCGTACTGTAAGCGACTGGCGAGCCATACGCTCACGTCCCCCTATATCGCCAAAGATGCGACTCAGCACATCGCGGTTACCAAGTATGTAATGTTATTTTGAAATAAAAGCAGGATTTTCTTCTTAACAATATAGTTTTTATTTAATATTCCTGAGCTACACACCTTACACGTTTGGAAAGACAAGACAATGAATGACCAATGAGAACGGTTTAAAAAGCAATAGTACCAACATTAATATTTTAACACGTTAGTCTTGAAGTACAGCCAACATTACAATTATGAATAAACATTGCCATATTAATAACACCCCTTCTCAGTGTTCATATAGGTATACTTAAAAAGATGTGTTTAACGCTTTATTACTTTCACACGATGAATTTAACAAATTAATATTAACCAAAAAGTATAATATTACCTGAAGCTAGTACTATTGCATCTCTATATCTTAGTCTATAAAGTTACATTACATTGTGTTATAAATTTAACTAGAGAATCATTACACAAGGATTTTGTCAGCATGTCTGCTAATTGTTCAGACGTACTTATATACTGAATATTAATTTTATTAGCTTTAATCAAATCTTTGACAAAATGGTACCTTATATCAACATGTTTAAGACGTTTAACTGACTCTGTACTTGCATTTAAAATGGCTGACTGATTGTCGCAATACAAGTTTACTGGACTAATATTCTGTAAACCAAAATCATTTAATAAATTAAGGAGCCAGCACGCTTCACTAGCTGCCATGCTCATAGAAACATACTCAGCTTCAGTAGAAGATAAACTGACTGAAGACTGTTTCCTCGAGCACCACGCAATTAAACAATTTTCAAACATAAACAAATAGCCAGAGGTGGACTTCCTGTCCCTCTGATCACCTCCCCAATCAGCATCACAATAGCCGTGTAACATAGTACCTTTACATTTATAAATTATTTTATAATCTAAAGTATGGTTCACATAACGCAATACTCTCTTTAGTGCGCCTAGCAACACACTATATCCACATTTCTGATATCTGCTTAGCAGGGATACTGTAAAACTCAAATCAGGCCTAGTGCCAGAAACCGCATACATAAGGCAACCAATCATTTGCCTACATATTCTTTCGATGTCTTTATCATAGTGAGCAGAATCAAATATATTTGTATTGATATTTATATCCAGGGGTGTCAATATAGGTTTGGAATTTTCCATACCAAATCTTTTAAGTACATTTTCCAAGTAATTTCTTTGTGATAATACAGTGGTACCACTTTTTAAATCTTGTTTTACATTTATTCCTAAGAAGTTAGAAATCAATCCTAAATCTTTCATTTTAAATTCTTTATTTAATATTGCCTTAAGCTTTGTGACTTCATTATCATTTGTGCAAAAAATCAACAAATCGTCGACATATATTAATACAAATTATTTATTTGAACCTCTATATTTTGTATACATGCATGTATCACATTTTGACCTTGTAAAGCCTTCTCGAGTTATTACAGAATTAAATTTAATATTCCAAGATTTAGGTGAGCTTTTCAACCCATATAATGACTTATTTAGTTTAACTATATTATTATTTCCTAAATAAGCCCCTTCTGGCAGACTTAAGTACACATTTTCTGTAATATCACCATACAAGAAAGCCCCTGTGACATCCATTTGATAAATGGGTAAATTATAGCTTAGCAACTGGGGCATAAATGTCATTCAAATTAAGTACATCCTGTTGTTCGAACCCCCTGGCAACAAGCCTAGCCTTATACTGCTTGATATTATTTGAATTTATAATCTTAAAAACCCATCGGCTACTAACAGGCTTTGTATTTATAGGTAAATCACAAAACTCCCATGTGTTATTGTCTTTAAGAGTCTGAAGTTCTCTAGCTATAGCTTCACTCCACTTACCTGCATCACTTCTGCTCATGGCATCACTATAACTGATTGGCTCACACTCACTTTTGTCCAATTGCACATTATTGCACTTATAGAACTCTGTTTGTTTACGCACAAGCTTGCTCCTTTCCGGTCTGTGTGGACTTATCTCTTCTAGCAGGTGTTCTTCCTCACTACACCATGTAGTGAGGAAGAAGGTATTCGCTGTCAGAATTATTTTCTAGGGTACTGCTCGTAGGATCGGTCATCTCTTCGAGCTGACTTTCAGACATTACTACTTCATCAGAGTTTATCTCCGAACTACTTCCATGCAATAACTCTTCATCCTGATTTCGTAATACTAGAATTTCTCCTTCACCTCCCTTCATTTGAGGTTTTTCCTTTTCTTCTAGTAAGAAAACAATGTCCCTTTTTGTCTCTACTATATTCCTCTCAGCATAGTATATCCGATATCCCTTTACATTCTCTTCATACCCAACCATTAATCCATTCTCTTCTTTCTTATCCCACTTTCTTCTTCGTTCTTTTGGTATGTGTACGTATACTTCTGTACCAAAAGCTTTCAAATCATGGATATTAAACATTTTGCCGGTCCATGCCTCAAATGGAGATTTTTCATCTTCATGGCTCTTTCCCGTTCTATTTAACACATTCACAGCTTCAGCCCATAATTTCTTTGGTAAATTCTTTTCCTGTATCATAGTCCTTGCTGCTTCAATGAATGTTCTATTTTCTCTTTCAGCCTTCCCGTTCTGCTCGGGTGTATAAGGTACTGATGTTTGATGCGTTATTCCCCGCTTTGAAAATATTGCCTTCACATCACTGTTTACAAACTCCGAACCATTGTCACTTCTAAATATTTTAACTCTGTTTCCTGTAGTGGCTAGCACAATCTGTGTGATTTGTCCTTATATATATATATTTGATCTTTTGTTTATACAAAATACACACCTCGATAGTTCGAGTAGTCATCCTTTAAAACAACAAAGTACCTTGACCCACCAACAGACGGTTCTTCCATGGGACCGCAAGTATCAGCATGAATTAGTTCACAAGTCTTCGAGCTCTTGTAATCACATTTATTGAATGGCAATCTATGTATTTTTCCAACCAAACAACTCTCGCACTGTGGCTTAGATGTTTGTCTAACCTCAATGTTATGTTTGCGTAGGATATCTTTAATGTATGTGAAATTTTGATGCGCTAATCTTCTGTGCCACTCATTCAGGTCTTCCGGTATTAATTTTGCAATACTCACCGTGTCATAATTACTATTATAACGTCAATCCATGTAATAAGAGCTTCCAATTCTTTCCGCTACGGCACATAATTCGTTTGACATATAAAACTTACATGAACTGTCATCCGTCATCATGACATATCCATTGATATGCAGCATTGCCTCCTCCGACATCCGAGTAACCAGTAAAGTTTGCGCCTTGGCATCTTTGGCTTCCCATGAAGCTATCTCACTGGCATTTTCAGGCTTAATTTGGTTTCCCTCCACAATGTCCAACCAGCCATTGCCTCTCAACTGTACTTTAGTTTGAAATTTCCAGATATTCCAATTTTTGGCCCCTTCCAATTTGATCACACTGACATTGTTGTTGCCTTCAATTCCAAAGGACAAGGTCGTGTCCTTTCACCTGGAACAAGGACTCCTCGACGATGATTGTTCTGGGTTGCACAGCGCACCACGCCACAATGCCGCAATGAGGTCACTTAACCTCACTTTTCCTGCTCGCCGACTTTACTGTCGTAGCTCACTTCAAACTTTTTAACAAATAGGTATATGTGCCTGGGCCCATAACCTAATGTTATTTTGAAATAAAAGCAGGATTTTCTTTTTAACAATATAGTTTTTATTTAATATTCCTGAGCTACACACCTTACACGTTTGGAAAGACAAGACAATGAACGACCAATGAAAACGGTTTAAAAAGCAATAGTACTAACATTAATATTTTAACACGTTAGTCTTGAAGTACAGCCAACATTACAATTATGAATAAACATTGCCATATTAATAACACCAAGCCGCTACAATATCATTGTTATCTTTGTGTGTAACTTAAGCTGGAATGTTATATTGCGTGTTTTTTAATTTTTGTTTTATTTTTGTAGTGTTTGTTTTATTTTTTTCCCCACTGTAGGTACCTGCCGCTCCCTACAGTATTCAGGCTAATCTGTCGGTACGACCCTCTGCCCAGATGGACTACAAATCGCTAAGCTTCGTGGGAACAAGTATGGAAAAAAACAATAAAAACAAAACACAACAACAAAAACGGACCGGAAACAAAAATGACGACGACAATAGGCAAGCATTACTGGACTCTGTAAGCAATAGACGGAAAGGAGTGACACGGATGCGAATTGCGCCACCGGGCGATCATCTGTGATCACGCCGTCAAGCGAGATGGGATGTGATGCACTGTCGGCCCGGAGCGGTTTCTCGCAGAAGCACTGGGCGAACAGTGCATCGGAAAGTGAGGGAACTGGGTCCGGAAATTCGGATAAACCGGCTCCCAAGATCCTGAGGAAGGGTGCTGGCAGGGGCAGGTCCCAACATTCTGTGGGTCTCTCTCAGGCCAGAAAATTCTTGAAGAATGGGCCTTCGGACTCGGAGTCCACACTAAAGGCTTCCGAGGACGAATCCCATTCTTCGAGACGAGACGGAGGGACTGGCCCTCGGTGGCTGCACCCTTGACCTCCCATCGAGGGCTGAGGAAGGGGCGGCAGTAATGTAGAGGGTTATTAAGAAGTCCAAGAACCTGAAGGGGACGTGTATCCGGGAGATCAGGGATGCATCGGGCAAAATGCTCGAAGCCGTTAGATCCCTAGAATCCCGGAAAGAGGACGAGGAGGTTCGAAGGCTGAGGGCGGACAACAAGCGCCTGCAGGGGCAGCTGTCGGCCCTACAGAAGGAGGTGGCAGCTATGCGTAGGGCTTTCTCGGAAAGAGAGAGCCCTCGCTCTTAAAAGAAGCGGCCCCAGGAGCCGGTCCCGGAGCGGGTCCCGCAGCCCCCGTCTTCCGGGGGTATATCGCGGGACGATTTTGCACGGGGTATGGAGGTTCTTTAGCGCGAGCTGATGAACCATTTTGGGGGATCATCAGCGCGCGACTGGAGGGCCTCGAAAAGGATGGCCGCCTACAGCCGGCGAAGTCCCACCGTCCCTCCCTGGCGGCCGACAGGCGACAGAGCCAGCCCCCAGCGACAGAAAGACAGAGTGGGGGGGCAGCTTAGCCGGCATCACTCATGCCGCCGGCTAACCTGCCCAAGAAGGCCAGGCCGGCTAAGGCAAAGGACCCGAGCGGGACAAGCAAGGCGAATCGACCGAGCGCGCGCGGAGGGGCAGCGGCCCCTGCCCTCGAGCCAAAACGCGCCCTGGAGCAGGTCGCCGGAGGCTCCAGGGCGGTGCAGCCTCTGGTCCTGTAGAGGGAGTTGTGGGCCAAGGTGGTCCGTAAGGGCAAGAAGAAGGCCACCGCTGCCCCTGCTCCCGCTCTCACTTCAGGCTAGAAGCCAAAGGGGCCCAAATGGGCGGCCTCAAAGAAGGCATCCAAGGCGCCAAAGAGGCCCGCCGTGCTGGTGGCCCTCAAGCCAGAGGCCGTAAGGGAGGGCGCCACGTACGTGGACGTCCTCAGGAAGGCGAGGGCGGCCATCAGCCTCACGGAGCTTGGGGTAGGGCCGGGTAAAGTCAGGAGAACCATGACGGGAGCCGTTCTCCTGGAGCTCCCTAAAGAGACCTCCCCCTCCCAGGCCGACGTCTTGGCCAAGAAATTGGCTGAGGTGGTCGGGGAGGTGGCCGAAGTTACTCGGCCCCAAAAAATGGCGGAGATCCGTGTGGCGGGCCTCGAAGAGTCCGAGTGATTTCGGGTGGGCACCATAGCCCACCCGAAGGGCACCATAGCCCTGGGAGCACGTGGCACGGGCTCTGCCCGGGTGTCGTGCCCCATAGAGGCCGCCAAAGGACTGGCGGAGCGGGGCAAGGTGGTGGTGGGTTGGAGCGTCGCCTCCATCCTCCTGCTGGAGCAGCGCTCCATACGCTGCCGCAGGTGCCTGGAGAGGGGGCACACGGCGGCACACTGCCCGTCCACCAAGGACCGGAGCCGGCAATGTTTCCGGTGTGGCCAGCAGGGCCATTTGGCGTTGGGCTGTAAGGCCCCTGAAAAGTGTGCGCTATGCGCCGACAGGGGCTTGCCCAGCGGCCACAAAATGGCCGGCTCCGCCTGCAATGCCCCTCCGTTCCGGGGCCGCCCCGCAGTGGGACCGCCGGCAGCCGGCTTTGTGGCCACCGCAACAAAGGGACACCGATGGACACTGCTAATGCCCAGTAGGTCGGTTCAGAGGGCAGCTCCACGCCCCGTGTTGGTGGCAGGAGACTTCAACGCCAAGCATGGCGCGTGGGAGTCTCCTGTCACGAACCTTTGCGGTGAGGACTTGCTGGAATGGGCCCACTGCTTGGGTCTCCAGGTCCTCAACCGGGGTAACACCCCGACGTGCGTAAGGTGGCAGGGTGAATCGATAGTGGATGTCACCCTGGCCACCTGGCCAACCGGGTCCGGAACTGGCGGGTGGAGACGGCGGTGGAGTACTCGGATCATAGGTACGTCCGGTTCGAAATCTCCACGGTGGGCCCTGCGGCCCCGCTCCACCTAGGCCCAGCGGTAGGCGCCTCCTCGTTCCCGAGGTGGGCGCTTGCGCACCTCCGAGAGACGTCGCCGAAGAGGCGGCGGTGTTCCAAACGTGGACCGAACCGCGCCGGCCCACCTCACTGGAGACTCGGACGGCATGGCGGACCTCGTCATTGAGGACCTGGAAGTGGTCTGCAGCGCCGCCATGCCCAGGGCCCGGGGCTACCACCGGAGGAAGCAGACATACTGATGGACGCAGGAACTCGCTCACCTGCGTGCCGCCAGTATGGTTGCACGGCGCGGCTACCTGAGGTGCAGGAGGCGCGCCGTAAGGGGGAAGACCGTCCTCTTCGCCGGGCGTACAGAGAGGCCCATCGAACCCTGCGCACCGCCATGTGCAGGGCAAAGGTCGCTGCCGCTGAGGAGTTTCTGGCACTCCTCGACAGCGACCCCTGGGGAAGGCCGTACAGGATGGTGAGGGGGAAGCTGCAGGGAGCGGCACCCCCCACCTTTTGTATGGAGCCAGGCCTGCTTAGAATGGTCCTGGAAACTCTGTTTCCGAACCCGGGGCCCTTCACACCCCCCAGGATGCCCGCCTCCAGCTCATCCACTCTGGAGGTGTGGACCGATGGGCCTCAAGGCTCCGGGCCCGGACGGGGTCCCTGCGAAGGTGGTGGCACTAGCCATGGAGCACCTGGGGGATCGCTTCCGAGCGGTCATGGATACATGCATCGCGACGGGCCTCTTCCCCAGGAGATGGAGGGTGGGCAGGCTGTGCCTCTTTCGCAAGGACCGACGTCCCCTCGACTCACCGTCGGGCTATAGGCCGGTCGTGGTCCTGCATGTAAGCGGCAAATGCTTCGAGAGAATTTTCGCCTTTCGCATCCCGAAGCACCTAGAAAGCCGTGGGCTGCAGTTGGCGGACTGTCAATACGGCTTCAGGGCCAGTCGGTCCACGATGGACGCTTTGGCTCGCCTGAAGAGTTCGACTGAGGCGGCCACAGCAAGAATTGAGGGTGTCGTCGCGGTGTCGTTAGACATCGCGAACGCGTTCAACACCCTCCCCCACGAATGCATAGAGGCGGCACTCAAGTTCCATGAAGTGCCCATTTACCTCTGCGCCCTCGTGTCGGACTACCTTCGTGAGAGGAAGGTTGCCACGGATGGTTGTCATCTGCTTCGCGGACGACACTCTGGTCGCGGTGAGGGCGCGCGAGTGGGAGGAGGCGGTCCACCTCGCGTCGGTCGGCACCTCTCTGGTCGTCCGACGCATCCGCCTCCTGGGGCTGGAAGTGGCCGTAGGAAAGACGAGGGCCATGGCCTTCCACGCCCCGCGACGCAGAACCCTCCTGGGGCTGCGTATCCGAGTGGAGGGGGTCCAGGTTCCCATCGAGGGGCACATCAAGCACCTCGGCCTGATCCTGGATCCCCGCTGGAGTTTCGAGGAGCACTTCAGGCTCCTCGCCCCGCGGCTGTGCTCCGTCGCAGCCGCACTCGGACGGCTCCTCCCCAATTTGGGGGGACCGAATTCGGCGTGCCGTCGGCTGTACCATGGTGTGGTGCGGTCGATGGCGCTCTACGGAGCCCCGGTGTGGGCGGAGTGCCTTTCCCGGCGCACAGTGGCCCTGCTGCGGAAGCCGCAGAGGTTCAACGCGACACGGACCGTGCAGGCGTACAGCACGGTCAGTCATGGGGCTGCCTGCGTGCTCGCGGGCACGCCCCCGTGGAAGATCGATGCCCTGGTTCTGTCCCAGGTGCATCGACACCGTGTCGCGGCACGGGAACGGGGAGAACGACCCGCCTTCAAGGAGGTAAGGCGGGTCCGAATAGCGGCTCAGGGGGAGGCCCTGAATCGGTGGAAGGAGGCACTCTGCTCCCCAGCTGCCGGCCACCGGACGATTGGAGCGATTCGTCCGGTGTTGGAGGGATGGGTTGGGCGCCGGCATGGTAGCCTCACCTACCGCTTGGTGCAGGTACTGACCGGACATGGGTGCTTCGGTCACTATCTGCACCGGGTCGCCCGTCGGGAGGAGTCGACGCGGTGTCACCACTGCGACTCTCTCGACGACACGGCCGAGCACACTCTGGTGGAGTGCCCGGCCTGGCGAAACGAGCGCCGCGACCTCGTTGCGGCGCTCGGAGGCGGACGCCTCTACCTGGCAACCATGGTGCGAGCCTTGGTTGAAAGCGAGAGTGCATGGGAGGCTGCTCGAGGGGAACCGAGTGGTTTTAATGGGTATTCCCGGCTCCGGCTGGGCGAGCCCCACATACGACCGTCGCCTAGCTAGCGGCGGGTACGGTGCGTAATGCATTTCCACTCGCAAAAAAAAAGGTAGCTGTGTTGTGTTGTCCACACTATCTCTATACAATCTGTTTTTTATAAGTGATGACCTTATAATTGGCTGGCAGTAAGACATACATTTTATTTTATTCTGTTTGTTTTAGCTGTAAGTTGTTTATAGTTAATAAATAAATAAATAAATATTGGCCTGGCAGATCTTGAAGGCGGAGTAACTTCAAACACTTCTGACTCTGATAACGGCGTATTTTCTCGTGCAAAAGTGTTTGTGATGCTTTTCAGTATTAATCATTTGGCTCGGTACACGGTACAGTGTTCTTTCCACTTCTTTAAGGCAGCTCTGTGCTCACGAGGTGTCATATCCTTTACAAAATTTCGCAAACATTTTTCTTTTTTCTTTTGGAACTTCAACTTCTTCTTTTGTCGGTCTCCGTGGCGCAGCGGTCAACACGCCTGCCTGCGACGTGGAGGCCCCGGGTTCGATCCCCGGCCAGGTCGTGATGGAAAACGATCTTTTCCTGATTGGCCTGGGTCTTGGATGTCTATCTATATATGTATGTATTATAAAATATAGTATCGTTGAGTTAGTATCCCATAACACAAGTCTCGAGCTTACTTTGGGGCTAGCTCAATCTGTGTGATTTGTCCGTGTCCGTATATATATTTTCTCTCATTTCTTCTCTCTTTTGAGGGTCATTTTTTCTTCTTTGGTAATGTAATCGCTCTGCTTCTCGCTTTTTCAATAGTTGTTCCTCACGGAATAACTTTTTCTTTTTAGGAACCATATTTCGTGCGTTGGCCAAACTGTCTAAAATAATTAAGTTAATTACTAATGCTAAATTAATATAATGATATTATGAAACGATTAATGATACGTGGTTAATTCTTGCACTAATAATACAGACGAACGGATAAATGTACCCAAATAGTACATAAAAACAATTAATTGCAATTTTTGACTGAGGACTGTTGCCAGGGGACTGGGTATTTTCGTTAGATTTAACAATATTTAGAGAAATGAAGTAAACTAGTTTATTAAAAATGATCGGTTCATTTGAGACATAAATAATATACAATAATTATAGATAAATTATTAAAGTAATTAACATACAAAATTATGACTTACCAGAGGACTGTGTAGTGTAGCAATCCAAGCGCGTGTTCTCCCTACAAAGGACGCTTTGACACTAAACAAAATGGCGTCTTAACGGCGCATTCAGCAAGGTTGCCTACTTCACAGCAATTGTGTTTAGTTTCATTCAAAAAAATATTCCTAAATATTGTAATTTTTCTGTATTATGGACTTAAATTTTTGGCAGGGGACTTTTTGAAAATTTTGGGGACAGAGTTTACAGGTGTTTACTAAATAAATAAAATTCATAAATGGACCGTTTTTAACGAAAATAATATAATTAAGTAATATTTCTTTATGATATTGACTGCCAAATGTATATAATTTCAATAATTTCTGAGTATATCCCATTTCTATGTGGAAAAACAGTGATGGGGACAGGGAACTGTATTTTTAGAGCTTCTATCAAATCTAGAAAAAAACTTAAAATAGCTGTGGTTATGAAAACTTGGGTCCTTTAAGTTTAGGAATTAAAATTTCATTAGATGGGTTTTTTTTTTCATAATTTACTTACTTTTTAAAAAAAAAGATGGGGACAGCCTATTACGAGGTTACAGAGAATTGCCTATATTGCTTCCCGTGCAGCACCACGAATAGTTTTATTCATTTTAAAGCAGTTGAAAGTATTTTTTTGTGAAAACAACCTAAGAACTCGACAAAATTAGTAAAAGCCACAAACATATACAAGAAAACAAGTCAGTTTGACAGTTCTTTAGTGTTGCCATCATTAGTAAACATTGTAGTTCCAAGAAATTTTTATTTCTACCCTTTTTTGCCGCACTGGATACCTATATCGTTGTTGAGAACTCATACTACAAAGTTCACACAAATCGACTGACGGCGACATCTCGTGGCAGAGAACGACACCATACGCTACGTAATAGCAAATCTTCACCGTGATTGGTTTTACCAAAAATATTGTTACCTTTCCCCTATCCTCGAACTTGTGTATAAGATGGCGAATACATAACTTAAAAACGTCAAAAACCCAACACATTGTTTTAATCAAAATCCTCAACACTATAAACCCTAAGTTTTCACAAACTTCACCGCTGCCGCTACAATCGTTTTTATCAAATCTAATGATCACAAAGTGGTCTGTCAATTTGTTTTACTTTACGGACCGGGGAGATAGACATATTAAAGACAGGTTTAATTTTAAGAATCAATTTTATTTATGTATTATAATAATTTAAAGTCAAAATCTGTTATAACAACATCGAAGGGACTAGTTCATATTTAGTTGTAAAAACTGATAGCTCTAACAATCAGTGACAAGTATTCATAGGAGAAATAATGGCCCCGATTCACAAACTAAACTTATTTTAAGTTACGTGCATCTTTTTCTTTCCATTTCCTTAAGAAAAAGACGGAAGATAAAATGTCAGTTTAGACCTATCAAATTAAGATGAGTACTCCATAGACAGTTTAGACGCGTTTAAAAACATGGCGACTAAAAATACGCCAGTTTACGTCAGGAGCGCACTAATTTGGCAGGTCTAAACTGACATTTTATCTTCTGTCCTTTTCTTAACGAAATGGAAAGAAAAAGATGCATATAACTTAAAATTAGTTTAATTTGTGAAGAACAGAATCGGCGCCAATATGTATATGCATGTAGGAAATTAAACCACATTTTGTTTACTTCAATACAAACATATAATATAAAAGAACAATATCATTTTTCCGTCATTTCTGTCTGCATAAAATCTGTAATTTTAATTTGTTTGGAACACTTCTCTCATGCATAAAATTTTTGTAATTCATGTTAGATTTTAATCAGTATAACGTACGATTTCCTTGCATGTGGAACTGCTCATTAAAAAGAACAATCTTTCGTAATACACTAACAGCATTGAGAGCGAATTACGTGTACTGCATCCGAAGGTTCGAAAAAAAACCAAAGTTACTTATAATTAATTTAATTAAAAAAGAAAGAAATTACAATTAAACTTAAGTGAAACCTATACGGTGCTAGAATATGGAATAACAATTCTTATAATAAAATGAATAAAATTAATTTGCTGTTTCGGCGATTCGTCGCCGAACGGACGTCGTCGGTCCACCTGCACTTTTGCTGCGTCGGCGCTCTCGTCTTGTAAAGTTGTTGTGTTGAATTGGCTGCGTTGACGATGTCGTTTAGGGGTCCGTACTTAACACCTCCATCCGTAGAACAGCAACTATTTTTTCACATTAAGGGAAAATGTTGCTGGGACCTCTTTATGGTTCTTGATCTCTTCGTATGTGTGGATCTTGAGAGTTTGTTGGTTCTCTTTGTTTTCTGAACTTATACTCCCCAACATTTCTTTTTGCGGCTTATGATGAATATACCAATAATGACTGCGCATACTACTATGACATAAAGGAGTATCGTTGTATGGTACATGACAGATGACTGGGTCTTCTCTAATTCTATAGGTTTTTCCAGTAAGACTTTGTTCTGGATGCTGTGAAGTTCTTCTAGGTTTACTAATCTGGAGCCAATGTGAGCGAAAACTTCAGTCTTGTTTAATTCATCGTAGGGTATCTTCGATAATTTCAACGGTTTACCTTTTATCTCGTTCCCGTCATTAATTATGCTGAACTCTGGTGTCTGGATATAGCAATCTACAGGGATAGTGATGAGATAGCTTCCTTGTAGTGTATTGAAAACTTTTCTGCCGCAGGTCGATTGTACTTTTGTAGGTTGTGGTAGTGAAAGTACGTAGTGTTGGTCGTCCAACTTCTCTATTGCTTCTTTAGTTAATGAGATCGTAGTTAACTGACAGGTGTTCTTCAGGGTTTGTCGGGTGATTAGTTCCTGGATACAGTCAGGTTCGGTGCGGACTTGATGACTTATCTTCTTATCACAGAGATAGATGCTGTTGTACTTCGGGCATTCAGTCTCTATGTACACGAATGATTTCTCGGTTGTTGCTAAATAAGGAGTAGGGGGTACAAGGGTTAGTTGATTTTCATTGGGGAAAATGGATAACTTATATAAATCATATATATCATAGGAAGCGATAGGGAATTTGTAAATTATTACTATTCTTTTTCCAACAAAATCTGAACCTGGCTTAATCAAATCGTAGTATTCTCGTAATTCTAAATTTATTATTTGATCTGGATTATATAACGATTTTAATTTATCTATCATAGATTTTAAGACATCTATATCTATCATTGAATAATGGGTACTAGATGAATGTATGAACGCTAAAATATTCTCTATCCTAATTATCTCTATCATTATATCTTCTACATTATTAGTTATTATACTTAATATTTGAGCGAGCTTAGTAAATCTCACTAAATTATAATCTTTGAGTGCATCTCTTTCTAAGAGTAGTTCTAGGGATGCGTTAATTTTTGCCTGGTTTGACGCTAATTGTTCTAGAACAGTATTATGTTGAGACACCCATTCTTTACACAAACTGATATGGTTATTAAATTCAGAAGTTATCTTGTAGTCGTTGTCTTGCAAGATTTTAATAGTTTCAACATATTTTATGGCATCTTGATAATCTAGATTGCCTGTAACACTTTTTATTACAGACCCTAGGCTATCTATTAAACCTCTTTTAACTCTAACTAGTTCTAGGGATTTTATACGATTCAATACCTTGTTAAGTTTATTGGTAAGGTAATCAATTTGATATTCGTAACTAGAGTATGCTCTACTACTTAGTTTTATCTTAAATATTTCGAGTTAAGTTTATACTGATCCTATCTTATCTTCAACATCAGTCAGCTATATAAATTATACAAAAGAATGATAATATATCGTTAATCAGGTTGCTCCTAGTTTGTATGGTAATAGTCCTGTTCCGTCAGCTAAAGTCTCAATTCTTATGTCTTGAGGATGCGTCGCCGGTATTATCAGTAGTAGTAGGCTCCTGTAACAATTGGTTACTTTTAGGTACTCGTTTCAGCCGCGCTTTAGCAACGGGGCCGCGTTTCCTTGAGGTATATTTAGATATGGATTGGTAAGTCAGCTAGAACGGTGTCTTGCGTGTAATGTGGCGCAACTTTCTGACGACTGGCGAGTGGGTTTTTGATAAAAACTTGCTGTTGAGGGACATATTCTATTTCGAGTTCACGTGATTTATTCCTATTTTCAATTAAAGCTGTCCGGTTTATAAGAGAAGATTCATTAATTATATCGTACACCTGTTTCATCTGTTGTCTATGATTCTGCGCATATTGCTGTAGGACATGTTCAGTAAAGTCAACGTTAATTGTATCTCGTGGGTCAAAATGTCCATTGAATAGATCGAAAGGCCTACACTTGGTAAAGCTATGGATAGAGCTGTTATATGCTATAATAGCATATGGCATGAGATTAACTACTGGCTCATTTTTATGTTGTAATTTAATAATTCTAATATGTTCCAATAATGTCGAGTGAAATCTTTCTATATTACCGTTATCGTTTGGACTGTGGGGTAAGGTTTTATGATGAACTATTTTATGAATACGTGTGAATTCAGAGAACAATTGGTTCGTGAATTCTGTGCTCCAATAGCGACATTTGAAGCGTCGGTGGTAAGGTTAAACTCTTTGGTGAAATCAAGGTAACTGTAGGATAGGGTCATTTGTAAGTAATGTTTTGCATTTAACAAAGACATTAACGTATTCGGGACTATGGACTACTTTGCTACCTTCCTTGAGACAACGAGTAAGAGGCTTTGTAAGGCGCGAGAAGCGGCGGCTCTTTTGGTGTGTTCGGTATAGGGTACTTTTCAATGGCTGAGATCTTGTCGGGGTTAGGCTTAATGCCGTCTCTGCTATTTATGTGCCCCAGGTATGCGGGTTTCTAGCTTCAAGAATTATGACTTGTCCATCTGAATTTTGAAGTTAGATTCCCCAAGTCTTTGGAAAACGCGTTCCAGGTTATCCAGGTGTTCCTGAAGTGATGAACTAAACACGATAATGTCATCTAAATACAAGACAGATGCTATTTCGTAGACCTCTAAGTACATTGTCCATTACTCTTTGGAAAGTTGATGGTGAATTCTTCAAACCCATAGGCATTCGAAGAAATTCAAAATGACCGTGTTTGACATTGAATGCGGTCTTAGGCATACCTAAGACCTAGAAATGCTAAATCTTGAAGTTTTTGATTAGATACTTTATTTTGTAACCTGGTTTTATTTTTTAAACTATAAATAAATCTAAATATGTAAGCTACCACTCTTTGTAAACGATTTAAATTTGAATATTTATGGAGTAGTGTGTGAATGAACGATGGATTTTTATGAGAGGAATGTACATGATTTTGTAAATCTGTGAGAAAAGAGTGATCTGTGAAGTTCGATGTAATGACTTCTGGTAGATCCAGTTTCACAGTTTTGTTGGGCATACCAGGCCAGTCTTTTTCGTTATTTAACAAAAATTGTGGGCCCGACCACCATAAAGAACACTCGCTGATAAGGTCAGCCTTCAGCCCACGAGAAACAAGATCTGCCGGATTTTGTCTGGACGGCACGTAACTCCACGTATGACCTACAGTGCTCTCCTGTATGTTATTGACTCGATTACGCACATAAGGTTTTAATAGACTTAGTGAAGTATCTAACCAACTCAACACTATTGTAGAATCACACCAAAACCGGCATCTAGTTACAGGCGAATGGTAGTGGGCTTTACTGGTGCAACACGATTTTTCGATGCAAAAAGTTGTACCTTAACTGAACCTTCCCTGTTCACCGACTGGAGGTAGATGCAACAACCGAAAGCTCTCTCGGATGCGTCTGTAAAAACATCGACGTTTAGCCATCTCATATGACTCACTTAAAATGTTCGGGTTGTCCTTTAAAGGTATGGTCACAACAAAACGACCCTGATCATCTCGAGTGGTGTTATGGCGGAAATTTTCTTCGCATGCACGTTCCTCCTGTGACAAAGCATACTTGGATGGTACGGAATCTGATTCCCAAAACCTGTTGAGGTTATTATTCAATTCACCCATAGACACGTTGCAGTAGTGTGATTGCCTATTAGAAGATGAACGCAATGGAACCGGTCCTGAAAGTATCCATCCGAATCTTGTTGCGTGAAGTTTGGGTTGATTTCTACCTAAATTTATTGATGAAGAACCTAAGATATTCCAAAATACTTCCGCGCCAACAAGAATGTCGATGACAGATGGAATATGGAAAGATGGATCAGCTAATTGAATGTCTGCTGGAATGTTGATGTTGGTAACGTCTACAACTGCGGACGGCAATATCCTAGTAATTTCAGGCAGTATGATACATGTAATAGTTTCCCCATAGCCACCATTTCGAGCCTGAATTGTAAATCTACAAGACTGTGTGCTATTAGATGTTTGCCTGTTTATACCTGATATTGTGGAGTTAACGTTACGTCTAGACAATCCCAGCTTGTGGCACAGTGTTTCAGTAATAAAGTTGGCTGTGCTACCATTATCAAGCAGGATCCTGGCGTCGGACTTCTCACCTCGGTTGTTGACCACCGTCACCAGAGCTGTGGAAAGTAAAACAGAACGGGTAGTACTGTCTGCAGTGTTACTTGACAGAACAACGCTTTCTGACGTGTCTCTTTGTAACTGTACACCTTCAGAAACGTCAGCAAGTACACTAGGCAAAGCAACACTAGGCATTGGATCTTGTACATTTAGATTAGGCTTATCTACGTGTAAAAGCATATTATGTCTGCGATTACAATATGATATGAATTATGAATATGAATTACAATATGAATAGATTACAGTGTGATAATTTGCAACGCTTACTTGAATGCCCAGGACGTAGACAATTAAAGCATACATTAAGCTCCTTCACCTTTGTCAAACGATTTTCTAGTGGCAGCTTGCGAAACTCATCGCACACATACATAAAGTGATCCTGTTTACACAACGGATATTTAAAATCTTTTGTATATGTTTTATTATTAATTTTATTTTTGTTAATATTCTGTGCGTCTACTATGTGACTGTTAGTGCCTTTCTACTGTTAGTGCCTGTCTACCCTTTCTTTTGCCGATTCACTATGTTCCACAGTCTCTAACAAATCAGCCCTCCTACTAACAAACGAACAAAATTCTGACAAAGTAGGAGGTATACGTAAATTATTGCGATATTCTTCCCAGTCTCTTTTAGTAACTTTGTCAAGGCGACTACTCATCATAAACACCACCAGTGTACTCCACTGATCAGTGGGCTCGTTCAGCGATTTCAAAGCCCTAATTTGTTTATTTATACTATCTATTAACTGACGCAATGCTACACATGACTCCCCTGACACTATTGGAATATTGAACAAAGCTTGCACGTGGTTATTAACTAAAAGTCTACTATTATCATACCACTGACATAGCAAATCCCAAACTAATTGATAATGCTCGCCTTTGAAATCTATATTTTTTATAATTTGTTGAGCATCTCCCTCGAGCGACGCACGTAAATAATGGAACTTGCTAATGTCGTCGATTGCACTACTACTATGTATAAGCGAAAGGTAAGTGTCTCTATACTCTAACCAACACTGATAGCTACCATCAAAATGTGGTAAATTAATTTTAGGTAAGCGTACAAAATTTTGACGGAACGATGCACCTGTGTTTTTGTCTGCTGAGCCCCCTACAGACCCGCCTTCCATGCCGGCATCAGCACTGATAAGCAAACTGCGTGCCTGTGCTGCCACTGCGTGGTACCGCTCCTCAAACTTGGCACGTTCTTGATACGCTTCGTCTGGCTTATCCGAGAGCACCTCAATCTCCAACTGCAAATTATCAAATTAATAGGTATTTTAATTATTTTAGTGCTGTTAGCGGGCATAATGTCATATAAATTTACATTACGAGAGTTAGGGTGTCCCAAAAACGACACGTCACAGTGACACTGGAGTTAGGCCAGCACAAGAGGCATCGAACAAGCCTAACATGACCTCAGTAAAAGTTGCTCGGTTTTCAAGATATTTCCAATTTAAACTTTTTCTAAATTTTCAAGTTTCTTAACATGTTCAGTGCTAGCATTATGTTAGATAGCCCTCAGGTTTCCATTTTTCTTTTGCACTCTTGTTGCGAATAGTTGCTTAAGATGATAGAAGTGTTATTTCGTTGACAACTTATGTAAAATGTGGAAAAATACTGGATTGAACTTGAAAAAAATTGAACAACGAAAAATAACTTTCAACTTTGATCACTTGCCGTGAAAAAAATTTCAAAGAAACTAAATGAGCAAATAACTTTAAAAACTTGCATGTGTTATGCCAATTCCAAAATGGTATAACACATATATCTTATTGGTTTAATA
This sequence comes from Sesamia inferens, assembly GCA_037179545.1. Taxonomy (NCBI): domain Eukaryota; kingdom Metazoa; phylum Arthropoda; class Insecta; order Lepidoptera; family Noctuidae; genus Sesamia; species Sesamia inferens. Next base: position 8,205,053 of record CM073935.1, on the reverse strand, counting down.
AGTTTACAGTAAATGCTCGAACTGTCTCCCTTGAACTCTAATACATAAGTGACATCGCCTAATAAAATTACGGCTCAATGTTCTTAAGCTGATTTCTGATATGGTGCGAGCTGCATCGAATACACGTCGCCGTAACTATTCTTCGGATCTTATTGGTTTCGCATAAACTTTGTCTTTTAGACAACCCCAATAAAAGAAATCTAAGGGATTTAGATCCGGGGAACGCGGTGGCCATGAAATTGGCCCCTGTCGCCCAATCCATCTTTCGGGGAATGCGTTGCTTAGGTACTGACGTACTGGTAAGGCATAGTGTGCTGGGCAGCCATCTTGTTGGAACCACATCCTTCGTCTCAGCGCCAACGGAGTATCTTCCAATAATACAGGAAGGTTGTTTCGCAAATGTTCTAAATAATTTTGTCCATTCAGAACAGGCGGCAACTCGACCGGTCCCAATATTTGACCGTTGAAAATTCCCGTCCACAGATTAATTTTAAATTGGTACTGTGATCGGTCTTCTCTTTTTTCATGTGGGTTGTCTAATTGCCAGCTATGGATGTTGTGCAAATTGATATACCCATCCCTTTTGCAGGCTGATTCGTCGCTCCATAACACTTCATTGAAGAAATTTGGATTTTCTCTCCATTTCTGAATCATTGTCCGGCAAAACTGGACACGCGCAGCGTAGTCCGCCGGAAGCAGTGTTTGGACGCGTTGGATATGGTAGGGATGGTATTTGTGGCGTTTTAAAATTCGATGTGCCGAAGATTTGGGAACACCAGTGCGGCGTTCAATAATTCGCACTGAAGTTCCTGGCTCCTCTCGTACTTGCTCTAACACCACGTTGTCGTCAACAGTCCGAGGTCTTCCTTCTGAGTGACTCACTCCAGGTAATCTGCCATCACGATAAGCGTTCACAACTCTTAAGATCACTTCGTAAGTCGTCGGATTACGGTTTGGATATCTTTCGGAGTATAATCTTGCAGCCAATCTTGCGTTGTACGAAACATTGCCTCGATTGGAAACCTGCCTGGTTTCGCCGTAAATCAAGTGCATGTCCGAGTAGTCACGGTGAGTGTATTGGGTACCACGATTTGCCATCGTTAATAAGACAGTTCCGTAAAGCAATATCAGTGTCCAACAGAGCGCCGAGTTGTCGTTCAAACAGAAATCAGAGTCCAGAGAAAAGCCAAGTCGATTTAAATTAAGGAATACACGGAAACAAGGAACGCAGAGATTAACACGGTTGTCGTACGAAACGCAAGGTAACGAACTGTCGTAACAACTTGATTTGCAGTGCAGGGCCATAAGAATTAAAACTACAACCCCTCTTTCTTCTCCATTTCTTTGAAAAGATGATAACGACACGTACGTCAAAAACAAAGCTATTTGCTTACAATATCTAGCCGACAAAAGGGTAATAAACTATCCTTATCTTTCATTCTCATGCATTTGACAAACAAAAAAGCTAATAGATAACAATAACAATGCCTTATCGTTGCGCGTGACATTATTTTTTTACCTGCTAGCGGTAGCTTCCGGGGTTCCTAGTATTAGTGAAGCATTAAAAAATCGTATAATATTAAAATAAGACACATGTGTTATACCATTTTGGAATAAGCATAAGACATGCAAGTTTTTAACGTTATTTGCTCATTTAGTTTCTTTGAATTTTTTTTCACGGCAAGTGATCAAAGTTGAAAGTAATTTTTCGTTGTTCAATTTTTTCAAGTTCAATCCAGTATTTTTCCACATTTTACATAAGTTGTCAACGAAATAACACTTCTATCATCTTAAGCAACTATTCGCAACAAGAGTGCAAAAGAAAAATGGAAACCTGAGGGCTATCTAACATAATGCTAGCACTGAACATGTTAAGAAACTTGAAAATTTAGAAAAAGTTTAAATTGGAAATATCTTGAAAACCGAGCAACTTTTACTGAGGTCATGTTAGGCTTATTCGATGCCTCTTGTGCTGGCCTAACCCCAGTGTCACTGTGACGTGTCGTTTTTGGGATACCCTGTATAACTTAATCTGATTTGTTGCGTTTCTAGTTATTAATTGGAAATCCTTCAGATTGATATTGGCTTCCCATTTAGATAATATATCTAAACCTATTAACCCGTCAAAATACTCGTGAAAACGGTATACGAAGAACTTGATACCGTCTTTCTCATTGAATTCACTAAAACTCGGCAACTTTATAGAGTGGTCACTTCGGCTAACACTATGTATATTTGTTATTTCAAAAGGGTCATAGTTAAGTTGGTAGTTAGAGAAGAAGTTTTGTATGGCCTCGGGGCTTATGAACGATTTGCTCTTTTAATATCTTGTCTGAACGAAAATCCGGAGATTGATCTACGTGGCTGGGCCCTGGTTGTGGTTCTGCCTCCTGTGTTGCTTGATTATTAGTCATATCATTAGTCGTATCGTTACAAGTCATAGCAGTAATGTGGCCATACTCGTAAGGGGTATTATAGTCATTAAAGTCCGTGTAACATGTATATTCAGACAAATAGCCATATTCGGCAGAATAATAGGCATTATCGGACAAAATAAATTCGTTAAGATTGATTTCACGTGTCTTAAAGTAATTGCTAGGTGGTGGATTACCACTTTTTTGCCAATCGTGCCCTGATGTCATGGGTAATGCTCTAGGGGTAAAATGTTGAACGCCACTCATAGGTTTTGGTTCATTATTTGGCGGGGCGTTATTTCTAGGCTGTAGTCTAAACATGTTACTTTAGGGATGGTAGTTAGTAGGCTGTGCACGGAACATCTGCTGGGTTCGTGTAGGGAACCGATTTTGTTGCTGGTTAGGCATGTTAAATTTAAAAGCTTGGTTTGGTGGTTGGTAAGGACATTGCTGTGCCATAGGTGCTGGCCAATTAGGTACGGGATGCCGCGGAACACTCTTGAGTATTCAATGGTATATTGAAAGGCATGGCCTTGGGGGCGTTGTGAACCTTTAAGCCATCGTTGCTTGACTGAAGGTACATAACGTTTAACTCTTCCTGCACGTACTCAAGAGCTTTTTCTATGGAGTGTGGACGCATGCATCGTATACGCGATCCTAAAGGCTCCTTTAATTCACGTACAAAAGCCTGCATTGCTACCTTTTTGTAAAGTATTCGCTTAGCCTCAATAGTCGTCTGTAAGGTCTCATGTAAGGTCACATATGTCATTATTGTGTTAAATAGGCTTTGACATTGATCGTAAAATTGCTGCGGGGATTTGTTACCCTGTAAAGCTAATGAAAGGTCATTATATAAGGCCGTTTCGTCTCTCTGGTCTGAAAAATTATTGATTAGAGCTGCTCTAATGCCTGCCCAAGTGTGCGGGATACCGTTCGCATTGATAGTGGAAGCGGCAGACCCTGTGATTTTATTTAAAATCCCGTTCAATAAACATAGACTGGCTAATTCGCTCCTGGCTCGGGGCTAACGTACTGAGTTACGATTCGATCACAAATATTAATGAACCTCGTCAATACATTATGGTTACCATCAAACTCCGGTACAAGGCGTACTCCGTACGGCATTTTTAGTTCAAATAAACTTCTTAAATCGCAATCTAATTCACTATCTAATTCTCTATAACTATCTACTATGTGCCGGCGAGCCTTTCTCGATGCAGGATCCCGGGAATAAATTTTCCCTGGTCTAAAAATCTTGGAAGTGATAAGGATTTAAAGATGAGAAGCAACACGAGAAAGATTCTAGTGTACTTACATATAATAATTCATCTCTGGTTCTTCTCCGTGAATCGAAGTCTGGATTCTCCACACGGCGTTGCAGTTTCGTAGATTCTGGGTTCTTGTACTGGAGCTTGATAGCCGCCCGGGCGACACGCGAACGCGAATATCGATGTGAGACGCTTCTAACCGCTCGCGAACCGGCCCGCGAGAATCCTACCGACTGCGCCAATTACATATACTGCAGCCGAAGGTTCGAAAAAAAACCAAAGTTACTTATAATTAATTTAATTAAAAAAGAAATAAATTACAATTAAACTTAAGTGAAACCTATTCGGTGCTAGAATTTTTTTTTTTTTTTTTTTTTTTTTTTTAAATTGGGACAAAACCCGCCACACTTTTCCCAACCACTGCAACTCCTGAAAGCCAGAATCAACAGTGGCGACCGCCAGAAAAACGCCGAGCAATGAAGCTCGACGAGTCCCGGAGAAACGATTCAACTGTCTTGGGTCCCGCAACAAATTAATCAGAAAAGAATAGCGGAGGAGTAAGAAAAAAGATATTTTTTCCACTTCCCTCCATAACAAGCAGGAGACAGAACAGAACTAGGCCAATCGGCACAAAGGGACATTATTGCAACTGGGAGAAGCCCAGATTGCCAAACACCACGGAATAAAATTTGATTAAGTTAATGGGTCCTAAGTAGGTATTAGCTGTTACAATTGATTCCAATAATAGGTATGGCAAAAGCGCCTGAACGCACGGAAATTGGTTCTAGTTTCTACAAGGTCCGTATAATAAACGACTCCGGATGTAACTTGTACACTATCCAACATAATATTGCGTTCATTCTGCCAAAGAACACACTCCCACAAGATGTGATGTGCGGACTGTTCAAATTCACAGTTCGATGTAGAACACTGACACAAAGGGGAAGGAACAAGTTTAAAAGAATACAGTTTACTTTTAAAGTTGCCATGACCTGTGAGAAATTGGGCAACGCAGTGGTCAACCTCCAGCCACGTCCTAGCCAGCCGATCGCCAACGGATGGAAAGAATAGATGGAGGTGCCGGCCCTTGATGGAATTATCCCACCTACTTTGCCATTCGGATAAGAGGTCCTCCCAGACTTCAGTCTGAGGTTTAAATAATCTAGAGATTTTATTAAAGTCGCGTTGTGTAACAAAATTAGTGTCCATGGCCTCCCCCCTCGCGGAGTAGTACATTGAAGCACGTCGCTGTACCTCAAGGTCGACTGGAAGTACACCTGCCAGTACCGGTAAGGCTTCAGTACTGACCGTTCTATACGCCTTGCATAAAAATATCAATGCCAAACGTTGGCTTTGAAGCAGTTTACGTCGTGCCGCCCCTATGCTGGCCCTATCGGCCCAAACAGGTGCACCGTAGCACATACATCCTAAGTAGGTAGCTCCATATATAGTTTTTAAAGTTAGGAATGATAGACCCCAAGTTGCTTTCGATATTCTAGTTAGGGCATAAAAGTTCCTTTTAGCTTTTTCACCAACTATTTTTATATGTTCTATAAATGAAAAATTCCTTTCTAAGATCATACCAAGATAGCATACGGATTGCTGTTTTCTAATGGGAACGTTATTAAATTTAATAGTAGGCAATGATTTAAGATTTCGGTGCTAGAATATGGAATAACAATTCTTATAATAAAAATGAATAAAATCAACTTGCTGTTTCGGCGATTCGTCGCCGAACGAACATCATCGGTCCACCTGCATTTTTGCTGCGTCGGCGCTCTCGTCTTGTAAAGTTGTTGTGTTGAATTGGCTGCGTCCACGATGTCGTTTAGGGGTCCGTACTTAACAAGCGTTAATCAAAGTTGGCAGTGTAAATTTTTTCAGTCTTCCTGTTCGTTTTCGTTTTCCTCTTGAACTTCACGAACAATATCACCCTCCGTAGCTGGTGCAAAAATTGCAATAGACTGATCAACATCAATGAACTCGTATGCTTCAGTATAGATAAAGCAGGTCGGAAATTTTGAGCTAATTGAGCCAAACAAACATTGTCCTCTTCATCATCGTCTATCAACTCATCTGAGGTTCTTGTTATAAGACTTGTAAGATCGTTAAAATCTGCATGCCCAAAGCAGTTGGCTATAGTTTTTGTGAAACATTTTCCCATGCTTCTGATATCATCAAAATGCTGTTCTGATTATTACTATCAATGCTTTGTATTAGCTTTAACACTTACATCTTCTATAATGATATTTTAAACATCTTATTACATCTTGGTCCATAGGTTGCAGTACATACCAAGCGCGGATCCAGCCGTCCTTAGAAAATCGGCTAAGTACGAGTCGGAGCATGAACAAGCTCATTAACAATCATGCAAGTCGTTTATGAACTTTTGAATTAGATTATTTCCTTTTTTCTGAGCATCAGGACTTTGGCCTTAGTAATGGAAATAAACTTAGGAGGAAGTCAGACCCGATTTCTTCAAATTAAATAGTCAGTTTCGATCCAAACCTATTTCAATCAATAACTTATATTTTTCACCAGCAACATCTTCATCTCAAGCACTGAAGCACGTCGAGCGTCTGCTTGCCAACTTCATCTGCGCACTCGAAGTACCAGAGGATCCAGCAGGAGTATCTGGAGGTTAACCAGCATCATCGGGGTTGTCGCCATCGCAATCTGCATGAAACAAAGTCATTAAATAATCATAACGACATCCTCATAGGCAATCTCAAAGATTGCCTATTCTTTAACTCATCACACGTTCAAGGCCCTCATACAAAATTACACTGTCGAACAAGATAAAGACACTTCACTTTCAAAAGTATGCATAGTTCTTCAGACACATGTCTCTTTCTTGCTCATACTTGAACTTGCAAGTTCCCCACGTTATAAACGTGTACCCAGGACTCAGCCTGCCTCCTGGCAGGCTGAGTCCTGGGTCCTGGTTTATTAGCTAATTAGCTACACAAGGACCAAGTTCTAAAATACTCTTTTTCAAACGATGTTTGCTATACTAGTGCCAGTTATGTAATTTAATGTAAACCCAGAATTAGGCGATAGGATGAGAGAAACAGAGCTTCGTTGAATTTGATCAATTTTTAAGAAAGTGCCACGCCTGATAAATATATGTGAATATTTGTGTATTGTAGGTAAGGTTTATTATTATTATTTGTTTTAATCACTTGAATTACTTATCAAACTTAGGCTAATTACATGTGTAAGTGCTGTGCACGTCTATAGTTACTATATATTTAAGACTAATTTCTATTTATATTTATGTGAATTAATCCCTGGGAGTGCCATAATAAATAAATAAGTATGTGTATAATATGTGATGAACAGCTGAGGTTTATCTGACAAAAAACAAAGCAAACATTTATCTTTATAACATAAACTGACTTTTTATTTATTTGTACTTTTATACAATACTGGATATACATTATCCTTCCACAAAGGAAGAAACCTTAAGAAAATCTGAAACATATTTTTCATCATACATAATGTCCATTATATGTACTATCTTATTGGCACTGTAGTTGCAGTCAGCTACACAGTAGTACCCTTTTTTATATCCTGTCAGTAACATTTGAAGTTGCATTTGTACATAAAACTTCTGGGTTGGTGTCCCATTATTTACATAATTTTTCACTGTTTTTTCACTCATAGGACAATTAATTTCAATAATACTATTTTCATAGATCCCATCAGGTGAAGCTGCTAGCATGGGATAGTTTTTAGATAATATTAAACCACATATTTTAATTTTTTTTCCCAGGTTGGCACTAACAGTTTTTCTCACATCATCCTCCAATATTCAACCACGTTTCATGGCTGTTGTGTCAGGAATTTTTCCACCCATTATTACTGCCATCAGAGTGCCATCACTGGTTGTACACCTATTGAATTCATAGGCTCTTGAAGCGGTCACTCTGCCATATCTTAATTCGTACCAAAGCCTGCTTTTATGTTGCTCCCTTGTTTCTTCTTCTACATTCTTGATATCGGCATCAGAAAATATCACTTTTTTCAAAAATTCATCACAAGATTTTTCTTTATATTTCAGTATAAATGGTCCATCGATAGACTTTGTAGTCTATCCAAAACATAGTCATTTTGGTGTTTCATTAATTCACACTTGGTATGCTTTCTTTTCTTCCCTTCCTCTAAAAACTTCTCAAATAGTTCAGTATCTGACAGTACGCTAGGGCTGCCCCTTGATAATTCCTTACTAGTTATATATTTAAGTGTACTTCCAACTCTGGAAAGCTTGGACTTCATCCAATAGCATTCTATGGATGTGCAAGACGGTTCCTCACTTCTACAATGAACCCACATTAGGAATGCCATGGCATGTTTGCAGCCTTCTTGTGAAGCAATCATAACATTCTACTGACTTCACTGTTTCTTCCTGTTCGTCGACTGCCAAAGACACTCCATACAACTTTGCATGTACTTTATGTTCTGGGCAGATTTTACCTTTTACTGTGCACAAATTCCCTTCGCGTTTGAGCTGAACATAGCTTAGCATAGCATCATCAACATAAGATGCCCTAGCGGACCTGAAATAAACAAAACAATGGTAAATATTTCCTTGCAAAAGAAAATTTTACATAAACATACCTCAAATAGTAACATTGGATATTATACTGAAATACTTATTTTTATGATTTAAATAACTGTTTAATATAAGGTACTTACATGGAAGTTTTATCCTTTCTAAATTCTGCTGAACAAAAGTCTTTGTTTGATCCTAGAAACGTTCCTAGCGTTAACAAGTTGATTCTTGGTAAATTTGCAGTGAAAGCTTTTATAAATCCTTGTTCCATGACTCAGTGTATCAGTATAAATATATACAAAAGAAATTTAAGTTAAAAACAAAAAAAACGGCGTCTTTAATGATAAAAACGAGTGACTGTTTAATTAAGTACTGAATTACAAGTAAACAGAGACTGACAGGGAGAAAGAACTCTAACGTGACGTCACGCGCTCTGATTGGCGTTCAGTATGTCATGGCGGATTGCCGTATTTAGTGATTTTATTTTATCAATAAAATATTAATCTCCGTTTTAATTATAAAAAGAATCAGTGTTTTTTAATCAAGCAATTAGGTATATTATACACACAAAATATTTCAGTGAAATTTACTTGCTGTCATACACCCTATTGTATTGCTAGCTCATCATCATCATCTCAGCGTATAATCCCGGTCGCATCCGCGGCCTTCGCGTTGGAGCCCGGGGTCCGCTTTCCTACTATTACGCCTCCATTTCGCACGATCTCTGGCATCCTGTGGTGTGAGATTGTTGGCACGCATGTCATCTCTTACAACGTCAAGCCAGCACTTCTTTGGCCTGCCTCGCTTGTTCCGGCCCGGCGGAGGCGCCATGGCAAGACATTTGTTACCCACGTAACATGCCGGTTTACGTAAGACGTGGCCGTACCATCGTAGGCGACTCTCTTGCAGTTTGTCTGCTATGTCACGGACATGGAGACTGCCACGAATGCGGGAGTTCCTGATGCGGTCTTTCCGCGTAACTCCACACATCCACCGCAGCATACTCATCTCCGTGACACGCAGCTCCTGCTTGTGTCGCTCAAGCACAGGCCACGCCTCACTGCCATACAGAAGGACAGGTCTAATGATGGTCTTATAGACCTGTCCCTTAAGCTTAACCGGCATTTTGGGGTCACAAATGACACCTGTCATCTCACGCCATTTTGCCCAAGCTGCGGAAATGCGTGCTTTAACGTCGCAATCAATGTCGCCGGACGCGTGGAGCACAGACCCCAAGTATTTAAATTGGTCTGTGCACTCGACCTTGTCTCCGCCTATGCACACAGGCATAGGGTCTGTGGTGTTGCTGGCCATGTACACAGTCTTCGCCACATTGAGTTCAAGACCACCGCTCTCAAGCGAGTTCTTCCACGCATTTACCCGCCGCACCAATCGTTCCCTGTCCGCGTCTGCCAGTGCGATATCATCAGCATACATGAGCAACCAGGGTGGTTGCTCATGTGAATTCTTGATGCTGTCTGACAAGACGTCTAATATCACGCTGAACAGGAACGGACTAAGGACGGATCCCTGGTGTACACCGACGGTGATCGGGAAGGGTTTAGTGTCGCCAACAGCGGTCTTAACAACGGAATCGGAATTGAGGTACATGTCTCGAATTATGTCAACATAGGCTTCTGGTACCCCTTTGGACCTCAGTGCCCACCAGATCACCCCCCGAGGGACACAGTCGAAGGCCTTCTGCATGTCTAAAAAGAGCATATGCAGAGGCGTGTTCTTCGATCTATATCTCTCCATGGTGATCCTTAGGGCGAAGATAGGGTCCATGGTTCCGTACCCTGGACGGAACCCATATTGACACGTCGAGACAGCACACTCCTGCCGGATCCGGGAGTCTAAAATCCTCTCAAAGATCTTCATGGTGTGGGACATGACCTTTATACCGCGGTAGTTACCACACTCCTGTACGGAGCCCTTGCCTTTAAAGACTGGAGTGATAATACTCAGCCTCCATTGGCTCGGGATTTTCCCGGACAGGAGCACGCGGTTCAGAAAGTTAGTTAACATGCCCACACCGCAAGGACCCATCGCCTTCCAGGCCTCAATGGGGACTCCGTCAGCGCCGACAGCTTTCCGATTCGCCATGCGACGAAGAGCCGTGTGGACTTCCTCAGGCGTTATCGGGGGCACTAATCCAAGGTTCGGAGGGAGTTCCGGTGTCTGCACCTCTTGGTGCTGCTTATTCAGCAGCTCGTGGAAGTACGTACGCCATCTCTCCTTCACCGCGCGATCCTCGCAAAGCAGGTTGCCAGTAGGGTCTTTTACACAACGGCACTTGGATATATCCTGTGCCGCTTTCACCCTAGAACGTGCCAACTTGCAAATGAGCTTCTGCCCCTCAGACGATTCCAACTTCTGGTAGAGCGGTTCTAAGTGGTCTCGTCTGGCTCTGGCTACAGCTCTTTTAGTGGCACGTTTGGCAACCTTGTATGCGTCGCGATCTTCAGGAGATCCGGTCGCCTGCCACGTTTTGAAGAGGGCTTTCTTCACCCTTGTCTCCCTCTGGACTGTGTCGTTCCACCACCAGGTCTCCTTGTCACTTTTGCGACCGCCCTTAGACACGCCGAGCACCACTCGCGCCGCCCCGGTAATAGCTGCCTGGATTCTGTCCCAGTGATCTTGGACAGATTCTCCCTCGGTACCAGCGCACTTGTCGCCAATAACCGAAGCGAACTCCTGGTACTTATTTTCAACAAGCAGCCACCACCGGATCTGGCGTCGGCAGCGCTCTACACGTCTACGTTGGGCCTTAACGCAGAGATCCATGACAAGGAGACGGTGTTGTGCAGTAAGACTCTCACCGGGTATGACTTTGCAGTTGGCTACTTTGCCGATGTGGTGTCTCCTAGTTAGTAGGAAGTCGATCTGGGTAGCGCTTCGTCCGCTCCGGTAGGTAACAAGGTGCTCCGGTTTCTTTTTGAAGTAGGTGTTCACAATTGCCAGGTCAGCGGCCGCACACGTTCGGAGAATGTTGTCCCCTTCCGCGTTGCGGCTACCGTACCCAAAGCCACCGTGAACACGCTCAAACCCGTCACACTTCTCACCCACGTGACCGTTCAAATCACCACCCAGAACGATTCCCTGGGATAACGGGATCCCGTGAAGCAATCCTTCGAGCTGGCTCCAGAACAACGTCCTTTCGGCGTCACCGCACCCGGCCTGCGGAGCGTAAGCACTTATCAAGTGGGTTATTACCCCATTGACAAGCACCCGCACCGACATTAGCCGATCACTGATGCGATTCACCTCCAAGACGTCATCCTGGAGCATTGTATTGCTAGCTATGTGATGCAAATTATAATTTTACTTCTATAGATGTGAGATCATTTGGAAAGAGTGCTGATTCTCAAATATTTAAAAACAGTTCAATATCTAAAGCAATCACAGAAAATATACTACAACTACCTAGTCCTGAACTTCTTCACTTCCCTTCGCGCCCCCGCGCCGTGTGGTGTGAAGTTAATACGCTCCGGTTATATTTACGAATATCGTGTTCCGATCAGTTCCGGCTGGTGTTTTTCTTTCTAGGATTGTTCAATTTGTGTCTAGTTTTGGTATCGTAAGTTTATTTTTAGTGTTTGTTATGTAATTACTGTAAATCAATCAATCTCGGTGAGTACATTTATTTTCTTTTTTGTGAGGGTAACGTAATTTTTTTTTTCTTCTCTTCTCACTAGTTTTATTTTCTTTTCGTTAAGTTAGATTTGTTTTCTTGTTTATTAATTACTTATGTCTACTTACAATGATGACCCGCCTGATCGTGGTGGAGATATTTTTCGTAGAAATAATAAAACATTTAGATCGCCGCCAACGCAGACGGCTAAGCGTCTATTTTGTGAAATGTCTCCGACCGACAAATTAGTAGATGATAGGTCGAAACGCCTACAAATAGCTCTTAATTCTCCAGAACAGTCCTCGCCTACATTAAATATGTCCAATAGTAACAGTGATAGTTATTACGATTTGGTTTCGGAGGCGTCTGTGTACCTGTCCAAAATAAACGAACTGGTTAACGATAACGGTTCTCGTATAAATGTCGCGAATAAATCATCTATTATGGATATGACTCAACGAGTTACAAGTATCGTGTCTTTGTTAGCTTTAAAATCTTCGTGTAACGAAACAAAGCTTGCTAATACCGAGCGCGAATTAGAAATAATCAAATTAAAATCCGGCGTTAAAACCGTTAATGAGGACAATAAAATGTCGTACGCAGATTCTTTGAAACTGCGGTTGCCTAAAGTGGCCCCGGCTATTGAATCTAGAGTGCCTCTGCCTTGTGTCGTCGCCTATCCGACCCAAGAGCGATCAGCTGACTATGCGTCATCGTCCGCCACTAAACAAGCTCTTATGAAAGCGATTAGACCGAGTGACGATGGGTTTCAAATAGTCGGTATTAAAAAAACCGCCAAATCGGGTGTTGTATTACGGGTAGCGAATGAAAACCAATTGAAAAGGTTAGAATCGGTAGATGCTATAAAGTCTGCGGGTCTTCGCTTAGAAAAACCAAAGGGTCGCCGCCCCCGTCTATTAGTTAAGGACATTCCCGCCTCAATGGAAGACAAAAATTTTTTGCAAGCTATTTACCGCCAAAACATTAAAAATGAGTTGCCAATAAAAGAAGACGATTTCATTAAATCCACCAAAATAGTCCGTAGGCGTTCTACCGATACCGGTCGGAAATGGATAGGCATAGAAATTGAACCCGAGGTACGTAAACATCTTGTGACTACCAAGGATAAATTATTTATTGACTGGGCCACTTGCCGTTTTGTTGATGATATCGAGGTAGTTCGTTGCGCGTATTGTCAACAATTCGGTCATGTTAAAAAGCATTGCGCTAATAAATCACCAACCTGCGCTGTCTGTTCCGAGGCTCACGAAACCAATGTTTGCCCGCATAAGGGCGATTCGAATTTTACCCCGGTTTGCGCGGCGTGTAAACGATTTAAAAAACCCTATGATCATAGATGCGGGTCGGACCAGTGCGGTACCTATAAATTAAAACTCGAACAACTTATCCTACATACTAATTACTAATTAAGATGGATAGGTTAAAAATAGGGCAATCAAACCTTCACAACGATAAGGTGGCGACATCAGAGTTAGATAAATTAATTATTGACTACAACTTAGACCTTGTACTCATTCAAGAACAATATCAAAACTCACGTTTACGTCACAGGGTAGTTCAACTGGATTGCAGGGCACGAGCCGGAATTTATGTTGCGCGGTCTTCTAACTTTACGGTAACGTCTTTACGTGACCTCATGACGCCACACTGTGCGGTTGCCGAAGTATCATCAGCTTCTTTTAAAGTATTCGTTGTAAGCTGTTACTTTCAATATTCAGATCCTGTTACTCCTCATATACATAATCTCCGTCATGTCTTGCGGTCACTCGCGGGCTGCAAAGTTATCGTTGGCGCGGATGTCAACGCGTCATCGTCTCTGTGGTATGGCAAGGTTCGGGCCACCGATACCGAACGACGCTGCGCTGTTGAGGATTTCATTGCTGAGATGAACCTATCGATTCATAATACCCCTGATGCACCACCTACTTTCTGCAGCCAAATGGGCGAATCTTGTATTGACGTCACACTTTCAAGTGCGGACGTACGTTTGGATAGGTGGCGTGTCCTACCGGACGCGTCTTGTAGTGATCATCGCCTGATCGTGTACGAATTTGTTCCTGGTTATATTCAGGGTCCGTCTCATATTCCCGGTAATTTCAGATATAGATGTAAAGGCGCGAACTGGGAATTTTTCGGCTCGCTTTTTGCGTGTCACGCCAAAGAATTCACTCGGGACGGGCTGTCAGCCGAAGAAAGTGCTGACATTATGTCAGAAACCTTTACCTACTGTGCTGACATTGCCATTGGTCGCGGATCTATGACCAATATTCGTAGATGTGACTGGTGGAGTGATTACTTAGTTGAACAGCGTAAAAGATATCGCAGAGCGCGTAGACAGTTAAATAAACTCAAGAGCCGAAAGATTACTGGAGATCTTCTTACGTTCGCTTTAAATGCTTTTAGAGTTGCCAAGTCACGCTACAAAGCATCGGTGGAAAAATCTAAGGGTAATTTGTTGCGAAAAATTGTTGATAAGCTTGACAGGGAGGGTCCGTGGTCTCCCTTATATCACGAATTTAAAGCTAACAGATCGGTCGACCTTGCATACGTTCAAAACATTAAAGTCAATGATAAGCATACCACAGGCATAGAGGAAACAACAGAAGTGCTAATTAATACACTTATCCCTGATGATTCACCGGCTAACGATAGCGACTACCACCAACAGATTAGAGCGTGGGCTCCTGTGCCACCTGAATCACCAATGTCAGACGTACCATCTAATGACGAATTTATAAATATTGTTAGAAAATTACCGGTCAACAAATCATCAGGTGAAGATAAAATATCTAATAGGATGATTAAAGAAGCGTGTAAAACAGCGGGTGATGCCATCTTAACTGTATATAACCGATGCATTGCTGAAGGCGTTTTTCCTCGTAAATGGCGACGCGGTTTCTTACGAATAATACCAAAGTGTGGTGACAAACCACCGGATGATCCGAAGTCATATCGTCCTATCACACTTCTACCATCTTTGGGTAAACTTCTTGAGCGCCTCATCGTTCCACGTTTACTACCGAACGGTCCAAAATTCCATAATAATCAATATGGCTTCACCATAGGTAAATCTACAGTCGACGCGGCGCTTTCTGTCAGAAGAACCGTTAACCAATCTGAAAACAAGTACGTAATTGGGATCTTCCTGGATATTTCTGGGGCTTTTGATAACGCCTGGTGGCCTATGCTGTTGTTAAAATTAAAAACCCGCGGTTGCTATAGAAACATATATAATCTCGTTTACTCTTACTTTATAAACGGTTCCGCGGTACTTAAGCTCGGTACATTTTTCTAGTACTAAAACACTAACCATGGGATGTCCTCAGGGTTCAGTTGTCGGTCCTTATTTATGGAATTTGGGTTTTGATGACTTCCTCGCGATCCCGCTTCCTTGCGGCTGTTCACTTACTGGTTACGCGGACGATGGCCTACTGCTCATTCAGTCAAGTACCCGAGCTGGACTTGAGAACTTGGCCAATACTTGCCTAAATTTAATATCTCAGTGGGGTGATCGTAACCGCCTAGCATTTGCGCCACATAAAACCTATCAACTTCTACTAAAAGGTAATCTTAAATCATTGCCTACTATTAAATTTAACAACGTTCCCATTAAAAAACAGCAATCCGTATGCTACCTTGGTATGATCTTAGAAAGGAATTTTTCATTTATCGAACATATAAAAATAGTTGTTGAAAAAGCTAAAAAGAACTTTTATGCCCTAACTAGAATATCCAAAGCAACTTGGGGTCTATCATTCCTAACTTTAAAAACTATATATGGAGCTACCTACTTAGGATGTATGTGCTACGGTGCACCTGTTTGGGCCGATAGGGCCAGCATAGGAGCGGCACGACGTAAACTGCTTCAAAGCCAATGTTTGGCATTGATATTTTTATGCAAGGCGTATAGAACGGTCAGTACTGAAGCCTTACCGGTACTGGCAGGTGTACTTCCAGTCGACCTTGAGGTACAGCGACGTGCTTCAATGTACTACTCCGCGAGGGGGGAGGCCATGGACACTAATTTTGTTACGCAACGCGACTTTAATAAAATCTCTAGATTATTTAAACCTCAGACTGAAGTCTGGGAGGACCTCTTATCCGAATGGCAAAGTAGGTGGGATAATTCCATCAAGGGCCGTCCATCTGTTCTTTCCATCCGTTGGCGATCGGCTGGCTAAGACATGGCTGGTGGTTGACCACTGCGTTGCCCAATTTCTCACAGGTCATGGCAACTTTAAAAGTAAACTGTATTCTTTTAAACTTGTTCCTTCCCCTTTGTGTCAGTGTTCTACATCGAACTGTGAATTTGAACAGTCCGCACATCACATCTTGTGGGAGTGTGTTCTTTGGCAGAATGAACGCAATATTATGTTGGATAGTGTACAAGTTACATCCGGAGTCGTTTATTATACGGACCTTGTAGAAACTAGAACCAATTTCCGTGCGTTCAGGCGCTTTTGCCATACCTATTATTGGAATCAATTGTAACAGCCAATACCTACTTAGGACCCATTAACTTAATCAAATTTTATTCCGTGGTGTTTGGCAATCTGGGCTTCTCCCAGTTGCAATAATGTCCCTTTGTGCCGTTTGGCCTAGTTCTGTTCTGTCTCCTGCTTGTTATGGAGGGAAGTGGAAAAAATATCTTTTTTCTTACTCCTCCGCTATTCTTTTCTGATTAATTTCGTTGCGGGACCCAAGACAGTTGAATCGTTTCTCCGGGACTCGTCGAGCTTCATTGCTCGGCGTTTTTCTGGCGGTCGCCACTGTTGATTCTGGCTTTCAGGAGTTGCAGTGGTTGGGAAAAGTGTGGCGGGTTTGTCCCAAAAAAAAAAAAAGTCCTGAACTTCTTTGTAGTGATGGACCACATCTTAACTACACTTTCATTGGTGACGAGGCGTTTCCACTCACTGATCATATGCAACATCCTCACGGGGGAAACAATTTCACTATGAAGCAGAGAATTTACAACTACAGATTGTCAAGAGCACGTCGTTATATAGAATGCACGTTTGGTATACTAAGTAATTAATGGAGAATATTCCACCGCCCGTTGAAAGTATCAACTGATTTTGCTGAAGAAATAATAAAGGCCTGTTGTGTTCTACACAATTTTATACGACAGCGAGATGGATTTAATTATAATCACACGTTATCATACGTGTTCGCAGAGGACGATGAAAATATTATACCGTCGAGTCCAACTATTGTTCACAACGTTGCCGTTGGAGGAGTTACAACTCGCAACTTTTTCGCCGAGTATTTTGTATCACCCGAAGGAGAAGTACCATGGCAGAATAACATGATATAATTAGGTACCTAAATAAAATAATAAAACCTACCTGCTGTAATAAACAATGCACATAAATCTTGCCAGTTATTCTTTTTAGGGTTCTGTTGTTGTAGGGCGATTTTCACACTGCCCCGCATCATGCTGCATGTTGCGTGTCGACGCACCTACGCGCGTTCCTGCGGGAGTGCAGATCTGCATCATCGTGCGGGTTTTTTGCGCACTCACGCGTTTTGTAGATTCACGCATGGCGGCTCTCATTTATTCGCCGTTCTCTGTGGTGGTCGTGCAGTACTGAGCATCACGATAGTTTTGATAAAAAATGGTTTGTGTGGATCTCATTCAGGAACCCACGAGATAGCCATTCGACTTATTTTTAATGTATCTACTCTACTAATTACAGCTTTCATTCATGAAATCACGAATACAGTTCACAAAAAAGTTCTTAGCCTTTAAGTAAGCCAGTAATCGCAGTTACTATAATAATTAAGATCCCAGTAATATTTATTTTATTAACTTTTTGTACCTTATATCTTAAGTTTTTTTTTGTAGCGTATTAGGTAGTTTTAATTTTCGAACAATGGTAAAAGTTCAGATTCCTCGGAATTTTTAGTATTTACGGACATTGGAGATATTTGATCTACCATTGCCAATGTGGAGTTTTCCACAAGTGATTCCTGATTATTGGAAAAGTTTTTTTCAATATATTCTTCAGCTGGTAGATTAAAACTGGATGAGGAGGGCTGATTAATTGGACGCCTATTTTCCGTACATTCTCTTTGAGGTTTAGTGTAGTAACCACCATATTGATTTGAATAAGTGCCGTATTCATAATAATCGGCGCCTTGTACTTGTTGGAAATTGCCTTCCTCATTTTGTGCTTCCAAGATACATTTTATTATATTTATCTTTATCCTTGGCTTTAATCTTTGAGACACCCTTTTAAAATGGTCAACCAATGACAACATAAATTGTCGATCAGAATCTTCTTCACCAGTCTTTCGTTGCAACGTAGATTTTAAAACGTTCAAAAGTTCACTACCAATTTTATCTGTTGGGTCACTGTTTTTGGTTTTCTTTGGTTTCGGTGGAATTATGTTACTACCATGTTGCTCTTCAACTGGGTCATTGTTTTTTGATTTGCCATACTGTTGTGCATTTTGTTCATTGATACTACTCGTAAGAGAAACAAGAGTTGATTATAATATTTGTATTTTATATGCGTAGCAGCTGATCCGCTTTTGGTAGTAGCTAGTTTCCCCCGTTATTTAACAAAACCATCACGGAGCGTTCTCCACCTTTTTTGAAGTAATGTTCCTAAAACAAAATAAAAAAAAAATCTTATATTTCAAATACTTAGCAAGCGGTTGCTCGTTTACCGAGCTTCATTTCAGCCACAGAGTAGGATTATCAACCATCAGAAAAATCGTGGAAGAAGTTTGCACAGCCATTTGGGTCTTCATGAGAGCAGAATGTTTTCCTGAGCTCACGACTGAAGCGTGATTAAGCATAGCCGAAGGTTTCCAACAACGGGCAAATTTTCCTCATGTGATTGGAGCCGTTGATGGAAAACATGTCAGAGTTTACAAATTACTATCATAAATTTCATCAAATGTATCTGTATCGAAAGTATTTTCAAAATCAGACTCACTACTAGCAATTGAAGAATCTTCGGGTGCACGTTCCTTTACACTCACGTTAACTTCAAAGTGCGCCTGTTGTTGTGTTTGTTGAGTAGTAATCACAGACTGTAGATTTTCATTTATATGAGGAATGGTGTGTGTAACATTCGATTTAATAAATTTATTTGGGCGTATTTCAAATATATTCTCGTCTTCGGAATCGGACTCACCTGGAGCAGAAATTTCGTGACGTGTAAATGAAGTTTCAAAATCATCATCGCTTTGCTATGGAAGGTATTGCCACGGTAGTTAGTTGATGTCGATGTTTGATAAATGCAAATATTTCCATCAGTGTTTATAATTGAAGAATTGATCGGTGTATTAAACTGCTTACTTTTGGGTGTCAAAAAAACGTCCTTTAGAA
This sequence comes from Sesamia inferens, assembly GCA_037179545.1. Classification (NCBI taxonomy): domain Eukaryota; kingdom Metazoa; phylum Arthropoda; class Insecta; order Lepidoptera; family Noctuidae; genus Sesamia; species Sesamia inferens. The sequence continues at coordinate 8,185,822 of CM073935.1, read as the reverse complement.
GTGCTGATTTGTACGGTGATTGGAGTGGAGATATTAAGTTGCTTACGGAAATGTCGTCCAAAGATATTTGATCTGGATCATTGTATTTATTTTTTTTTGTGTTGATGTTTCATTCAGAACAAGAAATTCTTTTTTAGTTGACGGACTTACAAAAATTGAGTTCCCCTCCTTTTGACTTCCTTTGTTTATAGAAACACTTTCAATCACTTGTATCTTTCTTGATGACAGCCTCGATTTTTGAAAATTATGTGTCTCATCCGAGCTACTACTACACTGCAGATCTTTGTTTCTTGCTTGTGCACCTTCATATTTAACCCCTCTACTCAAATCCAGTTTTTTTACGTGAACGTTTCATTGTAGCAGAACCGCGTAATATTTTTCACAAAAAATATTGTTACATCTTGCTTACGGCCAGCACTAGTAGTACGAGAGCCCACGACCAAAATTTTTGTCTCATAGCAATACGGCCAAAACCGCATCAAATCGATAGATACGATTATCTTGAACTCGAAAATACCAATATCAGACATTTTCCGCGTAGCGTTTGATCTGACCGAATTTTCAAAATTGTCAAAGAATTTTGCCGAACTGCATCATAGCAATATGTCTGATTTGCAGACTGTAGTTGAATGGTAGTTTTGAGATACCGGAAACATATTTTTCAGACGTTAGTGGTGTAGCGCAAACCCGTAAAATCACTAACAAAAATAAAAAATGAGACAAAAAAAATGTCTCATAGCAATACGTCTGAAAATCTTTTTTATTAGTAAATTTTGCTTATTTGATGCGAACAAAACAATTTTCAGACGGAAATGTGAACGCATTAAATTTTGAGACCGTTTTGAAAATGTTAACAAATTTGACCGATCGGTATCATAGCAATATGTCTGAAAATTGTTGGACATGATAAAATAAGTTGTCCACATGTGCAAAAAATGTATATCAGACAAATTAAGTGTAGTACCTTCTCTATCAGACAACTTTTCGATACCCAGATATCATTTAAAAATCGTATTGAGGCATCTTGAATTTTCTGTTACAAATCAATGAATACGTTGCGACCCTGAATTTATTAGATGATAATTAACAAAGAATTTACCCGAAACCGTAACATTGAAGTTGAAGGACTGAAATAAATCGCACAAAAGGAAACTAGGATGAAGTTGAAAAAAAAAAACGGTTTATTGAAAGTTACAAAATATTATCGTATTCAATCGCTGTCGGATTCGGAATCGTCGTCTTCAAAATCACTCTCGACGTCGCTCAGGAGATCTTCAACGTCCTCTTCTGTAAAATAAACATCTTTAGTGAAAATCACGAACTTATTTATGAAATTAACAGCAAAATCCATGTAAACTGTACCTGTTGTGGATGATGATTTGTCGTCAAAAATAACGTCGCTCAACTCAGGTAGTTGGTTGCCAGAGAACCACGAAAACTGAAATCGTCCCTCGTCTTCATACCATCCGCAGTCTGCAGGGTTCAGTTCGGTTGGGGTTTTGGTATGAGCGTTGCTCCAGACTTGTGCAATATATTTTGTTCGTAATAAATGTTTCTCCAATTCCGTTTTGCATGGTGGTAGATTGCAGGCGTCGTAATTGGATAACTGAAGATTCAGAGTTGTCGAAGCCTCGGCGTTTTTAATTTTATATGTCTTCGAAAAAATGTTGAGTCGAGCTAAATCGACGTTATTAATTTTTTTTTCGTTGTACAATTTGCACGTGAATTCTTCCAAAATGGGGAATACCCTGTCACTACCAGAAGTATAGCTGCCCAAATCACCGAAAGCTTCTTGATAGCGTTTCGAATTTTTTAGCATCGTAAATGGTCTTTTTTTACCTTTGCGATATAACGCGGGATTATAATCGCAGCCGGTCATTGTATGGAAAGCAGGTAAAGATTTTGCCAGAGGGGATCCCAATGTCTCGTATAAACGTGAAACATCAATGTAACGCCGGGAATTGCCAACACCAACATCCATAGAAATTTGGACGCCAGTTTCTACAAATTCCATATTTCCGAGCATTATTATTAATATATCGGTGTCTGAACATCGAATCGTTACGTTACCCCGTTGTTTCATTTGGCAGACATGGTAAACGATCTTCGTATCTGCCTCTTCGTGTTCTTGGCAAGTGAAATCTTCATTGATTGTTTGGGTAACTAAACCATCTTTCACCGAATATTCATAACACATGTCGTGATTGATGTTGATGATTTTGTTTGCGATTATGTGCGCCATGTCTTGTTCTGACCAATTGTTGATAATAAATTTGACTAGAGCATCTTTAAATTTGATGTTTTTTAATTCTTTAGCGAAATCGGACGGTCGAACTTGTTGCGGTCCTGAGATTCGAAAATCGGCCGATTTTACGTTTTGTCGCAATCCATGCTCCGTGTCCTTGATCGACGGGCAGAAATACCTGTCGAATATCAGATCGATCCTCTGAACATTATGTTTGCATAAAATGTGCAAAATTTTTTTCGAGACATCTCCAAATGTTCGTGGTATGTCTTTTAAGGTGTGCAGTAAAAAGAACCCATCGATAATCAATACATCTGTAGACTCTGGCTCCGTGCTCTCGATTTTTTTTTCAAGGTCTCGCATCAATGCTGATTTGTCGGTTTTATTCATTGTACCGTCCATGTGACAAAGTGATAGCGGCATTGGGGTTATCGGGTAACACAACACTTTTTCGATATTTTTTTTTTTTTCTAAGGACAAAGCTAAAAGCCGCCCAAATAAGTCTCTTTGTAGCCTCAATTCTTGAACCTTGCCACCGAGTACAACTTTTTTCTTTTTCTTTACCGTGCTGAATGTGAAGACTGGATTCTTTTTTATTGGTTCTTGAAAACGTGCATGTCTCTCTTCTACCTCGGTTATGAAATTATTGCGCAAAGTTTCTCCTAGAGATTCGACGTTGAGCAGAAAGTCAGTGATATTTTGTGCAGCAGCTTCTCCAGTTGTGATGTTGTACAACTTATCAGCGTCTAACGAATTGTCGAAAGGATTCATGTATTGTTGTAAAGTCTTTGTAAATTTCTCAACTTGCTCGTGACTCTTTCGAATGCGAGAACTCTTCAGTTCCGAGGTGATATCCTGATTCTTGGCGATTCCAGCGGTTTTCAGCACATGTGATATTATTCGAGCTCGAGCACTGTGATTTATTGCCCAACGTTGCCTTGCAGCCACCGAATTTGTCATGTGAATTATTCCGATTAGCTTCCGAGCTGCTTGCCGTTTATCGTTTGTTCCAAAGTCAGGTCAACAGGTATTCTGGAAAAAGATTTCTCCGTTCTTCGTACTCCGAAAGATCCTTGTTCTAATGAGAAACGCAGTTCTGGATGGGTTTCGTCGATCTTGCACAGCTTGCTGACATAATATACCAGCCAACGAGAATAATTTTGGTGATTGAACGCGAAGAAAAAGTTTGTGATTTTTGCAAGAATGTAAACATACATTTTAAGATTTCCGGTTCTGATACTCTTGTTCAGCATGTCATAATAGGACACTAATCGGATGTAAACGGCGTAAAACTGAGCAGTTAGTCCATGCTTTCCTTGCAATGTTTGTTCGGTAAAGTTGTCAAACTTCTCGAACAGTTCGAGAGTTGCTTCGTGTTCTATTGTAGGCGTCGTTGAACGTTGCTTTTGTAATTGAAACAAATAATCTTCAATTGATTTCTCGATGACAATTTTTTCACGGTCGACGAAGCTATTGAAATGCAGTTTTTGTAACGCGAGTGATACAAGGGGATGTAGTCTTTTGCATCGATTGAAATTTGTACCTGAAATGAAACCCTTCAATGAACCATTCGCCAATATTTCACTGTCCACCAGAACATTAGTGATACCGCAATCCTCAATGAAAGAGCCAATAACTTTAAAGTATGACATCATTATGTGAAATCCACCGAGATGTATGAAAACGTTGTCGAATTTCGGCGCTTCCTGGAACTGAATTCCGAATGCAATTTTCGCAATTGCTAAATCGTACGTTACTTGCATGTATTCCGAACTGCATTCTTCAGCAACTTGTTGAGCCATTTTCAAAGTTAGGTGTACTACGGAATTATCTGTAGGAGATGCATTGATAGGCGTCAAATACGATACTTTCTGCAAAGCAGAGGTGTCTTCAGTTATGAGGCTATTAAACCCAGTCCACATAGGGGTATCGGGAACGTCCAGTGTGTGTGAAAAAAGCCAAGCAATATCAAGGTTCCTCCACGTCTGAAAAACTTCAGGTTTGATTGAGATTTGACCGATACAGGGAGTTGAGAAGTAGGAATCTATTTTTGGTTTTTTAGTGTACGGCACGATTTCGTTGACGATAGCGTCGAAACATCTTCTTCTTTTTCGACGTCGCGGCGTTTCATCTGTAGAAACAGCTGCAGTATCATCACTTTGTACAGAAGCGTCGGTTGGAGCTGTAAAATTTGCGTCACTAGGTACATTTTGGTAAATTATCCCGACAGTGTCGTGGAGAGTATCTTTACCAGTGAGAGTATCGACAAACCGATCGAAGTTATCGAACGCGACTCCAGTACACAAATTATCGGCGAGAATTATGTCTTCGGGACATAATTTGTTCTGTTGCGTTGATGTGAATGTCAGCTCAGTCTCTAGCTCTTCGATGACATTGTAGCTACAACAGTGACCGTATTTGTTGACAACGTCGATAATTTTCCTGCTGCTCGAGAGACTCTTTAACGCCATTCCCAGAGTGACATGTTTCGAGGTTTTAATACTGCCGTTTGTAACTGCATAAATGATGTCCTGACCGAGGGAAAACATTTTCAAGTCGCGCGAGGATTTCTTTAATTCATGACGGGATTGACTTACGCCTTTACTATCACCGCAAATGATGCACTGCAAGAGATACGATAGCAACGGCGGCACAGAATCGCACTCACCCCGGATGAGATCTTGCACCGTTATATCCTCCGGTAATTTTGTCTTGTCCACGTTAATTATCTCTCGTCTGATTATCTGCCCGATGTTGTATATCGCTTGTCTGGTTTCGATGTTTTTGAAAAATTCTTGATTGCTGACGATGTGACCAGCGTATGGAGCGATATACTTTCTGTTGTCCGAGAAAATGATTTTTATTTCAGCGTCGAACGTTACCAATAACTTCTTTTCCAAATGACGCGACGAATAAAAATCAGGTTTTTCGACGTTGGAGACGTTGTCAAACTGTTCGTGCAGGAACTCGATGTATTTTTCTGAGATGAAATTATAGAAGAGACATTCGTTGTTCTCAACAACGCGTTCGCGAATAAGTATGCAAATTTTGTCGTAGGCGTCAGTATGACATTGTCGTTTTTTGTGCCAAGTTTTTTCGTTTTTTGTCTCGAGATTATTCTTACAGTGCCATTCAAACTTTGTTTTGCAATGTTTGTGATAGAAGCAGTTGTCATCTTTGAGAGTTTCGATTTTACGCAGCATCTCGATGTTGTTGTACTCTGTGGACACGGCCTTAATAAATTCGATGAAAGTGTTGGTCGCTTTTATCAAACATACCGCGCGTCTTTTCACGTATATCCTGCATTTACCGCAAATAATACAGCTGTGTGTATTTTCATTGGCAGTCGAATCATCAGTTGCCGTATTGTCAGCAACATCAGTCACCGTACTGTCATCAGGTATCCTATTGCCGTCAGCTACCGTGCTGTCGTCTGCTAACGCACTGTCGTCCGCTGTCGTACTCTCATCCGCTCCTCGATCACCTTCAGGTTCTTCACTGTAATATGACAAATTCTAAATTGGGATGTTTAATTTAATTATCGGATTTCGTTCTTACAATTATATTTTAATTCCTATTTATTTAGACACGCAAGGAAAAAAAATTCTATAAAGAACAAGAAGAAATTATATACAAAAGTTCAGAAGTACAGAAAAATTTATAAAATAAATATTGAGTGAACGTATACAATTTTTTGAATATCCATTCTGATAATTGGTTCGTTCGTTTGAATTTGTGAGCATTTGTATAAACAAAATTTAAGAAGGGGGAGGGGATAAGGGTAATGCACAATAAAAAAGCATATTATCAATACTTTTTGTTGACGACTCAGTTCATATATATTTATTTGAATGATTAGTATCAAATAAAAGGACATTCGAAGACTATTGTGTGAAATTTTCATTAACAATTGTGCAGAAATGATTCAATGACAGCCAATCTCTCAGACGCCGCAAAAAAAGTTACATTGCGATGAACTGTGTCACTCATTTCTGGATAATCTCGGAAAAAAAAATCTAAAAATTTGTATTTGTCAATAAGTTTATTGAGATAACGCTGTCGAGTTTTTATTTTTTTTTTAATTATTTAAACTTTTAGTCACAATTTTTAGTCCATTATTATTCGCAGTTCAGTTCTAATTTTTTATTTCGAAAATTGGAACCTTCATTATTGTAAAATGAATTAAAATAATAAAAAATAATTTCTTCATAAAAATATTACAAAATGTGATTAAAATGTCCTTTTACTACATACTTTTTACATAAATAAATATATATTAAACTATGTCGCCAGAAAACTATCGTAAACATGCTTCTTTTCATAACGATATAGCCTTTATCCCCCATGTTGTTATAACTACCAGGGAAAATGAGAATTGATAAAGTACTGTTACAGAATAGAAGCGGGAGACTTTTTCGAGTATACAGAATATTAAATATGCACCAAAATAAATATTATCGTGAAAATAAAATCAACTTAATTTAAAATAACAAATAAGATGCAATTTCTTGGCGATTGTTGGCTTGTGTGCGATGCGGGCACACAAATGTGCGAGGCTCACCGATACAGCAACCACGTGGTGTACAACGCACTTTATACCAACGCTCCTCAAAGATATATTGCATATATATTCCATTCTTACCTCGCTCTGGATGTCGATGCACTGTCATCAAAAACATTACTGACGACATTGTCGTGAGAAATATTTGAATCCTTCGGAATCCTTACAGCCGTAAAATTTTTGTAGCACGCCGAATGGTACCCTATGTCCGTGTCGATACCACGTGGCAACTCGATTTCGGAGTAAATAGACTTCCTGCTTACTCTCTGTTTTTTACTCCGATATTCGGCCACTTCTTTGCACTTTTTAAGCGTCTCTTCTGTAAATTTTTTCACTTTCTCATTCGTTGTTTCTTTACAAAACACACAACTCAGGTCCGACATTTTACACCATCACAACCGCACAACGTATTACAACTAAGTGAGCGTCATTACAACGTTTGGAGCAGCTGGCGAGTGAGCTGTATAATACTAAGAAAGAGACAGGAGCGTATATAACAGAGGCCTATAACAGAGGCGTCGGTCAGGCGACTCCGAAACGTTATTTTCGTTTTTGGGAGTATATGCTACACTGAAAGTGTCTGAAAACAGGTTTTTGGTAATCCTGGCAGCAATACAAAAAGTTGAAAAAAAAAATTATCCGTATTGCTATGATACAGGTCGGCTAAATTTTTTGACATTTTCAAAAATGCGCTCAGGCTATATGCTACGCGCAAAATGTCTGAAAACAAACTTTTTCGTAATACAATTATAAAATCTATGTACATTTTCACTATCAGACGTATTGCTATAATACCGACTGTCTTTTTTTATTGACACAGCAGAAATGGCCTCCCACGCAGTTGCTACACTTTCGACCGTTACTATACGCCTAGTCGGGTTCAGAATCATACAATCTAACGATTTTATAGGGTTTTTGCCGTATTGCTATGAGACATGGTTTTGGTCGTGGGCTCTCGTACTATAGCGCACACTGAACCGCCGCGCAGACGCTGCGACGCATGCAGTGTGGTGCGGGGTTTGGGGGGGGGGGGAGGGTGGATACGGCAAGATATTCGCCGTACCGCACTGAATGAAAATAATTATCTTACTGTGCGTTACGGCAAGTATTTTGCCGTATATTGTTAGTGTAATATTATTATATTAAGAGCAACAATATTGAAAATATCACTATCTCATTTAGATAAATCGCCCCCGCACAGTACGCAAAACAAGGACAACGAGCTACCGCACTGGCTGCGAGTCAAATACGGCCAAATACTTGCCGTAACGCAGTGAATGTGTTAATTGTACACCTTATGAAATATTTATGGTTACATTATTTTGAAAAAGATATTTTACAATTACAACACATTTTACACATTTCATTTTTATATATAATATATATGTCTATATTATCATGAGCTATGACTGAATACTCGTAATTATTCGATAAGTTTTTTTTGTTTTTTGTTGGTATATTCATTACACTTTTTGAGCCTGGACTTGTTGCTGAATGACTGTTCCTATTTCTTTTCGTAGACCACTTTGTATTCCTCTTTTACATTTTCTACACAACACATAGAAAATAACACACACTATGAATATTAATATAACCAATAGCATTATACTTGATGTTTTAATATGACTTTCTACGTTAGTCCAATCCGAATTGTTAGCTCCATTTTGGGCAATTATTATTTAAGTTTTAATATCTTGCCATGTCGATATTCTCTCCAGTGCGTTACAAATTTTAACCAAATTATCACCCTGGAATTGTAAATGGCCGTCGTCTCTTTTAACCCATCGTGTCTCGCATATACTTTAAATAGCCGTACCATCAAGCTCTTCTGAGAATATGTTATGGCGTTTTGCAGAAGCGTTAGCAAACGCTACGATTTTTTTTTTGTTGTCCCAGTTGTGTTTCTACACGAAGGGACGGTTGATAACTTGGCCAAGGAGTTATTTAAATCATGATTGCTACAAGGACAACCTTTGGCGTGAATGGCTTTTTTTGAGAGTTCCTGAACAGCAACTTTAGCGTCGGATGCCATTACTGAACAGCTATCAGTTCCTATCCCTACACAAAAAGCTAAATCTATATCAAATTTGTAGCAAAGATTTTCCACGATTTTCGCTAATTCGATTCCTGTTAACCGTAATTCTTTTGTGCCGTCTGAGGTATTTGTTTCTTCAAATTGAAGCATTTCATACGCGTCACAGAAGCATAAAAAATCTTCCTTAATAAATACATCATTAAAATATCTGAATGATAGACTCATCTGTTCGGTATGAGATATAACTGTAGTCTCGTCAAAAATAATAGCGAAAAACGTAGCTCTTTTTACGTTTTGTAAAGTAGTTTCCTGAATCTGTACAAATTTCTTTCTTTACAAATGTCGATAAGTTCGTTCTGTACAGTTTTGCTTATGTAAGTCACTGTAGAACTTGTTGATGATAAATGGCGTTTGAGAACTGAGTCGCCTGCATCTATTCAAAATTTTTACACAGCTCGAAAATTTTCTTCTGCAGAGGAGACGTCGCTATGATCGGTGTTCGTGCTTAAAATCTAGCCATCGTCTCTGTGGCCACGTAATGGTATATTTTGACGACCACACAATATTATAGTTTTTATAATTGGTCGTAAACGATCTCTGATTTCTGCCACTTGAGCCTTTCTTTGAGTAGAAATCTCAGAAATCTGGTTAGCAATATCGATCTCAGGTTTATGATAATACGTCAAAAAATTCTTCCCACTTTCTCCTGCCTCTCTTCAAGTTGGTTTCGGTAACTAGGAACGCCTTCCAAAGATGGCAACTGCAGGGTCCCCAGAAATGTCAAGAGAGATCTAAAATAACAATAATGCGCAAGTATAATAGTACATAGTATAGTTTTTATCCAGTAATCACTAAGCCATGATTTGTTTGTTGGCACGTCATGAGCACATGAAAGGACAATGCCCAGTCTCCATAGTAACTTTGGCTCAAAATGAATTTGTTGTGTGCAGTGAATATTCTTACGTTTTTTTGTGTGGTTTAATGTCAAAAGTATGTTTGTGATTTCCATTTTTAAATTGAACTTGTAAGAAAGAAGTTATTCAGACATTTTAAATTGGAGGTTATGCATTTCTACGCAGAGAAAATTAAAGAACAAATAAACTGATGAATAGTTTTATTCTTTTTTATCATAATTATTCATTATCATCATCATCAATTTCATTATCAAATTCGATTAACAATTCATCAAGAAACTGTGCAGGGGGTTCAATATTGTTTTGGTGTCGAGCCCAACCTCAATACCATAAAATGGTCATAATGTGGGAACAGCATCCCACAGTTCGTTTGCCTACCTTACAATTGCAATAATATTGACTTATTGCCTCTCTCCCATTTAAATTATTATCAATCAAAACATACACAAAATATTCTTTTCTTCTTATATGGCGACTTTGAATTTTTGCTCTTCTTTGAGAGAGAGACAATTGCTCTCTTAGATTACCGATTGATGCCTCCCTACACACTTCTATCTTATATTGGCCACTAAAACGGATATGCTCACCATAGTAAGATCGAGCTTGACGGAGTTGGTAGGTACCACAAGCTATTAAAATCAAATCATGAAAATCTAGCTGGGGAAACTCAGCGACATTGCTGTTATCAACATTTATATTTGAGAATTGTGCCCTTCTTCTATTATAATTATTTTGTATAATAAACTCACTTAAAGTATTTGTTTGGAACATTTTTTGTTGGATGATTTCTAATATCTGGGCAGCATCAAACCTGTCTGTGAGCGGTGGTCGAAATCTATTAATTAGGGCAGCAGCTATAGAAAAGTCAATCATGACATGTGATGAAGCTCTGTTGTTGAACTCGTGTCGGAATATTTTAAACTGTTGCTTAAAAATCCCATTCACAACTTCAATCACCCATCTGCAGATATTAACAGCCCTAGTGTAGTTTGCTGGCATTGATACAACAGAGGCTGTAGAAGATTGATAAATACTTGATGATATGGGGTGTTTAAGTTCCGTTGAACAGAACGGTAACTTCTTTGCCAACATGGGTGACAGATCTTATTTGTTGATCTAAGCTGTAACAAAAACAAAAATATCTTATTGCAATCAGAATAAAACATCAACCAGCAGCAACACATAAAATCATTGAAGGATATTGCTTACCTGTAGTGATTCGATCTGTTGCTATATCAAGCATCTGATAGCGTATTCTCTTTCTGAACGAGACCACACAATGAATTGCTGGCATTGCTGCTTATTGGATTACACTGTTATTTGGAATCTAAAACAAACAAAATACAGTTATGTTACAATTCAACATTTAGATCGGCTAAAATAGTTGACATTCTATTAATATGAATCGTACTTTACCTCAAAAAGTGAAGTCCATTGCCGTAATAATGCTCGTACATCATCAGATTCAACACAATAAGTCTGTTACTTACGCAAACGCAGAGGAATACGAAAAGAAAACACCGTTCTGAGTTCTCAGAAAACAATAAGAGATTTTGACAGATATGCAATTAACAGGGTTGCCATTACAAGACGATTATCATTGCCATATCAAGATGTTATCGATCACAGATGGAAAATCGATTTTTGAAACTATTAACTGTAAAATACGACGAACGTATTAATTAAGAAAATATAAATAAGAAAAAAGAATATTGAGGCGGTAAATATAAGTAAAGAGTATATTTTTTTATTTAAAACTATCTAAACAATAAAAAAATATTTTTACAATACAATTATCGATTACAGTAGCAGGATTTTATTTATTTGGAGTTATCGATTACAGTAACAAGATTGGCAACATTTTTAGTATTCAAATTGTTGTAGATTATGCCTAATCTCAGCTGTGTAAACCAGGCCTTAGAGCCTACTGGCACGTTTTATTATTTTCATTGTGTTCTATTCTTTTTTTATTTTATTTGAAAGCCTTGTTTACCTTAGCGCTTACTTCAATATAAACTTTTCACCGAACAACATCTTTCCTTTAAAATATTTTTTTTACCACGGTGCCACGAACCCCGTCGATCTTTATATCTACAAAACGTTATCAGCACGAAATTGTGGAGTATAAAATCCGTGTGTGAAATATATACAAAAGTGTATTTTTTTTTTGGAAAATATTGTTTTTTGTATTTTTTGGTGTGCGTAAACATGTCACATGATACTGGTGATAGCAATGTTGTGGCGAAGTCAAGCTCTTCGTCATTACCAACCTTTGGCTTAAGAAACAAGGAGGGTTATCCGACGTGGAAGTTTAAAATGAGAAACTACCTACTCCACGAGGATCTCTGGTTTGCCGTTACTGGATACCCAGAAGGTGACACAACTCCTCAGGCTATAAGGGTAAAGTACGATACAAAAGCTCTTGCTAAGATTTGCCTAACTGTAGATGGTGCAGCTATAACTCACGTTAGAAGTGCAAAGACTGCATCGGAAGCGTGGAAATCATTACAGAAAGCTTTTGAGGATAACGGTATAGGACGAAGAATAGCTCTTGAACGTAAGTTGTACCGCTTAAGTCTCGCAGATTATGCAGACATTGAACAGTACATAAATGCAGTTACTTCAACTGCACAGGATCTTGCAGATATTGGGAAGGTGATAGAAGATACGTCGATTGCCGCTATACTTTTAGGTGGACTCACTCCAAAATATGAGCCCCTCATTATGGCGCTTGAAAATTGCAATGTTGATGTAACTACTGACCTGGTAAAAACGAGACTCCTTAATGAAATGTCTAAAAGCGACACATTAACGACGGATTCGGTATTTCAAGCAAAAGTGAAACCTAAATCCAAAAAGAAGAAGGAAGTAGTATGTTATGACTGTAATGTACCCGGACATAAAAGACCAGACTGTCCATTGAAAAAGAAGAAGGAAAAGGGTAATGTTACGAGTACAAATGACTCCTCATTTACTGCTTTGAATACTTCTGGATCTGAAAACAAGGATGTTTGGTATGTAGACTCAGGTGCAACTAAACATATGTCTTCAAGGCGTGATTGGTTTCAACATATAAAGTTGACTGATAGAGGAACCGTAACTGTCGCAAATGGTGAAAAGATCAAATGTTTAGGATTAGGAGATCTTTCGATCTCGACACCTAAAAATAAAATAAATACAATTTCTGATGTTGCTTATGTACCAGACTTAAATGCTAATTTGCTATCTGTGCAAAAAGCTGTAGATAAGGGTTTTATATGTGTTTTTAATAAAAATGGATGTAACTTTTATAAAAATGATACCTTTTGTGTTACAGGTGATTCGCTTCTTCATGCTTCGCCCTGTGGTGGATTGTATGTACTTAATGGCTCTACAAATGTTTCCAACACTGTGGCTGATAATTATTTAACAAAAGATGAGCACTCTGACTGTCAGGATAGGTATCAAATCTGGCATAAGAGACTTGGACACCTTTGTCGAATAGGCATGAATCGGTTGAAGAATCACCAGGTAGGGGTAGAATTTTCCGTAGTAGATAAATCAAGTTGCATCGCTTGTGTAGAAGGCAAACAAGCAAGAAAACCTTTTAAAAGGATAGCTTTTAATAGAGCAACTTCACCTTTAGAGTTGATCCACTGTGATCTGTGTGGACCTATGTCTACAACCTCTTTTCAAGGTAATAAATATATGTTAACTTTAGTTGATGATTATACCCGAAAAGTTTTTGCGTATTTCTTAAGTTCAAAGACCGAAGTAAAAGATAAATTTTGTCATTTTCAAACTTTAGTTGAAAATCAATTAAGTTTTAAAATAAAAAGGATTAGGACTGATGGCGGCACAGAGTTTGTTAATAAAGTTTTTGCTGATTATCTTTCATCAAAAGGTATCGCGCATCAAACAACGACGCCTTACAGCCCTCAACAAAACGGAGTTGCAGAGCGAACCCACCGATCTATAACCGAGAAGGCGAGATCGCTGCTGGCTGAAAGCTCACTACCTAAGGCTTACTGGGAAGACGCATTTCGCGTAGCTGTATACCTAAAAAATAGGTCCCCTCATCGAGCCTTAAGTGGGGATATACCCTATGATAAATGGTGTGGCAGAAGATGTGATCTTAGTCATCTAAGAATTTTTGGATGCAGAGCCCTTGTCCATATACCTTCATGTAATAGAAAAAAGTTGGACATGAAAGCTGAAGAAGCTATTTTTGTGGGTTATTCTGAAGATCCAAATAGTTATATTTTTAGAGATCCTTCTAACCCACGGCGAATCCTAAAATCTAGGGATGTAACCTTTTTTGAAAACTGCTTTACATTTTTGAAACGAAAGCAGAATGAACCTGAGGTACAGTCGGACTCAGTTTTACTTTTTGAAGAAAATGCTGAAAGAGATGAAAATGAAATTGAATTTCACGATTGTGTTGAGAGTATCGACCCTATAGCTGAAACGTCTTCACCAATAAACACACAGCGTTTTGATGAAGAACCAGCTAGTTTGGAAGAGCAGCCATTTATCCAGGAGCGTCGGTACCCCTCACGAAACAGGAAACCACCAGATTTTCTTACTTATAATGTATTGTCTGATGATTTGGATGAGCCGACGACATACTATGAAGCAGTTCATGCTGACGATGCCGAAAAATGGCAAAATGCTATGCAAGATGAGCACAATTCTCTTATGAAGCTCAAGACCTGGGATCTTGTTGACAGACCAAACAAGAAAGTAATACCATGCAAGTGGGTTTATAAACTGAAAAAGGACGCTAGTGGAAATATACTGAAATACAAGGCTAGACTGGTCGCAAAAGGTTTTAAGCAAGTTAAAGGAGTGGATTACGACGAAACGTTTGCGCCAGTAATTCATCATTCTTCCCTACGTGCTTTATTTGCGTTGGCTGCAGAAATTGGTTTAAAAATAAAACATTTGGACGTAGATACCGCGTTCCTAAATGGAAACTTGGAAGAGGAAGTTTATATGGAACAACCTTTTGGTTTCATAGAAAAGGGTGGCGAAAGTAAGGTTTGCCTATTAAAGAAATCCCTTTACGGCCTAAAACAGGCACCGCGTGCCTGGAATAAAAAGTTAAATGAAACACTTTTAAAAATAGGTTTTGTTCCAACTCCTTCTGAATCTTGCGTATACACTAAACTTTTTGATAAGGAACTCGTTATTCTTAGTGTCTTTGTCGATGACTTTTTAGTATTTTTTGACTCTGAAACGACATTTGACATTGTCAAAAAAGATTTGTCGAGTAATTTTTCACTAAAAGATTTGTTTTTTTTGAAAAAGTATTTAGGCCTGAATTTTAATATACAGGAAAATGTTATAGAAATTAATCAATCGTCATACATAAGTTCACTACTACAAAAATTTAATATGATAGAGTGTAAGACGGTAAATACTCCACTTGTAAAGAAATCGATGGAAAAGCGTTGTGATGATCAGGTTAGTGAGAATTTTCCATACCAAACTCTTATTGGTTCTCTTATGTATTTGTCTGTAAACACACGACCAGATATCGCGTATACGACGAGCTATCTCAGTCAATTTAATACGTGTTATACTAAAGAGCATTGGAATGCTGCAAAAAGAGTTTTACAATACTTGAAAGGCACTCTCAACTACTCATTGGTTTATAGAAAAAATGGAGAACTCTTAAAAGGATTCTGTGATGCTGATTGGGCAAACTGTACGATCGACAGAAGGTCATACACAGGTTATGTTTTTGTACAAGGTGGAGCACCTGTGTCATGGGAGTCGAAAAAACAACCCACGGTAGCGCTCTCCTCTGCAGAGGCCGAATATATGGCGCTTGCGTCCGCTACTAAAGAAGCTTGTTATTTACGCCGTTTTATCCATGAAATAACAGGTAAACTTACGCCAGTTAAGCTGTATTCAGATAGTCAGAGTACCATAAATCTCGTTCACAATCCTGTACACCACAACATGACGAAGCACATAGATACGAAACATCATTTTATTCGAGAAAAGGTCTCTTCTAATGTTGTTAAGTTAGAATATCTTCAGAGTTGTGATATGCCTGCAGATGTTCTCACTAAAACACTGGGGCCTATAGCACACAAGAGATGTGTAGCTGGTTTAGGTTTAATTTAATTTTTCTGTGCAGATTTTTTTTTTTGTTTCACAGCTTCGATTATGTGGGGCTGTTGTAGATTATGCCTAATCTCAGCTGTGTAAACCAGGCCTTAGAGCCTACTGGCACGTTTTATTATTTTCATTGTGTTCTATTCTATTTTTATTTTATTTGAAAGCCTTGTTTACCTTAGCGCTTACTTCAATATAAACTTTTCACCGAACAACATCTTTCCTTTAAAATATTTTTTTTACCACGGTGCCACGAACCCCGTCGACCTTTATATCTACAAAACAAATCTTGAATTCAAGAACTTAAATTAATTACTTATTATAATGATTTTTTATTGGACACGATTCCGTAAAGTACTAAATATGTTTTTTTAAGTTTGTAGTTTATATTTAAATTGTTGAGAGTAAGAACTTAGTGAAAACGTAAGTTTAATAATAAAAGTTGTGTAGGCCGAAAGTTGACATTCTCCTTTTTAGTTTGTAAATATGGCACATAGTTGCATGGAGGTTCGCCAACCCTGCAGTACATGATTCTGGGGACTTACCATGAGCTTTTATAGCAGGGCAGAAACAGTCCCAAATTAGTTTTCTATACCATGACGTCTTATTAGCAGGCCTGCAACAGTCCTGTTGCGTTGACGTTTACAAAAACTGTTCACCTTCTTTTTTGTATAGGATTTCATACCATGACCTGCTATTTGACAACAACAAAACTAATATTGAACGTCTGTATTGTCATCTTGAATAAGTTACTATTATAGAAGCTTATTTAACATTGTTTTGATAATATACAGTGTCCATAGAAAACTTATTTTTATGTTTATGTGTAATAAAACTCAAAATTATAAATTAGGTACTCATGCTGCACATCAATGTGCAAGGATTATATGAAATAAAAACCTCATTCGTTCGTTTTAAACCACATATAATCGTAGTCAAGGAATGCCTGGAGGATTTTTCAAAAATGTCAAGAAATACCCGCGTTATTGCAAACGACAAAGATATCAGACAACAATTCCAACAAATCCTATCTAGGATTAGGTATATCACGCACTTACCAAAGGAAATCACAACAGACACAGAATACGAGAAATGCCTATACAAAACCTAGAAAAAGCTTTCCCAGAAATGTTACATGAGTATGCGGAAATGCATAATGAGAACAACAGTATATATAAATGAATTAAACCTTAGTACTCTGGGATATCCTTGATTGGGATACATAACGCAAGACATAATTCGGGCTTGCTGTTGCTGCACCTCCATAATTTTACAACCACTGAAACGAATGAAAATCAACCTGGGAAATAAAACATCTATTCTGTTATACCTATAAGAAAGTAAATAAGCCTGTTGAAATGAATATTTTTCTTATTTTAACCTTAATATAGTCACGCATACTCATGTTAAATAAGTACCTTATTTCTATAGCAATCTAATATACTCAAACAAGGATTCAATGGGAAATATTTTAGAAATCAAACTCATAAGTTGCTTCTAGCCTTTTATGTGATGCATTGCTCTGGGAATTTATAATTGCAGAAAAAGTATGCTATAAGAACATTGTAGTGTATGGTAAAAATACTGCCTTTGGGTGCACCCACTGACTTAACAACAGCTTTGTCAGCAGAATTTAAGAGGTTTTTTTTTGTATGGTGCTCTATCACAATCCTCCAAAAATTGTGATACCTATAATATTGTATTGTCTATCTATTAAATAAATGTATGTTTAATTGTTCCATGTCTAGACTGTGGTATATTTAACCTGCGGAAGGAACAACAGGACACAGGAACAGGAATATTGAGAAATATGATAAGTGTTGTGTAGGTTAAGGTTTTATTTGCCTTGGCGAGTAGGTGTAACAGTTAAACAAACGTCTGTCTTTGATGATATTTATTGGCAACTAACTTTAAATATGCAATACATTGTATTAAATATGATCGGCGGCTGGCTTCCTACTTACTCAAATCAATGTGGACTGTATTCCTAACTAATATGTATTAAAATGCTTCAACATAAGCCGCCCACCAAAGGACTATATGAGTCCTTTCAAATTAATCAAATATTTCTACGTTTACATGCAAATCACTTAAAAGATTGAATTACTTAATCAGCACTACTATCTACTGGCAGTGGACAGAGCTTAGATACAGTTCTCTTAATTATATTGTCTCCACTCTTAACACTATAGACTCTTGTGCAGCCATCTGGACCTGGATGTTTGCTTATTACTCTTCCTAGCAACCACTTGCCTGGTGGAAGGTTCTCCTGCTTTATCAACACGATGTTACCTACTTCAAATTCCTTTTCTCGTTTAAGCCATTTAGGACGTTGTTGTAGCCTGGATAAATACTCTTGTTGCCACCTAGACCAAAAGTCATGCAACAACTTTTGGACGTATTGCCATCGTGATAACGTGTGCACTTTCAAATTCTGTAAATTTGGACTAGGTATGACTATAGGTGCTTCTCCAATTAAAAAGTGCCCAGGTGTTAATGGCTCAATATTTTCATTATCCAAGTCATCTTGGGGGCACAAGGGTCTAGAGTTCAGGCAAGCCTCTATCTCACACAGCACTGTCGACATCTCCTCATACGTCAAATTGTTAGTCAGTATCCGTTTCAAGTGGTATTTCGTGGACTTTACTCCTGCCTCCCAAAGACCACCGAAATTTGGACTATAAGCAGGAATGAAAAGCCATTGTGTGCCATCAGATGCAAGCGTGTCTGCGATTTCTCCAGAGAACTCCAAACATGCCTCTCTCCACATGGCTACCAATTCTTTGTTTGCACCGATGAAATTTCGCCCCTGGTCACTCCATAAATGAGCACACTTGCCTCTTCGTGCACAGAATCTTTTATATGCGCCAATGAAAGCCTCTGACGTCATATCTCCAACCAATTCCAAATGAATGGCCTTGGTAGCCATGCAGACAAAAATTGAGATGTATGCTTTATGTACCTTGACTCCTCTTCCCTTGCTCCATAGAACCTGCAAGGGTCCAGCAAAGTCCACGCCAGAATGTAGGAATGGTCGAGCTGGTGTCACACGAACCTTTGGCAAATCACCCATTACCTGAGTTCTAAAAGTCGCATTTTGTTTACCACATACTAAGCATCTGTGAATGTATTGTTTGACTTGTGCCTTAGCTCTTGTTATCCAATACTTCGCTCTCAAATAGCTCAACATTAGCTGGATTCCACCGTGTAAGGTTCTTGAGTGTGCATCAGCTATGATCAAAGGAGTTAGATTGTTTCTATGACCCAATATGATTGGATGCTTAGTTTCATCAGCTATGTTAGCATGTCGTAGGCGTCCACCAACTCGAAGCATCTGTACTTCGTCTAAGTACGGATACAAAGTCTTCAGTGAGCTAGTTCTTTTAACTGGTTTACCTTTCCTTAGATACTCAATTTCTTCTGCATACTCTTCACTTTGTACCTTTTTTATGCAAATGTTTAGTGCATCTTCGAATTCTTCTGTTGTCAAAGAACTATCTATGTCTTCTTTTAACTCTTTGTATCTTAAAAATCTTCTAGAAAACGCAATACTTCTAAGTAATTTTTTCAATGAGTTGTATTTTTCAAATTGTTCTGACAATCATTTCCCTGCTTCTTCATTTTTGGTCAATGTAAAGGTTTGTATAATTTTCTTTTCTTCTAATTCTGTAGGTATTATTTCTGGTTTTGTAAAATAAATATCTTCCTTTGAAAGCCACTCTGGACCTTTCCACCATAAATCGCATGTTTTCAACTCTGATACTAGTGCACCTCTAGACGCTATATCAGCGGGGTTCTCTTGCGATTGTACGTGATACCATTGATCTTGAGGGACATTGTTGGTTATTTCTACCGTACGATTAGCAACGAAAGTCTTCCATTTATTAGGCTCTTTATGTAACCAAGCAATGACTATTGTGGAATCAGTCCAAGCAAATACATTAGCGGATGGGACTTTCATGGTTGTCGAACATTGTTTTAATAGTCTCGACACTAAAACAGCACCACACAATTCAAGTCGCGGTAGCGACACGGTCTTCAGCGGTGCAACACGTGTCCGTGCTGCGATCAATGAGGTTTTAATTGTACCATCGAAGTTGTGTACGCGACAGTACACAACCGCTGCGTATGCTCTCATCGATGCATCACTAAAACCATGCAGTTGTATGCTATTCTTGTTTGAATTGTATGTACCCATCCATCGATCTATTTTTATTCCCTTAATGTTGGCCATATCTTCGCGTATGGTTTTCCACTCATTTTTTAAAGCTGGAGTGATTTCTTGATCCCAGTCAACTTTAACTTGCCAGAGGTTCTGAATCAAAATTTTTGCTTGTACGATGCATGGCGCTATCCAACCTAGCGGGTCAAAGAGCTTCTGAACATCTGATAGTATACTTCGTTTCGTAACAATCTCAGGAAGGGGGGGTAGGTCCAGTTGGTATTCAAATTGATCGCTGCCTAAGTTCCATTGAATGCCCAAAGCCTTTATGGTACCACCTAAATTTAAATCCAAATGTGCACTTACAGATCTGTCTTCATGTTGTATGGTTTCTAAAAATTCTTTGTTATTTGACGACCACTTTTTTAGCTGAAAGCCGCCTAGCAGTAGTAAATTCTGCAGATCTTTGCTTATCTTAATGGCTTGCTCCAAATCGTCACATCCTGACATAACGTCATCAACATACAGATCTTCTTGCAACACCCTAGCTGCTTCAGGATACTTAGCACCTTCATCGTTAGCAAGTTGCATGAGTGTTTTTACGGCTAAATACGGTGCTGAAGCTGTACCAAAAGTAACTGTCAGGAGTCTTAAATCTTGTATTATTTCAGAGGAATCACTTCGCCACAGTATTCTTTGGTAGTCGGTGTCTTCTTGGGCTACCAAAATCATTCGGTACATTTTCTGTATGTCAGAAATAAAACATACTGCGTGTGTCCGCCACCTTACGACGAGACTTCTTAAGTCATCTTGTAGAACAGGCCCTGCTAGTAACTCGTCGTTTAGGGAAACTCCATTGTTACCTTTACAAGAGGCGTCAAAAACGACGCGAGTCTTCGTGCTTTCTTTGTCGTTCCTGACTACTGCGTGGTGGGGTAAGTAGACAGACCTTTTTGTATTTATTTCATTTTGTGGTACCTTTTCTATGTGTTTTAATTGTATGTATTCTTCAATTACTCTTATATATTCTTGTTTCAGATCAGGATTTTTGTTCAGTCTTTTTTCTAGTTGCAGAAACCTGTTTAATGCTATTTCTCTTGTCTTTCCGTCGGGTGATTTTATGTTGTCAGTTTTAAAAGGTAATTTTACTATGTATCGTCCTTCATTGTTTCTCGTATGTGTTTTTTCGTATATCTCTTCGCATAATTGTTCTTCTTTAGTAAATTTCCTTTTTGTATCAGTTTCTAGCTCCCACATAGTTTTCAATAGTTCTTTCACATCGACTTGTTCATTTATAGCCATTAAACATTTTTCTTTTGCGTTTGTTTTTATGTTTATTTCACCAAATATTATCCAGCCGAGGTTGGTTTTTTGAGCTACAGGTGACCCCGGTGTACCTTTGATTAAACCTTCTTGTAATATTTTCGCATATACCTGCACGTCTAGAAGCAGATCAATGTTCCCTGACACTCCATACTTCGGGTCTGCCAGGTCTAGATCAGCTAAGTGTGGCCATTTGTTTGTTGACCATGTATTTTCAGGTAATTGTACTGTCAAGTGCTTGGACATCACGTAGGCTTGTATAGGTAGAACGAAATTTGATTCCCATCGTGATGATAATTCTATGTTTACTTCATGCTTGACAGCGACCTTCATGGATTCCATTCCAGTTACTATGCAATTAGTAACCTGCTTTTTGAGTTTTAATTGTTGTACAGCCTTTTCACTAATAAAACAGGCTTGTGATCCCGGATCTATGAGTACCTTGAGCGCAATGGTGTATCCTTGTTCACTCCTGACTATTACCATTGCTGTTGCTAGCATTCCTATATCTTTTCTGGCATTGTAGTGCGACGCAATCATTGTATTGACTTGCACCTTTTCTTCTACATCTGCTTGATTTAATACTGTCGGTTGTATAGTTTCTATTAATGCCGAGGTATCCGTCTTCTTTGTTAGATGTAAGAGAGTATGATGGCGTCATTTACACGTGCGACAGGACATCGGTAGACGACATTTGAAGACCGGATGTCCTGATGCCAGGCAGTTAAAACAGAGCTTGTTATTCTTTACACAATCAAATCGTTCTGAAGGCTTCATCTTTGCAAACAATTTGCAGTGAGACAGGGTATGATTATCTTTACACAATATACAAGTAATATCTTTCATTTCATTCGATGAAACATGGAATGTACTTCGTTCTTTAGGCGCTTTTTCTCGCGTAGCTGATGTTGAAGGTGTTATTAGTTCCAATGCACGAAATTTGCCTTCTAGGAAAGTCTTCAATTCATTCCACGTAGGCAATTCTTCTAAATTGCCCTTGTAAGCGTGCTCTTCCCAGGCCTTATGTGACTCCGGGTCCAACTTCTGCACGACCAGAAATATGATAATAGGATCCCAGGTGTCTGTGTTCACGTTCGAGTTTTTAAGGTTGTCTAAGATTTCTGAAGTTGTGTCTAAAATAGACTTCAGTTGACTGGCCGATTGAGCATTCGCCTTTTTTTGAAAAACTAATCTCTTCAACATTAAGTTAACAATCAATCTTCTATTGCCGTAACGATTCCGTAAAGTTTCCCATGCTTGTAAATAGTTAGTTTCAGTAACTTGTATATGTTTAAGTAGGGTTGCTGCTTCACCGCTGATGCTGGTTTTTAAATAGTGCAACTTTTGAACGTTGCTTAGTGACTTGTTATCATGCACTAACGAAATATATAAATCTTTAAACGCAGGCCAGTCTTCATAGGTTCCAGAAAACGTAGGTATTGTTATACGTGGCAATCTTACTTGTGTTTGTTGGTAATCCTCATCCACGTTATTGACGTTCATCAATTGAGGTGTTTTAGTTAACTTTTCTAACATGTCGCGTAATTCACCCAACACAACCAAATAAAGATCTTCGTAAATAAAAAACTCTTCATTAACGAAATACGTTACTAAATTACGTTTATCTCTCGGCGTTAACCTCGCTAAGTCTTGATGCGCATTGTTAAACGTTTTCCAGTATTCTTCGAGGCACTGAATTCTAGATTGAACATATCCTTTAGTTAAACGTTGCTTAGGACATTTTCCTAAGTTTATTTGTGTTTTCTTCAGTAACTCTGCCGTATCTTGTAATATACTTAGTGCTTCTTCGGCTGATTTAGACATATTTGATATATTTAACACGCAAAAACTTCAATATTATAAAATTGTTCAAGTCACTTATTACTTGTTTACGCGTAAGGACTCACTCGCCGGCTTCTTATCTCTGATGGAATGTGGTTCTTTTGTATTCACTTCACTAATGATGCGGCTCGATTATGACCATTATGTTGTGTAGGTTAAGGTTTTATTTGCCTTGGCGAGTAGGTGTAACAGTTAAACAAACGTCTGTCTTTGATGATATTTATTGGCAACTAACTTTAAATATGCAATACATTGTATTAAATATGATCGGCGGCTGGCTTCCTACTTACTCAAATCAATGTGGACTGTATTCCTAACTAATATGTATTAAAATGCTTCAACAATAAGGAACCAAAAAAATCCTGAGCAGTGTGTAGTTTGGACCCCCTTTTAGAATTCAGTACAATAGTTCACTGTTCTGAAACAAATAGTAGAAATATAGGCTGTTCATTAAACCGTCCATGTCCAATACGCAATCTACATATCACAGTGTAGAATTCTCGATGAATGAATCTGTCTTTAACAAACCACGGCTTTTTAATAGTTGAGTTAATATTGTGGTACCAGGACCCTTTTGTTTTTAAAGATTCGTGCCAATGCTGCATCCATTTATTAATTAAATTTTCTTTAAGAGTGTCTACACAGTCTGTATCTGGGATTTTCAGTTTTTTTACAGGTACATTATCAGAAGTGTTGGAAATGAATTTTGCAAATGCATCTACTTCTTCGTTGCCGCAAATTCCAATATGAGAGGGAGTCCAAAATAAAATTATATTTTTCCCATCATTGGCCAGTTCATTATATTTTTCTCTTATGCTATAAATGAGGTAATTAGTCTTGGCAGAAAAAGAAGGATTAGATAAAGCTTTCAGTACACTCATGCTATCAGTTACCACAATCCAATTACTATCTTTAGATTTTCCAATATAGTTTAAAGCTGCTAATATAGCACTGGCCTCTGCTGTATAGACACTAGCTTGTTTTGGTAGCTTCGAACCATGACCAATTTTGGTTTGAGTGTCATAAAAAGCCATAGATACATTTTTATCGTTTTTTGCTCCATCTGTGTACAGTTGTTTGTAATTAGCCCATGTCTTCAGCTCATTATAAACATCATATTTACAAGAAAGTTTACTTTTTATAACAATATTCATTTCCAGAAATTTACTCCTATATACACCTTTATAGCATGGCACCTTATCGCTAATATATACATCATTATCTACAACTATTTTTAAAATATTATCTTTGTTATCACACAAATAAGAAGCCAAATTAAAACTTATTAACTTTTTTTTTAAGTAAACAGTTATCTAAAGAAAATAATTTTAATAAAAACTTACAATTAAGAAATTCAAGACGTAAATACAAGGGGGTAGATTGCATTCTACCTGCATTGAATTAATTGGCGATGTATTTATAGCGCCCAGAATAATACGCATATTTTTGTTTTGTACTTTTTCAAGTTTTTCAACATACTTTTTATCAGATGCAAAACAGAAGAATGCGTATTCGAAATTACTCCTAACCAAAGCTTTGTAAAGCATAAGTAATATTTTGGGATCGGCACCCCACTGAGTTCCGACAAGAGATTTCAAAACGTTAGTAGCTCTTAAAGACCGTTCTATTAAGCAATCAACATAAGCTTTCCAAGATAAGTTTTGTTGAAAAAGGACTCCTAGAAACTTAGCAGAAGAATCTAAAGGAAGACTTTGTTTGTTATAAATTATATTAAAATTTGAAGTATTTTTGTACCTTTTCCTAAATATAACTACTTTTGATTTGCTGGGACTTACATCCAAATTTAAGTAATTAAAGTGAATTTGCAATTTTGTAAGAACTGAATTTAACTTACATTCTAAAGATTTAAGGCTGGTTCAAATCAAATCAAATCAAATCAAATCAAATCAAATCAAATCAAAGCATTTATTTCAAATAAACCAGTTACAGGCACTTTTGAATTGTCAGAAGTTCGGTCAGTCAGTAAGGTGAAGCTAGTCGCCCATTCCAAAAAGTAGGTACCTATGGAGAAGAACGGGCAAGAAACTCCATGGACACTCTTTTAAAATATCAAGCTATTGATACAAATATTTGATTACATCATTCATTTTGAAATCAATCGTGTGAGAACGATGCAGAAACATATTGTACGCTGAGAGCGTCCATTATGGAAAAAAAAAACAACAATTTAGAAATTAAAATACGCCGTAGCAGCTAAGAGATGACCAGTCCCCTCTGACGGCGTCCGTTCACGAACATGACGTATGGATCAGCATCATTCAGCTCAACCATATTGAAAGGAACCTAATGACCCAACACACACGCCACCACCAGCGAGACATTTGAGTGAGCATGACATACTCTCAACAGCCATAGCACTATCAAGTCAATAAACGACTAACCCAACAAATAGATGCTTTACAGCAAATAGATCGTGCTTACACGTGTTCCATGCAATTATACAATACTAAGAAATTGAATCTACACAATGCAAAGACAGTTTTGTCCAAGGTTCAGCAGCTCCAACGGTGTTCCCGAATGCTAAGTTTAGCTCCTGTGCAGCTGCACCAGTGCCGAATACCCCTGTCAGCGATGCAATTCCGTAACGTACAATATGCCTGGCTACATAGTGTGTACTGGCTTTGAGTTAAGAAAAAACAAACAATTGCAAATTTAAACTACGAGAGGAAAAATCAAAGAACAATCAGTGTAAGCATAGAAATCGGACGCAGCTCAAGCCCAAGCCTTTTTGTCGTCAATATAATCTTTAACACTATAAAATGCTTTCTGACACAACTTACGTTTAATGAAGCATTTGAATTTATTCAGGCTCAGATCTTGAACCACCTCTGGAAGTCTATTGTAAAAATGTATACATTGGCATCTCCTTTGCAGGTTCCTTTTGAATATATAACTAAATCATCAGCAAACTGCAAATTACCAATGGTAGGATCTGGTCCCAATATTTCATTCAATCTATAAATATACAAAATATACAATAACGGACTTAAAATTCCTCCTTGGCAAACACCTTTGTGAGAAAGTCGAGGACCATACAATTTGTTTTTATGTTTCACATATAGCTGTCTACCATTCAGAAAGGTGTAAATCCAATGCATAATTTTACAAGGGATACCCAAAGATGATAATGTAGTTGCTAGGTTGAATAAATTAACGTTGTTAAATGCTCCGACTATATCGAAAAACACACACACCAGTAAGCTATTTTCATTTAATGATGTTTGTATGTCAGTATGAAGGCATCCTATGCTTTCGCGCGCAGAACGGCCGCGTCTAAATCCGAACTGATTATGAGGTAGTAGAGAATTACTTTCAATGTAGAAATCTAAACGTTGTTTTAGTAATTGTTCAAATATTTTACTTACACATGAGGTCAGAGTTATTGGACGGTATGAATCGGAACAATCCTTGGTTCTATTAGGTTTTAAAACAGGAATCAGACAGTCAACCTTCCAACTATCTGGGATTGTGTTATTTTTCCAAAGGTCGTTAAGTATTGTGAGAAGAATGTTCATGCTAGACTGATTTAGAGTTTTTAGCATTCTATAGGATATAAAGTCTAATCCGCATGCTGTATCTTTTCTGGATTTTATAGCTGCAACCAATTCAGATAAAGAAAAGGGAGATGTCAGATAAAGATAGTTTCTACTATCTGACTCGTTGGTATTGGAATTAAAAGATGAAACTGAGGGCAATGGTGGAGCGTCTACATAGTCAGGTGTGTACTTTCTTAAAAAAATCGTTAATCCAAGTTGGAATTTCAGAGTCTTGACTATTTCGAGTGACATAGCTTTTATTAAATTTACGCATGATTTGCCATATTTTGGATATAGGTGACAATCTATTAATATCAGAACAATATTCCTTCCAACTAATGCTTCTCTCATTTTTTATAACCAACTTCTTTAAAGCTTGAAGTTTTTTAAAATTTACATAGTTTTCAAGGGAAGGATTAGACTTAAATTGAATGAAAGCTTGTTTGCTGTTTTCTACGGCATTTGAGGAACGCTCATTCCACCAAGGGACCGATATTCGATTATTTAGTTTTTTGTTTGAAGAAGAGACTAAAACGGAACGCGTATCATTACTATCGACAGCTGACAGACAACAGACATTGGTGTTTAATCTGTGATGTTTTTGTTTACCTTGTTTATTAGGAACTGATAAATTAATAGCTGATTTAAGTAACTTACAAAACTCAAAATAAGAGTTATTAGGGTCATCTGAATCCACAACAAAATTTCTCAAGTTATCATTTACTAATTTAGTGTAATATTCCCAATTGACTAAACGAAAGTTGACATGTACTGGTAAGTTAGATGCGTCGGAAGCGTAATGTGATGATTGTGAAGAAGGCTGTGAATGTTGATGGAAATTTTGAATCGTGGTTATCGTAGGAAGATGGTAACTTCCCAACGGGTCATCGTTTACAAACCAATCACAGTTCAATGCAATACTGGGACTGACCAAGGTTAGATCCAAGCCGTTCGGTTTCCAAGAGTTAGTACCAACAGTTGTCGGCTGAGTGTCGTTTAATAAAACCAAGTCGCATTCCTCCAGACAATCCAATATCTCTCTACCTCGGGCATCCACTGAATGGCAGCCCCAAATGGTGTGATGTGCATTGAAGTCACCAGCAGCATAGACTGGTTTTGGTAAGCTACTAATAAGATCTTTAAATTTTTTAATATGAAATCTAGGAGAGCTATTATTCGGACAATAAATAGAAACTATTGATAATAATTTATTATTAATTTTAACCTGTATAGCCAAATTTTGTAAAGAGTCGTCAAAATTTGTATTTATGGAGTTGTAATTAATCCTTTTGCTAATGATAATGGCAACTCCGTTATGGTCATTGCCACAATCATTACGTATAATATCATAACCTTTTATTTTTAAACTAATATGAGGTTTCAACCAAGTTTCTGATATAACTGCAATATCAATATCATTATCATAAATAAATTTAGTAAGAAAATGTCGATTGCTCAATAAACTTTGAGCATTCCACTGCATTACTTTCAATTGAGTGAATTTTGGTTAGATTTATTTTTGTCACAAAGAGTCTCAGTCAATACTTCTAATATATTTTTTGAACTAATTGCAGTGTTGTTAGTTTTATTAAGCATTATTAATTTAATAATTGATTCCATTAGTATGTCCATAGATAAAGAGTCAGTGTTTAAAATAGACAACAAATTTTGGGGGTCTTTATTTTTTGAACTGGTATGTTTAGGTTTAATTTCTGGAAAATCATTTTGGTTAAACAAACTACCAAATTTAGGAGGCTGATATCTATTTCGGATTTCTCTAATTTTTTGCTGTTTCATAGGGCATTGTACTGAAATGCTGATATGGTTACCATTGCAGTGGACACATACTGCTTTTTCTTTCGGAACTGTACAACTTTTAAAATTATGATTATTGCTGCAGATGGAGCACCTCTCTGCGTTCTTACAGAATTTCGAAATGTGGCCATACCTCAGACACTTGAAACACTGTTTTACTGGAGGCACATACGGAGAAATGGTATGCCTCCAACCATCCAAGTCGACGAAATCTGGCAGTTGAGTTGCTGCAAATGTTATGGCGACTGTCTGCGTCGGGTGCCGGGACACACCGGATCCTTCCATGAAAACTTTTCTGAAAAATCGTCGAATACTTATAATTTTTTTTTGTACTTGACAGCATTGTAAAAAATTTCTTATTGCTATATTTGATTGGAACATTTCTTATTATGCCTGTAATTTCTGTGCATGATGCAGGAATGTTTGCTTTTAAATTGTTCTCTTGAAGAAAGTTTTTATTTTGCAATAACGCATTGGCTAAGTTTGGTTTTTCAAAATAAACTCCTATTTTATATTTATTTAACGATCGTAAATATTTTACTCCCTTGATGAAGCGTCGAAGACAGTTGGATAGTGATGCTAAATCACGTGTTCCAATGGGATGTTGGGGGTCAGCAGACTCCACAAAGACTACATATTCAGTATACAAACGGTCCTCCTGGTACAGCCACCCGGCTGTACCAGGATCTGACAGAGAGAATCTGTGACATAATAAGGACGAAAAGAGTTCTCCTCTCCGTCTTCGTCTGTATCTGAGGATGAGGTCGAATCAGGTAATGCGCAATCAGCTTCTTCTTTGTCAGGTTCTGATTTTTTTCGTTTCTTCCCTGCCTTACTCCTCCCTATTATCAACAAGTATTTACCACTGAAAGAACAATTTTAAGTACTCTGTCTTAAATAAAAATAACGCAGAACGTAATTAATTAAAATAAAATTTAAATAAAGCGCCCTTGAAATATGGGCGTTCCCGCGCTTTTCCCCCAACTTTTTTTTTTCAATGTATAAAAACATTGCATAGTGCCAACATTGCAAAGATATTCAAAATTCGTTCAGAAACCATAAGTAGTTGTCAAAATAAACAATAAATCAAAGGAAGGTCATTTTTATCTGTGGTTTTTAGTATGTTGTTTAAAAACCACACCACGCGTTTAAGGGTTAATTATGTAATAAAATAATGGGTACGTCCTTTAGGGCTGAGCAGAAAACGTGCACTGACTTGTTACAAATTATATAATAATTTAATTTGGTGCAAGAAGGAGGCATGTTCGGACCTGCTCCCTTCTTGCACCAAACAGAATAAGGTAGCAGATCCAAATTGTGTTATAGCGCGCTTGTTTTTCGCCGGATTTGCCTCGTAAATGCATCAAACCATAGCTAAAATTTTTTTGATTAAATTGTAGATGAAAAAAAAAAAAGTAACGGTCAAAATTTGGATCTGCCCCCTTTTGCTGCAAGGTCCTCAATTGTGTTCAGGCTGTATCCAAAATTGGTGTCATCATAGTCGGCCGTAAAGGATAACCGCTATCACCTAGAATTGATATGTAGCTAATTACTACTTCTTTACATTGCTGTTATTTTTAATTTAGTTCTATGATGTTATAATAAATAATATGTACTAGATACCTAACAAAAACACTACCTCTCCAGCATTTGACACCTCAAATAGATGACAACTCAGTGGGTGTACCTACTTGCCACACAATGGAATCGGATTGAACCCGCGCAGTTTGCATCAAGATACAATATGATTAGATCTGCATCACAAATCTGTAATTAAGCTGTTTTATACTTAAGTTAATATGCGAACTTAGAAGTTGATAACCCCAATTATTGATACATGTGTCTAAAAATAAATATTCACTTATAATTATGACATTCACGTAATGGTATACTTTTCGGTTATAATATCGCTCTTCATGAAATACTGGCCTCAATAAAGCGACATGTGTGCCATCAATACAACCCAGTACACCCGGGAAACCAAATCATAGGTAAAATGTGTAAATAAAATGAACAATTCTTATCTCAAAACTACGAATTATTAATGCTGTGAAATAACACTCACTTCGCCTTGATTGCATTTCTTTCTTGGAGATTCATTGGCTAAACTACATACCTATATGTTTGTGGTAAATTTGGTTCAATGCATCAGTGACTTTTTTCACAGCTCTTGACCCTAGTCTGTGAGACATTATGCAAAGCGCTTTGGCCGAACAGTGTTTGCTGTAAGTACGAGTATCTGAAAAGTTTAGATTTTTTAGGAAAACTTTTGGCACTTTAACGCAGGAGGGATTCCACTGCGCCGTCGCTGTCTCGGGAGAAAGAGAATAAGCTCGTTTATTAGCTCTATTACTTGATCCTTGCCAAGTCGAAACGTTTTTATAAACCGCCTTGAAAAGTTTACGAAAAGCATTTACTTGTAGTCTCATAAGTGCACGACATTTGCGGCGCTGGCGCAAAAGTAAAAGTCGGTGGTCGGCATTATAGCCAGTATCAAAATACGCATACGCCACCGCAAAGTAGGCAAAGGCTTCATTATGAAGAAATTTACGCACACACTTTATATAAAAAGAAATTTGATGCAAATCATAGGCAAAAAGGGTGTCGTTGTTCGATAGCAACTCGATGGCCAAAACACTATTCAAACACGATAGAGACAACTGTCATATACGCTTAAAATGTTTACAGACTACCGTCATAATAATCATCTCAGCGTTAATCCCAGTCGCATACGAAGCTTTTCAGCTTTGGAGTCCGGAGTCCGCCTTACCAGTATTAACTGCTCATTTGACTAAACTTTACAGACTACGGTAATGGTACCGTAGTCTGTAAAGTTGAGTTATCACAATGACAATGAGCAATTATAATGTTGCAGACTACCAATTATTACAATAACCAATTTAAAAAAACGAAACAGTATGATTAAGACCATTCATCCTAAATCGTACTGCTATATTCTTAATTCGTACTTTGAGATCTATTCATTGGTATACAGTAATGAGAAGCAGCATCATAATCAACAATATCTTAACAAGAATAATTCTTACCGAATTCGACGGATGGTCTTCGCTAATTCTCGGCAATCATCGCAGTTATAATCTTTGGTTTTTTATTGATTCTTGCACAAAGTTCATGTACCCACGTCTCACATTGTGTGCACTGGATCATGCTTCTTTTATGTCTTCTTGACATAATGTGTAGTACCATCTGCCATTTTCATCTTGTTCTTGTTTTTCTTATTAGCCTTTTCTGATGTCTTAGTAGTTTTACTTTTCATAGCACTTAGATTGTTAGATACATTCTTCTTCTTCGACTCTTCTCTTTTACCCCCAGTTTCCAGAATTCCACTCAATTTAAGTTTCATAATTTTACACAAATTCCCAGGAATAGTACGTAATGGAGATACAGTTTCCAGAATCGTTCTGACTGTAAAGTCCTCTACTTTTGTATCTAACGAACATTTTTTATTTTTCTCTTCCAGATTTTGATATTTCTGTTCCAAAGGGTGGATTTTCAGCCTGTTCTTGCACAGGAACCTCGTGAGATTGTGGCACAACTGTGAAAGCCTTTGCATGTTCTTGTTTGTTAGGTCAGTTAGTAGTAGCTGTAGCCTTTTACCTAGAAACGCCACAAATGAACGACGCGTCATACTGACGTCACACGAATTCTTGATCTCGCAAGTAGAGATGTTACGAATATCTTATTTTCTGTATTCGCGAATGCAAATGCGAATGGTAAGGGATGCGAATGCGAATGTTTAGAAATCAAATTAAGGTTGAAAAAAACCAAATTATTTATCATATTTTTTTATTTTTAATAATTATAAACTAGCGCTTGACCACAATCCCGCCTGATGGTAAGCAGTGAATGCGATCGTTGATGGTAAAGCGCGCTAGTTTGTTAAGAACCTATTCACTCAGATTGAGCGAATAGGAAGGAAGACGGCAGTTGAGCGAGGTGATGTGATTTATCATTTTTATTACGCAAATAAAAAGAACAATTGAAAATTATTGTAACAGAACAGTCTGTAGACATCAAGTCAATACTCGAATTTCAATAGTGGAATATTATATTTTGAAAATAGCAGTTTTGCACCCTTCTTGCCCGTGAGGCGATTTCTAAGGGGCTCGTATGTTAGGCCAGCAGCACTGAATAACTGTTCACTTGGTACGCTAGCTGTTGGAGCGCTCAGATACTTGCGAGCTAACACTGCCAATTTATCATTTAACATATTTTGTTTTAGTTTTCCACCAGTATAGAGGGTTTTCCTCAAGAGAGGCTCGTTTTTCTTTAAGATACAGAGAGGCCTTTAGCTGAGCCTTAATTTCAGATCTTAATGTATCATCTACAGCTTCTGCGTCAGTCTTCACTTTCATTTGAGGATTCCAGTAAACTTGCCAGACTGCTTGTGAGACTAGCAGAGCTTGTTGAAAGCTCATCAATGTTTTGTTGGCCTTTTTCTTACCTGCTCCATCATTGTCACCGTCCCGAGCCAGAGTATACAGATTTCGAGTAATTTCGATAATATCAGTATTGACTTTGTCTTTCAGAATGTCACTGAAAAATTTATGCTTGTATCGTGGGTCCAGAAAAGTCGAGATTGTGAATAAAGGGGAATGCCAGGTTTAGGCCCAGAAGTGCACAGGAGTTTGGTTTCACAAAAAAAAAAAAAAAATGGTGATATTTTTCAAATATCTTTCACGTACTCATTAGTCTGTGCAAGTCAGTAATATTTTTTCAAACATATTAAGCTTTAAAATGACTAAACTAATGGAACTTGAGCTGACTTGAATAAAACTTGAGCTCAAAATGTTGCCTTAACAAAAAAATGTTGGCAGGTTCTATGTTACTGGTTTGGTTTCCGCACTTAGTCCCTCCAGTGGACCATTGTGCGTATTAATCCGCATAATCAGTTTTCGTTTATTATTAATAACCGTTCATTTTCTTCTAAGCAAACATTCATTAATTCTCTTATAATAATAATTATTATTCCAATTACTATTAATAAAGAAATACACTTCTGGACACATCTATTGGCCCACCTTAGAGTTTAGGTTTCGATGGCCCCTACCGAAATTGATTCTAGATTGAACAAAAACTATTGATGCAGTTTTAAACCTGATACATTTTGCCATCTTTTTCGATCGTATTGTTTTAAATTTGAATTCAGAATACCATACGACATGCTAGAGACTAGAGTTTATCAACCGCTCTATGAAATTTTGAGGGATCATCTCCCATTCCTCTTCTATGGCAGTTTTCAACTCCAGCATCGTCTGGGCAACTGGCTGACGAGCCCTAACATGTCTTTTTAGCTCGTCCCACATGTGATCAATGGGGTTCATGTCTGGGCTACTAGCTGGCCAGACCAGACCAGATATTCCCTGACGATGCCGACCGTATGGGCTCTTGCATTATCATGCATAAAAAGGAAATTTGGGCCCACATAGTCCGCGTATGGTATCACGTTTAATGTTGGCAGTCGTGGTCCTGTAACAACCTCAAGTTGAGTTTTGCCGCTCGCGGATATACCGCCCCAGACAGTCTATGAGCCACCGCTATAAGCAACCCTCTGTTCAAAGCAGCGTTGTACAAAACGCTCTCCCTTACGTCGGTAGACCTTCTTTCTTCCATCATTGCCATGTAACGCAATTTTAGACACATCAGAAAAGAGTACACGGCTCCAGTCTTGCTGTGTCCAATTTAAATGAGTGCGTGGGAAATGAAGGCGCGCTGTTCCATATCGCGTTCTTTTAACCTTCTCCGAACAGTTCGAGCGCTTACAGATACTCCGTGGAAGTCGCAGTTGGTTTTGTTGGTTTTGTATCTCAATAATAAATTGTTCAGCCATCTATCAGTCAATTCAATGTTATTTTGAACATGAATCTAATTTTAGTTATATTAGGGACAGATAGATGGCACTTTTTATTTGAGTGGTAAAATTAGAAGTCGGTGTCAAGATTCTCCGACAGTAATATATAGTTTAAGGAAATAAGGTTCAATTTAGTACATTTTATGTATTCAGGGATGGTAGAATAAACATTGGATTTAGTAAACCTATGTTTCATTTTTGATATCAGCACTTGAGACGTAGGGACCCGTAGTGTCATGTGACCCTCACTAAGCCCGAGGATTCGCATGACCTACATCATCAGCAGCAGTTCTTTCTAACCAGCTCGCAACGTGAGCGAGCACCATCACCCCTAAACCCTCACGAAGCCCGAGGGTTTAACATGGTCCTTCGAGTCGGATGGTAACCTGTGGAACCAGTTCATCATCAGATGCTAAGCCTACTGTGAATAAGGATAGCATCAGCCCGAACGTGCCCAATTCAAGAGGAGTTGTTCCGGTGTCAAAGCGGTCGACCAACGGCCGGACTCGGAGTCAGCAGCAGCGGGACGCGCGGAGGGAGCAGGACATACAACACAACAGCAGCAAGGAGGCGCTGCACTGCAGACGACTTTAGTGGTTAAAGCTAAGTGTTACAAGCGAAAACCGTGAGTACTTTTAAAATTCATTCCTGCCAAGCAAAAGTGATCTTAATATTAAAGTGAAAATTAACTTAGTGATTGTGCAACGTAATCTTAGACTTAGTTAGATTTAAGGCAAATTGCGTTCCGACGGGGAACCTATGCCCGATTTCTTTTAAAATTTGTAACGTGCAAACACTTAGAAAAATTTTGTTGTTTACATCGACTTAGAATATTTGAAAAAAAGAAAAAAGAAATTTCGTCTTACCTTCAGTAATTTTAATTGTTCATATGGACTTAGAAAACTTTCCTTGAATGTTTTATATTGTTATTGACTTAGATTTACATCATAAAAAAAGGTTGTAAAAATGTCTCAATTGCAAACTTATGTCAAGGTACAGAATGACCTGTACGCTCGTTTGTCGAAAGCTAAAAGTAACTTCAAGAAGTCACCCAAGGATAGGATTACCAAACCATATGTAGAAGCCAGGTTAGAAAACGTTGAAGAGCTGTGGGCTCAATTTAGCTTGACACATACCCAGATGATTAAAGATTGTGAATCAATTGAGTTAACAGAGTCGCCTTATGTTACAAACGATGTTTACTTCAACACCGAGGAATTATATTTAGAGGTGAAATGCGAACTAAAAACTGTTTTAAATACATTTAAGGGTAGTAACGATGCTTCTCCGATTGCAGGGTCGTCATCAAATTCGGACAGTAGAAACATGCCCCTAAAATTGCCTAGATTAACAATCCCAACCTTTTCTGGGAAATATACTGAATGGATCACCTTTAGAGATTTATTTGTTTCTTTGATTCACAAAAACGATAAAATAGATAAAGTGCAAAAACTTCATTACTTAAAATGCTACCTTACAGGTGAGGCAGAGCAACTTTTGCGACACATTCCAATATCCGATTCAAATTATGATAAGTGCTGGGCTCAATTGGAAAGTCGTTACAATAATAAAAAATATCTTTCACATTGTATCTTAAAACGTTTATTCAGTCAAAGAAACATAACCAATCAATCAGCTAGTGGCTTAAAGGATCTAATGGATACCACATCTGATTGTTTAAATGCGCTTATCAATCTGGATTTGAATGACACAGCAATTAAAGATATCTTAATCATTCATATCCTAACACTTAAGTTGGATCCAGATAGTCGCAGGGAATGGGAGTTAAGGGTAACTGCAAACAATGATTCGTCTATGTTACCAACGTTTGAGCAATTCAAAGACTTTTTGTCCAGTAGGTACAGAGCATTTGAGTTCTTAGAATCTAAGTCGAGTACAAATCAAAATGTGAAAATAACTAGAGCAAGGGTATTTCACACAGTGGCTTCGAGTTGTCCTGTTTGTACTGATGAGCATAAGATAGGGACTTGCAAACAGTTCATTGGCAAGGATGTGGACGCTCGGCGTAAGTTTGTACAAGAAAAGCACTTATGCTTCAATTGTCTAGGGTTTAACCACTCTGCCAGGTTTTGTAAGTGTAGAATCACTTGTAGAATCTGTCAACGTAAACACCACACTTTGTTACATTATAAAGGCGTACAGGAATTGGTTGGCGAGAAGAGTACTCATACGGTTGGAGCAGAAAACCAAGAAACATTAGCTTGTTTTTCAAAGGGTTCAGCTAATAACCAAGTTTTATTAGCAACAGCTTTAGTGAAGGCTGTATCGAATAACGGGTCTATGATCACGGTTAGGGCTTTGTTAGATCAAGGCTCTGAAGCATCCTTTGTTACGGAACATATTGTTCAAACATTAGGGTTAAAGAAAACACCAGCTAAGGGTTTGATAGTTGGTATAAATGTCAACCACAAAGTAGAGTTGAATTCGGTTGTTAAAGTTAAAATACGGTCTAGGATTGATCCATCTGTGGAATTGGAAGTAAATGCATACGTTATAAAATCACTTACATCTTTATTGCCTAGTAGGGGAACAGCACGTTTAGACTGGGTTCAATTCCAGGATATACAGTTGGCGGATCCCAATTACCACAAACCAGATAAAGTTGATTTCTTACTGGGGGCAGAAATTTATTGCAAGATTATTCAAAACGGGTTGAAAAAGGCTTCAGGTTGTAGCACAGTGGCACAGCGTACTTCTCTGGGATGGATTCTATCGGGAACAATATCTTCTGCTGACCATAACTCTTCCGATATCACCGTGATGCACGCCCTTGTAGGCGATGACGAGATTTTGAAAAAGGGGGAAATTTATAAGAGGAGGTTTTTAAAATCCTTAAGTTCTTACCTGGATTCCAAACAGATCGTGAGGGTGGGCGGTAGGTTACGCCGGTCAGATCTTGATCACAACCGTAAACATCCAATAAATCGTCGGTCTACGCAAACTCATAAACCGAACATATGTAGGTGACATAGTTTTAATTAAGGAGGATACCATGCCCACTGTCGGGTCTACTCGGCAGAGTGGTTAAGAAACATCCAGGGTTGGATAAACTAACACGGGTAGTTACGCTATGTGACTCTAATTTTAAATGACTAACCTCGAAACTGTGTGTCCTACCTATTGCTTAAACAAGTTGTTCAGTAGGAACTTCTCATTAGTAATTTAAGCATTTTTTTATTGTGTGTTTGTGTAAATAGATAACAAGATATTTTTTAAGGGATATCTTTAATATGTATACGTGTATGTTGTAACTTGTGATGTTTTTAAATGAGAGTAAACTTTAATTTGTAATTGCTTTAACTAAATAGTGTGAAGGACATAATGTTCACAAAATGTCCTTGGTGGGCGGAATGTTCAGCCATCTATCAGTCAATTCAATGTTATTTTGAACATGAATCTAATTTTAGTTATATTAGGGACAGATAGATGGCACTTTTTATTTGAGTGGTAAAATTAGAAGTCGGTGTCAAGATTCTCCGACAGTAATATATAGTTTAAGGAAATAAGGTTCAATTTAGTACAATTTATGTATTCAGGGATGGTAGAATAAACATTGGATTTAGTAAACCTATGTTTCATTTTTGATATCAGCACTTGAGACGTAGGGACCCGTAGTGTCATGTGACCCTCACTAAGCCCGAGGATTCGCATGACCTACATCATCAGCAGCAGTTCTTTCTAACCAGCTCGCAACGTGAGCGAGCACCATCACCCCTAAACCCTCACGAAGCCCGAGGGTTTAACAAAATAAATTGTTTATTTCTCAACTTTGTACATAATTTGTATAATGATTTTCTTAATTCTAAATAGCACTGATGTATAATTTGCCTGAACTAGGTAGAACCTGTGCTTCAGACGTAAAAGTGCTTATTATAATTTTTTATTTTGCAATAAATTAACAATAAAACAATAAAAGTAGGACGTAAAATTCTAGGACAGAACGGAAGTATACATAGCACTGATGTATAATTTGCCTGAACTAGGTAGAACCTGTGCTTCAGACGTAAAAGTGCTTATTATAATTTTTTATTTTGCAATAAATTAACAATAAAACAATAAAAGTAGGACGTAAAATTCTAGGACAGAACGGAAGTATACAGTGTAGTTACTGTTAAAGTAATGGTTATTGCTAAATTTATTTACATACTGTAACTTGTAAGTAGTTCTTCAGTCTGCTTATATGACAGACCTTGTAGATAATTAGAAACAACATTCTTCCAGCTAAAATGATTCAAATTATAAATATTTAATACTCTATTTAATCTATTGTATAAAAAGGACCCTAAGAACGTATATAATTTGTGTGTGAAAGCATACTTAGAGATAGAGGTTGAGCTGCACACTATATCATTCCGCCTTTTGTTATTTATATTAGCGTTGTAAGTAAGTGTAGCATGCTGTTTTAGTATTATGTGCATATATAAATTTGCCGAACTGACAAAACTTTGCAGGATTTAAATAACTGGAATGTAGGGAAAAGGAAAAGCAGAGAATTCGCTACTTTTAGAACAGCTCTTTGTGCACATTTCAGGGAGAGAAGGATAGATTTTGATGTTCCACCCCATGAAGTTATGCAATACTGGAGTATAGATTGACATAGAGCAAAATAAACTTGTTTTACTAAGTTGGTGTCTGCAATGGAGCGCAGTTTTTTGAATACAAACATATTCTGTGTTAGTACTATAAATGGCTTTTGATATCCGGAAATATATTGTTTGCAATTTTCAACCTCACATGTTTTAGAGTCTGACTGAAAAGAATTGTCTATTTCTGTAATTAAATTATCCATATCTAAAATATACCTATACAAAGTATCTAATCAGAGCTAAATATAATCTAGTGTTTGGCGCTCTTAGGCGCCTTCATAATCCACGGAGTTGATATACCTGAATTCAGCGGCTTTTCTTGCTGGGCAATCGGAATCTCCCGTCTTGTGGCTGCTGGGTTTTTATAGCGCTTGCAGGTTGCGCATTTCGAGTCTTCTTTCAAAGAGCACTCTTGAGCCGCGTGACCATCTTCTCCACAGTGGCCGCAAGTTGGAAGTGGTGGATTTGCAGGTCTTGGCTGCATGACGGTACTGCTGGCACTTGAAACACCGAGTCACAAGGGTGAAGTCTCGTACAGGGCATGATGTCCAGTTAATGTAAAGTCTGTTCTGAGACAAAAGGGCTTTCCGTACGCCGGCTGGTACTTCAACAACGTAGTTGCAGCTGTCAGCATACCCTTTTCCCTGACTTATGGCTTAATTTTATTGAGGTCAAAAGGCATCTTTAGTCAATGTAGGTAATTTGTGTAGGTATACTGATTTTTTAAATGTCAATATTGGAAGGTACTAGAAGATTTGGATTAAACATCAGTCTATCTCGTAGTAAGGTGTTTCATTGACGTCATCAATAATACTTTAACATGGCGCAGCCGGTAGTTAATTATTAAAATAAAATGAAGACTATAAAAATCTCGTTAAGTGAGTTGTGAATGATAAAAATACAACATAGTGAGGATAACACAGATCCAATAGCAAGTGTACAACAATGGAGTCAGTTTTGCAACCGCCGCAGCCATTTAATTTTGAAAATGATGTGGATAATATATCATCGGGAAATTTAAGTCGCCAATGGATGAATTGGAAAAAATCATTTTTAATTTATTATGAAGCGTGCGAGTTATCTAAGAAGGACAACAAAGTACAAGTGAATATTTTATTGCATGTTATCGGTGAGAAATGCCGCGAAGTTTATGACCAATTTAAGCTGGAGAGTAAGAATATACAGGAGTTATTCGCACAGTTCGATAAATATTTTATTCATAAAAAGAATTTGGCAGTTGAAAGACATAAGTTTTTTATACGCGATCAAAAAGAACTTGAGTCAATCGAGCAATACGTATTTGAGCTTAACAAAATGGCGGCAAATTGCGAATTTCAAGAACTAAGGGATGATTTGATATGCAGTAGACTAATCTGTGGAATAAATGATATAGGCCTATCGGACCGATTGTTGCGGGAACCAGAAGTAAGTTTAAATAAAGCTTTGGATATAGGTATGTCGGTTAGCTGAGATGTCAAGAAAACAAGCGCTGAATATAAAAAGTGAAAGACAGGAGCATCAAGTGCATCAGTTAGAAGAAAGTCAGAGCAGTGGACACCACGTGAATTATGTAAATCGCAGTAAGCGATTTAAGGAAAATAGTATTCTGTAGTATTTAATAATAAAGAGTATTCTATTCGGCCGCGCCCGGGAACATCGAGGCGAGCGACCGGTGGCCGTCCAGGCACCAACGCCAGCGGTGGC
This sequence comes from Sesamia inferens, assembly GCA_037179545.1. Classification (NCBI taxonomy): domain Eukaryota; kingdom Metazoa; phylum Arthropoda; class Insecta; order Lepidoptera; family Noctuidae; genus Sesamia; species Sesamia inferens. Next base: position 8,145,080 of record CM073935.1, on the reverse strand, counting down.
GCGGAGGAATTACGTAACCAGAACGCAAACAAATGTGGTGCAGTTCATGAGAAGAACAGGTGTCCCGCTTATGGCCAAAGATGTAACCGGTGTAATCGCATGAATCATTTTGCACGGAGCTGCAAGGGTCGTGTATATGCAGTGGAAAGAGATTCCACTGATCAGGTAATTTTTCAAATTGATAAAGCTAGTAGTGATTGGACAGTCAAATTAAATATTTGTGAAAGTTTTGTAAATTTTAAACTGGACACTGGAGCTGATGTTAATATTATTCCAAAAAAAATTCTCAGTGCATTAAAAATAAATGAAAAAGATTTGAACAAGACTTCCATTAAATTAAAAGCTTACTCTGGAAATAGTATCTCAGTCATTGGAAAGTGGTATTTAAAAGTAGGATATAAAGACACTTACTACTTTTTAAAATTCATTGTAACAGATGTGGATTCGCCTCCTATTTTAGGCAAAGAATCTTGTAAGGAGCTTAATTTAATTAAAAGAGTAATGTCAATCAGCAAAATGAACGATAATAACAAAATATTACAAGAATTTTCAGATATTTTTGAAGGAACAGGTTGTTTACCAGGAGAGTATAAAATTACATTAAAACCTGATGCAAAACCGGTCGTCAACCCCCCAAGAAAATTACATGTCACTTTACGAGAACAATTTAAGAAAAAAATAGAAGATATGCAGAAAGATGGTATCATTGCTAAAGTAGAAGGCCCCACTGATTGGGTCAATAATGTAACTGTGGTGAAAAAACCAAATGGGGACTTGCGAATATGTTTAGACCCTCGTGAACTTAACAAAGCAATAAAAAGGGAACATTTTAAGTTGCCTACTTTTGAAGAAATATCAACATGTTTGGCAGGAGCTAAGTATTTTAGTACACTCGACGCCAAACATGGATTTTGGCAAATTAAATTAAATTCAGAAAGCACAGATCTATGTACATTTAATACAATGTTTGGTAGATTTAAATTTTTAAGGATGCCATATGGAATATCTTCAGCTTCTGAAATATTTCATAAACGCTTATATCAGCAGTTCCAGTTTGATGACTTGGACGGGGTTGTGTTGAACGTCAGGCTCTAATTGGAGAAAACGTTCTCGCTCACGCTCCAGATGTTGCTAGCGGTCGCGTTGCTCCTGCTGTTGCAGCTTCGTGATCGACTTCGGTCCATGATGCTTCGGTCGTGAGAAGATGCCATTTCTCGTAGTTGGCCGGCCATATCATAATTCTCCATTCTACAAATTATGCGTGGGTTCTTTCCACTTCTGAAATGTAAAATAAAACATCCCCTCCGAAATTTCAGCAAAGGAAAGACTTATCTTTAATATTTAAACACTTTTATTCATCTCCACAGTAATTACACAATAGCTCAGTCACCGCCATCTTTTTCTTGTCCCTTCCTTTTTTAAATCAACCTTCATAGTCGGTAAACAATTATATATTGATATTTTTGCTATTCAAAAATGAAACCTTACACAGTTAACAACATGAACAACACTTCTCTGTTATATAAGTTGGTAAAGGATTAACAGAGCAAAACCCGCCACACATTTTCGCACCCACTGCAACTCCTGAAAGCCAGAATCAACAGTGGAGACCGCCAGAAAAACGCCGAGGAATGAAGCTCGACGAGTCCCGAAGAAACGATTTAACTGTCTTGGGTCCCGCAACGAAATTAATCAGAAAAGAATAGCGAAGGAGTAAGAAAAAAGATATTTTTTCCACTTCCCTCCATAACAAGCAGGAGACAGAACAGAACTAGGCCAATCGGCACAAAGGGACATTATTGCAACTGGGAGAAGCCCAGATTGCCAAGCACCACGGAACAAAATTCGTTTAAGTTAATGGGTCCTAAGTAGGTATGTGCTGTTACAATTGATTCCAATAATAGGTATGGCAAAAGCGCTCCTAAACGCACGGAAATTGGTTCTAGTTTCTACAAGGTCCGTATAATAAACGACTCCGGATGTAACTTGTACACTATCCAACATAATATTGCGTTCATTCTGCCAAAGAATACACTCCCACAAGATGTGATGTACACTTCGAGCAACACAAGGAGTAGCCTTACCTGTTCTCCGTACAAATTGTTCTGGCATATTTTGCGGGGGGAGTCGAGCACACAAGTGCAATTACTACTACATCTGCACACAAAAGCACGCCTGTCATGACCACACACAATCATGGAAAATAAAACAACACATTAACAAAATCTGCACACCGCCATCTGTTTCTTTGTACAGATGAGGCACTACCTACACATTGACACTTTTTTAATGGCCGATTTTATTGCTTTTTTAGTGTAGTACCAATTGTCGATACAGCAATATCGATTATACGTTACTAAATGAGGCGCAAGGAATAAAAGACAAGGAACTCAAACAATAGACTAGTATTAAATTTCTTTATTAGCGAAACGAACGATAGAGTTAGTGGCTAAAAACAAATTAAAACAGGATTTATTTACAGTCAATTACTGTACAACACCAATTACATGGTTAATATTTACATAATTTAAAAGTTTAAAAATAATATTATTTATGTACAAGTCTATAAAGTAAGAATGGAAATAATTGAATATTAAATAAATACTTACCACTTACTATTAAAAAAAAACAAACACGATTAAACATGAATTACGTAAGTAATCGAGATAGAAATTTATTGGAAAAGATTTATTTCCATTCTCTTCTTCCAGTTCTGCGTTCTGAAAAGCTTATAGGTTTTTAAAATGAATTAATTTTGTGTATATTTGGCGTATACCTAAGTTTTTCGGGGTTAAATTTTTTCATTAGGAAGGAAATTCTAGTATCGGTGTACTTTTTAATTATTATTCTTGCAAGCTCCAAATTGTAGTCTGTGAAATCATTTTCATATGAATGATAAGAAATAAACGGAAATAATTCTTTTCCAATAAATTTCTATATTACATTGAGCATAATTTGAGTTGTGGAACATGTTCGGGTAGGTTTATTATCTTTCGCTAATCGCTGCCTTATCTCCTTTTCGCAAACTCTGCATAAGCTTATAACTTCTTTTGAGGTATGTTGTAAGTTGCCTCTGCTCTTTTGATGTATTGAACTATTTTTATCCACCGGCCCGAGTAAACCTTTGATGCAAGTATCACATCTGATTTTTTTAGATGTAGAAAAAACGACAAAGCCTGCTACATACTCTACAACTTTTTCGCCAAAAGGAGACAAGAATGTTTGCAGCTCGATGTCTTCTATTAAATCGTCAACAACATTTTAGAAATTGTGTTCTTCAGCGTCGACATTGTACGGATGAATTATTATTAATAATAATAATCTTTATTCAAAAACTTACACAACATTTTAAAATAAAAACGACAAAAATATTTGTTGGGGAATTTTAGTGACTGGATAAAAGAAACTTCAAAATGCTGCTAGTAATTGAACCATGTATTAACTCGTCGAACAAATATGGCATACAGAAAGAAAAGAGTAGGTACATTTAAAACTTACATCTAATCTTATAAATCTAAGTACCGACATTTTAACGAGCGCAAGTTGTGATTTGCTCACTCAAATCGAGCAGGCGTTTTGCTCGAACATGCCCCCCAGACGTTGGAAGCAGCAGAACCGCTTTCAACCGGAAGTAGAATCAACGGGGAGTGGGCAAATCTTGCTAAAGGCCCTTCTGACGATTCCAGCGGATGTTTTCACGTCTGCCACGCGAACAATTCCATCGGACCCTGGATGCACGGCGACGACTCTTCCCAATCTCCATTTAAGGGGAGGAAGGTGGTCCTCCTTTACGACGACCAACGAACCCAACTTCAGCGTGTCTCTGCAGGTGTACCACTTGGTCCTTTGCTGCAACTCGGACACAAACTCTGCTCCAACGAGCCCAAAAATGCTGGCGTAGCTGTTCTATCCGTTGGAAACGAGACAAGGAAGGAGTGGATTTGTCCTGTAGATTTTGCTGCGGAAGTGATGTCAGTGGCCGGCCAACAAGAAAATGGCCTGGAGTCAGTGGAGTGCAGTCCGCTGGATCGGGTGATAACGGCGTCAGTGGACGGGAATTTAATATTGCCTCAATTTGCACTAAAGTGGTGTTAAGTTTTTCGAAGGTTAGTTTACAATTACCCAACACTCTTCTGAGATGGTATTTCGTTGACTTAACACCCGCTTCCCAGAGTCCGCAAAAAATGAGGAGTATTTTCTGGTATGAAATGAAATCTAATTCCGTCATTAGCCAATTGCTCGCCCAAAGAATTGCAATTAGATTTAAGGAATTTTGAAAGCTCGTTACAGGCACCGACAAAAGAGGTACCATTGTCGGGGTAAATATCATTAGGTTTTCCCCGTCGCGAGATGAATCTAGCTAAAGCAAGTATATAGTTATGGCTAGTTAAGTCACTCACTAGCTCTAAGTGAATCGCCTTAGTGGTGAAGCACACAAAAATGGCTATGTAAACTTTTACTAACCTACATCCCCGACCTCGCCTACTGGCAGCCATGATGGGACCAGCATAGTCCACACCAGTGCTTTCAAAAGCGTACCCACCTGGAAGGAGACGCTGCTGTGGCAAATTACCCATCACAGGAGTAAATGTTTTACCCGACATGCGACAACAACGCACGCAATTACGATAGCATCTCTTTGCTAGGCTTCGTCCGCCTATTGGCCAATATGAATCCCTAATCGAAGCCAACAATAACTGAGGGCCTGCATGCATCAGCTTTATGTGTTCATAATCGAATAATAACTTGGTAAATTTGTGAGTGGACTGTAAAAGAATAGGGTGCTTTTTATCAAAGTTAAAGGTTGAATTTGCTAAGCGTCCTCCAACACGCATGATTTTATCAATATCTAAAAATACGTTGAATTTTATAAGGGCGCTTTTAAAAGGCAACTTCTTATTATTAATGAGTAACTCATACTCGGGAAAAGACTCAATTTGGCTTTTAATTATTATAATTTTTAATGCATCTTGCAATTCCACTTGTGATAGGAAACCAGTGGAAGGAATTTTCCTACACAATTTTATAAATCTTAAAACGGTTGCCACACTACGGATCAGCTTTAAATAACTAGAAAACCGATTAAAGTCTATGAATATTGACATTGACTGTTAACACTAACACTAGCGGTCAATGTAACATTAGGTCGAGTTTCAGGCAGCTTGTCTGACTCTAACGATTTAGGTTGAGTTGGCCAATGAGATTAGACTTTTTTCAAGAAACTGGGACCGCCCCACCACAGGTCCAGAGATTGCAGAACACTAATATCCACGCCACTAGATATTAGGTCTGCAGGGTTCTTGGCAGTTGGGATGTGTCGCCAAGTACAGTGTCCCGCCTTATCTAAAACTTCAGCAACGCGATTACGCACAAACGGCTGAAGTTTAGAAGGTAACATCTGCAACCATCCCAACACGACTGTGGAGTCAGTCCAGCAATAGATATGACTAAACTTTAGTCGCAGTGACCGTACAACCTTCTCGCATAAACGAGCTCCGACTACAGCGCCACACAATTCCAGTCTTGGAATGGTGGTAGGTTTAATCAGTGCCACTCGACTTTTAGCGACTAACAGACGAATCATGTACTCACCCTGATCATTAGCACTGCGTACATAGACACACGCACCATACGCACGCTCAGATGCGTCTGTGAATACATGAAGTTCTAGTATAGCATGTGAATTACATACAACACGTCGTGGGACACGATAGTTATTGATAAGAGGCAATGTTTTGACAATAGCTTCCCAACTAGCACTAAGAGCCGGGGTTAATGGCATCAGTACGAATTTTAATTAATTCGTCGTCACTAGAGGAATCATTTTGAATTAAATTGCATGAAATATTGTTAGAGGTTAATTTTCCATTATTATAGGTAACAGGACCAGAAACGATCCAGCCTAACAGCGTTTCACACAATACTGGCTTACCTATACCTAGTCGAATTCTCTGCGATCCAACCAAGTCCCAGAAGAGATTCGCTCCTATTAAGACATCTACTTCTGATGGCTTATAAAAGGTGGGGTCAGCTAAGCAGATATTATCGGGAATATTCAGATCTGAAATGTCGATATTACGACTGGGCACCACAGTCGTCAGTGATGGCAAAACAAAACAATAAAACTTAGTAGCATAACTATTGTCTAATGACGTCATCTTCACATGACATGTTTTGCCTACACGAGAACTTACGTTATTAATGCCATAGACCGAACCATTTATCTGACTAGTATTTAAGTTAAGCCTTGTACATAATCGTTCCGTCATAAAACACGATGTGCTACCGCTATCAAGCATGGCTCGCACTATATGCTCACGATCATTGTGATCACATAACTTGATAAGAGCGGTGGATAATAACACAGCGCATTGTTTACGTTCACTACTTAGCGAACTGAGGTCCGCAGACAAAGTTAAATTATTTGCATTCGCAGTCGCATCAGTAGCGCTAGCGACGCCGTCAGTGGATGATGACGTTGATACGGAATGAGACGAGCTACCACGTGATTTGTTTTCATTATTGCAAGAATTCGCCGTATCTTTGTTTCCCAAAGAATGAATCAAAGTGTTATGTCGGCGCTTACATATCTTGCATCCTGGTTTTTTGCATCGGTTAGCGAAGTGACCTGGACGAAAACAGTTATAGCACACTTTATAATTAGGTATTAATTTGAGTCGGGCGTCTATGCTAAGTGAAAGGAATTGTGAACAACTACTTAAAATGTGATCAGCTTTACAGTGCGGGCACGACTTACTCGAATCAGTGCTGGAATAATTAGAATCTTGTGACACAACCATAGACTTCATCTTATTAGAATGTGAATTAGGCTTAGCGGGGGTGGGATTACTGTTATTTCGTGCTATTTCTAACGTTTCTAACAAATCAGCGCGAAAGCGAATAAATTGAAGAAATGCAGCAAATGTAATACTGCTGTCTTTGTCCATCCGACCTTTGTGCTCCTCCCACTCACGATAAGTTAATGGATCTAGCTTCCGAGTTACAATGTATATTAATAAAGTATCCCAAGACTTGACGGGCTCATTTAACGATTCCAACGCACGGAGATTTTTATTAAGTTGATCAATTAACGCTTTCAACGCAACAGAGGACTCCTTTGCAATAGCATTCAAGTTAAATAAGGATGACACATGATTTTGTACTAATAACCTTTTGTTATCAAAACGATCACAAATGAGCTTCCAAGCTATATCATAATTGCTTGCGGAAAACTCAATCGCATGGATTACAACAGCAGCAGATCCTTCCAGTGACGCTCGTAAATAATGAAACTTGTTAACCTGATCGATTTCATCATTACAGTGAATGAGGCTAGTAAAAGTGTCACAGAACTCCAACCAATTGCTAAAACTCCCATTGAATTTAGGTAGTTGTATCGTGGGTAACTTAACAGACTTACGTTGACTGATACGGGTACATATTTCGCTGCTAATCGACTCATTATCGTTGTTAAACTTACATAACAACTCTTGTGACCTAGACAGTGCTTTATAGTATATTGACTCAAATTCGGTACGCTCAGAGAATTGAGCCTTAACATCTTCTGCCAGACATTCTAATTGCAACTGTACCTGATCATACTGGTCATACAACGACTCGATTCTCCCAATCCGTATTTGCAATTCCTTAACCTCACAACTAGTTAACTCCTTATCATTGGACGCATCAAGGTAATTAATGAACGCAGTTAAACGTCCCTTAAAGCTTCCTCGTTTTTTAACTAGTTCTCTCTCTTCGGACATTCTAGGAATCGAATGCAGTCAACCTGAAATGTATATTCGCTGGGTGCGAAGTACTAGGTGGGGGTAACATAATCTATCGCAGCGCTCATGGTGGTCAAAAGTAGAAATAATGTAAGCTCTGTCATCAGATGTATGTATCTGTCAATGGCAAAGCGATTCTACATAATACATTTTAATATCATTAATTAATTTCATTAGTCCGCTAACAAAAATGAGTCACAGTAGTTGTTGTGTTGTAAACTGCAAGAATACTGGCAGAAATAGTAAATGCAAGTTTTACCGATTCCCAAGAGCTACTTGGAAACTTGAACAATGCAAGAAATGGATAGCTGCCGTCAAAAGAATTGAGTAAGTAACATCATAACCACATTTAAATCCTGTATTTGATATTAATCAAAGAATCCATTTTACCTATTTAAATTCAACTTTGTTTCAGTGCTGATGGATTGCCATGGTACCCAAGACCAAATGATTTAATATGCAGTGCTCATTTTATTGGTGGCAAGAAATCAGACGAGTCAGCCAGTCCCAGTTATATACCGACGATATTTCCTTCAATCTATCGTTCAAAAATACCAAATGAATCTGCAGCTATGTCCCGGTACAAACGTTTAATGAAAAAGAGAAAGAAGAATGAATTATTTAACACCATACCAACCAACCAAAAAATTATTCACTCATCTGAAACATTTCATCAAGTAGACATGACTTTAAAATGTGATCAGGAATGTCAAGTTGATATATTTTCGAAATTTAACAAAGCAGAAAAAACATTTACATGTAATAGATATATTTATAACCAAGTATGTGATGCTGAAATACAAACAGAAATAGACAACTCTACTATTTATATTAAAAATTACAAAAAAATGAAGGACAACGAATGTAATACCCCTCAAAAAACATATATAGATATGACAACTTCAACCGAAAAATCAGATTTTACTGGGTTTTCATCGATCCGTAATGATGAGCAACTTATGGATCTCGCAGGTGTGACATTCAACAACTTTCGATTATTATTAAAAACATTAACAATCAGTCACAAATACAGTATTTCCAAAGAAGATAGACTCTTTATTCTTTTAATAAAAGTTAAAACTGGCATGACATTTTCGGCTCTAAGCGTCTTGTTTGGTGTTCACAGAACAACAATCTCAAGGATTTTCTATACAACTTTAGAAAATGTAGCTAAATCAACAGCTAATTTTGTTTTTTGGCCAAATAAAGATACTGTTCAAGCCACAATGCCAGACTGTTTCCGTCCAAAATACAGTAATACAAGAGTGATAATAGATTGCACTGAGTTCAGGATAGAAGTTCCGGCTTCAGTAGATAATCGTGTATATTGTTATTCACATTACAAGAAGGGATTTACTGCTAAGTTGCTCATAGGTATTACTCCTGGAGGCTTCATTTCTTTTAAGTCTAAAGTGGCTGGTGGAAGAAAAAGTGATTCGCAAATGACGACAGAATCCGGATTGATCGATTATTTGGATGATGGCGACATTGTTTTAGCCGATAAAGGTTTTCCAGAAATAAAAACAGTTATAGATAGAAGTGGAAAAGAGGTGAAGATTGTTATGCCTCCCTTTCTCAAAAATAAGAGGGAATTTTCTACAGAAGAGACTCAAGAAACATATAATATTGCCAGTGTAAGAATTCATGTCGAAAGGATAATGCAAAGATTAAGAGTTTACCAAATTTTGAACAAAATTCCTGAAAATTTATTTTACTGCATCGATGACATTGTACATATCTGCTGTGTATTGGTAAATTTACAGCCCCCGATATTTAAAAAAAAGAATGTGTCTCTGTGAATATTTCTTTATTAATATTTCCAACAAAATAATGATCTGTTTATTCATATTTTTATGCATAACAATACAAAAATAATTAAATGATACTTATTTTTACTTTCAGTCAAACTTAAATCACAACAATAAATAAATCATAAATACATAATATATATGTTTTTATCAATATAATCATTAATAATAAAATAACTTGTATGACTTATTTACTTTTTTTATCCAACCTACATCACATTGATTATATTTTTTCCAGTAAAATTACGTTTTGGTTGTTCAGTTTTATTATTATTACTATCATTTTCACAAGTACTTTCTAAATATAATGATTTTAAATAATGTTCAAAGTAAAATCTTTCACTAACCAAAATTACATGTTTAATGAATGCTTCATCACGGTGTACCCGCACTGTGCAGCTACCATGTTTTACAGGCGAGTACACAAAAAGATCACAAACGGTCATTCCAGTTACATACATCTGTACCTGAATTTGAGTATAATATGGTTTTTGTGTTTTTAACTCTAATCTATCATTTACAAACTCTAAATACTTGACATTGCACATCTTTTCATTATAATTTATCACAGGTTGTTTTGAACATGATAATGGACATTTGATTTCAACTAGTCTTGATAAGATACAATCATTTTCAATGACCACCCCGTCAATGCTGGCACAAAGCCAAGGTTGATATTTGCTTATGATTAAACCAACTTTTTTAACCTTACAGGAATGTAATTTTTCATATTCATGCAAAGCGTGCTGTTCATTTCTTAAACCATATTTTGTTGCCTCACATTCAATTTTTCGTGGGTGTAAAAAGCTTGAAACTAGACTTTCAGTGGTTTTAGTTTTTTGCACTTTAATATGGTGAACGTTTGTGCTCGCTGATATTCTTAAACGCCGGTTAGCGTACCAGTCTTCACACTTCGATTGCTCAATTGTTTTACAACATACATTAATTAAGGTTCCTTCATTTATCTGAATGTTTTTCTCATAGAACTGTTGTAATTGTTCTTCCAGTTTGTATTCAGCCTGATATACTTCAAATTCATCTTTGAAAATTAAAAAACTGATTACGGATGCCTCGCAGTCTTCTCTCACCAAATTTGATTCTGTATGTTTTATTATTGTCTCTACTACATCCTTTATTATAAATGTATCCTCCGTTTGAGATGAGGCTTCCATCACAGATCTTAAAGCTGAGTGTTCTGCTAAGTCTGACAGATCTATTGTCATTGGCTCATAGGATATTTTTTGTTTTGTTGGAAACATTTCATCAAAATATCTCCCTTTGGAATATTTTTGTTTGGCAAATTGGCGTGCACTTGGCTTACCCCACTGTTGTTCGTGACATGTTTTTGACAGGCTCTCTTCATGGTTTATAAAGTGGATCAAAGCAGCGATATGCTTGCATTTACCACTTTGATTGTAAACACAATTACATTTCACACTTGTGACTACTCGTGCTGTATTTACCTGCAATCAAATTAATATTTGAATATTACGTCTATCAAAACTCGATCAAACTAAGTATTAAGTTCAAACGGAAATAATCACTTACATTTAAAACCGTTTTGTAAGGTGGCAAAGTAATAGATGTTTGCCTTATGATGAGAGCGTGAATTATTGAACTCTGCCCTTGTTTTGTTCTTAATTCTTCTACATCTCGGACATGTCCAGCCAAAACCAACAACTTTCCTTTAAATACGGTTTGTGGTTGGAATTTGATATTGTGAGTAACACTCACAAACCCGGTCTTCAAAACAATACTCATTTCGATCTGAAAACGATATTTAATTTATTACTAGCGATACAGGAACATTTAAATATATTTACTGTTATATAATGAAATCATTAAAGTAGCTTTTTCTTTTTGTTTTACTGTAAAACTACAACTATAAATGAAGTAAACAAACCCTGACACAATCAAAATTAAACACACTTTTTGGACTTACCTCATTTGATTTGAATGACCAAAATGATTTAAAAACCCTTTTTCCACCCAAATCGTGGTATCACAACAATTTATGAGTCGAAAATATTTGTTATTTTTTCATTTCGATATTTTTTCACAAATACACGACCTAAATGTCAATGTGACAGAGCCCACAAAGTTGTGGACGCTAGTTGGCGCTGTAATCGTGCACGGAGCGAATAATAACAACTTAGGTATTTCCACAATCAAACTTAATTTTAAGTAGTAATAAGTACCTAGCAGGTATGTTATAACAAATTAACAAAATATGAAATCTCACTACTACGAGTACCTACGTGTTACAATATCATTACTACGAGTACCTACCTCTTATAAATAAAAAGGCATACAAAATGAGATTTTAATTTTAAGCTTTTATTTAAGCTACACTAATTCCTCAAAACTTGAACACTTAATTACCTAACGTCGACTTTAATGCAATACTTACAATTGATTCATACGGGTTAATTAACAAATTAAAGATAACTAATATCTAATAAACACCAACCTAGGCACATAACTCATTACACAAAATGATTAGTTAACTAAAATACTGCTAAGATACAATTATAAATGTAGCAAAATATCTACTGAGCTTTTCACTGAAAGAACATATAATCGTAATTTAAACAATATATTTTTAGTCAAATGAACACTAACCTTTTTAATGATTAAATCACAGGGTTAAATACTACCTGACCGAGTGTTGGGTGGCGATATTTTAACTCTAAAATTCTTAACACCGTAAATTAGCTTGATGTCCTTTGTTCACAGTCACATTGCCGACGAATATCTCCTCGGCAAAACTCCACGATAATAATATCCAAATCCACAGATTTTTAGCAAATCTTCATAGGATTACCAATCCGGCTCGGTAATGGACCAAAATGTTGGGGAATTTTAGTGACTGGATAAAAGAAACTTCAAAATGCTGCTAGTAATTGAACCATGTATTAACTCGTCGAACAAATATGGCATACAGAAAGAAAAGAGTAGGTACATTTAAAACTTACATCTAATCTTATAAATCTAAGTACCGACATTCTAACGAGCGCAAGTTGTGATTTGCTCACTCAAATCGAGCAGGCGTTTTGCTCGAACAATAATCTTATCGAAATACATACATATCTTATTGCCTAAATAAAAGCTATGTATTATGTGTGACTAAAAATATACATAAGGTCATACAGAACGTATTATTATACAGAGAATCATGTATAATTAGCGACATACCCGAGCTAGGTTTATTAAACCTGTGTTTCAGGCGATCACTCTACATCAGAATATATTAATAAGTCCGTAAGATTTACTCATGCAATGTTATGGACTAGGAAATCAATAAACAAAGAACTTTAGATATTTTTCATGCTATCTTATGTTATACTTTTCACAATACCTCACAATAACATAATTTTATAATATAGATGAAAGTATTTTGTTTGATAGTAATAATAACTTTATAATAATAATTAAAAAAAAAAAAAAATTTTTTAGTACACTTTAAAAACATGTGAGTACACAGGATCAAAAACGATTTTTTTTAAAAACGATATTAATATTAAATCTAATCTGACCTTTATCTGCGAACTATCTACCTACTATCACACTATAATTTCCAGTAGCTTTTCTGTGTCTAAGTAATTGAGATTCAATAGGTACTCCGATATTACTTGACTACATTTTTTATAATTTATATTGTATATATCTAATAGTTTGTTGAGCTTGTTATATAAGAAAGGGCCCAAAAATACATAAAATCTGCAGGCATAAGCATGTCTCGTCTGTGGTTTTGCGCAAACCATGTCTTTTCTCCTCCTGGTTAAAGGTACTGGGTCAAAAGGAAGCTCCGAGTGCAGATGAAGTACGGTATGCAAAATAAATAGTTGACGTACCTACGGTTAGAACCTTGCATTCCAAATAAAGCTGAAGGGTGGGAAATCTGAACGGACGGAAGGTTGCAACCTTTAGAATAGCTCTTTGAGCACGTTCTAGAGGAAGCAGTATGGTCTTTGCCGCACACCCCATGAAGTAATACAGTAGGTGATAACAGATTGGCACAAAGCTAAATAAACTTGTTTTGTTAACTGATAGTCAGCTATGTGGCGTAGGTTTTTGAAAATGTATATTAATTTACGCACTCTCGTACACAGTAACTCGATATGTTTACGGAAATTGAGATTTGTGTCAATCGTAACACCCAGATATTTTATGTGGTCAGCTTTAGTTAAAGTGGGACAAGTGCAAGCAGTGTCAGCATGAATACAGTTGTGTGCATATATGTTTATGTTATTAAGCGGAATGTTAATGTTTCTCATTGAGAATAAAATGTATTTGGTTTTTTCTACATTTAAACTTAGAAGATTTTGATGAAGCCAATCAGACACAATATTAAAGCCGTTCTGGGCATGTTTGTATGCCTCATCTTTGGATTTAGCGGAAAACACTAGTGCAGTGTCATCGGCATAAGATAGTATTATCCCGTTATGTAGATCTAGGCTGCAAAGGTTTATATAAATTAAAAATAATGTCGGGGACAAAATACTACCTTGGGGTATTCCAAAAGTACTACTTTTTATCTCAGAACTAGTGTACTGACCTATTTTAACACATTGATAGCGGTCGCTAAGATAATCAGAGAATAAAGAAAGTTGCACTCCTCTTATACCAAGTGTTTCAAGCTTGTGTAATAATATAGAACAAGAAATAGTGTCGAAGGCCTTGGCGAGGTCCAGAAAGATCCCTATAGTGTGCAAGCCATTATCTAAATTAGTACTTACATACTCTGTCAGCTTGTGAACTGCTTGGTTAGTTGATCTGTTGGTTCTAAACCCATATTGGCTATTGGAAAGCAATTTGTTAGTTTCAAGATATTTAATTAATCGACTGTTTATAATTTTTTCTAATATTTTGGATAGTCCTGTTAGTACAGAAATGGGTATATAGTTATTAACACATTTTTTATCTCCCGCTTTGTACACTGGTGTAACTACAGCTTTTTAAGCAATTTGGGGAATATTCCGTTTGACAAACATGACTGAAAAATATGTGTTAATGGAGGAGCAAGAAAGTGTTTAAATCTTTTTAGTATATTATTATTAATTCCATCCCACCCAACAGCACAGTTGTCTTTTAAACCGGTAATAATTCCTAAAATTTCATTGACATCAGTGTCTAATAAAACAAAAGAATTTAAAGTATTCGAAGTATTGAACACTGTTGATGATAACTGTGAAAAATGATTACTCTGGTTTAAGGTTTTTTCGGCCAGGGTTTTGCTAACGTTTGCAAAAAAACTGTTGACTTTATTTGCAGCTTCGATGGGGTTTGTTGTAATTGACAGTAATTCGAGAGGCGTTTCAGGATTTTTTGATCGAAATGTATTTGTTTTAATAAGTTTCCAAACAAGCTTACTATTTTTCCCAGCCTTCTGTAATTCATTCTTCTCAAATTGATTTTTAGTATTATATAAAAGTTTGTTACAAAAATTTCTGTACCTTTTATATGTAACAGAAAGTATTTCATTATCAGGTGCAAGTTTCGACTTTTGATACAGTTTGTCTCTATGCCTAATACAACGGACGAGACCAGGAGTGATCCATGGTTTAATGTTATTATATCTTCTAGGGATTATTTTGCTAAAAGTATTTTTATTTATTGCAGCTTGAAGCATATTTATGAAGTACTGCAAGGAAATATTTGCATCATTTGTTTCGTAAACAGGGTCAAAATTAATACCTCGGACATCACTTTCTAGATTAGTCATATTAATTTTTGTGTATCTATGCATGCATTTTATTCTAGGTGGCGATATTTGTAACGTTAGCAGAATTGCTTGATGGTCGGTAAGTGATGAGTAGGTCACTAATGTTTTTGAAGGATTTTTTGTTTTTATGATGAAATGGTCTAAACATGAACCGCTCTGGTGCGTGGGATAATAATGAGTGGGTAAAAGCCCATGGAATGAACAAATATTTAAGTATTTATGAACATGTGTATTGTATCTTTCGGAAGCAATATTAATATTTATGTCGCCCGTTAGAATGATGTTTTTGAACGCTGATAAATGTTTTAGGTTGTCATCAAGGGAGTCCAAAAACCTGTTGATGTTCTGAGAAGGAGGCCTATAAATAGCCATAATTACAGTAGGTATCTGGAATAATTTTAATTATTAGACAGTTACTATCTAGAACTATAGGTTCTTCCACAACTATTTTTAAGTCTTTTTTGATGAAGACTACTATACCATCGTTTTGATTGATGCTTGAGTTTGTTTTGTGAGATTGGTATCCGTCAAGGGAAAGTAGATCGGCTGTCTGAGCCGCCAACCAACATTCTGTAAGGACGATAACATCACAGCTAATATCAAGAGTTTGTAGTAGAACTTCAAACCCATGCATGTTTCGATTTATACTCCGTATATTTTGTGTAAGCAGGGTAAGTGTTTTCTCCCCAGCAGGGAGAAGAAGCTTACAGTCCTCTACATTACATGTATCGGCTTCAGACACAGAAAAACTATCCAAGTCAGTGTTAAGCTGACTGGCCATAACAACTATTAATTAAAATATATAAACTAACTCTAAGTAACGTATAGATAAACGGAAACTAGAAATTATTTATGCGGCGCTCTTAGGCGCCATCATAGTCTATGGAATTAATATAATTAGCCTCTGCATATTTACGTGCAGGACAGTCTACATCACCCGTCTGATGGTCACATTTCCTCTTGAAACGCTTGCACGTCGCACATCGAGGTGGAGAAGATTTGCTGCTACACTCCTTGTGAGCGTGCCCAGGTTCTCCACAGTGGTTGCACGTAGGACTGGTTTCTCGGCAAAACTTGGCTGCGTGTCCAAATTGCTGGCAATTATAGCATCTCGTGACGATCGTAAAATCTCTCACGGGGCAGGATGTCCAATTGATGAAAATTCGACTTTGGTTTATTAAGATTTTCCTGACGGCGGCTGGAAGCTCCAAAATGTAGTTGCAGGTAGGTAGACCTTTTTTACCCGATTTATGGCTCAATTTGACAGTTGCAAAAAAGGTGTCACGGGTAGTATTGACCAATTTACCTGCAAGATTTTGCTCGTAAATACAGTCAATCACTTCCTTTTCAGTAAGTGCGACTGGAACTCCGATTACAGCTATTCTGGGTCGTCGTTTTGGAGCTTCTTCCACTGTAAGGCCTGATGAAACCAGTTTCGTCGAATTTCTTAGTTTCTCAATGTCACCTTTACTCTCAGTGCTAATTAGGACGCCACCATTTTTTACTTTCTTCAGGCCACGGACGTGAAGCTTCAGCTCTTCAGGGGATATAATTTTTTGCACAAGTGACTTGGTGTCTTCGCTTGTTTTGGTCTTATCACATGGGTAAATGGTCACAGAACTCAGATTTGCGGGACGGATGAAGTTATTGGATCCTTTGTTCACCATGTTAGCGTAAGAGGAAGAAGTGCAAACAGATGGTGCTAATTTATTAGTTACAACCTCTTTCATTTGAGTAATGGAGTCCGCGAGGTCATTTTGATCCATTAGGTGCTGTATTGTACTATGCGCTTGTATTGTTTTTTGCTTTAACGCTTGGTATAAGACGGCCATTTGAGATGCCCCGCTGGAAACTTTCCGGCAGAGAGTGGAGACACGGAGTTTTTGATCGGAGTTCATTTTCCCCTCCGTAACAATGGTGCAGACTTCATTTAGGATAGAATCAATAGACTCCATCCATTTTTGGATCTCAGGCGTAGAAATGACTTCCCCCGGTAACTCACTGGATGCCCGGGGAGAGGCTCGAGGTGGTGACGGGACACTAGGTCGGATTGGTTCTGGGGCAACGGGAGACGGCGGTGGACTTCGACGTACTAGTTGGCTACGACCAAAAGGGCTAGCTCCTTGATTAGCCATATCTTACACAGAAATTAACTTGTCTATTGTAATATTTAGATCATCTTGTGCAACATAATTGTAAAAACAAAAGTATTACTAGAACTGTTACTCACACGCGACACACTTTTTAGAGCTAACACTGCATATAATTTTATTGTAAATATTTATTTTTAAATTTATATAATTAAATCAATAAAAAGTGCACGTCTACTAGGTCTCGCGTACGATGCAGCAATTATATTAATTCTTTGAATGGCGGATGTGCAGCTCAGTATAGTTATTTTTTCTAAAGGGATACAATTAGTTCTATTACTAGTTTGCATCAACTGTGTATTGACAAGAAGTTTTTTATATATAGCTTCAAACTGGTAAGGAGTGAGATTACCGCTGTGACCACCAAGATTTCTCACATTTGAAAAAAAAAGTTCTATATGAACTTGGCTTATTCTATGGAGGGGCATGTACTGAAGGGCATTTTCAGTTATCAGGTCTTGAAACATGGATTTGGCACTCTCCATAGAAATCAAAAACCCAAGAAAATCTATATACCGTAAATAATAATAATAATAAATCATTTTATTTCAGGCAATGTACAATTATATATAGATATATATATACAATAATATATATATTTCACCCATAGTGACTACATGGCATGCATAATAAATAATAATAAACATTAAGCATTTTTGGCTGCTTTAAATTTACAGTATACTGTAAATTACAATTTTATAGGTAGAGCTTACAAATTTACAAATATTAAAAATTTAAATTATTACATATTACAAATTATTATAAATTAATTAGAGTTAGTTTGAATTAAATTGAATTGAATTAAATTGCATTGAATTAAATTGAACTAAATGATGTCAGATTTCTCCCATAGTCAATATTCAGATTGAATAATTCTGTTCTAGTCATGAATATTGCGCGGAACACAGTATTTATAATACTGTTTTTACAACTCAGCAAGCGTGTCCGAAAAGATGCTCTTGTCCTTCTTAAAACGAAAAAGATGTCTCCCACTCTGTTCTCAAAGAACATACCAGACGTGCTACACCGCCACTGCAAGTTAAACATGGCCCGAAACGCACGAACGACTGGCAGTAGGCCTCGAAAAGCGTTGCCTTCACTTACTTGGAACAATGTGCAAATCGCCTTGCAAGCATGTTGCTTCTGCAAGCAATAACCCTTCTCTGTCGCTCCAGATCATTGTCGTCTGTTAACTTTTAATTTAATACATGTCCAAGATACTTAAAGGTGCTAACAATTTTTAATGTACTGTTATTTAAGTTGATCGGTAATACAGTCTCAGGACCCTTTCCATATTTAAAATCATAACTTCGGTCTTCTGAACATTATACATCAACCGATGATCGGTTGCATATCGCTCACAAATCCCTAACAATAATCTGAGACCATTGGCCGAGGGGCTGAGCAGCACCATATCGTCCGCATAGCTCGGGTTGTTTACGCTTATGCCGCCAACATTGCATCCGACTCCGGAGCGGCTTAGCTCCTCGATTAACTCGTTGACATACAAATTAAATAAAACTGGAGAAGGCACACCCCCCCTGTCTTACGCCACAAGTCAGTCTGTAGGGTTTAGGCACTGCCCCATCTAACTTGGTTAACTTGATTGTCATAACAATATTCCATTACATTTATAATGTCTCATAACATATAATTAATAGAATCGAAGGCCCGACTTAAATCCAAAAAACACGCAAACACTGAGGTTTTTCGCGATATATATTTATGTACAGTATTTTTAAATCGTTTCTTGACAACCATTCCATCACTGAGTTCAAAGCAAGTTCCGCACACTGTACTGTTTCAGACCAATCACTACCATGAATCAGTAAAGCTGTATCATCTGCGTAAGTGAAGATTGAGCAATTTATTAGAGACGTCTTGCATAAGTTGTTAATATTGATTAGAAATAAGGTAGGACCTAAGATTGAGCCCTGAGGTACGCCAAAACTCAAGGAAATGGTGTCACTAACAACATCATTTATTTTAACTCATTGAGTTATATCATACAGGTAATCCCGGAAGATTTTTAAGGTATGTTCGCGAATACCCGAGGCTTCAAGCTTAGATAAGAGGTGGGGAAAAGACACGGTGTCGAAAGCCTTAGAAAGATCCAAGAAGATAGCCAAGCATTTCATTTTGTCATCCAGCTTAGATACCACATGGTCTACCAATGCAGCAACAGCATTTTGAGTCGACCTGCCACGTCTAAAACCGTACTGGTTATCACTTAATAACTTGCTGGACACAAGATAGTCCACCAGTCGTTTATTTAAGATCTTTTCTAATATTTTAGAGATGGCAGGCAAAACTGAGATCGGTCTGTAATTATCTACACCACGTCTATCCCCTTTCTTGAAGATTGGGTGGACAATAGCCCTTTTGAAGACCATGGGGAAAATCCCGTTGAGATAGAACAATTGCAAATATGAGTGATGGCTGGGACAATCGCGGGCAGATAGGATTTTAACATTCTCGATGAAATGCCATCCCACCCAACCGCAGCATCTGTTCGCAGCCCAATAATGAGATTCGATACCTCCACTTCATCAGTAGGAAGGAGTACTAGCGAGTTAGAAGGCTGAGAATCTAGAGAATAATCCGAAGTGCACGAGTTAGGGAAAAATTTGTTAGCCAAGTTGCTACCAACATTGGAAAAAATTTCATTGACTTCATTGACCGAAGACATCTCATCTGTGGAGATCGTTAACAGCTCGTTGGGGATTTGGCATTATAACTAGTTCCAGTTAAAGTTTTAATATCTTTCCAGGTGGCTTTAGGGTCATTCTTCGCCATTTGGAACTCCTTCCTTTCATATGCGTGTTTTAAATTCTTAAGAAGCTTGTTAAAGAAATTACGGTATCGCTTAAATGTACTCATGAGAATGAAGTTTTCAGGATCTGATTTAGTGTTTGAGCCATAATATCTCTATTTCGGATACAGCGGAGCAGTCCATTTGTTATCCAAGGTTTCAGGATTCGCCGTTTTGAAGAAATGTGTACCGATTTGGAGTGATTGGCGATGACAGAGCTAATTTTGGAGACCACATACTCAGCGGCAGCGTTTGGGTCTTGGATAGACAATATTTCACTGAAGTCCGTTGATAAGATGTCAGTGATTGCAGCTGTATGATCGACAACTATGCGACTAGGTTTAGAGGCAGGGAGAGACATTACACTTTGGATGCTAATAATCGTGGGCCTATGATCAGTAACATAAGTGTCGAGTACTAGAGTCGTATTTTTAAGGTCAGATCTTAACATTACGTGATCGATACAAGAGCTAACACGGGTTGGGAATAAGTGTGTAGGAATCAAGCCATGTGAAGCAATAAGGTTAAGGTATTGATTCGTTTTGGGAAGATATCATTTGGAATGATGTCATTGTAATAAGAACGCACATCACAAATAATCCGATAAATAAATACAGCAATACAATTTTCAATGCAAGTAAATCACGTCAATCAATCCTTCTACGCAGCATTGAGACGACAGCAGGTCTAGCTACCCGAAACTGTCAAATATTTCCAATCAACCTTGAGCCTTAATACTTAAGAGATAAAGTTGAAAATCCAATAAAGAAATCTGACAGATTGTAGTAGCTTGACGTGCTCTCTTCTGTACGCAAAATAAAATAAAGTCTAACATTAGGTCTTTGGCTATCAGTGAATGTACCTACTCTGTAAACCTCTGCCAACCCCTTCGGCTAGAGTAAGCCTGACGATGATTATGTTATGAGTTTGTGGTATCCACTACACACTTGTTTTGTATAAGTTCATAAATGAAACATATTGATGTAACAAATATCACAATCATTGATATCCTACACATAATATATACTTACACGTTTATACACAACTTAAACTAAAGATTATAATTATATAAATATTTTATTCATACATATTACACAACTACAATAAACATGCACCACTCAATTTAATACAAAATATTGGTAATAACATTACTTTGAATATAGACTAGTCGTGAGGCGATCGTCGCGAAGTCGTATAGTAAAAAGGTCTTCCCTGTTCCTAACGAACAATAGAACCGGTTTGAAGACGCGTGTGCCGATCGCCCCCCGCCAGTCCCTTGATAGCTTCCTCGGATGATACATGTCGCTTGTGCAATATTTACATAGTAAACCGTATTCGTCTTGTGAAACTTCCATCTATCCTGTAACTGTACCTACGCATCTTCACGCTTATTCTTCTTCTCGCTATTGCTGTTATCTACTCTTGCTTCTGTTCGTGCTTGTGCAAAACTAAACTGAAATAAACTGTGTGGTGCAACTGTGTATTTGGACTATCATTTCAAGTTCCTGTAACCCGCAGTCCAACGGCAGCAACCACCACCAAAAGTTAAAATGAAAACAAAGAAGAACATTAGCTATAAGGCCGCCCATTGTATGTTTTATGTTCCATGTATTTTGTTCGATGTTTTTTTTGGTGTACAATAAAGAATAAATAAATAAATAAATTGGTAGGTACTCCTCCTAGCGCAACAAGTAAACCTACCCAGTACATTATTACAGGATAATTTGTTCTGGATACATCAGCCCCGTGACAACTGGTCACGGTAGATAACATTTTGAACACTCACTCATTAATTTCTTTGCAAATAAGTGTTTTATGATTTGATGATAGTTATGTAAGCCCTAAGGTATCTTACCTTGTTTTTACATTTTTGAACCAAATTATCGCGCTTGATCATGCATTACACATACTGAAATTGTACCTACGTGTAAGCTAGTAGGTACTGTCCAGTAAGTAGGTCTATGAAGTCACTGCACTTAAGATAATCTATTAGGAATTTAATATCACAATGGTATGATTTTATGAATGACAGACTTTGGGTCGTCGTCGTTTATAAAAAGGGTTCAAAATGATCACCTCTATTTTCTACACACAAAGATGTTCTACGTAACAAGGACGATCGAGTGTTCCTTAACATGTCCGGGGTTACCGAAGCAAACGCCGTTTCAATTTTAGATTTCATCTCGTCTGATGAACTACACGCTTGCGAATAAACACAATTTTTTACGTAAACCCCCAAAAGAAAGTCCATTGATGTAAGGCCCGGGGAACGAGAAGGCTAGGATATGGGTCCTCCTCTGCCAATCCACTCGGTAAATTGGCCATTTAAGTATACTCGAACAGGCCGCGCGTAATGAGCTGGTGCACCATCATGTTGAAACACAATTTGGCAGTAGGTAGCCACAGGTAAGTTTTCGGGGTCTCTTCTACAACTCTTGCGAGTACATTCAAGTATTCCTCGGCGTTGAGACGTTGTGGCAACCAAATTGGTTCGATAAATTGGTCACTGAGGATACCAGCCCAGACATTGATACGCCACTGATGCTGAAAATTGTTGGTAGTGGCGGCCTGCGGATTGTTGAGAGCCCACATGTGCTCGTTGTGCGTATTTATTATACCATTTCTAGTAAAGGAAGCCTCGTCCGTCCACAAGCGCCTTTGTTGGAAACCTTGGGTCGGTTTGCACCCGGATGTTGTACCAAGTACAAAAGATTATTCTTGGCGCGTGGTCTGCAGTTGTGAGTTCTTGGGTTCGACGAAAATGGTAGGGATGTTGACCGTCGTCCCGTAATTTTCGCCACACCAGTGTATGGTTCACATTAAATACAGCGCCAGCTCCACGAGTACTAGTTCTAGGTTCGTTGCTAAAGTGCTCGATAATCTGTGTCTCCAAAGCGGTGCCAGAACGAGAACTAGGGTGTCCCTCACTCGCAGAATGATGGAAGGAACCAGTACTTTGCAGCCGTAGACACATGTTCCTGAAGCACATATACGACGGCAGACGTCGCTGATCAGCGGCGGGTTTCCCGTCAACAAACCGTTGCTGGTATAAATTTAATGCTCCATAGGTGCTACCTCCAGCAGCTCCAGCACAGAGAGTCATAGTATTCACTGTTTGAATATTCTTCACCACGACGAGGAATTTTGAAAACCGTTGACAACACGAATTACATTTTCGGCCACGACGGAGGGTGCAAATGGAAACTATAATCACTTATACTACATTTATTATAGTTAAGATTACATGGTAACTCCTAAAACTACTTAACCTAAGTGCGAATGCGTCCGAAGTTAGGACGACACTCCTACACTCTACTATCCTACATTATGTCTAATGTCTAATCTCTACTGCTTAATATCTACTGCCGCTGCATCGGTCGGGATTCCTCTATATATGTGCTTTGGGTTTACGTCTAATGAGGTGATTGATGATTTAGCGATTCGCGGCTGGGCACGAGGCGGCGACACGAGGAGACGACTCAGCCGTTGGGATGTTGTAATACTCCGCATAGCTTCAGTTGCATGAAAATAGGTATAATATCCCGATTCGGCTGATTTGGGCCTCGTGACAAGGTGCTGGTCACGTTGAGGGGACATGTGTTGGTACCGATACGTAACATCTCCACCCTCAGAACAGCAACTATTCGAAGACTAACGTCGAGAATATTGCTGGTACATGTCTCTTATCTGTGGTTGATTCTGCATCTTAATTTCGAAGATTTTCAGGATTATTATTTTCAGGATTCTAATTCATTGACTGTGACATTGTTCCATGGCTTCTTCGGTCAGTATGAGTTTCGTGGGTCGGCATGATTTCTTCAGAGTTTGGCTGAATATGAGTCCTTGGATACAGTCCAGATGTCCTGTCGTTGGTTTATGGTTGACTCCTTCTTCGCAGAGATGATACTGGTTGAACTTCGGGCATTCTGCCTCTATGTACTTGAAGACTTTTGCATTGGTTGCAGTGAAAGGATAGGGAGGAATAAAGGTGTACATATGTTTATTGGGAATTTAGAATGATAACTATACATTTATATATTACTAGCGGACTCGGCATACGTTGTTTTGCCATATAAATAATTTCCTACAAAAAAAAATGAAAAATAGATGTTGGCCGATTCTCATAGATACCGGATAAGCACAAAAAATTTCATCAAAATTGGTCAAGCCATTTCGGAGGAGTATGGCAACGAAAACTGTGACACGAGAATTTTATATATTAGATATATTTTATCTGTATAATTATAGCTTCATTTTATAATACTCCTTTAAGCAGACTTAAAAGAATATTAATAATTAATATACGTATGATATCAGAATATCTGAGCCTAGGTTTCAATTGATTGATTCTAGCGTTTTTAACTGAGATTTTGATTTTGCCTAATTTTAGTGACTACCTAATTTAACGTCAACGGTCTTTTCGTTTGGCTTTCGGAAGTCTTCTACTAGCTTCCCTTTCTGTCTCCCTGAGGCGTCAGCCGTCTTTGGGACAACCCAAATAGGGGAGCTCTAGGTGGAACTAAATTAGTCCAGTTATCAGACACACGAAGTCTCTAAGTTATAGAAATATTAATTAATTTTATTCAAAATTTACAATAACCAATTATTAACTTAGGTTAAGACTTTATAATTGCAGTTTTAATGATCGATTGCAAAAATTAACTTGAAACGGGATGCGGTGTCAGCGCGATGGAAGTAGGTGTTCGGCGACACGAGGCGTCGAGTCAGCAGAGTGCGGTGGTTGCAGTTTTATGTGGAAACATCCGTTTGACGTAAATAGCAATCATGTCGCTATGCAGCTGATTTGGTGTAGGCAGAACACGTAACATAGTTACGGGAATGGTTTCTTGATAATTAGGTTTTCCACATTGATATAAACGTATGACAAAAATCCGTAATCTGTGTTCTGGTTAGCTATTCTAGACCATCGAAATAATTATGGAATCTATAGATAAACAACTTAACATTTACAGGGTTATTAAATTCACTAAAATGCGGGATAGTAATGGAATGGTTATGCTTACTAGTTACGCGAGCATGGACTAGATATTCTGATCGGGTTTAGAAGAAGTATATGGTTGTGGAGCGTCTAGGCATTTAGCGTTAGACTGAGAGTTATCCTGTACGTATTGGTAATAATTTGGGTCGTTTGGATCGTGGTTGTAATACTCAGAATAGTAGTAAGGATCATATTCGTAATAATAGTCTGGTTGTTCGTAGTAATAGTCAGCGTGATTATAAGCATTGTCATTGTCGGTTATCTCGTTATAATTCATTTCATGTGTCATACAGTATTTGCTGGGTAGTGAGTTCCCTGACTTAGTCCAGTTATGTCTCAGAATTCCTAGAGGTCTGGAGCAAAATGACTAACACCGCTCATCGGTTTCGGACCGGTATACTGCGCTGGAGAGTTACTATTTGGCAATTTAAACACGTTACTTTGCGGATTATAAATCGGCGGGGGTGCGCGAAACATTTGCTGAGTATGCGTAAATTA
Source organism: Sesamia inferens (assembly GCA_037179545.1). Lineage (NCBI taxonomy): Eukaryota > Metazoa > Arthropoda > Insecta > Lepidoptera > Noctuidae > Sesamia > Sesamia inferens. Next base: position 8,119,304 of record CM073935.1, on the reverse strand, counting down.
ATTAGGGACCCGATGACCTATCTGGTTATGTTAGAATGGCGGCCTCCCCTGCTGCTGCAGCATAGGCATAGGTTTACGCCAGCTGGGACCTGCGTTAGGGAACTAAAAGCTTTCGGTGTGGTCGTAGAGACAGCAGGTGACATTCTAAAGGTTTGCTGCGTTGGATTACGTCACTCGAGAATACTCTCGTTACGTTGCTGTAGGTACATAACATTTAATTCCTGTTGTACAAATTCCAGTGCCTTTTCAATCGTTTCGGGTCTTATACATCGGGTACGGGATCCTAAAGGTTCTTTAAGACCTTTGTCGTACGATTGTTAAGTTAACTTTTTATAAAGGTCGCGCTTTGCTTCTATGGTAGTGGCTAATGTGGGAACCTGTGATTTTATTTAAATTAGCTTTTATGAGACAAAGATTTGTTAACTCGTAATCCGGGTTATTCTTGACATATTGTAATACGAGCTGATCGCATATTTTAATAGACCGTGTGACAACATTCGGATTGCCATCAAAATCGGGGACTGTACGCAAAGCTTTATAGATGTATCGGGGTTCAATGTCATTTTGTCGCTATCGAATAATATTTTTTTATTCTAAGTTATCTGAATCTATTGACCTATTAGAATCCACTTCCCTAGTAATATTTATCTGTCTGAAAGAGACAGATTTCTTCCTACTTTCTTGCGGATGAAAAATCTTGTCTTAATAAATATAATATAGGTAAAAGGAAGGACAAGGTAGCAACACTTGAAGAAGGGTTCAAGGACTTACTTTAAACATGGTTTTCTTCGTTGTATAGATGCCTGGATACGTCTTCAGTTGCGCCAGTTTTTTAATTCGGAGGATAATGGCTATAAGAGGCTTTCCTGGGTAGCTTGCTGCTGATCTGCACCTTTTCGCGATTGCCTTGGGCCTTGCTCATATTTATCGGTGTCATCTGCTTCTGCTGGCTCTGGAGGAGGAAGACTCTCTGGATGCTGCGCTGTATGATGGGCCTGCGCCGGCGGGGTAGTTATTCTGCGTACTAAATTATTCTAATTATAATATATTTTCTTTTTTATGCTTTTTTTTTACGTTGGATGATTTTTGATTCCAATTGCGCTATCGACGTGTGGATATCCTCTGCTTTGGCTTCACGTAGATTCTGGATACTCGTACGGTGCTTGATAGCGACCCGGGTAGCTCGTGATCACAAATATCGATATTAGATAATTTTAACGCGCTCGCGAACCGGCCCGCGAGTATCCTACCGACTGCGCGAATTACATTTACGGCCACGACGGAGGGTGCAAATGGAAACTATAATCACTTATACTACATTTATTATAGTTAAGATTACATGGTAACTCCTAAAACTACTTAACCTAAGTGCGAATGCGTCCGAAGTTAGGACGACACTCCTACACTCTACTATCCTACATTATGTCTAATGTCTAATCTCTACTGCTTAATATCTACTGCCGCTGCATCGGTCGGGATTCCTCTATATATGTGCTTTGGGTTTACGTCTAATGAGGTGATTGATGATTTAGCGATTCGCGGCTGGGCACGAGGCGGCGTCACGAGGAGACGACTCAGCCGTTGGGATGTTGTAATACTCCGCATAGCTTCAGTTGCATGAAAATAGGTATATTTTAATATCCTGATTCGGCTGATTTGGGCCTCGTGACAAGGTGCTGGTCACGTTGAGGGGACATGTGTTGGTACCGATACGTAACACACGTAACGCGGAACAGAGCAATTGCAAAACAGCGACTTCACCTCGGGACGATTAGTATGCAACTAGTCAACGTCAATTTGAGAATTTAATAAAAAATCAAGAATAGGTAGTTACCTAAACCTTCGTACATTTTAGGGTTCCCTTTACCGAAAAACCAATAGTGACTAATATTCTTATCTACAGACACACCTATGCACAATTAACAGTAAGTATTCTTAAACAATTTTGATCTAAATACGGTAAGTCAAAACTTTTTACATTTATAATTTTCTAACGAGAGGTGATTATACCTATTCGTTGCATAAGTTAAGGTGTCAAGTACAAGCGAAGGCTGTACTTGTATTGTAATTAAATGGGCATATTTTTACTAAAACAGGGCCAGGACCCCCCACATTGAAATAATTAAATATAATATGAAATTAAAACAATATGAAAGAAGTCAGTTATTAAAACTATATTTTTTCACGGACCCACTTATTAATGATGCTTTTATTAGTGGGCGTGTCAAAGGCACTGCTGGTTACTCGCCGCCTGGCCCCTATTGTTCAATAATTCTTTGTTAAATACCGACAATCCACTTTGACTAAAGAAATTAAAAATACGATGTAAAATAGACACATTGAAGTGTTTTCTTGGTTGAGAAGCTATCCACGACTGATCTGAGCATGAAAATTAAAAGATCGTATTTAATTATTGAAAACAACAGAGTTAATAGTACCGTTTATTAACGGTATCTTCTTGCATATTTCAAGATTTCATTGAATTTACTTACATTACAAAAACTATGTTTTTATAACACTGATTACTTGAATATGACGATAGCGTCCCCACTACACGACCCATCTCCATGTCTGGCGAGCCGATCCCTTGGGAGAAGCAAGCCAAATACCTAGGTGTGATTCTCGAACGCAACCTCAACTTCTCAGAACACATTAAGGCGGTCCGCTCACGCGCTGACTTCGCTCTGGGTCGACTCCACCCCGTCCTCAATCCGCGTAGCAAACTGTCGCTCAAGTGCAAAATACACATGCCACGCCGCGTCATATCCATAGGATGCGAGTAGTTCAAACCAGTTTTTTACGTAAAGCCACAAATGCCCCTTGGTTCGTCCGTAATGAGATCCTCCACCTTGATCTCAAAATCCCCACCATCCAGCAGTTTATGAAGCGTCTTTCCAAACGCTTCTTTGACACTGTCGTCAAGCACCGCAATTTCCTGATAGTAGCGGCTGCTAACTATACCCCAAGGCATGCCCTCACAGACCCCGATGACCCCATAACCCTCCTCCAGGAGCCCAATAGGGCTACTAGCACAACACACAGAAAAAGACCGACCTACCGACCTCGCCGCCGAGGTCCATCGGGACGCGCTCAACGTAGTAGCTCCCTCCCCCATCCCTTGTCCGATGAAGGACAGCCCGCGCCGCAGCTGAGCCAGTAAATATAATTTCCCAACTATGACCTTTGAGTTTGTTTCGGACGTTTCTTCTCAGAGCTAGTACTAGGAAACGCCGCGGTCATCAAACCAAAACGCGAAATCAAAAATTCGATCCAGCCGTCCCTTGCTGTTCTCTCCAGCGACGCCCTAAGCTGAGGTCTGTAAACCACAGGGGGTGCCCTTAGCGTGTAATCGCTTAGCTTTTAGTAGCCCTGGCTGGAGGCTTTAAAATCATTTAAAGCAACCACAGGATAGTCCGGTTAAGTAGTCACGACCTCTCAATGTCAATTACGAGATGCCATTCTTTAAAATTGAATTTTAAAGTTATTTCTCGGCTCATCACTGCGAAGTTTTCATACTAAACTTCAAAGCAAAATAATTAAAAAATTCATGCACTTAGTCACCTCACACCGGTGCCATAGGTAAACAACATACATATATTTTATATACTGAAAGTATTATTTCAGATTTCTGAAAAATATTGTATACTAAGGAAAAGTCAAGAAATCCTCGGATTGGTGGTGATCATTCATGTACACATTTCAACAGTGTGTGATCACTAGACGGCGCCACTAGCGATTTTCACATAGTCCATAAACTCACGAGTCACATTTATAATACTATCCGAGGACCTAGTGTGTAAATGTTACACTTAAGACCTCGGAATGGTATTTGAACTAGGCAGTGAGTTGAGGCGGATAAAATTTCAGGTTGTATCTGAAATTACAATTGTTATAAAAATAAGAAAACGTTGATTTGAAGTCCGATTGTGAATGAAATAGTTAATCAAAAAATTCACCAAAGAGCATTTGCTTGTGTCATGTCATGTTGCATGTGCTTGGTCGTAGAGGAAATATTATTTTCCTTCAGTTGAAACCGAACCGTACATATTGTGACTGTGTTTAGAGTGCCGTATTATGACGTAAGTATCTACACTGTTTTTTATTACGTATCTCGTAGATTATAATAATTATATATTATAACGAGTTGTGTTTTAAATATAATGTTTACGAACCTTGTTTTAAGAACACCATCCATACATAATTTAATTTTTAAATATTGCCGAATTTAGTTTTCGTTTTCATTTTAGTTTAATTTATTAAAATAATTTGGGTCCTTTGTGCATTGGTTTATGTTGGAATTTTTAATCTAATTATTATTTAATACTAGCTGATCCGGCGGACTTCGTACCGCCTTAGGGTAGCTTTGATGCACTACTTTATTTTGTATAGCTAACCTATCTTATGTATGAGTACCTAATCAATTTGAACTGGAATCTATAATATCATCCATATAAAAATGAATCCTTATTTCCCTGGTCTCGCCATACCTGAGGACTTTACTAATTTTTATTAAATAAAAAACAACATATATATTTTCATAATAGTGTTTATTCCATAGGGTTCAATTTCACTCATATTTTTACAAATCGCTATTGAACAACTTTGCATTTTGAAGTAAACACTGAGCTCAACACCACACGGGCTCTAGAAAGCAACTAACTCTGTACCCTTCACTGCTTCTCTCTATCCTAATGCTTTTTCATAAACTATATTTTTAGTTTTATGTTCTGGCGAGTAAATAAATAATGTTGATGGTTTTCCGACACGGGAACAGGCGACGTATAATTGGCCATGTGAAAAACATGGATTTTCTAGGTTGATTCCACATACACTCAGCGACTGCCCTTGCGATTTATTTATTGACATTGCAAATGCAAGCCGCACTGGAAACTGTAAACGTTTAAAGCTGAATGGCATGTCGTTAGATGTCATAGGGATGCGTGGGATTAAAACATCTTCGCCTTTGTACTTCCCTTTCAAAATTGTAGCTTCGATGACGTTATTCAATAATTTCTTCAGCGCAAGCCGGGTGCCATTACACAGACGTGGCTGGTTTATGTTCCGTAACATAATAATTACTGATCCGATTTTTAATTGCAAATTATGAGGTGGTAAGCCGGGCAATTCCAGCGAATTTAACAATTCTGTTGGATAATTGACAACTTCATCTTCATTAGTAACGGAATCTACCGATTTGTAATTCTTCAATTCGCCAGCTATTTTCTCTTGAATCTGAAAATTCATTTCATTCACATCAACATTTTTTGCTGCCAATATAAGACGTTCGCTTAACCAAACGTGATTTACGTATAATTTTGAGCAATGTTTGGGAAAACCATCTCCATGAGTTCGGTCTTTGATTCACAAAAGTTACAAAAATTGGTAGGGAATGTAATGTATCCAGATGATGTATCAACAGCAATAATACCATTACCAATATCGAGCAGTTGTTTGGAAAACACTTCTCCAGACAGGTCTTCCTGCAATTCGACTCTCGTGTTTATACTCAATTTAAGTGTTTTAATGTATTTCCATAAAATGGACGACTTCAAACATGCATTCAGTTCATCAGCAGGCGTTGAGCGTGGAACAACTGGCAATATTTGTCGAAAATCACCTGCCAATAGTATCATTGCACCACCAAACCGTTTTTTGTTATTTCGTAAATCTTGCATCGAGCGATTTAATGCCTCCAAAGATTTTTTGTGTGCCATTGTACATTCATCCCAAATGATCGATCTGGTTTGCTGCAACACTTTGGCCATCGCAGAATTCCTTGAAAGGTTGCAAGTTGGAGTCTCATTAATTTGAAGGTTCAACGGCAGCTTGAGAGCTGAATGAGCTGTTCGACCGCCTTCCAACATCGTAGCTGCAATACCTGATGAAGCTAGGGCTAGTGCAATTCCATTTTGCGATCGAATCGTTACCAAAATCAATGATAACAAAAAAATTTTCCCAGTTCCACCGCGAGCATCTAAAAAATAAAATCCGCCAGATCCAACGTTCACTATTTTCATGAGCGTATCGAAGGCATAGTTTTGTTGTTGATTTAAAAGGGGAACTGTTCTATCAACCATTTCTCGTAATGTTTCGGAATCGTATTGGGCTTCGCGTCTCAATTCTTGATCAAATGAGACGTGCATTGGGCGATTGGGTGCTATCATTCCTATTTGTGTTAATACTTTGTTGGTAAGCATCAAGCGCATGTCCTCAATTAAAATTAATGCTTCATTGTGAATTTCTTCGTTCATTTGCAAATCTGCATTTGATGTCCTAAGACGCATCTAATGCAATATATCTTCTGCCATATGATCTTTGTATTTATGCCATAAATCAGTAGGTGTTGATGGGAAGCATGTAGACAAAATTATAGAAAATAATGTTCGTATTTGTTTAGCATTTGACGAAATCACAGCATCTTCGAGTGGTCCCAATGAGTGTCATTCTCTAATAATCCCAAATGTTGACAGGCTTCTCTGTATGTGCCACACAATACACCATTAGCAGTTCGCAGATATTGGAATGATGTTAGACCACGAACATTGACTAACAGTAAACGCAAATAAAAACACTCGTCTTGACTGGGATGGACTGCATAAAGACGGCCTAGTGCAATGGTGGAAAATACTCGTGGGTAACCAGGAACAGCCTGTCCTCCTTTTCGTCGTTCAAATTTTTTTGATGATGGATTCCAGGTATAATATCTTGGCATTTCGGAGTAAAGTAACGTTCTGGCAAAATCATCATTCTCGCACATTTCAAAGAAGCTGTTTAATGTTGTCGATCGTGGGTTGTCAACTCGTTGTAATACGTTTGCATCTGTAAAATATACCTGTTGTCCATTTTCCAAATGTACGGCCAAATGAACAACAGTAGGGTGTCGTTCATGTATAGGAAACGAAAATATACGCCACATGCCTTCGTTACTACTAACATAGTGGCCCATTTGATATTGAGTAACTTCGTCATTTGAATTTTCGGCAGCAACTCCGAAGACAGTCATGTTCATATGTTAAGGTCTTTGTTCACATACTTGCAAACGTATTTAATAGATGTTACTGAATGGAAAAATTCGACGTTTATGTGTGCTTTATATGCCTTGTAGAGTAATGGCGAAAACGTAACAACCCAACGATTATCGACTTCAATGTCCTGTCGATTTACTTTGACTACTGTTGACTTTCCATTGTCATCAATGGATCGGCGGCGATAAAGTGGATATCCATCATTTCCAGTAATAGTTTCTGCTACTAATTGTTTTGGGTAGCGTTTTGAACATTTTCCTTCAACCATACACGGAGAAATGGGATTTAATATTCCACATGGACCATATATTATATTTTTTGTAATAACCTCATGTGACAGTGGGTCTTCATTATTATCGGGAATTTTTGCTGATATCACATTATCAATTTCATTTGGTCTTATCTTCTCAACCAACCAAATAAGGATATGTGCATGTGGCAATCCGCGTTTTTGCCACTCAACTGAGTACATCGAACAGCGCGTTTCGCCGAACACGCGATGCTTAACAATAAAATCCATGAGTGATTTTAATTTCATTTTGAACACCCTTGCAGTGATTTCGTGGCAATCAATAGGTGATTGTCTAGTAAATAATTCTTGTTGAATTTCTGTCCGCTTTGGATTGCATGTAAACGAGATAAACACATCTGGTGTGCCATAATGTCGTACAGAGGACATCGCATCTTGCGCATATTCATGCATATGGCGCGGACTTCCGACGTATGTTGCTGGGAGAATAGTTGTTCTGCCAACATTCTGTGCATTTTCATCAGCATTAATGGCATCCCGAAGATTAATTTATTCCTCGGAACGGAGTTTTGCCTGGTTCAACCTGATATTGGTGAAATAGACGCCGACACTTTAAGATGTGGTTGTCCTCATTTTGCCGAACCATCAGTATGTATGAATAATAATTCATTGAACTAACTTTTTTGTTCGTTTCAGCACCTGTAAACAATTTTTGTGTTAATAATATAAATTTTATGTTAGTAAATAATAAAGTTTGCGTAAGTAAGTAATAAAGTTTGCGCAAGAACAATTTTCGCCAAACTAGTCCAGTTATGAATGGTCTCTCTCCCTCTCTCTGCATTTTTAAGAGTATCATATATTTATCTCTCTCGTCACATAAAAAGTTATTTAATAATTTGACATCGTATGCCAGTGGTAACCTATCTGGCATATTCCATTTGTTCCTATATATCGTTGTTAGAGCACCAGTAGAAATATTTGTTGACCATTCGTTTTCACGAAGTCTAATAAAATTTTGTGCCATTTCTCATTTAAGAGAAAGATTGTGTGTAAGAGATTCGGTAATAATAATATTAGCACATTTTTTTAAGGAAATTTCCTATTTTCAAAGCAAGACTTGGAGTCCCATATTTTCCGGTTACAGAATTATAAGATGATACAGTTCTAACGGCTTCTATGACTTTTGGAAAGAATATCGGATTTATACATTCTGATAAATTATGTATTACTGGGTATATTTTTCTAATTTCATGTAAAAAAAACGTGCTAGTTCTCTCATTTTTTGACTAATATACCCGTTTAAGTGAGGATCGTGATCATGTTTGGTCATGAGTTTGCTTCCTAATTTAAGGATCAAATCATCTTCTGACCAACAGAGAAATTGCGTCAGTGTTCATTCGTGCAAGGACATTTTTGTGTAGCTTCTCTGAAGCAGCTTCTGAAATCGGTAACAACATGGAACCTTCTCTTTGAACTGATTTTGCCTTTTTATCCTCTCTTTTCGAGCTTTTTTTTTCTTGAATAGAAGACTAAACAAGATGGACATGGCAGCAAAGAATCTACTGAAGTTTCAGATTTGCTTCTTTTCTGTGGTATAATAATACCCGAGCCTGCTTTTAACACATTTGAATTGTGGCAATAGTTACCTTTTTCTTCAGATCATGTTCAGTTTTTTTTGAAAAACTTAACATTTTTATAACTTCACTTTCCTTACTATGTACTGCTTCTAGATGTCAAGGCAATTTTGCTAACTAATTTCAAACAGAATAGACAAGCTATCTTTTTATCCCACTTTCTTATTGGATGGAGCAATAAGAAAGTGGGATAAAAAGCAAGCTTATCGCTGTCGTTCGAATTTTAGCTACAATAACATCATCATCTTCCCCAAGGCTTTCCACGCTGACCGGTCTTGTGCTGCCCGCATCCATCGGCTTCCCGCGACCTTCACCAGGTCATCGGTCCACCTTACGCCTCCCTACGCTGCGTCTTCCAGTACGTGGCCGCCACTCCAGAATCTTACTGCCCCATCGGCCATCGGTTTTACGAGCAATGTGCCCTGCCCACTGCCACTTAAGTTTAGAGACTCGCTATGTCGGTGACTTTGGTTCTTCTGCGGATCTCCTCATTTCTGATTCGATCACGCAGAGAAACTCCGAGCATAGCTCTTTCCATAGTCATGAGACACTGTGGTATCTTGGACGACGAGAAGATGTATCGTAGTTTCCTGAACGCTGCCCAGCCGAGCTGGATTCGACGAGACACCTCTTTCTCGAAGCTGGACCTACCTAGTTGGACTGTTTGTCCCAGGTATACTCGTCAACAACTTCGAGTGCAGAGCAACCAACTAGAATTGGAGTGGGTGCGACATGAGAGTTCGACATGATCTTCGTTTTATCCATGTTCATCTTTAGACCCACTTGTTGGGAGGCTCTGCATGCTATTGAGCATATTGCCCAAGTCTTCCCCCTGGAAGACTCTCCTGTCTCAGCCATGACCACGATAACATCATCTATAGGATTACTATTTTTCTGGTTGTTTTTCTCAAGACAAAGTGTTGTGTCAAAATGTTCTTTATCGTTTTGATCTTGATTTTTACTTTTTCGGTTTTTGCTTTTGGAGCAGCCTTCATTTGAAGAAAAGTTTTCAGTTACACTATTCTCATAATAAGATACATTAATAAAGATGTCGCTATCATAACTTATAACGCTTTTGTTGACATCTATCTCTTGATGCACAGAACTATCCAAAGTCAGTGATTGCATATGTTTGTTTTCTTCGCTGTGCCCTTTCATATTTCGTTTCTCGTTTTAAATTCTAAATCTTCTTCTGCAAATCCCGATCTGTTATGTGTTTTCTTCGTATCTTTCTTTATTTTGTCATTGTTTTTTGAGTCATTTTCTTTATCAGTGTCGCTTTCACTAGAAGGTGCATATGAATCAGTTGAGACAGAAAAATCTTCACAATCTGATTTTTCATTATATTCAATTCTGGCTACAGTATTCTTATTTCTGAGGGATCTTCTCATTTTTGTTTTTTGAGCATTTCTAATCCATCACTTTCTGGTGATATATCTTCAGCTGCGGATAGTTCAGGTGATGAACACATAATTCCATCTCTTTTGTGAATTAAACTAAAAAAATTGTGTCTTTTGTAACAGCAGTTTAATTCGTCTCTAGAAGTATATATAGTTGGTATTACCTCAATTTCACTCGATTCTTCGTCAATTATGTATATATCTTTTTCATTGTGAGACATAGTTTTAACCACTTTAATATCAGGAATACGATGAAGACACTGAAGAAAAAAAAATCTTGGTAATACATACTATAATTACATATTTATAATTATTCTAAAATAGTCTATAATTAACTAGTAATGAAGAACTAGTAAAGAAGAACTGTCTATAATAAGTAATTATCTAGATGAGTGGATCTTATGGATCTTTAAATGTAAACATGAACTAAGTATTTCATAAAGAATACCAAAAACACGTATTAGAGAAAAAGTCTAAAACAGTCACATAAAGTGATGAAGTCTTCTTCACTTTATGTGACCCTACATTTAAAGTTACCACAATTTCCTTGAAAATTAAAAATGTGGTGGCTACAAACACTTATAATTTTTTATTAGTTGTGTAATATACTATTCAATGTGTTTGGTTACCGATATATTATGAACGTAGGTATAAATTATATCTACATACACTTAAGAAACTGAATAACTTTCTTCATAAACCATGTGTTTAATATGAAAAAAGGGAACTTAGCTACTTTTTATATTAATGGTGCCCTTCATGAAGAAAGTCGTTCAGTACTACATGTAAATATGTATGTTCATAAAATATCAATAACTGCCATCTAAGAACACTGTATATTTATTATAGGTCTAAAAACTTAAATAATTTAACTTTTAACTATTAAAAAAAAATAGTGCTTGACTGCAATCCCGCCTGATGGTAAGCAGTAATGCAATCGTTGATGATAAAGCGCGCTAGTTAATTAAGCCTATTCACTTAAAAAACTTAGTAAATAGGAAGGAAGACGGCAATTGAGCGAGGTGATGCTATGTTAAACCCAACAGCACGACCAATGATGCTGCGCCAGAGGGTCTGATCTGGAGACCCTCCACGACCTACATTGTAAGGATAAGGGGTTGGGTAGGTACAAGACTGGAGAGAAATCGATCTTAAAATTGAGTCAGTGGGAATACAGGAGTAACAGGTAACAGTTTTGAAAGCGATATATTTTTGTATTTGTTAATAACTATAGAAAATAACGTATTTTAAACTATTTCAAAATCACAAATTATATAAATCCGCATGTTTTAAAGAATAAGTTAGGTATTTATATTTTTAATTAAGTTTAAAATCAGTTCGTTTCGTTTCAGTCAACCACTATTCTCAATATACCTGTCACGTGGTCTAAGTACCTATTTTTTTGTTCTAGTGCTTAACCGCAATCCCGCCTGATGGTAAGCAGTGACACGATCGTTGATTGTAAGGCGCGCTAGTTTATTAAGAGCCTATTCACTCTAGCCTTGAAGACACTCAAATTGTAGTGTGACGGAAACACTGTCGCTGAAAAATTGTTCTAGTCCCTCGATGTACGCGGTATAAAAGAGGAAGCGAAACGCTTCGTCCGGATCGCAGTGGTGTCTACAACGTAAGGGTGGAAACTCGCCGTACGACGGGTCGTCCGATGGTGGAACGGCGATGGGGGAATTAAATCATGCATGATCATCACCTATCAACTGCACGTACCTGTCTACGATATAGCTAAAATCAATTTGCTATAACGGACGAACAGTTGACTACAATCGGAACTGCCATACAGTTATCTTATTAAATATCACAATAACAAAGATACATTATTTAATAAATAACGTAAATTTCATCAAAAAAGAAACCATGTGAATAAACTTTACGTAAATAAAGTGATATCTTAACATAAAATATATCTTTAAGAGTACTTACCCTTTTGCTGGAATACGTCCGCGCCGAACAAGAATGATTACACAAGGGAACAGCATTTTTGTTGCATGAAACATTTTGTCCAGTATTATGCATTTCGGGGTGCTAATTTCAGATTTGAACTTAGATTGTTTGTATCAACTTTCATTTTTGAGTTACAATAAAACGCGTTTGGCAAGAAAAAAAAAACATTTTTATTATTAAAGATCACTAGAAAAGCAAACTCTACTTATTAAAAATTTTTCTTTTGTATGATTTTCTGTTTTGGGATGGTTCACAAGGACTTTTTTTATTGCTCCAACAATAGTCTGCCATCATATGAGCATTCCAGTGACCCTGGTAACGTTATGAAACCGTTCCCTTTGTTCTTCACTCAGATCACCAAGATTTTCAGGGAAACGGTCCAAGTGGCTGTGGAGGAAGTGCACCTTGATACTCATATTACAACCAAGCTGCTGGAAGTGTGTCAACATCAATTAAATATGCGCGGCATAGCTTTCATCCTTTTTGTTTTCCAAAAAATTTTGTGCAACCCAAACAAATTCATTCCAAGCGTTTTTTTCAGTATCAGTCATGTAACTACTAAAATGTTCATCCTTTGTCAACCGTCTTATATGTGGACCATCGAATTTCCATTCCGGCTTTTATTTTCTTTGTGCTCAAATTATGGAAGTTGTTAGAGATGTATTTGAAACATTCGCCTTCCTTGTTCAGAGCTTTGAGAAAGGAGAATGCCAACTTTCGGCCTACACAACTTTTATTATTAAAAGCACGTTTTCACTAAGTTCTTACTCCCAACAATTTAAATTTAAATTACAAACTTAAAAAAACATATTTAGTACTTTACGGAATCGTGTCCAATAAAAAATCATTATAATAAGTAATTAATTTAAGTTCTTGAATTCAAATGTTGCCAATCTTGTTACTGTAATCGATAACTCTAAATAAATAAAATCCTGCTACTGTAATCGATAATTGTATTATAAAAATATTTTTTTATTGTTTAGATAGTTTTAAATAAAAAATATACTCTTTACTTATATTTACCGCCTCAATATTCTTTTTCTTATTTATATTTTCTTAATTAATACGTTCGTCCTATTTTACAGTTAATAGTTTCATAGATTATTATAAAAAAACGAAATAAAAAAAATTGATTTTCCATCTGTGATCGATAACATAATCGTCTTGTAATGGCAACCCTGTTAATTGCATATCTGTCAAAATCTCGTATTGTTTTCTGAGAACTCAGAACGGTTCGGTTTTCTTTCGCTGTTTTCTTTTCGTATTCTTTTGCGTTTGCGTAAGTAACAGACTTATTGTGTTGAATCTGATGATGTACGAGCATTATTACGGCAATGGACTTCACTTTTTGAGGTAAAGTACCTACGATTCATATTAATAGAATGTCAACTATTTTAGCCGATCTAAATGTTGAATTGTAACATAACTGTATTTTGTTTGTTTTAGATTCCAAATAACAGTGTAATCCAACAAGCAGTAATGCCCCAAATGAATGTATTGTGCATTGAAATCTTTGTATTGGTTGCGGTTATTCATTGTGTGGTCTCGTTCAGAAAGAGAATACGCTATCAGATGCGTGATATAGCAACAGATCGAATCACTACAGGTAAGCAATATCCTTCAATGATTTTATGTGTTGCTGCTGGTTGATGTTTTATTCTGATTGCAATAAGATATTTTTGTTTTTGTTACAGCTTAGATCAACAAATAAGATCTGTCACCCATGTTGTCAACGGAACTTAAACACCCCATATCATCAAGTATTTATCAATCTTCTACAGCCTCTGTTGTATCAATGCCAGCAAACTACACTAGGGCTGTTAATATCTGCAGATGGGTGATTGAAGTTGTGAATGGGATTTTTAAGCAACAGTTTAAAATATTCCGACACGAGTTCAACAACAGAGCTTCATCACATGTCATGATTGACTTTTCTATAGCTGCTGCCCTAATTAATAGTTTTCGACCACCGCTCACAGACAGGTTTGATGCTGCCCAGATATTAGAAATCATCCACCAAAAAATGTTCCAAACAAATACTTTAAGTGAGTTTATTATACAAAATAATTATAATAGAAGAAGGGCACAATTCTCAAATATAAATGTTGATAACAGCAATGTCGCTGAGTTTCCCCAGCTAGATTTTCATGACTTGATTTTAATAGCTTGTGGTACCTACCAACTCCGTCAAGCTCGATCTTACTATGGTGAGCACATCCGTTTTAGTGGCCAATATAAGATAGAAGTGTGTAGGGAGGCATCAATCGGTAATCTAAGAGAGCAATTGTCTCTCTTTCAAAGAAGAGCAAAAATTCAAAGTCGCCATATAAGAAGAAAAGAATATTTTGTGTATGTTTTGATTGATAATAATTTAAATGGGAGAGAGGCAATAAGTCAATATTATTGCAATTGTAAGGTAGGCAAACGAACTGTGGGATGCTGTTCCCACATTATGACCATTTTATGGTATTTAGGGTGGGCTCGACACCAAAACAATATTGAACCCCCTGCACAGTTTCTTGATGAATTGTTAATCGAATTTGATAATGAAATTGATGATGATGATAATGTATGATTATGGTAAAAAAATAAATAAAACTATTCATCAGTTTATTTGTTCTTTAATTTTCTCTGCGTAGAAATGCATGACCTCCAATTTAAAATGTCTGAATAACTTCTTTCTTACAAGTTCAATTTAAAAATGGAAATCACAAACATACTTTTGACATTAAACCACACAAAAAAAACGCAAGAATATTCACTGCACACAACAAATTCATATTGAGCCAAAGTTACTATGGAGACTGGGCATTGTCCTTTGAGATGAAGAAGCTACTGGTACTGGCGCATCTCCAGAGTACAGGACGGGTCGGGTAACAGACAAGTTAGGGTAACACCATTTCGACCGGTTTTTTTTTTTGTTAATTCCGTTAATATTAACCTAACAAAAATAACAATCATCTTGATGATTGGTAGGTTCCCGCCCGAGCATAGGTGTTTGATACTTAAAATCGGGTCTTTTCTTATTACTCTTATACTCCACACATGTTTTACAAACCATATAAACTTGTCACGGGTGTCCAAAGGGAATCCAAAGTTTCAATAAAACTGCAACTTGGACAGATCTATATAATAATTTTATTCTTCACAACAGGTAACAGCCAATATATTATACTTAAATCGAATACATAACGGACGGACTCCAATATTTCTTAACTATTCCGAGTGATTCGGATGACAACCAGCGACTGCGCGTACTCGCTCCAAAAAATGCTTATATCTAATCTCACTCCCGCCGCCACTTTGACGAATTAAATGAGGGTACTAGAGAGTTGGCGCAATTTCCGGTTTCGCTCCTTCTAGACAACTATATGAAATTTAAACAAAAACTGATCATTAAAATACTAATAAATGTAATATTTTAGAAAGAATCATTACATTACATTCGGCCATCCGACTTAGTGCAGCCTCCTGGCGCACTACAGCTAATATCAAGAATTCAGAAATAACATAATATAGAAGTACACAACTTAGATTCTATCGGACTTTATACAACAATAACAAATACTATTCAATAATATATTACTTAAAATCTCAGTTGATTATCAAATCAAGAAAAAGAATCATTACATTAAATTACCTTATTTAATTAATGATAATATAGAACATCTACTTTAGAATCGCACAGTTCATTTCTTGTAATCTGGCTTAATAATCAGAATTCAATGAAAAGAGCACATTTCGTTTTTAAATATGGCAATGTCATGTATATGAATGTCAAATGATGGTGCATTTGAATGTCAAAATAATTAATAGAAGACAATTTGGTTAACAGAAAGGAGATTGTTTGTTCTGATGCCATAAACACATACGACAATTAATAAATTAAATGACAAAATGAAAGTGGCTGGACTATTTATCGACCTCAGCTCAGCTTTTGATACTATTGACTATGAATTATTACTGACTGACTTACTGCAAATCGCACCGACCACCAATTCAACTACCTTACCGTCCAGGAGCTCAGGAGCAAAAGGGCCTGTCAATCAGCCCGCTGTCTATTTATAATAGACAGGCATAGATTATAGTAGAAGTAAGCATAAACAGGGTAGGTGCGAGTTGCTACAAGTATTCGAACTTCTTTCTGCTAACACGGCCTCTCCTGACCGTGCACCGTCCTCGGCTGCATCAGCATCAGCAACATCTTCATCTGAAGCACTGAAGCACGTCGAGCGTCTGCGCGCCAACTTCATCTGCGCACTCGAAGTACCGGCAGGATCCAGCAGGAGTATCTGGAGGCTAACCAGCATCATCGAGGTTGTCGCCATCGCAATCTGCATGAAACAAAGTCATTAAATAATCATGACGACATTTGGGGTTGCCTATTCTTTCACTCTTCACACGTTCAAGGCCTTCATACAAAATTACACTGTCGAACAAGATAAAGACACTTCACTTTCAAAAGTATGCATAGTTCTTCAGACACATGTCTCTTTCTTGCTCATACTTGAACTTGTAAAAGTTCTCCACGTTAAAAACGTGTACCCAGGACTCAGCCTGCCAGGACAACGCCTGATACGCATACATAGTACACGTAATCCGGGACAACACCCGATGCGCGTCCAAAGAACACGACTTCCAGGACAACACCTGAGCGCACACACAGTACGCTTAACACGGGACAACACCCGACACCCACACTGGGCACATATCTGCCAAAACCAGGCATTCAGGAACCAGGAGGACAGCTGTCAGAGCGCACTCCAACTGTGCTGCTCCAGCCGCCTGGTTAGCAACGGTTTCAGCACCGTCGCGCCTCCAGCAACTGTCTCAGCACCGTCGCACCTCCAGCAACGGTCTCAGCACCGTCGCACCTCCAGCAACGGTCTCAGCACCGTCGCTCGCCCAGCGCCAGCGCCGCGTCCAATCGCACGCGCACGCATGCAGCACACGCATGCAGCGCTCGCCTGCAGCGCTCGTCTGCAGCGCTCGTCTGCAGCGCTCGCCTGCTGCGCTCGCCGGCTGCGCTCGCCCGCTGCGCTCGCCTGCTGCGCTCGCCTGCTGCGCTCGCCCGCTGCGCTCGCCAGCAGCGCTCGCCAGCAGCGCTCGCCAGCAGCGTTCGCCTGCAGCGCTCGCCTGCTGCGCTCGCCTGCTGCGCTCGCCTGCTGCGCTCGCCTGCTGCGCTCGCCTGCTGCGCTCGCCTGCTGCGCTCGCCTGCTGCGCTCGCCGGCTGCGCTCGCTTGCTGCGCTCGCCTGCTGCGCTCGCCGGCTGCGCTTGCCCGCTGCGCTTGCCCGCTGCGCTCGCCTGCTGCGCTCGCCTGCTGCGCTCGCCTGCTGCGCTCGCCTGCTGCGCTCGCCTGCTGCGCTCGCCTGCTGCGCTCGCCCGCTGCGCTCGCCTGCTGCGCTCGCCTGCTGCGCTCGCCTGCTGCGCTCGCCTGCTGCGCTCGCCCGCTGCGCTCGCCTGCTGCGCTCGCCTGCTGCGCTCGCCTGCTGCGCTCGCCCGCTGCGCTCGCCTGCTGCGCTCGCCTGCTGCGCTCGCCCGCTGCGCTCGCCTGCTGCGCTCGCCTGCTGCGCTCGCCTGCTGCGCTCGTCTGCTGCACTCGCCTGCTGCACTCGAATGCAGCACTCGCCTGCAGCACTCGCCTGCAGCACACGCATGCAGCACATGCATGCAGCACACGCATGCAGCGCACTCCTGAAGCGCACTCCTACAGCGCACTTCTGCAGCGCACTCCTGCAGCGCACTCCTGCAGCGCACTCATGCAGCGCACCCCTGCAGCGCACTACTGCAGCGCACTCCTGCAGCGCACTCCCGCAGCGCACGCCTGCAGCGGCACTATCACGCGGAACTATCTTTGGTTCTCCTTTGAAGTCGGGGAGCAGCTTCAACAAGTCTTTCGCGGCCAGCACACTCGATGTCCCACGAGCCCTCCTTGGTGTGGCCTCTCCGCCAGAAGTAGAAGTCGCTCTCCTTCCACTCCTTGACCGCCTCCCAGGCGGAGCAGCTGGAGGCGCCCCTCCCTTTTATCATCCTCGCTTGGTACCATGGCTGAAAATAAATTGAACCGAGTAGAAATCCGTACCCCGATTATCCAAATCAGTACAAAAATATTCATTGCTAATAGTTTCATAAGCTTTAAGCCATTAATTTTATCCAAGCAACTACTGAACATAATCCACTCAGTCCTCACAATAATCTAGTGGACAAACATAGTCCACTCAATCTTAATAATAATCCAGTGGACAAACATAGTCCACGCAATCCTGGCATCAATCCAGTGGACAAACCTAGTCCACGCAATCCTGACATTAATCCAGTGGACAAACCTAGTCCACGCAATCCTGACATTAATCCAGTGGACAAACCTAGTCCACGCAATCCTGACATTAATCCAGTGGACAAACCTAGTCCACGCAATTCTGATATTAATCCAGTGGACAAACCTAGTCCACGCAATCCTAACATCAATCCAGTGGACAAACCTAGTCCACGCAATCCTGACATTAATCCAGTGGACAAACCTAGTCCACGCAATCCTGACATTAATCCAGTGGACAAACCTAGTCCACGCAATCCTGACATTAATCCAGTGGACAAACCTAGTCCACGCAATCCTGATATTAATCCTGTGGACAAACCTAGTCCACGCAATCCTGTCAATCCCGTGGACAAACCTAGTCCACGCAATCCTGTCAATCCCGTGGACAATCCTAGTCCACGCAATCCTGAAATGTCAAAATGACATAAATGACATAATAAGAATAACTAAACATAAATGCGTATTATTTGCTGATGACATAATTATAGTGACATCCGATAGAAAGAAAAGTACCATTACAGATCATGAGTTAGATATCACTAATACAATAG
Source organism: Sesamia inferens (assembly GCA_037179545.1). Classification (NCBI taxonomy): domain Eukaryota; kingdom Metazoa; phylum Arthropoda; class Insecta; order Lepidoptera; family Noctuidae; genus Sesamia; species Sesamia inferens. The sequence continues at coordinate 8,100,165 of CM073935.1, read as the reverse complement.
ACACATTATTGAATTGGCTTGACTTTCACCATTTAAAAATTAATTTAAATAAATCCGTTTACATTCAATTTAACCAATCTAATAATAATAAATATAATATAAAATGAATATCACTAAATTCAACGAAGTAATGCACACCAAATTTTTGGGAGTAATAATAGATAAAGATATTAATTGGAAAGAACACGTGGAAAGTGTTAGCACTAGAATTAATAAATTTGTCTATGCGTTGAAACAAGTTAAAAATGTCACGAATATAAAAACTGCTTTTATTTCATATCACGCGTATGTTGAATCGTTACTGCGCTATGGTCTGGTGATGTGGGGTAATAGTACCGATGTAAATAGAGCATTTGTCGCTCAAAAAAAAAATGCATAAGGGCAATATGTGGCCTTCAACCGGATGACTCATGTCGACCAGTATTTAAGAGACTTGGTTTGCTACCGCTGCCGGCTCTTTATATTTATGAAATATGTATGTTTGTCAGGCAGCATCAAAATTTATTTGTCAAAGCAAATGACATTAATTGTGTCCGAAACCGACGAGACCCCAACAGGCTCGTACTAAGTGAGATTCAAAGGCTAGCTAAATATAATAAAAGCTGCCTTGCAATGTGTGTACATTTATATAATAAGTTACCAAACGATCTCAAAAATGTGAATACCAGATTGTTTAAAAGGAAATTGTATGAATGGTTGTCTGTGAATGGTTTTTATAGTGTTAAGGATTTCCTTGACAAAAATGTTAATGTCTAGTACATCTTGGAAAATCTACATGCTTATATTAAATTGGCAAAACATGTCTTGGTCCAAATTGTATTATTACCATCTCTGTATACCGTGTTTTTATGCAAATAAATATATTATTATTATTATTCCTCATTATTTTTTAAAAAATATCTCACATCTGTGTGTGGGTCGAATTTGGCACGGGCCGAAGCCAAGTGCTTTTGAGTAAAAAAAGGATTGAATTAAATTAAGTATTTAAAAATGTTCGGGTTAACCTGCATGTGTTAAGAATAACTGCTTTTTGTAGTAGAAGATAAGTAGACAGGCTAATGTTTAATGTGTTAAGGCTATTGTATAGGGTTTTTGGGATGACACCTGTGCTGGATATTACGATGGGAATAGTTTTGGTGTGGGTGATGTTCCACTGCGTTTTAAGCTCTATGGCTAATTCTGTGTATTTTGCAATTTTTTCAGTGTGTGTGCTAGTAAGATTATGGGTGTTGCATATAGCTATGTCTATTATGTACGCAAATTTATTTTCTTTATCTACCATAGTTATGTCTGGTCTGTTGTTGTATGTGGTTTTATCTGTGATTATGGTCCTATCCCAGTATAACTTGAAATTATTGTTTTCTAATACTACCTGTGGTTTGTATTTATAGTAGGGAACTTTGTCTGTAATAAGTTTTGTTTTGATTGCTAGTGATTGGTGGATTATTGCAGCAACTCGGTCGTGGCGGTGTTTATAGTCAGTTTGGGCTATTATTATTATTATTAATCCCGTGGACAAACCTAGTCCACGCAATCGGGATGACGACTTGTAATAATTAATGTTCGATTCATCAGATACTTCTTTTTTTTTTTGCTCTTTTTTTTTTTTTTTGTTTTAGGTTTAAAGAACTTTATTTCTCAAAAAGAACATAATACAGTTCACTTATATGAGACTTAACATTTAATGCACACATTATTTCGTCTAGTGACGCAGCATGATAAGAAAGCAAAAACAAAAGTGTGGGTAGTTACATAGTACATTTACAAACAAGTTAATACGGCTGGCCAATTAGAAACCGAGGTACCCTCTTATTTATTGATTATTTACTTTTGAGCAAATTATTGTGTAGATGTGCTTATGTATGCAGCAAACTATAGTCTCAGAGACCGGTGATCGTTTATGTGTTTCATTTTATAATTTTGGCTATAATGTGTATGTTAGTTTATGTTGTAATTATTACTTAGGTATACTTATTATTAAATATATTTAAATAAGTACATGTTTTTTTTATGCTTAATTTTCTTGATTTACAAGTAGTAATCGTATTTAATACTTTATTAACTTACCAAGTATTTCATAGTATGTTGCCAGGGTATTTATGTACAACTTACGTTCAGCGTAATATATTCCTTTAGTTTTCTTTTATAAATATTCATGCTTCTACACTCCTTGATTTCATTTGGCAATTTGTTATATTTTAATTTGTTAAAAAAAAATTTCTCGTACCTTATCCCTATCATAGCAATAATCCAATCCAGTGAACAAGCATAGTCCACTCAATCCTGTCAATAATCCAGTGAACCAGCATAGTCCACGCAATCTTAACAATAATCCAGTGAACATACATATTATAGTTACTGTATCTGATCTGTGTCTAAAAATATCTGTTCAAACCATACCCTCAATTATTATGTTCATAAAAATATTTATTCTAAACATCTAGGTACCCAAATTACATACAGTTTCCTGTAGCCATCACGAACAACAATATTAAGGAGTCGCCTTAACCAAATGTTCGTCGCGATAAACCACAAAATGTGAATAAATAGCATTGTCAGGGAGTTGCCCTGACCGAACGCTGCCCATCCACGATTAGAAACTGTACGAACTTTATTTTGTGGGCTGAATCCTCTCTCACTTCTGAGATTTCAATAAAACTGCAACTTGGACAGATCTATATAATAATTTTATTCTTCACAACAGGTAACAGCCAATATATTATACTTAAATCGAATACATAACGGACGGACTCCAATATTTCTTAACTATTCCGAGTGATTCGGATGACAACCAGCGACTGCGCGTACTCGCTCCAAAAAATGCTTATATCTAATCTCACTCCCGCCACCACTTTGACGAATTAAATGAGGGTACTAGAGAGTTGGCGCAATTTCCGGTTTCGCTCCTTCTAGACAACTATATGAAATTTAAACAAAAACTGATCATTAAAATACTAATAAATGTAATATTTTAGAAAGAATCATTACATTACAAAAGTAATAAAAATACACTTGTTTTATGAACTCTGACACACTTAGTCTACAATATTTAAATGTATATTCACCACAGATGTTACAAAAACAGTTGGGATCGTTTCTACAATTATTTCTCGTCGTTGACATTGTTAAAAAAAGTTTTTTTTAGTGAATAGCAAAATTGATTTGTATTTAAAGTGTAACTAGTAAAAAAGTACGTCTGACCGCTGTATATCAAGAACAAAAGCTGTTAGAGAAGAAATGAGGGTAGATTTAAAATCAGCGACCTCAAATTAGTAAACAACAGGCATGAAATTCCATGCAACAAAAAAAAAGGTAAATTTTGTTCCCTTGTTATTGATTTGCGAACTGTCACAGGTCACTACTAGCACTAGTTCTATACACTTAGCTTAAATGATGCTTCACGATAGGTCAATTTTTACATTACATTAAATGAAAATCGGCGAAATTGTCCTCGGATAATACTCAAGATACGAAATGTGCATGCAGAAAATGTATTAAAATGACTATGTAAATATATCAGCTATTATAATATGTAGAAAAAAAGTTAGGTTCACAAGGTATAAGTCTTCGATTTAGACATTTGGGACTGGGTAAAACGTCCTCAGATTGTTCCTGGAAAGTATAACACAAGGTCCTCGCACTGTATATGGCTAAAGAAAATTTTGTGAAAGTGAGTCCTCAGTTTGTCATGTCTAGTCAGGTGATTGGGTCTTCGGAAATTTCACACAAAAGTCCTCGGATGGATATCGCTAGGAGCATGAGCTGTGTATATTAAGGTTCTCGCATTGGTCAAGAAAAGTTTAATAACAAAATGGTGCAATAGCAGAGCAGGGGACCGAGTCTGCTATTTTATATAATTTTGTAATTCCAGCACGTTTCTATTGTCATTTTGCTATTAGCTCGTAATCTGCTAAGATCATAAAGATCGGTCATTGATCGCGTAACGGAATGAATTTTTTTATTTTTAATAATATTTATTCATGACCGGATACATAAATGGATTTTAACATAACTATAGTAAGATTTACAAATAATACAATACAATTATATACCTTTAACACTACGTATTAATAGATTAAATTTTTTCTATGGTATTACAAATAAACTTAAACAACACACTAAAATAAGTCATGTTTTTTAATAACTCCTGAACGCAGCGGGGAACACTTTGACGTTCACGTTCACTTTTACTGTCATTGTTGTCATTTAATTCTTTTAGTTCACTGGCCAAAATTAAACGTTGGATGTTAAAACTTGAACACCGTAAGATAATATGATCCAAATCAGCATTATCTGCTCCGCAATGTATAATACGTGTTATAATAGTTATAAATCTTCTTGACTTGTATTTGAAAGTATTATACCAAGGTTTAATCGGCAATTCACTTTGTATTCCAGCATACCATCTGCCTTTCGTTTCCAGCGTTATGTTCCAATACTCTTTCCATAACTGTGTATTAAGTTCTTTAAAAAGACTGTAGTAATCAGTGAATGGAACTTTGAGCAACTCTGAGCGATCCTCGTCATGGGCTGAACGGGCCGCATTATCAACTATTTCATTTCCACGAATGCCACTGTGTGAAGGTACCCAAATTAATTATATGCTAATACACTTATCAAGTAGTTTTTGGATTATAAGTCTAATATCAAAAATAATATAATTTAATTTAAACGAAATATTTACATTGTGTAGAGCAGACAAAACACTTCTGGAATCTGTAACTATTAAAATGTTATGTACATTATTTTCAAGACAATTTATATGCTCCAATGCACAATATATTGCATAGCACTCTGCAGTGAAAATGCTACACACTTTATTTAATTTAATACATTTAGTGAAGTCTAGCTGTGGATCATAGAAAGCTGCATTAACATTATGATCTGTTTTAGATCCATCTGTATATATAACATAATGTTCTGATCTATTGTTTTTAAATTGTAGAAAATCAAATTTATTGTGTACCATGTCTAAATGGATTGCAAAGCTGTTAATAATACAATTAAAAGGAATTTTGTATATAGGCCAAAAATCTTTTTTAACAATATCTTTTGAATTATTATTTACATGTTCAAATATTGTCGGCATTTCAGGTAGAGTTCCACCAACCAAACAAGAGGCAGATATGGCATTGAAAGTAATTGACTGTGAGATTATCGGATGTATTGTTAGCTTCTTAAGTAAAGGATTATTATTTGAAGCCATGACTTTTAATAAAAATCTCTCAACCAACAATAACCTTCGTAATGACAAGGGTGATATACATGTCTCAACCTCTAATGAATTAATTGGTGTGGAGCGCATAGCACCACAAATAAGTCTCAATCCCATATTTTGAATTACATCTAGTTTTCTTAATAAGGTGCTATTAGCATTCATATAAGCTAAACAGCTGTAATCAAAATGACTTCTTACTATACTTTTCTACAGCATACTCATAACTTTGGGATCAGATCCCCAAAAACTTCCTGCTAAATGTCTTAATAGATTAATACCTTTCAGTGCTTTGTTACTTATATGTTTAATAGGTTCATCAAATTTTAATTTGTCATCAATAATGACTCCTAGGAATTTATGTTGCTTAACAGCAGGAATTTCTACATTATTATATGAAATTTTAACATTGCTATGAGTACCAAAATTTTTTTTGATAATTAAAATTGAACTTTTTTCTGGACTTATTTCTAATTTTAGTTTATTATGATAATAACTGTATAATTGAGACAAAGCCTTATTTATATTAGTCATTGCTATATCTATGTTTTGATTTATGCTGTACATAAGCAAGTCATCAGCAAATTGCAGGATTTTTACACCTGTAACATCTACATATTTTAATATTTCAGAAGTATACAAGTTATAAAGTAAAGGAGACAAAGTTGCCCCTTGCATTGTGCCTTTGTTGACAGTCCTAGGTCCATGCAATTTATTATTAAATCTTACAAATACAGTTCTATTGTTTAAAAAGAATAAAGCCACCTTAGAATATGTCCAGAAATACCAATATCATGAGTTACTTGAATGAGTTCTTCTACATTTACGTTGTCAAAAGCACCTTTTACATCTAAAAACACACAGATTGCATTGGAGTGGCTTAATTTAACCTGTCTTACATCTGACAATAAAGACAAGGCTTTCAGAGGAACTTTACCAAACTGTATAGAAGGAATTAAGCTTTGGGATTCAACAAAATAATCTAATCTTAATTTCAACATATTTTCAAAGAGTTTACCTAAACAAGATGATAAGGAAATAGGTCTATATGAAGAAGCACTATCCACAGGTTTATTAGGCTTTATAATTGGAATGACACATTGTGTTTTCCAAGACTCAGGTATTTCTAATTCATCCCAAAGTTTATTATAAATGTTAAGTAATGTTGTTTGCGCATTTAAATGTAATTTTTTAATTAATTTGTAAGGTATATTATCCAATCCTGGTAGTATCTTTCCTACTTTTTAAAGATATTGTTAACTCTTTTATAGTGAAATTGTTCTTGAGAAATACATTTATATCATTTTCTTTAGCATTTTCGAATAAATACTCAAGCCTATTCTCATCTATTTCAGTAGAAGCTGCTAAGTTATCTAAAAAACTTGGGACCCACTCATCATTCATGTTTTTGTTTCGATTTGTTCCAATTTTTTAAAACTTTTTAATGTATCCCCATATCCTAGAAACTGGAGTTAACCTATTGAAACCACTACACAAGTTGTGCCAAGAAGACCTTTCTTCCTTCAGAATAATTTTCTTTTTTGCATCTAATTTTTTATACCTTATCCAATTTTCAATATTGGGTTTGGAAAAATAATACTTTAATGCATCTTTTGATTTGGCGACAGCATCACTACATTTTGTATTCCACCATGGTACTGGTTTTCTAATAGGTGTGTTTGCAACTATTTTTCGTTTAGGAATCATTTTATTCCTTAACTCTTCTATGGTATCTATAAAATGGTTATATACATTGATAGGGGTATCATTTATTGAGTCCAAGTGAGAAAAACATGTTTTTGATAGTTTATAATATTCGTCCCAGTTTGCTTTACTATAAATATACTTCTCTTGATCTACAGGAGGTGAAGTGTCATACATAGATGGCTGAATGTTTATCTCAAGTATGGTTGGAAGATGATAGCTACCCGTGGGATCGTCATGAACATACCAATTACATAAATGTGCTATTGAAGAGCTAACAAGGGCAAGATCTATCGCTGAAGCTTGTCTATTAGGATAAGAAACGGTTGTTGGTGAACCATCATTCAAAATACATAAGTCAAATTCATCAATGATATTATACAAACATCTACCTCTATTATTATCACTATGGCATCCAAAGGCAATGTTATGAGCGTTAAAATCACCCATGACTATACAAGGTTTGGATATGTTGTTGATTAATTCCTGTAACTTTGCTGAGTCAAACCTAATACTTGGAGGGCTGTAAATACAAAGTGTTGCCATCGCTCCGAATTGTGTTTCTATTGTGATACATAAGTTTTGAATAGATTCTGAGAACTGTGTATTAATTACTTTGTACTTTAAACGATGGTTGAAAAAATATGGCAAATAAAATGGCGACTCCATTATGAGAATTTATGGAATTTTTGTGAATTAAATTATATGTGGGAAAGTGTGGGATTATAGAGTTAGATTTTAACCAAGTTTCATTAAGAAGACAGACATCTATATTTTTTTCAATTAATAAATTTTGTAACAGGCTCTTTTTACTCTGTAAACTCTGTATGTTATACTGTAAAATATTTAGAAAATTGTCCATATTTAAATTAAATTTGATAAAAATATTTCTTTTATTTTCTTATGTGTGAGTGGCCCATCGGAGTCACTTTTGTTTCCTAATGTAACCAACGATTTGATAATAGCGTTAATGATTATGTCATTATTTGCTACTTGTTTAATATCTAAAATTTCATTGGATTTAGACTTATCAGTAACCTTGGGTAAGACAGGGAAAGATTTCTCATTAAATACAGGCAGTGGTTTCACAACAGTGGCATACGATTGCTGCAGAAATTTGGCTTTTTTCTCTTCACTTTTTTGTTTTTTAATAGGACAGTCTCGGGAAATAGCAAGATGATTACCTGCGCAGTTAATGCATGTGATTTCTTCGACATCACATTCTTTGTAGGAGTGGCGACCAGCACAAGAAGAGCAGTGTTGCTCGCCTCTGCAAGTCTTAGCAGAGTGGTTAAATTTAAGACATTTATAACATTGAAGTAATGGTGGTATGGTTTCACCTCGTATCTGAATAGCGGTATATAAGCATATTTCGGTAAAGATGTTCCTGTAAAGGTGACAGCAACAGTATTGAGGGGCACTAATTTTCCATCTAGTTTAGTAGTAGTTTTTACTTCAGAGTCGTACTATATTTTTATAAATTTCTTTTCATTTGATAGTTCTTTGGGAACAAACCTCAATACACCAATCCTTTCTGTCAAATATGATGGTATAAAGGCTTTGAACTTATTTTGCCATAAAAATTCTTCCATCTTCAGAAAATTATTTGCCGCAGCCGCCTTCCTGAATGTTATTCCAATCTTATGCGCATTTATTCTGTGTACTCCTAAGACTCCCTTAACATTATCCGTTATTAAGTTGGTGAGCGTGATAGGATTTTTATTCCCTACCTTCTCCTGCTCTGTTGACTCGATATAAACTACATATTCGGAATTTGTGTTTTCTATGAACAGTCTTTTATAATTTGGTTTGGTGAAAATATTGTACTTATTATTTGGGTCAGAATTTCGATTCTTATTATACTTGCGTTTCCTTTTCTCTCCTGGCTCTGGCAGCCCCTCACCGCCATTGGTGACGCTCATGGTTATTCGTGGTCTTATCAGATCGTATTAATAAGGTATTTCTATGCAATTATTTAATTATTATACTTTTTGCGAAATCAAAGTTACCGCCTCGTTTGACTTCCCGCCAAAAAGTCTCGTTCAAGTCCTGTCAGTTGTCTCCCATAGATAATGCCAGGCCATGTCGTCGTAACGGAATGGTCATTGCTGTATTGCCATTATTATAAAAATCGTTAGTAGAAATGAGTTTCTAAAAACTACTACCCAATTTGAACATTCTTAAAGAAAGATTTTGTTAATATATATTTTTATATATTAATTATAAGTTTTATAAGCAGTCTGGAATAGAAAATAGTTCTTAAATAGCAATAAACATTATTTTGAAACTATAAAACTAAATATTTTGTTATCTGTTGTGTCAATGTGACATTAATACAGACTGACTGACGTTTGTTTTTTATTTAGCAGCCGGTGTTTTGTTATGTATTTATTTTTGTTTATATTATTAAAATTATATTTACTACGTAAAGAAAAACAATAATAAAACAATCAGCAAATTTCGGCCAAGATATGGTGCTAGGCCACTACAGCCGCGTCAATAAAATGCGAAGTGTAATTTTTAAACACTCGACGCTGCTCATCATCCTTCAAGGCTGGATGCTATTGAAGTCAGGAACACAACAACATGCAGACCATCAACAAATTGACTGCGGTCATTAATCGACAGAGCTCCATCACGGCAAAAATGGTTCAAGTTTGTAGGTCACTGGACATCTGTGTCAAAAAAGGTAATTACGTACTGTTTATATACGTATACATAATTCATTTTTATGAAAGATTAGTAGAGTAAACCTAATTATCCTAAATCACAAACATACCCACAATAAGTATTAAGTACCTTTGAAAACTATACCATAAAATTAAATATAACACCCTTTCTTTATTGCAACTACATACTAAGCACTCGGTTACACAAACTATATTAGATAGGTATAAGAACTTTTTATTAAAGTCAATTCTGTTTTACAGAAACTCTGCAGAATTATCTATACTCGTAATGTCATCAGATTCTGAGTCAGATTTCTGGAGAATGCAAGAGGTAAATTTGACAATTTATTAAAAGCTAGTTTAATGAAATATATTTTAGGAGAGATCTCCTAAAATATTAAACAAACTATAACCTAGTAAGCATGTCCATATAATAATAGTCCATAGACAATGTCTAGCAGTATGGGTGGGTTACAAATGGATGTAATAAGTAAATGAGAAAGCGTTTATAAAAAGATTAATAATTTATTTTAAATCTTTCTTTTGTGCATGACTGCGGTGGATCTGTAACAAAGAGTTAAATCATTTTAATAACAATTAGAGCATTTTTATAATTTCCTAGAATATTGAGGATGGTTTACACTACATACCTGCTAATTTATTGTATGCATTTTTCCACAGATAGTCAACAAAAGCCTGGTGCAGTGCTAAACCTTCAAGAAGATCCCGGTTCATACTGCAATGGTCTTGATAATTAGGCGCTTCTTATTGCTTTCCTCCTAAATTAAAAGACTGATTATTGATGTGTCAATATTATTACATTAGGTGTTGTAACTAGGATTTGTTTTATTATTTAAATGAGAAAATGTCTTTTTGTTTCGTATAATAAATTTTTTCGAATTAATGTAAAGTAGATATTGAGTTTATGAGAAAATAGATATATAGTTATAAATAAATGTTGATTTTTAATAGGTATAGTAGTTTCATTTATATTGCTCCCAGCAAAAACTAGCCTGATTAGATCAGATCTCCGGTCTGTCATACTATAAAGGTGCTGAATGCCGTTCTGATAGCCAGCCCTGAACGTGACACAATTGCAGATGAATGGAATAAGCTTATGGGTGTATGTTTGGGCTTCTGTGAATGAAAGTATGCGAGAGACTCCACTGTTCCATGTTAGTTTTAGTAGTAGTTTCTAAGTTAATTAATGTAATTAGTGTTGTACCGTTTTAGTTAACTATAAATTAATAACTGATAGAAATCCAACTATTATGTACCTTTATCAACATAGTTAAAAGAAATTCATACCTGCCGCTGAGCTTCTGCATAATCCTCATCTGGTGGCAATAATGCTATTGGCATGTTTGCAATATTTGTGGTTTATTTTTTAGTTTCAAAGTCTTTGTTCCTTCATTGATTGCATTAGGCACATTAATTTGTGGAACTTTAAGGAGGGCAATGTCCTTGTCCAATACAATTCTCGTAGGACTCTGATGCCTAAAATGCAAGTGCTATTAGAATCTGCAAAAAAATATAACATTAATCAATCTATTTCGTGTTTGTAGCTATAGATTACTATAGAATAATACATCAATTGTCAAATTACGTTTGCTCACCCTAATTTCTGTCCATACGCTGTCAATTCGACGCAGTCTGGCCATAATGAGAATGAGTTCTTCAATTAACCCTCTTACTGAGATATATTTAAGGCGAAACGTTTTCACAAATTCTGCCTCGGGAACATTAATAAATGGATTCGTGTTCAAACTCGTCAAGTGATGTGTTCTACGTTTCCTTTATATTATCTTCTTTTTCTAGTATCCACTGCGTTGGCTAGCTCAAGAATATTTGCTAGTAATTAAAACATTCTCAAATATTCCACAAACACAATAGATATCACACTTTTTGTACACAACCACCACCACCATCGAGCTGCCTCGCTTCGAAAAGCAATGATTGTACAAAGACGGCATCGTGCTAATTGAGCAAATTTCGGCTCTAATGGATTATCTAGAAAACCACCAAGAACTGGCACTTGGTGTTGTAATTATGTAAAAAATAAATATAATGATGCAGCTCTTCTGGGATCCTGTTGTATATGCTTCAAATAAAATCCAATATGATTGTTTTTTCTTCATTCTTCGTTTATTCTTACTTTATGTTTTAATAAAAGACTCTTTATAAAATCACATTACGTCATATCACATATTACAATTTCAGTATCTATAAGTAACCAAACCAAAACATTCTTTTCGACCGCATTTTTACAACTATTACAAAACAACAAAACATTTTTCTCCTGTCTACCAAATCTATCTTCCACACTTGAATTTATTTTCTTTATATAAATTATCAGCCAGAGACAATATTAAAATTCAACCTCAACACTTAGCCAATACAGCCGCACCAACGAAGGCCGAAGTTTATCTAAGCGATATTGGACTGAAATCACCCAAATTTTTAATTCCATATCAGTGGACTGCCCCAATAAATCGCCAGCAGAGTGGCGTACAGTAAGTATCTAAATACACCATAATTAGGTAAGCAAATAAAATGTATCATTAATTTAATGTTTGTACTTGTTTTAGTTCTACAATGAGTTTAAAAGTAAAACACTAAAAAAAAGCGAGTGTGCTTTTGACCACACGACTGAAGTGAAACTTCTTTCGCTCCATACATTCGTATGTAATGTATATATATATATAAATATATATATATATAATATATATATATAATATATATATATATAATATAAATATATATATATATATATATATATATATATATGTGTCGCAGACAGCGACGGCAGAGCGGTAGGGTCGACAGCATCTTGGTGTGGTGGTACAGGTTCCGTTTCGTAGGTGAGTTCTTGAATTGAAGCACGACGTGTAGATATACCCTCCAATCTTCATAATAACAATTTGAATAGGCAAACCGACAGTTTCGGTTCGGAGATGTGCCTTGGTCCGCGTCTCGATGCAAAGTCACCGCTCGACGAACCTCACTTTCCAAAGCGACTCTGTCCATGTGCCGCCATCACAAAATGACGTCACAAGCGTTCGCCCCTCTACTACGTAAATCAAATCAGCAACTTCTATTAAAATTAATCGACGATCTCCGACATATATATATATATGTACAATATATACATGTATACACATATAAATATGTTAATTTTCTATAAATATTTAAATTTATTTCATGGTTTCATTGGTAAATTAATATTTTTGCATAGATCTTCTATTTTTACTGAAAAAAAAAACTCGTTGTAGACCTTGTAGTACCAAGCTCGCGCCACGGGCGCCTCTGTGCTTATATCCCCCACTTAACTTCCGTTCGCCTTGCCCGATCACTTTTCGTAATGCTTACGTCACGCGTTCGCCAAGTCAAGCGTGCGTAAAGAAGTTTCACTTCAAAAATCAAATCACAGAAGAGTGAAGTAAGCGCAACAGGTAAGCAATACTTTTCTTTGGACAGCCTTGCCGAATCATAAAGCTGTATGTAATAATTTTAAAACCTGCACATTAGGAAACACTTCTAACTTGTTAATGAACTAAACTAATTTGTCATAGCATTTTTTATTTGCAGGTTTATTTATGTATAACATATATTTGACTTTAACTTTTATTAACAGTATGTTTTTTTTTTGTTATTTAGGCATCTATCGCCCTTTCCGTGGTTGATGCCAATGTTCCATTTGAAAACAATTCTTTCTCGTAAGTGCTTGGTACTGTTTTTTTTTTTTTTTTTTTGCTAAGCTTTCATTATTTAGTGTATTTAACTAGTTTCTTAACAAATTTGATATCATTTATTTTTATATTTACAGAATATTGGATAATTATAAAGAACCCACTACAATTCCCACAGATGAACTTGTGGAAAATATAGAAACACAGGAAATAAGGTATCCTATAAATAACTGCAGATGGGTATAAATAAATAAGATAAAGTAGACTAATGTAATTGTTTATTTTTAGTGCGGTATATGAAAATTTAGACAATCAGCCATTAACTATAGACCAGCCTCCAATGAGCCCATCCAATGTTGACCAGCCTCCAAAGCGACGCTGTCTCCAAATATCTACACGGCGTTATGCAGCAGAAGGTAAAGTCTTGCAATTATTATTTGACTATCATCGCTATTATGTATATAATTATGTTGCATGATGTAACAAAGTATTTTTGTATATAGAAAGAGACCAACAGCAGCAATCAGCTCTCGAAGCCGCTCATAGACGACTGGAGGCTATCGAATCAAAAAACGCAGAAGCGACGTAGACACATGCTGAGGCATAACCTAGCAGCAGCAATTGAGAAACACACAGAAAAAATGGTGGACCTTTTAGGCCCCTTTATGACATCTGTATAAAAAAAACGTAATATATTAATATACATATTAATCTTTATGAAAGTTTAGTTTCACTCAAAATCAGAACTGTTCATTGTGTGTGCTACAAACATACCCACAATAAGTATTAAAGCTTTAAAAGTAAAGTTTAATATTGTTAAATAAACTAAGATTAAAACCTTGTGTTAGGTATAGGCTCAAATAGTCAAATAGTCAATATTAGCCAGAATTAACATATATATTGTAACTCTAATACTTAAGTTGTAACTTTTTCTATCATCGGATTCAGAGTCTGAATAAATCATTATATAATATACAAGAGGTAAGGGATTCCAAATAACTGTAATTATTAAATGAAACAGTGTTTATAAAAAGAGCATTGATTTATTTATTTATTTGTTCTGTGCAATGCTGTGAACCTGTAACAAAGATTTGAATAATTTTAATAATAATTAGTGTATTTTCGTACTTTGTTGGGGTGGGTTTACAATACATACCTGCTAATTTATTTTATGCATTTCTCCAGAGTCTATCAACGAGAGCCTGCTGCGGTGCCCGACCTTCGAGAAGCTCCCTATTCACCCTACGATGTTCTTCATAATTATGTGCTGCGTGATTATTGTCCTCCTGTGTTAGATTAACGATAAAAGACTGATTAGATTAATAATAAAAGACTATGATTAGATCAATGTATGAAGACTGAATATTAATTTGTTATTATTATTACATTAAGTATTGTAAATTGTTTTTGTTTTATATAGTATATTTTTATTCCAGATGTTTCTATTATCTTGAAAGTCAAGTTTGATATTGTTAAATAAAAGTTGATTTTTTATAAAATAGTAATATTATTTATATCAACTAATAAAATTCCAAAATAGTGTAATAGAAATAACATACGTGTTGCAAGCGAAGTGCTTCTGCATAAACTTCGTCAGATGGCAATGGTGCTCTTGCCATGTTTGCAATATTATGCAATATGCAACAAGCATTCACTATCTTGCCTGCAGTTTCTGGACTATAGTGTAAAGCACGTGCTGCAAGCAAACATCTGCAAAAAGTCAATTTACTTTAATAAAACCACATCTTGATAGACTAACTTGTATTTACATACTGTGCCGACATATATGTATGGACGACAGCAGGTCAAGCTACCCAAATTTGTTAAATATTCCCAATCAACTTTAAGCCTTAATGCTTTAAGGATAAAGTTGAAAATCTAACAAGAAATCTGACAGATTGTAGTAGCTTGGTGTACTGTTGTCTGTACAAGGACTATTGCATTGTAAATAAGAAATTTATTCAAAATGAAAATGGTCACTGTTTTTGAGTATTTAACACAATTGCAATGCAACTCGATACCTGAAACGTGCTTTTAACACACCGATACAACGCTCCACTGTATTGCGCGCAGTCACATTTTTCACATAATAATGATGTTGTGGTGTCCCATCCACGGTGTTCAGGATTGGAGGCATCATTATTTTCCTTAGTGGATACCCACTATCACCTGAAACTTATAATCATTCATTCAATAAACAGTAACACAAAAACACGATAAAAGACATAGAATATTATTCATCACATTTTTTTGTAATACCTAATAAAAAAAAAATCCATTACTATTTTCTGTTATTTGTTTTAAATGGTGACTGAGTGGATGACTCTGCCATACCATGGAATCATGCGTGGAGCCAGGGTTGCTTGCATCCAGACATAAAATATTTAAGTCAGCGTCGCAAATCTGTAAATAATATACAAAATAGTTACTTTTATATTAAAAGACACAATATAATTCATTAGTAAAAATTTGGGCTATATCTACCTAAGCACTGTCCAAATTTTTACTTACTACCCAATACTTACTATCATAACATTAAGGGAATAGAAGCCCTTTCTGTTATAGTAGCGTTCCTCATGTATGTGCGGCCTTAATATTGCTACATGAGTGCCATCAATACAACCCAGGATGCCAGGAAATTGAAATTTCTGATAAAACCTGTGAATTTTAGGAGATAAATTATTTTGCTCACATACAACAACCAATACAAAGAATCAGGGTACCTAGTTATATTTCATTCCTCACCTAGCCTTTATAATATTTCTTTCTTTGCGCTGTGTTGGCCATTTTATGTATTTGTGATATATTTTATTTATTGCCTCGGTCACTTCGTTAATGGCTCTTGAAACACTTATTTGTGATACATTATGGAGGGCACTCTGTCCAATCAAGTTTTGGTAGGACCCTGACGCATAAAAAGCAAGTGCTATAGAATCTGCAATAAAAATGTAATATTAATCACTCTATTTCGTGTTTACCTATAGCTTTAGAATAATAAATCAAGGTTAAATTTAGTTTTCTCACCTTGATTTCCACCGATAGGCTATCATTTCGACGCGATCTGGCCATAAGGGGAATAAGTTCAACAATTAGCCCCCTTACTGAGACCTTTTCAAGGCGAAATGTTTTCACAAATTCCGCCTCGGAAATATCAGTAAAGGGGTTTGTGCTCATTCTAGTTAAGCGACGGGTTCTACGACGCCTTATCATCTCTGCTCGCCTTCTTTCACTACCATCAATCGCGTTGGCTAGTTCTAGAATGTTTGCTCGAAGTGAAAACATGTTTAAATAGTTCACAAACACAATAAAAACCTCTAGATTTTTAAAATATCCTCACTACCATCGAACTGTCTTGTGACGAAAAGCTGTTTGTATGAAGACGTCACAATGGCAGTTCCTGATCCAAAGAACTATCAAAATTTTAGCAGGTTACAATAGCAATATGCAACAAGCATTCACTATTTTGCCTGCAGTTTCTGGACTATAGTGTAAAGCGCGTGCTGCAAGCAAACATCTGCAAAAAATCAATTTACTTTAATAAAACCACATCTTGATAGACTAACTTGTATTTACATACTGTGCCGACATATATGTATGGACGACAGCAGGTCAAGCTACCCAAATTTGTTAAATATTCCCAATCAACTTTAAGCCTTAATGCTTTAAGGATAAAGTTGAAAATCTAACAAGAAATCTGACAGATTGTAGTAGCTTGGTGTACTGTTGTCTGTACAAGGACTATTGCATTGTAAATAAGAAATTTATTCAAAATGAAAATGGTCACTGTTTTTGAGTATTTAACACAATTGCAATGCAACTCGATACCTGAAACGTGCTTTTAACACACCGATACAACGCTCCACTGTATTGCGCGCAGTCACATTTTTCACATAATAATGATGTTGTGGTGTCCCATCCACGGTGTTCAGGATTGGAGGCATCATTATTTTCCTTAGTGGATACCCACTATCACCTGAAACTTATAATCATTCATTCAATAAACAGTAACACAAAAACATGATAAAAGACATAGAATATTATTCATCAAATTTTTTTGTAATACCTAATAAACAAAAATACGAGTGTGCTTATGACCACACGACTGAAGTGAAACTTCTTTCGCTCCATCTGTATGTATATATATTATATATGTGTGTGTACAATATATACATGTATACACATATACATATATTAATTCTAATATATAAAATTCTCGTGTCACGGTGTTCGAACTTAAACTCCTCCGAAACGGCTCGACCGATTTTGATGAAATTTTTTGTGCTTATCCGGTATCTATGAGAATCGGCCAACATCTATTTTTCATCCTCCTAAATGTTAGGGGTAGTCCACCCCTAAATTTTTTTTATTATTTATATGGCAAAACAACGTTTGCCGGGTCAGCTAGTTTTCTATAAATATTTAAATTTATTTCATGGTTTCATTGGTAAATTAATATTTTTGCATAGATCTTCTATTTTTTTGAAAAAAATAAAACTCGTTGTAGACCTTGTAGTACCAAGCTTGCGCCACGGGGGCCTCTGTGCTTATATTCCCCACTTAACTTCCGTTCGCCTTGCCCGATCACTTTTCGTAACGCTTGCGTCACGCGTTCGCCAGCTTACTCACCAAGTCAAGCGTGCGTAAAGAAGTTTCACTTCAAAAAAAAAACTCGTTGTAGACCTTGTAGTACCAAGCTCGCGCCACGGTCGCCTCTGTGCTTATATCCCCCACTTAACTTCCGTTCGCCTTGCCCGATCAATTTTCGTAACGCTTTCGCCAGCTTACTCCCCAAGTCAAGCGTGCGTAAAGAAGTTTCACTTCAAAAAATCCATTACTATTTTCTGATATTTGTTTTAAATGGTGACTGAGTGGATGACTTTGCCATACCATGGAATCATGCGTGGAGCCAGGGTTGCTTGCATCCACACATAAAATATTTAAGTCAGCGTCGCAAATCTGTAAATAGTATACAAAATAGTTACTTTTATATTAAAAGACATAATATAATTCATTAGTAAAAATTTGGGCTATATCTACCTAAGCACTGTCCAAATTTTTACTTACTACCCAATACTTACTATCATAACATTAAGGGAATAGAAGCCCTTTCTGTTATAGTAGCGTTCCTCATGTATGTGCGGCCTTAATATTGCTACATGAGTGCCATCAATACAACCCAGGATGCCAGGAAATTGAAATTTCTGATAGAACCTGTGAATTTTAGGAGATAAATTATTTTGCTCACATACAACAACCAATACAAAGAATCAGGTACTACCTAGTTATATTTCATTCCTCACCTAGCCTTTATAATATTTCTTTCTTAGCGCTGTGTTGGCCATTTTATGTATTTGTGATATATTTTATTTATTGCCTCGGTCACTTCGTTAATGGCTCTTGAAACACTTATTTGTGATACATTATGGAGGGCACTCTGTCCAATCAAAATTTGGTAGGACCCTGACGCATAAAAAGCAAGTGCTATAGAATCTGCAATAAAAATGTAACATTAATCACTCTATTTCGTGTTTACCTATAGCTTTAGAATAATAAATCAAGGTTAAATTTAGTTTTCTCACCTTGATTTCCACCGATAGGCTATCATTTCGACGCGATCTGGCCATAAGGGAAATAAGTTCAACAATTAGCCCCCTTACTGAGACCTTTTCAAGGCGAAATGTTTTCACAAATTCCGCCTCGGAAATATCAGTAAAGGGGTTTGTGCTCATTCTAGTTAAGCGACGGGTTCTACGACTCCTTATCATCTCTGCTTGCCTTCTTTCACTACCATCAATCGCGTTGGCTAGTTCTAGAATGTTTGCTCGAAGTGAAAACATGTTTAAATAGTTCACAAACACAATAAAAACCGCTAGATTTTTAAAATATACTCATTACCATCGAACTGTCTTGTGACGAAAAGCTGTTTGTATGGAGACGTCACAATGGCAGATCCCTAATCAAAAGAACTATCAAAATTTTAGCAGATTACCGCATATGTCAGTCATTGAATTGTCATTGTGGACAAGATTACCGTTTTATGCCATTTTGTTCAGTGATTGACCACTTGGCACGCCATTTTGTTAGTAGATTACGGATTTTGTCAGAATCGGTCATTATGACATTAAAAATCGACAATTTTGACACTATTGCAATAGCAGACTCGGCCCCTAGGACCATTGACTAATAAGTCATTTAAAGATGTTTTGGGTTTGGTGTGAATTGGGTGATGAGGTAGAAAATACACTGGATCACTGTTTAGGTTATAGGTAGTGATATCAATCAGTGTACCATGACCTTGTTCTAAATATTCATCAATGAATTGTTTGTACAATACATACAGATTAGGATCTTTATTAAATCTAAGTTATGAAACCTTTTGCTAAATATAATGAGTTTCCTAAAGTTTGATTTATGAATGTAATGGTAACTTCAGTGGCAAGACTACTTGAATTTGAGTTTTATTTAAGTCAAGCTCCACACTTTTTCAAAATATTTTTTCACACATGTCATGTTCAGAATGTTTTTCTGGAAAGGTCTCTGGAACCCTTAGCAAGTGATTTAGATCAGAATCACATTTCTTGCAAAACAAAGTCATGACAGATTGTATGTGATGTTTATGTGTGTTACCTGAAATTACATAACCTAGCCTGGTGGTTAAGAATGGAGATGTAGATATGACACCGCCATCAGACACTGCTTCCAAGCTTGACAGTAGTACTTCCGGCTCAGGAGGCGGTAAAAGCTGCAAAAAAATGTCAGCACCCAATAGAATATGTATGCTACAGTACTTGGTTCATTGAACTTCTTGTCAACTAACAAAGCTTGAGCGGGTAATTTTAATCCTCTCAAATCAAATTTACTTTGTGGTAGCTTAGAGGTTATATTATCCATTATGTAGCATGTAATATTAAATTTAAAGTTTTGAGTGAGGGAATGTATATCTAAATTTACTCTCTTTTTAATTTAATTATAGTATTGCCTATACCAATAAATAAATTTACTTTTAATTGTAACAAGCTTGCCAGTTCTTTTGTAATAAATGATGCCTGTGAAAAAGTATCAAGAAGGGCCTCGACATAAACTTCAGTACCATTACTCGCTAGTAATTTTACCTGTGCTGTAGGTAACAGTACTTGCTCAGTGGCAGCTTCAGATATTAAGGTAACTGGGGACGATGCTTCTTCATTGTGAAGCAACTTGTTATGTCCCCGTTTGCAGACATTACATTTAAAATGAAACTTGCATTTCTTGCTATGCTTGTTTAAACAAATATCACACAAATTGTTAGATGAAGCATACTTAATTCGATGAGTGAGTTTAAATTGAAGACAATTAAAAAGTTTGTGATTGGACTTTTATGTAAGTCCAATCACAAACTTTTTAATTCAAACAGTTCCTTGTACCTGCCGTCTCCCAAGTAGCCTTTGGGTCAGGATTCTGTGCAGGTTTGACCGCTGCCACGTGAGCCATCTTTGAACCTGACTGGGACTTTTCTAGTTGAGGACGCTCTGCATTCTCGAAGGCAAGTACACGCTTCTCTAAGAAATCAATTTAATGCACAACCGTAGGGTTAAGGTCTTGTTCTCTAGACATCTGAAATTTCCTACCACTATACACATCTAATATTATAGTAAGAACGCACAGTATCATAGGATCCCAATTATCAATTACAAGGCCTAGATTTCTTAAGGTAGCTAACTGCTGTTTTACAATACAAACAAAATTTCTAATATTATTTGCTGTTGACAGTATCAGTAAGATAGGAGCAATATCTAACAATATACAATATGCACATTTGTTATTTTGTACTTGTTATCATACCTGTCAAATAAAATTTTCCTAGCCTCATGGTAGTTCTCGCTGCATAGGGTGAGATTTTTGACCAGATTGTGAGGCTCTTCTCGTAGGAAATTCTGAAGGTAGTAGAATTTTTGCACGTCGTCGAGCTTCTTGTTGTTGTGAATAAGAGAATCAAATAATGAAATGAATGGCCTGAAATCTTGATAGCTACCATTAAAGGTTGGTACGTTGATGGTAGGTAATTTTGTGTTGGTCTTCATAAGATTCTCACAACTGTTGCTGTCGAATTTGTTTAAACGCTCCCGTATGATGATAAGCGTTTTGAGGTACTTGACCTCGATGCCATCCTCTCTCTCATTTTTGGAACGCATCCCTCAGTCGTACGTACGAACGTATTCCTCATTGACGACCAGCGCTTGCCTGGAATACTGCTTCTCATCCTCTGACCTGAACACGTGTTCTATTTTCGTGATCGACCTTTATTGCTGCTCTCTTTCTGACGAGGGCTTTTACATCGACTTCCATTGTCATATAGTAAAATTAAAAAGATTACTTAAATTGATATGATCTTGAAGGAAAACTTGAATTTATAACACGTCACAGCATTTATATGTTGGGGGTTTTATTTGCGATCAATTTATTCTCTAAAATTCATTATTAGATACACACTCTCTGACAAAACGATGTCGTACATCGATATGCTTTGTTCTTTTGTGGAACAATGGATTAGCCGCTAACTTAAGTGATATTTGACTATCACTATACAAGCATATCGGTGTTGGTTGGGCTCAAAATAGGTGTATTAGCGTTATTAACAATAAGAAATGCCCGTGGCGGAGCGCGTCTGTGAGCTTAGTGGTGAGACGCGGCGATGCGCCGGTGGCGCGTATCGAGCTCGCTGCCCCGCACCCCTCGCCGTCCCCTCGGCCAATCGCGCGCATAAGTGATGCGCCGACATATTCCCCAGGTTGAACTCTTCAATCTTTGACTGGAAGGGGGCAGATGCAATTGAAAGCACGACGAATTGTGCCCCGTTTTGTTTTCAGTTCAGCCACTGTCGTGACCCCGTCGACGCCAGGATAGGTCTTCGTGACCCGGCCCAGGGACCAGAGCAGAGGTGGCGTCGCTTTGTCTTTTATCAGGACTAAGGATCCCGGCTTCACTTCACCTCTGGAATGAAACCACTTGGATTTGGCCTGCAGCAGAGAAGTGTATTCGTTATGAAATCAAAAATCGTCGCCAGAAATGTTGCCTGATGTGCTGGATTCTCTTCCAACGATCCAACCGCGTGATGTTGGCTTCAGTCACATGTGGATGTGGTACTGATAAGAATGGCCGTCCAATTAGGAAGTGGAAGGGAGTGAGTACCGAAAAATCATTAGGGTCCGAAGAAAGAGGAGTAAGAGGGCGTGAGTTAAGAACTGCCTCTATGTGAATGAGACAAGTAGCCATCTCTTCGAAGGTGAAATGAGTAAGATGCAGTAGCCATTTTAAATGATGCTTACATGACTTTACAGCCGCTTCAGCCAATGAATTAAAATGAGGACTGTATGCAGGCGTGAAAATGAATTCGATACCCTGCTGCGCCATTTCAGATGCAACACTCGATGATTACAAGAACCTATACATCTCGTTTGATGCGCCCACAAAGTTAGTCCCGTTATCGGACGTAATGCTTTGAGGCTTGCCACGACGCGACACGAAACGATTTAGAGCGGTCATGTAGGCTTCAGTGGTGAGGTCGGTGACAAGCTCCAAATGTTCGGCTTTTACTGCCGAGCAAACAAAGACGCACATATAGGATTTTGCAAGTTTGCATCCTCGGCCCCTACGGTTGGCCACCAATACTGACCCAGCACAGTCAACGTAACTATTTAAAAAAGGAAACTCAAAATTTGTTCATGAGCTTGGTAGTTGGCCCATTATAGGTTGTATATTCTGAGCTTTATGTTTGAAACACTTAAGACATTTATTCACGACATATCTAGACAGGTTTCTGCCACCTAGAGGCCAATAAGTTTGTCGTATATGGGACAATAACAATTGTGGACCAGCATGCAGAAGCTTTAAATGTTGCATTTGAAAGATATGTTTTGTAAGTATGTGCTCACTACATAAAATAATAGGATGTTTCACACTAAAATCGTAGGGGGAGTTATCGAGCCTCCCGCCCATGCGAATGAGGTTATGATTGTCTATGGACGGTGTCAAAGGAAGCAATCTACTTTTACGTGGTAATTTTTTTCCAGTATTTAACAAATTATACTCTTCTGAAAACATTTCAAGCTGTGAATGTTGTATAATTATATTTGAAGAGTTTTCTAGTTCAGTTGTAGAAAAATGACCACGCAATTTATGTTTATTTTTAAGCTATTGCATAGCTTCTATCGCGGGCCTTCAGCGCGGGGACCGAATCCAGAAATTCCGTAACGAAAAAACCTCACGCTCCCCACTCCGACGGGCACGGAGGTGTGGCTTGAAGGCCTTACATCGTCTAACGTCGTTTCAGTTCGGCAGTCTTCGGCACGGTATGTTTGTGTGCGTTCGAATACATCTTTTGAAAACAATTTATAGATTTTCAAAAAGAGCATGCATATTGCAGGGCGCGAACTCAGTTCTACACACTTGCCATGTTACTGATAGTCGCGATGTGCTACACTTGCGATTAATTTTCTCTCTGAAATAGGTCTTCTATAGAGATATGTCATAGACGTCATCGACGTTGTCATGGCTACCTTAAAAACTTTTCATATAATTAATTATTAAGTACTTTTATTCAAATTAATTTAGTAGTGTTTTTATAAAATAGCTTTTTTTAACGGAAAAGCTAAGATGAATGTCACGCTAATTTTTCATTGGACTTTTAAATTATTTATAGTGTTGTTTACTAAATAAAAGCGCTTAATTTTATAGGGTAAAAAGTGCTCACGCGGCCGTTTTTTCAACTGTGATTGGCGATATCCGCCATTATTGTGAAATATTTTTTTAAAGAATTTCTATAATTTGTTACACGTGTTATTGGCAAAATTGTGGTATCTATCCACAGGGACCAGGTCAAGAGTTGAAGTTGAAGTTTTTATTAAATAAAATATTACAGAAAGATGTCGGTGAACAATGTTAATACGAGTACCTATATTTAAGTGTACGAGTTGTAATATTGTTATCTCCGAAACGAAACAACGAAAGTTTAATAAAAATATGCTCGTCGGCTTTTTCTGAGGAAGACATTGATGAGGCAAAAAAGTTATTGTTTGTTTCTACGAAGACAAGACAAAAACATGTATCGAGGCGTAAGAACAAAAAGCAGAAAGACCTAAAATATACGATTACGGTGTTTAAAATCACGGATCCCGAACAATCCCAGTTTTTGTGCCATATGACCTTCACAAATTGCCACCAGTTTGCTTTGAATACGTAGAACGTACGTAAAGAAGTTGATGAAGGATTTATTAATTCTACGGTCAGATGTTAACGCAATCAGAAGTGATTATGTTACTAAAGATCAGCTCGAAAATATTAAATTGATAACAAATAATTCGACACCGACGCCGTTCATCATCAACAACCTTTTTATCGAATCCAAAATTGGACGAGGTAGAGCATTTTATTCATCGCACTTTACTGGAGTACACCGAAGAAGGCTCGAAAATACTTGGTACAAATGGTAATAAATTACCACTTATCTTGGCTGGCGATTTGTTGAAATTTGTTTGTTGAAAACTTCGCTGATAAAAAATCAGAGTGGTTGACAACTTTTCTATCAAAAACATTGAATTTGAAAATGAATAATGATCCACAAGAGTCCACAACAAAATAGTTGTGGACTCTTGTGGATCATTATTCATTAGTCATTTTATCACGTTTTAGTCAGCATAGGTACATACCTATGCTGACGAAAACGTGTTAAAATGGAAAACAGATCGTCTTGAACTACGGGACCGACCATCTGAATGTCATTAAGTGACACCCCCGAACTGGTAGAAACTGATGCACACAGCTCAAATACCACTACACGTACTTGTGTATTTGAGCTGCGTGTGTTGTATGTGGTATTTGAACTGCGAACGACTCCATGATGCGGAATGTAATATGTACTCATGGAGTTTTCTGGTGATGATGTACAGTCTGAATCTAAAGTCATATGACCTAGGCAGTCATACTCTTTCATAAATTCATTATATTTATAGTGAAATGAAAGATCGCGATTAAATCGCCGTTCAAGAGAAAAAAAACGATTCCTAGCATTCCTAAAGGAATTACCTAATGTAGTAGGTTCCCCTTTTAAAGGCATTGTGACGACGAATCCAAGACAAGACTGTGTACTGGTGGATATGTGATTATTAATACCCGTTACCTTGGTGCTCGTACCGCGTCGTAACAAACCCAGCGTTCTCTGTGAAACTCTGCGTAACAAAGTTCGCCGTACTGCCGTTGTCCAGCAGTAGGCGCGCAGTGTACCTCTTACCTGCCACGTCAGTCACGTTCACCATAGCTATGGACAGTAAAACATGCGCAGAAGTAGCAAGCTGCATGGAATTGGCTGAAAGCACAACATTTTTAAGAAGGTGTAGCAGAAGGCAGTGGATTGGAAGCAAGTTTGGGCTCGGTGCTTACTAAATGCAAAAGCGTGTTGTGGTTTCTTTTGCAATATTTGCAATGTGAAAATCTGATTTCATAAAGTTATGTCCAAAGCGTAAGCAATTTAAACAAAAGATTCACATTTAAATAATGTATGTGCTTGGGAGCAAAATTGACATTTATTGTTATTAATGTTATTTAATTTTGTATTTGTTTTATCTTGTTTAAAATCACTTTTATTTGTATGACTGTTATTAAAAGCGACAATCGTATTCATTTCAGAAGAGCTATGATTAGACTCCACTGATTCTAACCAGTCCGCTTTCGTGCTTAAAAAAGAACAAAATTGTATTAGAGTAGGATCATCTTTGAACATATTATTTCTATGTTCTTCCCAGTCCCGACTTGTAACTAAATTTAATTTTTTAAACATTGAATAAATAATAATATCGTCCCAATAATGAGTGGGCTTTTTTAATGTAGTTAAAGCCCTAATATTATTGTTAACAACGTCAACAAAGTTTCTAATGGAAACACTTGACTCTTTCATGATTGGTTCGATATCAAATAAAGCCTGGATTTCCCTGGAGTGAAACCCGTGAGTAGTGGAACTTGTTAATGTCTTACGCTTACTTATGCTAGAATTTTCGTGAATCAATGACCCAAAAGTATCCCTAAACTCAAGCCAGCATTGGTAGTTCTCATCGAAATGAGGCAAATCAATTCTAAGCAAACGAACAAAAGAATTCCTAAGTGGAACATGTGCACCTGAGTCAGCACCTTTGAAGTCAGCCTCGGACGCAACACCGTTGGCCGAGACACCGAGCAAGCTGCGCGTCAGTGCCACCAGGTTGAAGAACTGGCGGTCAAAGTCGTCACGCTCAGCCAACGCAGACTCGTCGTCATCGGAACTCACTTCGATTTGTGTCTGTAAGGTATCATAGTCGGTGTGTAAGGTTTTAAATTTATTAAAACGCTCCTCTAAATCTAATCGTTGCAACTCAGATATTGCGGAACTACATTTTATTAAATTGAAATAGCTGCTGTAAATAGTAAGCTTCGATTTAATGGAACTACGTTTCTTTATTAATGTTTTTAAGCTATCTGTCATTGTAAAGAAGTAAAATAACAGCTAGGCGACTGATGAATATAATAGATAAAAACAGCAAAACAGCTATGTGTTAAAGAGAAAGCTCGAGAATCGATGTCGAGGTCAATGACCCGACACGTTAGCAAAGTGTGAATTTGCAAATGAGCACGCGTTTTCGATACGAAACATGCATATTTTAACAAGCAGAAAACACTATTATTGAAGCACATATGTATGATAGCTTTGTAGCTATCGTTGATCATCTTTCTATCTTGTGATAGAAAGATGATCAACGATTTTCGGCAAAAAAATGAAAGCAGGAAATCAACTAATTGGAACGGACTCACTCAAATACTCCCAAGAATGACATCAGCTCCCACGATGACGATGCAGGCTGCCTCGGGAACGACTTCCGTGTTCTTTTCTTCGTGGTCGTACCGCGTGGTGGTCGCGAACGGTCAAAGTCCGCAAATTTTAACACGACGATCGACGATGTTGACGACGTTAATTACAGCTATACGGATTATTATTTTGCACTCGAAGGGCTCAGTGGTGCAATAAAAGAAGCGGACTGTATAAAATAGGTGTATTAGCGTAATTAACAATAAGAACGATGAAATGCCCGTGGCGGAGCGCGTCCGTGAGCTTAGTGGTGAGGCGCGGCGACGACGCCGTCGGCGTGTACCGAGATCCTGCCCCGCACCCCCGCGCCTTCCCCTCGGCCAATCGCGCGCAGATGTGGTGTGCCGACAGTGTGCTGTCACATAATTTCAACAAATCATAATATACATTCCGCAAATATATTGCCTCTTTACAAGCTTCACTTAGAGCCGTATATTCACTTTCCGCACTAGATAAGACTACAGTTCTTTGCTTCCTTGACTCTTAGGATATCACACACCCTGACATCATGAAGCAAAACCCAGTGTATGATCTCCTATCCAAGGTGCATGATGCCCAGTCAGCATCAACAAATCCGTGTATGTTACAATTGTCTTTCTTATATACTAGACCTATGGTCTTTTAGTTTTCTGCACGTATTTTAATAATCTCTTTAAATGGTTCCAATGAGTTTCATTGTAACAATTATTATATTGACTGAGGAAACTTACACTGTACGCTATATCAGGTCTTGTCAGTACAGACAGATACATGAGACTACCTATTAATTGTTGATAGGGATATCTCTTATCACAATTATTACTCTCACCTTTTTCTAATTTTATATTTACTTCCATGGGGGTTTCTGAACCATGACAATCAAACATGTTAAACTTGTTTAAACCTGGTCAACAGTAATGCAGTCTTTCTGAACATTCACTCTCATTCCTAGACACTGTTTGATCTAACCTAAATCTTTTATTTTAAACTTATTATCAAGTTCAGTCTTCAACTGTTCATAAGAACTTTTACAATTATAAAACACGAAAAAATCATCTACAAATAATGCAACATACATTTTTACATTTTCATTATATTTTATGAATAAACAAGGTTCATATTTAGATTTCTCGTAACCCAAATCTAACAGACATTCTACTACTCTGGTGTACCAGGCCCTAGCAGATTGTTTGAGACCGTAAATTGCTCTTTTTAATTTTAAAACCTTATTTTCACAATTTACAAAAGATGAACATTCAAGTATTTCTATATACACATTTTCTTTTATAAAACCATTTAGAAATGCAGTGGGTACATCAAGGTGATTCATATTCAGATCTAGTTTTACACTTAATGCTAACAATAGTCTTAGAGTGGTGTACCTTAACATTGGACTGAATGTCTCGTTAAAGTCTTGTCCCTTTTTTGTGTAAAGCCTTTAGCAACTGGTTTTGCCCTATAGCGCACTTCACCATCACTATTGAGCTTTTTCTTAAACACCCACTTATTTTTCACTACTGTGACTTCTTGCGGCCTATTCACTAGCTCCCAAGTGTTATTGTCTATGAAAAATTTTATCTCCTCTTCTATTGCACGTTGCCACTAAACTTTTTCTGGTCCACTTACCGCATCACAGAGGGAAATTTCATCACCCATTCCGTTCTCAACACACATGTTTGAGAATCCGTAGTATTCTAGACAACGCCTGACACGCTTTGGTAAATCCGAAGCTTGCTATGTCACGTCACCCGCATTATCTGTCTCGTAGAAGTTATCCTCCTCGCTTGATGATTCGCTCGGAACATAAGTCACATCATTGACATCATCTTGTTGCACAGAATCGTCTGAGCTACTTGGTTCATTGTCTTCCACTATCTGAGACGCCGTTACATGTTTTGGTTGCTGTTTCTCCTCTACCAAAATTGCTGCTGAGTTTTCATGAATACCTTCCATGATTACTACATCTCTAGCAACAACAATATTCTGAGAATCTGGATCAAACAAGCGATATCCTTTGGTATTTTCTGAATAACCAACTAGTAACATTCTGGTAGCCTTTTTGTCCCATTTCTTACGCTTTTGCTTGGGTACGTGAACCATCACTGGACTGCCGAAGATCCGCAGATGCCCAATGTTTGGCTTTCTGCCCGTCCACATTTCATAGGGGGTAGTATCTCCTCCTACCCCCGCTGCTGGTGACCTATTTTTCATATAAACTGCAGTATTTACTGTTTCTGCCCAAAATTTTTATTCGAATTTTGCATCAAATAGAAGACACCTTGCTTTCCCTACTATTGATATTCCCTAATCGATTATATCTCTTGGATAAGCCATTTTGCTCAGGAGTATATGCTGTTGTTTTCTGATGCACTATACCACATCGCTTAAGGTACGTTTCCATTTCCGACGAAGAGAACTCACCGCCATTATCAGATCTCAATGATTTTACTCTCTTTGACTGCTGGTTCTCGACTAATTTCTGAAACTCCTTAACCCGTATCTTCCCAAGTCCTCAAAACTTATCTGATAGAAGCGAAACTTTCAGAATCATTTGTTAGTAGCCTAATTATCGATAATATGCAACAAAAAAAAATTTTCGATTTCCTGTATTTCAGTTACAGTACCGATCCAAAAATGGAACAGTAGGACAATATGCCACTGTATTTGTCTGTTGGTATTGTGTGCTTTTTAGGAAGATTGTTGTAAATAATGAAAGATATTTATGAATAATCTTATTTATTGTGTATAATAAAACATGTTTTTATTATAAATTAAGCATTTAGTGTTAAAAATTTTATTTCGTATGAAAAGCAGGAGAACATTTTTGGTGTAGGGCGACGTTACATTTGCCACATTTCATCGTCGTGTTTTTATGACACAAAGCACAACGATTTTGTTTATCACTTTTGATAATGTGGTGTGCCTTTCCATCTAACCTAATATCAACTGGAACTCGTTTTATGACTGCTAGAGGTGATCTTGGAATAGGCTTCTTTACTGAAGAAGAATTTTCAGGAAAAGTCTGAAGATATGTTGTTACAACATGTCTTGTAAATGACAAATAGTCATGCTGATTGTTTTGTGAAGCTGGTGATAATTTATATAACTGAAAAGCATTATTCATACAGACATTTATAGGAAACATAAGTAGCTGCCAGTACCACCTCTTCAGGCGTATAGAAATACGATAGCATCCCACATTTTGATCCAAACGATCGACACCGCCCATATATTTGTTATAGTTGACGATACAGCGAGGTTGGTCGACGTCTTTCTTCTGCTTGTCACAGTAACGTTTTACCTTAGCTAAAGGCGCCACACCACATTCGGTCGAGGCAACGGTAACAATATTGTTGTCATTGTAACGTACGAGGGTGATGTTCGTCAAAGTATCTGTACATTGGTCAAAAGACCCTCTGCTCATTTTCTTCATATCTTTCGCTTCTTTCAAGGGTGCCTTTTCTACTCTATTTGCTCTAACCGTTCCAGTCGCATCGTGTCCTAATGTTTTTATTTCATCCAACAAGGGTAAAGATGTAAAATAATTGTCCATATAAAAGCTGTAAGTACCGGGCGGCAATTTGGATATGAGGTCTAAAACAACAGAAGCACCTACTCCAAGTTCTGGGTGGGTATTTCCTGTGCTTGCTCCTTGATAAAGCTCTCCATATATCAAATATCCAAGACGAGTACATATAGACCAGTTCTTATAACCAAACCGAATGGGTTTACCATGAATATGTTGCTTCGTCCCATGTTTCCCGAAATATGGAATCATGGATTCATCAATGCTTAGATTCCTGTCACCGGGATAATATTTTACCCATCTATTATTGAGAAGATTCCAGAGAGGACGAACCTTCGCGAACTTGTCCTGTGGAGCTAAGTTAGTATTATCGGCGACGTGAAAGAATCGTAACAGTTCTTCAAATCTGTTCCTAGGCATAGCAGCTGCCACACCTTGAAAATTACAATCAACACTTTGCTCCCAGTACATACGATATCTAGCAACACTGTTGTAACCAGACAGCAAAAGAATACCTATAAATCGTTTTATTTCCTCAGTTGTAACTTTGAAATTATGGTAACCTTTTTGAATAGCATTTTTTTCGGTTTCAGAGCGAATCAATTCAAAAACGTCTTCGTCAAAAAAAAGTTCTAAAAAGTGAACAGGAGTATCTAGGTGTTCTAAAAAATGTGGTGGCTCTGATATTTTCTCTGTCTTCACTGGAATATCTACTTTCCTCCACTTTCGGGTAGCTGGGCATTTCTTTTTCTTTGCCGGTGGTTGTACTGATAAATCGCGGTGTGTATTATTATCTATAGAAACTTCATTTGATATGGTTTCTATAATATCTAAATTAGACTCTGAAGATACAGTAGCCCTAAACTCAGCCTGTGCTAAGAGCTGCTGCCTGGACAGGTGATTTATGTTCGAAGACTCCTCATCTCCACTGTCTTCATCACTTTTGTCGTAGTTATATGGGGGTGTTATGTATATATCTGCTGACAATACGTCATCGCTGTCTTCAAGATGCGATATTATTTCATTTACCGACAATCTAAAACAAAAGAAACGCAAAATAAAAAATAACAATTATGTCACTACATAAAATGTTCCAATTCCATATTATCCTACTGATCCATTACTGGATCGGTACGTATAAAAGTAAAAAATAAATGTAAATAAGCTAAATATGCATTTCACTGTCTTGCAATATGATAACTCAACTCCTAGCCGATATAAATACGGTACAATAATTACTAATTATTTATAAAAAAAACAAGAAATACTTACATTCGCCGATGAGACATTTTTTCATAATTTCCAAAAAATGCAGTGGGTAATAAAACACAAATTTCGCGACCGACCGAGGATCTGACAAGTGAAATGGCGGCAAAAACTGTCAGTGCTGCCACCATAGAGAAAAAAAAATGGCTGCGTTCACGAAATTTTAGTAAAAAAATATGAAACTAACCGATCCAATAATGGATCACTGGGATGATACGGGTTAAAATACTGCAATGTTTGGTGTTTTGATTGGAGAAAATACACAAAACACATTTTGCTATAATCATCGATAAAGGTAAGATAATATCGAGCATTTCCAAGTGACTTATTTTGCACTGACAGCTGACTTAGGTTGCGTTCCATTACTCGCGTTGATGTTAAAATTCCTAGATAACGCTTTACTATTACCTTCATTTCGTTTATATGAATGTTTAACGAAAAATGCTTTAAAAATCTGAACTCATATCCAATAACTTGGTTTTTATAGCATCTGCACTTATACTCATTCACGAGTGCTCAATGGCCATGATCATTGGGCTAAACTTCTCTGGAAGACCCGCCAGTAGTAAGGAACCGATCCACTTATCATTTATCTCAAAACCAGTACCTTTTAATTTCTGTGCTGTTTCCACCATCTGTGTCACGCACGCTGTCATAGATTCACTTGTTTCTAAGCATATAGAAATTAAATTCCATAGTAAGCTAATCTTGCGCGTGAAACCGGAGTCGTCGAACAAAGACTTTAGCTTATTCCATGTACCTTGTATTGTCGTTTCACCTTTAATGTGTACATAAAGGGATGGGTCGACGGTCAATATCAACTTCGCTCTGGCTTTCTTGTCACTTGTTGCTTCTAGCACTTTATTACTAGAAAAGTTGACGCCTTCAAGGATTAGAAAGTTTTCCACTGCAAACGCCCAATCGTCATAATTCTCGCGCCCTTTCAGCTTAGGCACGTTCACTGCATAACTTGCTGCCATTTTAATAACTGTGCACTATAAAAAACTGTCGAAAACTTCGCAAAACTAATTAATTTACAAAAGCTGGGCCCATAACCTAATAAAACTTCACATGGTTCAGTGCAGAGTAAGTTTTATTTTTAGTTTTACCAAGTACACACCGTTCATACTAGATGGCGCTAGTAGTACCTATAATTATTATTTTGTTATCTATTTCAACAAAGAACAGATGGTTCGATATGCGCTGCATGTCAAAGTTAACCAGTTTTTCTTTTGAATAACAACTGCTTTTTCATATACTTGTTTTCTTAATAACAATTTTAGGTGTTGTATTCGCTCGCCTCTTGGAACATGTCGCTGGAGATATATTTGAATAAACTTGTGGGGATAAGACTGATGAAACTTGAGGTGACAAACTATGTAGACGAAACTTGAGGTGATAAAATAAACGAAACTGATTGAAGATCTGGAAAGTGATGTGATATTTCATGAGGGAACATGTTATCCATGACGAGAGTCAATGGAACAGTTTTTTATCGAATAAGGAGGGTGCGGGAGACACATTTCTAGAACTATCAAGGGCCAAGTCATTTAGTGATTAAGGGTATGATATTAATATTTGAGCAGCCAACCCGCATTGACCAAGCGTGGTAATTACGCTCAATCCTTCTCTGTATGTAACAAATTTTTTTATCAACATTTTCATAAAGTGAACGTTGAGCCGGCTTATCGTTGCGAGTCAAAGGGTTAAACGGGCCATTTAAGCCCACATCAAGAGGCTACATCTTTGCAGTCATATGTGGATCTTCATCTTTGCACTGTAAAGACTGTTACACCAGTTTTTTTGACGTTGATGATGACTCATGGTTTTCACACATGATATATGGTGACGGCTTGGCACCATGCGTTGAACAGTAGGGTTAAGGACCGGAAAAACTGACACTTTGGACCCTCTATCTCCTCAGGGGGTGGGGCTAGAATTCTGGATGATACGTCATCTTATGGCCCACGACGGCAGCTCTGAGATGGTGATAATGTGATGTGTGAGTGACTCACCGCTCGGGTGTTATTGAGCTCCAAAGTTGGCGTCCTGCATCTCCGGTGTCCTTAGGGTAGGGCTTCCAATCCCGCACTCCATGCTCGATCCCGGTATTGGCGGGAGTTGGAATTGAAATCCTGCCGGATTCCGGTATTGGCGGGATCCCGCATATAATTATGAAAAATATTATGTGAGGCAAATAAAACAATACATTAATCAAATTAAATCAACGTAATTTCACTTTAGTTAACGTTAAATGAGATCAATCAAATTACACTTCAATTACTGAGATCAAATATAAAAATACAATCAAGTACAATAGAAAAAAATAGTTTCAGCTGAATGATAAGGAATTATTTAGTTTCTTTCATATTTTTTTTTATCATTCAATTGGAAATGTTGCGAAGAAAACATAGCATGTCTAAAGTGTCGTCTGCCAAACTGCAGCGAATTTTAGAGGGAATATAGCCAGCAGCAGAGAAGGCTCTTTCGGCTTCCACACTAGTCGGTGGTATTCCTTTTAAATAATTATATGTAAATGTGAGATATTTCTCCATTAACCCTCCGGATTCATAAAAAGTACTTTAAAAGTATGATCGATTCGAGACTGTTAGCTGGGGATGGCGATGGGCAAATTACGTTACATGCTGATGATATAGTTAACTCCAACTCCTTTTGTAAAGTAAGATCAGGATCAGATGGCGAAATTTCACAGTTGTTTGTCCCTTGAAGAAGACCTTCCTCGTGATTGCTTTCCGTCGCAGGTGAATTTAAAATGCCGAGCTTCATTCTCATGGCGAATTCTTTAATCTGTTTTCGAAGTAAATTTTTCAATTAAAGACAGAATGTTTCGTCGTCATTTGAGGCACAGTAATTATACGGATTTTAGAGGCACATCAAAAGTGCATTCAAATTTGTTCGAAATCCGGCGGCGCAAAGATAAAGCTAGTTGTGATGGTCCAAACAGCCTCGAAGAAGCAAAAAATAAAATATGTATTTTCGTAAACGTTTCGTTTTTATTAAAGACGACAGCACACCAAAAAAATCAACAAGATAGATCAAATCGATGACAGGCGTTAAAAAATATAAAACAGTAAAGAGTTCCTATGCCAGTGACAATCGCATCGCTTTCAAAGCCCCACCTTAGTGCGGCTGGTGCAGCACTAGCTACTCTAAGGAAATTTTAGCGACGCGTGCCACTGACCTTTTTAGGCTATCTGAGTACGTACCACTCGCACACTGTCATCTTTTCCAGGGAAAACCTTATTTACGCAATGGGTAACTTCCACGTAGTATTTATTCCAACTAACAAAAATACTAAAGCCTCAGTTACCTCTTCAGAATTATCTGAAATAAAATCAAATCCGAGGTCCACGTAACCGTAATGTCTTTGAGTGTTTGATATATACTCCGTAGATTTTTTGATTTTCATTTCATCAAAAACCAATGTATAATAAATTTTCTTCTCAGAATTACACTCAGCTCTTCTTTTGTAAAACCTGGCTGCCCGTCGATAGAACTGTACCATAATGTAAGTGTTCTTGGTGCAGGTAAACATGTTCCGAACGTTTTTCGCACGTACCTATAACCTTTGGCCGAATAGAAATGTAAAGTTAAAGCGAAACATTTAAGTTCAGCAGAATATTTGGTTGTGGGGATTTTTCCTGTTTTGCTTTTAATAAGCTGTCTTTTAAGAAGTTCTCTCTCTTCTACACCAATTTTGTCTAAAACTTGTCGCTCTTCTTTATCTATCAAAGATTTATCGGAAAGGGTGTTTAATATTTCTTGTAGTCCTGCAACTTTTTTTTTTAAATCTCTTTTTTGCGACTGTAGTCTTTTTATTTGCATATTTTTCAACTTTAGTTGTTTCTTTAATTTTATTTTCCTTGGCGTATCTTGTAATTGTGGATTCACAGTGCAAGTGGTTGCAATATCCGGTGGATGGGTCTTTATCTTGCTAGTTTCACCTTCAATCGTATCTTGTAATTGTGGATTCACAGTTAAAGTGGTTGCAATATCCGGTGGATGGGTCTTTATCTTGTTAGTTTCACCTTCAGTCGTATCTTGTAATTGTGGATTCACAGTTAAAGTGGTTGCAATATGTTGTAGATTATGCCTAATCTCAGCTGTGTAAACCAGGCCTTAGAGCCTACTGGCACGTTTTATTATTTTCATTGTGTTCTATTCTATTTTTATTTTATTTGAAAGCCTTGTTTACCTTAGCGCTTACTTCAATATAAACTTTTCACCGAACAACATCTTTCCTTTAAAATATTTATTTACCACGGTGCCACGAACCCCGTCGACCTTTATATCTACAAAACGTTATCAGCACGAAATTGTGGAGTATAAAATCCGTGTGTGAAATATATACAAAAGTGTATTTTTTTTTGGAAAATATTGTTTTTTGTATTTTTTGGTGTGCGTAAACATGTCACATGATACTGGTGATAGTAATGTTGTGGCGAAGTCAAGCTCTTCGTCATTACCAACCTTTGGCTTAAGAAACAAGGAGGGTTATCCGACGTGGAAGTTTAAAATGAGAAACTACCTACTCCACGAGGATCTCTGGTTTGCCGTTACTGGATACCCAGAAGGTGACACAACTCCTCAGGCTATAAGGGTAAAGTACGATACAAAAGCTCTTGCTAAGATTTGCCTAACTGTAGATGGTGCAGCTATAACTCACGTTAGAAGTGCAAAGACTGCATCGGAAGCGTGGAAATCATTACAGAAAGCTTTTGAGGATAACGGTATAGGACGAAGAATAGCTCTTGAACGTAAGTTGTACCGCTTAAGTCTCGCAGATTATGCAGACATTGAACAGTACATAAATGCAGTTACTTCAACTGCACAGGATCTTGCAGATATTGGGAAGGTGATAGAAGATACGTCGATTGCCGCTATACTTTTAGGTGGACTCACTCCAAAATATGAGCCCCTCATTATGGCGCTTGAAAATTGCAATGTTGATGTAACTACTGACCTGGTAAAAACGAGACTCTTTAATGAAATGTCTAAAAGCGACACATTAACGACGGATTCGGTATTTCAAGCAAAAGTGAAACCTAAATCCAAAAAGAAGAAGGAAGTAGTATGTTATGACTGTAATGTACCCGGACATAAAAGACCAGACTGTCCATTGAAAAAGAAGAAGGAAAAGGGTAATGTTACGAGTACAAATGACTCCTCATTTACTGCTTTGAATACTTCTGGATCTGAAAACAAGGATGTTTGGTATGTAGACTCAGGTGCAACTAAACATATGTCTTCAAGGCGTGATTGGTTTCAACATATAAAGTTGACTGATAGAGGAACCGTAACTGTCGCAAATGGTGAAAAGATCAAATGTTTAGGATTAGGAGATATTTCGATCTCGACACCTAAAAATAAAATAAATACAATTTCTGATGTTGCTTATGTACCAGACTTAAATGCTAATTTGCTATCTGTACAAAAAGCTGTAGATAAGGGTTTTATATGTGTTTTTAATAAAAATGGATGTAACTTTTATAAAAATGATACCTTTTGTGTTACAGGTGATTCGCTTCTTCATGCTTCGCCCTGTGGTGGATTGTATGTACTTAATGCCTCTACAAATGTTTCCAACACTGTGGCTGATAATTATTTAACAAAAGATGAGCACTCTGACTGTCAGGATAGGTATCAAATCTGGCATAAGAGACTTGGACACCTTTGTCGAATAGGCATGAATCGGTTGAAGAATCACCAGGTAGGGGTAGAATTTTCCGTAGTAGATAAATCAAGTTGCATCGCTTGTGTAGAAGGCAAACAAGCAAGAAAACCTTTTAAAAGGATAGCTTTTAATAGAGCAACTTCACCTTTAGAGTTGATCCACTGTGATCTGTGTGGACCTATGTCTACAACCTCTTTTCAAGGTAATAAATATATGTTAACTTTAGTTGATGATTATACCCGAAAAGTTTTTGCGTATTTCTTAAGTTCAAAGACCGAAGTAAAAGATAAATTTTGTCATTTTCAAACTTTAGTTGAAAATCAATTAAGTTTTAAAATAAAAAGGATTAGGACTGATGGCGGCACAGAGTTTGTTAATAAAGTTTTTGCTGATTATCTTTCATCAAAAGGTATCGCGCATCAAACAACGACGCCTTACAGCCCTCAACAAAACGGAGTTGCAGAGCGAACCCACCGATCTATAACCGAGAAGGCGAGATCGCTGCTGGCTGAAAGCTCACTACCTAAGGCTTACTGGGAAGACGCATTTCGCGTAGCTGTATACCTAAAAAATAGGTCCCCTCATCGAGCCTTAAGTGGGGATATACCCTATGATAAATGGTGTGGCAGAAGATGTGATCTTAGTCATCTAAGAATTTTTGGATGCAGAGCCCTTGTCCATATACCTTCATGTAATAGAAAAAAGTTGGACATGAAAGCTGAAGAAGCTATTTTTGTGGGTTATTCTGAAGATCCAAATAGTTATATTTTTAGAGATCCTTCTAACCCACGGCGAATCCTAAAATCTAGGGATGTAACCTTTTTTGAAAACTGCTTTACATTTTTGAAACGAAAGCAGAATGAACCTGAGGTACAGTCGGACTCAGTTTTACTTTTTGAAGAAAATGCTGAAAGAGATGAAAATGAAATTGAATTTCACGATTGTGTTGAGAGTATTGACCCTATAGCTGAAACGTCTTCACCAATAAACACACAGCGTTTTGATGAAGAACCAGCTAGTTTGGAAGAGCAGCCATTTATCCAGGAGCGTCGGTACCCCTCACGAAACAGGAAACCACCAGATTTTCTTACTTATAATGTATTGTCTGATGATTTGGATGAGCCGACGACATACTATGAAGCAGTTCATGCTGACGATGCCGAAAAATGGCAAAATGCTATGCAAGATGAGCACAATTCTCTTATGAAGCTCAAGACCTGGGATCTTGTTGACAGACCAAACAAGAAAGTAATACCATGCAAGTGGGTTTATAAACTGAAAAAGGACGCTAGTGGAAATATACTGAAATACAAGGCTAGACTGGTCGCAAAAGGTTTTAAGCAAGTTAAAGGAGTGGATTACGACGAAACGTTTGCGCCAGTAATTCATCATTCTTCCCTACGTGCCTTATTTGCGTTGGCTGCAGAAATTGGTTTAAAAATAACAACGTCTTTTTCTCGGTAGAATATTTATTGATATGAATATAATTAAATTGCACAATAGGAACAAGGAATTGAATGAAAATAAGAATTGCACAAATTTTAACTATAGAAATATATTTTGTTTACTTAAACATCGGTGACTCATCGTAACGTTACCGAGCGTTACACTTTTTCATAAGTGACTCCCAGCCGCAACCTAATTTAAGACGTTGTCACGTCAAAACATTTGGACGTAGATACCGCGTTCCTAAATGGAAACTTGGAAGAGGAAGTTTATATGGAACAACCTTTTGGTTTCATAGAAAAGGGTGGCGAAAGTAAGGTTTGCCTATTAAAGAAATCCCTTTACGGCCTAAAACAGGCACCGCGTGCCTGGAATAAAAAGTTAAATGAAACACTTTTAAAAATAGGTTTTGTTCCAACTCCTTCTGAATCTTGCGTATACACTAAACTTTTTGATAAGGAACTCGTTATTCTTAGTGTCTTTGTCGATGACTTTTTAGTATTTTTTGACTCTGAAATGACATTTGACATTGTCAAAAAGGATTTGTCGAGTAATTTTTCACTAAAAGATTTGGGTTTTTTGAAAAAGTATTTAGGCCTGAATTTTAATATACAGGAAAATGTTATAGAAATTAATCAATCGTCATACATAAGTTCACTACTACAAAAAATTAATATGATAGAGTGTAAGACGGTAAATACTCCACTTGTAAAGAAATCGATGGAAAAGCGTTGTGATGATCAGGTTAGTGAGAATTTTCCATACCAAACTCTTATTGGTTCTCTTATGTATTTGTCTGTAAACACACGACCAGATATCGCGTATACGACGAGCTATCTCAGTCAATTTAATACGTGTTATACTAAAGAGCATTGGAATGCTGCAAAAAGAGTTTTACAATACTTGAAAGGCACTCTCAACTACTCATTGGTTTATAGAAAAAATGGAGAACTCTTAAAAGGATTCTGTGATGCTGATTGGGCAAACTGTACGATCGACAGAAGGTCATACACAGGTTATGTTTTTGTACAAGGTGGAGCACCTGTGTCATGGGAGTCGAAAAAACAACCCACGGTAGCGCTCTCCTCTGCAGAGGCCGAATATATGGCGCTTGCGTCCGCTACTAAAGAAGCTTGTTATTTACGCCGTTTTATCCATGAAATAACAGGTAAACTTACGCCAGTTAAGCTGTATTCAGCGTGGCTCTCCTCTGTAGAGGCCGAATATATGGCGCTTGCGTCCGCTACTAAAGAAGCTTGTTATTTACGCCGTTTTATCCATGAAATAACAGGTAAACTTACGCCAGTTAAGCTGTATTCAGATAGTCAGAGTGCCATAAATCTCGTTCACAATCCTGTACACCACAACAGGACGAAGTACATAGATACGAAACATCATTTTATTCGAGAAAAGGTCTCTTCTAATGTTGTTAAGTTAGAATATCTTCAGAGTTGTGATATGCCTGCAGATGTTCTCACTAAAACACTGGGGCCTATAGCACACAAGAGATGTGTAGCTGGTTTAGGTTTAATTTAATTTTTCTGTGCAGATTTTTTTTGTGTTTCACAGCTTCGATTATGTGGGGCTGTTGTAGATTATGCCTAATCTCAGCTGTGTAAACCAGGCCTTAGAGCCTACTGGCACGTTTTATTATTTTCATTGTGTTCTATTCTATTTTTATTTTATTTGAAAGCCTTGTTTACCTTAGCGCTTACTTCAATATAAACTTTTCACCGAACAACATCTTTCCTTTAAAATATTTATTTACCACGGTGCCACGAACCCCGTCGACCTTTATATCTACAAAACAATATCCGGTGGATGGGTCAATATCTTGCTAGTTTCACCTTCTTCAGTTTGAACTGATTGAAAAGTTTTTTTTTTTTTCTTTTCGGTTCTTCTTCATCCTCGCATTTTTCGCAAGGTTGAAATTGAAACAAATGACAAAAATAGCCTGTAAACCCTCGCACTATTTTAAAATCAGCTGATTACAGGATATTTCATGCAGATATAAACATAAGCAATCAAATAAAAATTACCTTTGATAATATTTTTTAAGATAGAATTTGATAGATTTTCAAAGTCGGGATGTTATTCGACTGTGTGATGAAACAGGAAGTTTCAAAATGTGCGGGACAAATTGTACTTGTTCATTTAGGAATCCACG
Organism: Sesamia inferens; assembly: GCA_037179545.1. NCBI lineage: Eukaryota > Metazoa > Arthropoda > Insecta > Lepidoptera > Noctuidae > Sesamia > Sesamia inferens. The sequence goes on along the minus strand of CM073935.1, from coordinate 8,058,939 downwards.
TTTCATGGTTCCCACATACTTTAGCCCACACTGATCGAATCCCAACATCCTTTGGAAATCTGTAAGTAAGATATCAAAATCTGTTAAAAAACAGACAAATTTGAATGCCTACCCCGAATGAGGTAGCATAATTATCTGTATCCTATGTTTTTGCCTGAGTTACACTCAGTCAAATATAAAAAGTTTGATTAAAAATAGATTAAAATACAAAAAATTAGAATTTCCTGCCTACCTCCTAAGTGAGGCGGCGTGATTTTATGTCTAAATGCCAATGTGTTATTTTTTTTTTATGATATAAACTAGCACTTGACCACACTGACACTTGACTTCTTATTCTAGGAATTCAGCTACCTATATACCAATTTCATCGTAATCAGTTCAAAAGTTTGATCAAAGTCGTTTAAGTAACAACAAAATTAGAATTTTTCATGGGAATACAACACCGTAGTACAAACGAATATTTGTCGATTTTAGCTAAATAAATGCATTATTTGATAATATTTGGACAAAATAATATTTACAGATGAAATGTAATATTGTCCTTTTGTAGGCTTGAAGTCTATTTTTATAGTGCTAAGTCGGAACTCCTTTGGTTGCTTGTTGTTGTAGCTGCGTACTGAACTTAGTAACACGTTATTAGTCTCCATAGTGGTAAATTCAGCAACAACAGGCCGGTTACCAGGTTTCTCAGGCAGTCACACAGCCAGGCACGTAAACGACAGCACTTACACGAACAACTATCGCAGATAGATCATATTCATTGAGCGGTATGTTGCGAATCTCGTTGCAAGAAGAGCATCATAATTGTTGCAAATCTTCGACTCTCATCTGACTGACTTGGTGACACGGTGCAATTTAATTGCTTATACCAGACACTAAATGGATCCAACGAATAACTCTCATCGTCAAATGGTGTTTAGACAAAGCAACTTTTATTGTTGCTTCAACTTAATTAAAGCCATTGACAAATAAATTGCACCCTGTTAACCAGTCTTAAATTTTATATGCAATATCCCTGTATATTTGTTTGTCTTTTTGTAATAAATTAATTTGCTTCCTCATGTCATCGTATTGATTAAATTTATTGACATCTCTATTTCTTTGTTACCTTTTTGAATGGCTAAATTTTGCGATTTAAGCTCTGCTACCTCCGAAAATAGTTTAGAGAATCCGAGAATACACGGCAGCGCCGTGTATTCCATTCCTATTTACTAACACCCCCACTTATCAAAATAAGCTAAACATTATATATTATAAACTTACAATACCAAGCATGTTCATGAATTTATAATGCTTTATATGACACAGACCCTTTGTTAGCTGGTCAGCAGGCATTTCCCCAGTGGGAATGTATTTAATCTTAACAATATTATCATCCATGATGTAATGATAACGCACATCTATATGTTTTGACCTGTTATGATACTGTTGACTAGAAGCTAATTTCATGGCACTCTGATTGTCACAATGTAAAACTATCAACATCCGACTAACCAGTAATTTCATTTATCAAAGGAGAATGCCAGATTTCGGCCTACACAACTTTCAAAATTAAATTCACGATTTCACAAAGTTCTTACCTTCAACAATTTAAATATAAAATACAAACTTAAAGAAAAATATTTAGTATTTTACGGGAACTTGTCCAATAAAAAATCATTTTAATAAGTAATTAATTTGAGTTCTTATAATCCTGATTTAAATAAAAGAAATGTTGCCAATCGTGCAACTTTAATCGATTACACTAAATAAATAAAATCCTGCCGCTGTAATCGATAATTGTATTTTAAAAATATTTTTAATTATTTAGATAATTCTAAATAAAAAAAATACTCTACTTTTATTTACCACCTCATTATTCTCTTTTCTTATTTATATTTTCGTCCTATTTTACAGTTAATAGTTTTATAGATCATTAGAAATCGATTTTTCATCTGCGGTCGATAACATAATAGTCTTGTAATAGCAACCCTGCACGCGTGTCTAAACTGACAGTCTGACATTGACACATCTTGTATTGTTGTCGGAGTATACTGTATTCATTGTTACGGGAATGGACTTCACTTTCTAAGGTAAAGTACGATTCATATTAACAGAATGTAAACTATTTTAGCCGAGCTAAATGTTGAATTGTAACATAACTGTATTTTGTTTGTTTTAGATTCCAAATGACAGTGTTGTTTGTTATTACGGTTGGTTATTAATTGAACAAGCAGCAATGCCCCCACTGATTACTGAATCCATTGTGCATCGAAATCTTTGTATTGGTTGCGGTTATCCATTGCGTGTAGGTCAGAAAGAGGCTACACTATCAGATGCGTGATAGAGCAACAGATTCCACCACTACTGGTAAGCAATATCCTTCAATGATTGTATGTGTTGCTGCTGGTTGATATGTATTATTCTGATTGTAATAAGATATATCTGTTTTTGTTACAGCTCAGATCAACAGATAGTAAAGCAATCTGTCACCCATGTTGGCAAAGAAGTTACCATTCTGTTCAATGGAACTTAAACACCCCATATATATTGTATTCCATTCCTATTTACTAACACCCCCACTTATCAAAATAAGCTAAACTTTATATATTATAAACTAACAATACCAAGCATGTTCATGAATTTATAATGCTTTATATGACACAGACCCTTTGTTAGCTGGTCAGCAGGCATTTCCCCAGTGGGAATGTATTTAATCTTAACAATATTGTCATCCATGATGTAATGATAACGCACATCTATATGTTTTGACCTGTTATGATACTGTTGACTAGAAGCTAATTTCATGGCACTCTGATTGTCACAATGTAAAACTATCAACATCCGACTGACCAGTAATTTCATTTATCAAAGGAGAATGCCAGATTTCGGCCTACACAACTTTCAAAATTAAATTCACGATTTCACAAAGTTCTTACCTCCAACAATTTAAATATAAAATACAAACTTAAAGAAAAATATTTAGTATTTTACGGGAACTTGTCCAATAAAAAATCATTTTAATAAGTAATTAATTTGAGTTCTTATAATCCTGATTTAAATAAAAGAAATGTTGCCAATCTTGCAACTTTAATCGATTACACTAAATAAATAAAATCCTGCCGCTGTAATCGATAATTGTATTTTAAAAATATTTTTAATTATTTAGATAATTCTAAATAAAAAAAATACTCTACTTTTATTTACCACCTCATTATTCTCTTTTCTTATTTATACAGCATGACATTTTAGTCGTCTTACAAAGATGGTGCACTGACTGTATCCGACATGATATATCCCTAGCCGCGATTATTTGTTTTGTACCTTTAATTAAGATAATAGGTATAGCGAAAAATAAATAATACATCAGAAATACGAAACATCCTGTTAATAATGTTTATGTATCAAACGGACAAAATACCCAAATCTATTGGTCAATTCATTTCATTCATCATTTTCTGAGACAAAATAACGTAAGTCAATAAGAATGTCGGGCGCTATCCTTTAGCAAGTGCGGCGCGCGCGACTGTTGGTGTCACTTTCACTTAAAAAATAAATAGGTGGGCTCAGCTCAGTTTGCGTTCTAACCCCGGAAGCGAAACATTGTGCGCGGGCGACCGGGAATCACGTGTTATTCGCGATCGCTAGTACGAGAGTAGAGTACCTAGTGCAGTCAGCTGTTTAAGATTATCGTTCAGTGCGAGAGTACCTAAACCGCGAGTTTGGTGACAGGTGGATCGGGCGAGGTGGTCCCTTGGCGTGGCCACCTCGCAGCCCGGATTTGACACAATTAGACTTTTCTTTTTGTGGTCTGAACTAAAAAGACTAGTGTACACCGAAGAAGCACACAGTGTAAAACAATTAAAACAGCAAATAATTGCTGTTTTTGATACAGTGAAACAAGACAGAGTGACTTTAAATAAATTAAAAGACAATATTCAAAAACGTGCCTCTTTGTGCATCGAACAAAACGGTAGGCAATTTGAACAGTTGCTGCAATACAGGTAAAGACTGCTTATCCATGTAAATAAAAAGTGATCATTTGTAAATACCAAATTAGTAATTAGTGTAAATAATTCAGTTAATTCCCATTCTTTAAATACGCCAGAAACACAGGTGCCCGGCAATGTACTCGTTCTAGTAAACAGTGCGAAGTTACGAACATTTCTAAAATGTTTGTGAAAATTGATACCTGCCTTTGTGCGTGAACACAAGTCATAGCTGTAGACTCACGTCGACGTGTAGGTACACAATTGCGAACAAAATGTGCGTGAACAATTTTGGTGGAATTTCGTCTAAATTACAACGACAAATTGATTGAAGTTATTGAAATCGGCCGTATGATTCTTACCTAAAGCTACCTTGTAAACATACACACTACCTTGGAAACATAAGTATATCTGGTGCTGGTCAATCATAATTCCCATTTCGGGCGCGCAAACAAGTACAAACAGGTTTGCGCCCGAGAGGCCGGCTCGCGTTGATAGGTACACCCTTCACCCCGCCCGCGCCTCTCAACTATCAGTCGCTTGATACTTAGTTTGCAAACAAATATTTCACTTGCACGTCATAGTAGATAAATAACTGAAAAAGTTTGTTAATTAACGATGGATTTTGTGTAGTACCGTTTCAATCACTTTGATTCGGTTTTAATACGAAAAGTGTTTTTGACGGTCCTAAGCCCTATGAATGGAGAATTGAAATTAAGTGGATTTTAATTTACAACTGACCTACGCACTGACAGTAAGAAACCTATCTTGCGCTAGTTGAATGAACTCTGACAAAGACACCGCGCCCCGCGCCTCGCCCGCGAGCCACTCCATTGATACCTGCGCTCGCGACAGGATGTTTTTATTATTTTTAACGACGTGATAATAATGAACATAATTTTTGTTTTTAAATTAATGAAATTTCATAAATATCTATTTTTATTTTATGAACGTTAACTAGTCATTGGATACATGATGTGGACTGCTTTTGTAAGACGAATAAAAAGTCATGGTGTATTTTCGTCCTATTTTACAGTTAATAGTTTTATAAATCATTAGAAATCGATTTTTCATCTGCGGTCGATAACATAATAGTCTTGTAATAGCAATCCTGCACGCGTGTCTAAACTGACAGTCTGATATTGACACATCTTGTATTGTTGTCGGAGTATACTGTATTCATTGTTACGGGAATGGACTTCACTTTCTGAGGTAAAGTACGATTCATATTAACAGAATGTAAACTATTTTAGCCGAGCTAAATGTTGAATTGTAACATAACTGTATTTTGTTTGTTTTAGATTCCAAATGACAGTGTTGTTTGTTATTACGGTTGGTTATTAATTGAACAAGCAGCAATGCCCCCACTGATTACTGAATCCATTGTGCATCGAAATCTTTGTATTGGTTGCGGTTATCCATTGCGTGTAGGTCAGAAAGAGGCTACACTATCAGATGCGTGATAGAGCAACAGATTCCACCACTACAGGTAAGCAATATCCTTCAATGATTGTATGTGTTGCTGCTGGTTGATATGTATTATTCTGATTGTAATAAGATATTTCTGTTTTTGTTACAGCTCAGATCAACAGATAGTAAAGCAATCTGTCACCCATGTTGGCAAAGAAGTTACCATTCTGTTCAATGGAACTTAAACACCCCATATATATTCCATTCTATCGCGGGTCACGACGTCGAGCGGTCGTGTGCAGTGACTGTGTTCCCCAGTAACTCTTTGATTTTTGTGCTCTCGTCTGATTGGGTGTTCGTTAAAATTCCAATTCCTTGTCACACCTTAAGTGTTCTAATAGACAGGCGCCGCCTTTTGGGCGGTAATAGAGTGAAACAAATAGTTTTTATCGTGTCATCTAAATCCGTGGCGCTCTAATTTGCTCCCGAGAGTGGTGAGTTTGAAGCTTGTGACCGCTGCATTCGGTGGCCATGCGCTATCGCCCCGAACCAAACGAACTAGCCACCGAGTGACGAAGTTGCGGTACCGGTGTGTGAACAATGCTACGGGCTGATGTCATCGTGAGTGCTACGGCGTGCTTGACTGCTACGAGCCTACGATCTTGCGCATCGGCTACGCGCTGTGCCGCTACGGGATTGCCTGAGACCCACGCATACATATTGCTTCTTTGTTTCCTGCTTTCTAAAGTCGAGTGTCGGCTGGCGCTTGGAAATGCCTCGCCTAAAACGCACTCTCCCAGCGACTCCCGCGTCTACAGCTGCTAGTAGCATGGTTCAGTCAATGTCTGATTCGGACATTCCTCAGGCTATCACAAGCAGCCCCTATGAAAATGTCAACACCACCTCGCGATACAAACGTCCACGTCAAGCTTTTTCACCTGGTAGTGAACTGCTGGACTTCAAACATGAAATTTTAGATATGCTAAATTCTTGGAAGGCGGAGGAACAGGCAAATTTCCAAAAGTTTTCTCAAGAACAAAGCTCATCCCTCGCCAAACTATTTTCAGAAGTAGCAGAGCTTAAATTGCAGAACGTAGCCATTCAAAAGGCAAATAATGAAATTGAGAAGTCAATAAGTTTCATTAATAATAATAATAAATTTATTTATTTCTCCACAAAGGTAGTTACAATTCTACTAAGATAACAGTTTAAATATTTACAAGTCCTTTGTGAGAGCTGGTGTCTGAAGTAGGTTTCAGGAAAACCTGTAGTACAGATCAACAGGCTCCCGCCGCCTCGTAGTGAGCTAGCGTATTGTACGAGCATATCACGTCTTAAGTATAATTGTTAACTAACTACATTGAAGTGAAGACAATACTTATAAAACTTAAACTATGTTGTGTAGTGAGTATGTTGTAATTATTGTGTGTATGTGTGTTGGTGCATGTGTGTGTGTGTGTGTGTGTGTGTGTGTGTGTGTGTGTGTGTGTGTGTGCGCGTGTGAGGGTGTGTGTGTGTTTGTGTGCATGTGGTGTACGTTAATTGGAGTTATAATTAAGGTTTTATTAGAGTTTCAGTATTTTCATAATCTTGTTGAAGGAGCCAATTGGTAACGATAATTTTACATTCCTTTTTAGGTTTAGGGTAAATATTTAGTATTTTGTTTATTTTGTTATAAACAAGGCCTCCAAGATAGCAGAAACTAGTTCGTGCGAGGAGTGTGGTAAAGGAACTGGTGGAACAGACATTGTGTTTGCGTCGCTTGTCGGCCAGCTTGAGTGGGTCATATGGAGTTAGTGAATGCGATCTCAATGTTACACTCAGAATGAACTGTTGTCGGACTGTTAATATTTTACAAGTAGAATAAAGTTCGGTCGTCGGGTATAGGAAGGGGAGACGCCATCCAACCTTTAGTATCAAGCGTTGTGCTCTTTCTAATTTTAGAAGTGATGTCTTTGGAGCACCGCCCCAAGAGAGTATACAGTACGATGCTATTGATTGACATAGAGCCAGGTATACCATTTTTATCACTGATATGTCCGCAATGTGACTTAGGTTTTTCAAGATGAAAATGAACTTACGTAATCTGGATGAGAGTGATTCAATGTGTTGATGAAACTTTAGTCTATAGTCAATCTGGACGCCTAGATATTTAATAGAGTCTGTGCTACTCAAACTCGGACAAAGGCAGCGCGCGTTTGGTTTGCAGTTGTGGGCTACAATAGTGAAGGAATTAGATGATGGTTGGCCAGAGCTAGTAAGAGAAAAGGTAATATACTTTGTCTTGTCTATATTCAATGTTAGTGAATGTTTAGAGAGCCATTTTGAGACCAAATTGAATCCCGACTGCGCATGACTGAAGGCATCTGTCCATGACTTACCATGAAAGATTAGTGCAGTATCATCAGCGTAAGTAAAAAATTTCCCGTTTTGAAGGGAGTGATTACAGAGGTCATTTATAAATATCAGAAATAGAGTAGGGCCAATGATACTGCCCTGGGGAACCCCATAAGTAACAGAAAGCTCATCGCTGACGCAGTCATTGATCTTAACGCGTTGTCGGCGTCCTGTCAGGTAACTTTGAAAGAAAGCAAGCTGAGTTCCTCTGATGCCTATGTATTCTAGCTTTTCTAGAAGAGTAGGGACAGAAATAGTGTCAAAGGCCTTGGCCAGGTCCAAAAAAATACCAATTACCTTGTTTTTATCGTCTAGCTCAGACACCACTTTATTTGTTAGATTCAGAACCGCGTCATTTGTTGAAATTCCTGACCGAAACCCGTATTGGTTAGGTGATAATATAGAGTGTGAATTTAGGTACTTGACAAGTCTTTTGTTTAGTAATTTCTCTAAAATTTTTGACAGAGTTGGTAAAATAGAAATGGGTCTATAGTTGTTCACACGCGTCCTATCCCCACTCTTGTAGATAGGGTGAATAATAGCTACTTTATACGCATCAGGAAATACTCCAGATTCAAAGGCCAAATTAGAAAGAAAAGTGATAGGGGGAACCAGTATATCCCTGAATCTTTTCAGAAAAAGTCCAGAAACATCGTCGAGGCCCACTGCACAATCAGACCGCAAATTCATTATCACTAATTCAGTTTCAGCATTATCAGTTGGATTAAGAAAAAATGTATTTAAAAAAGGTGTAGTGTGAGTTGAGGGAGTAAGGTCAATGCTTATATTGTCCTTATCTATGGCCTCTGCCAGTGTTCGACCAATGTTTACAAAAAAGTGGTTTGTATCGTTAACTGATGATAGCGGGTCTGTAGGGGATAACAGTTCCGCGGCACATGGTTTAGGTTTCTTTGTAAAAGTAATTGTTTTCACAGCATCCCAGAGCTTTTTAGTATCTTTTTCTGCGGACTTTAACAAGGATTTTTCATAATTATTTTTGGCCTTTCTGAGAATTTTAACACAATAATTTCTGTACCTATTATATGTAATTTTTATTATATCGTTAGTGGGTGATTTTTTGTATTTGATATGTAAATGGTCTCGATTTTTCATACATTTTAACAACCCGATAGTCATCCAAGGTTTTGTTAATCGTTTTCTATTTGGCACTGGTTTAAGTATACAATTAGTGATAAGGCATCTGTTAAGGGAATTTATAAAATAGTTAGTAGCTTCATTTACAGATTTTAACTGGTACATAGAATCAAAATCTAATTTTTTTAGATCCATTTCAAGTTTTACGTAGTCAAATTTTTTGATAGTTTTATTAATGTTTGTTTTAGGAAAACTATGGCAAGAGCCCAGAAAAAGTATTACGGCGTCATGATTAGTTACTGAGGCATGGGCAACATAACAATGTGCTGCATTTTTGGTTCTTAGAAGTACATGATCAAGGCAATTTCTGTTTCGAGTAGGTAATGTGTGCGCTGGAAGCATACCGTAAAAAGCGGCCATTGAAAAATACTCCGAGGATCGGGGATCAGTGTTGTTATCCTTAATATCAATATTTATATCGCCCGTAATTACTAAATTTTTATACGATGAGTAATTGTTAAGAATCTGGGATAGAGAATGTAAGAAGTTAGTAACGTTGTATATTGAAGGTGGGCGGTAAATTGCAATAATGGCCGTATCTTGATTTAAAATAATAATCAGACGGTTCGCGTCATTTAAAACTGGTTCGACAATAGCAACGCTATAGTTCTCACGGTAGTACAATACTACGCCTTCATTCTGTGTACAGTGCCGTGTGGTAGAGGTGGAGTAGTATCCGTCAAGAGTTGGGACGGGAGGAGAATTCAACAACCAGCACTCCGTTAAAACAATAAGATCCCATTTTGTGTTAGCACGATGTAAAAGAGTGAGAATGTTGGGGTAATTGTGGGACAAACTTCTAATATTTTGAATTAAGATGGAAATTGCCTTATAGTGAGTTTTGGACAATTTTACACAGTCTTCTATCAAACAATTGCTAGATTTCGAAACAGATATGAGGTCAAGATCAGAATTGATGTTCACAAGGTTGTCGAATTTTAATAGACATAGTAATAATCCAGGATACATGGTATATGTAGGATTTTAAATAAAAAAAAAAAAAACGTATGGCACTCGGGGACTGCCGCGGTAAAGCTATTGCATAGCATTTTGTATCAATTTATGCAATTATAATTATTTATTTATTTTATTTATGCAGTATTTCTTTTTCTTTGATATTAATTCAAGTTACACTTTTTGAGCGTGGTGACCGATAATAAAACAAATTTTTCTTTTATTAAATAAATAAAAAGTTAATATTATTTAAAATATTTTTATTATTTTATAATACATGTGGGTTTTATTACCTTACAGTAGCTGTTGGTTATTCAGGAATATTTATCATTGAAACTATAGGTTTATGATAACTGAAATAAGAAACATAAGTTTGCGACTTAATATCCTCTAAATACCTAGAAAATACCGCGTCAATGGTGGTCCCATATTTTGTTGTGGACTCTTGTGGATCATTATTCATTTTCAAATTCAATGTTTTTGATAGAAAAGTTGTCAACCGCTCTGATTTTTTATCAGCGAAGTTAATGTTGAAATCGCCAGCCAAGATAAGTGTAAATTTATTACCATTTGTACCAAGTATTTTCGAGCCTTCTTCAGTGTACTCCAGTAAAGTGCGATGAATAAAATGCTCTACCTCGTCCAATTTTGGATTCGGAGAAATGTAAATTGCTACCATAACTATTTGTAGGCCATTTCTAAGTCTGCATAAGCACGCACAAATATCTCCAACAACAGAACGCCTAACATTAACATCGCTAACGTGTGCAATATTTATTTCAATATTCGGAGTCATAATATTAGTAATATCATTTTTATTTTGATAAATAGCTACCCCACCTTTTGAAACAGTATCTCGTTTGAACTGAACAATACAATTAAAATTAGGTATTTCAATTGGATTATCATGCGTCATGCAAGTTTCGGTAAGAAGTAACACATTTGTTTGTCTCGTAACTGAATCTTGAAATCGTATTTATGACTATTTACTTTAGACTTTGGCAGTTGAAAGTCATTATTGAAATGCCATTTCTATTACTAATGAAATCTAATACACTTTGAGCAATCGTCTGAACACTATTTAAAGACAGTCTTTAAATTCTTGCAACAATTGAAAAAACGGCCGCGCACTTTTTACTCTATAAAATCACGCGCTTTTATTTAGTAAACAACACTATAAATAATTTAAAAGTCCAATGAAAAATTAGCGTGACATTCATCTTAGCTTTTCCGTTAAAAAAAGCTATTTTATAAAAACACTACTAAATTAATTTGAATAAAAGTACTTAATAATTAATTATATGAAAAGTTTTTAAGGTAGCCATGACAACGTCGATGACGTCTATGACATATCTCTATAGAAGACCTATTTCAGAGAGAAAAATAATCGCAAGTTTAGCACATCGCGACTATCAGTAACATGGCAAGTGTGTAGAACTGAGTTCGCGCCCTGCAATATGCATGCTCTTTTTGAAAATCTATAAATTGTTTTCAAAAGATGTAGCCGCACGCACACAAACATACCGTGCCGAAGACTGCCGAACTGAAACGACGTTAGACGATGTAAGGCCTTCAAGCCACACCTCCGTGCCTGTACTATTATAGTATGTAATTATGTAAAAATTGGATAATTACAATTTTAGAAAAAAATATAAAAAAATAGAGTATTGGAAGAGGGTAGTGAAAAAATTGTTGTTCATTAGTGTTTGTTTTGTTTTGTAAAGAGGGATATTTTTGTATTTTGTTGCATGTGTTTGACTGTATGAATGTCTGTGAGTAAATAGTTGAATGTTCACAATACTTAATCCTAGAAACAACAGTAGTAACATACTGCAATATTATAAGCATTATATGTAACTGGCAACTAATTATAACTATAGGAAACGATTTAAAGAAGTGCAACAAGACACAAGTGGAGTAAGTATAAATGTAGTCCAGTACATCTAGTCAGGCTGTTCCGGCAAGAGACATAAGCTGTTTTACATCAGTAATCCGAATTTTCGGCATACCTTCATCTTTCCGAAGAAATATTTGACCATGGTAAGCCCAACAGAATTTATAGCCGCGTTCGATTTTGAATTTCCTTGCAAGATAAAAAAGTTTATTAGTATGTGAAGTTAAGCTTTCTGATAGGTAGATGGGTACTTCGGGTCCGTTTATATTTAGGGTAGTTGATCTTAATTTATTTTGGCCTTTATTGTAAGCTTTATAGCTCTCAACAACCTTGTCCTTAGCCATAACGGTAGTAAGTTCAGCAATTATGACTTTACCGGACTTTTTGGTGTTTATTCTAAATATATCCTTTATTTCAGTTTGTTGCACAGGTACCTTTAAAGACTGAGTCAAAGTTATAAAAGTATTCGCAAGATCCAATTTTGTTTCTTCATCCCGAGAGCTGGGATATTTCTAATCTCCAGGGTAGTAGACCGCACACGTCTCTCGAGCAACTCGATTTTTTCCTCTAATTCCACAATATGTTTCCTGTCTTCCCTTTTTTGCTCCTTTAAGTCTGTTATCTCTTTCATTATATTATCGTATTTAGTCGACAGGAAAAAATAAACAAAAATAAACAATAAACAATACGACGACATGATGACGCAGATTAATGTAATGAAAAGAGAAAAACAAATGTATAGGGATTGCATACAAAACTTAGAGATGTGTGTCGAAGATTTGCAACAGTTGTCATGCTCTTCTTGCATAGAGATTCGTAATATTCCATTCAAAGAAAATGAGCGGGCTAAAGATCTCTCAGCGATAGTTGCTCGTGTGAGAGCTGCCGTTAACATGCCTCTTAAAGACAACGATATCCGCGACGTTTATCGACTGCCTGGGAAACCTGGTACCGCCAGACCGGTCGTTGCTGAATTTGCCGCAATGGATACTAAAAACTTATTATTGAATTCTGTGCGCAACTTCAACAACAAGCAACCAAAGGAGTCCCGACTCAGCACTACAAATATAGGAGTTTTTGGAGACGAACGTCCGCTATATGTTAGTGAGTACCTCCCAGCCAGCGCAAGGAAACTATTCTTTGCTGCTCGCGAGTTTGCAAAACTTAAAAATTATAAATTCTGTTGGACGGTAAACGGCAACATACTATTGCGGAAGGAAGAAGGAGTCAAACCAATACGGGTCAAATCCGAGCAGACGTTACGTGATCTGGCACAAATTAATCTATGACTAATAACCTGCTATAAGTTATTGTTTTGTTATACTGTGTTCATAAAATTAATAATAAATTAAATTCCAAAATACTGGAAAAACTAATCAATAATAGATTAATAACTTACCTGAATAAATACAATATTTTATCAGACTCTCAGTATGGTTTCCAACCGGGTAAGTCAACCCAGGATGCTGTATTGGCTCTAACCTCCATAATCACCGATCAATTGGACAGTGGGGGTAGATGTTTAACGGTATTTTTGGACTTAAAAAAGGCGTTCGACACCGTCTCTCCCCACATTCTCCTGCAGAAACTAGAAAATATTGGAATAACCGCCTTGGATCTGTTTCAGGATTATCTAAGAGGAAGGGTCCAGAAGGTTAAGGTGGGGCAATCTGTAAGTGCCGAGACTAAACAGACCTTCGGAGTGCCTCAGGGTTCGGTCCTGGGGCCAACACTTTTCCTAATTTACATTAATGATCTCTGCAATTTAAAATCTAGCAATACTAAAGTTTTCTCATATGCTGACGATACTGCCACGGTAATAACAGGAAATTCTTGGGACTCCATAAAAAGGGCAGCATCCCTTTTTATGGAGTCCCAAGAATTTCTCTGCTCTAGCTATCACTGCCCTGTAGCTAAGGAAAAATATGCTTACCTTAAATACCTCAAAGACCAACTACATTTGTTTTGCAATTAACGGTAGAACCCAACCTAGCCCCGGTTATAGTCTTAAAATACATGATTGCGTCAGTATTAACAACAACTGTGATTGCTCTACAATAAACAAAATGGGTACCACAAAATACTTGGGAATTATGATTGACGAAAGACTGTCTTGGCATTCTCAGATTGATCTAATCGTTGGTAGAATTAGGAAGTTGATATGGATTTTCAAAATCCTTAGACACTCGGCTAGCATTGAACTACTAAAAAAAGTCTATGTTGCCTTAGCTCAGTCGATCATGATCTACTGCATTCCAGTATGGGGCGGCGCATCAAAAATTAAATTCCTAGAGGTGGAGCGTGCTCAAAGAATACTCCTAAAAGTAATGTTTTTTAAAAAACTAAGATTTCCTACAACCACTCTTTATTCAGAAGCCAACCTTTTAAGTATACGCAAACTGTATATTTTACATACCACTCTAAGGAAACATAAGTCCCTTACAGTTGATCCTACTATTTTAACAAAAAGACGAAATTACGAAGTAACTAAAACAAGTGTATGTAGAACTTACTTTGCTAAGCACCAATTTTCAAATCAATCTTCGCATTTATATAACTCTATTAACAAAATTCTTAAAATATATACAAAAACTACTTTGTAGTGTAAACGGATGGTGACAGAATGGCTAAAAACTCTAGACTATGAAGATACTGAAAATATGATTGTCCATATTATTAGCTAGTTTTGTTGTTATTAATAGGTAGTAATATTTCATATGTCAGGTGTACGCTTGTTATATAAATATAATAAAAATAATAATTAAAAAGTAAATAATTAAAAGCAAAAGTAAATTCAAATATAGGTATGTCCATGTGTATATTAATATATAAATAAATAATTTGTTACACACACACATACACACAGTCCAATACACAAATACAGACACATCATACACACAAATACTTACTCACGCTTGCACACACACATGCTTACTTTTAGTTTGTTTGTTTTATATTTCTTAATTTAAAGGTTTCAATTTAATTAAGTTGATAAGAAATATGTAATATGTTAAGGAAGAGCGGCCTCTCCTGGCACAAGTGTTTTCAAACTTAAAAGGAGAGGTCAACCTCAATTTTATTTGTACCAACTTAGGTTTTAAATAAAATATTTTTCATTTTCATTTTCATTTTTCATAAAAGCTAACTTCTGTTTTGTTGTAAGTTTTATCACCTGCATGTTTATTTTTATTAATACTGTTTGTTTTGAGTATATATTAAGAACTACACACCACAACAATCATCTACCACACACACGTAATCCCCAATACGTACACTCTCCATCCATAAACCCCTGGTTACTCACAGTGTCATTCCTCACACACTTATTCGCGCTATCAATACTATTCTTAACTATTTATATCCACGAGTACATAACAATTATTGAAGAAGAGAAGTTTAACTTGAACTCTTCGGTTGACAAAGAATGCCTCTGCACGGTAAATGTAGCTGATATAGTTGCTGTCTGCTTAATCTGCTCATGCATAAATATGTGCATTCACTTTATATTGGAATATCCTATTTTCTATCAATGGCTAACCACATTAATACCCTTGAATTAGAATTAGATGCCTACCAGGTATCAAAATCTTACAAATTACCATTAAGTGAATGCATAACTAAAATACCGAAGACGCAAAGAAACATATCCATACTACAACTCAATATCCGTAGCTTAAACAAGAACTTCGATAGGTTTATAGCATTCTTACATCTCTTTAAAATTGATTGTGATATTATAGTATTGACCGAGTGCTGGCTAAAGTCTGCTGTAATTCCCAACATGAATGGTTACAATGTCCACTTCACAAAAAATACAAAAAACCAGAATGATGGGGTGGTCATGTATATTAGGTCTTCATTGCACTGCATCTTTTCTGAACCTGATATAACTGACACAAACTGTATACTTTGCAAAATTGACAATAATATTGGCATCTTAGCCCTATATAGATCACATAACTTCGTCCACATTGATAGTTTTCCGAACAGCTTGGATTCCATTTTAAAACCTCTAGCAAGATTTAAAAACGTTGCATTAGTCGGTGATATCAACATAGATATCAAACCGAACAATAAAGATAGACATTCGTACGAATACCTCACGTTCACTGCTTCCCATGGTTTATTACCGGCGCATTTATATCCTACACGAGTAAATAACTGTTTAGATCATATTCTGTTAAAAACAAATCACCCAGGAACATCCATTGTCATAGATTCACCTATTACCAACCATTTACCTGTATTCCTAAGTATCAACTTAGATATTCCTAGGCCCAAGCCCACCTACACGTCCAAAGTTGTTGATATCTCAAACATACAAAACGTTATTGAGAGCATTGATTTCTCCCCAATCCTTCTTTCAAATGACACTAATGAAGCAGCAGACATGTTAACAACTTTATTGACTCAAATTACAAGAACACTCGCGTCTCCAATGTCTCTCGTAGGAACCGCAACATCAAGCCCTGGATCACGCCCGGATTACTTCGCTGTATTAGAAACAGGGATAAAATGCATCTTAATTTAAAAACACATCCAAATAACCCTATCCTCAAATTAACGTATTCCCGCTATCGCAATTACTGTAATTCTTTGCTCCGGAAATTGAAAATATTATATGAGAAAACTGAATTTTTGAAAAGAAAAAACAACTCCAGAGCTACATGGGATCTAATTAAATCCATAATGCACTCGAAATCCACAGCCATCCATTGAAAGAATTGCAACAAATCGAACCTGACAAACTAGCATCAGCAAACAGAGTAAACAATTACTTTGTAAATGTAGGTAAAATCCTAGCTACAAATATACGGCAGGGAGTGAATATAACATCACACCCATCAAGTTTAGCTTCAACTTGTGACTCAATGTGTCTCCTGGAAACCGACGACTCTGAAGTAGAGCGAATTATAATCAACTTGAAATCTAGTTCTGTGGCTGGAATTGACGGGATTTCGGGACATGTATTGAAGTTGACACGCAATATTCTAATACCCTACATTACTCATATCTGCAATCTAGCAATAAATACTGGTGTTTTCCCGGACAGTTTCAAAATAGCTCTAGTACATCCAATTCATAAAGGGGAGAACAGAGGCTGTGTCCTATATCTATTCTACCAACCATTTCAAAGATTCTGGAGAAGATACTGAACAACCGTTTGCTTAAATTTTTAAATGCTCACCATCTTCTCTCCGTCAACCAATATGGTTTCATAGCCGGAATTGCAACAGATGATGCAGTTATTGCACTCTCTGATAAAGTGACTCAGCTCATGGACAAAAAGCAGCGGTGTCTGGGTTTATTTCTTGATATCTCGAAGGCTTTTGACACAGTCTCTGCGCCCATACTTCTGACAAAACTGGAACGCATGGGTATTCGCGGCCCTGCACTTGACATCTTCTCAAGTTACCTGGAGAATCGTTTCCAACATGTTCAATTGGATGAGGTAACAAGTGATAAAACTAGAATAGAATATGGCGTGCCGCAAGGCAGCATTCTAGGTCCAACCTTGTTCCTCATCTACATCAATGATCTGTGTTCACTCCCCTTAACTAATTGTTACATATTTACCTATGCTGATGATACAGCTCTATTTGTTCATGGGAATGATTGGAGTGAAACAGAAAAATATGCTCAGATGGTATTGGACATTGTCATGAACTGGTTAAATAATAATTTATTAACTTTGAATGCAGGAAAAACGAAGCTTATTTCTTTCTCCCTAAGTAATAGAACTAAGCCAATCATATCACCTGTTGTTAAAGTACATATAAAAATCACTGGCCCTAGGGGGTCACCTTGTTGACAGCCAACAGCAGATTCCATGAGATTGTCCCGAAATAGTAATTTAGAAGGGTGTCTGTAACATTGCCAAATGAAACTATAAATTTGGGGTATTTCTTTTCTAGTTTCTGCCAGCAAGGTGTCCCTATTAACAGAGTTGAAGGCATTCTTTATGTCAACCTTCAGGATGACCTCACCTTTTCCAGAATTTAGGTAGGTCGACAAGGCATGTACGGCAGCCTCACAGCCCCTTTGGAGCCGAAACCTAGCTGCAGGAGCTGAAATTTTTCCGAAACAACCTCACCATAAAATTGACAACAGATTTTGGCTGCCATACGACGGTAGATGGTGCCCACGGCAATTGGACGAATGCCGCCATCCTTCTTACGCAGGGCGCAAAGATTAGCCCCGTATAAAACATCAATGACTGCCTCATTCACTTTGCCGGAGAGCATAAGATTTATCAGAACCGTAAGCTCCTTCAAGAGCGACTCACCAGCTGCCCCGGCGCCTGAACAAATAAGGTCCTTCAGGTGCTGAGGACTCAGACCGTCAAGACCTCCAGCCGATCCGCTTCGGAAGGAGCGAACGGGTGTGATTAGATCTCGACCTGTAATGGTGAGGGAGTGGTGATTAGGATCAGGGGGTCGGGAAAAGAGAGGCCATCCGCTGCGGCAGGATGTTTGCTCAAAAGAGCAGCGAGTATTTCAGGGGAACACGGTGCTACCACATCACTGCTAAAAAGAATCCTGGCAGCTCCGCTAATGTCACCCTTTTTTTTTTTTTTGCCGGGTTGGAAATCCTCATAGGATGCCCGCCGCCCTGGGGTGGGCGACGGGGTATGTCAGACTTTTACTGACTAAAACCACCCCGGTGTGTCTTCTATCACGAGCGCGCGTGGGGCCGCGGGAGTCTAAATTCTTCCACGGCCCCACATCCTCGTGCTGGCCCGGTCTGTCCAGGCCTCGTCTCCTGCACGGGGTAGTGGGGTGTTAAACTACCCCGTGCGTACCCAATGGGGGGCGGGGACTTCCCCATGTCCCTCGCCCCTGGACCCAATCATGGGGGGCGGAAGAGGGCGTTATCCGCCCTTCCTCGGCGCCCGGTGCGTCTTCTGCGGCCCGGGAAGGGAGTTGATATCTCCCTCTCCCGTTCCGCAGCTTCCTTCTGCGACATCACGTCTTCGCAGAAGGACACCACCGCGTCCCACGACTCTGAGCTGCCGACCATCCTCCGCACTACTGCCGGCAGCGTCAGGTCGCCTCCTACTTCATTTGTGAGGACACGGCGCTGCTCCTCCCAAGCTACACACTCGGAGAGCGTGTGCTGCGCCGTGTCCTCCCCGCATTGGACGCAGTGGTGGCACCGAGCGTCCGGCTCCCTGCCTAAGCGACGCAGGTACTTGCCGAAGCAGCCATGCCCCGACAGTACCTGCGTCACACTGAACGACAGGGAGCCGTGCCTCCTCCCGAGCCAGTTGTCGAGTACTGGCCGGATCGCCTCGACGGTAGCGAGGCCGGCGGTAGGGCGCATAAGCCTCTGCCGCCAGTCCGCCACCAGGACCTGACGGAGCTCCTCTCGGCGCAGCTCTATCTGCCGCTGCACCGGACTGGAGCCCCGTGTCCGTTCTTCCTCGCGCCATCGGTACAATGACGCGAGTACTTTCGCCTCTAGGTCCCAGGGCGGGGATCCGGCCAGGACGCAAGCCGCCTCGTAGGAGCTAATGTCACCCTCCCCTAACTTAGATTCCACGAGATGAGATATACCTCTTGTAGGCGTACATCTCTGTGTCAATTTGGGATCTAAATCAAAAGCCGAAAGGTTGCAATTTTCTTTAATTTGTGCCGTCAAAATCTTTTTGGTAGCCAAGTTCTTTTTCAAATGTAAAATTCTGAATCAATTCAATTCTAAAAACAATCTTTCACACGGGACACTCGTTGCCAGAGCTTTGAGTTTCTGGCGCGCAAGAACGGCTAAATGTGGATATAAATTTTGATTCATCATCCACCATTCAAGTGGTGATTCCGTTTTAGTCAGAATTTTATCATCAATATATCTCTGAACTTCTACCAAGCTCTTGAATATGCGGTGCTGCTTGGCCTGATATTATTCATTTTTTATAGTAATGACTCCAAATAGATTTTACGTTTTCACTCTCGTTATTTGAAGATTGTTCTGTAGCAGGCTCTTAATTTTTTTCAGAGATCATAGTTGTTACCTGTTAACAATGATACCACCGCCGCCAGTGAAAACCAGTAGTACCGCAGCGGGGCAGGGTGCGGAGCGCGCGGGGCGCGCGTTCGTCCACCAAGACAGTTGCTGGATTCGACCTCTAACGAACACTAGCGTCACACAGTTGTTCTATTTATAAAATTATATTGTTTTACCGTTAACTTGTATTTATAAACTATTAAACTACAAAAATCTACGGAACACGCATTTTATTATTTTGGAGTCAGAACAATATCGCCAACATTACCAATTCTATCACATATCTTTTTGTTGAATCTGCAGTTTCTGCATTTACAAAATACACCTGTACCTTGGATCGAGAAACATGCAAGTTGTGAATGTGCGTCTATTTTCTAAACCAGAAAATCTCGATACTAGTCCATCAAAAAAGTCTTGCCTACACTTTTCAATTTCTGAGAAAAAGAAAGAGTCTTCTGAAACCATTTCCACCAATGCAGATTTTAGTGCTATTGTTATTGGAATCACTGAGCTGTCCGTTACATACTTATCACCGCTCATTTCCTTCATTACTTCTTCGCACGGCTTTAAAACAGATATCAGTTTTTCAATAATGTTCCAATCGTGTGCAGTTAATAAAGGAATATTGGCGTTTAAATTTGAAAGTGCACTATTGATTTCTTCTTTCAATTCTAAAAGCCGCTCCAACATATAAAATACTGAATTCCATCGCGTAGAAACTTCTTGTAGAGGCCGTTTTCTAGGTTTGCCGGCTTGCTCTAGGTAACGCCTAAGCTTTTCCCAGGCAACTGTACTTTTTTG
Source organism: Sesamia inferens (assembly GCA_037179545.1). NCBI lineage: Eukaryota > Metazoa > Arthropoda > Insecta > Lepidoptera > Noctuidae > Sesamia > Sesamia inferens. Next base: position 8,038,359 of record CM073935.1, on the reverse strand, counting down.
AACTATGCAACAATTGCTTTGGCTTTGTTAATGGTCGTTGTAATCACTTCATTTTCTAACGCTTTATTTACAACTAGATTTAAACAATGCGCATAGCGGTTAAAATGTTTCCACCCTAAGCATTTTTCAATGGCACATTTAATGTTTGAACCGTTGTCTGAAACGGAAATAAGGATCTTGTCTTCGATATTCCACTCCCTAACAATTCTTGTCAACTCATTGGCTAGAGCCACTGCCGTGTGTGAGACTCCGTGCAATGCGCAGCATTCTAACAGAACAGATTTGAAAACCATATTTCTGTCTATGAAATGTCCCGTAAGAGCCAAAAACCAATCACCATTGAGAGATGTCCACATGTCTGTCGAAAAACATATCGACAGAATGTTATTCCACTTCCAAAGCAAGCAACTCTCTGACTTCACTTTTCGTAACTTCGTACATTGAAGGAAGCATATTATTTGCGAAATACTTTCGTGCTGGTAAGGTGTAGTTCGGGAATGCGAATAATATCAGCTCGCGAAAGATTCATTAGACAATCTATGTCCTTTTTTATTTTTGAACAGTCTTTGTGTAGGTGTGATCATTGTATTTCTTACGGGTCTTTGAATACTTCCTATACACGTACGGGTACCACCTGCGGATGCAGGTCCAACTGGTTGCTGCCTGGAAGTTGAGGGAGTATCTTCTTCAACTTGTATCGCCGCTGCGGCTGTTGCTGCTGCCTGAGCCGCCGCCGCCGCCGCTGGTACATTTCTAGAAAATAATTGTACCGTACCATGCTTCCTCTGAATATGCTTCGTTAAATTAGAGACAGAAGCTTTGTACGAGATTTCCATTTTGCACTGGGCTTTATAACTGCCCTTATCGTCAAAATGATCCCATGCCATACTCCTTTTTGGAGCCATATTTACAATAATTATATTTAATATTGTTGGCAAATAAGAACGCAACCAATTTATTAAATAGTTATAAGTTGGCAATATAGTTTCGTATTGTAATGTGGTAACACTGACTGTAGTCCTGTCATGTAAGAAAAATCCTCCTAGTTTTAACAATACACGTTTATGTATTTTCTTAAAACAATCCTTTATTTATTATTTCTACCTAATTATCAACAAATATAAGCACAAAAAAACCTATAGTTTATATACGTGCAACACCAGGCCTTCCGCTTACAAACTAAACACGCCACCACCTCTCAGCACAATCCAATTTAGTATATACCGAACTTAGCAAATTATAGTGATTTAGTTATTAAAGCAAAAGTTAGTTAAAGTAGGAAAACCACACACCAGTCTAATATTCTCAGTATCACAAACTAGGCACAGATATTAATTTTTTGTAAGAACTAGGTAAGACTCCGTTGTTGCAGTACATATAACTAACTGAATAAATTCTTTCTTTTTTTAACCGTTTCTTCAAAATTCAAATAAGAATTAAAACGAGCGAGAAAGGAACACATCATGCTTTTGCGTGAAAATTTGTATCGATACAATTAAACCGAAACTTTAAAAACTCAGTCATATGGTCGATATTAGATCCGGGGTATTCATTTCACTCACACATTGATCGAGCGCGGCTCGCGTAGGAAACACGTACCTAAAGCGTCGTGCAGATCCGTGAGTCATACTAGCCACAAAATAGATACTATTTTGTTTTGCGTACGAACACGTCCTAGCGGATCTGTAAGTTTGCATGTGTATTTGAGTTCGATACTTTAAAAATACTCGATACGCGTTTGAACGCCGATGCGAAACCTAGTTTTTAAAAGTATTACGTGAAACCTATTCCATAAACCTGTACGTATATACTATACGTCTCACCTTTAGTGCGCAGCTATCAACAGCTCGCGCAGCGAGAGTTTGGCTTTGACCTTCGGGTGGACGGGATTACTGCGCATGGGTCCTGTCACGCACACAATACTTTTCCTTTTTTATGTACCAGGTTGGATATTTGAGAGGGTCAAAATTCATGTACAGTGGTAATAATGCTAAAAAATAATACGAAATAGATAAAACTTCATTTATTAAAACTATTGATAGAGGAAGGGGTGGTAATTTGGAACCTCACTTTGTTTTTTGAGTATTTTAAGAAACTTATTTGACTAATCATCACAAGACTGTATCTGTATATTTAAAAACTTATTAGCTTTTATATTAGAAACTAATTTATAAAATAAAATCACCCATTATAAGAAATAATTTGCTTTATTGGAAAATGAACAAAAATGTGTTCGGAGCTCTGGTGCTGGTATTATGGAACCCGGGTTCCAAATTACAAGTATGGAATTCATTTACTTGCAAAAATCACATGTGTGTGATTCACATCCGTGTCGCACCCTGAGCATTGAATATGCGCCCACAACCTACATGGTTGGCACTGAATCCAAGTTCCACCCTGTTGATCGTTGGAGTAATTTTAAGAACAAAAAATGCAACAAGCGTCATCTTGGTTTGTGGGCTGGGCATACGCGGTATCATTTTCTGATATTACAGTGTCACCTGAAGAAACAGAAGATTTAGAATCCGAAGAGGTAGAATCCTGGCTGTTTAGAGAAGCTCTTGAAGACTTTAAAATAGTCTGCCCACCACTACGCCCACGAGCTCTTCCTCGACCTCGTCCTCGACTTTTTCCTCTCTGGGCTATAGACTTGATTGACTCCTCAAGTTGCTGTTTGTAAGGAGACCCAGTCAATAAAGTAGCAGCAGATGACTTACGGCCTCTGTTAGATCTTTTATTCTTTGGTGTCGGCACCGGTAAGATGTGTTCAGGAAGAACAACAGGATTGTTATCAATCACTTGCGGGGAAGTCTGATTTGCCTGTCCAGGTAGGTTGGGAATTAATTGTGTCCTAAGCCATTTTTCATAATTCTCGTAATTCTTTCAATTTTTTCATAATTCTGTTTTAGTGCCGGCTTTAAAAGCATTTGGTTAAACCCAGCTTCAGATCCTGCGTGGACTATCACGACTCGTTGTCCTTTAGAAATGGATTTTTTTAGTCCTTCCGTAGGGCCATCGCTCCAGGCTTTGGTTGTTGAGTGTGATGAATCTACGTAGGATTCATTTTTGTAAACAATGAGTCTTCCTTCTTGTCGATATTTTCTTATTTTTCTTAAATATTCAATGCGTTGTAATCGAATATTCGATGTTTCTATTAGTGATTTACGGTTGTTTTCAGTTTTTTTTCCTGCGAAATCCTAACTCGTTTACAATTACACGAAGACTTGTTTCTGTCCCTTTAAAGTTTATATCTTCCTCAAGTTTCTTTTTTAGTTTCCCAATGGTGGGAAGTTCATTGTTCGTCTTGTGAAAATTATGTATACTTCTTTTTATAACACCTTGGTCAAAATTATGATAGTCATTTATATCGTTAATGAGCGGTTACAGAAATAACAGTGTTTTAAAAATGTGTCGGCTCGGACTTTGATAGTTGCAAGCGTGCCGCCGCGCGTGTTTGTGGGTATGACGTTGACCCCTGATGTGAACTCTATTAAATCAGCTGATAGGATAGTTTTTCAAGTTTTGTTCACATTGCGCTTTTTTGTGTAATTATCGAATCAGAAAAACCACCTGTGGGAAGTTCAGAATCATGTACTGGATCCATGGTATTTGTTTGTGCGTCGATGTCAGAGACACCCTTTATAAAGCTGAAGAGTTTGTTCGTTTGTGCGAACGCGCTAATCTCAAGTCCGATTTGAAAAAATCTTTTTGCGTTAGATAGCCCATTAATCTAGGAAGGCTTTAGGCTATACAACACCACACTGCGACCAATAGTAGCGAAGCATAACTAACTCCACGCAAACGAAGTCGCTAGCGGTCGCTAGTCATCAATAAAAATACCATGCCGCGGCCAAGACGATCAAATCTTTCTCGACAAAGCCGCAATGCAAGAGTAAATTGAAATATTGCTAATGAAAGCACTGAAGAAGAGCAAGAAATTGCACTTGAAGAGTGCCGCCTTAATAGGACTCGACTTAGTGCTTCACCCACAAGATCAAAGGGAGGCATTTTTCCATGTTTCTTTATTTGTCATTGTAGCACCTTGTGAAAGAAATAATGAATTTCTTCGTGTACTTCGTAAATTATTCAGCTGTTGATCTCTGAGGTTTGCGCGACGATTTGGCATTACCAACTGAGCCGTTTCATGGGCTGCCTCCCATTGTTCTTGTGAGTGAGTTTTACTTTTTGGAGGTACAGGTTACCAGGATAGCAGAAAAGTGTAGAGGAGAAGTCGAAACAATGAAGCTCATTCATCATTATTATTAAATTGCTTATTTGCTCACCGTTTAGACCTACCCTGGACTACGACAAACATTTTAAAACCAAAATCAGCTCAATCGGCCCAGCCGTTCTCGAGTTTTAACCAGACTAACGAAAAACAATTAATTTTTATTTACATAGATAGATGATATAATTCAAAGATTATATATAAGTTTCAAACTACATATTATAATATATGACATAAGTTCTTTTAACATAACTTGAATATTTTTATGTTATAGGTAGGGATAATCAAACTAATTGAAAACAACATTGACGATTCAATATTTTTATTTTTTTTTTTTACAGAATCCAATTAATGAGCATATAAAAGTTATTGGAAGGAGAATCATTGATTTTCAAAATTTTTTTTTTTTTTTGAGGGGTTGTTTGAAATTGCAAACCATAACGATCGCTTTGAATGTACAGTCGAAAGCACATCAAGCATCATGCTTATTAGATTTTCAACTTTATATCTATAGGGTTAAAGCTCAAGGTTGATAGGGGATATTTGATAGTTTCGGGTAGCTTGACCTCTCGTCCGTACATTGAAGAATCTTATTCGCTACGTGCGAAGTGGGGTGGGTGGACGGGGTAAAGAGAACGATCGCTGCGCTTGTTGCGGCAAAAATGTGCAACAAAAGGGGCTCAGTCACGTCACGTCAGTCAGTAAACAATCAAACATGTTAATGTTGTTTTGAATTTTTTGAAAATAATGGGTCATTATTGTTGTTCTAGACAAAAGTGGTAAAAAAGTCAAAATTATTATGCCCCCATTTTTTCAAAACAAAACGAATTCTCTCAAGAAGAAACCGAAAGGACTTATGATATTGCTCGAGTAAGAATTCATGTCATTCATATACCGGGTACTTGATAAAATACCACATAATTTATTCAATATTGTATTGATGATATTGTACATGTTTGTTGTGTATTAGTTAATTTATAGTCTCCAATCTTCTCCAAGAATAATACTGTAAAAGATAAATAAAAACAAACTTTTGAAACATATTACTGTTTTTTATTTTATAAAGTTTTGCACTTACTATACAAAGTTTAAAAACTTATGTTATTATTATTATATTATTAATAACTTAGTTAGAAATATTCTTTAGTTAACACTTTATTAACTGACTTTGGTTGTATTACAGTAACGATATTAAATAATAAGTGAGCATAAATTAGAGGTATTTTTTCCAGTAAAGGATCGTTTCTGGAAATCAATACAATAATTTTGGTTACTATCTTTGGTTTTATCTTTAACAAATTCTGTATATAATGCTGGTAAATAATGCTCAAAATAAAAACAGGGTTGCAATACAATCAAGTTTGTTTGGGTTTAAAATACTTGACACTAAACTTTGAATGGATTTATTTTTACGTGATTTTATACTATATATATTTTTCCTCGCAGTTATTCTTAAGTGTCTAATAGCATACCAGTTTGGGCATGCCGATTGCTTCATTGTATCACAACAGATGTTATTAATATCTTCATCCGTTACAGATACATGTTTCTTATTAAATTCTTTCCGATATTCTGCTAGTAAGTACTCACATTTATATAACTGGAGTTCTTGTCGGACTGTAAAAAAAAAACTTAAGCTAAGCAGTCTTCTTTCTCAACGTTGTCCAACGTTTCAGATATATCGTCAGTTATTAGGCTTGTATCTGGAGTCTGCACTGTTGCCTGCAGTATTTGTTTTAAAGATGACTCTTGCAGCAATTCATCATGACGTAATATTGATTGCGATTCACAACATTCAGTCTTGGATACCGATCGAAACATTTCTTGAAAATATCTCCCTTTGGAATATTTACAATCAACAAATTGACGAATACTGGGTTTTCCCCATTGTTGTTCACTGCTCGTTTTTGAATTACTAACTTTGTTGTTAATATAACATATTAAAGCAGCAACATGTTTGCACTTCCCGCACTGGTTATAAAAGCAGCTGCATTTAACTCCAGTGACAATCCGAGCATTATCGATCTGTAATAAATGAATAAAAATGTTTGACATACTTTATCTAACTAAATGTTTAGTAGTTTAGTCATGTTTTTAGGTTAGGAGAGTACTTACGTTTAAACGTGTTTTATAGGGTGTTAAGGTCACCAATGTTTGACGAATGATGGTGGCTAGTATTAAATAACTATTGCTATTAGTTCTCAGTTCTTCTACATTCCTTACATGTTCTGCTAACACCAATTTATTTCCTTTTAACATAGTTTGGGGCTGGAAACTTATTGTGTGTTTTACACTCTCAGAACCAGTTTTTATAATAACGTTCATTTTTCTATAAACAGTTTTAAATAATTCCTCTAAAAATACCATTTATTGTCTTTCTAAATATATTTAATTTACTGTAATCTAAACAAAATAAACAAACTCTTGTTATTTATTTTTTGACATATGCCCCTAAAACTGCGTTTGCAAGATGGCGCTACTGCCGTGCACCTTCCGAATACTAATAAAAAAAAAAAATAGGGTTTCTATCCAAATTCTTCTTTCAATGTAATATGTGTGATTCTAAATTCAAATTGAGTAGTCACGACGAAACACGAACACGAACAAACAAATGAACTAAAAGTCAACGAAGGCGCCGTGATCAGGAGCCATCATTTCAGAAATAGGCCTCACAAATTTAAATGAAGTAGTTGCATCGATGGACTTACCTGTTATGTCAATATTCATTTATAGTAAATGTCATGATAAAGTAGGTGACATGTGGAAAAATGCTGCTAAAGAAAGTATGATTGTCATAGCTCAGGAGGTAACAGCTACTGTTCGATTATGAGGTGACACTCATGACATCCCGATGATACCAGTGAAAGTAGACTGTTGCTGGAGCAAACGTTCATATAAAAATAAATACATATAATGCATTGTCTGGTGTTGTAGCTACTATAGGACATCACTCAGGAAAAACTCTCTACATTGGGGTCCGGAATAAGTATTGTGGAATTTTTGCTAGCGCAAATAAAAAGGAACAAATGCTTAAAAATCGCGTCGGTTCATCTTCTAGTATGGAACCAAAAATACTGGTAGAGGGATTTAAGTCTTCCGTAGCAACTCGGAAATCAACAAGAAAGTATAAACCCTGAAATAAAAAAAATAAAAAATTGCAATTCAGTGTCCCTTGCTGCCGCGCGAAGAATACCCAAAGATTGTAAACGAGTGTCCTGCTAAAGCAATATGAAATATGCTGCAGGTACCAAAATTAGTTGGATTTTTTTTTTTAATATTATGTACACGTGCTTGACCGCAACTCCGCCTAATGGTAAGCAGCGATGCATCGTTGAGAGTAAAGCGCGCTAGTTTATTAAGACCCTATTCACTCTAGTCTTGAAGACCGTTTGCAACTGTTCCAGACCCTTGATGAACACAGTATAAAAGACGAGGAGAAACTCTTTGTTCGGATCGCATTCGGGCAATCGCCGTACGACGGGTCGTCCGAAGATGGAACGAAGATGGGGAAACTCCCGCGCACACTATCCAAAAAGCATCTTATAGAACACCAAAAGGCTTGCTACTCTTCGCCTGCGCTCCAGGCTATTTATTTATTGTAGAGACGACAGCACACCAAGCTACTACAATCTGTCAGATTTCTTTATTAGATTTTCGTAATTATTTTTAGTAAAAACAAGATCCTTTTTCACTAAAGTTCAAAATATGGCATACAATTAAATAGACGTGTTAAAATTCAATCTTCATCAAAATCCTCGAATTTAAGATTGTCTTCCCTATCAATACACACACCGGTGTACATAACCTTTAGGGCTACGTTATATTTCTCTTCCTCTTCTGGTGACATTTCTACATTTTGTTTCATTGATTCCATTATTGCTTTTGGGATACTCCAAGTATACAGTAGGATCTAGTAATTGTATGATTTTCAACACTGCCGCATTGCTTTTTTCTTTTTCTGCCTGATTTTTCTTCTTCTCTTCACGAAAAGTCCTATTTAATCTTTTGGTGTAAGAGAAAACATTTCAAGGTGCCTCCACCACATCTAATATTAGCTTACCATGTTCCTTCGAAAAAGTCATCTCTTCTTCAGGTTCTTCAATGAAAGGAGAATCTGGGTTCATTATCTTGTCAAAGTAATTCTTCTCTTCCTCGGTAACTGCCAGGTTCCTTTTCATCGCAATCTCATTTAGGTGACAGTTTACACAATTCCACAAGGGCCTACCTCCGTCTTCTATTAACTGCACATCTAAGGATATACCATGCCTCTGCTTGGACCCAAAGTCTTTCATCCTCCATAATCTTTTACATGCAGATATGCCCAATCTAAGCCGTACGCCGTGCTCCCATATGGTTTATTGTGAGGGCTTGTACAGCAGTTGATGTGCTTTTAGCCACAAAGTATAGATCATCAGATAGATTCTTCCCTTGAGGTCTTATGCTAGGCTTCTGTGCCATATTGAGATACAAATTTAGAGTAGAAATACCATGAGGTATATTCCCCAATATTTTCAGGGAAGAAGAATGTTTTGTCTGGGCTCAAATTTATTCCTGCAAGCGACAAATTCTGTTTGTTTATGATAGCACATCTTTTGTTGTCTTCTGGATTGTCAGCTAAATACTTAGTAGTTGAATCATCACTGGACCTCATGCAGATCACTTTCATTCTATTTCCTTCACAATTCATATTCCCTGGTAGCAAACCAACTATGGTAGATACAGCATTTAACATGCCCATTAACATCCCCGGACTTGCTCTTACGAATCTCCCACATGTTGAAATGCGACCCTCTAGCTTGTCAAACCACTCTTTTGTCTCCTCATTCATTGAGTCTATACTCTGGTTTCCACTCTATCCTTGAATAATTGTCTTCATTTTGCACCATAACTCCGGGTCCTATTTGTATCTCTTTCCATGCTTGAAATAGATGTCCCATCAGGCATATCTTACTGAATAATTTCCCATACTCAGTGGGCTTGGGTAAATCCAACTTTATTCTGATGTCAGTGTCATAAAGATAGTAGTGGGTTAATGCAAAAATGCCAGGTGAGAGGCAATCATTCCATTTAGTTGCATTTTCAGTACCTTGACATATGTGGGTGGCTATACCATGACAGAGCATACACTCTTCAAGATTGTTGGTTGTCTTAGTTTTCTTTTCTTCTCCCCCTATAGATATAGTTGACCCTGGCAAGTGTTCAGACAATTTTAACGAATTCAACTCCATTATGTGTAGGAAAGCCCTCGGAAACATCGTTCCAGATGCTATAGCTCTTCTATATTTCTTCCCTCTTTCTTTATGTTTTATATAGGATGCAAACCTGCATACAACTTCTCTCATCCTGACTCTAGTCTCTTCTACACTCCCTGTGGTTGTTGTTTTGGCAGACGGTTTTCTTTTGTTTATAGTGATTTTCTGTTTTGTTACTGGGTCATATACAGTTGATGTTACGATCTTATCTGGGTCATACACAAAACGGGTTATAAAAATATACGAAATAAAAAGTCGTTGTTTTTTTTTCAAATCGGTCTCATTTATTAGGTCATCATACAAGTAATTAGAAATTAATCAAAAACCAGGTCGTTATTCAAATTTCAGTAAGTTATTCCACTTTAATTTTTTTTTACGTCCACAGAAAAGACCCCTTTCCACAGAAGAGAGGTTAATCACTCTCATATTGATATTTACTTGCCATTTAAACTCGTAATAATTAACAAAAGTTATCTAGCTAATTATAGGAACTTTGGAAAATACAAACAAAAAAAAAATCGATCAATGAAACGTATTTTTTCAAAGATGCAAATATTGAAATTATACTTAACATTTTTATTATTGTTCATATTAGCCTCTTAAATTGATCAATTAACAAAAAAAATGTTTTCATCACTATCATCATTTTCAAAGTACGAAGATCGTACTTTGGGTTTTTTTGGTGGTGTAACAGAGTTATCAGAATAGTTATTGTCATTGAGAATCCTCTTTCGCGGAGTACACGGTTGACTAGTTGCATTGTTTAAAAGTTCTGGAGAAGGTGTAACCATTATGGGCGAAGGAGTTCTTGGTCCAGTTATCGTTGAGATAGATGCTGTTCTGTGAGAAGATGGCGATGAAGATGAAGACGAAGATGAAGAACCTACTGTTGAATCTTCTACAGGATCTGAGACACATTCAATATTAATTTGTCCTATTTCATAATGAGGACAACGAACATGAGTGGCGCATGAAACACAGCTTAATCTCCTGGCGTGCAGTAAATTAGGTTCAGTAGCGTTCCATGCAACTTGGTGGATTTGAAAGGTACCTTTAAATGGACGACATTTACTTGCATCCGCCATTCTCTGTATTTCAGGAACATGGGTATCATCGACAGGGATAATTTCGATACCTTTACAATTGTCCCTCAAACAACTGACAAAACTGGTAATATTTGTAACATCTCTTCCATGGGCAACAATATTGTCACACGTCCGTTTCACACAGCCACCAAAACCATCAGGTGCCCCCTTACCGTGACCAGCTTCACTAAAATGCCACACGATGCTCTCTGCATTGGAGATTTTACTCACATAGTTTACAATTAAATGGAACATAGTCTTGTTCCGATATTGCGTTGTAGGTCCATCTCTTAGAATATGTAATTCCTTCAAATATGGAGACATAATTTTAATTTTTTCTATTATAGGTTTCAGATGTGCGCAAATAAGAACGGGATCGTGTCTTAAATTTTCAGATACCGAACAGAAAGATGTACTTTTTACTAAGTTTTGTGGCGGTTCTGAATTAGCAGAATATTAGACGCACGTGTGTAATGAAAGCTGCGATTTCGATCCCCCGAAATGGGCCGATTGAATTTCAGATCCGTACTTGCAAGAATAGTTTTCTGAAAAGTCTACATGTAGTAATCCCTCAGAAGATTTTGTTTTATGAATTTTATGGCGTTAAACTGATTGATAATGTTGGCAAGATGCTGCATGAATACAGGTAGGTTTTTATTTAAAATATTAATAAGCAATTGATGCGATGTCCTTACACTTTCTTTCACAGTTTTCTTGCAAATCTTCTCATTGCCTTTAATTATTACAGTACAATTCTTAGTAACCCATCTTTGGTAAATTATTGTATCATTGCCATTTAACAAAATGTACTTTGGAACTCTTTCAGAATATTGTGAACATTTCCGTTCCAAGCAAGAAACACTGAAAGCATTATTACAGCAAAGAGATTTAGCTAAATCGGTGGACGAATTATGATTTAATATCTTATTTTGGTGTAAGGCTTGCACAATATAATCATTATTCGTATGAACGGCACACAGGCAAGTATTTCTTGACGCGGCTTTAGGGAACATTACCCAGAATGGACGATATCGGCGGAATGTTTCGTATGAGACATTTAAACCAGTCGTGCTGTTAAATTTTTTATGTAGGTTTAGAAGTGTATCATTAAGAAGACGTATTTGCTTTTTGACTTTTCTGCGCGTGATAGTTTCTTTTTTACCAGCTGTTAGTCTGCTATTTTCATCATTGATTAAAAATTCATTTATCCTTTTTCTCAGGCCAATATTTATAATAATCTCCTGTCTTTTACTTTTTTTAAATCTTATTATTCGCATTCTATATTTAGCGAGCTTCCTTTCTAAAATATTTAATCTATCTATTAAAAATTGATTATGTGCCTTCAATATCCGGCGATTTTGTAATTGTATTGCTCTACCCACCTCAAGACGTGAGTGTGATGAGCGAGAAGAACTAGGAGAAGGAAGCGGTGTACTTACGCGTACTATTTCTTCCGTTTGTTTTCTTAGTCGATCTTTTTCACGTCTAAGCTTGGCTTTTTCACGCCACATTTTTCTCATCTGTCGCTGCTGTCTCGGTGTAAAATCTTTAATTGTCTTCAATAAACCATTTTGTTTCTTTAGATGATATCTTTCGCGTTCTTTTCTACGTCTTTCTTCTATGGCAGTAGCATCTAATTTAGCTCTAGATCTTCGCATGCTAAGTTTTTTCTGTTCACGACGACGTATTATTTTCTCTTCGTCAGTTATTTGGGTCCTGGACCTACTGGATCGAGGCATTGTACCTGAAACGAACCCAACCATGCTAAGCACCCCACATTTTGCAAAAAAAAAAAGTCAAGCTCCTTTTTTGGATACCAATACCAATAATGCAATATTTAAATCAAGCTATATCGGCCTGCCCACGTGTTTGACCGACATTGTAGTTTTGCTAGCATAGAAAACCGTTAAAATGTTATCATTTGTGGACATGCTTCTTTCCTGTGGACATCTATATTCACAGGTAAGATGTCCACAGAAGAGATATTTCAAACTAAAATCAAAGCAGCCATTTTAATTTTAAGGTTAGAAAAGCAACAAAAGAAACTTTGAAAATACTCCGCAAAAGGCATTTCGGCGCAATATTTACTAAAATATAAAATAATAACTTACCAAATTATAACCCAAGCAGAAAAGACGCACTGAACTTTGACAAAAACACTTAATTTTATTTTAATACTTTCTAAATTACAAAAAGACACGTAGCTGTACTGAAAAGGACTCCAACAAATGGCAGCTATCCAGTGTTGTCAATTTAACCCCTTACCGCATACCAAGCCATATTTGGATGACAAAGTTTTAGATTTTTTTATAGGCTAACTATAAACTGTACCTTAAGAACCAAACTTACATCTGAACCACAATTTCATAGTGAAACGGAACGTAATTAATTTGCAAATGACAAGTGTCATCTGTCAAATATATTGTAGGTTATGTTGAGCGCGTACGACGGTGTTGGTGTGCGATAAAAAGTTTCATTTTGTAATTGAGAAATAAATACTAAAAAGGTGAGTACACTCATGAAAAAAAATATTACTACATTCTTTTAACTTTCTAAAATAAGGGTAAACATTAATTTTTTTGGTTTTTTGCTATCTTCATATGATTTGTTGCGCTTTTTCTAACCTGCCATATTTGGCTTCGTATGCATTTCACACTAATTGATCGCCGCCATATTTGGCTTGGTATGCATTACAGAGTGCTATTTTTGCTTTTTCAGAAATGGATCCCGCCCGCTTTTATGGCTATTATAAGCATGTTAACACTATACCTGGTGATGGAAATGAGAGTGAAGATGACATTGATTCCGATTGTGATGAAAATTGTTTTACAAAATCAACTCTTTTACCCCCTAGAAGACATATTATCATACCTGAGTCGGATTCTGATTTTTCTGAAGAAGATGACGTGCCTTTGAGTAGTTTACAGTCTGCATCTACCTCTAAATCCAAAGGAAAAGCTACAAAAACAAAGGTCAACTGGAAAAACGGAAAAATGCCAGCTTACGATGCCAATAATTTTAAATTTACGGGTAACACAGATTTACCTGACAGTATAAAAAAACTGAGTTCCCCTGCAGAAGTCTTCGAGTTTTTGTTTACAGCTGATATGACTAACTTTATAACTGAGCAATCTAACCTCAAATCTATTCAAGATAATATTAACAAACCAGCAATGATTACGAAAGAAGAAATAGAAAAGTTTATTGGTATCATCATTTTTATGTCTTGTGTGAAGTTACCGTCAACTAGGAAGTATTGGTCAAAAGAAGTAGGGCAGTCGCAGGTTTATGAAATAATGACGTGTAACAGATTCGAATCTATCAAAAGATTTTTACATTTTAATAATAATGAAACTTTTGTACCTCTTGGACAAGATGGCCATGATAAATTGTTTAAAATTCGGCCTTTGCTGGACATGATTCGAGCGCGTTTGATGCTAGTCCCAAAAGAAGAGTATTTAGCCGTTGACGAGCAAATAATTCCTACCAAGTGTCGTCATGAATTGAAGCAGTATAACCCAGCTAAACCTCACAAATGGGGTTACAAAAACCTAGTTCTGAGCGGGGTTAGCGGCTTTAGTTATGATTTCGATATCTTTGCTGGAGATCAAAGCAATTCCTACCCTTCAGATGCGCCAGATCTTGGTGTAAGCTCAAATGTGGTAACTCGGTTGACATCTACAGTTCCACGACATAAGAATTACAAGATTTGTTTCGATAACTGGTTCAATAGCCCAAATCTTCAAGTATATCTTTTCCAGAACGGTTTGCTACCCTTAGGAACCGTGCGACTCAATCGTGTGCCGAACTCAAATATGCCTACAGAAAAGGAACTCAAGAAGCGTGGTCGTGGAAGCATGGCAGAAAAGGTAGCAGTCATAAATAAAGTAAAGTTAAGTCTGGTTTCCTGGTTCGACAACAAGAACGTCAATCTTCTTTCTGCTTACGTCGGAAGCGAGCCAACCACAACAAAACGGCGTTATGCTCGACAGGAAAAAAAATATATTGATATTCCTTCTCCCCAAGCCGTCGATATTTATAATCCACATATGGGAGGAGTCGATTTACTTGACTCCATTCTGGGCTATTACAGAATCCATTTGCGGTCTCGTCAGTGGTACAAAAGGATTTTTTTTCACATGCTGGACATGACCATTGTAAACTCTTGGTTGTTGTGGCGCCGAATAAATACAGACTCATCGTATATGCCTCTATTTGATTTTAAGCTAGCGATTTCAGAACACATGCGAAAGACAGGAAAAGCTCTTATGGTCAAAAAACGTGGCCGTCCCTCCAGCATCTTGGGAACTCCGACATCAATCCGGGGTGGTACTCCCCTCAATGTACCCGACTCGCCAGTACCTGCGAAAAAACCACGAAAAACTCCTGCCAGACATCAGGATCTTCCGTTGGATTCTGTACGCTCTGATGGGATTAGCCATTACCCAATTTGGAAAAAAAATACCCGTCAACTATGCCAATATTGTTCCAAATTTCGTTCCTTCACATTATGTGAAAAATGTAATGTGTACTTATGTTACAACGACAAACGAAACTGTTATAAAGAATTTCATGTAGCATAAGCATATTTTTCCCCAACTGCATAGGAAGCCATATATGACCGACCAACCATTGGTCAGACTGCATACGAAGCCATATATGGCGTCATTAAAAAACTTTTATTATATAAGCAAATATTTTTTTTTCTCACTTTGATCTCATTATGTAAGGTAAAATAAACACATATGTGCAAAAAAAATTTTTTTTTTCATCTCCTTCATAATTCATGCAATAAGGAGTTAAAAAATATTCGAAACATGGTAGTCATATTAGAAATTAAAATATGGTTGATTTTTAGGTCCCCCAAAAATACTTAAATGCCAATAACAGCATGTTTATTGGAAATAAAAAAAATATTTTTGTGCAATTATTAACAACTTTCTTATAATAATAATATTCATTATATATCACGTAAATGCGATAATGATGTTTTGATAAACATGTACAAAATAAATAACTACATCTAGCCAAACACTCCTACCCCGAATCTGAACAGTCCACACGAAGAGAATTTTGACACATTTTGAATTTTTTTTTTAATGAAGATTTATCATTTGTTAGCTAGAAATATTATGAGTAAACAGAAAAGTAACAATGATTTAACTAAAAAATAAATGTCTTCAGTTACTGTTGTAAATGTTTAAGTTATTATATCCGAACGCCCAAATGTGTATGACCCATCTATTACCTTGGTATTGACCAATCTCTCTTTTTCGAAACACTCCATTGTCCCTTTTACCCACCCTATTAGACTATGGCAGTCATCGATCCCATTTGACTCAAAGAAATTATACGCGTTTTCATAGGCCTGAGCAGCTGTTACACTTTGTTCCTGGAAAGGACAGAAAGTCTGTCTGCCACGGGTCAATATATCAGAGCTTGACATGTTAATTTCCTGCATAGATTGATCCACTGAACTATCAACTAGACTGTTGTATTTTAAGAGGAAATTCTCTACGCACTCCCTAACAAAAGCGGTAATATAATTCCCATGTACTAAGGAATGTGGGAACGTGTTGTCTCTCTTCTCCCAGTTTAATAGAGCGAAATCCACATCTCCAATTTTGACATTTGAAAGTCGGCCGCTCGAAACACCACGAAAGTCCCACGCTCCGCATTTTAAAATTTGTACAAATAGCAAAAGTGAGGAAAAATAGTTGTGTTATATATTAAATCACGCGCAAACGCAAGAGGAGTTCAGTGCCGCAAAAATTACCGGGCTAGGTGAAAATTTGGGGAAGTTACCATCAAAAAACCCCAAATTCGCAGTGGAACACACATAAAAGTGCATATTTCTTCCGAATCATCGCGGTGACCTGGTGTTTTTTCACGGGTTCCTGGATCGCCTCATCGCCCCCTACGTCGCTGTTAAATTCCCGGAATTTTTCCGTGCGTGCACGCCGAAATATAACAGTTTTCCTCCAGACGGGGGAAAAAACGTGGTCAACTTTAAGGCACAAAAACCTGTACCGAACACATTATTGGAAAGGAGAGGACCGAGAGTACTCAAATAGTGCTGATTGTATTAAGAAAAAGTAAAAGTGAACTGGACACGTATAATTTAGTAAACAAACATTCGTGCGGTCGTGTGACAGACACAGCTGGGTTGCAGCTAAAATATAAAAAGATCTTCAGTGATAACCTAGGCCGAAAAATTGCAGGAAGCTAGTTAATACGCCTAACTACACGGAGCACCAGTAAGAAAATTATTTGGTAAAGACTCAATCACTATATTAGTGGATGCAAAATGTTTTCCCCGATGGCAAATTCAAATTGGTATTGACTCGAATTAAAATTGAAAATAAGTAGGTATAGTTAAATATTTTATTAAGTAGTTAGTCGTAATATAGCCATAAGTTAGCATGTACAAAAGTTTCACTGAAATCGGTGGACGGATTAAAAAGTTATAGCTTGTTATTCTACCCACAGTGCTGCAATCTGACAGCTGTGTTTACAATATTGCAATTGTAACAATTATTATTGTGAGTTTACGTACTTAGTTATTAGTATCGCGCAGCACCAGCATTAATCTACATTTACTAATTTTTTATTTATATTTATTTCACCGTTATATTATATTAACTATAACTTATTTACTTATATTTATTAGACCTCCCGCCCCCCATACCGTACACTTCTTTCTAACCCAATCCCCGCGGCCCATCTTGGGAACTAAAGGCTATACACTAGTCGTGTTTGGGCTCTTTGGAATCGGGAGAAAGAGCCCAACCCTTTGACCCCGATCAAATCCACACAGCACAACCCTGGTGCTGTGTGCGCGTGATCATTCATTTTAGTTTTTTTTTTTTTGGCGGGAATCTTGAAAAAGAGCGGCAGCGAAAATTTTTCAAAATTTAATTTCAACAAATCTTCTGTATTTTTTTTTTTGTTGAAAAGTACCTAAAAATCTCACTAAGGGGTGTAATAAGCGGTGATAATGGAGGGAAATGAGGGGGGCGGAGATAATGCGCCCACCTTACATAAGCGTCCTCGTACCGAGGACCGAGGTGGTGACGATATAATAAACGGTATGACTGGTGGCGGTGAGTGCGGTGACTCTTACCATATTTCAAACCAAGTTACAAGAGACTATATCCAGAAAACTCTAATAATGTAGACTTCAAAGTGATTGTAGAAGCGACCAACAATGATCGTCTAGGGAACAAGAGCCCCATATATCTTAATCACATTTTTTCTACAGAAATTAAAGGTGTGACGGCCATTCAAAGAGTGAATGCCAACAAAATAGCAGTAATTTTCAAACAATATAATACAGCAAACAACTTCATTAATAATGCAGCTTTCCTTAAAAAACATGGCATGAGAGTTTTTATTCCAGCAGTACAAATTGAGAAAACTGGCATAATTAGGTTTGTACCAGCAAACATTTCTAATAAAGAGTTGTATACCAAACGTTCCTCAATATATGAAATAATAGCAGTAAGAAGATTCACCAGGAAAATTGCTCAAGAGCGTGTTCCACTACAGACTGTAAGCATTTCTTTTCTATCTAATGTACTACCTGATAATGTTCAATATGATTTGTTCTCTTATAGAGTGTTCGAATATGTTGCACCACTACAACAATGTTTTAAGTGCTTCAAATTTAACCATTCAGCTAAGATATGTAACAGCAAGCAAAGATGTTCTATTTGTTGAAGTGAACACTTATTTAAGGAATGTGACAAACCAACTGAGATCTGCTGCCTAAATTGCAGTGGACCTCATCTAGCGATATCTAGATTATGTCCAATTAAAATGAAGAAGATAATAGAAAAGAAAAATAACATAACTTATGCAAG
This sequence comes from Sesamia inferens, assembly GCA_037179545.1. Lineage (NCBI taxonomy): Eukaryota > Metazoa > Arthropoda > Insecta > Lepidoptera > Noctuidae > Sesamia > Sesamia inferens. The sequence continues at coordinate 8,019,932 of CM073935.1, read as the reverse complement.
TGCCACCTCAACCAAAATGAACAAAACAGCCGACTTCCCTCCACTTCCGCCTTCAAAACTTGTAAATAAACCAATATTAGTTAATAAGTTCCGACCTGTAAATAATACTGTAAATAGTGTAAACAAATTAAAAGATGTGTCTTCAATAAAAGACATTAAAACTCAGATTGTTTCCAATAAGGATGTACTTATGGCCCTAGTACAGACTTTGGTGGAACTGTGTAATAAAGGTGATAATACACCAACTACTCTCACCACTATCAAAGATGTACTAATTAAAAATTTCAAATAATGGACTTAGGTACCTCAATATTTAAAATACGTATTACTCAGTACAATATTCAAAGTGCAAATAACAAAAAACCATTATTGATAAAAATTTTAAAAGAACAAAACATTGACATTTGTTTATTAAATGAAACATGGTTTAAAGACAATAGTTTTATAATTCCTGGATATAATATTTATAATAAAACTCTAAAAATACACACAATTGAGTTGCAATATTGATCAGGCCAACCATAAAGTGTAATGTTATAAATACTACCTTTTATGAAGATATTCAAACAGTTGCTTTATGTTTATCCACTGTACAACATAGTAGTTTGACTGTGATCTGTGTATACTGTCCACCAACAGGCGGACACATACGCATTAACAGATTATATAATATAGTTAATAATCTTCCAAAACCTTTCTTTGTAAGTGGCGATTTTAACGCCCATCATATTGCATTTGGTTGTAAATCCACTAAAGGAAGGGGTCATGATTTGTTTAATTTAATAGATGAGCTGGATTTGTGTATCCTAAATGATGGTAGCTTTACAACTATTAATCACCCTAGACAAAATCCCTCTGCTATTGATGTTAGCTTTATAAGTGCCAGCTTAGCACCACTCTGTGATTGGCATGTGCATGATGACTCCATGGGGAGTTATCATTACCCAACAATAACAGAGATTTCCCTGGGTATAAATAAATATTACGTTAGTCCTCCAACGGATAGATTTGTAAATAAAAAGGCAGATTGGAAAACATATAAAACTCTTTCTAAAACAATATTTAAGAACTTTAAGCTTAGAACACATGATCCTATAAATTCCTATAATGTCTTCTGTTCTCATTTAGATACACTCAAAGAGCTTACAATACCCAAGTACACAAAAACAAATGAGTTTTTAAGTAGATCTCCAACTCCCTGGTGGAATAGTGTTTCTGAACAAAGTGTAATTGCCTCATACAAAGCTTTAAAATTATATAGACAGGTACCTACTATTGGTAATTACATAGAATACAAAAGAAAAGATGCATTAAAGAAAAGAACCATCTCAGAACAGAAAAAAAAAAAATAGGCTGGAATAATCTATGCAACACATTTAACAGAACTACACCTATATCCAAAATTTGGAATCTTTTAAAAATATTTAAATGCAAAAACAATAGAAACAAATCATACAAAGATGAGTTTATTAATTCATTATTAGAAAAATTATCAGATAACAGTGATTTAATTGACTTTACATGCATAAATAATTTCTTTGAAATAAACAATGATAACCGAAATTCAAAATTTCATGATCCTTTTTCCTTCATGATTCCTTTTCATGGTCTGAATTTACAATGAGTTTAGACTCTAGACGGAACACAGCACCAGGTTTAGATGATTATCCTTATATAATTATTAAAAATCTAGATGAATCAATTCAAAGACTCTTTCCTTGATATTCTCAATCTTCTTTGACACAATAAATCTATCCCGCAAACATGGAAAACTCAGTGTGTTATCCCAATACTTAAACCAGATAAGTCACCAGAGCTTGCCGATTCATATAGACCAATATCCTTGTCATCATGTATAGGAATTTTTTTTGAAAATATGGTTAAAGTACGTCTTGATTGGTATGTTGAGTCTAATGGCATCATTCCACATGTACAGTATAGATTCCGTAGAGGACTTAGTTGTGCTGATAGCTTTGTCTCTTTGATCTCTGATCTGAAATTAGCAACGAATAATAATAAAAAATAGACAAGGTGGACAAGATGGAAATGGGTCGATAATTCTCAACGTTTCCTTTATCACCGCTCTTGTGAATGGGCGTAATGAAAGCCATCTTCCAGATACGGGGGAAAATTCCATCCCTGAGACACTTGTTAAATATAATGTGTAACGGGACACAGATGGTGTGAGCAGTGTTTTTAAAGAAAGAAGGTGGTAGGCCATCTGGGCCGGCGCCCTTGGTTAAGTCCAATGAGGTTAGCGCGTCAAGTATGACACTCTTCTCGAGGTAAATATCCGTTATGCGTACAGAATTCTCGTAAAAGGTCTCTGGAGGTGTCCAGGTGGTAGAGTCAAAAGTTGTGGGCTCGTATACAGAATTGAAGAAACTAGAAAACAGTGAACATATTTCAGCAGGGCAGTTAGATGATACATTTTTGTACTGCATAAAAGCTGGGATCCCAGAACCTTTCTTTCGATTGGAGATATACGTCCAGAAGTGCTTAACATTAATGGGTATGCTTTCTTCAACAGTTTCCATGTACTTATTATAACACTGTTTACAGAGTAGCTTGAAACGTTTACGCTGAAGTGTCTGAGGACTCATGTGACTAGCACTGCCTGACCAGTCAATTTCAGGCAGATTGTAGTCACCAGCCACATAAAATGACTCAGTAGAGGGAGCCGTAAGAATACTTTCTAATGTGGACAGATGTGACACGTAAACGTCGTCCTGAGTGCTTGGCGGTATATAGGCAGCACTTATGACGTGGTGAGTGTTGGAGCGCGACGCGGGCATTTGGATCATAACGTGCTCGATGCCAGTGGTAGTGGGGCACGTAAATATCCGTACAGGTCGGAGCTCGCGCAAAATTCGATCCAGCCATCCCTTGCTGTTCACTCCAGCGACGCCCTAAGCCGAGGTTCGTACCCCACAGGGGGTGCCCTTAGTGCGCAGTCGCTTAGTTTTTAATAGCCCTGGCTGGAGGCTTTAAATTCATTTAAGGCATCCACAGGAAAGTCCGGTTAAGTAGTCACGGCCTCTCAAGGTCAACTACGAGATGCCATATCAAAAAAAAAAAGAGCTCGCGCAGCACGGCTATCAGAACGCCCCCACCCTCGCGCTTGTTTGTGGTAATTCGGTTACGATCGTCTCTAAAAACCAAATAGCGGTCATCAATGAATTCTTTGTCCAATATATTAGGTATAAGCCATGTCTCAGACAATATGATCACGTCAAACGACAAGGAAAGAATATTGGTGTACAGTGTGTGCAATTTAGTACGGATTCCTCTACAGTTTTGATAGAATAATGATATATTATTATTACCGAGCATTCCAATTAACTAAGTAAAAATGGAGTAAACAATAGGGGAAAGTAAAGTAATTATTATTATATTCAGGTATATTTAAAAACTTGGATTCCGTTCGTAGTGGGTAGCAGTAAAAAGTTAAGTCGAGTAGATGGTTATGAGTATTAACAGTTATAGCTAATGAGCAAGTCCTAAACAACAAATACAATAGGGCATTTGACTAAAAAAACTAATTAGTCCGTCAGTCAGATTTCCAAAAAATACTAGGCACGTATTTTTTCTTTTTTCATATAAACAAAAAATGCAGACGTCACAGTGCGTTGAAAACTCGAGTGACGTCACAGCACTGTACACTTTTTACCGGCCAGTGACGTCACCAGCCACCACTCCTGATCTTTGATGCTTTTTATATTTGTAAATGTTTATTGTTTTGATAAAACAAAAAATACGTGTCTAGTATTTTTTGGAAATCTGACTGACGGACTAATTAGTTTTTTTTAGTCAAATACCCTATTGACAAGTTACTGATACATGCACAATAATATAATCTATGGTAGTATTAATTACGTACGCGTGATAACAACACAAGAGTAAATAATCGCAAAACAAAAATATGAAATCAATTTCCGTCACTAAAACAACAAAGATATACTGACGGCATGAGATATGTGTTTTAGACATTTTAATACAATAAATCTGAACGTGTGGCCGTTTAAAATTATAATATATGTAAATAGTTATAATATGAATAGTTTCCATGCACAAAAACTTAATATCTTGCAGAATAAAGTTCTGAGAATAATATCTGGTGCAATGTGCTCAACTCCCATAAGGGCCATGGAAGTTGAGACCAAAGTGATGCCCTTAATCTTAAGAAGGATATTGCTTGCAGAAAGATATTGTTTGAAAATAATATCTTCGAAAACAATAGAATTATTAGTAAAATTATACCTGAGGATAGTACTTCTGAGCCACTGGTGACAGGAGAAGCTCTCTTGAATAATAACTCACCAACTCTATCGCAAATTTTGCTGAAAGTAAATAATAATTTTACTAAAATTAGAAAGCAATGGCCGTGGTCATGTTATTCATTTTCTTATAAGTCTATCACACATCCAATTAAAACAATACAAATGAAATTAAACAATAATTCTGACATGCAACAATTTTTAGAAGAAAATGACTTATGTTATAAAACTAAAAAAATATATTTTACTATCTATAAATGAAATCAACGCGCCTATCTATTTTTAAATAATTCTGTAAAAATTAAATATATATAAGATCGTTGTGAAATAGCTAAAAGTTCTTTTAAAATGGAAATATAGACAAATCTTTCATACATAAATGCGTAATGCACTACTCATTGGAATCATAACTATTAAATTTTGCTAATTTGTAAACTTCAGGAAAATTATTACAATATAAAGTATAGTATTGAAATTCAAAAGCAAGTAGGTTGAAAAACTTAAGGTCTTTTAAGTATTTATAAAGACGAACTGTCAATGCCGTGTTTTAAAATAATATACCTACACGAGAAACAAAACAATTTATTTGTGTGTACACACTACACAGCCTGCTAACCACATATAATATCATAATACTTTTTATAAAGACAACCTTTCTTTTGTGTTAAACCAAAAACTCTAAAATAAATGAATATTCAATTCCGCTTAAAACAACCAATATAGGTACATATTTAACCAAATACACCAATAATGAAACAACATAAGCTGCTAAAATAAAAAGGTATTTGAACGAACAACAATCATGCTATATTTCTGAACTTCTTAAATTCGTCGCATTATTAGAAGCTGTGCTTATCGTGCCCTTTAAAGCCAATGAAATTTCACGCACACGTACACAACAATTTAGGCACATAAGCAAATAATTTTATACACAGACAGATACAGAAGAGGCACATTTTGTAACTGCATACGCCGTTACGAGAAGTGGCGCGGGCGTCGCGACGAAGGCCAGTGATGTTTCGTAGTTAGCACTAGGCCCAATAGATGGCAGTAGACGATAGTTTGTAGTATATAAATTATTATATATTTTTTTAGAAAACTATTAGGGTATGCAGAGCTTTTCTGCTTGTATGGAGCGCACGCGCCTGGGTAGCTCAATATGCTTGGTGAAAGATACGAGTTTATCAAAGATTCCAAGTCTCGATTCAGAAAAAGTCAAGTTTAAAGGTATAAATGATATAGCGTCGTTCTCTGTAACTAAAGGTAGATTTATCTTGTCTATAATACACGATAATAATAACGAATTCCCTTTTCATTTTCACGTAGTTGACAAAATAAATCTTGACTATGAGGGAATCGTGGGAACAGATTTTCTTACAAAATATTGCGCCTCCATATGCTACAAAACATCTCAACTACAAATACCGAGTAGTCCACCTGTTAACTTTAAACTAAACCGCAAAATAAGTTATATTATTCCAGCACAAACTGAAATGATGATCGAGTGTGAAGTTACTAATCCTGAGTTAAAAGAAGGCTTATGTTTAAATACAAAGTTAACAGATAACCCGCGACTTCTTTTTTCCAAATGTCTTACTAGCGTCAAATCAAACAATAAAGTTAATATTTCCGTGCTAAATACGTTCCATGAAGACATTATTCTAAAAACAATTAAAATTACACTAGGACCTGTATCAATTATTCTCGAAACGAATCCTACTATCTCTCCGGGCATAACCGAAAATACCTTTTCTTGCTCACCTGTAACCTCATCTGATCTAGAGCGTGAATAAAAGGTACAAGAGGCATTGAGGTGTAGTCATTTAAATGAAGAAGAAGAGTTATGTTTACGCAAATTATGTTCTGAATTTCATGATATTTTCTACCTAGAAGGTGATATGTTAACGGCTACTAAAACAATTCAACATGAAATTCGTATTACGTCGCAAACTCCTATCCATGTCAAAAGCTATCGTTTTCCTGAATGTCACAAGGAAGAAGTTAGTAAACAAATACCTAAAGAAAATGCTGGAACAAGGCATTATCAGTCCGTCAGTATCTCCTTGGTCAGCTCCTATCAGGGTGGTACCAAAAAAACAAGACTCGTCTGGAAAACCAAAATGGCGAATAGTTATTGACTACCGAAAACTTAACGAGATCACTATCGGTGACGCTTACCCCATTCCTAACATTACAGACATATTAGATCAGCTTGGACATAGCAAATATTTTTCAACTTTAGATTTAGCATCTTCATTTCATCAGATTATGACCAAAGAATCGGATGCTGAGAAAACAGTTTTTAGTGTTCCCGGGGTATCAGGTCAACCGGGTCACTATCAATTTAATAGAATGCCTTTTGGTTTAAAGAACGCGCCATTCACCTTCCAAATGCTCATGAACGTCGTATTATCTGGGCTACAGGGTATTCACTGTTACACGTATCTTGACGATATAGTCATCTTCGGGCACGATTTAGCTTCTCATATATCAAAACTTAAATTAGTCTTTGAAAATTTACGCAAACATAACTTAAAAGTACAACCCGATAAAAGCGAATTCCTTTGCAGAGAAGTTCAATATCTAGGCCATATAATAACTGAACACGGCCTGAAACCTGATCCCAGAAAAGTAGAATGTGTACAAAAATTTCCAGTTCCAAAAAACCCTCGAGATATCAAATCATTTCTAGGGCTAGTTGGCTATTATAGACGTTTTATAGATAACTTTTCTCATATTACTAAACCGCTCACCAGTCTTTTAAAAAAGGATATTAAGTTCCAGTGGCTTTCTGAGCAAGAAAAAGCATTCGAAACTTTAAAACATAAAATTACTACGGCCCCAATTCTGCAATATCCAGATTTCTCTAAACCATTCCTCCTTACAACAGATGCTTCGAACTACGCTGTCTCTGCTATCCTTTCTCAGGGAGAAATAAACAAAGATCTCCCAATAGCCTATGCCTCTCGCACTCTTAATAAATCTAAAGGAAATTATTCCACAACAGAGAAAGAATGCCTAGCTATAATATTTGGCACAAAAGTTTTCCGACCGTATTTGTACGGTCGCAAATTTAAAATAGTCACCGATCACAAACCACTTCAGTGGCTATTTAACTGTAAAGACCCGAGTTCCAAATTAGTTCGCTGGCGTCTAAAACTCGAAGAATTCGACTACGAGATAGTATACAAAAAGGGAAAGATAAATTGCAACGCTGACTCCTTATCTCGTAACCCAATCCTCGCTTTAAGTCCCAATTCTCCTTATACTTCCGAAACGTATGAAAAATATTTAGAAATCAGTCAGAAACAAAGCCTAACTTATGACACGATTATAGCTGAGCATAACGAATCACTTCTCAAAACGAAATGTAAAATGATAGCTTATCCTTCCGCAATTGATTTAGATGACTCAATCCCGTATTGTTCTGAAATCATTCAAATGTCTAAATTCAATGAAGACGTTCCCGACATAAGATCCGTAGAACGTGAACTATTCACCTTTCGAAAACAACGAAACCAACCAAAAACATACATTCACACATTTATTCTTACGCGTACATCATTACGACGACATAACTTACAAAGATGTTTTTAACATGTTGCGAGACTATCGAGATATGATAACTACATGGTACTCTGAGGAATAAGAATTCGCGATATCCGATTTCCAAGACCCATTCGCTAAGATGGCATTCACAAAAATTTATAATATGCTAGGGTTTATCTTCAACAACACGGGTATTAAAATACACGTTTATCATAACAACATCTTATTTCCAACTCCAGCTGAAGTGCCTCGTATATTAAAAGAAAATCACGACACACCCTCGGCGGGCCACCCGGGTATCTCACGTATGTATGAAAGGCTGAAACAACTTTACTGGTGGAAAAACATACGCCAAGACATAGAAAGTTATGTCAAAAGTTGCAAATCGTGCCAGGTAAACAAACCGTTGCGTAGTTCTAATAAGGCTCCTATGATAATAACATCAGCCACTAAACCGAATGAAAAACTATATTTAGATATTGTAGGACCTCTTTCAGAATCCAGGATCGACCATTACAAATTTATACTCACTCTCCAAGACGACCTTACAAAATATTCGCAAGCATATCCCATGCAGACGTGCTCTGCTCAAGTAACCGCGCAACGCCTGGTCCACTTCATTTCGCACCTAGGAATTCCTCGCACCGTTGTTTACGGATCAGGGCACTAACTTTTGCTCAGATGTTTTTAAGCAGCTAGAACAACTATTTGGTATTAAACATATTTATGCATCGCCATACCACCCTCAGACTTGCGGAGCTCTAGAAAGAAGTCATTCGACCTTAAAAGAATACCTAAGATCTTATATAGAGGAAAACTCCCACACATGGGACCTATAAATAAATACCGCGATACTAGCCTATAATTCCAATGTTCATTCAACTACAGGTTTTACCCCATTCGAACTCTTGTTTGGTCATAAACCTTACATTCCAAAATCCATAGATTCCCTCGAGAGTAACACCTATACAGATTATGTGCGAGCTCTTAATCATAGATTATATTACAGCCGACAAAAAGCGTTGCAAAACATTCAACATTCCAAAGAACGCTCCAAACAATATTATGATTCCCATTCCAGGCCTACAACTTACAACGTCGGTGATGTGGTATACATTCGTTACCATCATAAACAAAATAAAATTAAAGAAAAAAAAAACCTTTTTAAAAACAAGCTTTTATTATTTGTTTATAAAATGAACTAAAAAGTTAAAAATAAATTAAGTCTAAAAAGAAATATAACACTTTGTAACTTGATTGTAACCTTTAACGACAAATAAGCGTCTTCGTCTAGGACAAAATAATTCCATATTGTACAAATTTATTTAATTTTAACACTAAAACTTTTCACCATACATAATTATTCAATCTCGTCCCCCCTCTTTATCATAGTCCCCGTTTAGATAGCTTGCGATAGCTTGAGGAAAATGTTGTCTTGTATTAAATGTAACACGCTTTTATTTATAAACGGGGACTATGATAAAGAGGGGGACGAGATTGAATAATTATGTATGGTGAAAAGTTTTAGTGTTAAAATTAAATAAATTTGTACAATATGGAATTATTTTGTCCCAGACGAAGACGCTTATTTGTCGTTAAAGGTTACAATCAAGTTACAAAGTGTTATATTTCTTTTTAGACTTAATTTATTTTTAACTTTTTAGTTCATTTTATAAACAAATAATAAAAGCTTGTTTTTAAAAAGGTTTTTTTTTTCTTTAATTTTATTTTTAACTTTTTAGTACCTCTATTTTTAATTCGAGATTTACTACGACGTAGTTCGCAGCGCGTAGCAGCGTTATTCCGTTATGAAGTCCGTAGTTCGTTCACATGATATGTAATATGTATTGATTTAAATATCAATAATGTTGAAATTATGTAATCACTTGTTAGTTATTTGTAACGTTGCTCATTCTATCCATTTCTTTTAATGCATCAACATTACAAGGTTTTTTCGACGTCAACTTGGAGCAGTCAAGTTCTTCGATTTGAAGACCTGCTAAAGACCTAACTCGGCTTAAAGCTACATAAGCTTGACCAGCAGCGAACAATTTGGAGCCTAGATAAATAACAGCATGATCTACAGTAGTTCCTTGCATTTTATGCACAGTTGAAGCCTAAGACAAGACAATCGGGAGCATTCTTCTTTCAGCTGTGCCGTGATTAAGTTTAGCAGGAAATTGAACTGATTTAGGGTGTATTATGTGAATGCCATCGTTACCAAAGTCTACGCGAACCGATGGTACAGCGCTATCGTATAGTTGAGCATGTCTGTAATACGGCCATATGATTTCAGTGATGTGACCTATTGCTCCATTCACAAGTCCCTTAGCAACGTCAACGTTAGACCTCAACATAACTTTAGCACCAACAAATATTTCTAGTTCTTTTGGAAGACCTCCTGTTTTGTTAATGTCCGTGTGTATTATTTTATTAATATCAATCTGATCATTCTTTTTTGATCCATCAATTAATTGATCTAGGGTTGCATCGTTTAATTACGGAGTTCCTATGGCCACCTTCCGGCTCCATAATCAGACCCTGGTTACCATATGGTATCAAAGTACTTGTCAAGACGAATCTAAAGAGCTCAAACTCGATAGAGTTGCATCATTTAATTACGGAGTTCCTATGGCCACCTTCCAGCTCCATCATCAGATCGGCTCTATGTCACAATAACATTGCATTGTCATCCGATTTATACATGCATTCTAAATTTCAGCTCAATCGGAAACCGGGAAGTGGATCAAATTTAAGTTGCAAGATTTGATTACAGAACGACAGACAACAGGACAGGTGAAACTAAATAAAAGACTTTTTAGTTTTCACCTGATAAGTTCCTAAGTCTGTTCATCTCATTCAACGTATCACTATTGCAAGGTCGTTTGCCAGTTCATTTCTTACAGTCCAGCTCTTCAATGAGGAGCCCTTCTAATGATTTCACCCTACTTAAGGCCACATATGCTTGACCAGCGGCAAAGACGTCACATTATTTTTCGAGTTATTCTCAGCAAGCCCTTTCATTTGATACCCATATTGTAGGAACGAATAAGAGAAAATTATCCGCCATTTTTGGTGTTCCGCCGTATTGAATTAAGAGTGACGTAACATTATTTTTTTCTAGTTTTCTTGGCAAGCCCTTTTATTTGATACCCATATTGTAGGAGTGCATTAAAAATAATTGGTCCGCCATATTGGATACGCCGCCATGTTGGATTTAGAATGACGCCACATTATTTTTCTAGTTATTCATGGCAAGCCCTTTTATTTGATACCCATATTGTAGGAGTGCATTAAAAATAATTGGTCCGCCACATTGGATACGCCGCCATGTTGGATTTAGAATGACTTCACATTATTTTTCTAGTTATTCTTGGCAAACCCTTTTATTTGATACCCATATTGTAGGAGTGCATTAAAAATAATTGGTCCACCATATTGGATACGCCGCCATGTTGGATTTAGAATGACGCCACATTATTTTTCTAGTTATTCTTGGCAAGCCCTTTTATTTGATACCCATATTGTAGGAGTGCATTAAAAATAATTGGTCCGCCACATTGGATACGCCGCCATGTTGGATTTAGAATGATGTCACATTATTTTTCTAGTTATTCTTGGCAAGCCCTTTTATTTGATACCCATATTGTAGGAGTGCATTAAAAATAATTGGTCCGCCATATTGGATACGCCGCCATGTTGGATTTAGAATGACGTCACACAGTTAATCATGCATTGTCATCCGAACTAAACGTGTATACCAAATTTCAGCTCAATCGGAAACCGGGAAGTGGATCAAATTTAAGTTGCAAGATTTGATTACAGAACGACAGACAACGGGACAGGTGAAAGTAAATAAAAGCTTGTAATAAGGCGCCATCTCCGGTGTGGAAAGGCCCTTACAAAATTATAAAAATAAATGGCAACCATACTGTTACAATACAAGTCAATCGAAAACATGTTCGGCATCATTATGATGAAATTAAACCAGCCCACGAATAACAAAATAATTTTATAATAAATAACAAGCATTTTTCTATCCATTGTTTCCAGGTGGCTGGTGTCAACTTACGCAAACCAATTCGTCACACAAATTGCTAACAGTCCTGGATTGTATTTCGATCAACTATTAGATGTAAAATTTACAAGCGATCGTTGGAATGTAATAACCTACGTAGATCTTAGTCATATACAACACATTTAAAAAACGTAGAATACTTATTCGATAAAACATCTAAATTTTGCGACTCTGTCTCCTCGTCTCAAGTTAAAATTGATTGCTTAAACTCACTGAATTCTCTTCAACTACAACATAGTAACAACGTAAAGAAATTTTCATCTATTTCCTATTTAGTTCAAGTAAACGAAGTTAAACGTTCTAAACGCGGCTTAATTGATGCAGGCGGATCTCTATTAAAGACTTTCTTTGGAACATTGGATTTCGATGACGCATATAAGTTCACAAACGCTATAAATAAAGTACAGTCAGACGAAAAACAATTAACGATTTTAATGCGCGATAATATTCATGTAATCAAATCTACTATTTCTACATTCAATAACACAATGTCTAAAGTAAAGGAAAATGAAAACCGTTTAAACCAAAATCTAAATAAAATCGAAAAAGCTTTTAGCAGTCTTATTAATACTAATGATAAATTGGAAATAAAATCTCAATTGACTCTGCTGCTTACTTCTATAGAAAGTATTATTATAACATTGTCCTTCGACATTGACGATATAAATAATGCTATATTGTTTAGTAAGATAAATGTTTTGCACCCGACTGTACATAACATGCTAATCAGTTACCGCGACACGCTGAGTTGCCAATTTTATTAACGCTACAAAACATTAATGCAATTATAAATATATCGGACATAGTATGTTATTATCATGACAACAAGCTGATAATAATCTTAAAAATTCCATTAGTACTTTCTCAAGTTATAATAAAACCCCTGATACGTATGTCCTAATTGCTCCCAATAAACAGTATCTGGCAATAACAGTAGATCGCTTATTTTACTCACAGTTTGATAGTGTAGGTGAGCGCAAAATAATAAAAAATCAGTGTTATGTGCGTGTTTTAAACAATGTGTATTCGACCATCGCAAATCCTACTTGTGAAACGACCTTATTAACTGATGTAATTGATAAATTACCAAAATCCTGTCAAACAAGAATTCTACGTGGCTCAATTGACTTATTTCAAAAGATTTCCAACAATGGTTGGATATTCATTCAATCAGAACCTAATAAAGGTCATATTATGTGTAATGAAGACTTGAGGGACCACGTGGAAATCTTACTAGGCACTGGAATTCTTCATCTACCTAAATTTTGTAAAGCATTTTATAAAACCCTTACTTTTGTACCATATGATAATATTAGTTTTAATTTTACTACCACTGTATCTAATTTTAATATATTAAATGATGACTGTTGTCATAACGTGAAGTTAAATAAAACATTACATGAAGTCCCTCTAATTAAATTAAACGAATTCAACAGCTTTGATTCCTTGTTAAAGGCAAGTACTCATCTTGATGATTTTGATCTTATAATATACAATGCTCCTAAACGACAACCCTAAGTAAACTGCTGACCACGCATCAGTTGTTTACTTGGTTTTTACTGAGAATCGGTGAGGTACTGACGTCAATCAAATGTTTCGTAAGCATTTCCGTCGATGTGCATAGTTCAGTTCGGCTTAAGGGTTTGATGTGGACATATCCCATTTTAATCGGCCAATTTTGTAATCTTTTCTTTAAAATATATTTTCAGTTTGTAATAAAAGTGTTTTTTAAAAAAGACTCCATCATCCCACCCCATAACAGTTCTCCCATTTTTCTTGACGGAGTGCCAGAGGCTATTTCCTCGCGTAAACAACTTCTCCTCAATGCTCAGGAGCGTCTCAAGGATCTCTCCGCGCACGTAGCGATTACGTTATTGCGCAATTGTTTTGCCTTGCCCAAAGTTATGTATCTCTTACGGACCGCTCCTACCTGGCTTTGTCCGGGGGAGGTATGCTCTTTTGACTGTGTTTTAAAGTCAACGGTCGAGTCGATCCTGAATGTGTGCATGAATGATGACCAGTGGATGCAGGCGTCTCTTCCTATCCGGTACGGAGGTCTTGGGCTGCGCTGCGTGCGTCATGTGGGCCTGCCGGCTTTCCTGGCGTCAACGCATGGGGTGGCTGATCTCGTCACTGTAATTCTTAATTCAAATGGTGTCGGGGCAAACATCCCATTTATGCTAGATTTTGAAGAGAGGAAGGGTTGGTCTGTGCTCAGCATGGGTCCAACGGGTCCTGACGAAAAATTAAGTTCTGTCAGTTCATCACTTGACTACGTGTAGAATAGACAGAACTAACTCACGGAACTGTATAATTTTCATTACAGTATTATGACGGTTAATATCAACATCGCGTAGCATTTAAGTGAAATAACTGTATAAAACCAGAAAACATATACATCGAAACTTCGTGTAGTGTATCTTAATAAATATATGACGAAGGAAGAACCTCCGTGGTGTTTTTGAAAAGTGTGACGTCAGCATAGCTGACGTCACAGAGGTTATCTTCACGATGATCACTCATTGTGGATCTTCCAAAGGAAACTTCACAAATTCCGCAACAACTTCTTTTATTCAACAAACAACGTAGTGACGTCACAACTAGGTCCTTACTGTTCGGTGGCTCAGAACTGAATGCCCGAGTGCCGGTCGTGCGGTCGTATTTATAGTCGTCGCCCCCACTCTCGTGCAAATATTACAATAACAAAGATAGTGATTTGCTGTTTAACGTTAATTTGACATCGTAATAAACTGTAAAGTAATTAATCTACTGATTTTAGAACCATCAAATTATGAATGTTAATTATTTAAGTGATTAAATATTGTGATTGCGCCGACACGGCCTATCGACAGGCGGTGCGCGCTCTGCACCAGCCCCGTTGATTCTCCCCGCGATATCTGTAAGAATAGAAAGAACTTCCTCTGAGTTGGATATCTGAGAACAACTTGCGTTGCTTTATATTAAGTAGTTATGTAATAACAGGCAGTCTAAGAATATCAATAAGGTAATGTAAGTTTTTGGAGGTTCTCGAAGAGGTCTCGGAGGGTTCTCGGAGGGTTCTCGGAGGATTCTCGGAGGGTTCTCGGAGGGTTCTAGGAGGGTCTCGGAGAATCTCGTAGGGTCTCGGAGAATCTCGTAGGGTCTCGGAGAATCTCGTAGGGTCTCGGAGAATCTCGTAGGGTCTCGGAGAATCTCGTAGGGTCTCGGAGAATCTCGTAGGGTCTCGGAGAATCTCGTAGGGTCTCGGAGAATCTCGTAGGGTCTCGGAGAATCTCGTAGGGTCTCGGAGAATCTCGTAGGGTCTCGGAGGGTCTCGTAGGGTCTCGGAGGGTCTCGTAGGGTCTCGGAGGGACTCGGAGGGACTCGGAGGGACTTGGAGGGACTCGGAGGGACTCGGGGGGTCTCGGAGAATTCCTATTGCATTTGTTAGGCTATTTTGAAATGATTGAATTTAGTTACTTACCCTTTATTCTGATGGGTGGTTGTTTGGTTGTATTCGCAAGTTTCCTCGTACGTCGATGGTGTAGGCTCTGCTGCAGGATCTCGATGAGTAGGCAGACTTTCATACGGACATCGAAATCCGTCCAGTTTGTACACTTCTATCGCTTGATCGATATGCTGGCACCATTTTCGTAAACCGATGAGAGTAACTGGATCAAATGATGGTAGATAGACGTCCTTAATCCTTATTTTTGCTTCGGCTGGTGGAGCACATAAGTGCTTCGACATTTTCTGCATCATTTCCTATATTTGCATCATAAATTGTGGTGGTATGCTGCCCATCTGCATTCCATGGTCGGTACATTTGCGATCTTGATTGGAACACAGGTTCTAACGGTGCATTGGTAACCAACACGGGCTCGCGCTGCTGGGTGATAGTTGGTTCTAATTGATCAGGTGGTGACGGTCTGATGAGGAAGCGGTTTGGGTAGGAGCTTCCTGCAATCCCACTTCTGATGACGGAGAAAGAACCTCCGTGGTGTTTTTAAAAAGTGTGACGTCAGCATAGCTGACGTCACAAAGGTTATCTTCACGATGATCACTCATTGTGGATCTTCCAAAGGAAACTTCACAAATTCCGCAACAACTTCTTTTATTCAACAAACAACGTAGTGACGTCACAACTAGGTCCTTACTGTTCGGTGGCTCAGAACTGAATGCCCGAGTGCCGGTCGTGCGGTCGTATTTATAGTCGTCGCCCCCACTCTCGTGCAAATATTACAATAACAAAGATAGTGATTTGCTGTTTAACGTTAATTTGACATCGTAATAAACTGTAAAGTAATTAATCTACTGATCTTAGAACCATCAAATTATGAATGTTAATTATTTAAGTGATTAAATATTGTGATTGCGCCGACATATACAATGCTCCTAAACGACAACCCTAAGTAAACTGCTGACCACGCATCAGTTGATTACTTGGTTTTTACTGAGAATCGGTGAGGTACTGACGTCAATCAAATGTTTCGTAAGCATTTCCGTCGATGTGCATAGTTCAGTTCGGCTTAAGGGTTTGATGTGGACATATCCCATTTTAATCGGCCAATTTTGTAATCTTTTCTTTAAAATATATTTTCAGTTTGTAATAAAAGTGTTTTTTAAAAAAGACTCCATCATCCCACCCCATAACAGTTCTCCCATTTTTCTTGACGGAGTGCCAGAGGCTATTTCCTCGCGTAAACAACTTCTCCTCAATGCTCAGGAGCGTCTCAAGGATCTCTCCGCGCACGTAGCGATTACGTTATTGCGCAATTGTTTTGCCTTGCCCAAAGTTATGTATCTCTTACGGACCGCTCCTACCTGGCTTTGTCCGGGGGAGGTATGCTCTTTTGACTGTGTTTTAAAGTCAACGGTCGAGTCGATCCTGAATGTGTGCATGAATGATGACCAGTGGATGCAGGCGTCTCTTCCTATCCGGTACGGAGGTCTTGGGCTGCGCTGCGTGCGTCATGTGGGCCTGCCGGCTTTCCTGGCGTCAACGCATGGGGTGGCTGATCTCGTCACTGTAATTCTTAATTCAAATGGTGTCGGGGCAAACATCCCATTTATGCTAGATTTTGAAGAGAGGAAGGGTTGGTCTGTGCTCAGCATGGGTCCAACGGGTCCTGACGCGGCGCATGTTCAGCGCACCTGGAATGACATCTCGTCTAATTTGATCCAGGAGCGGATGTTGATGGGTTTGTCGGGGGCTGATTTAGGCAGACTCAAGGCTGTGTCACAGCTCAAAGCAGGGGCATGGTTGCACGCGCTTCCTTCGCTTCACCTGGGCACGTTCCTTGATGATGATTCTTTGCGTGTGGCAGTGGCTCTCCGCCTGGGTTGCAAGGTGTGTGAACCCCATAGATGCACATGCGGTTCCATGGTGGAGGCCGATGGCCATCACGCTTTGAGTTGTCGTCGTTGCTCAGGGAGGTTCCCGCGTCACCATGCACTCAACGATATTGTGCGGAGGGCGTTTGCATCGGCAGATGTTCCTTGTGTGCTGGAGCCCCCGGGGCTGTGCAGGACGGACGGCAAGAGGCCGGACGGCCTGACCCTGGTGCCTTGGAAAAGTGGCAAGTGCCTAATATGGGATGCATGGTTTTACGAGCGATATATGCTGCCGCGCAATTAACCAGGATATCCAGCTATTCCTGGCCATCCTGAACCGGTGTCTTGACCTGGCGTGCTTCCCGGCGCCGTGGAAGGAGGCATCTGTCGTGGTGCTCAGGAAGCCGGCGCGTCCAGACTATGCCCGCGCAAAGTCGTATCACCCCATTGGACTACTTTCCATCATGGGCAAGATATTGGAGAAAGTCCTGTGTCGACGAATCCGTTGGCACTTCTTGCCCAAATTCAATGCGCGGCAATACGGCTTTGTACCACAGCGGAGCACGGAGGACGCGCTGTACGACCTGGTGCAGCACTTCAGAGGCATCATCCACAAGAAGGAGATCGCCCTGATAGTCTCTCTCTCATCGAGGGGGCGTTTGACAATGCATGGTGGCCTGCTATAAAGTGCAGAATGATAGAGAAAGGTATTCCCGTTAATCTTAGACGTCTTGTCGAGGATTACTTCAGGGACCGGAGCGTAGTCGTGCGCTACGCGGGGAAGACGATGCGGAAGCCCCAGTCCAAGGGCTGTGTCCAAGGCTCCATCGGTGGGCCTCTCTTCTGGAACATGCTGCTGGACCCTCTGCTGGACAACCTGGATGCGCTGGGCGCGTACGTGCAGGCGTTCGCGGATGATATCGTGCTGGTGTTCTCTGGGCACACGGCGCTCGGGATCCAGCGGGATGCCAATGCCGCTTTAGCCTGTGTGCACGATTGGGGTGTCATGAATAAGCTCCGCTTCTCCGCCGAGAAGACTCTGGCGATGGTCGTCACGCGGAAGCTTAAGTATGACACTCCGGTCGTGCAGATGGGTGGCGTTGACATCTCGATGGTGACCGAGCTCAAGATCCTCGGAGTCATCGTCGACAGTAAGTTGACCTTCAACAAGCATATTTTATATGCTTGTTGCAAGGCAACTAACCTGTATAGGAAACTGTCGGCGATGGCTCGGGTGGATTGGGGCTTGTGTCCGGAGATCATCAGGACGATATACACCGCAGTCGTCGAACCGACGATCCTGTACGGCGCGAGCTCCTGGGCGAAAGCCGCCGAGAAGATCTCTGTGCAAAGAACCTTTGCTACCGTCTAAAGGGGCTTTGCACAGAAGATCGCCAAGTCACATCGTACGGTGTCGCTCAATGCAGCACTCACGCTGTCGGGTCTCCTCCCGCTCGATCTTCGAGTGTTGGAGGTCGCCCAGCTGTTTGAGTGCAAACGGGGACGTCCGATTGATGAGCTGGAATCCCGCGAACTGGAGGAGCGTAGGGCCTTTACGGAGGCCCCTCACCCCGCCACTGAGCCAGATGTCGACTATCAGTGTCTGGAGAATATGCTCCCCGAAACTGTGGCTCAGCTACAACTCCCCGCTCATCTGATTTACACAGACGGTAGTAAATCGGATGAAGGGGTCGGGGCGGCATATTCATACTGGCGGGATGGGTCCGAGATTCGGACCAAGCGAATGAGGTTGGAGCCGATGTGTACCGTCTTTCAGGCGGAGCTGCTCGCGATAGCCAGGGCTACGGACCTGGTTGTCCTGAGAGGCTTCGACTGCGCGGCGGTGCTCAGCGACTCTCGATTCTCGCTCGACTTGATCCGAAACCCGGAAACGCACCATCCCCTTGCTACCCATATTCGTAAGAATATCAGGGAGCAAGAGGGAAGTGGTAAAATCCTCCGGTTCTTTTGGGGCTCATGTCGGGATCCCCGGCAATGAGCGCGCCGACGAACTGGGTAGGCAGGCGGCGGCCCAGTCCAGGGTCGCCCCAGCGTATGACAGGTGTCCAGTCTCATACGTCAAGAGACGTTTGAGAGAGGGCACAGTAGCCGTCTGGAACGGGAGGTACACCGGCGGGGCCACGGCTGGGGTCACGCGAATGTTCTTCCCCGACGTGGGGCGCGCGCGCAAGGTCCTGAAGTGCCTCGACAGGACGTCTATTTGGGCGCAGATTTTGACGGGTCACGGCGGCTTCGCCGCGTACCTACATAGATTTAAATTGAAAGACAGTCCGGCCTGTGTGTGTGACGCACAGGCAACTGAGACAGTCCAGCACTTGTTGTTTGAGTGTCCGAGGCACAGCCGCGACAGATACGACCTGGAATCAAGTACAGGAAGTGTTTTGACTGAAACAACCATTGCCGACCTTATGGCGGATAAACACTCCAGGCCGTATCTGGAGCGGTTCTGCCTCAAAGTGGCTAAAATAGCAATAGAAAGGAACAGGACGAATGCGGTGCAGCCCAGCTAAGCCGTTGGCAAGAATATGAATTAGATATAAGTGAAATTGGAGTAGGTGCGACATGAAAGTTCGACATGATCTTCGTCTTATCCATGTTTATCTTTAGACCCACTTGTTGGGAAGCTCTGCTGAGGTCATTGAGCATTTTGCCCAAGTCTTCCAGGGTCTCAGCCATGACCACGATATAATCTGCAAAACGGAGATTAGTGATGTACTCGCGGTTGATGTTGATGCCAAGTCCTTTCCAGTCCAGGAGCTTGAAGACATGTTCCAACGCAGCAGTGAACAATTTAGGAGATATGACATCTCCTTGTCTCACTCCACGCTGGAGATGGAACGGTTTCGAGTCCTGATCCTGGAGACGGACCGACATGGTGGCGTTTATGTACAAAAACTTTATCACCTTAATGTATCGATGGTCAATTTGGCATCGCTGGAGAGACTGAAGAATCGAAGGCCTTCTCATAGTCCACAAACGCCAAGCATAGTGGTTTGTTATACTCCTCGGACTTCTGTATAACTTGCATACTTATACATAATGGTACTTTAGGATTAATTTTCTTTTATTATTTTTTACTTTTTAAAGGTAGCTTTTTGTGTCGGGGTTTTTTTTTAATTTTTTATTTAATTTTTTACAAACCTGGGGTACATATGACAAAGTAAATTTTTTTGTCTCTGATAATGCGTCTAACATGGAGAGTGCCGCTCGATACTTTGAAGCCGACGGCATACCGCATTTTGGATGTTATGCGCATAAATTAAACCTTGTAGTCCAAGACGCACTTGTGGAAGTTAGAGGTACTGTAGCTAAAGTGCAAAAAGTTGTAAACCATTTTCGATAGAGCACCATAGCAAAAGAGAAACTATTAAAATACCAAATTAACCAACAGAATGTTGTTCAACCTAAGACAGTGATAAATAGGTACCTACAAGGTGGAACTCTGTATTCTTAATGCTGGAAAGGTTTGTTGAGCTAGGAGAATCTTTGCGAGCTACCATTCCAAATTTAGAAACTGATCTTCCGATCATCCCAATGGAAGTGTATTGAACAACTATGTATGATTTTGAAACCGTTTTACGAAGCCACCGTTGAAATGAGCGCTGAAAAAAATTTAGTTCCAAGAGTTTAGTTCCAAGCTAAAAATTATTTAGTTCCAAATAGGGCAATTATTTTAACTTCTAGCCTTATTAACATATGTAATAATTATATTAAACTTGAATTATTCGACCCAGTCAAAAAACTTGCTACAAAATTAAAAGAAGGCCTAACGATCGGCTAGAAAATTTAGAAACAAATGAAACCATAAGTTTGTGCACAGTTCTGGATCCTAGCTTTAAATTAAAAGCCATTAAAAATAAAGAACAGATAAACACATTAAAATTACCTTAAAACATAAAATTATAAATGAAATAAATAAAAAATCACTACCGATTCCGAATTCTATTCCGTAGTCGACAAATAATTTGTGTCTAAGACGTCAGCTGTTGAGGCCACCGAAGAATTAGAAAAATATTTGGCTGACAACCTAATCATCATCATCATCATCATCATTTCAGCCGAAAGACGTCCACTGCTGGACATAGGCCTCCCCCAAGGTTCTCCACGACGACCGGTCCTGCGCCTCCCGCATCCAGCGGTTTCCCGCGACCTTCACCAGGTCGTCGGTCCACCTTGTCGGGGGCCTACCCACGCTACGTCTTCCGGTGCGTGGTCGCCACTCGAGAACCCGTTGGCACCATCGGGCATCGGTCCTACGGGCAATGTGTCCAGCCCACTGCCACTTTAGTGTTGCAATTCTTCGGGCTATGTCGGTTACTCTCGTTCTTTTGCGGATCTCCTCATTCCTGATTCGATCGCGCAGTGAAACCCCAAGCATAGCCCTCTCCATTGCCCTTTGAGTGACTTTGAGCCTTCTTATAAGGCCCATTGTTAGCGACCACGTCTCAATTCCATATGTCATCACTGGCAACACACACTGGTCGAAGACTTTTGTCTTGAGACACTGCGGTATTTCGGACGAGAAGATTTTTCGTAGCTTCCCGAAAGCAGCCCAGCCGAGTTGGATTCGACGATTGACCTCTTTCTCGAAATTGGACCTTCCTAACTGGATAGTTTGTCCCAGGTACACGTAACTGTCAACAACTTCGAGAACAGAGTCTCCAATCTTTATAGGAGTCGGTACAACATGTGCATTAGACATGACAACCTAATAAGACGAACAGAATATCCTATAAAATACTGGCAAGAACACAAATTTATCTACCCGCATTTGTATACATTATTCGTGAAACAGTGCAACATCATGGCAACTTCAGTTCCTTGTGAACGTATTTTTTTCGAAATCAGGATACACTATCAGTGATCGAAGAACACGGTTGTCTCCTACAAAAGTAGCTCAACTAATGTTTTTAAATGTAAATAAAATATAAATTAAAGAAGAACTACTGTATATATCTATCTATAATGTAAATAGTTGATTTTTGTATATACAATCAATGAACTTTTAAATACGCCTATAATTGATTTACGATTTATTAAAATTAATGTTAGAATAACCTTTACCAATTATAGACAGTCCTAAGCCTGAAAAGTATGAAGGAGAGTTCATTGATATCTTTTATATTGCTTTTTTTACATTCCGTTATAGCATGCGGTCTGTGTAACGAAGAACGATATGTAATGTAACGTGCTACGAAATTTAGTGTGTTGCAAGAATTATCGCGCCTACTGGACGCCCACGTGCTTCTTATTTATAGCGCGCTATAACATAGCGCATTTAATAGCGTGTTAGAAATTAATAGCATATAGTCTGTAGCGTGCTATTGTTTTATAGCCGTTTTGAACAATTCTAACAAAGATCAAAAATCGCGTCCGTAGTGCATACGCACACAATAGCAATGACGCACACAACGATACGAAACAAACTGACACAGGTCCGACCTCGACAAGCGCTAGGGCGCTAGTAAACGCAGATAGTCAACACAGCAAAATATATAGTATTTTTATTTATTTAATTAAACAATAATATTAGCGAATTAAAAACTAAAAATAATACCATAGTTTAAGCAACTATTGATGAATATTTTGACGTAAAGAAGACGGGCGAAAGTTCATAGAAAGTTGGGCCTGACTGTACCGTAACGGTTATTGCATTAAATTATTTCAATATTATTACTATTTAAAAAATAAAACTTTATGTAGAATGGCAGTATCGGTGAAAAAAGAAATAGGGTATTATTACCTTGCACAAAACTAACCTCATTTGCTTTTTTATAAGTTTCCTTACAAGCTGTCAGCGCTCTTATGGTATATTTAAGTAATTATGCAGACTTTTTTATAGACTAGATTTTATCAGAATGTATTTTTATGACATTAACACATCGTGAGTGTGGTTTCCAAAGGGCCGGCGGCGCGTAACTGCATATTAAATGTTACAAAGAAGGAGGTTAAAAAAGAATTTGCAAAACCATTTACAATCTAATTATAGAAAAAGTAAGCAGCAATAAAAATCGCATTTCTCTTATATCGATTTATTAATCATCCAATTTGTTATGTTTGAAGGTAATTGTAAAATTATATTGTGGTCGGTAGCTTGCTTAGAATAAAACAATTGGCTTGGGATATCGGTGTTTCATTGACGCATACATAACACTGGCGACGAAACTGGTTATTAAATCTACGTGTGCATTTATAATCTAGGAGTGCTATTAGTTACGTTATAATGCCTTTCGGTAAAATTGAAAGTTTTAATAGTGAAACGCAAAACTGGGACGCCTATGTTCGCCGTGTGGAACAATTTATCACTTTAAATAATATCGCGGCGGATTTGAAGGTGGCCACGCTTATCACGTTAGTAGGGCCAGAGTGTTACGATCTCATGTGCGATTTGTGTTCACCTAGTACGCCAGAAAACAAAACGTTTACCGAATTAGTGAAACTCGTCAAAGATCATTGGGTTCCAAATGATCTTTGACGAGATAGATCCGAAATAGCGGGACGTCATATTTTTAGGCAAAGAAAGCAGCAGCAAGGGGAAAGCATTCGTTCTTATCTACAAGGTCTAAAACATTTGGCTAAGACTTGCAATTTTGGGGCTACACTCGAAGTCAACTTGCGCGATCAGTTCGTGTCGGGGTTGTGCAGCGAGGAGATGAGGTCCAGGCTGTTTGCCGAAAGAAATATTGACTACAAGCGAGCAGTGGAGCTCGCGCTTGCGCTGGAAGCCGCTGAACGACACGCGGCCGCGGCGGGAGCGGCCGGAGCGGGAAGCAGCGGCGCGCCGGATGACGGCTTGCACCGGATTGGAGGCGCGGGCGCAGTGCCCGGCGGCGGCGGCGGCGGCACCGCACGGCGCGCACGTGGCCCGCGCGGCGCGGGTGGCAGCTCGGCGCCGGCAGCGGTGGCATCAGTGGCGCAACGTATGTGTGCGCGGTGCGGCAAGACCGGCCATGCGGAGGGCAAGTGTCGGTTCAAAAATTATTCGTGTGATTTGTGCGGCCAAAAAGGCCACCTCAAAGTGATGTGTCAAAATAAAAGTGATCATGGTGGAGTATCGGGAAGAAAGATGTCGAAAGGTCAGTTCTTTTTGAATGAATCTAGCTCTGAGGACAGTGACAATAATTTCTATCATTTAGTGGGTAGCGAAGGTGATGGACCCTATTATGCGCTTTTAGTAATAGAAAATATTAAATGCAAGTTTGAGGTAGATACGGGAAGTAAAATCTCGGCCATTTCTAAAGAGTTCTATGAACAAAACTTCTCACATCTGCCTATAAACAAAAAATCGTATACGGGTGACATCATTCTTACGTTAGGTTTTATTACAGTAGATGTCAAGCATGAGCATAATTTTGCTAAATTAAAATTATATGTAATTGAAAAGGGCGGCCCACCTTTAGTGGGACGTACTTGGATTAAAGTATTATAAATAGATTTGGTTGAATGTTTTAGTATGACAGAAATAGACACTGTTTCAAAAAACTTAAGAAATGAATTTCCTGAAGTATTTGCGACAGGCTTAGGGACAGTCGAGGCTTCGTCTGCACCTACACGACGAGACTCCCGTGTTTGTGAAGGCGCGGCCGCTGCCATTAGCGTTACGTGACCGTGTAGAAGGCGAACTCGAGCGGCTGCAGCGGGAAGGGGTCATCTATAAGGTCGAACGGTCGGACTATGGTACCCCCATAGTGCCAGTAGTCAAAACTAATGGTAGTATTCGTATTTGCAGTGACTATAAGGTCACTATAAATCCGCGATTAAAAGATTTCCACTACCCGCTGCCGCGCATTGAGGACCTATTTGCAGTTCTAGGGGGTGGTGAGCAATATAGTAAATTGGATTTGTCTAATGCTTTTCAACAATGTATGTTGGAAGAGGAATCGCAGCCGATGACGGCGATCACCACTCACGTCGGTACGTTTGTTTACAGACGAGTGCATTTTGGTATTAAATACATTCCAGAAAATTTTCAAAAAATTATGGAAGACACACTGAGTGGCTTACCTTCTACGGCTGTGTTTGCTAACGATATTTGCGTCACGGGAAAAGACAAAGCGACACACAAATTTGAGGGCGATATTACAAAGATTAAAAGAAAATGGACTACGAATAAATTTTGATAAATGTCAATTTTTTAAAGAGTCTGTGACGTATTTAGGGTATAAAATAGATAAATTTTGGTTTACACAAAGATGAAAGAAAAATTAAAGCTATAGTGTCTGCACCTACCCCCACCAATGTAACACAAGTAAAAAGTTTTATGGGACTCGTAAACTTTTATTTTAAGTTTTGTATGAACATGAGTGATATATTGAAGCCGTTGTACAATTTATTAAAGAAAAATGTTAAATGGT
Organism: Sesamia inferens; assembly: GCA_037179545.1. Lineage (NCBI taxonomy): Eukaryota > Metazoa > Arthropoda > Insecta > Lepidoptera > Noctuidae > Sesamia > Sesamia inferens. The sequence goes on along the minus strand of CM073935.1, from coordinate 7,994,340 downwards.
ATTGGAATGATGAATGCGAGCGGGCTTTCATTAAAATAAAAAAGGTGTTAAGCAGCTCCCCGGTGTTGGCCCACTATAACCCTGACCTTCCGTTAGTGCTCTCAGTGGACAGCAGTGCGTACGGGGTGGGCGCGGTGCTAACGCAGCGTCACACGGACGGCAGCGAGCGCGCTGTGTGCTGCGTGTGAGGACGCTTAATGCAGCGGAGGCCAACTATTCACAGTTGGATAAGGAGGCACTGGCGATTGTGTTTGGCGTCACCAAACATCACCAGTACCTCTATGGCAGGCGATTAACGCTGCGCAGCGATCACAGAGCGCTCAGTTACATTTTCGGGAAGAATAAAGGCTTACCTGTGACCGCTGCCAGCAGACTACAACGCTATGCTGTTAAGTTAGTTGCGTATAATTTTGAAATAGAATTTGTGCGCTCAACTAGAAATTGTTACGCCGATGTGCTGTCGCGGCTTCCGCTCGACTCGAGTAAAGAGCGTGGTGAGCGCGAGAGCGAAGCGTATAGCTATCTCAATTTTGCTCAAGAAAATTTTCCCCTCAGTTTTAAAGAAATTAAAACAGAGACTCGAAAAGACCCTTTCTTGAGCAAAATATATGAATATGTTATGTTTGGCTGGCCAGCTAATAATAAAGATTGTGAAAAATCTTTTTACAATAGGCGCGAGAACTTACACATAGATCAAGGGTGTCTAGTATGGGGTTTCCGTGTAGTAGTCCCGCAGTCCCTACGTCAGACAGTACTGCGAGAAATTCATAGCGGACATCCAGGCATAGTAAAGATGAAATAAATTGCTCGCAACTATGTATGGTGGGAGTCACTGGACGCAGATATCGAGAGAACCGTGGAGCAGTGCGGCGCGTGTCGTGCAGAGCGCGCGGCGCCGCTGCCCGCGTCGCTGCACTCGTGGCCATGGCCGCACGAGCCGTGGTCGCGACTCAATGTTGACTTTTTAGGCCCATTCAATAGTAAATATTATTTAATCGTAATCGACGCTCACTCGAAGTGAATAGAGGTCGAAAGGGTCTAGTACATCGGCCGATGTCGTTGTAGATAGTATGAGACGAATATTTGCGCGTTTCGGACTACCCAAAAGGCTCATCAGCGACAACGGTCCGCCTTTATCTTCAGCGAAATTTGCTCAATATTTACAGCGCAATGGCATAAAACATACATTGATCGCTCCTTATCATCCGTCGAGCAATGGTGCAGCTGAAAATGCCGTACGTACCATTAAGCGTGTTCTCAAGAAGGCAGTCACAGAGAAGGTAGATGACAGCACTGCCCTGAGTAGATTTTTATTCACGTATCCTAACACGGAGCACAGTGCGACCGGGCGTGAGCCGGCGGTGGCGCTGATGGGACGGCGGTTGCGCGGGAGGCTCGACCTACTGCAGCCGGACTGCGGAGAGCGCGTGCGCGACCAGCAGCTGGTGCGAGAGCAGGCCGGCGGGGGCGCGCCGCGAGAGGCCGCGCCCGGGGACGAGGTGCTAATGCGCGATTATACAAAGAGGGGACAAAAATGGGGAGAAGGTATTGTAGTGGATCGTGTGGGACCGGTTGCGTATAAAATAGCAACACTAGACGGTCAGCTGCCCAAGCCAAAAAAATCGCGCACATCTCGATATTCTCTCTCAAAAGTACAAACTGTTGAGATGGACGAGGGCGTCAGCCCGTTAGAGAGCAACGCGACTGTCGCTGAGGAAGAGCAATTTCATGACAGCACATGTGAGCAGGAGGCGCCGCTGTGGTCTCCGGTCGCGTCGGCGCCACTGGGCGCCGCGACGGCGTCGTGGCTTGCGGCTGTCACCGAAGTCGCGTGTCCGCGCTTACACCGAGAAGCTGCTTTACGTTGCAAAGAAAAATTAAAAAAATGTAAATAAGTACAGCCCCTCAAATAATGTTTTTTTATGTAATAGTATAAACATATTTTATATAAGGAGAGAAAAGTGTTATGTTTGAAGGTAATTGTAAAATTATATTGTGGTCGGTAACTTGCTTAGAATAAAACAGTTGGCTTGAGATATCGGTGTTTCATTGACGCATACATAACACAATTCATCATATACAATTAATGCTGGCAATGGAGGCGAAGCTCACGCCTCTAGCCGAAGCAGAAAACGTTCTGGTCGGGAAATAATATCGAACTTCCGGCTATCATAGGCGCGGGTATGCGGGGTGAACAAAAAAAAAAAGAATCAAAATAAAAAATAAATTATTCAAAATAGGCAGAGAATCAGCACTTTTTGAACATCGTTATTACTTAAGACAGTCCACCAAAACGCACACCCATCAACACTTTCTAGTGCTTTCGCTGGGAAGAAGAAGTGGCGGAACAAACTCCCCAGCAGCACAGCTGTCTGTTCATCTTAAAAAAACATGACTTTACAGAATACTATGTAGGTACAGTAATGAAGACAAGAAAACTCAACAACAATGAAATTATTTATCATATGCCAGCTAACCACGCCAAAATACCAGCAAAGCAAAAATAAAAAATAAAATATCATTAAAATGTAAATAAGTAAAAACTAATTACTTATATATAAGCCCTAGGTATAAAGGGCGTGACAGCTCACATATTTATGCATTATGAAAAAGAAGATTATATGAACTCATATAATGTGTCAGTAAGCTAATTCTGGAGAAAGATGACATTTACGGAATAATATGCCTTTAAACAAAGTTTTGATTTGATTTGTGCTTTAAATGCATTGTAAGGCAAGTCTAGCAAAGCAGAGGGTGTGTTATACAAAAAAAAAAACAACCGACTTCCAAAAAAAAAGCACTATAAAGTGAAATATAAACTAATTTTGAAAGTCGGTGGCAAAAAGGAATACATAATTATGTTCACGATCATGGTGTCTTTGGTTTTTGTATATTCGTTTGTTAGCTATATCGTTGTAAGACTGTGAAGTTGATTCATCATGTTCACTTGTTACATCTACTGATGCTGAAGATCCAGATGGTCCAGTCATAAAATGATGAGCATTTCTATCAGCTCTCACCCAGCAACGATGACATATGAGAGCTCGAGTTCTTGAAATCTGGAAAAAAATATATCATGAGTCTTTTTCAAAAAAAAGTAATACATACATGACTATAGGAACAGCCCTGGAAAACGCAAATCTCTTCTAATCTACACCTTCGTGAAATACAGGGTGCAATATAATTATTTGTGTTTTTGACAATGCCAAGCTATATTACACTAACTTTTGGTCTAACTATATGACAGCAACCTTTGTTCCTTTTCCGTATAATTTTTTCTCATGAATGTGACACTATTACACAAAAATGATTCTCTAAAGCTGACTGCCATTTCAGAGATTAATGCGAAAAAATAAATAAATATAGTAGTATACATAGATTAATTATTATCCTTTTTTTTGTGTAATGGGAAATCATCAAATGACTTCTTCCACTTTGGGCGAAGTGGAAGGCCGTGTCAGACTTTCAGCCCACCCGTGTTTCTTCACTTGCCTGTGCGACGGCCAGGGTCATGGTTTCTTTTTTAACCAACCCCCAACCCTGACCCAAGATTAATTACCCTGTGGTAGTATAAAATACAAAACAAGTAAGTAAACCTATTAAAAGCTTACGGTCTGACAGGTTTATCCATTCAGAAATGACTACATGAATCTGATGTCTTCTTTCATGTTCGGTGTCAGTGTGCAATAAATGAGATCTTGCCCGCTACACTGAACATCCACATTTGACACACAGTTGACGATGTCCAGTCATTGGAGATTAAAGTTGCTCATCTGTGCACAAGCTATTCACAACTAAATCTCTGCATCCTTGGCAAATTGATGACATCTATTGACCTATAATAATGTTAGTCTGTTATTTACAGTTTCCACAAATAATAATTACAGTGACAGTACACAAAATAAAAACTGAGAAAACTCTATCTTTCAGAATTGCTTCTATATATGTAGGGAGACCGGATATGGTTGTCTCACGGGTTGGTTGTCTCAGTGGCCATTACAGAAAAACGAACGAGTGAATGAGCACATTGAATTGCGTCGTAGGAGCGGCATAGCAACATCTCCCTCCCTGCCTTACGTCAGTCCACTCCGCCATGTTGTGACGGTGACACACGCGTTTATTGTTTTCGCACATCAAAAGTAAATTTTTGTGTTCCCGGATCGAGTCTCGTAAATATACTTTAATTTTCTATAATAATGAATATGCACTGTGTTTTATGGTGTGAAATATGTGTTCTATTAGACTGATATATAGTTTTTTCAATACCTTTTGCATTGGAGGTTATTTTTCTAAAACGTAAAGTGGGGCAGGTTGTCACAGGAACTTTTGGGCTGGTTGTCACATGTGACAACCAGCCCCGGTATGCGTTTTTGTTCCTATTGGCATTAGTGTGAAATTGTTTAGCTATTAGGTAGTTATAATGCATAATTATGTAATTCGGTTCTTCCTGTTTAATTATAAATAGTAAATTGATTAATTAAGTTTTTTTAAATACACTTTTTTTTGTTTTAGCTTCAACATGCCACGAGTTTACAAGAAGAAGACCAATCGAGGGCTTGTTTCAGCTTCATTGATGCTGCGTGCAGCGAGGGAAGTTAAAATTTATGCCAAAGCCACAAGGTCTGTTGCGAAGGACTTTGGAATTAATTATCGCACTTTAACTAGATATTGTAAAAAGTTTACTTCTGAAGAGATCAACAACTCAGCCGTTTCAAGACCATCCACAAAAATAGGCTACCAAAGGAATCGACAAATTTTTACTGATGAACAAGAGGAAGAACTGGAAAAATAACTACTTCAGGCTTTAAGCGTCTATTTCGGGTTGTCTCCGAAGGAGGTTCGTAAACTAGTATTTCAGCTTGCCATGTCCAACAACATAAAAGTTTCTAAGGCTTGGGAGTCGAACAAGTTGGCTGGCTCCGATTGGTTCACGGGCTTTTTAAAAAGACACCCAGCTTTGTCAATAAGAATTCCTGAAGCTACTATTTTAGCACGAGCCACGAGTTTTAATCCCCATAATGTCAATAGATTTTTTGATAACCTAGAATCGGCAATGAAACGAAACAACATTCAACCACAAGGCATATGGAACATGGACGAAACTGGGGTAACCACAGTTTAAAAACCATCCAAAGTTATTGCCAGAAAGGGATTTAAGCAAGTTGGTGACATTACCTCGGCTGAAAGGGGCACATTAGTTACGTTAGTTGCTGCTGTTTCGGCAGTTGGCAATTCAGTCCCACCATTCTTCGTTTTCCCTCGGGTTCATTTTAAAGACTATTTCATACGAGACGGACCAATTGGTTGCAAAGGTGGTAGCAATCCTTCAGGCTGGATGACAGAAGGGTTATTTGCTGCTTCTATGAAACATTTTCACAACCACGTAAAGTCAACTAAAGAAAATCCCTGCCTATTGATTTTAGACAATCATAGCTCTCTTCTGTCCATCGAAGGGCTCAACTACGCAAAAGAAAATGGCATAATAATGCTATCGATTCCACCGCACTGCACGCATCGCCTGCAGCCCTTGGACAGATCAGTTTTGGGTCCTCTAAAAGAATACATAAATAACTCCATGGATCAATGGATGGTAAACCATCCAGGACAGAGCATGACAATTTACGACATCCCTGGAATTATTTCTCAGGCTTTCCCATTGGCAGTTTCACCATCTAATATTGTCACAGGATATAAAGCCTGCGGGATTTGCCCATTTAACAGAGCCATATTTCAAGATCATGATTTTATGCCAACGCCTGTCACTGACAGACCACAAGTAACAGTTCCTGACGATGAAATTGTGCCTAATGATACCGTCCAACAGAACAACTCTGTATTTGATCATCCTACAGCGCCTGAAGCTGAAGATCATAACCTTGGGACTAATGAACCTGCTATGATCCTGCCTGTTATTGACAATTCCTGGTAACCCTGATATTAGTGCTCGTGCAGTGACACCTGAAAATTTTACTGTCCGGTCACTGCCAGAAGCATCGCCACAGAATCAAACTCCAATCGAGCAATTGGCAATTCCTGGACCAAGTAGTTCTTCGAGATCGTCTCTAATTGTATCTCCGCAAGTCTTGAAACCCCTACCAAAAGCACCTCCGCGTAAGTCACAGCGAGCGGACAAAAGAAAAGGAAAATCAGCAATCCTAACTGATACACCGGAAAAGACTTACTTAGAAGAGAAAAAGAAGGAACAAGATGCAAAGAAAAAGAAAGTATCTAAATGTGTGTTGAGTGAGAAGAAAGGAAAAAAAAGGTAATTAAAGGAAATAAAAAGAGGAAATTTGCTGACGATGAAGAAGACGAAAAATATTATTGTTTAGTTTGTTTGTCGCCCTACTCTGCTAGCAAGTCTAGAGAAGTTTGGATCCAGTGCCAAGATTGCAAACTTTGGGCTCACGAAGCATGCACACCTGGATTACCCAATTACGTATGCCAAAATTGTGATTCCGAATATTCTGACTGATAATGTGATCTCATAAAGTTAATAATTTTTAGATATATAATATTTTTTGTACCTACTATTTGCTTGAAGCAAGTTTTTTTTATTCTTTCGTACATATAAAATGTACAAGATTTTTATTTTCTAATAAATATGATAACAAAATTATGATAAAAGTTTATTTTCCCTCACTATAAGTATGAAACTACTTACCTCACATACTGTGACAACCATCCCTGACCCGGGGTTAGAAGTCACATGTCTCTTTTTCACGAAAAAAAATTTTGAATTCACGAAACGTAAAATTAAAGGAAAATGATTTCATTCTTTTAAAACTAGAATAATTACACTATCCATTAATATAAAAATGATAAGTCTAAACAAGATAGTTAGGGAAATACATGCAAAATAAAAAAAAATGTGACTTCCAACCCCGGTCTCCCTATATTCTTACTGACATCATGGTGACACTAGGATTATAGTACATTAATGCTTTAATATATGGTTATTTAATTTTACTATTGTTTCATTAAATTGCTGAATTCTTAAAGTAAGTACATAAAAAGAACTATCTTCCGTAATTGATAATCAAACTGTAAATCTTACTTGGAATTCAAATAAATCAAAGGCATTATAGTGATACAGGTATACCTGATCAGGTAGGATAATTCATTTGTGTACCGTTCAGGCCCAATTTCGCCCGTCTCCTTTCATTCCAATGTAATGTAAAACTTTGGAGATATTGGAGCTTGTTTCGAAGCCTTTTTGGCCGATAATGTAATTATTGTAGATTTTTTCTTTATACAATAAACATGTAACTAAAATGTTTATTGATATTATTGAAATATGGGATGTTTAAGAGCTAATTATAAGTTTTGTGGTAGTAGATATACAGAAGAATCTCCAAATTAGAGCTCTCATTTCATGTCTCCGCAGGTTTTTGTCAAAACATACAACGGGGGATTATAATAAATTAAATAAACCATATTGAAGTAGAGAAAACAAACTGTTTTTACCACGTGATTTTTATTTGATACGACGCATTCAAAACATACATGGGTCAACGTATCAAAAAATGAGAGAAACGCGGATTCATTTTAAATCCCAACTAAAATGGTGTCAAAATAATAAAACTCAAATAAAAATGAACTTTATTAACACTCAACATAAGGATAAAATTTTTGCTAACTTTGGAAAGAGACCAACAAACTGAACCCAAGACCGAGTGTTCCCGTGAGTGTAGAGGGTGTAGCGCGTAGGTCGTGTCGCGTAATTAAAACTCAGATAAATCGAACTTTATGTATTGCACGAATGTAAAAGAGTACAATGTATTTGACGTGTGAAATGACGCGATACAAGAGTGTGATTCAGGAATGGATATAATAATGACGTTGTATAATGATGTTGTACAATGATGTAGAATATGACAATAATAATGTGTCTTACAAGCTATGCACTCACTTAAATACTAACTATCTCTATACTAACTATCTCTATACTAACTATCTCTAAATGATAGTGGGGTAACCAATAACGAATCAGCTTCCGTCCTGCGATGCCCGCGCGGTGTTGCGTGCGTTCTTGATGCTGATTCGTTGATCGAGGCAGGCCACGGCGTATGATTGGTTAACGTATAACGCGCGCCAATTCAGTCACGTGCTAGATGACTCGTTATAGTTTCCCACGGACGTTGACCGTTGGGCCGGCAGATGTGTTCCGGGGTGAAGAATTATGAGACTCCTCCCGGAGTGAGGGTCGGAACCCTCGCTGCGGGAGTCAGGGTCGCCGGGACGCGCGCCATGACTTCCGCATTCCTCTGTGTGATTAATAGTCGACCGTAAGAGGAAATGTGTAGCCTTTGTACAACGCCACAATAGCGAACACGTGTGGCATTTGTACAATGCTACAGTACTCCCCGCTTTTAGACAAAGCGTACGTAGCGTGCAGGCGTCTTGACGATCCTGCCTGATCTGGTACGTTGTTCCCTCGTATGCGGGTCTGGATGTAGGCTGGTTTGCTCATCTGTGGTAGCTGCAGGTGCTTGATTGGTCTCGCTGTTCGTATGCCTGGGATCATCTTCTGTGTTGATTGTGTACGCAGGTTTGAGGCGATCTATCGATATGTTGCTAATTCGTCCTGGTAGCTGAATTGTAAAATACTTTTCCTTACGTTCGATGATCTTGTATGGACCTTGGTATGGATGCTGCAGAGGTTTGCGGACGGTGTCATCGCGTACAAACACGTGGCTACATGTTTGTAGGTCGTTGTGGACGAACATACATCGCTTGTTTGCATGCGATTTGTATGTAGGTGTGAGCTTCGTGATAACTTCTTGCAGGTGATTGACGTAGTCGTGGTCCATTTTCGGTGTAGCTGGTGTCGGTGATATGAAATCGCCTGGTAGTCGTATTGCTTGACCGTAGGTGAGTTGCGCTGCGCTTGTGTTAGAGTCGGAGCGGATAGCGGCTCTGAGACCCATTAGAACAGCAGGCAATTCGTCGATCCATTTGTTGCTGTTTTCTAGTCTAGCCATGAGTGCGGCTTTTAATGTCCTGTGCCAGCGTTCGACGATTCCGTTACTCTGCGGGTGGTATGCAGTAGTACGGGTTTTTTCTACACCGAGTAATTGAGCGAGGTCTCGGAATAGTCGACTTTCAAACTGTCGTCCTTGATCGGTAGTGATTCTTATTGGACAACCGAAACGAGATATCCATACTTCGTAAAGTTTTCTTGCGACGTTTTCAGCGGTTGTCTCTTGAAGTGGTACAGCTTCGGGCCATCGTGTGCACCGGTCGATCATCGTGAGCAAGTATTTGTGTCCGCATGCTGACGTCGGTAGCGGTCCAACGATATCAACGTGAATATGTTGAAATCGTTCGCTCGGTGGGAATGTTGCGATGTCACTATGATTGTGTCGCTGTACTTTGGAGAGCTGGCACGAATTGCATGTCTTAGTCCACTGGCCGATGTCGGTATTCATTGAAGGCCAAAAGAATCGCTCTTGCATCAGCTTCCGTGTGGATCGTACTCCTGGGTGGCTTGGGCTGTGCACGGCATTGAAAGCTATGCGACGAAAATCAGCTGTTAAATATGGACGAACGTGTGACGTTGATGTTTCGCAGAATATTGGCTTGTTAGTACCCGGTAAAATGATTTTCTTGAGTTGTATGTTGGTCTGTTGAGACAATGTAGGGATACAACTGTCGTTTTCTTGAGCTTGAGATAACTCGTCATAGTTGATAGGTGATGGCACGTCGATAGTTTCGACGCGTGATAATGCATCTGCTACAACGTTTTGAGCTCCGCTCACGTGTCGAATGTCAGTAGTGAACTCGCTGATAAACAGTAGCTGCCTGATTCGCCGTGGTGTGTCGTTATCGGAAGGAGGCTTGCGGATTGCGTAGGTCAGCGGTTTATGGTCAGTGTAAACCACGAGTTCTTTGCCTTCAAACATCTTTCTGAAATGTTTTATTGCCATATTTATTGACTGGAGCTCCCGATCGAAAGTCGAGTACTTTTTTTGTCTTTCTGAAAATTTCTTTGAAAAATATCCGAGTGGCAGCCATTGTCCGTTGCTCCGCCTTTGTTGTAGAGATGCCCCGGCGCAGGTAGCTGAGGCGTCCGAAAAAATAGCGATTTGGTCCTCTGGCGCACTGGATGGGTAAGACAATAAAGCAGCGTTTATTATGCTTTGTTTGCACAACTCAAAAGCTTTTGTCGATTGATTGTCCCACTTTACTTCCGTCTTGTCTCGTTTTTTTGAATTATGAAGGAATGCATTCAGCGGTGCCTGAATGCTTGCCGCATTTGGGACACTGTCTCGGTAAAAATTTATCATGCCCATAAATCTTCGTAAGTCTTGAATGGTTTTGGGTTTTGGGTATTCTGTGATTGCTTTGACTTTGTCTTGAAGTGGTTTGATCCCCTTGCTTGATACTTCGTAACCTAGGAACTTGACGGTTTCGCTGCCGAAAACACACTTAGAGGGATTTATAGTGACACCATACGTGTCTAATCGGCGTAAAACTTCCTGCAGATCTCCGATGTGGCTTGCTTCACTTTCAGATGCAACGATAACATCGTCGATGAATGGGAATGCGTAATCTATTCCGTTGAGTACTTTGTTTATGAATCGTTGGAATGTCTGTCCGGCGTTCTTGAGACCTGGGCACATTCGTGGAAATTCGAATAAACCGAATGGTGTAGTGATCGCTGTCTTTTCGATATCAGGTTCGAATATAGGTACTTGAGAATAAGCTCGGTTTAAATCGAGAGTACTGAAGATTTTCTTGCCGTGAAGTAGGTAGGTAAAATCTTTGAGGCGTGGGACTGGATAGCGGTCGGGTTTGGTGACGTCATTGAGTCTTCTGTAGTCACCACAGATGCGTAAGTCGCCGTTTTTCTTAGGAACGACGTGTAGCGGACTGGACCAAGGGCTTTTGCTTGGTCGGCAAATTCCTTGCTGCATCATGAGCTCGAATTCTTTCTTCACGGGCAGGTAGCGATGTGGAGGAAGAGGTCTGCACTTGTTGAACACTGGTGGGCCAGTAGTTTCGATGTGGTGTTCTACCTTGTGTTTGGGAGTATCCTTCATGCTTGATGGCCGCAGGATATCGGGAAACTTACTGAGGAGCTGGTGATACGGCTGTTCCATGTCGATACTTCGAACTGTAGGTTCGGCGGAACGAATGACTGATGCTCTGACGGTCATGTTGGTAACTTTGTCGACGAGGCGTCGGCCGGCTATGTCGACAAGCAGTTGATGACGCTTCAGAAAGTCTGCACCGATGATGGGTTTGCTGACTGCAGCGACGATAAATTTCCAGGTGTACGGCCGTCGTAGGTTGAGATCCAGTTGTAGGGTTTTTTCTCCGTACGTCGGAATGATCGTGTTGTTTGCTGCGTACAAACAGAAATCGGTTTGCTTTGCTTTCCCGCCTTTTGTCCTCGGTATCACGGAAACGTTTGCGCCCGTATCAATTAGAAATGACAGACGCGAATTCCTATCAGTTATGAATAGGCGGTGATACGTGTTGTTCGCGTCAGTTGCCGCCTCAACCGACGCAGGCATTAGTTTTCCGACTGGGCACTGTTGTTGTTGAAGTTGTTGTTGAAGTTGCACGGGCGTGTACACTTACGCGCGTTTGCGCCGTACTTGCGATGATAATAACAGATAAGTGATTGTTCTGAATACTTGCGGTTGCTATTATCGTTGCTTGTTGAACGCGATCTTGAACGCCGTCTGTCGAATGATCTGTGTGATCGTGGTCTGGATTCCTGCCTGTCCTTGAGTTCTGCCAGCTCCAGAGATAACTGCCTTATTTGGTCGTGTAGGGCAGCCACATCGCTCGTGCGTGAAATCTGCGCGACCTGGTTAGGTTGCGCGATACTGTCCATTACACTGTCTGCTACTTGCGATAACTTTTCCAAGTCCGTAGTGTTGCTCACGGTGAGGACAGCGCGTACTGAGGGTGGAAGTAGCCGGGTCCACATGATGCGCAGTGTACCGTCTGGTATTTTCTGTCCGGCTAGTTCCCGCATTTTTCGCAACAGCTGTGAGGGTTTCTGATCTCCGAGTTCCATCTCATCCATCAGCTTCTGCAGCTTCCGGCTCTCGGATTCCTCGTAGACACTGATGAGTCGGGACTTCAGGGCTTCGTACTTGTTTTCAATGGGCGGGTTGATTATAATATCACTTACTTGCTGAAGTGCGTCCAGGCCTAGTCGGGCGATAGCTGCTTGATAGCGCGCGTCATCACCTTGCCTCTGTGGCGCCATTATTGCTTCGAAGTGTGTAAACCATAGTCTGGGATACGCCGGCCAAAAGTCAGACAGCCGTGCTTGTAGTGTGAGCGTGTCGACTTGCCCTCCTACCTGTGTTGCGTTGCTTACCTGTGTTGCGTTGTTGGTCGCCATCCTGATTACTCTTCTGGTGTATCACGCAGCAATACCGTGAATATAGCCTCTTGAAATCCTAGTGGTGAGACCCGCTTGTGGGAAGCCACTAGAATGTGCTAATCACGAGTACCGTCACGTTTGTCTTGATTCACGTCGCTTAGGTCACCACTGTAGCGCGTAGGTCGTGTCGCGTAATTAAAACTCAGATAAATCGAACTTTATGTATTGCACGAATGTAAAAGAGTACAATGTATTTGACGTGTGAAATGACGCGATACAAGAGTGTGATTCAGGAATGGATATAATAATGACGTTGTATAATGATGTTGTACAATGATGTAGAATATGACAATAATAATGTGTCTTACAAGCTATGCACTCACTTAAATACTAACTATCTCTATACTAACTATCTCTAAATGATAGTGGGGTAACCAATAACGAATCAGCTTCCGTCCTGCGATGCCCGCGCGGTGTTGCGTGCGTTCTTGATGCTGATTCGTTGATCGAGGCAGGCCACGGCGTATGATTGGTTAACGTATAACGCGCGCCAATTCAGTCACGTGCTAGATGACTCGTTATAGTTTCCCACGGACGTTGACCGTTGGGCCGGCAGATGTGTTCCGGGGTGAAGAATTATGAGACTCCTCCCGGAGTGAGGGTCGGAACCCTCGCTGCGGGAGTCAGGGTCGCCGGGACGCGCGCCATGACTTCCGCATTCCTCTGTGTGATTAATAGTCGACCGTAAGAGGAAATGTGTAGCCTTTGTACAACGCCACAATAGCGAACACGTGTGGCATTTGTACAATGCTACAAGGGCATTAGCGATCCTGACCGGATTGCTAATTTGTTTAGAGATCATTTTACGGTACAATCCCCGCATCTGTGGAACCGAGGGAGAAGGAGGTGCATGGGGGGTCGAGATCAGTGCATATCGCAGCGAAGGACGTAGCGCGGGTGGTGGATAACATTAAGTGAGGAAAATCCCCGGGCTATGACTCACTGAGTATTGAACACCTGCAAAATGCGGGTGTACATCTGCCAAGGGTGCTCGCCATGTTGTTCACCCTCTGTGTCAGCCATTCGCATTTACCGGGGGATATGCTAAAGACTGTAGTGGTACCGATAATTAAGAACAAGACTGGAGATGCTTCCAGCATTGGCAACTACAGACCGATATCTCTTGCTACTGTGATAGCGAAGGTCCTGGACGGTGTGATTGAAACATATTTATGTAAACATGTAACTCTGCATGACGCCCAGTTCGGATTCAGAGCTGGCCTGTCCACTGAAACAGCAGTACTATGTCTCAAACACACCGTCCAGTACTACACCAGCAGAAGCACACCTGTCTACGCCTGCTTTCTCGATTTATCGAAAGCCTTCGCCCTGGTGGCGTATGATAGGTTGTGACAGAAGCTGTCAAGGTATACCGACGTTCCACATGAGCTCATAGCACTCCTCAAATACTGGTATGGCAATCAGAGAAATTGTGTAAGGTGGGCGGGGTCGCTATCGGACGAGTATGGGTTGCAATGTGGGGTGAGGCGCGGGGGGGGGGGGTGGGGGCGACAGCTCCAACAGTCATCTGAAGCTCATTGCTGAGAGGTTGGACTCAGACTGTATTTTTATGGAGCACTGGACAAGGGCGTATATTGTGTTCTCTTGAGTGGTGGGCTCCGTCTAGCTTTTGTAATTAATTTACCTACCTAGTTTGAATTTGACATTTTATTTATAAATTTGACATTTTATTTATTTTTTATTTTGGCATTTTATTTTTAAATTTGACATTTTATTTCATTTTTGATTTTGGCATTTTATTTTATTTTTAAATATCTAGACTGATATTTAAAAATAAAATATTTTATTTTAGTTTGGAATGTTATATGTATATTTATAATAAATAGTTCATAAATAATTTAAATGTATTTTGTGTATGTGTTTTTGAGAAAACTATGGACAATTGTCTGATGTAAATAAATTAATAATTTTCAATGTCGGCAACATGCAAATTCACGTTTTATTGTAATACGCCTCTTAAAGTATGTATTGAATCAAAAACTGCTTTTCTAAAATTTGTAGGTATGTACGGTCTACAAAAATTTGATGAATTTTAAATGGTAATAATATTACCATTCTTATTTTCTAGCAATTGTTTCAACTCAGCGTCACATTCTTGCGCTATCGCTAACTCTGCGAAATCAACGCTCGTTGGACAGTGTAATGTTTCAATGTGCGACAGTGCGTCTGCAATATTATTATCAGCACCTTTTATGTACCTAACATCCGTTGTGAACTCACTAGTAAATAATAATAGATTGTTCAATTTGTTTCTAGTTTCTGAAATGCAAATGTTAAAGGTTTATGATCTGTAAAATAATTACTTTTTGTTCTTCAATTAAATATCTAAAATGTCAAATAGCCAAAAAAAAAATGCATTAAGTTCTATATCATAAGTGGAATACTTTTGCTGTGCAGTAGTAAATTTTTTTGAAAAATATCCTAATGGGGTACCATTAGGATATTTATTAATTAAATACTTTATTAATTAAATGCTGTAGTACTGCTCCCGCTGATTTATCAGATGCATCAGTCATAAGAGCTAAAGGCTAAAGGCACGTTACATACAGGATGTCCGATTCTTACAGCGTTTTTTAAAGTCAATTTACATGACTCAAAAGCTTTGATGCTTTCGTCTGACCATACTATTTTAGTTTTATCTTCCTTTTCGCCTTTTTTAAGAATTTATTTAATGTCGATTGTAGTTACGCGGCTTTAGGTATATTTAATCGATAAAAATTAACCATTCCTAAACTCTACGTATCTGATCTACAGTTTCCGTTTTAGAAAATTCTACAATGGCCTTGACTTTGAGGTCCAAGGGTCGAATTCCGTCGGTTGAAACTTCATATCCTAAAACTTCAATTTATGAAAATGTGAATTTGGAACTCACATTTTCATAAATTTATAGTTATTACAAATTCTGAAAAACGCTCAAAAACCTGCTGCTAAATGCTTTTTATGCTCCTTCATATTTTCCGACCCCAATGACGTCATCAACAAAATTAAATAAAAAATCTAAAAAGCCTTTTAAAACGTTCTGACTCATAAATCATTGAAAACTTTGACTTCCGTTACGTAATCCAAATAGTACAGCAGTTTTTTCAATATCTTCGGGTGCAATTTTTATAAAATGATATGCTCTATTTATATCTAACCGACAGATTTTTTTTTTACCTGATAAGATGTATGTCGTGTAATAGCGGAACGGGATATCGATTTGGTGATTGCATTCAGACGTCTGTAATCTCCAACAGGCCGGATGTCTCCATTCTTCTTACTTACAACGTGTAATAGACTCGCCTACTGACTTTTCGATGGTTGGCATATTCCTATCTTCTGTAACCTAAATTCTTCTTTGACCTTGTGATACTTGTCGGGCGGAAGAGGATGCGATCGAGTATGTACTAGCGGACCTGTAAACTCAATGATGGTAAAAATCACTGCTAGACTCTTTTTCCAAATTCTTAAACGAAACTGGTATAGTTATTATTTCCGGATTTTTTTTTAATAAGTCTGAATATTAGTGACTGTTGTCAATAGTGCTTATTGAAGGTTCATAATGATTAATTATGCTGCCAACTGTCAATAAATTTGTCTGTTTATCAATAAGTTTTGTTGCTCTTAAATCTACAGTCAAATTATGATGTTCCGAAAAATCCGCACCTAATATCGGTCGAGTTGCATCCGCGATAACAAATGTCCAGCGATACTGGCGGCGAAGGTTTAAGTTTACGTATAATGTTTTTGTACCGTAAGTCTTATTCACTGTTGTTTGCCGCAAATAATTTATAATCTAAAAATAATTTTGTCATTTTTTGTTTTTTCGTAACCGGAATGACAGAAACGTCCGCCCCAGTATTACAAAACTAAAAAATATATCCGTTTTTTCTATGAAATATACAAAGACGGTTATTTCTACCAGGTACAAAATCGCCCGTCATCGATTGTACCGATCAGTTAGTTAGTTAGTTTAGTTAGTTTTCCGAAGGCGACTTCAACGCACATGGCTTCTCACATCTGTTTGTCCTCTCTCTGTACCGGAAATGGAATCCGCATAGGAAAGTCTTCATCAGGTCCCGTATATGACTCAATGGTGCAATCACGCAAA
The DNA here is from genome assembly GCA_037179545.1 of Sesamia inferens. NCBI lineage: Eukaryota > Metazoa > Arthropoda > Insecta > Lepidoptera > Noctuidae > Sesamia > Sesamia inferens. Next base: position 7,977,820 of record CM073935.1, on the reverse strand, counting down.
ATTTTCAAAGGAAATGTCAAGTGGTGTCAAAACCACCAAAAACAGTTGAGGATGGATGCACTGGCAAAGCACTATGCCAAGTCAGACTTTAAAATTTTCTGGAAAGGTACTGGTAAGGTGATACCTAGGCCTAGTGTTCCTGTGAGTATCGATGGAGTCACCAACCCAAAAGATATTGCCGAGTTATTCAAAACCCAGATTTCCACGCAGTCGCCCTTCGGGCCGCCTTGCGGGGAGCTCGGTGCTCTTCCCAGAGATAAGTAAGTGCCAACAGTAATCTTGGCGAAAGAGGTCAGGGCCAAAATTAAGAATATACGGGGAAATCGCCAGGTCATGATGGGCTAAGCATTGAGCACCTGCAGCATGCTGGTGTCCACTTACCGCAAGTACTCGCATTATTATTTAACTTGTGTCTATCTCATTCATACCTGCCCTCGGACATGATGCGGATTCTGGTGGTGCCAGTAGACAAGAACAAGACTGGACACGTATCGGTTTTTGGGCAGGGCTATCAACGGAAACGGCCATACTTAGTTTGTTAGGTATTACACGGATAGACAGACTCCAATCTACGCGGTGTTTCTGGACCTATCCAGGGCTTTTGACTTAGTCTCTTACGATTTACTCTGGCGGAAGCTAGGCGATACAACACTGCAGCCAGAGCTCGCATGTCTCCTTAAATACTGGTACCTACACCAAGAGACTCGGGTGAAATGGGTGGGGGAGCTTTCGGAGCCATGCAGGCCCGAGTGTGGGGTGAGACAGGGGGGACTTTCCTCGCCCTTACTCTTCAGTCTCTATGTGAATGACTTGGTCGAGTGACTCAGCAGTATGCGTGTCGGCTGCTATGTAGATGGAATGTGTTTTAATAATCTGGGTTACGCGAACCACATGGTGCTGTTGGCTCCCTCGATCAGTGCTCTCCGAAGGTGGCTTTGTGCAAATCGTACGCGGAGTCTCATGGGTTGATATTCAACGCCCAAAAGACAGAGTATATTGTCTTCGGGTCTGGAGACAGACCAAACCATCTACGGTCCCTCCTCTGTTCCTTAAAGGTCACCCAATAAACAGGGTGTATAAATTTAAATATTTGGGTCATATGGTAACAGATACCCTGAAGGATGATATAGATTTGGAGAGGGAATGCAGAGCGTTGTCGGTCCGGGCGAACATGCTGGCCCGGGTGTTCTCTGGATGTGCAGTATCAGTTAAAATAACCCTTTTTAAGGCATATTGTACATCACTGTACTCGGGGGCCCTGTGCTCCAGATATACCCAAAGGGCTTGCAACGCTTTGCGTATCTAATACAACAATGCGTTCAGGATGCTGTTGCGACTGCCGCGCTTCTGTAGTGCGTCGGCGATGTTCGCTGACGTGCGCGTTGACAGCTTTGACGCAGTATGGCGCAAGAAATCTGCCTCGCAACGTTGTTGCGTTCGAAGTTTAGATTGCGCATTTGTGTTAAAATATCGCTCATCGGAATTTGATAATTATTTGATGTTTGGGAACTGCTGACCGCTGCCATCTCACCTCCTTGTATGTTTTCAATAATCTTATCAATCTTACCAAATTTTCAAGGGTTTGGTCTTGAGTTACAATCAACACGGGTCTAATAGATGCTGGAAGACGAGACAACCATAAGTTACACAACGTTTGATCAGATACTTGTGTATTTCTGCCTAAATCTCGCATGCGGCATAATAATTGCGACGGCTTTTGTGATCCTAATTCAATTTCACTAATTAATTTCTGGAACTGTCTTCCGGCACTTTCCTCGTAAACTTGCAACAGTCGCTCTTTAATAGCATCGTACTTTTTCGTCACTGGTGGTGCTAGTAATATGTCGCTCACTTGTTGTAACGCATCGCGACTTAATTTTGCAACAATTACATTATACATAGCTTCATCTCCCTGTTTTTAAGGTCCCAAAATACTCTCTATCTGTGCGAACCATAAACGTGGCATTTCCATCCAAAATTCCGGTAAGCGCGACTGGACACTAATAGCGGCTAATTCTGCACTAAATTTATCTGACGACATACCTTGGTCTGTATCCAACGCAGTGGTAGTTCATTTGTACCAGACTGTTTCTGCGGCGCTTGGAACATCACAATTTTTCATTATACTATACACTTAAAATTACACTGCACCCTAACTTAATCGAGGTAGTGCTCTCACTAAAATGTTCGATCGGGGTCACCAATGTGCAACCAGTGTTCGCAATATAATTTGCTTTACTTTACTCAATATCTCTTTTATTTTATTGAGAGGGTCCTACCCTTCGGGTTGCTGGCACTGACCTTCATTTAAAACAACCAATTTACGTGTACATTTAATTGATCAAAATTCCCAAATGCTAACACGTATACTCTAGTCGGCCAGTGCGCAGTAACTGGCGACTCCGTTCATTCGTCACACATGCTTTCCAAAATCACTGACACGCAACATTCAGTCTACATGGTCCCTACAATACGTTCACCAACCAACAATTGTTAATATTATTTGAGATTACTTATTGCAGCTAATAAGGTAGTGGAATATTTTATGTGAATTAGTGATTCACTTTGTTTCAAAGTATCATCGTTGAGTTGTTCAGTTGCGGATCGGTATTTTTACATATTTTTGTTGGCAGCATGCAGTTATTAGATTTGAACTCGAATCACCTCAAACGCTAATCACGGCGTTATCCGCTTAACCATCGAAACACTTGCTGTAAACGTTGAAATTAGTAGTACCTAACAATCATAAGCGGGCAGCAAGTTGTCAAAGTGTATGAATGTGTATCAAACTTTTTTATACAAGAAGGTCGTAACTATAACTAGTATTGCTTGGCCATAATTTGGTCAGATTGTAACTCGACTTTTGGTCTTGATAGTACAAAGTAAAGATAGTACTGAAGTAGGAAAGGGAATATCAAGGGACATAGAAATATTAAGGGGTTACTGAAGAAGGAAGAACGGTCATATAAGGGATAGGAGAAAAAGATATAGTTAAGGTCGACCTAGGCCTACATCTGTGCCACATGAGCAAATGGGATCGTCAATAATGTATAATTTAGCAAGATAGAACAAACATGGCCCAGTCTCATTTGTATTAGAAAAGAGGTATCCATATTGCCAAATTTTGCCCTGCCAAACCATGGCTTTTCCAGAATCTCGGGATGGATAAGAGACAATAACGTACCTTCGATCAGCTACTGGTGTCCCAAGCTACCTTCCAGGTGTCCCGGAGAAAACCCTTAGGCAGAGTTAAAAGGTCATGTGTAAACATTTTATATGGGCCTAAGTACCCACAAAGCACCACATCACCAGCTCCACAGCATCAGCCACATCATTGCCTTGAATTCCAGCATGGGCCGGAATCCATGCAAATTGTAGCGAGTTACTCTCTCTTTTTTTAATAATTATAAACTAGCGCTTGACTGCAATCCCGCCTGATGGTAAGCAGTGATGCAATCGTTGATGGTAAAGCACGCACTAGTTTATTAAACCCATTCACTTAAAAAACTTTTAAAACATTTTGTGACATGTGACAGAAATAGGCTCGTATGTTTAAAACTTCTCGTGTCGCTTTGTGATATCCATAATCCATTACATAACGTCTGAGATGCATCATACGAACGGCCAAGCTGAAAGTTATGCGAAGACAGTACTCAACCTGATTCGGATTGAATTTTCAAAAAGAAAAACGTCTTGGTCTAATGTGTTATGTAAGAATTAAGATCCAGCTAGTTTTAAATATTTTAGAGTCTGAAACCATTGCAGCATTGGGCTTTACAAATGTTGATCGACATGCATGCTGGTGGATTTATCTGCAAGATTTTAATTTTGACACTGAATATCGAAAGGGTGTGATGATGGGTCAGGCTGATTACCTTAGTAGGAATCCACTAACGTTACAAGTCAATGACATCGATAGGCCACTAAATTGGGCGCAAATAGCTCAATTGGCTGACGAGACATTCGATCTTATTCAAAAACTGAGGCATGGTCATTTAGACTCCAATAGGTATGTGTGTCAGAACGAAGTGCTCTATTATCGATATTCATCTGTTGTTGATGAATTACCCATAGTTTGTTATATCCCTAATTTGTACTTGTCCTAATCGATTCGCTTACTACATTTTATTAACTCTATCCTATGTTTACAAGTTGGGTATCCCAAATGGGTGGCGGATAGTCTTATTTAAAATTCAATTAGTTTTGAATATTACAAAACAGAAAACCACACATTACTCAGCTTTGTACTTGTTAAGTGGAACTAATGGGGCCACTCCTGTGATTCGTATACTGGTCCGTAACGTAGCCGTCCGGAACTCTTGTCCAAATCGTGACGCTTTTAGGGAACTATGCAGGAGTTCCGCTAAAACATCTCTCATCTCTCGACAAAAATAAAAGCAGTCAAGATTGTCGGGTAAATCGTCAGAGACATCTGCCATAGGTATTCCAGCTCAACGATAAGGTGTTCGTAATTAAGTATTCTGTCCACGGGCAAGCTTGACTCTGGCATGAGGGGTCGATACCGGGTGATGTGTTACCTGGTAAGCGTTACGAGCTGAAACTGATGAGTGGGGCAAGAGGCAAGACAACACAAGCCGAAGCATCATGTATTGTACATGATGCCTTTGGAAGAGAGTGGTGTCCCGAAAGCTGTAATGCATTTTTTTGAAAGTACATACGTCTAACATGCACTTTGTTTCAGTTAGTTGTTCATTGCCTTTGTACGAGCTTATGTAAATGCTGGATGGACTTGCATGAGGCTGGAAGTGAACATCACGCTATGAGGTGCACTCAATTGCTGGCGCAGAGATCGCTCCGCGGATTGGTGCGCTGCAGGAGTGCGCGGCAGGCGAGCGCTGCATGCGTGTGCTGCAGGCGAACGCGGCAGGCGAGCGCTGTATGCGTGTGCTGCAGGCGTGCGCGTGCGACTGGTTGCGGCGCTGGCGCTGTGGGCGGAGCGACGGTGCTGAGACCGTTGCTGGAGGCGCGACGGTGTTGAGACCGTTGCTGGAGGCGCGACGGTGCTGAGACCGTTGCTGGAGACGCGACGTTGCTGACCAGGCGACTGGAGCAGCACGGTTGGAGTGCGCTCTGACAGCTGTCCTCCTGGTTCCTGAATTTTGGCAGATGTGTGCCCAGTGTGGGTGTTGTCCCGTGTTAAGCGTACTGTGTGTGCGCTCAGGTGTTGTCCTGGAAGTCGTGTTCTTTGAACACGCATCGGGTGTTGTCCCGGATTACGTGTACTATGTATGCGTATCAGGCGTTGTCCTGGCAGGCTGAGTCCTGGGTACAAGTTTATTTATTTTTCCAATATAAATCATTTATTTTGATTAATAATTACTGATTAATTCCAAAATTACAAAAGCGAAAGGGAAAAAATCGGTCTTGGCTTGCATGGCGCACGGCGTAGCAGATCAACAGAACCCTTGGTCAGGATACTATTCGGCAATCCTGGTGCTAGTACTTGAATTGCTAGGTGTGCGTTGTCGGCGCCGGAGGCTGTCCTCGTACAAACCGACGAAGCGGTTTGCTGCCTCTACTATTGCCTCCATGGCAGCTGCTTGCCTGTTCAAGGCCTGAGTTAGGTCTGTCTACCATCAGCACGTTCGCGTCAACATCTTTGTTGTCTTCGGGTGAAGACGACGGATGAGTTCGACGACGCTTCGGGAGGCTGCGGTTCTCTATCTGTTGTTCAGTAGGCGTGACAGTGGGCAGGTCGGCCTCCTGCTGCACAGCAACCATCCCATCATGTCCACCAACAGTAGCTGGTTCGTTGGACAGAGTATCCAGTGTGTTTTGCCTGTTTGATGAAGACGAACTGCTAAGTCCCAAGGTTTTAATCAGGCGTTCTTCAACAGGGGACAACGACACCTGGGGTCCTGTCGCTTTCTTCGGCGCTCTATTATTTGCCTTAGTTTTGCCTTCGTCCGATTTTTGTACTGGTTGTAGTAGTTTTTCCATCCCAGCCCAGATTTGAACTGGCCATCAGCATCGTTATTCAAAATGCCGGCACACTCTCTCCAAAGCCTCTTAGACAAGAGATTGGCCTCCTTGCCTCTCACCCTGCCCAACGCCAGCGATTTGTGCTATTCCCAAAAAATTGATCATGAGCTCTAATTGGAGAGGCGTCACGTGATTGGCCATAATATCTGCGTTTTACCTTTTTTATTCAGCTACCGTCTCCCTCAAGGAAAAGAATGCCAAGCCAATGAATGAACAAAACGAGTCGCGCGCGTTCAACGTGAGCTCCCCTCTCTGAAAACCCATTATAACCGTTTATAACGTGGGGAACTTGCAAGCTCAAGTATGAGCAAGAAAGAGACATGTGTCTGAAGAACTATGCATACTTTTGAAAGTGAAGTGTCTTTATCTTGTTCGACAGTGTAATTTTGTATGAGGGCCTTGAACGAGTAAAGAGTAAAAGAATAGGCAATAACAAATGTCGTCATGATTATTTAATGACTTTGTTTCATGCAGATTGCGATGGCGACAACCCCGATGATGCTGGTTAACCTCTAGATACTCCTGCTGGATCCTCTGGTACTTTGAGTGCGCAGATGAAGTTGGCGAGCAGACGCTCGACGTGCTTCAGTGCTTCAGATGAAGGTGTTGCTGGTGCTGATGCAGCCGAGGACGGTGCACGGTCAGGAGAGGCCGTGTTAGTAGAAAGAAGTTCGAATACTTGTTGCAACTCGCACCTACCCTGTCTATGCCTACGTCTACTATAATCTACGCCTGTCTATTATAAATAGACAGCTGTCTGATTGACAGGCCTTTTTGTTCCTGAGCTCTTGGACGGTAAGGTAGTTGAAATGGTGGTCGGTGCGATTTGCAGCAAGTCAGTCATTTTATTGGTATTTCGCTGTAAATGTTGTTAAACTGATGGTTGTTTGTGTTAGAATTATTTTAAGGTTATAAAATTGAGTTATTGATTATAAATCATTGTTTTTGATTTGTGTTGTACTTTTCTTTATGTAAATCTCTCTCCTGATCCTAAAAATATATTCATCGTTATTCGTGCACGAAAGAATTGTGGACGACATTGATCTCGCCCAAAACCTTACTTGTGAGCGGACGTTTGTTCGGTTTACGCGTAAAATTATAAATATGTGCAAGTAACTTTAACCAACTTAATAGACAAAACGGTGAATATTGAATTGTGATAATTAAAAAAAATATTGTTTCCGATGACCGTCTTTGTGCCGCTGACCTAAGTACCTGTCGCGCCCCGCCCACCTAAGGAAGTAGGACAGTTGCCATAATCGCTATCCCGCCTACTCTACTACACTTACTACTTGTCGCTTCGTGTGTTTCTGACGAAGATATCTTCGCTTAGCAACAGTAAGATGCCACTAAAGCGTACGCCGCCGCCGCCGCCGCCAACAACCTCTCCACTACCGAAAAACATTGACGCAGATAAGGACGTAAACATTGAGAGTGTATGCAATGCCTCTGGGGGAATTTAACATTATGATTCCGCGCCTGATTTGCCGTCAATGTTGGGAAATATTACTGCTAACAAAAAGAGGAAATTTAATGAGCTCAATACTTGTAGTGCCGACGCAATTATACAAATGTTCACACTACTTTCGCAAGAGCAGGCAGCTAGGTTTGATCAATTACAATCAACTATCAGTAGTCTTAAAGAACAAAATTACATATTCTCGCAAAGTGTCGAGCATATGTCAAATAAATACGATGAGTTTTTGTCCAGAATTGAGAGGCTTGAGTCTGAGAGGCGAGTGGGTAAAATGACTATCGAGTCTCTTGAAGAAAAAATCGAATATTTCGAACGTAAGTCTCGATCGACGGGCATAGAAATTCGCAATATAACAAAGAACGCTGGTGAAACTAAACGGGATTTATGTACCTTATTGGAGCGTGTTGGACAAATTATCAACGTCCAAATTAATCAAACTTGGGTAAGGGATATTTGCAGGACAAAATCGAAGGACGCATCAAACCCAATTATTGTTGAACTTTCAACTGTATTGCATAAGGAAGAAATTCTTGGAAACATAAAACGCTATAATAAATCCAATAAACCCGGTGAAAAACTTAATACAAGTACACTTACCTTACAAGGTCCTGTAATACCAGTTTTTATATCGGAAACACTCACTGCAAAGACGCAAACACTTTTTAATCGAGCCAGAACTTTTCAACAACAGAACAACTACTCATTCTGCTGGACGTCTCATGGTGTTGTTTATCTCACGAAAATAGAAAAAGATCAACACATCAGAGTTTCTTCTGAAAAGGATATCGATAAGCTCAGGAAAACTGGCTGACTATTTTATTCAGTAGAAGTTTCTATAAATGGATTAATTGGGTTAATTTTTTCACATTTTGCTTATTATAATATGCGTTTAGTTTACATGCTTAAAAAATATTTCAATGTTATAAGTACACATACTACTCTTTACACATTTGATTATAATATAACTGCGGTTGATCTTCCAAGGGTGAATACCTCTCACTGTTATATTTTGATAATACTGCACTTAATTATTACAAAATTTCTTTGTAACACCAAAATTGTAAACTTCCAATTATATTATAACTTCTCGCATTTAAATACCATATTAACCTCTTTTTCATTAGAATACTGTCAGTCAGATCATTTATGTTACTTACGTACCAATGGCTAATTTTGATAATCTTTCAAATAACATTGATGATTTTGTTGTATCTGAAACTTGCGAATGTGAAGTTGATGACTGCAGCAAAATATTCCCATCACACTCATCGCTGTCAGTTATTACACAAAATATTCGTAGTCTGAATTGCAACTTTCAGGGTTTTCCAGTTTTAGTAACCAGACTCGGTATTGATTGTGACGTACTCATCCTAACGGAATGTTGGCTGACCTGTATATCTTGATATTGTTCATTTTTTACTTCATCAAACCTACTTCAGAACGATGGTGTTGTTGTGTATATAAGGGAAGAACTTAGCTTTTGTGTTGAGGAACCTAACGTACGAAATTGTAATTGCCTTTTGGTTAAAATAGGAAATAACGACACGGTATTACTTGCTCTCTACCGGTCACCCTCTTATTCAAACATTGAACCATTCTTAACTTCGCTGGATGAGACTTTGATGAAATTATCTGGATATAAAACTATCGCAATAATGGGAGATCTAAACATAGACATAATCTCCGAGAATCTGAGCACATCTGCTATTCAATATCTGTCGCTCACTGCCTATCACGGTCTATTGCCAGCACATACTTTTATCACTCGTGACGCAAGCGGCTCCTGTTTGGACCATGTGCTTTTAAAAACAAACCTTCCCTCAAGTATAATTGTTCCACAATCCACGCTCACACATCATAAATCTGTCACATTTTGTTTGAAAAAGCGAAAGTCGCGTAAGTATGCCTTCTTAACGCGCACTAATGTAGATCGACCAGGAAGGTTTAACTCAAGACATAAGCAAAATTAACTTTACTCCCATTTACGAAACAGGTGATGTTGACTCCGCACCACCCTTGCGAATAAACACAATTTCTTATGTAACCCCACAAAAAAAAAAAGTCAATTGGTGTAAGGTCCGGGGAACGAGGAGGCAATGGGTCCTCCTCCGCCGCGCGTAATGAGCTGGTGCACCATCATGTTGAAACACAATTAGACAGTAGGTAACCACAGGTAAGTTTCCGAGGGTCTCTTCCACAACTCTTGCAAGTACATTCAAGTATTCCTCGGCGTTGAGTGATTGTTCAACGAAAATGGTAGGGATGTTGACCGTCGTCCCGTAATGTTTGCCACACCAGTATATGGTTCACATTAAGTACAGCGGCAGCTCGACGTGTACTAGTTCTAGGTTCGTTACTAAGGCGCTCGATAATCTGTGCCAGAACGAGAACTAGGGCGTCCCTCACTCGCAGAACGATGGAAGGAACCAGTACTTTGCAGCCGTAGACACATGTTGCTGAAGCACGTATACGACGGCAGGCGTTGCTGATCAGCGGCGGGTCTCTCATCAACAAATCGTTGCCGGTATAAAGGAGGCGGGCGAAAGTTCATACATAGTTGGGCCTGACTGTACTGCAACGATTATTGCATTAAATCATTTCAATATTATTACTATTTAAAAAATAAAACTTTATTTAGAATGGCAGTATGGGGGAAAAAGAAATAGGGTATTATTAGCTTGCACAAAACTAACCTCATTTGCTTTTTATAAGTTTTCTTACAAGCTGTCAGTGTCCGTGGCGCAGCGGTCACCACACCTGACTGCGACGTGGAGGCCCCGGGTTCGATCCCCGGCCAGGTCATGATGGGAAATGATCTTTTCCTGATTGGCCCAGGCCAATCAGGAAAAGATCCAGACCCAGGTCTTGGATGTTTATCTATATATGTATCTATTATAAAATATAGTATCGTTGAGTTAGTATCCCATAACACAAGTCTCGAACTTACTTTGGGGCTAGCTCAATCTGTGTGTTTTGTCCGTATATATTTATTTATTTATATAAGTAATTATTCAGACTTTTTATAGACTAGATTTTATCAGAATGTATTTTTATGACATTAACAGATCGTGAGTGTTGTTTCCAAAGGGCCGGCGGCGCTTAATTGCATATTAAATGTTACAAAAAAAGGAGGATAAAAAAGAATTACGACAATCATTTACAATCTAATTATAGAAAAGAGTAAGCAGGAATAAAAAGCAACATTTCTTTTGTATCGATTTATTAATCAACCAATTTCTAACAATTTTGAAGGGAACCAAATGACCCAACATCACGCGCCACCATCAGCAAGACATTTGAGTGAGCATGACAAACTCGCAACTGCCATGCTTGTAATGTCAAACAAGTTACATATAAAAAAAAAACAAACCATAGTCCATGGTGCCTCACATTCACAAACTTGAATAGTGCTCTTACATTCTACAATACTATATTACTTGCAAAATAGTAATGAAGACAAGAAAACACAACAAACAACAATGAAATAAATTACTGATCATATGTCAGCTAGCCACGCTAAAATACCAGCAAAGCAAAAACAAAAAATAATAGCTAGCTTTCGGGAGTTGAGATTTCCTTGAACCTAAACTTTGGGTGGTTCATTGAGTCCAAGTCCAGTGTGGCTGCCAGAAAACTAGGCGTCATCGCGAAGGTCCGGCGGTACCTACTTCTCACCAAGGCAGCTCCTAATTTTGTACAAAGCACAGGTCCGCTCGTGTGTGGAGTACTGCAGCCACATTTGGGCTGGTGCTGCGAAATATCACCTTGCCACTTTGGATTCGGTCTAGAGGCGTGCGAAGAGGCTGATTGACGACCCAGACTTAACTCGAAACGGTCTCCAAAGCCTGGAACACAGGCGTAGAGTAGCCAGCCTTTCGGTCTTCTATAGGATGCATTCTGGTGAGTGTGCAAGGGAATTGCATGTTTTAATTCCCCCATCTCCGTTCCATCATCGGACGACCCGTCGTACGGCGTTTCCACCCTTACGTTGTTGACACCACTACGATCGGGACGAAGCGTTTTGCTTCTTCCTTTATACCCCGTACATCGAGGAACTGGAACAATTTGCCAGCGTCGGTGTTTCCGTCACAATACAATTTGAGTGTCTTCAAGGCTAGAGTGAATAGGCTCTTAATAAACTAGCGCGCACTGCTTACCTTCAGGCGGGATTGCGGTCAAGCGCTAGTTTATAATTTATAAAAAAAATAAAATGGAAATGTAAATAAGTAAAAACTTATTACCTTAATAAAAGCCCCAGGTATAAAGGGCGTGACAGTTCACATATTTATGCATTGTGAAAAAGAAAATTATATAAACACTACAAATTAGAAATAAGTAATTTCGGAAGTCGGTGGCAAAAAGGAATACATAATTATGTTCACGATCATGGTGTCTTTGGTTTTTGTATATTCGTTTGTTAGCTACATCGATGTTAGACTCTGAAGTTGATTCATCATGTTCACCTGTTACATCTACTGTTGCTGAAGATCCAGATGGTCCAGTCATAAAATGATGAGCATTTCTATCAGCTCTCTCCCAGCAACGATGACATATGAGAGCTCGAGCTCTTGAAATCTGGAAAAAAATTATATCATGAGTCTTTTTCTAAAATAAGTAATACATACATGACTCAGTAGTCTGTAAGCAATTCGGTAAGACCTAATATTTGTAAATAATGTAACTTCTTTGCTAGATACTAATTTAAATGTCCGCACTAGTCATAATTAATCATTGTAGATACATTGTTTGTTCTGGTCCCACAGACAAACCGTGAAAACAGTTTTGCGGTTTTGTGCTTTTATCTCAATGTATTGTACACTAGGTTAAGAAAATAAATAATAATAATAACGCAAATCTCTTCTAATCTACACCTTCGGGAAATACAGGCTGCAATATAATTATTTGTGTTTTTTTACTATATTATACTAACTTTTGGCCTAACAAAATGATAGTAACCTTTGTTCCTTTTTTATGTATTTTTTTCTCACGAATGTGACACTAATATAAAAAATGATTCTCGATTACCCTGTGGTAGTATAAAATGCAAAACAACTAAACCTAATAAAAACTTACAGTCCAAGGCAATATGCATTCAGAAATGACTGCATGAATCCTTTTTTTCACGTTCGGTGTTAGTGTGCAATGAATGGGATCTTGCCCGCAACACTGAACGTCCACAGTTCACACACACTTGGCTATGTCCAGTCATTGGAGATAGAAGTTGCTCATCTGTGCCCAAGGCAGTCACAGCTAAATCTCTGCATCCTTGGCAAATGTGATGAGATCTATTGACCTACAACAATATTAGATTGTTATTTACAGTTCCACAAATAAAAATTACAGAATTAAGTATGATGCAGAACATTGTATATATTTTTGCACAAAATAAAAACAGTGAGAAAACTGTATCTTTCAGAATTGCATGTTTATTACTTCTTACTGACATCATGGTGAATGCTTTCATATAAGGTTATTCAATTTTACTATTGTTTTTTTTTCCCGCAGCAAAACGGTTTGGTCTTAGTAATACAATCGTTTCATCAATAAATAAAATATTAGAAACATAAAATGGCAGATTTAACATAGTGATAAAAAAAACTCGAAAGTGAGCACAAACCAATAGTAAACTTTTGATAATCTTCGCACATGAAAGATTTTTTTGGTTTGAACATTTTTTTCTTTTGTCGGCATGGCGTTAAATTTTCGGATTGTTGCCTACAAGCTGTTTTATGCCCTATTGCGCACAGGAGCTTATTATTGTTTGAACATTAAATGCATTGCTTTCTATTGAGGCGGTTTCATGCCCATTCCGAGTAGTATCTACAACTTGTAGGTAGGTTAACTAACTTTTCTCACCTTTTCGAGTTGATGATTTTTTTAAATTATTTTATAACACAAATATTTTAATTTTGTCTTTTACTCTATTCATCGAAAGTACTCCTTAAAGCAAATCGTTCTACCGCGGGAAAACAACCATTAAAATTCCAGCGTGTATACATAGGAGTATTATTAGTAACGGCACCTATCATGGACGCGGACCAGCCATGGACATTTTTTGAATTTACCTCCAAAATTAAGCTAATGTGAAATATTTTGTTTCAAATAACAACACTGATCAGTAGTGCCAATATTCTAAATGTCATAACAACTGTTTTTGACAGCCGGCAGCCATTTTGATTGCGGCCATATCGATTGTTAGTTTTGCGGTGTCATTTGGTGTCGGTAATCGTAATCTATTAGAAGGATCACAATGCAAATAAGTTCACTAAACATTTTATTTTGTGTTAGATGTACTGTCGTTGTTAAAAATCATTTTATTTAGTGATTTATCAATAGTAATACATTACTCTTATATTATAACCTTAATGCCATTGGTATTCTAATCATAAAATTTTCCGGTGTCCATAACTGGATATTATCCACGCACGTACACCCAATCATGGACAGAGTGTCCATAAAGTGAACTTCTTTATTTGTTTTGTTTTTCATGTATTATACATTTGTTCTACTATATTTTCATGTTTCTCTAGAAGTCTGCAATAAATTATTAGTCTATCCAATAATGAACATTCTGTCCATGACTAGGTGTCGATAATAGGTTCAACGTAATTGTTAATACAAATAAATTTATTTTTATCCTAGAAATGGCACCAAGAAAAGACTACACAACAGAACAAATGGCCAAGGCTATCGAAGAAGTAAGAAAAGGAGAAAAAATATCTGTTGCAGCTACAAGATATGGTGTCCCAAGGATTACTTTGCATAATAAAATCACCGGAAAAAGCCCTGTTGATTGTAATCTTGGTCCAGCTACTGTACTTTCACATGAGGAAGAAAATATACTAGTGAGATGGGTATGCTTTATGGCTGAAAAACATTTCCCTGTGACCAAAGAGCAATTGCTTGATAGTGTCCAGAAAATAATATCTGAGAAAAATTTAGATTCCTGTCCGTTCACAAACAATCGGCCAGGAAAAAAGTGGTACTCTTTGTTTTTAAAAAGGCATCCAGATCTCTCTGAACGCACAGCGCAGAATTTAAGCAAAGCGAGAGAAGAGGTCACAGAAGATGACATACTCCGTTGGTTTGATGTAATAAAAAGTTACCTTGAAAATAAAGGCTTGCTTGAAGTGATAAATGACCCTGAAAGAATTTTCAATTCTGATGAAAGCGCATTTTATTTTCAACCAAAAGCTGGACGAGTCCTAGTGCGCAAAGGCGAAAAAAATGTTTATACTTCATCAGGAGACGAGAAAGAAAATTTAACTGTGTTGGTTACTGGGAACGCTGCTGGAGTTTTAGCTCCACCAATGATAGTGTGGAGGCATGAGGAACAGGGAGTAAAGCTCACTCATCCTCCATAGAAAAGGGAGGATCCTCCAACCAAACGGGTGTTATGTCTGGCGGGCACTTGCCCGATGGTTGTAATTGGCAAGTTGTATGTATGCTAATTGCACGGTAAACTCTGATTGCGAGATGTAGAATTCGTGTGACGTCAGTATGACGCGTTGTTCATTTTGTGGCGTTTGTAGGCACCGCTACATCACTCCCCTCCGGAGACCGGAGGTCGATAATGGGCTGAGTCTTGTATCTTGTGATTCTTGCTAGGCCAGCTGAGGTTCCAGTGAGTCGAAACCGGTTGCCGCGTAGTTCACGGTGAGTCGGAACTGTCTTTGAAGATTCCCCAGTGAGTCGGGGTGGTGGGGCGCTGCGTTGTACTCCAGTGCGTCGGATGTCGTACAGCGCCGGGTTGAGGCTGCGTCGAGGTTGCTGATGAGGTTGAGGGTGACGACAAGGTATGCGCGGTCGCTGCATGCTTGTGGTCAGGATACCCGTTGAAGAAGTGGGTGCTGGCTGGGTGGGTGATTCGCCGATGAAGCTTGCGGGAGTGATGATGATGACGTCACGCTCAAGTTGTTGCACGAAGGCTGCGCTGATGTTCATGCTCGGGGTCACCATTGTGGAAGCATGAGGAACAGGGAGTAAAGCTCACTCATCCTCCATAGAAAAGGGAGGATCCTCCAACCAAACGGGTGTTATGTCTGGCGGGCACTTGCCCGATGGTTGTAATTGGCAAGTTGTATGTATGCTAATTGCACGGTAAACTCTGATTGCGAGATGTAGAATTCGTGTGACGTCAGTATGACGCGTTGTTCATTTTGTGGCGTTTGTAGGCACCGCTACAATAGTATACCCCTATGAGCGTTTACCTGCCGTAATTGCTAATAGCGTACCAAAAGATTGGTGCATAGGCAGGTCAGATACAGGCTGGATGTGTGCAAGAACTTTTTATGAATACATCACTAATGTATTCAATCCATGGATTGAAAAAAAAATATACCTAAACCAGTCATATTATTCTTGGATGGTCATAGATCACACATGACCCTGCATTTATCAGATTTTTGTAAAGCTAATGAGATTGAAGTTATCTCTCTATATCCTAACTCGACACATCTACTTCAGCCAATGGATGTTGCGGTGTTCAGGCCTTTAAAGGTATCGTGGCAGAATCAAGTGAAAAGTTGGAAAATCGATAATCCAAAACAAACAATGAAAAGAGAGCATTTTGCTCCAAACTTTGAGGCAGCTTTGCGAAACATTGCCACTGATACAATAAGAAACGGATTTCGGAAAAGTGGGCTTTTCCCCTTTGGTCCAGTATACGTCGATATGAACAAAATAAGTTCACACAATCGTGCTACAGTTTCCACATCAGCATTAGAAAAAAAAAAAATTGACACGACAAAACAGTTTATGAATATCTTGGAATCAGAAATAAGAAGCTTGTTCACAAATGAAAAATTGAAGTTATTCACCAGGCTGTACTATATTCCCAGAGCTAACGTTGAGGACCAGCTTCCAAATGAAGATCTGTCGTTATATATCATCTGGGCTAAAACTAAAGACTATTTAAATGAAAATTTACCCCAGAAAGTTGCCGCAACTATCACGAAGCAAGTCTCGCATTCTTCAGAGCCTGAACATGTAACAGAATCCGAATCATTGCCACCACAAACACCTGAGGCATTCGTGGCCGACAATTCAATTTCTACTTTACCTGAACATGTATTGGACGTCTCTGACCACATCTCTGACAAACCATTAATTACAAAAAATATACAGGGAAGGTACTTTGGACCAAGTACGTCACAAGTTTGTACAGACATGAATGCTTCTGATAGTGGCAATCCAGATTTACAAGAAGAGGACATCGGAAGACCTGAATCCGTTCTAGAATTATCGAAAACGGTTCCCAAAGATATTGCCCAGCAAGCAATGCGTACTACTCCAAACAAAGTTTTCACTCCTGAAACAAATGACACTATAGCACAATCCTTGTCTTCCAGTTCCCAAAATATAATAGAGGAAAATATTGAACCTGTTACCGAATCAACGAAAACAATATCAAAAGACATTGCCTGCTCTGCAATATATAGTACTCCTAATAAAGTTCAGAATCTGAATTAAATAACACTATATCCAAGCCTTATGCCTTCAAAGCCACAAAATGTAATGGATGAAAATATTCCATCGCCATTTAAGCGTGCTTTATTTTGGCCAGAACCAGAAATGAAAAAAAGGCGTAGTAAGGAACGTCTTCCTTCGGCAATCACTGGTGAGACTTGGAGAGCATATATGATTAAGAAAGAAAATGAAAAGAAACAGAAGGAAGAAGAGAAAAACAAAAGAATGAAAGAAAGACAAGAAAAACAACTAATAAAAAAGAAGACATCTGAAGAACGAGAGAAAGTTAAAAATAAAAAGAAAATAACAAAAACTGTAAGTAACAAAAGAAAGAGAATTGAGTCATCTAGTTCATCAGCAGAAGAAAATGATATACCCTATCAAGAAAGTGACCAAGATTTAGAGTTGTCTGAAGACGACCAGATAAACTGCCCAAAACACACTACTGAATCACTAGAGTCAGATGAAAATATTCCTCTAAAAGACCTATCCTTGCAGTCACTAAAGAAAAATACATATGTTATAATTAAATACGAAGGAGAATACTTTCCCGGGTTGATTAAAAATATTGATAACAATACTTACGAAATAAGTACAATGGTTCTATCAAGAGGAAATATATTTCGGTGGCCCGACACTCCAGATCAAATTTGGTATAATAGGGAAGCTATAATGGAAAAAATTCAAAAGCCTAAAACTATCAACAATAGGGGCTTTTTTAAAGTACCTGAAATGGAAAAATATTTACCATTTATATGTTACGTTTTCAATTGCAATACATTCTTATTTATTATAGTAAGAAGATGTTACTTTTTGGGAGGTTTTATAACTATATATTATTTGTTACAATATTTTTAGACAGATATTTATCAATAGTTATATCTCTGTGAAAACTCAGAGAAGACATAGATCTCCGTTGAATAAGAATGTTTTGAATTTGTAATTTCTATTTTTAACCTTTAAAAAGGTTTATTTCAACTTATTTGTGTAAGAAGACAACGTTAGATTGTTCATAATGCAAAATAACGTGATTTTTGTGAAATAATAGTAGTGAAAGACATTTAAGTTCGAGTCTTATTAAGTCCTAATTGTTTTTGATTAATGATTGTGCGAAGATGTTTTATTTTGTTTAAAGTTGGTTTAAGAGGAAATGATGATTTTTATAGCGGTTTTCTAATGTTGACTACAAATCGAAGACTGATATTGATAATAATGTTCGATTATTTTTATTCAAATAACTTTTTATAGCGGTTTTCTATTGTTGTTGTTTGATATTGTTAGTAATGTTCGATTATTTTTATTTTTTATTAATAACATAGTTGGCCGGATTGCTTAAAGAGAAGCATTTCGTTAATAACGAATACTTTTGTCTTTTACTTGATTACTTATTTGTATTTCGATAACTACCTAGTTGTTCAAACTACTATTGTATTGTTGTTGTATTACCTACTGTCCATTAATGGATGTTCATAATTAGATTATGTCAATAATTGGTGTCCTACACTGGATTATTACTGACCATTGCTGGTGTCTAAGTAGGGGTGTTGTTTTTTTGTAATATTTTATTGTACTGAGTATTAAACGGAAATTAAACATTGAATACTGATTAAGAAAAGAGCTTTTCAGTTACCTCCAAATTCCAAAGAATATCTAATGTAAAATAAAAAAACTACGAAGCGAAAACGAAAAAAAATTGCTTTTACTGTCCATGATTTTTGACTTTACCTTACTTACTTCAATAATATCCCTTTATTCCCGCCCAGCTCCTTAAAGAATAGTGGTAAACAAACCAATTTAGGGTTATCACAACTCACGTTTTACAAATCTCCTGTTATTTTCATGATTATTGCCTTTTACATGCTAACTATTTATTAACAATTCCTATTACAGTATATTTCACTAGTATCACTCAAATAACGTGCATATTAACTCGTTATTTCGAAAAACCATTAAAAATACGACATTAATTTTATGCGATAGCCCTACACGAAAAGAAACATAGATGAAATCCAGGCATAAAGCAAGTTTTGGGGAATTTAGATCATGACAACAAATGAAGTTGAGATATTTGTTAGTACAATTTTTCATATTTTAACTACTTTTCAAATCAGTCGCATAACATGTGCATTATAATACTTCCAAGTATGGAAGACTCACGTTCCGTTATTTCACTGAAGACTACGAGTTATCTAAAGATATCGAAAAGATTTTTATACAATTTCACATTTAATTTATTTTAATTATACTGTATTATGTTTAATAAATAATCTTATGAATTCTTATTAATTTATATTAAGAAAAAAAGGCATAAACATATAACAAGAAAAATATTTTGAAATAACGGAACGTACTAATATAATTTGGTCGTGTTTTACGTCTGTCAGCTGATGAGCGAGTATTGTTGTTGTTAACATTTTCGTTATTTCTTAAAAAAATCCCTGTTTGTTGTTTTTGTTAAAGTTTTTAAGTTATTGCTAAGTTCTTGTTTGTGGATCATGACTGACCCGAAACCCGGAATGAATGGTTTGCAGAAGTTTTGTTCTCCGAAGAAAAAACGAATACGAAGATCGTCACTATCTTCGTCGGAGAAAAATACTATTTGTAACATTTATAAGTTAGTGGAGGAAATGGGACCGAAAGACCAATTTCTGAATGGCAAAGAAGTGGCATTGAAAACCGCTGAAACTGTTGGTATACATATCTGTACAGTGTATAAAGTGCTGAAGGAATACAAAACGGATAAACAATGTCGATCACCAAAACCTGCCCCCAAGAGGGGAACTAAAATAGATACACTGGATGACTTCGCACTTAGTGGAATCCGAAGAAAAGTACACCAATACTTTTTTAATAATGAACCACCAACTGTTGACTGACTATGAGAGCCTTCCTAATTTCAAGAGGACCACATTCCAAAAGGTTTTGAAAAAATTACTATTTAAATACGTAAAGTGCTCAAGAAAAAGTGCTCAAGAAAAAGTGCTCTTATTGAAAAAGAAGATATCCAAAGGTGGCGTTTCAACTACCTAAAAAAAATATTAAGTTTGAGGGAAGAAGGCCGCAAAATATATTATTTAGACGAGACTTGGGTCAACGAAGGTATGTATATTAAAAACTTCTTAAGAAGTCAATTAGTAATATTCCTGTCAGCTTTAGCAAATAAATTGCTTATTTATAAGTGTCTCATAAGAACTTTCATTTCAGGCCATACTAAAAGTAAAGTGTGGCAAGTCTTCTCCATCGAGTCATCGAGGCAAGCACATATGGAAGGGCTTTCTACTGGTCGAAAAGCACCATCAGGAAAAGGAAAACGTCTCATAATAGCGCATATAGGTATGTGTGGATAAGTATTATGATCTTATATTTTCACTATAATTCAATAATCTATACTAATTAATATTATAAAGCTAAACAGTTTGTTTGCTTGAATTTCAGGAATTACTAGCCTGATTTGAAATTCTTTCAGTGTTTGATAGCCTACGTATTGAGGAACGCTATAGGTTAATTTTATCCAGTTTGCGGAGTAGTTCCTACGGGATGCTGGTGAAATTGCTGGCAGATGCTAGTAATATGTATAGTGTAATATAAAAGTGGAGTACTTTAATAAACATGGGAATTCACTGTTATTTTATTTTGCTTTTTGTTGACAGGTAATGAAGACGGTTTTGTGGAAGATGATCAACTTATTTTTGAAAGCAAGAAAGGTGATGGAGACTACCATCAAGAAATGGATTCAAATATATTTGAGAAATGATTTGCTGAGACATTGAATAAACTGCAAGCAAATTCAGTTATTGTTATGGATAATGCGCCTTACCACTCACGACAATTAGAACGAGTGCCTACAATGAATTGGGTAAAAAAAGATATCCAAAGCTGGCTAACAGAAAAGGGTTTCTCGTTCCAAGAATAAATGGTCAAAAGACAATTAATGGAGTTGGTACGTGCCGAAAAAGAAAAGTATTTGGCATGTTTGTGATACAATGGCACTAGAAAAAAATATAGAAGTGCTCAGATTGCCCCCTTATCATTGTGAATTAAATCCAATAGAAATGATATGGGGGCAAGTAAAAGGTCATATTGCTGCAAAAAATACAACTTTTAAAATAGCCGAACTAAAGGGCTTGTTAGATGAGGCAATTAATATAATTACTCCAGCTGCATGGCAACGTTGTGTTGAACATATTATTGAAGAAGAAAAGAAAATGGCCGAATTGGATGGAATAATTGATAATGTAATTGATGAATTTATAATTCAAGTCTCTGGAGAAACAAGTTCATCATCCTCTTCGGCCAGTGACAGTAACGATGAATGAGAAAAGTATGCATCACTAAATAAAAAAAATATATATAATGAACTTGTTTTATTGCAGTAGGTTCCTATTTCCTCGTTTTTACATTAGCATCTATAAGTATTTAATACAATAAAGCTGAAGAGTTTGTTTGTTTGTTTAAAAGATAGGTCTACCAGTCCAATTTCAAAAATCTTTTTGCATGTGATAATATTTTTTTTGTGCTTACTGCTCCGCTCATAATAGCGTGATGTTATATAGAATTCATATAACATCACGCTATTACAAGCTGAGCAGTAAGCACAAACGCGTGAGAATCATTGATTCAGTGAGAATTTATTAGAACTTTATTCTATTATTATTATTTATTTTTTTATTATTATTATTAGGAAATTAGCTTAAATGTATGTTTAATTTTTTTATCGGTTAAGCCGTTCACTATCATTATAAAAATAAATGAATCAACAAAACATCAGTAAACTTTTTACATTATTAGGAAGTAGGATTATTACTTTAATGAAAATTGTCTATCTAGAAAAGGTTGTTAACATCTGTCTTTTAGGCGTAAACAACTCGTTGCCTAGCAACGCTTTGTTTACCTCTATTCTTTATCGAATTTGGCTCAACTATATATATAGGTATCCTTTTTATACTGTACTCGAAAACTACTTATCACAAAATGAAGTTTTAATTAAATACATACGTTTTAAATAAATACTTACCACTTGAGGTGCAACCCATTGCTCTATAACTGAAAGAATGCTTTCCGTTTTTATTTGTCGTAACCCGATAGAAGCATTACCTTTATGCAATGAGGACGTTGGTCAGAAATAAGTCGAGTAAGGAAGATATTAAAGTCCGTTGTGAGAAATGCGTGCGTCATCGGTTAAAATAATAACCGTCAGAATCCTAAATGCGTAGCCAAAGTTGTAAAATAATATAATAGCACACGAAAATACAACAAAATATGGCTAATTCAAAGCCGGAAGGGAATGATATTTGTCGTTTGACGTCACCTTGCAACGAGTTTTACTTTGTTGCCTGTATAATAAAAAAGTATAATCGATCGATTATCAAATCGAACCATTGATCAATTTGTTTTAATATGTTTTTGTTAATAAGTAAATAATAGATAATATAATTAAGTCCTTCTATTAAAAGATTTTCTAAACTGAATCTGTAGAAATATACCGATTCATTTTTAATTTTATTTTTATTTTTGTAATAATTTGATTTATCGATTACTAGCTTTCCGCCCGCGGCTTCGCTCGCATGGAGATCGGTTATATCGCGCTTTTAGATTTCCCTCGTGAATATAATTTTTTTCCGGGTTAAAAAAGTACCCTATTATTTAATCCGGAGTTCTAACTTTACGTCTGGAAAATTTCAAAACAGTCGGTTTAGTAGTTACGGCGTGAAAGCGGAACAAACAAACAAATAAACTCACTTTCCGATTTATAATATTAGGATATTTGGTGTACACATACAAATATTCCAGTAATCTCCCTTGGGAACTTGATGTTTTTTTAGGACCAAAAGTAACCTATGTTACTCTCCTTCTTTTCAACTAACTGTATGCCAAAAACCAGGTCGATTGATTGCTTAGCTACGGCGTGAAGGAAGGACAAACAAACAAACAAACACACTTTCACATTTATAATATTAGTATGGATAACTTATTAACGATTCGCATTTCATCTGGTAACATTGTTGAAAAGTGAAAGTAAAGAAAGTCAGTATTATTTCATTAAATATTATCTTTTTTATTCCGTGGAAAATAGAATTAGTAATAAATGATTGAAAACAAAAAAAAAAAAAACAATGAAAATTATTGACATGTAATTCATTTGAGTACTGTTCAGGCTCAATTTCGTCAGTCTCCTTTAATGCTCCATAGATGTTACCTCCAGCAGCACCAACATAATATTCACTATTTGAATACTCTTCACCACGATGAGGCATTTCGAAAACCGTTGACAACACGTAGCGCGGAACAGAGCAATTGCAAAACAGTGACTTCACCTCGGGACGATTAGTAAGCAACTCAAGTCGGGAGTTCGGGGACTTGCAAAAATTAAATAAAAAATCAAGAATAGGTAGTTACCTAAACCTACGTACATTTTACGGTTCCCTATACCGAAAAACCAATAGTGACTGATATTCTTCTATGTCAAATAACTACACAAAATTGCAATATATTTATGTTTGCTGATACCAAAACACAAGTCTTTCACGGTACGATATAGGCTGAAGTAAAGTATTATACTGAAATTGGGCTTCAAAAAACAGCTATTTGGCTTACTCAAAATTTACTTACGCTTAATATCTGAAAAACTAAATTTATGACATTTGCTAATACAGAACATTCATTAAAAAATATAAATAACTATAAAATTCAAATCCTCGCTTGCCAAAACATCGGTTGTCAAACATGCGATTGTAGCTACTAGAATAGGGCTAAAGTAGTAAATATCTTGTAGCCCAGTCATATTAGGGCTTTCACCTCGGAATGAAAGATAATAAGCTGCAAATTGGTATGAACCTTTGTTTTGTCATTCTAAATGTTGTCTCAAAAGTCACAATCGTTATTGTGTCCGCGTCTCAAGATATTCAAGGTCAAAGGTCACAAAAATCGGTTTTTCGCGAATATCTGGCTTCCTATCGGTTAAATGAGATTTGCATTTATTATAAAAGTTGTAGGCTATAAAATTCCCTACAACTTTTGTTTAAACTTTTTTTTCATACGACCAACCGTTTTGAAGGTAGAGCGCGAAGAGTGCACATCGTACAGTCATATACGGCCTAATGCAAGGTCAAGCGTGAGTTATGGTTATCAGTACGTTATAAAGTCAATTATTTACTTGGAAATTATAATTATTAAACAATGCCCATTATTTATGTACTAACTATTAATTATTTATATTTAATTAAAGTAACTTGATTATTTATATATAATTATTCATATTTAACTATTTAAGTATAAAATATTATTAATTCTGGATTATATATTTTAGTTTTATTTTAAGTTAAAATGATAGTAAGAGTATATATTTTACACATATTTTTATTTATTATTAAATACGGCATAATATACATTTATCAAAATGTGAGTTCAAATATCAAAAGTATCTTTGTTGATTTTAATTGTAATGAAATTTGAAATGGAAGCTAATTATCTTCTTCTTCTTCGTCGTCTTCTTCTTCTTGTCGCTCAAAAATGTTCGATTCATTGTCATCATCCTCATTATCTGTCATGTTCATCTCCAAACCTTCCAGAATATCGGGATCATATGTATTTTCTTCATCGGGATTACTTGGATACAGTGAAGCGTTGAGGCAAGCTTGTCCGTTGCACTGGCCGCAAGCTAAAGAACATTGTAGCCCTGATTTTCTGCATCCACAGCGGGAACCACAACCATTTTTGCAATTGCAAAATATTACGTTTAGTAGTTCGGCTGGTGCTGGAGGTAATAACGTTCGTATGGGCTCCAGGATTTCATTTTCAAGCATCCAGCCCCATTCTTGAGGTTCTAAGTCCTTTCCTAACCACGTTTGAATCTGGTAGTAGACACGTTTTATGTGTTGATGAGCTGCTACACTTGTTGGTGGAAGTGTTGACAGTTGTACAGGTTTATTTAGTTTTGTAAATTTGATGAATTGCGTGTCGCGGAAATGATCAATGTTGTCCTCAGATTTTGGAGCATTATATAATGCCAACAAGATGCGCACTCCATTTTCTAATAATGTTTGTTTTGGGCAGTTTTCTTGTTGAAATACTTCCACCAGTTTATCTAAATCAGGAATTTTTTCCAATGCTCTAAATATGAATAATTATATATAAATAATCAAGTTACTTACTTTAATTAAATATAAATAATTAATAGTTAGTACATAAATAATGGGCATTGTTTAATAATTATAATTTCCAAGTAAATAATTGACTTTATAACGTACTGATAACCATAACTCACGCTTGACCTTGCATTAGGCCGTATATGACTGTACGATGTGCACTCTTCGCGCTCTACCTTCAAAACGGTTGGTCGTATGAAAAAAACGTTTAAACAAAAGTTGTAGGGAATTTTATAGCCTACAACTTTTATAATAAATGCAAATCTCATTTAACCGATAGGAAGCCAGATATTCGCGAAAAACCGATTTTTGTGACCTTTGACCTTGAATATCTTGAGACGCGGACACGATAACGATTGTGACTTTTGAGACAACATTTAGAATGACAAAACAAAGGTTCATACCAATTTGCAGCTTATTATCTTTCATTCCGAGGTTGACCCCTTTTTTTACCTAATATGACTGGGCTATTGGGATTCTTATTGATGAAAGAATAAGAAAGCTAATTTATGCTTTCACAAAAATTAGGCACGTTGCAAATACCGCTCCACTCAAGTCAATTTATTTTGCGCTAGCCATTGGGCTAGCGCAAAATAAATTGACTTGAGTGGAGCGTGTGTGTGTGTGTGGTTTTGCGTGCTCCACACCAGGAGGTTATGCAGTATTACAGGATAGATTGCTATCCTGTAATACTGCATAACCTCCTGGTGTGGAGCACGCAAAACCCATATGCTTAAGCTAGAGCGCGCCCAGCGTGCACTATTAAAGATCATGACATTTAAACCTTTTAGATACCCAACAATAGACCTCTATTCGGAATATGATGTTCGGTCCGTCAGTTATTTGTAAAAGTAAAGGAGATGTCCCAGCATCATAAAGTTAAATATCATGGTGACTTTACTACGACTAGCACAAGACGTGCATACAGAGTATGTCCTACGATACCATTTAAAACATCACTTATAGAAAAATTTCAATGCTACCTTGGACCAATGTTCCATAACAAAATAAATAAAATTATTAAAATGCTTTTTCATAATTTTATTTATTAATTTTTATACATTCATGCAAAAAAAAATAAATCTAATGTTGTGGTTAAAATCGCAAAGCTATAAAGACATCGAAAATCTATTTTTAAACCTAAAGTAATACCCATACTTTTAGACTAAGTTAGAAAAATAATCTTCTTCTTCTAATTAAATCACCATCATTTATCCAATTTAAAAACAACATAAACATTTAATATTAAGGAAGTATTAGATCTTCAATATTATATTTCATCAACTATTAAAATACAACTGTCCGTTACTTCAGCTTACAAAAGTAAGGAAGCAATCCAATTTTTCCCTAAGTTCAAACTTTATGTGATTATTTGAAAAGTAATTCAATGAAGATACTCTATCCTCCTGACACCTCGCGTCCTTCACAAAGAACAAAATAGACCAGACCGTTACGGCCGGCGATTTTCGAAGAATGACTTGAACTATGAACGAACGGCCTTTACAAAGTACAAAATACAGACCTATATTTTTATGCATTTTTCATTAGATAATCTTGTTTTGACACTAGTCGGTCATAGGAAAGTGTAAGATGTGATTGGTCTAATTTTGGCATGTGACAGTAAAAAGGCAATATCTTCGTTCACTTTCAATTTTTGCGGTCATTTGTCAACAACAATGGCGGCGCGTGGTGTGCGTGGTAAGTAAAAATCATGTTTTGTAGCTAATTTAGTAATAATAAAAAATTGTTTTTTGCACCGAATGTCATTTAGTTTTTTATGTATTGTAGCTTAAATTATTTTGTTCTTTACAAAGGCCGTTCGGTCTTAAATTTCATTCAACTGCGTAGTTTGTCCTTCTTAAAGAACAACCGGTCAAAGTGTTGAAACGATTCTGTCTTGTTTTAGTATTAAAAGACGACGATATTGCTGATCTTCTCGACGCCTCCGAAATTGAAGATATCAGTGATGACGATGATCCTTCCTACAAAGAACCTCAGGAAGAGAATTCCCATTCCCGGTCGCCTTCAGCAAGCAGCGACAGCAATGCAACGAGTAGTGATGATAAATCTGACAACGAGGCAGGTCAGCCTATTCAGCGCCCAGATAGAGGACAACCTAGGGTGCAAAGACCAAGACAGGTTAGTATTAGACGAAGTGCTAGGTCTAGAACTCGACGCGGTGTACGCACTCGCGGTGGTGTTCTCAGACCTGGTCGTAGACCAGATGGCGCAGCTTCTTGGTCTCGTAGACCTTTTAATGTACCATCGCCAGAAATGCAGGAACCGTCATACTTACCTTCCACAGTACAAGATAAATCTAATCTAGCTGAATATGTACAAGAATATATTGATGATAATTTGATCGACTTAATTGTTGAAAAAACTAATCAAAGTGCTGTTGCTACTAAAGGCTATTCGTTGAAACTGACTCGCGAAGAATGCAAAGTTTTTCTAGGCATCAACTTGCTTGTGGCCTGCATAAACTATCCTCATATAAGGATGTACTGGAATAAAAAATACGCCTTCCCCATTATCACTGAAGCGATGTCTCGAGACCGATTTATCCAGCTACGAAATTCACTAAAATTAGTTTTCGATCTTGACGTTACCCCTGAAATGAGAGCCGCTGACAGATTGTGGAAGGTTCGTCCCTTAATTGAACGTGTGCTACGAGGATGTTTAGCGCAAAGGCGAGAGCAGAAAATATCTGTTGATGAAATGATAATACCTTTCACTGGGGCTTGCGCAATGAGACAATATTGTCCAGGCAAACCTCACCCCACCGGATTAAAAGCTTTTATTTTAGCTAATCCAAATGGATTGGTTTGTGACATAATTATTTACCAGGGCAAAAATACATTTCCCACAGCTTCTGGATTTCAATTGGGAGAGAGTGTAGTTCTTAAGTTGTGTGATTCGTTGGTTGCAGGTCACATAGTATATTGTGATCGTTTTTTTACAACTATAAAATTGATTGATGAACTATCCAAAAAAGGTATTAAATGCGCCGGGGCAGTCATTAAAAATCGAATTCCCAAATACATAAGAGATGATATGGACAGCGATAGTTGCTTGAAACGTAGAGGTAGAGGAAGCTATGATGTTTTTGTGCGAGAGGATGGAGGTATTGCGATCACAAAATGTTTTGATAATAAACCAGTTATGTTGTTATCAAGCATTTATGTTGCGGAAGATGTAGACCAGTGTTTGAGATATGATCGATGTGGTCCAGAGACCACAAGTTATCAAAGAGTATAACTCAAACATGGGAGGAGTTGATCTCACTGATAGACTTCTGGCTGTCTGTCCAGCAAGAGCTCGCACAAAAAATTGGACGGTTAGGTTCTTTTCTCACATGATAGATCTGGCTATTGTGAACTCCTGGATAAAATACAAACAAGATAATAAGGACCTTGGAAAACCTTCTCATAAAATTTTAAAATTAAGAGAATTTAAACAAGAGATTGCTGAAAAAATGATATTAAATAACATTTATCGAGATGAGAGCGAGCCTGAGTACAATCAGGAGAATCTAAATATAATTAACAAGCGAGGAAGACCAGGTTCACTACCTCTGCCGCCTGATGCAAAACGTTTTCATGCAGCAAATCACTTGCCCGACATGGGAACTAAGCAAAACAGATGCAGGAACTATGGTTGTAGTAAAAAGACTACTGTTACTTGCATTTACTGCAACATGCCTTTGTGCCTAACACCTAAAAGAAATTGTAAAATACTTATGAAGACTGATTGATGATCTCGACGTAGATGTTAAGCAAAATAATTTAATAGTAAATTATGTTTAAAAGTTTTTTTATGTTTGTTTTTTGAGTTTATTTTTTAAAGATTTTAAAAAGTTTATAAAGAGTTATAAGCTCTGTAAGAGTTTTGCCTAAGATTGTAGGTAATTATTAATAAGAAAATGGTTAGAAAGTTAATATCTAAACTTTTGTATTTTTTTGATATTGTATGATTGTCCCCTTTTTTAAAAGACTTTACGGTTTATCCTAAGATAAGTTTGTCAATTATCTAAGAATGATTCCAGAATAAATGTTTCTTTTTTGGAACTAGTTCTGTTGTTTTATTTTTGATAAATGGTATTTTATTTATTAACAAATATCTAAAAATAGGCTCATTTTTCTTAGAAACAGTAGCTCCCCAGATATTTGAATTAAGGTCGGATGTACTTCATATAGAACAAAAGATAGCCAAATAAAATTGCGCACAAGATGTTCTTTATGTCATACAAAATAAGGTTTGTTCTAGCGAAATATCATGTGAAAATATTATTGCACTTTTTTAACCAATCAAAAGTCTCGGCCTTAACAGCTAAAACACTTTTGTACTATATGTAGTACATCCGGTTGCAATAAAAGTCGGTCAAAATAATACTTCGGTGTCAGGAGGCTATAAAAAACGAACTATTTCTTTTTTCTTGTAGCTTATGTTTACCTTCACTTTAAAACTAAATTAAATTTTGTATTAATAACCTAATTATTTTTAGCGCACATGTTATTTTGCATTTAAGTATATTTAATGTACACTAACGTCTATGATACAGGCTCGGCCTAGTTTAGACTTTAGGGCTCGGCCTAGTTTACACTTTGATTGTTTGTAACGTAGTTCCTCTATTATATTTTAGGCTTCGTTCTCGATATAAGAATTACATTGCAGCTTCCCAACGTTAGTTGACAACTAAACGCATATTTAGAGGTGAAAGCAAATACTAAACGCCCAAGTGTGACGTTCCCCGTTCTACCTGTCATCCGTCATTCTTTACGTTTGCGCGGCAACCTGTATGCAAGAATTCCCCAAAAATAATAAGTATTAAAAGAAAAACTAGTATTATTAGGATAATAAGTATTATGCCGAAACGAAAACATGGAAAAGAAAAAAAACCTTTAAAAAAAGGCGTGTGGCACTCGGAGACTGCCGCGGTAAAGCTATTGCATAGCCTTTTTTTATCAACTATAACTTGCAATTATAATTATTTATTTATTTTATTTATACAGTAATTTTTCCTTTGTTTTTTTTTTCTTTGATATCAATTCAAGTTTTCTTTCTGTTTTGTGATTTATTTATTTTTTACCAGCAACGTCATCAAAAGAGTGCGAAAAATGGTGACGATTAAGCGACTAAACTATATTCAATGTTTTCTGTTCGACTTTGATAAAGAGATAGAAAGAAGCTAAGCAATAGCTTAAAAATGACGTCATGTTCGTTATCACACCCATGTCAGAATGTCATGAAATATGATGTCGGCCATCTTTGATTTCAAAATGAAATCATTTTCGTGATCAGCACCCCGAGTTTTGGCGGGAAAGTCAAGCTGAGTGTCACGCTCGTTTTTCATTGGACTTTTAAAATTATTTATAGTGTTGTTTACTAAATAAAAGTGCGTGATTTATGTAGTAAAAAGTGCATTTAGTAAATAGTTCATAAAGAACAGTGAAATATCGCTGCATAGTGGCCACATCATGACTTTGTCCCAAACCTCACTCGTAAGACGGGTCACGTGGCCGTCTTTTTCGACATGAATAATTCATAATTACGTGGCATTGGCTAAATGCACAAACCGTGCGAAGCCAAAAAATAAAGAAATAAAGAAAAAACCCATGAAATCTATTATATTATCACTCGAGTCAGTAAGCATGTAAAATGAGAAAACTAACATAGAACGATCCGTGTGAGAACTAAACGATCACTATTACACAACAACACTGATACCTTTGAGAAAGCGGACTTCCTCTACAATAGGACAATTCCTCCGTAAGGTCTGTCTATGCTATTACTTATAATCTCTGTCATTGTGTGCTGTTTCGGTGCAATCGCAAGACCGGCCGGGCACTGAGGGGCAGGCAAGACAGCTATAGTATCCTTATGACTCCACCAACTGGTATTTCGTTGACTCGGAAACGGCGCACAGGGAGCACCACGAAATATACTCAAAGACTCCGAGGTTCTTTTTCAATATACCCCACTGTTTTGTCGTGGTGGCCTAGTGGTTAAAACACCAGCCTCTCAAGTATGAGTGCGCGGGTTCGATTCCAGGTCAGGCAAGTACCAATGTAACTTTTCTAAAGTTATATGTACTTTCTAAGTATATCTTGGACACCAATGACTGAAGGCGAAGGAAAACATCTTGAGGAAACCTGGGCTTTATAAGTCTGAAATCGCCAACCCGCATTGAGCAAGCGTGGTGATTACGCTCAATCCTTCTCTGTATGAGAGGAGATCTGTGCCCAGCAGTGGGACGATAAAAATTGTTGACGATGTACGGCGTCGGTGTCGAATTATTTGTTATCAATTTAATATTTTCGAGCTGATCTTTAGTAACATAATCACTTCTGATTGCGTTAACATCTGACCGTAGAATTAATAAATCCTTCATCAACTTCTTTACGTACGTTCTACGTAGTCAAAGCAAACTGGTGGCAATTTGTGAAGGTCATAGTAGTAGGTAAAAGTCCAATGAAAAATTAGCGTGACATTCATCTTAGCTTTTCCGTTAAAAAAAAAAGCTATTTTATAAAAACACTACTAAATTAATTTGAATAAAAGTACTTAATAATTAATTATATGAAAAGTTTTTAAGGTAGCCATAACAACGTCGATGACGTCTATGACATATCTCTATAGAAGACCTATTTAAGAGAGAAAATTAATCGCAAGTTTAGCACATCGCGACTATCAGTAACATGGCAAGTGTGTAGAACTGAGTTCGCGCCCTGCAATATGCATGCTCTTTTTGAAAATCTATAAATTGTTTTCAAAAGATGTAGTCGCACGCACACAAACATACCGTGCCGAAGACTGCCGAACTGAAACGACGTTAGACGATGTACGGCCTTCAAGCCACACCTCCGTGCCCGTCGGAGTGGGGATAATAAATGACTGTGTCGAAGTACAGGTGCCAATAGAGGCTAACCTGGATAACACAAATACACCCATGAATGTAAGTGACCCCCTACCGGAGCCTGACCCCTTACCTGAGCTAGACACCGCGCCTACTTTATCCCCAGGTAGTGCTGGAAGCATTAGGGGATTTGATGACTGAAAAACCCATACATGGACCAGCACTTTACAAGGACTTGGCCCGTATTTAGAATACCACTTTGAAGAATGGACTCAAGGGAAAATAAATCAAAATTGGAAAGAAATGTACCAGAAAACTGTTGCTTGGCAAAGCACCTATGCTTAATCCAGAAGTTATTGCTGCAGTGAATGATACAATAATTAACCGTGATAAAAAGATAGAATCTGAACAAAATCAATTGGGAATGGGAATCACCATTTTAGGTGATGCATTATCAATGTTAATCAATGACAAAAATATTGACAGACAGACAGACAGGAAAATTGATCTCTCAGCTCAGTGACGCGGGAAGGATTTTGACAGACTTACACTTTACACAAACAAAATTTCGGAGAAACCTTATTTTCCCCGTTTTAGACAAAAAATCCTAGATACTGT
The DNA here is from genome assembly GCA_037179545.1 of Sesamia inferens. Classification (NCBI taxonomy): domain Eukaryota; kingdom Metazoa; phylum Arthropoda; class Insecta; order Lepidoptera; family Noctuidae; genus Sesamia; species Sesamia inferens. The sequence goes on along the minus strand of CM073935.1, from coordinate 7,945,254 downwards.
CAAGGATATAGAAAGAGATGATTATCTTTATGGTACCAACCTTTCATAAAGGATAAAGATCCTACAAGCTTGTCAAAGAACAAGCCAATCTATAAAAAAGTCAGTTACTTTTGCCACAACCCGTCAGGGAAACTTGAGTGGTCCACCTCGTTGCAACCAACAGAGGACAAATCCGAGGCCGGGATACAAAAAATCACTGTCCTCTTACCAAGCAAGGAAATATCATCCAGCACAATAATACAATCAGTACCAGCAACAGCAAGCGATGAGAAAGCTCAAAGCCTCGCCACTACAGGACAAGACTCGAGCCCGGCACTAGAGGTTAGTCATGCTGGAAGATTACGTTATTTCTTACCTTGTGGGCAAAGGATATGTGACGATATTACAATTATTATTACGTATTATTACCGTGCAACTGTCAACATCGTACTCGCACATAAATAATCTTTAAAAATGGTTAAAAGCTCTGAAACATAGCGAAATAATCATAAACGAATAGGCAGTGTGTGTGTGCTTCGGAGATTATAAGAAATATAGTGTATAAACAACTAAATATACTAGAATGTGTATAAAATCGTTCTGTCAAAAAGAACTGAAATACGCTGTGAATCTTAAAAAAAAAATCTGTAACAAAGTGCAAAAGACCTGTTAGTAGCTATTTATTGGGGGTTCTGGACCACCGGAAGTCCATCGTAACTAGACCCCTGTGTGTATGGAGTTTGGTAGGAGCGCGCGACCAGGTTATGTTGGTTTAGGTGCGTTTTCGGTTGATTCTGCGGTTGTGACAATGTTGTAGTGCGTTGATAAGGAACATTTTGGTGAGAAAAAATTGATACAATGTTGCGTTGATAAGGAGCCGTGAGAAATTGATAAGAAACAATGTCGCATTGTGGCGGTCCTTGCCCTTCCTGTATAGTAGCTATTTATTGGGGGTTCTGGGCCACCGGAAGTCCAGCGTAACTAGACCCCTGTGTGTATGGAGTTTGGTAGGAGCGCGCGACCAGGTTATGTTGGTTTAGGTGCGTTTTCGGTTGATTCTGCGGTTGGACAATGTGACGTGGTGCGTTGATAAGAAACATTTTGGTGAGAAAAAATTGTGAAGAAACAATGTTGATAAGGAGCCGTGAGAAATTGATAAGAAACAATGTGGGTTGGGGCACTGATTGGGGAGTGAGGCAGGTGTGTTTGACGTGGTGTGGGAGGGGGCGGCCGATGCGCGATGGTGGTGCAGCGGGTTATTTATCAATTTTGTTATATTACTCAGTTTAGCTGCATCCTATTAGAAATGATAAAGAAAATTTAAATATAAAACGAATGATGAAAGGACTTTATTCACATTAAGTTGATGTGCTTCATATTGATTAGCAGTCTTTAAATAATAATTATGGAGCGTGAGAAGATGCAGTTGTTTTGTGGTTCTGAGAGAAAGAAAAGAGCGGAGGGAAGGGATGAGTGTGGTATACGCGTACAGGATGACTCAGTGAGTAGTAAACCTACAACCTCGTCGTTGAGTAGAGAAAACATAGTGAGGAAGATGTATCAAACAGCTGAATTTCCATTTTTCAAGTTAAAATCAAGACGACTGCTCACTTTCGAAGACTGGCCTGTAGGTTTACGCCAGATGCCTGAAGATCTTGCAGAAGCTGGTTTCTTTTATACTGGTTATGGAGACAGAACTAGGTGTTTCCATTGCGGTGGAGGCTTAAAAGATTGATTGGAAGAAGATGATGATCCTTGGCAGCAGCATGTTCAGTGGTTTAGTTAGTGTGCTTATGTCAAGTTCAAAAGACCTGTTCAGTGTCACTTACGCTGTAGCGGAACTTAACTGACAGTGAAACAGTGCTAAAATTGAAAACATAACCCCAAAAGCCCAAATAATCATCTCCACAACTACAAATATAGAACAGGCAGCTCCATCTAGTACAACACGTCAGAACTTCCTACTCTGCGATCTATATTAGGCGACGGCTAATCAAACAGTAGTACAAGTCTTTCTTCATAGCGGGCGCTAAACGCATAATATCTGGCTATGGAGGAAATAAAAAACATGTTAGTAACATGCAGCAAGATATTAAACAACAAAAACAAGACATGCTAGAGATGAGATTGATGTTGTATTGCGTGTAGCGAATGAGAACCAATTGAAAAGGTTAGAATCGGTAGATGCTATAAAGTCTGCGGGTCTTCGCTTAGAAAAACCAAAGGGTCGCCGCCCCCGTCTATTAGTTAAGGACATTCCCGCCTCAATGGAAGACAAACATTTTTTGCAAGCTATTTACCGCCAAAACATTAAAAATGAGTTGCCAATAAAAGAAGACGATTTCATTAAATCCACCAAAATAGTCCGTAGGCGTTCTACCGATACCGGTCGGAAATGGATAGGCATAGAAATTGAACCTGAGGTACGTAAACATCTTGTGACTACCAAGGATAAATTATTTATTGACTGGGCCACTTGCCGTTTTGTTGATGATATCGAGGTAGTTCGTTGCGCATATTGTCAACAATTCGGTCATGTTAATAAGCATTGCGCTAATAAATCACCAACCTGCGCTGTCTGTTCCGAGGCTCACGAAACCAATGTTTGCCCGCATAAGGGCGATTCAAATTTTACCCCGGTTTGCGCGGCGTGTAAACGTTATAAAAAGCCCTTTGAGCATCGTTGCGGATCTGAACAGTGCGGTACCTATAAATTAAAACTCGAACAACTTATCCTACATACTAATTACTAATTAAGATGGATAGGTTAAACATAGGGCAATTAAACCTTCACAACGATAAGGTGGCGACATCAGAGTTAGATAAATTAATTATTGACTACAACTTAGACCTTGTACTCATTCAAGAACAATATCAAAACTCATGTTTACGTCACAGGGTAGTGCAGCTGGATTGCCAGGCACGAGCCGGAATTTATGTTGCGCGGTCTTCTAACTTTACGGTAACGTCTTTACGTGACCTCATGACGCCACACTGTGCGGTTGCCGAAGTATCATCAGCTTCTTTTAAAGTATTCATTGTAAGCTGTTACTTTCAATATTCAGATCCTGTTACTCCTCATATACATAATCTCTGTCATGTCTTGCGGTCACTCGCGGGCTGCAAAGTTATCGTTGGCGCGGATGTCAACGCGTCATCGTCTCTGTGGTATGGCAAGGTTCGGGCCACCGATACCGAACGACGCTGCGCTGTTGAGGATTTCATTGCTGAGATGAACCTATCGATTCATAATACCCCTGATGCACCACCTACTTTCTGCAGCCAAATGGGCGAATCTTGTATTGACGTCACACTTTCAAGTGCGGACGTACGTTTGGATAGGTGGCGTGTCCTACCGGACGCGTCTTGTAGTGATCATCGCCTGATCGTGTACGAATTTGTTCCTGGTTATATTCAGGGTCCGTCTCATATTCCCGGTAATTTCAGATATAGATGTAAAGGCGCGAACTGGGAATTTTTCGGCTCGCTTTTTGCGTGTCACGCCAAAGAATTCACTCGGGACGGGCTGTCAGCCGAAGAAAGTGCTGACATTATGTCAGAAACCTTTACCTACTGTGCTGACATTGCCATTGGTCGCGGATCTATGACCAATATTCGTAGATGTGACTGGTGGAGTGATTATTTAGTTGAACAGCGTAAAAGATATCGCAGAGCGCGTAGACAGTTAAATAAACTCAAGAGCCGAAAGATTACTGGAGATTTTCTTACGTTCGCTTTAAATGCTTTTAGAGTTGCCAAGTCACGCTAAAAGCATCGGTGGAAAAATCTAAGGGTAACTTGTTGCGAAAAATCGTTGATAAACTTGACAGGGAGGGTCCGTGGTCTCCCTTATATCACGAATTTAAAGCTAACAGATCGGTCGACCTTGCATACGTTCAAAACATTAAAGTCAATGATAAGCATACCACAGGCATAGAGGAAACAACAGAAGTGCTAATTAATACACTTATCCCTGATGATTCACCGGCTAACGATAGCGACTACCACCAACAGATTCGAGCGTGGGCTCCTGTGCCACCTGGATCACCAATGTCAGACGTACCATCTAATGACGAATTTATAAATATTGTTAGAAAACTACCGGTCAACAAATCATCAGGTGAAGATAAAATATCTAATAGGATGATTAAAGAAGCGTGTAAAACTGCGGGTGATGCCATCTTAACTGTATACAACCGATGCATTGCTGAAGGCGTTTTTCCTCGTAAATGGTGACGCGGTTTCATACGAATAATACCAAAGTGTGGTGACAAACCACCGGATGATCAGATCGGATGATCATAAACTTCTTGAGCGCCTCATCGTTCCACGTTTACTACCGAACGGTCCAAAATTCCATAATAATCAATATGGCTTCACCATAGGTAAATCTACAGTCGACGCGGCGCTTTCTGTCAGAAGAACCGTTAACCAATCTGAAAATAAGTACGTAATTGGGATCTTCCTGGATATTTCTGGGGCTTTTGATAGCGCCTGGTGGCCTATGCTGTTGTTAAAATTAAAAACCCGCGGTTGCTATAGAAACATATATAATCTCGTTTACTCTTACTTTATAAACGGTTCCGCGGTACTTAAGCTCGGTCATTTTTCTAGTACTAAAACACTAACCATGGGATGTCCTCAGGGTTCAGTTGTCGGTCCTTATTTATGGAATTTGGGTTTTGATGACTTCCTCGCGATCCCGCTTCCTTGCGGCTGTTCACTTACTGGTTACGCGGACGATGGCCTACTGCTTATTCAGTCAAGTACCCGAGCTGGACTTGAGAACTTGGCCAATACTTGCCTAAATTTAATATCTCAGTGGGGTGATCGTAACCGCCTAGCGTTTGCGCCACATAAAACCTATCAACTTCTACTAAAAGGTAATCTTAAATCATTGCCTACTATTAAATTTAACAACGTTCCCATTAAAAAACAGCAATCCGTATGCTACCTTGGTATGATCTTAGAAAGGAATTTTTCATTTATAGAACATATAAAAATAGTTGGTGAAAAAGCTAAAAGGAACTTTTATGCCCTAACTAGAATATCCAAAGCAACTTGGGGTCTATCATTCCTAACTTTAAAAACTATATATGGAGCTACCTACTTAGGATGTATGTGCTACGGTGCACCTGTTTGGGCCGATAGGGCCAGCATAGGGGCGGCACGACGTAAACTGCTTCAAAGCCAACGTTTGGCATTGTTATTTTTATGCAAGGCGTATAGAACGGTCAGTACTGAAGCCTTACCGGTACTGGCAGGTGTACTTCCAGTCGACCTTGAGGTACAGCGACGTGCTTCAATGCACTACTCCGCGAGGGGGGAGGGCATGGACACTAATTTTGTTACACAACGCGACTTTAATAAAATCTCTAGATTATTTAAACCTCAGACTGAAGTCTGGGAGGACCTCTTATCCGAATGGCAAAGTAGGTGGGATAATTCCATCAAGGGCCTCCATCTATTCTTTCCATCCGTTGGCGATCGGCTGGCTAAGACATGGCTGGAGGTTGACCACTGCGTTGCCCAATTTCTCACAGGTCATGGCAACTTTAAAAGTAAACTGTATTCTTTTAAACTTGTTCCTTCCCCTTTGTGTCAGTGTTCTACATCGAACTGTGAATTTGAACAGTCCGCACATCACATCTTGTGGGAGTGTGTTCTTTGGCAGAATGAACGCAATATTATGTTGGATAGTGTACAAGTTACATCCGGAGTCGTTTATTATACGGACCTTGTAGAAACTAGAACCAATTTCCGTGCGTTCAGGCGCTTTTGCCATACCTATTATTGGAATCAATTGTAACAGCTAATACCTACTTAGGACCCATTAACTTAATCAAATTTTATTCCGTGGTGTTTGGCAATCTGGGCTTCTCCCAGTTGCAATAATGTCCCTTTGTGCCGATTGGCCTAGTTCTGTTCTGTCTCCTGCTTGTTATGGAGGGAAGTGGAAAAAATATCTTTTTTTCTTACTCCTCCGCTATTCTTTTCTGATTAATTTCGTTGCGGGATCCAAGACAGTTGAATCGTTTCTCCGGGACTCGTCGAGCTTCATTGCTCGGCGCTTTTCTGGCGGTCGCCACTGTTGATTCTGGCTTTCAGGAGTTGCAGTGGTTGGGAAAAGTGTGGCGGGTTTTGTCCCAAAAAAAAAAAAATGCTAGAGATGAAGGAAAACATAAAATGTACCATATTAAACGGCCCCAATGAAAAGTTTAATAACTTAGAACTGAAAAATCAATTTTTGGAGAAAAACATAGAAGAACAAACAAAGAAAATTAATATCCTAGAAAGACAGTTAAGATATAAAAACCTGATCTTGGTTGGTGTAGAAGAGAGCGAGAAATCATACGATGGACTCGAAGAATTAGTGATAAACATATTAAATACATACAGAAAAATTTCATGCAAATCTTACAATATAGAAGCGGTGAGAAGACTAAGGAAAAAGGGCGAGAAAGTTAGACCGATAGTAATAACATTCAACATCTTGGGTTTCAAACTAAAAATACAAAAAAATAAAAAACAGTTACTTCAAAATACATCTTATTTCCTAAAAGAAGACTACCCAATCGATATTTTAAATAAACGTAGAGAACTCCAAGTGCAGTTACAAAAAGAAAAGGATTTAGGTAATACCGCCTTTTTAATGTATGACAGAATTATTATATTGAATAAGAAAGAGCCCTCATATAAGCAAAAGAAACCTATCTGAATCCCCAAAACACCTCACCCTGAAAGTCAAAATATACAACAAAGTAGTAAACAACCATCTAAGTAAAATAAAGGAAACATGAAGAGTTATTTACTGCAAACACCAATACAAAATTCTCAGCCATACAGAAATAGATCAATGCCAAACTAGTAAATAGCAATCAAAATGTCAATGTCACGTAGTAAAATAAGACGTGACCTAAAGGTCTAGTTACCAGGTCATAAAATCCCAAAAAAAATAATAATGCAATGTCACTCCTGTAGTGTCAAGTCTCGTCAGAAAAAAAAGGGCGGGAAAACGTCGCGGTTCAATTTTTCTTTCAATCATTTTGTAAATTAATTTTAATTTGTAAAGGATTGTGGTATAGTAGTTTTAATTGTATATTTTTGTACTTTAAGTTTTATATTTTATATATTCAGTGTACATAATCTCCTGTATATATTGGTAAGTCATATAATTTAATATTATAATATGGGCGACCCGTCCGATGACCCGGGTGGAACTGTTCCGCCCGTGTCTAACTTTGTCACAATTGATGGCACACAACAAACTCGTATGGACGCTCTTTGTAAAGCCGCTTTTGAGTCGTCCATGGACACTGATGGCTCAGTTGCAGAGGGAACAAATCCAAGTAAAAAAGGGCAATTTTCCCGCGCAATCTGCCGAACCTGTAATTTTTTTTCTTTTTAAATAATTATAAAATAGCGCTTGACTGCAATCCCGCCTGATGTTAAGCAGTGATGCTATCGTTGATGGTAAAGCGCACTAGTTTATTAAACCCATTCACTTAAAAAACTTAGTGAATAGGAAGAAAGACGGCAGTTGAGCGAGGTGGTACAATGTTAAGCCCAACAACACGACCAACGATGATGCGCCAGAGTGAGATTGATGTGGAGGCCCTCTACGACCAAACTCCCGACACAACAACACTTGGCGCATCGTACCCGGCACACATCGCAACACAACTGCTCAGACCCGTCCTCCGTACGGCTTCACCAGACAACATGACGAACACGACGAATCGCTTGGCGGCAAGACTTTGCCTGGTGTGGTAACTTCTGCCGGCAGCCGATGTGGCCTACCACCGAGAAGGCAGGGGTCAAAAAAGAAAGAGGGGTCCAAATGATTGTTTATGCAATAATGCTCTTAATGATGCTATAAACTTAGAGAAGGCTAATAATGATGATGTTAACTGGATTAAAAAAAATTCTTTCTCACAGATTCAAAACCAACATGACACCAACACAACACAGACAGACAATATGCACAACATGAACTTGACTCACATTCACAATAGTTCGCAGTCTCAAAAGCAACCGGCACTACCAATTCCCTCACAACCCCTTTCAAGATTCCAAGGTCAATAATAAAAATACCCGTGTGCCAATCGGTCGCACTCATTATGAAAAAAGTGACACTTCTCCATATGTAATCCACGTACAAAACAAAAACGAGTTCTGAACAAAATGATGGGACAACCCTGCACCTTGTTACTTTCGGCCGTTTCCTCAAAAAACACAATATTAAAAATATAGTAAATGGCAATCTAAAACGTATAGGGCGTAATCGTATAACCTTGGCTTTCACAACTCATGATGATGCTAATGCATTTCTAAATAATCAGACTGTACATGATGTAGGTTACAAAACATTCATTCCTACATTTAATGTGACTAGAATGGGAGTAGTAAGAGGTGTTCCAAAAGAATGGTCCGAAGAGGAAATTTGGAAAATGTCACTGTCCCTATAGGATGCGGTGTTTTTTAAAGGTAAGACTTTTAACAAAGAAAATGATGATTGCTGGAAGCAGAGTGTTTGAGAACACAGAAACTGTAGTGTTTACATTTGATGGTCAGGTTTTACCAACCAGGATTTATATGTGTTATACTGCTTTACCAGTTGACTTATACATCTACCCGACAGTACAATGTTATAACTGCTGCAGATATGGCCACGTTAAGTCCCAATGTCGTTCATCACCAAAGTGTTGTAATTGTGGTCAGGAGCATTCGGGTGACTCTTGCGATATTGATGAAGAAGACTATTGGTGCTGCTTATGTAAGGGTCAACATGAAGCAACAAGTAGAAAGTGCTTAGAATATAATAGGCAAAGGAACATCAAAGAGCCGATGAGTAAAAGCTGCATATCATATATGGGGGTCAAACTACATCCTCCAATTAATAAAATATCATATGCTGATGCTCTGCTGTCTACAGCACCAACAGTCTCTTCACAACACAAGAACTACCCTTCTCCATCCCCTCGTAGCCCTAATAAGCAATCATATAAGAAAACAATATTTTTACAACCCAGAACCCTGCCCAAAATGGGCAAATCAGATGACATGGCTGCTCATAATGAAATAATTAAAAATCCCACTCTTTCCAACAACCAACCAATTTTTAAAAATAAAGAAAACAATGATCCTAAATTTTCAGATATTATGCAATTTTTAATAAAATTATTATCACATGTAAAAACCATTTCACCGTCCAACGTTGCTATAATAATAGATGAATTATATAAATCTAATAATCTTTAGAATGAATCCCAGGTCCAAGGTAATTCAATGGAATTGCCAAAGTCTCAACAATAAAAAACATGAATTAATTGATCTTATAAATAACTATGATCCTTTTGTTATAGCTCTGCAAGAGACATGGCTGAAGCCTAACTCCTTGTTTAGGGTCTCGGGCTTCTCCTGTGTTTGAGCTGATAGAGCTGATGGGTTTGGTGGAGTTGCCATACTTATTAAAAATTCTCTTTCCTTTTCTCTTCTTTCTCTTCCTACCTTTTCTACTGATGTTTCTGCAATTGCTGTAAAAGTAAATAATATATGTTATGTATCTATATATTTTGCTCGTCCAACTATTGAGATTTTAAATGAAATAGATAATCTGTTTAATTTCTTACCAAAGCCATTCATATGTTTAGGGGACTTCAACTCCCACCATATGTCTTGGGGGTTGCTCTTTTACATGTTCAAACGGTGAGCGTTTATTAGAATTGATTGATTCTCATAATCTTTGTGTAATAAACACTGGTCTGCCAACAAGGCTTACAAGACCAAACCAAAGACCAAGTGCCATTGATTTGTCCATCAGTACTCCGGATTTAGCTGCTAGCCTTACTTGGGATACTCTTGATTCTACACATGGTGGAGATCATTTCCCTATTATTATAAGTTTTCCTTTCAGCAAACCTCCAAAGCAGGTGAATGTTCCTCGGCTGAAATACAAATTAAAATATGCTTATTGGTTTGAATTCAAGAAAAGGGTAGAGGAAAGGGTTCTAAGCTTGCCTGAATTATGTCAATCTAATGTTGGAGTTTGTTCAGAGTTGTTTGCGAAATTACTAATAGAAGCAGGGGATGAAACTTTTCCTCTCAAAAAGATTAGTTCTGATAGAATACCCTCACCACCATGGTGGAATCATGAGTGTACTGCTGCAGTTAGGGAGCGAAACGAGGCAGAGACGCTGTACTGTTCCGATATGTCAGATGCAAATTGGGATAATTATATTTACATAGCAAATAAAACTGAAGATTTTTTAAAAGTTAAGAAGTTTGAGGGATGGAGAAGGTTCTGTACTTCTATTTGTCCTAATGTTAATAGACTAAGAGCTAGCGGTCAATCCGAGTAACTTGTTTGACACAAGGCTAGAAATTTGTAAAATAATGTTTTAGTATTGGTTAACTAAGAAAATACCGTTCTGGCAGGCATCTCGCGGTTGCGTCATCATCCCCTAAATTTTTGAAAATGTTAAAAAAATAGTAAAAAAAATCTGCTTTTACAAGGCTAAAATTTTAATATGTTTTAATTTACATATGTTTAAAGGTAAAAAAAAATTGACAGTCGATTTTGTCGGTTGCAAGTACGTGCCAACCCATAATAAAGTTGTTATGGGGATAGCAATTCATAACTTGCTTTTACAAGGCTGTAATTTTGAGAAAATATTCTTTAAACAATTTTATAAATATATTTAAAAAGCCAGAATATTCTGGCGGTTGCAAGTGTCTACTAAGTTAATATATAATGGTCGCGACGCGTCGTAAGGTGCGAGCGTAATAGGCTTATACGGGTCTCTGTGTCAGAAAGGAAGAGTACATCTATTGTGTGTAGAGTGCACGTGCCTTGTGCATGATCTGAAGGGAAATTCTGTTGAGATTTGTCAGTTATAACGCTGAGTAGTGCAGAGTTCAGATCGTTACAGTCAATATTTTCTATACACATTTTAAAATTCTTTACTGATTTCGTGTTTGTGTGTAATTATTTTATTTTTTATTAAGTTCTAGTGTTTATTATCAGTGTAAGTTATAGAACTATTAGCGTAAAGTATAAGTTTTAATACTGGTGTTAATTATGGAAACAATGAACATTATTTGTGTCATATGCAGACGTGATATCTGCGAAAAAACAATTAAATTTACATCCAAGACTTTGGCAAAGTGTCATGAAATTTTAAAAATTAGAAAACTTCATAATCTAAAATATAATAATATTGTTCTGCCTGAAGATGTAAATAATATAGACGGATATCACGTTAAATGCTACAAAAATTTTGTGGCGGTAATGAGCAAATATTTGGAAACACCATTACAAGGTAAATATATTTCACAACTATGTACTTAATACTATGTATTAAAATGCGATTTAAATAAATTAAATAAAAAAATGCTAGTATTTTCTTATATTGATATTTGTTAAACAACTATATTTTTAAAATTTTATTTCTTTTATGGTAAATTATGGGGTCAATATAACATTGAAATTTAACTTAACAAATATTTTGTACTGATTCCTGAAATTTTACAACTATTGAAATTTTAGTTCAATGTCTGTTTGGAGCTCAGGGCAAATAATTACTAATTCCTAATCGTTTTCATTAATAACTAAATATTTAATAATTAATTATTATGCAATTATTTCGGTAATTGACTTAATTTTATGTAAGAGTGAACGCCACTGTAAGAGGTCAAAAAATATTAATTTTTTTTGCATTCTCTTCAAGTATAGATATTCAAAAATATGTACATTCAAAAGTAAAAATAATGAAAATCGACTGAATTACCGTTAATTTACCAGGGCAGAATAGCGCAGTCAGGTATTGTGCTCAGGTAGCGCGCCCAACTGTGATTCACAATTGAAAAACTTTAAATGCGTATTTCTTGAAACGAGTATTTTCAACCTTGTCCTGACGAAGACACGAAGACTAATAAAATTTTATTTTCAAATTTTCGTAATTGCAATGGCTAAGTGTAAGCGTGGCCTATTATTGAAATTGCCAAATTTTATTAATTACTATTTTTTAAAATACATGCAATTTAGTAAATTTTCTATATTTTTTAATAAAAATTTGTAAATCTATGGTTTAATGTATACTCTATCAATTATTTTTTAACCGATTCTTGAATAATTAATTATATATAAGTAAAAAATTTACAAACATCGACAATTGTTCTGACTGTTACAGTGGTGTTCCTCCTTCATTTTTTATGATCTTCGAATTGTTTAAAAAAATTTAGTAACTGGGGCAGGCTCATCATACTTTTTATAAAGCTGACTTTAACTCTAATTATTTAAATTTATATGCTTATTTATGTACATTATTGTTTTAATAATTTGCAGTTTTAATTCTTTTTATAAACATATATTGATATTACTTTTAGAGACCGCTGCAGAACGAACAGAAAGGATTCAAATGCCTGAAGATTTACCAGGGCCGTCCTCTCAAGATAATAATAGATTAGTGGAAGGACTTAATCTGAGTGAAGCTGATATCCCAGATGATACGATTCAAAGTACTGAAGAAAACCTAGGAAGTGTGGAAAAAGTATGTTTCGTGTGCGACAAAAAAGTTAAAAAAATTAAAGGGCGATATCAACTTTTGCATAGTGCAAACAAAAATACTGTGTTTCAGAATGTAACAATTCCTGAGGACAATACAATTATACAAAAACTGAAAGATTTATCAACAGAGGAAATATATTATCACAATGCTTGCCGTCTTTCTGTTATAGCTGAATTTAAGGAAAAAATTGATAAACCAATAACATCATATCACGTATTCAGAAATTATCATAATCAAACATTTGCTGAAATCGGTAACTTCATTGAAGAAAACGTAATTATTTCAAAGAAATGTTTTACATTTGACTATATCTGTAAATTATACGTAGCAACTATTCAAAAAATAGCAGAGGATAACGGTGAAAAATATGATAGTATTTTTAACAATCAAACGTTTGAAAAAAAATTGGTAGATCGTTTTAATGAAGATATAGATATAGTGAAAATAGGAAGAAAAAAATATATTGTCCCAAAAGGTTTTATAATTGATGATAATATTTGTGATCTTTTAGAAGAAAAAGAAATATTACAGAAAGCTGCATTAATTTTACGTGAAAAGGTATTAACCATTCCAAAAATACCATTACCGGAAGATTTGAAAGCCACAGATTTAATAAAAGGAGAGTGCATACTTCCTAAGAGCATTACAGATTTTTATTCTACAGTATTAGGTGGTTTTAGACGCCGTCGTAGAAACAGCCATAATTTTCAAACAAAGTGTAATTCCCTAGCAGAGGACCTGATATATAATGTCACAAATGGTAATATTAAAACTGGAAAACACATCACATTGGGTCTGACGTTGAAAAGCTTAACGAGTAGCCGCAAGATCGTCGATATTATTAACAAATATGGCCACTGCTGCAGTTACAGTGTTGTAGAAGAACTGGAAACAGAAGCAACTTTTGCTGTAGCAAATCGCACCGGTGTCTGTCCAGAATCTATTTCCCTATCAAATAACTTGTTTACTGGAGTTGCATTTGATAATTTTGACCGCTTTGTAGATACCACCAGCGGTAAAGACACGTTGCATGATACCGTCGGTATCATTTATCAGACAATATCTGAAAATGATGAAATCAACGAGAATGTCTCTGAGAATGAACCTGAAAGTACTATTAGTACAGCTAGTACTAGTTCACGTAGAATTACCAAAAGAAGAAGAGCTTTTGACACATTTATACCAAACTTGCTCCCTTACACAAAAAAACCCCGAATGATAGAATCTTTATTATCATGCAGTGATCAACGAAGTCAGATACATGCTGAAAGTTTGCCACAAATACGAAAATTGGATACACTATGGATGATTTGCCACGCTTTGAAGATTCCAAACACCCCAATGTGGGTTGGTTTTAACCATAAAGTAGTTAAAGACATCAATACTTCTAGGCAAAAAATTGCTTATTTAACACCTATTAATGAATCGCCAACAAATCCATCTGTTGTCATTGAAACAATGAAAATTAGTCAAAAGATCGCCGAAGAACTAAATCAAACATACATAGAAGTCACGTATGATTTAGCCATTGCTAAAGTAGCCCTCCAAATACAATCAATTGAGAAACCATTATATGATAATTTATTCATACATCTTGGACCATTTCACATTATGTTAGCTCTCTTCAAAGCAATTGGAAAGTTTATAAGCGGCAGTGGTTTAATGACAATTTCTGTCGACAGTGAAATTATTGCTAATGGATCTGTTGACGGATTTCTTCAAGGAAAACATTTCAACAGATGCAAACGTTTGCATCCACTCATGGCAGTAGGACTTGAAATATTATATTTTGAATTCTTTCTGAAGAAATCAGGACTTTCAATAGACAATAACACGCACACAGAATTAATGAAAATAAATGATGAGCCTAGCGCTAAAATACTTGAAAATAAAGAATTTTTGAAAATTATTAACACATATAGCGCACACAAGGACCGATGTGAAAGAGGAGTGTTCGGTAAAACTGCTCAATTTTACATGATTTATATTGATCTGGTCAATTATTATCGTTTATTGAGTCGCAGTATTAGATCGGGTGATTTTCAATTATTTAAATACATATTGGTGCCGATTCTGTTGTACACCCAACTAAACTAAACTATCACTAAAATTTCTAATTTTTAGTTTAGTGTATCTAAAAAGCTATTCTGCAAACAAGATCCTCTAATTTTAAAAAGCAATTTGACATCTCTAAAATTGAGTTTGACAATCGCTAAGTTGAATAAACCATAGACCAAGATTTCTTGGAAATATAAATAAAAAATGAATGAAAGTGAAGCAAATGATCTGAAATGCAAAAAAAAAAAACATGACTAAAATCAAATTATCTTGAATTGTTTATCAAAAATTATTTAAATGATTTATAAGGATTATAAACACGCTATAAAACTATATTGTTGTTTATATTTAAGTAAATTAAAATCCAAAACCTATTACTATTTTTATTATCTGTGGCCAATGTAATCCTGCTAGGGTTGTAACCGAAAACGATTTAGAGCTTCGGCGGATCCATTTTTCGATTTTCAATAAGAAAAAAAGCCTTTAAGTTTTTCAAATCAACAAACTGCAGCATTTAAAGAAATGGTTCGGATAACATGATTTTTGTATTATTTATTTCAGTGTTATAGAGCTAATATAAGAATTAACTAGTGATTTTCAAAAAGAAAATACCGGTTTTTAGTATACTCGTAGTCGAAGGAAAGCCCTATCCAAGACATCCGATGATCCGAGCCTGTTTGTTTTGTTTTGACGATCCGCCATTTCATTTAACAATTTTAGTTCTATTTTAATTATTAAGTTTTCTTAGATATAAATATTATTCTTATGATGCTGTCGTCATCAAGGAAACGAGCCACAAAAAGGCAGCAGGAACTGCTCGTAGAACGGCTTCATACAAATCCACTAATGGCCCGAGGTAGGAAATACATACGAACTTGTTATTTTATTGATAAATTCATAGCCATTTCATAAACCGCAGAAAATTTGAGTGCATCAAAATTAATTACAGGTTTCATTGACATTTGTTGTTACATTAATATACCTATTAGATATCAATTTAGGTCTAATACAACCGTCTTTTTTTTAGAAAATCAAGCTGATCCCGAGGTTATGGCTTTTTAGGCTAACCTCAGTAGCGAGCTGAACCAACTGGGCTGCAGCAGGACTGTAGAGCAGTGGCATCATGTAAGTGATTTTTATCTGATAAAACTTTAATTGGATTGCATAATTTTCATTGTGTTCTTAACTAATTTAATTTCAACAGATTTGGAATATATGGGTGGCAAAGGTAAAAACAAAGGCGAGAAAAATAAGAGACTCCATCAGGGCCACAGGTGGAGGACCGGCAGGGCCAGATCTCAGTGATATTGAGAATAAAATTTTTGATATCATTGGGTCCGCTGCTGTTGATGGTTTCGCCTCTTTGGAAATGGTAATTTATTTTAGCACTCATGGTATTTTTATGGATTTAAACATTACTAAGACTGTTATTATTGAGTACCAATAAACAAAACCATTAGTTATCTGTTTTGTTAGAGTCGTCAAGCTCATGACTGTGAAATTCAATTGCTGTTTTCTTTTTTATTTCAGGGAATACCTATCTCACCCTCACTACCCACATCGCCTGCCCATCCAAGTATGTCGCCCTCTCTACAGCCTGTACTGGAAGAGCAGCCTGTGGAAACTGGTAGTGGGTCTCCTGCAGTTCCACTGCCGGATTTGAGAAGTCGGATTACCCGGCGTCGAAGATTGCAGAGGAGTCCCCGCCCCCCAGTGCACCACAATTTGGTACAAGCACTGAATGAGAATAGTAGATTACTTCGGGAGAGTATTGTACAGGCAGCTGAAATTTTAGCAGCTGCCATTCGCTCTTCTGGCATCCCTGGCATGTTTATTTTTAAGTTTTCTATATTTGTTGATTGTTATATTTTGTTGATTGGTTTATATTTTGTTTAGGTTTAAGGATATTTGTAATTAAAAAAAAAGTAAAGTATTTTTTTAAAAAAAGGTGTACTTTAATTAATAAAGTGATTTATAATTAATGATTGCCGAATTTCCCTTGCTTCGTCAAGAAAATCTGTGCTAACTTCCTCCACAGTCTGACTCTCCTCACTTTCCTCAGTCACATCAATTTCTTCTTCATCTGTAAAAATACACTTACTTTAGATTTGTTATTTTTCAAATGTAAATAAAACAAAGAGAGTAAACTAAGTATAGTTACCATCAAATGAATCCAAAAACATATTGTACAAGGTGCAACATGCCAATATAATTTTAGCTGCGTTTTCTGGCTGGTATATATCATATCCTATGCAGACATCTAAATTTATTTTTCAGGCGCCCATTACACATTTCCACCAAATTTCTTGCTCTTGTATGGCACTCATTGTAAGCAGCCTCTGCTTCAGTTGCCGGGCCCATAATAGGGGTCATGAGCCATGGCTGTAGCGGGTATCCCTTATCTCCTATAATAAATAAAACTTTATAATGTACTTAGCTGATAGACATACCCAGTAAGTAAAAAAGTTTACTTGTGGTGACCTACCTAAAAGCCACTGGGATCTTTCCCCATGCACAAAGTCATTTCTCAGGACTTTGTTTATTTTAGATGCCCTCCAAATTGCAGCATCATGGGTGGAGCCAGGGAAATTTGGATTGAGGCCAATAATCTTGCCCCTCGCACTGCATATCTAAAAAGTTTTTTAGTTTTTATTAAGGTTTCAAGAGAGTCTTAACAAAAAATTATTTATACTCACAAGTTGGCAGTTGATGCTATAATAACCCTTTCTATTATAAAATAGGTTGCCAGGCGCAATAGGGTGACTGAGTGGAGGTTTTGCTATGGCAACATGGGTCCCATCCACTGCACCTAATGTGTTGGGCATATTATATAGGTCTTGAAAACTGAAACAAGCAAAGTGTTGCATGAATAAGAGTGGGGCAGTTCTAAGTTTTGAAGATCCTCAAAATAAATATTTATTACTTATTCTTTTCAGTTTTCTTCAAATTTGACAGAAAAGAGTTTAAATAAGCCGTTTTAACATTAAACTCTGACTCTTAACATTTTTTTTTTAAACTCAAAATAATAAATTGAACTTACTCAGTCTTAGCTGCTTCTTTTTCCTCACGGGTCATGGAAAATCTCAAGTAACGAGGCGATAAAGTTTTTAAAATTTCCCCTGCTGTTAGAGCTAGGCACCTGCTCACTGATGGCTGGCTAACCCCAAGTATGTTGTCTTGCCCAACAGCTGTTTGATAACTGCCTTGGGCAAACAGATTGAGTGCAGCTAGTATCTGAATATGAAATTTTATTATTATACAGATACATACTAAGTAATGACTACAATAGATATGTTACAATAAGTAGTAAATATTAAAAGTAATTACTACACACCCTACTCGTAGCGTGTTACTATCTGATAAGAAAGAATACAAGAGAAAGGAACCTTTAACAAAACAATACTGTTCTAACCTTTATGTGTTTGGGGATAAATCCTTCATCCAACTGAGGATTCCTTAACACATCCACCAAATAAAGTGTCCCAGATCTAGGGAGTCTAAAAATTTTTTTGAATTTTTCTTCAGCTATATGGAATGGGTTACGGAATTGTCCCGCAATCTTTCCAACCGAATTCTTTCTTGATGGTTTCTAAAAAAAATAGTTCTTTATTTCATAAAATCTCTAAGTCGATTTATCTACATTATCTTTTCAAAATCATAATGTAGTATGTAGTACAAAGCTAATTAGATGTTCAGGGCAATAATCTCTATATGTTTTCACAAATAATTTTTGTATTGTATTGTATAATAACAATAATATTATTATTTACCTTTCTACCGAATCGACAATAGCTACAGCCACATAAGCTTCCATAATAATTCACGGCAACTCTAAGTAGGCCTCCGAACTCAAGAATTAGCAGAGAAATGTGCTTTGTAAATTTTAGTTCATGACAACTAATTTTATTCCACATCTTTTTAAACGCGATTAAAAATAGCTAGATTTAGTTTGACAGCTTTAATTTTAGGTGAAAAACGTCAAATTCAGAATAGCGAAATAGCAAGTTTCGCTAAGTTGAGTAACTAAAATGATTTTAGAGCTGTCAAACTAAAATATAGTTAAGATGTGTCAGTTTAATCTATTTCAGAATAGGAAACGTCGTTTGACAGGAATAAACTAAATTTTAGCGATTTATAGTTTAGTTTAGCGAAATTTGTGACAACAGAATCGGCACCATTGCCAAAAATTTCAAGTTTATTTTTTGTAACCAATCAACCGAATTATGCTCGATGGTTACTAAAATATCATGATAATTTACTAAAATTAAATGAAACTCACCCAGACTTAGAAAGAGCTATGAATGCTGGATACCTTGGTATTCAACGGACTAGTAAGTCTTTCTCAAGACAACCAACGGACTTGACACTTGAGCAGACAATAAATGCTGACGCAGGGAGAAGGTTGACAGGTGTGATCCATTTCACTAACTCCATTTCAGCTCGACAACGTTGGGCTAAAAGTCACGATATTAGAACATCGGTGATATCTCATACATTCGATGTTACTAGATTAAATGGTTCGAACGACATCACTGCAGATCTAGAATCTCATGCAATAAAGAAAAATGCCGAGCAGCTTGAAAAGTTTATAAATACTTTTGAAAAATTTCTAAATCCGTTTGATCCAGAACTTAATCCAGACTTTCTTTATAATATTGCAACTGGAAAGGCTGCTTCTAATGATGTTGAAAATTACCTATTAAATTTCCGAGTAAATGGCAACAAAATGAGAGAAGAATTTATAGAGGAATGTACCACTGACAGCGCGAGATTTGAAGCATCAATAAAAAGAGTTAAAATCCTGAATTTTTCGGCTGAAACGATCAAGCAAAAAGCACGAGTTGGTGATAAAGTCGAAGAAATACGTGTTCAACGCAATTTATTTGGACGATTGCTTGCACTATCAATAGATCTAAAAGTTGATTTAGAAAAAGTTCTATCTTATCCGATTACACTGATTCCGATGTCTTTGTGCCATATGGATGGATCTATACATAAAACTCAAAAATCTGCAATAGTTACCGTTCTGGAAAAAATTATAAACAAGCCAAATACACCTCCACGCTTCGATATTATTGTTGTTGATGGATTTTATTTAATACATACCATGCAAAATGTTCCAAAAACATTCGGAAATATATCAAAACAAATTATGTCAACATTAACTGCTACAAAAGCTTCGCGAATTGATCTAGTTTTCGATCAATACTTCTCTCCATCAATTAAAGATTATGAGCGTAATCAACGGCATGAAGAGAGAAGCATAAATTATACTATTACTGGTCCAGAGCAAGTGAGACCGGTAGATTTCAATAAGGAACTAAGAAATATATCATTTAAAGAGGCTTTAGTGGAATTTTTAATTAACCATTGGAGTACTGATGAAATGGCGCCATTTATTGGAAATACAGTAATTAATATAAATTATAAGCATTGTCATAATTACACAGTTCAAGATAATTCAGTTATTTCGGTTATCAATTATGTTTTGTCCTGTATTCATCACGAAGAGGCGGACACAAAAATTGTACATCATATTTGCCAAATTGAGGAAGACAATGTAAATATTTTAATTAAATCATCAGATACTGATGTTTTAATTATAATGCTTGGAAACATGGACCATTTATCTAGTGACTCATTGCACATTTTTATGGAATACGGTACTGGATCTAAAAAAAGATGTCTTGCCATAAGCGAGCTTTATACTAACCTCGGGCCATCTTTATCATTGAGCTTACCAGGATGCCATGCATTAACCGGTTGTGACTATAATCCGTCATTTTTCAAGAAAGGGAAAAAACGACCTTTTGAAATTTTGAAGAAAAAATTAGAATATCAAGAAGCCCTAAAAAACCTTAGGAATGCTCATACAACAGGTCGCAGCAGTGAAATTTTCAAAATTATTGAAAAATTCATTTGTGAAATTTACGGAAGCAAAGCAGATAATGTTAACGAAGCAAGATATGATAAATTCATCATCACCTACAAACCAAAAAACGTGAATGAACCATTTAATAAGAAATATTTAAACTACGATACATCAAATTTACCTCCTTGTAAATCCGAATTATATCAACATTTACTACGTTCACAATATATTACCAGTATATGGAGTAATGCCCACCTTAAAGAACCCACAACGTTAACACCAGAAAAGAATGGGTGGATTATAGATGATAATAAATATATATATAACTGGTATGAGGGTAGCACTGTGCCACCATCCATCTATGATGCTTTACTACAACCTGATCACTCTAATGACACTGAGTCAGGTAAATAATTTCTGTTTTTTATCTGTACATGTGCATATGGTATTTTTGCCTACATTTCATTTTATCAATAAAAATTTATATTTTTTTTCCAGAAAACGAAACAGCGATCGATGGCTATCATTTTGACTCAGAAGATGAAATACTGAGTGAAGACGAATAAGATACTAATAAAAACAAATATGTTAAAAAAATAAAAATTTATATTTTACATATAACTCTGTTTTTCTTTTATTACAATAATCGTTCATCATATATTAACAATTTTCAACGAGAAAATTTTTAGAAATTGTATATTTTAATTTTTACAATAATTTCTGACACAGAGACCCGTATAAGCCTATTACGCTCGCACCTCACGAAGCGTCGCGACCGTTATATATTAACTTAGTAGACACTTGCAACCACCAGAATAGTCTGGCTTTTTAAATATATTTATAAAATTGTTTAAAGAATATTTTCTCAAAATTACAGCCTTGTAAAAGCAAGTTATGAATTGCTATCCCCATAACAACTTTATTATGGGTTGGCACGTACTTGCAACCGACAAAATCGACTGTCAATTTTTTTTTACCTTTAAACATATGTAAATTAAAACATATTAAAATTTTAGCCTTGTAAAAGCAGATTTTTTTTACTATTTTTTTAACATTTTCAAAAATTTAGGGGATGATGACGCAACCGCGAGATGCCTGCCAGAACGGTATTTTCTTAGTTAACCAATACTAAAACATTATTTTACAAATTTCTAGCCTTGTGTCAAACAAGTTACTCGGATTGACCGCTAGCTCTCCTACTATAATCCAAACATTGTGTGGCAAAATATTAGGAGGTTTAGGTCATATCGGCATATTCCGACCCCCAACAAAATAAGGTACCTCCAGATTTGGCAGAACAGATAATGGATCGTTTAGCCGCACCTTATGTCCCTGAACCTTTATCCTAATAACCTAATAATCCTTTAACCACATCTCTCTCTCTGACTTCTCGACCTACAAGTAATAATAACAATAGTTTTGATTTAAAGTCACCTTTTACTATGTATGAATTGAAAGGTGTCCTTTCCAAACTGAAGGACTCTGCTCCTGGTGAGGATGGCATTCCTTATTCCTTTATAGCTAAACTCAATGACCAAACTCTCGAGTATTTCTTATCCTTAATTAACACTGTGTTTATCACTGGGAACATCCCACAGTCATGGCGTACTCAAACGTTAATTCTTCTTCTGAAACCAAATAATCCTAAGCTTGACCCATCCTCTTATCGCCCCATTGCACTCGCAACAGTATTATGTAAAATTACAGAACATCTTATTAAAAATAGGTTAGAATGGTACAACGAACATAACAATTTGCTGTCAAACAATCAATATGGCTTCAGAAAAGGGAAAAGTACCATAGATAGCATAGCCATATTGATCAGAGATATTAGGTTAGCTCTTTCTAAAAATGAATCATTGATGGTGGCATTTTTAGATGTTAAAGGAGCACATGATAATGTGAATATAGCTATTTTACAACAAAAAATTCTTTTGCTAAATATTCCAGCTTTATTAAATAATTTCATCGTAAATTTGCTGTCGGAACGATATATTAAATACGAACTGGGGTCTGATATAAATACGTCAATAAAAAGAAGTGTTTGGAAGGGGTTACCTCAAAGTTCCGTTTTAAGCTCAATTTTATATACATAATATATATACATACGATTTATAAACATCCCTTGATAATCACGCTAATATCTTACAGTATGCTGATGATTTACTTTTGTATGTCGTTGGACCATGTATCAATAATCTCAGTACATCTTTAACAACAGCTTTGTCCTATATCAATATTTGGATGGATATAAATGGTCTAAGTCTGTCTTCTTCAAAAAGTTCTATAGTTCTATTTTCTAGAAAACGTTCACCGTGTGTTTTGTACGCTGGGTTATCATTACCAGTAAAGGACCATGCAAAATTTTTGGGAGTTTTTTTAGACAAAAAACTGTCAGGGCGACTGCACTGCGACTATATCGTCAACAAATGTGAACGGAATTTAAATATAATTCAATGTTTGGCTGGAGTATGGTACTACATCCGGGCAATACTATCGATTTTAAAAATTAGATAACATTCAAGCAAAATGCATGCGACTGATCATAGGGGCTATGAAATCCAGCCCAATAAATTGTCTACAAGTTGAATGTAACGAACCTCCTCTCGCGTTACGTCGACAATACCTGCCAGATAGGTTCTTTTTTCGGAGAATACAATATAACGATCAACCGCTACTCAGTAAGTTGGAAAAGCTTGCTAACGCAGTTCAATCATCTAGATATTGAACACATAAGAGTACTCCTTGTCTTGTTATTAGTTACAATAAATACATAAATCTGGAAGCATCCACTTACAGTAATCCGATATTGCCTTTGTACCTATATGACTACAATATTCTTATAGTAACACCAGAAATAAAATATAGTGTAGGCCTGAATAAGGACGGCCAGTATCAAAACCTTGAGTTTAATAACATTGCTGAGAATAATTGGCCTGACTGGCATTACATTTATACGGACGCGTCAAAACAACCACGTAGCTGCGTGGGGGTTGGCATTTTCCATTCACAGTACAAACTTGTGCTGAAAATCAAATTACCGCCAGAATCATCTGTATATACTGGGGAATGTTTTGGGATACTAAGGACCATAGAATTTTTTTTTTTTTTTTTTTATTGGGACAAAACCCGCCACACTTTTCCCAACCACTGCAACTCCTGAAAGCCAGAATCAACAGTGACGACCGCCAGAAAAACGCCGAGCAATGAAGCTCGACGAATCCCGGAGAAACGATTCAACTGTCTTGGGTCCCGCAACGAAATTAATCAGAAAAGAATAGCGGAGGAGTAAGAAAAAAGATATTTTTTCCACTTCCCTCCATAACAAGCAGGAGACAGAACAGAATCAGGCCAAACGGCACAAAGGGACATTATTGCAACTGGGAGAAGCCCAGATTGCCAAACACCACGGAATAAAATTTGATTAAGTTAATGGGTCCTAAGGTAGGTATTAGCTGTTACAATTGATTCCAATAATAGGTATGGCAAAAGCGCCTGAACGCACGGAAATTGGTTCTAGTTTCTACAAGGTCCGTATAATACCATACCATACCATACAATACCATAGAATATATGATTTTGACTAAAATGTCTAAGGCGGTTATATTTACCGATTCCTTAAGTCCCTTGCAAGCAATACCTAGGTTTTCTTTTGGACCCCAAAAACATTCTCCAATTATATAAGCAATAAGGAATCAAGTTTTTCAATGTATAATCAAAAATATTAACCTGGTTTTAGTCTAGATTCCTGGGCATGTCGGTATTTCTGGTAACGAGGGGGCAGACCGACTAGCAAATGAGGCAGTTACGAGCGGTGATTTGTTCCCATATATTAATTATCCACAAGATTTAATTTCGATTTCTAAGAAACATTAAATAGATTCTTGGAATCAGATGTGGAGTGATTCTAATTCAAAAGGTCAGCATTATCGTAAAATCCAAGAATGTATTCCAAGAAAGCCATGGTTTAGTAAGTTTAATTTCAATAAAAATTCTACTTCCATAATTTGCAGAATGCGGTTAGGGCACACTTGTACACCAGCACACCTTAGTAAATTTAACGTCATTTCTGATCCTTCGTGCTCCTGTGGGGGTACGAGGACCTAAATCACATTTTGTTTTCTTGTAATTTATACGATAGTACATTAATGTTATCACAGTTAATATCTATCCATGTTCCTTTTCCTACATCTATAAATTGTTTATTGTATTTTAATGATTATGATATATATAGTATTATATCTCAATATAATGATATTAAAATTTAGATATTATCTATATTTTGTAACTAATCCTTGAAGTTCCTTTGTTCCGTTCCATATTGTCCTAAGTTTTCCCTAACTTTTACCCTTTCCCGTTAACTTGACATTGGCTAATGCGATGGCAAAGCCATAAAAAGTCTCGTCATTCGTGATCGTACTTCTTCTCTTATACGGATGTGCTTACTCGATTTTTGCTATTTTTCTGACGACTTTGGGTTGACTTTACGGACTTGGATACTTGTTATTGTGTATATTATTGGACACCGATTTTGCTAGACTGGATAATGGTGAATTGCGTGAGTTATGGTATCGCTACTGATCGTAGCAACGCTACTGGAAGTGTGCCTTTACATGATGAAGCAGTTCTTTCCATAATAAGAGCAAGGACTGGTCTTCAAACAGTAAGTATCTATAGCTGTATTATTATTTTTCAATTGGTACCGATTTGGGGCGTTACACGCTCATATTTAAGGGTTTTTATCGGTTTCGATCAATCAATCGGTCGCATAAATTAATCACGAGATAGTTTTAACGGTTTGTTTATTCCTTACCTATTTACTCGCAGCTAAGACGAGTCACTGACTAAAATTATGTCTGGTATTCTAACATTGTATACTTTTTCTTTTGCAGATTAACAATGCAGATCATGTGTGTTCTTCTTGCTGGAATCTTGCAAATGTTACATTGAGATCTGAGCATCAAGAAACAAGTTCAAGCTCTACGACTATGGTTGGACATCGAAGTGTGTGTGTACTCTGTGGCCGTTCTATTCTTCGGACACGCTTTCACCCTTTGAACAGTAGTATTAAACGTGAAGCTCGGATCTATAATGTTATTTGCGAATGGATAATGCCACAAACGGTAAAAAACATTTAACAAAAGCTTCATTTGTTATTGAGTTTACCATTTAATAGACTCATATAATTCAGGTATGGTTATTTCTACAGGTGGAACTGACCAGCCGCTTGTGCCATCCATGCTGGATGAGGGCTGATAGGGCCAAACGCCATTTTATCTCTGGACCATCTACCTCGAGTAGTCCACCTACTGTAGAAGAATCACCTCAAATACCGACTGAAGATCCTCCAATACAAAAGAGAAAAGTTGTGTCTGGTGCAAGTACTTACGCAAACCAAATTGTTCTACCTGACTATGTTAGAGCTATTGAAACAGAGTCGCGATGTTTTATTGAAGGATATCAGGGTGTCAGGGCCGTGAAAGGAACAGAATCTCTATCAATTAGAAAGGTAATGCTGGAAAAACATAATTATTACATTCCACCAAACAATCGACTCAGTGATTTTCACAAACATGTAGATTCATTGCAATTTATTAGTGGAGCCCTTGACAATTATTTAAATGTCTTTAATGTAGCGCATATTAAAGATATGTAACAATTACAATTACTCATATAAAAAGAAATATAGTCTACATAAATATACACCAATCTGGTGAAACCATTTATGATAGTCTGTACAGATGGCCATATCATAGATGTTTTAGGTCCCTATCCAGCAACAACATCAGATGCTGATATAATTAAATGTGAGATACAAAACCCGAATTCGGAATTAAAGGAATTCTTTAGACCTGGTGATGGATTTATTCTTGATAGAGGTTTTAGAGACGCCTTGCCCATATTAAATGACTGTGGTTACAGAACGTTTGTGCCTGGTACATTACAGACGGGTGAAACACAAATATCCACACTTGCAGCTAATAAATCTAGAGCTGTCACCATTTGTCGATGGGTTGTAGAAGTGGTCAATGGCCGCTTCAAAAGAGATTACAAATTGCTTCGGCAAGACTATTTCAATGTAAACATTTAATGAAAGATTTTGAAGTGGCCGCGGCTCTAATGAATAGATTTCACCCTCCTATCAGAGATCGTCCTGATGCTGTGGAAATACTTAACATAATAAATGAAAAAATGTATGTAAATAATACTTTGGCTGATATTGGCGCCGATTCTGTGGTTCACAAACTAAACTAATTTTAAGTTATATGCATCTTTTTCTTTCCATTTCGTTATGAAAAGAATAGAAGATAAAATTTCAGTTTAGACCTGTCAAATCAGTGCGCTCCTGACGTAAACTGGCGTATTTTTAGTCATCATGTTTATAATCGCGTCTAAACTGTCTATGGAGTTTCTTTATTTGACAGGATTAAATTAAAATGTTATCTTCTATCCTTTTCTTAACGAAATGAAAAGAAAAAGATGCACATAACTTAAAATTAGTTTAGTTTGTGAACAACAGAATCGGCGCCATTGTGCTGCAAAATAATTTGAATAGACGTAGGGCTAATTTCACACGCATCGATGGCCAAAGTAACTTAGCGGATTTTCCACAGCTTAGCTTTTCTGAACTAATATTAATATCTCTAGGCACATATCAGATAAAACAGGCACGGTCGTGTTATAGAGAGCATGTAAGGGCAAATGGCAGATTTGAAATACAAGTATGTAGGGAGGTGGACAGCGACCTACTAAGAGAGTTGTCATCTACAAATAATTTGTACTTAGTCAGAGGCCGCATTCAGTCAAGACAAGTGAGTGGAAAAATATATTTTATTAATATTTTAGTTGACAGCTTTCTTACAAGTAAAGAAGCCATTTTACAATATTGTTGTAACTGCATTGTCGGCAGGCTAACAGTGGGTTGCTGTGCACATGTAATGGTGGTAATCTGGTACCTTAGTTGGGCAAGATACCAAAATACCATCACACTTCCTGCACCATTCCTCGAACATATTTTAATTGAGTGTGAAAATGAAGGTGAATAAAATATTTAAAAAAATAACTTGTTTTTATTTCACATACCTAATTCCTTTTTGTGCTATGCAATAATATGCTAATAGTAACATACAAATATGTTTTCAAATAATTAAATCAATATGTCTATTTGACAGTTTGTATTTACAATACATTTTAGCATTATAAATACAATTCTTACAATTTGCCGCATAACCTAACCTAGTGACCCAAAACATATTGTCTTCCTAATTCCCATAGATTTTTTAAAAAAATCTTTCTGATATTGATATGTACGTGTTTTATCTATTAAATAACACATAAATGATTCCTGTTCACATTTTGGCCCAACGATATATGGATTTCTGGCGGTCTCCTTTACCTACCAATCTATGGGCAGAGGTTATAAATACAGCAGCATATGTAATTAATAGAACTGGAAAAAGCTTAGTAGATGGAAAAACTCCGTATGAATTATGGTCAAACAAAACATTTGATATCAACAATCTTAAAGTGTTTGGTACTCCAGTATATGTCCATATACCGAAAGAAAAGAGGCTTAAGTGGGACCCTAAAGGTGATAAGGGTATTTTAGTTGGTTATGGAGAGCCATAACCAACTAAAATACCCTTTTACTACTACTACTACTAAGGACAACTACAACTAAAGGAAACAGAGTATTTTTCCCGCACATAAACGAAAAGAGAACGAAACGGGAAACGAAAAGGGATATTACTTTTGTGAAAGAAAATAAAGAACAAGAACCAGAGACGACAACGGTGCCATGTGTATACAACCAAGTGGAGGAGTACAATCCGGAGGATGCTGAAGATCGAGCGCAATATGTTGAAGATGGTAACACAATGAATACCTTACAGAGTGATTCTAAGGGCAGCTTATATGAACCAAGTGATAGAGTGAAGGTGAAAATTCTGAAAATCCACCCATAAACCATGAAAACAAGCGTGTCAGAAAGCAGACTCAAGTCTTTCCTTGTAAAAATGTTTTAGTAGAAGATTGTGAACCTAAATCGCATGAGGAGGCTATGAGGAGTCCAGAAGCATCTGAGTGGAAGAAAGCGATCCAGAGGGAACTACAGACATTAAAAGAAAATAATACATGGACAGTGAGTGATCTATCAGGTAATGAGAAAGCAATTAGTACTAAATGGGTATTTAAAATAAAACAACAATGATATTCAATATAAAGCTAGGTTGGTAGCACGCGGCTTTGAGCAGGAAAATGTATTGAGTTATCGTGAAATATATGCCCCCGTGGCTAAGTTGACAACTTTTAGACTGTTTATAGCTATTGCAACAAAATTCAACTTACCTGTATATCAAATGGATGTGATGGGAGCATTTCTATATGGGGAAATAAATTAAAGTGTATATATTACAGTCAAAACTCTTAACCAGTCAAAAGTACTGTTGACTAACAAAATGAGTCAAAAGTACTTTTGACTGAACAGGTTGGTCAATAATACTTTTGACTAAAATAACAATTAAAAGTCCTTTTGCCCAATAGAGCTGGTCAAAAGTACTTTTGACTAAGTGATTCCGTCAAAAGTGGTTTTGACTGGTTTTATCAGTCAAAACCCTTAAAAAGTTAAAGTGGTCGATAAAAATAACGACAAAAGCATATATAAAATTTTATATTACTCATTATTAGTGGAGAACGTGCTGATATTAGAACAAAATGAGTGACTACGAAAAGAAATAACGCTTTTTGCAAAGAATTTTAGCGATAGAAGATATGAAAGACAGCCATTTCAATGTGATGTCAAAAGAAAAATTTTAAAGGTTTTTAATGGATGTGGAAGACGCCAAATTTAATGAAAAGAAAACACCATTACAGTACAGCAGATTAAAACGCTTTAACATCATTGAAGTTTGTGGTATAAAAAAATTAGTAACAAACACAGAACCAATCAAATATTTTTTGCCGGCTGAGGAAATCTACGACATTATTGATGCTGCTCATATTTCCATAGGGCATGGTGGTCGCGATAGACACAAGAATGAAACGGCAAAAAAGTACGCTAATGTTACAAAAGAAATGATTAATATTTATTTATCAATGTGCGAAGTATGCTAAAGGAAGAAAAGCAAGAAAAGGAGAGGTCTGGTTTCGAAACCAATCCTGCAATCCTTCGTCAAAAGTAGTTTTATTGCAGTTAAAACTACTTTTGACGAAGAGCGTCAGTCAAAAGTACTTTTAACTGCAAATTTTCAGTCATAATTACTAATAACCAATAATTTTCAGTCAAAACAACTTTTGACCAACCTGTTTAGTCAAAAGTACTTTTGACTAATTTTGCTAGTCAACAGTACTTTTGACTGGTTAAGAGTTTTGACTGTAACATATACATCAGATTACCTGATGGAGCCTATGAAAATAACAATTCCATTGTAAAGCTAAATAAAGCCTTGTATGGCTTAAAGAATTCATCAAAGTATTGGAACAATAAAAAACCCTGTGCTAATTAGAGAATATTTTCAAAGATCTGAATGTGATCGTTGTTTGTATTCTAAATGTAATAAAACTGTAAAGATTTATGTACTTATATATGTTGACGACTTATTGATTTTTGGTAGTAATGAAGATTTTGTGTCACATTTAAAGTCAGTATTAAAAAAGGAATTTAAAATGAAACATTTGTGTCTGGTCTCTAATTTTTTGGGAATTAATGTAAAGCAAAATTTAGAAAGTGGATTTCTTGAGATTGAGATGTGGCTTTGTAATAAATTTATGATTTTATAAATTTATATGGATCCTTTTTGGTGCATTTCATAATTTGAATCAGGAACTGTGAATCAAATTCGAGTAAAAGATGAAAATCAGCTGTCAATATTTTCCCTATAAAAACATACAACGCATTGAATACATTATTAGTGCTACTGTTTCCCTACTACTGATTAAAACCAACGTTATTATGGAGCGGCGACGTCATTTAAGTAGGGAAGAAATGCTCAGAGCCGTGGGAATGATAGAAGCTGGTTCCCGGCAACGTACTGTGGCTTTAGCTCTGAATACAAGTCAGAGTGTTATCAGTCGACTTTGGACACGTTACCGAAGCACTGGTACCGTGGCTGAGCGCCATGGAGGACGGTATCGCTGCACCACACGGAGACAAGACCGATACATTCAAATCTTAACTCGAAGAGCTCCAACAATAACCGCCATGATGTTAGCCGTGAGGCTTCATCACTCTTCAGGGAACTTAATTAGCGACCAAACAGTCAGAAACCGCTTGCATGAAGTGAACCTTCATTCCCGAAGACCGCTACGGGTACCACCTATAGCAATGCACAATCGTAGGATTCGATATCAATGGGCTCTTGAACACAGAAATTGGGCAGAAGAACAATGGCGTTTCGTGTGCTTTTCTGATGATTCTCGTTTTGGTATGAGACCGGATACAAGACGTATACGACACTGGAGAACCCCTGGACGCCAACAGCGATTAAAATCCTGCCAGGAAGTCCATCCTTATAGTGGTGGAACCATCATGGTATGGGCGGGTATTTGGATCGGCGGAAGAACTGAGTTGATTTGGATCAGAGGCAACTTCAACGCTCAAATTTATGCTGAGACGATTGTATCAGACGTCATCGTTCCTCTACAAGTGCAAATCGGTCCCTTATTTCAGTTAATGCATGATAATGCACGACCGCACACCGCAAGAGTTGTAAGACAGACTCACGCCGCAGCTAACATCAATGTCCTGCCCTGGCCTGCTCAGTCGCCAGACTTGAACCCGATTGAGCATGCATGGGATATGCTACAGAGAAGAGCTCTGCCGAATATGGAGGGTATCCAGTCGCAAGAAGACCTTTTTTTGTTGTTGCAACGAACATGGGCGGCCATTCCACAGCGTGATTTGGATGAACTCATTTTGAGTATGCCAAACCGATGTTCTTGTGTTGTTAGTGTTCGCGGTAGAAACACGGATTATTAATTGTTTAAGTTACCCAATAAAATTTTAGAGAAAACTGTTATTTCAGTCTTTTTTTCGAACTTTTGTGTCAGTGGTTCAAATGTCAAATATCCCTTTATTAGGAAAATGTCAAATTTCTTTATTAATGCAAAGGTGACTTGGTTTATCGTTACTGTGACAAACGAAAACACTTTATTTGATGAATCCTTAAAGAAAATTTTAATTAATATCAATCAGGAGAAAAGTTATTGCAAAAATATATGTTGATCCCTAGACACTTTTGATGTGTGTAATTGGATGTTTTTGATGGACCCAAATCAGATGTCCGTATGATGCGGCATACCTCAGCTACCAGGGATACTCTTTGGAGCATCATTTCTTGCAACGTGCCGGGGTCTGTGTGTATGTCCGCAATGACATCTGTTGCCGGCGTCTCCGTCACCTCGAAGACCCTCATTTTTCGTCCTTATGGCTGTTGGTTGACACTGGTGTGGACAAAATTGTTTACACCTGTGTCTACCGATCGCACAGCGGTGACCAGGACACGACTCGACTATTTGACCACCTCAGTGAAGCTGCTGACAATGCGCTGCATTGGCATCCTGACGGACGGTTCGTCGCTCTGGGGGACTTCCATGCCTGTCACAAAGACTGGCTTTTACCATACCAGAGGACGGACCACGCTGGGAGAGAATTGCGAAACTTTACGCTATCAATAGGCCTTACCCAGATGATGGGACAAGCGACTAGGGTGCCTAATGTCGCTGGTCATACCGCCAATAGTCTGGACCTTCTGCTGACCACTGATCCGGATAGATGTGTTGTTACCGTTTCCTCACCGTTAGGAACTTCAGACCACTGTCTGGTGAAGTCTGTGTCGTCCTTCTTCCCACCAGATTGCGACTCGCGTGGTGAGCGGTGAATGTGGCGATACAAGTCAGCAGATTCGGATGAGATGCGCCACTTCTTCGCGTCTTGTCCGATGTGGTGCGTCAAGCTATGGAGTATTTTATCCCCTTTAGTGACGTGAACGTCGGTGGCTCGGCTCGCCCGTGGTTCAACGCCGATTGTATGCAAGCTGAACAGCGTAAGCATACGGCATTTCTTACCTGGGCTGACGCTCGTGACCGCAGAGCTCCGGATCTAAGCTCAAAGATGAAGGCCTTTTTAAGAATTTTCTTGTGGAACATTATTTTGTAATTATGCCAATATTTAGGGAAAATGTAATTTAAAGGTGATATTTAGGGTTCTTTAGAGCTAGAAAAGAGCTTTTAAATCTCAGAGGAACATTATAAAACCACTTCAAAACCACCATTACAAAATTTGAATTATGCAACAGAAGAGGTTATCACAACAGAAAATGCTGGCTAAATGCAAAAAATGGTTTTTAATAAAACAACTGATAAGTTCGTTTTCTTTATTTTCTGTTTTTATAAAATATCATAATTAACAGCAGCTTATTTTATTTCATCATCACCTTCATATTTTAGTTTTCAAAATCCGATTGACAGACCGCCACTAACTGTAAATAATTTTTTAATACAGTTGCTCAAAAAGTGGCACAGGGTGGTTACAGGGACGTATAGCGTTCGGAAAGTGGGCTAATACACATTCGTGCTTTTTCTTTACCTTTTCCGAACTAGTGCGTTCTCTTCCCCAACTGTCAAAATATTGTCTATTAAAAATAAAAAAAAAAAACAACCATGAAGTTTTTACTTTAAAAAAATCATAGAAATTTTTATGATTCATGCAAATAATTCTAAAAAGAAGCTACTAATTTGTTTCAATATCAGATTTAATGATTTAATTCAATGAGTTAGGTTAGGTTTTATTTAATTTCATCTCATTTCATTTTCATTTCATATCAATAAAAAAATTCTACTGAAGACTGGGCTGTATGGGCATAGTTCCCTTTGCCTAATCGAATGGGTGAAGAAAAAAAAAATCTCTGCTTATATTCTTTTACGGTTTGCGCCATTTTTCAAAAATTTTCTTTGCGAGTTTAGTTGTTTGTTGCACAAAATGAGTAATTTCGACGATATTTTATTTGAATTAACACCACCGGAACTCAGTATAATTGCACAAAATGCTTCGGAGAATATTTTACCGGAAAAGTCAAAAAGTCGCCACATATCTATATACAACGAATTTATTGCGTGGAGAGAAGAGAAAAAGGCAAATAGTTTTTCAGAAAATGTTATGTTGGCATATTTCTCCGAACTGTCAGCAAAATTAAAACCTTCTACATTATGGTCGAGGTTTTCAATGATAAAAAGTATGCTGAAAATAAGAAACAACGTGGATATAAGTCAATGTCCAAAACTAAATGCTTTCTTAAAACGACAATCAGACGGTTTTACAACTAAAAAGTCGAAAATATTGACATCGAATGAAGTGGAAAGGTTATTAAACGAAGCTCCCGATGATCGTTATTTAGCCACAAAGGTAATTAATTAATAAGTACTTATATTTTACTTTAGTATTCAGTTTACGAAATCGCAAAATACAGTCATTAAATTATTTAAAAAAATATTAATCAAATCCCTTTTTTTTTTTGTAGGTTGCGCTGATTTTTGGCATTGTTGGTGCTTGCCGCAGAGAGGAGTTATCCAATATTACTTTAAAAGATATTGAAGCCCATGAAAAAATGCTACTAATCAAGATTCCGAATACAAAAAATAAGATACCGAGAAGCTTTGTTGTTGAAGGAGATTTTCTTAGAATAGTGCAAAAATATATGAATCAGTGGTCCCAAAAAGGCAAATCCGACCGGTTTTTCCAAAATTATCAAAAAGGAAAGTGTACATCTCAAGCAATCGGGATCTCAAGCAATCGGGATAAACAAATTTGGTAATATGCCAAAAGAAATAGCTACGTTTCTTGGTCTGCCGGATGCAGAGTATTATACTGGGCACAGCTTCAGGAGGACCTCTGCTACATTATTGGCAGATTCAGGAGTCAATTTGACGTCCTTAAAGCGACTAGGAGGTTGGAAGTCAGACAAAGTTGCAGAAGGCTATATTGCTGATTCATTACACAACAAACTAGAAACTGGGAAAAAAATCACACAATCCATTAATTTAAAGTCCAGTCCGTCACCTTCACATGACAATAGTGAAGAGAAAGTTCGTCCATTTACCTTCGTTGATAATGATAAGTCATTAGATCCAATTCCATCAACTAGCAAACGCCATTGTATAACACCTTTGACAAATATACATGAACAATCATACGAAATTAATAATAGTTTGTCTAAAACAGTAAATATGCAACCTAAAACTTCCCCAGTTAGTATAAAAAACTGTACCAATTTCAATGTATATGTGAATTATAACTTTTCTAAGAAATAAATTATTAGTTAGTTGAGTTTATTGTGTTTTTATTATTTTAATAAATTGCTTAATTTTTTCGCAACTGTATTAAAAATAGTTGTTCAGTACACGTGCGGAACCGTCATTGCAACTTGTTCCGACTGTCAACCCTCACCTTCGGCTGCGCCTCGGCTCGGGTCGACATTTGTCGGAACTCGTTGTAATGACAGGCTTTCCGCACTTGTAATGAAATATACTAATATTTAATTTTGTGTCGGTAATCATTTTATATAAGTCGTCTTTGTGACTGGGACATGTAAATAAATTTGTAATTAGCGAGTCTGTATTATGGTTATATTTGAATTTAGAAACAATTTATGCACATTTCTTTTCAGAAAAGAAAGGGCCATGCTTTGTATTTCTTTAAACAAGTATTCTGTTTTCTCACTGGGATAGCAAATCCATATCTTTATCTGGTACTTTTTGGCTGTAATATAAGAATTATTTTTATTAGAAGTGTTAGCTAATATACTAATTCACTCTTATAAATTGTGCAAACTTTAACAACTTTTTGTAAAAGTTTAGTCAAGACCCAACCACAGACTCATTAGATCGTTTTCACGTTGCTGACTCTGCCAAACGTCCTAGTAAAAATAAAATCGTTAAAATTTACTCTTTTCAATAGATATCATAGACAAATCTGTGAGTCTGCTTTGGCCCTGTGTGTTTCGTAAATATGTGTAATATTATTAATAATAAATCTTTATTGTCGCAAGGTTTATGTGCGATGTGGAAAGCTATTGCAGCCTGCCTCAACAGCAGGGCGCGCTGCACTAAATCCCACATAAAGTGGCGAGAAGTCAGTGTAATGAACAATAATAAATTGTGATATTGTCTGTGTGAAGAGGTATATGTTCATACTGTCGTATTAGCTGCTTTTACCGGAAATTTACATCCTATAATATATTATTTATTAGTGGCAAACAACCCTTATTAATAACCAATAACGCAAATTATGTAATTTAAAAGAATGCATTTTTATAAATATGGGTGTGCGACATGTAATAAATATTAAGGTTATTTAACTAACTTTACTGCTAGTATTGATACTAGGAAAAATACAACGCCCGAAAGATGGCGGCCAAGCTCCGGCAACAGGGATTAGCTATGGGAGGCGGCCCTCTGCCTCCTCAGTTGAAACTCTCTGTGAGGGACGAGCGCATCTTCGCACTAATGGGGCTTGTGACTATCTATGGGAAGCCTAGTGTCCCCATCCCCTTCCCTGTTAGAGATTAACTAATTGTAAAATAGTGTATGAAGCAGTTAGTCAGCACGGGCTTTTTAGTGTTTCTGACTAGTGTGATAAAAGTCAGCAAATGATCAACTTAAACTTCAGGTAGGTAACTTAAATGTTAATAATATACTATTGGTTAATACTAACAACAATACTGACACAAGCAAAGTAGCTAAACATTTGAAAGGATAGACTGGATAATTGATTGGTATGTTAAATGTTATAGGGGAGGATGGAGCACCCTAGCCCCACTTCTGCGACGCCGACACAGCCCTTTTTGGAGGTGTACGAGTCGGAGTCGACATTGCTGCTGCTGCTGCCCCCCGGAGTTCCGGTACCTGATGCGGAGTGTTACCTAGTGCAATCGCCACTAACGATGCCACCGACTCCTACACCGCCGGAATACCCATCACCACTGCCGCCATCACCACCAAAGCTGTCACCACCACGGCCACCACCGCAGTCACCACCACGGCCACCACCCCATTCATCAAGAGGGGAAGGAAGACGAAGAAGACCAAAAGGTACATACAATTAACCTTATTTTTAATGAATGAATAAGAATAGTAACTGTTAAATACTAAAAGACAAAAATGTCTCAAAGCTAGTTTGTTATGCTGCATAAATCTTAACTGGTGCTAACAATATATGACAGAGCATCCTCCCGCCAATCGGTAAGCACTCGGGAGTCAGTAAAGACCTCGGGACTTTTTATGATGGGTAAAGAGGCACTGGAGAACTCCAAAACTCTCAAAAGAGAGTTGAGGGCAACAGCAGTCGAGTGCCTCAACAACCTCTCTAGACAAAGGCATCGCCTCAACCTAGAGTCAGAAAAATGCAGGTCAGCGAAGGAGCTAGTAAGAGTGGAGAGAGCCCATCATAGGAAGATCCTGAAACATAGACAGGAGTTCGATGAGAGTCTCCATAACACCCAATCGACGCTCATAGAAACGCAGAAGATGGTGGAGGGAATCCAAGGCTAGCTAAACAGCGAAGTGGGGGGGCTGATCAATGAAGGCTTTTGTTAGTGTGAATAGGAACGCAACCAAATTAGTTTTATTTGCGTGTGGCGCCTCTGTAGCTGTCGTCTCTTCCCGTTCCTTTTTATGTCCACGTTGTTGAATCGTAATAAATCTCTGATTATAATTAAAACAGCTTTAATTATTTACCACAACCACGCAGTATATTCCTTTATGGTAGCAGAGCGTGGTACAGTAGAAATATCAGAGAAAAAAATTTACTTCAATCAGTGAAAATTGTCGGTGCATTTTGATTTTGAGGTTAAGAAAATTACGATCACGGTGAAAATTTCTTATTTTGTTGAAGAAATCCGGCAAGATGGGTTCCAATATATTTAATTTATAGAAACTGATCGGAAGGGAAAATTTTGTTACGGGGAAGTTCAGTATGAAAACATATTTGGAACACGAGGATTTGTGGTGCTGTGTCGAACGCCCCGATGACAAACCTGTGAATTGTGCTAAAGACGTCAAGGCAAAATCGAAGCTTATATTGTTGTTGGACCCACAGAATTACGTACATGTTCAGGAATGCAAGACTGCAAAACAAGTATGGGAGAATTTACAAAAGGCTTTTGATGACAATGGCTTAACTAGAAGAGTGGGTCTACTCAAAGATCTTATAAACACTACACTGGAGTCGAGCAATAGTGTTGAAGACTATGTGA
This sequence comes from Sesamia inferens, assembly GCA_037179545.1. Lineage (NCBI taxonomy): Eukaryota > Metazoa > Arthropoda > Insecta > Lepidoptera > Noctuidae > Sesamia > Sesamia inferens. The sequence continues at coordinate 7,907,530 of CM073935.1, read as the reverse complement.
GTAAAATCATGAACACTGCACATAAACTACGCAATATTGGTTTTGATGTCAATGATGAGTGGCTTGGTGCTCTGATGTTGACAGGCTTACCAGACGAATACAAGCCAATGATAATTGGATTAGAATGTTCTGGTATTCGAATAAGTGCTGACTCAGTGAAATCTAAACTCATACAAGAGATTAACACATCAAAGTCAACAGCTTTCTACACAATAGTATTTGTGTAGAAAGCTGTTGACTAAAAGAAGACTAAAAATGATGCGCAGTCGGTGAAATTAAAGGGACCAAGATGTTACAACTGTAACAAGATTGGCCATTTAGTAAAAAATTGCAGACGGCCCAAGAAACAATCGGCAAACAAAATAGAGAGCTCCAATATTGTAGCAGCTTTTTCAGTGCCCATCAAAGAGAACATCTGTGATAATAAGTGGTGTATAGACTCAGGCGCATCCATTCATATGACATGCAGAGAGGATTGTATTTACAATGTCACTGAGCCATCTATAATGAGTGTTACTGTAACTAACAGAACGCCATTAGCCGTGAAGGGAGTTGGTTAACACCGTTTTGTATGTTCCAGGACTAGCTGCCAATCTCTTTCAGTTAGCACCATTGTGAGCAAGGGGCACACAGTTACTTTCAATGACAAGGGTTGTAAAATTCGCAATGGAAAGGACGAGGTTGGAACCAATGCAATATTGACCAACAAGTTCTATGTCATAGATACCAGTAAAGAAGATGTACATTTAGCCTCCAGTTCTCAGAATAGTAACGACACTTACCTGTGGCACCTGCGAATGGGCCATTTGAACATTCCAGATGTGAAGAAGCTACCCAGTTGTACTGATGGTGTGACTCTGACTCAGGAACAAAGTAACGTCACATGCATTCACTGTATGGAAGGTACATAGGTAAGCAAGGACAAATGTTGGTTCTAGAGCTACAAGACCACTGAAACTAATACATTCCGACTTGTATGGCCCCATGGAAAATTCTTCATTCGGAGGTATGAGATACTTTATCACTTATATTGATCTAAGTACACACAAATGGTCTTTGTGTATTTTCTGAAAGATAAATATTTTAGAGACATTTAAAGATTTCAAATTGAAAGTAGAGAATGAAATGAATCATAAGATAACAAAACTTCGTACTGATAATGGCACCGAATACTGCAATGTAAGCTTTGAAAAGTACTTATCTAATCATCCATCAGACCTTTACTCCACATACACCACAGCAGAATGGCATGGCGGAAAGAATGTCTGGTCTGTCTGTCATGGTCTTTAGTCGAACGAGCACGGTGCATGCTATTGCTGAGGGCCCCGCAGTGGATAGGGAATGTGAGAGGCACTTTATCGTCTATCAGGCCAACCTCCAGCGCGGCCGTCTGGCGACTCAGGAGTTGGTCATGTCCGCTCATGGGGGTGGTATTGGGGTAGCCCTGGTCCAGGAGACCTACGTTGGCGCGGAGGGGCGGGTCGGGAGCTTCCGTGGCGTTAGGGTGGTACAGAGGGGGTCGGCTAGGACCAAACCCGTCAAGGCGGCAATCGTGGTGTTCCGGGATGACTTTGAGGGTCTTGTGAATGTGTGTGTGTCCTCTAATCATCACCGAGAATATTGTGGCTGTCGTTTTAAAGGCGGGTGATTGAACCGTGGCGGCTGTCTCTGTGTACCTTGAGGGCACGGAGGATATCGAACCGTACCTTTCGCAGATACGCGACTTCTTGGGTCGGGTCGGCACTCGCAGGATCCTCGTGGGTGATGAGAATGCGTGGAGTCCGTGATGGGGGAGCGTCGAAGACACCCGGGGGGAGACCTTGAGGGGGTTCTTTGATGATATGGAGCTGCCCGTATTGAACGAAGGAGTCCCCCCACCTTCGATACGGTCCGTGGGGGCAGGAGGTACACAAGTCATGTCGATGTCCCATGGTCTGTTGAGAAGCGTCCTTGAGCTGAAAGTGGACGACTCCGTGACAAGTTCTGATCATAGGGCGATACGTGTAGTTCTGGATCTCAGAGTGCCCCCCGGGGGCAATACCTGGTGGACCTCTCGACGGTTCAACACCCGAAAGGCTGATTGGGGTCGTTTCACAAAGGAAATGCAAAGTGGGATATCCGTCCGGGGACTTACCCTGGAGCGGGTATCCAACGCCCGCAACAAGGGCGAATTGGAGAGGGCGGTCACGGATTTTATTGAGTCCGTAACCGAAGCGTGTTGGAGGGCTATTCCCTCACACAGACCACCCAAACCAGAAAGGGCCTTTCCTTGGTGGAACAATGATCTTGAAAGGCTGCGGCGCGATGTGAACACAAAGCGGCGCAGGATCCGCTGTGCCGCACCGCGTAACAAACAGTATGTTGTGGATGACTACCTGAGTACCAAGGCGAAGTACGAGCGAGGGCAGCGCCCAAACTGCGAGCTGGAAGCAGTTCTGCTCTATGCAAAAAAGGGAGTCAATGTGGGACGGAATCTATCGGATACTGAGAAGGGCGTCAGGTCATCACGAGGACCAGCTACTCGTGGAGGGTGGAGTTGTGCAAAGCCCGGATCAATCGGTTGCGCTGCTGGCCGGAACATTCTTCGCCGATGATGACGCGTCTGTGGACTCTGCGGTCCACACCGTCATCAGAGGTCGGGCGGATCTGGTCAGCACGCGCCTCCCGGCAGAAACCGACGACCCCCCGTTCACCAGGGGGGAGTTGGCCCGGACTCTGCGCAGCTTCAACCCTAAGAAGGCGCCGGGACCGGATGGTTTCACCAGCGATATTTGTTACAGGGCAATTAACCAGGAACTCGACCTATTCCTGGCCATCATGAACCGGACTTGGCATGCTTCCCGGCACCGTGGAAGGAGGCATCTGTCGTGTTGCTCAGGAAGCGGCGCGTCCAGATAATACTCAATATAATAGATAATACTCAATATAATTATTTTTATTTTAAATAGCTGTAATAATTACTCACCGACTGATTCCTGCTAAAACTACTTTATTACCCATTTGTATTTTACTTTTGAAATTCCTTTTAAAAATTAATATCCGTAACCAAAACTAACGGATAATCCAAAATAATTTATTATCCGTATCCGGTATAATAATCATTCCTAAATCCGTATCCGAAATTTCATATCCATTACACCCCCACCAGAAACTGCAGCAGACATACCATGTCTGCTGCACTAGGTTTTTTTTTCACCACTAATCTCCTTTTAAATTTGATTGTAAAATATACAGTACGTACGTATAAACGTATGTTGGAATCTATGTAATTTCTAGTATTATAGAATAATGTTGAAAAGAATAAAAACCAGTAAAACCAGTATATGATGATTGCTATATTCAAAGTCAGTGTTTCTTTTTACATTGACATTAGAACAAAAAATTAAAAAGTACTTAGTACCAAATGAATCGATTATTTGAGAAACCCCATAAGTCAGCTTTTTTGGCAAAATTACTTTTTTTGTAATATGGATTCTTCGGCAGTAAATACACATTGTAGAGAGAAATCCCACAAGTCAATGCATAAGTATGGAAATTAGAACGTGCTGAATATTTGGTTTATTTGAGTAACCCCATAAGTCAGTGCTTATGGTGTTTCTCAAATAAATGCGTGGCAACACCGGATCGACTGTCGTCAATTGTCACTGTCAGTCAATCTTTTATATAGTCTGTGTGTCACTGGTTGTTTTGTATTAATTTTGGTTTCACTTTGAATGCTCTCGGCCGATCAAACTCACTAGAATTCTATTTGTACCCCCAACATATTTTATAAACTTTTTGTACGCTCATCTGATTTCATTGTGTTGTATTTTATTGTGAATTGGTTTCTTTGACGTTGTTGATTTTGTTAAAATTAAAAAAGTGTAAAAATGGCTGATAGTAGTGATTCAAGCAGTTACTGTGAGAGTCCGAAGAAGAGAAAAAGAGGCGTTGTCAATAAATCTGCTTATAAATCGGAAATAATAAAACATGCTCGAGTAAAAGGACTTCAATACACAAACTCGAAGGGGCGGATTGTTAACCCTTTATCACCCAAGGAAAATTGCCGGTAAGGTTAAGTTTTATACAATGTATAAAACTTAACCTTACCGGCAATTTTCCTTTTTCCTTTTTAATTTTTTTTTTTTTTTAATTTTCCTTTTTTGTTCTAATTTGAAATTGCATTAGGTACGAGATTAATAAGATTTTCTACGTTTGTTCCAGCTGCAAAAGAAAGTGTTACGATAAAATCAGTGAAGAAGAACGGTTATTAATTTTTAATAAATTTATCAGTTTTAACACAAAAAACGAACAAGATGGTTACCTACAGGGCCAAATTTCAGTTGTTGAAATAAAACAGCGAAGACCACGAAGGCCTGCGTCGGATACTACAAGGCCGTCACGTGGTTCAAGTTACGAGTATACTATATCGACATGTTCTGGTAAATATCAAGTTTGCAAATTAGCATTTGCTAATATTCACGGCATTACCATCGACCGTATAAGGCGATTGTGCTCCCTACTGTCTCAAGGAAAGGCACCTATTGATAAACGAGGACTGAATACACCCGGGAACGCGAAAGATGGAGCCCTAATTCAAGCTGTGAAGCAACATATTGAGTCATTTCCCCAAAAGATATCACATTACGCTAGTCAAGAGTGCCATTATTTGGATGCTAGACTTAACGTTAAAATTATGCACTCAATGTTTCGAGCGAAACATCCACATTTGGATGTAAAATATTCCTTTTACATAAAAATTTTTAAGGAACAATTTTCACTTCGTTTTGGGCGACCCCAAGTAGATACCTGCTGTACTTGTGAAGAGTTAGAAGTGAAAATAAAAAGCAAATTTTTAAATGACAGTGCTAAACGTGTGGCAGTGGCAGAAAAAATGGTACATTTACGACGTGCAAACAAATTTTATAAAAAAATTAAATCTGTTACGGAGCTGGTACAAAATGAAACCGGAAAAAATGGAGCCATTTGCATAGATTACATGCAAAATATTAGCCTTCCCTTTATACCAGTGCAAGAAACCTTTTACCTTAGACAACTAACTGTAAGCGTTTGCTGCATTCACAACCTAAAAGATAGCAGTGCCCACTTCATAGTGTATCACGAAGGAGTTGGAGGTAAAGGGCCTAACGAAGTAAGCACATTTCTTCATCAATATTTGAAAGAAAATATGGGTGATATTGAGCACTTGCATGTGTTTACTGATGGCTGTGGTGGACAAAATAAAAACCACACGATCGTAAGGGCCTTATCGGCGTTGGTGTCGCTCGGAATGTTTAAGACCATCGAGCAGTATTTTCCGATTCGAGGTCACTCGTTTTTACCTTGCGATCGAGACTTCGCCGTGTTGAAAAGAAAAATAAGACGAACTGATCGGATCTACACAGTGAAGGAAGTTGCAGCATTGATTCTAACTTCAACGGCGAAAAACATTTTCTTGGTGTCATTGCCTTCGTCCTATGATATAATAGAATACAAAAAATGGTGGCCAAAATATTACAAAAAGAATATGCTCGCGGTTGAATCAGCTGGTAGACACATACCCAAAGAACAGAAAGTGTCGTTTAAGATCAGCCAATATTGCTATTTTCGCTATTCTCACGAAAGAGACGGAGTAGTGGTCGTAAGGGACTTTATTGAAGGCCTGATTGAACATTCCTTCAATCTTAGGAATACAAATAAAGAGATACTTGTTTTGCCAACCAACAAAGCGTATCCAGAGGGTCAAATACCAATTAACAAAAAGAAAATGGAAGATTTAAATAAACTTAAAAGTTACTTGCCTCAAGATAAAGAAATACAGGACTTTTATGAAAAAATATACGCATGGCCCGTCACAGACCGCGATACAGATGAGACTTTGGCTTAAGCAATTAATAATTAAATTATTGAGAAGATAATAATTGTTTTATAATACCTATTGTCTGATTAAAACTTCATGATTTTAAACCTATAAAACCTATTTCATTTTGTTTATTGGAGAAAGCCCATAAGTCAACGACTTTCCGGCGCTATTTATTACAAGATAAAGGCAAAATTAAAAAAAAAAAACATCAATTTATATAGATAGCACTTCAATCATTTAAACTAAGTACAAAACACATCCACTTCCATATATTTTTTTTTTCACGTAAAGGTTTTTTGCGTTTCCTGTAAAGTTAGGGTCTGTTGACTTATGGGGTTTCTCAAATAATTTATTCAAATAGACCAAGTAGTTTTACAACAGCCTCATATGAAGGCTCAGAGTCACACAAAGGGCAATGGAAAGAGCTATGCTCGGAGTTTCTCTGCGTGATCGAATCAGAAATGAGGAGATCCGCAGAAAAACTAAAGTCACCGACATAGGTCTGCGAGTCGCTAAACTTAAGTGGCAGTGGGCAGGGCACATTGCTCGTAGAACCGATGGCCGATGGGGCAGTAAGGTACTGGAAGACGCAGCGTAGGGAGGCCCCCAACAAGGTGGACCGATGAGCTAGGGAAGGTCGCGGGAAGCCGATGGATGCGGGCACCACAAGCCCGGTCAGCGTGGAAAGCCTTGGGGAGGCCTTAGTCCAGCAGTTGACATCCATAGGCTGAAGAAGAAGAAGAAGGTATGTGTATATCTCAATCATAAATTCTTTCACGCGCGTCACTCGGTTGTTGACTTTGCAAAGTTGTTCCATACACAACTCCGTTGTTACAGTATGTTTAATAGTTCTATATATTTCTATGCATGAATATCAGTGGTTTCATTTATTATGGCATCGTCATCTCCACAATATGACTTCCACAGCGGGGTCCGTAACAAAAGCCTTCCTCCCCAGTGTAAGCAACGCTTACAAGTGTTGGTAAGGGAAGTAAGGCTGACCCCCCTAGAAGTCCAAATTAAGACGGGGCACGGAGGGTTTGGAGAGTACTTACACCGGTTCAGGCTGAAAAGCGATCCCAAATGCGAGAGAGACGGTCTGGCATATTCTCATAAGAGTGTCCGCGCTTCCAATCCCAACGATACACTCTGAAGTGCATCAATAAAACAGAAATAACAAAGGAAACCTTACCAGTACTTCTGGGAAATAAAACAAGTAGAGACTCAATGCTGTGGTACATGGAACACGTCGCCCGCAAAATAGTAAGAACAGTACACTAACACCGAGTCCAAGTGCCACACCTAGCACCACAGCCCAAACAATACAACTGTGACGTAATAATTAAGCATTAGCTCATAAGAATATATACTGTATCTTTGAAGATGATTATTTATTAATATACGGAACGTGTAACAAGTAACATCTTGTTTGATTCATCAACATCTACTAGTCCCGTCCTTACATGGCGACCCTGCCATTTAAGGTTCAGTGTAAAATTCCGGGCTCAGTATATCGCGTAGTGACACAATTAGACTTCCGTTATTTTCGTACGGACATAGTGAGTTTGGTGCATAACACTTAAAATAGGAAAAACACAGAATAGAGAAGAAATTGTGATCGCGCAAAACGCTGCTGGTGGCGTAAATGCGGCTGACGTGGTGCAGCTGCACCAAAACCAATCAGTAACCAGTAACTAACGTGGTACTGGGGGTGATGTTGATCATCCTAATTTTTGGAGTTTTATTCGGCTTGTACAAGCTATATAAACACTGCCACGTAGACTGGATGCGAGCGGAAATAGCCCGGAATGTTTTTACCCAGAACGTCCAGTCTTGAGTGGAAACTCAGCTGGACAAAGGCAAACATCGAGTAAAGAATCTTCATGTGAAAAAAAAAAGTGAAAGTGTGTGTAAGTGTGAAAAGTGCTACATAGTGGTTACGGCATGGACTGAGGTATTATACTACCCACCCGCCAGACAAACCGTTGCCGCCAAGCGATTTGTCGTGTTCCGGCATGATGTCTGGTGAAGCCGTACGGAGGACGGGTCTGAGCAGTTTTGTTGCGATGTGTGCCGGGTACGATGCACCAAATGTTGTTGTGTTGGGAGTGTGGTCGTGGAGAGTCTTCAGATCAATCTCCCTTTGGCGCAGTCGTTGGTCGTGTTGTTGGGTTTAACATTGCATCACCTCGCTCAACTGCCGTCTTCATTCTTATTCGCTCAGTTTTTCTGAGTGAATAGGCTGTTAATAAACTAGCGCGCTTTGCCATCAACGATCGCATCACTGCTTACCATCAGGCGGGATTGCGATCAAGCGCTAGTTTATATTAAAAAAAAAAAACAATACCTACGTTGTATGTAAGAAAAAGTAATAGCAAAATAACATAAACTAGTCCTTTACTTCTTAACTATAAACATCCTTAATTATATCTACTATTATTTTTGAATGGTGCGAATAGGGAAAAAAACCGGTGAAAAAAATAAAATATTATTCTAAGACTACAAAATATCAATTTTCAAAAAATAAGTGCAAATAGTTATTAGATTAGGGGAGACCGGGGCTGGAAGTGACAGGGGTAGGTAGTTACAGTGGCAATGGTCGCGAAACAAAGAACGCAATACTGACGTTAGAAAGGGACAAATACTCCCGCCGCCGTCGGCTAGCACACCGCGAGAGCCAGTGGCGCCAGCGTTTTTGTGAAAGAAGCCCGCGCGTGCCGCCATAAAAATCGCAGGTTAGTAAAATTTTACACTTTTCGTAATATTGGTTTGCAACCTATGTTCCATAAAGACAAAGACGTCCATGTAGTGATATTTACGCCCTAATGCTTTCGTTTAACAATGAATCTACGTTTATACAGCTATGTTTATTGGCGTTTTCACTGCATAACCTTAAAAGGTCAGATTTGGCGTTGGGGCTAAAAGTTACATTTGCGCGGGGCAGGTTGTGATTTGTCACTACCTGCCCCGTAGTGCTTGTTACCGACTGAAATAATTTGTGCTATATTGTTTTGGTCTTTTTTTGTAGGATGAGGACGTATATAAGAAAAACAGAGCGGGGAAAAATATCTAAAGATATTTATGAACAAGCAGCAGCTATTTTGGAGGAGGACAAAACTAAAAAAATTCGTGGCATCGCAAAAGACTTCGGATTATGTCATATGTCGCTAACAAGATACTTAAGGAAAAGAAAAGAAGCAAAAGAGAAGGGGACACCTATGGAATCTCTCACAGTCGGGTACCAGAGGAATAGGCAAGTTTTTAAAAACGAACAAGAAGCCGTTTTGGTGAGTTACTTAATTAAATGCAGCCAAATTTATTACGGATTGACGCCGAAGGATGTCAGGCAGCTGGCATTTGCTTGTGCATTTAAGCACAACATTGTAATGCCGCAATCGTGGCTTGACAAAAAAGAAGCAGGGTCTGATTGGCTAGCAGCATTTCTTAAACGCAACCAGTCGTTATCTATAAGAACACCAGAGGCTACTAGCTTGAGCAGAGCCACGTCATTTAATAAAACGAATGTTGAAAATTTCTTTTCTAAATTGGCTGAAGTGTTGGATAGATATAAATTTCCTTTGTCACGCATCTGGAATGTAGACGAAACAGGTGTGACAACAGTACTGAAACCTAGAAAAATTTTAGCTACAAAGGGATCTAAACAAGTTGGTTCCATTACATCAGCAGAGAGAGGGACTCTTGTAACTCTTTGCGTAGCAGTAAATGCAGTGGGGAACTCGGTGCCATGTATGTTTATCTTCCCACGAATTAAATACAGGGACTATTTTGTTCGCGATGGTCCTCCAGGCTGCATTGGCGCCGGAAACTCAAGTGGCTGGATGACTGGGCTGGAATTCAAAATATTTATAAAACATTTCATAGATAATGTGAAACCATCTCCATCCGACCCAGTTCTCTTATTATTGGACAATCATTCTTCACACTTGGACATTGAGGTCATCGAAACAGCTAAAGAAAACAATGTGGTATTGCTGTCCTTCCCACCACATTGTTCACATAAGCTCCAGCCTCTGGATGTGGGGATCTACGGACCATTCAAAAATTACTGTGCCAGTCAACAAGATGGTTGGCTTAGAAACAATCCAGGCAAGACAATGACTATACACGACATTCCATCAATAGTGAAAAATGCTTTACCCTCGGCATTAAATCCAACGAACATCATCAACGGATTTAAAAAGACTGGTATTGCACCATTCAATAAAGATATTTTTCAAGATGAAGACTTCTTGTCTGCTTTTGTTACTGACAGACCAATAGACGAAACAATTAACTCTAACGTCGAAAATGTCGCTGTTACAGCACAGAACACGGAGGCTGAAACTTCAACTCCATCTTCTCCTCACACTCCCATAGAGAGTACCATGGCAGAACCCGAAAGCTTAATTTTTACTAACCCAGTTGCTGGTTGTAGCAAAGATATTATGCCCAATGAAAATAATTTTTCTCCCGAGATTATTCGGCCTTATCAAAAAGCCGCTGCGAGAACAACCAAAATAACACGAAAAACTCGCAAGTCAGCAATTTTAACAGATACGCCTGAAAAAAATGCTTTGGCACTGGCACAGAGTAACAAGCAGGAAAATAAATCCAAAAAAGGAAAGTCAGCCAAAGGAGGAAAGTCTACAGGAAAGAAGACTAAACAGGAAAATACACATATTAGAGAAGGAAAACAAGTAATGAAAAAAAAAGTCTTGCTGTAAAGAGGAAAGTATTACATGACACTGACGAAGAAAGTGAAGTAGAAGATGGTTATTTTTGTCTGATATGTTGTGATCCTTTTGATCCGAAGCAATCTGGTGAGGAATGGGTAGAGTGTAGAGCTTGTAAGAATTGGTCACATGTTAAGTGTGTTAGAGGAAATATTACACATTACATATGCTTGAATTGCGAGAGTGACGATTCAGACTACAGTGACTGAACTGCTTGGTTTTCCTTATGTTTTTTTTTTTTTAAAGTGTAGTTTATTTGCAATTTTAAAATGCGTTTTGTTCATTACAAAGGTTTTATTTAATAGAAAGGTTTAATATCTTATAGGTAAGAAATTATCTATATTTTGTTTTTACGAATAAGAAGACCAAAGTTTAAGTTTGTAATTTTATGTCATTTCAAATTATTATGTTTTTGTTGTAATGAGGCAAAAGACTGCTTTATAGACATTATGTTATGTTATTTAAATTAAGAAAAGTAACTGATTGTGATAATTGTTCCTAATAAAAACTCTTATAATACGTTTGTTTTTTATTGTAACAATTTGCCCCGTGTAGTGTAACAAGCACGGGGTTGAAAGTTACACAGCTTTTTTTTCAGAATTCATACATTTATGTTATTACTATTAGTCTGCAACATAAAATTTATTTTAAATAATATTCCTGAACAGTTACTTAATCAAACGAACCTATACTCAGGTACAACACTCAAACCAATGAAAAAATATGACAGTTTGTAATAAAAATGTCACAACCAGCCCCGGTCTCCCCTAGTAGTACTACTGAATAGTTTAGTAAACCTTAAATTAGTATTAGCAGGTCAAGAATAATAAGTCAAGTTTTATCCTGTTTGCCATTGTCATGTAGAAATATGTCATCCGTAAAACATAATATTATAAATAAGTTGTGTATTTTAATAAGTGTAAAATGCTGCGTGGCAATGCAATTAAGAGCTGCTCTTCATCAGTTATCAAATTCAGACATACAATTGGTGGCAAAGTATTTTTTACACGAACGATATCAATATTATAAAAAGAAAATTTATATATGTAGTCGATGAGGGGTCTTCTTCTTCAGCAGATCTCAGGGGGTGGAATAGGGGTTTCAATAACGCCACGGGTTTCAGCACACAAACAATATATTGACCAGGTTAGGTCGTACAATTAACCTAGACGTACAATAATCAGTTCGGCGACCGTACAAACTATGCCTTAATTAAAAAAACTCTTAACAAACAACAATAATTATGAAATCGTGGGCGCGTGCGTCGCGGCTCATCGCGGACTGGCCAGCCTCGTGCGCCCTCGGCGCCGTTCGGAGGCATTCGGTCGCGCGGCTGGCGAACGCCCGAATGCTACCCGATGTTTTGACAAAATGTCGCGCGCTACACCCTCCCCCTCTAACCCAGAAATGGCGCCCTCGCTTCTGGGTTAGTGGAGAAAACGCTTAGGCCTACCACGCTTGCGTTTCTCGTTGACCGGTGTCGGAGCTATATCGCCAATGAATGGGGTCAGCTGAGAGACGTGATACCTTCCTAGAACCTGTCCATCGCTGAGTTTCTCCAGCACGTAAGTAGTCGCACTAGCCGCTTCCTTAATACGATAGGGCCCATCGCGACGCGGAATGAATTTGGGCGTCTGGCCGTGAGTCGCGTCGTTACTGCCTTGTGTCTTCAAAAGTACGAGGTCTCCCGGGGTATACTCGGGTGCAGGGCGACGACCTTCGTCGGCGCAGCGTTTCTGCTTGGCTTGCGCCCTCTCATGCACATCTCGAGCATCGAGTAACACGGATGACATGCGCTGCAGGTACGGGGTTAAGGTTGTGACGGCATTGTCGCTCTCCACGATGGCACGCATGTCAGCCAGCGCGTCAGCTGGGGCGCGAATCTCGCGTCCGAACGTCAAGTACGCGGGTGAGTATCCGGTGCTGCTGGTTACGGCCGAATTCATTGCGAAACGTATCGCGGGTAAATGTATATCCCACGTGTCGTGGTCCTTCCCAACTAGAATGGAAAGTTGAGGCTTGAGGTCACGGTTTTTCCTCTCTACCGGATTGGCTTGAGGGTGATATACCGGCGTCAGCGACTGCGTAATACCTAACACGTGACAAACTTGCTGCATCACCTCGCTGATAAACTGAACACCGTTGTCACTCAAGATGCGTCTAGGCACGCCGTATCTGAGGAACACCTCTGCAATAAGGGTCTTCGCGCAGTCGGAGCTGGTTGCATTTTGTAACGCGAACAATTCCACCCATCTGGTGCATGTATCTTCTAGGATTAGGATCCATTTGTTCTTGTTAACGGTTTCCGGTAGTGGACCAAATAGATCTATTGCGACAACTTCAAAGCGGCGATTCGTTGCAGGGGTCTGCAATAATCCGGCTGGTTTCCTATTGTCGGCCTTATACCTTTGGCATTCCACACACTTCTTAAGGTATGCGCTAACGGACTGGCGCATTCCGGGCCAATAGTACTTAGACTTCAACCGATCTAACGTCCGCTCCACTCCAAAGTGGCCAGCAGTCGGCGCACTATGGTAATCCTCCAGAACCTTCTCCCGTTCGTGTTCCGGCACAACTAGGCACGCTGACTCCTCGTCAGCATCATCAGGTCCATACCTGTACAATACACCGTCGGACATGACATATCCCTTGTCGGACCAACTCCTCCCCCTGAAGGGATCGTCGGCTGACTCCAGGTCTTCTACGATTTTACGCAGCTCTGGGTCCTTAAGCTGGTTCTCACGGGCATCCTTGGGGCTCCTTGATGGAAAATCCACCTGAGCATAAGCCAGGTCACAGTCCGGTTCATCGGTGCGGGGTGGCCGAGATAACGTATCAGCCACGACATTCGCCTTTCCAGGCGTATATTCGATGCGCAGGTTATATTCTTGCAGAGTGAGGGCCCATCGAGCCAAGCGTCCGCTTGGTGACTTCACGGTCATAAGCCACCGCAGAGGTTGGTGATCACTTTTTATCACAACCTCTGATCCTTCGATGTATCCGCGGAATTTAGAAACGGCCCACACCACCGCCAAGGCTTCCCTCTCCGTGGTGTTGTAATTTCTTTCTGCGCTGTTCAGCAAGCGGCTCGCGTACTCGACAGGGCGTTCTTCCGGGCCCTCCCCCTGCATCAGCACTGCTCCGAGGCAATAGCCGCTACTGTCAGTTCTCAACGTGAACGGTAACGTTTCGTCGGCTTGACGTAGTATCGGAGCGGACGCCAGCAACTGCTTGATGCTGTCAAACGCGGTTTGCTGTCTGGAGGTCCATATCCACTTGCTGTCCTTTTTCAGGAGATCTGTCAATGGTCTGGCAACTTCAGCGTAATTGGGTATAAATCGCCGGAACCAGCTGGATGTCTGCAGAAAGGTCTTCATGTGTCTTACGTTCATCGGAGGCGGCACGTTGACGATGGCCGTAGTCTTATCGGGATCAACCTTTACCCCACCCGGTACGATCACGTGACCTAAGAATTTAACCGACTCGCGAGCGAAGCAACTGTTTTCGCGGTTCACACGTAAGTTATACATAGTAAGTCTATCAAATACTGTGTTCAAGTCTTCTAGGTGTTTTGAGAATGATTCTGACAGGATGATGACGTCATCGAGGTATGTGAACAGCTGTACTTCTGCCAGATCCCTTCCAGACTTAAACCGGTCCATAAGTCCTAGCGGAGCCTAGCGGAACTGAACCTAGCGGAGTCACGAACGCAGTCTTGTCTCGGTCGTCAGGTTCGACGCTTACCTGAAAATAACCAGATCGGAGATCGCAGGTCGTCATGTAGTTGCTATTCTTGGCCGCGTGGAGGACATCTTCGATCCGCGGGAGTGGGTAACGGTCAGGCTCGGTGACGGCATTCAGCTTCCTGTAATCTATACAAAGCCGAACTCTTCCGTCCTTCTTTGTCACGAGCACCACGTTTGCTGCCCACGGAGAGTCGCATTCCTCTATAACGTCCGCGTCCAGAAGCTTCTGTAATTCCTTTTCCAATAAAGCCTTTTTTCCGGGCGCCATCCTGTACGGCGGTGAAGCAATGGGCTCCTGGTGGGGATCGACCTTCAGTCGGTGAGTAGCAAAGTCTGTAGGGGGGCCCTCTTCAGCGAACCGGTCAGCTCTTTTTAACAGGAACGCATTCAGTTGTGACCTTTGAGGGGGGGTCAACCTCGTCCCCTCATCATCCCTAAGTCCCAGACCAGCAGCATCCGCCTTCATAAGCTCCATTTCCTCGCTGGATGGTAATGTAAAACTGGTGATGAACGGATACCATTTCAATGGCTCGTCGTTGAATCGCCAGCTGCACTGCGGTAGGTCCAACAGGAGTCCAGCACTTTTGATAAAATCTCTGCCGAGCAGTGTTCTGGTGTGCGCGTCGGGCAACACCATGAAGTTCGTAAGTATTTCACGATCGTGTAACGTAACCGTCACTTGGCACTCGAGTATTCTGCAGACTTGATGCGACCCATCAGCCAGGGTTAAGTCGCGCGCTGACTGGTTAAATTGCACACCAGCGTCCACCATTAAATCGTAGAGCATCTGACCCGCCATTGAGTGTGTAGCACCAGTGTCAAGAATAGCGACTCCCTTATGGCCTACAACCTCTATTTCAATAATCGGCCGCGTATCGTCGCTATCTGTATAATGGGTCGAGCAAAAATCCGATTTACTAGGGTTATCCGCGGGCTTACATTTGTCACACTTAGAGCGCACGACCCCCAGCTGACCACACCCATAACAGCGTAGTTGGGTAGTCGCGTTATTATTTACTGTACTACTACTACTACCTACTTTACTAGTTTTATTTAAATTATTTGCTTTATTGCGACATTCATCTACCGTGTGTCCAAAAAGTTTACAAAAAGTGCATTTAGGGCGAATGCGCTTTTGCCTCTCAGTATTGGTATCGGAACTACTAACATTCGGCACGCGCGGGTTAACACTCGGGGTCTTCCCCGAACGACCGTGCGCAGCGGAAGGGTTATTATTATTAATTGCGCTTACCTCCGCCAGCGATTCCTCCACTAACCTAGCTTTTGTTATTAGTTTGTCCAGCCCGTCTACGGAGTCACGAGGCACACGCTTTCTTATTTTACGACTTAACAGTCCATAAACAATATCGACACGCATTTCCTCGGTGATGTCGTAAGGTAACTTCGATAATAACGCGGGCACTTTACTTATAAACACATCACATCTTTCATCACACTGTTCTTTAGCGAATACGTCGCGGAATATTTTATACGCGGGTCGCGGCACTCCAAACATGCCCCGTAGTCGCGTGAGCGCGTCGTCCCACGACGTGACCGATGACTTCACCCCTTGCCACCAGACGGCGGCTTCGCCGACCAACAGCATAGGTAGGCCGCGCAGAGCATGCTCGCAGCTGATGTTGGCGCACTCGCGGAACACTTGTATAGCGTCGATGAAGGCCTCCAATTCGTCGGCGCTCTTTGACTTGCCGTCGAATCGTGCGGTACATTTCGTAAAATTACTGGAATGCGTAAACGTTTGACTTGGCGTTTCAGCCCGTAGTGAAGAAATATGTTGCTGATTGCTGGCTATGATACTTTCGATGAGAATTTTGTTCGCTTCTACCTGACTCCTGGTAAAGTTGGAGAACAGGTTTTGCAGCATCTCTTCAGTCATGGTGACGTTCGGTGTGGACGCCACCATTGTTCTGTCAGTCTTCACGTCTGTGTCCGATTCTGACCCTTGGGTGTCATCTCTTCCGCTTTTCTTTTTCGGCGGCATCGTAACAGGGTAAACGTACTCTTCTGTTTCACGCACGAAGCAAAGCACGGGTGACGACTGGGATGCAGATGGTAATTATTATCACTTCGTGTAAACAATCCACGGAGATAATATAGGTATTCGTTAGCAGACGGGTTTCGTTGAGTCGGCGCCAGCGGCGGCGGCGCGTCGCACGAAAAATAATGGACCCGCCCACGAAGCACGTTGCGAATGACTTCGCCCACTGTTTTTATTGTTTGTAGGTATTGATAATAACGTATTGTTCGTTGTGTTGTGCACTATTGTCCGTGGCCCACAAGTTGGGCGTCACTTGTAGTCGATGAGGGGTCTTCTTCTTCAGCAGATCTCAGGAGGTGGAATAGGGGTTTCAATAACGCCACGGGTTTCAGCACACAAACAATATATTGACCAGGTTAGGTCGTACAATTAACCTAGACGTACAATAATCAGTTCGGAGACCGTACAAACTATGCCTTAATTAAAAAAAGACGTGTGGCACTCGGGGACTGCCGCGGTAAAGCTATTGCATAGCATTTTGTATCAATTTATGCAATTATAATTATTTATTTATTTATGCAGTATTTCTTTTTCTTTGATATTAATTCAAGTTACACTTTTTGAGCGTGGTGACCGATAAGAAAACAAATTTTTCTTTTATTAAATAAATAAAAAGTTGATATTATTTAAAATATTTTTATTATTTTACAATACATGTGGGTTTTATTACCTTGCTGTAGCTGTTGGTTATTCAGGAATATTTATCATTGAAACTATAGGTTTATGATAACTGAAATAAGAAACATAAGTTTGCGACTTAATATCCTACCTGATATCCTGACTGATGTTCACCGACATCTTTCTGTAATATTTTATTTAATAAAAACTTCAACTTCAACTCTTGATCTGGTCCTGTGGATAGATTTGCCACTATCACCACTTTGCCACAATTTTGCCAATAACACGTGTAACAAATTATAGAAATTCTTTAAAAAAATATTTCACAATAATGGCGGATATCGCCAATCACAGTTGAAAAAACGGCCGCGTGAGCACTTTTTACTCTATAAAATCACGCGCTTTTATTTAGTAAACAACACTATAAATAATTTAAAAGTCCCAATGAAAAATTAGCGTGACATTCATCTTAGCTTTTCCGTTAAAAAAAAGCTATTTTATAAAAAACACTACTAAATTAATTTGAATAAAAGTACTTAATAATTAATTATATTGAAAGTTTTTAAGGTAGCCATGACAACGTCGATGACGTCTATGACATATCTCTATAGAAGACCTATTTCAGAGAGAAAATTAATCGCAAGTTTAGCACATCGCGACTATCAGTAACATGGCAAGTGTGTAGAACTGAGTTCGCGCCCTGCAATATGCATGCTCTTTTTGAAAATCTATAAATTGTTTTCAAAAGATGTAGTCGCACGCACACAAACATACCGTGCCGAAGACTGCCGAACTGAAACGACGTTAGACGATGTACGGCCTTCAAGCCACACCTCCGTGCCCGTCGGAGTGGGGAGCGTGAGGTTTTTTCGTTACGGAATTTCTGGATTCGGTCCCCGCGCTCAAGGCCCGCGATAGAAGCTATGCAATAGCTTAAAAACTCTTAACAAACAACAATAATTATGAAATCGTGGGCGTGTGCGTCGCGGCTCATCGCGGACTGGCCAGCCTCGTGCGCCCTCGGCGCCGTTCGGAGGCATTCGGTCGCGCGGCTGGCGAACGCCCGAATGCTACCCGATGTTTTGACAAAATGTCGCGCGCTACATATATATGTCGGAGACAGCGACGGCAGAGCGGTAGGGTCGATAGCATCTTGGTGTGGTGGTACAGGTTCCATTTCGTAGGTGAGTTTTGAATTGAAGCACGACGGGTAGATATACCCTCCAATCTTCATAATAACAATTTGAATAGGCAAACCGACAGTTTCGGTTCGGAGATGTGCCTTGGTCCGCGTCTCGATGCGAAGTCACCGTTCGACGAACCTCACTTTCCAAAGCGACTCTGTCCATGTGACGCCATCACAAAATAACGTCACAAGCGTTCGCCCCTCTACTACGTAAATCAAATCAGCAACTTCTATTAAAATTAAACGACGATCTCCGACATATAGATATTGAGTTTAAAACTAATTGCACTTATTTTTAAACATCCGTTCCTGCTATAACCGGCGTGTTCATATATTCGGCAGAGAACAACAAATCTACCTCGAGGGTTAAGCAATCAAATTCAATAGGCAGTAATTTGGTATTATTCACCGACACTCGTACGTTAGAGTCAGTGATACCGCGGACTATTATTGCTGAAATTAGGTCATCACTAAGTCCCCGCAAATTACAGATGCACGTAATCCGCATACGTGAAATAGTTATCCGATTTTTTTGTCATAACATCGTATAAAATATTCGTAACGTCTGGTACTCTAGGGCACAAAGGTTTAAATTATTTCTTGAAGCTACTCCACGATCGGTCATATGGTTACCCATTCATCATGGCTTAACCATGATTGAGCGTCACCTTTCAAGCAATTACATCGATAATTCGTAATGTCGCATATTGACGCAACAAGCGTTCATGATTACCTGAATTGTTTAAAACTTTGGCGCGACTGATTTCCGCACATCAATCATCAATATTACGAAAGGTAGGATCAAAGTTCGAAATATAAAAACGTTGAGGTCTACCCGCAGTTTTAATCCATAATACGATCTGTATTTGATGAATATTTTTTTTGTTTGTCTGTTCTGTATTCGTATATATGTACTTATGCTGCCATGGTAATGCCCCTTCATTTGAAACAAAATAGTCGGCAAATATCTCTTATCGCATTACCCGAAAGTCTACAAACATTTCCATTAACGTGTGGGTTGTCATAAAGTCCAAATACTTCTATAGATCGTACAAAATTATGCAATATACAACAAGTTTTAAGTATTTCTTCGCCAAAGTCTATTCCAACATTTAATGGTCATGATCCTAAAAGTGCACTCGATATATCTTCATGCTCGGCTTAACCTATAATTATATATTCTTTTTGTAGGCGTTAAATAGTTGCATGGCAATATGGTCGTTGCATGTAGTTTGACAATGGAAATGCTTCGTCGCCAATAAAAGTAAAAGGCAACGCTATTTCATTGTTTATTATTTGTTTCGGTTGTGGAATATTTAAACGATTTTCTTCTATATAATCTATATCACTTCTCATTTGGCTTCTATCAAATATAGTTGAATCTGAACTTTTTCCATAGGAACCGACATCAACAAATATATACTTGCAGTTGGAGTCACAGATGGCTAGCAAATTCATCGAGAAAGACAGATTTATAGTTAAAATATGGTGAGCCGCTATGACACGGCTGTATCATCCTAATATGTTTGCCGTCCACTGCACCTATGCAGTTAGGAAAATCAGCATTTTCTAGAAAGCCTTTACTAATGTTTTCCCAGTCTTCTGTTTGCTTGGGTGGCATACAAATATAAAATAATTTTTTAATAATAGCTTGACAGGTCTCCCGAACTATTTTTTGTATTGTACAAAATCCTCTTCTAAATGAAAAATGTAGGTCCATTAAAGAGCACCCAGTTGCCAAATACCTGTAATATTTCTTTGCTGTTACAGTTGTTAAACTACAAAAAAAGATGGAAAGGAATCCGCGACACCTACGTCAAATATAGGAATAAAAAAATCAGGAGTGGCTCCGGTGCATCTACATCTAAAGAATATCTGTATTCACCTTTGCTATCATTTTTGAATACTACTACGCAGACTCGTCCTTCGAAAACCCCGCCACCAGCAATTTCAGATGATGAGAATACAATAAACATAAGCGATGATTATACAAAAAATGTTAAAAAAAAGAAGAAAGAGTCTGATGCTGCCGAGGATAAAATGATTACAAAGTTAATGAAAAGGATGGACGAGAGAATGAATAAAGACAAAAGTGGTGAAAGTGAACCGGAATACAACTTTGCGTTGTCTCTGGTTGAAGATTTAAAATCAATTCATCCAGACTATAAAATGGATGCCAAAATGGAGATCATGGGAGTTTTGAAAAAATACAAGCATATATCTAATAGCTATCCGCCCAACTATTCAGGATATTTTACAAGTCCAGAGCCACCCCGAAATAATACATTGCAACCAATTAATTCTTCACCAAGTGTTTATGAAGAGAACAGTAACGCTGAAGATATAGGTAGCGAATGATTGACCGATTAATAATATTAAAGAAGTATAATAAAATTATCTCCTGTGTATTTAATGTTAAAAACATACCTTATAGTAATTACGAGCTTTTTCTTCAGATGATACTGATAATCTGAAATGTGTGTCTTCATGTCTTATATTAGCTTGTATTCGATGCAATAATTCATAAAATCAGGTAGGAACGAAATTGTTTTGGATTATGTTTTATTCGTTTGCAAAACAACACAAAATAGTCGCTCTCTTCCATTCGATTATTTGATAATGTATCTTCCCAAATTCGTCGATGCTTCCGTTTTCGTCTCCGGCGTCTTCGAAGTAATAAAGCCAACAGCAGTGTCTCCTCGTCAGAATCAATTTTGTTACCGAGTGTATTGTGCGTCGTTAACTTGCTACAAACACGCGACGAAAACGTTGCGAATTTGCCGCACGTCCGCGACGTCTTCGCTGAGCAGATGCGACGTGTTCGCGACGCATTCGCTGCGCGCTCGCTTCGCTTTGAAGACGCTCGCAATGCGCCAGTATGATAAGGCCCTAAATGTAAGCTATCCGGTAAACGGACACTAGAAGTTGTTATAGGATTTAGGGTAGTAACAAATTATTTAAATCAGATGGTTTCTCATGAGAAGTAAGTCGACCGGATTATTTTGTAACGGTGACGTTAGTATTTCTGGACGATTTTTATGCTCTTCCGTACTATTACGAATATTAAAATCTTTTTCAAGGATGTTTAAGCGAGAGAGAATCGTGTTCAAGATGTGTTCCAGTCTGTTGTCTTGCCTATCACAAGGATAATAACGTGAGCGAGACATATCACGCGAGGAACGTCTATGTTGCGTACGGGAACGGGATCTACCCCTATATTCGTTAAGTCGAGGTGAGCGAGTACAAGACCTATGCCTATCTCGCCAGTTGGAATGAACACACGACCTAAACTCGTACGACCTATCTCGTTGGTGTGAACGAGAACGAGAGGTGAGCTCGTTCTGACGCGAGGGGGTACGTAGCTTATGGTCGTTAAGTCTATTTGGTTGATGCGAGTGAGAACGAGGCCTACACTCCAACTAGTTCATCCCGCCCCGACCTAACAACGTTGCGTCTCGACGCGACTTGTTACACAAGCTATCTCCAGTAGCAGACATCGAAAACAACGATAAAATTACAAAAGAATAGCAGCAACAATAAAATTATTAAACAAAAAGTGGGTTGGTGTTTTATTTGTTTGTATGTAGGTACCCTGGTTTTCGTTACCAAAAACGCATGATATCAATTTAAAAAACTGGCCTAAACGGGCGTGATTTAAGCAGTTCTTTATCCCACTTCTGAATTTAGGATCCAGAAGTAGAAAGTATTTAAAAAAACTAAATCTTAACACCTATTTATTGATTTAAAAAACAAAATTAAATTAATAGACAAAAATACAAATAAATCACCAATTTCATAAATCAAAAGTACTTACAAATAATAAATAGTCCTCACTCTTATGTTATACCTTTAAACGAGCAATTCTTGTATATATATATTTATATATATATAATTGGAATCTCGGAAACGGCTCCTACGATTTTCATGAAATTTTGTGTGCAGGGGGCTTCGGGGACGATAAGTCGATCTAGCTAGGTTAAAGTTTCAGAAAATGTCTTTTATCCATATTTTGAGGCACTGAACAATTGCTAAACTTCTCATAAGAAGCTAAATTTCGCCGCTATCCTTAATGATACGAATAGCTCAGGGGCTTCGGCCTCTGATTCGGAGCTCGTAGACTTCGGGTTCAAATCCCTGGCGATATATTGTTTTTTACTTTTTTTTTTGAGTTTAAAAAAAAATAATGATGGCGTTGTCTAATGCTTTTTATTACATTTTATTGTTTTTTCCTTTTTTTTGGATTTAAAAAAAAATAATGATGGCGTTGTCTAATGCTTTTTATTACATTTTATATAATTGGAAACGGCGTCAACGAATTTTCTTTTTCGTTTATTAAATCAATGGAAGAAATTTTGTTTTGCCTAATTTGTGGAGATGCAAGGTACCAGGGTCAGACAAAAGTGAAGAAGTCGAAACAATTGTGAAAGAAATGATGTTGTATATAAACAACATTTTTTTTTGTTGTAAATATATAATACCTGCAAGAACTTTTATTTTGCCTACTTTGTGGAGGTGCAAAGTACCAAGGTATCACAAAAGTGTAGGAGAAATCAACAGATTCTAAGCTCATTCACTTTAAAGATCAGCCTGAAGGAGCAGTCGAATTTACAACAGAATTTCTCAACAGTGTCAACTTTTCAGACTTGCCACAACACGTTACACGTCGTGTAACGTGTATTATTGCTAACCTTATGATACCTTGCACCTCCTCAAAGTAGGCAAAATAAAATTCATCCATATAATATGATTTAATAATAATGATGAAGTACCTGGGCGACCGAGCTTTGCTCGGCATCTTTTTTTGTGTTATAATTATACATTTAAATTATTTATGAACTATTATAAATTAAATTAAACTGAAAATTAATATAGTACTTTGATTTGATATAGATGACGTTTACATTCATGGTACACGAAGCCAATGTTTGGTTTGAGGTTAGACCCAGAAAATTGCTCTTAAAATATCATGTGTCTTTTTTACACGAAAATGCCAAAAAGAACATTAAAAAAAAAACGCTTACGAACAATTTAACTCCACGAAGCCGTGACTCGTCTCAAGAAGCAGAAGAAAACCTCCATGAAAACAATCTGATTTTCGCTCGTCCCACACGTGTTTGTCAGACTTCGCACAGTGAGGACCCATTTGAAGAAGAACTTGATGAAAATCATCAGGTTTCGCTCATCTCACACGTGCTGCTAAAGTAAGATGCTTGCAAAACTTGATTAACATTTTAAGAATAGAAAGGTCTTATTTAGATGTTTCACGAGAGCGTGCAGCACAACGTGTGGCCGCCGAAAATGATGAGCAACGGGAGCGACGTCTGCAAGATATGCGGCAGCGTGCGTCAGAACGTGAAATGATTATTATTAATGAAAACCCTCAGCATACCGCAATATAGTATGGAAGGAAAAAAAAAAAAGTATGGAAGGACGTATTAGGTTAAGACCTTAAACTATGTATTGATGATAATATATAACTGATGTAACTGATTGTTAAACTATAAGTACTTATTTATGACAAAATGTTTAACTAAATAGCAGTCGTAATTTTATATTTAAATAACAGTTAATAATATTTTTTTATTATTATGTCGGTATGATCGAAAAACATTAGTCAAAAAATATTATTTAAAAAATTCGCTCGTTATGTATTTTTTGTTTTGAAAATATAGAGACACGCATGTACCTAACAAAAAATAAAAAGATGCCGAGCAAAGCTCGGTCGCCCGGTACTTTACTTATTAAATACACAAGTCGGGCCGAACACAACCGTACACCACGAATAATGAAGTGCGAATACCGTTCTCGATTTTTTTTTTTTTTTTTTTGATATGGCATCTCGTAGTTGACCTCGAGAGGCCGTGACTACTTAATCGGACTTTCCTGTGGATGCCTTTCATGAATTTAAAGCCTCCAGCCAGGGCTACTAGAAACTAAAAACTAAGCGACTACGCGATAAGGGCACACCCTGGGGGGACGAACCTCTGCTTAGGGCGTCGCTGGTAAGAACAGCAAGGGAAGGCTGGATCGAATATTTCTTTACATTCAGTTTGATGACCGCGGCGTCTCCTAGTACTAGCTCTGAGAAGAAACGTCCGAAACAAACTCAGAGATCATGGTTGGGAAGTTATGTTTACTGTTACTGGCTCAGCTGCGGCGCGGGCTGGCCTTCATCGGACATACCCCTCTCGACAAAATGCCCTGCCTTTTATAGGCAAATGGAGGGGAGAATATGACCACACCTTACTATTGTATTTGTTGTTTTGTATAATAATTATTATTCACTTTGTGTAAAAAAAAAAATACGAAGAGAGTTTGTTGAATGGATTATTGAGCAACAACAAATGAATGCTGATTTTTCGAGCAAACTCATCCTAAGCGACGAAGCACATTTTCACCTTGATGGCTTTGTTAATCGCCAAAATTGCCGCTTTTGGGGTTCTGAAAACCCACATGTGATTGTCGAAAAACAAATGCATCCACAACGTGTCACAGTTTGATGTGCATTTTGGGCTGGAGGCATAATTGGACCATACTTTTTTGAAAATGAGACTGGTCAAGCAGTGACTGTTACTTCTGCTCGATATCGCGTCATGAAAACACGGTTCTTTTTGCCGAAGTTGGATGATATTGATGTGGCCAATATGTGGTTTCAACAAGACGGTGCCACATGCCATACAGCCCGTGAAACACTTCAATTATTGCATGAGACATTTCCAGGTCGTGTACTCTCTCGTTTCGGTGATCAGAATTGGCCCCCTAGATCGTGTGATTTAACACCATTAGATTTCTTTTTATGGGGATTTCTAAAATCACAGGTCTACGTCAACAAGCCCACAACTACGCGTGCATTAAAGGAGGAGATTCAACGTTGCATCAACGAAATTCAGCCACATTTATGCCAACGGTCATGGAAAATTTCGACAAACGAGTGCGTATGTGTATGCAAAGCCGCGGAGGCCATTTGCCCAATGTGTTATTCCATAAATAACCCTATCCTAAGTACTTTATGAATCAATAAAAAAATTACAATCAAAAGAATAAAAACTGTGTTTTCTATTTAATTCAAATCTTGCGTTAATTTTGGGACACCTTTATTTGATGAAATGGCAATCAGAAGCGGTGTAGAATATCATCCCCAAGGCCGAAGGTACTATGCCATAGTACCTGCTGGCTCCAAAACTCACGTGGCCATAGTAACTATGGCCACGTGAGTTTTGGAGCCAGTTTACAAACAGATTCTCCAGACGATGCTAAAGAAGCCCTTGTTTTTTTGCTGGTGCCAATAAATGCATCCTGGAAAATTCCAATTGGATATTTTTTAATAAATGGCATTAATGCAAAACAAAAAGCCGCTCTTCTAACAGAGGCAATCCATTTGGTAGAAGAGGCCGGTGTAAACGTCAAAAGCATTACATTTGACGGCTGCCCAGCAAATATTACTATGGCGAAAAAGTTAGGCTGTTCGTTTGAAGTTGATAAACTACAAACAAATAAACTCCAGCTTTAAAAATCCCTGCAATACTTCAAAAATAGCGGTATTTTTAGATCCGGCACACATGATCAAGTTGGTGCGAAATGCATTTGAGTTTTATAGGAATTTGAAAGATGAACGGGGCAATATTATATCGTGGGAATATCTCATTCACTTACATAATCTACAAACAGCGGAAAATTTTCATTTAGCTAATCGACAAGGAGCTGCTCATTTATTTTTTTAAAACTAAAATGATGAAAGTAAGCTTAGCAACCCAAATTTTTAGTAAGAGCGTATCAAATGTACTCACATTTTGCAAAGAAAACAACACAGTTTCTGAACATAATGAATGACCTTTTTGATATTCTGGACAAGTACACCCATGGGTGTGATTTGAAACGAGCAGTCAATGCAGAAAATGCTGCGAATATTATATTTAAATTAAAGACAACAAAAGATGCTCTATAAATATGTCCACAGACATAATTGTAAGAAAAGTAAAAAGGAAATTCAACTAGTTAAATCACCTCGATATACCGGATTCATAGGATTTTGTGTGTGTATCGAAAGTGCGATTTCTCTCATCCAAGACTTGGTCCTGAACTCAGAGTGCGCCTTAAAATATCTTCCTTTACATAAAATAAGCCAAGACCACTTGGAACACCTGTTTGGAAATATAAGATGCCACGGTGAATCAAACAACAATCCTAGTGCTAGGGTATTTGAAAATATATACAAGAAGCTCCTGACCTATGCGCAAATAAAAAACAGTGGTAGTGGCAATTGCAGCGCTCTTGGGCAAATTTCAATTTTGCAATGCAGTTTTGCAGTTAACCGCATCAATATTAGCACAAGATACAAAGACCAGAAAATAGATCTTGAGACTGAGAGCTTCGATTTTTCAGGCCTTGAAAGCCTGTTACTTAATTCTGAATTCGCAAAGTAGTAGAATACATAGCCGGCTACATTGTCCATGCTCTGATAAAGCACATAAAATGCCAAACTTGCATTGGAGCGCTGATTGGTGTACCAACTCACAACGCCTTACAATTTCAAAAGGACACTAAAAACAAGTTATTGTACGAATCTATCACAGTAATAGAAATTTGTCGTCGTTGTGAAATTTATATTAAGAGGGCGATCAACGAGTGTGGTTCGAAAGTGCTGTATTCGAAATATAATACCGATTATTTTATAAGATCGGTTTTAAAATCTCTGATTGGGTATAATTTATTTCCCGATATAAATTTTCATCAATTTGAAATAGAATCAACCAATCATTTAATTGAATTAGCAAGATGCATAATTCAAAAATATGTAGACGCTCGTTTATAATTTTTTTTTACCAAGAACAATCAGGACCCTAAAACTTTAATTCGAAAAACATACCAAATTAATTCATTTTAAAATTCAATATTAACAGGATTCGTGTTTTTTTTTTTTTGTATTTGATTGATTTTGAATAAATATTATTTCTATGATTTTAATTGAGTATTTTTCATAATTTTATAATCCATTTTATCGATATCAACTATTTTCCGTTCTTCCTAGTCCCCCGGGCACGCGGTACTGAGCCGTGTGCTTTGAAGAAATCCGCAAATAGGCTCTCTAGTGGTTATATTCTCTTTGGATATAAATAAAAAAATTAAAACAGTTCAATATGCCTACCCACGAAAAGATCCTCAATATAAAAAATTGGCATCGTTGACTGACAAGAAAATGTTTTTTTAGACATACTAATTATAATGGGTTACCATAACTTATCTTCTTCTTCCACAAATCTATTTATATTGGTCATCGGATCCTGGATTTCATGTGAATGAAATAGCTGAAGTTATGTCAGTAAAACGCTTCAAAAATGCATTTGAAGCGTATTACTGAAGTCTATTCAAGAAAATATCAACAAACCAGCAATGATTACAAACGAAGAAATAGAAAAAAATATAGGAATCGTCATTTTCATGTCGTGTATAAAGTTACCGGCAACGAGGAAATACTGGTCCAAAGAAGTAGGGCAATGTCAGGTTTATGAGACAATGACCTGTAACAGATTTGAATCTATCAAGAGATTTTTGCATTTTAATAATAATGAAAACTTTGTACCTCGTGGGCAAGATGGGCATGACAAGTTATTTAAAATTCGGCCTTTATTGAATATGATTCGCGAGCGTTTGATGTTAGTTCCTAAAAAAGAGTTTTTAGCTGCAGATGAGCAAATAATCCCAACCAAGTGCCGTCATGAGTTAAAACAGTATAATCCTGCTAAACCTCACAAATGGGGTTACAAAAACAAAGTCTTGAGTGGCGTCAGTGGTTTTAGCTGTGATTTTGATATTTTTGCTGGGGACCAAAGCAATTCTTTCCCTTCAGACGCGCCAGATCTTGGCGTAAGTTCAAAAGTTGTCACACGCTTGACATCAACAGTTCCACAGCATCAAAATTACAAAATTTATTTTGATAACTGGTTCAATAGTCCAAGTGTATCTTTACAAAAAAGGTTTACTTCCATTAAGAACTGTGCGACTGAATCGTGTTCCAAACTCTGTTATTATGTGCTCAAAATACTAGTGCTGCTATCAATATTAATGTCTATGGAAACTATCTTTTTATTATCTGTGTCTAAATAAAATCCTTCTTCTGGTCTTAGCAGCGAACCGAACATCACGTAGTTGTATTCAAAATCCCAATTTATATTAGGTTATGGGCCCAGAGCGTTTGTGGCTACTATACAATTAGTTCTCGCGACAATTACTATCGTGGACATTGATAATAGTTACAGTAAGTGGACAGAATTGTGTTTTTGTGGATTTGTGCGGTCAGTTAAAAATTAATAACGGCGTCGAACTATATGGTGAATGTACCTAAACTCAAAGGGCGAGCAAACTATTGTGCAACGGTCAGCAAGAGGCGGACCACGGTCCGTTTGCGGACCGCGAAAGGTTGAACCTCGGACCGCCAAATATTGTAATGTAGGTATTGTAGGTATGTCTTTTTTTTTCGGGGGTAGGTGTAGAAAAGTTAACACGCAAATTTTGCAACTCGTCTTGATTTAAATTACTTTTATATGGTTTATTTACTTTAGTACAGTTATTTTTTTGCATAAACCGATAACCAAGATAGCAAATACAATTGTGAAATATTCCATGTAACACAGGCGCTTACATTGGACCACCTGCCAGTTCAACACTTAAGTACAACACTTCATATTAATTACAAGATTTACGTTTCTGCATATTATATAATGTCATCTCAACTGGACGATATACAAGCGGCACAGAGGAATCTGGAGGAATGCTTCATCAAGAAGATGGGTGAGCTTGAGGCACAGATCCAGTGTGCGGGACCCACTAAGGACACTGTTGCAAGGGTTGCTGAAGAGTTCCGGTCCTTTCGCGAGCTTATGTTTGGCATGCTGAGACTTCTGAAAAAGCAGATTGCGGAGTGCACTGGTCTCGTTGATGCACTGGAGACAAGATCTCGTAGGAAGGCTATCATCTTCACAGGGTTTCCTGAAGTGGACAAGGAGGACTGCAGGGCTCGTGTGTTGGAGGTTTTGAACACGAAACTGGGACTTCCTGACATCACCGCATCCTCCATCAAAGTTTGCCACAGATTGGTTCATCCAGCAAGGGTCCAACTTCCAGTAGGCCTATTTTGGTAAGATTCACCAATGTTGACCTGAAGTCCACTATATGGAAGACTAAGTCTGCGCTGAAGGGCTCCTCAATAACCGTTAAGGAATTCTTGACTCGGTCTAGACGGGTAACATTCAGCAGGGCGCGCTTGCACTTCGGGATGACATCATGCTGGACCCAGGACGGGGTTATTGTCATCAGGACCCATGATGGAACACGGCACAAGATTTCCTCTATTGGGGAACTCAATCCCTTGATAGCTAAGTACCCCAAGAAACCCGGGGAAAAATCTGGTTCTGGTGGCAGGCCAGACAGTGGAGAGCGTAATAGGGTAAAAGGGGAGCGTAAAAGGGTGACGTTTTGACGTTTGTGCTGGTGGGATCGTGTACAGTTTATTTACACAAATAAAATTAAATAACAGCTATTCAGTGCACAACAAGTTTTAATTAGTTGTAAAAGTGTAGAATACAAAACATACAGTGTAGGGAGGCTCCGTCATTGGCCCTAAATTGCGCAAAATTTTGAAATATCTATATCACCAAAGAATATATATGCCTCGAATCCTGAGTGTTCGCTGGACGTGGGATCAGCTTTGAAGCTGGTGGTGGAGGAGCTGCGTACCTTGCGGTTGGAGGTCATGGAGCTTAGGAGGGATGTAGCGGAGCAAAAGTCCTGTAACGACTCGTGTCACAGCCGTATGGAGGGAATCGAGTCCAGACTGCAGGCACTGGAATTGGGCCGCGATGCCGGTCCGTCAACAAATTTAAGTGCGGTGGAGAGTGTGGTCCAACAGCTCAAGAGGGACCTCAATGACAGGGATCAAGAGCTCATGGCGAATGACCTGTTGTTGGCCAACGTACCTGAGTCGCAGTCAGAAAAACCAGTACACTTGGTACAGTTAATTGCCACCAAGCTGGGAGTCCCACTAGAAGACCGCGACATTGTGAGCGCTGAGCGAGTTGGGGGCAGACATATAAAGGCTACGAGCCCCGCGGCGTCAACAGAGCCTCACCCTCGTGCTATCATAGTGCGCCTTGCTCGGCGTGATCAGCGTGATGCCGTATTGAGCGGAGCCCGTGTGCGTCGTGAAGCTACAACAGAGGGTCTCGGAATCTCTGGGAAGCCTGTGCGCTTTTACGTCAATGAGAGACTGACGAAACTGAACCAACAGTTGTTTCGGCAAACCAGGACGGCAGCGAGTATGCATGGCTGGCGATTCGTGTGGACGAGGCGTGGTCGTATCTTGGTTCGTCGGAGGCCTGGCGACTCCACACAAAGAATCGCGTCTGAGGAAGATATACAGCAGTATATTGGTCCATACAATAACATATAAGCTTCTGTATTATGCTACATGTTCTCTTTCTCTAGTTAGTTTTTTAGGTGATAAGCGTTTGTTACTTGACAATACATGCATGACGTCTGTGCGTCGTATCTGTTGTGATCCGAGGACGTGGGGATACAAGAGTGAGTACTGCAATAGCATGAGGAATATATATATATATATATACATATTTACACATGTTATCATAAACACACTACCAACAATGTTTACAAATATTTCATCATCATCATTCAATACATATATAAAACTATCAGAATTAAAACCTATATACAAGAATTACATATTCATAAATCATGAAAAGAATTATATTACCACATATATTATATTGCACATACAAACTATTACTATATCACTATTAAGTTATAAAATACTATTGTTACTTTATATACACATCTATACAATCATTACTCCTACCGTATCATGACTAAGTCAAAATTATTAAGGTTTGGTTTGTTCAATGCCGGCTCTCTAGCTACTAACCAGGACGAGTTTCTGGTTGCTATGGCGCAACACTCGGTGGATATAATGGCAATTAACGAAACGTGGCTGAGATTTGGGGAGGAGGGGCGCGCACCTATAGTTCCGGGATATAGGCTAAAGCATGTCCCGCGTCCTACCACTATATATGGAGGTCGTGGCGAAGGAGTGGCGTTTTACATCAAGTCAGGCCTAAGGATACGTGTACGGCCGCACTCAGAGCATTCTGATGTAGAACAGATGTGGTTAAACTTAACTATCAATGGAAGAAAGTTGTTGATTGGCACGGCATACAGGCCACCCTGGTTTGAATTATCATTGTTTCTGGGTGGTATGACTGACAGCATAAGCGAGTTGGCACCTTATGATCATTTAGTGTTGCTGGGAGATTTCAATGTTAATTTACTGGATGTGGGTAGCGCAAAAACTAAATGTATGTTGGATTTTTTTAATCATACTAACCTAAATCAAGTGGTGCAATCACCCACTCATTTTGTGGGGGACAGTAGCACTCTTATAGACGTTATATGTACCGATGTGGGGGTTCGTAATGTCCTGGTGAGTCATACCAGTGAGTTGGGTCACCATTCATTTATTGTGTGCGATACAGTCATCAAGAAGGTAAACAGCAAGCCTTGGTTACTTGTGTATCGGCCTTTAAGAGACATATTAAATGATTACTTCATAGTTGATTTAAAATTAATGCCATGGTGTGATATAAGCTCACTGCCGGATGTTAATAGCATGACTCAACATTTTAATGTCTGTATGACTCAGCTGTTTGACTTACATGCCCCAATAAAAAGTAAGATTTTTAGTGACCGGCCCACACCATGGATTACAGAAAATATAAAATTAATGATTAGGTTGAGAGATGAGGCAAAACGAAACTATCAAAAGAACAAGCTAGATACAGCAAAAAGATACTATTTGGATTTAAAAAAACAAGCTAGTGCAGCATTGACTCAGGAAAAGAAGGCATACTTTGACGGGCACATTAATAGCCAGCTGAAAACCCCCAAAATGCTTTGGAACAGTCTTAAGAAGGATATTTTTGCTGAACATGGTGAAACTATGCTTCCCATACAGTTTAATGATCCAGATGAGATCAACAAGGCATTTTTGAAAGTACCGGGACAGTGTGCAGCACCCACATCGCAGCTTGCATATTTTAGTAGCAACAGGTTTGGTGAACACAATTTGAGTTGCGAAGCGTCAGTGAGGAAGAAATTCTAAGGGTTATAAACACCTTAGGGTCGAATGCGAAGGGGATTGATGGAATAAGCTTGGATATGATAAAGCTGACTTTACCAACCACCCTGCAGGCTATCACCAAATTGGTAAATAAGTCTATAGAGACACACACCTACCCTGACTTATGGAAGTGTGCTATTGTGCGTCCTCTGCCTAAAGTTAGCAACCCGAGTACCTTCAAAGATCTCCGTCCGGTTAGCATTTTGCCCTGTTTGAGAGGGTGGTCAATAATCAAATGCTACAATATTTGGAAGGGAACTATATGCTATCGGACCTTCAGTCTGGCTTTAGGAGGGGACGTGGGACTGCCACAGCTCTCTCTGATGTAGTGGGGAATATCCTATAGGCACGGGACAGGGGGGAGGGAACAATCCTTGTACTTCTTGATTTCTCACGGGCTTTCGATTCAATAAACACTTCTCTATTGCTTTCAAAGCTAGCATATTATGGGTTTACAACGAAAACAATAGAGTGGTTCGCTAGCTACTTGCAAAATAGATCACAGCTTGTTGAAATCCAGAAGGAGGATGGATCAAGGCTTTCATCCCCGCTTCGCCAGGTGCCACGTGGTGTGCCTCAGGGATCTATTTTGGGGCCCCTTTTATATATTCTATACAGCGCAGACATTGTTGGGTCATTCCAGCATTGCATGTATCACATGTACGCAGATGATATCCAATTGTACAAAACTTTTAAGCCAGCTGATACATTGGAAGCTATAAGAAAGGTTAATGACGATCTTGAGAGAGTAGTGCTATGGTCTGATGATAACTCACTAGTGTTAAACCCAGTAAAATCTAAATTTATGGTTTCGGGCAGTAGGAAAATGATAGGCACTATACTGTCAGCCAAGCCAGAGGTTTTTATCAGAGGAGAAAGTATAGATAGGGTAGAGGTAGCCTGCAACCTTGGGTTAACCATGGATCCGGAACTGCGCTTTGAAAAGCATATCAGTAATTGCACGAGGAGTTGTTTTTATAGACTAAAACTCCTTTACTCAATTAGAGACTACCTGACTGTTGATTTGCGCAAACAGTTAGTGGATAGCCTAATTTTATCTAGACTTAATTATTGTGATACTTGTTTTTGGGACAAACCCGCCACACTTTTCCCAACCACTGCAACTCCTGAAAGCCAGAATCAACAGTGGCGACCGCCAGAAAAACGCCGAGCAATGAAGCTCGACGAGTCCCGGAGAAACGATTCAACTGTCTTGGGTCCCGCAACGAAATTAATCAGAAAAGAATAGCGGAGGAGTAAGAAAAAAGATATTTTTTCCACTTCCCTCCATAACAAGCAGGAGACAGAACAGAACTAGGCCAAACGGCACAAAGGGACATTATTGCAACTGGGAGAAGCCCAGATTGCCAAACACCACGGAATAAAATTTGATTAAGTTAATGGGTCCTAAGTAGGTATTAGCTGTTACAATTGATTCCAATAATAGGTATGGCAAAAGCGCCTGAACGCACGGAAATTGGTTCTAGTTTCTACAAGGTCCGTATAATAAACGACTCCGGATGTAACTTGTACACTATCCAACATAATATTGCGTTCATTCTGCCAAAGAACACACTCCCACAAGATGTGATGTGCGGACTGTTCAAATTCACAGTTCGATGTAGAACACTGACACAAAGGGGAAGGAACAAGTTTAAAAGAATACAGTTTACTTCTAAAGTTGCCATGACCTGTGAGAAATTGGGCAACGCAGTGGTCAACCACCAGCCATGTCTTAGCCAGCCGATCACCAACGGATGGAAAGAACAGATGGAGGTGCCGGCCCTTGATGGAATTATCCCACCTACTTTGCCATTCGGATAAGAGGTCCTCCCAGACTTCAGTCTGAGGTTTAAATAGTCTAGAGATTTTATTAAAGTCGCGTTGTGTAACAAAATTAGTGTCCATGGCCTCCCCCCTCGCGGAGTAGTACATTGAAGCACGTCGCTGTACCTCAAGGTCGACTGGAAGTACACCTGCCAGTACCGGTAAGGCTTCAGTACTGACCGTTCTATACGCCTTGCATAAAAATATCAATGCCAAACGTTGGCTTTGAAGCAGTTTACGTCGTGCCGCTCCTATGCTGGCCCTATCGGCCCAAACAGGTGCACCGTAGCACATACATCCTAAGTAGGTAGCTCTATATATAGTTTTTAAAGTTAGGAATGATAGACCCCAAGTTGCTTTGGATATTCTAGTCAGGGCATAAAAGTTCTTTTTAGCTTTTTCACCAACTATTTTTATATGTTCGATAAATGAAAAATTCCTTTCTAAGATCATACCAAGGTAGCATACGGATTGCTGTTTTTTAATGGGAACGTTGTTAAATTTAATAGTAGGCAATGATTTAAGATTACCTTTTAGTAGAAGTTGATAGGTTTTATGTGGCGCAAACGCTAGGCGGTTACGATCACCCCACTGAGATATTAAATTTAGGCAAGTATTGGCCAAGTTCTCAAGTCCAGCTCGGGTACTTGACTGAATGAGCAGTAGGCCATCGTCCGCGTAACCAGTAAGTGAACAGCCGCAAGGAAGCGGGATCGCGAGGAAGTCATCAAAACCCAAATTCCATAAATAAGGACCGACAACTGAACCCTGAGGACATCCCATGGTTAGTGTTTTAGTACTAGAAAAATGACCGAGCTTAAGTACCGCGGAACCGTTTATAAAGTAAGAGTAAACGAGATTATATATGTTTCTATAGCAACCGCGGGTTTTTAATTTTAACAACAGCATAGGCCACCAGGCGTTATCAAAAGCCCCAGAAATATCCAGGAAGATCCCAATTACGTACTTGTTTTCAGATTGGTTAACGGTTCTTCTGACAGAAAGCGCCGCGTCGACTGTAGATTTACCTATGGTGAAGCCATATTGATTATTATGGAATTTTGGACCGTTCGGTAGTAAACGTGGAACGATGAGGCGCTCCCACCCAAAGATGGTAGAAGAGTGATAGGACGATATGACTTCGGATCATCCGGTGGTTTGTCACCACACTTTGGTATTATTCGTAAGAAACCGCGTCGCCATTTACGAGGAAAAACGCCTTCAGCAATGCATCGGTTATATACAGTTAAGATGGCATCACCCGCTGTTTTACACGCTTCTTTAATCATCCTATTAGATATTTTATCTTCACCTGATGATTTGTTGACCGGTAGTTTTCTAACAATATTTATAAATTCGTCATTAGATGGTACGTCTGACATTGGTGATTCAGGTGGCACAGGAGCCCACGCTCTAATCTGTTGGTGGTAGTCGCTATCGTTAGCCGGTGAATCATCAGGGATAAGTGTATTTATTAGCACTTCTGTTGTTTCCTCTATGCCCGTGGTATGCCTATCATTGACTTTAATGTTTTGAACGTATGCAAGGTCGACCGATCTGTTAGCTTTAAATTCGTGATATAAGGGAGACCACGGACCCTCCCTGTCAAGCTTATCAACAATTTTTCGCAACAAATTACCCTTAGATTTTTCCACCGATGCTTTGTAGCGTGACTTGGCAACTCTAAAAGCATTTAAAGCGAACGTAAGAAGATCTCCAGTAATCTTTCGGCTCTTGAGTTTATTTAACTGTTTACGCGCTCTGCGATATCTTTTACGCTGTTCAACTAAGTAATCACTCCACCAGTCACATCTACGAATATTGGTCATAGATCCGCGACCAATGGCAATGTCAGCACAGTAGGTAAAGGTTTCTGACATAATGTCAGCACTTTCTTCGGCTGACAGCCCGTCCCGAGTGAATTCTTTGGCGTGACACGCAAAAAGCGAGCCGAAAAATTCCCAGTTCGCGCCTTTACATCTATATCTGAAATTACCGGGAATATGAGACGGACCCTGAATATAACCAGGAACAAATTCGTACACGATCAGGCGATGATCACTACAAGACGCGTCCGGTAGGACACGCCACCTATCCAAACGTACGTCGGCACTTGAAAGTGTGACGTCAATACAAGATTCGCCCATTTGGCTGCAGAAAGTAGGTGGTGCATCAGGGGTATTATGAATCGATAGGTTCATCTCAGCAATGAAATCCTCAACAGCGCAGCGTCGTTCGGTATCGGTGGCCCGAACCTTGCCATACCACAGAGACGATGACGCGTTGACATCCGCGCCAACGATAACTTTGCAGCCCGCGAGTGACCGCAAGACATGACGGAGATTATGTATATGAGGAGTAACAGGATCTGAATATTGAAAGTAACAGCTTACAACGAATACTTTAAAAGAAGCTGATGATACTTCGGCAACCGCACAGTGTAGCGTCATGAGGTCACGTAAAGACGTTACCGTAAAGTTAGAAGACCGCGCAACATAAATTCCGGCTCGTGCCCTGCAATCCAGTTGAACTACCCTGTGACGTAAACGTGAGTTTTGATATTGTTCTTGAATGAGTACAAGATCTAAGTTGTAGTCAATAATTAATTTATCTAACTCTGATGTCGCCACCTTATCGTTGTGAAGGTTTAATTGCCCTATTTTTAACCTATCCATCTTAATTAGTAATTAGTATGTAGGATAAGTTGTTCGAGTTTTAATTTATAGGTACCGCACTGGTCCGACCCGCATCTATGATCATAGGGTTTTTTAAATCGTTTACACGCCGCGCAAACCGGGGTAAAATTCGAATCGCCCTTATGCGGGCAAACATTGGTTTCGTGAGCCTCGGAACAGACAGCGCAGGTTGGTGATTTATTAGCGCAATGCTTTTTAACATGACCGAATTGTTGACAATACGCGCAACGAACTACCTCGATATCATCAACAAAACGGCAAGTGGCCCAGTCAATAAATAATTTATCCTTGGTAGTCACAAGATGTTTACGTACCGCAGGTTCAATTTCTATGCCTATCCATTTCCGACCGGTATCGGTAGAACGCCTACGGACTATTTTTGTGGATTTAATAAAATCGTCTTCTTTTATTGGCAACTCATTTTTAATGTTTTGGCGGTATATAGCTTGCAAAAAATTTTTGTCTTCCATTGAGGCGGGAATGTCCTTAACTAATAGACGGGGGCGGCGACCCTTTGGTTTTTCTAAGCGGAGACCGGCAGACTTTATAGCGTCTACCGATTCTAATCTTTTTAATTGGTTTTGATTAGCCACCCGTAGTACAACTCCCGATTTGGCGGTTTTTTTAATACCGACTATTTGAAACCCATCGTCACTCGGTCTAATCGCTTTCATAAGAGCTTGTTTAGTGGCGGACGATGACGCATAGTCAGCTGATCGCTCCTGGGTCGGATAGGCGACGACACAAGGCAGAGGCACTCTAGATTCAATAGCCGGGGCCACTTTAGGCAACCGCAGTTTCAAAGAATCTGCGTACGACACTTTATTGTCCTCATTAACGGTTTTAACGCCGGATTTTAATTTGATTATTTCTAATTCGCGCTCGGTATTAGCAAGCTTTGTTTCGTTACACGAAGATTTTAAAGCTAACAAAGACACGATACTTGTAACTCGTTGAGTCATATCCATAATAGATGATTTATTAGCGACATTTATACGAGAACCGTTATCGTTAACCAGTTCGTTTATTTTGGACAGGTACACAGACGCCTCCGAAACCAAATCGTAATAACTATCACTGTTACTATTGGACAAATTTAATGTAGGCGAGGACTGTTCTGGAGAATTAGGAGCTATTTGTAAGCGCTTCGACCTATCATCTACTAATTTGTCGGTCGGAGACATTTCACAAAATAGACGCTTAGCCGTCTGCGTTGGCGGGGACCTAAGTGTTTTATTATTTCTACGAAAAATATCTCCACCACGATCAGGCGGGTCATCATTGTAAGTCGACATAAGTAATTAATAAACAAGAAAACAAATCTAACTTAACGAAAAGAAAATAAAACTAGTGAAAAGAGAAGAAAAAAAAAAAAAATTACGTTACCCTCACAAAAAAGAAAATAAATGTACTCACCGAGATTGATTGATTTACAGTAATTACAAAACAAACACTAAAAATAAACTTACGATACCAAAACTAGACACAAATTGAACAATCCTAGAAAGAAACACACCAGCCGGAACTGATCGGAACACGATATTCGTAAATATAAACGGAGCGTATTAACTTCACACCACACGGCGCGGGGGCGCGAAGAGAAGTGATTATAATTTAAATAATTATAGTAATTATTGTGATACTGTGTATACTACCTACACTATTTCTTTATCCTACCTCTTAGAATTCCATCCAAAGGTTGTCTGTAAAAGATCGCTCTTAGCGATAAGACCGCCCATTGTGTCACCCTTTGTAAAATATTTTTATTTATGTTCTGTAATCTATATGGTGTACATAATAAAGAGTATTCTATGGCCCATGCCTGTTAGCAAGAACAGAGAATCTGATTCAACGCATACAGAATGCTTGTACACGGTTCTGTGTAAAGATACCTCGTAGAAGTCATGTAACACCATTTATAAACGAAAATAATATATTGAAAATGGCTGCTAGGAGAAAGTTACATATGGCTGGTCTACTTTTTGGAGTAGTCACTACACAAAAACCTCACTATCTGTTTGAGAAGTTAAGTTTGAGACAGAGCAAATATTTACCACGTTTGTCTACCAAACCCCTTTGTACAGTGGCACATAGGACCGCGGCTTTCAGGGGGAGTTTCCGGTATGCTGCCACCCACTGTTAGAATAACCTTCCTCCACCAGTAAGAGACCTTAGAACAAAGAAGCACTTTTTAAATATATTAAAGAAATACTTCTTGCAGATACAGCAGACAACTTAGCTTAAAATATTATTATTTTTATTTTATTGATTTTTTTATTTTTTATTTTTGTTGCTCCTTCTATGCTCACCTCAAAGGTAATGGCCTCTGGGCAATGGATATGGCTTTCCGTCAGTGCGAGTGGCATTGGATCCTCCCTGCTTAAGCCCAATGTGTGGCCTCTGGGCAATGGATATGGCTTTCCGTCAGTGCGAGTGGCATTGGATCCTCCCTGCTTAAGCCCAATGTGTTTCAGTTCCTTGGGTGGATGTCTTCAAGAAGCATGGTTATGGTCTTCCAGCGCCATGCTGTTGTGCAAATAGGCGCCATTGACGCCCATGGGGAAGGCTAAAAATTCAATAGAACTAATTAATCAAAGATATTTGTACCTAATAGAAAATCACACTACACTATACACAATATTTATACATATTTTTCAATATAATATTTGCATACTATCCTCACCTAGTCTATCACTTATTAATCCTGTGAAAAAATTACACGCTAAATTGTCTCACACGCTGGGACGTCATTACGTCATCCGAGAGGTGGTTGCTGAAAATCAGCGCTGTTGACAATAGGCTCGTCTGAAGTCACAGCATTTTGCTGAGCAACGACCTTTTCGTGCACAGATGCGACGCACAGTTAAACTGTTATTTGTTTTGTAATACACTTAATTATTTAGTCCTCTCTGCAATTATCTTTTTGTATTTTTAAGTTGTTGTTTGGTTTGTTGACATGAGCCGGTGTCGCGCGGGCGCATTACGGATGACAATTGACAGGCAGATGGAATTGTCAAATAATGTGTGCTGTCTAATGCCTATGGCATGGAGGTGGTAAGTACTATGTTGTACGTAGTGCTTATTACTTCCATCGTCTATGGTCTATGACTCTGGCTTAGACAAATGAACTTATCGTATATAGTTTGGCAGTTTTGCATGTTAAGAGTGATATTATTATTTTTTTTTACCTGTATTATCATTGTAATAATTAATTTTTATGGTATTTAGTTGTCAAGTGCGTTTTGTTAGTGCGGAATAAAAACGATTTCTTTCTTTCTTTTCTTTCTTTCTAATATCTAAGTGTTTGTTGTTGTGTTTATACAGCTTACCTATACATAGCAACTTATATTATTTGAAGAACTTACTTAAATCTTAAGTTTTTGTGCTCGATTATCATTTTAACTTATTACGAACCGGAGGTAATTAATTAATTATGTTTTTGTGTTTCGTCATTAGTTACAATAGTTACTGTCATGATCACTTCTGTCTATAATGTCAAATTTCTACATGTTGACGTATCTATTTCCACGTCTCACGCTTAGTTAATGACTTAGCTTTCCGTCGATGTAGCCGGTGTAGCCATCTATCTTCGTAGTGATTTCCCTTTTAAAATCATTGCCTCACAACAAAACAATGCTTCAGCCGAGTACCTCTTTTCGGAGGTTTGCGTAAGGGGCGTTAAGACTTTACTTGGTGTTGTCTATGGTCCGCCCGCCGTTGACTATTTTTCCAATCTTGAATTGGCGCTTGAGTTAGTAAGTTCAGAGTATGCACACTGCGTCATCATGGGCGATTTCAACACCAACCTAACCCATCACTCTCCCCGATCCCGTAAACTCCTTCATATCATTGAGTCCGTTAATCTTCATATACTTCCACTTCAACCAACTCATTTCAATATCTCAGGAGATGATACTTGGCTCGATTTAATTCTCACCTCTGAACCCTCCCTTGTTCCCTTTCATGGTCAGTGTCCCGCACCTGGTTTTTCCCATCATGACCTCATTTACCTATCTTATGTCTTAAGGCCACCTAAACCCATCCCAAAAGTTCTGCACATGCGGTGTTTTGCGCGCATGGACGTTGAGAGGCTTCGGCAGGATGCGTCAGACCTCAATTGGGAACACCTAGCTGTGACGTCATCGGTTGACGATAAACTGCACATTTTTGATCAGGTGGTCCTTTCACTCTACGATAAACATGCTCCTGTCAAACGGATTAAACTTCGACGTCCTCCTGTTCCCTGGATCACGATAGCGGTTCGAATGGCGATGAGGCGTAGGGATCGAGCTTTTCGAAAATTTAGAAAGGATCGCGGTGAGGAGAATCGGAACTTGTACAAAGCCGCTCTAAATAAGTGTAACCAGATGATACGCAATGCTAAACGCCGCCATATTCTCGAGAACATATCTTCTTCTTCACCTGCTGATATCTGGAAATTCCTTGGTACTCTTGGTATCGGCAGGTCACGGCATGTGGTTTTTTCCTAATTCGATTGGCCTTGATGATATTGTTGTATCATACATCACTACTCTGTAGTCGAGTAACTAATACCATCTCTATGTATTAGTGTCTATGAATATAGTCTATTGTCTTGTCATTGTAACTTAGGATCTGACCTAGAAGAGGTCGTTTCCAATATAATAATTCTACAAGAAAAATAAACCAGTCTAATTATCTAAAGTCTTTAATATTTACCAACCGAACAATCATACATGGTGTCAGAAGAGTGAAAAAACCCAATACGAAGAAAGAAAATTCATAAAATGCAAAAGTCGGATGGCGTCGGTGGCGGCCATGACACCGGAGCTGCAATGAACAGTGGCTTGAAGGCGCTTAAAATATCGTCAGATGCAACAAACAACAATTACGAAACCTGGAAGCGCTGGTGGCAACAGTTCGAATTATACTTGTTGGCAACGGGTTTGGACAAGTCCGGTGAGAAACGCAAGATCGCCATTTTATTACATCACATTGGTGAAAAATGCTTAAATATTTTCAACACATTCAACATAAATATTGGAGAAAGCACATTACATGACGTCAAAGCCAAATTCGACGAATTTTTTCAACCCAGAAAAAAATATTACCATGTATCGTTACATGTTTTTTACCACACGTCAACAGAAATCGGAAAGCATCGAGGATTTCTTAACCGATCTCGAAAATAAGAGCCAAGATTGCGAATTTGGAACGCTCAGAGAATCTCTTATCATCAGAGATATTTTTATCGCCAACTTGAGTTTGGACTTAGCACATGTACGTCAGAGACTGCTGCAGGAACCTGATCTGACATATCAGAGGATGCGAGAGCTAGCTAGGACACTCATCGTCGCACAGCAGGATGCAGACCAAATTGTCAAGAGGTCCACTAGTCAAGAGTCTGAAAAAGTCATGCATCTGCGTCGGAGGAGCCGTGGTCGAGCGGAGCGTCAGCGACGGCGAGCTTCACCAGTCAGTCAGCAGGGATCCAGCGCAGGGAGGTCAAAGTCAAGTCCCAGTCCTGAGAAGCGCTCGAAGACGTGTAGCCGCTGTGGACAACACCACCGCTACAAATGTCCAGCGCAGGGAGCTAAATGCAGGTCATGTAACTCTTATGGTCATTTTGCAAAATTTTGTTACTCCAATAATAAAAAAGTCAGTCATTTAGAGTCTTTTAGTTCAACTGGTAGTCAAGATAATTTTGTTGGAATTTTAAATTGTCATAACTTCAGTCATAGTCATAAGTATAGTCAATATAATTGTCATTTAGAGTCACAAAGTCATCACAATCAAAATCATTACAGACATAGCAGGTTGTCATACACCCAGTCAGATCCTAAGTTACAATCAACGGTCAGGTCGCACATAGGCCAGTCGCAGTCAATGTCTAAGAGATCTCATGAAGACTCATCTTGTCATAAAAAATATCCTGTGTCATATTTCTGTGATGAAAGTGGTGATAATGCCATATCTGAGAGGTCTAATAAAAAATGCCTCAGTGATGAAAAAAGGCTGGTGACTGATAGGTCTGAGAGATCCAATGAAGACTCTTGTCATATGTCATATCTCAATGATGAAAACACTAAACAGTCTGAGAGATTCACAGTCAAGTCAAAAAAGTCAAAAAGTCTTAGTCGAGATTCATATCTTAATGATGAGTACAGACACAAGTCTGAGGAATCTCACACAACAAACACTTGTAGAATTATTACAGCAAAGTCAACACATAGTAAACAGGTCAATACAGTCGAGTCAAAAGAAAACAAATACTATTCTAAACAGTCATGGAACATAAACATTTTAGTTGGTCATACACAAATTAATTGCATTATTGATTCAGGAGCTGATATCAATATTATGTCAAAGAAAACTTTTCAATCTTTGAAATGTCAAAGTCAAATGTCACTTGAGAAATGTCAAATAAACGTTAGTGGGTTTGGTGGTATATCAATACCCATTATGGGCAAAGTCAATGTAAAATGTAGTTTATCTTTAAATAATAGCACTATTAGTGTAAATATAGTGTTTATAGTCGCAGATTTAGTTTGTCCGAATGTTTTAGGTCTACCAACTTGTGAAAAATTAGGTATAATTCAAAGAGTTTTCTCTGTGTCTCAACAAAATTTTAGTGAACAAATTCTTACACAATACAATGATGTATTTCAGGGTCTTGGATGTCTACCTCAAGTCTGTCGCCTGAAACTCAAACCTGAAGCAGTGCCATGCGTGGATGCTCCGAGAAGAGTACCCTTCGCTTTACTGAACAAACTGCGCGATGAATTGGATCGCATGGAGAAAATGCAGGTCATTGAAAAGGTTTTTAAACCTACAGAATGGGTGAACAGTATAGTGATAACAGTCAAAAGCACGGGTCAGTTACGAATTTGTTTAGATCCTAGAAATTTGAATAAGAATATTATAAGGGAAATTTATCCACTTAAGTCAATAGATGAGATCAGATCTCAACTAGCAGGAGCTGTTTGTTTTTCTCATTTAGATGCATTTTCAGGATTTTGGATGCTTAAACTAGATGAATATAGTTCTGATTTATGTACATTTCAAACACCTTTCGGTAGATATAAATATTTAAGGTTACCTTTTGGTATTAATGCATCGTCTGAAATTTTTCAAAGAGTCATGATGAATTTGTTCGGTGATTTAGAAGGAGTTCTAATATTCATCGATGATATTTTGGTATATGGACCAAACGAGTCAGTACATAATGAGAGAGTACATAAAGTCATGCAACGAGCACGTGAAGTCAATTTAAAGTTCAATAAGTCTAAATGTAAATTTCTAGTTTCAGAAGTCTGTTTTTTAGGGTATGTTTTTAGTAAAGATGGTGCTAGGGTTGATGAAGAGAAAGTAAAAGCAATTGTCAATATGCCCACACCAAAAAATGTCAAAGAATTGCAAAGAATATTAGGTATGATCAATTATTTAGGTCCCTTTATTAGCAATTTGTCTCAAAAAACTCAAATTTTAAGAAATCTTTTGAAGAAAGATTCAGTCTGGACTTGGGATGAAAATCATAGTCAATGTCTTAAGAGTTTAATCGATGAAATTACAAATTCACCAGTTTTAGCTCATTATAATCCCAATGTACCATTAGTCTTGTCAGTCGATTCGTCGAAGTCAGCATTAGGAGCAGTCATTATGCAGAATAATAAACCTATTGCTTATAGTTCAAAAACATTAACTCAAACTCAGTCAAGGTATGCTCAAATTGAGAAAGAATTGTTAGCCATTCAGTTTGGTTGTGAAAAATTTCACCAGTATGTGTACGGTCATAAAGTAACTGTTCATACTGATCATAAACCTTTAGTCTATCTTTTTAAAAAGCCATTACATGATGTACCAGCAAGATTGCAACGTATGATGTTAACTTTACAAAAATATGATTTGGAAGTTATAC
This sequence comes from Sesamia inferens, assembly GCA_037179545.1. NCBI lineage: Eukaryota > Metazoa > Arthropoda > Insecta > Lepidoptera > Noctuidae > Sesamia > Sesamia inferens. Next base: position 7,862,741 of record CM073935.1, on the reverse strand, counting down.
ATGTTCCAGGTAAAGAAATGTTTATATCTGACACTCTGTCTAGAGCAGCATTGAAAGAACATTATATACCTGAGAGTGAGTCAGAAATATCTTGTCATGTCAATTTAATGCATTCAAGTCTAGCAGTCACAAAGGAGTACTGTACAAAATTGTTACAGAACACTAAGAAAGATGATACTTTGCAATTGTTAAAAAAGTATTATTATGAAGGTTGACCAAAAAATAAAAATAATGTCAGTCTGTCAATAAAACCATTTTGGAACATACAAGCTGAAATTCATGTAGTCAAAGAATTGTTGTTCAAAGGGTCAAAATTAATAGTACCACAGTCAATGTATAAGGAAATGTTAGGTAAAATTCATGAAGGTCACCAAGGTATAAATAAATGCTTAAAACTGGCTAGAGAGTCTTTGTACTGGCCAAGCATGTCAGCTGATATTAAAAACTTGGTAGAACAATGTTATGTATGTGCACAATTTAAACCTAATAATCCAAAGGAACCACTAAAAAATTTTGAAATTAATAAATATCCATGGCAACAAGTAGGTGTTGATTTGATGTATTTTGATAACCTTACTTATTTAATTGTCACAGATTATTATTCTAAGTTTATAGAAATAGCTTTGTTAAATAAAAACAGTACAGCAAAGAATGTAATAACACATTTAAAGTCCATTTTTGCTCGTCATGGAATACCTTTATCTTTAGTGTCTGATGGTGGTCCTCCTTTTCAGTCATTAGAATTTAAGAATTTTATGCATGAATGGGATATAGAACACATTGTAACTAGCCCATATCATCCACAGTCAAATGGTCAAGCAGAGAGTTCAGTCAAAATTATCAAAAATATGTTAAAAAAATGTAAAAGAAACTCATCTGATCCATACATAGCTTTATTACAGTATAGAAACACACCTAAGAATAATTTACCATCTCCAGCTCAATTGTTAATGTCCAGGAATTTAAGAAATAACATTCCTATGTCTTATAAGAAATTAAAACCTAAAGTGGTTACATTCAAAAATTATGAAGAATGTGTCAAGCAAAATAATAAAAATAAGTCTAAATATTATAATAGAAATACAAAGTCATTGTCATTACTGTATCCCAATGATCATGTATACTTTAAAAGAAAGCCTGATAGCAATTGGGAACAAGCCATTGTCAAGCTAAGGTTGGCTAATAATAGGTCATATGTCGTTGAGGATGTCAATGGAGTTAGGTATAGGAGGAATAGGGTTCATTTAAGACACAAATATTCTCCTATGCTATCCAATTCGTCGCAGGGGAGAGAGGAAGGTAACAGGCAGGAGTCTAGACCTCAAGAGCTCTCATCTCAATCCTCAGTCAGTCAACATGTAACTCGTTCTGGAAGAGTTGTAAAGCCAACCAGAAGGCTAATTGATGAAATAGATTAAGTAGAACATTGTATCCTAGATTAAGACCTAACCATAGTCTTAAGTCATTGTCTAAATTGTAACTAAGTCAGGTTTCTATAACATTGTTTGTCAAGGGTTAATTTAAACTTAAACAGGGGGGATGTTGTATCATACATCACTACTCTGTAGTCGAGTAACTAATACCATCTCTATGTATTAGTGTCTATGAATATAGTCTATTGTCTTGTCATTGTAACTTAGGATCTGACCTAGAAGAGGTCGTTTCCAATATAATAATTCTACAAGAAAAATAAACCAGTCTAATTATCTAAAGTCTTTAATATTTACCAACCGAACAATCATACAGATATCAACCGTCACTTCTCAACCACTAGTCATTTGGATCCCCAAATTTTGGCTCAAACGGTTGATTTCATTGCTGGCCTTTCGAGTCCCCCCATAGAACCATTTCACTTCTCTCCGGTGATTGTGGACGAAATTAAAAAGATCATTCTGTCAATAAAGTCCAAGGCTGTGGGCTGTGATGGCATCAGTCGTAATATGGTTGTTTGGATCCTTGATAGCCTTCTCCCTCCGATCACCCACATCATTAACTATTCTCTCGATTCCAGACAAAACCCGTCCCTGTGGCGCATGGCCTATGTCCGCCCACTCTTTTTTTTTTTTTTTATTGAGACAAAACCCGCCACACTTTTCCCAACCACTGCAACTCCTGAAAGCCAGAATCAACAGTGGAGACCGCCAGAAAAACGCCGAGCAATGAAGCTCGACGAGTCCCGGAGAAACAATTCAACTGTCTTGGGTCCCGCAACGAAATTAATCAGAAAAGAATAGCGGAGAAGTAAGAAAAAAGATATTTTTTCCACTTCCCTCCATATCAAGCAGGAGACAGAACAGAACTAGGCCAATCGGCACAAAGGGACATTATTGCAACTGGGAGAAGCCCAGATTGCCAAACACCACGGAATAAAATTTGATTAAATTAATGGGTCCTAAGTAGGTATAAGCTGTTACAATTGATTCCAATAATAGGTATGTCAAAAGCGCCTGAACGCACGGAAATTGGTTCTAGTTTCTACAAGGTCCGTATAATAAACGACTCCGAAAGTAACTTGTTCATTCTGCCAAAGAACACACTCCCACAAGATGTGATGTGCGGACTGTTCAAATTCACAGTTCGATGTAGAACACTGACACAAAGGCGAAGGAACAAGTTTAAAAGAATACAGTTTACTTTTAAAGTTGCCATGACCTGTGAGAAATTGGGCAACGCAGCGGTCAACTTCCAGCCATGTCTTAGCCAGCCGATCGCCAACGGATGGAAAGAATAGATGGAGGTGCCGGCCCTTGATGGAATTATCCCACCTACTTTGCCATTCGGATAAGAGGTCCTCCCAGACTTCATTCTGAGGTTTAAATAATCTAGAAATCTTATTAAAGTCGCGTTGTGTAACAAAATTAGTGTCCATGGCCTCCCCCCTCGCGGAATAGTACATTGAAGCACGTCGTTGTACCTCAAGATCGACTGGAAGTACACCCGCCAGTACCGGTAAGGCTTCAGTACTGACCGTTCTATACGCCTTGCATAAAAATATCAATGCCAAACGTTGGCTTTGAAGCAGTTTATGTCGTGCTGCCCCTATACTGGCCCTATCGGAGCAAACAGGTGTACCGTAGCACATACATCCTAAGTAGGTAGCTCCATATATAGTCTTTAAAGTTAGGAATTATAGACCCCAACTTGCTTTGGATATTCTAGTTAGGGCATAAAAGTTCCTTTAGCTTTTTCGCCAACTATTTTTATATGTTCGATAAATGAAAAATTCCTTTCTAAGATCATACCAAGGTAGCATACGGATTGCTGTTATTTAATGGGAACGTTGTTAAATTTAATAGTAGGGAATGATTTAAGATTACCTTTTAATAGAAGTTGATAGGTTTTATGTGGCGCAAACGCTAGGCGGTTACGATCACCCCACTGAGATATTAAATTTAGACAAGTATTGGCCAAGCTTACAAGTCCAGCTCGGGTACTTGACTGAATGAGCAGTAGGTCATCGTCCGCGTAACCAGTAAGTGAACAGCCGCAAGGAAGCGGGATCGCGAGGAGGTCATCAAAACCCAAATTCCATAAATAAGGACCGACAACTGAACCCTGAGGACATCCCATGGTTAATGTTTTAGAACTGAACCGTTTATAAAGTACGAGTAAACGAGATTATATATGTTTCTATAGCAACCGCGGGTTTTTAATTTTAACAACAGCATAGGCCACCAGGCGTTATCAAAAGCCCCAGAAATGTCCGCCCACTCCCTAAAATTTCAAATCCATCCCAACCCAGTCACTTTCGTCCCACTTCTATTCTCCCATTCCTGTCTAAAGTGCTTAGGCTTGCGTACATAAGCAGTTATCAAGTTTTATTTATCGGAACAGCCTCATCAGCCCCTTGCAGTCTGGTTTTAGACCTGGACACAGTACAGCCTCCGCTCTCCTTAAAGTGATAGGTGACATTAGAGAGGCTGTGGAGGATACCAAAGTTATTGTTTTGGTTTTAATTGATTTCTCCAGTGCTTTTAACGCTGTCAGCTACGATATTCTCCTTGTTATTCTCTCTCACCTTATGGTTTCGTTCGAGGCACTGAATGGCTCTCTTCATATCTTCGGGGACGACGGCAATCGGTTCGCGTCGATGAGAGCTCATCGAGTTGGCGTGAGCTGGATGCTGGTGTTCCACAGGGCGGTATTCTTTCTCCATTATTATTCTCCATTTTCATTAATTTCATAACTCACTGTCTTCGGTGTTCGTATCATCTATATGCTGATGATCTTCAGTTATATACAGCTGAGCGAGTCGAAGGTATATCGAGCGCAATAGCGGAGGTAAATCATGACTTGGAGGCTATTAAAGATTGGTCTGATAGGTTTGGAGTGTCTGTGAACCCCTTAAAGTATCAGGTCATTATTATTGGAAGCTCACGCATGATGAGCAGGTTAACTCTTAGCTCTCTCCCTCCGCTTATCTTCAATGGTACCGTCATACCCATTACCCCTACTGTTAAAGATCTTGGTTTGTATATTGACTCGACACTTAGCTGGCAACGTCAGGTCTCCTACGTTAGCCAAAGAGTCAACGGTACCCTGCGTTCGCTGTATTGCCTGAGGAATTTCTTACCCGCTAAAACGAAAACCATGCTTGTACAGACTCTGATTTTCCCTATTATTGACTATGGTAATGTGTGCTACTTTGATCTGAATGCGGCTTTGCTGGATAAGCTTGATAGATTCCTAAACAATGGGATCAGGTTCATATTCAATCTCAGGAAATATGACCATGTGTCGAGCTACAGGTCTGAACTCAAATGGATGCCAATTCGCCAGAGAAGATATTTGCGCGCTTTGACCACGCTTTTTTCCCTTTTTAACTCACCCACTCCTCCTTCTTATCTTGTGACTCACTTCCAATATTTATGTTCTTCCCACACTAAGAATCTGCGATCTTCTAACAATCTTCTCTTACTATGTCCTTCACATACGTCTGACTTTGTTCACTCTTCATTTCATATTCAATCTATTCTTCTGTGGAATGCGCTTCCTCTTGATATCAGGATGGCCGCCAGTCGGTTTGCATTTAAGCGGAAATTGCAGAGTTATTTTCGCAACAGTAAGGGTAGAGTCATTACGACACCTGTCTCCCAAATTTTTAGTTTTGTATGTATATACAGCATGACATTTTAGTCGTCTTACAAAGATGGTGCACTGACTGTATCCCGTGGCCCGTCTCAACAACATCGAAATTTGTAACCTACCAGAGAAACGAGATGAAGACCTCTCCGGGCTCATACAAACTATTGGTACTGCCATTAAGTGTTCGATCCCGCGTCAAGACATCCTGGCCATTCACCGAGTTCCTCATGCTCGTACTCAGGAAAGTAACCGTCCTAAAAATGTTATTGTTAAATTGACCTCACGTGATCTCCGTAACAATATATTAAGTGCCTACCGTTTAACGAAAAATGTATCATCTAAATTCTAACCAAATCGGTATATCAGGTACATCACATAAAATATATATTAACGAGCATCTCACTTTATATAATAAAAACTTATTTCGCGAAAGTCGTGAGCTTGCTAGCAAGTGTGGTATCAAATATGTGTGGATTAAAAATGCTAAGATTCTTATTAAAGCAACTGATACATCTAAAACATTTGCAGTACGTTGCCAAAACAATGTCGGTAAAATCTCTCAATATAAACAGAATGTATAAACTATTTTGTTGTTATGCATGTACCTACGTAGGTGGATTATCAATCTGTTCTAGAAAAATGTATGCGCAAATTGTTACCCTTCTATTTATTATCGCAAAATTGTCACGTAAACCATTGTACGGACGACGGCACATCGAGCTGCTACGGTCTGTCAGATTTCCTTATTGGATTTTCAACTTTATCTCTGAAGCATTAAGGCTCGAGGTTGATTGGGAATGTCTGGCGGTTTGGGGTGGCTTGACCTACTGTCGTCCCTACGTTGTATCATATCACTTATATCATTATTGTAACATTGTATTCTATACCACATGCCGTTTCGTCCAGTCTCCATGTTTTCAAATACCTATAACCGTAATCAGTATTGCCTACCTTGTTCAATGTTTGCACCTTTATAATCTGATGTCAGTAAAATCTCTCAATATAAACAGAATTAATAAACTATTCTTTTGTTATGCATGTACCTACGTGGGTGGATCAACATTTTGCTCAAAAAAAATGTATGCACAAATTGTTACCTCACTATTTACCTTAAGTCATTTCAACTTGTCTATCAATGTCGCAGAGTTATCACATAAACCATTGTATTTTAAATCATATCACTTCTATCATTATTGTTATATTGCATTCTATACCATTTCCCGTTTCGACCAGTCTCCAACCTTTCAAATACCCGCAACCGTAAATAGTTTTGCCTACTTTGTTCGATGTTTACTCTGTTATCATCTGACTAGACACAATGCATAAAAACAATTTATCTTTTTTTTATCAGAACTATAGAGGAATTCGCACCAAATTACACACACTTTACACTTGTAATGTGGCGGGAACGGAGCGATAAATAAGATATACGTCTAGTCTGCTCATGAGACGTTTATTGACTAATTTACCTTACATCGATACTTACTTACTAACACCACTACATCTACGGGGTTGTATAAAAAAAAAAACATAAACAAGGTTTTTTTTTACATACAATTAGACAAATATTTGCCATTTATCAATCATTATGTTGATGCTTAAACTATGTAATTTTACTTCTAAATACATTTATTTATTAACAAAGTTATGTTTATGAAATTGACACACGTATGTAATGTTATAATATTGTCCACTTGCTTATCGTACGGATATTGTTACAATGTTATTATACTTAATGCTAATACTAAACTAGTGTACATATGGTTTTGTTCGGTTTTTGTGGACAGTCTCATTTTTACCATTCTTAAGTACTATTACATTGGGCTCATTTTCACTTATTACCTGGTACGGGCCATCAAACAAATTATCCAATTTTTTACAAGACTCATTTCTTATCAATATCAAATCACCCTTTTGGTATTTAACTGGATTACTTCTGCGATCGTAATAACATTTCCTTTTTATTTTAGACGTAACTAAATTTTCTCTTGCTTCTTTATTCGCTAACTGTACTACTTTTAACTATATGACCATTAATTATCGATATCGAAGCGTCAGTATCTAATAAAAATTTACACATCTTATTCTCTACATATAAGTTGATGAAATCTAAACCTTTACAAGTTAACGCGTAATTAGGCTCGAAAAAACTGTTTGACATTTTCGTCATGCTGCTCACCTTTGGACTCCTGATACTTCTGACTGTCATCTTCTGATGTATAATACGTATCACGCCTTGCACCTCTGGCACCTCTGTTAAAATTATTTCTTAAATTACCTCTGTTTGACCGCGTGTAAGCACGTTGAAAACTCCTGCCACGACTATTAAAACCATTTCCGCGACTGCCACGCGACTCAACCACATATCTTGGCTGCATCTGGTTTCCTCTAAAATGTTGCTGGGACCAGCCACGATTATAATATCCTCGACTACGGTTAACTCTACAGTTATTTTTTTTTTTTTTTTGGGACAAACCCGCCACACTTTTCCCAACCACTGCAACTCCTGAAAGCCAGAATCAACAGTGGCGACCGCCAGAAAAACGCCGAGCAATGAAGCTCGACGAGTCCCGGAGAAACGATTCAACTGTCTTGGGTCCCGCAACGAAATTAATCAGAAAAGAATAGCGGAGGAGTAAGAAAAAAGATATTTTTTCCACTTCCCTCCATAACAAGCAGGAGACAGAACAGAACTAGGCCAAACGGCACAAAGGGACATTATTGCAACTGGCAGAAGCCCAGATTGCCAAACACCACGGAATAAAATTTGATTAAGTTAATGGGTCCTAAGTAGGTATTAGCTGTTACAATTGATTCCAATAATAGGTATGGCAAAAGCGCCTGAACGCACGGAAATTGGTTCTAGTTTCTACAAGGTCCGTATAATAAACGACTCCGGATGTAACTTGTACACTATCCAACATAATATTGCGTTCATTCTGCCAAAGAACACACTCCCACAAGATGTGATGTGCGGACTGTTCAAATTCACAGTTCGATGTAGAACACTGACACAAAGGGGAAGGAACAAGTTTAAAAGAAAACAGTTTACTTTTAAAGTTGCCATGACCTGTGAGAAATTGGGCAACGCAGTGGTCAACCACCAGCCATGTCTTAGCCAGCCGATCACCAACGGATGGAAAGAACAGATGGAGGTGCCGGCCCTTGATGGAATTATCCCACCTACTTTGCCATTCGGATAAGAGGTCCTCCCAGACTTCAGTCTGAGTTTTAAATAATCTAGAGATTTTATTAAAGTCGCGTTGTGTAACAAAATTAGTGTCCATGGCCTCCCCCCTCGCGGAGTAGTACATTGAAGCACGTCGCTGTACCTCAAGGTCGACTGGAAGTACACCTGCCAGTACCGGTAAGGCTTCAGTACTGACCGTTCTATACGCCTTGCATAAAAATATCAATGCCGAACGTTGGCTTTGAAGCAGTTTACGTCGTGCCGCTCCTATGCTGGCCCTATCGGCCCAAACAGGTGCACCGTAGCACATACATCCTAAGTAGGTAGCTCCATATATAGTTTTTAAAGTTAGGAATGATAGACCCCAAGTTGCTTTGGATATTCTAGTCAGGGCATAAAAGTTCTTTTTAGCTTTTTCACCAACTATTTTTATATGTTCGATAAATGAAAAATTCCTTTCTAAGATCATACCAAGGTAGCATACGGATTGCTGTTTTTTAATGGGAACGTTGTTAAATTTAATAGTAGGCAATGATTTAAGATTACCTTTTAGTAGAAGTTGATAGGTTTTATGTGGCGCAAATGCTAGGCGGTTACGATCACCCCACTGAGATATTAAATTTAGGCAAGTATTGGCCAAGTTCTCAAGTCCAGCTCGGGTACTTGACTGAATGAGCAGTAGGCCATCGTCCGCGTAACCAGTAAGTGAACAGCCGCAAGGAAGCGGGATCGCGAGGAAGTCATCAAAACCCAAATTCCATAAATAAGGACCGACAACTGAACCCTGAGGACATCCCATGGTTAGTGTTTTAGTACTAGAAAAATGTCCGAGCTTAAGTACCGCGGAACCGTTTATAAAGTAAGAGTAAACGAGATTATATATGTTTCTATAGCAACCGCGGGTTTTTAATTTTAACAACAGCATAGGCCACCAGGCGTTATCAAAAGCCCCAGAAATATCCAGGAAGATCCCAATTACGTACTTGTTTTCAGATTGGTTAACGGTTCTTCTGACAGAAAGCGCCGCGTCGACTGTAGATTTACCTATGGTGAAGCCATATTGATTATTATGGAATTTTGGACCGTTCGGTAGTAAACGTGGAACGATGAGGCACTCAAGAAGTATACCCAAAGATGGTAGAAGAGTGATAGGACGATATGACTTCGGATCATCCGGTGGTTTGTCACCACACTTTGGTATTATTCGTAAGAAACCGCGTCGCCATTTACGAGGAAAAACGCCTTCAGCAATGCATCGGTTATATACAGTTAAGATGGCATCACCCGCTGTTTTACACGCTTCTTTAATCATCCTATTAGATATTTTATCTTCACCTGATGATTTGTTGACCGGTAGTTTTCTAACAATATTTATAAATTCGTCATTAGATGGTACGTCTGACATTGGTGATTCAGGTGGCACAGGAGCCCACGCTCTAATCTGTTGGTGGTAGTCGCTATCGTTAGCCGGTGAATCATCAGGGATAAGTGTATTTATTAGCACTTCTGTTGTTTCCTCTATGCCCGTGGTATGCCTATCATTGACTTTAATGTTTTGAACGTATGCAAGGTCGACCGATCTGTTAGCTTTAAATTCGTGATATAAGGGAGACCACGGACCCTCCCTGTCAAGCTTATCAACAATTTTTCGCAACAAATTACCCTTAGATTTTTCCACCGATGCTTTGTAGCGTGACTTGGCAACTCTAAAAGCATTTAAAGCGAACGTAAGAAGATCTCCAGTAATCTTTCGGCTCTTGAGTTTATTTAACTGTTTACGCGCTCTGCGATATCTTTTACGCTGTTCAACTAAGTAATCACTCCACCAGTCACATCTACGAATATTGGTCATAGATCCGCGACCAATGGCAATGTCAGCACAGTAGGTAAAGGTTTCTGACATAATGTCAGCACTTTCTTCGGCTGACAGCCCGTCCCGAGTGAATTCTTTGGCGTGACACGCAAAAAGCGAGCCGAAAAATTCCCAGTTCGCGCCTTTACATCTATATCTGAAATTACCGGGAATATGAGACGGACCCTGAATATAACCAGGAACAAATTCGTACACGATCAGGCGATGATCACTACAAGACGCGTCCGGTAGGACACGCCACCTATCCAAACGTACGTCGGCACTTGAAAGTGTGACGTCAATACAAGATTCGCCCATTTGGCTGCAGAAAGTAGGTGGTGCATCAGGGGTATTATGAATCGATAGGTTCATCTCAGCAATGAAATCCTCAACAGCGCAGCGTCGTTCGGTATCGGTGGCCCGAACCTTGCCATACCACAGAGACGATGACGCGTTGACATCCGCGCCAACGATAACTTTGCAGCCCGCGAGTGACCGCAAGACATGACGGAGATTATGTATATGAGGAGTAACAGGATCTGAATATTGAAAGTAACAGCTTACAACGAATACTTTAAAAGAAGCTGATGATACTTCGGCAACCGCACAGTGTGGCGTCATGAGGTCACGTAAAGACGTTACCGTAAAGTTAGAAGACCGCGCAACATAAATTCCGGCTCGTGCCCTGCAATCCAGTTGAACTACCCTGTGACGTAAACGTGAGTTTTGATATTGTTCTTGAATGAGTACAAGGTCTAAGTTGTAGTCAATAATTAATTTATCTAACTCTGATGTCGCCACCTTATCGTTGTGAAGGTTTAATTGCCCTATTTTTAACCTATCCATCTTAATTAGTAATTAGTATGTAGGATAAGTTGTTCGAGTTTTAATTTATAGGTACCGCACTGGTCCGACCCGCATCTATGATCATAGGGTTTTTTAAATCGTTTACACGCCGCGCAAACCGGGGTAAAATTCGAACCGCCCTTATGCGGGCAAACATTGGTTTCGTGAGCCTCGGAACAGACAGCGCAGGTTGGTGATTTATTAGCGCAATGCTTTTTAACATGACCGAATTGCTGACAATACGCGCAACGAACTACCTCGATATCATCAACAAAACGGCAAGTGGCCCAGTCAATAAATAATTTATCCTTGGTAGTCACAAGATGTTTACGTACCGCAGGTTCAATTTCTATGCCTATCCATTTCCGACCGGTATCGGTAGAACGCCTACGGACTATTTTTGTGGATTTAATAAAATCGTCTTCTTTTATTGGCAACTCATTTTTAATGTTTTGGCGGTATATAGCTTGCAAAAAATTTTTGTCTTCCATTGAGGCGGGAATGTCCTTAACTAATAGACGGGGGCGGCGACCCTTTGGTTTTTCTAAGCGGAGACCGGCAGACTTTATAGCGTCTACCGATTCTAATCTTTTTAATTGGTTTTGATTAGCCACCCGTAGTACAACTCCCGATTTGGCGGTTTTTTTAATACCGACTATTTGAAACCCATCGTCACTCGGTCTAATCGCTTTCATAAGAGCTTGTTTAGTGGCGGACGATGACGCATAGTCAGCTGATCGCTCCTGGGTCGGATAGGCGACGACACAAGGCAGAGGCACTCTAGATTCAATAGCCGGGGCCACTTTAGGCAACCGCAGTTTCAAAGAATCTGCGTACGACACTTTATTGTCCTCATTAACGGTTTTAACGCCGGATTTTAATTTGATTATTTCTAATTCGCGCTCGGTATTAGCAAGCTTTGTTTCGTTACACGAAGATTTTAAAGCTAACAAAGACACGATACTTGTAACTCGTTGAGTCATATCCATAATAGATGATTTATTAGCGACATTTATACGAGAACCGTTATCGTTAACCAGTTCGTTTATTTTGGACAGGTACACAGACGCCTCCGAAACCAAATCGTAATAACTATCACTGTTACTATTGGACATATTTAATGTAGGCGAGGACTGTTCTGGAGAATTAGGAGCTATTTGTAAGCGCTTCGACCTATCATCTACTAATTTGTCGGTCGGAGACATTTCACAAAATAGACGCTTAGCCGTCTGCGTTGGCGGGGACCTAAGTGTTTTATTATTTCTACGAAAAATAGCTCCACCACGATCAGGCGGGTCATCATTGTAAGTCGACATAAGTAATTAATAAACAAGAAAACAAATCTAACTTAACGAAAAGAAAATAAAACTAGTGAGAAGAGAAGAAAAAAAAAATTACGTTACCCTCACAAAAAAGAAAATAAATGTACTCACCGAGATTGATTGATTTACAGTAATTACAAAACAAACACTAAAAATAAACTTACGATACCAAAACTAGACACAAATTGAACAATCCTAGAAAGAAACACACCAGCCGGAACTGATCGGAACACGATATTCGTAAATATAACCGGAGCGTATTAACTTCACACAACACGGCGCGGGGGCGCGGAAAGAAGTGAATATAACTCTACAGTTATTGTAATATTGATTTTTATTCGTACCTCGTGAATATGAATAGACAGCATCCTGCCCTGACGTCCCAGGGCGCGCGTCTTCCTCGTCCTCTGCCGCGCGTACCGCATCCTTGAGCTCCTTGTAGTCTCGGGCTGATATTACTGTACTCAGCCGCCGATTCCTCAGGCCATCTGCAAATCTTTTTATAACCATCTTCTCGTTTATAGGACTTAGTATTGCACTTGCTTTTGGATTTCCATCGGCTTGTGCTATAGTAAGCCCTATAGAGAGTTCTTCTAACTTCGCTCCATATTCTGCAATGGTCATATTACGTTGAGATAAATTATTTATTTGTGACAACAGAGTTGGCTGATTTTTTTGTCAATAAATACGTTTTAATATCTTTTACTAAATTGTCAACACTTTCATACTCCGATTTTAATTTCAATTTAGCTAATTTTGTTAGACGAGTTTTTAGGACAAAAGAAATCAGCAGCTTTTTACTGTCACTCGTTTGTAAACAACTATTATACATCTCTATGCCGTCGATTATCTTTTCTGTTGTTTCCTCTTTACCGTCCATTATTGGAATGAGGACACTCGCGGTTTTTAATTCAAAATTTTCCATTTTATTTCCTTCTTGAGAATCTATATCTTAAAATTTTAGAGTTCAACTCCTCTATACCTTCGCAAACTAAATCGAATAAAGATCCACATAACGCTGCAGTACGAACTTCTTCTTTGTCAAGAGACCCTAAAATTAACTTATACTCATTATATAATGCTAAAGCCTGTTCAAACTTTTGCTTTCCTAAATTTTGTTTTCGCCTCTTAGGGCCTAATTTTCCTATGCTTTCACATAACTTTTTTATGTCTTCATATATACTACTTAACCTTTCCATTAACCCTAGAAACATAACCTTCGTCGATCCGACGAATACACGTTACTAAATACGCTGTCTCTTTCTAATGCGTGTGCGTATGAACTTGTCCGTTATTGTCAACTCAGTGCTCGACACGCTGTTGCAGGCGACACCGGTGTTCAGCGTGTAAGTATTTTATTTTTTGATTTATTGAGCATATGTTCGTCGTTTCGACGAATGGTTATGGTTTGTGTTAGTTTTGATAACAGGTTGAAATATTTGTTTGTAGATTTTTGAGATGGAGTCTCGACGTGCACTATGTGATGACGCTGTTGAGCGATTATTATTGGAAGAAGATAACACCAACTCGCTTCCGGCTTCTTCAGATACTGAAAGTGAAGACTTTTTGGAGGAAGACGACGTAGAAAGCGATTACCAATATGAACCCTCTGACCAAGAGGACGCTGAACAAATCCGTCCTGGATCATCACCATCTCACTCACGGGACCATGTGACCGATTCTCAATCACCTCCCGATTCGGAAGAGACTTCAGGTACTGATTCCAGTATTTTGACCTTATCACAAAGTGTCATTCGTAGTCGCAATCGTCACATTTGGGCCACAAGTAAAGGTCGTTCATCAGGAAGGGCAACTGCGATAAATATCGTGCATGTAGCAAGAGGGCCATCTCGTGGTGTAAGAGGGATGGTAGATCCTTTATCATTATTTGATCAGTTCATGACTGATGAGATATTTGAAGAAATTTTGAAATGGACCAACTCCGAGATCGCTATAAAAAAACAAACGTATGAACAAGTCACATCTACTTTCAAAGATACTTGCAAAGAGGAGCTTAGAGCACTTGTAGGTATTTTGGTGTTAACAGCAGCTCTAAAGGACAACCACCTCTCTCTTGAAGAATTGTTTAACCCTGAGTATTCTGGTACTAGGTACGTGTCATGCATGAGCAAAGAAAGGTGTGACTTCCTTCTACGATGCCTTCGTTTTGACGACAAAACAGTCAGATTGCAACGACAAAGAGATGATCCTTTCACACCTATCAGGAATATTTGGGATATGCTGATCACTCAGTGTCGACAGAATTATGTGCCAGGAACAAATGTGACAATTGATGAGCAGTTATTGGCATTCCGAGGTAGGTGTAAATTTCGAATGTATATCCCAAACAAACCTGCAAAATATGGTCTAAAATTGATAATGATGTGTGACAGTGGCACAAAATATATGATCGATTGCTCACCATATCTCGGAAAAGGCAGTAATACCGGGGGTATTCCCTTGGGCGAGTTCTATGTAAAAGAACTTACACGATCTATACATGGCACACATAGAAACGTCAGCATGGATAACTGGTTTACTTCGGTACCACTAGCGAAACAATTACTTCGGCAACCTTACAAACTAACTATTGTAGGAACACTGCGTGCAAATAAAAGAGAAATCCCTGAGGAAATAAAAAATAATCGATCCAGAAATGTTAAAACGTCAACTTTTTGTTATGATGGACCCCTGACACTCTTGTCGTTCAAAGCTAAACCATCAAAAATGGTTTATCTGTTGTCTTCCTGTGATGAGGAAGGTACAGTCAACCCTGTATCAAAGAAACCGCACATGATAGAATTTTATAACAAAACAAAAGGCGGTGTCGACACGTTTGACCAGATGTGCTCAGTGATGAATTGTAACCGAAAAACTAATCGCTGGCCTATGTGCATTTTTTACGCAATGATTAACATATCATGTATCAATGCCTACGTGATATATTGTCACAATGTTTCTACCCTAGGACAGAAGATAATGAGTCGTCGAGATTTTATGAAGAAGTTGCATTCCGAACTTGTAGAACCGTGGCTAAAAACGCGGCTTGACGTTGCAACAATGCCAACGCATGTAAAAACTAATATCCAGAATATATTAGCCCTAAAGAGTGATGAAGGCCCTTCTACATCCACGGCCAACCCTCCACCACCTCAAGCTCAACATTTGAACAAAAGGAAGATTTGTGGTCTATGTTCCTATAAGCTGAGACGCATGACTAAGTCATATTGCTCGAAATGTAACACGGCAATTTGTGGTGAACATAAGGTTGAATTCTGTTTGAATTGCTCTATGAATAAATAGTTGTTTTATTTTTTCAAGTGTAGAGTAACGCCCTAAGTTTATTTTGGCCAAAGAAAAAAAAGGCTATGTTTTGTTATTTTTTTTTAATATTAATTTTTTATCTACCTCGTCAATTATGATCTCCTTATAACTAGTGCCTTATGATACCGTTATAAAATATATAAAGATTTCAGTTTATTTATATTATTGCATTTTATTTACAAATAAGACCCTTTTCCCTAAAAAGGTGTATAGTAAACAGTTTCAAATAATAACGTTTTGAGTTAAAATTTTACACTTTAGAAAATGTTCGTCGATACGACGAATGGTTATGTTTAAAGGGTATATTAAGAAGGTTATGTTTCTAGGGTTAAAGGTCCTAATCATTATCTTACCATATTTATTTTAAAACTAACCCTTTCGAAACGAGGGAAAAATCGCGACACTTAAACTTATAGCACTGCACTACTCACTTCACTTCACACCATTTCTTGTCCATTACTCCCGATTTCACCTTCTTGATGTCTCCTATTTCCTCTGCCAGACAACCTTGCCTGAATACGCCGCACCATTTCACGCCTCACCTCTCTTTTTATAATGCTTTGGCCATATTTTGCACATATCTTGATGAGAAAATGATCATCAAAACGCCAACAATTCCAACGATGAATGACAGAAGGATTGTGTGCTCACGTCTGTCTGCTGATGCTCCATTCGAGCCACCTGATGCTGTTTGTGCGATCACAACCTCGTCCTTAGAGTAACTCTTCCCCATCTTTGATATGGTTTATGAATTCGAAATATTCTCCAAAATTTTCGATGCTTTTGCACGCAATATAATTATTACGGTCTTCTATCGCAATCACCTTTGATGCCATGCCACAATCCATATTCGCTTGTAGGAATATAATGCGGCGTTGCAAAACTCGCGCTACTACCTACCAAGCCGGGCTTGGCAGGGTCGCCATGTAATGTGGCGGGAACGGAGCGAAAAATAAGGTATACGTCTAGTCTGCTCATGAGACGTTTATTGACTAATTTACCTTACATCGATACTTACTTACTAACACCAACACCACTACACACTAATATTCTGTCTTTTTCGTTCGACATAATTATATTAACTGAGACATGGCTAACACCGAATATTATGGATAGTGAATTTATAGATCAACGCTACTTAGTGTTCAGAGATGATCGGGACCGGGCTGCTTCAAACAAGCGCGAGGGTGGAGGGGTTCTGATAGCCGTTCTGCGCGAGCTTCGGCCCATACGACTGTTAACGCGTCCTGTCACTGGTATCGAATATGTTATTATTAAGATGTCTGCTTCGCGCTCCGATAAACACCATATAATTGGCGCTGCCTATATACCTCCACGCACACAGGAGGACATTTATTTGTCTCATTTACGCGTGTTAGAAGACGTTCTCACTGATCCGTGCACTGAATCATTTTTCCTAGCGGGCGATTATAATCTACCCGAAATAGAATGGCCTGTTACCGGTAATTTGTCTACTCGGCCGCAAAACAATATTTCCCGGGGATTATTTGATTTGATTTCTATCACAAATGCTTCGTAAGTTAACAATATTAAGAATGACTTGGGCCGTATCTTAGACTTGCTCATTAGTATCACAGATTGCCAAATACAGGCTGACATCTCACTGCTTCCGCCTGATCGTCACCATCCCCCATTTTCAGGTCTGACTTTACTTGAAACAAATTATAAACCAATGAAGTGCCAGTCTACTAAAAAATATAATTATTATAAAGCTAACTATGTGGAAATTAATATTGAATTAGAAAAGACGAATTGGGATATGCTTCTCTTAAATCTCTCCAGTGAAAACGCAGTGGATACTTTTTATGAATATCTGTATGGCATAGTTCGTGCACACGTCCTGCTCAAAAGACCTAGGACATCTGGCTTTCCCACTTGGTTTAACGCTCCGCTTATTAAAATCTTCAAAAACAAAGAACGAGCTTGGATAAAATGGAAAAAACAGCAAAACCTTTCAGATTACGAAAGGTTCTCTGCTTATCGTAAACAGTTCAAACAGCTGTCGGCTCAGCGTTACACTCAATACATGAAAGCGGTTGAAGATAGCATCCCGCTTAATGTCAGGCACTTTTGGTCGTACATCTCCAACCATAGGAGAGGTTCCAGTCTACCAGCAAACATGTACTACAAGGATAAATCTTCTAGTTGCCCTAGTGAGATATGTTCATTGTTTTCCACATTCTTCAACTCTGTGCACGAGCCTTCAACCTTTGACCCTAAGAGCTGGATACCTCCCGATATCCTTGATGAGAAGTCACCCTGTATTCCCTATATTTTTCTTGATAAATGTGATGTGCTTAAGTCATTGTTGTCCTTGGATTTAAATAAGGGGCCTGGTTCTGATGGTCTGCCACCAACATTTTTTAGGCACACAGCACAACAAATCTGTGTTCCGCTACATATCCTGTTCAACAAATGTATAAATGAGGGGGTATTTCTATGCATGTGGAAAAGAGCGTTTGTTAATCCAATCTATAAAAGTGGTGATAAAGCCAACGTGGAAAATTATCGCCCTATTTCAATTCTATCCACATTGTCGAAGCTTTTCGAGGGATTGGTGCACAGCAATTTGTTTCCACACCTTAGACATCACATTCTTCCCGAACAGCATGGCTTTGTTCAGTCGCGATCTACCACCACTAACTTAATGATTTTTACAAACATTTTATTCCAAAATATGGACAAAGGCACGCAGGTTGATGCTGTCTATACTGATTTTCAGAAGGCTTTTGATAAGGTGGACCATAAATTGCTTTTAGACAAGATTGCCTTCAACGGCATTAGGGGAAATCTGCTCAGATGGTTTATTTCGTACATTTTGCACAGAACACAGAAAGTTGTCATCAATGGATACGAGTCTGAATACGCAGTTGTAGAATCCGGGGTGCCCCAGGGTTCGGTCTTGGGTCCTTTATTGTTTATCTTGTTCATTAACGACATAAAGTCCTGTATAGTTACCTCTAAATTCCTTACGTACTCTGATGACATCAAAATTTTTAAATCCTGCACAAGTATACAGGACTGTGTCCTATTACAAGATGATCTATGCAGACTTTCGCAATATTGTCTTAGAAATAAACTTCACCTCAGTTTGCCAAAATGTCATTATATTTCTTTTACCAAAAACAAAACAAGTATAATTTTTCCCTACACGCTGGGTGACATAAATTTAAACAGAACCGATTGCACACGTGATCTTGGAGTACTTCTTGATAGTAAGTTACATTTTGACATCCATATTGACAACATAATTAATAGAGCCTATCAAATGTATGGTTTTGTAATGCGATCTTGTAAAGAATTTAAAAAGACTTCCACTTTCCTCTTTCTACAATCTGTTTCAGAAATATGAAATAATACTTTCAGTATATAAAATGTATGTATGTTGTATACCTATGGCACCGGTGTGAGGTACCTAAGTGCATGGGTTTTTTAATTATTTTGCTTTGAAGTTTAGTGCAAAAACTTCGCAGTGATGACCCTAGAAATAACTTTAAAATTCAATTTTAAAGATTATAAAACAGAGTCGACGAATTTGTATCGGCACGTTTAATGCCTATCGTCTTATTCAACTAATCAGTGTAATAAAAACATAGTTTTTATAATGTGAAGTAAATTCAATGAAATCTTCTTGCATCTACCCCTATTAATGGTACTATTAACTCAGTTTTCAATAATTAATTACGATCTTTGCTCAGATCAGTCGTGGATAGCTTCTCAGAAGCAAGAAAACACTTCAATGTCGTGTCTATTTTACATCGTATTTTTAATCTCTTTAGTCAACGTGGATTGTCGGTATTTATCAATGAATTATTGACCAATACCGTCCAGGCGGCGAGTAACCAGCGGTGCCTTTGACACGCCCACTAATAAAAGCATCATTATAAAGTGGTTCCGTATAAAATATAGTTTTAATTACTAACTTCTTTCATATTGTTTTAATTTCATATTATTTAATTATTTCAATGTGGGGTCATGGCCCTATTTTAGTAAAAATATGCCCATTTAATTACAATAAGCATTCGCTTGTACTTGACACTTTAACTTATGCAAGGAATGGGTATAATCACCTCTCGTTAGAAAATTACAAACGTAATAAGTTTTGACTTACCGTATTTAGATTCAAAACTGATTAAGAATACTTATTGTTTTTATTTAAGTGTTAAAAATCTTAATTAGTTGCATAGGTGTGTCTGTAGATGAGAATATCAGTCACTATTGGTTTTTCGGTAAAGGGAACCCTAAAATGTACGTAGGTTTAGGTAACTACCTATTCTTGGTTTTTTATTAATTTTTTGCAAACTTCCCGAACGAGTCCCGAATTGACGTTGACTAGTTGCATACTAATCGTCCCGAGGTGAAGTCGTTGCTTTGCAATTGCTCTGTTCCGCGTTACGTGTTGTCAACGGTTTTCAAAATACCTTGTCGTGGTGAAGAATATTCAAACAGTGAATACTATGATTCTCTGTGTTGGTGCTGCTGGAGATAGCATCTATGGAGCATGAAATGTATACCAGCAACGGTTTGTTGACGGGAAACCCGCCGCTGATCAGCGACACCTGCCATCGTATACGTGCTTCAGGAACATGTGTCTACGGCTGCAAAGTACTAGTTCCTTCCATCGTTCTGCGAGTAAGGGACGCCCTAGTTCTCGCTCTGGCACCGCTTTGGAGACACAGATTATCAAGCACTTTAGCAACGAACCTAGAACTAGTACTCTTCGAGCTGCCGTTCATCGAACCCAAGAACTCACAACTGCAGTCACAATGTCTCAACGCCGAGGAATACTTGAATGTACTTGCAAGAGTTGTGGAAGAGACCCTCGAAAACTTACTGTGGCTACTTATGTACTGTCAAATTGTGTTCCAACATGATGGTGCACCAGCTCATTACGCGCGGCCTGTTCGAGACTACTTAAATGAACAATTTACCGAGTGGATTGGCAAAGGAGGACCCATATCCTGGCTCCTCGTTCCCCGGACCTTACACCAATGGACATTTTTTTGTGGGTTTACGTAAAAAATTGTGTTTATTCGCAAGTGTGTAGTTCATCAGACGAGATGAAATCTAAAATTGAAACGGCGTTTGCTTCGGCAACCCCGGACATCTTAAGGAACGCTCGATCGTCCTTATTACGTATAACATCTTTGTGTGTAGAAAATGGAGGTGGTCATTTCGAACCCTTTTTATAAACGACGACGACCCAAAGTCTGTGATATACCCAGAGTCTATGAATAAAATCATACCAAGATCTTTTTGTGATATTAAATTCCTAATACCTACATTATCTTAAGTGCAGTGACTTCATAGACCTACTTACTGGTCAGTACCTACTAGCTTACACGGAGGTACAATTTCAGTGTGTTTAATGCATGATCAAGCGCGGTAATTTGGTTCAAAAATGTAAAAACACGGTAAGGTATCTTAGGGCTTACATAAATATCATCAAATCATAAAACACTTCTTTGCAAAGAAATGAATGAGTGAGTGTTCAAAATGTTAACTACCTAACACATTAGGGGCCATTCATTTATTACGTAAGACGATTTAGGGGGGGAGGGGTATCGGCCATGTCTTATTTTTTCTTACAAAGAGGCGGGAGGGAGTCTTGATAGTTCTTACGTAAGATCACAAATGCGCAATGTTGCAATTATACTTTTAAAAAGCGCGGGACACAGCGCGCGTGCCGAGATTTGCGTATGCGTATAGGTACAATATCCATTTCCATGGCAACGGATCCACACAAGCGGGGAGTTCCCCCGAGGCGCAGTGCGGGAGGTGCGGGTCTGTGTGGATTAGTCGTCACTTGCTTGCGTAAATAATACTCGTTTATTGCGTTAATGATTTTAATATTGTAATTAAATAGTAATTGAATTATTGAAGTGTGCGAATAGTTTCTTTTATTGATGTATGTCAATTGCCCAGTGTCAGTAGTATAGTGTTGTGTCTTTATTGTGTTTTAATCATGGATTCCTTGTCAAACGCCGATTTATATATTGAGCCCCTGGACTGAAAATCTTACGTAGGTAAAGATTTACAGATGTTTGATTTTAAGATGAATGCTTAAAACCAAAGTTTATTACTACCAAACAAAGTTTATTACTACCAAAAATTAAAAATTATTAGCACCTTTGTAAAGTACAAATAAACATTTCTAAAAATTGTTACTCAAAAAAATTGTTTTTTTTTTTCCTTTAGATTCTTACGTAATAAATATTTAACAGGGGGAGGGGGTCGGCCTACTCTTATTTTTTCTTATAATAGGGGGGGAAGGGGTCAAAAACTAGCGAAAATAGTCTTACGTAATAAATGAATGGCCCCTTATCCTGTAATAATGTACTGGGTAGGGTTACTTGTTGCGCTAAGAGGAGTACCTACCAATCTTTGTTTTCATTTTAAAACATAACATAATCATCGTCAGGCTTACTCTAGCAGAAAGTGTTGGCAGAGGTTTACAGAGTAGGTACATTCACTGTTTGCCAAAGACCTAATGTTAGACTTTTTATTTTGTGTACAGACGACAGCACGTCAAGCTACTGCATTCTGTCAGATTTCTTTATTGGATTTTCAACTTTATGTCTTAAGTATTAAGGCTTAAGGTTGATTGGAAATATTTAACAGTTTCGAGTAGCTTGACCTGCTGTCGTCTGTACGATGCTGCGTAAAAGTAAAATTGATTTACTTGCATTGAAAATTGTATTGCTGTATTTATTTATCGGATTATTTGTGATGTGGTTTATTATTAGCGTTGGTATGTACCTATGTTATTGTGTGTCATAGTACTTAATGTAATATTAAAAGTTTGGCTATTCATTGTTTTTTTTTTTTCGTTAATCTTTTTTTATTCCCTTATTGGTGTGTATTTCATTTAATTGGCTGATCATGTTGTTGAGTTTTACCTGAATGCGAATCTCCGACGTGCCTGCCTGGTAGGAAAAACAAGACTGATTTTTAAGGACAAATAAGTGAGTAGGTACATATTTACGTAAGTGTCTTTATTGACGCGAACCAGTAGGTATAAAATGTAGGTATTTAGCAGACGGCGCGGCTAGTCGGCGCGTAGCGTCAGCTGTAGCGTAGGTTTAGGGTTGTCGACAAAATGTTTAATAAATATTTTTATTTATTTTGTAGGAAAAAAAAAATCTTAGTATTTCAAATTTATGACTAGGTCAAGTTGAAGTTTATAAGGTATACTTCAATATCTGATAGTATTGTTTCACCTTTCTGAACCACGTTGTATATAAAACGTTAGTCCGTTCTAAGTTAGAATACGCGGTGCCCATTTGGAGCCCATTTTACGGAAAGTATAAGCACAGACTAGAAATGGTACAGAAAAAATTTCTTCGCACCACACATTATAAGTGTTACCACACTAGGATTTCCTATGCGGATCTGATAACGCGGTACAAAATATTAAGCTGGGAGCACAGGCGTACACTGCTTATGGTTGTGATGCTGTTTGGCATACAACAGGTTTGATTGTTTGGAGCTTGCAAATGAAATATGTTATGTGGTACCTAGAATTGCAAGTAGGCGTGAAGTACGAGCAACTCGCTTGTTCTACATAGAGCAATGTAGAACAAATGCTGGGGAGAGGGCTCCTCTTCGCCGATTATTGGAAATTTATAATTCCTATTTTGCAAATCTAGATATTTTCGCTCTTAACCAGAGCGAGTTCAGAAAAATGGCTATTGATTTACTTTCTGGTAATCCTTAACTCTTACTGTTTCTTGCTGATGTTTGGTGTGACGTGATTGTGCCCATGGACCATATCTGGACGGGGCACGCTGTCTTGAATTTGTGTGATTTTTAGGGTTTAGTTTTATCATTCGTTACTTTCTCACTGTCTCCTTCTGTATACGTCCGTTTCCTTATGTCTTGTACAAACAATGTGATTCCGTGGACATTGGTGTGGGTTATATGTTTGTTTACTGTGTTATACATTATCTAGATTGTTAACATTGTAACATGTAACTGTTTTTTGTCCCTAATAAATAAAATAAAATAAAATAAAGTATCCGACATAATATACCCCTAGCCGCGATTATTTGTTTTGTGTCTTTAATTAAGATAATAGGTATAGCGAAAAATAAATAATACATCAGAAATACGAAACATCCTGTTAATAATGTTTACGTATCAAACTGACAAAATACCCACTCCGCGCAAATCTACAATTCATTTCATTCATCATTTTCTGAGACAAAATAACGTAAGCCAATCAACGTAAGTCAATAAAAATGTCGGGCGCTATCCTTTAGCAAGTGCGGCGCGCGCGACTGTTGGTGTCACTTTCACTTAAAAAATAAATAGGTGGGCTCAGCTCAGTTTGCGTTCTAACCCCGGAAGCGAAACATTGTGCGCGGGCGACCGGGAATCACATGTTATTCGCGATCGCTAGTACGAGAGTAGAGTACCTAGTGCAACAACTATTGAATAGGTTACCTACTTACTGCATTATGAGTGATAGAAACTATCAGTATTCGAATATCGAGTGGCTAGAAATGGTGCGCCTGTACGCAATAAGTGGTGACAATTTACGGGAAGCAAGAAAATTGTACGCTGCGCCTAATCACCTCGAATTGTTACGCAACCGAGGAGTGATCAAGCCGCAAGTGCCAGGACTGCAAACCATTTTAGCAGCAACACAACGGCTGATTGTTCACGGCCAGTTTCGCACCCCATCGCACGCGCAAGCGCGGGGCCGCACACGTTATTCACCTGTTCTCGAAGAAAATGTCTTGAATTTCGAGCGACACCCGTGACGGAGTACTAGAGTGGCTGCCAGACATTTCGGAGTCAGCCAGTACTATGTTTGGAAAGTGTTACATGCGGAAAGATTGCACCCGTACCACTACCGACGAGTACAAGCCTTATAAGGGACTGATCATAAATCCAGAATAGTATTCTGTCGCTGGCTTAGGGAACATCCTAACAACAATATTCTCTGGACGGATGAATCCACGTTGACTCGAGTTGGGATGTTCAATATCCATAACGAGCACTGTTGGTCAATAAACAACCCACATTTAATCCGAGAACATTCCCACCAAATCCGATTTAGTGTGAATGTGTGGGCTGGGATTATTTGAGACTAATAGGCCCTATTTTTATTCAGGGTAACCTCAGCGGTGGAACGTACCTAGATATGATACAGAACGCAATTCCCAAGTTACTGGAAGATGTACCTGTCAGCTGTTTAAGATTATCGTTCAGTGCGAGAGTACCTAATCCGCGAGTTTGGTGACAGGTGAATCGGGCGAGGTGGTCCCGTGGTGTGGCCACCTCGCAGCCCGGATTTGACACCATTAGACTTTTTGAAGTGAAACTTCTTTAGGCACGCTTGACTTGGGGAGTAAGCTGGCGAAAGCGTTACGAAAAATCATCGGGCAAGGCGAACGGAAGTTAAGTGGGGTCCTATTTCGTCTGTACTACAAACAAGGAGTTGGCTCATGTAAATATTGCATGACATGTCGAGTATGAAGTTGTGAGTTCGCATCTCGCCGAAGGCAATATATATTTTTTGGATCTTTTTAAGATTTGTTAACAATTGATTACCTAAGAGCACAAATAATTTATAAATTTCGTTCTGTTCTGGCCTTTATATTGTTTTATATATTTTTGCTGAACATTTCTGATATAATTGAAAGTATAGAAGCTTGAAGATATCGTCACAATACGATAATTGGACACAAAGTACAAATTGCTTTCGAGCCTCATAAGCTCAATTATTAAGCTAAGTACCTTGATTGATTAAGAACTATGAATTTATTGTTTTTTAATTTTCTGACACGGATACACTTATTTATTTACACTTAACACTATACATTAAATTTTATGTTGACTGACAACCATTAAGGGGGTCAGTTAACATAAAATTTGGTACCACCTACTTCACAGTCCCTCCTGTATCCCCCCTCCCTTACTCCCCCCCCCTCACCCCTTAATATCCCCACGCAACTCCCCCCCCCCCCCCCCCCCCGACCCCCTCATTGATTACCTCACCCCCCGTGGATTATCTCGGGAACCAGAGGTCGTGGACTACCCGAGTTTGGGGTCCCCTGAATCAGGAGGAAGAGCCCGACCTTTTGGCCCCGAGTGAATCCACTTTCCCCCCCCGTCTTGCCCTATCCCACTGACTCACCTGGTGCTGCGCACTCAATCGTTGGCGAGCAGGCCGTGTCTTATAGGTTACTTAGGTTAGGAATTGTGTGTGTTGTGCTGTTATCGTCCCCTATTGGGACGCATAATTTTAATTCTAGTTGTAAGTCTTTTGACCGCCACCCCTATTGGTGGCGTAGATTTTAATCATTAGTAATTATTTATTCCTTTTACTCTTTAATTTAAGCAATTGTATTTTACTGAATTGACCGTCCCCCTATTGGGCAGTAAGCTGGCGAACGCGTGACGTAAGCGTTACGAAAAGTGATCGGGCAAGGCGAACGGTAGTTAATTGGGGGATATAAGCACAGAGTTGCCCGTGGCGCGAGCTTGGTATTACAAGGTCTACAACGAGTTTTTTTTTTTTTTCAATGAAAATAGAAGATTTATGCAAAAATATTAATTTACCAATGAAACCATGAAATAAATTTAAATATTTATAGAAAATTAATATATGTATATGTGTATACAAGTATATATTGTACACACACATATATATATATATATATATATATATATATATATATATATATATATATATATATATATATATATATATGTGTGTATACATACAGATGGAGCGAAAGAAGTTTCACTTCAGTCGTGTGGTCATAAGCACACTTGTTTTTTTTTTTGTGGTCTGAAGTAAAAAGACTAGTGTACACCGAAGAAGCACACAGTGTAAAACAATTAAAACAGCAAATAATTGCTGTTTTTGATACAGTGAAACAAGACAGAGTGACTTTAAATAAATTAAAAGACAATATTCAAAAACGTGCCTCTTTGTGCATCGAACAAAACGGTAGGCAATTTGAACAGTTGCTGCAATACAGGTAAAGACTGCTTATCCATGTAAATAAAAAGTGATCATTTGTAAATACGAAACTAGTAATTAGTGTAAATAATTCAGTTAATTCCCATTCTTTAAATACGCCAGAAACACAGGTGCCCGGCAATGTACTCGTTCTAGTAAACAGTGCGAAGTTGCGCGAACATTTCTAAAATGTTTGTGAAAATTGATACCTGCCTTTGTGCGTGAACACAAGTCATAGCTGTAGACTCGCGTCGACGTGTAGGTACACAATTGCGAACAAAATGTGCGTGAACAATTTTGGTGGAATTTCGTCTAAATTACAACGACAAATTGATTGAAGTTATTAAAATCGGCCGTATGATTCTTACCTAAAGCTACCTTGTAAACATACACACTACCTTGGAAACATAAGTAACTTTGGTCAATCTTATTCCCATTTCGGGCGCGCAAACAAGTACAAACAGGTTTGCGCCTGTCGAGAGGCCGGCTCGCGTTGATAGGTACACCCTTCACCCCGCCCGCGCCTCTCAACTATCAGTCGCTTGATACTTAGTTTGCAAACAAATATTTCACTTGCACGTCATAGTAGATAAATAACTGAAAAAGTTTGTTAATTAACGATGGATTTTGTGTAGTACCGTTTGAATCACTTTGATTCGGTTTTAATACGAAAAGTGTTTTTGACGGTCCTAAGCCCTATGAATGGAGAATTGGAATTAAGTGGATTTTAATTTACAACTGACCTACGCACTGACAGTAAGAAACCTATCATGCGCTTGTTGAATGAACTCTGACCAAGACACCGCGCCCCGCGCCTCGCCCGCGAGCCACTCCATTGATACCTGCGCTCGCGACAGGATGTTTTTATTTTTTTTAACCACGTGTTAATAATGAACATAATTTTTGTTTTTAAATTAATGAAATTTCATAAATATTTATTTTTATTTTATGAACGTTAACTAGTCATTGGATATATGATGTGGACTGCTTTTGTAAGACGAATAAAAAGTCATGGTGTATATTATAAGTATAATATATTTTGGTAATAGTATGTATGTTTATATAGCTTATTTAAGTTTTTTTTTATGTAGTGTTAAGGGTATGTTTTCATATTAATGTTTTCCTTTAAAGCACCTGCTACTAATCTCTTCACCACCTATGGTTGACTGGTAGAGAATGCCTAAGGCATTAAGTCCGCCATTGTACAATTTATGTGCAAAAGAATAAATAAATAAATATGTCAAGTATAAACAAATACGTAATATTTTTGAACCAATCTAATTGAGTACATACCTAATCTAATTAAACTGTTTTACAATATCGACATCGATCTAAAACATCGCGCCGCCGAGTCGCTGCGTGCGCTCTGTTCATACGTACTTATAGCTCCGACGACCACTTGTAACTGAGCGTGAGCGGAGCGCGGCCTAGCGAGCGGGTTTTGTTAACACGCGAGCGAGAGCGAGACGGCATGCACTAGCAACAGCATGCGCGAATTAGTTATTGTATGTAAATGTGATTTAGCCATTCGCTACGAAACATCAGCAGATTGAGTGTATAATTTTTATGGTAATATGTGGGAAAGCATTTCATATTTCGCGTACTTAGCGAACTGTGGCGCGCTTGCGACTTTGTGTTTTGTAAAAAACGCGAGCAAGTGTCGAAATCGGGGGTCCGGGCGCGAGGGCGGGGGAAAGCAGACTACCAGTCGGTCTCGCTCGGTCAGTCACCCCGCAAATCGTGGAGCAACAGTTCATTTGTTTTGTGATTTCTTGCGTTTTAGTTCGTTTAATAAAAAATATTTTTTTACCTAGGCGTGATATGGATCCAAAAATCGAAAAGTGGACAGTGAAAATAAGAGGTTTTTAGAAGTGTGGACTGAACAATATTGTTTTACGCTGCCTGATAGATCTCAAGCAGTTCCAGTGTGCCTTATATGCAATAAAACTATTGCTATTGTTAAAAGTGGAAATTTGAAGCGACGCTATGAAACAACACATGAGCAATTCCACAAAAACTTCCCTCCTGGCAGTGGGCTCGTAAAGAAAAACTTCAGGCACATCTCAGTTCTTACAATAAAAGCACAAAATTACTAGTTCGTTGCATGAGCGACCAAGAAAAATCCACAGAAGCCTCGTTACGTGTGTGCTGGACGCTTAATAAACATCAAAAACCATTTTCGGATTCGGAGATAGTGAAGGCATGTATGTTGGCAGTAGTCACAACAATTTTTGAAGAAAAAAAAAAAAAGATGTTATCACTGGAATTCAAAGTATTCCATTATCAGCAAGAAGCAATACACGGAGTACTGAAATTTTACCTGCTGATATTAAGATGACTCTTCTCAAACTTCTGCAAAAGGCACCTTGCTACGCCATAGCACTTGATGAGTCATGTGACATTACTGATGATGAACAAATGTCAATTTTTGTCAGATTTCTTGACATTGAGTCTAAAACTTTTAGGGAAGAATTGCTAACAATATTACCGTTAAAAGGTAACACTCGAGAAGAAGATTTATTCAAGGTAATTGATGAATTTATTACTAAATCTAACATCAGTTACGACAAAATGGTGTCTCTTTCTACTGACGGGGCTCCAGCAATGATTGGCAAAGAAAAAGGCGTCGTCAAGAGAATCAGGGATAAAAATTCAGGCCTAATATCGTATCAGTGCATAATCCACCAGACAGCCCTTTGTGGAAAACTTAGCGATACACTGAAAGAAGTGATGGACTGCTTGGTGAAGTTAATAAATTTTATAAGATCTCATTCCGCTCTTCAGCACCGACATTTCAAGAAGTTTTTTTTTTAATGTGATTCAGTGTATTCTGACTTACTGCAACACAACAATGTTCGTTGGCTAAGTAAGCGTCAAGTTATTGAACGTTTTTGGTCAATAAAAGAACAAGTAACCTCCTTCTTGGAAAACTTAGATACGCAGGCAGCTAAGAAGCACCTTAAGTTCGTAACAAATAAGCACAATATGTTGTGGCTTTTCTAAAAGATATTTTGAAATATCTAAATGCGCTCAACACAGAGTTACAAGGAAATGGAAAATTAATATGTGATCTGATACAAAGCGGGTCTGCTTTTCGTCGTAAGCTGGATATCTTTGAAAAAGATATTGCAAGACAAGATTTTGTTCATTTTCCGACAATTCTGGAATATAATAAGGAGAACTCTGAAGAAGACGTTGCAGTGTTTACAAAATTTTTGGCCGATCTTAGCAACGAATTTGCCACAAGATTCCAAGACTTTGCAGAGATGGGCAAGCTGTCTCTGTTTCTTAAGTCACCCTTTGAAGTTGATGCAGCAGCCGAATGGACAGATGTGGCTGCCAAGTTATTTAATCTGCCAATCACTTCAAATGGAAATAATCGATCTGCAAGAAGATGTGTCTTTGGAAATATATAAAAAGGTGTCAACTGAAGAATTTTGGGTCAAACATGTCCCAAAAAAATATCAAAATTGCAAAAAACTTGCTATCAATTTGGCCACTATGTTTGGCTCGACATACATATGCGAAACATCTTTTTCAAAAATGAATTTTTTGAAAAACAAATATCGTTCGAGATTAACAGACGCTCACTTAGAAGACACTCTTCGAATTAGCTGTTCTTCACGAGAACCAGACTTTAAAAACCTGGCTCAAGACCGCCGATGTAATTTTACACACTAATTTTAGATAATAAATAGCTATACTTAATTATTATCAGTTGTTTTTTTTTTCTGGACCTTTTAAAAATCTTCGAGCAATATCCTGACCCTACTTAAAACTACTTGCTGACCCCTGCTATGGTGAATGGTGTTTCGCGGCGGAAAACTTTTTTAATTTTAGAAGGAAGAAGAAGCAGGTCAAGCGCCAGTTGCAGCCACGGATGATGCTAAAACCAGAGCCAAATTGATCTTGACAATAGATACCTCCATTTATGTTCATATCAAAGAAGTAAATTCAATGAAGGAACTATGGGAAAAATTGAAGTCGCTGTATGATGATTCTGGATTCACGAGAAGGATAAGCCTATTGACAAATCTAATATGAATAAGACTAGACGACTGTGATTCTATGAATTCATATGTAACTCAATTAGTGGAGACGGGTCAGAAATTGGCGGGAACTGGTTTCAACATCAACGACGAGTGGGTTGGTTCTTTGTTATTGGCGGGACCAACCGATAAATTTCCGCCAATGATTATGGCGATTGAACACTCTGGTATCAGTATCACGACGGATTCAATCAAATCTAAATTATTAGACATGGAATCTGAAGTTAGTGTTGAAAGTGCTGCATTTGGTTCGTTTCATAGTAACAAAAGTCGATGGTACCCAGATAAGAAAAATGTCAAACCAAATGACAAGGTAGAGTCGAAAATAAAATGTTTCCGATATAAACAAATGAGACATTATCGTAATCAGTGCACGAATTCAGTGAATACCAAAGAAATGGATCGAAAACAGACGAACGCATTCATTGCTGTGTTTCTGAGCGGGTTTTATAGTAAATCTGATTGGTATATCGATTCCGGCGCCAGCGTACATCTGACGACGAATGAACATTGGGTCGTAAATCAATCTTACGAACATAATATGAAGGAAATTGTGGTTGCCAACGAGTGTAAAGTTCCAGTATAATGTTGCGGTGAAGTAAACATTACCACTTGTACTGATGATACCACTTGTAGGATCAAGAACCGAACAGTAGCAGCTGGTTTAAACAACAAAACGCCATATGAGCTGTGGACTAATAAGAAACCTAATATTAGTCATCTTTGTGTGTTTGGAAGTACTTGCATGGTTCATATACCTAAAGAAAAAAGGTTAAAATGGGACAAGAAATCAGTTAAATGTATTTTAGTGGGCTATCCAGATAATATCAAAGAATACAGAGTGTATAATCCCCATACCAAGTGAATAACATGCAGTCGAGATGTCATAATAATTGAACAAGAATTGCCTGTGAGCAATGTGACAGCTACTGTTGAAAACTTGGATGCTAGTTGTGTCGAGGAAGAAAAGGAAACATCAGATGCAGTGGGGGACAATTGTCAGTCAGACGACTCTTTTTTGTCTTCATCAGATCATACAGAAGATCCTTCTTATGTGCCGAGTGAGAATGAGACAGTTCTACAGGGAATACCTACCCGAGACCTACTAGAGAAAAGCGTAAACCAGACAGGTATGGTTTCTCAAATATGTGTATAGACAATTCCAGTTTAGATGACAACGAACTCACTTTGGAGGAAGCCCTACAATGTCCAGAAAGAGAACATTGGTTGAGTGCTCTCAGAGAGGAGTTACAGTGTTTTCATGATAACCGTGCGTGGGAACTTGTAGACACTCCTAAACAAGGAACTGTAGTTAAGTGCAAGTGGGTGCTAAAAAAAAGTATGATAAAGACAATAAAGTTTGTTATCGTGCCAGACTCGTAGCGAAGGGTTATAATAAAAAATGTGGTATTGATTACAATGAAACCATCTCCCCTGTAGTCCGTCGCTCTACACTAAGATTATTGTTTGCTTTAGCAGTACACCTAGATTTAGAAACATCTCATTTAGATGTTAAGACAGCCTTCTTAAATGGAGAATTGGAAGAGATCATATTTATGTAGAAACCAGATGGTTTTGAGCATAGCAACGATAATGTGAGTGAAAATAAAGTTCTTAAGTTACACAAAGCTATATATGGTCTCAAGCAATCCTCTAGAGCGTGGCATAAAAATGTAGATAGTGTGATGTTATGTAATGGTTATAAAAAATCTAAAATTGAGCCATGTTTATATACAAAAATTGTAAATAGTCTTAGAACAAATAAAACATTATATCTTGATGATTTTTTTATTTTTTCAAATGAT
Organism: Sesamia inferens; assembly: GCA_037179545.1. Taxonomy (NCBI): domain Eukaryota; kingdom Metazoa; phylum Arthropoda; class Insecta; order Lepidoptera; family Noctuidae; genus Sesamia; species Sesamia inferens. The sequence continues at coordinate 7,830,272 of CM073935.1, read as the reverse complement.
AAATCTGAAATGACTCTGTTAAAACAAACTTTCAAGTAGTAAATTTATGTTTAAAGATTTAGGAGAAATTAAAAAATGTCTTGGTGTGAATGTAAACATAGATAAAGTAAATAATGTTATTACATTGAGCCAGGAAAACTATATTAACCAGCTGTTGCGCAGATTTAATATGAATGAATGTAAAACTATTGGTACTACTATGGAGCCTAAATTAAATATTATTGACATATAATGAGGGACAGAAGTGTGATAATCCTTATCAGCAGCATATAGGCAGCCTCATGTATCTTGCTGTTCTTACAAGGCCTGATATCTCATATACTGTTGGATGTCTAAGCCAATTTAATAAATATCCTAATGGTGAGCACTGGTCCTATGCTAAAAGAATATTAAAATATTTAAAGGGAAGTAAAAATATAGAAGATATTGTAAAAATGGTAATGTTGATATTGTAGATTATGTTGATAGTGATTGGGGAAAGTGTTCAGGGGGCTTACCATGACCTCTTAACAAAACGTTCAGTTTCCAGTCAGTTTTGATTTAGGCCTAATTTAGCGCTGATAATAATCGTACTATGAGAGCATTAAAATTGAACGATTATTGAACGAAGTTCACCAATGTTGAATCGTCATGCTTGTCTGTGGTCTGCTGTAATGCCACTGGCTTTTTAATACGCATCGTCCAAAAACTTATATTTTCACTTTACCGGTTTTTTTAAATAATTGAAACACGAGATTTTGAACAACTTTATAACTTTGAAAGATTCAACGTGATTTTGAACGTGTTTACATAAGTCATGCAACAATAAAAAAAAGTACTGTAGCGCGCCAATATTTGTATCTTTTATTCAATATAAACTCTGTACAATGTCTTAGGTTTGTTTGCTTAGATTTTTAATTGGAATGTCGCTGAGGAGAGTAATTATGATTAATGTGCTGAATTTATTTTTGTTACATGTACGGACGACAGCAGGTCAAGCTACCCGAAACTCTCAGATATTTTCAATCAACATTGAGCTTTATTGCTTTAGGGGTAAAGTTGAAAATCGGATAAAGAAATCTTACCGTGCTGTCGTCTGTACGAGTCTTTGTGTTAGTATAACCCAATTGCAGTTTATCAATTTTATAAATGTAGTGTTGCAGAGAAAATATAGTATTTTTGGGCCGCTTGTATTATGTATATTTATTGGTCGTTTTTTTACATTAAGTCTAACCATGATCAAGATTTAAAATAAAAAGAAAGTGTGTTGATAATTATTCAATTCCCAATATCGTCGTCGTCGTATTGGCAATGTAATAAATAATTGTATTGAAACGTTATAAACGACTTTATATTTAAAAAAAAAAACTAATGTGACGTTCACTTCCAGCATTTACAGAAGGTCATACAAAGGCAATGAACAACTACCACACAAGTAATCACACAAGTACTGTAAAAATATTGGCAGAAAGTGACTGTTATTCTGTTCCTTGATTTATAACGAGATTGTGAGCAGTGTTGTTCTTTATCCAACTTCTGATGTCGGAGACAGCGACGGCAGAGCGGTTGGGTCAACAGCATCTTGGTGTAGTGGTACAGGTTCCATTTCGTAGGTGAGTTTTGAATTGAAGCACGACGTGTAGATATACCCTCCAATCTTCATAATAACAATTTGAATAGGCAAACCGACAGTTTCGGTTCGGAGAAGCGCCTTGGTCCGCGTCTCTATGCAAAGTGACCGTTCGACGAACCCCACTTTCCAAAGCGACTCTGTCCATGTGACGTCATCACAAAATAACGTCACAAGCGTTCGCCCCTCTACTACGTAAATCAAATCAGCAACTTCTATTAAAATTAATCGACGATCTCCGACATATATATGTCGGAGATCGTCGATATAATTTTTATAGAAGTTGCTGATTTAATTTACGTAGTAGAGGGGCGAACGCTTGTGACGTTATTTTGTGATGACGTCACATGGACAGAGTCGCTTTGGAAAGTGGGGTTCGTCGAACGGTCACTTTGCATCGAGACGCGGACCAAGGCACTACTCCGAACCGAAACTGTCGGTTTGCCAATTCAAATTATTATTATGAAGATTGGAGGGTATATCTACACGTCGTGCTTTAATTCAAACTCACCTACGAAATGGAACCTGTACCACCACACCAGGAGGCTGTCGACCCTACCGCTCTGCCGTCGCTGTCTCCGACATCAGAAGTTGGATCAAGAACTACACTGCTCACAATCTCGTTATAAATCAAGGAACAGAATAAGTCACTTTCTGCCAATATTTCTAAAGTACTTGTGTGATTACTTGTGTGGTAGCTGTTCACTGCCTTTGTATGAGCTTCTGTAAATGCTGGATGTACTGGCAGTGAGGCTGGAAGTGAACGTCACGTTACGAGGTGCGCTCAATTGCTGACACAGAAGAGATCGCTCCGCGTGATAGTGCGCTGCAGGAGTGCGCTGCAGGAGTCCGCTGCAGGCGTGCACGTGCGGCTGGACGCGGCGTTGTCGCGACAGTGCTGGCTGTTGCTTGGCGCGCGACAGTGCTGGCTGTTGCTTAGCGCGCTTTCGGAGCGCGCAAGGTGCGCTTGCGGAGCGCGCAGGGTGCGCTTGCGGAGCGTGCAAAGTGCGCTTGAGGAGCGCGCTTCTAGCTGCTTGGTGAATCACATCAATGGCATGTGGCGCTGCTAGAGCTGCGTGCGGCGCAGCCGGAGCTGCTTGCGGCGCAGCCGAAGTTGCGTGCGCTTTGCGGAACGCCCAAGGTTTCAAGACTTGAGCCTCTACTCTGCAGGCGATGAAAAGATGTCAAAATACCCAAAACGTTTGTGGTAACGTAATGGGGTTTTATGAGAGCTCAGAGATGTCTGGTGTGCAACGATTGACAACTGCCAAGTGGCAGGTCTTTGTGGAAAATTGCCATAATCCGGTGAGTCGTACTATTTTTATTTTGATTCCGTGGCCGAATGTTCTCTTGTCAAGCAATCTGTAATTTCATTGGTGTATGTACACACGCGCCAGTATATATACAGTGTACAAAGTTGAAGGTTGTGCCAGTGTATTGTGTACTGAACCATTTCTTTGCGACATGATCATAAGAGTTATTTGCAAATTTTATTTTTTGTACTACCCGTATTTTTTTGTTATAGTGGACTGAGAAATTTTAAATCAGGGTTTTAAAATTATGATGTCTGGTTTGTCTTTAATTTAAAACAAAAAGTTCACTGTGGCCTAAAGTTACGAGCTCACTTGAGGTTCTGATAGTATGTCTGGCTAGACTATTAAATCTTCTCAAGAGAACAAGCGGCAACGAACATAGAAATGAGTGCTATTTACGAAAAATCTAAATTTGATAGAAGTGAGCCAAAGTAATGAAATTTAATATTGGTGAGTTGTTTGATTGCGATAATGGTGATCGTTACCTATTGAAATCGTTGATTGGAAACAGAACTTATAAGTACCCCACGATCGCATAGGTACGAAAGATTTTTCCAAGTAATGTCTGCTGAGTTAGATTTTCAAAATGTAGAAGATGGTGAGGAGGGTGCCTCCGCCAGCAAATAGAACACGTATCATGGCTGAGTGTTCGCGCTGCTCGCACTAGTCTGTAGTCGTAACTGCAACCCAGTGAGAGGTTGTTCAGAGCGCGATGGGCAGCTAGTGGTGTGGCGGGGACACTAGTAGGTGTGGTCGCGCTGCTCGCACTAGTCTGTAGTCGTAACTGCAACCCAGTGAGGGGTTGTTCAGAGCGCGATGGGCAGCTAGTGGTGTGGCGGGCACACTAGTAGGTATGGTCGCACTGCATGCACTAGACTGTAGTCGTAACTGCAACTCAGTGAGGAGTTGTTCAGGGGGCGATGGGCAGCTAGTGATGTGGCGGGGACCTGGGTCTCAGAGGAGACTATTAGTTGTACGGTCATGTGTTGACCTGGGAGTCGTGGACTCTAGAGTTGGTCGTATCACAAGAGGTGATGACGATATGGGTGTCAACTATGAGTTGTCACTAGCTACTGTGGTAGCGGACCATGGTGTGTTTTCTTATTGAAGATTATGATTTTGATTTGATAATTATGAGGCTTGGAGGAACCTTTTGTGTTTTCTTTTTGAGATTTGATAATTATGAGGCTTGAAGGAACCTTTTGTGTTTTCTTTTTGGAATTTGATAATTATGAGGCTTGAAGGAAGCTTTTGCGTTTAAGTTGTTAAAATGATTAAGTTGGTTTGGTTTTCTAATAGTCATAGTAATTAAACGTAACGTGTGACTGTCAGGTTGACCGAGTCGGTTTTCTGTGCCTTTTTTTTAATTTGTTACAGACATGCACGAGGACGTGCAACGGGAAATATCGATGTTTGGCCGGAATCGGCGGTTGGCCTGGTGAACCGGATCCTGGACTCCGGGGCTGAGGGAGCTTCGGATGCGACTGGGATTGGCGCTGGGATGATGATGATGATGAAGATGATGCACGAGGACGTGCAACTAGTCAGGCTGGCCGTGTCGGAGATCGTCGATTAATTTTAATAGAAGTTGCTGATTTGATTTACGTAGTAGAGGGGCGAACGCTTGTGACGTTATTTTGTGATGACGTCACATGGACAGAGTCGCTTTGGAAAGTGGGGTTCGTCGAACGGTCACTTTGCATCGAGACGCGGACCAAGGCACTACTCCGAACCGAAACTGTCGGTTTGCCAATTCAAATTATTATTATGAAGATTGGAGGGTATATCTACACGTCGTGCTTTAATTCAAACTCACCTACGAAATGGAACCTGTACCACCACACCAGGAGGCTGTCGACCCTACCGCTCTGCCGTCGCTGTCTCCGACATATATATAAACCACCACGGAATAACTTGACTCCAGTTGCATATTTCTTGGGCGGAGTGGCAACGTCGCATTCTACAGGGTGGCGCAATAGAACGTGCATATTTAAAATAATTATTAAAAAATAAATACAAAAGGTATAGTTAAAATAAAACTAAGCAATTATTAAGTGATAACTGAAGTTTATTTTTTAAAAATAACATCATCTAAATGATGACCCTCTCTACGTTGGCACTCCTCTAACCGCAAACGGAAATTACCGAAAACTTTCTTAAGTAGTGCTGGTGTGATTGCTGCCATTTCACCACGAATATTCTGCTTGAGCTGACTGATGTTTCTCGGATTATTGGTGTAGACTTTGTGTTTGAGGTATCCCCACAAAAAAAAGTCGCAAAAAAGGCGTCAAGTCTGGACTGCGCGGAGGCCATGGGATATCACCTCTTTTCGAAATCAGTTTGCCAGGGAACATCTGCTTCACAACCGCCATGGAGTCATTTGATGTGTGACTGGTAGCCCCGTCTTGTTGGAACCAAGTCCTAGAGTTCTTTATTCTTGAATTTTCAAGTTCTGGGGCCATAAAACCTTCCAACATCGCAACAAAGCGTTCGGTATTAACAGTGATGTTTTGCCCCCGTGCGTTTTCAAAAAAATAAGGACCAATTATTCCTTTGGCAGAGATTGCGGCCCAAACTGTCACTTTAGGGCTATGTAACGGTTTTTGATGTTTGAGTCTGGGATTCTCACTATTCCAATAACGACAATTTTGGCGGTTTACGAACCCATTCATATGAAAATGTGCCTCATCAGAGAAAAGGATGTTTTCAAAATTTGAAAACCGATTGAGCATTTCATTAGCAAATGTGAGCCGTGCTATGAAGTCAGAGTCTTTCAATTCTTGAGTTAATTGCATCCAAGTTTAAAATTCGTTGCAAACTTCGTCGCGATATGTTTAGGACAGACGATCTCTTGTGAGTAGACATTTGTGAATCTTCTCGTACCGACTGCTTAACACTCTCAATATTGTCTTCGGTCCTAGATGTGCGTGGACGACCTTTTGCGTGTGGTTTAAACGTCGATCCAGTCTCTTCAAACCGCTTTATCCAGATTTTAATTAAATTAGCACTCGGAGCCTCCCTAATTTGCCGTACACCATACTCAGAACAAAATAGTCGCCTGATAACTACGTACGAACGAGAGTTTTCGTAAAATACGCGCACGCAAAATGCGCGACGCTTCCCGTCGAAGTGACTCATAGTGACTAAAACTTCATGAACCGCGCTACCCAACGATATCGGTCTCCCCTCGCACACGCCCCTTCTACCCCGCAAAAAAGATGATGCAATATGCACGTTCTATTGCGCCACCCTGTATTAAGCGATGCGGCCAAATATATTTGTAGTGACACTTGACATAAGTGTCAACCAATGTTTATTGTTTATGTTAATTTTAACTTCTGCAATAATTCTAAGTTTGACATTTCAATACAAACAAATTTTATATATTAGTAGATATTTGATATTTGTTTGGCAGCCATATTATGACGTGCCCTATTGTTCTCTCGGCGAGTCTCACGCGCTATGAGGGCGAGCGAGACGGCACCATCATATATTTCAATCGCGCGCCCGCGCCGCCGGTCCACTAACCAATACGTTCGCTGTCGCATGCTAGCTCCTCCGCGCTTAATATTATATTTATGTACTTTCGTTGTTTCTAATCTACGCTTAGTCTAATCTCCTTATCACTCCTTCTTCTTCTATGGTACTCTTCTGTGTTGTGAAACCTATTGTGAATGTGACTGTCTGCTGTGAAATAAACTATCTTTTCCGGTGTACCTTCGTGTATTATTTAAAAACAACAACACCTGAAGAACCTACATTGGTGACCCCGTCTTCGAACACTAGGATGGCGCAGAGCAAATCTACATTTGCACAGAATGACGAGGAGCAGAAAATAGCGGAAACATTCCGTGTGGGTGTGAGAATCCCACCGTTCTACCCGGAGAAGCCAGCACTGTGGTTTTCCCAAATGGAAGCGCAGTTTTTCCTCTCGAACGTAAAATCGGACGAAACAAAGTTTTATTACGTCATAGGGAACCTAGATCCACAGTACGCGGCGGAGGTCGAAGACATAATAGACTACCCTCCGGCCACAGAAAAGTATGAAAAACTCAAAGGTGAGCTCATTAAAAGGCTATCGGCGTCACGTGAGAAAAAGATAAAGCAGCTTCTCATGCATGAGGAATTAGGCGATCGGAAGCCGTCTCAATTTTATCGCCACCTGCTGCACCTAGCTGGTCCAGACGTCCCAGAGGAGTTCCTGCGGACAATATGGACGAGCCGCCTACCTAGCAGCACACAGGCTATAGTGGCATCACAGAGCAGGACAGACCTTCCAGAGTTAGCCGAGCTGGCTGACAGAATCCACGACGTGGTCGGCTCACAGTTGGCATCAACTTTAGCCATCACAACTGCTACAAGTACCGGTATAACTTCAGAGATAGCTGCCCTTACCCGACAGATGGAAAAGTTAGCAGAGAGGGTAGACAGACTGTCTCGAGGCAGAGAACGGTCCAGGAGTTCTACGCGTCGCCGTTCCAGTTCCAGCAGGTCACACTCCAGCTACCGAAATTTCCCCCAGTGCTGGTACCATCAGAATTTTGGGGAAAGGGCTAAAAAGTGCGTTAAGCCGTGCGACTATCCTACGTCGGGAAAAGTGCAGGGCAATCAGTGATGGCGACTGATGATTGTCCGAGTGCTGGTCGCTTATTTGTTACCGATCAAAGGTCGAAGATGCAGTTTCTGATCGACACCGGAAGCGATCTCTGTGTCTACCCACGATCGGCAATATCAAAACGGTTAGAAAAAAACAATTACCAACTGTGTGCTGCGAATGGGACGACTATATCAACATATGGGTTCATAAATTTAACTCTGAACCTAGGGTTGCGCCGTGACTTTGCTTAGCGATTTATTGTCGCCGATGTTACAAGGGCAATAATAGGCGTAGATTTTTTATCTTATTATAATTTGGTTATTGATTGCAGGAACCAACGCCTCACCGACAATCATACAACGCTCTCCACCCCGGCGTCACCTGTCCGTCGTTCTGATTACGTTTCCTAGGTGAGGGTAAGTTTGGGTGATTCCGCGTATACACACATACTACGGGAATTTCCCGACATCACTCGCCCACATGGTATACACCGCACTCCCAAACACAATACAGCACACCACATCCGTACTACACCAGGGCCGCCAGTATCCTGTACACCTCGTAGATTGGCTCCGGACAAACTTAAAATTGCTCAGGCCGAATTTGAGGCCATGCTAAAATGCGGAACCTGTCGTCAGTCGGAGTCACCATGGTCGTCACCTCTTCATCTAGCGCCGAAGAAAGATGACGGATGGCGCCCCTGCGGCGATTACAGGATGCTGAATGCACGTACTATCCCAGACCAGTACCCTATCCGACACATCCAAGACTTTGCTCATAGTCTCTCTGGCTGTACCGTTTTCTCTCAGATCGACCTGGTGAAAGCTTACAACCAGATTCCTGTGCATTCAGACGACATCCCGAAGACTGCGATCACAACGCCGTTCGGTCTTTTCGAATTCCCTTACATGACGTTCGGTTTACGTAACGCCGGACAGACGTTTCAACGGTTCGTAGATGAAATGCTCAGGGGTCTGGACTTCACGTATGCTTACCTGGACGACTTCTTGGTCTACTCGAAAGACCAGAAGACCCACGAGCACCGCTTACGTCAGCTTTTTGCGAGACTGAGGGACTACAGTATGGTCATTAATACTTCCAAATGCGTCTTCGGAGTAGCGGAGGTAAACTTCTTGGGCTACCACATCTCAGCCAAAGGCTCTAGGCCATTGCCATCCAAAGTCGAGGCCATAGAGAATTTTCCCGCTCCCAAAACCGTAAGAGAGCTACGGAGATTCCTTGGGATGCTCAATTTTTACCGCAGGTTCATCCCAGGCGCAGCAAACTTCCAGGCTCCCCTTAACGCCCTGCTTATTGGATCGGTTAAGGGTTCACATCCAGTCGACTTCACACACGAAGAGAACGAGGCATTCCAGAACTGCAAAAGGAGCCTATGTCAAGCGGCACTTTTGGCTCATCCTGATTGCAACGCTAAGCTGGCGTTGGTCACGGATGCGTCTGATAAAGCCATGGGCGCGGTCTTGCAACAACTGAACGCGGGAGCATGGGAACCCCTTGCCTTCTTTTCGCGAAGGTTCAGCTCGGCACAGGTGAAATATTCACCCTACGACCGCGAACTGCTCGCCATTTACGAGAGTGTGAAGTATTTTCGACACATGCTGGAGGCTCGTGACTTTGTGATTTACACAGACCACAAGCCTCTCACATTTGCCTTCCACTCTCGTAAAGAAAACTGTTCCCCACGACAATTTCGCCACCTGGACCTCATAGCCCAATTCACGACAGACATCAGGCACATATCCGGGAAGAACAATGTCGTGGCGGATACCCTTTCCCGCGTTGAGGCGATTACCCAGCCAGTAACCGCTGAAAGGATCGCTGCAGCACAACTAGAGGACCAAGAGCTCAAGCAACTCCTAGCAGGGGAAAACGCTTTACGCCTGCAGCTAGTCAGCATACCAGCATCGCAGACACAAGTGTACTGCGATGTCAGCACCCCTTCGCCAAGACCTTTTGTCCCCAAAGAATTACGCAGGGCCATTTTTCTCAGCCTACATTCTTTCAGCCATCCAGGCACCAAGGCGTCAGCAAGATTAGTTGCTGACCGATATGTGTGGCCTGGCGTAAGAAAAGACTGCCGAGAGTGGGTTCGCTCTTGTCTAGCTTGCCAGCGTTCAAAGACCACGCGGCACGTCTTTGCTCCACTAGGAGCCTTCAAACTGCCTAAATCGAGGTTCGCATTCATACATATCGACCTCGTAGGACCTTTGCCCTTATGCCAAGGTTTCCGCTATTGTCTCACAGCCATCGATCGCTTTACGCGATGGCCTGAGGCAATACCGTTAGCAGAAATAACTGCAGAAACAGTGGCAAAGGCTTTACTGAGTGGCTGGATCGCTCGTTTCGGCTGCCCTGCTGATAGAGGTAGGCAGTTCGAATCGTCACTCTTCAAATGCCTGTCTGAAATTGCAGGATTCCAACATCGCAGAACAACTGCATATCATCCTGCCTGTAACGGACTGGTGGAAAGATTCCACCGTCAACTCAAGGCCGCGATCATCTGCCATGCAAATGACAGTTGGGTGGAATCTCTTCCAATAGTCCTGCTAGGCATACGCAGCGCTTATAAAGAGGACGCCCACGCTACTGCAGCCGAACTTGTTTACGGTCAACCAATACGCCTGCCCGGCGAATTTTTCGACCCTCAGGCTGACGAGACCGGCGACATAACCACATACCTGTCAAGACTTCGGAGTATTTTCCGGAATCTGCAACCATCACCAACAAGCAAGCACAAAAGAAGTCCTAAAACATTTATTTACAGGGAATTAGCTTCCTCTACCCACGTTTTCCTTAGAGACTGCACTGCCGGTGGTAGTCTGAAACCGGCATACTCTGGTCCTCATAAGGTCATAGAAAGAGGAGAAAAGGTGTTTAAAATCGTGGTTAATGGTAAACAGGTAACCGTATCGATAGATCGCATCAAACCGGCCTTCACACTGTGTGATCCTGACAGTTTACCACCCTCACCTTATACCAACACTAACATACACCACAACACACCGCAGCCACCACTCAACACTATTCACCCAACGCGGATAGCCGAAACTTGCCTTCGTCTGACGATGCCGTCGTTAGAACGACGCGGTCAGGACGTCGCGTTAAATTCCCCGACTATTATCGCCCTTGACGGTATCTGGAGGGGGGTGATGTAGTGACACTTGACATAAGTGTCAACCAATGTTTATTGTTTATGTTAATTTTAACTTCTGCAACAATTCTAAGTTTGACATTTCAATACAAACAAATTTTATATATTAGTAGATATTTGATATTTGTTTGGCAGCCATATTATGACGTGCCCTATTGTTCTCTCGGCGAGTCTCACGCGCTATGAGGGCGAGCGAGACGGCACCATCATATATTTCAATCGCGCGCCCGCGGCGCCGGTCCGCTAACCAATACGTTCGCTGTCGCATGCTAGCTCCTCCGCGCTTAATATTATATTTATGTACTTTCGTTGTTTCTAATCTACGCTTAGTCTAATCTCCTTATCACTCCTTGTTCTTCTATGGTACTCTTCTGTGTTGTGAAACCTATTGTGAATGTGACTGTCTGCTGTGAAATAAACTATCTTTTCCGGTGTACCTTCGTGTATTATTTAAAAACAACAACACCTGAAGAACCTACATATTCGTCGATAGGACATTATACTCGATAAAATTTTTTTCAACAATTTCATGCATTAGTGGATCCGTAACGGCTAAATTTTTTGAACCCACGCGGACTTTTTAGCTCTAAATATATTTCAAAAATCAATAACTTGTGTTGATCCATTTATATACTCGTACTTCCAGTAATACTTCTTTTGATCCGATACCTATACCGTAATGGTTGATCAATTATGAATTTATTAAACCTAATCTAGATATATTATATTCGCAATGCTCCATAGATTGTAAGATCTATATATATTTTTTAACAATTTCATGCATTAGTGGATCCATAACTATTTTTTTTTTTTAATTCACGAAGACTTTTTGGCTCGGAATATATTTCAAAAATCATTGACTTATGTTGATCCATTTAGCTATTCGTACTTCGTAATACTAATTTTGATCTGAATAAGTACTGATACCGTACCGGTCGATCACTTATGTTTAGTATGAAGTCAAAGTTATTGTTTTTAATATTTAAAGATGTGGAATTTTACGTATGGGGTTTTTATACTTTATTTCTAATTTACTATTTATTTTAAGTTTTTAAACTCTATTCATCGAAACCAATCTAATGAGTCCAAAGACGATATCGCCGCTGTATGTTTTGTGCTGAAAATATTGTGTGGACGGCCTCGGTTACATAAACTGCTTTCGTAGAAATTGTATGCGAATACATATTATTATTGAAGTTTAAGTTTTAAGGGTTGAATTTTACGTAGCGGTTTTTAGGTATTAATCAGTAAGAAATTATTCCGCCCAAACAGAACGCATATTATAATAATGATACACTAAAACAATAAAAACACATAATAAAGAAAAAAGAAAAATAAAACAAAAAATATAATTTACTAAAAAGCCTCGTACTCAATATAAAACAATGTTTTCCTGATGTCATAACCCGGGTCAGGAGTTTTGGCGGGAAAGTTAAGCTGAGAGTCACGTTAATTTTTCATTGGAGTTTTAAATTATTTATAGTGATGTTTACTAAACAAAAGTGCATGATTTATATAGAAAAGTGCATTCAGCAAATAATTCATAAAGAACATTGAGATATCGCAGCGTAGTGTGTACAATAAACATGTGTACCTCATTAATAATATTTTTATAAATTAAAAAGATACAACTCATGCGGTTGAGTTTATCTTTTTTAATTTAGTGGAAATAAAATCATATTTGCTACTTAGTAAACACATGACATTCAGCTAGACTTTCCCGCCAAAACTTAAAAAGAAAACTATATTCGAAACATGGAACACCGAGGAGGTAACTAATAAAAGGTTTTATTTAAATTTCGGACTTTCTTGCATTAGACAAAAAAAAAAAAAAACAAACATCATAATAGCGCCATAGCGCGGGAAAAATTATTATTGTTCATTATTCGTCACCGAACTTAAAAAATAAAATTATGTTTTCGATAGCCACGGATTGTTTTAGAAAAGTAGTTAGTAAGTGCCTGCGTGATTTGACCGTATACTGCTTAGTATGATACTATTGTCATGGGCAGCAGCGCGGGCGTTGAGACGAGAGGATTCGACCTCGGGCCTTTTTTCTAATACCGGGAATGAACTTATATTGGAAATAGCAATAAAAAGTTAGTAATCAATGTCAAAATCCTATAAAATTTAAATTATCAACAGAAAAATTATATTCTTTTCGTAATTTAAATCTTTTTTTTTTTTATGTATATTCACCGATTACTGTAAGACACCTTGTTGGCGAGTCGCCTCTGCCCAATACCGCGACTCGACGAAAAATTCTTAAGAAGCCCCCTTCTTAAGAATTTTGATGATAACTTGACTTGACTTACCTATGTTGATACTGTTTCAACCGGTGTGTAGTGGATGTAATGGTCTGCCTCGCTTTGTTACCCGATGTATGCCCTCTACGTTTCGCCCACGCTCGATGTGAACCTCTCCATTCCTTAGTCTGTAGGGATTAAGCAATCATCATTTGCTTGTTATGGAACTAAGTGCACAGGGCTAACAGGACATATTCATGGCATCCATGGTACAACCAGGTATTCATGTTGATATCGCTGACTGAAAATTGGAAGCTGCCTGTTGTCTACTTTTAACTGCTGAAACGAAGGCAAATTTAATTAGGAACTGCTTAGAAAGATATCATGATGCTGGAGTTTCAGTAGTAAGCGTTACATTTGATGGATGTTTCGCAAATTTGTCAGCTGCTAAAATTCTAAGGTGTTATCTAATTGATCCAAATAATTTTGTGACCCATTTTCCGCACCCATGTACTGAAGACAAGACAGTACTCAAGATAAGACGTGTATATTTCTTGATCCATGTCATGTAATAAAGTTAATAAGAAATACTTTTAGAAAAAAAAAAGACTATCGATGAAGATGGCGAAAAAATTAAATAGCAGCTATTGATCAATCTGAATAATCTGCGAACGGAAGAAAGTCTGCGATTCAGTAACAAATTAACACAATGTCACCTCCACGTTCGTAACCAGATAATGAAGGTCAAGCTGGCTACGCAATTATTAAGTATGAGTGTAGCAAAAGCACTGCTTTTATGTGACCAGGTATTAAAATCGTCACAAATTCTAGACTCGTCAGGAACTGTTAATTTTTTAAAAAACATGAATATTTTTTTTTATATAATGAATTCAAGAGTGTCACTTTTGTGGATTCAAGCAACCAATTGATGCTTAAAATAAAATTAAACCTGAAGTATTTGAATTCCTTGAAAAGAAGTACATATTAAATTTGGAATTTTATATATACGTTTCATAAACGGTTGAAACAAAGTGAATATCTCGTGGATAGTGCGTGATGAGGTGAGGGGTACAAGGAAGCGGGCGACAAGTCGAAACTTGAATTGTAGTATTGCGCCGCTCTTCGGGCGCTGTGTTTGTCTGTAGGAGGCCCCATTGTGTTTTTTGACGTAAAAGTAAGTATTTTTGTACCTACATTTTTTCAATTATTAAGATTTTGTTTATAGTTGGATGATTGAGAGTTTTGTTACAGTTGAATTGCAGTTTGTACAATATAGTAGTATGATAAGTTTTTAATTTAATTTATTATCATTCGTACTGTGAACCGTTTTATACTAAGATGGGGGGGTGGGTACAGTTGAAACATTATTTGTGGGTACGGTTGAAACAGTTTATTAATTAAACTTATTGTTTCTCAGATGCCAAGAGTGCGCCAAAGAAAGACTACGAAAGGTCGAGCCGACTTATCAACGTACAAACAAGTCTATGAAGATGTGAAAGCGGGATCTTCGTTAAGAACAGCAGCAGAAAAAAATGGACTGAACCACTGTTCCCTGTTCAGATATATACGTAAACGAGATGCGACTGATAACGATGAAAATCAAGAAATGGGATATAAGGCTAGGGTTGCCACCCGTACTTTATTATAAAGTATTGTACTTTATTTTGGGTAAACGTACTTTATACTTTATGAGGGCAATAAAGTACGTGAAAATACTTTTTTTTTACCTATTTTGACTTTTAAAGGTTTTATTTAATTGTTTACTAAAAGAAACAAAAAGGTCAAGCGATTATTTGCGTTAAACGAAACGGATCGCGTCGATAAAGTTAAATGCTGAGCAGCACTATCGCTTTTGAACGTAACGAGCAGTTATGGATGCACATAACTGTATCTCACGAAATACATCTAAGAAACGATTACTGGAATCGGGCTCTGACTTAGAGTTGGACTGCTGTAGTGAGTGTAGTGACTCTGACTGCAGTACACCGAAAAAATGCTTAAAAAAAATGAAGAAATGAAAACAAAACGAAGGCAAAAGTACAAAAGTCTGTGGGAAAAAGAACATGGTGCTTGGTTAACCAATGACCCTCAAAATGAATATAATGCGAAATGCAAATTATGCGGAGTGATTTTCGCTATTTCTTCAGCTGGAATAGGACAGGTTAGTGGAAAAAACTTAATCTAAGGTAGATGTGTGTATGTGTGAGTATGGGTGGGACAAACGAGCATCCATGGAAAGAATTAGTATCACTAACACTATCATCATAATTAATCTTTGGTTTCTTGGTGGTGTGGTGGTGAGGTGATGGGTTTATTATTGGTTTACAGGCTAAGCAACACCTGCAAACAAAACAGCATAATCGAAATCTGAGATGAAAAAATCTAGTGGACTGCTTGAAAAATTTATTGGGCCTGCTTCTGCTTCCACTTCGTCTCAAGGTTCATTTTACAGTGACAAAGACAATGTTACAGCTGCTGAGCTAGCCTTAACACTGTTAAGCATAATTTGTCTTACAATAGTATGGACTGCACAGTTAAGTTAAATAAAATTATTTATGTTAATTCAAGCACGTATTCGTCTAGCTAGGACCAAAATGGAAGCACTAGTTACAGAGGGGTTTGTTGGGTCCATATGCTTTACAAAATGTAATAGATGATTTGAATTCAAATAATTTATATTTCTGCTTGCAAACGGATGCTTCCAACAAGAAAAATATAAAACTTTTCCCTTTAGTTGTGCAATATTTTACAGCCAAAAATGGCATTCAAAGTAAATTAATTGATTTCTATGAAAACAGCAATGAATCAGCTGATGGCAAGTTTCATGCAATTGAGAAGTCAATAGAGCAATGCAAATTATCTTTTAGTAATATATCTGGGCTAAGTGCAGACAATACAAATGCAAATTTTGGAATTAACCACTCATTATTTACAAACATTAGAGATTTGGTGCCGGACTTGATCAAGGGAAATTGTCATGCTCATATAGTGCACAATTGCATGAAACATGCCATGAACTTTTTGTCCTATGACATTGAGAATATTATCCTTAAAATCTATGCTCATTTTTCCCACTCGGCTGTTCGGAGAGAAGAATTAAAAAAATTCATAGAATCGGTCGATGGGGATTTTCATGAACTCAAACGCCATGTCGGAACTAGATGGCTCTCTCTTCCACCGTGTATAGATACCATATTGTTAAATTGGAGAGCAATTAGAAATTATTTTGTGAGCCTAGGAGAAGACTGCCCAATGATTATACAAAATTTATTATTGCTGAATACCAGTGATAATCATGACGTGATTGATGTTTACTTTAATTTTTGTAGCCATATTTTAAATTTTTTTTTTTTTTTTTTTTTTTTTTTTTTTTTTTTTTTTTTTTTTTTTTTTTTTTTTTTTTTTTTTTTTTTTTTACAAATCACACAGATTGAGCTAGCCCCAAAGTAAGTTCGAGACTTGTGTTATGGGATACTAACTCAACGATACTATATTTTATAATAGATACATATATAGATAAACATCCAAGACCCAGGCCAATCAGGAAAAGATCGTTTCCCATCATGACCTGGCCGGGGATCGAACCCGGGGCGTCCACGTCGCAGTCAGGCGTGTTGACCGCTGCGCCATGGAGACCGACCGAAATGTGTTTACTAAAACTGTAAAATTCTTAGAAGGGAATAACATAACAATTTTGGATGTATACAATACTAGCTTTCCGCCCGCGGCTTCGCCCGCGTTAACTTCGGTTATATCGCGCATTTTAGATTTCTCTCGGGAATATCAATTTTTTTCGGGATAAACCTATTATTATTTAATCCGGACATCTAACTTTACGTCTGCAAAATTTCAAAGCAATCGGTTCAGGAGTTACGGCGTGAAAGTGGTACAAACAAACTCATTTTCCGATGTATAATATTAGTAAGGATATATTTGGTGTACACGTACAAATATTCCAGTAATCTGCCTTGGGAACTTGATGTTTTTTAGGACCAAAAGTAGCCTATGTTACTCTCCATCTTTTCAACTAACTGTATGCCAAAAATCAGGTCGATTGATTGCTTAGCTACGGCGTGAAGGAAGGACAAACAAACAAACAAACAAACACACTTTCACATTTATAATATTAGTATGGATATATATATATATATATATATATATATATATATATATATATATATATATATATATATATATATATATATATATATAGCTTTCTCCCGCAGCTTCGCTCGCGTTAAATTCCCACGACAACAATTTTTTCTGTGTATTACAATAATAATGGGATAAGTAGTTGGATTATGAAAACGTAAAAGAAGTATGTTTTTCTGAAAGAGACATTGATTTAGATTCATGAACACCAAAATGAGATTTATTTTAAGACGCTGCTGTACACAATATTGTTTGTTTTCCCATTTGGTGCCAAAATAAACAAATTTTGAGGACTGGACACACGCGAACACGCTACATATAGCTGCCCATGGGAAAAGCATGGCTTTTCCAGATGCACTCCTACAACCTGCAATGTTTGCCCTTGGGCCTTATTTATTGTTATTGCAAAACTTATCTTTACCGGAAACTGAACTCTTTTAAATTGGAATGGTAAATCAGTAGGGATAATTGGGATTCGAGGTATTATCACACTTTCCCCTTTACCTACGCCTGTTAGAATAGTGGCGCCAATTATATTTTGCCCTAATTGAGTTACCCTAAGTCTAGTCCCATTGCACAAACGGGGTGCATCTAAATTTCGCATCAGCATGATAGGTACACCTACCTTTAAATTTAGCTTATGCGATGGAACACCTGAAAGTTCAAGCGAGTATCCTATACTTATTACTAAAACTATTAAGAATATATTCAAAAAAAAAAAATGTACCTAAAATGAAAATCAATTCTTTAATATTAGTTGGGATACTTAATCTAATCTATACCAAATACTTAGTTATGTACCTATGTAAATTAAAAATTAAAGTAACAAATCAAATAGAAAAACTTAAACCCAAATATAACAGCACAGGAATAAAAAAGACAAAACTAATTTATATGCAAAGTTAACGAAAACAAATGACCAAACGAAGGTATTTATTAGCGAGCGAAGACAAATGAACGAAGCTAGCTAGCGCCAGTGAAGTAAGTGTCTGTCTGATCATCTGGGAAAAAATAACCATAGCGCGATTTAAAATATAGTCAACGCCATCTAGTGTCTTAAGCATTTAGCGTCATCTTTGAGCAATACATCGGTTTTGCTCAAATTTTATCTTACTTTAATATACATCATGCTAAAGTTTTAAGTTTGGATGGAGGACTGAAATCATTTGGCTGAAATTTGAAAAGAAGATGGTTTATATCTTGGATTAATATATAGGCTAGGTACATTGTATCCCGAAAAGATTGAAAGTTCGTTTAGGAATAACTATAGCAGTACTTCGAAAATCCACGCGGACGAAGCTGCGGGTAACATTTTCGAGATGAAAAGTACCCTTGTCCATACTCTTAATTGTATACATACATAGTATTAATGGAAAAGCGCAAAATGAGAAAACCGTTTTTCCCTTTGGGCTCACTGACCCCGGGAAAAACAACAAAAAGTTCAAATTCTTACATTTATTTTTTGATTTTTCATACAAATTGACAGAGTCGAGTTTTGGATTTGTATGAAAAATGAAAAAATGAAGTTGAGAATTTGAACTTTTAAGTATTTTTCCCGGAGTCAGTGACCCCAAAGGGAGAAACGGTTTTCTCATTTTGCGCTTTTTTATTAACACGTTGTACATGTGAAAAAAAGATTTATTGAGTAGATAAAGCGTGAAGAAAACAGTTAAAGAGGTAACAGTTAAAGAGGATCCCGCGGGGAACAGTAGATACTTTCTTCCGGGATAAAATGTATCCTATATCCTTCTCCGTACCACAGACTAAGTTAAAGAGGTAACAAACATATAAATAATTACACTGTTAGTAGCCCGCCCGTGTTAATTTAGATCCCACGGGAACAGATAAAAGGTGTCCTATGTCCTTTCTCGTTACGCAGACTATGTGTATGCAAATATTAAATATTATTAAATAATTATATTGTTATTTCTTGCCCGTGGCTCCGCCCGTCGTTGCTCCGTCCGCGTTAATTTCGATCCCACGGGAACAGTAGCTACTTTCTTCCGGGATAAAATGTGATATCCTTCCCCGTACCCTAGACTATGTGTATGCAAATTTTCGTGATGATCGGTGCAGTAGTTTAAGCGTGAAGAGGTAACAAACAAACAAACAAACAAACAAATAAACAAACAAACAAACAAACACACTTTCGCATTTATAATATTAGTTGGGATTATGCACAATCTTAGGAAAGAATTAATGAAAAGAAAAGAAGATCTCTTTTTTGGATATGAAACTGGAAAAAAGATTAAACAAATCGAGATGTCCTCGCCTGAAGTTAGTCAAAAAATTCATAGAAACTTTATATTGTACTTAGACAAAGCCTTAATGTACCTGGATAAATGGTTCGATTTCAATCACACAAATTGGCTCTTTTCACTGAGCAACATAAATTTAAAAAGTGATGTTGAATATCAACACTTTTCTCACTTAGTAGAAACTTTGAAACTGCAAAAACTTAATATTAACATGGATGACCTGTATGAAGAAGTTTCTTTATTAAAAGAGTTATATGCACAAGTTAATCATTCTAAAGATTTTTTGGAATTATCTACATCACAGAAGTGGCAAAAAATTTTTCAAAGTAGTAATGATTTCGTAAATATATATAAAATCGTGTCATTTCTGCTATCCATTCCTGCCACTTCAGCATTTACAGACAGAGTTTTTTCTCTGATGAATGCTAAGTGGCGGGACGAACGAAACAGAGCGTCCCTAAATTTAATAAAAAACGAATTATTTATATATTTCAATCTAAACATAGATTGTAAAGATGCGGTTAAGACGTTCTTTGATAATAAATATTTGTTAGATGTTGCCAGAAGTAACAAAAAATATGTATGGAAAAAAATAGCAGTTTAAATAAATAATACTTTATTTTCAGATCTTGTACTTTATTTTTTTATCTTAAAAAGTAAATACACTCTATTTGCTTAAAAAAAAGGTGGCAACCCTATATAAGGCCCACAATCGTGTGTTTAACCAGGAACAAGAGCGTGAGTTATCTAAATATTTCGTCGGTCCCTATTAACATTGTCGTATGTGCATTTTTGCCATTTCTTTTTTATTTCATTAATCACTCTTAAAATGTCCCTTCTTTTAGTAGGTAAAACGAAAAAAAGAAAAATATAAGTAATTTTCAAAATAACCACGTTAACATTGTCGGATATTGTCATAACCGCCAGTTAACAATGACTGATGTCAACTCGCGACAATGTTTGCGGGGCACGAGGGGCGGCGGCGCGTGCGGTTATGGCAGTACGGACCATGTTACAGGTGTCGTGTCGCACATTGTATGAGATTGCAGGCCAAAGATATTTTTTATTTTACCTTTGTTCTTTATAACAACCATAACGTCTACAAGGTCCGCCCGCTTAATAAAACTAGCCACTAAACAATCTGAACAATATTATGTAGATAAAAACAAGAGTATGGGGTTAAATATTTTGAGTAATGCAGATGAAGATGAAAAAACAGGTACTTAAAAATTTATTATTATTTTATTACTAACACAGCTTTTCGAACATAATACTAACTATTGAAAAAACAAACTATTTAATACTTACTTTTATATTTAAAGTAAGTATGCAATTAGTTCAGTTAAAATTGTAGGAAGTGACATAACCGACATTGTTAACTGTCTTTTATGAAGTAAAATATGTCGGTAGTGTCACATCCAACATTGTTAATCGTTTTTTGTGAGATAAAGTATGTAGGTAGTACCAGATCCGACTTTTTTAGTAGTTTTAATTTACGTTCTATTTGTCGGATGTGTTACTTCCAACTTTGTGAACTGTATTTATTTTAAAACGTTTTGTTGAATATGTGTGATATCTAACAATGTTTTATTCAGTTTAATGTTGGTTTTATAAATAGTCTTTATAAAAATGCTTTTTGTCACGTTTGTGTCATTTAAACTGGTTTAGCTCTACTGATTATTATAATTTTCGCGAGACAAGGTGCATAAAAATTGACCTTGTTTTTTATTTATCGCTATATTAGTATCTAACTTTTTTTCAGTTAATAGAGAATCTCCATTACCAAGTGGTTTCCAAAATGAGTTCATTAAGTTGAATGAAATGCTTGATGACGTTTTCAATGAAGATGCAGTTCCAGAAAGAGAAAATAATGAACCCACTGTTTCTCACCACCAACCATCTGAACCATCTGCTTATTTTGAAATTCCTACTAAAAGTAATGTTGCTGTTAACCACGAAAAAATATCGAAAACACCAATAACGTCCCCATCTTCTCATGAAAATAACAATGACGCCGCAATATTACGTATTCTCAAACTGAGTTCACAGTTTCAGAAAACGTGGCACCACCACCACCAAACTTGACCAACGACGACTTATATGGAAACTTACCTACCTTACCTTCAGCAAAACGTGGCGCATACGAAATGTCTAGTTGTTTCTATCAGTTTATGAAACAAAAAGTTTTACAAAATGGAGTAAAAACATTTTGGTTCTGGTCAGATAATTGTGCGGGGCAAAACCTGAATCGCATTGTTTTTGCTCTTTACCTTATAGCCGCGAAAGAATTTGGAGTCACAATCACCCATCGTTTTATGGAGAAAGGTCACGCCCAGAAAGAGGGTGATAGTGTCCATTCAACTATTGAACGTGCAAGTGATCGCAGGCTGATTTATATGCCAGAAGAATGGTTCTGTCTGGTTCGCTGGGCTAAACCCATATATAGTGAAAGAGATGACAACCTCTGACATATTTGACTTTAAATCACTGCTACCAAAAAATAATTGGTCAATAAACAGTGACAATGAGAAAATTCAGTGGACTCGCTTAAGAAAGGTGGCGGTACTTGCACAGCACTATGATAGGATTGAATAAAAGTATAATTTTGAAGATGGCCCGAAAACTATAACCGAAACACTGAAAGGCTATCTTGATTAGAATTTCTAATCAAGCAAGCTTATAATGGGGATATTTTTATCAGTCGTGAAAAATATCAAGATTTAATTAACATGTGTCAAAGTGGAATAACTCCGGAGAAATAACACAGTTATTAACAAAACTTAAAATTTGATCAAAATACCCGCAAGTCACATGTAAACACTGATGAGGAAGATTAATTAAAGTATAACTCTTAAGTCTGATTCTTATTTTGTTCCTATGTTATAATAATAAAACCTGAAATGTGATAATAATGTGCTATTATTAAAATAATGATACTTGTTAAGACTGAATATTTATTTTAAATAAGAGTTTTTAAAATAGAGTAATTTTGTAAACTTTTCACTTAATCTAAGAGTGTCATGTAAGTTATGCTGATTTTATTCTTTATGCTTTATGTTAAGAATAAGGTGTTTTTGGACAAAAATAATGTAGGTGAAGAATTTTATAATTTTTTTGTTTCGGATGTGTACTAAGTCTCACGATTTTTATTTTTATCCTTTTCACGGTTTTTACTAATCTACACTAATATATAAAGCAGAAGAGTTTGTTTGAACGCGCTAATCTCAGGAACTATTGGTCTGATTTGAAAAATTCTTTTTGAGTTGGATAGCCCATTAATCCAGGAAAGCTTTAGGCTATATAACATCACGCTGCGACCAATAGAAGCGGAGCATAACTAACTCCACGCGAACGAAGTCGCTGGGGGCCGCTAGTTACTTATAAAAGCCTTTTGATCCTTTTAAGGCTGTGTATTGTGAAGTCAGGTTGTTTTATTTTGAATTATACTTCTGGAGTTTTTTTTTTCTGATATTAATTTTATAAGCTTTTCGGTTTTTATAAGCTCGTATAAAATTGAAGTTGTTTTTTATGGTCCTAGAGTTTTGTTTTGATTGCTATTGAATTTTGCAATAAATATCTAGTTACAAAGATATTTAAAAATTGTTTTATTTATAATTTTTATTTAGATACGACAGACATTGGTCTAGGATTTTCAATTAACAGTTACGTATGTGCCACTTCCAACAAATAATCAATAATTTTATACACATAACAATGTCGTATGTGGCACTTCCAACAAATAGTCAATTTATTTGTACATGTAACATTGTCGTATGTGGCAGATCCGACAAAATACACTTGATTTGATACGGTTAAAAAAGTCTTTTGTGACTTTTAACATACTTAGAAAACCAATAATAGTAATTTATTATCATACAAATAAACTTTTAAACTTGTATTACAATTCTGATAGTTTCTGTTAACCCAGTTCGTATAATAAAAAAAATATCAACAATTCAAACTTTGCCGCGCTCTCCTGTAAAGTAGTCGATTTTCACATCCGACAATGTTAATAGGGACCGGCGATTTAATAAGATGTGCAGATATATATTTTGGCCTAACTAAAAAGGATGTTATGAAATTGGCATACGAACTAACCATCAAGTATGACTTATCACGACCTCGGACTTGGGATGACAACGAAATGGCTGGCGAAGAATGGTTTCGCAAGTTTATGATAAGAAATCCTGACCTGTCAGTACGTGCAGCACAGGCTACAAGTCTTTCTAGTTTTAATAGGAACAACGTAGATGCTTTCTACGACAATTTAGCTAATGTTATGGACCGCTATAAATTTGAACCACAAGATTATAACTACTGTGCAAAAACCCGACAGAATAATAGCTAGACGTGGTGCTCGTCAAGTGGGTTCAGTAACTTCGCCGGAGGGGGGTACTTTAGTTACAGTAGCCATTGCAGTCAATGCCATTGGTAATGCTATTCCTCCGTTCTTCGTCTTTCTACGTGTGCGATACCAAGATCACTTTATCAGGGAAGGACCAGTAGGATCTGCTGGAAGTGCAAATCCTTCAGGCTGGATGCAGGACGAATCATTTATACTTTTCCTGGATCACTTCAAAAAACATACAAATGCTTCGCCTTCGCATAAAATTTTATTTGTCCTTGATAACCACGCCTCACATATATACATTAACGCACTAGACTTTTGCAAGACGAATGGTATTGTAATGCTATCTTTCCCTCCCCATTGCTCCCACAAACTCCAACAACTTGATCGATCTGTATTCGGTATACTGAAGAAAGCTGTAAATTCGACCTGCGATGGATGGATGCGAAGCCACCCCGCAAAAACAATGACAATATATGACATCCCAGGGATTTTAACTACTGCTATACCACTTGCTCTCACACAATCCAATATTCAAGCTGGCTTTCGCACTACTGGGATTGTTCCTTTCAATCGACATTTGTTCACTGAACTCGATTTTGCACCTGCATTTGTGACAGATAGGCCAAATCCAATCGAAACAGCTGATGGTCTTAGTCCGAATACCAGTATACCTGGGGATAAAAAGCCACCACCGTCGTCTTCCATTTTAATCCTAGAACCACACGAAGAGTTGGAGGAGCCTACTAACGCAGCTCTTTTTGTGTAGATGTTATTTTGTATTATTATTGAGATTGTGTTTTTGTGAGAAGATATGCCACAATGTTCACAAGCACTACATAAAGAACAAGAAAACATTATTGCGAATCCAACACCTTTGATTACACTACCCGAACATCAAAGTAGTAGTAGTAATGTTTGGCTTTCACCAACACCTTCTACAAGTTTTCAATCCATTCTTGTGTCAACAAATCAAACGGAAAATGTCACGACTTCGACTACACCATCTTTAGTATTTTCTCCGGAAGCAGTACGACCACTACCAAAAGCGCCTCCAAGGAAATCAACAAATAGGGGCCGAAAATCAAGGAAATCTACAAGATATACAGACACACCTGAAAAAAAGAGATAAGAAGAGAATATGAGACCAGAATCGAACGAACCAAAGCTAAGCAAGTTCAGAGAACATTAGATGGAAGAAAGACTAAAAGAAATATTAAAAACAAAAAAAAAAAAACTAACACGCGACAAGAATCATCATCAGAAGAAGAAGAGTGCTGCTGTGTTGTTTGTATGTCAGCATATTCAGAAAGCAGAGGGAAAAATGGATACAATGTACAGTATGTAAAATGTGGGCGCGTGAAGCGTGCGCGAAAGGTAGCCTTACTTATATTTGTCACAATTGTGACTCCGGATGATCTCCTAACCATTGTTTTTGTTTAAAATTTTAATTTTTATTGGTAATGGTTATGTCTTTCTTTTTATAGTTTATAATTAAAAGTGTTGATAGTTAAAAATTATAATAGCATGTTTGCTTGGTAACTTTATTTTAAAAATATTATCGCTACCAACATCTGATTATTATTTAGTTTAAGTTGTACTTAATATAAAACTTTGAAGGCTGATTACAAATAATGTTAGATTATAAATATAATAATAATAAAGCTTGTTTATTCCATGCAAATACATATTAATTAATTAAAAACTAGTAAAAAAGATTAATGCGTGGACCCCGTTCGGGTAAAAGCCTCCCCCAAGGAATGCCATTCTTCTCTATCCTTAGCTCTTTCCAGCCACTCTTCACCTGCGCATGCTACGATTTCGTCTGCCCATCTGGATCTCGGACGGCCTCTTGATCTGGTGCCTTTTGGCCCGGGCCACTTTACCGACCGTAAACTCCATCGTCCTCGTAAAAATTATCTATGTCTTCCTGTGATGACTTCACAGTGGGGACGTATGCTTGAATTACCGCAACACACAGGTTTTCCATTCGGATTTCCAGTACGCACACTCTCTCGGATATTCAGTCAGTCAAAGTCAGTCAAAGACTTAAATATTACTTAATCAAAATATTTGTGATAGTCAAATGTGCCATTACCATTCGAAAAATGTTATTAGAAAATTAATAAAACATGATAATTGTTTATAATTTGTATTATTTGCATGTGTTTCAATTGACCCCAGACACTGTTTCAACCGACCCTGGCATGGGGACGGTTAAAACAAACTCGACTGATTTTTTAAAATTTGGTTTTAACAGAAAATACTATACAGTGCTTTTAAATAACATTGCCCTATAGTAGACAGATATCAAGGGTTTTTATTTAGTATATTTCCGACATCGCTCGCTTAACAAATCTCGATGCTATGCATGATAAATGCTAAAATGTTTCAACCGTACCCAATCTATCCTATATTTATTCTTATCAACTGAGCCAAGCCCATTTAGAGATTTTTTTTTTTTTGGGGGTTATAAGAAAACATGGTGGATATTCGTTGTGTGCGCGATGACAGCGCCCCTAGTGGCCGCAACTATTCAGGACTTGTCATCTGTCAAATCATGTCAACTAGATGATAAAATATCTTGTGATATTAATTTTCGACTAGTTTTTCAACGAAATTGAAAAAAATAGTGTAAAAAGTAAGTGTGTATATTATACCTAGCGATTTTCTTCCTCGTGAAACATATGGATATTATAATACGTTCGGGATTTGAATCGATTAAGCATAAAATACATTTCCAACCTCAAACTGAGCAAAAAGGGAAAAAATTAGTATTAGCACAGCATGTGAGAGAAGTGGAAGAGCTTAGAACGAACGGGAAAAGCTTCTTAATAAGAGCTCGGATCATAAGACAAACGTCTGTGACACAAACTCCCTACAAAACATCATTAAATGTGAGTACATACATACCTACCTACATATCAAGTCATAGAAATAGTATATTTGAGTTAGCTTCATGTCAGCTTACTTATATTAATTATTTTATTGTTTATTATAATTCCAGATAAATGATGAACGTTTTGTTACAAATGTTAAGTGCGACTGTGTTTACAACCAAAGTGGCAAGTGTAAGCATGTTGCTGCTTTGATACATTACATCAACACAGAAGAGAGCTTATCAAAAACAAGCTGCGAACAGCAGTGGGGAAAACCCAGCACTCGACAATTTGTCAAAAATAAATATAGTAAAGGTAGATATTTCGAAGAAATGTTCCCGCCAGTTGCAAATCATACCCGAAATTTCGCCTCCAACGAAGTGCAACCAGTATTGCTGGCTGAATTACATCCAAAATCACCTCTAAAATTAGCTCTTGAAGCAGCAGCAGCACAATCAAAAGATTCAAGTTGGGTAGAGGAAATTTTGAACAAAATTGAGTCAAATTTAGAGCGAGAAGACTGCATTGCATGTTTAAACTTTTTTTTTGTGTGCAGAGAAGAATGTGAAATATACCAAAAAAAAATATATATTAGATGAACAACTAAAACAGTTTTACCATACAAATATAGTGCTTTCTGATGAAAATATAATTAAGATTAGTTGTGATACAATTCAGCAATCGGCATGCCCGAATTGGTATGCCATTAGACAGATAAGAATATCTGCTAGTACAAATGTACATAGCATAAAAACACGTACTACCAAAAGTATTAAAAGTTTGGTATCAAACATGTTGAATCCAAAGAAAGTTGACTGTGAAGCTACTCAGTATGGTTTAAGATGTGAACAAAAGGCTTTAGAAGAATACGAAAAATTAAATCAATGCGAAGTGAAAAGAGTGGGTGTAATAATTAACAAGGTTCAGCCATGGCTGTGCGCAAGTGTAGATGGAGTTGTTGTAAAAGATGCCTGTGTGATAAAATTGGTTGAAGTCAAATGTCCAATTTCATGCAAGAATAAACCTGTGGTAAATTTTGAGACTAATTTGTGCAATGTTACTTATTTAGAATTTAAAAATTACACATTAGAACTTAAGAAAAGTAAACCATACTACACACAAATACAAACACAAATGTATGTCACTGGAATGACAATGTGTGATATTTTTATATATTCGCCAATTAAAAATGGCAGCGTGACTATCGAAGTGAACCGGGATGAAAAATTTATTGAGGAAATTATTTTGAAAAGCGAATGTTTTTATTTTCAACATTATTTACCTGCACTTTACACAGCTGCAGTGGACAATAATAATGAAAACTTTAATAATATGAACCAAAAAGCTACACGTGAGCGTGATTTCACAGGAGAAAATATTTTTAATTGTTGTAATGTTAAGTAATTTTAGTAGATGTTGTGTTTTTGATTTCATTTCAAATTATTTCTACTTAATGTTATTTCAATTTTAAAGAATACGAATGATAAATAAAACGATATTGATTTAATAAAAAGAAACTTTGTTTTGAATTACAAAAAATGTGTTTTATTCACGATTACTATTATTTATATTATCAAAAATTGAGGGCTGTAAATTGACTAATACACAACATACATGTACAATATTATCGATACAATGAAATAAATTGTGAGGAATTTTATCTAAAATTCGATAAACTCTCAGTCTTTGCATAATTCTTTCCACATGGATTCTAACTCGAGCAATATCATATGTCTGTTGGGTTTCTTCTTTAGTAAATTCATTTTTATTTTGTAGAAATGGCGGCATAACTACTTTAATTTCTTTTCCACTGATATCTATGATTTTTTTAATTTCAGGAAAACCTTTATCAGCTAGAACTAAATCTCCTATTTCTAACTTGTCAATTAATCCAGATTCAACAGTCATTTGAGAATCAGTTTTCCTTCCACCAGCTACTTTAGATTTAAAACAAATTAATCCTCCTGGTGTAATTCCTATGACGACTTTTGCAGTAAATCCTTTTTTATAATGTGAGTAACAAGCGACACGATCATCTACTGCTGACGGTACTTCAATTCTAAATTCAGTGATTCAGTGATTCAATCAATGATTACTCGTGTGTCACTGTATGCTGGACGAAAACAGTCAGGCATTGTAGCTTGAACAATAGCTTTATTCGGCCAAAAGACTAAATCAGCCGTTGCAAATGCTAGATCTTGTAGAATATGATAAAATATTCTTGAGATTGTGGTTCTATGTATGTCAAACAATACACTTAATGCTGAAAATGTCAGTCCAGTTTTGAATTTCATCAAAAAAATTAAAAGCCGGTCCTTTTTGGAAACTGCACATTTCCCAATTGTCGTTCTTCTTAATAAAATATCAAAACTTTTGAATGACACACCGGCGAGATCTAGTAGTTGTTGGTCATTCTTAATTGATGAAATACCAACAAAATCTTGACTACTTGTAGACGTTGATTGGGTACTATATGTAACTGTAGTAGTGCAGCAACCTATATCTTTAGTTTTTGGAGTATTTGTGGTGACAATTTTGGAAGTAGTTGGTATTTCTACTTGGATCTCAGCATCACAGTTAGTATTTTGAACGTACCTATTACAAATAAATGTTGTTTCTTTCAACTCGAACTGATTATAAATATCTGCTTGGCATCCTTTATCGGCCATCATAGTAAATTCCCTTTCATTTACTTTAGTAACTGTTTCGATTGGTAACTGATTCTGTTCGTATTTTCCAATAAATTGTTGATCCGGATATCTTCGTGTCATAAAACGATTATATCTAGCAGTGACCTGAGAATGGTCAATTTTCTTACACTTATACATTGACGGGAATATTGTTGGAATATAGCTAGGGCTCGCCTCTGCGTCTGACTTTTTGCCTCCAATAAAATGTTCACTGCATATTGTATCATGTCGTTTTGGGTGCCATGGGGACCCATCAGCACTAAAACGAATAAAAAAGGACTGTAATTTTGGAACGCTTATTATTATTGTTATAGTGTACTAGGTTAAATTTCTTACTTTTTTCTCTTCACAGCAGCTATCCATTTTTGTCTTTGCTGTAATGTCCACTTTGATGTTGGAAACGAATAAAACTTGCACGAACTGTTTTTCCCATTGTTTTTACAATTTACGACACAGCATGTACTATGACCCATATCGCCAATTTTTACGTTTTTACTTAAAATTATAAAGGAAGTTATGAAAATAAAGCAATTTGACACATAAGACAGTCCAGAATTAATTCACATTTCTGCCACGTCGTGCGCTACGATCGATTTGCCGTTCCCCACCACCCACTTCGCACATAGACAATAATAACCCCAATGTTTTGCAATTTCGAGCTGCCTACAAAACAACCATTAAGTAAATGACTTAGAACTTCGCTCATCTTTTACAGGCAATTTTAATATTCTACAGAAATCTTCAACGGCCGTAATTAATAGCACTACAAACTTGAAGAACCGCCGGACCCTTGCGATAACGCCAAATTTACTGGCAGCCTTTTACCTTGGCTTTGGACCCAAAGAATCGCCCAAAGTTCAAGTTAGAGGAAATCTCAACTCCTAAAAGCCGAAGGCGGTCGGTGCACTCCAAGGACACATTCCGAAAAGTAGGAGCCAAGGTGAACTGGATTCTTTTCGCGGTGAATAGACACGCCTGTGTTTTGGTGGCATAGAAATCTACAAGATTGGCTTCAGCCCATTTAGAGACTTCTTGTAGTGCAACATTCGTTCGCTCTACCTTATCCTCCCTTTTGGACCGGATTGATTCCTTAGTAGCCCGAGCATCCGGTAGGTATCTCTCCACAACTGTGCTGTCATCTGCATACCTATAGATACCGAGCATCAACAGATCATTAATATGCAGCAGGAATAGAGTTACAAACACCTTGTTGTTGCTGAGCGAACACAGGCATTAGTCGACATGGGATCCGATGAGCATCCGTCGATAATAACTCGGAGGGACCATTCAGCCAGGAAGTCTTTTACCCAGCCAGTCAGGCCAGGGAAAATACCGTACGCTGAAAGTTTACTGAAAAGGCCAGCCTCCCATACCCGGTTGAAGGCTTTCGAGACATCAAGGGAGACATTTTTCTCGAGGCCTCGCCCCACAAGTGAGTGGCATACACTAGTAGACGCTAGAAGAGTTTGAGTTGTATAGAAAAAAGATAAAGGAAGCCTATGATGCTAGAAAGCAGAATAATTGTGTTCCTCAGAAATATTAGTTGTAACTGTGGACGTACAAAGCGTATTACTATCACCAAAGCTACAAGTATCCGTATAATACTATAAACAAAAACTGCAAGTGCATAATTATTATACACTCTATATTAACAATAATTAGAAAGTACAATTGCATGTATAGCATGAAGGAGATGGTGGAGTGTCAGCATGTGAGTTTACTACTTGCCTTTTGAATTTTTCAAACCTAAAGATTGACGAAGGTTACAAGAAAGTCATACTTATTTCAGGTGGATGTTCTTATCAAAATCGAAATAAGATATTAGCCTCACCTTTGCATCTCAATGCCTTTGTCTTTAGTGACATGGAGTCACAGATAGAACAATAATTAGTACTTGAAAAAGATCATACAATGATGCAGATGCACAGTGTCCATTCCACACTAGAACGGCTCTTTAAACCTCCAATTTACAGTCCTAGTGGCCATATTAGCTTAATGGGATAAGCTCGCAGTAAGCCTTATGTTATTCACAATGTAGACGACAAGTTTTTAAAAATCATGAAAGGGCAGGCAACCTGGACCTGGCAAAAAGGTCAAAGATCCTGTGGTAACCGACATCAGAGGTCTTCTGTACAAAAACGGCATGGTGCATTATAAAAATTGCATCATCCAGATGAGTGGCAACCACTTCCGCAAAAATTGCGGGCTGGTAACTTAAGCCTTTCGAGCCTTTACAGTGCACCAAGAAATACTTATTGAGAGAAATCTAAATATAATAGTTAGAGATAACCATTGGTTTTAAGACAATTTTCAACATGATTAATAGTGTAACAGTAATGAATAATGTTTAAATACATGTTTTGTTTTAAAATAAATGTTTGTTGTTTCTATTTTTTATAATTCTTATAAAAGATTTACACTAAAAGTTTCATGCATGGCTTTATTTTTTAAATACATATTAATTTTAAAATTATATTTTTACATCAACTAAATCGCTGATCTCATAATTCTCTTTCTTTAAAAATTTGAAGTAAAGACTTAAAAATCAAAACCAAAATCAAAGCATTTATTTCAAATAAACCAGTTACAGGCACTTTTGAATTGTCAGAAGGTCGGTCAGTCAGTAAGGTGAAGCTAGTCGCCCATTCCAAAGAGTAGGTACCTATGGAGAAGAACGGGCAAGAAACTCCATGGACACTCTTTTAAAATATCAAGCTATTGATACAAATATTTCATTACATCATTCATTTTGAAATCAATCGTGCGAGAACGATGCAGAAATATATTGTACGCTGAGAGCGTCCATTATGGAAAAAAAAACAACAATTCAGAAATTAAAATACGCCGTAGCAGCTAAGAGATGACCAGTCCCCTCTGACGGCGTCCGTTCGCGAACATGACGTATGGATCAGCATCATTCAGCTCAACCATATTGAAGGGAACCTAATGACCCAGCACACACGCCACCACCAGCGAGACATTTGAGTGAGCATGACATACTCTCAACAGCCATAGCACTATCAAGTCAATAAACGACTAACCCAACAAATAGATGCTTTACAGCAAATAGATCGTGCTCACACGATATTGTGCCTTTAATTAAGTAAGAAACTTTATTTAGATTGTGTGATACTCACAAAATATAGATTGATTTCATAAAACGCTCTAATTTATGTCATTATTACATATTGTCATTATTACTTATTGAAATATTCAAAACGTTGTAGAACTATTAATGCTAAGTAATTATTGTTAATCTTTATATTTATCTCAGATAGCTTACATTTTAATAGTAGGGGAGAGTTGGATATTACCGCGCGGTTGATAATTCCGCGCGTATGAGTAGTTCAAAAACTATCCACTAGTTCCGCGAATCAGTGCACCCCTTCCCGAGCAACGCCTTTACAGTTCGCGCAACGACGGAGACAGCACACGCCATAGTAGTTTTTTTCGTTACTCCTTATAATTTTTCGTGTACTTTCGGAAAGAGGTAAGCAATACAGTATTAATATTGTAATATTTTGATACTATTCATTTTAATGCTTGTATTCTGTAGAATTCATGTCAGAATACGTTTCTACGTACTATAATACTTTCCATATATTTTTGAGGTTCAAAAATAAAATGGTCAAGTTTGATAATTCCGTGCTGGGGGCGCGGTATTATCAGCCCAGGGCGCGAATTTATAAACTATGTAAAGAATGTTTTATTTACATTAACTTGATTTTACTTCAACAAACGATTTAAGATTCATGTGTCTGTATGTACGTCTGTTAGTGGCATTTAATACCTACATACAAATCAAAATAATGTAGCTTTAATAATTTCCGTTTTAGATGGACCAATCTATTCCAAAGAAAAAGTTATGGGTACTTCAAAATTTGAAAGCTGCAATTGAGGCTATACGAAGCGGAAGTAAAATAAAGACAGCTGCTAGGAATTTCAGTATTCCTGAATCAACAATTAGAGATCGACATAAGTTGGAGGACAATTATGACCCTTATCATTTAACAGCAATAGAAATGAAAACACGCCTTCCGCTGCTTTGGGTAAAGATATCTCTGAGCCGAGCACTTCGCGTCGTATTTTAGAATACTTGAGCCCTATACCACAAAAGAAAATAAAAATACAGAGACGTGTTAAAAAACTGCACTCTATTGTTCTCACATCATCTTTAAAGGAGCAGTTGGAGGAAAAAGAACGAAAAAGACAAATGAAGATAGCAAAAGAAAATAACGTTGCAGAAAAGAAAGTTAAAGAGAGGAAACAAACTAAAGGAAAGTCTGTCAAGAGAAAAGTTTTCAACAGTAGCGAAAATACTGAGGATAAAGATAATAATATGAAAAGCAAGAAGATAAATAAGGCCAGGAAAGGAAAACAGAAAGGTAAGGGGAGTCTAAGAAACGTATCGACAGCCGCAGTGATGATATCGTATGGATGATGCGCCCCTAACTTATGATGACATAGAGAATCGGGATATTTGTGCCGTATGTCAAGAGTTTGGTCGTTATGAAGAACTGGTTGCGTTGTTGTAGATGCTCGAATTGGATACACAAGGAATGTAGCGCTGGATACACAAGGAATGTAGCGCTGGATACACAAGGAATGTAGTCGCTATCTTCGCACACGAAAATTACTTATGATATTCATTTATTTTTATTTTTTTACTTTTATTATTCACCCATTTGTGTGCAATTAATGCGGGGACGATTTTGTCAACCCTGGGCACGATATTATCAGACCAGTTTGACAATATCGCGACTATATATTATTTTGTTAATTGGCAATAATTACTTTTTGTTTAGATTCTGGAAGTTTTTGTTATATGGTATGCGTACCTGAATAAATGTCCTACTAATTACTCAAATTTATTTCTTTTTATGTCAATCAGTTTCCTAATTATAGGCCCAAGTCCTTAGGGGCTCGGTAATATCCAACTCTCCCCTACTGTTACGAGCTAGGGGGTCCTAAAATACCGGTTAAGGGTTGCGAAGTTTATTGGCAACGAAGGTACAGTCGATTGTAGGCAATGACAAGTAGAATGTTGCTGATGTTGCACCGAAGTCTTCCCTTACTTCCACGAAGTCCGTGTCGTAAACACACAATAACACTACAAAATGTTACTTCACGTAGTACTCACAGTTCTCGTTACAGTTGTCGCAGTAGGTATTCTCAAAGATCGCTTCTTAAGTATCGCTAGTTTTCGTCTCGGTAGTCAAATGCAGACTGACTCTTCGCTTCGAGAACATCTCTGCGTCCCCGAGATGGGGGCGCGAGGAGACGGGTTTGGGGCTCCTTTGTGGCCCCATGCCCGTGGTGTCGGTCTCTTGATCTCCAAAAATGGAGACCCGTCGTCGGAGTGCACCCAGAGGGTGCCATCTTCGCACACCTAGTTGTCCGCCGTAGGGGTGTGCCTTCCCTCCGGCGGTCGTCGGTGTGCTTTGTGGTGTGTGACTGTAGGAGCGCCCGAAGTGCTTCTCGACGCCCGGGCGATCAGGCCCCTGCCGAGTGGGATCTCTAGTAGCCCACAGAAGGCCCAGCAAGGGTCGGTCAGCGACCGAGCGTCGGTTTTGTTTGGCGCTCCGCTACAGTGGGTGCTTATTACTGACTGTTCGCTGGCGTCACGGCGCTATATATAGGCCAGCTGATCGAACATTCCAGAATCGTCTAGATGTAATAATAATAGCGCATAACTTCGAGTACATTCAGTAGGTACCTACGGTAATTCCCGGAAATGGGTTTCTAGAAATTTCGATGTCGTCACTTAGTTGTCAAAATTGATAAAACCTGTACCATTCGATAGGCCACCTTAAGTCTAGGAATGCGTTTTATATTACACCTAGACAATGTCTAGGTCTCGAGTTATAGGGCTTAAAAGTTACGCACTGCATGTCACGCGATATTGAGCCTTATGCCCTCGACATAAGGTGCATTCGTAACAGTACTATCGTTTTTCTGAGTAGTGTATGTATTACCAAATAAAATTTTCCAAAAATAATATAAAAAAAATATAATTGATAAGCACATAGCCACAAAAATATCCTATAAAGTTTTCAAAACAAAAACCTTTATGTGTTATACCACAATCACAACATTGCTACAGCTTCCGTACTACACCCAGGCTGCTACTACATAGCCAGCGGTTTAACTAACAGCATCCAGGTGACACAGAAGCCTCCAGGTAACAACTTTTGTTACCATTTAACCAGCGGTGCTCAAACTTTTGTGTGGTCTGCCCGTCAGTGTGCTGCTCAACTAACTAGTGCATTTTCTTATATAAACATTTTTGCTCAAGTGTGATTTTAATATTTATTCTGGTGTTTGTCTATAGCTTATTGGTATAACATTTGCTAACTGCATCTTGTTTTACATTTTATTTTAAGAATTTCACAACTTAATTTTTATTTTTTATAATTGCATATCAATCTTGTGTAACCAATTTATGAGTGTATTGTTTAGCTTAAGTGTGTGCATACTATAACTATTTACTGATTTGTCATAGCTCACCACACTCCCTCACTATTATCATTTTTCATATAGTAATTTTAACTCTGCAGAGCGTCCTTACACTTGACTTTTCTGTGCCCCCTGTATATTTTTCCACACAAAATGGATAACGATGATGTTGGCATTAATAACAATGCAAATGGTGATCAGATTAACAGAGTGTCTATTTGACCGCCTCCATTTTGTAGAGATCTGCCTGCTTTGTGGTTTTCCAGCTTGGAAGCTCACTTTCACATCAACGGCATCACGCAGAAGGTGACAAAGTATCACTATGCCATCTCCTATCTGGACATCGACTGCATCCGAGAGGTTGAGGACCTCATCACTCAGCCCCCTCAGGTCGAACCCTACACCAAACTTAAAAATGCTATTATTAGAAGATTCTCAGAATCCCATGAGGAAAAAGTCAGGCGCTTGTTGGAGAGTGAGCCCATTGGAGACAGGAAGCCCTCCTCATTCCTCCGGCACCTCAAATCTTTGGCCGGATCCAGTTTCCCTGAACAATTGCTGAAGACAATCTGGTTGAACAGGTTGCCCCGGCATGTTCAGATCTTGGCTTCGCGGAAGGAGCAGTCTTTGGGGGACCTCTTGGACTTAGCTGACCAGCTGATGGAGATCAGCTCCCATACTCCACCTACTCCTGCAACTTTTGAAGTGCGTTCCAGTCAGGCTGCTACCCCCGCCGTCTCGAGCTTCCAGGCCCTGGAACAGAAGCTGGATGAACTCACTCGCGCTGTAGCCGCTCTCACAGCTGCAGGTCATTTTGGCGGAGCCAACCATGTCCGTAGCCGCAGCTCAAGTCGGAGACGTGATCGCAGCCGCTCTCGTCCCAGGAACACACAGTTGTGTTGGTACCATGAACGCTACGCAGCAAAAGCTCGAAAATGCGAGCAACCTTGCCAGTGGTCAAACAACGCCAACCAGGGAAACCTGAACAGCGGTCGGTAATGACGGCAACCGATCGTCCCACTCACAGTCGCCGTCTCTATATCACCGACAGGTACTCCAACCGGTCATTTCTGGTTGACACTGGATCGGAAATTTGTTGCTTTCCCAGAAGCTTCATGAAGGAGAGACGCCCTGCAACCACTTACCAACTGAGCGCCACCAACGGCACCAGCATCGCGACCTATGGCACCATCCACCTTTGCCTCAACCTCGGCCTACGGTGCAACTTCACATGGAATTTCGTAGTGGCCGACGTGGAGAGTGCCATCATAGGCTCGGACTTCTTGGCGCACTATAATTTTTTACCAGATTGTGCACGAAACCGCCTGGTTGATAGCATAACCGGTTTAGTATCCAGCTGCAAAGAGTCCTCTGCCCAAGTTAGCATTAAGACTGTTAACCTCGGAGGAGACTCACCTTACCACCAGGTGCTCGCTAAGTTTCCTGACCTCACCAAGCCCCCTGGCATCAATAGGGAGATCAAGCACTCCACGGTTCACCACATCCACACCACCGATGGCCCACCTGTTACTTACCGCTCGCGAAGATTGGCCCCCGCCATACTCAAAGCTGCCCGGAAGGAGGTTGAGGCCATGGTTGCAGTTGGTGCAGCACGGCCATCCGACAGATCCTGGTCATCTCCTCTCCACATGGTGCCAAAGAAGGATGAGTCGTGGCGCCCTTGTGGTGATTACCGCGCACTCAACAACCGCACGATTCCAGACCGGTATCCCGTGCGTCATATTGGGGATTTTTCAGAGAACATAGCTGGATCCTCCGTATTGAGCACGATAGATATTATTAAGGCCTACCAACAAATTCCAGTCCACGCGGAGGACATCTGCAAGACCTCCACTATCACGCCTTTCGGTCTGTATGAATTCCCCATTATGACGTTCGGATTGCGCTGGCCAGACCTGCCAGCGTTTCATTGACGAAGTCGTTCGCGGTCTGGAATTTTGCTTCGCCTACGTTGATGACATTCTGGTCTACTCCAGGAGCCACGCGGAACACGCAGAACACCTGCACATTCTTTTTCAGCGGCTCAACGATTATGGGGACGTTGTCAACCCCGCCAAGTGTGTCCTAGGCGCGTCTGTGGTGACATTCCTAGGGTACACGATATCAGTAGAAGGCACACGGCCTCCAGAAGACCGCATCCAGGCTCTCCGCGACTTTCCTCCTCCCAAAACTGTGCAGGGCATGCGTCGATTTCTCGGCATGATTAATTTTTACCGCCGATTTCTGCCCAGCACAGCTAAGTTTTAGGCGCCACTGATCGACGCTGTCACTGCTGTCCAAGGGAAAGGAGCAAAACCCGTCCTTTGGACACCAGAGCTGGAGGCGGCATTCGAAGCATGCAAACAGAGTATATCTTCTGCCACCCTTCTATCTCATCCAGACTGTAATGCCACTCTCGGCCTTTTCACAGACGCGTCTAGCACACACATTGGCGCCTGCCTCCAGCAGAGGCGCAACAACAACGAGGACTGGGAACCGCTGGCTTACTTTAGTAAAAGGCTAACTCCCAAGCAAGCCGAATGGTCAGCGTACTATAGAGAGCTCTTGGCCGTATACGAGAGCATCCAGCACTTCCGTCGCGTCTTGGAAGCGCAGCACGTGACTGTACACACAGATCACAAGCCGCTCGTGAACGCTTCCGCACAGCGGCGAGAGAAGCTGCCACCGGCCCAGCTAAATCAGCTCAGTTCCATAAGCCAGTTTACCACGGATATTGTCCACGTGAAAGGAACCGACAACGTGGTTGCGGACACCATGTCCCGGGTCGAATCTATCTCATTAGAGGCTGACTTTGCCACCCTGGAGCGTTCGCAACAAGATGACGAAGAGCTGGCCAAGATACGCAATAGCTCATCCCTGAAGCTGGAAGAGATTCCTATTCCGGGAACGAACACTAACCTGCTTTGTGACACATCCACCGGTCGTCCTCGCCCCTACCTCACGCCGCTCTTCCGTCGGGCAGCATTCGATCGTTGCCACAACCTCAGCCACCCTGGCGCGCGGTCATCTGCACGCCTGGTGTCGGAGCGTTACGTATGGCCGTTTATGAACAAAGACTGTCGCAAGTGGGCACAATGCTGTATCCAATGCCAAAACAGCAAGGTCTCACGGCACGTACATTCTCCTGTCGGACAGTTCACCAGTCCTTCTGCTCGATTCCGCCACCTGCACGTTGACATCATCGGCCCACTTCCCTACTCCAATAGCTACACTTACTGCCTGACTGCCATCGACCGTTTTTCCCGGTGGCCGGAGGCCTGGCCGCTGACTTCCATCACTACGGAGGAAGTCGCTGACAAGTTGGTGTCAGGTTGGTTTGCCCGCTTCGGTGTCCCCATTAACATCACCAACGACCAGGGGAGGCAGTTTGAGTCGACCCTTTTCCAACGCCTCATGAACCTGTGTGGGATCCAACGAAATCGCACCACAAGCTACCACCCGTGCGCTAATGGCATTGTAGAGCCAGTGCACCGACAATTGAAGGCTGCTCTAATGTGTCATGCAGAGACATGGACGAGGGCACTACCACTCGTGCTGCTTGGTATGCGGACACCACTAAAGGAAGATATACAGTCATCTTCCGCTGAAGTGGTGTCCGGTGAAGCGCTTCGCCTGCCGGGTGAACTTATCGTATCCCCATCAGCTCCCGCACGCCCCACAGACGTCACAGATTTTGTTACAGAGCTTAGGAATAGGATGTCAAAACTGCAACCCGTTCCTGCATCAAACCATTCCAAGCCGTCGTCTTTTGTCTATAAAGACCTGGCAACGGTCACACATTTTTCTACGGGATGACACGGTACGTAGATCCTTGCAGCCTCCATATTCAGGACCACACCGCGTCCTGTCCAGAAGGGATAGGACCATTACCTTGGACCTTGGCGAAAGACGGATCACAGTCAATATTGACCGCGTGAAACCAGCGCACATTGACGCTGAATCTCAAGCTGGAACACCGAAGAGCAGTAGCGCTTCTACGCCTTCTGCAACATCATCACGAGCGCCACACTCTGCTGCCCCACCATCATCTGCCACCACACCGTTAGCCGATACAGTAATTTCATCGTCTTCTTCAATGCCTTCGTTCGCTTTCTCTCCGCCCTCTGTATCTCCTATTTCTCCTGCCGCTACTCCCCCTACTGTTCTTTCACCCGCTCCTGCCGTAATACCACAACCAATCACAACTAGAGCGGACAGAAGAGTGAACCTGGTAACCCTGGTTTTTCTTTCTCCGTGAGGGGGGGGGGGGGGGTGGCAACTCTGCGCTGTTGCCAAAGAGATTGAATTTTTATGGTTTATAAAGTGTTTTTTAGTCTATGTTTTTTTCTTCTGGGTTTGACAGTTTTACCACACCCTAAAAATGTACACGTTACAAAACTGTACGAAGAGTTTG
Source organism: Sesamia inferens (assembly GCA_037179545.1). Taxonomy (NCBI): domain Eukaryota; kingdom Metazoa; phylum Arthropoda; class Insecta; order Lepidoptera; family Noctuidae; genus Sesamia; species Sesamia inferens. The sequence continues at coordinate 7,790,138 of CM073935.1, read as the reverse complement.
ATTCCCAGTGTACTAAATATTTAATGGAGAACAACACCAAAAAGTCAAACAAATGGACATAAAGTCTGAAAGGGTGTTAAAGACAAAGGTTGAAAAAAAAATACCCGCAAGGGTCATATGTCGCATCCCTCTTACTCGCTTGATTGCTGCGAGATTTTCAGATGGAAACCTAGAATCAGTAATCATAAGAAAACTTCGTATTTGTGTAGTATACTCTGAATTTGAAGACGAGTATGATTCAAATAATGGGGTACTTGCGAAAGATATTAATGTAGGCGTCTTTGTTTTAGTAAAAATACTCTCTGAAAGCAAAAAGAAAAAAGAGTACTGGTACGCAGGTATATGCCAAAGTTCTCCATGCGAAGGAGATGTGCTGGTGATGTTCCTTAAGATGGTCACAGCTAACACATTTGTAAGTAATGAAAATGATATATCTGACGTCCTCTTTACGAAAATCATCTGTATACTGCCTAGCCCTGCATTAAAAATAAAAGGGGATCGAACATATTATTGTTTTCCCAAAAATATTGATGTGAATGAGAAATAGGCACGGTTCTTTCACTGTTATTTTTATTATAAAAATTTTTATTGCTACAAAAATTGGTTTGATTCCGTAGGTGTAACACCCGTTACGTTTAGTTGTAATACCCGTTACAGTTTTAAATATCTATAAAAATCATGTTTGTATTTTTGTTTTAATACAAGTGGTCTATGAAGTTAAGAATTTATTTAGCTACGTAGTTTCAATTTTTTCAGTAACATAAAGTAAAGAGATTCGCAGAGTTTTACTTTCATTTCGGTTAAGCCCGAAAACTTAGACAAAATCGTGTAACACCCGTTACGCACATATCTTGCCTTTAATTTCTTTACTGCTAACTGTAACTGTCCAATTTATTACAGATACCGGTAGATAGTCCTAGATGGAAGGTGTTAGGCTCATAAAACTTAATTGTTTTCTTATTACATCATTCATTAATTGTCAAGCAGAAGTGTACGACCTATAACACCCGTTACTGGAATGACCCATTTACATCTTTAATTCAACATTTGTTTAATCAACCTTAAACCACCAAACACATTTGACAGTCATAAATCAACAATCCACAATCCAACAATCCGCTAGAAAACTGATCACGCTAATAAATTATTTTTCTAAGGGGCAAAAGTTAACTACACTTATTCACAAATGCTGCTTAAAGTTAACTAGTGATTAGCGATTCTTTAAACATACAATTTTGACCTTTCCATGTCACTTCCTTTCTGAATAAACACCACAGAGTTTAAGGGGTTCATTCATAAACGATCATTAAATTTAAGTGACGTGCAAACATCTAAAATGTATGTTTGAACAATCACTAATCACTAGTTAACTTTAAACAGCATTAATGAATAAGGGGGCTGGGGGATACTGTTTAAAGGTAACTAAATAAATGTATTATTTATAATACACTTGTTTTTCTTTCATTTTATCAAGCCCTAGTCTAATCTAAAATATTCTATTATGAAATAAATTTAAATTCTAACAGTAGAAAACACTCGCAATAGCCATATCCACTATGTATTCAGTATTGTACAATCTATATCTGTTGCACTGTTGAAAATTGTTGAACAAAACTCGTAAGCGCCGTACAAACGGCGGCGCTTTCGACCTTTTGATTGCGAGAAAATAACACTCTAGAAGCGGTAAGCGATTTATACTTTAACATATAAAAGAACACTAAATTATTGTTTTAGCGCTGCAGCGCATTTTAGTTTTAACTCTACAAAATGGACAACAATACGTTTGCTAATTCTACTTCATATTTTAGATATACAAATAGTTACTAAGAGTATTAGGGTTGTTGAGGATTCCTCTTCCGCTTCCTCATAATGCGGAAGTTCCGCAATATTTTGAGTTCCTCAACCGTTACCGTATCCTAATAAATAAATATCAAAAATTCCTCTTCCGCTATCGCTTCCTCAAAATTTAAAAGAAATTTAAGAGGAATTTCAGTGCGCATGCGCGTATCCATGGCAACACGACACGACGTGCCGCCGCGCCAGGGCGAACGGTCAGCCTTGCTTGTTTTAACTTGACATAGCGTTGCTTTGTTTACGCGCGTACGCATCTCAAACGTAATAAAATGCTAATTTAACATTGTTTCATCGAAAATCGAAATGAGACCGAAGTGTAGTGCTATATGGACATACTTTAATGAAGTAGACGATGAGACTGTGCGTTGTAAGTTGTGCAATCAAACTTATTCAAGGAAAGGGCGCGGGACTTCTGGGCTACAAAGTCATCTCCAGTCACGTCATAAAACGGAATATACGGAGTATGAAAAATGTGATGCAGCGTTGAAAATGGCTGAAACGAAAAAGAAACGTAGAAACGCAGAAGAAACTTCTCTTCAATTGTTCAAGAGGAAAGTTACTTTAAAAGAGTCATTAATGACGACAGTATTATACTTTGCATTTGTGTAATTACGTTTATCCTAAACTTTATGAAAATATTAAAAGCCTGATAAAAGATTTGCAATAAGTGTCTTTCACTACTGACATATGGACAGAGCCTGGAGCTGGTGTTTCTCTGCTCAGTTTTACAGTAGATGGCATTAATGATGATTTCAAAAGATTGTCTTTAGTTTTAAAACGTGTCACACTCGATGACCGACACACGGGCGATCTGATAGCTCATAAGCTCGATGAAATACGAGAGGAATGGGACATTCCTCGTCATAAGCTACATGCAATGGTCCGTGACGGTGGATCTAATATGAGACGAGCTGCCCGTATCTCACAAATCGACGATATAGATTGCACCTTACATTAATTACAACTGTGTATACGTTCTGCTTTAGCGGGTAATGAATATGTTTCAACGCTGTTGGCTAAATGTAAACAAATTACGACGCACTTCAATCATTCTATAAATGCACAAAAAGAATTGAGTTACTTTCAAGAACGTCTGGACTTACCTCAACTGTCAGTCGACCAAGAGTGCCCTACTCGTTCGAATAGCATGTTTTAGATGATTAAGCGGCTTATTAATATAAAGGATGCTATCATACTATATACATCGCAACATTTAAATTTGCCGCAACTTGTACCAAATGATTGGTTGAAACTTGAACGTTACACAAAGATTCTGAAACCCTTTGAAGAAGTCACTAAATCTATGAGCTGCACTGAGGCATGTATATCCTCTGTAATCCCACTTATCCACGTCTTAACATGTACAAAGCAACATTTTTTGAGAGAAGATAACATCGACAATAACCTAGATTGCCAAAATGTCATCCATTAACTGATAGAGGAGATTAACAACCGCTTCGGAGAGCTTCATAATAACAATCTCTACGCCATCTCTACTTATTTGTATCCAAAATACAAAACTATTTTTTTTATGAAATAGCTAAAGAACGTATTGAATCAGTACTGCTAACATTAATCAACCAACGCCCAATAGATAATGTCGTTATGGAAGTCCACACTCAACCTTCTACTAGTTCTGGGGCTGGAGTAGCTACATCATGTCCCACAGCCACCGTTCCCACGGGAAAGATTGTAGATTTAATGTTAGCCGAAATGCTAGCTTCAGAACCAAACAGTGACGAAGAAAGCTTACTGATAGAAGATAGATGCGTGTTACTAAAGTCACTATTAAATAACTACATTAAAGAAAAACGAATTAATATGCATGAAAATAGCCTTTTATGGTGGAAAAATAAACCGAAATATTCTGAGCTTTATGGTACTGTACGGCAATATCTATCTTCTCCTCCATCAAGTGTCCCCAGCGAACGACCTTTTAGCAATGCTGGATTGGTTTATGATGAGTTAGGAAACCTCCTGTCAGGGGAAACAGCGTCCAAATTAATTTTATAAAAATCAACCTCCCTATAATTAATTTTAATTATTAATAATCATTTTTTAAATTGGTTAGTAATATCTACGTAATTAATAAAGAAATAAAAGCTGCATTATTATTTTCTTTTCAATCTATAATATAAAAATGAATCGCAAAATGTGTTGGTAAGCGCATAACTCAACAACGCCTGGACCAATTTGGCCAAATCTTTTTTTTAAATGTTCGTTGAAGTTCAAGGATGGTTCTTACGGCGAGAAAAAATAGAATTATTGCTGGAAAAACCCTAAAAATAGCCCTTTTCTTTTTCCCATACAAATGATTTTAACTAAAACGTAGTCTATTTGAGCTTTATTGCTATGGTATAACTATGGTTTGCTATGGTATTGCTATGGTTCACTGTTGTCTAAGCAATGTAGGTGTGTTCCTAACGTCAAAGATCATATCTATCAAAACAACGTGCGTGTGTGCGTTGGAGTACAGAATACATAGTTGGAGGAGTTTAATGTCGCGTTCCGAAACTCGCGTTTCTTTTGTATTAGTTTCGGCACGCGAGATAAAATGCATCAGTTTCCACGTCATTACATCAGTCAAACAAAAATCGCATTACCAACAGTGTTTTATTATTTTTAATATCCAAATTTGAAATAAATAAAACAATTCGTACGGCTTAAAAGGATTTGACTTCAAGTCATATCAAATTTTTAAAAAAAAAGTTGTCTGTTACCTAATCTACTGAGTTTGCTTTTGTCAACTGATACACGAAACAAATTCATATATCGTGTTTTGTGCAGAGTGTTTAGTTAGTTAGTGTTTGTTTAGTTCGTGATTAGTGAAAAAATAATTTATATTCGATATGCCTCCTATAAGACGAAGCAATTTAGGTAGAAGAACCAGAAATGCTACAAACCAAGCTAATTACCGATCTAATCGTACTGCACAAGAACGTGACGACGGAAATGAACGTGAAAGAATTCGGATATCACAAACGCGTGAAGCGCGAGCGCGACATTCAACTAATAATCGCGCAAGTTTGAATCGAGCTGCTTTCAGTTACGATGTGTCAGTTGACTACAGTAACTACCAATGTGTTGTTATTGGTTCTATGTATTATTCTATTATGTATTATAGCAGTTACTCATAATTATTTTAGCGAACAAAATTTTCTGTCACCAAAGTTAAGATGTGTGACTAATCTTCAATTTCTTAATCACTTATATATCACTTAGTCATCATATTATATGGTGATTCAGTTTCAGTGACACTTTTATTATATTTTATATTTGATAGATATTAGTTAAAACTATAAACTATATAACTTGTAACTATATACTTTTATAACTATATAACTTATAACTATATACTTTTTAAGATCAAATATTATTTAAGTTTGATCACTGACAATCCATTAATTTATACCACACCATATTTTTTTTTTTATTTACAGATACAAGGTCAAATATATCACAGAGCAGGTTCATTGTTACCAGTGTCAGATAGCGACAACAAATTCCTGAAAATTTATTTTATGGGCAATTCACCACAAGAAATTGATCTGCGTTGTGCACATAACAATTTAGTAAAGAGGTCTATTGTAGAACAATTACAAACTTTATTTCATCAACACAATCAATTGATTATATTGTTTAAAACTGCCCTGGATCTGATGCCATCCGATAATCACAAAATTGTAATCAGAGCTGATAAAACACCTGCAGGTTAACATACAAGACGTTTTAATGCACCAACTATTGATGAAGTTGCTATCGTTATAGTTGGAGAAAACTTGAAATCCCGTGATATTGTTTTACATCGTCGGAATGATCAATTACAACGTATAAAGGAAACACACCGCTCATATGATGCACTGCAATATCCCATTATATTTTGGCAACGGCTACGATGGCTACGATTTCTCAATAAAAATAATAATAATAATAATTTTCTTTATCCTACCTCTTAGAATTCCATCCAAAGGTTGTCTGTAAAAGATCGCTCTTAGCGATAAGACCGCCCATTGTGTCACCCTTTGTAAAATATTTTTATTTATGTTCTGTAATCTATATGGTGTACATAATAAAGAGTATTCTATTCTATTCTATTCTAAATCCCATTACAGGTAACTAAAATATTAGTTTAGCTATGGCGATAATATCTCAGTCACTATATTATGTACTTTAATTTTATATTTAAATGTTATTAAAACAAAATCTATTTACAGGTTCTGAAACCAACAAAAAAGTCAGTTCAATGAACTATTATTCATACCGCCTAATGATTCGGGAAAATGAAGATAATCACATATTGAAATGTCGGCGATTATATCACAAATATGTTGTTGACATGTATGTTAAAATTGAAACGGAAAGAATAACATTCATCAGGTTGAATCAAACCAAACTCCGATCTGAAGAGTATATTCACCTTCGAGATGCGATTAATACTGATGGAAATGCACAGAATGTCGGTCGGATGACTATTCTTCCAGCGACATACATCGGAAGCCCTCGGCATATGCACAAGATGCCATGTCGTATGTTCGTCATTATGGTACAGCAGATTTGTAGATTTGATTTGCAGATTTTACATTTACATGCAATCCGCAATGGATAGAAATCAAGCAGGAGTTATTCCCTGGGCAATCACCCATTGATCGTCATGATATTACAGCCAGAGTCTTTAGACAAAATTTGAAATCTTTAATGGATTTCATCGTAAAACATAATGTGTTTGGTGAGACACGCTGCTGGATGTATTCTGTGGAGTGGCAGAAACGAGGATTGCCACATGCACACATTTTGATTTGGTTGGTTGAAAAGATAAGGCCAAATGAAGTTGATGCAGTGATATCAGCTGAAATCCCTAATGTACAAGTAGATCCTGGATTGCATGAGGTAGTTATCAAAAACATGATACATGGTCCCTGTGGAACTCTTAATCAAAATTCACCGTGTATGATGGATGGTAAATGTTCAAAACGATATCCACGGACATTAATATCGGAAACAATTACTGGTAATGACGGTTATCCCTACAACAGAGCATTCGCTCTTGATGATATCGCCTGTCAGTATCTGTGCAAGGGAACTGACAGCCCGCCCTTCTTGCTCGAGACGCGGACCGGCAAACACATTATTTTGACTTACTGTTATTTTTGGATTGGAGGTTATGTTTTGGCGAATAAGTATTTTATGTAATACTTTAATTAGGGAAATGCGGAAAGGACAATAAATATGTTTTTGTATCAGTAACGTATTCAGTTTTATTGAGAACCCTTTTCATTTCTGAGCTGTAGTTTACAGTTCAGAAGTGGGATCGGAAGAGAATTCTCATAATTTTCTTTTTCTCGCGTCCACGACGATATTAATATTAATATACGATTAGGAAGATTTTTACGGATTAAAGCCGGACATGCTTTATTTCCTTTTCCCAATAACCTATATCACAACTTTTATTTTTCCTCCCGATGGAACGGATTTGACGACAAATAAATACGTAAATAATAAAAATTAAATCAAACGTTTATTTGCTAGAAACACATGTTGGTAAAGTAAACTCCTAAAATGAAAGTGTCATTGTATAGACTTGAACCATTGACTTACTGCTGTCTAGGGATTGTTCTAGTAAAGCATCATATTAGGGCATTCGCTTAGTATATTTAAAATGCCTGAATCCTAAATTATGGAAAAATGGAGATACATTCAAACTACTTGGTGGCCCCGTCCACCAGCAACCACAATACTGAAAGTACAGAACTCTTTATACTATGCTATAAATAAATAAAGATTGTTCATATACTCAATAATTTATTGCATTCCATAATGTGTACATAATAGTTAGTATGATAAAATATAGAATGAATCATGGACCTTATCAGGCACAGCAAAATATTATATTTTAATCATATGTTGGGTTAACCCCCAGAGATAATGGAAATGTGCTAAGTTTTCAAATAATTTTCAGACAAACATTCGTATCGGATACCACCGAGGGGAAGGGTTGTATACCGATACTATCAAATCCTGAGCCCAGGTTGGAGGGCAGGAGCAGGAGTGAGCCCAGGTTGGAGGGCAGGAGCAGGAGTGAGCCCAGGTTGGAGGGCAGGATCAGGAGCGAGCCCAGATTGGAGGGCAGGAGCAGGAGTGAGCCCAGGTTAGAGGGCAGGAGCAGGAGTGAGCCCAGGTTGGAGGGCAGGATCAGGAGCGAGCCCAGGTTGGAGGGCAGGAGCAGGAGTGAGCCCAGGTTGGAGGGCAGGAGCAGGAGTGAGCCCAGGTTGGAGGGCAGGAGCAGGAGCGAGCCCAGGTTGGAGGGCAGGATCAGGAGCGAGCCCAGGTTGGAGGGCAGGAGCAGGAGTGAGCCCAGGTTGGAGGGCAGGAGCAGGAGCGAGCCCAGGTTGGAGGGCAGGATCAGGAGCGAGCCCAGGTTGGAGGGCAGGAGCAGGAGTGAGCCCAGGTTGGAGGGCAGGAGCAGGAGTGAGCCCAGGTTGGAGGGCAGGAGCAGGAGCGAGCCCAGGTTGGAGGGCAGGATCAGGAGCGAGCCCAGGTTGGAGGGCAGGAGCAGGAGTGAGCCCAGGTTGGAGGGCAGGAGCAGGAGCGAGCCCAGGTTGGAGGGCAGGAGTGAGTCCAGGATAGAGGGCAGGAGCGAGCTCAGGTTGGAAGGCAACGGAAGTGGTATGGACGGCCAGGATATGGAACATGCTACTACCAGGACGAATTCGTTATCGCACTTGTGCGCTTACGGATTTTCTTACTCGATTTCTGCTATTTTTCTGACGACTTTGGATTATCTCTACGGACTTGGATACTTGTTATTGTGTATATTATTGGACACCGATATTGCTAGACTGGATAATGGTGAATTGCGCGAGTTGTGGTATCGCTACTGATCGTAGCAACGTTACTGGAAGTGTGCCTTTACATGATGAAGCAGTTCTTTCCATAATCAGAGCAAGGACTGGTCTTCGAACAGTGAGTATCTATGGCTGTATTATTATTTTACAATTGCTACCGATTTGGGGCGTTACACGCTCATATTTAAGGGTTCTAATCGGTTTCGATCAATCAATCGGTCGCATAATTTAATCACGAGATAGTTTTTAACGGTTTGTTCATTCCTTACCTATTTACTCGCAGCTAGGACGAGTCACTGACCGAAATTATGTCTGGTACTCTAACATTGTATACTTTTTCTTTTGCAGATTAACAATGCAGATCATGTGTGTTCTTGCTGGAATCTTGCAAATGATACATTGAGATCTGAGCATCAAGAAACAAGTTCAAGCTCTACGACTATGTTTGTGTGTGTGTACTCTGTGGCCGTTGTATTCTTCGGACACGCTTTCACCCTTTGAACAGTAGTACTGAATGTGAAGCTCGGATCTATGATGTTATTTGCGAATAGATAATGCCACGAACGGTTTTGTTAAATGTTATTTACATTTAACAAAAGCTTCATGTGTTATTGAGTTTACCATTTAATAGACTCGTATAATTCATGTATGGTTATTTCTACAGGTGGAACTGACCAGCCGCTTGTGCCATCCCTGCTGGATGGGAGCTGATAAGGACAGCCGCCATTTTATCTCTGGAATTTACCTCGAGTAGTGCACCTACTGTAGAAGAATCACTTCAAATACCGACTGAAAACCCTCCAATATAAATGAGAAATGTTGTGTCTGGTGCAAGTACTTACACAAACCAAATTGTTCTACCTGACTATGTTAGAGCTATTGAAAGATTTTGAAGTGGCAGCGGCTCTAATGAATAGATTTCACCCTCCTTTCAGAGATCGTCCTGATGCTGTGGAAATACTTAACATAATGAATGAAAAAATGTATGTAAATAATGCTTTGGCTGATATTGTGCAGCAAAATAATTTGAATAGACGTAGGGCTAATTTCACACGCATCGATGGCCTAAGTAACTTAGCGAATTTTCCACAGCTCAGCATTTTGAACAAAATCAAAAAATCAAAATCAAAGCATTTATTTCAAATAAACCAGTTACAGGCACTTTTGAATTGTCAGAAGGTCGGTCAGTCAGTAAGGTGAAGCTAGTCGCCCATTCCAAAGAGTAGGTACCTATGGAGAAGAACGGGCAAGAAACTCCATGGACACTCTTTTAAATTATCAAGCTATTGATACAAATATTTGATTACATCATTCATTTTGAAATCAATCGTGTGAGAACGATGCAGAAATATATTGTACGCTGAGAGCGTCCATTATGGAAAAAAAAAACAACAATTCAGAATTTAAAATACGCCGTAGCAGCTAAGAGATGACCAGTCCCCTCTGACGGCGTCCGTTCACAAACATGACGTATGGATCAGCATCATTCAGCTCAACCATATTGAAGGGAACCTAATGACCCAACACACACGCCACCACCAGCGAGACATTTGAGTGAGCATGACATACTCTCAACAGCCATAGCACTATCAAGTCAATAAACGACTAACCCAACAAATAGATGCTTTACAGCAAGTAGATCGTGCTCACACGTGTTCCATGCAATTATACAATACTAGGAAATTGAATCTACACAATGCAAAGACAGTTTTGTCCAAGGTTCAGCAGCTCCAACGGTGTTCCCGAATGCTAAGTTTAGCTCCTGTGTAGCTGCACCAGTGCCGAATACCACTGTCAGCGATGCAATTCCGTAACGTACAGTATGCCTGGCTACATAGTGTGTACTGACTTTGAGTTAAAAAAAAAACAAATAATTGCAAATTTAAACTACAAGAGGAAAAATTAAAGAACAATCAGTGTAAGTATAGAAATCGGACGCAGTTCAAGCCCAAGCCTTTTTGTCGTCAATATAATCCTTAACACTATAAAATGCTTTCTGACACAACTTACGTTTAATGAAGGATTTGAATTTATTTAGGCTCAGATCTTAAACCACCTCTGGAAGCCTATTGTAAAAATGTATACATTGGCATCTAAAAGAGCCACCTATTTTCTTGAGCCTTGTTGTAGGTACAATAAATTTGTGCTTGTCCCTAGTATTTATATTATGGACATCACTGTATTTTTTATACAATTTTATATTTTTATGAGCATACAAAAGATTTTCATAAATATATTGAGACGGCACGGTCAGTACATTAATTTCTTTAATTTTTTCTCTGGGAGAGTGTCTTGGACTTAATTTATAAATTGCACGAACAGCTCGTTTCTGCAAAACAAATATTGTCTGAATATCAGTGGCATTTCCCCACAACAGAATGCCGTAAGACATTACGCTATGGAAATAGCCAAATTACACTAAACGGGCCGTCTCAATATCAGTCAAATTTCGAATTGTTCTAACTGCGTATGCAGCAGAACTTAGTTTTTTTGACAATTTTTCTATATGGGAACCCCATTGAAGCTTAGCATCCAGAGTTATACCCAAGAACACTGTGCTGTCTTCAAATTCCAATTCTTCGCCCTTTATCAAAACTTTAGTTTTCACCTGCCTAACGTGAGGTAGAGTAAACTTAATGCATTTGGTTTTTTTTCTCGTTTAAGAGTAAATTATTAACATTAAACCAGTGGACTACTTTGGAGATCGCGCTATTTACATCATCAGTGACCTGCTGCTGACGTTTAAGTTTAAATAAAAGTGAAGTGTCATCTGCAAACAACACTATATCGTGATTGTCCTTTATGAGGTACGGCAGGTCATTAATGTAAATAAGAAACAAAAAGGGACCAAGAATTGACCCCTGTGGGACTCCCATTGTTACTAAAGATCCGGAAGATCTTTTTCCATTGACGTCAACGCTTTGAATCCTACCACTCAAGTAGGATGTAATAAGATCCAATGCAGAGTTCCTGATCCCGTAGTGGCGGAGTTTCCTGATTAACGTCTCGTGAAGAACGCAATCGAATGCCTTGGACAAATCACAAAAAATGCCCAAGGCATCGCATTTATCCTCCCATGCATTGTAGATATGATATAGAAGTTCAACACGGCATCAGTAGTTGAACGACCCCTTGTAAAACCGAACTGTTTGCTATGTAATAATTTATGTTTATTAAAAAAACTTAGCATTTGGTTTAAAATTAATTTCTCAAAAATTTTACTAAAGGTAGGTAGTACAGAAATAGGTCTATAATTTGTGGGGTCTGATGTACTGCCTGATTTAAACAAAGGTATTATCTTACTATTTTTCATGAGATCAGGAAACTCTCCACAGTCAATACAAGTATTAAAGATAAGCGCTAGAGTGGGTGCCACAATATCAATAATAGACTTCGCAACTTCCACCGAATGACCCCATAGGTCAGCAGTCTTTTTTATATTGAGAGTGTGAAAGATTTTAATTATATCTTTACTGGTAACATATTCAAAATGAAATTCCGAATTACAAACATTAAAATTTTCTTTAAGCAAAGACTCAGCAACAGAAGGTGATGAGTTTAGGGATTTAGAAGTTAAAAATGGAATATCCGAAAAGAAATTTTCAAATACCTCAGCGACTTGCGAGTCTGATTTTATTATGTTGCCATTAACAGTCAGGCTATAGTCAGTATTTCTATCACTGGACCTTCCCGTTTCACTATTAATAATTTTCCAAGTCGTTTTAATTACATTACTACTGATTTTTATCTTTGAACTCAAGTAACGTGACTTGGCCATATAGCAAACTTGTACCCAATATTAGTTTACATTGCATGATTAAATCTTACGGAATTATTCATATATTGTGATGTAGAGTGATCGCCTGAAACACAGGTTTAATAAACCTAGCTCGGGCATGTCGCTAATTTTACACGATTCTCTGTATAATAATACGTTCTGTATGACCTTATGTATATTTTTAGTCACACATAATACCTAGCTGTTATTTAGGTGATATGTATGTATTTGTATAAGAATATTTTTGTAGCTTTTATTTTGCAATGTTGTGTAATTTTTTGAATAAAGATTATTATTATATTATTTTATTATTATTAATATCTCTAGGCACATATCAGATAAAACAGGCCCGGTCGTATTATGGAGAGCATGTAAGGGCAAATGGCAGATTTGAAATAGAAGTATGTGTAGTAGGTGTAGTAGGGAGGTGGACAGCAACCTACTAAGAGTTGTCATCTACAAATAATTTGTACTTAGTCAGAGGCCGCATTCAGTCAAGACATGTGAGTGGAAAAATATATTTTATTAATATTTTAGTTGATAGCTTTCTTACAAGTAAAGAAGCCATTTTACAATATTGTTGTAACTGCATTGTCGGCAGGCGAACAATGGGTTGCTGTGCACATGTAATGGTGGTAATCTGGTACCTTAGTTGGGCAAGGTACCAAAATACCATCACACTTCCTGCACCATTCCTCGATGATATTTTAATTGAGTATGAAAATGAAGGTGAATTAAATATTTAAAAAAATAACTTGTTTTTATTTTACCTACCTAATTCCTTTTTGTGCTATGCAATAATATGCTAATAGTAGCATACAAATATGTTTTCAAATTATTTTTAAATCAATATGTCTATTTGCTATCTTCCCCTTCCCCGACTCCAAAAAATAGTAGGTTTTTTCTTCGTATGTATCTTTCAAAATTATTGATCGACGTTTGTTGTATGTCTATTTTTTGCTCAAGCTTTTCATTTTGAGATTCAAGGGATTTAATTTTTTCATTTATACAAGTACTGATAGTGTTTTTTATATCCTCTTTCATTTCTTTCAGATCCAGTTTTTGTTGTTTCATTTCCTCCTGCATGAATCGCAACATATCTTTAATTTCGTCCATATTGCGCCCTCTCTTAGTTCCAGGGCTAAGCTGATTACTTGACGCACTAGCGACCTCTTTTAGTATCTTGTAGAACTATGATCACTTTATGAGATTTCCACTGTTATCGATATTTATTTGTTTACGAAAAGTTACGTCAAAGTATCACTAGATGGCGCTCTTAAAGCTTTCTGTAGAGGTTTTTATAGTTGGATGATTCAGCAGAAAATATTGAGGTTATATTCTTTGAAACTTTTAACACTGTTATTTTTATGTTGGATATATGCCTTTTATGTCGGGGAAGGGGAAGATAGCTACAGGGGCCTGGAAGAGAAAAGATACGTGATATTATAAATAACATACAAAAAGTCAAATGCGAGAAAAACGACATAGAATATGTCAGAAGAGTGGGAAAAAAGAATGAGAAATCTAGACCTATTGTAGTGACTTTTCTTACTATGGGAATAAAAATACAAGTTCAGAAAAATAAGAAAAAGCTTGAATCAACACCTTACTATATAAAGGAAGATTATCCCTTAAATGTTTTAAAAAGACGAAGAGAACTTCAAAACGAGGTAGAAATTATGAGAAAGCAGGGAATAAAAGCCTTTATTAAATACGATAAAATTGTGGTACCACCAACAAAAACCCAGAAAACGAGAAGCAAAAACAAGCTCTTAAAAAAAGAACACTATCCACGTCGCCAGAAATACAAAACTCAAACTATAAAACAGGTCGTATAATATGTCATTTGTTGTGCTACGCGACCAATTTCAAACGTCGTTGGCTCCAAGTGATTTCAATGAAATGGTAATTACTTTTGATTTAAACCGATTGACACGTCAAATAATACATGGTATTATTTTGAGTTGAGGTTATGTAGCATTTGTGCTTTGTGATTGTGTTTGTGGTTTGGTTTATTGTGCTTCTTATTGAATATAAATAACTATGTCAAAGAAAACACGCGGACCGAATTTTTCGTCAAATGAAAAGAAAATCCTTGTTCATTTAGTTACAAAATACAAGGATCTAGTTGAAAGTGCATGCAGTAACCACTGCGATCAAAAATAAAGGATGGAAGAAACTAGCGGAAGAATTTAACTCTTTGAGTTCATTCTATGTCCGAACCGTAGAACAATTAAAAACCTGTTGGGATAATATAAAATGCACTACGCGGAAAGACAAAGCTGCGACGAAAAAAAACAATTTATTAACCGGTAGGTTCTGACATTGTTTTTTGTTAATAAAATATGAAATAGTACTATGCAATCAGTACTAATTACTGGTTTTCTTTGCAGGAGGAGGAAGGTCCGATATTCCACCACCAGGACCTCTAGAAGGACAAGTGGAAGTGTTACTTGGACCTATATTAGACGGATTAGAAAATCCCTACGATTCTGATATTCAGTTTCTAGATCAGGGACTAATTGGATCAAAAACTTTAATAGAAATGATTACTAAATCGGTAAGTTTAAAATTTAAATTCACTGTCATAATAACTGTCATTCTGAAATTCATTGCAATATAGAAGTCATCGCTTCCCAAAATACAGTATTTTTATTTATTTACCAGGATGTTGTAGCGACTGATTCAGAAATACAGACAATTGTGGATGTTAATGCTGCTACTTCTTCACAAACATCTCAGGATTCCACTCAAGAAGATAAAGGTTGTACATTGCAGACAAATGAAACCAGAGAAGACAATATTTCGACTGAGGTGCGTAGAAATACTTGTCTTATAGGTCCTGACCAATATGTTAAGCATAGATTGATATACCATTCACAGTTGTGGCTATTTCCTGTCACTGTTATCAATAGTTAACAGCTCAGTCCTCTAGTGTAGCAACACCTCAGCGCTGGGGTCAAGTTGGTATGTGACACTCTGTCTTGAAACTTCTGTAGATGTCATTTACTCCTTATTGTAAACTATATCCTTGTATCAAACAAGGATATAGTTTACAATTGGAATAAATGACATCTACAGAAGTTGACATGACATAAGTGTTATTAAACACCTCACATAGACTCTTTTGAACTTTGGGAAGGTCCGCTATAAGGGAGACAGACAAACGGCTGATACGATGAACAAATATTTTGGAATCTATGAGTGTAGAATTTTATTATATAGGTATAAAAAAGCACTAATACTGTACTATATCCTAATCATACGATTTTTGTAATAGTGTGGGGGGTCCCGCCATCTTGACATCTGATAGCATGATGATACCTTATTATGAACTGTTGTTATTTTTTTTTCAGGAGCATGTAGAAAAGAATAACTGGAGCTCCTGGACTCCAAAAGCTTTAAAATCAAAAACTTCAAACTTCAAAAACAATCCATCAACTTGGTTGCATCGACGTAGGCCGAAGATTTCTTTGGAGGATAAAGTCCTGCAAAGTAAATTAGAATTAATAGAGATGATGAAAAGAACTACCCAAACAGGCTGCTCATAATGAATTAGTTTTACAAGAACAGCTAAAACAAGACAAATTGAAAACTGAAAAATTACAACTTGAAGTTGAAACATTAAAAAAAAACTTGATTAGTAAAAAAAGTCAAGTTATTTTTTCATTGATACAACTTGGAGTTGTAATTTGTGATTTTTCAGTTTTAAAACTTATTTTTTATTTTTGCATGTAGTTCCGTACAGATGTAAGTAGGTACATATGTTAATTAATTAATTTACATAGGTACTTATATCGGTACGTACATAAAACATATATGTATATGTATGTAAGTAAATCTTGCTGGATTAAGAGACAGCTTATTTTTTCAAATTTTGTATTAAATTAAAGTGAAATGAAATGAAATGAAATGAAATGAAATCGAAATGAAATGAAATCGTTTATTAAGCAAGTAGGATCACCGATCACTTTTACACGTCATATGTTTTTTTTTTTTATTCTTTTTTTTTTTTTTTTTAAACTAGATGAAGCCGGCATTTCCTAACTGACTACCTCTGAGAAGAAATAGCCGAAACAAACTCAGGGATCATCGTCTTTTTTAAAGTCCAGACATTAAAAATGAAAATGTTTACAATAATTTACGTTATAATTACGCACATTGCTTAATAATAATGCTTAACAGAGCGAGCAGCTCAGTCCCAAGCCTCTCTATCCTCTAAATAATCTGAGATTTTATAATACCCCTTTTTGCAAAGTTTGGCCTTTATATAGGTTTTATATCGTTTAATGGGTAAGTTTCGAATGTCCATGGGAAGCTTGTTGTAAAAGTGTATACATTGACCCATGAACGAGTTGCCTACTCTGTGGAGACGAGTGTGATGTACAGCAAGATTGTGTTTGTTCCTGGTATTTATATTATGAATATCGCTTATTTTCTTAAAATTAGATATATTTTTATGTACATACATAAGATTTTCAAATATATATTGCGAAGCTACAGTCAGAATGTTCACCTCTCTGAATTTTTCTCTAAGAGAATCTCTAGGACCAAGGTTGTAAATGGCTCGAACAGCCCTTTTCTGTAAAACAAAGATGGTATTGATGTCCGCACAAGTTCCCCAGAGAAGAATCCCATAAGTCATAAGACTATGAAAATAACTAAAATAAACAATTCTGGCTGTATTCACATCAGTTATCTGTCTAATTTTCTTAACAGCATAAGCGGCAGAACTGAGTCTACCCGACAGCTTCTCAATGTGAGGACCCCATTGTAACTTGGAGTCAATAGTCAATCCAAGAAAAACTGTCGACTCGACAGGGATCAACTCTACTCCATTCAGTTGAACATTGGTACTTAACTGCCTGACATTTGGTGTAGAAAATTTAATGAATTTAGTTTTTTTTTCATTCAAAAGAAGGTTATTTACATTAAACCAATGGACAACTTTCGAAAGTGCATTGTTAACTTCGTCAAAATTTGCTAGCTGACGCTTGACTTTAAAAATAAGAGAAGTGTCATCCGCGAACAATACTATGTTGTGATTATCCCTCACGTGATGAGGTAAGTCATTAATATAAATTAAAAACAAGAAAGGACCTAGAATTGAGCCCTGCGGAACGCCCATGGTGACCTCAGATCCTGCCGATTTGTTGCCATTAACATCAACCCTCTGAATTCGATTATTCAGATAAGAAGTCAGAAGGTCGAGAGCTCTGTCCCTTAAACCATAATGGTACAGTTTCCTAATAAGAGTATCATGATGTACGCAATCAAAGGCCTTGGACAAATCACAAAAAATACCAAGAGCATCTTGCGATTCCTCCCAGGCCCCAAATATGTTCTTTAGCAACGCCACGCCCGCATCGGTAGTTGAACGACCCTTTGTAAAACCAAATTGTTTCACGTGCAATAAATTATATAAGTTGAAGTGTCTCAACAACTGTTTCAAAATTAATTTTTCAAAAATTTTGCTCAAAGTTGGTAATATAGAAATTGGCCGAAAATTCGTGGGATCAGTTGTACTACCAGATTTGAACAGTGGAATTACTTTGCTAAGTTTCATCAAATCAGGAAATATACCAGATGTGACACAAGAATTAAAAACAATTGCTAAGAAAGGTGCGATAACATCTATTATTGAAGCTACAGTATATACTGACAAACCCCAATGATCGGCAGTTTTTTTTACATCAAGATCCTTAAAAGATTCTATAATGTCTTTAGCAGTCGCAAACGTAAATTCAAAGTGTCTGTCACATTCCAGTATTTTAGCTGTACAAAGATTATATGTAAATAAATAATAAATTCTGTAATTTGCAATAATTTTATTTATTGTTTTACTACATTGTTATGTTATTAGTTAATAATCAATCTAAATTATGGGATATATGTAAACTCTTAAAATAATTGAACCACCAATTGGAAGAAGGGAATACACGCCACTTTTTGACATATTCACTTTTATATTCGTTAGACGTAGGGCTAAGTTGTGAGTTCGAAAAAAGAAACAAAGTCCATTCATTTCGTATAGATTCATGCGGCTAAAAAAATTGTTAGTTGGAAGAAGGAAACAAATCCTTCCTTTATTCCCTTCTTCCAACTATTAACTTTACGAGTATAGAAATAATATTTCTTTTTGGCTGTTTTTTTATTCGATAAACAAAATCGCATCACATAGTGGTGGGGGGCGTTATACTAGCGATCAGTGTTGCCGATCTGTGGGGAATTCCCCAAACCGCGGGGAAAGCAAAGCTGATTGGGGAATGTGTGGGGAGAGCTTCAATTCGGGGAAAATGCGGGGATTTTAAGTATGAACACAAAAACGTGATATTTAACATCAAATTTATGCTAGTCTTGATTGATTTCCCTGATAGCCTTTTATTCCGTAAGTTGACGTCAGAATAATGGTCAAGTTGCCGTCCAACTACTGCCGTATTTTGACGTCAAGTTTACAGCAGAATCTGGAGAGTAAAATAAGACGGAAACTTGCGGTGAATTTAACGTTAAGTATTATCTATTATCGCCGCCTAGTGGCAGAAATAAAAATGACATGGAATATGTCGCGACCTACCGGCAGAATTTAGCTTACAAGTCATATATATTTAAGTCATTATATTTAGTTCAAATTTCGCGAGAAAATTGTTACCAAAATACGGACATAGAATATCACCAACTTGTAGACAAAGTTTACGTCAGATTGTAGTCAAGTGTTGGAACAGCAGAACTTGACGGAATATTGACGCAAACTTGGCCGTAGATTCTGTAAGTCAGAACCTGATGAGAAAGTTGGAGATTATTGTGGCTATCAGGGTTCTTACTCTTACTCGAAGCAGGAATTTATATTTATAGCCATTGTTTCATTTAAATGTGGTATTAGTAATTTGTCATATGGCGACACCTGTCGTCAGACTTTGTTGGTCTCTATGGTTGGTCCGACTCGGGGAATTCCCCTTACTTTATTTTAGCTATGCGGAAAAAGGAAACATTATTTATTTCACTCAGGCTTGACATGAAACGAGATAGAAGATCGTATTGTATGTACGTAGGTACTACTTTATTTTAATTATCATCCATCTGTTATCTCAAGTTATCTGTGATAGCGAAAGGCGCAGTTATTTAAACAAAATGGATAAGTTTTTAATAAAAACGGATAGGAACAAAAAAGGAAAGCAGCGAGAAGATGTCGAGGTATGTTTTACTTGACTTTCTAAATTACTATTGACTCGAAAAGAAAAATGGCCAAAGTTCATACAATGATGGATCTGATTTCCAATGTCTTCTTCTAAAAATCATTGTTATATGGTTATAATTTGCAAAATGTAGTAAACATAGGCGAGATAGCCATAATTATATTAATATAATACTGGTTTGAGGTTAGTAATACATACATCTACGTATCTATAAAATACGTGGGTGGACATTTTACGTTTCATTTTGCAGTTTTAAAAATATTGAATATAACAAACTGTTTTGCTTTTTACCCGACTACGGCAAATCCAAATTGTATATATGTCAGAAACACATTAAGAAAGTAAAAATAACATTATTTCTTTCTCATTCCTGAATTATGTGATACGTTCGTTTTACTGTTATTCATATATATGTTTATTTCAAAAACTTGAAACGGAAAGTAAATGAAGCATAACGTTGTAGTTTATCTTGAAATTAGTGATCTTATCAAGAATAAATCATTATTTTTTATTTCCGGACGCTTCTAAAATATTTGATATTACTGACGAGAATAACTAAAAATCTTCATGTATGACTGAATTTTAGATATCCTCTATTTCATTTTTTTTCATGTATGACTAAGTTTTAGACATTCTCTGTTTAATCGAGTTTCATTTTGAGTTGACCGACTTTAGTGTGGGTTGCACACCAAGAGCTAAGCTAAGTTAGTTTAGCTTAGCTCGCGTAGCTGACGCAGTTTTCCATACTTATGTGCAGACCGCAAACTATGCGAAAAAAACTATGTGAGCTAACTAAAATATGCAAAGCTAAGTTAGTTGTGTATGCCGATGCGAGCTAACTGAGCTAAACTAAGCCCCTCCCGCCTTCCTTGCACGCCCTTCGCACTTCCTTCGCCAGTGCCGTTCAGTGTCTTCTGTCGTACGGACGGTTATTTTGCAAGTATGGAGCAATTTATCGAAACAGTTGAACAATTTCCTGTACTATGGAACACACAGTTAAAAGATTACCACAACTTAATTAAAAAGGATAGTGTATGGAAAAGAATAGTAGAGGAAATAAGTAATCCAGATATACCAGACGGTGAGTTTAATTAATATTTATTTAAAGTTTAATCTAATTTACATATTAAAATAATTACAAAATGACTCTCTGATACGAAATGCTACTCTAGTTGCTCGTATGTTGTCGTATTGTACCGATCTTAAAGTTTGCTGTTCTTCAACATTGACGGTATTGACGTTACTAGTTGTCGTTCTTGAAGACGTTAAATAATTGTGCAAGACACAGGTGGTTTTGATAATGACGTCCACTAGTTCTAATTGACATTCGAATGGTCGACGGTACACCCGAAATCGCGCCGACAATATCCCGAACGCATTTTCTACTACATTTCGTGCTCTGCTGAGACGATAGTTAAAGGTCTTTTTTGCTGTGTCATTTAAACATGTACTCCGTGGGTACGGTCTCATAAAGTGATTTTGTAACGGGAATGCTTGATCACCTATGAACACAAAAGGTATTGGATCGCCATCACGCGTTAGCGGTTTATGATTAGGTACGTTTAGTTGCTCGTTTTGTAATTTGTAGCCAAATGCGCTATCTGCAAAAATACCTCCGTCGCTAAATCGGCCCATTGAACCAACGTCTATTATTATAAATCTTTTGTGTGCATCAACGACTGCGAGAAGGACGATAGAATAAATTTTTTTATAATTATAATAATTAGAACCCGACTTAGGAGAGCATTTTATTGAGATATGACCCTTCCCGATCACCGTCGGTGTACACCAGGGATCCGTCCTTAGTCCGTTCCTGTTCAGCGTAATATTAGACGTCTTGTCAGACAGCATCAAGAATTCACATGAGCAACCACCCTGGTTGCTCATGTATGCTGATGATATCGCGCTGGCAGACGCGGACAGGGAACGATTGGTGCGGCGGGTAAATGCGTGGAAGAACTCGCTTGAGAGCGGTGGTCTTGAACTCAATGTGGCGAAGACTGTGTACATGGCCAGCAACACCACAGACCCTATGCCTGTGTGCATAGGCGGAGACAAGGTCGAGTGCACAGACCAATTTAAATACTTGGGGTCTGTGCTCCACGCGTCCGGCGACATTGATTGCGACGTTAAAGCACGCATTTCCGCAGCTTGGGCAAAATGGCGTGAGATGACAGGTGTCATTTGTGACCCCAAAATGCCGGTTAAGCTTAAGGGACAGGTCTATAAGACCATCATTAGACCTGTCCTTCTGTATGGCAGTGAGGCGTGGCCTGTGCTTGAGCGACACAAGCAGGAGCTGCGTGTCACGGAGATGAGTATGCTGCGGTGGATGTGTGGAGTTACGCGGAAAGACCGCATCAGGAACTCCCGCATTCGTGGCAGTCTCCATGTCCGTGACATAGCAGACAAACTGCAAGAGAGTCGCCTACGATGGTACGGCCACGTCTTACGTAAACCGGCATGTTACGTGGGTAACAAATGTCTTGCCATGGCGCCTCCGCCGGGCCGGAACAAGCGAGGCAGGCCAAAGAAGTGCTGGCTTGACGTTGTAAGAGATGACATGCGTGCCAACAATCTCACACCACAGGATGCCAGAGATCGTGCGAAATGGAGGCGTAATAGTAGGAAAGCGGACCCCGGGCTCCAACGCGAAGGCCGCGGATGCGACCGGGATTATACGCTGAGATGATGATGATGATGCTTCCCATCCACGGCACCAAGGCAGTTAGGAAATTGCCATTTATCATTAAAGTCTTCTGCAATTGCTTCCCATTCACTTTCTGTCGGTAACTTCATATATATTGGTTGCAAATGAACCCAAAGTGCATTGCACACATCTTTAACTATCAAAGCAACTGTATTATTACCCACTCTGTAATTATATCCAATCGTTCTAAAGGAGTCGCCCGTAGCTAAAAACCTGAAACAAATAAATATTTATTACTAAGTTTGTCTTGATGTATGTTACAGTGAAAACTGCGAAGAATGAGTGGAAAAAATTACGGGACAGTCATCGAGAATCACTCAAAAGGATGAAAGCCAGTACAACTGGTCAGGCTGCTTCTCCGATGAATAACTGGAAATATGCCGAGCTACTCGAATTTCTTTTACCTCACATGAAAAACCGTAAGAGAACTGGTAACGTATCAGTGGCCAGTACATCAACCGAAAGCCAAAATACTTTGCCCGGTACATCAGCCGAAAGCCAAAATACTTTGCCCGGTACATCAGCCGAAAGTCAAAGTATTTTGCCCGGTACATCAGCCGAAAGTCAAAGTATTTTGCCCGGTGTATCAACTGATGGTCAAAGTACTGGGACTTTAGAAGAAATTCCGAATGATGATGATGAAAGTACTTCTGATCCACCAAGGATAAAAAAAAGAAAAGTTGCCGATGATTCATCATTACGCGACTTGCTTCAGGAAGTCGATAATGATTTTATGAAACGATGTGAGCAAAGAGAGAAACGGAAGGCTGAGGAGGCAAAAGAGGCGGAGAAACACAGACATGCGCTAAATTTGTTTTTTGACAGTATGTGCGAGTCAACTAAAAAGCTTCCCGATTGGATACAAAGAGATGTAAAAAAAAAAGTTTTTCAAATTGTAAACGAAGCAGAGGAAAATTATGAAAAATATTTGTCTACGCAGACTTACCAATATGGGTACTCATCTTCATCCAGTTACTCGACACAAGCTCAAAATGATAGCTTTGATAATTTGTAACCTTTTGGCATTTACCAATAAAAAAATATAAATAAACATTTTTTAAAATAAAAATTGTTTAACTTTCCTCAAACAAATTGCTAATCTTTCTTCTGGGGTTATAGCCTTCCGATAGTTAGTATCTTGTTTGGTAATATCTCCGATAATCAATGATAATAAATCATAAAACTGAACTCTTGTAACACGATAATATAGCTTAAAATGTTCATCATCTAACTCGTAAAATAAAGTTCTAAACTCTCCACTTGTGTGCCGAGATTTAATATGTTGACATATCCAAGGTCTGGATCTTTTTCTTAAATAATAATAAATAACTATTAATCTTCTTTTTCTATGTCTAACGTATTCATCGCTTTCTTCATCGATTACGTTCATAGCGAGCGTCGTCATAATTCAACTTCGCAACACTGACTGAGCTTTGGCGTAGTTTTTGGTGTGCAAACCACTTATTTCTAGCTTAGCTTAGTTTAGCTTATCCTAGCTTGCTTAGTTTAGCTCTGGCATAGCTTAGTTTTCGGTCTGCAACCGGCTTAGTTAATATCTGAGACTCTACTTTTGTTTATTTTTCTTTTTTTAGCGGACGCAAATAAGTGACAAAGGTTTATTAGAGCCAGATCCAAATATTCCCAGTGGTTGTGATTCTGCTTCAACAGCTGTGTCCGTAGACTCTACAGAACCGATAAAAAAAAACAGAAACGTTTTAATAAATTTAATGAGGCATGGCTGCAAGAAACAGAGTTTGCAAAATGGTTACGAAAAGATTCGAGCATGAAGGATGGTCATGAAATGGCCGCATGTTCAATTTGCTCAATTTCAATTATTGCGCATAAAAGTGACTTAGTCCGTCACATGAATTCCGATCGTCACAAAAATAAAACTTTGGAAGTACGGCAAACACAAAAAATTGATGATTTTATATTACCTACAGATTTAGAGAAAAGTGTCAGAAAGGCTGAAATTAAATTATCTGGTTTTTTAGCAGAGCAAAACATACCTATATCAATCATAGATACCTTGGGCGCTCTGTGTGCAAACATTTTTCCAGATTCGGCAATAGCAAAAAACATCAATCTACACAGAACAAAAGCCATAAACGTACTAAAGAATGTGTTAGGAAGTTCTTTTATGGAGGACGTAAATGAAAAATTGAGTTTAAAAGGAACTTTTTTTTTCAATTATAATGGATGAAACAACCGACCAAAGCACTAAAAAACAATGTTGTTTCACGGCTATTGTATATGACCAAATCAATAATATAGTAGACACCATATTTCTAGACATGATTGAAGTCCAATCAGGAACTGCCGTTGGACTCTATGAATGTCCACCCACCAGACAAAGTCATGCCGCCAAGCGATTCGTCGTGTTCCGGCATGATGTCTGGTGAAGCCGTTTGGAGGGCGGGTCTGAGCAGTTGTGTTGCGAAGTATGCCGGGTACGATGCGCCGAGTGTTGTCGTGTCGGGAGTTTGGTCGTGGGGGGTAGCGGGATCCGAAGCACGGTGCTCCGCTGGCCGACCGCAGGTAGTTGGGGGCCCAAGTAGTGTGCCAGCCACATACGAAAGGCTGCCCCGCCAACTGCGAAAAATCCCAGGGTGGCCCCATCGTGCCGGTTGGCGACCGGACGAGAGGACCCGATGGCGATCCCTGGGGGGGTTCGGGCGTCCCCGCAGTCTCCAGATCAATCTCCCTCTGGCCCGGCATCGTTGGTCGCATTGATGGGATTAACATTGCATCACCTCACTCAACTGCCGTCTTCCTTCCTATTCACTCAATTTTTTTTTTAAATGAAAAGGTCCAAAAAGAAAAGTAGGTGTGTACAGCGGGCGCACGTCCTCTCTTTCAAAGTGCACCTCTCTAATATTCGAGGTCTGCACTCCAATCTCATTGCAGTACATCACCACCTTGAGACTGAGAAGCCCCATCTACTTTTCTTGACGGAGACCCAGATCAGATGTCCGTCTGATGCGGCATACCTCAGCTACCCGGGATACGCATTGGAACACCATTTCCTGCAGCGTGCTGGGGTCTGTGTGTATGTCCGCAATGACATTTGTTGCCGGCGCCTCCGTCACCTCGAAGACCCTCATTTCTCTTCCCTATGGCTGTTGGTTGACACTGGTGTGGACAAAATTGTTTACACTTGTGTCTACCGATCGCACAGCGGTGATCAGGAGACAACTCGTTTATTTGACCACCTCAGTGAGGCTGCTGACAATGCACTGCAGCGGCACCCTGACGCACACTTCGTCGCTCTGGGGGATTTCAATGCCTGCCATCAGGACTGGCTTTTCCCGTACCAGAAGACCGACCACGCTGGGAGAGAAGCGCGACACTTCGCGCTTTCAATGGGCCTTTCCCAGCTGGTAAAGCAAGCGACTAGGGTGCCTGATGTATTCGGACATACTGCCAATTGTCTGGACCTTCTGCTGACCACTGATCCGGACAGGTGTGTTGTAACAGTTTCCTCACCGTTGGGAACTTCAGACCACTGTCTGGTGAAGTCTGTGTCGACCTTCTCCCCACCAGATCACGACTCTCGTGGTGAACGGCGAATGTGGCGATACAGGTCAGCAGACTGGGATGAGATGCGCCATTTCTTTGCGTCTTATCCTTGGCAGCAGGTCTGCTTCTCTTCTAGCAATCCGTCGAGCTGTGCGGATGCTATAACCGATGTGGTGCGTCAAGCTATGGAATATTTTATTCCCTATAATGACGTGCCCGTCGGTGGCTCGGCTCGCCCATGGTTCAATGCCGATTGTGCCCAAGCTGAACAGCGTAAGCACACAGCATTTCTCACCTGGGTTGACGCTCGTGACCGCGGAGCTCCGGATCTAAGCTCAAAGAAGAGAGCCTTTAACCGTGCTGCCAAGTCCTACAAAAAGGCGCTAAAGAAGGCTCGCTTTGACCGTATTACCCATATTGGCAACAAGTTATCTGCGCAGCCTTCCGGTAGCAGATCTTTTTGGTCCCTTGCCAAATCGGTCGAGGCGAACTTCTGTCGGCCCTCACTGCCTCCGCTGGTTAGGCCTGATGGAACACTGGCTCATACGGCGAGAGAGAAAGCAGGTCTCTTTGCATCTCTCTTTGCCCATAATTCGCGTCTTGATACTGGCAGTGCTACTCCACCTATTTTACCCCACTGCGGTACTTCAATGCCTGAGGTTCGCATTCGGAACAAGGAGGTTCTGAGAGCACTGTGTCGTCTGGACGTGAATAAGGCTAGTGGTCCGGATGGTATACCAGCGATTGTTCTAAAAGCATGTGCGCCCGAGTTGTCTCCTGTATTGACACGCTTGTATCGCCTCTCATTTGGGACTGGTATAGTGCCCAAGTCCTGGAAGCTTGCCAACGTGCAGCCCGTGCCCAAAAAGGGTAGTCGTGCCGATCCTAACAACTATCGGCCGATTTCGATCACCTCCATACTTTGCAAAATTATGGAGCGTGTATTGAACTCGCGCCTCTTGGCATACCTGGAAGGTAACGATCTCCTCAGTGACCGACAGTACGGGTTTCGCCGCAATCGGTCAACTGGGGACCTACTAGTGTATGCCACTCACTTGTGGGGCGAGGCACTCGAGAGGAATGGGGAAGCAATTGCTGTCTCCCTTGATGTCTCGAAGGCCTTCGACCGGGTATGGCACGCTGGCCTTTTGAGTAAGCTTCCAGCGTACGGCATTTCCCCTAGCCTGACTGGCTGGGTAAAAGACTTCCTGACTGAACGGTCCCTCCGAGTTGTTGTCGACGGTTGCTCATCTGAGCCCATGTCGACTAATGCCGGTGTTCCTCAGGGGTCTGTTCTCTCTGCAACTCTGTTTCTGCTACATATTAACGATCTGCTGATGCCCGGTATCTATGGGTATGCAGATGACAGCACAGTTGTGGAGAGATACCTGCCGGATGCTCGGGCTAGTAGGGAATCAATCCGGTCTGAAAGAGAGGCCATGGTAGAGCGAACGAGTGTTGCACTTCAGGCAGTCTCCGAATGGGGCAATGCCAATCTTGTAGCATTCAATGCCGCCAAAACGCAGGCGTGTCTTTTCACCGCCAAAAGGAGCCCGTTCACCTTGGCTCCTACTTTTCGGAATGTATCCTTGGAGTGTACCGACCGCCTTCAGCTTTTGGGTATTGAGATTTCCTCGAACCTAAACTTTGGGCGGTTCATTGAGTCCAAGGCCAAGGTGGCTGCCAGAAAACTTGGTGTAATCGCAAAGGTCCGGCGGTACTTCACACCAGGGCAGCTTCTAATGTTGTACAAAGCACAGGTCCGTTCGTGTGTGGAGTACTGCAGCCACATTTGGGCTGGTGCTGCTAAGTGTCACCTGGCCACTTTGGATTCAGTGGAGAGGCGCGCGAAGAGGCTGATTGGTGACCCTGATTTAACTCGAGTTGGTCTCCAAAGCCTAGAGCACAGGCGTAGAGTAGCCAGCCTTTCGGTGTTCTATAGGATACATTCTGGGGAGTGTGCGAGGGAATTGCACGATTTAATTCCCCCATCCCCGTTCCACCATCGGACGACCCGTCGTACGGCGAGTTTCCACCCTTATGTTGTTAACACCTCTACGATCCGGACGAAGCGTTTCGCCTCCTCCTTTATACCGCGTACATCGAGGGACTGGAACAATCTGCCGGCGGCGGTGTTTCCGTCGGACTACAATTTGAGTGTCTTCAAGGCTAGAGTGAATAGGCTCTTAATAAACTAGTGCGCTTTACCATCAACGATTGCGTCACTGCTTACCATCAGGCAGGATTGCGGTCAAGCGCTGGTTTATACATTAATAAAAAAAAATAAAAAAAAAAAAAAAATGTTTAAAACAAATGTTGACGCAGAAAAATATACCAGCGGATAATATGGTAGGTTTTAGCTCTGATACCACAAATGTAATGGCAGGTGAACATTGTTCGGTTTGTGCGCTCTTTAAAAAAGATTTTCCTCATATTGCACTTATAAAATGCTCCTGCCATATGATTAATTTGTCGTCATCCAAAGCCTGCTTAAAATTACCGAGAAGCATCGAAGATTTGTTGCGATCGGTTGGAGCACACTTTAGTAGAAGCACACAGCGACAAATAAAATTCAGAGAGTTCCAAGAATTTTTTCAAGTAGACATACATAAAATGTTCACATTGTCGCAAATTCGTTGGCTCTCTCTGAAAGCCTGTGTGGATCGCGTATTGGAACAGTATGTGCCGCTTAAAGCCTATTTAACAGAATCTGTTTTTAGCGATCCTTCAAAGACTACGGAAGAAATGCTGAACACGATGAACAAGCAATTTACAGTAGTGTATTTGGAATTCATGTCATACGTGTTACATCTGCTCACAGAATTTAATACTATGTTTCAAGCAGATACACCACTTCTCCACAGACTGAAGCCAGAAAGAAGTAGAAACTCTCTTAAGGACGTTGGCTTCCAATTTCATGACTATAAATTATGTCAGATCATGTGACGATATACTAAAAGCGGAATTCAATAACACAAGTCATTTTGTCGACTTAGACAAAATATATATTGGCATTACAGCTAGCGAAAGCATAGAAAACTTTAAAAATGATAGCAACGTTCCTAGTTCAGAGATCACAAGTTTTTATCAAAATTGCCAAGCCTTTTATGTAGTGTTGACGATGGATATATGTAAACGGTTTGATTTCAGTGACCGGTTATTTTCATTGATATCCATAGTAAATCCATCCATAGCGCAACAGTTTGAAATTAAGTCACTCGGCCCAGTACTTCAACGATTTCCAGTTCTCAATAATTTCGTTAAAGTTCAAAATGTCGATGATGAATGGAGAGCACATGCTCTTTTCAGAATTCGACTTGAACGTGAATGATACTGCCGATATTTACTGGAGCAAAGTATTTAAATTAAAAAATAGTGCCGGTCAATACATATTTACAAATATAAAATACGTAATAAATCTACTGCTTGTATTACCGTTCTCTAACGCATCTGTAGAGCGCAAGTTTAGTGTTTTAAAAAATCTAAAGACAGAAAATAGAAACAAACTTAACACCGACACAGTGGTAGCTTTGATGGCTACTCGAGAGGGAATAAAGAGAGAAGGGGGCAGTTTAAAATTTAATCCGAGTTCTAAAATGTTGCACAAAAGTTTGGCGCGAAAAAAAATGTGTAGTTTTTTTTTTAATTTTTGTCATGTTTTAATAAATAAAAAATAAACTTAAAAGAACGGCCGCCGAGAAAATGCATTTCTGACTGGTTGATTCAATAAACAATGTAACTTTGGATGCATGTATTTGTATTTGCCGATGGTATTTGCTCTTCAACGTAACGAAAAATATAATTAGAAAATATAGATATTAAAAAGAACTTTACAGTGAATGTGACACTAGTGATATCTGACATACATCAGAAATGCATTGTCACAGAGACCGAACTTTACCTACATTTTTGGTTGTTTTATTTCTGTGGGGAATATGTGGGGAATTATCATTTTTCTTTCCCCAAACGTGGGGAATTTCGACAATGCGTTTGGGGATTTTAGCAAATTACTGTCGGCAACACTGCTAGCGATCTAATAGCCGCCATTTTAGTTGTATTTGAGGCTGCATTCGTTTGGTTTCGCGTCGAGGAGATTCTTAAAATATAAAAATTATTTCACCATTAAAGTTTAAATATGACCAGTGAAAGTAGCTTTAACGATTCAACTGATAACGAGTCAGAAGCTGAGACTCCAAAAAAGAAGAAAAGATGTGTTAGAAATATCCATTTGTATAAAAAAGAAAAACAGAAGTTACCAGCGTCTACTTGGTCAATCTTATGTGAGTACAAGTACTGGGAGGTTAGTGCCAGCTAAATCTAACAGTAATAGTGACTGTCTCTGTAAAAGAAACTGCACTCAGCAGTTTAGTACTGAAGAAAAACAGCAGTTGTTTGAATCGGTTTATAATGGACGACCGAAAAATGAACAGGACATATATATGATGAGTCTCATTGAATACGCAAAGATTAATCGAAACCGTTCAAAACGCGAAAATCCAAAAAAAAAAACGTGACAGCACTTTCATATATTTTGCAATGAAAGGAAATGAAAAAATTCGAGTTTGCCGTCAAGCATTCTCCATTTTATACGCTATAAAAGGTAAGGCTATTTTTCGCCTTACCTCTCTTAAATCAGAAGGAAAACTACCTGAAGATAAACGAGGGCGGCATCGTAATCGAGGTAACGTCTTATCAAACGAAGCAATCACGGCTATTGATGAACATATTCGGTCGTTTCCACTAAAAGAATCTCATTACAGCAGAAAACATATACAGTATTTAGAAGCAAACTTAAACGTTAAAATAATGTATGAACTTTTTCTGAAAAAATACCCCCATTATCAATGCGTAAAATACGACTATTACAGAAAATATTTTAATGATAATCATGGCTACAGATTCGGTCGGCCACAAGTAGACCTTTGTTCGACTTGCGAAGAACTCGAAGCAAAAATAAAAAGCTCATCTCTCAATGAGAATGCGAAGAGAGTGGCGGTTGCAGAAAAAATCATACATCTTAAACGTTCTAAAAAGTTTTATAATAAGCAGAAAGAAGTTTTGGCCTTATGTAAAGAAAGAAAAGATGTAGGAGCCATTGTATTTGATTATATGCAAAATCTGCCCATTCCTAAGATCCCAGTTCAGGAAATGTTTTATTTAAGAAAACTATGGCTGTATGTGTTTTGTGTTCATGACTTAAAGACGAATTCAGCTGATTTCTACACTTACCATGAGGGTGAAGCTAAAAGGGGCCCAGATGAAGTATGCAGCTTATTATGGAAAACTATACAGAACATGGATACCTCTGTCAAAGAACTACACGTTTTTAGCGATGCTTGCGGGGGACAAAATAGGAATATTATAAGATTCTTTCTCACTCTTGTTGCAAAAAATCGTTTTGAGAAAATATATCAATACTTTCCTGTGCGTGGCCATTCTTTTTTACAGTTTGACAGAAATTTTGGGACAGCTAAAAGACTCATTAGGAGAAGAGACAGAATTTACGTTCCAAATGAATACAATAATCTTATTTCGGCAGCAAAAATCAGGGGTTCTTCAGTTAAACCTGTTTCTTCAAACGAAATACTTGATTTTAACCCTTTAACCGCCAACGCCATAATATTACGTGTTGTAAGAACATTACATCAGGCGCCACGTCAGAATATTGTGTAGAAAGTCCTGTCATTTAAAAAATGTACAATAAATGTTGAATTTGCTTACTGAATCTTAATATATTTCGTGTAATTACTTTATTTTTAACAGTATTAAATACATATTTTAGCTAATTGATTGAAATAATTACATGTTCTCAGTTCGTGATACGTCTAAATATCAACCTACTTCGCCGAACCCATAATTTCATGTAGACTAGTGTTGTACCGCATATGAAACTCCTGATAGTAAATTAATAAAAAACATCCTATTTTTTACAAAACTATCAAGTAAACATTAATCAAAATTTCATAGTTTATTAAACATTTATTTATTTATTCAAAATTCAATAAGCTTTAGTGAAGTAATATGTAGAAATCAACAAATAAGTATAGGTAAATATTAAGTACAAACTAACTCCAGAACGTCACTAGTACAGGCTATCCGCGAACGCCGTCGCCGTAATTTTATGTGCGGCTCAAGGTCAACTAGTCATATTTTGAATAAACGTCAGCGCCATCGCCATGATAACATGTGCTCACATTATTATTACATCTAAGCTAGTGTCGAGAAGTTATCGATGATGTTATACGACGACGAAGAACTATTAAATATATTGCAGCAAGCAAACAATGATATTTATAGTAGTAGCAGTTCAACGGATAGTGATAATAATTCGGTAAATAACTCTT
The DNA here is from genome assembly GCA_037179545.1 of Sesamia inferens. Lineage (NCBI taxonomy): Eukaryota > Metazoa > Arthropoda > Insecta > Lepidoptera > Noctuidae > Sesamia > Sesamia inferens. The sequence goes on along the minus strand of CM073935.1, from coordinate 7,757,898 downwards.
GTTTTCAAGTCTGTTTATTTATCCTCAGTCAAAAGGACAGCTAAATAATAATATGTGTACTTATTTACCCATTTATTTTGTTTTAAAGAAAATACAGTTTATTTAGTTATTTTATTTGTTGTTATTTATTATTATTTGTATCCTAATATTTTAAACGCGTATCATTTTTTTTACATAAATGTCATACCGTCTTTTTGTCCGCGGGATAGTAAACGGACTAAATAAGTTTACTGTTTTTTTAATTTGTTATCTATGTTTCATATAATACTAATCTCATTTTAAATTGCTACAGGAGATGCTTTATCGCTCAGTGCAACTAGTGTTGTAGGCCTTTTTCGTGTTTCGTGAAGACGAAGAGTTATTAAATATTTTGTAATCATGAATTGCGAAGCGACGACAGTTCTCAACATAGAAGTGATGTTGATTTGATAAGTTTAATTTATTTTTTAAATCGATATTTTAATTTGACAAGTAATTGTGTTTGTTTGTAACATACCTACTAAGGTTCATCATGGATACTAACCAAAATTTAAATGATACATTCATAGGCTGGAATTATTTAATATTAAGAAGGTACATCGGTAGGTAGGGTAAGAACAGATTTTGTAGTGTTATTAAGTTTAGGTATATGCTTACCTATATTTTTATAATAATGCCTCTATATACAGTATGTTAAGAAAACCCTGTCCGACCCGTGAAGGTGTTGTTAGGTATCGATAACTGATTCTACTAATGCATACAAAACCGGGCTAAACTAAAAAAAAAATCCCTCTAAAAAAATAAATATTATTTCGCAAAAGGAGGTAACTTAATAAATGTGCGTTGACCACCCTTCGCCTGCCGCTCGCGGGGGCGGGCGGCAGGGCACGCGGCACGTGGTCGCATCGCTATTCGCTCATAACAAAACCGGTGTTGTCACTTTTTAAAAATTACCAAATTTCGGGGAAATTGGAATTAATTCGCGGAAAAAAAAGATTATTTCAAAATTCATTTGTATTGGTACTATGATGAATACGTAAAATTTTATATTATATGTGTTTACCTAACCTTTATTATCCTTATGGGTCGGACAGGGTTTTCTTAACATACTGTATGTATGAGCAGTATAAAAGTAAATATTCTCGAAAGGTTAATATTGTGAATAAATAAATGCATCGATATTGAGTATTCGCAACACTGTTCCAACTTATACCTAAAGTGTCGTGGCGCTGGAGGTTCGTCAAAGGGATCAGTGCCGTGGCGGTTAAAGGGTTAAAAACTCATGGCAGCAGTGTTTTAAGAAAACCTGTAAGTCATTAGACAAGGCCACGACATTCAAGATTTCGCAATATAGAAGCTTTGAGTATAGTTCAAGTCATAAAGGTTACTTGACATGTTCCGAATTTATTGATGGTTTCGTCAAAGCTACATTTTTGCTCCAAAAACCTTCTACAATCCCGAAAATACCTGAAACTCTGGCATATGTTACTAAAATACCTATAAATGAGAAAAAAATGAATGACATAAAAAAAAATAATCCAATATATTCCTGACGAATTCAAAGATTTCTACAATTTAATTCTGACCTGGCCAACTACAAGATCCGAAAATGAAGAAATAGATGAATAACAGAGTGTCCTTACCTGTTTGTAATAAATAAATAGTTTTGGTCATTATATTGTCTATTATTTCAAATTATTTTGTACCTGTTATATGATAATTTGGAAGAAGGGAATAAATCCACCACATTTCGATGAACACACATAGATAAATATTATACATTTAAGGCAAATCTGTTGGTGAATAAATCAGGATTTATATTTTCTTAATAATCATTGATGTCCCATAAGCTTAAAAATTGAAAGTTAAAAGTTATGAAGTTTTTTTTTATTATCTCCGTTCTTATTTTTTGGATTTATTCCCTTCTTCCAATTGGCGGTTCAATTATTTATCAGCATTCTTCGCTCAGGATTTATATCTCTGATCTCTTCAGTATTTCTTTGTTCCCTGATATGGCCTTGACGGAACATTTCTTCCCATGGTACAGTGAGCGCAAGTTCCGGATCATCTGGTGGTATGTCTTCTTTTGCCTTTACTGCAATGTTGTGTAGAACTCTAGTGGCAACAATAATAGGGAGACATTTGTTCAATTTTGATTTTGATTGCGTACATCATGATACTCTTATTAGGAAACTGTACCATTAAGGTTTAAGGGACAGAGCTCTCGACCTTCTGACTTCTTATCTGAATAATCGAATTCAGAGGGTTGATGTTAATGGCAACAAATCTGCAGGATCTGAGGTCACCATGGGCGTTCCGCAGGGCTCAATTCTAGGTCCTTTCTTGTTTTTAATTTACATTAATGACTTACCTCATCACGTGAGGGATAATCACAACATAGTATTGTTCGCGGATGACACTTCTCTTATTTTTAAAGTCAAGCGTCAGCTAGCAAATTTTGACGAAGTTAACAATGCACTTTCGAAAGTTGTCCATTGGTTTAATGTAAATAACCTTCTTTTGAATGAAAAAAAAACTAAATTCATTAAATTTTCTATGCCAAATGTCAGGCAGTTAAGTACCAATGTTCAACTGAATGGAGTAGAGTTGATCCCTGTCGAGTCGACAGTTTTTCTTGGATTGACTATTGACTCCAAGTTACAATGGGGTCCTCACATTGAGAAGCTGTCGGGTAGACTCAGTTCTGCCGCTTATGCTGTTAAGAAAATTAGACAGATAACTGATGTGAATACAGCCAGAATTGTTTATTTTAGTTATTTTCATAGTCTTATGACTTATGGGATTCTTCTCTGGGGAACTTGTGCGGACATCAATACCATCTTTGTTTTACAGAAAAGGGCTGTTCGAGCCATTTACAACCTTGGTCCTAGAGATTCTCTTAGAGAAAAATTCAGAGAGGTGAACATTCTGACTGTAGCTTCGCAATATATATTTGAAAATCTTATGTATGTACATAAAAATATATCTAATTTTAAGAAAATAAGCGATATTCATAATATAAATACCAGGAACAAACACAATCTTGCTGTACATCACACTCGTCTCCACAGAGTAGGCAACTCGTTCATGGGTCAATGTATACACTTTTACAACAAGCTTCCCATGGACATTCGAAACTTACCCATTAAACGATATAAAACCTATATAAAGGCCAAACTTTGCAAAAAGGGGTATTATAAAATCTCAGATTATTTAGAGGATAGAGAGGCTTGGGACTGAGCTGCTCGCTCTGTTAAGCATTATTATTAAGCAATGTGCGTAATTATAACGTAAATTATTGTAAACATTTTCATTTTTAATGTCTGGACTTTAAAAAAGACGATGATCCCTGAGTTTGTTTCGGCCATTTCTTCTCAGAGGTAGTCAGTTAGGAAATGCCGGCTTCATCTAGTTTAAAAAAAAAAAAGAAGAAAAAAAAAACATATGACGTGTAAAAGTGATCGGTGATCCTACTTGCTTAATAAACGATTTCATTTCATTTCAATTGAATCTGCATCCCCAAGGCAAGTACAGGGAATCTACGTTTGCACACCCCAAATAAACGTTCAATAGGATTCCTGCTCCTTATTTGCGCCTCATTGTATAGAATCTCCTCTGGTGTTTGTGGATTATCCAGAGGCATCTGCCATATCTGCCAATAATATAGCATCCCCATACCTGCCTCTCTCAAACAAAGCATTTCTGTAGGAAGCGTTCCAAATAGTTTGGTCTTGACTGCTGCCAGGCCATCTTGCTACCAAATCTAGAATTTCTAAATTTGCATCACAAATTGCTTGCACATTTATAGACATGTAGCCTTTTCAGTTTCTAAAATACTCTGCATTTTCTCCACCAGGGGAACGAATACGTATATGTGTGCAGTCTAGAGCACCCACAGCCTTTGGAAATCTTGCTATATTATAAAAACTTAACTGAGTTTTTCTTATTTGTTCTTCAGTATTAGGGAATTGGATAAAGTTGCGGCTTAAGGAGGCTATTGCAGCAGAGACCCTATGTATTATTCTATGAGATGACGACTTACTTATTCCGCAATAATCTCCCACTGTTATTTGTTGAGAGCCAGTTGCATAATATCTCAAGGTCAAAAGAATCTGATTAATGGGAGAAATTGATTCATACCTGAAACAAAATTAAGGTTAGGTTAGGTTTGTTTTATACACGTGCGAGGCAATTGCACATACAATTACCCATTGAGTTATAATGTACTACGTTACGTACATTATAACTCAATGCAATTACCACCAAATATATACCTAAACTTACCGATTTGATGGATATTCCAATTTATCTTCAATCAACTGCAGAATATCTAGGGTTGTTTCTTTAGATAAACGAAATCTGGTTCAAAAAATCTAGATCGTCGTATTCCTCGAAATAAGAACGCCGTTCTTTAAAAATTCTTGGACGTCGTACTATTGTATCTAAGTAATCTAAATTTTCTAAAACATTATTTTCGAAAATAAAATTGTATGCAGCATCCATCTTGATTTTAATTGTCTGTTAAGCCGGGTACTCACTTGCGAGCTGTAACTGTAACCGTTGCATGTATTGTAACCAAAAAAAATAGTGTGTACGTGGTTCGCAAACCTGCTGCGAGCGGTACGCGTGCGATTTGTAGCGAGCCGATGTTTACAACGTACTCATTTCTGAACCCGTAACGTTGCACGTAACTGTAACCGTTACTGTTACCAAAAACATAGTGTGTACGTGGTTCGCGAGCCTGTGACGAACGCAACACGAGCGACTCGCAGCGAGCCAACGATTGTCGGTTTTTGCCGCGAATCAAAGGGCGCTCGCAGTGCGCTCGTGGACGTCGAGAGGAGTAGCCGCGCGAACCATCTACAATTTTGTTATTAATCATGAGTGAATGGTCAGAAGAGAAATGTCTTTTGTTGATAGACGCCTACAAGGATAATAGTGTATTATGGAACCCTAAGGACAAAGATTATTATAAAAAACATTTGAAAGAAGACGCCTGGGCTAAAATCGGAGGTATAATACACGAAAGTGGGGAAGCATGCAAACAAAAAATGATTAATATATTGGCTTCGTTCAGAAGGGAACGCATGAAAATAAAAAAATCAATGGGAACGGGAAAAGGTATTTGCTTGCATATCAATTAAATTATTTATTTATTGTTGTTATTTATTTTACATCTATCTGTTACAGGTAAAGACGAAATTTACGAAAGTAATTGGTATGCATTTAAGGTGCTTGGATTCTTGAACGATCGTTTCACACCTCGCAAAGGACTTGAAGCTGGAGACACGATGGAACCGGTGGTGGTGAGTAGATCTTAGTTTACGCATACATGTCTTGCCATGGTATTTTACCTTCATTTAAAAAATAATGTGCAAGTTCTTCTCGAATTTCTTTATAACTTGCCGCCGAACGACGAGGAACGGCGTGTAACGGCCGAAACGATGTTCCTTCCGCTTCGTTTCTCCAAGTTCCTGGTATGACTTCACCTGTCTCTATGTTTTCATTATCAAAAGAGCATTGGGGTGTGTATACCGAACATGAGGTAGAACGCCTTAGAAAGTTGTGCAGAAGCACTATGGTCATTACTATTTTTTCAACTGTTTCTGGTTGCAGTAGCATCGGTTTTCTTAGTACTCTAAAAACGCTAGCAAGAATCCCAAATGCATTTTCGACCACTCTTCGGCCTCTTGATAGCCGATAGTTGAAAACTCTTTCTTTAGATCCTTTCGGATGAGTGCCCGCGTATGGTTTCATTAGATTTTCTCCCAAAGAAAATGCTGCATCACCGAGAAAGTAGAAGGGAAGTAGCCTGTTACGATTTTGTAAAGATACGGGTTCAGGTAAATTTAAAGAGTTCTCATCCATCATTCTTTTTAAACTACATCCTTGGAATACACCTCCATCCGAGATTCTGCCTTGAGTCCCAATATGTACGTACATAAAGTTATATTGTGCGTCTACTAATGCCAGCAATACGATGCTGAACTGAGAATTATAATTGAAGTATTCCGCTCCAGAATTTAATGGACACTGGGTAAGAATATGTTTGCCATCAATAGCGCCAATTGCATGTGGGAAGTTCCATAGTTTCTCAAACTCTTTGCTGCATTCAAGCCATTCGTCACGATTCCTCGGCAACTACAACAATCGATAATTTTTATTGTTATTGATGTTATTAATGATCACACAATTTTGTTTGCAGGTCGACGAATTGGAGAATAATAATGCCAACAATTCCACAGCATCACTTGATCATCCATCTAGTAAAAAGTTAAAACCAGATCCCAAACTGCAAATGCTCAAAGAGGCTTTTGGCATATTGAAATCTACGGCAAATAAGCCACAACAGGATATGGAGCTAAAGTCTTTCTTCGATTTTATACAAGAAAAAATGAAAAACTACTCAAGGGACATAAAAAACACAATACAACACGAAATATTTCAGATTATTATGCGTGCTGATCAAGGCTACTATGATTCTACGCAACATCATAGTTACTATACTACTACACAAAACCAACAAGCAACACGCCAGTCATATTCTTCGATTGCTACAGATGTAACCAAAGCAGGCCCTTCTCAAGATACTTACTCTTCTCAAGATTCGCCATACTCCGTACACAGCAACAGTAGCCAGTATTCGTCAGACATGAATTTAGAAGAATATGTATAATTAATTTCATTAAATAATTTCGAAGACATCATTAATTTCATTAAATAATTACCTTGATTTGTTCCCTCAATGCTCCTATTAACGCTTGACAAACTTCCGGTATAATCGAGCTAATGGCTTGTTTGGAAATATGGAACAGGTATTGCAAACTTGTAAAAGAATCACCAGTAGCTAAGTATCTCAGCGTCACAGCTAACCTGTCTTGAACAGACACAGCTTCTCGAAATTTAGTGTTTCTTCGTCCTATTTTGGTTCCGATTAAATTAATCAGATATTCAAAATCATTTGCACTCATTCTTGTGAAATTTTTGTAATGACCACTAATTTCTTGATTTTTTAACATTAAAAGTAGATGACTTCTTTCCCGATACAATCTATGAATCCACCATCTTCGTGGTCGTTTATGTTCATCGAGTAAAGCATCTATAAGTATGTATGCTGCACAAGCGAGAGGCACTTCGTCCGACATCGTGGAGTTACAGACCAAAACTGCGGATAAATCCGGCATGTCGAGTGATGTGGCCTTCACGTACACACTAGAACCTCGTTACTGTATCTGATCGGTTACAGTTACAGCTCGCTAAATGAGTACGCTCGGTGAAAGCGTTCCAGCGATGTCGTGAGTCTAAACTGTAACACGCGTACACACTAGAACCTCGTTACTGTATCTGATCGGTTACAGTTACAGCTCGTAAGTGAGTACCCGGCTTTACGGTCTAACGGACCTCTAGAGCGGTGATTAAATTTAACGGCTTGTTATGACAAATAACCACGCGTTAACTCGTGGTGGGACACTCGATAACTTTAACAGCCCGTTAACTGACTTAACAATACGTTAAATATTTAACAGGGTATGGTGAAACTGGACCTAAACATTGTAACTAGTTTAAGATTATTTAATATAATTATAGATCATTATAAAGAATGAACCAAAACTGGTCAAATGTATAATTTAATATTTTGTTTTGTTGATTAGTTATTAACTTACTGTAGACATTATGAATATTTGTTTTTGCTTCTTTGTTTTCGTTTTCCTTAACATTTATGAGATTGTAAGCGCGAGGACGCACTTTGAGCAGGATGGTCGAGCTGTTAGCTTGCTTGCAGCTGTTAACCCTAGAACAGAGCATTCGCTCTGCATGATATCGCCTGTCGTTATCTGTGCAAGGGAACTGACAGCCCGCCCTTCTTGCTCGAGACGCGGATCGGCAAACACATTATTTTGACTTACTGTTATTTTTGGATTGGAGGTTAAGTTTTGGCGAGTAAGTATTTTATGTAACACTCTAATTAGGAAAATGCGGAAAGGACAATAAATATGTTTTTGTATCAGTAACGTATTCAGTTTTATTGAGAACCCTTTTCATTTCTGAGCTGTAGTTTACAATCATTATTTTGTATTTTCCTTTTTTTCAGAATGAACCAATGCAGCAAACATGTAGAGCTACTTGCACTTTTCAATGTTAACAAAAACTCGATTGGAGTTGAAAAGTCTTTAGCCAAATCTACAAAGTTACCATACTCAGAACCACAAAATGCATCGTCTCTTACAAAATCTGAGTGTCAATGTCTAGTATCACCATCCAACCTAGAAGACCCAACAACAACTACTCCAGAGCAGGATGATACTACTTTCGAGAGCCCCTGTACCTCTCCATCTATTTTATTTGTGACTAATATATTATCGACTTACAAACAGGCGATCTCTCCAGCACACAAAATTCAGAAATTATGTCTACTCTTTTTTGATATTTGAATAAATAATTTTAGAAATGCATGATGACGTGTTTTGACATAATTGACCGATAAATTATTTTCTACACCAACGTCAATTCTGCGAGGGTTGTAATTTTTAAACGTGTATATATTCATAATAGTAAACAGTCAAATGTTAGCGTTTATGTTAAAATAGGGTTTAATAGTTTACTTTCAATATCATCAACTTATTTTTTTAGTTGATTAATAATATACAATTTAATAGGATGTTCAATTTTCAAACGCTTCGCCTAAATAATTACGTCTGATACATAAGTGACGTTATAGTATAGTACAGTGGGTGTCCAAATTAATAGGGACAGTGTTTGTTTCTATGTAATTTATAGTTGATCATGATTCTTTGAACAAATGGTGTTGTTTGAAGGGTGATTTAATATGAATATCATCCTGATATCATTATTATTGTTTTTTTTCAAGTGGCAACACAATGAATATGTGTGTCATTTGTCAATAGTGTAACATATTTTCTTAATGAGACATAGTCCATTAAAAAGCGCAGTTTCAGTATTGTTGTTGTGTTGTCTAAATATTATTAAGCTGTGTTTTCTAAGTTTTGTCTTTTAATTTACATTTTATGATGGTTTAATTTGATAGCCTCAAATTTTCTTCTTTTTAGGATGGGTAGGACTTTGGACACGTCTCCAAGAAAATTTAGAGAAATATAAACGTTGCTACTGCACTCCACACATTCCCAGAGAGATATAGCATCTATGACTGGGGTTTCAAAGTCCGTCTTGAATAGACTAAAACAAAAATTGAAAATAAAAATTGATAATAATAAAAATTGGTTGCCTGTAAAGTCGGTATACGGGCGAAAGTTTTACGTGGCAACTTGTATGCAGGCGCCTAAGCGAAATAGAAGCGCAAGACATGAACCGGTGTGTATGCCCATCTCTCTCGCTCTCTCTCTCTCTCGCTCTTAGGCGGGCTAACAGTGCTCGAGTGGAAGGGACGCGTGCCTTTCACTTTTTATGTCTGTCTCTCTCGCTCTTAGGCGCAGTCTTGCCAGAAGGTTACTTTTGTAACCTTTTAGGTGATTTTTGAACTACATTGGTTACTTTTAGGTTACACTAATGAAAAGGTTACTTTTAGGTGATTTTTCGGAATTTCTAGAATTAACTTTTAATTTTTAACATAAAAGCATCGTGAAACGGAACGCTCGTGGCAAAGTGCTCATACTCATAGTTGTTTCTTGGCTGTCTCTATTGGAACAACACGTACTCTTTCACACTTACACCAATTGTATCTCGCTCACTCGCTCGATCAGTTGGATCGGAAATCGGAATTCGGTTTCATTCGTTGTTGTTCGAATAAATAATACACATACTATAATGCCGTTGTTCGTTTGCCGCCGCCACTTTAATTTGTTGTTACCAAAAGTTTAGTGTTTGTATTTTGTGATTATTAATTACAATACAACATAATTTCCTATTGGACATTTCCTGGAAGTTTGGTAAGTGTATCTACAAATTACAGTGCATGCTACTGTGTGTTTCATTTTGTATTTTTTTATAGTATGGTTATGGACTAATAATATAACGATGAATTTGAATCTGACCGATATGTAGGTACATACCTATTACGCACCATGAATGCTTTGTTTTTGTTTTTTTAATTTGGTTTTAGGTAGACATTAAAATAGTAAGTAGGTACAAGTTAGTTAGTATGTAATATATAAGAAGTTACTGAGATTTAACCACTGGTACTATATAGCGGTCAGTGGCCGAAACCAAGAGGCTTCTTGTTTTTTTTTCAATATGGCTTTCTGCTTTGGTAATAAGAGATATCAGCCAAACCGTGAATGTAAAACTAAAATGCACGATTTTCATAATTTTTGGCGGGATTCCGCCAAAAATGATGACATTGTTATGTTACCTGTTATGAAGTCGATTCTGGAAAGGCGAAAACATGATAACAAATCATAAAAATTGAACTTCAACTTCAACTCTTGATCAATGGCCCTTGTGGAAGAGACCACAATTTTGCCAAAATTGTTTGATTCTCTATCCGCCATCTTGCTTCCTTATCTCGAAAATTGAAATTGAAAAATATGACACTTGGACTTGACCTTTATTTGACACTTGGGATAAGATGGCTGCCAAGTTGTTCACTCGCCAGAGTTCAGGTGTCGCTGTCGGCTGTAAAAATTGATGAAGTACTAAGTGTGCCCCCACTGGAGATAATGCTAGACCGAAAGCATAGGTCATCTCTCTCACTCTTTTCAAACCAAAAACATATTATACGCGTACGGCATCGACATTCAGTCCATTAGTATATGTCTATGCCAGAAACAAATAAAAAAAACCAAAGCCAAACGTAGAAAGAGAAATTAAAACGGGTGATTACATATGTAGATTTTTATCAGTTAATAAAAACCGAAACGATGGACACAATAGTTCAATGGAACTGCCGATCAGTAATTCCTTAAAAAAACCTGACCTATTTATCAGCATTGTGTGAAACCTGGATTAAAAATAACCAACTATTTGGTGTTCCATGACAGGTTATACCAACTTAGCTGTGAAATGGAGAAAATGGGAACTACGGCCGCCATGTTGAAATGTCATTCGATTGTCAGTGTCTACTACATTCGGGTGTTCTGTTTTCTGTTGCGATATTTCTAGATTTTCAGCGTTTAATATGCCGAAAGCGATTAAAAGTGATGCGCGAAGCATCATTCTTAAGGTCAAAGCCTTTTTTTGAAGAAGAAGCTCGGGCGGAGGCTCCGATTATTCCATTTAATCAAGTATACAAACGAATTACGGCAGCTACAGGTTAGTGTTGACTACTTTCTTTTTGTAAATTACCCGATATTTTTTTTCATTGATTACTTTTTAACGTAACTGTAACTTAAAAAATATAAAAGCTGAGTGATTCAACTACCTATAGTTCTCATCACGTAAAAAGAACGCTGGAATAATCTGAGGGGCTCTCCCGCATAGGTACCTACGTTTGGCTTAGCCTAAATTCTCTCCACTCCACGCCTTCCAGCGTTCTTCTTACGTGACGCGATTTGTACGCAAGCCGTAAAAAAAATAATTACTCATACTTACATTTAATATTTTAACTACAGTATGTAAATACTTAATTAATTTTGTCTATATTTCAGGTGTGAGTCAAGGGCTAATTTCAAAAATAGTTAAAGAAGGGCATGCTGCAGAAGAAGCTGGTACAAGAATTCAGACCCCAGGCATGGAGAGGTATCGTCAAAGTGGGTTTATTCATGTTGATGATTTTGACATGGGAGTTATCCGGAGGAAAGTACATGAATTTTACTCTAATAAAAACGAGTTACCGACTGTTAAGAAGCTCTTAGAGGTCTTAAAAACAGAAATAAATTACACGGGACAAAGAGAAAGTCTACGAAAGCTGCTCCACAAAATAGGTTTTCGTTTTAAAAAGTCGCAGTCTAATCGTAAAATGCTCATGGAGCGCAATGAAGTATCAGCTTGGAGAGCAAAGTACTTGCATGCTGTAGAAAAAAATTATAAATCTCCACAGCCTCGGCCACTAATTTATTTAGATGAAACCTATACAGGGTGCCAGGGAAACGCTTCCGAAAACGAAGACAGGTGATAAGGCTAGTGATTCTCGATACGATACCATCAAAAAATGAGGATTTTTTTTTACAATTTTACTTAAGCATTTTTCGTACACTATGCTGTGGGAACAGTTAAATGAGTTAAATGAAACCATTATTTGCGATTAAACATTTTTTTTTTCTTTACAACTCTAACAAGTAATGTATTCGTAAATAAATAATCAGCTGACAGCTGACGCTCGCGCATACACTCGAGTTCAACGACCGCGTGCGGTCACCGACATCGCGACGCGCGACGGGCGATGCGCCGGCTAACTTAGTGCGGCGGGGCCATGTGATCGGACTATCTTCCTAAACTACTAACCTTCACTCGATCGCTTGAAGCAAATGTCTTTTCAGTTCACTTCTACCTAGTTGTGGGATATCTGCTTACGGGTTCCATTCGTGCAAGGATCATAATGATTTTCCCCTTGAACAGGGTTACAATTTTATTTTGATCTGAACGTTCAAATTTACAAGTCAGAAAAATCCAGTTTACTTTGCTTAACCTTGAGGCCCATATCGAAGGTACTTAGATACCTACAGCCGGCAGTGTGGCTGTAAGGCCATAAAAATCCTTTGTAAAGCGCCGCTAAAATAAAGAAAAATAAACATTACAGAGGCGTCAACAGTTTTAATTGATTGATCGTGAATTTAATAACAGTTTTGTATTATGTCGATAATCGCTAGTAAATGAAATAAAGCAAAAGATCGCTGACATCAGCTGTAATTGACTAAAATTTTTTCATCGCATGTGAATCAATTGAATTTGAACTTTATAATAATGTAATTAAAGTCACACGATGCGTGCTCGTTTATTGCAAGAACTGGATCCTTCATTTAGTAAGTAAACCTAATCAATTTAAAGTGAATAATTAAATTAATTGAATCTAAGAAACCAATTAAATCTTATTTAAAAGTTAGAAAATGAAAACAGTTTGTAATGAAGCATAAGTACAATTTCCTAACAATTAAAATCAATTGATTTCTGATCTCGTAATTATTCTTTCGTGCACGCGGGGATGTCCCCAATGCGTTTGTCGACGTCCGCGCGGGCTTGTTTGACCTTCATAGTACTTCTTTAGTAAATAATTAATCAGTTCATTCCCGACTCGGTTCGTGAGCGGTTACGTTTTTAATCGATTATTTAATTATTGTTTTGTTAGTTTTAAATTTGTGTTTAGTTATTAGGTATTGTTACGTTTTTAGTGCTGTTTTATTCTTTTTAGTTATAACTTTTTGTTGTTTTAGACAATGCCTGAGGCATACGTGTACAGTGCTCGTGAATACGGCAACATGTTGATGTGTTTAGGAGAAGAATTCTAGGACCAGTGTTTCTACCGCAGCGTCTCAATGGATCAGCATATCTTAATTTTATAAATGGACATTTAAATGATATGCTAGAATGTGTCTGTGGCTGAATTTCGTCGAGCATGGTTCCAGCACGATGGAAGCATGCTCGTTACGCGTCCCGTCCGCGAGCGTCTCACTGAGCTTTTTAATGACTGCTGGATCGGAAGGCTGGGGCCGCACGCCTGGCCGTTCACCCGACTTAACGCCGTTGGACTTCTTTTTATGGGGGTATGTGAAAGAAAGAGTGTTTGATCGGGAATGTGACAGTGCTGATGAAATGCGGGGCAGAATAGTGAGTGTTTTTAATAAACTACGTGAAGAATGTGTTGAGGAATACTGATGCCTCGTGTTCACGGATCGACACAGCGACGGGCCCGGCTTTGTATTGAAATGAATGGAACTCAGTTCGAGCCAAACCTCATAAGGTCGCAAAGGATTTAGACAGGTACGTAAAATGCCTCTGTCAGCTTTTTACAATGGACTACAATTGCGATTTTGAAAGTGATGATTGTAAATTGCGTATAAATCGGCTCTTTTCGGCGGCGGCTCTTTTAAGCCCGGGCGCGGTAGTGCGACGTCGCCTTGCGTGTCAGTGACCTCATGTTTCGTACGCTATCCAATGCTTGTTTACGAAATATGAAGTCTTGAAAATAATCAATTTAAAGCGAAAGGTTATTGGTATCCGTTTGCATTTAGGTTGTATATAATCTACGTTCTGGCTTCGGAAGCGTTCTCCTTACACCCTGTATACATTCATCGCATACTAAAACTCAAGAGCCGAAAGATTACTAGAGATCTTCTTACGTTCGCTTTAAATGCTTTTAGAGTTGCCAAGTCACGCTACAAAGCATCGGTGGAAAAATCTAAGGGTAATTTGTTGCGAAAAATTGTTGATAAGCTTGACAGGGAGGGTCCGTGGTCTCCCTTATATCACGAATTTAAAGCTAACAGATCGGTCGACCTTGCATACGTTCAAAACATTAAAGTCAATGATAAGCATACCACAGGCATAGAGGAAACAACAGAAGTGCTAATTAATACACTTATCCCTGATGATTCACCGGCTAACGATAGCGACTACCACCAACAGATTAGAGCGTGGGCTCCTGTGCCACCTGAATCACCAATGTCAGACGTACCATCTAATGACGAATTTATAAATATTGTTAGAAAACTACCGGTCAACAAATCATCAGGTGAAGATAAAATATCTAATAGGATGATTAAAGAAGCGTGTAAAACAGCGGGTGATGCCATCTTAACTGTATATAACCGATGCATTGCTGAAGGCGTTTTTCCTCGTAAATGGCGACGCGGTTTCTTACGAATAATACCAAAGTGTGGTGACAAACCACCGGATGATCCGAAGTCATATCGTCCTATCACACTTCTACCATCTTTGGGTAAACTTCTTGAGCGCCTCATCGTTCCACGTTTACTACCGAACGGTCCAAAATTCCATAATAATCAATATGGCTTCACCATAGGTAAATCTACAGTCGACGCGGCGCTTTCTGTCAGAAGAACCGTTAACCAATCTGAAAACAAGTAGGGTAAACCACCCAATCATTGGCACTCCACCAATTTATTGGCATGCTCTAGTTTTTTAAGAAAATTAAGATCTATTTGTAGCCAGACTTAAATTTTTTAGTAGAAATTAAACAGTAGTATCATTTATTACTCAACTGGCAACACACGTTTTATTTTTTTTCAAACATGGCGGCGCATTTACCATCTGTTTAACAAGCCGCGACCTGTGCGACAAAAACAATCAAAATATTCATTTTTTACTAAGGTAAGAGCTATCATAATCTTTTAAAACTTGAAAATCTATTTTGTTTTTCTTATACATAATCATTTTGTCTTATTATTGAATATATTAACTGCCTTTTTAAAACATTATTTTATCATTTAACCGCCAACTTTTAGTTATTTGTGGGGTGACAACATTTGGTATGCGTAATATTGGTTTATCCATTTTATTGGCATACATGCCAATAAAAGGGCATTTTAAATAATTTGAGTTTATTAAAAATTATACCTTGTTTGTCTCAAAATTGAGTTTAAATTGAATTAAAAATATTTTCTAACGTTTTGGATACACCAATCCAAAAGTTGCCCCCCTGCCAATTATATAAAATCCATTTATTGGCACGGGTGCCAAACATTGGGTAAAAACGTGCCAATAAAATTAAATATTGTCTTTTCAGCCACTTTCAAAATGAAGCCTAGTCAGAAGAAGTCTAGAAAAAAAAATAGTAAAAAATGTTTGAAACGGAAAATTTATACAGAAGAGAACCTACAAAAAGCTCTCCACGAAATATCAAAAGGCATGAGCAAAAAACTTGCTGCAAAAACCTTCAGCGTACCACGGTCTACTGTACAATTCAGACTGAAAAATCCTGATCATCGCTCTAAGCCCGGTCCTCCCACAATTTTAACTGACGAAGAAGAACAGCTTTTTGTTGACTGGATAAAAATCAGTAGCAAGAAAGGGTTTCCGAAGAGGAAAGAAGATTTGATAAAGAGTGTTTCAGACTTTATTAATAAATCGGGGAGAGCCAGTAGTTTTAGGAATGGTGACAAGTGGTTTAAATTGTTTTTAGCTAGACATCCAACAGTTACATTTCGAACACCAGAAGCCGTAACAGCTGCCAGCTCCACGGTCTCTGCATCTGATGTAAGAGGCTGGTTTGAACAAATAAGGATTTACATGACTGAAAATAGCTACTATGACATCTTATCAGATCCATCAAGAGTATTCAATGGCGATGAAACAAATTTTGTTCTATGTCCAAAAACAGGTATTGTTTTAAGCTCTAAGGGAGAAAAAAACGTATACGAAATTGACCACGCCCAAGCTAAAACTTCACTAACCGTCATGTTTACTTTTGGTGCAGATGGTCAAGTTACTCCGCCAATGGTAATTTTTCCATATAAAAGATTACCTGGCGAGATAACTTCTAAGATTCCTGAAGATTGGGGCGTGGGCTTAAGTGACAATGGATGGATGAATTCCGATGTATTTTTTGAGTATATCAAAAACGTTTTACATCCTCACCTCATAAAAACTGGCACACAATTTCCTGTAGTTCTTTTTGTAGATGGCCACAAATCGCACTTGACGTATGCTACCAGTGAATTATGTACTAATTTAGGTATAATTCTCATAGCGTTATATCCTAACTGCACTAGACTCCTTCAACCTGCAGACGTCGCCGCATTTAAACCATTAAAAACACAATGGCAGAAAACTGTCCTAGAATGGCGAAGAAATAATCCATCTCAAGCGTTAACGAAAACTCAATTTGTGCCATTACTTAAAGATACTATAGAAAAAAGTCTTAACCCGTCAATAATTATAAATGGCTTTAGAGCAACTGGACTTTGTCCTTTTAATGAAGATGCAGTGGACTATTCCAAGTGCCTAGGAACTTCAAATAAAAATAACATTACCATAGCGCAACCCAAGCATGTAACAGACAATCGGGTGCTCACGAAAGATGACTTTACGAAGTTGTTGGGAGACAGTACAATACATAAAATTGATAAAAGAGAATTGAGGCCCGAGGAGTCAAGTGAATGTTTATTGAAAATCTGGAATTTCTTTACCACGTTTCAAAATGATTTGCATAATAGCTCAAAATTAGACACAGAGCGTCAGAATGACAATATAGGGAATTTTGATATTGAAAATATGGAGATAATTATCAATAACTCTCCAAACAAAAATGTTGCTGAGCAAAGTTTCGATTTTGTTTCTCAAGATGTTGTTGTTGAGGAAATAGTCCAATGCTCTGAATTAAATTATTTTATAGAAGATATATCAACCCTTCAAGAACGTATTCCAGAAACAGTTAGCCAACAATCACACAATCATCTTTCACCCACTCAACAAGCATTCAATCAACCAGAATCCATAGAGCAAGTATCCTCTCAAAAAGCCTCTACTTCCTTACAGCATGCTTCGATCTTACAGCCATCACTCACTTACGTACCAAACAACAAACAACCATCCACACAGCAAACATTTGTTCAACAAACATCTATCTACCAAGCATCCGTTAGCAGTCAGCAGCAATCATCAATATATTCAACTCCCCAAAAACCGTCTATCAGAGTAACTGGAGATGTCAAAATAAGTGCAGATCAAAATAATTTTATGCAACTGAAAGCACCACTGGTTAAGGAAGACAATACTATAGTAAAATTACAAGATATTTTGGTACTTCCTAAAACGCCACAAAGAAAAGGGATAAAAAATACCATGAAGACGCCTTTTGTACTAACATCTGCCGAATGGAAAGCTCAGGAAAATGAAAAAATTAAAATTAAAGAAGAGAAAGCAGAAGGTGTTAAAAAGAGAAAAGAAGAAAGAGAACAAAAGAAATTGGAAAAAGAGAAGAAAATGATAAAGAAAAACAAAAAACAAACTAAAGCCAAAGACAATGTGTCCAAAATTTTGTTTTCGGAAGATTTCTATAAACATGACAATGACAAATTGGAAGCTTTACTTAAAAATTATAACAAAGAAAACCAAAAAGCAAGTACTAGCAAAAATTACAGTGCTGCTGAGATAGAAAAAATGTTGACTGAGACTGATTCAGATGATTAACGTTACTTAAGAATTACTTACTCGTATGATCTCAACCAATTAGAGCTGTGATTTAATTAAATATAATTAAGGAAGTTACATAGTCTTAAGCTAAAATTGTTCTATTTTTTGTTCAAGCCTAGGTAGAAGGTTTTTTTGTTTTTGTTTTAATACTTTATGTAAAGTTGATTTAACTATAAGCGTTTCAATTGATATGGTATGTTCCTATACAAATAAATGTTACTTTTCTTAACAAAGGATTTTATTTTGTTTATTTCTATTATGAATTATCTTAAAATAGGTACATAGACGATGTAAAATACGTTTTAAAACCCCTACATAAGACCTAGCAGCTATTTTTCAGTTTTGGGAGAACAGTGACAATAATAGGTAATAATCACTGCCAATAAAAGGTTTGGCTATGCCAGCAACTGGTGTTTGAGGCATTTTTTTTAAAAGTACATTATATTAAAGAAAACGATATAATTTATTAATGACAAGTACTTTATAATATTCTGCAGAGATTAGAAGACCAATATGAATGCTTTTGTCTTTGTTAAAACATATTTTTATATGAAAATTTTACCGGTTTTGTGAAGAAGCTGCTTAAAGTGCCAATAATTGGGTGGTTTACCCTACGTAATTGGGATCTTCCTGGATATTTCTGGGGCTTTTGATAACGCCTGGTGGCCTATGCTGTTGTTAAAATTAAAAACCCGCGGTTGCTATAGAAACATATATAATCTCGTTTACTCTTACTTTATAAACGGTTCCGCGGTACTTAAGCTCGGTCATTTTTCTAGTACTAAAACACTAACCATGGGATGTCCTCAGGGTTCAGTTGTCGGTCCTTATTTATGGAATTTGGGTTTTGATGACTTCCTCGCGATCCCGCTTCCTTGCGGCTGTTCACTTACTGGTTACGCGGACGATGGCCTACTGCTCATTCAGTCAAGTACCCGAGCTGGACTTGAGAACTTGGCCAATACTTGCCTAAATCTAATATCTCAGTGGGGTGATCGTAACCGCCTAGCATTTGCGCCACATAAAACCTATCAACTTCTACTAAAAGGTAATCTTAAATCATTGCCTACTATTAAATTTAACAACGTTCCCATTAAAAAACAGCAAGCCGTATGCTACCTTGGTATGATCTTAGAAAGGAATTTTTCATTTATCGAACATATAAAAATAGTTGGTGAAAAAGCTAAAAAGAACTTTTATGCCCTAACTAGAATATCCAAAGCAACTTGGGGTCTATCATTCCTAACTTTAAAAACTATATATGGAGCTACCTACTTAGGATGTATGTGCTACGGTGCACCTGTTTGGGCCAATAGGGCCAGCATTGGAGCGGCACGACGTAAACTGCTTCAAAGCCAACGTTTGGCATTGATATTTTTATGCAAGGCGTATAGAACGGTCAGTACTGAAGCCTTACCGGTACTGGCAGGTGTACTTCCAGTCGACCTTGAGGTACAGCGACGTGCTTCAATGTACTACTCCGCGAGGGGGGAGGCCATGGACACTAATTTTGTTACACAACGCGACTTTAATAAAATCTCTAGATTATTTAAACCTCAGACTGAAGTCTGGGAGGACCTCTTATCCGAATGGCAAAGTGGGTGGGATAATTCCATCAAGGGCCGGCACCTCCATCTGTTCTTTCCATCCGTTGGCGATCGGCTGGCTAAGACATGGCTGGTGGTTGACCACTGCGTTGCCCAATTTCTCACAGGTCATGGCAACTTTAAAAGTAAACTGTATTCTTTTAAACTTGTTCCTTCCCCTTTGTGTCAGTGTTCTACATCGAACTGTGAATTTGAACAGTCCGCACATCACATCTTGTGGGAGTGTGTTCTTTGGCAGAATGAACGCAATATTATGTTGGATAGTGTACAAGTTACATCCGGAGTCGTTTATTATACGGACCTTGTAGAAACTAGAACCAATTTCCGTGCGTTCAGGCGCTTTTGCCATACCTATTATTGGAATCAATTGTAACAGCTAATACCTACTTAGGACCCATTAACTTAATCAAATTTTATTCTGTGGTGTTTGGCAATCTGGGCTTCTCCCAGTTGCAATAATGTCCCTTTGTGCCGTTTGGCCTAGTTCTGTTCTGTCTCCTGCTTGTTATGGAGGGAAGTGGAAAAAATATCTTTTTTCTTACTCCTCCGCTATTCTTTTCTGATTAATTTCGTTGCGGGACCCAAGACAGTTGAATCGTTTCTCCGGGACTCGTCGAGCTTCATTGCTCGGCGTTTTTCTGGCGGTCGCTACTGTTGATTCTGGCTTTCAGGAGTTGCAGTGGTTGGGAAAAGTGTGGCGGGTTTGTCCCAAAAAAAAAAAAAAAAAATTCATCGCATACATCAGGTAAATGCTGGCAAGTTGAGGGTGTAGATGGAGTGTTAGAGCCTGTATCAAAAGGGCAAAGATATATTATTGTTCATGCGGGAGGAAATACCGGATTTGTCCATAATGCTCTTCTAGTTTTTAAGTCTAACACAAAAAGTGGTGACTATCATGACGACATGAATAGTACTAACTTTAAAAAGTGGGTTATTGAAAAATTTGTGCCTAATTTACAAGAGCCATCAATAATAGTAATGAATAATGCACCTTATCACCGTGTTTGTGTAAATAAAATACCAAATACTAATTCTATAAAGAAAGATATGCAATTATGGTTGACACAAAATAAAATTCACTACGGAGAGGATTTGACTAAACCTCAGCTGTTAGAAATAATTAAGAGAAATAAACCAGAATCTGTGTATGAAATTGAAAACATATTAGAAGAAAATGGACACAAATGCTTGTACTGACCTCCCTATCATTGTGATCTCAATCCCATAGAATTAATATGAAGCTCGATGAAAAGAATAGTTGCTAATGTAAATATTGACCACAAAAATGCTGAGATTGCCCGCCTAGTTCAAGAAGCTTTTAAAAGTATAACGGTTAGTGAGTGGGCTCAGCATTGTAATCATGTTCTCAAGTTACAAGCAGAATATTTGAAGCATGATGTGTACTTGGATAAACCGTAGAAGGGAAATTCTAATGAAAAGTGTTGGCGTATCGGTCAAAAGACTAGTAGAGACAAGATGGAGTGCTCATCACGATGCTGTTAAGTCATTGAAGAATAATTTTGAGAAACTTGTATCAACACTCGAAGAGATGTGTGATCCCAGAAGCAGCAGAGAAAACGTCGATACAAGAGAAGCAGCATCCACACTCTTACCAGCTTTATGTGACTTCAGTTTTTTATGCTACCTCTCTTTTTGGTGTGAAATCCTAGAAGAAGTTAATCAGACACAAAACTATATCCAAACATCTGGACTATCGCTGGAAAAGTGTGTTATAAAAATTAAAGCCTTAAAAAATTTTCTTCAAACTCAACGTATACAAATAGTGGAAAGAGCTATTTCCTACGCAACTGAGAAATGTGAGGACTTGGATATCTCCGTAGAAAGAAGAGGAAGGAGGAGATTCCGAAAACGAATGCCAGGAGAAATGTCCCAAGATGTTGGACTAACATTGCCAGAAGAGTTGCATAGAGCTATGTTAGAATGTCTTGATAGATTTTACGAAGAACTAGAGCATCGCTACAAAGCAATGGATGATATTCTCATAACATTTGGTGTTGTTCAGTCTGAAACTCTACTTACGTCAACAGAAGAAGAACTTCGTGATAAAGTTCCAAATCTTACAAAAATCTATGATGAATTTTCTGCAGAGGACATTATTTTGGAGATTTTACGACTGAGGCGCCACTTGGAAGCCGCCAGCATTTCTCTTCAAGAAGCGATCTAATGGACCTTGGAGCTTTTGAAATTTATTGTAAAATGGGACTATTCTGAGTCTGTTCCAAGTCTAGCTCTATGTCTAAGATTTTTTTTAACTATTTGTGTTTCGGTGGCTACTTGTGAAAGAAGTTTCTCAAAATTAAAGTTAATAAAATCCTACTTAAGATCTACAATGAGCCAAACACGACTTTCCAGTCTATCCATATTGTCCATTGAAAAGGAGAGGAAAGTAAATTTTGATAATGTCATTGAGTATTTTAGCAAAATAAAGTCACGTAAACACGTTTAATATTTGTCGTTTTATTTTGAGGGTGCTCGATAGAAAGTCGCCCCGGGTGCCAACCTATGCTACGCCGCCACTGGTATATGGGTTGATGATGATGATGAAACTTTTGTTTTATTCTATCTATTAACTAGGTCATGTAATACAGGACACATCTTGAGTGTCTAGATATTTGAGTTTTGTTTAAATAGAGATGCTAGTAGCTAGTACTAAACTATGGGTTTTTTGTATCAACTTATCAAGCTTGTAACTGCTGAATCCATCTAAGTAGGTACTTATGCAAAAGTTTGTAAGTGGGGTACCTACATTATATCAATTGAATGCCAGAGAAAAGCTAATGTATGCATCTACCTACATTAATTTTCCTTATTTTTGAAGACTATTTAGTAATTTGCAACACTAAAGCGACGGTGTCGCTACCACTCAGTTCACAGATAAGTTGGTAGGACTATAGACAAATATATATATATTTTTTTTTTATACAAATAAATATAGGTTAAACTAATTTCGCAGAAACATAGAGCGATAGCAAGTAATCAGACCACCACGGCACACATGAGCAAGTCGCTGAATAAGCAAATAGCAACGGTGTCGTGTGCAGTGGCAGGTATTTTATTAGAAGTACAATGTATGTACTCAGGTGTCACTTATAGAATATTTTATATTTTTAAGACTGTCATTTTGTCAATTTTTTTTTTTTTTTGTAAAAGGGGGAATGTAGCGGCTATGTATTTGCAGCGTAAGCTAACCCCGCCGCTTGGAGCCGAACAGCGGCGAGCCCCGCCAGTCGGTTCCGGAGACCCAGTATGGGCGTACACTGGTAATCCTTCTGATACTTGTATTAGGGAAAAGTAAAAGTAAAATCCTGATTTCAGTGCAAGTTTTATTTAAATCGGGAGTCACACACCCCTAAATGTTTATGCACGATTCGGCTCCATGTCACAAAGCTTATCAGTATTAGATTGGCCGGGTAACTCTCCAGACCTCAACCCAATCGAAAATGTATGGGCCTCTTTAAAGAGCGAAATTGCTAAGGAAAAAGTCATAGTCAATAAGCAAGAGCTCGTCGAAAAGATTATAAAAGCATGGTATAATACTCCACACCTAGCATAAACATCGAATCGAAATCATGTATAAAAAGCATGCCACACCGTCTCAAAAATGTGATTACGCAAAAATGCGGGTTTACGAAATATTCATGAATATTTTATTGTTACGAATGCACCTTATGTCGAGGGCATAAGGTTCAATATCGTGTGACATGCAGTGCGTAACTTTTAAGCCCTATAACTCGAGACCTAGACATTGTATAGGTGTAATATAAAATATAAAAACGCATTCCTAGACTTAAGGTGGCCTATCGTATGGTACAGGTTTCATCAACTTTGTCAACTAAGTGACGACATCGAAATTTCTAGAAGCCCGTTTCCGGGAATTACCGTAGGTAGGTACCTACTGAATGTACTCGAAGTTATGCGTTATTATTATTACGTCTAGACGATTCTGGAATGTTCGATCAGCTGGCCTATATATAGCGCCGTGAAGCCAACCCAGAGTCAGTCAAAGGAACGCCACGCGCGTAGGAACGCCACGCGCGTAGGAACGCCACGCGCGCATCTACGTGAACCGTACACCGTATTACGCAGAGCAACTTGTGTTATTTTTCGAGTACCGCCTCGAGAGAACCGTAAAAGGAAAAAATTCATCGCACGGACCCACTCCCGGGTGCCGTGGATTTCGCGCCGCTGCTGGAAGAGGCACCGACGCGAGCGCCAAGGGACCCGGCGACCAGAGCCCGGCGCTGAAAAGCGCCAGGGTCGCGATTAGCCGCGCGCTCCCGACAGGATGCCCCAGCCGGGGATCCCACCAAAACCCCCTCCCCGCGAACAACACCAAAGCGGGGACGAAGAAGCAGGAAGAACCAGAACCGGGCGAGCAGCCGCGGTCATGCACCTGACATCGCCCGCTTCACCGCCTCCAAGCAAACCCAGAAGCTTGGCAACTAGAACAGGAGTGCCCAGACACCCATCCGCCCCAGAATCCCGAGTTTCGCAGACCCTCCCGGCGAAAGAAAAAGTGAGGGTAACAGCAACAGAAGCAAACAAGACTGCGGGGCGCCGGCCGCCAGACTGAAGAGCGAGACGGCGCGCAACCGCGCGCTGAGAGTAGGCGAGACAGCGTGCGTCTCGTCTACACACGAGACGTCCTTGACGGCGCACGCGCAGAGCGGCCCAGTGCAACGGTCGCCGCCGCTCGGCCCGCGCGCGCCGCGAACACCGCCGCCGTGTACGTCTCCCCCCGCTCCCCGGGGCTCCGCGCCAGCATCTCCTTCTTCGAGGTCGCTGTTCTCGCCCTACGCGGGCGAGTCGGAGGTGTCGTCGGACGAGTCCAGCGGCGACGAGGAGGTGAGCACTAACCGGATTACCCGACCCAGCGCGTCACTGCCCGATCTTGCAACTGCCGGAACTACAGAGGTAAGTGGCTCAGAATTCCTACCTACTAAGATCACCCTCCCCGCCCGCGCTGCCCAGCGTAGACAGCGCAGTCCGGACGAGCAGGAGGAGGAACCGAAACGCGTTTCTACAGGTGAGTCACTGCCTCTGCATTCTTTCGCGGACGCGACGCGCAGGCCTTGCGCTCCCACCAGACAAACAGGCGCCGCAGCCCCCCCTCCCTCGGTCCCTCCTGGCCGAGCGGAGGAAAAAACTATTTCGTCGGTAGACGGAAAACAAAAATCGACCGACGAAAAAGTCGAGAATAAAAAAAAATCGCGCTACCCTCCGCTGGTAGTTGAAAAATTACCGCAGTGGGCGCATCACTTTAAGATAATTAAAGCCAAACTAGGCCGAGCCCCCAACGCCAGACCATTCGGCGAGGGGGTTAAATTCATACCGCAATCAGACGTCGAGTACCGTCTGATTCAGAAATATCTGACGGTACTCGAGAAGGAAGAGAACGTGCCGTGGTTCTCCTATTCGCTGCCGGCGGAGCGGAGCCATAAGGTGGCCATAAGGGGGCTGCCTGCGGACACGGCGCCGGAAGACATTGAGGAGGACCTTCGCGCGCAGGGGTTTGAGCCGGAGTACGTCCGCGTCATCAAGGCGCGACAAGGACGACCCGGCTGCATTTTCCACGCAGTCCTTAAAAAGACACCAGATACGCTGCCGGGCATCTACGAGGTCAAGGAGATCCTCTGCATGCCCGGCATTAAGATAGAGGCGTGGCGTGGCAAGAGGGGGCCTGCGCAGTGTCATCGCTGTCAACAGTTCTGGCACTCCTCCGAACAGTGCCACAGACCGCTCGCTTGCGTCAGGTGCGGCGGGGGTCACGCGGCTAGAGAGTGCCCGAGACCGCGGGAGGAGCCCGCCACCTGCGTTAACTGCGGGGGGGCGCACCCCGCTAACTACACCAAGTGTCCGGTATTGCGCAAGGAGGTGCGCAACAAGCGAGCGGGCACGGTCGCCATCACCGGCAACACGCGCCGGTCGAATACGGCCGCTGAGAGGCCGTTACAGCCGACGCCGACGGGAGAGACCCAAACGGCGTCCCTGATGGCGGCCGCTAACAACCCCTTAGCGCGCGACACGGCCACCACCTCCTCAGGACGGAGGAGAAATGGACGCGGCGGCAAGCGTGGGAACAATACTGTATCACAAACAGTAAATAAAGATGTCCCACGCAACGAGAGCCACGCCCCCGTCACCCCCGCTACTGAAGATAACATAACACCGAGGTACATACGAAGCCATATACAACAGAAGGGGGCGGGGCCAAAGCCGCTGAAACCCGACCTCTCCCGCCCGCCGACCAATCACAGGACGCAGACGGGATTGGGCGCATCCCATGAACATAGCAGCGACGGAGTGAGTCACAGACCGCCCGCCGTGCAACAGGTGGGTGGAGCTAAGAGACGTAAACAACATGGTGTGACTCACGACTCACTAGCGTCCGGGGGCCGAGCAGAGGCGACACGCATCGCAAAGAATGCGAATAACTCGGCTCCCAGCGGCCGCAGAGACATGCGGCCGCCACAGTCGGACTCCACGTCGGCGGGCGCACCCGGGGCAAACATCAAGAACAGTAACCCCGGGTCCACAATCTTAGAGGCCGCCCTTCGGGTCCTGCAGGACATTCTTCTAGCACTCAGCAGAGGTCAGGACCCGATGCCGTATATTCTCACCGGAATAACGGAATTAATTATGTTGAATAGGAATGGCTAGTCCGGTGAGAATATTGCACTGGAACGCCCGCGGCCTCAGGGAGAAGGTCGTGCTCCTCCGTCCTCTCCTGCAGGAGCAGGACATCGACGTGGCGCTCATCAACGAGACGTTCCTGGGACCAGCGGATACTGTCAAGTTCACAGGATACTACGTATATAAGAAGGATGGGCAACCCAACGACATCAACAGCCGATATAACCAAGGCCTGGTGGTGCTGGTGAAACGAAGAGTCGTCCACCAGGAGCTACCGCCCCCAACACTCAGCAGCATATCTGCGCTGGGTGTGCAGCTGCATATCGCCGGCGGGCACGTGTGTGTGTACGCGGCTTACAAGCCGCCGAGAAATCAACTGGCGGTCAACGACATACACACGTTGCTAGCGTCGCCGCATCCTACCATCATCGCCGGGGACCTTAATTGTAAGCATCCAGCGTGGAACAGCGGTTCCATAAACCCGGGGGGCCGACGACTCTTCGTCGACGCGGAGGCCAAAGGGTACGACGTGTCTGGTCCTGAGACACCTACCCACTACCCGGAGAATCAAGCACATCTACCCGACGTCCTGGACATCGTCGTGCACAAGGGCCTCACCTGCCAGATCGCGCAGGAAGTGATGGACGACGAGTTGAGATCGGACCACCAGCCGGTGCTCGTCCGTCTATCTGACCACGCCACCAGAGTTGCCCATCCGGCGCCACGTCGACACATGGATTGGGACAAATTCAGGAAGGTCATGGAGGCCACCACACCCACTCGGCCTACCACCAGCGCCAGGGACGTGAACGCGTTGGCTGAGGAACTCACCGCTTGCATGCAGAGCGCCTTGGAAGCGGCGACATGCACCACCACCGCGACACAGGGGCGCTATCCAAAGCTCCCCGCACACATCGCAAATATGATCGCCGACAAGAGGCGGCTGCGCAAGCGGTGGCAACAGACGAGATGCCCCACCATCAAACACCAGCTCAACCGTGTCACGGACAAGGTAAAGGCCGAGTTACAGGCGCTCGCAACCGAGAGCTGGGAGAGCATTATCGACTCGGCAGATAGCGACTGGGCGTCGGTACACCGACTATGCCGACGCCTCAAGAATACCCCAGCCCCGGTGCGCCCGCTGCGCAACAGCGACGGGGCGCTACGCTACGAGGCGGCCGACCGGGCCGAAATATTCGCCGAACACCTGGAGCGTCAATTCACGCCCAACCAGACTGACGCCCTGGACCATGTCGCGGCAGTGGAGCAACACCTTGGAGAGTACTTCAAGACGCCGGTAGCTCCAGATGAAGACCCCATCTTTTTCTCCCCGGGCCAAGTACTGGGGGCAATAAGGCGCACCAAGCCAAAGAAGGCACCCGGTGCGGACGGTATAACTAACACCGCCCTACGACACCTGCCACCGAAATCGGTGGCGGCATTAGCACGCCTATATAACGGAATACTCCGCACCGGCACCTTCCCCACCTGCTGGAAGCAGGGGACGGTTATTATGTTGCCCAAGCCCGGGAAGAACGTCCTGAAGCCGGAAAGCTACCGGCCTATCACGCTCCTCCCCACCACCTCCAAGGTGTTTGAGGCACTCTTGCTGCACCACCTGCTGCCACACATTACGCCGCGACAAGAGCAGTTTGGCTTTAGGTCAGAACACAGCACGACGCTCCAGCTGTCGAGGGTACTGCACCTACTCACGGCGGCCGTGAACAAGAGGGAGTACGCCGCAGCAGTATTCCTCGACATGGAGAAGGCATTCGACCGGGTCTGGCACGCCGGCCTGATCTACAAGCTGACATTGACCACCACGCCCCGTCGCTTGATACAGGTGGTCTCCGCCTTCCTGCAGGACAGGACATTTAAGGTTTCGGTGGAGAACGTGTCGTCCAACGCACGCCCCGTCAGAGCGGGCGTGCCACAGGGGAGCTGCGTCTCACCTGCGTTGTACTCGTTGTACACCGACGATATTCCCGCCACGCACACTGCGACGCTCGCGCTGTACGCTGATGACGCCGCGTACATCACCACATCGCTGTCGGCCGACCACGCGGCCATCAAAATGCAGCGCGCACTGTACGACCTCCCCGACTGGCTCAGCAAGTGGAGATTGTCGGTCAACGCAGGTAAGACGCAGGCTATGATTGTCACGGCACGAAGCGGCCTTCATCCACCGAGCTTTCAGCTCATGGGGACCGAGGTCGGGTGGACCAGGACCGCCAAATACTTGGGGGTCACACTCGACAGTCGGCTCACCATGGGCCCGCACGTCTGCAACACCGTCGCGCGGGTAAAGGTAACTCGCAACCTATTACGCCCGGTGTTCTCGTCACGCCTCTCCACGCGAGTCAAGCTGGGGATCTACAAAACCTACGTGCGCCCGCAGCTGACATACGCTGCCCCGGCTTGGCTCGCCCTCACGGCCGAGACACATAGAAAGAAGCTCCGGACGCAGCAGAACTACACGCTGCGTCAAATAGTGAAGGCGCCTCGGTACGTGAGGAATTCTGTAATTCACAGGGACCTGCGTGTCGAGAGCATCGACGACTACGTCATCCGTCTGGCGAAGGGGATGTTCTCGCGTGCCAGCACCTCCGAGCACCACCAGATCAAGGAAATTGCGCCCTGGCACGCGAGGCCTCCGGACAAGAAGAGATTCCCGCGCGACCTCATCGCAGACGTCGCATAAACACCGGACATGACGCCCGGGTAGGTCGCTTACACTTTCACACGCGGCCTACTCAGACAATAATATCAACTTTACAAGCGCAACACGACACCGTCGTGCGCATTGCGGACTAAGTTAATATAGGCGCTTTGCGTTCGACATACAGACATGCATCACTCAACATGCAGGCACACACACAGAATTCCACGCGAGCGGAGAACACGCACACACATACCGCTCGCTACTCACCACCACCCCCCGCACCCCGCAGTCAACCGTACATAGCTGGTTGAGCTGTTAGGGGTCGGGGTAAGCACCCACTGTAGCGGAGCGCCAAACAAAACCGGCGCTCGTTCGCTGGCCGACCCTTGCCGGGCCTTCTCTGGGCTACTGGAGATCCCACTCGGCAGGGGCCTGGTCGCACGGGCGTCGAGAAGCACTTAGGGCGCTCCTACAGTCACACACCACAAAGCACACTGATGACCGCCGGAGGGGAGGCACACCCCTCCGGCGGCCGACATAGGTGTGCGAAGACGGCACCCTTAGGGTGCAACTTTTGTCCCCACTTTTGGGGACCGAGAGCCTGAATTCACGGTCATGGGGCCAGAAAGGAGCCCCAAAACCGTCTCCTCGCGCCCCCATCTCGGGGTCGCAGAGAGGTACTCCGCCGGCCCAGAGTCAGTTTGCATTCGACTAGCGATACGAAAACAAGCGATACTTAAGAAGCTATCTTTGAGAATACCTACTGCGACAACAGTAAAGAGAACTTTGAGTACTACGAGAAGTAACATCTGTAGTGTTATTGTGTGTTTACGACACAGACTTCGTGGACGTAAGTGAAGACTTCGGTGCAACGTCAGCAACATTCTACTTTTCATTGCCTACAATCGACTGTACCTTCGTTGCCAATAAACTTCGCAACCCTTAACCGGCGTTTTAGTACCCTTAGCCCGTAACATTATTTTTAAAACATACTTTTATATCAAAACAGTTTTATTTTCGTACCAAATAAAAATAAGAAGCCTAACATATAATATAGTACATACATACATATATATAGTATATATGCAACAACATAGTTATTAAAGGTATGTTCGGCGTTTCAATCATTTAAACTTGAGAATAATGAAAATTTTGGTTTGAGTATAATAATTTGAACCAGGGATGTTACGAAGCTTCGACTCCGACTCCGTTACGTCGGAACTTCCGATTACTATCATATCTTCGGTTCAGACTTCGATACTTTGGAATCGGAGGTTAAAGCATAATATAGTGGCGGCGGCGGCCTGTCGACAGTTATGAACAGATTCATACGCGTCGTTCGGGGAATTCCCTGACTCCCGCTACGTGCACTCTATCGTAAATTATTTTTTTCACTTGTTGTTAGTTTATTACGCACACGACACGTTCATAGGTTATAAACATTTGTTTTAATTTTTACGGCTTAATATTAATAAAAGTGATCGGTTTTTGTGTTGGTCAATGAAACCAAAATCAAGTTGTATTTGGAACTATTTCATTGAAGTTAATTCAGATTCAGCAAAGTGTAAACTATGTATGAAGACGTATTCAAGAAACGGAGGTACGACAACGTCGTTAAAAGGTCATTTAAAGTTTGCTCATGCGACTGAATATGATAAATTAATACATTTGAAATTGAGAAGAAGAATGCTATACAGTCTTCGATTTCGACGCCTCTTCAAGATGCTAAAAAACAAACGACTTTAAAAGAAAGTTTGTTGAAGAATCAAAAATGGTGTTCTTCCCATGCTAAATCTATGGAGATTGACAGATAGATCTCTGAAATGATAGCTTTGCAAGATCTGCCCTTCAATTTTGTGGAAGGTATAGGATTTCGGTGACTTAGGGGAAGGTGGGGTAAGACGGGGTAGCGAGGTAAGATGGGGACCCTTAAAAAATAGATAATACAGTCTCCCTAGAAAATTGATTTCAACGCCATCTAACTCTGTTTAGCAGTACTAGTCAGTGTCACAACAAATTCGATCGGAGGAGTGCACGTTTCTACTTGGTAAGTACATTTTTTTTATTTTAAGTGGTTTTATCTAATTATTGACTCACATAAAGTGCGTGACTGTTTATAATTTATGATATGTGAGATGTGAAACATATTTTTTTATTGGTGTGTGTTTGTTTAACTATTATATACTCATTAATTCGTCCCGGTTTGTTATGATTTATAACCTCAAATTTTTTTGTACAACTTAAATGTCCAGTTTGGGAAAGATGGGGTACCTAACTGCGGGCAAGACGGGGTTGGTACCCCGTCTTACCCGCTGACTGGTTCCTGTTTTAACATTTTTAGTTGAGTTAATTTAATTGTTTTTTTTTTTTTAGAGTATGGTTCGAGATTATAAGAGACATACTAATAGAGGAGGGTGGAGTGAAGAACAAATGAAATTAGCCATTCAAGCAGTTTTAGATGGAAAAAATGGTTATAAATCAGCCAGCAAGGCTTATAATGTCCCTCAAACAACACTCGAGCGTAAAGTTAACCAAGCCAGAAAAAGAGAGAATAATATACTAAATGTCAAAGTTCCGTTGGGTCCGATTACAACAGTTTTTTCAGAAGAAGAAGAACAAATTCTCGTAACTTATTTAAAGGAAATGGAAGGAAGATTGTTTGGTTTGTCAACATCTGAATGGGCAAGATGATAGTAAGACAGAATCATTAAAATATTGTGTTTATCTGATTAAATATTGTGTTTGTATTGTGAAAAAAATCTCCATTTTTAGATTTAAGACGAGATTCTTATTTTATTTTAGAAAATAAAATTACAAAATACTGACATCCGCCATGCTTTTTAAAACACCAATCAAAGTGTGTTACGTCAGCCCTCAGTAAATACTGTCACTGTCGCCGAATTTATTTCGAGTTTCGACTATCTCTTGAGTTTTTACATTCTTTAAATTGATCAAAAGTGGTATCATAAGATCTGTATCGGTCTTTTGCTTACTTCATTAACTAATTAAGCCATGGAACTAGGATTTACTAAGGCAAACAGTTCTAATTTGCCCCGAGTGGATTTGTTAATGCTGGCAGAGTTCCTGGCGTCAAACAAAGATTTCTGTTCAGCAGAATTCAGAAACGTGAAAACTGCAGCGTAAGTACTATTATTACTGTATGAATTTTTATAAATTTAGAAGATATTTTGTAAAATATCACTTGATACATTTAATATTTGAGGTTATGTTTTCGTTATGAGAATATGTTTTGTGTATGTAACCTACGATTAAGTATGTAACTGTCTATATTTACAAATCGATTTCTTGTTATAGATCCTCCAGGCCATCGTACGGAGATGATGCCATAAGCTATGTCCAGTTAAAACGCGATGGCCATCTGTGTGTGGTGAAGTCAAAAATCTGTCCAGAACACAAGGTCCATGGAAAGTTATATGGAGTAACATTAATAGTAGATGAAGTCAATGAAAGAGTTGTTACGGTGGATTGCCATGACTGTGTTGCATCACAAGGAGGCTGCAAACATGCCGTGGCTTTTCTTATGTGGGTGCATCGCAGGAGTGAAGAACCATCCGTTACGTCAGTTGAATGCTACTGGATGAAATCTAAGCTGTCGAGGGTTGGGACTACTATAAAATACTTGACAGCAAAAGATTTATCTAATGCAAAGCCTAGTTTGCCATCAAATAGTGTAGTATTAGAGAAGTTTATTGAGGAAGGAAGGAAAAGGCAACTTCACAATTGTGAATTGATCAAATTTCAGGAAGATTATGTGCCTGATATAGTGATTACATTCTCTATGCACAAATTAGTATTTAAATATAAGGAAAAATCCTGTGACACTTTTTTAGAAAAACTCGTGTTAACCGATGCAGACATAAAACTTATTGAAGAAAAAACAAGACTACAAAGTCAAAGTAGTCTTTGGTATGAACTAAGATATGGCAGGATTACTGCTTCACGCGCATATGAATTTAGCAGATGCAATACCAGTGATGGAACATTGATTGCTCTGATAATGGGTGGAAGAATTCCAGACACACATGCCATGAAACGTGGCAGAATGTTGGAGGAAGAAGTAAGGGAAACCGTTTCAACTAAACTTGGAAAAACAATAAATAAATGTGGCCTATTTATCAGTAAAAAATATCCCATGATAGCAGGATCACCAGATGGGGTCTGTGAAGACAGTATCATAGAAATTAAATGTCCAATTAGTAGTAAGACTTACAAAAATTATGTTGATAATGGGAAACCAACAAAGAAGTATTATGCACAGATGCAGTTACAAATGTATTTGTCTGGTCTTCACAAAGGCTACTTCTGTGTTGCTGATTGCAATTATAATATAAATAATAAAAATGTAAATATAATTCCTGTGAAATATGATGACAAATATGTTTCAGAATTTATTTTAGCTTTAGTCCATTCATGGAAGTATAATGTGTACCCACTATTGTACCAAAGTGTTGTTTAGTTATTCATAATATGTAAATAAAACAAACAAAGTTAATTTGTACTTTTATTTTTTCCTAATTAAATCATGATATTTCAAAAAGAGGTTAATAATAATAGGTTACTTATTTAACTAAAGAATCCTGTAAATTAATTAAACCACAGGCAACGGTTATAATATCGTCCAGAACTTTAATTAGACTGTGATTCACACATGCATGTGGTTTCAATATGCTAAATTCTCTTAAGCGACGAATCACTCTCTCTACGTGTATCCTTAAACTAGCAATTTGTTTTGTTATCCTCACCTCAGTCTTTGAGAGTTTAGCCCCTGTTACAACACTAGGAGGTCGCATTAATTTTACCCCATGTTTCAGTAAATATGATTCTACATGCTTAAAACCTCTATCAGCCATTACATACATACCTGGTTCTAAACATTTAATAAAATCACATGTTTCCACTAGACATGTGTCTGTTACTCTACCTCCATACCCAGGTGATATATAATTCACCAGACCATTTGGTGTGCAAGACACAAGATATTTGATAGTGTTTGCTTTTTTATATTCTGACCAGGAGAGAGATTGATTTAAAGCTTTTGAAGGCTTTTGTATTTCTATCTCTAAACAGTCGATAATGCAACTTACTTGATTATATTTATGCCTAAATGCCATTGGTAAATTATTTTTTATATTACATTTATCTAATTCTACCAAGAAAGGACGCATTACACTAGCCAACAAAGGAATATTTTTAAGAAATATCTTACTAGCATAACTTGGTGTAATTGAGAAATCATCAGCAAGCTCTTTGAATGAGTTATTTAGCCTAATTTTTTTCAAACACATGAGTAAATGAACTGATGGAATGTTTGTATTTTTTTCAATTAAATCTATTAAATGATAACAATCTTTAGGTACACCTATATAAGAACGGGGATTTCTGTAAATTCTTAGTAATGTGCATTGCAGCATTTGAGTTGACTCTTTCTGTTTATCATCTTGTATCAACTCACTGCAATCTGAAGATGATTTTGTTTGAACAGATATAGTTGGTGATGATTCTCCATGTGTAATGGAGGGTGTGTATGAAATATCACTATCAGAATGGTTTTCAGATACAAATATTTTTCTTGAACTTTTGTATATGTTTGATGTGGTTGGTTTGATTTGGGAAGTGCATCTTGTTATCTTAAACGGCGATGTAGAGACAGATTGGAGATCCGGTTTCAATGGCGATGTCATCTGGTTTTTAATATTAACTTCAGTTTGAACGGCTTTGCTCCTGAATTTGTGTGTTATGTAAACTTGGATGGATTTATTTGCAGTTTTATTTTTTTCTTGTGTAATACTTTCTGTATTTCCATGCACAGCTGAAAAGCAAACACATTAATTAATATCTATTGTAATTTATAACCCCATAATTAAAACTCAAAGAAATGATTTGATTGTAAAGGTAATCCATAATGAAAGTATACTTATACTTTACATGTGAGGTACAAAATGTGTACTTATGGGTACTTACCCATATTGTTTTAATTAGGTACTACAATTAATATGCCATACAATTTACAGAATAATACTTAGGGATACTTAGTTTTTCTTTCTAGTTCTTTTAGTTGTTGTTATGCTTACACATTACAAAGAAGCATACTTATAAAAATTGGTTGGTAGGTACCTGAACTTCTAAATAATGTCTCTTCAAACTCTAAAGGTTTTTTTATAATACTTTTATGTTCCAGATCTTTTATAGATTCTTGAATTAATGCCTGTCTTTGTTTTTTTAGAGTATATGGTCGTTCGGTGATATCAGATGCTCGTTTTCTCCTATCTGCTTGGCATTCAAATTTAGTGGGTATACAACCCGGTTTCATACGAATTTTCGACACAGAACCCATGATATGGAATTCCATAAAATTATCCATATCATTTGGCAACTGGAAAATGAATAAAGAAATCAATAATCAATGGTGAATATAGAGTCGATTAACAAGTTCTATTCATTTTGAGGTTAGATTTACTACCAAAAACTTGTTTTTAATTTGTAGTATGTAAAACAAAGTCGCAGAATATTATGAATGCATAGAATAACGTTATAACTTACGTCGAAGTGATCTTCACAGAAATAAATAGAAGTATCAAGACTAACAGCTTTAGGATCTCGCCGTGCCAGAGATAGCCACTTATGTCGCATCGTTTTATCGTTTGGCACGTAAATAAACACTTTGTTAGGGGTTTTTAATGACGTATTAGTGCACTGAGGGACCGCACACCACTTATATCCTTTGGAATTCATATTTAAATAATATTTAAAATGTTTTATATGTTGCTTTGACTCTAATGTTTATAAGTTTACTGAGGGTTGACGTCACAGCAAATGTCAACGTCGGTGTCTGTGTTTTGGCGCGAATTTATAAACGTTTCGATTAAAATTTCATTTTTTTCATTAATTATATTATAAATTACTGAAATATTATATTTTTTAGAAATAGTAGAAACCTAAGAATATTTTAAAACACATTTTCAATAATTGTCATCATGCCCATTACAGAAGTTAGCCTATGAGTTAGCAGTCCGTAACAACAAACAGCATAAATTTAATGAACTCAAGGGAAAGGCCGGTAAAGACTGGCTGCGTGGATTTCTGAACCGTCATCCTGACTTGAGTTTACGCAAGCCAGAAAACACGTCTGCGGCTCGTGCTGCTGGGTTTAATAGAGTGTCTGTTGGTAAATTTTTCGAACTGCTAGGAAAAGCACTTGATGATAACCCTTTTACTCCAGATAGGATTTATAATTGTGACGAGACAGGTATTTCAGTGGTGCCAAAATCACGATCCAAAGTGATTGCAGCAACAGGTAAAAAGCAAGTGGGAGCCTTGACGTCGGCGGAACGAGGTACAACTATTACTATTGAAATTTGTTTTAACGCTGCAGGGACATACCTTCCTCCCATGTTTATATTATCCTAGAAAACGTATGAAGCCCGAACTACTAAATGGAGCCCCACCAAATTCATGGGCAGAATGTTCAGATTCTGGGTGGATCACTGCAGATATTTTCTTACGATGGTTTCAGAAGTTTGTAAAACTCACCAATGCTTCTAAAACAAACCCAGTTATGCTGATTTTAGATGGTCATGCCTCTCACACCCAAAATTTGCAATTAGTTGATAACGCACGTGAACATGGCGTGACAATAATATGCTTCCCACCACACACTACTCACAAACTACAGCCAGCTGATGTTGGTTTTATGCGGCCCTTGAGTATCTTTTATGATCAGGCTCTAACAGCATGGTTGAGATCAAATCCTGGGAAAGAAGTTTCATAACTTCAAGTAGCTGAACTCTTCGGGCAAGCATTTATTCGGGCTGCGACAATGTCAACTGCAATAAATGCTTTTAAAACATGTGGGATTTCACCTTACAATCCACACGTTTTTACCGAAGACGACTTCATTG
This sequence comes from Sesamia inferens, assembly GCA_037179545.1. Taxonomy (NCBI): domain Eukaryota; kingdom Metazoa; phylum Arthropoda; class Insecta; order Lepidoptera; family Noctuidae; genus Sesamia; species Sesamia inferens. Next base: position 7,721,074 of record CM073935.1, on the reverse strand, counting down.
CTGCAGAGGCCACTGAAATCGAATTGAACGCTGAAAAGGAACCCGAAGCTGATATAACTCCCACGCCGTCTGTTGCAGTTATCTCACAAGAAACACTGGCAGTTCCTTCAGCAATAATACCGTCATCTCCTGATCCTCAAATGGCCACCGGCACTGCCTTAAATTCTTCAGCAAACAATGTAGATCTAGTGGCTCCTACAACCTCAAATTTAGTTCAGCAAGCACCAGCAAATGATTCTTTGGATACTTCATTCAATCTGGTAAGCCCGAAACAGTTAATGCCTTATCCACGAATGGCCGAAAAAAGACCTAGACAAGTTCGTAGAAGAGGAAAAGCAGCTATTATCACTGCTTCGCCATATAAAGCAGAATTAGAAGAGAGGCAAAACAGTAAGAAGTCGACACCAAAGGTAACAAACAAAAAGAAAATGAAAAAAACAACCAAGAGATCTAAAAAAGAGAAGAAAGCTGATGATGGCGCTGAGACATCAGATAACGAAGATACAGAATGTCTGTACTGTCAAGGCCTATATTCAGAGTCTAGTGAAGGATGGATCACATGCCAGACTTGCGGTAAATGGGCTCATTGTGGCTGTGCAGGCGTAGACGATAACGATGACAAAGCTGTCCATACTTGCCCGTTTTGCGAAGACTCTTAAAACTCTATTTATTATATTTATTATCTCTATACCCCATCTTACCCAAGGGGGTACCCCATTTTGCCCTATAGGTGGGGCAAGATGGGGAGATTTAGTTATTTTGTTTAAATTGATATTTCTATGAGAAGACTTGTTATATTTTATTTTGACTGATTATAATTAAAGAAAGAAAGACTGATTATTTTCTTAATAACAGTTCCTACATTGTGCAAAAAAAATTAAAAGTTTTATTTACAAAATGCCTTAAAGTCCCCATCTTACCCCACCTTCCCCTATGCAGTTCATTGTGCCGAATTATCACCTAAGGAGAAGACTGAAAATATTTGCGGTCATTTATATGCAACATTAGTAAAAAATATTAAGGATTTGCTCACACAATTTGAAAAGATCTCATTTACAACAGACATTTGGACCGAACCAAGTTCGAATGTGTCTTTATTGAGCCTGACAGCGCATGGAATATAAATAGTGATTTTAAAAGTCTAAAAGTTATCTTAAAATGCCACAAATTTGACGGAAAGCATACAGGAGACCTAATTGTAGAAAAAATTAAGAGTATGTTGGAGGAATGGGACATCAAAAATGAGAAAATTCATTGTTTTTTGCGTGATTCTGGATCTAATATAATACGGGAAATGAAACTCGGCGACATACCTGATGTCAGTTGCAACTGTGTGTGCGAACACTGTTAGATTGCGATGAAGAAATTAAAGCCGTATTACTAAAATGCAAAAAAAATTCAACACACTTTAACCATTCCCAAATAGCTCTGACTGAACTGCATAAAATACAAAAGGAACAACTAAACCACGAATGTTTGAGTGTAGTACAGGAGTGTAGTACTCGGTAAGTTGTATTATTTTATTAACATAATATTGTTTATCCCAACGTTTTGACGACATTACAAGCGATTGCATTCACAGATTATTTGTCTTTCCATAGAATCAAAAGATCAAGTGCTCAAACAACACCAATTAACGTTTCTATCAACACAATAAGAGCTAAGCGTATCTTGAGGTCATGCAGTGCCACGTCTAGCTTGTAAATTATAAGCTTTAATTAATTTGTTACAGATGGAAAAGTACATTTTACATGTTGGAAAGAATGATTAAAATACAAGATTCTCTATGCCTGTACGCATGTAAACACAACATTTCTCAGTTGTCTCCTGAATAATGGCTGCAGCTTAAAAAAATAGTAACTATACTCCAACCTTTTGAAGAAGTAACCGGTCAAACACCGTCAAATCAACATCGACTCCGCGGAAAAAATTCACTAAAAATACACCGCGTTGAGTAATAAGGCGGAAAGTGTGACACCAGGTTGGGGAACCTCTATTTCATCTGTGTGAGTGTGGGCAAGTCTCTAGTGCAAGTGGTTCCAAAGATATTTAACTCCAACTTTGCGGACCTCTAACACCTCTCCCGCGCAACCTACAGCGTCTCCTCCATTTACCCGGCGAGAACAGACCACGGCGGATCCGGCGGCGTAAACACCAAGGAAATCGGTCTTCAAACAACGAAGTTATAGGGGGTTAAATTAACACCAAAAGCACGTGGTCCTAACCTCAGAGACCGCGTGCACATAACCCCCAAACAAGACCACGTGTTTACAGCCGTCATCCCAGCCTGACGTGGAGACTCCGGAGCCGGCCGAGGAGTACGCCGAGCCACTTCGAGACTTCACCACACCTTCAAGCACCTTCCACCTTCAGTGCTGCGGTGAGTCCTGAGGGAACTCCTCAACCCCCCACCCTAGTCCACCTGAGATTGGGCTCTATCTCCTGGTCTCTTCGAGACCAAGCCACAACTCTCGGGATATCCCCTCCACTATAACTTGGCCCCTACACTTTCCCCAAAAATCCCCCTCTTTCCCAAAAAAACACCCACCCAACCTCCCCAACCCCCCTTACTATACCACTCCTCTCTCTCACTCTTCTCTCCCTCTTTCTTCTCTCTTCCCCCCCAGGACTTTTTCACCCCCTCACCAACACAACCGGAACAACACCACCGGATCTTCCTCAACTGGTTTCACCACCATCCACCGCCGAGGGCCAAAAACATCGAGCCCTCCCAGGCCGGGACACTCAACTCCATCACAACAACATCACCAGACGACTACTCACCGGCACAACACCAGCCGTCACACCACCACCAAGACCCTCTGTGAGTCCACATAAATAATAAAAAAAAAAAAAAAAAAAAATCACTAATCACTAAATCTAATTGGTGTATGTTAGTAACACCACAACAATCACATTGTTGTGTGGATTACTAATTTATACACCCATTAGCAATATCAATTTATTTTTATATTACTTCTTAAGCTGTGTTACCAAATAATAAAACAGGTGTGTTCCCGGTGGCCGGGACTGTCATACTCGCTCTACAGTCCTTGTCTAATAGCCGCCGGAGAGCCGCGCGGCAGCTGACACGAGCGCCAAATCAGTGAGCGTGTGCCGTCAGCGGGACTAGTCAGTCCCGGCCTCCGGGAACGACACCCTTTCCCACAAACTAATATAATTTAAGAAACAACTAACACTTTAGTATAAACAAATAATATCTGGTACACATATCTGTTAACACACCATCACAAAGAAACTCACAAAAATGTCATCACAGAACGAACCAAAAGTAGCCAAAAGGACAGCCGCGGGGCCCTCAACCAGCCTCCGAAGGAAAGCCCTGAAGTCTGCCACCACAGCTTCCTTGAAAGGCGCGCGTCCATCTGCGCCACCACAGGACCCATCCCCAACATCGAAAGCGGCGTCGTGGCCAGAGCTCCCAAAATCAGACGTGTCCGATGCGGAGACGCACGTCTCGGAGTTTGCCACGGCGGAGCCAGGGACCCCTGAAGTTGGGGAGCGTACCAGCAGGGTCGCTGAGCTGGAGCTGAAGTGGGAGCAGTGCGGCATCTCCCCCCCCCCCCGTCAGATTATCACGGACGGAGAGAGCTCCGATGCCTCGTCGGCGGCCTGCGGGCCTAGACCGGAGCGTCGGAGTATGCTATACCGTACCCCGAGGCGGGGGACAGGGGTAGAGATGGACCTGGCGACAAAGGAGGCTAACGACCTCCTCCAAAAGGGGAAGACAGCCCTAGAGGCGGCAGGTAATATGAAGAGGGAGTGCAAGGCGACCGCCCTGGATTGTCTGCAGGGACTGTATGAGACAGTCGTCTCTTGCAGACTCCAGGGCGAGGCATAAGTACAACCTGGAGAAGGAGCGCTCTCGACATGCACAGGAACTCGTGCGTGTCGAGAGGGCTCACACCAGGGACCTTATGACCCTCAAGACGGAGCTCTCTCTCATGCGGACCGACACCCTAGACTCTAGGGTGTCGGTCCGCATGAGAGAGAGCTCCGGCCTCTAGGGCCTAGAGGCTAGAAAAGGGACCAAGGATATACGGGAATGGCTTGGCCACGAGACCCTCGAAGCATTGAAGGGCCTTTCGGAGGTCAAAGGGGAGCTGAAGGCGATAGAAACAAGGCTCACTGCGGAGCAAGAAAAGACTAGAAAAGTGTGGGCAGAGGCACCGGCGGATCCCCAAAGGGACCCATCGAGTGCTGCTTTGACCCACCTGGGGTCTCAAATGTCCAGCATTTTAAACCAGCTGGACAATCTCCGCAGGGCGATGGAAAGCCTTAAGGCGCAACCAGCACCACCCCAGCCAGACCCGGATCATAGTCGGGCGTCGGAACCGGACGGAGACCCCCTCACATACACTCAGTTTGAGGAGGGAATCCGGCCGGTAAGAGCTCAGCTCGAAGAGCTGCTGAGCAGGCCGGCGCCCCTTCCCCCCCTCCCTCCGCCGGAACCGTGCCAGCACGTGGAAATTCTGAAAAAACTAAGGGCGGTTTCAGAGGACCTCCGCACACTGAGGGACAAGGAGCCCCCCGCCCCGATAGTGGCGCCGAACTTGGAGGCGGAACTCGCAGTGCAGTTTCATACTGCTAAGGGCAGCCCGATAGCAAACCAACCTGCAAGTCCCTCTCGAAGCACCCAACCGACAGGGAGATTGAACATCATCCAAGTCAATCTCCAGCGGTCAAAGCTGGCCACAACCGAGCTCTGGGTGGCGGCCCAGGAAAAACGAATTTCTGTCGCACTGGTCCAGGAACCCTATGTGGGGGGGACCGGTGTGATGAAACAGATACCAGGCGCACAAATCATCCAGTGCAGCCTGGGCCGCCTAAAACCGGTAAAAGCGGCGGTGGTGGTCTTTGGTGACGACCTGGAGGTCATTCACGACCCCCAGCTTGTCACCGAGAACATAGCCGCCGTCGTCATAAAGACGGGCCAGCTAAAGATCGGTATTCTGTCGGTGTACTTCGAGGGAGACCTAGACTTGCACCCGTACCTCACTACACTCACCACAATTACAGAGAAACTAAATACACAAAACATCCTGGTGGGAGGCGACGTCAACTCCTGGAGCCACTGGTGGGGCAGCGTGTCCGAGAACCACCGAGGGGCGGAGTACTGTTCGTACCTCAATGAGCGGGATCTCCAGATCCTTAACTCCGGCCAAACACCGACGTTTGAGACCTACAGGGGTGACAGATGGTGCACGAGCATAGTAGATGTAACTGCATGCAGTCTGTCGCTCCTGGGGAAAATAGACGGGTGGAGGGTAGAAAGCAGGGTTCCCAACCGTCCGGTTTTCGACCGGACTGTTGGGTTTTAGAAGGAATTGTTGGGGTCCGGTCGCTAACATCCGACCGGATGCAATTTGTCCGGTCAGATAACATCTTGATAAAATAGTGAACGCGACGTTGCTAATTCACCGGCGACGGCGATGCATGCACGTACGCAGGCTGCAAAAGTGGGTGGCGGGAGCGCGCGGGCGCGGCGGGCGGGTGGGGCGGCCGGCGACATCAGTTCGTTTCGTTCTGTCAAGTGTAACGCCCGTTTTTGTTTCGTTTCATTGTGTTTTGATTTGAAGACTTGCTTTTTAACCCTTGAATGCATAGATAGCCGAAAACGGCACAATTACTTTTTTTATAAATTACGCGCGTTGTATTGCTGTTTCTAACAGTTGAAGGGTGTTTTCACAGTCTGTGATCAATAGACAATTAAAAAAATAACATGTCATTGTATGTAACGTCATCGTATTTGACAGATTTGTCAAATTGGAAAAGCGCGCCAATTGTTTGATGTTACGTGAATTACTCGAAGTTCATCTGTGTAAAAAATATTTCTATTTTCTGTATTACTCCAAGGAAAAATATTATTTTTTCAGGTATGTCATTCACATAATAAGGTTTATGGATTTTTTATTGTTTTGACATGGATTTTGCTCTATAAACGCTAAAATGTGTATGTTCCGAAAACGGCACATCATGCATTAGTGCTATTAATTTTATAACTTTGCTGAATGCATTCTAACAACTGTAGTTGCCGTTGTAAAACTTTGTTTCTGTTGTTATTTTGTGTTGGGTGATGGGTTTTGACTTTGCTTTGGTTTGCTTTACAGCTATGGATAACGATAGAATAGAAAAAATACTTTGCATGTTAGAAAACGGAGAAATCTCTGAAGACGACATGGAATCTGATGGTGAAGATTTTTATCCAAGTCGTCAAGCTCTTCTAGACGAGTTGGAGAACGATTTGGAAGATATTGGTGATGAAGACAATGGTCAAGCTTTATTGGAAGATAATACAAGTCCATCTGAAAATAGTATTGGTGATGTTCGTGCTACCTCCGACGATGATCCGCCTTTGGTACATGACATTCCAACTGCTTCACAAAGCGCGAATCCTTTGCCGATTGGGGGTAGAAATTTGCTCTGGAAAAAACAAAATCTGCCCTATTCAGCAGAAAAAATTGCATTTTTGGGCTCTGAAGAATTATCATCGGATATAAAAGTGCTACAGACACCTTATCAGTTTTTTTGTTACTTTTTTACGAATGATTTTATGGAATCAATTGTTCATGAGTCAAATTTGTATTCAACCCAGCAACAACCTAGTAAGCCTGAAAAAATAACAGTAGAAGATTTACGTAAATTTATAGGGATTGTTACGTTTATGTCTGTTTACCGATATCCTAATATTCGCTCGTACTGGGGAAAATATGGTTTTGCCCCAATAAAAGATACAATGCCTGTCAACAAGTTTGAAAAAATTCGGAAATATCTGCACTTCAATGATAATTTGAAACATCTACCTGTGGGCCATGTGGACCACGATAAGCTGCACAAATTGCGCCCAGTGATTGAACACCTAAATCAAAGATTTTCGAGCGTTACAATAGATCAACGTCTGTCAATTGATGAGCAGATGTGTTCAACTAAAGTAGGTCACTTCTTGAAGCAGTACATGCCCAACAAGCCCCATAAATGGGGCTTCAAATTATTTGTTTTGTGTAGCCTACTGGGATATGCGTATAAGTTTATTATATATGCCGGTAAAGAAAAAGATGAAGAAAAACCACCTTGTGAACCTGAAATGGGTGTGATTGGCCAAACTGTTATGAAGCTTGTAAGAGGAGTGCCTCGTCAAAGAAATCACATCGTTTATTTTGACAATTTTTACACTTCCTTACCTCTGATGCATTATTTGGCAACCCAAGGGATACATTCTTTAGGTACGATTCAAAGAAATCGATTAGGGAGAACGTGCAAGCTACCAAACAAACAAGACGTAATGAAAAGTTCTGTACCACGCGGATCGTACGAGGAATATGTTACTAACTATGATAATGTAGACATAACAGCAGTATCTTGGAAGGACAACAAACAGGTAGTTTTGGCATCAACTTATGTGGGCGCTGAACCTGTAGAGAAGATCCAGAGGTATGATAAAAAACTCAAACGCAAAACAGAAATCACTTGTCCAAAACTCGTCAAAGAGTACAATGCCCACATGGGAGGGGTGGATCTAATGGATGCCCACCTCGGTAGATATAAAATAAGGATAAAGAGCAGAAAGTGGTACTTACGAATTTTTTATCACCTTTTAGATTTGAGCATAATCAACGCTTGGATTCTCTACAAGAAAGTTATGATCCAAAAAGGTTTAGCCAGTAAAGACATCATGAACCTTCCAGATTTTCGATCTGATCTGGCAGACACATTGTGTAAGTACAGCACACCTATCCCAAGAGGCCGTCCAAGATCAAGTTCTTTAGATGGCCAGCCTCTTCCTAAAATACGAAAGGGTAAACCATGCCAAACTTTACCTTCAATTGATGTTATACTTGACGGCGTGGGTCACGAACAAATAAGAACACCAGAGAGGATGCGGTGCATGTTCCCAACATGCAACTTAAAAACTGTTGTAAAATGCAGTAAATGCAATGTGCATTTATGTGCAAAAAAGAATAAGGACTGTTTTAACCAGCTGCATAAAAAAAATTAAACCATGACATATTCATGTCTGTAATGCATGTAGTGCCGAAAACGGCACAATCTATGTAATTGGCTCTAAATATATAAATAATAAAGAATTATTTTTTTTATTATTTTTCCTGTATTCTATGTCAATTTCTCTAATATATATATTTTTTATAACGATATAGAAGGAATCATGCATTAAGGGGTTAAGCTAACTACTAACTGCTTTATACTAACCTGCTATATACTAACTGCCTGTACGTGTGTGATAAATTGACTGCCAAAATGAATGAAACTCCTCCAAAAGTTAAAAAAAGATTTTGTTGTTTTCATGACGAATGGCTAACGGACGAAAGTTTTTCTCAATGGCTTAGCAAAGAAGACGACACAACGGCTTTTTGTAAAATGTGTAGAATCACTTTTACTATTAAGCACGATGGGGTTAAAGCCATTAAACACCATCAGCAGACTACGGGACATGTTCGAAAGTGCCAATCAGTCAGTCAGTCGTCGCTTCTAAGTAAGTTCTTCATTAAGATTGGTAGTGCAGAAGAAGAAAGAGTCGCGTTTGCGGAGCTGGTGTTAACCTATCACGGTGTAAAGCATCATCATAGCTATTTATCGCAAGATTGTGGAAATAAGCTTTTACCACGTATATTTCCAGACTCGAAAATCGCTCCGAAAATTCAATGCGGTCGTACAAAGGCCGAAGCGATCGTTGAAAATGTGCTCGCACCTCACGCACTATCGTTTGTTCTAAAAGATGTAGACCAAGCACCGTATTCGATAGCTTGCGACGCTTCAAACAAGGGCAACTGCAAGTTGTATCCGGTTGCAATTCGATTCTTCAATGCAGACAAAGGTACGACTTCTTCTATCATCGACTTCTACGAAGATTCAGATGAGACTTCCGATGCCATAGCCGAAAATATGATCAAGTGCATAAAGAAAGTTGACCTTGACCCAGGTAATTTAGTTTCGTATGGAGCTGATAATTGTTCGGTAAACTATGGAAAAAACAAATCTGTATTTGTCAACCTAAAGAATGCGCTGAATCTAACAGAGCTTGTGGCTGGACATTGTCACATGCATATTTTGCATAACACCGCTAAGTTTGCGCTAAGGATGCTGCCTTATGACGTTGAATCATTCGTCATAAAAGTGTTTAATGAGTTTTCATCAAGTGCGAAGAAGTTGGCGCACTTCAAGCAAATATTCGAGTTTCTAGATGTGGAATACAAAAATCTACTCCGTCATGTTCCGACAAGATTCTGCACTCTATTCCCCGCTGTAGATAGACTTTTGTTAGACTGGCCGGCGGTAAAAACATACTTCATAGAGCAAGGAAAAGACGAAGTCAATCCTCTGATCTGGATGTTCCTTTCTCAAGGATCGGCGACAGAAGATAATCTTCACCAGCTTTCTAACGAACTGTCGCTCCCTGAAATATACCTATATTTTGTGCACAACATAATGGGACTCATAACCAAGTACATAAATATCGTACAAAGTAACTATGTCCAAATAACAGAAGTGTATACGATCTTCGAAAACTTACGAAGTGAAATCGCCGCCAGAAAAGAAAAACAATTCTACGGATTCAAGATACAGCAATCACTGTCGAAAATTTCGCCCGGAGATCGCATCAAGTTTACAAATGACGCGCAAAATGTGTATGATCGAGTATTACAATATTTGACGAAGTGGTTTGACTTCAGCGACACTTCTTTTTATAAACTGTGTACTCCATTCAATTTGAACGAAGAGCTGGAATTCACGGACGTAGTCACGGTTGCGGAGAAGCTAGGTGTTAAATTTGATGGCGACCAACTATTCTCAGAAATTTGTATGCTGAATACAGTAGTTCAGGAGCTAAAAAACAACCAAAAAACTGTGGAACCTGGACCAAGTACTAGTAATAGCACGGACCAACGGAGTCAGGAAACAAATCCAAAGCGAGCTGATTTATTGTGGGTTGCATTTTTCAAAAAAACTAAAGCCCCAAATCTTCTGAGAATAGCACAGTCAATATTTGCGGTTCCACCGTCAAATGCGTTTGTAGAACGCATTTTTAGCGTGATGAAAAATATTTGGCAGGACGAAAGAAATCGTCTTAAGGTCGACATGGTGAAGGCAGAATTGATGGTAATGTTCAACTATAATTTCACCTGTTCAGAGTTTGAAACATTTCTAAGAACAGATGCAGGAAAATCACTTGTGAAAAATGTGAAAAGCGAGACCAAGTATAATTTTAAGAAAAAATAATGTTCCCACATCTGTTCCTAGAAATTCTTCTAACTCTGAATAGGTAGTTGAACATCACCAACAATTCCGCCTATTTTTTGTTTTTACATAGCTGCCGATATCTGTATGTTTTCTGAATAAAACTCTTAATTAGACTTAATGTTCTTTTTTTTCGATTTTGACCAAGTATGACCAGATTAAATTTGTTGTCCGGTTATGGCGGCTGGAAAAGTTGGCAACCCTGGTAGAAAGAGGCGTGACCTCTTCGGACCACAATGCGATCACCTTCTCGGTGCGCTTAGAGAAGGCCTTAGAACCTCTAAAGCCAGTCTCGACGCGCATCTATAACACCAAGAAGGCAAAATGGTCCGATTTCTGCTCGACACTTAAGTCGAACCTGGGTGGGGAAGAAATTAACCTGGCCAAGGTCTCGGATATAGGGAGTCCGGAAGATCTGGATGAACTAATCAACATCTACACAGAGGTCATCCACCGCTCGTGTGAGGAGGCGATCCCGAAACTGGGATCCCGGAAGAACAGTTCAAAACCCCCCTGGTGGAACTCTTCTTTAGATCGTCTCAAAAAGGAGGCGGTTAGAACAAAGAGGAGAATCCGGAATGCGGCGCCCAGCCGGAGGCAGTTCACAGTGCAGGAGTACGTTGCTGCCAAAGAGCTGTACAATACAGCCGCAACAGAGGCAGCCACGGAGAGCTGGAGGGAGTTCTGCACGAAACAGGGCCGGGAGAGCATGTGGGACGGCATCTACAGGGTACTAAGGAAGACGGCGAGGAGACAGGAGACCATCCTCCTAAGAAACACCGCAGGGCAGACACTCAGCCCAGAACAGTCTGCGGATCTTCTCGCCGAAACTTTCTACCCTGATGACTCGACGGATGCCGAACAACCTTACCACAAGGCGCTGAGACAGCTGGCGGAGGACGTACAACCGCAGGGTCTGTCCGCCGACGACCCACCTTTCACGACCACGGAGCTGGACAAGGTCCTCCAGGACCAAAATCCGAAAAAAGCTCCCGGTCCGGATGGGTTAACGGCGGACATCTGCATGGCGGCAATAAACTGCGACAGGGAAGTGTTTTTGGCGATGGCAAATAAATGCCTAACGCTGTCGCACTTCCCTCGGCAGTGGAAGGTCGCCCACGTGTGCATTCTCCGCAAGCCGGGCAAGGAGGACTACACCAGCCCAAAATCCTACCGCCCGATAGGTCTCCTCTCGGTCCTGGGCAAGATAGTGGAGAAACTCCTGGTAGGCAGACTCCAGTGGCACTTCCACCAAACACTTCACAAATCCCAGTACGGGTTCATGCCGCAGCGCGGAACTGAGGACGCCCTCTATGACCTAATGCAGCACCTTCGTGCTGAGATCAGAGCCAAAAAGATCGTGCTTCTGGTATCATTGGACATAGAGGGGGCCTTCGACAACGCGTGGTGGCCGGCCATGAAAAGCCAGATGGTGGCTTATATAAATTTAATAGAAAGATACACGTCCATAAATAAACAGATATAGGAATAAATAATATTATAAAGTTTATTAGTACGTACTAATGCAATAATACAACAAATAAATAAAAATATGCCTAACTTTGTCCATACCATTTTCTTTCAGACGATTTTTTCCAGAATGGATAAATTTAAACGTGGGAAGCCGCTTAAGTCACAAGCACGGCAAATGGTATTTAATGTGTACCTTTATTTCTTAAATGAAGCCAATGTCTTTGGAAGAGACCATGAAGGTTATTTTAAAAAAATCAGGACCGTGTTAGGGTAGGTTCAGATGACAAGCGCTCAACGCGCGTTTTAATAACGCGCGCGTTCAACGCTGCGCTAGCGCTCGACTGTTGTCAGCGTTCGTCAACGCGCGTTAACGCGCGCTTTGAGATCATTGGTTTTCTATGTTTCCGTTCAGTTAAGCGCGCGCTTTCGACGCGGATAGACGTATTTTAGGGTTCGTCAAGTTCGTCCGAAATGGAAACCGAAGCTTTTAATACGGAATTATTAATTGGTGAAATAGAGAAACGTCCTGCGATATGGGACATGACAAGTAGCGATTATTCAGATAAGAATTTGAGAAGACGGGCTTGGGAAGAACTCGTCCTTATATTTTGTGAAGGACATGACAATGAAGAAAAGAAGAAAATATTATGTGAGTATATATATTTATTTACATTTACAATCGGTTTGTTTTACAAGTTAAATATAACGATCCTGCCAATCTACTTTTCCTTCATTAATGAAATAGTTTGTTAAATGTACTCGAACATAATCCGCCTGTCGCACAGCACGTCCGATATAATGTGAGGCTAGATTTTCCAGGGGTGGCGTATAAAGTGTGTCTTCAAAATTGTAGCCATCCCTGATTCTGACATAATTATTTAGTGTACATATCGCTTTTACGATCTTTTCTGCAAAACCGATGTTAACATCTAACGGCCTGTGTAAAATGCGCCATTTATTGCACATTATGCCAAAAGTACATTCAACATACCGGCGTGCTAATGTCAAACGGTAATTAAATATTTTTTTTAGCATAAGTTAGTGACCTTCCCCCATATAGACGCATTAAATTCTCCATCATGCCAAAAGCTTCATCAGCCACTATCACATATGGCAACGCTGTCGGTCTATTTTGTATTAACAATGCCTTTGGCTCAGGTAGATCTAATGACCTTTCTGTCAGCTTTTTGTACAATGAAGAATTCTTGAATATACCTGAGTCACTGTTTTTACCGTAGGCACCTATGTCAACCCACACAAAACAATAGTTTGCATCCGCTAGCGCCAATAAAACTAGCGAAAAATAATTTTTATAGTTATAATACATAGAACTCGTGTGTTCAGGCTGGATTAACCGTATATGTTTCCCGTCCAAGGCTCCCAAACAATTGGGAAACTTTGAGTTCTTTTCAAATATCGTGGATATTTCACACCACTTTTCTTTCGTTGGTTCACTCATAACAACGGGCCTTAATTTTTTCCAAATAGTTTCACATACATGTGGTATTATAGTAGCCACAGTAGATTTGCCAATTCTATAGTCGTAGCTTAACCCTTTCCCTCCTTACGGTACTTAGAAGTAACACCACATTTTTCGTCTAATATCTTTAGTACGAAAACACTTTACGTGAACGGCAACTGACGATCCTTTAGAGTACCGTTTCCGTCAGCCAATCACAGCGCGTTATTTGAATTACCGCGCGACATTGGCGTAAAAATTGAAATTCTTGTCACAACTTGTCGAACGTTTTTTCATTTCGTTGTGCAGTGAAATAGAAAAAGTTTTATAAATAGAATATCACAGGTAAGTGCTATTTTTTTTACTATTTACGTTGTTTATATCATTGGCTATATTTCTAAAAGCTGTTATAATGTATTATCACGATATTTCATACGAATATTTGATAAAAACTACTGCGGACTTAAAAGTACCGTCAGGTGATTCTAGTCTCAAATATTATGATTTTTTATAATACATGTATACGATGAAGTGGTTATTTTATTTTATTATTATTTTTATAAACCCATGTTATTTTTTTTTTATTATTGTTCTAATCAAGGTTTTTATTGTTTTAGGCATTGAGATGGATATTAAAAACAATACGGCTCTAATTGAAGCCCTGTTATTAGAAGAGCTTCCGGACTGCGACGAAGCGTCTGATGCAGGTGTGTCCGATGATGAAGTGGAAAATGTTCAACTACCCTCGCCAAGAGGTTTCGATGAAATTTTTGAAAGAGCTATAGAAGATGTTTTGGCCGAAGTTCCGCCGTCGTCGCCGTCAAATGAAGATGTATTGGAGTACCCAATAAATCAGGTACCCACATCTTCATTACCTGCACCTAGTGTTCAGCCTGATCTACCATCTGCAAATAACTCTTCACACCGAACTAACCAGCGATTACCCGAACCAAACCGTAAATGGAAAAAGAGGGACCTAAGTACATCTTTACCGGAATACATTGCGGATACTGGAGTAGTAGATGACTGGTTTGCTCACTGTAACACACCGACTGATATATTTTTAGTATTGATTGATGACATTGTTGACAATATTGTATACCAAAGTAACCTTTATGCTACTCAGAAAAGCAAAGTATTGAACCTAAAAAAAGAGGAACTCCTAACATTTATAGGTATGAATTTTTTTATGGGTTACAATACTCGTCCGGCGTGGAGAGACCACTACTCTTCGGCACCTGATCTCAACAACGCGCTTATTTGCAAGACTATGCCTAGAGACAGGTTCGCTATTATTTTATCTCATCTGCATTGCAATGATAGCTCCAAAATGCCTTCAGGCTGCAAAGATAAATTATATAAAATTAGACCAATGATTGATGCACTCAATAAAAAATTTGAAATGGTTTATCATGGTACTCGCGAACTGAGTGTAGATGAGTCCATGATTAAATTCAAAGGTAGGTCTGTCCTAAAACAGTATCTACCTATGAAGCCCATAAAAAGGGGGTACAAACTGTGGTGTCTTGCTGACCAGAGGGGGTATATAAAGAAGTTTCAAATTTACCAAGGGAAAGACGAAGAACTGAACACAAAATTTACCGGCTATGGATTAGGAGAGAAAGTAGTTTTGGAGTTAACGGAACAAGATTGGAGTAAGGGGAAGGTAGTTTACTTTGATAATTTTTTCACGTCTGTGGCTTTTATTATTATTACTGACAACGTAGGTAACGGAACAATAAGTGGCATAAAAGGTAGACACAATGTTGAGTAATATCTACAAGTTAGTCACTTTTAATTGTAAAAATGTGAAGCGTTCGGTACAAAGTATTCGTGATTTATGTAATCAATGCGATTTGATTGCACTGCAGGAAACGTGGTTGTTGCCGGATGAAATCTCATTTCTTAATACTATCAGTGATGAGTTCAGCTACACGGGTGTATCAGCGGTGGACACGTCAGGGGGAATATTACGCGGTCGACCGTACGGTGGTGTTGCTCTCTTGTGGCGGCGTAGTATTTTTTACAATGTTACAACTATTGAGTGCGATAACCCTCGGTTGTGTGCAGTAAAAATTGTGCTACAGGAAAGGTGTTTTCTAGTTTTTAGTGTTTATATGCCCACAGACTCAGCGGCAAATTTAACGGAGTTCACGGATATTATGAGCTCGGTGAGTGCAATTGTTGATAACTTTAGTGTAGAAAACGTTTACATTCTGGGAGACTTTAATGCTCATCCGTCTGAACAATTTTTTGATGAAATGTCTCAGCATTGTAATGAACAAAATTGGAAGTGTATTGACGTAGAAATATTAGGAACGGGGTCGAGCACGTACACGTTTCTAAGTGAGGTCTACGGGTCTAAAAGGTGGCTTGACCATTGTTTAGTAACGGAAGCAGCCCTGGGGTCCGTTAGGAACGTGTATGTCCTACATGACGTTTTATGGTCTGATCACTTTCCTCTAGTCATCGAATGTTGTTTTGATACAATTTTACCAAAGAAACCTATGAAATGTGTTATCTCGAATGGCATTCTGTGGGGGGATAGAAATCCAAGTCAAATAAATAGATATCAAAAAGAATGTCATGAAAAATTACGTTTAATTGACTTCCCTCAGGAATTAAGTAAGTGTTGTGATTATGTTTGTAACAACCCTAGTCACAGAAAAGTAATTGACACGTTATATTTACAAATTGTACGCGCCTTGAGCGAAGCAGCACTAGTGGGAAGGGTTGATAGCAACAGAACCTCTAGAAGAATTGTAGGATGGAATACCCATGTTGCCGACGCTCACAGGCATGCTCGGGAGCAATTTCTGCGGTGGGCTCTGAATGGAAAGCCCACGTCTGGGAATTTGTATACTGAAATGCGTGAAAGTAGAAGAATCTTTAAGTCACGTGTCAAATGGTGTCAAGATCATAAAGATCAGTTGAAAATGGATGTCTTGGCGTCATGTCATGCTAAACACGATTTTAAAAGCTTTTGGAAGCAGACTAATTGGTTGCACAGTAAAGCGGGTGTGCCTGTGAGCGTTGACGGCGTGAGTGATTCAAAAGAAATTGCCAACCTTTTTAAAGAACGGTTTTTTGTAAAATCGCCACTAGGACCGTCACGTATGGTGTTGGATGCTCAACCCGGAGTGGAAATACAGGTTAAAATTCATGCTACCGAGATAGCTAAAATTATAAAATCTATGACGCGAGGCAAGTCCCCTGGCCACGATGGGTTGAGCATTGAGCACCTGCAATATGCGGGTCCACATCTGCCGAGAGTCCTTGCTATGTTGTACAGCTTTTGTGTGAATCATAGTTATATGCCAGATGAGATGACGCGTACAGTTGTTGTCCCCGTTGTTAAAAACAAAACTGGGGACCTCGCAGACAGTGGCAATTATAGACCGATTTCACTAGCCACGGTGATGTCAAAGGTGTTTGACAGTATGCTTAATGCTCAGTTGAACTCTGTCATCAGCCTTAACGATAATCAGTTCGGATTTCGTTCTGGGCTGTCAACGGAGGCTGCAGTGCTGAGTCTTAAGCATACGGTCACGTATTATACTCAGAGGGGGACGCCCGTTTACGCCTGCTTTTTGGACCTTTCCAGGGCATTTGATCTGGTTTCATACAATAAGTTATGGCAAAAATTGGAAAAGACTAACCTGCCAAAAGAACTCATTAACATCTTTAAATATTGGTATGGAGGCCAGGTCAACAATGTGCGATGGAATGGTGAGCTGTCTGAACCATATAGGTTGGAGTGCGGGGTGAGGCAGGGGGGGTTAAGTTCGCCCACGCTTTTTAACCTTTATGTGAATGAGCTGATTGAGGAGCTAAGCAGCACCAGAGTCGGTTGCCATGTGGATGGTGTCTGCCTCAATAATATTAGTTACGCAGATGATATGGTGCTGTTAAGTGCGTCGGTCTGTGGGTTGAGAAAACTTGTGGCCCATTGTGAAAGATACGCAGAACAGCATGGCCTGGCGTATAATTCCAAAAAGTCAGAAATCATGGTTTTTGAGGTTGGGGGAAAAAACACTGGTGCTATACTACCTGTTGCACTCAGTGGAATGCCTTTAAAAAGAGTGTATAAATTTAAATATTTGGGCCACTTATTGACCCCCGACCTCCAGGACAATGACGACATTGAACGGGAGCGGAGAGCGTTGTCGATTCGAGCGAACATGCTGGCCCGTAGGTTTGCACGTTGTTCCCTTCAGGTGAAGATCACACTCTTCCGAGCTTACTGTACCTCTTTCTACACGTGTAGCCTTTGGGCTAGATATACTCAAAAGTCGTACAGCGCTCTCCGCGTTCAATATAATAATGCGTTTAGGATACTGGTGGGGCTGCCTCGCTTCTGTAGCGCATCGGGGATGTTTGCTGACGCACACATAGATTGCTTTTATGCTACTATGCGGAAGAGGTGTGCCTCTCTGGTGCGCAGGGTGCGGGCCAGCTCCAACAGTGTCCTGAGTATGATTGCTGGGCGTCTGGACTGCTCATACGTGAATCGTTGTTGTGCCGTATCTCATGGGGTGAAGCAGCGGTAACTCGTGTGAGTTGTTTGTTTGTATATAGTAATGTAATTTAAATTGTGAAATGTTACTAACATAGTTTTAAGTATTACTAACATTTTTGAGTCATGGTTACTTGAATAAAGAATTTATTATTATTATTATTATTTACTTGAGAAACTGAAAACTGAAAACACCTACGCATGTGGAACTATCCGAAGTAACAGAAAAGGACTGCCCGGAAATATGCTCGCTGATTCTCAATTGAAAAGGGGCGATAGTGATCATCGATTTTCAAATTTAGACATTGGATATTGGAAATGGAAGGATAATAAAATGGTTCATTTAGTGTCTAATTTTCACGGGAACGAAGAGGCAACTGTGTCACGTAAAGAAAAAAATGGAACCAAGTCAGCCATTACATGCCCTATAGCTGTCAAAGATTACAATATGTATATGGGCGGCGTAGATACAGCTGATCGTTTGAGAGCCCTTTACTGTATAGATCGCAAATCTCCGAAATGGTGGCACAGATTGTTTTGGGGTCTTCTGGACATCGTATTTGTCAATGCATATGTCATTCATGGACTTATAATGGAACAGACTACCGTAAAAGATTTTAGACGTTCTGTTACTCAAGGCTTGATGACAATGAAAGATGCTAGTCAGAAAAGGAAGACTTCTACTGACAATACTGCAAAAGGCGGCCCTTCCAAAAGACGCAAATCTGACTACTCTACTATAAAAGACGTACGCTTAGGTAACAGAGGCATCCATTGGCCTACGTTTGTAGAGAACAGGGGAAGGTGTGAGGTTTGTAGTTTGAAGAAGATTCAGTCGAAACCTCATAGTAAATGTTCGCATTGCAACGTGTTTTTGTGTGTAAACGAAAAGAAAAATTGTTTTATTGAATACCACGAGGTTAACCTGTAATTTTTTTTTTATTACTACTACTTAAGTCATTAATTTAATTACTGCTAAGTCAATAGTGGATCTCATTATTTTTGTAGTTTCTATCAAAGTTCCTACCACTCTGTTAACACGAAGTTCCTGACGGTACTTATAAGTCTAGGTCTTGGAAATAGTACTTCTAACTATAATAAAAATCTAAAAAAAATCTGTGTTTTTAATTTTACCTACCTTATTATGAAAATAAAGTTCAAAAGCGGAAATTCGTTAAAAATCACTACCCCGCGGGGAAAGGGTTAATGTCCCAAATGAACATCCAATGGCCAAATATCTGGAAACAAACATAAACTATTACTAAATACTGTTTTTTCTTTTTCAGCGTCATCCCTGCAAAAAAAGTGGAAGAGTTTACGGGATAATTATATGAGAGAGGTGAAGAAAATAAAGACTGTCAAATCTGGATCAGGAGCTTCCAAAACTTCGACGTATATTCATTATAATAGACTACGATTTCTACAGGCATCAATTGCCAACAAAGGTACAGAAAGTAGTTTCGATGCAGATAATGCATCAACTTCGTCAGAGGTTGCTGAAGTAGAAATAAATTCTGGCTTTAAGAGTCCTAAATCTACTTCAAGAAAAAAACAAAAATGAAATCCTGCTGATGAAAGATTTGCAAACATATTAGAGCAGAGTTTAGCACAGAAAAATGTGTCTCATCCAAAAGAAGATGACGATGAAGACAAGCTGTTTTGTTTGTCACTCGTTAAAGAGATTAAAAAAATTCCGGAATATAGGCGACTTCAAACTAAAATTGCCATTTATAATTTAATTTTGCAAAACCAAAATGAATTTCAAGGACCACAACAACAGACATATGAAAATCAAAATTACCCGGTATCACAACGAAGAAATTATTCATCACAAGAGCAACGTCATCAGTCATCAGCTTCTGTCGAAGGCTTTCGTTATCATGATTATAGATCACAGCAGTCTAGTGTGTCAAATAATTTTGCACATTATGGTTATACTACAGCAATGGGGTCTCCATCGCCAGTAACACCTACTCCATCGCCAGCACCAACTAATGTCAGCAATGAATCAGAGTTAGAGTTATTCTGCGAGTAACAAAATGTTATTTTTTCTTTAAAAAAATTGTTCCTAAACAAGTTGATTTGATTTATTTGACTTATAGATTATGTTGATTATTAAAAAACTTACCTCAATGTAATTATGGGTTTTTCTTCCGGTGAAATGCTATATCGCACAGCGTTTTTATCTGCTACGAGTTCATCTTTTATGAGAGTCAGTAAGTCATCAAATGACTTGATGGACATTCTGAAGTAGTTAAAGAATTTGGGCTCAAATTGCCTCAAACTTAGGATAGAAAATAATGTACTGACTTTCAGTCAGCCTGATTGACAAAATTGGGTGAACCCAATATCTCCGTCTTCTGTTGTGTCGTTTCTGCCTTCTGTATAAAATCACCGATAAAACTGTTTCTACGTCCATCTTCGACAAATGTAGAACTCAAACTGGCCGCAACAACGCGCGTTTAACGCCTGACAAGCGCGCACCATGTGAACACTATACAAAAATTCAACGCGCGCTGAGCGCTTGTCATCTGAACCTACCCTTACAAAAGCTACCGGAATTTCACGACGAACTTTGAGTAATATCTTAAACGAAAAAGAACGGAAAAGTAGATTTCGGCTGGGACTTGATGATTTCGACTACCGTGTTATTCTTAATATGATATACAATTTTCAGTTGACGCTCAAAGAAGTCCCAACTGTAAATAATAATTTGAGAAAATTTTTTATAGAAGCTATTAATTTCAAAGGCTGTGTAGAGACTTTAACCCTTAAATACCTCGAGTATCAAATTTGATACCGAACTTTTAAACCTATTGTATACGTGTAGTTACTTTTTTTTTAACGCTAGGTTGATGTATAATATTATTGCATAGTGTTCTTTAGGTCTAAATAATAAAAAAGTCAAATGTCAACATCGTTTGATTATCTGTGACATTTTGCTTTCCCGCCTTATTGAACAAGTGTTCACACTTTTTGAAAAAGTTTGGTGCTCAAGACCTATGACGAATTTTCATTATTCCAAACAATAAAATACTTTTGAGGTGAGTAAATATCATTATTTTACTAAAATATAATTCTTGTTTCGATTGTTTCATTTGCTTGAACAGAAATGTGCTATTTTTATGAGTGTCAATTTTGGTACTTCAGGCATTCCCGGCTGTTTGAAACCTAGTGAAAATTTTTTTTTTGCTAATCATTGTTTTATAGATATTTATTGAAAATGAAGCCGGATGACATCGAAGCCATTTTGATGCAGCTAGAAAATGGTGAAATTTCCGAGGACGAGTTCAGCGATAATGAAGATGACATCGACACTATTCGGGTCAAAGAGATCTTCAGATGGAGATAGAAGATGAAGATGATGTAGGTAATTCGCCCGCCACCGACACTGGGTTAGAAGTAACTACACCGTTAGTCAACGAATCTTCTGAAATTCAACATTTAGGGATCGTTGAACAAAGTTCAACTCCTTTAGTGAATAATTACACGTGCAACCTTCGAAATGTAGTATGGAGAGTAAAAAATATGGACGTTGTTCAAAACGCTTTTGAATTCAAAGGAAACACTGAGTGCTCACCAGAAATCCTAAGTTTGGAAACGCCTTTTCAGTTTTTTTCATACTTCTTCAATGAAGAATTATTGAAATTTCTTGTCGAAGAAACAAATAAATATGCTTTAAAAGAAAACGAACTTTACAGAACCCATCACTGTCTCCGAGTTGCGAAAGTTTATTGGAATACTTATTTTTACAAGTGTTTACCATTACCCTAGCGTCAGGTCGTATTGGTCAAACATAGCTAAATTCGAACCCATATCACAAATAATCAATCGCAACAGATTTGATAAAAATCAGACAAATTTTTCATATGAATGACGACACTAAGCATTTGCCCTTCGATCATCCCCAACACGACCGACTACATAAAGTTAGACCAGTGATAGATCACTTGAACAAAAAATTTATTATTGTGCCATTTGACCACCGGCTATCACTAGACGAGCAAATTTGTGCAACAAAAATAAAACATTTTATGAAACAGTATTTACCTAATAAACCCCACAAGTGGGGATTCAAATTATATGTTTTATGTTCTCTTTCTGGGTATGCATACAGTTTCGAAGTTTACTCAGGAGCTAAGGACATGGAACGTCTACCTGGTGAACCAGACCTCGGAGTAGTATCAAATACCGTTATACGACTGTTACGACCAGTCCCAAGGCTCATAAACTATATCATTTATTTTGATAATTTTTATACCAATATTTCTCTGCTACATTACTTGACCAAAGGTATTTATTGTCTTGGCACTGTGCAAAGAAACAGGCTTGGTAAATCCTGCAAGTTGCCAGACAAAAGAGAAATCCTGAAGTCTAATATACCCAGAGGCACATATCATGAAAACGTTGCCTCTTTTGAAGGCATAGAATTTTCAGCAACGAGCTGGAAAGACAACATGCAAATTTTATTGCTTTCTACCTATGTTGGTGCTGAACCAGCAGAGACTATAACCCGTTACGAAAAAAAAATTTAAAACGAATATCCAAGTAGCATGTCCTCGTATCATAAAGGAATATAATGCTCACATGGGAGGCGTTGATCTGATGGACAGCTTCATTGGTCGATATCGCATTCGCATAAAGTCAAGAAAGTGGACAACAAGACTGTTTTATCATCTCTTGGACATGACTGTTATACAGGGTGGCGCAATAGAACGTGCATATTGCATCATCTTTTTTTGCGGGGTAGAAGGGGCGTGGGCGAGGGGAGACCGATATCGTTGGGTAGCGCGGTTCATGAAGTTTTAGTCACTATGAGTCACTTCGACGGGAAGCGTCGCGCATTTTGCGTGCGCGCATTTTACGAAAACTCTCGTTCGTACGTAGTTGTCAGGCGACTATTTTGTTCCGAGTATGATGTACGGCAAATTAGGGAGGCTCCGAGTGCTAATTTAATTAATATCTGGATAAAGCGGTTTGAAGAGACTGGATCGACGTTTAAACCACACGCAAAAGGTCGTCCACGCACATCTAGGACCGAAGACAATATTGAGAGTGTTAAGCAGTCGGTACGAGAAGATCCACAAATGTCTACTCGCAAGAGATCGTCTGTCCTAAACATATCGCGACGAAGTTTGCAACGAATTTTAAACTTGGATCTTAAATTGCATCCATACAAGCTGCAATTAACTCAAGAATTGAAAGACTCTGACTTCATAGCACGGCTCACATTTGATAATGAAATGCTCAATCGGTTTTCAAATTTTGAAAACATCCTTTTCTCTGATGAGGCACATTTTCATATGAATGGGTTCGTAAACCGCCAAAATTGTCGTTATTGGAATAGTGAGAATCCCAGACTCAAACATCAAAAACCGTTACATAGCCCTAAAGTGACAGTTTGGGCCGCAATCTCTGCCAAAGGAATAATTGGTCCTTATTTTTTTGAAAACGCACGGGGGCAAAACATCACTGTTAATACCGAACGCTATGATGCGATGTTGGAAGGTTTTTTGGCCCCAGAACTTGAAAATTCAAGAATAAAGAACTCTAGGACTTGGTTCCAACAAGACGGAGCTACCAGTCACACATCAAATGACTCCATGGCGGTTGTGAAGCAGATGTTCCCTGGCAAACTGATTTCGAAAAGAGGTGATATCCCATGTCCTCCGCGCAGTCCAGACTTGACGCCTCCTGACTTTTTTTTTGTGGGGATACCTCAAACACAAAGTCTACACCAATAATCCGAGAAACATCAGTCAGCTCAAGGAGAACATTCGTGGGGAAATGGCAGCAATCACACCAGCACTACTTAAGAAAGTTTTCGGTAATTTCCGTTTGCGGTTAGAGGAGTGCCAACGTAGAGAGGGTCATCATTTAGATGATGTTATTTTTAAAAAATAAACTTCAGTTATCACTTAATAATTGCTTAGTTTTATTTTAACTATACCATTTGTATTTATTTTTTAATAATTATTTTAACCCCTTATCGCATACCAAGCCATATTTGGATGACAAAGTTTTAGATTTTTTTATAGGCTAACTATAAACTGTACCTTAAGAACCAAACTTACATCTGAACCAGAATTTCATAGTGAAACGGAACGTAATTAATTTGCACATGACAAGTGTCATCTGTCAAATATATTGTAGGTTATGTTGAGCGCGTACGACGGTGTTGGTGTGCGATAAAAAGTGTCATTTTGTAATTGAGAAATAAATACTAAAAAGGTGAGTACACTCATGAAAAAAAATATTACTACATTCTTTTAACTTTCTAAAATAAGGGTAAACATTAATTTTTTTGGTTTTTTGCTATCTTCATATGATTTGTTGCGCTTTTTCTAACCTGCCATATTTGGCTTCGTATGCATTACAGAGTGCTATTTTTGCTTTTTCAGAAATGGATCCCGCCCGCTTTTATGGCTATTATAAGCATGTTAACACTATACCTGGTGATGGAAATGAGAGTGAAGATGACATTGATTCCGATTGTGATGAAAATTGTTTTACAAAATCAACTCTTTTACCCCCTAGAAGACATATTATCATACCTGAGTCGGATTCTGATTTTTCTGAAGAAGATGACGTGCCTTTGAGTAGTTTACAGTCTGCATCTACCTCTAAATCCAAAGGAAAAGCTACAAAAACAAAGGTCAACTGGAAAAACGGAAAAATGCCAGCTTACGATGCCAATAATTTTAAATTTACGGGTAACACAGATTTACCTGACAGTATAAAAAAACTGAGTTCCCCTGCAGAAGTCTTCGAGTTTTTGTTTACAGCTGATATGACTAACTTTATAACTGAGCAATCTAACCTCAAATCTATTCAAGATAATATTAACAAACCAGCAATGATTACGAAAGAAGAAATAGAAAAGTTTATTGGTATCATCATTTTTATGTCTTGTGTGAAGTTACCGTCAACTAGGAAGTATTGGTCAAAAGAAATAGGGCAGTCGCAGGTTTATGAAATAATGACGTGTAACAGATTCGAATCTATCAAAAGATTTTTACATTTTAATAATAATGAAACTTTTGTACCTCTTGGACAAGATGGCCATGATAAATTGTTTAAAATTCGGCCTTTGCTGGACATGATTCGAGCGCGTTTGATGCTAGTCGCAAAAGAAGAGTATTTAGCCGTTGACGAGCAAATAATTCCTACCAAGTGTCGTCATGAATTGAAGCAGTATAACCCAGCTAAACCTCACAAATGGGGTTACAAAAACCTAGTTCTGAGCGGGGTTAGCGGCTTTAGTTATGATTTCGATATCTTTGCTGGAGATCAAAGCAATTCCTACCCTTCAGATGCGCCAGATCTTGGTGTAAGCTCAAATGTGGTAACTCGGTTGACATCTACAGTTCCACGACATAAGAATTACAAGATTTGTTTCGATAACTGGTTCAATAGCCCAAATCTTCAAGTATATCTTTTCCAGAACGGTTTGCTACCCTTAGGAACCGTGCGACTCAATCGTGTGCCGAACTCAAATATGCCTACAGAAAAGGAACTCAAGAAGCGTGGTCGTGGAAGCATGGCAGAAAAGGTAGCAGTCATAAATAAAGTAAAGTTAAGTCTGGTTTCCTGGTTCGACAACAAGAACGTCAATCTTCTTTCTGCTTACGTCGGAAGCGAGCCAACCACAACAAAACGGCGTTATGCTCGACAGGAAAAAAAATATATTGATATTCCTTCTCCCCAAGCCGTCGATATTTATAATCAACATATGGGAGGAGTCGATTTACTTGACTCCATTCTGGGCTATTACAGAATCCATTTGCGGTCTCGTCAGTGGTACAAAAGGATTTTTTTTCACATGCTGGACATGACCATTGTAAACTCTTGGTTGTTGTGGCGCCGAATAAATACAGACTCATCGTATATGCCTCTATTTGATTTTAAGCTAGCGATTTCAGAACACATGCGAAAGACAGGAAAAGCTCTTATGGTCAAAAAACGTGGCCGTCCCTCCAGCATCTTGGGAACTCCGACATCAAGCCGGGGTGGTACTCCCCTCAATGTACCCGACTCGCCAGTACCTGCGAAAAAACCACGAAAAACTCCTGCCAGACATCAGGATCTTCCGTTGGATTCTGTACGCTCTGATGGGATTAGCCATTACCCAATTTGGAAAAAAAATACCCGTCAACTATGCCAATATTGTTCCAAATTTCGTTCCTTCACATTATGTGAAAAATGTAATGTGTACTTATGTTACAACGACAAACGAAACTGTTATAAAGAATTTCATGTAGCATAAGCATATTTTTCCCCAACTGCATACGAAGCCATATATGACCGACCAACCATTGGTCAGACTGCATACGAAGCCATATATGGCGTCATTAAAAAACTTTTATTATATAAGCAAATATTTTTTTTTTCTCACTTTGATCTCATTATGTAAGGTAAAATAAACACATATGTGCAAAAAAAAATTTTTTTTTCATCTCCTTCATAATTCATGCAATAAGGGGTTAAAAATGCACGTTCTATTGCGCCACCCTGTAAATGCTTGGGTGCTGTACAAAAAAGTTAGTACAGTGAGCAGGAAATCGCAAAAGGATATAATGAAGTTAGCTGACTTCAGAACCAAGCTTGCTGACACTTTATGTCGGTATCAAACTCGGTCAGATAATAAAAGGGGAAGACCAAGTACTAGTCGACGAGAAGAAATCCCTGATCCTTCTAAAAAACCACGGGCAGGTGTGCAGGTCCTACCCTCTACTGACGTACGTTATGATCGAGTCGGCCATGAAAAAATGTTTTTAGATTGTAGGAATAAATGTAAATATAACAAATGTAGAAAACTTACTTCATGGGTTTGTATAAAATGTAAAGTTTCTTTATGTGACAATAAAAATAACAGATGCTTCTCTTTATTTCATACCTAACAACATTATTTTGTTATTCTGACTTATTTTTGGCCCTAATGCCTAAAGTATCAAAATTGATACCAGTATTTTTTTCGAAATATATATATGAAATATATAATGTGATTTTTTTTAGTATTTTCCCATTATCTAGTTCCTGCAGAGAATACATAGATATTTTTTTTTTAATTCAATTTAAAAAATCAGGCTTTTAAGGGTTCAGGCTGATCTTGAAAGAAATGGGATTTAGGTTTCTGAAAACTGATAATAGCAAACGATTACATATGGAAAAGTATGATATACGTTTAAAAAGGATCAAATATCTCGGAGAAATACAACAGCTTCGCTGAAATACAACAGCTGAAGAATTCTGGTAGAAACATAGTGTTTATGGACGAGTCATACGTGCATACATCACATACTAAGGGTAAAACTTGGCAAGATAGCATCAAAAAAGGTATCAAACAACCCATTTCCTAAGGAGAACGAATAATTATTGTACACGCAGGCAATGAAAAAGGCTTCGTCCCAGGGGCTCTAATGTTACATAAATGTGTCGACTCAAGGGTGACTATCATAAAGAAATAAACGCGGAACGTTATCCAACTTGGCTACGCAATCAATTGATTCCCAACTTGCCTCCTAATAGTGTGTCTGTGAAACCACCAAACTCAAACACACCTAAACCACAAATGATAGCTTGGTTACAACAACACAACATTCCGCATGACCCAAATAAATTAAAACCCGATTTGTATGAAATTATAAAAAGACAAAGAAAAATACACCGAATTTGCCATTGACCGTATAATGGAGGAACATGGGCATAAAATTATACGATTACCACCATATCATCCCAATTACAACTCCGTTGAAAATATTTGGTCCCAAATAAAGCAACACATAGGAAAAAAAGACATTGCAATGACTGTCACGTCAGTTAAAGATGCTGTATTAGAAAAAATCAATAATATAGGACCAGAAGTATGGAAAAAAGTTTGTGATCAAGCTGTTAAATGAGAAGATGAAGAAGTAATATTATTTTGGAATGATTCGTGCTGAGAATCCGTACTGAAAATTTAATAATTAAATTTCTAAGATTTTAATGTAAAACTGTGTTTGAAAACTATTTATTCTTCTTCTAATATAAACCTTGTGTTGTTTAACTCTTCTTTTCTTCCATCATTACACTAGCTTCAGTAAGACACTTGAATAGTAAGTACTATAAAATTTCTGAAGTAAATCAATCCAATATTGGATTATATATATATATATAAATAATAATAGTTTTGTTACAAAAGATTGCATAATTATGCATGAAGAAAATGCACTTAACCACTATATATACATATATTCTTCCGAACGCTCGGGGAATACAACCGTTGCCGAACAGTGACGAAGATTTCTATGCGCATTATCACTTTGGGAGACCTGTACAGTACGGCAACGATTAGAAGTGATCTCGCCGACTTACCTCTTTTGGTAAATTAACCAAAAAAAACTGCAAAAAGAGAAGAAGATCAGAGAATAGCTGAAGGTTCTAATCGAGCGAGTACAAAGCTCAAAAAATGAAGAGAGGAAAATGGAAGTGGAGAGTCAAGAAGAACGTAGGATTTGCTGTTTGGAAAGATAGTTACCAAACAAGTGAATGTTGCAAGCACAGCATTTCATACTAAAGAAAAGAGAACTTGTAATAGAACTCAAAAAGATGGGTCAAAAAAGTCTCAAATGCCCATTACTAATACCCGAGTACACGAAACAGAGAATATCAAAAAAGTCACTGCAACTTATAATGGTTCTTGTATATTAATTCTGTTTTATTAGTGTAAATACTCGTAGACTTGATAAGCAATTTCCACCATTTTTCTTAAACAGTATTTGTTGGTCCATAAATCTTTACCAAGAATCAATATTTTTTAAATTTAGTAATAACTACAGAGAACTCCATTTATTTATTTTTTTTCATTTGAATTGTCACCTAAGCCGTTGACAACCTCAGAGAAAACCAGGAATGTTCTGGAAACCCACAAGCCTACAATATTAAATGACTACAACATCTCAACCATAGAACTACTACCCTTACTTTATTAATCTCAGTATTTTACATTAGCAAAAACTACCCTTACTTTATTAATCTCATTATTTTACATTAGTAAAAACTACTAATCAAAATAAAAAGACTAAGGTCCGTATTACAGAAGGAAACTCAATCATTGATCTCTTTTTAAGCATTACTTAAAACTAGTTTCAACCAATCAAAAGGCTTCAAACGAGACTTAAGTAGAGCTTGAGTTTTGAGTGACGTTCTGTAATACGGACCTAAAAGACTTAAAAAGTAGATGACAATTTGAACCCTGAATTTTTTTTCCTTGCTTCACTAATTCAAACATCAATAGGCAACAAACTTGCACTAAAACGAATATACCTCCCTATTACATTTTTTAACATTAGAATGGCCTACATTGCTTCTATGGAAAAGCAGGTTCAACTTTTGCTTTCATTAAATAGCATCACAATCTGAGAAATAAAGTATAGGCGTCTTTGACAGTAAAAGCCGCAGGAAAGTGGAAATAGCAAACCATACTTTATAACTTCAAAGGAATATAGCTAATACACGCAGAGCAACACTATTTCAAACTAATTGCGATACACACTCAGTCATTCTGAAGGTTTCCATTGCTTCATGTTTGAAAACACTACACCAACGTTTGCTTTTAAATGCACTAATCTCCAAAAAAAAATAAAAACAGATCTTGATATTGTGAAAATACAAGTAACAAAAGAGCAAGGTTAACAAACGCGACACGGCCGACCACTGAGCAAGCAATAATTACGTTTAATCGTAACTTATCCTTTTTTTTTTTTTTTTTTTTTTTTTTTTTTTTTTTTTTTTTTTTTTTTTTTTTTTTTTTTTTTTTTGACGCTGTGGGAATGCATTTACGCACCATACCCCGAAGGGCGTGTGTGGGACTCGCCCAGCTCTGTAGCCAGGAATACCCACTAAACCCAACAGCGGCACACCGACATCGCCTTAGTGGCGGGGTCATGGGATGTAGCAAGCCTGCCGTCCACAACCCCGCCGGCGATTCCTGCCCGAAGGCAGGCCCACAGTGGGCCCTCCATAGGGAGGGGCCCGGCTGGTCACGTCTCCGTGTGCGAGAAGACGCAGCAGCCACGGGTTTTTTAGCGAGGTGTCCTTCCTCTTAGCCCCACTCGTTTGCCCGGAAGCAAACGGGGCCCCCAGCTCCTCTCAGTGAGGAGACCGGGTTGCCCGACGGTGACCCGGAGTTCGGGTCACGTCAGCCACCTGGAGTGGTGGCCGACCCGCCGCGCGTGACCGCCGAAGCGGTCCCCACTTCTGGTTTTGGTCCGCGCCGGTAAACCGGTAACCCCCATATCTGGGGGCCGTTCCCCTATCCGCCACCTGGGGACGCGTCCGATGGCAGGTCCAGAAACTGCGCACGGATTCGTAACTTATCCTAGCTTAACTTAACTTAACCTATCTCCTTTCGTTTCCCACGTGTGGCCGACCAGTAGGCCTAGTATGAGTTTTTCAATACTGTAAACTATGAAAGTTTTAGTTTAAACGTCAAACTGTTAGTTTTCGATGATATTGGTAGTACGAGTTCCTTTTTTCAAATAAAGTTTAAACTATAACGTGCAACGAAACGTTCGATTGAACGAATTTCACACCGCATATTTCTGTCTCTTTTTTAAATTAGAAATTAGAAAGAAACACTAAATCTGTCACTTTTGAAGTTTCGCCGTTAGTTTTGTCGTAGATTTGAATTATTTGCTTTTTTAAGATTTTGAATTATTTAAATATACTTACTTAATATACATTATAAAAGTAATTAGTATGTCGGGAACAAGTTCTTCACAATTCGAAGTAATGGTGGAGTATATGGAAAGGTAAATAGCTTCGTTTATTTTACTAAGTAAACATTCAGTCAAAATATATATTTGTTCATAATTAAAATATTCCTTATTATTGCAGTAATGGAGACTTGAATAAATTTGCAGATGGCCCAAATGGCCGCATTACGGCTCATAATAAATGAACCGAACTAATCAGAGTCCTCAATATGGATACAACTGGTTCTTATAAGCCAGTTGAAAAGTGGAAAAAGGTACGGCTTTTTAAATTAAACATTACATTAAAGCTTACTAATGAGTGTTATTAATGATTGTTTTGCTATTTACATGTGAAGGTGTGGAGTGATCTGAAGAACAACACAAAAAGGAAGGCAGCTAAAATTCATCGTTCTGCCAGTGGAACAGGTGGTGCATGGCCCTGCATGTAGATTAATTTTAACAGACCTGGAGCAGAGGGTCCTCAACTTAACAGGAACCCAAGCTGCGACAGGTCTAATAAGTAAACCTGAAGTTGGTGTTGAGGTAACTATTAATATAATTTTACTTTAACATTTGCAATGGTAATAATACATATTAGTAGCTTTGTGTATAATCAGCATTAAAGTGTGAGGACTAAATAATCCATTTGCCTTTGCAAGTTTATATTCTATACATTAAATATACTTATTGCACAACACTCTTTCTTAAGACTTCACTATCACATTCTTCAAACAATATTTAATGCATGTTACAGACAACTTCAGCTGAATGTGATACAGCGCAACAGCAGCAGCAGGTGCCTCCACCTCCACCGCAGTACTTCACATCTCCCCGTGAGAATATCCATATTGAGAACAGTAAGTAGTCATAATATGTAACTATATTGAAATAAAATTTTGTTGAAAGTGTGTAGGTACTTTATGACAAATCCACATAAATTTTGTTTTATAATCTATACAAATATATAAAGCTGAAGAGTTTGTTTGTTTGAAAAAGCTAATCTCAAGAAGTACTGGTCTGATTTGAAAAATTCTTTTTGCGTTGGATAACGCATTAATCGAGGAAGGTTTTTGGCTATAAAATCAAGCTGCAACCCAGAGGAGCGGAGCATATAAAAATTGTGCTGTATATTATGATCTAGAAGTGAAATAATGTATCTATAGAAATCGACTCTTTTGCGGTTAAAATAAAATGTTCAAATAACTAACTCCATGCGAAAGAAGTCTGGCAGCTGCTAGTTATTAAATAAATAAAGGCCATGATAAGTTGTTAATGCTTTTAGTATTATAAAGTTTGTCTTGTACATAATTTAGTAACTGTTATTTTCAGCAACGGTTAATGAAAATCGGCCAGGCACAAGCCAGGAGCAAGTGGAGTTCTATGTTGAGGAGATAGAGGGAGTTGCAGTTTCCCCTACTCCCCACTACGCTCTTGTGAGTCCAAGACGCATCGAAGTCGGGGCTCGCCGTGTCATTCGCCCACGCCGCACCTCACCGCGCCACCGCCATACACGCCCTGTTGATGCAGCTTCCCTCTTTGCTGGCACCGAAGAAAGATGGCAGAATTTCGCTACAGAGTTTGCCAATGAGCATGTAAGGCTTAGAGAACGGGAGCTCGAACAACAGTCTCAGTGGGAAATTGTTAGTTATATTAGAAAATTTTATTAAAAAACCTTAAATAACTTGCTTAGTTTTTATTTACAAAATTAAACTACTGATTCTCATAAATAATGCTAGCCAGCCGGTCCTGTACTAGGCGTCCTAATGTGAGCAATGATTGGTCTGCTTGCAGTGGCACTTCATGTCTTTGGAATACAGGACCAACTGTAAAGAAACACGAAATAGTTAAGTATGAGTATTTTAAATATCATTGATACACTTTCAAAGGCAGAAAAATGCTTAGGCATTCCTTGTGGATAAATTGTAATATCGTACATAACACTAAATAATATTAAAACAATTTCTTACATAAATGGATCGAGATGGTGTAAAAATAGATATGTCTTGTAGTTGGTCTTGGTCTTGTAGGAATCAAACCCTCCACCATGGCACAGAGGGTATGTTTAGTGTCATCCGTCCATTAGATCGTTAAATGGATTACCTAGCTTGTGAGAAAATTAGTAACTACTTACCATTTACTTCATCTTGTGGAAGTGGCACACCAAAATCCAAAGCAATGTTGTGTAAAACACAACATGCCATTATTATTTGGGCGCACTTTTCGGGTTTATAATGCAATACTCTATCCTTGCATACGCATCGCCATCTATTTTTAAGACGCCCAAATGTGTTCTCTATTAAGACCCTGGTTCTACTATGCACTTTATTATATGCCTCTGCTTCTGAACCAACTACTGGGTCTGTGTAAGGGGTCATTAACCATGGATGTTGTGGGTATCCTGAATCTCCTGCAAATAATGATTATTCATTATAAGTAATTTATTAAAAACAAATCCAAATGTTGAGAATAATTAACAAACCTAAAAGCCATGCTGATTCACCAGTCTGATGCAGAGTTTGCATATAAGAATTTATGACACTATTATCCCAAATAAATGCATCATGGCTGGCACCTCCAAATTTAGCATTAATGCTAAGGATACGGCATTCATGATCGCAAACCTTGAAATAGTAGTTAAAACAGGTAGATATATTAGATATGAAGAATTATTTCTTTTAAGATTCTGTTACAGTATTTGTATCACCTACCATCTGAATGTTAAGGGAATGGTAATGCTTTCTGCAGTAATAAATATGTTCTTCATCCTTTCTAGGTTTAAAAATCCTAAAATGTGAGCCATCCACACAACCTACAACTCCAGGAATACCATATTTGTTCAGAAATCTATAACATAAATGAAGGTATAAAATGTTTGAAAGCATACAAACAAATAAACACAACATAACAATTAATGTATTCAAATTTACCTTTGTTGTAATTGCTCCCTTGCTTCTCTTGTGTTAGGAAATTTTATAATTTTTTATTATAATTTGAGGTTGAGTAAGGGCTGCGGTTACTTCACTTATGAACCTACTTATGGCTTCCTGCGAAAAATGGTTGGCTACTCCAACTACACGTTGGTAGTCACCATTCGCGTAAAACAACAGCGCACACAACACCTTAAAACAACAAGTAAAACAATTATTATTATATATTAGGTACCTAAGTTAAACAAACCATACCGGTATTTTTTCCTTCGCTCCCACTAGTACACCCAACCCAATCATACCTTTGTCTCAAGTGAGACTCTTTGCGAGCTTCGGAGGTCACTATAGGTGCGCAGGGTGCTGCATAAATATTTAAATGCAGCTTTCGTCAGCCGATACCGCTGGACAAAATGGGTATCGGAAATACGGCTGATAGAGAATAATTCTCTTTGACGAATGTTGTCACGCCTTTCTATGTTCGCTACTTCGTCCTGCGTTGTTTGCCACGCAAAATACCAACGGGCAGACATTTCTTTTTATAAAAGTTTTAACAACTCACTAAAAATTTATAGGTGACAACTTTAACTACAAAAGTTTTCGTTTTCGTTGAAGGATACTAAAAACGTATTGTCAAAGTAGTAACTCATACTGCCAAATTATCATTGCCTTTCGAAAACTTACAAAATAATCGAATAGTTTAATTCCATTTGAACTCATACTGCCATTTTTAGTAAGCAATAGTTTCCGCTAGAGGCGCTCGTGTGCAATGTATGGAAACAAGACGAGACGATCATAGTTTTAGAAAACTATCAAAACTCATACTAGGCCTACCAGGCCAGGAAGGGGTTTGGGGTAAAGACACAGTACATGAGCACAACCGCTAACAATGTCTTTCCACATTGCATTGGACTATTACAAAAACAATTAACACATCATCATTCTGGTGTAAATGCTGTACCATCTTGAAAATACCATATTCAGAATAACCAAAATATCAATCCTATGGAATTAAAAAAAATATGAGAATTTAATTATTTATCTACTGAAACTATCTTTACAGGCATTACCTTAATGTGACAGTTCAAACATTTTAACATATTGTATACCTTAATACTATTTAACGAAATATGAATATAAATATACACAAACACTTATAATGTTACTAAATCTATAATATATATAATTAGTAACAAAAACTTTTATTATGTGTAAAACCACAGAGTACTTTTTATTATATGGAAATAGAGAGCAATCTCGGCTAAATTTCCGGGAAACTGATTCTGCAGCGCCATCTCCATTTTCACGAGGGTACTAATATCGTGACGTCATCCTACCATTCTATGATATATGCCTACGTATGCTTATGTATATATATTCATCTAGCTGCACAGCACGGTTGGTAACCTGGTATTTTTTTTTTTTTTTTTTCAAAAAAGTTTTTATATTTTAATTTACGCAAACAAACAAAAAAATATCAAAATCAAAGCATTTATTTCAAATAAACCAGTTACAGGCACTTTTGAATTGTCAGAAGGTCGGTCAGTCAGTAAGGTGAAGCTAGTCGCCCATTCCAAAGAGTAGGTACCTATGGAGAAGAACGGGCAAGAAACTCCATGGACACTCTTTTAAATTATCAAGCTATTGATACAAATATTTGATTACATCATTCATTTTGAAATCAATCGTGTGAGAACGATGCAGAAATATATTGTACGCTGAGAGCGTCCATTATGGAAAAAAAAAAAAAAACTACAATTCAGAATTTAAAATACGCCGTAGCAGCTAAGAGATGACCAGTCCCCTCTGACGGCGTCCGTTCACGAACATGACGTATGGATCAGCATCATTCAGCTCAACCATATTGAAGGGAACCTAATGACCCAACACACACGCCACCACCAGCGAGACATTTGAGTGAGCATGACATACTCTCAACAGCCATAGCACTATCAAGTCAATAAACGACTAACCCAACAAATAGATGCTTTACAGCAAGTAGATCGTGCTCACACGTGTTCCATGCAATTATACAATACTAGGAAATTGAATCTACACAATGCAAAGACAGTTTTGTCCAAGGTTCAGCAGCTCCAACGGTGTTCCCGAATGTTAAGTTTAGCTCCTGTGTAGCTGCACCAGTGCCGAATACCCCTGTCAGCGATGCAATTCCGTAACGTACAATATGCCTGGCTACATAGTGTGTACTGGCTTTGAGTTAAAAAAAAAAAAAAAAACAAACAATTGTAAATTTAAACTACAAGAGGAAAAATTAAAGAACAATCAGTGTAAGTATAGAAATCGGACGCAGTTCAAGCCCAAGCCTTTTTGTCGTCAATATAATCCTTAACACTATAAAATGCTTTCTGACAAACTTACGTTTAATGAAGGATTTGAATTTATTTAGGCTCAGATCTTGAACCACCTCTGGAAGCCTATTGTAAAAATGTATACATTGGCATCTAAAAGAGCCACCTATTTTCTTGAGCCTTGTTGTAGGTACAATAAATTTGTGCTTGTTCCTAGTATTTATATTATGGACATCACTGTATTTTTTATACAATTTTATATTTTTATGAGCATACAAAAGATTTTCATAAATATATTGAGACGGCACGGTCAGTACATTAATTTCTTTAAATTTTTCTCTGAGAGAGTGTCTTGGACTTAATTTATAAATTGCACGAACAGCTCGTTTCTGCAAAACAAATATTGCCTAGAAGTTAAATCTATTAAAAAAATTAATTAATTTTTCTTTATGTTTTTTACATTTTATAAAATCAAAAGAAACGTACATAAATATAACAGCTTTTACAAAACATTTTAAATTGTCTGCTGTCAGATAATTATTTAATCATAAATTTCCTGGAAATTCGAAACACACTCTACTAATTCAGATGAAGGACTGCAAAGCCAGTTTCGACCACAGTACTCTCTGTAATTTATATATTCAATTTCATTTTTACAAAACAAATTATCATTGCAAGTTTTGCACCCCCAGTTCATGTGTCAAACCTGTAGGGTAAAGAC
This sequence comes from Sesamia inferens, assembly GCA_037179545.1. Classification (NCBI taxonomy): domain Eukaryota; kingdom Metazoa; phylum Arthropoda; class Insecta; order Lepidoptera; family Noctuidae; genus Sesamia; species Sesamia inferens. Next base: position 7,684,663 of record CM073935.1, on the reverse strand, counting down.
ATATTAGTTTGAGTGCCATCTATTAAATTGAATAATTGTGGACACTGTTGTGGAACTGTTTTAAATTATATTTGTGACAATTATAAAGTTCAATGACAATGTAGTTACGGTGTTTTAAACATATTTACTTTGTTTTTCATAAGTTACAAAAATCAGCGACATTGAAGTACCCACTTAAAAAAAAAAAAAAAAAAAAAGTTTAATTTTGTGATTTTATGATGAATGAGGAAGAAGTAGACCCAGAAATGGAAACTCAAAGGGACTACACCCAAGAAGAAATACGTAACATTGTGGTGGGACCGGAATTGGAGTGGGATAGCACGGAGATAACCACTGGACAGAGGGTAGAAGAAAATAGGGCAAATAGTTCAGGGAAAAGGCTCAGATCTAGTTCAAAGGAGGATGATTCTTCACCTTTTATAGAAGTGGGGAAGAATAAGACGAAAAAAAGAAGGTTGGTGTGTGGTGGAGAGTGGAAACATCAAGGTACAGAAAGTCTCAATTCTCCTTTGCATGAGGTATCTTTGTCCTCAAAGGAAGTTCTACCCAAACAAATTGGTTTGGCTAGATTATTATTTAAAGAAAATGTGCAATCTGTTCAGAAAGTGATTTATAAAAGTCCATATAAGGTATTAATTCGAATTAAAGATAAAGAAGATGTCGAAAAGTTAATAAAATGTGATACTTTTAAAGAAAAGGAGTGGATATGCAGAAAGACCAACGAAGTAGTATATTCTTATGGAGTAATTAAAGATATAGACCTGGATATCGAGGAGGAGAACATCAAAGGGTTCCTAGAGAGCAGCACTGAGATTCTCGCTACAAAAAGGCTAAATAAAAAGTCTAGAGATGGAAAATGGGAGAAGAGTGAAACAGTGAGGGTGTGCTTTAAAGGTTCTATTTTACCACCATATGTGTATGCATATGGCAGTCGGATTAAGGTAGACCCATACACATTCCCTGTCACACAGTGCTCCAAATGCTGGAAATATGGACATATAAGGAATTATTGTCCACTAAAGATGCAACTATGCCCTAAATGTGGAGGAGAACATGACAATTGCAATACAACAACGTATAAATGTGTCAACTGCAAAGGGGATCATATGTCGATCATTAAAAGCTTGTGCCCGGCATTTATGCGTGAAAAAGAGATCAGAGAAGTCATGTCTGCGAACTGTTGCACATATAAGGTAGCATTGATCAAAATCAAGGAGGACAGGCAAAATCAGACCTTAGCACCGCAGTATGTCTCCCAACAGTCACTAGATCTTAGAAATTCAAACCCGGTAACAACTCTGCTGACACAAACTACTTATGCTGATATTGTAAGAGGAAAGTATAGCAGTAGTGGAGAAGAAGACCAGATAATAGAAAGTGATGAACAGGTAAAAGGGTGGAAAAAACAAAATAAACAGAAGAAGACAAAATTAAACAAGAGGAGAAATAATTTACCTGAAGAAGTAAAGAATACTGCAGAAAAATTAGCAGAGAGGAATGAAACAACAGCGCAACCATCAACCTACACTACTGCTAATGATGCAGAGGAAAAGCAAAAAAAGAAAAGAAGAAGTATTACAATAAAAAGATTTTTGGAAGATATGAAAAGTATCCTCTTCAGTCATGAAAACATACAGACTAAGATAGAGCTTGTTATTAAGTATATACTTGAAGAAGTTATCACACTTGTAGGAAGTTATTTAAATCCAGACATAATTTGGCGGCTATTGGGGGTCAAAATAACAAATGAATAATTACACCAATACAAATAGTATGATAAAAATATTACAATGGAATGCAAATAGTTTGAAGCCCAAGTTAAAAGAATTTGAAATAATATTGAATAGAGAAAAAGTTCATATAGCAATTATCAGTGAGTCATGGCTGTCAGAGCAAAATATCATTAAAGTAAGTAGTTACAATATTTACAGAGAAGATAGAGATGACAGCTATGGAGGCATATGCGTGATTGCACATAAAAGTATTAAGTTAATTTCAAAATCTTGCATCATCCCATTCTCAGACATAGAAATCTTAAAACTTGAAGTGCTGAATATACCTAACATAAAGAACATAATTGCCTTATACTGCCCCCCTACTGCTAATGATGACCAACAGAGTTGGGATTACCTTTTTTCTCTGGCTAGCTCTGAGACAATAATATTGGGTGATATGAACGGTCATCACTGCTTATGGTCTAATAAAAATGAGCGAAGAGGGGAGCAAATTTACAAAGCCATGTTTGAAAACGATTTCACATGTTTAAATGACGGAAGTATGACAAGAATCAAACTGGTAAATGGAGTACTACAACAATCTGCACCTGATATCACATTTGCATCTGTGGATATAGCTCACAAGTTCACATGGAACGTTACAAATGAGTCGCTTGGTAGCGACCACATCATCATAAGCATGAATTTTGGCTTTAAAGCAACTGAGACACTTGTTAAAAAACGAAACTTTCGGAAAGCTCAGTGGGAAGAGTACAAAGAACAAACAGAAAAAATATTTTATGAACTCCCAATCTCTTCTGATCCACAATCAATGTATGATACATTTATAGAGAAGATCGAATCTGCAGCAGAAAAAACCATACCTTTGATAAGAATTTGTCAAGACCCTACTTCTAAATTCAAACCAAAACCATATTGGAATACAGAGCTATCTAAAGTGGTTGCCGAAAGAAGACTATCCCTAGCACAATTAAGAAGAAATCCCACTCCAGGAAACTATATAAAATATAAAGAAAAAATTTCTAAAGCTAAAAAACATATTCAGGACAGTGTGACTCGTGGTTGGACTAAATTCTGTAGTGAAATAGATAATGAGGCGTCACCAACCGTGTTATGGAAGAAAATGAAATGGATGAAGGGAGAGAGAAGAAGTAATTGCTCCACGGTTACACAAGCTAAAGCAACAGAGTTACTTCAGTCATTGACACCGGACTCCGTGCAAGATCCACCACCAACATTTACAGATGGGCCCCCATGCACAATAGAAAAGGACATCACTATGATAGAGATGGAAAACTCTCTAAAACGTAAAGACACTTCACCAGGGGCTGACAATTTTTCATACTCTATGTTGTATAATTTGTCAACATCAGCTAAGTTATTTTTACTTAACATTTACAATAGGATTTTACAAACAGGAATTGTACCAAAGCAGTGGCGGGACATAAAAGTAATACCAATACCAAAACCTGGCAAAGATACCTTACGGCCTATATCTTTGATGTCCTGCCCTTGCAAACTATTTCATTTAATTATTATGAAAAGATTGGAATGGTATGTGGAAAACAAAAGATTGTTAAGTAACTACACTGTTGGTTTTAGAAGAGGTAAATCTTGTATTGATGCTTTGGTTGCGATGGTTTCCACAATCCAAATTGGATTCATAAAAAATGCGCCCACTATCGCTGTATTTTTAGATATAGAAAATGCATATAATAATGTCAATATTTCATGTTTGGTAGCGACATTACAAACCATTGGCGTCGGAAATAAAATATGCAAATACCTATGGAACTTTCTATCAGAAAGGTTGTGCACCATAACCGACAGCAACAATAACCATATTACTAGAAATGCCAGAAAAGGCCTAGCTCAGGGTGATCCGTTATCGCCACTGCTTTTTAATGTCGTTACCATGGATGTTATTCAACATCTTTTACATGTAAGGGTATCACAGTATGCAGATGATTTTGTTTTGTACTTTACTGTTGAAAATAAGGATGTAAAAGCGGCTGTGACCAATATTGAAGAAGACTTGAAATCGACAACAACTAGCCTAGACCTAATTGGACTTAATTTATCAGAAACAAAAACAAAATTATGTATTTTTAATAGATCCCATAAGAAAATAACTGTTGATATAAATATCAATGGTAAAAGGTTACCTGTAGTCGATAAAGTCAGATACCTTGGGTTTTGGTTGGATAGATCCTTGAGATGGGCAGCACATATAAATGAGATGTGTGGAAAATGTTATAAATACATAAACATTCTTAAAGTGTTGTCGGGTAGAACATGGGGAGTCCACCCTAAACATCTGCGTAGACTGTATATGTCATTGATAAGAAGTAGATTAGACTATGGAAGTTTTTTGTATGCAAACGCAGCTAAAATTCATCTCAAAAAGCTTAATTTACTACAGAATAGAGCTATGAGGATATGTGGTAGTTTTATAAGAAGCACCCCGGTCCATGTTATGGAATGCGAATTGTGCATTCCCCCGCTGTTTATCAGAAGATTCGAATTGGGCTGTAGATTCTGGATGAAATTAGCTTCCATATCAAGCAACACTCTCGACTTAATTGAAGAATTATCTCGAGAGAATTGTTATTGGAATAATAAAATAAGACCTTTATTGACAGATGTACATCGTAAGTTCCATAACATGGACCTGTACAGGAGTGGTGGCATCCTAGAAGTGTATTCCTTTGATGTAATGTTGTCAGCTGCAGATACATCTTTTTTATCAGTAAATGTTAATGGCATAAATAGATCAAAAAAGGATACCAATGTTGATGTGCTGAAAAATCTGACACTTTATCACCTCGAAAAAGAATATTGTGAATATTACAAAATATACACAGATGCATCAAAGGAGAGCAATGGAGCTGGTGCTGCTTTCTACGACCCTCAGTCGGGAACCACCAAGATATGGCGTTTGAGTGGAAAGATATGCATCATGAGAGCGGAACTAGTTGCCATTGCAGAAGCCTTAAAATATGCTGCAGATTTAACATCTACAAATATTGTAATCCTTACGGATGCAAGAAGCGCTCTGCAACACCTGGCTCGGTGTACCTCGGACAGCCGAGGTATGCCGATAGCCTATGAAATACTGGGAATGGTACTAAACACTCAACAAAATATCAAGTTGCAGTGGGTGCCATCCCACGTCGGTATTCGAGGTAATGAAGTGGCAGACTTAGCAGCAAGACAAGCAGTTGGGGGGGATCGGGAGGTCTTGTGCCTACCTTATGCCTCCGAGCTATTACCTAGAATTAAAGCGTATAGCATAGATAAATGGAAGGAATATTTTGACAAGTGCTCGGAGACAAAAGGGATTTGGTATAGGACAGTCCAAGACTCACCTGTGCTGGTGCCCTGGTTTGGCAGTGCCGGCTTCAGTAGGGAACTTCTTGTCTGTGCATTTAGAATTAGATCTGGCCATGTTCCAGTAAATAAGTTCCTTTCACTAATGCGTGTAACTCAAACTAATTTGTGTACTTATTGTGGTGCAGAGGAAGACTTGATACATGTGTTGCTGGAATGTGGTCAATATGCTACTCTACGGGATAGGTTTTTAGCTGGGGTGCCGCTGCGGGATGGTTTGCTGAACATTGCGTTAAGCAATCCATGTTCACATGCGGCAAGGGCCGTATTTCGCTTGTGGAGAGAGATAATGAGGGAAAGATGATTTCTTTTAGTACTGGAGGTTCCCCATGAGGCTGGCATAGTCACTCCATGTGTACTGAAGCCTCGCAAAAATTTAGAATAAAAAAAAAAAAAAAAAAAAAAAAGTTTTGCACCCCTTAAATATTGTTTTTTTTTCCTTCCCTCAAAAAATAGCCACTCACATATTGCAAAGGCGCAATAATTTTTGGACATTGTTTCAATTTCAGTGATATTAATGAAATTTGTGGCATTTCATTGAAATTTGTCATTTTTGGTTCCTTGCAGTCCTCACTGATAATAAGGGCAAGTAAGGTTTCGTTATTATCTTTTTCACAGTTTCTTCCTGGGGTATGGACACTGGACAAATTATTTACGAGAAGGGTAGCATAGGCTGACTCAAATTGTTCAGGTGTCGGATTATTATTCCGACACCCATGACTTCTTATGGAGCCAAAGAAATTTTCAATGGGATCCTGATTTAAATGTCTCATCCACACAGATGTAATAGAATACTTTTTCTTTAATATTTTTAATAATAACTGAATACCGTCAAGTGTCCATACCCAGTTTAATAACGAAAGTGTTTTGTCAGTTTTCCCTTGGGGATCTACAAATTTCATTTCACTTAATATTTTTTTTTGCGTTATTCCAAAATTCATTGTGAATTGATAAGGGCGTCACAGCTTGCTTTAAGGGCTTGGCATAATTTGTGTTTTTTTTATAACTCCCGTTAACGGAGTCGAACAGACTGTCGAAAAACAGCAGGATATTTGCAGTTTCCTTGCACGCTGTAGGCAGAATTCCCTTGTCTGTAATTAAATAAAAGGAAATAATATTAAAATCTGTACCAGTAGGCTTTAAAAATGAACTAAGGAATCCATGATCGATAGTATCAGTCGTCAGACTGAAAATGCTTATTATTACTAATATTAAAACTATCCAAGCAAAGGCATTTTCAAATTTATAAATTGTCGTTCGTAGTTGGGCTGGCTGCAAGTAGCACATAAGTTTGGGAAATTTGTAGGACTTGCGGGAGCGTCATCTTTAAGAGTACACCTATTTTTTTTCTTGATACAACTATGTTAATGGCCTATCTGAGCTCCTTTATCGCCGCCATTAGAAATAAGTTATTTTTAGCAAAACTGTGACATTCACAAAGGCTGAATTTTAAATAACATCTCCGTTTTGTTAAAAATAATTAATTTCTAATGGCAGCGCTAGTGGAGCTCAGGTAGGCCCTTAATAAGTCAGTCAGTGGTAGTCTATCTTTATATTTCCAGTTTTTTATAATACAATAATTAATAACACTAATAAAATAATCATACCTATTTTTACAATTTATACCTATTTTTCATGTGATTACATCACAATGGTGTAATCACATGAAAGGGAATTGGGCGCTAAAGCCCCTATTATACCTAAGGGCGTTAATACTTCATATAAATTTAATACGGCGCAATCCGCCGTATTGAAAGTTTTAAAATTAAAACTCCGTACATTCATCAATACAAATTTATCAAGTCTCATAATTCCATAGAGTTTTCTATCCGATTCCTTTATAGATATTCAAATTTTAAATAACTTATAATAATATTGAATTTAATGTTAAAAAGGTGTGATGAAAAACATTGTGTGTCTCACGTACGGGAAAAGTTAAATTTTTTATCTCACCTGCAAGATATCCCATATTCTTTGCTACAGTTTGGCTAAATATCTGCGCAGCAAATTTAACCTTCATCTTAGCAATTTTTTTTGGATTAACATGGTTGTCTGTCATTTTGGGTATTAGTTTTAGGTTTTTGTATCCCGGATTTTCTTTATGCAACAACTCCAGGTGCTGCCATTTAGCAATTCCTTCCCTGCCGTCAAGTTTATATTTTAAGCCTTTTGTCAGTAAATTGTTTCTTACACACTTCAGCAAATGTGGCGTATCATACAGAGGCACAATTTCTTTGTCATTAATAATAAAAACATTATCTCTTCCCTCTTTACCTTCTTTTAATAAATTCACTTTGCTTTTATTTATAAGAATTTTTAGAGCAGAACGATTGTTAGCTCCTTGATCGCACACAGTTGCCACTATTTCTAGCCCAGCTGTTTGTAGCTCCAAAATTACTTTTTGTATTTGTTTAGCCAACTCAGGTCCTTTGGTGGCAGCTGATGAAAAAGAATATGATATGGGCTGCTTATAATTTTTCATTAGGCCCCTTATTAAAAATACTTGAGCATGATCAGCATAGTCTTCTTTTGTACTTTCTCCATCAGTAACAAATCCGATCACCTTATCCTTTCTTTTGTTGTACTGAATATTTGCCTTAAGCGACATTTCGTCGAACAGTAATATGCAAAGTTTATCTTCCAGCTTCATTTTTTTTGCTTTCTGGCTTAATTGCGCAAACACTTTTTTATTAAGGCCGGGTTCTATATTTACACTATGAAGAACTTTAATTAGTGTTTGAGGTGCAGGAAGAATTAAAATTTTTCTCAAAAATCTGTAAGCTTTAGGGCTTTGTTTAAATATGCTTAATGTCAAAATTTTCTCATCAAGACTAAATCTTCTGCCTTTTCCTGTCTTTTTATGTTCTCTGATCTGCATCATTGTCAATATTCTTGCAGCACTTGACAAATTTTCCATTGTTTTCAAAAAATCAGCATTAGTTGAAATATTTTTAGCTGCTTTGATGGTTGCAGACTGTTTTTTTAGTTTATTACGATATTTGCTGAGTCGCACTCGTAATTTTACTAGGTTGCTATATAGCTGTGCCTCTCCCTTAGTCATAGAGTTCTTCTTTGTTTTCTTTGTAGCTGTAAAATACAAAGAGAATAAGTTTAAACTCATGGTTTTCTATTTAGAATTACAACATGTTTTTCAAGGAAAAAGTAGTTTTTCATTACAAAAATAATCATCTATTTTAATTATCGCTCAATCAGTTTTTAAGATACAGCCTGGTGACAAACAGACAGACAACTGTCTTAGTAATAGGGTTCTGTTGTTACCCTTTAGGTACAGAACCCTGGAAAGGTCTTTTCTGTCTACCTCGCATACTTGGTGTACCACTGGCGCATGTGTTCCTCTGAACTGATTTCGCACTGCATGCTTTTCCATCAGAACACAACCTGTACAAACTAAAACTCTTTGTCAAAACTCCAGAATAGATTTTAAAGTCCCTCTGTTACAGACCAGTATAGGTGTACAGAACATTCACACTAAGTTACGATATTGAGCAACAATTGGTTCAATATTCAGGCATAAATGGTTGATTTCCCTTATAAAAAGTATGTAGGTATACTATTGAGACAAATTCATCATCATCATTTTCAGCCCACTGCTGGAAGTAGACCTCGGGGTATTTTACACCGCTTTATAGGGCCTTAAATCTATGTTTATCAAATTGTATAGGTATTGGTTGTGTAACATCCCGTTTCTTATTTCAAATGTAGGTATCTGTTATAAGTTATACTTATTCGTAGCCAAAACTTGAATAGAGGCTCTTCTGTGTTTCGGAAGTCACGATTCCAAAATGATTCCAGATTTATTAGAATGTGGCTTTGGGCAGCTTATAAGAATCTGATTGAAGAGTTCTCTGTCCGATTAGACACGAAACACCGACTACAGTGGTGACGTGATATAAGTTAAAATCTGAACATACCTCCACTTTCGTAGCATCCTGGAACACAACACCTCTTCTCCGACATGGTAACGATTGCCACAAACACAAAATCTCACCTAAAAAATAATGAGTCCTCTCTCTAAAATTGAGTCCTTTCTCACTATAACACTGAAAACGAATCACAGCACAATAAAGAAAATCAACGGACTTGTAACGATTCGTACTTATTACAAAAAATAAGAGACGAAAGGGAAACTGCGTAAGCGCGTTATGCAAAGCAAAACAACGACAAACGGCCATTTTTTTTAATTTCAAGTCATTCTCATTTTTTTTTTTTATTTCCTTATGATAGTCAGTAATTGCCATGTTAAAAAATAATTGATAATCAAGATTGTTTAGCTATTCAAATCAAACGCAACTTTTTTCAATATATGATTTGTTTTTAAGCTAATAGTGAAGTTGATTATAAGTATAACATAACTTAAATATTTTGAACTCTATCAACAGTGTTACCATTTAATTTAATATGTATCTTTTGTAGCGCTATCTATTGAACGATATGATAAACCATTGGTATTTTTTGTGAATAGCGCCATCCAGTTTTATACGAAGTCAACTTTCATCTGCATAATGCTACTAAATTAAATAGTTCTCAAAATGTATGAATAACGTATAATGTGACACCTTTCGAATTTTGTAACATAAAATTGTTAAATTTCCCTGCATTTAGTACATGGATTGTACCCCCTGTGCAGTGTTGCCATTGCTACGGCAATTACCGTGTACTACGGCTTTTAGATCAGAAAATCGCTAAATCTACGGGCTACGGCCTTCACCTTAAGGCCGTAGCAGAATTTACGGCTTTTCGCCGTTCTACAGTACTTCATTAATTTATTGTAACTTTTAGAGTAGATAACGATTTTACAAATATTTCGAGTGTATAACCGAATATTCCGAATGACAAGATTGTAAAGTCTGTGGACGGGGATTTCCCATCATGGAACGTTTCTTAATAAATAGAAAACTAAAAAAAACGACTAAAATGTATAAAAAACCCAAAACACTGTTTTAGAGTAATAATTTCTTTGACTGACTATTTTATTTATCACGTCAATATTATATTATAAGAAACTACATATCTTCCAGTTTACAAATACATTTAAAAATTGCCGGAGTCCGAAACTTTTTTTTCGAGTGTATGTTGGCCTCCTTCAATATAAAAGTAATTTTTTTTCCTCAACAAAAATTTGGCAAATGCTACGGCCGACAGTCAATGTTTTTCCTTATGAACACGGCTTTTTTAGCATAGATACACGGCCGCCTCAAAATTTGCGTTGGCAACACTGCCCCTGTGTAAAACATAGAATAAACAGCAGTGCTTTGGTCAGTTAACTCCTGCCACATGTATCTCATTGATGGTGTGCGCAGCTCTGATTAGGGGTGGCTTTGCTAGCAGATTAGTTCTGGCTATAGGCAGCAGCTGCAGCGGCGGACGAAGTCTCCTCCACACGTAGTGGTGCGGCACAAACAGACTCATGCGCTGCAATACTTTGTCTCCATTCCACGAAGCACCTTCACCAAGTAGACAACCAGAGTAAACTCGCGTCTGATGACTTGTGATTGATTATAGTCAACTATGCCCAGAACAAACAGAGTAGGGTAGATAAATGAGTAAAACGGATATACCCCGTAAAACTTCAAGTACAAATACTAAGACTAAGAGTAACATATTTTAAGAAAATAGGTTATAGTTTTGTTGTCATTTACACTTTTTTTTTTTTTTTTTTTCTTGTTCTGGCACTCCACGTTTTGTGTTAGCCAATGACGAGTAAAAGGTAGGGAAAAGGAATAAAGGTAAAAACGGAACGAAAATTTGGATATTTATCTGGAAGATATAAGATCAGTATAAGGAAAAAATATTTACACCTATTACAAAAGAGGATGAGGATATGAATTGGATGGATATTTACAGTTTTATTTTATTTAACGAGATGAATTTAGCTATACTTTTATATACATTGATGTCGTTAGTGTGAAGTAAGGCAATAATGGAAGTTGGAAAAGGAATATCAAGAGATAAAAGACTATCTGTAGCGCATAGGTCGTGTCGCGTAATTGAAACTCAGATAAATTGAACTTTATGTATTGCACGAATGTAACAGAGTACAATGTATTTGACGTGTGAAAAGACGCGATACAAGAGTGTGATTCAGGAATGGATATAATAATGTCGTAATAATGATGTAGAATATGACAATAATAATGTTGTGATAATAATGTGTCTTACAAGCTATGCACTCACTTAAATATTAACTATCTCTATACTAACTATCTCTAAATGATAGTGGGGTAACCACTAACGAATCAGCTTCGTTCTTGATGCTGATTCGTTGATCGAGGCAGGCCGCGGCGTATGATTGGTTGATGTAGAAAAGCGCGCCAGTTCCGTCTTCACGTGCTAGACGACTCCTATGGTTCCCACGGACGCTGACCGCCGGCCACGCACATGTGTTTCGGGGTGAATATTCATGGAAACAGGGTCGGCACCCTCGCTGCGGGAGTCAGGGTCGCAGGGACGCGCGCCGTGACGTCCGCATTCTTCTGTGTGATTAATAGTCGATTTGATTTACCGTCGACGCGTAAGAGGAAATGTGTTGTCTTTGTACAACGCCACAATAGCGAACACGTGTGGCATTGTACAATGCTACAGTACTCCCCGCTTTTAGACAAAGCGTACGTAGCGTGCAGGCGTCTTGACGATCCTGCCTGATCTGGTACGTTGTTCCCTCGTATGCGGGTCTGGATGTAGGCTGGTTTGCTCATCTGTGGTAGCTGCAGGTGCTTGATTGGTCTCGCTGTTCGTATGCCTGGGATCATCTTCTGTGTTGATTGTATACGCAGGTTTGAGGCGATCAATCGATATATTGCTAATTCGTCCTGGTAGCTGGATTGTAAAATACTTTTCTTTACGTTCGATGATCTTGTATGGACCTAGGTATGGATGCTGCAGAGGTTTGCGGACTGTGTCATCGCGTACAAACACGTGGCTACATGTTTGTAGGTCGTTGTGCACGAACATACATCGCTTATTTGCATGCGATTTGTATGTAGGTGTGAGCTTGGTGATAACTTCTTGCAGGTGATTGACGTAGTCGTGGTCCATTTTCGGTGTAGCTGGTGTTGGTGATATGAAATCGCCAGGCAGGCGTATTGCTTGACCGTAGGTGAGTTGCGCTGCGCTTGTGTTAGAGTCGGAGCGGATAGCGGCTCTGAGACCCATTAGAACAGCAGGCAATTCGTCGATCCATTTGTTGCTGTTTTCTAGTCTAGCCATGAGTGCGGCCTTTAATGTCCTGTGCCAGCGTTCGACGATTCCGTTACTCTGCGGGTGGTATGCAGTAGTACGGGTTTTTTCTACACCGAGTAATTGAGCGAGGTCTCGGAATAGTCGACTTTCAAACTGTCGTCCTTGATCGGTAGTGATTCTTATTGGACAACCGAAACGAGATATCCACACTTCGTAAAGTTTTCTTGCGACGATTTCAGCGGTTGTCTCTTGAAGTGGTACAGCTTCGGGCCATCGTGTGCACCGGTCGATCATCGTGAGCAAGTATTTGTTTCCACATGCTGACGTCGGTAGCGGTCCAACGATATCAACGTGAATATGTTGAAATCGTTCGCTCGGTGGGAATGTTGCGATGTCACTATGATTGTGTCGCTGTATTTTGGAGAGCTGACACGAATTGCATGTCTTAGTCCACTGGCCGATGTCGGTATTCATTGAAGGCCAAAAGAATCGCTCTTGCATCAGCTTCCGTGTGGATCGTACTCCTGGGTGGCTTGGGCTGTGCACGGCATTGAAAGCTATGCGACGAAAATCAGCTGTTAAGTAGGGACGAACATGTGATGTCGATGTTTCGCAGAATATTGGCTTGTTAGTACCCGGTAAAATGATTTTCTTGAGTTGTATGTTGGTCTGTTGAGACAATGTAGGGATACAACTGTCGTTTTCTTGAGCTTGAGATAACTCGTCGTAGTTGATGGGTGAGGGCACGTCGATAGTTTCGACGCGTGACAATGCATCTGCTACAACGTTTTGAGCTCCGCTCACGTGTCGAATGTCAGTAGTGAACTCGCTGATAAACAGTAGCTGCCGAATTCGCCGTGGTGTGTCGTTATCGGAAGGAGGCTTGCGAATTGCGTAGGTCAGCGGTTTATGGTCGGTATAAATGACGAGTTCTTTGCCTTCAAACATCTTTCTGAAATGTTTTATTGCCATGAATATTGACTGGAGCTCCCGATCGTAACACGCGTACTTTTTTTGTCTTTCTGAAAATTTCTTTGAAAAATATCCGAGTGGCAGCCATTGTCCGTTGCTTCGCCTTTGTTGTAGAGATGCCCCGGCGCAGGTAGCTGAGGCGTCCGAAAAAATAGCGATTTGGTCCTCTGGCGCACTGGATGGGTAAGACAATAAAGCAGCGTTTATTATGCTTTGTTTGCACAACTCAAAAGCTTTTGTCGATTGATTGTCCCACTTTACTTCCGTCTTGTCTCGTTTTTTTGAATTATGAAGGAATGCATTCAGCGGTGCCTGAATGCTTGCCGCGTTTGGGACACTGTCTCGGTAAAAATTTATCATGCCAATAAATCTCCGTAAGTCTTGAATGGTTTTGGGTTTTGGGTACTCTGCAATTGCTTTGACTTTGTCTTGAAGTGGTTTGATTCCTTTGCTTGATACTTCATAACCTAGGAACTTGACGGTTTCGCTGCCGAAAACACACTTAGAGGGATTTATAGTGACACCATACGTGTCTAATCGGCGTAAAACTTCCTGCAGATCTCCGATGTGGCTTGCTTCACTTTCAGATGCAACGATAACATCGTCGATGAATGGGAACGCGTAGTCTATTCCGTTGAGCACTTCGTTTATGAATCGTTGGAATGTCTGTCCGGCGTTCTTGAGACCTGGGCACATTCGTGGAAATTCGAATAAACCGAATGGTGTAGTGATCGCTGTCTTCTCGATATCAGGTTCGAAGATTTTTAATTGAGAATAAGCTCGGTTTAAATCGAGAGTACTGAAGATTTTCTTGCCGTGAAGTAGGTAGGTGAAATCTTTGAGGCGTGGGACTGGATAGCGGTCGGGTTTGGTGACGTCATTGAGCCTTCTGTAGTCACCACAGATGCGTAAATCGCCGTTTTTCTTAGGAACGACGTGTAGCGGACTGGACCAAGGGCTTTTGCTTGGTCGGCAAATTCCTTGCTGCATCATGAGCTCGAATTCTTTCTTCACGGGCAGGTAGCGATGTGGAGGAAGAGGTCTGCACTTGTTGAACACTGGTGGGCCAGTAGTTTCGATGTGGTGTTCTACCCTGTGTTTGGGAGTATCCTTCATGCTTGATGGTCGCAGGATATCAGGAAACTTACTGAGGAGCTGGTGATACGGCTGTTCCATGTCGATACTTCGAACTGTGGGTTCGGCGGAACGAATGACTGATGCTCTGACGGTCATGTTGGTAACTTTGTCGACGAGGCGTCGGCCGGCTATGTCGACAAGCAGTTGATGACGCTTCAGAAAGTCTGCACCGATGATGGGTTTGCTGACTGCAGCGACGATAAATTTCCAGGTGTACGGCCGTCGTAGGTTGAGATCCAGTTGTAGGGTTTTCTCTCCGTATGTTGGGATGATCGTGTTATTTGCTGCGTACAAACAGAAATCGGTTTGTTTTGCTTTCCCGCCTTTTGTCCTCGGTATCACGGAAACGTTTGCGCCCGTATCAATTAGAAATGACAGACGCGAATTTCTATCAGTTATGAATAGGCGGTGGGAAGTGTTGTTCGCGTCAGTTGCCGCCTCAACCGACGCAGGCATTAGTTTTCCGACTGGGCGCTGTTGTTGTTGTTGTTGAAATTGCACGGACGTGTACATTTCCGCGCCTCGTTGCCGTACTTGCGATGATAATAACAGATAAGTGATTGTTCTGAATACTTGCGGTTGCTATTATCGTTGCTTGTTGAACGCGATCTTGAACGCCGTCTGTCGAATGATCTGTGTGATCGTGGTCTGGATTCCTGCCTGTTTTTGAGTTCTGCCAGCTCCAGAGATAACTGCCTTATTTGATCGTGTAGGGCAGCCACATCGCTCGTGCGTGAAATCTGCGCGACCTGGTTAGGTTGCGCGATACTGTCCATTACACTGTCTGCTACTTGTGATAACTTTTCCAAGTCCGTAGTGTTGCTCACGGTGAGGACAGCGCGTACTGAGGGTGGAAGTAGCCGGGTCCACATGATGCGCAGTGTACCGTCTGGTATTTTCTGTCCGGCTAGTTCCCGCATTTTTCGCAACAGCTGTGAGGGTTTCTGATCTCCGAGTTCCATCTCATCCATCAGCTTCTGCAGCTTCCGGCTCTCGGATTCCTCGTAGACGCTGATGAGTCGGGACTTCAGGGCTTCGTACTTGTTTTCCATGGGCGGGTTGGTTATAATATCACTTACTTGCTGAAGTGCGTCCAGGCCTAGTCGGGCGATAGCTGCTTGATAGCGCGCGTCATCACCTTGCCTCTGTGGCGCCATTACTGCTTCGAAGTGTGTAAACCATAGTCTGGGATACGCCGGCCAAAAGTCAGACAGCCGTGCTTGTAGTGTGAGCGTGTCGACTTGCCCTCCTACCTGTGTTGCGTTGCTTACCTGTGTTGCGTTGTTGGTCGCCATCCTGATTACTCTTCTGGTGTATCACGCAGCAATACCGTGAATATAGCCTCTTGAAATCCTAGTGGTGAGACCCGCTTGTGGGAAGCCACTAGAATGTGCTAATCACGAGTACCGTCACGTTTGTCTTGATTCACGTCGCTTAGGTCACCACTAACGAATCAGCTTCGTTCTTGATGCTGATTCGTTGATCGAGGCAGGCCGCGGCGTATGATTGGTTGATGTAGAAAAGCGCGCCAGTTCCGTCTTCACGTGCTAGACGACTCCTATGGTTCCCACGGACGCTGACCGCCGGCCACGCACATGTGTTTCGGGGTGAATATTCATGGAAACAGGGTCGGCACCCTCGCTGCGGGAGTCAGGGTCGCAGGGACGCGCGCCGTGACGTCCGCATTCTTCTGTGTGATTAATAGTCGATTTGATTTACCGTCGACGCGTAAGAGGAAATGTGTTGTCTTTGTACAACGCCACAATAGCGAACACGTGTGGCATTGTACAATGCTACATATCTATAAAGGAAGTGCGATCATAAAGAGGACAGGAGAGGATGATATGATTTAGATCACCAACATCTGTGCCACACTCACAAACGGAATTGTCAACAATTCTCAGCCTGGCGAGATGGGCTGGGGAACAAACGTGTCCTAATCTCATGCGCGTCAAAGTTGACGTCTCAATCTTACTGAGTTTTGCTCTTAAGAACCGTGGCTTTGCAGGAAGTTCTGGTTGAATACGGGCATAATTTTGTCCCTTTGATTTACTGCCAGAGTGCTATTCCTCCTGCCAGGCATTCTTTAAAAAAGATTTTGGTAAAGCCACAAGATCTTGACAGTAGTTTTTGTATGGAAACAAATCACCGCATTGCACTGCATCACTTGCTAATTTATCCGCCACATTATTACCCTGGATGCCACTGTGACTTGGTATCCAAATAAACTGTAAATCAAACCCCTGCAACTGAAGTGTGAATGCTATTTCCCTTATTTTAAAAATAATATCTAATTGCGATTTTTGTTTAAATGGAAATTTGGCAATTGCTTGAAGAGCGCTTAAAGAATTTTTTTTTTTTTTTTTAATAATTATAAACTAGCGCTTGACCACAATCCTGCCTGATGGTAAGCAGTGATGCGATCGTTGATGGTAAAGCGCGCTAGTTTATTAAGAGCCTATTCACTCAGAAAAACTGAACGAATAGGAAGGAAGACGGCAGTTGAGCGAGGTGATGCAATGTTAAACCCAACAACACGACCAACGATGCTGCGCCAAAGGGAGATTGATCTGAAGACCCTCCACGACCAAACTCCCAACACAACAACATTAGGCGCATCGTACCCGGCACACATCGCAACACAACTGCTCAGACCCGTCCTCCGAATGAATCTGTGAAAATTATAGCTTTTTTAAGTTTACACATACGAACATATTCGACAGCCCTAAGTATTCCGAAGCATTCACCCGTATAAACAGAAGTCTCGGGAGGAAATTTAATTTTTTGAACTACATCATATTGTGTATGGTAAACCCCAACACCTACACAGTCAATCGCAGCAGGTTTAGAAGCATTAGTGTAAATGTAATGGAAATCAATAAACTGCTCAGATATTAATCGGTTAAATTTTAATTGAACACGGGGATCAGATTTACTAACAAAATTATATATTATACTGGGAGAAAAGTGTAAACTGTCATAACTGACGCAAAATAATGGGAGTTTATTTGAACGGTGTGTGGGGGAACAAAGGGAAATGAACTTCTTATAACTAACAACTAAACAGGGTGGAGATTTGTTCGACCAGTAGCTTGAAGATTCAATTTCAGACAGTAAAAGTTGCAATTTGGGGATCAGAGGATGACTAGAGAACTGTAGAATTCTGAAGAAATATTTGTCTGAGAGAAACTGTCTCCTAAGATGTAATGGGGCTTCACTGCACTCCACTTGGAGTGCATTCACTGGACTAGACTTCATTGCACCCGAAATAATACGTAGCGCTTTAGATTGTATTATGTCTAATTTCTTGAAGGCCTTGACACTACCAGGTTCTACAATAAATAAACCGTAGTCTAAAAGGCTTCTAATAATTGCATTGTAAATCAACTTTAAGGAAGAAGGATGTGCGCCCCACCAAACACCTGAGAGGCACCTCAACATATTTAGGTGTTTTTCACATTTATTGGCTATATAATCGCAATGTGGGATACTACTCAGTTTGGAGTCTAAAATAACTCCCAGGTATTTAAAGTTGTCTTTAATAGGGATCGGGACGTCTTTATAAGTAAGGTTTACTTGAGGAATATTTCTTTTGCGGGTAAATACAACAGTTGCGCATTTAGATATGGATAATTCCAAACCATTCACATGTAACCATGACGATAATGACGATAAAGCAGAAGTAACAACAGAGCAAGCTTGTTCTATGGAATTACTTGAACAATAAAACAGTAGATCATCGGCATACTGTAGTATTTTTACTTCATTGTTTATGGATAAATCTAAATCAAATGTGTAAATGTTATATAAGAGGGGACTAAGCACAGATCCCTGGGGGAGGCCTCTCCATACATTGCGAGATAAGTGATGATCTTCAAATGGCATATATAATGTACGGTCTGTTAATATGTTAATTATAAATTTGGAAAGATTGTGTGGTACTTTTAAAACGTCTAATTTGTTTTTTAATACGGAAAGTAACACGTTATCATAGGCCGCATTTATATCTAAGAAAGCTGCAATTGTAGACTGATTTTTGGAAAATGAGGAACGGATATCTGTGGTTAAAATACTTATACAGTCAGTGGTACTTTTCCCTTTTCGAAAACCGTATTGCGAACTGCTCAGTAGGCCTTCGCTTTCGATGTACCATTCCAGACGGTTTTTTATTAAATGTTCTGCTAATTTAATTAACACTGAAGATAGAACTATGGGTCGATAAGAAGAAACGTCCGAAGGTTTTTTACTCGGTTTTAAAAATGGCAACACCATTTGACGTTTCCATTCGGATGGAATGTTTCCCGTTTTCATTATAGAATTGACTAGTTTTAAATAATAATTAAGAATATTATCACTTAGATTGGCAAAAAACGAGTATGGAATGCCATCAAGACCTGGAGCAGAATCTACTGTATTTAGTACTACGCCTTTCAGCTCATTTAAGGTGAATGAGAGATGCAAAGTCATAGGAGAATCGGCCGTAACAGATTCACATGATGTGATGTTAATACCTTGAGGAACCCAAGGTGGAGCAAGTTTATCTAGGAATTCGGCAGCTAGGGAATTGGGAATAGGAGGATATGGTTGTGTAAATGCAGACCTATATCTACGTATGTTTTGCCAGACTATAGTCGGGTGAGTATTGTTGTGCAGAAACTCTGCCAACCTGCATATTTTTTCTTTTTCAAAAGTTTCTTAGTTTCTGTATTAATAGTGATTAGGGCATCAAAGTTAGCATCGGACATGTCAAGATTATAATTGAATTCTGCTTCTTTACGTTTTTTTAATAGCATCTGTACACTCTGAATCCCACCATGGAGGCCTAGGTATTGAATGAGAGCTATTATTTTTAGCAGGGAACACTTCATCGGCTGCTGCCATTAGTAACTTTGTTAAAGACCTAGCACACGCATTTTCATTACCATTAGAAATAGGTGGTAGAGAAGAAAAGTTCGAGTCAGTAGTGATTTTATATTTTTCCCAATTGATGTTATTCCTATCAGGGACTTTATGTTTAAGGTTTGATGTTTTTCTAGAAAGGGTTGGTTTAGGGAATGGAGTGGACATAACTATTGGGAAATGGTCACTACCATAAGTAGAGGATAGTGTATACCAAGTTAGTGAAGAGGCTAAGTTATGAGAACAGATAGATAGGTCAATTGCACTTGTACTATGATTAGGAGCAGAACGTCGTGTAGGAGAACCTGTATTCAGGATACATAGGTTTAGATGGTCTATTATATCTAATAATTCATCCCCATGGTTACTGGAAATTGAACAACCCCATAATTGGTGGTGGCAATTGAAATCTCCCAATATTAGTAGGGGTGTTGGAAGAAGAGAAAAAAGATGGTTAATCTCAAGAAGTAAAGAAGAAGATGGATGAGGAATATATAAGGAAACAATACAAATGTTAAATACATTAATAGCTACAATTGAGATATCCTCACTATGAGGAGGTAAAGGGATAATAGAGAAAGGAATAGAATTCTTTATGAGAATAGCTACTCCACCATACCCATCAGATCTATCATCTCTAATGGTATAGTAATTATTTATTTTAAAAACATGATTTGGCTTGAGCCAAGTTTCTGCTAATGCAAAAACTGAAGGTTCATATTTATTGAGTAAATGAATTAAATCACTTTTTTTGCTTTTCAGGCTGCGGCAGTTCCATTGCATTATTTTGGAGAGTCTGTCCATTGTTAATGGGAAGAGAGAAAAGGTTTAAATAAGAGGCAACGTTGGACGGTGAAATATTAAACTGTGAAAGAAGTTGAATTAATGCTGTAATAAAATCATTAGTTGACAAATTATTTGTTTCACTATCTTCTACTTTTCTTAAGGCACAACCATTAGCTGGCTGTGGTGCACTATATTCCTGGATTAAAGCATTATGAGAGTCTTTATCATACCCAAATGAAGGTTTTGGGGGGGATCTAGGTTTTGAAAATATTGTCTTTTTGTGGCTAGTAGTGGGGGAATCTATATTTTTGGGTATTCTGTTAAATGGTGGAATAGCGGGTTTACTGGGGAAGTTATTGGAGGGGGAAGAAAGAAGCGTCTCTGCATAGGTTCTGCTTACTGGAGGGTGAACTTTCAGGGCTTCAGCGTAGGACACAGAATTTTGAGCCATGTATGTCTTGATTTGTTTTTGCCTAGAAAATTCAGGGCAAGATTTATTTGTGGCAAAATGATAACCTGAACACATGCAGCAAGAAGGGTCATTATCTCTATTACAGGTATCCCCTGTGTGATTCTGACCACACTTAAAGCACCTAGGCTTAGACCTACACTGTACCTTTGTGTGACCATATCTACAGCAATGGAAACATTGAATCGTAGGGAAAATATAAAAGTCTACTGGAAGGGCATTGTAGCACATAAATATTCTTTTTGGCAGGACCTGGCCATCAAAAGTAATGACAATTGACTGTGTAGGTTTCCAAACAACAGAGCCTTCAATTACAGTTTTAAAGTTCAGTCGTCTCACTTTCAAAATAGGGCCGCAGCCAATAGGTACTGAGATGTTACTGACAATCTCCTCCGGAGACCATTCTGCCGGAACCCCTCTAACTAACCCCATACGAGTAATGTTGAATGTCGGAATATAAGCTTTGAATTGTTCTGCTTCAAGATTGCCATTATTTATAAAAGAATTGGCGTCAGCAAAATTTGAAAAAGCTAACGAAATTTTGTTACGCCCTATGCGCTTCACACTTCCGTTGATGATATTGGGAATATTGTTTTTTTTTTCAGAAATTTCCCAAATGTAATGGGGTGCAAGGTGGTGCCATCGTTTTGTGACAAAGTTTGTTTTTGTACATGAATAATATAAGGTGCACAATCGGTTTTATCGTAGGTGTTTCGTCCTACAGGGGTGGAGGGACTCTGAGAGGTAACAGTTTGGACTGTGATAATTTTTTTTGTAGTATTTGTGTTAACTTTTTGTTCAGTTTCATTTAATTGAGCATCCTGACAACCACAACTAACCGTATCAGAGCCATGATGTCGACGACGACGTTTGTTGCAGTGTTTGCATACAGAAATGCGGCTTCTTTTCAAAGAACGGGTCGAAGTAGACCCATCGGTGTCCATGCCAGACTCATTGGACTGTATTGTTACGAATTTCCCTGCCGGTGGCACAAAGTCCCCCGGATCGGGCGGCTCATTCATACTTACTTTCTATATATTGATAAAAGTTTGACTTACCAAGCGATGAAATGTACAAAACTAAACTAAATTTATACTAATTAACAGAATATATACAATACACTACCGCTACTGATCTTATATATACTTAAAAATTATTTTATTTTATAAAAACTTAAAGGACGCGCCCGCCAAGTTCGAACGTTTCCCGCGCTTTTCCATTTCACGCTTGCATGTTGATTTTTTTTTTTTTTTTGAGTTTTTGGCTTAGTTGCTAAGACCTTTGAGCCATTTCTTCGTTGGGATTTTAGGTATCTTTTTGTTAGATAGTTTCCACTGTGTTCTTGATAAATTTATAAATTGGTAAGTAAGTCTTTCTGTTTTTCAATAAATCGGACAAGCGGCGGGAGGAATTATTTGTTACTAGCACTTCACAGTTACAGATTTCATCTAATTCACTAGCAAAAATCAGTCTGTTAAACACAAAATTTTGACACTGACACTTAAATATTAAATGTTCGATATCGCCAACAGCTCTTCCGCAGTTTTTACAAGCATTATTATTAACTATTCCAAGTCTTGCAAGATGTGCAGGTATATTAGAATGGCCAAATCGAAGGCGGTTGATTGTAATTATGAATTCACGGCTGGCTTCCTTCAGTTTATGATACCATGGCTTTACAGGTATAACAGATTGTATAGCTCCATACCACTTTCCCTTTAACTCTTGATCTGCTTCCCAAAACTCTTGCCATAGTTCTTTAATGTGCTTATTAACAGTAGCATAACAATCGGTAAACGGTACACCAGTAATGAGACTTACGTCTATTCTATTCTATTCTTTATTATGGCAACTAAAATCGATGGATGTCGACTATTCTGCCAATGTCAAGTGGTTTGAAAAGCAAGAGTGTATGTAAAAAAAAAAAAGAAGGAATAGTTAAAATCAAAACTTTCGATGCTACAGTTGTTGACCTTTGTAGATCTTGAGGAGTTAGTACTGGACTGAAACAAACAAAAACATAAAACTACATATTATAATTGTTAGAACATCAATAAAAACATATACCACAACCAAATATATAATATTTGAAGAAATTTCTTATAATTTAATATTATTGTGGCGGATGAATATCATCAACGCCACAAGTAATTCTGTAGAGGGATATGTTAAAAGCGAAGGGAAATTAATTGGAAGAGGGATTTTAAAATTGGGGAGACAACTATACAAATCTAGAGGAGGGATGTTGTTAGAGCATTCAAAAAATATGTGTTCCAGTGTACCCTCCTCCAACCCGCATTCGCAGAGAGAGGAGTCACGGACATGGATCTTGTGCAAAAAAACGGGAGTGCAACAAAAACCTAGACGGATTCTACAAAGAACAGAAATTATGGTTTTCGATACTTTTTTGTGGCCGAAAAACCACGGCTTTGGCTTGATGGTCGGTTGTACAGCATAATAAAACCTGCCTTTTTTCCTGCTGGACATATTCCACTGCTCTTGCCAGGAACTCAGTAGGTTCAGTCTTGGAAGGGACAGTAGATCGTAACCCTGGTAGGAATTGTGCGTGAGATCTGACAGTAAAGATGAACAAGCATCTTTAGCCAAGGCATCAGCGCACTCATTACCCTTAATGCCACAATGGCTAGGTATCCAAACTAACTGAACATCCTTTTGACAATTAGCACAGGTAAGGAGAGAATTTTTAATTTTAAAAATAAGGGAACTATGCAGTTTGCTTTTAAATGGACTTTGGACTAAGGCTTGCAAACAGCTAAGGGAGTCTGTAAAAATGACGGCCTTCTCAATATTAGTGTGTGACTCTATAAAAAGACAAGCTTCCAATATAGCCACACACTCACCAGTAAATACAGAAGATTCCTTAGGGCCTTTAAACTGCAGTATAATCTTGGAGCTTTGGTAATAGACCGCAGCGCCAGTATGGCTAAATTCGGTTTGTTTCGAAGCATCCGTGAAGAATAATTGGAAACCATTCCATCGCTCGCCCACCACCGCATTGAAAGCCGAATTTGCTGACGGGGATTTCTTGGATATACCAATATCAAAAATAATGTTTGGGATATAAGTTAGGACTTGGTAAGGAAAATTAAAAAGGGGTAATCTGGGAAACTGAACGATAGGGTATGCTAAATTTAGGGTAAGTCGAAAGGATACTATGGATAAAGGTAATTCTTTGTTTTTCCAGTAATTTGAGCTTCTGCATAAGGCATCTAACTCATTCAGTCTTCTTATAAGAGGGTGAGAGGATCTACATATTACTCTGTACATAAAACGGGAAGACAAATATTGGCGCCTAAGAGCCAGAGGAGGTTCAGCACATTCGACCTGCAATGCGTTGATGGGAGAGCACTTCATACAACCTGAGATGACTCGAAGGCATCTGGCCTGAACTCTATCCAGCCCAGCCAAAGCACCTTTGTTGCAAGGAATCAAGAGAAACGTTCCGTAGTCTAAAACACTACGGACTAATGCGTTATATGCTAATTTCATGGTGAATGGGTGAGCACCCCACCACACACCCGCAAGTACTTTTAAAATTGAAAATATACTTTCACATTTTTTAAGCAAATGATTTATATGATGTTTGCCTGATAATTTTGAAACTAACATAACGCCTAAAAATTTAACTTTTTTCACGACAGGGATATTATGGCCTAATATGTTAACCGAGATATGCGGAATGATTCTTTTGCGAGAGAAGATTACCGTCGAACTTTTAGGAGCAGATAGGGACAGCCCATTGCTTAAAAGCCACTGGTTTAAAGAATCCAGAGAGAAACACAAAGATGACGCTGCGTCAACTATGGACGGATCTGTCACATACAATACAATGTCGTCGGCGTATTGTAGTATCTGGCAATTGTTGTTTAGGCAGGACCCAATATCGGCCGTATACAGATTGTAGAGTATGGGACTGAGGACAGAACCTTGTGGGAGGCCTCTCCATGTCTGCCTTGCATCGAAGTCCTCTCCCTGGACTCTCAAAACCAATGAGCGGGACGTCAGAAGTTCGCATATGCATTGTATCATCTTAGCCGGAAGACTCAGCTGTTGCAGTTTTTGCCTGAGTACGGGAAGAAGTACACTGTCATACGCTGAAGAAATGTCAAGGAAGGAGGCAACAACGGATTCATTTTTAGAGTACGCTATGCGGATATCCGCAACTAAAATACTAACACTATCCATTGTGCCTAGTCCTTTTCTAAAGCCAAATTGATGATTTGGCAATAGATCTCTTGATTCGACTATCCACTCAAGGCGGTTTTTAATTAGGTGTTCAAGTAATTTGGCTAGAACTGAAGAGAGAGCAATTGGCCTAAGGCCATTCGGATCATCTGCATGTTTGCCAGGTTTCAATAAGGGAATGATAATTTGAAGTTTCCACTGATCCGGAATCCAACTATGACTATAGCAGAAATTTAAAATGTTTAAAAAGTAAGTCTTCGCCTTTTCACCTGAATGTGTAATGAATGAGTATGGTACCCCATCAATACCAGGCGCTGAGTCCCGGACATGCTTGAGCACCACACTCAGTTCCTCCAAGGTAAATGGCATTTCGAAAGGATCCTGAATTGAATTATCTAAGGGAGCGTTTTGGAATTCGGATAAGAGAGGAACATAGGATGGTGCAATTCTGTCAAAAAAAAGTTCAGCTGTTTCCCTAGCAATTGGTGAAGAAATTGATGAGGAGCATCCACGTCTAAATCTGTTTATGTGTTTCCAGACGACTGAAGCTGGAGTAGAGGGTGATAAGGAAGAGCAAAACTTAACCCAACCCATGCGTTTCTTCTTCCGTAGCAAACGTTTAGTTTTGGCATTAATGTGACAATATGTCAACAGATTTTCTGTGCTCATATTTGCATTGTAACGCAGCTCAGCCTCCTTCCTATCCCTGATAGCCAAAGTGCATTCTGGGTCCCACCACGGAGGTGAAGGGATTTTATTTAGGGCACTGTTTTTTAAAGGAATGCAGGAGTCTGCACTGGATGTAATCGCTGTTACAAAACCCTCATAACAGCTCTTGGCATGGCGGTGACCAATAGGGTCTAATAAATGTGAGTTTAAATTTGGAAGCGCATCAATTTTCTCCTCCAATAATGATACATACTTTGACCAATCAGGTTTGGACAAATTATATTTCAAAAGTGGAGGGGAAGCTTTTTCTAAATAAGATTTATTATTTAAATATACAACTATAGGGTAGTGATCACTACCATGCGACAAGGCTGTGCACATCCACTGAGTTGATGCTGCTAATTCAACCGAACAAAAAGTTAAGTCTACGCAACTCTTTTGTTGACCTGGGAGAGATCGTCGTGTTGAGCAACCGTTATTTAAAACACAGAGGTCCAGGTCATCTAAAAGCTCAACCAGGGCAGCACCAAAGGCATCACAGCGTTCAGACCCCCATCTGAAATGGTGACAGTTAAAATCACCCATAACCAGTATCGGACCATGAACAGCAGAAAAGATAGCTTTTAGAATTGTTAAAAAGTTATGTTGGGGATGTGAAATATAAATTGAAAATACTGTGATGCCCTCAAACGTCCCTGCGGTAATGCTCATATCACTAGTAAATGGAGGCAAGGTAAAATAAGAAAGTGGGACCCGATTATTGACTAAGAGGGCTGACCCTCCATAGCCATCTGATCGGTCACATCTTAAAATATTATATTGTGGCATACGAAAGCTAAGGCTTGGAGTAAGCCAAGTCTCAGCTATGGAACAAGCCAGTGGCTTGTATTTATTTAAAAGAAAGGTGAGGTCGTGTTTTTTATGCCACACGCTCCTCACATTCCACTGAAGGAATACTTGGCGAGACGCCATTTTTAATACTGGAAAGAAGAGTAATGAGATGATCAGCAACGTTGGACGGTGATTGAGTAGGAAAAGTAGAGGAAGAAATAATAATTGGTAGAAGTTTTATAAGTAATTCTATAATAGAGGAAATACTATTAGGAGAGTGAGTACTGTTATTACGGAGGGCGCAGCCATTAGGCTGTGAAGGTGGTGGGGAACTGGTTATATGCTGATGAGCAGCTTTGTCATAAGATGAGGGAAGGGGGGCATGGGTCTTAGGTTTTAGGGTAACAGTCTTGCGATAAGACTGGGAAATTGGAGTTTTTGCAACATTGGCATAATTGCGGGAAGCCGTAGGAATCATTTTACTAGCCTCGATATAAGGCATTGATTTTTCAGCCATAAGAACCTTAATAGCCTTTTGTCTACCATGCTCGGGGCATGACCTGCTATTAGCAAAATGATCACCCGAACACAGAATACAGAAGGCCTCACCCTCAGAAATGTTGCAACCATCACCGGGGTGATCATGGCCACACTTGCTGCAGCGTGGTCTTGACCTGCAAATGCTTGCTACATGTCCAAATCTACAGCACTTACGGCATTGAATGGTGGGGAATATATACTGCTGCACAGGAAGAGATGTGTAACAGCAGAAGATCCTCTGGGGTAGGACTTGTCCGTCAAACGTGATTACACATGTTTCAGTGGGTTTCCACTCATTTTCACCATCTTTCTGTATTTTTCTATTGATCCTGCGGACTTTAAGGATTTCTCCCACACCTGAAGGAACAGATAGTAACTGCATTGCTTCATCTTCTGATATATCAGAGGGAACGCCTGTTACAACTCCCATCCTAGTAATATTGAAAGAAGGGATATAAGCATTATAGCTATATTTAGATAATAAATTACTAACTAAAAAGGAGTTGGCATCCTGAGGGGAAGCAAATTCGACAGACACTCTGTTTCTACCTACCCTTTTAACACCCCCTCGAACAATGTTGGCAATGTTGTTATTAATTAAAAATTTACCGAAATTTACTGGATGCAATGTCGTAGCCGAGTTGGGTTGAGTCTCTATACGAGAAACGTGGACTATGTAAGGAGCATTATCCACTGCCGAATATTTAGCACGCCCGATTTGGCTTTTTTTTTGTTTATTAGGGGGGGTAGGAGTGAGAATTTCTTCGGTACCGGGTCGTTTTCGGGAAGAGTGGTTGGGTTGTGGTACTTCCATATCTGTAACTCTAGAGACAAAGTCCTCGAATTGCGATAGTGGTGTCGGAGAAAATGGAAATGACGGACTTGGACTTTGGATGTCGGGTGGATCAGGATCGGGAGGTTTGTTTGTATCCATTTTGGATGTACTTAATTAAAAATAAGACACACAATACACCTACCTGTTAACAAACACAAGGACAACACACTTATGGATAACAAGACACAAAAAGGCCAACAATCACAAAAAATAAAAACAACAAACTCTAGACACACGTGCTAACCAAGAACACCGCGGCGAGAATCTCCGAGACTTACGTCAATCGGGTTAATCCCATCAAATGCAGTCTTGTCAGCGATAACATTTCCAGTAATATCTTTATGCGCTGGTACCCACATAAATGAAATTGTGATTCCCTTTTGTGAATGGTTGTATATCATTTTTCTAATCTTATAAATAATGTAGTTATTTTTGTAGTTTAACTTAATGTTTTCAAGACACTTAATTAAGCTCAGTGAATCTGTCAAAATTAGGAAGAAAGTATAGCTATATACATTATTAATTCTCTTAAGCGCTTCAAAGACTGCATAAGCCTCTGCAGAAAATATACTTAAAGTATTGTCAAGAACAAAGCTCTGAGAAAACTTTATTTGTGGGTCATACACTGAACCCCGTACATGATTTTCACCTTTGCTACCATCAGTATAAAATGTACAGCTTGGCAAAAAAAGAGTGTGGAATAATTGAGGTCACTAGTATCGCACCTGTGGCAACCCAGAATACTTAGGTTCAACAAGTTTTGATACTTGTTATTTTTGGAGATGTGATCCCAACCTTAAGTGGGTGGTTCAATCCCTCAGACACATCAATGTCCAGTATTGACAATATTCATAGGGGAAGCCCCGAAGCCCTGTAAGAAGGCTGTGTAATAAGTACCCACATACAGATAATCATGCCCCCGAGGGCAATCTAACAGTGGGATTGTTAGGAATTGACAAATATTACAGGATAATGAATGAACACGTTTTGTTTGAAGTTTTATTTTAATACATATCAATTTAATCAGACAAATTGAAAACACTTTCATTTAAATATTAAATTCCAGAAAAGCTCACATTTTGGCTTAAGCTTCCTGCATCTTCAGAATCACTGGAATATTCTGATTGTGAAAAATCACTGCTACTGTCATCTCTTAAATTTATTATAAGTTGTTCCACCAGTTCATACATAATCGCACCTCTGTCAAAATATTCTTATATCTATAAACCCAGAGTGTAATATCTTTCTGAGATATTTACGGCTTCCATCATAACCCAAGTCCTCTCTAACTACCGGCGGTAAATTTCTCAGTGTAGGTACCTGAAACATTGTATTTTGTATTAAAATCTTTTTTTAAAATCATGGAATCTGAAACAGTGTAAGAATAAACCATACCTGCTTTTTCACAGTGTAAAAGAAATGAACCTTTTGTCTTGCCCAAAATCCTTGGCTTGCTAAACGTATTGCACATAAATCGAAATTATCTAAATCTTTCTTCAGACGACCTTTGCGATGTTTTCCCGGTGGTGAAAAAATGCCATTATTGTTTTCACCTTCCTGAACAATTTTTCTTATAGTATTGACAGATTTACCTAAAACAAAAAAACATAATAACAACACTGTTATTAATTCCATTTTCATAATCTTCAAGTATCTATATTGGAGGATAGCGTATACGAGACTTGTTAAACTACAAAACATAACCTCAATTTTCAATTTCTAGAAACAAGACAAAAAGTTACATAAATCTGGATAACCACAAAACTATGCATTGAATACATTTACGAAAACTTATTTAATGTATAATTACTTATTTAAAGTACATAAATACCTGTAATATCGGCAGTTCTTTGATAAACATTCTCGATTATCGATAAAACTTGTCCCGCTTGAGATTCGGATAAACACCGCATATATACGTGGTAAATCACTGTTCTGCCACTACTATGAATAGTTCTATTTATTTTAAATGGGAAATTATGCAATGATAATTTATATTTTTTGGAAATTATAAAAAAAATTGTTATGGTAAACGCACTGTTGACACAGAATGTACTAGCATTTGACAAGTGAGCAATGTTGCCTCAATTATCCATTTTTAGTTCCAACTGTCACCGCGTCAGACTCTTTTTTGCCAAGCTGTATAATAGTGTTTATTCCGGTCTAAAAATGCGGAAGGGGACAACATTCTCCGAACGTGTGCGGCCGCTGACCTAGCAATTGTGAACACCTATTTCAAAAAGAAACCGGAGCACCTTGTTACCTACCGGAGCGGGCGAAGCGCTACCCAGATCGACTTCCTACTAACTAGGAGACACCACATCGGCAAAGTAGCCAACTGCAAAGTCATACCCGGTGAGAGTCTTACTGCACAACACCGTCTCCTTGTCATGGATCTCTGCGTTAAGGCCCAACGTAGACGTGTAGAGCGCTGCCGACGCCAGATCCGGTGGTGGCTGCTTGATAAAAATAAGTACCAGGAGTTCGCTTCGGTTATTGGCGACAAGTGCGCTGGTACCGAGGGAGAATCTGTCCAAGATCACTGGGACAGAATCCAGGCAGCTATTACAAGGGCGGCGCGGGTGGTGCTCGGCGTGTCTAAGGGCGGTCGCAAAAGTGACAAGGAGACCTGGTGGTGGAACGACACAGTCCAGAGGGAGACAAGGGTGAAGAAAGCCCTCTTCAAAACGTGGCAGGCGACCGGATCTCCTGAAGATCGCGACGCATACAAGGTTGCCAAACGTGCCACTAAAAGAGCTGTAGCCAGAGCCAGACGAGACCACTTAGAACCGCTCTACCAGAAGTTGGAATCGTCTGAGGGGCAGAAGCTCATTTACAAGTTGGCACGTTCTAGGGTGAAAGCGGCACAGGATATATCCAAGTGCCGTTGTGTAAAAGACCCTACTGGCAACCTGCTTTGCGAGGATCGCGCGGTGAAGGAGAGATGGCGTACGTACTTCCACGAGCTGCTGAATAAGCAGCACCAAGAGGTGCAGACACCGGAACTCCCTCCGAACCTTGGATTAGTGCCCCCGATAACGCCTGGGGAAGTCCACACGGCTCTTCGTGGCATGGCGAATCGGAAAGCTGTCGGCGCTGACGGAGTCCCCATTGAGGCCTGGAAGGCGATGGGTCCTCGCGGTGTGGGCATGTTAGCAAACTTTTTGAACCGCGTGCTCCTGTCCGGTAAAATCCCGAGCCAATGGAGGCTGAGTATTATCACTCCAGTCTTCAAAGGCAAGGGTTCCGTACAGGAGTGTGGTAACTACCGCGGTATAAAGGTCATGTCCCACGCCATGAAGATCTTTGAGAGGATTTTAGACTCCCGGATCCGGCAGGAGTGTGCTGTCTCGACGTGTCAATATGGGTTCCGTCCAGGGTACGGAACCACGGACCCTATCTTCGCCCTAAGGATCACCATGGAGAGATATAGATCGAAGAACACGCCTCTGCATATGCTCTTTTTAAACATGCAGAAGGCCTTCGACTGTGTCCCTCGGGGGGTGATCTGGTGGGCACTGAGGTCCAAAGGGGTACCAGAAACCTATGTTGACATAATTCGAGACATGTACCTCAATTCCGATTCCGTTGTTAAGACCGCTGTTGGCGACACTAAACCCTTCCCCATCACCGTCGGTGTACACCAGGGATCCGTCCTTAGTCCGTTCCTGTTCAGCGTGATATTAGACGTCTTGTCAGACAGCATCAAGAATCCACATGAGCAACCTCCCTGGTTGCTCATGTATGCTGATGATATCGCGCTGGCAGACGCGGACAGGGAACGGTTGGTGCGGCGAATAAATGCGTGGAAGAACTCGCTTGAGAGCGGTGGTCTTAAACTCAATGTGGCGAAGACGGTGTACATGGCCAGCAACACCACAGACCCTGTGCCTGTGTGCATAGGCGGAGACAAGGTCGAGTGCACAGACCAATTTAAATACTTGGGGTCTGTGCTCCACGCGTCCGGCGACATTGATTGCGACGTTAAAGCACGCATTTCCGCAGCTTGGGCAAAATGGCGTGAGATGACAGGTGTCATTTGTGACCCCAAAATGCCGGTTAAGCTTAAGGGACAGGTCTATAAGACCATCATTAGACCTGTCCTTCTGTATGGCAGTGAGGCGTGGCCTGTGCTTGAGCGACACAAGCAGGAGCTGCGTGTCACGGAGATGAGTATGCTGCGGTGGATGTGTGGAGTTACGCGGAAAGACCGCATCAGGAACTCCCGCATTCGTGGCAGTCTCCATGTCCGTGACATAGCAGACAAACTGCAAGAGAGTCGCCTACGTTGGTACGGCCACGTCTTACGTAAACCGGCATGTTACGTGGGTAACAAATGTCTTGCCATGGCGCCTCCGCCGGGCCGGAACAAGCGAGGCAGGCCAAAGAAGTGCTGGCTTGACGTCGTAAGAGATGACATGCGTGCCAACAATCTCACACCACAGGATGCCAGAGATCGTGCGAAATGGAGGCGTAATAGCAGGAAAGCGGACCCCGGGCTCCAACGCGAAAGCCGCGGATGCGACCGGGATTATACGCTGAGATGATGATGATGATTCCGGTCTAAAAATGTTAATAGATCATTGTTTGTTGTAATTTTATGGTTAATAATGTGAACTGGGAACATTTGACAATCAAATGATATATCATACAATGGCCATTTCTTATTTTTAAAAATCTGTGTATATTTATTTTGGACTTCTAAGAGAATAAATGGTAGTGAAGGAGATTTACAGGCTAAAAGTTCATGTGCAGCTGTTAAAGTAGGTCTAGGTTGCATAGGGAAAGGTATAATTTTCTTTATAATGTGTTGGTTGTTAGATGTGATTAGTTTTAAACAAAACCTTTCAGTTAGAAGTATCCTTCTAAGTATGAGAGGCTTAATTACGGTCTCAACTTCCATAGCCCTTATAGGGGTTGAGCATATTGCTCCACTAATAGTTCTCAGAGCTTTGTTCTGTAACACATCCAGCTTCTTAACATGTTGACTATTAAGATATGCAAGACAGCTATAGTCAAAATGACTTCTAACAATTGCTTTGTATAAAATAGAAAGTGTTAATGGGTCTGCACCCCATTTAACACCGGCTAAACATTTCATTATATTTAGTGCCTTACTGCTATTTGTAACAATGTATTTAATATGCTGATCAAAAGTCAATTTTTTATCAATTATGATTCCTAAAAATTTATGTTGTTCTACTGTTGGAATTATTTTACAATTGTACATCACTCTGTTACTTGGGCTATCCTTAGAAAAAATTAAAACACTGCTTTTACTAGTGTTTATATTAAGTTTTAAATAGGTAGTGACCATAATACAAATTTAAATTTTGTAATGCCATATTTACATTTTGGACTGCTATATCTACATTATAATTTGTACTATAAAAAACTAAATCATCAGCGAATTGTAAAATGTTTACAGTATCACTATTTACATATCTCACAAGTGTACAAATTATACAATAATGGTGACAATGTGGCACCCTGCATTGTGCCTTTAGAAACTGTTTTAGGTCCATGTAAAATGTTATTATATTTGATAAAAATTGTCCTATTATCAAGAAAATTGTGGATCCATTTACACAATAAACCTGGAATTCCTAGATTTGATAGAATTTGAACAAGAATATCTGGTTGAACATTATCAAATGCACCTTGGACATCCAGAAACACACACACAGTGCTACATTTATTGTTTTTTGCATTTTTCAGATCTGCTATGAGAGAAGTAAAACTGTCTGAACAGCTTCTACCTCTACGAAAACCATATTGAATGTTTGGGATGATGTTATTGGATTCAGTAAAATGATCTAAGCGAGTTCTAATCATATTTTCAAATATTTTCCCCAAACAAGAAGAGAGGGAAATGGGTCTATATGAGTTACAATCATCTGGAGGTTTACTAGGCTTAAGAATTGGTATAACACAATGTGTTTTCCATGACTGTGGAATAATTTGTTTGAGCCATAGTGCATTTAATATTTCCAGAAAAAGCTTTTGAGCGTTGGTATTTAATTTCTTTATCAATATGTAAGGGAAATCATCTAATCCAGGAGTAGTATCTCGTTGAGATGTAAGACTGGTAGTAAATTCATACCAAGTGATGAGAGGTTTTAATAAGTGAGTGGATTCTCTGTTAGTATTATGAAGTTTGAAATATTTATTTAAATCATCATTACTTTTATATGAATTATCTGACAACTTATTTAAAAATGGTACAATGAATTCATCACAATGATATTTGTTACTTATTCTTATTCTTTTGAACCTTTTAATATTGTTCCAAATAGTAGAAATAGGAGTAGTCCTGTTAAAACTGTTACACAACTTTTTCCAAATACACTTTTTCTCTTCTGCAATAGTTCGCTTTTTAATTGCATCACTTTTTTGTATAAAATAAAATTTTCTATTGTAGGGAATTGTCTGTAATACTTAAGGGCTTGTTTCGACTTGATTACACTTTCTTTACACTTTTCATTCCACCATGGTGTTGGAGGTCTACTTCTATATTCAGTAGTTTTAGAAAATTTTGGAATGCATTGTGATTTTAATGTAGAAAGTACTTCACAAAAGTTATTATAGGTAGCAAGGGGATCATTATTTATGTTAGAGACTACATTATTAAAACATGTTTTAGAGAGCTCATTAAATGTGATCCAGTCAGCTCTGGTATAAATAAATTTGTCTATGGGTGGATTAACATTATAGCGCTCAACTGTGATTGATATCTCTGTAACGGTGGGAAAGTGATAGCTACCCATATTATCATCATGAACTGACCATTTGCACAAAGGTGTAATACATGGGCTATCAACAGAAACATCGATAGCCGATGGGTTACAGTTTGGATAGTTAATTGTTGTAAAATTTCCTTCATTTAAAATACATAAATCTAAGTCATCTAGAAGTGAGTATAACTGTATACCACGACGCTTATTAGATAGGCATCCAAATGCTGAATGATGAGCATTAAAATCTCCAGCCACAAACATAGGTGATGGGAGATTTCGAATTATATTCTGCAAGTTATTCATTAATAATTGACCTGAAGGTGGACAATACACACAAAGAATGGATAAATTACCGAATGGAGTAGTTAAAGACAGAGTATTATTGTTTGTATCTCTTCATAGAAATTAGTTGGCAAGATTTTGTATTTTAAATATGGTTTTATAAGAATGGCTACACCACCATGATTGTTTGCTGCGTTCTTATGATACATGTTGTAGCCAGAAATACGACAGGTTCGATTATCTTTTAACCATGTTTCGTTTAAGAGACAGATATCAATATTATTATCATGCAAGAAACTTGTTAGGAGGGGAATTTTGTTATAAATGCTTTGTATATTAAATTGTGTTACTCTTAATGTAGATATATTGTAAGGGCTGTTACTATCCATAAGATTAAATTAGATTTTTAATTAATAATTCTTTTATTGAAGAAGATGTAATTGGAGAGTCATCCCCTTTATTAGCAATTAAAACTAATGTACGAACAATTGCATTTGTTATTTCAGGATTATTTATTAACTGATTCTTCAGTTCATCCAATGAAAAGTGTACATTTTTCTGTGGAACAGCTTTAACAGATATACTTTTATTTACGTTTTTGGAAACCGGAGTGGTACGACCCGGCTCATTGTTTGATTTATTTACATTTTTATTATTTACAAGAGGCGGAAATTCAGTATTGTAGTTTTTGTCGTTTGTAGTGGCAACAGTACCTGAATAAGTAATCTTACTTTTCTTTTCTTGGTTCTTTTTAATTTTAATAGGACATAGATTAGATATTGCCAAGTGTGGCCCACTGCAATTGACACAACAAAGTTCAGAAGGTTTATCACATTCCTTGTAAATGTGGTCACCAGAGCAAAGACTGCAATGCTGTTTGCCATTACAAACCTTTGCCGAATGGTTGAACTTAAAACAACGATAACATTGCTGCAGAGGAGGGATATACTCAGATACTCTATATGAGAATAAATCGTATTGTACAGTGTCAGGCAAAGAATTTGCCAGGAAAGTTATGCTGACTGTCTGCAGGGGAATCTTTTCATTGGCAACTTTTTTGATAAATCTGCGCACAGCAATAATTTCGTAGGTAGATAGCTTGTAATATAACTCTTTGTTCGAGATATTAGCGGGCACATATCGAATAATGCCTGTTTTTTCTATCTGCGCTGCCGGTATGTAAGCTTTCATTTTATATTTTTCAAGGAAAGCCATATTCATTAAAAAGTTATTTGCATTGTTGTACTGCTTAAAAACAACCGCAATTTTACTTGCATTAACACGGTGAATGGCAACTACACCTTTAATGTCATTACTGAAAATGTGGTTCAAATATATAGGGCTCTTGTTACCCAAACGTTCATTGTTGTTACTTTCAACAAATACTTTAAAATCTTGCCTTGCACAATTTTCAGGATAAAGTCTTTTATAATTGGGTTTAAAATAGGGTAAATAGTTTGTACGTTCCTCACCGCCGCTATCACGATCAGCGTCCTGTGCATCAGTGCAGTCCATTGTCCTGGCTCTTTTTCCCAAGGAGCTTGTACCCCGTTCGGCCGGGGGGGTATGACCCCCGGCCTGCTGTTCTAACATTTTATTTATAACGATTATCTATTTACAATGTATGTATTTACAAATCGTACAAGATGAAATTACAATTTTGAACAAAAATTAAAAAGTTTTTAAATTTTTTCAAAAATTTCCGCCCTTTCTGTTCAAATTCCCGCCAAAGAATCCTTGCATGTTGACATTGATAATGTCAGATAGTGTTGATGCTTGATGTTTATAACTCGTTATCGTTAATCTAATTAAGTTTCGATTCGATATCCAATTGATGTGCCAGATGGTTTAAATTAGTGCAACGTAATTAAATAAATATCACCAATACACACTACATAACTGTCGTTCTTAATTATATAATTAAATGCGTTGGTAGATTATAAATCAGAGAATAGATATTATATATTTATTAAGATGCACTACACGAAGATTCGATGTATATGTTTTCTGGTTTTATACAGTTATTTCACTTAACTGCTACGCGATGTTGATATTAACCGTCATAATACTGTAATGAAAATTATACAGTTCCGTGAGTTAATTCTGTCTATTCTACACGTAGGCAAATGATGAACTGACAGAATTAAATTTTTCATTAAAATCGTTTTCCTAACGTCATTGATTTTATCAGATGGACAGTGGAATGTCAGTAGGAGAATACGATCTTTACAAAGACGAATAAATTGAATGTCACTGAGTATGGATCTTACTATAAAACTTTCTTTTGTTATTTTATTAATAATTGAGATAATCGATTGCCGGTAGAGTCCAAGTAACAACACTAATGTCGAACTAACGAGAAAACAAAAACTGTATAGCATCGCCTACTTGCACCAGTTGTAACTCGGGAAGTGATGAGACCCTTGATCACATAATTTTTAATTGCCCTGCATATGCTTTGGAAAGAATTCCCCTAATTGGTGAATTACTGGAAATATATAATACGCCAGCAAGCATCCCGCGCGACACTCATGGTTTGCTGGAAAATCACAATACGTATACAGCACTCTATAAATTTATTAACAGCATTGGATGGTCCATTTAACAGTTTGGGCCGTCTTGTTACAAGGACATGATTACCCTGACATAACATTATTACACGGATTATGACGGATACATGGATATGACACCATATTCTTTTGATTTAGAATAATAATTGAATATGAATAGGTACTCAAGACGTGGCTTTGGCCTTACAAGATGGATGTTACTGAAGACGAGGCTTCTGCCTTACTTATTTTTGGACAAGAACGAAGTAACCGAAGACGTGGCTAAGGCCTTACTTACTTTTGGACAAGAAGGATGAAGACGGCTTTGGCCTTACTTTTATGCAAAAAGATTACTGATGACGAGGCGGTATGGTCTATGATCTTAGCCTGCCCAAAAAGGGCGAAGGAAAAAAAAAAAAAAAAAAACAAAAACTGTAATCAGGGGGGAGACAGTTCCCTTGAACGAACGTGTAGCAAAGAAAGTTGCGCCATCTAGAGTTCTTCGCCTAAAACATATCATAGATGTCTCTGTAAACAATTTGTAAAATAACTATTTTTAATTTTTATGAAAAAATACGATAAATTTTTAATAATTAGAAGGAGATCATTTAAATTACCAATTTCAATTAAATTTCCTTTTTAAAAATCCTTGATCTGGCAACCTTATCAGATCATTTTGTTAATTGGTGGTTTGGAGTTTTGGCGGGAAAGTGATGATGAGTGCCACGCTCATTTTTCATTGAACTTTTAAAATTATTTATAGTGTCGTTTACTAAATAAAAACGCGTGATTTATGTAGTAAAAAGTGCATTCAGTGAATAATTCATAAAGAACAGTGAAATATTGTAGCTTAGTGGTCACATCATTTCTTTACCCCAAACCCCTTCCTGGTCGGCCACACGTGGGAAACGAAAGGAGATAGGTTAAGTTAAGTTAAGCTAGGATAAGTTTAGGATAAGTTAGGATAAGTTACAAAAGAAGAAGTGAAACTGAAGTGCAAATAAGACATGGCTTAAAGGTCTTAGAAACCAGGCCAAAAAATCCCAAAAAAAAAAAAAATTGTTAATTGGTAATAGGAACCTAACATGGTTATTGAAAACGCGGGAAACTTCGAACTTGGCGGACGCGTTTTTTTATGAACCGAAGTTGGAAATTTTAAAATTGTGTAATATAGGATCAGTCACAGTAGTATTTTAGTTTTATATTCTTTTATTTATAGTTTTTACTTAGTTTTAGTGATTATTTCTCCGGTAGTGGTAAGCTTATATAATTTTATATTAGTTTCTAAGTATGAACGACCCGCCCGACCCGGGGGAACTAGTTCCCCCGGCAGGCGTTTTCATCACAGTTCAATCTAATGAATCGGGTATGGATACAGATGTTTCTTCCTCGGCTCGAAACTTAAAAAGGTCACGTTTACATCTCTGCAAGCATTGCAATAAACGTCGCCGCACCCGCAAAAATCATGGATCGGACTCCACGGGTTGTAACTGCAATGATTCTAAAGTTGTTGAATTAGTTCCAGTACCTAATACCAAAACTATGCCTACTCAGCCTATAGCAATTACTGACATCCCCGCTCCTTCTATGGTACCTGCCCCTCAGATTGGCAGAACAAGCTACGAACAATCGGATAGCGCGCCATTTTTGATTCATGTTCAAAAGAACTTTACAGCACCTAATGACGGTACGACACTGCACCCCATCACATTTGGTAAGTTTTTAAAAAATAACGCCTTCAAAAACATAATTAATGGGAGCGTTAAAAGAATTGGTCGTAATAAAATTGCACTTTCTTTTTCCAATCATCTAGACGCAAATTCTTTTATTGTCCATGAAAGCCTAAAAACACACAATTATAAAGCCTTTATCCCTACCTTTAATATAACACGAATGGGATTAGTACGTGGTGTTCCTGCAGAATGGTCTCCTGAGGAAGTAATCGATAACATATCATATCATATCATTTATGACATTTCAATTGTCAATAAAAAAACATGTCTAAAATTTTGGTGCAAAATTAAAAAATCTGTGTAGACATTCGTCTTTATAAAATGTAGATATAGTAACAAAAAATTGAAAAACTATGGCATGCGAGTTATGTGAGCACTGTCAAAGTCCTATCTACAAAGATGATAAGATCACAATACGAGAGGGCTTCAGTTACCACAAGAAATGCCACAAGTGCTATGTCTGCAGCGAAACCAACCTCCTGAACGCAGAAGTTTTCAAAGGGGTGATATTTTGCTGTAGCTGCGCTCAGAGGATATTTCAAGGATGCTCCACAGCTCGCAGGACCAAAACTATGACCAACGGCAGGGGACGGAGGATCAGGTCCAAGTCGCGCAGGCGCGACAGAGAAAGAACAAAAGGCCATCACGAGATGATTGAAAATAGCAGAGACGGAGTCATAGAACTGGCAAGGCTAGTGGGATCCAACACAGACTCTGATGAGCTACTGGAGAAGAAGCAGAAGAAATCCAGTTACAGCACTACCATACTGCGTAAGCGTCATCCATCGTAAATCCTTCGATGTCCACTGTACGCATGATGGATGGAAAGAAGCACATGAATTGTCTTTGCCCCATTGGTGTAATTGCTGCATGGCGTTCCAGTGTGAGGAAAAAATAAATAAATAAATAAATAAATCAGTACCAATAGGTTGTGGACCAATATTAAAAATCAGACGTTTAAATTTCAAAAGCAATGTTGACGGAACGGCTGTTTGGAAACCATCCCAGTCCATAGTAGTTACCTTTGATGGACAGGTTTTGCCCAAGAGAATATTTATGTGTTATAATGCGTTACCTGTGGAGTTATATATATTCCCTACAATTCAATGCTTTAACTGTTGTAGGTTTGGTCACACTAAAATTCAGTGCAGGTCCACACCTCGCTGTTATAAATGTGGTCATGAACACTCTGGGGACAGTTGTGATAAAGATCTAGAAACTGCATCTTGTTGTCTGTGCTCTGGATTTCACTTTGCGATTGATAAATCTTGCCCAGAATTCTCTAGACAAAAATCAATCAAAACATACATGGCCAAAAATTCAGTTTCCTATGCTGAAGCAGCTAAACTACATCCCTCAGTAAGTAAATCTTATGCAGATGTACTTTTATCCTCTCCATCGCGAACATCTTCAGATATGTTACAGACATCCCCTAATGCTAATCTTTCTCATAGTTACAAAAAGACTGTTTTCCTAAAACCACGAATGCCTCCAAAACATGAACATGGGTATAATAAAAATGCACATAATA
Organism: Sesamia inferens; assembly: GCA_037179545.1. Lineage (NCBI taxonomy): Eukaryota > Metazoa > Arthropoda > Insecta > Lepidoptera > Noctuidae > Sesamia > Sesamia inferens. The sequence continues at coordinate 7,644,161 of CM073935.1, read as the reverse complement.
CTATTATTAGAGATTTTGCCATACCTCAGCCTTTAAATGGCTGTGCTTTGACTAACAACAATAACAATGAAATAAAAGACACAAATTTTTCCATTAATGATCTTCTTTCAGCTTTACATAATCTTCTCTCCCAGTTCAACATAACACCGTCCAACGCTGCCCAATCATACAATGTATCTCAATCTAGTCATAATGGACCAATCCAATATAATCCAGTGGAACTGCCGCAGTCTAATAAACAAAAAAAGTGATGTCATTCATTTATTAAACAAATATGATCCATTTGTCTTTGCTTTAGCAGAGACTTGGCTCAAACCATTTCATATTTTTAAAATTAATGGTTATTTAACCATTAGAAAGGATAGATCTGATGGGTATGGTGGAGTAGCTATACTTATCAAGAATTCTATCCCTTTTACTTCTATTACATTACCACCTCACAGTGAGGAAATTTCGATTTTAGCTATTCAATTGTATCATATTTGTATTGTTTCTATCTACATTCCTCACCCCTCTTCTTCTATTCTTCAAGAGGTGAATAATCTATTTTCTTTGCTACCAAAACCATTTTTGGTTTTAGGGGACTTTAACTGCCATCACCCATCATGGGGTTGTTCAACATCTAACAGTTATGGGGATGAATTACTAGATATTATAGACTTACACAACTTATGTATCTTAAATTCAGGAGAAGCCACACGTCGGTGTGCACCCAGTCAAAACCAAAGTGCAATTGACCTTTCCATTTGTTCTCCTAGTTTAGCCTCTTTATTAACTTGGCACACTCTTACCTCTACTTATGGTAGTGACCATTTTCCAATAGTTATTAAATACCCTCTTTCCAAGTCAAAACCACAACAACGGAAATCAAATTTAAAACATAAATTACCAAATCGAAATAGTAATGACTGGGATAAATTTAGAGCCACTGTTGACAGTAAGGTTTGCTCCTTGCCTCTCCTTACTGATAGTAATGAAAATACCTGTGCAGAAGCTTTAGCGCACATATTAATTGAAGCAGCAGATGAAGTCTTCCCTGTTAAAAACAAAAATATTAGTACAATCCCTTCACCTCCGTGGTGGGACTCAGAGTGCACAGAATTGTTAAAGAAACGGAAAGAGGCTGAACACAATTATAACTTGGATATGTCTGATAATAATTTTGTAATTGTTACCAATATTATTAATGAAACTAGTAAACTTTTCAAGAAGAAAAAGTTTGAATCATGGCGTAACTTTTGCACATCAATTTCACCGAATACTCATCCTACGATCGTCTGGCGTAATATTCGTAGGTTTAGGTCTATTTATAAAGACCCTGCTCCTATTCCCGATTCTTTAGCCAGTGATTTCCTAAATATATTGGCCCCTCCTTGGGTGCCTGAGGTTATTGAACCTAACCTGCCTCTTGCACCTAACATCCATAATACTTCTGCAACGCTTGGTTTGCCATTTACGCTCAATGAATTAAGGGGTGTTATTTGTAAAACTAAGGACTCCGCGCCGGGCATTGACGGCATCCCATTTTCCTTTTTTGCTCATCTAAATGACGACGTCCTCAATTATTATTTAAATATTGTTAATTCTGTTTTGTACACTGGACATATCCCTGATGAATGGAAACGTCAAATGGTGTTGCCATTCCTTAAACCAAATAAAATTCCATCTGATGCTTCTTCATATCGTCCTATAGTTTTATCTTCTATTTTAATGAAATTAGCAGAACATTTAATAAAAAATCGCCTAGAATGGTATGTTGAAAGTAAGGGCCTTTTAGCAGAATCCCAATATGGATTTAGAAAGGGCAGAAGCACCACTGACTGCTTAAGCATTTTAACATCGGACATTCGGTCATCCTTTTCTAGTAACCATTCCACAGTAGCAGTTTTTCTGGATATAAATGCAGCTTATGATAATGTAGTATTATCAATTTTACAAAATAAACTAAACGCCTTACAGGTTCCATCAATTTTGTCGAATTTTATTATTAAAATTCTGACTGCACGCTCTGTCAACATTCTAATAGAAGATCATGAGGTATCTCGCCTTATATGGAGAGGTCTCCCACAGGGTTCAGTGCTCAGTCCCCTTCTATATAACATTTATACTTTTGATATGGACTCGTCCTTAAACAATCATGTAAATGTTCTTCAATACGCCGACGATTTGTTATTATATTCATCAAGTCACTCTGTTGATCAAGCTTGCTCTTATATAAATTCTGCTTTATCTATTCTTGAGTCTTGGTTGCACTTAAATGGCTTGGATATATCCACGTCTAAAAGTGCAGTAGTTTTATTCACTCGAAAAAAAAATATTCCTTTTGTAAATTTGTTGTATAAAGGAATACCTATTCCGGTAAAAGATAAATTCAGATATCTAGGTGTAATATTAGACTGTAAATTAAGCAGTGTTCCACATTGCGATTATATTGTTAACAAGTGTGAAAAGCACTTAAACATGCTTCGTTGCCTCTCTGGTGTGTGGTGGGGTGCTCATCCCTTTTCATTAAAACTAATCTACAATGCTATTATCAGAAGTACTCTGGATTATGGATTATTTGTTCTGGAACCTGGTAGTATAATGGCTTTTAAAAAATTGGATCGTATCCAGTCAAAAGCTTTACGTATTATTACAGGTGCTATGAAGTCGAGTCCCATTAATGCACTCCAAGTTGAATGCGGGGAAGCACCCCTATATCTAAGAAGACAATTCTTATCAGACAAATACTTATTCCGTATTCTTCAGCTCTCAATTCATCCTCTCATTCCCAAACTGGACTCGCTAATGTTGCAGATGGAATATTCTGATTACTGGTCTCATAAACGTGCTCCATGTTTACTAGTTAGCTATAAAAAGTTCCTATCACTTTCTTCACCTGTTCATCGTTCCAATAAACTCCCCATATTCTGCAGTAGTTATGAAAGTTTTCAGTTCAGTCCCATCATAACTTACGATTGTATAAATAAATCGGATCCCAATTACTGTTCAAAATTTAATTATTTTTTGTCTGAACACTCAGAATACCACCACATTTTTACTGATGCTGCCAAACGTGCTCCAACAGGTTGTGTTGGGGTAGGTGTTTACCATTCCCAATTTAAGATCACACAAAAAATAAAACTACCTCCGGAGACTTCCGTTTTTACAGGGGAATGTTTCGGAATTTTAAAAGCCTTAGAATACATTCGTGTTTTAAAACTAAAAAAAGCAATTATTTTTACTGACTCTTGAAGCGCTCTTCTAGCCATTAATAAATCCCCTTACGAAGACAAGTCGCAGACCTCTATTATTTTATCTATAAGAGAATTTGCGTTTAGAATGACCACTGGGGGCATCTCGCTACAGTTTGCATGGATTCCGGCCCATGCTGGAATCCAAGGCAATGAAATGGCCGATGCTCTAGCTAGTGATGCGGTGCATTGTGGGGACTTAGTCCCATATAAAATTTTCAATTATGACCTTTTAACTCTGCCTAAGGGTTTTCTCCGGGACACCTGGAAGGTAGCCTGGGATACCAGTAGCAGATTGAAAGGACATTACTTTTCTCTTGTCCAACCCGAGATTCCGGAAAAACCATGGTTTGGCAGGGCAAAATTTGGCAAAATGGAGACCTCTATTCTAATACGAATGAGACTGGGCCATGTTTGTTCCCCATCCCATCTTTCCAAATTTCACATTATTGACGATCCCATTTGCTCTTGTGGCACAGATGTAGGCGACCTTAACCATATCTTTTTCTCCTGTCCCTTGTATGACCGTTCTTCCTTCTTCTGTAACCTGTTATCCCTTGATATTGCTTTTCCTACTTCAATACTATCTTTACTTTGTACAAATAGTTTTCCTGTATATAAATGTATAGTCTCATTCATCACCTTAAATAATATAAAGTTGTAAATATTTGCCATTGTAAACTTCATTCTTATATATATATAAAAAAAAAACTGATCCTATATCTCCGTCCTATCCAAAATTCCGTAAAATTTTAAATCCGTTTCCCTACCTTTAGTACCTAACAATCCCAACACACTTGACATTGGCTGAATGCACAAACCGTGCGAAGCCAAAGAAGAAAAGAAAAAAAAAAAAAAAAAAAAAAACATGGTTATTTTTTTATTAATTTATTTCTGACCTGGATTCAAAGTCCTTCAGCCGTATACATATAATATAAAACTTAATACAAAAGCAACTAAAAATGGAATCAAACAAACTATACAGACAATAATACGAAGGATAACAATAAAACTTAAAATTAAAATTAAGTTCTAAAATAAATGACTAAACTTTTACAAACAAACAATCAAACTGAGCTAAATTTTTTCTATTGTTGTTGTAATGAACTTGAAGAGATGAACAAAAAACTGCGGTCTATTTAATAAATCTTTGACGTGGCGGGGTAAACTAATATGTATTGCTGGACGAGTACTATCACTATCACTCTCACTATTGTCAGTGTCAGTTATTTCTTGGAAGAGTAATTGTCGTTGGTTGTTGAATTTTGGGCAAGCGAAAACAAGATGTTGTAAATCGGAAGATTCCTCAGGACAACGTTTACAGTGACTGTTCTGATAGATATTGATTCGATGGAGATGTGTAGGAATAAGGCAGTGACCCAGCCGCATTCTTGATATAATCGTTATGAATTTCCGGCTTCCTTTTGCGCCAAGTTTATCATACCATGGCCTTATTGGTAAGTTTTTCTGCACCTCAGCATACCACTTTCCTTTGGTCTCAACTGTAGTGTCCCAGTGCTCTTTCCAAAGCTTTCGCGAATTGGTTTTGAAGTAAACATAGTAATCGGAGAATGGTACTTGTGATTGACTGTCATCTCGATTAGAATCTGTATGTGTTATAGTATCAGCAATCTCATTACCGTCTATACCACTGTGGGAGGGAACCCATATAAATTCTATATTAATGCCTCTGTTGTACAAATTATCTATGAGAGTACATATTTTAAATAAAATGTAGTTAGTTTTGTAGGACCGAAGTCCATAAAACAATGAAGTTAAAACGCTTTTAGCATCAGTGACTAGAACAATATTTACATTACTTACACTACTAGTTATATACATTAGACATTTAAGGATAGCATAGCTTTCTGCAGAAAAAATGCTAAAATTGCTATTTAACTGAATGCTTTCACTGTAATTGGCTTGTGGATCATAAAAGGCTGCTCTTACATTTTGTTCTTTTTTAGATCCGTCTATATATATAAAATAACAATCAGGTCTTTTATGTTTGAATTCTAAGAAATCTGTTTTATTTTTTATTAAATCTAAATGAAACTTATTTCTATCATAGTTTATGAGACTGTTATATGAGCATTCATAAATTGGCCATTTCTTACATTTATGTACGTCTTGCATTTTACTTTTAACATGACTATAAATAGTTATAATTTCAGTTCCAGAAAGAAGTGACTGAGGAGATATAGTAGGTGTGGGCATGAAGTGCATAGCCTCTCTCATGTTGTGAAGTTTAGTGTTGAGAGGATTTTCTGAAGCTACTAACTTTAAAAAGAATCTTTCTGCTAGTTGAAGCCTTCTAAGGAACAAGGGGGGTATGCAAGTTTCCACTTCTAATGAGTTTATAGGAGTAGAGCGCATTGCTCCACAAATTAGTCTTAACCCTATATTTTGTATTACATCCAGTTTGTGGAGGTAGGAATTATTAGCATTTAAGTAAGCTAAGCTACTGTAATCAAAGTGGCTTCTGACTATGCTTTTATACAACATACTCATAGTTTTAGGATCTGATCCCCAGTAAGTACCTGCTAAATGGCGTAAGATATTTATACTTCTCATAGCTTTCTTACTAATATAGTCTATATGTTTATCAAATTTTAAATGTGAATCAATTACTACACCCAAAAATTTATGATAGTCAACAATGGGAATTTCTGTATTATTATAAAGAATTTTCATGACTGTATTTTCCTTACTGAATATTAAAAGTGAACTCTTTTCTGGACTCACTTCTAATTTAAGTTTGTTATGATAATATCTATACAATTGGTTTAAAGCATTATTTATGTTATTTTTAGCTATATCTATATTTTGATTTATACTATATAATAGTAAATCATCTGCAAATTGTAAGATGTTGACCGTTTCAGTATTGACATATTTCAAAATCTCTGAAGTATATAGATTGTACAGCAAGGGAGACAAAGTAGCACCTTGCATAGTTCCTTTATAAGCAGATCTAGGGCCGTGCAGTTTATTATTGTACTTTACATAAATAGTTCGATTACTTAAAAATTCAAATAACCATTTCAAAGTACTTCCTGGAATGCCAATGTCACATAAAACTTCAATAAGCTGTTCTATAAATTACATTACATTATCAAAAGCACCTTTAACATCTAAGAAAACACAAACCATGTTAGAATTACTGAGTTTGACTTGTTTAATGTCATGAATCAAAGACACAAAGCTTTCCGAGCAACTTTTACCTTTTCTAAAACCATGCTGAATTTCAGGAATTAAATTATTACTTTCTGAAAAGTATTCCAAACGTAGCTTTAGCATATTTTCAAATAACTTTCCCAAGCATGAAGATAGCGATATAGGCCTGTATGAAGAAGCAGTATTTATAGGTTTATTTAGCTTTAATATTGGAATGACACATTGAGTTTTCCAGGATATTGGTATAATATGACTTTGCCAAAGTTTGTTATATATACAAAGTAGTATTTTTTGAGCATTTGGATGTAGCCTTTTAATAAGTAAATAGGGTAAATTATCTAATTGCATGGAACACGTGTGAGCACGATCTATTTGCTGTAAAGCATCTATTTGTTGGGTTAGTCGTTTATTGACTTGATAGTGCTATGGCTGTTGAGAGTATGTCATGCTCACTCAAATGTCTCGCTGGTGGTGGCGTGTGTGTTGGGTCATTAGGTTCCCTTCAATATGGTTGAGCTGAATGATGCTGATCCATACGTCATGTTCGTGAACGGACGCCGTCAGAGGGGACTGGTCATCTCTTAGCTGCTACGGCGTATGAGTGTCCATGGAGTTTCTTGCCCGTTCTTCTCCATAGGTACCTACTTTTTGGAATGGGCGACTAGCTTCACCTTACTGACTGACCGAACTTCTGACAATTCAAAAGTGCCTGTAACTGGTTTTTGAAGTGAAACTTCTTTAGGCACGCTTGACTTGGGGAGTAAACTCGCGAAAGCGTTACGAAAAATATTACAAAAATGATCGGGCAAGGCGAACGGAAAGCAAAGTATAGTCCTATTTCGTCTGTAATACAACGAAGCAGTTGGCACATGTAAATATTGCATGACATGCCGTGTATAAAGTTGTGGGTTCGCATCTCGCCGAAGATAATGTATATTTTTTGGATCTTTTTAAGATTTGTTAACAATTGAGTCGAGTATGAAGTTGTGAGTTCGCATCTCGCCGAAGGCAATATATATTTTTTGGATCTTTTTAAGATTTGTTAACAATTGATTACCTAAGAGCACAAATAATTTATAAATTTCGTTCTGTTCTGGCCTTTATATTGTTTTATATATTTTTGCTGAACATTTCTGATATAATTGAAAGTATAGAAGTTTGAAGATATCGTCACAATACGATAATTGGACACAAAGTACAAATTGCTTTCGAGCAGGCGCGTGCGCTCCTTAGAAGCAGATAAGCATTGCATACCCTAATAATTTTCTAAAAAAATATATAATAATTACATTAAAATAATTTATATACTACAAACTTAAAACTGAAAGACTGTTGATAACACTGCCATCTATTGGGGCTAATGCAAACTACTAACACACATTACAATGCTGTCCGCGCAACTCAACTTCGTCACGACGCTCGCGCCAGTTCGCGTAGCGACATAAGCAGTTACTAATGTGCCTCTTCCATACGCGTCTGTGAATAAAATTATTTGCTTGTGTGCATAATCTTCCTTTCTTGTGTGATAACGCCGGGTCTTGTCCGCTGTATACGTCATCGAGACAAACTTCATCAGAAACTGAAACTAACACCCGATAATGAGATACTTTCAGTTACTTACAAACGCTACAGAAACTTCTGCAATAATCTATTGAAAAAACTAAAAATAAGATACGACCGAGTACAACTCCAGAAAGCGGGTAAGAATAATAAGCTTATATGGAAATTTATCAAAAGCAATATTTTCAGACAGAAAAAGCTAGTCGCTCCGCTTGATCTTTTATCACCCTACTTGCACCCATCAGAAGCAACGAATAATGTAAACAACTACTTTGTTAACGTTGGCAAAAACTTAGCTGAGAAGACCTTTTCTAGAAATTCAATTACTCAATATACGCCGGTGACATATAACTCTCTGGGCTCTTTTGTACTATTAGAGACAGACGCCCGGGAAGTATTATGTCTAATAGATGGGCTTAAAGACGTTTGTGCTGTTGGGTGGGATAACATCCCCAATATCGTACTAAAACGATTCAAACACCTTATTGCACCGCCACTAACACACATCTTCAACTTATGCCTAAGTAAAGGATTATTTCCGAAACTGCTTAAAAAAGCTGTCGTAAGCCCAGTTTTTAAAGCTGGGGACAAAAACAATGTCACTAATTATAGACCCATTGCAGTATTAACAGGCCTTTCAAAGATTTTGGAAAAAATCATAAACACTAGATTGATTAATTATCTTGAAAAGAACAATTTACTCTCTGATCAACAATTTGGGTTTAGGCCAAAAAGGTCAACAAATCAAGCAGTTCATAAATTGACAAATCTCATTTGTTCTAATCTGGATAACGGCATGTTCACAATTGGGATCTTCTTAGACCTTGCCAAAGCATTTGACACCATTTCTTGTTCCATATTATTGCAAAAACTAGAAAAAATTGGAATAAGAGGAACACAATTAAAATTACTTTCTGACTATCTTAGTGATCGTCACCAGTGTGTGAAAATTGGTCAGCACAAAAGTTCTGACCTGAAAAATAGTGATTTCGGAATACCCCAGGGCAGTATTTTGGGCCCTACCCTTTTCTTAATCTATATAAATGAGTTAAGCAGCCTGTCACTTCAAAACGGTGTCATTATGTCTTATGCTGATGACACAGCTCTCGTGTTTTCAGGTAAATCTAAAGAGGAGGTCTATGCACTAGCACAAAATGGTTTCAACATAGTGTCTAATTGGCTTCATAATAATCAGCTGACACTAAATTCAGATAAAACCAATTACATGTTATTTACTATGAAAAATACTAACATATGTACTACTAACCTTAACATTTATGCTCACAATTGTTATATGAGTATGTCCGCTGACACAGCATGCACTTGCCCTACATTGCAAAAAACTGACCATATAAAATATCTAGGTGTCACAATTGATGATAATCTTAACTTCCGTAAACATGTTGACTTATTATGTACTAGAGTACGTAAATTAATATACGTTTTTAAAAATTTGCGCAACATAGCAAACTTTACTTTAATTCGGCAGGTATACATGGCTTTGTGTCAGTCCATTCTTACCTATTGTATAAGTTCCTGGGGTGGTGCCCCAAAAACTATACTTCTGCCTTTGGAACGAGCCCAAAGAGCAATCCTAAAGGTCGCCAGCTTTCGTCCTTTCAGATTCCCCACCCACCAGCTTTACAGTGAATGTAAAGTGCTAACAGTACGCCAGTTATTTATTTTGAATATAGTACTACTCCAGCACGCTGATATTGGTTTTAGCCCTGTACCTTTTGGCAAGAGAAGAAAGGATTTAGTTTGCACTAACACACGGACGAAACATGCTTTTACTAACAGATTTTATTTATTTCTCGGACCATATTTATATAACAAATGTAACAAACTACTACAGATATACAGTGAAAGCTCAAATAAATGTTGTGTAATGCTAACTGAATATCTACAAACCCTCAGTTACACAGATACGGAAAAAATTCTGGAGGTGTTAAAATAAAATGAGTAGTTTAGTAAGTTAAGTTATATACTAATAAATAAGTAGAGTTAATGTATTATTTAAGTTTTTAAGACAATTTTTCATTGCTTAGTCTTAAATACCTACTTTTGTCATATGTTTATTATTATTATACTATAGCCATCAAATATCCTTGCTGATGATAGCCTGAAACACAGGTTTAAATAAACCTAGTTCGGGTGGTCCCAACATTAGTTTTAGATCGTAATTTTAAAGATTTGTATTATGTACTAGACTACAGTAAGTTAGCTTTTACGATTGTTATTGTTAAGATTTTTATTACTATACAAACAGATTTTTTGTACATTAATTGTTGTTGTTGATCTATGTTTTTTAATAAATTTCATTTCATTTCAAATTTCATTTCATTTCATTTCAATCTTTGCGTACGTGGGCGTGTAATTTCATTCAAATTTTTAGGCCGAACAAGCACAGCTTCTAATAATGCGGCGAATTTAAGAAGTTCACAAATATAGCATGATTGTTGATGAAATATAATATAAAATTTTACGTAATCATCATAGTAACAATATTAATGTATTTTGAAATAATCTTTTTTTCCCGCGAATTAATTCCAACTTTCCCGAAATTCGGTAATTTGTAAAAAGTGACAACACTATTTTGACGGTATTATTATAAGCGATGCGCCAACATGCCGCGTGCCCTGCCTCCCGCCGCCCGCGTCAGGGTTGCATACCGCACATGTATTACGTTAACTCTTTATGCGAAATAATATTAATTTTTTGAAGTGAAACTTCTTTGCGCACGCTTGACTTGCGGAGTAAGCTGGCGAACGCGTGACGTAAGCGTTACGAAAAGTGATCGGGCAAGGCGAACGGAAGTTAAGTGGGGGATATAAGCACAGAGGCGCCCGTGGCGCGAGCTTAGTACTACAAGGTCTACAACGAGTTATTTTTTTTTTTTCAATAAAAATAGAAGATCTATGCAAAAATATTAATTTACCAATGAAACCATGAAATAAATTTAAATATTTATAGAAAATTAATATATGTATATGTGTATACATGTATATATTGTACACACACATATATATATATATATATATATATATATATATATATATATATATATATATATATATATATATATATATATATATATATATATATATATATATATATATATATACATAATTACATACAGATGGAGCGAAAGAAGTTTCACTTCAGTCGTGTGGTCATAAGCACACTCGTATTTTTTATTTGAAATAAATGCTTTGATTTGATTTGATTTGATTTAAGCCTGGTGTAGTGTCTTTCCTACTTTGTAATGAAGCAGTCATTTCATTAAAAGAAAAAGGTTTATTAAGAAAAGAATTAGCTGCATTTTCTTGAGCACTATGAAACAATGATAATAACCTGTTTACATTAAAGCTGTGGTTGTCTGATAGATTATCTAGAAAAGTTGGAATCCATGAATCATCAAAGTTCTTATTGTGACTACTATTTCCAATTCTCTTAAATTTTTTAACATAATCCCAAATCCTAGAAACTGGAGTCATTCTATTAAAGCTGCTACACAATTTTTTCCATGACTCTGTGCTCTCGATTTTAATAGTTCTTTTCTTTTGAGCATCTAGTTTTTTATATTCTATAAAATTAGCTATAGTGGGACATGACTTATATTGCCTTAAAGCTTCTTTAGATGCATTCACGGCTACCTCACACTTTGCATTCCACCATGGAGCAGGTTTTTTACGGATAACATTACTGTTTTTTCTCTTACGCTTAGGAATAGTTATATCTCTTAAATCATTTAAAGTATTTACAAAACTATTATACAATTCTAGGCAATCTTCAGACTCAATGGTTAATTTGGAAAAGAAATTTTCAGATAGAGCATAAAATTCAGACCAGTTAGCTTTACTATAAATAAATCTTTCTTCCACAGGACCTACTTCATAAATGCATGGTTGAATATTTACATAGAGGGAAACTGGATAGTGGTAGCTGCCTAAAGGATCATCCTGAACCTGCCAATTACACAAATGAGCAATCGAAGGACTAACAAGAGTGACATCTATTGCAGAAGCCTGCCTGTTGGGATATGGACATGTTGTTGGAGTACCATCATTTAATATGCAAAAATCTAAGTCATCAATTAAGTTATATATATTATTTCCTCTATTATTATTGCTATTGCAACCAAAACTGATATGATGTGCATTAAAGTCACCCATAATAATGCAAGGTTTGGGAATATTATTAAAAATATTCCTAAGCTTATTAGTATTAAATCTGCCACTTTTAGGTGGACAATATACACAAAGTATACTGATATTCCCCGATTTTGTCTCAAAATTTATGGCTATGTTTTGGATATTTTCATGAAAGTTAGTGTTCAATACAGAATATTTCAACCCATGTTTAATTAAAATACCTACACCATTGCATCTATTTTCAGAGTTCTTGTAAATAAAATTGTAATTTGGAATATAAGGGATAATAGATTTATTAGTAAGCCAAGTTTCATTAAGCAGACAAATGTCTATTTTCTTATCTTCAAGTAATTTATGTAACAATGTTTTCTTGCTCTGTAAACTTTGTATATTGAACTGAACTATATGTAAATAATCCTCCATTAAACTAAGTTTGATATAAATATTTCTTTTATTTTCTTAGTTGTTAAAGGTTCTTTATTTTTGTTATTACCTAGGGCCAATAATGATTTTACAATAGCATTCAGGATAATGTCATTATTGATAATTGTATCTACATCTAAAGACTTTTTTACATTATTTACATTCAGAGGTGGATAGGCCTTCAAATCATTAGATCAGGGGGGAGAAAGTTCCCTTGAACGAACGTGTAGCAAAGAAAGTTGCGCCATCTACACTTCCCGACCTAAAACCATATCATAGATGTCTCTGTAAACAATTTGAAAAATAAATATTTTGAATTTTTATGAAAAAATATGATAAATTTTTAATAATTAGAAGGAGATCATTTAAATTACCAATTGTCGTATCCAATCAATACCAATACCAATCGTCGGTCTCCGTGGCGTAGCGGTCAACACGCCTGCCTGCGACGTGGAGGCCCCGGGTTCGATCCCCGGTCAGGTCATGATGGAAAACGATCTTTTCCTGATTGGCCTGAGTCTTGGATGTTTATCTATATATGTATCTATTATAAATATAGTATCGTTGAGTTAGTATCCCATAACACAAGTCTCGAACTTACTTTGGGGCTAGCTCAATCTGTGGGATTTGTCAAAAAAAAAAAAAAAAAATTTCAATTAAATTTCCTTTTTAAAAATCCTTGTTCTGGCAACCTTATCAGATCATTTTGTTAATTGGTAACAGGAACCTAACATGGTTCACAAGTAGGGTTACCAACTATTTTCACAAAAAAACGTATAAAGTGGTTTGGATAGGAAAAAAATAAAGTATTAGGTAGAAAAAAGTATTTTTAAAATTTTATGTTTTTATTACATTAAAAACGTATTTTTGTGTGCTTTTAGCACATGCCAACAATTTTTTGTCATCTTTAAAGGTTACAAAGCTTGCTTGACAATTAACATTTAAAGGAGAACGGCCACGACCCATCCAAAAAAAAAAAACCCAAGCCTAATGCAAAAATTTAATATATCATATTTTAAATTAAAATTAGTATAGTTGTTCTGAGATATGATTGTTGCTGAATTCAGTGGCTAACATGTTTTTTGGCCATTAAAGTTATTAATTAGCATAGGCGCTCAAGGAAAACAATATATTATTTATAAATTGTCATTATTTCATATGATTACTATACAAAAGGACTCTAGAAAGTTAACAATGCTTATATGTATAAGTGATATGTTTATATATAAGTAGTATATATAAACATTGTAATGTCCAGGGTTCAAGCTACTGAGCAATGAAAGACAAAGCTAGGCAAGAAATACAAATTTACTTAACGACTACAATCTTTCTTATGATTTACTTAATGACTACAAGTTTCCTTGCAATACGGACGAGCCGAACCAATAAACTTATTTAACATTAGTATGGTACTGTTCCAAGACCAGCTAGCTTCCCGTGTACCGTGGCGAGTACGTCACTTAGCGATCGGTTCAAATCCCGTGGGTAGCGGAAGAAGGTCAGGGTCGAGCAAGTCAGCAAAGGCCGGGTCTTGATCCGCAACAATTTGCCAGAAGGGTAGGGGCGTTTCTACAGGCTGATGACAAAATAAAACAGTCAGCCTTGTTAAACATACAAGCTAAGTAACCTACACTTCGTTAAATAGTCGTAAGCACTTACCCCGTTTCTCCTGTCACGAGCACAACAATTAATAAGTTTGCACTGACAACAACACGTATATATATTTCGTAGTAATTTCCGAATATGACCAATAGTTTTAATTTAAAGGACTTTTGTGCAAATCACTCCAAGCAACGATACCTCTTCTGTCTGTCACCTCTTGACAGCTTCCGATCCCCCGTCTTTTTTCAATTTATTTTTATTCTACCGTCACGTGTCCGTCGTCTAATCTCACTTTATCAAAACCATTGGAGTGAGCCTAGTAGCGCCATCTAGTGTTGGGCTTACGAGCTACAATAGATCATTACAATATCCCCTCTCCTCTAAAGAATCCAACCGGATTCAAACCAAACGTTTAAGATCACAGGAATGCCATTTTCCTAAATCTTTGCCTCTGAGACTCTTTAATCTGTAAACGTCCGTTGACACCTTCTCTGCTATGACGGCCTTTTCAAACTTAGGGGCTAATTTAGCCATGAAACTCTTATTAGCATTCGATAGGAGCTTAGTGCGTTTCCAAACTAAATCACCAACTTTATAATTACATATGCGGCGTCTCTTATTGTACTGTTCGCTGTTGGTCTCATGTGATTGCCGTATTTTTTCACCAACCTCGTCATAAATCCTACTTCTGAAGGCTATATTTTCCATAAATGTTCTTTCGTTGGGTACAATCGGTTCGTCTGGTTCAAAACTATAGGGTTTCATACCTTGGATCTTCGTCTCTCGTCCAAAAAACAAATATGACGGTGTCTTCCCAGTTACTTCATGCACTGATGTCCTGATTGCGTGTCCTATGTGTGGTATGTACTTGTCCCATTCTTTGTGATTATCTTCAACGTAAGAAGCTATAGCTGAACCAATTACTTTGTTTACCCGTTCAGTGGGGTTGGCCTGAGGGTGGTAGTAAGGGGTATACCATAGTTTCACACCATACCCTGAAACTAGTTCTTTGAATTGGTTGGATACAAATTGCTTTCCATTATCACAAACTATTACACTAGGGGTTCCGAACATTAGAAAAATCTGTTCTTCCAGTATTTTCGTTATAGTTGATGACTTCCCATTTCTGAGTGGATATAGGAAACAGAATTTGCTGAACCAGCACGTAATAACTAGCAGCATAGTATTGCCATGCTTGGATTTTGGGAAGGGTCCCATCAGATCCATGGATATTATCTGGAAGGGTTCCGTTACCTCTCGTTGCTTTCCCATTAGGCCAGATGGCCTACTTTGTGTGTGTTTGTATTTCGCACACACCTCACATTTCCTTACATAGTTTTTCATGTCCTGAATCAAATTCGGCCAGAAATATTGCTGTCTCACGCGGTTGACTGATTTTTTGACACCGAAGTGACCAGCTGAGGGGTCATCATGGCATTCTTTTAGGATTCCTTGACGAAGCTTTTCTGGAATTACAAGCTTCCAACTGTCATTTTCATTGGGGAATTGTTACGGAATTAAACGAATAACCATGAATTATGGCTTTTATTAACTTATAAAAGTTACATAGGAATGACAGACAGGTAATAGAGTTTTAATAAATGTGTCAACTATACAGGAAACATTCAGCCAGTAGGTATACCACCTCATTCTTCCCCAGTAGAGTTTCCATCCCCCATTAATAATCCATTATATAATCTTTAAAACGAGATGGTAATCTTCGAACACGTTTCCTGCTTGTATCCGGCTGTCTAGTGTCCGGCTGTGAAGTTTCCGGCTGTGAAGTGTCCGGCTGTGAAGTTTGGGGCTGAGACTCGGTCGGAGGTACATCGCCTCGTTCCTCTTGCTCATCTAGGACATTGTCTTGCTCTTGTATTTCTTGCTCATCGCAATTTGGGAAGGGTGCCAGTTGCCTATTCGACACCGTCGTGGTGCTACCGTCTGCGCGTCTTATCAAAGAATAATAAGGACTGGTTTCGATAAGTTCGGCTTCCTCCACCAGGGGATCTGACTTCGAGTGGCGAACATTCTTCTTTATCAGGACCGGCCCAGGGGAAGACAGCCATGACGGTAAAGAATCCCCATTAGGTGATCTTCTAGGGTACGCAAAAAGTTTCTCATGAGGGGTGGCGTTGATCGCTGTACACAATAAAGAACGGACGCAATGAAGGGCGTCTTTTATTACTGTTTCCCAATTCTCCGTAGCAAGTCCTTGGGAGCGCAATTTGAGCTGGATTGTGCGCCAGAGAGTTCCATTTAAGCGTTCAACTTGCCCGTTACCCTGTGGGTTGTACGGTGTTGTTCTTGAGGATGCAATATTTGAGTCCCTGAGAAAGTTTTTAAATTCTTCTGACATAAAACAAGTGCCTCTATCACTATGTATATATAGTGGTTGGCCGAAAGTGAGGAACAGATCCTTTAGGCACTTGATGACAGTGGAGGAGGTCATGTCTTTGCACGGATAAGCGAAGGGAAACCGACTGTATTCATCTATGATTGTTAGTATGTATTTGTTATTAGTATTGGAAGGAAGAGGGCCTTTAAAATCAATATTTAATCGTTCAAATGGTGATGTAGCTTTAATTAGTTTGCCCTTTACCTTCAAGAATCTTGGCTTTATCTCAGCGCAGATCTTGCAGCATGCCGTCATCGATTTGACATCGTTAGCTGAATAAGGAAGGTTTTTAGAGCGTACCCAATGGTACATCCTAGCAACACCAGGATGACCCAGGGCGTCGTGGAGTCCTTTCAATTTATTAACATTCATGTAAGCGCTGACTCGGGATAGAGCGTCTGCTGCCGTGTTTTGGGACCCAGGTCTGTATATGATATCATATTTGTAACAGGATAACTCTAGTCTCCAGCGCAGAATCTTTTCGTTTTTGATTTTGCTATTATGGTTTTGATTAAACATGTAAGACACTGATTTTTGATCGGTAATGAGAAGGAAGTGTTTCCCAATGAGATAGTGTCTCCATTTCTTGAGACTCTCGACAATTGCGCAGGCTTCTTTCTCTATCGATGAATGTTTGCATTCTGAGTTAGACAGAGTTCTTGAGAAAAAGGCGACGGGGCGTCCTTTTTGAGTCAGTGTCGCCGCTATGGCAAAATCCGATGCGTCTGTTTCACAGTGAATGTGTCTCTGTCGTCAATCGCCATCAGAGTTGCCTTTTTAATGTCGTTTTTAATATCTTCGAAACATTTTCGTGCAACCGAAGTCAATGGAAATGTGCAAACGCCTGTCAGCGGTTTTATTTTCTCAGAAAATCTCTCTACCCATTTAGCATAGTGAGCGAACATGCCTAAAGCGCGTTTAAGTTCGCTGTTTTTGGTGGGAATAGGCAGTTCTAGCAGCGGTTTTAGTCTATCGGCGTCTGGTTTAATAGTGTTATTCTCGACGGTGTATCCGAGTAGATTAATTTTTGTTTGATGGAAAACACTTTTTTGCTCATTCAGCGTCAGATTGTACTTCTTAGCAGCTTCCAAAAAGCATCGTAGATTCTCTTTATGTTCGGTTTCGTTTTTACCACATACTGTCACGTCATCGAGGTATGCGAAAGTTCCCTTTAGTTTTTCTTTCGTAATGATGAAATCTAAAGTCCTTTGAAATGCTGCCACGCCGTTGGTCACACCAAACGGGATTCTTGTAAATTGGTATAGTTTCCCACATGCTTCAAACGCCGTATATTTTTTTTCTGCCATTAGAATGGGCACTTGATGATATGCAGATTTTAAGTCAATCTGGCTGAAAATTTTATATTTTGATACTTTTGACACCACGGTTTCTATTTTCGGTAATGGAAACGCGTCTAATTCAGTAAATTTATTGATAGTCATAGAATAGTCTATGACAAGACGTTTCCTATGAGCCCCGCCTCCTGCAACGAGAACTTGAGCTCTCCAAGGTGAGTTGCTCGTTTCTATGACTCCATGCTCCAACAGTTTCGATATTTCCAATTTAATAAAATTTTCATCCTCTTTGCTATAGTGTCGACTTTTCACGGCGATTGGACGAATCCCCGGAGATAGGTTGCTGAAGACGGAAGCCGGCGGGACAGAGGCCTGCATCACGCTACAAATTTGTAATGGTTCATTCGGACCTCCTAATTGGAATTCAATTTTAGAATGCTCCTTTAAGATGTCGTGGCCGATAATCACATCGGCGCAGAGGTTGTCCACAATGAGGAGTGGTGTTTGTTTGTAGTTGTATTTGTTGAGGGATATGGTGGCGAAACAAATACCTTCGACAGGTGATATCTGGTTAAGCGAAGCTAAATTCACAGACTGTGAACATGGTTTCCAACGTAATGCCATTAAGCGAGCAGTTTTGCCATTAATGAAGCTAACGGAGCTCCCCGTATCGATGAGGGCGTCGGCTTTGTATCCGTTAACTGTAATTTGAACTGTGGCACCTTTGAGACTAATAGGTGAAGCAGCAGATATGGCGCCGCAATGGGATGGTCCATCTTCATCAGGATTGGTTGAGTCTTCGGTCGAGATAGAGTTACTAGTAGCGGCACCTGCGGATCTGCATACGTTAGAAAAGTGGCCTCTTTTGGAACATAAGTTGCAGATGGCACGGAAGGCTGGGCATTTGATCCTTTGGTGGATGCTCCCACCACAGAAATAGCAACGCCTTGCTGGTCGCGTGGATGGTTGGATAGTGGCTTGCGAGATGGGACGTCGTGCTGTTGGTGTCGTTGCCGCTAAGGTTTGTGAACTTTGTTCTGAGAGGACGGCACTGGAGTGGGGATGTGGTAAATCACTAAGTGTATGTGAATCCTTTTCAGCTGTC
The DNA here is from genome assembly GCA_037179545.1 of Sesamia inferens. Lineage (NCBI taxonomy): Eukaryota > Metazoa > Arthropoda > Insecta > Lepidoptera > Noctuidae > Sesamia > Sesamia inferens. The sequence continues at coordinate 7,625,217 of CM073935.1, read as the reverse complement.
TCGAGCGCTATAGCTTTTCCAATTGTTTCAGTCAGGGTGAGATCATTGGTTTCTAATAGACGTTCTTTGATTTTGCGAGAAGCCAGCCCGGAGATTAGTACACTACGAATAGCCTGTTCTTCGTGTTCATCAGCAGTTACCGCATTAAACGAGCAGTCTTTAGCCGATAGGCGCAAAGCTCTAACATAATCGGCAACAGTTTCATCGGCGCGTTGCCTTCTGTTGAAAAGCATATGTCGGGCTAAGGTAGTATTTTTAGTTTTGATGTACATACCGTTTAGCGTCTTGATAGCATCTTCATAAGTTTTACAAGTTTTGACGTGTTTGTATATAGACGCTGACAGATGATTTATTAATAGTTTAAGCTTCAGGGTACCTGGGATTTCATTGGGCTTAGCTTCTTCCGACAGAAAGCTTTCGAAGGTCGTTATCCAATACAGCCATTGAGAGTCCGCCTCTACAGCATCAGGTTCAATATCAAATTTGTCAGGGCGTAAATATTTGGCGAGAGATGAGATCGCAGTTGATTCATCTTTAGGCATTATAATATAAGTTAATAAAATTGTTACGGAATTAAACGAATAACCATGAATTATGGCTTTTATTAACTTATAAAAGTTACATAGGAATGACAGACAGGTAATAGAGTTTTAATAAATGTGTCAACTATACAGGAAACATTCAGCCAGTAGGTATACCACCTCAGGAATTGTTTCAATTGTATGTATTTCCATAATTGTCCTTGACTGATTATCCAATCCGAATCATTTTTCCCAGAGAGTACCAGATCCTCTTTTGATTTATACCACTCATCTTTATGTTCTGGTTTTATTTCTATAATGTTAATTTCTTCTTCAATCGCTCTTGATAAGGCGTCTGGTACAGTGTTATATTTACCTTTGCGATGGACTATTTCGTAATCAAATTGTTGTAAGCGCATAGCCCATCTTGCTAAACGTCCGTGGGGGTCTTTGTTTCGGTGTAGCCACTGAAGGGCACTATGGTCGGAAATTAACTTAAAATGATTTCCTTCTACATATGGTCGAAATTGTTCTACAGCATGCAGAACACTTAATAGTTCTCGTTCCGACGCTGAATACTTGCATTCTCTTTCTGTCAGTTTTTTGCTAGTGTAAGCAATAGGGACCTCCAGATTATCGACTATTTGGAACAAAACTCCCCCAGTTCCCCTGTTAGAAGCATCACATTGAATAGAAAAGGGTTTTGTAAAGTCCGGTACCCTCAGCACTGGTGTAGAAGTTAGTGCAGTCTTTAATTTTAAGAAGGAGTCTTCTGCCTCCTTATTCCAAACAATGCGTTTAGTCTTCTTGCCACCCTTAGTTAGTTCATGTAATGGAGCTGCAACAATGGCAAAATTTTCCACAAACCGCCTGTACCAGCTTACTAAACCAATAAAACGCTTTAGCTCCGTGTATGTCGCAGGCCTGGGGTATTCGAGTATAGCTTTAACTTTGTCCGGGTCTGTACGTAACCCTTCCTTATCTACAATATAGCCTAAGTATTTTAAGGATGATCTTGCAAATACGCATTTTTCCAGATTGATCGTCAAGCCTGCTTTCTTAAGCTGATTTTTTACATGTGTTAATGACGATAAATGACCGTCAAAATTGTCGTCACAAATGACGATATCATCTAAATAAGTGAACACTCTACTTTCGAATTCAGGGGTGAATAACCGATCCATCAAACGTTGCTGTGTTTGAGATGCATTACTTAGCCCAAATGGCATGACCTTGAACTGAAAAAGCCCTTTTCCAGCGAGTCCGAACGCTGTCTTTTCCTTGCTTGTTTCTTCTAGTGGTATCTGCCAGAAGGCTGATCGTAGGTCGATAGTTGATAGGAAACGAGCATTTTTTAGGCTATCTAAAATGGTGGTAACCCTCGGCAGTGGATAAGAGTCTTTCACTGTAACTTTATTTAATTGACGACTGTCGAGACATAAACGATTCTTTCCCGAAGATTTCTTCACCAATAATACCGGGGAACGCCATGAACTGAAAGAGGGTTCTATTACGTCATTGTTCAGCATTTCCTGGATCTCCTTTTCAAGTTCCGCCATGATTGGAGGAGCCAAGGGGTACTGTCTGTGTTTGATGGGCAAACTATCTCCTGTGTCAATCCTATGCTTGATTAACGTGGTTCTTCCTAAACCTTTACCAATCTCTGCTGCCATTTCCTCCAATAATTTGTCCAGGCACTTTGCCTGTTGAACAGAAAGTTCGCCCCTCGAAACCACAGGTTGTGAGACGTTAATTTCCGTAATGTCAGCGGCTGGTTTTCCTGCTCCTACAATTAAATTAAATGACTCAAAAAAATTCATACCTAAAATAATATCATGTTTTATAGAGTTCATGATATAAAAATCTACCACGTTGTATTTCCCCGAAAATTCAATAGGTAAATGAACAATGAAATCCAATGTATGGTAGGTCCCATCAGCCGTCGATATCATCTCTTTATCGACTTTACGTTCTGAAAACCCCAATTTCTTCATTTTTGTTGCAAACTTCTGCGAAATGACCGATACCGTTGCTCCAGAATCCAATAATCCCACAAACGACTGATTCAAGATTTTTATCTCCGCATAATATCGATTGTCTTGGTAGTGCTTATTAATATTACAGATCTTACCTGTTTTAAAGAAAATCGAAATGGTATGTAGCCATTGTCGCCACTCCTCCGTAGTGGAGTGACTTAGTTTTTCGGGGTACGACCGGCCGACATCGACTCCGAATTGTCGTTTCCCTTATCGGTAGTATTGCATGAACATTTGTTTGTGGTCTTTCCGAAACGACCACATCTGTAGCAGAAGAGTCTTTGTTTTGGCAACTTACAATCTCTGAAACGATGCCCTGGGGTTCTGCAGTTCCAGCATTTTGTTGAGGGTACTTCCTTGTTATCTATAGCTGCCACCTCAGTCGTGTGATCATTTCGCAATGTCTTAGAGGTGCTTCCTTTATACGCTAAATCTCTTTCCAGAGATTTATCACTTTGGGTAGGTTCCTTGAAATTATCACAGCTTATCTTGGTGCGTTCAATAATCCTTAGAATGGATGTTAATTCGCTCACTGAATCGAACGTGTCTCGGCATACGGCCTTCTGCAAGTAGGGTTGTAAATTCCTTCTAAGTATTGCCACTTTTTGTGTTTCTGTGATAGGAGTGGGTAGCCGATTAAACATATTCTGCATAATAGCTATATATATCAAAATACCTTCCTGGTTGCTTTGTGTTCTCCGTTTAATCTCCTCTAATAGTTCCTCTTGGTAGCATGGATGCTGAAATGTGTCCAACAATAGCCTCACTAATTGAGCCCAGTTACTTACTGCACCTTTATTGGCCCTAAACCATATTAGTGCTTCTTCTTCGAAGAAGTCTATGGCATAACGAAATAAGTCTTCATCGGCAGCATTCCTTGCTTCTTTAAGTTCCTCAATTCTTTCCAAGAACGCGTTCACACTTACAGTACCCTTACCACTAAATTTGACACCCCAATCTTTAATGGGGACCAACTTACGTTTGCAGAAGCCATCATCAAACGTGGATGACCTTTGTATGCCCTGATGATGTGAGAAAAGACTACGTTTCTCTAAATGCGAACGTGGTAAGTCAGCGTTGGCAACAGCAGACTGCAATGCATGATTCTGGTGATTTTCCGTATCACCATCCATAGGTAGGGAAGATTTTCCTGAGACTCGGTGCTTTTCCAATTGATCCATTATCTGAACAGCTTCCTTTCCCAGGGATCTCTGTAAAATATCTTTGTCATGTTCCGAAATTAAATCTTCTTCCTCACTTTCTTCTCGCTGAAGTTGCTTTAGCGACGACAAGGTATCCTGAATGTTCTTTAGCAAAGTCATGTGTTTCTCAATGTCACTAGGCTCAGATGGAATAATGAGTTTCGCACGGTTCGATAAGTGTGTCAAACGAGAGTGTATACGACTATAAAACGAATGTTCGGGACTGTGCGATACCTCAGTTACAAGTAAAATTATTGCTGATAATTTTTTTTCACAAACCAATAACTCACTATTCGGGTTATCAATGCAGGATTTTGGAGCCTTAAAGGAAATAGTTGACTCGCCCGATTGTTCTCGTACTAAAATTTCCCGTAAAAATTTCCGCATAGTCGCCACGGTCTTACAATCAAAGACTCCTCGACAAGCCAATTCAAACTGGAGCTCATCTTTATGCAGTGAATTAACATCCATGATCAAAGACAGTATCACAATTTTAATAACAATAGCAGGTAATATTAATAAACAATAGTACTTAGTTAATCTTAATAATCAGTAGTAGGTAATTTTAATTAACAATCGTAGGTAACTTTAAAATTAGAAAACAAATCTGCTGGCTTGTCGCATAAACTATTTTTCAAAGTTGTATCGATTACCCACGTTCATCCATAATATTTACCAAAATATGCTGATGATTACACCTACTTCATCTTTCATTCAGTATACCCTTGGGCGCCAATGTAATGTCCAGGGTTCAAGCTACTGAGCAATGAAAGACAAAGCTAGGCAAGAAATACAAATTTACTTAACGACTACAATCTTTCTTATGATTTACTTAATGACTACAAGTTTCCTTGCAATACGGACGAGCAGAACCAATAAACTTATTTAACATTAGTATGGTATTGTTCCAAGACCAGCTAGCTTCCCGTGTACCGTGGCGAGTACGTCACTTAGCGATCGGTTCAAATCCCGTGGGTAGCGGAAGAAGGTCAGGGTCGAGCAAGTCAGCAAAGGCCGGGTCTTGATCCGCAACAATTTGCCAGAAGGGTAGGGGCGTTTCTACAGGCTGATGACAAAATAAAACAGTCAGCCTTGTTAAACATACAAGCTAAGTAACCTACACTTCGTTAAATAGTCGTAAGCACTTACCCCGTTTCTCCTGTCACGAGCACAACAATTAATAAGTTTGCACTGACAACAACACGTATATATATTTCGTAGTAATTTCCGAATATGACCAATAGTTTTAATTTAAAGGACTTTTGTGCAAATCACTCCAAGCAACGATACCTCTTCTGTCTGTCACCTCTTGACAGCTTCCGATCCCCCGTCTTTTTTCAATTTATTTTTATTCTACCGTCACGTGTCCGTCGTCTAATCTCACTTTATCAAAACCATTGGAGTGAGCCTAGTAGCGCCATCTAGTGTTGGGCTTACGAGCTACAATAGATCATTACAACATATTAAAAATAACAAAAGTATTGTAGTATCGTATTTAATAGAACATTATTTACAAAAGTTTTACAATGGTAATACAAGATACATAAGATAATTAGATTATTATATTACACAACAACTCTCGCTTGCATCGTCTAGCGTCACTATCTTGCTAGCTCACTCACAATCACGTATGTAATCACTTGCTTATTTTATTGTTATGGCCTGACTTACCTAATACTTACAATAATCATAATAAATAATGTGAATTAGGTATTGATAAGTTTACTAAAAAAACATTGTTTGCCTCAAGCGCCAGCTAAGCAACTACTATAGGCAAATAAAATATGTTAGCCACTGAATTTAGCTATGATCACTAAATCAGACGCTAATCAGCTTTGTTTACTAAATCAGATCTAAAATCTGAAATATAAAACTTTTGTGCCGAGCCTGGGTTTTTTTGGCCATTCTCCTTTAAATAAATAACCAACTCGTTTTGGATTAAATTTATTGATACTCTATTTCTCTCTTCTCGCCACTTTAGATTTATTTAAAAAAAAAACTCTTTGTTAAAATTGCAGGAACAGAGAGTAGGTAGGTAAGAAATATTTTGTTCATTCCAAATTATTTCCATTATCCGTTTTAAACATTTCGTTCAGCAATTACAAATCGTTAAGTACCCATAATGAGTATTTTATTTTACGCATCACAGTAAAGGTTAAAAATAAAGTATTTTTGCATACTTTATTTGTAAAAAAGTAGAATTACCAAAAATAAAGTAGAATGTAGGGTTAATTGGTTGGCAACCTTATTCACAAGATGGCCACTTTTTCATTTTAATTGCCTTAGCGTAAAAAAATTTGATTCTACAAGACCCGATGCCCATTAACAAGTTATTTTGTTTAATTTTCTAATTGTAATGTTTTGCAAATGTTTGTCAAAGCATAACAACAAGAAAATTAAACATAATAACTTGTTATTGGGAATGGAACTATGCTTATGAATACTTATATAGCTAAGTATACAGCTTGGCAAAAAAGAGTCTGACGCGGTGACAGTTGGAACTAAAAATGGATAATTGAGGCAACATTGCTCACTTCACTTGTCAATTACTAGTACATTCTGTGTCAACAGTGCGTTTACCATAACAATCTTTTTATAATTTCTTAAAACTATAAATTATTATTGCATAATTGTCCATTTAAAATAAATAGAACTATTCATAGAAGTGGCAGAATAGTGATTTACCACGTCTATATGCGGTGTTTATCCGAATCTCAAGCGGGACAAGTTTTATCGATAATCGAGAATGTTTATCCAAAGAACTGCCGATATGACAGGTATTTATGTACTTTAAATAAGTAATTATACATTAAATAAGTTTTTGTAAATGTATTTAATGCATAGTTTTGTGGTTATCCAGATTTATGTAACTTTTAGTCTTGTTTATAGAAATTGAAAATTGAGGTTATGTTTTGTAGTTTAACAAGTCTCGTATACGCTATCCTCCAATATAGATACTTGAAGATTATGAAAATAGAATTAATAACAGTGTTGTTATTATGTTTTTTTTTTTTGTTTTAGGTAAATCTGTCAATACTATAAGAAAAATTGTTCAGGAAGGTGAAAACAATAATGGCATTTTTTCACCACCGGGAAAACATCGCAAAGGTCGTCCGAAGAAAGATTTAGATAATTTCGATTTATGTGCAATACGTTTAGCAAGCCGAGGTTTTTGTGCAAGACAAAAGGTTCATTTCTTTTACACTGTGAAAAAGCAGGTATGGTTTATTCTTACAGTATTCCAGATTTCATGATTTTAAAAAAAGCAGATTTAATACAAAATACAATGTTTCAGGTACCTACACTGAGAAATTTACTGCCGGTAGTTAGAGAAGACTTGGGTTATGATGGAAGCCGTAAACATCTCAGAAAGATATTACACTCTGGGTTTATAGATATAAGAATATTTTGACAGAGGTGCGATTATATATGAACTGGTGGAACAACTTATAATAAATTTAAGAGATGACAGTAGCAGTGATTTTTCACAATCAGAATATTCCAGTGATTCTGAAGATTCAGGAAGCTTAAGCCAAAATGTGAGCTTTTCTGGAATTTAATATTTAAATGAAAGTGTTTTCGATTTGTCTGATTAAATTGTTATGTATTAAAATAAAACTTCAAACAAAACGTGTTTATTCATTATCCTGTAATATTTGTCAATTCCTAACAATCCCACTGTTAGATTGCCCTCGGGGGCATGATTATCTGTATGTGGGTACTTATTACACGGCCTTCTTACAGGGCTTCGGAGCTTCCCCTATGAATATTGTCAATACTGGACATTGATATGTCTGAGGGATTGAACTACCCACTTAGATTGGGATCATATCTCCAAAAATAACAAGTATCAAAACTTGTTGACCATAAGTATTCTGGGTTGCCACAGGTGCGATACTAGTGACCTCAATTATTCCACACTCTTTTTTGCCAAGCTGTACGTATGTATAGCATACCTATAACTCTGGTCAAGAACTCTAGATGGCGCTTCAAAATTGCTTGCATAAAAACGTCTCGAGAGGGCTCTCTTTTTCCCTAGTATTATTATACTCTTTGCATTAGATGGTGGAGAACTCACCACAGTGGCATAGTTTTGCTGAGTATCCTAACATGGTTCACAAGTAGGGTTACCAACTATTTTCATAAAAAAGCGTATAAAGTGGTTTGGATAGGAAAAAAATAAAGTATTAGGTAGAAAAAAGTATTTTTAAAATTTTATGTTTTTATTGCATTAAAAACGTATTTTTGTGTGCTTTTAGCACATGCCAACAATTTTGTGTCATCTTTAAAGGTTACAAAGCTTGCTTTACAATTAACATTTAAAGGAGAACGGCCACGACCCATACAAAAAAAAAAAAAAACCCAAGCCTCACGCAAAAATTTAATATATCAGATTTTAAATAAAATTAGTATAGTTGTTCTGAGTTATGAGCGTTGCTGAATTCAGTGGCTAACATATTTTTTGGCCATGAAATTTATTAATTAGCATAAGCGCTCAAGGAAAACAATGTATTATTTATAAATTGTCATTATTTAATATAATTAATATACAAAAGGACTGTAGAAAGTTAACAACCCTTTTAATACTACTTATATATAAACATATTAAAAATACCAAAAGTATTGTAGTATCGTATTTAATAGAACATTATTTACAAAAGTTTTACAATGGTAATACAAGATACATAAGATAATTAGAATATTACACAACAACTCTCGCTTGCATCGTCTAGCGTCACTATCTTGCTAGCTCACTCACATCCACGTATCTAATCACTTGCTTATTTTATTGTTATGGCCTGACTTACCTAATACAATAACCATAATAAGTAATGTGAATTAGTATTGATAAGTTTACTAATAAAACATTGTTTGCCTCAAGCGCCAGCTAAGCAACTACTATAGGCAAATAAAATATGTTAGCCACTGAATTTAGCTATGATCACTAAATCAGACGCTAATCGGAAGCTTTGTTTACTAAATCAGATCTAAAATCTGAAATATAAAACTTTTGTGCCGAGCCTGGGTTTTTTGGCCATTCTCCTTTAAATAAATAACCAACTCGTTTTGGATTAAATTTATTGATACTCTATTTTTCTCTTCTCGTCACTTTAGATTTATTAAAAAAAAACTCTTTGCTAAAATCGTAGGAACACAGAGTAGGTAAGAAATATTTTGTTCATTTCAAATTATTTCCATTATCCGTTTTAAACATTTCGTTCAGCAATTACAAATCGTTAAGTACCCATAATGAGTATTTTGTTTTACGCATCACAGTAAAGGTTAAAAATAAAGTATTTTCGCATACTTTATTTGTAAAAAAGTAGAATTACCAAAAATAAAGTAGAATGTATGGTTATGTGGTTGGCAACCTTATTCACAAGATGGCCACTTTTTCATTTTAATTGTCTTAGCGTAAAAAAATTTGATTCTACAAGACCCGATGCTCATTAACAAGTTATTTTGTTTAATTTTCTTATTGTAATGTTTTGCAAATGTTATTGTAATGTAATGCAAAGCATAACAACAAGAAAACTAAACATAATAACTTGTTATTGGGAATGGAACTATGCTTATGAATACTTATATAGCTAAGTATACGTATGTATAGCAATACCTATTTATTTTTTAAGTGAAAGTGACACCAACAGTCGCGCGCGCCGCACTTGCTAAAGGATAGCGCCCGACATTCTTATTGACTTACGTTGATTGGCTTACGTTATTTTGTCTCAGAAAATGATGAATGAAATGAATTGACCAATAGATTTGCGCGGAGTGGGTATTTTGTCCGTTTGATACGTAAACATTATTAACAGGATGTTTCGTATTTCTGATGTATTATTTATTTTTCGCTATACCTATTATCTTAATTAAAGGTACAAAACAAATAATCGCGGCTAGGGGTATATTATGTCGGATACAGTCAGTACACCATCTATGTAAGACGACTAAAATGTCATGCTGTATACCCAAGAATCTAATGTTTTTATTATTTAAAAAAAAAACCGGTAAAGTGAAAATATAAGTTTTTGAACGATGCGTATTAAAGAGCCAGTGGCATTACAGCAGGCCACAGACAAGCATGACGATTCAACATTGGTGAACTTCGTTCAATAATCGTTCAATTTTAATACTCTCATGGAACGATTTATTAGCAGCGCTAAATTAGGCCTAAATCAAAACTGACTGGAAACTGAACGTTTTGTTAAAAGGTCATGGTAAGCCCCAAGGTAGGATAAATTAGGATAAGTTAGGATATAAACTGAAGAAAAAAACTTACTTAAGACTAGGCTGTATGGCGTACTATGCCTTTGCCTTATCCGTTCCTCTGAACGGAAAGACGTGAACATCCAACGCTGCTATACAAAGTATTAGTCAACTTTTTAATAATATCAATAATGGATCAGCTGTCAACAATCCTTCAGTGGAATTGTCGCAGTGTTAACTCTAAAAAAAGCGATTTACTACATCTTATTAATGTGTATAAACCTGTTATTGTCGCGTTGCAAGAAACCTGGTTGAAGCCAGGTTATAACTTTAAAGTCTCCCAATATTTATGTTTAAGCAGGGGGGGCACACTTAGTACTTTATGAATTTCTACAGTCGACAGCGACATCTAAACAAAAGTGTGTGAACAACTGGGCAGCCATCTTATTGACCTATAAAGGTCTTGGTTACCAGGTCGTAAAATTTCAAAAAAAAAAAAAAAAGCAGCCATCTTATACCAAGTCATATTTTTTAATTTCAATTAACAATTTTCAAGCTATGGAAGCAAGATGGCGGATAGAGAATCAAACAATTTTATTTTATTTATACTCGTGTTGAATGAATATATGAAATATTGATATGATGTACGCACGTGTTATTGGCAAAATTGTGGTGTCTCTTCCACAAAAACCATTCATTGATCAAGACTTGAAGTTGAAGTTCAATTTTCATGATTTGTTGTCATGTTTCAACTCCCAAGAAAATATTGTATTTTTGACTATGATGCTTTAGGTAAGTGTTTATTACTGTACCCTACCGTATTATCTATATAAGTAAAAAGGTTTTTATGTTCTATAATATGTTTTTTTTTTTGCCCAAATTCTGATAAGTAATTATTCACAAATTTCATTCCAATTTCAGTTGCACACGGTGTACCCATTCTCCGACTCCCAAACCCTGAAAAGGACCCTGATTAGTTCGCTACTTTGATAGCCGCTGTTGGCAGCCAAGTTAGAGAAAGTGATCATATGAAGATTTATAAGAATATGTTCAAAAGAATATGTGATCACCATTTTGATCAATCAAGACAGCTGGAGGTCGTCTTATTTGTTCAGGAGCACCAACAGTTAATAAGAATCGTAAGTAGAATTAAGTTAGCTCAATATTTGTGTGAACACAACATTTATTACTATACCAAATTGTTCCAATTCATATTTACAATCTTTTGTGGGGTGACTTTTCAAAAGGACTTATTTCTGTGTGAACTCTAAAGAGAAATAGCCCCTTATGACTTTGTGAAAGGGCTTATTTCTGTATGAATTCTGCAAAAGAAATGCAGTCCTTCCGAAGAGTCTCTCCTCAATTGGATTTTGCTAATCAGTAACTTAAAAGTACCTACTCTGAAAATTGTGGAAGAAGCAGAAGTGTGTGTCTGACTTTTACTGACTAAAACCCACCCATGTTCCTTAACTTGCCTATGTGACGGCCAGGGCCACTGTTTCTTTTTTAAACAACCCGCAACGCTGACCCAGGAGGCATTGATCTTCGTGGACCCCGTCACAATGTGAACTGGTAATAACCTTGCATTGTATGTTACAGGTATTCAACAAATAATCAGTACCTTTGTGGAGACAGACCATAAATACTAATTTCCAAACTGTTAATTTCTGACACTTTCGGCTAATTTGTAATATTATTTTATTTCTGTGTACTTCATAATTAACGTAATGTTTTATATAACGATTTTATGTTTACATACTATCAGCTGTGAAGTTTTCACTCATAAAATAAATAAATTACTGAATACTTTGTTTTAATCATCTGAAAACCCAGACCTATAATATACATTACATAGCTACGTACGCATAGATACGTAGCTATAACATACCAAGCTACGTATGCGTAGGTACGTAGCTATAATATACATATCTACATACGTATAGCTATGTACCTGTATCATTCAGCTACATACGTATAGCTACGCACCTACATTCACTAGTAGTTGTTCACCTACTAAACTGAAGAAGGCAGCACTTTCCATACATGCATATTTTACCGCAGAGTTGGCACTCTTTAATTATATACTTACTATACTCTTTGTGTTTAAGAGAAGATAGAACAGATGGCTATGCTGGTGTTGCTATGTTAATTCATGACACAATACCTTTTCACCACATTCCCATTGCAAATCATAGTGTTGATTTTTCTATAATAGCTGTATCTATCAATAAAATATGTTTTGTATCTGTTTATGTTCCCCACCCTTCATCATCATTATACAACGAAATAGAAACCATAGTAGCAAAATTACCTAAACCATTTTTAATTATGGGTGACTTCAACGCTCAGCACCAGGCTTGGGGTAGCTCCAACTCTAGTTATTACGGGTCAAGGATATTAGAAATTTTGGATTCTAATAACCTCTGTATCTTGAATACAGGTCTTGCAACACGTCTCACTAAACCTAATGAAGGGATCAGTGCCCCAGACCTCACGATAGCCAGTCCTAGTCTTGCGCCTACAGTGACCTGGAATACCCTGCCTTCGACTTTTGATAGCGATCATTATCCCGTAATAATAACTATGACAAAATTTATCAAATCTCTATCCAGACGCCCACCAAGATTAGCATACAAAATTAAAACTTCTAATGACAGTATTGACAGTGACAGATGGAGAACGTTTAGTGAGCGAGTTGAGCAGAGACTATCCAACCTTCCTGAAAATGCATTAAATTCATCGACAATTCGGGCTGATTCTTTTGCATCACTCTTGTTGGACGCTGCTAATGAAACATTCCCAACTAAACGATGTAATAATAACATTCCGTCGCCCCCATGGTGGGACAATGAATGTTCTTTAGCAGTGCGCCAACGGAAAGAGGCTGAAGTAAAATATAAACAGTGTACAACATTAGAAAATTTTAATAACCTCACATTAATTATGAACAATACTCGTAAATTATTTAAAAGGAAGAAATGGGATGGTTGGCGTCGTTTCTGCACTTCGCTATCGCCTGACGTTTCTCCGTCATTAATATGGCAAAATATACGTCGATTCAGATCAGCATTTAAGGAAACAATACCTCACTATCTGGATGAATCCGTTGCAGATAAATTTTTAGACAAGATAGCTCCTCCTTTTGTTCCACAAATGTGCATCATTTCATCTCATCTCCCTTTCCAATCTCCCGTAGAGGATGTAACGGGCCTTGACAGTCCTTTTACCCTTAAAGAATTGAAAGGTATTTTATCCTACGTAAAAGATTCTGCTCCAGGTCATGATGGTATTCCTTACTCATTCCTTGCAAATTTAAGCGACTCAAGTCTAATTTACTTTTTAAACATAATCAACTCCACAATAAGTTCTGGTATAATCCCTTCCTCATGGAAAATATACGAAGTTATCCCCATTCTAAAACCAAATAAACCATCGTTAGATCCTAACTCTTACAGACCGATAGCCCTTGCCACTGTGTTTTCAAAACTAGCTGAACATTTAGTTAAAAACCGTTTAGAATGGTATGTAGAAAGTAAAGGTTTACTATCTCTGAGTCAGTATGGATTTAGGAAAGGAAAAAGTACCATGGACAGTCTAGGGATTTTCATTACAGATGCGAGATTGGCTTTTTCAAATAATGAATCCATGCTTGCTGTTTTCCTAGATATTTCTTCTGCATACGACAATGTTGATTTAAATGTTTTGAATACTAAACTTTATAAACTAAAAGTACCTCCCATATTCTGCAATTTCATTCTTAATCTTCTCTTAGGCAGACAATTACAAGTTGACATAGGTGAATCGGAAATGAAAACAAGATTAACCTGGAAAGGACTGCCTCAGGGTTCGGTGTTGAGCCCACTTCTTTATAATATATATACCTCTTATTTAGAATTCCATATTTCTGGTAAAGCCAATATTTTACAGTATGCAGACGATCTAGTTCTTTATGTATCAGGACGCTCTGTTGAAAAACTAAGTTCCTCTCTAAACGTCGCTCTAAAATTTCTTAAATCATGGTTGGACAATAATTCTTTGTGTCTTAGTGTTAACAAAAGTAGCGCTGTTTTATTTTCTAGAATGCGTTTTCCTCCTCCATATTCAGTTGTGTATGATAATCAACAAATACCTGAAAATAGCGAAGTAAAATTTTTGGGTATCCTTCTAGACGGTAAACTTACAGGTTTACCACACTGTTATTATGTATTGGCTAGATGTGAAGGTTTATTAAATATTATGCGCTGTCTTTCTGGAGTTTGGTGGGGTTCCCATCCATTCGTGTTAAAATTATTGTATAACGCTATTATTAGAAGTATCTTAGACTATGGGACATATTTCTTAGAACCTTGTAGTGCTGTAGGTCTGACAAAGTTAGACTCAATTCAATCAAAAGCCTTGCGTATTATAATTGGTGCCATGAGGTCTAGCCCAATTAACGCACTCCAAGTGGAATCTTTGGACCCTCCTTTAAAACTTCGTAGACAGTACTTATGTGATAAATTCATTCTCAGAACTCTTCAATTTTCCAACCACCCACTTTATCAAAAACTTTTGTATCTTTCAGAAAAAATTGAATGTTCGTCTTATTGGTCTAATAAATCTCTTCCATGCTCTATTATAAGTTTCCGTAAATTTACTTCACTTCAAGCTCCCACACACCACTCTCAGTATCTTCCAATTTTTTCTGTCTGTTACGAAGCTCTTATTTTTTCCCCTCAAATAAACTATAACTTTATATCGCTAAAGAATGATCGTTATGCTAACTCTAACTTAAACTTCATAGTCGAAAGAGACTGGGCTGATAGGCATTACATTTACTGTGATGCTTCCAAGCACCCAGTTTCAGGCACGATTGGGGTAGCTGTATATCATGAACAATATAACATTCATCAAAAAATAAAATTACCTTCTAAAACATCAGTTTTTTCTGGAGAATGTTTTGGAATTTTAAAGTCCCTAGAATACGTACTTCTTGCGAAACTCTTTGTGAACTGTGCTTTACAAGCACTAAGTTATAGAGTCCAGACAGCTCCTACTAAATTGCAAATTTAAAAATCTTGATGTTTTTTTGGTGTGGATACCTGGCCATCACAATATTCGCGGCAATGAGATAGCAGACAAATTTGCTAAAGACGCTGTAGATGATGGTGATAAGTTTCCATATAATAATGTTGTATCTGACCTTCACTCTCTTCCTAAAGATCATCTGTATGAAGCCTGGGAAAATTTATGGAATATTTCAAGTAGTCGTAAAGGTCAATATTATAAACTTATACAACAAAGAATACCTCTCAAAGTATGGTTTTCCAAATTAAAACTTTCCAAGCTTGCAACCTCCAGTTTGATACGAATGCGCTTGGGTCATGTTTGCACAGCCTCTCACCTTGCTAGACTTGGGATTATTCACAATAATTTATGTTGTTGTGGTTGTGAGGAAGATTTGAATCATATATTTTTTGCATGCCCCAACCGTGACTCTTCTTCATTCATTAACTCCCTTAATGAACTCTCTGTCCCTCTTCCTATATCAATCCCTACATTGTTAAGCTCCTTAAATTGTGATATTTATAATTTAATATCTACCTTTATAACTATTAACAATATTAAAGTATAAGTTTTTGTATTTTTTTATTTCCCAACTCCAAATTTTAATTTCTATTTAATATATATGTTTGGTATATCTTTATTTATTTATTATATTACCACCAAACCTGATCCTATTATCCTTTGTTCCAAAATTTCGTAATCCGTTCCTACGCATTTCAATGAATTTATTTGGTGTCCCTACCTTTATACTTGTAGTGGCAAATGCACAAACCGCGCGAGCCAAATTAAAAAAAAAAAAAAAAAGACGTGAACAAAAAAAAATGTCTGTGGAGAGTCCAGGCTGTATGGCGTATCATGCCTTTGCCTTTTCCGTTCAGAAGTACCTACGGAAAGAAGAAAACCAAAAAAAAATGTCTGTGAGAACTTGAGAAGAGAAAGTAAAGAAACCTGTTGTAACGTTTTCTACAAAAACGTAGTTATTACTTCCACAGTGGTTTTCTATAGTATTTCCTAAACAAAGACATAAAATTTCAAACTCTTTGTTGCTAAAGCAATAAGCATCATTATCGTTGTCGTGATAATGTTGGCCGAAAACGTAATGATTGCTTGCTCAGTGGTCGGCCGTGTCGCGTTTGTTAACCCTGCTCTTTTGTTACTTGTATTTTCACAATATCAAGATCTGTTTTTATTTTTTTTTGGAGATTAGTGCATTTAAAAGCAAACGTTGGTTTAGTGTTTTCAAACATGAAGCAATGGAAACCTTCAGAATGACTGAGTGTGTATCGCAATTAGTTTGAAATAGTGTTGCTCTGCGTGTATTAGCTATATTCCTTTGAAGTTATAAAGTATGGGTTGCTATTTCCACTTTCCTGCGGCTTTTACTGTCAAAGACGCCTATACTTTATTTCTCAGATTGTGATGCTATTTAATGAAAGCAAAAGTTGAACCTGCTTTTCCATAGAAGCAATGTAGGCCATTCTAATGTTAAAAAATGTAATAGGGAGGTATATCATTCGTTTTAGTGCAAGTTTGTTGCCTATTGATGTTTGAATTAGCAGTGGCGTAACTATACCATCTGGGGCCCGTGGCAAATTCTTTTGATGGGGCCCTATTAGTAAAAATCGTCATGTTGTACTCACTTTAATTTTAATAAACGTCCGAGATTTTCAACGTACCCAATTACACATTGTATATATCCCACTAATGGCCATAGGCCTACTCTCTTAGGCGAGAGGGTATGGTCTGTAGTCCCCACGCTAGCCCAATGCGTATTGGAAACTTCACATTCATCCATAGAACATAATATCTCAATGCATTCATCATCTATTCGCTAGCTTTTCGGTGAAAGAACAACATCGTGAGGAAACCTGCATACATTTTACAATGAAATAAAAATAAAAATTTAATTTCAATAAGATATTTATTTAGAAAAATCTTTTTTTCGAGCTTTCTGTTCCGCAAAAGTGTCTATAACATCATTAAAGTTTAAAGATCGGGCCATAGAATTTTCAATAGACAGAATAGCCAAGTTACATAACCTATCTTGTCCCATAGAGTTTCTTAAATAGGTTTTTATCAATTTTAGTTTTGAAAATGATCGTTCAGCACTAGCGGTAGTCACAGGAATTGTAAGAAATAAAATTAATGCAGTGCATACTTCAGGAAAGCTGCAGGACATAAAATGATTTTTTATTATTAACAAATCAGCAAGGTCTCTTATATTCGAAGATTTTTCTATTTCGTCTCTGAAAGTGGATCGAAAACTGAGAATTTCTCTAGCAAATGATTCAGATATGTCTTTTTTATATATCTCAACAAATTCTAGAGATTTTTTTAATAGATCAGTGTCATTTAAAACTTTTAAAGTGGAAGGCTGCAAAACACTGAAATTTGAAACAATTTCATTTATTGGAAGGAAACGTGATTTCAGTTGGTTTATAATGATGTCCAATACTCGATAAAATATGTTCACTTTGAACAAACTTTCCGGATCTTGGAGACGCTCATCTTCGCAAAGCTCATCAAAATGGCGTTTTACCTTTCTCTGACGAGTTTTAGAAAATTCAGGGGTGATGGACCATTTTTCTGCTACACTATTTGCTTCCATTTTTAAATTTTCAAATTCATGTCGATACCTTTCGAATTCTTTTAGACAAATTTTTAAACATTTTAAGGCATTTGAAAGATCGGTGGCTTTAGACTGAAGTGCTTTAGAGGCTGCATCGATAGTAAGTAGGATCTTGCAATGAAAAACCAATAACATAATAAAATTGTAGTTTTCGATCTTCTTTTTGAGTGAAACAGCTTCATTTCTTTCATCTGATTTGCAATTTAACAGAATTGTTTTCGTTAGCGCTTTTTGGACTTCAACAAACCGAACTTTTAAAGCAAAAACGGCATCATAACGCCCTGCCCATCTAGTAGGGTTTAATGTTTTTAATGTTATTGAAGTTGAAGACTCACTTTCTTTATTAGATATAAAACTTGATAAAATATTCCATCTTTTGATACTATGCCCAAAAAAATTATAAATTTGTTGAACTGTTTCAAAAAAAATTTGCATATCAATAACCTCTCTCATTGCATCATTGAGTACTAGATTTAAATTATGAGCAGCACAGTGAACATATACGGCATTTGGCTCGACATCTTTTATGAGTTTTTGAACTCCACCATAAGTTCCTTTCATTGTATTAGCACCATCATATCCTTGTCCTCGACACTTATTTAGAGGAATATTTTTGTCATTTATGGATTTAATAATTTGCTTGGACATTGCTAAGGCAGTTTGATCCTTAACTTCATGAAATCCTAAAAATGTTTCTTTAATGACAAGTGCCTTTGGAATCCCATTACCATCTTTTTCAATCATACAATAACGGTAAAGTTCACACATTTGATCAATTTTGGAAATATCTTGAGTTGTATCGAATATGATAGAGTAGAATGGTGCGGCATTTATTTCATTTATGAGTGCATTTTCTACTTTTAGAACCAGGACAGAAATTAGCTCATTTTGTATTTTTGGACTTAAATATTTTATCTGGCCCTTTGGTTTACTTAACAATTCTTGTAAAATCGGGTCGTATTTTCCTAATAACTCAACAATACTCAAAAAGTTTCCTTTGGAGCTAGGATCACTGCTATCTGCGTTTTCTCTGTGGCCACGAAAGGCTAAATTACACGTTGAAAGTGTCAGAGTAATATCAAGGAGCCTAGAAAGTACTTGGCGCCAAAAAGATTTTTCTTTTTTGATCATAGACTCTTGCTCTTCATCAAGTGTTCCATGTAGACGCCACTGTTGATACGTAAGACAGGAATCCAGATGAATTTTCGATGTCTCGTGTCTTTGTATGGCATCTACAATATGTTTCCAGTCATCATAGCCCTCAATCCAAACATTTTGTATTTTCTTAGACGCCCGATTTGCGAATAACCAACACGGTTCACAATACGCCTTCTGAAGTATTAAAGAATAGGATAGCCATGTACGTTCAAGTTTCACGCCAGACTTGGAAACAATATAATAATGTTTTTCTAGAAAAGATCTATTATCACTATCTTTTAAGAAAGGGCCCTTAGGTTTACAATGTCCGTTTTCAATCACGAACCTTTTCACTTGATCAGTTAGCTCTTTAAAATTACCCTTATCAGTAACATATAGCGAGGATACAATATTGTTCATGCTAAAATATAATTCTCTTTGATTTTTGCTAGTACTTTGTTGTGGTTGTCCTGGATCTGGATAGTCACTGGTGTTGGGTGCTGCACCTGATAATTCTGGTATACTTTTAGTAAGGTCCAATTCTTCACTTTGGGAGCACTGTTCACTCGACTTTTCACTACTAAAGTCATCATTTTTTAAGTACTGACTAATTTTAGGTAGCTTTTTATTTTGTTCTTCAGTCTCCCTCTTTCTCTTTCGTTTTTCGCTCCCGCTTAAATATTTTCTGGAACTAGACATTTTAATATCTAACTTTCACAATCAACTTTACTTTGCCACCATTTTCATATTCAATAAAAGAACAAATACGAAAAATCAAAGATACAACAATTGTCTAAATAATCACACAAAGAATAAGCAATCAGTGGAGCCCTCATAAAAAATATCAAATCCGGAATTCCCCTAACATAGTGTTGCTAGCTCGCTCTAGCGGCAGCGCCGAACGAAAAAAGTGAAAACAAAATGGGGAATTCCCCGATCGTCAATGTTTACCCGCGCTGCCAACGTACCGCGATGAAATATATAGTAGAAACCAATCAATGCGTTCTAAAATGAATCAACATCTTTTTGTTTAGGTTGATTGAAATGCTTAACGATTAACTTGAAATTGTATTATGGTCAGTTGCCTCACTTAGGATTTTAAGCAGAACTTATAAAAATATACTTTTCAAATAAAATAATATACTCAGGTACAATGTAAAAAAAATATTTTTGAGCTAGCGGCCTCTTGAGCCGGGGCCCTCTTGGGTCGGGGGCCCGTGGCATTTTGCCAGCCCTGCCACCCTATTGTTACGCCACTGTGAATTAGTGAAGCAAGGAAAAAAAATTCAGGGTTCAAATTGTCATCTACTTTTTAAGTCTTTTAGGTCCGTATTACAGAACGTCACTCAAAACTTAAGCTCTACTTAAGTCTCGTTTGAAGCCTTTTGATTGGTTGAAACTAGTTTTAAGTAATGCTTAAAAAGAGATCAATGATTGAGTTTCCTTCTGTAATACGGACCTTAGTCTTTTTATTTTGATTAGTAGTTTTTACTAATGTAAAATAATGAGATTAATAAAGTAAGGGTAGTTTTTGCTAATGTAAAATACTGAGATTAATAAAGTACGGGTAGAAGTTCATTTAATATTGTAGGCTTGTGGGTTTCCAGAACATTCCTGGTTTTCTCTGAGGTTGTCAACGGCTTAGGTGACAATTCAAATGAAAAAAAAAATAAATGGAGTTTTCTGTAGTTATTACTAAATTTAAAAAATATTGATTCTAGGACAAAGATTTATGGACCAACAAATACTGTTTAAGAAAAATGGTGGAAATTGCTTATCAAGTCTACGAGTATTTACACTAATAAAACAGAATTAATATACAAGAACCACTATAAGTTGCAGTGACTTTTTTGATATTCTCTGTTTCGTGTACTCGGGTATTAGTAATGGGCATTTGAGACTTTTTTGACCCATCTTTTTGAGTTCTATTACAAGTTCTCTTTTCTTTAGGATGAAATGCTGTGCTTCGTTTTCTGAATACCGTCCCATATCCATCTTGCCTTTCCTCTCCAAGGTCCTAGAACGCCTTGTTCATCATCAGCTTAGTACTTTTCTTTGTAAGAATAGTCTACTGAATCCTTTCCAATCTGGTTTTCGTCCTGGTCACAGTACCACTACAGCCTTAGTTAATGTCACTGATGACATACGTTTGGGTATGGAGCAGGGAAATCTGACGGTTCTTTGCTTACTGGATTTTAGTAATGCATTCAACAATGTCGATTTCGATATCCTACTTGGCATGCTTCGCTCGCTTAACATATCTCCAACGGCGATTGACTGGTTTCGTAGTTACCTGTATGGCCGTCGGCAACGTATATGCATAGAAGAGTCTTGCTCTTCGTGGTGCTATACTTCTGCCGGTGTACCTCAGGGCGGCGTTTTATCTCCTTTACTTTTCGCAATATTTATCAACTCCATCACCAAAAACCTTCTTTCCTCCTACCACCTTTATGCAGATGATTTGCAGATTTATAAACAAGCTGGCCACTCAGATCTAGCTGGCGCCATTCAAATTATTAACAAGGATTTGTTCTCAATCTGTGAGTGGAGTGAGGCGCATGGGCTGCATGTTAATCCATCGAAGACTCAGGTCATTGTTATTGGCAGTTCTAGGATGTTCCCCAGGATAGACTGGTCGCAACTTCCCCAAGTTCAGTTTAATGGTACTGTTATTCCGTTCAGTGAGAAGGTTAAGAACCTTGGGGTTTGGATCGACAAGCATCTTTCCTGGGATCCACAGCTACAGGATGTCAGTCGCAAAATTTTTGCATCTGGTAAGTCTCTGAGACGGTTACGGAACTTTCTTCCTACTGCCACTAAAACTGCGCTTGCACAATCACTTCTACTTCCCATCCTTGACTACGCAGATGTCAGTTATCCAGATCTTACTGAGGCACAACTAGATAAACTTGAGCGACTTCAAAACTTTTGCATAAGATTTATATTTGGCCTGCGCAAATATGATCACATATCTGAATTTCGTACAAAGCTTAAGTGGCTTCCCATACGTCTTCGCCGGAATTCTCATATACTATTTCAGCTCTACAACATTTTGTTTAATCCTAAAACCCCCTCTTATCTTAAAGAACGTTTCAAGTTCCTTCATGACACACATAATAGATATCTGAGGTCATCGGAAAACCTGATATTAGACATGCCGATGCATTCCACTAGTTTCTATGATAAATCCTTTACTGTACAAGCAGTTCGGCTATGGAATGACTTGCCCGTGTCCGTAAGGCGTGCTCAAACACTGTTTACTTTTAAAACTATGATAAAAAAAGCACTTCCTCTCTCTTTAAACATATTATTATATTTAATGTGCTCTTGTATGATATTTATTAATTAGTTGTATAAATTTATTTAAACTAGTATGATACACTTAACGTATATATTTATTGTATAATCTATGTAAATAGTACACTGTAGACTACCTACACTACTTCTTTATCCTACCTCTTAGAATTCCATCCAAAGGTTGTCTGTAAAAGATCGCTCTTAGCGATAAGACCGCCCATTGTGTCACCTTTTGTAAATATTTTTATTTATGTTCTGTGATCTATATGGTGTACATAATAAAGAGTATTCTATTCTATTCTATTATATCTTTCCAAACAGCAAATCCTACGTTCTTCTTGACTCTCCACTTCCATTTTCCTCTCTTCATTTTTTGAGCTTTGTACTCGCTCTATTAGAACCTTCAGCTATTCTCTGATCTTCTTCTCTTTTTCCAGTTTTTTTTTTGGTTAATTTACCAAAAGAAGTAAGTCGGCGCGATCACTTCTAATTGTTGCCGTACTGTACAGGTCTCCCAAAGTGATAATGCGCATAGAAATCTTCATCACTGTTCGGCAACAGTTGTATTCCCCGAGCGTTCAGAAGAAGATATGTATATAGAGTGGTTAAGTGCATTTTCTTCATGCATAATTATGCAATCTTTTGTAACAAAACTATTATTATTTGTTACCGGCCAAACCCGATTTTAGGATAAACTAGTTTTTCCTAGGCCAAACTAGTTCATCCTATAAGCATTAGGATAAACCGGTACAGACTAGGCTAAACTGGTTCATCCTACGGCCAATAGGAGAAACTAGTTTATCCTAGGCTGACCTAGTCGAGCCTGATATGAATAAGTATACTTCAGGATAAACTAGTTTGGCCTAGTCTATAAATAGGGACTAATAAAACACCAGAATTTATAGAATCATTATGCATTTATGAATTAAATTAAAATCAATTTCACTTATTTTGGCATGATGTGTTCTGATGGCATTTGGAATTGCAGAGCACCATTTTTTTCTTGCATTTGCAACTATTTGTTAAACAATTTTTTACGCAGCTGCACCTCACAAAACCTTGCCCTGATCCAATCGAATGTTTAGTGGCTGCAGTCCTCAGAGATATTTCAATATCTCGGTTAACGTCGCCCACATCTAAAAATTTCTGGATGCAAATATCAAATTCAGTTCTGAAAAAAAACAAGTAATTAATTTATATTCAAATTCAAAAAAGTATTTGAAAAATATGGTAATCGATCTTACCTGCAATATAATTTTTGCAATACTCCATGTTTGGTGCCAACTTTGTAAAGGCCCTCATCATTTCTCTGAAGAATAACCCCTATGATGTTTCTGAGGTCACCTCTGCCTTTGTCTACATCTGGAATTGGTATAGTGATGTTGTCTCCAATGTTGGCAGGTGGATGGGATTTGTCTGAAGAAGCTTTCATTTTTTTAGCTTGCTTTTTAAGATTTTCTGCCGCCGCTTTTTTAGCATCTTGAATGTTCTGTGTGTCAAATTCCACAAAGCCAACATCACCATCTTCACTCTGGTTAGAATTTGAATCCTCTTCGATAACTTTTCTGAGGTCGTCCTCATCCTTAATATCATTTATTATTTCTTGCGGCAACGATGAAGTCGAAAGCCCTACTCTAGGCTCAATCCCAAATAAAGCCTTGTAAGGCGATTGTTTTATTCCGGAATGAAAGGCGCGGTTTTTCATAAACTGGACATACCTTAAGCCCTCCGACCATTTCGTTGAATTGTTGTCCTTCAACCAAGAACTTATCATGTTCTCTATGTCTTGATTAGCGCGTTCAACGGAACCCTGACTTTGACTGTGCCTTGGTTTTCCATGCACAATTTTAAGTTCTGACCAAAGAGAAGCGAGCTCATTTATCACATTATTGACAAATTCTCTGCCATTGTCAGATTGAAGAATGCACGGCGCTCCTATAATTAAAAATATATCATTCAAGTGGTAAGCCACTTCTGCCGCTCTCTTAGATGTTAACGCACGCAGAAGAACAAATTTTGTTAAATGGTCTTGGTATACCATAACAAACTTAAACTGTTCATCTGGTTGTGTCTGAAAATCGATCAAATCCACTTGACATCTGCTATTCATTTCAGAGTGAAGAATAGGCTTTGAAACTAGTCCTCTCTTCTTTTTTGTCTTTTTTTGTTGACAAACATCACACATTGATAAATAGAGGCTTATCATTTCTTTTGTGATATTAGCATATTTTTTTGATGTCTCTGCTAACATCCTGTCACGACCACCGTGTCCAACTGCCACGTGAGCTGCATCAATCACATCATATAGCTCGTCAGCCTGTAGATAATATTTTATATTCCCTTCCCTTCGTGCTATAAGTTTTTTCACATCACCAATTTTTAGCACACCAAATCGTTTCAGTCGTCTTTGTTGTAAAGGTGTCTTTTTTCCGACTTCTCAGCGTCTTCCACTTGTTCAACCAGTTCCGAATACATATCTGATGACAGGACATTATAATGAGAAGATTTTTTGATTTCACTTTCCAAGATTTCTGTTAAAAACTTTTCTCTCCACTGTTTTTGATCGGCTTGTCTACTAGATGTAGAAGGCTCATCCATGATAATACAAAACAAAACTGTATAATATATTAAAAATATTATTTTACTAATATTTGTCTTTAGAAAACAAAAGTAACAGCTGACACGTTCTCAATTCAGAAGTCCTCAAAGCAGAATGATCGTTTTAAATCAACAAGCGCGGCAAGTGGAGAGGGCGGGGGTCGCGCGGGGCGTGAGAAATACGATCGGGGGATTACCCGCGTGCACAGGTCTCGACACGTCTCGCTTAAGCATTTTTACTAAGCAGAATTAATATAGACTAGGCCAAACTAGTTTATCCTGAAGTATACTTATTCATATCAGGCTCGACTAGGTCAGCCTAGGATAAACTAGTTTCTCCTATCGGCCGTAGGATGAACCAGTTTAGCCTAGTCTGTACCGGTTTATCCTAATGCTTATAGGATGAACTAGTTTGGCCTAGGAAAAACTAGTTTATCCTAAAATCGGGTTTGGCCGATAACATATATATATATAATTATATAATCCAATATTGGATTGATTTACTTCAGAAATTTTATAGTACATACTATTCAAGTGTCTTACTGAAGCTAGTGTAATGATGGAAGAAAAGAAGGGTTAAATAACACAAGGTTTATATTAGAAGAAGAATAAATAGTTTTCAAACACAGTTTTACATTAAAATCTTAGAAATTTAATTGTTAAATTTTCAGTACGGATTCTCAGCACGAATCATTCCAAAATAATATTACTTCTTCATCTTCTCATTTAACAGCTTGATCACAAACTTTTTTCCATACTTCTGGTCCTATATTATTGATTTTTTCTAATACAGCATCTTTAACTGACGTGACAGTCATTGCAATGTCTTTTTTTCCTATGTGTTGCTTTATTTGGGACCAAATATTTTCAACGGAGTTGTAATTGGGATGATATGGTGGTAATCGTATAATTTTATGCCCATGTTCCTCCATTATACGGTCAATGGCAAATTCGGTGTATTTTTCTTTGTCTTTTTATAATTTCATACAAATCGGGTTTTAATTTATTTGGGTCATGCGGAATGTTGTGTTGTTGTAACCAAGCTATCATTTGTGGTTTAGGTGTGTTTGAGTTTGGTGGTTTCACAGACAGCTTATTATGATATGGGGCGTTGTCAATTACCAACACACTATTAGGAGGCAAGTTGGGAATCAATTGATTGCGTAGCCAAGTTCGATAACGTTCCGCGTTTATTTCTTTATGATAGTCACCCTTGAGTCGACACATTTATGTAACATTAGAGCCCCTGGGACGAAGCCTTTTTCATTGCCTGCGTGTACAATAATTATTCGTTCTCCTTAGGAAATGGGTTGTTTGATACCTTTTTTGATGCTATCTTGCCAAGTTTTACCCTTAGTATGTGATGTATGCACGTATGACTCGTCCATAAACACTATGTTTCTACCAGAATTCCTCAGCTGTTGTATTTCAGCGAAGCTGTTGTATTTCTCTGAGATATTTGATCCTTTTTAAACGTATATCATACTTTTCCATATGTAATCGTTTGCTATTATCAGTTTTCAGAAACCTAAATCCCATTTCTTTCAAGATCAGCCTTAAAGTCTCTACACAGCCTTTGAAATTAATAGCTTCTATTAACTTTTTTCTCAAATTATTTACAGTTGGGACTTCTTTGAGCGTCAACTGAAAATTGTATATCATACTAGCTTTTGCCCGCGACTTCGTCCGCGTGGAATAGTGACTTCCGGCAGATTTTTGGTTTTTCCCACATAGTTCCCGTTCTTGCGGGATTTTCGGAATGGTCGAGTTTCCGCAGATTTTTTAGGATAAAACCTATGTTTTTTTTTTCGAGTTCCAAACTATTTATATCTGTACAATTTTTTAAGTAAATTAAATTATTATAGAACTTCTGCATATACTACATTTTTTGTTTTATTGTCTTGTGGCAGAAGAATATATTGATTTTCGCCACAACCTGATCTTGATAAGGCGACGTATAACTGGCCGTGCGAAAAACAGTCTTGGCGTAAATCGATCCCCACGTGTTTGAATGTCTGCCCCTGTGATTTATTTATTGTGACTGCGAAGGATAATTTAATCGGAAATTGTATTCTTTTAAAATTGAAAGGTAAGTCGTTGGGTATCATTGGGATGCGGGGTATGAGGACTGTTTGACCAACTGCTGGACCAGTCAAAACTATTGCAACGATGACGTTATTGCGCAGAAATTTTATTTGAAGTCGGGTCCCGTTGCATAAATTTGGTGGTTTGAGATTTCTTAGTAAAATGATTGGGGCACCTATTTTTAAATTAAGAGAATGTGGGGGAAGGCCGCTTGGGTTCAAGGAATTGAGGAACTCCTGTGGGTAATTAACTACATCTTCTTGATCCATCACGGTATCAATGGATGTGTAGGTTACAATATCTCCTGGGAGTTTACTTAAAATTATATCATTTATTTCGTCAACGTTACTATTTCTTGCCGCCAATATTGCTCTTTGACACATCCATTGGTGGTCCTTGTTTTCTATTTGGCTGATGTCAGGGTATACCTTAGTTATTAATTCCTCGATGTTACCCACTTTTACTCCTAAATCGCAATCAATTTCAATTTTATTATTAGAATGAGGTATTTTCCCGTCTCCTACAGAAAGTAATTTTGACGGGAAAGTTATACTACCTCCCCCCAAATGTGCTCTCATATTTGTAGATAATTTTAAAATATTTACAAATTTCCATAATGGAGAACTTTTAAGGCAAGCCTTCACAATGTCTGCTCTGGTTCCCCTTACTATTACCGGTAAGGTTTGGCGAAAGTCCCCAGCAAACATAACCGTAATCCCACCCATGATTTTATCACAGTTTCTAATATCTCGGAGAGTTCTGTCTAGAGCTTCTACGTGAGCTCTATGTATCATGGTACATTCGTCCCAGATTATTAGACTGACGTCTTGTAAAACTTTTCCCAAAGGTCCATTTTTGCGTATAGAGCACACGCTATCTTTCTCTAAAGACACAGTTAGGGGCAGTTTAAAAGTGGAATGAGCTGTGCGTCCACCTGCTAATAAAGTTGCAGCAATACCTGACGACGCTACTGCTAAGGCTAGCTTTCCTAGAGACCTTACTTTTGCCAATATAAGATTAGTAATAAACGTCTTGCCGGTCCCACCGGGAGCATCCAAAAAGAAAATTTTTCCTTCATTAAAACTAACACTTTTCATGACACAATTATACGTTGTCACCTGGTCATTTACTAATCTTGGTTCATTTTCTGTGATATATTCATTTAAATCATTTAAATTATATGGTTTTCGCAACGCTACTTCTAACGGGTCCAGAAGCGAATTATTTCTTTTTGCTGCAGGAAGCCCAAAGTCGGTTAGGGATTTATCTGAAATCTCATGAATTTTATCTTCAATTATGATTAGTCCATCATTGTATATATCATCATTATATGCTAATGCCATATCCTGATTCTCATTACGCATTCTGTTTAATATATCTTCACATAGAGCATCACGAAATTTATTCCATAACTCTAAGGGGTCAGATGGTTGGCAAAATATAAGGATAGTGGTAAATAATTCTCTTAATTTTGTAGCTGGCTCGGATATAATTGCATCGGACATGGTATTTTGCCAATGTTCATCTCCCTCCAGTAAACCTAATTCCTTGCAAGCGCCTTGGTACGTTTGGAAAATAACACCATTCACGGTTCGTAGATGTTGAAATGACATTGGACCGCGAACATATTGCAGTAACATTCTTAAATGAAAACATTCAGTTTGAGTTGGATGAATGTTATAAACACGGCCTAAAGTTGTGTCTTTTTTTACACCGGGATATCCCTCAACATCTTGCCCGCGTCTTCTTCTAGAAAATGAATTTCTTTGCCAAACGTAATACTGGGGAGCTTCGTGATATAAAAGGGTTTTTGCAAAATCGTCGCTTTTGCAGAGATCAAAGAACGCTGTAAGTGTCGTTGATGAAGGATTGTTCACACGATCTTGGAGATTTTCATTATTATAAAAATATACTCTTTGTCCATTTTCCAAATGAACGGCTAAATGAACTACTGCCGGAAAACGTTCATGAATCGAAAATTGAAAAATTCTCCAAAACGCCTCCGAGGAACTTATATAGCGACCATTTACATATTTTTCTACTTCGTCGTTATTACTTTGTAACGAAAATGTGGCTTGATCAGAACCTTTATGAATATACTTACAGATGTATTTAATAGCTTTGACCGATTGACAAAACTCTACGTTAATGTGTGCATTGAAAATGCGTGACAGCAGTGGATTATAGGGAACCACCCAACGATTATCCACGCTCATTTCTGTACCTTTTACACGAATTATAGCTGTGAATCCACCATTATCTGGAGACCTGCGTCTGTAGGTTGGATAACCGTCATCCCCGGTTTGTGTTTCCGAAATAAAATGCCTCGGGTACTTTTTAGAACAAACGTTTTCTTTCATACATGGTTATGCAGGATTATGAAATCCGCAAGGACCATGTATCATATTTTTTATGACAATATTATGAAGAATCGGATCTTGTTGTATGTCAGGTATTTCAGCCGATATTATTGCATCTATAGAATCTGGTTGAACTTTGTTAGCCAGCCACAATAAAATATGGGCGTGAGGTAAACCTCTTTTTTGCCATTCTACACTGTAAACAAAGGCTTTCGATGGGCCAAAAATATGTTTCTTCGTTAATAGGTCTATCATTTTTTTGAGTTTTAAATGAAATACCCTAGAAATTAAATCGTGTCTATCATAAGAATGTTGATTGGGCAATAACTCACTTTTTATTTCTGGCCATTCGGGGTTACATGTAAATGTAATGAAGAGGTCAGGTCTTCCAAATTTCCTGACATATGTCATGGCATCTTGACTTTTTTCATTCATGAATCTGGGGGATCCTGTAAATGACGACGGCAATATAACGTGCTGGCCAATATTAGAAGCGTTTAAATGTCCATCATTTACGACGGCATCTCTTAAATGAATGTAATCTTCTGATCTCAATTTTTTTTGATTTCTTTTGATGAAGTTCAGCCTCTCAGAAATCATTTTTGCCGCCATATCAACACAATATTGGTTGAATAATCCTTTAAAATAATGTATACTGTTAAAGTCATTTATTCTCACCATGAATCTAAATGCATAAAACTGCATACATGAAACAGTTTTAGATGTAGCCGTAGTATTCTGCTGTGGAATATTAATACAGTATCCGTCGTTTCCAAAGGGAAACAGTAAGGGATATTGAAGCGGGTCATAAGATCTATGAATTTCAGAAACTCGTTGAAGTCGACCATCTCTCGCAGTCAATACAATATCACGGGGACCTTTGTCTTCATCTATCATAAGAACAGCTACTTCATCTACTACCGGCGCATTATACCGACCTCTATGCTCATTAGGAGGTTTTACATCAGCATGAATGATAAGTTTTAAATCATTCGGTGGTCTATTTTCTAGATTGTACTTAAAACTTTGAATATACGTATTATGATCATGAAGATATGTTTGGAGAACGTCGATAAGATCGATTTGCAAGCTTGGGTTTAAATTTGAGCGCAAGGATACCTGATCTGCATGGGAAACAAAATATATTTGTAGGAATTCGGGTTGTGCCCCTACAGCTGGAAGTAAGTCACCGATTAAATGATAAACTTGCCCTTGGACTTTAAAAGTGGGCATAAAGTTTCCCTCACGAATTTCTTTGGCACCAAATGAAGTCATCTGAAATAATGTATTATATTGTCTTGAGTGATTTAAGAAATGCTTAGATGATGGATGTGAGCCTGATATCAGTTCCTTTAAAACGGATGTTGGTTCCGGAATTATAGGTATATTTACTTTGCCACCACTACAACACAATCCAGGAGTTTCAGCTGCCCATTTTTTTGCTTGGCATAAGTTGCATATTTTATCCATTCTGCCAATATCAATATCATTTAGCTCAGAATAGTCAACGGTACAATCATAAGCAAAAGCAGCATTTAATAAATTATGTTGTCTGCGAGTTCTATTCCTAGTTGATCGGGCATTTTGCTGTGTTAATCGTTGGGATCGTTCAGCGCTTGATTCCCGATCACGGTTAGCCAAAGTTCGGGAATTCTGTGAGGCCAAACGTTGAGAACGTTCAGCACTGGATTCCCGATCGCGGTTAGCCAAAGTTCGGGCATTCTGTGAGGCCAAACGTTGAGAACGATCAGCACTCGATTCCCGTTGCCGGTTCGCCAAAGTTCGGAAATTTTGTGACGCTAAACGCTGCGAACGTTCAACGCTTGATTCCCTTGCACGGTTTTGTTCAGTAATTGCTCGTTGTGTAGCCAACCTGTGCATATTTTCATCCTCAGTTTCATTGCTGCGCAAAACTCGCAGCCGCTTTGCAGTAGCAGTCTGCCGAGAAAGCTGAGTTCTTTTTCTCGGCATTATAGTGATGAAGAAAGAACGTAGAAAATGAAAACTTAACTAAAGCGTAACTCGTAAAAAAAAAGAAACGTAAGATTAATAATTAGGAACCTAATTGTTTTTATTTTTAACGATTATGTCAAAAGAAAATCCGTAAAATGAAAATAAGTTAACAAACTTTATACTTAAACTTAACCCTAATCTAATGAGAATAAATAGGTAGACCACACCTATTTACAGGTTTTACCTAAAGCGAAAAAAAAAAATAGAAACTAAATACGTTAAACTAAACCCTAATCTAATAAGAATAATTAAGTAGGCGATACCTATTTAGGTACCTACAGGTATTATGTACCACAAAAAAATATTAGAAACTGAATACTATTTTTAAAACAAACGATACTATACTTTTAAAAAACACATACTTATTAATTAATAATCTACATGAAAACAAAAAAGTGTTATTATTGTGTCACTAAATACTATCCTAAAACAAATAAAGTACCTACTATATAGAAAACAACCTCAAAATGAAACTGTGTTTAAAAAGTAATATTACGATGATAATTATATCGCATAAACAAATTAGCGCTGTATTCAACCGTTCAGTAGGGAGCCGACCGCGCGAGTGAGCCGCGTGGCATGGTATCTCGTAGAGCTGCACCCCCCTCCCGGCTTGCCCGCAAGCACCGCCTCTCTCCCGCCGCGCCGGCCAGCGCAGTGAGCGCAGAGAGCGAGTTGGTTTTGTTTCGGAGTTATTTATCATTGTAATCTTTAAAGATTTTTGTTGAAATTAAGCTATGTCAAAGACAATTTTATTCACAATGAAGTACTCTTAACCAACAACATATTTATATTTATATTTGAATAAAGATTAATATTATTATGTTGATACAACTTAAACAAATTATTTCGACCAAATTTGGTACCATAAAAACGGTCATTGTGACTAAACCTTAAAAGATAGACATATGCCGTCGCGGACTTTTTTTTAGATCATGTATAGAGGAATAATTCTTTCATACATATTTTTTGTGTATCTTGAACCGTTTTCGCAGCGCACGCAAAGAAAGGCTTCAAAAATGAATAATTTTCCCCGTTTTTTACACATTTTCCGCTCTGTCTTTGCTCCTATTGGTCATAGCGTAATGTTATTTAGCCTATAGCCTTCCTCGATAAATGGACTATCCAACAAAAAAAGAATTATTCAAATCGCACCAGTAGTTTCGGAGATTAGCGCGTTCAAACAAACAAACAAACAAACTCTTCAGCTTTATTATATTAGTATAGATTAGTATAGATATTATATTAGTATAGATTACGAATAACACGGTAGTCGAAATCATCAAGTCCCAGCCGAAATCTACTTTTAGGTTTTCCTTTTTTCGGTGTGGAAAATTACATTGTTTGATTCTGTTCTTTTTCGTTTAAGATATTACTCAAAGTTCGTCGTGAAATTTCGGTAGCTTTTGTAACACGGTCCTGATTTTTTTAAAAATAACCTTCATGGTCTCTTCCAAAAACATTGGCTTCATTTAAGAAATAAAGGTACAGTAATACCCCGGACTTACGCGATAGGTGGGTCCGAGCGGTTGCCGTGTAAGTCGAATTCGCGTAGGTCGGGGTTCAACGTTGCATATAAATACATATAAAGTTTGTTTAATCGGGACCAGAGTTTAAAGAAAACAATTAGAAGAAAAATGTTTAATAAAGTGTAGGATAATAAAAAAATATTACATTGTTATGAATAAAGTAAGCTAAACCGAAGTTATTTTGATGTCGAAGGCTTCATATATTCTAACAATGTTGCCTGACGAGTTAATTTTTTCTTTTTTTCACGTAAAATTTCCTCGTAGCATACCAGTAATTTTTTATCCCTCGTTTTGTAGTAGAAACGCGTTTTTCATTAGAATCAATTTTTTCTAAAATTTGTAACACCTTTTTAATTGAATTGAGCCCTTCTGTTAAGTTTGCAGTTGTCATTTGATTTACTGATTCAACTGGGTCTAGCGAATCAGTTTGTTCAATGTCTTGCTCATACTTACGCATTTCTATAACCTCGTCAATTGTTAGCTCTTGGTTGTGTGAATCTAGCAATTCTTGAACGTCATCATTATCGATCTCTAAATTTAGTTGCTTGGCGATATCGACCACTTCTTCTATTATGCTGTCGATTTGTTCAGGATCTGAAATGGTTTCTCCTTGGGTTTCAGAGGTGAAAAAAAATGGAGACAGTTTTTTCCAGACACCATTGAGAGTTTTTTGTGAAACCTCATTCCAAGATTGTCCAATAATTCTTACAGCATCTAAAACATTGAATTGCTTCCAAAAGTCTTTAACAGAAAGCTCATTGTTTTGTCTCATAGCTTCATGTAGATGTGCAAATAACCGCCTTGTGTAGTAAGCTTTAAATGTTTTAATGACTCCCTGGTCCATTGGTTGAAGCAAGCTTGTAGTGTTTGGTGGCAAAAATACAACTTCCACACGTGGATCGAAATTAATTAGAGTTGCAGGAGGATGACCTGGCGCATTGTCAATTAGTAGCATCACTTTAAATGGGATTTCTTTTAATCGGCAGTAACGTTCGACTTCAGGAATAAAATGATGGCCAAACCAGTCTTCAAAAAGAGAAGCTGTCACCCAAGCTTTTGCATTAGACTTCCAAATGACAGGCAAACCAGCTTTAGATTTATTTTTTAAGGCTCTTGGATTTTCTGAGCGATAAACTAAGAGAGGTTTTAATTTACAATCTCCAGCTGC
This sequence comes from Sesamia inferens, assembly GCA_037179545.1. Lineage (NCBI taxonomy): Eukaryota > Metazoa > Arthropoda > Insecta > Lepidoptera > Noctuidae > Sesamia > Sesamia inferens. Next base: position 7,591,389 of record CM073935.1, on the reverse strand, counting down.
ATTCGCACCAACCATCACTGTTAATCGATCCTTGGCGGCTTTGAAACCTGGAAAAGTTTTCTCTTCACCCGCAATAAAAGTTCTTTTAGGCATTTTCTTCCAAAAAAGACCTGTTTCATCTACGTTGAAAATAGTCTGGCTAGTGTAGCCACCTTCATCTATCATTGTTTTGAGTTTTTCTGGATAGAGTAGGGATGCCGGAAATGCAATAAAGTATCGATATATATTGTATCGATAATTTTTGAATATATCAATATCGATATTGATACAGGGTGTCTCAGAACGATGCAACTATTTCGAACATCAGTTAAAAAAATGCTATTACTAATTAGTTATTTATTTATACCAAAATATAGACAATGAGGGAAATTTTACTTTTTAAATATGACATTACTTAAATGACGCCCGTTTGTTTGACGACACTCTTCGAACCTTGTGCGGACGGCTTATATGGAATCTATACCTTCACACAACGCTCTATAGTGTTGAGTTCGGGTGTACCATAAAAATATGTACCGCCTTGTTGAGGATTTTCAAATATACCCGACTGCAACATTCGTTTTGAGCATACTTTAAAAATGTGAACCGTCGTGTTAAGGATTTCATAATATACCCAACCGCAACATTCGTTTGGGTCGATATCAGATAAAGGGACGTTTATTTTATAGGTTAGAGATTGAGGTAAATTATACGAGAACAAAAGTGGATAAAAAACGTTTAATAGTTACTTTAAAAATAAAGTAATTATAAAATTAAAAATACTAATTTAGCGCGCATTACGGACATTCATTTTAACATTCTGGCCTAAGTTGTGCTTTCGTTTAGTTCTGCGTTCTGTATTAGACGACCGCCCAGCTTGAATCCTAGACTTGGTCTTTCCTATTCCTCTATCTTTACGTCTACTCAGCGCTGTGCTTTGAACTTTAATGTTCCTTGGTACACGCCTTGTTATTATCTGATTTAAAATAAAGTTTTGTCCTTGCTCTGATGTATTAATTTTTTTGATTATATTTGTGAATTTTCCCAGTGCTCTTAGATTGTGGACAGTGGGGTTTGTTTCAAATAACTTTGTGAAGCGTTGTACTTCAGTCTTAAACTCTGCGAGTGCAATTTTATATTGGTGAGGGAATTCTACAGCAACCTGTTGCTTGTAAGATGAAGAATTGGCAACATCCTGTATCGGCTCTTGTGTATCGGAGGAAGAGGACTGTGGTACTACCTGTATCTGCTCTTGTGTATTAGAGGAAGAGCACTGCGGTCCTATCGAATCCAAATCATTGTTCGGTGTTTGATCCAAATCTATCATATTCATGTAGAAATTTTCATTAATCTCATCCCCCGTCGCTATTCTTGCGAGTGACATTCTATCTTGAATAGACAGCCGAGGAGAATTGGGAAATACAACTCCAAAGTTTTGCTCAATGCTACACAGGTGCTTGCAGAATTTTCCACATTTTCCAGCGTCACAGTCGCAAACGGCTAAATCGGCTCTCACAGTGTAAAAAGTATTTGGGCTTGTCTCTGATTCCACACTGTACTCATTATCGTTGACTTTAGATATATTTTTAATATTTCGAGCAGTCTTCATGAACATTGCATATATGGAATCCTTGGTTTTTCGCGTGTTGGCGTAAGAAACAATGCGACGCATAAAATAATTTTCAAAAATTGACGTTATGAAATCTACTAATGCGCCAGCATTAAATGCTTTACATCGCTGTAGTATGACGTCTTTAAGAATGCGTATAGATGCTTCTGTTATGTTGTTGGTGTTGTTTCCTCGCGTAAGTAAATCCAACCGATCAGAGACACACCATTCAGGCCGGCGTTTCCATAAGTTACTCAGATGATTTAATAGAGCTGGCATCGTCTTAACATCCACGTCACCTGTCAATTCCTCATACAATTTTACTGCTTCTTCTGGATCAGTTATAAAAAAAGAATATTTCGAAATCGTGTCATGATGGACTGCCTTTTCATTATGTCAACCTTGTGATCTGCAACGCAAAGCCAACGCCAAAAGGCTTGGCAAACATGGAATGCGCATAATAGTAATCGAGCATTTGGAAAAATAGTTCTCAAAGCATTTCGTTCGGCAGTAGAATCGTCCGTCAAAACAATATCCGGCTCTAATTTTTTACCCGCCTCGTTCTTTTCTACAGCTTCTTTTATAGCGGCAAAAACCATCGTGTAATTGGACTCATTTTGCTCAGTATGTATAGCACATGCCAATGGAAGCCCACCGATTTTGTGATGTGTAAAAACTAGAGTAATCGCAGAACTTGTCTGGTCACACGATGATGTTGTGTCTACAAAAATCATATTCTCATATGCAGTAGACAGAAAAACTCGTTTCATAATAGGAGTAATTATCACGATAATCCTGGGATTTTGTTTTAACAGTATCGAGTAGCCTTTTTTATTTAAACTCTCAATTTTTGCTTGTATGATTTCGGGGAGATTGCATTCATTACGGTCGCCATACTTTTCAGTACGCCATTTATTGTACATGTAGTACACATGATTTTCGGAGGGATTTATTTGAGAGTTTGATAACATCTCTATTCCATTTAGATCAGTATCTTGAAACGAGTCCAGTACGTTCAATTCGTTGTAATTTATTGCTGCGCAAGGTGTCATTCCGCTATCAAAGTATTTCATAAAAGTTTCTTCGGTTTCCTGGCTGCATTTTAGTAAATTCAAAGCTTCGGCAACGTAAACGCGATGAGAGTGTTCAAAAACTATGGTCACTAACACATTATACCCTTGCGACAACAGTTTGTCGTTTCGAATAGTGTCCTTGTTAACTTTTTTGATAACAAAGTCTATTTTAGCCTTACAGTTTTGTCCACGAGACGACTTCTCAGATTTTTTATTGAACGATGAATGTTGACATGTATAGGTTTTTCGAAATAAGAAGCGCTTCAACGAAGACGATCTATCCAGTTAGTGTTCGTAAAATTTGATATTTTTTGAACAAACTCGTCGATAAACTTAACATATCGTTCTTGTTGTTCATTTTGTTCAGTCTTCAGTCTAAATCGCATGGAGTACATTTTCTCCGATTCAAAATCCAGATTCTCGATAAGTCCATATTGTTCGGTTATAAAACCCTCTACACAGGCTTTATCTATCATTATTCGTAGGTACTTTTTACGCTAAAAGGATCACAAACTATATAGTTATCACTTTATAATAATCTTCGCAACGTACTATGCACTTATGACATTTTTTTTAAAATTAAATACAAATGAAAAACAATCTTCAATCACATTTTAAACAGTAGGGGAGAGGGGAGTAAGACGGGGTACTTAACGTTTGAATCTCAATAAAACTAACATTTTCGTGTCTATATTATCTTTTTATTTCAGTAATTATCTTTGGTAATCAGTCTTCCATAACTAATTCTAATTACGAACACATGTTAAATAATTAAATAGAAAATTGAGAAAAAGTAGAAAAGGTCAAATCGCTCCATCATGCCCCTCCGTCGGGTAAGATGGGGTACTCTGAGTGGCAAGATGGGGTTTAAAAAAATCCAATTTATTTTTGTTGACAAAGGACAATGCCCAGTCTCCATAGTAACTTTGGCTCAATATGAATTTGTTGTGTGCAGTGAATATTCTTACGTTTTTTTGTGTGGTTTAATGTCAAAAGTCATCATCATCATCATCTCAGCGTATAATCCCGGTCGCATCCGCGGCTTTCGCGTTGGAGCCCAGGGTCCGCTTTCCTGCTATTACGCCTCCATTTCGCATCGATCTCTGGCATCCTGTGGTGTGAGATTGTTGGCACGCATGTCATCTCTTACAACGTCAAGCCAGCACTTCTTTGGCCTGCCTCGCTTGTTCCGGCCCGGCGGAGGCGCCATGGCAAGACATTTGTTACCCACGTAACATGCCGGTTTACGTAAGACGTGGCCGTACCAGCGTAGGCGACTCTCTTGCAGTTTGTCTGCTATGTCACGGACATGGAGACTGGCACGAATGCGGGAGTTCCTGATGCGGTCTTTCCGCGTAACTCCACACATCCACCGCAGCATACTCATCTCCGTGACACGCAGCTCCTGCTTGTGTCGCTCAAGCACAGGCCACGCCTCACTGCCATACAGAAGGACAGGTCTAATGATGGTCTTATAGACCTGTCCCTTAAGCTTAACCGGCATTTTGGGGTCACAAATGACACCTGTCATCTCACGCCATTTTGCCCAAGCTGCGGAAATGCGTGCTTTAACGTCGCAATCAATGTCGCCGGACGCGTGGAGCACAGACCCCAAGTATTTAAATTGGTCTGTGCACTCGACCTTGTCTCCGCCTATGCACACAGGCATAGGGTCTGTGGTGTTGCTGGCCATGTACACCGTCTTCGCCACATTGAGTTTAAGACCACCGCTCTCAAGCGAGTTCTTCCACGCATTTACCCGCCGCACCAACCGTTCCCTGTCCGCGTCTGCCAGCGCGATATCATCAGCATACATGAGCAACCAGGGAGGTTGCTCATGTGGATTCTTGATGCTGTCTGACAAGACGTCTAATATCACGCTGAACAGGAACGGACTAAGGACGGATCCCTGGTGTACACCGACGGTGATGGGGAAGGGTTTAGTGTCGCCAACAGCGGTCTTAACAACGGAATCGGAATTGAGGTACATGTCTCGAATTATGTCAACATAGGCTTCTGGTACCCCTTTGGACCTCAGTGCCCACCAGATCACCCCCCGAGGGACACAGTCGAAGGCCTTCTGCATGTCTAAAAAGAGCACATGCAGAGGCGTGTTCTTCGATCTATATCTCTCCATGGTGATCCTTAGGGCGAAGATAGGGTCCGTGGTTCCGTACCCTGGACGGAACCCATATTGACACGTCGAGACAGCACACTCCTGCCGGATCCGGGAGTCTAAAATCCTCTCAAAGATCTTCATGGTGTGGGACATGACCTTTGTACCGCGGTAGTTACCACACTCCTGTACGGAGCCCTTGCCTTTGAAGACTGGAGTGATAATACTCAGCCTCCATTGGCTCGGGATTTTGCCGGACAGGAGCACGCGGTTCAGGAAGTTTGTTAACATGCCCACACCGCGAGGACCCATCGCCTTCCAGGCCTCAATGGGGACTCCGTCAGCGCCGACAGCCTTCCGATTCGCCATGCGACGAAGAGCCGTGTGGACTTCCTCAGGCGTTATCGGGGGCACTAATCCAAGGTTCGGAGGGAGTTCCGGTGTCTGCACCTCTTGGTGCTGCTTATTCAGCAGCTCGTGGAAGTACGTACGCCATCTCTCCTTCACCGCGCGATCCTCGCAAAGCAGGTTGCCAGTAGGGTCTTTTACACAACGGCACTTGGATATATCCTGTGCCGCTTTCACCCTAGAACGTGCCAACTTGTAAATGAGCTTCTGCCCCTCAGACGATTCCAACTTCTGGTAGAGCGGTTCTAAGTGGTCACGTCTGGCTCTGGCTACAGCTCTTTTAGTGGCACGTTTGGCAACCTTGTATGCGTCGCGATCTTCAGGAGATCCGGTCGCCTGCCACGTTTTGAAGAGGGCTTTCTTCACCCTTGTCTCCCTCTGGAATGTGTCGTTCCACCACCAGGTCTCCTTGTCACTTTTGCGACCACCCTTAGACACGCCGAGCACCACTCGCGCCGCCCTTGCAATAGCTGCCTGGATTCTGTCCCAGTGATCTTGGACAGATTCTCCCTCGGTACCAGCGCACTTGTCGCCAATAACCGAAGAGAACTCCTGGTACTTATTTTCATCAAGCAGCCACCACCGGATCTGGCGTCGGCAGCGCTCTACACGTCTACGTTGGGCCTTAACGCAGAGATCCATGACAAGGAGACGGTGTTGTGCAGTAAGACTCTCACCGGGTATGACTTTGCAGTTGGCTACTTTGCCGATGTGGTGTCTCCTAGTTAGTAGGAAGTCGATCTGGGTAGTGCTTCGCCCGCTCCGGTAGGTAACAAGGTGCTCCGGTTTCTTTTTGAAGTAGGTGTTCACAATTGCCAGGTCAGCGGCCGCACACGTTCGGAGAATGTTGTCCCCTTCCGCGTTGCGGCTACCGTACCCAAATCCACCGTGAACACGCTCAAACCCGTCACACTTCTCACCCACATGACCGTTCAAATCACCACCCAGAACGATTCCCTGGGATAACGGGATCCCGTGAAGCAATCCTTCGAGCTGGCTCCAGAACAACGTCCTTTCGGCGTCACCGCACCCGGCCTGCGGAGCGTAAGCACTTATCAAGTGGGTTATTACCCCATTGACAAACACCCGCACCGACATTAGCCGATCACTGATGCGATTCACCTCCAAGACGTCATCCTGGAGCTCGTCAGACAACACCACGGCGACCCCATTTCTCCCACTAGGTACACCCGTGTAGATCAGCTTGTAGTCATTCCCAATAAGTCGGGATCTGCTGCCTTTCCACCGAGTCTCCTGCAGGAACGCCACGGCCACCCTCCGCCTGTGGAGAGTTTCGGCCAATTCTCTCGCGCGTCCAGTTAGCGTGCCAACGTTCCACGAAGCGAAACGGAGTTTACTGGCTTGGGCTCGCTTCTTCAGCCGTGTCCGCCCCTGACACGGTAGCCCTAGCCCACAGGTCACAGGAGTCGGGCGGGGCTCCTGCGCGCCGTTTTGCGGCGGCGCCCTAACTGTAACTTGTGCCTTTCTTCTATACCTTTTCATGTTTGGCGGTTGCTTGGCTTATTACGAGTGCGACTGCCGTCTGACCACTCAACCCCGAAAGGGAAGCCGGCGTCAGGGCCCCGTCCGTATGTCAGCAGGTGCACCGTCTGGCAGGTGGGGTTGACTTGAGTCCCAAAGATGGTGGTGGGACCCCACAGCACCCAATTAATGTCAAAAGTATGTTTGTGATTTCCATTTTTAAATTGAACTTGTAAGAAAGAAGTTATTCAGACATTTTAAATTGGAGGTTATGCATTTCTACGCAGAGAAAATTAAAGAACAAATAAACTGATGAATAGTTTTATTTTTTTTTACCATAATCATACATTATCATCATCATCAATTTCATTATCAAATTCGATTAACAATTCATCAAGAAACTATGCAGAGGGTTCAACATTGTTTTGGTGTCGAGCCCACCCTAAATACCATAAAATGGTCATAATGTGGGAACAGCATCCCACAGTTCGTTTGTCTACCTTACAATTGCAATAATATTGCCTTATTGCCTCTCTCCCATTTAAATTATTATCAATCAAAACGTACACAAAATATTCTTTTCTTCTTATATGGCGACTTTGAATTTATGCTCTTCTTTGAAAGAGAGACAATTGCTCTCTTAGATTACCGATTGATGCCTCCCTACACACTTCTATCTTATATTGGCCACTAAAACGGATGTGCTCACCATAGTAAGATCGAGCTTGACCGGAGTTGGTAGGTACCACAAGCTATTAAAATCAAATCATGAAAATCTAGCTGGGGAAACTTGGCGACATTGCTGTTATCAACATTTATATTTGAGAATTGTGCCCTTCTTCTATTATAATTATTTTGTATAATAAACTCACTTAAAGTATTTGTTTGGAACATTTTTTGTTGGATGATTTCTAATATCTGGGCAGCATCAAACCTGTCTGTGAGCGGTGTGTTGAATAAATACATGAGTAAACCCGAATGTTAGGTTTTATTTAACTAATAAAATGGAACCGAATACTTTTAGTAGATTGGCATATATCAGTTATATGACAACAGTCTGGATTTCTTTTTAAAATAACCATAAACTACCACATTCTTCCCCCCTTTCTTAATCTTGAACATAGTCATTCAGGTAGGCTGGAGGTCGCTTAAACCGATTAGAACGACGCGGTTCAACTACTGGTGTTGAGTGGTACGATTCATCAGCAACAGGGGAAGAAGGAGGCGTATTGTACGTATCCGAATCTGTCGTAGTTGTAGATTCTATCTGCTGTTCTGCTTTATCTTCATGGCTTGCGTTGTTATCATTATCAGATGGTATAATATTAGGTGTAGCAAGTCGGTGATCCGGCAGAATTAAATCGCCTCTAGGAGCAAGGTGACGATTGGAAACTGTCAATTCTCTACCATTAGAAAGTCTTATGGAACTGTAATATGGATTAGGTTCCAGAAGGTCAACTTCTTCTACCATTGGATCATATTTGCTAGCTCTAACGAATTTCTTTAAGAGAACCTTTCCTGGTTGCAACCACGACAGCATGGATTGTCCCCAAGACGATCGTCGTGGATGGTTAAACATTCTTTCGTGAGGAGTAGTATTAGTTGACGTACATAGAAGTGACCGAATGCAATGGAGTGCTTGAGTAATAACTATCTCCCACTTAGCTATTGAAAGATTTTTGTCTTTTAGTGCAAGACGTATTGTTTGCCAGAGAGTTCCGTTAAGGCGTTCTACCTGTCCATTACCTTGCGGGTTATAAGGGGAAGATCGGCTTGTAGATATTCCTTTAGAATGTAGAAATTCTTTAATTCCAGCTGACATGAAAGACGCCCCTTGGTCTGTATGAATGGTTGCTGGCATTCCAAAAATTGAGAAAATATCAGTAAGATGTTTAATAACTGTCTCCGTGCTCATATCTGGGCATGCGTAGGCAAATGGGAACCTCGAATATTCATCAATTACTGTTAAAATATATTTATTGTTCGTTGTCGATGGCAATGGTCCTTTAAAATCCAAAGATAATCTCTCAAAAGGCGTAGTTGCTTTAATTAATAGACCAGTATTTTTATTAAACCTTGGTTTTATCTCCGCACAAGTTGGACAAGAGTTTACAACTTTTCTGACATCGTCACTGGTAAACGGTAGGTTTTTAGATCTTATCCAGTGTGTAAGTCGTGTTATACCAGGGTGACAGAGAGATTTATGTAATTCTTGAAGGCGATTTTCTGTTGTTGCTCCACATAGTTGTCTTGATAGTGTATCAGCTACAACATTAAGATGTCCAGGGCGATATTTGACATCGAATTTATAGTTTGATAATTCCAAACGCCATCGCTGGATCTTGTCGTTTTTAATTTTACTTGCATGACCTTGGAACATGTATGCTACTGACTTTTGATCGGTTATTAGATAAAATGGACGACCTATTAAGTAATGTCTCCATTTCTTAAGACTTCCTATAATTGCGTATGCTTCCTTTTCAATTACAGGATATTTCTTCTCGCTTTCATTAAGAGATTTTGAAAAAAATGCCACCGGTCGACCATTTTGTGTCAAAGAAGCCGCGATAGAATAATCTGAGGCATCTGTTTCTACAGTGAACGGTTCTGTGGGGTCAACTGCTGCTAAAGACGATTTCAAAATGATCTTTTTTATTTCTTCAAAAACCTTCACTTGTTCTGCGTTTAAAGGGTATGTCTCTACCTGTGTTAATGGATGTAATTTGGAAGAAAAATCAGCAACCCATTTTGAGTAGTGAGAGAATAATCCTATTACTCGTCTTAATGATGCTGAATTAGTGGGTACTGGTAAATCACGTAGTGGCCGTAGGCGTTCTGGATCTGGCTTAATGACTCCATTGTTTATATTGTAACCAAGAATCCTTAAATCAGTTATAGAAAATTCACTTTTGTCCTTGTTTATTGTAAATCTAAATTTATCTGCAATTTTCATGAATTTTTGAAGCTTTTCATCGTGATCTTTCTGATCTTTTCCGCAGACGGTAATATCGTCCAAATATGGATAAATACCTTCAATAGATGACTTCCGAATGATAGAATCTATGGCGCGCTGAAAACAAGCCACTCCGTTGGTCACACCAAACGGAATACGACGAAATTGGTATAAATTTCCAGCGGCTTCGAAAGCAGTAAATGGTTTATTTTCCGGTATAATAGGAATTTGATGGTAAGCAGATTTTAAATCAATTTTGCTAAATACTCTATATTTAGATACCTTTGCTACGATTTCTTCGATGTTTGGTAATGGGTATGCATCAAGGTAAGTAAATCTGTTGACAGTCTGTGAATAATCAATGCACATTCTCTTTTTATGATTTGTGTTTGATGTGATCAGGACCTGGGCACGCCAGGGCGAAGTGCTCTCTTCTATAATATTATCTTGCAGTAATTTCTTGACTTCTTCTTGTATAAATTTGCTGTCCTCGCCTGCAAATCTTCGTGATTTTATTACGATAGGTTTACATTCTGATGACATATTTGGAAATAAATTGACAGGCTCAATGTTAGCTTCTTCTAATGCAAATAATCTAAGCGGAGGATGGTGTCCATTAAATTGTATTTCTAGTGCGGAGTACTTTCCGAGAACATCGTGTCCCAGTATGACATGGCAACAAAGATTTTTCATGACTCGAAATAGTATTGCAGGTATAACTTGATTGTTTATCTTCAGTATTGCTGAACATACTTTAGTTATTTGTGATGTATGTGATGAGGATGCCATCGATACTTCCTGTCTCCAAGGCATGGTTTTCAAATCATACTGCTCTACAACATTTTCATCAATGAAACTTCCAGTACTTCCTGTGTCGATCAAAGCCTGGAGTGATATTCCGTTGATGGCAACTTGAGTTTTGCATTTGTTGATGCCACTGGCTGCCAACAGTAAACTAGAGGTGATGTCTTCATCTTCCTCAAGTGGAGTGATAGCAGCGTTCACACTGCTACTTCTGCAAACCTTCGCAAAATGACCTTGTTTACCACAGTTGAGGCAGGTTGCCTGAGATGCTGGACATGACCGACGGGGATGACGTGAATTCCCACAAAAATAGCATTTATCATACCTTTGTGATTTAGGAGGTTCAAACTTTCGACTTTGATTCGAAGTAGTAGCGGTTGATGGAGTATCTGTTGTAGAAGCAATTTGTGAATTGTTGAAACTTTGACTTTGGATCTGAGCAGATTCGAGAGAGCGAGCTTGGTTGTGGGCTTCGTCAAGAGTGAGTTTCATATTTTCAAGGAGTCTCTGTCGAATAGTAGGAGAACCTAAGCCGGAGATGAAAGAATCACGTATGTATTCATTTTCGTATTGACTTGCAGTTACCGCCGAAAAACTACATTCTTTGGATAAAAGTTTCAGAGACTGTATGTATTGATCAATTGTCTCGTTCGGCTGTTGTTTACGAGAAGCCAAATTGTGGCGAGCGAATATTTCACTTTTTGGCTTGATAAATAAAGTGTCTAATAAAGAGATCGCTGAAGAAAAGGTTTCTTCACGGGTTATGTGTTCGTAAATATTTGGCGATATTAGATTTGTAAGCAGCTTAAGTTGTATTTCGTCTTCCGTTGCATTGACTGCATCCAAAAAATTAATAAATGTTTTCTTCCAGTGTAACCAGAGCGCAGAATTTTTGTTGTCAAGCGGGTCCGCTTCCAATCTCTCCGGCTTCAAAAATTTCTCCATTGCGTTTATTGAATGTGTATAAATATTAGTTAAATAAATTGTTGAATAAATACATGAGTAAACCCGAATGTTAGGTTTTATTTAACTAATAAAATGGAACCGAATACTTTTAGTAGATTGGCATATATCAGTTATATGACAACAGTCTGGATTTCTTTTTAAAATAACCATAAACTACCACACGGTGGTCGAAATCTATTAATTAGGGCAGCAGCTATAGAAAAGTCAATCATGACATGTGATGAAGCTCTGTTGTTGAACTCGTGTCGGAATATTTTAAACTGTTGCTTAAAAATCCCATTCACAACTTCAATCACCCATCTGCAGATATTAACAGCCCTAGTGTAGTTTGCTGGCATTGATACAACAGAGGCTGTAGAAGATTGATAAATACTTGATGATATGGGGTGTTTAAGTTCCGTTGACAACATGGGTGACAGATCTTATTTGTTGATTTGTAACAAAAACAAAAATTTATTTATTATTTATTTATTTATTTATTTATTTATTTATTTATTTATTTATTTATCCTCTCTCTGTTAACATTACAGGTTATAAAGACCCAATGCGATAACAAGATATTTTGACACATTACAGATCTACTTATACTTAGAGAACCATACACCAAAATAAACTTCATTCTTATTAGCTTATTCAAACAAAACAAACAATAATAATAATAACTGAAACACCAATGCTAGTTCTTACAATACACTAATTAAATATTAAATAAAATTATTACTTTAATCATTTATCTATCTCTATAACACAAATTATGTAACAAAATCTTTGTGAATTCACTCGGCTGACATGTAAAAATATCTATTTGCTCGTGCACAACATTTATATTTCGGATAGCTTGCACGACCGCGGCCTTTGCTAGTAAATTCGTCCTAGCCACTGGCACCGCCAGCAGAGGCTGACGCCGCCGCTTTCCTACATAGTTGTCTGGCACCCAGAAACTGATTGTTTTTAATACATCAGGGTTATGTACCAGTCCCAGAATCAATTTCACCAGATACGTGGCAAGAGTAAACTCTCGATGCACCTTCAATTGATTATACCCGACCATGCCCAAGACGAATAGAGAGGGATACATCAACGGATACAACGGGTACACTCCATACAACTTATAGTACAAGTGACGTGTGAATTTATTTTGCACACGTTCTAGCATTAGTGAGTATTTACTCTCATGAGGCGCCCATATGATTGCACTGTGCTCCAAATGACTTCTGACTAATGCATCATATAGGGCCCGGACTGCAGAGATATTTGTCAGATCATGTGTTTGTCTCAATAAGAACCCTAGATTTCTATACGCTTTCTTACAAATCTTAATTATGTGCTCACGGAACAATAGCTCGGGGGTCATGTAAACACCTAAATCACGCACCTGTGTGACTCGTTTCAATGTAGTATTTTCGAGCATGTACTCATGAAGCAGCGGTGAACGCGCGCGAGTAAAACTTATCATTGAGCACTTTGACACATTGAAATACAACTTATTTTCATGACTCCATTGAACTATCCTATCAATGTCATCCTGCAAGCATTTGCAGTCTGTTTCATTCTTAATTTCAAGCAGCAACTTGAGGTCATCTGCAAACAATAAACAAGAGCCATGTTTGACGACTTCCGGTAAATTATTTATCATAATTAAAAATTTCAGAGGCCCTAAATTGCTGCCCTGACTCACTCCGGATCTGGTGTAATACGGATTAGATTCCCAACCATTGTAGTCAACATACTGCTGCCTATGTTTCATGTAACTAGCAAAAAACTGTACTAATGGTGGCTTGCACCCAACCTCGGCCAGCTTCCTTAATAAGATGTCATTATCTACGGTGTCAAATGCTTTTCTAAAATCAAGATAAGCCGCGTCAACCTACACTCCAGCATCCACCGCTGGCACCACTCTCGTCATAAAGCTAAGGAGGTTGGTGGCTGTGCTTCGACCCAGTGGCGGCCCTAGCAAAAGTTTTAGGTGGTGCAAAATCTCAAAATGGCGCCCCGAGTTGTTCCTATACTATGTAGTTACTTTATCCGTGATTACCTACTAGTATTAGATCTGCCAAATTACTATAGATATATGAGGCAAGTACAATGATGACTGTCGCGCTTGTCATAGCAGTTGTTCTGCTCATTCGCAATAAAAAAAATGACGTCAATCCCGCTTGTATTACCCTCATGCCCTGCTGAGGCAAATTGTACAGATGAGAAATAAAAACAGTTAAGTAATAATTTTGTTTCACAACTTTTATTCAAACTGATAGGCTACATACAGTCTTAAAAAAAAACTTCCAACAACCACTTTAATGAAAAACTTAAATGGCTACCTTTCTGGCTTTTGCGCTTGCAAATTTTTTTATTAATTCGGAATAATTTAGCTTCTGAGCAATAGCATTTTCTATGGACAAGATTCCAAGATCTGACAGTCTTTCCTGACACATAGTAGAACGTAGGTAAGTTTTTATAAGTTTCAATTTACTGAAGCTTCGTTCCCCTTTAGCGACAGTTACAGGTATAGTCAGCAAGATGCGAAGTGCTGTCCACACATTTGGGAAAATATCCTGCCAATCATTCTTTTTAATAAGTTGGAGAACTTTAAGTGGCTCTGCTGATTGAAGATCTTTTATTAATGGGTTCAAGCTCATAAGTTCCTCAACCAATTCACAACCAGACACGTCACATTTTTCCCCATCTGTTAAACTGATTTGCAAATCACTACAGGCTTTTTCCAATATAGATCTTTCAGGAATTATTTTCATGTTGTATAAAAATGACCATGTATCATTGAATATTGATAGTTGTTTAAATCGAGTGACTAAGGCATTCTCAATTGTATCAATCATAGGGTAGAAAACGTTCATTTTAAACAATTCTTCAGGATCAGATGGTGTCTCATCTACGGCTTCATACTCAAATAATCGTTTCTTTCTTCGGGATCGGGCAGCCTTAAAAATTGGGTCTATCTCAGCCTGAGATGCTATTTCCTTAGCTGTTATTAGAGCAGATGAAGAGGCTCGGTACTGTTTCACAAATTCTGAGCAGTTTTTCAGCAATTGCGACGCATTTGGTAAATCCATAGATTCAGACTGCATAGCCTTACTTACAATGTTTACTTGAAACAATATATCATACCAAGCCACCATTGTAACTATGAACTCAAATTGCTCCATGTAATTGAATTAGAGACAAGGCCTCTGATGCAGCGACTGAGTCATTTGTTTCTTCATGAAGATTCAGAAGGGCATCACGAACTGAAGAGTAGTGATAGCGAACAGCAGCAAGGCTAGAAATTCTACTCTCCCAGCGAGTTTCGCAAACTTTTTTCAGGGATAACCCTTCAATGTGCTTGGATACCACTTCCCATCGCTTTGTTGATCCGGAAAATAAAACAAACAGTCTTTGGAGAAATCCAAATAAAGAAACTGATTTAACGGAAGTTTTCGCTGCATCAGCTATCACTAAATTCAAACTGTGACAACCACATGGATTGAAAAATGCTCGAGGATATTGATTCAAAATTCTGGTTTGGACACCTTTATTTATTCCTACCATATTCGCTCCATTATCATACCCTTGGCCGCGACAATCGTTCATGTCCAAGTCAAACTCTTGCACAATTGTATCTAGAAAGATTCCAGTAAGTCCTGCTCCCGAAGAGTCACTTACCGGCTTGTAAGCAACAAAACACTCACGTACTTCGACTTCTTCATTAGTATCGACAAAACGGAATGTTACTGATAATTGTTCAACGTGGCTTACATCAGGAGTACAGTCCAGTATGATAGAGAAGTATTTAGCTGATTTTACCATAGACAAAATATTATTTCGGACTTCACTTGCAAGTAAGCCAATTAACTCGTTTTGAATACGTTTGCCAAAATAATGGACATTAGTCTCCTTATTTACAACACGACGAAGGTGCTCCATCATTACAATATCAAATTTTCCCAGTAACTGCACTAAACCCAGGAAATTACCATTATTAGGAGTGTATAAAGTTTCCGCTCCAGAACTCCCTCTAAACGATAAATTATTGCTTGCTAAGAAAAATACTATTGACATCATTCGTTCGAGGATAGCAACCCATCGTGTTTTCTCACTCTCAATCTGCTTTTGCAAGTGCTTGTCTATTCCACTGAAGTTCTTTAATCTAATTGACGCTTCTATCCAATTGTTCACAGCACGTCGATGATCTGAGGATGTTTCGTGAATTTTGAGACGCGTTGATAAGTGCCTCCAGTCGTCAAATCCTTCTTTTCCCAATCTAGACTGGGGATTTGTATTAAATAAACGGCAGCAAAAACAATGTACTTTATCTGCAGATTTAGAGTACACGAGCCATCTTCTTTTGAAAGTTTCCCCATTTGGCATTACTCTTTCAAAATGCATATTTGAAAAATGACGACCGTCAAGTTTCCTTGGGTAGTTTTCGTTACTCATTTGATTACTTACAGGGCCTCCAGTAATTATTTCATCTCTTGTCGCAGAGTCAATGAATGGCCATTCTGAAATATCATCATATTTTTTTTTTCTAAAAGGAGATGATGATGATTGTACATCGGATATAATTTCTTCCGAAATATTTTGAAATCCAGAAGAGGTTCCTGGAATACCTAAATAAATACAGAAAAAGTAAGTCCAGACGAAAAAATTATGAATTATGAACATTTCGCTAACTGAAACGAACGAGGTGAGGGAATAATTTGTATTAAAAGCTTCAAGCGTAATTTCATATTCCAACTACATAGTTCACTTGCTACTGTGCTTGGCGTTTGTAGAACGAATTGGAGGACGTCTTTAAGCTTCAGGATAGGATAGAATGGAATTGGAATTCTTGAGTGGCGCCCATGTCCCTACCGGAAGACGCAGCGCGGGCAGGTTCTCCCCAGGGTCAACCGATGACCTGGTGAAGGTCGCGGTAGCGCAAGACGGGACGTTGTCGGATGCTTTGGGGGAGACCTATATCTAGCAGTGACAAATGAATATACGCCAAATTAAATTAAGCATGTTTATGATTTTGGCCACTGAACTAGTTGGAAAATGAAATTACGCTTGAAGCTGCTAGTCTAATAACACCAATAGGTATTTTTTTGGAAAGTGAATGAAAATTTAGCAACAACGAAAATATAGAGAACCAGGTAAATCTTCTTGAATGTGTTGTTTTTCATCTTCATGAGCTTCGCCTGAAGAACTTTTATTAAGTAGGTCTTCTTCCGTTGCGTGGTGGAGTTGAACTAGTTCTGATGATAACGATTCAGATGATTTCTCAGGTCTCAAAAATTTCGATAATAATTTAGCTGCCTTCTCAGATTCTTCTTGCTTTTTCCGTTTTCTTTTTAAGTTTTGAGCACCAGATAATTTTTTTGGAGGCAGTGACATGATTTTTTTCTGTAAAAGATAAATTTATTAAATGTAATACAATACACCTATTATATGCTGCGATTACATAAAGTCCATTTCTTCCACGGTAACAAATCACAGAGTTAGGTTCGCTTTACAAAAAGAAAAAAATATTAATAACTAAAACAAAAAAAAAACACCCCGACTATGGAAAGCTCGCGTCGCGCTCTAAAAAGTATAGAAAAAGAAAATATTCTTGACAGACATTCTTCTCAACAAACTATTTAATATTTATCATCTATTAAGTAGACAACTTACATACAATTTTTATTTTTATACACAGATATATATGTAATGATGTTCAGAGGAAAGCCGTGGTCGTATGCCACCCTGCCCTAACAATCGCTTACTACTGTTAGAATGCATTGCAAATTGCAATACCCTTAAGATACGAGCTGAAAACATAACACTCCTTTAGGGTTCATCGCAGTCGGGTAATATATAAAAACAAATAATTAAGTACCTACATACATCCAAGATCTAATATCGCTAAATGACGTAGACGTATGTACCTACATTCATTATACTTACATGAACACGAACACGACCTGCTGCAACAGTACTTACCTTGAGTTTAATCTATAGAATAGCAATAATACAAGTAACTTTGCGCTAAATACACAATAAATACACTTGCGCGAGAATAAACAATGACAACAGGCTGGCGAAGCATCAGCAACTAACAGTTGACTGACACTGGCGCGGCGCACACAACTGAAGTGACGAGACGGACGACCGACGGACGAAAGAAATTTCACCTCTCTCCCTCGCACGTCGCCTGCCTGCTTCTGTTATCAAAGAAAGCCGCCCTGCACGCTGCCGCCGCCCGTTTGCGCTCCAGATGGATCGTCGGTCAATAACGATTTTTTTTAATAATCGTTTCGGTGACGTGTGGCGAAAGCGGGCGCGTTTCGATTGATTTCGGCGCCCCCCAAACCGGCGCCCGGTGCAGTCGCACCGCTCGCACCGCCCTAGGGCCGCCACTGCTTCGACCCGGTCTAAATCCGTGTTGTGCGTCCGATATTTGTCCGTGTATCTGTGCCTGTAAGCAGCGCTGCAACGCTGACTCAAACACTTTAGCTGGAGTCGACAACACTGCCACTGGTCTATACCCATCAATGCTAGATCCTGCCTTACCTTTGGGTACTGGAATGACTCTGGTAATTTTCCAGCGGGCCGGAAAAGTCGCTGAGTTCAGGCTTGTGTTAAATATATAACGCAATGGTTCCGCTAGTACTCTACTACAGTCTTTAACAAGAAAAGCTGGTATACCATCCGGACCCGCCGATCTCTTGGCCTTTAAGCGTACAAGGGCAATGCGTACGTCCTCGACAGTAAGCTGCTCGATCTCGACCTCTGTACAGTTCCCCGTCTTCGCCGACGCTGACGCCTCTTGTGGATTCAGTCGTGGCGGTTCAGTACTTTTTTTTTTTTTTTTAAATGGGACAAACCCGCCACACTTTTCCCAACCACTGCAACTCCTGAAAGCCAGAATCAACAGTGGCGACCGCCAGAAAAACGCCGAGCAATGAAGCTCGACGAGTCCCGGAGAAACGATTCAACTGTCTTGGGTCCCGCAACGAAATTAATCAGAAAAGAATAGCGGAGGAGTAAGAAAAACGGCGGTTCAGTACTATATACGGACTCAAAAAAGGCAGCAAATTGCTGAGCACATTCGCTGTCAGATAGATAATTACCATCTATAACAATGGGTTGTCTACCCATTGCACCTCGCTGTGATCTTATAAACTGCCAAAACGACTTTGGGTCCTTAGCAAATTGACATTGTATTTTCGTTTTGTGTTGTAAGTAAGCAGTGTTAGTTAATTTCTTAATATAGGATCTGAATTCAGAAAAATTAGAGTAATCTACGCTACTTTTGGTTTGTTTATACCTTTTGTGAAGTGCCGCTTTTGTTTTTAACCCGCTAATTATCTCCGTCGTATACCACACTGGATAAACAAATTTTGTTTTCCTACAATATTTCCTTAGAGGGACACTTTCATCTAATATACTATAAATTTTATTATAAAAAAAGTCTAAGGTATCTTCTAAATTGGTCATATCATACATTTCACTCCAGTCAGTCGACCCCAACATTGAATATAACAACTCATAATTTGCTTTATAAAAATTGTATTGTGACCTATTCTTGCGTATATTTGAAAACGGCGCGAGTGAGTTACCACTAACTATGGTGCAAGGAGTGGCGGCAGCGCCACCAACCGCGAGCGGCACCACGTCGCCCGGAGTCGGCGGCGACGGCGGCACGCGGCCGCTTATCTCGATGTCGACTGCCAGCGCCGGGTGGTACGGGTCCACGGGCAGTATGCCCTCGTCCGCCGCAGAAACCGACACGTTCGCGCTCGCGCTCAGCACAAGATCCAACTGCCTGTTGTTGCAGTTTGGAACCGTATTACACTGAGTGAATTCACAAAATGAGATAAAATATTCAAAATAATGAACAATGTTGTTATTGCACGAATATAAATTAAAGTCTCCCACTATTATTAAATTATTTTTGTACTTTATACACCACTTTTCTAAAATATCAAACATTAACATATACTCATTTTCATCTGTCAGTGGTGGAATGTAAACAACACAACACGCAAATAAAAAACGATTATTCATATAAACAGCCGTACAAATCAGTTCAAACTTACATCTATTAATATCAATATCACCTGGCACTTGCACTTGTCGTAGCTCGAACCTTGGTCCAGCCACCATCAGTACACCTCCCTGTTTCCGGCCGTCAGTCCTGTCGCATCTCACTGCCTGGTACCCGGGAAGTAAGAATTCTTCATCTTGAATGGATTCATTTAAACCAGATTCCGTTATAGCTAATAAATCCGACTCCGACGACTCCAATAACGTCAAGAATTGTGTAGTTTTAGTGCGTAGACCTCTGACGTTTTGGTATAGAAGGCTGATGTGTCTAGTCGGTTTGTAGTTTGTCTGGTTTGAGTGAGGGACGAAACCAGACCCACTCACTAAATTCTACATTCACCGGCCAAACCTCGGGGTCACAAAGTTTTTCAAAATTACTTACTTTTAACCCCACTTTGAATGAGGCATAGTCACGGTCAGTCCTAGGTTTAAGTTTTTCAACAAGAACTTCATTGTCATCGCCAAGTATCTGTTTAATGTGTTCCTTTAACTGATCCTCCGTTGTAGATTTTTCCAGTCTCCACACATGTAAAAATCTTTTACGTTCTACCGCCTTTAAAGTAGCGATTGAAATATTGCCACCTATTTTCACAGGTTTTCTCTTGTTTTTATTATTTGTAATTTCAATCCATTTGCTATCGATGATGTTGTTTACTTTCGCCGTCGCGTCCTTCCGAGCCACCGGAATATATAAAAAAAAAATATCTTATTGCAATCAGAATAAAACATGAACCAGCAGCTACACATAAAATCATTGAAGGATATTGCTTACCTGTAGTGATTCGATCTGTTGCTATATCACGCATCTGATAGCGTATTCTCTTTCTGAACGAGACCACACAATGAATGACCGCAATCAATATAAAGATTTCAATGCACAATATATTCATTTGGGGCATTACTGCTTGTTGGATTACACTGTTATTTGGAATCTAAAACAAACAAAATACAGTTATGTTACAATTCAACATTTAGATCGGCTAAAATAGTTGACATTCTATTAATATGAATCGTACTTTACCTCAAAAAGTGAAGTCCATTGCCGTAATAATGCTCGTACATCATCAGATTCAACACAATAAGTCTGTTACTTACGCAAACGCAGAGGAATACGAAAAGAAAACAGCGAAAGAAAACCGAACCGTTCTGAGTTCTCAGAAAACAATACGAGATTTTGACAGATATGCAATTATGCAGGGTTGCCATTACAAGACGATTATGTTATCGATCACAGATGGAAAATCGTTTTTTTTTATTTCGTTTTTTTATAATAATCTATGAAACTATTAACTGTAAAATAGGACGAACGTATTAATTAAGAAAATATAAATAAGAAAAAGAATATTGAGGCGGTAAATATAAGTAAAGAGTATATTTTTTATTTAAAACTATCTAAACAATAAAAAAATATTTTTACAATACAATTATCGATTACAGTAGCAGGATTTTATTTATTTAGAGTTATCGATTACAGTAACAAGATTGGCAACATTTTTGGTATTCAAATCTTGAATTCAAGAACTTAAATTAATTACTTATTATAATGATTTTTTATTGGACACGATTCCGTAAAGTACTAAATATGTTTTTTTAAGTTTGTAGTTTATATTTAAATTGTTGAGAGTAAGAACTTAGTGAAAACGTGAGTTTAATAATAAAAGTTGTGTAGGCCGAAAGTTGGCATTCTCCTTTGCAACTAAACGTTGCATCTTCATCTTCATCGTCTATACCAGCACAGCTACAGTGAGTCCATTTGCCGCATGAAGAACAGGCAGCCCAGCCTTCATTGGACTCCAAATAACAACCATTACAAAACAAACATGGTGTATTTTCAACTTCACTATCACTGCTATCTATTGATAGGACATATTTAGATCCTTTTTTCTTTTTGGCCACTTTTTTTTATTAGCCGCAGTTTTTTTTCCGGTTTTCGTAAGATCTCTCATTGCTTTTTTCTTTTGCTTTTCTTCTTCTGCCAACTTCTTTTTTTTAATAGACTCTTCCAATTCATTTTTATATGGCGATGAAGTTATAATTGCAGTTTTTCCTCGTTTTCTAACAACGCGAGAAATTTTGCGGGTTGCTGGAAAGGGCATTATTTGCTGGGGACTGGCTACGGAAAATGTTGATTTTTGTGGAGTACTTGGTGTCTTGTTTATTTCAGTATCATCAAACCAATTCGAGCAACCAGGCTTAACGGATGATGTTGTTGTAGTGGAGGTCGCAAGAGGAATGTCTTCATGACAGTTTGGTTCTGTTTCAATATTTGGCTGTGCTCCTGTGACAGTTCGAGCTAAAATCTGGGAATTAAACAACGGTGCTGCTGCAGCTGCTAATCCGGTATTAGATGTTGGAGTTACAGTCGTCGTAGTTGCAGTTGTTACTTCAGTAGTCGGCTCTCTCTCGATCTGCGGAATATTCGTCATCAACGAAGCAGCAAAGTCACTTTTTAAACCCATTTACAGCCGTTGACATGGAAGACGCCTGTATGAAAGCTTTCCCAAATATTTCAGCAACTTGCCGAACTGTGACGACCATTCCTGGATTGCTGCGAAGCCAAGCTGTTATTTGTTGATCGTAATATGTGCTCAATGGTCTCATATAAGCAACATCAGCGACCTGAAGGCGGTGAGTTGTATGTGGGGGGAAACATAAAATGATAACTCCGTGGGATCGAGCTTCATTTATGAGATCAATATTTTGTGTGTAGGTACTATGCCCATCCAACAGTAACAGAACAGGTCGTTCGACTGTGGCTCCACTAAACTCGATAAACTTTTTAAACCATTCTAGAAATAACTCTGTTGTCATCCAGCCAGAATCACTGCAAACTCCCCAAGCTCCAGGTGCAGCATTTAGCATTAGCTGCGGATCCATCCTCTTTCTAGGAAATACCATCATGGGTGGCATATATTGGCCACTGGCACTGAAACATATTTCGACTGTGATGGTCGTACCTCTTTCTGCGGAAGTTATGGCCCCAACTAATGCTTTCTACCTTTTTTAGCTATTATTTTTGACTTTGTCTTGGGCACAACGGAAATTCCTGTTTCGTCACAATTGAAGATTCTATCAGCTGTCAATTGGTGTTCATCGTAAACATTTCCTAAAAAATTGAAAAACTTATCAACCGCCTGTTTATTAAATCCGGCAGCACGCGCAGCTGAAGTGCTTTCAGGTTGTCTTATAGACAATTCTGGATTCCTCTTTAAAAAGCTTTGTACCCAGTCTTTACCAGCTTCTTTTTTTAAATCATTAAAAGGATGTGGTTTATTATTTTCAATTGCTAGCCTGTAGACTAAGCCTCTAAGGTCTTTAGTAGTTAGCCCGTAAAGCCTGCTCTCCATATCTAATATATAATTACATAATTCTTTCTCTTCATCATAAGTAAAAACTGTTTCTTTAGGGCCTAACTGAACCTTCATTTTTTATTGTAGCTGAAGCATTTTCCTTAGAGCTTTCACGAAGAATTTTCACTTTTCTTTCTAAAGTGGTTTGGGGGACACCAAAAGTTTTCGATGCTAAATAGTAACCCATTTTGCCTTGTACCACAGAGTCTACTGCATTTCTCATAACCTCTTCAGACCAATCTCCTCTATTTGTTGTTCTTTTATAATTTTTCACCATTCTGCAATGATAAAAAACACCAATATAATTAATAGATACCTATGTTACAAATCATTATTATCAATATAACAAATATAACAAATCATTATATTATTATAATCATTAGTCTTTTACTGATTATTGCAAAATAAACATTAGAAATATTTTAGTGCGGGCAAGATGGGGTACCCAATACCCCGTCTTGCCCTCTCAACGCCAAATAAATTGACAAATTAACCTCTAAAAACAATGCTCTCGCACACAAATAAACAAGTGCTTACCTGCAAGAGTAATCCTTGACCCATGTAAATAACTTTATTCGTACTTCTAAATGCTGTCATTTATAGAACAATCACGGTGCAAACAAAGTGAAAAAACGGTAAGAAAATCGCCGAATACTATTTTTTCTAAATAAAAAACAAAAACAATAGCGTCGTCGCTCTGTCACTGCGTCGACTAAAAGCTATTACGGCAGTGCTGCGTCACGCGCAGAAAAGATCTTGATTGGCCAAATGGTTCCCGATATAAGACGGGTACCCCGTCTTGCCCGCCACCCCGTCTTACCCCCCCTCTCCCCTTTTGACTCGCACGTGGTCACAAAATGATGCAACAAACAAAATATTGCGTCAGCCAGCGGGTGCAAAGGATAGAACGATTTAAATAGTAACGTGCTAAAAGAGTACCGAACGATGGCTTCGTTGCGGTCGGGTATGTTTTAAAATACTTACGCGGGCGTATACTAAATCTGAATGTATACCCGATATCAACTCGCGCCAGTGACGTCACAAATGTTAGATAAAGGTACGCTTTATTGAAATGATTTTTGTTTACTGGATTTGAAAATATACCCGACGGCAACGCGGTCTCTGACGTCATGAGAGTTGTGTGAAGGTATAGATTCCATATAAGCTGTGCGGACGTTATTGAAGACTTCACCAAGAAGTTGTTGAGGAATCAATTTGATCTTCTCTTCAATATTTTTCTTCAGATCTTGCAAATTTCGTGGATTATGCTCGTAAACAATACTCTTAAGATAACCCCACAAGAAAAAATCAAGTGGGGTTAAATCAGGGCTTCGTGGTGGCCACTCAATGTTACCCCTTCGCGAAATCACTTTTTCAGGGAACAATTCTTGTAATGCTGCTCGCGAGTTGTTAGTGGTATGTGCTGTGGCTCCATCTTGTTGGAACCACGAAAGGCAGTTGTAGTGTCCACTTTCTCGAAGTTTTGGTCCAAAAAAAATCGAGTATCATTTCAATATACCGCGCCGAAGTCACCGTAATTGCTCTGCCTCTATGGTCTTCGAAGAAATAAGGCCCTTATTTTATTATGCACTTCTTCGAAATTGCGACCCAAACTGTAACTTTAGGGCTATGCAAAGGGCGTTGGTGTAGCAGTGTTGGATTGTTCTCGGCCCAAAATCGGCAATTTTGGCGATTCACATAACCGTTCAAATGAAAATGGGCCTCGTCGCTAAAGAAAATGTTGTCAAAATCATTAAATCTGTCTAACATTATGTTTACATAATTTAATCTCAGAACATAATCATTTTCGTGCAATTTTTGCACAATCTGAATTTTGTAGGCCTTAACCTTTCAGCGGTCGCACCCTTGCGCCGAACACAAGCAGTCGCGCGCGGTCTGTGAATCCGCAGCTTTACGTGTCTTTTTTGGGAAAATAAATGAATATTTCGACTTATTGTATAGCACATGATTAAAAAGAGGTCTTAAACATGTGAAATAAAATAAAAACATCTAAATTTTTTATTTTTTCTTTTATTTGCACTTAATAGAACAAAGGTCTATAAAAACTCAAAATTTTTGACTCTGGGTGGAAATCACCGTTATAAATCAACATTAAACATATCAAAATTAAATTTTCTTTTTTACCACTAAAAGCTTATAAACTTGACTATAATTATCTTAGAAATAAATCACATTTATCATCAATGGCACTGTGTTATAGGGACTCTAAAATGACACTTATTTTTGAGATCATTCTACGTAAAGTTCTAGACTAATCTAAATTGTAGTAAAATAAAATAAAAAAACATGCCTAAAAACTACTTATTTTTAGTGTACAATAAATATAATAAACTATTCGTCATTAGTATCCATAATATCTACTGGAGATGAACATTCTCGGCATATAACAATCACATGTTCTAGACACATGTGTTTTGCACATTTGAAACAACTATACTTTGTTTTGCGGTTCTTTTTTCTATCGCAATAGTAACAACGACCTGCAACACGTAGAACTTGGTTTGAAGACGATCCTTCTTGGTCATTTTCAGAAATATTCAGGATTTCTTTTATTCTCAGTTTGCTAGTTTGAGAAATAGTGGAAGAAGTATACCTGTACCGCAATTGATTTTCCATGAATGAATAAGAAATTTCTTCAATAAACTTTCGTCTTACAACAGTTTTTTCATTGTTATGTTCAAAAACCACTTGTGCATTTACAGTTGCAATGTTGATCAAAGTATAAAACAATACCATTGGCCACCTTCTTGTGTTTCTTTGGGTGTTGTAAACGCTGCAAAGTTTATCTACTACGTCGACTCCAGATTTAGTATTATTGTAGTCGAGTACAATATCAGGTTTTCCTGTTGATTCGTCAATTTTATCATCTAGATGCATACTAGAAAGCAATAAAACAAGTTTACTTTTCTTTGGTACATAGGAGACCAATATCATCTTGTTTTGAAATCCAAACACACACGATTTCTCTTGACGTCCTTTCATTACACAGAAGGAAGGTGGTATTTGAGTCTTATTTTTTCTCAAAGTACCCACAGACGTCAAGTTGTGTTCATTCACAAGTTTTGTGGTCAATTCGCAACTAGAGTACCAATTATCTGTTGTTACATTACGCCCCGATCCTGATATAACTTCACAGAGACGAACTACAACATCAGTAGGCTTGTTGCTGCAGTGAAATGGACCATCTGGTTAAGTACCAACATATACCTCCATATTGAACGTGTAAAACGTTTTTGCGTCAGCAGCCGCTTGTATTTTGATACCATACTTGTTTGGCTTGCTTGGTATATATTGTCGGAAATTACATTTTCCACGAAACGCTGGTAGCATTTCATCAATTGTCACAAAAGGCGATGGAGCATAACCTTCTTTGCATTTTTTGACAAATAGGTCCCAAAACTCCTTAATCGGCGCAAGTTTATCGTACTGTATTCTCTCAGTCCTTGTGTCTTTGTCGTCAAATCGCATACTACGTAAGATAAATAAGAATCTACGCTCACTCATAACTAGTCTGGCGATCTCCATAGACGAACCATTCTTGTTATACAAGTCATCAGCGTTCATACGGCTACATTTCCTCACACCACACAGTAAAAGTAATCCAATCAATCCTTTTATTTCTGTTAGTGTTACTTCTCGAGCATCTCTTGCTCGAGAATAGTTAGGCTGTATATTTCTTATAAATTTATTGGTGTTATTCACAATTATGGTCAACAACTCATCACTGATGAAGTAGGAATAACATTCCGTAGGTGATCTTGAAGCAAGAAGAGGTGGCAAAACTTTAGGGAATTGTTCTCTAATTATATTGACAGATCTAGTTCTCATTGAAACTGGGGGATTAGCACTCCAAACAGTCCCGTCTTTTCCAATATACGTACTTCCTTGCTGGTCTAAAAATTGATGATATGATGACAAAGGAACGTTATCATCATCGCTGTCACTAAGTTCAGCGTCCGATTGAACAGATACATCCTGTACTGGTGAAATTTCTATTGGGTTGTCTTCGTGGTCCGAAACGTCATCAAAGACATCATCCTCTGATTCCACCTCCTCTAGCATGCGAGATACTCGACGTTCTAAGTCTTCGTAATTCATTGTCTACAACAAAAATACAGTTTTGAAATCATACTTTTATATTATTATAATATAAAACATAAAAAGTAATAATAGGACACAAAAACATGAAATATTTACCTCGGCTTCACTTTAATTGCAATGGATTGTTCTGAAACACAATCGGTCGCGCGCGGAATCTGAGACCGCAAATACAAATAAAAAAGCACGTGTGCATGCGACGAATGTCACAGGGCTACTGAGAGGTGCTACCCCACCCCCCCGAGGATTTCACGGAAGCGCAAGCGTGTATTGTTTATAGTTTTAGTAAATTGATTAAAATCAGTTCGTTGCGGACTCAGAGACCGCGCGCGACCGCTGGAAGGTTAAGATGCAAATCAGATTTAATTATGCGGTAAATTGTTGCTCTAGATTAGCCTAATTGCGATTCTCGCTTTCTAATGTTAACACGAGGCTGTTGTCTTACAGAATCCGCTACTAACTCAATGTTCCCAGGGGTTCTTGCTGTTCTTGGACGACCATGATGAATATCGCATAATATGTATCCAGTAGCGTTGAATGCCTGGATCCACGCGAGGATAGTGGCGTTACTAGGAGTTTCTCCAATATTGCGTAATCCGTAATGAATTCGAAATAGACGACGAACACGAATGAGCGATCGATTGTTCTCGAAATACGCGCGCACGCAGAACGAGCGTTGCTCTCCGGTGTAAGGCATAGAGCCAACTGAAAATATAAGAACTGAGCTTGCTAGCGTTACCCCTCCCCCACCTCCGCTCCACGTATTTAGCGTCTCGTTCACTTGTAAAATAGTTGGACCGTTCTGTGACACCCTGTATTTTTATTTAAAAATATCGATATATCGGTGTGATAGGAGAAAAAAAAATTATTTGGCCTAATCTACTTCAATCATCTTACATTACTAGATAAATACTAATCAATAGACATCATTTTTAAATTTTTTAAATCAAGGACAACAATAAAAAATATTAATTATTTATTAATCAAACCAATATTTATCTGATACAGACATAAGAAAAACTCTTTGATTTACATGCTCGGCTGTAAGCCGACTTCTGTTATTGGGTACTGCGAGATTTACAGCAGATGCCACTCTCTCTGAGGAAACCGAGGACGCAGGCGATATCAAATACTTTAGAGCTATGTCGGAAAGGACTGGAGTAAAATGACGACAATCAAATCAGAATTTTGTAGGATTCTCTTTTCTGGGTATTATAGGCTGATCTAGATATTGCTTTAGTTCGCTAGGCATACCATCACTGGTTGAAAGTAAACTGGAGGTTGCTGCAGCAATATCTATCATAATTTTTTCATGTCATGTCAGTGGTTGTGGGTCTGAGTTCAGGCGAAAGTTGTCCTCTACGTCTATGTTCTAAACGTATTTCTTTTGACAATGCGGTTATTGCAGTGGAAACAGCTAGTGCTGAATTAAAATTAATACGCTCAAAGCGAGGGTCTAAAATTGTTGCTATAGCAAGATGTAAATGTCGCTCTTGTGGTTCTAGTTTGGCAATAACTAAGTTTAGCAAACTCTTCTGAACAGCAACACCAAATTCGGTGAAAGGTTTTACTTCTTCTTCTTCAAGTCCTTTCTGAAGTAAGTTTGCAATGGGAATCGCCAAACTAGAAGTCACGTACTGATCGCCGCTAATTTCTTCAGTAGCTTGCTTAAATGGGGTAAGCAATATTATCAGATCTCGTATGACACTTAACTCTAAAGAAGTTATCATATCAGGTGCATTCCGCCTAGTTGCTAAAATCTTAGCCACAATAGCTGATAATGTATTGAATCTTTCCAACATATCAAGACAAGAATTCCACCTTGTGCTTACTGATTGTATAAGTGTTAATACTTCTCCCTCTTTCTTTTGTCCCTCTTGTTCTGCTCGCAAATCGTCCATTGCGTTCACAGATTGTTTAAAATATGTAACAATGGCTTTGACACGATTGGCAATTTCAAGAACTGGTGCATTATCTCTTGTTGCGCCATCCACTATTAATTTCAGCAAATGTGCCATGCAAGGAATTCTTTTTCCATCTTCCAAAAATTTCTTCACTGCAGCAACCATATTAGCACCACCATCAGTGGTAATTGATAAGATGCAATCCTTTTCTATTGTAAACTCGTCGGTAATATTTTCAAAGCATTCTTTTATATAATCAGCTGTGTGCGCCTGCAGGAAAGAAGACCAATATTAGTCCACTTTATTAAATTTATTATAATTAACTATTTATTTTATTTTTTATAATTTGATGCATTTATTTTATACTATACTTACCTGGTACATTCTTCGTGCTGTCAATGTGACCATCTCATGCTCAGGAGTGCAGTTATTAGCTGTGTTAAGAAAATGTGCTGTCACTACGATGAAATTTCGTGTCGAGTTAGTAAGAGTTAATATATCACTTGTTAAAGCAATATTATTTATCTCACTTAATTTTTGTTTTAAAACGGCTTTGGTAGTGGCGTATCGTTGTTCCATGAGGCCAGTTATCTGGAATGAGAAATGAATAATAAAATAACACTTAAAAATAAAAAGGATAAGATAATAATTTAATATTATAGTTCGCTTACAGTAGTTCGTGATGGAATTTTATAGCGTGGACAAATGACGCTCATAAATCTTTTCAATCCTGATTTTTCTACACAAGATAGAGGCATGTTGTCTTTGCAAATCATGTAGATCAAAGCTTGATTTATTTGGCTAGTTTTATGACCCCCTGCTAAATTGAGAAAAATAATAAAATTAGAACATCCTCATAGAACTAAAATGTAAACAATACAGTAATCTAATATAAAAAAAAAAATACCTTCATAGCTTGAACTTCTTTCAAACATATCTATGAGTGTAGTCTGTTTCCACAAGTCTTTAGGGCCGCCGTACACGGACTGCTCGAGCAGTTAGCGGCTGAGTGAAATACACGGACCGCTCGAGCGGTCGGCGTCGACTGCTTGAGCTGTCGGTTGTTGACTGCTCGAGCTACGACCCAACTGCTCGAGCAGTTGATTTTCTACCACAGTCGAGTCATGGATTCTGACGAGGAAGCACTGCTTTTGCTGCTCCTACTCAGGCGGAGACGACGGCGGCGACGTCAAAAGAGAAAATTTTGGGTTCATCCAATTTTGCAATTAAGAGAACAACGTGGACAATTCCATCATTTGTTTATGGAACTTAGAAGTGATGAAGAAAAATTTTTCAACTATTTTAGAATGTCAATGTCTTCGTTTGATGAATTGTATAATATACTAAAGTCTCACATTAAACGTGAAGACACAATTATGAGGAGAAGTATCCAACCTGAAGAAAGACTAGCAGTAACATTGAGGTAAGAAAAATATATAGTAATTATTAAAATTTTTATTCATTAAAAATATTGGAAATTACATCATCGGACGTTACAGAACATGACGAAAGGTCTTCAAATTGAGAATTTTGGTCATCAGCCATTGATGTAGAGGGGCCGGTTGCTGATCTAGAGGGACCAGGCACTGATGTAGAGGTAGAGGGGCCAGTATTATAACCCCATGGTCCACGATAATCATTAAACGATGAATATCCCCTGTCACCATAACTCGAAGGATATGTGTGATTTGTCATCCCTTTAAAGTATTTCACTACGTTAAGTATTTCGGTCTTAGCATCTAATTTATAATGCTCATTATTTTTTTTGAATTCGCCAACTAATGATAGTAAAAACAATTTATCTTCATCTTCATTATCAATGCGCGAATTCTGCGATTTTTCATCTAAACGTTTGGATAATTTTTCAATTAAGACGTTCTCATTTGTGATTTTAGTAGTTAATTTTCTTTTGTTTCTTTCTCTGGGTATTTTATTTTGACCATTTTCGGTTTCTTCGGACGTAATTTCAGTGTGCTCACTCTCTTGTAAACTATTTGTTTTGTCGGGTCTATCTTCTATTATTGCCTTTAAAAAAGACATCTGCTGATAATATGCATATGGCCGAATGTTGAGGGCTGCTGAACCACTCTTTGGTTTAATTTTTTTAGCATATCTGGTGTATCCATCTCTTAATGTTTTCCATTTTTTCTGTATTAACATGGCTGTAACAACACAAAAATATAAGTTAGTATAATTGATTGATTTATAAATATGTTTTACAGGTATTTGGCAACTGGATGTACATTTATGGATTTGCAATATAGTTTTAGAATAGCATCAACAACAATAGGTAAGATAGTGAGGGATGTTTGCAGAAATATATGGATACATATGAAGGATATGTGTATGGAACAACTAACTGAAGATAAATGGAAAGACATGATAAATGGTTTCAAAAAAAATGCTCAGTTTCCGAACTGCCTCGGTGCCGTTGATGGCAAACATATTAGAATAATACAACCCGCGCAAAGTGGATCGTCATATTATAACTATAAAAATTATTTTTCGATAATACTTCTAGCAGTATGTGATAGTAATCATATGTTCACTTTCGTGGATATAGGCTCATATGGAAGGCACGCTGACTCGACTATTTTCGAAGAGAGTTGTCTATATAAAATGTTACAAGAAAAAAAGTTAAATATACCTCCACCTTCTGCAATATCACAAAATGGACCGTTATTACCGAATGTGTTTATTGGGGATGAAGCGTTAAGCTTGCAGGAAAATTTAATGCGTCCATATGGTGGCAA
The DNA here is from genome assembly GCA_037179545.1 of Sesamia inferens. NCBI lineage: Eukaryota > Metazoa > Arthropoda > Insecta > Lepidoptera > Noctuidae > Sesamia > Sesamia inferens. Next base: position 7,559,809 of record CM073935.1, on the reverse strand, counting down.
GAATTTACCAGAGAAAAAAAAAAAATTTTAACTATCGGTTATCACGTGCGAGGCGATATATTGAATGCACGTTTGGCATATTAGCTAATAAATGGCGGATCTTTCATAGACCACTTATCGTCAATGTTGATTTCGCAGTGGATATAGTAAAATCATCGTGTGTTCTTCACAACTACGTAAAACAACGAGATGGAAATAAATTTGAGGATACGTTGGAGGGTCTTCCTTATTCTATAATACATTCAACCCAGCAAGTTCGTCCAGGTGGACCTATGTTAACAACAATCCGTGAAGAATTTGCTAATTACATTGTGAGCGAAGAAGGCAAACTAGATTGGCAATGGAATATGATATAAATCAAAAGGGCGCCGTCCGTATAACATAGCCTCTGTATTCTTTTAAATATTAAAAATATAATAAGAAGCAAAACAACTATTATATTGTTACCAGTCTGTTTTTTAATAATAAATAAAATAATAAATGTGTGTGTAAAATGACTGACTTTTTTACTTACCGATTTGATTTTTTTCTTCAACTGGTTTTTCATCAAAGTTCTCAATTACTTGTGCGCAAATAATTGCCCATGCATTGTTCTTCTTTATTTTGTCGCTGTGTTCCTTAAGTTTATAGTTCCAAATAAGTTCTTGCGTTTTAATTGCGCTAATAAGGGCATCACTATCGCACACGCCCTCCATGTTCAAAAAACAGTCGGCAAATGAGAAAACAGACGCCGCGAGGCCGCAAAGGGCGGGGGGGAGAGGGAAGTCGGAGAGCTGTCGACTGCTCTAGCGCAGTCAACGGCTCGAGTAGTCGGTGTATGCCTCGCAACCGCTCGCGAGCGGTCGACGGCACGATGGAATTTCATCATGCAGTTGACGGCTTGAAGCGGTCGCGACTGCTCGAGCAGTCGTGTGTACGGCAGCGAATGAATGACTATAGTTCACTGCGCGGTCGCGGCTTTAAGCAGTCGGTCTCAACTGCTTGAAGCAGTCCGTGTACGGCGGCCCTTACTCTGACCATCTTTGGAGGATTCAGTCTGAAAAAAATTATTGAATATTTTGTATATATTTCATTACACTTGTCGTCATAAATAGTATTAAGGTTAAGTGAAAACACCAAAATTTTAATTTATCGATATCGATACTTTTAGTAATTACACATCATTAGTTGACTGGTTATTGGTTATGAACAATTGATATTTAGATTCTAAAGCTACGTTTGATCTTTCACAAATAAAATACTTACACCAGTATCATCGTAAATCGCAATTTCAGACAATTCCATGAAGTTATTTTCTATCTCAGCAGGTTTATTAGTATTGGTAATAGTTGAATTAGTAGACGAAACAGGTGAACTAGTTCTTGTTCTTGGAGTAATATTCATTTCACTTGACCTTGAGTCAGGGCCGTAGCTAGGGTCGAATTTGAGGTAGGGCAGCATTAGTTACAGGTAGGGCGGAAGTAAAAAAATTATCATAATTGATCTGCCGTCGAAACACGGGCTCCTAAATCAATCACCATGTATATCACCATCATGTGAATAGTTATTCGTAGACAAATAATTACTGTGACAGTGCATGAGCATGGATCTAAGAACTATTAAATCCTCAATGATGAAGAACAAGTGAATAAGATGGTTGAACTTCCAGATTTGGATGTAGAGATCCACGTCTGAGTGAGAGTGAGGTAATAATTAATTATTGGGTGGGGTGATACGAGTAAATAGAAACGACCAAAAATATCATTAAGATCACATTGTTTTTGCGTACTTATTATAATAATTAACTAACATAATAATAAAAAACATTTAAAACAGCTGAATTCTACGATTCGCCATGTTATTAAAAATGCGAAGAACTTCGTTCAGATCAACTGATTTTGTTCTTTTTTTTTCAAAGGCCAGAAATACCATACCAGCCATTCTCTCGTGACCCATTGACAGCCTTTGAGGCCTATTGATTGCAGTTAAAGTTGAAAACGTAGATTCACACACTGCAGTGCTACATCCTATGGTCGCCACAGACGCAAAAAGTTCATATGTATCTTTGAACGCCTCTCGTTGCCTGTACAAAACTTGCAATGTATTTTCCATTATATCCTCGTTACGACTCAAGTAAGCTTTAACCACACTAGCCTCTTCTCTTGATGGAATTTTCAGACCTGAAAAATTAGTTAAAATTGTAAATTGAACATGACAATTTTTTTGAATTATTTTTTTTTTTTAAACTTACCCAAATTTTTCAGTGGAACCATTTTATCTACATCCAACTCATCAAGACTTGCAATCGAATTAATTAAATCATCGTTGTCCGAAAACCTTCTTTGTAATTCAGCAATTAAAATGTCCAACGTTTCGAAATACTCAGACTTAAATGGCTCGTCGTTCTCATCTATATTTTGTCTGGCGGAGGAACAGGGGGTGTACGTCAAATAGTCATCCATCCGATTTGGTTTTTTTACTTGCCTCTTCGAGGTCTGTGTCCTATTTTCAGATTCGCCGCAGTCATTGCTTGTTAAAGACTTAGCTTCTTCCAGAATTTGATTATACATTTGATTTGATCTTAATTTAATAATTTCATCTTTGACACACTTTATGATTGTTATGGCATCTTTTAATCCTGCGCTTCGGGCTTGCAAAGCTGCGTCTGCAGGTTGTAGCGTGGATAAGATTTTTTTGGCCACAACCATGGCTATTCGGAATTCCAGATCAAGCATGACTTTTTTAATACCTATACTCTTGGCGACGTCATCACCGTTGAATCTGCCATTTTTAATTTCTTTCAAAGTCTGCAAAATCGATGAATAATTATCGTATACAACTTTTGTAACTGCTAAATGTCCAGACCAGCGTTGTTCGAGGAGTCGGCCAATCCTTTTTCCATCATATAAGGCAGCTATTTTGCCATGATGAAAGAATTCATGTAAATTCATTCATGATGCATTGGTCAAAAAATAAACGAATAAAAGTCATTTCTGAGATAGTCCTGATGACTATTAAGTGCAAGCGATGGTTATAGCAGTGGACGTAAGGAATTTTTCGGCCCAATTTATTTTCTATTCTAGTCGCAACTCCTGAAACTTTCCCACTCATTACACTTGCGCCATCATAGCATTGGCTAAGCATACAAGAGGGGTCAATGTTATTTTCCGTGAGAGTATTTAACGTTAATTCCGTGAAAGTGGCTGCATCAAGATTTTCAGTAGTCTTAACCATCAGCAACGACTCATTGACGACACCATCCTTGACGTAGCGTATTGCTAATGCAATATTTTCGCGGTTATTTTTATCTCTCGTCCCATCTTCCATTAGAGTAAACCATTTCACGTCAGATTCATTAATATCTTTGACAATGGAACTTCGTACCGCTTGAACCATTGCTTGAATTATTTGATTTTGAATTTCGGGTGAACGATATGTTGCGTTTTGTGGTATATGAGTGAGAACCTCGTTCAAATTTGGATCTTTCATACATGTGTATTCAAATAAATTCTGAAATAATCCTTGTTCTTTTTCTTCTTCCAAAATATAATTTCCACGCAAAGCTAATTCGTTGACAATTAGAAATTGTATTACTTCCATGATAGACTTTACATAATACCTATATTTTTCTAATACTTTTTGATTTATTAACGTTTCAACACTGCTAGATGTAGATATTCTTTGTAATTTCTCCTGCCACATAGCTTGAATATGAGAAATTGATTTTTCATGTTTTGGAAAACCAGTTTTAGAATCAGTGGCATTTTTCCAGTTTCTAAATCCTGTGGAAGTGTACGAAGTCTGTTTGCTTCCATGAGGTAAAAATTGCTGGCTTGGATAACAAAAAGCAGCATCTTTCTCGACAGAATACTGCAACCATTTATAACGCTTGAACCAATCGGAAACAAAGGCCCTGTTGTGTTGTTTTGGATATGTGTCTAAAACAACTTGTTCTATTGGTTCTCCGATTTGTGCAATATCAGACGGAATACCATAGCTAACGTTACCTGTTGCTACGGAACTAGGAGTAGCGATTGTATTTGGTGCTTCCACCTGTTTTGAACAGTTAGGTTTTTCGTGGTCAATTTGCTCCTCAAGTCTTCGTTTTTTTCCAAAGAAAGCCCGTATATCCATCGCGAAATAAATGAATCTTCAATTTATAGCAATACAAATAACAATTGTATCGATTTTTGTCTAAAGCACTCTTCACCGTACACTTCACTTAACCAAACTACAAACAATCATAATCAATCTTTAGGTCAGGTTTAAAAGGGGATTCCCCGTACCATAGATTGCAATATAGCCCATATTGCAGTCTATGGTACGGGGATTCCCTCTGCATCACACAGATATTGGCGCCCAGTACACGCTCAATCTGGATCACGATCCAGATCTTGCCTTCTCGCTCTTAGATAAGACGGTGTCCCTTTCAGACTCCTACGTGAAAGGGACATAATTCAGTTGAATCTTCAACTGTTGACAATTGTAAACAATTGAAAAGGTGGCTAAAATGTCATGGGCGTCCGCAAAAAGGGAAAAAAAATTAGCTGATTGAGAGGTTAGTCATCGAAAGTTTAATCTAAAAACTTATAAAAAAAAATAACTTTTTCACTTTTATTCTAATTAATAATGTCAATTCATTTATTCTTCTGTAATTGAAAATATATTTTAGTTAACTTAAGTATTACTATGGAAGTAATTAATAAATTAAGTCATTAATATTTTGAGGCTACAAATGACATTAATAATTAGACAAATGTAAATATATTTAGTAGCTTTTATCATAAATAAAACGTTTAATACGAGATAATATAATTATAAAAAAATTACGCAATTATGAATAATCGAGTAAAAATATTTCTATAGATTTACTTATATAAAAAATATATAGAATCACTTATATAGAAATATATAGAGTTTTATATAAGATGAAAATTGTTAAATCAGTATGTATTAGTTTTGAATGATTTGTATTGTGTATCACTATAACATAGGTACTGACAAAATATTATAATGGATTATAAAAAAACGGTTATTTTGACTTACTACTTTATTTCTTTTTCTATGTTTTTACAATTAATCGACTTGAATTAATATTTTCGCGTGTAGCCGGCACTTTAGCATGGTTGTTTACAAAAAACAGTACGAAAAAAATGGCTGATGCTAACGTATGCGCACAAAAAAAATTGTGATGAAAAGGCCTATAAACCCTTAGAATAATAACTATAGCCCTATTCTAATTCTTTGTATAAACCCATCGCTTCATGAGATGGCGCTTCGAATGCCATCTATACACAGAACAAAGAATGTAACACTTTTTTTTGCATTCACTGAAAAAACACCTGAAATTCAATAAAATATAAACAATATCCATTTGAGGTTGTTTTTGTTTTGACGTTTTGTTTTTATTCAGCAAAATGTCATCATGACATTTGTCATTGGTGCGTTCCGTTTCATCGGCTTTAGTTTGAACCAATACAAGAGTCTTACCATCACATTATAAATTTTGTTGCAAACTTAGATACCTATCGCTACATTTTTTTTCTCAAACTATGAACAAACAATTTAATTATAATAATTTATCTTAGTTTTAGATATTTTTAAGGTAGGGCATTGTGGTTTCAAGGTAGGGCATTGCCCCACAATGCCCCCCCCTAGCTACGGCCATGCCTTGAGTTTTTATTTTTAAGTTGCAAAAACGCATGGTTATGCTTATTTTTAAGATGTGTAGATAAATTCGTCGTATTGCCACTGGTTTTATATATTTTCCCACACACATTACATGAAACGTTTTGTCTGTCTATTTTTTTGAAAAAGTTCCATACAACACTAGACATGACTGGAATACTCGAATTATTTTGTTCACATACGTGAATTAATTATTGATTTAATTAGTTAGATTGTTTGAGAACTATAATCAACTCAAATGCAGGCAGAAATACGCTCGCGTTGAGGTTATAATACGGATAACAGACGGACGGATAGTTGAAGCACAGACACTGACACTGAAATTACATTGACAGACAGAGTTGCCAACTTAAAAGCCAACTTAAGTACCAAATTAAAACGCAGTAAATAAAGTCGACCAAAGACAAAAAAAAAATAATTTGTTAAAAAATGTTAGTATAAAAAAAGTATTCTTTTTTAGGATTTTTTAATTATAAAAAATATCGATTTTTATACCTTTTAAATACTTGTAATTTTATATCGATACCTCGATACATCGAAACATTAAATATCGCTCAAAAATATCGATACATTGAAAAAATAATATCGATATATCGATGTATCGATATTTTTTCGACGAGCCTAGGATAGAGAGATGCAGCTTTTTATCAGCGCTTGCCGCTTCTCCACTCTCTGCGATGCTATGCCAATTACAACGACTCGAGCTTTAAACACTTCATTTTCAGCCGCCTCCCCAGCTTCTTCTTTTAGTTTTTCAAAAATCTGCTTTGCTTGAAAGTACACTGTATTTTGATCAACAGGACAATTTTTCACTCTTACTTGATTATCACACCATGACTGTAGCAATGTTTCCATCTGTGCGATAATACCGTGACGCTTACGGATGATACTTGAATTCAAAGATTGAGAGTCTTTCACAGCGGTCATAATTTTTTCTTTACCTTTTACAACCGTTCGGACTGTTGATTCCGGTAGGTCAAATTTCTTTGCCAATTCACAAATTTTCATTTTTGCTTCAAAGTCTTTAATTATATTCAGTTTACACTCCAAAGACAGTGTTTTTCTTTTCTTGTTAGGCTCAAATGACTCATTTTTTCGTTCTTTTAGACGACATAATTAGAAATTATAAGTAAAACGCACTGCGCACTTAAAACAATTTCACGCGGAACACGTTTAAACCTGTCGCAAATTGAACACTGAGTGGGCGGAGCGAGAGAGCCGATGCGCGCGGCAATCAAAATGAAAAACCGCGTATCTTCGAATTCGCGTAAAACGGGGTAGCGTAAGTCGGGGAATTACTGTACACCAGTAGTTCCCAAACTTATTTTTCTCGTGGACCACTTTCAAAATTTTACTGGTTTCGGTGGACCCCCTGCTGCTACATTTCTACCACATTCTTAAAGTCGCCAAAAAATAAAAATTGTGTCACTTCTGAGTTCTGTCCCTATATTCCGATATGTAAAATAAAAACGAAAAATGGTACATTTTATATCACTTTATTTATTAAAAGAATAGAATTACAAGAAAAAAATATTAAGGTAATATAGGTTCAGGTCATAATTTTAATTAATGGGAAGGATGTATCTGATGGAGTGTCAGCAAACGATCAATGTTTGGCTTTATTTTTGTCAGCTATAACCGCAAATCCCCCCGCTCTGTGATGTTTAATTTGCTCTTTTTTTTGTTAAGAGGTTTGTAACGGCACTAAAACTCCTTTCGACAAGGTATGACGAGGGAAAAGCTATTAAAAATTTCCTTGCGATTTTCCACAGTCCAGGATATTTTTCGGGTATTTCTGCTTGCAGCCAAAATGTTGGGTAGCCTTTTCTAAATTTCACCTTCAGCTCCTCATTAGTGCTTAGCTCGAGCAGCTCCTCTTGTAATACAACATTGGCCACTTCCGTTTCATCAAATGGATTTATGATCCATGGTGGTATATCCATCGTCAGTATATCTTCAAACCTGGTTTTGAAGTCATCATGCAGGGCCCTTAAATGTTGACTGTAGGTATGGATATCCTCATCAATACATTCTACCTGCGACAAGTTTGGAAATTGAGAGAATTCGCGCCGACTAATGTTTTGCTTCATAAATTTCAATTTCCCAAGAAAAGCCGAAATTATCCCCTTTGTTTTTATTAAATTCAGTCTGTCCCCTTGTAACTGCAAGTTAATATCATTAAATTTTTTAAACAAATCTGTCAAATACGCAATGTCTACTTTGAATTTGATCAAGTTTTCTTTTAAATCTGGATCTCTACTTTCTAAGAACTCTAATATGGAATCGAAAACAGAGTAAAATCTCGTTAAGCATGCACCTTTCGACAACCAGCGTACTTCAGTATGTAAGAGCAGTCGTTGGAAGTCTTCATCATTTTCGTCGCAAAACTGAGCAAATAAACGCGTATTCAATGCATTGCTTCTGATTTTGTTGACAGCTTTTATTACAAAATGAAGAGATTGGTTCAACCTGTCACTTAAATGTTTTGCCACAAGATGTTGTCGGTGGATTACGCAATGAATAGCTGTAAGTCCTGGTATAATTCTTTTGAGATGACTTATAAACCCACGATATCGCCCGACCATTCCAGGAGCTCCGTCTGTTGCCACTGAAATAATGTTTGTAAATGGGATCGATTTTTCCGTAAAAAAATTACTCAGGACATTAAATATTGATTCGCCTTTAGTGTCAGTCTCCAAAGTTCTGGCAAATAGCAATTCTTCGTGAATTTCTTCCTCAACAATAAATCGGACATATGCCAACAGTAATGCTTCATTACTGGGTAACGTTGACTCGTCCAGTTGTATAGAAAAATTAGTTTTTTGCAGATGATTGCACAAAAAGCTTTCGATATCAGAGCTCATTTCATCAATGCGTCTTTGTACAGTATTGTTACTTAATGGGATTCTATTTAGTACGTCAAATGGAGATTTGTGCAAAACAGTTTTTAAAACCTCTTCAACAAGGGGGTAAAATTAATTGTTCTCCGATAGTGTGCGGTTTTCCAGATTTTGCTATTTATTTTATTTATTTATTTATACATCCATTTCAGGTATCACAGCCCATACAATACAAACAATTCAATATTAAAATAAATCCAGAAATACAAATATAATAAGTAAAATACAAATAATAACCAACTACATATACAAATATATTATGCAAATTTTAAAATGTCAAAAATAAAGAAATAAAAAGTGAAAATATTTAATAGTATGCCTGCCTCTGAGTCATTTGTTTGTTTGTCAGTACATTAATCATATAACAATGGTTAATATATTGACAATCAAACCTATTCGCATGAATATTGCCTGCACCAGTAAAAGGGTTAACAAATCTCAAGAAAATTAGTATTTTGCCTTGAGGTTACCGCAAAATTAAACAATACGGGCATTCTTTAGCCATCGGCATATTAAATATCCTCTCTCCATGCTCCTCCTGATGTGGCCTTATTTAAAAAGTGGAAGAAAACAAAATTTATTACTAATACTTCAATGGAACACCGATTACTGATGTGATGACACAGTAAAATCAACACAAAACAAGGGATCAAAGTCAATGTTAAAATCAGATTCTAAGAACACTGCACCTGATAATATTAGCTAGCTTCATTGCTGCTACTGCTTCTGATCAAAACATGTGTTACCAACTGTTCTAACTTGTTTTCAAGAACATGGTCCCTTCATTTGTACTGATGTTCTCTTCATTTGTGTTGAACGAAACAATTATTAAATTTTGTACCTTAGGACCTGGTACAATTGCATACAGGGGCCTTACCATGAGCTCTTATAGCAGGGCAGAAACCGTCCTAAATTAGTTTTCTGTACCATGACGTCTTATTAGCAGGCCTGCAACAGTCCTGTTGCGTTGACGTTTACAAAAACTGTTCACCTTTTTTTTGTATAGAATTTCATACCATGACCTGCTATTTGACAGCAACAAAACTAATTTTGAACGGCTGTAATGTCATCTTAAATAATTTACTATTATACAAGCTTATTCAACATTGTTCTAGGTCAGTCTGCGTTTGCGAAGAAATTTTTTATTGTTTTAGTTTTAATTTAAATACAAAGATATATTTTTACTATTAATTCTGGTTAACTGCCAGCGTTAGATGATTTATTAACAGTTCGCACGTGTTATTAGCGAAATTGTGGTGTATCTTCCACAAGAGCCGTTGATCAATAGTTGATTTGAACATTGTTCTGTGAATTGGAGTTTTGCTAGGAAGAAAAATCTTGTCGATTTAACGAGGTTGTGAATTTGTGAGATATCAAGAATGCTATGATCAACACTATTTTATTATTAGTCTTATTTTATAGATGTGTGAGGAATACGAAGTATTCGAATATTTAGAGGAAAAATATACAGGGTGTCCCAAGAAATAGTGTCAAGCGTAAGTCCAGAGTTAGAGCACCTCTTGGAGTACCCGAATCACCCCCATGTATGTTCCGCGATTATTCGTAGTTTTCGAGTAATAATTTTTTTTCTGACTTTTTGAAAATTTTCATCTAAATAACTTAAAATTTTTAAATAAAAAAAAGTAGAACATATTTTAATGTTTTTCTTTTTGCTACTGAATCACCTTTAGTGCTTCTTTTATGTCTAAAATAATCAGCTTCGTAACTTTAGTGGAAATTTAGAAAACAGTAGTGTAAAGTCAAAATTTGAATGTTAGTGAATAATTACTTAAAAATTCATCTTTAAATTAAAAATCTAAACAGGCGAATTCATGGTTTCTAAGTATGTGTAAAAACTTCTCTAGACTCTCTGCTTTCATAATCATTAAAAAAAAGAAGGACTTAATAGGGCTATTTTGGCTTCAATCGGCCATCAAAGACAACAAGGTGAAAATTTCATAAAACTCGACTTCTGAATATTTTTTTTTAAATTCAAATTATTTATTAATAAACCAAAAATGATTGTAGAAAAGCTAAAAAATTATTATTTGAAGGTCAAAAATAACTGTTCCTGCTGCCATCTTTAATAACCTTTGAAGGTTTATTATAACTTAATAAATGAAACAAAACATTATTTTCAAAGTATTTATTATTCGATCGCTTAAAGAAAGTTTTCAAAATGACGACCTTCGTGCTCAATACATATTCTACATCGTCGTAAAAAAGTTTTCTTTTAAATATATAAATGCAATTTAGTTGTTTTTAATTGTTTCTTCAGCTTGTCTTAATTTTGTTCTTAACACTGTGACGTTTGTAATGTCCTTGGCGTATACTAATTCCTTGTAGTATCCCCAGACGAAAAAATCTATGGGGTTCAAGTCGGGGGACCGTGGCGGCCACGCAATGGGCCCTCCACGACCGATCCATCTGCCTGGAAATGTTTCAGACAAATGTTGTCTAACATTTCTAGCAAAATGGCATGGAGCGCCGTCGTTTTGAAAAATCATATTTCTCCACGTTAATAGGTCTACATCTTCTAATAAGACGCCGAGATCACGTCGTAGAAATTGCAAGTAGGCCTCGCTGTTCAGTCGGTCCGGTAGTTCGAACGGACCAATCAGCTGTCCGTTTAGGATGCCTGACCACAAATTGATACTAAATTGTTCTTGGAAATTAGATTCCCTTGTGAGGTGTGGATTTTCAATACTCCACGAATGGTAGTTATGCGCATTAAACACCCCACATCGCTTAAAATGTGATTCATCAGTCCATAGAATATTTTTAAAGAAATTTTCGTTTTTAGCTTGTCTCCGTAACATTTCCTGACAAAATGCCACCCTTCTCGGGTAGTCTGCGGGTTTGAGCTGCTGAACTTTCTGGATGTGATATGGATGAAAACGCTCTTGATGAAGAATTCGATGTGCTTGTGATTTCGGAATTCCGATTCGACGTTCTATTGTTCTTACACTAACTGATGGATCTCTCACCACTTCTTCGACCACTGATTGGACAGTATCTGGGTCACTCATTTCAGATGGGCGCCCCGATCTTCTACCTGGTAGGCGTCCTTCCATGTAAGAGTTATGTACTCTTAATCTGAACCTTAGAAATTATAAAAAGACCAGATATTTTTTTTTATCATCTGATAGGAATTTGGTAAATTTTATGAAATTTTCACCTTGCTGTCTTTGATGGCCGATTTAAGCCAAAATAGCCCTATTAAGTCCTTCTTTTTTTAAATGATTGTGAAAGCAGAGAGTCTAGAGAAGTTTTTACACATACTTAGAAACCATGAATTCGCCTGTTTAGATTTTTAATTTAAAGATGAATTTTTAAGTAATTATTCACTAACATTCAAATTTTGACTTTACACTACTGTTTTCTAAATTTCCACTAAAGTTACGAAGCTGATTATTTTAGACATAAAAGAAGCACTAAATGTGATTCAGTAGCAAAAAGAAAAACATTAAAATATGTTCTACTTTTTTTTATTTAAAAATTTTAAGTTATTTAGATGAAAATTTTCAAAAAGTCAGAAAAAAAATTATTACTCGAAAACTACGAATAATCGCGGAACATACATGGGGGTGATTCGGGTACTCCAAGAGGTGCTCTAACTCTGGACTTACGCTTGACACTATTTCTTGGGACACCCTGTATAATTAATAAAAGAAACCGACGGAGTCTCTGTAGAGAATTAAACGACCCTTTCGAAATGGATGAGCGAGAATTTATTCAACAGTATAGGTAAAAGCATATACATAATTTACTTAGCCGATAATGTACCTATCTAAAAATAAATCAACTAAGGGCAGTCTTATATTCTGTGTCGAGTGTTCGGTTTACGCATTTAGTCCTTCTAGATCTACTAATGGCGGTGTATATAAACTAAATTCACATTAAAATATTATTATTTTTCAAATTAGGCCATAACATCGGCTGCCGGCAGAAGTTACCACCCACCAGACAAAGTCTTGCCGCCAAGCGATTTGTCGTGTTCCGGCATGATGTCTGGTGAAGGCGTACGGAGGACGGGTCTGAGCAGTTGTGTTGCGATGTGTGCCGGGTACGATGCGCCTAATGTTGTTGTCAATCAATCTCCCTTTGGCGCAGCATCGTTGGTCGTGTTGTTGGGTTTAACATTGCATCACCTCGCTCAACTGCCGTCTTCCTTCCTATTCGCTCAGTTTTTCTGAGTGAATAGGCTCTTAATAAACTAGCGCGCTTTACCATCAACGATCCCAGATAGCAATATAAACTTGATTCAGACTTGCAACAATTTTGACACATCAAAAAGCTGGCTTGCTTCAAGTTTGCCATGGCAACTTTGCAAACTTGTATCAAGTTTAAATCAAACTTTCTAGTTTCATTGTGACAAACTTGCATGCAAGTTAGGACTCAAAAGTATATAACAAGTTTGTTGTGCCAAACTTGCATGCAAGTTAGGACTCAAAAGTATATAACAAGTTTGTTGTGACAACTTGCCATAGGCACCTTCGTTACTGTGGTAATGATAAAAATGTTTAAGATCTTCCGGGCTGTAATTACACGAAACCACAGCAAAGTAAAACCATGATTATGGATAGAGAAAAGTGAAATATTGTAAGTACAATTAGATTTTAATAACTATCACATCCTTTCATTTGCCTACAATAATATGACCGACACAGATAACTATAATCTAAGAAACCAGAACAATGTTAGTCTTCACAGAAAGTATTGCTGTGACTTCGTGAACAATGTGAATAAAAAATACCATACCATTTTATAGTTTTTAACTATTTATTAATCAGTCAAGTCAGTTATAAGAATAAATTTTAAAAAGTTAATAATTATTTAGAAAAATACAAATGTTAAATAAAAATTGAAAGTAAATTATTGGTCTGCCGAAAAAAAAAAAGGTTAACAACAAAAAACAGGACTATAGCGCGCGAACATAACAACCTAACATTGGCCGCTCGCGTCATCCCTCGCGCCCCACCTACCTTACCGTCTTGTCGCCGGTCCCCGCGGATCGCCGCACGCGCCATGCGCGAGTAGTAACCTTTGGCCCTCCGTAGAGTAGACACGCGCGTATCTGCGGCGACCGGCGCCGACGCGTCTACGATACGTGTTAGTTAGTGAGTAAAAGTGTAATGTCTGTGTCTACATAAATATAGGGTTCGATCGTCTGGTTGCCTTTTATTACGTTCCACAACCCAGAAACCAAACCCCTATAACTGGTGCCTCAACATGGGACAGAACCTTCAAAACCAACGGCGTTGTTATTCCACTGAGAAGTCAGTTTAGTGCAAGTGTGCGTTCTTCAAACTAGACTTTCGTATCCAGTGAGTCGTCGAGGTAATACCAGTAAGAACCAACCCTATAACTGGCGCCCGAAACGTGGAGCAGAACATTCAATACCTACGACGTCGTATTCCACTGAGAAGTCAGTTTAGTGCAAGCGTGCGTTCTTCAAACTTGACTTTCGTATCCAGTGAGTCGTCTAGGTAACGTCAGTAAGACCATCGTAACTATAGTCTATAAGTGGCATCCTAACGTGGGCCAGAACATTAAAAACCTATAACGTTATTCCGCTGAGAAGTCAGTTTAGTGCATTACAACTGTTCGTTTTTCAAACTTGACTTTGTATCCAGTGAGTCGTTTAGGTAACTCCGGTAAGACTATGTACCTATAGACTATTTTCGAGTGTATCACGATAATTACGAACAATTTAATTGTTTCATTGTGTGAACATAGACTAATCAAAGACAAAGTGATATTATATATTGTGAATTTCGAAATAATTAAGTAATTGTGGCCTGTACATAACACCAATACCTGTTGTGTACCTACTTAGTAACTCATTTTTTCATAAACTCAGTGCAATTAAAGTAATATTATTCGTACACGAACAATGTTTACGTCATTAGTGAGATTCGCGTAAGTCGATTTTTAACAAACGTGTACCTACTTAATGTCTTATGTACCTACAATCTTCGTCTTGCCGCGAAATATAACGTAACGTGTACGCGCCTCGCGCCATTACCTTATTTGGGCAGTTTTCAAACCGAGCGAGCGAAGCCACGCCTCCTGTTGGACCTTCCGACCGTTCGTTGTTGTGTTTGAACTGTGAAGTCGTGAAGATTATTATTGTCTTGTGCGCGTTTTATCGACGTTGGACAATATTTGGACTATTTTATTTTGAACATTTTAAAAGTTTAAGAAGATTATTTTGATGATTTTATTATTGCACGAGTGACTTTTGAGTTCCTATTACGTCATGGACAGTGTTAATAAGTGAACTTTTATTCGTTCTCGAAATTGTTAATCGTTTTGTAAATACATACCTAATGGTTATTACGCGTTCGCGTGCCAGTAGTTTAAACCGGAGTGATAATACTACGGAAATGAATTCGCCGCCAACACCTGAGCTGGACATAAGTCCGCCAGGCGCTGCTGCCGCGATGTTGAAAAGCATGCAGGCACCCCATGCGGGGAATGCCGCTGCTACTGCTGAACGCCTCTTCGAGCATCCTTCTGCGCACGCGCCTCTGCCGGCGCCTGCACCTGCAGCTGTTCCCGCAGGGTCAGTGACCCTGACCAACGAGCAGTTCGAGTTATTGATGAGTAGGTTTCTGCGCGATCCTGTGAGTACACCATCTTATTCTGGAAATTTTGCAAAATGTACTTCACGCTTTGACGGCGATAAATCAAGCGACGTCCGTACTTTTATCGATGCTATTGTAACCTATAAGGAATGCGTCAGTATGGAAGATCACATCGCTCTCAGGGGCCTACCTATCTTGTTGACTGGCTTAGCAGCAAAATGGTGGCTAGGAGTAAAGGCCACTGTACATACATGGAAAGACGCGTTAGATCTCCTGCTACAAACGTTTGGACCGCGTTTGCCTCCACATAAGTTGTACAGACAGATATTTAGTAGAGAACAGGGCAATAATGAATCGACAGACGCTTTCGTTTGCCATTTGCGGAGCCTGTTCGCACGGTTGCCGCCTAACAGTTTGAGTGAGGAAGTACAGCTAGACATGACATACGGTTTGTTATTGCGACGTATAAGGGAGAAGGTGCCTCGTACGACGTTTTGTACCTTCGGCGAATTACTAACGGAAGCTCGCCGAGTTGAGGACCTTACGGATGAGAGTCGTCAGGTGGTCAATAATAGGCCATCAGTATCATCCGCCCCTACAGTGAATACTGTTCAGTCGACACCGCCTGCTGCTACGGTTCCTACGTCTACTGCGCCTGTAGAAAGCAAAAGACGTCCTCACTGCATTTATTGTAAGCAATTCGGTCATCTGAAGGAGAACTGCCGGCGATTGGCCGCCAGGCAGTCTATGGCCCCTACGACGGATGGAGACCGGCGACCTGGTTCGTCCGGTATTACGCCGCCCAGTATCACGTGTTTTGGGTGCGGTACCCCGGGTGTAGTGCGGTCTAAATGTCCAAAGTGTACCAGTGTCGTGCCTAAATCTGAAAATGTGTCGTTACAGTCGGTTAACTGTAATCAAGTTATAGATTCTCGTGTGCGTCCAATAGTAGATGTAAATATTTGTGGTGTTCAAGGAAAATTCCTTTTAGATACGGGTGCTAGGCACTCTATAGGCAGTGTTAGCCTACGTAAATTGTTAGATCTAAACGGGTTTTGTTATGATAATGTATTCTTAGAACTTAAGTTTGCTGATGGTCGCATTAGCGCCCAGTTTGTTGATGTAGCAGTTGTCAATGTCACAGCGTTAGGGATGACGCTTCCGGTCAAATTCGTAATGTTGCCCAACTCCACAGAAAGTCTTTTGGGGATGAATTTTATTCAGGACATTGGCATGATAGTAGACTTTAATTCGGGAACTTGTTCAAGTAAAGGTAATCGCACACCTATGCCGTTTAATTGTGAGGGTGGCTCGCCACCTCAACAGCTGTGTAGCTCATCTGTGAGTCTTCGCAATGACGAGGGCGCTCGTCTTGAACCGGATCACCGGGATAGACTGTCCAACCTCCTGATGACCAACGAGGACATCTTTCAGCCAGGGGGAGGACCAACGAGTTTTGCTGTTCATCGGATTGATACAGGTGATGCAGTTCCTATTTCAAGTCCACCTTATAGGGTTTCGCCAGCCAAAAGGGAGATCATTCGCCAGCAGTTGGATAAGATGTTGGAGGAGGAGGTGATTGAGGATGCAGAGTCAGAGTGGGCGTCACCAGTCGTTCTGGTGCCAAAGAAGAACGGCGAGGTAAGGTTTTGCGTCGACTACAGGAAACTGAATAGTGTGACCCGAGCTGACAAGTACCCGCTCCCAGTCATCGACGAGCTTCTCCAATCCACTAAGCCGAATAGTGTGATGTCAACTATTGATTTGAAGGCAGGTTACTGGCAGATAAATGTAGCTCCTGAGGATAGGCCCAAAACCGCATTTACAACACCGTTTGGAACTTTCCAATTTCGGCGGATGCCGTTCGGTCTTCGTAACGCTCCGTCAACGTTCCAACGATTGATCGATAGGTTTAGGTCAGGTTTGAAGGATGTATGCGTACTGGCTTATTTGGATGATCTTCTGGTGATTTCATCAGATCCAGTAACCCACGTACAGGATCTTCAACAGGTGTTCGAACGTTTACGCCTTTTTAACCTTACAGCAAACCGTGACAAATGTGTGTTTGCTAGGGACACGGTTACTTACTTGGGCCACGTTATTTCTGCACGTGGCATTGAACCAGATCCCACGAAGGTTGAAGCTATCATGAAGATGGAGCCTCCAAATAACCTGAAACAACTTAAGACCTTTTTACAAACCTGCTCTTGGTTTCGGAAATTTATTCCGAACTTCTCAGAAGTGGCTCACTCCCTTACCAGTCTTACCAAGAAGTCTGCACGTTGGCACTGGGGGGAGACAGAACAACGAGCCTTTGAGGAATTGAAGTCCCGACTTTCCACAAGTCCTATTCTCATTCAACCAAATTTTGAGGAGCCCTTCATCCTTCGAACCGACGCCAGTGGTTACGCCTTAGGTGCTGTACTTCTGCAGGGTCCAACACCTCAAGAGGAGAGGCCTATAGAGTATGCCAGCAGGCTACTGTTACCAGCAGAACGTAACTACCACACCACAGAGCGCGAGGCTTTAGCGGTGGTTTGGGCGTTAGATAAATTCAGAGGATATATAGAAGGAGTCAGAGTTCGAATTGCTACTGACCACCAGCCTTTGAAATGGCTTTTGTCTTTAAAGACACCTAGTGGTCGTCTGGCTCGTTGGGCCATGAAGATTCAGTCTTTCAACCTGGACATTGAATACACGCCAGGTAAGGTCAACATAGTAGCCGATACTATGAGTCGTCCGGTTGTGGACGACCTCAGGCAGGAATCAGATGGTGATCCTTGTAGCATCTGTCCCGTCGTCATAGATCTACCTCGCAGGGAACCAGACGAGATTCGTGCTGCTCAACTCGAAGATCCCGAGGTAAGTAAGATAATTAGAGATTTCGAGGACGTATCCAGTCCTGATACTGCCGTCCGATGGGCAGATAGAGGTTATTATCTTTCTCAGGGTGTTCTATATCGCTCAGATCCGGAGACCGAATCCGAGGAGCCACAGCTTGTTATACCAGAGTCCTTACGCGCTGAACTCATGAAGGAGTTGCATGATGCGCCTACTGCTGGTCATCTTGGCTTAGAGAGAACCCTTCAAAAAATCAAAGAAAGGTATTATTTCAAGAATATGAGAGCCTATGTCGCGAAATATATCAAATGCTGCGAGAAATGTCAGAAATACAAAGCGATTAACTTGAAGCCTGCAGGCTTGTTGCAGACTCCAGTGCAACAGCAGCGCTTCGAGGTTTTAGCGATGGACCTGTTTGGGCCGCTCCCGGCAGGATCCAACGGAGAGAAGTGGGTCTTCCTCGTAGAGGATACTGCTAGTCGTTGGGTAGAGGTTTTTGCCATGCAGGATTCAACGGCTGAATCCTGTGCCAAGGTCCTCGTCGAAGAAGTTTTCATGCGCTACGGGGTACCTCGTCGCATCATATCGGACAACGGGTCTCAGTTTGTATCAGCCGTAATGCAAAAGGCTTTGTTTGTATTAGGTGTCTCTCAGTCGTTAATTCCCGTATATCATCCAGAAGCCAATCCGGCGGAGCGAAAGAACCGCGAGCTGAAACAGTTGCTCGCCATTCTCGTGGAAGAGGAACATTCTCGCTGGCCAGTCGTCTTGCCCATGGTTCGGTTCGCTATCAATAGCGCTTATAATCAAGGGACTGGTCATACGGCTGCTTTCCTGACGTTTGGGCGGGAGTTGCGGTCTCCGATGGCGGTCCACACAGACCTTCGAGGGATCGTTTCGCAGGAGAACTTTGTCCCACAAATCACGCCTTATTTAGGTCAGTTTGCACGTATCCTGCACGACGTAAAACGTCACGTCGAAGAGCAGCAAGACAAACGTAAGGAGGCCGGTGATAAGAAACGCCGTTCTGTCGTTGCGTTTAGGGTGGGTGATCCCGTCCTTGTGGAGACTCACTTTCTGAGCAATTCTAATAGAGGTTTCACCAGTAAGTTCGCCCCACGTAGGGAAGGACCTTATGTGGTCAGAGAGGTAGTAAGTCCCACCTCTTATGTAGTTGCAGATAGCAAGGGGGTTATAAAAGGGAAGTATCATGCCAATGCCCTAACTCCCTATTCAGGTTCCTCTCCGGTGATAGTTCACCAACGTCGTCGTGGCATACCAGCCAAGTCACAACCGGGTCGTTCTAGTGACTTGGAGGGGGAGGGTATAGCGCGCGAACATAACAACCTAACATTGGCCGCTCGCGTCATCCCTCGCGCCCCACCTACCTTACCGTCTTGTCGCCGGTCCCCGCGGATCGCCGCACGCGCCATGCGCGAGTAGTAACCTTTGGCCCTCCGTAGAGTAGACACGCGCGTATCTGCGGCGACCGGCGCCGACGCGTCTACGATACGTGTTAGTTAGTGAGTAAAAGTGTAATGTCTGTGTCTACATAAATATAGGGTTCGATCGTCTGGTTGCCTTTTATTACGTCCCACAACCCAGAAACCAAACCCCTATAACTGGTGCCTCAACATGGGACAGAACCTTCAAAACCAACGGCGTTGTTATTCCACTGAGAAGTCAGTTTAGTGCAAGTGTGCGTTCTTCAAACTAGACTTTCGTATCCAGTGAGTCGTCGAGGTAATACCAGTAAGAACCAACCCTATAGGACTTGAATAATTTAGCCTGCAGATAAAGATTTGGTTAGCAGTGAAACAAAATGATCAGCAATCCTTGATTCGCCAATAATCTAATAATATTGAAATAAAATAAAAATAATGAAATTGTTTCAGTAACACATATTTAAAATCATTGACTAAAATGATTCATTAGTCCCCAGATTAGACCCGCTGGCTTCAGATTCCGATGCTTTATTTTCTCTATCAGCTCTGAAACAAATACAATAAATTGTTATAAACTTCTAATGTATGAACTTAATTAAACTATGCTATATATATAAAAGAAGTAAAAAGATGTTAAATTGTGTGTAAGCTTGCGATGGGGAAGGGTTTATTGATCTACTATTGAACATCTCTGTTAAATTGTAGGTAGGTACTGATTGTTCGTTTTCCTGTGACTGGCTCTGAAGGCATGATATCTGATATAAGGTCTGGCGGTTAGAAGATTAAAGTAACAATCATGCAATATAACCTAAAACTATGTAGTCATATATAGGTTACACATGGTGAATGGACGTGAAAAGTCATAGGAAGAAATTTGACTTGTTTGTGTTTCAAATTCAAAAATCAATACCTACAGAGAATAATTAAAAATATTATGTCTATTATATTTTCTTCTTTCGGAATCTTACCTCCTTCTTATTCTAACTTTTGCTTGATTCAGCCAGTCACTAATAATTTCCTTAAGATGTTCTTCCGTTACATCATCATAGATTTTTTTTGCAGATTTCTGTCAAATAAAATATATTTATAAAATAATCAGTTCAGTTAACAAGTAGGTAATTGGCAGACAATGTTTTACATGCATATTATCCCAAGTATATATAATTTTTATGTATATTGCTCTAGACCTACACAATCAATATTTTAATAGAAAAAGTGTAAGTTTATTTTTTCAAAACAACCGGGTTCGATTCCCGAGCATGCAGTTTTTCTTTTTATTGAAATTGACGACATGGTTCCTAGGAACAGATCTTCGTATGTCTTATAGTTTCAGACTTTCCCAACTGACCGATGTCAATGTTTGAATTTGTAAATGATATATACTCACGAAAGATTATTTCACATGTTTCTGTTTTTAGAAATGATTTTTTATTTGAAGTTTTCATCTGTTTTCCTGTTAATGAATATAGCTCTGCTACTTCATCAAGTAATATTCGTCTAAGAATATTTGTAGTAAGACCTCGAGCATTTCTGCCACCAATCCCAGCCAAGAATTTCATCTAAAAATGTGATACATCAGAACATTATTGAGAAAGATAAAATTGTGTTGCCCTACTTTTAATAATATATATTATACCTACAATAGATTGTTTATTGTGGCTAATTTTCAACTCCTCATTCAAAAGACAAAAACTGGTGTCATCCTTTACTGGAAGATTTGTTAGAAAGTTAGGAACTGTAAAAGTATCCTCTTGTTGATTTATTGGTTGTAAAGATGAGCTTGCTAATAATAAGTCCAGTTTTCTATTAACTTCATTCATCTGTACAGATAAATCTGTGACTACTTGAATAAGATGGCTTTGTTGTATTGCAAACTGCTTGCTCAGCATACCGCCTGTAATAAAAAGGAAGTTACATCTGACTGGCCTATGTAAAAGAAAATATGTATTAAAAAGTTACTTAAAATCTTTACCATATCGACAATTTATAGTATGATTTGAACCAGTAATGCTGTTTGTTACATCTGAAATTTCAATAACATCTCCAGCTTCTCCAGTGTTTTTTGTAAAATCATTATCAGGAGGAGCATTTGTTAAATTTGGTTGAGATTTGCTTTGAATACGACCTGTAAAAAAATGTCTCTATAGCTCATATTAAGTATTAAGTATCAGCATAAAATATGCTGAGAACTTTACCATGTGTAAGATTTTCTACATTATTTTGAACCATCTCTACTGTGCTGTTTGTTGCAGCCACTTCTGTAAATTTTTCAGTGCACTCATTTTTCTTGTTCCTTGTTTAGGAGGAATGGGGTATGCAAGACTTGGCTGGGTTTTTTTCATTTTCACAATGGGATAATCATCCGGAGAATCTGAATCATCAGGCAAATATACTCTCTTGATCTTTCTTTTTCGTTTGGTCACTTCATCATCCGAGTCTAAATTGGAGGTTTCTTCAGCTTTTTTCAAGTGAAGTCGTGCCTCATTATAAGTGTCTGAAATCATAATGCATGTTTTTGAAACGAGTTTGTAAATAAAAGTTATCTGTGGTTCGGTAAATCGGCCCTTAAAAAATTAAATAAAGTTTGAATGAAATATAGCATAACCCAAAAGTTGAAGTATTATTCCAAAATAACTTATGTAGAGAAATAAAGGACCATACCATATCTTTTAAGAACTTTTATTGGATATTGTGGCCATGATTTGTCAGGCTCAGCCATTTTCCTTAAAAGTTTGTTCTTCATCTCAGGGTAGTAGCAAGTATTGCCATGTGGGTCTATCCAAGTTGATACAACTATTCCGGGAGCATCATCTTCATTTATAAATGTGACTATGACAAAGCTTGGAGCATCCATTATGTCAAATCTTAAAAATTACATTAAACATAATTAAATTGAATAGAGTTGTTTACTGGATAGTACATTTTTCATCCGCTAGGCTGCGCTTTGTATTTCTGACCCATAACAAACATTTTGGAGGAATTACAAAGTTTTATTTTTTGGTTTTAATAAAAAATGCCTCGATGTGTGATAGTAGGGTGCAATGAGAATGGAAGATATACATTTTCAAACGATCCGAAATTAAAAAAGTTATGGGAAAAAGCTACAAAAATAAAAAAAATCAAAGCTTCAAAGAATTCGAGGTTATGCTCTAAACATTTTAAAAAATCCGATTATCAAGAAATTTGTGCTACGACAGGTAAGATTATCTTATTAGAAATCGTTCTATCATATATTTGTTTGTCAGTTTTCTAGTAAACAGTTTATTATGCGTGTGTTTGTTGTCATTGAAATTAATAAGTGAAATTTATTTCCAGGACTGCCACCACTTTGTAGACATTTAAAAAAAGGTGTTGTTCCTTCCATTTTCCCATGGACACCTAAACCTTCAACATCTGCTATAGAACGACAAAATCGATACATGGAAAGGTCAGCAAAGAAAGAATTATTTCCTCCACAGAACCCTATAGAAACACTTACTGGTAATTACTCCATGGAAGATAGAAATGAAGTCTCTGATAAAGAAGAAAATCTACCCGAAGTACAAATGGAAATTGAAATTAAAACACATGAGAAAGAAAACACAGTTAGCGATGAACCGGAAAGATCAATCAGGCTTGTGAATTCATTTACCCAGACTCCAATTTTGAATTTGCTTTTTTCAAACTATCAGCTTATGACAGATAATGAAACTATACTATACTATACTGGACTAGAAAGCTATGAGAAGTTTAAGACTGTTTTATCAACTCTTTTGCCGATGGCACACAGTATTTGTTATCGTAGGAATCATATTATGAATATGTCTATTGAAGA
The DNA here is from genome assembly GCA_037179545.1 of Sesamia inferens. NCBI lineage: Eukaryota > Metazoa > Arthropoda > Insecta > Lepidoptera > Noctuidae > Sesamia > Sesamia inferens. Next base: position 7,536,552 of record CM073935.1, on the reverse strand, counting down.
TCAGTTTTTACTTATGCTAATGAAACTCAGAAGGAACTTAGATGATTTCATTCTATCAAAACACTTTGATATCAGTAAATCAGAAGTAGGTAATGTATTTGTAACATGGATCAATTTTGTACACCAATTGTGGTCAAAACTAAATATATGGCCAAGCAGAGAACTCGTTGATTATTTCATGCCATCACAGTTTAAAAAAAGCCATAAAATTACCAGAGTAATTATAGATGCAACTGAAGTGCCTATCACAAGACCTAAAAAACCAAAATCACAACAGGCGACTTTTAGTACTTACAAACATCACAACACAATTAAGTTTCTGGTTGGATCTACACCTGGTGGACTACTGTCATATTGTTCAGAAGGATATGGAGGATCAACTAGTGACAGGCAAATCATAGAGCGCTGTAATCTTATGCATAAATGTAATCCAGGTGATGGAATCATGGCAGATCGGGGATTTAACATTCAAGATTTGTTAGCACCTAGAGATGTTACATTACTTGTGCCAAATTTTTTGAAAGATTTATCTCAATTACCTGGGATCAAATTAAAACATGACCAGAAATTAGCTGCTAATCGAATACATATTGAACATTTAATAGGTCTGATAAAAACATATAAAATTTTTAAAACTGATGTCAATGCATACTATGTTCCGTTAATGTCAAAAATATTTTTTGTGTGCTTTATGTTATGTAACTTTAGGGAAAAAATTGTAAATTAATAATTTTAGCATCTTATCTCAATGTCCAGAAACCTTTTGGTCGAAGTGTTTCACTTTATAATATTTTGTTAATTCAAAGGTGAAATTTTAATGAGCAAGTTTGTTATACAAGCAAGAGTTATAAATAAAAGCCTTATTATAAAATATCTTTTATTTTTTGTTTTCACAATACCTTGGCACAATAATCATCAAAAAGTAACACATTTTTATTTATGGTTATTCAGAAAAATCATGTTTTATAATTTCTAAATAATTCTTATAATAATATTTGTTAATTATAGCTTTCTTGAAATAAGAATGATAAAAAGTGTCCAATTTGTATAGCATTTGCTTTATAAATTCATCATTCCTAATTACAAAAACCACCTCTAAACTTTTATAGGTATAAACTATAAAATTACAATATTTTCTGTTACTGCAGTAAAGTTGCCCTTGAACTTGGTAATAATATGGTGTTTCTGCTTTTAAACATAACATATTGTCAATGTAGATTAAGTATGGTACTGTGGTTGGACTTATTACTTGATGTCTACTAGCATAAGGACACTTTATTTCAATTAATGTCTTTTCATTCAAAATACCATCAGGCGAAGCAGCTAAATAGGGCCTTTCTTCTGAAATATGCACTCCACTTTCTGTCACATCTAACTCGTATAAATCAATATACTGCTTTAAAGCAACTTTTTCATTAATTATACCATGCATGATAGCTCTTGATAAAATATTTTCTTTTTCTAGTATTTGCATGGCATAACCATTTTTAGTGGTTTCCTTCATATGGCATATAGTATGAAATATACTAGCGGTCAGGCGACACTTTCTGTAAGTAAACCATTTAGGATTTTCTCGCTGCCCGCAAGTTTCACGTTCTATTTCTTGAATTCTATTTAAAGATAATGTATTTAATTCTAGTTGCTCAAAAATTTGGTTGGTCACAAGTCCACAGTAATCATGGTCATTTTCAATCGCATATGGATTTGCAGGCCCATATAGTTGTTTAAAGGGCATTTGGGATTTGCAGTTAAGAATAATATTCCTCACTTTTTGGGTATATTCTTGAACATTAATTCTTTTTTTATATGGTTCGAATACAATATTCTCAATAGATTTTCTTTTGGATGGCAACTTGTGCGCTTTTAATGGACTGTCTGTAAAAACTTTTTTGGGTATATGGAAAGTTTGTAGTTTTTCTGTGGGTGCTTCTGTTTTCAGAAGAATTTTGTCATTTATAAAATTTTCAAGTCCACAAAGAACTACAGCCACATGTTTGCAGTGAGCACTCGCTCCACTACCAGCAACACATTCACAGTTGCACTCCAAAATCTCACATTTTATACTTAATTTAACATTAGCTTCATACATAATTCTTTTCATTGAAGCTTTGACATATCCTTTAAAGTAGCATGAGTCACCAATAAATGCTGCTCTCAAAATATGTAGGAAGCGTGCTTCATATAATGATTTACCATCATTTGGTTTCTTATGAAATCTGAAAGTGAAATTTTTTTTAAATTTATTTAGCTACACATCATTGTTAAATGATTTAGGTTATTGTATCAGAAGTAGTAAGAACTGTAGTAAAAAAATGAACTTACTGTAAGAAATAAAGGGTAATATGTTCCTTTGTAATTGGTGGTAGCTTCATACTGCTGTTGATGTCCAGATAAGCATCATTATCTGGTAAAACCATTTTTGGATCATCATTTTCTTCTGCTTGAACAGCATCAAAATTCTGATTCCTGTCATATGCCTCAAGTCTGTAAAATAAATGTTCACTTAATAAAGCCGCGAAGTACATTACATTTTGATGTCACCTAGGCTAATATAATATGGTGAATAAACTTTATAACATGAAATTGAGGTTATGTTTACTTTTCAATTAGGTCTGCTTTTCTGCCTTTCAAAGATGCACCCCGTTCTCTTAATTTAGCTTTTAGGGCCTCTACATTCCATGTGCTATACATTATAAAACCTAAATACTTATTTAACTACTTGATTCACTTATTTAATCACGTCACACTTAAAGTTCAATTGTTATTCAAAACTAACATTTCAATGATCACAACATATCGTCCTGTCGTATAAAACCTTCAAAAATCCTTTAGTCGTATTTGTTTACTACTAGACTATAAAATAAATGTAAAACGACGAGTAAAACTCTAACAATGCTAAAAGTTTATTGACAACTTTTTATGCATTTTTTTTATTATGGGGTCACACGTACACAGCGACATCTGTGTCAAGCTTTGCATAAACAACTCCATTGTGGTCAGCTAATGTGTATTATAATATTGTATTATTTTATTAAAAATATCTATCATAGCAAATTTATACTTACTAAAAAAATTACTGAAAATGGACAATGTACAGAATTAAATGCGACAGGATAAAAGGGACTATGAATGTAACATTCTAATAGCAATATGATTATTTTGAAAAGGAAGGAGTACAACTTTACCCACAATGTCACTAACATCTTTTTCACATAAGTTCAATTTATTTTTTACAATGTGTATACCTATATGTGAGCTTTCTATTAAGGGTGCATCAAAGAAATTTTCTTTGATGAAAACTCTTGACATAATATAACCATACTCTGAATATTTGAAGAAAATACAATGTTGTGTACTGTCACAATGCTACCATCTTTTAATACACAGTGTGAATTTGGATGTTTAATTGTTATTTCAAAAGAATGAAATTTGACAGATTTGAATTGTTTAAATTTATCACAACCAGGCAAAAGTAAGCCTGAAGAATGAGGATTGGAGAAATATGGGAAATAAGAAACAGACGGTGATATATTTTTCATCCAAACACCAGCATTAGATATTTCCCCAAACCTTTTAATGATTTGCTGAAGGGGTCTGTCTCCTGTTCTGATACCTCTTTTGAAGATTTGTAAGAAGTTCTCAAAGGGAAAAGCGGAGCATGAATCGAGTGCTCCAAATTCATAAACATCATCACTAAGGTGTGTAAGACCATGTAAATTATAAGTGGCAAATTGTGGTCCATATAAATCTATGTAACATTTGACAAAATGTATTAAGAGGCTCTTAGCATAGTCATTATATTCTAAAGAATATTCGGGATTTAATAATATGCAAATTGAAACTGTAAGACTCATAAAATTGTTATAATATGCTAGATAGTCCGATTTTATTTTGCAAAGTACCACTGGCCCTAAATATAGGAGAAATTGACGAAATTCAGTTGCTTTCCATTAGGGATTGCAATCCGGCCTCATTTTCAATCCGGCCGGATCCGGCTGGATATCCATCAATCCGGCCGGATCCGACCGGATTTATCTAGCCAGGATAACTTAACTTTGGACTGGTAAGGAAATGTTAAAAAAACGATATATATATATACGAATACGAAATCACCTTTATTATTACTAAAAGAAAAATCTCAAAAACAAAACAATCAACTATCTTATCTGACACTATCTAATAATTAACCTTAATTGAGATCACAATAAATAATCACAATAATTATTCTTCATAATATTCTTTATAAATAATCACTTTTTACTTTGAAAAAACGATCTTAAAAAACAAATTGTGTTAATTGTATCATCTCCCAATCGACTTCTAATAGAGCTACAAATGTAGCCTGCGGCCGAGAAGGCTCTTTCAGCTTCTACACTTGTAGGCTTAATTGTGAGCAAATAATCATTAATAGCAGACAAGTATTCTCCTCGAACTCCTTCACTTTCGAATGCAGTCATTTCTTTTTTTAATATTTTATCAAAATCCATATTTTTCTTATTCTGTATCGTATTATAAGAAGTCATTTCTTGCTGTATCTTTAATTTTAATTCTTCTTGTAATGTCAAGTCTTTTTCCAGTGATTCTAAGTCTAAGCTCTTCTCTACTGTTTCTTCCACGTCCACGAGTTCCACGCTTTTGTCAGAGTTATTATCTTGGTTAAATCTTTCCAAGATTTTTTTCATTTCTAGTCGTATATCTTTTTTCTTTGGCATAGTAAATGTATTTTCAGCTCGATTTAAATCTTCTTGATATTTCTTTGGATTCTGTAAGTATATCAATATACCTGTTACTATAGTACGACGTTCTTTGATTCTAGCATGTAGTGCTTCAGATAAATCAGTGCTTAACGCCGTGTCGTAAGTGAGCAACTTCTCTAAAACAAATTTTAGTGTTGTTTCAGCAGTTAGTAGGGTCGAATCCCTTCTGCATAACGTCTCTACAGCTAATTTAAATGGCTGCAAACTATCTATCAAGTCTTTTATTCTCGACCATTCAAGATCATTAAATTTTAAGTCAGATCCTATATCTATTAAAGCTTTGTCAATACACACTTTCAGTTTATAAACTCTTTCTATCATAGCCAGAAGACTATTCCAACGCGTGCGGCAATCCAAAATAAGGCTTAGTTCTTTACCTGTATCTTCTTTTACGTACTTTTGCAAATAGATGTCATATTTAGTGGGCGATCTTTTAAACAGTTGTACCACTTTTCGCACTTTTTGAAGAAGGTCATCGTATCTAGGAATTAATTCAGCACTAGAAGGATCTGTTATTGTTACTGAAACTCCTTGTTCTCCTAAAGTATCATCCGTTGTGTCTTCGTCATCTGTATCTGAATCTGAATCAGGAGTTGTTGTTGGCATTATTGAGTCTTCTTCTCTCTTTTTATATAAAACATCGATCACAGCTAATTGCAACCCATGTGCGTAGCAAAGTTGCTGATAGCACTTCATTAGCTTACCTACTTTGACCATGACACTTGCACCGTCAGTACTCATACCAATAATATCAGTATCTGAATCAAGTCCGAAGCTTTTTAAGCGGTTTTCTATTAGATTTATAGTATGTTCCGCAGTGCACGAACCGTGTATTCTAATCAAACCCAGATTAAAATGTTTTTCTTTGTGGTGTACATTTAGATTCAAATAACGGTGATTTTTTTGTGAAGTCCATTCATCAAAACTCAACGAAAATCTTTTTCCTTGTTTCTTAAGATATTCGAACTCAATTATCAAGTCGGCTTTAACGGTATTTGCAAAATTTAAAACTATAGATCTTATGGTGTTTGGTGAATTAGGAAGTTTAAATCCACTTTTCGAAAACAAATATCTCAAATCTGCCGATGTACAAAATAAACTGAGGGGCACACCATCTTTGCAGACCATTCTGGAAACCATCATCTCCATCGAGTTTTCTTTCTTAAAGTAACTGCCAATGTCAATTGTTTTAGACTTTTTCTTGGGTATTATATCTTCCTCAGAAACACTTTCAGCTAATACCGTTTTTGATGTGGATGGTTTAGGAGATGAGTCAGAGCCGGGACGTTTTAATTGGCTACTTTCAAAACTTAGATCAATACAATGCTTTGTTTGCAAATGTGTTTTTAAGCCTTTATAAGAACCTTTACTTATTTTTAGTATGTTAGAGCATAATGTGCATTCCGCGTTCACAGACTTATCCTTTTGCTGTTTTTTAAAATAATTCCATACAGTTATTTCACTGTCCCTACTACAGGTTCCCTCATTCTTGCTTGGTTTCGAAAGTGACATGTTTTAAACTTTTACATTAATCATAAGCTAGCATACTATGTACGAGTAGGTGACTACCTGTAGCAAAAATGTCTATTTACTCACATTTGACGAAGCTGCGGGCTGCGGCAAAACAAAACACACATTTGTCGGCGAGCGAGTCACGTCACGAATGAAATTGAACTGAGCATGTAGCGACACGCTGGTCACGCTGCGGGGCGGGGGGGAGGGGGAGGCGCGGTGCGACTCAGCGTCAAACGACTCGCACGCACACGCACAACATGTTTAAAGTGCCTACTCATACAATAGCGCAGGTATTTTACCAAAACATGCAATTACCGGATCCGATCACCGGATCCGGTGTATTGGTGCCGGATCCGGTAAGTGTATATTGACGCCGGATTCACCGGATTGCCGGATCCGGTTTTCCGGATTGCAATCCCTACTTTCCATCTTCTCACATCATCCAAAGAACCTATTAAATTCTGATGGAATATGTTCAGCGAGAGCGACTAGGTCAGTACTTATAGAGTTTATAATTTTATTGGGAAGCTTCAATGGTACTGGCCCAAACATCCATAAATAAAGAAGACTGCATACTACTCCGAGGCAAACAAGGTGCATGTAATCTAATGGAAAACTTTTAATAAAATGTATACCCGGAATTCCAGTTAAAGGTGTACTTGAGTTGTGAAAATCTTCATCATGCATCTGAAGAAATTCTTCATGGGTTCTAAGAGGTTCATGACATTGTGGGAATGTCATGCGGTTTTGCAAATATACACCAGATTGCTTGCATTTTGTACAAGAATAATAACCAGTATGTCCCTTGACTCCTAATAAAAAAGACTTTGCTGGAGCATCACAGACAAAACCTTTTATACCAACTTTAATGTTTTTACCTCTCTAAGCTAAGCCAGACTTAATTAAAGCTACTGCCTCAGTTATGAATTCCTGCATAAAAGATGTGCAGCTCTGAGGCTTCTTAGGACCACAATAAACTCCAATTGGAAAAACTACAGATTTAACTGCAGAAATATTATAAATTGATCCTAAAATGGGCCAGAACTCAGTTGAGCTACTTTTGAATAAAGGTACACCATCAATGTTAATTAGTAAAAAAATTTCACTTACAGGTTCAGTAACATAGTTCTAAATTTTTCGTAAATTTGACTCCAAACCTATATGCGAATATAGTCCTGGTTCTACAACTCGAGTAATGACATTTACTGGGGTCTTGAGTAAAGTTCTAGCATCCGCTGGCAAGTCAAAACACTGGTGACTGCGTAAAATACTCAGCAATGATGTAATGGCAATATGTGGCACTCGATGTTTAAAAGCCCAATGTCTTAAATTGCTAACAAATTTATCATTTGCATCAGCAGTCGTTTCACAACTTTCATGGTCAACGGCTGGTAAGTGTCTTTCATCGATAACATTTTGATATACAGAAACCGTTTCATTAGGATGAACAAGGTAGTTGGATGGGTAGGGATTGGAAACCAGAGAACAGGAATCTAGGTTATTATTTTCCAATTCAATTTCAGACCATACAGTTTGTTCATGACAAAATGAAATTTCTTGTTTAGAATGATTGCCACTGGTATTGATATTTGCATGAGTGCGTGCCATTTCTCTCCTGATTCTTTTTGACTGTCCTTGTTTGGACATAAGTAAAAAGGGTTTCCGAGACATATTTACTAGTCCTTCCTAAAGAAGAAAATAAAAACATACTGAAATATTATTCAAAACTGAAGCCATGACATGACTGCATTCAGAGTTGTTACAAATTCAATAATAACATAATTATTATTTGTTTTAGTTTACTTTGCGGTATATAGAAAAAGTTGTGCTAATAAAATATGAATAAAAAGACAGAGTGGCAGTAAATGGATTGAATTTTTGATTTCCCATGCGTGCAATATCACTGTGACAGTTTTTGAGGTTATGCCACTAGATACAAGAATCTTGTGTGACTGAATAACATTGCACGGACTTTTTACTGCAGATAGTATGTGAATACAGCTAGAAGCTAGAAAAAATATAAAAGAGACTTACCTCAAGTCCACCAAAACCAAAAGGACACTAATTTATTCCACAAGCATAACAAGCTCAATCTGATCGGGTGCAAGCTTTGCTAATTTATGAAGCTTCAGTTTTGTAGTAATTACTTCACTAACAAAACAATCGTAGCAATTTACGTTCAAAAAACTGAAAGTAAATTATTCTCACTTTGCCGATCGTTTCAATCACAGACCAAACGAACAACTAAACCGTAGACTAAATATAAAATGGCGACGCGGTTGCAGCGGTGAGGTTGCAACAGTGTTGCTACAAACATGAAACATTATCTTTGTCCTAACAATGTTGTCGCACACTTGAAATATATATATTTAACTTATCAATATTGCAGCGATATTGTCACAAACTTGCCTCGTCATATTTGACGTGGCAATTAAAAATCAGAGAAAAATCAAATTTGCCCCAAGTTTGTATGTTATCTGGGATCGCATCACTGCTTTCCATCAGGCGGGAATGCGGTCAAGTGCTAGTTTATAATTATTAAAAAAAAAAAAAAAATAAGGTTATCGAAAGATTTGGTCCTCGGTTTGTGCGAGGATTTGGATCCTTTTATGAAAACAAATCCTCAGAGGTCTAGTGATCTAAGTATAGAAACAAAGGTGAGAGGGTTTTAGAATACGACTGACAATAATCTATACTTATAATAAATTCGTAAAGTATAAATTCTGTACATTAAAAATATCAAGAAAAAATAATGGCAGGGAGTGGTATTAGACCCACACGAACCTAACCGAATAAATTTTAATTTCAAGTATAAGGTAGTATATTTGATAGTGTGTAACATAGGTGATTTTTAATGGTCTTAAGTAGAATTAGTCGGTTGTATAGATATTCCCAATAGTATAATAGTGATAATATTACTTGACAACTTACAATAATTATTCAAGTAACGGAATGGTTGGCACAGTGATTAAGCGATTGACTGCTCCGCTGTGAGTCGCAGGTTTGATTCCCGCACTGAACAAATATATGTATGACCTACAAGTAGTTCTGACGCTTTGTCTGGGTGAGTTTATATGTTTGTAATCCATGATATAGGGGAAGTCAATTGTTGAGCGATACCGGAGCTTCGCCCGCCGCCCGCGGTTACTGCGGTGGCCCATAACCATGGGCCCTTCATCTAGTTGGCTATTCTTGGCCTACGCTTCCTGTCGATTGTGCGTGAGTTTCGCAATTCACTGTGTGTGGTTGCAAGTCGTCTTACTGTAGGCGCAAAGCAGATTTCACCCAACTCTACTTTCTTCATGACACCTCGGAGAACTGCCCCGCCAGGCGAGACCGTCAGTTGCATCGGGGATGCATGATGATGTGAAGGACAACCACATGTACTGAGTTGATTCTCCTACTGAATATGAATAAATTTTTAGTATGGCCTACTTTTTTTTATAAATTATAAGCTAGTGCTTGACCGCAATCTCTCCTCTCGCTGATGGTAAGTAGTGATGCTATCATTGATGGTAAAGCGCGCTAGGTTATTAGAGCCTATTCATTCTAGCCTTAAAGAAACTTAAATTGTAGTCTAATGGAAACACCGCCGCTGGCAAATTGTTCCAGTCCCTCGATGTACGCGGTATAAAAGGAAAGGCGAAACGCTTCGTCCGGATCGTAGTGGTGTCAAAAAGGTAAGCGTGGAAACTCTCCGTACAACGGGTCGTCCGATGATGGAATGGAGATGGGGAATTAAATCATGCAATTCCTTTGCACACTCTCCAAAATGCAACCTACATATAGAACACTGACAGGCTGGCTACTCTTGTTGTATAAACAAAAAGAAAAATAGTATTGTAGGCGCTTGATCAGCATGAAACCGGTATTATTACTCATTGGAAGAATTCCAATTTTCGTTCCAATAATTATGCTTTATTTACCATGGGCTGTGCATGAGCTTGCTTTCCCTAAAAATAAGTTATAAATAATTAAATATAATATAATAATTAAATATTTGCAGGTTTTAACAGCAATTTATATTTACGCTCATGGATCATACCAAAAACCTATTGGGCGTGCTCAGCAAGTAGCCCAGCAAACTGTGTCTGCAGTGTTGGCCGAAGTTACAACCGCAATGAACAATATATTTATTAGAAATAAATATATAAAATTTCCACAAACTGTAGCCGAACGGAATTTAAATAAGCTAAGGTAGTAATAACATTATAAATTATACTGCTTATTTTGATTTGCCCCTCCAATAGCCATATGAAATAGGTACCTAAACCGTTGGATAAAACTAAATAGAGGTTACAATGGCGTCTAATTTTAAACCCTTGTCCCGTTCAGTGTTATAATTAGGGTTTGGGAATTCTCGACAATTTCAACGTCCCGGGACACGAGACAGGCTACGATCAAAGTCCCGGGACTTCCCGGGACTTCGAGACTTTTTTTAATTATAAAATTTGAACTTTGATTTCTGGTGAAACGTATTAATAAAAAGGGATTTTTTTTTAAATCAACATTAATTATCGGTTAAATCAACATTTATTAAACATAAAATATAATCACAATAGTTTTAACTTTAATATGTCAAATAATTGGTATGTTTATTCCTATAATCACAGATTAACTTTTAATTTATTTTTTTTTTAAATATTATTATAATGAAAGAAACTTAGTAACAATCATACTAACTTTAATATCATGTCATAATCATATTAATCATAATTTGGTAATTTTTATAATCACAGATTTGTTTCCTTATCTGTAAAACAGACTTTTGAATCAGTCTTTCAAATTATTAATCAGTTAAAAAATAAAATTACTTTGATTTTATAAAATAGGCTTTTAAAAAAATCAGAGCATTAACAGCTTTGTCCGACAATCTGCTTCTGATTTTTGTAATAACGCCACCGGACAAGGAAAACACTCTCTCATTTTCAACAGAAGTCGGTTTAATTGAGTTTAAGGCTTTATAAAGTAGTTCTAAATTTTCTGTACGTTTTCCGGTTGCTTCGAACAACTGAAACTCCTTTTTCAATGTTGCTCTTGTTGTTGTTTTTTGAACCTCGGGTACATTTTCTTTGATTTTTTTGATGTGAAACATCTATAGGCGCACGTGAGACCGATTTCTGGCGTGGCGACGCATCGACTGTGCGTTTCTCTCTCACTCGATCCGGCGTTAAGCCATCTCTTTCGCTCCACTGAGCTCGGAATCGACTGTGCGTTTCTCTCTCACTCGATCCGGCGTTAAGCCATCTCTTTCGCTCCACTGAGCTCGGACTCGGATACCTATAGTGTATACTCTGTTTATTACAGTACTCATAACCTGTGTTTTTCTGGTAAATAAATCATTTTTCTGTTCTGATAATAAAATGTCTGACCGTGATAATTTAGAGAGTGGAAGTGATCAGCCTCCTGCAAAGAAAGCAAAATCACACTATGACACATTATCAAGTCATCAGTAAGTTAATTATATTTTTATAATTAAAGTATGCATTTATCTGTGCATTTAGCACGCGTATATTTGGTGTGTATTGAGCGCCAGTAAATGTAAAATCTACTCTCTAGGTAGATTAAAATTCACATAAATTTCATTGCATATCATGTTTTTAAATTAATTATTAATTTTAATTTCATTCTTATTGAAATTAATGCATTAAAACAATTGCTTAGAGAATAAATTTATTAAGACTGACAGAACTTTATTTTAAAATCAGCTGATGGCGTGCAGCGCACGAATCTTTTTCTTATTTGTTATTAATTTAAACTTTAAAAAATTAATTAATTTTTCTAATCATAATGGAGTTTATAGTGAAACATTCATTATTTATATTTATAATTTACGATCTTTAGTAGTATATTGAAATAACTAGCTAAGATTCTTGACAATAGATGCTGTATTTATTAGATATCTTAATAATGTTATGTCCAATACTTTCGTATCGTACTTCAGTTACCATCGACCAATTGTCACAGTAATACCGTTCTCAGAGGCAACATCGAATGTAACTATTACCGAAGTCACTGATTAAACTAATTGAGTAGTTTCGATTTAAAATAAATATGTAAATTTTTGTATTCAATGAAAATGAATGTTTATTTAATAAAAAATCATCGTTATCTAGAAAAAAAAATCGTTATATTTTTTATTTTATTTTATTGACATTTTTAGTTCCTACCACAATCTGTTCTTTTCTGCATACTACTTTTACGAAATAACGTCGATGTTTCACATCTACCAGGCGTCCCGTGACGGCTCCATTTTTTTTTATTGCTTGTTCCATTTGATTTACAAACGACTCATTCGGCTCGTTGTGTACTTGAGAGCTACTAGTACTAGGTTCAGCGCTTATTATTTCCATATCTGGTGTCGGGATATGAGGTATATTTTCAAAAAGCCTGCAATACAGTTCTTCCGCATAGCCAATTAGGGCAGTTTTACTTAAATTTGAAGTAAAAAAGTCCGTGTTTTGAGACTGTGAGGTGTGATGACCAGTGTGTAAATATTTTAATAAACAGATAACTCGTTGTGGTCTTCTCTCTTCTAGACGAGCTTTTAAAGTTTCTAAGAACCGACTCGATAAATCATCATTTGTCGTTGTCGATTGAATTTTTTTCAGTAATACATCAATTATTGCTTCAGCTGTTAGTAACGTAGCGTTTTGTCTCCCTAAGGCTTCTACAGCTATCTTGACTGGCTGCAACAAATCAACAATCGACTGCAAAAGAAGAAGATTGTCTTCATTCCACTTGTCTAACATGTTTAAATCAATCAAAGCTTTCTTCACGCAATTTTTGAGCTTCAGAAACCGTTCTGCCATCACAATGATGGAATTCCACCTTGTTTTGACATCCAGTAGTAAACTGAGTTCTTTCCCAAATTCAGCTTTCACATAATTCTGTAATTGGCTATTTTTCAGTGGACTCTTTCTAAATAATTTCACTAAGGACCTTGTTTCGTCGAGCACTCGTTTAATTTCATCAATGGGTTGTAATCGGAAGTTTGTGTCGTAGCTGGCATTGTCGTCCGCTTCGTCATCAGAAGAGTTTTTGTTCTCCATTATTTCATCGTCACTATCATCGGTATCTTCGGAGCTCGAAACTGCGGATGTAGCCTGTCTCTTTTTATAAAATGTATCTATAACTCCTAGATGGATTGCGTGGTTCAAGCATAGGATCATCTCGCTGGGGCTTTCCCTGCCGAACTGTTTCATTACATTTGGGCCATCGCTGGTGGTGGCTACAATATGTTTTTCAAAATCCAATTGAAATCTTTTTAATGTATCTTCAACCATTTTTTTGGTCTCTTCAGCACCGCATTTACCTGGTATATAGATTAATCCCAAATTGAAAACTTCTCCGTCCTCAACATACAAACACAAATTAAAGTACCTTCGGTTTCGGACGCTGGTCCACTCGTCTACCGAAAGGCTGAAACGTGTACCAGAAGCGACCAAGTTTTTAAATTTCTGAATCATTTCTGCTTTTTTTTTCTTCATAATAATTTAATATAATTTTCATAATTTCAGTTTCGTTTTTAGGCATTTTATAACCTCGCTGGGTAATACTCTCACGAATAAATTTACTCTTTGTGATTGCTCTTATAGTAAGGCCATCCTCTGCCGCCAAACGAGAAATTATATCAGACAAAGACTTTCTAGCAACGTATCGTGTAATTTCAGACTGATTTTCACGTTTAATTTTTTTTGATTCCGATTCGCAAGATGTCCCAGGTTGTACAACTGATTTTGATTCATCCGGCGGCGGTTGATTCACAGAAATATTGTGGACTCTTTGGAGGTGTCTGTCAAGGCCCGTAGTATTCGACCCTTTGCATGAAATTTGTTTTGGACATAACGAACACTGTGCTGTTGATTCATTTATCTTTTTAAAAAGTTTCCATACTTTTGCTGTACGCTCCATATTAAAAGATCTATTTTTGTTTAAAGTATCTGTAAAAATAATAATAATCCAAAATTAATTTCATAAGTTTATACACTGAGTGAGTACTTATCACTTTATTATGTATTTTATAAAAAAAACCATAACAGACATAACTTAAACATAATTAATACTTGATAACAGATATGAAGATTATTTGTCAAGTCACTATCATGAAACCTATGTAAACGTCTTACCTACTTAATTTACCATTGAAGTAAACAAAATCAAGAACTTACATGAGATCGATTGCCGTCGTTGAATTTTTATAATCGCTACTGCAACAGAAGCACCACACCACACTCAATGAAATTTGCGACTGAGCTTGTGTCAGGCAGGATAAACAAAATGGCGGCGCGGCAAACTCAGTATGTAGACCAAGTAATTATTCATTACAGTAACAGATGGCGCTAGCTAGGCTCATGCAATGCTTTGAAAATAAAAATTAATACAATACATACGACTATCGTGTCTCGTCTCGAGTCTCGACCCAAAAGTCCCGGGACACGAGACAACGAAATTTACAAAAAGTCCCGGGACTTGGTGACACGAGACGTCCCGGGACCCAAACCCTAGTTATAATGTACCAAACATCAATTTATGCAATAGGTAGTACATTCTTTTTTTTAATCTTCCTTTATTCCCATATAAGCCAATGTCGAAAAGTCGTGGTGGCCTAGTCAAAAGTCGCGGTGGCCTAGTGGTTTAAACACCAGCCTCTCAAGTATGAGTGCGCGGGTTCGATTCCAGGTCAAGCAAGTACCAATGTAACTTTTCTAAAGTTATATGTTCTTTCTAGGTATATCTTGGACATCAATGACTGAAGGTGAAGGAAAACATCTTGAGGAAACCTGGACACAGAACTCGAACCTTATAAGTCTGAAATCGCCAACCCGCATTGAGCAAACGTGGTGATTTCGTTCAATGCTTCTCTGTATGAGAGGAGACCTGTACCCAGCAGTGGGACGATAAAAAGGTTGATGATGATGAAGCCAATGTATCACTTAAGCACTTCCACTGTTTCGTGCTTTCTTTTCAATATTAAAATATTCGTAAGATATTATTTATCTAAGGAAAATAGTAGTTACCAATTTTTTGTTTACAGATTTTATGAAAAGTTCGGTATCCCAGGTGTAATTGGCTGTATTGATGGAACCCATATAGCAATAGTACGACCTAATGTACATGAAGAGAGGTATTTTTGTCGGAAACATTACCATTCTCTGAATGTTCAATTAGTAAGTGAATTTTAATTCTCATACATACTTTTACTTCATAAAAATCGTTTATTATTACAAATTTCTCGATAGCAAAAACATTTTTAATGTTTTTTTTTCTTTTAAATCAGGTAGATATTTTAATAAAGCGTCTATTCGGATTCAAACTTACGACAATGAAAACAAATAATTAACAAAAACATGGCGCATTTCACAAATATGATAGAATTAGATGTATTTAGTTATTGTGGTTATGGTTTGTGACATGACATCTACCAACCTGCCCCGGGCCCTCGTGATGCATAACGACCCAATCACAGAGAGAAGACCTGTGTCTCAACAAGGGGAACGTAATAGGATAATTTACACCAAACTTACAATTTTACTACGTATTTCCAGATTTGTAATGCTGACATGGAGATTATAAGTGTAGATGCAAGTCATCCCGGAGCCAACCATGACTCTTTTATTTGGTCCAATCATCCTTTGAGACCTCACTTAGAGAACCTAATGATAGAGGTTAGGTAGCAAAGTAACAGTAGATAGCAAAGAGTGTAAAATAAAATATATTCAGAAACCAATGCACACAATAATATTTACAAGAAAAAACATGACTTCACTTAACAACACAAAATAAAAGACAACAATTTTCCTTCTTGTATTGTCATGCGTCAAATCACTTGACACAATCAAATGCAACCAGTATGAAGAGATTACCTATAAAACTATATTTATAACTCCTTGCTTCAACATCTAAGCACAACAGAGGCTTTATGGCTTTTAGGTAAAATATATTTTATAAATAATAAAACTAGGTATTTAATCAAAGAAACAAGATATTATTTATTAAATACCAACATAAGGCTGTCTTATTGCTTATATACATTTAGTTTTCCAAAGAATAATTTATTACAATTTTAATTTCAAATGATTTACAATTAAACATATTAAAAAAAAAATGTGTGTACAGACGACAGCACATCAAGCTACTACAATTTGTCATATTTCTTTTTTTACCTTAATTTATAAAGCATTAAGGTTCAAGGTTGATTAGGATTTTTTGTCAGTTTTGGTAGTAGTCAGTAGGTTGACCTGCTATCGTCCGTACCTACATAAATAATAAAATAATATCTCTTTAACCTCCTGACACCGAAGTATTATTTTGACCGACTTTTATTGCAACCGGATGTACTACATATAGTACAAAAGTGTTTTAGCTGTTAAGGCCGAGACTTTTGATTGGTTAAAAAAGTGCAATAATATTTTCACATAATATTTCGCTAGAACAAACCTTATTTTGTATGACATAAAGAACATGTTGTGCGCAATTTTATTTGGCTATCTTTTGTTCTATATGAAGTACATCCGACCTTAATTCAAATATCTGGGGAGCTACTGTTTCTAAGAAAAATGAGCCTATTTTTAGATATTTGTTAATAAATAAAATACCATTTATCAAAAATAAAACAACAGAACTAGTTCCAAAAAAGAAACATTTATTCTGGAAACATTCTTAGATAATTGACAAACTTATCTTAGGATAAACCGTAAAGTCTTGTAAAAAAGGGGACAATCATACAATATCAAAAAAATACAAAAGTTTAGATATTAACCTTCTAACCATTTTCTTATTAATAATTACCTACAATCTTAGGCAAAATCTTGGGTGCTGTGGGGTCCCACCACCATCATTGGGACTCAAGTCAACCCCACCTGCCAGACGGTGCACCTGCTGACATACGGACGGGGCCCTGACGCCGGCTTCCCTTTCGGGGTTGAGTGGTCAGACGGCAGTCGCACTCGTAATAAGCCAAACAACCGCCAAACATGAACAGGAATAGAAGAAAAGCACGAGTTACAGTTAGGGCGCCGCCGCAAAACGGCGCGCAGGAGCCCCGCCCGACTCCTGTGACCTGTGGGCCAGGGCTACCGTGTCAGGGGCGGACACGGCTGAAGAAGCGAGCCCAAACCAGTAAACTCCGTTTCGCTTCGTGGAACGTTGGCACGCTAACTGGACGCGCGAGAGAATTGGCCGAAACTCTCCACAGGCGGAGGGTGGCCGTGGCGTTCCTGCAGGAGACTCGGTGGAAAGGCAGCAGATCCCGACTTATTGGGAATGGCTACAAGCTGATCTACACGGGTGTACCTAGTGGGAGAAATGGGGTCGCGGTGGTGTTGTCTGACGAGCTCCAGGATGACGTCTTGGAGGTGAATCGCATCAGTGATCGGCTAATGTCGGTGCGGGTGCTTGTCAATGGGGTAATAACCCACTTGATAAGTGCTTACGCTCCGCAGGCCGGGTGCGGTGACGCCGAAAGGACGTTGTTCTGGAGCCAGCTCGAAGGATTGCTTCACGGGATCCCGTTATCCCAGGGAATCGTTCTGGGTGGTGATTTGAACGGTCACGTGGGTGAGAAGTGTGACGGGTTTGAGCGTGTTCACGGTGGCTTTGGGTACGGTAGCCGCAACGCGGAAGGGGACAACATTCTCCGAACGTGTGCGGCCGCTGACCTGGCAATTGTGAACACCTACTTCAAAAAGAAACCGGAGCACCTTGTTACCTACCGGAGCGGACGAAGCGCTACCCAGATCGACTTCCTACTAACTAGGAGACACCACATCGGCAAAGTAGCCAACTGCAAAGTCATACCCGGTGAGAGTCTTACTGCACAACACCGTCTCCTTGTCATGGATGTCTGCGTTAAGGCCCAACGTAGACGTGTAGAGCGCTGCCGACGCCAGATCCGGTGGTGGCTGCTTGTTGAAAATAAGTACCAGGAGTTCGCTTCGGTTATTGGCGACAAGTGCGCTGGTACCGAGGGAGAATCTGTCCAAGATCACTGGGACAGAATCCAGGCAGCTATTACCGGGGCGGCGCGAGTGGTGCTCGGCATGTCTAAGGGCGGTCGCAAAAGTGACAAGGAGACCTGGTGGTGGAACGACACAGTCCAGAGGGAGACAAGGGTGAAGAAAGCCCTCTTCAAAACGTGGCAGGCGACCGGATCTCCTGAAGATCGCGACGCATACAAGGTTGCCAAACGTGCCACTAAAAGAGCTGTAGCCAGAGCCAGACGAGACCACTTAGAACCGCTCTACCAGAAGTTGGAATCGTCTGAGGGGCAGAAGCTCATTTACAAGTTGGCACGTTCTAGGGTGAAAGCGGCACAGGATATATCCAAGTGCCGTTGTGTAAAAGACCCTACTGGCAACCTGCTTTGCGAGGATCGCGCGGTGAAGGAGAGATGGCGTACGTACTTCCACGAGCTGCTGAATAAGCAGCACCAAGAGGTGCAGACACCGGAACTCCCTCCGAACCTTGGATTAGTGCCCCCGATAACGCCTGAGGAAGTCCACACGGCTCTTCGTCGCATGGCGAATCGGAAAGCTGTCGGCGCTGACGGAGTCCCCATTGAGGCCTGGAAGGCGATGGGTCCTTGCGGTGTGGGCATGTTAACTAACTTTCTGAACCGCGTGCTCCTGTCCGGGAAAATCCCGAGCCAATGGAGGCTGAGTATTATCACTCCAGTCTTTAAAGGCAAGGGCTCCGTACAGGAGTGTGGTAACTACCGCGGTATAAAGGTCATGTCCCACACCATGAAGATCTTTGAGAGGATTTTAGACTCCCGGATCCGGCAGGAGTGTGCTGTCTCGACGTGTCAATATGGGTTCCGTCCAGGGTACGGAACCATGGACCCTATCTTCGCCCTAAGGATCACCATGGAGAGATATAGATCGAAGAACACGCCTCTGCATATGCTCTTTTTAGACATGCAGAAGGCCTTCGACTGTGTCCCTCGGGGGGTGATCTGGTGGGCACTGAGGTCCAAAGGGGTACCAGAAGCCTATGTTGACATAATTCGAGACATGTACCTCAATTCCGATTCCGTTGTTAAGACCGCTGTTGGCGACACTAAACCCTTCCCGATCACCGTCGGTGTACACCAGGGATCCGTCCTTAGTCCGTTCCTGTTCAGCGTGATATTAGACGTCTTGTCAGACAGCATCAAGAATTCACATGAGCAACCACCCTGGTTGCTCATGTATGCTGATGATATCGCGCTGGCAGACGCGGACAGGGAACGATTGGTGCGGCGGGTAAATGCGTGGAAGAACTCGCTTGAGAGCGGTGGTCTTAAACTCAATGTGGCGAAGACTGTGTACATGGCCAGCAACACCACAGACCCTATGCCTGTGTGCATAGGCGGAGACAAGGTCGAGTGCACAGACCAATTTAAATACTTGGGGTCTTTGCTCCACGCGTCCGGCGACATTGATTGCGACGTTAAAGCACGCATTTCCGCAGCTTGGGCAAAATGGCGTGAGATGACAGGTGTCATTTGTGACCCCAAAATGCCGGTTAAGCTTAAGGGACAGGTCTATAAGACCATCATTAGACCTGTCCTTCTGTATGGCAGTGAGGCGTGGCCTGTGCTTGAGCGACACAAGCAGGAGCTGCGTGTCACGGAGATGAGTATGCTGCGGTGGATGTGTGGAGTTACGCGGAAAGACCGCATCAGGAACTCCCGCATTCGTGGCAGTCTCCATGTCCGTGACATAGCAGACAAACTGCAAGAGAGTCGCCTACGATGGTACGGCCACGTCTTACGTAAACCGGCATGTTACGTGGGTAACAAATGTCTTGCCATGGCGCCTCCGCCGGGCCGGAACAAGCGAGGCAGGCCAAAGAAGTGCTGGCTTGACGTTGTAAGAGATGACATGCGTGCCAACAATCTCACACCACAGGATGCCAGAGATCGTGCGAAATGGAGGCGTAATAGTAGGAAAGCGGACCCCGGGCTCCAACGCGAAGGCCGCGGATGCGACCGGGATTATACGCTGAGATGATGATGATGACAATCTTAGGCAAAACTCTTACAAAGCTTATAACTCTTTATAAACTTTTTAAAATCTTTAAAAAATAAACTCAAAAAACAAACAAAAAAACTTTTAAACATAATTTACTATTAAATTATTTTGCTTAACATCTACGTCGAGATCATCAATCAGTCTTCATAAGTATTTTTATAATGTTATTTCTTATGGAATTCAACAAAACAATTTCTTTTAGGTGTTAGGCACAAAGGCATGTTGCAGTAAATGCAAGTAACAGTAGTCTTTTTACTACAACCATAGTTCCTGCATCTGTTTTGCTTAGTTCCCATGTCGGGCAAGTGATTTGCTGCATGAAAACGTTTTGCATCAGGCGGCAGAGGTAGTGAACCTGGTCTTCCTCGCTTGTTAATTATATTTAGATTCTCCTGATTGTACTAAGGCTCGCTCTCATCTCGATAAATGTTATTTAATATCATTTTTTCAGCAATCTCGTTTAAATTCTCTTAATTTTAAAATTTTATGAGAAGGTTTTCCAAGGTCCTTATTATCTTGTTTGTATTTTATCCAGGAGTTCACAATAGCCAGATCTATCATGTGAGAAAAGAACCTAACCGTCCACTTTTTTGTGCGAGCTCTTGCTGGACAGACAGCCAGAAGTCTATCAGTGAGATCAACTCCTCCCATTTTTGAGTTATACTCTTTGATAACTTGTGTCATCTCATCTCATCTCAAACACTGGTCTACATCTTCCGCAGCATAAATGCTTGATAACAACATAACTGGTTTATTATCAAACCATTTTGTGATCGCAATACCTCCATCCTCTCGCACAAAAACGTCATAGCTTCCTCTACCTCTACGTTTCAAGCAACTATCGCTGTCCATATCATCTCTTATGTATTTGGGAATTCGATTTTTAATGACTGTCCCGGCGCATTTAATACCTTTTTTGGATAGTTCATCAATCAATTTTATAGTTGTAAAAAAACGATCACAATATACTATGTGACCTGCAACCAACGAATCACACAACTTAAGAACTACACTCTCTCCCAATTGAAATCCAGAAGCTGTGGGAAATGTATTTTTGCCCTGGTAAATAATTATGTCACAAACCAATCTATTTGGATTAGCTAAAATAAAAGCTTTTAATCCGGTGGGGTGAGGTTTGCCTGGACAATATTGTCTCATTGCGCAAGTCCCAGTGAAAGGTATTATCATTTCATCAACAGATATTTTCTGCTCTCGCCTTTGTGCTAAACATCCTCGCAGCACACGTTCAATTAAGGGACGAACCTTCCACAATCTGTCAGCGGCTCTCATTTCAGGGGTAACGTCAAGATCGAAAACTAATTTTAGTGAATTTCGTAGCTGGATAAATCGGTCTCGAGACATCGCTTCAGTGATAATGGGGAAGGCGTATTTTTTATTCCAGTACATCCTTATATGAGGATAGTTTATGCAGGCCATAAGCAAGTTGATGCCTAGAAAAACTTTGCATTCTTCGCGAGTCAGTTTCAACGAATAGCCTTTAGTAGCAACAGCACTTTGATTAGTTTTTTCAACAATTAAGTCGATCAAATTATCATCAATATATTCTTGTACATATTCAGCTAGATTAGATTTATCTTGTACTGTGGAAGGTAAGTATGACGGTTCCTGCATTTCTGGCGATGGTACATTAAAATGTCTACGAGACCAAGAAGCAGCGCCATCTGGTCTACGACCAGGTCTGAGAACACCACCGCGAGTGCGTACACCGCGTCGAGTTCTAGACCTAGCACTTCGTCTAATACTAACCTGTCTTGGTCTTTGCACCCTAGGTTGTCCTCTATCTGGGCGCTGAATAGGCTGACCTGCCTCGTTGGCAGATTTATCATCACTACTCGTTGCATTGCTGTCGCTGCTTGCTGAAGGCGACCGGGAATGGGAATTCTCTTCCTGAGGTTCTTTGTAGGAAGGATCATCGTCATCACTGATATCTTCAATTTCAGAGGCGTCGAGAAGATCAGCAATATCGTCGTCTTTTATTACTAAAACAAGACAGAATCGTTTCAACACTTTGACCGGTTGTTCTTTAAGAAGGACAAACTACGCAGTTGAATGAAATTTAAGACCGAACGGCCTTTGTAAAGAACAAAATAATTTAAGCTACAATACATAAAAAACTAAATGACATTCGGTGCAAAAAACAATTTTATATTATTAAACAAATATTCAACATGTGTATGAAACT
Source organism: Sesamia inferens (assembly GCA_037179545.1). Lineage (NCBI taxonomy): Eukaryota > Metazoa > Arthropoda > Insecta > Lepidoptera > Noctuidae > Sesamia > Sesamia inferens. The sequence continues at coordinate 7,514,062 of CM073935.1, read as the reverse complement.
TATTCTAAACTTGTAAATGCTAAATTAGCTACAAAACATGATTTTTTACTTACCACGCACACCACGCGCCGCCATTGTTGTTGACAAATGACCGCAAAAATTGAAAGTGAACGAAGATATTGCCTTTTTACTGTCACATGCCAAAATTAGACCAATCACAGCTTACACTTTCCTATGACCGACTAATGCAAAACAAGATTATCTAATGAAAAATGCTTAAAAATATAGGTCTGTATTTTGTACTTTGTAAAGGCCGTTCGTTCATAGTTCAAGTCATTCTTCGAAAATCGCCGGCCGTAACGGTCTGGTCTATTTTGTTCTTTGTGAAGGACGCGAGGTGTCAGGAGGATATATTAACAGACATACTGTTTTATCTGTTTCAGGCGACTCTGGTTATCCACTCCGAAAATCAATGATGACACCAATTTTGGATGCTGCACCAGAATCACCAGAAGCCTATTACACTAATAAACATGCCCAGACCCGAAACTTTATAGAGAGGACCATAGGTTTACTAAAGGCACGATTTAGATGTTTGTTAGTACATAGAGTGCTACATTACCAACCACATGTAGCTGGTTGTATTGCAAATGCATGTGTGATTCTTCACAACATTTGTAACGCAGCAAATTTACCTGTACCAGAATTGACAGAAGATGAAATACACCAAGAAGCCTTGATGCAATGTATATTTTTTTATGAAAATCCAGCAGACCATCGCAACAGAGAACTGCAGATTGGTGTTGCTACAAGGCAGGATCTTGTTGCGCGCCTCTGGCAACTGCGTTAGAGTCTGAAAGAGATTAAACTTATAAATGGTGCTGATACGTATGTAATGTTCGTAATCGGGGGCTGTTATTAGGGACGGTGGGCTGCCACAACTTATTTTAATTTCTGTTTTCTATAAAGGACACTTTTAACGTGCACATCTTCGCACATGGTATATTTTAACATGAATGATGTAATTAAATATTGTATTAAACTTTTACTTAATCTTTCAGTCGTTACATGAGAAATGTTTTATTTTTTATAGCATTCTTTTCTTCTTTTTTTTTTGTACCTTTATTGCTCAACACTCATTTGGACAAGCTGACTTTTTTTTTAATAAAAATACATTATTTAAAAATATAATTTTACCTGCAATATTTCTTAATATTGACACTATTTCGCCAAGATAATTAACAGCACGTTCTATAGAACGACTGTTGGTCAACTCTGCATGGGCCCTTGTTTCTGCAGATAAAACAAGTCGCGCACTTGCTTCTGCGGCACTTAATTGTTGTCGTTGTCGCCGCCGATGCCTCGTTGGGCCCTTTTCCGCTGTTCTCAAGCGTGGCGATGACTCTGCTTCATCAGATGCGAGGCGCTCCCTTGAACCCCGCCCCATTATGTTCTCCGTAATAGGTGAAGGTTGCGGGTTTGGAGAAACATCATTTATAACGGGTGTGTGAGCCGAGTGTTGTGACGCATTAACTTGACTTTGTTGGTATTCCTGTAAAATATTGTAATGTTTTAATAAATCTTGTTGGTTGCCTTTTACCACGACAGTTGTTGTTGTTGAACGTTACCGCCGCAAACTCAATGTACTTGCATTAGTACATTGTGTTATATATCGTCCTATTGATTTTGTTATATTAAATGCAATCTGAAAGCCTAGGTAGGCTCTTTTTTACCAACGTATAACGCGTGCACAGCTAATTGACTGCACAGTTAGCCGACTGACTCCCCAAGTGAGCCGCACCCAGGTTACACGCGCCTCGGATGTTTTCTCACAAACACTAAACCCCAAATTACACACATATTCGTCATGCGGCGTGTGCTAGGTTAATATAGGCACGTTTGCGAGGCAAGCAGATACTCAAAACTCACACACAGCGCGGGCACACATGACTACCACTTAGCCCGAAACGCAAACATACATAGCTGGAAACCGGACGGGCAGGGGTAATTACACCCTTATTTTTGTAGGAGCGTTGAGACGGCACCTCTGTCGTTGGTCGTCTTCCGCTGGGCCTCCCTCAGGCATCTGGGAGTTTAACCTGACGGGGACAGACCGCCGACGTATCATGTCGGGAAGAAAGCAGAATTTAGAGTGAATTCTGTGACGCGCCTACAGAAAAACATACTGCTATCACTCGCATAGAGGCGCGCAACTCACGCGCGTCACGCACCTTGCAAGCCCTTGTCGGAGACCATGGGCTAAGAGCCCTGGCGTCGCTCGCCGCGTCTCCTTACAGGGGCGTAGCTAATACTATCTGGTTTGCACGGTTAGCGCATTGGTCAAGCTATTGACTGCTGCGCTGCGTGTCACAAGTTCGATTCCCGCACGGAGCAAATATTTGTATGACCTATAAGTAATTTTTTATAATAATAAACTAGTGCTTGACTGCAATCCCGTCTGATGGTAAGCAGTGATGAAATCATTGATGGCAAAGTGCGCTAGTTTATTAAGAGCCTATTCACTCAAAAAAAAAAAAAAAAATATGAGCGAATGAACACTATTAGGGCTGGATGTTTGTGTATGTGAGTTTATGTTTGTAAACACACCCTAATAAGTTTAAAAGGTTTAAATATAAGATTGCACTCTAGGTATTAACCTAGAGTGCAATCTTATATTTAAACAACTATGATTTAATGGCAAATATATGAAATCAAACTCATAACTCTTGTGTCTCAGTAGCCTTTTTATTAGTCATTACTCAAGAAAGCGGACCCCGGGCTCCAACGCGAAACCCGCGGATGCAACCGGCATAAACGCTAAGATGATGGATGATGATGATTACTCTGGGAATGAAGAAAAAATATAACAATATAAGAACAATACATTGCTAAGGTAAACATACCTTCAACCATTCGGATGCTTGCGCCTTCCCACATTTGCTTGGAATGCTGCCGTGCTTGTATAGATTTATTATACCCCACTGCAATATCCTTGTTAGTGTTTAAAAACTCCCACAAGTGGAGCAGTTGAGTCATACTAACACGACGACTTCGTGTATCACTAAAATTAAATAAACCACATTAATCGGTAATCCAACTAAAAATGCTTGAAGTAAGTACATAATTTCAATATTTTCAAGTAAGCAAACAAACTTACGACATTGCGAAGAGGTTTAAAAATATCTGTAATATTACGTAGTATTCTGTAATCTGTGATAATATGTAATAGAAAATAATATTTAACTAACAACTATATATTTATAATATGGCGCCCAAAACTTTTTTTTTTTTTGTTTCATACTTATCAATATAATACTCAAAATCACGTTGAATCTTTCAAAGTTATAAAGTTGTTTTTAAAGGAAAATTGACCTTTGTAGTGCTTTTAGATAATGAATCTAGGTAACTAGTCCCACATAATCCATACTTAAAATCAGTGTTTCCACTTACAATTTTGGTTTGTCCCTATTTTTTTAGGATTTATCCCTAAAATTCCCTAAACGATATAAAAAATTCTTATTTTTAGGGAACATATTTTTATTCGAGAAATTAAACCATAATTTATTATTTTGAATATTTATTAATAAATCAACAAAATATAAATTACCAAAAACCAGATCAGACAGAAGATTTAGAAGCTGAAGCATTACTTTTGTAATGTTTTGCTGCACTTATCATGGCACTGTTGGGTTCTAATATTGAGCAATTGTTTGCTTGCATGCCGAACTTAGTATGAAACAAGCCGTTCAGAGTTTCGTTTGAAAGTCTATTTCTTTTATCTGTTTTTACATTTTTTAGAATACTAAATAGTCTTTCTACCTCAGTATTTGAAGATGGAACTGCTAGTAAAACTGAAATAACTACTTCAAGATTTTCGTAAATGAAATTACCATGATAATCTTTCATGCTTAGAACCTTATTCCAATAAATTCAGCTGGCATGTTTTTTAATTCTTCTTCGCTTTAGTTAAAGCATTTTGAAGTTCCAAAATGCTTTAAGTCTATAAGAGCTTGATTTCTCCATTCGTTATCTGCTTTTTGCATGTTGCATTTTGTCTTTAAAAAGTTGAATTTATCAAACACATCTTTCACTGATTGTTTCTCCAGATTTCTTGCCATTTTTGGATCCACATACTTCAATAAGTCAAAAAGTTTCTCGTTCAAGTCGAACCGCTTTTGGATTTGCAATACTATTTCCACATAAAATTCACGACAACTAGCATAAAATTTGTTCACTTCTTCTATTGGGGCTTTTGACTTTAAATCTTCAAGTATCGCATGTGCTTCCGTACCAACGTATATATGATCGTTATTGAGGTGAATTTCTGTTTAAGTGACATCAATTTGCTTAAGGCTCTTTAGATCCGAGCTCAGACTTAGGTGCTCCTTTTTGACAAAGTTGCACAAAAAAGTGTTCAACATTTTCCGAACCATCTCTGGCAGTATATATAATTGTGGTGATTTTGTTTGAAAAAAGGTATTAAAATCGTTAGTTATAGAGAAGACGTAACTCATGAAGTGTAATAATGCTTTATTAAATGGGTTGTTAAGACTGTTCAAGATGGAATCATTAGTATTAGAGGGATCCTCAAAAACTGCCCCCGTAAAAAATAATTTCAATGCATCATACTGCTCTAATATCCTGTCGACACAAGCTTGAAGTGACAACCATCTTGTATTTGCTGCAGAAAGTAATTTGTTGGTTAATTTTTAGAAAATCCTGAAACTGAGTGATTCTGTTCGCTTAGGGCTCATATGAAAATATGCAGGTATATTACGGCACAAATCTTCTAAATTTTTAGGTAGTTTACGGGAGGCATACGATGTTGCGAGATGTATTAAATGGCATGAGCACTCTATAACGACCAGATGTGGAATTTCACTTTTTAATAAAGCCTGAACTGAATTGTGCTTTCCCATCATTACGTTCGTCGTATCTGATGTAAGTCCGAAGACATGATCAAGAGGTACTTCATGTTTTGAAAAACTTCCTTTTATTGTTTGGAGGATACCTTTTGCCGTTCCATCAATCATATCTATCATATCAAAAAATCTGCATTCCACTGTTTTTGTCAAACTATTAAAAAAATTTATAATAACAGCCAACTGTTTTTTCACAGACAGATCTGTTGTTTCATCTATTATTATATTAAAATAGTTATTCTTCATGATATCAATCACTTCTTGTTTATATGTCGCTCCTGTAACTTGACGTAAAATATTTGTTGCTTTTTGTTTTCCTAGATGCACGTCTTCTAAACATTTCGATTCCGGAAACAAGTTTCGTAACAGCGATACAAAATCATCGACTAAAGAAATTGGTAGATCATGTTTCGCAAGAAAGCCGCACATTTTTAATTCCATTTTTAATACATTAGTAGCGTGCGTCTGATTTTTGTTCAAAAAAGTTGACATTCTTCCACATTGCGAAATAACAGCCACCTTTTTGGTGTGTTTGGCACTGTTTTTATGTTTAAGTAATTCGGACATTCCACATACAAGATCACAATCGCATATTTTACAGTAAGCTTTTGTCTCACCTTTATCAGATTTCTTCAGCCAAGACTTAAAATCAGGATGTTCCAGCCAAGAAGTTTTAAATTTTTGCACGTATTTTCTTTCTTTACTTGCTGAATTTAAAGTCGAAGAGGATGGTATTTCATTATCTTCTTCCATTTTAAATTACTTACAATTTAATGGAAAAGAAAAATTCAATGTTTTTTTTTGTATTCCAAGGCGCAATTCGAAATGCAGTATGTAAATGAAACAAAATTAATCAAATCAAGCAAGCCTTGGTAGGTGTATACAGGGTGTAAGGAGAACGCTTCCGAAGCCAGAACGTAGATTATATACAACCTAAATGCAAACGGATACCAATAACCTTTCGCTTTAAATTGATTATTTTCAAGACTTCATATTTCGTAAACAAGCATTGGATAGCGTACGAAACGTGAGGTCACTGACACGCAAGGCGACGTCGCACGACCGCGCCCGCCCTTATCAGCCGCCGAAAAGTGCCGACTTATACGCAATTTACAAACATCACTTTTAAAATCGCAATTGTAGTCCATTGTAAAAAGCTGACAGAGGCATTTTACGTACCTGTCTAAATCTTTTGCGACCTTATGAGGTTTGGCTCGAACTGAGTTTCATTCATTTCAATACAAAGCCGGGCCCGTCGCTGTGTCGATCCGTGAACACGAGGCATCAGTATTCCTCAACACATTCTTCACGTAGTTTATTAAAAACACTCACTATTCTGCCCCGCATTTCATCAGCCTTCCGATCCAGCAGTCATTAAAAAGCTCAGTGAGACGCTCGCGGACGGGACGCGTAACGAGCATGGTTCCATCGTGCTGGAACCATGCTCAACGAAATTCAGCCACAGACACATTGTCTAGCATATCATTTAAATGTCCATTTATAAAATTAAGATATGCTGATCCATTGAGGCGCTGCGGTAGAAACACTGGTCCTAGAATTCTTCTCCTAAACACATCAACATGTTGCCGTATTCACGAGCACTGTACAGTGTACACGTATGCCTCAGGCATTGTTTAAAACAACAAAAAGTTATAACTAAAAAGAATAAAACAGCACTAAAAACGTAACAATACCTAATAACTAAACACAAATTTAAAACTAACAAAACAATAATTAAATAATCGGTTACAAACGTAACGCACAAGCTCACGAACCGAGTCGCAAGGAACACTATTATTAACTAAAGATGTACTATGAAGGTCAAACGCTTTGGGGGAGTTCCCGGCGGTCGCGTAGGTTAAAGCGGTGTGTTTACAGAGGCGAAAATGCTAAAAGAATAATTACGAGATCAGAAATCAATTCATTTTAATTGTTAGGAAATTGTACTTATGCTTTATTACAAACTGTTTTCATTTTCTAACTTTTAAATAAGATTTAACTGGTTTCTTAGATTCAATTAATTTAATTATTCACTTTAAATTGATTAGGTTTACTTACTAAATGAAGGATCCAGTTCTTGCAATAAACGAGCACGCATCGTGTGACTTTAATTACATTGTTATAAAGTTCAAATTCAATTGATTCACGGGCGCACCTGTACATGCGATGAAAATTTTTTAGTTAATTACAGCTGATGTCAGCGATCTTTTACTTTATTTCATTTACTATCGATTATCGACATAACACAAAACTGTTATTAACCCATTCCTCCCCACTGTCCTATTTTTAGGACACTATATTCAACATTTTTTTTTTCTATGTTAGGGTTATTATTTTTATTGGTTTTGATGAAATTCGTATTTTCACACTATTTTCCCAATAAAATATATTTTTTTCGCTCTTAAAAAAGTTATCGTATTTATAATATACATATTTTTAAATTGAGGAAATTCGTCAGCTTAAAAAGAGTATTATGATTTGATTATAAAAAACCGAAAATAAAAAGTTATCAGCTTCAAAGTCCATCAAATAGATTTTTAGATCTCTACTGAATCTATTATAATTAAAAACTAAAACAAAATATTATTTGGAAGCTTGTGATACTAATTCAAAAAAAGGCGTACTATAAATATGACACTGGGAACATGTCTTTACAAGTAGCCGTGAAAGCGTGTTCGATCCTGTTACGCTCGCTATAAGTTCAAACGTGTCTATTGTTTTGTTTCTTGCAAGTGTTTCGTAAACTTTACTTTAGTCGATAAGTCTTCGTCAAGCACAACACATCTCGTAATATAAAAAATTGTGATTTTTTTATAAGATTGAGGAAAGCAAAGGAGGTAAGCAAAAATATTAGATTTTGTTTCTTATCAAGTGGTTAACGATATATTTGTTTAGTTTGGGATGGTATATGTATATATATATTTATATATATATAATATAATTTTTATACTTACTATATATGTATAATTATTGTTTATAGATCATGGATGCAGTGAGAAGAAAATATAAAAAAGCATTGATGGTGTCTGAAATCACCGAGTATCTTCAAGATATTGAAGATTGTAGTGACGAGGAGTTCAATGACTTGGAAGTTGCGATATTGCCCCCGGATGAAGTGGATGAAATGACTGATATAGAAGAAGGTAATGACGACGATATGGGAGTTCTGCCAGTGTCAGATGTGGCTGGTCAAGTGGAATTTTCATGTACAATTGATAACGTCGAGGAAGATCTTCCTACTCAAACCACATCTCGGACCAACAAGACAGTCATTTGGCGTAAGTGTGAACCTGTATATTCTGAAATTCAGCCGGAATCTAATACTGCAAAACAATGTTTAGAAAATATGATTACGGAATTGGAAGGAAAATCTGCGGTAGAAATATTCGAACACTTGTTATGTGACCAGATTCTAGAATATATAGTGCATGAAACAGTAACCTATGCCAAAAATTATAAAAATGATTTGAACTTCAATCTTACCGTGAATGAGCTAAAAGTATTCATAGGAATTTTGTTTTTCTCTTCGTATCTCCACTTGCCTCAAAGCAAACTATATTGGTGCAGAGATGATGATGTACACATTCCATTTGTTGAACGAGCGATGTCTCGGAATCGTTTTGATAAAATTAAATCATATTTACATTTCAATGACAATTCAAGAATTGATAATAGTGACAAAGCTTTCAAAATTCGCCCATTTATCGATAAAGCTAATAAATCATTCCAAAAGTTTGGTGTTTTTGAATCCAACTTAGCTGTTGATGAAATGATCGTCAAATACTTTGGTCACCATGGTATCAAACAGTTTATAAAAGGTAAACCAGTAAGATTTGGATACAAGCTTTGGGCACTGTGTGGAGTAAGCGGATATTGTTATAACTTTTCGCTTTATACAGGAAAGGATCCTCAAATATCTTGTAATACTGGTGATGGCTTGGGTTCAAGAGTGGTAAAAAAGTTGCTTACAGTATGTACTGATCCTAGTGCACGTGTAGTCTACTTCGATAACTTCTTCAGCAGTATGCAATTGTTGATTGACTTGAAATCTGAAGGGTTCAGAGCTACAGGGACAGTCAGAGACAATAGGACTAAGAAATGTCCAATCATGACAAAACAAGAAATGAAGAAGCAAGAACGTGGTTATTCCGATCATCGTTTCGATAAAAATAATGAAATATTATGCGTGAAATGGCATGATAACAATGTAGTATGTCTCTTAACTAATTTTGATACTGTTGAACCTTTTGTAAAAACTAATAGGTACTCAAAGGTAGAAAAGGCCAAAGTTGCTGTGAATCAGCCAAAGCTTATTCATAATTATAATAAAAACATGGGAGGAGTGGATAAACATGATTGGCTTATTTCTAAGTATCCAATCCGCTTTAGAGGTAAAAAATGGTATTGGCCTCTAGTAATCCGTGTTTTGGACATGACTCTAGTCAATGCATGGATTATTTATAACCAGGTAAATAAAGATGAGACCATACCTCTGCTTGATTTCAGAAGAAGGGTATGTTTTTCTTGGATGAAAAAATCGGAAGGCAAAGTAAATAAGCTTACATCAGGTACTTCAGAAGTTCTTTTACAACCTATAAGATTTGACAACTATGGTCACTATATGACCAAGAGGGACAAACAAAGACGTTGCCAAGGACAAGGCTGTAAAAAAAAGCCTTTAACATTTTGTTCTAAATGTGAAAAAACACTCTGCAGTGATTGTTTCATACCTTATCATACAAAATAAGCTTTTATTACATTATTTCTGATACTGTTACTGGTCCTATTTTTAAATAAAGCTGATTTCCATATAATTCTTATCTTTACTTTTTCCTGACCATATGTTCCCACTGTCCTATTTATAGGACATGCTGAGTCAGCGAAACCGTTTTTTTTTTAATTTATTTTTTTGCCATATTATTTTTTCTTAACATATTAAGAGCCCTAATACAAGATTTCAAAAATCCAATATTTTCAATGCTTGGGAAGTAATGGGTTAAATTCACGACAGTGCATCAATTTAAAAACTAAGTACCGTCGATATGGACCTCAAGGTTAAGCGCGTCAAGGTCAAGGTAAACCGTAGCGATCGTCAAACTGTCGCGATGTCGGTGACCGCACGCGGTCTTTGAACCCGCGCGGGTCAGCTGAAAATTATTTACGAATACATAGCTTGTTAGAGTTGTAAAGAAAAAAAAAAATGTTTAATCGCAAATAATGGTTTCATTTAACTCATTTAACTGTTGCCACAGCATAGTGTACGAAAAATGCTTAAGTAAAATTGTTAAAAAAAATCCTCATTTTTTGATGGTATCGTATCGAGAATCACTAGCCTTATCACCTGTCTTCGTTTTCGGAAGCGTTTCCCTGACACCCTGTATAATATGACTAAGTTCCGACTACATCTAAAACAACTGAACTGATATTATAAATGACAAATTAAAATTGGACGGATTACATTCATTAAAAGTACGGGGGATTTCCCTTTCAAAAATGAACCGCGGCGGTGGCACCATAGAGTTTGTTTGTACATACTACAACAGGGTTACATTTATAAGTTTCTATTTTTCCCCAAATCTCCCTAAATCCCTGTCTTATTAAATTAATCCCTAGTCATGCATAATTTCACTTAGTTTTCCCTAAAAAAGGGAAAAATCCCTAAAAGTGGAAACACTGCTTAACCCTCAATTGGGCGCGCCTAAAAAGTTGCATAAGAGGTCGCGTGGGGTGTCTGGCACCACACGAAATCCCAGAATTAGGAAACTAAATAAAATACGAAATACATGCAAAATCAGACTTTTATTAATTAGGACATTTAAACTTACATATTAATCAACATTTAAACGTATTTTTAACAAAATTAACCTTTTTTTTAAATATGAAAAATGTTTTTTACTAATCCTAGTTTTTTTCATAATTTTGACAGACTATATTCAAATGGTCATTGCACACATGTTTCTGGCATTTCGAACATTCAGTCTTTGTTTTCCTGTCCTTACTTCTTGGGTATATATGACACCTTTTGTATGATTGCGATCGGCCTGCTTCAGAAATAGATCCTTGGTCCTGAATTCCATGTTGTGTTTTTAGACGTTTTGACAGCGGTCGTGGTAGTGTCGGTATGCTGGCTCTTGTCATTTGGTGAGGTGTAACCAAATCAACAGCTAGTCGCTTTAAAAATACTCTTCGGGATATATTAGAGTCAATTTTAGATTTATACTATATCACATAAGAATTATTGAATAGATGGAAAAATATCACCATCGGCCATCTTTTGGTGCGCCTTCCTACATTATAACTGGCGCACATTTGGTCGTTTGTATCAACTCCCCCTTTCGTTTTATTGTAAAAATGAATAATTTCGGGCTTTCTTTTATCACCCTCAATATTTTCATCGTGGTGCATGGTCGACAAAAGCATAACTGCTTTTCTTGTTTTTGGCACATATGAGCACAAAGTCATATGCTTTTGAAAACCAAATATGCTAGAAGTTGTCTCTCGTGTTTTATCCGGTAAGAAACACTTTGGTATTTCGGGCTTGTTTTTTCTTAGTGTGCCCACCATCGTAAGCGTATGTTCATCTAAAAGCGATTTAGCCAGTGGGACACTAGAGAACCAGTTGTCCATGGTAATATTTCTTCCAGTTTCGGAAATAGGTTCTATCAATCGTTTTACTAGACTTTTGGTATCAGTGGGCAGTTTGAATGGTCCGTCAGGTTGCACTCCATCGTAAACTTCAAATTTTTGGAGATAGTATGTTGCGGAGTCCACAAGAGCAAAATGCTTGATCCCATATTTGGTAGGTTTGCTGGGCATATAAACGACGCCACAGAATTTTCCTCGGAACGCATGTAACTGCTCATCAATAGTTACATTCTCAGACATACTATAACATTTTTGGAAATTGTCGTTCATTAAATTGCAGAAGTCCCTGATAGCCGCCAGTTTATCCTGTGATTGTCTTACTTCCCTTGTTGTTCGGCTGTCATACCGTAAACTCCTGAGAATAAAAAGAAATCTTTTGTGTTAGAATAAAAAGAAATCTTTTGTGTGAAATCTTTTGAAACTCATTGTGTTTGAAAAAAATTCTATTCCTGTGCCATCAGCAGCCTATAAATCTTGATAATTCAAATGCGATGATCGAAGCACTCCCGACATATAAAGGAGTCCAAAGAATGCGAGTAACTCTTCATAAGAAACAACTTTGCAATCACGTTCTCTCTGAAATTTGTTTTGAATTTGGACCGCCAGTATTTTCAGAATTATTTTTAGACGTATCTGTATCATCAAGTCATCAATTCTGTTTAAATTTTAGTCACTTCATTAAAAAATTTCGTTTTGTAGCAAGGATCTAGATATGTTGCTATTGTAATGAAACTAATTGATTGAAGGTCGCCAAAATCTTGAATTTAATTGGTCGATGGTACATTGTATTATACTTTTAAATGTTTCATTTGTGTCTTGTTTACTACCTTCAGTGTGTAACGTATGCTTTAGTGTGTATATAAGTGAAATTACTGATGAGATACTGGTCTTAGCGCTCGTTCAGACATGCGGGAATCGTGCGTTTACGAATCGCGCGGTTTCAAACCGCAAAATTGTGAAGCTATTCAGACACGCGCGGTAAGTATGCGATTTCGTGCGGGTTAGCGTCAGTTTCAAAATGGAGGTCGACGAAGAAGTGTGTTTAATGTGGTTGCTCCTTAAAAAAAAGAAAAGAAAAAGGCGGTATTGGGTGCATCCAATATTACGTGACCGACTAGTACATGGTCAGTTCGTAACATTATATCCCAAATTAAGAATGTATGATAACAAATTTTTTGACTATTTGAGAATGTCAATAAAATCTTTTGATGAACTAATTGAACTGATCAGGCAAGATATTTCATGCTCTGAAACGCATTTGAGGCCAAGCGTGTCACCGGAAGAGAAACTCGTAATAACTTTAAGGTAAGATTTATTTATTGTTCTTCAAAATCAGCATAAATATTTTCTATAACTGTAGAGGACTGAGAGCCAGAACTAAATTGCGATGGTGACGGTGACGGTGCCGGAACAGGAGGAGATGATCCAGATGTAGTAAAATATCCTTGCGGGCTTGTATACTGTTGTCCTTGCCAATACCTAGGTGTGATCTGCTGAGTATTGTAGCGAACAGGGGGTGGTAAGCTTTGTCCTTTTTGTATCACTTGAAGTACCTAATTCAATTTTGGTTGCTAAACGCCTATTTTCTGGTACTTTTCTGAGTTCTTTATATAACGACAAACAAAAGAGTTTGTCGTCATCTTGCTTGGTAATACTATTTTCTTGAAGTTCATTCTGAAAATGTTTTCGTGACTCGATACTTTTTTCTATTAAAACAGCTATTTTTTCTTCTGGCACTTGTGTTTTCTTACGTTTAGGGGGACGTATTTCAGTGGCTTCGGTTGCAATTGACGTTTAGTTCACTTGTCTCCTCACTTTGCCTTTCATTCTATTCTTCAATATTAGTTGTAGTGTCTTTATTACTTACACTATTCTGCAGGAAAGATAATCTTGAAAAATACATATATCGGGCTCCTTTACGAGCACCTGAACCAGAAGGAGTTGTTTTTTCTTTTTTGTATTCTTTATTGTAGCAATCTCGTATGTTTTTCCATTTTTTTTTGTAGTTGTGTACCTAAAAATAATAACATTATTAATAATATTCTTGTTTCAGATATCTTGGTACGGGTTGTTCATTTGGAGAACTAAGCTACAATTATCGCCTAGGAAAATCGACGATTACTGGAATTGTCCGCGAAGTATGTAAATCATTGTGGAATAAGTTGGTAAACATAGTCATGCCCGAAGCGACTGAAGATATCTGGAAGACAATAGCACGAGACTTTGAGAGATATGCAAATTTTCCAAATTGCATTGGTGCTATAGACGGCAAGCATATCCGAGTTATAAAGCCTGTTGATTCGGGTTCTTTGTATCATAACTATAAACATTACTTTTCCATAGTGCTCTTAGCACTTTGCGACGCCAACTACTGCTTTACTTATGTTGATATTGGGGCTTATGGCAAAAGCAGTGATTCAGCTATATTTAAAAATTCGGTTTTTTATAAACGTCTGACAGAAAAATCATTAAACATACCAACACCTAAACCAATATCTAATGTAGACCTAACACCAATGCCTTATGTTATAGTTGGAGATGAAGCCTTCGGCTTAGCAGAAAATTTAATGCGCCCACATTCAGGCAAATGTTTACCATATGAAAAAAGGATTTTTAACTATAGGTTATCGAGAGCCCGACGTAATATTGAGTGCACTTTTGGTATTTTGGCTAACAAATGGCGCATCTTTCATGGGCCTATAAATGTAAACATAGATTTTGCCGAAGATATAATAAAAGCTTCTTGTGTTCTACATAACTATGTGCGGACTAGAGATGGTCTAAAATTTAAAGATACTTTATATAATGCACCCATGACTAATCTCAATACCTTGCATGCGGGAAGAGGGACACCGTCATCTTTGAATATCAGAGATAAATTCGCTCATTACTTTGTGAACGATGGGCGTGTTCCATGGCAAGACACAAAGATATAGCTGCAACTAACATACCGTACTTGTAATGTTTAGGTACATAACTAAATGTAAACAAACGAAATATGGTAATACCGTTGTGACCTTCATTTGAAAAATGCTCGAAATGTCTGCATAAAGCAGCCGAAGTTTGTTTATATTTATTTAAGTACCTAAAGTATACGGAGAGTATAATATACGCTTCATAACAATAATTATAACATAATTCTGTCAATTATTTTTTGGTGAATAAACCTACTTACTTAAAATATTCTTTTTTTCCACCGTGTCTTCGCAATTTCCAAATATCTCCACCAACTCTTGCCAAACTCGGCTCTTGATAATTTTATTTGAGTAATCATCACACTGAATGTCCCATATTGCAGGTCTCTTCTCCACCTCATCAATAAATAGTTCAGTGTCGAAACGATCCATGGCGAACTCACGAACTGTGACGTGCTCGCCGCGCGGTATCCGCAACGCAACTGAACGTGAAGTAAAGACTCCGTAGTAATAGAAACGCGCGGGAGCAGCGCGATTCTATTTTGTGGCGGTTGGGTTGCGGTAACCGCGCGGTTATGTCTGAACGATTACTAACTAACTCATATAAATAAGACCCGCGCGATTTCCATGCGATTCTTTAAACGAGTAAATTGTCTGAACGAGCGTTTATTGTCACTCATATTTCGGGTAATTTCTTCAAAAGATTTTTTTAAAACGAGTTATTCATCTGCAGACATGACCGTCCGCATTCTTTTTTGTAGGTTTATTGTTTACAGGATTTTCTTATAATATATACTCATACAGGGACTCCCCATCGCAGTGGGTCTGCTGAGGAAACTACAACTTTTTTTTTTTTATTAAAGTATAAACCAGCGCTTGACCGCAATCCTGCCTGATGGTAAGTAGTGACGCAATCGTTGATGGTAAAGCGCACTAGTTTATTAAGAGCCTATTCACTCTAGCCTTGAAGACACTCAAATTGTAGTCCGACGGAAACACCGCCGCCGGCAGATTGTTCCAGTCCCTCGATGTACGCGGTATAAAGGAGGAGGCGAAACGCTTCGTCCGGATCGTAGAGGTGTTAACAACATAGGGGTGGAAACTCGCCGTACGACGGGTCGTCCGATGGTGGAACGGAGATGGGGGAATTAAATCGTGCAATTCCCTCGCACACACCCCAGAATGTATCCTATAGAACACCGAAAGGCTGGCAACTCTACGCCTGTGCTCTAGGCTTTGGAGACCAACTCGAGTTAAATCAGGGTCACCAATCAGCCTCTTCGCACGCCTCTCCACTGAATCCAAAGTGGCCAGGTGACACTTAGCAGCACCAGCCCAAATGTGGCTGCAGTACTCCACACACGAACGGACCTGTGCTTTGTACAACATTAGAAGCTGCCCTGGTGTGAAGTACTGCCGGACCTTTGCGATTACACCAAGTTTTCCGGCAGCCACCTTGGCCTTGGACTCAATGAACCGCCCAAAGTTTAGGTTCGAGGAAATCTCAACACCCAAAAGCTGAAGGCGGTCGGTACACTCCAAGGATACATTCCGAAAAGTAGGAGCCAAGGTGAACGGGCTCCTTTTGGCGGTGAAGAGACACGCCTGCGTTTTGGCGGCATTGAATGCTACAAGATTGGCATTGCCCCATTCGGAGACTGCCTGAAGTGCAACACTCGTTCGCTCTACCATGGCCTCTCTTTCGGACCGGATTGATTCCCTACTAGCCCGAGCATCCGGCAGGTATCTCTCCACAACTGTGCTGTCATCTGCATACCCATAGATACCGGGCATCAGCAGATCGTTAATATGCAGCAAAAACAGAGTTGCAGAGAGAACAGACCCCTGAGGAACACCGGCATTAGTCGACATGGGCTCAGGGGGCCTAGACAAAATCCCTTTTCTGTCAGTGTTAACGCCAACGAAAAAGTCAAAATGTATGGAGTTGACGTTTGCTTACCAAATGTCACGTGACTGCTGCTAAATTGGTAGACAAGTCACCATTTGTTATGCGGAAAGGAACGCCGAAGCGAGCGTGACAGATACAAGTCAAAATTGTTCATCAAAATGGTAGACAAAAGCCACTTTTGACAAACATTAATGATATTTTAACGTTTCCGCGGCACGCTACATTAGCGGGAGCTAGGACACTCACGTTAACCTTAAATTAGTAACAAATTGTAATTTTTGGTGGATATTTATTTCAAATTAATTAGTGAAAATGCATACCTTGAGGCTATTATGGGCGGCTAATAATGAAGCAGCACTGCAAAGGCGTCAAATAAGAATAAATCGCCGTAACATGGAGCAAATTGTGGAGATGTCGGAATTGGAATTTATTCATCGTTTTAGGCTGGATAAACAAAGTTTTTGGCATCTTTGTGATGATCTTCGTCGTTTAACATCATTAAAAGGCAGCAAGCAAATTAGTGTTCAGGTCAAGGTAAGTTGTGTACTTACTTCCAAGTTCCAACTTAGATAAAAGTGCCCTAATTGTCTTTCTCAATTAATTCATCATATTTCAAGTTTTTGTGTACACTTAGCTTTTTATCTACGGGTTCATATCAACGAATTGTTGGAATATCACAGCAATTGATCCAAAGAACAGTTAGTAGGTGTATACGCCAAGTTGTTGAAGCATTGTGCCATCCTGCTATTGTAAATAAATGGATTGTGTTTCCGAGGTCGCAAGCCCAACGAGCCCAAATAAGACTTGAGTAAGTTAATGTATGACAACTAGTAATTTTTATTAGTAAAATATTCTTAAGTAATTCATATGAAACAATATACCTTCTTTAATGACAATAGGTACTTAGAAAATGCAATATGCACACCAGTTCCAAATAGTAGTAATAAATCTGTCTACCTTAATAAACAATACATTATTATATTTCCAAAACAACAGGTTTCAGAGGCGGTTTAGACTTCCTGGTATAGTTGGATGCATAGACTGTACTCATGTGGCAATCGTCAAACCATCAGAAGAAGAACATTTATTTTTTAATCGGAAAGGTTACCATTCATTGAATGTACAAATGGTAAGTATACATGTATTTGTGGCTAAACTATGTAAAAATATTATTATTGCTATAAATGCTTATAGAAACATATTTTATAGGATTACTATGTTGTGTTCCATATATTTTTTTCCATTGTCTACAGGTGTGCGACAGTAATTTAAAGATTATGAATGTCAATTCAAAGTTTGGTGGAGCCACCCATGACTCATTCATATGGGCATCTAGCAGAATGGAAAGTTTTATGCGAGAATTGCACCAAAATGGGGAAGAAGTGTGGTTATTAGGTAGGTTTATTAACTTTTTTTTAGGTTATTTATAATTGAGCACATTGGTGTACCCTGCCCTACTTTTTTATTTTAATGACTGATACATATAATATGATACATGTAACAAATAATTATTACATAATACTGCTAATGTTTATTTATGTATTTTTAGGTGATTCTGGATATCCTCAGCGGCCTTGGCTGATGATTCCAATATTAAATACAGTTCCTGGCTCTGTCGAAGACACTTATACCCAGCGACATGTACAAGCAAGGAATTGTATAGAGCGCTGTTTTGGATTGCTCAAATCACGTTGGAGGTGTTTATTAAGACACAGGACCTTACATTACCATCCTATGGTTGCTGGGAAAATAGTAGTTGCCTGTTGTGTGTTACACAATATTGCATTAGAGGCCAATTTACCTCCTCCAGCTGTTATGGAAGTAGAAGAAGATGATATTCATGCCCAACCTCATGATGCATCTCATATTGTTAGTGCCTCTAGTAGTCAAAGTGAGCTCATTCAAGGCAGGGCAGCACTAAATAATCTTTTATCCAGACTTTGACTACTAAAATTATGACTAAGATCCATAATTTTAGAAGTCATTCTTTATTAGTTATTAATGTGTATGTTAAGTGATTTGTGCTTCGAAATTTATCTTAGCCAACATCTTATATGTCAGGCAAAATTTTCACATGTATACTAAATTTATAACATCCATAATGTTAACACCAGAAATAAGGACAAACTGTGAGCCCCTTTTCACCAACATCAAAAAGTTCATAACTCTTTGTCTTTAGGTCTGTGCTGAATAAATATATTTTCTTTCTTTCTTTCTTTTGTTGGGCTTGGTATAACTTTTTGTAACAAATACCCTTTGCTTTGCTAGATTTACCTTAAAATGCATTTAAAGCACAAATCAAATCCAAGCTTTGTTCAAAGGCATATTATTCTGTGGATGACTATTTAAATAATAAGAATAGCTGGTCGCTCTGATTAACTCAAGTCAATTTTTGTGTTCTTTCTCCAGAATTAGCTTACTGACATGTTATATGAGTTCATATAATTGTGTTTTTTTACAATGCATAAATATGTGAGCTGGGTATTTAGGAAATAAGTTTTTACTTATTTACATTTCCATTATAATGAAATTTATTTTTTTTGTTTTCCTTTGCTGGTATTATGGCGTGACTAGCTGGCATATGATAAATAAATTCATTGTTGTTGTATTTTCTTGTGTTCATTAATATGCATAGTATTGCATAATGTCATGTTTTTTTTAAATGAACAGACAGCTGCTGCTGAGGTGTTTGTTCCGCCACTTCTTCCCAGCGAAAGCACTAGGAAGTGTCGATGGGTGGACGTTTTGGGGGACTGTCTTATGTAATATTGACGTTCAGAAAATGCTGATTCTCAGCCTAATTTCAATAAATGACTTTTGACTTTGTGAACGCAATGTTTGTTACATTACATTGCTTTCACAAAACAGAAGCTCATTTTCAAAATGAAGGTATATCAAGATTATTAGTTTTTATGTTCTATTTATATGTTTGTATTTTACATTCTCTCTTAGTTTTAAATGTATTACGGTAGGTATTTAAGTGATTTGTAAAAGTAATGTAACAAGTGCACATTTCCAAAAAGAAGGTTAAAGCAATGTTAAGATGTATTTAATATTCTTTCTTAGTTGTTAATAAATAATAAATAAATAAACTGATTTTTATTTCGGATCATTTAATCCATAGAGTGTTAATAACATCAAAAAGAAAAACTACTCATTATCTAGTGTTAGTACCGACCACCCTAAAAGTATGTATAATGTATTATGGTATTTAAGTGATTTGTAAAAGTAATGTAACAAGAGCTGAAAATGAAGCTTAAAACGACATTAAGATTAAAATTAAAGAGTTTTTATGTTCTTTAAAATATGTTTCTTTCATTTACAGTTTTTTTCATTTAGACATTTTATTAATTTTAATGTCTAAATTAAAAAAGTACATAAAAAGTATACACTAACAAATCGAATTGAAAACAAATATTAAAAATTATACTATTAATTTTGAAAATAAATATTAACTTAAATGCTAGTTTGGTCTCACATCACGAGTCTCTAATAGTGTTATTAGAGCTCTTATTTGAGAACTTAGTTCTTGCATTGATTTGCGTAGGTCTGCCTCTACGCCGGTGCGGACTTCTTCGACGCGAATGCGCTCTCTCTCAAGTTCCACGCGCTGTGCTTCTATTTTTAGACGCTCTGTCTCTAAGGCATGAAGACGAGCATCCCTCTCCCTTTCTGATCGCAACCGACCTTCTTCTATTGCCACAAACTCACTGGTTGCACGGTCAAATGGTGTTTGGCGGACTCTTCGATGTCTAAGACGACGACGTGGAGTGGAAGGGCCGGCAGACACCGGTGACCTTTCTGAACACACAGATAAAAGCTATATTATGTTGTGCTTCGTAGTATATTGGATGAAGAATAGAAAATCTAACATAGGGCATAAAATTAATAATACCTATGGTAGAAATGAAGTTAATTAATTATTTAATTACATGGTTGCAATAACTACCTATTTCTTTCATAATAATTTAATAGTTGGTAACCTCCTTACCTCCTTGTATAGTTCTACTATTTGATGGATGTGGCACAGGACTGACAGGATGAGCTTGTGGAACAGAATCTGCTGGCACTGATGTGTGTGTGTCTTCTACTGGTATTGAAAGACATTCTATTTCCACTGGTGATGGTCCCCTTTCTGCTGTATCATCTGCATGGCTAACTTGATGTTGAGATGGTTCCTTGAGTACAAAAAATAAACTGTTATTGACCAGATGTGCAGTTTTCTGCAATATTTGTGGCACACGTGTGACAGTTTTATTGGTTGCTAGCTGTGCCCACGACTTCGCGTGGACGACGAACCTTAAAATGAGTATTTTGTGTAAAGTGCTGTTTGTGTAGAACGTTATCTATCGAGGAGCATACCGGTATGAATACTTGTGTCCCGGCGCAAGTCCTTTGTGGCCAATTACAAAATCTTTAAGACTATATAGAAGAGTACTAATACCTAGCGCAGCCTACCTACACTTCACCACATAGTATAAACAAAGTCGCTTTCTCTTTACCTATGTCCCTATATATTTTACCTTTAAAACTACGCAACGGATTTTGATGCGGTTTTTTGTAATATAGATAGAGTATTTAAAGGGGAAGGTTTATATGTATAATAACATCCATTAAATAGTGGAGAAATACTTTTATTTTTGAGGTATCTAATGTGATGTCTCAAAGAAGTTCCTATTTTGACTTCTTCATAAGCGTTTTTGTACAACAATAAGTCGCTTTCACCTCTTGAAGTCTTTCTTACACGTTTCCTAGGCATCTGCAATGAAAAAATATAATAAAACTATTGTTACAACCGTACCCACAAAAATCGTTACAACCGTACCCACCCCACCATTTTGGAAACAACATAGCCACAGGGGCGTGATATAATAACCTATACTTAAATAAACCAGCGTGTTTTAATCACTGAAATACAACAATTATGAATTAAAATACTCAAATACGATTATTACACAAACAATCAAATAATATCGTAAAGAAATTCATCAAAAATACTTACTTTTGCGCGGCTAAACACAATAGGCTCCTCTGTTCGCGTAATGAGCGCGCGGAGTGCGACGCAACACTGAGAAACATGTCGGGACTTGCAACCCGCGTGACCCTTCCCTTGTACCCCTTCCCGTACCGCGTATAGTTTCTAAAATATTTGAGCTGTTACAATCGTACCCCGTTACAACCGTACCCAGTCTACCCTACTGTCGGTCACTGAGGAGATCGTTACCTTCCAGGTATGCCAAGAGGCGCGAGTTCAATACACGCTCCATAATCTTGCAGAGTATGGAGGTTATTGAAATCGGCCGATAGTTGTTAGGATCGGCACGACTACCCTTTTTGGGCACGGGCTGCACGTTGGCAAGCTTCCAGGACTTGGGCACTATACCAGTCCTAAATGAGAGGCGATACAGGCGCGTCAATACAGGAGACAACTCAGGCGCACAAGCCTTAAGAACAATCGCTGGTATACCATCTGGACCACTAGCCTTATTCACGTCCAGACGACACAATACTCTCAGAACCTCCTTGTTTCTAATGCGAACCTCCGGCATTGAAGTTCCGCAATGAGGTAAATTAGGTGGAGTAGCATTGCCAGTGTCAAGACGCGAACTATAGGCAAAGAGAGATGCAAAGAGACCTGCTTTCTCTCTCGCCGTATGGGCCAGTGCTCCATCAGGCCTAACCAGCGGAGGCAGTGTGGGCCGACAGAAGTTCGCCTCGACCGATTTGGCTAGGGACCAGAAAGATCTGCTACCGGAAGGGTGCGCAGAGAGCTTGTTACCAATGTTAGTAATGCGGTCGAAGCGAGCCTTCTTAAGCGCCTTTTTGTAGGACTTGGCAGCACGGTTAAAGGCTCTCTTCTTTGAGCTTAGATCCAGAGCTCTGCGGTCACGAGCGTCAACCCAGGCGAGGAATGCCGTGTGCTTACGCTGTTCAGCTTGAACACAGTCGGCGTTAAACCATGGGCGAGTCGAGCCACCGACGGGCACGTCACTGAAGGGGATAAAATACTCCATAGCTTGACGCACCACGTCGGTTATAGCGTCCGCACAGCTCGATGGATTGCTAGAAGAGAAGCAAACCTGCTGCCAAGGATAAGATGCAAAGAAGTGGCGCATCTCATCCCAATCTGCTGACTTGTAACGCCATATTCGCCGCTCACCACGCGAGTCGCAATCAGGTGGGGAGAAGGACGTCCCAGACTTCACCAGACAGTGGTCTGAAGTTCCTAACGGTGAGGAAACTGTAACAACACATCTGTCCGGATCAGTGGTCAGCAGAAGGTCCAGACAATTGGCGGTATGACCAGCCACATCAGGCACCCTAGTCGCTTCTTCCACCAGCTGGGAAAGGCCCATTGATAGCGCAAAGTTTCGCGCTTCTCTCCCAGCGTGGTCGGTCCTCTGGTATGGGAAAAGCCAGTCTTGGTGGCAGGCATTAAAGTCCCCCAGAGCGACGAACTGTGCGTCAGGGTGCTGATGCAGTACATTGTCAGCAGCCACACTGAGGTGGTCAAATAGTCGAGTTGTCTCCTGGTCACCGCTGTGCGATCGGTAGACACAGGTGTAGACAATTTTGTCCACACCAGTGTCAACCAACAGCCATAAGGACGATAGATGAGAGTCTTCGAGGTGACGGAGACGCCGGCAACAGATGTCATTGCGGACATACACACAGACCCCGGCACGCTGCAGGAAATGATGCTCCAAAGAGTATCCCGGGTAGTTGAGGTATGCCGCATCAGACGGACATCTGATCTGGGTCTCCGTCAAGAAAAGTAGGTGGGGCTTTTCAGTCTCAAGGTGGTGATGGACTGCATCGATATTGGAGTGCAGACCTCGAATGTTTGAGAGGTGCACTTTAAATGAGAGGACGTGCGCCCGCTGTGCACACCTACTTTTCTTTTTAAAACTTTTCATTTTAATATACTGAGTGAATAGGAAGGAAGACGGCAGTTGAGCGAGGTGATGCAATGATAAACCCAACAACACTACCAACGATGCTGCGCCAGTGGGAGATTGATCTGGAGACTGCGGGGACGCCCGAACCCCCCCAGGGATCGCCATCGGGTCCTCTCGTCCGGTCGCCAACCGGCACGATGGGGCCACCCTGGGATTTTTCGCAGTTGGCGGGGCAGCCTTTCGTGTGTGGCTGGCACACTACTTGGGCCCCCAACTACCTGCGGTCGGCCAGCGGAGCACCGTGCTTCGGATCCCGCTACCCTCCAGGACCAAGCTCCCGACACAACAACATTTGTCGCATCGAGCCCGGCACACATCGCAACACAACTGCTCAGACCCGTCCTCCATACGTATTACACCAGTAATCCCTAGAAGGCCGCAAATACCTTCAAATTTGCGCATCACATTGGTCTCTTCGGTCACATTCGATGGCATTTTTATAAAGATTGAACTTTTTGATGTTAATGCGATAGCCACTTTACGGACCACATGCGACATGGTTGGTTGGCTCATGCCGTGTATGTCCGCGCAGTCCTCTTCAATCTAAAAAAAGGAATTGCTCTCCGTAAATTGACACATGCATAACACTACAGCAAAGTAATAAAATAAATACGTATCTCATGTCGACCCCAATATCTAATTGCAGCCATTACTTGTAGTTCTACAGGGATACCTCCACCCCGGGTATCCACCTGCAGATCAGGTCTTAACAGCTTCGCTGCCAGCTGGTATATGGTGACGTCATGGAAAAATCCAAGTTTTTTTTTGTAATATATGCATGAGGGATGTGTCAATATTGTTATTGTGGATATATATGTATAGCTATTTTTAGGAGTTTTAGTTAAAAAAAAAGCTAAAATAAAAAAGACCCCGCGAATTTGCGGACCTGGCACTGAGATTGAAAGTTTCAAACCCCAGTGCTAACCCAAGTTCGCAATTATGCGGAGTACTTTCTTTAATGCATTTTGATTTATTTAAAACTGTTTGTGATATTTGACCACAAGATAATCGTAGTTTGCTTAATTCTTATACCTTTGGTAACATTTACTAAAGTCTTTCATAGGATAATCTTACAAAAAATTTATAAAAAAATCTGGAAGTAACTTACAACAAAAAAAGCTGTATTTTAATTAAAAATAAACAAAAAAACCTCTTAAAATAATAGAATAGAATAGAATACTCTTTATTATGAACACCATATAGATTACAGAACATAAATAAAAATATTTTACAAAGGGCGACACAATGGGCGGTCTTATCGCTAAGAGCGATCTTTTACAGACAACCTTTGGATCTAATTCTAAGGGGTAGGATAAAGAAATAGTGTAGGTAGTCTACAGTGTACTATTTACATAGATTATAATACAATAAATATATACGTTAAGTGTATCATGTTTGTTTTAATAACAGTTTCCTAACCAGAAAATAATCGTTCTGTTACGGAACGGGTCGGAAGACGGTTTTTAAAAAAGACTATTTAATTAGCTAAAAGAAAGATATATTCAATTATCAAACACGTATTGCAAGTTTCCTATTGCATTGACATAAATGCAATGGGAAACTCAACAGTTATAATAAGAATCGAGATAACAACCCCTTTTTTAAGATTTATCTAAAATAGGAAGACATGAAAATAACTAGTAGGAAACAAATAGAACAGTTATTCTAAAATTATGATTATTACAAGTTATTTATCATTATGCAAGATTTGATACAAGACTATTAAAATTAAGATTAATATGCCATGTGCATTCGTCAAAAATTAATTATCGTGACTTTTGCTAAACAGAATGTTTCTTTTAATAGGGGTTGGCGTCACCCTTAAGTCTTCTACAGACTCTGAATCATCCTTATTGATTGTTGCTACTTTTATCACCATGAAATGTGGTTTGAGAAACGGGAACTGAATTATTTTTGGTATTATGACATTGGTTAAATATTTGAATGCATCATGGGGTGTTAGTTGAATAAAAAGACTTGCGGCTCTTGTATATAATATATAACAAAGTTAACACAGATAGATACACAGACTAAAGGACAAATAGTGAGTGCTATAAGTTTGAAAATGAGATGGGTTTTTTATCTTATTAATCTCCTCCTCAAAAGTATCTAAGTGGATGCTGGCTTGTAGCAGAGAATCAAGGTTATCTAGGTTATTTAATTTTGAGAAAGGTAATCGTTGTAAGGTTTTATTCAACTTAGATCGCTCACAACAATCATCTTGTAAGATGTTGAAATCTGATATTTTATTAGTTATATTTCCGATGAATGTTTCGCCTACAGCGGCGGATTGCAACGTCTTATAAAAAGCATTGCAGCTCCTGGGCAAGGTCAAGATACCAGTACCAAACAAAATAACGTCAGAGTTCGTGTCTTTATCATTACAAGTTACATGACACTTGCTAGGTTCAGACTGTACAAAAATCTAGCGGATTAAAGTTAACTTATGAAATAGATCGATTGAGCCATGAATAAGTTTCGTTACACATATGTCGGGAAGTTTGCTAATTACGTCACTTAAGAGAGTCGTTTCACAGGTAGGGCTGGTAATCGCTGAAAACACATTAGTTAATACGCACACATAACACTTATCATTTACTATTTTGCACTTGTCTATGTCTGTTATGAGTGAAAAAAAAACATTCGGTCAGCTGTAATCGCTAAGAGCTGGTTGGCTCGATAAGAACATAGGTATCGGGTTTCGACATATCGTAAGGAACAGGTAGGGGAATTATCCTATATAGGTCATAGGCTTGTGGTAATATTTGAGGGATCTTAACGACAATAATAACTCTATTTAAATGGAAAAAACACGCAAGTTGCGAAATATCTATTAGAGCGTGTATATTCTGTAACGTTAAAGGTACAGGGAGTTCATAATGGTTAGGAAGGTTATTCCTATGCTTTTCTAATTCACTATACAACTGGTGTGGACTGAGTACAGAAGGATGCAAAACGTTGAGTTTATTAGAGGGATCTTAACGACAATAATAATTCTATTTTAGAGCGTGTATATTCTGTAACGTTAAAGGTACAGGGAGTTTATAATGGTTAGGAAGGTTATTCCTATGCTTATCTAATTCACTATACAACTGGTGTGGACTGAGTACAGTAGGATGCAAAACGTTGAGTTTCGCGAAAAGAATTGCATTATTAATATCTTCGATATCGAAAGACAATGTGTTTATGATCGACTCTAATGAATGTAATAAAGAACTTAACTCTAATTAATTATCTTAATTTCTAATTTATCGTTACTATTTGTAACAGTTTCTAATATTTTATAGATTGTTTCCATATTCCGTAATATGTGATTTTCGTTTTCATTCACCTTAGATATGGCGTTATTGAAGTATGATATAGTCGATTTAATTACGTGAATATTGGTTTTCATGAGATGGGCAAGACGTTTTTCATCCGTCTGTACTTCTTCTATGGCCTTTGAGAATCTTACCGCGTCCTCAGAGTTAAAGTGCCAAAAATGGTTTTCAGCCGTGAGCTACCGAGGTCTATCAGACCTCTTTTAAAACGCCTATTTGGTTTTTCATCAGCCAATAAATATGATATAGAAGAGAATTTGCTTCCGTTAAGAATACGATTTTTTAAAGCGGATAACGAATTAATACAGTCGGATTGTATTTTAGAAGTTAGTGAGTTACAAAATACGTTAAGTTTTTCAAATAAAAATTCGACTTTATCTAGGTTAGGTTGTACATGACTTATATCTACGTATGCTATAACATTCCAGTGATTATTAGTAAACTTAATATCTAAGAGCTTGTCAAAGTAGAGGCCGGGACTGCTGACAATAGAAGAAACATATTCGCATATGATCGGCGGGGGCAGCGTCGATCTGAAATGGCAATGAAGCGCTCGCGTATCATTCATTACATCGCTAATGTTATACTTGTGACTGTTACGTCACCGGCCGGCTTGATTTCATCATAATGGTGACGTACATGTTTACGATTAACTTGTATTATTTTGTAAGGGCCTTTCCATACTGGAGATAGTGCCTTATTCTGTTTATGGTGACAACGGACATATACCATATCTCCCGTTTTATAGGATAATGGCTTCGTGCGGAAACCATAATAAGTTTTTGATTTCTCTTTAGAGGATTGAATATTTTGGAGAGCCTTCTGACGACTATAGTATAGTCGGTGATTAAGGGCCCGGATGTAATCCGTATAGGTATTAGTATCGAGGGTATCGATACTTGAAGGCAAGTAGGGTTGGAACCCGAAAAGCAATTCCAGGGGTGAGTAACCTGTAGTGCTATGTATATTTGAATTATATGCTATCATAGCACTGGGGATATAGAGGTCCCAAGTGTGTTGATTCTCACCTATATATGATCTGAGATACTCTTTTAGAGTAGAAAGGCTGCGTTCAAGGGCACCGCATGTCTGAGGGTGGTAAGGAGATGCGACACGTGTTTAATGCTAAACAGCTTCTCAAGTTGTTTGAAGACATCAGAGCAGAAGTTGGTGCCTTGATCGGATATTATTAGTTTAGGAATTCCCATATGGGATATGAATAGGACTAAAGATTTCGCTGTTTCTTCGGCAGAACAGGATTGCATAGGATAGGCCTGAGAAAATTTAGTTAAGTTAACCTCTAGAGTAAGCAAGAACTTATATTTGTATTCATGTGTTTCAGGGAGTGGACCGACTATATCAAGATAGAGTTTTTCATTAGGCCGAGATGCCGTTGACGTGATAATCATGGGGGCCTTATTTGTTTGTCTTAAAGGTTTATTTATTTGGCAAGAGCGGTAATTTTTCACGTAATCCTCGATATCTTGCCTCATGTTTTTCCACCAGAATTGAGTTTTGATTCTTTCAAACATGCGTGATATACCTGGGTGGCCAGCTAGAGGAGAATCATCACTATCTCTAAG
The DNA here is from genome assembly GCA_037179545.1 of Sesamia inferens. Lineage (NCBI taxonomy): Eukaryota > Metazoa > Arthropoda > Insecta > Lepidoptera > Noctuidae > Sesamia > Sesamia inferens. The sequence continues at coordinate 7,485,869 of CM073935.1, read as the reverse complement.
AATACGTTTGGCCTCGTCAGGGGTCGGGTATCGTATAGAGTTACGATAGATGTTGACTTTAATGTTCGTGTTGTGGAATAGAAATGAGATAATATTATAAATTTTTGTGTAAAATAATTTTGTGTAAGGATCTGTAAAGTCTGATATCGCGAATTCTTTCTCTTCTATGTACCAATACTTTATCATGTTTCTATAATCACGAAGGAGCTTAAATACGTCTTTATAACTCATTTCGTCATAATAATCTTTGCTCGGTGGTAGGCCATAACATCGGCCGCCGGCAGAAGTTACCACCCACTAGACAAAGCCTTGCCGCCAAGCGATTTGTCGTGTTCCGGTATGATGTCTGGTGAAGCCGTTCGGAGGACGGGTCTGAGCAGTTGTGTTGCGATGTGTGCCGGGTACGATGCGCCTAATGTTGTTGTGTTGGGAGTTTGGTCGTGGAGGGTCTTCAGATCAATCTCCCTTTGGCGCAGCATCGTTGGTCGTGTTGTTGGGTTTAACATTGCATCACCTCGCTCAACTGCCGTCTTCCTTCCTATTCGCTTAGTTTTTCTGAGTGAATAGGCTCTTAACCCTAGAAGCCCAATCATATTTTAGAACCTATAAAGCCCAATCATACGCAAAAATGACGTGTAAATTTTTGATCACTATATTTTCTTATTTCCTTTTTTTTTTTTTTTTTTTTTTATTAAAATATAAACCAGCGCTTGACCGCAATCCCGCCTGATGGTAAGCAGTGACGCAATCGTTGATGGTAAAGCGCACTAGTTTATTAAGAGCCTATTCACTCTAGCCTTGAAGACACTCAAATTGTAGTCCGACGGAAACACCGCCGCCGGCAGATTGTTCCAGTCCCTCGATGTACGCGGTATAAAGGACGAGGCGAAACGCTTCGTCCGGATCGTTGAGGTGTTAACAACATAAGGGTGGAAACTCGCCGTACGACGGGTCGTCCGATGGTGGAACGGAGATGGGGGAATTAAATCGTGCAATTCCCTCGCACACTCCCCAGAATGTATCCTATAGAACACCGAAAGGCTGGCTACTCTACGCCTGTGCTCTAGGCTTTGGAGACCAACTCGAGTTAAATCAGGGTCACCAATCAGCCTCTTCGCACGCCTCTCCACTGAATCCAAAGTGGCCAGGTGACACTTAGCAGCACCAGCCCAAATGTGGCTGCAGTACTCCACACACGAACGGACCTGTGCTTTGTACAACATTAGAAGCTGCCCTGGTGTGAAGTACTGCCGGACCTTTGCGATTACACCAAGTTTTCCGGCAGCCACCTTGGCCTTGGACTCAATGAACCGCCCAAAGTTTAGGTTCGAGGAAATCTCAACACCCAAAAGCTGAAGGCGGTCGGTACACTCCAAGGATACATTCCGAAAAGTAGGAGCCAAGGTGAACGGGCTCCTTTTGGCGGTGAAGAGACACGCCTGCGTTTTGGCGGCATTGAATGCTACAAGATTGGAATTGCCCCATTCGGAGACTGCCTGAAGTGCAACACTCGTTCGCTCTACCATGGCCTCTCTTTCGGACCGGATTGATTCCCTACTAGCCCGAGCATCCGGCAGGTATCTCTCCACAACTGTGCTGTCATCTGCATACCCATAGATACCGGGCATCAGCAGATCGTTAATATGCAGCAAAAACAGAGTAGCAGAGAGAACAGACCCCTGAGGAACACCGGCATTAGTCGACATGGGCTCAGATGAGCATCCGTCGACAACAACTCAGAGGGACCGTTCAGTCAGGAAGTCTTTTACCCAGCCAGTCAGGCTAGGGGAAATGCCGTACGCTGGAAGCTTACTGAAAAGGCCAGCGTGCCATACCCGGTCGAAGGCCTTCGAGACATCAAGGGAGACAGCAATCGCTTCCCCATTTCTCTCGAGGGCCTCGCCCCACAAGTGAGTGGCATACACTAGTAGGTCCCCAGTTGACCGATTGCGGCGAAACCCGTACTGTCGGTCACTGAGGAGATCGTTACCTTCCAGGTATGCCAAGAGGCGCGAGTTCAATACACGCTCCATAATTTTACAAAGTATGGAGGTGATCGAAATCGGCCGATAGTTGGTAGGATCGGCACGACTACCCTTTTTGGGCACGGGCTGCACGTTGGCAAGCTTCCAGGACTTGGGCACTATACCAGTCCCAAATGAGAGGCGGTACAAGCGTGTCAATACAGGAGACAACTCGGGCGCACATGCTTTTAGAACAATCGCTGGTATACCATCCGGACCACTAGCCTTATTCACGTCCAGACGACACAGTGCTCTCAGAACCTCCTTGTTCCGAATGCGAACCTTAGGCATTGAAGTACCGCAATGGGGTAAAATAGGTGGAGTAGCACTGCCAGTATCAAGACGCGAATTATGGGCAAAGAGAGATGCAAAGAGACCTGCTTTCTCTCTCGCCGTATGGGCCAGTGTTCCATCAGGCCTAACCAGCGGAGGCAGTGAGGGCCGACAGAAGTTCGCCTCGACCGATTTGGCAAGGGACCAAAAAGATCTGCTACCGGAAGGCTGCGCAGATAACTTGTTGCCAATATGGGTAATACGATCGAAGCGAGCCTTCTTTAGTGCCTTTTTGTAGGACTTTTAGAAATACATTCAGTTATTGTTTTATTTAAGTAATATATAGTATAATGATATAATAAAACATCAATTAAAACTCAGTTTACTTTTATTTATTCTTTTACAATAATAACTTTGGAAACATTGCAAATTTTTATAAAAAATGAGATCAACTTAAACTTTTTCTTATAATTAATTAAATTTTACAAAAAGAAACTTATTTTAATGTTTTTCTTAGAATTAAATCAACTTTAGAATATAATATATAATGCAAATACAAAAAAACAGTCTTTATATGCAGTCTTGACAAACATCAATATTGTGCTCTCCACATACTGGTTTTTTGCACTTGAAGCACTGTGTCTTTGTCATTCTCTTTTTTTTATATGAGCAAAATCCACAATAGCGCCTTTTCTTCGGCTCTGGTTCATCACATGAAGTATCTATGGCTGCCTGTGGTACAATTTTTAAAACATTTGTTATGTTATCACGTAAGGACCTATTCAAAGTAGGAGCCTCCAGACGTTTTTGCATCCACGGTGTTGTCAAGTCTGTGCTTAATTTTTTCATAAAATCTTTGCGACTTAGAGGTTTTTCTTTTTTAGCCAACATGTTATGGCAGTATATAATGTAGGAATTGACAAATGCCATATTCAACATGCCGTAAAAGACTGCCATAGGCCACCTATTAGTCTTCCTATTTGTCGACATAGATGAACACATCTGGTCAAATGAATCAACACCTCCTTTGGTCTGATTGTAAAATAATATCATATCCGGCTTCCCATTACTTTGATTGACCACGGCATCTTCATTACATGATGATAATAAGAATACCATCTTTGACGGCTTGGGTTTATAGGAAACTAATGTCAGAGGGCCATCAAAACAAAACATTGACGAACCTACCTGCCGCGAACGTGAGTTCTTGACTTCTTCTGGTATCTCCCTCTTGTTTGACCTGATGGTTCCCACTAGCGTTAAATTATATGGACTGTTTAGCAAACTCTTAGCTAATGGAACAGACGTGAACCAGTTGTCACAAGTGACATTTCTGTTTGTTCCGTGTACTGTTTGAGTCAGCTCCTTCACATAAAACTCGCCTAATGGCAGACCTTGTGTCTTAGTGCTTTTGCCTAGATAAGGGATAGCATCTACCATGTACTTTGTAGCAGCATCACATACCATAGGAAATTTAATACCATATTTGTCCGGTTTGTTCGGAATATACATCCGGAAAGGACAACGACCGCGAAAACCTAACAACTGTTCATCGACAGTCAAGTTAGTGCCAGGTACGTAATTCAGTCTACATTGGTTGATAAAAATCTCCCATATTTTTCTCACAGGTGTGAAAGCATCCTCTTGGCGTAAATTTGGTCTCAGTAATTTATCATCCATTCTCAATGATCGCAATAGAAATTCAAATCTCTCTCGACTCATTACTGAAACGTATCGAGTGCCATAGGAGACATTGAACAACTCGTCAGTAGACAGATGATTGTCTTTCATAACAGCCGATAATGTGAGCATACCTATAAGAGCCCAGATTTCCATTTCATTGGTATCCCTATAACTTGCTGAGATGTCCTTCAGGTTTACACGTTTTTGTACCATTTCCACGTTTGTCCACTTGACAATTTCCTCAACAATCTCTTCTTTTATAAAAAGTTGAAAGCAGAGTAATGGATCGACAATGTTTCTACACATTCGAGTAGGTCCTCTATTGGTACGTACAATATTTATAGCAGCAGTCCTACCAGAAGACTGACCCTTTGTTGTAGACCAAATGTGATTATTCTTTCCACGAATCGAACGCTGAGGTAATGTAATAATTCTGTGTGAAGATAAAGTTACCTCAAGATTAGAAGCTTCTGATGACGGGTCAGGGGTCTCAGGATCCTCGTGCCTACTTGCTGGACTCGTACCATTGCCAATATTATCCACCATCTCGTCTTCAACGTCACTCCTGACATCATCTTGGGTAACACAATCTTCCACTTCAGAGTCGGTATCGTGAGGAGAATAATCATCTTCATTTTCCAGTATTGCTGCTATTTCATCCTGGTTTAAATGTTGACGAGACGCCATTGTATTTTCTACGCTAAAATAAAAATAATATTTGAGTAATACATGCAAATAAACCAGTAATGTAACAAAAAAATGCAATAATAAACTAACGTTGAAAATTTACAAAAATAACACAAAGCCCAAATATACGTCAAGCTGACGTGCAATACTGTTACTATGACAAAATGGCGGGACTTACCGAATCAACGCCGCAGTCCTCCAATAGATCTCGGCGCCAACTGAGTTGAATCGAGCGTTCGCGGCAATCCGATCGTGCAGGAGAAAGAGACAGAGTATTTTCGGCGGCATACACGTCAGAATGACGTAGATTGGGCTTCTAGGGTTAATAAACTAGCGCGCTTTACCATCAACGATCGCATCACTGCTTACCATCAGGCGGGAATGCGGTCAAGTGCTAGTTTATAATTATAAAAGAAAAAAAAAAGATTTATTTTTAGAAATAAATGAGTGAATAAATGATCATTATTAGAGGTGGAATAGTAAGTGTTTAATTCGCGTTCTACGTCGCAAATATTAGGTTCGCTAGTGGAGGCATCCTTAATATCCTTGCAATAAGGCACAGATTCGTCTAAGTCAATGGATGTCGGATAGAAAAACAAACATTTTTTTTTTTTACAAAAAATGACTGTTTGATCCTATTGCCATCCATTTGTTTGATTACTTATTTGCTTATACACTTACGCTAGCTCTGCGTTGTCGCCTCCGAAGACTCTCCTCATAGAAGCCGACAAAACGGTTTGCAGTCCCTGCTACTTCCTCCATAGCAGTCGCTTGCCTGTTCAAGGCCCGAGTCAACTCTCTGTCTACCTGTATTCGAGCCTGTTCTACGTTCATCAGTTGTTGTAAGGTCGCGTCCACATCTTTGTTGTCTAAAACCCGTAATAAAAGTTTCATTTTATCAATGGTCACCCAATCAACAATAAACTCGTACATCACTACATAGCAGGTATATAAAAACCGGCCAAGTGCGAGTCGGACTTGCGCACGATGGGTTCGATACCATTATCTTTAGATATGGAGCAAAAACTGCAAAAGGACCCGGCTAGGGGTCGGATGGCCCCTAATTCCCATGCTCTTCGGTGGCCGCCCTCTCCCCTGCCGACGTACAGGTTTGTGTTCCGCGATTTATTTTACTATTATTTATTCTAAAAACTGTTTTTTTTTTAATAAAAAAATGATTGTTTGATCCTATTGCCATCCATTTGTTTAATTAGGTATTCGCTTATATACTTACGCTTGCGCTGCAGTTCCATTTACATGCCTTGGCCAGGATACTACTCGGCGATCCTGCTGGTGCTATTCCTTGAATTCTAAAAACAATCATTTTTTTTTTACAAAAAATGACTGTTTGATCCTATTGCCATCCATTTGTTAGAAATCTCTTTTATAATCTCTTCGTCAGACATTTCATGAAAAATATTTTCCTCCGGGTTAAGATTTAAATCTTTCACCCTTTGCAAAAATCTTAATTTAAATGGTTCTATGCAGGTGGCATCATTAGAAAGTTTCTCTCCTGTAATAGTCATTAAACGTATGCCATGACGATTTTTGAAACGTTCTAGCCATCCTCTGCTAGCCACAAAATCATCTTTTTTTATTATTTCCTTATAAAAATATTTAGGTTTCATAGCCAACATAGGTCCCGAAATGGGCGTATGCCTATTTCTTTCCTGAAGAAACCACATGTATAAAGCTTCTTCCACTACTGGTTGTTCAGATTTTTTGAATGTCTGTCTCTTGCCTGGCCCACAGTCCGTAGTTGACACGAACTGTTTAATCTTCTCGTGGTTTTTTTTAATGTCATAAATTGTAGATCGGCCTACGCCGTATTCACTTGCTAAACTATTAAAAGATTCGTTACGATTTAGGCGGTCTAAAATATCACACTTATCTTTAATTGTCAGTATTTTGTGCTTTCGCTTCTGAGCTTGTGACGACATTACTAGGTACGAATACGTAATACACAATGAATAAATACTAAACAATGAACACACGCTAGACCGCACAGCTATCTTCATCACATGTAGTCAATTTTAAACTAAGCAATCAAAAACAAAACAATACTCTACGCGTCGAGCACAATCGTGGAGGTGCGTACTAGGGATGATCGATATTCGAAAAACATCGATGTCATAATCGAAAGCCCGACATCGATATTCGATATTTATCGAAAACTGAACATCGATGTTGGATATCATCGATGATTTATGCAATAATAACTGACAAAAAAATAAAACACAGTGTAAAAGTTCGGAATTTATTAAGAAAGAGATCAAATGATTACATATTCCAATATTTTTTATCAATTGACTGCAGGAAGAGTAATTTTGATAAAGAAGAACCTTTTAATCTATTTCTTTGTTGATAAAGAGTAGAGCCAGCTTTGGAAAACAGTCTTTCGGATGGCGTTGATGTCGCGATAGTACTCAAATATTTCAGCGCTATTATTTTTAATTTCGGGTAAGTGGAACCGATGACATTATTCCAAACTTGGATAGGATCTTGTTTAAGATCAGATACTGTATTTTTCAAAAAGTAGCTTAACTCGGAAGGCATTTCGTGATCATGAGGGGAAGGCGTAGAGTTTTTGACATTTACAAATTTATAATGTTCGCTCCACAAATTAAATTCTTCTGTTGGATCTGGCGAACCACTCATAACTTCTTCAATTACTTCTGCTTCCGTTGTAGTAGTTAGTAATTCTTTGACTAATTTGATTGCTTTCGAACATGCTATGCGGTCTTGAAAGTGAATATTTTTGAACCTTGGGTCTAGCAATGTAGATAAAGCAAGTATTTGAACATGTTCCGAGGGTAACAAGCGTTTACTGATTTCAGTTATTATGTTCTGCTTAAGATCCTGACCCATAGAACTGTTTGTTTTAATGTTGCTCATTTTTAAGTTTAGCATTCGTGTTATGGGAATAACTTTGCTGCTGGTAACGTAGTCTTCTCCACAGATTTCTTTAGTAGCAACTTCTATAGGGCGTAAAACTTCAAAAATTTCAGTCAACTCTTCAATACCTTTTGCAGTTATCATTGGAGGAGCACTTGTATGGCAATTAACAATTTGATTAATTGTTGGTCGCAGTTCTAAAAATCTTTCCACCATATAAAAAGTGGAATTCCAGCGAGTGCTGACTTCTTGTATTAATTTTAGATCAGAATGCTTTCGTAATTCAGCACTCGCCACTACACTATGCTTAAACCAAGTGACAATCCTTTTGACAGATCCAATTAATTCTGGCAATTCCTTTGTTTTTGCGATTGATTTTTGAGCTACCAAATTAATTAAGTGAGCAATTTTTGAGCTTCAGAAACCGTTCTGCCATCACAATGATGGAATTCCACCTTGTTTTGACTTCCAGTAGTAAACTGAGTTCTTTCCCAAATTCAGCTTTCACATAATTCTGTAATTGGCTATTTTTCAGTGGACTCTGTCTAAATAATTTCACTAAGGACCTTGTTTCGTCGAGCACTCGTTTAATTTCATCAATGGGTTGTAATCGGAAGTTTGTGTCGTAGCTGGCATTGTCATCCGCTTCGTCATCAGAAGAGTTTTTGTTCTCCATTATTTCATCGTCACTATCATCGGTATCTTCGGAGCTCGAAACTGCGGATGTAGCCTGTCTCTTTTTATAAAATGTATCTACAACTCCTAGATGGATTGCGTGGTTCAAGCATAGGATCATCTCGCTGGGGCTTTCCCTGCCAAACTTTTTCATTACATTTGGGCCATCGCTGGTGGTGGCTACAATATGTTTTTCAAAATCCAATTGAAATATTTTTAATGTATCTTCAACCATTTTTTTGGTCTCTTCAGCACCGCATTTACCTGGTATATAGATTAATCCCAAATTGAAAACTTCTCCGTCCTCAACATACAAACACAAATTAAAGTACCTTCGGTTTCGGACGCTGGTCCACTCGTCTACCGAAAGGCTGAAACGTGTACCAGAAGTGACCAAGTTTTTAAATTTCTGAATCATTTCTGCTTTTTTTTCTTTTCATAATAATTTAATATAATTTTCATAATTTCAGTTTCGTTTTTAGGCATTTTATAACCTCGCTGGGTAATACTCTCACGAATAAATTTACTCTTTGTGATTGCTCTTATAGTAAGGCCATCCTCTGCCGCCAAACTAGAAATTATTTCAGACAAAGACTTTCTAGCAACGTATCGTCTAATTTCAGACTGATTTTCACAGAAACAGAAATATTGTGGACTCTTTGGAGGTGTCTGTCAAGGCCCGTAGTATTCGACCCTTTGCATGAAATTTGTTTTGGACATAACGAACACTGTGCTGTTGATTCATTTATCTTTTTAAAATGTTTCCATACTTTTGCTGTACGCTCCATATTAAAAGATCTATTTTTGTTTAAAGTATCTGTAAAAATAATAATAATCCAAAATTAATTTCATAAGTTTATACACTGAGTGAGTACTTATCACTTTATTATGTATTTTATAAAAAAAAACATAACAGACATAACTTAAACATAATTAATACATGATAACAGATATGAAGATTATTTGTCAAGTCACTATCATGAAACCTATGTAAACGTCTTACCTACTTAATTTACCATTGAAGTAAACAAAATCAAGAACTTACATGAGATCGATGGCCGTCGTTGAATTTTTATAATCGCTACTGCAACAAAAGCACCACACCACACTCAATGAAATTTGCGACTGAGCTTGTGTCAGGCAGGATAAACAAAATGGCGGCGCGGCAAACTCAGTATGTAGACCAAGTATGTAGACCGGTCAACTGGGGACCTACTAGTCTATGCCACTCACTTGTGGGGCGAGGCCCTCGAGAAAAATGGGGAAGCGATTGCCGTCTCCCTTGATGTCTCGAAGGCCTTCGACCGGGTATGGCACGCTGGCCTTTTGAGTAAGCTTCCAGCGTACGGCATTTCCGCTGGCCTGACTGGCTGGGTAAAAGACTTCCTGACTGAACGGTCCCTCCGAGTTGTTGTCGACGGATGTTCATCTGAGCCCATGTCGACCAATGCCGGTGTTCCTCAGGGGTCTGTTCTCTCTGCAACTCTGTTCCTGCTGCATATTAACGATCTGCTGATGCCCGGTATCTATGGGTATGCAGATGACAGCACAGTTGTGGAGAGATACCTGCCGGAAGCTCGGGCTAGTAAGGAAACTATCCGGTCCGAAAGAGAGGCCATGGTAGAGCGTGTGAGTGCTGCACTGCAGGCAGTCTCCGAATGGGGCAATGCCAATCTTGTAGCATTCAATGCCGCCAAAACACAGGCGTGTCTTTTCACCGCCAAAAGGAGCCCGTTTACCTTGGCTCCTACTTTTCAGAATGTATCCTTGGAGTGTACCGACCGCCTTCAGCTTTTGGGAGTTGAGATTTCCTCGAGCCTTAACTTTGGGCGGTTCATTGAGTCCAAGGCCGGGGTGGCTGCCAGAAAACTAGGCGTCATCGCGAAAGTCCGGCGGTACTTCACACCAGGGCAGCTTCTAATTTTATACAAAGCACAGGTCCGCTCGTGTGTGGAGTACTGCAGCCACATTTGGGCTGGTGCTGCGAAATGTCACCTTGCCGCTTTGGTTTCGGTGGAGAGGCGTGCGAAGAGGCTGATTGGCGACCCAGACTTAACTCGAAACGGTCTCCAAAGCCTGGAGCACAGGCGTAGAGTAGCCAGCCTTTCGGTCTTCTATAGGATGCATTCTGGTGAGTGTGCAAGGGAATTGCATGATTTAATTCCCCCATCTCCGTTCCATCATCGGACGACTCGTCGTACGGCGAGTTTCCACCCTTACGTTGTTGACACCACTGCGATCCGGACGAAGCGTTTTGCTTCCTCCTTTATACCGCGTACATCGAGGGATTGGAACAATTTGCCGGCGTCGGTGTTTCCGTCACATTACGATTTGAGTGTCTTCAAGGCTAGAGTGAATAGGCTCTTAATAAACTAGCGCGCTTTACCATCAACGATCGCGTCACTGCTTACCATCAGGCGGGATTGCGGTCAAGCGTTGGTTTATAATCTATAAAAAAAAAAAAAAGTAATTATTCATTACAGTAACAGATGGCGCTAGCTAGGCTCATGCAATGCTTTGAAAATAAAAATTAATACAATACATACGACTATCGTGTCTCGTCTCGAGTCTCGACCCAAAAGTCCCGGGACACGAGACAACGAAATTTACAAAAAGTCCCGGGACTTCGAGACACGAGACGTCCCGGGACCCAAACCCTAGCGATTATCTCAGCAGAAGTAGAAGCAGTTGGCATTACAGGTTTTACGAATGTCTCCTTAAATGATCTCTTGGCGCCTGTTTTATGAACTGTGTTCTCCTCGTTGCTATTTTTTCCTAATAATGAACTATGCATTTTTTCAATGTGCAACTAAGATTTGCGGTGTTGCCACAAGTTTTTATGATTTTATTATTATCCGACATCTGGCTTCATTATTTTCAAGTCTTTCAAAAAATTCCCAAAAGCGACTTTTTGGCGGCATTTTTAATTCTGTTCCTGTATTCCTGAAAACAAACAATGAAATTTAAATAAAATTCAGACACGAACTCGAAATAACCAGAACATGCAAAAATATTCATAGAAAATACACAAAATAAAATGTTCTGTCACCTTAATATACTATTTTCAATGCAAGCAAAACAGTAAGAATCCACACCACAGCCGTAAAAAAAGAGATAAATTGTCTATGGCCCGAGACATTCAAATTTTGCGCGAAAGAAAACGATAATTGTTTTGCTCTAATGCTCTCTTTATCTCATATACAGCATTCATAACCTTAAAAAATAACAATTTCGTTTAGCATGCACAGAAAGCAAACAGATGAATTCAATATTTAGAAGTCAATCAATAAATACTTACATATTGTTGTATTTCACGTAATATTATATGCACAATAATAGAATACTATCAAATGAGTAAATTAAAACAGCCGACGCACGCACAACAAATTTTTTTATCAATAAACGAATGGGAGGGGTCAGGGGAGTGAGAGAGAGCGAGCGAGGAGACGACGAAGAACGTACGACGAATAAAAGGAACGACCGGTGCGCCCTGAATGAATGAATACGCGTTCAAAGTTCAAAATAAACTTGATTTGTGTTGTGGATGCGTTCATAAAAGACATATTTTGTTTCGTAACTTCGTAAGTTGCATTGGTCGTGTCGTGCGTGAGGCCGTGAGTTAACATCGATGACAGATGCCGTTAACATCGATGTTACGATATTTTTCGTATAGCAATATCGATGTTAAAACAGCGATGTTTTTGCTTTCAACATCGATGATCATCGAACATCGATGTTCATCGAGCATCCCTAGTGCGTACAAGTTATAACTTGTTCAATCATGCATTAGCGAAGATGGTTAAAAAAATATTCGATTTATAATAAATAATAGACCATGTCGGATTACAGGGGGTGCCGGATAAGCCAGGGGCCGGATTATCAGGGTTCCACTGTAATGTCAACTGAGACCAAATTATTGGTAGAATCATTTAAAATGTCATTGCATTGCTCAAAAAAAGCAATTTGTTTAGCCAAATTCTTGGCTGTAATAGAAAAAAATAAAATAGCGTCACAGCTATCTGTCTTTTATAATAATTAGAAAGATAATACATAACATTGTTATGTCTATCTCTTGTCAAATACAAATTGTTCTTAAAATAATTATTTATGTCAATTAAATGTAATATTTTATTATTAAATGTCAAGTTGGACATTGTTATATTTAGTTCAAATCTAATCCTATTTTCTTCCTGTGGCAACTAGTCACTGTAAGGGAATGCAAACAAGACGACCTTTCCAATATTCAGATTGCTTAATGTTTCACAGCACTTCAGCAGTTCTCTTTTGCTCAAATTTCACCTACTACCCACAAAAATTAGCAATGTTGTATCCTGGGAAAAGTTATATTTAATATTTTTTTTGCATAATTCCTTATAAAGAACAACCAGGCATACAGTAGTTCAATATTGAGTGACCCGGAGATTCATTAGTCAACAAGCTCCCCAAGCCCTTACCTATCTCATCACAGAACAACACAACATCATTAGTCAAGCTTTGTTTAAGATTATGGAGATCATTAGGATCAAGATTATTGGCACTATTAGCAGAAGGAACTACGACATCAACACAGGGCTGCGGCAAGGTATCTCATGATGTCAACGAATGATCCGGTGTAAGCACATTCGATGTTAAACCGCACTCACAGTTGGTTTTTTGTGAGTTAACCAGCTCATTCATCGCCAACACATATTCTCTCATTAGGTCTTCTGAGGTATTATACTTATTAGTCATAGAAATAAGTTTATCTTGCAGATAGGGCTGCCACCTTTCAAAAACAGTAGACCCGGAGATTTTAGAAATGTCGTTTTTTTTTTTTATTAAAATAAAACATTTTTTTAAAGATTTAAGTATTTAATGAAATAAGTACAAAGTAATGGTAAATTAATATAGGTATGTAACGTTTTTTGTTTAATATAAATTACCTAGCTAGTGCTAGGCTGACTTGAACAGCATTTCTTCTTGCTCAGGTTTCTTCAAAAATTTTAAAAATTCTTGGCAATTTATATTGTAATTAATCTTTACAATTAACTCAGCCTTCACCATGTCCACTGATAAGCAGTTTCGCTCGTCTGTCCACAAATTTCCCATTAAAGAAAAGACGCGTTCTACGAAAGCATTGCTTATAGGGATTGAAAAGATTTTACCAATTATTTTTGGCAGTTCGGTGAAAGTTGAGGTGACTTTGAAAAGCTGAACCCATCGTAAATCAACAGATAATGTTGAATTAATAGATTGTTCGAACTGAGGAAATACTTGGTTTAATTTTCGGGTCTCGCCATACAGTTTATCTTCGTCCACATTTTTCAGACCAAGTGATTCGCAAGCTTCCACAGCATTTTCGTAACTTACTGCACTTGTTAGATCGAATTTGGAAAAAAAATTGAACACAGAATGCTCAAAATCATAATATTTCTGTACGTATTCAAGAGTTCTTCTGTAAACCTCATTGGCTTCTTTTTTTAATTGATCCTGTTCGGAAGGCCTCAAAAACTTCACGTTTCTTATTACTTTGGCGCCATAAAACTCGTCATGCAGTCGGCTTTCAACCTTGTCTTTTATATTTTTCATAATTGGGTGCAACTCAGTAGCTGTTACTGTGTTTTTTTCCAGTAATAGTATGGCTTCTGTCAGCATATTCATATAATGATGAATGAAATATAAATAACATTCCTGTAGTGTGATTTTTGCAGATAAACTTCCAGCATCATCACCACACTGTTTTACGAATTCCCATATTATCTTATGGCATGCTGCTTCACCAAGACTTTTGAAATACGCGGATACAGCAGGCCATGACAATATCAATCTGTCAACAGCTCTTCCCAAACTTAACCATATAGTTGGCCCATGTCTCAAAACTTTTCTGTATTCAATTTCAAACTCCTCAAAAAATGCCTGCAATTCTCTCGTTCGTTTTGCGCTGTTCGAAAATTCCGCATAAACTTTCATAATCAAGTTTTCCACATCATATGTTAAAGCTTTCATAGCGTTTCTGGCGGCATATGAAGAACGTGACAGTTACAATTTGCTTTAACGACTTTGGTATCGGAATATTTATCTTTAATTTTTTGGTACACGGAATTGTGAGCACCGTAATTAACCGATGCATTATCTGCAGAGAAAGCAGACAGCAAAGTTGTGTCTAAGTCATGCTGAAGCATAAAATGTCAATATTCTCAAAATTTTTTTGAGATGTTTCGTTCGAATCCTCATAAAAATCCATTAATTCTGAACACCTTTTTCTTGGTCAAAGTATCTGATGACAATTGGATACATTTTCTGGGATCCTTTATTTGAGGCGTCGATAGCAATCGAAAAGTGAACCCCGCCTCCAGATTGAGTCCTTTTTAGGTCTTGTATTGTTGACTGGATTGAATTCGGTGCTAGGACATTCAAAACAATGGCTTCAGCTTTTGTTCTGCCGCAGTGAACTTTATGTGATAGTGGTGAATCGGAATAAAGAGTAGCATTTAATTTAATACCACAATCGGTGCTCAAGTAACTATGGTGGTGGCTAATTGCATGATAAATCGACGCAATTTCGATTGTCGCTACTTTTAGCTCTTCAGAAGAATTTTTCTTGGGCAGAAAAGCGGTTATCAAAGAATTTGAGTCAATGTTGTTGCCCGCGCTCCCTGCCTGCTACTCCCACTTTCCCGCTCACTCGGCCGCCCGCGCCCGCGCCCGTACGTTGTACGTCTCACTCAGACTATCAGTCACGCACGCACGCACTCCGCGCCGTGCGGCCGGTGCGTGATGACGTGTTGTCGCTTCCCGTTCCATCGGACCCGGAGATATCGATGTTAAACCCGTAGCCCGGACATGAACCATGCAAACCCGTAAACTCCGGGTCAAACCCGGAGAGGTGGCAGCTCTACTTGCAGATGGTCAAGTTCAGATTGCAATGACTCCGTGTCAATGTTGTACCTCCTATTACTTTGCTCAAGTTATAAGAATACATATCTAATTGTTTCAGCAAATTTAATCTTTCCCTGTTTAATTTAACACTTTTTATAAAGTACCTTTGTCTTTTTACCATTTTTTGAGTTTTGACAATGTACTTATTTTGATGTATTTTTTTATTTATTTTTGTTGGTTACTACCTCACTGAATTTAATGACTTTGTATCATTGTCATCAGTCAAATCTATAGTATAAGAGCGGTTTATTGCAGAAACCTTTGTGGGGGCGATATGCATCAACGCGCTAAATAGACTCTGATTCAGCGAGGCAGTCATGTTAATATTGGAAGTCTCGAGTTGTATAATTTGACTTTGAGCCTCATGCAGGGCCGGGTTATGCCTGTCGGGGCCCCTAGGCAATGCTCATCCAGGGCCCCCTACCCTCTTCTAATTTTTACGTTAACACAACAAAATTCAAAATTACACCGTTTTTTACTAACCTGGGTATATCATCATATTATTCAATAAAAATGTTGAATCAAATGAACAGAATGTTTATTTATGCATTTAAAAAAAACATACATAGCTTAAATATTAACTCTTCTAACTTTTTTTGATACAAAATCGTTCAAGATATCCTGAAAGGTAATCTTCTCCAACACGTCATTTTCAATTGCCATTATAGCCAATGAATTTAAACGGTTTTGAGACATCGTTGAACGAAGACAGTTTTTAATTAATTTCAATTTGGAAAAGTTTCGTTCACCAGTGGCATTTGTAATCATTAGACTTCTATATATTTGCAAAGCTGTCATTACATTCGGGAAAGTTGACTATGCCATGTTACCAATAATCAGTTTGTAAGACTCCTCGGCTGGCATATTTTTTTGTCCGGCGTCATCTAATTGTAAGATGAAGTATTTATACTGCACCATTTCGTCTATAAACTCAGGCTCAATGTCCTCGAAATAATGATCCTTAAATTTTGTACAAGCCTGTCTAATTTCAGCGTCCGATTTTGTCGAGAAATCTGTTAGAAACCCAAACAGATCATTTATTTCCCGGTAAGCTTCTAGGCGCCGCGACAGTTCTGTAAATAACATGTCTAGTACTGGCAAATATGTATCAACTTTTAACTTCTCTTTTCCTCTGAGCACAACTTCTTCTGCTGATCCGTCATCGTGATGCCTTTTCCTTTTTCGCTCACGCTGATTCTCATCACTGTATTGAGTATCAGTTTTCTCATTTGCCTTAGTCTCGTAATCGTCAAATAAATCTCTCTGTGAAATTAAAAAATCTAAAAGCGATTTTAAAAGATCGACTGCCGTTCGTAGTTCAATTGTTTTCTTTTGTAAAGATATGCTGACACCATTGATCCGATCTAGTATGGCAGCCCAGAATACGGCCATTACAGCATTTTCTTTTTTTCTTAAGTCATTCAATAGACATTTAGCTTCGTGAATCGCTTGTGATGTCTGAGTCTCATCGCTAGCAATAGACTGCAAAGCTTTCTGAAAACTGTTGTAACCAGTTGCCAAAGCCTTAGTAGCATCGGCCCTTGCCTCTTCTCATCTTGTATCGGATACACTTTTCAGAACCAATGACGAATTATGCTTACGTTCATCACGTTTTTCAAGATTTTCGAGCATAATTGCCCAGCGATGAGTTGATGCCGAAAAAAAGTTGTATATTGCCTGTACAAATCCGAAGAATGAGATTGCTCCAACGCAGCTTTCCGCTGCACGTACTCCAACCAAATTCAGTGAGTGCGCTGCACAGGGAACGTAGTGTGCGAGGTGATTTATTTTCTTTATATGCGCCTGGAGACCATTGTAACGACCAGACATATTCGACGCATTATCATAAGACTGACCTCTCAAATTTCTTACATCAATATTATATTGGCTTAAAAAATTTAATATTTCGGTGGCTAGTTCTTCCCCTTTGTGGTTCTGTATGAGAAGAAATTTAAGAAAACGTTCAGCCACTTCTCCATTCGACGTAACATATCTCAGCACTACAGTCAACTGATCAGTGTGTGATATATCAGGTGTCGAATCGACACTTATTGAGAAGTATTTGGCTTCAATAATTTCATTAACAATATATTTTAAAACCTTATTTCCCAATATTTCAATAAGTTCCTCACAAATCGTTGCAGATAAATACGATTGTTTTCCTTTGCCTTCATTACCATATTTTGCTAAATGCGAACTAAGAAAAGGATCGTACTCTGCGATTAACTCTAAAATTCCCAAATAATTGCCATTATGTTGAGAACCGAGAATTTCATTGTCACCACGAAATGCTAATCCACGGGATGATAAAAATTTTATCACAGAGACTATTCTTTCTAAAACTTTTTTCCAATATTCTTTTTCTTTATTAAATGTAATCTCTAAAGAAGTGTCGATTCGTCCGTGAATGCGTCGTCTACTTATGAGTGTCTGTACACATACTCGGTGAGTTGCATTATTCTCATGCGATTGGATTCGGTGCAACGCATTTTTCCAATCAGAAAATCCAGTTTGAAATTGTGATCGGTTTTGTGCTTCACCAAAAAGGATACATGGAAAACAGTATACTTTTCCAGTAGACGGAGAATACATGAGCCACTCCCGTTTGATTTTACCACCACTGATGTGTTTCCGAAAAAACATAGACTGAGAAAAAAATCTTTTACTGTCGTCGTACTGTCGGGCCGAAGCAGAAAAATTACAATCAAAGTGTTGACATTCGTTAGGGTCTCTAGTACACCAAAAATCTTGCATTTCGTTGGTAATATTTTGCCATAAGCCAATGTCATTCTGGTATTCCACCCCTAGATGAACTACGTTTTGATGTATGACCCCTGTCTCGGCCTCACCTTCCTCTGCACTGACTAACGTAGGTGTTTCTTGATCCTGGCCAATCTGTTCAAAAGGCTCGCAAGGAACCTCTACTGGGTCTACTTCCATCTTGTGGCTGGTAGAAGACGTACTTGGAGTGTCATGAGGTTGATGTTCCTTTAATTCGCGACTAAATCCGAGTTCGAAAAGGTTTTGTGTCTTCTTTAATTGTTCATTAAGTTTATTTTGTTGCTCTTGCCGCTTTTTACGTTTTTCGGAACCACTTTGATGCTTTTTCTTTACGGGTACCTCCGACATTTTGTTCCTGAAAGGAATAATCTTTTGTTTTAAAACAGTAAAGAAAATTTCACCTTAGCAGCTCAAACAATATAATAATAATAATAGTTTCCTGCTTAATATTAATAAACACCCAAAGTAAAAATATTTAATAACATAGAAATTAATTAAAATATCCAATTGAATAATAAAACGACACTTCACATTTGTCAAATCCTGTATCAGGTAATAAAATATGTAAAAAATAATAAAACTTACGTAAAGTAATTTTAACTTCAGTTGATGAAACTTTAGTTTCCACTACACTGTTTTTAACCCGTCGTTTCACCGATTTTCACAAAGCCTGAAGCACTTCTGCAGTCTTTATAAATAAATATCCAACACTTAGCCTTAAATTCGTAATTTTTGAAACACAAATTGTAAAACTCTCTTTTTATTCACAGCCGTGAAACTTGCAAACGAATTGCACGAAGTAAAAATTGAACGATTTAATTGAAAATGGTTCGAAAATAATGTCTATGACACATCATACAATACGTATTTAACGACTCGGGGAATTCCCCGGTCATGCCAACGAACCAGTACTGCCAACCTTATGAAAGTAGCTTGGCCATAGAATATACATACTTGGTAGGTACCAGTATAGTAAGTGTGCATTCACAACAAAGAGTTTTGAGCGTTTTTAATTAAATTACCGCGATAAAATTGCTTGCAATTATATTACTGCGTTATAAACTTTTAAACTATCATAATAATCATAATAATAATATCTAATAAGGAATGCGTTCCGAAATGTACTAAAATAGCGTCGATGTAATGTACAGAGCAAATTTTCAAATTAATTTTTTACTGTTTAAGAAACATTGCCTTTCTTTTCCCTGTAGCACAGGGGCCCCTGAACGTGGCAGGGCCCCTAGGCAGTTGCCTATAATGCCTAATGGATAAAACGGCACTGGCCTCATGTAGCTGCTGTTGTAAGAGGTGTTTCTGACAAAGAACTTGTTCATACTCTAAGCCACACTGGCTGAACCCGTCCACAACAAGCTGGAGCCTATCCCGGGCTTCTATGGCATCAGTGTATTGAGTATGTAACTGAGCCATTTCATTTTTCAACTTCTTATTTGCTTCGTGGGCATAGAAGAGGACTCTCTCATTGTCATCGATTTCCTTAAGTAGTTGTTCACAGGACTCCCTCGAAGCCTTTAATATGCTCAAAGCCTGTTTGAGTTTGGACTCTTGGAGCAGAGCATGGGTACTACGAGTCATGATCATTATTGAAACTAGGTAGGTAAGGAAGTGACAAGGAATTAGAAGTGAGGCGGTAGTTGTGGCAGAAAATGAAGATAATTAGTAAAAATGAAAAATGAGATTCAGATTTAAGTAAATAAAAGATGATTTGAAAGTAGAAGTTGACCAATCGAGTTTGATGTAAATAAAAGGGAGTTCTGTCACCAAACCAAAATAAGGTTATGTCTACGCAATTGATGATTTAAATAAAGCACGAAAATAAACTAATAGCAAGTAAAATACAAAATTATTATACCTGATATCAAGAAGACAATGCAAGATTCACTTGTACTGATAACTGTCAACGATTTATATAAAAAAAAAAAATACACTCAATAGGCACTATCTATGTGAACTTAACACAAAATATACATTACTGTTCCATTATTTTGATAAATAATTGGAAATAGGTCTACAAATCCAGCTAATTTAAAATTTAAAAAAATATATGAACAAATTTAAACAGCTGTCAGCTGTAGTGTTGCCACAGGAATTTCTCAACCACTGACAGAAGGCAATTCGGTTTTGAGGGTTATTTTCACTCAGAGCATGAACGCCGCGATAATGGTAAGGGTGTTGTCATTCCCCGTTCAGTAATTTCCTGATGAATGGCTTACGTTAAACCTTGCCTCGGCCTGACGCGTACTTTGACAAGGATCCCGTTCGAAGTACTCGATGATCTCCTCGTCGAGCGCTGCCGAAATAACGGCCGATCGACCTCTGACCTGTGCATGTGCTGGTGTTTGAAATTGACCATGGTCTAGTAGCCGCTGTGTCGCCGCTACGACGGTCCGTGGCGATGGGACTTGGGAGTTTTGAATCCCGCGAAAACGGAGGGACTGCAGGTGTTGCTGCTCCGCGTAAAGTCGGCGGGCAGCATGGGATTCATAATTAGCCCTAGCATAAAGTTGCACCGTAGCGACGTACTCCAAATCGCTGTAGTTGTAATGTCGATGCATGTTGCATTTCTTACTGATAACGCATGCTGTGCGTACGACATTCGCGGGAATACTAAAGTACAAGTAAAGTACGGAGGACGGGTCTGAGCAGTTGAGTTGCCGTGTGCCGGGTACGATACGCCTTATGTTGTTGTGTTGGGAGTTTGGTCGTGGAGGGTCTTCAGATCAATCTCCCTTTGGCGCAGCATCGTTGGTAGTGTTGTTGGGTTTAACATTGCATCACCTCGCTCAACTGCCGTCTTCCTTCCTATTCGCTCAGTTATTCTGAGTGAATAGGCTTTCAATAAACTAACGCGCTTTACCATCAACGATCGCATCACTGCTTACCATCAGGCGGGATTGCGGTCAAGCGCTAGTTTATAATTATTAAAAAAAAAAAAAAAAAAACAAGTACCTACTAGTATTAAGTATTCAGTTACCGCTGTCGCCGCATGGATACAATTACAATGAAATAAATACTGGGCTTTCGAACGTTTGTAATTTTTGCGCGCAGACTACTTTATGTCGTATCACTACACTCGAGCTTATTTTACTTTGAACATTTATAAAGCGGTATCGCCTTTGTCGGCTTTTCGGTAGTTTTTTGTATTGTTACATTTAAGTTATTTTATACCGTATTAACGCACATGACAGATTTTTTTTGTTTGAACATTTTTTTCTTTTGTCGGCATGGCGGTGAATTTTTGGATTGTTGCCTACAAGCTATTTTATGCCGTATAACTACGCGCGGGAGCCTATTATGGTTTGAACATAAAATGCATTGCTTTCCTTTGAGGCAGTTGCATGTGCGATCGGAGTAGTACCTAGAAGTTGTATCTAGCGTAACTAACTTTTCTCACTTTATCGAGTTTATGATTTTTTTAATTTTTTCTTATTTTATAATACAATTTTTTAATTTTTTTTCTTTTACTCTTTTCATCGTAAGTACTCCTTAGGGCAGATCGTTCTGCCGCGGGAAAACAACCATTAAAATTCCAGCGTGTAGTCTAGACATATTTTGCACTTTACAGTACAAAATTTCCCGTCAAGTTTAACTTTAACGTAGCTAATGGCATCATCTCCATAGGAAGCTCTTGAGGTCCTGAAATTAAATATACCTATTAAACCTCTTTTTACTAGGTATATAATTTTGATAATTATCTGTCTATTTATCTACAAGTCCACATGTATGTGCGTAGTTTTAGCCATCTTAAGAAACGATATGTGCAGGTTGAATGTATTTAACCACAGATTTCTATTTTATTTATATTAAGAGTAACCTCAAAATAAGTTAAAACAGCAGGTTGATCAGGTTTTTTACAAAACAAAACTGAATTATCAACGAAGCAAGCTGTATGCTTGCTCTCCCGGTCCTGTTTCGTGCAGAACTCCCTCCAGCTCTCCGTGACTGCCTCTGTTGCGGCTGTATTGTACAGCTCTTTGGCGGCAACGTACTCCTGCACTGTGAACTGCCTCCGGCTGGGCGCCGCGTTCCGGATTCTCCTCTTTTTTCTAACCGCCTCCTTCTTGAGACGATCTAAAGAGGAGTTCCACCAGGGGGGTTTCGAACTGTTCTTCCGGGATCCCAGTTTCGGGATCGCCTCCTCACACGAACGGTGGATGACCTCTGTGTAGATGTTGATTAGTTCATCCAGATCTTCCGGACTCCCTATATCCGAGACCTTGGCCAGGTTAATTTCTTCCCCAGCCAGGTTCGACTTAAGTGTCGAGCAGAAATCGGACCATTTTGCCTTCTTGGTGTTATAGATGCGCGTCGAGACTGGCTTTAGAGGTTCTAAGGCCTTCTCTAAGCGCACCGAGAAAGGTGATCGCATTGTGGTCCGAAGAGGTCACGCCTCTTTCTACTCTCCACCCGTCTATTTTCCCCAGGAGCGACAGACTGCATGCAGTTACATCTACTATGCTCGTGCACGATCTGTCGCCCCTGTAGGTCTCAAACGTCGGTGTTTGGCCGGAGTTAAGGATCTGGAGATCCCGCTCATTGAGGTACGAACAGTACTCCGCCCCTCGGTGGTTCTCGGATACGCTGCCCCACCAGTGGCTCCAGGAGTTGACGTCGCCTCCCACCAGGATGTTTTGTGTATTTAGTTTCTCTGTACTTGTGGTGACTGTAGTGAGGTACGGGTGCAAGTCTAGGTCTCCCTCGAAGTACACCGACAGAATACCGATCTTTAGCAGGCCCGTCTTTATGACGACGGCGGCTATGTTCTCGGTGACAAGCTGGGGGTCGTGACCACCATGACCAAGAAGACACCACCACCGCCGCTTTTACTGGTTTTAGGCGGCCCAGGCTGCACTGGATGATCTGTGCGCCTGGTATCTGTTTCATCACACCGGTCCCCCCCACATAGGGTTCCTGGACCAGTGCGACAGAAATTCGTTTTTCCTGGGCCGCCACCCAGAGCTCGGTTGTGGCCAGCTTTGACCGCTGGAGATTGACTTGGATGATGTTCAATCTCCCTGTCGGTTGGGTGCTTCGAGAGGGACTTGCAGGTTGGTTTGCTACCGGGCTGCCCTTAGCAGTATGAAACCCGCGACCTGGCTATACCATCCCATTTGAGGCGCTCAGGACAGTCGCCACTAAAGGCCGTGTGGTCCTGTTCGCCTTCCGGTCTTTTGGCCACCCTGCAGTTAATGCATCTGGGGGCTCTCCCCTCTGCCCTGTTGCGGCAGTCCCCTCCGTGATGGGCACCAGCGCAAAAGAAGCAAGCTTCTTTTGCTGCCCCGCATATGGTCTTGTTGTGACCATACCCTAGGCATTTGGTGCACTGCACGAGCGGGGACTGATCTTCAACGGTGCAGCGCTTGATCCCCACGTGCACCTTTTGGGCACTCGTGAAGACGCGCCACATCTTTGGAGAGAGCTCCAGTACGGGGTGGCATTCATGGGGGTTCCTGGCTCGCTTGCGATACCGCACCCGGGCCGTCTGTTCAGCTTCGGCGACGTCCTGCAGAAGGTTTTAGTTCTGCGCTTTAAGGAGATCCACAATCTCCCCGTCGCCGTAGCTGGACAGCACACCCTTTACGCATACCAACGGGTTGTTCGGTTTTGTTTCGTGGACCTTTAGTCCTCCGTTTTTCTTAATCTGGTCTTTGACCAGACCAAGATCCGCCTTGCTGGCGCACCGCAGGACGACCTTCTGGTTACGGGCCTTCCTGACTGCGTCCACCTTTGCTCCGGTGGTCTTCAGGTCCAGGGCGACCCTGATCCTCTCGATCACGTTCTCCCCAGTATGCTGGGGGTCCGTGGACGAGACGATCAGGGCGTGGTTGGGGTGTGTCGGAGGTTTGTGTTTGGGGGTACTGGCCACCTGGGCAAAGGTTTTAGGGCCCAGAGTTATTGGCGGAGGTTTGTCCGCTTTGCCCAGGTCGGCCACTCCCTTCCCTATTTTTTGCAGCTGTTGTCGGACCTCCACCACTGCGAGTTCCGCCTCCAAGTTCGGCGCCACTATCGGGGCGGGGGGCTCCTTGTCCCTCAGTGTGCGGAGGTCCTCTGAAACCGCCCTTAGTTTTTGCAGAATTTCCACGTGCTAGCACGGTTCCGGCGGAGGGAGGGGGGGAAGGGGCGCCGGCCTGCTCAGCAGCTCTTCGAGCTGAGCTCTTACCAGCCGGATTCCCTCCTCAAACTGAGTGTATGTGAGGGGGTCTCCGTCCGGTTCCGACGCCCGACTATGATCCGGGTCTGGCTGGGGTGGTGCTGGTTGCGCCTTAAGGCATTCCATCGCCCTGCGGAGATTGTCCAGCTGGTTTGAAATGCTGGACATTTGAGACCCCAGGTGGGTCAAAGCAGCACTCGATGGGTCCCTTTGGGGATCCGCCGGTGCCTCTGCCCACACTTTTCTAGTCTTTTCTTGCTCCGCAGTGAGCCTTGTTTCTATCGCCTTCAGCTCCCCTTTGACCTCCGAAAGGCCCTTCAATGCTTCGAGGGTCTCGTGGCCAAGCCATTCCCTGATATCCTTGGTCCCTTTTCTAGCCTCTAGGGTGTCGGTCCTCATGAGAGAGAGCTCCGTCTTGAGGGTCATAAGGTCCCTGGTGTGAGCCCTCTCGACACGCACGAGTTCCTGTGCATGTCGAGAGCGCTACTTCTCCAGGTTGTACTTATGCCTCGCCCTGGAGTCTGCAAGAGACTGGACTGTCTCGTACAGTCCCTGCAGACAATCCAGGGCGGTCACCTTGCACTCCCTCTTCATATTACCCGCCGCCTCTAGGGCTGTCTTCCCCTTTTGAAGGAGGTCGTTTGCCTCCCTCGTCGCCAGGTCCATCTCCACCCCTGTCCCCCGCCTCGGGGTACGGTATAGCATGCTCCGACGCTCCGGTCTAGGCCCGCAGGCCGCCGACGAGGCATCGGAGCTCTCTTCGTCGGTGATAATCTGGCGGGGGGGGGGGGGGGGGGGGGGGGGGGGGAAGATGCCGCACTGCTCCCACTTCAACTCCAGCTCAGCGACCCTGCTGGTACGCTCCCCAACTTCAGGGGTCCCAGGCTCCGCCGTGGCAAACTCCGAGACGTGCGTCTCCGCATCGGACACGTCCGATTTTGGGAGCTCTGGCCACGACGCCGCTTTCGATGTTGGGGCTGGGTCCTGTGGTGGCGTCGATGGACGTGCGCCTTTCAAGGAAGCTGTAGTGGCCGATTTTAGCGCTCTCCTGCGGAGGCTGGTAGAGGGCCCCGCGGCTGTCTTTTTGGCTACAGGTACGTTTTGTGATGACATTTTTTTGTGTTTATTTGTGATGGTGAGTATTACCAGGTATGTGTACGTGGATATATGCTTATAGTTAGGTGTTAGTTATAGCTTAGATTAGATTAGTTTGTGGTGAAAGTGGGGACAGGGTGTCGTTCCCGGAGGTCGGGACTGACCAGTCCCGCTGACGGCACACGCTCAGTGATTTGGCGCTCGTGTCAGCTGCCGCGCGGCTCTCCGGCGGCTTTTAGACAAGGACTGCAGAGCGAGTATGACAGTCCCGGCCACCGGGAACACACCTGTTTTATTATTTGGTGACACAGCTTAAGAAGTAATATAAAAATAAATTGATATTGCTAATGGGTGTATAAATTAGTAATCCACACAACAATGTGATTGTTGTGGTGTTACTAACATACACCAATTAGAGTTAGTGATTAGTGATTTTATTTTTATGTGGACTCACAGAGGGTCTTGGTGGTGGTGTGACGGCTGGTGTTGTGCCGGTGAGTAGTCCTCTGGTGATGTGTTGTTGTGATGGAGTTGAGTGTCCCGGCCTGGGAGGGCTCGATGTTTTTGGCCCTCGGCGGTGGATGGTGGTGAAACCAGTTGAGGAAGTTCCGGTGGTGTTGTTCTGGTTGTGTTGGTGAGGGGGTGAAAAAGTCCTGGGGGGGGAAGAGAGAAGAAAGAGGGAGAGAAGAGTGAGAGAGAGGAGTGGTATAGTAAGGGGGGTTGGGGAGGTTGGATGGGTGTTTTTTTGGGAAAGAGGGGATTTTTGGGGAAAGTGTAGGGGCCAAGTTATAGAGCTCGTCGAGCCCTACAAAATGAGCCCAAACACGGGGGTCCTAACCCTCTCGGGGGCAAAGTTATGCCTCGAGGGGGTGAGGTATGGGGGGGGGGGGGGGTTCGTGTTGAGGTTAGAGGGGGGGGTTTGAGGAAACTGTTGGGGCCAAGTTATAGAGCTCGTCGAGCCCTACAAAATGAGCCCAAACACGGGGGTCCTAACCCTCTCGGGGGCAAAGTTATGCCTCGAGGGGGTGAGGTATGGAGGAGGGGGGGGGGGGTTTCGTGGGGTGGCTGGGGGGAGAGGGGGGGTTCGTGTGGAGGCTAGGGGTGGGGGGGGGTAAGTGTGGGGGGGGCGTTGAGGTGGAGGGGATATCCCGAGAAACAAACAACAACAAGCAACAAGCAGCAAGTTTACTTACACGCTGGTTTAAACATTGCATAATTCCGATGAGCAAAAAATCACTGTTTGATGCCAAAAACACGCTAAGTGTAACTGCGTCAATTCTGGGCAAATTAATTGCTGTTTGCTTTGACATATCCAGGTTCCATGGTTGTTCAGATGGTTCTTAATATTTTTCGTTTATGAAATGGCTGGAAAATACTGGGAATCTTAAGAATACCTAGGTACTAAATTTACGCACATTAAACAAAAACTAACACGGCCGCCCGTAAAGTCGCAGTCGCCATGTTGCGTTTGTGTTAATGTACCTACAATGTCGAACAATACAGTGGGGATGCCCCGCTACCGCCGCTTGCGTCATCCTGCTGATAACAGCTATAATAAATTAATCTTGAAAATGTTCCGAACGGCGGTTCTTATTCTAACTGCTTCGACAACGGTAACGATATTACATAAAGTCATTAGTATTGACTCAAGAAGTTCGTATTATCAGAAATAGGTTTATGGTATAATATCGATTCCGATAAGGATTGATGAAACTAAGTAGCTTGTTAATACACTGCTATTGGTATAAATTAGTGAACTTACCTTAAGCTCGCTCACTCCTAACCAAATAGGTTTTAACTGTTCGAAGGGGCCGCCACCAGCTTGCACGCAGATCTGAACGCGGCGCAGGGTTTCATCATGGACACGGGGCAAGAAGGTAGGGTCCTGGATACACGGCCAAGTCTGGTGAACGGAGAGCCCATGGCTGCGGTCCGAATCTTAAAATCCATCGACTTCCAAAAGCTTCGGTGAGGCAGCGTCTGACAGAAAGAATCACATGTGGGGGAGCGCCGTCGTGTTGAAACCACATCAACGTACTCTGGGCTAGAGGCAATTCATCGATTATATCCGAGAGGTTTGTACGTAGGAATTCGTGACAACGAGCCCCCTTTAATCTTTCCGGAAGAAAGATTGGTCCAACCACGAGATCTTTGAAAATTGCAGTCCAAACATTCAGCGACCATCGATTTTGGTGTCCCGTCTGCTGCAATGCGAACGGATTGGTATGGGCCCAAATGTGACAACTGCGCCGGTTCCACATTCCGTTTCTGGTAAATGTGGATTCATCAGTCCTCATTATATTGGCAGTAAAATTAGAGATTTCGACGTACTGTCGTTGCAGCCACTGGCAATACCGACGCCATTCTTTGTCTAAACGCAAATACATTTTTTTAAATTCGTTCACCTTTTCAGTTATTGCGCCAACATTTACAGGGCTTTGGTCACACACAGTGTTCAGAACTATAAGTTTATGTTTAAAACAATGAGTAAGGACTGTTGTCAAAATCGTTTTTAATTCTATTTTTGTCAAACTATTCGTGAAATAATAAGCAATTGGCTGCTTGAAATTGTTATTTACGCCTTTTATCATAAAAACCAGAACATGGTCAGCAACCACATTTTTTAAATTACTGCAAGTAAAACCTTCTATTTGGTCTTTATGAGCCGCATAAAAAATTTGCGGGTTAATCGACATTTCGTCGAATATAAGACTACATAGCCTATCTGGAATTTCTTTTGTGTTCATAGTATTTTTTATTTTTTCAAAAATGATTTTATTTATTCCAGGAGTTAGTCTTATCTGACTCAGTAACCTTTTCATCGCTTTACTGGAAGGGAGCGTGAAATATTTATAAAAATGAGCGTAAGCTTTAGGGCTCTTTTTAAACAACGACAGACTTAATATTTTTTCTTCGACAGTAAATCGTCTTCCTTTCGACTTCTTTTTTGCTTGTAATTGCATATTCATAAATATTTGAGCCGGCTTTGTCATTTGCTGGAGAACTGCTTTAAATGCAACATTTTTCGAAAGGTTTGTTGCATTAGCCAGTCGCTCCTTAAATGTTCCTCCCCTTTTGCGCAAACGAATTATTTCAGTTTGAAGGTGCCTGACCTTCTTATGGAGACAATTTACAGTATGTAAACCGCAGGCGTATGTTCCAGTAACACCTGAAAATGACAAAAAAACATCTTTAAATAAATATAAATCACCTTAATTAAGTGTTGCTAAGCACAATACTCGAGAAGGGCTCTACCAATTTGGCTATTTTTTTGACGGTTGATGCATACGAGGTTTACCGGGGCAACAATGTGTAATTACTAAGAGGAACTACTAAAATAATAATGAATAACAATTTGAACCAAACTAATATAATGTTACAAAATAATACAGGACACTATTTTACGTAAAAATTTGGTATTTTGATGACAGAGATTTCAATTTTATGCATTTGTATAGAATAATTACCTTTCACAGATCGCTTTGATCTGGGTCTACCAATGACACTGTAGTGTCTACTAGAGCAGAAATGCAGTGCCTTTCTCCTGAAAAACAAAACACATCATGTAACTTATTAACCAACACAAATACCGACCAAAAACATCCTAAAAATTATATCAATTCCTTTGACAGCTGAGACCTGAGGAATTTGGGTCAGGGTTGAGGGTTGGTTAAACAAGGAACCGTGGCCCTGGCGGTCGCACAGGCAAGCGAAGAAACACGGGTGGGTTTTAGTCAGTAAAAGGCTGACACGCCCTTCCGCTCCACCCAGAGCGGGAGAAGTCATTTGATGATTTCCCATACTAACAAAAACAAAAGACCTGAGGAATTGAACCCCAAAACCGTATATTCTTCGATTGGATGTAAGGCCAACCAGTATAAGGTCATCATCCTTTACTATCACTTTTTATATTTATAGGGAAGAAAAACTTGTAAATTATTATTTTTTTTTTTTTTTTTACTTTATTTTGGCATCAAACAGTCATATACAAACAATATGTTATAATTACAGTTGGGTTCTTATAATAGACCTATAGGCCGACAATGTTACATAAGTAATTGTTAAAATAATGCAAAACTTCTTATAAGGAAAGACTACGGTTGGACGTAAATATGTTAAGGTACATAATATTTTTGCATCAAAACATGACTTCACTGAAACATATGCTATTATTAGTCTGAAAGGACGTTAACTGGCAAAAAAAAAAATTAAGTTTTGATTAGGTGATATATTTACTTTTTAGCTTTAATTTTAGGTTATTAAGGGAAATGTTAAAGAGGTCCAAATCTGTAAATTCTCTATTATAGTTGTTAGTGGAACGGTATAAGAATGAGTTACGAGTGTATGTTTTAATTAGTCGAGGAGGAACGAAAAGTGGTTTTGTACGTGAAGGGCGTACGGGTAGACGAGCATGTGCTTTTAGCAATATTTTACCAAGTAATGATGGTGAATTCGTTAACGAAGTCAAAATTTTGAACAACTGAATAATGTCGAATGTATCACGTCTGTTGCGAAGGCTTATTAGTTTATGCCTACGCAATGCATCTTCGTATGCAGTCTCATAAATATTAACCCGATAATTTAGTGATTTTAAAAACTTCTTTTGTATCTTTTCTATTCTATCGATATGAACTTTAAAACATGGACTCCACACAGTGCTACAAAAGTCTAAAATAGAGCGGACAAAAGAAAAATAAAGAATTTTTAAAGTCGTAATATCTTTGAAAGGTTTGCTGATTCTCAAAATAAAACCTAGGCTGCGAAAAGCGGAGCCGACGATGTGATCGATGTGATTGGTAAATGTTAATTTGGAGTCCATAACGGGACCTAGGCCCCGAATGGTGAAAACTCTTTTAAGAATTGAGGCATTTATGGTATAATCGAAATTGAGAGGGTGAGTTTTCCGCGTATATGACATTATGAAACATTTATCTATGTTGAGATAAAGTTAGTTTGTTGTACAGTAGTTATGCAAGTTTAATAAATCACTTTGTAACTTAGCGCAATCTGCGATACATTCAACCACTCTGAATATTTTTGTGTCATCAGCGTAAAGTAAATGGTTACTATGGTCAAATATAGATTCTATGTCATTAATGTAAAGGTTAAAGAGCAAGGGTCCAATATGGGAACCTTGGGGAACTCCTGAGGGAACAGGGAGGAATTGAAATAAGTAACCTTTAACGCAGACCGCCTGACTTCGATTTTTTATATAAGATTGGATCCACCGCAGTAAGTTTCCGTGTACTCCGGCAATCGCTAATTTTTCAATAAGCATATCATGATTAATTTTATCGAACGCTTTCGAAAAGTCAGTGTACACGACATCCACTTGTTGATTTTTATCCATGGCTTGCACAAGAAATTCCGAAAAATTCAACATATTACTATACACGCTACGATGCTTGAAGAAACCGTGCTGGTGCTGAGAAATGTGATTACGAAGGGCGAGTGAAACTTGAGATGTTACTATTTTTTCTAATATTTTTCCAAGAACACATAATTTTGAAATCGGTCTGTATTCTGTTACAATACCTTTTTTATTGTTTTTTGGTATGGGGGTTATAATGGATTGTTTCCATTTCCTAGGAAATACTCCAGTTTCAATAGATGTACGAAATATAATGGTTATTGGTCTTGCAAGAACCTCAGCGCACCTAGATATGAAAATTAGGTGAAGGTCATCGGATCCCGCACCTTTTTTGATATTGACGTCAAAAATCAAAATCAAAGCATTTATTTCAAATAAACCAGTTACAGGCACTTTTGAATTGTCAGAAGGTCGGTCAGTCAGTAAGGTGAAGCTAGTCGCCCATTCCAAAGAGTAGGTACCTATGGAGAAGAACGGGCAAGAAACTCCATGGACACTCTTTTAAATTATCAAGCTGTTGATACAAATATTTGATTACATCATTCATTTTGAAATCAATCGTGTGAGAACGATGCAGAAATATATTGTACGCTGAGAGCGTCCATTATGGAAAAAAATTACCACAACAATTATTCAGAAATTAAAATACGCCGTAGCAGCTAAGAGATGACCAGTCCCCTCTGACGGCGTCCGTTCACGAACATGACGTATGGATC
Source organism: Sesamia inferens (assembly GCA_037179545.1). NCBI lineage: Eukaryota > Metazoa > Arthropoda > Insecta > Lepidoptera > Noctuidae > Sesamia > Sesamia inferens. The sequence continues at coordinate 7,454,582 of CM073935.1, read as the reverse complement.
AGCATCATTCAGCTCAACCATATTGAAGGGAACCCAATGATCCAACACACACGCCACCACCAGCGAGACACTTGAGTGAGCATGACATACTCTCAACAGCCATAGCACTATCAAGTCAATAAAAGACTAACCCAACAAATAGATGCTTTACAGCAAGTAGATCGTGCTCACACGTGTTCCATGCAATTATACAATACTAAGAAATTGAATCTACACAATGCAAAGACAGTTTTGTTCAAGGTTCAGCAGCTCCAACGGTGTTCCCGAATGCTAAGTTTAGCTCCTGTGTAGTTGCACCAGTGCCGAATACCCCTGTCAGCGATGCAATTCCGTAACGTATAATATGCCTGGCTACATAGTGTGTACTGGCTTTAAGTTAAAAAAAAAAACAAACAATTGCAAATTTAACTACAAGAGGAAAAATCAAAGAACAATCAGTGTAAGCATAGAAATCGGACGCAGCTCAAGCCCAAGCCTTTTTGTCGTCAATATAATCTTTAACACTATAAAATGCTTTCTGACACAACTTACGTTTAATGAAAGATTTGAATTTATTCAGGCTCAGATCTTGAACCACCTCTGGAAGTCTATTGTAAAAATGTATACATTGGCATCTAAAAGAGCCACCTATTTTCTTGAGCCTTGTTGTAAGTACAATAAATTTGTGCTTGTTCCTAGTATTTATATTATGGACATCACTGTATTTTTTAAACAATTTTATACTTTTATGAGCATACAAAAGATTTTCATAAATATATTGTTACATACGTTTTTTAATTCCTTTAATACTTGTTTAAAAGTAAGGTTGATTGTGCATATAATATATATAATCTACAGTTGAAGATGAGTTACAGCTGTGAGGGTAGGACTGAGAAGTGGTTGAAACAAAAACTGAATTAAAATAATGATTAAAGGCATCACAAATCTCCTCACCAGTAGAGAGAATCTGTCCTTTGTACATCATCCTTTCAGGTTTGGTATTAGATGCATTTTTTGATTTGACAAATGACCAAAAGGAATTAGGGTCTCTCTTTATGTTGTCTTCAGAATACTTAATAAAATTACGATAGCAATCTTTAGACATTTTTTTAAATTATCTATAAAATATTATTAAGTAAGAATTATTAATTACCTGATGCAGAAGTAGATGATTGGACATAGACAGGATCTGTGTGAACATTTTCTGAGACTGCTCTTCTTGACATTCCTGAAAAATGTTAGCAAATAAACTTTTTTTTTTTTTATTACACTGCTAAAGTAATCTTACAAAATCTTAAGCTTTTGTAATAAAAATTCATCAAAAAATTAATTATAGGATAGAAAAGCTTGTAAATAATTATCTATAAAATGTTACTAAGTAAAAACTATTAAGTACCTGATGCAGAAGTAGAAGGTTGGGCATAGACAGGACCTGTGTGAACATTTTCTGAGACTGCTTTTCTTGACATTCCTGAAAAATGTTAGCAAATAAACTTTTATTTTTTTTATTACACTGTTTAAGTAATCTTACAAAATTTTAAGCTTTTGTAATAAAAATTCATCAAAAAATTCATTATAGGATAGAAAAGCTTGTAAATAATTATCTATAAAATGTTACAGTAGCTATTTATTGGGGGTTCTGGACCACCGGAAGTCCAGCGTAACTAGACCCCTGTGTGTATGGAGTTTGCTAGGAGCGCGCGACCAGGTTATGTGGGTTTAGGTGCGTTTGCGGTTGATTTTGCGGTTGTAAAATGTTTTTTTTTTTTTACTTCGGACAATGTTGTAGTGTGTTGATAAGGAACATTTTCGTGAGAAATTGATAAGAAACAATGTTGCGTTGGTGATGCTCAACCTTATCTTATCAACCTTGCGGTAGCGCGTTGATAAGGGTTAATGTCGTGAGAAATTGATAAGAAACAATGTTGCGTTGTGGCGGTCCTTGACCTTCCTGGGGGCACTGATTGGTGGATTGGGGAGTGAGGCAGGTGTGATTGACGTGGTGGGGGAGGGGGCGGCCGATGTGTTGCGTGATGGTGGTGTTGCGGATTATTTATCAATTTTGTTATATTACTCAGGTTAGCTGCATCCTATTAGAAATAATAAAGAAAATTTAAATATAAAACGAATGATTAAAGGGCTTTATTCTCATTAACTTGATGTGCTTCATATTGATTAGCAGTCTTTAAATAATAATTATGGAGCGTGAGAAGATGCAGTTGTTTTGTGGTTCTGAGAGAAAGAAAAGAGCGGAGGGAAGGGATGAGTGTGGTATACGCGTACAGGATGACTCAGTGAGTAGTAACCCTACAACCTCGTCGTTGAGTAGAGAAAACATAGTGAGGAAGATGTATCAAACAGCTGAATTTCCATTTTTCAAGTTACAATCAAGACGACTGCTCACTTTCGAAGATTGGCCTGTAGGTTTACGCCAGAAGCCTGAAGATCTTGCAGAAGATGGTTTCTTTTATACTGGTTATGGAGACAAAACTAGGTGTTTCCATTGTGGTGGAGGCTTAAAAGATTGGGAAGAAGATGATGATCCTTGGCAGCAGCATGTTCAGAGATTTAGTCAGTGTGCTTATATCAAGTTCAAACTTGGAAAGAGTTTCATGTAAGAAAAAAATGGGAAGGTTAAAAGTAAAATAAAAGACTGTGTACTACAAACATAATGAATTTTATTTGATTATACTATAATGTCCCCAAGCCAGTGTGTTTATTCCATCCTCAGTAATACATCTTTTATCATCATCACTAGAAAGTACTTTTCTTCTATTAATTTGTGTATAAACATGATGCTTATCGCTAGCAAATGTATACATGTTATCATATTTTACATAACCACAATCAAGTGCTTTTTTATAATTTTCGAAATGTAACTTTCTTACAATAGGAGCGGAGGTACCTTTGTTTCTCTTTACAGTCAAATCATTTAGTAAAACATAACTATACATTTTGGAACGTAAAACAACAAACTCTTTGATGATACAACCATTGGTTTCATCTTTAATGAGACCGACGACCTTTTTGTTAACTAGTGGTAGATTATAAACATTGTCCTTGGGGAAATCAGAGGTGTCAAATCTAGCCTCTAAGTCTTGTCTAATATCTTCATAAAAATCTTTAGTTGTGATTTGATAGATGAAAGAATCCGTATCTGTGTAGAGCAGATGCATATTATGGTTGTATTTAGGTAGCATATATGAGTAGTGAAAATTATACATACCATGTTTGGAAAGTTCTAGTACAGTGAAACCAGCATAAATAGATTTATTGTATAATATTTTTGTTTTGTTCATTTGTACTGCTACAAAACCTTCGGAGAAAATCTTACAGCTATGAAAATTAGGATGAGCTATGTATCTTTCGTTCCGTTTCCGGTGCTAAAACTGTAAAGACGTGCTGTCAATAGCTCCCGAAATTTAATTTAAATACGTGATAAAAATAAGTGCGCCCGTGTTAAAAACATAACAGTTGTATCCAATATCGCCTGCAAGTACTCGTCACTAAAAAGGTTTCTACGAAAAGTGCAAAATAAAGTGAAATTTACTCTAAAAAAATCGTAACGAATTTGGAGGTTATAATTAGAAAGACAAGGGGGCCTAGACAAAATCCAAGCGTTTTCCGTTCAAACGTCTTCAATCCGCGCTAAGGAGTTAACGTTAGCGTGTTGAAAATGGTAGACAAGTGCCATATGAAACCCCGAACGCCCATTCCGCAGTGTTAACCGATACACTCTATAATTAGTCTATGAAATATTGTGTAGTAAATGTCGGAGTGACACTATTGCGTTTAAAAATTTCCATATCACTGTCAGACGCAGACGCGCGAATAATTTTTTTTTTATAAGTTTTTAGCTTGGTTACTAGACTTTTAAGCCAACCTTATGTTCAAAAGTGTTTTGTGCGTTAAAAGTAATTGAATAGGCTTTAAATACTTTAAGTTTATGTAAGGATTGTGATTAAATTGTTATATTTGAATTCCTTGAATATTAATATTGTTAACCGATCAATTATTCCTATTGCGATGAGTAGGTACCTAAACAATACATATATTATTTGTAGATGGAATTTAGACTTCGTGTGAGTCCCGGCAAATTAAATTTTCCTATTTATTGAAAGTTTCTACGATGTTCTACCATTTATTTCATATTCCTATCCCATTTTAACTAGTATCGGACCTACTTGAGGTTATGGAATGCATAACGTAAACAAACTCAAGTGGTTCACTTAAATGATTGTGGTCCTTTCGTTTGTTATTTCTATAAATATAAACTCTATTCTAAACTTGTTTCTTAGATGCGGTATTAGAATGCTGGTAGCTAACTTTGCCCCTTATTCATAAACGATGTTTAAAGTTAACTTTACACATCGCTTATGAATAAACCCCTTAATCACTGGTGTGTTAAACACACCAGTGATTAAGGGGTTTACTTATATACGATTAAAGTTGAGTAACGTGCAAACATCTAAAATGTATGGTTAAAGAATGGCTAATATCACTAGTTAACTTTAAACACTGTTTATGAATAAGGGGGTTTATGTTTACTGGCTTTTATTCTTATTGCACACTAACATTATAATATTTAGCCATGGTGATCTTTCAAGGCCACAACCTGGACTTCAAGGAAAAGTAAGGAGTGAACGTCTGTGGCAGGAGTTAATGGATGTTTTTAATTCGATGGGTGGAAGTAGTGTCAACAAGCATTTATTTTCAATTAGATTTATTAGTGTATTTTTTTATATATAGTTCTTCTTTCATTTAGAGATCAGAATTAATAAAATGCCTAAATAAAAATCTCTAAATGAAATAAATACATTTTAAAGAACATAAAATCTCTTTAATTTTAATATTGCTTCAACCTTAATTTTTGAGCTCTGGATACATTACTTTTACAAATCACTTAAATACCATAATATATTACAAAATTAAGAAAGAATAAAAAAAACAAACATATTTTAAAGAACATAAAAACTATTTAATTTGAATATTGCTTTAACCTTCATTTTGGAAATGAGCTATTGTTATATCACTTTTATAAATCACTTAAATACGGTAATAAATTAAAAAGTAAGAGACAATATAAAATACAAACATATTTTAAAGAACATTAAAACTTTCAGTCTTGATATACCTTCATTTTGAAAATGAGCTTCTAATTTGTGAAATCTATATAATATAACAAACATTGCATTCACAAATCACTTAACATTTATACATTAATAACTAAGAAAGACTGGACTAGGTACTAAAATTACGACTCTTAGTCATATTTTTAGTAGGCAGTTATATGACTGGATAAAACATTATTCAGTGCAACTATAGGATGGTAATGCAAGGTCCTGTGTCTTAATAAACACCTCCAACGTGATTTGAGCAATACAAAACAGCACTCTATACAATTCCTTGCTTGTACATGTCGCTGGGTATAAGTATCTTTGACAGAGCCAGGAACTGCAAATCATCAGACAAGGCCGCTGAGGATATCCAGAATCACCTTAAAAAACATTAATAAATATTAGCAGTATTATGTAATAGTTATTGGCAACACAACTAATTATTTGTTACATAATTGTTTTGGAAATAAAATGTTTTAAATAACACAAATATTAGTCATTAAAATAAAAAGGTAGGGCAGGGTACACCAATGTGCTCAATTTTAAATAACATAGAAAAAGTTAATTTACCTAATAACCATTTTGGTGCAATTCTTGCATAAAACTTTCCATTCTGCTAGATGCCCCTATGAACCAGTCATGGGTGGCTCCACCTAACTTCAAATTGATATTAATAATTTTTAAATTACTATCGCACTCCTGTAGACAAAGAAAAAAAAAATGGAACATGATATAATAATCCTATAAAATATGTTTCTATAAGCAATTATAGAAATGAAATAATAATATTAATACATGGTTTAGCCACAAACATATATACTTACCAATTGTTCATTCAATGAATGGTAACTTTTCCAATTAAAAAATAATCGCTCTTCTTCTGATGGTTTGATAATTGCCACATGAGTACAGTCTATGCATCCAACCACACCTCTGATAGTCTAAACCGCCTCTGGAACCAGTTGTTTTGGAAATATAATAATGTTTTGTTTATTAAAGTAGACAGATTTATTCCTACTAGGTACTTTGATTGAAGTGTGCATATATTGCATTTTCTAAGTACCTATTGTCATTAAAGAGGTATATTGTTTAATATGAATTACTTAAGAATATGTCCCTAATAAAAATTATGAGTTGTCATACATTAACTTACTCAAGTCTTATTTGAGCTCGTTGTACTTGCAACCTTGGAAACACAATCTATTTATTTACAATAGCAGGCTGGCACAATGCTTTAACAACTGGGCGTACCTATACACCTAGTAACTGTTCTTGGACTTTGATATGAAGCCGTAGCGATGTAAAAAGCTAAGTGTACACAAATCCTGAAATATGATGAATTAATTAAGACAATTAGGGCACTTTTATCTTAAGTTGGAAGTAAGTACACAACTTACCTTGACTTGAACACTAATTTGCCTGCTGCCTTTTAATGATATTTAACGCCGAAGATCATCACAAAGATGCCAAAAAGTTTGTTTATCCAGCCTAAAACTATAAATAAATTCAAATTCCGACATCTCCACAATTTGCTCCATGTTACGGCGATTTAATCTTATTTGATGCTTTTGCAATGGTGCTTCATTATTAGTCGCCCATAATAGTCTCAAAGTATGCATTTTCACTAATTAATTTGAATGAAATAACCAAAAAAAATACTGTTTATTACTAATTTAAGGTTAACGTGAGCGTCCTAGCTCCCGCTAATGTAGCGTGCCGCGGAAACGTTGAAATATCATTAGTGTTTGTCAAAAGTGGCTTTTGTCTACCATTTTGATGAACAATTTTGACGTTCATATGTCACGCTCGTTTCGGCGTTCCTTTGCGCATGACGAATGGTGACTTGTCTACCAATTTAGCAGCAGTCACGTGACATCTGTTAAGCAAACGTCAATTCCATACATTTTGACTTTTCCGTTGGCGTTAACACTGACAAAAAAGGGATTTTGTCTAGGCCCCAAGTTCACCAACATAACGAACTGACACCTCAAGCAAGCCCACCAACACACCGAACTGACACTTGAGCAAGTTCACCAACTTAACAAACTGACACTTCGAAGTACACTGCGAGTTAGCACGAGAGTAAAGTAACTTTACTGAACGAAACGCTCATCCGCCATAATGGGTACTGAACTGTCAAACGAAATGTCACTACTCTTTGACAAGTTGAAAGCAGCACTAGATCAACAAACAATACAAATAACAGAAAACATTACAAAAACGGTATTAAAAGTAGTGGATGAGAAAATACAACCAATAATAGCGGAAAACGAACGACTTGCACGTGAAGTGGAAAAAATGAATAAACAGCTACAGAATCTGGACGTAAATGCAAGGAAAAACAACATAATTTTACACGGGATCCCAGAACCTAGCACCGAAAAATACGAAGATTTAAACGCTTTGGTAATTAAAACAATAACGGATTTGGATGTACCACTCGAAAACAGTGAAATAAATAAAGTACAACGCCTTGGCAAAAAAAATGGATAGTGAAAAAATAAGACCTATTCTGTTAACAACAACAACAATACAGAAAAAAATTCAAATTCTTAGGAATTCTAAATTCTAGAATTCTATGCCTTATGTTTAATTAATTTATTCAGTCAACGGTAGCCGTTGCATGTTGTGTTTTCTATTACTATGTAAGTTATCCAATCTGTAATTAATAATACAATAAATTAATTACACATTGGTACCCAAGGGAAAAAAGAAAAGAGACAGACAGCAAAAAAGATAGGACGACAAGATTGCCTGAGTAACATGGAGTAGAGTAACCGGAGAGAGAACAGAATGGAGTAGATTGGAGGAGGCCTTTGCCAACTGGCAAACGGACTTACAGAAAACAAAGAAATGTTTTTATGAATATTTTTAGATGTATACAATACTATCATAATCATAAGTATATTAGTATAAGAAACTTAAATGTAATGTATGTTGTCCGAATAAAAGGCTTTATTATTATATGTATCTTTCAGCACCATATTTGCATTTTGTCTTTATTTTCTCATCACCACATGTTACAAAGTTTCACATCAATTCGCTTCCCTACATTCTCTATGGTTTTACCGAAAATCGAATTGTTCATGAGCTTATAGAAGTCTTTTTCAAATAAATTTTAGCCAATGTTCTTTTCTGTGTGTTTAAATCTATGTAGGGCTTAAGCCATGGAGATTGCTGAAACGATAAGATCCTATAGATTTTTTTACAAACTAATCCATGTTCTATACATTGCTTCAAGTTCACATAGTGAATTACATAATTGTGTTTGTTGTTGAGAGTAAGTAAAAGCTTTTTAGTTTTACCATTTGGTGGTGTTTTTGTTTCGGCACAGAATGGATAGTTATTGTGTAAATCATGTAAACAATACGGATACTCCAGATCCACTTCCAAAATGTAACCGATATCTGAATCAGGATGCTGTGCTAATATATCGAATGAGTTAATTTCATGATTCGTTAACCAAACAAAGTTTGCATAAGGCAGATGTTGACTCATAGCATAACATACTAAAAAAAACGTACTAACGTACTAAATGTACTTTTCCTTATGCTGTGGTATACACTCAATACACATGCCATCTCTTGAGGCTAGCTCCTCCTATCGTATCCGCTTAAATTATGAAAAAATATGGGAATGTAATTGGGTAGAGAATATTTTAAATTACATTGTTGATGTACTACACCTCTAATTTTTACTGTGAGATGACAATGATCGATTACCTTTTGATCTGATGATAACAATGGTTGCTCACAAATATGACACTGCGTGGATGTTTTATCCATTATTAAGTTTTCTTTATCATCATATAATATTTTATTTGAGTAATTATCAGTAATATAACGAGCATCCGAATAAATAAAGTCAACAAACTTTTTAACGCAGTCTTCACCACGATATGTAATAAATTTACATAATGCATTATCATAGTTACAGTGTATGTAGTATGCGAAAGCGCATGGAATGTGCTCATGACTATAATAAGAGTTTTTAATTTCCTCTATTTTGAGGGGGGTTAAAATTGATTCAAAATCTGCATAGATAACAAAAGGTACAGAAAGTTGATGACTAATATTTTTAAAATTCAAATATTTATCTTCGGGAGTAGGTAGTTCTATTAAAGCCTTTTCACATCCTAGCACTCTATGATGTTCAAGTTTAAACTCACTAGTGAAATATTGCAAGCAACCATCACAGAAAAAGATTTTATTTTTATGATATGTCATTTGAGAGCGTATTAGACGAGACATGACGAGACAACTTTCGGTGTTCTATAGGATACATTCTGGGGAGTGTGCGAGGGAATTGCACGATTTAATTCCCCCATCTCCGTTCCACCATCGGACGACCCGTCGTACGGCGAGTTTCCACCCTTATGTTGTTAACACCTCTACGATCCGGACGAAGCGTTTCGCCTCGTCCTTTATACCGCGTACATCGAGGGACTGGAACAATCTGCCGGCGGCGGTGTTTCCGTCGGACTACAATTTGAGTGTCTTCAAGGCTAGAGTGAATAGGCTCTTAATAAACTAGTGCGCTTTACCATCAACGATTGCGTCACTGCTTACCATCAGGCGGGATTGCGGTCAAGCGCTGGTTTACATTTTAATAAAAAAAGACAAATTTTTTATCCAACAATAATGGACTTTACCGCTATGTTTAACATCTTCATAAAGTAAGAGATTAACGTGGCGATCGTTGGTTTTAGCCTTAGATATATACATGGGCACGATATTTTCGTCCACACTCTTTTTTGTTGGTTTTATTGTTTACAGGTTTGTATTTATATATACTCAGGCGGGGACTCCCCATCACATTGGGCCCGAGGTCGTGGTCCGTGGACGAGACGATCAGGGCATGGTTTGGATGTAGTTGTGGTTTTTGCTTTGGGGTGCTGGCCACCTGAGGTTTATCCGCTTTGCCCAGGTCGGCCACTCCTTTTCCTATCTTTTGCAACTGTTCGCGGACCTCCACCACCGCGAGTTCCGCCTCCAGATTTCGTACTGGGATCTGGGCGGTCAGCTCTTTTTCTCGTAGTGTGCGGAGGTCCTCCGAAACCGCCGTGAGTCTGTCCAGTACTTCTTTGTGCTTGCATGGTTCCGGCAGAGGGAGGGGGGGAAGGGGCGCCGGCCTGCTCAGCAGCTCTTCGAGCTGAGCTTTGACCGGCCGCATACCCTCCTCAAAATTGGTATTCGTGAGGAGGTCTCCGTCCGGTTCCGACGCCCGACTGTGATCCGATTCTGGCTGGGGTGGTGCGGGTCTCTCCTTTAGGCTCTCTATTTCTCTACGGAGAATGTCCAGCTGGTTGGATATGCCGGACACTTGAGCTAACAGGTGGGTCCAAGCAGCACTCGATGGGTCCCGCTGGGGATCCACCGGCGCCTCTGCCCTTTCCATCCGGGTCTTCTCATGCTCCGCAGAGAGCTTCGTGCCTATCGCCCTTAATTCTCCCTTGACCTCCGAAAGACCCTTTAATGCATCAAGGGTCTCGTGGCCAAGCCATTCTCGAATCTCCTTAGTCCCTTTCTTGGCCTCCAGAGTGTCGGTTCTCATGAGCAAGAGTTCGGTCTTTAGGGTCATAAGCTCCCTGGTGTGAGCCCTCTCGACACGCATAAGTTCTTGTGCATGTCGAGAGTGCTCCGCACTGCTCCCACCTTATTTCCAGTTCCGCAACTCTGCTTGTGCGCTTTCCCACTTGTGACCCAGCTTCCGACGCCGTGCCCGAGATGTGTGTCCCCGTCTCGGACACGTGTGATGTTGGGAGCTCAGGCTCCGACGACGCTCTGGGTGTCGGGGCTGGGTATTGTGGCGGCGCAGGTGGACACGCGCCTTTCAGGGAGGTGGCAGTGGCAGTCTTCAGTACTTTTCTGCGGAGGCTGATGGAGGCCCGCGCGGCTGGCTTCTTGGCTGCGGTCGACATGGTATTTTGTGATGATGATGACGACATGATATTGTGATGTATACTTGTGATGACTTGATCAAACCGGGTGTGTATATGTTATTGTACTAAAATTACTTAGACTTATGTGTTAGTGGTTACCTACTTATGATTAGGTTAGGTTATGGGAAAAAGGTGTTGTTCCCGGAGGCCGGGACTGACCAGTCCCCGCTGACGGTACCCGTTTACGGACAAGGCGCTCGTATCAGTCGCCACTCGGCTCGACTAGTGTGAGGGAACCGAATGGCCCGACACCCCGTCACCACCAGCGAGGAACTTTTAGGCGAGTATGACAATCCCGGCCACCGGGAACACACCTGTTTCTATTTTTTGGTTATACAGTTTAAAGTAAGTAATATAGTATAAAAATGTTATGCTAATTGATATATAAATTAATAAACCTAACCAACAATGTGTATTGTTGTACTGTTATTAACATATACCGATTAAAGGTTTTTTTTTTTTTTATTTAGCTGGACTCACAGAGATGTTGATGTTGGTCTTGACGGCTTGTGTGTTGTGCCGATGTGTAGGTCCTCTGGTGATGTGGTGATGGGTGTTGAGTCCCGGCCTGGGAGGGCTCGATGTTGGTGAGCCCTTGGCGGTGGGTGGTGGTGAACACCAGTTGAGGGAGTTCCCGGTGATGTTGTTCCGGGGTTGGTGAGGGGTGAAGTAGTCCTGGGGGGGGGGGGGGGAGAAGAGGGAGAGAAAGGAGAGGTATAGTGTGAGGTAGAGAAAGTTAGGAGGGGGTTTTTTGAGGAATCTGTTGGGGCCAAGTTATAGACCTCGTCGAGCCCTACAAAATGAGCCCAAACACGGGTGTCCTAACCCTCTCGGGGGCAAAGTTATGCCTCGAGGGGGTGAGGTATGGAGGAAGGGGGGGGTTTTCGTGGGGAGGTTAGGGGGGGTTTCGTGGGGAGGTTAGGGGGGGGTTAGTGGGGAGGTTGGGGGGGGTTGGTTGAGTAGGGGGGGTGTGGTATACCAAGGGGTGGGGGGTGGGTTGAGGTGGAGGGGATATCCCGAGAGATGTGGCTTGGTCTCGAAGAGACTAAGAGTTAGAGCCCAATCTCGGGTGGACTGGGGTGGGGGGTTGAGGAGACCCTCAGGACTCACCGCAGCGCTGAAGATGGAAGGTGGTGAAGTCTTGAAGGCGTCTCGGCGTACTCCTCGGCCGGCTCCGGAGTCTCCACGTCGGACTGGGATGACGGCGATAAACACGTGGTTTTGGTTTGGTGGTTATGTGCACACGGTCTCAGAGGTTAGGACCACGTGCTTTTGGTGTTACTTGAACCCCCTACAACTCTGTTGATTGTTAACCGATTTTGACGGTGTTTACGCCGCCGGATCCGCCGTGGTGTGCTCTCGCCGGGTGAATGGAGGAGACGATATCCGTTGCGCGGGAGGGATGTTATGAAGCCGCAAAGTTGTCGTTGAATAACTCCTTAACCACTTTGACTACAGACTTGCCCACACTTGTCTGGGTGAATTGACACTTTCCCAACCTGGTGTAACACTTTTCCGCCTAATAACTCGACTCGGTGTATTTTTTAGGAATTTTCTCCGCGGAGTAGATGTTGATTGTACGGCGTTAGACCGGTTACTCCTCCGGATATTTTTGGATTTAATACCATACACATTGATATTCATCGATACTGGTAATTCCTGCTGTTTTAAAGACTGTCTCGTAGTGTGGGTATGATGTTATACGATCCCTGTGGGAGTCAGCCGGATAAAGAGCGCTTGCTACAGCCCAGAAAAAGCAGGCATTATCCGTGTTCTTTACATTCACATAGGGAATGCAATCCCGCAACAAATTTTCAATCCCGGTATTTGCGGGATTGAGGGGTGTCAGATCCAGGTATTTGCGGGATCTCGCATGTTCCTGAAAGTCTTTTAAAAACGAGAGGAATCCTGCATAATAAATGAATCTATGGAACTTAAAATGAAACTAAAAAATACTATTCAAACTATTTATTGAGAGATCAATGAAAAGATGTGACAAAATAATCAAAAATAGGTATTAAAAGGAAAGATTAAACATTATTTTGGAAGAAGCTGCGCATAAAACAAAGCGTTTCAATGGTTTTGTCTGCTAAACGACTTCTTACTTTACATGCTAAGTATCCGGCAGCAGAAAATGCTCTTTCTGCTTCCACGCTGGTGGGCACGACTGTTAATAACGCATTGTATGCGAATTGTAGGTGGTACCTTTGAGCCCACCAGACTCCAACAAATGCATTTCTTTTTTTATTATAACTTCAAGCGAACAAATTCTTGAAGGAGATCGACAAGCGGTGTTACAACTCGTTAATGTTTGTTCGAGTTCATCTCTGAGAGATATCGCTTCAGGCTTTGCGCTTTCTGCTCTCATCATTGCGGCCACCGCCTACAGTGGTAAATCATCCTGAGCAGAGACAGAAGATGTTGAGGCCTCTGATGTGGTTAATGCTGCGTTTCTCTCATTAAATTGTAGTCTTTCGATAAGATTGATAATTTCCTTTCGGACTACACTCTTTGCAGGTAACTTAAAAGTTTCGTCGTGCATAAATGTAATTTTATCTTCTTCGTACTTTCCAGGGTCTTGTAAATACAATAAAACCGCAGTCATATTGGTACGTCGCTCTGTAATGCGTTTTCTTAATGCAGTAGCAAGTTTTTTGGCCAATACTGTTTCTTGCCCTTCTAACTTGATGATTACGAACCTCAATGTAGTTTCTGCTGTGATCAGATTGGACTCTCGCCGACACAAAACTTCTACAGCTAGTTTCACTGGCTGAAATACCCGTTCTAAGTCGGTTAACATAGTATATTCCTCTTCATTAAAGAAGTAATCTGGATTAGCAGCCAGGCCTAAATCAATAAAAGCTTTGGAGACACAAAATTTGACTTTATTGAAAGTAGTTATCATATCTGAAAGACTGGACCATCTCGTTTTACAATCTAACAATAACGTTATGTTTTTACCAAAGTCTTTTTAAAATATGTCTGCAATAAATCATTTTTGGTTGGTGACTTTTTAAAAAACTTGACAACTTTTCTCAGTTTTTGTATTATATCTGAGTATTCTAATGACAAATCTACTTCTCTCCTGAGAAGAACCAGATCGAAGCCGTTGTCCCCACCTTCAAAGTTATCGTCATCCGATTCTGTGTCTGATAAATCATTATCTGTCCTTACTTCACTGGTATCTTCTTCTATCACGTTTTGTACATTTATTTCGTCTTGTAACGTTTCAGATGAGTCTTGTTTTTTATATATAACATCAATTATAGCGAGCTGAATTCCATGGGCATAACATAGTTGCTGGTTGGGCTTGATAAGACAGCCAACTTTTATCATAACCTTGGCACCGTCTGTAGTAATATTGACGACATCCTCATCAAGAGATAGGTCATACTCTGAGAGTTTTTCTATTAACATTGTGACACAGGTTTCGGCAGGTAAGCTTCCAAAAATGCGCATCAGGCCTAAGTTCCAAAAAATAGGTTTATTTTTATCAAATGCGTGAATATTTATATTTAGAAAACGCCGATTTCTCAATGAAGTCCATTCGTCAAATGTTAGAGTAAAACGAAGGCTATTTTCTTTTAACTTCAAAAGGTCTAAACGAACTTTTTGTTTCAGAGTCATGCCATAATTCATAACCATAAGTTTTATCGAGTTTGGACTTGTAGGTAATTTATAACCACCGGCTTTAAAAAGCTCACGCAAATCTGACGAAGTGCAGAAAACACTGAACGGTAAGCCATCTTTCGACACCATTCGTGACAATTTATGTTCGACGGTGTTATCTTCTCTACGGAAATGATCGGTAATTTTTCTTTTTTTTGTCGACGAAGCTGAAGAATTAGAAGTGTCTTGTAAATTCTCGTCCTGTGTAGGTTGCTGACTTTGAGGAGTAGGTGGTGGTGCCGAAGAATCAGAGGCCGAGGCCGACGACGACGTCGCAATATCTGGATCTGATCGTAATGCCTCTTCTGGCGCCAAGGAGTCATTTTTTTGCTGCTGTCTATCTTATGTTTTGATTTTAAATGCACATGTAAGCCCTTAGTTGATCGACCTGTAGTTTTAATGATTGATTTACACAACTTGCATTTAGCCGTCTGGGAATCTTCCGCCTTTAAAAAGTACTTCCACACAATAACTGAACTAACAAAGTCTTTATAAACCATTTCGGTCATAACTGAGAACTTTTAAACTGTTTATCGAAAAAGGAAAGTCAATTAGTCCTGATTAAATCACTAAAACAAATAAAACTAAGTACGTTATTAGGTTACGCCACAATTGCAAATTATAACTGACAAAAAAGGTAAACAAACGTCGCGCGTGCGAAAGAAAGCCACCGCCCCCGCGCCCTTTCCCCCCCCTCCCGTCACTCGGGAGCATCTTTCTCGAGCGGAGCCGACCGAGTCGACTCAGTTCGCGCGCTTCCGCGTGCCGAACAACCCGCGGGATCCCGCTTGATTCGGGCGCGGGACTGATCCCGCAAAAATGATGCGGGATCCCGGTATTTCGGGATCCTGGTATCCCGGTATTGCATTCCCTACATTCACACATGCATGTTTACGTTGTATCCAATCCGGAAGCGGTATGTGAGTGGTAGCCTTTAACGGAACTTACTTGTTGATGTTGATTTCTAAAAATGCAATCTTCTCTAATGCCCATCCGCTGTTTCTTTCTTGAAACTCTTCACATTTCTTCAGAATTTTACCTCAGCACTCGTTATAGTAATTAGCTAAATCTGATGATTGTTGTAAGTGTATGTTTTTAGTGTTGAATGATTTCAAGTCTCGAATCACTTCATTCCCTCCTTTTGTTATAATATACGTGCAGAAGAGTTCTATGTTTACCTTAATATGTTTGTTTGATTTCACTTCCATTCTGAGCAGTTTTTGAACATTAGATGCGGTTCCGGCTAAGTAAATTTCTGGGTTTAATGTAGTTGATGCTCCATTGATACGGTAAGTTATGATTCTACACTTGAACGCTGAATTCACAACATACGTAAAATAATCTCCTCCATATTGTTTACATAGTAACTTGTGACGCTTCGTTCTCGAATGGGTAATTAATTGATTACTACCAACTTTCGTATTACAAAACGGACATTCGTACATTCTCATGATACACTATAATCACAGAACAAGTAGTGATGACGACTAAGACAACTGAAGACTAGGAGCTAACTGAATTTATATTATAACTATTTCCTTTTTGGTGGTTAGTAAGGTGATAAGAGAGATAAAAAAATATGCAGTCAATCATCTGCTATACATTTATTATTTTATAAAAAGCATGAGTAGAATAAATAATCTATTACAAAACATTTGATTTCTTGATCCACAACTGACATTTCATGATATACATTATCTACAATTGCATAGGCTTCAGACAATGATTTCACTTGAGCAAGCTTGAATCGTTTTCTGAAGAAATTCATACGGTTCTCATAGTAACCCTTTACCCTAAGTGTTGTAAACGTTAATCAAGACAATTCAGCAAATGATTCAGACACCACCACTCTTCACCACCGATGGTCATCGATTTCGAACCTAGATTATTTATAATGATTTTTTTTCTTTTTTCGACATGTTCAGACAGGTTTATATAATTGATCACTTGATTTTCTTGTTCCTGCTTCTTTGGTGAAGAAATTATACCAGATGTGAAGAATTGTGATATTTCAGAGACGTTTTCCATAAATGTCATGTTCCATTCGTCTTTAGTCAATGTTATCTGATCAGCAATATTAATACATACTTCCAGTAATCCATTAATTTGATTCGTTGGCTTCAAAAATGTTTTAATATATGGAATCTTGGAGTTGCGTACTTGATACATATTCTTGCAAAGTTCAAAATACATGAGTGGAATCGATGGAGTATATGATGATGACTGACTATTAACTCGATAGATATGAATAAAAAATATATTTATTAAATGTGACATCGTTTATTACGAAAAAATTGGCATTACAATCAATACAAAGAAGACATACACTTAAAAATTGACATTAAAATTAATAATCAGAAAATCAGCTTATAAAATCACAGTACCTATATTATCACGTTAATTGGTTTTCTGAATTAATTATTAACTTTATTTGAAATTAAATAACCAAAACATAATTCGTGATTATATAATGAGAACCTTGCAAATTATGTATGTTTTACTTATTACACATTATGGTTTTGACCGATAAAACCAGTCAAAACCACTTTTGACGGAATCACTTAGTCAAAAGTATTTTTGACCAGCTCTATTGGGCAAAAGGTCTTTTAACTGTTATTTTAGTCAAAAGTATTATTGACCAACCTGTTCAGTCAAAAGTACTTTTGACTCATTTTGTTAGTCAACTTTTGACTGGTTAAGAGTTTTGACTGCAACAGATACATGTTTCTACTTCAATTGCTAATGATTAACTACTTTCTCAACGTCTCTGATAGAGTTTATGAGGTTATTTTTCGAACAGTTTTTGTAAGAATACTGTACTCGAAGAGGAGAGTCATTTATAATTAGACAATAAGCGGTGGTATCACTCGCTACAGGTTTTTTAAACTCTAGCTCTACTTTGATATCTATAGCACCACCAACACCCGAATGAAGTGTATCAGATTGTCTGGAACAATCGATAACAATCAAAGGAGCTTTCGTTTTGAAATGATTAGGATTTATTTGTACGTTGGAGCTCTTCAAACTATAGTATGATTTTTTAAAATTGATGAATGCTTCATACAAAAGTGAAAATACTCCCTTTTCAAAGTCATTAGAGAATGAGAGCGAGGCCCCATTAGTGCGTTGCGCTGCGTTGCGTCGCGTCATCGCAACGGAACAACGCATTGTATGCCACACTTGTGTTGCGTTGACGCTGCGCCAACGCAACGCAAGAGGGCATGCACGCCGACGCAGCTGCGTCTCAGTTCAGCCTTTGCAATGGATATACAAACGTGTTCTTTTGTTGCTTTTATTACGGCACCGCCGAAATAAACGTAGAAATCATAGAAGATTCTGGATATCTCCTTTGATAGCATTAAGAAATAGTGATGGTCAGTTTTTTATGCAGGAATATAGGGAGTTGTTATTAGATGAAAAGACTTTTTTCAATTTTTTTCGAATGAGTGTGGCCAGCTTTAATAATTTGGTTGAAACCTTAAAACCACATATACAAAAGCAGTATACCAAATTCAGGAACCCTTTAGAACCAATTCAAATGATTGGTATTACATTGAGGCAAGTAATTCAAATATCATAATACTCGTAATGTTAATCAGTTATTAATTTATTATCTTTAAAAACAGTTTAATTTAAGTGTTACTATTAGGCAACAAAGCAAAGTTATAATCTTCTTCTTGACTATCATCAGTAAAATTATCAGTTAGTTATTTATCAGTTTGATATCCGCGTGACTGCAATGGTGTTGCTTGATACTGTTGTCCAGTTTGATATCCGCGTGACTGCAATGGTGTTGCTTGATACTGTTGTCCAGTTTGATATCCGCGTGATTGAAATGTTGTTGATTGAGTCTGTTCCCCGAACCGAATTTCGGTAATGATATTTATAACTTTGCTTTGGAACGTCAAAGTTTGTAATTCCGTAAAGCTGTCCAAAGAAGGCAAAATTCCTTTGAAAAATGATAAGTGGCGGTTTTCTTTCTCTTGCAATGCTTCTAAAGCTTGCGCCTCGAAATCATCTATTGCTTGGTTTGATCTCTTACGGCTTGCAGGCATGTAGCGAGAAGGACCTGGGGGTAACGAGGACATTTCTTTTGTAGGAAATGGAGAAGATGATAATGTGTTTTCATTTCGTTCCGTTTCTTCAGACACCATTTCAAGGCTACTGTCAGTTTTATTTTGGGCAACTTTCATCAAAAACAGCAACTGATGATAATAATGATATTTTTTCAATTGTTTTGCCCCTGATCCAGACGAACTGTTTTCTTTTATTTTTTTTACGTATCGAAAAAAGTTGTCCTTCACGCTTCTCCATTTTTTCACAACCTCGTTACCTGCAAAGAAAGAAAAAAATGTGTAAGTACCTAACTTGTCTACACTGACCAATCTAAATGGGCCACCCTGTTTATTTTTTGTGTTTCTATTTCAGGTACTTAGGCAGCGGAAATTCGATAAACGATTTGCATTTCAAATTTAAACGTGGAAGAGCAACAATTTCTAGAACTATTTCGTCAGTTTGTCAAGCTATATGGAAATATGTTCGACCACAGTACTTAGAAGAGATCACAGTAGAAAAACTACAAAATATTGCATTAGATTTTGATCTCAAAGCTAACTTTCCTCATTGCTTTGGGGCAATTGATGGGAAACATATACGTTTAATAAAACCAGACAAAAGTGGCTCTTTGTTTTATAATTATAAAAATTATTTTTCAATTGTTTTGCTGGCGGTTGTTGACTCAAATTATAAGTTTGTTTTTGTCGACGTGGGTGCATATGGTAAGGAAAGTGATTCTACTATTTTTAGAAATTCGACACTGTACAAGCTTTTAATGAGAAATGAATTACCATTGCCTGATCCACAACCACTTGGAAATGATCATAATAACGAGCCACCAATCCCTTATGTACTCGTCGGTGATGAAGCTTTTGGTTTAAGTAAGCATGTTATGTGCCCATACGGCGGATCCAATCTCAATGTGAAACAAAGAGTTTATAATTATCGCCTTAGCAGAGCTCGTAGATACGTGGAATGTGCATTTGGGATCATGGCAAATAAATGGCGCATTTTACATAGGCCAATTGATACGTCATATGATTTAACTATTAATATTGCGAAAGCATGTTGTGTTTTACACAATTTTCCTATACAACACGATGGGTTAAAACAACAAGACAATATGGCAATAAGTAGGTTCCTACAATTGAGACCCCATAGCAGTGAAGAATCATTAGCCGAAAATTTTATCAGAGATCAATTTGCTAATTACTTTATGAGTCCAGAAGGGGCATGTTGCAAAAGATGGCAGGCAGTTGCATGGCAGTTGAAAAAGATATAAATTAACTTATGTATTGAATTTACAAATAATATAACAAATACCAACTCACCAATCTTGTTCTTCTTTTGGTCCTCAAACTCGTCGTAATCTTGAAATATTTTTTTACAAACAGCTACCCATTCATTCGCTTTACGAAATTTATCACTGTAATGTTCGTGTGATTTATCCCATATAATGGGTCTTTCTTGGACCAAGGATATGAGAAAATCTATATCAATATCCTGCTCACTCATGGTAAGATAACAAATGTCGTTACGCTCGTCTAGCTTCCTCCTCTAGCAGTGCATCACTGTCCGTCGTCGCAGCGGAGCTCCGACAACGCAGCGCATCACCCCCCCTCCCGCTTCGTCTCTTGTCCGTCGATCCGTTGAAACGTCGCGCGCGACGACGCAACGGTCTAATGGGGCATGTTATAAAAAATGTATGGAAAACGACGCAGCGACGACGCTGCGACGACGCAACGCACTAATGGGGCCTCGCTCTGAGTCATACGGATAGTATTGAGAATTGAGATATAAACGAGCATTATATAAGTTGGAGTGATCAAGATACTCTTATCTTTGATTCCATCATTATTGCGTGAATGTTCGAATCCAATAATGACGTAGCGAGGTTTCTCCAATTGTGTAGTCGTTTTCACGGTCCAAATATGTTTCTGGGATGTTGGTAACACTGGATACTCATAAAGATCCCACGAGCGGAATGCAATGGGGATAGAGATATTATTCTCCACATACTTCAACAAGCGTAGTTTTTCTTTATCAGATACCTTAACAATAGGCATGCGCCATGCTATACGAGTTATGACAATCTTAATCTTTTTTGTTGAATCTTTGAGAATTGCGCAGTTTAAATTTGACGAGCTTCGGTTCAATATCAGTTCATTACTACTACTAACTATTACTTTATTATAATCCTCAGCGAACCCCAACAAGTGTCGAAGTGGAATAGTGAAACAGAAGACACCATCGAACTCTTTAAAACCATTAACATTCCAACCGCTATTTTCCAAACTTTTAGACTCCTCTTCTCCATAGGATAGCACTCCCTTCATTGCGGTAGTAATACCGCAATTCTTTTTTCTGTCAATCTCTACACCATTCAATTCATAGCGGATGTCATGAAACAGGTGAGTGGGGGCATTGTTTGTCAAAGCAGAAGATTTTGTAGTAGTTCCCTCAATTACCAACTGACTCTCACATGGTAGTACTATTGCATCTTGATCGTTGATACGGATCCGGATCTCATCATTGTTTTTATATGATTCACTGAGATATGAGTGATATTCAATACCCTCTATACTATCATCAAATAACACGCTATCTCCTATATTCAGAATCGATGATGATACCATTATTATTATTAGGAGTTTACTCGTAATCCGAGAGATTGAAGAAATAATACGTTATCTTTCGTTATCTTTGTTCTTGCTTCCACTTTTGGCTGTTGCTTTTGGTGAGATGTTCCCTCCAATTGAGAGTTGGAAAGACTGTGGTATTGTATTACCTCACCATTCGTTTTATAGATAATCATGAGGCTATTTTCCTTATATGCAAGCGAAGTGAAATGTTCTCGTTTCTAAAGTTCACAAGATTCCCTTCTTCGTTAACAATACACACTTGTAGATTTTGAATAGTATTCGTCTTTAACGGTAGATATATAAGATTTGGAGGACACTCTATAATTTGGTATCCAGGAGGTACATACGGTGAAAACTCGTGTAGCACATGGGATGATTTATTATTTATGAATGAACCTCGAACTATATTACACTTTACTCTTATAGTGTTTGTGATTAGTATGTTTATCGGTTGATTAGAGTAGAGTTATGCACTTGATTTTTGGGAAGAATTTTCCGAGAGAAACCAAAAATGCTTCCAATGCTGTTCTCTTTCTTAAAGTGTATATCATAATATGGAGAATAAAACATGCATTTCATAGTATTCGTATTAGCTAGTATATCAATTGTTTTATTGGGATCACCACCTGCTGTACTATTTATCTTTTGCTCCAGGTAGTGAATAATGTTATCCAACTCATAGGAGCCTTCAGGAATCGTAATAATATTATCCCCACAGTGAAATAGGTTGTTGCTCTTATCCACATTAGGAATAGAATTGAAAGATTTAAAATAAATCAAAGCACACTCGTATTCACCTTCACTCAGTTCGATAGGTGGTAAAAAGTCAGCACTCAATAAGGAATCCATACCATTAAGCGTTAAAGTAAGAGACATTGTCACAATCTAACAGAAGGATGTGAAATGAAAGATGTTTTTTTTTCTTAACGCTTATATGTTTATTTAAATATATATTTTACTTCACTCTAAAGTTATGATTAGAAGCATTTACCAAAAAACGTAAACATAAATGACCACAATTATATGTCTTATCTTTTTGTATATTGTTATAGTTATAACTGATTTTGATGACATCATCACCATTTGTCACGTATTTGAGAAACTCCCGTGGTGGTCTCAAATTTCCATAACTGTCAAAGTATTCACAATTTTGATATTTCTTCACATATGCTTCCCAGTGTGTTCCTGGCCCCTGTGAATCGTCCAAATTAACGATCCCCGTTTCATACCTCCATGGTCTTGATTTTACCTCCATGGTCTTGATTTTCGCTTGTTTAGAGCATCTCGCATGACTATACCCCGGAAATGAGGAATGTTCAGCTGCTTAACATATTTTACGAGCTCATAGTCGAGGAGGGCACGATTCGGTAGGGCTATGTTTAGTTTTTTTGGTACGGTGTCAGATATAGGCCCATACCTTTTTTGTAAGGCGCCATATACATACCCCTTCCTACAGCTACGGGTACTGTATTTTTCGATAAATCTTTCATTTTAACCATTTCATAAATATTTCTAGCAGCAGTTGTGACACCACCATTTAAAGATCCGGCAGCCGCCAACGCCCCCAGTATCAGTCGGTATCAATGGTAGAAAACCACCACTTTTTGGTAGAGGAATAACCCTCGGCTTTTTCACATTCCTTTTGTTATCCTTGATGCTTCTTTTAGCAGCTTTGATAGCCGTGCTCATCAATTTACTGATGGATATTTTTTTTACATTTACACCCTAACCGCTCCCATTATCATTACCATGTTGTTGGTATTTTTTCATCGCTTTACGTGCAGCTGTTATAACCTTTGTGAGAGGCATTCCTAAACTTCTTTTCACTTTCTGTTTCATTATTTTATTTACACCAAGCGCTACTAATCGTTCAGGTAAACTATTTGATTCTAGCCAACGTTTCTTCGCCGCTAACGCTAATTCCAAATCAGCTGTATGTAGACTGTCTAAGGATGAGTTTTGACTGTATGCAATGTCAACATCAACATCACCTCTCTTTCAGCGTTTTTCCAATTTTGTTCCGGGTCCGCAATAATTGTAGCCGGGTACGTGTAACTCGAATGGTAGGTTATTAATAAGTGTGTTAACTAAACTACAGCCACCTTTTATAAGTGGTTCATGAAGACTAACCTTATTTTTCTTTTGGACAATCATTTTAATTAAAAGAAGACTAGCTGCTACCTCTGCTGATGTCACTACTAAATTAAGATATGTAAAGCATGAGCATACAATTAAATGACTTATCAAAATGAAGTTTCAGAAGCAACCCACGTGTTTATCAGTTAAAGTTTGGGATATAAATTCAAAATACAATAGCGATAATATACACTACAGACATGGTGTACTCCTACCCAATAGTATCAGATGTCTAGCATGCGGTCCATCTGGTTGTGGTAAAACTAATCTTTTACTCACCTTACTGCTTGAACGAAATGGTCTGATATTTTAAAATGTCTACTTATACTCCAAATCGCTAAATCGTCCAAATCGCTAAAGGGTTCGTTGACCAGAGTTTTTTTTACCGCAGTCCAGGTATTGTTTTCTTTATGTGCTGTTAATTCCTCTTTAATCGCTTCAGGCCACTCAGCCTTTTGTGGACTATTCAGAGCCTCTGTATATGTTTGAGGTAATATTATATGTGCTGTTGAATCTTCCAATTCTTGAGATGGTTCATAGTCCGGGTCATCACCGCTACAACTCATTCACTCTCTGTTGTCGGGCTGTCAACTAGAGTATCATCCACATTGGATTCTTGTGGTTCACTCTCATTTCCATTTCAAACTTCATCATCCACAATACTTATCTGGGCAATATTTTTCCTTGTGCTTGGAACATAATGTTCATCAAACATTACATTTCTTGAGATAGTTATTTTCTTTGTATCCATATCAAGCATTCTGTAGTTGATATTGTCATAGCCCACTAGTATAAGTTTTCTTGCTTTTCTTTTCCAACTTTGTTCTTAATTGGTCTGGAACATTACAACTCATCATGCTATCTTCACTCTCTGTTGTCGGGCTGTCAACTAGAGTATCATCCACATTGGATTCTTGTGGTTCACTCTCATTTCCATTTCAAACTTCATCATCCACAATACTTATCTGGGCAATATTTTTCCTTGTGCTTGGAACATAATGTTCATCAAACATTACATTTCTTGAGATAGTTATTTTCTTTGTATCCATATCAAGCATTCTGTAGTTGATATTGTCATAGCCCACTAGTATAAGTTTTCTTGCTTTTCTTTTCCAACTTTGTTCTTAATTGGTCTGGAACATGAACATAGCCTATACTACCAAACACCTTCACATGTCCTAATTGGGGCTTGATACCGTTCCACAGCGTGCCATTGTCGGTATGTAATATTCTAACACTGTGCATGAATTTATTCTTTATCATAGCATTGTACTTTTTGAAGACTTCCATGACATCACTTTTATGTTTTATGAAATATACATGCCTGTAACTTGTTGCAGCATCTTTGAAAAGTACAAAATATATCATACCTTTAATAGAAGAGATACTAATCGGTCCACACACATCGCTATATACTAAGTCACCTGGCTGTAGTTCTCCTCGCTCTGATTTGTGAAATGGAAGCTTACACTGCTTCCCATATACACATGCTTCACATACAAAATTGTTGAGGTCACTGTCTATCATGTCCAGTCCATTCACAACACTATTTGCACTCATGATTTTAATTTGTTTCAAGTTAATATGTCCTAACCTTTCATGCCACATTTTTAAATCATTTTGGTTATTTTGAACCAAGTTACATGTATCTGGAACCACTGTTTTTATGTTCAACTCGTATAAATTATTTTCTTTGATATTTGCACTCATCACCACTTTATTGTCTTTATAAATCAGTGCACTTGTGTCCTTTTTAACAATAGAATAGGATTTTCGTGTAATCACACCTTCAGAGAATAAGTTTCTTCTTAAACTTGGAACATACAACACGCCATTCAGTACATTGGTCTCCTACTGCTCATTGACATATCTCTGTATCATAACTTTTCCAATGCCAGATACTTCCACAGATTGTTTATTTCCCAATGTCAATGATTTCTGGTTACCCTCAAACAGTTCCACAAAGAAATCCTTTCTAAATGTCATATGGGCAGAGGCACCGCTATCTAGAATCCAAGTCTTTTCTTCAGCATTACATGAACTATTTTCCACATTAAATGCTAACATATCTGCACCTTCTTGCTGAGGTTTTCTAGTTTTAGATTGTCTAGGAGCACGACATTCTCTCGCAAAATGCCCCCTCTTGCCACAATTATAACATTCGAACCGATGTTTATTTGCTTTATTCTTCTGATTTGTGTCACTGTCACTCGCTACTTGTTTAGGCTTTGTTTTCCACCCTTTATTGGCAACAAGGAGAGCGGTCTCCTGTTCCTCTTCACCTGCTAAGCTTACTTCTTCATCCAATAAACGTGCAGTTAAATTGACAATAGTTTGTTGTTTCGGGTCCAATGACATCCACGCTTGACGAAGTGCTCTGTATTTCGAAGGCAAAGTTCCCAATATTTTTGTTATGATTGCCATATCACTGATACCTTCACCACTTTCTTTCAGTTGTTTAGCTAATGTTTCCACTTTCGAAATGTGTTGAGCTACACTATCAGTCGGCGACATTTTATACTGATAAAATTTTTCGTGTATCAGCATTTTGCAGAGTTCACTCTTCTGTTCATATATTGATTCTAATTTTGACATGATCTCCAAGGCAGTTTCGCAGTTTTCTATTAGTGTAATTTGTTTGAAGTCCATAGAAGATGTAATGATGAACATTGCCATGCCGTCACTCTTCGACCATTCTGTACAGTCTCCTTGTGGTTTCGGTTTTGAAATATCTATTCCTTTAGCTTTTAGAGCACATTTTATTTGAAATTTCCACCGACGAAAGTTGTTTCCGTCAAATTTTTCTAGGTTCATTGACCGCGTGGAATCCATTTTGAGGTTATTTTGCCAACAATTTTTCCAACTTGATCCTGACTTTTTCTTTGCGGGTTTCTTCTGTACTTCTATATCCAGAGTTTCCTGGGCCCATAACCTTTTGGGTTATGCGTTTTATAATTGAAAACAACTTTTATAAAGGTACAAAAACGTATTTATTTTAAACAGTGATGCCACTTTGCAAGAACACTCAGCCATAGAATGTAAGGAAAAGTGCTGCCACCTGGCAGAAACTATTTGAAGTTAATTTTTTTTTAAACTATCTAATAGATATTATATCTGAAAGTTGAAGAAGCAATTGAAATGTATGTACCTTTATCGTCTATTAAATTACCGTGAAACTACTTAGCAAGAGATGTAGGACACTATCAATTTCATGTTATAATGATTATGTTAGGTACTGTGAGGACAAGATTGCTACCCACCCTAAATTTTTTTGGTGTCATATTAAACATAAGCGTAAAAATGAAGGAACTTATCCCGCAATGTTGTCCGATGGACTGAAATCAGTTACAGACGGCGCAGATATGTGTGAAATGTTTGCTACTCATTTTCGCTCTGTTTATAACAATAGCGACACCGTTAGGGATTTTTCTAACTATTCGATAGTTCGTGCCTATAGATAGGGACAGGGATTGGGTACCGTTCGATATCCTACGAGGCGGCTTGCGTCCTGGCCGGATCCCCGCCCTGGGACCTAGAGGCGAAAGTACTCGCGTCATTGTACCGATGGCGCGAGGAAGAGCGGACACGGGGCTCCAGTCCGGTGCAGCGGCAGATCGAGCTGCGCCGAGAGGAGCTCCATCAGGTCCTGGTGGTGGACTGGCGGCAGAGGCTCATGCGCCCTACCGCCGGCCTCGGTACCGTCGAGGCGATCCGGCCAGTACTCGACGACTGGCTCGGGAGGAGGCACGGCTCCCTGTCGTTCAGGGTGACGCAGGTGTTGTCGGGGCACGGCTGCTTCGGCAAGTACCTGCATCGCTTAGGCAGGGAGCCGGACGCTCGGTGCCACCACTGCGTCCAATGCGGGGAGGACACGGCGCAGCACACGCTCTCCGAGTGTGTAGCTTGGGAGGAGCAGCGCCGTGTCCTCACAAATGAAGTAGGAGGCGACCTGACGCTGCCGGCAGTAGTGCGGAGGATGGTCGGCAGCTCAGAGTCGTGGGACGCGGTGGTGTCCTTCTGCGAGGACGTGATGTCGCAGAAGGAAGCTGCGGAACGGGAGAGGGAGATATCAACTCCCTTCCCGGGCCGCAGAAGACGCACCGGGCGCCGAAGAAGGGCGGATAACGCCCTCTTCCGCCCCCCATGAATGGGTCCAGGGGCGAGGGACATGGGGAAGTCCCCGCCCCCCTATTGATGGACCCCGAGGTGAAGGCGCGCGCGAGTGTCAGCGCGCGCCTTTGAGGTGATGCACGGGGTAGTTTAACACCCCACTACCCCGTGCAGGAGAGGAGGCCCGGACAGACCGGGCCAGCACGAGGGTGGGGCCGTGGAAGAATTTAGACTCCCGCGGCCCCACGTGCGCTCGTGATAGAAGACACACCGGGGTGGTTTTAGTCAGTAAAAGTCTGACATACCCCGTCGCCCACCCCAGGGCGGCGGGCATCCTATGAGGATTTCCACACCGGAAAAAAAAAAAAAAGGGATTGGGTACCGTTGTCCTGAAATTGATGATGTCTACGTAAAGCTAAAGAAATGAAATGAAATCGTTTATCAAGCAAGTAGGATCACCGATCACTTTTACACGTCATATGTTTTTTTTTTCTTCTTTTTTTTTTTAAAACTAGATGAAGCCGGCATTTCCTAACTGACTACCTCTGAGAAGAAATAGCCGAAACAAACTCAGGGATCATCGTCTTTTTTAAAGTCCAGACATTAAAAATGAAAATGTTTACAATAATTTACGTTATAATTACGCATATTGCTTAATAACAATGCTTAACAGAGCGAGCAGCTCAGTCCCAAGCCTCTCTATCCTCTAAATAATCTGAGATTTTATAATACCCCTTTTTGCAAAGTTTGGCCTTTATATAGGTTTTATATCGTTTAATGGGTAAGTTTCGAATGTCCATGGGAAGCTTGTTGTAAAAGTGTATACATTGACCCATGAACGAGTTGCCTACTCTGTGGAGACGAGTGTGATGTACAGCAAGATTGTGTTTGTTCCTGGTATTTATATTATGAATATCGCTTATTTTCTTAAAATTAGATATATTTTTATGTACATACATAAGATTTTCAAATATATATTGCGAAGCTACAGTCAGAATGTTCACCTCTCTGAATTTTTCTCTAAGAGAATCTCTAGGACCAAGGTTGTAAATGGCTCGAACAGCCCTTTTCTGTAAAACAAAGATGGTATTGATGTCCGCACAAGTTCCCCAGAGAAGAATCCCATAAGTCATAAGACTATGAAAATAACTAAAATAAACAATTCTGGCTGTATTCACATCAGTTATCTGTCTAATTTTCTTAACAGCATAAGCGGCAGAACTGAGTCTACCCGACAGCTTCTCAATGTGAGGACCCCATTGTAACTTGGAGTCAATAGTCAATCCAAGAAAAACTGTCGACTCGACAGGGATCAACTCTACTCCATTCAGTTGAACATTGGTACTTAACTGCCTGACATTTGGCGTAGAAAATTTAATGAATTTAGTTTTTTTTTCATTCAAAAGAAGGTTATTTACATTAAACCAATGGACAACTTTCGAAAGTGCATTGTTAACTTCGTCAAAATTTGCTAGCTGACGCTTGACTTTAAAAATAAGAGAAGTGTCATCCGCGAACAATACTATGTTGTGATTATCCCTCACGTGATGAGGTAAGTCATTAATATAAATTAAAAACAAGAAAGGACCTAGAATTGAGCCCTGCGGAACGCCCATGGTGACCTCAGATCCTGCAGATTTGTTGCCATTAACATCAACCCTCTGAATTCGATTATTCAGATAAGAAGTCAGAAGGTCGAGAGCTCTGTCCCTTAAACCATAATGGTACAGTTTCCAAAGCATCTTAATGCAGACAAAGGTGCTGGTCCAGATAAGATCCCGCCCTTATTTATTAAAAAATGTGCCAAACAGCTGTCAATTCCCCTGCACATTATATTTAACACATCTTTACTACAAGGTGTATTTCCGTCATACTGGAAGCTCGCAAAGGTAATTCCATTGCACAAGGGCGACGACGAATCAGTCACAAATAATTACAGGCCTATTTCTATCCTGTCCACATTTGGCAAGACACTAGAGTCACTTATCTGTCCCTTCATTCAACGACATTTTCAGGGCTTTCTTACAGTGTTCCAACACGGTTTTGTTAAAAACAGATCCACTTGCACCAACCTGACCCTTTTTACTGAGGAAATTACCACAGCTCTGGATAAACAACAGTAGGTAGATGTTGTTTATATGGACTTCAGCAAGGCTTTCGACAAGGTCTCACATTCAGCACTTCTATACAAACTATCAGCTTACGGTTTCTATGGGCCCTTCTTTATCTTGGTTAATATCTTATTTGCGAGACCGAAATTTTTACGTCGTGATGAACGGATTTGAATCCGAAGAACATCACATCACTTCTGGCGTTCCGCAAGGCTCGCATCTAGGTCCCATTTTATTCATTATCTTTATCAACGATTTACCATCGTGCTTCTCGCATTCCAAACCATACTTATTTGCCGATGATTTAAAAATCTCAAAAGTCATAAACAACTAGAAGGATGTGGAGAAATTACAGAATGACATCGATCAAATAAGCAAATGGTGTGATAGTAATAATATGGTTCTCAACCAGGATAAATGCCATTTTATCACCTTTTCTAGGAAGCATGAACCTTATCCCTCTTCATATCGAATTAGCTGCAATAAACTTTCCGAAGTAAGCTGTGTTACAGACTTGGGAGTGCTCCTCGACAAAAAAATGACCTACGTTCCTCATATGGAGAATATCATTACGAAGTGCCTCTAGGATGCTGGGTTTTGTAATTCGAAATTCTAAACCTTTTAGAAAGCCGAAAACAAGAATCTTACTATATTGTAGTCTTGTCAGAAGTACCCTTGAGTATTGTAGCTCTGTGTGGAGGCCACACTATGCCACACATTCCCTAAGGCTCGAGAGAGTGCAAAAAAGATTTCTGTGGTACTTAAGTCGCGGTACAGCTAGCGGCGGTAGAAGGACCTCGTACCATGACAGGCTACATTTATTCGGGATGCAGACCCTCTCAAAGCGCAGAGACATCTTGGATCTTGTCTTTCTTTTTAAAATACTTCGAGGCGAAATAAACTGTCCACAGCTCCTTAATTCTTTTAGGTTTAGTGTGCCATCGAGATATCGTCGTCGTTTATTAAACAAATGCAGTGAATCTGTGGACGTACACTTTGACTCTTTGTCACAGTTCCGAAGGAAGTTGGCTGAACTAGATTAGTCTGCTCTACCTCTTCCCTTTTATTTGCTTTTATGTTTGTTTTTATTTTTAAATTTTATTACATTTAAGTATTTTGCATTTTGTAAAATAATATTTTTTTTTTTATCTGTGGAATGGATTAATACTTGTTATGTATAATTTTATTAACAACTGTCCATAACGCTTCTCTGATTGTACGCTGTAGCTACCTTAGTATGATGTGCAACTAGCTAAGATCTTATAATTATCAACTGTACATTTAAGTGTTGTAATAATAACTGGTGGCTCTAATAAATATAAATAAATAAATAAACTTCTTTTTCTTGTTCATGCAATGTTTTTTTCCTTATCCGCCGCCCCCTTTCTTATGCCGCCCGGGGCCATGCGCCCCCCCCTGCCCCCAAGCTACGCCAGTGGTGTCAGCCCACGAATGAAAACGAGATGATGATGCTAAGGTCCCTCTACTACTTTTAGT
Organism: Sesamia inferens; assembly: GCA_037179545.1. Lineage (NCBI taxonomy): Eukaryota > Metazoa > Arthropoda > Insecta > Lepidoptera > Noctuidae > Sesamia > Sesamia inferens. The sequence goes on along the minus strand of CM073935.1, from coordinate 7,423,324 downwards.
GTTGATCGTCTGCTGGGCGAAACGGTTAGTTTCGATTACGATCAAGTCTATGATATCTTTATCCCAAATGTCGATAAAAGCATCATAGGCCGAATCGTTCGAATCCGAATAGGCCGAATCTTTGACTGGGCCCCGGGCTGGACCGGCCCGGGACGAACACCCCTGAACGACTGAAATTCAGACATCCACGTAAAACTTGGCGACGTACCCAGGAGACGATCAGCAGCGTCGTCCATCCCCGTATCTATATCGTTAACAATTTCCTGCATGGATTCTGGTAACTTATCAGGTATCGGGAATGCCCTTCCTAGTTGTCATCGCCTCCGAAATGTCGAACTCGTCATCAAACTCACTGTCGAAGTCACTGCCGTTCACCACATCGCGCATAGGCGCCCTTCTTGACGATGTCGTCAATCCTGAGGTTGACGGGCGAACTTCAACTGCAGAGTTGGTGACAGTGACTTCAGACGTGATGCTGTTACTTGCAGCTAGCTCCGGCAGATCCTGCACCCAATGTCTGACATGCCATGGGTCCTCCCTCAGCAACTCCTCTGTTTCTTCCTCCGACATGTCCAATGCCTCCACCCGCTCGACTACACTAGAACTGCACGCAAGTACAATATTGTAAAAATATTACCTAAATAAAAACACGTACCAAGAAGTTACTCTATGAAGGAGAGCTAACTTACATGAGAGGCACGGTCGGCTTGTTTTGGACACATCTGATGCGACCACCAGGAGTCTGCTCCACGGGCACAGTCTCGCCCTGAATGTGAAGAGAACCACCTGGGGTCGCCGGGAGAATAAACGGGAGAAGAACCGGGAGGGATAGCATGAAGGCTGCTAAAAATATAAGAAATTGTAATTACTCCATTGAAATTAAATAAATATAGCAATACTTAAATAAAAAAAATACTTACCGCGGCGGTGTGGATGGGGATAAGTCTGGATCGGGGCGCTGGTCAGCTTCAATCAGCCCCATGATAATAGCCCGACGATCAACACAGTGTCTGAGCGACCCTCTTTCAGACGGAGCGGGGGTCACACTCCGCAACCTTGAGATCGAGGACAGCCTTGCCATGCTAAAAATATGATAAAACAATAACTTTACTAAAGTAATTGTCTACCTATAAATTTCATGATCCTAAAAAAGCGTTAATTCTATTTGAGGACATTTTTTGAAGTCTGTAAAATAAAACAATAATCTCGGAATTTATTATTTTTAGACTTGACAGATAAAAAAAAATGCATGAAATAATAAAAAATCCAATCAGCATAAAATCATAATAAAATATGTTCGATATTTTTTTTGCAGTTGGTACTTTGTACTCCCGTCGAGTCCCTCGTACCACGACGGCGGAGTTTTGACAAGTATAGCCTCGTGACCACCACCACCAAAACACAGACACATTTTGTTTTTTTTTTCGTTCGGTTTCGTGGTGTTTCCTTTAAAATGTTACTAAAATCGGTCAAGTATGAATCGATTATTCGAATGATACAAACAGATCGTGTTGCAAGTGCAAATAAACTCTCAAATACCATCATCCAATGGACCGTGGTCATGACAGTGGTTGTGTACCTATGAGGTACGGTTGACAATTCTGGCCATTTTTCTTATGTACCTATGGGGTATCATGCGACACTCAAGAGGTTAAGGCCTAATAGTACAATAGCCAATCCCTAATAGTAAATAGTAATATCAACTTTGTAGCAAATTAACAAAATTTAATATATCATTACTAAATCTCTTGAAACGAAAAAAAATTATAACGAGCAGCACCGCGCGGTTTCACTCGCGTAGGTTAGATAAGTTTTTTTAATATGCTCCCTCTTATTGGTCTTAGCGTGATGTTATATAGCCTAAAGCCTTCCTTGGGCTATCCAACGCAAAAAGAATTTTCCAAATCGGACCTGTAGTTCCTGAGATTAGCGCGTTCAAACAAACTCTTCAGCTTTATATATTAGTATAGATACGAGATACCAGCTACAGCCATGGCTCATGACTCCTATTATGGGCCCAGCAACTGAAGCGGAGGCTGCTAACAATGAGTGCCACACAAGAGCAAGAAATGTGGTGGAAATGTGTAATGGGCGCCTGAAAAATAAATTTAGATCGCATAGGCATCGCCGTTTGCACTACCAGCCAGAAAAGGCAGCTAAAATTATATATATTAGCATGTTGCACCTTGTACAATATGTTTTTTTGATTCATTTGATGGTAACTATACTTAATTTGCTCTCTTTGTTTTATTTACATATGAAAAATAAGAATTCTTAAGTAATCTATAGGATACATTCTAGCGAGTGTGGAAGGGAATTGCATGATTTAATTCCCCCATCTCCGTTCCACCATCGGACGACCCGTCGTACGTCGACTTTCCACCCTTACGTTGTTGACATTACTTTGATCCGGACGAAGCGTTTCGTTTCTTCTTATATATCGCGTACATCGAGGGACTGGAACAATTTGCCGGCGGCGGTGTTTCCGTAACACTACAATTCGAGTGTCTTCAAGGTTAGAGTGAATAGGCTCTTAATAAACGATCGCATCACTGCTAATTATCAAGCAAGATTGCGGTCAAGTGCTAGTTTATAATTTATATAAAAAAAAGTGTATTTTTACACATGAAGAAGAAATTGATGTGACTGAGGAAAGCGAGGAGATTCCGACTGTGGATCCTCCACAGTCGGACTCTTAGCACAGATTTTCTTGCCGAAGCAAAGAAGATGCGGCAATCACTAATTAAAAATCATTTTAATTAAAATAAATACCGATTTTTAAAAAAAAAGAACAACTTTATTTTTTTTACAATTACACATCCTTAAACCTAAACAAAATATAACAATCAACAAATATAGAAAACTATTAAAAATCAGCAAAATATAAAAATAATATAAGAAATTATAGTTTAGCAATAATCTCAATAGAGAGCTGTTGTGACTTGTGGATGTGGAACAAGTACTTAATGAGAATAGTAGTTTTGGTGCTGTGAAGTAAGCTCCAAGACAAAGTAATGGGAAAGAAAACCATTAGGTTTCATTCCCATTATTTTCTTCTTGATCATTTTGCACCAGCAATGGTATGCCGGAAGAGCGAATGGCAGCTGCTAAAATTTCAGCTGCCTGAACTATACTTTCCCGAAGTAATAGACTATTCTCATTCAGTGCTTGTACCAAATTGTGGTGCACTGGGGGGCGGGGAGTCCTCTGCAATCTGCGACGCCGGGTAATCCGACTACTCGAACGCGTCAGTGGAACTGTAGAAGACCTACTACCAGTTTCCATAGGCTGCTCTTCTAGTACAGGCTGTAGAGAGGGCGACATACTTGGACGGGTAGGCGACGTGGGTAAAAACAGTAAACGGCAATTGAATTTCACAGTCATGACCTTTTCATTACTCTAACATAATTAATTGTTATAACAGTCTTAGTAAATCATAAAAATTGTCCTTGAGCCATAAAAATACCATGACTACTAAAATGAATTACCATTTCGAAAGAGGCGAAACCATCAACAGCAGCGGACCCAATGATATCAAGAATTTTATTCTCAATATCACTGAGATCTGGCCCTGCCAGTCCTCCACCTGTGGCCCTAATGAAGTCTCTTATCGCCTTTGTTTTCACCTTTGCCACCCACATAATCCAAATCTGTTGAAATTAAATTAGTTGAGAACCCCATCAAAATTTTGTAATCCAATTATTAACGTTTTATCTGATAAAAATCACTTACATGATGCCACTGCTCTACAGTCCTGCTGCAGCCTAGTTGGTTCAGCTCGCTACTGAGGTTAACCTAAAAAGCCATAACCTCGGCATTAGCTTGATTTTCTAAAAAACGACGCTTGGATTAGACCTAAATTGATATCTACAGTACCTTGCCATATTACTAGACCCAAACAACAAAAACGCTTATTTTTCAGCGAGAGTAAATATCGGTAAATAATTACGTGATTTTAATTGTTTTAGTACCTTGCCATATTATTAGACCCAAACAACAAAATCGCTTATTTTTCAGCGAGAGTAAATATCGGTAAATAATTACGTGATTTTAATTGTTTTAAATTTTTTATAGATATTTAAACATAATAACAATTAAATAAAACAATTGTTTTTGAAATATTTTATATTATGCAGTTATTAGAAGAGTCTTATTTGTAATACCCTCAATTGATCAATATTTGGTTGACCCTCCTTTAGCTGCAATAAGTGCTTTTATTCGGCGAGGCAAACTTTTAATGCATGCTTGGATGGTTTCTTGTAATTGGGGGTTATAATTCCACTCTTAAATTAATTTTTCGACAAGTTCCCTTTTTGTAGTTATGGTGGATTTTGACATTTCCCCCTCGAGAAGCTCCCAGGCATTCTCGATAGGGTTCATATCTGGCGAGTTGCCATGCCAATCCAAAACTTTGATATTTTCTTGTTGCAAAAAGTTTGTAATACTCTTACCTTTATGGCAAGGGGCTCCATCATGCATAAAAATTGGTTCTTTTTCATTAGAGAACCAGTCCTTAAGTTGGGGAATAAGTCTCGTTTCGAGAACTTTTTTATACTGGTCCTGGCGCATGGTCTTCTATACAATATACAGGCGACCCGTCCCTTTGCCCGATATAACAGACCAGACTATAATGGAAGGTGGATGTTTAACAGTGAGAATGATGCAGTCGGGTTTCTATTTCTCGACTGGTTTGCGCTGTACAAACATCGATTTTCCATCAAAACTTGAAAAATGGACTCATCGGAGAAACAAACCTGTTACAACAAATAATATTTTAAGTTTATAATGTGAAACATTAATAATAATGACCTATGGTAGTATATTTTCACTTTTTCCCAATCTTGAATAGTAAAATTTTTATATTTACGAGCCCGGTCAAGTCGCTTCTTTATCATAGCCGGAGTTATCTTTGGCTTTCGCGCAGGTTTACGGGCAATCAGTTCATTTTCAGCGAGACGCCGCTGCACAGTTCGCTGAGAAATTAGTATTCCATCATCCCTGATGTTCTTCGTTAATAAACGAACGGGTAATTTTCTGTTTTGTATACAGATATCTCTGATTTTTCTATCTGTTGTTGGCGTCGTAATGCGTCGTCGTCCACATGCACCTTTTCTTTTTGGCGATAAAGTTATACCGAGGTCCATTTTTTTCTTTATGTCCTTTACAGAACTTCTCGACACGCGTGCTGCTTGTGCTATATCATATTGTGATAACTTAGTAGACTGTAAAAGTCCCTGTACTTGTCCAACTTTTTTGGGAGAAAGGTCACACTTTTTAAAATATTACAAAACATTGTTTTTTAATAAATTTCTCGCTACAAAAGTAAATAATTGTAATAAACAGGAATTATTATGATATATATACTGTCATAATAAAAGTAAAATAGCATCACAAACTTATCGTTATTAATAAAAAGAAGCCACTTGAATTTCACAAATTTTTAGGTTTTAAATCACTCAGTGCAATATCGAGCCTATAATGACATTATTTTTTTTTTATCTTTATTGTGTTACAAGCATTAAAATATAATGCTAAATGTTATCATAATAGAAAAATACAAAAACTAACATAACTTACACCTAAATAATGACACTATTATCCTCTACAGTTAAAAAATCTAATTTTATTAGCTTGGGTCTAATAATTTGGCAACCCACTGTAATTTGTATGTATATAACACATACGTCAATAAAATCTGTAATTAATTTTGATGCACTCACATTTCCTGTGGTTTATGTTATCGCTATGAATTTGTCAATATAATAACAAGTTACGACGGACTGCGTTTGTATTTCCTACCTCGGGTCATTAGTGAATTATTATGGAGCCGCACTACGAGCAGTTCCTGTTACCTTTTTGAGGCTCATTTTTCCGACGACGACAGTATCATGAAAATAATAATTTATAGTTAGGAAAACGTAATAATTAAAATAAAACTAAAATTGCTAATTGGCTGAGATCGACAAAACAAAACAAACAGACTTGGATATCCTTGATAGGGCTTTCCTGCGGCGACGAGTATACCAAAAACCGGTATTTTCCTCCCGTCGCACGGGTGTAGTCCACTACAACCTGTGGCTTGTATTTAGGCTTACCACCTTTTTATTTTGCAATTATAGTACATAAGCAAGAAAAAAAAAGTACATAGTATCAAAATAAAGTACATTTTTTTTTTCATTATTATGTTTAAAAACATATTTTTTATTGCTATTTGCAGTTTGTATCAAATTAGCATCTTTGCTGAACAATTGCACAGCATCTTTACAATCTATATTTAAATTAAAGTAAATAAGTAATTATTTTTTTATTAAATTCAGAGACGCTTTGTTTCTTTCGTCTCGCCATTTGCTATTCATCACAGAAAACACTCTTTCTGTAAATGCTGACGTGGCGGGAATAGACAGTAAAAGATAAAAAAATTATCGTCACTTATAAATACTTGCAGCCATTTTCGTGCAGTTGATAGTTCTGCAAAATCCTTCGAAGCACATAACTGTAGGCCTAGTATGAGTTTTCAATACGAAACACGTCCATATCGAGCGCGTTTGGCGCTCTCATTGGTTGAGAGTTCTTACGACTTTGAAGCGGGCCAATCGCTGAGTCAAACGCGCTCGATATCGACGAACGAGTTTCGTATTGAAATCTCATACTAGGCCTACTGATTATGAAATTGGTTTAACCCTTTAACCGCGACGTCAATGATCCCTTTGACGTACCTCCAGCGCACTATGGAAAATAAAATCTGTTTCTGTTTAAAAATCAATAACTTTTTTATTTCTGAATATTATGTTCTAAAATTTTGCACAGATATAGAATAGTGTATATGGCTTCAAATCTAATATAATTTATTATGATTGAATGTAAAACCTTATATTAAAAAATTATACAAATTCAAAATTATAAAAAATGTCCAATATTTATTTTTTAACAATGTATACTATTATTTTAATGTTTACGAAAACCTAATATCATATAGTAGGTAGGGCGGGGCTAGTTGAGCAATTTTTCACTTGAGTGGATATAGCTCCTCAATGATAAGTCTCAATGAGTTGTTATGCGGCTTAATGGATTAGTCATTTATCCCTTAGCAAAAGTGTCCGTAGTAATTTTATTGCAACAAGTTGAATTTAAGAGCTACAGCAGTTTTAATGCAGAAAGTCATGTATGCTCAATGTACCTCATAGGTGAGGTAAGTTGAGCAAGGCTTGGGGCAAGTTGAGCACTAAGAATGTCTAGCTAAATCTTGGGTTCAATGTTGACTAGAAGTGAAGTAAAATATATGTTAGACAATCTCTTTATTTAATAGTATTTTTATGATAGAACAACAAAACTTAAAGAAATTTTCTTTGAATAATTAACCAAAACTAGAATCAACAAAACATTAACGTATCTCAAAATTAACTTAACCATTAGATCCAGTCTTTTTTTTAAAAAATCAGACTTAAATGTTTATATTATTACACATTATAGCTTATATGTTAAAAATAATAATCATTAGAACTTAATAGTTATTGTCACAGTTGGAATTGACAAAAATCAAAGTATGTTTATATAGACTAGTGACAGATCAACAAAACTTAATTTTCTTTGAATATTTAACTGAAAATAGAATAAACAAAAAACAACGTATTTTAAGACAACTTTAGGATTAAATTCAGACTTTATGTTTCTTTAAAAATATTAATAAGATCTTAGCAACTTAATCATCGTTGTCACTGTTGCAATTGACACAAAAGAAAGTAAGAACCAACTGAGAAGAACTAAGAACTGGAACACATTTTGTATGTGCCCATTCCCTGCAAGCTTGGCACTGGATCCAGTTTTCTCCTGGTAAGCTTTCATTATAGCCTTCGCAACAAAACAGACAGGAATAATCGTCATCATCACTTTCCTCACTTGACTGGAGTATTTTTTTTACAGACAGCATTCTTCTTCTTTTTATCTATGTTCTTCTTTGGCTTTTTAACTTTTTTTATAGTTTTATTTTGCTGTTCTTCTAACGCGTTCTTTTCGGGAGTGTCTGTTAGTATTGCAGCTTTCCTTTTTCTTCTGTTAGTTTTAGCTGCTTTTCTAGGGCCAGCTTTTGGGTATGGTCGTACAATTTCCGGAGAAAATACTGCGTTTTCTTTGTTGCTTGGACCGGGTTCAGGTTCAGCTTGGCTGACGGAGATTGAACCAGTGGGATTAGGTTCAGTGATGGACATCACAGCTTGCTCTGGATGATCTTTTTCCAGCTCGGTAGTTTCTGGTACAGGACGATCGGTTACAAATGATGGTGAAAACTCATCCTCACCAAAAATGTTATCATTATACGGGAAGATACCTGTCTTACGGAAACCGTTTACAATATTTATACTTGTCTGCGCGAACGGCAACGCATCAGCGACTATTTTTGGTATATCATAAATAGTAAGGGTTTTCCCCGGGTTAGTTCGTAACCATGCATCTTGAGCAGCAGCACAATACTTTTTGAACGGTCCGAAGACTGACACATCCAATGGTTGTAATTTATGGCTACAGTGCGGTGGAAAGGACAGCATTACAACTCCGTTTTCTTTGGCCAAATTTAGTGTCTTCACGTTCAAATGAGAAGAGTGATTATCCAACACTAACAAAACAGGGGGTAATCGCGCTAAATAAAACAGTAAAAGTTCAACTCTTGTTCGTATCTAATCTAGTTAAAGTTATGGTTTAGTTTCGATCACATTTCGTATCGCGCTAAAGTTTCAACTTCGAATGAAGTAAAATCAATGTAGGTATGAGTGAAACATTTCATCAGATATAATAATTAAAAGTAAATCAATTATAAGTAAATCTACTCATTTAGACGTAACTTCGATATGGCATCTAAAGTTAGCTTTGTTTCAACTTTTTCATTTGACAACGGCTACGTTCCAATTGCGATGCAGTTATGGTTAAACCGTTAGCGCGATACGAAACATAACAAAACTTATTGTTTGATTGCGATCCAATTCTGTTTTGGTTGAATTATTTTAGCGCGATTGCCTCCCAGGGCGCTCCGTGGACGGTTTCACATGTTTTATAAAATGTTGCATAAACTGATAGAATTCTTCGTCTGTAACCCATCCACTGGCATTGCCTGCTCCTATACATTCAGGGGGACCACTGTTAAGCAAGTGTATCTTAAACTGTTTTCTTGGAAATACAAACAAAGGGGGCACAGAATTTCCAAGAGCAGATACGGCAGTTACTACTGTGAATTTGAACAGTCCGCACATCACATCTTGTGGGAGTGTGTTCTTTGGCAGAATGAACGCAATATTATGTTGGATAGTGTACAAGTTACATCCGGAGTCGTTTATTATACGGACCTTGTAGAAACTAGAACCAATTTCCGTGCGTTCAGGCGCTTTTGCCATACCTATTATTGGAATCAATTGTAACAGCTAATACCTACTTAGGACCCATTAACTTAATCAAATTTTATTCCGTGGTGTTTGGCAATCTGGGCTTCTCCCAGTTGCAATAATGTCCCTTTGTGCCGATTGGCCTAGTTCTGTTCTGTCTCCTGCTTGTTATGGAGGGAAGTGGAAAAAATATCTTTTTTCTTACTCCTCCGCTATTCTTTTCTGATTAATTTGTTGCGGGACCCAAGACAGTTGAATCGTTTCTCCGGGACTCGTCGAGCTTCATTGCTCGGCGTTTTTCTGGCGGTCGCCACTGTTGAATCTGGCTTTCAGGAGTTGCAGTGGTTGGGAAAAGTGTGGCGGGTTTTGTCCCATTAAAAAAAAAAAAAAAGTTACTACTGTAACATTAGTCCCTCGCTCCCCAGAAGTCATTGCGCCGACGTTGCGCTTACCTTTGGCAGCTACAATTTTGTTTGGTTTCAGCACAGTGGATACTCCTGTCTCATCTGTATTCCAAATGTCTGCCGCAGTAAACCGATATCTATCCATAACTTCGCTAATTTCTCAAAAAAAAACTTTTACATTCTGCGCATTAAATGATGTTGCCCTACCAAGGCTGGTCGGTTCTGGTTTTCGTATGGATAGCTCCGGATTTCGTTTTAAAAACATCGTAAGCAATTCTTTTCCAGCCATTTTATTTGTAGTCCAGCTGGGTGGAATTGCAATGCTAAATTTAGTGGCACATTCATAGGCAAGGCGACGGACGTCTTTTGGAGAATATCCATAGAAGATTGATGCCATTTGTAGTAAGTATTTTTTCAAGGAGTCTTCCTGTGTAGAAGAAAATACTTGCCTCGGTGTTGCACAGCCCATGGATGAATCACCACCTTCATTTAATTTCTTCAAATATCTTGTCAAGGTCATCCGTTTGATACCGAACTCTTTAGCGGCGGCATTAACGCTTTTTCCTTCATCATTGACAGCCTTTGCAGCATTTTTTAAATCTTCAGTAGTGTAAGAACATCTGCTAGTCTTTCTCTTGTAAGTCCGCATCCTAAAAAAATAAAACATTCATTACTTTAGTAGTGTAAGTCGTGGGGTAGGTAAGTTGAGCAACTATAGCTCAACTAACCCCAACCCGGAATTTTAAAACAAAAGTGAGGTTATAAATAAGTCGTTAGAATTATGCCTAGAATCTTTCTACACATCAAAACTACAATAATTATCTAGAAAATTAACACTTACCTCATTGAAAACAGACAACAATTGACTCATACAGACGAAAACTTGCGATAATCAACTTTTTTACTTTTTAGGAACAAAAAAAACAAAACACACGTGCACTTTACTCGCTCGTCCAGCGGCAACTAGCGATCGCGTGATGAATACCCCTCCCGCGACCCCTTCTTTCCGCCATATGATGCCTATGCGTACGATGAATAGTTTGCGAGATATTTCGATTGCCCAACTTACCCCTATGCTCAACTAGCTCCGCCCTACTACATCAAAATACATATCAATTTAAATAATAATAATATATGTTTTTTTAATATTTATGATTAAAATCGGTTTTAATCGTAATATTTCATAAAAATGTTTTTTTTATGATTAGTTAAATAATTAATTGTAATCTTTACTAAATATTAGGTATGTTAATTATACTTGATGAACTTCGGGATCTGAAATTAATTCGTTTAGTTTCAAAAGATCTAAGGTATCTTCGTCAAGTTCCTTCACGTTTTTAGTATACGGTTTTCTAATGCTGGTTATCTATGGATCTGAAGTATAAAGAAGAGTATGAAATACATCCTCGTTTGTAGCGGATCTTGAGCATTTTCTAGCATGATGTAGATGAAATTTTTTATAATCCTTATTACGAGATTCTTGTGCATCTTCTGAAAGTTGACCAATAGGAAGTACTGCAAAATGCTTTATGACACTTTCTCCATGAATCAAAATTTTGTGAACGGAAGATGGCATGTAGTACCATTCATAATTGCTCACATAGATTCTGGCAGTCTCCATAGCATAACTGCCAAAGTTTTCAGCATTTATCATTATACCCGATGAAAGAGCTTGCAGAATTATGTAAAGTCGTTTAATTAAGTTTATATCCACTCCTGTAATTTCAGCAGAGCAGCTTGCATTGTGAAAAAATCTTCTGGCAGTATTATCGTCATTAGAATTACCACTTACTTGTCTTGGTTTATCGATGATCAATCCTAGCTCTTCACGGAAACGCCTTTGTACCAGGGCTTTCTTCTCTTGCTTTAGTCGTTTCTTTTCTTCACTTGTGGCTGACCAAATTTGGAAAGACAGATTATAGGAAATGTGTAAAATCATTTCCATACAACGAATCCAGGCGTGCAAAGTAGACAGTCCGTATTGATAAGAATCTTCATTTTCAGGCCTAGCAGTAACTTTAGTCAAATCGTTCATTTGGCGTGGAGTAGCTCCACATATTGTACATATGGAACCCGAAGACGTATCTGTTAATACCTGAGCCACTTTGCCATCTATCATTGTAAGAAATAGATCATGCTTCACTTGCACTCCTTCACCTTATTTGTTAATTAAGGATGGACGCAAAGAATTTATTTGACCTTTTATTTCGTCCACAACAGCTTTAGTTTTCTCGGGAGTTTCTTTGCAAAATTATATTACTATAGGCCGGCAAAATCGAACAGATGAAGGTACCGGATTTTGCCAAACAACATCACCTGTAAGCTCGTTAATTAACTTAATAGGCACCAAAGAAGTGATAAATAAATTTGCATCAGAAATTAGTTCAGACTCTTCTGGCAGTTTCTGTTTGTACTGACTTTGACCAGATGAGCCATCACAGCCCCATTTGCTGTATAGAAGTAAGTTATTCAATCCATTTTTATACACTGAATCTATTTTCAATATCCTAGCTGCAGTGTGATCTAATAAATTTTGAAGTCTTACTATTTTTGCACTTGTATCTGTAATTTCTATAGCTGAAACAGAACACATTGAAATGTTCCTGTTTACATCAATAGTTTGCGGTAAGTTTTGTATACAAGTGCAAAAATAGTAAGACTTCAAGATTTAGAAATAGAATTAATACTATTGAAGAAAATAAGGTTTTTATTTGAAATAAAAGGTAAGAAACATAGTGCCAAAAGAAATGTCTTTTTAATACTAATGTGATGGATGTGCTTGTTTCTTGTTGCAAAGGGATTCAATTTTAGGTGTTATTTTGGTCAATTTTAACCTTAATTCTGACTCGGCATCAAGTCGATTTCTGTATTTAGTTTTTATCATGACCAGGTGTGAAAATCCACTCTCACATAAGTATGTTGTAGCAAAGGGTAAAAGGAAATTCACCGCTTTGCGTGAGAGTTCGGGATACTCTGACTGTCTAGCTGCCCAAAAATCTATCAAAGACATCGTTTTGAAATCAGCTTGAAGATTTTCATCCGCGGACATTTCTATTAATGACTCCTGTTGCTTGATAGTCAAACAGTGGCGTAGCGTGCCTTGTCGGGGCCCCGTATAAAAATTTTTTTGGAGGCCCTTATATGGAGGTAAAGATTTTTCACAAAAGAAAAAAAAATATTGTGAGAAGAAATATTTATTTATCACATAATTTACCCATTTTACAAATAAAAATCGAATTTGAAATATTCACTCTCCTTGCCTTTTTTTCGGCAAACTGATTTATTAAATCATTCATGGCTGATGATGATTTTAGTTTTTCTAAAGTTTCTGCCTCTATGGACAATAGTGACATGTCTGACAGCCGTTCTTGTCCCATCGAAGTTCTTAAATAATTTTTTATTAGTTTTAATTTTGAAAAACTTCTTTCTGCCGTTGCGGTTGTAACTGGAAGGGTCAAGAATAAAAAGCATGCTGTGATTACCTCGGGAAAAATTGGATGCAAGACTATTGAATTTTACTAGCAATAATTCAATGAGTTCTTTAATGGAATATTTTTTTTTTAATTTCAGAATTTAAGCATGTTTTTAGAGCCTTTAATTGGTCACAAAGATTAAGTGAGATGTCTTTACTGTATTTAGCAGACAGTTTTATGGAAGCATTTAATATCTCTTCGCTTGAAGAAGATAGGAGTTTCTCCGGTTGTAATATTTCGAATATACTACTCAGGTTGCAAAGGCTCTGAAATCTTTCTTTAGTTTGAGAAATTAATATATCTAAACAGCAATAGTATACATTGACTTTGAAATATGATTCCGGGTCGGAAATTCTTTCATCTTGTGATAACTCATCAAAAAAACGCTTCGTTATCTTACGCCTACTGTTTTTAAAAACAGTTGTTACCCCCCACTCTTTTGCTAAATCTTTGGATTCATTTAGCAAACTATTAAATGAATTCTGATTTCTTAATTGGCACAGTCTATTCAAAAGATTACTTAATAAAATACTAGATTTCTGTAAGTCATTATTTTCATGCTGTAGAACTTTAGAAACAGGGTTAATAATTTCAAATAGTAAAGAAAAAAATGTAACGAGCACTAAGAAATCAAAACTTTCTAAAATTTTAATTATACTTTTACATTCTTCACGTTCATTTTTTATATTTGAAATTAAATTTAGTTGGTACAAAGTTTTCATGATTAGTAAAAAATTTTTCTTTACTGCTAATAAAGCGTCGTTCCTAGAAGACCATCTGGTAGGACATACCTTTTTAAGGGTAATCAAATATTTCTCAGATGAATCGTCACTTAGCATAGCCCAGCGTTTTATACTATTGGCAAAAAAAGTATATATTGTTGTATCATACATCACTACTCTGTAGTCGAGTAACTAATACCATCTCTATGTATTAGTGTCTATGAATATAGTCTATTGTCTTGTCATTGTAACTTAGGATCTGACCTAGAAGAGGTCGTTTCCAATATAATATAATTCTACAAGTGTAATAAACCAGTCTAATTATCTAAAGTCTTTAATATTTACCAACCGAACAATCATACATATATTATTTCTAAATTATCGAAAAATGTCGATACTTCACGAACATGTCTCGCAGCATCGTTCAAAACCAAGTTTAAAGCGTGCGCAGCACAATGAACATAATCGGCATTTGGAGCATGCTCTTTTATTAGGGTTTGTAATCCTCCATACACACCCGACATAACATTTGCTCCATCGTATCCCTGTCCTCTACATTTAGTCAAATCAATTCCATATTCTTTAGTCAAATTTAAAATGACAGTTTTCAGACCTGCAGCTCTGCAATCGGTTACTGCTATGAATCCTAAAAAGGACTCACAGATTTTTATTTCTTTAGGCACATTATCATCATTTTCTGTAACCGAGATATATCGAAAAACTACAGATAGTTGGTCAATTTTTGACAAGTCTTGTGTTGTATCCAGAATTATTGTCAGAAATGGAGCTTTTTTAATTTCTGAGATAATACTGTTCCTAACGTTAGTACCAAGCAAACTAATAATTTCGTTTTGAATCGTAGGGCTTAAATAATTTATTTCACCTTTCGGTTTTAGAAGAAGTTCTTTTAAAGTTGCATCATAGTTAGATAGCAGACGTGAAATTGCCATAAAATTGCCAGAATCAGAATCATGCCCCCTCAAAGGTAGATTACAAGATACTAAAGTAATTATAACATTAATTATACGATGCAGTACATCTCTCCAGAATGTAATTTTACTATCGATTTCACTTTTCAATAGAGTATCGATGGTATTTCCTTGCAACCAATTATTATAAGAGAGTGAGGCACTAATATGCTGCTGTGATTTTTCATGGTCAAGAATAGTTTGTGTGAAATTGCTTCTAACCGAAACACCGTTAACCCAAGCAGAGGAGTACGATTTGTTTTGACGATCTGCTAATAACCAACAGAAGTGACAGTACGGTTTGTTTAAAACGTTAGAATAACATAACCATGGTCTTATAATTTTTATGCCTGCCTGATTGAAATATGAATAATAATAAGCCGAAAAAGGTCGGTTATTTTCTGAAACTTTTGGAAATGGTCCTTGTGGTTTAAATGGACCCAATTTAAAAATTATTTTTCGTTCGCATTCAGTTAAATTGTCACCAAAATTTCCTCTATCTGATGAAATTATATTACAATCTGCATTATCTGCAGATATATCAGAATCGTTGACTTGGGGTTCCTCACTTTCTGGATGGACATCCGATAAAGTATGTGCTTGGCTTTCTTCTATTTCCGGATGGATATGTGACGAAGAACATGCTTCAGAAGAATCTAAAAATAAACGAGTAATTGTTAAAAAATAAATACGAATGCTTTGATACTAAACTAAAAAGAGTTATATATAAATAAATAACGTGACGGACAGATGGACAGACCGAAATTAAAATATTTCCTTGTTTATCACTACGGGCTCCTAATAAATGGGTTGGGTAATAGTGTAGTACTTACCTTTCCAATCTAAATCACTCACAGTATCTTGTCTCTGAAAAAATGAAGAAATTTTGGGCACTTTTTTTATAACCTCGTCCCTTTTCTGTTTAATTTTTCTTTTCTCAGCGCCGCTGGGATAATCTCTTTTCCTTTCACTCATTTCTTTTACAAGTCGCTACTAATACTGCTAAACCAGAAGAACAATATTGTTTGTACTGAATTACAATGTAATGCACATTTATATAAAGCGCGTAAATAAACAGTGCACTGTACTCCGTGGTTTAACATCCAATGCAAAGTACAACAACGTACACGTACATCGCGATATCGATAAAGGATTCCCGGGGATTCCCCGCTGAGTTGAAGATGAAGTAAGTAAAACGGGGAAGTCCCGCAGCCCGCCATAACGATGTAGTGTTGCCAACTTTTGAACGCACGCTTAAGGCGGAAAAAAAAGGAATTACTTTATAGAATTTTGTCATTTGTAAAATAAAATAAATTAGAAAGTTTTTATTATTTTTCCTTACACACTTTGGGGGCCCCGTATAATTGATACGGCAAATACGGCGGTAGCTACGCCCCTGTAGTCAAACTAGATATTATGCTCTCGTTCGTGACCGCAAACGGGTTACGAATCCAGCCATCTTGAGCATTATCAATATCCGGAAAATACCTTTTCAGTTCGTCGGAGAGCTGAGAGAGATGCAGAACGATTTCAGCCTTCATTTCGGAATCCACGGATAAGGCGTTCGTCGTGATAAATTCATGCAAAAGAGGAAAACATTCAAAGATATTTGATCTCAAGCAGGTTTTCCAAAATTCTATTTTTTTTATAAGTGCGTTTATTTTGTCGTGCACAGTGAATATACTGCACGTGGATCCTTGCATAGAAGCATTCGTCTCATTGAGACAAGAAAAAATGTCAGCTAAATAAGTTACTCTTTTAAGCCATGTTTCATCTTCAAATCGGAATTTAAAGTTGAAGTCACTGTCTTTCAAAAATATATAGATTTCGTGACGAAGTTCAACAAACCGAACTAATATCCTGCCTTTTGATAACCAGCGAACTTCACAGTGTAGCAGTAGTGAAACATGTTCACTACCCATGTCTCGGCATAATAATGCGAAAAGTCTTGAATTTAGCGATCGCGCTTTTATGTAATTGATTATTTTGACGACCTCTGAAAGCGCTGTTTTTAAATCATCAGGTATTTTCTTGCACGCCAATGCTTCTCTGTGCAACGCACAATGCACACTTTTGACTTCAGGAGCGAGATTTTTAATCCTGGATATTAGTCCAGATATCCTTTCTGTCATGGCCTTTGCACCGTCAGTGGATATGCCAACGCACTTTGTCCAATCAATGCCATGTTTTTCAATAAAATCATTAATAGTGTTAAAAATATCTTCTCCTTTCGTAGTAGACTCCAAGGTCTTACAAAATAAAAAATCTTCTTCACATTTATTTTTATACACATATCTAATAAACCCAAGTAAATTCGGTAATCCACTAATATCTGTTGATTCATCAACTTGAATCGCGTAATAATTATTTTGTAATTGTTGCGCGAGTTGATGTTCAACATCATGTGCCATTTCATGAATGCGACGTGCAACTGTATCATTTGAAAGTGGTATTTTATCCAACAGTTTCGAAAACTTATCTCCCAATACACAACTGACCATATCTTTAGCTGCTGGTAAAATCAACTCTTCAGCAATATTGTATGGCTTGCCAGTCTTTGCAATTTTATATGCCACAAGGAAAGACGCCCGTAAATATTCAGAGTTAGTAGCCAAAACGGTTTTCATAGTCTTTTTCGAAGAATCCAAGTCTTTCTTTTTTCGAACAAAAAAATCTATAGGTTTGTCTACGTACTGCGGATGTTTTGTTTCCAAATGTCTTCGCAGCAATGATGGCTTCATCACGCTATTTGCGAGAACTTCTGAACATATTACACACTGTGGCTCTGGGTACTGAGATTCTTCTTTGTACGTAAATCCAATTGTCAGATAATCTTCGTCATATTTCCTTTTTTTTGTCGATGATGTTATTGTGTTTTCTTGTTCTCTCGATGTCGCAGGATTTTCGTTTAAAACTGAACTTTCAGCAGAAGTAGACGCAGTTGGAGTAAATGTACTATCACCCAACGTTACGCCTGATCAAACGAGAAACATTTTTGCTTGCATGAGCTGACCACAGGGCGATCCGCCCCTTTTCTATTTGACCAATGACAGAGAAAGGTCCATTTTTTACTAATTGGCCACCTTTTGTATACCCAATTTTATGCCTTGCGAGGTTAAGTCAGTTGTTTATAATTTTGTTACTTCAGTTGCAACTTGTGAGTCTTTCAAAATAATCACTTGATATACGCTGACTTCAGCGTATACTAAGTATCTGCTAATAATTTGATTTTAACACGACATACTAAGCCACTGACGATTTGTAGTAACTATAATTTCTATATTATACTAGCTGACCGGCAAACGTTGTTTTGCCATATAAATAATTTCCTAGAAAAAAAAAATAGATGTTGGCCGATTCTTATAGATACCGGATAAGCACAAAAAATTTCATCAAAATCGGTCGAGCCGTTTCGGAGGAGTTTAAGTTCGAACACCGTGACACGAGAATTTTATATATTAGATATTGATGATGATGTTAAACAAGTAACATAAATTCCTTTCTGTGGTATTACTTATCAAAATTAAGCAACAAACTCTTTTATCGAAACAATAATCAGACAACATCGGTTGTAAAAACAATCATAAAAAATAGAGATCGCAAAAAATATGCAGTCAAAATTTTGCGTTACCTGGTAACTTTAGTATGGTTTATTATTGTAATATAAAAAATAAGACATCTGTTCGGCCAATATCCATGAGAAAAAATATTCGTTAACAAGAATTTAGCGACAAAATGGGACCTGAGTAGAATTGCCTGTCATATAATTATCAATCAGTATTTGTTGGAAAATACTGATTGATAATTATATTAATATTATTTATTAATTTATTAGTATATTCTTTTCTACTTACGCAACTCACTCACTTCCTGGTAAAGAATGTCAATGGTAGGTATTATGTCACCTTTTTGTAGTTAAAATTCAATAAATAATTTAAGTAAATTATAATGTGTTTTTTGTGTTTCTATACAATACACCAATATTAGGCAAACGCGTAACATCATAGACCTCATCGACACTTTCCATTAGGTGCGATTGTAGTCAAGCGATATAATAAAATTATACATTAACATAATATCTTACTATAGCAACCTAATTAATGTAAAAATGACATTCATCCCATTTAATTCTATCAATTTCTAAAACTAAAAAAAAACCTTGCCTAATTGTAAACTAAGATAGTTAAGAGATTTTGTCTACCTATAGCTACAACATCTGGCCAATATTTTCAATTTGAAAGACCGAGTCCCGAATTGTGTTCCTAGTTACGGTGCGCAATATGCTTATATAAACAAACTCTTACTTACCATGGTCAAAGAACAAGCCGCCAAAATGTTTGACTTGTATATAATTATCACAGACTTATTAGTTTATATCGGGTACAGTTCTCACTCACCTTAACTCTTAGGCTAAAATACTAAACACAACATAATAAGTCTAAACAGTTACTCAAATACACCGAAGGCGGATCACATTGTAGTTTGTAATTGAAACCTTTGTTATCCTAACGGTGTCAGTTGGGAACGAAACATAAAGTGCGCACTTTCTTTTCTTTCAAAATTGGCCAGATGTTGTAGCTATAGGTAGAAAAAATCTCTTAACTATCTTAGTTTACAATTAGGCAAGGTTTTGTTTTAGTTTTAGAAATTGATAGAATTAAATGGGATGAATGTCATTTTAACATTAATTAGGTTGCTAAAATAAGATATTATGTTAATGTATAATTTTTATTATATATAATAGGCTAACGCTTGACTACAATCGCACCTAATGGAAAGTGTCGATGAGGTCTACGATGTTACGCGTTTGCCTAATATTGGTGTATTGATTAGAAAAACAAAAAAGAATTTTTATCATAAAATTAAGTTTATCTTACTATAGCTTTTTAATACTAAAAACTAAAGTAAGATAAATTAATTTTAGATTGATAGATATTGTTAAATTCAAGAGAATTATTTGTGTTTTTGCTAAGTAGGCTTACGCCTATTTCGTAACTTTCACTACCTACTGTTTTTTCTACAACACGTGTAAGTAGTAAAATCTTTTTGTTTGTAGACAAATGGTCACTTTTTTTCATTTCTGCTGAGCAATGAAACGTGATTGGTCAACTTTAAAAAAAGGGGCGGGATCACTTCTCACTCAGTAGAACGGACATGCAAGGGAAAATCGCCTCTGCTGTGGTCAGGCGTTCGTTTTGGTGATAGTACTTTGTGCAGGTTGTGAACTGGATGTATTACTTGGACATTTTCTGCGTAATCACCCAGTTTTTAGCCACTTATTCATTTTGAAAACTAGCTAACCACGTGAATGTATTGAAAGTAATTTGTTTTTATTTTACTGTCAACGAAAAAAGCGCATAGATGCTCACACATTAAAGTAAAACAAATGAATCAAACACAGAATACAGTGTAAGTACTCGTAAACGGCGCGGCGGGGGAGGGCGGCGTGGCGCGCGGCGCGAGTCGCGCGAGAGCGAGCGAGCTACGAATTCAGTCAGTCGAGCGCGCGCCGCCATGCGTGTCGGTCGTGCGCGACTTCCAGTTATCAAGCCGCCATTACGTAAATGTTGTCGCGTACCCCATGCCCTCGAATGGCGTACCCCTAGGGGTACGCGTACCCCTCTTTGAGAAACCCTGCTCTATATTATCCAGTTTATCTGCACAAATTCCTGGGATTGCTGTGGTCTCAGTGGCTTGATCATATAGTAATTCTATAACCCCAACGACTTGTGATGAATGTGGTGTAGTTTCAAAACTGTTATTTTCACTAATTAATTCAACGGCACTGGTATTTTCCTAGAAAGAAAAACATAATATAAATAACAAGCGCGTGGAATAAAATTTTCATACACACTTCTATTTAGTGATGATTTCTGGAATAAAATCCTATGTCCATCCCAAGGTCTATTGACAGGAGATATTAACTAAATGAAGAAGTAAGGGAAAAAGGATATAATTAACTAGCTTTTACCCACGAATTCTTCCGTATGAAATTAATACTTCGTACATAATTCTTAACTCCTTCGCTCCTTGTCTTCCCCTTTGAGGATAATTTTATAATAAAAACTATGCCTATGTCCTTTCCAGGGCCTCAGTCTATCTCGATACCAAATTTCGACTAAATCTGTTCAGCGACAAACAAACTCACCTTCACATTTCTATTAAGTTATAATATTAAATGCTCTCTTTAATGACAGAAATATAAATATGTAAAGTTAATAAACTTACAGATAGTTACCAGGTCGTTCAAATTTATTTCTGTGGTCGATTTTTGAGGTTGTTGGGTTTTTGCAAAGATCTCCTGGTCCGTATCCGTATCGGACATATCCGACATAAGAGCGATTTGTTGTTCGGAACTTTCATAATTGGGAATATTATTTCGCTTCAGGATACATGGCATCGATTTCCAATTTATTTCTGGCGTAGAATCCTCAGCCTTTATCAAAATAGCCTCATTCTTGCGTGGCCAATATAATGTTCCACGTTGTTCCCAGGGTGCTGGCACAGTTGTTAGCAAAGATTTACCATTTTCTGTAGTCTCCACTATTTTAAAAGACATTTTGCTAAAAAATAAGTAAACAGGTTATTATGGACAATATAATCTTACAAAATAACAATAGCTTTCATAATTTTACCTATTATGTTTTGTTGCTACGAGTACTTGATATTTTGGGTTTCTTACAAGAGCCACGCACCCACTTGCTATTAATGATCTACTACAACTGTTGAACTAACTGACTGACACGAAAATGCGCGAGTGAGAAGCAAGGTACATTCGGCGTATTAGAGGAGATGTTCCAGGAGTCGAGACATCGGACCATCGGCCGGCCTAAAGAGCGAGCGAGAGCGACATATTGGTTGCGTGTAAATACAGAGCGCCATCTATTGAATCGGGATAATAGTTAAAACCCTATTCGGATTCAATAAATAAATTACGCCGCTAACTTTTAACAAGTTATAATTGTACATTTTCTAATATAATAAATAAAAGTTATGAAAAATGCTAAACTGGGTTTTTATAGCTAATTGTGTGAAAAACGTAAAAATAATTACAACTAAGTTTTTTAACTCAAATCTATATTAAGTAGAAGTGTGTGCAATTCTCACCATTTATTGAATGATTTAAATGGGTAGGTATGATTAACTGACTAATTACAATACTCGCACTCGTCTTCTGGAAAATGATTATAGATAGCAAAATATTTGCAATGGGGGCACCAAAATAAACCATAATGTAATAAATTCTTTACATAGCTGTCTGGTAAAATAAAATGTAACGGTCTATTTCCACGGTCTATCTGGAAACCACATCCATAACAACGAGAATAAAAGATAAAATGAGTTAACGACCACGGCCATTTCAAATGTTCGCGTATTATCTTGAAGAAATCCCTCTTTGATAAAAATTTATCAACATCCACATAATTATTGATCATTGTGGGGTTTATCTAAAACAAAAGTATTAGGTATAAGTTATAATATGTCACACAAATCCGTTCTTAAAATATAAATTATGATTCGAATTCAGTTAGCAAGGCGTTTATTTATTTTACTATTGATCCCTAGATCCAATGTACCTAATGGCGTACTCGAATCATTTACAATGAATGAACAAGCAGTTTATACGTCGGGAAGTTATGTAGTTATCATATAACGCAGTTCCTTAATAATTAATTAATAGAAGAATCTGTAAACACAAAAATTTTAAAAGCGCATAAAAAATTAGTTAAAAACTTACCTCACATTAATCAGTAAACTTGAATGCACAATGGTTTACAACTGATGAAATGGTTTTATCACCTCAAATAATAAATAAAAATACAATGTTGACTCTGCTGTCAAAAACTCCCAAATTTAAACAAAGTGATATGATCTGTCATATGCAATGTATAATTCGTTCAAATAAGCACACCTTTAAATGACAATAACACGACTATTAAATTGGATAAAAGTCATATTGTGAGCCATTACTCGACACGAAGTCGTATACACGCCGCGACAGTTGTTCTTACATGACATGTAGTCAAATCGCCGACGTATATATGACTACTACACGACTACACATGACAATAATATGACTGTTACACGATACTTATAGCACCTTAAGTTGAATAAAATGGGCCCTAATGTGGTCGAGTAAACGTCCTTATAACGTTTATACGACTATATTATATAACATTAAGTTGCCAACAAAACGTCTACTCGACTTCCTAAATGTTAGTTGGGTATATTATGGTGAAGGTACCCACTTTCATTGCAAATAATGATAGTAATTTCTAAAAGAGTCTTGTTTATTCTTAGACAAGCTATAAAATGTTTTAGGAATTTGCCCCATCCCTAGTACTCGTAAAATTACGTGATTGGCGATACAGGTAAGGATACCAGTGGTCACGATGTATTAAAATCTCAAAATTCACAATATTTGTCTGTAGGCGCCCCAGTAAAGCACGTACATCTACCGCGCATTTGTCACGGCTTATTCAACAAACAAGGTCGGCATACACCACAAGTAAAATTAATCTCCGACCATACACTAGGAAATCTACGGGACTTACCTGGGACTCAGTGTGCTTCGTCGAGAAGTGAAGTCCGGCGAGGTCGACGCGCGCGCCGACCTTACAATGACGTCCGAAGTCTTCAGTTCACTGACCGTCCCATAAGTCGACACTCCAAAGTTCCCTTATTAGGGCACCAAGGCTCACCAACGTAAGAAGTTATTTAGCAGTGTCAATCACGCCCGACAAAGATCGCCAATGAAACCACGTTTCCGATTCTCTTTCAACTCAATGTACAGACGCACTGTTACGTTTTATAGTTCAAGTAAATACTTCAACACCCGGGCAACAATCGCGACAAACCATACAATACGCGCCGGTGGTATTTTCCCGAAATTCACTCGCCCGAAACACGCCACGCGTGCGAGAGATTATTCTTCAAGATTTCAAGCAACGGCCCGCGTACGCCGCGGGGTCCTAACACGTTGAGCTAGACGTTGTGTCAATAGTGCGGCACCGTTCACCACAGACAATACTAATCGCGCTGGCCCGCCGATCGGGCATCTATCGACTCGACTAACTAGCAATCGGACCCGATCGATAAAACTAGCGCGAACATCCCCCCGCCCCGGACAGTAACAAACGGTCCGACAATTCAATCTAAGGGCAGGCGAGAGAGTGTGGCGATCGCGCGCTTCAAGACAGAGTCCCCCACCAGGACCTCGGCAAACCTGGGAACACCATCCGACCCCGGATACAATTTAACAATGCGTCCACGACGCCATCGGAGGGGTGGCAGGTTTGGGTCCCTTAACAAAACGAGGTCTCCGACCCTTGGTGGGTTCGTCTTGTCTGACCACTTAACGCGCTGTTGTAAAATGTGCAAATACTCCAGAAGCCAAAAACTCTGCGTAAGCTGTTGAAGCAATTCAAATCGCGAGAGCCGTCCGGAGTTAATGTCCAAATAAGGATATTCAGGCAGGGCGTTAAGTGGTCTACCTATCAAGAAATGGCCCGGCGTGAGGGCCTCCAAGTCATTCGCGTCGGATGACAAAGGGCATAACGGACGCGAGTTGAGGACCGCCTCAACCTTACAAAATACGGTCGCGAGCTCCTCAAAAGTTAGGATACTATCTCCAATAACGCGACGAAGGTGAGTTTTCGCGGCCTTTACAATTGTTTCAAATATACCTCCCCAGTGGGGGCAGGACGGCGGTGAGTACTGCCATCGTACCCCTCTGCGGGAGAGTGTGGATCCGATCTCAACAATATGTTTATCTAAAAATTCACAAACTTCCTTCAAATAATAATCGGTACCCTTAAAGTTGGTCCCACAGTCGGATCGAATTAAGGACGGCAGTCCGCGACGCGAAACAAATCTGCCAAGAGCAGCGACGAACGCCTCTGTCGTGAGAGCACTAACCACCACGAGGTGGACCGCTTTAGTAGCCAAACACACAAAAACGCACAAGTAAGCCTTCTCGGTCTTAGCGTTATGGAGACGCGAAGCTTTTACAATGAATGGTTCCGGCAAAATCCGTACCAACTCCAGCAAAGGGCATCGATTCGGTGACTCCATCGGCAGGCAAATCCCCCATTTGGGGCTGCACGATGTCCGCCCTCAAGCGGCAGCACGGGAGACAACGAAAGACAACATATCGGATCACTCTCCGCGCAGACAAAATCCAAAATTCCTGTTGGAGGATCGCAGTAAGAGCGTTGCATCCGTCATGTGCATTTTTCACATGGCGGTCTGCGATCAACAACTTCACCAAGGGGCCGTTCTTGGGGAGCAACAATGGATGACGAGCCCCATAGGGGAGCTTAGCATTTCTAAGCCGACCTCCGAAACGCATCAAACCCTGATCATCCAAGAACGGATTCAAGCGCCCTAATGGTCCCTTCAGATTGGATGTGCGTTGACGGAGGGTTTTTAACTCCTGGGCACCGTCGTGAGCCGCTATCACCATCGTCCCGTTCTGGTGCTCGGGGATCTCAACGCCAAGTCATCGGCGTGGGGATCTCCGGTCACTGACCCTCGGGGCGAGGTGCTAGCGGAGTGGGTGGTGACGACCGGCTTGGTCGTCCTAAATCGGGGTTCGGTATACACGTGCGTGCGGCAGCGGGGCGGGTCGATAGTAGACGTTACTTTCGCTAGCCCCTCTGTCGCCAGCCGTGTTCATGACTGGCGTGTCGCCGTGGAGGTGGAGACGCTGTCGGACCATCGGTATATCCGGTTCGACGTCTCCGCCCAGACCGCGAGCGGCCGCCATCCAAGAGCCCCGATTAACGACGGCCCGCGCTGGGCGCTTAAGCGCCTTGACAGGGAACTACTCGAGGAAGCTGCCATAGTCCAGTCCTGGATTTGGGAGTCGGCGACGGACGGGTCCGTCGACGTTGAAGCGGAGGCGCTGCGGTTTCGCGGGGCGATGACGCAGATCTGCGACGCGTCCATGCCCCGCGTCCGCCAACAGTCCGCAAGGCGCAACGTGTACTGGTGGAACGACGACATTGCGCGGTTGCGCGTCGAGTGCGTCGCGGCTCGCCGCCAGTACACGCGCTACCGAAGACGACGTCGACGAGATCCCGTCGAGGAGGCCGCGCGGTATGGGGTGTACCGCGCGGCCCAGGAGACTCTGTGGTTGGCCATCGGCGACTCCAAGTCGCGGGCCAGGGAAGAGCTGCTGGGGTCCCTAGATCGGGACCCGTGGGGGCGCCCCTACCGTTGGGTACGGGGCAAGTTGCGTCCCTGGGCGCCCCCACTGGTGCAAAGTATGCAACCCCAGCTGCTGGAGGCGGTGGTATCCACCCTCTTCCCTGAGCGGGCGGGACATGTTCCCCCGGCGATGGTTTCACCCTCAGCCACAGACTCTCCAGAAGAAGAGGGCACCGATGTCCCCGTCGTGACGCAAGCAGAGACGGGAGCGGCCGTGTCGCGGCTCCGGGCCAAGAATAAAGCGCCCGGACCCGACGGAGTTCCTGGCCGAGCTCTCGTCCTTGCTCTGAAGGAGCTAGAGCCCCAGCTGAGGGGGCTCTTTACGGCATGCCTTGAGCAGGGTCAGTTTCCCAGTGTGTGGAAGGAGGGGAAGCTGGTCCTGCTCAGGAAGGAGGGGCGCCCCGCGGACTCGCCGTCCGCGTATCGGCCCATAGTGCTGCTCGACGAGGCGGGCAAACTTTTTGAGCGTATAATCGCAGATCGCCTCGTCGGCCACTTGTACGGAGAGGGGCCGAACCTGGACGACAGCCAGTCTTCCCGGGCCGCAGAAGACGCACCGGGCGCCGAGGAAGGGCGGATAACGCCCTCTTCCGCCCCCCATGAATGGGTCCAGGGGCGAGGGACATGGGGAAGTCCCCGCCCCCCTATTGATGGACCCCGAGGCGGAGGCGCGCGCGAGTGTCGGCGCGCGCCTTTGAGGTGATGCACGGGGTAGTTTAACACCCCACTACCCCGTGCAGGAGAGGAGGCCCGGACAGACCGGGCCAGCACGAGGGTGGGGCCGTGGAAGAATTTAGACTCCCGCGGCCCCACGCGCGCTCGTGATAGAAGACACACCGGGGTGGTTTTAGTCAGTAAAAGTCTGACATACCCCGTCGCCCTCCCCAGGGCGGCGGGCATCCTATGAGGATTTCCACCCCGGCAAAAAAAAAAAAAAAAAAAAAAAAAAAAAAAAAAAAAAAAAAAAAAAAAAAAAAAAAAAAAAAGGGTTTTTAACTCCGATGCAAATTCACTCTCTTGAACAATCCGCACCCAATATAGCTGAGCGTCATTGCGCTCTTGCGGTGAGAGGACCGGAGACTCAAATTTGCCACGAGGGCTACGACATTTGCGGATGAAACGCCGTATCCAGGCGGTGACGCCGAGCAATTTATCCAAAGAGCTGTAGCGCACAAGCAAAAACTCCGGATCTGGAGCCGCTACAGTCTCGGTGGCGTGAACATGCACCCCTGGCGTGGATGCCCCGACCACTGCGGGGGTATGGGGCCAAGAACCTTCCAGCTGTAACAACCATGGTGGACCCCACCACAGCTGGAGATTCACAAGTTCGGGCGCCTCGCAGCCGCGGGAAGCACAGTCTGCGGGGTTCAAATCGCCAGGCACGTGGTGCCAAATCAACCTCCCAAAAGCGTTGGAGGATGTCCGACAAAGCAGAACCAACAGCGAGGTCGCTGTCTGCCGAAGGGGGGTCTGGGACGTCCCTAAACGATCCCATTACTACATGACCCAACAACAAAGAGGTGGATATGGCTACAAAGCCGGCTGCCTGCAAAACTCGCTCGCTCCCACGCAGCAAACGACCTAGCACATTCACACCGATCAACAAATGGATCGGGCCAGGTCGGTGGAAGTGAGGGTCAGCCATAGCCAATCCAGCCGACAATTCAACGGCGGCGTGTGGGGCTCGCACTTGCGGAAGCGGCCCGACCACCGTTTCAACAACAATCGCCAAAGTACCGATTTTCGGCGTTGAGGAGGAGTGGGGGGAGAAGGAAAACGAAACCCGACCGATCGGATCCGAAATCCGCAGGTCTCCAACGCCCCGTACCGATTCCCTAGCGGTTCAATATTTAAGTCCAACTGTCGGACGAGCCAAGTAGAACTTACGCAACCCTGGGCCCCTGAATCCAAAAGGGCACGCACTGTGACAAAAACACCTTTGGGGCCCCAAACACGCACGGAGGCTGTTGGCAACAGCACAAACTCCGGTAGGGGGGTTGCGCCCGACAGTGGCATCAATGAGAACCCGGGGGAGGTGATTGCCCCCCTGGACCCCGGGTGAACTGAGTCGACAAGATCGGAGGGGATCGCCGACAGTAGGCGAGAGGGTCCCACTCCGCAACATCGAGACTCCTTCCAACACTACTCCGGGGTGTGGGCCAATAACCGTGGGCCGCATACGGTGGAACATAACGCCCCAGTCGAGGGTACTCAATCAAGGGGGGGGAGCAGTGTACCGCCCGCCTCCCCGAGCCCCCGACGGCCACCGCTACAATCTGCGAGGGGCCCCCGCCCGTGGGGCCCCCGCCCTTGGGGCCCCCGCTCGTGTGCGGGGGACTTGGGCCCCTTTCGGACCCGCCACCATTGCGGTTCAAACACAGGAGAGCGTGATGTCTCCCGCCGCAATGTGGACAAACCTTAGCCTGGGTGCACGCTGACTGGCGGTGGTCCCCCAGACACATGTAACACCAGGCGCGTTGCTTGGCGAGGGCTCTTCGACCTGCAGTCCGGAGGCCCCCGAACTTCTCGCAAGCACGCACGTCATGTCCGTCCCCCCGGCAATACCGGCACCGTTTACCTGGTGCGGGGGGGGGAGTCACTTCGGACAGCCGAGCATTGTTTGGTCGGGCGGCGGGGGGGTGGTCCCCTCGCCGCCACCGGACGACCTGTGCTCGTTCCCGGTGTGGGGTCGGTCAGCTGGTCCAGCACTCTGCACTCGTCCTCCAAAAAACGAAGCAGGTCCGAGAAGGGGGGGAGGTACGAGGCGCTATTGCCCCCGTACCTCTGTTCAAATCGCCCCTTTACGTCTGCGGGCAATTTCGTTAGGACGATGTGCAGAAGAACAAAATCCCTCCTTAGTGAGGAAACCCGCGTTGCCTTCGGTAAGGCCAAAATGGCTGCCACATGGGTGTCCGCTAGCAAGCGGACGTTTTGGTAGCGGTCCAGCAACAACTGCCGCGCAACCTGGTAGTTAGCATCGCTGACTATCAGGTGCTGGACCACTGCACTGGCTTCTCCGCGGAGGGCGGAGCGCAAATAAGCCAGTTTCTGGCTGGGGGACAAATCTTCCCTGGAGTCCACCAAGCTGTCGAACAGGTTGATGAAGCCCATCCAAGCCGTGAGGTCCCCGTCAAAGTGGGGAATCTCCAATGTAGGCAATCTCCCTAACAAAGCCGGCGGGGTCGGTTTAACCTCCCCGCTCAAGGTCGGCTTTCCCCTACGGGCAGCCAGGAGCCCTTCTGCTGACTCCGTAATTTGGTTAGCCAATTCGTACGCCTGGTCGACATCCCTTGTAAAGGTCTCCACTATGGCATCATGCGCTGGAGGGTGATCCAAAACTCAATGTACAGACGCACTGTTACGTTTTATAGTTCAAGTAAATACTTCAACACCCGGGCAACAATCGCGACAAACCATACAATACGCGCCGGTGGTATTTTCCCGAAATTCACTCGCCCGAAACACGCCACGCGTGCGAGAGATTATTCTTCAAGATTTCAAGCAACGGCCCGCGTACGCCGCGGGGTCCTAACACGTTGAGCTAGACGTTGTGTCAATAGTGCGGCACCGTTCACCACAGACAATACTAATCGCGCTGGCCCGCCGATCGGGCATCTATCGACTCGACTAACTAGCAATCGGACCCGATCGATAAAACTAGCGCGAACATTGTCATTCAAAACACTGAAAAATGTCAATAACAATAACGATTATACCCTACTTCTTATAATTGACACATTTTATATGGAATTTGTGCACTATAAGAACTTATTAGATAAAATAACGTAATTATACGAGTGTTGGCGGTTTGGGCACAGATTTCAGAGCCCGTAATATTACGTTGTCGGCTGTTAAAGGGTTAATACAGTAATTTCTGTGTAAAGATTATCCATTACTACATTAAGTTTTTGCAAATTTAACCCTTTAACCGCCATGTCACTGATCCCTTTGATTTACCTCCAGCGCCACGTCACTTTAGGTATAAGTTGGAACAGTGTTGTGAATACTCAATATCGATGCATAAATTCTTTATTTATTCACAATATTAACCTTTCCACAATATTTACTTGTGTACTGCTCATACATACTTTGAGACATTATTATAAAAATATAGGTATATATCTAAACGTAATAACACTACAAAATCTGTTATTACCCTACCTACCGGGGTACCTTCTTAATATTAAATAACTCCAGCCTATGAATGTATTATATTTAAATCTTGGGTATCCATGATATGTTACAAACAAACAAAATTACTTGTCAAATTAAAATATCGATTTAAAAAATAAATTAAACTTATCAAATCAACATCACTTTCTATGTTGAGAACTGTCGTTCCTTCGCAATTCAAGATTACAAAATATTTAATAACTCTTCGTCTTCACGAAACACGAAAAAGGCCTACAACACTAGTTGCACTGAGCGATAAAGCTTTCCCGTGATTTGACGGGGATGGCGGTGAGACAACTCACAATACAGCGCGATTTAACCTTGAAGCTCCTTGGCCGCACGTAATAATACGGTGACTGCGACCAGAGAATATCTGCACTAGTGACGTACCGCGTAATGAAAATTTCCTATTTTTGTCGTAAAAATTAAAGAATATTGAACTTAAATACAGTTTATTGTGTACAGAATTTTGTATCAGAGTAACACTATGTAATATTGTGGTGAAAGAACCCACTTTCATTGCAAATAGTGATAGTGATTTCTAAAGAGCCTTGTTTATTCTTAGACAAGCTATAAAATATTTTAAGAATTTGTCCCATCCCTAGTACTCGTAAAATTACTTGATTGGCGATACAGGTAAGGAGACCAGTGATCACGATGTATTAAAATCTCAAAATTCACAATATTTATCATTCAAAACATTGAAAAATGTCAGTAACAATAACGATTATACCCTACTTCTTATAATTGACACGTTTTATATGGAGTTTGTGCACTATAAGAACTTATTAGATAAAATAACGTAATTTTACGAGTGTTGGCGGTTTGGGCACAAATTTCAGAGCCCGTAATATTACGTTGTTGGCGGTTAAAGGGTTAAATTTTCCATTATGTTCACAATATTATCAAATTCTGTAGTTCTCTTTAAATTTCTATTATCAAGTGTTAATATCCAGTTAGTGTTATTAAAATCAAACCATTTATTCAGGTAAATTTCGTCAATAAATAATAAAAAAATTCCTTGAATTTTCCTAGTTAGTTCCGGAGAAGATAACAGTTTCATTCTTTTGCCCGTTTCATAGACAAAAAACAAATCTTGTTTTCTTTGTGTTAATTGATCTCTCAGGCTAACCATAATCCCATAAATATCTAAAAGCTGTGAAATATCTAGAAAGCCACTGCATAACAATGCAGTGGCTTTCTAGACCTTTCACAGCTTTATTAAATAAATTTAATAAGTGACTACAAAAATGCACATAAATTTCAATCATATCATTTTCAGTTTCTCAATGAAATTGTAAAAAAATTAGTGCTTGAGGGATGTAGCGCTTGACTCGAAGAAATCAAATCATGCGACATAAAGTATCTTCGTGTACTTTATTTTTCTCATAAAGTATAAAGTACAATTATCTAAAATAACATACAATACTTTATAATAAAGTACGGATGGCAACCCTACTTGTATTTAAAACTCTAATATTTTTCGGCTCCTCTAACGACGCCATTATGGTAGGTGGACATAAGTGACACTATATTTGAATCACGCCTCATCACGATATTTATATCTTGAGCATAACTTTGCACAAGCTCGCCTTCTCTCAGCTCATGCTTTTGTATAGTTTTGATGGCCTCGGTCACGAACTCTCTGTTAACCCTCAGAGTTCCGTAGCAACCAGTCCCCTGTGAATTTAAAAAACGGGCGAGCAACGGTGTATAATAAAAATTGTCGACGATCAAAGTATATCCCTGGTTGTATAAGGGATATCCTTCTATTCCGTCTGTCTATTTTCCCGTATTGCCAGTATAAATGGAAAATCTCCATAAATAGCCTGATTGTGATTCGCACAGTTCATACGACTTTGGCAGGCTTTGTTGCAATCTTTGTGCGAATGACAACCGTCCTTGCGATAGAAGGAGAGATTCAACAATGGCTATATCCTGTTGAGGAAAATAAAGCGTCAGTCTCTAAGTCGTCAGTCTGAGAGTCATTTGAGTCGTTTTAATAAAATTAAATCTATTGTATGTCATGATTTCTTTGAAATATTTAAGAGTGAGGTAGCTATTTTTAACCCAATAGTTTTTCTCAACAGGATTTGGGAACAAACCCTGCAGAATGAATAAATATATAAAAAGGAGTTAAGTCTGGAATGTGCTGTAAAATGTCGGTTATAACATTTATTTATTGTTTGTAATGTAATTCTATTAATAATGCTACGGCTGCGCCGGCGGACTGCCGGGCGTGCGCGAGCCCAGGCGGCTCGCGGGTGCGCAGTGCTGAAGCGGGGGGAAGGGTAGCCCTCCCGCTTGCCGCGTAAACACAGCTAAACTTTAGGAGACCGTTACCCTCTCCCCCTTTTGACCATGGAAAGGGTCTCCCGAATGGTCAAACAAACGATAGCAAGAGCGCTGCAGTTAGGTCACCTTCAGTGGGCGACCTCTATTACGTTTAGGAATAATCGGCTCCGGACATTCACCCTCTCTAGCATGGTATGGACGCATATCTGACACGTGAGCGACGGGGACTTCGCAGCGTTTCCCGCCAAATCGACGCACGTGGCAGCGCCCGCAGCGGCGCAAGGCGCGCGCGTCGCCGACTGCGATGAAATACTTCTGGAATCTTCCGTGATGGATTCTTCTATATCTCGGGCTTTGTCGATTAGCGACTCAATACCGCTAACCGTAGCCCGGGGTAATTGCTTTCGAATGCGTTTATGTAATAATCCGTATATCATGTCTATCTTAGCTTCTTCGGGTAATACCTAAAGAAACTTAGCAATCATGCCTCTTATACGTACAATGAAGGAGTCCGCGAGTTTTTCATTTTGTTCGTTAGCGAATATCTTTCGATATAACTTGTAAGCAGGACACGGAGTACCATACATACTACGTAGTCGTTTGACTGCTTCGGACCACGAGGACACTTCCGTCCGGATCCCTCTCCACCATACTGCAGCCTCGCCATGGAGCAGCATCGGTAGACCCCGAAGAGCAAGGTCATCGTTAACCAATGCACACTCTTTGTACATCTCGACAGTCGATGAAGGCTTCCACAATTTCAGGATCTCGGTTCGAACCATCAAAGCGTGCCGTACACTTGGACATATTCCCTGATTTGCTAGTCAACGACGGTGTCGGTGAGGGCGTAGCCATGGAAGAACCACGTGCCGCGTGCGATGCCATGAGGGATTCGACGAGCTGCCGATTTTCTTCCGCCTGAGTATTCGCGAAGGCGGTAAGAAATGAAGTCAGCTGGTCCCCAGACATGAGCCCTGGCGAAGGTCCTATGGGTTTTTCATCCGAGCTGGAGTGCGCGTCAGCGTCACTTTCCTTTGGGTCCGTTCGTACTTTACGTGGAGGCATCTTCAATCTTTACGTAAGTACCAGAGAACAGGAACACAGGAATACCGAAAACCGTTAAAGATCGACCGGCACAAACTGGTTCGCGGCCACGAGTTGGAGCGCCACTTATAACATTTATTTATTGTTTGTAATGTAATTCTATTAACAATACGCAATGCTACGGCTGCGCCGGCGGACTGCCGGGCGTGCGCGGGCCCAGGCGGCGCGCGGGTGCGCAGTGCTGAAGCGGGGGGAAGGATAGCCCTCCCGCTTGCCGTGTAAACACAGCTAAACTTTAGGAGACCGTTACACGGTCAATTTGTTGAGTCGCATAGATGCGTCTACTCACGACCCTAAAATCACTGGCAATATCGGGACAGTGAAATCGGGGCTGAATCGGCGATAAAATTGTCTCTACTCTACACACGTCCTTGCCTGTCAGTACGTAACCGACCGTGGTACAGACTGCTCGTTTTTACGAAATGCCGCCGACGCTCTCAAAACAGCAGAAAATAAGAATAGTCTTGGCACTTACTACGGTGCCACCTAACCAGAGACGAAAAAAAAGGATCTGGGTTAAAAACTGGTTAATGAAACGCCATGAATTAAGCCACATGAACGTCATGAGACATTTAGAAGCAGATGATTTCAGAAACTTTTTAAGAATGGATATTGAGTGTTTTGAAGAGCTCCTCGATATGGTGACACCATTTATACAGAAACAAGATACCGTAATGCGAGAATCCATAAGTCCGAGAGAACGACTTACAGTTACTTTACGTTTCCTAGCAACTGGACAAAGCTATGAAGATTTGAAATTCAGTGCCATAATATCGCCGCAAGTTATATCCACAATGATTCCAGAGACATGTTGTGCTATCTATAATTGTTTGAAACACTTTATTAAGGTAAGTAGACTGAATTCTTATAGAATAATTAAAACATCCATTTAAAAGTTTAATTTTATTTATTTATATTAAGCAAAAACATACAAGGTATTTAATACTATTTATTTTATTTTTTATTAAAGATCAAAAAGTCCTTCATGTCTGAGCCAGTTCCTCTTTGAACTGTTGTGTCACTTGTACAGTTTGGAAATTCAGTGGTAAGATTTACGTCATCAGAAGATGGTTGTTCAAATGTATATTGTTTGATAGACTGTAGACATGGTTGTACAGTGGAGTTATACTCTGGAGATGCTTGAGGGAATTGTGACATCATGTGATGTTGGGGTGGTTGAGAAGGTTGCTGTGCTGTATGCTGTGGAGGTGTTTGAGGGGATTGTGGTATAATAAATTGTGTAGATGATTGAGGTGACGGGTGCATTGCATATTGTTATTGTGGAGATGGTTGAGGAGACGGTTGTGCCAGATATTGTTGACATGGCTGCGGTGATGAATTTGTCACCGAAGAGCCAGAGGAATAATTATAGTAGCGATGTGGAATGCGAGGATATAATACTGTGTGTTGTGGAGATAAAGTGATACTAGATTCGTCTGCCAATTTGCCAAGTTTTCCGTAAAATAGGGCATCATTGATAATTTTTTGGGCAATCACTTGTTGATGGGTACTCAGGTTTTTTAATTGAACGCCTATTGACTTTCCTATTATCTCCCAATCATCGTCTTGTCGAGTCATCAGTGTCTGAGAAGCATCCAGCAGTTTTTCTTGTTTACTTTGTATGGACATTTTCTGCTTCTTGGGCTGTGAACTTTTTCCATAGTCCGCGGGCCCCTCTTCATCACATATTTCTTTATTTATAATTTGTGTCGATGATGTCGATGCTGATATATGTGGTGACGTAACGTTCCCATTACTTTCTGTTTCAGATGCCTGCAACACAAAGTGAATGGAAAGATAATGCTAAAATGTTTGAAGACAAGTGGCAATTCGATCACTGTGTTGGTGCAATAGATGGGAAACATATATCCATAGAAAAGCCACCGAGGAGTGGCACGTTATTCTATAACTATAAAGGCTTTTTTAGTACAGTTCTGTTCGCCGTAGTAAATGCAAATTATGAGTTTATGTATATACATACTGGCATTAATGGAAGCGTCTCTGATGGCGGTGTCATAACTCATACATCACTGTATAATAAATTAATGACAGATAAGTTACATCTACCACCATCGTGTACGTTACAGGGCACAAATATTTCAGTGCCCTACACGTTTTTGGGAGACTCAGCATTCGTTATTAATAGACACATTATGAAGCCATACCCATTTATGAACATAACTCACGAGAAAAGGATTTTCAACTACAGATTATCACGAGCAAGGAGAGTAGTTTGAAAACGCGTTTGGAATTTTAGCAGCACGTTTTAGGATATTTCGTCAAAGAATAAGTGTGCAAATTGATAATGTCGACAAAATTGTGCTCGCTTGTTGTGCCTTACATAATTATTTAAGAACAAAGTCAAAAAATTATATCACAAAAACATGTGTCGATGCTGAAAATATCAATGATTCTACTTTTCGATATGGTGACTGGCGGGAAGAAACCACAGGACTTGTATCTCTAGCGCAAATCAGTGAAAAAGAGCGCAATAATGAAGGCAACAACGTGCGAAATAAATTTACAACTTATTTCAATGGACACGGCAGAGTTTCTTTTCAGGAGGATATGTTGAGAGTAGTTCCTACATAAAGGAGAAAGCCCATTCCTGGGCCTACGCTGTACAGTCAACTATTATATTGCAAAATTATCGTCATTTTATCATAAAACAAATACACGAAAAAGAAAAACAATTTACAATTAGAAAACTGAGAAAAATGCATTTTATTGTTTTGTTTACAGCTCTCACTAGCCAAGTATTGATATGTAGCTAAAAAGACCTTGTGTCAGATTTTTAAAAAATCCGTTATCTTTTTTTTTCGTTTGTCAAACAAACAAACGTCACTGCATTCGCTTTGTTGTGCTTGCGTCGGTGAATGTGTTTTGCTACGAAATTCGTATTTTCTGTGATCTTACCAACTACTTTGGCTTGTTTCACGATTCTGACGAATATTGCTTTCACGGATGAACTCGGCTCAAACACGGACTCTTTATCTGCTACTCTGACTGACTACGGCTTCTTTCCTAGGACTTCGATATTTACAATCAGTATGGATAACTGCATTAATTGCGGTATTAATACATCTCGTTGCAATGTAACGGGCAAACGGCCGATGAATGAAGAATCCATCTTATCTATTGTACGTGCATGGGTTTCTCCGCAAACAGTAAGTAGTGCCAAAATAGAATTATGTACTCGTTCCTCATGCGAATATTTCGACGGGTCTTAAGAACAAAATCGTATAATTATCGATATACGGTATGGGGTTTGTGTAATAATAAGATACGTTTGATTGGTTATTTCAATAAGTAAAAGGATATTAAAAAAAATAGTGCCATATAGTCTTTTGTATACCTACAGTACGTAATACGTGTGTGTGAATCCGTAATAGAATACATTTTGTCTTATTTTACTGTAACACTTTGTACTTGGGACCGGTCGATGTATTTGTCTGTTCCTTTGGTTTGAAAATAAATTCTTAACTATTATTTATATTTAAGGTGGATCCCTGCCATCGTCTCTGTCAAGCTTGCTGGGATTTGGCAGTTGATATGTTACTGTCATTTTTTTTTTTAATTGGGACAAAACCCGCCACACTTTTCCCAACCACTGCAACTCCTGAAAGCCAGAATCAACAGTGGCGACCGCCAGAAAAACGCCGAGCAATGAAGCTCGACGAGTCCCGGAGAAACGATTCAACTGTCTTGGGTCCCGCAACAAATTAATCAGAAAAGAATAGCGGAGGAGTAAGAAAAAAGATATTTTTTCCACTTCCCTCCATAACAAGCAGGAGACAGAACAGAACTAGGCCAATCGGCACAAAGGGACATTATTGCAACTGGGAGAAGCCCAGATTGCCAAACACCACGGAATAAAATTTGATTAAGTTAATGGGTCCTAAGTAGGTATTAGCTGTTACAATTGATTCCAATAATAGGTATGGCAAAAGCGCCTGAACGCACGAATATGTTACTGTCAGTTGAGGCAACAGAAGAAACTCCTGCTCCTCGAGGCCATATTCAAGTGTGTATCCATTGTGGACGTTCATTAAGGATTGTACGATCCCACCATCTCCGATCCAATCCTGAACGAGAACAAAGAATACTAAATGTTATATCAGAATGGATTTTACCCTGGACTGTAAGTATTATTCAAATAACTACAGTTGTATTTATACATATGTCAGTTGTCTGTTTATCTTTAAAGAAACTAGAAGGAAGGCAAGCAATCCTACAATATTATTGTAACTGCATTGTTGGCAGACGTACAGTAGGGTGTTGTGCACACATTATGTATGGACAACCTAAGTACAGCCCAACTTAAGTACCAGAGTATGGACTCTGGTACTTAAGTTGGGCTAGGTATCAAGACCATATATCACCTCCTGCACACTTTCTTGATAATATATTAATTGTTTATGAAGATGAATGAATGACAAAATAAATGAAATAAAAAAAAAAAACTGTTTATTTTTATTTTCAATCCCAGTAGGCACCTAACTATATTGGAGGTGGACGCCTCTCCCTGGCAACCATGGTTGAAAGCGAGAGTGCATGGGAGGCTGCCGCCTCCTGTGAGACCGTCCTCTTACAGAAGGAGGCAGCGGAGAGGGAGCGAGAAGAGACTTGCCGCTCCCCTCCGGCGTAGACAGGCAGGGCGAAGAAGGCGGGGGACGAACCCCCGTCTCCTTTAGCCCCCGAGTGTGGCCAGTGCGTGCGGGTAGCTAAAACCGGCCTAGCCGGAATACCCTGGGAGTGCCTTCGGGCAGATCCCGTGGTGTTCTCATCGCAGGGCTTGAGGGGAACCGAGTGGTTTTAGTAGGTATTCCCAGCTTCGGCTGGGCGAGTCCCACACACGTTCGTCGCCTAGCTAGCGGCGGATATGGTGCGTAAATGCATTTCCACTCGAAAAAAAATAAAAAAAGGCACCTAACTATGTAAGTGCTATATATATGTACACATTTACTGTACAGTATAGACATATTAAACTCTTTGACTATTGTAACCACAATATCATAAAACTAATTACTTAATAAAAATATTTGCAGGCAATTAGCCTTTGACATTGTTGCATAGTCCCCCTGTTATATTATTGAAAAAATAATCTATGTAGATACCTAATTACCTACATACTACAAAAATATCAAGTTACGGTAACAACCACACGTAAAACGAAATGACAGTAACTATAATTGTATAATCGACCGGCTAACTAGGAATGATT
Source organism: Sesamia inferens (assembly GCA_037179545.1). Classification (NCBI taxonomy): domain Eukaryota; kingdom Metazoa; phylum Arthropoda; class Insecta; order Lepidoptera; family Noctuidae; genus Sesamia; species Sesamia inferens. The sequence continues at coordinate 7,384,382 of CM073935.1, read as the reverse complement.
TCTGATTTAATTGTATTGTTGCTTGTCACTTAATCCATTTTATAACCTCACTTAGCCATAAATTCAAATTAAAAAATCTCTGAATACCAACTGTCAATTTCATTGAAATTAAGTGACATTATACCAGATGTGTTATTTGAAAAAATAACACCAATTTCATGACTGTAATATGTAGGCCCCGAGATATAGGGACGATGGGCATTCTCCTTTAGTGTGTATGTGTATCTGACAAATAAAACATCTGTTTATAAATTGCATATATTTTTTTCTTACCTCATCCAAAGTATCCGTTCCAGGTCGGCATGGCTCCGTCGTCCCCTCTAGAAATTTGAAGAGGGGGTAATACCATAACGCTGGTACATAGATGTCATTGGACCCCGATCCTGTTTGCTTGGAAACATTCACCTGAAACACATGAATTGAGATGTACCAAAAAGCGTGAGCTAGTAGGTAGCTCTATTTAAGAGCGTATAACCCTCTTTTGGCGGGAAAATGAGAAAAAGACAAATATCTCGTGATTGAGAAGGAATTTTAGTAAAGTGCTCTATTCATTGACTGGGTAATTGTATTTACGTAGAATTTTTTAATACATTTTACAAAGTTTTATATTATTAAATGAAGCAACAAACGAAAAAAAAAACAATTTTTCATTTATTACTAAAATTCCTTCTCCTTCACGAGATATTTGTCTTTTTCTCATTTTCCCGCCAAAAGAGGGATTTAGGCTCATAATATTCTACATGATCTTACCTTCTTCAGCTCTCTTCCATACGTAGTACGCATATTCTCAAGTTTTTTCTTGAAGTCAGCCAGCGATGTATCTCTGCCGATCTCTTCATTGAAAATTTGCACTAGCATTTTGAATGCCTCCTGTCTCATGTCGCGGTTGAAATAGTCTTTATGTTTTTTGTCCCACAAATATGGTAAATCTTTAAATAAATCAATGACTTTTGTCCACGCTTCTCGCTCATTTACCTTCGCCATATTTTCGAAATAAAAAATAGTAGCCGCAAGCACGTCGTATCGCCGCAGCGCTCGAGCGCAGATTGCTTAAAAATCAGTCCTGATTTCGCTACACACGTCCTGTGATAATCGAACCTGCCGATAATCGTCCCTGAATCGTGAGCTCGCCCGTAGCGATTTAGGGACGAAAAAAATCGGGTACGATTTGCCTACACACCAGGCTATTTATGATACGATCTAGGGTCCTCCCCACCACTGTCCCGATATTGCCAGTGATTTTAGGGTCGTGAGTAGCCCGTTTAGCTGTTAGTCTGTTTTATGACTAAGTAAAAAAGTTCGTCACCCAAAAATTTTAAAAATACGTCTAAGGGTGTTGTGTTATCATTTACTGGGAAGGTCGGTCCTGCCACTCCTCTAAAATTTTCTCGTTTCCCTTGCAAGTCTTGTACCCAGTCAAAAGTCAAATGGTCAGTCTTTATCATCACTGAAATGATAAAGACTGACCATTTGACTTTTGACTGGGTACAGTCTGTCAGACTCCTTTTCATCGTTTGTCAGCCATGTATGTAAGTCGTTGTCAACGTCCTCGAAGATATCATCTGGCGTCAGTCGATGGTCAAATTGCATGTCCGTCTGTCTGTCCGTTCGTGAATTCAGCTTATCTGACACATCGTATGAGATCTGTTGCTCTTCAGTGTCCGACTCTTCCATATGCCAGTTATCTAATAAATCGCGGTCATTGTTCTTCATATCAGAACCTGAAATAAAAAAGTTATTAATACCAAAGTAACAAAGCCGATGTATGTATATCCGTACTAATATTATAAATGCGAAAGTAACTCTGTCTGGCTTTTACGCAAAACTACTGAACTGATATATAAGAAATAAGAAATTTGGTACACAGATAGTCTAAGCCTGAGAAAGAACCTGTTCTTTCTCAGGCTTAGACTATCTGTGTACTATAACATCATGCTACGATTAATAGGTGGGGAGATAATGACACACGCGCGGGCGAAGCCGCGAGTAGAATCTAGTAATATTTAAGTAATTATAGTATATTATAGTATCAACATATATTTTTGCAATAACTTTTCTCCTGATTGATATTAATTAAAATTATCTTTAAGGATTCATCAAATAAAATGTTTTCGTTTGTCACAGTAACGAAAAACCAAGTCACCTTTGCATTAATAAAGAAATTTGCCATTTTCCTAATAAAGGGATATTTGACATTTGAACCACTAACACAAAAGTTCGAAAAAAAGACTGAAGTAACAGTTTTCTCTAAAATTTTATTGGGTAACTTAAACAATTAATAATCCGTGTTTCAACCGCGAACACTAACAACACAAGAACATCGGTTTGGCATACTCAAAATGAGTTCATCCAAATCACGCTGTGGAATGGCCGCCCATGTTCGTTGCAACAACAAAAAAGGTCTTCTTGCGACTGGATACCCTCCATATTCGGCAGAGCTCTTCTCTGTAGCATATCCCATGCATGCTCAATCGGGTTCAAGTCTGGCGACTGAGCAGGCCAGGGCAGGACATTGATGTTAGCTGCGGCGAGAGTCTGTCTTACAACTCTTGCGGTGTGCGGTCGTGCATTATCATGCATTAACTGAAATAAGGGACCGATTTGCACTTGTAGAGGAACGATGACGTCTGATACAATCATCTCAGCATAAATTTGAGCGTTGAGGTTGCCTCTGATCCAAATCAACTCAGTTCTCCCGCCGATCCAAATACCCGCCCATACCATGATGGTTCCACCACTATAAGGATGGACTTCCTGGCAGGATTTTAATCACTGTTGGCGTCCAGGGGTTCTCCAGTGTTGTATACGTCTTGTATCCGGTCTCATACCAAAACGAGACTCATCAGAAAAGCACACGAATCGCCATTGTTCTTCTGCCCAATTTCTGTGTTCAAGAGCCCATTGATATCGAATCCTACGATTGTGCATTGCTATAGGTGGTACCCGTAATGGTCTTCGGGAATGAAGGTTCACTTCATGCAAGCGGTTTCTGACTGTTTGGTCGCTAATTAAGTTCCCTGAAGAGTGATGAAGCCTCATGGCGGTTATTGTTGGAGCTCTTCGAGTTAAGATTTGAATGTATCGGTCTTGTCTCCGTGTGGTGCAGCGATACCGTCCTCCATGGCGCTCAGCCACGGTACCAGTGCTTCGGTAACGTGTCCAAAGTCGACTGATAACACTCTGACTTGTATTCAGAGCTAAAGCCACAGTACGTTGCCGGGAACCAGCTTCTATCATTCCCACGGCTCTGAGCATTTCTTCCCTGCTTAAATGACGTCGCCGCTCCATAATAACGTTGGTTTTAATCAGTAGTAGGGAAACAGTAGCACTTATAATGTCTTCAATGCGTTGTATGTTTTTATAGGGAAAATATTGACAGCTGATTTTCATCTTTTACTCGAATTTGATTCACAGTTCCTGATTCAAATTATGAAATGCACCAAAAAGGATCCATATAAATTTATAAAATCATAAATTTATTACAAAGCCACATCTCAATCTCAAGAAATCCGCATAAAAATGCTTGATCCCTAGACACTTTTGATGTGTGTATATACCCGCATTGAGCAAGCGTGGTGATTACGCTCAATCCTTCTCTGTATAAGAGGAGACCTGTGCCCAGCAGTGGGACGATAAAAAAAAAGGTTGATGATGATAGGTATCTATATGTACTATCTGTATCTATCTAAGTTTATTTTTACTGAGACATCCGATGGTGTCTAAACACAATCTCCCTTATTCATAAACGCTGCTTAAAGTTAACTAGTGTATAGCGATTTTTTAAACATACATTTTAGACGCTTGCACGTCACTTAACTTTAATAATCAATTATGAATCCCTTAAACACTGTGGTGTTTACTCATAAAGAATGATTTAAGTTAAGTGAGGTTAAAATCGCTAATCACTAGTTAACTTTCAGCAGTTTATATGAATAAGGGGGATTATATTACAAAAATCAGCTAAGAAATAAATTAAATTTAAGCATTACCATAAACTAAAGCATTACCAGGTTGTTGTTGTATCGTCTTATCACAAAGAGGTAGGTACGTCTGGCCAATTTCTCACTTCCGACTCTGAAGGTTATAGAAGAACATAAATATACATATTTCTCGGTGGTAGGCCATAACATCGGCCGTCGGCAGAAGTTACCACCCATCAGACAAAGCCTTGCCGCCAAGCGATTTGTCGTGTTCCGGCATGATGTCTGGTGAAGCCGTACGGAGGACGGGTCTGAGCAGTTGTGTTGCGATGTGTGCCGGGTGCGATGCGCCTAATGTTGTTGTGTTGGGGGTTTGGTCGTGGAGGGTCTTCAGATCAATCTCCCTTGGCGCAGCATCGTTGGTCGTGTTGTTGGGTTTAACATTGCATCACCTCGCTCAACTGCCGTCTTCCTTCCTATTCGCTCAGTTTTTCAGAGTGAATAGGCTCTTAATAAACTAGCGCGCTTTACCATCAACGATCGCATCACTGCTTACCATCAGGCGGGATTGCGGTCAAGCGCTAGTTTATAATCATTAAAAAATATATATATATAATATGGATAGGACAAATAGTTGTTTATATTTTATTGACTACGTTGCTTAATGTATACTTACTTAGTAGTAGTAGCTTAGGTGCTGGAGGTCTTGCAGGAGTGTCAGCAGTCAGCCGGCATTCTACATGGTCGGGAGATGATTTCCTAAAATTAAATGTTTTTAATATAACACATGTTTAGTCCAGTTTTTATTATTTTTAAACTTATATGCGTACTTATTTCGTTTTCGTGGTGGTGCATCAGGCAAGAGTGACCCGTTAAGTTATAATGTACTACGTACTAGAGAAGCTATCTCAAACTTGATAGGGCGCGCACTTGATGACGGCGGGGTACGCGCGGGACAAGCGGGGGGTGTTATGTTATCATAGATAACAATCAATGCGTCCAGATGCGACATAATATTATTATTCTGTCTACCTGATGATGTACGTGTGTACTTACTTAAAGAATAAATAAAAAAGTATTTAAACTGTAATAATATTTTAATTTCCTTTAAGTAATGTAAGTTAAGTTAGTTTCTGCCGTTTGGTATAGTAATCCACAGTTTGATCAATTTTTGCTTCGTGATGCAATCTGATTTTTGTGTACCGATTTATTATGACTCGAATTAAATGGATTCTGTGATTGAATGTTGATGGCTGATTCAGTGAATGTTTATTTAAATTTGCGAATACATCTTTTCCAGTGAAATGTTTTAGAGTGTTTACTGTTATATAATTAAAATCATATTTCGAGGCAAGACTTCCACCGCTCTGTCGTATTAAATTACGTATAATCTTTTCTTACAAGTTTCGGTTTGATTAATAGCGATAACAAAAACGTTTATACGCAAAAAATAGTACATCCCTAGTTTATTCTTTAATCGTAATTCGTATCAAAGACGCGCGCCGACAAACATCGAGCATAAATTCATCCAGCATTAATATCCAACAAAAAATCAAACGATGATACCCCGACAATGGTGATGTCACATTTTAAAACTTTACCTAATTTTGAGGAAGTTGGAATTAATTCGCGAAAAAAAAAGATTATTTCAAAATTCGCAAGCGACAAGACGGTACACGGCACGTGGTCGCTTGGTCAGGACCTCAGTTAACCTCATGCATGTATAGGTAGTTTATCCACGTCTATCGACTGTCGAAAGAAACAATGATACTTAGGGGAGAGCATGTAGGATTAGTACACTATTTATTCTAAGCCTTACAAAAGAAAAACGAATAGTAATTGCACAACGATTTTAATTCCCTTGTATAGCTACTAGCTACATTATCAGGCTTCATATGTAGTGTTCTTAAATTTTGATATAAGTCATTACAGCCGAGATATAACGACTTACCAAAAGATACCTGCCGGAAGCTCGGGCTAGTAAGGAAACTATCCGGTCCGAAAGAGAGGCCATGGTAGAGCGTGTGAGTGCTGCACTGCAGGCAGTCTCCGAATGGGGCAATGCCAATCTTGTAGCATTCAATGCCGCCAAAACACAGGCGTGTCTTTTCACCGCCAAAAGGAGCCCGTTTACCTTGGCTCCTACTTTTCAGAATGTATCCTTGGAGTGTACCGACCGCCTTCAGCTTTTGGGAGTTGAGATTTCCTCGAGCCTTAACTTTGGGCGGTTCATTGAGTCCAAGGCCAGGGTGGCTGCCAGAAAACTAGGCGTCATCGCGAAAGTCCGGCGGTACTTCACACCTGGGCAGCTTCTAATTTTATACAAAGCACAGGTCCGCTCGTGTGTGGAGTACTGCAGCCACATTTGGGCTGGTGCTGCGAAATGTCACCTTGCCACTTTGGATTCGGTGGAGAGGCGTGCGAAGAGGCTGATTGGCGACCCAGACTTAACTCGAAACGGTCTCCAAAGCCTGGAGCACAGGCGTAGAGTAGCCAGCCTTTCGGTCTTCTATAGGTGCGTTCTGGTGAGTGTGCAAGGGAATTGCATGATTTAATTCCCCCATCTCCGTTCCATCATCGGACGACCCGTCGTACGGCGAGTCTCCACCCTTACGTTGTTGACACCACTGCGATCCGGACGAAGCGTTTTGCTTCCTCCTTTATACCGCGTACATCGAGGGACTGGAACAATTTGCCGGCGTCGGTGTTTCCGTCACATTACAATTTGAGTGTGTGGCCCTGGCCTACACCAGGGCCACGGTTTTTTTTAACAGGAGGCATCGTTCTTCGTGGACCCGTGGAACGCGTCGTTGACTCGAGGCCTGTTCATTACCGAGCGGCGAGCTGCTCACTGCTCACCGCCCGCAAACCCATGCCTACGGCAGCCGGCAGTTCGATATTGTCTACAGACCAGGGCGTCTCCTGCGGCGGCTAGAGGCGTGAGGGCGCAGGGATTCCCACTTCTGCACGCGCTCCACCTCCTCTTTTGCTAGCATCGCTGCTTCGCAGAAAAAGGTGATGGCCTGCCATGCCCTCTCGCTCCGGACCATGGCCTGGACCAGGGAAAAACAGGAAACTGCCTTTTTTACGTTTTCTGTCATAACCGGGAATTTCTTTTCAGCATCAGATCCGTTAGGCAACTCGTCGACAGGAGAACAAGAACTTTCTCTTAAACCTGTTAAATCATCTATATCTTTACTATCAGTCTCAATCGATTTCTTTTGTTTCTTTGGTTTTTCTTTTGTATTTCTTATCCATTCTCTTCTTTTCTGACACCAGCTATAAAGCTCGTTTCATTTCTTTAGCCCTTTGTTTTACTTCTTGCTTATGCTTTGGTTTTTTCTATATCTTACAGTCTATTTTTTTCTGGAGTATATTCTAGATTTTCCCGGTGTTTTTCCTTTTTTGGACTTCTATCCACTTTTGGGTATGGACGAATAATTTCTGGCAAATCAGCCGGGAGCAAAGACGGCGATGTAGGCCCTGATATCGATGGCTGATAGTTCTGGTCCCCTTTTTTATATAATTATATTCGCGGCATAGTTCTGAAATTGTACAATTATGAGAGTATTAGCAACAAAACATAATAAATTTCATACCACTTCTTGGTTGTTTAGGTTCCTACATACATCGGGGTGGATTCGTACAGTATGAATCCACCCCACCTGCAACTGTACGAAAGTACCCCAACCTTAATTTTTTAAAATTTATACCAAAATAAAAATTGCCCTTTTGATAATCCCCAAACTCACGTTGAAACAGCAAACTACAACATTGATTCATCATGCATAATAAATAACTTGTACAGTTTAATCATTACTTAAGGAATTAAACAATTTTAAATAGGTGTCCAAAATTACTTACGTCGAGCGAAAACACGTATCAACTTGCTGCGGTGAACACAATGGCTGCACCGACTCACCTCTCCACGGCAAGTCTATGCCTATGAACGGCCATTGCGCACACAGACACAAAACACTCCGACGTACTTGATAGTGGAGATATGACTACTGTACGAATGCTCCCGTTGTACGAATCCTACCTGCTCTCCCCTATGCAGCTCTGAAATAGGAGGGTCGTCTAACTCTCACGAGTGTGTCGCTTCATTCGATTAGCACTTTAACACGATGGCTGTGGCAGACATGTTGTTCTAAATTTCTCCCTCCAAGAGCGATACAGGTCTGGCACCGTCGCACAAGATTAGCACGGAGGTTTTGTAGCACCGTTCTGTTCGATTTAATGCTTTCAAAAGCTGCTACAATTCGCTCACGCATCTCATCTTCAGTTCACAAACCTTTGTGAAGACTAATTGTTTGACAGGCCCCCACAAATAAAAATCAAGTGGTGTCAAATCCGGAGACCTCGCTGGCCACAAAATCGGTCCACCTCTACCAATCCACTGCTCGCCGAACTGATAATTGAGGTACTCACGTACAGGTCGGCAAAAATGTGTTGGGGCACCGTCATGTTGGAACCACATTAACCGATAAGTATCCATATTCATATCGTCCAACGCCTGATCCACCTCGCCTCGTAAAAACGACAAGTAATTAGCCCCGTTCATTGTCTCATTTAAAAAATAAGGTCCAATTATTCGGTCACCCAATATGCAATAATTCTTCAACTATGTTGGCAGTAGCTCGGTTTGATCGCGTATGGATTTTCGGTCGACCACACATGTTCATTATGGCTGTTGAACACCCCCGTTTAGTGAAATGAGCACTCATCAGTAAGCAAAACTTTATTTATAAATTCGGTGTCTTCTTGCAATTTATTTAAAATCCATTCACAATATTGCACTCTGGGTTCATAGTCACTGGGCAACAGTGCTTGAACACGACGATAGTGGAATGGATGTTGCCCATCTTCTTTTAAGACCTTCCACACTTGGACATGGTTAGTGCCCAGTTCTCCGCCACAAACCGAGTACTCAGAGTGGGGTCCTCGTTGAATAACTCGAGGACCTGTTCTTCAATATCCAGATCGTGCGTGCGCGGTCTCCCTGAATCAGCGCGATGCGCTTCACGGCCATGAACACTGCCCGTTACGTAAACGCGATTGTGCAGGCGTTGGAACGCACGCTCGGATGGTAATGCGGTACCTTGCGGAACAGCAAAACTGACCTGATAGTCTCTACGAGCTTCTGCATAATTGCAGTCACTTCTACCAAGACACATAAGCATATTAAATACTATATGTTAGAATACGACATGATCACACTATAAACGATGGTCTACAGGGAAACAATTTTTACGCAAAACTGATAATTAACTGTAAAAAGGATTTTTATTATATAAAAATACCTATTGTTATGAAATAAAAACTCACTCGCGGCATCTTTTAACTAGAGTTGTATAAGTACTCAAAATATTGATTGATCGATCGAAAAGATTTATTCGTCTATTTTTGGTATCGATTTAGTATTGTAGATGTATTTTTACAACAAATCATTCGACCAGGTACAAGTTTCGATTAATAGCGATAAAAACAAAACGTTATTACGCAAAAAATGCAAAAAGTACTTTTTGACTATTGATTAATTACTAATAACATTATTATAACACAAATATTAGACTATAATGTTATTAGTAATTAATCGATAATAAAAAAGTACATTTACCATTAGGTAATCTGTGTTTTTATAACAAATCATTCGGCCAGGTACAAGTTTCGATTAATAGCGATAAAAACAAAACGTTATTACGCAAAAAATAGTACAGCTCTAATTATTCCTTTGCCGCCGCTGAAAAAGCTCACGCGAGCGGCGGTTAGACACACTGACGCCGCTAAAAAACCTAACAAAAGAATCAAAGGAAAGTCGACAGTAATACCGTCTAAAATGGTGTTTATACTTTTTTTTAATTTGCCGAATTTTGGGGAAGTTACAGTAAATTCGCGGGAAAAAAAAGATTATTTCGAAATTCATTAGTATTGTTACTATGATGATTATGCAAAATTTCAAATTTTATTTGGTCATGTAACTATCTAACCTTTATTATGCTTATGGGTCGGACGGGGTTTTCTTTACATACTGTATATGGGTAAGGGGTGGTATTATAGAGTGACAACATAGTTTAATTATTTGTGAAGAGATACCATCTGATCCCGTGGCAGTCGGAGCGTAACTGCATTATTATAGATTCGATGTCCGGCTGGCATAATAGCTATGGAATTTAATGGAATATTGAAAGGGGCTGGATTATTTATTATCACTTAGTGATTCTGGATTGTTGCTCCGAGCGGGTGTTTAGGTAGAGTTTTAGCTACAAGATTAGGTTTTGTGAGATAATGGTCTAGGCAAGTTGTTTTTCTTGTGGGGTAGGTATGTGTTGGGAAAAGGCCGTGGGTCGCATTGAAATTAAGTATTCTCCACGTAGAGGGTCGGAGCTGTTAGGATATATGTATGTCTATGTTAATGTCGCCAACTAAGACTGCATCGGTGGACAAGCTGTTTACAAAATTGTTGAAGTTTTCTTGGGTCTTTAGAGAAGGTAAACGATAAACAGCCACGACTGTAATATTTTGATCGATTTGGCAAATCAGACAACTTGCATATTTAAATGTTGGTTCGCGTATTATACATGTTTGAGCGTAAGTTGTACGTCGCGCTCGATAGATGGCGTTGTACGTTACATGTTGATTTCTGAATCTCGCTATTATGATGCTCGGCCGTTAGACTATACCCAGCAAAAAATCTTTCATCATTCGAGTTGCCAAAATTATCTCTGGGAACATCCACAATTAGTCCCATCTCACTTCTGAATCTATCCTGAACTTCTTTTTTATTTGTTTGGCTACATCTTTATCAAACTTTGTTCTAAGTTGCCATTTTTTGAGAGGTAGTTTGTACGATAAATGCAAAATGATTTCAAAAAATTTTATTCGAGCAAGTTCTATCGAGAGACCAAATTTTAATGATTCCTCTTTGACATCCCTTTTTTTTTGTTAAATCATTGAATTCCTTAGAGGTGGCACGACATATGTAACAGCTCATAGTTGATTTTGTATGTGTTGCTGCGTTACATATTTTGCCATCTACTATAGTACAAAGCATAGTATGGGCTATTTTCATATCTTGAAATTCCGTGGGCTCGAGAACATTAATTTTTGAAATCATATATTGAATCTCTTTGTTCGTGATATCAACAGACTCGTGTAAGAATCTTATTCTGATGGGTCTACAGTACCGCGGTGTTGGATTTTGCCAAACAAAATTTTTTTTCTTATCACACACTAACTGTAATGGCACCATAGAGCTCTGAAAAGTTTATTGTCATCATTTAACGTAGCCACAACTTCCTTTAAATAAAGAATTAATCTTGAAGCAGTATGATTCAGTAAGTCTTGTAAGTTTATTTCGGCACACGTAGCAATAACCTTGTAGGATTCTTTAATAGGGTAGTAATCAGTTTTCGCTTTCTGAAGAATGGTACGAGTATAACAAGGATAAGACTTTTTATTGCTTAATCTGTTTATTTCATTGTGTTCTGTTAGACCAGCTTCCACATACATTGATAAGGCCTCTAAACTCGATAATTGGCCACTCGTTTATTCATAACTCTTTTTAAAAGCTGATTTATACTTTCGAGCTCGTGTTGAACTCTTCATTAAATCCTTGACAACATTCGATGCGTCTACGTTACCAGAAGCTCTTATTTTCATTTGCGTCGCATTTTCAGTTTTTTGGCGTTTGCTTCTCTCACTGGACTCTGTGAATATTTTTTTCAAGACGCCCAGTACTTATTTCTGGAAAGAACATTTAGATTAAGGTATATATGTAAACAAAAAGGATAAATTAATATCTTAAAACCACAGTAACACATACCTGTCAATGGCAATTGTAATGAAGTCATTCCGCTAAGCCAACCATTGTTGTTCTTTTCGAATTTATCTTTTTTTTTATGTGCTGCATGCCATCTGGATTTAAACTGATGCTTTATTAACGATAATTTTAGTTTCCAGTCTTTCCGTTGATCTTCATGTTTACAGAAGTCAATGATTAGGGTTTCTTCCATGTAATTCAATTTTCTAGCAAATTTTTGTTCCTGTGAACTTTCCACCACATTATAAATTTCTTTTCGGGATAAGAATTTGACACCAGATTGGCCTTATTTGCAATTTTTTCTGCCTATCTACTAAAAATATATAAAATATATGAAAAATACATCCGCGGTATTCCACGGAAACTCTTGAATTGAGCGCATTACTAGATCTGTCTTCTTCAATTGAATGTATAATTCATTGCATAGAAAAGCTTAGAAGTTAAGTAGGGGGAAGTCCCCTAGTGGTAACCCAAGGTTTTTTATAAATAAAATAAAAAATATTTAAAGAAATGTTTATTAAATTATGACTTATATTAGATAACAAAGTTAGAAATCAAATTAAATTAACAAAAATGCAACCTCTGCTTTAAAGTAATTAATATTACCAATCAAACTTTTATGACAAAAAAATATCATTTTAAAAAGTGGCACCTAGTACCGGACGAGTATTTGTGCCATACCCCTAGCACCGGACATTTCAAAATAACCTGCATCGATCACATATATAGCCATCTCCACACTCTGGAATGTCTGCACATGCTTCATGTACCCACCCACGACAGGATGAGCACTGGATCCAGTCTTCGTCAGTGTCTTCTAAGCAAACTACGCAAATTATTTTGTTTGTGTTAGATGTTGATTGTTTTTATTTGGAACAAGAATGGATGGCAATTGCTGAAGAGTTTGAGCGCAAATGGCAATTTGCAAATTGCCTAGGAGCTATTGATGGGAAACATATTGCTATAGTCCCTCCTGCCGGAGCAGGGTCACATTTTTACAATTATAAAGGGTGTCATAGTATCGTTCTAATGGGAATTGCTAATGCAAATTATGAATTTATTTATGTGGATATTGGAACAAATGGACGTATTTCTGATGGTGGTGTATTACAAAAAACTAAATTTTTTCAAAGATTGAATTCGAAGAGTTTAAATCTTCCTAACCCGAGGAAACCAAGCGGACATTCAGAAGTGTTGCCTTGCATTGTGTTTATTTTATTGGCGATGAGGCTTTTGCTTTGAGGGCAGATTTTATAAAACCATACCCACAAAGGCAATCACTGGCTAACCCAAGTAAGAGGATATATAATTATAGAGTATGCAGGGCTACTAAAATTATAGAAAATGTTTTTGGAATTTTGGCGGGAAGATTCCACATTTTTCGGTCACCTATAAGTACCAGTGTGCACAATATTAACAAAATGGTTTTGGCATGTTGTGTATTGCACAATTTTTTAAGGAAAAAAGCAAGACATAGAGTTCACGTCAGCAATTTGATAGTGAAAATCATGAAAATGGAACTATTGATTTGGGACTTAGACCGCAAAATGGAGAATTACAGTCACTGCGACAAACACATGATCGTAATCCCAGTCAAAATGCAATAATTACCCGAGAGAAGTATGAAACCTACTTTAATACTAGTGGTGTAGTACCATGGCAACACAGAATGTTATAATTATAATAATTAATTGGCGGGAATTTGAACCGAGGCGGTCAATTTTAAATTTAGTCCAAAGTTATTTCAAAACTTTTTTTTTATTTTTCTTATTTTGTAATTAGTTTAATAAAGTGTTAATAGTTTCTGTAACTTCTAATAATGGAACGTAACGATGATGAGGGGAAAAGACCCCCTAGAAGTCGGAAGAGAAAGGAGGACTTTGTTCCAAGCAATAGCGGCGGTGGTGAGGAGAGTGACTTTTCCAGTTATAATCCTTACTATAAGCCCTACTATAAACGTCTTTATCCAGAAAATTCAGGTAACTCTGAATTTAAAGTTTTTGTGGAGAGCCAGGACAAGGAGCGTCTGGGAAACAAAAGCCCAATACATCTAAACCATACTTTTGCAGCGGAAATAAAAGGTGTGGTGGCGATTCGACGTGTAAACGCCAATAAAATAGTTGTTGTATTCAAGCAATATAATACAGCAAATAACTTTATTCACAATTCAAGTTTTTTAGATAAACACAAAATGAAAGACTATATTCCAGCAGCACAAATTGAATGTACTGGCATTATCAGATATGTACCAACGAATATTTCAAACAAAGAGTTATACGCCAAGCTTACTTATATATGAAATTGTAGCTGTACGGCGATTCACAAAGAAAGTTGGGCAGAACCGTGTCCCGTTACAAACAGTCAGCATTACGTTTTTATCGAACTCGCTACCTGAATGTGTCAACAACGTGCAAAGTTGTAGCTGTTGTGCAGGCGAACATTCATATAAAGTATGTAATAAGCCTGATAAGCTTTGCTGCCTTAACTGCGGCGGACCTCATTTGGCTGTATCAAGGACCTGTCCCGTCAAAATTAAGAAAATGCTAGACAAGAAAAATAAAATTACATATGCCAGTGTTACAGAGTCTTTCAAGTATAAAGACGCTGATTTCCCTAATTTGCCAGAACAACACCAAAATAAAAAAAATATATATATTGCCGGAAAAAAATTAAGTGCTGCAAATATTGTAAAGAAACCTGCAAAACAGAACAACAAAGTTGCTTCCCTACCTTTTGATGGCTGGGGCTGCTAGCCTCCTCAACAATGTAATATCTTCGTTACGCATCGCACAATTTAATATTCAGAGCGCCAACAGTAAGAAGCCCTTACTGATCAATTTTTTACAAAATGAAAATATAGATATTTGTTTGCTTAACGAGACTTGGTTAAAAGATCACCAAAACTTCAGAATACCCGGTTATAATATATATAATAGAAACTCAGCAAATAGTCATAATGGTGTAGCAGTCTTGATAAAATCTTATTATATATACACCTTTTTATGAAGAAATACAAACTATTGCTTTATCTGTAACTACTGAGATAGGAGACATAACCATCCTCTGTGTATATTGCCCACCTACCAGTGGACATATAAGAATTAATAGACTCCGCATTATTATAAGAGATCTTCCTAAGCCTGTAATCGTTAGTGGTGACTTCAATGCACATCATATTGCATTTGGATGCCTGTCTACGAAAGGCCGTGGACAAGATTTGTATAACATAATAGATGAATGTGATTTATGTATATTAACTATCCCACGCATAATCCTTC
This sequence comes from Sesamia inferens, assembly GCA_037179545.1. NCBI lineage: Eukaryota > Metazoa > Arthropoda > Insecta > Lepidoptera > Noctuidae > Sesamia > Sesamia inferens. The sequence continues at coordinate 7,369,362 of CM073935.1, read as the reverse complement.
AGCTATCGATGTAACATTTGTCAGCGCGAATCTTGCTTCACTCTGTGAGTGATCTGTACACGATGATGCCATGGGGAGTTACCATTACCCGACAGTTACTAATGGAGCACTGAATATTGATAGATACCAAGTTAATCCGCCTACTTATAGATTTTTATATAATAAAACAGACTGGGGTAAATTCCTGGAACAAGTTAAAACTGTGTTCAACAACATGACGATTAATGATGAGGATCCAATGTCATCATATTTAGAATTCTGTTCTCGTCTTGATGCTCTTAAGCAGGCAATCATTTCAAAATTTGTTAGAACTAGCAATTTTAAAAGTAGATCACTAGCCCCCTGGTGGAATAATGTGTTTGAACAAACTGTAATAGCATCCTACTATGCATTGAAATTATACAGAAGTGATCCCACAATACAGAATTATATTAATTATAAACGATTAGATGCTTTAAAGAAACGGACTATCTCAGGACAAAAGAAAATTGGATGGAACAGCTTCTGTAATACTTTCAATAGAACAACAGCAATAAGCATGATTTGGAATCTTATTAAAAAGTTTAGGGGCATCAAGAAGGAGAACAGATCATTTAGTGATGAGTTTATACAGTCATTTTTAACAAAATTATCTGACAAAAACAATTTGATAGATTTTAGTTTATTTTGTAATTATTTTAATGTTCATAATGAAAATCCTGATTCAAAGTTTTTGCTAGATCCCTTTGCCTGGACCGAATTTAAAACGAGTTTACAGTCTAGAGAAGATACCACACCAGGATTAGATGATTTCCCTTATATTTTAATAAAAAAATTAGATGAATCTATACAAAGAAAATTTCTTTAAATCCTTAATAATCTTTGGCATAAAAAACTTATTCCAGAGACTTGGAAAACACAATGTGTTATTCCAATACTAAAACCAAATAAACCACCACATCTAGCGGACTCTTATCGTCCGATTTCGTTGTCATCATGTCTTGGAAAGCTGTTTGAAAATATGTTGAAGAATCGCCTTGACTGGTATGTTGAATCTAATGGTCTCATCCCAAATGTTCAATATGGCTTCCGTAGGGGTCGGAGCTGTGCAGATAGTTTCATTTCATTAATATCAGACCTGAAAAGAGCACAAAATTCTAAGTCACAAACTGTTTGTGTATTTTTAGATGTTCAAGGTGCTTTTGACAGTCTTGACCCTGGAATACTTCTTAAAGTATTGACAGAAACTGTTCGTATCCCAGGACAAGTTTCAAACTGGATCTATAACTTTTTAAGTAATCGCACAATGTATGTTCGATATAATAACATTATGTATGGTCCTGAGACTGCCTCCAAAGGCACCATGCAGGGTGCAACCCTTTCACCTTTTCTATATAACCTGTACAATTGTGGAATATGTAAATATGTTGATATGAAATTTGTAAATATCCTTCAATTTGCAGATTTATATACTTCTAATTCTAATTTAACCACAGCAATAGAAAATATGAACAGGGCATTGGAACAATTAAGTAGCTATTATAATAATAGATTGCATTTAAAAATCAATGCTTCAAAAAGTAATACAATGATTTTTGTAAATGAACCTCTATGTTCCAATGTCACATACAATGGGGATATAATAAAAAGGGTTAAAAAACACAAATTTTTAGGGATTGTTATAGATCAAAAGTTGAAATTTGAAGATCATATCAAATATATGTCAGTAAATGCCTTAAAAGGTCTAAATGTGATAGGTGCCTTGCTGGGGTTTCATGGGGAGCAGATCCAAAAATACTGTCTATATTGTATAAAGCAATTGTAAGAAGCCATTTTGACTATAGTACTTTAGTTTATTGGAATAGTCCTTATGTAAATAGGTTAGATGTAATACAAAACAAGGCTTTGAGATTGATAACTGGGGCTATGTGTTCAACCCCCATAAGGGCCATGGAGATAGAAACGAAAATTATGCCTTTAATTTTAAGAAGGATCTTACTTACAGAAAGATACTGCATCAAACTCCTGTCATCTGATAATACTTTTGTCATAAATAGGATTGTCCCACATCTGGTGAATGTTTCTGGACAATTAGTATCTGCAGATGATCTACTGAGAGGCATCTCTCCTCAGTTAGGTCGAATTTACTTGGAAATACACAAAAAATGTAATAAAATTAAGAAGCAATCTCACGTAGATTGCTTCTTAATTTTATTACATTTTTGTCATGTTATACTCATTCATTCAGTAGTATCATACACCCAATGAAAGTCTTAGCACACATAATAACTTGCAATGCAGAGAGGTCAACCTTTTTATTAGATAATAGAAAATATTATACTTTATACACAGATGGTAGTAAAGGCAAAGATTATGTAAGATCTGCTCTATATGATCCACAAACTGAATTTGCTCAAAGCTTTGTTTTGGACAGTCATTGTTCAATATTTACAATAGAGGCATATGCTGTTTTAGAAGGCTTAAAATTATTCCGTCGTATAAATAATTGTAAATATTTCTTAATTTTAACTGATTCATTAAGTTTGATAAATAGTTTGAAATTATTGAAAATTAATTTTAAAAATAATTATATTCTATATTTAATTAAAGACTTCATATACTGTTTATTCAAACAAGGAATTGAAATTACTTTTATGTGGATACCTTCACATCGTGGCATTTCGTGAAATGAAATAGCTGATAAAACTGCATTTGAAGGGATTAATTTATTTGATGTAAGATACGTAATTGCTATTCGTTGTGTGCGCGATGACAGCGCCCCTAGTGGCCGCAACTATTCAGGACTTGTCATCTGTCAAATCATGTCAACTAGATGATAAAATATCTTGTGATATTAATTTTCGACTAGTTTTTCAACGAAATTGAAAAAAATAGTGTAAAAAGTAAGTGTGTATATTATACCTAGCGATTTTCTTCCTCGTGAAACATATGGATATTATAATACGTACGGGATTTGAATCGATTAAGCATAAAATACATTTCCAACCTCAAACTGAGCAAAAAGGGAAAAAATTAGTATTAGCACAGCATGTGAGAGAAGTGGAAGAGCTTAGAACGAACGGGAAAAGCTTCTTAATAAGAGCTCGGATCATAAGACAAACGTCTGTGACACAAACTCCCTACAAAACATCATTAAATGTGAGTACATACATACCTACCTACATATCAAGTCATAGAAATAGTATATTTGAGTTAGCTTCATGTCAGCTTACTTATATTAATTATTTTATTGTTTATTATAATTCCAGATAAATGATGAACGTTTTATTACAAATGTTAAGTGCGACTGTGTTTACAACCAAAGTGGCAAGTGTAAGCATGTTGCTGCTTTGATACATTACATCAACACAGAAGAGAGCTTATCAAAAACAAGCTGCGAACAGCAGTGGGGAAAACCCAGCACTCGACAATTTGTCAAAAATAAATATAGTAAAGGTAGATATTTCGAAGAAATGTTCCCGCCAGTTGCAAATCATACCCGAAATTCCATTTTTGTCTTTGCTGTAATGTCCACTTTGATGTTGGAAACGAATAAAACTTGCACGAACTGTTTTTCCCATTGTTTTTACAATTTACGACACAGCATGTACTATGACCCATATCGCCAATTTTTACGTTTTTACTTAAAATTATAAAGGAAGTTATGAAAATAAAGCAATTTGACACATAAGACAGTCCAGAATTAATTCACATTTCTGCCACGTCGTGCGCTACGATCGATTTGCCGTTCCCCACCACCCACTTCGCACATAGACAATACCAATAACTGATTATTACTGCTCATTTCGAGTCGAAACAATTAATATTTGGAAAGATATGTGGGAGAAAGAACAAGAACAGAAAGGAAAATGGTATGGAAGTATTCAAGAAGACATACCATCTAAGCCGTGGTACAATGAACTAGAATATGCCAGTCGAGAATTTATTACAACAATTAATAGGCTTCGTTTTGGGCACTGCACGACACCTTCCCATTTAGCGAGATTGGGTATTGTAACAAGCGATGAATGCAAAGAATGCAAAACTCCGCAAGCGGACGCAGAACATATAATTTTCTTCTGTCCTAAATACAGTATGCAAAGACTGATACTTGCCAGTGAAATTAATGAAATAACAACCTTATAAATACCTTTTTTGTACTCGATCTTGTAGTCGAACTCCTCTAGTTTTAAGCGCCATCTAACTAGTCGGAATCCCGGATCTTTGCAGTTGAATAACCATTTTAATGGTCTATGATCTGTTACTATAGTGGATTTATGTCCATATAGATGTGGCCTAAACATTTTGGTACCAAATACTATGGCTAGACACTCCTTTCCTGTGGTGGAGTAATTGGTCTCTGCTTTATTCAACGTTCTTGATGAGTACGCGATTGGGCGATCCTTTCCAATTTCGCCTTGGGATAGAATGGCTGATTTTGCATAATTTGATGCATCGCAAGTAAGCACAAAGGGCTCGGAAAAATCAGGATATATAAGTATAGGAGCGGAAATTAGTTTTCCTTTTAGTTCTTCGAAAGCTATTTGTTGTTCATTCAACCAAGAGAAAGGGACATCCTTTTTTAGTAATGTAGTAAGAGGTTTAGCGGTTTTAGAAAAATCAGGGATAAAACGGCGGTAATAAGATACTAGACCTAGGAATGATTTAACGTCCTTGGGACATTTAGGAATTGGAAATTGAGACACGGCCTTGACCTTTTCAGGATTTGGGCTTACTCCCTTGTCACTTATGATGTGACCAATGTAACCGACTTCATTGCGAAAGAATTCGCACTTGTCGGGTTGTAGCTTAAGGTTATACGAGGGTCAAACTGAAAGTTCTTAGAACTGGCCACTTATAAACAATATAATAAAAAAAAAAATTCTAAAATTTGAAAATAGAACTCTTTGGCAATATTACCGAGTATATATTTCAGTCATTTGTCATTAGTTATACGATTTGGCGGCAAATTGAAAATTGTCTGTGTCACGTCAACATGAATTTAACACGAGAAAATTTTCGTGCAATGATTTTTTATGACTTTCGATGTCATTTAAGTCAACAAGAAAGTTATGATAGACTACGATTGGCCTTTCACGATGAAGCCCCATCTCGTGCGACTGTTTACAACTGGTTTAATGAGTTTAAACGTGGTCGCAGTAATCTCACTGATGATTTACGTGAGGGACGGCCTTCTACGGCGACGACTGAAGATAACATCTGTGTTGTGCGGCGTATGATAGAGAGACTGACAAAAGTGTGACCTATCAGCAGATTCGGACAAGCTTAGGCATCGGTATGAGTCAAGTGCACAAAATCCTCCACGAACATTTAGCGGTCAGGAAGCTTTGCGCCCGGTGGATACCTCATAATTTGACTGAGGCTCAAAAACTCCATCGTGTGGATTGGTGCCGTAAAATGATTGAAAGATTTAAAGGAGGTGACTCAAATGCTGCGTTCGACATACTAACAGGTGACGAAAGCTGGTTTTACTGTTATGATCCTGAAACCAAAAGACAATCTGCTCAGTGGGTGTTTCCTTTCGAGGAGTTGCCAACTAAAGTGAAGAGAGATCGAAGTGCGGGAAAAAAATGGTGGCCTCGTTCTTTGGAAGGATAGGTCATTTCGCAACAATTATGTTAGAGGATCAAAAACAGTTTCTGCAGAATGGTACACTACCAATTGTTTGCCACTTGTCTTGGAAAAAGTTCGAGAGAAACGACCTCGCAGCCTACTGCGAGTTCGTTTCTCTCGAACTTTTGAAAAACAAAAACTGATAACATTAGCCAGTTATTAGTTTTATTATATCTTTTCAAAATATTGTCCATTCACGTCAATACACCGTTGCATGTGATGGAACCACTGGGAAAAGCAATTTGCCCACTCGTCATTAAGGCTCTCTTCAATGACATCGCGATACGCAGCCACCGCTTCTTCAGCATTCATAAACCGCTTTCCTTTAAGTTTTTCTTTAATTTTTGGAAATAAATAAATAGCCCAGTCATATTAGGGCTTTCACCTCGGAATGAAAGATAATAAGCTGCAAATTGGTATGAACCTTTGTTTTGTCATTCTAAATGTTGTCTCAAAAGTCACAATCGTTATCGTGTCCGCGTCTCAAGATATTCAAGGTCAAAGGTCACAAAAATCGGTTTTTCGCGAATATCTGGCTTCCTATCGGTTAAATGAGATTTGCATTTATTATAAAAGTTGTAAGCTATAAAATTCCCTACAACTTTTGTTTAAACTTTTTTTTCATATGACCAACCGTTTTGAAGGTAGAGCGCGAAGAGTGCACATCGTACAGTCATATACGGCCTAATACAAGGTCAAGCGTGAGTTAAGGTTATCAGTACTTTATAAAGTCAATTATTTACTTGGAAATTATAATTATTAAACAATGCCCATTATTTATGTACTAACTATTAATTATTTATATTTAATTAAAGTAAGTAACTTGATTATTTATATATAATTATTCATATTTAACTATTTAAGTATAAAATAGTATTAATTCTGGATTATATATTTTAGTTTTATTTTAAGTTAAAATGATAGTAAGAGTATATATTTTACACATATTTTTATTTATTATTAAATACGGCATAATATACATTTATCAAAATGTGAGTTCAAATATCAAAAGTATCTTTGTTGATTTTAAATGTAATGAAATTGGAAATGGAAGCTAATTATCTTCTTCTTCTTCGTCGTCTTCTTCTTCTTGTCGCTCAAAAATGTTCGATTCATTGTCATCATCCTCATTATCTGTCATGTTCATCTCCAAACCTTCCAGAATATCGGGATCATATGTATTTTCTTCATCGGGATTACTTGGGTACAGTGAAGCGTTGAGGCAAGCTTGTCCGTTGCACTGGCCGCAAGCTAAAGAATATTGTAGCCCTGATTTTCTGCATCCACAGCGGGAACCACAACCATTTTTGCAATTGCAAAATATTACGTTTAGTAGTTCGGCTGGTGCTGCAGGTAATAACGTTCGTATGGGCTCCAGGATTTCATTTTCAAGCATCCAGCCCCATTCTTGAGGTTCTAAGTCCTTCCCTAAGCCTAAAAAGTAAATAATTGACTTTATAAAGTACTGATAACCATAACTCACGCTTGACCTTGTATTAGGCCGTATATGACTGTACGATGTGCACTCTTCGCGCTCTACCTTCAAAACGGTTGGTCGTATGAAAAAAAAGTTTAAACAAAAGTTGTAGGGAATTTTATAGCCTACAACTTTTATAATAAATGCAAATCTCATTTAACCTATAGGAAGCCAGATATTCGCGAAAAACCGATTTTTGTGACCTTTGACCTTGAATATCTTAAGACGCGGACACGATAACGATTGTGACTTTTGAGACAACATTTAGAATGACAAAACAAAGGTTCATACCAATTTGCAGCTTATTATCTTTCATTCCGAGGTTGACCCCTTTTTTTACCTAATATGACTGGGCTAAAAAATCATAAGGTGCGAGGTCGGGACTATACGGCGGGTGACCCAGTAATTCATCCTCCTTCACCACGACAAAGGCATCAAACGTTGAATTATTGGGTGCTGGGTGCGATGCTCAGAATTATTAACAGTACATTCTATAAATAGTTTCAGTACGGGGTGCGATTTTATATACGGGTTGGCAGTATTCTAATTTTGTTATGATATTACTAATTTGTAATGTGTCGTGTGTGTATTATAGTTAATAATACCGTCTAAATCATTCAGAAGGTCAGTTCCAATTACGCCGTCATAATTTAAATCGATATTTTCAACTACGTGGAAACGATATGCAATGTCAGAATTTGAAAATAATTGCAGTTGGAAATGACCTAAGGTGGGTATGGTTTCGTTAGTGTTGTGAATACCTTTCACTTGAATGATTTTGTTTTGAAGCACGGGCATTGATTTTATTGAATTTCTTTTTATCAAGTTCACTGCGGATCCGGTATCGACTAAGAAATTTAAACTACGGTTATTTAACGGAATTTTAAGGGTAACATGAGGTACGTATCTTTTCGTAGAATTAGAAGTAATTTCATAAATAATACTTTTTTGTGTTTCAGGAGTTGAACAATTCAGAGTAGACTCAGTAAATTTTAGAAGAATTTGGTACTTCAGATATAGAAGATTTAGAGCATTTAGAATAGGCTGACTCCTTGTGTACAGCGGATACAGAGGATTTAAAACAAGCTGACTTCTAGGGTACAGCGGATACAGAGGATTTTGAATAAGCTGACTGTTTAGGTGCAGCGGATACAGAGGATTTAGAATAGGCGAGAGGATTTGGAATAAATTTAGAAAGGGTGTCTTTTAAGTGCGAAGGCGGATCTAGAATTTAAGGGCTGGGCCCCAAGTGACACCGTCGTGAGCCCACTACTCGTTTAAATGATTTTCGTCGGTTACAGAACCTTGAGGTTCGTTGTCGTAATCGATACGGTTGACATGGTTTTGTGTATTACTTTGTCGTGGAGTGGAATCGTCATTTTGATGGTATTTGTATTTTTTATTATTATATTGGCGTTTTTTGCAATTTTCAATGGTGTGAGTGTGACCCTCAAACTTACAATGTCGACATATAGGTGGATAAGACTGGGGTTTACCTGAATTGTGAGTTGAGTATTCAGTTTTTGCGGAGGACGATTTAAATTCCTGTTCCTCAATAGTAGGGCCTATATTTTCTCCTCCGAGATAGCAAAGTTGTTAGGAATTGAACGCAACCATAGATAAATTTGTGATCTTGAACGCATTGTAATGTTTACGCATTTTTGCCGCTGCGCGGCGCTATTTTCTCCCCCCTTACAAAACTGCATTGTAATAGTCCGTCATTGTTAAAATAAATTACATGATTATAATAAAATACTTGCTTTATTGCTAATATTCCTACATGGTAGCAAAGCGTGGTTGCTCGGCAAGTATCAGTGAATATAGTCGTGCAGAATTTACCAGTACTTATTGGTGTACGTGTACTGGAACACTTTGGAGGTTATACACGTACAAGTGACCGGCCGGCGAGTTACATTTCAGAAGAACAAAAATGAGTTCGTCGCATCACATGTTTAATCTCGATAAATTGATCGGACGGGAAAACTTTGCGACATGGAAGTTCAGTGTCAAAACATATCTAGAACACGAAGACTTGTGGCATTGTATAGAGCCAAAGACTGATTTACCCATAGATTCAAGTAAGGATATCAAAGCGAGGTCCAAGTTAATATTGTTGTTAGATCCCCAAAACTATGTACATGTACAGAATTGCAATACTGCTAAAGAAGTGTGGGATAATCTACAAAAAGCATTTGATGACAACGGATTGACCCGAAGAGTTGGGCTATTGAAAGATTTAGTGAACACTACTCTGGAATCTAGCGGTAATGCGGAGTCATACATTAACAAAATAATGACCACGGCACATAAGCTACGTAATATAGGATTTGAAGTCAACGATGAGTGGCTGGGCACCCTAATGCTGGCAGGTCTGCCTGACATCTACGCTCCAATGATTATGGGACTTGAGAGCTCTGGCGCGAAGATTAGTGCTGATCTTATCAAAACTAAACTTATACAAGAAGTCAGAACAGCAGATACCAATACTGCTTTATTTGCGAACTCTAAAATGAAGAAACATCATCAGCCACAACAATCAAAGTCAAGAAGAGGGCCAAGGTGCTATAGTTGTAACAGTTATGGCCACTTTGCTAAGTTTTGTATGAATGCCAAGGGAAACAAGACTGAAAATGAAAAAGGCAAGAAGGATACAAGTTTTGTTGCAGCTTTTTCAGCATTTTCAGATAGAAACATTAACAAATGGATTATGGACTCAGGTGCATCCATGCATATGACTGGTAATAGGCATTGGATGTACAATGTCACAGAGCCACCGGTAAAGGAAATAACAGTTGCTAATAAGGAGCCGCTGTCCGTTGGAGGAGTTGGATACACTGATATGAGACTAGCATAGGATAAGATCATTCAGCTAAAAAATGTCTTATTTGTTCCTGATTTGGCTGTCAACCTACTCTCAGTGAGTGCTATTGTTAGTAGCGGTTACAAAGTAACATTCACTCAAAGAGGATGTGATGTTCATAACTCACATGGAAAGTTCATATGTTCAGCAACTCTAAATAATAAACTATACATTTTGGATACAGATGATAGTCCTGAAACAGCGAATTTAAGCTCTAGCGAGGAGAAATGTAGTGAGACTTATTTATGGCACCTGCGTATGGGACATTTGAATATTTCAGACATTAAGAAGCTACCCGACTGTGTAAAAGGTGTCACTTTAACAAACTTTGATAATAACCCAATACAGTGTGTCTCTTGCTGTGAGGGCAAGCAGTCAAGACTTCCATTCAAGAATATTGGTTCCCGAGCTACAGCACCATTAGAGCTTGTCCACTCTGACCTATGTGGACCAATGGAGAACTTGAGCTGTTCAGGTATGAAGTATTATATTACTTTTATAGATGACTATACTAGAATGATACATGTATACTTCATGAAAGATAAAACTCAAGTATTAGAAACTTTTAAGGACTACAGAAATAAAGTTGAAAACCATTTTTCTCGAAAAATAAAAGTTTTGAGGACAGACAATGGTACCGAGTACTGCAATACTCATTTTGAAAATTTTCTATCCAACAGTGGTATAATACACCAGACATCCACGCCCTACACTCCTCAGCACAATGGATTGGCTGAACGTATGAATCGCACACTGGTTGAGAAGGGTAGGTGCATGCTGTTTCATGCAAATCTACCGAAAAAACTATGGGCTGAGGCTGTAGGAACTGCCGCTTATATTGTAAACCGATCCCCTCAGAAGGCTTTAGATGGTAAGACACCTTTTGAATTGTGGTATGGAAAGAAACCTGACCTGTCTCATCTAAGGATATTTGGCTCCGATGCCATGGTTTTTGTACCAAAGGAAAAACGCCAAAAGTGGGATAAGAAGTCAAAAAGGATGATTTTAGTGGGTTACTGCGATAATACAAAAGGATATCGTTTATTAGATGAAAAAACATGTAAAATAACTAAAAGCAGAGATGTCACTTTCTTTGAGAGTTACAAAAACATGGATTCAACAGCTATTAAAAATAATGTTTCAGTTTCATCTACAAACTGTGAAGATAAACAAGTAGAGTCACAGCTGTGTGGAAGCCCACTTAATTCTACAAGCCACAATAGCAATGTACTGGTGCCAACAGAAGCTCCTCAGTCTGAGGTAAGAAACCTTATCCCACCTGTTGCAGAAACTACTGATGATTGTGTTACAAATGAGGATTGTGATGAGAACTCTAGCGAGTATGAGACGGACACTGGGGAACTGGATGTAACATACATCCCACCGAGATGGCTCCACTCACAGCACCAGCAAGGGAACATCACACTGAGGCCTCGAAACCGGGCACAAAGAAATATCCCAGATACAAATGAGAACAGCATGTTTTGTCTACTTTCAAGTTTCTCTGATCCACAGACAGTCGAAGAGGCACTTTCATCACCATATGCCGAACAGTGGCGACAAGCAATGGATGAGGAATACAACTCACTGATGAAAAATAACACCTGGAGTCTGAAGAACTTACCTTTAGATAAAAAGGTCTTGCCTTGTAAGTGGGTATACAAAACTAAAACTGGCCCAAGTGGTAATATAGTTCGTTTTAAGGCCAGGCTCGTCATTAAAGGATATGCTCAGAAGAAGGGTACTGACTATGAAGAAGTGTTCTCCCCTGTTGTAAAGTACAGTACCATACGTTATCTTATATCACTAGCAGCAAGATTAGGGCTTGAAATTGATCAGTTAGATGCCGTATCAGCATTTCTTCAAGGAGACATCGATGTAGATATATATATGACACAGCCAGAGTTATATGAACAAGGGCCTCAGGTATGTCACTTACATAAATCTTTGTACGGATTGAAACAGGCGAGTAGATTGTGGAATTCAAAACTGAACACTGTATTGCAGGAAATTGGCATGAAAAGGTCAAAGTCTGATCCTTGTGTATATTTCAATGTCAACAAGAATACCTATATTGCTGTATGGGTTGATGACCTTATTTTATTTACTCCTAATAAAACAGAACGAGATATAATAAAAAACAGACTCATGCAACACTTGGAGATGAAGGATCTGGGTAAGGCCACACAATGTGTCGGTCTGAGCATAACAAAGGAGAAAGACAAAATTATGATTGACCAAGAAAAATATATTAAAGAAGTACTTGATAAGTTTGGCATGTCTGATTGCAAACCGTGTAAAACTCCTATTGAAGTTGGTCAGAAATTTACACAGAATGCTGATGGCAAGGAAATAGATTACCCTTACCAACAAGCTATAGGCTGTCTTCTTTATATCGCTCAAGGTACAAGGCCTGACATTTCCTTTGCAGTTAATACTCTCAGTAGATTTAATAAAGAGCCAAGAGCAGAACACTGGACAGCTGTCAAAAGGGTACTACGGTACCTACAAGGAACTAAAGACATGAAGCTCACTTATACCAAGGATGGTGAATCAGTGATGAAGGGCTTCTGTGACGCAGACTGGGCCAGCGATACCATTGACCGTAAGTCGTGCACGGGCTATGTTTTTATTTCTCAGGGAGGCGCAGTGTCCTGGTGCTCAAGGCGACAGCAGACAGTGGCGCTCTCGACCGCCGAAGCAGAGTACATGGCAATGTCGTCGGCAGCACAGGAGGCGCTGTGGCTGCGACAGCTTCACGTCGAGTTCGGTCAGCCCCTTGTCGAACCTCTTCACATATTCAGTGATAACCAGAGTGCTATTAAACTATCTGCCAACGACTGTTACTTACCTCGTTCTAAACATATAGATATAAGGTATCATTTTTTAAGAGAGCATGTAAACAATTTAGAGATTAAATTTAACTATTGCAGAGGGGATAAGATGATTGCAGATATACTTACCAAGGGGACAACTGAGCATAAAAATTTGTATTGTTTAGCAAAAATGGGTTTGCGTTCAGGGGTGGTTGTTAGGAATTGAACGCAACCATAGATAAATTTGTGATCTTGAACGCATTGTAATGTTTACGCATTTTTGCCGCTGCGCGGCGCTATTTTCTCCCCCCTTACAAAACTGCATTGTAATAGTCCGTCATTGTTAAAATAAATTACATGATTATAATAAAATACTTGCTTTATTGCTAATATTCCTACAAAAGTTAATGGTTTCATTCAAGGTGAAAGGATTTTTCATGCGCATTAAACTACAAATTTTGGGTGAAAGCCCCATTAAAAACGAGTGGAGGGCTAGTTCCTCCATAGCCGATATTTTACCGACTAATTCGGTTTTCTTTTTATTGGAAAATGTAATTTCGGTAATTAATTTGGCTAGGCAAGACTCAATTTTGAGAGAATATTGATTTACAGATTCATCTGGCTGCTGTTGGAGTTCCTGTAATTCGGATAATAGATGTGCGTAATGTAATATATGTAATTCCCCTAATTGGGATTGTAAAAAGGACTTTACCTGTTCCCAGTCATTAAAATCCTTTCTGGATGCTGCTGTCTCGGCTTTTCCTTCGAGTCGGCTTAGAATATAATCTAATAAAATAGGTTTTTGAGTTGCTGAAGCAAGTTTGTTTGCATTCTCGTAGTTATTGAGAAATGATTGAAGTTTCTCTCGACACCCGTCAAAGGGTTTAATAAACATGAAAAGAATACTTGTTTTTCTATTTTTTCTGACAGAGTAACGAGCTCTGTCCTTGATTCAGGTTTTTCGGTTGGCATATAGGCCAAAAAATAAAACGAAACAAAGCTAATAAAAATAGAATACAAAATAATAAAGTCCAACGGTTACAAAGTATGCTAAGAATGCTAGCAGACGTCGACGAGTCGAGCTGATAAGCGCTCCGTTTCGTAGAAGCTCGGATGTTTAGACTACGAATATTATCACTAAGTCTCACTGTAACTTTGCACTGGATTATATTTTATTTATGATTTTGAACACACGGCACTGCTCTGGATTTCGAGTTATTATATTGATTTCACTTCAGGAAAGCAGTTACGGTGACGAGAAGAGACAGGACAAGATCACCTGATCTCAGGGACGGTGTAAGTATTTGAATGATTTTCAGGAATACTGGAACTGGATTTGCACTCTGAACTCCCGGTATTTCACAGAAAGTACACACGCGGGTAAAAGTTGAATTTAGTAGGATTTAGAATTAGTAGATAAGATGTGGATATAGAATGAGTTTGGTTCGGCACATATGATTTGCACACTGAATGTCTGAGGCGTTTTCCAGAATTTTTTAAAATCTTTTTGCGCTGCCACCAATTGTTAGACGGGAAAACGTCGGAAAGGTTTAAAATAAAACGTTTTTAATTAAAACATTTACACTTAGATACAGCCAGAACGAACTGATACGTCTAAGAGATGTGCTCGCAATAAACATTGAACGCAGACTGACTGATTGATGAACTAGGGCTGTACTTGTGACGAAAGTGCTGATTAAGCACTTTTGTGACCTAGAGAGCTTTATTGCTAACCTTTTAGTATTTTGGTCATTTATGCATTTTAGAGTGCATTTGACAATCGTAACAGACTGATATTACTCTCCTTGTATATTTTCCGGAAATTAATTTTCTTTTGTCTTATGCCATCGTCAACACTCATGTCTCTGGCCCCGAGTAAGGACATTTAATTTCAATAATTTTGTTCTCTTCTACAATTCCATCCGGATTTGTTGATGTAAATGGTAAATCTCGATCTATAAATAATCCCCACGACCGTATGGGAATTCCAAAATGTAGTTCCAGTTGATCACACACAAGCTGTTCATGGTTTTGACCGTATTTAATTGATTTCACATGATCTAATTTTTTTTCAGTCATGATACTTTTGACCAAAGGTCCGCATTTTGGAAGCCCTCGTTTGCACACTTTCCCGAAAACAGATGCCGTGAGCCGCAGTTTCTTGACGCCATTCCATTGAATCGGCCTGTATTTGTTCTGGAATTGCAATTTTTCTATTTTCCGCTCTAGCAAAAACCATGCAATATTTATTTTTAACTGCCATATATAAAACTTTCTATGTTCTGTAGCCTATTATTACTGCGGCACCCGATAAAGCTTTGTTATTTTTTCGATACGATATTTTTGACCAGTTATCAGCAACCCCAGTTATCATCGGCACTCCGTTGCAATCCACTTCTCCGCTTCCTCCATGCTTTTTCCTTTAGCTAATTCCTATGAGGACTAAACTAATATTTAGGGTAGATTGTACTGCCGACAACAATATTGGCTCCGTAATTAAAACTTGTTTAAAAATATTTTTCCCGTATACATTGTGCTAAAGACTAATCCAATAGAGAAAACTTTTAACAATAACATGGTGAAAGTATTTGCAAGGGATTCTGCTTGTGAACACCAAAGATAAACGTTGAAAACGTGTGTTGAAATAAATGTTAAACCAAGTACCTACATATATTTGTTCCAACGAAGAATATTCAGTTTTAAAATTACCAAAAAATGTCCGTGCTATTGTCATTTCATCGTCAGTATACATAGTCCTGTGCTGTTATTAAAACGACAAAGACTAATGTTGCACTAGAAAACTGGAACTGTCGTGGTTATGCTTACGTACATATTCACAACAAGTTCGAGTGCTAAAATCAGGAAGAACTACAAGTGAGTGACTATAGAAAAAATGAGTGTTATCTTGTGATAAAAACTTTGTGCAAGAACAGACAAAATAATGGTAAACTAATAAATAATAAATTCTGGTAGAACTATAAGTGGACATTTCAAAGTGAATCAACATCTCGATCGATTTGTTATTACTACAACATCTAGCGACATAAAACGGCGGTCAACACGCCTGCCTGCGACGTGGAGGCCCCGGGTTCGATCCCCGGCCAGGTCGTGATGGAAAACGATCTTTTCCTGATTGACCTAGGTCTTGGATGTTTATCTATATATGTATCTATTATAAAATATAGTATCGTTGAGTTAGTATCCCATAACACACGTCTCGAGCTTACTTTGGGGCTAACTCAATCTGTGTGATTTGTCCGTATATATTTATTTATTTATTTATCATAGAAATAAAAATATATTAACAAGATCTCCTAGTACGGTTGGTCTCCGTGGGAGTGATAGAGTAAAACCCCCTTACAAAAATGCATGGAGGAGGCCTTGCTCAAAATTGGGTATCCCAAAAATAAAAATAGATTATATGTTTTATTTACTTTTTTATAATATCAATTTAATTGCTTATACTAATTTATTAAATCAATTGTTACTACATAACTATAAAATTGTATTTTATTCTATATCTTTTCAAACAACTAACTAATATATAGGTAAATAAATACCAACTTTACACAATAAACCCAAAAAAATATGAATTTATAAATGAGTAACTGTGGTAAGCAATTTTCTATTGTATAATTTAGTATAGTGCTGATTTGTTGTATGCTATTTTATAATATAAGGAATGTATCAAGAGTGAAATATGTTATATTTGGGAATAAAGGGCTTTATTATTATTATTATAATTCCTATAGTCCCCAGACCTTGGCATGGCACTTCGCGCATAATTTGTCGGACATACAGTGAATGTCAAAGAAAGCTGAAACCTGTTCTAAACCAGAAAACCCCGCTCCTATGGACATAAAACTGCTTACAGCATTATCGTTAAGGTTGAGGTCTGTAGGGCTATTTGATTTTTTACAATTTATAAATATAGGCAAGTAAAATAGAATTTCGATAAAAAACCCTTTTTTCGCTCGAACCACAGCTTTTCTGTTTTCCAAATAGGGGCGCACCTCTAGTTCACCATCTATTTTTCAACATTCCTTAATATCCTTGCAGTTATTCGCAGCAATGTATCCCACTTTGTTACACGTTCGGCGACTGGAATGGTGTTGCAATGCGCTGGCGAACGGTCATGTCACTCACCGTCTCGTCGTCCGCGGGTTAACTTTCGTTGTGGTTTTCTGTCGGCCATGACTCGGTAGGTTCTCGTAAAAATACAGGTCCCTTCAGCCATTCAGGGCGTGACCCATTCACGTAAGTATTGCAGGTTGCGTCGCGTGGCAATACTTTTATTCTTAAAAATATTTCTGCAATATCCGCAGTCAAATCTGCCTTCTCTAAATCTAAATAAAATATTAGGCAGTGAATTCAGAAGGACAGGCCCTTCTAATAACTTACTGTTGAAACTAACATTGTTGCATACAGCTACAGCGTCGAAAACTAATCGAACCTTGCCAGGTTTGTTAACATTTGTTACCGCGAAATGCGGTAGGTACCACGCCTTATCTGATTGCATGTTTCCGAATGTCGCGGGTTCAGCATAACCTTTTTCGAGTAGGTTGCTTATCTGCATCTGGTAAGTAGTTGCAAACTCCGCATTCTTATCCATTTTTCTTTCAATTGCCCTTAGTCGGCGGAATGCATGATCATACTAGCCGACATTTTAGCGCCCTCTTGCCGCCATAGCAGTCCCACATGATATTGACCTTCTGCTCGTTTTACTGTATTATTAAACACTAGCTTCTGCCCGCGACTTCGTCCGCTGAAATAGGGTATTACATGCATTTTTGAAATATATCTTAAATAAATTCTTTAGTCCTAATATACCTCTAAAAAATTAAAAATATTTTTTTTCTCACGTTATGTACGATTAAAAATTAATTATTTTATCATAATTTCAAATTTCGCGCGTATTTCGCGAAAACGCGGCACACAGCGGACACCATGATTGTTCTCTGGTCATGACGTCTTTACGGCAGTAAACAAACTACAGCTGTCAGTAATACACTTTTGTTTTATTTAAAAAAATAATAATGAGTAATTATGCTCCGTATCGTTGGTGTGTTGTTTCTGAATGTCAGAACACTAGTCTAAAAACACTAGACAAATTGTGGATTCAGGTACCAGTGGATATAAATATGAGAAACACTTGGTTAAAAGTTGCGAGACGAGATCCCGGACTGTTATCAAATAAATCTCGTTTATACTTTTGTGAAGATCACTTTAATGTAAGTAACTGTATTAACATTACCTATCTAATGAAATATACTCTTTAATGATAGGTTAACTACTTCAAGAATCAATACTTTGGGAAATGTGGATAATATTTAGAGGTTATAAAATCTATGAATATGATGATGAAAGATGCTAATAACTTATTTTTCTCACGTTTCAGTTGGAACATGACATGGAAAACTATGTAAAGTATAAAATAATGGGTTCAGTAAAAAGGATTAAAATGAAACCTAATTGCATACCCTCCAGATTTGCTTGGAATAGAAAACATAAGATTTTAGAAGAATCACATCCTACTGAAGCTAAAAGGCAAAGAGTAGAATTACCTCAGGATTCTTATCATGATTATAAAGAAGCAGAGAATAATGAAGTGTCATCTTATGCAGAAGGTAACTGTTTATTATTATACTTTGTTATTGTTTAAAAAAATCATTGTGTACACATACTAAAATTAACAGTAAATTATATTTATAAAAGAAGATCTGTAGTGAATATTAATGGCACAAACATTCACAACATTTTCTTATACATATAAATAATAGATATGGATCACAGATTAATTTATGTTCTCTTGTTAATAAAAATTATATTGCATTTATTTCAGGTTTGCAAACAGAAATGGGTGGACCCTCTCAAGTTCTAAAAAAACAGGAACACAAAGCGACTCAAATTAACCAAATGCAGGAACACAAAGCCATTCAAGTAGTGCCGAGCCAGAAACATAAAGCAATTCAGGTTTGCCAAAGGGCACATATCAGAAGTAGACAGGTTCAAACCAATGTACAAAGTAGAGATAAAATAACTTCGCCAATTAAATTAAATGTCTCAATTGCTACATCACCTTTAAAATCTTTGGCTAAAAACATTATAAAACCATCGACATCTCAGCCACCTGCTTCAAGAAAATTAAGTTTTATAGAAGAAGACTGTGACAGTGATACATCATGTACACCATCAGTAGCTGGGTCAACAGTTGAACAAGACTATTCTCCATCTAAAACAAGCATGTCCAAAACTACTTCAGACAGCAGCTTACAAGATGAACATAAAAAACTTCAAAAAATAAATTTGCAAAGTACATTAAGTAAAATAATTGATAAGCCTAAACTTTACATAGGTATTAATAAGCATCTATATTTTATCATTGATTTAATTAAAAAGCATACAGATATCACTGTGCCAAATATTTTATTATGTTTAATGAAAATTAAGTTAAATAGGACTTTCTCACAATTATCAGATGATTTTGATTTATCTGTGACTCAAGCAAGTAATATATTTAATAACAACATGCCAGACCGTATTGTTAAAGTCCTTTCACCATTTGTCAAACAATTTTCAAGTACATCAATAAAAAAAAATTTACCTATAGCTTTTCGACACAGATATAACCAGGTGACATGTATCATTGATTGCTTG
This sequence comes from Sesamia inferens, assembly GCA_037179545.1. Classification (NCBI taxonomy): domain Eukaryota; kingdom Metazoa; phylum Arthropoda; class Insecta; order Lepidoptera; family Noctuidae; genus Sesamia; species Sesamia inferens. The sequence continues at coordinate 7,349,939 of CM073935.1, read as the reverse complement.
GAAATAGAAATCCAAAAACCTTCAAAGGCTATGCATCAAGCATTGACCTGGTCAGAATATAAGAAAACAAATACCATTAAATACCTTGTCTCATGTACTCCTGATGGACTCGTAAACTTTGTGTCAAATGGCTATGCAGGAAGAATTAGTGATGTAAGCCTGTTAGAAGAAAGTTTGTTTTTGGAAAGCTTGAATCCAGGTTCATATATTTTAGCTGATAGAGGTTTTAAAAATGTTGAATCATTCTTGTCTCAAAAAGGATTTTTCCTACTAAGGCCACCAAGTGTTCATACCGGGATGAAATTATCTAAAAAAGAAGTAAAGCAGACCAAGCAAATTGCCAGTCTTAGAATCCGTATTGAAAGAGTAATTAGAAGACTGCGTGAATTTAGCATTTTAAAAATGCATACAGTTGTAAATACTAATTTAATTGGCATTTTGGATTTATGTATTAAAACAGCATGTGCATTAATTAATCTACAAGATTCTTTAATTAAATAAATAGTTGCAAAAATATAATATTGTATTATTTAATTTACTTTGTATGTATTATGTAATTTTACCCAAGAAGGAATGAGGTCAGGTTGTTGGCGGACAATAAATAAATGATGATAACAGGAAAATGCTCTGATAATGATAATATTTTATTGCATGCTAGCCTGATGAAAAAAAATTGTGCTTATGATGCAACTAGGTATGCAATTCAATGCAATTGGACCTTTTAGAGCTTTTTCTGAAAACTACTGAAATTTTATGATATTCTAGCACTTCTAAAAAATACTGTTTTTAATTTGGCACATGGAATAAATTACTCTGAGAGTGGAGATTGAAAGTCTGCCTATCTCAAAATAAAAACAGAAAATCTATTGTGTTTCAATTCTATACATTTGAAAGGTTATGAATGAAAAAGATATTTAAATTTATAATCATTTTAGTTTATATAGAATTTGTTGTTACACTTTTGGACAAAACTGAAAAAATATTATTTTTCCAAAAAGCAACAACACTGTCTAAAAGACTCATAACATACTGTTGGTCAAATTCAACTTTAAGAAGTGTAACTTCATTGTTTTTTGTAAAGTCACTATTGGCGACACAAAAATAACTTTCAGTGGTGTGAGCACAATACATTTGTATTTGCACCTGGGCAAAATACTTTTCTTTTATTCTGCCTTCCTTGTCAATATAATTTTCTGACGTTTTGGCACTAACAGGGCACTTGATTTCGAATGTTGTATTTTGATACCTTCCATCTGGTGATGCAGCTATCATTGGGAATGTCTCTGATATGTACAAACCACACATTTGAATTTTTATTCCCAATTTATTCTCAACAACTTTTCTCACATGATCTTCTAATTTTCTTCCTCTAATTATAGCCGATGTTTCTGGAGTCTTTGCACCGAGAATTACAGCAACCAAGGTTCCATCAGTTGTTTTACAACGACTAACTTCATAACACCTAGAAGCTGTTATCCTTCCATATCTGAGTTCATGCCACAAGTTACTGGTATTCTGACCTCTAGTAGCTCTTTCTGCATGTTTTATATTTGTATTACTGCATTCATTTAAGATTTTTGACAGAAATCTATCACAATTCTCATCGTTGTATGTCATCATCATTTTATGTAATGATAGATTCGTATCTGTATCACAATAGTCAGGTTCATGCTTAATGAACTGACAATTATCTATTTTTCTTATCTTACATTCTTTAACAAACTCATTCATCAACCCGCTGTCTGGTGCAAATACTTTTGGTTTCCGTTTTGCCATTTCTCTTGCACTTAATATTTTAATTGATGTTCCAACTTTCGCAAGATTGGACTTTTTCCAATAACATTCTACAGATGTGCAGGAAGGGTCTTCACTTCGGCGGTGCAACCACATCAAAAACGCAACTCCATGTTTACAACCACCTGCTGATGCAGGACAATCATGACATTTAACACTTATCACCACTTCTTCCTGTTCATCCACTACGAGTGTAGCTGCATACGGCTTACTTCGTACTTTGTGTTCAGGGCAAACTGTACATTTTACAGTGCAAACATTTTGTTCCCTCTTCAGCTGTACGTAACCTATAGCGTCATCGCCATAAGTCTCCCTTCCGGATCTGAAAACAATGTACGAAATTTAAACCTTTTATCACAATAAAATAGATTTTTTAATGTAACAAAGATATATAAAAGGTTCATATAACTTACATGGATGTTTTCACATTCCGTAACTCAGCGGAACAGAAGTCGGGATTTACAGCAAAAAATTTACCGACCATCAGAGAGTCTATTCTTGGTAAATTTGTGGTGTCACCTTTAACGTAACCCACTTCCATGATGTTGAATTATTATAGTTATTCTTTAAGAATGTAAAATGAAATTAAGTCAGTATATACGTTTGTAGTACCAAGTTGACATTGACAGCTGACACTTTTGTTTACTACCTTATAGACGTCATTATCATGGTGGCAACATTTCGTAGTGTTTAAAAACAGATAAAAAAACCTAAAAACTTTAAACTGCAATAAAAAATAAAATTATGTACCATATGAAGTGAAACTAACATTTTCCGATTGCTTTTCCTCTAAACAATCATTGTAATACCCTTTTAATTTTTTTCTTATCTAGACTAAAATACCCTATTCCATTCGTCCATTTCTTGTTTTAGCATAAGATTACACTCGATTGATATTATTATTTAATTTTATTAGTAAAATATTTTCTGCCCAAGGTAACTTAATCCTTAGTCGCCTTTTACTTATTTTATTTAATTAAGTTAGATATCTATTTAATTAAAAGCTTCTCTATAGACAATGTTTGAAGTTGTTTTATTTTTCGGTAACAGAATAATATGCTTTTCGTATGATCCCACTCTTGATAGACCAACATATAATTGCCCATGGGAAAAACATCCTTTTCGTAGGTCAATGCCAACCAAAGAGAATGTTTGTCCCTGCGACTTGTTAATAGTCAGGGCAAATGATGTTTTTATCAGAAACTGGAGTCGTTTAAACAGAATCGTGGAATTCTTGGGATGTACGCTAACTGGCCAGCTCCTGGGCCGATGAGAATGGTCGCCACAATTAGGATGTCTTTCAAATCTTTTATTAGTAGCCTTGTGCCATTCATTGCACAGGCTAGGTGGGCTTAAATTTCTTAAAAGCATGATAGGCGCTCCGGATTTCAACAGCAGTTCGTGACGTGGCTAAGTGGTGGTTTAAGGGAATTTAAAAGTTCCTGCGGATAGTGGACTGCATCCTCGATATTACACGCTGATTAATTGAATTGTAGATTTTACTATGGCCGGGAACTTTTGTAAAATTAGATTATTGATTTCATTGACTGTATTGTTCCTTGGTGAGACGATAGCCCTTGAACAAAGACAATGAATGTCTCTCTCTAGAAAATATTCAAGGTCAGGATATACTGCGTCTATAAGATGCTGCAGACTGTCAACTATACGACCCAGAGTCTCATTTATAACGACGTCCGCAGAGTTAGAGCCCAAGGTTCGAGAAGAAAAAGACCCTTCTCCAATTTTGAGCAGCTGTTGTGGAAAATCGTTATCCATGTTTCCGATAACGTGGCCTCTCATGTTCGTACGTAAATTTAAAGTTTGGACTATAATCCATAGGGGCGATGATTTTAGACATGCCTTTATGATATCCGCACGTGTCCCTCTTGTGATGACGGGAAGTGTCTGACGAAAGTCACCTGCAAACACAAAAATGACACCACCCATGACAGCAACTGAGTTTCTCAAGCCCTTAAGTGTTCGATCCACTGCTTCAACGTGAGCTCTATGACTCATGATACATTCAACCCACATTATCAACGACGTATTCTATAAAATTTGACGGAGACCCAGATCAGATGTCCGCCTGATGCGGCATACCTCAACTACCCGGGATACTCTTTGGAGCATCATTTCCTGCAGCGTGCCGGGGTCTGTGTGTATGTCCGCAATGACATCTGTTGCCGGCATCTCCGTCACCTCGAAGACTCTCATCTATCGTCCTTATGGTTGTTGGTCAACCAACAACCATAAGGACGATAGATGAGAGTGGTGGTGGTCACTGGTGTGATGTCCACACCAGTGTCAACACTGGTGTGGACAAAATTGTCTACACCTGTGTCTACCGATCGCACAGCGGTGACCAGGAGACAACTCGACTATTTGACCACCTCAGTGTGGCTGCTGACAATGCACTGCATCAGCACCCTGACGCACAGTTTGTCGCTCTGGGGGACTTTAATGCCTGCCACCAAGACTGGCTTTTCCCATACCAGAGGACCGACCACGCTGGGAGAGAAGCGCGAAACTTTGCGCTATCAATGGGCCTTTCCCAGCTGGTGGAAGAAGCGACTATGGTGTGGTGCCTGATGTGGCTGGTCATACCGCCAATTGTCTGGACCTTCTGCTGACCACTGATCCGGACAGATGTGTTGTTACAGTTTACTCACCGTTAGGAACTTCAGACCACTGTCTGGTGAAGTCTATGACGTCCTTCTCCCCCACCTGATTGCGACTCGCGTGGTGAGCGGCGAATATGGCGTTACAAGTCAGCAGATTGGGATGAGATGCGCCACTTCTTTGCGTCTTATCCTTGGCAGCAGATCTGCTTCTCTTCTAGCAATCCATCGAGTTGTGCGGACGCTATAACCGACGTGGTGCGTCAAGCTATGGAGTATTTTATCCCCTTCAGTGACGTGCCCGTCGGTGGCTCGGCTCGTCTATGGTTTAACGCCGACTGTGTTCAAGCTGAACAGCGTAAGCACACGGCATTCCTCACCTGGGTTGACGCTCGTGACCGCAGAGCTCTGGATCTAAGCTCAAAGAAGAGAGCTTTTAACCGTGCTGCCAACTCCTACAAAAAGGCGCTTAAGAAGGCTCGCTTCGATCGCATTACTAAGATTGGTAACAAGCTCTCTGCGCACCCTTCCGGAAGCAGATCTTTCTGGTCCCTAGCCAAATCGGTCGAGGCGAATTTCTGTCGGCCCACACTGCCTCCGCTGGTTAGGCCTGATGGAGCACTGGCCGGCTGGCACGGCGAGAGAGAAAGCAGGTCTCTTTGCATCTCTCTTTGCCCATAGTTCGCGTCTTGACACTGGCAATGCTACTCCACCTAATTTACCTCATTGCGGAACTTCAATGCCGGAGGTTCGCATTAGAAACAAGGAGGTTCTGAGAGTATTGTGTCGTCTGGACGTGAATAAGGCTAGTAGTCCAGATGGTATACCAGCGATTGTTCTTAAGGCTTGTGCGCCCGAGTTGTCTCCTGTATTGACGCGCCTGTATCGCCTCTCATTTAGGACTGGTATAGTGCCCAAGTCCTGGAAGCTTGCCAACGTGCAGCCCGTGCCCAAAAAGGGTAGTCGTGCCGATCCTACCAACTATCGGCCGATTTCAATAACCTCCATACTCTGCAAGATTATGCAGCGTGTGTTGAACTCGCGCCTCTTGGCTTACCTGGAAGGTAACGATCTCCTCAGTGACCGACAGTACGGTTTTTGACGCAATCGGTCAACTGGGGACCTACTAGTGTATGCCACTCACTTGTGGGACGAGGCCCTCGAGAAAAATGGGAAAGCGATTGCCGTCTCCCTTGATGTCTCGAAGGCCTTCGACCGGGTATGGCACGCTGGCCTTTTGAGTAAGCTTCCAGCGTATGGCATTTCCGCTGGCCTGACTGGCTGGGTAAAAGACTTCCTGACTGAACGGTCCCTCCGAGTTGTTGTCGACGGATGCTCATCTGAGCCCATGTCGACCAATGCCGGTGTTCCTCAGGGGTCTGTTCTCTCTGCAACTCTGTTCCTGCTGCATATTAACGATCTGCTGATGCCCGGTATCTATGGGTATGCAGATGACAGCACAGTTGTGGAGAGATACCTGCCGGAAGCTCGGGCTAGTAAGGAAACAATCCGGTCCGAAAGAGGCCATGGTAGAGCGTGTGAGTGCTGCACTGCAGGCAGTCTCCGAATGGGGCAATGCCAATCTTGTAGCATTCTATGCCGCCAAAACACAGGCGTGTCTTGTCACCGCCAAAAGGAGCCCGTTCACCTTGGCTCCTACTTTTCAGAATGTATCCTTGGAGTGTACCGACCACCTTCAGCTTTTGGGAGTTGAGATTTCTTCGAGCCTTAACTTTGGGCGGTTCATTGAGTCCAAGGCCAGGGTGGCTGCCAGAAAACTAGGCGTCATTGCGAAGGTCCGGCGGTACTTCACACCAGGGCAGCTTCTAATTTTATACAAAGCACAGGTCCGCTCGTGTGTGGAGTACTGCAGCCACATTTGGGCTGGTGCTGCGAAATGTCACCTTGCCACTTTGGATTCGGTGGAGAGGCGTGCGAAGAGGCTGATTGGCGACCCAGACTTAACTCGAAACGGTCTCCAAAGCCTGAAGCACAGGCGTAGAGTAGCCAGCCTTTCGGTCTTCTATAGGATGCATTCTGGTGAGTGTGCAAGGGAATTGCATGATTTAATTCCCCCATCTCCGTTCCATCATCGGACGACCCGTCGTACGGCGAGTTTCCACCCTTACGTTGTTGACACCACTGCGATCCGGACGAAGCGTTTTGCTTCCTCCTTTATTCCGCGTACATCGAGGGACTGGAACAATTTGCCGGCGTCGGTGTTTCCGTCACATTACAATTTGAGTGTCTTCAAGGCTAGAGTGAATAGGCTATTAATAACCTAGCGCGCTTTACCATCAACGATCACATCACTGCTTACCATCAGGCGGGATTGCGGTCAAGCGCTGGTTTATAATTCATATAAAAAAAAAAGATAATTTTTATATAAAATAAAACACACCATTTGCACCACCTCTTCTACAATTTGACTGTTTTCCTATGTAATGATAACACAAAAATTATTCATATGGGTAGCTAGAGCTACTCGTATTACTATATAGCAAAAAATTATAAGTTTCAATATTTAATAATGTATTGCATTCCATAATGTGTACACAATAGTTGGTGTAATAAAATATAGAATCAATTATATGGACTCTGTTGGGCACAGCAAAATACTTTATTTTTTAATAGGAGAGAAGATGAAGAAGCTCTTATTAAGGAAAAACAATATAAATAATAATTAAAATAGTATCATTAAAGAACTGTATTTTATGCTTTTGTGGTATTTATAGGTATTTATATAGTGGTATACTAAATTGTATTTTTATAATAGGGGAGAGTCGGTTATATCGTACCAATTTTCACTTTCACTTAAATATTTAGACTATGATAAGACTTACAATAATTAATTGATATGCAAAATAAAGTTTCATATTTTACCTTGCTAATACTGAGAAATCAACTCCATACGTTTACTCTAACATCCTTAAAAATGCTTTTTATGAAGGACTGCCATCGGTACAATTTAGCCGACTCGTCGTTTTAATCGTACCACCGAGTTTTTAAATCGTACCATAGATCTTTAAGTTGTACCCCTCAATTAAAGACATTAAAATTTTCAATCTTATTGTTTATTTTTATTTATGGGTAATGTTGAAGCATAAGTAACTACCTCTTAAGTAATAGGGACATTCTTTTTAACACTTAGGTGATAAATCAATGTTGTTAACACATCTATAAGCTTTCTTATCACAATAAAATGATTGGACTATAGTATTGAGATCAATCAACATTTAACAATTGTAGTCGATGAGGGGTCTTCTTCTTCAGCAGATCTCAGGGGGTGGAATAGGGGTTTCAATAACGCCACGGGTTTCAGCACACAAACAATATATTGACCAGGTTAGGTCGTACAATTAACCTAGACGTACAATAATCAGTTCGGCGACCGTACAAACTATGCCTTAATTAAAAAAACTCTTAACAAACAACAATAATTATGAAATCGTGGGCGCGTGCGTCGCGGCTCATCGCGGACTGGCCAGCCTCGTGCGCCCTCGGCGCCGTTCGGAGGCATTCGGTCGCGCGGCTGGCGAACGCCCGAATGCTACCCGATGTTTTGACAAAATGTCGCGCGCTACACCCTCCCCCTCTAACCCAGAAATGGCGCCCTCGCTTCTGGGTTAGTGGAGAAAACGCTTAGGCCTACCACGCTTGCGTTTCTCGTTGACCGGTGTCTGAGCTATATCGCCAATGAATGGGGTCAGCTGAGAGACGTGATACCTTCCTAGAACCTGTCCATCGCTGAGTTTCTCCAGCACGTAAGTAGTCGCACTAGCCGCTTCCTTAATACGATAGGGCCCATCGCGACGCGGAATGAATTTGGGCGTCTGGCCGTGAGTCGCGTCGTTACTGCCTTGTGTCTTCAAAAGTACGAGGACTCCCGGGGTATACTCGGGTGCAGGGCGACGACCTTCGTCGGCGCAGCGTCTCTGCTTGGCTTGCGCCCTCTCATGCACATCTCGAGCATCGAGTAACACGGATGACATGCGCTGCAGGTACGGGGTTAAGGTTGTGACGGCATTGTCGCTCTCCACGATGGCACGCATGTCAGCCAGCGCGTCAGCTGGGGCGCGAATCTCGCGTCCGAACGTCAAGTACGCGGGTGAGTATCCGGTGCTGCTGGTTACGGCCGAATTCATTGCGAAACGTATCGCGGGTAAATGTATATCCCACGTGTCGTGGTCCTTCCCAACTAGAATGGAAAGTTGAGGCTTGAGGTCACGGTTTTTCCTCTCTACCGGATTGGCTTGAGGGTGATATACCGGCGTCAGCGACTGCGTAATACCTAACACGTGACAAACTTGCTGCATCACCTCGCTGATAAACTGAACACCGTTGTCACTCAAGATGCGTCTAGGCACGCCGTATCTGAGGAACACCTCTGCAATAAGGGTCTTCGCGCAGTCGGAGCTGGTTGCATTTTGTAACGCGAACAATTCCACCCATCTGGTGCATGTATCTTCTAGGATTAGGATCCATTTGTTCTTGTTAACGGTTTCCGGTAGTGGACCAAATAGATCTATTGCGACAACTTCAAAGCGGCGATTCGTTGCAGGGGTCTGCAATAATCCGGCTGGTTTCCTATTGTCGGCCTTATACCTTTGGCATTCCACACACTTCTTAAGGTATGCGCTAACGGACTGGCGCATTCCGGGCCAATAGTACTTAGACTTCAACCGATCTAACGTCCGCTCCACTCCAAAGTGGCCAGCAGTCGGCGCACTATGGTAATCCTCCAGAACCTTCTCCCGTTCGTGTTCCGGCACAACTAGGCACGCTGACTCCTCGTCAGCATCATCAGGTCCATACCTGTACAATACACCGTCGGACATGACATATCCCTTGTCGGACCAACTCCTCCCCCTGAAGGGATCGTCGGCTGACTCCAGGTCTTCTACGATTTTACGCAGCTCTGGGTCCTTAAGCTGGTTCTCACGGGCATCCTTGGGGCTCCTTGATGGAAAATCCACCTGAGCATAAGCCAGGTCACAGTCCGGTTCATCGGTGCGGGGTGGCCGAGATAACGTATCAGCCACGACATTCGCCTTTCCAGGCGTATATTCGATGCGCAGGTTATATTCTTGCAGAGTGAGGGCCCATCGAGCCAAGCGTCCGCTTGGCGACTTCACGGTCATAAGCCACCGCAGAGGTTGGTGATCACTTTTTATCACAACCTCTGATCCTTCGATGTATCCGCGGAATTTAGAAACGGCCCACACCACCGCCAAGGCTTCCCTCTCCGTGGTGTTGTAATTTCTTTCTGCGCTGTTCAGCAAGCGGCTCGCGTACTCGACAGGGCGTTCTTCCGGGCCCTCCCCCTGCATCAGCACTGCTCCGAGGCAATAGCCGCTACTGTCAGTTCTCAACGTGAACGGTAACGTTTCGTCGGCTTGACGTAGTATCGGAGCGGACGCCAGCAACTGCTTGATGCTGTCAAACGCGGTTTGCTGTCTGGAGGTCCATATCCACTTGCTGTCCTTTTTCAGGAGATCTGTCAATGGTCTGGCAACTTCAGCGTAATTGGGTATAAATCGCCGGAACCAGCTGGATGTCTGCAGAAAGGTCTTCATGTGTCTTACGTTCATCGGAGGCGGCACGTTGACGATGGCCGTAGTCTTATCGGGATCAACCTTTACCCCACCCGGTACGATCACGTGACCTAAGAATTTAACCGACTCGCGACCGAAGCAACTCTTTTCGCGGTTCACACGTAAGTTATACATAGTAAGTCTATCAAATACTGTGTTCAAGTCTTCTAGGTGTTTTGAGAATGATTCTGACAGGATGATGACGTCATCGAGGTATGTGAACAGCTGTACTTCTGCCAGATCCCTTCCAGACTTAAACCGGTCCATAAGTCTCTGAAAAGTCGCTCCAGAGTTACGCAAACCCATGGGCATCCTTTTAAAACGAAAACAACCTAGCGGAGTCACGAACGCAGTCTTGTCTCGGTCGTCAGGTTCGACGCTTACCTGAAAATAACCAGATCGGAGATCGCAGGTCGTCATGTAGTTGCTATTCTTGGCCGCGTGGAGGACATCTTCGATCCGCGGGAGTGGGTAACGGTCAGGCTCGGTGACGGCATTCAGCTTCCTGTAATCTATACAAAGCCGAACTCTTCCGTCCTTCTTTGTCACGAGCACCACGTTTGCTGCCCACGGAGAGTCGCATTCCTCTATAACGTCCGCGTCCAGAAGCTTCTGTGATTCCTTTTCCAATAAAGCCTTTTTTCCGGGCGCCATCCTGTACGGCGTTGAAGCAATGGGCTCCTGGTGGGGATCGACCTTCAGTCGGTGAGTAGCAAAGTCTGTAGGGGGGCCCTCTTCAGCGAACCGGTCAGCTCTTTTTAACAGGAACGCATTTAGTTGTGACCTTTGAGGGGGGGTCAACCTCGTCCCCTCATCATCCCTAAGTCCCAGACCAGCAGCATCCGCCTTCATAAGCTCCATTTCCTCGCTGGATGGTAATGTAAAACTGGTGATGAACGGATACCATTTCAATGGCTCGTCGTTGAATCGCCAGCTGCACTGCGGTAGGTCCAACAGGAGTCCAGCACTTTTGATAAAATCTCTGCCGAGCAGTGTTCTGGTGTGCGCGTCGGGCAACACCATGAAGTTCGTAAGTATTTCACGATCGTGTAACGTAACCGTCACTTGGCACTCGAGTATTCTGCAGACTTGATGCGACCCATCAGCCAGGGTTAAGTCGCGCGCTGACTGGTTAAATTGCACACCAGCGTCCACCATTAAATCGTAGAGCATCTGACCCGCCATTGAGTGTGTAGCACCAGTGTCAAGAATAGCGACTCCCTTATGGCCTACAACCTCTATTTCAATAATCGGCCGCGTATCGTCGCTATCTGTATAATGGGTCGAGCAAAAATCCGATTTACTAGAGTTATCCGCGGGCTTACATTTGTCACACTTAGAGCGCACGACCCCCAGCTGACCACACCCATAACAGCGTAGTTGGGTAGTCGCGTTATTATTTACTGTACTACTACTACTACCTACTTTACTAGTTTTATTTAAATTATTTGCTTTATTGCGACATTCATCTACCGTGTGTCCAAAAAGTTTACAAAAAGTGCATTTAGGGCGAATGCGCTTTTGCCCCTCAGTATTGGTATGGGAACTACTAACATTCGGCACGCGCGGGTTAACACTCGGGGTCTTCCCCGAACGACCGTGCGCAGCGGAAGGGTTATTATTATTAATTGCGCTTACCTCCGCCAGCGATTCCTCCACTAACCTAGCTTTTGTTATTAGTTTGTCCAGCCCGTCTACGGAGTCACGAGGCACACGCTTTCTTATTTTACGACTTAACAGTCCATAAACAATATCGACACGCATTTCCTCGGTGATGTCGTAAGGTATCTTCGATAATAACGCGCGCACTTTACTTATAAACACATCACATCTTTCATCACACTGTTCTTTAGCGAATACGTCGCGGAATATTTTATACGCGGGTCGCGGCACTCCAAACATGCCCCGTAGTCGCGTGAGCGCGTCGTCCCACGACGTGACCGATGACTTCACCCCTTGCCACCAGACGGCGGCTTCGCCGACCAACAGCATAGGTAGGCCGCGCAGAGCATGCTCGCAGCTGATGTTGGCGCACTCGCGGCACACTTGTATAGCGTCGATGAAGGCCTCCAATTCGTCGGCGCTCTTTGACTTGCCGTCGAATCGTGCGGTACATTTCGTAAAATTACTGGAATGCGTAAACGTTTGACTTGGCGTTTCAGCCCGTAGTGAAGAAATATGTTGCTGATTGCTGGCTATGATACTTTCGATGAGAATTTTGTTCGCTTTTACCTGAATCCTGGTAAAGTTGGAGAACAGGTTTTGCAGCATCTCTTCAGTCATGGTGACGTTCGGTGTGGACGCCACCATTGTTCTGTCAGTCTTCACGTCTGTGTCCGATTCTGACCCTTGGGTGTCATCTCTTCCGCTTTTCTTTTTCGGCGGCATCGTAACAGGGTAAACGTACTCTTCTGTTTCACGCACGAAGCAAAGCACGGGTGACGACTGGGATGCAGATGGTAATTATTATCACTTCGTGTAAACAATCCACGGAGATAATATAGGTATTCGTTAGCAGACGGGTTTCGTTGAGTCGGCGCCAGCGGCGGCGGCGCGTCGCACGAAAAATAATGGACCCGCCCACGAAGCACGTTGCGAATGACTTCGCCCACTGTTTTTATTGTTTGTAGGTATTGATAATAACGTATTGTTCGTTGTGTTGTGCACTATTGTCCGTGGCCCCACGTTGGGCGCCACTTGTAGTCGATGAGGGGTCTTCTTCTTCAGCAGATCTCAGGGGGTGGAATAGGGGTTTCAATAACGCCACGGGTTTCAGCACACAAACAATATATTGACCAGGTTAGGTCGTATAATTAACCTAGACGTACAATAATCAGTTCGGCGACCGTACAAACTATGCCTTAATTAAAAAAACTCTTAACAAACAACAATAATTATGAAATCGTGGGCGCGTGCGTCGCGGCTCATCGCGGACTGGCCAGCCTCGTGCGCCCTCGGCGCCGTTCGGAGGCATTCGGTCGCGCGGCTGGCGAACGCCCGAATGCTACCCGATGTTTTGACAAAATGTCGCGCGCTACACAATAATAATCAAGAGAAAAAATACAGTATAAAATATATTAATAACGTAACTGAAAAATATAATGATTGTGCGTGGTTCTTATTGGAAACAACCATCGCAAATGTCTGGATTGGAAGTACATGTTTCATGTAACCATCGCCGACAGCGAACGCATTGAATCCAATCAACTTTTGGACCCTTTTTATCATAGTAAGAACGATTGCACTTTCCACATATATTTTCGAGATCATCATCGCTGTCATCATCGTCATCTAATTCCATAACAAGTGTTTCTTTTGACTCATCGCTACTAGTGATGGAAGAGGATCGTTTCCTTTTAAAAGTTTTGCATTTACCCTTGGATATAGCTTTTATCTTATTTTCTTTTTTCACTGTTTGGTTTTTCTTTGATTTACAAATCTTTTCTTTTTTTACTTTAACTTCCTTCTGCTTTATTTGGTCTTCTAGTTGATTTTTATATGGGCTTGATGTAATTTCAATTGCTTGTTTCTTTTTCAATGAATTTTTTGGTAGTGGTGATAAAACTTTTATAGTTTTTTTAATATCAGCAGGCGTAGTTTCTACATATTTATTTTTTGACGTCGATGGCTGTGTATATATTTCAGCAAGAGAAGAATTTAAATGCTCCTTGTCTTGTTTTTCCTTTTCGTTTTTGCCCTTTTCTAGATTGTAATTTTCTTTGTCATAATTTCCTTCTACCTTTTTTTCTTTCTTTAGGTCATCTGTTTTTTCTAATTCCGTAAAATTTTGCAAAATTGATACGCTTTCGTGCTCGAATTGGCCATTTCAGCGGTTAGCAAATTGTCAGCAGCCTCAAACATATACTCCGGAAAAATATGTCTGTTAATAGGTCAAATTCCACTAGCTCTGAATCCATTCACAATATTGCCAATCACTGCTGCTCTTTCGTAAGCTTCTCCAAATAATTGAGCAACTTGGTATTGTGTTACTTGTCGCCCAGGATTGGTCCTTAACCATTTTTCTGTACTTTGAATGTAATTAGTACTCAGTGGTTTGAAAAACGATACGTCAAGAGGCTGAATTCGGTTTGTGGTGTGAACAGTATTATTCCATTATCTCTCGCTAAACACAGAGCTTTAAAATTTTTTGAATGTGTCGTATGTCCATCCAAAAGCAACAGAACTTTGTTTTCAAGTGTGGGCTTCACTATTTTAATAAAGTGATTTAACCATTCAACAAAGAGTGCAGAGTTAATGTAACCGCTTTCAGAAACTGTAACAACACTCCCTAGAGGAGCACCATTTGCTAGTTCCGGGTTTTGTCTCATCCTTTTAAATATTAGCATTGGAGGGATAAATTGGCCAGATACACTAGCGCAGCATACAGCAGTAGTATTGACACCTCGTTCCCCACTAGTAGCAGCGCCAATTTGTTTCTTTCCCTTTAATCCTACAATTTTTTGAGCTTTCTTTTGCACGGTTGAAAATCCACTTTCGTCTACATTGAAGATATTGGTAGGTTCTATACCATTTTCATCTACAATTTTCTCTAACAAATCAAAAAAGTGAAAAACATTTTCCTTATTGAATCCTTTAATTCTATTCAAAGATGTATTTTCAGTTTGTCGAACACTTAATTGTGGGTGCCTTTTCATAAATTTGTAGAACCATGCTTTGCCAGCCATCCGTTTTTCTTTATTAAAATTGTTCTGAATATTATGGATTTCAGCAACTTCAAATGCAAGACGTCGAATATCGCTTATTGTTAGACCAAACATGTGTCGTTCAAGATGAAGAATATGCTCAGCCAAGCTATTTTCAGTTTCGACATCAAAGATAACCGGTCTCCCTTTTTGGATTTTTTCATCAACAGCAATCTTATTTTTCTTTTTTACATGTCGTAGAATTGTAGGTATTGGTATAGAATATGTCTTTGAAATTTTGTTCAAACTTAGTTCTTTCTTTTCGTAAGCTGCAATAGCCCTTTCTAGGTCCTCCTTATTCCAATAGGCATTTTGACAATGCGAAAAATAAAGTGTCAATTACTGTTAACAGTATAAATTAAGACCTAAAAAATGATTATTTATTAACGTAAGTTGAAAATAATGATTAATTTATTTTAAAATCCTTAAATAAAAATTGCATTTTTTAAACGTTTGTCACGTGACACAAAACGCTCCTGATTGGTCGTGTTTATCATGACGTCACCTGTTTGTAAACTTCGTTTGCCTACTTGTGTTGCGCCTAGTCGTGGTGGATTATCTCCGATACATTAAGATTTTTCTTTATTTTCCATTGTTTTTTTTTTGGTTTATTTGCACTATTTTAAAAGTACTTTTAACCATGGACAACGATTTTGTAAAAGCAGACAGCAGAAACCTGCCCCAAGTCGACGCAATCATGGTCGGATTATTTTTCAAAAATAATTCTGACTTTTATGCTTCGGAGCTAAAAAATGTAAAAACAGCAAAGTAAGTATAATTATAATTTACTGCTAACTTAAATTATATCATAAGAAAGTGAAATAATGATGAACTTCCACAAGAACTTATATAGGTTATAAATAATAAATATATTGTTAAGTTTGTTTGACACAATTCCGTGAACATAAACAATAATTATATATATATACGGACAAATCACACAGATTGAGCTAGCCCCACAGTAAGTTCGAGACTTGTGTTATGGGACACTAACTCAACGATAGTATATTTTATAATAGATAGATATATAGATAAACATCCAAGACCCAGGCCAATCAGGAAAAGATCGTTTTCCATCATGACCTGGCCGGGGATCGAACCCGGGGCCTCCACGTCGCAGGCAGGCGTGTTGACCGCTGCGCCACGGAGGACGACAAAATTTGTTTACTTTTGCAGGTCCAGGTTCTGTTAATGTACTTTTGTCACATTTTTGGGATAATTCTGAAAATAAAATAGATTTATTAATTAATGAATAATGCAGAAATTATATAATATTACTGTCTTAGTTAACTGGGATAAAGGTCTGGAAGTGTAGAAATAATTTCAGTACAATTTAGAAATTAGTTTGCCTACCTTTTGTACAAGCTTCAACTACAGTAGCAGTAGGCTTATCATTGGTTAACATAGGTTGTTGAATGATTCCGCATTGTTTAACAAGTTCCATTCTTTGCCGTTTAACAAATGCAGATCGGGAAGTGCCAGCATCACACATTCTTTTAATACGATCTGGCTGGCAATGAAATTTAGAAGGCAAAACTTTATCTTTTAAAATTATTTTCTGACTGAAACCCATTTTGTACTGATAGTAATTTTCCATGTCATTTTCCATTTGTAACAAACAACCAAGTTAGTCGGGATCTTTTAGTGTACTGCTTATTGAAATCATAGGACTCTGTAGCTACAAATTTTAACAAATATTATGGAAAACAGCGGAAATATTCGAAGTGAGTTGCAAGAGACATTCTGTTAAAAACATTAGAGGTATTATAACCTCAAATCAATAACGAAAATACTAACATTCTGAATGTAATTAATTATTACAAAATATAAATATTAAGTTTACTTACATCGAAATGGTCTTCACAAAAGAAAATATTTGTACTATTCGCTATGTCATTATGATCCCTCCGAGAAAGTTGCAACCACTTTCGGCGCACTTCGACATTCTTTGGAACACTTACAAATAGTTTTTCTGGAGTTTTTAACGATGTATTTGTACATTTTGGAACTGCACACCATTTGTAACTCATTTTGTTACATAAATCACTGATAAAATGTAAATCCAATCGCACTTTTGTTTTAAGTTTACAACAAACAAATATATATGCCAGCTGTCAGAGATCAGAATACAGGCAACTGGCAAGTGACGTCACCAACCTCATTGCAGCGCGATATTGTTAAAGTAGCGTTTTGGCACACTATTTAAATATTGAATTTTTAATTCGATGTTTTTCAGCTAATATATACCAGAATTTAAAAAAAACAACTTTTACTGGGTTCCTTAGACTCTACTACATAATATAAAATGAATTTTAAAAACCTGTCAAATAGCCTATTGTAATATTTAATTTTAGCTTTAGGGTCCGTCATCTATAACAATATAAATACAGTCAGTAAAATATAAGTACCTTTAGACTAGTCGGCTATATCGTACCAGTACAATTTACCCAACTACTAAGTGGTACGATTTAACGAACACGGCCATTCACAAAAAAAAGCAACAGTCCTGCTTAACCTCAAACCTTAGCCACGCAACAAAAACCACTAATAATCTAGTATAAAATTGTAATAGCATAAAAAAACGTTGTATCTATATCTTACCTTGTTTACGAGTTATACCCTTACGAACTTGCGACAATATTTGCATTAACATTGACAAAAAAATGTTTTTTTCACTCACGCGTACAGTTTTCAACTCACATCAATTACTACTGGCGGTTGGCGGGGGGTTTCGCAGTGCCACGATTTGGTGTGGCCAGTGTATAAAAAAATACTCATTAAGTGGGAAATTTAGAAGTGGTACGATTAAAATGGTAGTACGATATAACCAACTCTCCTATATATGTATATATAATTGCATGAATGACATTTTTATTACTATTAATCATAGTAAACTACTTAAATATTTACAATTTTATTGAGTAGGTATTGTATAATGTTATTCATATAAATTGGCACTCATTAGCACAATCAATTTCAAACTAATAGACCGGGCGCTGGATGGAGTTGAGTATGCAAAATGTGAGGACCGCATTCGGTTTATGGTTTTGAACTCAGAAAAGCATGCAAATTATGATTTCGAATGTTGCCAGGAGTTGTATTGGTAAAATTTTTTTTACACCCCACCCCCTTAGACATCAAGTAAATGGACTGAACATATGCTTTGGTATCATTAAAATAATTGTTTTAACGGCAATATCATTTTTTTTTTATAATTAAAGATACTAATAGCTAGTCAAGTGGAAAAAGAACAGAAAAATTAATAATAAAAACAAAAATTATTGTTAAAAAAAATTATTAAATACAAAAAAGCAAATTCAAACATATCATAAAAATAAGTATAATCATCAATCTTTTTTATTTTGACAATCGTTATTTATGCATTTGCATAACGTAATACAATCAATCTGTATTTTTTTACAAGAGCAAGCCATTGTTTTACAATTGGATGTACATTTACAGGGTTGAATCAACAATTCCGGCCGTGGTTGCTTAGTCATTTGTCGTGGGTATAATTTATCATCTTTCCATTCATAGCCTAAGAAGGTGTAATCAATAGGCTGTAGTAAAGTTTGGTCAGCATTCACCCATACATATGTTTGTGCTGAAGCACAATAGATGTAAATGTAGAGCATCTGATGTGCAAATAACTTTTAATAAATTTAAGCCGAAATCGATATTTTGGGAAATTAATTTATACCGAAGTTCATCAGCCGTTGAATTTTTTTTTTTGAAAAAAGATAGGTGCAAATGTTTTCCAATTCTTTTAGCTGTTCGACACTTAGGTACGGATTTCCCAAATGCTTTAAAGCTTCTTGTACAAAATCCAACGATGCAGCGTTTAAAGCATTTTTGTTCGAGCCGAATCTGCTAGTCGAATCGCAACCACTCAGAGCGTGTAATGCTGGCAAAATACCACAAATATTTTCTCCAAGGGATTGAGCAGCCAGATGACATCCTGAAATGAATTTTTTCTTATAGGAACCGTCGAACCATAGACCTAAACAGCCTAGACGTGCAAGCTTGTTCCAGAAGTAAATTCCGAGAATGAAAACATCTGTATCAGCGCAAATGATTATGATATGGCCAAGTTTGATTTTCACTGCGTGAAATATATGACCAAACATCCGTGAATCCGCTTCTAAATGGTTAGAATTCAAGTCAGGTACTTCCAAAAATGAAGAACCTTGCAGTTTGAAACATTTTGTTGGATCTTCAAATCCTCCACAAATATATAACTCGCAATCTTCATTTACTTCTGCATATCTAGGGGCAGCAGTACATAGAAATCGAACAAGCTGTAACTTATTTTCAGTGCTTGAAAAGAAATTATTACAATTAGCTGGAATTTTGGTGTGCTCATTTGAAATTATGAAATTTTTCATCATTTGACCTTTACTCCGTAACGTTGATTCCAAGTATTTTATTGAAACATCATCATATCTGTCAAATACAATATCAACTCGTTTTACATTTGGTTGCGAAAAAGATTCTGAATTCTATTGAAAAAAGCTTGAGCAAAATCGCCAAATGTGCTGAAATTTTTTAATTGGATTCGATGAACAAGTGCCATACCATCAACAATGTAAATTTTTGAAAAAGGTAGATTTAAAATATCCTGCCGCGTGTTAGTACCACACTTATGATTATTTTCAATTTCAAGGGCGAGTTGTGATTTTGGAGATTTCCTGTAAAACCCTTCAGCGTCAAAAAGGTACTTGCAGTAATTCAAAATTTCGAAAGATGTTAAAATTTTTGCATCAAATCCACGTTGATTAACCAACATAAATGTTTTCTGAATGAGACTTACATCTGTTGCATCTTGTAACTTTTTATTAGAAGTACTCTTGTTTTGTTTTTGTGAAAGAGTTACAAAATTGCTAAATTTTTTTTTTTTAATAGGATCAGATAACTTTTTGCTTTTGAGTACGAATCGCTCATCTTCGTACGTTCTTAACAGAGCCTCTCCATTTTCCTGTATATTTAGCAAACATTGCACAGAAGATTCTTCAGCAAGTTCACCAGTGTAAATATTTCGAAGCGCGCAATTCGCGTTATCATTATAAGGGTTGCAGGCAATAATATACTTTATTATATTTTGAATATCTTTTTCGTCTTTATTGATCCTGGATTGTGTCCATTCATTATGATAATTAATGTCACTTGTAGAGTCTGCTTGTATTTCGAGATATGAAGAAAAAGCCTCGTGAATACTGTTTTTGAACGGATAAAGGAGCAGCCATCTCTGCATCGCTTCTTCATTTTTAGTAATGCCAATCAATCCTTCAATAACTGCTGAAGATCGGTTTTGAGACTGTTCTAATGCTAAGTCGGGGCTTACTGCATTAAATTTACCTTCCGTTCGTTTGACGGACACCATTCCTCTCTTCATATCATGTTCAACTTCTAAAGGTAGTTTTATCATATCTTCATATTTAGAGTGACTCCACGAATGTACACACATCAAAAGTGTCTAGGGATCAACATATATTTTTGCAATAACTTTTCTCCTGATTGATATTAATTAAAATTTTCTTTAAGGATTCATCAAATAAAGTGTTTTCGTTTGTCACAGTAATGATAAACCAAGTCACCTTTGCATTAATAAAGAAATTTGCCATTTTCCTAATAAAGGGATATTTGACATTTGAACCACTAACACAAAAGTTCGAAAAAAAGACTGAAATAACAGTTTTCTCTAAAATTTTATTGGGTAACTTAAACAATTAATAATCCGTGTTTCTACCGCGAACACTAACAACACAAGAACATCGGTTTGGCTTACTCAAAATGAGTTCATCCAAATCACGCTGTGGAATGGCCGCCCATGTTCGTTGCAACAACAAAAAAAGGTCTTCTTGCGACTGGATACCCTCCATATTCGGCAGAGCTCTTCTCTGTAGCATATCCCATGCATGCTCAATCGGGTTCAAGTCTGGCGACTGAGCAGGCCAGGGCAAGACATTGATGTTAGCTGCGGCGAGAGTCTGTCTTACAACTCTTGCGGTGTGCGGTCGTGCATTATCATGCATTAACTGAAATAATGGACCGATTTGCACTTGTAGAGGAACGATGACGTCTGATACAATCGTCTCAGCATAAATTTGAGCGTTGAGGTTGCCTCTGATCCAAATCAACTCAGTTCTTCCGCCGATCCAAATACCCGCCCATACCATGATGGTTCCACCACTATAAGGATGGACTTCCTGGCAGGATTTTAATCGCTGTTGGCGTCCAGGGGTTCTCCAGTGTCGTATACGTCTTGTATCCGGTCTCATACCAAAACGAGACTCATCAGAAAAGCACACGAAACGCAATTGTTCTTCTGCCCAATTTCTGTGTTCAAGACTCGGCGGAAGAACTGAGTTGATTTGGATCAGAGGCAACCTCAACGCTCAAATTTATGCTGAGACGATTGTATCAGACGTCATCGTTCCTCTACAAGTGCAAATCGGTCCCTTATTTCAGTTAATGCATGATAATGCACGACCGCACACCGCAAGAGTTGTAAGACAGACTCTCGCCGCAGCTAACATCAATGTCCTGCCCTGGCCTGCTCAGTCGCCAGACTTGAACCCGATTGAGCATGCATGGGATATGCTACAGAGAAGAGCTCTGCCGAATATGGAGGGTATCCAGTCGCAAGAAGACCTTTTTTTGTTGTTGCAACGAACATGGGCGGCCATTCCACAGCGTGATTTGGATGAACTCATTTTGAGTATGCCAAACCGATGTTCTTGTATTGTTAGTGTTCGCGGTAGAAACACGGATTATTAATTGTTTAAGTTACCCAATAAATTTTTTGAGAAAACCGTTATTTCAGTCTTTTTTTCGAACTTTTGTGTTAGTGGTTCAAATGTCAAATATCCCTTTATTAGGAAAATGGTAAATTTCTTTATTAATGCAAAGGTGACTTGGTTTATCGTTACTGTGACAAACGAAAACACTTTATTTGATGAATCCTTAAAGAAAATTTTAATTAATATCAATCAGGAGAAAAGTTATTGCAAAAATATATGTTGATCCCTAGACACTTTTGATGTGTGTAGTTCGTGTGATTTATGGAGAAAACGAACGGTAACATTTGTCGAGTAGTTAACAAATGTAATTCATAATTACTATTTCTATCAGCCATAACTGAATTTAACAAAATTTCTACCATTTCGCAGTAGTTGTTTAAATATTTGAATACTTGATTTTCAGTGCTCATGGTGCGCAAAAAATTTGAAAAATTCATTAAAAAATCTATAAGTATTCTTTTGTATTGATCATGTTTTTCGATTACGCCAGAATGATCTTTATCTACTGTACTTTCTCTTATCTCCTGAAGACAAATATTTAGCTGTTGTAAAAAATCTTGAGAATAATTCATGCATTCTATAAATTCGGCAATTTGTATGCTTCTTAAGGCTTCATATAAGAGCTTATGTGCTCTAATACCTCTGTTATAATGAGTACCTTTCAGAATTGATGCCAAAGTATTCTCACCATAAATATCGGCTTCAATAAGAATACCGTCGAGTCCACTCTCTTCTACATATTGGCCCAAGCACCGCAAATAATTTTTTTGTAAATGAAATGATCCAATTCTCAATATTAAATTGTCAAATTCTTTATTTGTTAGCTGAATATTTTTAGCGATAAGATATATAGCCATGTCACACGAGAGTACTGCTATTTTTTTTACCGAGTGCAAGACTTACGTTGACATAATTTTTCATAGCGGTATACACAACGTCTTTGGAAGTCGGTGGCTGAGGTATAACCGGGCTAAATCCAACAGTAGAAACAGGTGCGGTTTCAGACGATAGTATTTGTTGAAATGGAGTCCATCCTGGTACCGAATTTGTAGATGATCGGCAGAAATTATTTATTGATAGACTATATTGCAGTCTACATAAGACCCAGAGCAAATTATCAAATTGTAAATTGTTTTGATTATTATTTAATAAGCAGCTACTGTCCTTATAGTCCGGTATTGAAGGCTGCATATTTTCTTGAAAATGAAGAATTGCTTGACAGTTTAAAAATTTTAAATCCAATTCGTTCAACTCTGCTGTAGGTTTCATTTTAATTAGATTAACTTCATTGTTAGTGGATTTTTTTTCTTGATATATCACCATAGCTGTAACATGGGTCGAGCCTTTCCCACTTAATGTTTCTTCATTGAAATCATTGTTATCTATAGCTCCATGAAGAAATAACGATGAATCTCGAACTATGTTTTTAGGAATAAGCAATTTCTTGTCTATATCTTCACACACAATTGACGTTGTTACTTCATTATCGAGGTTTTTTAATGCTTTGTAACTAATGCTATGCCCACATTTATTCAATATAATGATTAATTGTTTTGATCGAGTCAAATGATGTATAGATTGAGCTAAAGCTATATGCTTTGGAGTGTGTTTCTCAGTAATCGTGAAATACATATCATAAAACACTGATAACGCTCGTCGATTATAATTCTCACTTAATTTGTTATTCTTTGAACTGAACAATGCTTGCATAAACATTAGCCAGTTATTCGGTAATTGACATTTTTGTAAAAACTGTTCAATTAAAATTTCATCACATAAATACCCATCTGGCATTACTTTGGTATTTAGTATTTCTTTTCGAAGTTGTTTAGCTACTTGAACAGTGTAGTTTGTTGAATTTACGGTACGAATATGTTCAATGACTTCATCCAGTGGTATATTGCCCATAAACACCAATGATGATTTTGATCTATCGCTCGGATATGAAAATAAAACATTTTCACCATACTTATCAATGAGCAGTGATTTCATAACGCGATTTTCTACAATTGCATCTTCTGTTTCAGTGAGTTCAGCTAGTCGCTTGCCCAAGAATGACACTTCAAAAGAGTGAGATGTTAATTTATCTTTCATTTCATCGATTAGCTTTTCAAATGCCTCCAAATATTTAGCTGTTGTAAAAAATCTTGAGAATAATTCATGCATTCTATAAATTCGGCAATTTGTATGCTTCTTAAGGCTTCATATAAGAGCTTATGTGCTCTAATACCTCTGTTATAATGAGTACCTTTCAGAATTGATGCCAAAGTATTCTCACCATAAATATCGGCTTCAATAAGAATACCGTCGAGTCCACTCTCTTCTACATATTGGCCCAAGCACCGCAAATAATTTTTTTGTAAATGAAATGATCCAATTCTCAATATTAAATTGTCAAATTCTTTATTTGTTAGCTGAATATTTTTAGCGATAAGATATATAGCCATGTCACACGAGAGTACTGCTATTTTTTTTACCGAGTGCAAGACTTACGTTGACATAATTTTTCATAGCGGTATACACAACGTCTTTGGAAGTCGGTGGCTGAGGTATAACCGGGCTAAATCCAACAGTAGAAACAGGTGCGGTTTCAGACGATAGTACTTGTTGAAATGGAGTCCATCCTGGTACCGAATTTGTAGATGATCGGCAGAAATTATTTATTGATAGACTATATTGCAGTCTACATAAGACCCAGAGCAAATTATCAAATTGTAAATTGTTTTGATTATTATTTAATAAGCAGCTACTGTCCTTATAGTCCGGTATTGAAGGCTGCATATTTTCTTGAAAATGAAGAATTGCTTGACAGTTTAAAAATTTTAAATCCAATTCGTTCAACTCTGCTGTAGGTTTCATTTTAATTAGATTAACTTCATTGTTAGTGGATTTTTTTTCTTGATATATCACCATAGCTGTAACATGGGTCGAGCCTTTCCCACTTAATGTTTCTTCATTGAAATCATTGTTATCTATAGCTCCATGAAGAAATAACGATGAATCTCGAACTATGTTTTTAGGAATAAGCAATTTCTTGTCTATATCTTCACACACAATTGACGTTGTTACTTCATTATCGAGGTTTTTTAATGCTTTGTAACTAATGCTATGCCCACATTTATTCAATATAATGATTAATTGTTTTGATCGAGTCAAATGATGTATAGATTGAGCTAAAGCTATATGCTTTGGAGTGTGTTTCTCAGTAATCGTGAAATACATATCATAAAACACTGATAACGCTCGTCGATTATAATTCTCACTTAATTTGTTATTCTTTGAACTGAACAATGCTTGCATAAACATTAGCCAGTTATTCGGTAATTGACATTTTTGGAAAAACTGTTCAATTAAAATTTCATCACATAAATACCCATCTGGCATTACTTTGGTATTTAGTATTTCTTTTCGAAGTTGTTTAGCTACTTGAACAGTGTAGTTTGTTGAATTTACGGTACGAATATGTTCAATGACTTCATCCAGTGGTATATTGCCCATAAACACCAATGATGATTTTGATCTATCGCTCGGATATGAAAATAAAACATTTTCACCATACTTATCAATGAGCAGTGATTTCATAACGCGATTTTCTACAATTGCATCTTCTGTTTCAGTGAGTTCAGCTAGTCGCTTGCCCAAGAATGACACTTCAAAAGAGTGAGATGTTAATTTATCTTTCATTTCATCGATTAGCTTTTCAAATGCCTCCATAAGGATGCCATGTGGTATTTGACTTGAAGGTCTGCCTGCTGGATTTTCAGAGTTTCTTGGTTGCCGTAGATAATCACGATAACAATGTTTATGATACCTCACTTCCATTGCAAATAAATCAGCTGGATGTTCGCAAATGCTAATTTTAGTGAAAACATCATCTTGTTTTTTTCGAGCAATATTTAAAATTTGTTCCGCTGTTGAAATTTCAGAACATAAAAGAAGAGTTTTGTTCTTATTTCTTGATTGTTTACCACAAATTAATCATTTATTAGTTGTATCAATTTTTAATTCACTTCTTGATGACCGACGAACACTTTGGCTACCTGAAACATTTGCTTCTGTAGAGGAAGTGGGAACAGAGGCATTCTCCTGCTTTAGTAATGCTAATTCTCGACGCCTGATTTTCTCTTCACTAATATAAGTTGCAATACAAGCTCGATGCCAAGAACAATTGTGGGCAATAAAGTCTGTATCACTTTCTAATTTCTTACTAATGTCACCTTTTCTGCGATCTGCTGCTCTTTGTATAGTAGTAAACGTTTGTAATTTTGGATTTTTCACTAAATCACCCGTTTTATCACAAAACAAACACGACACTTCACTTACTTTTCGCTTCTTTAGATTTATCACTTGTAGTGACATTTTCCGCCCTTTTATTTAAATAAAACACACTAATAAGACACTCAACTGCAAAAAAACTTAGATAATATTACTTAGATACGTAAAAATAAACCGTTATGGGCTACGAATTCTCTTTTACTGACGTTTCCGAGTGCTATGACTCAGCAACGCGCCGAGCGGAGAGAGGGGTGGAAAAAAGGGAAAGGGACCAGTACAGCTGCCGGTAACATGTGATTTTCTATTATTTAGGGTCTCAGGTAAAAGAATTTGAGCATAGTGGCCGGTCCTCACATTTTGCATACTCAACTACCTTTGGCGCCTGGACTATAACAGTATATGCTCTCATCTGTACATATACTTTTTTAAATGTAAGTGTTTTAAAAGTAATTTATTTTCTAGGCTAGAAAAATGAAAAATGGAATGTAATAATTAGAAAAGGTTTTTTATTCTTGGTTTAAATAAGGGGAAGAAAAGTCAGATTGAAAAAAAAATGCCCCGTTAAACTATTATATTATTCTAATAAATATGAAAAGGAAAACTCACAGCTAGAGGAATCTGCACCACCTCCACTGAAGCTTGACTGCTTTGCTGTAAATTGAAAATTAAAAACAGTGTCTTATTTGTATGTCTTCCAACTCTTTGACTTTAAATAATGATATTAATCCAATGCGCTATATGTTTTTGTATTAAAATCAAGGGCAAGTAAGTGAAAGGCTGACATCAATGTATGTTGTTTGTACTGCTGGGTACCCAGCATTAACCATGCCCAGTGCCCAGCAAAACCATTTCATATCCCTTATCTATACGATTATTCAATTTTTCAAATTTAAGTTATAAAACTCACAGACTGTGACGTGATGAGAGGATTATGGCGGACCTCTGGTAAGGGCTCCCCTATGTCGCGTCCAAGTATATTATACAGCCTCTCCTGTATAGGTGAAAGCTTTTTCAACTTGATGGTCCCCCTCCTAAAAGCCAAATTATTAACCATTGAAAACTACATCATCATCATCATCATCATCAACCTGTTTATCGTCCCACTGCTGGGCACAGGTCTCCTCTCATACAGAGAAGGATTGAGCGTAATCACCACGCTTGCTCAATGCGGATTGGCGATTTCAGACTTAAAGTCCAGGTTTCCTCAATATGTTTTCCTTCAACTTCAGTCATTGGTGTCCAAGATATACTTAGAAAGTACATATAACTTTAGAAAAGTTACATTGGTACTTGCCTGACCTGGAATCGAACCCTCGCACTCATACTTGAGAGGCTGATGTTTTAACCACTAGGCCACCACGCCAAAATTATAAAACTACATAGTTGTAAATAACTATTAAGGTAGAACTTAATGATGACTATTAATGGAGTGACAATTACATAAAATTATTATTATGCACCCACCTGTAGCTGACATTTCAGCCTTCTCAATTTGATTTTTTTTTAGTACTTCGGTTTTGTACTCATTGTAGTACTGAAAAAGGTAGAAAAAGAATAATGTAAATATAGGGCATTTAAAAATATACATCAACAAGAGTAAGTAGGTATCTCATTCTTACCAGCCTCCATTGATCTGGCGTTTTTTGCACACAGTTTGCAGAGACGTTGTTGAGTACAGTAGAGCATTGCTCCCAAAGCCGCTCAGCCTGACTGCGACCTTCTCTGCTTCTATTACAATAGCCAAGAGCCAACTCTCGGTTGGACTCTAAAAAATCCATGAGAGCCGAGAGTTGGTTTACGCTCACACTTCCAATGATATTGTCGACCCTGAAATTTACAATAACTTTTGCGTTATAATATGAACTAACACATAAGTTATTGTAAAAAAAAAATAACACACTTCACCAAACTTATGTCACTATAAATTCTTACTTACCTTTTCGCACTGTTGAATCAAATTAGGAATCCAAAACTTTGCTAAAGTGCCGTCGGAATTGAGCGATGGCGGCAGGCTCTTATCTATCTGTGATAGTTGATATTAAAACTATTGGAAGTACTTGATTCATTTCTTATTTTACTTCTTATTAAAAATAAAGAAAATTGAGTCTATTAAGACGTATAGTAGGCTCAATGACCTTGTGCATGGGGGCGGAGCTAAACGCCGTACTCCCGAATTTGTAAAATGCGCGCGGTGGCGCGCTAAACTACCCCGCGTGTAGGTCGCGATTTGTGCCTACGATTTCAGACGGGGGTATGGATGCAAGACCGATAAATGTATATTTTGTATTGATAAATGGTAATATCGTACTATGATATACAGTATGTTAAGAAAACCCTGTTCCACCCGTGAAGGTGTTATTAGGTATCGATAACTGATTCTACTAAAGGAGTCTACCCACTACACCGTATCATACCATGACCGTAATAGGAACGTATCAAGCACGGAAGGTAATACGATTCGGCTTGCTTTGCCCACTGAAACGAGTCGACGGCGTTTAATGTCCGTATTGTGCCGCTATGGTGTCCGTATGCAACCCGTATGTTGCCCACCCGTAATTTGTATGACTATTGATAGGAAGCCGTTTCAGTATCGCATGTGTATCGGTAATGCCTGGACGTCTGCGGAGTGATTTCAAGTTATAAAATAATAAAATATAGGTATGGCTATTAAAAGATTAACTGTTAGACAACTGGCAATGATTGCCATAATATTGGATGAGGAAGAAGAAGAGAACCAAAAACCCACTCGACGCTACTGGATTCACGATACTTTAAAAAAACGAAAAACTGAAGGAGAATATTGGACATTGTACAGGCACTTAGTTGAAGATGAGGAAAAGTTTTTTCAGTATTTCCGAATGTCTACATACCAATTTAATATGTTGCTGCAAAAAATTGAAAATGATATTTCCAGAAGAAATACCAACTTCAGAGAATGTCTGTCATCTAAAGAAAAGCTTGCTGTGTGTTTACGGTAAGAAAATATTTTTTTTACATTTTTTTAATGAAAACTTCATTCCAATTACGTATAAAAATGAATTACAGACTTATTCAAACATAGTTTCAGACTGATTATTCCTATCGTTGGTAGCCGTATTCCAAGGAGACGTAGGCATGGGCGTAGCACTTGTTTGAATGCTTGAAGAAGTCGATGCTGGAGATGGGGTGTCCGTATATTCAGGTGTAGCTGTAATAAAATTAGGTGGTGCGAGCTGCTGTAACTCCATTTCAAAAACTAAACTGAATGTCTTATTTTTTACTACTGCTTGTAGATAAGGTGAAAACTTTTTTACTGTTTCTGATATACTCAAAAAGAAACGATCTAGTAACTAGTTTGTCGTGGTCACACTGCCGTGAAACATTCATTTGCTCGTCTAATAATCTAGACATCAAAACAGCGGATGCTGTCGGTTTCGGCTGAACTTTCGCCTTTTTTATTGCCTTTGCCTTTTTTACTTCACTGTGCTGTGGTTGTGACGATATATTACGAACAATACTGTCGTTTTCGGTCCGATTTTCAGTGTCGTGAGAAGCAGCCGCATCCACAGCGTCGGTACCGTTGATGTCATTGCCGGAGTTAGGGTTCTGGACTTCCGTAGGATCTTCTTGAGACTCTTCATCGTCACTCGACATCTCAACGCTATCTAAAGTTTTTTTTGCCACAAAAAAACGAAGCCAAAAAAGACATCTCATCCTCATATTTCCATTTTTTAATTTTCTTCGCTGCCTGTCCACTTTTGCCTTTTTTCTTATTCATTGCTCTTCTATATGCATCTCTTAGACCTTGCCATCTTTGTTTAAAAGCTGCAGCTGTAAAAAAACGTAATATACATTTTAAAAAACATAATACTAATATACGTTATTACGCATTAGAAATACACTAACCAAAAAATGTTAAATAAAAACATACAACCGACTTCAAAGAAGTCTTCGCGTTTGTAAGATTATGAGAGGCTCCGACTTCATTAAATTCGGTTCTATGTTTTTATTTAACATTTTATTTTCATATTTTTAATGCAATTGACATGAAATAAGTGAAAAGATATTTATCACAGATGGCCTATTTTTTCAACAGTCCATATCTTCAAAAGTACTTAAGTAATTGATTTTGATGAAACTTGCACTACTCCTTAACTTCAACTTAAACCCAACACAAAAATAATATTTGCATTCGGACTTATAGTTCCGGAAGTTCGATGGACAAACATACATAAATACATACATCCATAACCTCTTTAGACCTGAGTGTTATAGAAGTAAGTTTAAAGTTATTTTAAGCTAAAATGTAAGTAGTTAGGGTACAAATGAAATATTTTTCTTAATGAAATATTTTATTTTTTACTTTTCATTTTAATTTTTTTATTGTTCGATTTAAAAAGGTACACATATGTGTACCCAGGGTCTGAAGAGGTTAAAGACATTTATATACTACAATAAATACATAACAATTTGGCAAATAATATTTTGTTTGCAGGTACTTAGCAACTGGTGATTCGTTTACAACCATTGCTTTTAGCTATCGTATGGGCATCAGTTCTGTAAGACGTGCCGTGTTGGAAGTTTGTGATGCTATAATAAAAAATTTATTGCAAGAATATATTCCTACGCCTGGCAGAGAACAATGGGAAAAAAATATAGAAGAATTCTGGAATAAATGGAATTTCCCTAACTGCGTCGGTGCTATAGACGGAAAGCATGTCATTATTTTAGCACCACCTAACAGTGGTTCTTTGTATTTTAATTATAAAAAGACATTTTCTATTGTACTTTTAGCTTTGGTTGATGCTAATTATAACTTCATCGCCGTTAACGTCGGAGCTCTCGGCAAAGATAGTAACGGTGGTATTTTGTCAAAATCAAAAATGGGCAAAGCTATTTTCGACAATAAATTTAATATTCCGAGTAACAAACTTTTCCCGGGAAGTAATATAAGTGCACCGTGTGTTATATTAGGAGATGAAGCTTTTCCTTTAAAAAATAATCTCCTAAGACCTTATCCATCACAACAGTCGATTAACGATGAGAAGAAACGTCACTTTAACTATCGCCTATGCCGAGCACGACGCATAGTGGAAAATGCTTTTGGTATTTTAAGCCAGAAATTTCGTATTTATAATAGACGTTTGCATTTGAAGCCAGAATTTGCGGAGAAAATTGTACTAACAACTTGTATCTTATATAATTTTATAAGACGCGGAGAAACTGTACATATTATGGAAACAAATACTCCCGTACAATTTGCGAACCTAAGACACCAAGGGGGTAATGCAGTTTTTAGCGCTTTTGAAGTACGCAATCAATTTGCGGATTTCTTTCAAACAACTCAAGGCCAATTGGACTGGATAACCATGTAATTCAATTATTTAAATAAACAATAATTTAATAAACATACCTTATTGTTTTAGTTCTTCCGAAATTTCCTTCCAAGCCATTTCTTTTTTTGTAGTATCCATATATTTCGGGTGTTGTAGATTATATAAAAACTCATATTTACGGACGAGTTCAATTAAATTTTCGTCATCCATTTTACACCGTACAAATAAAATACGTGCGTCCTGTTGAACTGGCAACGTATGACTAAACTCAGCGTTTATAACTGTCCTTATACGCGGTTATAACCCGTATTATCACCGTTTTGCTGCCGGCACGCATCGGTTTGGCAACGTCGCGTGCCATGCGCGGAGCGTATCGGCACCGGCAGAATATTCTCGCCGACATTTATCAACGCATCGTGCATGGCACGTGACGGTACGAGTCGGTGACGGAACGGTCTAGTCTAGTGGACATAGTATCATGCTTTTCTGTACAAAGAATATTTTTTTGCCTGACACGTTCCTATTATGCTACGGCCGCACTCATCGCGATAACATTCGGGCGATAAACTTCGTCTTCGGGCTACGGCGAATCTTGGTGGCCACATATAATAGACGAAGTTTATCGCTCAAATGTTATCGCGATGTACAAACGCAAAAACAACATGGACGCCGCGGTTGCTCTGTATTTTATGGCAGCAAATAATTATTTTTTACATCTATATCAAATAAAAAACAAATCTAAAGCAAAAAAAAGAAGAAAGTGGGTGATAAATATTCACAAATCAAGAACTCCGTGAGTAAAAAGTGTTAGTCAATGCATACGTAATTGCATAGAAAGAAACCATAACATTTTTTTTTAATTTGTTCACAGAGACTTCATACGCAATTTTTTTTCTGATCTTACTGCTGAGCCAGCCCAATTTTTCAACTTCCTACGCATGTCTACAACCGATTTTGAAATATTGCTACAGAAAGTGGCACCAATAATCATAAAAAAAAATACTAATTTTAGAGAAGCAATTCCAGCAAAAGTCCGCTTAGCGGTAACACAGCAACAGGAGACAGCTTTCGAAGCCTACATTTTCTATTCAAAATGTCTCACCAAATTATTTCCGAAATAGTGCACGAGACGTGCAACGCTATCCTAAAGGTTTTAGAGGACCAAGTTAAGGTACGTAAATAAAACTCCTTAGGTTCGATCATATTTCAGTTTTATTTCAATTAAAGTTATTTTATATCTAAGTGAGTGATTTTATAAATAATTTAAGAATCAGCTAACATTATTTCCCCTGTTTCGGAAATTATAATTTGTGCAGCTTTTCTCGGTGGCAGTACTCCGGTGTTCTGAACGGATAAAGAGTTTTGGACAACAGTCTGCAATGATGTCGATGGTGATGAGATCAAGAGTGGTTGATATGGTTCAGTGTGAATTTGACTGGGTCGATTGTTGTTGGTGCCCGGATGGTGATTGGGGTGATTGGTGCTGCTGAGTGTATGGGGACTGGGGCGATTGATGTTGCTGGCTGTATGAGGACTGTGGCGATTGGTGTTGTTGGCTGTATGGGGACTGTGGCGATTGGTGTTGTTGGCTGTAAGGTGACTGGGATGTCTGATGTGGTAAATTATTCGTTTGTAGGAATGATTGAGGTAATCCTGCAGTCGGTTCATTAAGTCTATCTACCATGCATGCTTTGAAAACAATGTTATGAATATCATTCATCAAAATTTCCTTTGCATGAGGATTTTGAATTTTCCTTATTTTACTTGCTATTAACTTTCCAAACAATTCATATTCATCATTTTCAGTATTTTTTATATATTTAAATGCTTCGTTCATTTGTTGCCTGGCAGTCTTTATTTCAGAAGATAAATCATATCGTGCTCTTTTTGTTTGTTGAGTATTTACATCACTGCTGGCCCCATTTGTATTTTCTTCAGCTGCTGCAGAAGTTGTAGAAGCTGAAGCCTGTTCCTCACCTTCAGTAACCTGTTGAACCAAAAAATAATATAATCATTTGTTTCAGATGCCTACAAATGAACAAGAGTGGTTGGAAAAAGAAGCCGATTTCCATAGTGTGTTTCCACATTGTGTAGCAGCAATGGATGGGAAACATGTAGTCATATTGGCACCGCATCACAGCGGGAGTGAATTTTACAACTACAAACATACATACAACATTGTACTGTTAGCTTTAGTTGATAAAAAATACAAATTCATATTTGCAGACGTTGGATGTCAGGGACGAATTAGTGATGGAGGGGTATTTCGGAATAGTGTATTATTCCGAAAATTAAACAGAAATGATCTTAAATTACCACCTCCTTCACCACTACCTGGTTGCGCGATGCAATACCATATGTATTTGTAGCCGATAATGCATTCCCACTTCATACAAATATAATGAAACCCTTCCCAGGTGAACACCCAGAAGGAAGTTTAAAAAGAAATTTTAATAAGAAATTATCACAAGCTAGAATTGTAGTGGAAAATGTATTTGGGGTAATGTCTGCTATTTTTAGAGTATTAAGAAAACCAATACCACTACAACCGGATCATGCCTCTAACATTGTGATGACATTCATATTACTACATAACTTCCTAAAGAATAGCGAAAGATCCAATAATTTTTATGCTCCACCAGACTTCTTCGATAGGATTGACAATAATGAGGTAATCCCCGGCGCTTGGAGGAAAGAACAGCCAGTTGACGGTGCCTTGCGCTCTTTTACAGCTATAGCCAGAAAAAATGCTTCTACACCAACAAATATACGGGACAAATTTGCTCAAGTTCTCGCCAACCGTTGAAAATGTTTTTTTTTTTATTCCGTGTTATAATTAATTCACTGTTTTAATGTTAACTTGGTAATTTGAAAAATAGCGAGGTGAGGTATTTATCTCTTTAAACTTAATAATAAATAATCTAAGCATGCATAAAGTAGTTATTATTCCTACCTGTGTATGGATCGTCAAAAGCACAAACAGATGGTTAATTTGAAATAAACAATTTTGATTTTGATTATTTGAGTTAGTTATTCGCTTAAGTGAAGAGAGCAGGCTGATGATAGTAGTAGCGAAGACATTGTTAGTGACGCAGCTGACAATAAAAATACTTTTTAACGAAGAATATTTGGAATCAGAAGATGAAAACAATTATTATGTTATGTTCGGAATACTTTTCATTGGTAAAAACACGTTAAAACATATAATAATAAATACCAATGTATGATTTTTTTTTTTGTTTTACTGATTTTATTTAGACCATAGATTTGTTTTTGCATTAAAACCAGTCTTGCCCCTAGTACAAAATAATGCGCTACTATCAAAATGATTTCAGGAGTGATCACTCGCCTGTCACACGGAGCGGACGTACGGATTGTCAAGAATTTTAATATTCGCGAAGCTGTCGTCTTGTTTTTAAATACAGTCAATTGTGTTGTGTTGTGATTATCGGAACAATTCTCTTCGCTGTTTACGACACAGAAACGAGCGCGCCGTCGATCACTATCGCGCCGGAGTGATTTGTTTACAATATGAGTGAGGAGAATCCAGTTGACGATGTGGACATTGAGTCTGATAGTATGGATGGAGAGGACCGAACAGAAGGAGCTTTTCAACAAGGCCACATTGATCAGAACTTACACAATACAGAGGAACTTGGTTTGAATGAGAATGAAGACTGGACAAGAGTAAGTAA
Source organism: Sesamia inferens (assembly GCA_037179545.1). Lineage (NCBI taxonomy): Eukaryota > Metazoa > Arthropoda > Insecta > Lepidoptera > Noctuidae > Sesamia > Sesamia inferens. The sequence goes on along the minus strand of CM073935.1, from coordinate 7,315,145 downwards.
AAGAAGGAAAACAGAAACGATAGATGTTAGTATATCTAGTAAGGAAAAGTTGCCAAGACATTTCGCACTAGCCAAACTATTTGATGCACAAAACATTTTAGGAATCACCCGAGTGAAATTTATTAACGCTTATAAAGTGATTATCAGTTTTGATGAAGAAATCAAAGCAGAGCGGTTAATAAAATGCCAATTATTAAAAGAAAAAGAATGGAGGATCCAAAAGACATGGGAAGTTAATTCAACATATGGAATAATTAGGAATATAGATATTGATTTATCTGAAAAGGAGCTCTTAGAATGCATTAAGACCTACAATGAAGCTAACATTCTGTCTGCGAAAAGACTAAATCGCAGAAATACTGAATCAGGGTGGGTACCAAGCGAAAGTGTTCGGATATGCTTTGAAGGCGGCTCCCTCCCTCAATATATTAAATTTTTTAATTTAAGAGTTGCCGTGGAACCATACGTTTTTCCGGTAACGCAATGTTCCCGATGCTGGCGCTTTGGACACGGGATGAAAATATGCCCATCACTCAAAGTTATTTGCCCTAAATGCGGCAAACATCACGATAATTGTGAGTCCACCACATTTAAGTGTGTAAATTGCGGAGGCAATCACATGTCTTTAGTGAAAACGTGTCCAGTGTACTTGAAGGAAAAGAAAATCAGAGATCTGATGGCCGAATTTAACTGCACATACCGCCGTGCATTGACCATGTATGTTCCGCCTTTTTCACCACGACCTGTTGATCAATATTCTGTTCCAAAATCTAGCACAAACCAGCAAACAGTTGTACTAAACAAATCACCATTCCCCATGTCATACTCAGCCGCAGTAGCTAATATGCCAATGCAAACCGATAACAGTCAAGATAAAACAAATGAATATAAAAATAAAGCTCCTAAACGTAAACATCGGAGCCCATCGAACCAACCTAATGAGGAGGAGTCGTTTTTGTTGGAAGGTCAAACAGACGACACGGAGTCGTATAAGGTTGCTGAGATGCGCGCGACTACTGACGATACTCGGCGCAATGGAGTTGGGACCATAATAAATAATAGTAACGATTTCACTGTCAATAATAACTTAGATATAGATGAGTGCACTAATCAACCAAATACAGAGTCATGTTCTAGTAGTATTTCATCGGAAACGTTAATTAACAAAATCAAATTAATTATATTTTCAAACAGATTAACAATAACCCAAAAACTTAAAAATATTGTCAAAATAACTATAGAAAGCTGTATTACTGCTATTATGGAATATGTAGAAAACTTCACGGATCTGTCTATATTTAAAAAGATATTAGAATCAATTTTTAGTTCAAAATATGGCTAATAGTAACAATAGTACTAGGATTATCATGATTAATGTATTGCAATGGAATGCGCAAAGTTTGTCACCAAAACGTTTATTGTTTGAGCAACTATTAATTCAAAATAAAATACATATAGCTACAGTGAGTGAAACCTGGTTGTGTCCTGAAAACCGACTGGTAGTGAAAAACTACAATATATTTAGGAATGACCGAGAGGATAATTATGGTGGAATTTGCATTCTTACACATAAATCTATTAAAGCTCAAGTATGTCGTTTGGTACATCCTAATGAGGATATTCAGATATTACACGTTAAGGTTTTCAACTGCAGTCATATTGACAATGTAGTTGCTGTTTATTGTCCTCAGTGGGTACACACAAATAGAACTGATTGGGATAGCTTATTTTATAGATTTAGCAGCAAAACCTTAATATTAGGCGATTACAATGCGCATCATCATACATGGTCATATAAAACGGACGCTAAAGGCTCTCAAATATACGATTCTATATCGGATAGCAACGTTGTATCCCTTAATGATGGCACCTACACTCGAGTAAAATTAGTAGCGGGCAATGTGCAACAAAGTTCTCCCGATATTTCATTCTCCACTTCCGATATAGCATGCTTTTTCAATTGGCAGGTGACAAGTGAATCCTTGGGAAGTGATCACTTAGTAATTAAGATATCTTCCCCTATGACGTGCGATCCTAAATATTTAAAAAAAACGTAACTTTAAGAACGCCGACTGGAGCGCCTATAAAAGAACACTCGATGAAAAATTTTCTAATTTCAATTTAACTGAAGACTTACAACTGACCTACGAGAGTTTTGTTAACCATGTCAATGAAGCTGCTGACGCGCACATACCTTTTATTAAAAATAATCTAAACCCAGCTAGCAGATTCGTTCCAAAACCCTATTGGACTCCCAATCTATCACACTTAGTCGCAAAAAGAAGATTAGCCCTGTGAAACTTCCGAAAAAATCCTTCTCCTTCAAATCTGACAATACTCAGAGGGTGTATTAGTGAATCCCAAAAGCATATACGTAAGGCATCTTCAGATAACTGGCATAAATTCTGTGATTCTTTGGATGAGGTTTCAAATACTAGAGAAATGTGGAGGAAGATGAAATGTTTAAAAGGAAATAGAGCAAATAATAATACATTTTTTGATAAAACGAAATGTGAAATGCTATTGAATCATATGTGCCCTGCCTATGTCAGTCCTTGTAAACCAATCTTCAGTTCCAACAATACAAAGTTGGAAGTCCTCATAACGTTACATGAATTAGAGACATGTATTAAAAATAGTGATACTGCGCCGGGGTGTGATAGCATATCATATTCTATGATTAAACATTTACCTATAAACGGTAAAAGCATTTTAGTTGATCTTTATAATACATTTCTAAATACTGGTTTTATTCCTACTCAATGGCGAGATATCTGCGTAGTACCAATTAGAGTTGCCACGAATAGTGATTTGGCCGAATACCGAATACCGAATATTCGGCAATGCTGTCAGCCGAAACGCCGAATATTCGGCGGCCGAATATTCGGCACTAAGTACATGTTAGTCGAGCGCGTAAACACTAATACGACAGGTTGCGACCTGTCTTCAACGTGCGCGGGCAGAATGCGGGCGGCTAGGTTAGTTGACTGTTTCAATTGCGAGTAAATCACGTCACGGCACGCATTGTCAGATAGAAAAGTTTGTTTTAGTTCTTTTTCAATTGTTTGTTCATTAAAAAAATGACATCAATTAATAAAAAATCGGCCATATGGGAATATTATGAGATTTGTAGTGAAAATAATAAATTGGCCAATTGTTTGCTGTGTAATAGCAAGATCTCAAGGGGTGGAGAAGGAAAGAAAGCAAGTAAGTAAAAACTTGAATTAATTTAACAACTCGTTACGTTATCTAAGTTATTGACGATTCGTCAAAAAACACGATACGTCATACACATGACGGTTGGCCGTTCATTGCGTACGGAAACGTTAGGTATATTTCACGATTCGTCAAAATGTGTTAATTTTCTAAATCTTGTTTCGATGTTTCGCACAAAAAGTTTTTTTTTACCAAATGTGATTTGAGACCTGCCTGTCATTTTTCACGATTTGTTACCTATTGTATGAATGAACACGGGCATTCATAAACGTTATAAACAACATAAACAAATCGTGAAAAAAAACATAGTAGGCGTGTGAAAAAGCTGTAAAATGGTTAGGAAATTGAAATTTAAAGTCAAACAAGGAAAATGAAATAAGTAGGTAAATGCATATATAAGTGAATAAATAAATAAATAACTAAGCGATCTTCTAGTAAAGTTTCGTTTTTGTAGTGAATAGAAAATTTTAGTGCATAACTCAGTTACGTACTTGTAATTCATTTTAGTTTATTTTTTATTTTCAGCTACAACTTCTTTAAAAAACCATCTTAAATCCAAACATGCCGAACAGTACGCTACTTTGACTGATGTTCCTTCGACAAGTGGCAGCAACAAGGGTGGTACTTCTACTTCCACCGATTCCAAGATACCTGCAGTTACTGGAACGTCCAGATCAAGAGACCGACAGCTAACCCTAAAAGAAACATCTGAAAGGAAATTGATATGGGACATTAATGATCCGAAATCAATAAAATATCACTACTTGATAGGTGAAATGATTGCTTTAGACAACGAACCATTATCACTTGTTGAACGGGTTGGATTTCAGAGGCTCATGGCAACAGCTGTGACCCATTATAGAGTACCTGGTCGCACTTACATGACCGAGAAAGTTGTTCCTGACATATACAACAGAATTTGGTCGAAAATACAAGTCAGTATTTCGCAGGCAACAGCAGTATCAGTGACATCTGATATATGGACATGTCAGCACAATAATGAGAGCTTTTTGAGCTTCACTGCGCACTGGATATCTGAAGAGTTCAATCTGAAACATGGTGTTTTAGCTATGAAACCGTTTCCCAGCTCACATTCTGGTACCAATATTGCAAAAGAACTTAATGCTATTACTGAAAGATGGAATATTCCTAAAAACAAGATCCATTTACTTCTTCACGATAGTGGGGCTAATATGATAAAAGGTGTGCGAGATGCAGGATACGATTCAGGCAGGTGCTTTATTCATTCATTGCAACGAGCTATAGAGGAATCGCTTAAATCTCAACCAGAAGTACTACAGATGGTAGCTGCTGCTAGACGAATTGTTACCCATTTTAACCATTCAGGCTTAGCAGAGCAGAAACTTAAATCCATTCAACAAGAACTTAACTTGCCTAACCACCAACTAGTACAAGATGTGAGCACACGCTGGAATTCTACGTATTATTTAATGGACCGATTATTAGAACAAAAGCGAGCTATATCCTTGTACATAACAGATCATGACACTTTAAATAATCTAACACATGCTCAATGGGAACTAATGGAACAATGTATCAAACTTCTCAAACCATTTGAAGAGATTACAAAAATAACCAGCTCAGGTATCTCCTGCATCTCTGAAGTGATTCCACATGCAGTTACTTTATTAAAATATCTGGGAAAGGCAGAGACAGCTCAGAGAGTACCAAATTTAGTGACAATGAGATCTTCACTACAAACTGAGCTTGAAAAGCGATTTAACTTTGATGAAAACAACAAATATCTAGTCGCTACGTTTCTTGATCCACGCTTCAAAACAAGTTTCCTAGATTTTGTTCAAGCAGAAAGAGCAAAACAGAAAATTCTTCTAGAAGCTCTGAAACTAAGTTGTAATGATGAGTCTAGTAGTACTGATGACGATTCTTCTCCACGTCGTAAAAAAAGAAACATAAACGAAAATGATATTGAAATACACGACAGTTTCTGGAACTGCTTCGAGGAAGTCGCTAAAGATAATATGCGAAATAGTAATGATGAGGAGAACGTGGAGAAGAATACTGTGGCAAATGAGATAGACTTTTATTTGAAATCAAATCGCCTAGATCGGAAAGCTAATCCTTACAAGTGGTGGTCAGCAAATGAAAAACAATACCCAAACCTCTCGAAATTTGCTAAAGTTTATCTTTCTTCTCCCGGGAGTAGCGTGTATAGTGAGAGGTTATTTTCTGAAGCTGGTACCATTTACGACGAAAAGCGTAATCGTTTGCTACCGTCAAATGCTGAAAAGCTTGTTTTTATCCATCACAACTTACCGTTGATTAACTTATTAAAATATTGTAATTTGATAATAAATACATATCTTGATTAATATGATTTGGTTTTTTTTCCATGATTTGGTATTCGGTATTCGGCCGAATAGTACCTATTATTCGGCCGAATACCGAATACCAAACAAAGTGGCCGAATAGGCCGAATACCGAATAGTAGCCGAATATTCGTGGCATCTCTAGTACCAATCCCTAAACCAGGCCGAGACCCCACGCTAACGTCATCTCTGCGTCCTATTAGCTTAATGTCCTGCGTTTCTAAAGTATTCCATTCAATTATTAACAGAAGATTAGAATGGTACTTTGAAAATAATTGTTTTTTTCCGGCCGACATGGTAGGTTTTAGAAAATCTAAATCGTGTTTAGATAGTTTGGTTAAGTTGGTCACAAGGATACAATCAGGTTTTTCTCAAGATTTGACTACTTTAGCGTGCTTTCTGGATATAGATAACGCGTACAACAATATTAATATTTGTTCATTACTTGATATTTTGGATAAAGCTGGTGTTGGCTTTAAGATATGTAATTATTTATGGAATTTTCTAACCTTTAGGAATTTAAAAATTAGACAAGAGCATAGTTTTATCTACCGTCATACTGGCCAAGGTCTAGCACATGGTGACCCTTTATCACCCCTATTATTTAATATCGCAACACATTCAATTTGTAAGCTAGTACAAAATGTATTTATTTCTCAATATGCAGACGATTTTGTCCTGTATACTTCAGATAAAAACCTAGAAAATGCCCGTAGCTCTCTCCAAGCTTCATTAGAAATTATAGTAAAAATATTAGAAAATCTAGGCTTAAGTGTGTCACCTACAAAAAGTAAAATGTGTATATTTCAAAAGGGTAATAAAAGAAATAGTATTTGCATTTCTATAAATAATGCGCCATTACAAGAAGTAACAAATGTGAAATATTTAGGTATGTGGTTCGATCGTTCGCTGAGATGGAATAAACACGTTAATGAGTTGTATGAAAAAACAAATAAATTCTTAAATATCTTTAAAGTTTTAGCAGGCCCTGGCTGGGGTGTACATCCTAAACATTTAAGGAAATTGTATATATCAATTATCAGAAGTCGATTGGATTTTGGTAGTTTTGTATATGGTAATAGCTCTCATTCAAACTTACATAAATTGGACAAGCTGCAAAACCAAGCAATGCGTATTATAGGTGGTTTTGTCAAAAGTACTCCCATTCACACCATGGAGAGTGAACTTTGTTTACAGCCTTTACGAATTCGTCGAATATTTCTCGCCGGCATATTTTGGTTTAGATCCATATCTACATCTAGCCACGGTACAATTAAAATTATTAAAGAATTCAGCTTGCTTACCTCTCGTAGATATTGGAGACGTAAACAGCTGCCGTTAATAATTCAAATATATTCGAAATTTAAAGATAGCGACGTTCACTCTTTGGAACAACTGGATATGTTCACTTTGGACTATTGGATGAATTGGTACAACTTGACGAATACAATTAATCACCAAATTATAGGTATAAAACAGGCTAAACGATACTATGATATAACGCATCTTAAAAACATATGTTCACTATATTTAGAAAAATATTCAGCCTACTATAAAATATTTACCGACGGCTCTATGGATACATCAGGCAATATCCATCATAGGTCAATGGGAGCTGCCTTTTTTGATCCACAAATAAATTCATCTATAAAATTCAAAATTTCCTCTAGGGTGTCCATCATGTATCTAGAATTAATTGCTATTTTGGAAGCCTTATCCTACATAAAATCAGTTGATTCTGACAAATTTGTTATTTTGACTGACTCGAAAAGTTCCTTACTACACGTGGCTCGCTGTACCTCTTGTTTAAGAGGCACCCCGATAGCTTATAGTATTATTAAGGCCATATTTGAGCTGAAGGAAGATTCAAAAGAAGTCATTCTTCAATGGATTCCTTCACATATTGGCTTAGAAGGAAACGAGAGAGTGGACAAATTAGCAAAAGAGGCTTCTTGTGATGGCGTAGCTATTGATATTTTTCCGTACTTTACAGACTATATTGCTCTTGTTAAGGAATTTTGTTATGAAATGTGGAATATACACTTTGATGAAAGATCTGTGACAAAGGGAATCTGGTATAGAACACTACAAACCGAACCTTGGAAAGTGCCGTGGTATGAGCAACTATCAGTAAACAGAAATATTGTAATCACTGCGTTTAGACTTCGATCTGGTCACATTCCACTTAATAAATTCGCTTTTTTAATGAAAAAGGTCCCATCCCCACTTTGCGCGAAGTGTGGAATAGTGGAAGACGCCCTTCATATTATGATGGAATGTGACCGGAACGCGGACATCAGACTTGAACTAAACGGATTAGGTTCGAATGAGGTTGGAGCATGCAACAGTATTTTAGCATTTCCTTTATCTGGTAAAGCACGGATGCTGTACAAAATAGTTGAGGTTGGCTTGCGTCGTCGGGCGGAGGCTTGGTGACGAAAGTGTATTTGATGTTTCTTGTATTATGTAATTTGTACTTAGCATGTAGCTGCATTACAGAGCGACATTGTCATGTGTGACAAAGCTCTCTAAATAAAGAATTAAAAAAAAAATGATTTCAGTCACACTAATAGGGTTGCTATGTGCACGACCGCAGCACGCTCATTTATTTTCAAGACTTTATAGACAGTTTATATGTTTCTTTTACAATTTCAAATGCTCTTTCAATGTTTAGCATTGTTTCCAACCAGAGTTGCAAACTTGTGGGCTCCGTACACATCTATAACTTTGAGTATCTCTTGAGGTAAATATTGACTTGTGTGTCGATTGGAAAGAGACTTTTCACAAAAATAGGCTCTGGTTTTGCAATGATACCTAGTTTATGATTCCATCATTGCATTAATAACTCCGACCATCACACTGCAGATGCAAATTATTCGTAGATTGGAGTTCTTTTGTGATCTCTTTTACCATCTCATTATTAATAACATCCAAGTGTATCGTAAAGATTGCTTTTCTGGGTGGTAATTTATAAAATGGTTTGTTTGTGGGTTTAGATACAAGAAGAGATACTAACTACATTATATATTGAAAACGATCACTAAAATGAAAACACCCACATATTTACCCGATTAGGTGCTTTCGTGGGTATTTACCCGCTGTTGGGAATTTACCCAGGTAGAATCCCATCTCTATACACAAGTATCACACATGTGCTTCTTTATTGTACGGTACTGTTTGTGTAAATTTATTTCTAGCATAAGGAATCACCTCCTTTTCTGTACAAAATTGTTTATACGTAGTGTATATGCGATTAATTTTATATATTGATAAATTGGTTTTAGATAATCCTTGTTAGTATCAGGACGATTATATTGAGACGGCATTTTAGGCAACACTTTTCGTTGATGCCAATCCATGTCACTCCAGAATTGTTGGAATATCTTATCCCTGTCCTCATCTTCTACTTCGTCACAACAGCTGATCTTACTTTTTCTGCAGAAATTCGGATTACACCTAGGACCCTTGAGTTTCGAAATTGGGACTGTACTTTTTCACCCCTTGGCCGTTTGTGCTCAACATACTCTTCCATTCGCAATCGTTTGGTAACATTCTTTTTCCATTTTTCTGAGCTTCCTTTAGTCGACGTCGGCCTTCTGTCACGTCTCCACAGTGAACTGGATCCTCAGTAGTTTCCATTATTAGAGTATTTGGTTGGATATTTTCAGAATCAGATCGTATTGCGTCATGGTTAGGTGGTTCGTAATCGCTGTCATTGTCTGGCGAAAAGTCATCACAAAATGTAGAAGTAGAATGTGGTCTAGGTGGGGGGAATATTGGCGATGATGTCGATGTTGCATCTAATAAAAAAGGCAGTGATTCTGTCACTATGAAGTCTTCTAATTGAATTAAATCTGGATTGTTGTCAGTATTAAATGACCTCAAGATCAAACTTTCTTCGTCCGGAGGTTCGTGCCTTTCATTCGAATGTGGTTCTATAAATGTGGCTATATCAATCTCAAAATAGCAGTAGGAGTTAAAGTTGAGGGTGCAAGATTATGTGTTTCACTTGAGCTACACACTATGTTCACAAGCGCATGAGCCGTTCCTTGAAGCCATTGTTGCTGAAGCTGTCAAATAAAAATTAAAGAAAAAAACAATAAAAAAACGGTTAATACTCAAACGTTGTAACTATCAACCTACCTACCGTATAGATATTGATTACAATTTTGTAAATAGTTTAATTAAAATAAGTTAACATTAGACATTTATCCTATCTAAACAGAATCTGTCACAAAAAGCACCATATTTACAAAAAAAAAAGTGTTAAAAAAAATTACTCCTATCTGTTAAAGGAGGCGGGCAAAATTGGGCCTGACCTGTACACATATGAATTGAATCGGTCATTTCAAAAACCTCATAAGTCACAGAATTATAATTTTTCATAAATCAATAAAAACTGTTTCATACACAAACAAATGAGTTTTAAAGGGCTTTCTTATGTTTAGTTTAGTAATTGAGTGATAAGAAATTAAAATAGCGTATAATCTTTACAGTTTATTAATAGAAATAATGAAAAAAATCTGAAAAACAGTTCTTGACTTATGTTGTTTTAGCAAGGAATAGGTTTAGTGGCATATAATTTAAACAAAACAATCGTAGTAATCATATTTTTTATTGCTTATAATTAAGAATTGCACTTCAAAATAATCTTATTAACATTTTAGACACATTAACTTGTTATTTTATAATATTTTTATGGTACATAGTCATATTCTCCATCATTCTCATCTGGATTATTTTCAACAATTGCACTTGGCCAGCTAAAAATGTTGTTATAAAATGGCATATGCTCTTCCAGGATGCTACCTTCAACTTGTTTTAAATCATCAATTTTTTTTTTATTGATGGGCACTTTCAAATCATAGGCTGTAGTTGATGGAAGTGAAATAGAAGTTGTTATTTTCTTTATTAAAGAGAACGAATGTTTGATCAATCCATCAATATGTTCCTCGGCTATGATAGTTCCTTTTCTATCTGAATCATACTGAAAACTCATGTATGTCGAAGGAGCAAATGACTTTTTCTGATCCTTTGGGACTTTTTTTCCATAAGATTCAGTTGACAAACATGTTTTTTTGTACAAATTTGGCCACCATTTCTTAAATTCTAAAACATCTTCAGTTTTTAGTTCTATGACTGTAAATGTTGAGCTGGAGTTCGAAACCAAATCAATGTATTCTCCTGGGACGTAAATACGATCATGCTTTCGAACATTTTTTTTTTATGACTCCAAAATCACGGTCATTTGGTAAAAAGGAGTGACCTCGTGTGGGAAAATACTGATAAACTTTTTCAAATCTTTTAGAGTCAGTCAAAGCCAATATAAATCTCAACATTGTATTATTTTTATTTTGACCGGGGCAGCCATCGGAAAAAAGATATAAATACTTAATATTTGGCCCAATATTATTTTTTATATAATGCATCAACATTGAACAAACCTCATTGGCTCCTTTGTTAGCAATACCTTCATGATACATGTAAAATGTCGATTTGCCTGTTTTTAAATCCTTAATACCAAAACAGTGAACCCATAATTGCCGTAAATAAAAAATGTTTTGTATAGGTATGTGTGGCAATGGTAGATTTTGCATAAAATCGAATGTTATCGCTGCAACATCATCTCGTTCTTTACAAAGATCTTGAACTGATGAAATTTTGTTATAAAACTTCTTGGCACGTCTTTTATGGATCATTAACTGAGCTACTATTGAACGTTTTGCATTTTCTGATAAATTGGATTGTTTTATTTTTGTTGATAGTTCTTCGCAAGTTATACATGTGTCGACTTGTGGTAGACCAAATCTGAGGGAAAAGTTTTCTTTAAAGTATTGCAAGTAAAATTTGTACTTTACATAGAGATCTGGATATTTTTCATTAAACATTGAATGCATTTTTTTGACATCCAATCGTGCATCAAGATAATCTATGTCTTTTCCTGCATAATGTGTCTTTTTCCTAGGAAAGCAGAGGATGTGTTCGTGTATTTTTTTGGCATATTTCAGGAGGCACTGTATTTGCTTTCGGGTGGCATCCTCTCTTATCTATTGGACTCTTCCCTTCATTAAGCAAATCACAAAGTCTGCGAACTCTGGCTTCTGTAATTCCATACAGGCTGATAAATGCTTTCTTGCAGACTTTAACTTTATCAGTTTGTTTTAAAACATAGAATTGAAAGGCATTTTGCCTCTGTGTAGCATTTTCTTTTCGAGGACGCCTCTGTTTTATATCTGACTTATCAATAAGTGTTTGAAGAAATATATCCTGCTCATTTTTGGTTGAAAAACAGTTAATTTTTGCAATGCAAAAATCCATGTCATCTTGATTGAAATTCGCAAAACATTCCTTCTTACATCTGCAATAATTAAGCGATATATTAGGTTTAAATATAGACCCCTTTAAAAAAACGTAAACTGAATAAAGGTTTATGGCAAACTTGCCTGCAATTTTCACCAGTAGATCTTGGAGCTATTTTGCATCTAAAAGAGCCACCTATTTTCTTGAGCCTTGTTGTAGGTACAATAAATTTGTGCTTGTTCCTAGTATTTATATTATGGACATCACTGTATTTCTACTACTTGTTACTTTTACTTTATGCCGTTACTTTAGCTATTACTTTTGATGAAGAAACTGGCTGTTAGTGAAATAGTAACTATAATTGAGAACAATGACGTAGAGACCGCTTACATATTAGGTGACTTTAATGCTCATCCTGGCGGGAGGTTTGGAAACGAGTTGTTAAGTTTTTGTGAGGAACAGAATTTGTTGTGTGCTAATTTCAGATACTTTGGTGTGAACTCAGGTACGTACACTTTTGTTAGTGAAGCGCATGGCAGTCGTAGGTGGCTTGACCATTGCTTGGTCACTAAGTCAAGCATGAAGCCGGTAATATCAGTAAAGGTGCATAATGATCGGACCACTACCCCTTAGAAATTATGTGGGACTTTAAATCGGTATGCCAAATCACTGCACTGCCGCGCGCTAAAACAAAGTCCTGTGGAGTGAAACGAGCTCGAATTAAACTAATAGGTAAACTGAATTTTGTCACAATAAATTACGCAATATTGTGTTTCCTCATGAATTTAGGAATTGTTGTGACATGATATGTCATATATAAATTTGTTATAATAGGGGCTTAGATCACACTATGGTAATTGATACTTAGTACACAAAAATTATAACTGCAATGCAAGAGGCCGCTGTGCTCTGTTTTGAGGGTAGGGACCAAGCTGGAAAGCCCAACCGTGGCTGTTCAATCGTTGGATGGAATAAATATGTCCGCGATGCTCACCCGGACGCTAGACAAAAGTTTAAAAACTGGGTACTTTATGACCATCGGACTTCCGGGGATGTCTATAATGATATGTATGAGTCTAGGAAAGAGTTTAAAAAGAATTCAGTTTCTTTTTAAACTCTTTCCTAGACTATATAGCCAAAATAGCCAAGATTTAAATAAAATGAATGATTTAGCTAAAAAGCACAAAGATAAAGATTTTAAAGGCTATTGACAAGAAACAGGAAAGCTAAATTAAGTCTAGCGTACCGGTGAGCGTAGAGGGTATAAGTGATCCTAAAAGTATAGCGAACATGTTCCGGCTACACTTTCAGGTGGAATCCCCACTCACAGGAGTGCATAACGATGTAGAGGCCGTGGTGTCGGGGGTGCCGTAGCGAAATATCGCAAAGTATATTGATTTGATAATTAAAGGTATGACAAGGGGTAAGTCACCCGGACACGACAGCCTTAGCATCGAACACTTTCAGTATGCTGGGCAGCACCTGCCTAGAATTTTGGGAATGCTCTTTACATTTTGAATGAGACATTCATACTTACTTAACTTACTTAAGGCATTCATGAAAACGGTCGTGGTACCTGTAATTAAAAATAAAACCAGGGACCTCGCAGACAAATACAATTACCGACCAATCTCATTGGCGACTACTGCGACAAAGGTTCTTGACTGTGTATTGAAGAGACAGCTTAAAAATCACCTCAAGTTGCAAGTTCATGATGATGGAAGGTAAGGAATTAAGGAAGAATTTAAAATACCTATTTTCGATGGCACTGATTACGAGAAGTGGAAGTTTAGATTGAAATTATTACTAGAATTGAAAAACTGTAAGAAAGTTATAGAACAGGAAGAAAGAGATAAAGAAATAGCAGAAAATGAATGGAGAAAAATGGATTTAAAAGCACAAAACTATATTGTGAATAGTATTGGAAACTCGCAGATAGATATCGTGATTTCTGAAAAAAATGCCTTTCAAATGATAAAGAAATTGGATGATTTATATATAGTAAGGGGATGTGCAAACAAGTTGTTGTTAAAGAAAAAGATACTCGAATTAAAATATAGTGACGGAGATCCTTTAGAATTTTTCCAAATTTTTGAAAAGCAGATTAATGACTTAAAGAGTGCAGGAGAGCTGGTGAGTGAAGAGGATAAATTAAATTACTTATTGCTAACACTACCACAAAAGTACGAATATCTAGTTAACATTGTTGATGCGATGCCGAAAGAGAAACAAACAGTAGAGTATGTCAAGTCAAAAATTATTTTAGACTACAAGAAGAATGAAGGTGGAAGTAAAGTAGAAACTGAACAAAGCTTTGCCAGTACTAGTGATAACAGTCGTAATGATAACTGCTATGCATGTAACCAAAGAGGTCATTTCAAGAAGGACTGCCCGAAACTAAGAAATAGAGGTGGATTTAATAGACGTGGTAATCGAGGAAGAGGACGGAAACATAGAGGTGGAAATGCATTTAATGTAGAGGTAATGACAGCTGGAACACAAGAAACAGATACAATAGAGTGGCTATTAGATAGCGGATGCACCGATAACATTGTCAATGACATCAAATATTTTTCCCAGTACGAAACGCTTGACAACCCTATAAATATAAAGGTAGGAGATGGATTTTGCCTTAAAGCTGAAAAGATTGGAAAAGTGAGTATGATTTGTAAAGTAGGTTTCAAATCGATTAAAATTGACATAGATAATGTATACCTTGTACCAAATATGAAAAAGAATTTACTTAGTGTCTCAAGTATTGTAAATAAAGGTAATATGGTAAAGTTTGATCGCAATAATACAAAAATATATAATTGTCAAAGAAGGTTGATAGCTATAGCGAAGAAGGAAAATAAATTGTTTGAGTTATCAGGTAAGATTTTTTATAATAAGAAAAATATTGCTTATCAGGGTGGTAAAGTGATTTCAATGAAAGAGAAATGGCACCGTATGTTAGGACATCCAAATTTTTATAAATTAAAAGAGATGTGTAGGCATAACGTTTTAGATGGTCTGCCAGAAAATTTAGATGCAGGGTATATGCATTGTGAAATTTGTTTGAGAAATAAAATGACAAATTTACCTTTCTCTAATAATAGAACACGTGCTACGCAACCGTGTGAGATTATTCATACTGATGTAAACGGGCCAATGAGGACAACGGGATATAAGGGACAGAGATATTTTGTTTCTTTTGTAGATGATTATAGCCGACATGCGTATATTTGTGTAATAAAAAATAAAAGTGATGTTTTTGAATGTTTTAAGACATATGTAGAATTAGCGCAGACACAGACTGGTAATCGTATTAAGGAAGTGAGGTGTGACAACGGTGGTGAGTACATTAATAGAAGGTTTTTTGATTTTGCAAAAGAAAAAGGATTCTTTATCAAGCCCGCGCCAGCGAATACACACGAATTGAACGGCGTGGCGGAACGCTACAATAGATCAATTATGGACAGAGCGAGATGCCTGATGTCTGAATCGAAGCTAGAAAAAAGGTATTGGCCTGAGTTTGTCATGACAGCAGCATATTTAGGTAATAGACTTTTAACGAATACGTTAGAAAAGAAGACG
This sequence comes from Sesamia inferens, assembly GCA_037179545.1. Taxonomy (NCBI): domain Eukaryota; kingdom Metazoa; phylum Arthropoda; class Insecta; order Lepidoptera; family Noctuidae; genus Sesamia; species Sesamia inferens. Next base: position 7,299,705 of record CM073935.1, on the reverse strand, counting down.
CCATATGAATTGTTTACTGGTAGAAAACCAAATGTTAGAAATTTAAAACTGTATGGCAGTAAATGTTTTGTACGTGTTCCCGAAGAAGTAAGATCATCGAAGCTAAATCCAAAAAGTCAACAAGGATTTTTGGTAGGTTATACATGTAAGGTATTTGCACCTGGTTTTATTATTGTTTATGTGGGTATGCTCTAAAAATGAATAAATGAGTCAGCTATCCATCCCGGTGTTTAATTGACGTTCCATTTGGCGACGAGGTATTTTATTAATCGAATCCGCGTAAAACGTGTCAAGTCGAAGTGTTACTATTTTATTAACAATGCCGATCGGACGATTAGAACCATTCGACATCAATTCCAAGCAGTGGCCGTCGTATATTCGTCGCGTTAAACAGTACATTCTCCTAAATGAGATAAAAGTCGAGTTGCGTGTACCGTTGTTAATTACGGTGGTGGGTGAAATTACTTATTCGTTAATGTGCGACCTATGTGCCCCGGCAGATCCGGAGACAAAAACATTTGACGAATTGGTACGTTTGGTGACTGATCATCTAGAACCACAAAGATCGGAGATCGCCGAGCGTCACATGTTTCGCTTACGTAGACAGCGGGTGGGGGAATCCATGACGGAGTACCTCCAAGATTTGAAACATCTTGCGACCACATGTAACTTTGGCACGATTCTGGAAGAAAATTTACGTGACCAATTTGTATCGGGTTTATCCAATAGCGCGATGCGATCGCGAATTTTTGCGGAGCGAAATATTAAATACAAAGAGGCGGTGGAGCTGGCTCTGGCGCTAGAGGCCGCAGAGAGGCACGCGGAGGTGAGCGCGGCGACCGCCGCAGCCACCATCTCAGGTGCAGGCGGCGACGCAGGCGAAGGCTTGCACAGGACAGGCGCAGGGCGGACACAAACGAGTGGGGGAGGCGCGCGCCGGCCAAGGCGGAACCCGGCCCTGAGGGCCGACGGAGCGACGTCAGGAGGACGCAGCACCACTGCGGCGCCGGGGCCTTCCACGTCTACTCAACAGTGCTGGCGGTGCGGTAAGGCGCATCGATCAGAAAGGTGTCGTTATATTAATTACAATTGTGATGAGTGCAACCAACGCGGACATTTGAAAGTAATGTGCAAAGAAGTGGGACGTAGTGGTCGGTCTGGCAGACAAAACTACGTCAGTGAGGAATCGGAGGACGAGGATTTGTTGAGTATCGAACTGGCATCTAAAGGTAACAAACCTTATTTTATTAACGTAAACATAGACGATTATCTAATTAAATTTGAAGTCGATACGGGGAGTCGTATCTCAGCGATTAGTGAAGACTTTTATAAGAAGATGTTGTCAAATAAAACAATAAAATTAGATAATCTTATGTTACGTTGTTATTCCGGTACGCGTATTGATTCATTGGGTTATATACATGTAAATGTTCGACTTGGTGATGTTACAGCAAACAATTTGTGTTGTTATGTAATTAAAAATGGGGGACGCCCTCTATTGGGAAGGGATTGGTTGAAGTCCCTTAATGTGAAACAGATCAATTTAAATGATATTATAACAGATCCGTGTATAAGTAAATTAGCTATAGAATTTCCTCAAGTTTTTACTGACAAATTAGGAAAGTGTAAAAAGTTGCTCCAATTGCATCTGACAGACAACGAGCCGGTATATGTGCGAGCGCGGCCCGTGCCGCTGGCGCTCCGCGCGCGCGTGGAGCGCGAGCTCGAGCGGCTCGAGGCCGAGGGGACGATTGCCCGAGTCGAGCACTCTGACTACGGTACACCGATTGTGCCGGTGATCAAGACGAACGGCGATATACGGATTTGCGGCGATTACAAAGTGACTATTAATCGTAAACTAAAACGTGAATATTATCCACTCCCACACATTGAAGAGTTGTTTGCTACTCTAAGCGTGAGAAGTGAATTTTCTAAAATCGATTTAACGCATGCATATCAACAAACTATGTTGACCGAGGATTCGCAACCGTGTACAGCTATCACGACACACATTGGTACATTCGTCTATCGCCGTACGCCATTTGGGTTATCTTGCATTCCGGAAAAATTCCAAAAACTAATGGAGGAGACGTTGCGCGGGGTGCCAGCCACGGTCGTGTTTCTGGATGATATCTGTGTGACTGGGGCTTCGGGAGCAGAACACTTGATTAATTTGAGGCAAGTACTCGTCAGATTAAGGGATATGGTTTTGACAGTCAAACTTAACAAATGTTGCTTTTTACAATCTAGCGTTAAATATCTCGGGTTCACAATTGATCGAAGTGGTCTGCGCCCGGATCCCAAGAAAGTGGAAGCTATGGTTGATGCTCCGACACCCACAGATACCACACAATTAAGGAGTTTTTTGGGTTTACTGAATTATTCTGGTAAATTTATACCAAATTTAAGTATATTGTTACACCCGTTACATAATCTCTTAAGAAAGAATGTCAGTTGGAATTGGAGTAAGGAGTACGATGAGACCTTTAAAGAGGCTAAACGAGTCCTGTCAGGCGAGAGAGTGCTCGCGCATTATGAGGAGGGGCGCCCCTTGGTGCTATCGGTGGACAGCAGCGCGTACGGGTTGGGCGCAGTGTTGGCGCATCGTTTACCTGACGGTAGTGAGCGACCGGTTAGCTGTGTGTCGTGCACACTCAATGATGCGGAACGCAATTATAGTCAAATTGATAAAGAGGCATTAGCCATATTTTATGGAGTCACTAGACACCACCAGTATCTCTATGGTAGACAGTTTGAACTACGAACGGATCATCAGCCTTTAAGCTATATTTTCGGAGCGAAAGTGGGTATACCGCAAACGGCGGCCAGTCGCTTACAACGCTGGGCTGCACGATTAGCCGCATATGAGTTCACTATTAAATATATAACTTCTAAACAAAATGACCCCGCGGACGCGCTGTCGCGTTTACCGTTAGCACGGGAGCGCCGTCCCACTGAAACTATGAGTTATGTTAAGCTTGTTCATCAATGTATGCCTGTTAATTTTCATGACGTCGGTAAGAAAACCAATAAAGATGTAATCTTATCTCGTATATTGGGGTATGTAAAGTTTGGATGGCCATCCGTACCTAGTTGCGAAGAAGAAAAACCATATTTTGCTCGTAAAGGTGATATAACAATGGATTTCGGTTGTTTAATTTATAAATATAGAATTATAATACCACAGACACTACAAAGTAAAATTCTGGAAGAAATACATCAAGGTCATTTAGGTGTTAAAAAAATGAAAAACTTGTCTCGTAATTACGTATATTGGCCTAATTTAGATGCCGACCTTGAAACGATGGTACGTTCGGGCGAGCCGTGTCGCATGGTGTGCGATGCAGCGCCGCGCGCAGAACTGCATCCGTGGGAATTTCCAACGTTTCCATGGCAACGTTTGCATGCAGATTTTGCGGAATACGCAGAAAAAAAATATCTTATACTTATCGACGCGCATTCAAAATGGATCGAAGCGCTCCCCATGAGTCGCACGGACGCACAGTCAACTATCACAGCCTTAATGACTGTTTTCAGTAGGTTCGGATTACCTTCGCAACTCGTAACGGATAATGGACCACCATTCCTATCACATGAATTTAAAAACTATTGCTTGAATAATTGTATCTCCCATGTAACAACGGCACCATACAGGCCACAGGGCAATGGTGCCGCTGAAAATGCGGTGAAGACCGTTAAAAAGGCTATTAAAAGAGCTGTTCATAGTGGTGAGAATGTATTAAATGCATTAAATATATTTTTATTCAATTACCGTAATTGTGAGCATGCAACTACGGGCGTGCCACCGGCAGTATTGCTAACCGGGCGTCGGATGCGGTCAAGACTAGATGCATTACGGCCCGACGTCGCGCAAATGGCACGAGCAGCGCAGCAACGCCAGGTGGCACATGCAGGAGGCACGCCCCGGCCCCCAATCCAGGAAGGAGAACCAGTGCTCGCACGCGATTACACTTCTAATTCACGGAAATGGTCTGCGGGAACAGTATCCAAATGTACGGGACCAGTTTCATATCGAGTAGATATGGGAAACGGGGTCGAGTGGCGCAGACACCGAGATCAAGTAATTCCAGTCGGGAATAAGTCGCGATTTTCACTATCGCGAACGAGCATCGGTTCTAAAAAGGGGGAAAATGATGGTAATGACAAAGATGATGATGATTTCGAGGATGCGTCGGAAGCATCCGGTGAGTTGGAGGCGGAGACGGGTAGCGCAGACTTAGTGAGTCCGGCCGCCCCGGCGACTCGCTCCCCGCCGCCGCCGCCGCCGCCGGGGGCTTCGGCCAGAACAATACGAGCGCACACGCGAGCCATAAACAATGATAAGGCCATAACTAAGTAGTATAATATTTACCTGTGACGTATTGGGTACTTAGTTATTAGTATCGATTTTGATTGTTAAAAATCTTGTCAAGGTTCATCTATTACCTTTTCCTGTGTTTACCCGTAGTTTTTAAGAGGGAAAAGTGTAAGGTATTTGCACCTGGTTTTATTATTGTTTATGTGGGTATGCTCTAAAAATGAATAAATGAGTCAGCTATCCATCCCGGTGTTTAATTGACGTTCCAATACAGACACGGGTTACAAAATCTTGATAGATGGAAAGGTTATAATTTCAAGACATGTAAGATTTATAGAAAATGATATAGAAGAAGAAAACATTATTAGATTTAAAACTTGTGATGAAGGAATAACAAATGAAGAAGACGAAGAGTTCTTTGACGTCACAGAAGGGACAGATGAAAGTGAGGATAAACAGGATGATAAAACTGAAGATACCTGTGTAGAGAGTATTGCTGAAAATCGCCCTAGAAGAGAAGTGAAATTGCCAAAAAGGTTTAAAGATCACGTAGTATATGTTAACAATGCAGTAGTACCAGCTACATATAACGAAGCAATAAATTGTCCAGAAGCAAGGAAGTGGAAAAGTGCTATGGAGGATGAAATAAATTGTTTAGAAAAGAACAAAACTTGGGAAATAGTTAAAGAACCGAAAAATAAACAAATAATTGATGTAAAATGGATCTACAGGATTAAGTCAAACGGAAAATACAAAGCTAGAGTTGTGGCTAGAGGATTTCAGCAGTGGTATGATGAAAATGAAGATACTTATTCACCGGTGGCGAGATTAACTACTACGAAAGCACTTTTATCTATTGCTTGTGTTAGAGGATGGCAAATACATCAGATGGATGTAGAAACAGCTTTTCTAAATGGATCCATAAAATCAGAAGTATATATTTATCCGCCGGATGGCTATGAGATTGGAAAGAATAAAGTGTGCAAGCTTCAAAAAGCTTTATATGGGTTAAGAGAAAGCCCTAGAGATTGGTACGATTGTTTTAATAAGTATATGTTAAAAATTAATTTCAAAAGGTCGAATTATGATTATTGCTTATACACAGGAAGTGTCAAAGGCTTTGATATTTATGTATGTCTTTATGTTGATGATATTTTGATCATGTCAGAGGATATAAATTCGATAGATGAAGTAAAAAGATTGTTGAATATACAGTTCATAATGAAAGATATGGGAACTGTTAAAGAATATCTTGGGATTGACATAGAATATGACTGGTCGAAAAGAAAAATGTCACTAAGTCAAAAGAAGTATATTGAGCAGCTGGCAGAAAGGTATAAAATACAGGAATGTAAATATAAAACACCAATGGAGCAAAACTTGAAATTAGAGTCCAGTAAAAGTGTAAATTCAGATACAAAGTACCGAAGTTTGATAGGTGCACTACTATATGTCGCTAGTGGAACAAGACCAGATGTAGCGTATAGTGTTAATTATTTAAGCCGTTATCAAAACAGCTATTGTGAAACTCATTATAAATATGCACTCAGAGTATTGAAATACTTGTATGGAACAAAAGAGATGAAATTACAATACAATAAATATTTTAATGAATATATGGATGCATATGTTGATGCTGATTTTGCTGCGGATATAACTGATAGAAAGAGTACAACGGGTATAATTATTAGATTGTTTGATAATCCTATTTATTGGAAATCTCAAAAACAAAAGATTGTATCAAGGGCTTCTACTCATTCTGAATACTATGCATTGGCAGATTGTGTTGAGGAAGTGTTACCAATAAGAGGTATATTATTTGAATTAGGAATTAGATTAGATAAACCTATTAAAATTTATGAAGACAATACGGGAGCCATATCTCTCTCTAAAAATGGAAAGTTTTGTAAAAATTCAAAGCACATTGATGTTAGTTATCATTTTGTATGCGATTATGAAAAACAGGGTGTTATAAATGTCTGTAAAATAAACACTGAAGATCAGTTAGCTGACATTTTTACAAATTCTTTAGGTAGAATTCGTTTTGAAAAGTTAAGAGCACTAATTTGTGTCAAATAGAAATATGATTGACAACTTGTGTTTGTTTAGAGAGTTAGAAGATTTTATAGGTGATTGTTATGTTATTATTATAATGTTAATTGTTCATTAAGTACTATAAAATCAAGGAAGTGTGTTAAAATATTGAGTTTGTGATTTTATAGTACATACATACTCCTTACATGTAAAGAATTTAATTTTTTTTTTTTTTTACGTTGACTCTACAATGTCATGTCTGTCTTCTCGTATTGTTCTGTCCGTGACGATATCTAAATAAATGTTTCCAAGTTCTTTTAGCTGTTTCCTTCAATATTTCATCAATATTTAGTTCGAAATGTTTTATGTGCACCCCCTGTACTGCTTAGCGGTGACACTCTTAATAGATTTCAGGAATTCAAATACCTCGGTCATGTGATTACCGAGGATTTGAAGGATGCCAAAGACATGGAGAGGGAAAGGAGGGCGCTGACGGACCGCTGCAACAAGTTGGTTCGCAGATTTGCGCGGTGCAACGTGGAAGTAAAAATAACGCTTTTCAAAGCATACTGTCGAAACTTATACAGTATGCAGTCTGTGGGTCAACTATTCGCTGCGGGCCTTCAACGCGCTGCGTACAATACAACAATGCCTTTAAGATGATGCTGGGGCTCCCTCGGTACTGGAGCGCATCGGCCATGTTTACCCACGCCCGTACGGAAAGGTTCGGGGCGACAGTGAGGCGCCGCATGGCTCGCTCATGCGCAGGGTGAGGGGGAGCACCAACACCATCCTATCGGTCATTGCTGATAAGCCAGGCTGCCCAATTCAGCGCCATTGCGTACGATCGCATGTGCTTGTTTCAGGTACCCCAGAAGGTGACAGGTTCATGAATTAAGTTATATAATATTCTATTTTGTATTACTTGTTTTATTATGATTAGATACTAACATAGTTAGTTGTAAGTCATAATAATACTTACAAAATATGGGGAAACCTGAAATAAAGCGATGAGCACGCCTGCCTGAGTGGCTATATCTACCACCCGTATCACGCCATCTTTGCCTGGGTAAGTGGCAACTATACGTCCCTTGGGCCAGGACCCTCGCGGCAACGTTCCGTCGGCGATTACCACCAGGTCTCCGAGGGTGATTGCAGGAGGCTGTCCAGTTGTCCTCCTGGGTGACAGTGTTGGCAGGTATTCCAAAACCCATCTTGTCCAAAATCGGTCGGCCATACGTACTGCCCGCTTCCATCCCGATCTGCTGCAGTCATCTCTGTCATTTAGTTCTGCTGGGATAGGCCGTCCGGAGGAGCTTCCTAAGATGAAGTGTGATGGAGTGAGTGCTTCCGGATATTCTGGATCACATGAGATATGCGTTAAAGGGCGTGAATTCACCAAAGCTTCGGCTTCGCAGAGAAGTGTGGAGAATACTTCCTCTGTCGGCGTACGTACATTAGCCCCCAAGGTTACTTTTAAGGCTGTCTTGACTGACCTGACTAATCTTTCCCAGGAACCTGCCATGAAAGGAGCTGATGGGGGAATAAACTTCCATTTTATCATCTCATTAGCAGCAAAGTCAGGTACAGCTTGAGCATAAAGCGTTTTTAATTCTCTATTAGCGCCAACGAAAGACGTGCCATTGTCGGTGTGGATTTCAGTTGGAGTACCACGACGAGCTATAAATCTTCTAAGAGCCATTATCGCAGCATCGGATGATAGTGAGCGTACCATTTCAAGGTGGACAGCCGAACGGTTAAGCAGGTATACAATGCCACCCACCGTTTTTCAGATCTTCGTCCGATGGTCACGGTTGTGGGACCGAAGTAGTCTAAGCCCACGAACGAAAAGGGTCTGCAGTGATGGGCTAGCCTGGCAGCTGGGAGATTTCCCATGGGCGGTTGGTAGGTTTGACAGTTAAAGGCTACTGTTCTTACAGTGTTTCTGAGGCTCAAAATCCAAAATCTCTGGCGGAGCTCGTTCACAACCAATTCGGTGTTTGCATGGGCCGACCGTTGATGATAGTTGAGGACGAGAAGTCGGACGACGGTCGACGGCTTCAACAATTCTAGTTGACAGACGTAGAACTTTCTCATCATCAAGCGTAGCCGGTAATTTAGCTAATCTACTATGACATGATACGGGTAGTCGATTTCGAATGGAGTTGATCTCCTGAGAAAAAGAGTCTAACTGACTTTTACGTAGAACGTGTGTCGTCGCTAACTGTAAATCATCGAAGATTAGCATCGTGGGCAGAAGGCCGTGATTATGTTTAACGTTTGGAGTTGGTGTTGATGCTAAATGAAACGTGAAAATGAGATTGGGAACTTTATGGCTGAAATTAACATAGATACCTTTCTTTCGTAGTGAATGTAATCGCAGCAATGATAGATATTTATGAGCGTATGCTGTGGCTCTGATTAAGCGAGACCACGAACGACTGGGTTCCATTCTGCACGAATTGTAGCAGCGTGGAATTTTTAATTGTGATGTTGAAATCAGATCTTGGAACCAGTTAGTCCAGGATTTGGTTTCAGATGAAGGGAGTTCGGTATCCCAATCTAAATTCATTCGCCATGCATTTTGAAATAAAATTCTACCACAGATAACAACGGGAGCGAGGATACCCAGTGGATCGAAAATACGCATAATTAAAGAAAGTACTATCCGCTTGGTAAGTAATTGAGGCAGAAGCTCTTCTCCGTTTTTGGTCGGAGTGTTAAAACTTAATAAGTCAGTAGATGGATGCCAGTATAGTCCCAAGGCTCTGACACAAGGTGTGGAAGGTGGAAAATTCGCGAGATTAACATGAGCCGCCACTGTTTCCGAAATAAGGTCACTTGGAGTGCTAGTGGGTCATAAGATACCCATCCGCGCATTTCAGACTTCCAGTGCATTTTTATTTTTCAAATAAGAAACTGTGCATGGGCTGCATATAGCTCCAAAAATCATTGAAGACATCCTAAAGGTCTGAATTAACTCGTTAGGACTGTCTCGCCATAAGAATCTTTGCGCATCATGGTCCTGTTCCCTAATTTTAAACCTAGGAAACATTTCCTTGATGTCAGCTGTCATTGCTACCTTGCCCTCTCTAAAACGAAGTAAAATATTATAAAGAGATTGTAATAAATCCGGCCCTGTTAATAAAAGAGAATTTAAACTAACCCCTTTTATCTTTGCAGCGGCGTCGTGGACGAGGCGCAATTTTGCCGGCTTATAAGGATTTACCACACCAAAATGAGGCAAATACCAACAAATCGAATCAATAGGATGTGCAGTTTGACATTTTTCTGCGTAATCCTTATTTATCAAGTCGTGGATATTTGCTTTGTAGCGCTCAGCATACACTGGGTCGCTAATCATTTTCTTTTCTAGGCTAAGAAATCGCGATAAAGCGAGCGGATAACTATTAGGTACAATAGGGTTGTCTGATTTCCACAGCAAACCTATTTCGAACCTACCACACGGAAGATGATTGGCGGTACGCTCCAGGATATGGATAGCGCGCTCGTCATCTGCACTACGTGGCTCCTTTTTAGAAATACCAATAGAGTCAAGCTTGTATTGATCCTTTAACAAAGATTCAATTGATTGGCTTTGTACAAATTCAACGGGTTCATCAAAGTGCATATGATTGACGAACACAACCGGTTTTGTCCTACTGGAACAAAATCCGAATAGAACCCATCCTAAATGAGTTTTAATGGCCGCAGGTTGAGCGTTGGAACCTTTACGTACGGCTGGAGGTAAGGTCAGATGCCAGTTGTCAATCCCTATTACAATTTTAGGCTGGACGTTGTCGTAACAAAGAATGGATTTTAAATCAGAAAGATAAGGATAGGCATTGACAGCTTGAGGACAAACTGACTGTTTAGCTAGCTGAAGAGATTTTATAGATCGAAATGAAATGAAATCGTTTATTAAGCAAGTAGGATCACCGATCACTTTTACACGTCATATGTTTTTTTTTTCTTCTTTTTTTCGTGCCTGACAGACTCGGTGCGTTTTGTGGGTGTGGTGACCCTGGATGTCGAAGTCTACATATTCAACTCGTACATTCTTTGACAATCCACTAACACATTTTAACTGGGACTCCACTGTTGGACCCTTTACACCTATCTGTCTTGCCAGTTCAGAGTCAATAAACGTGGCGGTAGCGCCATCGTCTAGGAGAGCGTAAGTATCAGCGCTACCAGCCGGGCCTGAAACTGTAACCGGGAAAATCTTAAGCACAGGTCGAGACGAATCTAGATTTTTAAACTGCGTAGTTGAGTTGCTAGCATGGGCAATAAAATCTGTTACCTCATTTGTATTATTACTGGCTTCCTCAGGTTGCTCAGATATTGATGAGGTCGCCTCGTGTTGGTCGTCCTCATTTTCTACAATATAGGCGATATGCAACAAACTTATGATGCGCGGAGTTGCATTATTTAATATTACAAATATCTTTGTCAATTCTACATTTTTTATAACTATGAGCTCCTTTGACAAGACCTTTATGGCATAGTTTTTTATCTTTGACAAACTGCCATCGGTCAGTAACTGTCAATGATTTGAAAGAATCACAAAGACATAAGTCATGATTTTTACTGCAAAAATAACAAAATTTTGTTGCAGATGAAATTGAATTATTTTTATGAATTTTAGAGGTAGAAGGAAGCGAAATTATAGAATTGTAGGTAGTACCATCAAATTGTGCAGCGTCAACTTTGTCGGTTTTCCTGACAAGGCTCAATGTCTCATTAATTAGACCAAATCGGAGCTGAAGGTCAAATTCACGTGCGAGAAAACGAGCTAGTAGCTGCAGCTTACTGTCCCCGCTCGGTGTGGGGAAATGGATGTATGCTTAGTCTTGCCATCGTGTTCGTAACAGAAGTGGAAGTTTGCTTAAAACAGTTTGGTAGATATCAGGTGAAGCTAGATATGGCTTTTCATTTAAAAGACGCAATACTTCCACCGAGTTACGGTCGCGATAGGCAAACTTGTGCAAATCTTCCCCTTCAGAGTTGTTGATTTTTGGAAGGGCACGAAGGGCTGCAACCTTTTGTAGTATTATATGTTCAGGTTTCCCGAATCTAATTGCTAAGGCTTCCATCACCTCGAAAGGATCCCGCGCTGAAACTAACAGTACAGAGACCGCTTCCCGAGCTGCTCCTTTTAGCGCTAAATTGATGCGCGTTAAGTTATCTGACGCCGAATATATTACCTTTGTGTCTTCGTACGTTCTATTCAGTATTAACCAATCCATGGATTTTCCATCAAAAGATGGTAGACGTCCGTCCCCAAATTTGGGTCTGGATGTATTATTATTTAATGATGCTATCGCTTGAGCTAATTGAGCTATTTCTGTGGAAGGTAGAATTATATTATTAGAGGAACATGTAGGGTGTTTTAGGTTACTAGGGACTGACGGGTTAGAAATATTATTGGCTATAGAGATACAGCTGTTATTAGATACCGAGGCAACCGTAGAACGCTGTGTGAAATGGACACTTGGTCTATTGCAACGTAGCTATAGCAGATACAGATATCTGCTATAGCTACGTTTACGCAATCATTTACCCATTTTTGTATATCCCCGTGGGAAACACGACTTGACCGACGACTTCTATCACTACACATGTTACCTGTTTCTTCCAAAGCAGCAATTTCTGCCTGCTTACGTAGCTCTAAAACGGCGCGCTCATGTTCGAGAGTTAGACGTTCACGATCACGCTCGCGCTCCACTGTAGCGCGCTCTAGCAATAAAATTTTTTGAGCGTAGTCCGCTTCAATGAAAAGAGTACGGCTCCTTACAGTACCAGATCCTGAAACAGAGCTGCTTCCGCAGCTGGGTAAACCAGCTGGTTTTTGAACCGTAGTTACGGTTTCATTTTTGCACTTGACCGCGTCCCTACCATGGCTTAAAACGGGAGAAGGACCACTATATTAATTGTGGAGGTGGATATTTTTAGGACTGTATGAAAAGGCCGCTGGTAGGGATTCAATGTAATGACAAACTCACAGAAAACAAAAGTCCATAAAAAACATAGAGAATAAATTAACACACCAGTAGTAAAAAAAACGAGGAAGGTGCGTTAAGCACACTATGTAATCCTTATATCTTAAAAAAAATCAGCATTGGTAACAGAAGTCATACTCGTAATTCTTCAATTTTTGTAACAAAACAAGAAAACTATCAAAATTTATGGTTTTTTGGTGATAAGATTTAAAACAGTATTTTCAACGCGAAATGCACAAGTGTGTATCGCATTTTTCGCATCGTATCTTCGTGCGGCTGCCACAAGTTTCATGTCGACACATTCTTGGGGCTTTTATTTCGTCAAACACCAGAAAATTATCGTAACCGTCATTACTGGCAGTTCATTATCAATATCACTGAACATTCGGCGTTCATTAGATGGAATACTTGAAAATCCGTTGGCAATATTTAGACGAAAATCTAACAAGGGCAAAATATCTTTCCAGCTTAAATTATTTGCTTGGCAATTATTGCGATATAGCCGCCACGAGTTTACAATGGCCAAATCAAGAAAGTGAATGAGTACCTTCAGCATCCATTTTTTAGTTTTAATAAGAGTTCTGTACCTAGTACTCCATCTGCTGGTCGAGTACATCCACTCCGCTCATGTGTTGGTTGTAACACTCATTAACGTTAGGAGCAGAAACATCCACGTAAGTTTTTGTGCGTTTATCCCAACGTTTTACTACAGATGAAGCGGATGACCCAGTGCATTTTGATGCCATTAAAACAGATTGATTGTCCTTCCATTTTACAATAACTGTCGGTTTGCACACATACTCTTGACTTTCACCTTTTACTATCCTAGCATCAGTTTTAAATTTAATTTCAGCACGATCGGCGATTCTGTTCATCATTATTGTTCCAGTACTATGAGGATTTCTCTTGTGCATCTCTTCGATTAATGCAACAGTAGTAAAATATTTGTCATGGTAGATACAGCTTCCAGGTGGGACACTCTTACTCAAATGGAGAACCACAGAAGGCCCAAGCCCAGTGAAGAGTCTCCAAACATGGTTTTAGCCCCCTGATAAATGTCAAAGTCAAGCATCAAGCCTTCACCAGTGGTGAATACAAAGTCTTTAAGTCCAACAGGGCGTGGTTTGTTTCTAACTACTTGACGAAGACTACATCTACCAGTGAAAACCCGAAGACTCTTTCTAGTTTGTTGCAAGTAGATTTTACTTTATTTATCATCGGCTGTACCTTCTATAAGGGATTGGTCTTTCACTTGGCGAAGCTTCGTCTGAATCTACAACATGCAGGGCATTGCGGATGGTTAAAAATGGGTCACGAGCCATTTGCTTGGTAATAACCTCTTTGTTCTCCAGTACATTGGGATTCGAGGGTAATGAATACATCCGAATCGAATCGATAATACTTTGGCTATATGAATGGCAGTAGTTTTAATTTAGTGACCTGTTTTTCTGAGATGATACAAGTTGGTGCACCTAGATATTTCTTCTAAAAATTCTTTATCAAAATAGTCAGAAAAATATTTAGACATTAGGTTGAAAATAGTCATCATCTTCATCAAAATCCTCAATTTCGGAAAAATTTCCATCGCCCAAAATTTGTAAAATCTGATCGTTATTTAATTCTCGTCCTAAAACCAAGAATATACATACAAGAATATATATTTTAAAATTAAATTCAAGCACAATGAGTAAATAACGGTTTCCATGTTTTGAAATTATTTCTTGCATGTACAACCGAAGCTACACGATCGTGGCAGTCAAATTTTACGACGAAATTGTATCCATATTACAATGAAATTTACCAAACTAAAATAACTTAGTTAATAAGTGTTATATATGCGACAAGTACTTACCCATGACGCTGCGGGGGTCAAAAAACGCCGCCATCTATTCAAAATCAAAGCATTTATTTCAAATAAACCAGTTACAGGCACTTTTGAATAGGCAAGTTGCCTCATGTCACCATTTATAAAAATCACTTTTAATTCAAATATTATTCCGTACAAGGGTCCGAAATTGTTGTAGATTATGCCTAATCTCAGCTGTGTAAACCAGGCCTTAGAGCCTACTGGCACGTTTTATTATTTTCATTGTGTTCTATTCTATTTTTATTTTATTTGAAAGCCTTGTTTACCTTAGCGCTTACTTCAATATAAACTTTTCACCGAACAACATCTTTCCTTTAAAATATTTTTTTACCACGGTGCCACGAACCCCGTCGACCTTTATATCTACAAAAGAAATATATAAAGTTCAATAAATATAAATAAGGGATTGCTGTAAAAATTCAACTTATACCCGTTAAATTTTTACTTTTTTTTTCTCTTGATTGAAAACACCGTCCGCCATGTTTTTACGTCAACACTATTGTAAACAACATAACGTCAAACGCCAGATCCAGGTTATTCGTGGTATTTCATTTATACGCCTTGATAATTGTTTATTTCACTATAAAAATATTGTACAGTTTGCATTTATTGAAAATTAACATGGATCCTGGGTTTGTGAAAGCAGAAAGTACAAATCTGCCCAAAATCGACACTTTGATGGTTGCAAAATTTTTTGCTTCAAATCCTGATTTCTGCTCAGCTGAGCTAAGGAATGTTAAGATAACTAAGTAAGTATAGTTCATTTTCAACTTTTTTTTAAAATTTAGACCACATCATTCAATGAAAATAAGGAAATACGTACTCATAAGTGTATTCTAACCTCTGACCTATTGCTAAAATATTATATTCTTTTTCAGGGCTGCAGGAGAATCATATGGTGATGATGCAATAGGTTATGTTCAACTTAAAAGGGAAAGTAAAACCTGCACTGTGAAATGTAAAATGTGTCCTGAACATAAGGTGCGCTCTAAGCAGTATACAGTTTCAGCAGTCATAGATGAACAAGAAGAAGAGATTGTTAGTGTCCTTTGTCAAGATTGTCCAGCTGCAGCAGGGGGTTGCAAACATTCTGTTGCATTTTTAATGTGGTTGCATCGTCGCAGTGAAGAGCCATCTTGCACATCGGTCGAATGCTACTGGAAAAAATCCAATCTTTCAAAAGTTGGCAGCACAATTAAAGTTTTAACTGCAAAGGAAATGTGCCAAAGAAAACACCAGGTTCCGGAACCAGATACCAGTATTATGGAGGAATTTGTTATTAAATGCAAAAACCAAAAAATTAAATCCTGTCAGTTTATCAAGCATGTTGGAGATTATGAAGATGAAAAATTTATATTATCTTTACATTATTTAGTAAATACATACAAAGAACCGACTTGTGACAGTTTTCTTTCAAAAACTAAACATCTCTTCAATGAAGAAAATATAAAGTCTGCAGAAATTCTAACCAGAAATCAAAACAAAAGTTCTCTTTGGTTTGAGCTTCGCTATGGTAGAGCAACAGCCTCAAAAAGCTTTGAAGTTAGTCGGTGCAGAACGCATGATGGTTCTTTGGTTGCAAAGATTTTTGGTGCAAGATCTGTGTTGACGCCTGCAATGAAACGAGGCCAAAAGCTGGAAGACAAAGTCCGAGAGGTTGTTGAAAATAAATTGGGATTAAAATTTGCAAAATGTGGTCTCTTTATTTCTGATGAATACCCTATGATCGCTGGTTCACCAGATGGAATAAGCACAAAGGGAATTATTGAAATTAAATGCCCTTCTAATGAAAAAAATAG
The DNA here is from genome assembly GCA_037179545.1 of Sesamia inferens. NCBI lineage: Eukaryota > Metazoa > Arthropoda > Insecta > Lepidoptera > Noctuidae > Sesamia > Sesamia inferens. The sequence goes on along the minus strand of CM073935.1, from coordinate 7,283,685 downwards.
AGAATATTACATTAAAAATGGACAATTATCAGAGAAATGTTTAGCTCAAGCCCAAATTCAGATGTTTTGTGTAAAAGCAAAATTAACATATTTTTGTGTTGCTAGCAGTGATTTCGAAAATACTAAGGAGGTGACGATATTGCCTATATGTTATAATGAACTATATGTAAAAAGACTTATTGATCAGATAGTACCATTCTGGTCACAACATATTTTTCCTAAACTATTTGAAAGTGTAACTCAATAATAAATGATGTAACTCTTAGTATCAGCTTTATTGTTTTTACCTATTTGTAAGTTTAGTATTTATCTATCTGTTTCCATATCAAATGTTTACTAATATTATAAGGAAAGATGTTTGTATGTATGTGACAAATCAATTTAAAAACTACTGTACCATTTCAAAAAATATTTCATCATTGGAATGCTATAATACTTATATTTTTGTCACAGGAAAAAGGATATATATTTACGGATTATAAAGGGAAAATTTGTTGGTTTGTATGTATGTATGAGATGAATAAACTTAAATCACGGGAAAACCAGTAGTATAAAAGAAGCTACCTTACTAACATATCAATGCTATCAAACATTTAACTTCTTTTGCCTCTTGCATAAGGGTAAGAAACTTGAAATTTTGCACAGCAGTTCCTCTTACAACATAGTTGGGGAGACTAATTTTTGAATATTCAACCCCTTAATAATTTATGAATATATAACCCGTAAAACAAAGCTAATTTGTACAATACACTGATATAAAAATAAAAAGCTATATATATGTATCATTTAATTTATTGAATGAGAGAGTCTTGTAAATTTATAAGAGCACAAGCTGTAGTCATACAAAAATCGAGTACACTTAACAAATTTAAGTTAACTACAGAATGTGGCTTTAACATAGAAAACTCACGTATTCTTCGAATAACTCTTTCAACATGGATCCGAAGGCTAGCTATTTCTTTTGTCTGGTTTACTTCTTGTTTATTTAGTTTTGTTCCAGCAGGAACACTTGGGGGCCTTAATAAAGTGAAACCGCGTTGACTTAAATAAACTTCAATGTGTTTGAAGCCTCTGTCAGCTAAAATACAAGACTTTGGCTGTAAGCTGTCTAGAAATTTACTGTCTTCAAGTAAGTTGACATCACTTATCCTGCCTCCATATCCAGATGACACAAAAGTAACTAAACCATCAGGTGTACAAGCTATTAAATATTTCATAGTGTTTGCTTTTTTGTACTCCGACCAAAGTTAGTGCTTGGTGAAGGGCTTTCTTTGGTTTTTGAATTTCTATTTCTAAGCAATCTATTATGCAATTCACTTTATTATACTTATGGCGAAATGCTATGGGAAGATTTTTTTTTTATAGTGCTTTTGGTAAAAGTCTGAACAAATGGGGAGAGTACACTTACAATTGTAGGCATTTTATTCACAAATATTTTACTAGCTTGAGGTAGGGAGATATCAAATGCATCTGCTAGCTCAGAAAAGGTTCTGTTTGTGCGAATTTTCATTAAACAGAGCAAAATATGATTTTCTAATAGATTGGTCTTATTAGAAATAATTTCAATTAAAAAAATAGATTTTTTGGTATCCCAATGTACAATCTTGGCTTTTGCCTAATCATAGATAAAGTACATTGTAGATTCACTTGCTCGTCTTTTCTAATTTTTCCTTGTAAATAACTATCAACAGTTGACTGACTAGATGGTTTAGATGGAGAAGAGTCAAATGATGATCCTGCTAAACAAGGTGTGTATGATACATCAGTGTCATCTTTTTCCTCACTTGAAAAAACTAATCTTCTTGTTGACAATTTACATCCAGATGTAGAAGGTTTGTTGGGAGATGTTGAAGTTGATTGGTGGGATGTAGATTTTATTGGTGAAGATATGGCATCTTTCAGAGTTGCACTAAATTGCACCTTCTTACTTCTATAGTGTTTCATTATGGATACTTGAGAGACCTTGTGATCATAATTTGGAATTACTTGGCATGATGCATGTTGATGTTCTGGCTTAGCTTGCACTGCCTTATTTCTGAACTGAGGATTACATTGTTCTGTTTGCATTATTTTGTCACAAATCTTATCCTCAACAGAAGAACAAGATTGTACAGCATCCTCCTTAAGCAATTCTGAAACGAACAAATTACATTAATAATTCATTTAAATGATGGTCATTTTGATTTTACATATTGCATTTAAAATAGACTAAGTATATTTTATAACCTCACCTGAACTAATTGAGAATGAAGATTGTTCAATGGGATATACTCTTTCCTTGGAAACATCTTCATCATTTGTTACCAATGTCTGCTTGCGTTTTCTCTCCATTTGACAATCAAATCGAGTTGGAACACAATTAGGTTTCATTCTGATTCTTTTGACTGAACCCATAATTTTGTATTGCATGTAATTTTCCATGTCACTTTCAAGCTAAAATAAAAACAGAACCAATGTTAATACGTGGGCAATGACTACGCATAGTTGCATAAACTGAAACTTGATATAAAAAGAAAAAATATTAATAAATTATAGTTTAAAGTGATAATTGAAAAAATAATCTATTGTACTTACATTAAAGTGATCTTCACAGAAATACATTGCAGTTCCACTGGACAGAGTTACGGGATCTCTTTTAGCTAATTGTAGCCAGATGTTTCGCATATTCTCATCACTGGGTACTTTAATCCACAACTTCTCTGGGTTCTTTATTGATGTATTCTTACATTCACGCACGATACAATAGTGGTAATTACTATATTTATCATGTAATCCTTTCGAAGCCATGGTTTTAATTCCGATTTAAAGGTTATGAATTTATGATAGTCACGTGTATTAATATTTACAAGAACAGTGACGTCACGGCACAGATAATTAATAGACCATCATGGCGGACGGCGTTTATGGCTGTATAGCGAAAATATAATTTAAAATTTAAAATATATTAGGATAGGTGCTTCAAAAAAATTTCATATTTTTTTTATGGTGTAATATAATCGTAATGAACCGTTCTATCAAACAATAAAAATAGTGGCAACTAGCCTATTGTCAGAAGGTCGGTCAGTCAGTAAGGTGAAGCTAGTCGCCCATTCCAAAGAGTAGGTACCTATGGAGAAGAACGGGCAAGAAACTCCATGGACACTCTTTTAAATTATCTAGCTATTGATACAAATATTTGATTACATCATTCATTTTGAAATCAATCGTGTGAGAACGACGCAGAAATATATTGTACGCTGAGAGCGTCCATTATGGAAAAAAAAAAACAATAATTCAGAATTTAAAATACGCCGTAGCAGCTAAGAGATGACCAGTCCCCTCTGACGGCGTCCGTTCACGAACATGACGTATGGATCAGCATCATTCAGCTCAACCATATTGAAGGGAACCTAATGACCCAACACACACGCCACCACCAGCGAGATATTTGAGTGAGTATGACATACTCTCAACAGCCATAGCACTATCAAGTCAATAAACGACTAACCCAACAAATAGATGCTTTACAGCAAGTAGATCGTGCTCACACGTGTTCCATGCAATTATACAATACTAGGAAATTGAATCTACACAATGCTAAGACAGTTTTGTCTAAGGTTCAGCAGCTCCAACGGTGTTCCCGAATGCTAAGTTTAGCTCCTGTGTAGCTGCACCAGTGCCGAATACCCCTGTCAGCGATGCAATTCCGTAACATATAATATGCCTGGCTACATAGTGTGTACTGGCTTTGAGTTAAAAAAAAAAAACAAACAATTGCAAATTTAAACTACAAGAGGAAAATCAAAGAACAACCAGTGTAAGCATAGAAATCGGACGCAGCTCAAGCCCAAGCCTTTTTGTCGTCAATATAATCTTTAACACTATAAAATGCTTTCTGACACAACTTACGTTTAATGAAGGATTTGAATTTATTCAGGCTCAGATCTTTAACCACCTCTGGAAGTCTATTGTAAAAATGTATACATTGGCATCTAAAAGAGCCACCTATTTTCTTGAACCTTGTTGTAGGTACAATAAATTTGTGCTTGTTCCTAGTATTTATATTATGGACATCACTGTATTTTTTATACAATTTTATATTTTTATGAGCATACAAAAGATTTTCATAAATATATTGAGACGGCACGGTCAGTACATTAATTTCTTTAAATTTTTCTCTGAGAGAGTGTCTTGGACTTAATTTATAAATTGCACGAACAGCTCGTTTCTGCAAAACAAATATTGTCTGAATATCAGTGGCATTTCCCCACAACAGAATGCCGTACGACATTACGCTATGGAAATAGCCAAAGTACACTAAATGGGCCGTCTCAATATCAGTCAAATTACGAATTGTTCTAACTGCGTATGCAGCAGAACTTAGTTTTTTTGTCAATTTTTTTATATGGGGACCCCATTGAAGCTTAGCATCCAGAGTTATACCCAAGAACACTGTGCTGTCTTCAGATTCCAATTCTTATTACCAATCGTCACAGGATACTGGCCGCCGGCACGGGCCTCGTGATTTTTTTAGCGCTAGCGAGACATCCTCACGATAGATCGATGCCGGTTGCATTCGCAAAAAGTAAACAGATTGGCGCCAGATTTTTTTTAAAGTTAAACGCACGCTCGTTTCATTCCGGGTGTAAAGGGATACGAAGTGTGGTTCGGAAGAAGCTATGACATCCATCAGCTGAAACCTTTTGGTACCACAGTATTTGCACACATTTCAAAAGAAAAGCGGAGGAAGTGGGATAGCAAAGGAGAAAAAAGTGTTATGGTTGGATATGGAGATACTGTCAAAGGCTATCGGATATATTTCCCAAATAGACATGATCTAGAAATAAGAAAGGATGTAGTTTTCTTGGAAAAGGAGCATGATGACAGTGAAAGTGGAATAAAATTGAACTGCATCGAAGAAATTGCCCAAATGAATGAGTCGCACGATGAAGGGGAATTCGAGTCAGAAACATTCCATGACACAGCATTGACTCCAGAAGTGTCCCAGTCTGGGAGTGTATATAACCCAACCAGTGATGAAGATGACAGTACCTTAGAACCAGTGCATATATCACAGATACCAAAAAGAGAACCCAGTAAGCGGGTTAGAAAAGCACCCGTGTTTTACCATTGTCAGAATGCCTATACTATGAACAGTGAACCCGCTACCTACAGTGAGGCTATGATGAGAAGTGATAGCAGTAAATGGAAGGAAGCTATTGACAGAGAACTGCAGACATTAAAAGAAAATAATACATGGGAAATATGTGATGCACCAGACAATGTAAAAGTTGTAAGTAGTAAATGGGTTTTCAAAATTAAGGGTGATCAGTATAAAGCTAGATTAGTGGCCAGGGGTTTTGAACAAGACAATGTAATAGATATAAATGAGTGTTATGCACCTATTGCAAAATTGTCAACTCTTAGACTGTTTGTGGTAATTGCAACCAAATTAAATTTACCTATTGTCCAAATGGATGTAACAGGGGCTTTCCTATATGGAGACATTAATGAAAATGTGTATGTTAGTTTACCAGAAGGTGCCTATTCAAATGAAAATAACATTGTAAAGTTAAATAAATCGCTTTGTGGGCTCAAAAGCTCACCAAAATGTTGGAATAATAAATTTAGCACTGTGATGTTCCGAGAAGGTTTTATTTAATCAAGGTCAGACTCATGTCTCTATACAAAGTGTAAAAATAATGACAAGACGTATGTTTTATTATATGTTGATGACCTTTTGATTTTCGGAGCAAATAAAAATTCAATCACACAGCTGAAAAGTGTATTAAATCAGGAATTTAAAATGAAAGACTTGGGATGTGTAAATGACTTTTTAGGCATTAATATATATATATATAGGGTCAGGTGGCCAACAGTGAACCAGTGGGACACAGTGACCCACCACTCATATCTCGTAAACGCAACGTTGTCATTCCGTGCTACGAACATGATTAAACTTGTTTGTAGCCACGATAGTTATTCCCCAGTCGACGGCGCGCTTCCGCCGAAAACAGTCGCGCTGTGAGGTGTTTTGTGTTTCGCACCAAAAAAAGTTGAAAGGCATGTAAGTACACTTTTTTTTTCTAGATCATTCTCGTTGTTGTTTTGAATTTACTACTTAATACACACTTGCAAAGGAACTATTTATGCAACGTTTAGACATACTGATATTATTTTGTATTGAACCGATTACTTAAAAATATAACCTTAAAAGTATAAAAACGTAAGTAGTACACAGTGGACCAAAACGGGCAGGTACACAGTGAACCATGGTTCACTGTGTACCTATGCTATTAAAGTATTTTTGGTTGCTAATTACCTTTACTTTGTTTCAGAATGGGTCGAACAAAGAAGCTAGAAAGAAAAATTGGGGGACATAGTGCACAAGATATGCAGAAAGCTATCCAACTTGTAAAAGATGGTAGGAGCATTCACAAGGCTGCGGTTGAATGTAATTTAAAATATTCTACACTCAGAAGATATGTGAATAAGCACGAATTAAATGACGAAGCAGGATTTGTTCCAAATTACGAAGTGAATGCGGTGTTCACACATGAACAGGAAACAATTTTAAAAAACTATATCAGCGAATGCGCCCTTATGTTCTATGGGCTTACTGCAAAAGACACTCGGCGATTGGCATATCAAGTGGGGACGGCCAATAACCTTAAGGTTCCGCCCTCTTGGGTGAAAAACAAAATAGCTGGAGTTGATTGGTTGAGGTCTTTTAAAAAACGACACAGTGAGTTAAGCTTAAGAAAGCCCGAAGCATGCAGCTTGGCACGGGCTACAGCGTTCAATAAATCGAATGTAAATCGATTTTTTGAGAACTTAAAAATAGCCATGGAGCGATATCCAGGATTTGGGAACGGAACTCGTCTTTACAATCTCGACGAAACTTCAACTACAACGGTGCAACGCCCGCAAAAAGTCTTAGCACCAAAGAGAAGCAATGTATGTAAAGTTACAAGTGGTGAAAGGGGCGTATTAGTAACCACGTGCTGTATAGTTTCCGCATCCGGCCAGGCTTTGCCTCCAGCCATGGTTTTTCCCAGGAAAAACTTTAAATCGCATATGCTTCATGGTGCGCCTCCTGGCACACTTGGTCTAGCTGCGTCTACTGGCTGGATGAATGCAGAGATATTCGTAGAAGTTATGCAGCATTTTGTAAAGCACACCTGTGCATCAAAACAAAATCCCGCCCTGTTAATACTTGATAATCACGAAAGCCATCTTTCACTGGAAGCTCTTGACCTTGCTAAATCTTCTGGAGTTACAATTCTTACTGTTCCACCGCACACTACTGCAAAACTTCAGCCCTTAGACGTAGGCTTAAATGGACCCTTTAAAACTTATTATAACGCCGCGGTCGATTCGTGGCTGCTTCAAAATCCAGGCCAAACACTTACTATCTACCACATAGCTAAGTGTGTAGGAGAGGCATATCTGAAGGCAATGACGCCAATAAATATCACCAACGCCTTTAAGAAATGTGGGATCTTTCCATATGACAATTCCGTTTTTACAGAAGAGGATTTTTTGCCGAGCTCAGTCACTGACAGACCAGAACCAGACAAGGAAAACAATTCTACAACAGACATAGAAGACGAAATAAATGAGCCAATCTCACCTTCAATTTTGTTATCAATACCATCACAAGAAATTGAAGAAGCCATTGAAGTTCGAGCTTCATCGGTGATAACCGTTGTTAACAATAATCCACAACCGGAAGCGGATGCAAACATTAAAGAAGTGCTATCCCAACAATTTCCAAAAGAAATCTTGGGACCCCAAGCCTCAACTTCTAAAGAGGTAAAATGTTTTATAACACCAAAAATGTTAAGAGATCCTCTGAAAGCAGGACCTCGACAGAACAAAAGACGCAGGCCTTTGGGGAAAAGCATGATAGCTACTGATACCCCTGAAAAGGATAGAATAGCAGAAAAGAGAAATAAACAAGTGAAGAAAGTAAAGAAAAGTGACCTGTTCAAAGAAAAAAAACCGAATAAAATACAAAAAGTAAGAAAACCAGTAAAAGTAGAAAAAATAACAAATTATGATACCAGTAGTACTGAAGAAACTTTTAATATGAGCGGCTCTTCTTCTGGAGGGACCTCCTTTTTTAGTGACAGTGAAGACGATGAAATGATACTGGACGATGAAGTTATTTCGCAACCTCTACTAAGAAACCCTAATGTGGGTGATTTTGTTATTATTTTAATAGAAACAGAAAAGAAGAAGAAATATTATTATGTTGGAAAAATTCTAGAAGAGTCTAATGAACCAGGCTATGACTATTATGTCTCCTATTTAAAATTGAAGAGCAAAGTTTACTACAAATTCGCTGAGCCTCTTGAACCAGATATGGCCGGGGTCACGAAGAATGATATTAAATTTATATTGCCTACCCCCAAAATCGATGGTAGTAGCCGTCGCCAAAATACATATAAATTTGCAGTTAACCTAGCACTACTGAACTTTCCATATTGATTTTGTCACTCTCAGCATTGCTTTAGTTTTTTGTTGATTATTTTCTTTTAGAATAAAAAGTTTTATATTGATTAAAATAATTGAAGACTGTTTAAAATTAAGTTTATTTTACGATGGATCTCATAGAGTAAGTTTTATAATAATTATTAAAACTTGCTCAAGTCTAAAAAACTCGTTGATTGTTATAAGTTTATTTGATATTGTTATAAATAAAACTAATGTTGACTACAAAAATCTAAATAAGAAGAAGTAAATAAAAATATGACACTTTATACTTTTATAACGCCTACTTTGTATACATTTATAGTATTAGACACTTTGGTGAATAAAGTTCATTTCATATTGTCAATTTTTATTATTTTTTTAAACATCAAAATACAACTTATATGCGGTGGTTCACTGTGTACCCTATGGTTCACTGTAGACCTACCCCCTGGTTTAGTGTGTACTTAGGTTTGTACACAGTGAACCATTTCCCGAATTTAAAAAAAATATGAATTCTCGCTATTCTAATAAGTTTAATGCTCAATTTGATATACAGATTTAAAGTATATTTGACACAAAGTAATCTATCAAAAAAGATCTTTGTTACAGTCACATAGAATGGATTTCTGAGCGTCTAAACTTTTAGTGGTTCACTGTTGGCCACCTTACCCTATATATATATACGGACAAATCACACAGATTGAGCTAGCCCCAAAGTAAGCTCGAGACTTGTGTTATGGGATACGACTCAACGATACTATATTTTATAATAGATACATATATAGATAAACATCCAAGACCCAGGCCAATCAGGAAAAGATCGAGATATTATATTAATATAAAACAAAATATGAAAGTGGTGTTACTGAAATGAGTTAAAGAAAATACTTGGAAAGTGTCATTAAAAGATTTTATATGGGAAACTGTAAACCCATGTCTACCCGAATTGATCAGAATTTTAATGTAAAAACCCTTGAGCATAATGACATATTAGACTGTAATATTGAAAGGTTATATAGACAAATTATAGGATGCCTCATGTACGCTGTATCTGGCACTAGGCCTGATTTATGTTTTGCTGTCTCTTTATTAAGTAGATATAAAAAAATGTGCAAACAATAACTTGTTATCAGCATTAAAAAGAGTTTTACGTTATGTCAAACATACTTTAGAATATAAATTAGTATATAAATGTAAAGATGATGTTTTGAAGGGTTATTGTGACGCTGATTGGGGAGGTGATCTCAAAGATAGAAGATCAACGTCAGGGTACTTGTTTAAATTTTCTAATTGCTTAATTTCATGGAGTTCAAAGAAACCAGTGTCTGTGAGTTTATCTTCTACAGAGTCCGAATATGTTGCAATCAGTGTAGCAGCCAGTGAGGCTTGCTGGCTAATTAATTTGTTAAATGATTTTGATGTTAATAAAGTATGTCCAGTACATATTTATTGTGATAACCAGTCTGCCATATCTGTCGCCTGCACTGATACCATTAAGCGTTTGAAACATATTGATATTCGGTACCACTTTATAAAAGAATTAGTTAAAAATAACAAGATATGTTTAAAATATGTTAAAACGAGTGATCAACCAGCAAACATGCTCACAAAACCTTTGAGTAGAGAATTGATAACTCGTTTTTTGGATAAGTGTGGTATGGGTAACATAGATAAGTAAAACTATTAATGTCGTTTTTTTTTGGTGTAATTACATTGAGAGGGGGTGTTAGAATATACAATGTAATTATACCCTTATATTGTTACTACACTTTCAAGATGTAGCAACACTGCTTGCAATTTTTTTGGCAACACTGATACCTTTTTATATAGAAAATAGATACTTAACACATTGAACGCCGTGGTGGTCACCGGTGACCACCGCTTTACTTTCTATACAGGCCGACGCCAATTTGCGATTTCAACAATACATATTATATTTTATTGGCTCATACGGTTCATAATAGTCATTTTTCATCAATCAACATTTTTGGTCATTAAAACTGTATTCTTCATTTAATTATATCACAAACATAAAAAATAAATACATACAGGGTGGGCCATGAATTAGTTAACAATTGAAAAAATTGTATGAAGAAAACTATTTGACATATTTTTAAAATTATTTATTTACAAGAAAGTTAATTATTTGGAATTTATTTTTTAAAAATATCATCTAAATGTCCACCGTTTCGATTTTTGCACTATTCTAAGTGAGCACCGAAATTTTCGAATACTCGTCGACAAAGAGACCGCGAGATCGCTGACATTCCTTCGCTAATTTTTTCCTTTAGTTCACGTAGTGTTTTTGGTTTATGGATGTAAACACGACTCTTCAAATAACCCCATAAAAAGAAGTATGCTAGGGTTAAATCTGGACTCCTGGGTGGCCATGGGATGTCGCCTCGTCTGGAAATCAGATTTTCCGGAAACATTTCTTTGACTACTGGCAGGGACTCGTTGGATGTGTGACAAGTGGCTCCATCTTGTCGAAACCATGTGTTACGATTGTAGCCAGCAAATTTCAGTAGCTTCGGTGCCAAGAACCCCCGTAACATTTTCACATATTCAACAGAATTCACAGTAACCGAACGGCCGCGAGAATCTTCGAAAAAATAGGGCCCAATGATTCCGTTTGCTGAAATTGCAGCCCATACCGTTACCTTGGGAAAATGAAGTGGCCTCGCGTGTTTAGATTTGGGATTTTCGCTGCTCCAATATCTGCAATTCTGTTTGTTTACGTGTCCGTTGAGGTGGAAATGGGCTTCGTCGGAAAATAAGAGGTTGTTAAAATTATTGAATCGATCTAACATTGTTTCGGCATAGGACTTGCGCAAATTTAAATCATTAGGTTTTAATTCCTGTACTAACTGGATCTTATATGGATGTAATTTCATATCTAATTTCAAAATACGGCTCAATAATGTTCGGGATAGTCCTAATTCAGCCGAACGTTTGCGCGTCGATAAATTTGGATCACGTCGAACTGTCCGTGGGCCGCCGGTTTGCTTCACGTTTAGTTTAGATCCGGTCTCTTCGAACTTTTTAACCCATTTCTTTATTAATGGAGCACTCGGACACTGATTTAAATCGTGTAAGTCGTATTCAACGCGAATAAGCGTCTCACAGTAATGAGCGAACTGTTGTTTAAATAAAATTGTTTCACACAATAAGCGCGCTGCGGCCCCGTGAAACGATCCATTGCGACTAAATTTCCGAGAAGCGAGCTAGTGGTAACGCCCCTCTCCGCTCCCCGCGCGGCTTGTATTAGCGCGGGGTGTTAAGTTTAAATGTTAAAGAATTCTTGGCCCACCCTGTATTAGGTCCATACATATGAAATTGGCGTTTTGTATGGCAGGAATAAAAGTTTTTTATTTTTTAATCTATAGTAATATATAAAGCTGAAGAGTTTGAACGAGCTAATCTAGGGAACTACGCAAAAATTTTCAAATCGGTCCACCGATTTGAAAATTTTTGCGTTGGTTAGCCCAATAATCCAGGAAGGCTAGGCTTTATAACATCACGTTGCAACCAATAAGAGCGGAGCATAACTAACTCCACGCGAACGATGTCGCTGGCGGCCGCTAGTTTAATATATTTATTTAATCAAAGTATGATCCTGGGACAAACTATCCAGTTAGGAAGGTCCTGGGACAATCTATCCAGTTTCTTTTTTTTTTAATACACCCCCGTCATCACAGGGCGTTATTTAGTCCTGCAGACTCTTGGTCCGCACCTTTTTTTCCTTTTATTTTATTGTCGTGATGAAGTCTATGTTGGACATACTACAGAAGGTTATACAATATAAAATATGAAATAAATTGATACATTCCAATGTGAACTGTTGTGTATACATGCATTATGTATGGTTACTAATTATTAAATAGTTATTTATATAGGACGAATGAATTAGCAGGCACCTTCATATGTACACGCCAACCCATGCATCCCTTACATGCTTCATTTCGTATCCTAATAAGTACTGTTATTTTTACATGCATTATATATTGTTTTATTTGTATAGGACACCAAAACTAGCATGCGCACTTATGTGTACACGCCAGTTCATGCGTCCCTTACATGCTTTATGTGGTTTTTTTTTTGTATTGTGCAGATTCAGGACCTTTGTCTGCACTTTCCTGTCGACTACTTGGATCTCGTCCCACGGTCGCTATGAGTTTTTGACTAATGGCTATGACTATGAGTCCACCGTACAAATATATATATATATATTTGTACGGTGGACTCATATAAGTACCACTCAATTAATAAAAAAAAAATATATATATATATATATATTTTATTAATTGAGTGGTACTTAACATTATTGTATTTATTTGTTAAGTTTTATTACTTATTTGCTATACTTAACTTATTTATAACTATTTCTAGATCTTAAACCTACTTTCCTCTGATTAATATACATACATTCCCGGAGGGATATATGGATACTAAGATAAAAAATACTGTGTTAGTATTGAAGTTACAATTATTACTAAATAGTAATAATTGTAACTTCAATACTAACACAGTATTTTTTATGCCTACATCCAGTCTTATCTTAGTGTCTATATGTTCATACTTAGTGTTGGGGTGGGGTTTTCGGGTTTATTTTGGCTTTTTGGGATTTTTTGGATTATGGATTGTCTAGTCCGGGTTTTCCTCCGCTGAGGGCTTTCACCGCCTCCATCAAGCCCTCCACTCCACGACTGCCACGTCCCGATGCTGCATGGCCGTGTTAAGATTGTAGTCGACGACCATTTTGGTGGGCGCATCGATCGCTTTCCGGGCGAAACGCCCTATGGCGTCGCCGGTGTCGTCCGAGTAGATCACAGGTTGATCTGTGTCTTGACACCGCGACGACCGCGTGGGAGACGCTCTCGTGGATACGGAGTCTTTTGTTTTTGGTGTTTACTATGACGACGCTGTCGTAGGTCAGTCCCTGGGCCTCGTGTATGGTCAGGATGCGCGACCCTTCGCCCGAACCGTACCCCTGGTCGGCAAGAGAAAATTTCTCCTCCTGTGTGTGGACCAGAAATAGGGTGTTGGTGGCTACTAGGTTACTGGTATTTGCGCACCCGTGTACGCTGCGACACTCAGAGAGTGGACCCGCGACAGCGACGTCTTAGAGGAGTATATTCCTGGATAAACCTCGCTCAGGGCAAGTGGTACATCCATGGGGTTCCGGTGCGTACATAAAAGATCCCGGGTGACGCCAGCTACCAGATTCGGACGGGTGTACCTCAACTCGAATAGGTTCTCCCTGTCCAAATATGGCAGCTGATTCACATCGCCGATTAGAACGACCTTGCTCGCTCCAGACAGCCTTACTGCCATTACTATGGCCCCAAAGTGGTTCATGAGGGCTTCGTCAACCATAAGGCGACGGCACTTTTCCCTGTTCCTGAAACCATTGACCAAAATTGAGGCCATAGTGCTCACTTTGGTCCTGGCTCGAAAACCATAGCGGCGCTCCAGCTGTTCTTTTAGATATTTGGCAGCTTCGGCTGTTGTGGTCGCTACAACGTCGCTCTCCTCGTCGAAATGACCTACCACCCAGGTTGTCTTTCCGCAACCCGGCACCCCATTTGCCCACTCGATGTTGGGTACCGCCCAGTGCACCCCCGGCTCCAGGTCTCCCGAAACGGATTTTGCCGTTTCGAGAATCTTTTCGTCGAGCATGATTTTGGTGCACTTCCCGATAACCACCACCGGGTCGTCCTCCGGTGTTCTGAAGGTTGTAATGTATGTTGTAAGTAGGTAGTGTTACAAAATGTTTCAACATTGTACCCTCAACATTATGTGTGTATCGATCGCTGTCCTCTTAATAAACGGTTCGCCAGTCGACCATATACTGCATTCAAGGAAGTCGTATTATTTCTCCAAAACCCCTATATATAATATTTGGCGACGAGTTGGACCATAGCGTGTTATACTGCGGTTAATACAAGATGTCTTTGGGAAAATTGGAAGTTTTTGACGTCGAAACTGATAATTGGACTTTGTACATTGAGCGGTTGGAGCAGTACTTTTTAGTGAATGATGTGAAAGTGGATTTAAAAGTACCAACATTGATAACGGTCATGGGAAGTGCGTGTTACGAATTATTAGTCACATTATGTACGCCGAAGAAGCCTTCTACATTAAAATTTGATGAGATTGTTACGATACTGCAAAGTCATCTTCAACCAAAACCAAATGTACTGGCCGAGAGATTTAAATTCAGACAAAGGAAACAGTTGAAAGGGGAGAATATCGCAACTTATGTAGCTGAACTGAAAAAGTTGACGAAGTTCTGTGATTTTGGGGAAGCTCTGGATAATAATCTCAGGGATCAATTTGTTTGCGGTATTGAAAATGACGTCATGCGGCAACGCTTGTTCGAGGGAGAGGTACCGACGTTCAGTAAGGCGCTCCAGTTGGCAGTGGCGATGGAGGCGGCGGAGTCTGACGCGGCGATGGTAGAACCTCGGGCTCGGGACCGCGGTCAGTGCAGTGACGTCAGAGACGCGGCGCAAGGGGCAGCGACGCACTATGTTGGCGCGGCCGGGCGAGGCAGCGGGCGGTCGGGGGCTCGCGGCCGTCGGTCAGCGGAACATAACCCGCAGCAAGACACAAAGTGCGCGCCAGCGGTGAGTCAGCGTGGGGGCCGCGGTGCACGAGCGGCGCCGGCCGAGTCGAGGCAAACGCAACTAGCGGCAAGTCCGTGTGCCGCTTGCGGAGCATACCACGAGAAGAGTATGTGCCGTTTTAGAAGATATACGAGGGTGGTCCGATAAGTAATTAGCCTACTAAAGAAAAACGACGAATTTTGAAAAAAAAAAAATATATTTTTCTACATAATCTCCTTCTAACTCTATACACTTAGTCCAGCGATGCTCCAACTTTTTTATCCCGTCTAAAAAATAATTTTTCTCGAGGTCTGCAAAATAGGCCTCCGTAGCGGCGATGACCTCCTCAGTTGACTGAAATTTTTGCCCGGCGAGTGATTTTTTCAAATTGGGAAACAAGAAAAAGTCGCAGGGAGCCAAATCTGGTGAATACGGTGGATGGGGCAGCAGTTCGTAGCGCAATTCGACCAACTTAGCCGCTGCGACGGGGCGGTGTGAGCGGGGGCGTTGTCGTGGTGAAAGAGCACTTTTTTCTTCGCCAAATGCGGTCGTTTTTTCCTTAATTCGGTATCGAATCGATCCAATAATTCGGCATAATATAACCCTGTTATCGTTTTGCCCTTCTCCAGATAGTCAATGTGGATTATACCTTGAGAATCCCAGAAAACGGTGGCCATCACTTTTCCGGCCGACGGCACAGTCTTCGCCTTCTTCGGAGCAGGTTCGATGCGTGCAGTCCACTGTTTCGACTGTTCTTTTGTCTCTGGTGTGTACCAATGGATCCATGTTTCGTCCACAGTCACGAAACGCCGCAAAAACTCTTTCGGATTGCGCTGAAACAGCGCCAAACACTGGTCTGAAATGGTTTCACGATTTCGCTTGTTTTCCGAAGTGAGCAAACGCGGCACCCATCGCGCCGATAGCTTTCTCATACCCAAAATTTAATGCAGGATATTCCCTACGCGATCTTTTGATATGCCTACTATATCAGCTATCTCGCGTACCTTCAATCTGCGATCTGCCAATACGAGATTGTGGATTTTTTTGACGTTTTTCTCCGTGGTAGCCGTTTTCGGGGCACCTGGGCGTGGGTCATCAAAAACCGACGTGCGTCCACGTTGAAATTCGTTAAACCAATTTTTAACGGTGGCCATCGAAGGAGAAGAGTCACCATATACAGCATCTAAACGCTCTTTAATTTCACTACGCGTTTTCCCTTCCAAAAACAGGAATCGTATCACCGAACGATATTGCTCTTATTCCATTTTCTTAAAATTCGAGGACACGACCGCTTCAAAACGCTGTTAAAAAAAAACTATGCGTCCGATTAGGCTGAAGTTTTGACTGTAGCCGTCTGCTGAAATGTACTACATGATGTTATGATTTTTTAGCGATAGCAGCGCCATCGGACGGAGAGGCTAAGTACTTATCGGACCACCCGGGTACGTGCCGTGTGTGTAATCTGGAAGGTCATTTAAAGAAGATGTGTCCTAGACTGAAAAAGGACAGAGATCTTATGTGGACACAAGTGAGGGACGAAGGGGAGGAGTCAGCCAGTAATAATGATTATTTCGATAACCTAGAACAGGTAAATTTAAATGTACTTCAATTAGATAATTCGGTGAAATATAAACCTTATTATATTGGCGTCTCAATAGATGAAAAAAATGTTCGTATGGAGGTAGATACAGGTAGTAGAATTTCGTGTGTAAGTTACGAGTTTTATAAAAAAAAATTAAGTACCCTGCCTTTAATTACATGCAATTTAGTACTTAACTATTATACTGGCGAAAAGGTGTATCCACGGGGCAGAATTAAACCCTATGTACGGTTTGGTAATACTTGCAAAGAGTTAGATTTATTTGTAATAGACCACGGTAAAGAGCCTTTATTGGGTCGAGAATGGTTATACGAATTGAAAATTAAGTTAGAAGTTATTGATAAACTCAATCAACCATGTATAAATAATATGACTAATACTAAAGTTTTTAATATTAATGAATTGCGTTACAGATACTCGAAGGTGTTTTCTGACGGTCTCGGCTGTTTTACTGGTGGTGAAGTGAATTTGCGTGTACGACCCGATGCGAGACCGATATATTTGCGAGCACGACCACTAGCATACGCGCTGCGGGAGCGTGTGGAGCAAGCGCTGGATCAGCTGGAGAGGGACGGTATCATCACACCTGTCGAGACGTCAGACTGGGCGACCCCGGTCGTACCAGTCATTAAGAAAGACGGCTCGCTACGATTGTTCGGTGACTATAAACTTACCTTAAATAAATATTTAGAGGTTGACCGTTTTCCCCTACCTAGAATAGATGATTTATTAAGTAAATTACATTCGGGGCATAAATTTACAAAGATTGATTTATCTCAAGCATACGCACAATTTTGTCTGGATGAACCATCGAAATTATATACTGTAATCAATACACACCGGGGGTTATATAAATACAATCGTTTGATATATGGTTTGTCATCAAGTCCAGGGATATTTCAAAGAAAAATTGAACAAATTTTGAAGGTATGCCTAGGGTAGGAGTTTTTCTTGATGATGTCATTTTGACAGGCCGGGACGAGGCAGAACATATGGATACTTTATTTAAAGTTTTCGATAGATTACAGCGGTACGGGTTAAAGGTTAAGAAAGAGAAACGTTTTTTGCGGATGAGGTATCTTATTTAGGGTTCATAATTAGTAAAGATGGAGTAAAGACATGCCCAAGTAAAGTAGAAGCTATAAAAAAGGTACCTATACCGTCCAATGTATCCGAACTTAGATCGTTCTTGGGTATGGTTATGTACTATGCCAAGTTTGTTAGGAATATTAGTATGAGGCTAACCCCCCTTTACGAGTTACTAAGGAAGGATAATAAGTTTGTTTGGACAAAAGATTGTACGGAAGTTTTCAACAGCATTAAAAATCTGTTGTCTTCTAGTGAGGTACTCGCGCATTATGATCCGCGTATGCGGTAACACTGACGACGGATGCGAGTGCGCAGGGGGTGGGAGCGGTCATAGCTCATGTGTGGCCAGATGGAACCGAGCGTCCGATCGCTTACGCGTCGCGAGTTTTAAACGCATCGGAAGCAAACTACTCGCAGATTCAAAGGGAGGCGCTTGCTATTATTTTTGGAGTAAGGAAGTTCCATCAGTACTTATACGGGCGAGAGTTTGTTCTCAAAACGGACCACAAACCACTAGTTTCTATTTTTGGGGATAAAACGGGCATTCCAACGATGGCAGCAAGTAGGCTACAAAGGTGGGCGGTAGTCCTCTCTGGTTATCAGTATCGAATTCAATACGTACCTACCGATAAGAATGGTGCAGATGCGTTGTCTAGGTTGCCAGTGGGTACAAGGAACAAAGAACAGAACGAAATCACATATATAAATTTCGTACAGGATTTTTTACCGATAACCAGTCAAGATGTCAGTAAACTGGGGAATATGGATAGTGTTTTGAGAAAAGTCATGATATATATAAGGTCAGGTTGGCCTCCTTCATGTCCCGATGCGGAGCTACAAGCTTATTTTGTTAGAAGAAATGAGTTGTATGTCGAGTCGGGATGTGTAATGTGGGGCTATAGAGTTGTGATACCAACGGAATTGCGAAGTATTATATTAAAAGAGTTGCATATCAGTCACATGGGCATTGTTAAAATGAAATCAATGGCTCGTAGTTACGTTTGGTGGCCTGGTATCGATGCAGACATTGAACGCGTTTGCCAGGAATGCAATACATGTCGGTTGGAAGCTCCAGCTCCACCGAAAGCACCCCCTCAACCCTGGCCCTATATCTCAGAGCCGTGGAGTAGGTTACACGTTGATTTCCTAGGCCCTTTTCAGGGTAAGACGTTTTTTGTCATAGTGGATTCGTCGCCTAAATGGATCGAAGCTTTTGAAATGAAAAGAACGACCGGAAAGGAAGTTCTTAAGGTATTAAGGGATGTTTTAGCTCGGTTTGGGTTACCAAAAGAGATAGTATCGGACAACGGACCTCCTTTTACAGGTGTTGAAGTAGCAGAATTTATGCGTGTTAACGGTATTAAACATATTTTTACGCCTGTTTATCACCCTGCATCGAATGGAGCTGCAGAGAATGCCGTTAAAATTTGTAAAAATGCGTTAAAAAAGGCTTTTAGGGACGGTATAGAGGTTGATACGGCATTGAAGTCGTACCTATTTATGTATAGGAATACCGTGCATAGCACGACGGGAGAGTCACCGGCGAGGTTACTGCAGCATAGAACGTTAAGGTCTCGCCTAGATCTGTTGAATATGGGCAATAAGGTTCAAGGCGTTAAACAAAGAGTGGAAGAGGCTCAACAGAAACAGGTCAAAAGTGCGGGTGGTATAATGCGTGCCTTAGAGATAGGGGATGACGTGTGGGCTCGAGGTTTTGGAAGGGAGGATAAGTGGATTAGAGGTAAAATTGACGGGAACTTAGGATCTCGTTATTACTTAGTTAGTAGGGAAAATGGTCCACCTTTAAAAAGACATATAGATCAAATTTGGAGAAAGTCTCCACGGTCTATGTTAACTTGTCCACTCCCAACTGACGTTGGCGAACCTGATAGTGGAGTAAGTTCACTGAGACCACCACCACCACCAGCAACAGCATCCGAGACCCGAAGTAAACGTGTAAGGAAACCGGCCACAAGGTACCAGCCATGAATAATATACTTAATTGTAAATTAGTTGTATAAGAGCAGTTTAGAATAAGTGGTAGGGTGTAATGTATGTTGTAAGTAGGTAGTGTTACAAAATGTTTCAACATTGTACCCTCAACATTATGTGTGTATCGATCGCTGTCCTCTTTATAAACGGTTCGCCAGTCGACCATATACTGCATTCAAGGAAGTCGTATTATTTCTCCAAAACCCCTATATATAATAAAGGTCACTTTCCCCAAGCGCTCCGTCTCCTCCTCGTCAAGGGGCACGAATCCCAGCGACGCGCAGTAGGCCGCCATGTACGGCCCCTCCATCTCCCCTGCCAAGACCTGGGATTTGGAGTTGTCGTACACCGCGGCGTCCGCTTCCCCGAGCAAGACCCTCAACAGACCCTCGTTTTCATGCTCATAGGTCCGGAGGATCTTCTTGCATGTTGCCAGGTTTACCTCTCTCGTGGCCCTGACAACGCCTAGGTACTCGAGGAAAGCGCTCTTCACGTGGTCCGTGACGCTCGAGGTGACGGCCAGGGTCGGCGGGCTGACTTGCCCCCTCTCCGCCCTGGTTGGTTTGGGTCGCGGCGGTTCCTTTTCCTTATTTTTCTGTTTGGTAAATTTTTCCACGGCCCGCTCCAGCCTCTCCGTTTGTGTTGTGGGGCTGGTTTTCGGCAGCAGTGCTTTGAAGAAGGTACCTTGTGCTTTTAGGCGGCTCGTGGACCGGGCTCGATCCTCCGGGCTGGTAGTATCCGCCTTTGCCTTCTTCTCCTTTTCCTCGGCGGCTTTGCGCTGCACCCTTTCCGCTCCGGTCATGGTGGTGGGACTAGTCGCGCTGCCTAGCGGTCCACAGGGGCTTCCAGGAAACTCAAGGTTTCCCCTCTGTCCTCGTAGACCACTACCTCATGGTGTTCCGAGGCCTTTAGACAGCCGGTTCTGTCTGCGACTTCTCCTCTGTCCCAGCCGATTGCCATGGCGTCCACGCTTATTTTCCGGGATGGTGTTATTTCCCCTGCCCGCCCGATCTCCTGGAGCAGCGAGCATGCCCGGGCAAATGGAGTCTCCGCTCTCCACTCGAGTAATGCGATTGTTTTGCCTTTGAATCGCATTAAACGGCACTGGTGAGCAGCCACCTCCACCTGCTGTAGCGCTACATATTTACAGCGCTTTATGCTCGCTTTAGTCGTGCTCCCGTTGATCAGGGCGGCCAGGCCCGGTGAGATGGTAATTCGGGCTGCAACGCGGCTTGTTCCGATACAGAAACTTATGCCCAGTTTTTCAGAGTCTCTGTTCATGAACAGGGCCACCCCGCGGAGTCTGATTCCTGGAGATTCGCTCTCTGCACATGCTAGCAGCTGTGCTGCTGACATGGTGAGGGGAGGTGGTTGTGGGCCAGTTCCTGTATTTGCCGCCGAGGGCACCGCCGCTTGCGCGGGCTGATGGTGTGCCGAGGTGGATGCCTGGACTGTTGTTGTGGTGGGAGTCGTATTTCCTATTGTGTTAGGTGTTGTGGCCTGTGTTGCTTGTGTGAGTGTTCAAAATAAAAAAATCAAAATCAAAGCATTTATTTCAAATAAACCAGTTACAGGCACTTTTGAATTGTCAGAAGGTCGGTCAGTCAGTAAGGTGTAGCTAGTCGCCCATTCCAAAGAGTAGGTACCTATGGAGAAGAACGGGCAAGAAACTCCATGGACACTCTTTTAA
The DNA here is from genome assembly GCA_037179545.1 of Sesamia inferens. Classification (NCBI taxonomy): domain Eukaryota; kingdom Metazoa; phylum Arthropoda; class Insecta; order Lepidoptera; family Noctuidae; genus Sesamia; species Sesamia inferens. The sequence goes on along the minus strand of CM073935.1, from coordinate 7,262,249 downwards.
ATTATCAAGCTATTGATACAGATATTTGATTACATCATTCATTTTGAAATCAATCGTGTGAGAACGATGCAGAAATATATTGTACGCTGAGAGCGTCCACTATGGAAAAAAAAAAACAACAATTCAGAATTTAAAATACGCCGTAGCAGCTAAGAGATGACCAGTCCCCTCTGACGGCGTCCGTTCACGAACATGACGTATGGATCAGCATCATTCAGCTCAACCATATTGAAGGGAACCTAATGACCCAACACACACGCCACCACCAGCGAGACATTTGAGTGAGCATGACATACTCTCAACAGCCATAGCACTATCAAGTCAATAAACGACTATCCCAACAAATAGATGCTTTACAGCAAGTAGATCGTGCTCACACGTGTTCCATGCAATTATACAATACTAGGAAATTGAATCTACACAATGCAAAGACAGTTTTGTCCAAGGTTCAGCAGCTCCAACGGTGTTCCCGAATGCTAAGTTTAGCTCCTGTGTAGCTGTACCAGTGCCGAATGGGTATTCGGCACTGGTACAGCTACACAGGAGCTAAATTACTCAGCGATGCAATTTCGTAACGTATAATATGCCTGGCTACATAGTGTGTAATGGCTTTGAGTTAAAAAAAAAAAACAAACAATTGCAAATTTAAACTACAAGAGGAAAAATCAAAGAACAATCAGTGTAAGCATAGAAATCGGACGCAGCTCAAGCCCAAGCCTTTTTGTCGTCAATATAATCTTTAACACTATAAAATGCTTTCTGACACAACTTACGTTTAATGAAGGATTTGAATTTATTCAGGCTCAGATCTTGAACCACCTCTGGAAGCCTATTGTAAAAATGTATACATTGGCATCTAAAAGAACCACCTATTTTCTTGAGCCTTGTTGTAGGTACAATAAATTTGTGCTTGTTCCTAGTATTCACATTATGGACATCACTGTATTTTTTATACAATTTTATATTTTGTTGGTGTATGACTTAGTGTACCTCTGTGGTGTTGGTTTTGACGGGTATCAGGTGGTTGGACCCGACTACGTGTTGTGGCATCTGATTTATTTGGCCCCGCAGCGACTTTGGCGACCCTACTCACGAATGCCAAGAACGGAGTTCTCGTCGCAGGTTTCTCCAAAAAACTTGTGGAGTGAGGATTGGTTTAACTGGAGTTCTGTTTTTTTCTCCAGCTCCATTCTTTCGAGGCAAAACCTCGGACACTCAAGGAGTAGGTGCCAGACGGTTTCGTCACTCGTCAGGTCGCAGATGCACGAGGGACTGTCTTTGAGATGGAATCGGTGGAGGTACGCTGCGAAGCCTTCGTGTCCTGTGAATATCTGGGTATGGGTCGACTCCAGGACTATGCCTCGAAGGGCCCTTTTCGCCGCTAGCACGTCTGGGAAGAACACCTTCGTAACCGAACCCGTACTCGAGGACCGGTATCGCTCCTGCCACTTTTCCACAGTCCCCTCCCGTATCTTCCGCTTAACGTAAGACACGGGGACCCTGTCGTAGTCCGCTGTCTCCTTTGTGAGAGCCGCCTCCTTGGCTAGCTCGTCCGCTCGCTCATTCCCGGCTATTCCCACGTGGGCCCTCAGCCAGAAAAGTCTCACCTCCCTGCCATCCTCTCTGATTTCCCGCATGTCGTTCTTTATGTGGCGTGTCAGGTGGTGAGTGACAGACGGTCTCCTCAGCAGATCCAGCGACGACCGAGAGTCGCTCAGGATGCTTACACTGACCGCCTTTGATTCTCTCACCAACCTGACAGCTCTGAACAGAGCGTATAGTTCAGACTGGAAAACAGAGTTGTGGGGCCCCAGGCCGAAGGCACACGACATGGACTCCTTACCTCCTTCCCACCAGGTTAGCGCCGCGCCGACCTTCCCTTCGATCTTGCTGCCGTCGGTGTAGATCTGGGGGCCGGTTATCCGGTGGGTCTCTAGGGTTTCGGGGGTCCAGTCCTCGATGCGTGTGTACTCGGTTGGAATGAGTCGCGCTGGATGGGGTAGGGACAGGTAGTGTATTTTCCCCTCCAGCTCGCAGCCAGGTGGGATGAATTCTCGGGAATGGCCCTTTTTGATGTTGAACAGGGCCGCCGCCTCCTTTACGCGTAGTTCTAGGGGCAATTGACCAGACAGCACTAGAGCCGATGTCAGAGACACCGTGCGGTATGCCTTGCAGATCTTCTGCACGAACCCCCTCTGCAGCGAGTCAAACTGATTTCTCGTCATCAGTTTTCCTGCCGCCGGGGCCCATGCGCTCGCTGCACACGATAGGCTCTATCACCGACACGTATATCGTCCTGATGATCTCACCATTCAGGCCCCACGTCACCTTCGCGGCGCACGCCAGCTGCTTGTAGATGTCAGCAGCCTTCCTACAGGTCGCAGACACGTGCGCATTGAAGGTGAGTTTGGCGTCAATGGTGAGACCCAGCAGTTTGACCTGTTGGACTTGGTCTAGCCTCGCTCCCGACATGTACAGGACCGGGTCGTCATACTTCAGCTTTTTCGTTATCAACATCGCATTAGTCTTATGCGTGGCGAAACACAGCTTGTTTTTGACGCCCCAGGTCGACACCACATCGAGAGCGTTATTGGCCGCCTGCTGTAGGGGACCGGTGGTATGGTCCGAAAATACCAGGATGACATCGTCCGCGAATGCCTGGCAATATACCTCCATGTTCGCCATCTCGTGTAGGAGCGAGTCAAGGATCAGGTTCCAGAACGTCGGACCGGCTATTGAGCCCTGGACGCACCCTTTATTGGTTCCCTTTTCCCTAACCGCTCTGGCGTAGTTAACCCTTACGCGCCGGTGTTCGAGGTATGAGGCAACGAGTTTGTATAGGTTTCAAGGTGGTTTTGCACTGTTTTTCGGAGAGCCCAGTTTCGGGATCGTCTCCTCACACGAACGGTGGATGATGTCGGTATATGTATTAATTAGCCTATCCAGATCTTCCGGATTCCGGACGTCAGAGACCTTGGCCTGGTTTATTTCTTCCCCAGCCAGGTTCGACTTTAGTGTTGTGCAGAAATCGGACCATTTTGCCTTCTTGGTGTTATAGATGCGCGTTGAGACTGGCCTTAAAGGTACCAGGGCCTTCTCTAGGCGCATCGAGAAGGTGATAGCGTTATGATCCGAGGAGGTCACACCTCTTTCTACCCTCCACCCGTCTATTTTCCCCAGGAGCGACAGACTTCACGCAGTCACATCTACTATGCTCCTGCACCATCTGTCGCCCCTGTAGGTCTCAAACGTCGGTGTTTGGTCGGAATTCAGGATCTGGAGGTCCCGCTCGTCGAGGTATGAACAATACTCCGCCCCACGGTGGTTCTCGGCCGCGCTGCCCCACCATTGGCTCCAGGAGTTGACGTCGCCTCCCACCAGGATGTTGTTTGTGTGTAGCTGTTTTGTTGTGAATGTCAGTTCTGTTAGGTACGGGTGTAGTTCTTGGTCTCCCTCGAAGTACACCGACAGAACTCCGATCCTTAGCTGGCCCGCCTTTATGACGACGGCAGCTATGTTCTCGGTAACAAGCTGGGGGTCGTGGATGACCTCCAGGCTGTCACCCAAGACCACTACCGCCGCTTTCACCGGTTTTTGGCGGCCCAGGCTGCACTGGATGACTTGTGTGCCTGGTGTTTGCTTCATCACACCGCCCCCTCCCCCCCCACGTAGGGTTCCTGGACCAGTGCGACGGAGATTCCCTTTTCCTGGGCCGCCATCCAGAGTTCGGCTGTGGCCAGCTTGGACCGCTGGAAATTTAACTGGATGAAATTCAATCTCCCTGCCGGTTGGGTACTTCGAGGGGGACTTGTAGGGTGATTAGTTATTGGGCTGCCCTCAGCAGTAGAAGACGCGCGACCTGGCTATCCCATCCCACTTTTGGCGCTCTGGACAGTCGCCACTGAAGGCCGTGTATTCCAGATCACCTTCGGGTCTTTTTGCCATCTTGCAGTTGATACATTTAGGGGCTCTCCCTTCTGCTCTGTTGTGACAGTCCCCGCCGTGGTGGGCACCTGAGCAAAAGAAGCACGCTTCCTTTGCTGCCCCGCATATGGTCTTGTTATGGCCATATCCGAGGCACTTGGTGCACTGCACGAGCGGGGACTGGTCCTCGACAGTGCAGCGCTTGATCCCCACGTGCACCTTTTAGGCGTTAGTGAGAACGCGCCACAATTTCGGGGAGAGTTCTAACACTGGATGGCATTCGTGGGGGTTCTTGGCGCGCTTCCTGTACCGCACCCGGGCCGTCTGCTCAGCCACGGCGACGTCCTTCATGATATGTTTGTTTTGTGCCATAAGGAGATCGACGATCTCCCTGTCGCCGTAGCTGGACAGAACACCCTTTATGCAGACCAGTGGATTCTGCGGCTTTGACTCCTGGACCTTCAGGACCACCAACACCGTTTTTCCTTATCTGGTCCTTGACCAGATTTAGGTCCGCCTTGCTCGCGCACCGCAGGACAACCTTCTGTTTAGCCCGTAAACCTCCTGACGGCGTCTACTTTGGCCCCGGTGGCCTTAAGGTCCAGAGCGACCCTGATCCTCTCGATCACGTTTTCCCCAGTGTGCTGAGGGTCCGTGGACGAGACGATCAGGGCATGGTTTGATTGAAGTTGGGGTTTAGGGGGTGGGTTAGGTTTTGGTGTACTAGCCACCTGGGCAAAGGTTTTTGGGCCTAATGTTGTTAGCGGCGGTTGTTTCGCTTTGCCCAGGTCGGCAACTCCTTTTTTAATTTTCTCTAGCTGGTCTCTTACCTCCACCACCGCGAGTTCCGCCTCCAAGTTTAGCGCTGCCGTCTGGGCGGGGGGTTCCTTATCTCGCAGTGCCCGGAGATCTTCAGAAACCGCCGCGAGTCTGTCCAGGACTTGTTCATGTTGACATGGTTCTGGGGGAGGGAGGGGGGAAGGGGGCGCCGGTCTGCTCAGCAGCTCTTCCAGCTGAGCTCTAACTGGCCTTAGCTCCTCCTCAAACTTTGTGTTGGTGAGGAGGTCCTTTTCCGGCTCCGACGCCCGACTGAGATCCGCTGCTGGCTGCGCCGGTTCAGGTATAGACTTCAGGCTCTCGATGTCCCTGACACTGCATAACTTATTGCAGACTTATTTTTTTTATTAATATTATAAACTAGCGCTTGACCGCAATCCTACCTGATGGTAAGCAGTGACGCAGTCGTTGATGGTAAAGCGCACTAATTTATTAAGAGCCTATTCACGCTAGCCTTGAAGACACAAACTGGCAAACTGTTCCAGTCCCTCGATGTACGCGGTATAAAGGAGGAGGCTAAACCTTTCATGCATTGGCACATACTCAATTAAAATTTTCTAATCATCAAATTTTCATAACCTACCTACGGTTCGAGAGTGTTGTATCGAAACGATCTTCGTGTTTTATATTCGAGATTCGTGCAAAACCGAAAGAAACCTCTTAGTGAAATATATTGTGACTATAAGTGTACTCTGTATTAGTGAAAACGGAACTTGAAAATAACAGGCGGTTCTCAAGCTAGAAACATTATTTATCAGGCGGTTCTCATGCTAGAAACATTATTTATCGTAAGTTTTAAATAACGAACTAAAAAAAAAATAGTGTCAACCAGTTGGAAAGAGTCACGTTCTATGTCGCTGTGTCAAACGCGATCCACGCTCCGCCCACTGTACGGTGATGTTCGGTGTCTTCCAGTTGGAAAGGATCGCGTTCTGGGTCGCACTGTGTCACCGAGTGTACTGTTGATAAACACAGCTCGTTTACTTCGCTAGTGTTTATTTACCGCAAATCTTGCTTGCTCGTGTTATTTCTGCATAACAAGAATAGTAATGTCTACATCGGCTGATAAAATAACTCTTTGGGGTTGATGTAATGGTGATTTGGATAATGGAAATTATCGTAATTGAACGATCTGTGAAAAAGCATTCCACCTGGCCTGCCTAGCAAACAGTGATAAGGAACTTATTCCCTCCCAAGCATGGTGTTGTCGGTCTTGCTCAAGCAAAACCCCTAAAGTACCTAGGGATGATAATACCCCAATTCGCAATAATGCTAATGTAACCGCGAGAGGCGCTAAAAGACAGGCTTTAAAACCATAGCCATCTTAATGAGTGAAGAACTCGCATACTGTGAAACAGGAATTACAAAGCGCAATCGACACCGCGAATGCTGTTAAAAATCAGATAGGGAGTGTCGCCACTGAGCACATGGAGGTTAAATTAGCTTTGGAGAACTTGAAGACTCAAAATTGTTCTACGCAGCACACCATCACGGAACTGAGCACTACACTACATAGTCTGGGAAAAAATTCTAACACTACGCCACTGGCGCCTGCAAGTATTACTGAGCAGGTCATCACAACTAAGCCTCTCGATGCACCAGCCCCTTTTTGTGCCAGCTTAAGTGGACCTAACATCGTCCCTACATCGATTGAAATGCGTGTCGCAGACTACCTCCTCCAATTCTCAAACATCGAACACCCAGGGGATGGCATGCGAGTATCAAAAAAAACCTAAAAATTCCTTCTTCGTGGGAAGAGCAACTAACCTATTGCTGGAAAGAAATGGCTAAGGTCATTAAAAAAAATAGTATCAAGAAACCTGAACCATACACCTTCGCACGAGTTCAAAACGTTACTTTTTACTTAAGCTTCTCTTAAGCATTGCATAGCTTCCTATGCAATGGTCTCTCTAACTTCGGTAATGGGACACGTGTCTATAATTTGGATGAAACCTCAACCACGAAGGAACAATGCCCGCAATAAGTCCTAACTTTTAAATGAAGTAACGTACCCAAAGTTACGAGTGAAGAAAGAGTTGTTTTAGTGACAGCTTGCTACATTATTTCCGTTATCGGTCAGGCTTTGCTCCCAGCAATGGTCTTTAAGAGAACGAAGTTTCAATCTAATATCCTCCATGGCGCTCCTCCTGAGACTCTCGGCTTGGCCGTTTCATCTCGATGGATAAATACAACATGAAAGTCATTTGTCATTAGAAGCATTAAATATTGCTAAAACTGCCGGTGTTACAGTGTTGACAGTGTCTCCTCATACTACAGCAAGATTACAACTATTAGATTTGGGATTAAATGGTCCATTTAAAACATATTATAACTCTGCCGTCGCTTCTTCGTGGCTACTCCGAAACCTCTAGCAGTCACTCACTATATCCCTTGTCGCTCAATGCGTAGGCAAGGCCTATTTAAAAGCCATGCATGACTCCATTAATATCACGAATAGAGATGGGCAGAGCGTTTAAACCCAATGGGTGGAAATGGGTTAAATCCGGGTATTTTGGGGTTTAAACGGGAATAAACCCGAATAAAAACCCAAGAAGCAGGTTTAAATTAAATACTTTCACTAACATCTTCGATCGTGGACCTAAACGACTTAGGTACTTCTAGTGTTTTTTGGAGTATCAATATCACGGATAGTGGTGTATTTAACATCACATCAAGTTTGACAACTGACTCTTCGAACATGTTATTTCGACTATATTATTTATGCAAGTATTTTATCACAGTGCATTGTATGATCAAGCATATTTAAAAATAATAGCTACAGTAGTATAAGACATATACCCCCTTATTCATAAAAGATGTTTAAAGTTAACTAGTGATTAGCGATTCTTTAACCATTCAATTTTGACCTTTTAACGCCACTTAACTTAAATCATCCATTATGAATATACACCACAGTGTTTAAGGGGTTTATTCATAAATGAAGATTAAAGTTAAGTAACGTGCAAACGTCTAAAATGTATGGTTAAATAATCGCTAATCACTAGTTAACTTTAAACATCTTTTATGAATAAGGGGGATAGTCTACTGCTGATTTAAGAGCCCAGCCTGTGAATCGAATTAGCATTCTTCACTACATCTTTCAAGGGTAACCAAAGAAATATACAGTACGCGGAATATAACTTGAACCAAACAGTCACTAACCGTTGTAGTTTCGGAATTACTCTTCAAGCATTCGTTCTCGATATTAGCATTGTCACACTTGTAGTTCCACATTCAAGCCCACTATTTTGCACATTCTTTTGGAGGTAGGAGCAACTCTTAAAAATAAAAAATGTTAAGGAATATGAGGGTATCCGAATATACCCCACCACTTGCAACTTCCGCCTGTCCTAGCTGATCATTCTCATTTTTGTGCTTCGCTGTTTTGCACGTTCGTTCGTATTTAAATTTATTCTTCTTAAAATTCGTATTTTAAAATTATTTCTGATGTTCAACAACGCCTAAAAGGAAACGTGACTGCAGGGATGATGATTACGAGTTTTTGTCTAAACAAGTTATAAAATTATGACGTCAACTGAAACACCGGCGACGTCGTCGAAGGAGTATATCAGCGAGTGATTACCATAGTGTCTCATCTCGTAAGCAATCAGGTGAGTCTTTGTTATATATTTTGTGTTCTGTGGAATAAATACTGGCACTTGAGTAAACGGTTTCAAACGAAAATTTTTATTACGATGTTTGCGCTAAAGTGTTTTTATACATGTTACGTTTTAAAAACGATGTGAATTTATGGCGAGTATTCTACATAAATATGTTAATTAAGTAAGAATATAGGTAAACAAATATTTTCCTTAATTTCACTTGCTATAATTACCGTGCAAATTAAGAATAATCTAGGACAATTATACCGATACAAAAGAGTGCTTCGGGTTTTCGTGTTTCTCAAAAGGAGACTCACATACAACCCTACATATTATTCATTAATTTTTATATATACAAATAATTGGGCCCGCGTGTTGTTCAATAGGAGCTTCACATACTGCCCTATATTAAAACATATCATAAAGGGTTGACGTGTTCCTCAGCAGGAGTCTCACCACCCTGCGCCATGCGCATTGTATGGCTACCCGGTCGTGTGAAGCGAGTACCTACATACGTATGTTTTTAGTACTGGTAATGCGTGTTTCTCACCAGGAGTTTCACTACCCGTAATATACGAGTGAAAAATATTATTTTCACTTACAAACAGCGCATTAATAGCTGAAATTTACGCAGACTCGGACTTATTCCAGCCAAGCTGCTCATATTGGGGCACCGGCAATGCAACGCCAGTAGTAGTCGAAAAACCAGTCGACGATCGATCACCTCATGACTTACGGAGCACTAACTAAATAGGTTCAACCCAGGTTGAACCTTGTGAAGATACCCCAACTAGCCTCGATGAAACAAGCCAGTGGCCAGAATAATACTCCCATGACTCAAGAACAGAGTCTCGAGTTCGACTCGGACTTATTAAATATTCTTGGAGAAGATCCTACTTCATTTAAGGAGTATGGCAAAGAAGTACAAAGGGACTTAGCTATTCGGCTAAAACCATATTGCTTGCCTAAAGAAACGCGAAAAGAACTAAAGGAGAAGCATCTCTCTCCAGTAAATTGTAAATTTATAAAGGCACCTACCGCAATCCCGAAATACGAGCTTCTCTTCAGGAAAGCCAGACCAAGAGAGATAAAGGTATTGGGTATAAACAAATGCTTACTTCCTGTGCCTTATCATCTCTGGCAGAAGCCATAACCTTGCTTCTCTCGTCTGACCAAAGAAACCCTGATCTTCTTAAGTTACTTATGGACACAGCTTGTACATCAGGCGACATCCAACACACAGACTCAATGTCACGACGATATTTTATTCTATCGACAGTGAACAAGCAGCTCAAAGATCAGCTGGAAAAGACAAAAATTGACGAGATGCTTTTCAGTAGCAGTTTGGCAGAAACTGTAAAATCTGCTAAAACCATTATAAGCACTGGCGATCAGTTACGGTCTACTACAAATGTAAGATCAGTCGCAAATGCTCGTGGCAGAGCATCGACAAGAGGTTTAAACTACAGAGCACCCTTCGCGACCGCAAATCGACGGGCGCCACCCGCGGGGGCTGCGAGGAGCGCACGGGCGGTGGCGACGGCCCCAGCGACGAGGCACGATGAGATTGACGACGCATCACAGCGCTTCGAGGACGTCATCGCGTCAGCAGCAGCCTCGTGCCAGACGATAAGCACGGTAAAGTCAGCAGGCCGACTATCTTATTTTTATGAAGAATGACCTAGAATCACTAACAATCCTATAGTACTTTCTTGGATATCTGGCTATCAAATTATTTTTACACACCCTGTTATACAAGGCATAATCCCCACTGAACATAGATATTCACCATCTGAACACAAATCATATAAAAAATGCACAGATAATCTGCTAAGCTCTGGTGCCATCTCGCAATGTGAGCCATGCGAAAATCAATTTATTTCTAGTACTTTCCTCATTCCGAAATCAAATGGTCAAAATAGATTTATACTAAATTTGAACCAACTCAATTAATTTATTTCGACACAACACTTTAAGCTTGAAGACTTCAGAACTGCAGTCAAGCTTGTAACAAAAATGGTTATATGAGTACAATTGACCTACAAGACGCATATTTTTTGTCAAATATTCATCAGGATTCGAGAAAATATCTACTTTTCACTTTCAATGGAAATCTTTACCAGTTTAATGATTTACTGTTTGGTTTGAATACCGTACCTTATGTATTTATGAAAATTATGAAACCTGTAGCTAGGGTACTAAGATCTACGGGATATCTATCAACTTTTTATTTGGATCATATCTGGTTATTTGTTCAACCATATAATGAATGTTTAAATAACATAAATGACACAAAGCACCTGCTACAATCGTTAGGTTTTATTATTAATTTAGAAAAAAGTCCATTTGTCCCTAGTCACGAATCTTAGGAAACTTAATCGATTCGATTAAACTTGAAACTCGATTGCCCAGGGACAAGGTTCAAAAAATCAAAAATGAAATATTAAAATTTAAGTCTGTTAAAAGGTGCAAAATCAGAGAATTTGCTCGAAATTTAGGATTACTTACATCTGCTTGCCAAGCTATTGAATTTGGCTGGCTTTACACGAAAGATTTTGAGCGATGCAAATTCTTAAATCTAAAAAAGGACGAAAACTATGATAATTTCATGACTATAGCAGAGACCCTGATTCCTATTTTTGATTGGTGGTAACAGGCTATTCACAGTTCTTGTAAAATAAAAACGGATGAATATGCCTTAGAGATTTTTACGGATGCCTCAACTACGGGGTGGGGGGGCAGCCTGTGGTATTGACAATACCCTTGGAGGGAGTTAGAACAGTCTATTCATATCAATTACCTGGAGATTCTTGCAGCCTTTTTAGGAACTAAAACTTGAAAAAAAAAAAAAAAAAAAAAAAAAAAAAAAAAAAAAAAAAATTACAATTGCCAAATTTTATTAGAAAGAAAGAAAGAATTTTTTTTATTCTGCACAAAAATAAAACGCACCCTACAATAAACATACAAAATACAATAAAAACCAAACAAAATACAAAAAAAAAAAAAAAAATATGTATAATAATATCATCAAAAATCTCCTATCCTAACATGCAAAACTATAAACAGAGTTAATTTGATGTCAGAGCCAGAGTCATAGACCATATACGATGGAAGTAATAAGTATTACGTACAACGTAGTACTTACTACCTCAATACTACCGCAATATCCTATATTAGTAGAATGGGAGACGTACGGTACCCCCACCTAACAGATATTACCCAACAATTATGGAAATAGTGTGAAGCTCACAAAATAATAATTCACGCCGATTATATTAGTTCAAAGGACAATAGTGTCGCAGATGCTGAATCTAGAAAATCGCATCCCGATATCGAATGGGAAATTTCAGAACGGGCTTTCAATAAAATTACAAATTATTTCGGTATCCCACAAATAGACCTTTTTGCAAGCAAAACTTATTATAAATGCAACATTTATGTATCTTGGCATCGAGATCCAGATGCTTATAAAATAAATGCATTTACAATGTCATGGGAACACTTATTCTTTTATGCGTCCCACCCAATTCCATAATTTTAAAAGCACTACGCAAAATTATAAATGACCAAGCAACCTGCATTGTAGTATTCCCTCAATGGCATATACAAGCCTGGTATCCGCTTTTTAATAGTTTACTCATATCAAAACCGTTAGTTTTGCATTCATGTGAAGAATTAACCCATAATGCTGGCCTCATTATCAGACAATACGGTAAAACAATATGATTCCTATTTAGGAAAAATCTTTAGGTATTGTCAGGAAAAATGTTTTAAACCTTATAGCGCTTCAACTTGAGACATCCTCTGCTTCCTCGCACAGATTTTTAATGAAGGCGCTCAGTACGGTACTATTAACAGTTATAGATCAGCATTATCGTTACTGTTAGGCTCGGGAACGGTCAACAATGACTCCGCCACGAGGTTTTTAAAAGGCGTTTTTAAATTGCGACCCACATTACCCAAATATAACATAACATGGGACACGAACTTTGTATTAAATCACTTGGCGGAAATGTATCCAAACGACCCTTAATTTAGAGAAAATAAGCAAAAAATGAGTTACTCTCGTCGCCCTTATAACAGCACATCGCGTACAAACATTGTCTAAGATAAAGATTAATAATATAGTGTCGTACGAATCTGGCTTTAACATTAAAATTCCAGACCTTTTAAAAAACCTCGCGGCCTGGTGCTGTCCAACCACTGCTATCCTTACCGTTCTTTATTCAAAGACCACAAATATGCCCAGCTAGTGCAGTAAAAGCACCAAGTGTTATTTATTTCGTTCAGAAAACCTCATCGTCCAGTGATCTCTCAAACATTGAGCCGATGGTTTAATCTATTCTGGAAAGCAGTGGTATCGATACTAGTATATTTACCGATCACAGCACCAGACACGCGTCCTCCTCAAAGGCTTACATGTCTGGTGTAAGCCTGGACGTCATAAAAAACACCGCTGGCTGGAGTGCTAATTCTCGTGTATTTGCTAAGCATTACGATAAGGTGATTGTTGAGTTAGACAACCAAAATGAGTTTGCTATTAACATCATAAAGGTACATATATATATTAATCAATAACTATTTAAAAGATGTAATTTTCAATTACTTACTATGTAAAGGGGATATCTCCCATAAATGAGCTAAAATATTATTTATAAAAAAAGTATATACAGTTCTTCTTTATTACTAAATATTATACAATTAGAAACATTGTGAGGTATTCAAATTACAGTTTATTAAAGCTTTATATGCATACATACTTTTAATAATATCTACATATTATATTACCCTTATTTCACGACCGCTTCTCTCAACATCTACAAGTGTGACAATGCTATTATCGAGAACGAATGCTTGAAGAGTAATTTATGATTAAATGAACTTACCTGTTGTGAAGTTCAATCATAATTACTCGAAAAGCTTCGTTCGAAGATATTAGCATCCCTCCCTCGCCGCCAAGACTGGCTCCCATGGTCGTGAAATAATGATCAGCTCAGTATCAACCTCCAAACTTAATGATCAGCTAGGACAGGCGGAAGTTGCAAGTGGTGGGGTATATTCGGATACCCTCATATTCCTTAACATTTTTTATTTTTAAGAGTTGCTCCTACCTCCAAAAGAATGTGCAAAATAGTGGGCTTGAATGTGGAACTACAAGTGTGACAATGCTAATATCTTCGAACGAAGCTTTTCGAGTAATTATGATTGAACTTCACAACAGGTAAGTTCGTTTAATCATAAATTATATAATGTTACTCCATGTAATGTGGTTACGCGCAGAGCCCCGAAAATCAGCTGTACTGTGCCGCATACTGTTCAGTGAAGTAGAGGTTATGTATGAGGACGTCAGCAGAGTCATACATAACTCTAAAACCTACTACACTATTGTCATTGGGGACTTTAACGCAAAACTGGGCATTAGAGAGGCGGACGAGACAAATGTGGGGCAATTTGGAGTCAGAAATTGGAATCCTCGAGGTCAGAAAAAGATGGACTCTTTGTGATGAATTCATTTTTCAGGAAACCATTGTACCGCAAGTGGACCTGGATTAGCCCGGATGGTCAGACCAAAAACGAGATAGACTTCATAATGTCAACGAGAAGGCAAATGTAGTGATCACCGTATTGTTAGAGGCATCATGAACCTCAACATTAGGCTGAACGCTGTCGACTTATGAAGTCTACGCTCCGTCCAGCTGACACCCTGCTCCAAAACTCCGAAAGCTTTCACATCGAACTGCAAAATCGCATGCCTGAGTGAATGCTTAGATGTAGACATAACAACAGGTTTGTAGAAACGGAAGGGTCCAAGTTCTTCAAAACCCTCTGTTCAAAAGGACAGAAGAAGATCTCGGGTCCCATCCGTCGGCTAATGGAAGAAAGACGGGAGGTGGTCTTAAAACTCCCTGATGACGCTTCGCGTATCAGATGCCTTAACAGACAAATCTCAAAGTCTCTGACTCGCGATATACGCCAATTTAATACAAATTGTATTAAAGAGGCTATCGAGCGGAACAAAGGCTCCAAAGTGTTCGCACGAGATTTGTCTGTTGGACTGAGCCTACTTGCGAAGCTGAAGATTGGGGATGGTAAAATCGTCACTTCCAAGCCCGAGATTTTGGGTGAGATTGAGAAATTCTACGGAGAGTTATACACATCAACACACGCACCTGTTGTAAGCCTGGCTAATGATCCTAGAGCCAGACTAACCCGACACTACACCGACGATATCCCGGACGTCAACCTGTACGAGGTTGGTATGGCCAAACAGCTCAAGAACGATAAGGCGGCTGGAGATGAAGGAATTACGGCTGAGCTTCTGAAACGGGTGGCAAACCGGTTCTTAAAGCGCATCAGAAGCTATTTGATTCCGTCATTTTCAAAGGTGACACACCTACGGCATTGATATTTTGACGTGACAACGTCTATTAAATTGGTACGGCGTGGAGTCATTCTCGAAAACACCGTAACGGCCGAATCTGACGCCACACGGAGTCCACGCCTACTTTACCCCCACCCCTAGAGCGTGTGTCACACTCGTGCGCGAGGTCTATTACCATGTAATAGACGTTGTCACGTTCAAATATCGGCAGTAAACGGAGTTCTACAGACAACCATTTTTATGCAAGGCGTATAGAACAGTCAGTACTGAAGCCTTACCGGTACCTACTGGCAGGTGTACTTCCAGTCGATCTTGAAGTACAGCAACGTGCTTCAATGTACTACTCCGCGAGGGGGGAGGCCATGGAAACTAATTTTGTTACATAACGCAACTTTCATAAAATTTCTAGATTATTTAGACCTCAGACTGAAGTCTGGGAGGACCTTTTATCCGAATGGCAAAGTAGGCGGGATAATTCCGTCAAGGGCCGGATCCTCTATCTATTCTTTCCATTCGTTGGCGATCGGCTGGCTAAAATATGGCTGGAGGTTGACCATTGCGTTGCCCAATTTCTCACAGGTCATGGCAACTTTGGAAGTAAACTGTATTCTTTTAAACTTGTTCCTTCGCCTTTGTGTCAATGTTCTACATCGAACTATGAATTTGAACAGTCCGCACATCACATCTTGTGGGAGTGTGTTTTTTGGCGGAATGAACGCAATATTAGGTTGGATAGTGTACAAGTTACATCCGGAGTCGTTTATTATACTGACCTTGTAGAAACTAGAACCAATTTCCGTGCATTCAGGCGCTTTTACCATACCCATTATTGGAATCAATTGTAACAGCACATACCTACTTAGGACCCATTAACTTAATAAAATTTTATTCCTTGGTGCTTGGCAATCTGGGCTTCCCCCAGTTGCAATAATGACCCTATGTGCCGATTGGCCTACTTCTGTTCTGTCTCCTGCTTGTTATGGAGGGAAATAGAAAAAATATGTTTTCTTACTTCTCCGCTATTTTTTTCTGATTAATTTCGTTGCGGGACCCAAGACAGTTGAATCGTTTCTCCGGGACTCTTCGAGTTTCATTGCTCAGCGTATTTCTGGCGGTCTCCACTGTTGATTCTGGCTTCCAGGAGTTGCAGTAAGTGGGAAAAACTGTGGCGGGTTTTGTCCCAAAAAAAAAAACCCTATTGAAAAACTATATACCAATATTCCTCCTGGGCCATGTTTAGCTGTTTTCTAGGGTCATCACGAATCGTCTCGCTCGCAGGTTCGACGACTTCCAGCCTCCCGAACAAGCAGGTTTCCGAAGAGGTTTTAGCACCATAGACCACATACATACGCTGCGGCATGTCATACAAATGGTCCAAGCTGCGTTGGAAGATGTCTTCAAGCTCCTGGACTGGGAAGGACTTGGCATCAACATCAACGGCGAGTACATAACTAGCAATAAATAAAATAACCCTGGAAGACTTGAGCAAAATGCTCAATGACCTCAACAGAGCATCCCAACAAGTGGGTCTAAAGATGCACATGGATAAGACGAAGATCATATCGAACTCTCATGTCGCACCCACTCCAATTCTAGTTGGTTGCTCTGTACCCGACGTTTTTGACGAGTAAATATGTACTCGCCAACAACTTCGAGCCAACCTGGGACAAACAGTCTAACTAGGTAGGTCGAACTTTTAGAAAGAGGTGTCTCGTCGAATCCAACTCGGTTGGGCAGCGTTCGGGAAGCTACGCTACATCTTCTCGTCGTCCAAGATACTACAGTGTCTCAAGGCTAAAGTCTTTGATCGGTGTGTGTTGCCAGTGATGACGTACGGGACTTAAACGTGGTCGCTCACAATGAGCCTCATACGAAGGCTCAGAGTTACACAAAGGGCTGTAGGATATCTTGGTTCTAACACTTGAATAAAACGAGTTATAGGCCTTTTATAACTGTGTATGTATATCAGCCAATTTAAAAATCACTAGGAAGGTTATACGTCCGTCTATACAGAAGCGCAAACGACCAAGAGAGAGACTGATGTTGTGGGTAGTAGGGGTTTACTTATTTATTAAACAAGTACCCACAATATATCGATTATTACAGAATCGACTAAAGATTGATTTTTGTAAATAGATAAATCAAATAAATCAACAAGGGCAATGGAAAAACCTATGCTCGGAGTTTCTCGGGGCGATCGAATCAGAAATGAGGAGGTCCATAGAACCAAAGTCACCGACATAGCTCTTCTGTCGCTAAAATTATGTGGCAGTGGGCGGGGCACATTGCTTGTAGAACCGACGGCCGACGGGGCAGGTTCTGGAGGCCCCAAACAAACAAAACATCAAGAAAAAACAACAAGGCAGACCGATGACCTGGTGAAGGTCGCGAGGATGAGGTCCGATGGATGCGGGCAACACAAGACCGGTCCTCGTGGAATGCCTTGGGGGAGGCCTTTGTCCAGCAGAGGACCTACTATAGGCTGAAGAAGAAGAAGTATCTAATCTAGAAATAGCCTTTTTTCCTAAAAAAAATCGGTCGATGACTCGTACTACTAGAATACTATATACTAGGGACTATAATTTTCACAAATATATACATTTACCATGTTGAAATTTTAATTTAAAAAAAACCCCCGCGGGAGGGAATAAATTGGTTTTATTGGGTATAAACCCAGTAAATGGGTTTAAACCCGGTTGCTTGTCCATCTCTAATCACGAATGCATTTAGGAAATGTGGAATTTACCTATACTACAAAAAATTTTTTTCAGAAGAGGGTTTCTCTTAGTAGAATACCTCTTATGTAACAATTTTTTGTAGTATGGATAAATTAATTGAAAAATAAATTGGGCTATCCGTCACAGTACTTATACTGTGACGGATAGCCCGATCCAAGAATATATGAAAACAATGTAAAATATATACTCAACATTAATAGCATGCAAAAATATGTATATAGTTAATGTACAGCAAATCAAACAGCTATAAGGAAAGACTAATTTTCATAATCACGAACAAATTTTTGATCATCAGTAAAGACATTGTCAGATTCATTATTGGTTCTATCAATTAGTCATGGGTGGAATTTATCTATTGAAAAAAATTGGTTGCCTGTAAAGTCGGTATACGGGCGAAAGTTTTACGTGACAACGACTTTGAGTGGTAAAATAATTTTAATGTGAATATTCATTTGTATAGTAGGAAGAAGGATAAAATAATAGTAACAATTTAAAACATTTATTTATTATACAAAGAATTATATTTAAAACATTAATTTATACAAAGAATCGCAATCGTTTTACAATTAACTGGCAACGTGTAAACTTGTATGCAGGCGCCTAAGCGAAATAGAAGCGCAAGACATGAACCGGTGTGTATGCCTATCTCTCTCGCTCTTAGGCGGGCTAACTGTGCTCGAGTGGAAGGGACGCGTGCCTTTCACTTTTTATGTCTGTCTCTCTCGCTCTTAGGCGGGCTAACCATGCCCGAGTGGAAGGGACGCGTGCCTCTCACTCGCTCTCATTGTGAGCGCATAACGTGAGCGGAGCGTAACGCAGTTTCTTGAAGTGTCACCCGGCAAACCAATTTATAAGACGTTGTCACGTCAAAAGTGCCACAAGAACGACGAATACCTTTTTGGGACAAAGGAGTATCTTCAATAATATATGTATCTATCGTTATTCAAAACAGTCATTATACGACAAGGGCCACGAAGTTTTGGAATAAGCTATTGACTCTGACCACACGAAGGAACATCTCTTCCCACTCTAGCTAAATCACACACAGCAGATGTAAGCTTTTTTCTAAGTTTATCAAAATTGTCCTTATGTTTAACCTGATTATCCTCATTATTTATTTTTCCTGATTATTTTGTTTAATCATTGCCAATAGGCAAAAGAAAGAAAAGGCCTTGTCAGTATATTTCGCCTAAAGGTCAGATTGGATCAGTTAGTACAATGGCATGTTTGGACTGTCAAAAGGCTTAGGTGCAAATATCCAGTTAATACTGGAACCGCCAAACAGAATGTGAAAAGTGCGGCATAGCTACCTACGTTTTTTTAAAAACAAATGTCCTTGATTAATGATCCTTTCACGTTTCGTAACATTTAATATGTTTTAACATAATATTGTTACGAATGCACCTTATGTCGAGGGCATAAGGTTCAATATCGCGAGACATGCAATGCGTAACTTTTAAGCCCTATAACTCGAGACCTAGACATTGTATAGGTGCAATATAAAAACGCATTCCTAGACTTAGGGTGCCCTATCGAATGGTACAGGTTTCATCAATTTTGTCAACTAAGTGACGACATCGAAATTTCTAGAAACCTATTTCCGGGAATTACCGTAGGTACTTACTGAATGTACTCGAAGTTATGCGCTATTATTATTACGTCTAGACGATTCTGGAATGTTCGATCAGCTGGACTATATATAGCGCCGTGACGCCAGCGCAAGTCAGTCAGCATTCGACTACCGAGACAATTAAGAAGCGATCTTTGAGAATACCTACTGCGACAACGGTAACGAGAACTGTGAGTACTACGTGAAGTAACATCTGTAGTGTTATTGCGTGTTTACAATACGGACTTCGACTACTGAACTTCTAGAGCTAGACACCCCTATCCAGTTTTTTTGTTTAACTCTTTCCACCTTATCAAGATGATTTCAGAGACCAAACTTTAACAAGTTCAGAATGATCCTAATAGCACTTTTCGTGTGACAGTAATGGACATAAGGCAATTTATGAGTATAGTATATCTAACCAACCACTGGACTCCGACACTTGGTACCCCAATAATACAGGATACTATTATATTTGTGCATATTATTGTTACCTCCCTTCGTTATAGAAAATGAAATTGATCATAAATTTTACCTATGTGATAACTCACTGTTACCGGGATCATGAAATTATTTAAATGTTTTGTTTTTAATTTGTGAACACTCAACTGGCGGGTATATTTAACTTATTGTTCTTTTTATATTATTACTTAATATTTATTTATTTTTATTATTTCAGTTAATATAGTGCTGAAGTCATAAAAAGAACCGAACACAAAACTCTAACAAACCCTTACAAAGATCAAACAGCATGTCTGAAGGGGTCATAAAGCCTAGTATGCTTGACTTCTTGGTAAACAAAAATTTAAACAACACAACAACAGAGCAAATAAATGGTAACAAGGAAAGCAACATATAGCAATCAAAACCCTCCATTCGCACGAACATCATACACAAGCAACAGAAAACATCGTCCAACCCGGCTGGTCACCGTGGAAGAATTCGACCAAAACCCTCCAAACACAACCCCACAAAAGAAGAGCAATCAAAACGAGCACTCAACCCAATTAAAAATGTCAACTTATAACGTCAGGACTCTATCGTCACTCGAACGCTTACTGGAACTAAAGAAAGCAATAGAAAAAATAAATTACGATGCCATTGGTATTGCGGAAGTCAGACGACTTGGCAATAAGATAGAGGAATACAATAACCTAATACTCTGCCACATAGGATGGACACCAGGCAAATAGGGAGTGGGCTTTATATTTATAATCAACAAGTAGCTTAAAAACATCATAGAAAGCTTTAAATGTAGGTTTAACAGATCGTGTGGCAATGTTAAACTTAAAGTTTCAAGATTTTGCGTTATCCATTATACAAGTATATGCACGAAGAAGAAATAGAAGATTTTTATCGAGAGAAAGAACTCTCGATAAAGCTATAAAAATAACAAACAATAACAACATTATAGTAATGGGCGGGTGAGTAAGAACTATGCCAGGTCTCTATAGTAAGTTTGGCTCAATATTAATTTGTCACTGACAGTGAATTTTCTTATTCCTTTTGAACACAAGTGTCAAATTAAATATAAATAAGAACATAATATTGTTTTATCAAATTATTTTTCATTGTGTATAGACAAATGTTTGACTTATTTACAAAAATGATTTGATTTATAGTAGTGATAAGTGGCTGTATTTACTAAATCCTTATCTTAATATCTTTAAATACTAATGTTGAATTTAATCATTTAGAACAAATTATAGAAGAAAAACTTAATTTACAAAGACTAAACATGCACATGGACAGTTTATATTCAGAAGTAACAATTTCAAAAGAACTCTAAGCCGAATTGTTTAATAACATAGGTTTTATACAAAAATACACTGCAGAAAAACGGCAATTTATTTTAAAAAAATGCCTTGAAGAGTATGATTATTTAAAAAAATATATTAGCTATATACTCTCTATTCCCGCCACTTAAGCATTTACTCTTTCACTCTATTACTGCCTCTTTGGTTATGAATGTGAGGTGGCGAAGAGAGAAAGTGAGCTTTACTAAATTTGATCAAAAATGAGCTCATGATATACGACATTATTTTTGTTTACACGAAACCCGAAACACGTGTCCAGTATTTTTAAGTAAAATATCTATATACAAAATTCTTTGGTTGTCCCAACAAAAATATGGTCAAAGGTCGGTACGGGCGTTAACCTCTGGCGTCAGTTGTGCCACGGGGCGCAAGTACTATGATCTATCGTAACCGCTCGGTAACCATTCTGCGATCTAACTCTAAATGTAATGTAATTTAGATTTGGAATGTTTGGAACTCATCAAATTCCTTTAAAAACAATGAAAAATTGTTATGTGCTGCAAAAAGTACAAAAAAAATAAGTACAAAATAAATGATACTCTTTTTTGTAAGTCCGTACTCTTTATTTACCTATTTTAAAATCAGATATACTTTATTTCTTCTAAAAAAGTTGGCAACCTTAGTTGGAATATTTGACCAAGAAGGCATTCAATAATTCAATAATTAAAGTCTTGGTACGATTAAAAGAAATAGAATACCAGACTTTAAGTTGCTACCAGAAAAAGTGATATTGAAAAACCCAGAGGTTATTCAGAAGAATATGTAGTTGACGTCAACGGCACCGACAAATCTGATGTGGCTTGGAAATATTATAAAATTATCACTCTGGTTTCTACTTTTGCTGGAATACAGCCTGAAAATGGTGTTCGCAGATGGGACAAACAGAACTATAGGTAAGTAAGCTAAAAGGGTGGTGTTGACCTGATTTGACAACACCATGCGGCTATATAAGATACAGTTGCGTAGCAAACAATAGCAAATAGACACGTCTATTCTATCATTACTTCGATCTGCAAACATATGGTTTCTTTATAAAAGAGTCTATAACGACAAAGGCCTCTCATGTCGTGTATCTTCAGCAGATTGTCGTCTAGATGTTGCAGTAACTCTTTGTAAATTAGGTATAAAGCTTAGATAATATAAAAAATAATATATGTCTAACCTTTTGAACGCCAATCACTTGTATACAAGTTTGAGATTTTCGTGCACTCAGCGCCACTACTTGATTAGAAGTAATCTACATCTACACTAAAAAAGAGGAAAGGTTTGTGTTTTGTATTTTTGTATGTAACTTTGTAAAATATTTTTATTTATGTGAATTCTGTAATCTATATGGTGTACACAATAAAGAATATTCTGTCTATCTATTTCGTAAAAGCGGATTTGATAATGATTCATATTTTGGTAATGTTAGTCAAAAAGTGTTTAAGTATTTCAAGGAAATATATTTTTAATAAGCGTTTGGTGCAGGTTTCGGCATTCTCCTTTGGGCGTTTAAATGGGGCATTACATGGGGTTTTAAGATCTCTGTTACGTACCTGTGAGCTGTCAAAGAACACCCCCCAATGATGACTCAAGCTGTGCGTGCTGTCAAAGTTATGCCACCCCACACCATAACGGACTCTCCACCGTATGATACTGTTTCGGTGAAATTTGCTTGATGTTAATGAAATTTACGCTAAACCGGCTTGCGTAAGAGAATAAAACGTTACTTTATTGATCAGACCAATCTTGGTATTCATGAGCGAACAGTCATCTTGCTACTCGATGGCATTCCTCGAGCTTGGGCGCTTTAGCTAGCACGTACGACTTTAAACCGGTTTCGTTTAATATTCTTCTCACTTTTCGTTCACTAACACATACTACACGCACTTCTTCCAAGAGATTTCGGGTCTGAACAGCAGTTTAACGACGATTTCTCAAAGTTTTCACCCTTATAAAACGGTTGTCAACGGCGCTGGTTGTAAGACTTCTGCATTGTCCCGGCGTCCGCACTTAACCCGACGAGGCTGTGGTGGAGTGTGACATATTGAAAAACGGTGGTTATAATAAAAAATAGCTTAACGTAAGAACACTATATTTTTCACACAGACATAGGTGACAGGCATGTGTCAATAAGATTATTCCATACTATATTTAAAACAGGCACATGCCATGCTAGTTTTGCGACCTCCAATACGCCCCCTTAACCTATTACACATGCGCATGATCACGAGAAAATTATCTATTACCTACTAGACAAAATACACACAAAAAAAAAAAACAATAAATAAAAACATCAAAACATCAAACTACTATTGGAGGTCGCATATAAAACTAGTGTACTGGCGCATATAAAACTAGTGTACTGGCATGTGCCTGTTTTAAATGTCTGTGTGAAAAATATAGTGTTCACACGTTAAGCTATTTTTTATTATAACCACCGTTTTCCCAATATGACATACCCCACGCTTTACTTCAACGTAGGGATATCCCGATACTAATAAATACAAGTAGGGACACGATACTTTTGATTCGATACCAAGTATTTATTGTATCGAATCAATTTTGCGATACATAATCAGTATCGAAACTAAAAAAAAAAATACTTGGTATCGAATCGAATCAGCAAAAGAACCGAAAACAATAAAAAAACCGAGAACGCACCATACAGAACTGAGAGAGCAAAAACAGTCAGCTAATCAACTTTAATCGATTACCGAGTTACCGGTATTCGTCGCGTAGCGGCGTGAGTGACGCGTTGTCTCGCGCTGAGCCAGCCGACTTCAGCCGAGCCCGAGCCGAAAGCGAGAGAAGGAGACACCCGCACCCGCCCGCAAATCATCTCGCCATTTCGCCATTGTGAAAGTGTTAAGTGATTGTTTACAAGTACTTTTATTAATTGTAATCATCAAATTCATCTGTTTATTCCAATGTTATCATGGCACCATCAAAATCTATAATATGGACCCATTTTAACGAAACAATTGCAAAATGTAAACAGTGTTTTAAGTCTGTGAAGTATTGTGGGAATACGTCGAATTTATTGAAGCATTCTAAAACTCATGGAATTTCTGTGGACAAAGGCAAATTACAGAAAAAGAAAATAAAAAGTCCAACGAAAGGTAGGATCCTTAACTTTTCTATTTTATTTGCTATTGCTTTCCTAAAATGTTAAATAAAAAATTCTACCTACTCCTACGCACAAACACGCACGGCGGCACGCTTGCAACGTTCAAAGGCCGAGCCGACACATTTTTTTAAACATTGTTATTTCTGTAACCGCTCATCAACGATATAAATTACTATCATAATTTTATTAGTGGCATGCGGTGTAGCCTTCTCGCGAAGTTTGCGTTACGATGTCAGATACTCTGTATACTGAATTGGATTGGGATGAGAGGTGAAAGGTCTGGTGTTGCATCGGTCATTCTCCAATTTGGCGTTCTTCGCCTAATTAACGTAACCTTTTTTATTTTTCCCTAATTGGATTTAAATTTATTTAAATGTGAAGGAAATCGAAGATACGAATACAATAATTAATGAGGGATGCAACAATTAATGGTGGTTTTCTAGTTAAAGAGACTTAAAATTTTATGAGTACGGTAATTAAAAAAAAAAAATGTTTAATGTTACGGTAATTAGAAAATATCCTCAAGTTTATGTAAAATATCATACAAAGAAATGATAATAATACAAATTAATAATTTTTACACGAAAAATTACAATTAAAGCAACGGAATTAACAATGTCCCTCATAACCATAACCAATAGTAAAATAACATTATTTATTATTTCTGTAATGTCTTAAAAATTAACTTTCAATGAAAATCAGGTAAAAATTAACAAAATAAAACAAACGTTTTAATTGGAATTAAAAACAATATGAAGAAATTTTGTGACATGACATTAGTTGTCATTCAAATGTCACTGTCAGATCCTCCATTCTGTTTCATAAGTTGTTAAATTAACGTTCCTTTTCAAGTTATAAGAAACAATATTTTTAAGAAATTGTACTTACGTTCCGTTTCATAAGTTGATAAACTCAATTTTAGAGTTTTGTGTCATATAATTAATTTCAAGATGTTACGTATATGTCTCAACACTATTGTCGATGCGCAACACTACCTATGAATCGTCACTTCCGCTCTCGTCTGTCAATCACATGGTCTCGAATATACACGTCGTAACACAGAGCTCCTGCTTTTATTATAAGACTATCCTGATGCCACCTGTTCTCCAGCACCTAGCAACAACAGCCTTTACACCCTCACAGTCAAAGGACTTTTTGTTTTTGCATTGCCTGCATCAAATGATTTGTCTATCCTGTTATCCGATTTTCATCGAACTACCTCCAGATCTCCATGAATTGACATTTGTCGAAACACGTTGGTTTTACTAATAATAGATCTTTTAGGTACTGTTTGGTTGCCCAAACTACCTCTAGGTTCAAAGGATTTGTTTATGCTTTTATAGGTACAGTTCCGATTTTCATCGAACTACCTCTAGATCTTCATGAATCGACATTTGTAGATACATGTTGGTTTTACCAATAAAACATCTTTTAGATACTGCTTGGTTGCCCAAACTACCTCTACTACTATTCGACTAAAAACTCGCTAGTGACTGTAGTTTTAAGCAACTTCACTATGAGAATCGGTACCATGAGTTACAAATTTGACAGATGCTATCGAAATAAACTGTTACTACAGCAGTAAAGTAACTCACTAGCATATTGAACGGTGAAAGTGTTGTGAAAAGTTTCAAATAAAACAATATTTATTGATTTGTGTTTCAATACAGTGCATAAATATGTCCGGCAGAGCATATTTAGCGTGGGATATGTTAGCTAGGGCTGCGTATGAAGACGAACGGCGCGATCAAGGACGTTTTCAAGCTTCTATACGAAAATGTCTTGGGAGATCCACTTGAACATATAAGTGATAATAATTTCATTAAGGAATATAGGCTCAATAAAGAGGCTTTCGAGCGTTTGTGTGGTCTACTAAGAGTTCACACAAATTTGAAGTCTTCACAAAGGGTGTCCCTTGAATCGAAGGTATGTTACAATGGTCCTAAAAATCATTGTTAAAACTTACTTTTGTACTTGCAGTTCATAGTAAATATAAATACCACCTTTTCAGGTTTTATATGCATTGTTATTTTATGCACATGGAAGCTATCAGCGAGTAACTGGTAAAGCTCTCCATTTTTCTCAAGAAGTAATGAGTGTATATAATCAAGAAGTCACAGAGGCATTGAACAATCCTTTTATTTTAAAAAACTTTATAAAATTTCCAACCACAAGACAAGAAAGGAATACCGTAAAACAAAGGCATATGACTTATCTAATAAACATGTCCACAAAATTAACTTTTCCATGCTAAGTAAATATATGTATATTATTTATAGTTTCTACAACAAATATGGCTTCCCAGGAGTTATAGGGTGTACTGGAAGCCACTTTAAAATATTTACACCAAACAAAGAAGAGAAGCATCTATATTTCTGCAGAAAACATTATCATTCTCTTAAGGGCCTTACTCTCATTAGTAGCGAAAAATGGTCACTTTAGGAAGCTAATTTCTATTTAACGATTTGGTTTTGAGATTTGAAAAAAAAATATCTTGTCTATTGATTCATGTACAACATTTACTAAAGATGATTTTTTCGTAGGACTTTGCCTTTTGCCTTAAAAAAATATTTACCAAAACGCTATTTTTGGCTAATATTCGTTATTACTTCTAAACGGCATTGATGTGTAAAAATATTTTTACACTGGAAAATTCGTGGTTAGAGGTACTACAGATATGCCAAAGCGTATTTAAATCCATCAAAATTTGCCAAGAAAATATCCTTATTTTGAAATACAGGTTTAGAGGTGCTCTGCGCGGGTGCGGGCGGCAGTCGTGCGTTAGCATTCAGACGGGAGGGTTGTGTCGTTCGCTGCTCTGCTCCGGCTATCGCCGACTACGCGTGTTTGCCTGTGTGAGTGCAAATATTTACGAGCGAATCGTGTCAGTGTACGTTCATAGATTAGCTCGCAAATGAAAATTGTAGATGCGTCTGGTGGCGTAAGTATCTATCTACCTATACTCTTGTATTTATACCTATATATTACTGTATTTTTCTTTATGATTACTATTAGCTTTTCTATTTTTCTATTACAATTGAAGTTAAATAATTACGAATTGTTCTAGGAAATCTAGAAAGAAATCATTAGACCTGAAAGGCAACAATCCGACTACATCCGCTGATAATATAGAAGACTCTATTCAGGTAAGTAAACACTCGCACTTAGATTATAATTAATAGGTTTGTAATTGCCTATATACGTTATAGCAACCAAAAGTTCGATAGTTTATATTGACAGTTGCATAAAAGTTCACATAAGTAATTTTTAAGGAGATTTAAAAATAAAAATCTTATTAGAAATTTGCGTAACTTGAAAATGTGATTTTTTGTTTATGGTGATATAAACCAAAAATTAGAGCTCAATTAAGGGTTTTAGTGTAAAAACAGTTTTACAAAAAGTTTTGAGTTGATAGGACTTTTAGTTTTCGAGATATTAGCAAAAATGTGTAATAAAAACTCTTACTTAACTTCGATTATTTTAAATGATTCTTCCTGTAAATATTTTATTTCTATAAGTAATAGTTTAAAGTAGCCGAAGCCGATGGACGCGAGTTGGCGGGCTTGGAATGTCACAGTTATCAGTAAATTTTTTTGACGTCCTCCGTGGCGCAGCGGTCAACACGCCTGCCTGCGATGTGGAGGCCCCGGGTTCGATTCCCGGCCAGGTCATAGTGGCAAACGATCTTTTCCTGATTGTCCTGGGTCTTGGATGTTTATCTATATATGTATCCGTTATAAATATAGTATCGTTGAGTTAGTATCCCGTAACACGAGTCTCGAACTTACTTTGGGGCTAGCTCTATCATCTGTGTGATTTATCCGTATATATTTATTTATTTTCTGTTTTTCACAAATAATATTGTAATAACATTTTTCTACTTACAGATGGAAAGATATATACCTCTTCGCTCTTTATATACGGGTATTGGTCGTCTAGTGTACGCGACCTCTAGTCTTTCTATTAATTCCTTGACAAAAATGTCTAACAATGTTGCTGGGGTTAATTAAAATGTATGTTATATTTTTTTTTAGCTCAAAATATCACCAAAACCTCAACAAATCTCAAGCTGTTTCATCGAAGGGCGACGCATAGTTAATATTGCTTACTTTTATTCAAAACTAAAGAAAATTGCCAAGCACGGAGAATTATAGACTGTGGTTTAGCATCTATGGATATTGTTGGAGAACGACAAGTGGGACTACATTCCCTATTTATTTTTAAATGCCGTATGTGTAAAGAAACATTTTGCATAACTTACAGAAAAAAAAAAAAAAATTTTTTTTTTCTTACTCCTCCGCTATTCTTTTCTGATTAATTTCGTTGCGGGACCCAAGACAGTTGAATCGTTTCTCCGGGACTCGTCGAGCTTCATTGCTCGGCGTTTTTCTGGCGGTCGCCACTGTTGATTCTGGCTTTCAGGAGTTGCAGTGGTTGGGGAAAGTGTGGCGGGTTTTATCCCAAAAAAAAAAAAAAAAAAAAATATTCTACAGAAATCAATATCAGCTGTGCAGTTGTAGGAACAATAGAAATAGACTGTGGCCATTCTCAACTGCAAGAACTTTCTGCAGCTTTAGATTTGCCTATAATCTCGCATGTAATTTATCGGATCGAAGAATTAAAATTTACAGATTTTAAAATAACTCGTGTTTTATTTGAAACCTCATTACGACGGAGTACATTCAATCCGACATCACTGACATAGTATAAATAAGGTACAATGTCGTCATGAAAAACGGCCGAAACTACGCGCTTTATATTCTCATGGCATCTATTTAAAGCACGGTTAGCGCAGTGGTTAAGCTATTGACTGCTGCGCTGCGTGTCGCGGGTTCGATTCCCGCGAATATTCAGAACATGTCCTACAAGTAGTTGTCCCGGGTCTGGCTGTTTGTGTCTGTGAATTTATATGTTTGTAAACGCACCCACGATAAGAGTAATTCCTAGTGTGAGGCACGTTTTTTTTTTTAATAAAAATATCACAAAGTGCCTAGTGCGAGTTTGTTTTCCGTTAACGCGATGAACTCGTTTATGTTATTCGCACTAGTAATACCACTAGTAATTAATTCAAGGACACTTGCAAAAACATGATGCCGTTACGGTCTTACTATACAGTATGTTAAGAAAACCCTGTCCGACCCGTGAAGGTGTTGTTAGGTATCGATAACTGATTCTACTAATGGATACAAAACCGGGCTAAACTTAAAAAAAAAATCCCCCTAAAAAAATAAATATTATTTCGCAAAAAAGAGGTAGATACTCATATACAGTATAATCTCACTAATCCGACACTATTAAAAACCGGAGGGTGCCGGATTATTGGAATGTTCGGATTATTGGATTATAGTGAAAAAGTCATAGGTAAAGAATGAAATAAAGCATTTCATAGAGGGAGTCAATGTATGTAATGTATTCGATTAACATGTAGGTACATATGTGATTAACTATGTAGTTTTAAAATAATCCGTAATTGAGGTCTGCTTTTGTGCAACTTGTAGTCCTTGCTTAAAAACCTTTTCTCGCATGTTGCGAAGAATTATAATATCTTTGGCAGACATGCCGTTTTCTTCCGCCCATGTTATGCACGTATTGAAACAAATCAATGCATTATCTGGTTTAACTCTTACAGCAGTTGTAGTAGTTGGTGGCTCTAATATTTCTACAAAGCTTTCTTCTTGTACTGCTTCAGATATTATTTCTTCATCTGTCATAATTTGCTCTGTTTCTTCGATTCCTTCAAACCAAGAATTTAAATTTTCCTCACTTGTTTCCAATCCTTTTTCTGATAGATTTTGTAACCAATCGACAATAGGCACATTATCTTCAGGATCCCATTCATCTGTTTCTTCTGTTTCTGATACATCATTCATTGTGGGCCATAACTTTTTCCATGAAGATTGGATTAAGTTAGATGAAACAGACTTCCAAGCATGAGCGAGAGAGAATACAACATCCTTCAAATTCATTCCTTTAAGGCTCTGCGTTATATCACCATCCTGAGATATAATATGGATCAGCAATTTATTTTTATACAAAGACTTTATTTTTTGGATAACGTTTTGATCCATCGGTTGCAGTAAAGGTGTGCAGTTTGGTGGTAAGAAGATGGTTTGGATATTCCCATCACTTGATTTAAGTTCTTGTTCGTTTGGGTGGCCTGGAGCATTGTCAAGTACGAGTAAAGCTTTTATGGGCAAGTTAGATCTTTTCATAAATTTTCTTACTTCTGGGACAAAGTCTTTATGAAACCATTCGCTAAATACCTCTCTCGTGACCCAACTTCTACTTTGGTTCTTGTAACAGACTGGCAGACAAATGTTCTTGAAAGCTCTGGGATTTTTTGCTTTGCCAATCACTAATAAATCCAATTTGTGCGTTCCAGTAGCATTTGAACACGGCATGAATGTGATTCTGTCTTTACTCACTTTACGACCTGGTGCACTTGCTTCTGTAGAAGACACGAATGTTTTATTGGGCAACAGTCTCCAGAACAGACCACTCTCATCTGCGTTATAGCTTTGGTCAGGAAGAAGACCCAGTTCTTCTACTTTAAATAAATGGCTGTACTGCAGATTCGTCGCTTGATAATTTCTCATCCGATACTCTTAAGAGACGGATACCAAATCGCTTTTTAAATTTATCCAGCCATCCATCGCTGGCACGAAAATCATCTTTGTGGGTAATTTTTTTATAAAATTCGATTGCTTTGGTTTTCAGAATTTCTCCAGATATAGGAGTGTGTTTAGAACGCCGTTGCAAGAACCACATGTAAAGAGCGTTTTCCATCTTTGGACAATCGCCAACTTTTAGTGTTTTACGCTTTCCTGGTCCCGATTCCATTGTCTTGACGTGGTCTACTATCTTTTGCCTTTTTTTCTTAAGATCGTATATAGTAGTACGCCCAACACCATATTCTTTTGCCAATTTGCACATGTTTTCTCCACTATCTAACTTCTTTAAAATCTCCATTTTATTATTCAAATCTAATGTCTTGTGTTTGCGTTTATTTGACATTTTTAACTATGTATGTATAAACTATTCTCACTTGAAAACAAAAAAAAAAAATACACTTACGTACGTAAGCACGTGCACGTGATAAGTTTTGAGGTTAGACTTAGTTAGCGAGCCAGCGGACCGAAGCCACCGGGGCGAGGGAGGCGTGGGCGGAGGGTGCCGGATTATTGGACGTGCCGATGTTGAATCGATAGATATTACCATCTACCATTAATTTTTATATTAATATTATGATATATTATAATGTGTGGGTACTTGTTTTACAAATGTCTGTCAGTCTGCGATCGGCCATTAAACTGTGTAATGAGCACTCCTTGATTTTATTCAAACATTGATCAAGAATACTACAAATATATTATAGTACGATATTACCATTTATCAATACAAAATATATATTTATCGGTCTTGCATCCATACCCCCGTCTGAAATCGTAGGCACAAATCGCGACCTACACGCGGCTTGTCTGCATCTCTGGATATTCTTTGACTGTCGTTTTAGTTTAGCGCGCCACCGCGCGCATTTTACGAATTCGGGAGTACGGCGTTTAGCTCCGCCCACATGCACAAGGTCAGTGAGGCTACTATACACCTTAATGTGCAAATGGTTGGTATTATGAATGACATATCTTGTTAATGGGTGTTTTGCTTAATTTTTTAAAGCTTTATGTTTTTATGAAATGTACAATACATAGAACTAAATTATTTAGCTATTTGTTTTTTTCAGATATGTTACCATAACTGCTAAAGCCTCTCCGTTAATGCAAAGTTTGGAGGAGCAACACATGATGCATTCATATGGGAGAATAGTGATGTTAACGACTACGTACAATCATTGCACAGACAGAATGAGATAGTGTGGTTGCTAGGTGAGCAATAAATTAAGTTGTAAAAATAAATAGAAATGGTAATTAAATGGAAATAAAGCTGTATTTAGACAAAAACTAATAAAGATTATTTTTTATAGGTGATTCTGGTTACCCTCAATGGCCATGGTTAATGACACCCTACATAGACCCGCCTCCAAATTCAATTTTGGAAATATACAATGCAGCTCACATGACCACAAAAGTGGTTATTGAAAATATATTTGGGCGGTTAAAGAACCGTTGGCATTGCCTATACAGGGATAGAACTTTGACCTATCGCCCTGAAAAATGTGCAAGAATTATTTTAGCGTGTTGTGTATTACCTAACATTGCACTAAAATTCAATGATCCAGATCCTGAAGATGATAATTGCTGAAGAACCACAAGGTATTTTAGAAAAATAAAGTATAGGTACAGATAAATATTTAAATTAAAATATAAGATAACAACAGTTGTGTTTAATACTTGCAGAATCATTTGAACGACATGAGGTTGTGTTGGAACATGAAAGTACCAGTGATTTATTACTAAGGGGACGCACATTACGGGATCAAGTGGCTAGAAGACTTTCCGAAAGGCCATGATTTCATACAATTACATTTATTAGAGTTATTCTTTTACACAATCTACATACTAAGGAGGCTTTATAAGTTGTTTTATTTATTTTAATATACTTTATTAAGATCAAGTTGCACCTATTTATTTATCAACCCCAATAGTGTTCTAACACTATTCCTAGCATAATATATATGGACAACCCCTTCTAAAAACATTATACATATCGACGCTGGAAAGCGATTTTGTCGTATCTCAAAAAAGGCAATTTGTTTTTATTGCATAATTGAATTCAGAAAAAAATAAGTTTAGAAAAAGTCAACGTCGCGTCGTATCATAAAAAGAAACATTGTAGGAATACGTTGATCAGACCGTCCGACGTAGTTTAGTTAGTTGTCTGCAATCAATTGACCATGATGCTTAAGTAGTACTACACTAGTACTTAGTGCATGGAGCACAGAGACAATCAACAGATGTTGATTGTCTGTATGTAACTAGTGACGAGATGAGTATGTGTTGCACTGGTACGCATTTTGTATCCACTTTTTTCTTTTAAATAAACTTTTTACGTTTCACAACGTAGACTTTCAAAATTCACTTTCGCAGCCAACGCGGTAATGGTGACATTGACGAATGACATATAGAAACATCATGAAACTACGATCCGATCGTCCGATCACACTATAATACATATAAGTTTAGGAACACATTTATTTGTTACGTATACAAATAAAAAATCAGCGTTTCAAATTGGTAGGGTTTTTAGGGCCATCTGCCTTCTCTGCCTTTCACTCAAGCTAGAAAGAGACAGCAAATTGAAGTGTGAAGTTAGATACATTACGGTTTTTGTACCAACATAAGCACTCTAAAACTATATAAACAATCGAAGTGTCGCTAGCGAGTCCGTATGACTCATGGTACGAGTTTAATTGAAAACTATTCGAAGGCATGTTTACTCGATACCGACTAGGGTAAGATGGTGTAGTTTTTCGATAGTAACTCATGGTAAGGGTACTGTGATCCTGGCAGGATCGCCACTTGTAAGGGTTTGGTGGGTATGTACACAGAAAATACAGCAGCAGCAGATTTACTTGTGTGTGACTGTGCGGCTAGCATCCCGTTACTCGCTAGCCGCACTCCCCACCACTGAGCGCCCCACCAGCCAGCGTGCTACATTTATTATACGTAATACACTACAGTGAGCATAGATCACATATAAGCGATTATGTTTCGTTACCTACAACCGTAATTAACATTGGTACTTTTAAATCGTCACTGATGTCGTTTAGCTTAATATACTGATTAACGCGACGTATATATGCGGGCCACTGCTTAGAACTTAGGTTGAAAGGTTAATTACCGATCGGCATTTTTATCGCACACGTGGATCACTTATAATTAACAAGAAACGTGCCTCGTGGCCAATGTGGTGGCAATGAAAGACCGGAGTTAGCAACAGACCAATAATCACACTTAACTATACGAAGTACTCACAAACGTCACAGTACCCTAACTTGGTTCCGGTCAATTTCCAATCGCAATCACAACCAGACCCAAAAGAATCAGTCCAGCAACAATCTAATTCTACAAAAAATGAAGCGGCACCAGAAAATAGCACCGCTGTTATGTAGGGAAAACTGGACAACTTTATTATTATGAAAAAATTAATAAAAATGTAATAATCTTTTCGTATGAAATCAAATTGTTTCTTTTTCCAAATACTTATGTCCAACTACATGTAATCTACTAGCTTCTATCTACGGGGTGTCCGCCGGCAGATTTTACACTTTGAAGTGAGCTCACGTCGTGTAGAAGTGGCGCACGGGGGAGAGGGGGTTATCGTTCGACGCGGGAGTGTTGCGGGTTGTTTATTAGCCATGAGTCAGTGGACGGGAGCGCATCGCGCTTTCGCAGTCGAGACGTATTTCGCGAACAAGAATTCCGTCATTGTAGCAAGACCTCGATTTTGTTCTCAGTTCAAAATCCGGCGATTAAAGGATGGCCCGTCCAAACAACTGATATGGACGTGGGTAAAGAAGTTTCGAGAAACTGGATCAACCATAAATGAGCCTCGGCCTGGACCATCAACCTCTGTGACCACTCCTGAGAACGAAGAACTAGTGAGAAGCGAAATTTTGCAAAATCCTCGTAAGTCTATACGAAAAATTTCAGCAGCAACGGGTATAAAAAAGACGTCTGTTCACAAAATTCTTCGAAGGCATTTGAAGTTCCATCCATATAAGCTTCAAATCATCCAGCAGTTAAAAGAATATGACTACATTGTAATGTAATGATTCTTTCTAAAATATTAAGAACATTTATTAGTATTTTAATGATCAGTTTTTGTTTAAATTTCATATAGTTATCTAGAAAGAGCGAAACCGGAAATTACGCCAACTCTCTAGTACCCTCATTTAATTCGTCAAAGTGGTGGCGGGATTGAAACTAGAAATAAGCATTTTTAGAGCGAGTACGCTCAGTCCTTGGTTGTCATCCGAATCACTCGGAATAGTTAAGAAATATTGGAGTCCGTCCGTTATGTATTCGATTTAAGTATAATATATTGGCTGTTACCTGTTGTGAAGAATAAAATTATTATATAGATCTGTCCAAGTTGCAGTTTTATTGAAAACATAAAGACGCAAAATTACGCTAGAGAGGTTTTGGATCGTTTTCCTACCCCTACGCGTTTATGTAACATCTTTTTTAGTGATGAGGCACATTTGCACATTGGAGGGTACGTAAATAAACAGAATATGCGTTACTGGAGTCCGAGCAACCCAAAAGAAGTCCATCAGAAGCCACTCCATTGCCCGAAAACCACGGTATGGTGTGCCATTTCAGGAAACGGAATAATTGGACCTTATTTTTTTAAAGGCGAAACTGTCAATTCTCAACGGTACTGCGAGATGTTGGATAATTTTTTTATACCCGAGCTGCGTCGTCATGTTGGCTACAATAACAGAACACATTTCCAGCAGGATGGGGCAATATCGCTAGGAACTCAATGACCAAAGTGAGAGAGCTTTTTCGTGGAAAATTGATAAGTCGATTTGGCAACATACCCTGGCCCCCAAGATCGCCAGAACTGACCCCTTGCGACTTTTTCCAAGTCTCGCGTTTACAATAATTCGCCATCAACAATAAAAGCCTTCGCAGAAAATATCCAGCAAGAGATTGACGCTATCCCTCCAGAACTGTGTAAACGAGTTTTTGCCAACATGAGGGAAAGGTTGGAAGAATGTGTGCAACTAGAAGGACGTCGTTTACGTGGATTGATTTTTAAAAAATGACATCCGCACTATTATTCTGTTAGAAAATAAATAAATAATTTTGATATCAATTGTATTTTAATATTTTTTTAAAGTGTCAAATCTACCGGCGGACACCTGTACATAGTGTACATAATAAAGAGTATTCTATTCTCACCCGTGCAGATATCAGATTTCAACTGTTAATATATTCCTTATCCACACTAAAGGTCTGCGCTTACGTCCCCGTCCAGCTTAACTACTTTTCACCTGTGACCGTGAAAAGGTAATAGATATACAGACAGTTATCTACTTATGCGTTTACAATATCAGTATAGATATATGGTTTCTGGCCACGAAGTCGTGGTGAACTGCTTAATCAGTCAAGTTAATATAATAAAAAAAATCACGCGTAACTTTAAGTCAGGGTGAGTCTTTCTTCAACAGTTACTGATTTCCTCCAAATTGCATATTTTTTCTGAAAAAAATAGTAATTTCCTCAAAAGAAGCGATTGACATCCGGTAATAATCGAAAAAAATTTGTTCATCTTGACGAAGCATACTGGTCAATGTTTAAAACTGACTGTCATAAAGTCTTTGTGTATTTAAAGAGTGAACGCAGTACCGCCGCTTCTTGAACGTAAAATGAGGACAATTCATAATTAAGTCTTCGTCCGACCACGATTCCATTATTACGTCTGTGTCAGATGAGACCCAATACTGAACTGTCTGAATTTTTCAGATAGTCCCAGTGTGCGAGGTTAGCAAAGAGGACAAGTGTAATTTGATCCACTCATATGCGGCCTTCTATCTGATTTTAAAGTACTTGCAAATAACAGAAGACGATTAGTGGAGAAAGCAGTAGGTACCAAGATATTAATCTTGGTCAGATTACAATTTGGCACAGATGCAATTTGGTATTAACCAAACTGCATTTGTGCCGTAAGTCTGTTGAGTGCAATACGTCCCATATAAAACTTTAATTAACTGATGAAAATTCATCTTACTGTTACGTTGACTTTTCAGAGCCATCATTGAAAACTGAACTAAAAAGTTTAGCCGCGCCTAACTTGTTGACATCTCTGGGTGAATCATGAACAACAGAAAGTTAGGCACAAAGTACATGATATATAGTAAACATTCAATAAAATTTCATGTCTTTCGAGAAACTGGGCTTGATTTTTACCTAACAATGTGTGGAAATGCACGGATGTCACACAAAAATAAATAATATATGTACTAAATTGTTTCCAGATTCAGTCGACAGTTGATGATGAAAAAAGACACAAAATGAATATCTAACCCCGCGAAACAGAAAGAAGCAAAACCAGATAGATTTACAGGGGGGCAATCGCGCTAAAATATTTCAACCAAAACAGAATTGGATCGCAACCAAACCATAACTTTTGGTATGTTTCGTATCGCGCTAACCTTTTGACAGATGGTTTAACCATAACTGGATTGCAATTGGAACGTAACCGCTGTCAAATGAAAAAGTTGAAACAAAGCTAACTTTTTCTGAGCAATTTGTCAACCTTTTGTATAAACGATTAGATTTATTTAGTTTTAATTATTTTATCTGACGAAATGTATCACTCATACATTGATTTGTTAGAGATATCCCATGAAAATGATCTTTCTAGGGAAAGAACCCTAACCAAAAGGGAAAATCTCCGCAACCGTAAGCAAACAGCGTTTTCACTGACTGATAGGCAATTTATGAAGCGTTATAGGTTGTCTAAAGTTCTAAACAGTCTGCAATAAGTTTAATTGAGGAACTAACTCCTTTTATGCCGCCAGTACTACGTTCTGATAGTTTGACTACAGAAACTAAGGTAAGATAAAAATTGTTTACATTGTGTGACAAACATAACCTTTTCAATGTTTTCATTTCTTTTTTTTTTCCAAAATATCGCTCAGAAAGTCTTTTTACTGCTAACACTAATATATTTTAATGGATATTTTTACTTTTTTGTAGGTGTTGGTAGCCTTAGCATTCTATGCCACTGGGTCCTACCAAACGATAGTAGGAGACAGCCGGAAACATAGCATTTCTCAGGCCAGCGTGTCTAAAGCAATACGGCAAGTCACGAATGCTTTAAACAAACAAGCAATATTAAAAAAATATATTGCATTTCCCTTCAATAGAACGGAGCGAGAACAATTGAAGAGAGTAAGTTTCTATGTTATAAGAAATTACATAAAGGTCTATAACATAAGATAAGAAATTAATTGACCTGTTTTCTGTGTTATATGTATAACACATCCTATTTTAACAATTGGTTTAAGTTTTTATCAGAATACAAATTTTCTAAGTTTGATTATAAGTTTCATCTATATAGTATGTCTTTAAGACACAGTTGAAAAAAATGGTTGTCTGTAGAACTCCGTCTACTGCCGATATTTGAACGTGACAACGTCTATTCGCTCTAGGGGTGGGGGTAAAGTAGGCGTGGACTCCGTGTGGCGACAGATTCGGCCGTTACGGTGTTTTCGAGAATGACTCCACGCCGTACCAATTTAATAGACGTTGTCACGTCAAAATGTATTTACTGTTTTTACAATATTACTTTTATTAGTTGTTTCAGAAAATTTAAAATGCCTGGATTACTTGGTTGCATTGATGGGACACAGGTAGCAATCGTACGTCCTGTGGAAAACGAGGAGAGATTTTTTAATAGGAAAGGCTACCACTCTCTTAATGTTTTAATAGTAAGTAATATCTTAAAGGTACAACCTATTGAAGAGAGGCACACCTTGAAATAGATGTTTATGATATTCAAGATATGTTGAGCTTGCACTTTAGGTTCACTTTTAAATGTTAATTATTTAGTGTCACACCATTACTTTGCAGTTATGTGATTCAAAATGAACATTATGTGTACGCATGCCAGCTACCCTGGGTCAACTTATGATAGTGTTGTGTGGGCAAACCATCCCCTCAAGAGTTATATAGAGCGACTGCATACTCATGATGGAGAAGATTTGTATCTTTTAGGTATGCATATAAAAATTTAAATATTTTAACTGACCTTGAAAAACTGTTATGACCTCACTTTGTTTCTCAGAGAGATTATTTTCGATTAGCTAGAGAGCTAATTTTACCAATAGCGGCCAAATAGTTATTTATGTTTAATGTCGTGGTGGCTTAGTGGTTAAAACACCAGCCTCTCAATTACGAGTGTGCGGGTTAGATTCCAGGTCAGGCAAGTACCAATGTAACTTTTCTAAAGTTATATGTACTTTCTAAGTATATCTTGGACACCAATGACTGAAGGTGAAGGAAAACATCTTGAGGAAACTGAAAAATATGTGGAAAGCATGAGTGACACAACATGACAGCTTTATTTTTTCGTAATACAAACTACATACAAAACATTACAATACCTCCACCCTTAATCATTACACATGTATTTAACTTAAACAAAACAGAATTTCGGCATTATTACTTATTAACAACGCCAGAGACGTTGCTTAAAAGATAGGTAGGTTTACAATATAAAAGGTCATATTTTATAATTAGGTGGATTATTAAGGCGACAACTACGCACCGGGCGAGACTGAGACTGAGACGATTCGGTGGGCAAAGCAAGAGGAGATTCAACGCAATCTTGGAACTGATCGTCGGCTAGTACATCACTCGCTTTAACGGGGCTCAGACGTGAGGAGTGGCGGACGGCTCGGAATGCTTCCGTAGGAACCATGAGTTGAAACTCTTTCTGATTCTTCTGCCAGATTCGCACTAGTGGAAGGACAGATCAAAGAACTCCGCCTGCGCTTAAGCTGATCTACATGTTTATGTATTTCCCTACCTGACGCATCGAGAACTCTGTAATCTGTAACACCCATTCTCTCAACAATCCTGCCAGGTTCCCACTTATTGCTACCTCTATATTGTCGAACCCAGACTTCTTCCCCTTCATCTAAGCTCCGAGTAACGCTACCCCTCGATTCCTGCTGTCGTGTTTGAGCGTTTTTAACCTTTGTTTCTCTATTGGGTCTCAAACAATCAAGTTTCGTACGGAGTTTACGGCCAAACATAAGCGAAGCAGGCGTTTCCCCTGTTGTGCAATGCTCTGTGTTTCTGTAGTGTAGAAGAAAATTATTTAAAAACAATAAAATGTCTAAGTTGCCTCTAATTGCCTTCTTAATTGTTCGCTTAACTAAACGTACTGCATTTTCTGCAGCGCCATTGGAGGCGGGGTGGTAAGAAGGGGAGAACAAATGACTAATGCCATTACTTTCCATGAACTTTGACAATTCGACACTGGTAAAAGGTGGTCCATTATCAGATACTGTTTCGGTAGTCCGAAACGAGCGAAAATATCACTTAGTCTGATAATTGTGTGGGTAGCAGCTGTGCTGGGCACCTGACTAACTTCAATCCACTTAGTCCTAGCATCAACTACTACAAGGTATATTTTACCGGCTATCGGACCCAAAAAATCAACATGTACTCGAGCCCACGGTTTTTCCGGCCAAGGCCAAGGGCACGGTATGTGCCGTGGCGGGTCATCGCTTTCAGCCGCGCAAACGGTACATGCCCTGCACATCGATTCGATCGCTTCATCAATACCCGGCCACCAAACATAGCTACGAGCAAACGACTTCGTTTTAACGATTCCCATGTGCGCTTCGTGTAATTCTGATAGTACCTTTGACCTACATGCGTCCGGTATTACTAACCTATAGCCCCAAAGAACACAACCGAGCTCTTCATACAATTCGCGTTTTCGGTTATGATACGGTTGAAGTGCAGGGATCTCTGACGTCACTGGCCACTCGTTTCGCAAATAACTCAAAATTCTACTTAACAAAGGGTCTCGCTGAGTTTGCTTTTTTAATTCATTGTAATCTAACAATAATGCATTTTGTGCGAAATGTAAAAATGTTTGATCTGGTATTTTACAACAATTATTAGTAGGAGAGACTAGTGCTGTCTGTGCTGGTAATCGTGATAACCCATCTGCTCCATTCGCCTCTGACCTAACAAACTGAATATCATAAGTATAAGCGGATAACTTAATGGCCCATCTTTGGAGACGGCTCGCTACCATAGAAGGTATACCTTGTTTCGGTCCAAAAATCGTTACCAGAGGTTTATGATCTGTACGTAGAAGAAATCGCCTACCGTACACATACTGGTGTAATTTTTCTAAGCTGAAAACAATAGCTAGTGCTTCCCGTTCGATCTGCGAATAGTGTTGTTCGGCGCTCGAAAGCGCTCTCGAGACATAAACAACGGGGCGCTCGAGTACGCAACCGGGCGATGCCGCCACTGGTTCCAGCTGACTAAGTACTCCACCTATACCCTTAGAACTTGCGTCACATGTTAAGATTAAGGTCTTATCTGGATCATAATGAGCGAGCACTTCAGCACTAACGAGTAATGATTTTACTTTTTTAAAAGCAGTTTCACAGTTGGTATCCCATTCCCAAACGACTCCTTTCTTAAGTAATCGATATAAAGGCGCGAGAATAGTGCTTAAACGGTTAACAAATTTCGCATAGAAATTAATCGTTCCTAAGAAAGCCCTCAGCTCTGAAATATTGGTGGGCTGTGGTATTTTAACTATGCCCTCCACTTTTTCTGGGTCGACCTTAATTCCGTCGGAAGATATAACATAACCCAAATACTTTACTTCGTTAGTTAAAAAAAAAAACATTTATTTGGTTTGAGTTTCATTCCATTAGAATGCAAACGATGAAAAACCCGTTCTAAAATATTAAGATGGTCAGTAATATTCCCTCCTTTCGTTCCTATAATGACATCGTCAAGAAAAACTTCCACATTAGGAATATCACTTAAAAGATTGGACATAATTCTTTGAAAAATTCCAGGGCTCGAAGCTAGACCAAAAACTAACCTTTTATATTTAAATAACCCCTTGTGAGTGTTAATTACTGTCAGATTATCGGGATCATCTAACTCAATTTGGTTATAAGCCTGTGATAAATCGATTTTTGAGAAAATGGACGCACCGTTTAACTTGACTAATAAGTCCTCGATACGTGGTAACGGATACCTATCTACAATCAGAACTGGGTTCAAAGTAACTTTATAGTCTGCGCAAATACGGAGTCCACCATCAGCCTTACGCACCGGTACGATCGGAGTAGCCCAGTCAGCACTGTCGATGGGCTCGATGACGCCGTCACACAACATTCCGTCCAGTTCAGCTTCGACGCGGTCCCGTAGCGCGTACGGCAAGGGTCGAGCGCGCCAGAACACAGGTGTCGCTCCCTCCCGCACACGCAGCCGTGCCTTGCCTCCTTTGAATCGACCCAGTCCCTCCGTAAACAAGTCTTTATATCTGTCAAATAATTCCTTTAATTTATCTTGACCGTGAACTCTATTGGGAGAAACAAAATTATGAAAAACAGGAATTTTAATTTTTAGTTCAGACAACCATTGTCGGCCTAATAACGAGGTGGTTCCACCTGTCAAAATAAATAAATCTAAATTCTTTTCTATATTCCTATACTTAACTACAGGTTTTATTGTTCCCAAAGGTAATACTTGTGAACCGTCATAGAATTTAAAAATCATTGATGACTTTTCAATCGGAAGATGCGAAAATAACCTTTGATAAGTTTGTTTACTAATACACGAAACTAACGATCCAGTATCGATTTCCATCGACAAATCCTTTCCATCGACCAAAACGTGTAAACTCACCGGTTTATACCCATTTAATGACAGTTTGTGTACCGGTTCCTCCGCTGTCCAAGTGTCCTCGTCCGAAGACGGAGGTTCGTCCTCCCCTAAAAGCTCTGATAGAGCGCTGTTTTCCGACAAGTTCGGCCCACGGCCCTCCATCTGGACGTGAGCAACCGTATTATTGCCGGACCTGTAACTCCCAGCTCGTAGAGGACAAACACGTCGCAGGTGACCACGTCGTCTACAGCGACCGCAAATAAACTTTTTGTAGCGACAATCACCCTTGATGTGATCACCACCACATGCTTCACACTGTAAGGTATAGTTCCGCTGCGGGCATGTTTCGAGGGGCAGTCCGCCCCCGCCGCGGTTGCTTCGCCCCCGCCCCGAGTTGACCGCGTGTACTGGCGTAGATGCGCTCGTACTTCCGCCATTATCATACTCTCCGGGCCCTGGATGTTCCACGATCGCCGCATCCCGTTCCGCAGCTTCCAACATGTGTGCTATCTTAACTGCCCTCGCAAAACTCAAATTTTCTTCAGCGAAAAGCCGCTGCCTTATTATCTCCGACCGCAGACCGCAAACAAACTGATCGCGTAAATTTTCTTGTAACGAAATGCCAAAGCCGCAATTTTTCGTCAACTTTTTAAGCTCAGAAACATAATTATGAATGGCTTCACCGCCACACTGTCTACGTTGACGGAACCTGTACCGTTCCGCAACTTCAGACGGTTCTGGTTGCAAGTGATCTCTTAAGATTTGTACCACTTCCGCGTATGTTTTCCGATTAGGCTTCACCGGGCTGGTCAAGTTGCTCAGTAACTCATAAGCCTCGTCCCCCATAGCCGCTATCAATGTCGGCAGTCTCATTTCTACCGACACATTATTTACCACAAAATAACTTTCCAGCCTTTCTATGTACGTGGCCCAGTTACCATCACTCACTTTGAACTCCGAGACCTTTCCAATAGACATTTTCACGTGGATATCTCCCTAAAATAATTAAAATCCTCGTCGCCAATGAAAAATATGTGGAAAGCATGAGTGACACAACATGACAGCTTTATTTTTTCGTAATACAAACTACATACAAAACATTACAGAAACCTGGACTTAAAGTCTGAAATCGCCAACCCGCATTGAGCAAGCGTGGTGATTATGCTCAATCCTTCTCTGTATGAGAGGAGACCTGTGCCCAGCAGTGAGATGAGTTATTTATCTTTTTACATGTGATTCTGGTTATGCCTTAAGGCCCACGATGATGACACCCATCTCAAACCCTGAGCCTAACAGTCCTGAAGCTTACTATCAGGAACTACATTTAACAGCAAGAAATGTAGTTGAGCGATGCATAGGACTTTTGAAAGCTCGTTTTAGGTAAATAAAATTTATATGTATGTAAATATGTTAGATAAATTTTAGAATTTTCTTGATTAAAGTGATTCTTTTCTGCAGGTGTTTGCTGGTTGATCGAAAGCTGCATTACTCACCTATAGTAGCAGCTAAGATAGCGAATACTTGTAGTGTGCTCCATAATATAGCTCACAAAGAGCATGTACCATACACACCACTTAGTGTTGAAGAGGCCAGACGTGAGCGCTTGCTTACTGAGGGGGCCAGTGGTTGTGCAAATCGAACCCAGCTTAGTGCAATTTCTAATCTGGAGTTAGGCCGAGCTCGACGTGCAGCACTGATACAGTGTTTGTGGTCAAATTGGTCAACATTAAATTAAAGATGAAATGAATGGAATATATTTTTTATTTTTACTCAAAATATTAATAATTAATTTAAATTAAACATCAACTTCTTGCTTATTGTTGACAAAACTGAAACAAAAACAAATAGATACGGAAATATTACTAAAATTGTACAAGGCTGTTAAATATAAAATAAAATTTTTACCTTATCCGTGAAACTGTCTATGCTTTGAGCAATAAGACTGAAGGAATCGGAAAATGTAAGGATAGCCTGTGATATTTTTAAGCCAGCCTGTGCTCTCAGCTTTTCTACCTCCAGAACCATTCTTCTAGACTCCTCTAATGATGTTCTGGCTGCTATAAAAAAAACATAAATAAGGTACAGAAATTATAGGAATAATTTTTAAATAATTAATAAATTGAACTGGAAATGCAAGGTGAGGAAACTGTGAGGTGCATTTACACGAGCTATGGGCTGACGTAATGCTCGCTCAGCTCTTCGTCTCTCCCTAACAATCGTAACTCTGGATACTGTTGATACAAAATGAATGAACATAAACTTTTAGTACCAATTGTCAGTGGCATATCCAACTTATATCACTATATAAAACAAACTTGCTTCCTGCTGACTGTCCCTAAGCTTAGATCTTTACATCCATTATTATAATAGACAGAGTGAACTTAGAGGAAGGTTTACATGTATATAGTAATATTATATTCTTACTAATTTTATAAATGTGATAGTGATTCTGTCTGTCCAGCTTTCACATCAAAGTCACAGAACCGATTTTGATAGAATTAGGTAAAAAGAAAAAGCTGTTTTTCATCCTGATTGCACACTATAAAATAGATAATGTTACGGATGCACCTTATGTCGAGGGCATAAGGTTCAATATCGCGT
The DNA here is from genome assembly GCA_037179545.1 of Sesamia inferens. Classification (NCBI taxonomy): domain Eukaryota; kingdom Metazoa; phylum Arthropoda; class Insecta; order Lepidoptera; family Noctuidae; genus Sesamia; species Sesamia inferens. The sequence goes on along the minus strand of CM073935.1, from coordinate 7,217,283 downwards.
GACATGCAATGCGTAACTTTTAAGCTCTGTAACTCTAGATCTAGACATCTTTTAGGTGTAATATAAAAACGCATTCCTAGACTTAAGGTGGCCTATCGAATGGTACAGGTTTTATCAATTTTGTCAACTAAGTGACGACATCGAAATTTCTAGAAACCTATTTCCGGGAATTACCGTAGGTACTTACTGAATGTACTCGAAGTTATGCGCTATTATTATTACGTCTAGACGGTTCTGGAATGTTCGATCAGCTGGACTATATATAGCGCCGTGACGCCGACGCCGAGTCAGTCTACACTTGACTACCGATACGAAAACAGCGACACTTAAGAAGCGATCTTTGAGAATACCTACTGCGACAACTGTAACGAGAACTGTGAGTACTACGTGAAGTAACATTTGTAGTGTTATTGTGTGTTTACGACACGGACTTCGTGGACGTAAGGGAAGACTTCGGTGCAACGTCAGCAACATTCTACTTGTCATTGCCTACAATCGACTGTACCTTCGTTGCCAATAAACTTCGAAACCCTTAACCGGCGTTTTAGTACCCCTAGCCCGTAACAATTGGTGTCAGAAGCGGAATGCCGGTCACGCCAAGGGAAGACGAAAGAGTTCGCACGCGACGACAAGCAGCGATGGATTTGGCGCGTCAAGAGGAAGAATCGCTCAGTGTCCCTGCACCCATAGAAGATGCGGCCGTCGTAACACCGACGAATGTGAGTGCGCCTAGTACCACCACTATTCCCGGAACCAGCGGATGCGATTTATCGGCATTACTGGCTCACTTGACGGCGCAAATAAGGCTGAGCATAGCAGAATCCCAGGCAGAAACCCAGGCGCAAATAAAAGGTATAGCAGAATCCCAGGCAGAAAACCAGGCAAAATCTCAGGCAGAGATCCAAGCACAAATAAAACAAACCCAGGCACAAATAGATAAATCCCAACAATTGGTATTAGAACTAAATGAAAAGTGGAATAAAACTAAAGAAGAGGTCAACGAGCTTAAAATAAAAACAGAACAACAAGATGCGCGTATGGACCAGCAAGATACGCGCATAGACCAGCAAGATGCTCGTATAGACAATCATGATGCGCGTTTCGAGAAACTGGACAATACCATCATGGAGTTTGGGAAAGAAATAGAAAGAGTACAAAAAGGAGGTATTAAAGGAGTGATGCCTGTATCCAGTGCTTTGCCGACGTTCCTAGTACCCCATTTTGACGGAACAACATCATGGGTGGCCTTCCGTCTACAGTTTGAAAAGGTTGCAAAAGGCAATAATTGGGACGATGATCAAGCTCTAACGGCCCTTATGCTTGCTTTGCGTGGTGATGCCGTACGAATTCTCGAGAACATTTCCGGCGATTGCAATACCCTAGCCTGTCTGTTAGAAGCGTTGGAGACTAGATATGGAGAGAAACATCTCGAACATGTCTACAGGGTCCAACTCCGCGACCGCACACAGAAGAGCAATGAGGGTCTGCAACAGTGGGCAACGGAAATAGAACGTATGGTTCGGAAGGCGTATGCATCAACACCGGGACTGATTGACGCTACTACTCTGCGATTCTTTACTGATGGGATTCGAGATGCAGAAGTCAGAGCTGCAGTTCGTCTGGGCCACCATCAGACTCTGAAGGCAGCTTTGACACATGCTCTGGAGGTGGAAGCTGTACGTCAAGATGGCCGACAACACGACCGTATTCGAAAAGTGACCGCACAAATAAAAGCCCGACGAGGACCAACTTGCTATGAATGTGGCGAAAAGGGACACATTCGAATTGATTGTCCCAGGAAGGCTAAGGAAAGAAGAACTACTTGGTCACGTGAGGAGGCCGCGGTAATGGCGTGGCGCAAGCGCGATGCGAAGGTCGAGCCCGAGCGCCCGTGCGAGCGGGTCGAATGGCGCAAGCGGAGCGATCGGAGCGGGTACCGCGAGCGACCCGCTGAACGAGAGCGTGAACGCGTCAAGGACCGGGAACGCGAACGTTCCGGCAAGCGAGAACATGAGCGACAGCGGTCGTGCGGAAGGTCGTGGAGTGCGACGGAAGCAAGGCGGGACAAGGAAGTCGAGGACGAGGCGCGTAAGAAGAAGCGCCTCGAGAAAAAGGCAAAACAAAAGGACCGCCGCCGCCAGATTACTTCAGGGAGTAAGGACCGAGGTGAAGAACGCAAACAGGAAAAGACAGAGAACGTAAGGATTATCCAGGTGAACGCTTTGGATGAAGACTGGGATAATCAATCATGGAAAGATGCACAAAAGGAAGATAGTGACTTGAAGACAGTAATCGAATGGAAGAAACGTGGCCAGAGGCCCCCTTGGAGTGAAATATCAGCGCTTAGCCCAACAGCAAAAAGTTACTGGGCTCAATGGGACAGCCTGATAATTGATAATGGAGTTATGAAGAGGAAATGGGAATCACCCAGTGGACAGGAGGTCACCTTACAGATAGTTGTCCCCTGTGATAAAGTCGCATCAGTGCTAAAGCAGATGCACGACGGAGCATCCGGAGGACATCTAGGAGTGAAGAAAACTCTGGAGAAGGTGAGAAAAAGATTCTATTGGGTGCATTGCCGCGAAGACGTAGAGGACTGGTGTAGGAAATGTGTAGCCTGCTCCTCAGTAAAGGGACCGCAAACAAGAGCCAGAGGTCGGCTGAAAGTGTACAATGTTGGTGCACCATGGGAAAGAGTTGCTGTCGATATAGCTGGGCCATTCCCTATCACTGAAGAAGGGAATAGGTATATCATCGTCATGCAAGACTATTTCAGCAAATGGCCAGAAGCTTTTGCAGTACCCAACCAAGAAGCTCATACCGTCGCCAAAAAGCTAGTTCACGAGGTGTTCTGTCGATTTGGCGTTCCCTTGGAGTTACACTCTGACCAGGGTAGAAACTTCGAGTCTTCACTATTTCAAGAGGTTTGCCAACTACTCGGGATACATAAGACTCGTACAACACCATATCACCCTCAGTCAGATGGAATGGTCGAAAGATTCAACCAGACGCTAGAGAATCATTTGGCCAAAGTAGTGGAAGAACACCAGAGGGATTGGGACCAATACATTCCACTCTTCTTAATGTCATACCGCTCTGCAACACATGATAGCACAAATTGTACACCGGCGAAAGTCAACTTCGGCCGAGAAATTAGATTACCCATAGATGCACTAACCGGAACACCCCCCGATACCCCTATCCTAGCCGTCGACTATGTGGCCGACCTACGACGTAAACTAGATGGAATACATGAGCTAGTGAGAGAGAATGGTCTGAAAACCAGCGAGAGAATGAAGATCCGATACGACCGCAAAGCTAACGTGCCCGGATTTGAAGAGGGAACTTTGGTATGGTTACATAATCCCATTAGGAGAAAAGGAAAGAGTCCAAAGTTCCAAGCCAAATGGGAGGGGCCGTACACGATAGTAACCAGAATAAACGATGTCACCTACCGGATTAAGAAAGGACCTAGAGGGAAGCTGAAGATCGTACACGTAGACCGCCTAGCTCGCTATTATGGGTCAAATCATGCTCGGGACGAGCATGACTAAGAAGGGGGCAATGTTACGGATGCACCTTATGTCGAGGGCATAAGGTTCAATATCGCGTGACATGCAATGCGTAACTTTTAAGCTCTGTAACTCTAGATCTAGACATCTTTTAGGTGTAATATAAAAACGCATTCCTAGACTTAAGGTGGCCTATCGAATGGTACAGGTTTTATCAATTTTGTCAACTAAGTGACGACATCGAAATTTCTAGAAACCTATTTCCGGGAATTACCGTAGGTACTTACTGAATGTACTCGAAGTTATGCGCTATTATTATTACGTCTAGACGGTTCTGGAATGTTCGATCAGCTGGACTATATATAGCGCCGTGACGCCGACGCCGAGTCAGTCTACACTTGACTACCGATACGAAAACAGCGACACTTAAGAAGCGATCTTTGAGAATACCTACTGCGACAACTGTAACGAGAACTGTGAGTACTACGTGAAGTAACATTTGTAGTGTTATTGTGTGTTTACGACACGGACTTCGTGGACGTAAGGGAAGACTTCGGTGCAACGTCAGCAACATTCTACTTGTCATTGCCTACAATCGACTGTACCTTCGTTGCCAATAAACTTCGAAACCCTTAACCGGCGTTTTAGTACCCCTAGCCCGTAACAATAAGAATAAAAATGATATAGGTACTCTCTGATTTTAGTAGTCTGCTGTGGTATTTATGAAGGATTAATAAGACTACCTAAGGTGTTGGCATTATATTATATTCATGATAAGACTTACCTGGAGATACTGTAGGAGTATGACCAGATTCTGAAGGTACAGGAGATGCCACAGGTGTTGTAATTGGAAGGCACACGTCAGCTACAATTCTGTTTAAAGAGAAAAAAAGGTTAATGATTATCATAATGATGCAAATAATAATAAAGAAAACCTATAGTATTTTATCAACTTCATTGTTGGACAAAGGTAAAGTATCTATAGCAATGGTTCCCAACCAGTGGTCCGTGGACCACCAGTGGTCCGCAGAAGCCAAAATATGGTCCGCGAATGAATTCTTTAGCGGGCGCGCCCGCTAAATTCGGTGAGCCGTCGGTCGCCGCGCCGTGCACGCAGCACTCTAGGTCGTTCAGAGCCTCAAGGCTCGGTTCTCATATTCCATATATTTTCGAAGTATCTTGTGTCAGTCGATGACAGTTGACTTGACTCCAAAGTTTTTTATGTTCCAATTTGACGTTAAACAACCGACCTCGTTCCGAGCCTTTGAGCGAGTTAAAAAACAACCAAACAACTACACTTAGGTTGTGAACGTGGCCCAGCGCGTTAGAGTGCGGGTGGAGGGGGCGCGGTACGCGGGGCCGGCCGCCTCCGCACGTCTCTGCGAAGACTATACAACGTCATTTGTTTTACCTATTTCAGTGTCAGTAATAACACGTAATATTACTTAACTGTGTGAGGAAGTTAATCATTCATTTATTAGTTACCTATTACTGATCGTTGTTCTTAAATTGATATCTTGAAATAGTTCGTAAATACAGGTGAGTGAATATTTTATTTCGATTAACCTTTCTCAGGGTATTAAAAATGATGATTTTCGGGTCGTTATCAAGTAAACGATGTTATCAATACGTATATGTATTATGTATATTTGTTTATTTCATTTTGCTGAATCGTACGTATGGCAAAGTAGTATATTTTTATTTATTCATTTTTGCAAAGAAGCGTAAACTAAATTAAATTTTTGAATTTTTGGTGATTCATCGCGGGCTCGCGGTATTCGAATCCTTTTGCTGGTCACTAAATTTCTTTGTAATGTAAACTAAAACTACCTTTGCTATTATTTCAAAAATATTTTTATGTAAGCTAGCTTAGCACGATCATATTATAGAACTTGATCTTACGCTTTTGTTTTTTCGGTTTGTATTCGGTTTCATTTTTTTGTATCTTATTTTCAGAACATGGCGCCTAAGAGAAAATATGACAATAATTATATAAAATTTGGATTTACCTCGATAGAAAGTAACGGGGAAATAAAACCACAGTGCGTTATATGCGCAACCGTTCTCGCAAATGAAGCGTTGAAACCAGCAAAATTGAAACGCCACTTAGAAACGGTACATCCAGATTTATCTAACCGCCCGCTTGAATTCTTTCAAGGAAAATTAGAGGTCCTAAAAAAAATGAAACTCGGGCCTAGCGGCTCGAGATTTGCAACATCGGAAAAGTTATTAGTAGCGTCGTTTGAGATTTCTAAATTAATAGCACAATCTAAAAAGCCACACACAGTTGGAGAAACACTCGTAAAACCTTGTTTGATCAAAGCCGTCGAAGAAGTTTTAGGATTAGAGGCCAAGAAAAAAATACAAGACATACCTCTGTCCAATAACACGGTCAAAGCTCGAATTGAGCTTATGTCAAGTGATATAGAGGAGCAACTTGTGTCAAGAATAAAAAAATCGCCATTTTTCGCTTTGCAGTGTGATGAGTCGACCGACATTTCAAATTGTTGTCAACTACTTGTATTTGTTCGCTTTTTAGACGACGACAACATAATTAAAGAAGAGTTATTGATTTCAACTGGACACAACATCAAAAGGTATCGACGTCATGAACTCAATATCCGAATTTTTCGAGAAACATAATCTTATGTGGGATAAACTCGCTGCCCTCTGTACCGATGGTGCTCCAGCAATGTTGGGATCACGTTCCGGGCTGGCGACATTAGTAAAACAGAAAAATCCTAATGTAATTACAACGCACTGTATCATACATCGCCAGGCGTTGGCTTCAAAAACTCTTCCTGGATGCCTCAATGATACACTAAAAATGGCCATAAAAATTGTAAATCTTATTAAAAGCAGCGCCTTAAATACACGACTTTTCAAAAAGTTATGCACTGAAATGGACTCTGATCACGAGACACTTCTCTTTCATACCGAAGTTCGATGGCTATCGAAAGGTAATATGCTGGGAAGATTATATGAACTGAGAGCAGAGGTTGAGATTTTTCTGGGTGACAAAAAAAATAATGATTTGTTGAAACAATTTACTAATCTGGCATGTCAGATGGACTTGGCGTATCTTGTGGATATTTTCACACATTTAAATAAATTAAATATACAACTGCAAGGTTCTGGAAATAAAAACTTAGAGAATGTCGCAAATATATTCATTTTTGAAGATAAACTTCGTGCTTTTATCTGCAAACTTCAATTGTGGTTACGTAAAATTGAAGAAAATAATTATTCTGCGTTTGCGACATTACAATCACTTGTGGAAGACAAAAAGTATGACGCTTTTACAGCAAATATTCAAGAAAACATTAAGACTCATTTACATATGTTGATTGATGAATTCAATCGTTACTTCCCAGAATATAACGAAGAAGCTAATCTTGATCAAAAAATGATTCGTAACCCTTTTAGCACGGACGCTAGTGAAGTTACAGAAGAAATCCAAGAAGAGCTCATTGAATTACAAAATGACAGAAACTGCAAGGATGCTTTTGAATCGAATTCACTTGAGTCATTTTGGTGTAAAAAAGCACTTTCTTATACTAAACTTCGAGAAATCGCCTTACGCTATTTTATCGTTTTCTCCACCACTTATTTATGTGAACAAGGATTTTCTGCTTTGCTGGTATTAAAAAACAAGGCGAGAAATCGTTTGAAAGTAAGTGATGATTTACGTGTGGCTCTGAGTAACAATATCAGTCCTAGGATAGCCGAACTCGTGAAGAAGATGCAAGCTCAGAAATCGCATTAATTTAAAATTACGAAAGTTTATCCTAAAATGTTATTATTTCTTTTTATGTAATTCATATTAGAGTTTGAATTAAAGTTTCAGTTTGATTATTACAGTTTATTTTACTACACTAATATTTAGTTAATTAATAACTAAATAGTGGTCCCTGCCGAAAAAAACTATGTCAAAGTGGTCCCTGACCAAGAAAACGTTGGGAACCCCTGATCTATAGTATTAGTAAAAATAGGCAACCAAAAAATATTAAATCATTGGAACTAACCTAATTGGAGATTGTGCACTTTCTTGTTCGGGCATTTCCTCTAGTTGGATTTCTTCAATTACAATATTATTCTGCAAACACAAAGTAATTACAAGAGAGGAAATAAGGGTATAAAAAATTTGTTCATTTTACTTACATCATTTGTACCAAAATGCTCTTGGGTAGTGATGAAACGGATATCCGGTAACTATCCGGTATCCGGCCTATTTTCACTATCCGGCCGGATACCGGATAGTAGGGCACTATCCGGCCGAATACCGAATACTAGATGTTTCCCGCGATACCGTTCGCGCTGAGTGCTTTACGCCCTAAACTCGTCTATATCGCGCTTTTCTGTGGGAATACAAAAGTTTTTAAGCCTATCTATATTGTTTCTCGTTGTCTAATCTATCTCTGTATCAAATTCCAGCAAAATCAGTTCTTTAGTTTAGGCGTGAGAGAGTAACAGACAAACAGACTGAATTTATAATATTAGTAACGGATTATTTTGCACATACACACACATATATGAAATAAAAATAATATAACAATAGGTTATGGACGGACACCATTTATTAAATTAAAATAATGACAGAAATTGTTTGATAAAAAGTTAATTACTAAAAATTTACTTAGTGTTAGTACTCAAAATTAACTAGCGGCAAATTATGGTGAATGAATACTAGGTTTTCAGCATTTGTTGGTAAGAGGCGACTCCGCTTGGCTTCGTATACTAGACCAGCTTCTGAAAATAGCCTTTCGCTGTAAACGCTACTGGCAGGTGCTCCAAGATAAATTCTTGCAAACTTCGCCAATTGAGGGTATTGGTTTGAATTGACCGACCACCAAAGGTATGGGTCGCGATTGCGATCTATTCGAGATAACTTTAAGAAAAAGTCAATCTCATTAGAAATTGGATTTTGTTTTTCTTGATCGCGACAACTGCTACTGTTGTCCTTTGCCACTTCATTGAAACAGTCCCAAAAAGTGTTATGAGCTTCGCGTGTAAAATTTGATCCAGTTTTAACTTCTTTTTGTCGTTTAGCAGGTGTTGAAGACGGCGATGATCTATTACTGTCGGAAGAAGAATCGTCGTAAGAGTTTTTTATATATTCTATCAGGATTTTCTGTCGGGCTTTTTCAGTTTCAAGAACTCCTAAATAGTCTGATTTGAATCTTGGGTCTAGAAAGGTAGCAATTATGAAGTTTAGATCTTCTTCTAAGGATTTAAAACGACTTTCCAATTCAGCTTTCAAGGAGGCTCTTAAACGTGCTAAGTCTGGTGTTCTTTGTGCTGTCTCGGTTTTATCCAAATACTTTTTTAGTGCATAAACGTGTGGTATCACTTCGGATATACAGGAAACGCCAGAACTTGTAATTTTTGTTATTTCTTCAAATGGTTTTAAAAGGTTTATGCACTGCTCCAACAGACCCCACTGTTGTATCGTCAAATTAGTCAGTGTCTCATGTTCAACAACATAAAGAGAGATAGCCCTTTTTTGTTCCACCAAGCGTACAGCCATGTAGTAGGTAGAATTCCACCTCGTGTTGATGTCCTGCACTAACTGATGCTGCGGCAAATTTAACTCCTTTTGAATTGCAAGTAATTTTTCTTGTGCCAAACCTGAATGATTGAAATGAGTTACTAGACGTCTACCAGTAGCAATCACTTCTAATAGCTCAGCCTGGACCTTCATTGACTTATCAATAACTCGCTGAAGCGAATGTATGAAACATCTAGCGGAATGATACTCTCCAACTCGAGCTCCTTTCACCATATTAGCTCCACTATCATGAAGTAAGTAAGTGAATTTTATCTTTCTCAATATCCCAGCGAGCAGCTATAGCGTTCAGTTCGTTTGCTATATTTTCACCTGTGTGTGATCCTGAAAACGGTTTCATAGCAAGAACGCCGTGGTTCAGCTGAAATTCCGGAGACAACCAATGGGCTGTGAAACTTAGGAAACTGGACTATTGTGCAGGCAGGTCCAAATGTCAGACGTAACAGAAATTGCAATAGCTTTAGAAATGTTTGCTTTTATTTTGTCGCGAATTCTATTGTAGATGTCTGGAATAATTTTTTGAGATATATAAGTGCGACTTGGTAATTCATAACGAGGTAGCGCTTGTTCTAAAAGTCTTTTAAACCCAACCTTTTCTACAATACTGAACGGCTCGTTATCTATTGCAATCATTTCTGCAATTAAATAATGATACTTTTTGGCTTTGGCATCATTCACATCCCAAAGTAATTTTCTTTCAAACGATTCCGACAGTGTTAGCTGTTTTTCTGCAGTTGTAGAAGGAGCAATTGGGCTGGGATTGGCACGTTGTGAAACCGTAATTGATCTTGAAATTTCGCTAGTTTTACTTGTACTTATCAATCTAGACTCCTGTGGATGTTTGGACTTTAAATGATTACTCATGGCAGACGTACCTGATGAATGAAAAAGAAACGTATTTTAAAATATTGTACCTAGTACCTACCCATTCACAATATGCATAAATAAACTGAAGTCTGAAACATGCATTAATAAAATATCGTTTAGGAAAAATTAAATTTTAAATTTCAAATTGAGATTGTAGTAGTAGTAATGAAAATTAAAATGAAATGAATGACCAGCGAAATAACTAATTTAAGAATACTGCTAAGTAGTATGTTTGTTTATTAACAAAATAAGTTTGAAAATATAAGAGTATTCTCGCTTTAAAATTGAAGCAAAAACATAACCTCTAAAACTTACATACCTGCCTTTTTTCCTTCACCACCGCGAGAAATTTCAACGTGACACAATAAACATGACGCGTACTTGTTATCGTCACTTTTTAAATCAAAATATTGCCAAATTGGCGATCTTTTTTTTGATACTGACATTTTTTAATAATCGACAAGTTAAATAGAAAGAAAAACAATGGAATAAACAAATGCATATAACCTGACATGAGCGATTACACCCGAACGCCGCGAGTCGTGCCGGCCGAATGCCGATCACGCCGAATGCGTCCGAATATTTCCGATCTTAATCACGCGCGCATATTCAAATCAAATTGTAACGCGATAAGCGGCCGAATATCCGGTGGCCGGATATCCGGCGCCCCGGCCTCGTAGTTAGCCGAATATCCGGTATCCGGCCAAATCACTATTACATACATTAGTATATATATACTATACACCAACTCAGTCAATGTTATTGTGGTACTGGGTCCACCACCTGTAGCTGCTGTCTTCAGCTTGCATTAATCTTCACTAACTTCGCCCTGACTTTACATTTGAAATCATTCCAAACCTATAACAGTATTTATCAATGCAAATATGATATCAAACTATTTGTATATATAATAAAGGGCACTTAGGTGTCATTAAGAGATATTCAAACAAACCTTTGACCACTCCTTTGCTGTTCTACCAGGGCCCTCAACGTTTACAATATCGGCACACTCTGCCCATAAACGTGACCCCATTGCCCTAGCCTCCTTCGATCTTACTCGTCCAAGAGCAAGATCTTTGTGGTGTTCTAAAAAAACTTTTAGCGCGATACGAAATGTGATCGAAACTAAACCATAACTGTAACTGGATTAGAAACGAATCAGACTTGAACTTCGACAGTTTTATTTAGCGCGATCACGCCCCAGAAGAAGAAAATCAAGCGACTTGGAGCAAAAACTTTTTTTTTGTGAAAAAAAGTTGCTAGTTTGAATGAAATTCTTCAAACACTTGATCAAAAATCATTAATCGATAAATAAGAGAGAATGATTTTGGAGACAATCGCTGGAGCTAATTAAGCGAGAGCTGAAACGTACTGAAAATAAACTATCTAGGACTAAATATTCCTCAGAACTGGGATGTTTTGGTCTCACCCTTAATTTTTACTCATCAAAGGCATACAAATATGTGCGTAAAACTTTTGGGACATGTTTGCCACACCCGCATACTTTGACAAAGTGGTACAGTAACATCGGATCGGCTGCCGGCAGAAGTTACCACCCACCAGACAAAGTCTTGCCGCCAAGCGATTCGTCGTGTTCCGGCGTGATGTCTAGGGAAGTCGTACGTAGGACGGGTCTGAGCAGTTGTGTTATGAAGTTTGCCGGGTACGATGCCCCAAATGATGTTGTGTCGGGAGTTTGATCAAGGTCCATCCAGATCAATTTCCCTCTGGCGTAGCATCATTGGCCGTGTTGTTGGTTTTATAAATTTGCATCACCTCGCTCAACTGCCGTCTTTCTTCCTATTCACTAAGTTTTTTAAGTGAATTAATTTAATAAATTAGCGCGCTTTACCATCAACGATTGCATCACTGCTTACCATTAGGCGGGATTGCAGTCAAGCGCTAGTTTATAATTATTAAAAAAAAAAAAACATTGATGGGCGACCAGATTTTACCAAGGAAGCATTGGCAGTTTTAAAGCATAAAGTTTAGATCAACCCAGAAAAAAAAATATACTGCAGTGGTTTTCGATGAAATGAAAATTATGTAAAAACAGAAAGCCTCTAATAGTGATAGACAATTCGGCTATGTCGATTATGGGTTCGACTTTTCAACGGACAACTCGGAGGAAGTCTCAATGTCCTGGTATTTTTATTAGTAGGCATAAATACCTCATGGAAGGTTCCAATTGGCTTTCTTTTTTGTAAAAGGCACAAATGCAATATTGAAGGTTTAGCTGGTCACTAAAGCATTTGAATTAGTCCATGAAACTAGAATTCAGATTAAACCGTTAAGTTGTGATGGCACAAGAGTTAACCAAGCAAATTACAAACAACCATTTTAGATGCTACTACAGGGCAGCGAGCCTATTTTTTTGGAACACAGTTGTTGCACCATTCATACAACACCAGTCATATGCTTAAGTTGATCCGTATTGCTTTCGGCGATTATGTTTTTATGACATGATGGAAACAAAATTGAATGGAAATATATAGAGACATTACAAAAACTTCAGGACAAGGAGTTATTTTTTATGGCAAATAAAATGAGAGCAAACCACATTTATTTTAAAACAAAAATTATGAATGTTAGCCTTGCAGCACAATTGTTTAGTACTAGTGTTGCTGACACACTTTATTTTGTGAAACAAAATTAGATTGATCAGAATTATACAGAAGAAAAACCGTAGGTTCTTCCGCAACTGCGAATTTTATTTCGCTGATAAATGATTCTATTCATTTTGTTTATGGCAATGGTGCCGATGTCGACAAGTCTGCCAATGTCTGATGTGATATGAGAAAACGTGCGAAGGCAAAGAAATAAACAATAAAATAAAATAACAATTTTAATCCAATAATAATTTGATAACGTTTAATGTGAAACTTGTAGATAACTGTTAGTAGGTACACTGAAACAAACAATAACTAACAAAACGTTAAATATACTCGTACTATGGTTAATTATATTAAATATAAACATAGACAAACACACAGGAATAATTATAATTTGATGTCATTAATACGGATAAAATCCATCAAAGCTTTATCTTCGGGATTCCTCAGAAAGAAGAAATTGAAGAGAAAAAAATTGATTTACCGCTCCCAGAAAGCTAGAGACATCAACAGCAGCACCAAACTTCCTAAGCTGACAGCACAGCTCCTGAAGCAGCACATACAATAGGGTATTACGCACTATGAAAAATAAAATCTAAATTTATGTTTTTATAGTTCACTTATGAAAAAACAAACGAAAAATATTAATTTCTATTCATAAAACTGCAAAATAAATTAAATATTTCAATTTGAAAATACAAGTTTTTTTATCTGTGCTTCGAATGTCAAAAACGCTGTACGCCATGTTTGCATTCGCTGTGTCGTCACTGGACTTGTAAATAAACAACCTCGGTTTTTGTTGTACATGTCTACTGTGTAATTTATTAGATTAACGAAGTTTCTCAGTTATTACTATCACGTTTCTTGATATTCTGCACCTATACTATATATATTGACCATGGAAGACGGCTTTGTAAAAGCTAATTACTTCATGAAAAAGGACACAAATTCACTTAAAGTTATATCGAATTGTAGCACAGTAATTAACGATAGTGATTTTTTTCGTGCCTAATCTAGTGTCTAATGTAGTCTGCAAAAATACTATGATGCAAAAAACCAGTTGCTTAGAAATATTCCATCAAAATGTATGTGGAATAAATAATAAAAAAACGGAACTCGAATTATACCTTGCTACCATGGGTACTCATATAGACTACCTATGTATAACAGAACATTTTTTAAATCCACAATCTGCTCAAGTGTTTAATTTTTCTAATTATAATCTAGTTTCATACTACACAAGGACGAACAAAAAAAGGGGAGGTAGTCTAATCTTATCACATGTAAATAAGTATTGTGAAAACATTGATTGTGTTGGAAAATTATATAAATCGGATAGTTTTGAAATATGTGGAGTTAAAGATCTTGAAACAGGGTTGCATATCTGTTGTTGCTATAGAAGTCCGTATGATAAAAATTTTGAAAGTTTTATACATTGTTTAGAAAAATTATTGGAACATTTTATTAACAAGAAGTGTATCATATGTGGCGATTTTAATATTGACGTACTTGTAGACAGTAAGAAATCTGATGAATTTTCTAGTATTTTGACTTGTTATAATTTTCGGTATCTGATCAATGCTCCTACGTTTATTCGTAACAACGCATATTCTTGTTTAGACAACATAATTACAAATCTCGATGACGATAATATAAATCAGTGTTCAGTTGATCACAATGGCCTAGCAGATGGACATGGTGGACTATTTTGTAATGTGCTACTAGAGAAAATGAACAATAAACACATATCTGAACAAAGTATAGTAATTAAAAGAAGAATTATTAATGACAAAAACAGCAGTGCTTTCAAAAATTCAATTAATAATAAGAATTGGTCTAATTTAGGTATAAATGGTTTTATAGATTGTCTTGCTGAAGCATTCCAGAAATGTTATCGAAAGAAGACAATTAAAAATAAAACAATAAAGTGGATTACTAAAGGACTTAAAGTTTCAAGTCTAATGAAAAGAGTACTATGTACTGGAACGCTGAAAAATGACAGCATTATAAAATATAAGAACAACTATGTACGAATTTATAGAAGAGTCATTCAGGAAGCCAAAAGAGATGCCTTGATAAATAAATTGGATAATGCTAAAGATATAACAAGATTGACGTGGAAAATTGTAAATGAAAGTACAAAGAAGACAACAAATAGGCAGTATAGGACTATAATATTAAAAATAGGCAATAAAGTGATAACTAATCCTCAGCAGGTCGCAAATCAATTCCTTGACACTTTTATGTTGAAATCCTCTATGGGTGGCAAAGAAAAAGTAAGGGCAATGTCCTTCCTTTTCGAGACTACTAAAAGAGTAGATAGTGATTTAATTTTTTATCCGACGACACCGTCGGAAATCACAAAAATTGTTAGTAGGATGGACAATAAAAAATCTAGCGGTTTTGATGACGTACCAATTTCAATAGTAAAGCAGAACGTGGACTTTTTGGCAGATCCTCTTTCTGGTTTTTTTAATAAATGTTTTGAAGAGTCAGTCTTCCCTGACCAGTTCAAACTGGCTAAAGTAATCCCAGTGTACAAGAAAGGCATGAAGACTGATCCAAAAAATTACCGACCTATATCCCTTCTGCCAACCTTATCCAAAATATTTGAGAAAATCATTAAACAAAGGCTGATGGTACATTTGAATGTCAATAAAATAATTAATAAAAGACAATTTGGATACCAGAAAGGCGTTGGTTGTTCTGATGCAATAAACACTCTTATATACGACATAATTAATAAATTAAATGACAAAATGAAAGTGGCTGGACTATTTATCGACCTCAGCTCGGCTTTTGATACTATTGACCATGAATTATTACTGACTAAATTAGAACATTACGGTATCAGAGGCAATTCCTTAATTCTCTTAAGATCCTACTTACATAATAGAAGAATGTCTGTAGAAATTAAAAGCATCGATAGAAACAATCACGAAGTTGTATACACGTCTAAAATCACAAAGATACAACGTGGTGTACCTCAAGGTTCAATTTTGGGGCCTATCCTATTTATAATATTTACAAATGACTTGCTGAACTTTATGCATCACACTCAACCTAACGTAAAACTTGTCGTCTTTGCGGATGACACTAATATAATAATAGGGGCTAATGACTTAAAAGAATTGACCCAAGCTGTAAACGAAACACTTAAAAATCTAAACGATTGGTTTACAGCTAATAACCTTCTGCTAAATACAAATAAAACCAACATTACCTTATTCAAGACAACAACTCGTAAAAATGATAATCTAGACGTACAAATTAATGGAGACAAGTTTGATTTAGTAGACAAAGTCAAATTCTTAGGTATTAACATAGATGTAAACTTAAATTGGAAACATGAGGTAGCTGCTATTGACTCTTCTATTTCATCAGCATGCTATGCACTCAGGAGCCTTAGATATATTTTAGATTTAAAGCATCTAAAGGCTATATATTACCTATGCGCTTATAGAAGCTAGATTGAGGTATAGCATCATGCTTTGGGGTAACAGCTACAACTATAATTGTCAGAAAGCGTTCATCTTACAGAAACGTGCTATAAGGACTTTAGTAAGGATCTCACAAACAGAATCATGTAGAGAGCATTTTATAAAGTTGAATATTTTGACAGTACCAAGTTTATATATATTGGTTATACTTTGTTACTTTGCTAAGTATATTCATCAGTATGAATCACAAGAGGAACGTAAGGTAAGAGAAAGCACAAGAAGAAAGGAGTTTAAACACAAGTTGTCACCAAATTTTAACGTGGTCAGGCATTGCTCCAGATACCAAGCAGTTGAATTATTCAATAGGCTACCAACTGATTTGAAATTGTTAATATATAATAGTCATTTATTTAAAAATAAATTAAAAACCTTTTTGTTGGAAAGATGTTTATACTCAGTGTCAGAATTCATGTCAAATGATACAAAATAAATAAAGTACCAGTGAACATGCTTTCGACTGAATTCCTTAACTTTGACTGTAACATTATGCTTTGACTTTAACTATGCATTTGACATTATTTATTTATTTTTTAATTTTCTTGTAATCATATCTGACATTAGTTTGTATATCTATTGACACACTTATGTATAATTGATTGACTTGTTATATTTGTCTGTGATTATGTTTTATTTGTATTACAATTCGACATTTTTCATTTTTATAGCCGCATGTGGTATTTCTATTTTAATTTTTTTATGCAATGTTCAACACAATGTAAATTGTTATGAATAAATAAATGATGATGATGAAATGATGATGAAGCAGAAAGTACTAATCTTCCACGAATAAATACATTGATGGTGGCGAAATTCTTCGCTTGCAATCCCGACTTCTGTTCTGCGGAATTAAGAAATGACAAAACATCTATGTAAGTATTAATATACCTACTACAAACTTTCCTTTAATAACAACAAAACTTTACGATTATGCTTTATTTTGCGATCATAGGTATTATAACCTAAAATTTCCTTTCAGATCTGGTAGAGAATCTTACGGAGATGACGCCGTTGGCTACGTGCAACTCAAGAGGGATCAAAATACTTGCATTGTCAAGTGCACTATATGCCCTGAACACAAAGTGCGCTCTAAACGTTTGTTAGTTTGTTAACGAAGCAGAAGAGAGTGTAACCAGTGTTCAGTGCCATGACTGCCCCGCATCCGAAGGTGGCTGCAAGCACGGTGTCGCATTTTTGATGTGGTTACATCGTCGAACTGAAGATCCATCATGTACTTCAGTGGAATGTTACTGGCGTAAATCAAATCTTGCTAAAGTAGGATCTTCTATAAAAGTACTCACAGCAAGTGAAATTTCCAAGAGAAAAGTGAGGAACATCATCCCGGATAATAGTGTGTTAAAGGAATTTGTGCAAGTTTGTAAAAAAAGAAAAATTAAAAACATGTCAGTTCTTGAGACATGAGCAGGACTTTAATCACAATGCAATTTTATCCCTTCACCACCTTATGATGAATAATGGGCATGAAAACTGTGACGATTTCCTGAAAAATGTATCAATATTTTTCAATAAAAACAATATCTCAGCCATGGAAAAACAAACACGAGGCCAAGATAAAAGTAGCATGTGGCACGAACTAAGATATGGCAGGATCACAGCATCAAAATGCTATGAAGTTAGTCGATGTAAAACTGTGGATGGGACTTTGATAGCCATAATACTGGGTGCAAGAATTCCTGAAACTTCAGCCATATTGAGGGGGAAAAAACTGGAAGATAAAGTTAGAAAAACAGTTGAAAAGATTATAGGAAATAAAATAGATATATGTGGTCTATACATTTCAGAGCAATTTCCAATGATTGCTGGCTCCCCAGACGGTATTAATGATAAGACCACATTTGAAATAAAATGCCCGTCAGCAGAAAAAACCCATTTAAACTATATTGATAAGGATGGTGTAATTACAGCTCGATATTATGCACAAGTCCAGATACAAATGTATTGTGCCAATAGAAATAAATGTTATTTTTGTGTAGCAAGCAGTGATTTTGAAAAAATAATGAAGTCTCTATAATAAACATTGATTACGATCATGATTATGTTACCGAGTTATTGGATAATGTAGTTTCTTTTTGGAAAAATAATATATTTCCTATTTTTCATAAAAGTGTGATGTTGGATTCTTAAAAAAATCCATATGGGAGACCCTTTACAGGGATTCAACTTTATTTATTTATATGTTAAATGCTGTGTGTGTTGTAATAAAAATAACCATGTTGATTCAAAAATGTTTTATTTAACAAATTACCAATCTTGAAGTTAAAATTTGTCCATTTACATAAAAAAAATGTTACATACAAGATATTTAAGTACAAGTTTTGTCACATCTTGATTATCATCACAAATGTGCAGTGTGCAAATTACCTGAACATCTATCAAATCATATTACTATACAATCTTCTATATTCTAAGTATTATATATACTACTACAAATGACTATTTACATCCTTAGTATGTACATAAAATATCAGTCAATAATCCTATAAGTAAGAAAAATCTAAACTTATTTTCTAAACTTAGAAAATTAGTTACTGATAATAATAAGATACATAGGATAATAAGTAACTGTTTTGTTAAAAAAGGCAAATTTATATATTTTTTGTGCCATACATACTACACGTTAATGCAGTATCACTGTTTAGGATGAATACAGACAAGTTATTGCAATAAATGTATATTTGTCTATTTCTTGTTAATAAATCAGATGAATTAGAAAATAAATAAGAATTATTTTTTACTAAATGATGCTTTTTCCATCATATAGGGAAAGGCGGTAGTGTTAGAATATTATACCTTTTATGACATTTAGTACACAGCTGGCTGCAGTTAGAAACTCAAATATAGCATTTTGAATACTAGCTTTTTTATTGATGAAATTACCACTAATGTTTAATAATTAATTATTTGATCAAAGAATCTTGTAAATTAATAAGAGCACAAGCTGTAGTGATACAAAGATCCAACATACCAATAAGATTAGAGTTGACGACTGAATGCATCTTCAGCATACCAAACTCTCTAACTCTTCGGATCACCCGTTCTACATGAATACGAAGACTAGCTATTTGTTTTGTTAACCGAGCTTCTGCTTTAGATAATTTACAACCACTGCTAACACTAGGAGGCCTCATCAAAGTAAACCCTTTCAATGACAAGTAATGTGCAATA
Organism: Sesamia inferens; assembly: GCA_037179545.1. Taxonomy (NCBI): domain Eukaryota; kingdom Metazoa; phylum Arthropoda; class Insecta; order Lepidoptera; family Noctuidae; genus Sesamia; species Sesamia inferens. The sequence continues at coordinate 7,198,043 of CM073935.1, read as the reverse complement.
TTTTTGAACCCTCTATCAGCTAAAATGCAAGCATTAGGTGGCAAGCTATCTATGAACTTGCTATTCTCAACTAAGTTAACATCGCTTATCCTTCCTGCATATCCTTTTGATACAAAACTTACCACACCGTCTGGGGTACAAGCTATCAAGTATTTAATTGTATTTGTTTTTTTATACTCAGACCAGGTTAGTGCTTGATACATAGCCTTTTTCGGTTTTTGGATTTCAATTTCCAAGCAATCTATTATGCAAGTGACTTTATTAAATTTATGTCTAAAAGCAATGGGAAGATTTTGCTTAATACTTTTTGTTGGAAATTGTTGAATGAATGGTGAGAGCACCTCTACAATTCTTGGCATCTTGTTAAAAAATAAACTGCTTGCTTGAGTCACAGATAGATCAAAATCGTCAGCCAATTGAGAAAATGTTCTGTTTAATTTTATTCTCATTAAACATAATATAATATTTTGTTCAGAAATATTGGTATGTTTTTTAATCAAATCTATTAAAAAATACAGGTCCTTTGGTACTCCAATATAAGATCGTGGCTTATTTTTCACTTTAGCTAAAGTAGCTACCAGGTTAATTTTTTGTTTTATAAATTCTTCTTGAGAAGTACTCCCATCAGAAGTAGTCTTCGATTGACTACTTATTTTGTATGGAGAAGACTCATAATCAACTGTAGAACCTTCTGTTGCTGGTGTAAAAGAGTCATCACTCTCTTCTTCAAAAAAGTTCAGTTTTCTTTTTGCTGATAGTTTGCTTGTGCTTGCTTGGGATATATTCATTTTGAATGGTGAAGTTGCCGTGCACACTGTTGTCTTGAAAGGGGATGTTGTGCTATTTTTTCTTCTTGTACTAATTTGTACAAATTTACTTCGGTAGTGTGCCACATGACTAACTTGAATTGCCTTATGTTCCTGTGGTGGTATTACTTGGATCGCTTTATCATTACCACACTTATGTTCAATAGTCAGAATATCTGAAATTATAATAAAATGGTATTAATAATGATTTCTACCAATTTAATTTTTAAACTGATCAGCTATGTGTGTACATAATACAGCTATCTATTTTTATCTAAGATGTTTACTTCTCCCAGTTAGGCAAAACTTTGTGTTTTTGGTCTGAGCTTCCTATTGATCAACATTCAAGAGACTGGTAAGTATAGGAGACCAGTTAAAATAACTCACCTTGGCCACTGGACGACGACAATGGTGTATCACATGTCTCATTAATAGTGGTCTCTTCAATCTCCTTAATTATAGATAGTCTTTGCCGTTTCATAAAGGCAGCGCGAGGTCCACTTTCAGTGAAGGTTCGTTTTCTCCCTGGCTGACAATCGAATCTCGATGGAATACAATTCGGTCTCATGCGAATTCGTTTGACCGAGCCCATTATTTTCAATTGTGTATAGTTCTCCATGTCATTTTCCAGCTACAACATGAAATAAATTACATGAAACACTATAAAACATAACCTATAAAATATTAGTTTTGTAATGACAAGAATTTATTTTCACATGTTTATATGAGCTATTAAACTGCATACGTACATCGAAATGATCCTCACAAAAATAGTATTTCGTTTTTGTGGACCTCTTCGGATCTCTTCGTGCTAATTTCAACCAAGTATTTCTCATTTTTAAATCTGTTGGCACTTGTATCCATAACTTTTCCGGTGTTTTAACACTTGTATTCTTACATTCAGACACAAGACACCAATGATAAGGACTATAGCCACTAGAACTCATTATTTATTTCAAAAATATGTTTATTTCTTTCAGCGAAGCGTAATGTTTACAATGCCCGTGACGTCACAGACATGGCGGCCTGAGAATTGGCGTTTTCGCGCCCAAATTTGAATTGTAAAATTAAAACACGTTTTTATGAAATAATTGGAATAAAAAAAATGTATTTATATTTTTTTGTGGTATTTTATCAATAACAGATTAAATTAAAACACTTTTTGAATTAGACTGTAATACCCTATTATATTTTGAAGAGTAAGCACTTATCCAATATTATAAATAGCACATCGTCGCTTAAGTTCTAACACCGCGTAACTCAAAATAATGAACTTTTCAGGAGACTAAAAAAACTGTCTGAGTTTGTAACTTACACTAAAAGTAAATATATTTTTCATCGCAAACACTTTAAAATGGTTGAATTATAAGATTTTGGTGACATTGCCAAAAAAAAAAAAATTATTTTTAACCAAATTGTTATTGTTTTTTTTACAGACAAGACAAAAAGCCAGATGACGGGCTGAGACTCTATGAAGCCAGATATTTAACTATTATAAGAGCTGCTTCAGTTGATCAACCAACGTTTATAAAAGGAATATGTAAGGCTTCGATGAAAAAAATATTATACGAAGTAAATATAAAAATACAAGAAAATGGCTACATTGTCGAAACTTCCTGTGAATGTGTTGTAGGTGGTGGCTCATTGCAAACATGTAGCCTTAGTACTTTATGCGGTCATGGTGGCGCACATGGTGCGTGAAAAAATTATTATTAAACACCAAATTCCAACTGAAAAATTGCAAACTTTTCATGTCCCCAAATCGGTATTTACCTCATCACCTATTAAAACATCGAAACTGTCAAAAAGAAAAATGGAAAATGTCATTTTTTCACCATGTATGATGAAAGTAGATGATAAAGAATATAATAAAAGGTTTAAGAGTTTAACTACGAACTACACAGGGTTAAATATGCCTCTGAAACAATTATATAAGCCGGCAAATCCATATAGAGTAGAATGAGACCATTCTTACTGTAAAACTTCTGCACAGGAAGTATTATTAAACAGCTTAGATCTAAACTCAGTTAGTCTGGATAAGGCATCTGCCATTGAAAAAGAGACCCGTTGCCAAGCTTACAATGCAGAGTGGTTTAAGAGAAGTATGGATCACTGCAAGCAAATTTCACACAATCTGCCATTTAAACGAAGAGAACCTTCAAAAATTTGCTGAACAACGTATGAACCGGCGTGAATTTAAATCCAAGGCTACAAACCATGGAATTCTTAATGAAAAGGTAGCTCTACAGCAATACATGGAAGAAACAGATTTACAAATAACTCAGTGTCGACTGTTTATTTCATGTGAACGTCCGTACTTGGCAGCATCACCAGATGGCCTACTCGGTGAAGAGACTGTCATTGAAATTAAGTGTCCATATGCAAGTAGACATCAAAAAATTAGTCCACTGACAGTATTTAGTTAAAGGACAACGTGATGGTGATCTGAGTGCTGTACTGCACTGGTAGAAAATATTGCAACATTTTTTATACATTTGTAGACATGAAAATTATTTTTTTGGAAAGGGATGATGATTTTATTCACGAAATGATAATAAAATTAGATTTTTTTCTATGAAAATTTCTTTAAGAAGGCTCTTTTTAATAATTTAAGTATTTATAAGAATTATTTGGAAATAATAATAAAAAAACATTAAAGTATAAACTATTTATTTTTATTTCATAATTCCTTCTTAAAGTTACAAAGCATAAAACAGATGAAAAATATTCTTGATAACAATGGCACATAAAAAGGATTAACTTCTGTTTTTAATATTTTATATGTTTTGGTCAGCTGAATAAGGCGTTCAATATGTATACGATTCTTTGACAAATGTCGATCATGCTTTAGCTTTCCACCGGGTAATTGAGTCAATCCCCTTAAAAATGTTGGAGTTTTGAACAGAAACATTTGTATGCTCAAATAAATCCTGAACATTAAACCCGCGATCTGCGAGGATCAAATCATTTTCTTCACATAGGTTTATGAGGACACCTCTCTGTTAATTGACGATCACTAATGGAGCCAGCATATCCTTCACAACAAAATGATAACAAACCTCCAGGTGTCGCATCCACTAGAAATTTAACTGTGTTGTGGTGTTTATAGCTACTAAATGTTGCTTGTTGAGCAGTGGGATTTGTTGGTTTTGTGATAAATATCTTAGTAGCATCTAGCATCCACTATTACTCTTGTCGATGTCTAGTCGATGGATGATATTGCTTAAATGTTTGGGGCATATAGTAATTTACTAAATTACGGTCAGGCCAGATTCTAACATGTGACCACAATTCATGTACAAAATTGACCCATGTTATGAAGATATTTCCAACTTCTGTTTTGCTGCTGGCAAAAATTTTGGCAAGTCTTCCTTGTGTCTTCTTAATTTCTTAAACAGCAAAAATTGGTCTTCAATGCTCATATTTAGAACTTGACTGAAATTATAACGTAAATGATTTTCCATGGGTAGTTATGTGGACAAAAGTAAATAAAATTTATTTATGTTCTCTAGTCCTGTATAGATCAGAATATGAATATACAAAATTTGAATCTGACAAAATATCATCACATGAAAATAATCTGCATATATGAGACGTTTTTTTAACAGGCATTTGAGAGCTACATTCAGCAGTTTTTACTTCTACTTCTAATGCCGCTCTGGAACAGTTTCTATACTTTCTTGAGAAAAAAGTTGAACACCATAGTCTACGGAGAGTTCTTGTGTTGTCTCCAGGAATAATTCCCTTCTTGAGTGACGTCTTATATATCGCTGCTCGCTAGGTGTTGAAGCTGAAGAATTTGTCTTGTTCCATGCGAAAACAGAAGGATTCGCTGTCTTTTTCAAATGTCGGTGCACTTGAGGTTGTCCTATAATAAAAGTAAAAAATATTTTTAGTCTTATTCTACACCCACAATTTATTATTCAAGGCAGAAAATATACAATAAAAATCAAATAAAATCACAAACCAGTGGACGCACTAATGCCTTGGAAATCAGTTTCTTTGAAGAGGCTAGAACATTACCTCGAATTAGCAGAGGCCTTAAAGTTGCGGATCTTCGTCGCCTTTTCCCATAATTTCTTCATCCGCATATCTTTAGGGAAGGAGTGATTTCCATTATTATTACAACCAATTGCTACACAACGGGGCATATTTTTTACATTTTTATAAACAACGAAAACTCGAACAAATTACAAAGGGTTTTGACAGTTTGGGTCAAACGATATCAGCGCCTCTAGTGGCGAGATTTGTCAGTTTTCTTCCCCATTAGTTTAGTTTTGTTACCTTCTTAAGGGAATTAAGTAGTAATAATGTCCATACCAACATAAACAATATTTGCTTAAATCCGGAATTACATTCCGGGAAAATGGCTTATCCACGTTCTTCTTTCTGTGAACATTTATGATACAAGTACCAAAAATTAATCCACCTATTGCGATCACTGGTCATAATTGAAAACAAAAAAGAAAATTTGTGTACTGTAATTGCAAGTACATCGATGGAACGCTCAAAAGCTCGCTGAAACGCTCGTATGGATGAAGTCGATGCTCTGCGCGACGACAAAAAGAAACTCCAATATAAGATAAAACTTTTAAGTTAAAAGGCGGGAAAAGGTGATTGAAAATCTGAAATCGACTACAGGTCTAATTAAAAAAAAGACGTGTGGCACTCGGGGACTGCCGCGGTAAAGCTATTGCATAGCATTTTGTATCAATTTATGCAATTTTAATTATTTATTTATTTTATTTATGCAGTATTTCTTTTTCTTTGATATTAATTCAAGTTACACTTTTTGAGCGTGGTGACCGATAAGAAAACAAATTTTTCTTTTATTAAATAAATAAAAAGTTAATATTATTTAAAATATTTTTATTATGTTACAATACATGAGGGTTTTATTACCTTACAGTAGCTGTTGGTTATTCAGGAATATTTATCATTGAAACTACAGATTTATGATAACTGAAATAAGAAACATAAGTTTGCGACTTAATATCCTCTAAATACCTAGAAAATACCGCGTCAATGGTGGTCCCATATTTTGTTGTGGACTCTTGTGGATCATCATTCATTTTCAAATTCAATGTTTTTGATAGAAAAGTTGTCAACCGCTCTGATTTTTTATCAGCGAAGTTAATGTTGAAATCGCCAGCCAAGATAAGTGGAAATTTATTACCATTTGTACAAAGTATTTTCGAGCCTTCTTCAGTGTACTCCAGTAAAGTGCGATGAATAAAATGCTCTACCTCGTCCAATTTTGGATTCGGAGAAATGTAAATTGCTACCATAACTATTTGTAGGCCATTTCTAAGTTTGCATAAGCACGCACAAATATCTCCAACAACTGAGCGCCTAACATTAACATCGCTAACGTGTGCAATATTTATTTCAATATTCGGAGTCATCATATTAGTAATATCATTTTTATTTTGGTAAATAGCTACCCCACCTTTTGAAACAGTATCTCGGTTGAACTGAACAATACAATTAAAATTAGGTATTTCAATTGGATTATCATGCGTCATGCAAGTTTCGGTAAGAAGTAACACATTTGTTTGTCTCTTAACTGAATCTTGTAAATCGTATTTATGACTATTTAGACTTTGGCAGTTGAAAGTCTTTATTGAAATGCCATTTCTATTACTAATGAAATCTAATACACTTTGAGCAATCGTCTGAACACTATTTAAAGACTAGTCTTTTGAATTCTTGCAACAATAGAAAAAACGGCCGCGTGAGCACTTTTTACTCTATAAAATCACGCGCTTTTATTTAGTAAACAACACTATAAATAATTTAAAAGTCCAATGAAAAATTAGCGTGACATTCATCTTAGCTTTTCCGTTAAAAAAAAAGCTATTTTATGAAAACACTACTAAAATAATTTGAATAAAAGTACTTAAAAATTAATTATATGAAAAGTTTTTAAGGTAGCCATGACAACGTCGATGACGTCTATGACATATCTCTATAGAAGACCTATTTCAGAGAGACAATTAATCGCAAGTTTAGCACATCGCGACTATCAGTAACATGGCAAGTGTGTAGAACTGAGTTCGCGCCCTGCAATATGCATGCTCTTTTTGAAAATCTATAAATTGTTTTCAAAAGATGTAGTCGCACGCACACAAACATACCGTGCCGAAGACTGCCGAACTGAAACGACGTTAGACGATGGGGAGCGTGAGGTTTTTTCGTTACGGAATTTCTGGATTCGGTCCCCGCGCTCAAGACCCGCGATAGAAGCTATGCAATAGCTTAAAAAGATGTGATGACTATGACGAAGTTGAAACCGTACTTGTTCATAATTTTATGAATATTCACAAACATTTTAACAATAAGAAATCAGATAAAACTATTAGGCAGGGCTGTCCAAACCACGGCCCGCGGTTTAGATTATTGCGGCCCATTGAACCTTTTTTTAACCGACTTCATAAAAAAGTCCGGTTCGGTTACACCGACTACAAAGAGGTCTGTAGGTGTACCCACTGCATATAATAATACTTTATTTTAATTAACACATTGAATGCCAAATAAATGGTCAGATCATTATTGGTTCCCACCATACAAATGGTCTTGTACGTAATACTACGTACTCGGCACCCCATTTAAAAATGGCATGTATGGTGCCTAATACGCAATATAACGTAGATTGGCACCACACTACATATACATATATATTTTACACGGGGTGCCGAGTACGTAGTATTACGTAGAAGCCCATTTCATCTTATATCCCTTTCCCACCTAGATCACGCCACCCGATTGAATTATTGCGTCATCCTCAGTGTGGCGCGCTGCGTATACGGTGAAATACAGGTTGAGTTAGGTTAATTTTTCGCCATGCCACGTGGATGCGGATCAAATCGTCGTATTTTACGTGGTCATCGTAATATACGTTCAGGGCGACAGCTACAAGAACATCAAATTTCTGCTGTACTTTGTGAAGATGAATCCTCAGATGACGGGGATTTTTCTCCGGGGTTCGGTGATGATTACGATCCTGAGCTGGATGAAAGTCAAAATTCTTCCACTGAAAGTGATTCATCTGATGAGCCCGATGAAGAGGCACCACGAACAGCGACGTCTCCACCGCCTGGAGACGACGGGCCATCTTGTGATCCAGACTTTCAATGGAAAACAGATTCAGCAAGACCGCAACGATTTCCGTTTTTAGGGGAAGCAGGTATAAAGACCAATTTTACTTCTTCGCCGAGTGCTTTGGCTGATTTATTTTTTTCTAATGAGTTTTTGGGTTCAATGGTGCAAGCAACTAATAATTACGCTCATCGCATGGCTGGTCCCTTACAAAAACACGCACGCTTTAGATACTGGAAAGACACCAATATCACAGAAATGCGCAAGTTTGTTGGTATGTTGCTATATATGGGATTGACTAAGTTACCTACAATTGCTCATTACTGGAAGTTAGATCCGCTTTACAACTTGCCACTTTTCAGACAAATCATGAGTAGAAATCGATTCCAAATATTGCTGCGATATTTACACTTTTCTGAGAATGACGACGCATCGATATCAAGACTTCATAAAATACAACCAATACTAGACAGGTTCAACAATGTTATGGCTGATCTCTACTATCCTGAAGCTAATCTGAGTATTGACGAGTCGATGGTTCTGTGGAGGGGTAGATTAGTTTTTCGCCAGTATATAAAGAATAAAAAACATAAATACGGAGTAAAATTATACGAACTCTGCGAGTCTTCAGGGATAGTCATGAAAATACGTGTTTATAAAGGAAAAAGTGAAAGACCACCACCTGGCATTCTCCACAGCACGGAAGTTATACTAGATCTAATGGAAGGATATTTAGATAAAGGTCACATAATATACGCAGACAATTTTTACAACTCCCCGGATTTGACTAGGCGTCTTAGCGAAAGAAAGACATATATATGTGGGACACTTCGGAAAAAGCGAAAGAATCTTCCTAAGGATGTTACCAACGCCAAGCTGAAGCGTGGAGAGTTAGCTGCTAAAAGTTGTAACGATATCACTGTTTGTAAATGGAAGGACAAACGTGACGTTCTGGTGATTTCAAATAAACACCGACTTCAGCATATAAACGTTACGAACAGAAACGGAAAAGTCTCATTGAAACCTAACATTGTTGCAGACTATAATCTAGGTATGTCGGGCATTGACAGAGGAGACCAGATGGTCTCTTATTACTCTTGTCTGAGAAAGACACTTAGATGGCACAAAAAATTAGCACTGCACATCTTTGAGGTTTATGTTCAAAACGCGCATAGATTGCTACGTTTGAAAGACGGCACATCTAAAATACGGCTCTTGAAATTTCGAGAAGATTTTGTGAAATATCTATTGGGACTAACCTGTGGTGATATTACTCCCACAGCTGCAGAAGCACCTGGACCACAAATACTGCAAGTACAGCCTGAACAAGATCAGTCAGACCCATTGCTGTTACCGCCTGGGCCATCTGTATCACCTGCATCGCCAGTTGTTCATAATAGTCGTAGCCCGTTGAGAAATTTTCATTATTTAGAAAAACTCCCACCTACTGCCAAAAAGGCTGTTCCAGCGAAGCCTTGTCGTGTCTGCACCAAAAATAAAAAACGAAAGGAGTCATCTTTCGTATGTGCCACTTGCCCGGAAAAGCCTGCCTTGTGTGTTGTCAACTGTTTCTACACTTACCACACTGATCCTCGTTTTGCATAATGTTATAAAAAAAATTATATTGTTGTTTTTAGAAAATTTTGATTATATTTTGATGTGATTAACGATCTCAGTTTAGTTAGTATTAGTTATAAAACTAAATTTATATCTCATTATAAAACTGTCCTTTTTTGCCCTAAAGTGCCTTAGAAATTTTGTGATTTAAAAAGTTTTAAAATAATAAAGTTACTTTTTTTTCATGTCATGTCTTATTTGAGATGCCAACGATCCTAAAACCGTCCTTTCCAGGAAGCCTAATAGCACAAACACCCATTTAAATGGCAAGAACATGCTACGTTGTATTACGTAAGGTACCTGCGCCAAAGATGGCCCGCTTTCGTAAATTCATATTAATTGAAGTTCGACTGTGCTAAAATTTCGTGCCTACGTTTGGTTTGTTCCATAAACAAAACTGCAACTTCATGTTATAAGAAGGGTTCCGCCATTTTCGCAGTGGTTGAAAGTTTGTCACTGACATTGCAAATGACTAGCGTTTAGTAATCCCATATGCTTAAAATGTCTACTATTACTTAGAAAAATCAAATTAAGGGTTAACCCTTAATTTGATTTTGTTCACTGTGAGAAACATATGAGAAAAAAAATGATTTCGTTATATTTTTACACCAAATTCGTATTTTTTGTAATATTATCATACCATGTATAATATTTTTTAATAGTAAAAAAATAGTCTACGCACCTGGCAACAAATTTACTTGTCATTGTCAAAGCAAAATGTCGGCGCCTCGCAGGTCGTCTATGTTCCGCAAGGTAAATATAAAGACTTTACTTGATTTTCTATTTTTTCAAGTATTTTAATGCTTTCACTAACTTATCTAGACTATTTATTATATTTTGGTGTGTGAATTATGTGCCTTTATATGAATCCTCAAGTTTTATGACCCGCTAAAAGCTTATGTTTATTGTGATGAACATTGCCAAATAACCTATAAAGTACCTACAATTTGTTATGTTCATCACGGTAAACGATGCCAAATACCTAATGAGTTCGTGACGCTCAGCCAGCGCGACTGGTCCCACCACAGCCGAGACCGGCGCAGAAAGGCTGCAGCGCAAAGCCGCCGAGGAAAAGGCGAGGAAGGCGAAGGCGGGTACCACCAGTCCGGAGGACCGAGCCCGGTCCAAAACCCACCTTAAGGCCATCGGAACCTTCCTCGATGCACTGCTGCCAAAAACCAGTCCTACTACACAGACTGAGAGGCTGGAGAGGGCGGTGGAAAAAATGAAAAAGCCACTTATCAAAAAGCAGGAACCGCCGCGACCCATACCAACCAGGGCGGAGAGGGGGCAAGTCAGCCCGCCGACCCTGGCCGTCACCTCAGGCGCCACGGACCACGTGAAGAGCGCCTTTCTCGAGTTCCTAGCTGTTGTCAGGGCCACGTTAGAGGTAAACCTGGCAACATGCAAAAGGATCCTCCAGACCTACCTTAATGAGAACGGGGGTCTGCTGAGGGTCTTACAGGAACCAAGCAAGAAGATCCTCCAGACCTACGAACGCGAGAACAGGGGTCTGTTGAGGGGCTTGCTCGAGAAAGCGGACGCTGCGGTGTACGACAGCTCCAAATCCCAGGTCTTGGCAGGGGACATGGAGGGGTCGTACATGGCGGCCTACTGCGCGTCGCGAGGTTTCGTGTCCCTCGATGAGGAGGAGACGGAGCGCAGAGGGAAAATGACCTTCAAAACACCGAAGGAAGACCCGGTGGTGGTTGTCGCGAAGTGCACCAGAATTATGCTCGACGAAAGGGTTCTCGAAAAGGCAAAGTCCGTTTCGGGAGACCTGGAGTCGGGGGTGCATTGGGCGATACCCAGCATCGAGTGGGTAAACGGGGTGCCGGGTTGCGGGAAGTCAACCTGGGTGATAGGTCGCTTCGACGAGGAGAGCGACTTTGTGGCAACCACGACAGCCGAAGCTGCCAAGCAACTGAAGGGACAGCTGGAGAGCCGTTACGGCCCTCGAGCTAGAACTAGGGTGCGCACAATGGCCTCAATTTTAGTAAATGGGTTCAGAAACAGGGATAGATGCCGTCGCCTAATGGTCGACGAAGCCCTAATGAACCACTTTGGGGCTATAGTGATGGCAGTTAGGCTGTCTGGAGCGAGCGAAGTCGTTCTCATCGGCGACGTGAATCAGCTGCCATATTTGGACAGGGAGAACCTCTTCGAGCTGAGGTACGCCCAAATCTGGTGGCTGGAGTCACCCGGGACCTCCTATGCACGCACCGGAACCCCATGGACGTACCATTTTCCCTCAGCGAGGTATATCCGGGAACCTACTCCTCTATGACGTCGCTGTCGCGGGTCCACTCCTTGAGCGTCGCAGCGTTCACGGGTGCGCAAATACCAGCAACCGCCGAAAACACCCTATTCCTGGTCCACACGCAGGGGGAGAAATCCTCTCTCGCCGACCAGGGGTACGGTTCGGGCGAAGGGTCGCGCATCCTGACCATTCACGAGGCCCAGGGACTGACCTACGACAGCGTCGTCATAGTCAACACCAAAACCCAGCGGCTCCGCTTACATGAAAGCGTTCCCCACGCGGTAGTCGCGGTGTCAAGACACAGGTCAACCTGTGTCTACTACTCGGACGACACCGACGACGCCATTGGGCGTTTCGCCCGTAAAGCAATGGATGCGTCCGCCAAAATGGTCATCGATTACAACCTTAAGATGGCCATGCATCACAGGGACGTGGCAGTCGTGGGCGGCCTGATGGGGGCGGTGAGGGCCCTTAGCGAGCGAAAGAGTGGCTCAGAAGTGTGATGACAAGTACAATAGATAAAATACATCTAAATATCTTAATCACAAAACAGTGATAGTGTGAAAAATTTTGGGTACCAGATAACTGTAAAACAATAAGAACTACATTAATAATAGTACAGCACCGCGCCTCGGCACCCGTGTATCCCCCTGGGAGGGCACGGGTGTCGGGGCGCGGGTAGAGATAAGGAACTAGATATAATAATTAACATAATGTAACTAGTATATAGATAATCATAATGTTATAAAATAGCGCCTCGCCTCGGCACCCGTGTACCCCTCTGGGACTGTACGGGTGTCGAAGTGAGGCTTAGGTTATAAAATAGCGCCTCGCCTCGGCACACGTGTACCCCTTTGGGACTGTACGGGTGTCGAGGTGGGGCGTAGGTTAAGGACTATAAATAAGTTATAGCTATAGAAAATAAAATAGTGTTAGACTAAACAATAGCAAATAAGGGAATGTAATAAAAAAAAAAATAAAAAAAAAAAAAAAAAAAAAAAAATCATACAACAATAATATAAAATAACAAAAATAGTAATATATACATTTGTAACCCTAATATAAGTTAATTAATGGACTCATAGTTTTTAAGGAAAATGTAGTTCCTCAGCGGGCCCAATTGTGATGGGGTGTCCCCGCCTGAATTAAATAAAATAATAATACATGTAAACAAAATAAACCTATAAAAAAGAGTGCGGACGACCATGTCCGCAGACTTATTACTCATTTAAAAAAAAAAAAAAAATACCTAATGATAAATTAATCCAAAATAGTTATGTCTTTTTTTTTTAACATTTTGAAGTTATGGGTTTTATTTTGCTTATTTCAGTATTTTCTGTTGCCAACAGCATACTTTGCATGGACGCACGGCAAAAATATTGGCGCTTGTGCCTATACAGCATGCTCCCTCAGATACCAGTGATAGGTCCGACATGGACATTGAATTGGCAGATCTGCATACTCCAAGTTTAGCTTCATCATCATCACCATCTCTAGATTCATCTTTAGAGCGAATGCATATTTTAAGCAGTCCTGAACCTGATGCTGAAGATCATGACACTGGGGACGATCCACCTGAATTTGATTTTACAGAAACATCATTGCAATTGACTCCAGTTCTACGTCAAATTTGCCCAGCTACGCCGACTAGAGAACCGAACTACGAGAACATACCTTCCTTATCTTCTTTACCATCTCTTCCGTCTGAAGCCCCTTTATCAACTCCTGAAAGTGCTACCAGGAAAACTCGAGCCCAAAGGCACATTACTCCAGTGCTGGCTAAAAGACGAAAGAAAGTTCCGAAATTTGTACTAACCTATAAATGGAAAAAAAGCGTCACCTTCCGTCACCAAGCTACAATTAAAGAAAACCAAGACCATAATATAATGAATGCCTCTTTCCTGCCCACTGCAGATTCCCTAGAATTTTTTTTTTTTTCTTCAGCCATTGTGACCGATATTACCGTACAGTCAAATCTATACTCTGTTCAAAAAACTGGCAAATCTATTCAAGTGACAGATGACGAAATGCGTGATTTAATATTTTGTCAGTTGTTAGATATAAGTATAAATAATTCATGGATTTTATTAAAAAAAAAAAAAAAACTAACGACAGAAAAAAAATGTCTTTGAAAATATTTTGGCAAGATCTATATCTAAATTTAACAAAAAAGAACCGGTCTGTACGTTCTCACTCTATCGTTGAAAATTCAACAATAAATAACCCTAAGTTACCCAGGCCCATTAGCCCCATACGTTTCGACAATATTTGCCACTTTCCTAATACAAAAGAAGACATGGGGAGGTGCAGATATTACCTAAAAAATACTACTGTGTACTGCATGAAATGTAATATAAGACTGTTTTGTTACCGGAAAAAAATCTCGTAATTGTTTTCTCAATTTTCATACAAAATAATACTAAGTTTTTTTGTGAAATGCTAGAAGAGGCTCTATTATGTTATAAAAGATATTTTGTTATGTCTTTGTTTTGTTTTTTATATAAATAAAAATATTTTGTAAACCGCACTACCTGTTTGAATGTGTACCCTAATTTGATTATGTTCATCACAGTAAACATTACAATAAAGTGGTATTTCTCGACAGATTTGGCAATGTTCACTCTGATGAACATTGGTTTCCTGGAAACCTGAAGGTCGCAACATTTTTTTTTTATTTTTTCTGGATTCCTTACTACCCTAAACTTATAAATATACTTAAATTTTACATATATATAACACATTGAACCTCTGCCAAATTAAGGGTTAATGACCACGAAAACTATTATAACAGACTGATTACTTAAGAATCTTTTATGTTAGGTTAAGTTTAACGTATTTATATATTTTTTGTTTTGATAGTCTATAAATTATGTGATGAAAATCGGACCATGATAAGTACCCATGTTCTTAAAAAGGCCCACTTTAGAGGTTTTTAAAAACATATTTTTTGTTAAAGAAATTTTATAAAACAAGTTAATTTATGTTGATTTTATTCGCAAATAAATTATTCATATTGTGAGAATGTTTATTTATGTTTTTAACTTAAATATTTTTATTTATTTCATTAGAGCAAAAAATGGGCCTTACAAGGCGCAGGTACCTTAGTTGGCCTCTAGCATCAATAGTGCCTACGCAATATTGCGTAGTTGGCATTCAATGTGTTAATAATAGCTTTAATTTAGTTATTTTATTTATTTCTTGTCACATTTTGTATGAAAGCAATTATTATTCAGATTTTAGTTCATTATCTTC
This sequence comes from Sesamia inferens, assembly GCA_037179545.1. Taxonomy (NCBI): domain Eukaryota; kingdom Metazoa; phylum Arthropoda; class Insecta; order Lepidoptera; family Noctuidae; genus Sesamia; species Sesamia inferens. Next base: position 7,183,010 of record CM073935.1, on the reverse strand, counting down.
TTTGTTCGAAGTTTTAAATACATTAATGAGCAAACTATTTTTCTCGCGACGAAATTCAAACGTTTTGGGTATGTTCGATCACGTCGCTCACATCACTGTTGACTCGAGAATTCGGGGAATTCCCCGAACTCAAAATAGGTACCTACCGCGCATCGTTCATTGGGCATTTGTTTGTCACTTGTCATTCAACGCAATGAAAGTTTTGATTGCGCAAGGTTACTCTCAGGTTATTAAAGACTTTTACATTATTTTAAAGTTTGGTATTACGTTGTTCACTTTGTGTTTGAGTATATTGAACTTTCATCATGTCTACAAAGAAGAGGAAGTTAAGTGAAGAAAATCGTACATTCAATGCGAAATGGGAGTTAGACTACTTTATCTCCAACAATAACAATAAAATTCAGTGTTTGATTTGTATGCAAGTTTTATCTGTAAGTAAAGAATATAATGTTAAGCGACACTATACTTCTTTACATGAAGAAAAGTATAAAAAACATGTCGGTGAAGCAAGAAAAGTTATGGTGGCTGAGTACAAAAAAAAACTAATACAGCAAACAAGTATGTTTTCAAAAGTAAGTACTGAGAATGAACAAAGCTTGGCTGCCTCATATGAAGTTTCATTACAATTAGCCAGAGCAAAAAAAACATTTAGTGATGGAGTTTTAATAAAAAAATGCGCAGTTGAAATGGCTAAACGCTTTATGCAGCCGAAATTAGCGGAAAAGTTTGAATCTGTTGCATTATCTCATCAAACGGTGGCGCGACGAATAGAGGACATGGGTAATTATATTACAAAAAAAAATATGTGATTACTTTGTAGATTGCGAATACTATTCAATATGTTTGGATGAAAGTACCGACCAGACCGATGTCAGTCAATTAATAATCTTTAAACGTTGCATTTCCAAAGATTTTACAATCACGGAAGAAATGCTGGATTTAATACCATTTCATGGAACAACTAAAGGCAGTGATATATTTGAAGCGGTTAACAAAACTATAGTAGAATATGGAGCATTTCGTAAGTGTTCTTGTATTGTGACCGATGGGGCAAAAGCTATGACCGGGACAGTGACAGGATTCGCGGGACTTCTAACACAAAATGGCATTGATTGCCCGTTGTTGCATTGTATTATACATCAGGAAGCCTTGTGTGGAAAATCTTTGCGTCAAATGAATGCTATGAAAGTTGTTATAAGGATAACCAATTTGATTAGAGATGGAAACAGGGCATTGAAACATAGAAAATTTAGAGACTTTTTAAGTGAAATCGATGCAAACTATGGAGATTTACTATTGCATTCGGAAATCAGATGGCTAAGTGCTGGCCAGTGCTTGCAACGCTTTTTCGCCTTAAGAAAAAAAAATACCTTTATTTAAAAAAAATGAGATATCATCTGACACTTCTGAACTACAAGATAAAATGCGAGATCCTCAGTTTCTGGCTGATCTTGCGTTTTTAACTGATATGACGCAACACTTGAATGAATTAAATTTAAAATTGCAAGGTAAAAACCTCAATATAGCCAACATGTACGGAAATGTGAATGGATTCAGAAGTAAACTGAAATTGTTCAAAACGTCTCTACAAAAAAATGATTTTTCTTTTTTTTTATGTTGAAAGAAGAACATTATTTAGAAATGAAAAATTTTGAAGAATGTAATTTTTTGGACCACCTCAAATACATGGACGAAATAATCGTCGAATTTGAGCGGCGTTTTGCAGATTTTAAAAAAATTGAGAGTGATATAGCTCTCTTTACTCATCCATTAACGATCGCAGTTGCGAGTGTGAAGATTGATTATCAACTGTAACTGTTGTGATCTGCAATCAGACCCCTTTTACAAGGGCAGAACAGAAACAGGAATTAATTTTTTTAAGCTCCTCGCTGAACTTTTCCCGAAACTGACGAATTTCGGGCAAAAAATGGGCTCGATGATGGGCAGTACCTACCTTTGTGAAAGTGCATATTCAACAATGAAGTTTATTAAATCGAAATACAGGTCTTCATTGACAGATACTTCACTTAAACATGCACTGCGCCTAGCTACCACTAGTATTGAGGTTGATGTTGACAGAATTGTAAAAGACAAATTAATGAAAAAGTAGATAATAAAATAACGATATTACGTATTATACTTTTATTTTAGTATTTATTTTAAGTATTTTATTTTTATAAATATTTTGCGGCCCACCAATGTATTTAGTCTTTTTTATTGGCCCTGGGTCCCATCTAGTTTAGACACCCCTGCTATTAGGTATAGCGATGAATTGAAATCCTTTTCGTTAACTTTATATTTCTATTCCGCTAAAGCATATGTGTTTTTAAGAAATTATGTTTGTTTACCGCATCCATCCACTTTGAGACAACTTTTACCTACCCGTGGTTGAGGGACAGGGTTTATGTTTAAGTTTTAGAATCATTAAATATATTGGCCCAACAAAAAGATTACTTAAAAAATGTCAGTCTTGTATATGATACTATGTCCAAAAGATCAGCCTTAACTTATGAGAAAAAACTGGGGCTATGTTGATTTTGGGGGAATCATAAATGATGATTCAGAATCTTTAGCCACATAAGCACTAGTATATATGATAGTAGCATATGGAGATATAATTTCAATGTTCGATTGCATACTTTTTCGTTATTAAAATATCTGCCAGTATTCAGGCTCAATTAATTCTGACAGCTATGAGACTTAAATGATATAACTGTTCGTTCCATAACTTGTGACGGTACGATGACAAATATAAAAACATACCAGATTTTAGGATGTAATTTTGCAAACAGTGATTTGAAAACCTTTTTTAAACATCCTATAAGCGCTCGATCCGCTCCACATATGATAAAACTAGCACGCAATATTTTTGCAGAATGTAATATTACCTCGGAAAAGGGTAAAATTGATTTTAAATATGTAAGAAATTTGCATGATTTACAGAACAAAAAAAAACTAGCCGTCCAAGTTCTGAGCAACTCTGTTGCTGAAGCAATCGAATTTTTAGCAAGAAGTGGACAACAAGATTTTGTCCGAAGTGAGGCAACCATAGAATATACAAGGATTATGGACCGTATTTTTGACATATTAAATGCTAAAAATCCTTTTGGAGTAGGCTATAAATCCCCTTTAAGATTAGCAAACAAAAATTTCTAGCTGAACAGCACAAATGAAACACAAGAAACATTTGGAAACATTAAAAGTTAAATAGTAAGAATATATTAACCCATAGGCGTGAAACTTTCGCCCTTGGGTTGATTGCATCAGTATTACGGATTTGGTTAATGATCTGTTGAGTGATCATGAAAATAACATGCATTATTTCTTACCATATAAGTGTTCTCAAGAACACTTAGAAAGGATTTTTTAATGCATCAGAGCATGCGGTGGTTTAAATGATAAACTGAGTGCACTTCAGGTTTATAATGAGAAAATTACTGTTTAGAAAAAGCTTTTTTTTTTTTTTAGTTGCTGCAACCCAAAATTCAAAAATAATTGCTGATGACACAGTTTTACAATCTACTCCAGTATTTAATTTGAAAAAAGAAAATAAATCACAGTATCATTATACTGAAGACGAAAACGATGATCACAATATAGATGATTTAGTACAACTAATTGATAGCACGATTATTTCGGATTTCAAAGATAATATTTTATATTATACAAAAAATTAAATTAATAAAAAAAATAAAATAAGTGTAACCACTGTATTGCGTCATTATTTAGCGAAAAATATGAATCAGATCATACACATTTCATTGATATTTGTCAATTATCGTCTTTTACAGCATTTGTTGATAGAGGTAAATTGACATTTGTTAGTAAATTTACAATTGATGTAATAAAATATTACGAAAAATTTTTTTAATTGAAACGCAACTGAATGAATTGAAAATAAATCAATAAAAAAAGATTAATTCTTTTAGTGCTACAAATTTTTTTGTTAGTGGATAGAACTCTTTGATTATCCATTAATATATTATTGATATTTTAATCACCCTACTCAATTAATAAGTTGCAAAGATTACACGATGTTGTATTGTTAGAAAGCATCAGAAATCATATTTTGATTTAAGGCTATTTAGCCATGCCAATCAAAAAAAAAAAAAAATTGATATGATAGGACAGCGCTTCACGTTGCGTCAGCGACTGCATAAAACTATTTTGTTTAACAATGTTTAATTATACAAAATAAGTAATCATGTTTCAAATGGTTCTTTATCAGAAGTCCGTTCACAAAAGAGCATTGGGCAACGTTGTATGTCTCGGGGGTTAAGAGCCGAGATAGAGTGCACAGTGTTATTTGCGTTAGACGGAAACACAAATAGTAGTTTAACAGATATAATTATGTAGATAGACAACATTACATGAGAGAGCCGGAACAGTGTTAGACATATTAGATTTTGTTGTCAACAACTTGACACGTTTTGCTTAATATTTCAAATATATAAAAATATACGTTTTACAGCCAGACTTTGTATATTGAGGTATACGAAGATCTGTGAGCTTGTGTCAGCGTGTAATGAATTGTGTCGATGTAATAAGGATTGTCAATGTGTGCAGTCAGTAGCAAAATTATGTCTTGTGTCGCTAGCTGCTTGGAAACTAATGTGTACATTTATATTAATAAACCGGTGTTAAACTGATTAGAACTTGTGGATTTTATTATGCCCTAACAGGTTATGGGCCCAGTGATCTATATACAATTGATTTCATGAATATTGGACAGTAAATAAAGTAAAAAGTTGCGGTGAAGTGTTAACGTGAAATAATAGACTTGCCCATTGCACGCGTTCATAGTGCGTATAAGTGGACTAGCCCAAGTTGTTTACAACTTAACATTTCGTTCGTGTTTTATAGACTGTGTTAACGCTAGAACATTATTATGGCTGCTTCTATTAAGATTGAACCTCTAAGTGCTAATAATTATGATACGTGAAAAATTCACATGAGGGCTATTTTGAAGAAAAATGATTTGAGGGAATTCGTATCAGGTACTGTGCCGCGACCGGCGCGTACCGACCCTAAATATTCAGAATGGGTGAAAATGGACGGAAAGGCAGAATCAGATATATTGTTGGCCGTCAGTCCTAGTGAGCTTGCAGCATTAGATGGTTTGGATACCTCAAAACAGGTATGGGATAAATTGAAATCAATGTATGAATCTAGCGGACCCGCTCGTAAGGCATCATTATTGAAGAGACTTGTACTGACGCGCATGAGTGAGGAAGATGATCTCCGAAAGCATATTGTAGATTTCTTTGATACTGTTAAAAAACTAAAAGAAATCGGTTTAGTTGTGATTGACGAATTATTGGCGATTTTATTGTTGTATAGCCTCCCAGATTCTTTCACTATGTTTCGTACTGCAATGGAATCACGGGATGAGCTACCTTCTACTGAGATACTCAAGGTGAAGATTCTCGAAGATTATGAAGGGTGAAAGGTCACTGTACATGACCAAGGTGCCATTTTGTCAAACGCACTAGTAAAGCGCATCAGAAAAGTTTTAAACAAGATAACACCTTATTAAACAATAAGGGACAAGAAGAATATTATCGTTGTGGTCGCAATAGTGATCGAATCGAATTAGTGCACGCCGTGACACATAATTGGTAACTCGTATTTTTCGATATCGCTAGAAAAACTAATTGTTGTTTTAATGCCGCCGACCGCGAAAAAGCGAAGTTGTAAGTTCACTGAAGACTTGCAAAAAGAATTTCCTTTCCTGCAAAAGTGTTTAACACCTTCAGAAGTGCGTTGCAATAAATGTAATGGATTATTTTTTGTTGCTCAAGGAGGCAGACACGATATACAACGACATTTGACGTCGGACAAGCATAAAAAGGCATTAATTATCGCAAGTACGTCGTCGTCACTAACTTCTTACTTCCGTCACGAAAAATACGATGATAAAGAAGCAGAGCTTGCATTAGCGGAGGGTATGTGGGCTTTCCATACGGTATGTCATAATCAAAGTTTTCGATCAATGGAATCGATTCCAATGTAACAATTCTACAAGTGTAATAAACCAGTCTAATTATCTAAAGTCTTTAATATTTACCAACGGGACAATCATACATGGTGTCAGAAGAGTGAAAAAACCCAATACGAAGAAAGAAAATTCAAAAAATGCAAAAGTCGGATGGCGTCGGTGGCAACCATGACACCGGAACTGCAATGAACAATGGCTTGAAGGCGCTTAAAATATCGTCAGATGCAACAAACAACAATTACGAAACCTGGAAGCGCTGGTGGCAACAGTTCGAATTATACAGGCTGTCTCAGAACGATCCAACTATTTCGAATATCAGTTAAAAAAAAATGCTATTACTAATTAGTTATTTATTTATACCAAAATATAGACAATGAGGGAAATTTTACTTTTTAAATATGACATTACTTAAATGACGCCCGTTTGTTTGACGACACTCTTCGAACCTTGTGCGGACGTTATTGAAGACTTTACCAAGAAGTTGTTGAGGAATCAATTTGATCTTCTCTTCAATATTTTTCTTCAGATCTTGCAAAGTTCGTGGATTATTCTCGTAAACAATACTCTTGAGATAACCCCACAAGAAAAAATCAAGTGGGGTTAAATCAGGGCTTCGTGGTGGCCACTCAATGTTACCCCTTCGCGAAATCACTTTTTCAGGGAACAATTCTTGTAATGCTGCTCGCGAGTTGTTAGTGGTATGTGCCGTGGCTCCATCTTGTTGGAACCACGAAAGGCAGTTGTAGTGTCCACTTTCTCGAAGTTTTGGTCCAAAAAAATCGCGTATCATTTCAATATACCGCGCCGAAGTCACCGTAATTGCTCTGCCTCTATGGTCTTCGAAGAAATAAGGGCCTATTATGCACTTCTTCGACATTGCGACCCAAACTGTAACTTTAGGGCTATGCAAAGGGCGTTGGTGTAGCAGTGTTGGATTGTTCTCGGCCCAAAATCGGCGATTTTGGCGATTCACATAACCGTTCAAATGAAAATGGGCCTCGTCGCTAAAGAAAATGTTGTCAAAATCATTAAATCTGTCTAACATTATGTTTACATCATTTAATCTCAGAACATAATCATTTTCGTGCAATTTTTGCACAATCTGAATTTTATAGGCCTTAAGATGCAAATCAGATTTAATTATGCGGTAAATTGTTGCTCTAGATAAGCCTAATTGCGATTCCCGCTTTCTAATGCTAACACGAGGCTGTTGTCTTACAGAATCCGCTACTAACTCAATGTTCCCAGGGGTTTTTGCTGTTCTTGGACGACCATGATGAATATCGCCTAATGTGTTTCCAGTAGCGTTGAATGCCTGGATCCACGCGAGGCTAGTGGCGTTACTAGGAGTTTCTCCAATATTGCGTAATCCGTAATGAATTCGAAATAGACGACGAACACGAATGAGCGATCGATTGTTCTCGAAATACGCGCACACGCAGAACGAGCATTGCTCTCCTGTGTAAGGCATAGCGCCAACTGAAAATATAAGAACTGAGCTTGCTAGCGTTACCCCTCCCCCACCTCCGCTCCACGTATTTAGCGTCTCGTTCACTTGTAAAATAGTTGGACCGTTCTGAGACACCCTTGTGTTGTATTTTCAAGACATTCAACATAAATATTGGAGAAAGCACATTACATGACGTCAAGGCCAAATTCGACGAATTTTTTCAACCTAGAAAAAATATTACCATGTATCGTTACATGTTTTTTACCACACGTCAACAGAAATCGGAAAGTATCGAGGATTTCTTAACCGATCTCGAAAATAAGAGCCAAGATTGCGAATTTGGAACGCTCAGAGAATCTCTTATCAGAGATATTTTTATCGCCAACTTGAGTTTGGACTTAGCACATGTACGTCAGAGACTGCTGCAGGAACCTGATCTGACATATCAGAGGATGCGAGAGCTAGCTAGGACACTCATCGTCGCACAGCAGGATGCAGACCAAATTGTCAAGAGGTCCACTAGTGAAGAGTCTGAAAAAGTCATGCATCTGCGTCGGAGGAGCCGTGGTTGAGCGGAGCGTCAGCGACGGCGAGCTTCACCAGTCAGTCAGCAGGGATCCAGCGCAGGGAGGTCAAAGTCAAGTCCCAGTCCTGAGAAGCGCTCGAAGACGTGTAGCCGCTGTGGACAACACCACCGCTACAAATGTCCAGCGCAGGGAGCTAAATGCAGGTCATGTAACTCTTATGGTCATTTTGCAAAATTTTGTTACTCCAATAATAAAAAAGTCAGTCATTTAGAGTCGTTTAGTTCAACTGGTAGTCAAGATAATTTTGTTGGAATTTTAAATTGTCATAACTTCAGTCATAGTCATAAGTCTAGTCAATATAATTGTCATTTAGAGTCACAAAGTCATCACAATCAAAATCATTACAGACATAGCAGGTTGTCATACACACAGTCAGATCCTATACTATATAAGTTACAATCAACGGTCAGGGGGGCAATCGCGCTAAAATATTTCAACCAAAACAGAATTGGATCGCAACCAAACCATAACTTTTTGTATGTTTCGTATCGCGCTAACCTTTTGACAGATGGTTTAACCATAACTGGATTGCAATTGGAACGTAACCGCTGTCAAATGAAAAAGTTGAAACAAAGCTAACTTTTTCTGAGCCATTTGTCAACCTTTTGTTTAAACGATTGGATTTATTTAGTTTTAATTATTTTATCTGACGAAATGTATCACTCATACATTGATTTGTTAGAGATATCCCATGAAAATGATCTTTCTAGGGAAAGAACCCTAACCAAAAGGGAAAATCTCCGCAACCGTAAGCAAACAGCGTTTTCACTGACTGATAGGCAATTTATAAAGCGTTATAGGTTGTCTAAACAGTCTGCAATAAGTTTAATTGAGGAACTAACTCCTTTTATGCCGCCAGTACTACGTTCTGATAGTTTGACTACAGAAACTAAGGTAAGATAAAAATTGTTTACATTGTGTGACAAACATAACCTTTTCAATGTTTTCATTTCTTGTTTTTTTTTCCAAAAAATCGCTCAGAAAGTCTTTTTACTGCTAACACAAATATATTTTAATGGATATTTTTTACTTTTTTGTAGGTGTTGGTAGCCTTAGCATTCTATGCCACTGGGTCCTACCAAACGATAGTAGGAGACAGCCGGAAGCATAGCATTTCTCAGGCCAGCGTGTCTAAAGCAATACGGCAAGTCACGAATGCTTTAAACAAACAAGCAATATTAAAAAAATATATTGCATTTCCCTTCAATAGAACGGAGCGAGAACAATTGAAAAGAGAGTAAGTTTCTATGTTATAAGAAATTACATAAAGGTCTATAACATAAGATAAGAAATTAATTGACCTGTTTTCTGTGTTATATGTATAACACATCCTATTTTAACAATTGGTTTAAGTTCTTATCAGAATACAAATTTTCTAAGTTTGATTATAAGTTTATCTCTATAGTATGTCTTTAAGACACAGTTAAAAATTTATTTACTGTTTTTACAATATTAGGTACTTTTATTAGTTGTTTCAGAAAATTTAAAATGCCTGGAATGCTTGGTTGCATTGATGGGACACAAGTAGCAATCATACGTCCTGTGGAAAACGAGGAGAGATTTTTTAATAGGAAAGGCTACCACTCTCTTAATGTTTTAATAGTAAGTAATATCTTAAAGGTACAACCTATTGAAGAGAGGCATGCCTTTAAATAGATGTTTATGATATTCAAGATATGTTGAGCTTGCACTTTAGGTTCACTTTTAAATGTTAATTATTTAGTGTCACACCATTACTTTGCAGTTATGTGATTCAAAAATGAACATTATGTGTATGGATGCCAGCTACCCTGGGTCAACTCATGATAGTGTTGTGTGGGCAAACCATCCCCTCAAGAGTTATATAGAGCGACTGCATACTCATGATGGAGAAGATTTGTATCTTTTAGGTATGCATATAAAAATTTAAATATTTTAACTGACCTTGAAAAACTGTTATGACCTCACTTTGTTTCTCAGAGAGATTATTTTCGATTAGCTAGAGAGCTAATTTTACCAATAGTGGCCAAATAGTTATTTATGTTTAATGTCGTGGTGGCCTAGTGGTTAAAACACCAGCCTCTCAAGTACGAGTGTGCGGGTTAGATTCCAGGTCAGGCAAGTACCAATGTAACTTAGAGTTATATGTACTTTCTAAGTATATCTTGGACACCAATCACTGAAGGTGAAGGAAAACATCTTGAGGAAACCTGGACTTAAAGTCTGAAATCGCCAACCCGCATTGAGCAAGCGTGGTGATTATGCTCAATCTTTCTCTGTATGAGAGGAGACCTGTGCCCAGCAGTGGGATGAAAAAAAAAGTTGATGATGAGTTATTTATCTTTTTACAGGTGATTCTGGTTATGCCTTAAGGCCCACAATGATGACACCCATCTCAAACCCTGAGCCTAACAGTCCTGAAGCTTACTATCAGGAACTACATTTAACAGCAAGAAATGTAGTTGAGCGATGCATAGGACTTTTGAAAGCTCGTTTTAGGTAAATAAAATTTATATATATGTAAATATGTTAGATAAATTCTAGAATTTTCTTGATTAAAGTGATTCTTTTCTGCAGGTGTTTGCTGGTTGATCGAAAGCTGCATTACTCACCTATAGTAGCAGCTAAGATAGCGAATGCTTGTAGTGTGCTCCATAATATAGCTCACAAAGAGCATGTACCATACACACCACTTAGTGTTGAAGAGGCCAGACGTGAGCGCTTGCTTACTGAGGGGGCCAGTGGTAGTGCAAATCGAACCCAGCTTAGTGCAATTTCCAATCTGGAGCTAGGCAGAGCTCGACGTGCAGCACTGATACAGTGTTTGTGGTCAAATAGGTTAACATTAAATTAAAGATAAAATGAATGGAATATATTTTTTATTTTTACTCAAAATATTAATAATTAATTTAAATTAAACATCAACTTCTTGCTTATTGTGGACAAAACTGAAACAAAAACAAATAGATAATGAAATATTATTAAAATTGTATAAGGCTGTTAAATATAAAATAAAATTTTTACCTTATCCGTGAAACGGTCTATGCTTTGAGCAATAAGCCTGGAGGAATCCGAAAATGTAAGGATAGCCTCTGATATATTTAAGCCAGCCTGTGCTCTCAGTTTTTCTATCTCCAGAACCATTCTTCTAGACTCGTCTAATGATGTTCTGGCTCCTATAAAAAAAAATATAAATAAGGTACAGAAATTATAGAAATAATTTTTAAATAATTAATAAATTGAACTGGAAATGAGAATGCTTACTGTGAGGTGCATTTACACGAGCTATGGGCTGACGTAATGCTCGCTCAGCTCTTCGTCTCTCCCTAAAGGTCGTAACTCTGGATACTGTTGATATAAAATGAATGAACATAAACTTTTAGTACCAATTGTCAGTGGCATATCCAACTTATATCACTATAATATAAAACAAACTTGCTTCTTGCTGACTGTCCCTAAGCTTAGATCTTAACATCCATTATTATAATAGACAGAGTGAACTAAGAGGAAGGTTTACTTGTATATAGTAATATTATATTCTTACTAATTTTATAAATGTGATAGTGATTCTGTCTGTCCAGCTTTCACATCAAAGCCACAGAACCGATTTTGATAGAATTAGGTAAAAAGAAAAAGCTGCTTTTCATCCTGATTGCAGACTAAGTATAAAATAGATAAGAATAAAAAGGATATAGGTAGGCTCTGATTTTAGTAGTCTGCTGTGGTATTTATGAAGGATTAATTCTTATTAATCCTTCATAAATACCACAGCAGACCAGCACTGCACCTTAGGTAGTCTTCTACCTAAGGTGTTGGCATTATATTATATTCATGATAAGACTTACCTGGAGATACTGTAGGAGTATGACCAGATTCTGAAGGTACAGGAGATGCCACAGGTGTTGTAATTGGAAAGCACACATCAGCTACAATTCTGTTTAAACAGAAAAAAAGGTTAATGATTATCATAATTATGCATATAATAATAAAGAAAACCTAAAGTATTTTATCAACTTCATTGTTGGACAAAGGTAAAGTATCTATAGTATTAGTAAAAATAGGCAACCAAATAATATTAAATCATTGGAACTAACCTAATTGGAGATTGTGCACTTTCTTGTTCGGGCATTTCCTCTAGTTGGATTTCTTCAATTACAATATTATTCTGCAAACACAAAGTAATTACAAGAGAGGAAATAAGGGTATAAAAAATTTGTTCATTTTACTTACATCATTTGTACCAAAATGGTCTTGGGTAACATTAGGCAGTGGACCAACATCCCTACCTAGAATGTTGGCCACCCTCTCCTCCAACGCAGTCAATGTTGTTGTGGTACTGGGTCCACCACCTGTAGTTCTTCGGCTTGCATTAATCTTTACTAACTTCGCCCTGACTTTACATTTGAAATCATTCCAAACCTATAACAGTATTCATCAATGCAAATATGATATCAAACTATTTCTATATATTATATAATAAAGGGCACTTAGGTGTCATTAAGAGATATTCAAACAAACTTTTGACCACTCCTTTGCTGTTCTACCAGGGCCCTCAACGTTTACAATATCGGCACACTCTGTCCATAAACGTGACCCCATTGTCCTAGCCTCCTTCGATCTCACTCGTCCAAGAGCAAGATCTTTGTGGTGTTCTAAAAATTCAGTTAGTAATTCTAACTGTCTCACGGTAGTACACCTTCGTCGCTCTTCCATTTTTGAACCTCTGGAGAGAAAATGGAAATTATTTATGTTTAAAGTATTTAGGTACCTACATACGACGAAGAGCACATCAAGCTACTACTATCTGTCAGGTTTCTTTATTAAATTTTCAACTTAATCTCTAAAGCATTAAGGCTCAAGGATGATTAGGAATATTGACAGTTTTAGGTAGCTTGATATGTCGTCGTCCATTAAGTACGTATATGAAAAAACATAATATTAGCTGTTTCTTAGCAAGGAAATACAAGGATTTAAACTTACTTGAGTATTACAAATATATATTTCCAGTCCAGATATAGACACAGATGTATATTTTATAGAATTTAAAACCCAAGAAAACACTTGAGCAAGTAATCACTAAGTTTTCAAGAAAAGTTAAGTACTTTCGTTGTCAAAGTTTAGATTTCGCGCTGAAAAAAAAATGATAATGTTGCCAAAATCTTAGAATCGATGATCGATTGTGTGTCAGTAACAGATAGTTACTAAAATTTTTCGGTACGTCTCTAAAGGTTCATATTTGGTTATGGTTCGGAAATGGTTCAACTTCAACCGAAGTTAAACTTTTAGCGCGATACCAAATGTGATCGAAACTAAACCATAACTGTAACTGGATTAGAAACGAATCAGAGTTGAACTTCGACTGTTTTATTTAGCGCGATCACCCCCCTGGTCGCACATAGGCCAGTCGCAGTCAATGTCTAAGAGATCTCATGTAGACTCATCTTGTCATAAAAAATATCCTGTGTCATATTTCTGTGGTGAAAGTGGTGATAATGTCATATCTGAGAGGTCTAATAAAAAATGCCTCAGTGATGAAAAAAGACTGGTGACTGATAAGTCTGAGAGATCCAATGAAGACTCTTGTCATATGTCATATTTCAGTGATGAAAACACTGAACAGTCTGAGAGATTCAGAGTCAAGTCAAAAAAGTCAAAAAGTCTTAGTCGAGATTCATATCTTAATGATGAGTACAGACACAAGTCTGAGGAATCTCACACAACAAACACTTGTAGAATTATTACAGCAAAGTCAACACGTAGTAAACAGGTCAATACAGTCGAGTCAAAAGAAAACAAATACTATTCTAAACAGTCATGGAACATAAACATTTTAGTTGGTCATACACAAATTAATTGCATTATTGATTCAGGAGCTGATATTAATATTATGTCAAAGAAAACTTTTCAATGTTTGAAATGTCAAAGTCAAATGTCACTTGAGAAATGTCAAATAAACGTTAGTGGGTTTGGTGGTATATCAATACCCATTATAGGTAAAGTTAATGTAAAATGTAGTTTATCTTTAAATAATAGCACTATTAGTGTAAATATAGTGTTTATAGTCGCAGATTTAGTTTGTCCGAATGTTTTAGGTCTACCAACTTGTGAAAAATTAGGTATAATTCAAAGAGTTTTCTCTGTGTCTCAACAAAATTTTAGTGAACAAATTCTTACAAAATACAATGATGTATTTCAGGGTCTTGGATGTCTACCTCAAGTCTGTCGCCTGAAACTCAAACCTGAAGCAGTGCCATGCGTGGATGCTCCGAGAAGAGTACCCTTCGCTTTACTGAACAAACTGCGCGAGGAATTGGATCGCATGGAGAAAATGCAGGTCATTGAAAAGGTTTTTAAACCTACAGAATGGGTGAACAGTATAGTGATAACAGTCAAAAGCACAGGTCAGTTACGAATTTGTTTAGATCCTAGAAATTTGAATAAGAATATTATAAGGGAAATTTATCCACTTAAGTCAATAGATGAGATCAGATCTCAACTAGCAGGAGCTGTTTGTTTTTCTCATTTAGATGCATTTTCAGGATTTTGGATGCTAAAACTAGATGAATATAGTTCTGATTTATGTACATTTCAAACACCTTTCGGTAGATATAAATATTTAAGGTTACCTTTTGGTATTAATGCATCGTCTGAAATTTTTCAAAGAGTCATGATGAATTTGTTCGGTGGTTTAGAAGGAGTTCTAATATTCATCGATGATATTTTGGTATATGGACCAAACGAGTCAGTACATAATGAGAGAGTACATAAAGTCATGCAACGAGCACGTGAAGTCAATTTAAAGTTCAATAAGTCTAAATGTAAATTTTTAGTTTCAGAAGTCTGTTTTTTAGGGTATGTTTTTAGTAAAGATGGTGCTAGGGTTGATGAAGAGAAAGTAAAAGCAATTGTCAATATGCCCACACCAAAAAATGTCAAAGAATTGCAAAGAATATTAGGTATGATCAATTATTTAGGTCCCTTTATTAGCAATTTGTCTCAAAAAACTCAAATTTTAGGAAATCTTTTGAAGAAAGATTCAGTCTGGACTTGGGATGAAAATCATAGTCAATGTCTTAAGAGTTTAATGATGAAATTACAAAGTCACCAGTTTTAGCTCATTATAATCCCACTTCTGACACCATGTATGATTGTCCCGTTGGTAAATATTAAAGACTTTAGATAATTAGACTGGTTTATTACACTTGTAGAATTGTTACATTGGAATCGACATCTTCTAGTTCAGATCCTAAGTTACAATGACAAGACTATAGACTATATTCATAGACACTAATACATAGAGATGGTATTAGTTACTCGACTACAGAGTAGTGATGTATGATACAACAGAATGCACTTCCAAATTAATTCAAAAACTTTTTGAGAAGAAGTTTAGCTGTGGGATATCGATAAGAGATAGACATGCCATTGCGGATTTTTCTGTAGACGTTTTTAATGTGTACTATATTTAGTATATTATTTTGATAAATCTCGTAAGGTTCAGCATGCGTTTCACTGCAAACGGGGAAAAAGTTTAATTATTTACGACATCACATTAGATACCTCAAAAATAAAAGTATTTCTCCACTATTTAATGGATGTTATTATACATATAAACCTTCCTCTTTAATTACTCTATCTATATTACAAAAAACCGCATCAAAATCCGTTGCGTAGTTTTTAGCGTTGGTAAAATATATAGGGACATAGGTAACGAGAAAGCGACTTTGTTTATACTATGTGGTGAAGTGTAGGTAGACTGCGCTAGGTATTAGTACTCTTCTATATAGTCTTAAAGATTTTGTAATTGGCCACAAAGGACTTGCGTCGGGACACAAGTATTCATACCGGTATGCTCCTCGATAGATAACGTTCTACACAAACAGCACTTTACACAAAAAACTCATTTTTAAGGTTCGTCGTCCACGCGAAGTCGTGGGCACAGCTAGCAACCAATAAAACTGTCACACGTGTGCCACAAATATTGCAGAAAACTGCACATCTGGTCAATAACAGTTTATTTTTTGTACTCAAGAAACCATCTCAACATCAAGTTACCCATGCAGATGATACAGCAGAAAGGGGACCATCACCAGTGGAAATAGAATGTTTTACAATACCAGTAGAAGACACACACACATCAGTGCCAGAAGATTCTGTTCCACAAGCTCATTCTGTCAGTCCTGTGCCACATCCATCAAATAGTAGAACTATACAAGGAGGTAAGGAGGTTACCAACTATTAAATTATTATTAAAGAAATAGTTATTGCAACTATGTAATTAAAAAATTAATTAACTTCATTTCTACCATAAGTATTGTTAATTTTATGCCCTATTTTAGATTTTCTATTCTTCATCCAATATACTACGAAGCACAACATATAAAGCTTTTATCTGTGTTTACAGAAAGGTCACCGGTGTCTGCCGGCCCTTCTACTCCACTTAGTTGTCTTACGGCCGAATACTGAAAAGCCACTCAAATATTTGAGACCCGCTTAAACTTTTGAGCAGCTCCTAACCTTCAATTTCGTATACACAAACGTCAATTTTAAGCGTCTGTTAAAAATAAATGCAACTTGAATTAAGTTGTGCTCAGAGACCACTCAGTGAAAAAGTCGTATACAGAAACGCTACTCAACGTTATTTAGCTGTCAAATCAAATGTCAAACTGATTTGAGCAGCCCTTAGATCTGAGAGTGGTCGCGAGGTCCCTCAAATCAAATAAAAGTTGTTAAAAAGTTTGTAAACAGTGGTAAAAATGTCTCTATCGTCATTGTCTTCACTTTCGGATCACGAAAGCCCAACCGTGAGGCGCAGAAATGAAAAGAAGCTGGATGCTTTTCTAAAGTACAACGACGTGGAATTTCGTTCACGGTTCCGCATCTCAAAAGATACCGTATTGTATTTGGATTCAGTTTTCGGTAACACAATCAAACCATTAACAAAAAGAAACCGAGCCATACAACCAGTGGACCAAATACTAATTACTCTACGGTATTATGCGACTGGTAGCTACCAACGCGTAATAGGAGATATTTTTGAGGTCGAACAACCCACGGTGCATCGAATAGTGCATAAAGTAACCGCCAAAATAGCGAGCCTAAAGTCTCATTATATAAATATGCCAACACAGGAAGAATATCCAGTTGTGGCAAATGAGTTTTTTGCTATAGCAGGATTCCCAAGAGTTGTGGGAGCTGTGGACTGTACACATATTAAAATAAATTCTCCAGGTGTGTATTTACGAAGTTTATTTATTATGTTCCCAAATTGTATGCTTGATTAATAGTTTTGTAATATTACCATTTATAATATAACCTAAAGTTGTGTAAATGTTTCTACTGAAATATAGGGCTCTAGTAAAGTAGGTAATTACTGTCTCACAGTAAAATAAATTATTATTATTTTTCAGGAGGTGCCCAATCTGAAATATATCGGAACAGAAAAGGATATTTCTCATTAAATGTTCAAATGGTATGCGATGCAAGATTGAAGATAAGGAATGTAATCGCAAGATGGCCAGGTTCTGTTCATGATAGTACAATATTTAATGACTCACCATTGTGTGCTCAATTAGAGCGTGGGGATTTTGGCACAGGTGTAATTCTTGGGGACAGTGGATACCCATGTCGACCTTATCTACTTACCCCATTATTGCACACAAGAACAGCTGCTGAAGAAGCTTACAATCGGGCTCAAATAAGCACCAGGAATCCTATAGAAAGACTCTTTGGTGTCCTTAAAAGGAGATTTCCTTGCCTACAAACTGGAATGGGGCTAAAAATAAAAAACATTCCACCAATCATAGTAGCGTGTGCAGTGCTACATAATATTGCCCTCTTGCAGTCGGATATATTTATGGAGGATGATGACCCTTTACCTTATTATGAGGAGGAATCCTTGGGTCAACAAATTGTAGGTCTTGAGACCAATCAGAACTTTTTAGTAAGGACTAATTTAATAAATACACATTTTACCTCTTAAATATAGTTATATTAGTGTAAATTATTATATAGATTTCACTATTTCAAGTTTTGCAGTCTTCGTTTCCAAAATTGCATTTTTGCTTTATATATATTATTTTCCATTTTGTTTTTATTTATCCAGTATTTTGTTTCTAATTTTGCATTTTTGAGTTTTGTCCGAAAATATTGTTGTTTTATTCCATTTTGTGATGGTTTTATTCGTCCTGAAAAATGGTTTTAGTACAATATTATTGAAAATCTCACATCACTAGCAAAAAGGACAATAATGTTACATAATTACCAGCAGAGTATGATGTTGAAGGTTTGTTTTTTTCTCGGGGTATGGCTGTTGCAGCTCTCTGGTCATCTATCAAGGTAATTGTCAAGCAATTAAGATGCTGTTCATAGTAAAATTAATTGATTTAATAATTAGTACAATTAAAAATTATTACCAGCAATACTTTTTGATTCAATTGGTTTGCTATTGTCCATTATGGAAGCCATTGTTGCATCTTGGTTGTCTGGAAAAAAATCTGTATGTGAGTAAAGAATACACAACAATAAGTATAAAATAAAAAAATGTACCAATGTTGTGAAATGGCAAGCAATTGAGATGCATTTTAATAGTAACATTAGTTTAATAATTAATACAATAATTAAAAACTTACCAGCAATACTATTTGATGTGACTGTGCAAGGTTTGGTATTATTTGTTATGTAAGCCACGGTTGCATCCTGGTCTTCTGGAAAAAAATCTGTATGTAAGTATAGAATACACAACAATAAGTATAAAATAAAGAAATGTAACAATGTTGTGAAATGGCAAGCAATTGAGATGCTTTTTAATAGTAACATTAGTTTAATAATTAATTAAATAATTAAAAACTTACCAGTAATACTATTTGATGTGACTGTGCAAGGTTTGGTATTATTTGTTATGTAAGCCATGGTTGCATCCTGGTCTTCTGGAAAAAAAATCTGTATGTAGAATTTATAACAATAAATAAATTAACACAAAAATAAAAACAAAATGTACCAATGGTGTGAATATCTGGCTCTGCTTGTGTAAACATCGGATTGTGTAAGGAGTTCTGGTTCTGTATCACCTATAAAATAAACAAGAATGTAATGGCTTGTTGATGTCAAATGTATTAGGATATAAATTATTACACAAACCAAAATATAATGCAGCATCATCATAGTAGTTAGCTAATGGTTGAATCTGAGGAGCAGCCATGGCTAATATTTGAGCATCTTGCTCAGAGAGTGTACTCTTGTAGGTTCCACCACCAGTGCGATTAATTTCTTTCTATAAAAAATAAAAGTTATAATTAGAAGATATCCTGAATTTTAGAAATATTTAATTTAAACAAAACAAACCTTATCAATTGATGCCTTCTTTTTAATATCTTTGGTGATCTCATAGTACTGCAACCGCTAAAAAAATAAAGTGAATAAAGAATCACTTGTGTAAATGATAATTTCAAGATATCACAAAAACAAACTTACATTTGCTGTGGCAATGTTTTTTTTAGATCTCTGTTTTATATTTTCATATAAGTGACGGAGCTGTTGCCAGGTTCTACAGCCACTCACAGAGACAGCATTATATTGCCGGCATATAGTGTTCCATACTTCTCGCTTCTTTAAAAGCATGTGAGCGTTTGTTTCCTTATTTTCAATAATATTTTGATTTCTGGAAGGAATTCAAAATAATAAATATTATATTCTTTCATTTAAATATTCTTTGTGTATTTCAAACTATTTTTAGTGAACTATAATTTAATCATTTGATGTATTAAGATAACTTTTTTTTTTACTATAGATTAGATGATGGGATATTTAATTTTTATATTGTATCTTTATTAGTTCTAAATTGTTATTTATAAAAAATGACTGTAAAACATGGAGCACTTTTATGAAAAAAAAAAACTATCTATATACTAATTTAACCAAGTTTGCAAACAAATAAATGATTTGATTTAAATGTTTTTGTATATTATTTACAACATGACACAGTTTGAAATTACTTAAACTGAAGATCTGAGAATCACACAAAACTTCGATGGCACGTCGCAATTGGGACGAAGCAGTCTCTACTTTGCTTCGTCCCAATTGCGCCTCTGCGCTATGGCTTCCTTAGTTTCCGCCTGACGCAAGTCCTCAGCGGATCGGACGTAGATATTTCGGTAGGAAGACATGCACCAGGACGTTGCGGTTAAATGATTCTATTTTCATTCTTTATTTAGGTACTTACTTCTTTACGAGTTCTAACAGCATATCTTTTTCGGCAGGCGTATAATTACTTCCGCGTTTCTTCTTTTCCTCCATCGTCAATTAACTTATTAAATAAGGAATCACCAAAAGGTTGAAGATTTTTACTAAATTATAGTAATTAGAACTTGATTCAACATCAACATTCGCGCGTAAGATAATTGTAACGTTCCAATCAACGACAACAATATTAGCAAGTAAATATTATTTTCTGATGTCTTCTTTTGATATTTATCTCATTTCAATATAAATAATTTAGATCATAATGCAAATTATACTTCTAATAGCTGTTAAATTTCAACTAATTAATAAGTTTAGAAAATATTTATTCAAAGAACACTGCGTAAAAAGAATACAAGACGTAAGCCAAAATAAATTGTAACTGAGAACGTGCTGAGTATCATTTTTTTCGCAGAATGTTGCCATGACGTAAACATTTGAGCGCTGCTTGCTTGATCACGGCATCCAATTGCTTGAGTGACGTTTGTGTATACCACTTAAAATTTGAGGGATGCTTAAATTTAAGTAGCCTTTAGGTGAGAATGAGATTTGAGTGGCTTTTCAGTATTCGGGTGTTAGACATCGAAGAGTCCGCCAAACACCGTTTGACCGAGCAACCAGTGAGTTCGTGGCAATAGAAGAGGGTCGGTTGCGGTCAGAAAGGGAGAGGGATGCTCGTCTTCATGCCTTAGAGACAGAGCGTCTAAAATTAGAAGCACAGCGTGTGGAACTTGAGAGAGAGCGCGTTCGCGTCGAAGAAGTCCGCACCGGCGTAGAAGCAGCCCTATGCAAATCAATGCAAGAACTAAGTTCTCAAATAAAAGCTCTAATAACACTATTAGAGACTCGTGATGTGAGACCAAACTAGCATTAAGTTAATATTTATTTTCAAAATTAATAGTATAATTTTTAATATTTCTTTTCAATTCGATTTATTAGTGTATATTTTTAAAGAAACATATTTTAAAGAACATAAAAACTCTTTAATTTTAATCTTGATATCGTTTTAAGCTTCATTTTGAGCTCTTGTTACATTACTTTTACAAATCATAATACCATAATACATTAACAACTAAGAAAGAATATTAAATACATCTTAACATTGCTTTAACCTTCTTTTTGGAAATATGTTCTTGTTACATTACTTTTACAAATAACTTAAATACCGTAATACATTTAAAACTAAGAGAGAATATAAAATACAAACATATAAATAGAACATAAAAACTTATAATCTTGATATACCTTCATTTTAAAAATGAGCTTCTGTTTTGTGAAAGCATTGTAATGTAACAAACATTGCGTTCACAAAGTCAAAAGTCATTTATGGAAATTAGGCTGAGAATCAGCACTTTCTGAACATCAATATTACATAAGACAGTCCCCCAAAACGTCCACCCATCGACACTTCCTAGTGCTTTCGCTGGGTCGAAGTGGCGGAACAAACACTTCAGCAGTAACTGTCATTAAAAAAAAAAACATGACATTATACAATACTTTGCATATTAATGAACACAAGAAAATACAACAACAATGAATTTATTTATCATATGCCAGTTAGTTACGCCAAAATACCAGCAAAGGAAAACAAAAAAAAAAAAATTAATTATAATGGAAATGTAAATAAGTAAAATAGTAGTTTATGAAACTGTTACATAATGAGGAATATCATGCACGAGTGTGAGTTTAAAAAACGAGCGAAGCGAGTTTTTTAATAGTATCACACGAGTGCGTAATACCTAATTATGTACAGTTTCATACACTACTTTATCTAATCTCATACATTTTAAGAAACAATAATAATCAATTATGTGTCCAGCGAAACACAACAACGACTCGAAATGCAAAGAAACCTTTTTGGCGCCAAAATTCTGCACCCTGCATCAACGCACACGCGCCAAAGCGCGCGCAGCCACAGATAAAAAAATGAAATAGTGCTATCTATGGTTTGTAATCTGTACGGTAATGAAAAAAAATTTTATTATAACATTATTTCGTTAGAGAAATAATGTTATAATAAAAAATTTTAATTTCCTTTCGATGTACTATGGGTAAAGTACGTCAATATAAACTCTTTTTTAGTTTTATATTTTTAATTTTTTGATATGAGAGTAGATAAACTTATTTCCTAAATACCCAGCTCACATATTTATGCATTGTAAAAAAACACAATTATATGAACTCATATAACATGTCAGTAAGCTAATTCTGGAGAAAGAACACAAAAATTGTCTTGAGTTAATCAGAGCGACCAGCTATTCTTATCATTTAAATTAGTCATTTACGGAATAACATGCCTTTGAACAAAGCTTGGATTTGATTTGTGCTTTAAATGCATTTTAAGGTAAATCTAGCAAAGCAAAGGGTATTAGTTACAAAAAGTTATACCAAGCCTAACAAAAGAATGAAAGAAAATATATTTATTCAGCACAGACTTAAAGATAAAGAGTTATGAATCTTTTGTAGTCGGTGAAACGGGGCTCACAGTTTGTCCTTATTTCTGGTGTTAACATTATGGATGTTATAAATTTAGTGTACATGTGAAAATTTTGCATAAGATATAAGATGTTAGCTAAGATAAATTTCGAAGCACAAATCACTTAACATACACATTAATAACTAATAAAGAATGACTTCTCAAATTATGGTTCTTAGTCATAATTTTAGTAGTCAGTCTGGATAAAAGATTATTTAGTGTTGCCCTGCCTTGAATGAGCTCACTTTGACTACTAGAGGCACTTACACTATCAGATGCATCATGAGGTTGGGCATGAATATCATCTTCTTCTACTTCCATAACAGCTGGAGCAGGTAAATTGGCCTTTAATGCAATATTGTGTAACACACAACAGGCAACTACTATTTTCCCAGCAACCATAGGATGGCAATGTAAGGTCCTGTGTCTTAATAAACACCTCCAACGTGACTTGAGCAATCCAAAACAGCTCTATACAATTCCTTGCTTGTACATGTCGCTGGGCATAAGTATCTTCGACAGAGCCAGGAACTGTATTTAATATTGGAATCATCAGCCAAGGCCGCTGAGGATATCCAGAATCACCAAAAAATACATAAATAAACATTAGCAGTATTATGTAATAATTATTTGTTACATGTATCATATGTATATATGTATGTATGTATTATATGTATGAGTCATTAAAATAAAAATGTAGGGCAGGGTACACCAATGTGCTCAATTATAAATAACCTAAAAAAAAAGTTAAGAAAACTACCTAATAACCACACTTCTTCCCCATTTTGGTGCAATTCTCGCATAAAACTTTCCTTCTGCTAGAAGCCCATATGAACGAGTCATGGGTCATCACCAAACTTCGAATTGACATTAATACTTTTTAAATTACTGTCGCACACCTGTAGACAAAGGAAAAAAATATATGGAACACAACATAGTAATCCTATAAAATATGTTTCTATAAGCATTTATAGCAATAATAATATTTTTACATAGTTTAGCCACAAATACATGTATATTTAGCATTTGTACATTCAATGAATGGTAACCTTTCCGATTAAAAAATAAATGTTCTTCTTCTGATGGCTTGACGATTGCCACATGAGTACAGTCTATGCATCCAACTATACCTGGAAGTCTAAACCGCCTCTGAAACCTGTTGTTTTGGAAATATAACAATGTATTGTTTATTAAGGTAGACAGATTTATTACTACTATTTGGAACTGGTGTGCATATTGCATTTTCTAAGTACCTATTGTCTTTAAAGAAGGTATATTGTTTCATATGAATTACTTAAGAATATTTTACTAATAAAAATGACTAGTTGTCATACATTAACTTACTCGAGTCTTATTTAGGCTTGTTGGGCTTGCGACCTCGGAAACACAATCAATATATTTACAATAGCAGGATGGCACAATGCTTCAACAACTTGGCGTATACACCTACTAACTGTTCTTTGGATCAATTGCTGCGATATTCCAACAATTCGTTGATATGAACCCGTAGATAAAAAGCTAAGTGTACACAAAACCTGAAATATGATGAATTAATTGAGAAAGACAATTAGGGCACTTTTATCTAAGTTGGAAGTAAGTACCTACACAACTTACCTTGACCTGAACACTAATTTGCCTGCTGCCTTTTAATGATGTTAAACGCCGAAGATCACCACAAAGATGCCAAAAACTTTGTTTATCCAGCCTAAAACGATGAATAATTTCCAATTCCGACATCTCCACAATTTACTCCATGTTACGGCGATTTAACCTTATTTGACGCCTTTACAATGCTGCTTCATTATTAGCCGCCCATAATAGTCTCAAGGTATGCATTTTCACAAATTAATTTGAAATAAATATCCACCAAAAATTACAATTTATTACTAATTTAAGGTTAACGTGAGCGTCCTAGCTCCCGCTAACATAGTGTGCCGCGAAAACGTTACAATATCATTAACGTTTGTCAAAAGTGGCTTTTGTCTACCACTTTGATGAACAATTTTGACTTGTATCTGTCACGCTCGCTTCGTGTGTGGAGTACTGCAGCCACATTTGGGCTGGTGCTGCTAGTGTCACCTGGCCACTTTGGATTCAGTGGAGAGGCGTGCGAAGAGGCTGATTGGTGACCCTGATTTAACTAGAGTTGGTCTACAAAGCCTGCAGAGCACAGGCGTGGAGTAGCCAGCCTTTCGATGTTCTATAGGATACATTTTGGGGAGTGTGCGAGGGAATTTCACGATTTAATTCCCCCATCTCCGTTCCACCATCGGACGACCCGTCGTACGGCGAGTTTCCACCCTTATGTTGTTAACACCTCTACGATCCGGACGAAGCGTTTCGCCTCCTCCTTTATAATGCGTACATCGAGGGACTGGAACAATCTGCCGGCGGCGGTGTTTCCGTCGGACTACAATTTGAGTGTCTTCAAGGCTAGAGTGAATAGGCTCTTAATAAACTAGTGCGCTTTACCATCAACGATTGCGTCACTGCTTACCATCAGGCGGGATTGCGGTCAAGCGTGGTTTATAAATAAAAAAAATAAAAAATTATAAATATTTAATACTCTATTTAATTTGTTGTATAAAAAGGGACATAAGAACGTATGTGTAAATGCATATTTCGAGGTAGACTGAATGAATGTTGATAGAATATTCACTGCACCAAAGACCTAAACGCTGCGGGTACGCCATAACCTGTGTACGACAGCTTGTCTACCCTCATCGGCAGAGTCATGCCCCTCGAGAGGAAGATTTACCTGTCGAGACAGATCGTGGTGAATGTCGTAGTGAATAGAGAAACGTGCATTATTAATAAAATTGTGCAAGACTGCACAGGCATTTACAAAGGAGAATGTCAACTTTCGGCCTACACAACTTTTATTATTAAACTTACGTTTTCACTAAGTTCTTACTCCCAACAATTTAAATATAAACTACAAACTTAAAAAAACATATTTAGTACTTTACGGAATCGTGTCCAATAAAAAATCATTATAATAAGTAATTAATTTAAGTTCTTGAATTCAAGATTTGAATACCAAAAATGTTGCCAATCTTGTTACTGTAATCGATAACTCTAAATAAATAAAATCCTGCTACTGTAATCGATAATTGTATTGTAAAAATATTTTTTTATTGTTTAGATAGTTTTAAATAAAAAATATACTCTTTACTTATATTTACCGCCTCAATATTCTTTTTTCTTATTTATATTTTCTTAATTAATACGTTCGTCGTATTTTACAGTTAATAGTTTCAAAAATCGATTTTCCATCTGTGATCGATAACATCTTGATATGGCAATGATAATAGTCTTGTAATGGCAACCCTGTTAATTGCATATCTGTCAAAATCTCTTATTGTTTTCTGAGAACTCAGAACGGTGTTTTCGTATTCCTCTGCGTTTGCGTAAGTAACAGACTTATTGTGTTGAATCTGATGATGTACGAGCATTATCACGGCAATGGACTTCACTTTTTGAGGTAAAGTACGATTCATATTAATAGAATGTCAACTATTTTAGCCGATCTAAATGTTGAATTGTAACATAACTGTATTTTGTTTGTTTTAGATTCCAAATAACAGTGTAATCCAACAAGCAGCAATGCCAGCAATTCATTGTGTGGTCTCGTTCAGAAAGAGAATACGCTATCAGATGCTTGATATAGCAACAGATCGAATCACTACAGGTAAGCAATATCCTTCAATGATTTTATGTGTTGCTGCTGGTTGATGTTTTATTCTGATTGCAATAAGATTTTTGTTTTTGTTACAGCTTATATCAACAAATAAGATCTGTCACCCATGTTGGCAAAGAAGTTACCGTTCTGTTCAACGGAACTTAAACACCCCATATCATCAAGTATTTATCAATCTTCTACAGCCTCCGTTGTATCAATGCCAGCAAACTACACTAGGGCTGTTAATATCTGCAGATGGGTGATTGAAGTTGTGAATGGGATTTTTAAGCAACAGTTTAAAATATTCCGACACGAGTTCAACAACAGAGCTTCATCACATGTCATGATTGACTTTTCTATAGCTGCTGCCCTAATTAATAGATTTCGACCACCGCTCACAGACAGGTTTGATGCTGCCCAGATATTAGAAATCATCCCAACAAAAAATGTTCCAAACAAATACTTTAAGTGAGTTTATTATACAAAATAATTATAATAGAAGAAGGGCACAATTCTCAAATATAAATGTTGATAACAGCAATGTCGCTGAGTTTCCCCAGCTAGATTTTCATGATTTGATTTTAATAGCTTGTGGTACCTACCAACTCCATCAAGCTCGATCTTACTATGGTGAACATATCCGTTTTAGTGGATATAAGATAGAAGTGTGTAGGGAGGCATCAATCGGTAATCTAAGAGAGCAATTGTCTCTCTCTCAAAGAAGAGCAAGAATTCAAAGTCGCCATATAAGAAGAAAAGAATATTTTGTGTATGTTTTGATTGATAATAATTTAAATGGGAGAGAGGCAATAAGTCAATATTATTGCAATTGTAAGGTAGGCAAACGAACTGTGGGATGCTGTTCCCACATTATGACCATTTTATGGTATTGAGGGTGGGCTCGACACCAAAACAATATTGAACCCCCTGCACAGTTTCTTGATGAATTGTTAATCGAATTTGATAATGAAATTGATGATGATGATAATGAATAATTATGATAAAAAAGAATAAAACTATTCATCAGTTTATTTGTTCTTTAATTTTCTCTGCGTAGAAATGCATAACCTCCAATTTAAAATGTCTGAATAACTTCTTTCTTACAAGTTCAATTTAAAAATGGAAATCACAAACATACTTTTGACATTAAACCACACAAAAAAACGTAAGAATATTCACTGCACACAACAAATTCATATTGAGCCAAAGTTACTATGGAGACTGGGCATTGTCCTTTTCCTGCTTTCACAGAATAGTGCGACACCCTATGAGCTAATAAGCACCGCCAGCGACTCTTCAAAACTCCAATGCAGCGCTCGACCACATTCTGAGTCCGGACATGACACTGAGTGTAGTACTCCTCTGGTGACTCCGGGGCTGCACAAAAGATAGGGGAGCGTAACCGGAGTCTCCTGAAAATTGAGATTTAAATTTTGTAGGTTCTCATACGTAGCTAATAGTATTAAGACTATTACGTGTACCTAGCTGATAACATTAAGATTTTTATGTGTAGCTCATAATAAGGTTTTTTGTAAGTGATACCTATCTTTGAAATAGGGTTGGGAGATGTTGGGTATAATTTATACCCAACATCTCCCTACCCTATATTATACCGTATAAAGCATAGTGCGCGGATGACACCGCGGAGCTCCCCGCGCAGCGCCCCACTCCCCGCGCCCCCGCGCTCCTGTGCAACTACATTTTTAACCCGGCGTGGTTGTGGCTGGGTATCTCAAACCCGACAATTTTTAAAATCAGCATAACTCTAAAACAAATGATCGGCGATTGCCGTGACTCACAGTAGCTGGAGTTGTTGATCTCACCGAGCGTATTAGCTGTTTTATTTAGTGCTGTTGCGACTGCGACGGAGTATACACACCTGTGAAGAGCGAGCGGGTAAGTCACACCCGGCCACAATGGCCGCGTTACATTATTGTTATTATTTTAATTCTTGTTTTTTCTTTTATTTATGAGTGTATTACATATTATTTTTCAGTATTAACAACATGTCGTACGAAGACGATCAATCAAGACTTCTAGCTTTATTTGAACAAGCTAACATTGAAAATGAAGAACAATTCACTTCAGATGAAGAGGACCAATACGACCATATTTCACAGCGGAGTCGAGACAGTGATACAGAACAAGAATGCAGTGATATTGAGGAACAACATCCATTACCTTCAACTAGTAACCAGAACTTGCTCGTATATACCGGAAAAGACAACACAACCAAGTGGTCTTCACAACCACCTCGCACCAACGTTCGTACAAGGTCAGAAAACATAATACTACAAAAACCTGGAGTAAATCCTGTTGCACAAAACGCTAAGACTGAATTAGAATGTTGGGGACATTTTATTACTGATAACATGTTAGAACAAATACTTTGCCATACCAACACTAAAATAAGGCAACGACAAGTGGCTAACGATAAACAATCACTTGAATATTTATTCAAAGAATCAAACAAGGCTGAACTGTTAGCATTGTTTGGTTTGTTGTATTTAGCAGGACTAAATCGTTCTAATCGTCAAAACTTGAATGACTTGTGGAGAACCGATGGTACTGGTGTGGAGATTTTTAGAACGACTATGTCCTTACAACGTTTCTATTTTCTACAAAGTTGTTTACGTTTTGATGATGCTTCAACACGCCAAGAACGAAAAAGAACAGACAATATTGCTCCGATAAGGTCTATTTTCGAAGACTTTGTCTCGAATTGTAAAAATATTTACACACCAAATGAATATCTGACTATTGACGAAAAATTAGAAGCATTTCGCGGTAGATGTTCTTTTCGCCAATATATTCCCAATAAACCCGCAAAATATGGGATAAAAATCTATGCTTTGGTTGACGCAAAAAAAATTTTACACTATCAATCTAGAAATTTACGCAGGTAAACAGCCTGATGGCCCATTTTCACAAAGCAACAAAGCCTTCGATGTTGTGGATAGATTAGTCCAGCCTGTTTCTAAGAGTAATCGAAATATCACTTTCGATAATTAGTTTACGAGCGTTCCGCTGATAGAACATCTATTACAAAGTCATAAGCTGACATCGACGGGTACTTTACGTAAAAACAAAAAAAGAAGTCCCACCAAGTTTCATAGCCACACGAGGAAAAGAAGTACATAGTGCCCAATTTGCATTTCAAAAAAACTTGACCCTTGTCTCTTATATACCTAAAAAGTCTAAAGTAGTGCTAGTGCTGTCTTCTCTTCATCATGACCAAAACATTGATGCTACTAGTGGTGATAAGCGAAAACCAGAGCTAATTACATTTTATAATTCAACAAAAGCTGGTGTTGATGTAGTTGATGAGCTTTGTGCCACCTATGTATCTAGAAATTCTAAACGCTGGCCAATGACAGTGTTTTATGCGATCATGAATGTAGCGGCAATAAACAGTATTATAATATATCGTGAAAATAACAAGTCAAAAACAAACCGACGTGATTTCCTTAGAAATCTCGGTCTATCCATGCTTGCTAGCTATCTTGGTACGAGGAAGAAGATGGAGAACTTACCGATAGGCTTACGCAAACGTATTCACGAACAGATAGGAGAAACAATGAGCTATCCTCCCAGTAAGAGTTCCAGAGCATATACGAGATGTAGAGACTGTCCGTCTGCCAAAGATAAGAAAACCAGGTATAATTGTAAAAAGTGCAACAAGCCTATTTGTATGGAACATATTATACCGGTATGCCAAAGTTGCCTTGATCTCGATAGTGAATAATCTAGTATTAAAACAACAATAAGCTTTATTTTTATTTAATTATTGTTTCTTTGTTCATTAGTAACATATACGTTGATTTTTCGTACTTAAATTGTTATTATTTTTTTAGGAATAATCCAAAGTTATGTTTTAAAAAGTTGTCTTTAGCTGTAAAATGTTTTAATCAAAGAAAATTTGAGATTTTCCGTTAGTTTTGTAATAAATAATATTTCATATTCAGAATTATTGTTTTTATTACCTATTCCATGAATGTAAAATACTAATTTAGGCATAGAATTGGATCAGGGTGCGATAATCTATATGGGTATGATTTACCCGGCCACAACGACCGTGTTTAGTTTTGACGCCACAACCACGCCGGGTTAATAATAAAGCGTCAGTGCGTTTCCGGCTAGCTGTGGTTTTACTTGTTCCCGTGTCCTGTATCCAACACTTAATTGGTAAGCTGGGTATAATCCCCCTTATTCATAAACGCTGCTTAAAGTTAACTAGTGGTTAGCGATTTTTTAAACATACATTTTAGACGCTTGCAGGTCACTTAACTTTAAAAATCGATTATGAATAAACCTCTTAAACACTATGGTGTTTATTCATAAAGGATGAAATAAGTTAAGTGACGATAAAAGGTCAACAATGTATGGTTAAAGAATCGCTAATCACTCGTTAACTTTTTAGCAGTTTTTATGAATAAGGGGGAAAATAACTAGCCGCACGTAACCGCTTTTTTACAAGCTTTTATTTACTTTCACCTGTCCCGTTGTCTGTCGTTCTGTAATCAAATCTTGCAACTTAAATTTGATCCACTTCCCGGTTTCCTATTGAGCTGAAATTTGGTATACACGTTTAGTTCGGATGACAATGCATGATTAACTGTGTGACGTCATTCTAAATCCAACATGGCGGCGTATCCAATATGGCGGACCAATTATTTTTAATGCACTCCTACAATATGGGTATCAAATAAAAGGGCTTGCCAAGAACAACTAGAAAAATAATGTGACGTCATTCTAAATCCAACATGGCGGCGTATCCAATGTGGCGGACCAACTATTTTTAATGCACTCCTAAGCCGGGTACTCACTTGCGAGCTGT
The DNA here is from genome assembly GCA_037179545.1 of Sesamia inferens. Taxonomy (NCBI): domain Eukaryota; kingdom Metazoa; phylum Arthropoda; class Insecta; order Lepidoptera; family Noctuidae; genus Sesamia; species Sesamia inferens. The sequence continues at coordinate 7,151,764 of CM073935.1, read as the reverse complement.
AACTGTAACCGTTGCATGTATTGTAACCAAAAAAAATAGTGTGTACGTGGTTCGCAAACCTGCTGCGAGCGGTACGCGTGCGATTTGTAGCGAGCCGATGTTTACAACGTACTCATTTCTGAACCCGTAACGTTGCACGTAACTGTAACCGTTACTGTTACCAAAAACATAGTGTGTACGTGGTTCGCGAGCCTGTGACGAACGCAACACGAGCGACTCGCAGCGAGCCAACGATTGTCGGTTTTTGCCGCGAATCAAAGGGCGCTCGCAGTGCGCTCGTGGACGTCGAGAGGAGTAGCCGCGCGAACCATCTACTATTTTGTTATTAATCATGAGTGAATGGTCAGAAGAGAAATGTCTTTTGTTGATAGACGCCTACAAGGATAATAGTGTATTATGGAACCCTAAGGACAAAGATTATTATAAAAAACATTTGAAAGAAGACGCCTGGGCTAAAATCGGAGGTATAATACACGAAAGTGGGGAAGCATGCAAACAAAAAATGATTAATATATTGGCTTCTAAAAAAATCAATGGGAACGGGAAAAGGTATTTGCTTGCATATCAATTAAATTATTTATTTATTGTTGTTATTTATTTTACATCTATCTGTTACAGGAAAAGACGAAATTTACGAAAGTAATTGGTATGCATTTAAGGTGCTTGGATTCTTGAACGATCGTTTCACACCTCGCAAAGGACTTGAAGCTGGAGACACGATGGAACCGTTGGTGGTGAGTAGATCTTAGTTTACGCATACATGTCTTGCCATGGTATTTTACCTTCATTTAAAAAATAATGTGCAAGTTCTTCTCGAATTTCTTTATAACTTGCCGCCGAACGACGAGGAACGGCGTGTAACGGCCGAAACGATGTTCCTTCCGCTTCGTTTCTCCAAGTTCCTGGTATGACTTCACCTGTCTCTATGTTTTCATTATCAAAAGAGCATTGGGGTGTGTATACCGAACATGAGGTAGAACGCCTTAGAAAGTTGTGCAGAAGCACTATGGTCATTACTATTTTTTCAACTGTTTCTGGTTGCAGTAGCATCGGTTTTCTTAGTACTCTAAAAACGCTAGCAAGAATCCCAAATGCATTTTCGACCACTCTTCGGCCTCTTGATAGCCGATAGTTGAAAACTCTTTCTTTAGATCCTTTCGGATGAGTGCCTGCGTATGGTTTCATTAGATTTTCTCCCAAAGAAAATGCTGCATCACCGAGAAAGTAGAAGGGAAGTAGCCTGTTACGATTTTGTAGAGATACGGGTTCAGGTAAATTTAAAGAGTTCTCATCCATCATTCTTTTTAAACTACATCCTTGGAATACACCTCCATCCGAGATTCTGCCTTGAGTCCCAATATGTACGTACATAAAGTTATATTGTGCGTCTACTAATGCCAGCAATACGATGCTGAACTGAGATTTATAATTGAAGTATTCCGCTCCAGAATTGAATGGACACTGGATAAGAATATGTTTGCCATCAATAGCGCCAATTGCATGTGGGAAGTTCCATAGTTTCTCAAACTCTTTGCTGCATTCAAGCCATTCGTCACGATTCCTCGGCAACTACAACAATCGATAATTTTTATTGTTATTGATGTTATTAATGATCACACAATTTTGTTTGCAGGTCGACGAATTGGAGAATAATAATGCCAACAATTCCACAGCATCACTTGATCATCCATCTAGTAAAAAGTTAAAACCAGATCCCAAACTGCAAATGCTCAAAGAGGCTTTTGGCATATTGAAATCTACGGCAAATAAGCCACAACAGGATATGGAGCTAAAGTCTTTCTTCGATTTTATACAAGAAAAAATGAAAAACTACTCAAGGGACATAAAAAACACAATACAACACGAAATATTTCAGATTATTATGCGTGCTGATCAAGGCTACTATGATTCTACGCAACATCATAGTTACTATACTACTACACAAAACCAACAAGCAACACGCCAGTCATATTCTTCGATTGCTACAGATGTAACCAAAGCAGGCCTTTCTCAAGATACTTACTCTTCTCAAGATTCGCCATACTCCGTACACAGCAACAGTAGCCAGTATTCGTCAGACATGAATTTAGAAGAATATGTATAATTAATTTCATTAAATAATTTCGAAGACATCATTAATTTCATTAAATAATTACCTTGATTTGTTCCCTCAATGCTCCTATTAACGCTTGACAAACTTCCGGTATAATCGAGCTAATGGCTTGTTTGGAAATATGGAACAGGTATTGCAAACTTGTAAAAGAATCACCAGTAGCTAAGTATCTCAGCGTCACAGCTAACCTGTCTTGAACAGACACAGCTTCTCGAAATTTAGTGTTTCTTCGTCCTATTTTGGTTCCGATTAAATTAATCAGATATTCAAAATCATTTGCACTCATTCTTGTGAAATTTTTGTAATGACCACTAATTTCTTGATTTTTTAACATTAAAAGTAGATGACTTCTTTCCCGATACAATCTATGAATCCACCATCTTCGTGGTCGTTTATGTTCATCGAGTAAAGCATCTATAAGTATGTATGCTGCACAAGCGAGAGGGACTTCGTCCGACATCGTGGAGTTACAGACCAAAACTGCGGATAAATCCGGCATGTCGAGTGATGTGGCCTTCACGTACACACTAGAACCTCGTTACTGTATCTGATCGGTTAGTTACAGCTCGCTAAATGAGTACGCTCGGTGAAAGCGTTCCAGCGATGTCGTGAGTCTAAACTGTAACACGCGTACACACTAGAACCTCGTTACTGTATCTGATCGGTTACAGTTACAGCTCGTAAGTGAGTACCCGGCTCTACAATATGGATATCAAATAAAAGGGCTTGCCAAGAATAACTAGAAAAATAATGTGGCGTCATTCTAAATCCAACATGGCGGCGTATCCAATATGGTGGACCAATTATTTTTAATGCACTCCTACAATATGGGTATCAAATAAAAGGGCTTGCCAAGAATAACTAGAAAAATAATGTGACGTCATTCTAAATCCAACATGGCGGCGTATCCAATGTGGCGGACCAATTATTTTTAATGCACTCCTACAATATGGGTATCAAATAAAAGGGCTTGAATAACTAGAAAAATAATGTGGCGTCATTCTAAATCCAACATGGCGGCGTATCCAATATGGCGGACCAATTATTTTTAATGCACTCCTACAATATGGGTATCAAATAAAAGGGCTTGCCAAGAAAACTAGAAAAAAATAATGTTACGTCACTCTTAATTCAATACGGCGGAACACCAAAACTGGCGGATAATTTTCTTTTATTCGTTCCTACAATATGGGTATCAAATGAAAGGGCTTGCTGAGAATAACTCGAAAAATAATGTGACGTCTTTGCCGCTGGTCAAGCATATGTGGCCTTAAGTAGGGTGAAATCATTAGAAGGGCTCCTCATTGAAGAGCTGGACTGTAAGAAATTAACTGGCAAACGACCTTGCAATAGTGATACGTTGAATGAGATGAATAGACTTAGGAACTTATCAGGTGAAAACTAAAAAGTCTTTTATTTAGTTTCACCTGTCCCGTTGTCTGTCGTTCTGTAATCAAATCTTGCAACTTAAATTTGATCCACTTCCCGGTTTCCGATTGAGCTGAAATTTAGAATGCATGTATAAATCGGATGACAATGCAATGTTATTGTGACATAGAGCCGATCTGATGATGCAGCTGGAAGGTGGCCATAGGAACTCCGTAATTAAATGATGCAACCCTATCGAGTTTGAGCTCATTAGATTCGTCTTGACAAGTACTTTGATACTATATGGTAACCAGGGTCTGATGATGGTGCCGGAAGGTGGCCATAGGGACTCCGTAATTAAACGATGCAACCCTAGATCAATTAATTGATGGATCAAAAAGAATGATCAGATTGATATTAATAAAATAATACACACGGACATTAACAAAACAGGAGGTCTTCCAAAAGAACTAGATATATTTGTTGGTGCTAAAGTTATGTTGAGGTCTAACGTTGACGTTGCTAAGGGACTTGTGAATGGAGCAATAGGTCACATCACTGAAATCATATGGGCGTATTACAGACGTGCTCAACTATACGATAGCGCTGTACCATCGGTTCGCGTAGACTTTGGTAACGATGGCATTCACATAATACACCCTAAATCAGTTCAATTTCCTGTTAAATTTAATCACGGCACAGCTGAAAGAAGAATGCTCCCGATTGTCTTGTTTTGGGCTTCAACTGTGCATAAAATGCAAGGAACTACTGTAGATCATGCTGTTATTTATCTAGGCTCCAAATTGTTCGCTGCTGGTCAAGCTTATGTAGCGAAAAAGCCTTGTAATGTTGATGCATTAAAAGAAATGGATAGAATGAGAAACGTTACAAATAACTAACAAGTGATTACATAATTTCCACATTATTGATATTTAAATCAGTAGGGGAACCTGTTGTACCTTGACACCCTTTGTACCTAGAGCCACCTACTTTTTGGAAATGTTCGCGCTCTTTTTTATGTCTCTTTGTCTATAATATAGTGAACTTTCACAAGACTAATCACCATGAAGTTAGTTGCAGGCGGCCATTGTATCGAGTTTGCATGGGAGATCACTTTAACGTTTTCGCGGCAAAAAAGTAAGATATTGAATATTTTTTATTTCTTTCATTACTTCTGTTATTTTCTCCATATTTTTTTAAAACCATTTGATTGAAACAAGTACTTTATCTAAGTTTATAATGTAGTATGCTTATTTGAGCTCGTCACAACCTCCAAATTTATATGTGCGAATAAACATGAAAGGGTAGGGGTGTTGTACCTTGATTATAGGAAAACAGTTGTACCTTGATCATATGGTCAAGGTACAAATGTACTCTGTTAATTCTGTTTAGGAACGCACATATTTATAATTTTGTTGTTTTTTGTACAGGTAAAATGCCTCGCAGCAAAAACAACATCAAACGAACTCCTGTTCCAAAAACAGCACTTTCTAGTGCTATCAAATTAGTTAAAGAAAAAAAATTATCATTAAGAGGGGCTGCCAAACATTTTTACTTGTCAAGATGTACTTTAAAGAGGCATTATGAACACTGCTTGAAGACTGGTAAAGAATCGAGCGACCTTCATGATAATTTAGCTGTGAAAAAGGTTTTTACATGTGACGAAGAGCTCTTGCTTGTGGATTACATACAAGAAGCAGCAAAGTTACAATACGGACTCACTTTAAAGGATGTTAAGAGGTTGGCATATGAGTTCGCGAAGAAAAACAATAAAAAATATCCAGCTCAATGGGACAAAGATCAAATGGCTGGGGAGTACTGGTTACGCCTTTTCCGTAATCGACATCAAAAGCAATTAGCTTTACGCAAGCCAGAAGCCACTAGCCTTAAGAGGCTAGTGGCTTAAAGAGGGTGCTCTTATAAAATCCATGAAGAAGTCGCTAAAAAACTGGAAATGGCCAGAAAGAGAAGATGTAAACTTATACCAATGGTTAGATATTAAGGAAAAATAAAAAGTCCAAAAAAAGCTATTTCCAAGAGGGAATGTTATTCAGTTCCTGAAATGAATAAATACTCGGAGTTTAATGATTAATTAAGAAACGCTTAGTCCAAATATTAGTCAGTACGAAGAGAATAAAGACTTGATGCTAATGTGATTAAAATCTTTGTTACGTGTTACGAAAAATACTGATTTTATTCTGTTAATTCATATATAATACATATAAGATAAGCTTATAAAGTTTTTAAAGACATGTTGAATCTGAAAATAATAAAAATATTTGCTATTTTTTGTCGAGAAATATGGATTTTATTTGATGAGTTCTAGCTATGACAAAGGTACAACATAAGCGGATCTAGGTACATCACCAAAGTTGTACCTTGATCAACATTCCATTTTTTTTTTAGATTATGTAAAACCTATAAAAACAATGATCTATGCTTGTATATAATTTATATTATGATCCACATTAGTTCTTCTAACAGCTAAAATTGTTTTATTTGCTATAGTTACAACCGTTTTTTTTTTTTTTAAATCGTTGAAAGAAAAAGTGACCGAGGTACAACAGGTTCCCCTACATATTACATATCATGTGAACGAACTACGGACTTCATAACGGAATAACGCTGCTACGCGCTGCGAACTACGTCGTAGTAAATCTCGAATTAAAAATAGAGGTACTAAAAAGTTAAAAATAAAATTAAAGAAAAAAAAACCTTTTTAAAAACAAGCTTTTATTATTTGTTTATAAAATGAACTCAAACGATGAAACGACCGAACGAACGATGAAAAAACGATGTGTTGGCAACACTAGAATGGAACGCAGTGCTCAATCCGTTCATACAGTTCATTTTACTGGGAATCCCCGACCACAGAGAAACACATTATCTATCTCTTTTTAACATTTTAGTTCAGAAGAGTTGACGTTATTTTTGATGGAGCGGAACACAGCTCATTCTTATTCATTCAATCGGTGCACGCACTTAAAAACAGTTATCGTAATTACATATTTTAAAACAAACAGACGCAGTAATTAGGCGGTCCACGCTAAGTTACGAAGTGCATGTTTTTTACTTTTTGTCGCCGACTACAGAGTGACATAGGTTTTATCCAAAAAGTTGAAATTCAAATAGTGTTTAAGTAGGTATTTGCTTCATGACGGATTATTTCACTAATTAGGTAAGTACAATTTTATTTTAACTATCTTTACTTATTATACTAAAGAGGTAACATTTGTTTGTTTGTTATGTTTGGAGTGGGGTAATCTATTTAAAGTAAATTATCCATACTAATATTATAAATGGAAAAGTGTGTTTGTTTGTTTGTTCGTTTGTCTTCCCTTCACGCCTAAACCACTAAACCGATTGTGATGAAATTTGACATATGTATAGTTGGAACTCATGAGACTGCTATAGGCTACTTTTTAACCGATTGCGATGCGACAAAAAAGGGTTATAGGTTTAAATAGAGATACCACGCGAGCGTAGCTGCGCGGGCAACAGCTAGTATATTATAAAATATCTCTAGAACTGACTATATAATGTTGATGAAATTTTAACACGGAGATAATAAATGAATGTCGAGGAGGTACGGTCAAGTGTAAAAGTGGATGAAGCCTGTTCATTCGTAAGCCTTTGTGTTAAAGGTGAAAAGTGTCCACCGACTTTTGCATCTGACTGTACATAGAAGTCATTTTTTCGGGAACGAGTGGATGATCGTGATTTTTTTCATACAAATCTAAGCACTATCACGTAACACAAGCTTTTAAATATAACATTTCACAATTATTCCGCTGCCATGACAATATTACCTTACCTAGATTTTTCGATCGTAGTTCACGTGTATGCTAACGCTTTCCTGTGGCCTTACCATGAGTTTGAAAAAACGTTCTCGCTATCGAAAACTATAGCTTTGTCTCTTTCACGTGCACCACAATGACAGGGGCAAAGCGATAGTTTTCGATAGCGAAAACGTTTTTACAAACTCATGGTAAGGCTACTGAATATAAAGCGTTTTTGGTCGTCCTCCCTCAATAGCGCTATATTTAATTAATTTATAGAAATGATCGGACTTACGCAGATTTAATTTGTTGCAGATTTGATTAGTACAAAATGTCTGAACACGTTGATCCTTTCAAAAGAAAACCATCTGGGTCAAAATATAGAAAACGAAAAGCAGAAAAAGAGAAGGAATTTGAAAAAACAAAAAAGTTTATGAATATAGGCAAATATATCACAACAAAAAATCAAGACCTTAATGTGGCATCTACATCTGAAATACAAGCGAATGCATCGGTAGTGGAGTCTCTGTCTGACAAGTCAGATCAGTTAGCTGTTGAAGAGATTGTGGACGAAGTTTCCCGAAGTGAGGAGACAAGTTGTGTTACAATTACAGATACTGCTCAGGATGACACTATTGGTGATGTACAACAAATACAAATTCTAGATGACATTTGTTCTCTTGCTCCAAATATATCGGATCCAGCCACTTGGCCACTCACTCGAAATAGCAAAGTTATTGATCATATAATAAATAATGGCCCAGTGCAAACTCACATTGATAATTATCCAAAAAATGATACAGGGCGACATTTCTCAAATTCTCATTTTACCAAAAAACTTGCAAACAATGAAATAATTCAGCGTCGTTGGTTAATATACTCAGTTTCTAAAAATCGAGTTTACTGTTTTTGTTGCCGGCTATTTGATAGCAGCTCAACGTCGAATTTAGCATCTGAAGGATATAACGACTGGAAACACTTATCAGAAATGTTAAAAGTTCATGAAAGTAGCACTTTTCATAAGAAGTTTTACCTCTCATGGATTGAGGCTGAACTAAGATTAAAAACGGGAAAAACAATAGATTGTCAAGAGCAACATTTGATTAGAAAGGAAACTACAAGGTGGAATAATATTTTGTCTAGATTAATGCATATTACACTGTATTTAGCTGAAAACAATATGGCGTTTAGAGGTACTTCCGACAAACTATATACGCCAAATAATGGAAAGTTCTTGGGTTTAGTACAACTACTAGCCAAATTTGATCCAGTTATGGAGGAGCACTTGCGTTTAGCTGTAAAGGGTGATGTTTCTGACTACTACTGCGGAAAAGACATTCAAAATGAATTAATAGAGCTGATGGGTGAAAAAGTGAAGTCAGAAATCATATCACGTGCAAAGAAATCGGAATATTATTCTATTATAGCTGACTGTACTCCGGACATTAGTCATATAGAACAGCTTTCACTGACAATACGATTTGTTGATTTATCATCAGATGTCGATAAAATATCAGTAAAAGAGCATTTCATAGAATTTATACCTGTTAATGAGTCGACTGGTGAAAGGCTGACTGAAGTTATTATTGATATTTTAAATAAATACGGACTGGAATTGAACGATTGTAGGGCTATGACAACGGAGCAAACATGAAAGGAAAAAACATTGGAGTTCAAAGAAGAATTCTGGACATAAATCCTTTAGCTGTATATGTGCCGTGTGGCTGTCATAGCTACAATCTCGTACTATGCGATGCCGCTAAGTCATCTGTAAAATCTGTCACTTTGTTTGGAGTACTTCAGAGGTTGTTTACGTTGTTTTCAGCTTCTGTTCATCGATGGAAAATTCTGACCGATCACTTGGGATTGTACACTATAAAAAAACTCAGTGACACGCGTTGGGAAGCAAGAATAGGCAGTGTTAAAGCAGTCCGTTATCAAATTAGCGCCGTCCATGACGCTTTAATCACTTTGGCTATCGAAACTCAGCAAACTGATGTTCAAGTCTCTCATGAGGCTACTACTCTAGCCGAACAGCTAAAAGATTTCGGCTTCATAGTTTCATTGGTTGTCTGGTATGACATACTTTTTCAAATTAATGTCGTTAGTAAATCTCTACAATCAACAGACATGGATCTCGGTAAATGCACAGACATGCTGAAAAAATGCTGCAATTTCTTGGAAGAATATAGAAATACAGACTTTAAAAGCGCCATTCTAACTGCGAAGGAATTGGCTGAAGAGTTAGAAATAGAACCTGTGTTTAGAGCGACAACAAGAATTCGACGTGTTAAGCGCCAAGCTGGTGAAACTGCCCAAGATGAGCCTATAACTTCTCCAGAAAAAAAAATTTGAGGTTGAATTTTTCAACTGTCTTTTGGACACGACGTTAACTTCACTCAACGAAAGATTTGAACAGTTATGTGAGTACTCGGAATCTTGGTCTTTTTTGTACAATTTAAAACAGATTCCAGAAAAACACGACCTTATCAAACTCTGTAGTGATCTTAAATTGAAATTAAATGTAAATTCCAAATCAGATATAGATGGATGTATGTTGTGCGATGAACTCATAAGTCTGAAATCGTTTTTGCCTGATCAGAAAGTGGTTACTCCTGTTTTTGTTTTAAATTTTATTAAAGACCGCAACTTAAAAGAACTATATCCAAATGTTTGGATAGCATTACGAATATTATTAACTATTCCCGTAACGGTTGCTAGTGGAGAGAGGAGTTTTTCTAAGCTTAAGCTAATAAAAACCTATCTGCGATCGACGATATCACAATCTAGATTGACAAACTTGGCAACTTTGTCGATCGAAAATGAAATAGCTGAAAACATCGACTTTGATAACTTAATAAAAGAGTTCGCCGATATAAAGGCTAGAAAAGTAAAATTTTATTAGTTTTTTTAATAAATGTTTATTTCTTTTCATAAATGGTTATTTCATTATTATCCTTCGCCTTTTTTCGTATGGGTTTGAATTGCAATTAGGGGGCGCCGTAGAAATCTCGCCCAGGGCGCTGTTAGTACTAAAACCGGCACTGACGATGGTGGATGGCAAGGTATGCAATGCAGCAACGCATACCAAATCGACAATGAGGTGCTACATATGTGAAACTACTGCTTCTGAATTCAACGACTTGTCAAAGGAGAGGCCACGCAAAAAAGAAAATTTCAGCTTTGGGCTGTCATTGTTGCATGCTAGAATTCAATTTTTTGAAACTACACTACACGTGGCATATAGGCTACCCGTTAAAAAATGGAATGTTCGCCTTTCTGCCGAAGACCGCAACCGTTGGACTCACATTTGTTGATCGTCTTTTTTTATCTGTTTCTCTATTTTTTTTTTGTTCTGTTTTCTTTGTTTATAACACCACTACTGTCACTACACATACTGTATGTATTTATAAGGGTGTGCGCCAAATAAATGGTGTCTTTTTTTTTTTTTTTTTTTTTTTTTTTTTTTTTTTTTTTTTTTTTTTTCGTATAAGTTCCAAGAAAAAATATGGACTTTTAGTGGACATGGCTATAGCAAACTTTGGAAATACCAATGATAGGGACACTTGTAGAAGATTTTTCGAGAATTATAGAAGTTCAGCCGAAATAACAGGGATTGATAAAGATTTAATATATCGGCTGAAAGTCATTCTGGAGACATTGTATTCGGGATTAAATGTAAATGCAGAGAAATTCGAACAATATTGCCTGGAGAGAGCAGAACTATATGTGTCACTACATAAATTTTATCCAATGTCTCCTACCATGCACAAAGTGCTTCGCCATGGAGCGGCTGTCACTAAAGCAGCAATACTAACAATTGGTCAGCTATCGGAAGTAGCGGCAGAAGCACGGAACAAGAACATAAGATCCTTCAGACTGAACTTTACAAGAAAGTTAGCGCGAGTGGCCTGCAATGTGGACGTTTAAAATCGACTTTTATTGACCTCAGATCCACTGATTACTGGCATGAGGGAAACCTCAAATTGAAAAAAGAAAGAAATATCGGCAGCTGTTTTAAATTTACTTCACGAGTGACGTTGATTGCTGATTCTAGTAGTTGTTGGCTGATTCTAGTAATGGTGAATAAATTATTTTCTAATAAAATAAAGCATTGTTTTACTACACCTTAATGTTAAACCACATCGAAAAGTACATATCTAATCATTAGAAGCAAAAAATAATTTTGACCAAGTTTTGAGTGCAAATACCACACTGTGCGATTCCCAAATGGCTTCATACGTCGTAGGCGTTCAAGTGAAAGTAATTGCTGTATCAAAATTTTCAACAACTTTTTCGACGTATCTTCGAGACGCCACACCACGCAAGTAGCCATTCCCATGAGAGACTTGGAAAATACCACATCATGCATCACCGAAGACGAAGACGATCCTCCATCACTTCCTCGTACTCAAAGATCAGGCGCTAGCGCCCAATCTTTATTCTAAAAGGGGAGGTGTTATGTTATGTAGCTAAGTCTACTTTACTACTTCAGTATAAAAGTCATATATTATAGTGGGGATGTTGTTCGTAATAAAAGGGGCAACGATACGATCCAACCTCTATATTTATATAGACACAGAACATTACTTTATTAATCACTAATACGTATAGTAGACGCGTCGGCGCCGGTCGCCGCAGATACGCGCGTGTCTACTCTACGGAGGCCCAAGGCATGGGGGTGTCACCGGCGTTGTAAACCTATCATCAAAATTTCATATTTTATAGCGCCCTCTAGCATTGGAGGGGAAGCATTTTTTTATATAATTGTCGTATTGTCTAACTAGATGGGAGTAGTAGCCGTATGTTAAGTTGACAAAAACATTATTTACCGTATATATAAAAATAGTCTCATAAATAAAAATCTATATTTATTTACTGACTACAATAATCGTTCCTATCAATATATATAAACAAATTAAATCCAATCAGCTACTTGAAATGAAACACATGTTCACAATGTGACCATTCCTTAAAATGCAACAAAAACTATTAATAACTGATTTTATTAAATAACAACAGAATGTAATCTTTATACAAGATTCTGTACTATAAGTGTCTAATGATCAATTTATCTGATTTCTCATGCAAAGAAGTGCATTTATTTTACTATTCAATTTTGTTTTTGAAAACGGAGGGCTTTATTATTGCAAATTGGCAACATTGTGAAAAATTTTGACATTTGTCGTTTGGTGAAAACTTTTGAAAATTTGAATTTCACAACGATTTTATTATTTTATTTTATATTTTTTTCCTAACGATTTTACCCGGCTTCGCACTATAATAGAAAGAAAATAAAATAATAATAGAAAGAACATAAAGTTCAATAGCGAGCCAAGTATGTATAACGTTGAGTAAGCAAACAGAAGTTTGATAACTCAACGTTATACTTGGCTCGCTATTGAACTTTTCTGCATCTTTTTTTGCAAGAAGCAAAATGCCCAAGAAATCGGAATTGCAGTGTTATTTTGGGTGTACAGTTGATGGTAAGTAATGTTGATTCTCTTAAGCATTATAATATTACGTGTTGGTCCACCCGTGAGACATACGTATTCACTTTTTGTTTTGTTTTGCGGTTTTTACGATAATACATATGTATATTTTTTATTGTACACAACTGTCTCTGAGTCTAGCCAAGTAAATATATTTTATTCCTTTCTGCTCTCCGAGGATCAAAACGAATTTGTATGGATGTGTGTTAATGTTAGCTGGAACATAGAATACCATTGAAATATATACACAGAAAAGTCGGGAGCATAAGTGTAATAATGAAACATTTTGTTTCAGGTCCATTACATAGATTTCCTAAATGGGAGTACCCCCACGAGGAAAAGTTTAATTCTTGGAAAGCTTTTTTAAATCCATCAACCCAAGAAAAAGAAAACTTTTAAGAAAACTTTTTGTTTCTTCCCTCTAAGAGAACTCTACAAAAATTGTTGAGTTTTGTAGTTTTAAAGCCAGGAATAAATGAGCAAATCATGCAAAATTAAAAAAGACTGTGGCTAAATTACCTGAAGAAAAAAGGCTTTGCAGTTTAATATTTGACGAGGTGGCATTGTTACCCGGTTTATATTTTAATAAATTTCACAAAGAAATCATTGGGTTTGAAGATTTCGGCTACAAAAAATCTTCGAAAATAGCTGACCATGCATTAGTGCTCATGATTAAAAGTTTGAAAGGGAAATATAAACAGCCCATATTTTTAAATTTTTGTCAAAGCACTACAAAAAAGGAAGATTTAAAATCAATTATAAAAACAGCAATTAAAGCTGTAACAGCAACGGGATTAAAAACTGTATGTACTGTTTGTGACCAATCGTCAACTAATTAATATGAGTACCATCAATAGTCTGCTTGATGACACAAATCATGAATTCATGAGAAAGGGTGAAGAATATCGGAGTCTTGCTTTTATGGTTGACGGCATCAAAATGTTTCCCCTTTTTGACCCACCACATATTCTCAAAGGAATGAGAAACAATTTACTAACTAAAAATTTGAGATACATACAAGATGGAGCTGTTAAAATTGCTAAATGGGAACATATTCGAATGTTCATGGAAAAAGATGTTGAAATTGATGAATTAAGATTAGTTCCCAAATTGAATAATTTGCACATTGTAAAAGAATTAATACCCAAAATGAAAGTAAAATATGCAGCTCAGATATTTAGCCAAAAATTGACAGCAGCCATTAAATTTTGCGCAAGTAAGTAAATGAACAAGTAAACAATGCATGTAATTGTATTTCATGAGTGTTAACATCATATTAACTTATTTTAATTAGCTTTATTTTAATTCGGGATAGGCATATTTAGTTTATAATGTGTGTTGTCGACTGTCTCATTGGTCAATTGATTACAAACATGACTTCTAACCATGAGGTTCTGGGTTCGATCCTTGGGTTCGGTAGTGTTACTTGATTATTTCATTAGTAATATAGGACAGGACAATTAGTGATCAACAAATATTTGTTTCGGTCTGGGTGTCTGTGCATTGTGAAATTATATGTCAGAGAAAATGTACTCACTACAGGGGAAAATCCTAGTGTGGAACGTAGCCTGGCTAATGGTGATAGGCTTACCCCTGCATGTTGTGTTGTTTGTTATTAACAATTACATATATCTTTCCATTATCTTTCATTTATGGTCTAATAGATGTTTAAAATAAAACAAAATATATTATTTTTTTAAGAGCAAAGGTAACCTGTAAAAGGTTTAAACACATTATTTTTTTTTATTTAATTTTTTTTTAAATAATTTTACTTACAACTGATTTATTTGAATATAGGTAAAAATTACTTAGGTCAATAATACAAAACAAAATATTTTGTGTCTGATGACCATGCCATTGTACATTAAAATAAATTGCCCTTTTTTTTTGCAGGACATAATATTCTTCCCCAAGAATGCAATGACATAGCAGATGTCCTAATTTTAATCGACCAATTGTTTGACTCATTCAATGGACATTCATATACAGAGGAAAATAAAAAGTTTAGAGGTTGCTTAAAGGTAAATTCCACACACTTTCTTCTATGGGAAAAGGCCAGACCTATTTATAATTCTAACCTATGAAAAGGTCCCATCTATTAAAAATTTTATTCACATAATCAATGTTTATAAAGAAATGTGGCAATATCTAAATAAAAATCTTATATTACTAGCCTCTTACCAAGGAACATAAATCAAGATCTTTTAGATTTTTTTTTTTTGCAAGATTAGGAGCAATGGCTTCAGAAACACTAACCCTACCTGCGACCAATTTGTTAATGCATACAAAACTTTATTAATTAATAATTTTTCAACCCCTCACTCTGTAAACGCCAATAGGGTATTACAGTCTAATTCAAAAAGTGTTTTAATTTAATCTGTTATTGATAAAATACCACAAAAAAATATAAATACATTTTTTTTATTCCAATTATTTCATAAAAACGTGTTTTAATTTTACAATTCAAATTTGGGCGCGAAAACGCCAATTCTCAGGCCGCCATGTCTGTGACGTCACGGGCATTGTAAACATTACGCTTCGCTGAAAGAAATAAACATATTTTCGAAATAAATAATGAGTTCTAGTGGCTATAGTCCTTATCATTGGTGTCTTGTGTCTGAATGTAAGAATACAAGTGTTAAAACACCGGAAAAGTTATGGATACAAGTGCCAACAGATTTATAAAATGAGAAATACGTGGTTGAAATTAGCACGTAGAGATCCGAAGAGGTCCACAAAAACGAAATACTATTTTTGTGAGGATCATTTCGATGTAAGTATGCAGTTTAATAGCTCATATAAACATGTGAAAATAAATTCTTGTCATTACAAAACTAATATTTTATAGGTTATGTTTTATAGTGTTTCATGTAATTTATTTCATGTTGTAGCTGGAAAATGACATGGAGAACTATACACAATTGAAAATAATGGGCTCGGTCAAACGAATTCGCATGAGACCGAATTGTATTCCATCGAGATTCGATTGTCAGCCAGGGAGAAAACGAACCTTCACTGAAAGTGAACCTCGCGCTGCCTTTATGAAACGGCAAAGACTATCTATAATTAAGGAGATTGAAGAGACCACTATTAATGAGACATGTGATACACCATTGTCGTCGTCCAGTGGCCAAGGTGAGTTATTTTAACTGGTCTCCTATACTTACCAGTCTCTTGAATGTTGATCAATAGGAAGCTCAGACCAAAAACACAAAGTTTTGCCTAACTGGGAGAAGTAAACATCTTAGATAAAAATAGATAGCTGTATTATGTACACACATAGCTGATCAGTTTAAAAATTAAATTGGTAGAAATCATTATTAATACCATTTTATTATAATTTCAGATATTCTGACTATTGAACATAAGTGTGGTAATGATAAAGCGATCCAAGTAATACCACCACAGGAACATAAGGCAATTCAAGTTAGTCATGTGGCACACTACCGAAGTAAATTTGTACAAATTAGTACAAGAAGAAAAAATAGCACAACATCCCCTTTCAAGACAACAGTGTGCACGGCAACTTCACCATTCAAAATGAATATATCCCAAGCAAGCACAAGCAAACTATCAGCAAAAAGAAAACTGAACTTTTTTGAAGAAGAGAGTGATGACTCTTTTACACCAGCAACAGAAGGTTCTACAGTTGATTATGAGTCTTCTCCATACAAAATAAGTAGTCAATCGAAGACTACTTCTGATGGGAGTACTTCTCAAGAAGAATTTATAAAACAAAAAATTAACCTGGTAGCTACTTTAGCTAAAGTGAAAAATAAGCCACGATCTTATATTGGAGTACCAAAGGACCTGTATTTTTTAATAGATTTGATTAAAAAACATACCAATATTTCTGAACAAAATATTATATTATGTTTAATGAGAATAAAATTAAACAGAACATTTTCTCAATTGGCTGACGATTTTGATCTATCTGTGACTCAAGCAAGCAGTTTATTTTTTAACAAGATGCCAAGAATTGTAGAGGTGCTCTCACCATTCATTCAACAATTTCCAACAAAAAGTATTAAGCAAAATCTTCCCATTGCTTTTAGACATAAATTTAATAAAGTCACTTGCATAATAGATTGCTTGGAAATTGAAATCCAAAAACCGAAAAAGGCTATGTATCAAGCACTAACCTGGTCTGAGTATAAAAAAACAAATACAATTAAATACTTGATAGCTTGTACCCCAGACGGTGTGGTAAGTTTTGTATCAAAAGGATATGCAGGAAGGATAAGCGATGTTAACTTAGTTGAGAATAGCAAGTTCATAGATAGCTTGCCACCTAATGCTTGCATTTTAGCTGATAGAGGGTTCAAAAATATTGCACATTACTTGTCATTGAAAGGGTTTACTTTGATGAGGCCTCCTAGTGTTAGCAGTGGTTGTAAATTATCTAAAGCAGAAGCTCGGTTAACAAAACAAATAGCCAGTCTTCGTATTCATGTAGAACGGGTGATCCGAAGAGTTAGAGAGTTTGGTATGCTGAAGATGCATTCAGTCGTCAACTCTAATCTTATTGGTATGTTGGATCTTTGTATCACTACAGCTTGTGCTCTTATTAATTTACAAGATTCTTTGATCAAATAATTAATTATTAAACATTAGTGGTAATTTCATCAATAAAAAAGCTAGTATTCAAAATGCTATGTTTGAGTTTCTAACTGCAGCCAGCTGTGTACTAAATGTCATAAAAGGTATAATATTCTAACACTACCGCCTTTCCCTATATGATGGAAAAAGCATCATTTAGTAAAAAATAATTCTTATTTATTTTCTAATTCATCTGATTTATTAACAAGAAATAGACAAATATACATTTATTGCAATAACTTGTCTGTATTCATCCTAAACAGTGATACTGCATTAAAGTGTAGTATGTATGGCACAAAAAATATATAAATTTGCCTTTTTTAACAAAACAGTTACTTATTATCCTATGTATCTTATTATTATCAGTAACTAATTTTCTAAGTTTAGAAAATAAGTTTAGATTTTTCTTACTTATAGGATTATTGACTGATATTTTATGTACATACTAAGGATGTAAATAGTCATTTGTAGTAGTATATATAATACTTAGAATATAGAAGATTGTATAGTAATATGATTTGATAGATGTTCAGGTAATTTGCACACTGCACATTTGTGATGATAATCAAGATGTGACAAAACTTGTACTTAAATATCTTGTATGTAACATTTTTTTTTATGTAAATGGACAAATTTTAACTTCAAGATTGGTAATTTGTTAAATAAAACACTTTTGAATCAACATGGTTATTTTTATTACAACACACACAGCATTTAACATATAAATAAATAAAGTTGATTTGGACATACGGATTTTTTTAAGAATCCAACATCACACTTTTATGTAAAATTGGAAATATATTATTTTTCCAAAAAGAAACTACATTATCCAATAACTCGGTAACATAATCATGATCGTAATCAATGTTTATTATAGAGACTTCATTATTTTTTTCAAAATCACTGCTTGCTACACAAAAATAACATTTATTTCTATTGGCACAATACATTTGTATCTGGACTTGTGCATAATATCGAGCTGTAATTACACCATCCTTATCAATATAGTTTATGTAGGCGAGCCCCAGTACAGCACGTACATCTACCGCGCATTTGTCACGGCTTATCCAACAAATAGGTCGGCTTATACCACAAGTAAATCAATCTCTTACCACTCCACAACAGATCTAAGGCACTTACCTTAGGACCCAGTGTGTTCCGTCGTGGAGTGAAGTCCCGGAGAGTCGACGCGCGCGCGTCGACTTACAATGACGTCCGATGTCTTCAAATACACCGACTGTCCCATACCAGTCGACACATTAAAGTTCCCTTAGGAGGGCACCAAAGCTCACCAACGTAGGAAACCGTTATTTAACAGCGTCAATCACGCCCGACAAACAACCGACAATGAAACCACGTTTCCGATTCAAATTCAACTCAATTTACAGACGGCACTGTTACGGTTATAATTCAAGTAAATACTTCAAAACACGGGCAACAAATGCGAACCTGTCCAAAACCGCGGCCGGTGGTATTTATTTCCCGAAAATCATTCGTCCGAACGCGCCACGCGCGCTATGATTATTCGTCAAGAGTTCTAGCAACGGACCGTTCCCGACGCGGTCTCAAAACGTTGTGAAATGGCCGCGCGTCACCATAGACAATAATAATTGCGCTCGCCCCTACCGGTCGCCGTCTATCAAACTCGACTAACTAACAATCGGACTCGACCGATAAAACGAGCGCGAACTGTTTAAATGGGTTTTTTCTGTTGACGGGCATTTTATTTCAAATGTGGTCTTATCATTAATACCGTCTGGGGAGCCAGCAATCATTGGAAATTGCTCTGAAATGTATAGACCACATATGTCTATTTTATTTCCTATAATCTTTTCAACTGTTTTTCTAACTTTATCTTCCAGTTTTTTCCCCCTCAATATGGCTGAAGTTTCAGGAATTCTTGCACCCAGTATTATGGCTATCAAAATCCCATCCACAGTTTTACATCGACTAACTTCATAGCATTTTGATGCTGTGATCCTGCCATATCTTAGTTCGTGCCACATGCTACTTTTATCTTGGCCTCGTGTTTGTTTTTCCATGGCTGAGATATTGTTTTTATTGAAAAATATTGATATATTTTTCAGGAAATCGTCACAGTTTTCATGCCCATTATTCATCATAAGGTGGTGAAGGGATAAAATTGCATTGTGATTAAAGTCCTGCTCATGTCTCAAGAACTGGCATGTTTTGAATTTTTCTTTTTTTACAAACTTGCACAAATTCCTTTAACACACTATTATCCGGGATGATGTTCCTCACTTTTCTCTTGGAAATTTCACTTGCTGTGAGTACTTTTATAGAAGATCCTACTTTAGCAAGATTTGATTTACGCCAGTAACATTCCACTGAAGTACATAATGGATCTTCAGTTCGACGATGTAACCACATCAAAAATGCGACACCGTGCTTGCAGCCACCTTCGGATGCGGGGCAGTCATGGCAATGAACACTGGTTACACTCTCTTCTGCTTCGTTAACAACAACACTCACTGCATATGGTTTAGAGCGCACTTTGTGTTCAGGGCATATAGTGCACTTGACAATGCAAGTATTTTGATCCCTCTTGAGTTGCACGTAGCCAACGGCGTCATCTCCGTAAGATTCTCTACCAGATCTGAAAGGAAATTTTAGGTTATAATACCTATGATCGCAAAATAAAGCATAATCGTAAAGTTTTGTTGTTATTAAAGGAAAGTTTGTAGTAGGTATATTAATACTTACATAGATGTTTTGTCATTTCTTAATTCCGCAGAACAGAAGTCGGGATTGCAAGCGAAGAATTTCGCCACCATCAATGTATTTATTCGTGGAAGATTAGTACTTTCTGCTTTTACAAAGCCGTCTTCCATGGTCAATATATATAGTATATATATTGGTAAAATTGTGAACTCGAACTCTCATTTTACCAATTTTGATATCGTTCTCGTATTTACGTTATCAGCGATTTATATCTCAACTATTGCAACATGCTTAGAAGATTACATGATATGGATCGTCCCACAAATAATACATTGATCTACCTCACGAAGGTGCGTCCGCACCCCATAAGGAGAGATGATCAACTACGTGATCCCTATGTCGAGGAAGCCCTAAGATATGTCTACAGTGAAGACATCGTTGGGTCATTCAAGGAGTATACACGATCTTTCTATACGTTAGAAGGTCATTATGCCAATCTTTGGCTTTATGATAGGCCGTTCTTAGATCCACCATTGGATCCATTATACTATATGGCTGCTTCACATACACGTGAGGTCTTCAGACTAGAGCATAAAGTTCCTTCAATAAGTTGGAGCTCCCTAGCTTCCGTACCTTACATCCGCACGTCAAGTGCTGGTTGGGGATATGACGGTAAGAAGGGTGATTTAGGAAACCACGAGCTTGCAATTAAGCGCGCCGTTGGATCCCTACGCTCATGGGAAGAGAGACAACAGTCTTGGCGTTACACGCCTGACGTTGCATGGACGAGGACACAACTTGGTACCTTTGAGGCACCAAAGATACGAAACGTCTGGGGAAAAGCATTCCATAACATCATTCTCGAGGGAATGACAGCTTATCCCCTAATCGAGGCATATCAAAACATGCCTGACTCACCAATCGTCACGGGAATTCATCTTTACAAGAGATTACCCGTTTTAACACATAGCGTGTTACATGATGATGAGGGTGGTAACTACGGTGTGGGTATCGATTTTAAAAGTTTTGATACATCACCACAACCATGGTTGATTAACACGGCATTTGATATATTACGTGAGAACATCGAGTTTACTGATGTCGAAGGAAGATCCTCCTTCGAATATTCAAGAGAATTCTTTATTAACACGCCAATAATAATGCCCGATGGAAGAATGTGGCTTAAGAGGATTGGTATACCATCAGGGAGTTACTTTACGCAACTCATTGGTAGTGTAATCAACCACATTATTATAAGCTACATACAGCTACAGTCGTATGGGAGATTCTTTAAAACCTACGTCTTAGGTGATGACTCAGTATTCGGACAACCGATTGGTCTTGGACCACCGGATGTCGCAGAATTCGCGAGTGTCGGTCAGAAATTAGATTTCACGATACATCCGCACAAGGTAGTCGTCGCATTGAGACCACAGGATTTAGAATTCCTAGGACATGTCACGCGTGGATTAAGGGTTGATAGAGAGACAGCAAAATTGCTGAGACTCGCATTATATCCTGAATATCCCGTTCTGAGTCCGGACATGTCATTATCGCGAATGAAGGGAATATTAATTGATTCTGGTCTTAACAGTTGGAGAGTACTTGATCTCGTCCACTGGATGTCCGTTCTGTTTAACACAGGAGGAGGTGCAACGTTCGCCCCAGAACAACGTAATTGGCTAGAGAGTGTGTGCAACATGAGGTTCACACCAGAAGAGGTCGATGTCTTAAAGGCATGGACTGTTACATAGTTTATTTAGTAATTAATGTAAATATGTGATTGAAATGATTTTAGAATTATCAAGAAGAAAGAAAGCAGAATATCAAGAAACGTGATAGTAATAACTGAGAAACTTCGTTAATCTAATAAATTACACAGTAGACATGTACAACAAAAACCGAGGTTGTTTATTTACAAGTCCAGTGACGTCACAGCGAATGCAAACATGGCGTACAGCGTTTTTGACATTCGAAGCACAGATAAAAAAACTTGTATTTTCAAATTGAAATATTTATTTTGCAGTTTTATGAATAGAAATTAATATTTTTCGTTTGTTTTTTCATAAATGAACTATAAAAACATAAATTTAGATTTTATTTTTCATAGTGCGTAATACCCTATTGTGAAGATGATGATAATGGATTATGACAGTCTTATATATGGCAGGCTCAGTAATAAACAAAGCAAGAGCAAAAGTTTTTAAAAACTGTCCTGTATGCACCAAATCTTTAGTGTCAGAAGAAAGGGTGGAGTCTTCTTATATTTACGAAAGAGATTATACAAAAAAATCATTAACATATCCAACTGCTAATTTCATGACCCTTATAAAAGATATATTTTACGTAATTGAAAGGTGCATACAGGAAACACCGGAGTCTCGCAACTTCGTCGATCTAATTACTAGTAATATTGAAATTTATTGTGATCTGAATAAAATTATAAACTGCGAAGCGCACGCTTTTTTGTTAAAAAAAATTCATAATATCATACTCTATTAATGTAATCTTGTACAGTTGGTGTGGAGGGGTTACAAAAATATTAAAAGGCAAAATCTTTCAATTCAATCTTAATGATAAAATAAAACGAGAAGCCTATAATTATTATAAAATCCATTCCAAAAATAAAAAGTGAAAAATATTCCTTGTGTTTCATTTAATCTTTTTCATGTACAACAATAACTGTGAAAAGGGAGTTTAAATTTGTGTTTTTAAATCGTTATCAGTTTATGTACTTTTATTGATATGAATGGTTTTAAATTATATAAAAAATACGACTTGATTAAAACACATTCCCTCTTATTCATAAACACTTCTTAAAGTTAACTAGTGATTAGCGATTGTTTAAACATACATTACACAAAATGTATGGTTAAAGAATCGCTAATTACAAGTTAACTTTAAACAGCGTTTATGAATAAGTTTTAATCCAATTTTCAATAATATTCAAAATATTAAAAAAAAGTAATGACTGATAGCGCCATCTATCGGGGCGCTTGGAAAAAGTAAACACTAGTGTCATCTATTACACTGGTTAACAATGGTTTTGCCCATGAATGATGAAATACAAAAAAAAACAAAATACCCGACTGCACACTAAAAAAAGAGTAAAACAAGCCCCACAATAATATTGATCAATCAAATGCTAAAAACTAATTATGTAATACCGTTTAAACAATACCTATATTAAAATACACTACAATATGTGTTCGTAATCGATAGTTAAATAAACAGAAACTTATTTTGAATACAAATTTACTGAATATAATTTATAAATGTTGATGGAAAGCATCGCAGGCGGGGACCAACAGAGGCTTACTTATAGTCATTTCGGTTGTGCACCATTTAGCAGAATTTTCGTTGGTGGCGGTCAAGGTGGTCCCCGCCTGCGATGCTTTCCATCAACATTTATAAATTATATTCAGTAAATTTGTATTCAAAATAAGTTTCTGTTTATTTAACTATCGATTACGAACACATATTGTAGTGTATTTTAATATAGGTATTGTTTAAACGGTATTACATAATTAGTTTTTAGCATTTGATTGATCAATATTATTGTGGGGCTTGTTTTACTCTTTTTTTAGTGTGCAGTCGGGTATTTTGTTTTTTTAATAATATTTTTTTTTTATTTATAACTTTTTTTATTTCTTAAAATGGTCTGATACCTATTGCCGAAAAAATCAGTACTAATGGAGAAGTACTTAATAATAATAAAAAAAAAAACAGTTGAACTATAACTAAAAAAAAAATACAAAAAGAATAAGTGAGGATTGTTTAAAAGAATGTTACTTAAA
Organism: Sesamia inferens; assembly: GCA_037179545.1. Lineage (NCBI taxonomy): Eukaryota > Metazoa > Arthropoda > Insecta > Lepidoptera > Noctuidae > Sesamia > Sesamia inferens. The sequence continues at coordinate 7,127,934 of CM073935.1, read as the reverse complement.
CTAACCAAAAATATCTACCTACCTAGTTATTTTATTAATAATTATTATTATATTATTAATTAATATGAAGAATTTAAGAAAGAACCAAAAAAAAGAACGGAAGAACGAGTTAATTAATTAGAAAGAACGAATAAATTTAAAGAGAGAAACACGAAAGAAAAAGAACGAGTTATTTATACTTTATAAGTTTCGCGTCAGACGACCAAGTATCGAAAAAATCGCTATTTAGAGACGACCGTCAACGACGTGTGCCCTTATGCGTGTGCCCGCATTCGGGCTGTATACTCGAGCATATCCCCCTCCGCACCGCGCCGCGCGCCGCATGCCAGGCCACGCCCTATCTTTTTGCTTGCTAACGCATGAGTTGCTTTGCGTTGACGCAGAATTAACATGTTCCCGTGGGAATTTTGAGAAAAAACGTATCCTATATTAATTACTCCAGTGATTGAAATGAATCTAATGATACCGCATACATATTTTTTTAAAGGGAAATTTAGAAAAAATATTATTATGTCTTTATCCCGTGGGACTTTTAGGATAAAATGTATCCTATGACACTCCCGTAATCAAGACAAATCTAACGATACCTCATACATCAAAATCCATCAAGCCGTTTAGGCTACAGGAGGTCACAAAGGAAAAGACATACATACATACTTACATACACTCGAAAAACATTACCCTCCTTCTTTGGCAGTCGGGTAAAAATAGGCAGTACTTGGTGAATACTAATCATCAGTTATAATATTACAAGTGTCTTAGCTCGAGTTATCGAGCTATACAAGTTTAATCTTGTATTGCGTTCGCCGCACTCTCGCAAGTTTCGACTTGTTCGTTATTACAGCACGGCTTTACTTTACTAGATTTAATACATCATAAAGAACGTTAAGATTGCGCTGGCATTCGCTATCAAACACCGTGAAAATACAATTAGTGTATGACGTGTTAATAGCAGTGTAACCTACAGCAACGTCTTAAGTGTATCAAACAAATTTTGTTTTTAGTTTTTATTGTGAAGTTTAAACTAAAACTTTGTGAATTTATATTTTTGATTATGCCTCGTTCCTGTGAAAGCAATCCTAACAATTTTTGTTACGTGTGTGGTAAATTCACTACAAAAAATACGAGCGAAAACTTCAGTCCCAGAATCTGTCGTGCTTACGAACTTTATTTCGGAATACCAGTGAAAAATCAAGACAAGCCCTGGGTTCCACATGTGATATGCTCGAGTTGTGGTAAATATTTGCGAGATTGGTTATCCGGCCGCCGATCATGTTTGCCTTTCGCAACACCGATGCTGTGGAAAGAACAAAAGGATCACATTGAAGATTGTTATTTTTGCATAAATAAGACAGAAGGGCTTAATACGCGCAAAAAGAGAAAACATAGTTATATTGAAACGCCATCTGCTCAAAGACCTCGTCCGCATGATGAAAATCACCCCGTTCCGGCGCCACCAATGGATGCTTCTGAAGAAATTGACCAGCTTAGCACTGAAGAAGACGATCTTACCGATCCTGATTTTAGTCCTCACGACCAGGTACTGCAACCCCATCTAATTACTCAACCAGAATTAAATGATCTAGTACGAGACCTAAGTTTATCAAAATCACAATCTGAACTTCTTGGTTCGCGTCTCCAGCAATGGAATCTCTTGGCAAAAGGAACAAAAATTACTGTTTTTAGGAACCGACACGGTGATCTTGTAGCTTTTTTTAGTATGGACGATAAGAATCATCTTGTTTACTGCAACGATATACTTATTAAACATCTATTACAAATGATAAAATATGAAAAATATTCTTGGAAAATATGTGCAGACTTTAAAGTGATTGCAATCATTTTAGGCATGCAACAGGGTTACACAAAGTATTGCTGTTTCTTGTGTCTTTGGGACAGTCGCGACAGGGAAAACCATTACATAAAAAAAGTGTGGCCGTTACGAAAAGCTTTTACACCAGGAACTGAAAATGTTTTTTATCCACCTTTAGTGCAAAAAGAAAATATTATTATACCACCTCTGCATATAAAATTAGGATTGATGAAAAACTTCGTAAAAGCACTAAATCGCGAAGGTCAAGCTTTTCAATATTTAAAAAAAAAGTTTACAAAAATGACAGATGCCAAGTTAAAAGAAGGAATTTTCATAGGACCTCAAATAAGAGAATTAATGAATGATAAGACTTTTGAAAGTACATTGAATAGCAAGGAAAAACAGGCCTGGACATCCATGATAAAAGTTTTTCAAAATTTCTTGGGTAAAAAAAAATCTGAAGACTATGAAAACCTGGTTAAGAATATGATCCAAGCATTGTACGCTCTCGGTTGCAAAATGTCCCTCAAAATACATATTCTCGACTCACATTTGGACGTTTGTCCTGAAAATATGGGAGATGTTAGCGACGAACATGGTGAACGTTTTCACCAGGATATTTCAGGCATGGAAGAGCGATACCAGGGCAAATGGAGTCCTGCTATGTTAGCAGACTACTGCTGGACGTTGAAGAGAGAGGCTGTACATATTACTTATAAACGGAAAAGCAATATATTAACTCATTTTTAAATTTTATAATATGTGATTTATGAATATAATGTTATCTTAAGTCAAAACATTTTTATTTGATTCCACAAAAAACGCGAGCTAACTCGACCTTAAAACTTACATCAAAATGTATGTTTAGAGGTATTCTTTCGCAATTAGCACAACTCATTTCATGGATTAACAAAACCTTAAAATTTGTAAACTTGTGTTATTGGAGGGGTTTAAACTTTAAAAACGTTCTCTCAGTTGCCTATCTATACCAGGTATATAGTATATTATCTATGGCCCAAGGGTTACTACTAGCGCGCGTGGCGCGTGCGGCGATCCATTGCGACCAGACGGTAGGAGGGGCGAGGAGCGAGGAGGAAGTAGGTGGGGAGCGAGGGATGACGCGAGCGGGCAATGTTACAGGTCTCCCAAAGTGATAATGCGCATAGAAATCTTCGTCACTGATCGGCAACGGTCGTATTCCCCCAAGCGCTCGGAAGAAGATATGTATATAGAGTGGTTAGGTGCATAGAAAATGATTAAGTGCACCACTCTATATACATATCTTCTTCCGAACGCTCGGGGAATACGACCGTTGCCGATCAGTGACGAAGATTTTTATGAAATGAAATGAAATGAAATCGTTTATTAAGCAAGCAGGATCACCGATCACTTTTACACGTCATATGTTTTTTTTTTCTTCTTTTTTTTTTTTTTTTTAAACTAGATGAAGCCGGCATTTCCTAACTGACTACCTCTGAGAAGAAATAGCCGAAACAAACTCAGGGATCATCGTCTTTTTTAAAGTCCAGACATTAAAAATGAAAATGTTTACAATAATTTACGTTATAATTACGCATATTGCTTAATAACAATGCTTAACAGAGCGAGCAGCTCAGTCCCAAGCCTCTCTATCCTCTAAATAATCTGAGATTTTATAATACCCCTTTCTGCAAAGTTTGGCCTTTATATAGGTTTTATATCGTTTAATGGGTAAGTTTCGAATGTCCATGGGAAGCTTGTTGTAAAAGTGTATACATTGACCCATGAACGAGTTGCCTACTCTGTGGAGACGAGTGTGATGTACAGCAAGATTGTGTTTGTTCCTGGTATTTATATTATGAATATCGCTTATTTTCTTAAAATTAGATATATTTTTATGTACATACATAAGATTTACAAATATATATTGCGAAGCTACAGTCAGAATGTTCACCTCTCTGAATTTTTCTCTAAGAGAATCTCTAGGACCAAGGTTGTAAATGGCTCGAACAGCCCTTTTCTGTAAAACAAAGATGGTATTGATGTCCGCACAAGTTCTCCAGAGAAGAATCCCATAAGTCATAAGACTATGAAAATAACTAAAATAAACAATTCTGGCTGTATTCACATCGGTTATCTGTCTAATTTTCTTAACAGCATAAGCGGCAGAACTGAGTCTACCCGACAGCTTCTCAATGTGAGGACCCCATTGTAACTTGGAGTCAATGGTCAATCCAAGAAAAACTGTCGACTCGACAGGGATCAACTCTACTCCATTCAGTTGAACATTGGTACTTAACTGCCTGACATTTGGCGTAGAAAATTTAATGAATTTAGTTTTTTTTTCATTCAAAAGAAGGTTATTTACATTAAACCAATGGACAACTTTCGAAAGTGCATTGTTAACTTCGTCAAAATTTGCTAGCTGACGCTTGACTTTAAAAATAAGAGAAGTGTCATCCGCGAACAATACTATGTTGTGATTATCCCTCACGTGATGAGGTAAGTCATTAATATAAATTAAAAACAAGAAAGGACCTAGAATTGAGCCCTGCGGAACGCCCATGGTGACCTCAGATCCTGCAGATTTGTTGCCATTAACATCAACCCTCTGAATTCGATTATTCAGATAAGAAGTCAGAAGGTCGAGAGCTCTGTCCCTTAAACCATAATGGTACAATTTCCTAATAAGAGTATCATGATGTACGCAATCAAAGGCCTTGGACAAATCACAAAAAATACCAAGAGCATCTTGCGATTCCTCCCAGGCCCCAAATATGTTCTTTAGCAACGCCACGCCCGCATCGGTAGTTGAACGACCCTTTGTAAAACCAAATTGTTTCACGTGCAATAAATTATATAAGTTGAAGTGTCTCAACAACTGTTTCAAAATTAATTTTTCAAAAATTTTGCTCAAAGTTGGTAATATCGAAATTGGCCGAAAATTCGTGGGATCAGTTGTACTACCAGATTTGAACAGTGGAATTACTTTGCTAAGTTTCATCAAATCAGGAAATATACCAGATGTGACACAAGAATTAAAAACAATTGCTAAGAAAGGTGCGATAACATCTATTATTGAAGCTACAGTATATACTGACAAACCCCAATGATCGGCAGTTTTTTTTACATCAAGATCCTTAAAAGATTCTATAATGTCTTTAGCAGTCGCAAACGTAAATTCAAAGTGTTTGTCACATTCTGGAACACATTCTTTTAGTATGGCGTAGGCTGAAGTGGAGGAAGAAGACAAAGTTTTTGTTGTTATTATTGGAATACTAGTAAAAAAATTCTCAAACTCAGTTGCTACCTCCAAGTCCGCCTTTATATCTTCATCGTTAATTTTAAGATGGAAATCGCGATTTTGTACTTTGGTTCTTCCAGTTTCAGAATTTATAATTTGCCAAGTTGTTTTGATTTTATTTCTAGAAGATTTTATTTTATTTTTAATGTGTATGGCTTTTGCTGAGGAACAGGCTCTCTTAAAAGTTTTTGAATATTTTTTAACGAATTCTTGAAATATAATATGCGCATTATCACTTTGGGAGATCTGTACGTTGTTATGTTGGCGCGCTATAATATCATATTAATATACTCTTAGTCACTATTTACCATGTTAATATAGGTACTCTTAGTCATTACTTAACAAATCATTGTTATATATTCTTAATCATTATTTACCATGTTAATATAGGTACTCTTAATAGTTTACTTACTTTTCCTCATTATACATTCTTATCACATTATCATTATTAACTAATTAATTATTACTAAATCATTGATTCTTTTCTCATTTTCTCATTATGTTAATGGTTTATTTACAAAACTTAATTATGTATAATCTTCCCATAGTTCTAGTACTATATAAGCTAGCTCATAGATTCATTCTTGTGACTTCCATTTCACCACTCATCGTGTGTACTTCTATTGTGAGTTCTTATTTCCTAGTTCATTTACTAAATCTTGTATTAAATCATGTAAATCAATTGTAATAAATAATTAAATCATATTTTTAAATCAGTTTGCGTCTCACTGCGTAACACAGTGATCAAGCAAGCAGCGCTCAAATGTTTACATCATGGCAACATTCTGCAAAAAAAATATTCTCAGCACGTTCTCAGTTAATTTGTTTTAGCTTACGTCTTGTATTCGTTTTACGCAGTGTTCTTTGAATAAATATTTTCTAAACTTATTAATTAGTTGAAATTTAACAACTATTAGAAGTATAATTTGCATTATGTTCTAAATTATTTATATTGAAATGAGATAAATATCAAAAAAAGACGTCAGCAAATAATATTTACTTGCTAATATTGTTGTCGTCGATTGGAACGTTAACACTTATCTTACGCGCAAATGTTGATGTTGAATCAAGTTCTAAGGTTTATGTAGAATGCAATGTTAAACTATGGCAATATTGTTACTATGGTTTGTATCTAGTTAGTCTATGGTAGTTATAGATCTTTCCCTTGTTCGTCCGAGCTTTTTGTGAACGCCATTTTGTGAGCACAAATTAATTCAGTAAACTCTGCTAAACAGACAAACTTGATGTTTTACTGCGCCTCCCTGTCCAACAGGTTCTGGGCCCAGGCCGTTTTGTCTGTTTTTTGCAGTATCCAGTAGAGTTTTCGGGAGCACTGAGTTTTTGAGGTTGGACTAGCCGGCGTGCTTGTCTCAAACGAACGCATCGTGTTTTTTTTTTTTAATAATTATAAACTAGCGCTTGACTGCAATCCCGTCTGATGGTAAGCAGTGATGCAATCGTTGATGGTAAAGCGCGCTAGTTTATTAAACCTATTCACTTAAAAAACTTAGTGAATAGGAAGAAAGACGGCAGTTGAGCGAGGTGATGCAAATTTATAAACCCAACAACACGGCCAATGATGCTACGCCAGAGGGAAAATGATCTGGATGGACCATGATCAAATTCCCGACACAACATCATTTGGCACATCGTACCCCACAACATCATTTGGCGCATCGTACCCAGCAGGCTTCACAACACAACTGCTCAGACCCGTCTTCATGGAGCATACCCAGTGTTTGAGGCTGTCCGGAGGGGACAACTGGGCAATTTGGAAATTCCAGATGGAAGTCATCTTTAGAGGAAAGGGTCTCTTTGAAGTTGTCAATGGTTCGGAGCAAAGACCTGAGCAAAACAAAGCTGATGAGAAGTCATGGTTGCAAAAGGGTGCTAAAGCGCAAGAGCTCATAGTCACACGTATGGAAGCAGCGCCACTCACACATCTACTATCCTGTTCCGCCTCAGCTGGCATGTGGATAAAGCTGAAATCAGTTTATGAAAGGGAATCGGCTGTAAGTGTGCATTTACTACAGCAGAAGTTCTTTTCTCTGCAATTTGGAGATAAAGATTCAGTGGTGACAATCATGTCAAAGTTAGAAGAGACAAGCACCAAATTAAAGCAAGCGAATGAACCATTATCTGAGATGATGATCATTACTAAGGTGTTGATGTCACTACCTGAGAAGTACAAGCATTTCCGATCAGCTTGGGAGTCAGTCCCTATTGAGAAACAAACCTTGAATGAGTTGACCTCAAGATTGTTAGTTGAAGAAGAACGTATCGAGCAATCTGATCAATCAGATGTAGCGTTGGCTAGTGTAACTCAGAGAAAAGTTTTTAACTGTTACACTTGTGGTCTGGTGGTCTCAAGGCCATTTTGCAAAAGACTGTCGGTCTAGAGTAAAGGAAACAAGAAGCTGTAATTATTGCAAGAAGAAGGGTCATATCAAAGCTGACTGTAAGCTGTTGAAATCTAGAGAAGAAAAGAAAAATAATGTTGAAAGTGCTTTGATGTGTATTAGTGAAAAAGACTGTCAGGATTGCTGGTTTATGGACTCTGGTGCAAGTGAACATATGTGCCATAATAAAAAACTGCTTAAGAAGTTGGACTTTGTAAATAGTTCTATGAAAGTGACCATTGGAGACGGCAAAGTGTTAGATGTAGTTGGTCGTGGTATCATTGAACTCTATGCATGGAACGGTTCAAAGTTTATAAAAACAATTTTGAATGAAGTTCTATTTGTTCCTGGACTGAAGTTTAACTTATTTTCAGTGGGTAGTGTATTGAACAAAAACCTAAGCCTAGTCTCTAGTAGACTATTGTAAGTTTGTAAACAGTAATGGTGAAGTTCGTGTCTTGGCGAAACATATCAATAAAATGTATCTCATGTTATTCACGTTAAACGGAACGCACTCTGAACTGTCGTCTATAATAAGTGCAAAAGAAACATATCGTTTGGCCGCATCGTGTGTATCCGAATGCAACAAGAGTGACATTTCCGAGTTTGACATTTCTGTCATCAATGGTGAATATAACAGTTCGTCAAACTTTGTTGGTTTTATTAATTTATCCAAACAGATTGAAAACCTGAGTGTATGGCGGCATCGTAAATTGTGCCATCAAAACATAGCACATGTTCGAAAGTTACTGTTACGTAAAGGTATAGAGTTTATTGACGATTTTACCACTTGTGACGAATGTTTGGCTGGAAAACAACATCGTTTGCCATTCCCATCCAGCACTTCCAGAGCTTGCAAACCACTTGAATTGGTTCATGCAGACATTTGTGGACCTATGGAGTGTCCTTCACTTGGTGGAGCAAAGTACTTCCTATTGTTAAAGGAAGATTTTTTTGCTTATCGTACCTTGTACTTTGTGAAGAATAAAAGTGAAGTCAAGCAACATATTAAGAAGTTTATTGCAAAGGCAGAACGAGAAACTGGTGAAAAATTAAAGGTATTAAGATCAGACAATGAGTTAAAATTTGTGAATTCTGATATGCGAAATCTTTTAGAAGAGAAAGGTATTACCCGCCAACGTAGTGTTATGTATACCTACACCGCAGCAAAATGCTAGGGCTGAAAGAGATTTGCGTACCCTTGTTGAAGCAGCGAGATCAATGATTTGTGGTATGCCTAAACATTACTAAAAGTAACAATTGTGATCATGTTGTTGTTGGTTATGTTGGCTCGGATTGGGCTGCAGACAAAGTAGATAGGAAGTCTACGGGAGGTTATTTATTCAAAATTTTTGGTTGTACTGTGTCATGGGTATCTAGAAAGCAACAGACTGTTTCTTTGTCCTCAACCGAATCTGAAATTGTAGCTTTAAGTATGGCAGCAGCGAAGCGTGTTGGCTAAGTAACTTGTATTTGAGTTTATCTGGTGTAGAAAGACCTATTGTAATTTAAGAGGATAGCATGCCTGTGATAAGTCTGTGTAAAAATCCGCAATTTCATCACAAGCTTAAGCATATCGATGTTAGGGTAATGTTTGTTAGAGAAAAAGTTTTTGAAAAGAAAATTGTATTGCAGCATATTTGTACAAACGAACAACCAGCTGATGTATTGACAAAGCCACTTGGGCGAATTAAGTTTTGTAGATTCAGAGATATGTTATGACTTCATGGTTAATTTGCAGCGATTGTTTGTTTGTGATTTATTTTGTTAAGTAACTAGTTTTAACATTGAGGGAGGGTGTAGAATGCAATGTTAAACTATGGCAATATTGTTACACTATGGTTTGTATCTAGTTAGTCTATGGTAGTTCTAGATCTTTCCCTTGTTCGTCCGAGCTTTTTGTGAACGCCATTTTGTGAGCACTAATTAATTCAGTAAACTCTGCTAAACAGACAAACTTGATGTTTTACTGCGCCTGCCTGTCCAACAGTTTAGTAAAAATCTTCAAACTTTTGGTGACTCTTTATTCAATAAGTTAATTCAGGATGGAGGAAAAGAAGAAACGCTGAAGCAATTATACGCCTGCCGAAAAAGATATGCTGTTAGAACTCGTAAAGTAAGTACCTAAATAAAGAATGAAAATAGAATCATTTAACCGCAACGTCCTGGTGCATGTAATGATACAGGAACCTCCCGAAATACCTGCGTCCGGTCCGGTGAGGACTTGCGTCAGGCGGAAAGTGAGGAAGCCGTAGCGCCTCTACTTTGCTTATAAAAGAATATAGTATTTATTATTTTGAATTCCTTCCAGATATCAAAATATTATTGAAAATAAAGAAACAAACGCTCACATGCTTTTAAAGAAGCGAGAAGTATGGAACACTATAATTATGCCATCAATATAATGCTGTCTCTGTGAGTGACTGTAGAAACTGGCAACAGCTCCGTCACTTATACGAAAATATAAAACAGAGATCAAAAAAAAATATCGCCACAGCAAATGTAGAATTGTTTTTCTGTTGCAGTATTATGAGATGATATTAAAAAGAAGGCATCAAAAGATAAGGTTTGTTTTGTTTAAATTAAATATTTCTAAAAAGCAGGATTTACAGGATATCTTAAATGTTGAATAAATAAATTTATAAAGTAGTATGTATAATATCAAATAGATACCTATCTTTGTAAACGTTCTGTTTAGAACTGCCTTTATAAACATAGAGTTAAGTTTTTTTTTTTTCGCCACGCGCGGCGCTATTGTTCTTGTTCTGAAGGATCTCAAAAAAAGATTACATCGTTTTGTTGTGTACCTATTCTAAATAAATTGTGTATCAAGAAATCTAACAAGTTTTATTGAAATACTGCCTGATCCGAATAGGTTATGGGCCCAGGCATACGAAAATTATATATTTCAATAAAAAACTGAAGTTAAGAGCAAGATTACAACCGGTGTAAAATTAACTCATAATGGAGGTTACGAACGCCATGAAGATTGAGAAGTTTGATGGAAAAAATTTCAAACAATGGAAATTCCAAGTGAAATGTGCGTTAAGAGCGAAAGGATTAAACATAGAAAAGGCAAGACCTGAGGAAATCAGTTCGCAAGTGCAATGGGATAAAGATGACGGCATAGCCATGTTCATCCTAACATCATCGATGGATTTGAACCAGATATCTCTAATAGAAAACTGCGAGACTGCAAAACAAGTCATGATAAAATTAGAAGCTATCTATGAACAGAAATCAGAATATAACAAAATGTTGGTTCATGAGAAATTTTACCAATATTCATATAGTGCTAGTGATACGATGGCACAGCACGTGTCCAAGGTGGAAAGCTTAGCGAAGCAACTGCGGGAGACTGGAGAAAAAATCAGTGACACAGCGGTAATGACCAAGATTCTAAGTACATTACCACCAACATACCGTTCACTCAGACAAGCATGGCTCTCACTAGACGAAGAAAGTCGGACAATTCAAAACCTTGCTTCTCGACTAGTAGATGAAGAGACCAGCCTTGCCAATGATGCAAGTAGTAGTGAGACAGCACTAATAACATCAAAAGGTAATTTCAAATCAAAAAATGAAATGAAACAGAAATCTTCAAATGATCAAACAACGTCAAGTCATAGATTAGTATGCTATAACTGCAATAAAAGAGGCCACTTCCCCAAGGATTGTAGATTACCAAAGAAAAGGCATGATAGGAAACCCTTATATATGTTGGCATTCAGTGCTGCGTTGCGTGAACATGATGAAGAGGTATGGATTCTTGATAGTGGAGCTTCAATGCATATGACCTTCAAGCGAGATTACTTTTATGAGTTCAACGAGTCTCAACACAATAAGTCTGTTAAATTGGGTAACAAACAGAGTATCAAAGTATGTGGTGAAGGAACTATACTGATAAATAAAAATGTTAATGGTACATGGGAGAAATGTAAACTGGACAATGTTTTATATGTACCTGATTTGCGAAAAAAATTGTTTTCGGAAGGTGCTGCCACTAGAAAAGGATATGTGATAATGAAGAATTGTGAAAAAGCAATGATTTTGAAAAATAATGTTGTCGTAATGAGTGGACATCTAACAGAAAATAACTTATATGAATTAGACATCAAAACAATCAAACAAGAATATTGTAATATTGTGCAAACAGATATTAAAGTTTGGCATGAAAGGTTGGGCCATTTGAATGTCAAGGAGCTACAAAATATGTCTAAGAAAGGTGTGATTCCTGTTACATTGAGTGGAAATCAGGAATTTGTCTGTGAAGCGTGTCAATATGGAAAACAAGCAAGGCGTCCCTTTCTGAAATCTACCCGAGGTCCAACACAGCCGGGTGAAATTGTTTACAGTGATGTATGTGGCCCTATAGAAGAACTTTCTTTGTCGGGAATGAAATATTTTGTTTTGTTCAACAAGTTATCGTCATGTTTACTTCATAAAGCATAAGAGTGAAGTATTCCAATGTTTTCTGAAGTACAATGCAATTGTGAAAAATAAGTTTCAACGTGATTTGTGCATACTACATACTGATAATGGTTGTGAGTATGTGAACCAGGAAATTACATTCTTTTTGGAGAAAAGGGGAATAACACATGAGCGTACTGCTCCGTATACCCCCCAGCAGAATGGAAGAGCAGAAAGAGAAATGCGCACTATCATGGAGACTGCAAGAACAATGTTATATGCAAAGAACATTCCTTTAAATATGTGGGCAGAAGCAGTGAACTGTACCATATACCTGTTAAATAGAAACACATCAAGCCAGACGGGAGATGTTACACCTTTTGAACTGTGGCATGGAGCGAAACCGAACTTGCAACATATCAGAATATTTGGATCGATTGGTTATGTACATGTACCAAAAGAAAAGCGAAGAAAGCTTGCTAAGAAAAGTGTAAAGATGTTGTTGGTTGGATATGATCATGATAATTACAGAAAGTATGATAAAAAAAAATAAGAAGATTATAGTATCTCGGGATGTGAAATTTGATGAATTTAGTACACTAGAAGAAAAACAAAGTTTTGTAGAAGTGACAGCTGGACAGGAAGATCATTCTATGTGGCCTACCCCACGAGCTGAGTTTCAACATGTTATAGATCAACAAGACACTTTACCTGGAGAAAGCAGTTCAGATGAGAGTATGAAGATTTTAGAAGAACTAGATGAAACTTATGTACCTCCAAGGCATATATGTTTGGAACAGGAAGACCAGAGAAATATCACGTTACGTCCACGTCAAAGGAATGCCCCAGAGGTAAATTTCACAGAGTTAGAGATACCTAATACTTATGAAGAAGCGATGAATAGTCCACATTCTCATCAATGGAAGGAAGCTGTGATCGAAGAGCTCCAGTCTCATGAAGAAAGTCGAACTTGGATATTGACTGATCGAACAGAGAAGAATCCTGTGTCTTGTAAATGGGTATTTACAATAAAGAAGAATAAAGATGGAGAAATAGTACGATTCAAAGCACGACTGTGTGCACGAGGGTTCACACAAGTCAAGGGCTTAGATTATAATGAGACTTTTTCCCCCACTAGCAGGTATGATTCTATCAGGGTATTGCTGAGTATTGCTGCGAGAGATGACCTGCACATCGAACAATTTGATGTGAAGACTGCCTTCCTGTACGGTGAGCTGTCCGAGGACATATACATGGAGGTGCCAGAGGGATTGAAAACACAGTCTTTAAAATTATGTAAGTTACTTAAATCCAAATATGGTCTCAAACAATCATCTAGATGTTGGAATAAGAAATTTTGTTCTTTTCTGGACATTTGTGGTTTCCAACAATGTGAATCTGATTATTGTGTATTTATAGGACATTTTAAAGATGAAAAAGTAATATTAATTCTTTATGTTGATGATGGATTGCTACTGTCTAAAAGTAAAGTTATATTATCTGAAATGTTAAATATCCTTAAACAAAGATTTGATATATAAATATTAAATGTTAATTCATTCATTGGTATGGAAATAAACAGAGAAAAAGGTTGTATAAGCATATGTCAAAAACAGTGTATTAAAACAATAATAAATAAATTTAATTTGTCAGATGCAAAAGGTAGTAGTACACCTTCAGATGTAAATGTACATTTATCTCAGAATGTAAGTAATGAATCTATTAGTTTCCCATATAGAGAGGCAGTGGGAGCATTGTTATTTTTGTCATCTGTATCTAGACCTGACATAGCATACGCAGTAAATATAGTTAGCAGATATGTCAATAACCCAGGTCCCCCCTCACATGTTACAGCTGTAAAAAGAATTTTAAGATATTTAATTGATTCTAAAGACATGGCTATTGTGTATCAGGGAAATTATGAACTAGTAGGCTACTCAGACTCTGACTTTGCAGGCGACTTGGATACCAGGAAATCTAATACAGGCTATATATTTCTAATGAATGGAGGTCCTGTCACATGGTCTAGCCGTAAACAAAATACTGTAGCACTGTCCACAACTGAGTCAGAGTACATGGCTGCTAGTGAAGCAACTAAAGAAATCTTATGGCTTAGGCAATTTCTTTGTGATATTGGGGAGCCACAAAGCATAATTACTTTATATGTCGACAATCAACACAATTAGATTAATAAATAACCCTGTTTTTCATAAAAGAAGCAAGCACATAGATATAAGATACAATTTTATTAGAGAGAATGTTGCGAATAAAATTATTGATTAAATATGTAGAGAGTTCAAGCCAATTAGCTGATTTCTTAACTAAGGCTTTGCCTATAAATAAATTTAATTCAAACAGAGATAAGATATTAAGAGATGTTAAATTTAGAAATGTTTGATTTACAGTGATTTAATGTTTAAATAAGAGTAGGTTTATTTTTGTGTAAATGTTTACATACAAGTACAGTTAATTAATTTAATATAATAATTTTGTTATGTCTACCTTATAAATTTAAGTGGGAGTGTTGAATAAATAAATTTATAAAGTAGTATGCATAATATCAAATAGATACCTATCTTTGTAAACGTTCTGTTTAGAACTGCCTTTATAAACATAGAGTTAAGTTTTTTTTTTTCGCCACGCGCGGCGCTATTGTTCTTGTTCTGAAGGATCTCAAAAAAGTTACATCGTTTTGTTGTGTACCTATTCTAAATAAATTGTGTATCAAGAAATCTAACAAGTTTTATTGAAATACTGCCTGATCAGAATATTAAATATAATATGTATACGTAAATATAATATGTTACCATTACAGTCTAGGCGTAGATTTCTAGAAGCCAGCACACTGCATGGTATTATTCATAATCACTTTGATTCCATTGATCTCACAAGTAAGTTGTGTTATGTGGTCCCTCGTACTGTAAATAAGCGTAGTGTCCGTGCAGGTACATTGTTTGCTGTAAATGCCTGTCGGACAAATTCAGGATTGCGATGCCCTATCCGTCGTATGGTGGAATCTTATAACCGCAGCTTCATTGATATCGATATTTTTGTATGTTCCAAATCGAAATTTAAATCTAATGTATTGAAAATATTATCTAATGATGGTGAGAAATAGTGTGTATTATTCATAATTTAATTAATTTCAACCTTTTTATTTAATTTCAATATATTAAGAATTGTAATAATCCAATTATTTAATTTCTTTAATTGTTTTGTATTTTTTTTTTTTTTTTTGTTTTGGCCTTAACTTTGCCATAATAAGGAATCAACCCATGTTATTAATTCCATTATTATTTCAAATTTATAGTGTTTTTAATGTGTTCAGGTATTCTTAATTATATATATATGTATGTATATTGCTTATACTGAATAATGCTCATCTAGTGGCACTCTTTTTACCTTATTCATTATACTGTTAACATGCGGATAATGTAGTGGGCTGCAATATTGTTATACTATAATATTATACTATTGTTTCTAATTTTTTATATTGTAGCTGTTTATTGTCCCATAATAAATAAAATAAAATCTTCTAATTATAACTTTTATTTTTTATAGAAAGAAATTAATCGCACTGGTGGTGAAACCTACAAGAGTACACTCTCTGAGCAAGATGCTCAAATATTAGCCATGGCTGCTCCTCAGATTCAACCATTAGCTAACTACTATGATGATGCTGCATTATATTTTGATTTGTGTAATAATTTATATCCTAATACATTTGACATCAACAAGCTTGACTTGTTTATTTTATAGGTGATACAGAACCAGAACTCTTTACACAATCCGATGTTTACACAGCAGAGACAGATATTCACACCATTGGTACATTTTGTTTTTATTTTTGTGTTAATTTATTTATTGTTGTAAATTCTACATACAGATTTTTTTTTTTCAGAAGACTAGGATGCAACCGTGGCTTACATAACAGACAAAACCAAACCTTGCACAGTCACAACAAAAATTATTGAAAATTGTTAATTATTAAACTAATGTTACTATTAAAAAACATCTCAATTGCTTGCCATTTCACAACAATAAATATAAAATAAAGAAATGTACCAAACATTTCTTTATTTTATATTTATTGTTGTGTTTTCTATACTTACATATAGATTTTATTCCAGACAACCACGATGCAACATTGGCTTCCATAATGGACAATAGCAAACCTTGCACATTCGAATCTAAAAGTATTGCTGGTAATAATTTTTGATTGTACTAATTACTAAATTAATTAATTTTACTATTAAAAAGCATCTTAATTGCTTGCCAATTACCTTGATACATCTATCAAGGTAATTGGCACCAGAGAGCTGCAACGGTCATACCACGAGAAAAAAACAAACCTTCAACGACATACTATGCTGGTAATTATGTAACATTATTGTCCTTTTTGCTAGCGATGTGAGATCTTTAATAATATTTTACTAATACATTTTTCAGGACTAATAAAACCGTCACAAAATACAATAAAACAGCAATATTTTCGGACAAAACTCAAAAATGCAAAATTAGAAACCAAATACTGGATAAATAAAAACAAAATGGAAAATAATATATATAAAGCAAAATTCAATTTTGGAAACGAAGACTGCAAAATCGAAATAGTGAAATCGTCGGCCTCCGTGGCGCAGCGGTCAACACGCCTGCCTGCGACGTGGAGGCCCCAGGTTCGATCCCCGGCCAGGTCATGATGGAAAACGATCTTTTCCTGATTGGCCTGGGTCTCGGATGTTTATCTATATATGTATCTATTATAAATATAGTATCGTTGAGTTAGTATCCTATAACACAAGTCTCGAACTTACTTTGGGGCTTGCTCAATCTGTGTGATTTGTACGTACATACTTATATTTACATAATAATTTAATGACCCGTAGTACGGCGAGTTTCCACCCGTATGTTGTTGACACCTCTGCGATCCGGACGAAGCGTTTCCCCTCCTCCTTTATACCGCGTACATCGAGGGACTGGAACAATTTGCCTGCGGCGGTGTTTCCGAAGGACTACAATTTGGGTGTCTTCAAGGCTAGAGTGAATAGGCTCTTAATAAACTAGTGCGCTTTACCATCAACGATTGCGTCACTGCTTACCATCAGGCGGGATTGCGGTCAAGCGCTGGTTTATAAATAAAAAAAAAAACACACAAATAAAACTATATTTAAGAGGAAAAATGTGCATTTATTAAATTAGTCCTTACTAAAAAGGTTTGATTGGTCTCAAGACAGTTTATTGACCCAAGGATTCCTCCTCATCATAAGGTAAAGGGTCATCACCCTCCATAAATGCATCCGATTGCAAGAGGGCAATATTATGTGGCACGGCACACGCTACTATGATTGGTGAAATGTTTTTAATTTTTAGTCCCATTCCAGTTTGTAGGCAAGTAAATCTCCTTTTAAGGACACCAATGAGTCTTTGTATAGGATTCCTGAGGGCCTAGACAAAGTGCACACGCTTCGTAGCGTTTCTAAATCTACGTTCGATAACGAAGTAGCGTTATTGTCGATAGAATGCTAGACAAAGTCACAAGTTAACGCCAATCGCTGATTCTATTCGTATCGGAGAAATCTTGTTCTGTGGTTAGCGATCATTCACTCAATCATTCGCTCTTGACGACAAATAAGAGAGTTTTATGGCCTAAAGGACAAAGATTCCAGGCCAGTAAAAACATTAAAAAAAAAAAAAGATTACTTGCTCTGTGCTTGACATTGAAAAAGTGCGCGCGTTGTTTGCGGTGTTTAATTGTAAAGGATACTAAAATGTAAGTTTCTAAATGTTACAGAACTAAAAGTTATTTAAAAATTATAATGATATTCATTATTTGCTGGATTTGAGTGACCAAATGTGTTTCAAGTTTGTTTATTATTTTGTAAAAGCAATTTTAAATTTAAGGATGTCCTTCTTAATTAAAGGATGGAGTCAAGACAACGAGCGAGCACTGAGCAATATACAATATTATTGGAATTTATGGAAAGGTATGGTATTATAAAGTTTTTGTTAAAGTACTTCTACTAGTTAATCTGTACAAAGAACCTTGTGAAATACGAGTCCCTACAAAGTAACGTAAACAATGATGTAATCAACATGGGATTTTTTTCTCGATACCGTTCTTTAAATAATATAACTAAATGTATTTGATGTTTGTAGGAATGGTGATCTTGCTAGGCCACAAGCGAGTGCTCAAGGGAGACTAAGGGCAGATCAACTTTGGCAGGAACTTATTGGAATGATAAATGCTGTTGGTGGAGGTGTTCAAAAGCCAACAGAAAAGTGGAAGAAAGTGAGTACCAGTGGCGAAGAGTCCATACAAGCCGATTCCCACCGGGTTACCTTTCAAAAATCAGTTCCATATTCATACAAAAGTATTTACATTCTATTTCATTAACAAAGTATTATTAATCAAATGCCGGCGCGATTTACAATAGCAATCGCAATTTTTAGCAATACCCTAAGTATCACATTTCATTTTATAGTCGTAAATTAATCAGCGCTTCAATTTTTCGTAATTCTTTTCGTAGTTCTCTTGAAGGAAGCCGACAAATTTCAGCTTACCTATGTCAACGTTTTACTATGCGGCGAAAAGAGAGAGCGTGTCAGACCATCTCTTTCTAATGCTCGCTAACCGTCGGTAAAACTTGATAAATATAAGGCTACTCGCGGGCGGCTTGTAGTACTCTCCTCTACTCAATTAGAAAGAGACAAATTAACCACGCCACTACGAGCGTTTCAGTTCACCGTCAGTATGTGTTTCTCTATACCTACCTAACCTACTGGTGCGTGAGTATTTCGTTTGTTTTTAATATTTGTGTTATTTAAACTGTGACGGATTCTGTAAGGTAATTTAATCGCAGATTTGGTTAAATACTGTGGATTTTGTTTGTTATTATGGCTTTAATTCATATAGAGTGCTGTTCTACAGATTACCTGCTTACAAATGAAACTTCATTTTCAAAACTAAGTTATGCATACAAGAAGCATGTTATTCAGTTAGGTCGAGCACTCCCACACATGATTATTGATTGCAAAAGGCGAGATGGATTTTTTAAACATTTTCACGCGTCGTTATATGATAAATATACATGGATGACAGGCAGTTGCAAACTGAACAAAATGTTTTGTTTTCCGTGTTTGTTATTTTCTGATTCGAAATCTGTTTGGAGCAGTACGGGTTTTACGGATATTAATAATTTGTCTAACTCAGCCAAAAAACACATTCAGACTGAAAAACACATCCGCAGCTGCTTGTTACTTCACGAATTTGGAAATAATGGCAGAATCGAGTCATTTTTTTCCAACACTTTTGATGTACATAACAGAAAAGTTGACCGTAATCGCGAGTTAATGAAACGTTTTATGGACACGGTCATTCTTTTGGGGAAGCAAGAATTACCATTTCGCGGTCACAATGAAAGAGCAGATTCGGATAATCGCGGAAATTACATTGAAACGTTAAATTATTTGTGCAAGTACGATACAGTCCTTGATTCTCATTTGGAGCAATGTTCCTCGACCCAAAATTCTGTATTTTCATTTCTTTCAAGTGACATCCAAAATGACTTAATTCATTGTATCGCGTCTTCTATGCGTGATGAGATAAAGTCGGAAATAAATTCAGCTTCATTTGTATCGGTTATGATCGACGAAACACCGGACGTCAGTCACAGGGAACAGTTGACTGTTATATTGCGGTACTTGTCCAGCACTGGAATTGAAGAGCGTTTTCTGGGCTTCTATGACGTAAGTGGTGGTCGAAATGCCGACATTTTGACCAGCATGTTAATCGGTATTCTCGATGATGATATCATCGTTCATGTAAATTTACTGATAAGATCATTACCAGTTTCACCAGAACGTCTGCAATGGTTAATCAAAGGCACTAATGAAGATGAAAGTTTTCAAATTTTAAAAAAATATTGTAGAGAGGGATGGCCATCAAGTAAAACTCAAATTCACAAAAATCTGAATGAATATTGGCAGTACCGACTTGAGTTACATACAGAAAATGATTTAGTTTTCAGAAATAACAGTTTAGTTATACCTAAAAAGTTAAGGCCGGATATTTTAAAAATAATACACAGTGGTCATTTGGGAATTGAAAGGTCAAAAGCGTTTGCTAGAGGACATGTATTTTGGCCATTTATGGCAACTGATATAAAAAACATTGTCGAGAGTTATATAAGCATAACCTTAATCTTATATACTTATCAAGGCTATTAGACAATAGCCATCATTGTTAATTAGGCAATAAATATGATAGCACGTACTATTTCCTGATATCATAAAGATAACAGGAAATGACTTAGAATAAGCATCCTTTGTATAACAATAGCATATAAGGTTTTTATCAATGAATAAAGTCAGTCTTAATCCGCTCTTCAAGCTGAACACTTGTCTTTTTAAAAATCCTTTCGCCTCCGCCCACAACCTAACTGGCGCAGTCGGTACGTCGCGTTCTTCGGTTCCAGAGGAAGATTTCCGTAATCCTAGATTCCGTGGCGTGATCAAGAACCTACCGTGGGCAGCTCGCAGAGACGACGGGCAGCAGAAAAAGCAAGATTAGAAGCAAGAAGTTACGGACGACTCAACAGCCTTCTCATCGGCTATGCTCGTGGGGTAAGCATTAAATCTGATTATTCCCGAGATCCTTTGTTTTAACCATTCCTAACACTAAAAAGCAACTTTTGCGCGTTTCTGTGTTGAGGTATTAGTATTCATTGCAAATACAACTTTTTATCGCTGTCTCTCATATATAGTTGTCAACTGATTCAAGAGATTAAAATGGCTCAAGATAAGAAGACACTTGATGAGAAACCTATGATTGAAGAGAAGTCGATTCCCACCGACTACTCTACGTTCTCGAAACTGTTACCTAACTATGACGGAAACAGGAGAACACTAGCATTTTACATAGAAGGTGTAGAAAATGCACTGGGACTCATAACCAATAAAGAAGATGCGTGTATAGCGTGTCTAATAAGAAACAAACTTACAGGTAAAGCTGTTGAAGCTTTGTCTGAAAATCCCGGCACAAAATCCTGGGAAGACATTAAATATGTCTTACAAAAAAAATTCGGAGAATTTAGGACCGAAATCCAATTGGTCCAAGAACTAATGATAGTTAAACGTGAAAATAGCTCAATAGATGCGTTTGGAGATAAAATCAGGTCCTTAATGAGCACCCTCATATCAGCTAACCCAGACAAAAAAGAATATTATGAGCAAATGGCTCTAGAAAATTTTCTAGACAAATTAAATCCCATTACAGCTATCCTGATAAAACTAAAATGTGTACAAAACTTAGAGCAGGCTATTATAGTAGCAAAACAAGAGGAGATCAAACTCAGGGCTAGACGTAGCGAACAAAATAAAAATAGCTACAAACCTAACCCAAACAACAAAGCTAATAAATCAACTGGCTTTCAAAAGAAAACATTCAGTAAAAATAATAATAATAATAATAATCCAGAACAACATAAAAAACTTCATTTCCAAAACGAAGTGGAGGAAGACGAGACAGATGATGCGACTCTAGAACAGGAATCAGAAGACGCGTCTGAGATAGTTGAAGATGAAAATTTTCTCACAGAACTAGAAAAACAGCTAACAATATAGTCTTTATGAATAACATTCAAAATTATAATCGCCTACCTTACATCTATATTAGCGAACTAGGCGGCAGATTTCTACTGGATACAGGTGCGTCACAATCACTAATAAATCCACGAATTTTAGAAGATAAAAACAATATAGACATAGAAATAAAAAACGAGACACATTTCATAAAAACAGCACACGCAACTTCAAAACATAAGCAAGTAGCATATATTAAACTCCCCATAGACCTATTTAAAGAAGAAATTACACATAAATTCCTATTGTTCAACTTCGATCCAGATTTCATGGGACTACTAGGCTTAGACTTACTAGTCCCATTAAAATGTAAAATAGACATTAAAAATATGGTACTCAAAACAGATAAAACAAATATACCAATTAAAGACGACATAAAATCTCAAACTAAAATAAGACCCAAATGTGAGCAGGTAATTAATTTATTATGCAACTACAAAGAGGGTGAATATTTTTCAGAAAGAAAAGCAACAAAAAATGGTTTAATTTTTCCTCCAGCATTAATCACCGTAAAGAAAGGAAATGCACTAATGACAGTAATAAACACTTCTAATAAAAGTATAAACTTTAGAAACAGTTGTCACTTAAATTTTCAAAAGTTAAATATAAAAAAAAATAGTATTCCAGAATCAAATAAAAACAACAATAAAGATCTGGACAAACTACAAAAGCAGAATTTAGAGAAATTGCGAACTGATCACATGAACGCAGAAGAATATCGCGAAATCAAAAAAATATGTTACAATTATAGAGATATTTTCCATTGCGAAGAAATCCCATTAACATTTACTCACGAAATTAAACATCAGTTAAGACTAACAGATGACAAACCAATTTTCGTGCGTAATTATAGACAGGCACCGAAACAAAAAGAGGAAATTAAGAAACAAATTAACCAACTATTACAAAATAATATAATTCAGCAGAGTAATTCGCCATGGTCATGCCCAGTACACATAGTACCTAAGAAATTAGACGCTACAGGAGAACAAAAGTATAGACTAGTTATAGACTATAGAAAACTAAACGATAAGACCATAGAAGATAAATACCCGCTTCCTAACATAGATGACATTCTGGACAAATTAGGCCGTGCCCAATACTTCACCACACTTGATTTAGCATCAGGATACCACCAAGTGGAAATGCACCCAAAAGATGTTGAAAAAACTGCATTTTCCATAGATCGAGGACATTACGAATTCCTCAGAATGCCATTTGGTCTGAAAAACGCACCAAGTACATTCCAGAGATTGATGGATTCAGTATTGCGAGGTCTAGATAACGTGTTAACTTATTTAGATGACGTAATCATATATTCCACATCCCTACAGGAACACTTAGACAAATGCAAACAGGTATTTAATAGATTCAGGACACATAACCTTAAAATCCAACTAAATAAATCGGAGTTCCTACAAAAACAGGTCAAATTTCTAGGACACACACTTACAGATAAAGGCCTTCAGCCAAACGAAGATAAAATCGCAGCAGTAAAAAAATAAAATCTTTCCTAGGATTAGTAGGCTACTACAGAAAATTCATACAAGACTTCGCAAAACTCACAAAACCACTTACAAAATGCTTAAAAAAGGGTAGTAAAATAACACTTACACCAGAGTACACACAGGCATTTGAAAAATGTAAGGAAGTACTAATTAACGCACCAATACTTCAATATCCAGACTTCGAAAAACCTTTTATATTAACTACAGATGCTTCAGACATAGCTATAGGCGCAGTACTATCACAAGGTGAAATAGGTTCAGATAAACCAGTAGCGTACGCTTCACGTACACTATCAGAAACAGAACAAAGATATTCAACTATAGAAAAGGAACTATTGAGTATCGTATGGGCCATCAAATACTTTCGCCCCTACTTGTATGGTAAACAGTTTACCATATATACAGACCATCGTCCACTTACATGGATTATGTCAATTAAAGACCCAAATTCTAAACTCACACGCTGGCGCTTAAGATTAGCAGAATATAATTATAATGTTCAATATAAAAAAGGCAAAGCGAACACAAACGCAGATGCACTTTCCAGAGTACAAATATTACACCATAACGAACTCAGCGACAACCCTCAGCCAAGCACATCTAATGACAATATAGACTTAACAGACATTGACATTCGCACATTATTGGGCTTACCCACTACCCCGGATAACATAATTCAATCGCAAGTAACACCTACGCCCGAAGTTACAGATAACACGAACCAAGTCACAGATAGTAACCAAGCAAATATAACATCAGACCAAATACCACAGATAGATGACGCAATCGATAGACAACTAAAACAATTCCACATCAGAAAGACACCCGGTGACACATACAGAGTAGAAGAAAGATCTAAAGGCAAAACGATTATAAAAGATGTTTGGATCCCAATAAACAACACTAAAGACCAAATAGTCCAATTCCTAAAAGAACACACAATTCCGGACAGGATTTTCCATTGTTTTTTCCATCACGAAGAATACTACCCACTTTTTTGCGAAGTCTACAAAACAATATTCAGCAATCGTGGACCGAAATTAGTTAGATGTATGAATAGAGTTACGCTTATAGAAAACATTTCCGAACAAACAGACTTAATAAGGAAATATCACGAAGGTAAAACAATACACAGAGGAATTCAAGAAACGTATAAACATATTCATAGAAATTATCACTGGCCTAACATGCTAGCTTCAATACAGAAGTTCATTAATAAGTGTGACAAATGCTTAAAAAGCAAATATGAACGAAACCCACTGAAATTACCTCTATCCCTAACGGATACACCACATAGACCAATGGAACATATGTTTATGGATCTTTATAGTAGTGGAGGCATAACTTTCCTGACCATAATAGACAATTTCACTAAATATGCACAAGCAATTCCACTCAACGCTTCAACCAGCATACACATCGCAGAAGCGTTACTAAGCTTATTTTCAGTAATAGGAGTACCAAAGAAAATCACCACAGACTCCGACACGAAATTCGATAACGAAGTTATTACTGAAATATGCGCAATGCATAACATACAAATACATTTCACAACACCTTATAACCCGAACTCAAACTCACCCATAGAAAGACTACATTCCACATTAGCTGAAATAATCAGAGTACAAAGAATATCGGACAAGGATGACACTACGAACTTAATGAAATATGCCATGATAGCGTACAATAACACCATTCATTCATCAACAGGATTCACACCCTTCGAGTTACTCTATGGACACACCGATAGCAGAAATCCTTTAGAGCTTCACTGCCCTAAAGAATTTTATCAAGAGTACGTAGTTAAACACAGACAAATAATGGAAAATACACAGAAATTAATCAATAACAAACTTACACAAGACAAACAACAAACAATAGATAGATTCAATAAAGACAAAGAAACAGCACAATTTAAAGTAGGCGACGTTGTTTACAAACAAGTAGCAAAAACAGCTAGAAGCAACAAACTAGAACCTAAATATTTAGGACCATACACAATAGTTCGTTTACACCCAGAGCAAATAGCGGAGATAGTAGGCAAACATGTGAACGCAAAAACAATAAGAGTTCATTTCCGCTTACTAAGGCGTCCTGAAAATGTTTCAGGAACGCCATTGCCTTCGTCGCAGTGCTCCGGCTCGCCGCTGCCACAGCAGTCATACAGCCAATAGACAATCACAATGGGATCCTAGTAATAACAGAAGCTAAAGCACAGTATCAGGTAGACACATACCATCTAGCAATAGTATATAACACAACAAAACTAAGAGAAATTTTCCTAGATATCTGCAGTAACTTTTACACCATGAAATTGAAACAAAATAACTCCGCAGACATAACAGCACTAATTAAACAAATAGAGTATCGTGTTGATACTATAGAAAGTAAGTTAGTATATTTAGGCTTAGAAACCGTAGGGTTTAGATTAGGATATAGATACAAACGTGGCCTTATAAATGGATTAGGCACTGTAATAAAAGCCATCACTGGTAACCTAGACCAGGACGATGCGACAAAGTTTGATAATGAAATAAAATCAATCCAAGCTTCGATAAACAACAATAAAGCCAACGAAAGAAAAACTATTAGTATTGTACAAGATTTCATGAAAAATTATGAAATGAATCTAAAACACATCAAAGATAATCAAGAAAAAATATATAGGGCAATAGACAGATACTCAACGCAGGAAACTGAGTTCGAAACCAATTACCTGACAACTAGTATTTTTAATAACATTGCAAGTTCACTTCAACAGCTTTATGACAGATTAGACACACTAGAAAACGCATTAACATTTGCACATCTAGAAAAGATGCACCCTAGCATTATCGACCCTTCATATTTAATAGAAGAATTAAATAATATTCAAAACGAAATAACAGGAAACCTAGCATTTGCCCCAAATCTAAACAACATTCAGCTATGGGAAAAAGCTATTATAGTAAAAGCTTATAGTACCAATGAAACTATTAACTTCATACTAGACATACCAATAGTTGCTGAACAACCCTATAACCTCCTACATCTCTATTCTATTCCGAACAATAACAATACTATCCTGATACCTAAAAATCCTCTCCTTGTATTGGGAAATAATGAGTTTGCCTATCCTCACGAGCCATGCACGAAGATAGTGGAAGACGAAGTCATTTGCAAACACCTAGAATGGAACACTCTACTGCACTCAGACGATTGCTTAGCCCAACTCATCCAACATCAAGAACCACACAACTGCACCTATGCAACTGCAACCTTCGAAAACAACATCATCCAGCAAATCAAGGACAACAGCTGGATAGTTATCATAAAACAAGAAGAAGTCATCAAAACAACCTGCGGTAACAACGTGCAATACCAACGCAACAAAGGCGTCTTCTTAATCACAACAGACAATACCTGCAAGGTACAAGTCATGGACAGAACTCTTACAACACATCAAAGGTACATAAACGTAAAGGAAACCATACCATTACCACGGGCACACCAAACACCAAAAGTCCGACCATTGAAAATCAAACTAGAAAATATCGAATTAGACAATCTAAAGAAAGCCATTCAGCAATCAGAAGAAGTGGAGTCTTCAATAATAGATCCTGTAATCATTACCAACACACCTAGCTGGTCATCGATATCATTATATATAATAATCATAGTAACAGGAAGTGGAGCAGCAATCTACAAGTTCTGGTGGAAACCAAGATCAGCACATCTTCCGGTCCTGCAACATCCTGAAGAAGATGCAGTCCAACTTCAGTCGCAACCTTCGGCGCGCCTTCATCTTAAGGGGGGAGGAGTTATATAAGCATAACCTTAATCTTATATACTTATCAAGGCTATTAGACAATAGCCATCATTGTTAATTAGGCAATAAATATGATAGCACGTACTATTTCCTGGTATCATAAAGATAACAGGAAATGACTTAGAATAAGCACCCTTTGTATAACAATAGCATATAAGGTTTTTATCAATGAATAAAGTCAGTCTTAATCCGCTCTTCAAGCTGAACACTTGTCTTTTTAAAAAGCCTTTCGCCTCCGCCCACAACCTAACTCGAGTCATGTCATATTTGTTTGTCACATAGAAGTGCAAATGCTCCAGAACCCCTAATGCCACATGGCGTGACATCATTTCCATGGGAAAAAGTTGGTGTTGATTTTATGGATTATAAATCTAAAAAATACATAGTGCTACAAGACTATTACTCAAATTATATTGAAATAATGGCCCTCGCAAGTACTAATGCCAAAACAGTAATTGTTAGTCTCAAGAGTATTTTTAGCAGACATGGAATCCCAGTACAGTTGTTCACTGACAATGGACCGCCATTTAACTCAGCAGAGTTTAAAAAAATTATTTCAGACTGGGGAATACATCACAATACATCAAGCACCTACGTACCAAGGTCAAATGGGTTGGTGGAGTCGGCAGTAAAGATATGTAAACGTCTTCTTACAAAGTCAGAGGAGTCAGGAACAGACCCTTATCTTGCTCTGCTGCAATTCAGGAATACACCAAGAGGAAATCTACCATCACCGGCTCAATTGTTTATGTCACGTTCGCTTAGAACACAATTACCAACAGTCACAAAAAACTTAAAACCTAGAACAGTCATATTTCAAGAATATGTAAAAACTAAGGAAGACAATATAAACAAAATGAAGAACTACTATGACAGAAAGACTAAATCATTACCCGAAATTCATGAAGGAGATAAAGTCTATTTTAAGAAAATGCCAGAAACCCTCTGGAGTACAGGCACAGTAAGGTCCAAATGTGATCAGCCTAGGTCGTATACTATTGAAGGATCTGATGGATTTATAGGAAGGAGAAACAGGCAGCACATTTTGAAGCCTCCGCAGATAGATCAAACAGTATCTCAAAAGATACTACCAAAAAGTCTAATTCACTGGTCAACACTGATTTTGCCACACGAACTTTGATAGCTAATTTTGTTTTATCAATCTACCCTCATCATTAAATCACAGTTGTCATCTGTCAGTTAGCCTCATATTTGTTGTGATACGGTAATACTCATAACTAGTACTACGGCGGTAAATTAACAGAAACGCTCACAAGTAAATCGTCATAAAAGTATTTGTAGTTGAATTTGAATATTTTTTGTGATTTATTAATCCTGTGAACATGTCGAGGAAGTGTAAAAATAACCCTAACTCTTTTTGTTATGTCTGCGGAGAACTTACATTCAAAAAACAACGACGAAATTTTACGAATCTTGTGCTGGAGTGTTATCACCAATGTTTTGGTTTTTCTGTCGCCCATCAAGACAAATTCTGGGCCCCTCATGTCTGTTGCATAACGTGTGTGAAAAATTTAACCGACTGGAAGAAAGGTGCACGAGCTATGCCGTTTGCTGTACCCATGATATGGACTGAACAGCGAGATCACGTTTCGGATTGCTATTTTTGTCTCACTGACATAAAAGGTATAAATTACAAGAAAAAAAACACAGTTATCTACCCTAACGTATCTTCTGCTATAAGACCAGTCTCTCATTGTAAAAAAATGCCAGAACTAATACCAGTTGCAACAACGTCTGTTGATAACGACCATTCACAACAGTCTACTTCAAGTCTATGTGTTGACGAGGATGATGACTTTGAGTTTGAAGGAATTGAAAAGGAGCCACATTTGATAACTCAAGGAGACCTAAATGATTTGGTTAGGGATTTAAATTTGTCAAAAAAGCAATCGGAACTATTAGGATCTCGTCTAAAAGAATGGAATTTGCTACATCATAATACAAAAGTTAGCTATTTTCGAAACCGTGATGAACACTTCAGAACGTATTTTTCTCAGGATGGAGATTTGGTGTTTTGCAATAACATAAATGATATTATGAAAATGTTGGACATAGATTTTGAACTCTCTCAGTGGCGTTTATTTATTGATTCTTCGAAGGCAAGTCTAAAAGCAGTTTTATTGCATAATGGAAATATGCTTCCGTCTGTACCTGTGGCCCATGCTTCAAATATGAAAGAAACCTATGAAAATATGAAACTTTTACTTGAAAAAATAAATTACAGTACATATTCCTTCAAAATCTGCGGTGATCTTAAAGTTGTTGCATTATTACTTGGACTTCAGCTGGGTTATACAAAGTTTTGCTGCTTTTTATGTGAATGGGATAGCCGAGACAGAACTAATCACTATATAAAAAAAACATGGCCTACGCGTGCATCGTTAGTTCCTGGCCAAAAAAATGTAAAGTATTTACCCCTTGTAGAGCCAAATAATGTGCTTTAACCACCATTGCATATCAAATTAGGATTAATAAAAAATTTTGTGAAGGGAATGGATCGCAGTGGGAGTGGATTTTTGTACCTAAAAGAAAAATTCCCTAAAATGAGTGATGCAAAAATAAAAGAGGGTATTTTTGTTGGTCCTCAAATCAGGGAGTTAATAAAAGATTCAACATTTGAAGAAAAATTAAGCAGTTTAGAAAAATGTGCATGGAACGCATTTAAAAATGTTGTTGCAAATTTTTTGGGCAACCACAAGAGTGACAGCTACAGAGAGTTGGTTAGCGAGCTCTTATTGTCATATCAAGCATTGGGTTGCAACATGTCACTCAAGATCCATTTTTTAGACTCGCACCTGGATTTTTTTCCTGACAATTTAGGGGCTGTCAGTGACGAGCACGGCGAGAGGTTCCACCAGGACATTTCTAGTATGGAAAAGCGGTACCAGGGCAAATGGAGCCCAAATATGTTAGCGGATTACTGCTGGACAATTAAAAGGGACCAACCAGAAGCTAAACATTCAAGAAAATCTTAAATTATTAAGTAATTTATAAAAAAAATTATAAAATTTATAAAAAAAAAAACGTTTGATTTACGAGATCTGTATTTTTTCTTAATATTTTAAATTACTCAATAGAATAAAATCCTTGGCTAGCAAAATTTTTTTAACTGTTTATTTTTTCTTACAATCACCAATTAAAGTAAAAAATATCAAAAAAGTCCGTGTGGCACGAAAAAGTTTGAATTTTGTTGACCAGTGAATTATCAAGACACCTCCCCACACAGCAGCACCTT
This sequence comes from Sesamia inferens, assembly GCA_037179545.1. NCBI lineage: Eukaryota > Metazoa > Arthropoda > Insecta > Lepidoptera > Noctuidae > Sesamia > Sesamia inferens. The sequence goes on along the minus strand of CM073935.1, from coordinate 7,097,818 downwards.
CTATTGTAGAGCCAACAACTCCTGAAATGCGCAGTAGGTATGGCAGATTGATAAGACCACCAAGACGGTTGGATCTATAAATTTAATATTTCTTGTAATTAGATTAAAATGTTTATTTTGATTATTTAGGCAATGGCTGTGGAAGACTGATTAAATTAAGTTTCATCATCATTCCTCTGCCCTAATCCCAATTTATTTGGGGTCGGCACAACATGGTTTATTTATTTAGTTTATTAAACATATCTTTGTTGTCAAAATTAAACTATATTAATTTTTAAGAGTTTGGTCAAATTGTTGTAAACAATCTCAAGCTGTAATTATAATAACTTTCTTGATAAGGAGGATGTTGTGAATGTGCACAGCACTAGTCAGCGCCCCATCACTAGCTGAGCGTGTCTAAAGATGGCGCTCGAACAATACTAGGTCTACGTTTATGTTAATTAACGATTGTCTATCTATAAGTTGTCTTAATTAAACAAGAGATTTAATAAACTAGTCTTTATTATAATCCTGACCAAAACATTTCGTTGTAAAGATAAATTAATTGGACAGTCTTACGATGGTGCGGCAGTTATGTCTGGAGAGCACGGTGGTGTACAAACTAAAGTTCGTGAAATCTGTCCCATGGCGATGTTTATTCCATGCTATGCTCACATTTTAAACTTAGTCTTGAGTCGGTCTCTTGAATTCGTACCCGAATTAAAAGCTTTTTTTGGTCATATTAACAGTATCGTACGCTTTTTTAATAAATCTTCTAAACGATCGAATCTTCTGAAAGAAGTTGCTCATCGTCGTATGCCGGGGGTAGCAGAAACGCGATGGTATTATCACTCGCGCATAATTAACGTAATTTTCAACTGCAGAACCGACATGATCGAAACTTTGAATTGTATTTTAGATTCACCGGAATCATGGGACAGCGAATCAATTTCAATGTCCGAGTGCTTGTTACACAAACTGGAAGACATGCAATTTTGCTTCTTATTGCGTATTTTTCAGACATTTTCGAAAAGACAGACGTTCTTTTTGCTTTGCTTCAAAGTAAGCAAGTAGACATTGAAGTGGCAAAGCGCGAAATCGATTCTTTTGAACAGTGGATTTCGGAAGAGTTTATTAATTCGTTTGATACCATTTTCCACAGCATTGAACAAATCTGTGAGCCGCCGCGGCGACGGCGCCGAATAAATACTGACACGGATCCCAAAACGGCGTACAAGCGTATTTTTTCCTCGATTATAGATAAAGTCAAAGCTCAAATTACTCAAAGGTACCGATCTTTTTCTCAGCTTGTATTTATTGATTTACTTAATAAATCAAAGTATCTTCAATACAACCAATCATTTCCAACTGAAAAAGCTTCCTCTTTGACAGCGAACTTTCCGGGAATTTTTGATTTTACCGCGTTGAAAAATGAACTTAAAGTCTTATTTACGTCAGCGTCGTTAAATAAATTGGACACCTATGAGTTTTTTTTACAGCTCCAGAATACGTCTTTGAAAGACGCATTTTCTCAAGTTTCGACTCTTTGCAGTTTAATTCTGACCCTCCCCATTTCAGTAGCTTCAGCTGAGCGGTCATTTTCTGCTTTAAAACGCATTCACACGTATGTGCGAAACTGCCAAAAAGAGCAGAGATTGTCCGATTTGGCTATCATGTCAATTGAAAAAAATTTGCTTAATAAAATGAAAAGTAATCCGAATTTTAATGACAACATTTTAGCTCATTTTGTTAAAAAAAACAGACGCATTGCATTAGAATATAAATAACGTTGTGATTGTGTATAATTTGCTTTATTTTTGCTTAATATTTTTGTTGGTTTTGGATCGGTGTTTGTGTGGTTCGGTTTTTAACACTTTATTATTTTTGTAATTTTTTATTTTATTTTTTCTTGACTCTTATTCCCTGACAATAGGTACTTAACTTAGTACTTACTAACAAGCATGCATGTGTGGTATAGAGATGCACGTCGAAAAAGGCTTTTCACAAAGCCGCTTTTATCATACTTGAAAGACACTGTTATCAAATCATTAGTCCTTTTTTGTATGGTGAAGGTGGGGCTTTTCATATTATTCTTATCTGAAGACCTCCTCCAAGATATCCTGCAGTAGGTAAGTGTTTATTTTTTTGGACCGGCTTCCCTTTGTCAAAATTTCACCCTTCGCCACTGGTGAGTACCTATAGAATATTTTTTTATGAATGACCCTGTACATTGCCTTGGAATTTAGGGCTTGTTGGGGTGCACTCAAAGCGGCTGCGAAGCCGATTTTATGTAGTTTGTTCAGTACAACTATTCGACAATGGAACCTATAGGCCTGAATTTCTATAATTTAATAGTGTTTATTTAACACTCAACTAAAATCAGAATTAATTTGGCGTTGACTTTATCCATGAGTTTTTCAATCATTAAGATTGCATGTTACTGGTTTGGGCAGACTGGAAAACTAAAACTAAAAAGAAGGCCGTAACTATAAGAACAGCTGCTTCTGGCACTGGTGGAGGACCAAGCAACAGGCTTAGGCTGACTGCTCTAGAAGAGAGAGTATTGAGCATTTTGGGCCTGTCTGCTGTGACATGTGATGAACAAATCCAGGAGCAGGGCTTTGAAGCAAGTAGAAAGCTGCTGTGTATATTTAAAAATTAAATAGTATGTCAATATCAAGCCTATATTAATATTTGGTAATGTTATAGGTGCACCCAGTACTGGAAACGGAAGAAGTACTACATCACCTACAAGTCTCACCACCACCACCACCACCACCTCCACCTTCACCTTCAACCCGTGACAACCACACAGTAGACTCTGTCCCTGCTGGAGTTGCAAGTCCCATTTTACGAGCACCATTAGTTCTAAATGAGCCCGGACCCTCTCGAAGAGTACAAGGTATATTTTCATCCATTAGAACTCATTATTTAATTAGTTAGATAACTATATCTTATATCTTCTATAACATATATAATGTGCCAATAAATCCGCTGTTTCATACTAAAGTGCAATGCCTACTTGACCAAAACGTATGGAGTAGCTGTTTATTTTTTTTTTTTACCGTACAACTTAGGTCCCATAGTAAAATTTGCTCATATTGATGAGTACTATAACCCCTTGAAGTACCGCTTATTAATTTAGGGCCACCTTATATACATACATACAACTATGAGTTGGTTAAGCATACCACCTGCGGCATTTCTTGCGTGGTAGGTTGCTTCTGAAATTTACCATAAGAATTTTGAAATAAAAAGTATTATAAGTTTTAATTCGGGACCTTTGCTACTTGTGTGCCAAATGTCAAAAAGAACAAGACAAGTGACAAATTTTCATGATATTTTTAGATGTGAACACAACACAAAAATCGCCACCACCATCAACAGCGCACTCGCAGCAGTCAACACCGCGCCGCCGCCGAGCAGTCGTTCAACAGCGTCGACGACGAGCGTTAACACCCTTCGACAGAGCAGTCAGTGAGTTTGCCGCGCTTGAGGAACGTCGACTGAGAGTAGAAGAAGAGCGTGATAGACGACTGCACGAAAGGGAGCTTGAAAGAGAACGAACGCTTCATGAAAGAGAAATGCAACAGTTACAGGTGGAGTCACAGAGAGTTGAATTGGAAAGAACTAGAAATAACTTATTACAATGTTTAACTGATATTCCATAACTATTGATGCAGCTATTACAACAGTCTAGGCCAGGGCTGTCCAAACCACGGCCCGCGGGCCGCTATTGCGGCCCATTGAACCTTTTTTAACCGACTTCAAAAAAAAGTCCGGTTCGGTTACACTGACTACAACGAGGTCTGTAGCTGTACCCACTGCATATAAAAAACGAGTGTGCTTATGACCACACGACTGAAGTGAAACTTCTTTCGCTCCATCTGCATGTATATATGTATATATATATATATATATATATATATATATATATATATATATATATATATAGTCCAACTGACTTTGTGCGTCCGATATACGGACGCAAGATTGACCGACCCTCACTTTTACCCCAAGTGTCCCTTATGATCATTAGAATGCATGGGTGCAAAAATTGGCATGGACGTAATTCCATCACTACAATGCTTTTTAGCGAATAATATAGTTCCGCCATTGTCCGACTGAAATTTGGAGACCGCTAGTGTTCAGTGTATAATTTACCACGTTCACTTCACCGATCTTATCGCGTCTATTGAATATCGTACTGATTTTGTAAAGTTTTTATCATGTTTTCGTGACGACCATCTTGCGTCTCTTAAATATCCTTAAACGGGTACTACGTACGGTGACTAAGGGGCCTATTTGGGGTTCACGAGGGACGCATGCCACGGAGCGCGGGGCGGCGGGCTTCAGCGCGTTCGCGTGCCGAAATTTGTAAACAGACATAATATGCTGGCCGGCCGTGATGTAAGCTTGTCACCAAAGTAAATAATTTGTAAAAGCGTTAAGAGTGGGTATTTATTTGGTCTATATTATAGTTAGTGATTATAATAAATATAAATCACAATGAAAAGAAGTGCAAGGATTCTTAAATTGGCAAACCGTAAGTACTTACTTTTTACTATTTTAATTAAAATTATAACACGATTTATCATAACATTTAACTTACATTTAAACATATTGTCTGTTTGTAATATTATGAGCTTATGTTTGTTTGCGTTAAACTGTCTGTGAGTGAACGTGTGTAGTCCGTAAAAATGGTTGTTGTGATTGATGTGGATAGTTTATTTAAAAGAAATGATTTCATACATTTTTATAAAGATAAACTGCAATGGCCTTGGGATTCAACTCATTTCATTTTGCAAAATTGGTGCTTACATTGTGATACGAGTATTAATATTACTAATTCATTAATTGAACACTTTGTACTACCCATGAATTTCGATGACTTTAAAAGGCTTTATAACTCTTCTTTCATTGGTGTATATTTTGCGAATATGCCATTTATGATCATTTTCCAGAAGACGAATGTTTTTGTAATAACCAGTAACATAAGTCAAAAGTAAGTAGGTACATACTTCTATATTACTTACCTACCTATTTGATTCTTCTTATATCGTAATATCATTGGTACGCACTCACGTTTGTATGCACTTAGGGCTATTATTCCAGAAGGGGTAGCCAAAGGGTTTTTGCTATATATATCCATATCTGTGGTTTTTTGCGACTCCACACAGTTTTCAGGTCGAGTGCATTAGCCACTGCGCTCCGGAAGTTTAGGTATGATGTTTGTGAGTATGGATGGATGGATTGCTTGTTACTCTTTCACACAAAAACGGCTGAACGGTTTTGGATGAATGAAGTTTGACGTGTTTGTGTATGTATGCGTGAGTGCATGCGTGCGTGCATACCTGAGTGTGTGTCTTATTTTAATATTTATAGGCTTTCTTGTTTTTGTTTACTTTGGGTCGAGATATTTAAAATTTTCATTGTTTTATAATAATATCTACAAATATATCTGTTTTGTTTTCAGAGAGACAGGAAGAAAAAGAAAACCAACCAGAAACCTTACATGAGGTACATATGTTTAACTTAGATAAAACACGACTTACGTACACGCTTTTTTTTATACATACTTACCTGTCCAACTTAGGACTTACCTGTTCACACCAGCCTGTCTCTGAGCTTACCCGTCTGAATTTACCTGTTCACATCAGCCTGTGCTGGTTCGAGTTTTTCCCAGCTGAATACTTAATAGCTACAGCTGTTTATTCTAGAACTTTACATGAGTCGCTCTTAAAAAAAGAAAACAGTACCTATTATGTCTCGTTCATCTTCAATTTCTTTTTTTTTGTGTTGTTTATCATGTATTTTATTGTATGTATCTCTGTTTACAGGAATTATCTCATTCAAATTCTGGTTCATTATCTGACTTTTCTGCGACATATTCTAATTACACTCCACCGAGACACGAAGTAAGTTTAACTAAAATACTTAATTAATTTATTAATAATAATATGCTAACGGCTATTATCCGAAAAGCGGTAGCACTCTAAACCGAAGCAGTCCTTTAACCCGTGTCGGAAACTTTCTAGATGGCTTAAAAATATCTGTGAGCGCCAATTCAGGATTAAGATCAAGGGATGGATAACACTATCACTAATCATATTAATGAAATAAATATTAATATTTTTTTATACATTCACACAATTAGCCTAGCCCAAACTAAGCACTAAGGCTTGTGGTATGGGATCTAGGGTAACGGATACACATACATATTAATGATAAATAATTAAATATTTTATATAAGAAATAAATATTAACACCCATATTAGACTAAGGCACATATGCTCGAGTTCACCACACAAACATGTGTCCCCACCGGGAATCGAACCCAGGACCTCGGAGATGGCGGCACCTTGAAACCGGTGTACTAACCACTCGGCTACGGAGGTTGTCGCCGAGTGGTTAGAACGAAGCAACAATAGTAAAGTGTAACAAAATATAATAAGCTTTTCTTTTGTTGCAGACCAGTTCTGATGATTCTTTGCAACCTTGTAAAGCAGATGGATTCATACCAAATCAAGGAATACCTCTCAATGTTAATAATTCCATGTCTAATGTATCTTTAAGTTTAAGTGAAGTTAGTTGGAAAAGCAGTTCTTCTTGCAATGTAACTGTAAGTAGGGAATTTCCACAGCTTTACAATGAATCAGAACCAAATGAAGAGATTATTTATAATATTAATAGTAAATCTCAAATAGACGATAATTCTAATGTTAGCGCAACAATTATCCAAAGGCAAAAACTCCAAAATTCAAAGGTTCGAGATAAAGATTATTGCTTTTACTGTGAGTCATTTGTTTTAAATTTTGCTCACCATTTACTCCGACAGCATATTTATGAAACTGAAGTCCAAAAAATTGTGTCAAAACCTAAAAAAAAAGTCTTGATAGAATACGACTGATTGCAGCTCTACGTAAAAAAGGAAACTACCTTGTCAATTCAAAAGAGGTCACTAAACCGTCGCGAAAACTTAAATTTACTGATTATTTGCCATGTTCAGAGTGTCTGGGATTCTATTCTAAAAAACTATTGTGGAAACATAAAAGAAATGTAGTGGTAAATCAGGAAGTAAAAACATTCAATCTGAGGCTCAAAATCTACTGATACGTCATCTTAAAATCGACGAAAAGCTTAAGGAAACTGTATTTCCCCGAATGCGGGCAGACAAAATATCACTTATTGCAAAAAAAGATAACCTTATATGTGCTTTCGGATCTCAATATTTAAAAACTCACCGAGAAAAACATTTCGTTAACGTAGTGTCTAGAAAAATGAGAGAGCTTGCAAAATTATTATTAGAATTAAAAAATATTGATCCATCCATTAATGACTTTTTTTCAGCCTTAAGACCAATTTATTATGATATCATTGTACAAGCAACCAAAATACTTGGAAATTATGACATAGAAAAAGATAGTATGAGACACCTACGTGCGCAATGAATCTGTCCACCACCTTAAAACAATGCTGCAATATTGCAATAATGTGTGCATTAAAAAAGCAAGGGCCTTACATGGAAGTAGATACTGGCAAAATAGAAGCTGACTTAAAAACTTTGATTCAACTTATTGAATCAAATTGGAAATATGATGTGTCTACACAAGCTGCAACAGATTTAAACAAGAAAAAGTGGAATAAGATAACTATTGTGCCTTTGGCAAATGATTTGAAAATTCTTAAAAAATACCTAAATAAGAAATCCTTTGATGCGGCTATAAAAATTAAATCAGGCTTACAAACTACTGAAACATATACACAACTGTTAGAGACTGTGTACTGTAGGGTTTTATTATTAAATAGGCGCAGGCCGGGAGAACTCCAAAGAATTACAGTGCACGATTATTTGGAAAATGACAATAATGATAATAATAAGTAGGGTAAACCGGAGAGTTATTGCCCACTGACAGTGATTGCCCGCTTTAAGAAAAATATTGTCTATTACTAACTTTGAATCATTCTAGTTCAATAAGAATTTACTAGATGGCACTGTCATCAATGTATATTCAGTTTAAAATATTACAGTTGGCAACACTGAAGAAAAAAATATAGTAATGGCGGATTGTGTCAAGACAGGTGAACGTGTTACTCAATCAGGTAAATAATTTAGCAATTTTCTTAAGGAATCACTTGCTCAAAGGTTAATTTTTTTTGCATTTTAATTGATATGCAACTATTCGTATATTGATATGATGAACTCATTAGTGTTTTCTCAGATTTCAATGAAAATATCTAGTGGAATTCAATTCCTAATGGATATTTTTACGGTGGGCAATCACTGCACGTAATTCTGCTTATTTTTAGTTATTGCCCACTATCATTTTAGTTATTGCCATATGTTAATATCTATAGTTATTGCCCAGGGCAATAATTGTCGTAGGTATATTGTTTTGAAAAAGTTATTATCTAAATGGTTATTATTGTTTTATTTACAGTATGCCAAAGACACCTAAAGTTCCATATAATAAAGAAAATTTGCAAAAAGCGATCGAAGCTGTACAAGATGTTTCTAACAACTTATCTACAAGACAAATTGCTGAAAAATACGGTGTTCCGAGGTCCAGTTTGCGATTCCACATTAAAAATCCGGGACATAAAACGAGCTTAGGGCCATCGCCTGTATTAACTGTATCTGAAGAAAATAGTTTAGAGGACTGGATAATAGTTTCGGCAAGAAAAGGATTTCCGCGAAATAAAGAAGACGTTTTAGATACCGTACAAAAGTTCTTGGAGGAAAACCCGCGTCCTAATTCATTTTTAAATAATAGGCCAGGTGATGGTTGGTATAAAGCTTTTTTGAAGAGACACCCGAAGTTGACGATTCGGACATCTGAAGGAGTGACAAAAGCAAGTTCTTGTGTGTCGGAAAAAGATATAAGAGGGTGGTTTGCTGAAATTCAAAATTATATTGCCGAAAAAAACTTGACTCCAATTTTAAGTGCACCAAATCGCATTTTTAATGCAGACGAAACAAATTTCCAAATATGCGTTAAAAGTGGCCAAGTGTTAGCAGAAAAAGGTGCAAAAAATGTCTATAGTGTTGAACAATCTCAAGCAAAAGAGTCCATTACAGTTTTATTCACCTTTTCGGCTGCAGGAAGTGTCTGCTGTCCATTCATTGTCTATCCGTATCAAAGGTTGCCTGAAAAAATTTCTGATTCTGTACCTGATGGATGGGGGATTGGAAAGTCCGACACTGGTTGGATGACTAAAGAAGTTTTCTATGAATTCATTGCCAATGTATTTCACCCCTATCTCCTCAGCAATAACATCGAACTACCAGTGATACTTTATGTGGACGGTCACAAAACCCATTTAAATTTTCACTTGAGCCAGCTTTGTAGTCATCTTCAAATTGAATTAATCGCCTTGTATCCAAATGCAACACGAATCCTACAGCCTGCCGATGTAGCTGCATTCCGACCTCTTAAAATAGGATGGAGAAAAACTTTAAGAAAATGGCAAAATGCACATAATAATCAAGGTGTTACAAAATTGAATTTTGCTCCTGTACTTAATGAAGCTGTTATAATGAGTTTAAAACCGCAAATATTAGTGAACGGTTTCAAACCCTGTGGCCTATATCCATTCAACCCGGATGCGATCAATTATGATAAATGCCTTGGTGCTATAGGTAACAATGTAAATATACAAAATAAAAGATCAGTTTCTGATTCTACAACGATAAGTTACTCAACTTTTAAAAAAATAATACGACCATCTATTAATGATGATTTCGAAAATCGTTGTCCAAATATACCCAACCAAAAGGTTACAGAACACTTGGATATGTTATACCAAGTGTGGAAGGCATTTCATGACGCTGAAACTATAAATAATGTTGACCAAAAAGTAAATTTACCAGTTGTAACACCGCAAAAACAGGATCAACAGTTAATTAAAAAAGTAAGTCACCAGAGTTCTTCACAGGCACAAGAAACATTTCAGGATACATCACTTGATTTTACGTCGTCCACGCCTGAAGCTTCTTCATCTAAACAAATCACGTCACATGTTGAGTTACAAATTATTAGTGCTGCTGAAAAGTTGCCAAGTCCGATAATTGTTAAAAAGAAATGTTTTTTGGGAGAGTACTTAGCTTACCCAGAAACGCCAATAAGGAAAGGAAAAAGGCAAACGGAACGACAGCCTTATGCCATTAGCTCCCAAAATTTTAAGGTAGCATTACATACTAAACAAAAAGAGAAAGAAAATCTGTTGAAAATAAAAGAAGAGAAGAAGTTGATCAAAGAAAAGAAAAAGATTGAAATTGCAAAGAAAAAGTCTGAAAAGAAGATAAAAATTTAAACGGAAATACAGACAATGAAAATTCTTCGCTGAATTCGAATAGTAAGACTGATAATTCTATGAAAATAGTTACAACTTTAAGTCAAAGCAGCCAACAACTGATCGAACATTCTGAGCAACAACTTGAACCCATACCGAAAAAGATAAAAAAAGAAATAGACATTTTAAATAAAGAAAAGCGACAAATACCAGAACATAAAAAGATAACTGTTTTAAGTAACATTGTAATACAACCTGGTAACATTGTAACAAAGCCTACTTGTGGAGTTTGTCATTTCAATGTGATAAAAAATGAATTGACTTGCAGTTCTTGTTCAAAAGTCTTTCATATGAGTTGCATTCCACCAAAACATAAGGAACATATACCTGACAGCTCCGATTTACATTTATTTTTATGCCATCTTTGTTTTGAAGTAGATGATTCTGTCTCTGGCGATTCTGACTCATCAACATCAGCTAAAGAAATATTTGATATGATAGTCAACAAAGCCAAACGCAATCTATTTTGAAGGTAGTACTTGTAGATTTAAGTTAAATGTTTTGTATTAAAATTTCATTTAAGTTTAAAGTTTAATTTATCATTTTAAGATATTGGGCAATTACTGTGCTGTGATGTGGGCAATTAGTATAAGCGATGGGCAATGACTGTACTTTTTAGATAATTTTGAATTTGTTTTATTATTTTCAATGTTATGTAAGTTTTAAGTAAAAACTGTTAATACTCTGTTGGAGAGTTTATTAGGTTATAAGAAAAAAGTAATAAATGCTTGATAGACAAAATACTTTTTTTAATTTTTGATGTCAATGTGTTTGGAGTCCTTAGGTGGGCAATAGCTATACGGTTTACCCTACGAAGAGTTTGATCGCGCGCTTACTGCCTCAGAAAGGATTCTGGTAAAGAAATTCAAGATGATATAAAATTATTATTATCGATAAGGCATATTTTTTTTGCTTCGACATCAAATCAATTTTTGTTTGGTAATCCCGGTTATAGCAATACAATTTATGGTTACAAAGTTTTAGAAAAGTATGCCAAATTATCAGGGGCAAAACAGCCAAAAGCAATATCTTCTACAAGGCTAAGAAAACATTTAGCCACCTTATCACAGATTTTTAGCATGTCTGATAATGATATGGAGCAGCTGGCTACATTCATGGGCCATACCAATGAAATACATAAAAAGTCTTATAGGTTGCCAGATGACGTATACCAAACTGCTAAGATATCAAAGCTTCTCATCCTTATGGAAAATGGAAAAGCAGACGCTTACAAAGGAAAATCTCTCGAAGAAATCCATTTAGATTTGAATGAGGAGCTAATTGAAGAGCCTGTGGATAACAACGAAATTATAGAGTATGATCCTGAACCTGAACCTACTTTAGATGCTAATTCTAATGATGTACAAACATATTGTAAATTAAATTACTTATCTCAGGCTGGATCATCTGGTATGCAAAATGATTCTCAACAACTTATTAATGAACCCGTATCTCAATTAGGTAACGAAAACAAAATATGTAAAGGAAAAAAAAAGGATGTTGGTACCTTGGACTAAGGAACAAAAGGACGTAGTTACAAAATACTTTAAATTTCACATAAAAAATCACATGACATGACATGACTATTGAACAAAGTTTGATGAAGTCTATGAAGACTGAAGGAGGAGTTTCTCGAGGAAGGAGTACTCATGAAAGCGTCTTATCTAAGTGGATATATGGCATGCATGCAATAAACGCAATTTGTGAAGAAATTGAAAAATTTTGCGACCTTTCATTTGATATCACAGATCAACATGTAGACTCAAGAGATTCACGTATTGAAAGAGATAATACTGACATTAAAAAACTTGTACGAGTGGTTTGCTTTGCATAATCCTTTTTCAAGTTGCAATCAACTAGTTTCTGTGTCAACAGGAATTGTTGGCAATAATAAAATCAACTGTTATAATGCCAAAGAAAATGGTCTGCAGTCAATTAAAAAAATTATAGGAGTAACATTTGACGAAATTAAATTAAAACGCTCTGACAGAGTTCTTCCATTATCATCAGTAAACTCTTCTATCATGGTTCATGACTGCAAGGTAACGATCGATCCGTTATTGCTATTTCAACGAATTAGTTTGAATAAAAAATTTGAGGAAAATCTTTGTGAATATTTACAATACGAATTAAGTCCATACCCAACGGCACTATTTGATAATGTTGGCATGAGAAAAACTCAAAAGTCAAAAATATACAACTACTTCGAGCCAATTAATTATCAAGTAGTTTGTGATGCAACATACATAACCGATGGTGGATTTCTTTTGCACCGTGTCGTATGGCAAAAGAATGATACATTTCATATTGTCATTGACAAATATATTAATTATTTATCAAATAATTTCGGAACAAATACTGTTGTCATTTTTGATGGTTACTCTGATACCAGTAAAAATATCAAAGCGATGGAACAACTAAGACGAACCTCTGCTGTTTCTACATCTTGTGAAGTGCACTTCAATGAATCGATGGAAGTTCCTATCAGTCAAGAAAAATTCTTATCTAATCGATTTAACAAAAGAAAATTAATTGAAATGATTATTAAGAAGTTCGAAGAAGTTGGTATTGCTACAAGACAATCACGTGATGATGCTGACGTTTTAATAGTTGAAACAGCGATTGAAAAATCAATAAATAATACTACAATTATTGTTGGAGAAGACATAGATCTGTTGGTACTTCTCATAGCACGCACACAAATACTTGATCAACCTACATCAATTTTTTTTTAAAAACCAGGAAAAAATAATGTTGAAACAAAAATATACTCGACTGATAGCCTTAACAAATATCCACATTGCAAGAAAAATATTCTGTTTCTACATGCCATGACCGGATGTGATACAACTTCAGCACTTTTTGGAAAAGGAAAATTGAAAATCATGAAGATGTTTGAAAAAAGACCCGATTTAACAAATTCTGCAGAAATATTTCAACAAGAAAATTGCTCTCGAGATGTCATTGTCAATGCTGGGACACATTTTTTACTAGCAATGTACGGTGCTCCAAAATCAGAACTTTCGATAGATAGTTACAGATACTGTAGCTTTGCTAAACTAACAAGGCAAAGTACAGCTGTAAAATTTCCATTATTACCACCTACTTCTTCAGCAGCTCAACAGCATATTTATCGAGTGTATTATCAAATACAAACCTGGCTAGGAAGAGAAATTGATCCAGAACAGTGGGGTTGGGAGTTAAAAAATAATATACTGCAGCCAATAACAACTTTATTACCACCAGCACCCGATAATCTACTAAACACAATCTTCTGTAATTGTACAAAAGGTTGCAGCGGCAAATGTGGATGCAGAAAAATTGGATTAAGATGTTCAAAAGTTTGTGGACATTGCCGTGGCCAGTCATGTTTAACCCTTTGACGACCACGGGGATACCGGTGTCCCAAATAGAAATAATACAATAAAACAGTAATTAAGAAACTTATTTTATCTTTTTGTTAATAATATAGTTTCTGAACGTACGTTTTTCATTTTATATGCTAGCAACACAAAAAAAAATAGCCTTCTTTGTCTATGGCTATTGAAAACTGACACTTCGTTAAGCGCGCGAGTCGTGTATTTTGTAAAAGTGCTTGAAAGGTGTAAAACTATTTTTTAAGTATTTACAGTGTGAAATAATCATTGCCTGGTAAGTAAATTTTAATTTTATATATTTATAAAACTATTATTTATGTTATGTATAACGATAAGTCATTATAAACATAAAGGGACACCGATGTCCCTATGGCCGTAGAGAGATACTATTTATGAGAAATAATTATGTTGTCGTACTGATGTTTTCTCGTCAATTACCCTCATTTTCTTATTCGTGTCGTTACAGATTATGTTTCGCAAAGGACGCGGCCTTTTCGAACTTAGCGAAAATGAAATACAACAGATTTTGATGGCTGATAACAGTGACGACGAGGACGATTTACTGCTTGACGAAGAGGATCAAAGGCTTTTTCGCAAAGGACGCGGCCTTTTCGAACTTAGCGAAAATGAAATACAACAGATTTTGATGGCTGATAACAGTGACGACGAGGACGATTTACTGCTTGACGAAGAGGATCAAAGGCTTTTGACACAGGATGATGATCAAGGGATTATTGACGTGGAGATTGAGGGTACGATAAATGAATATACTGATTCAACAAGACCTGAGCCTTCCACATCAGCATCTGTAACACAGCATCAACCAGTCTTCAAGTGGAGTTCGAGAACATACGCACCAAATGTTTTTCGTGACGTGGAATACGACTTCGGTAAAGTGAAAATATGTCAAGAAATTGAAAATGTACTATTGACTCCATTTGATATATTTTGTTCAGCGACAAATTTTGATAATTTAGTGCAATATATAGTATCGGAGTCAATACGATATGCTCATCAAAATGGACGGGAGTTTACTATTGATCTCGAAGAAATGAAAGCATTTCTTGGTATGAATTTGGTCATGGGCTATCATATCTTGCCATCATTGAGGGACTACTGGTCTACAGAACCAGACATGGCAGTACCATTCATATCGAATGTTATGCCAAGGGCTCGATTCGAAGACATTCGCCGGAACCTACATTTCTGTAATAACGAAGCGGTAAGAGACCCAACTAGCTTTAATTATGATAGGGCATATAAAATTCGGCCAATAATAGAGCACTTCAATGCTTCGTTCCAAAATGCCCTCAATAACACAGTAAAACAATCAATCGACGAGCATATGATAAAATTCAAGGGGCATAATGCAATGAAGCAATATATAAAAAATAAGCCTGTCAAATGGGGCTTCAAATTATGGTGTCGATGTGATGCTGCGACCGGTTATCTATATGAATTTGATCTATATACGGGCAAACGAACTTCTGGAATAGAATATGGATTAGGTGAATCAATAGTACTACAGCTAACAAAAAAGGTTGAAGGCTTAGGATGTGAAATTTATATGGACAACTTTTTCAATTCACCTTTACTACAATATAAGCTGATTGATCAGAATACTAAGGCGTGTGGAACAGTTCGGACTAACAGAAAAGATCTTCCAAAAACTGCACCTACTGACAAAACAATGAAGCGTGGCGATATTTACACAACAAGTTTCCATGGCATAAGTTATGTCAAATGGATGGATAATAAAGGAGTACATTTGTTGACCAACTTTTTATCGCCTGTAGAAACGGACATCGTAAAGCGCCGCAAAGCTGGTTCAGGCGACAAAATTGACGTCAAATGTCCTAGGATTGTGTCACATTACAATAAAAATATGGGTGGAGTAGATCTGATGGATCAACGTAAGGTGTGCTATGAAATAGATCGAAGATCGAAGATAAAGTACTACCTTCGGCTTTTCTTCGATTTGTTCGATATATCAGTAAATAACGCACATACCATATATACTAAGCTGCACAGTGAAAAGCAATTAGAGGGAAGCCTGCTGTCCACCTTGCAGTTCAGACAGGTAGTCGCCAGGAGTTTGGTAAACGGCTACAGTACTAGACAACGTGGAGTCCCTACTGCAAAAAAAAGTGTAGTGAGCAAATATGTGAAGCGGCAATTACCGATGCACCCCATGGAAAAATCCTCCACCAGAAAGAGGTGTGCAAATTGTGCGAAATATAAAAAAGAAAATAGAACAAACAATATGTGTGTTCTGTGTAACGTTCACCTATGTTATACTAATGAGAGAAATTGTTTCGCTGATTATCACAACTAATAAACAGTATATTTATAATATCAGCTTATTTATTAACATATTACCCCATTCCCACAAGCAAAACTTAATAAAAGCAAAATTGAGATTGTTTGAGTGAAACGTATCTCTTATTGACCATAGGGACAACGGTGTCCCAAAAAATTCCAAAAAAACTATAATATTTTAATGTGTTTTGATTTGAAAATTTATTTTTTATAGACCTAATAAGCCAATATAAATAGCTAAAATACTTGCATAAGGTCTCATAACCTTATGGTCCTGAAAGGGTTAAACGCAGAGTCAACCAATGATGAAAACGATGAAGATGTTGATTCAAATATAGGAATAAGTCCGCTCGACGTTTTGTCAGCAACCGTTGATGACACAGAAACTGAAGATGTCGACAATGAATGTTAAAAAAAAAATTATATAGTAAAGTTAATTTTTCTGTATACAAATAAAAAATTATGTGGGTTGCACACCAAGAGCTAAGCTAAGTTAGTTTAGCTTAGCTCGCGTAGCTGACGCAGTTTTCCATACTTATGTGCAGACCGCAAACTATGCGAAATAAACTATGTGAGGTAACTAAAATATGCAAAGCTAAGTTAGTTGTGTATGCCGATGCGAGCTAACTGAGCTAAACTAAGCCCCTCCCGCCTTCCTTGCACGCCCTTCGCACTTCCTTCGCCAGTGCCGTTCAGTGTCTTCTGTCGTACGGACGGTTATTTTGCAAGTATGGAGCAATTTATCGAAACAGTTGAACAATTTCCTGTACTATGGAACACACAGTTAAAAGATTACCACAACTTAATTAAAAAGGATAGTGTATGGAAAAGAATAGTAGAGGAAATAAGTAATCCAGATATACCAGACGGTGAGTTTAATTAATATTTATTTAAAGTTTAATCTAATTTACATATTAAAATAATTACAAAATGACTCTCTGATACGAAATGCTACTCTAGTTGCTCGTATGTTGTCGTATTGTACCGATCTTAAAGTTTGCTGTTCTTCAACATTGACGGTATTGACGTTACTAGTTGTCGTTCTTGAAGACGTTAAATAATTGTGCAAGACACAGGTGGTTTTGATAATGACGTCCACTAGTTCTAATTGACATTCGAATGGTCGACGGTACACCCGAAATCGCGCCGACAATATCCCGAACGCATTTTCTACTACATTTCGTGCTCTGCTGAGACGATAGTTAAAGGTCTTTTTTGCTGTGTCATTTAAACATGTACTCCGTGGGTACGGTCTCATAAAGTGATTTTGTAACGGGAATGCTTGATCACCTATGAACACAAAAGGTATTGGATCGCCATCACGCGTTAAAGGTTTATGATTAGGTACGTTTAGTTGCTCGTTTTGTAATTTGTAGCCAAATGCGCTATCTGCAAAAATACCTCCGTCGCTAAATCGGCCCATTGAACCAACGTCTATTATTATAAATCTTTTGTGTGCATCAACGACTGCGAGAAGGACGATAGAATAAAATTTTTTATAATTATAATAATTAGAACCCGACTTAGGAGGGCATTTTATTGAGATATGCTTCCCATCCACGGCACCAAGGCAGTTAGGAAATTGCCATTTATCATTAAAGTGTTCTGCAATTGCTTCCCATTCACTTTCTGTCGGTAACTTCATATATATTGGTTGCAAATGAACCCAAAGTGCATTGCACACATCTTTAACTATCAAAGCAACTGTATTATTACCCACTCTGTAATTATATCCAATCGTTCTAAAGGAGTCGCCCGTAGCTAAAAACCTGAAACAAATAAATATTTATTACTAAGTTTGTCTTGATGTATGTTACAGTGAAAACTGCGAAGAATGAGTGGAAAAAATTACGGGACAGTCATCGAGAATCACTCAAAAGGATGAAAGCCAGTACAACTGGTCAGGCTGCTTCTCCGATGAATAACTGGAAATATGCCGAGCTACTCGAATTTCTTTTACCTCACATGAAAAACCGTAAGAGAACTGGTAACGTATCAGTGGCCAGTACATCAACCGAAAGCCAAAATACTTTGCCCGGTACATCAGCCGAAAGCCAAAATACTTTGCCCGGTACATCAGCCGAAAGTCAAAGTATTTTGCCCGGTACATCAGCCGAAAGTCAAAGTATTTTGCCCGGTGTATCAACTGATGATCAAAGTACTGGGACTTTAGAAGAAATTCCGAATGATGATGATGAAAGTACTTCTGATCCACCAAGGATAAAAAAAAGAAAAGTTGCCGATGATTCATCATTACGCGACTTGCTTCAGGAAGTCGATAATGATTTTATGAAACGATGTGAGCAAAGAGAGAAACGGAAGGCTGAGGAGGCAAAAGAGGCGGAGAAACACAGACATGCGCTATATTTGTTTTTTGACAGTATGTGCGAGTCAACTAAAAAGCTTCCCGATTGGATACAAAGAGATGTAAAAAAAAAAGTTTTTCAAATTGTAAACGAAGCAGAGGAAAATTATGAAAAATATTTGTCTACGCAGACTTACCAATATGGGTACTCATCTTCATCCAGTTACTCGACACAAGCTCAAAATGATAGCTTTGATAATTTGTAACCTTTTGGCATTTACCAATAAAAAAATATAAATAAACATTTTTTAAAATAAAAATTGTTTAACTTACCTCAAACAAATTGCTAATCTTTCTTCTGGGGTTATAGCCTTCCGATAGTTAGTATCTTGTTTGGTAATATCTCCGATAAATCAATGATAATAAATCATAAAACTGAACTCTTGTAACACGATAATATAGCTGAAAATGTTCATCATCTAACTCGTAAAATAAAGTTCTAAACTCTCCACTTGTGTGCCGAGATTTAATATGTTGACATATCCAAGGTCTGGATCTTTTTCTTAAATAATAATAACTATTAATCTTCTTTTTCTATGTCTAACGTATTCATCGCTTTCTTCATCGATTACGTTCATAGCGAGCGTCGTCATAATTCAACTTCGCAACACTGACTGAGCTTTGGCGTAGTTTTTGGTGTGCAAACCACTTATTTCTAGCTTAGCTTAGTTTAGCTTATCCTAGCTTGCTTAGTTTAGCTTTGGCATAGCTTAGTTTTCGGTCTGCAACCGGCATTATTCACTCGTAAATAAAAAAAAACTCTTATTACATATTATAGATTATGCCTACGCGGGGAACCATGTAAAAAAAAACGCACCCTGCATTCTACCTCGAAGGTGGTGAGGAAACGAGTGCATGGTTATAATATAGTCGCTTTCTCGGCGCTCTACTCCGAAAACGGTTAATTCTACAGAAAAATGCAAGAGACATTTTTTGTAGACAATTTCACGACAAACAATTTTTATAATGACCTTTATTGACCTCTGAGCAATAGATCGCGAGATATTTGCGAAAAACTGATTTTCGTGACCTTTTGACCTTTACAACTTTTTTAGCCGGCACGATATCAATGTCGATTTTTAACATCTTCATTACAATGCCGTAATAAAGGTGTATACAAAAATTCAGCTCACTAGGAATTTTTCCGCAGATAAAACCTAAAATGACTGGACTAGATACACTCGGAGGGTCAGACGACCTTCCTACTTAAAAAAAAGTTCTTTTCACGAGCTGCCTAAGTAGGTATCATTGTTTCTTTCTAGAGTCGATAAACGTGGTTAGACTACCAATACCTACATGCATGAGGTCAACTGAGGTCATGACCTGTGCCTGTGTTGCCATGAAATTACTCATTTATTTTATTTAAGTTATTTATTTTTAAGGGGGTATTTTTTTTTTTTAGTTTAGCCAGGTTATGTACGCATTAGTAGAATCAGCTAACGATACCTAACAACACCTTCACGGGTCGGACAGGGTTTTTGTAACATACTGTATATATATACATACAGATGGTGCGAAAGAAGTTTCACTTCAGTCGTGTGGTCATAAGCACACTCGTTTTTTTTAGGATTAATTTTGTTTTATTATTTTTTATCTTGAATCTGAAAAAATCAGGACTACTTATAGTAATTATAACCAATAACTTACTTATGGGTTAATTTTTTGAACAATCATTAACCTACCTACTAATATCTTTGAGGTCGGTGTCAATTTCTTTTCTACTAATAACTAATTACTATACAAAAGACATAGCTGATGAAAGACACCGATTTCAAAAGATATTAGTAGGTAGGTTGATCATACTTTAGAAAAGAATTGATAATATATTAGGAAAAAAATTATTAAAGGAAACAGTTGGTAATTTTGACAGTCAAGAACTATTGTACATAATTATTATCAAGAATACACCAGCTGCGTTCACTGATCATTTACTTATGAAACTGAATAACTTTTCGAAATAGGTTACAAAAGTCATTAAAAGCATAAAAATCTGTTAAAGAATACTAGTCCATCATCAGATCCTAAAAATTTTTCATGAGACGGTTATATATCGAGACAATTACGAAAAACTGGAAACGTTTTTCATAAACACGATTTCAAAAATGTCTTTGCTTTACGCTTTTCACAGCTTTTAACTTCGAGACTAATGTACGTATCTGAATAAGTGTCATACCATGTGATGCAGCAACGTAACGTAAAACACACAGCGGTTAAAAATCTAAAAATTAGATAATCTCATGTCGAGTCTCTAGTGTGAATGGGCTAATTCCATTCACATTAGATGCACAGAATTATTTATTATCTGTGCCTGAAGTCTTTATAAGCCCTTATATAGGTGGAAGCCTCTTGGCTGACAAGCTGGATAACAGTATACGAAAACAGTATTCGGAACCAATCTGAATTCAATAGCAGATGGATGTAATTTCATTTTTATAATCATTATGATATATGCAGAGCATTATACGGAACTGATTTAAACATACAGTTGGATGGAGGCGGGAATGTGCAAGCAGTGTTAAGAACGTATACGGAGATATTCAGTGTGCAAGAAAGATTTAAGAGTGAACGGGCGCACTAATTCCGTTATTCGGAACCAATCTGAATTCAATAGTAGATGGATGTAATTTAGTTATTATAATCATTATGATATATGCAGAGCATTATACGGAATTGATTTAAACATACAGTTGGATGGAGGCGTGAATGTGCATGCAATGTCTAGTAGGTATACGCAGGTATTCAGTGTGCAAGAAAGATTAAAGAATGAACGGACGCACAAATTAAGCTAGAAATATTTAATTTGAATATCAACATTAAACGTTTAAATGAAATTTGACGTACCCTACTGATATAATACTGATTAAAACATCTTATATACACATTAAAAATCTTTAAAATGTCACTACTTTCAGTGGACGCCGCAGGATGGTAGTTCGTAAAGACGCAAGAAGTCCTTCGCGATTTATACAGTATGTTACAAAAACCCTGTCCGACCCGTGAAGGTGTTGTTAGGTATCGTTAGCTGATTCTACTAATGCGTACATAACCTGGCTAAACTAAAAAAAAAAATACCCCCTTAAAAATAAATAACTTAAATAAAATAAATAAGTAATTTCATGGCAACACAGGCACAGGCCATGACCTCAGTTGACCTCATGCATGTAGGTATTGGTAGTCTAACCACGTTTATCGACTCTAGAAAGAAACAATGATACCTACTTACGCAGCTCGTGAAAAGAACTTTTTTTTAAGTAGGAAGGTCGTCTGACCCTCCGAATGTATCTTCGAATTTCATTCGATGAGCACAATGGCTGTGGCGGAAATGTTGTTCCATATTTCGTTCACTAAGAACGATACCGGCACCGTCCCACGAGATTAGCACGGTGTTTCACAACGTTAGTCCACTCCTACCAATCCACTGCTCGCCGAACTGATAGTGGAGGTACTCACGTACAGGTCGGCAAAAATATGATGGGGCACCGTCATGCTGGAACCACATTGACCAAGAAGTAGTCACATCCGAATCGTTCAACACCTGATCACAACACAACACAATTGCATTTTTACTAGGTACCTTCCATCAGCAGGTTACATTACGTTAGAAAACTATTATGATCACACAATAAACGATACGTCTACACGGACTCAATGTCTACGCGAAACTAATAAATTTAAAATAAAAATGATTTTTATTTCATAAAAATAGGTACTCTAACTGCACGGCGGTGCCCTTTGACTAGAGGTGTGAAAGTATTCAAAATATTTCTCGTATCGATTTTTGGTATCAATTTTGTATTTCAGAATTTCACGCATCGATTCAACATCGCATGGCATTCTTTAGATTTTAGAACTTTCACATAACTTAAATCAGGTGAACTTAAATGCTTTAAATTGTTTAAAATATTCTCCTAAAATCGTATTTCATAAGACCTTTCTAGTTCCTATTTACTAATAATAGGTACTTGTGTTACAATATTGTTATGAATAATTAATCGATAATCAAAAAAAGTACTTTTACCATTAGGTAATCTGCGTTTTTACAACAAATCATTCGAGCAGTTAGTATCGACAAAAACAAAACGATATTACGTAAAAACTAGTACAGCTCTAATTATTCCTTTGCGCGTCGGCGGCTAGACACACTGACGCCGCCGACAGTTTCAAGGTCAAAAATGGTGTTTACACTTTTTTAAATTTCCCGAATTTTGGGGAAGTTACAGTAAATTCGCTGGTAAAAAAGATTATTTCAAAATTCATTAGTATTGTTACTATGATGATTATGCAAAATTTTATATTTTATTTGGTCATTTGTTTACCTAACCCTTATTATCCTTGTGGGTCGGACAGGGTTTTCGTAACATACTGTATATACACATGTTATATATACACAAATACATATATTAATATTCTATAAATATTTAAATTTATTTCATGGTTTCATTGGTAAATTAATATTTTTGCATAGATCTTCTATTTTTATTGAAAAAAAAAAAAAAAATCTCGTTGTAGTACCAAGCTCGCGCCACGGGCGCCTCTGTGCTTATATCCCCCACTTAACTTCCGTTCGCCTTGCCCGATCACTTTTCGTAACGCTTACGTCACGCGTTAATCTGTGCAGACTAGTTTGCGCAGTTTTATCAATCGTGTGTATGAAAAATCGTTGTCGATAATCGTTCATCGGTGGCAGTTACAATTTTCATTAAATAAATCGTTGTCGATTGCGTTTGCACAGTTTTATCGTTGCGTGTGGATGGCGATCGCTCAGTTCGGCAGTATAGGGATGTCGGAAATGCAATAAAGTATCGATATATATTGTATCGATAATTTTTGAATATATCAATATCGATATTGATATTTTTATTTAAAAATATCGATATATCGGTGTGATAGGAAAAAAAAATTATTTGGCCTAATCTACTTCAACCATCTTACATTACTAGATAAATACTAATCATTAGACATCATTTTTAATTTTTTTAAATCAAGGACAACAATAAAAAATATTAATTATTTATTAATCAAACCAATATTTATCTGATACAGACATTTTTAATTTAAAAAAAATATCGATTTTTATACCTTTTCAATACTTGTAATTTTATATCGATACCTCGATACATCGAAACATTAAATATCGCTCAAAAATATCGATACATTGAAAAAATAATATCGATATATCGATGTATCGATATTTTTTCGACGAGCCTACTACAGCAGTAGTACACAGAGTTTGCTAGTGGGCGGGCGTGCACATCGCTTTCGCGGAAACATGTCGGAAGACGAAAGAGGTGGACACCGCGAACAACTGCAAGATTTCATAGAAAATTACCGAAACGAAATTTGCCTTTGGAAGACTACATGTAAGGATTACCATGACCGCAACAAAAAAAAAGCCGCCTACAACAGGCTAGTCGAAAAATATAAATCCATAGATCCAAATGCCACCAGGGACATAGTGGTTAAGAAGATCAATAACCTTCGAACTACATATAAAAAAGAGCTCAATAAAATAAAACAATCGTGTAAATCTGGAGCAGGGACTGACGAGATTTATAAACCTCGTTTATGGTACTTCGAGTTGTTGAGTTTTTTATACGATCAAGAAGTACCGAGACCATCTACATCGAATATAGATGAGGACGAAAATGAGGTAAGCTTTTATTTTTGAAAAAATATTTATTGCTTAATTATGGGTACAATTTCGTATTATGGGTACAAATCGTAATTAAATAATTAGCTTAATTCAGTAAATGATAATGGATACTCAATTTCAAGTGGATTCCATTAATATTGAATAGAATATAGTTTCGAAGTAAAAGTCTACCTAAAATATTTTCTGTTATATTTTTTCCCTAGGTATTGTTTCCATATAGTTTTTGGGTGGATTCATTACAAAATGTTAAGTTTCTAATAAACTAAAGGCATCAAAAAAGAATTTGAACTGTTATATATTTTTGTTGCAGAGTTATGATTTTTCAAACAAGACCGAGTCAAAATATATTTTCCCGAGATAATCTTAGATGGATTATTTATTAAAATAAATCTACATTGCACCCGAGATAAAAAAAATATAAACCAAAATATAAACTAGTAGTTTATATTTTGGCATTAATGAATAAAATTGTCTTGCCAAGGAACTTTCCCTTCAGTTACAAAATACGTCATAAATTAACTTCTTATCTGCTTTGCTGTTTGAATTGCACGGCCTTGTGTAGTTCTTTGTAATGGTTCAAGTGTTGACTCTGTTGTTGTGAGTCCTGACGTTATTGTACCTTCCTCATAATGTTCACTATCGAAACATTCTGAAGGAGCGTATGAATTAAGCGATGATGACATCAAATAATTATGCAAAGCACAGGTTGCTCTTACGACTGACCCAATAGTTTCAGGCAACATATTCATCTGTGTTCTGTAAATTCTGAACCTCGCCGCCTAGTATACCAAAAGCGTTTTCAACTATCAGGCGTGCTCGCGATGTCCGATAATTATATATCTTTTTAATTCTACTATCTAAGTCATTTTGCCGAAATGGCTTCATCATGTCCTGTCTTAGAGGAAACGCATCATCAGCTACAAATACATACGGCAGTATTCGTCGAACTATTATGTAACTTTTCTTCTGTAGGAATATTTAACGCCTTTCTTTCAAGTTTTTCATAAAATTTTGTATTCAATAATACTCCACCATCAGAAACCCTTCCATTTGTACCAAAATCAATTAACAGAAACCTGTATTTTGCATCAACGATTGCCATTAATACCATACTGTGTCTATGTTTATAGTTATAATAAAACGAGCCACTGTTGCTTGGAGGCACGATTTCAACGTGCTTGCCATCAATAGCACCTAAACAGTGAGGAAAGTTCCACGTCTGCTCAAATTCTCTCGCTATTATTCTCCACTCTTCTTCTGTTTTTGGAAACTGTAACAAAATACATAAGTACATGATTAGTAATTATTTCAGGAAGATAATACTTTTACCTATTCTACAGACGCAGTCAACCGCCAGCTTCGACTCAACAAGCTACGATCGTCCAGACAGCGACCGAGATACACCAACACTAACACAGAGCTATTCTGACAACTAATCAATTACATCGTCCCCGGCAAACCGTTCTGATAGCGAACGGGCTACATCAATCTCGGATCGTAATCGGCCAAGACCACGGAAAAATACATTAACTGAAGACGTACTTAAGTCCGTAAATGATCATTTTAAAAGACCTAAACAACCCGATAATCGTTTCGAGGTTTTTGGAAAAAATTTTGGGATGAAACTACAAGAGTTACCAAAAGAACAGAGAATTATAGCAGAAAAAATTATTAATGAGACTCTGTTCTTGGCTGAAATGTTGGTGTTAATGGTTCTTGGCTATATCACACACAGTAAGAAAATACGATGATTTTGCAAATACTAGTTTTTCCACTCAGCCACGCATCCAAAACCTTTCCACTCAGCCACACATCCAAAACCTTTCCACTCAACCACACATCCAAAACCTTTCCACTCAGCCACACACTCAAATAATTTACACTGAGCCACACACTCAATCATCAATAGAATTTCAATCAACAGTAGAGCCAGATCATGCACAATCTGATAATACAATTACTTCTTATAGATATAAAAAGTTTTGTAAAATATTCTTAATATGTCATAAAAGTTTAATTAATAAATAATTTGTTGATTACAGTATTTATAATTTCTTACCTTTAAGTACTCTTTCCGTAGAACCTCATATACAGCATCACAGGTTTCAGGGATTATTTTGCTAAGAGCTTGCGGTGATATCACTGTAGAAAACTTCATACATTGGTAGGAACGTCCTGTAGCTAGAAATCGCAGTGTAGCAGTTAATCTTTCATGGGGACTTATAGCTTCTCTCATCACAGTGTCTTGTTTCTTTATTAGTGGAGAAACTAAAGCCAGCAGATTTAAATATGCCTCCTCATTCATCCTTAAATAGTTATGCCAATCTTTCGGAATGAATTTCAACTCATTTAACAAGTTGGTATGAGAAAATTGCTTCCTTTTCATGAGCCAGTCTTTACACCATAGACTCCGCTTCTTTTTTTTCTTTAAACACATAACCAGGCCTAATATCGCAAGTGCGTCATAGTCTTCCATCGTAACTGACATGTGTCTTGCGTGAGCTTCTGCGGAGAACTGCCTGATCGACGTCGATATCGGAGGCGTGTGGAGGCAATAGGAACATTCGATTTATCTGCACAGTCTGAAATTGCTACGACAAATCGTTACGTGTGTATGAGGCATTACTCCTCAAGTCAAGCGTGCGTAAAGAAGTTTCACTTCAATAATACTTTATTTTAATTAATAATAGCTTTAACTTAGTTACTTTATTTATTTCTTGTCATATTTTGTATGAAAGCAATTATTATTCAGATTTTAGTTCATTATCTTCTTTGTTCGAAGTTTTAAATACATTAATGAGCAAACTATTTTTCTCGCGACGAAATTCAAACGTTTTGGGTATGTTCGATCACGTCGCTCACATCACTATTGACTCGAGAATTCGGGGAATTCCCCGAACTCAAAATAGGTACCTACCGCGCATCGTTCATTGGGCATTTGTTTGTCACTTGTCATTCAACGCAATGAAAGTTTTGATTACGCAAGGTTACTCTCAGGTTATTAAAGACTTTTACATTATTTTAACACTTTGACAGCGGATCACGACACGTGGTTGTGATGCTCTTTATTCTTTGTTGCGCCGATCCCAAGAGGTCGTGATCATAGATTTTACATTGAAAACACGACGCAGTGACGTGATCGGCGATTGTTCAGATGTGTAGCTGCTTTCTTTAGCTACACACACATAGGCGAATCATTTACGTAGCATAAGGGTAGGTTCAGATGACAAGCGCTCAACGCGCGTTTTGATAACGCGCGTTAACGCGCGCTTTGAGATCATTGGTTTTCTGTTTCCGTTCAGTTGAGCGCGCGCTTTCGACGCGGATAGACGTATTTTAGGGTTCGTCAAGTTCGTCTGAAAATCGTCCGAAATGGAAACCGAAGCTTTTAATACGGAATTATTAATTGGTGAAATAGAGAAACGTCCTGCGATATGGGACATGACAAGTAGCGATTATTCAGATAAGAATTTGAGAAGACGGGCTTGGGAAGAACTCGTCCTTATATTTTGTGAAGGACATGACAATGAAGAAAAGAAGAAAATATTATGCGAGTATATATATTTATTTACATTTACAATCGGTTCGTGTTACAAGTTAAATATAACGATCCTGCCAATCTACTTTTCCTTCGTTAATGAAATAGTTTGTTAAATGTACTCGAACATTATCCGCCTGTCGCACAGCACGTCCGATATAATGTGAGGCTAGATTTTCCAGGGGTGGCGTATAAAGTGTGTCTTCAAAATTGTAGCCATCCCTGATTCTGACATAATTATTTAGTGTACATATAGCTTTTACGATCTTTTCTGCAAAACCGATGTTAACATCTAACGGCCTGTGTAAAATGCGCCATTTATTGCACATTATGCCAAAAGTACATTCAACATACCGGCGTGCTAATGTCAAACGGTAATTAAATATTTTTTTAGCATAAGTTAGTGACCTTCCCCCATATGGACGCATTAAATTCTCCATCATGCCAAAAGCTTCATCAGCCACTATCATCTATTTTGTATTAACAATGCCTTTGGCTCAGGTAGATCTAATGACCTTTCTGTCAGCTTTTTGTACAATGAAGAATTCTTGAATATACCTGAGTCACTGTTTTTACCGTAGGCACCTACGTCAACCCACACAAAACAATAGTTTGCATCCGCTAGCGCCAATAAAACTAGCGAAAAATAATTTTTATAGTTATAATACATAGAACCCGTGTGTTCAGGCTGGATTAACCGTATATGTTTCCCGTCCAAGGCTCCCAAACAATTGGGAAACTTTGAGTTCTTTTCAAATATCGTGGATATTTCACACCACTTTTCTTTCGTTGGTTCACTCATAACAACGGGCCTTAATTTTTTCCAAATAGTTTCACATACATGTGGTATTATAGTAGCCACAGTAGATTTGCCAATTCCATAGTCGTAGCTTAATGTCCCAAATGAACATCCAATGGCCAAATATCTGGAAACAAACATAAACTATTACTAAATACTGTTTTTTTTTTCAGCGTCATCCCTGCAAAAAAAGTGGAAGAGTTTACGGGATAATTATATGAGAGAGGTGAAGAAAATAAAGACTGTCAAATCTGGATCAGGAGCTTACAAAACTTCGACATATATTCATTATAATAGACTACGATTTCTACAGGCATCAATTGCCAACAAAGATACAGAAAGTAGTTTCGATGCAGATAATGCATCAACTTCGTCAGAGGTTGCTGAAGTAGAAATACGTTCTGGCTTTAAGAGTCCTAAATCTACTTCAAGAAAAAAACATAAATTAAATCCTGCTGATGAAAGATTTGCAAACATATTAGAGCAGAGTTTAGCACAGAAAAATGTGTCTCATCCAAAAGAAGATGACGATGAAGACAAACTGTTTTGTTTGTCACTCGTTAAAGAGATTTAAAAAAATCCGGAATATAGGCGACTTCAAACTAAAATTGCCATTTATAATTTAATTTTGCAAAACCAAAATGAATTTCAAGGACCACAACAACAGACATATGAAAATCAAAATTACCCGGTATCACAACGAAGAAATTATTCATCACAAGAGCAGCGTCATCAGTCATCAGCTTCTGTTGAAGGCTTTCGTTATCATGATTATAGATCACAACAGTCTAGTGTGTCAAATAATTTTGCACATTATGGTTATACTACAGCAATGGGGTCTCCATCGCCAGTAACACCTACTCCATCGCCAGCACCAACTATTGTCAGCAATTAGATTATGTTGATTATTAAAAAACTTGCCTCAATGTAATTATGAGTTTTTCTTCCGGTGAAATGCTATATCGCACAGCGTTTTTATCTGCTACGAGTTCATCGTTTATGAGGCTGGAAACAGTGCTTGACCGACGGTCAGCGCTGACCGTCAGTCGGCGTAGCTATATCTATGCAAGCCTATGAATGCGCACTCAGCTACGCTAACGGAACGCGCGTAATTCGGTCCGCGCGTACGGTCGGTCGAGCCGTCGGTCCAGCTCGTCGGTTGCGCGTACGTCGGTCGACCGACGAGCTATGAGATTGTGTGGATGCGTTCAGTGCTTCGCTGACGGAGCGACCGAACGTACACTCAGCCAAAAAATGAATATTGACACAGAGCGCCTTATTACTGAAGTGCGGCTTCGACCGGCATTATGGGATTTATCGTCTGCATTTTATAAAGATCGTGATGCTAAAATAAGTGCTTGGCAAGAAGTTTGTAAAGAAATAATTCCGGATTTCGACGATAAGTCTGACAGTGAGAAAAAGGATATAGGTAAGTAAATAAAACATCATTATTGTTGTAAAATACAATTTTATTAAAAAATATAAGCATCTTGCCACCTTACACTACCAACAGGAGAAACGAAATAGTTGGCAAATTTGTTAATCATATATGGGATGGGTTCTGTAGTGTGAGGTAGTGGTTTCGGTGGAGGCAATGTTATTTCTCCGTTTTGTAATTTCGTAAATAATGAACTTCTCCGAAAAATATTCGAATCAGAATCTGTTCCATATGCCCCCACATTTATATAGGTGTAGCGATAGTCAGAATCACACATAGCCAACAGAACTACAGAATATTTTTTTTTTATAATTTGAATACAGAGTTCCACTATATTCAGGGCAAATTATTCTGACATGCTTCCCATCTATACAACCGATGCAGTTCGGGAAATTTGCTTGATTTTCAAAACCATCTGCGATTTGTAGCCACCCTTCCTGTGTATTAGGTATCGAAAGACACTCTTCATGGAGTAGAGTCCAAATATTCTTACAGACTTCTTTTACGATTTCACCAATAGTTGAAGCCCCCAAACGGTAGCTAAAATGAAGATCTTGATATGTCTGTCCCGTCACAAAATATCTGAAACAAAAAACAAATATTAATATTCTTTTGCAGAAAAACAAGTGCA
The DNA here is from genome assembly GCA_037179545.1 of Sesamia inferens. Taxonomy (NCBI): domain Eukaryota; kingdom Metazoa; phylum Arthropoda; class Insecta; order Lepidoptera; family Noctuidae; genus Sesamia; species Sesamia inferens. The sequence continues at coordinate 7,067,366 of CM073935.1, read as the reverse complement.
GCAGAGGTGGAAAACTGCGCAAGACGCTTATGTGAGGTGTAAGGCTACATTACAGAATTTGCCGTCTGGATCTGCATCTAAAAAAAGGAAGACATATGTTTATTTTGAGTTTATGAAATTTCTGGATAATAAACGAGAATTGAATACCGAGGATTCAATTTTGTCAAATGAGGAGTCAAATCAAAATGAAACTGTTGAAAACAAAGGAGCTGTTGTATCTCAACCTACCGGAAATGAAGGAACTGTTGAACCTCAATCTTCAAATTCCGCTGATTCCATCATTAACCGTAACAGCCAAAAACCTGCCTCTAACCATAGACAAAAAATCACGCAAAAACAACGTCAAAAAAATCGCCATGAAGATGAGTTTGACAGAGAAATGATGAATTTCTTTAAAATCAAAATCAAAAATCAAAATCAAAAGTCATTTATTCAAATTAGGCTGAGAATCAGCACTTTTTGAACGTCAATAAAAGAATGCAAAACGATGACATGGCGTTTTTCTGTTCACTGTTGCCGATTACTAATACTTTTTCTATCGAGCAAAAATTAATATTTCGTCAAGAGGTGCTACAAAAAGCCATGGAAATTTCAAGGCTTGGCTCAGACCGCCCAGGAACATGGCATTCTTTTATCTCATCAGATTCGCAACATACTACTCCTAGCCCGTTGTACCCAAGAGTACAATCTCCTTTTCAAATACTGCCCGGTCAGTCAAATATCCAACAGTCCTATTTAGTACAGGAACCCTCTTCTCATATCCAGCAGTCGTATTTGGTAGAAGAACGACCCTCTTCTCAGCAGATTTATTTGCAGACGAATGATTCATCCATCCAATTAAACGATTTTCTTGTTTTCAATAAAAAAATGTATTTTTTTTAATAAATGTTGATTAATATTTCGGAGTTTTTTTATTATTGTAACAAGTACTTACCTCAAAGTCACAGCCAATCTTTCAATAGGTTGGACAGAAACTCGAAACATATTGGAATGTTTCAAAATATCATGTAACCTTGCTTGTAGTTCATCGAAGCTTCTGATTGACATCTTGAAATAATCAAAAAACTTTTCCTCGTCTTGTTGCAACCTCCAAAATAGTTTGCAGAATTCGCCTTCAAGTAACCGTTCTACAAGGATTGGGTGTACATGATATCTTCGCCGCCTTCTATTCCGTCGTTTGCGCAAAAAATAGCGCGCACATATTACAGCATTTACAGCAAAAGGATTCATTTATTTGACAACTGTACACACGCGTCGCAGTTCGCCGTCAGCTTATCACTGAATGCATTTTCAGAACCGACGGTCAGCGCTGACAGTCAGGACGTACGGTGAGCGCTGACCGTCGGTCAAGCACTGTTTCCAGCCTGAGAGTCAGTAAGTCATCAAATGACTTGATGGACATTCTGAAGTAGTTAAAGAATTTGGGCTCAAATTGCCTTAACTTAGGATATAAAATAATGTACTGACTTTCAGTCAGCCTGGTTGACAAAATTGGGTGAACCCAATATCTCCGTCTTCTGTTGTGTCGTTTCTGCCGTCTGTATAAAATCACCGATAAAACTGTTTCTACGTCCATCTTCGACAAATGTAGAACTCAAACTGGCCGCAACAACGCGCGTTTAACGCCTGACAAGCGCGCACCATGTGAACACTATTACAAAAATTCAACGCGCGTTCAACGCGCGCTGAGCGCTTGTCATCTGAACCTAGCAGGGGCAAGGGAAGGAGATATCGCCCGCGCAGTGCGCGGTGAGATTTGTTTGAGTGAGCACGTACTACTTTTTGGCGCGAAATGGATTCCACGCGGCGACGACGTAATTACAAACTCACATTGGATGATATATCTAGGGTTGCCAACCGTACTTATAATATATAGTATTGTACTATATTTCGGGTCTGCGTACTATATACTGTTGAAAAAATATATAGTACGTAAAAATACTATATTTTCAACACCGAAAAAACTAACAACCAAATCCTTTAAAGTAAGTACCCGATAGGCGATACCATGTATCCGAACGCTTCCGTAACGAACTTGTCAATGTCAAATTGACGTTGCTATACTTATATATCGGCAGAATTGTTTAGAGTTGTTGTTATTTCATTTAAAAAGTTGAAATACTAAATAAATTAAGTATGGAAAGTGGTAGTAGTGACAACGAAAGTGCGTCAAATTCTAGTGCGCCGCTAACGCCAATTAAAAAGCGAAAAATTACAAAAAGACTCCAAAAATTTAAACCGGAGTGGGAAAGAGAGTATGGCTGGATTACTGAAGATCCCCAAAATATTTATAATGCGAAATGTAAACATTGTAATATAACATTTTCTGTGGGGAAAAGTGGCATTGGCCAGGTTAGATCTTTTAGGTTATGTTAAATTCTTGCATCTTCTGTTGTTTTATTTTTTTCAATGAAATTGCCAACTGATTTGATTTGCATTCGTACTTAAAATGTTTACTTACAATTCATTGCAGATTAAACAACATGGTGAAACAAAGCACCACAAACTTAAAACTGAACTTTACAAGAAAACTTCTACATTAGACAGGTTTTTTGGTTCGACGGGCTCTTCATCTAACTCTCTTACTTGTGATGACAAGATTTCAGCCAGTGAACTTGCTTTAACCTACCATACTGTAAAACACAATCTTTCTTATAACAGCATGGACTGTACTGTAAAATTAAACAAAATCATTTATGCTGATTCTAAAACCGCTTTGAACATAAAATTAGGACGCACTAAAATGGAAGCACTGGTTAATGAGGTTTTGGGACCTTATGCATTACAAACTTTATTGAATGACTTAAATGCTCCTAATTTATATTTTTGTTTGCAAACTGATGCAAGTAATAGAAAAAATATTAAATTATTTCCTTTAGTTGTACAATATTTTGATATTGAGAATGGGATACAAAACAAGTTATTAGACTTTTACGAAAATTGTGATGAATCTGCAAACGGTATGTTTGATGCTATAAACAGTTCACTATCCTACCACAACCTTTCCTTTGATAGAGTGTCTGGTCTGAGTGCGGATAATACCAATGCAAATTTTGGTATTCACCATTCTCTTTATAAAAATATTGAACAAGTAGTTCCTAATTTGGTTAAAGGTAATTGTCATGCACATATAGTTCACAACACAGTGAAGCATGCAATGAATTTTTTAAGCATTGATATTGAAAATATTATTTTAAAAATCTACAGCCATTTCTCCATTTCTGCAGTCCGTAGAGAAGAGCTTAAGAAATTTGTTGCTGCTGTTGAAGGTGAATGGCATGAGCTGAAACGACATGTTGGTACTAGGTGGCTTTCATTGCTTCCTTGCGTGGACAACATACTTTTGAATTGGAAGGCTTTGAGTGATTATTTTTTTAGTTTAGGTGAAGAATGTCCTACACATATTCAAAATATTTTGATGATGAACAAAAGTAATGGAAACAGTAAAGTTCTAATCTTTTTGCATTTCGCGAGTCATTTTTTACATAACTTTCATAAAGCTGTTAAACAACTTGAAGGCAATAACATCAGTCATAGATGTGTATCATATTATGTCAATTTTAAAATCGGCGCTAGAACAACGTAAAAAAGATATTTTTTTTTTGGTTACGAAACCAAAAAAATGTTGCAATCATTAGAAGCAAAATCCCCTACAGAAAGTTATGCAATTCAAAAGATTTTTTTGTTATTTATTGATAAATGATTAGACTATCTTAATAAATGGTTTGATTTTGGTGATAGCAATTGGTTATGTAAAATCCAAAAATTAAATTTAAAAAAGGAGGTTGCATTTAATGACTGTGAGACAATATTAGAGGTTCTAAATTTACAAGAAAAATTATGCACCAAAATGGACGACCTGTACTCTGAAATAACGATATTGAATGAAATCTTTGCTAAAGTAAAAGACTGTAATGACTTTACTGACAAAACTACAGGCCAAAAATGGCAGTATATTTTTAAAAAAACTGAAAATGACATACCAAATTTATTTAAAGTAATATCATTCCTGCTCTCTATTCCCGCCACTTCGGCATTCACAGAAAGGATATTTTCGGTTATGAATTCGAAGTGGCGAGAAGAAAGAAACAGAAGTAGTATATCATTAATAAAAAATGAGCTTTTGATTTATGTTAATTTAAAAATTGAGTGTGACAAAGCATATGACACTTTTATTTTAAACAAAAAACTGTTACACAGTGCAAGAAGTGCAAAAAAATATAGTTTTTATAAAAATAAATAATTAACAAATATATATTTGTCTCTTTTTTGTTTTTCCCATAAAATACTATAATTTTTTTAAACGTACTATATTTTTTACACCTTATTTTGGAATATACTATATTTCGCTGATGAAATGTTGGCAACCCTAGATATATCTGAGGCCCTATGTAATGATGAAGACTCAGATGTGGATGAGGTATCTTTGGATGGGGATATTGATGGTAAGTTTATTGGTTTTTGGTACTAATATCTATGTATGGGTATTTCTTAACAAATTTCGAAATTTGATTCCTGAGTCATTGGTGCTAAGACATATGAATTAATTATGAATGTTACTTTTTTATTTCAATGTAAGCTAGCTATGCTACTATTGTTAAAAAAGAAAACGTGTTACCACTAATGAATAAAAAAAATATGGCCACTTTGTTACCTTAAAAATCATTCCCTCACTTTGTCCCTTAGTCCAAAAACATTTACTAAGAAGCCTGTTCATCTCAAATGAAACAATATTGTTATAAATTAAATATTGTGAATATATTAGAAAGATAGTGTTATTGTTTATATAAACTTTCATTACACTATGACGAATAGGTAAAAAGAAAATACTATCTTAAATTATGTCCCGCCAAATAAAATCATTCCCTCACCATATTATGTATTTTCGATTCCTGATCGTATCGAAAGTGATTTTTGAACGCAACCTTAAGTTTTTTCAAACTGGCAACACTCCTAAACGTTTCAATATGGCGACTTCTTCTCAACAATAGGTGAGTTTGTGCAAAAAAATATTTTGAAATTTTTTAATAAGTTGAAAATACTTAAGTATTACATTTATAGCGCTCATTACCTCACATCACATATAAGCTAAAGGTATTTTAGTATACTTGTTTATGTTTTGTAGTTTTTATGCGTTTTGGGAGTAAAATAATATTTCAAAGCGTTAAAAGCAAATTGAGGTTATGTGCCGGTGTTTTTGTAGCTTTAGTTAAAATTCGTCATTCCCTCACGGTCATTCCCTCACTGCAATCAGGGGTGAGGGAATGACGGTTGTATGAGGGAATTATTTATAGAGAGTTATTTTAGATTTTTCATTTATTTTATTCGATTTGTGTTTAACTGCATTCAATTTTATACAGGTATTTTATATGGAAGAAAAATGGCACGGCAAAAGAAATTGAGTGATGTAGAAAAGAAATTAAAAAAGAAAGAGTATGACAGAAAAAGACGAGAAAAAATGAAAAATAATACGGAATCTTTGGAAAAACTGCGGGAAAAGGAAAGGTTAAAATATATAAAGAAAAAAGAAAAGGGTCAGGTAAAATCAGTCGTTGCTATGAATGCTAGAGAACGTAGACAAAAGCGAAAACAATGGAAAGAAAATAGTAAAGTGTATAGGGACAAAAAAGCTATAGCACGCAAAAATTTACAAAGAATACTTGATGATACACCTCCACAAAGTCCAGCACTAGTTTTGCAGCAAGGTAGAGAAGATATAGCTGCCCGTAATAGACGTCACATGCGAAGGCGACGAGCTATTTTGTATGCAAGGATTGTCAATTTGGAAAAAAAAGTGAAGAATGCAGTTAAGTTAAGCGAAAATTACAAGAAAAGATATTTGAGACTGAAAACAAAAAATGCTGACCCAGAATCTCCTAAAACTAAAGTAAATGTGTTACTAAAGAATGTACAAGTTCCAGATATTGTGAAGAAGAAGTTACTTTTTGGAGAAGCGTTATCAAAAGACTTAAAGACTAGTTACGATGATCTAGGAAAGAAACATGAAAAAAAGAAAAAGTATTACAACATATTGAAGCTGAAATTATTGCAGAAATATAAATTACTACATGAAGCGAAACCTTTTTTCAAGCATGATACTTCCAAAAGACAAAAACCTCGACAAATTTGCGCCAAAATGCTGAAGGTAAAGGACGATGTTATTAAATTTTTGGAGAAAGATGAAAACACAAGAATGTGCCCAGGGAAAAGAGACTACCTTAAATCTAAAGAAGGCAAAAAGCAACAAAAGCGTGTTTTATATGACACACTTCATAACTTACACCAAAAGTTTCTAGGCACAGTAAATTACAAGATAAGCTTAGCGACTTTTTGCAGATTCAAACCTTTTTGGATTACCTGGCAAAATGTGAATGAGCGAAATACCTGCAAATGCGTACAGCATGCCAATATTGAACTGATGATATCTAAATTACATGAACTCAAAGCTTTGAAATGTTATACCGTGACTGCAGCTCTAGCAACTGTAACCTGCAATGTGCATTCTACAAAATGTCTATTCAGGGAATGTTCAACCTGCAAGGAACGCACTTTAGAATACTACTTACCAATGCCTAATCAGTTGGTGACCTATCGACAATGGATTTATGAAGTCACATCATTTGAAAAGGATGGAAAACAAAAAAACAGTTCGTAAACCCGTCAAGAAAGAGTATAGGGTTAAATTGAAACAGCTTGTTCAAGATTTTGAAGCAGCATTACCACTTTTTTTCAAACATGTTGGCACTATTGCACATCAATATCAAGCCATTCAAAATATAAAGAACAATTTAACAATAAATGATGTTCTGATTCATGTGGATTACAGTGAAAATTATTGTTGTAAGTATAATGAAGAAATTCAAGCTGTCCACTTTGGAGGAGCAAGACAGCAGATAACAATGCATACAGGAGTACTGTACTTGCGCAATAATGATGCAGTCAAACCTGTATCTTTTTGTTCTTTATCTAGTAATAATAGACATGACACAATGGCTGTATGGGCACACTTAAAGCCCATATTTGACTGGATTAAAACACAACATTTACCTATTTACAGATTACATATGTTGAGTGACGGGCCTGTTAATCAGTATAAAAATAAATATATGTTTGAAATGGTGTGTCGCCATCTAAAAGATTTCTATCCAGAAATCACACACTTTTCATGGCATTATTCTGAACCCGGGCACGGTAAGGGAGCGCCTGACGGTGTCGGTGGAACACTAAAAAGAACAGCTGATAAAGTCGTAGCAGAAGGCCATGATATCGTAGACTTGAATTCATTGAAACCCATCCTTCAGTCCAGATGTCCATCTATTTTATTGTTTGAAGTTACCTCAGAAGATATTTCACTGATGGATGATCTCATAAAACAATCCAGGACTATTCCTACATTCCCGGGAACACAAAAAATACGCCAGTTCGTATTTTTTAATAACACCTTACAATGTAGAAGACTTTCATGCACAGATTGCAAAGAAGATTGTACTCACTATCATTTGGGATACTTTCAACAAAACCAGAGTAATCGTTTGACCAAGAGGTGCAATCCACATCCTCAAAAGTCAATAGATATTGATACAATCAATATAGATAATAAGTATCACCAAGTATCTCTACCGTCTTCTTCGCGCATTCAAGCTGCTTCTGACAGCCATCCGATTGCTGACATTGGAGATCATGTCCTGGTTAAATGGGGCAAGGCAAGTTATCCTGGAGAGGTTCTTTCTGTTTTTGAAGATGGTTTAATGGTAAGATGCATGAAGCGGGGACTGAAGTTTTGGAAATGGCCTACGATTAAAGATGAACAGATATATCGCTGGGAAGACGTTATACAGAAAATAAAAATGCCAAAGTTGATTAAGGGGGGGAATTATGTCATTACAGAGTTAGATGGCTCTTATTTAAAATGATCTTTTATCTAAAATACCTAAAATTACATGTGATTCACAAAGACTAATTTAGAGAAATATTAATAATAACTAAAGTTGAAAAAACTATCTATGAAGATATTTTTAAGTTTAAGAGAAATGTTAAGTACAAATTTTAAAAATAAATATTAGTAGGTAAGCATATAAAGATTAAACATTTGTTACCGTCTGTTATATATTTTTTTAAAGAATTTGAGTTTATTTTCTTGATTATAAGTACGAAGTTTTGAGTTAAATTTGTTTAGAATATGATACTTGATGTTTAATATAATAAAAGTTACATAATTTCATATATTATTGTTTGTTTCTATATTAGAAATATTTGAAAATCATTCCCTCACTCCCTTAGTCATTCCCTCATTTCCTTATTTTTTTAAACTCATTTTATATAGACTGTGGATAAAAATATGGAAGACTTTTTCTCATTAATAAACCTCTTATACCTACATTTTAGCTTTCTGCAAAAAAGAACAATTTATATGCGCAAAAATTTTTTTTTCAATAATACCTGAAATTTTGACGTTTGATAAGAAATACCCGTATACGTACTACCTTGTTTTGAATGATTTCTTTTGACAAATTTACCATGTTTATTTGTTTTAGTGGTTATCTCGGACTATGGTACTGTTCAAGAGGATGAGAATGATATTGAAAGTACGCCAATGGATGTCCCTGAACCAGCACCTGAGCGAGGACGTACTCGGGGACGAGTGCATAGGGTAGCTCGAAGATGTGGGCGTCGAAGCGGGCGGCCCGCACGTTCATCTCTAGGGCGATCGTCGACGCGTAACCTTCGGGAATTGGATGAAGCCATCGGATGGGACTATACGCCAAGGGAGCAGCCCCCTGTTCGCCCAATTTTCGAACAGGTAAATAGAATTTTAGACCCAAATATCAACGAAACATCATCCGAGCTTGATTGTTTTCTGGTTTTTTTCCCTGACTCATTTTGGAAGTTACTGAAGACTGAAACGAATCGATATGCAAGTGAAATGAAAACGAAGCAGGCTAGGCAAGGACAGCTAAAAGTAGGCAGTATGTTGTATAACTGGAAACCAGTTACACTGCTAGAAATAAAAAAGTTTATTTGCATCATTATTCACATGACTCTAGTTCAGAAAGAAACTCTTGATTCTTACTGGTCAACAAGAGAAATTATTCATACTCCCTTTGCTGCCAAGATAATGACAAGAGCACGGTTTAGGGCTATTTATAGTTTCCTACACCTAAACGACAACTCTAACTACATACCAAGGGGTCAGCCAGGCTACGATCCCTTCTTCAAGCTGCGACCATACTTCGACGAGCTCTCTCGTTTATGCGAGGAGGGCTATTATCCCAGTGAGGAACTAACCATCGACGAGGGGACCTGTGGTTATAGAGGGCGAGTCCATTTCAGAGTCTTCAACAAAGATAAGCCCGATAAGTAAGGCATGAAAATCTATATGCTCTGCCACGCTGAGACAGGCTGTCTTGAGAATGATACCTTACGTTGGCGACTCAAAAACCGTTTCTCAGATTGTTACAGAACTCGTCGAGCCTTATTTTGATAAATGGCACACCATTTATATGGACAGGTTTTTCACAAGCCCTATTGTAGCCGACTTGCTTTGGCTTAGAAACACACGCGTCGTTGGCACTGTGAGTGCGAACCGGCGTGGCCTGCCGCAAGAATGGCGTCAGCAGCCTTTAGAGACAAATGAAATGGCCTTCTGTCACCGTAAAAATATGACAGCCTGCAAATGGAAAGACAAGCGAGATGTCTTCTTCCTTACCACGAAGCATGCCGCCTCCTGGACGGAAGTAACAGTGAAGGCTAAAGGAGGACCAACAAAAAAAATCAAACCTGACTGTGTGTTGGATTATAACATACACAAAATCAGCGTGGACCTCAACGACCAGTACGTATCCTATTATTCCCTTCACAGAAAGAGCATGAAATGGTGGAAGAAAATGTTCTTCCATTTATTGGCACGAAGTATGGTGAACGCCTACATCCTTTATAACAAATCAAGATCGTCACAGAGGGGGAAACTGAAATTTTCGCAGTTTCTGAACACCTGCGGCGAACGTCTTCTAGAAATAGGGTTGCTGGACTCTCAAGCTGCTGGTACTTCTGGACAGTCTCATGGTCCACATCTTACTGGGAAGTCTACCAGGTTGGAGGGTAGACACTTCCACAGACGTATTCCGGCAACGGCGAGCAACAAGAATGTGACACGAGTTTGCAAGGTTTGCGCGGATACCACAAAAAAGCTGACAGGCAAGCGTGGAAGAAAGGAAACCAGATTTTACTGTCCAGATTGCAATATTCCACTCTGCCACTATCCCTGCTTCGAAAAATACCACACCCAGAAGGATTACACTGTATGATACCATACAGTGTATCCTTCTCGGTTATGTTAGTTTTTTTTTTTCTAAAAAAGGGTATTTTGTATAATATTTTTTTTAATATAGAACAAAACATATTTTTGTGTTTTATTTTTCACTATTAACCCTAGAAAGATAATCTACGTCTGCGAGTAGGGATATTCCGATACTAATAAATACGAGTAGGTACTCGATACTTTTGATTCGATACCAAGTATTTATTGTATCGAATCAATTTTGCGATACATAATCGGTATCGAAACAAAAATACTTGGTATCGAATCGAATCAGCAAAACAACCGAATACAATAAAAAAACCGAGAACGTATCATACAGAACTAAGAGAGCAAAAACGAGGCAAAAACAGTCAGCTAATCAGGTTACCGAGTTACCGGTATTCGTCGCGTGGCGGCGTGAGTGACGCGTTGTCTCGCGTCGGGCTAGCCGAATTCGTCCGACTTCAGCCCAGCCCGCCCGAGCCGAAAGCGAGAGAAGAAAACACCCGCACCCGCTCGCAAATCATCTCGCCATTCCGCCATTGTGATTGTGAAAGTGTTAAGTGATTGTTTACAAGTAATTTTATTACTTGTAATCATCAAATTCATCGGTTTATTCCAATGTTATCATGGCACCACCAAAATCTATAATATGGACACATTTTACCAAAACAAACGAAACAATTGCAAAATGTAAACAGTGTTTTAAGTCTGTGAAGTATTGTGGGAATACGTCGAATTTATTCAAGCATTCTAAAACTCATGGAATTTCTGTGGACAAAGGCAAATTACAGAAAAAAGAAAATAATAAGTCCAACGAAAGGTAGGATTCTAAACTTATCTTTTTTTTTGCGATTGCTTTCCTAAGATGTTAAATAAAAAATCCTACATTCCTACCTACTCCTACTTATTTTATTTGTATAAAAAATAGTTTTGCAGCAGCGGTACTGTGATTGTCTTGTCTATATATTAATAATATATGAATAATAATTGATGACCGGTGATGAGATATTTCCTTTGTATAAATACGATTTAAACAATTTAAGGTTATGTGTTTGTTTTTGTTAGTGTAATAGTGTTGTTAAATGACGGTAGTGTTGGAGTTGGTATTATCGATACTTTTAAGATTATCGATCTATCAAGTGTTAATTTTTGTTATTATGTTTCAGTTCAAAAAATACAATAGTGTTGGCCAACTCAAGGCATTTAATGGAAGATGATCAACCCCAAGCATCAACATCGAAAATTTCAGAAGATCGTGATGATTGCTCTAGTGTAACCACATTAACAAGTATGGACTCGGAGACTGCAAAGGAGCTATGTCTGAGCAATTCAATAAAGAATGCGTTTGAACGAATTTCATGTAATAAAGGTAAATAAATAGATATTTAATTAAATATTAGCAAAATAATATTAATACATATAGTATTAGTGTTAAAGAAAAAAATATAAATATTTAATTTAATATTACATGTATTAAAATTGAGTTTTATTTTTAGCTGGTGGTACGAAGTATAACAGAATTGTTCAAGCATTGATATTTTTTATCTGTCAAGATATGCGTCCATTTAATATAGTTGAAGGTGAAGGCTTTTTACGACTTGTAAAAGAACTGGAGCCTACTTTTAAAGTTCCTGGCGCAAAGTATTTAAAGAAAATGACTACCGAAAAGTACGAAGCTTGTATAACTATTTGTAAGTCCAAATTATCCAAGATAGACAATTTCTGTTTAACGCTGGACATATGGACAGAGACAATGAATGAAGTAGGATTCATGGGCGTCACCATACATTTTGTAGAAAATAGTCAAATGAGTATGTATTATCTTGCAACTCGTGCATTAAGAGAGCGACATACAGCTGAATATATATCGGAAAACCTGCTGGACATTTTGAAAAAATGGAATATTCCACTTACCAAAATTCGTGCTGCTGTATCAGATAATGCCAGTTCAATGTTGGCTGCCATACGAATGTCTTTAGGCGAAAAAAAACATTTACCGTGTTTTGCCCATACTATTAACCTTGTAGTTGAAGAGGCATTAAAGTTGCCCAATGTTAAATCAGCTGTTATAAAAGTACGAGAAATTGTTAATTGGATAAAAAATAGTGTTGTGCAGTCGGATAAGCTACGAAAAATCCAAATGCGTAATAATGTTTCGGCAGGATCAGTTTTAAAACTTATTGCAGATGTAAGAACTAGGTGGAACTCAACTTTTTTTATGTTAGAGCGATTTCTAAAGTTAAGAATAGTAATATCAGAAATTGTAATTGAGAGTGTAGTGGCTCCAAATTTGCCAAGTGCAGTGGAAATGGAAACCTTGAATGAGCTTACAACTGTATTAAAGCCTTTTGAATATGTAACAAGAGAATCATCGGGCCAAAAGTATGTAACAATCTCCAAAATTATACCAATGCTTAATTGCTTAACTACAGAACTGAATAGTATCACTCCAAACTCCGCTATCGTTAAAGAATGTAAGGATGTTTTATTGAGAGAGCTGAAAAGGAGGTATGGGATGATTGAATTAAACGATCATGCAGCCATTGCAACAATTCTAGACCCAAGGTTTAAAAATCTGCATTTCCAAGACCCCTCTGCATGCGGAAGAGCTATTCAAAAACTTAGAACCATGGTTGTCGGACAACTAAGTAGCCCAAGTGAGTCAGAAGATGATGTCTCATCTACTGCACCACCTGAATACGATTTTTGGAAACATCATAAAGAGTTAGCACATGGGCACAAGAAGAAAAAAAAATCTCATCAGGGAGATGAAGTTTCTCTTTATTTATCAAATCCAGTAGTTTCTCTTAAAACAAACCCATTTGCAGAATGGGATGACATGAAGTTGGTCTTTCCTTGTCTGTACAAGTATGCACAGCAATATTTAATTGTTGTTGCAACATCAGTTCCTAGCGAGTGCCTTTTTTCCAAAGCCGGTGCAACAATGACACAAACAAGAAACAGATTGTCTTCTAAATACCTTGAACAGTTACTGTTTTTGGGCAATCTCAATGCTGAAGAGTTTTTTGTTTAAATTATAATAAGCCTAATAAACATTTATAATAAATAAATAGTTTTTTTCGTCTCAATTTTGTTTAAATTATTATCCTTCAACGTTCATTGATAGCACCCTCAAAATAATAAAATAAAAGTTCCAAAAAGTATCGATATCAGTAAGTATCGATACTTGAGGAGTACTTATTTGTGTAGTATCGAAAAAAGATTTGAGTATTATCGAAATGAGTAAGTATCGATACTTAGGTGGTATCTATAGGTGGTGACTAGTCAACCAACATGCGCAAATACATCCTCTTAGCAATTTTATTTGATAAGAACTTTCAGTTAATTTCATTAAAAAAAAGTATCGATATGAGTAAGTATCGATACTTCTGCAGTATTCAAATAAATAGTATCGAAAAATGATTTGAGTACTACTTATATGGGTAGGTATCGATACTTTGATGATATCGGAACATCCCTATCTGCGAGACGTAGACAGCGGTTAAATATTGCTATATCTTTTTACCTACGATACGCAGCGCGCTGTCTGTCTCAGCCAACTCAGTCGTCGGCCGGAGCTAACGTGGGACGGTCGTGTCGCAACGGTAAGTGGCCTAGGTACCTATATACAGCTATGGTGTACGTCCACGAGACGTATGATTATCTTCTGTGAAACTTTTAGAAGATATATATATTTTTTTTGTTTTCACGTTTTATTGTATTTTGATAATTATTTGTTTAATATTTAAGGTACATATTATTATTATAAAATGACAAGTCGGAGAGCGTTTACCGAGCAGGAGATTGGGCAATTTTTAATGGAAAATGAGGATGATTCATCACAGGAAAGTGATAGCGAAGTGGAAAACCAACTTTTTGAAGATGATGTACAAAGCGATACAGAAGACGAGTTAGTCGATGAAACAGTCGAAGCTTCAGATTGCCCTTCTGACGTAGAGTCAATTGGCGGAGTCTACTGCCAATGTAATTCCTTCGTTGGACACTCGCATAGTTACCCCGTCTCAGCGTACGCTTCGAGGTAAAAATAGGTACTGCTGGGCTACAAGCAAGGGTCAAAGTCGCGGCAGGACATCAGCTATAAATATTGTTCGATCAGCTAGGGGACCAACTCGAATGTGCAAAAATCTGTATGATCCTGTCCTATGTTTTAATCTGTTTATGACTGATGAGATTGTACTGGAAATAGTGCGATGGACAAATGCGGAGATCCACCTAAAACGCAAAGAAAAAGAAGCAAAAGAAAGAGAAAGTACAGGAAAGGCTTCTAACTTTTCTGCAACTTTTAGAGACACCAATGAAACTGAAATTCGTGCTTTCATTGGAGTTCTGACATTATCTTCTGCACTAAAAGACAACCACCTTTCAACAGATGAACTTTTCAACAGTTCCTTTTCAGGGACACGATATGTCGCTGTTATGAGTCGTGAGAGGTTCGACTTTCTCGTACGATGCCTGCGAATGGATGACAAATCCTTACGCCCATCTCTTAGAGCAGAAGATCCATTCGTTCCTGTAAGAAAGGTTTGGAATCTGTTGATCAATCAGTGCATAAATAATTATACTCCCGGACCTCATCTTACCATTGACGAGCAGCTACTTGGATTCCGAGGAAGATGCCCATTTCGGATGTATATCCCTAATAAGCCCAATAAATATGGCATCAAAATACCTATGATGTGTGATAATGGCACAAAATATATGATAAACGCTATGCCTTACATAGGAAAAGCGACGAACACCAACGGCGTGCCTCAGGGAGAGTATTATGTAAAGGAGTTGTCAAAACCTGTACATGGGACCAATAGAAATATAACCTGCGATAATTGGTTCACATCAGTGCCTTTGGCAAAATCATTACTTCAGAATCCCTATAAACTGACGCTAGTAGGCACTATACGTTCAAACAAAAGGGACATTCCAGAACAAATGAAGAACACTCGTTCTCGAGCTGTGGGCACTTCGATGTTCTGCTACGATGGGCCCCTGACACTTGTGTCTTACAAACCAAAACCTTCCAAAATGGTTTATTTGCTATCTTCTTGTGACGAAGAAGGCACAATAAACCAAACAACGGGGAAACCAGAAATGATAATGTATTATAATCAAACAAAGGGAGGAGTTGATACTTTTGATCAAATGTGTTCATCAATGTGTTGCTCTAGGAAGACGAATAGGTGGCCAATGGCTGTATTTTATGGCATGTTAAACATATCGTTTGTGAACTCATATGTCATATATTGTCATAATGTACTCTCGAAAAATGAAAAGCCACTAAATAGGAAGGAATTCATGAAGAAATTAAGCACAGAGCTAACTTCATCTTGGATGGAAAAAAGATTGGAAGCTCCTACGTTGAAGAGATACTTGCGCCAAAATATAAAAGAACTGCTACCTGAAAATACAAATGATAATGGTCAGGAAAGAGAAAAAGAAGAACCTGTAGTGAAAAAGAAAAGATATTGTGCATACTGTCCATCAAAAATACGCAGAATGTCCAAAATGGAGTGTGCACTCTGCAAAAAACCTGTTTGTGGGAATCACAAAAAAGATGTGTGCAATAAATGTGTTTTAAATATGTAAGAAGGTTGCCTTTGTTATGTAAAAGACTGTTAAGCATTTATATATACCAAAAAGTGCCAAATATTTGCAATTAAAGGCTGATAGTATATAGAAAGTTCCTATTAGAGAAGTAAGGTTGATTTTTGTTAATTTTTAAGAGGGTTTTCTATTTGCTGTTCTTATTGTCAACTAAATAAATATAATAACATAATATTTGTTTTATTTCATTGCATAATATTTAAACTAATAAGTAAGATCCTATAAATAACTAAAAATAGTATATATTTTACAATATATGTTAATAACGTGGCATACGTCTCTGGGACGTATGATTATCTTTAACGCCATCTCGTACATGATTATCTTTCTAGGGTTAAAATACATTAGTTACTTTAACATATACAAAAAGAATCAAATGCATAACTATAATAGTTTTTATTCTATAGAATTTACAATGTTGACGAAAAAGGCCGGCGCACCAGTGGATGCCCGTAATATTTTCTTTGGCTGTCAAAGTGTCCTTGCGTGTGTTTTAGACGTGGATCCACGTTCGATAAAATCTTAACCTCGTGTGTCTAAGCGTGGATCCACGTCCAAACCTAACATAATTTTGAATGCGATTTTGTTCACTATTCCTTGGACTTTTGGGTCTAATTTTGTTGCATCGAAAGTGTACTGAATGGATCTGTCACGGGCGGCCATTACACTGAATGGATTTCGTCACGGGAATTGGATTGACAAGTAAAAACAAGTTCATTCTGGTGACACGTGCGACCGTTGAAAATAAACATTTGTAAGTATTTCTGTCTATTTTACTTTTGTTTATATTATGTAGAACATGAAACAATTCAAAATAAAAGTATTATCAATTTGATTTGTGATATTTCTATGATAAAATGTCTCGCGATGTTTTTTCTGTCGATGTTTTAGTTTTCATATCGATTTATATATTATGCATCTATCTTAAAAAAAATGTCGTTATTATATATCATTATAAAGGAAATTTCATTAACTTTCGAATTGTGTAAAGGTTGTAGTACACTTTTCATCAGAATATGAAAAATAATTGTCATTTTCTAAGGTCATGCAAAATGCACGCACACATTCTCATATTTAGGGCTTGTATTTACGTGACACTGATGACGCAGTCGAATGGCGTCATATTACGTCAGTCTTGATGTTTTAGTACAGTAGGGGAAGGTGAGGTATTACGATCCCTGTAGGTCAAATGATCCCCCGTCGTAAATCAGAGACAACTAGTGCCATTTATTCAAAAGCGTATGAAACATATTCCGCACCGTAGGGGGCAATTCCCTCTCCAAGTCTCATGGCGGTGTGAACGCTTGGCGTGATTTTATTTTAAAAAAATCAAAAAGTGTGGCTGTAATCTAAGGTAAGCCTGTTTTTTAAGTTTCATTACTTTTTACAAGTTCGTGTTTATTGAAATGTTGTTTTATTTGCGGGTAATAATAGCAATTAGCTAATATTTAAGCAATGTTCGATCACCGCACGCGGTATTTGAAGGTTATGTTTTGATCGATATCTTGGATTTTGATGTTTGGGGCGAAATGATCCCTTTCTGTGTGTTTAAAATGATCCCTGGAATCATTTTACCCAATAGTATTTCTTGTTTTTACAGATCATGCCAAGATTTTATATACGTAAAACTAATCGCCAAAATTGGCCTGAAGAACAAATGCAAAAGGCATTAGATGCTGTCAAAGATGGTATGCCTTACAAAACCGCAAGTAGAGAGTTTAAAGTCCCTGTGATGACATTAAAAAGAAGAGCCAAAGGTAAAAATAAAATAGCTGTAGGCTCCGCTAAAAAGTTAGGTAGCAAACAAACAGTATTTAACCTTGAACAAGAACAGGAACTTGTTGATTATATCAAAGATATGGAGTCTAGAATGTACGGGCTGACAACTCAGGATGTTTTGACCTTAGCTTACCAACTAGCTGAAAGAAATAAGTTACCGCATCCATTTTCTACAGCAAAAGGAAAAGCTGGACAGGAATGGCTTCGTGGATTTAGACGTAGACATCCGGACATTACGATGCGTGCCCCAGAATCGACGTCATCTGCTCGAGCGCGAGCTTTTAATAAGCCTGTGGTGGATACATTTTTTTCAACTTTGAAAAACTTGCAAGAAAAACATTATTTTCAACCTCATCGGATATTTAATGTTGACGAGACAAGTCTATGCACTGTCCCAACAAAAAACTCGAGAGTGTTTGCACAAACAGGCCGTAAGCAGGTGGCGCGAGTGACTTCAGCTGAGAGGTGAAACAACGACCGCAGTGATTTGTACCTCAGCTTCTGGAACTTTTGTTCCTCCAATGTTAATCTTTCGGAGAGTACGGATGAAAATGGAATTGATGGATGGTGCACCTCCAGGCGCTATATACGCATGCAATCCATCTGGTTGGATGAAATTAGATGTGTTTTCTCAGTGGTTTGATCACTTCTTATTTCATGTCAAACCAACAGCAGAAGATCCGGCTCTTTTAATATTGGACGGTCACTTATCTCACACAAAAAATTTGAATGTGGTATTGAAAGCCAGGGATAATCACGTCACTATTCTGTGCCTGCCGCCTCATTGTACCCATAAACTCCAGCCTTTGGATGTTGGAGTGATGTATCCACTAAGCGTTTATCATAACCAAGCATTGGAGAAGTGGATGAATCACAATCCTGAAAGAGTGGTAACCGTGTTCCAAATAACAAAATTTTTTACAGAAGCCTATCTAAAAGCAGCAGTTCCTCTGAATAGTATGAATGGCTTCAGAAAAACAGAAATATATCCATTTGACTCTGACATTTTCACTCTTGTAGATTTTATTGCAGCTGAAACGACTGAAATGGAAGTTGACAATGACACGGTAGAACCTCCCATTCCGATCCCTGCGACGACAAGTCTTCCATTAGCAGAAACCGTGCAAATGCCTTCTTCTCAAGCGAGTAATCCAGAAACTGTAACACTACAGCCTTTACAAGTGGATGTTCAAGAATTCCTTCATTTAACACCTCAGGTATCTCCACTTCAAACTTCGACTTCAACGAAGACTCAAAAATCTCCACAAGTACCACAGTCGTCGCCGCATTCACCGTCCATCCTAGAAAATACGACATCGTGGGAATCTTCTGGAAGATTACCTCCAGCTTTGGCTGTTGGTCTTCCATCCACATCTTTTGGTATTGTTACACCCCGAGAAGTACGACCAACACCAAAGATAGTTGGAAAAAGAACGTCTGCAAGACGAATAAGAGTTGACACATCAGTCCTGACCAGCACACCCTACAAAATATATCTTGAAGAGGAAGCCAAAAAAAAGACAGATATGGAACAAAAGAAGGCCCTTAAGGAAGCGAATAAAATAAAAAAAAAGATGACCAACGAACAAAACGATAAAGAAAAAGGTGGTGGGAAAGGAAAAGGAGTCGGGAAAGGAAAAGGGGGCGGAAAGGGAAAAGGAAAAAAAAGCAAAACATATCAGATTCTTCTGAAGAGGAGAGTGATACCGAATGCCTTTTCTGTACTGAAAACTATTCCAAAGACAATAAAGGCGAAGGGTGGATTAAGTGCGTCGTGTGTCTTAAATGGGGACATGAGGCTTGTGCGGGAGTAGATAGTGATGACGAAGGTGACTTTACTTGTGATATTTGCCTTTCTAACCAATTTGATAGTGTTAAAAGAAATTTAAAGCTTTAATAGAAATATTAATATTTCTATTTCTGAGATCCTAATAATAATAATTAAAATTTAAATGAAGATTTTTTATAATAAGGATAATATTATTTCTGTTTTTTTTTTTTGTATTTAGAAGAAGTGTTTATTTGTTTACCTATTGCTAGACTAGATATATTGTTATTTTTGCAAACTTTTTAGAAGTTTGTTGCAATATCTAATACTTAGTTTTGTTGATTGAATAGTAGATTACAAAAAAAGAATTACAAAAAAAAGATCTCTAATGAAACTAGAAGACTGTAAAAGTTGTGTAGCTTACTTACTTTAATTGTTATGAAGAATACATATTTGATTGAAATAAACATCTGAGTGTTTTCTTTTCCTGATATTTATTAACTTATGTACAAAATGATCCCTGGGATTATTTTACCCGAACCCCTGGGATCATTTTATACATAGGGGTGTATAAAATGATCCTTTACTAGACTTTCACAAAAACCTCTAATAGAAAAAAACTGCATACATATAATAAAAAATAAGTATGTAGTTACAAAAGTTAAGTAAATTCACTACCTCCGACAATAGAAATCTTGCGATTTTGCCTTCAACTTTAGTCACAGTTAAGTTTTTCCTCACCTTCCCCTATGTTGTTTTGTTTGAACTCATTGATATTTTCAACTTACACATTATAACTGCAGTGTAAACTGTATATTGCGACAATGAAATGGATTGCACATTTTATGGCGTTATTGAGACTTGTTGTTAAATAAATGGGAAGATGAGAAAAGAATATTATTAAAAAAAAAAAAATATTTACTAATAAACGATATAGGCGCCGATTCTGTTGTTCACAAACTTAACTAATTTTAAGTTATGTGCATCTTTTTCTTTCTATTTCATTAAGAAAAGGATAGAAGATAAATATTTTAGTTTAATCCTGTCAAAATAAGATAGAGATACTCCATAGACAGTTGCAATATAACTGGTGATGTTATTCGATTTCCCTCACGCAAAACTACTAGCGTTTCATACGGCATCGTTCAAGTTTCCTAGTATCTTAACTAACTTAACTTTTTATATAATACTTATTATAAAAGCGAAAGCAATAAGTATAAAAAAGTATCAATAAGTCATAAATGGTTTTCTCTTCTTTTTAGGAAATCATCATGGTTGTGGTCCTGGATCTTGACCGGTTTTTGCATAAACGCGACTATATTTCTTCCTATATGGGAGAGTGTATGTGGCCATGGGAGGAAACACATTTCTTGCGGGTAAATATTTGTCATATTTGCCACACGGAAGTGAATAACTCAATAAGGCACTTCCGTGTCATCATGAGTAGAAATAAGATTCGTCGGCTTCTACTATCAAATTTTTTCTGGTGTAAATGTGGTTATTGTGTGAATGATCACTATCCCCCAGAAGAATGTTGCTCATAAATTCTTATTTTTAATTTGTTTTTTTTTTTTTAATTCATTAATAATAATAATAAAAAAACTATGGCAACACAGTAAACGTCAACATCATATTTTCATCAGTATCATATTTAATATTTTAAATCAGTTTTTTCTTTTCCCTATTGTGAAATTTTTAACAGAAAACCCAAGCCCATATCTAAAATAATTTAAAATTTACTTAAAAAAGTCTCTGTACACAATGGAGAAGTTTTCTAGTGGAACAAAACCGTACCGTTGGAGCTGACATTTGTCATGTCACCGTGGACAAAAACGAGAAAAGAAAAATATTTAATATGGATTTTATATGAATAATGGATATGCAATGTTGACAAGATCTGCCGCGAGACAACGTGCACGCCCACCATCTCCGGACTCGTTGCTCAGCTCCGCCTCGCCGCCGCCGGTCTCCAGCCCCCACTGTAAGTGCTGTGATGACCCCGGCCGCGGCAGTTGCGTCGAGCTCGAGCGACGAGTACTTCTCTCCGCCGACGACGCCACCACCTGTTCGCCGACGGGGAGGACGCCGGCCGCCGGATCGCTTAGGACCTCGAGGCCCATCGGCTTCTGACAGGGTCCCAGCTCCCGGCGGAAGTGTGCAGCGCATGAGATGGACACAATCCATCAACGAAAATGTCATGCGCTCATACTATGGGGCTACAGAGGGAGGAAACAACCTGACCGCGTACCGTGTTCGAATGCTCTCTCTGTTTCAGGTGCTTGAACCAGCTGTCAACGTTTCGGCACAACGACTGTCGGATCAGGTACGGGTTATCCAGCGTAATCATATGTTGGATGATACTGTGCTTGATCGCCTGCGAACTGAAATGCAGAGTAGCCGTGTCATCGCTCACCAGTCGCAGACTGCGGAGATACCACCGCAGTCAACAAACTATACTGACGAGGGGAGTAATGATAGGGCTACAAATGTAAGTACCCAGTGCAATGAGGAATTAAGGAATGCTTTGGAGGTTGCGATTCGGGAATACCGTTACATGTCGGCAGAAGTTAGACCACGCCTGCCACGTTTGCCCATGCATAACAGAAATAGGGCGCTGATGGCTGCTCTGGATGCGCAGTTATCAAATGATTTTGATACCTGTGAGGACCTCACTGATACTCATTCAATCCTGTACTGCGCAGCTGTAGCAGCTTGTCGTGTAGCTCATGTCAAATTTCACAATGACTCCAGAGCTACACGACCGAAACCAGTAGTACCAGCTTGGCAGTACAGGATTGAACGTCGTATTGGTGGGGCCAGAGCACTCATCGGTAAACTAATCTGTTTCAGGGAGGGTAATACTCGTCCTAGAGTGATGCGCTTTGTGAAGCGGGCATTCTCAGGTACAAATACCAGCCCTGAGAATTATATGGCCCGTGTCACGGAGCGCATCGACTTCCTGAAGCAGAAAGTGTATGCATGGGCGAACCGTATTCGTCGATATAAACGACGAGTAGAACGATACACCCAGAATCGCACCTTCCAGAGCAATCAAAGGTGGGTTTATAGGGACTGGGAACGACCAGAACAAGGTGTGGCTGACACGTGCCTACCGGATGATGATGCCATGTGTTCATTCTGGCGCAGTATCTGGTCGGTGCCTGTCAGTCACACTGAAGGTGACTGGGCTCGGGATGTCGAGCGAGCCTGCGATCCAATACCTGAAATGGGGGCTATTACCATCTGCCCCCAAGATGTAGCTCATGCAGTCCGTCCGTTACCTAACTGGAAATCTCCAGGACCGGACGGACTGCATAACTTTTGGATAAAATGGTTTCCAAGGTCGCACGCTCGCTTGGCATCTCAATTCCAGACTGCTTTAGTGTCTGGTTCGTTACCTCAGTTCCTAACTACTGGAATAACCCACCTGCTCCATAAATCAGGTAGCACCGCGGAACCCAAAAATTATAGGCCAATCACCTGTTTACCGACGGTCTATAAAGTTCTTACATCCATTTTGAAAACTAAAATTAATAAACATATTGATAGCAACGCCATCATGTCTGCCTCTCAAAATGGATGTAGGAGCGGGTCCCGTGGTACTAAGGAGCTACTCCTCATTGATGTGGCCATTAGCCAACAAGTTCGTCGTTCCCGAAAGGATCTTTCGACATGTTGGATAGATTATAAGAAGGCCTATGACTCAGTGCCACATACATGGCTCATGCGGGTGCTGGAGTTGTATAAAGTGGATACAACTCTACGCACCTTCCTGATGACGTGTATGGGGCAATGGAGGACAGTCCTTCGCTATCCAGGATGTCGAAATATTCAGAGGAATAGCGAACCGATAAGGATCGAGCGAGGTATATTTCAGGGCGACAGTTTG
Source organism: Sesamia inferens (assembly GCA_037179545.1). Lineage (NCBI taxonomy): Eukaryota > Metazoa > Arthropoda > Insecta > Lepidoptera > Noctuidae > Sesamia > Sesamia inferens. The sequence continues at coordinate 7,044,011 of CM073935.1, read as the reverse complement.
AGTCCGCTTTGGTTTTGCTTAGCATTGAATCCTCTGAGCACACTATTGGAGGATTCAGGTCTAGGCTACCGGTTGAGGAGAGGTGGTCAGGTTATATCGCACCTCCTTTACATGGATGATCTGAAACTTTTTGCTCCCAACAATTCACAACTGAAGGAGCTACTGAAAATTACTGAAACTTTCAGTAGCTCCATTAGGATGGAATTTGGTGTGGACAAATGTGCGGTCATGCATGTAAAGCGAGGAGAGATTATGGAATCCGTGGGAACCCAACTCACGAGTTCCATAAACCTTAGAGCCCTCTCCGCATCCGAAACCTATAAGTATTTGGGTATGTCGGAAGCGTTGGGCATCAATGTTACTGACATGAAGCAATCGTTGAAGGAACGCTTCTTTGGCCGCCTGAAAAAAGTACTTAATAGTCTTCTATCAGGCGGAAACAAGGTGCGCGCTTTCAACGGTTGGGTCATGCCGGTATTGATGTACTCTTTCGGCATACTCAAATGGACTCAAACCGAACTTGACGCCCTGGATCAGAGGGTCCGCACGCTGCTGACTGCAAATCGATTGCATCACCCACGATCATCGGTTATGAGGCTGTATATCCCGCGAAAATGTGGAGGTCGTGGCTTTTTAAACGCTAAGACCCTCCACAATCGCGAGGTATGCAGTCTCAGGGAATATTTTCTAGAAACCGACGTGGGGATGCATCGAGATGTGGTCGCGGTTGACAAGGGCCTCACTCCGCTCTCCTTGGCTAAAGAGAACTGGCGTAAACCAGTAGTGCTTGACACCAATGATCGCATGGAGGTATGGAAGAACAAGGAGCTTCACGGACGCTTTTTCAGAGCCCTACACGGGCCTGATGTAGATTTACAAGCGTCCGTGGCCTGGCTACGATTCGGTGACCTCTTTGGGGAAACCGAAGGTTTTGTATGTGCAATTATGGACGAAGTTATGATGACGAACAATTACCGGAGATTTATTGTGAAAGACGGCACACTTGACATCTGTCGGGCATGTCACCGGCCGGGGGAATCAATAAGGCATATAACCTCTGGGTGTTCTCGTCTAGCTAACGGAGAGTACTTGCATAGACATAACCTTGTAGCCAGGATAATTCATCAGCAACTTGCTCTCAAATACAACCTTGTGGAATCGGAGGTGCCGTACTACAGGTATATGCCCGACCCAGTTCTCGAAAATGGCCATATCACATTGTACTGGGATCGATCCATCATCACTGACAGGACTATTGTTGCCAATAAGCCTGATGTAGTGATGGTGGATCGATCAGAGCGGCGTGCAATGATTGTTGACATAACCATCCCGCATGATGAGAACCTCGTGAAAGCCGAGAAAGATAAACAAATCAAGTATCTTGACTTGGCTCACGAGGTTGTCGACATGTGGGAGGTGGATTCAGCAATCATTGTACCGATAGTCGTGACAGCCAATGGCTTAATAGCCAATGGCTTAATAGCCAAGAGCCTCGACCAACACCTCAAGAGGCTCTCGTTAGGCAGCTGGATCAAAGGCTTGATTCAGAAAGCTGTACTTCTAGACACGGCTCGCATTGTCAGGAAGTTCCTCTCTCTGGAGCCCTGACCGCCGGTAGCTTGGACCCTGTTCCCGATGCCGGTGGGCTACTATTTTTTATATTTTTAAATGTTTTTTATGTGTTGTTTATATAGAAATATTTAAAAATGTAATTTATATGTATATACAGTGAAATAAAGGAATAATAATATTAATATTAATATTTCAACAACGATTAGGAGATCAGAAACGGGCTATTTTACGAAACAAATTGCTTCCTGAAACCACACTAGAATCCATAAAAAATGAGGTTCGAATTAATCTTCAAAATATTTGTCACACTCAGAACACAATAGCAACCTTTTCTAGCTGAATCACAACAACCTAGAAATACAACAACCCGTTTAAGATGGACCGACGATATCAATGAGGCAATTATTAAAGAATATTTTAAAATAACTCATTTAGAAACCAATAGAAGTGCTTACAGAAAACAACTGCACACGTTCATAACACAACAATTTCCTAGTATAGCACATGTCTCTGAACAACGCATCGCCGATCAGCGTAGGGTAATTATAAATAATAGACTTATTACAGACGAAAGATTAGAAGAAATAAAAGGAGAAATTAGGGATATCCTCAACATGCAGCCCACACAAAACACTCAACATGATGTTACAATAGAAAGTTCTATAAATACGTATCCCAACAACCTACACTCTAGTAGTGACTTAAACCAAACGGACCTTCTAATCACAATTGACAATACACAGACACCACTTGATGAAACAATAAGTACTGCGTTTATAGACGAATCCCTAGACACCAAAATAGGAAAGATTTTTGAAGAAACCTACAATAAATATTCATTAACAGATCCCACAAATAGACCATTCATACCTAAACAGAAAACATCAAAAAAATTTGCACATATAATCACATATTTAAATAACACAGTTTTACCAAGATATTTATCTAATGAGGACAACTTTCAGAAAACTCACACACTTGTCTATTGCGCTGCATACACCGCAGCAATCAGTAATGGAACCAAAATTAAAGAGCAAACAATATCTACACAAACATCTACACAAACATCTACACAACAACGCAACACAGCAGCAGACCGAAGACCAAAGTGGTTGAAACGACTAGACATAAAAATAGAAATAATACGTACAGACATAGGCAGAATGACACAATACATCAACGGAAATAGGCATTCGAGACTGATCACACACATTGAAAGAATTAAACACAAATACAGAACACACTCTAGCTACGAAGAACCTAATATAACAAATGAACAATTTATAGATACCCTAAAACAGAAACTTTCCGCAGTAACAAGTAGGCGCCAAAGATATCTCAACTGCACTAAACGAAAAGATCAGAATACACAATTTACAAACAACGAAAGACAGTTTTATAGAACTTTAACCACAGAGACGACAAACACACAAAATAGACAACAGACGATAAATAGACCCACACCTACTCCTGAACAGCTACACAGCTACTGGTCAAACATTTGGTCGAATACATTAGAACACAATCACGCGGCCACATGGATACAGGACGATAAACAAAATTTAGAAAACGTAACAGATATGTCATTTACCATTATTCCATTAGAGGTTTTCATTAGCTTCATCAATAAAGCACACAACTGGAAAACTCCTGGTACAGATCACATTCACAACTATTACTATAAGAAATTAACCTGCCTTCACCCCGCCATCTATAATCACATCAATAATTTCATTAAATATCCGCAAAATATCCCAGAATTTATCACACAAGGCCTAACCTACATGCTTCCTAAAGACACAGACTACATCAATCCAGCCAAATACAGACCCATAACTTGCCTTCAAACCATTTACAAATTAACTACCGGTTGCATTGCTGATATTATTTATAAACACACCGTACAGAACAATATCCTAGCAGAGGAACAAAAAGGGTGCCGTAAATACAGCCAAGGGTGTAAAGAGCAATTAACCATAGACACCATAGCCATGAAACATAATGCTAATTCAAAAAATGACATCTGCACCATGTACATAGATTATCAAAAAGCTTTTGATTCTGTTCCTCATAGTTGGCTACTATACATACTACAACACTACAAAATTCATTCCGAAATAATTAATTTCTTGACAGAGTCCATGAAACATTGGAATACTAAACTTAAAATAGGAAAATCAATAGAAACAGATCCCATACATATAAAACGAGGAATTTACCAAGGAGACGCTTTAAGCCCCCTATGGTTTTGCCTCGCTCTAAACCCTTTATCTAATCTTTTAAACTCTTCTGACAGTGGTCTTACAATTAAAAATAATGAAACACCGGATAATTTTAAGCTGACCCATTTACTGTTTATGGACGATATAAAACTCTATAGTAACAGTATATCAGGACTTCACTCACTTGCAAATCTTACTCAAACCTTTTCTGATGATATAAACATGTCTTTCGGCATTAATAAGTGCAAAACATTTACCCTTCGAAATGGAAAGCACGTCGATAGTAACCCATACGTATTAGACGCTGGCCAAGCAATAGATCCCCTATCACAAAATGACACCTACAAATACTTAGGTTTTGAACAATCACACCAGATCGATCAGAAACAAACAAAAAATAAAATAATCACTAAATATAAACACAGACTCAACATGCTCATAAAATCACAACTGACGTCGCGCAATTTAATAAAATCCATTAATTCATTTGCTATTCCCATTCTCACCTACTCTTTTGGAATTATAAACTGGACCAAAACTGATCTGACTAAATTACAGCGCTGCTAAATACAACATTAACTAAGAACAGAAAGCATCATCCACGATCCTGTGTTCAAAGACTCACACTACCGCGAGATAAAGGAGGACGCGGTCTTGTAGACATAGAAAACTTGCATAAAAAACAAATAACTAACTTAAGAAAGTTTTTCATACAGAAGGCCCAACAATCACCCCTACATAAAGTAATCACACAAACAGATAAAAAAATTACTCCACTTAACTTACACGCTAATGACCCACAAACCAATGAACGTATTACCAATAAAGCAGAAAAAATAGCAGCTTGGGAACGTAAATCTCTCCATGGAAGACACCGCCTCGACTTGCAGCAACCTCATGTCGATATCAAAGCATCGAACGCATGGCTGCGGCGAGGCGAACTCTTTCCTGAGACGGAAGGATTTATGATTGCCATCCAAGATCAGGTCATTGACACAGCCAACTACCAAAAATTCATAATTCGCAGACCCAACTACAATGACTCCTGCAGACGATGCCATGGTGCGTCCGAGACCATCCAACACATCACAGGTGCATGTAGAGCCATAGCCCAAACCGACTATAAACACCGCCACGACCAAGTTGCTGCAATAATCCACCAATTACTAGCAATCAAAACAAAACTTATTACAGACAAAGTTCCCTACTATAAATACAAACCACAGGTAGTATTAGAAAACAATAATTTCAAGTTATACTGGGATAGGACCATAATCACAGATAAAACCATATACAACAACAGACCAGACATAACTATGGTAGATAAAGAAAATAAATTTGCGTACATAATAGACATAGCTATATGCAACACCCATAATCTTACTAGCACACACACTGAAAAAATTGCAAAATACACAGATTTATCCATAGAGCTTAAAACGCAGTGGAACATCACCTACACCAAAACTATCCCCATCGTAATATCCAGCACAGGTGTCATCCCAAAAACCCTACACAATAGCCTTAACACATTAAACATTAGCCCGTCTACTTATCTTCTACTACAAAAAGCAGTTATTCTTAACACATGCAGGTTAACCCGAAAATTTTTAAATACTTAATTTAATTCAATCCTTTTTTACTTTAAAACACTTGGCTTCGGCTCGTGCCAAATTCGACCCACACACAGATGTGTGATATTTTTTAAAAAATAACGAGGAATAATAATAATAAACGTTTATTTTTTCCACCACATAATTAAACATAAGTTTACCACAAAATAAATGATTAGATCATTGCAAGAAGAATATGTTTTTATTTTCAATTATTTAATTTTATCTGCTTGATGAGACAATTTTATACAAGAGTTCCCTACGTAGACACAAGATACTAGGCGAGATCTACATCGTCCAATAACCTATTGATTTTTTTTAATTCATTGATCAGATCTGTGCGGGACGAATAGTTTTTAATGGTACATAGGAACTAATTAGGAATAGTGTTACGAACAGTGTATACAGTATAGTAGATGTTATTGTAATTACTTAGAATAGGACATTTGTGCATAAGAATTTAGAAAGCGTAAGATGGACGATCATTCATTGTGATAGGAATGCTTGTACACATCTGGCAAGGCAACAATTATGATAGGAATGACTGTGAACATTTGGTAAAATATCAGTGACAAAAGTTAACCGTCATAAAGTGTTCCCTTGTTATAAAATGCAGCAGACATAAAATTGCATTAGAAATGGTTGTCCCACATCTGGCTGAACGTAACAACACCAAAAAGGTGGACGCAATAAAATCCCTTGTCCTTGGTTCCTTGGGATAGGCGCAATAAAATGACCCCTTGTAATGGACGTTATAAAGTGCAGACCCTCAGGTTTAGGATGCAGCACAGAAACGTGCGTAAGACAATGGCTGGTGAAACCCGACGATCTCGTCTCCTTCCACGGTTTGCGCCCTTGTCATAGTATAAATAGGCCCCACGTTTGAGCATCAAAACAACGACGAACCAGACTTCAAGGTCGTCGCCCTCAAGAGGAGGAGGAAGAAATCCTCCTCCTCCATCCAAGCCCCCAAATTGGTGGCTGCCGAGTCGGCCAGCGGCCGTCCCAGCCCCACACCCGTCCTCCCTAAAGGGACTGACGCCCCTCACGCCGCGTCACCCAAAAACACCCCCTCGGCCCCACGTGCGGCCTCTAAAATCCCCCCTCCCCCGCCTGTCTTCATCCAAGACAAGGCGAAGTGGCCCTCAGTGTCCGGCTGGTGCACGGAACACAAAATAGCATTCACAAATGCTAAGTCAACCCAGACGGGGATTAAAGTCTCCGTCCCTTCAGCCAGGGACTTCCGTGAGCTGACAAAGCTCCTCCGCCTAAAAGGTGTGGCCTTCCACACCTACTCCCTCCCGGAGGATCGTCTCACCCGCGTGGTGATTCGAAGGATCCCAAAGGAGATCCCCACTGACGATATCAAAGCCGATCTCCTTGCTCAGGGGATCCCTATTAAGGAAGTCCACCGCATGCACAAGGCACGCGGTAAAGGGTCGACGTACGATATGATCCTAGTGATCAGTCACCCCGTCGAGGGAGCCACCCACCACCCCATATTCCTGGTAAAGAGCATCTGCTCTCTATCAGGCATAGTCATTGAGAAGCCGCACAAGAGCGGCACCGTTGGCCAATGCCATAGGTGCCAACTGTACGGCCACTCGCAGGCACATTGCCACGCCAAGCCCAGGTGCGTCAAGTGCCTAGGCGACCACGGCACAGCAGAGTGCCCACGGCCCAAGGACCGCGCGCTCTGCACCGAGCCACCAAGCTGCGTCCTATGCGGCACGACCGGCCACACGGCCAACTACCGTGGGTGCCCCAAGGCCCCCAAGTCAACATCGCCTAAACTGGCGAAGCGCGCGAGCGCTCGCCAGCAAAGGGAGGCCCCAGCAGGCCAGACCCAGCCCCCGGTGGCTTTGAGCCCCCAGAGACCTAGTCCATGGAACGCCTTAAACCACCAGAAGGCCTTCCCGGCCTTAGTGGCGGCCGCCCCCACGACCCCTCAATCCACCCCCGCCTGGAAGGACAAGGATCCTCGCATCCGACCTTCCACGGCCCAAAAGGTGGCATCAACAACTGCTGCGGCGACAACAACCCCCGCACGCACCCCATCCACAACAACCACCTCCGGAAGCAACCCCCTTGACGCATTTAACGTCATCTCGGGGACCTTCCTTATTTTCATGTCCTCCCGTGCCAGGCAAATGGCAACGGAGCTCTTGGCTGCCAGATCTGCTGGCAACCTTGAGGCCGTGATAGGCATTTACAATGCCTATCCGGAAATAACCCAGGCCCTATCCTCCATCGCATCCAATTAATGGATTGCAACAGTAATCGAACCAAGCCCCGTTCCCAGAAACTGGTGCACTTCAATGCCGATGGCATTAGAGATCAAAAATTAGAGATCTCAACGTTCTTACGTGAGCACCAGATCGACATCTTCCTCGCCCAAGAGACCTTCCTCAAGCCTAGCCACCGCACACCTCTGATCGCGAACTACCGCGTAGTTCGCAACGACAGGTTGCGTTGTCACAAAGGCGGAACCCTTATTTATTTCAAAAGGGCTCTACATTGCATCCCAATGGACTCCCCACCCCTCTCACGACTCGAAGTGTCAATGTGCCGTCTCGGCATGACAGGCCACCAACCTATCACATTAGTGTCGGCCTACCTCCCTCCCAGTTCCTCTGCAGAGAATCATCAACTCTTAGCAGACGACATCGCCCTACTTCTGGGGTTGAGCGACTCCGTTATAATAGCGGGCGACCTCAACGCCAAACACACCGCCTGGAATAGCACCAGGATCAACTCCAGAGGCAGACTCCTGTTTGACCTCTCTACCCGAATGAACTTCGACGTCGTGGGACCTATGACCCCCACCCATTTCCCCTACGACCCCGATCACACCCCGGACGCCCTTGACGTGGCGCTCCTAAAGAACGTCAACCTACGGTTAGACTCTATAGAAGCGCTACCAGAGCTATCGTCCGATCATCGACCAGTCGTTATCAGACTGGCTCCCCGCACTGGCCTCTCTGACCCAGGTCAAGAACCCCTTACGAAGGTGGTAACGGACTGGAGGAAAGTAAACGATCGGCTGAAATCCTCCACATCCCCCCACCTGGACTCCATACCTGCATGCCTGGACTCTATCGCGGACACGACGACCGCGATCGACTCGTTCACGGATCACGTACAGTCAGTCCTGAACGACTGTTCAAGGGAGGTAACAGCGACAGAAGACTGCCGCTGGAAACTTCCCACTGACTTGCGTGAACTCCTGACCGAGAAGAACGCGGCTGTCCGTGCCTACAGCAGCTTCCCCTGCGCGGCCAACAAAGCCCATATGCGCTATTTACAGAGAACTGTAAAAAGACGCATATCGGAGTGGCGTGAAGCCGGCTGGGATAAGATGCTGGACGAGTTAGAGCCCACCCATCTAGCCTTCTGGGAACTTCAGAGGAAGTTAAAATCCAAAGAAGTTGTCACCATGCCTCCTCTGGTTCGCCCCGACAATACCATCGCCTTCGACGACGATGAAAAGGCTGAATGCCTTGCCTCCTGCCTCGAAGCCCAGTGCTCCCCCAGCCTCCTACCAGTAGACCAAGCCCAACTCCTAGAGGTCGACGCTGAAGTAGAACGTAGGACCTCCCTCCCGCCCGTTGACGACCCGGATGATCCCCTGCCTCCCATCACTCCAGATGAAGTGCAGGACATCATCAAAGGCCTTCAACCCAAAAAAGCACCCGGATCAGACGGCATCACCAACAGAGTGGTCCGTCTCTTCCCAGCCCACCTAGTCCTCCTCTTGACCACCATCTTCAATGGTGCAATGGGGAATAACATTTTCCCACAAACGTGGAAAGAAGCCACAGTTATTGGCATTCCCAAGCCCGGCAAGCCTAAAGCCAATCCAAACAGTTACCGTCCCATCAGCTTGCTGAAAGTTCTCGGCAAAATCTACGAGAGGCTTATTTATAAGCGTCTCAGAGCTTATGCCGAGAACAAGGGCCTCATTCCAAATGAGCAGTTCGGGTTCCGATCCCAACACTCTTGTCCACAACAAATCCTACGCATCACTGAACATATACACGCAGGGTTCCTGCGTGGTATGTACACAGGCGTAGTCTACTTCGATATAGCGAAAGCGTTTGACAACGTCTGGCACAACGGCTTAATCTATAAGCTGTACAAACTCGGAGTGCCCGACCGTCTCGTTCTCATCTTACGGGACTTCCTGTCAAACCGCACCTTCCGCTATAAAATCGAAGGAACTCTATCCTCCCCCCGCCCCATCCGTGCAGGTGTTCCCCAGGGCTCCGTGCTAGCCCCCCTTATATTCACGCTGTACACAAGCGATATCCCGAAAGGTGGTAAGGCTCAAGTCGCTCTGTTCGCAGACGACACCGCCATCTACTGCTCGGGACTCAGCCCTGACCGAATTCGACACCATCTCCAAACCGCAGTCAACAAACTGGCTGACTGGTTCAAGAAATGGAGGATCGAAGTCAACCCCCAAAAGAGTCAAGTGGTACTCCACACGAAACCGCGACTAAACGTCCCCACCCCACGACCCATCTCCATGTCTGGCGAGCTGATCCCCTGGGGGAAGCAAGCCAAATACCTAGGTGTGATTCTCGATCGTAACCTCAACTTCTCAGAGCATTAAGGCGGTCCGCTCACGTGCCGCCTACGCTCTGGGTCGACTCCACCCCGTCCTCAACCCGCGTAGCAAACTGTCGCTCAAGTGCAAAATGCGCTTGTACACAGCGTGCATACGCCCGATTATGACATACGCTTGTCCAGTCTTCGCACATGCCAAGCCGCGTCATATCCATAGGATGCAAGTAGTCCAAAACCGTTTCCTGCGTAAAGCCACAAACGCCCCTTGGTTCGTCCGTAATGAGATCCCCCACCTCGATCTCAAAATCCCCACCATCCAGCAGTTCATGAAGCGTCTTTCCAAACGCTTCTTTGACACTGCTGCCAAGCACCGCAATCCCCTGATAGTAGCGGCTGCTAACTACACCCCCTCCACCATCTCCAAGCTTCGCCGCCCAAGGCATGCCCTCACAGACCCAGATGACCCCATAACCCTCCTCCAAGAGGCCAATAGGGCCACCAGCACTCTTACAAAGAACAGACCGACCTACCGACCTCGCCGCCGAGGTCCATCGCGACGCGTTCAACGTAGTAGCCCCCTCCCCCGTCCCTCGTCCGATGAAGGCCAGCCCGCGCCGCAGCTGAGCCAGTAAATAAAAACTCGATCCAGCCATCCCTTGCTGTTCTCTCCAGCGACGCCCTAAGCCGAGGTTCGTACCCCGCAGGGGGTGCCCTTAGTGCGTAGTCGCTTAGTTTTTAGTAGCCCTGGCTGGAGGCTTTAAATTTATTTAAGGCATCCACAGGAAAGTCCGATTAAGTAGTCACGGCCTCTCAAGGTCAACTACGAGATGCCATATCAAAAAAAAAAAAAAATAGCATCAAAACACATTCATCTTCATCTTCGAGAAGTCAATAGCTACAGTCAAGATCAACAGCAAGATCCCTACAGGATCAACAATCAAGAACAGCAGTCAAGAAGTAATAGTTAATTTGAAGAATATAAATCAAGCAAGTCTACACACCGAATTCTCACTTATTTCTACCAACCCAGCAACAGAGTGTGCATCAGAACGTGCAGAGTGCAACCGCATACGTCCACTAAATGGTCCTGCATGTCTGTCACGCACAAGATCATTGCAAGTAGAATATGTTTTTATTTTCAAATATTTAATTTTATCTGCTTGATGAGACAATTTTATACAAGAGTTCCCTACATAGACACAAGAAGATACTAGGCGAGATCTACATCTCCAATAACCTATTGATTTTTTTAATTCATTGATCAGATCATTGCAAGAAGAATATGTTTTTATTTTGTAATATTTAATTTTATCTGCTTGATGAGACAATTTTATACAAGAGTTCCCTACGTAGACACAAGAAGATACTAGGCGAGATCTACATCGTCCAATAACCTATTAAATAACATAATAATAATTGCCTAACTGGTACATAATTCTGTTTTCATTTATTTCACTCTGTCGTCATTTAAATAAATAAATTTAATAAAAAAAAACTAATCGATCCCAAATAATCTTAGGTAATGGAGCCAGACCGAATTATTGATGACGTCGAACTTTCCGAAGCCAGCACTTCAAAAAGTGTGGTATGTTGCTAATAAATATTTATTTGAATCAAATATTTTTGTTAATCAGGGAATTCTAACATGTAAATATTTTTTTTTTTTACTTTTCATCTTTGTAGGGTCACGAAAGGTATTTTCCCAATGACGACGATAATTGGCAGCCTAATCAAAGGCCTCATGACCTTGATACGTCTTATTCCGAGGTAGATATAAACTTTTTTTTATTCATTTTTAATTTTTAGAGTTTTGCACACATTTAATCAAAGGGAATTTATCATAAATGGCGATTTACTCTTGTAGATTCTCAGTGGGCCATTAGTCGAGGAGCTAAGAGTAGATTCGGGCAGTGAGGAGGAGGACGAACCAATGTCACTGGAGGAGCTTCGAGCTACCCTGGAAGATACAGCCGAAGATGTTGAGGAAGATCCCGAAGAACAAGAGAGGCTGTCTTCAGACAGCCTCTCGTCTTTCAATTGGTCAAGCGATTATAGTACATTTAGAGGTCAACCAGAAGTTTATTCCCAGGCAGGCGAGCGCGGTCCCAATATTGAGGAAACAGATCCTCTGAAGCTATTCACTCATGTTTGGGATCACGATATAATGAACAGTATTGTGGCACAAACCAACGAGTATGCCTGGCAAACAATAGCGCAAGCATCCGAATCTGCGGACGGTATCTCTGCTCATTCTCGATTGAACGATTGGGTAGAAATCTCTACTGATGAGCTGTACAAGCTCTTTGCGGTGATGATTTTTATGTCGCTGATGGTCGCAGGACGTGTGAATGAATACTGGAGCACGGGTACCCTGGCCATGCCAGGTTTTCGTAAACTTATGAGTATAAAACGGTACTGGCTACTCATGCGTTTCCTGCACTTCGTCGATAATAATACTATCAGTATCCATGGTTCCGATCGTAAAGTTGCTAAGATACAACCCATCATTGACCATTGTAATAAAAAGTTTAATAGCATGTACACACCAGAGAAATAAGCATTGACGAATCGTTGCTGCTATTTAAAGGACGCTTGAATTGGATACAGTGCATCCGTATAAAAGCAGCACGATTTGGTATAAAATTTTATGAACTTTGCGAGGCGGTTACAGGCTATCTGCTCAAATTTGAGATTTACACAGGCAAAAAATATCCACAGACAGGGGACTCTGGAGAGGACTCCTTGTATGGCTTTACGAGCGCAAGTGCTAAAGTGGTGCTAAGGCTCATGCAAACATTTCTTCACAAAGGTCACTGTCTTGTGATGGATAACTTTTATAATTCAGTTACATTAACACGATTTTTAAAGTTGAATAAGACCGATGTTATTGGAACTCTGAACAGGCGAAGAATGGGGACACCGGGAGACAAACAAACTCTCAATGAAAGGAGACTTCAAAAAGGAGCAGTGGTAAGTAGACATAGTGGTGACGTATCTGTCTTATCTTGGAAAGACGTTAAATTAGTAACCACAGTGTCGACTTATCACAATGCGGACATGTTGCCTGGAAGAAGAGAAGGTCAACAAATACTGAAGCCTGTGGTTGTGCACGACTACAATAAGTATATGGGAGGTGTAGATTTAAAAGATCAAATGCTCTCCATGTACTTAATGGAGCGCAAAAGGGGGATGGAATGGTACTTGAAGGTGTTCAAACGGCTAATAAATGTTAGCATTTTGAATATTTTCATCATACATCGGGAGAACAGCACAAATCCCCTCAGCCACAGGCAATTCAGATATAAATTGGCGGAGCAACTCGCTCAGAAATACCCCAATTTGACCACACCTCGGGTAATAAATCCTCCTGCTTTTCTCCGCTTAGATGGTGATAATCACTTCCCAATCTATGCAAATTCCTTAGAAGATCGAACGGGGAGCAAGAGGAATAAAATTAAAAGAAATCGCTGCGTTCGTTGCTCCTTAAAAAAATACGGAAAGAAGTAAACACCATGTGCCAGAAGTGTCAGAAGTTCCTTTGTCTCGGTCAATGTTGGATTGATTATCACACTGTCGAAATTTTATAAAATTATCTCGCTAAGATAGTTGGATGCGCTCGTGTACTTTTTTCAATACATAAATATACATTTTCGTGTATACATTTTCATTATATATATATATATATATATATATATATATATATATATATATATATATATATATTGAAATTAAAATATATACACGTAAATAACTAAAAACTAATTACTTCAATAAAAGCCCCAGGTATAAAGGGAGTGACAGCTTACATATTTATCTTATATTTTTATGGAATCTTTTCGATTCCATTCAGCCTCCATCTAACTATATATCCTAAATATCTATCTATCCTTTTAGACAATAAAAAGAAAACAGAAAGGAAAACATTCTAGATTAAAATAAACCAATTTATTTTAATCTAGAATGTTTTCCTTTCTGTTTTCTTTTTTTTTTTCTTTTTATTGTCTTTTTAAATCTTTTCGATTTCATTCCGCCTCCATCTATTCAAAATTTGATCTCTCATCTAACCTAGTAGGTATTTCCACAATAGTAAACATAGAAATGATCAAAACCTTTCTTTATCTTTATTTTTTTTAATTTGTAACTAATTATGTATAAGGAACAACCGTTAATGTATGTTAATAATTTAATAAATAAAAAGATACAATTTTGTACATGTTTTTTATTTAAAATCACCGTCACCGGTCACCGGTCTATGTTATGGCGCGAAATTTTAAATCCTTACACACACATACAAAGGAACGCTCGCCGCTTCCTCGCGCCATTTCATTTCGGCCGTGCATACGACGGTAATTATTACGAGCGTGGGTTAATCACACGAAAGGTTAATCTAGTATTTTTTGAAGAAAACCAAAAAAGCTTTAAGGCAAATATTTTTATTTGAAAACTAATTTAAATTTAGGTTTGACAATATTATGTAGATCAGTGGTTCTTAACCGGTGGTCCGCGGACCACAGGTGGTCCCTGGAGGCATTCCAAGTGGTCCGCGAAGCCATCCTAATAATATGTGACGTGACGTCATGAGTCGAGTCGAATCAACGCGAGCCGCGCGCGGCACGAGTCCGAAGGCGAAACGCGGTGCACGAGAGCGGGGGTGGCGGTTTCGTTCCATTCGTTCTTTGTTTTAGCGGCGCGGGTTGCCGATCGTCACTTGTAGCGTCGACGTTGTAATGAGCGGTAGTTATTTATTATAGGTAAGTAAAATAAATATTATTTGTTTGGTTTATGTCACACAACTAGCTATTGCGGATTACTAATTTTACTTTATTTTCGTCACGTTGTAAATCTGCTAGGTTTCTTATTAGGTAGGTAAGAAGTTTTTAATATTTTATATAAAACGGAAAATAATGCACAATTCAGTATTTTTGTAGGCTAGGTTAGGTTTTAATAAGCAATTAAAAAATCGGTTTTATTTAAAGTCGGTTTACATAAGATAGTTTTACGTGACAACGTAATATTAAAACATAGATGAAATAAATGCACAATTTTATAATCGTGCCTCTCTTTCTCTTGTTTCGCGCTCTCACTCGCAGAACGCTACAAACGTTATGATGAGTCACCCTTTTTCGTGCATGCAGCCGGTCTCCATCGTTTTATAAGACGTTGTCACGTCAAAACGAGCCTTATTTGACTTGCATTGTTTGTGTGTAGGTAGGTACGTTTGTTTGTTCGGGGAAAAATGCCACCAAAAAGAAAATATGACGACGACTATATTAAGCTGGGCTTTACTTCAATAGAAATTAATGGAGAAACTAGACCACAATGCGTTTTATGTGCAACTGTTCTTTCTAACGACGCTTTAAAACCGGCAAAGTTGGAACGTCATTTGAAGACCGTGCATCCGAAGTTTTGTAACCGTTCGCGAGAATTCTTTGAAGGCAAACTAACAAGTCTTAAAAAAAATGAAACTTGGACCCAGTGGAACAAGTTATGAAACCTCTGAAAAAACATTATCTGCATCATTTGAAGTTTCAAAATTGATTGCCAAATCGAAAAAAGCACACACAATCGGCGAATCTTTAATAAAGCCCTGTATGCTCAAAGTTGCAGAAGAGCTTTTAGGTGCGGAAGCTCAAAAGAAAATTCGTGAAATACCGCTTTCTAATGACACAATTAAGTCGCGTATTCAAAAAATGTCAACTGATATTGAAGACCAAGTTATTGACAAGATTAAAAACAGCCCTTATTTTGCATTACAATGTGATGAGTCTACCGATGTTTCGCAATGCTGTCAATTACTTGTATTTATTCGATTTTTGGAGGACAACAAAATGTTTAAAGAAGAGTTATTATTTTCTCAAGAACTTAAAACTACGTCGCAAGGTGCAGATGTTATGAATGCAATAAGCCAATATATGGAGGAACATGGACTTATGTGGGAAAGGCTTGCCGGGTTTTGTACTGACGGTGCTCCTGTTATGCTTGGTTCTCGCTCTGGTCTTGCAGCATTGGTAAAAACCAAAAATCCTTCCGCAATTACGACGCACTGCGTTATTCACCGTCAAGCATTGGCTGCCAAAACGCTCCCGGAATGTTTTACTATAGCTCTGAAAACAGCTATAAAAGTAGTTAACTTCATTAAAAAGAGCGCACTCAATACTCGTCTATTCGAACAGTTGTGTTCTGACATGAACTCTGAACACGAAACTCTGCTTTTCCACACAGAAGTTCGTTGGCTTTCAAAAGGAAACATGCTGTCGAGGTTGTACGAACTAAGAGAGGAAGTACAAGTATTCTTAACTAACAAGGAAAACAAAGAGTTGCTAGATCAGTTCTGTGAGCCCGAATATAAAGTACGTTTTGCTTATTTGGTCGACTTTTTTGCGCAAATAAATAAATTGAACCTTCAAATGCAAGGGTCCGGAAATTTGAAGTTGCAAGGCATGAGCAACATATTTGCATATGAAGATAAAATCAGGGCGTTTATTGCTAAAATCGAGCTATGGATCAATAAGATCGAAAGAAAAAACTTTTCTGCATTTGATACGCTCAACCAAATTATTGACGGACAAGGTGCAGATATTAAAGAAGAAATTCAGAAGAACGTGATGCTCCATTTGACTAATTTAAAAAGTGAATTCAATCGCTATTTTCCTGACTGCGAGGACAAAAGTATTCAGAAATTGATCCGGAATCCTTTCATTGTCAACGTTTCTGAAGTTTCTGATGAAATTCAAGAAGAAGTGATTGAAATGCAACACGACACGAACTTAAAAGATACATTCGAATCAGGAATAAATCTTGAAGATTATTGGAGCCAAAAAGCAATTTCTTTTCCAAAGCTTCGAGACATTGCTATACGTTACCTAACATTATTTTCATCGACGTATCTATGCGAGCAGGGGTTTTCGACGCTTCTGATTATTAAAAACAAGCATCGAAATCGGTTGGATGCCACTGCCGATATGCGTTTAGCTTTGAGTAGTACTGAACCGAGAATTCCGAAGTTAGTAAAGAGTATGCAGGCACAAAAATCACATTAAATTAAAATCTGTAACTTTTATATTTTTGCCAAATAATAAATAAATGAGTGCTAATTATAAAATTGTGCTTGTTTTCTTTATCAAACAACCCTTAATTTAGGTCATTTTAGTTAGGTAAACCAACTGGGTGGTCCCCGGCCATAGAAACATTTGGTAAAATGTTCCCTCATGACTAAAAGGTTAAGAACCACTGATGTAGATAAAACTGCAAAAAAATGTTAACTATTGCTTTCGTTTATTGTTTATAGATACGACATTATCGACATGTCCCGCCGAGATAGAGATATTGGAAGAAAATGGGAGTCTGGATCAGCAAAAAGAAAAAGAAAAGCTGAAAGAACTGCAACCAACCAGGTTCTGAGTTTAAATATGATGAAGTTTCTCAACCAAACTGCATCTGGTAGTACAGAACCTTCTGAATCGCTCTTCGACATCTACACAACAAACGTCCGAGGAACCGTTGGAAAATGTTCCAGATGCACTGAATACCGAGAGTGAACGTCAGGCAGACGTAGAGCTTGGATCATCTTCAAGCCAATCAAAATTTGACGCCGAAAATCTTGTGCTGACATCAAGTAGTCAAGAAGATCAGATTGACATAGATTCTCCAATTCGCAGCGACGGCGCCAGCGCCATAGCTCAGCAAGTACTTGTTATTTCGGATCCGGGATTGTGGACGTTTCCCATAACGGATACACAGCGTCTTGACATAGTTCGAAGCGGCCCCACACAGCAATTAAATAGCGGTGATGAATATTATCCCAAAGGTGATGATAACAGACACTTTTCCAATTTCTATTTCTCGAGAAAACTAAATAATGGTGAAACTCAACATCGTCGCTGGTTAGTTTATTCCAATTCCCAAAATAAAGTTTACTGTTTTCCATGCAGACTATTTAGCAATTCACAAACTCAAATGGTGCAAGGAGGGTGTTGTGACTGGAAACATTTAAGTAACATTTTACATAGACATGAGAATACCAAAGAACATATGGCACATATGTTCCAATGGTTAACTTTAGAGAAAGGAATAAATCAAGGCAAAACAATAGACCAAGAAAACGAAGGCTAATACGTGAATCACAAAAACATTGGCACAACTTGTTAGAGTGAATAATTGACATAATAAATTTTTTGGCCTCTCATAATCTTGCATTTAGAGGTCACAGAGAATCTCTCAAGACAGGTGATGGTATTAAGAATTCCGGTAATTTCATAGATTTATTTAAACTGATATCAAAATTTGATCCTACTTTACGTGAACACATGAAACGCATTAGTGACAAACAACTTTCACACCATTATTTAAGTCACGATATTCAAAATGAATTGATCATATTGATGTCAAAAACAGTTATCAATGAAATTATTCGTAAGGTTAAAGAAGCAAAGTATTATTCTTTTTTGCTCGATTGCACTAGAGATTGTAGTAGAGTTGAACAAATGTCGGTTATCTTAAGATTTTGTGATACGTCAACTGGTACAATAGTCGAACATTTTATGGGATTTCTAGCTGTTACTCAGACAACTGGAGAATACTTAGCCAATGCTATACTGGAACACCTAGAAAAATATGACTTAAATATTCAAGACTGCCGTGGCCAGGGATACGACAATGGTGCAAATATGGTAGGTGTAAATAGTGGAGTTAAAACTCGAATATTGAATATTAACCCTAGGGCATTTTTCACACCTTGTGGCTGTCATAGTTGGAATCTACTATTGGTAGATGCAGCGAACTCATCTATGGCAGCAAAAACTTTTTTTGGTTTCATACAAAAAATTTATTTGCTATTTTCAAGTTCAAGCAAGCGCTGGGATTTTATAAAAGCCAAATTAAAACTTACTTTAAAACCTTTATCAGACACAACATGGGAAAGTAGAGTCGAAGCAGTAAAGGCCGTATTACTGCAATTCGATGAAGTGGTTGAATGCATCGAAAACTTAAAAAATCAAACGGAGCAATCAGACACTCTCAGTGATTGCGATTCAATACTAAATGAAATTTTAAGTTTAGAATTCATCGTATCTTTACATGTTTGGTATGAGATATTATCGCGAGTTAATATAATAAGTAAATTATGGCAATCAGTAGAAATTCATTTAAGCCTTGCTCTTGAACATTTACACACATTTTGTGAATGGATAAAAGAGTATCGGGAAACTGGATTTGAGAAATCCCTGTCTGATGTTCGGACATTTTCTGAGCGAAGCTCTTATGACCTGCCAAAAGTGTTTAGGAATAAAAGAGTAGCCAAAAAGAAAAGGATGTTCGATTATGAAAGCAGCGATGAACCTATACAGTCTCCCAAAATCCGGTATCAAACAGATTTTTTTTACGCCATGATTGATAGTATAATAACCAACATGGAATTAAGATTTACGTCTTTCAAACAACATCTTGAAGATTTTGGTTTTCTGTATAATTTAAGCGAGCTAAAAAATATGCCACAGGAACAAATATTAAAACACTGTAACGATTTACATAACGTTCTGCGTGTGGGTGAGAGCAGCGACTTCCAACCATTTGAATTATATGAAGAATTAAATACAATGATCCCGAATTTACCTATCTTCATTAAAGACGTGAAACAGCTGCTGTCATACATAACAGAAAATAGCTTGAAAGAAATTTACCCAAATATTTACATTGTCATCCGAATTTTATTAACAATTCCGGTAAGTACAGCCTCTGCTGAAAGAAGTTTTTCTAAATTAAAATTAATAAAAAATTATTTAAGAAACACAATGAGCCAAGAAAGACTTTCAGCTTTGGCTGTTTTATCCATTGAATCAGATTTGGCATCTAGGCTGAATTACGATACCATAATTATGGAATTTAGTAAGGTTAAAAGCAGGAAATTTCTGTTCATTTAAAGAAATCTAATGATTTTTAAGGATATACATTTCTTAAAGTGTATACTTAAAAATTATTAGATTTCACATTTATTTTTACGATTTGTAATATTGAGAATTACATATGAATAAGTATTCATCTAATTTGTGTTTTTATGAATAAAAACTTGGCGATGTTAATTATGTATTTTGTTTGTTTTTATTACTTTATAAAATCCGTCTTCTGTCGCCATAGAACAGGGCCTCGCGAAGTCTGTCTTGCCCACATCAAATTTAGGTCTTGCCCCGCCACTGAAGAGGAAGTTAAGTGAAGAAAATCGTACATTCAATGCGAAATGGGAGTTAGACTACTTTATCTCCAACAATAACAATAAAATTCAGTGTTTGATTTGTATGCAAGTTTTATCTGTAAGTAAAGAATATAATGTTAAGCGACACTATACTTCTTTACATGAAGAAAAGTATAAAAAACATGTCGGTGAAGCAAGAAAAGTTATGGTGGCTGAGTACAAAAAAAAACTAATACAGCAAATGTTTTCAAAAGTAAGTACTGAGAATGAACAAAGCTTGGCTGCCTCATAAGAAGTTTCATTACAATTAGCCAGAGCAAAAAAACCATTTAGTGATGAACGAGAATGAATGAATGAGTTTTAATAAAAAAATGCGCAGTTGAAATGGCTAAACGCTTTATGCAGCCGAAATTAGCGGAATAGTTTGAATCTGTTGCATCGCATTAATAATTATAAACTAGCGCTTGACCGCAATCCCGCCTGATGGTAAGCAGTGATGCGATCGTTGATAGTAAAGCGCGCTAGTTTATTAAGAGCCTATTCACTCAGAAAAACTGAGCGAATAGGAAGGAAGACGGCAGTTGAACGAGGTGATGCAATGTTAGATGCGCCAGAGGGAGATTGATCTGAAGACCCTCCACGACCAAACTCCCAACACAACAAGATTTGGCGCAGCGTACCCGGCACACATCGCAACACAACTGCTCAGACCCGTCCTCCATACGGCTTTACCAGACATCATGCCGGAACACGACAAATCGCTTGGCGGCAAGGCTTTGTCTGGTGGGTGGTAACTTCTGCCGGCGGCCGATGTTATGGCCTACCAGCGAGAAAAGTGATTTATGTCCTGATAAAAAGTTTTCTTGCATCAATTCTATTGTTCAGATGCATGAACACTTCGTGAAAGCTATCTTCCCCACTAGACAGGTTCAAGATCCTACAACAATGGATGTTGATGATCTTCCCCAAATGAGGCTGTCTGAACCTCTACTCAACATTACCGTGGGCACTCATATTATTAGTATCATATTTACGATACACAATATATGTAGACAGGCCACTAAAAGATCAGATACTAACATGATCAAGAAAACAGAAAAGACTTCTTTCAAGGTTCACTATAAGGGGGATGATTACCCTGTATCAAATGACGTAGTAAGAAGCCTCTGGCTAGACATATTAATGACATGTCAGAATTTTTCACCAACGAAATTTAATTCGTTTTATTATTATTTTCTCAATATTTTAGGGCACAATAGCGCGTAAAGTTATTCATCAATAAAATAATAACACAAGCTATGAAGTTTACGTACATATTATAGTGTTTGTGATAACAGTGAAATAAATAAAAAAAAATCCCCGTGGCTGACTTATTCAGCCTGATCCTGCATAATATTATTATACAAAAAGATCTATCCATACCATCTATTGTTTTGAAGATAATTTGAATTTGCCGTGGACCAGCATATCTGTCGACATTTATGATGTGCAATCATACCGGTACACATCGGTAAACCAGCAAGTATACCTACTGTGCAAGTGTGCTTTGCAACAATATGCACTGGAAAACAACATCGCGCACAATTTCAGGCTGTTGTGGTGTATGCTGGGTGCGATGCGCCAAATGTTGTCGTGTCGGGAGTTTGGTCGTGGAGGGTAGCGGGATCCGAAGCACGGTGCTCCGCTGGCCGACCGCAGGTAGTTGGGGGCCCAAGTAGTGTGCCAGCCACACACGAAAGGCTGCCCCGCCAACTGCGAAAAATCCCAGGGTGGCCCCATCCTGCCGGTTGGCGACCGGGTGAGAGGACCCGATGGCGATCCCTGGAGGGGTTCGGGCGTCCCCGCAGTCTCCAGATCAATCTTGTCTTATTTACATTCCCATACAGTGAACAGTTGCCACAGGAAGAAAATAGGATTAGATATGAACTAAACATGACTATGTCCAACTTGACATTTAATAATAAAATATTACATTTAATTGACATAAATAATTATTTTAAGAATAATTTGTATTTGACAAGAGATAGACATAACAATGTTATGTACAAGGTGTCTCAAAAGTAAGTTCACATTTGCTTATCTTATTACGCGAAAGCAACTATTCTGAGGGGCGCGGGGGGTATGTCAGTCGGTAGTCTGGCTCTTGGGAATTTAGTCGCTATGGAGCGTTTCTCTGGTGCGGACCGTGCGTTGTGCGTACGTGAGTTTTACAAAAACGGTAATTCGGCGACTGTAGCGCGTAGAAAATTCTGCAGTATTCGACATATTCGTCACTTAAATGATGCGCCTAGCACTCGTCTCATTGCAAAATGGGTTGAGAAGTTTGAAGAGACTGGGTCAACTCTGGAGAAACCAAAATCTGGGCGACCAAGAACATCAAGAACAGCCGAAAACGTGGACAGTGTTACTCAGTCTATTCGAGATGATCCAAACCTCTCGATTCGGAAGCGTGCTGTTGCTTTAAATGTGCACAGATCTTCATTATGCCGCATTTTACACAAAGATTTAAAGCTGCACCCGTACAAAATTCAGTTAGTGCAAGAACTGAAGCCTCAAGATGTTGGTCAGAGGCTTGCCTTTGTAAATCAGATGATTGAGCGCTTTCCAACGTTCACCAACATCTTGTTTTCCGATGAAGCCCATTTTCACCTGAATGGGCATGTAAACAAGCAAAATTGTCGTTACTGGAGTGCAACCAACCCAAAACAAAAACATCAGAAACCGCTACATTCACCCAAAGTCACCGTATGGGCAGCGATGTCGGCGCGAGGAATTATCGGCCCTTACTTTTTTGAAGATGGAAGGGGACGCACACTCACAGTGAATTCAGAGCGTTATGTGGAGATGTTAGACGAGTTTTTCGTACCCCAACTGCAAAACTTTCCTAGTTACAACCAAAGAACATGGTTCCAGCAGGATGGAGCAACTTCACACACGTCCAACAGATCTCTGCCTCGAGTTCGAGAAATTTTTCCGAACAAATTAATCTCCAGGCGAGGTGACATAAATTGGCCTCCACGGAGTCCCGATTTAACGCCTATGGATTTTTTCCTGTGGGGTTATGTCAAATCAAAAGTTTACGCTAATAAACCGACTTCCCTGGCACAATTAAAAGAAAATATCCGTCATGAAATGGCAGCCATCACGGAGACTACCTGCCGAGCTGTCATAGGCAATTTTAGTGCCCGACTAAATGAATGCCGAGAGCGCAACGGTTGACGATGTTATTTTTAAAAAATCAATTCCCAAACAGTGTACTTCAATATAAAATAAACATTTTTTCAATAAAGCTAAGACTTTTCTTTTAAAAAAGATTTAAATGTGAACTTTCTTTTGAGACACCTTGTATTTTACCTTATAAGTGTGTAATAAAAGTGCGTTGCGGACATGGCAAATGACAGGTATGTATAAAAAGTTATATTTTACTCGTGAGTTGTTTTTTTCTGTGTTAATATCTAGTTGATAACCTTAACTTTTGTACTAAATAAATATTCTAGCAAAATAATATAAATAAATTACGTATAACTTGTTACAAATACTAGCGTACTATATATAGGACAGTAGGATAATATACATGATTTTAGTACAATAATACAACTTTTTCTTTACAGACCGTTAGCTGCGCATGAAATTTTAGATGCTTTAGAAAATGTTTCTGATAATGAAGAAGATTATAGAGAACGACTGATATGTATTCTACCTCCTCCTGTTGATCCTGACTGTCTCACTGACGAAGATTCGGGTGAAGAAGATAATGTAACTGTGAATAATTTGCCACGAAACATTCTGCTTCAACCGGCCGGAAGTAATGATTCAAGGGCAGATTATGGTGAGTGATACAGAAGAAGAACCTTCTGATTCTACAGGTCGAACTAAACGTAGGCGTACCTACGCATGGAGAAAACGGGACTTGGCAAAAAATTCCGTGAATTGGCCAGATGTTCAAGGCGCTTGCCAAGATAAGCGCCCAATTGAGTGGTTTGAAAACTTCTTAGATGAAGATATTATTTCGTTGTTGGTGTCAGAGAGCAATAAATATGCTGTCAAAAAGAATTTGCCTGGAGACATAACCACTGAAGATATGAAATGTTTCATCGGCATATTGTTGGTTAGTGGTTATTCATGGCTCCCCCTTAGAAGAATATATTGGGAAAAGTCCTCTGATACAAAGAATGAATTGATCAGCTCGGCTATGACTAGGGATAGATTTGACTTTATTTTTCGCCACCTTCATGTCAATGATAATCTGGATTTGCAAGACAAATACACAAAAGTACGCCCCCTAGTTACACTTCTAAATAAAAAGTTCTTAGAGTTTTCTCCTCTTGAAGAGCATTACAGTGTAGATGAGGCCATGATCCCCTACTATGGTAGACATGGCTGCAAACAGCACATAAAAGGTAAACCTATTAGGTACGGGTTCAAAGCTTGGGTTGGTGCTACACGGTTAGGGTATGTTTTAGGAATGGAACCATACCAAGGTGCTACAACTATGTGCAATCTAGGGAATGCAATACCGGGATACCAGGATCCCGAAATACCGGGATCCCGCATCATTTTTGCGGGATCAGTCCCGCGTCCGAATCGAGCGGGATCCCGCGGGTTGTTCGGCACGCAGAAGCGCGCGAACTGAGTCGACTCGGTCGGCTCCGCTCGACAAAGATACTCCCGAGTGACGGGAGGGGGAGAAAGGGCGCGGGGGCGGTGGCTTTCTTTCGCACGCGCGACGTTTGTTTACCTTTTTTGTCAGTTATAATTTGCAATTGTGGCGTAACCTAATAACGTACTTAGTTTTATTTGTTTTAGTGATTTAATCAGGACTAATTGACTTTCCTTTTTCGATAAACAGTTTAAAAGTTCTCAGTTATGACGGAAATGGTTTATAAAGACTTTGTTAGTTCAGTTATTGTGTGGAAGTACTTTTTAAAGGCGGAAGATTCCCAGACGGCTAAATGCAAGTTGTGTAAATCAATCATTAAAACTATAGGTCGATCAACTAAGGGCTTACACGTGCATTTAAAATCAAAACATAAGATAGACAGCAGCAAAAAAAATGACTCCTTGGCGCCAGAAGAGGCTTACGATCAGATCCAGATATTGCGACGTCGTCGTCGGCCTCGGCCTCTGATTCTTCGGCACCACCACCTACTCCTCAAAGTCAGCAACCTACACAGGACGAGAATTTACAAGACACTTCTAATTCTTCAGCTTCGTCGACAAAAAAAAGAAAAATTACCGATCATTTCCGTAGAGAAGATAACACCGTCGAACATAAATTGTCACGAATGGTGTCGAAAGATGGCTTACCGTTCAGTGTTTTCTGCACTTCGTCAGATTTGCGTGAGCTTTTTAAAGCCGGTGGTTATAAATTACCTACAAGTCCAAACTCGAGAAAACTTATGGTTATGAATTATGGCATGACTCTGAAACAAAAAGTTCGTTTAGACCTTTTGAAGTTAAAAGAAAATAGCCTTCGTTTTACTCTAACATTTGACGAATGGACTTCATTGAGAAATCGGCGTTTTCTAAATATAAATATTCACGCATTTGATAAAAATAAACCTATTTTTTGGAACTTAGGCCTGATGCGCATTTTTGGAAGCTTACCTGCCGAAACCTGTGTCACAATGTTAATAGAAAAACTCTCAGAGTATGACCTATCTCTTGATGAGGATGTCGTCAATATTACTACAGACGGTGCCAAGGTTATGATAAAAGTTGGCCGTCTTATCAAGCCCAACCAGCAACTATGTTATGCCCATGGAATTCAGCTCGCTATAATTGATGTTATATATAATAAACAAGACTCATCTGAAACGTTACAAGACGAAATAAATGTACAAAACGTGATAGAAGAAGATACCAGTGAAGTAAGGACAGATAATGATTTATCAGACACAGAATCGGATGACGATAACTTTGAAGGTGGGGACAACGGCTTCGATCTGGTTCTTCCCAGGAGAGAAGTAGATTTGTCATTAGAATACTCAGATTCATCATCATCATCATCATCATTTCAGCCGAAAGACGTCCACTGCTGGACATAGGCCTCCCCCAAGGTTCTCCACGACGACCGGTCCTGCGCCTCCCGCATCCAGCGGTTTCCCGCGACCTTCACCAGGTCGTCGGTCCACCTTGTCGGGGGCCTACCCACGCTACGTCTTCCGGTGCGTGGTCGCCACTCGAGAACCCGTCGGCCCCATCGGGCATCGGTCCTACGGGCAATGTGTCCAGCCCATTGCCACTTCAGTGTTGCAATTCTTCGGGCTATGTCGGTTACTCTCGTTCTTCTGCGGATCTCCTCATTCCTGATTTGATCGCGCAGTGAAACCCCAAGCATAGCCCTCTCCATTGCCCTTTGAGCGACTTTGAGCCTTCTTATAAGGCCCATTGTTAGCGACCACGTCTCAATTCCATAAGTCATCACTGGCAACACACACTGGTCGAAGACTTTTGTCTTGAGACACTGCGGTATTTCGGACGAGAAGATTCTACGTCGCTTCCCGAAAGCATCCCAGCCGAGTTGGATTCGACGATTGACCTCTTTCTCGAAGTTGGACCTTCCTAACTGGATAGTTTGTCCCAGGTACACGTAGCTGTCAACAACTTCGAGAACAGAGTCTCCAATCTTTATAGGAGTCGGTACAACATGGGCATTAGACATGACTTTCGTCTTGCCCATGTTCATTTTAAGACCGACTCGCTTGGAGGCCCTACTGAGGTCTTCGAGCATTGTACTCAGGTCCTCCGCGGTCTCAGCCATGACTACGATATCATCAGCAAACCGAAGGTGTGTCATGTACTCGCCATTGATGTTGATGCCCAGTCCTTTCCAGTCCAGAACCTTGAAGACATCCTCCAATGCAGCGGTGAACAGTTTCGGAGAGATAACATCTCCCTGTCTGACACCACGCTGCAGAGGTATTGGTTTCGAGGTCTGGTCCTGTATTCGGACTGACATGGTGGCGTTTTCGTACAAACCCTTCAGCGCTTCAATATATCGATAGTCTACTTGGCACCGCTGGAGAGACTGCAGTACAGCCCAGGTCTCGATCGAATCAAAGGCTTTTTCGTAGTCCACAAACGCCAAGCAAAGGGGTAGGTTATACTCCTCGGCCTTCTGTATAACCTGCCGCAGCGTATGTATGTGGTCTACTGTGCTGAAGCCCTTTCGGAAACCGGCTTGTTCGGGCGGCTGGAAGTCGTCAAACCTGCAGGCGAGACGATTTGTGAGGACTCTTGAAAACAACTTATAGACATGACTCAGAAGTGAGATGGGTCTGTAGTTTTTCAAAAGGGTGTTGTCACCCTTTTTGAAAAAGAGTACCACCACACTTCTGTGCCATGCCTGTGGCGTTTTTCCCTTATCTATGACGGAATTAAATAACTTCTGAAGGGCCCTAAGGATCGGTTCACCACCCGCCTTCAGTAGCTCTGCCGTTATTCCGTCATCGCCTGGCGCCTTGTTGTTTTTAAGCTGTTTCAGAGCCAATCGAATCTCCTGCAGGCTGACGTCCGGGATATCTTCAGTGTAGTGTCGGGTTAATCTTGCTCTAGGGTCTTCAGCAAGATTTAATGCGGGTCTTGTCGTTGAAGTGTAGAGCTGCCCATAGAAATTCTCGACTTCCCTCAAAAGCTCGGGCCCGGACGTTAAGATCTTGCCGTCGTCAGTCTTCAGCTTGCTTAGCCGGCTATGCCCAATAGTCAGATCTCTAGCGAAAACTTTAGAGCCTCTGTTTCGCTCTATAGCCTCCGTTATACGCTCGGTATTATACCGACGTAGGTCGCGCTTCAGAGACTTTGAGATCTGCTTATTGAGCTGCTTAATACTCAGATATAATACAAAAACTGAGAAAAGTTGTCAAGTTTTTTAAAAAGTCACCAACCAAAAATGATTTATTGCAGACATATATTGAAAAA
The DNA here is from genome assembly GCA_037179545.1 of Sesamia inferens. Lineage (NCBI taxonomy): Eukaryota > Metazoa > Arthropoda > Insecta > Lepidoptera > Noctuidae > Sesamia > Sesamia inferens. The sequence continues at coordinate 7,015,929 of CM073935.1, read as the reverse complement.
GACTTTGGTAAAAACATAACGTTATTGTTAGATTGTAAAACGAGATGGCCCAGTCTTTCAGATATGATAACTACTTTCAATAAAGTCAAATTTTGTGTCTCTAAAGCTTTTATTGATTTAGGCCTGGCTGCTAATCCAGATTACTTCTTTAATGAAGAGGAATATACTATGTTAACCGACTTAGAACGGGTATTTCAGCCAGTGAAACTAGCTGTAGAAGTTTTGTGTCGGCGAGAGTCCAATCTGATCACAGCAGAAACTACATTGAGGTTCGTAATCAGCAAGTTAGAAGGGCAAGAAACAGTATTGGCCAAGAAACTTGCTACTGATTTAAAAAAAAACGCATTACAGAGCGACGTACCAATATGACTGCGGATTTATTGTATTTACAAGACCCTGGAAAGTACGAAGAAGATAAAATTACATGAAAATTACATGAAATGTGATGTTGGAGTGTGTGTCAAGTGTTTTGAAACATATCATTCATAAATAGTGTTAATCTAGTAAATTACATATAACAAAGGGTAATATTATCAATAGTTATCTAATAAACTACACTTTTTGATTTCATTCTGTTTTGTCATAAATGGTCTTTTATTTCCTCTTATTATCCTACTGTCCTACATATAGGACGGCTGTTTCCCTGAAAGCCTTATACTTAATTTTTTTTTTCATAATTTTTTTATGTTGTATAAGATCTAATAAACTAAATAATGTAACTTTTACAAAATTTTCAGAAAATTTTAGTTTCAGGCTTATCTGGGTTAAATAATGAATTTCAGGAACATCCACCTGAAGACTCCAGACAGGAAAATTTTTGTATAACCGCCTCTATCTGAGAGAACGAATAAAAATCAATTGCAATAAACGTCTAAATTTACCGCACACAGTTTTACCCGAATTAAACGCTGTCTTTATGATAGATACAGGTAGTGTTAGGTCTTTTCTAAGCCCATTTATCGCGAACAAATACTTTAAGGATCGTTTGCAATATGAACCATTCGAAGTTGTTAGTACTCACCAGTGGCGAAGAGTCCATACAAGCCGATTCCCACCGGGTTACCTTTCAAAAATCAGTTCCATATTCATACAAAAGTATTTACATTCTATTTCATTAACAAAGTATTATTAATCAAATGCCGGCGCGATTTACAATAGCAATCGCAATTTTTAGCAATACCCTAAGTATCACATTTCATTTTATAGTCGTAAATTAATCAGCGCTTCAATTTTTCGTAATTCTTTTCGTAGTTCTCTTGAAGGAAGCCGACGAATTTCAGCTTACCTATGTCAACGTTTTACTATGCGGCGAAAAGAGAGAGCGTGTCAGACCATCTCTTTCTAATGCTCGCTAACCGTCGGTAAAACTTGATAAATATAAGGCTACTCGCGGGCGGCTTGTAGTACTCTCCTCTACTCTATTAGAAAGAGACAAATTAACCACGCCACTACGAGCGTTTCAGTTCACCGTCAGTATGTGTTTCTCTATACCTACCTAACCTACTGGTGCGTGAGTTTTTCGTTTCTTTTTTAATAAATCTTCTAAAAGATCGAATCTTCTGAAAGAAGTTGCTCATCGTCGTATGCCGGGGGTAGCAGAAACGCGATGGCATTATCACTCGCGCATAATTAACGTAATTTTCAACTGCAGAACCGACATGATCGAAACTTTGAATTGTATTTTAGATTCACCGGAATCATGAGACAGCGAATCAATTTCAATGTCCGAGTGCTTGTTACACAAACTGGAAGACATGCAATTTTGCTTCTTATTGTGTATTTTTTCAGACATTTTCGAAAAGACAGTCGTTCTTTTTGCTTTGCTTCAAAATAAGCAAGTAGACATTGAAGTGGCAAAGCGCGAAATCGATTCTTTTGAACGGTGGATTTCGGAAGAGTTTATTAATTCGTTTGATACCATTTTCCACAGCATTGAACAAATCTGTGAGCCGCCGCGGCGACGGCGCCGAATAAATACTGACACGGATCCCAAAACGGCGTACAAGCGTATTTTTTCCTCGATTATAGATAAAGTCAAAGCTCAAATTACTCAAAGGTACCGATCTTTTTCTCAGCTTGTATTTATTGATTTACTTAATAAATCAAAGTATCTTCAATACAACCAATCATTTCCAACTGAAAAAGTTTCCTCTTTGACAGCGAACTTTCCGGGAATTTTTGATTTTACCGCGTTGAAAAATGAACTTAAAGTCTTATTTACGTCAGCGTCGTTAAATAAATTGGACACCTATGAGCTTTTTTTACAGCTCCAGAATACGTCTTTGAAAGACGCATTTTCTCAAGTTTCGACTCTTTGCAGTTTAATTCTGACCCTCCCCATTTCAGTAGCTTCAGCTGAGCGGTCATTTTCTGCTTTAAAACGCATTCACACGTATGTGCGAAACTGCCAAAAAGAGCAGAGATTGTCCGATTTGGCTATCATGTCAATTGAAAAAAATTTGCTTAATAAAATGAAAAGTAATCCGAATTTTTATAACAACATTTTAGCTCATTTTGTTAAAAAAAACAGACGCATTGCATTAGAATATAAATAACGTTGTGATTGTGTATAATTTGCTTTATTTTTGCTTAATATTTTTGTTGGTTTTGGATCGGTGTTTGTGTGGTTCGGTTTTTAACACCTTATTATTTTTGTAATTTTTTATTTTATTTTTTCATGACTCTTATTCCGTGACAATAGGTACTTAACTTAGTACTTACTAACAAGCATGCATGTGTGGTATAGAGATGCACGTCGAAAAAGGCTTTGCACAAAGCCGCTTTTATCATACTTGAAAGACACTGTTATCAAATCATCAGTCCTTTTTTGTATGGTGAAGGTGGGGCTTTTCATATTATTCTTATCTGAAGACCTCCTCCAAAATATCCTGCAGTAGGTAAGTGTTTAAGTGTTTATTTTTTTGGACCGGCTTCCCTTTGTCAAAATTTCACCCTTCGCCACTGGTACTCACGCTTCGAGTGTTCATAACGAAACGGAAATTATTCCCTTACCAGCTACGTTTTGCAGTAAGGAATTTCATAAGTTTTATGTTTACAGTGTTGATGATAGGTACAATGGGTTAATAGGTAGTAACTTGCTTAAACAGTTACAGGCAAAAATAAACATGGAAAGCCAAGTTTTGCATTTAAAAAATACGAACATTCCAATAATATACGCACCACCTATGAGAGAGGTATACAATTTACCATCTCGTAGTGAATTGAGAGTTAGATTACCGGTCAATTTACTGGATGGGGAAGCTATATTGGAATATAAACAATTTACGGAAGGGATATGAATGCCCTCAGCATTAGTTAGGTGTGTTGAAGGTTACGCATCAACCGTTATTCGAATTATACGAATAAATCCAGAAAATTAGTGGTAACAGAACCTTTTAAAGTTGAACCTTATGTACAGAACCAGTCATTTAACGTTAATTTTACAGAAAATAGTATAGAATAGTCCAAGAGCTAGTGAACCCTGGGAGTAACGGTCTCCCTGTAAGGTTAGAAATTTTTATACTGACGATTTATGGCATGCTAAGAGCAATAGCCATGACCTGGCAGGCGTCAGCCCTGCACGTCATCAGCCCCTTTATTTTTCGAACTGTTAAGTAAATGGGGTTTCAAAACTTGTTCCTGTAAGTTTGAAAATTTAATAGAATAAAGTTTATTTATTATACATCTTAAAAAAAATTGACAGGCGATTACAATAAGCAGAAGTATACGACAGGTCAATTAGAAAACGCACAGTTGATGAGGTAAAATAAACTTTATCCTGTATTTTTTTTTTTTTTATTGGGACAAACCCGCCACACTTTTCCCAACCACTGCAACTCCTGAAAGCCAGAATCAACAGTGGCGACCGCCAGAAAAACGCCGAGCAATGAAGCTCGACGAGTCCCGGAGAAACGATTCAACTGTCTTGGGTCCCGCAACGAAATTAATCAGAAAAGAATAGCGGAGGAGTAAGAAAAAAGATATTTTTTCCACTTCCCTCCATAACAAGCAGGAGACAGAACAGAACTAGGCCAAACGGCACAAAGGGACATTATTGCAACTGGGAGAAGCCCAGATTGCCAAACACCACGGAATAAAATTTGATTAAGTTAATGGGTCCTAAGTAGGTATTAGCTGTTACAATTGATTCCAATAATAGGTATGGCAAAAGCGCCTGAACGCACGAAAATTGGTTCTAGTTTCTACAAGGTCCGTATAATAAACGACTCCGGATGTAACTTGTACACTATCCAACATAATATTGCGTTCATTCTGCCAAAGAACACACTCCCACAAGATGTGATGTGCGGACTGTTCAAATTCACAGTTCGATGTAGAACACTGACACAAAGGGGAAGGAACAAGTTTAAAAGAATACAGTTTACTTTTAAAGTTGCCATGACCTGTGAGAAATTGGGCAACGCAGTGGTCAACCACCAGCCATGTCTTAGCCAGCCGATCGCCAACGGATGGAAAGAACAGATGGAGGTGCCGGCCCTTGATGGAATTATCCCACCTACTTTGCCATTCGGATAAGAGGTCCTCCCAGACTTCAGTCTGAGGTTTAAATAATCTAGAGATTTTATTAAAGTCGCGTTGCGTAACAAAATTAGTGTCCATGGCCTCCCCCCTCGCGGAGTAGTACATTGAAGCACGTCGCTGTACCTCAAGGTCGACTGGAAGTACACCTGCCAGTACCGGTAAGGCTTCAGTACTGACCGTTCTATACGCCTTGCATAAAAATATCAATGCCAAACGTTGGCTTTGAAGCAGTTTACGTCGTGCCGCTCCTATGCTGGCCCTATCGGCCCAAACAGGTGCACCGTAGCACATACATCCTACGTAGGTAGCTCCATATATAGTTTTTAAAGTTAGGAATGATAGACCCCAAGTTGCTTTGGATATTCTAGTTAGGGCATAAAAGTTCTTTTTAGCTTTTTCACAAACTATTTTTATATGTTCGATAAATGAAAAATTCCTTTCTAAGATCATACCAAGGTAGCATACGGATTGCTGTTTTTTAATGGGAACGTTGTTAAATTTAATAGTAGGCAATGATTTAAGATTACCTTTTAGTAAAAGTTGATAGGTTTTATGTGGCGCAAATGCTAGGCGGTTACGATCACCCCACTGAGATATTAAATTTAGGCAAGTATTGGCCAAGTTCTCAAGTCCAGCTCGGGTACTTGACTGAATGAGCAGTAGGCCATCGTCCGCGTAACCAGTAAGTGAACAGCCGCAAGGAAGCGGGATCGCGAGGAAGTCATCAAAACCCAAATTCCATAAATAAGGACCGACAACTGAACCCTGAGGACATCCCATGGTTAGTGTTTTAGTACTAGAAAAATGACCGAGCTTAAGTACCGCGGAACCGTTTATAAAGTAAGAGTAAACGAGATTATATATGTTTCTATAGCAACCGCGGGTTTTTAATTTTAACAACAGCATAGGCCACCAGGCGTTATCAAAGCCCCAGAAATATCCAGGAAGATCCCAATTACGTACTTGTTTTCAGATTGGTTAACGGTTCTTCTGACAGAAAGCGCCGCGTCGACTGTAGATTTACCTATGGTGAAGCCATATTGATTATTATGGAATTTTGGACCGTTCGGTAGTAAACGTGGAACGATGAGGCGCTCAAGAAGTTTACCCAAAGATGGTAGAAGTGTGATAGGACGATATGACTTCGGATCATCCGGTGGTTTGTCACCACACTTTGGTATTATTCGTAAGAAACCGCGTCGCCATTTACGAGGAAAAACGCCTTCAGCAATGCATCGGTTATACAGTATGTTACAAAAACCCTGTCCGACCCGTGAAGGTGTTGTTAGGTATCGTTAGCTGATTCTACTAATGCGTACATAACCTGGCTAAACTAAAAAAAAAAATACCCCCTTAAAAATAAATAACTTAAATAAAATAAATAAGTAATTTCATGGCAACACAGGCACAGGCCATGACCTCAGTTGACCTCATGCATGTAGGTATTGGTAGTCTAACCACGTTTATCGACTCTAGAAAGAAACAATGATACCTACTTACGCAGCTCGTGAAAAGAACTTTTTTTTAAGTAGGAAGGTCGTCTGACCCTCCGAATGTATCTTCGAATTTCATTCGATGAGCACAATGGCTGTGGCGGAAATGTTGTTCCATATTTCGTTCACTAAGAACGATACCGGCACCGTCCCACGAGATTAGCACGGTGTTTCACAACGTTAGTCCACTCCTACCAATCCACTGCTCGCCGAACTGATAGTGGAGGTACTCACGTACAGGTCGGCAAAAATATGATGGGGCACCGTCATGCTGGAACCACATTGACCAAGAAGTAGTCACATCCGAATCGTTCAACACCTGATCACAACACAACACAATTGCATTTTTACTAGGTACCTTCCATCAGCAGGTTACATTACGTTAGAAAACTATTATGATCACACAATAAACGATACGTCTACACGGACTCAATGTCTACGCGAAACTAATAAATTTAAAATAAAAATGATTTTTATTTCATAAAAATAGGTACTCTAACTGCACGGCGGTGCCCTTTGACTAGAGGTGTGAAAGTATTCAAAATATTTCTCGTATCGATTTTTGGTATCAATTTTGTATTTCAGAATTTCACGCATCGATTCAACATCGCATGGCATTCTTTAGATTTTAGAACTTTCACATAACTTAAATCAGGTGAACTTAAATGCTTTAAATTGTTTAAAATATTCTCCTAAAATCGTATTTCATAAGACCTTTCTAGTTCCTATTTACTAATAATAGGTACTTGTGTTACAATATTGTTATGAATAATTAATCGATAATCAAAAAAAGTACTTTTACCATTAGGTAATCTGCGTTTTTACAACAAATCATTCGAGCAGTTAGTATCGACAAAAACAAAACGATATTACGTAAAAACTAGTACAGCTCTAATTATTCCTTTGCGCGTCGGCGGCTAGACACACTGACGCCGCCGACAGTTTCAAGGTCAAAAATGGTGTTTACACTTTTTTAAATTTCCCGAATTTTGGGGAAGTTACAGTAAATTCGCTGGTAAAAAAGATTATTTCAAAATTCATTAGTATTGTTACTATGATGATTATGCAAAATTTTATATTTTATTTGGTCATTTGTTTACCTAACCCTTATTATCCTTGTGGGTCGGACAGGGTTTTCGTAACATACTGTATACAGTTAAGATGGCATCACCCGCTGTTTTACACGCTTCTTTAATCATCCTATTAGATATTTTATCTTCACCTGATGATTTGTTGACCGGTAGTTTTCTAACAATATTTATAAATTCGTCATTAGATGGTACGTCTGACATTGGTGATTCAGGTGGCACAGGAGCCCACGCTCTAATCTGTTGGTGGTAGTCGCTATCGTTAGCCGGTGAATCATCAGGGATAAGTGTATTAATTAGCACTTCTGTTGTTTCCTCTATGCCTGTGGTATGCTTATCATTGACTTTAATGTTTTGAACGTATGCAAGGTCGACCGATCTGTTAGCTTTAAATTCGTGATATAAGGGAGACCACGGACCCTCCCTGTCAAGCTTATCAACAATTTTTCGCAACAAACTACCCTTAGATTTTTCCACCGATGCTTTGTAGCGTGACTTGGCAACTCTAAAAGCATTTAAAGCGAACGTAAGAAGATCTCCAGTAATCTTTCGGCTCTTGAGTTTATTTAACTGTCTACGCGCTCTGCGATATCTTTTACGCTGTTCAACTAAGTAATCACTCCACCAGTCACATCTACGAATATTGGTCATAGATCCGCGACCAATGGCAATGTCAGCACAGTAGGTAAAGGTTTCTGACATAATGTCAGCACTTTCTTCGGCTGACAGGCTGTCAGCCGAAGAAAGTGCTGACGACTCGGGACGGGCTGTCAGTGACAGCCCGTCCCGAGTGAATTCTTTGGCGTGACACGCAAAAAGCGAGCCGAAAAATTCCCAGTTCGCGCCTTTACATCTATATCTGAAATTACCGGGAATATGAGACGGACCCTGAATATAACCAGGAACAAATTCGTACACGATCAGGCGATGATCACTACAAGACGCGTCCGGTAGGACACGCCACCTATCCAAACGTACGCCCGCACTTGAAAGTGTGACGTCAATACAAGATTCGCCCATTTGGCTGCAGAAAGTAGGTGGTGCATCAGGGGTATTATGAATCGATAGGTTCATCTCAGCAATGAAATCCTCAACAGCGCAGCGTCGTTCGGTATCGGTGGCCCGAACCTTGCCATACCACAGAGACGATGACGCGTTGACATCCGCGCCAACGATAACTTATTATGAGGAGTAACAGGATCTGAATATTGAAAGTAACAGCTTACAACGAATACTTTAAAAGAAGCTGATGATACTTCGGCAACCGCACAGTGTGGCGTCATGAGGTCACGTAAAGACGTTACCGTAAAGTTAGAAGACCGCGCAACATAAATTCCGGCTCGTGCCCTGCAATCCAGTTGAACTACCCTGTGACGTAAACGTGAGTTTTGATATTGTTCTTGAATGAGTACAAGGTCTAAGTTGTAGTCAATAATTAATTTATCTAACTCTGATGTCGCCACCTTATCGTTGTGAAGGTTTAATTGCCCTATTTTTAACCTATCCATCTTAATTAGTAATTAGTATGTAGGATAAGTTGTTCGAGTTTTAATTTATAGGTACCGCACTGGTCCGACCCGCATCTATGATCATAGGGTTTTTTAAATCGTTTACACGCCGCGCAAACTGGGGTAAAATTCGAATCGCCCTTATGCGGGCAAACATTGGTTTCGTGAGCCTCGGAACAGACAGCGCAGGTTTGTGATTTATTAGCGCAATGCTTTTTAACATGACCGAATTGTTGACAATACGCGCAACGAACTACCTCGATATCATCAACAAAACGGCAAGTGGCCCAGTCAATAAATAATTTATCCTTGGTAGTCACAAGATGTTTACGTACCTCGGGTTCAATTTCTATGCCTATCCATTTCCGACCGGTATCGGTAGAACGCCTACGGACTATTTTGGTGGATTTAATGAAATCGTCTTCTTTTATTGGCAACTCATTTTTAATGTTTTGGCGGTAAATAGCTTGCAAAAAATTTTTGTCTTCCATTGAGGCGGGAATGTCCTTAACTAATAGACAGGGGCGGCGACCCTTTGGTTTTTATAAGCGAAGACCCGCAGACTTTATAGCATCTACCGATTCTAACCTTTTCAATTGGTTTTCATTCGCTACCCGTAATACAACACCCGATTTGGCGGTTTTTTTAATACCGACTATTTGAAACCCATCGTCACTCGGTCTAATCGCTTTAATAAGAGCTTGTTTAGTAGCGGACGATGACGCATAGTCAGCTGATCGCTCTTGGGTCGGATAGGCGACGACACAAGGCAGAGGCACTCTAGATTCAATAGCCGGGGCCACTTTAGGCAACCGCAGTTTCAAAGAATCTGCGTACGACATTTTATTGTCCTCATTAACGATTTTAACGCCGGATTTTAATTTGATTATTTCTAATTCGCGCTCGGTATTAGCAAGCTTTGTTTCGTTACACGAAGATTTTAAAGCTAACAAAGACACGATACTTGTAACTCGTTGAGTCATATCCATAATAGATGATTTATTCGCGACATTTATACGAGAACCGTTATCGTTAACCAGTTCGTTTATTTTGGACAGGTACACAGACGCCTCCGAAACCAAATCGTAATAACTATCACTGTTACTATTGGACATATTTAATGTAGGCGAGGACTGTTCTGGAGAATTAGGAGCTATTTGTAGGCGTTTCGACCTATCATCTACTAATTTGTCGGTCGGAGACATTCAGCCCCTGTCAACATAGTATGGAAGAAATAAGATACCTATTTTGGGCAAAATCAGTATCTTGCCATAACAAAAATTAAATGCCGTTTTAAATGGCAACACATAACTTCCGGGCGTGAGTGCTTCTAGTGTTGTCATTAAATGTTCGTACTTCTAATTAGCACTTTTTTATCCACACAAATTATTGCGAATTTGCTACAGTAAATACTTAAGAAACATAAAAAAATATAAAAATGAGAAAATTAATATTGTTTAAAAAATTTAATGTTGTCCATAACTGACATAATCAATTACAAAAACAAATAGTTTTAAGCTTCGCAGAGTTGTTATTGTAGAACTTGCAACACCAAGATGACAAGTAACAAATAATCAATATGGCGATCGATCTTGTTGTTGTGTTTTGTTCGCTTCGTTCTTTTTCGTTATAGTTCTGAAGTGGATTTATTTTCTTCTCAAGTTGAGCACCGCACATGCTCATCCATTGCGAAGATTTCGTGTATTATAAGAGAAATTGACTCCTGTGCTGTGGATCGTGGTTTTATTTGTTTGAGATAGTGACTCGTATTTGTGTGAGATAGTGACTCTTATACTTGGTGCAGAATGGAAAGCTACAGGAAATGTTGTAAGTGCAACTGCACACCTGCAAAAGACGGCGTGAAGTTGTTCCGATTTCCAAAACCTGGAGTCACTAACCTGATTCGGTAAGTAACCTAACAATCTTGCCAACAGCTTGCATCGGATCCAGCAAGATTTTGACTATCAGTTCCACTGACGCAAGTACTTCTTACTGCGTTGCATATTTAGTGGTTGCATGCACTGTGCCTTGTACTACATTCTTTGTACCAGTAGTTACAGGTCGGCAGTCTGCATAAAGGCTTGACGCTCATTATGTTATGCCACAAGTAGTTACTGGGCTTATAACTGACCAGACCACACTTGATGTTGCTTAACTTAGATGGTATAATAAAAAAATAGAACGTAATCTATTCAAAGAACAGCAGTAACAATCATTATAAGTACAATGTTAAGCATACATGTATAAATATTAAAAAGCTTTATACATGATGATTTAGTGGTTACAACACTCACCTGCTGAAGCTGCTGGATCAAGGGGTCCCGGGTTCGATCCCCGACCGGGGCAGACATTTGTGTGATGAACACGAATGTTTGTTTTCGGGTCTTGGATGTTTCTATGTAGTTATGTATGTATTTCAAATTATCTATGTAGTCTATCAACTATCTGGTGACCGCAATGCAAGCCTTTGAGCTTAGTGCGGCACTCGTTGGCGCTGTGTGAAATGTTCCAAGATATTTATTTATTTTATTTTATTTATAAACACATTAAAACAGGATAGCTTTACTGCTGTCCCTATGGAACAGTCCCTTTTCAGCATATGCTGCAACACTAAGGGTACCACAGCGCTAAATATCATCGTATTTCATCTGTGCACTATGGGCTAACTGAAAAAAAAACCTTTTTAGGGTTCTGTACCAAAAGGTAACGTAACAGGACCCTATTACTAAGACTTCATTGTCCGTCTGTCTGTCCGGTATGTCACGGGCTGTATTTCATGAATGGTGATGGCTAGGTAGCTAAAATTTTTAACAGGTTGTGTATATCAGTGGCCGCATTACATTAGTTGTTCTACAACTAATACTAAAAACAAAATCAAAAAAATGGTAAAGGCTCTCTCCAAAAATACAAAAAAATCTTTCTTGCTTTTTTCATCCAAAGGAACCCTTCGTGGGCGAGTCCAACTCGCACTTGGCCAGTTTGTTCTTTCATTGAAGACTTGGTCATAACTTTAAAATATTTTCAATTCTCATTTTAGGTTCAATCAGAAGTACGTGTGTATGCAGGAAGCCAGATGCCCTTTTCCAGCATCTCAAATTTGAGCAATCCTTCACTGGCAACAACTAAAGATGCTGAAGATAAAAAGCCAGCTGCCAGACTTTCAACTGCAACACATGCTCATCAGTCAAAAGAAAATATTGAACCTGTTGCTGGACCATCGACTGCTGTACCTACGGCCACGGCACCTAATATTGAACCAGTTGCTGGTCCATCAACTGCTGTGCCTAAAACACCTTATATTGAACCTGTTGCTGGACCATCGACTGCTGTACCAACAGCACCTAGTCATTCACAACAGACTAGAGAGGACATGCTGTTACAAAAATGTCAAAAGTACATGACAAAAATTACAAAATTACAAAAGAAGCTGTACAACAAGCAAAGAAAAGAAATAATACATGCCATAAGTGAAGATGCAGCAGTTGAAAAGCTTTCCAAAAAAATTACCCCAGCGTTTGCCCTTCTGTTACAAGGGCAACTAAGGAATTTTAAAAAGAAGATCACTGGACGGAGGTGGTCTAAAGATGAAAAAATCACAGCATTGAGAATATACAAAAGGTCTCCAACATGTTACCGGCTTTTACGTCGGTTGTTCCCATTGCCTTCAATCAGCACGCTAAGAACGATTCTGCGTAGATTGCCATTTGGAGTTGGAGTTAATCAGCCCATATTTACAGTGTTAAAGAAATTTGCGGCAAGTCAAGCACCAAGTGACAATTATTACATATTGATGTTTGACGAAATGTCTCTCAAAAAGCATTTTCAATATAATGCCAAAGATGATATCATTGAAGGATATCAGGATCATGGAAAACAGGGAAGGTCACCAGTGGTGGCTCCATATGCTTTGGTTTTTATGATTGCTGGAATAAGAAAAAGGATTAAACAACCAGTTGCTCACTATTTTTCTAGTGGATTTTCAACTGCTGACAGACTTGTAGTGCTTATAAAAGAGGTATGTTCATACTGTTTTTAATCCTACTGTGTAATTTATACTCGACCAGACCCAACGACCCATTTGGTCCGTTGGTCCATTGAATAAAACACTTGCTTGCTATAGCTATGAAGGCCCGTTTGACAGAGCGGTTACAACACTCACCTGCTGTAGCCGCTGGTTTAAGTGGTCGGGGCAGACATTTGTGTGATGAATACGAATGTTTGTTCTCTGGTCTTGGATGTTTCTATGTATTTATGTATGTATTTAAAATTATCTTCGTATCAACTGTCTGGTGACCGCGACACAAGCCTTTGAGTTTAGTGCGGCACTAGATGGCGCTGTGTGAAACATCCTAAGATATTTATTTATTTATTATTATAGCCGCTGCGCCAGGGGTCGCGGGTTCGATTCCCGCTACACATTATGCTATGAATACATTGTTTGTACCTGAGTCGTAGATGTACTTATCTGTATTTATGTTTGTATTATTCATTGACTTAGTACGCATAATTCAGGGTATCCTACTCATGGGCTCGGCAATTGGTAAGACAAGTCCTAGATATTTGTTATATTGTTATTTTCTGATGTGGCTGACCATTCATACCCGACTGCAAAATCAGAAGGGTATGTTTTTAGTGTTCCGTAGTCCGAAAAGGAACCCTTATAATTTCATGTTGACGGAATTTAGCTTGCGGTATTAACTGTCAGAGTGATACTGGATATGTAAAAACAATAATTTAAAAACTAAAGTAGTTATACTTAATTCCAAATTACAGTTTTTTACTACCAGAGTGACTCTAAGGAATGTATACCTACTTGTCATAACATTTTCTTTTATAAAATATTATTACTAGATAATTTTGCCCTGGTTTTTTGGTATTGATAAATAATGGTGTTTACTTGTGTACCTAATTTTTTTTTTCATTTTAAGGTCTTGTATCAATGCTTGGATGCTGGCATAAATATAGTGGCCACTGTCTGTGATATGGACGGTGTAAATCGAAGAGCACTCGCAATTTTGGGTTCAACATTAGATCGTCCATACATAAAAATACGCGACAAAGAAATTGTCACATTTTTTGACCCACCGCATCTACTCAAATGCTTCAGGAATTTATTTATGAAGTATGATATTGAGATAACCACAAAAACTACGAACGGAAAAGTTGAAAAAGGTAAACATACTGTTGTAGTGTTATGAATTTTAAATATAAAGGAATATTACCGTCGTACTCCTTCGTCTTTCGCGCCCTTTAAATAGATTATCTGACTTAATTTTTATGCTTCTTAAAACTTTCACGTGTAAGGACGATTATTAGTCCTTAAATTGGTAATGTATGTACCTACCTACAACAGCATGGACATGATTATGTAGTCACATTTTAATAGTCCATGAGCACCTTTAGAACTACCATAGCCTGTAGGCGATATTTTTTTCTAACTGAGTATGCTATTTTGAATATACCTAAACTGCTTTGTTTCATAACATTCATTTTAATGTTTGTCATCCATAGGCATCGCAAAATGGGACCACATAAAAAAATTTTATGAAGTGGACAGCACGAATCCAAATTTTGTGTATGCGCCTAAATTGAAGAAAGACCATCTAGACCCCAATACGAAACAAAAAATGAAGGTGAACTTGGCTGCTCAAGTGCTGAGCCATTCAGTGGCAGGAGGCATTTTAGCAAGGATTGCATTTGGTGGGTATACTTACCTAGCACGACCACACATGCTCCTTTTTTTAAATAATTTTTAATTCGTTCCACCCAACCAATGCTGTTAACAATTTGTGACTCTTTTTAACGCATAACAAACGTTTTAATTTCAGGCGAAGTACCAGCTGAAGCCCATGTAACGGCCACCCTTGTGACAAATATTGACCAGTTATTCGACTGCATTAACGCCGACTGCTCGGACTTGAGGGGTGGAAAACCGCATGCAACAAACTGGTCTGCTAAAAGCCCACATATGGAATGTATCAAAAAAATGAAAAAAATGTTTGAAACAATGACATTCTTAGGGAGTCCTCGAAGACCGCCATCACAGGACGGATGGCTGACAACCCTGAATGCTTTTATAAAATTGCGGCAAAATCTAGAAGCAGCACACATTAAGACGTTGGCAACCAGAAGGATACAGCAGGACCCGATTGAAAACTTATTCGGTTGTATTAGAGGCAACTGTGGATCTAATACTAATCCCACATGCGGCCAGTTTGTGGCTGGTTTGAAGACTGCCATCTTGGGAAACTTGACCAACATGAGCTCAACTGGGAATTGCGCAACTGACAATTTCACGATTATAAATAACTTTAATACTTTCTTATCAGTCACGCAGCCGACACACACAAGCACAGAAACTGATATAATTATCGAGGATTTACCTGATATAAGGGAAGAAAGTATTAAAGAAGATAACGCGGAATATCAGGCCTGTGCTTATGTGTGTGGGTTTATTGTCAGAAAAATAAAAAAATTAAAATGTAAAAACTGCCACAAAATCTTTTTGAGCGAAAATGTTGAACCACAACATGTTTTTGTTGAGTTCAAGGAGTATACGGACTCTAAAAAAAGTCTTAATTATGTCACAAGGGCAATGGTTACGTGTGTTGAGACCTGTGCCACACTAATTAACAAGGCATTAGAAGAAAAAGGCCATGCCAACCATTTAAAAGAACAAATTTTAAATCAAGTAAAAACAAAAATCAGTTTTGATTTCTTAAATTCATGCAAATTACACAAAGAATTTTGTGTAGCACATATTTGTAATAGTGTGTTTGCAATATGCGTCAAAAGGTTTTGCATTATCAAAAACAGGGCTTTTGCTCAAGAAGCATCGGCGGCAGCGCTGAAACGTAAAATGAAAATTATTGTGCATGAGTAGTTTGATTGCTGTTATATTTGATTTGATTGCTGTTATATCTTCTAAACAATTTCCGCCTGCAAACTAAACTACTGTACTGTAACGAAACTACTGTACCTACTGGTGACAAATTAACACTTAAAAGGAAGTCTCAATCAATTGATTACCGATTGATTCGATGACAGATCTACCATTCTGAGCCCGAAACTATTCAGCTATGACCCTAATGTTTTATGGATGATGTTTTTATTGAATTGTTGAACTAAGTATAATTCTTTTGGTAATCCATCTCTTAACTTAGTCGGCTGTCCCAAAAACGAACACAGTCAAGGACTTTAATAAAATTGTTCAGTAGAGTGAAAAATTATCCAATATTAACTTTAAACTGATTCATATCGTACAAAAGATAATTGCCGATATTTGTGTATACTCATCAAGGCTTTTGCATCAATTGGTTTTCCCGCCGTTATTAAATCATGTGACTTTTGTGTTTCTTTTTGGGAACTATTCCTTGCTTTGTTTATTTTCTAGTGGTCACATATAAGCCTGATTTGTTTATTATTTCTAAATCTCTAAAACTACGACTTACTTTTGAAAACTGGTCTTTGCAGATTGTAGAAAATTGCTATGTAATAAAAACCAGCCAAGTGCGTGTCGGATCACGCTGAAGTAAGGTTCCGTAGTCATTTCTTGACACCTATTTTGCATAACAACTTTGTAATGCCATACATTTATATGGAAAACCAACTTAGTTGAGCTGCTCGAAAAATATATTACGAAAAAGTGTTTTATCTCAAAAAGTACTCACTCTATCTCGTTCAAACCAATTTTCGTTGTAAGTTTTCATTGAGATCTACAACGTATATATTTTTAGATTTTTCACCTTAGGACCTCAATGCCATTTTCAAAGGCCTATCCATAGACACCCCACACGCATTATTATTATTATCTTATTTTTGTACCAAAATCGTAAAGTGGTTAACAGAATACATCAATCACATCATCAATCAATTGAATCAATTCATCAATTGTACATCATTTATGTACAATTTTATCTGAATAAATTGATTGATTGATTGATTGATTGATCTACCTACTAAGTTTTAATTGTGTAGTCCCAATAGTTTCGGAATAAAGTGGCTGTGACATACGGACGGACGGACGGACAGACAGACAGACATGACGAATCTATAAGGGCTCCGTTTTCGCCATTCGGCTACGGAACCCTAAAAATGGTCAAAAATCGGTTTTAGGAATAAAAACATTGAATGTAATTAATTATGTTACAAATAAATTAAGTACGCACTGTCTCTTTTTGTCTTATTTTCCATTAGTATAAGGTAAGGTAAAGTTACAGTTGCTCACTTGTAAGAAAACGTGAAAAAAGTTAGTTCTATTTACTGGACTAACTTGGTACATGTTTTGTTACAAGTGAGAAACCTTAAAACTTAACTATCACCAAGGAAAAAGACGTACGTTTTAAATTTCCCGCGGCTCAGTAGTTCTTATGGGCTGACCTTTGATGTCGCTAACAGCGACATCCGCCTTCTTTTTTTACTATGAAGTTAACCTTCTTCTCCGCTAGGAGTAATTGTGTTCTGTGGAGACATTTCACAAAATAGACGCTTAGCCGTCTGCGTTGGCGGCGACCTAATTGTTTTATTATTTCTACGAAATATATCTCCACCACGATCAGGCGGGTCATCATTGTAAGTTGACATAAGTAATTAATAAACAAGAAAACAAATCTAACTTAACGAAAAGAAAATAAAACTAGTGAGAAGAGAAGAAAAAAAAAATTACGTTACCCTCACAAAAAAGAAAATAAATGTACTCACCGAGATTGATTGATTTACAGTAATTACAAAACAAACACTAAAAATAAACTTACGATACCAAAACTAGACACAAATTGAACAATCCTAGAAAGAAAAACACCAGCCGGAACTGATCGGAACACGATATTCGTAAATATAACCGGAGCGTATTAACTTCACACCACACGGCGCGGGGGCGCGAAGGGAAGGTTATCCTGTATACCTGAAATTTTTATATGTTTTCAAATAGACTTCTTAGAGTAAGTATGTACAATGCCAGGCGGTTTTGAACAGCATAACACCTTGACAGGCGAGGGGACAGCTGCTAAGGGCGTGCGAGTGAGAGATGTTGCGTGAATGCCATTAGTGCGAGTGAGACCATTTATCTAATACAAAGGGACGTATACCTGGTCTCGAGCAGGTATACGTCCCTTCGTATTAGATAAATGGTAAAAGAATTTCGTCAAATCGTCAGTTGTGTCAACGATTTTGACTTGTGTGGATGCTTTGAGCTATAACATTCCTTACGTTAAGTGATTTCGAATTTTTTAAAAATCAATCTTCATATTGTTATCAATTGTGCAGTGATATTGTGTATCGTTGTACTTTATATCAACGTTTTAGTAAATAGTGTGCAAGATGGAATCTGACCACGTGGTTTGTGTGATTTGTAACGAAGACACTGATGAAAAAACTGTACGATTTACAGAGACTACGTTAAATAAAAGTAAATCAATATTGAAAATAAGGAAAGACAATAATTTGAAATTTAAAGATATTTCTTTTCCAGAGGAAATTAACGAAAATACTGGTTACCATGTTAAATGTTATAAAAACTTTCTTGTCGTGATGAAAAAATATCGCACGAGTGAATCATCAACTTCTTCAAATCTACCAGCATCATCATCAGGTATTTTTTATGAACTTCTATATTCTTTGCTAGGCTTTATTCTTTAGTGTAACTTTATGTTTGATTTAATTATGTGGTACAAATTTTATCATCATTAAATATATTACATGGAAATTATTCATAATAATAGTACTGTAACAATAGTTATATTAATGTGCAAATCAAGGTTTATTTATTGTTATTGACAAACATAAAAATAATTACGTAAAAATAAAAATTATTATTCATTATTATATATGAATATCTCAATGGCTCTTTTTATTACAGAAATGTCATCGACAAACGTAGAAGCAGTCACAGTAGCCCCTCCAATTGCTACTGAAGAAAGCGGAGCATCAACATCTGCTGAAGTGCCCGTTACTAAGACTAGCCATGCTGATAAGATCTGTGTGTTTTGTCGAAGTAAATATAAACGGGTAAAAGGGCGATACCAACCTCTTCACTCGTCAGAGAAAGCAAGTTTGATGCAAGTTTTGAAAGAATTTGGCGAAGATAATGAATGGTATGAAGAAGTTAGCACAGATTCAAGCCCATTGATTTATTATCATAACAGCTGTCGAACAATTGCCATATATAATTTACAAGAACAAGCGAAGACAAAATCACCACCATCACCAAAGAAGACTTGGAAATATTTTCACAAACTGGCTTTTGATGAAATGAAAATTTTTATCAGCGAGGAAATAATTAATAAAAAAAGGACATTTTCATTTACATACTTATGTAAATATTACTTCGAATTATTACAAGGAATACTCGAAGAAAATGATGAAGATGTTGATGTTAGTTTTAGTATCCAGCGGTTTGAAGCTAAATTGTTACAAAATTTTGATGAAATTACAATCATCAAGAGGGACAGAAAAAAATATGTAACATTGAAGGATTCTGTTGTTGATGCAAAATTATGTAAACTGTTGGAAGATGCAGAGATATTGCAAAGAGGAGCATCAATTCTACGAAAAACTATTTTAAAAATAACAAAGAAAGAATTACCAGAACACATAACAACTGCTGATTTGTTAAATGGCGAATGTGAAATACCTAAGCAATTACTTGATTTTTATAGTGTTCTTCTGGGTGGTCATAAACGACGTCGGAGAATAAGTGAAGGTTGTATAAGGAAAACTAATTCATTGGCAGAAGATTTGATTTATAATGTCACTAATGGGTCTGTCAAAACCAAAAAACACATCACTTTGGGCATGACATTGAAGAGTTTAACGAGCAGCAGGAAGATCGTAGAAATTATAAATAAATATGGTCATTGTTGCAGTTATCATGTTATTGAAGAATTGGAAACTGCAGCAACAACTACGTTATTGAATCGTTCTAAAATTTGTCCAAATGAAATTTGTAAAAGACAAGATTTATTCACAGGAGTAGCCTTCGACAACTTCGATCGTTATGTTGATACTGCTACTGGTAAAGATACCCTACATGATACGGTAGGCATAATCTATCAAACAGTTATAGAAAATGAGGAATCAACAGAGGGAACTTCTGAGCAACTCCAAAATCCTTCTGAACATGATGTGTGCACAAGCGAGCTATCCGTTTCATGTGTTCATGCAGGACATAAAAGAAGAAGAACTCTTGATGCTATCATGCCAGAGTTAGTCCCTTATTCAAAAAAACCGAAGATGAATGATGAATTATTGTCTTTATCTGACAATTTAAGAAATGAAGCAATACCAGCTTCACTGGAAATAATTTATCAGCAAAAGTTTCTGTGGATGCTTTGTCATGCTCTAAAAATTAAAAAAACATCGATGTGGGTTGGGTTCCATCATAATTTAAACAAAGATTTTCATAATAACAAAGAAAAAATTTGTTATCTTACACCAATAAATGAATCACCAACAAATATACCAGTTGTAATAGAAACTTTGAAACAAAGTCAAAGTATTGCTGCAGAAATTGGACAACCTTGCATTAATGTAACATATGATCTAGCTATAGCAAAAATTGCTATGCAGGTACAGTCTACAGAAAAACCAGTTTATGATAATTTATTTATCCATTTAGGACCGTTCCACATCATGTTAGCATTGTTTAGAGCAATTGGAAAATTAATTGACGACAGTGGAATAATGAATGTAGCTGTCGAAAGTGAAATTATCGCAAATGGTTCAGTAGATGGATTTTTGAAAGGAAAACATTTTAATCGATGTAAGCGGCTGCATCCATTAATGGCACTAGGACTAGAAATATTATGTTTTCAATCTTTCATAGAAAAAGAAGATATAAGTATTGATGAAGATGTTTACAATAATCTCTCTACATTTATCGATGGTAATGAACCGTTTGTGAACGTCATAGAAAATGAAGCAATATCAACATTGATGACTCGATACCAATATCACAAAGAACAATGTAGAAAAGGAGCTTTTGGTAAAACGCCTCAATTTTATGTTATTTATATGGATCTTGTTCATCACTATCAGTTACTGAGTCGAAGCATAAGGACTGGAGACTTTTCATTGTACAAATATATTTTGTCAAAAATAGTAAATATATTTTTTATGACAAATCAGCCTAATTATTCACGATGGCTGATAAAATACCATGATAATTTGTTAAAAGTTGGTCTTACACATCCATCAATCGAAAAATTTATGAAAGATGGATATCTTGGAATCAAACGCACTGATAAATCTTTCTCTAGACAGCTAACAGATCTAGTACTTGAACAAACTATTAATGCCGACGCGGGAAAAAGATTAACTGGTGTAATACAGTTCACACATTCTATTTCCGCTCGTCAGCGATGGGCTAGAAGTCACGACATAAGAACAACAATCATATCTCACACTCTGGACATTACTGGTTTACGAAGAAAAAATGATGTATCAGCAGACCTGGAAGAACATGCAATTAAAAGAGATTCAGCACAGTTGTGGAAGTTCATAAATACCTTTGAGAAATTTCTAAATCCATTTATGTTGGATCTAAACAAAGATTGTCTGTATAACATCGGTAATGGCACAGTAGCTTCGATCGCAGTACAGGATTACTTATTGAATTTTATAGAATCTGGAGAAAGACTGAAAGAGAATTTTATAACTGAATGTTCACAAAATGGGAAAAGATTTAAAGAAAGAATTGCACAAGTAAAAATTATGAATTTTGCTTCTGAGAAAAAAAAGAAAAAAATCAAAGTTGGTGATAAGGTTCATGAAATCCGTGTGCAACGTGATTTCTTTGGTCGCCTATTAGCTCTGTCAATACAACATAACATCGATTTGGAAAAAACGTTATCATACCCCATTACAACTGTTCCATTGTCATTGTGTCATGAAGATGGTACAATACATAAAACTCAGAAATCAGCAATGGTTGAAATTTTAAAAGCAAATGTCAACTGTGAAGACGTACCAAGACGTTTTGATGTTGTCATTTTTGATGGATTCTTCTTACTGCATACATTCAAAAATATCCCAAAAACATTTGGTGGTATTTCCAAAAAAATTATGTCACTACTAACAGCTACACATGCCTCACGAGTAGATATCATTTTCGACCAATACTTTTCGCCGTCAATTAAAGATTATGAACGTGCCAAACGACAAGAAGTACGGACCATAAATTATTTCATTACCGGACCAGAACAAATTCGACCAGTTGATTTTATGAAAGAACTTCGTAACATACAATTTAAAGAAGCTTTCGTAGATTTTTTAATTACACATTGGAGCACAAATGAAATGATAGAGTTTATCGGGAATACCACAGTGAACTTAAATTACAAACAATGCCATACTTATAGTGTCCATAATAACTCTGTGTTTTTTAAGATGTATAATAAATAAACTTTATTCTATTATATTTTCAAACTTACAGGAACAAGTTTTGAAACCCCATTTACTTAACAGTTCGAAAAATAAAGGGGCTGATGACGTGCAGGGCTGACGCCTGCCAGGTCATGGCTATTGCTCTTAGCATGCCATAAATCGTCAGTATAAAAATTTCTAACCTTACAGGGAGACCGTTACTCCCAGGGTTCACTAGCTCTCCAGCTAGAAATAGATAGGATGCTAACGGAGAATTAAAAAAAATTAAAGTAGACCACATGAATTCCGAAGAACGTAGAACCATCGAAGGGCTATGTAATGAGTATAAGGACATTTTTTATTGTGAAAATATACCATTAACCTTTACTATCCAAGTGAAACATAGAATCAGAACAAAGCTTCCGTTATGACGTATGGTATTATGGCATATAACAACACCATATACTCAGCGACAGATTTTACGCCCTTTGAAATTGTATTTGGGCATACCGACTCTGGAAATGTATTCAATGTAGATAGGGAGAGAAATTTAACGCAGAAATTACTACTAGATCATAGAAAACGTCTTAAAGTATTATACGAATTCATAACGGCTAAATTAGAAACAGATAAAGTGAAGGTAAGAGTTAAGAAAGGAGGTGAAGAAACACCAGTCCTTAAGGCTGGAGATAGTATTTATATGAAAAACACTAGAACTCGGAAAGCTAAAGAAAAACCTCGCTATGAAAAAGCCAAAATCACTGGTGAAACCGAACACAATATAGTGCCTGTAGAATTAAATAAAAGACCAACTATAGTGGCGATAAAAAATATAAAACGTCCTCCACAGGTCATTCCTGGTACTTCTGATACTAGTGATGTCAGGATTCACGCTGGACCTTCAGAACTGCACTCGGAATCCGGGGATAGCTTCGTTGAAGATGAGAGTAGCAGTGAAGAAGAGTAGTTATTGGACTATATTTAAGATTTTAGATTTAGAATCCTTAAGTTTACAAATAGGAAATAACATTCGCGATTTTGACAGCATGAAAGTGAAAATTTTTTAAAATAAATTTGATAACGAAACTTTAGGGATACAAAAACGAATAGAGCATTTAGTTAAACTTACTAAAGATAAATTCTCGCAAATTTTACCTTTTAAGCATAGAAACAAACGAGCTTTGTTTAACCCACTAGGATCAGTTACAAAAACTATAACTGGCAATTTAGATGAAGACGATGCAATTAAATATAATAAAGAAATCCTATTACTCCAAAATAAAGAACATGCGGTTGAACGGAAAGTTTCATCAATGCAAAAAGCTTTCGATAAATTAGTAAACGACTCAGAAATCATAAATTCTAATATAAAAAACTTAGGCTCACATACTAACGATATAGAAAGACTTGTTGAAAATGAATCCAAATTTAACAATTTATTAAGAACTAGCTTTCCGCCCGCGGCTTCGCTCGCGTGGAGATCGGTTATATCGCGCTTTTAGATTTCCTTCGGGAATATAATTTTTTCCGGGATAAAAAAGTACCCTATTATTTAATCCGGACTTCTAACTTTACGTCTGCAAAATTTCAAAACAATCGGCTTAGTAGTTACGGCGTGAAAGCGGAACAAACAAACAAACTGACTTTCCGATTTATAGGATATTTGGTGTACACATACAAATATTCCAGTAATCTCCCTTGGGAACTTGATGTTTTTTTACGACCAAAAGTAGCCTATGTTACTCTCCATCTTTTCAACTAACTGTATGCTAAAAATCAGGCCAATTAATTGCTTAGCTACGGCGTGAAGGAAGGACAAACAAACAAACAAACAAACAAACAAACAAACAAACAAACAAACAAACAAACAAACACACTTTCACATTTATAATATTAGTATGGATTGTAAATACTATGTATCAAATTCTGAGCAACTTTCGAACTTGTTATGAGAATATCGTCCCTTAGCTAACAACACCGCTCAAGTCGAAAATTGGCGGTTTTTACATTTTAATGCCATTGGATGAAGCTGCGCATTGCGCGTCGAACCATTGGTCTCATCAAATAGATTTCAGCCAATCAGAAGCCGTAATTCAAAAAATAGTGACAGCGCTCAAGTCGGTTGGCGTCGCAACACCGCACAAGTCATTAGTCTGTCATACTAAACTTTTCACGCGAAAATACTTCACGCTCCGTGATTATTCAATTTTTATGTGAATTTTATCGCTGAAATATCTTTGCAAGAGGTTTTAATAGAAGATTAAGAGGTAAGCTATAGAATAAAGTAATGTTTATTGATTTACGCGTATTAATTTAGAAATAAATGATAAAATAATATCTTTACTTACTTAGGCGGTGTTTACTAACTATTTTTTCTTAATTTAGGCGGTGTTTCAAAATTTATTTTATTTCTGTTAGGAAACTCAATAATTGAAATACGCTATGGATGGAGAAGAATTTGATTCCTGGAGTGATCTAAGTTCAGGTGATGAATGGTTATGTGCCCAATTACAAGAATCAGGGCTGATGTCAAAACATAAACGGCGTAAACAAAGTTGCAAAGAAGATAAAAAAAGAATTAAACTAGGTTAGTAGTAGTAGTAGTATGGGTTTGTTTTGCAGTCCGTATTTATTTTTTTTGTCATTTATGATTTTAATACAATAATTCCTATTATTTATTTTAGATTTGAATCAAAAAGATAACACCAGTTCTTCTGACACCAAAGCATGCAATTCTCCTACTAAATGTGAAACTATCGCAACACCAGTAAATGATCAAAACTTTGGGGAGTCCATGAAAAGTATTATAAGTGGCCAGGATAATGTAAACACAATATTTGACCAGAATATAGACTTGGATAATATTGAAAATATTGACATTCACAATCTACAAGTCGTAGAAAAAGTTGGTAATGACTTCTTTGATTTGCAACATAATAATTTACCACCTGAATTTGCTACAGTGACCATCGAGTATCCTCCGCCTTCTGCATTGAATGTAGCCAATATCTCGGTAGAAAGTAAGAATGTTGTACAAGAACTAGGAAATATTGACATCGAAGCTTTTCCTACGAGTACTCAAGACCCAGTTTCGGATATAGTAATTAATACAGATACAGATATAACAGATGAGAATAAAACAACCCAAAACAATATCCAGCAATCCAGTGTCTCTGCTACTCCATCATGTTCTTCAAAAGTGGTCATACTCAGTAACGTTACTTATCACGGTGATTTGTTAAGTCATAAAAAACGACAGAACAAGGCGTCAAAAGATCCAAATAAATATAAACGCAATATAAATAAAGAGTTACGGATGAAAGGTGAAAATTATTTAGGATACAGAAGAGATAGAAAAGCAAAGATTAATGAAACATTTAAAGTGAAACAAGACGTATTCAAGCCTGCAAGATCCATGAAACCACCGTGCACTTCTGCGTTTTGCAAGAAATCCAAACTCAGGTCATGTGACAACATAAACGAGCAACAGCGAAAATATTTGTTTGAAAATTTCTGGAAGAACATGAACTGGGAGCAGCGAAGATCATTTATAACTTCTCACGTTAACAAAGTACCAAAAAAAGTTACAAAAAATCCAGAATCATCCAAAAGAACTGAAAGTCGAACTTACGTTTTGACCATTGATAATGTACGTCACCAAGTCTGCAAAAAAATGTTCTTGGCCACTCTTGGAATTAAAAATTGGTTTGTAAGATATTGGTTGACAAAAACCGATTGTGCTATGCCTCCCGATGTATCTACTTCAACCAGTAATCGCAGAAATCCAGGGAAAATTGAAGAGCACAAACACGTTGAAAAGTTTTTAGCAGATCTTCCAAAGATGCCGTCACATTACTGTCGTGCTAAAACATCACGAGAATATTTAGAGCCAATTTTCTCGAACATGACACAGCTCTATTACGCATATAAAGATAATTGTGAATTAGAGGGAAGAGAATGCCTTGGCCGTAAATTATTTGACAAATTATTTTTGAAACTCAATCTGAGCCTATTCCACCCAAAGAAAGATCAATGCGACGTTTGTTGCAGTCATAAAACTGGAAACATTACTGATGAAGAATACGCTCAACATGTTCTAAAGAAAGATCGAGCCAGGAAAGAGAAAGATACTGACAAAGGAATTGCACAGTCCGGAGCTTGTCACGTCTTCACACAGGATGTTGAATCGGTAAAATTGGCCCCGTATCTTCAAGCTAGTGCAATTTATTACAAGACTAAATTATGCGTTCATAATTTTACATTATACAATATAGCAACTAAGGAAGTAATGTGTTATTGGTTCGATGAGGCAAATAGTACGCTTGAAGCCTCTGTTTTTGCTTCATGCTTAGTAGACCATCTAGAGAAGGTTTTGAGTCGGAAATTATTGCCTGTGGTTTTATATTCCGATGGTTGTTGTGCTCAAAATCGCAATGTTACCTTAAGCAATGCTTTATTACGTTTAGCGATTGAAAAAAATACTGTGATTACTCAAAAGTACCTGGAAAAAGGCCATACTCACATGGAATGTGATTCGGTACATAGTGCCATAGAATGTAAATTAAAAGGTAAAGAAATTTACCTTCCACAACAATACATGGCTATAAGTAAAACTGCTAGGAGTGATCCTATGCCTTATGAAGCTCGTTATTTAGATTATACTTTTTTTACAGACTTTTCGAAAGAATTAATTTATAAATCTATAAGGCCTGGTAAAAAAGCAGGTGACCCTGTCGTCACAGATTTACGTATGCTAGAATACAGACCAAATGGCACAATTTGGTATAAAGTTAGTTTTGATGACGAGCTTCACCCGTTACCACATCGTCCCACGCCAATTAACAGCATTAAGCAAATCAATAGCTTGCAAAAATTGTACGCAGCTCGAATACCAATTACAAAGCGGAAATATCAAGATTTGCAAGACCTAAAAAGTGTACTGCCATCTAATTGCCATTCTTTTTATGATGACCTTCCGCACAGCAATCACTAAAGACTGCAACTAAACTAAAGACTAGAGATTTTGAGTATTCTTTATTATTTCTATTATTTTATTAATACTATTATATCTTATTTCTTTGGAGTTTATTAAAGACTAAGTAAACTAAGATTAATATTTCAAATATTTACCTACTTTAAGCAATTGATCTCAACAATGTGATTCTTAAAATTTTAAGTTAATAAGTATACCTATGCTATGTTATAAAAGAATGTTAATTTTCTTGAAATATTTCTTAATAAAATCTTTTATTTGCAAATCATCTGTTAATACCTTAATCCCTAACATTTTCACAAACAACACCGCCCAAATCTAATAAAATAACAGTCCACACCGCTCAAGTCATAAAATAAATGTTGAAATTAAGTAAATCGTCAAAATAAGTATAATAAATTATTTCTTAACCACTAACTAGTAGCGATGTGCCGAGTACGGTTTGACTCGAGTCAGACTCGATTCCTGCTTTGGACTCGCTTACTCGAATACCAATTTATTTTGATTCGAGTACACCGGACTCGATTCCGGTACTCGAGTCAGGAAGAATCGATTTGTACTTGCTAACTCGATTCTATTTATGCGAGTCCAACTAACTCGAGTCTAGTATACGAGTATTGTTAACTCGCTTGTACTCGCAAACTGTTTACTTAAGCAATGAAGTGGCGCGGTTCTAACAATACAAACAAGTTTGAACCTGCAACTTTTTGTTTTGATTTGTTTGTTTTCTGTCAGTTAGCAGTTATTTTGTGTCTAAGTACTGAGTTATTTTGTGTCTAAGTTTTTTAATAGTAGAAGTGAAGTGATTTCTATTAGTTTTTATATAATGGCGCCGAAAAAAACCTCAGGTGTATGGAGGTGTTTTGAGAAAGTGAACGACGATAAAATAAAGTGCAAAAACTGTGACTCCGTATTTAAAGATTTCAAAAACACAACTAATTTGTTAAAGCACCTAAAAAAATCTCATCCTATTATTTACTCGACTCAGATTGAAAATTCTTCAACGATTCCCCCCGCTCAAAGTGATTCCGATTTATTAAGTGTAGCTTCTGGTTCTGAAGATCAAACGCCAGTCAACGAGGACAAGAACTCTAATCTATTCCAGTCAATGACAGATGGCGAAACACCACTAGTACCACCACCACATAAACGGCAACTTCAGATGACTTTTCCGTCTAAGCAAGCTATGAAGATGAACTCCAAAAATGTGGATAAAGCGTTACTAAGAATGGTGTGTGTTGATTTTCAACTGCTTCAAGTCGTTGAAAATAAAGGTTTTCAAGAGTATACTCGTGCGCTTAACCCTAATTATGAGCTACCTTCACGAAAGATTCTTTCGGAAAAATTAATTCCGGAGCAATATTCTTTGGCAAGAAAGGCTACGCAAGAGATGCTTAAAGTAACAGATTACATTGCTTTGACAACAGACTTGTGGACTTCCGATAGCAGCAAAAGTTACATGACCCTGACGATTCATTTCATTTATGACGGTAAATTTAAAACTTTAACGTTATCTACCAGGGAAATTAAGGATACCCATACATCAGAAAATTTAGCTCGAGAAATGAAAGATATATGTGAAACCGAATGGAACATTTTGGACAAAATCATTTGCGTTACAACTGATAATGCGGCTAATATAAAAAAGGCTGTAATTGATATTTTGCAAAAACGTCACCACAGTTGTGCAGCTCATACTTTAAACTTGGTGGTTCAAGATACCATCAAAGACAATGAACTATTAATTCGATTGATTGAAAAGTGCCGAGCAATAGTAGCCTATTTCAAAAGAAGCAATAATGCTGCATATAAATTAAAACAGGTTCAAGAACAAATGCAACTGGAACCCTTAAAACCAAAACAAGATGTCCAGACGAGATGGAATTCGGTGTATTATATGCTGGAACGTCTCGAAAAGATCAAGATACCTCTTTCTGCTGCAATCTCTTCATTACCTGGCTGTCCAGATAATCTTAACGCTGACGAATGGACCGAGGTGCATGAGTGCCTTTGCGTGTTAAAACCTGTGGAACAAATGACGGGTATTATATCTGGCGAGCAATATCCAACGTTATCCTGCATTATACCTCTTATTCGAGGCGTACAAACAGCACTAAGAAGTTGCAGATCTGATTCCGAAGTCGCTAGCAGATTAAAGATAAAATTACTAGATGTTTTCGAAAGAAGATTTGGCGGTCATGAGACAAACAAAACTGTTGCTAAAGCAACATTCATGGATCCAAGATTTAAGAAAGCTGGTTTTGGCGTCGAGACAAATGCAGATAATGCTCAAAAATTTGTTGTTGACGAGTTGATGATATTGGAAACACAGGAATCTCAAGCTCAATTGCAGACCGTGCCAAATAGATCTCTACTGCCATCTACTTCAAGTCTCGAACCACCTACAACTTCATCTTCAGATTCCCAGCAGATAACTTCAGAGGTGACTGGTGACAATTTATGGGAGCATCTAGATAAAAGAGTGTTGGAATTTTCAAGCAAGGAAAACCCCACAACATCAGCAATTATTAAGGTGAAGCAGTATGTAGAGCTACCGTATTTGGATAGAAAAGCCAATCCACTCGAATTTTGGGAACTTCGCAAAATCACCAACAGCGGCCTATATAAAATAGCTTTAAAGTATTTATGTATTCCAGCCACTTCTGTGCCTTCGGAACGAGTTTTCTCCAAGGCTGGACTTTTATGCAACCAACGCCGCAATAGACTGGAGACCAAGAAGATTGACCAAATCCTTTTTTTGAATAGTTATTTTAAATAACTTTTATTGTCTTATTTTGTTTTTTATATATTAACTAGCTGACCCGGCGAACTTTGTTCCGCCTTAGTGGCAATAAATAAACGGTTTTTTTAATTGGTAAAAATACAAAAAAAAATACTCATTATTATTTTGTTTTCTTTTTGCTTCACGGCTTTGTCGGGAAAGATTAGATCGTCTTGGTCGCGGCATTATTAATTAAACCCATTTTTATAGTTCACTTCACTGTTTATTTATACGAATGGGCAATATTTGTATTATTTATTTCTTACAAATACATGTCAAATTGTCTTTTCACCATCTATATTGTCATCCATACGTCATTACATAGCTGTCATTTGCGTTTGTTCCAAGGTTCCAAGTCTGATTCTTTTTTGTTATACCAAGTTTCATAGTACCTTACGTTTAATCTCAATTCACACGGGAATGCTTTCTAAGGGGATAAAAAGTATCCTATGTCCTTCTCCTGGCTCTAAACTACCTCCCTGCTAATTTTTTAGCTAAATCGGTTCAGTCGTTCTTGAGTTATAAGTGGAGTAACTAACACGACTTTCTTTTATATATATAGATTTAGTTATGTACGGTATTGACTGTAAGTACAGTTAAGGTAGCTTCGATGGATACCTTCCTAAATGTCGTATTCTGAGCTATTGAGTTTATGTGTACCCATTTTTTGTAAAATTAAAATGATTTGCTGATGTAAATTTTAATGCTTACTATTTTTACCTAAATAGTATCTATCTAGTGTTTAGATCTATATGATTGTTTCAAGCTATCTCAAATGACCAAGAAACAATTAATAGTATCTAGACTCTACGACCTGAATAAATTTGATTATGTTCTATTGTGGTTTTTTGTTTATCTCTATAGAACTCCTACGCTCTATGTTTTTATTTAATGGTTTTAATTATCTTTCATTAAAAAGTAATTTAAACAAAATTTAACGAACTTCAAAACACAAACGAAATAACTGAAAAGGGATAAATAATAACTTAAATACATAAATATTCAAATTCATAAAGCCTGGGTTTCTTCATAATCGGATATGAACAATGTTTCTTTTGAGGTCGATGCCAACCACAACATTAGGAAGAAAGGACTCGGTAATGAGGGTTGATTCTAGTCCAGCCGGAATTGAAATACTGACTCGAGTTCAGCCGGAATTGAAATACCGACTCGAGTCCAGCCGGACTCGAATCAGTATTCGAATACCAAACATAGAATTCGAGTCGAGGGAATCGAGTCATGATTCGAATACCTTGTAAACTGACTCGAGTCAACTCGATCCACCAAAACGACGACTCGGCACATCACTACTAACTAGAGAATGTATTAAGTAGCAATAGAAAAAAACCACAGATTTTTTAAAATAGACAGTTTTTTTCGTCTCCTGTAAAGTTGGTGAAATTGACTTAGGCGGTGTTGTAAGCTTCCGTGCGCAGTTTCTGGCCTGCCATCGGACGCGTCCCCAGGTGGCGGATAGGGGAACGGCCCCCAGATATGGGGGTTACCGGTTTACCGGCGCGGACCAAAACCAGAAGTGGGGACCGCTTCGGCGGTCACGCGCGGCGGGTCGGCCACCACTCCAGGTGGCTGACGTGACCCGAAGTCCGGGTCACCGTCGGGCAACCCGGTCTCCTCATTGAGAGGAGCTGGGGGCCCCGTTTGCCTTCGGGCAAACGAGTGGGGCTAAGAGGAAGGACACCTCGCTAAAAAACCCTTGGCTGCTGCGTCTTCTTGCACACGAAGACGTACTCAGCCGGGCTCCTCCCTATGGAGGACCCACTGTGGGCCTGCCTTCGGGCGGGAATCGCTGGCGGGGGATTGGTAGGCAGGCATGCTATTTCCCATGACCCCGCCACTAAGGCGATGTCGGTGTGCCGCTGTTCGGTTTTAGTGGGTATTCCCGGCTTCGGCTGGGCGAGTCCCACACACGCCCTTCGGGGTATGGTGCGTAAATGTCATTTCCACAGCGTCAAAAAAAAAAAAAAAAAAAAAAAAAAAAGGCGGTGTTGTAAGCTAAGGGACGATATACAAGAAATTGAGTCTGCAATCGCCTTTAGCAAACTAAATGTTTTGCACCAGTCCATTATAAATAGCACAGAACTATACAATACTTTAGAAACAATTAGTAAACATGCTAAGACAATTTATACAGTTACTAAAAATAATTTAATAAAACTAGAACGTCATATCATAGTTAAATCATATTTAAATAATAATAAGTTAGTCTTTGTGTTAGAAGTCCCTCTTATAAACAATGAAACATATAATTATTACAAGGTTATTCCCATTCCTATTTCCCATTCCACAGATACTTTCACCATTATTCCCAAATATCCCTACTTATTGGTGAATCGATTGAAATACATGCCCGTAGCGAGATCATGTACTGAAATTGAAAACGGCAGATTTCTTTGTACCGAAAACAATTTAGCTCAGTATCCAGTTGAGACCTGTATCGAACAAATCATGCTGCTGAAAAACAACTACAATGGCTGCATAAAGAATCGTATCAAGATAGAAAAAACCAAAGTATAGAAAATAACTGACAGTCAATGGCTGGTTTACACAGAGGGGAACCTGATCATTACTGAAAACTGCAACGAAGAAATCCGCAAATACAACATAATTGGAACCTATATAGTAACACCGGATCAACAATGCGAGACACAAATAGGAGAAACAATCGTTGGCGGCACCACAAACACTACAATTTCCAGTTTCAAGCTACCGTTGATTGAGATGCCAGAACTGCAGCAGGACATACAGACAAGGACGGAGAAAATCGATTTAAGAAACGTGGATTTTAGTGATGTGAAAGAAGTATTACAAAGTGCCAAATTCAGTGAAAGTGACGATACAACTCAAATAGTGACAATATAAATAAGTGTATGGACCATTTTAGAGTATATCATTATTATAATAATTATTGTCGTCATCTCATACAAATTCTACAGTTGTCGTTTCTGCCGAAATTCTCCGAAGTCATCTACAACACCTTTGGATAATTTCTCTCTTAGGAAGGGAGGAGTTAAGGAACCCCAACCCTCCAATATTAGCTTCATCAGCTAATACTTATATTATTTAGCATTTTAAGTATAGTTCAGCAGACGTTATCTAGGACATGTGTCACTAATTTAGATGCTTAGTTAACAATAAGTTTAGTATATAAGATCATTATTTTGTAGAATTAATTAATTAATGACTGTTACGCTGTTACTGGGTAGAAATAAAGTTATTTTTAAACTCCTTCGTAGTCGTTCACTTAATTCACTCAACAACCAAAGCCCGGAGCGATGGCCCTACGGAAGGACTAAAAAAATCCATTTCTAAAGGACAACGAGTCGTGATAGCCCACGCAGGATCTGGAGCTGGGTTTATACCAAATGCTTTATTAACTTTTAAAGCCGGCACTAAAACAGAATTATGAAAAAATTGAAATAATTACGAGAATTATGAAAAATGGCTTAGGACACAATTAATTCCCAACCTGCCACCCAATTCTGTAGTGGTTGTCGACAACGCCTCATACCACAATAAACAATGGAATTTAGCACCATCCTCCAATACCAAAAAAGCCGATATGCAGAATTGGCTAACTGATAAAGGCATACAATATGATTCAACAATGCTCAAGCCACAATTGTACAACTTGATAAAAGCTAATAAAGAAAGATTTAAAACTGTTTCAATCGCTCAAATTTTTGCAGAAGTAAACCATAGCATATTGAGATTACTGCCTGACCATCCAGACATCAACCCTATAGAAATGGCATGGGCTACTATTAAACAATATGTAGCTAGCAAAAATGTTAAATAGAATTTACAAGAATGTACCAAACTTATCAAAGAAAAAGTATCCTTAATGGGTGCCCAGGAATGGGAAAAATGTGTAAAAAGGTAAAAGTATTAGAAGAAGAGTACGCCAAGAGGGACCATGTAGTTGGTTTACTTGCCGAACAATTTATAATTCGCGTCGATGATAGTTCTGAAGACGATGATTCTGATGATGGTTATGAAGATGATGAAGATGATGATGACAACTGCGACCGAGGAAGCCCTGAACCTGGACCCTCAACAAGCAAAAGACGTTACACAATTTAATGTCGCGGCAGCACCACTGGACCATGCGGTGATTTCATAGAAGGCGTTAAACCTTTAACTGATTCAGAATCTGAATAGCACTGCTGCTAAAGACTTTTTTGTTAACTTTTTTAATATTACATTTTGGTGTAGTTTCACCACCTTTTGGGGTTGCAGATTATCCAGAAACACACTGTATTTAATAATTACTTTAAGTTTTCTTTTGTTTGTATGTACCAATTTTACATGTATGTTGGAATCAATAATTTAATTAAAAAACAATTATTTAGAATTTTCATCGCTGTCTCTGTAAACTTTAAAAGGAAATAAATATTTTATATAAGTAAAAAAACTATCAATAGTTTTAATAAATGAAGAAGTTTATCTATTTCATATTATTTTTTAGCATTATTACCACTGTACATGAATTTCGACCCTCTCAAATATCCAACCTGGTACATAAAAAAGGAAAAGTATTGTGTGTGTGACAGTACCCATGCGCAGTAATCCCCTTCACCCGAAGGTCAAACCCAAACTCTCGCTGCGCGAGCTGTATATTCATTGTTGATTCCTAAACTTAAACAATTGTGATAATTTACTTGTAGGTATTATTAAGATTAAAAAAGTTATGATTCTGTTCTTTTATTGATTAAACTAATAATAATAATAAAACACTTCTTTTTTTATTTAAACCTATTGATTACAATGTATAGGTATTATTCCATAAACAAAACACTCAAAGAATTGAAACACACTAGTCATAATTACATCTTATATTTTTGGGTATGTCACACCCCACCTAGTATAGGACAGGCTTTTTAGTCACCTGGTAAATGGAAGGTTAATAATGCCGAACAAGCCAAGAATGTCTCAATGGATGCCATACTTCAACATTAAAACAGTGTGACCAAATGTGGCAGGATCCTGCCTTTTTGGCAGGTTTAGCCCTTTATTCTATCCTCTGGCAGGATTTGACAGTATTAACAATTTAAGCTGACAAATTTGGCAATATAGCCGCTAGCCGCTACATCCCACAAAAAGAGTAGAATGCAGTATCCAATTCAAATAATACTTTATTCAAGTAGGCTTAGATACAAGCACTTTCGAATCGTCAGTTACAACCAGAGAACAGAGCAATTTGTTGTTAGGAACTCCTAAAAAGTAATGTGAAAAGAAAAAAAAATATAGAATGTATCTAGAACAAAATTCTTATGTGAAATAAAATAAAAAATAATAATAAAAATAATCTAGAGTGTTGTTTAGTCACTAAACAACACTATTTTATTGATTATTTTTATCATGCAGAAATGCAATACAAAAGAATGTTGGGATATAGTAAAACAAGATGGCTTGCACTGTTACCTGATGATGCCTACAACTGCTGTGACTTTAAAAGAAGATAGTCCGTTCAACAAAGTAAGTTAGGTGGTAAATTATGTGAATAATGATGTCCTAAAGAGATGGGAGGAGATGAAGAGCAGTACAGAACAGCGATGGATAGAGGTGTTCAAACATTTCGAAGACAGCGGAATACCATTCCAGAATTGCCTAGCCATCGTCCAGTACCTACTTTATTTGCCAGGAACAAACGCTCCTACGGAACAAGTTTTTTTCCTTAATGAACAGCTTATGGACATCCGAAAAGTCATCACTAAAAGTAGAAACATTACGTGCAATGCTAATTATAAAATTCAATGTGGGCAGCTGTGAAAACTTTTTGGACATTCTGAACCAAAACCCAGACCTATTATAAAAAAAATACCACTCATGTGAAAAATATGATTTTGAAATCAATGGACGCCATACTTCAACAATAAAATACCACTGTCATCTTAGACAATATTAGATAAAAATCATTCAATATCGAAATGAAATATTTAATGTATCGCAAATCAACAACATCAACATAACAAGTTTTTTTTTTTTCTTTGCGATATTTTGTAATTCAGAACAAGCCAAGAAAGTGGCAAATGGACCCCATACTTCAACAATAAAATACCACTGTCAACTATAGAGAGTTAAATTCCTCTTAAATTTAAAGAGATATTTTAGATAAAATCCTTAATTGAAATTGTTTGCCACTAGCGTCGTACACACTGAATCGCACAGTAATAACTTACAAAACGTGTTTCATCGTAACAAAGTTGTACGAAAGACCAATCCCGTCTCCTACATACCCAGATCTAATAATTGGATTTACTTCACAGAGCATGCTACAAACAAAATACAAATCACTTTTATTTTCAGAATTTCGTTTAACGCTTAAAATACGCACGGCACAAGAATATTCATTTTTCTTTTCTTTCGCCCTTTTTGGGCAGGCTAAGATCATAGACTATACCGCCAGTGTTGCCAACTCTGATTTTGAACAAGGCGTAGACCTGTTGAGAAAATTACGTAGATTTAGTAATAATGACTTACTAAAAGTCCGTATCTACGTATTTTTTTTTCAAGGTAAAATGAAGTTTTACTTGCCTGACCTGGAATCGAACCCGCACACTCATACTTGAGAGGGTGGTGTTTTAACCACTGGGTCACCACGACAATTTATACATATTTTTGTTAAAATATTCTATGTGTTCGTGAGTAGGCTTAATGTTTCTTTGCAGGTCACTTTTGGACAGAAAAGTAAGTCTGTTAGCGTGTCAGTAGTAAGTCTGTTTCTGATGTAATTTTTCTTATCATTGATCGACTGAAATCATTACAGGCACTGACGATCCACTCCTTATCCTTAATCCTCTTTTTATGTACCTAATTAAAATATCTGTGCCAAGAGGAAGCGCTCTTCGTTATCAAAAATAGATTGTCACAAAAAATAGAACCGAAACCGATCTATCGGTTGAATTTTGAAATGTAATACTTCTTTGAATTGAAATAAACACCTATCTATGTTTTGGATAGTTTTTACGCGGCCTCTACAGAACAGAACATATTAAGTAACTACAAATTTGTCTCGTCTGATGGCACCGTAATGTTTCCGCCAACTGTCACTGTCAATTTCATGTTGTTTTACTTCTGATAAACTATATTAAATTTCTGAGAAGACATGTTCAAATAATAAATGTTATACCAGTATTTGGTTAAAACCACTGGATAATAATAATAGGAAAAAGAGACCGGAAACTCTTCCAATGACAACAACTTCCATTCCTTTAAAGGAAACGCAAAGGTTTAGAGCCCATACAGTCAAGTACAAAGACATTAGCGTCCCCGTAACAGTGAGGAAGACAGTGCGACAATATAATTTTTGCGTCAGTTTAGTTACTTTGCATACTTTTACAAATTGACTAAAAGTACGTAGATTCTGGGGGACTGAAAGTCGTAGGTTTTCAGGAAACACCTAAAATACGTAGATCTACGTAAAAAGACGTAAAGTTGGCAACGCTGCAACACTGTCTTCAGTAAAATAATTTGTTTTTTTTTTATTGGTTCACTTCTTTCCGTACTTTTGAACGGAAAAGGCAAAGGCATAGTACGCCATACAGCCTCGTCTTAAATATTTTTTTTCCTTTAGTAAGTTTATATCCCAACTGATCCTTTTTTTTTTCTTGACGCTGTGAAAATGCCTTTACGCACCAAACCCCGAAGGGCGTGTGTCTAAAGCCGGGAATACCCACTAAAACCAAACAGCGGCACACCGATATCGCCTTAGTGGCGGGGTCATGGGAAATAACAGAGCCTTTCTACCAATCCCCCGCCGGCGATTCTCGCCAGAAGGCGGGCCCACAGTGGGCCCTCCATAGAGAGGGGCCCGGCTGGGTGCGTCTTCGTGTGCGAGAAGACGCAGCAGCCAAGGGTTTTTTACCGAGGTGTCCTTCCTCTTAGCCCCACTCGTTTGCGCGAAGGCAAACGGGGCCCCCAGCTCCTCTCAATGAGGAGACCGGGTTGCCCAACGGTGACCCGGAGTTTGGGTCTCGTCAGCCACCTGGAGTGGTGGCCGACCCGCCGCGCGTGTGACCGCCGAAGCGGTCCCCACTTCTGGTTTTGGTCCGCGCCGGTAAACCGGTAACCCCCATATCTGGGGGCTGATCCTCTATCCGCCACCTGGGGACGCGTCCGATGGCAGGCCAGAAACTGCACACGGAACCTAACTCATCCTACCTTATCCTTTTTTTTTTTTTTTTGTTCACCCAGTGGAAATCTCTACCAGACCGTCCTCCGTCGGGGGGTCGACGGAGGGTGTGCCGGGCTCTCACCGGCTAAAACCACTGGAGCGTTCCTCTTCTTGCCTATGGCCGGGGGTGCGGGGCCTAGTTTGCCATTCACCGCATCCCCGGCAGGCTTGACCCGCCGGCGCGAGCTTGGCGGGTCCCTCTTCCTCCCCTCCTTCCTTCAGGTAGGCGTGTCGGAACTGCCTCTACACGCCTACTCCGGCCCTAGTGACGGTCCTCGGCCCGTCGGCCTCTCGTTATGGAGGAAGTGGATCGACCTCGGCTTCCCTCCTCCTCCGGCCAATCCTACCTTATCCTGGCTTAACTTAACTTAACTGGTCGTTTCCCGCGTGAGGCCGACTAGGAGGGATTTGGGGTTAAGACATGATGTGACCACTATGCTACAATATTTCACTGTTCTTTATGAATTATTCACTGAATGCACTTTTACTACATAATTCACGCGTTTTTATTTAGTAAACGACACTATAAATAATTTAAAAGTCCAATGACAAATGAGCGTGGCACTCATCATGGCTTTCCCGCCAAAACCCAAAATAATTTGTTATGATATTTGCTTTCTTTTTTTTTATTTCTTTATTTTTTTGCTTCGCACGGTTTGTGCATCTAGCCAATGTCAGTAATTATGAATTATTCATGTCGAAAAAAAAAAGACGGCCGCGTGACCCGTCTTACGAGTGAAGTTTGGGGCAAAGTCATGATGTGGCCACTATGCACCGATATTTCACCGTTCTTTATGAACTATTTACTAAATGCACTTTTTACTACATAAATCACGCACTTTTATTTAGTAAACAACACTATAAATAACTTTAAAAGTCCAATGAAAAACGAGCGTGACACTCAGCTTGACTTTCCCCTATTTGCTTTCTTGTCATTGGGATATAGTAACACTCTACCTATCTATGGTAAGGCAAATATTATTTATCTATTAGTAGCACCACGAATATTGAAGAACATGGATTTTTCACTTAGAAGAAATAACTGAAGCCAAGGTTATTCACCTTTGTTATGTTTTCTATCCCGCTTACACTTCAATTAAAACTTGCCAAAATAAAATGAAGTTTTCCTAGTTACCTGATCATAAATGTACGACAAAAACAGAGAAACTCACTTTTTAATATATTGTGAAATCCAGATACAGGTCTTAAAGGTCCTAATATTTTAATAGTTATTCAAAAATTATACGTGATATTGTAAAGTAATTTTATATTAGAATTATATTTGAGGTGTCTAAAGTTTACCCACATCGGGTTCAAAGCTTGCAACACTGTTGGAAAAATATTAACAAAAATGGCTATTCTGTCAATCGCTTTTCTATCACTTGAAATGTTTTACTCAATATATATTCGAGGATTTGTGAGTTAATTTAGTCTCTACATAATACAAGCCAATATTTTAAAGATTTGCCAATATTTCTCGTTCAAAACTGTGTCAAAAATGTTTTTCTAATAATGAATGTCATCATTCAGA
Source organism: Sesamia inferens (assembly GCA_037179545.1). Lineage (NCBI taxonomy): Eukaryota > Metazoa > Arthropoda > Insecta > Lepidoptera > Noctuidae > Sesamia > Sesamia inferens. The sequence continues at coordinate 6,976,439 of CM073935.1, read as the reverse complement.
CATTTCTATGTTTAAATAATGTATGTTAGTTACTTTGCAAAATTTTGCAAATTGACTAAAAGTACGTAGATTCTGGGACTGAAAGTCGTAGATTTCCAGGAATGACATAAAATACGTAGATCTAAGTAAAAAGACGTAGAGTTGGCAACGCTGCATAAGTTGTATCAATTACGCCATGTAACATTTTATACCATAACTATTTAGTAAATAAGCATTCGGAACAACTGCGCGCCCTGCCATCTATGAATGTATTTAGTAGTAACAACTCTTTATTATGGTGCCAAATAAAAAGACCTATACGTAAAAAAATTGTAGTTCAGTTCTACTGAGTTTGTTGATTGATTGGTGTTACCTAGGTATTCAATGTTACTTTTCCACTAGAAGAGCGATTTCGATCGTGATTCACTCGGAGAAAAAAAAAAAAACATACCTACTTTGAGCATTCTACTTTTGGTACTAGAAATTATGAAGCTTTAGATTAACGTTTGATTGACACAAGTTCTCTTTCTTTCTTTTCTTTAGAGTGAATACTACTTCAACTCTTCAATGGCCTCTGTGGTTAGATACCACAATTTTGCCAGTAACACGTGTAACAAGTTATAGAAATTCCTTAAAAAAAATATTTCATAATAATAGCGGATATCGCCAATGACAGTTGATAAAACGGCCGTGTGAGCCGACTACTAGGAGATTTGAGGCAAAGCCATGATGTGGCCACTATGCTGCGTTATTTCAATGTTCTTTATGAATTATTCACTGAATGCACTCTTTACTACATAAATCTTGCGCTTTTATTTAGTAAACGACACTATAAATAATTTTAAAAGTCCAATGAAAAATGTGCGTGACACTTAGCTTTCCTGTCAAAACTCCCACAAATTCTCAACTATAAGAATTTGTGGTGGTAACTGGTTGAAATATTTTACACTATGGTTTTAGTGTATACAATAATAAAAAACAAGTAATTCGTAATCTGACGTTTATTATTTCACTACGTTTATGTATATTTAGAATTACATTTTCAATATGTATTGCAAAAGGAAAAAAATAGAACAACATGATCTTGTGTACAATAATAAATCTAGGGATGACATCCCCAAAAGAGGATACTATTCCGAGCTGGTATCAGATTTATCCAAAGATGATCCGACCAGGGACATTGGTACTAAGAAACGAATGAAATTAATATTACAGGTAAGCAAATAAGATTAATTAGAGAACTATATTGATATTGACTAGAACAGATATGTGCAGTAGTCAACTGCTGTACAAGAGCATAAGTTTCTTAGAACTGACTTCCCCGTCGGTTGTGTTTCCTGCCCGATCTTTTTTGTATAAGCTCGATTGATGAATGGCACTTGCCTCCAAATACATGAGAATTAAACATAACTGGCAAAAGCCAAAGGGTATATTACACACTTCTCGGTCCACCTAATCATTCATCGGAAACAGGTAAGTGTAGAAAGTGAGTGATTTTTGAAATTGTTCATAGGAAAGCAGAGAAGTGGTTAGATTTGTGGTGTGATGTGTGGTTCATAATATATTTATGATGTAGTCCACAGAGTACTGATGTAGTCTGTAGTTCATTCGCCAGAGTGCAGTGCTAGCGCATACAGTAAATTATTTTTAATAGTAGTATAAAAAATAAATGGTTTTGATTATATCAAAAAATTAACACGATTCAGGTCCTTAAATTCAGTTAAATTCTTGTACCTTTCCACGTAATCCTCCTTTTTCCTCTTTATACTTGCACTACGTTCGCGAAACAGTTTCATCAGATCATCCACTTTTAAACGGCTGTGGCATGCTAGAACACAGTTAAAATACAAAAATAATAAATATTTTGATATAATGTTCACAGAATGTGAATATTTTGTTGTTATATTTAATTGATTCAGTAAAACAACAACGAGGTGGACAAATATGGCGATTTATTTACTGTATGAGCTTGTGGCGCCCTCTACGTCGAATTTTGCGTAATGTTCTCTATTGCTGAAGAGTGTGGAAGTCGTAGTGATCCTGTTGTATAATAAAACAATCGAAAACTCGTCTCGGAAGTTTGTAGTAGGTAAGCCATTTGTAATATGAATGTGTTTACATTGTTGCGATTCCGTATTCATTGGTAAGCTTGGCGCAATAACTTTAGTTTCAAAGTTGGTTACGAAGACACGTACTTAAAGAACAACTTAAGACACCGATAAACTAAAAATGAGGTCGAAACTGCGCGTTGCTATCTTTATGTATCACCTATATTAAATGTTATGTACAGACGTCAGCACGTCAGCAAGTGCCTTTAAACCATTAGGTTCAAGGCTGATTGTTAAATTTTGAGATTCGGCGGCAACCCTCTATACATTATTTATATACCTCTATATATTATTTCGTTACTAAAGACTGCTGACAGAACCATAGGATGCACGAGCAGAGTTTTAATTTGTAACTCGTGGTTTCAAGTTTTAACAACATACTTTGTCATCCCGCCACCCTTTTACTGGGTAGTAGCTTGAGGAAATCGTCACGGCCTTTATTATTTTTTTGGATAAATATTTTCCCCAGTAAAAGGGTGTCCGTAATACAATCATTTAAGATTTGCTCCTAAAAAGGAAAATGATTGTATGTTTGGCCGACAGCAGGTCAAGCCTGACACTGCCGGCAATAGTGCGCAGGATGGTCGGTAGCGCAGAGTTGTGGGACGCGGTGGTGTGATGGATGTGATGTCACAGAAGGAAGCTGCGGAACGGGAGAGGGAGATCTCAACTCCCTTTCCGGGCCGCAGAAGACGCACCGGGCGCCAAGAAAGGGCGGATAACGCCCTCTTCCGCCCCCCATGAATGGGTCCAGGGGCGAGGGACATGGGGAAATCCCCGCTCCCTATTTGATGGACCTAGAGGCGGAGGGGCCCGCGAGTGTCTGAGGCGATGCACGGGGTGTTAAACTACACCCCACTATCCCGTGCAGGAGACGAGGCCCTGACAGACCGGGCCAGCACGAGAGTGTGGGGCCGTGGAAGAATTTAAACGCCCGCGACCCCACGCGCGCTCGTGATAGAAGAGACACCGGGGTGGTTTTAGTCAGTAAAAGTCTGACAGACCCCGTCGCTCACCCCAGGGCGGCGGACATCCTATGAGGATTTCCACCCCGGAAAAAAAAGGATAGTTGAAAATTAATTACTGAAGACATGGCAGTATGGTCTTTGACCTTAGCCGGTTCCAAATGGAACAAACAAAACAAAAAAAAGAACTACTCTGTTAGCCATAGAGTTGAGCTAAGAGTTGACAGTTTGACACTGATAGTCAGTTGACAATTTGAGATCAATTGATATGTTTCTATCGAGACTTTTCGCTTTTAAAACTGTAATAATTAATTCCCACAAAGGCCATTAATTAAGAATTGATGATAATAATTAATTTTAAATTATATACTGTTTGGACCAGCGCGGAGGGAAAGGCCTTATCGGCTCAAGGCTGGAAGCTTAATATAACCATTTTTCATTGAACTGAACTAAACTGATATTCTCTATCACAATATGTGCAGTGTTATAGTTATTGGCAAACTAAAATTGTGGTCATCATAATCATCTTAGCGTTAATCCCAGTTGCATCCGTAGCTTCTCAGTTTTGGAGTCTAAGGTCTGCTTTACTAGTCTAACTGCTGATTTTGGCTTAACTTTGATATTTTCCGTGAAACGACTGCCGTCTGACCTCCACAACTCGAAGGCGATATCTAAGCATTGCAGTTAAACCAAGTGTTAGACTTTTGAGGGCTCCAAGTCCAACAACTCGTAACTACTGCCACTAGATGTTCGTATGGCAACCGGGACCAACGGCTTAACGTGTTTTCCGAGGCACGTGCTTTTATGCATACAAATATTTGCACTGTGTGGGGATCGAACCCGTGCTTCCTTGCGCAACGGCCGCGCAAATTAAAATTGTGGTGTTACGCATAAAAAAAAAGTTAATTTCAAGATGGAATTGGAAATGTATTAGATAGTTTATTTTTGTTAGTATAGGATCTGTGCTTATCGTATCTTTTGAGAATTATTCAGCTTTTCTGCTTCACATGTTCACTGTTTGTGGGATTGACTAACTGTAATGCCTTAGTTAATTTTTTAAACTGTTTCCTGGAGGATTTTATCTGAGGGTCATCTTTCCACGTGATCCCCACCAACTCCGAACATAGGAAGTGTCTCCTATTAGTCTGAGGTATGACTTTATTTAAGAAACCATGTCATTCCTCAAGTCGTCCCAATACAAATGAAATTAACTTTGTTGCCTATTAGTAGAACGAAGTTGTTATATTCTTTATTTAATTGTGTGCTTGTAAACTCTGGGTTCCTTCTAAGGTTGCTTTTGTAGGAAAAACACACTTATCATAATTTTTCTGTCCAAATCTTTAATTTGTTTGGGGTTGGCTAAATATGTATTTTTTCTTCCAAAACAAATAAAATAAATACCCAAATTTTGGCAACTGAGCCGGTATCAACTATTCTGCCAATGTCATGTGGAGACAGTCGAGCTGTTGAACTTTGTACTTCGTGGTTTCTAGTATGTATATATAATTATAATAGGATAACACAGGTGTAACTATCATTAATAATATAAACAACAGTATAACTATCTATACAACATGTATACTAACATATATATTTACAAAGAACAACACAATATATACATATATATTTACAAAGTTATTAATACTACACACCAAACTACAATTTGACCTTATTTAAATTTAAAAAAGTTGACAAGAGGTGGATTAATTTTGGAGAAAAATGGGTCAACAACGAATGGAAGTTAATGGGAAGAGGGATTTTAATTTTGGAAAGCTTATGGTACAAGTTGCGGAGGGTCTTTAGATCAATCTCCCTTTGGTGCAGCATCGTTGGTCGTGTTGTTGGGTTTAAGCTTCCTATACTCGCACCAATTTTTGTAACACCTATACTCGCGCACGGTGTCACAGACCGATAGTTTGTACCCCTACAACATATTTTTTTTAACAAGAAACACATAAACTATTACTATTATTTTAGAGTTTAGGATGTAATGAAACAAAACAGTATAACTAAAAGTTATTTTATTAATTATTTTACCGACTTATAGTTTTATCACAAATCAGTCTTAAAATTTAAACTTAAAGTACTAAAAAATTAAAATAAAATCTGAACTTCTTTTTAAAAACAAATTAAACTTCTTATTAATAACAACAAACATATCAATAAACATATTTATCTCTGTTTGACTTAATTTTGAGCCTCGCCATAGCAATCAGGGCATACGGTTACAGCATGCTCCAAACAAAAGTATTTTTTGCAGGTGGCACAGTTGTAACGTGTCTTGCGGTTTTTTTTTGAAGAGCAGTAGGTACCCACAACGACCTACTTTATTATTGTTAGATGTTGCTGTGCAGACTCAGGTCCATCTAATTTGCAAATTTCGGTGAGCCTGAGTCTTATGCTTCTCGGCAAGGATGAAATGAGAGCCCGTCGTCTAAGTTGCGGATTGATCAAATCGTATGCTAAGGCTTCAAGGAAGACTCGACGGCTAATTTTCTTGTTAGGGTTATTCTGCAGGTATGTTATAAACGTATTTATACCCGCTACATTCATTAGGCTGTAAAATATCACCATTGGCCATCTATTTGTCCCACGTGCGACGTTGTAAGTCTCACACATTTTGTCTACGCTATCTACTCCACCTTTGGTTCTATTGTAGTCCATTATAATTTCCGGTTTACCTGTATCTTCATTGATCTGGGCATCATCGTGCATGCTGGATACGAGAAGGACATTTTTGCCTTTTTTTAGTACATAGGATACAAGACTGCAATTGCCTCGGTGCCCGAATAAACTAGATTTTTCGGCTCTTCCTGGTATTTCCGTGAAATTTTTAGGCAATTCTCGTTTGTTTTTACGAATTGTCCCAATAACTGTCAATTTGTGTTGAGACGCAAGCTTACCTATCAACAGGGCCGTCGCGAGACTTTGCGGGGCCGGGGGCAAAAGGGGGCGCGGGGCCTGTACATATAATCTCTGCGCGGGTCTGAGGTATATAAAAAGTGCGTTTTCCTGCATTTGTTGGGAAAGGATTTGTTCGTTGATAGAATGAAAGACGTGGCTGTATAGGAAATCAATTTATTGCAAAATAGTTCACAAGAATGGAGCTCTGCGCGCTTTGGCATACGCAAAATTTGAAATTAGCTTATCCATTCTCAAAGAATGAGCTACCTCCCGTTCAATAGAAATCATAGCCAGATCATTAAGCCGGGCCTGGCTCATCGTCGAGCGCAGGTAATTTTTGATAATTTTTAGCTTAGAGAAGCTCCGCTCCCCTGACGCAACAGTCATCGGGATTGTGAGCATTATTCTTAATGCTATTGTTAGATTAGGATATGATTCTCGAATGGGGCCCAAGTACCTCAGTGCACCTAGTGCAGTGGTGACGCTAGATGGCACTACATACTTAAATGATTTCATCTCTGCAACGAAATCTGTTTCATCAATGTCCTCTGAATCTCCATCTTTCAAATAGATTGCTAAATTTTTGCAAAACTCTTCCAGTTTCTCATCTTCCTGATCAGATAGCTTGGACGGGTTAAAAAGAAACCCAAATTTACTCGCGTAGAATTCTATCTCTTCGAATCTCGATGACATACTAGTTAAGGCAACGTCAAGAATAGGTAGAAAATATCCTATCCTAAATTTCTCCTCTGCTTCATCCTGCAACTCTTGATGACTAACTTCCTCCGACCGATTAGGTTCTCTGGTACGCTTTTGCCCAAGTTGAGGTTTAGGCCTCCTGATTCGAGGCACTTTGAACTCTGACTCGCAGCCTAAAGATTCTACAAGTTCCCTCGCGGTTGTGAGCGCCTTTTTAAAACCGTTTTCTCGATAATCTTGAATGAAAGACTTAAGGCCCTGCAGATGCTGCAATGTCGTATCTAGAGTTGAATCGACCGCTTGTAACGTCTTGCTAACGCGATTGACAGCTTGCAATAAGTCATACCAAAGAACAAGCCCTAACACAAATTCGAGCGATTTTAGGGAGTGCTCTACAAGAGACAAAGCCTCAGACCTAACAGCAGGATCACTAGTAGTCTCAGCTATTTTTTCCAAAGCACTACAAACGTTGCCCAGTTGAAATCTTACGGTCTTGACACTCTCGACATGACTTTCCCACCGAGTATCTGACAAGGGTTTCAATGTTAGATTGGTACAATAAACCTTGAAAATGTCCCACCTTTTCGTCGAAGCAGAAACTAAAGTGTACAGACGCTGAATAACTCCAAAAAAAGTCATTGCCTCTTTGTGGCATGAAGCCATCTCACAAAGTACCAAGTTCAAACTATGAGCACAACACGACACGTGCATTGCTCGTTTGTTTATTTTTTTAACCCTGCTCTGAACGCCCTTCTCTTTGCCCTTCATGTTGGATCCATTATCGTAATCCTGAGCTCTAGCGTCCATAATTTCTAAATTATTTTTCTCCAAAGCATTTATCAGCTCATCCGTCAAACCCTCACCCGACGAGTCATCTACCTTTAAAAATTCAACAAACCGCTCAACAATATTTGGAATACCGGTCATATCGACGTAGCGGAGTACCAACGTCATTTGTTCCTGGTGGCTAATATTAGGCGTGCAATCCAGGATGATGCCAAAATATTTCGCAGCTCGCACTTCTTCCAAAATTTTCTCCTTTGTTGCCGTTCCTGTAAAAAAAAAATTATTAAATTTTGTCGAGACTTTTTGTGGGTCGGGATTGGGGGCAAGCCTCCGTGCTCCCTTTGAAATATGTTTACGTACCGATCAACGAAATCATCTCGTTTTGTATTTCTGGCCCCATGTAGTGAACGTGAGTTTTCTTGTCTCTGACGCGACGGAGGTGTTCTCTCATCGGAGGGTCAAACGTAGCCAGCATTTCCATGAGTTTCAGGAAATTCCCGTTGTCTCGTTCGTACAGAGTGGATGAAGAGCCACGAAAGGCCGAATTCGTTTCCGCCAGGTACTGGACTCCAGCGAGTATTCTTGTGAGCACATCCTGCCAGTGTTTTCTCTCTCGATCAATTATTCCTTCGTTTACCTTGTCCACAGTTGACTTCTTAGCCAAACGCTGTTCAAGCTCCGTCCACTCGGCAAAGTGTTTGAAATGCTCGGGGGAACATTGGTGTTTCCGAAGCCTTTCTGAGCAGTGCTTCCAATCTCTAAAGCCCTCTTCCTTGCTTAACGCACTGGTTCGAGTGTCGTGCCTAGACAGATCACTAAAAATTCAACAGCAAAAACAGTAAGCCGAGTCTTTCTGTTTGGAGTAAATAAGCCAAGATCTCTCGGACTTTTCACCATTAACCAACGTATAGCGACAAAAATCTTCGCTGAAACCGCGGCCTTCGCTCTTCGGAAAAATGTATGGCTTTGTAATTTTCGGAGGGCCTCTTTCGACCAAAATACGCTTTGTATTAGCATCGATATGACGTGGCCAATTACCGGGATCTTCCGAGACTATCGGTGGCTCCAGTGAGGGTCCTACTGCACTAGCCGCTGGTGAGGGTTCACGACTGCCAGGTGACTCTTCCATTGGTGGCGCCACCGATGTTGGTCCGGAGGATGGTGGCCGCGGTGGCTCCTCATGATTTCCCCTCTCACCGTCACCGGTAGAACTGGAACATGTGTCTTCAACGTTCCCGCTGCCAGATTTGGATTCTAGATGAGCAGGTCGTAGAAATTTGTTTATGGCGCCTCTTTGAGTTTCTATGAAGGCCTCCCTTTTCCTTTTGGCACGTTCTTTTTCCGCGCCGCTTTCGTATTTGCGCCCTATGTCTCTCTGACGACTTGTCATTTTGATGAGACCTGGAAAAGGCAAGTCTGTGAGTGCCAAAGGACATTAGAATTTGCTAAACAGCGCTCGAAATATTATCCTCGTCAAGGGAAGACAGTTTTACTTCAATCTCATCGTCGATGACAATAAACAATAACCTCGGTCTTGAGGGGGGGGGGGGGGGGCGATCCTACCGTCGGTCCCCAAAATTTGGAAACCGCCTGCCGGAAGGGAGGGGGGGGGGGGGGGGGGGTGGGGTGAGCATTATTTCAACTTATAGCGAAAATCTAGGTGTACCTTCACGTTACTAAACCAAACTAGCCAGCGCCTAATCCAACGGCTGAAAAGAACGATGTAAACTAACTTGTAAGCTGACATTATTTAATTTAATTTTTGACTTAGTCAAGACCACTGTAAGGTCACGTTTGATAGGAAAATGAGGCTAACCTCAGCAGATTATTATCGTTCCAAATAAATAGCTAGGTGAGATGTAAGGCAAATCTACCTAAGAAACTTTTCAAACATTCATTTACTTACCATAATTGGGAGATCCTCCAGGCAAAGGCGCTTCCTAAATTTATATCACGACTTACTGACACACAAGCGCTAAACTTCACTTCACATGACGATCAAAATAGCAAATAATATCTAACGCAATGATCGCCGTGTAAGCTCCTCCAGCCAAACAATACAGTGACACGCCGCGACAGGTCAGGTGCGGCGGGGGAAGCGGTGGGGGCGGTTCGCTTCGGCTCGGCTCGGCGTCGCTCGGCTTGGTTCGGCAATGGCGCGGCAGCGCGCATCGCAACGGTGCTCGGCTCATCGCAACAGAGCTTGAGTTTGAAACACGGGCGGGGCGATTGACTGGCTAGACAAGGGCGCCGCGAATAATATAATACGACGTTACGATTATTATTTGAGTACGGTAACCTTAAAGACACTATGCAGAATAATACTGGTTCTTTCGTATTTATTTTAAGCTCTTTCTTGTACTCTCCTGCTCTCCTTCTTTCTCCCTTTTCTTCTTCCTTCTCCTTTTTCTCTTTCTCTTCCCTCTCCAATTTTTTCGCTTTTTGCTTTGCGGGACGGCCCCGCGCTTCAGGCTTAGCCTGAAGCGCGGGGCCGCCCGAAGCGCGGGGCCGCCCGAAGCGCGGGGCCGCCCGAAGCGCGGGGCCTGGGGCGGCTGCCCCGTCGGCCCTACCCAAGCGACGGCCCTGCCTATCAATGGAATACTAGTGAAGAAGTTATCACATGTGATATTACGCCCAGTATTGTGAATATTTTCACTCAATCGCAAAACCATAGCCAAAGCGGAGTTATCAACTTGGTTTGGACCGTCTGGTTGCTTCCCAACATAAACTTCCATGGTATGGGTATAAAACATTTTGGCATCTGTCAACGCATAAATTTTGATTCCATATTTGTTGAGTTTTGATGGAATGTACTGGCGAAAGTTACAACGTCCTCTAAAAGCCTCTAACTTCTCGTCAATTGTAACATACTGAGACACGCTGTAATATTTTTTGAACGTTCCCACAACTATATCAAACAACTCTCTAATAGGTGCCAGTTTATCCAGTTGTATTCTCTCTTCTCGTGTATCTTTACTGTCAAATCTGAGACAACGCATCAATAGAAAGAACCTGGATAATCCCATAGTCAACGAAATATCTCCGGGGATGACCCGTCAGTTCTGAAAAAATCTTTGGCATTTAGACGAGCGTTCCTTCTGACTCCAGCAAATAGTAAAAGGCCTAAAAAAGCTTCAATTTCAATATTGTCTGTATCGGCGCAGTCTCTCTCTCTTGTGAAATTATGCTTCATGCGATTAATTTGTTCATTAGTGTACTTTACTATCAGGCTGATAGTGCCCTCCGAAAAAAAAGCCGCCACAGCTCACCTGGTTCCTTCAAATTTCTAGCTTCTCCTCTAGCGCCTGGAAGTTGAGTAACTATATTTCTAGCACATCGCCTAGTTGGGTTTGAGGCAGGAGATTTATTCCACCTTGTCTGTCCATCTTTTCCTAAGTAAAAATCATGGGATCGTTCATTATGTTCTTCCTCAGATATCTCGTCATTGTCATCGTCTTGCTCGGTATCGTATGTCTCTTCTTGTACCTCCACGTTATCTTCCACCTCACTGTCATTTTCGTCTTCATAGCTTGAGCTAGAACTTAATTCTTCCAGCAACAATCTGATGTGATCATCTTCCATTTTTATATGAATTAAAACCTAAAAAAGAATGATAAAATTGGTCAAAATATAATATAGAGCAACATACATACATATATTTTACTATATATACTTTATAAAGTAATCAAAGTCCGTAAAAAATATTCAAATGCACGAAATAAATTATATTAATACTTACACAAAAAGTTACACCTATACTCGCGTCGGTCTCGTGGACCGATTGGTGGCGAGTGCTACAACACGTGTGTTTCGCCCGAACGCGCGGCGTGACGAAGTTAGCCACAAATCCGGCAGCTAGCAAGGAACTCAACTTCTTAGGATTTACCTGCATAAAAATAATTACGAAAATGTGTTTCGTCGGTCTCACAGACCAACGCGCGAGTATAGGAAGGTTAACATTGCATCACCTCGCTCAACTGCCGTCTTCCTTCCTATTCGTTCAATCTGAGTGAATAGGTTCTTAATAAACTAGCGCGCCTTACCATCAACAATCGCATCGCTGCTTACCATCAGGCGGGATTGCGGTCAAGCGCTAGTTTATAATTATTAATGCGAAAAATATTCTGCTTCCTCAGCAGAAGACTTCTCCATGTCCTGATGATGCACTTGATGTCTGCTGACCTTGACTAGTGGACGGATGCACTAAAAGCACGTTCCTGATTTTATCTTTCACTTCCACTGGAATCTTAGTTTTTGTCAGTCTTGTTTTCAACCAAGAAATGAAATGAAATCGTTTATTAAGCAAGTAGGATCACCGATCACTTTTACACGTCATATGATTTTTTTCTTATTTTTTTTTTAAACTAGATGAAGCCGGCATTTCCTAACTGACTACCTCTGAGAAGAAATAGCCGAAACAAACTCAGGGATCATCGTCTTTTTTAAAGTCCAGACATTAAAAATGAAAATGTTTACAATAATTTACGTTATAATTACGCATATTGCTTAATAACAATGCCCTCTAAATAATCTGAGATTTTATAATACCCCTTTTTGCAAAGTTTGGCCTTTATATAGGTTTTATATCGTTTAATGGGTAAGTTTCGAATGTCCATGGGAAGCTTGTTGTAAAAGTGTATACATTGACCTATGAACGAGTTGCCTGCTCTGTGGAGACGAGTGTGATGTACAGCAAGATTGTGTTTGTTCCTGGTATTTATATTATGAATATCGCTTATTTTCTTAAAATTAGATATATTTTTATGTACATACATGAGATTTTCAAATATATATTGTGAAGCTACAGTCAGAATGTTCACCTCTCTGAACTTTTCTTTAACCCTTAGCTGGTTTCGCTAAAATTAGTAACATTATTGGTATCTGGGGTGAAATATGACCCCACTAAAAAAATATAAAAAAATAAAATGAAAAAACATTTTTTTTGTAATTTTTTGTTTTATTTATAGAAATACAACTTTGAATCTAGAGATCAATCAGTTTTTAAGGTATATTACAATCATAAATCACATTTTTTTTACTTATTTAAAACTAGCTTTTGCCCGCGACTTCGTCTGCGTGTAATTCGAATAAAAGCAAGGTCTTTATGTATCAATAACTGGTGCCCGCGACTGCGTGTGCGCAGTATTAGTATTTCGAGTAGCTTATATTAGCGTGAAAAGAACTAACATTATGACATTAAAATTATAACATACATAATTTTTGGGTCGTATTTGAAAAATATAACAGTCTGACAATATTGAGATGTTACATTCGCACTGTAATAACGTAACAATATTGTCAACATAAGAAATACAGTAATTAAGCACTGCAAACCCCTAATCATAGGCCTATAGGTAGCTACTGCAGTATGCTTCTATAAACTATATTTAGCGATTTTTTTCCTTCAGCATAAACATGCAGATTTTTCGCTTTGGAAACACGTGAGCAAGCCACATAGAGCTGACCGTGAGAAAAACATGGCGTGCCCAAATGTATGCCTGCTACCTTTAAGGTTTGACCCTGCGATTTGTTGATCGTCATTGAAAATGCGACTTTCAATGGGAACTGCAGGCGTTTAAAATTGAATGGAAAGTTGTTGGGTATGATTGGGATGCGCGGTATAAGAAAATTGTCTCCCTTGGCTTCTCCAGTTAAAATTGTAGCCTTCACTATATGCCTTCCTAATTCGGTAACTCGCAACCGAGTACCGTTGCATAATCTTGGCGCATCCAGGTTACGCATTAACAAAACGGGTACACCTACCTTTAATTCCAACTTGTGTGATGGCACCTCGGACAACTCTAAAGAGTTTAGGAGCTCTACGGGATAACTTGTAGTGTCATCGGATGACATAACTGTGTCAATGGAATTATACACTGATGTTTCGCTGTTTATTTCGGCCAATATTTTTTTATTTATTTTCGCAACAGTCTCATTTTTTGGTGCCAATATGGTTCTTTCACACAACCAATTTTCGTCAAAAATATTTTGTTGCAGATTCGGAAAAACTTGTTCAATAAGGTCGTTTTCTGTCTCCACAGCATGACAAAATTGCTGTGTGAAAAGAACCATACCTTCTTGGTCGGTGTTTAGGTGGCCTTCACCAATTTCTAGCAGTTTTTGAGCATATGCTCCTGATTCGACATCGCTGAATAACTGGACTCGCATGTTAGTGGTAAGATAAAGCTTTTCAACTTTAGACCACAGATATGAGTCTTTTAGACATGCGTTAATTTCATCTGCTGCAGTGCCTCTCTCGATAACAGGTAAAGTCTGTCTAAAATCCCCTGCCAATAAAACTACCACACCACCCATCAACTTTCGATTGCTTTGAATGTCTTGTAGACAGCGATCAAGCGCCTCGATGGCGCGTTTGTGTGACATAGTGCACTCGTCCCACACGATTAGCTTACATTGTTGCAACAGGGCACCGCGGGCACTGCTCTTACTGATGTTGCACATTGGGGTTTCTTCACTTGCCAGATTAAGAGGTAATTTAAAAACCGAGTGTGCCGTCCTTCCACCACTTAGTAATGTTGCAGCGATCCCAGAGGATGCCACAGCTAATGCCACATTACGGTCCTTACGAATTTTCGCTAGAAGCAAATTAAGTAAAAAAGTTTTACCTGTACCGCCCGGAGCATCAAGAAAAAAAAGGCCGCCTTCACCAAGCTCAACTCGTTGTGATATTTTGTCATAAATTTCTTTTTGCTCTGGCAGCAGGCGTGGCTCAGTTTCGCTGACCTGGGCATCTAATAAAGCGGTATTGTAGCTTAGTTCTTTAATCAAATCGGTCGACAGCTCTCCTCGTCGCTGTGGTGTGGGCATACCGAAATCGGACAATTTCTTTCCGGAAATCGTTATTATTTTGTCCTCTATAAGTGTCAGTGCTTCATTCAAACATAGATCATCGTTGACTTGATTCATCCTTTCAAATCTGTGTAAGATATCCTCTGATAACGCAGTTTTATACTTATCCCATAGTTGTAGAGGATTAGATAAACCGCAAGTGGTTATTAATAGTGCAAACAGCTCTTCTATTTGGGAAGGAGAACGACACAGCACGGCCTCTTCCATTGTGGCATCCCAGTGGTTGTCATCTTCCAACAACCCCAACTTCTCACATGCTTGTCGAAAAGTTTCAAGTTCTTGACCGTCAACTGTTTTTAGATCCAAGAAGTTAGTGGGGCCCTGTATTACATTCAGCAGCATTCGCAAACAGTAACATTCAAAGTTACTGACGTGCACTGTATAAATGCGCCCAAGAGTATCTCCTGCCTTCACACCTGGCCAACCGTCGACAGGGGTTCCTTGTAAACGACGTTTCCATTCTTTTAACGACACGTTCCATGTATAGTAGCGGGGTACATCAACATAAAGTAATGTTTTTGCAAATGCGTCATTTTGGCAAAGCAGGAAAAATGCAGTTAGCGTCGTTTTAGGTGGTGCGGCCATTCTCTCTCTAAAATTGTTTTCAGTGAAGTAAATCCGCTCACCATTGGGCAGATGTACCGCAAGATGAGTGACTGCTGGGTATCTCTCATGCAGAGGCAAACCCAAGATCCGCCACGCTGCTTCGTTGCTACTAACATATCGACCGGCTCGAAATGTTTGCACCTCATCTCTCGGGTCAACATTAACATTCCCTTGCTGTCGGATGTTAAAAATAGCCTGGTCGCTGCCTTTATTAATATATTTACAAATATATTTTATCGCCTGTACCGTATTGCAGAACTCTACATTTATATGGCAATTAAAAATTTTAGAGAGCAGAGGAGAATATGGGACAATCCACCTATTGTCAACCAAAACTTCGTGACCTCGGGTTTTTTGAATAATCGTGCGGCCCCCATCTTCTGGTGGTCTACGCCTGTACAGAGGATAGCCTTTGTCGTTGGTTTGAGTATCTTTTAAAAGCGCCCTTGGATATTTTTTGGTACATTTTCCTTCCTTCATGCAAGGTGATGACGAATTTAGTGCACCACAGGGACCGTGAATCATATTTTTGGTCACAGTATCATAGAGCTTTCGATCAGTTTCTGGATTTGGTATCTCCGCACTTATGACTTCGTCAATTTGATTAGGGCGTAATTTTTCCATCAACCACAGCAGTAAGTGCACGTGAGGCAAACCTCTTTTTTGCCATACAATCGAGTACATGAAGCACTTCACATCACCAAATATTTTACCTTTTGTAAGTAGAGCAACCAACTTTTGAACTTTTATTTTAAATACTCTGGCTGTTAAGTCGTGTCTGTCCGTTGAATTTTGACCTGGCATGAGCTCTGTAGTGATTTCTGGCCAGGCGGGATTACATGTCATTGTAATAAATAGATCAGGCCTCCCGTAGTTACGCACGTATGTGAACGCATCCTGCGTGTATTCATGAAGATATCTCGGGCTATTTACAAATGACGACGGGAGAATTACCATTTGACCCAAGTTATTTGGATTCAAATCCGCATCATTCCTTATCGCGTCTTGTAAATGTATATAATTTTCTGCTCGCAGTTTTGTTTGGTTCAAGGCAATAAACCTTAAGCGCTCACTCTCCACTTTGGCATACATGTCCACCAAAAACTGAAGAAGGAGAAGTCTACATCGAAGTAATAAATTAAAATCGTTGCGACGTACCATCATATGATACGCATAAAAGTCTTTACAGGACACTTTTTTATTTGGTATGGGTTGTTTTGTAACTGGGTTTGTCTGAGGAATATCAAAACTGTACCCCTCTTGTCCTTTCCAAAAAATTATCGGGTACTCGAGAGCGTCATAAAATCTATGAGTGTCCGGAACTCTAGTGAGCCGGTCATCATGCGCCTGAATAACGATATCCCGAGAAGCAGTTTGTTCACTACTAACTACTAAGGCAGCTATTTCATTTGTGGTCGGGGCATTGAATCTTCTTTCATGTTCACCACGTGGTACACGATCTGGGTGTATTACAACCTTGTAATTATCGCTAGTCACTCTATCTTTAGCCATTTTAAATTCATGTACTAAAATGTTGTGATTATGTAGAACTTGTTGTATTTTTTGAACCGTGTTTCTATCCAAACCTTGCACGTACTCAGAACGCCTATTAACTTGTGCTTCCTCATCGCCCATGAAATAAACTTGCAAAAATTTTGGTTGCGTATTGGTAGCAGGAAGCAA
Source organism: Sesamia inferens (assembly GCA_037179545.1). Classification (NCBI taxonomy): domain Eukaryota; kingdom Metazoa; phylum Arthropoda; class Insecta; order Lepidoptera; family Noctuidae; genus Sesamia; species Sesamia inferens. Next base: position 6,959,839 of record CM073935.1, on the reverse strand, counting down.
AGATCCAATTGTGTGGTATACTTGCCCTTGTATTGTAAAAGTCGGACAAAATCCTGGCATAGAAACAATATTATCCGCCCCAAAAGATGTCATGTGGAAGCACGTGTTGTATTTTCTTATGTTTTTTAGGAAACGGCGAGACTCATCTGTTTCATGAGAGAAAAGTTCTTTAAGCGGCTCAACTGGCTCATCTATTGAAGCAAGAGCTACTTTTCCTCCTGAACAACACATGCCCACAGCTTCTTCTTTCCACTTAAGAGCACCGCAAAATCTACATTCTTTGTTCATAGGTTCTATTTTTATAAGATTGTGGCTTCTGTAATCAAGTGTCTCGTCGTACTCAAATGCAGCTTTGTCGAATACCCCCCACGTGTTTCTTCTGAATATTAGACGTCGCTGTTGTGCCCTTTCAGCAACAGCGCGTCTGCGAGATTCAGCTTCTTCAACGGTTTCTGTAGCTCTTTGTGACGCTATGTAAGTTGCCTGCTGAAGAAGCCGAGCGTGGGACTGTTCAGGTGTCTCAGCAGCCCGTTGAGATGCCAGATATTCAGCGTGGTGTTGACGTCGAGCTTGGGACTGTTCAGGTGTCTCAGCAGCCCGTTGAGATGCTAGATACTCAGCATGCTGTCGAAGGCGGTTTAGAGACTGTTCTGGTGTCTCATCAGCTCGTTGAGATGCCAGATATTCAGCGTTCTGTTGACGTCGAGCTTGGGACTGTTCAGGTGTCTCAGCAGCCCGTTGAGATGCTAGATACTCAGCATGCTGCCGAAGGCGGTTTTGGGACTGTTCTGGTGTCTCGGCAGCCCGTCGAGATGCTAGATACTCAGCGTGCTGTCGACGCCGATCCTGGGACTGCTCTGGTGTCTGAGCAGCTCTGTGAGCTACCTCACGCTCCGCCTGTTCAAGCCTTCGCAGTTCGGCTTGTGGAAACGTCTCGTTAAGTCTAGCTACTTTCATAGATCGAGCTTTATTAGAGCTTTGGGAAAGATTAGACTTACGCTTTCGCGGCATAATTATTTCTTAGGAGGTACTTTTTCTACGATATTTTTATTTTTATACTTGAAAAATGCAAAACCTGCCTATTAAATCAAAATTATAGCTACATACTAATAATAATATAAAAAATAATTGTAATTTGCTGATTGAAAAACAAAATCAAGCTTTCGTTGTATTATTATTATTTATGCCTATATTATTATTACTTATACCTATATACAATATATACTATAAATGGACGCTGATAAACAACAATGTGTCAACCCACATGGAGTCCAATTCGAGAAAATGGCGTCTAAAGATTTCATACCAAATAATAGTTATTTGTTTGAAAAAAAATACATCAACTACTTATGTTCTATGTTTTATGAAAGGAATTATGACTTAAATACAGACCAGTATCATAAATAGACAAAAAACTTGTTAGTTTTTCTAAAATCTGAGATTATTTATTGTTGAAAATGTGGAATACGTTATTTTATTCGTAAAAGTATGTTAAGGAACTTAACACTATGTTGCTTAATCTGATTCCGCGATTTCATAACAGTGAAATGTGTTTCAAGGAACTTAAATGATTGTTGATAAAAACACGTCCTCGGATAAACATTTTTCCGAGTAAGGTTTGACTACTCTAGTTATTACTTTGAAGCGACTGTAGTCTGACCATCGTAACCCGAAAAGGGAATCAGACCAAATTGGATCATGGTTACATATTAAAAATTACCTGAATGTGCCGGTTTCCCTACGATGTTTTCCCTCACTGCCGAGCTAGTAGTATAAAAATGTTTGCTTGTCTAAATTAAGATCATACAGTAGTATATTTATTAAATTTGTATAAAATGAAACCCTTCTTATATCAATCCTTTTTATTACTAGCATTATTAAATTATTATTCCTTAGCTTATTAACTGTTTCAACAAAAAATAATTAAACCTTGCCTAACAAAAATTATAATTTTTAAACAAAACTTTAGTGACTTCTGAACTAAAAAACATCACAACAATCAAACATAAAACATTTAGTAATACTTACTTTATATAACTTTTTGTCAGTCTCATTGTAAATTCACTTTCGCTTAAAACTAATATAATTATCATTATTATGAGAATACAAAATTATAGAGGCAATGTATTATTATATTATTATATTTAGTATTTCTTATATTATGTGTTGATATCACTTAGTAGGAACATTTTTGAGTATTCAATTAAAATTATTATAAACCAATAACAATGTACTACAGTATCGCAAAGTATCTAGTTTTAAATCAAATAAAGAAGTTATAATAAACTATGCTTTGGGTGGCTCTATGACTAGCCTTATTTTTATTCAGTCTCATTCTAGAATCACTTTGTCTTAACCTAAATTTACCACAATCGCCGAAACTAAAATCAGTCTTCAATGTAAGTTTCATCTATATCGAAATCGACCGAATTTCCCAATCCATCAGCATCATCGACAAAATCACCCGGCGTTACAGTCCTCAAGAAACCGTAGAATGCTTTTGCATCTGATGGAACAAGTTTCATCAATTCTTTTAAATCTTGTATTTTTGCAGATGATAATTCGCGCCCATTTGGATAGAGAATAGGGAGATCTAATACAAAATTCGGTTTTTGTTTCCGATTCTTCGCACCTTTTGATATGTCAACCACCCGAGCTTCCTCATCGAGATTTGACTTCATGAAAAGTTTCGTAGGTTCTGAACGACGTAATTCAATTTCAAAAGTTGAAAGCCAAGATATTTTTTGTTTATCTACGTCGGATTTACGATTAGTAATAGAATTTTGTAAAGGGGCCACCGATTGAAAATCGTCCTTTTCAAGCCGAGTTACTACAAACTTGTTCTTACGTCGGCAGTTTTCCATGACAGCAATATAATCATCCGGTGTATATAAACGGAAATTAGACTTTAAGGCACATTCAACATCCCCGAACTCTGAGTCATTAGGTAGATAAGTATGTCCTGGCTGAAGGAATCTCATAGTAATTTTTTGTAGCTTTGCATGGCTATGTAAAATATGCAGAAGCATTAGCACCATTTTGATGCTTCGGTTTTGCCCGCCACATGAATCCGCCCAAAGTATCAAGTGAGTTACGTCAGGTTTCATACGCGCGCTAATAAACTTCTTTAAGCAAGACCCTACCTCCTGGGTACCACGTCCAGCTTCATGCTCTAGCCAAATATGGAAATATCCTTTTCCATCAGAACCAGAATGTATGCCTAAATTGTGTAGATTCAGTTGGCGCTTATAGTAAACAACACTTGTTGGTAAGCGTGGTAAACAATGAGTCTTTTCTAAATCAAATGTTAGAGTTTCTATTGAAGGATCGGTTTTAGCAGCAGTCAAGTCCTTTTTCATTTGATCTCTTAATTTGTATGCATGATCCAAATGATCCTGGTGTTGTTTTTCTAATGAAGACAATTGTTCACCCGTAGCAGAAGTTTTGTTTGCTTTGTACAAGTCGCATCGTAAACAGGTATCTTTTTGTGGTTTTTTAAATCTGAGGTTAAAGTCTTTGTAGAAAGAAAGCCTGAATCGAGAAAAACTTACAGGATTTGGGGTTTTTTCTTTGTAGAGATCATAAATCGTGGTCAAGTTCAAATTTGGAGCCAAAAAAATTGCTGATGTGCTATCTCTGCAATAATGTGAAGAATACTTAGGTAAAATTTCTATGAATTGTCGTATTTGTCGCAACTGCTCGTCACTAATTGCGTTTTTGCCTCCAGAATTAATACCTCTCTTGTCATTAATTGCAGCTTGCTCTCTATGTTTGTTAAGAGCCACGTCAATCCTTGATTGACTGATGCCAAGGGTTATTAGAAAAGCTTTCTTGCAGACTCCAGTATTACATAATTTATATTTTCTACTAAATGTACGCTTAGAATTATTGGAATAGCTTCTTTTTTTATTAACTTCAGTAACGCTTCCCTGTAAAATCGCGCACCTTGCTTCATAAGAGCCAGAATTCCAGAATTTTTCGAATTCGTTAGTACGCTGTTCAATAGAATTTTTTTCAGTACATTTTAATGGACAACCACAATTGCTGTCGTTAAACTCTTTAGCAGAAACGTGTTTCCCTCTCGCACTAAAATAATCCTGATTACAGTTTGCTTTCTTCTTTCTAATGCTGCTATTCTGATCTATGTATTTCCTCTTACGTCCTTTCCCGGGTCTACCATTGTATTTTGTTGATGACTCAGCAGAATCACTATTTCGTTCATTTGTTTCGGGTATGTAATCAGGGTCTTCAACGTTATTGGAGTTTTGGTCAACTATATTTGAAATATCATTTACATCATTCGATTCAGCTATATCCGCCTTGCTATTCTCGTCATTTTCATTAGCCAGTGTCTCGATTGGTTGGTTTTTATCAGCATCATTAGGGTCAGAACCATTTTCTTCATTAAAGTTAGTAATGATCTCCATTTGTAAGTTGCTACCATTATTTAGGTCATCATTTGTAATATCTAGATTGTCTAGATTGATTGTAGTTAAAGGGCTTAAAGGAATCATTTCCATAGTATTATTGTCAATTACATTAGTGAAATTCTCGCTTGGTTGGTTTTTACCAGCGTTACTGAAGACTGAAACATTTTCTTCATTGAAATGTATAATATCAACTTGTTGGTTAATATCATAACTGTTTTCCTTATTTAGAATCGTTAGTTCATCTTCATTAACAGACGGTAAATCAATGGTAACTACAGTGCTTAAAGGAATAATTTCCAAAATGTTTTCTCCATTTTCATTTAATGTTGCGATTTGTTGATCTGCATTGTAGTTATTAATTGAGGGATTATTTTCTTTATTGGATTCCGTAAATACCTCTATATGTTGATCCTTACCGTTAATTTGGTCTATGTTTTCAAACTCCGGATTCTCTTCAGCAATTGACGAGAACAACATTCTAAATGATTCTATAGAACTTGTGGGCATCAAATCCTCATCAAATGTTTTTTTATTAGAGTTCGCAAGATCGACCAGAAATTGACCTCTTGATTTTGGCGGAGACATCTTCCTAAAACAAATGAAAACAAAATAGTAGGTATTATTGGTCCATAAAAATAATACTTAAAAGAGTGTATAACTCAGTAGGCAAACAATTTTAGTGTGGATATTGTCGGATCCGCGATTGAAGCGAGTTTTTCAACAATATTTTAAAGCATTTAAAACATACATTCTTCGTCGTAACAAGTATTTTCCATTTAGTAGCAATATGTTAAGTACCATAAATTATGCGTTAAGTCTTTCATGCGTAGTCATATACGTTTAGCAATAATAAGTTAAGTGTCATAGTAGTACTACAAGAGCTATTTTGCAATTAGCAACAATCGATCAAGTGTACAATTGCTTTATTTCGTTACAAAAGTGACAATACGGCAATTCAAATACATTAAATTGATTAAAAATTATACTTTGGCTTCCAAATAAACATTAACAGTATTAAATCGATCCTCTTTCTACCATAAACCGGTAACCTAACCTATAAAAAAACAATCTCAATTTATAGCAATATTATTGACTTACCTTGATCACTTCAGTATGTATTGCACTCAAATAATGTTCTTCAATTAAAGCACGTGAATTAATTAAGAATTTCATTAGTATTTTATTTTTTTACGCGAACACTTCTGTTTAACGCAACGTCGAAAAACTGAATGACAATTAGCAACACTGTGTCAAGTCCCTTAACATCTGTAATGCAACGGTAGATGGATTGTAAAGTATTTAAGAGACTTGATTGAATGTTGCCAGATGCTGTATAAGGGATTTCCTAGTTGTGTTAAAAAAAAAGTCAATTTTTTCTGTACTTGTTGGATTTAAGTAACTTGAAACACAATTGCTAAATACGAAATAAGTGGTCTTTTATCAGAATACATAGATATCTCAGAATTTGGCTTTTTGAGGGTTGACACATTGTTGCTTATCAGCGTCCAAATATTAATGGACGCCAAGAAAAAACAATTGCCAACTTATGTACCTAATTAAAATAAAAACATCTGTGAAAAATGCAATATCTGCTTATTCAATTAAAATTATAGCTACTTACTAATTAATAGACAGGCAAAAAATAATTCTAATATTATTCTATTACTATATACACATTATCCTTACTTAATTACTATAAATGCAAATCGCTAGTGCCTTCAAAATTCGCAAAAAGAACACAACCGTCAACGACGTCTGCCCTCACGCGTCTGCCCGCGTTCGGGTCGCGCACTCAGCGATGAGCGACTTCTCCTCCCACCTCACCGCGACCGACCCCGCTCCATTCGCCCGCCGCGCCGCCCGTCGGACCGTAACATACCATAGTATCGCGCGTTCGGTTTGTCATCGTCGTAACTATTAAAATATTTATCCAAATGATGTATTGTGAAGGACAAAATTTATCTCCTTTAAATACCAAAAGCGATAAAAGTATTCATTTTGATAAGGATCCATTTATTACTACCAAATGTGCATAAGAAATAAATTATCAATTTTTATTGTATTTATGGTTCACTATTTTGACAATAATGGCTTACTCATAAAAGATATATATGGTGTCGCAGAATTTTTTGTAGGACTATTTAAGATAAATATTTTCACCATACATTATATACATGTAGCACTAACTGTTTTTGCAGCACACGCCTGAATAGCTCGCAGATTGCAGAATTTTTTCAGACTTAAATGACATTTATCGTTATATTTTGGACAATTCACACAATATCTTTATAAATTATAGCCTATGTGTTATTCTGATCTATAAGCTACATTACTGTAAAGTTTCATTAAAATCGGTTTAGTAGTTTTTGCGTGAAAGAGGACCAAACATCCATCCAAACAAACTTTCGCCTTTATAATATTAGTAAGGATATTTTAATTTTTTTGTACTTAGTTAGGCACTTGTTACTTTAGGAACTATTTATTATATAAAAACGTAAACATAACTTAAATTTCTTTTTTCTCATAGTTTTCTTATATAATCTTAATAACAAAAATTAGGAACTTCTTTTAAAATAAAAAAATAAAAATAAAAAACTGACAACGCAAATCAAAAGTCTAAAAACTACCCCTAAAATTCTAACATTTGGTACAAGTGATTGCTTTGGCAGTATGCTCTTTACATATAAAGAGTAAGCACTTGCTACACTTTTTGGTACACTTTACGTCTTTTTTGCGATCACATAAGTAGGTAGCACCTACCTCTCTTGCGAATATTGATTTGAGGTTCAGCAATAGGTATATCTGGTTCGGGTTCCACATTTTCCTCTTGGTGTTCTTTCATAAAATTTTCTATACGCCTTTTTAGGTCGGCCCCAAAATTTGAAGATTCTTTCTGTCTTTCTTTTACAAAAGGTGTAACTAAGTTAATTCCAATGTTTTTTATGTAGTTTTTCCTTTTTAGGCGCTTATTTGGGTTTGCAGCTTTCCATAAAATGAAACCATTTACCATCGAAATATTCAATATAGCCGAAAATATAACGCATGGCCACCGTTGAGTTCTTCTGGCCACTGAATAATTTGCACATTTTTGATCAAGTGTGTCTACACCTCCTTTGGTGCTGTTATAAAATATTATGATTTCCGGCTTACCGCTATTTGTATCAATAGATTGATTGTGGTGCATGGTGGAAATCATAACAACACTTTTATTTTTTTGAGGAACGTACGACACCAATGTTTTGTCGTTGGTAAATCCGAATAAAGTAGAGCCTATAGGACGGGTTTTATGTGGTAAGAATTCAGGCGGTACCTCTCTTTTATTTTTTCGCACAGTTCCAACATAAGTCAATCCATTTTCTTTCAATTTGTCAACAAGCTCAATTGATGAAAACCAGTTATCACCTGTAATATTTCTATAAGTCCCCTTCACAGGATCCGTTAACGTCAAAACAGTTTGTGTAGGTATAGAAAGCCCATCTCTTCTGTTTGTTTCAGTCTTTCCTGTATAAATAAACGCATTATACAAATAATGTGTTTTAGCGTCGCATAAACACAACACTTTTAGGCCGTATCTTGCTGGCTTAGATTTCATGTACACTCTGAAAAGACCTCTAAATGGGCACAACATTTCATCTACAGTCATGTATTCCGAGCAGCTATAATTTTTTTGACAATTTTCAATGAATTTGTTGAATATTTCAGAAATAAGGGCAGCCCTGTCGGTTTCTTTTCTTGCTGCTCTTGTATCGATCTCATCAAATCGTAATGCTGATAAAAGAAATAAAAACCTCTTTAGAGACATAGTTACCCGAAATACGTCGCGACCTGTACCATCTGTGGCCCACAAACTCTCAACATCTTCATGGCCAGATTTGAAAACACCGGCAAGTAGTATAAGTCCAAAAAATGCTTTCATTTCTAATAAACTGACATGATCAGTATGCGCTCCCTGGCTTGAATACTTTTCAGTGAATTCAGTAATCTTTTTGTTTGTGTGCAAACATACAATTTCAATGAGATTATCAGGAATCAATAATTGCCAGGATTCAGTCTCTTTCATATTCATTTTCTCACGCGCTTCTCCAGCGAGGCCTGCACGATGTGTGATGATATTGTGTTGTCTAACACGCGACGAGCTAGGCGGATTTTTAGACCACTTGAATCTATTCTTACCCCTATAGTATCCAGGAGTTCGTACCGTTTCTTCATCTTCCTCACTGCTGGAACTTGAAGATTCCGAATCTGTGCCCAAAACACTTTCTTCGGAACAGCGGACGGTCTCTGCGACCTCACAGTCGCTAATCTGCTCATCATCACAGACTGCTGTTGTGGTCGCCCGGGCGGAATCTAAATCAGATTCTTCATCCTCATCTTCCAGAAGTTGTGAAATTCGGTTTTCATTCAGAAACCCCGTCATTGCAACGATATTTTCCTAAAATAACAAAAAAACCGTTACATGCGCGCGCAAAAAAAAACAGCACTTTTGGTGTCGGGGGTAATTTTTGACCCCAACAGTGTACGTACCTCCGCTTCCAGCAATGGTAGAGCGACGTGCGTCCGTCACCCGCCGCACCCCGCGACGTAGTGAGATTACACCGACGCGCAAGAGTATACCTTTTTAAACAGGAAAGATATCTTTGAAAATGTGTGCGCCTGGGGTAATTATTGACCCCCGAAACCAGCTAAGGGTTAAGAGAATCTCTAGGACCAAGGTTGTAAATGGCTCGAACAGCCCTTTTCTGTAAAACAAAGATGGTATTGATGTCCGCACAAGTTCCCCAGATAAGAATCCCATAAGTCTAATTGTTTATTTTAGTTATTTTCATAGTCTTATCTATGAAAATAACTAAAATAAACAATTCTGGCTGTATTCAAATCAGTTATCTGTCTAATTTCTTAACAGTATAAGCGCCAGAACTGAGCCAACCCGACAGCTTCTCAATGTGAGGACCCCATTGTAACTTGTCGACTCGACAGGGATCAACTCTACTCCATTCAGTTGAACATTGGTACTTAGCTGCCTGACATTTGGCGTAGAAAATTTAATGAATTTATTTATTTTTTTCATTCAAAAGAAGGTTATTTACATTAAACCAATGGACAACTTTCGTAAGTGCATTGTTAACTTCGTCAAAATTTGCTAGCTGACGCTTGACTTTAAAAATAAGAGAAGTGTCATCCGCGAACAATACTATGTTGTGATTATCCCTCACGTGATGAGGTAAGTCATTAATATAAATTAAAAACAAGAAAGGACCTAGAATTGAGCCCTGCGGAACGCCCATGGTGACCATAGAACCTGCAGATTTGTTGCCATTAACATCAACCCTCTGAATTCGATTATTCAGATAAGAAGTCAGAAGGTCGAGAGCTCTGTCCCTTAAACCATAATGGTACAATTTCCTAAAAAGAGTATCATGATGTACGCAATCAAAGGCCTTTTTTTTTTTTTTTTTTTTTTTTTTTCTCGAGTGGAAATGCATTTACGCACCATACCCGTCGCTAGCTAGGCGACGAGCGTGTGTGGGACTCGCCCGGCCGAAGCCGGGAATACCCACTAAAACCACCCGGTTACCGTCGGGCCCTGTATTGAGAGTGTCACGGGGCCGACCCGAAGGCCAAGTACTCCGTGCCACTCTCAGGGCTTGCCGGCCCTCCCCTGTAGGGCCGGTTTCCGCGCCAAAGGGGGATTACCCGGTAACGGAATAATCCCCAGACGTGGTGACCGTTGTGCAATGCACGTGCGGGAGCTACCCGCACGCGCTGGTCACACCCTGGGGCTAAAGGAGGCGGGGGTTCGTCCCCCGCCTTCTTCGCCCCACCCGTCTACGCCGGAGGGGAGCGGCAAGTACGTCCTCTTCCCGCTCCCTCTCCGCAGCCTCCTTCTGCAAGAGGACGGTCTCGCAGAAGGAGGCGGCAGCCTCCCATGCCGTCTCACTTTCAACCATGGCTCGTACCATGGTTGCCAGTGAGAGGCGTCCGCCTCCGAGCGCCGCAACGAGATCGCGGCGCTCGTTCCGCCAGGCCGGGCACTCCACCAAGGTGTGCTCGGCCGTGTCGTCGGGGGAGTCGCAGTGATGACACCGCGGTGACTCCTCCCGACGGGCGACCCGGTGCAGGTAGTGACCGAAGCAGCCATGTCCGGTCAGTACCTGCACCAAGCGGAAGGTAAGGCTGCCATGCCGGCGCCCAACCCATCCCTCCAACACCGGACGAATCGCTACGCAATCAAAGGCCTTGGACAAATCACAAAAAATACCAAGAGCATCTTGCAATTCCTCCCAGGCCCCAAATATGTTCTTTAGCAATGCCACGCCCGCATCTGTAGTTGAACGACCCTTTGTAAAACCAAATTGTTTCACGTGCAATAAATTATATAAGTTGAAGTGTCTCAACAACTGTTTCAAAATTAATTTTTCAAAAATTTTGCTCAAAGTTGGTAATATCGAAATTGGCCGAAAATTCGTGGGATCAGTTGTACTACCAGATTTGAATAGTGGAATTACTTTGCTAAGTTTCATCAAATCAGGAAATATACCAGATGTGACACAAGAATTAAAAACAATTGCTAAGAAAGGTGCGATAACATCTATTATTGAAGCTACAGTATATACGGACAAACCCCAATGATCGGCAGTTTTTTTTTTACATCAAGATCCTTAAAAGATTCTATAATATCTTTCGCAGTCACAAACGTAAATTCAAAGTGTTTGTCACATTCTGGAACACATTCTTTTAGTATGGCGTAAGCAGAAGTGGAGGAAGAAGACAAAGTTAGTGTTGTTATTATTGGAATATTAGTAAAAAAATTTTCAAACTCAGTTGCTACCTCCAAGTCCGCCTTTATATCTTCATCGTTAATTTTAAGATGGAAATCGCGATTTTGTACTTTGGTTCTTCCAGTTTCAGAATTTATAATTTGCCAAGTTGTTTTGATTTTATTTCTAGAAGATTTTATTTTATTTTTAATGTGTATGGCTTTTGCTGAGGAACAGACTCTCTTAAAGTTTTTGAATATTTTTTAACAAATTCTTGAAAAGTTTCGTCATGGTTATATGTTTTTTCCTGATACAATTCATAAATTTTTTCCCTGCTTTTATAAATACCTGGGGTTGCCCAGTCACTAAATATAATGCGGTCGCTAACAGGCAATGTTTTTTTTGTGAAAACTTTCATAAATTCATAATTAATCAGGTTAAATAGTACACTATATGCATGATCCGGGTTAGTGTGATGAGGCAAGCCCGGTAGCTTTTCAATTAAATTATTTTTAAATTGTCCTAAACGATTTTCATTTACAGGAACAAAACTCACAAGTTTTCTTTGAGCTTTGACTTCACTCTTCTGAGGAAAAATAACTAACTGGCCACAGTGATCAGAGTCTAACTCATTTATAATTAAATGGTCAGAAGGTCTTAGGTTAGTAAAGATATTGTCTAAACAGGTGGCACTTGTGGCAGTTATTCTAGTCGGCTCAAAGAATCTTGCGTACAAATTATAAGACTTGAATAATGAGATAAATTAATTCACTGTAGTCTGTAGCTGATTTCTCTAGAACATTAATGTTGAAGTCTCCACAGACAACAACTGTTTTGTTACTATGACAAGCCTTTAATAAAACTTCCTCCATATATTTTTCAAAAATATCATAGGAAGCACATGGGGGCCTGTAGACACTTATTACAATGTTCAAGCTCGATGCAAGCAATTTCAATAACTCGCTCAACAGAGTGGCTTACAATATCAGCCCGTTCTTTAAATTTGATATTGTTACGAACAATTATTAGGGAGCCACCCCTTATCATATTCACTCTGCTGAATGAGCTACCAATCTGATGGTTATTAAAGCTGAACATGAACTGATGGGCTTTTAACCAATGTTCAGTAAGACAAACAATATCAATATAACTACAGTTCATGAACAACTCCAATTCTAATTGTTTATTTATCACACCCTGTATATTTTGATGAACAATTTTAAGGTTATTATTATTGATTATATTTTGAAAATCAAAATTTATTGGGTGTGATATTAATGTTTCTAGGTTCACATCTCTGCTAGAGTTCAACTCTATTGTCTCAATGTCCCTTGATAATGGGTACATGTCTAATTCATTATTCAAAATAGTGCTAGAGGTTGACTCTATTGTCTCAAATTGTAATTTAAATAACTTGGAACAAATTCCAAGATCTGCTCATTACCACTAAGTGTATTACTTAACTGCTCAATAGAAGCAGCATAGTTAGCCAAACACTTGGCTGACTTATATATATATATAGTATGATAGCGATTCTGCTACCTGTCCGTTAAAAAAATTACAAAGATAATAGTTATCTTTGGTCGTAAAATAATTTTGACTAATGAGTGCATTAGAGTCAATAAATTCAAATTTTTCGTTATACAATGTCATAGTTTGTAATGTCATATTACGCTATATCTAATTCTGTTTTCGGTCTGTGACAGGCCATTGCCATAAGGAAAGGCAAACAAAACTATTTTGTTTACATTTAATGAGGCCAGATTTTCAAAATATTTCTTTATCTTTACACTGTTTGCATTTCCCCTTCTCCCAATCAACATAACAATATTTGTGGATGGACTGTAATTACCACTTATAACTTTATCTATAATTTGACTATAAGATGCTTCAGGCATACAATAATTGACTACTTGGTCATTTAAATGGTGTTGTAGTGTATGACCCATATTTTTACCCATTTCATCGCAGTACATCAATATTTTGTTTTCAGAATTAATAATAACAAATAAAATGTTAAACAATAAGTTTAACATTTTATTTGTTATTATTAATTCTTCTGTGTTTGGTGTGGCGAGGGAAGTACTGCTGAGACTGTCAAACAACTCCACAGTATAAGTCACTGATGGAGGAGACTCATTTGAGACAGCTGACCGTGAACAGCCTGATGGATCATGATTACAATCAGGTGTAAGATTGTTTGTTAAGGAGTTAAACATTCTCTCATTTTCACTACACTGTTCCACCAGACTGTTCATTGCCAGAATATACTCTCCTATTTCCTTTTGAGAAATCTCATATTTAGATATAACACTATTCAAGGAATCCTGTAAGCGGAGATTCTCTGACTGTAATTGTTGAATTTGAGCCTCATAATTATTTTTAATGCTTTCTAATTTTATACTATGCCCACTAATTGTTTCTTTTAATTTTTGAGAACTTTTTAATGCATTGAAGCTTTTTGAAAAAGTATTATTTGTTATTTTTAATTAATTTCTGGGTTTTTCTAATCATTTTATTTATTTTAATGTATTTTTTTAACTTATTTTTACTACTATTTACAAATTTAACTTGAGGGTTTGATCTTATACTATTATCACAAGTAAGATCAATTGTCTCAATGTTATTATTACTGTTTATGTTGCCCAAGATTGAGTTTGCAGAATGCAACGGAGTGGTACCAACCAGTTCATCAAACAGAGCATGAGTCTGCGCTGTCTGGAGTCTCCGGCTAGCACTCTCCACCCAACTAACATTTTTGTCATATAATCAAACATTTATATGACCTTGAGTCTTATTAAAGTTGTTTTACAGTATTTTTGTTAACTCTTAGTCGTGTACTGGTGCATTATGTGTCCGATAGTCATATACGCTTTTCGTTGTATAATAATGTCGTATAGACGTTATTGCGACCTTTTTATACAACCGTCATATAGTAGTGTCTACGACGACTTCTATAACACTAACTTATACAACTTTTCGTCGTGTTAACGTTTTCATCGTATAAACGACGTAATAGGGTAGACTGGGTACGGTTGTGTCAATTTTCAAATGATTGACTATAGCTTTTTATTTATGCTATTAATCTGAACAAAAAATGTATTCTAATGAAGTTTATTCATTGCTTAACGTATAAACATGAAAGTATATGTCTAAATCAAATGGTTAGTTCATAAAATGAAATTTAAAAAAAAAGGTAAATTGTCACAACCGTACCCACCCCAAGGGCGGTTGTGACAGTACTGGGGGTCAATAGTGACACGATAAAAATACTGTAATAAGATCACAAAACAAGATAAAAATACTCTAAAATGCCAATAAAACACTTTAATTGCAAATTTTTTTTTTTTTTTTTTTTTTTTATATAATAATCAACTAAATTATACTTTCCTAACAAAAGAAATAAAATCTTTGAACATTTTAATTTCTTACAACATATAAGGCACTATAGGATCTTTGGTTACAATCAGTAGTCTTCATTAGTACAGTCAGTCTTCATCTATACCCACTATTTAAGTACCTTAAAGTATTTATAACAGTCTGCACTTAAAATTAGTTAAAGCGGACTTAACAAATATAAATATATTAATCATGTTCATAATCACATTAGAACTTAAACTCTATTCTATTTTGAAACTAAACTCAAAACATAACAACGTGCTCAAAATCTTTTAAACAGGAACTCAAATATTTTTTTAGAAATGTAGCATGTGAAAATTTATAAAAGTAAGTTTGACAACTAATCTAATCCGACTCATCACAGTTGTAACAAATATAATACCGACTACCATCTGTACAGTCTACATGGGCCCAAAGGTTACACTTTCCTTGGCATTTAATCCATTTTTCGCCAGGCCTACTTTCAGAATATGGACCAAGGCATACCAAACAAAAATATTCTTCTTCATCTGATATTGACGGTGATTGTTTCCTTTTCGTTGCTTTACCTTTTCCTTTTCCTTTCGGCTCATTGAGATTTTTTTTGATGCCCTTTGCCTTCAGTCGTTTTTATTTTGCTTCATATTCTTGCCTGACTGCCTCTTTTTCAGGCGTGTCCGTGTAAATCGTAGACTTCTTGGTTCTAGGTCCTCGCGTTTTTCTTTGGGAAGCTTTTGGAAAAGGCCGAACAATTTCAGGAGAAAAAACTGATGGTATGGCAGAAGTAGATGGTTGAACATTGCTAAAATTTTGGCTTGGTGTATTGTCTAATATAGAAGGTGAAAGTGGTGGACTTTTATTATTAGGTCCAAAATTCTCAGTAACAAAATTTTCTTCTTGAATACAGTCAAGGTTGGCAATATTTACTAAAAATGGTGCTATGGGAGCATCCTCTTGATTGTCAGGGATTGGTCTGCTTATTACAGGTGATGGTGCTGCAGGAGAAATATCTTCAGTGTCTGTTCTGCTTGTTGTGTGAGATGGTATTACAGAAGCATTATTTTCAATGTCAGGATTTGGTCTAGTTCTTCCAGGTGACGGTACTGCAGGAATATTGTCTTCAGTATCAGGGTTTGGTCTGTCGGTTACGAAAGAGGGTGCAAAGTCAATATCTCCGAACAGATTACGGTTGTATGGATATATCCCAGTTTTCATAAAACCAGCCTGTATGTTCGCCTGTGTAAGAGCCAGAGGCATAGCAATTTTGATGATACCTGGTATATCATATATTGTCATCGTTATACCAGGGTGGCTTCGCATCCATCCATCGCAAGCGGTGTTAATAGCTTTTTTTAAAGGTCCGAAGACAGACCGGTCGAGAGGCTGAAGCTTGTGAGAGCAATGTGGGGGAAATGAAAGTAAAGTGATCCCGTTTTCTTTACAATAATCTAAAGTATTAATGGGAATGTGCGATGAATGATTATCAAGCACGAGTAACACTTTGTGAGTTAGTGAAGCATTACAAAATTTCTTAAAATGTTTAAGAAATTCTAAGAAGGATAGATCTTGCATCCAGCCGGAAGGGTTTGCAGCTCCAACAGATCCAACTGGTCCGTCCCTCACAAAGTGGTCGTGGTAACGAACACGAGGGAAAATAAAAAACGGAGGCATGGTATATCCCAAGGCGTTCACTGCAAAAGCTACCGTAACTAACGTGCCCCGTTCAGCAGAAGTAACGGCTCCCACTTGCCGCGTACCACGTCTTGCAATGACTTTATCAGGTTTTTGGACCATAGTGACGCCTGTTTCGTCGACATTGTAGATATCCTGTGGCTCGTAAGGATGTCTATCCATAACAACTTGCAAGTTGTCGTAAAAAGCTTCCACATTTGTTTTATTAAAACTAGTTGCCCTTGAAAGGCTTGTAGCTTGAGCTAGTCGAACAGATAGAGAAGGATTTCCATTCAGGAATGAACGGAACCATTCTTCGCCTGCCATCTCATTCTCAGCCCAAGTAGCAGGTCGCTTTAGGTTATATTGAGTTGCAAGCTCAAAAGCCAACTTCCGCACCTCTTTTGGAGTAAGTCCGAAATAAATGTCCGCGCAACGCTGTAAATATTTTGACAACTGCTGCTCTTGTTGTTCGGAAAACACTTTATTGTGAGCAACATACCCCATGCTAATGCTATTGTTTTCATTATCGCCCGTGCTGGCATTATCGCGTTTTCGAACATACCTGAATAGTGACATGCGATTAACATCATGCATTTCCGCAGCTTGTCGCAAAGAAGTCCCGCGTTTAGTTTCCTTGTAAGCATCTTCATACTGATTCAAGCTGCACTGTGCTCTTGTAGTCTTTCGTTTGCGTATTCGAGGCATCTAAAACAATAAACAACCGCTTTTACTTATGTCACAACCGTACCCAGTAAAAATGTCACAACTGTACCCACAGATCGTTTTAATAAAAGAAATACCACCACGTCAAAACAAAATGTAACCACTGATATTACACTGCTACTATTTGATTTATATCAATGAACAACACTCAATACCCTATCAGTATACATGTAATGGCAATTACGAAATAATAATGAATCAAAATACTTACTTTTTGCGTTCAAAAATCAAAATGTGCTCCTGGTCACGTACACTCTGCGCGTCGGATGACGCAACACTGTGACACAGGTTGAGACGTGCAAGGTGCCCGTCTTTCCCCTTGCACGCCCCCCGCTAATCCCTATATTTTCGACAATACAGCGACTGTCACTACCGTACCCTGGCACAACCGTACCCAGTCTACCTACTGTCAATTTTGTCATATAATTACCTTTTAAACAACTGCTATACTGATAATAATTGTTTACACGTAGTATTTGTAACCATAAGTCGAATAAGTATTACGAGAGCAACCTTTATACAACCTAAAGTATTAGGGGGAGGTCCCCCGGTTTCAGACACTTAAGGAATAGTTGAAATAAATCGAAGACATTTAGTTATGTAATTTGTTTATTTACGTAATTATTACTCTCAACTATATACTTAATCATCACAGGTATATAATCAGTCTCAAATGTAATTTGAAATGTACTTATTAGTAATTTGAAACTAACACTGTGAAAATAACACTCTGGAAAAGGTCCCCTACTACCGGACGGTATTCTTTTCGTTAATTATTTGACTTCAAACTTAATTTTCATTAATAAATAATATAACAAATGAAAGTTTAAATAATATAAAAAAATATATAAAAATCTTAATCAACTTTGGCAGTGACCAGTAACATTTTCTTTATAATCTTAAAGTTTTAATCTTACAACCTACAAAAATCACAAATATAGCAATGTGAGCCATTTTCAGCATCAGCACACGCTTCATGAACCCATTCATTGCAAGCTTGACAGCGGATCCAATCTTCTTCATTATTATCTTGGCAAATCAGACAAACTGTTGTATTTTTGGTCCCTAATGTTGATGACTTTGGTTTTGCAAGAACTGTTTTGTTTGGTGTTGCTGTCAGTTTCTTGCTTTTTTTATTTTTGTATGGTCGTTAGTTTTCTTGCCTTGAAACTGTTTTATTTTGACCACAGTAGGCTTGTTCTTTAATGATTTATTTTCAGCAAGCGCATTTTTGTAAGGGGAGGATGTTAAGATCTCACTTTTCTCAGCCTTACGTCGACGATATCCGGCTCTTTTTGCTGCATCGTTTGGAATAGGAGACAACTGATGGATCGTGACAATGGCTTTGCTTGTTGACGGTTGTGTATCATCATTATCCTTTTCATTGGAGTTGAAAGACTCTTGTATTCTCACATCTTGAAGTTCATCTTTATCCGAGTCAATACAAACATTCGCTTCAATAACAGGTTGCTTGGATTTGTCAGTCTCTGTATCGCTACAAACGTTCTCTTCAATAACAGCCTGCATAGGCATATCTGTCACAGCCGATGGCAGAAAATCTAAATCAGTATAAACGTTTGGATTGAAAGGAAGAATTCCAGTGCACTGAAATCCAAACTTTGCTATATCCAAACGCGAGTGAAAGCTTGTGACACCATTGCGGCTATTTCGTATTCCGTTATTCTGGCACCGGAGTTGGCTCTCATCCATAATCCACATGCTTCAAAATATGCATCCTTAAACGGTTTCATAAAGACCCTATCTAAGGGTTGCAATTTGTGCGTTGTATGTGGTGGAGTACTTAACATGTGCACATAGTTCTCTTTTGCATAACTTATAACAGCAAGGTCTTTATGGCTGCATTGTCCATCTAGGATTAAAAGCACGGGCTTCTCTTTGAAAGGTTTAGAAAACTTAACAAAGTGTTGGAGCCACTTCAAGAAGAATTCAGCATTCATCCATCCGTTTGGCTGTGCCAAGGCAATACTTTCAGATGGAGCACCAATCATTAACCTTTCATTAACTCTCTGCCTTGGAAAAATGAAAAGCGGTGGGATATAATATCCAGCAGCACTCATAGAAAACATAACGGTAACATTTTTACCTCTCTCGGCAGAAGTCAACTTGCCAACCTGACGATTGCTTTTCAGTGTCATTACTTTAGCTTGCTTCTGCACGGTGGTGACCCCGGTTTCATCGCAATTGTAAATATCCGATGGACCAAAGTTTTGCTTTTCATAAATGTCTTGTAAATTATGAAAGAAACGGTCAACTTGTGGTTTATTAAAACCTATAGCTCTCATCAAACTCGTTGACTCAGGTCTTCTTAAACTGAGTTTAGGGTGGCGTTTGATAAAATCATAGTAGAAATGTTTACCAGCACTTTTTTTGGTCTTATTGAATCTGTGGTTCAGTTTAAATTTCTCTGCGAGATCGAAAGCCAGTTTCAGAAATTCTTTCTTAGTTAAAGGCATGCACCTATTAGACATATCCACCACGTGCTCAATTAGAGCTTCTTCGTATTCTTCAGTAAAAGTTGGATCAAATCTGCCTTTCTTTAATCGAAGATTTATTTCTTCTCCTCGTTTTAACTTATTAATGTAGTCAAACAGGGTACTTTTTGGTACATTGTAGATTTCAGCAGATTTTCGCAGAGAAAACTTTTTTGACATCACCTTATCGATCGCGTCTTTCAATATTTTACGTTTGGAAATATTCTCACATCTTCCGTTAGGTTTCTCCATATTGAATCTAAAACAATAAAACACAAAAATAAACTTATTGGAACAATAAAATCTATTGTTAAAACTGTCCGGGTTGGGAGACGTTTGAAGTGTCCGATCTTAGGGACTCTTAGATATGTCAAAGAAAATATCTCACTACTATTATATGTTATTAATTACAAAAATAAACACAAATAATAAGAGATTAGTGACATAACAATAATAATCAAGCGTAAGAAAAATTATTTCGTACTTAGATTACTGTCTATATACGCCTAAATAGTACTCGAAACAAAATTTTTACTAACCTCAAAATGTAAACCACACTCCACGGCGAACGAGTCGGCACTGGCCGTTGGTCGGCACCCCCCGCACTTCTCTTGCGTATGGCTTACTAACCGTCACATAAGTAACAAATTGACGCAATTTTTTGAACCGGTACAGACTTTGTCCGGCTTTAGGACCTGTCCGTGATTACGGGACTTCCCCGAACATGCTAATACGGCCGCTATTTAATTATTACTCATAATAGAGGTTTATAATCACCTTATATAACTTCCATCATTTTGAAATTATATTTAAGTGTTTACTGTTTGCTACAACAAATGGATTGATAAAAGTGGAAAAGTATTAAAATAAATGGGGAATTAAAAACAAGTATCATTCGCTTCGAGCACGTCCTTTGATACAAAGTAATAGAACTCAAACTGATAGTGAAGAAAATGTGAAGGGTTCCGTATCACATTTAAATGTAAATTTAACCAAAATTCTACGAGTAGGTACATCTTGCGGTTCATTTGCCGAAGTTCAGGACTCTTGTTCACTTTCCAAATTTGAAAATAGTTATTCATATATAGACAAAAATGAAGTTAACGTCAATAAAGACACCCACAATGACGACTTCAGAAACCATTAAAAAAAGTGGGGGCTATTCATTTTAATAATTTCCAAATTGTATTAAAGCAATTAAATGATTTGAAACTTAAGGAAAGATGTTTTTTAATCTTCATATCCAAATATATGAGAAGGAAATTTCGCAAACTGTAGTCATTCCTATATTAGTTTAGGTACTGATATAAAGTGTCAGTTGGTTACTGTGTTATTCATACATTTAAGAAATAAGTAATAAAAAAGGCGGTGAAAATTATTGAAGTATTTTTTTTTATTATTCCCAAGAAAGTAATTAACATTTCAAGTTTGACGAGACTTATTAATTAGAAATAAAAGCAAAGATTTCAAATATTGCTAGTTTTTGGAAAAACTTAAATGGCTTTTTGAACCATAGATGTCAAATATGGAATATTATACAAAATCAAACCTTCATTTATTTTGCCACATTGAAACATCTTATGAAGCTAATAATCTTACAATAGAACATATAAAATTATTTATTATATTGGTGTATTTTCTAGCTGATTATTTTCGTGCAACACTTTTGCTTCCTTTGGTAAAAACTTTTCAACATCCTTGTGGGGTTTACCTAAAACAAAAGTATTCTAAGATATAGGTATGTCACGCAAATCAGTTCTTAAAATATAAATGCCTAGCTAACTTAGTACAAATACATCCTAATTGAACAAAGTTAGTTAGGCGTTTATTATGTTATTATTGATCCCTAAATCAACTCTCATGGCGTACTCGAATGAATGAACACGCAGTTATACGTCGGGAAGTTATGTAGTTGTCATATAACACAATCACATTAATAATAAATTAATAGAAATATGTGAAAACATTAATATTTCAAAAGCGCGTAAAAAAATTGTTAGAAACTTACCTCATATTAATCAGTAAACTTGATTGCGCAATGGTTGACAACTGATGAAATAGTTTTATCATCTCAAATAACAAAGAAAATATACAATATTAACTCTGCTGTCAAAAACACTGCCATATTATATTAACGTGATATGTTATAGAATTTGTTCAAATAAGCACACCTTTAAATGACAATAACACAACTTTACATTGGATAAAAGTCATATTGTGAGCCATTACTCGACACGAAGTCGAATACACGTCGCGACAGTTGTTCTTACATGACATGTAGTCAAATCGCCGACGTAAATATGACTACTATGCGACTTTACAGGACCATATATGACTATTACACGACACTCTTAGCGACTTAAGTTGAATAAAATGGGCCCTAATGTTGTCGAGTAAACGTCCTTATAACGTTTATACGATTATATTATATAACATTAAGTCGCCAACAAAACGTCTACTCGACTTCCTAAATGTTAGTTGGACAGCCTGTCGATGGTGTCCTGGGCTTCGCTTAGTCTAGATTTTAGCTCAGCGTTGCATTTGACTGTGATATCAAACTCATTGCTACACTGGTCAAAGCTGTCTACAGTACGTCGAAGCTTATCCCGTTCCTCACTAATGGTAATTAGCTGATTATGCATTTCAGCCATCTCACTCTTGAGCTTCGTGTTATTGTTTAAAATATTAAGTACTTCCCTCTCATTGTCATTCTGTTCCCGTTTCAGTTCCTCACACAAACCCTTATATTTCTGAAGTTCAGTTAATGCTAACTGTAGCTTAGGTTCCTCCAAGCGTGCAGTAGCCCTCCTGGTCATTATTCTATCCATTCCTGACAATATTTTTCAAAACAAAGAAAAAAAAAAGCAAGAACTTAGGGATATAGGTGATGGTAGGATAAGTACTTTGTGTAAGGAACCAAAACAATTAAGGCGATACTGTACTGTTACTGTAAATTTCAGCAAATGTAGGTCGAAAAAAGTTAAAATACTCACAGGAATTTGCGATGACAATGCACTTTTTCGATTACAATATTCGTTACGATTTGACTTTGACAGTGAAACTTGTTCAAAGTTTGAAATTACTTTTACAGTTTTTTTTATACACTTATATCACAAGATATCACTGTTTTTACAACTAAAAATTAAGTTTTGCGTATGAAATTGGTAAATGCACATTAAAAACACAATAATATAAATTAATTCTGTAATAAATTATTGGGAGAAGTTTTGTTTTTTTTTTTTTTTTTTTATTAAAGTATAAACCAGCGCTTGACCGCAATCCTGCCTGATGGAAAGCAGTGACGCAATCGTTGATGGTAAAGCGCACTAGTTTATTAAGAGCCTATTCACTCTAGCCTTGACGACACTCAAATTGTAGTCCGACGGAAACACCGCCGCCGGCAGATTGTTCCAGTCCCTCGATGTACGCGGTATAAAGGAGGAGGCGAAACGCTTCGTCCGGATCGTAGAGGTGTTAACAACATAAGGGTGGAAACTCGCCGTACGACGGGTCGTCCGATGGTGGAACGGAGATGGGGGAATTAAATCGTGCAATTCCCTCGCACACTCCCCAGAATGTATCCTATAGAACACCGAAAGGCTGGCTACTCTACGCCTGTGCTCTAGGCTTTGGAGACCAACTCGAGTTAAATCAGGGTCACCAATCAGCCTCTTCGCACGCCTCTCCACTGAATCCAAAGTGGCCAGGTGACACTTAGCAGCACCAGCCCAAATGTGGCTGCAGTACTCCACACACGAACGGACCTGTGCTTTGTACAACATTAGAAGCTGCCCTGGTGTGAAGTACTGCCGGACCTTTGCAATTACACCAAGTTTTCTGGCAGCTACCTTGGCCTTGGACTCAATGAACCGCCCAAAGTTTAGGTTCGAGGAAATCTCAATACCCAAAAGCTGAAGGCGGTCGGTACACTCCAAGGATACATTCCGAAAAGTAGGAGCCAAGGTGAACGGGCTCCTTTTGGCGGTGAAAAGACACGCCTGCGTTTTGGCGGCATTGAATGCTACAAGATTGGCATTGCCCCATTCGGAGACTGCCTGAAGTGCAACACTCGTTCGCTCTACCATGGCCTCTCTTTCGGACCGGATTGATTCCCTACTAGCCCTAGCATCCGGCAGGTATCTCTCCACAACTGTGCTGTCATCTGCATACCCATAGATACCGGGCATCAGCAGATCGTTAATATGCAGCAGAAACAGAGTTGCAGAGAGAACAGACCCCTGAGGAACACCGGCATTAGTCGACATGGGCTCAGATGAGCATCCGTCGACAACTACCTTTTGCCCGGCCGTGGACAAATTATGATACTATAATGTAGCTATTGATGCAAGCAATATTTATCATTCCATAATAAACACACATTGGCCATCTACTGGTTTTTCGGCTGCTTGACATGTTAGAGCACACCTAGTCGAAAGTATCCACACCTCCCTTAGTTGAGTTATAAAACTCAATCATGTGTGGTTTTTTTGTAGATGTGTTCACGGTACCTTCTTCATCACAAGACGACAACAAATAAATAACTTTCGATGGCTTAGGTTTGAAGGAGACCAAAATAAGTGGTCCATCGTAACAAAATATAGAACTGCCAACCTGTCTAATTCTATTATTTTTCAGTTTTTCTGGAATCTCTCTTTTATTTGCTAGAAGTGTACCAGCCAATGTCAACTTATGGGGCTCAAGTTGCAGGCATTTTGCTAAAGGAATAGCCGTAAACCAATTATCTGTTGTGACGTTTCGGTTTGTACCATGAATTGTGCGCGTCAATTCTTTCACGAAATATTCACCTAATGGCAATCTTCCAGTATCTGTTCCTTTTCCGAGGTAAGGTATGGCATCAATCATATAGTACGTGCCACTATCACACATCATCTCAATTTTTATTCCATATTTCGCGGGTTTGTTCGGGATGTACATACGAAATTTGCATCTGCCGCGAAAGGCCATTAACTGTTCGTCTATTGTGACATTAGTCCCCGGAGTATAACTATTTCGACATTGAGTTATAAAGCACATCTCAAATTATTCCGATGGGTGTAAAGAGATCGTTCTGTGATCGTTGCAGTCGGAGATCTCTGTAATCAAATCGCATACATCTCACAAGAAAGTCGAATCTTTCACGGCTCATTGCAGCAACATATCCAGATCCACAATTGAATATTTCATCTGAAGTCAAATGGTTATCTTTCAGAGCTGCAGACAAAATGAGAACCCCCACCAACGCCCTTATTGCTAAAGTGATATGATAGCATCGCCTTGTATAGCGGTTACAGTTTGATATATCGTTCTTTTAACTGATTGTCAAACTCAGTTGCTACCTCCAAGTCCACCTTTATATCTACATCGTTAATTTTAAGATGGAAATCGCGATTTTGTACTTTGGTTCTTCCAGTTTCAGAATTTATAATTTGCCAAGTTGTTTTGATTTTCATTCCATAAGATTTTATTTTATTTTTAATGTGTATGGCTTTTGCTGAGGAACAGGCTCTTTTAAACGTTTTTGAATAATATTTAACAAATTCTTGAAAAGTTTCATCATGGTTATATGTTTTTTCCTGATACAATTCATACATTTCATTTCATTTCATAATTAAACTGCTTGACTCTATACTCTATATCTCGCCTCTTATGACACCCACGGGAGGATATGGGTTGGTAGTATTCTAAGCCCGGTACCACACGGGGCCAAAACGACAGCAATTAAAACATTGTATAGTCGGGTACATGTAATTTTCAACGGAGAGGGCAGTGTAAACACAATAAAAACGTTGTGGTAATACCTGTCCATCAGGTGCTAAAACAACAGTTTGAGTGGGTTTCCACTCTACATGTAACACCCAGAGAAGTCACCTTGCGATTCATTCTCCTTTCCTTTGCTGTTCCTATTAACAGATTCAGAGTCCATTATTTGTGAATAGGCTCTTAATAAACTAGCGCGCTTTACCATCAACGCTCGCATCACTGCATACCATCAGGCGGGATTGCGGTCAAGCGCTAGTTTATAATTATTAAAAAAAAATATATAATTTAATATTATTGTTATTGAGGAAAGATGATAACATTTGGACTATTTTGGGGGAGAAATGGGTTAGCGGGGATCTAAAGTTAATGGGAAGAGGGATTTTAATTTCGGACAGAGAGGAGTATAAATCGAAAGAGTTACTATTAAGTGGACAGCAGAAAAAAATGTGCTCAAGAGTACCCTCCTCTAAGCTACATTCACAAAGAGAGGTGTCGCGGATATGGATTTTAGTTAAAAAAACTGGAGTACAGCAGTGACCAAGCCTGAGTCTGCATAGAGTGGAAACAGTTCTTTTACAAAGTTTCTTGCATTTGAAAAACCAAGGTTTCCTCTGACGTTTTGCTACCTCCAAGTCCGTGCGTTTTGAACTGTTATACCATACAGTCTCCCAAGTGGTATACAGCTTATCTTTAGTGCTGTTTTGAAGATCATAGTTATGGATAGTAAAATGTTTCATATCCACTGAGGCTATTGTGGCATACTTTGCGAAATTATCTGCATACTCATTCCCAACTATACCGGAATGGCTGGGTATCCAAACCAGTTCAATTGTTAAACCCTGTGAGGAGCATTTATTTTAAAAGAATATCCCTGATGTCTATAACAATTTGACTACATATCTTGGTCTTAAGAGGGTTTTGAAGAACAGCCTGGATGCTGCTAAAAGAATCAGAGAATACTACCGAGTTTTTTTTTTTATTATGTGCTTGTATAAAACTGATGGCTTCCAGTATGGCAATACACTCTCCCGTAAATACTGATGCAGCTGGAGGACATTGAAAAAGTAGGGATATTTTTGAGTTCTGTTAATAAACTCCCACTCCAGTATATCCTGACTTCGACTGCTTTGAAGCATCTGTGTAAAAATAATTCCAGTCTAGCCAATAGTTCTCAATAGCTAATGTGAATTCCTGTCGGGCGGAAGGGTAATTTTTATTAATGCCTAAATTAAGGATAGTATAGGGGAAAAGAGGACTGTTTCATATGAGGCTGCGTACAGTGGAATGATGGGATATTGGCTCACAGGATGAGGTTGGCTCTTAAGTTCCCTATACCTATTTGATAGTAATGGTATGGATTTGTTATTCCAGTAGGGAGAGTTGTTCATAACTGAGTCCAGTTCATCTAATATAGGGAGTAAGGGATGGGAGGACAAGGAGAATAGTTTCGATAAAAATCGGTCAGCCAAATATTGTCTTCGAATATTCAAATTCGAATCGCACATTCTACCTGAAGGGCGTTTACAGGGGAAGATTTCATGGCGCCCAGAACGATACTGAGACATTTGGATTAGATTTTATCAAGTTTTTTCAATGCTCCTTTGTTACACGACTCCAAAATAAAGCAACAGTAGACCAAGACGCTTCTAACTAGAGCGTTATAGATGAGCTTTAGGGTGTATGGATGAGCTCCCCACCAAACACCAGCCAAAGCTTTGAGTACTGATACCGACCTCTCACATTTTTGGACAGTGATATTGATGTGATCTACACCAGTTAATTTAGAATCTAAGGTAACACCCAGGAATTTGGCTTTTACCTGAATAGGGATAGGCACTCCCTCAATACTATATTAAGTTGCGGGATGACCCGTTTCCGCGTGAAAATAACGGCAGAGCTTTTTGGAGCTCTAAGCGACAACCCATGTCTTACAAGCCATCGGTTCAGTAAAACCAGGGAGATATTTATGGACGAAACGGCAACATCAATTGACTCATTAGAGGAAAAAGTGCTATATCAGCACATTGAAGTGACTTACAATTGTAATTTAAACATGGAGCAAGCTTCATCATCATGAACCTTTTTTTAGCAAGGTTATGGGTATAAATATTAAAAAGCAATGGACTGAGAACAGAACTCTGAGGCAGCCCTCTCCAAACTGAACGATGTACAGTGTCAACCCCAGGAGCCCCCAATTGAATAGAGCGATTATAAAAAAGGTTGCATATAATCTGACATAACCTAGTCGGGATTCTCAGCTCTTGCAATTTTTGCCTGAGAATAGGTAGGAGGACAGAATCATAAGCAGCTGATATATCAAGGAAGACCGCTAACACCAACTCTCCCCGACGAAAGGATAAACGGATTTTAGACGTGAGGAGGCTGATACTGTCAGCCTTACCCAATCCCCTCCTGAAGAGAAATTGAGTCCTCGGCAGGAGCTCCCTATGTTCCACAAACCATTCAAGGCGGTTTTTGATACGGTGTTCGAAGTTTTTTAGTAATATGGATGATAAAAAGTCTAAAAGATGAGGAGTTCCCAGGGTCTTTATTGGATTTCCATATGGGGAAAACTATTTGTATTTTCCATTCAGGAGGTGTAAAACCCGTATATAAACAGAAATTAATGAGTTCAATATAATATGCACGGCATGTAGAACCAGACATGGCCAGAAAAAAATAAGGGAATCCATCCACTCCCGGGCAGAGTCTTTAACATGTTTTAAAATTAATTCTAATTCACTGATGGAGAATGGCTGATCCAATGGGTCTGATGACATTATTGACCCAGTAGGGCTAGATCCAGATTCCTCAATAGAGGGTACATAGGCAGGGGCAATTTTTGACATAAATGGGTATCCAATTTCTCTGGACATAGCGTAAGATGATGTTGATGAGAAACTTTTTCGGATAAGTTTAAGTTTCTTCCAAATGACTCCTGGAAGGGTACAAGGACTCGAGGAATGGCAAAAAGACCTCCGGCATTCTCTTTTCTTTTTTCTAAATAGCTAACGTGATTTGGCCTTAATCACATTAAAAGCATATAGGTTTTCTAAGGTCAAGTTGAGGTTAAAAGCCCTTTCAGCATCCTTTCTAGCTTTGACCATTAGGGAACACTCACTATCCCACCATGGTGGAGAAGGTATTTTGCTAGTTGTGGAATTTTTATGTGGAATGCACTCATCTCCTGAGTGGGATATGCTGTTGGAGAAATGGATGAAGCCATCTGGGGCGTTGTTAGCACTGATTGGGGGAAGGGATGAAACAAGGGTATCTAGTAGTTTGGAATATATATCCCAGTCTGCAAATTCTTGTCTGTATTTTAACAAAAGTGTTAAGGTCTCATTAGGAATGAATTTGGATGGGATTTTGACAATGACATGATAGTGGTCTCTACCAAATGTTAAATCTTACCGGATCCAATGGAATAAACTGGCCAAATTAGAGGAGGAGATACTTAAGTCCACACAGCTACTATTGGATTGCCTAAGAGAAGATCTGCGTGTGGGGCTACCATCATTTATAATACATAAATTGAGATCATCTAATATATCTACTAGCCCTAGTCCAAAATTATCACAGGAATTTGAACCCCAACGGAAGTGATGACAATTGAAGTCACCTAATATAAGCGAAGGGCCCTTAACACTACTTAAAATATTTTTGATCAGACTAAGGTCTTTCAATTGAGGGTGAGCAACATAAAAAGAGAAAAAAAAATCTTTAGCCCTGACGGGGGAATAGGAATTTGTGTGAATGTAACTTTGCTATTGATGAGCAGAGCGCATCCTCCATAACCATTCGGGCTATCATGCCGGATACAATTAAAATAGGAAATATTAAAATTACTATTTGGGGACAACCATGTCTCAGCAATGCTGTAGACACAGGGTTTATATTTGTTAATAAGGTGTATAAGATCTTGCTTTTTATGTGTAACGCTCCTCGCGTTCTACTGTAGAGAAGTCAATGGGAGAGCCATTATTTAAAAAATCAAGAACAGATATAAGTTTCCAGGCAACGTGGTCAGGTATATTTGTTTATGGATTGGATATTACTGTTGTTAATAAGTTTGATAATAAATCAAGTAAGTTGTGAGTGTTGGACTGTTTACTTTTATTCATGTTTCATTATACTAGTTTGCCTCCTCTGGGAATGCACAACTATTTCTAGATGGAGAGAAAGAATAATTTTAAACAAGTTCTTGGTGAGCTTTAACATCAAAACTTGGGGAGGGGGGCATATGTTTTGGGTTTGAGGAAAACAGGCTTACGGACGGGGACCCTAGACTGCGAGTGTGGTGGTGGAGGAGATTGTAAGGAGGAAAAGGATGTGGTAGGAGCTTTACGGTCGGACTTATTTACATTTGCATAGCATCGTGTTACTGGAGGGAAGATCTTACTATCCTCCATATAAAAAATCTTCCGTTCCGTCATTTCGGCATTAATAAATTTTTGGCGGCCCAGTTCAGGACATCCATTATAATTCGCAAAGTGGTTCCCGGAGCAAGAAATACAGAAGGTTTTGTCCTGGTCCACGTTACAATGATCCCTGGATGATCATGTCCACACTTAAGACAACGGGGCTTAGATCGACATTTAGTCCACCAAACCGGCAGCACTTGTAGCCCTGGATGGTAGGACATATATGCATCTCCACATTAAGGGCAAAATAAAAGCAGTACACCCTCTTAGGCAGAACTTGTCCATTTAATGTTAAGACCACAGGGTTTCCATTCTGTTATATTATCGGTTGCTTGTCTCCTATTCAACCTACGCACAATCCCACCAAAATGCGCTCCATTAAGCGCTCGAATGTAGCTGGAGCATTGCACAGTCCAAAAGGCATGGCATTGAATTGCCAGACCGTTCCCAGGATCAGTGGAGAAAGCGGTCTTTTCTTTATCCTGCTGACAGATTTCCACCTGCCAGTATCCACTTTTGAGGTCAACTGTGGAGAATCATTTCATGCCACTTAGCAAGTCCAAAGTGTCATCTATACTGGGCAGAGGATAACCATCCTTTATCGTGGCATCATTCAACATCCTGTAGTCAACCTGCAGGATTTACCATTCAGTTCACCTTCTATAATGAGACTGTTTCCGTCACCCACTTGTGATACTGTTATAATAGGGGCTTCGTGACGACCAGCCATTACTCGCCCCATAGCCCTGGCTGTTCCTAGTTTAAATCCTCAGCTTCCACCTGTGTCCCAGAAGTACTTCTTCCCTTAGACTTTTTGGGACAATTGATCCGAATATGCCCCTTTTCGCCACACTCATAGCAGGTTGGTCCTTGTCGGGTTTTTATTGGTGCGGTGACCTCACGAATACGGTGGTGTTGTCGGCCGTCTTGGCGTACTGCTTCCACCTCTAGAGCGTGTGTCAAGGCTGCCTTCAGAGTCTGATGGTGACCCAGACGAACTGCAGCCCTGACTTCCGCATCTCGGATTCCATCGGTAAAAGCTTGCACCGTAGTTGCATCAATTAATCCCGGCGTTGATGCATATGCCCTCCGAACAATACGTTCTATTTCCATTGCCCATTGTTGCAAACCCTCACTGCTCTTCTGTGTGCGGTCGTGGAGTTGAGCCCTGTAGACATGTTCGAGGTGTTTCTCTCCATATCTAGACTCTTCGCTTCTAACGCTTCTAACAGTCAGGCTAGGGTATTGTAATCGCCGGAAATATTCTCGAGGATTTGTACCGCCTCACCACGCAGAGCAAGCGTAAGGGCGGTTACAGCTTGATCGTCGTCCCAATTGTTGCCTTTTGCAACCTTTTCAAACTGTAGACGGAAGGCCACCCATGACGTTGTTCCGTCAAAGTGAGGTACTTTGAACGTCGGCAAAGCACTGGGTACAGGTACCACACCTTTGATACCTCCTTTTTGTACTCTTTCTATTTCTTTCCCAAACTCCAGGATGGTATTTTCTAGTTTCTCTGTACGAGCGTCTTGTTTGTCTATACGCGTATCTTGGTGGTCCATACGCGCTTCCTGTTTGTCCATGCGCATGTCTTGCTGGTCCATACGTGCATTTTCTTGTTCTGTTTTTACTCTTAAGCTCGTTCACCTCTTCCTTAGTTTTTTTCCAGTTTTCATTTAGTTCTAATACCAGTTGCTGGGATTGTTTTATTTGTGCCTGGGTTTCTGCCTGGGATTCTGCTACTATGCCTTTTATTTGCACCGTCAAGTGACCTAGTAACGCCGATATATCGAATCCGCTACTGCCGGGAATAGTGGTGGTAGTAGGCGCACTCACATTTGTTGGTGTTACGACGGCTGCATCTACTCCAGGTGCAGGAACACCAAGTGCTTCTTCCTCTTGTCGCGCCAAATCCATCGCTGCTTGTCGTCGCGTGGGAACTCTTTCGTCTTCCCTTGGCGTGACCGGCATTCCGCTTCTGACACCAATTGTTACGGGCTAGGGGTACTAAAATACCGGTTAAGGGTTGCGAAGTTTATTGGCAACGAAGGTACAGTCGATTGTAGGCAATGACAAGAAGAATGTTGCTGATGTTGTACCGAAGTCTTCCCTTACGTCCACGAAGTCCGTGTCGTAAACACACAATAACACTACAAATGTTCCTTCACGTATTGACTACAGGCCCATGTCAAAAAATGGATAGGTCATATGAACCACCAGGTGACTATATAGGACGATATAAAAGCATAAAATAATAAGATTCAGCTCTATGCCGTCACTTGTAAGCTGTCCAACTGAGTGCTGGTGAGAATTCAAAAGCGCAGGTAGAGTGAGTACCTTTTGGGTCATATATTTTTGTACGGCATTGCGGAATAATGGATTAGAAGCTACATTGAAACAAAATGAAACTGATGCCGTACCTAAACCGTATCGTACGTAAAATGACCAAATTTACCCTGGAAATTGTCAGAAAATCAAAAAAAAATTACGGACTTTGTGGCGCATCATTTTTTACGACACTGCGCGCTTTTTTATTATTTTTCATGGATTTACCGATGGTAAAAATAAAAACTTCGATATCATTTTTGAAGAGCTATCCATAGATACTAGAGTTGTTCGAAACGGCCATAAAACAATAGCACGCTACGGAGTTTTGGCGGGAAAGTCAAGCTGAGTGTCATGCTCATTTTTCATTGGACTTTTAAAATTATTTATAGTGTTGTTTACTAAATAAAAGTGCGTGATTTATGTAGTAAAAATTGCATTCAGTAAATAATTAATAAAGAACAGTGAAATATCGCAGCATAGTGGCCACATCATGACTTTGTCTCAATCCACCATAATAAGATGGGTCACGCGGCCGTCTTTTTCGACATGAACAATTCATTACGTGATAAAAGAAAGAATAGCACGCTACAGACTATAAACTATTAATTTCTAGCGCGCTCTTTAATGCGCTATGTTATAGCGCGCTCTTTAATGAGCTATGTTATAGCGCGCTATAAATAAGAATGCACGTGGGCGTCCAGCAGGCGCGATAATTATTGCAACACGCTAGATTTCGCAGCACGTTACATTACATATCGTTCTTCGTTAAACAAACCGCGTGCTATAAAAGTATATTTACATTTTCAGATCTTAAGGGAGAATTGTTTTCTAAATTAGAACAATTTTAAAAAAATATTATACGCTGTAATATGTTTTTGCTTTAAGTCAGCCTTTAAATTGGTTATAGTAGTTTTAACGGACAACTGTCGGCGACAACAATTACAAATAGCAGTCTTGCTGCCGTCTGCGGACTTTTCAAAGAAGTTCAAAATTGGCAAACCACCACCTTTGCGATTAGACATTTTTACATTACACGTCGCTCAAACGCGATGACATTCAATCAATTTCATTCGTAGCGTCATAGCGTAATAGCGTCGTAACGTCCACCTACCTAGCGTGCGCTATGCGCTACGAGGAAATAGCGTGCTATTGAATGGCGCTAGGTGCTATATTAACCACCTCTAATAGATACCCCACATGTATGTGTTTGATGAAAAAAAAAAAACGAGTTTCAGTTCTAAGTATGGGGGGCCCCCAATATTTATTATTATTTTTGCATCAAAATCTAAATGCGGTTCACAGAATACATCTACCTACCAAGTTTAACAACAGTATAGCTCTTATAGTTTCGGACAAAAATGGCTGTGACATACGGAAGGACAGACGGACAGACAGATATGACGAATCTATAAGGGTTCCGTTTTTTGGCATTGGGCTACGGAACCCTAAAAATGCGTTCAGACAAATAAATATGATTTCCGATACATACTATTTGAATCAAAGATTACACATATGTAAACTAACAATAAGGATACTTTCAAAAATTTTAAGGGCGTCTAGTTCATTTATAAGTTTTTTCATTAGGTATTTTAAAGCACTACAATTCAATTAAAGTCTGGAGTAGATGTGATGAATGACGATGGAGCCGGGAGACAGACGAGGGAACTCCTCAACGATTCACAGCAGCTACCTTGTGTTTGTGTATGTGTACTTATGTAAAGACATTGTGCCAGTGTGTCACACTTTTTTTTTAAATCACTTAGCTCTCTAACTATATGAGCTAAAGTCGTTATATTCTAATGAATTAAAGATAGGCATCTTGGTTACGTTTTTATAAAAATAAAATGAAATACATTTAATGGTTTTTGTTTAATAATATATATATATATAAAAAAACAGATTTTTGATCTAATGTGTCCTTAGGTGAGTACCTACGCATTGGGTCAACCTTGAGGGCACAGTGAATCAGGGTGATATTAGAACATAAAAACATAGTTAATTACTGGTATTTATACAGTATGTTAAGAAAACCCTGTCTGACCCGTGAAGGTGTTGTTAGGTATCGATAACTGATTCTACTGTAGCGACACTTGACATAAGTGTCAACCAATGTTTATTACCGTAATTTTAACTACAGCAACAATCCTAAGATTGACATTTAAATACAAACAAATTTTATATATTAGTAGATATTTGATAGTTGTCCGGCAGTCATATTATGACGTGATCTATTGTTCTCTTGGCGAGTCTCACGCGCTATGAGGGTGAGCGAGACGGAAACATCATATATTTCACTGGCGCGCCCGCGCCGCCAGTTCGCTGACCAATACGTTCGCTGTCGCATGCTAGCTTACTAAAATCCTAGCTCCTCCGCGCTTAATATTGTATTTATGTATGTACTTTCGTTATTTCTATTCTACGCTATAGTCTAATCTTTATATCACTCCTTCTTCTTCGTTGTGCAACTTATTGTGAATGTGACTGTCTGCTGTGAAATAAACTATCTTTTCCGGTGTACCTTCGTTTATTATTTCAAAAAAAATCCTCCTAATAAATAAATATTATTTCGCAAAAAGAGGTAACTTATTAAATATGCGTTAAGCGCCCGCGGGCGGCAGGGCACGCGGCACGTGGTCGCATCGCTATTCGCTCATAATAATACCGGTGTTGTCACTTTTTTAAAAATTACCAAATTTCAGGGAAGTTGGAATTAATTCGCGGGAAAAAAAGATTATTTCTAAATTCATTTGTATTGGTACTATGAAGATTACGTAAAATTTTATATTATATTTGGTCATGTGTTTATCTAACCTAACCTTTATTATCCTTATGGGTCGGACAGGGTTTTCTTAACATACTGTATATTTATTTATGAAATCCGTTTCTTAG
Source organism: Sesamia inferens (assembly GCA_037179545.1). Lineage (NCBI taxonomy): Eukaryota > Metazoa > Arthropoda > Insecta > Lepidoptera > Noctuidae > Sesamia > Sesamia inferens. Next base: position 6,924,983 of record CM073935.1, on the reverse strand, counting down.
GTTGCACCTTATGGACTAGTCAACATTTTAGCTATCCTAGCCTTTACATATAAAAATGTAGTTTAATCATTAACAACTGTTAAAAAAACACTCTTTGCTTTTTAATTTAAGCTATTTAACCTTTATGGCTCAAATCACTAAATCACATAGTGAGATCTTTGTATTCTTTCTTCATTTTTGGAATTTAATTATTTTCATAGCATTATTTTTCATAATCTAACAAAACATAAAAATCATCTCTTTTAAAGGTCCGACATAATCAACTAGAGAATGTCGATTTGGGAAAAATCAACATTAAAATAGTAATAGATTTCGGTCTTCTTAAAAGAATTAATAATATTTGTTGGAGTCATGGTCTTGGTGAATGCGATTCCTATCAGCTCGGCTAAATCATAGGTCGTCATAGGTTTCCTAGGATTTTTAACAGCCATGATTCCATTGCAGCGTTGTAATAACTTTTAAATGGAGAATAAATACCCACATCCAAGGGCTGTAGCTTTGCTGACGTGTGAGGACGTAGTGTAAATATTGTAACACCGTTTTCTTTTGCTAAATCTAGAGCTTCTATTGATAAATGTGACTCATGATTGTCCATAATTAATAAAGAAGGATTTCTTTCAAAAGAAATCCACAGAAAGGTAAATCGAAACTATAAAGGCTGAATAGGAGAGGACTCAAAACTGAACCTTGCGGTAAGCCTTTCCATCTGGAAAGGCTATATATTTAAGACTATCTAGTCTTAGGAGGAAGAGAGGAGTCTCGAGTTTTAATGGAGATGGTTCTCTCCATTAATAAGTTGCAAATGAAGCGAACCAATTTTATGGGAATATTTAACTGACGGATAAGTTTATCCTTGAGCACTGGGAGCAAAACATTGTCATATGCTGAGATAATATCCAAAAAGGCTCCTAGTAAAAACTCTTTGCGTAGAGAAGAAATACGAATATCGGAAATTAATATACTGAGACTATCCATTGTGCTTATTCCTTTTCTAAACCCAAACTGGGATGTTGGCTACAAGTTCTTATTCTCCACCAAACACTCAAGTCTATGCTTCATCATATGTAGGCCTAGTATGAGTTTTCAATACGAAACTCGTTCGTCGATATCGAACGCGTTTGGCGCTCTCATTGGTTGAGAGTTCTTACGACCTTGAAGCGGGCCAATCGCTGAGTCAAACGCGCTCGATACGATCGAACGAGTTTCGTAATGAATACTCATACTAGGCCTACTGCTCTGCAACCTTGCACAAAACATACGATAAAGCAATAGGTCTGTAGCTATTTGGGTCGGACGGGTTCTTGCCTGGTTTGATGTTCGGGATAATTATCTGATGTTTCCACTGTTGAGGAACCAAACCGAATTCAAAAAAGTTACTAAAGAGATCGAGGTAATATTGCTTTGTACTTTTTGAGGCATTTTTCAATATGAGTAAGGGGTCCATCAGAAAAAGAGAAGGGAGCATCGAAATTATTTTCGGAAGCAAGGAAACACGGAAGAGAGGGAAAGGAGTTCAAACTAGGAACTGAAGGAGGAGACAGTTTGTCCGAGAAAGCTTCAATCCAGGAAGAAGGATCACTGGCTGATATATCAACAGAATTGAAGGAGCCTCGGTATCCTTTGATTTGCTTCCATACTAGGAAAGAAGGGGAACAGGGAGATAGGCTTTGGCAATAGCGAAGCCAACCTTCTTTTTTCTTTTTAGAGAGTCTTTTTGGCAAAGGCTGTTTTTTTTTTGGTACAATAAAAATTTTTGGAGAGTCATAGAATTTGGATACTGCACTTCTGCTAATTTTCTTTCCTTGACAACGGAAGTACAGTCCGAGTCCCACCAAGGACTTTGAACCTGTGAGGCTTTTTATGAGGAAAATTGTCATCAGCACTCGAATAATTGAGTCTACAAATTTCGAATAACACTCAACAAGATTGTAACTGTTTTAAGAGAAAGTAAGTTGTTTTCAAGGGAATCCGAGTAAGAAGACCATCTTGCATTATTTAATCTATATTTAAGAGTGGTATTAAAATTACGGGCAGGTAATACTCTATCGGAGATAGACACAATAATAGGAAAGTGATCACAACCATAACAATGAGGCAGGATATTCCAGAAAAGAATGGGGGCAAGAGAGGGAGAACGTGCAGTAATATCCACAGCCGAGATTGGATTTTGTGAAGGGCGAACCCTCCTAGTGGGCGAACCATTGTTAATGACATATAGGTTAACTTCATCAAAAATTTCAAAGAGGGCACGACCAAAGTTATCATCATGGCTCGAACCCCATGAACGATGGTGAGCATTCAAGTTACCCATAAAAATGATTGGAGATGGAAATGAACAAAAAAATACAAAGCAGGTCAAGAATTAATCTGGAATGAGGATGAGGAACGTATGCGGAGAGAAAAGTTATATTAAAAGCCCTGACAGCTATAATGTTAATATCAGGAGAAGAAAGGGGAAGAAAGAGAGAAAAAGGGAGGGAGCGCCTCACAAGAAGGGCGCTACCCGCATATCCGTCAGCTCGATCATCACGAAGACAGGAGTAACCTGGGACCCGAAAGCGAGAACCAGGCACCAACCAAGTCTCCGAAATAGCGATGACAGAGGGGTGAAATTTATTAATTAAAAATAAAAGTTCAGGCTTCTTCGGCCGAATGCTTTGTTCCACTGAAGTGTGGAGACTAGATCCATTAATTATTATTACGAGAGAGGAGCAGGGAAAGTCCATGGGCAACGTGGGGCGGTAACGAGGAATTATCACGGGCAACTAAACTAATAATAAGGGATAGAAATAATTCTAAGAGGCTGTCTTCTTGTGAAGATTTTGAGGGAGTAGAATTTTGCGAAGTAAGAGTAATGAAGAAGGAACCTCAGCAACGATAGCATTATGCGAGGCCCTGTCATAAGACTTGCCTAAAGGAGCTCTAGGTTTAGGAGTAGAAGAAATAGATTTTTATAAGAGGCAGTAGAGGAGAGACTAGCGGGTTGGTTTTTTTTTTTTTTTTTTTATGGCATCTCGTAGTTGACCTTGAGAGGCCGTGACTACTTAACCGGACTTTCCTGTGGATGCCTTAAATGAATTTAAAGCCTCCAGCCAGGGCTATTAAAAACTAAGCGACTGCGCACTAAGGGCACCCCCTGTGGGGTACGAACCTCGGCTTAGGGCGTCGCTGGAGTGAACAGCAAGGGACGGCTGGATCGAATTTTTATTTTAATTTCGGTTTGATGACCGCGGCGTTTCCTAGACTAGCTCTGAGAAGAAACGGCCGAAACAAACTCAGAGGTCGTAGTCGGGAGTTTATATTTACTGGCTCAGCTGCGGCGCGGGCTGGCCTTCATCGGACAAGTAGCGGGTTGGGAAGAAGAATAAGAAAACTGAGATGGAATTGCAATTTGGGTTACTTGAGAGTATGATTTTTTGGAGCTAGGAATGGAGCGGGATGCCTCTTCATAAGATATACTGTCCTGAGACATTAACAATTTTATTGATTTTTGTCTCCCTTGCTCGGGACAGCTACCATAGAAGGCAAAGTGCCGGCCCAGGCAATGGATGTATGTGGCTCTGGTCTCATCAATATCACAACTATCCCCAGAATGGGGTTGTGAGCACTTGGATCGGCACTGTGCCTTGACGTGCCCAAAGCGGCAACAATTTTGACACTGAATAGTGGGGTATTGATATACCTCCACTGGCAGGGAAGTGTGGTACAGAAAAATACGGCTAGGAAGAGTCTGACCCTTAAAAGTAATGACGATGGTTTGTGTTGGGATCCAGGAGGAGATGGCCTCCTGTTTGTCTTTTCTGTTTAACCTACGAGCCTTTACAATGATCCCGCACCCATCAGGAAGGGACACCGACTCGACAAATTCGTTCATGGACATATCGACCGGCACCTGACGGGCGACCCCCATTTTCGTGATATTGTAATTTGGAATGGTGGCAGTATATTTTTTGTCCAAAATTGGGTTGGTTAAAAAATTGTTGGCCGCCTCAGCAGTAGTAAATTGGACAGAAATTTTATTTCTGACCAATCTCTTAATACCATCCCTGCAGATGTTTTTGAATTTATTAATCGTTAATAATTGGCCAAACTTAATGGGACCGATGATAGTTCCGGATGAGGGATCCGGTTCAGTTCGCGAAACGTGGACCAGAAAAGCCCCTTTATCTGTTTTGGAATAAGTTAGACCAGGGGTTCCCAATCTTTTGTATCCCGCGGCGCAGTTACAAGTTTAATATTTTTTCACGGCGCCCTGTCCTAGTTATCTATTTGAGGAAAATTGTCGAAGGAAATAGGTACCTACAATAGATAGATAGAATACTCTTTATTATGTACACCAAATAGATTACAGAACATAAATAAAAATATTTTACAAAGGGTGACACAATGGGCGGTCTTATCGCTAAGAGCGATCTTTTACAGACAACCTTTGGATGGAATTCTAAGAGGTAGGATAAAGAAATAGTGTAGGTAGTCTACAGTGTACTATTTACATAGATTATACAATAAATATATACGTTAAGTGCATCATACTAGTTTAAATAAATTTATACATCTAATTAATAAATATCATACAAGAGCACATTAAATATAATAATATGTTTAAAGAGATAGGAAGTGCTTTTTTATCATAGTTTTAAAAGTAAACAGTGTTTGAGCACGCCTTGCGGACACGGGCAAGTCATTCCATAGCCGAACTGCTTGTACAGTAAAGGATTTATCATAGAAACTAGTGGAATGCATCGGCATGTCTAATATCAGGTTTTCCGATGACCTCAGATATCTATTATGTGTGTCATGAAGGAACTTGAAACGTTCTTTAAGATAAGAGGGGGTTGTAGGATTAAACAAAATGTTGTAGAGCTGAAATAGTATATGAGAATTCCGGCGAAGACGTATGGGAAGCCACTTAAGCTTTGTACGAAATTCCGATATGTGATCATATTTGCGCAAGCCAAATATAAATCTTATGCAAAAGTTTTGAAGTCGCTCAAGTTTATCTAGTTGTGCCTCAGTAAGATCTGGATAACTGACATCTGCGTAGTCAAGGATGGGAAGTAGAAGTGATTGTGCAAGCGCAGTTTTAGTGGCAGTAGGAAGAAAGTTCCGTAACCGTCTCAGAGACTTGCCAGATGCAAAAATTTTGCGACTGACATCTTGTAGCTGTGGATCCCAGGATAGATGCTTGTCGATCCAAACCCCAAGGTTCTTAACCTTCTCACTGAACGGAATAGCAGTACCATTAAATTGAACTTGGGGAAGTTGCGACCAGTCTATCCTGGGGAACATCCTTGAACTGCCAATAACAATGACCTGAGTCTTCGATGGGTTAACATGCAACCCATGCGCCTCACTCCACTCACAGATTGAGAACAAATCCTTGTTAATAATTTGAATGGCGCCAGCTAGATCTGAGTGGCTAGCTTGTTTATAAATCTGCAAATCATCTGCATAAAGGTGGTAGGATGAAAGAAGGTTTTTGGTGATGGAGTTGATAAATATTGCGAAAAGTAAAGGAGATAAAACGCCGCCCTGAGGTACACCGGCAGAAGTATAGCACCACGAAGAGCAAGACTCTTCTATGCATATACGTTGCCGACGGCCATACAGGTAACTACGAAACCAGTCAATCGCCGTTGGAGATATGTTAAGCGAGCGAAGCAAGCCAAGTAGGATATCGAAATCGACATTGTTGAATGCATTACTAAAATCCAGTAAGCAAAGAACCGTCAGATTTCCCTGCTCCATACCCAAACGTATGTCATCAGTGACATTAACTAAGGCTGTAGTGGTACTGTGACCAGGACGAAAACCAGATTGGAAAGGATTGAGTAGACTATTCTTACAAAGAAAAGTACTAAGCTGATGATGAACAAGGCGTTCTAGGACCTTGGAGAGGAAAGGCAAGATGGATATGGGACGGTATTCAGAAAACGAAGTTGGATTGGATTTTTTGGGTAACGGAATGACTTTGGCATCTTTCCACATCGATGGAAAGGCACCATAGGATACAGAGTAGTTAAGGATGTGGCACAGGATAGGAAGGATCTCGTCGAGGACAGGGAGTACCATTTTCCGACTTACACAATCACTACCGATTGCGTTGGACGTGATCGAAAGTATGCTCTTCTTAACATCACAATCAGTGAATTGACTAAAAATAAATGGGTCATGATCCGGTGTTGGAAGGTTCGAAAGATTGTTAATTGTATTCGCCTTTATGAACCCATTACAGTGGGACGAAGAGGAGAAGTGTTGATTCAATAGATCAATATTTAAGTCTTTGGGAAGCGATTCTTGGCGAGATTTTCCAACACCCATGGATTTGAGAAATTTCCAGACTTTTGCTGGATCTTCGTTTTCAACGGAAGTGTGGATATAACGGCGTTGTGCATCTCTACATACCTTATTGCAGCGATTGCGTGCATCAACAAGGATCTTCCAGTTCGAAGGCGAGGGCCGGCACTTATATTTAGTTTTAGTCACAGCCTTTCTGTGCATGATAGCCCTAATATCATCTGTAAGCCATGGCGCCGGAAGATGTTTGATTTTCACTGCACGAATTGGAGCGTGAATATCATACAGCTGCACCAAATGATCAGTAAGTAGCCTGATTTTATCATCCACCGATTCAGCATCAAATAAAGAAGCCCAGTCAATGTTGGCAGCGCCTCTTCGGAGATCATCAGTATTCATACCACCAAAATTGCGCTGCAGGAGAACTTTAGGTTTTGCCTTAGGTGGGCGAATTTTATAGGATAGGAATAATAGATGATGGTAAGAAAACATGTCAGCTGGGCATTGACCATGCTTGCTGACATGTTGCGGAGAAGAAACAATGAGAAGATCCAAAAGTGAAGGATTACAGTTGGGAAAATGATGTGTAGCACTCAAAGGTAGAATTGAAAGATTTGAAGACTGGACTATTGATCGAAGAGAAGAAGAGCGGAAGTCGTTTTTCAATAAGCAAGTATTGAAATCCCCCATAATGACTGTATGACTGTAAGAGGGTGTTAGGTTTTCTAGGATCTTTTCAAAGGAAGACATGAAACTTATGCGTGACGAAGGGCAATAATAAACACCCAATAGAACTCTTACATGATGTAGGGTTACTTCCAAAAAGAGATGCTCGCCAGCATGTTGCGGTGGAGGCTGTGTGGACATATCAACAATTGAAAAAGGAATATGTGAACGAAGGTATATGGCAACACCACCACCACCGCCACTCCCGCGATCATTTCTTATCAGTTGATAACCCGGCAAGGAATAGGAAGAAGAAGGTAGGCAAGGCTTTAGCCAAGATTCTGAGACAAGGATAGCATGGATGTTCTTACAGTCAAGGTTAACTAGCATGTCAGAATAATGTGCCGGAATACTCTGGGCATTTATATGGACTACATTGAAATTCTTAGATACATCGGAAAACTGAGACTCAAGGGTGTCAGCAAGGGACTGAAAGCTAACAGAGCTGTTATTACTACAGACCGACAAAAAGCCTTCGGTGTCGCTATCGTCATTGTTATATGACATCAGCACTATAAAAAATAATAACAAACGTAATAAAAATAAAATAAATATTTAAAATAAAAGTAATAATATAAAAAGAACAATAATTTAAATCCACCCGCCAGTTGAGTGTTTACAAATTAAACATAAAACAACACTTAAATAATTTCATCATCCGGGTAACAGATATATCACATAGGTAAAAATTATAATATATTTAATTTTGTATAATGAAGAGAGGTAACAAAAATATGTACAAATATAATAAATAAAATTTATATTTATGACAAAATATGTCCTTGGCACACTGTCTTCATCTGGCACGCACACCGTCACTCCATCCCTAAAGTTTCTGAACGAAAACTTCAAAAATAGAATGACACATGACGCGAGTTAATGAATTGACAGCTGACAGACCGAAATAAAATGAGTAACAATATATACCTATGAATACGTAATACTAATAGAAACAAATAATTACATGTACCTAATATAATATGTATGTGGAAAGATAGGATATAAAATTTTTAAAGGTTACAAGTTATTAATGAAACCTGCTACCCGGATGATACTCGCCAAAAGAACGAGAATTAAAGAGCGCACCGGCTTACTTCTTCGCGGCTGCACGCCGGGCTTTCTTCGGTGCTGGTGATGGAGACAGCGACGGGGACAGTGTTGAGGCGCCAGGGGACATGGCTTTTTGACTCACCTGCTTGATGTTGTTGAGATCATCCATGCTATTTACTCGTTGCCGGGAGCCATCAGAGCGAAGAACATATATTTGTCCCTGCTTAGTCCAGCAATTCGTTTCACCAAGCTTTTCACGCGCTGACATAAAGAGCTGATGCCGCGATCTCGTCAAAAACTCTGAAACAGTTATCCCAGTACCCTTCAACTTTGCTTTAGCAAACCAGATGCTGTCTCTGACGCCGACGTCCCGGAGCTTGACGAGAATGGGCCTGGGTTTGCTAGCACCCGCTTGTCTACCCAACCGGTGGCACCGCCTGATGTCAGCAACAGCAAAATCATTCAACTTCAGGTGACATCGCACAACCTCAGCGACGACTTGTGTGGTTTCTTCCTTGGCCTGCTCAGTGATTCCATGCATCAAGATCATCTTGCGACGCCCACGCATCTCCAAGTTGTCGAGTCCCTGAGCCAACACCTCCAACTGCCGCTGAAGACAGACCAGTGCCTCAAGAATAAATTTCTTAAATGCAGTGAAGTCCGCAACCAAACTGTCATTTGTGCAGCTTGCAGTTCCCGAAGGGTTGCTTTGCAATTCTGCTTCAAAGGCTGTCATCCTGTTTTGGAACAGCAACTTCATGTTCGAAATTGAGGCTTGCATTGCTTCCATTGTGAATTTTAAAATTTTGTGTTGTTTTCAAAAGTTGTGTGATCAATTTAGGAGATAACACTAGACTGGTAGGTACCTTACTTTAGCATGTATAAGTGTACATTTAAATATGAAAATAGTATATATTTATAACTTAAATAAATTTTTAAAAATTGAGCAAAAATTTTTTACACTTGTACGTACAACTACCCGCAATTTTTTTTTTTTTTTTACAATAATAGTAGTTAGGTTAGGTTGATCGTAGCGAAAATCAAATCACCACAATATAAAATAGACTTTTTTATTATAAAGGAATTTAAACGGAAAACAACAAGAAAGACTTAAGAAAAAACAAAAATTAAGTACGACATTTACTCAGTCAAATCAATGTGAAGGGTGAGCTTGGTGATCTCCGCACAGTTTTTCAAAGCGGGGAATAAGACTTGACACTGCTACTCTCATTTCTTGCTCCACATTGATCTTTGAGCGATATTTATTCTTTATCGCAGCTACAGCTGAAAATCCAGCTTCACATAGGTAAGATGTTGCAAATGGAATGAAAATGTTTAGTGTTTTGCAAGTCAAATTTGGATACTCATTTTGAATTGATAACCAAAACTCCACCAAATCGACACTCGCGAATCTAGTTTTTAGGCTGCTGTCGCAAGAGAGTTCAATGAGACTCTCTTCATCTTGTGATGTAAATCCTTGTGGACTTTGTGCATGGAAAGGGTCTTGGATCCACGCAAATTTTTCAACATCATCATCTGCAAAGTACTTCGAAAAGTATTCGGTGAGCTTCGCTAGGTGTTCCGTGAAAAGGGTAATCAGGTCTTGTGAAACAACCAGTTCATTGGATGCCGCATAATTATACAATTGCGGGAAGCAATCTTGACCGCCGCCTTCCTTCAACTTTGTTATCCACAACTGCAATTTCTTTCTAAACGCCGCAATCTTCTCCGAAAGCTTCAGAATGTGTGTGTTGTTGCCTTGCAAAGACAGATTTAAATTGTTTAATTTCTCAAACACATCGCATAAATATGCTAGCTTTAGCAAAAAATCAGGTTCAGTAAAATATTTGGCATTTTCTTGACGTTCTTGCTGTAAAAAAGTGCAAATTTCTTCGCGTAATTCAAACACACGAAATAAAACATTTCCACGTGAAAGCCATCGTGAATTACAGTAGTACAGCAGAGCTGTATGTTCAGCTCCCATATTTATGCATAGTTTTTTAAAAAGTCTGGCTTTTAGAGGCCTAGTTTTTATGTAGTTTACCGAACTAATTACACATTCCAGTACTTGGTTCAGTTCAGAGCTCATGGCTTTTGATGCAAGAGCTTCCCTATGGATGATGCAATGGGTCCACATAGCATTCGGTGCTTTTTTACGAATGAGCGCTTGTAATCCCCCATACTTGCCAGACATCGATCGAGCACCATCAGTACATACACCGATACACTTTTTCCAATCCAAACAATTTTCTGTAAAAAACTTGTCTAAAATTTCATACAAGTCTTGGGCTTTCGCACTTCCCGTAATGCTTTTGCAGAATAAAAGGTCTTCGACGATGATATTGTCAGCCAGAAAGCGTACGTAGCAAATAAGATGTGCATCATCATTACTGTCAGTGGCCTCGTCAAGTTGCAAACCAAAATCCCTGCTTTTAATTTTTTCTATTAATTGGTGATTGAGATCCTCGGCAATGTCATGGATTCTTCGACTGATGGTATTGTTAGATAAGGGTATCTTGGAAATTAATTTTTCAGCTGATTCTCCCATCATAATATTCACCATGTCGCGAGCAGCCGGTAAAATAAGCTCTTCTGCAATAGTATGAGGTTTTTTGCATTTTGCCACCCTGTATGCCACCTTGAATGATGCTAACAGTGCGTTTTTGGGTACTGAGGCCTGCTGAGTGAATACGTTTTTTGTCTTATTTAAATTTTGTAATTTCCGGTGAAAAAAATCGCGCGATTTATCAGCCATAGTCGGATGAATTGTCTCGAGATGTCGCTTTAACTTACTTGGAAGCATACATTCGGATGATAGTATTTTCAAACAAAGCACACACTGGGGTTTTTCTTCATTGTTTACTTCTATTGAAGTAAAACCAAAGTCCAAATAACTATCATCGTATTTACGATATTTCCGCTTCTTTGCTTCCCCACCGCCACTAGTAGATGCTTTATCACTACCATTAGAACTACCAACTTGTTTACTTAACAAAAATCTGTTCATTTTGCGTGAGATATTTGAAGAAAAAGAAAGGAAAACAAAACAACAACAAACAAAACGTCCGTCGCGCGGCACACTTGTAGGTAAATAAACGGGCATTGCGTTGCGATGCGAGCGAGCGAGCGCGGGCGGGTGAAGACGTGGGAGGGGTATGGCATCAACGGTTTCAAGCTTTCAAGCGAGTAGGCACTTTAGCGAGCGAACGAACGCAACGCGACGACGAAAAAAAATTCTACGACGCTATGTTCGTTTCCTATGCGAACACTCAAAATGGTACCCGCCAATATTTTTGGTGTCCAATAATAAGAGGATCGACTCACGGCGCCCCTCTTTACTTTCTACGGCGCACCACGGCGCCGCGGCGCACACTTAGGGAACCCCTGAGTTAGACCCTCTTTAAGAGAGGGATGAACAAACAGAGTTTGAATGGCCGCAACAGCCATTTCTTTATTAATAATTGTCTTTTTGGGGAAGATTTCGATCGTCTCCCGGTCAATAATGAGGCGCGTTTTACCAGCTGCAGACGTCTGAACAGCATCAGGGGGATCAGGAGGAGCCGGAGGGGGAGGAGGTGGGTCCATAACTACACACATCAAAAGTGTCTAGGGATCAACATATATTTTTGCAATAACTTTTCTCCTGATTGATATTAATTAAAATTTTCTTTAAGGATTCATCAAATAAAGTGTTTTCGTTTGTCACAGTAACGATAAACCAAGTCACCTTTGCATTAATAAAGAAATTTGCCATTTTCCTAATAAAGGGATATTTGACATTTGAACCACTAACACAAAAGTTCGAAAAAAAGACTGAAATAACAGTTTTCTCTAAAATTTTATTGGGTAACTTGAACAATTAATAATTCGTGTTTCTACCGCGAACACTAACTGTTGTTATTTTTGAACTCATTTTGAGTATGCCAAACCGATGTTCTTGTGTTCAAGAACATCGGTTTGGCATACTCAAAATGAGTTCATCCAAATCACGCTGTGGAATGGCCGCCCATGTTCGTTGCAACAACAAAAAAAGGTCTTCTTGCGACTGGATACCCTCCATATTCGGCAGAGCCCTTCTCTGTAGCATATCCCATGCATGCTCAATCGGGTTCAAGTCTGACGACTGAGCAGGCCAGGGCAGGACATTGATGTTAACTGCGGCGAGAGTCTGTCTTACAACTCTTGCGGTGTGCGGTCGTGCATTATCATGCATTAACTGAAATAAGGGACCGATTTGCACTTGTAGAGGAACGATGACGTCTGATACAGTCGTCTCAGCATAAATTTGAGCGTTGAGGTTGCCTCTGATCCAAATCAACTCAGTTCTTCCGCCGATCCAAATACCCGCCCATACCATGATGGTTCCACCACTATAAGGATGGACTTCCTGGCAGGATTTTAATCGCTGTTGGCGTCCAGGGGTTCTCCAGTGTCGTATACGTCTTGTATCCGGTCTCATACCAAAACGAGACTCATCAGAAAAGCACACGAAACGCCATTGTTCTTCTGCCCAATTTCTGTGTTCAAGAGCCCATTGATATCGAATCCTACGATTGTGCATTGCTATAGGTGGTACCCGTAGCGGTCTTCGGGAATGAAGGTTCACTTCATGCAAGCGGTTTCTGACTGTTTGGTCGCTAATTAAGTTCCCTGAAGAGTGATGAAGCCTCACGGCTAACATCATGGCGGTTATTGTTGGAGCTCTTCGAGTTAAGATTTGAATGTATCGGTCTTGTCTCCGTGTGGTGCAGCGATACCGTCCTCCATGGCGCTCAGCCACGGTACCAGTGCTTCGGTAACGTGTCCAAAGTCGACTGATAACACTCTGACTTGTATTCAGAGCTAAAGCCACAGTACGTTGCCGGGAACCAGCTTCTATCATTCCCACGGCTCTGAGCATTTCTTCCCTGCTTAAATGACGTCGCCGCTCCATAATAACGTTGGTTTTAATCAGTAGTAGGGAAACAGTAGCACTAATAATGTCTTCAATGCGTTGTATGTTTTTATAGGGAAAATATTGACAGCTGATTTTCATCTTTTACTCGAATTTGATTCACAGTTCCTGATTCAAATTATGAAATGCACCAAAAAGGATCCATATAAATTTATAAAATCATAAATTTATTACAAAGCCACATCTCAATCTCACGAAATCCGCATAAAATGCTTGATCCCTAGACACTTTTGATGTGTGTATAATGAAATACCACCTAAGGACAAAAAACCGTACAAAACTACCAAGAAATATTAAAGAATAACTGACAGCTATCCGTCACCAATCCAATGAATCCTATATTGTTCTAATATTACCTTACGGGAACTTGTTGATAAATAACACTTTATTTATTTACTTTATAATCATTGTATTTCCATTCAGGTGTTTACAACATGTCATTTGCGAAATTAAAACAAATATTTTGATTTTCCACGTCTTGACTTCAAACCTCTTCTTTTTTTTTCGATCACTCTCACTGACAGCCGTTCAATCATGGCAGCTTCTTTTACAAAACATCGTTTAGTTACTTATTACAATAATATAATGAATTATATAATCTTCAGCTTTTACTGAACAAACATTTAAATATTTTAATATTTGTATTATCCTTTATTCCATTGTATAAACATATAAATTACATTTTTAAATATTTCTACATAAACAATACATTTAAAAAACATTTAAAAATATAAAACATAGTAGCCCACCGCCATTGGTAACAGGGTCCAAGCTACCGGCGGTCAGGGCTCCAGAGAGAGGAACTTCCTGACAATGCGAGCCGTGTCCAGAAGTACAGCTTTCTGAATCAAGACTTTGATCCAGCTGCCTAACCACCTCAAGAGCCTCTTGAGGTGTTGGTCGAGGCTCTTGGCTATTAAGCCATTGGCTGTCACGACTATCGGCACAATGATTGCTGAATCCACCTCCCCCACATGTCGACAACCTCGTGAGCCAAGTCAAGATACTTGATTTGTTTATCTTTCTCGGCTTTCACGAGGTTCTAATCATGCGGGATGGTTATGTTAACAATCATTCCACGCCGCTCTGATCGATCCACCATCACTATATCAGGCTTATTGGCAACAATAGCCCTGTCAGTGATGATGATCGATCCCAGTACAATGTGATATGACCATTTTCGAGAACTGGGTCGGGCACATACCTGTAGTACGGCACCTCCGATACCACAAGGTTGTACTTGAGAGCAAGTTGCTGATGAATTATCCTGGCTACAAGGTTGTGTCTATGCAAGTACTCTCCGTTAGCTAGACGAGAACACCCGGAGATAATATGCCTTATTGATTCCCCCGGCCGGTAACATGCCCGACAGATGTCAACTGTGCCGTCTTTCACAATAAATCTCCGGTAATTGTTCGTCATCATAACTTCGTCCATAATTGCACATACAAAACCTTCGGTTTCCCCAAAAAGGTCACCGAATCGTAGCCAGGCTACGGACGCTTGTAAATCTACATCAGGCCCGTGTAGGGCTTTGAAAAAGCGTCCGTGAAGCTATATATATTTGTATTATTATTATAGTTTTTATTGAAAAGATCTTTACAGACGGCCATTCTGCCCTGGGGATGTCCTCATCCCCAACACCGATCGGCCATTCGTTCTTGCTGTATGTCCTCATACAAGTGACAATATGACAGCAAATATACCTACTAACATAAAAATACCATAAAAGTATAGCTTCAAGTACAATAGATAATTTAAGGACTTAATAATGAACTTTTCACTAGATAAGTACAAGCAATCAAAGTTAATCAATATCACAGTATAACTTTAAGCAGAGTACATTTGGTTCAGTAACCAATTTTACTGAATTTAAAGATACATTACCAAAATTAGATTTAAATTGTTTATTAGTTTAATTACTTAAATTCAGGTAGGCATATACATATGTCCTTTTTTTTTTAATTCAAATAAACTAGGTAAGTGTTTCAATACTGATAGAATAATCACTTGTGAATAGAATACACTACCACACAAGAAGTAAATAATTATCTTTCTTCCTCAGCCACACTAGGGGCAAATAATTGTCTTTCTTCCTCAGCCACACTAGGGGCAAATAATTATCTTGCTTCCTCAGCCACACTAGGGGCGAAAAATTATTGTTCTTGCTCAGCCACACTAGGGGCAAATAATTGTCTTTCTTCCTCAGCCACACTAGGGGCGAAAAATTATTGTTCTTTCTCAGCCACACTAGGGGCAAATAATTATCTTTCTTCCTCAGCCACACTAGGGGCAAATAATTATTGTTCTTGCTCAGCCACACTAGGGGCAAATAATTATCTTTCTTCCTCAGCCACACTAGGGGCTTATTATGTTCAAACCACACTTGGGGTTGAATAAATATTATAATGTTTTTAATAAATTATCACACGACCCCACCATCAAGGAGTTATTATGCATATCCACACTAGGGGTAAGCAGCATGTTGAGTATAATAAATGTCTACTCTAGGAGACTCGATTTTAGTTCACCACACTTGGGGCTGATGTCTTAATACTATTTATTACTCACTGCACGCCGAAGCTGAAGTTATCACTCTTATAAAATTGTTCCATACTGTCCTCCTTCGCTAGGGGAATATCTGCAATAGTTTTCACTGAGTATCTCTTCAGCTTAAACTGGCGGCATCTAAGCTGTAAATGTAGGGATAGACATGTAGGTTTATGTATGTGTTTATTGATCAACATAATTATGTAGGTACCATGTAGTAGTTTTAGTCTGAAACGGAACCATCACTGCTAGATCTGGCATCGTTAGTGGAAGGTTCCGTCAAGGTAATCCACGATTTAAGGTGATCGGCTGGATATATATTCTGATACTTCCGATTTACATTACCCAGAACACTAGACACCTCATACCTATCATTGTCAAGAACTTGAGTAATCTTAAAAGGTCCCCGAAATTTTGGGGCCAACTTTTTGCTTTTGCCCTTTTCCGGATTGTAGTTTGGTATCATCACGAGATCGCCTAACTGAAATATTTTCGTTGATGCCTTATTCTTATCATATGCTTCTTCATTTTAGACTGATTATCTTCAATATTCTGCAGTACTTCTGACCTTAGTTAATCCCTCTCTGTAATTGTTAATTGTTCAGTTTGATCTCAAGCACCTTTTATGACTCCCTCTCATCATCATCATCATCATCATCATCTCAGCGTTTATCCCGGTTGCATCCGTGGCTTTCGCGTTGGAGCCCGGGGTCCG
Organism: Sesamia inferens; assembly: GCA_037179545.1. Classification (NCBI taxonomy): domain Eukaryota; kingdom Metazoa; phylum Arthropoda; class Insecta; order Lepidoptera; family Noctuidae; genus Sesamia; species Sesamia inferens. The sequence continues at coordinate 6,908,691 of CM073935.1, read as the reverse complement.
CTTTCCTACTTAATTTCCTTCATTTCGCGCGATCTTTAGCATCCTGTGGTGTGAGATTGTTAGCACGCATGTCATCTCTCACAACGTCAAGCCAGCACCTCTTTGGTCTACCCCGCTTGTTCCGGCCCGGCGGAGGCGCCATGGCAAGACATTTGTGACCCACGTAACATGCCGGTTTTCGTAAGACGTGACCGTACCAACGTAGGCGACCCTCCTGCAGCTTTTCCGCTATGTCACGGACATGAAGACTGCCACGGATGCGGGAGTTCCTGATGCGGTCCTTCCGCGTAACTCCACACATCCACCGCAGCATGTTCATCTCCGTGACACGCAGCTCCTGCTTGTGTCGCTCAAGCACAGGCCACGCCTCGCTGCCATACAGGAGAACAGGTCTAATGATGGTCTTATAGACCTGCCCCTTAAGCTTAACCGGCATTTTGGTGTCACAAATGACACCTGACACCTCACGCCATTTTGCCCAAGCTGCGGAAATGCGTGCCCTGACGTCGCAATCAATGTCGCCGGACACGTGGAGTACAGACCCCAAGTATTTAAACTGGTCTGTGCACTCGACCATGTCACCGCCTATGCGCACGGACATGGGGTCTGTCGTGTTGCTAGCCATATACACGGTCTTCGCCACATTGAGTTTCAGACCTCCGTTCTCGAGCGAGTCCTTCCACACATTCACACGCCGCACCAACCGATCCCTGTCCGCGTCCGCCAGCGCGATATCGTCAGCATACATAAGCAACCAAGGAGGTTGCTCATGTGAATCCCTGATGCTATCCGACAAGGCGTCTAATATCACGCTGAACAGAAACGGACTAAGAACGGAACCCTGGTGAACTCCGACGGTGACGGGGAAGGGTTTAGTGTCACCAACAGCGGTCCTAACAACGGAATCGGAATTGAGGTACATGTCTCGAATAATGTCAACATAGGCCTCTGGTACCCCTTTGGACCTCAGTGCCCACCAGATCACCCCCCGAGGGACACAGTCGAAGGCCTTCTGCATATCAAGAAAGAGCAAATGCAGAGGCGTGTTCTTCGATCTGTATCTCTCCATGGCGATCCTTAGTGCGAAGATAGGATCCATGGTTCCGTACCCTGGACGAAACCCATATTGACACTCCGAGACAGCACACTCCTGCCGGATCCGGGAGTCCATAATCCTCTCAAGGATCTTCATGGTGTGGGACATGACCTTTATACCACGATAGTTGCCACACTCCTGTACCGAGCCCTTGCCTTTGAAGACTGGAGTAATAATACTCAGTCTCCATTGGGACGGGATTTTGCCGGTCAGGAGCACGCGGTTCAAAAAGCTAGTTAACACGCCCACACCGCGGGGACCCATCGCCTTCCAGGCCTCAATGGGAACTCCATCAGCTCCGACAGCTTTCCGATTTGCCATGCGGCGAAGAGCCGTATGGACTTCCTCAGGCGTTATCGGGGGCACTAATCCAAGATTTGGAGGGAGTTCCGGTGTCTGCACCTCTTGGTGCTGCTTATTCAGTAGCGCGTGGAAGTACGAGCGCCATCTCTCCTTCACCGCGAGGTCTTCGCATAGTAGGTTGCCAACAGAGTCTTTTACGCAGCGGCACTTGGATATATCCTGTGCCGCTTTGACCCTAGAACGTGCCAACTTGTAAATGAGCTTTTGCCCCTCAGACGATTCCAGCTTCTCGTAGAGCGGTTGCAAGTGATCTCGTCTGGCTCTGGCTACAGCTCTTTTAGTGGCACGTTTGGCAACTTTGTATGCGTCGCGATCTTCAGGGGATCCGGTCGCTTGCCACGTTTTGAAGAGGGCTTTCTTCACCTTAGTCTCCCTCTGGACTGTGTCGTCCCACCACCAGGTCTCCTTGTCACGTTTGCGGCCACCCTTGGAGACGCCGAGCACGACACGCGCCGCCCCAGTGATAGCTGCCTGGATCCTGTTCCAGTGTTCTTGAACTGGTTCCCCATCGGTACCGGCGCACTTGTCGCCAATAACCGCCGCAAAATCCTGGGACCTGTTTTCATCCAGCAGCCACCACCGGATCTGGCGCGGGCAGTGCTCTACACGTCTGCGTTGGGTCTTTACGCAGAGATCCATGACAAGGAGCCTTTATGACTCCCTCTACCTGTCCTATAGTCCTTTGTCCACACACAATTTCCGCTGGTGACTTGCCGGTGCCCTTATTTACTGTATTATTTAGGCTCCACTGAAGTTTACCTAAATGACCATCCCATTCTTTTTCGTCACGTCCGTGATTCATTGCTGCCAGTGAGTTTAAAATGGTGCGGTTATATCGCTCGATTTGCCCATTGGCTCGAGGTGTCGCCACTGCATTGCATATGTGTTTGGCACCAATAAGACCAACAAAGTTTTTAAACTCACCGGATGTGAAACTGGAACCCTGGTCAGATATGATAATTTTGGGGTGGCCAAATATGGAGAATATTTCTTCCAGGACTTTAACGGTTGTTTTAGGTTTAGTATTACATACCCCTTTAATAAATATTAATTTGCTAAATGCGTCTATTATACCGAGAATATAAGTATTTCCTCGTTTGCTTTTAATGAAAGGGCCGAGATGGTCTATATGAATAGTGTGGAAAATAGCGCTAATCTTAGGAATGGGGTGTAATGACCCACTCTTTTTGCCGGCTTGTTCCTTATTATAGGCGCAATTAATGCAAGCCTTGGCGTACTTCTTGACGAAGCGGTTCATTTTAGGGAATCGATAATCCGAAGCCATCTTTTCCAATGTTTTCTCGACCGAAAACTGTCCTGCTTCGTCGTGGTTCATTTGGCATATCTTCCAACGTTTTTTTTTTTTTTTTTTACTAAAATTCTTTATTATCATAAAACATTTGGTAGGTACTTACAAAAATATGTCACAGTACACTAATATTATAAGCAACACTTTTACAGGCTAGAATCACCTTTATAAGTAAATAACACTGATGGCTACAAACTAATTACATCATGACCATTTAATAATTTAATCTTAAAATAACTAATGAAATTATTGTGGTAATTTCATTTCTTAAACAAAAAAGAGAACTAGGGGGGTAGAAACAAAATCACAAGTCCGCAGTGACCACGCGTGGTCACCGGCGGCGCACGAGCTACCGCGCCCCCCGCGTACTCAATTGTATACGGCGAGCGCGGGGAAGCGCTGGCGCATCGTACGGGTCCAGCTATGACTCTTTATCAGTATTGTGCACAAACAATACGTAGTGATGGGGAAGCTTGTATGTACCGTATCTATCGAAACGTCGCAAGTCTTTTAATTCAATTTGACCAATGTTAGCAATTAATGTATTTGAATGACCTTTATTTTTGTTGTAAAATTTGCGAGTCAATTTCAGGATAAATTGAGTTATGCTAGGTAATTGTATAGAAGTGTGTAGTATTCTGAGATTAGTTTTAAACGGAGTATTGTAGGCAATTTTAACAGCTTTATTTTGAATTATTTGTAACGACTTATAATTAGACTGACAAGTGCTACTCCATACCGGACACGAATAGGTTATGCACGGTCTAATTAGAGTCGTGTATATCCTAAGTTTTGTATTAGGGCTGAGCTTACTTTTACGATTAAATATAGGACTAAGAGAACCAAGTGCTTGGGCACCTTTAATGCGTAATGTATTTACATGTTTTGTCCAGTTAAGCTTTTTGTCCAATACAACACCCAGATAGCGAACTTCAGTGCTCCATGGGATTAGTTGTCCAGTAATTACCAATTTTCTTTTTGGAGTGGCACGTTGGCGTGTAAAGAGTATCGCTTCAGTCTTGGATTCGTTCAGTTTTAGCTTCCACTTATTAAAGTATGATTGGAGCAGGTCAAGTGACAACTGAAGTCTACTAATTATAACGTCAATGTCATCATCGCTTGTGTACGATGCTGTATCGTCGGCAAAACAGGCCAGATGTGTACGAATCTGCACAGGAATATCACTCACAAATAATATAAAGAGGTAGGGACCAAGCACCGAACCTTGAGGAACTCCTGCCGGCACCGACTGGGGCGAAGACGTCTCAGAACCAATGTGAACCATAAACTGCCTGTTATTAAGATAAGATTTAATGAGTTTTACAAGATTTATTGGAATGCCGTAAGTGATGAGTTTGTATAACAGGCCCTCGTGCCAAACGGTGTCGAAGGCTTTTTCGATGTCCAGTAGGAACATACCAGTAGACTGCCTAAGATTGAGATGATAAGAAATATGTTCAGATACTCGAGCCAATTGTTGTACCGTGGAATGAGTGGAACGAAAACCAAATTGTTCCATCATAATCAGCCGATCCGAGCAACGCAGCAAGCGATCATAAATCATAACCTCAAATAGCTTACCTAGAACAGGAAGAAGACTAATGGGCCTATAACTTACCGGTAGAGAGGTGTCTTTTCCAGGTTTTTTAAGTGCGATAACTTTTGCAGTTTTCCACATATTGGGAAAATATGTTAATTTGAAGCAACCGTTGAAAATTTTAGTGAGAAACACCACACATTTCTGGGACAGATTTTTAAGCATAAGGTTGTGTATACCGTCATTCCCTGGAGCCTTCCTGGTCCTGAGTTTACGTAAAACTTTCCAGACTTCGGTTGGCCGTACAGATAGGTGTTTATCATCTATGGCAACATCATTTAAATAAGTAATAGCAGACTGGACGTCCTTCTCGACAGACTCACTCTTCCAGTCACGAGTAAGTTTTATGTTCATCTCGAAAGCATCTGCTAGAGCATCGCATTGTTCAGGGATGTTGGTTGTTAAAGTACCCTCATGTGTTTTGAGTGGAGGTATTGAGTGCGATCTAGGTTTCAATGATTTAACTAGTCGCCAAATATCGTTGCTAGGATTGTCAACTTTTGAAAGTTTAGTGTTCCATATTTTGTCTTGATGTTTTATTATAGCCGATTTAATCATATATTGTAATTTATTAAAAGCTGACCGTAAAAGCCTTTTTTCCGGAAGGGACACTTTTTGTTCCTTTCGACGAAGTTGATTTTTATATTTGATCATTTTAGCGACGTAATTTGGTAGTTTTATGTTAGTATTAGCGTGTTCTTTACTAGGAATAAATTTGTCTCTGGCAGCAGTAAGACACTGTTGTAAATAGTTTACGGCGTAGTCGATTTCCGCCTCAGATTTAAACACCTTTGAGTTTAGTGAGATCTTTTGGTCAAGAAAGAACCGGTATTTATCCCAGTCAGCGTCACAATAGAGGTAGTGTTTGGATTTAGGTTTGCGAGAGCATTGTCCATTTACTGTAAAAAATATGGGAAAGTGGTTTGATGAAAGGGCAGGTATTGCTCGAACCTCATGTATACTATTTACATTAAGAGCCAGAATCAAATCAGGATTAGTAGAGGTAAGATCGGGTCTGTAGTTGACCTGAGTAGGTGAGTCAGGGTAATGTATCACATAATCATGGTTAAGCATGTGACGAAAGAGTATCAGTCTTATTCATAAAACTTTAACCATTTGCTAAGCAACTGATTAGCAAAATTCTTATTCATAAAAGCTGTTTAACGCTAAGAGGATGCTAAGCAATTGATTAGTAGCTGTCAAAATTAAACATCACCGGACCGCTGTTAAGAGGATGGTTAGAGGCAACAATATGGCGGATTTTATTTGAATCAGCTGATTGATTTAATATGATCATTATGCTTCGAAGTTATTTTGTTTATAATATCGAATAGTGCGGAAATATGGATGTTGAAAACCTTTTTGAATTTCCAAAGCGACGTAGTAAAGTTATAGGTATTAGCTTTGAAACTTTTTTGACTTACAAGCTTTACTCGATACTAGGCTATAACATCGGCTGCCGGCAGAAGTTACCACCCACCAGACAAAATCTTGCCGCCAAGCGATTCCTCGTGTTCCGGCATGATGTCTGGTGAAGCCGTACGGAGGACGGGTCTGAGCAGTTGTGTTGCAAAATGTGCCGGGTACGATGCGCCAAATGTTGTTGTGTCGGGAGTTTGGTCCTGGAGGGTCTCCAGATCAATCTCCCTCTTGCGCAGCATCGTTGGTCGTGTTGTTGGGTTTAACATTGCATCACCTCGCTCAATTGCCGTCTTTCTTTTTATTCACTCAGTTTTTTTAAGTGAATAGGCTCTTAATAAACTAGCGCCCTTTACCATCAACGATTGCATCACTGCTTGCCATGAGGCGGGATTGCAGTCAGGCACTGGTTTATAAAAGCAGTACTTAATAAAAAAGACAGTGATTTTAGATGCTGCCCTATGTTTCCTTGTGTTATCTTATGTCATATCTAAGGCACAGGACTAAAAAAAGTCATTTTGGGGCAGCAAGACACAAATAATAAAACATTTTTTTAGAAATATTTTATTTTGATACGCAATAAAACTGTTTACATTTTTGTTATAAAAATAATTCATTGTTTTCTTCCATAAGCATGAGAGCCATTTTTGACTCACGCGACCCTCATTCCTCATCTTTTTCACTCAGCATGGTCTTCTCCTTCGCCGTCATTGCGAGGTAGAATAATATTGCCGCTAGGTGCTAATAGTGGCTTCGTATACAGCAATAAAACGTGTGCCTGTAAACAAGTATAATAATACTGTAAAAAGCAGTACAAAAGCAGTAGGAAGTAATGTAATATAAACACAAGAACCCACTTAAATTTCTTAAATATCAAATGGATGTTTACAAGCATAAAGAGCAGGAAAATACACAGTTACTATCGGCTACTGCTTTAACATTAATTTCGTCAGTTTAAGATTAGTAATTACATATAAATACAGAGATAAATACCTTTTTCTGTTTACTATAATATTATTGGAGTTTATTACTTTCACTACTATCATCACAAATACAATTATTTAATTGTAATAAATCATTTTATTTATATTCAAATTATCCGATCAAATTTCTGTCATTTTTCTGCCAAACACGACAGACAAAAAATCGCAGTTTTGACAAGTTTTTTCTAAAAATTCCAATTTTTAGTCAACTATTTTGATTATAATCTGTGCCGAACGCATAGTTTCACCTCTACTTCGTATCGCTACTAATCATCTGCTAACTAGCTTTTATGAATAAAGAAAAGTTAAGCATTGATTTAGAGCTAACTAAATGGTTAGCTAAATAGTTGCTAATGAGTGATTAACGAGTTTTTTATGAATAACACAGTATATTACCGCGGGTATTAACATAACTACTATTCCAATACCCGTGATTGGCGTTAAAGTCTCCCATTATTACAACATGAGGCCCCAGGGACAATAAAATATCTAGATCGTATGATTCAAGTTGCAAATTGGGAGATTGGTAAGCTGACACAAAGATGTAGTTTTTCCCGCTAATTTTCAAACCTATAGCAACCGCTTCAATGTGTTTTGTTTTGGGAACAGTAATCGGTTCACACTCGAATCTCTCGTTCACCAGAATGGCTACGCCTTGTCCACGCCCATTATGGTGTTTGTCTTGACGATAGCATTTAAATCCTGGCGTAGTTAAGGAAGTATTATAGGTAAGTTTGGTTTCACAAACCGCTATTATATCAATTGATAGGGTACATACAGCTAAATCAAGTAGTTCATGCATTTTTGAACGAACTCCATCGGAGTTCCAAGATAAAAGTCTTAACTCATTTTGATTATACATAGTGTCCAAGGTGGGTCAAAATTAACATAACTTTATCTAACATAGATTCACAGGCAGAAAATTGTGGTTTAAGGTTTTTAACACAGGTAAGTATTTCCAACATTTCCTTTGTCGAAGGATCGTCCGGTGGCAAATTCAATTGCTCATTATGAGCAGAATTATGACTGGTATGGATTTTAACAGTAGCGGCATACGAAGGTTTCTTAGATGAGGGTGGTAAAATAGTAGGAGGTGCAGCATCATATTGAACTGCGGCACGCAACGGCGCCGACAGGCGCTCACGCCTAGCTTGGATTCGTTTCAGGTAGGCAAGACGGGTCTCGCAATTGTGATAGTTAGCAGGGTGGTTCTGGTCACAATTGCAGCAACGTGCAGGTTGGAGGCGGTCTTTTTTAGGACATTCTCTCGTTGCGTGCGGTTCCGTGCATTTAACACACCTAGCAGGCATATTGCAATTCCTCGAAGCGTGACCGAATCTTTGACATCTGTAGCATTGCGTCCCAGCAGTCTTTATGGGCGTAAACTTTTCAATCGTGACCACACAGTTAAATAAATATTTAATATTACGAAACTTTGCCATATCCGCTCCAGCAGGAAGAACTACTAAAAAAGGTGGACAAGACAATGTACTCACTGTTTGAGTCTTCATTTGTGAGACTGATGCACCTGGAAAACCTAGCTTTTCAAGCTCGGCAGGTAACTCATCTTGAACGTAAGATGGTAAACCTTTTATCACCATTTTGGGAACTTTTTCGTCTTTGCGTGTGTAAGTTAGGAAAGCAGCATTTTCTTTGCGGAGGCCTTCCTTCAGAAGTTGATGACATTCTGTTGTATGGCAACTTACTGAAACTTTGTTGTTTGCTCTATACTGAAGATGGAATTTGTTGGTGTAACGGGAGATGAGGTTTTTGATGGTTTCATGTGTCCAATCTTTCTGTATCTCCAATATTAAGGGTGGAATATGTCCATTTTTCTTAACTCCAGTTGATGCATCTCTGTAGAAGTTATTCTTTGATTGTTCACTATTATCGTCCACAGTTAGATCATTGAATTGATTGTGCAGAGGTAACTTCCGCGCTTCATCAAATTTTTCAGAGTTTCTCGAGACCGCAGGACGTTTGGCGAACTGCCATGGACCGGATATATCTTCACCAGGTCTTTTGGAATTGAGATTGCCTGTAGATTCCGATCTTACTAGGAATCTATCCATTTTGATGGAAACACAATATCGATAATCGAAGAATATCGATACGATGGCGTGTCATCACTAGCGGTGATAAACAACTAACGTGGTGGGGTTAAGGTAACTACGCGAGCGTGCGAATAGTATGCGCGGCGAACGCGTAATCTTCCAACGTGCCGGGTTGGTTATAACCCATTTGTGCTTATTCCCCACTTTTAGATAGATCTTGTCATCGCGAATAGTGTAATTAGTAGTAATATCCTTTATGTCACTTTCGTTCGTCTGTAATATATGTTTAATCATCTTGATATGAGAATCTGTCATCTGTACGGTGTAAAGCCAGTCCTGAGTTTGAACGTTTAATACCTGTAATTATTCTTGATTAGGGGGAAGGATTGGATTACGACTAAGTGCATCTACATGCTGCATACTATGTCCTGGTTTATACTCAATCGAAAAATTATATTCTTGAAGGATTAAATGGTCACGTTTCGTTAGAGTTGATCGTAATGCATTACAGTCCGTGACGACTTTAAATTCAATGTCAATTAGATAAACACGAAATTTCCTTAGCGACAGTACCACGGCCATCATTTTTAACTCTTAGGAGTGCCATAGCTCCTCCTCTCTAGTCGTTTGGCGACTAAAATAAGCCACTGGCTGTAAGGGCGCAACGCTATGTGGATTTTGGAGTAGTATCCCGCCTACACCTACTTTGCTCGCATCGCAATAAATTTCTGTGATATAATCAGGATTATACAATGCTAGGACAGGTCTTGATACGAGATTCGATCTTAGAGACTGAAATGCTGCTTCCTGTTCTTCTCCCTAAGTCCAAACAGAGTCAGCTTTTGTTAATTTAATTAGAGGTCTAGCTATAGTTGCGAAATTATACACAAAGCGCCTAAAAAAACTAGCAAGACCTACAAACTGCCTAATCTGATGCACGTTAGTAGGACGAGGAAATTAATTTACCGCAAGTATCTTTTTACTACCTGGTCTTAGTCTTTCTTCCGATATTTCGAAACCTAAATAATCTATTTTGGTTTGAAAAAAAATGGCATTTCTTAAGATTTAAAGTAAGTTTTGCTTTTCGTAACAGTTCAAATATGGTTTCGAGTTTACCAAACATCTCTTCTGTGGAACTAGCAGTTGTCAGAAGGTTATCCAGATACGGTACAGCTAAATCAAATCGTTTTGGACCAAGTGCTTTGTTAATCATGCTCTGGAAAACAGATGGAGCGTTAACCAGACCAAATGGCATGTATACTAGGATACTCGTAGTGGCCATCTGCTGTTATGAACGCTGTGACGTGCCTTGAGTCTTCAGCCATGGGGATCTGATGGTACCCTGACGCTAAGTCCAAACTTGACGAGTAAATCCTATCGAGCTGATCCTCTATTACAGGCATCGGATAGCTATCTTTAATAGTCTTCTTGTTTACTGCTCGATAATCTACACACAAACGGAATTCGTTGTTTGGCTTCCGCACGAGAAAAATTGGACTCGCGTATGCCGATTGCGATTCCCGTACAATTCCGTTTGCCATCAGATTACCAACGATTTCGCTGACTGTTGCTCGTTCACTAAAAGGTAGTCGATACGGTTTATATGTTACTGGAGTGTTATCATTTAATTTTATACTCATTTCAGTTAACTGTGTAACACCCAGCTCATCTGTATCAAGCGCAAAACGATCTCTGAAAACATTTACTACTCTTAATAACCTTTCTTTAACTGAATCCGTGACTTTAGGGTCTATGTCTAACATCATCATCTCAGCGTTAATTCTGTTGCTGTTAATGCTGCTGCAGCGTTCTGCTTTGGAGTGAGGGTCTATGTCTAACATATCTATGGTAATTGGAGACTTTTCTTGAGGTATACATGAACTTTGTACATCATCCGTAGTTACTACATTGACACTAAGTGATCCAGAGTCAGGAAAAATTACGCTTTCACTAGGCACTTTTATGACTCGAGACATTAACTTATTACTCTTGAGCTTGATACATTTATTTGATATATTAACTAACAAAACCTGACCATTACCATTCGTGAACTGATAAACCCCTTGTAAAAGGATGTATTCGTTACCAGGTTTCATACATATATTTCCGGGTACAAAAACAGGTCCACCTAAGTTAAAATTTAAGTGTACTTCTATATTATTTAAACCGGGATTGAATTTAACTTCATGAGTCGTATATAAATCTAATTTTTCTGCCTCTGTATCATCACAAGTACAAAAATAAAATTTGCAAAAATAACTCTTATTATCATGTCGCAAAGAAACCGTTCAGCACACAATACACCGGCCCAAGCCCGCACACTGAATATATACTGGCGCGTGCGCACGCACACCAACGAAATTACAGATTGCTTGACAAGAGAACATTCGACCATGGAAATCAAAACAAAAACAGCACGACTCACCGGACTGCGGCAACTTCTCGCAAACACCTACCATTTGGCAGTTGTCAACCGTTGCACACCGGACATCCCGGAACTCTCACAAAACCCCATTACGATACCAAAAACGTTTTGGTTATTTTGACATCTCATCGCCTGCAGAGTAGAGGCTCAAGTCTTGAAACCTTGGGCGTTCCGCAAAGCGCACGCAGCTCCGGCTGCGCCGCAAGCAGCTCCAGCAGCGTCACATGGCATTGATGCGATTCACCAAGTAGCTAGAGGCGCTCTCCGCAAGCGCACTTTGCACGTTCCGCAAGCTCACCTTGCGCGCTCCGCAAGCTCACCTTGCGCGCTCCGCAAGCGCACCTCGCTCGCCAAGCAACAGCCAACACTGTCGCGTGCCAAGCATCAGCCAGCACTGTCGTGTGCCAAGAACAGCCAGCACTGTCGCGCGCCAAGCATCAGCCAGCACTGTCGCGCGCCAAGCAACAGCCAGCACTTGCAAGCCTGCAGCGCACTCTTGCAGCGGACCATCACGCGGAGCGATCTCTGCGCCAGCAATTGAGCGCACCTCGTAACTTGACGTTCACTTCCAGCCTCACTGCCAGTACATCCAGCATTTACAGAAGCTCATACAAAGGCAATGAACGTGACTGTTATTCTGTTCCTTGATTTATATCGAGATTGTGAGCAGTGTAGTTCTTTATCCAACTTCTGATGTCGGGGACAGCGACGGCAGAGCGGTAGGGTCGACAGCATCTTGGTGTGGTGATACAGGTTCCATTTCGTAGGTGAGTTTTGAATTGAAGCACGACGTGTAGATATACCCTTCAATCTTCATAATAACAGTTTGAATAGGCAAACCGACAATTTCGGTTCGGAGAAGTGCCTTGGTCCGCGTCTCGATGCAAAGTCACCGTTCGGCGAACCCCACTATCCAAAGCGACTCTGTCCATGTGACGTTATCACGTAAATCAAATCAGCAACTTCTTATTAAAATTATATCGACGATCTCCGACATATATGTATATATATCGTTAACTTTCACCGATGAATATTCTAGAAAAAGTTTTGTATATTTTCTCAAAAGTAATAGTCAAATAGAAATGTATGGAAATTTTACACGCTTTAAAATTTATGTAGAAAAGGAAATTGGCTTATGTATTAAAAGAGTAAGGTCAGATAACGGTTTTGAATATTGCAAGGCTGTATAATAAATATGTAATGTGTGAATGCAGTAAATCGGTATTTCTCGAAAGTCGGAAAACTGCTGGCAGACCACATTATCAAGAAGAAAAACTCCTCTCTTGCCCCATATCATATGAGATGGAAACACCATCTGCCTGGGATTCCATGGTCGTACTCTCTCCGGACGAAGCTAAAGTAAAATAAGTAGTTAACAACCTAAAAAATGACTGTGCCAAAGGGTGGGATTCTATACCGGTTAAACTTCTCAAACTTAGTCAAGAAACGTTAGTTCCACCTCTCACAAAGCTTTTTGAGGCCTGTTTTGAGCAAGGAGTTTTCCCCCGAAAGAAATCCCTAATCACACCTGTTCACAAGGGTGGAAACCAGGATGATGTTAAAATTTATAGGCCTATCTCAGTTTTATCAGCACTGTCAAAGATACTGGAAAAATTGTTAAACCGTAGATTCATGCAATATCTAAAGCACATTAAAATAATATCGAACACACAATTCGGATTTAGGTCCGGAAAAAGCACCATAGACGCAGTTGATTATGTGACCGAAAAAGTGGATAGAAAACAAAAATGTTTGGGTGTCTTTCTGGACCTAGCTAAGGCTTTTGACACGGTATTCTAACCCCTGTGACCAAGTTAGAACACGCTGGAATTCGGGAAAGGGTTCTAAGCATCTTTGCAGACTTCCTCAGAGACCGGAAACAAAAATTCTTTTTCTTGTTGGCGTGGGAGTCGGCGCAGGATTTGCTGCCGATCCGGTGATCGGCTGGCCTGTTCGCAGCCGCACACTTTGGGCAATTCGGCGGGGCGTCACATGCGGCGGCCTTGTGACCGGCCGCAGCGGAAGCAGAGCCCGCCGACTTGGATGGTCGACGAGCAATGCACGCCCAGGTGTCCCACCTCCAGACACCGGAAACACCTCTGGGGTCAGGGCGAGAGGATCTTGACCCGCGCCAACACCCACCCAACAAGCAGGTTGCGGCCGCTCGCTTCAATGCGGTGGGCCGCCGCAACCGGGCAAGTCACTACTGCGGACCTGAGTCTCCGGAGGCCGGGCCCGATCTCGCCGGACCGGACCTGCTCCAGGGGGCACTTGCTCGCTTCCGCAATGGCGGCCCCGAGCTCCTTTGTCGTCACCGTGTCATCCAGGCCCGAGACACGCATGTTCAGCGTTTTCACGGGCCTGGATATTTTTGCGTCCGGGAATTGCTCTTTAAGAGAGGCCTTCAGCCTCTCTGCAAGTGCGTCGGCCTTTTGGTCGCTTGTAGCGCCGGGCACCTCGAGCAAACGGGCACCGGTTGCTGCCTCCTTCCAAATGATGCCCGTTATCCCCAGGTCCTTCAGATTAATATCGGCCTTGGCTTTCGCCAAGACCGACGCGTATGACACGCCCCTCTCTATGGCCTCCGGTGGTAACTTGATAGCCACCGCCGTGGACTTCGGGGCGCGGAGCTTCTTCTTCTCCTTTTGCTTTGCCGCTCTTGTCTTCTTCTTCCTCTTCTTCTTTTCCTTCTTTTTGTCACCAACAGTGACCCACTCTTGCGAGGTGGCCGTTGGTGCGCTCGTCGTCGTCGCCGGGGCTGCCGGAGTTACCGGGGCTGCTGGAACAGCCGGAGCAGCGGCAACGGGCTTGGTCTTAGCCAGTTTGGCCGGCCTCGGCGCACTAGCTTTCGCCGCATACGTCTGGCCCGGCGGTGTCTTTTCGTGGGCCAGAGGAGGCCGCAACACTTTGGCCTCTATGACCGAGAAGCGTGCAGACAGCGCCGCCATCTCGGTCTTGAAGAGCCGGACTAACTTCGACTCCTCCGCAGAAGGCCGGGAAACGGGCTGCGCCTCCGCCGGGTGACTTCTCTCCTCCTTTCCTTCATGAGGTTGCAAAGCTCCGCGCGGAGCTCCTCCTGCTCCTTCCGGAGCTCCGCAACCTGGGCTGTTAGGCGTACGTTTGCCGCCGTGAGTCGTTTAGTCTCGTCCGATGAGGAGCGCTGTAGTAGCTCCTCGGCGACCTCCAACATCGTGGCCGCAGCCAACTTTAGGGCCTTCTGGCAGGTCCCCTTGAGGCCTTTGGACACCCTGGACACCTCCTTCACCGTGTTCACGGCGTTCCGGAGCCTTTCGCCCAGCTCCGTGGCCTGAAGGTCTTCGACCGACGACGCGGCAGAAGATATTTCGGACAGTCGCTTGACCCGTCCGGTGTCCACCTTCCGGGCCAGCTCGGCCACCCTGCACTCTTCCATCGTGATGCGCTCCTCTTTTTCGGCGGCCTTTTGTGCGGCCTCCAATTCTTTTCGCGCTTTAGACAGGTCGACATAATGACCAGTCGTAGGCGGTCGTCCTCTACCGCGCTTTCCGATCGGGGTGCTAGATCTGCTGATGTACAGCACCCTGCAGCTTGTGCCGGCCTGTGTCTCCAACTCTACCACCGGCTGCGAGTTGGTCCTCTTTAGGTAAGGTGTCACGTCCGGTTCCGTTCGGACCGACTCCAACGAGCCCGTACTGTCGGCGTCCGACACGACAGGCTCGGGAGCTTTCTCCGGGTCGGAAACTGCTCCTTCCTCTCTCCTTACTCCTCCGTTCCTCTTAAGTATGATTTTGTTTTTTGTTTTAGATTTCTTCATACTGTTCCCACGAGAATTAGCGTTCTATACGTCCATCCGGGCAGAGCGTCGTACTCCGGATAAGCCTGATTACTGCTGGGGGTCGGCAGGTACCCAGCAGGTGAGCGTTAGCGACCGGTCTCCCACCGGCCACTCATCCCCTCGGCACGCTCCCACCTTGGGATTAGGCTTGTAGGGGGCCGGGCGGTTAAGCCAAGCCCCCAGATGACGTCGGCATTAGACATGCCTCCGTGCCGCTATCCAACTAGGCGTAGCGGCACCCGTCACCATCCGTAAACGGATATTCATTGCACTGGAGCGCCCGCTCCAGCGCAACATTTGGGCCGAACGGTGGTCTGTGTCAGACCGTGTCCCGGACCGGGACCCGTCGCCCCTAGGCTGGGTGCGTCTTCTTGAACAAGAAGACGCAGCAGCCAAGGGTTTTTTAGAGAGGTGTCCTTCCTCTTGGCCCCACTCGCATGCACGCACGCAAGCGGGACCCCCAGCTCCTCTCCATGAGGAGTCCGGGTTGTCCGACGGCGACCCGGAGTTCGGGTCACGTCGGCCACCTGGAGTGGTGACCGACCCGTCGCACGCATGACCGCAGAAGCAGTCCCGCGTCTGGCTTTGGTCCGCACCGGAAAACCGGTAACCCCCATATCTGGGGGCCGTTCCCCTATCCGCCACCTGGGGACGCGTCCGAAGGCAGGCCAGAACTGCACACAGAAAAGTTATCCCCCTGTGATGATCATTTCAACCTTGTTGCTACAAGATGTAACGTTTTGCTCCGTTTTATTTTGAGAACAAAGCCCTGCTATCAAATGTAGGCTTTTATTTAAAGTCATCTATTTTAGTTTAGAAAAAAATTGCTTGTTACTTTCAACTAAAAATAAATATTTCGCTTAATTTTAACGTACTGTCCTCAAAAATAAATGTACTAAACTTTTTTGACAAGTAGTTTCAGAGGTTTGCTTATTTAATAAATATTTCAAAATGGTATAACACTTAAATAAAATATATTAATAATTCATCTAATTCGAGAAAGTAGTAAGATAATATACAATAGGGGTTGATAGGTAGTTTGTACGTGACGGCCGCATCCGTTTAAAGCGTCACTGGCTTTTTTTTCGATTTTTTTTGGGAGTTTTTTTTTTTTTTTAATAATTATAAACTAGCACTTGACCGCAATCCCGCCTGATGGTAAGCAGTGATGCGGTCGTTGATGGTAAAGCGCGCTAGTTTATTAAGAGCCTATTCACTCAGAAAAACTGAGCGAATAGGAAGGAAGTCGGCAGTTGAACGAGGTGATGCAATGTTAAACCTATCAACACGACCAACGATGCTACGCCAAAGGGAGATTGATCTGAAGACCCTCCACGACCAAACTCCCAACACAACAACATTAGGCGCATCGTACACGGCACACATCGCAACACAGCTGCTCAGACCCGTCCTCTGTGCGGCTTCACCAGACATCATGCCGGAATACGACTTTGTCTGGTGGGTGGTAATTGTAAATTCAGCCGGCGGCCGATGTAGAAAGACGAAGTGTTGTATAGAAACTTGAGGCGTTAGGGATTTCAGACCAGCTCCCCAAACACTGGCTTACTGAGTAGATAAGACCACCCATGTGTGTCTGTGTGAAAGTATAAAAGAGTAGGATAATGTTGCCAATATTGTACGACTGAAACAAATAGTGCGCCGATTAAAGTGTGAGGGAGTAAGATAGTGGATTCAGTTCCAGTTCACTTGTCAAAGTCGATTATCTTCCAAGTTTATGGTTCATAACGTCGCGAAGTGATTGGTCTTCCATTTTTCATAAATGTATAAGCGTATTTTTACTCCGTATGTTTTTGATGCTTTCAAAAATCCGATTTGCTTATCTCGAATAGCATTAATTGCATTTGCCATTGCATCTTTATCCCATGTTGGTCTAGTCTTTCCTTTAGTTGGAGAATTGGTAGATGTCATCCTAAAACAAACAAGTTAAAAATATATGTGACTGTTTGTAATATGAACTACTAGTCCATATTCAAAACATGCCGGTGGTCCATATTATAATAGACACATTTCTGTGTTACAACCGTTGTTAAGAAAATTATGAAATCTATTGGATATTTCAACATGATTATGAATAACATTGTAAAATAACTTAACTTTCTCTTATTTTAATCCACTTTCCCAAACAGTAATATTTGTGGAAATTATGAGCTCACAAAGTTAGGTAAAAAATTAATTAAATGTCTGCCGTGAATACGCGCGCACTCCCTGCCCACCGGCAAGAGACTAGACTAAGAGAGCCGCGGGAGGGGTTGCACTTAGCGTGCGGTGACTGATGGTTTCACACGACGGTCGGTTTTTGAGAAATTAAGCTAGTCTATATTACGGAGCCAGTCTATAATTGGTGCACTTACTCTTAATCACGATCTCTTCTTTCACCATCAGAGCGGTAAGCAAATGTACTTTGTCTTCCTAAAACGAAAACTTAATCGTTAATCAGGTGGGATAGCGGCCAAGCATAACATGACAAAAAAAAACCCTGGCCAAACAAAATAGGTACTTATAATTCTGTTCTCACAACAAAACAGAACAGACAAAACAGCGTCCCTTCTGCGGAGAGTGAGAGACAGTCCCAACAGCATCCTAAGAACTATCGGAGAGTTTCGGCTCTCCAATTATAAAGCAATGTATACAGAGGGTGATTGGCACTAACATTAAGTAATAAGTTGTTTTTCTCTTTGTTGTTACTAGCACTGTATGGATTATCTGGTCCGAAATAAAAATCATTTTATTTTATTTAATGTGCTTCTTAGTCAACTTTACATTTCAGAGATGCAGCTTCATCGGCATTTCTCACTTAGGCAAACAGCTTTTTAGACAAATCTTATTTTTAGGCAATAATAACTTCACTGGCATCTCGCCTTTAAGGTAACTCGATCGGAGAATAATTACTATGCCACCTTTCTAATTTATAGTATTTGACAGTGTTAAACTTCTTTGGGCTCACCTTTTCCTTTTCGAATCTGGGTCGGTAGAAAAATCCCTAGTTTATAATTTAATTATTTCTAACAAAGTTCAATTTTCAGGCTAAAACCGACAGGCTGGCTCCAATGTTGGTGTCTTTGCCCAAACCACAGAAACCAAAGCTTCTTCTGCCACCTGGACGGTGGACTACTTACAGAGAAGATGACAGCATTGTAAGTGTAGCCAGTATAACTTATTTATCGGTTGAAAACTTAAGATACATAAATTATTCTCGGTTCTAAATACTGTTTTTGGAAATTTAAGAAAAATATTGATATATTGAATTAACCAATTTATAAACGACAGACGTCGGTTTTTTTTTAATTCCCTAGGTCGTCAGTTTTGTTTGTGGTAAAATAAACAAAGATTTTTTCAGGAGCAATTAGATTAATAAAACTAATTGGTCCTGAAACTTTAAAGGTAACAACGCCTTCACATTTTTGATATTTTTTTAATTCGTACCTAACGAACAGCCAGTTCTTTGCAGAATGAATTTGAATTAAATTATGAATGAACATCAAAATTTAACGATGGCTATTTAATGAATATTTCGTATTGAATGAAGATTATTGATCGAATGTGTAAGATCTGACATTAATTTCGCTGTCTATTTGACATGGTGTGCTTCTGTAGTCGACGCTTTCGTCGGCAATATTGATTGTCGTGCGGGTATGGGTCATCGGCAAATCGTGCGAAATGAAGGAGATCGCAAGAGGAGTTGGATAGGCAGGCCAGACGAGGTGATATAAACTCGAAAGTGTTCTGGTTCATTCGGAGAAAACTAAAAAAACACTGGTTGTAAACTATTTATGTGCCAAATTTCATCCAAATCTATCTGTCTGGGAGTTTTAAAAGATTTTTCAAATCGGACCAGTAGTTCCTGAGATTAGCGCGTTCAAACAAACTCTTCAGCTTTATACACGCTGGAATTTTAATGGTTGTTTTCCCGTCGCAGAACGATTTGCTTTAGGAATACTTTCGATGAATAGAGTAAAAGACAAAATTAAAAATATTTGTGTTTATTTATTTATTTATTTATTTATTTATTAATTAACTATGGACAACTTACAGCTAAAACAAACAGAATAAAAAAAAATGCATGTCAGACTGACAGCCAATTATAAGTTATCACTTATAAAAACATATTGTACAGAGATAGTGTGGACAACACAACACAGCTACCTAGATTATAAATATTTAAAAATAAAAAAAAAACAAACACCACAAAAGTAAAAAAAGTAAGCAATATAACATGCCAGCTTAAGTTACACTCAAAGATAACATGTTATTGTATTGTGATATTTACAAGTTAGTTACGCTACCTACATGTTGTAGGTACTACTCGGAATGGGCATGAAACCACCTCAATGGAAAGCAATGCATTTAATGTTCAAACCATAATAAGCTGCCGCGCAGTGATAGGGCATAAAACAGCTTTTAGGCAACAATCCGAAAATCCAACGCCATGCCGACAAACAAAAAAAATGTTTGTACGATTATTAATGAGAAACCTTTCCAACTGTTTTTAATAACATTTATTAATAACCATTTATTTCGTTACAGAGCGCGGTTCGTGGTTGCTTAGACTAATACAAAGAGTATAAAAGCATAGACTATATATATGAAAGCAGTGTTGCCAAAAGTATTATATTGATTTATATCAACACCCCCCCTCAATATAATACATACACTTTAAACCAATCTATACTAAAAACTAACATAACAAACTCAGTCTTCTAACATGTTACACATATTTATGAATTTATACAACAAATTTTTATTTAGTGCTTTTGTAAACATATCTGCAATCTGATCGCTTGTTTTTATATATTTTAAAACTAATTTACCCCGTCTAATTAATTCTTTAATATAATGGAACCTTATATCTATATGTTTAAGACGCTTAACACATTCAGTGTTAGCAACCATTATGGCACTCTGATTATCACTGAACATTACTACAGGACAAACTTTCTCTATTTTAAAATCATATACAGCTTGGCAAAAAAGAGTCTGACGCGGTGACAGTTGGAACTAAAAATGGATAATTGAGGCAACATTGCTCACTTGTCAATTGCTAGTACATTCTGTGTCAACAGTGCGTTTACCATAACAATCTTTTTATAATTTCCAAAAACTATAAATTATCATTGCATAATTTTCCATTTAAAATAAATAGAACTATTCATAGTAGTGGCAGAACAGTGATTTACCACGTCTATATGCGGTGTTTATCCGAATCTCAAGCGGGACAAGTTTTATCTATAATCGAGAATGTTTATCAAAAAACTGCCGATATGACAGGTATTTATGTACTTTAAATAAGCAATTATACATTAAATAAGTTTTTGTAAATGTATTCAATGCATAGTTTTGTGGTTATCCAGATTTATGTAACTTTTAGTCTTGTTTATACAAATTGAAAATTGAGGTTATGTTTTGTAGTTTAACAAGTCTCGTATACGCTATCCTCCAATATAGATACTTGAAGATTATGAAAATGGAATTAATAACAGTGTTGTTATTATGTTTTTTGTTTTAGGTAAATCTGTCAATACTATAAGAAAAATTGTTCAGGAAGGTGAAAACAATAATGGCATTTTTTCACCACCGGGAAAACATCGCAAAGGTCGTCCGAAGAAAGATTTAGATAATTTCGATTTATGTGCAATACGTTTAGCAAGCCAAGGCTTTTGTGCAAGACAAAAGGTTCATTTCTTTTACACTGAAAAAGTAGGTATGGTTTATTCTTATACTGTTCCAGATTTCATGATTTTAAAAAAAGCAGATTTAATACAAAATACAATGTTTCAGGTACCTACACTGAGAAATTTACCGCCGGTAGTTAGAGAGGACTTGGGTTATGGTGGAAGCCGTAAACATCTCAGAAAGATATTACACTCTGGGTTTATAGATATAAGAATATTTTGACAGAGGTACTTACTAACTTATAATAAATTTAAGAGATGACAGTAACAGTGATTTTTCACAATCAGAATATTCCAGTGATTCTGAAGATGCAGGAAGCTTAAGCCAAAATGTGAGCTTTTCTGGAATTTAATATTTAAATGAAAATGTTTTCAATTTGTCTGATTAAATTGTTATGTATTAAAATAAAACTTCAAACAAAATGTGTTCATTCATTATCCTGTAATATTTGTCAATTCCTAACAATCCCACTGTTAGATTGCCCTCGGGGGCATGATTATCTGTATGTGGGTACTTATTACACAGCCTTCTTACAGGGCTTCGTGGCTTCCCCTATGAATATTGTCAATACTGGACATTGATGTGTCTGAAGGATTGAACCACCCACTTAAGATTGGGATCACATCTCCAAAAATAACAAGTATCAAAACTTGTTGACCGTAAGTATTCTGGGTTGCCACAGGTGCGATACTAGTGACCTCAATTATTCCACACTCTTTTTTGCCAAGCTGTAATAAATTTATAAGCCAACAAGCATCGGCCGCAGCCATACTGATTGCTACATATTCGGACTCTGTAGAAGACAGACTAACACTAGCTTGCCTTTTTGAGCACCATGATATTAAACAATTTGCAAACATAAAACAAAAACCGGTTGTTGATTTTCTATTTTTCAAATCTCCCCCCCAGTTAGCATCACAATATCCAGTTAACATGTCATTATTACACTGATATATCAAACAGTAATTAATAGTACTTTTAATATATCTCAAAACTCTTTTTAAAGCTGTTAATAAAATGTTGTTTGCTTTATTTTGGTATCTGCTTAATATGGACACTACTACACAGATGTCTGGTCTCGTTCCTAATGCTGCATAAGACAGCTTACCAATGATTTTCCTACATATGTTTTCAATATTTTTATCAATTACATAGTTACAATTTTCCTCAAATATTTTAACATTAAAATTATAATCCATAGGGGTAGGCACAGTTTTACAATTATACATTTCAAATTTGTGTAATATAGATTCTAAATATTGTTTTTGACTCAATTTGGTGACTTTATTTTTTAAATCTTGTTCTATTCGTATGCCTAGAAAGTTTGACACTAATCCCAAGTCTTTCATTTTAAATTCAGAGTTTAACAATGACTTTAAATCAGATATTTCTTTTTCATTGTTACCAAAAATCAAAAGATCATCGACATACAGTAAAACATAGGTATTGCCACTATTTGTATGTTTCATATATAAACAAGTATCACTATAGGATCTTACAAAACCTAGCCTCTTTATCACTGAATTGAATTTATCATTCCAGTACTTGGGTGATTTCTTTAAACCATATAATGATTTATTCAATTTAACAATATTGTTACTCCCGCTATAGGCACCCTCAGGTAATTGTAAATAAACAATTTCATCAATACTACCATATAAAAATGCTCCTGTAACATCCATCTGATAAATGGGCAAGTTTAACTTGGTGGCAATTGACACAAATAACCTCAAGGTAGTCAAAGTAGCCACTGGAGCATAAACTTCATATGAATTTAACAAATCATTTTGTTCAAAGCCCCTAGCCACAAGTCTAGCTTTATATTGAATACTATCATTTGAGTTTTTAATTTTAAATACCCATTTACTACTTACAGTCTTTTCACTTACAGGTTTTTCACAGAAGTCCCAGGTTTTGTTTTCATTCAGGGTTTGCAGCTCGCTTTCTATGGCTTCTTGCCATTTTCTAGCATCTTGCCTTTGCATGGCCTCTTGATACGTCTTGGGTTCATTTTCTTCAGTTTAAACATTATGACAGGTATAGAATGAGGTTTGTTTCCTGATCCGGGTGCTTCGTGGGCGTTGTGGTGTTTCATCTTCATCATAGGCGCTCTCATCACTGAAACTTGGAACATACTCACTTTCGTCACTTTTCGTAGATGAATTCAAAGTTTCTTCTAACTGCGTAGACTGCTGATCACCCTCATTGGATTCCACCTGTCTTACACTTTCGTTTGACAGTTTATTTTCCTTTCCAACTTCTTTCTGTTGTTTAGACACTTGATCCTCATCAGTCCCTTCGAGTATATCCGAGTTATGTTCCAATAACACCAACTGTTCCGTAAGTTGTTCCAGGAAAACTATGTCTCTCTTTATTTCCAGCCTGTTTTTCTTTTCAAAAAATACCCTGTAGCCTTTAACGTCTTCTCCATAGCCCACCATTATTCCTTTCTCTCCTTTAGCATCCCACTTCCTTCTCTTTTCTTTTGGGATATGGACAAAAACAGGTGTTCCAAATACTTTCAAATTATTTATATCGAAATGCTTGTTGGTCCATATCTCAAATGGTGTTTTTCCCGGTTCATTACTTTTACTTGTCCTGTTCAATACATATGCTGCCGTCTGAACAGCTTCTGCCCATAACTTCTTTGGTAAACCTTTTGCACATAACATCGTTCTCGCAGCCTCAACTAGCGTTCTGTTTTCCCGTTCTGATTTTCCATTTTGTTCGGGAGTATATGGCACCGTGGTTTGGTGTATGATACCACGTTCAGCAAAAAGTTCCTGCACTCCCTTGTTAACAAATTCCAAACCATTGTCGCTTCGAAAATAGTGTATTTTATTGTTAGTAGTATTTTCTGCTTTATTTACGAAGTTTTCAATACACTTCTTTACTTCATCCTTTCCTTTAATGAAGTACACAGATCTATAATTAGAATAGTCATCCTTCATAATAACAAAGTATCGGGAACCTCCCACAGACGGCACCTCCATGGGTCCACATGTGTCAGCGTGTATAAGTTCGCATGGTTTAGTTGTTTTTGTTTCACTAGTATGGAAAGGCAAACGACTTATTTTTCCCTGCAAGCAGCTCTCACATTTTGCTTCGGTATTGTCTTTTACAGAAATGTTATTGTCCCTAAGCACGGCCTTCACGTGTTGCAAGTTTTGGTGAGCTAGTCTTTCATGCCAATCTTTGAGACTTGATTGCACTTGAGCCACATTTGCTCCTTCGCACTTGTAACGAACGTCCAAAAAATACATATCGCCGATACGATTAGCCACCGCACATAATTTGTTCTGTTTAAAGAATTTGCACATATTATCATTTGTGATCATCACATAACCTCTATTGGTCACGCAATTGACAGATAATAAGTTTGTTTTCAGTTCCGGCACGAACAATACATTATCTATGGTAGTGTCTATCCATTGCTTTCCATTGTGTACTTGTAGCGCCACCTTTCCGCAACCATGTGCACTAATCGAATTCCCGTTACCGACGATCACAGATTTATTAGACATGGGAAATATGTCGTAAAAAGATTACGATCATGACACATATGCTGACTCGCACCAGAGTCCACTAACCACTGCGATTTTTGAAAATGTCCGCTTGAAATTACGAATGCATTACTTGTGTTACCGTCCTTTTCTTTATTTTTCTTGAACCAGCACTCACTTTTTAGATGTCCCACCTTTTTGCAGTAATAACACTTTTTCACCGGCCTGTCATCACTGTTCGAGTTATTGTTTACGTAATTACTTTTACACTCATTCTGGAAATGTCCAAGTTTATTGCACTTATAACACTTGACGTTTTTCTTTCCTGCTTTCTTTGCAACGAAAGCCGTCGCTGATTGCTGAGACACGTCCTCTTTATCCTTTAACCGTTCCTCTTCTATTAGAAGCCGAGCGACGAGGTTATCATAAGTTTGTTTCTCTTCCGGTGCAGATTCCCAAGCAGAGACAAAATGCTTATAATCGGCTGGAAGTGACATTAACACTTTTGTTATGACGAATTTCTCGGAAATGCTTTCTCCCATCTGCTTTAACCGATTCTTAAATTCTTCGATTTTAGATAGAAATGTGGACATGGGTGTTCCATCTTCATATTTATACTGAAAGAATCGTTGTTGAACGATGTGTATACTCGTTTCCGATGTTTGTTCGTAGACACTTGATAATTTTCTTCACATTTCCGCTGACGTAGTACATGTTAAAATATGCATCATTGCACTTTCTGACATTCTTGTTACCAGCCATGTTTGAGCTTTTGCATCTAGCCTTTCCCATTTTGCCTTTTCAGTCGCTTCTTCCGGCTTTACCCTGCTACCTTGAACCACGTCTAGCAAATCCTGACTACGCAGCAGAATGACTGATTGGAATTTCCAAACATTCCAGTTTGATGTACCTTCTAATTTGATATGTGTACCAAAGGCCTTTTCTTCCATTGTTCTTCCTGCTTCTGCTCGTCCCTTCCTTGTAATACAAGTATTTTTCGTCCCGAGCCCGCTTCGCGTCGGCTTAACCTCAAAGATGGCGTATGTAACCGCGTGGATGCCGCCGATGAAATTTTCCCTTTCTCGTTTTACTTACTTCCAGAATTATGGCGCTGGGCCCTAAACCTGTACGATTATTAATGAGAAACCTTTCCAACTGTTTTTAATAACATTTATTAATAACCATTTATTTCGTTACAGAGCGCGGTTCGTGGTTGCTTAGACTAATACAAAGAGTATAAAAGCATAGACTATATATATGAAAGCAGTGTTGCCAAAAGTATTATATTGATTTATATCAACAATGTTCAAACCAAAAAAATCTGTCATGTGCGTTAATAAGGTATAAAATAACTTAAATGTACCAATACAAAAAATTACCGCTCAAACTAGCATTCAAAAAACTACCGTTTAAAGGCGTTGCCGCTTTATAAATGTTCAAAGTAAAATAAGCTCTCGACACTAGTGATACGACATAAAATAGTCTGCGCGCAAAAATTACAAACAATTATCTTAGATAATAATTTTATTTCCGTGTTCAGTAAATTGCAGCTAAAAAGTATTTATGAAAATCCTAAGCCCGTAAAAGAATGAATGGATAATAGTTGAAGCACGCGGGTCAATGGCCCCGCGCCATTCAGCTGTAGATTATCAGAAGTTTACTATTGGTTTGTGCTCACTTTCGAGTTTTTTTTATCACTATTTTAAATCTGTCATTTCATGTTTCTAATATTTTATTTATTGATGCAACGATTGTATTACTAAGACAAAACCGTTTCGCTGCGGGAAAACAACCACTAAAATTCCACGCTGTATATTTGTATAGATTAGTATAGTTTAGCAAAATGTAACATTTTCACTGCTATTATTATTCTTATGGAATCTAAATAACTTCTAGAATCGCGCGGCGATGTAAGCTTTTTCTGGTTTGTCGGTAACAATTCCCGTGGCATAGCGCATAATAATAAGCGGTCGGTTCACAGAAATCGTAATAACAAGTCAATAGAAGTGCTATTTACTATCCTTCAATACCAAGACGCGTGTCGCCGGTCCGCAGCTACCACCACATAAACAAACAATAGATACGCTCGAACATTTACACATGCATTTTGCATTATTGATACTAAATTAAACCTTTGAGCAATAGCATAACGCAATATTTTCTAAAAACACAGTCCCAGGAGGCGCGGCTCCTTAAACCAATAATAAACGTGCGCGAAAAGCAGATAAACATATCGCACGCTCACTTTCACTGAGAAAAAGACCAGTGCATGCTCTGCATAGGTCGTAATGTTTATGCTCATATCGATAATTTTCCGATGAGCGTTTATTAAAGTGTTTCATTCCTCAACGCACTTTAAGGCGATTTACACAATTATGAGATAAGGGAATGCAATAAAAAATTAAGTACAAGTTATATTTTTTTATTAAAAATCAATCAAAATTCAAGCATTTATTTCAAATAAAGCAATTACAAGCACTTGAATTGTCAAAGGGTTTTTCAGTAAGGTGAAGGTAGTCGCCAATTCCAAAGAACAATCGAATAGAATACTCTATTATGTACATCATACACAGTCGGCTGCAAATCATCTGTTGTCTGACATTTTTTATTATTATAATATGTTAGTATTTAAGTATTTACTTGATAAAACTAGGAAATTAAATAATAACACGAACTGAGCAAAAACGACGGAATGATATATATTGTAAAAGTAAAAAGTGACAAGACCATAGATTACAGAGTAAGGTTGCCAACAAAAAAAAAGTTATTGACAGGTACAAAATATAAACTATGGATGGCGTTCAGTGTTGCAATTAATCATTTCAACATCCTCTTCTTAATTGCAAACCCATAGCCATGGAACAGTCATCAGTCTTCTTCGGAGAAATGGGTTTTGTAAGTATGTCGGCAACCATATCTTGAGTCCCAACATAGCAGAGTTGAATTTCCTTATCAGCAACTCTTTCTCGGAGGAAATGATGTCTCAGATCAATATGTTTGCTGCGAGCACAGTAAGAATCATTACCTGCAAATTTGATAGCGCTTTGATTATCACAATAAATTATGGTGGGCACATCTGTAAGCTTCCAATTTAGTTTCGACTCTAAATGCCTTAGCCACATAGCCTCTTGTGTGGCCGTAGCTAGTGCCATATATTCAGCCTCCATGGTTGATAAGGCAACTGTGTTCTGTCGTTTAGAACACCATGAGACTGAAGCACCCTGAAACAAAAAAATGTAGCCCGAGCATGATCTCCGGCTGTTAATGTCGG
Organism: Sesamia inferens; assembly: GCA_037179545.1. Lineage (NCBI taxonomy): Eukaryota > Metazoa > Arthropoda > Insecta > Lepidoptera > Noctuidae > Sesamia > Sesamia inferens. The sequence continues at coordinate 6,881,166 of CM073935.1, read as the reverse complement.
AAGCCCAATCTGAATCACAGTAGCCAAACACTCCTCTTTCATCTTTATCTTGGCAAAATTTTAATTTATAATCCTTAGTTCCTTTTAAGTAGCGTAGCACTCTTTTTACTGCCAACCAGTGTTGTGTTTCTGGTTTGTTGTTGAAACTACTCAATTTGTTTACAACAAAACAAATATCTGGTCTTGCTCCTTGTGATAAGTAAAGTAAACTTCCAATAGCTTCTTGATAAGGTGCATTACTAATAATATTATTTTCATCTCCTGTGCTGATTAATTTGGAACTAAGATCACAGGGCGAATGGACTGGATTACAATCTGTCATATTGAATCTCTGTAGGATTTTTTCTATATAAGCAGCAGTGGCGAAGGGTGAAATTTTGACAAAGGGAAGCCGGTCCAAAAAAATAAACACTTAAACACTTACCTACTGCAGGATATCTTGGAGGAGGTCTTCAGATAAGAATAATATGAAAAGCCCCACCTTCACCTTACAAAAAAGGACTGATGATTTGATAACAATGTCTTTCAAGTATGATAAAAGCGGCTTTGTGAAAAGCCTTTTTCGACGTGCATCTCTATACCACACATGCATGCTTGTTAGTAAGTACTAAGTTAAGTACCTATTGTTAGGGAATAAGAGTCAAGAAAAAATAAAATAAAAAATTATAAAAATAATAAAGTGTTAAAAACCGAACCACACAGACACCGATCCAAAACCAACAAAAATATTAAGCAAAAATAAAGCAAATTATACACAATCACAACGTTATTTATATTCTAATGCAATGCGTCTGTTTTTTTTTTAACAAAATGAGCTAAAATGTTGTTATAAAAATTCGGATTACTTTTAATTTTATTAAGCAAATTTTTTTCAATTGACATGATAGCCAAATCGGACAATCTCTGCTCTTTTTGGCAGTTTCGCACATACGTGTGAATGCGTTTTAAAGCAGAAAATGACCGCTCAGCTGAAGCTACTGAAATGGGGAGGGTCAGAATTAAACTGCAAAGAGTCGAAACTTGAGAAAATGCGTCTTTCAAAGACGAATTAACAGTAACAGCACTCTATATGAATTAAAGCCATAATAACAAACAAAATTAACAGTATTTAACCAAATCTGCGATTAAATTACCTTACAGAATCCGTCACAGTTTAAATAACACAAATATTAAAAACAAACGAAAAACTCACGCACCATAGGTATAGAACGCTATCTCGTAGTAGCGTGGTTTCTGTCTCTTTCTAATAGAGGAGAGGAGAGAAATACAAGCCGCTCGCGGGCGGCTTATATTTATCAAGTTTTACCGCGACGGTTAGCGAGAATTAGAAAGAGATGGTCTGACACGCTCTCTCTTTTCGCGGCATAGTAAACCGTTGACATAGGTAAGCTGAAATTCGACGGCTTCCTTCAAGAGAACTACGAAAAGAATTACGAAAAATTGAAGCGCTGATTAATTTACGACTATAAAATGAAATGTGATACTTAGGGTATTGCTAAAAATTGCGATTGCTATTGTAAATCGCGCCGGCATTTGATTAATAATACTTTGTTAATGAAATAGAATGTAAATACTTTTGTATGAATATGGAACTGATTTTTGAAAGGTAACCCGGTGGGAATCGGCTTGTATGGACTCTTCGCCACTGATAAGCAGTCTGATCAATATAAATTTGGTCTCTGGCCGCGTTTTGACTTATCCTCCAGCCAATAAAATAATTGACAGGCCCAAGTGATTTCATTTCAAATTTACTTTTAAGTTGTAGCTTGATCTCTTTACCTTTTTCTTCATTATTATAAAAAATTAACAAATCATCAACATAGATCAATATAAAGATGATGTTTCCATTATCATTTTTGTAGTAAATACATGGATCAACAGACGTACTTTTCAATCCTAACTGTTTGAGAACAGAAGTAAGTTTCAAATTCCATTGGCGACTCGCCTGTTTTAAGCCATAAATAGACTTATTTAATCTGCAAACTTCTTGTTCGTGTTCATAGCCAGGTGGTTGATTCATATATATTTCAACATCTATATCTCCCTGCAAAAATGCTGTAACTGCATCCATTTGATCTATATATAAATTTTCTTTTACAGCTAGTGCAAACAAATATCTTATTGAAGTGTGCCGTACTACGGGAGCAAAAATTTCATTATATTCAGTTCCTTTCCTCTGTCTGAATCCTTTTATTACTAATCTTGCTTTGTATCGCACAACTTCACCATTTGCATCTATTTTAATTTTATAAACCCATTTGCAAGGGATTATTCTTTTGTCTTCAGGTAGAGTTACCAATGTCCATGTATTATTCTGAAGAAGCGATTCATACTCGCTGTCCATAGCTTCTTTCCACTCTTTTGCTTTTGAACTTGATAGAGCGTCTTCCACAGTCTCTGGTTCCTTTAATAATGCTGATGAACCTGTTGATTTCTCTTCATAACAAAAATAAGTAGTAGGTTTGGGTTTGATATTCTTTGGCCTCAGAGTTATATTTCTTAATGGTATAGAATCGTCATGATGTCTTTCCGGTGTGTAATCTGGGTCATTATCTCTTTCTAGATTTGACATATCACTGCTGGCATCATACAATTGTTCCTCTTCTGAACTTTCACTTACTAAAGTATCGTTATCAGATTCTTGTTTGGCTGTTGTTTCCTGTTCTTGCAAAGAAGTAAGTGGCATAATTACACAATTATTCCTAGCTGTGTGTTCCAAGAAAACAACATCTCTACTCTTGTATATTTGTTTTTTACTCTCATCATACAATCTGTAGCCTTTAGTATATTCGCAATAACCCACTAATATCATCTTAGTAGCTTTTGAATCCCATTTTCGTCTGCTTTCTTTTGGTACATGAACCATTGCGTGACAACCAAATATTTTCATGTTATTTAAGTTTGGTCTTTTACCTGTCCACAATTCATATGGTGTCTTGTAGTCCAAGGCTTTTGTTGGTGAACGATTTGTTATATATGCCGCTGTTGAGACCGCTTCAGCCCAAAATATTTTCTGTAATCTGGAATTCAAAATTAGGCATTTAGCTCTCTCTACTAATGTGCGATTCATACGCTCTGCCATACCGTTTTGCTGTGGTGTATATGGATTACTTGTTTGATGCTGGATACCAGGTTTACACAAAAACAATTTAAAATCATTGTTTACATATTCTTTTCCATTATCTGTGCGTAACGTCTTTATTTTTTTATTGGTTTCATTTTCTACTAAATTCTTAAATTCTTTAAACTTATCTAAAGTTTCAGACTTGCTCTTCATAAAATAGACGGATACTTTCCTACTATAATCATCAATGAATGTAACATAATATCTGGCACCTCCAATAGAACTTGTCTCCATCGGACCACATAAATCTGAGTGAATTAATTGGAGCAATTCTGAAGCCCTAGTACCAGTATTTTTAAATGGTTGTCTACTCATTTTTCCTTCTAAGCAAGTTGTGCAAATTTGATTACCTTTTTTTGATAATTCAACTCCATCTGCACTATCAGTTACCCTCTGTAAGTCTGTGAAATTGAGATGGTCCATTCTTAGATGCCATAAATTTATATCTCGCTCATCTGCTGTTGATAGCAATGCCGGTGCTTCAGAAACATTATTCAATATATAAATGTTATTGCGATGCAATGCTGTCAATATTAACTTATTATTTTGGTATATCTGACAACTATCTCTCTCAAATTTCACTTCACAGCCTTTATTTACCATTTGGCTTACAGAAAGTAAATTGACTGTCAGGGTGGGTACATATAAGACATCACTGACCTGTATTGTCCGTATTAAGCCATCTGAGTCTCTAATCTGAAAATCCACCTTGCCACTGCCTTTTACTGCTACTGTTTTATTGTCTGCAACCTTAATATTGTTGATAGTTGATGGGGATACATCATACATCCAATTCTTGTTATTGCACATATGCAGTGATGCTCCGGAATCGACATACCAGCAACTCCCATCCAATGCAGCAGCAGCTGGAAAAGCAGCATAATAACCATTATTTGAATTGTCATTGTTTGACAGAACCTTTTTTTTGTCTTTAAAGTAGCAATCCCTACTCATGTGACCATACTTGTTACATGCAAAGCACCGTGGCCCTTTGGATTGCCCTTTTTTCTGAAATTGGTTATTAGGAATTTTTTGCTTTGACATACTTTGTTTATTATATGACTTGGCATAGTAAGCAGCTGAATCTGATACCTTAACTTCTTGTAACAGCTTAGTTTTTACATAATCTGCAGTAATATTCACACCGGAGCTCTCCAAAGCCATTATCATAGGCTTGTAGTAATCTGGAAGACCAGCGAGCAGCAACGTACTGTTATATCGGATTAACTATTACTTGGTATATAAATTAAAATGCTGAGTTTCCCATTGCATTTACGTCAATGCAATAGGAAACCGTTGTTATTCTCGTAAGCGATTCTAACCGTTTTTCCCATCAGTTTGGATTGGACTTCCGTCGGGCATAGTAACTTGTAATACGTGTTTGATAATTGAATATATCTTTCTTTTAGCTAATTAAATTGTCTTTTTTAAAAACCGTCTTCCGACCCGCTCCGTAACAGTGGTGTCAGAAGTGGGATACCAGTGTTGATATCGCCGTAACCGTTCCGCTGGTATCCCCTATCGGGTCGTGGTTATCCTGATGTGATCGTATGTGAACTTTACGTTACCGACGAGCTAATCCAGCTCCGGGGTGTTCTTATTTTCGCTAAGTGAAAACACACCTCGACAAAGTCAGTGCCATCTCCCTAAGACGAGTCGCGACAGTAAGCCTTACGAGTATCTTACGTAAGCCTGCCGATCGTCCAGAATTCTCAGTGCTTCTACATCCAGGGGGCTCAACATACGCAAGCCCTGTTATCGTGATATCGCCGCAAGGAGCAGGTGATTGCCCTTGCTGCCCTTACACGCGGTGCTGCCGCGTGGTGCTGCCACGTGCAAGCGTTGATGACGCTCGGGTGACGCGCGCCGCCACCTCGCTGTCCCTGACGTCCCTGTTGCTGCCGGCCGCGAATTATCGCGCCGCTGTACTCCTGCTCCAGTAATCGTGCTAATTCAGTGCCAAGAAATGCGTATCGAATACTTCGTGTTCCTGTGTCTGTGAGTAAAACACATCAGTTTACTGTTATCGCTACAATACTTTAATTTACGCGTAGGCATTCCTATTACCTAGGGTATCACATATCGTAAACTCTATCCATACTTGTATCATACATTTACCTTTTAATTTTCTTTCAAGTTCATAATGTCTACAGAAACTAACGAAACTACTATGAGTACTTCTAAGAAACCGGCAAAAATTGTGTTGAGCGAACAGTTTCCTATCAATGTGCTCTGTAATTTTATTAGCCCTTATAAGGGAGAACGCGAAACTCTTACCGCTTTTATCACCAATTGTCAGAACGCCATAGATCTAGCATCACCGAGTCAAACGGTTTTATTAACAAAATATATTTTATCACGCCTAGAAGGCAAAGCTCAGATCGCATGCTCTAATAAAATTTTTGAAGATTTCGACCAATTGAAATGTTTTCTTAAACAAAACTTCGGTGAGAGAAAACATTATAATCATTTGTTGCTAGATTTACAGTCGTGCAGGCAATTGGCAAATGAAACTGTTGCGCAATTCGCACTTCGCGTAGAAAGTTGCCTTACCGATCTTCAATCGGAAATTTATAATTCTGAATCCTTAAAAAGGGATATACCCGGTCGTATAGCTATGACCGAAGATTTGGCCTTATTTACTTTTACTTTAGGGTTACATCCCCGACTTAGTAATAATGTCAGATGCAGAAGCCCAAAATCACTTAATGATGCGATTAACGTGGCTCTCGAGGAAGAAAAGATACAAAACCTCCTATACAAAACATCTATGAAACCTAAATGTAGGGTCTGTGGTAAGCCCGGGCACTCGGATTTTGAATGCCGGGAGAGACAAAAGCGCACGGGGCCACCGCACGCTCCGTCGGACCCTCAACCATCAACATCATTTAATAACTCGAGGTCATCATCTAATAATCAACTTTTCTGTAAATATTGTAAAAATAAGGGTCATCATATTACTCAATGTCGTAAAAGAAAATATAATAATGAACGGCGTAATATATCTAATTCTGATAATCGCGACAGACCGGCTGCGATGAATCATATTACATTCGATCCGCCGATGTCACCGACACCTTATTATATTCCGTGTGAAAATGATGACGACCCCAATAACTCTTTAAACTAAACCCACGGATTACGAAAGCGTGCCGTCGTTATCCGGATAAATTAGGCACTCGTAAAAAAACGCATAAAAATGACATTTCATCTCAACACGCTCTTACGAGAGTCCCTGAATCGTTGAGTCAAAAACATATTTCATCTCAGCATGCTCCAAAGAGAGTCCCTGTTTCGCTGAGTCGTGCCTCTGTTTCATCTCAACACGCTCTTACGAGAGTCCCTGAATCGTTGAGTCAAAAACATATTTCATCTCAGCATGCTCCAAAGAGAGTCCCTGTTTCGCTGAGTCGTGCCTCTGTTTCATCTCAACACGCTCTTCCAAGAGTCCCTGAATCGTTGAGTCAAAAACATATCTCATCTCAGCATGCTCCGAAGAGAGTCCCTGTTTCGCTGAGTCGTCCCTCTGTTTCATCTCAACACGCTCTTTCAAGAGTCCCTGAATCGTTGAGTCAAAATCATATTTCATCTCAGCATGCTCCGAAGAGAGTCCCTGTTTCGCTGAGTCGTCCCTCTGTCTCATCTCGACGCACCCCACAGAGAACCGCTGTTCCGTCGAGTCAAAATACTATTTTACCTCAACGCGCTTCTAATAGAGCCGCTGTACCGTTGAGTCCGAATCTTCCCTCTCACAATGAATCCGCTGTGCCGCAGTCTAAGGAAGAAATTAAAACTAATCCTGAAATCCCTGTCTATGAGATATCTTCATACTCGAAGAAAGTGTCACTGCCTCACATATATATAACTACTTCGCTTTCTGTCCATCCGTTGCGTCTTCTTATCGATACGGGAGCGAGTATTAGTTTGATCAAACTGTCAAGTTTAACCAAAGCGCCTGAATTGTCTCGCGAAATAGTTAAGATAAAAGGCTTTAATAACATTGGCACTTATTCAGAAACTTTAGGTACATGTCAATTAGACTTTACTTCAGAAAATAATTGCCACGAGTATAAATTTCATGTAGTTGACGATAATATTAACTTAGAGTATGATGGTATCATTGGTAGCGACTTTTTAAATCATTTCAAAGCCAATATAGACTATAACTCACAATCGGTTCATATATGCGGACAGAGTCTGGACATCAACTATATTCAACCGACTTACGTCATTCCCGCTCGCTCCGAAGCGGTCATCGAATGCGCAGTATCTAATTACTCGCGTGAACATTATGATAACAATGAGGGCCTATTATTAGATCACTCTATAAGCGAAGGTATTTATTTCGCAAATTGTCTTGTTACTATAAAACCGAATAAAAGAATTAACGTAACCGTCTTAAATACTACTGATTCTGATGTCCAAGTCCAAAACTTTAAAGTCCAATTAACACCTCTTGAACGTAATATCACCACAGATTCAAACGAATCCGTCAACGCTTTATCCTATTCCGAATCTGACAGACCGCAAAGGGTCTTAAATCTAATACGCTGTTCTCATCTAAACTCCGAAGAAAAAGAAGCTTTGCTTGAATGTTGTTCTGAGTACACAGATATTTTTCACTTAGAAGGTGAACCTTTATCATTCACAAACGCGATCGAGCATACTATAGATTCGGGTGATGCGCCCCCTATTCACGTAAAATCGTATCGTTTCCCCGAGTGCCACAAAGAAGAAGTGGACTCACAAATTCGCAAGATGCTTGATCAAAATATTATACGCCCGTCAACATCACCTTGGAGCGCCCCTGTTTGGGTAGTCCCTAAGAAGATGGATGCTTCTGGGAAAAAGAAATGGCGAGTAGTAATAGACTACCGCCGTCTGAATGACGTCACTGTCTCTGAGAGTTATCCCTTGCCGCTTATCACTGATATTTTAGATCAGTTAGGTCACTCAAAATATTTTAGCACATTAGACCTGTCAAGTGGCTTCCACCAGATCAAAATGAATCCTCTGGACGCACAAAAGACGGGGTTCTCAATAAACACGAATTCTAGCACTGCAGGGCACTACGAATTCCTGCGGATGCCTTTTGGGCTTAAAAATGCTCCATCAACCTTCCAGAAGTTGATGAATACTGTCCTTTCTGGTCTCCAAGGCCTCCACGCATATGTGTATCTTGATGACGTAATAATCTACAGTAGTAATTTGATATCTCATATGGAAAAAATCAAGTTAGTCTTCGACCGCATCCGAAAGTTTAACTTAAAACTTCAACCGGACAAGTGCGAGTTCTTACGACGCGAGGTCGCTTATCTTGGTCATATAATCACAGATAAAGGCGTCTGTCCAAATCCCGAGAAAGTCAAAGCCGTCTCTCAATTCCCTACTCCCAAGAATCCGAAGGATATAAAATCCTTTCTAGGGTTAGTCGGCTACTATCGTCGTTTTATTAATAACTTCTCTCAAATCACTAAACCACTGACCGCCCTTCTGAAAAAGGATGCTATATTTCAATGGTCACATAGTCAAGAACAAGCGTTCTCCACCCTCAAGGATAAACTAACTTCAGCGCCTCTGCTTCAATATCCTGATTTTACACAACCGTTCCTTTTAACAACCGATGCTTCCAATTATGCGATAGGAGCCGTACTCTCTCAAGGTGCAATCGGCCCTGACAAACCTGTCTCGTATGCATCGCGTACCCTAAATAAAGCCGAGGGTAACTATTCAACTATTGAAAAAGAGCTCCTAGCGATTTTATTCGGCGTAAAAACATTTCGCCCTTACTTGTTTGGTCGTAAATTCAAAATAATTACAGACCACAAACCTCTAGTATGGCTTTTCAATGTCAAGGACCCAGGATCTAGACTCATTAGATGGCGTTTAAAACTTGAGGAGTACGACTACGAAATCGTTTATAAGAAAGGTAAATTAAACGCAAACGCCGACGCTTTATCTCGGTTCCCCGTAAATGTATTACAAGATAATGAAAGTTCTGATTCGATTATCTGCAACCCTGCAGAAACATCTAATAACGAAGAAGACTCACATAATCCAGCATCCATATCAGAAACTTACGAACAGTTTCTTAAAATTATAAAACAATCCGATGTGTCATTCGACACCATCGTCCAAGAACACAACGAGTCATTAATGAAAGCAAAGTGTAAACTTATTGCCTATCCGACATCCATTGACTTAGACGAATCTGTGCCTTACTGCAAGGATATTATGGATGCCTCCACTAGCGAACCTAATATTTGCTACATAGAACGCGAATTAAACACTTACTATTCCACGTCTAATAATGATCATTTATTCACTCATTTATTTCTAAAAATAAATCATTATGACGAAATGAGTTATAAAGACATATTTAACCTCCTTCGTGATTATAGAGACATGATAAAGTATTGGTATATAGAAGAGAAAGAATTCGCGATATCAGACTTTACAGATCCTTACACAAAACTATCATACACAAAAATTTATAATATTTTATCATTTCTATTCCACAACACGAACATTAAAGTCAACATCTACCGTAACTCTATACGATACCCGACCCCTGACGAGGTCAAACGTATTCTTAGAGATAATCATGATTCTCCTCTAGCTGGCCACCCAGGTATATCGCGCATGTTTGAAAGAATCAAAGCTCAATTTTGGTGGAAAAACATGAGGCAAGATATCGAGGATTATGTGAAAAATTGCCGCTCTTGCCAAATAAATAAACCTTTAAGACAAACAAATAAGGCCCCCATGATTATCACGTCAACGGCATCTCGGCCTAATGAAAAACGTCTTGCTCATCTCATGAAAGACAATATTCACGTAATTAAATCGACTATATCATACTTCAATAACACTATATCTAAGGTGAATGAAAACGAAAATCACATATTACGGAATATGGAAACAATCTATAAAATATTAGAAACTGTTACAAATAGTAACGATAAATTAGAAATTAAATCTGAGTTAAGTTCTTTATTACATTCATTAGAGTCCATCATAATCACATTGTCTTTCGATATCGAAGACATTAATAACGCTATTCTTTTCGCGAAACTCAACGTTTTGCATCCTACTGTACTCAGTCCGCACCAGTTGTATAGTGAATTAGATAAGCATAGGAATGACCTCCCTAACCATTATGAACTCCCTGTACCTTTAACGTTACAGAATATACACGCCCTAATAGATATTTCTCAACTTGCGTGTTTTTTCCATTTAAATAGAGTTATTATTGTCGTTAAGATCCCTCTAATATTACCACAAGCCTATGACCTATATAGGATAATTCCCCTACCTGTTCCTTACGATATGTCGAAACCCGATACCTACGTTCTTATCGAGCCAACTAGCTCTTATGTGGCGATTACAGCTGACCGAATGTTTTATTCACTCATAACAGACATAGACAAGTGCAAAATAATAAGTGATAAGTGTTATGTGTGCGTATTAACTAATGTGTTTTCAGCGATTACCAGCCCTACGTGTGAAACAACTCTCTTAAGTGACGTAATTAGCAAACTTCCCGACGTATGTGTAACGAAACTTATTCATGGCTCAATCGATCTATTTCATAAGTTAACTTTAAACCGTTGGATTTTTGTACAGTCTGAACCTGGCAAGTGTCATGTAACTTGTAACGATAAAGACACAAACTCTGACGTTATTTTGTTTGGTACTGGTATCTTGACCTTGCCCAGGAGCTGCAAGGCTTCTTATAAGACGTTGCAATTCGCCGCCGTAGGCGAAACATTCATTGGAAATATAACTAATAAAATATCAAACTTCAACATCTTACAAGATGATTGTTGTGAGCGTTCTAAGTTGAATAAAACCTTACAGCGATTACCTTTCTCAAAATTAAATAACTTAGATAACCTTGATTCTCTGCTACAAGCCAGCATCCACTTAGATACTTTTGAGGAGGAGATTAATAAGATAGAAAACCCATCTCATTTTCAAACTTATAGCACTCACTATTTGTCCTTTAGCCTGTGTATCTCTGTGTTAACTTTGTTATATATTATATACAAGAGCCGCAAATCCTTTTGTTCTACTAACGCCCCATGCTGCATTCAAATATTTAACCAATGTCATAATACCAAAAATAATTCAGTTCCCGTTTCTCAAACCACATTTCATGGTGATAAAGTAGCAACAATCAATAAGGATGAGTCAGAGTCTGTAGAAGACTTAAGGGTGACACCAACCCCTATTAAAAGAAACATTCTGTTTAGCAAAACTCACGATAATTAACTTGTGACGAATGCACATGGCTGGTTCCATCTATATTGTTATCCTCACTGAATCTAGATAAACATAGATAAATATTGTTTAAGCAATTTTTACTCTTAATTTTAATCTTAATAATTTTAATAGTTTTGTATCAAATCTTAAATAATGATAAATCAATTGTAATAATCATAATTTTAGAATAATGTTCTATTTGTTTCCTACTAGTAATTTTCATGTCTTCCTATTTTATATAAATCTTAAAAAAAAGGGTTGTTATCTCGATATTTTATTCTTATTATAACTATGTTTCTTTTGTTTTTAATTGTCATAATATGTTGTAGTGCTTCGACGAAAATCCAATTTAGCATCCAAGACTTAGCAAACATTAACCCTTACATCTCTCATCACTTTCAGATGTGATGATCGATCTTAACGGGGGGGTTGTTATATCGGATTAACTATTACTTGGTATATAAATTAAAATGCTGAGTTTCCCATTGCATTTACGTCAATGCAATAGGAAACCGTTGTTATTCTCGTAAGCGATTCTAACCGTTTTTCCCATCAGTTTGGATTGGACTTCCGTCGGGCATAGTAACTTGTAATACGTGTTTGATAATTGAATATATCTTTCTTTTAGCTAATTAAATTGTCTTTTTTAAAAACCGTCTTCCGACCCGCTCCGTAACAGTACCCAGCCACTCGTCACCTACTACAAAATTGATATTTCTCAACTTGTGAGCTGTTGACATTACCTTATTGACATATTCTTCGACACTCGAGCAATTGTCCTAAGTTAGTGGTGATCAAATCTCTCAATAAACCTACTTTTCTGCTAAGCCCTGAGTCATCAAACACTTTTTCTAATTTAGTTCAAACCTGTTTCGCTGTTGTAGCCTCTTGTACATGGACGTAATTAACTGGGTCCACCAACAGTATTATTTTCGATTTTGCTTTCGTATTTTTCTTGCTATCAGATATATAGGCTGGATCAGGTTCAATCTCTTGCCACATTTCTTCATGTTCGAGGTAGTTTTTTACGGCAAACTTCCAACTTTGGTAATTTTCTCTTCCAATTAGTTTCTCAATAGTACCCATTGATATTTGTGATGCCATTTTATTAAGTACTTTTCTCAAAAAATAAGCTGAAATTGCTGGAGAAAAAAATGAGTACTCCGATAATGGCCGATTTTGATTTGAATTTTTAGGTTAACTAACTTCAATCTAATTGAATCACAGCGTTTATATTAAAATACTTCCCTAATATACTATCGGACATATACTGGGCCCATAACCTATTATTATAATATGTTAGTATTTAAGAATTTACTTGATAAAACTAGGAAATTAAATAATAACACGAACTGAGCAAAAACGACGGAATGATATATATTGTAAAAGTAAAAAGTGACAAGACCATAGATTACAGAGTAAGGTTGCCAAAAAAAAAAAGTTATTGACAGGTACAAAATATAAACTATAGATGGCGTTCAGTGTTGCAATTAATCATTTCAACATTTTTGTTTATTAATACATATTTACGTCCCATTTTTATGTACTTTTCTTGCCCAAAATTAGTTAGGTAGGTAGTAGGTATAATACATTTTTATTCTCACCATAATGAATTTCCATATATCAATTGTCGGTACAGCTATTTTGATCAAAGTCCTTCTTTTTGTTAGAGTTAAATTGTTGATTTGTGAAATGAACAGAACAAATTCTGCTATACTTATTCTGGAACCAATTCCTTCTTCCAGAATCAGATATCAATTTTCCTTTAATATCTGGATCTTTTGGAAACCTATAATAATATCAATATCACTGGATAAAGTAAACAGATGCATAATTATAATAATATGAATATTTAATTATTTTCACTTTTTTATGTCTGTTGTATTTGATAAATACTGAAAACATCAATTGTACAAGGACACCGATCAGGATTTTATAAAATAATAATAATAAAAAAACAAAACCATTAACACTGCCAGGTATTTATTCATAAAAATACATACAGTATTGTTAGATGGAGATGACAATACCAATAAATTGTTCTATGCATCGGTAAAATGTTGTTCTGTTGGGAGTTTGATCGAGGAGCATCGTTGGTCGTATTGTTGGGTTTAACATTGCATCACCTCGCTCAACTGCCATCTTCCTACCTATTCGCTCAGTTTTTCTGAGTGAATAGCTCTTAATAAACTAGCGCGCTTTACCATCAACGATCGCATCACTGCTTACCATCATTAACATATTTTAAAATGATGACAGTTTCTGATTTTTTGATTTAGTGGTTACTTTTAGAGGGCCAAAGCATAATTTTCGTCACTTAAAACCATGTTATTGCTTAATTTTGTGTCTGATTATGGCTGATATTTTTGAAACTAAAAATTGTTTAATACATTTTTTAGCTGTAAAGAACTTATATTTGATAGTGCAGTCAATATTTGCATTTATTGTCGTATTGCCATCTCAACATTGTACACATTTCTTAAAGTGTATATTTAAAAATATTTATGTTTCTTTATTAAAAGAACATAAATTTCCTGCTTTTAACTTGACTAAATTCCTTAATTATTGTATTGTAATTCAGCCTAGATGCCATATCTAATTCAATTGATAAAACAGCTAAAGCTGAAAGTCTTTCCTGGGTCATTGTGTTTCTTAAATAATGATAGTTAATTTTAATTGAGAAAAACTCTTTCAGCAGAGGCCTACTTACCGGAATTGTTAATAAAATTCGGATGACAATGTAAATATTGCGGTAAATTTCTTTCAAGGTATTTTCTGTTAAATATATGACAATAGCTGTTTTACATCTATAATGAAGTTGGGTAAATTTGGGATCATTGTATTTAATTCTTCATATAATTCAAAAGGTTGCAAGTCACTGCTCTCATCCACATGCAGGACGTTATGTAAATCGTTACTGTGTTTTAATATTAGCTCCTCTGGAATATTTTTTTGCGCAAATCGTAGAGAAAACCGAAACAAACAAAACGCAGGCGTGTCTTTTCACCGCCAAAAGGAGCCCGTTCACCTTGTCTCCTACTTTTCGCAATGTATCCTTGGAGTGTACCGACCGCCTTCAGCTTTTGGGTGTTGAGATTTCCTCGAACCTAAACTTTGGGCGGTTCATTGAGTCCAAGGCCAAGGTGGCTGCCAGAAAACTTGGCGTTATCGCAAAGGTCCGGCAGTACTTCACACCAGGGCAGCTTCTAATGTTGTACAAAGCACAGGTCCGTTCGTGTGTGGAGTACTGCAGCCACATTTGGGCTGGTGCTGCTAAGTGTCACCTGGCCACTTTGGATTCAGTGGAGAGGCGTGCGAAGAGGCTAATTGGTGACCTTGATTTAACTCGAGTTGGTCTCCAAAGCCTAGAGCACAGGCGTAGAGTAGCCAGCCTTTCGGTGTTCTATAGGATACATTTTGGGGAGTGTGCGAGGGAATTGCACGATTTAATTCCCCCATCTCCGTTCCACCATCGGACGACCCGTCGTACGGCGAGTTTCCACCCTTATGTTGTTGACACCTCTACGATCCGGACGAAGCGTTTCGCCTCCTCCTTTATACCGCGTACATCGAGGGACTGAAACAATCTGCCGGCGGCGGTGTTTCCGTCGGACTACAATTTGAGTGTCTTCAAGGCTAGAGTGAATAGGCTCTTAATAAACTAGTGCGCTTTACCATCAACGATTGCGTCACTGCTTACCATCAGGCGGGATTGCGGTCAAGCGCTGGTTTATAAATTAATAAAAAGAAAAGAAAAAAAAAACCGAAGTCTTCAAATGTTGATTTAATGACGTAAATTTTAATTCCCTATTGGTTATTATAGAATCAATCACGGCGTAAAAAAATCTGTTTGATACCGGATTTTAGCAGACTGTATAGTGTATAGGGTTGTTCGCTGCTTTCATAATCGAACATCCTTTTCTTTTTGGCTACTCTTTTCTTCCTAAACTATTTCGCAGGTCATAACAGCTTCGCTCAGTAAATTGAAGAACATCAGACAAGGATTTTTCGAATACACTTTACAGGCGTGATCAATATACACTTCACACGTGAGTGAATAAACAGATATGTTTATTCACTAAATATTATTAAAACACTGAACACACTATTCTTATCAAAATAGTATATAATACGTACACTCATAAAAACAAAATATAGAATAACAAAATTACGTTTGATATATGATATGTTTCTATTGATGTGCGTCTAGTGATTGCATTGCGTGTGTTATAGGTATCTTAAACAATCCAAATTACAATACTTTTCTTAGAATTATGGCTCAGATACCTATAACACATGCATAAACAAATATGTAAAACAAGGGATTACCCGGACTGGTCGTCAGCGGCAAGGATTTACTCCCGGTAGTTACGCAACGTAAGCAAATGTAGTCCGACTTTAAAAATATATTTCACAACAAAATTAATTTATGTTATTTTTTTTCTTACTTTAAAGCAATGCATAGAAAAATTTGAAGGCGCGAGGCCCCTTGTACCGCGAGGCTGTAGGCGATGGAATACGTCGCCCAAGCTTTACGCCGCCTCTGCCAACGCAGACTAGTTTACCTACTGCCTACTGGACCTACCCATGTCATACAAGGGTCAAAAGTGCATGAACTTTATTGCATTAACAATAAGTGTCAAAAGTGGTACTCCACTTTTGACCCTTACTGTAAATATCCATGTAATAATAAGCCTAATTCTTATTAATTTTTATATTGCAAAAGTAGTACGGATTAACACATAATCGTCGAAAAACTACATTATGTAAACTATAATTATAATTATGTAGGAAGAAAACATGCATGATGAAAATACAATCATCTCATATATATTTAACATTAAATCATACTACATATTTCATTATTTTGTTCCCATTTTAGTAAAGCTAAGTAAACGTAATAACTTATCGATACAAAATAATAGTGACACATCACTAACTCATGCGGCATGTTCCTGGAATTTGCGTAAACGTCGATATTGTTAATTTCGCATGACTATAATTTCATTGCTGCTTTTAGCAATTTTCATGAACAAGCAAGTATCAGTGGTTATTGATTTGAAAAAAAAATCGTCTTCTATGATAATCGTATACAATTAACATTTAAATTACAATTTAAATATTTTCACCACCCCTACGGGTCTATATTGATTAAAAACGACTTTATTTAAAAAATTAAGTCCTTACATATGAAATGTTATCCCTTGCTATCCATATTTACAAGTTTTGGAAGAGTTTCCGCAGTTGGCTATGCTGCAAAACACCATGTTTATCGCTCTGCGTTCACGGCGACAAGGTCACGCGTCTTTGCGACTTCTATTGACTTGTTATTACAATGTCTGATACGGTGTATACGAATCGGTGTCGGTAAAGTTGCAATATGTTCTTTCATAGTTTTCTGTTTTATTACACTGTATCTGCAAGATGATTTCTCAAGAGGTCTTGTCAGTTTAATAAAATGGACGCTCTCTTTGTGATTAACCAGTTATTTCCTCAATTTTCTTATTTCAGCAATTTCCCTTCGAGACTTTTGTGCCCAAACTGCAGTTTCTTAGCGTCGTTTTGCCTAAGGAACTGCCTCGGCTGGTTAAGATTGAGAGGTTGCGAAGGAAATTTCTTGCTGCAAATATGAAGGTATCTATTTATTTCATTATGATAATAATTTCATTTCTTAGGAATGCAATCGTTTGTACATACAGTGGTATCCAAAAGTCAGTTAACATTTTTCCACTCTTAGCTGTGACACCAGTTTTTTTTTTTTTAAATAACATGTTGTCTTGTAAATGTTAATAAGAAAAAGAGTTCTTGGAAGAATTTGGAGAAGGCGTTTGCTCATCAGTGGTACATAAGCATAGGTAGATAAGCTTCCAAAAAGAGGTAGTTAATTTTTTTTTCACAGCGGTAGCGGAAAAATGTCAATTAACTTTTGGGGCTAAAAATATATGTGACATTGTGGGAATATGATAACCGCCATATGATGAATCTCAATCACTCAAAAAAGTGTTATCAGCAAACCTATATTTTTGAAAAAGCATGTCTTGACATACAGTCTAATTTATTTTATATTTAATTGAGTAACTGTCATGTTGCAGAAGTTGCTTCGTGGGCTCGGCGTTCAGCCTTTCTGGCTCTTGCCTGTGGAGGAGTTCAAGGTTACTGACATGCAGCACTATGCTCTCTACAGCCCATTCCCTAAACTAGATTTGGAGATTTTTGACAATACTGATTTTGACTGCCGGTAAGATTATAATACGGATGGCTGCTTGAAGTGGTTACTCCCTTTTCTTCACAGGCAAATAACAGATAGAAATCAAATACGTTTATTTGTGGCAAACTTGATACTGAGACAAAAACATACGCTAAAAAGAACGGAGAAAATATGTGTCATATTATAGTTGCAGTTATGCAAAACTGCCATCGCTCTGTAATCACCTGCCAAGCCTTTCCTAATAGAGAGTGTTAATTTTTTTAAATGAGTTAATATGAAATTCATTTCTAGGAATAGGGTTACTCACGATTATTGAGTGTTTAAAAAAGTAAAATATTTACGGATTATTGTTATTTATCGCTAAACCTCAAATTTTGCAAACACTCGATTATTATACTTAACGTCTAGCGAAATTACCAGCAAATGAAGATTGAATATAGGAAGTGCTTCGTTCCAACCTGTAAAAACGACTCAAAAAAATAGTCCAGATAAAATTTTTATTCGTATTTTTTACCGTATGACACTAATGACTCATACTGACATGACACTATTGACATATGGCTAACACCCAAGAAATTATTTTAGGTAAAAGAGCAAAGGCACGTAAATATTGTGCCATAATAACGTAAACACAATGAAGTTACTCCTAATTTTAAATAATTAATAGAAATATTATGACTACATGAATTGTCGGGTCGAAAACTTGTCCGATGCCCAATATGTTCGAGTCCCTCAGTTTATATTTAAAATTTCGATAATATAGAGCATCCTGAGAAACTTGTGTTGTGTTGTGTTTTTTTTTTATTAACAAGAGAAAAAGTCTATAACGTCACTTGTGTACATATAACTATGTAATTTCAGTGTTCCCGAGGAATGGATGTCTTTGGGCATGATAGAGGGTGAGCAGTATCCATGCCCCGGGTTGGCTTTCATCCCTAAGGATGATACAAAACCCACCAAGCAGAGTAGTGACATCATTCAGACGTTAAACGGTTTGTATGAGGTAAGTGGTTTGGTGTGGGTATCGTATATCGACTAATTAAAAACTAGCTGGTTTCAACTTCGCCATCTACCCAACCCATTCTAACGTATTACCTGCCCATATTAATACTTCGTTTTCGCTTAGCGTTCTTTCCGACTATCTTTTGGCTCAGGGGCGTGCACAGAGATTTTGGGTGAGGTATGCATGCATTCACTACCGAAATCTCTGTGCTTATACAACCTTATTTTTTCTTTATACGAAACCTGAATATAGTTTGTTCAGAATAAGCAGCTGAATCGATTCCAATCATTTTTACATTATGTATGTTATATTTTTTCCCAAATACATTTAGCCATTGTTGCATCGTGGCAACAGCTGACAGAGGTCAACGCCCCGCGTGCCCACCTTATCGGCAGATCGGAGCGTGGACCATATTTTTCCTTTATTAAGCGATTCGTTGTGACCACGAAACGCAAAATTTTGTTTACCTAAAAAGCAGACGATATCGATTAACCTTTTGAAATTTTTTCTATTCCTATCTACTTTCGCATTGCGCCTTTCGATTTTAATTTTAAATGTCTATTGAAAATCGTGTTTAGAGGGGGCTTTGTGAAAATTATTTAAATCTGAGTTTCCATAACCCCAAACATTTTTATTATCATGTTTTGAAAATAATATACACTGGAAACAAAATAATTTGTGTGTGCACAGCCTATTAACCAGTTATAATTATCATACTACTTTTTATTAAAACAACGAGTGATATTACCTTTTTTGAGTTACATCCAAATTGCGAACACAACGCCTTTTAATTTATATTTTTGCTCAAAACTTTATGTTGAAAAAGGGTCTATTTTAAGTTTATCTAAAAACTAATATCACAGGTATAATTTTGCATATTTTAGAAAGAAATACGTATTCAAGGAAATAAAAATAATTCAACTCATTTGCACTTAAAACGAAAACAAACCTCACGATACGCAACAACAAAAAATAGAGTAATTTATCCAAGGGTGTCGCCAGTGCGTGGGGGGGGGGGGGGGGGGTTCTAATTCACTTTACCTACTACAATTTATACTTTTCTCATTCTCTATGAATGAGAAAAGTAGGTATGAATTGGTAGGTAAAGTCGACAGCACATGAAGCTTTTTACTTTTACTACGAGCCTTACATCTACAGCGATTGTAATAACAACATTAGGTATCTTAGTACTATATACATATATATTCTGTGACAGTACAGAGTCCAATGTGTAAAGCTACACGAGCATGAGCTCTTAACTATGCAATAAAAACCGGTCAAGTGCGTGTCGGACTCACCCACAAAGGGTTCCGTACCATTGATATATGAAATTAAAGGATTTAAGTTATTTTTTTAAAAGATTACGCGGTAATAAGCGTTTCTTCTTATTCTTTGGGTGCACTCAATAAGCGGAGAGCCAAAATCTTTATTCGTATATATTATTATTATTTTTTTTCCCTTATAGGTACTTAAAGTATGCTATTTTACATCACTATTCCATATACTATTCAACATTTTTTATTTTAAATCTTATTAATAAAAACTCTTTTATATATTGAACTAGCTATCCGCCCGCGGCTTCGCCAGCGTTAACTTCGGTTATATCGTGCTTTTTTAGATTTCTCTCGGGAATATCAAATTTTTTCGGGATAAAAAGTACCCTATTATTTAATCCGGACTTCTAACTTCACGTTTGCAAAATTTCAAAGCAATCGGTTCAGGAGTTACGGCGTGAAAGTGGTACAAACAAATTCACTTTCCGGTGTATAATATTAGTAAGGATATATTTGGTGTACACATACAAATATTCCAGTAATCTCCCTTGGGAACTTGATGTTTTTTTAGGACCAAAAGTAGCCTATGTTACTCTCTATCTTTTCAACTAACTGTATGCCAAAAATCAGGTCGATTGGTTGCTTAGCTACGGCGTGAAGGAAGGACAAACAAACAAACAAACACACTTTCACATTTATAATATTAGTATGGATTACTATTATATAATGTAGGCTTATTCTACTGTTACTTATTACACTATTTCAGCTATTATACAATTATTTTCCCTTTACTTGTAGATACGGGAGAGCACCTTATAATTACTCTTATTCCATTGCTGTATTTAATCTTACTTTAACTACTCGTATATTATTCTTTTAACACATTGCAAATTATTTTTTTATCTATCTTATTCCATTGTACTGCTATTTTATGTTATGCTATTCCTTTATATAATTCAATATATTATGACAGCATATTTTCTTCTACGGTTTTGTTGCGATCAATTATCCTTCTTGCAATGTATTTCCAATATTCTAAAAATATTTGGGCATCTTTACTTTTCATTATATGTTTTACATTGTCAGCTATTATTTTCGTGCCCAGTGTGTTTTCAGCATTGAAACGGTCCCTAGTGAACTGAGGACAGTCAAATAAAATATGCGGAATCGTTTCGCTTGCACCTGGGTCACAAATGCATGATGGATTCTCCTTGCACTTGAAACGATTCAAGTACGCGGGGAATCCACCGTGGCCCGCATTATTTGTGTATTTATGGCCCTCGTTCCAGTCTTGCGAATGACACCATAAGCCTCACGCACATCCGGGAAAAACATCTTGGTGACCGATGCGGTGTCACTCTCTTGGTATCGATGATTCCACTCGTCAAGCGTCGTCACACGTAGGCTCCGCTTGACGAAGGAAATGGGACACGGTAATAAGCGGTTTACGATTTACGAGGTATTAAAAAAGAACTACTTACTAGATCTCCTTTTAAACAATTTTCGTTGGTAGTTTTTATAGTAATGTATATCATTTGTTTTTTTTTTTAAGTTTTTCATTTTTTTATTTTATAAGTTAGAGGGGGGGGGGGCAACTTTTTTCCACTTTGGACGCTTCTGTCACGCAAACTATTTGGAACTATTCTAAGCAAGCATCTGCTACGCAAACTATTCGGAAGGAATTCAATTCTAAGTATGGGGAGCCCCCAATATTTATTATTATTATTTTATTTTTGCATCAAAATCTTAATGCAGTTCACAGAATACATCCACAGACAGACATGACGAATCTATAAGGGTTCCATTTTCTTGGCATTATCATTATCATCAACCCCTTTATCGTCCCACTGCTGGGCACAGGTCTCCTCTCATACAGAGAAGGATTGAGCGTAATCACCACGCTTGCTCAATGCGGGTTGGCGATTTCAGACCTACAGTCCAGGTTTCCTCAAGATCTTTTCCTTCACCTTCAGTCATTGGTGTCCAAGATATACTTAGAAGGTATATATAATGTTTAGAAAAGTTGCATTGGTACTTGCCTGACCTGGAATCGAACCCGCGCACTCATACGTGAGAGGTTGGTGTTTTAACCACTAGGCTGGTGTTTTAAAAACTTGTAAATAAATTATAATAACATTTATTAGAAAAATAGAATAAAAAGGAGTTTAAATTTGAATAAGTGTACAGAGCATTTTTTTTAAATTACCGGATTTTAATATCATAGTGGCAGTTATTTGTTTATATTAGGTCAATTAAAACATAATTTTCGGGGATTCATTGTAAACTTCTCGACCACTTTATTATTAAAATCTTGAAAGTTTCCATGTATAAAAGTTTTTGGTGCACACTCATCATGGCCAAACCATTGAGGCGATTTTCACTCATAGTGCTTCTGAGCCAGGGTTTTAGTCTCCTGAGGCTACTATACGATCGCTCTACCGTACACGTCGTGCATGGAAGAGCGATCAAAATTTTCAACGCTTTTTCCGTGTCGGGAAAGAAGTTTTTGCTTCTTTTAGGATATCAACAACGCTTTGATCTGTTGAGTTTGGTCTATTATGCAGAATTGCTGCCAAAGCTCGACTTCAATTTTTATATTTGGTATATTATAAAACTGGGCGATAGTTTCACAAGTTCCTGTGAGATTTTCGACTGAAATCGTTTGCATTTGTACGGAGTGCCATTTAGATAAAGCAAATGTTGGAATATTTTCTTCAGCAAAGCGTGTTTCAAGCGATGTAATAACGGAGTCCAAGTATGATATTATTAATGATCTTTTCCAGAATTCTGAAGGGTTTCTGCTGGGTGATTGCTTCGATGACGTTGTTTCCCAACAATGCGCGGCATTGAAGTGATATCTTCCTCCAGGCCGACTTTCTCCGCAACAACAGTAGCATCCTTTATAATTTCAACTGTGGCTCTTTCGGGATTATCACGGTGGCTCTTAAGCAATTGCAAAATACGTTTGATGTGTTACGAGGCGAAAGCTCTGGATTGGAGTGCGTTGACAACAGGTTCCAACAAATTAGAGTATTTAGAAAAAAAATACAAAGTAATACAAAGATTAACGAACTTTGAAAGCAGCCGCATGTCGTGAACAATGAAGGAATAATGCTTTGGTATATTTTTTTTTAGAGTCGTGGTGGCCTAGTGATTAAAACACCAGCCTCTCAAGTATGAGTGCGCGGGTTCGATTCCAGGTCAGGCAAGTACCAATGTAACTTTTCTAAAGTTATATATATTTTCTAAGTATATCTTGGACACCATGGACTGAAGGTGAAGGAAAACATCTTGAGGAAACCTGGACTTTATAAGTCTGAAATCGCCAACCCGCATTGAGCAAGCGTGGTGATTACGCTCAATCCTTCTCTGTATGAGAGGAGACCTGTGCCCCAGCAGTGGGACGAAAAAAAGGTTGATGATGATGATGATGATATTTTTTGCACAGGATCGCTTGTACTCCACCGTCTTTTCCAGACATCGTCGAACAACCGTCAAAACCAACGCATTTTTCTTTAGTTATTTTTTTAGTCTTCTTTTGTCAGAATGTCATCGATGCAATATGCAATAGATTTCGCATCCAGACCTTTCAGCTTAACAAATCCGACGAATATTTCATGGACCTCATTGGCTTCCTCGTCAAAATATAGCAGCTCAATCGATAATTGTTCAGTACCGGAAATATCAGCTGTTTCGTCTGCTAACACACTATAAGCTTCTGCTTCTTTTACTTTTTTCACAATGCCTGCTTAATAAAATCTCATCATCATCGATAGCTTGCATCCTTTTTCCCATGCTCAATGTGTTTCTTCTAAACTAAATCGCCCGCGTCAATTCGTATCTTGTATAAGTTCTGGAGAATACCTTCGCCATAATGTTTTCCCCTCAGAGCTAAGTCATGCGACCCGCAAAACGTAATGCACGGAATAATAAATGTTAATTTTTCGGTTTTCTTCAATAATGCCCTGGGAGTATTTGTTGAGTTGTAAATCTACAGGCACGCTTCCAAGAAATGTTTTAGCGGCTTCCAGTGCCATCTTATGGAAGTGGGTTTCCATGTGCTTTTTGCAATGCTCGTGAATATCTTTGAACTTACAAAACGGCCTTATGATAAATGATAAAAAAATATATTTACCAAAAGCTCCTTTTTGGTGCCTGGAATAGGCCAACCATGGAGAGTACGTTTCTACGTACGTACGTCACTGCTTGCTCCTTCAGGTTTCTTTCTTTTTAAAACTGCAAAACAAAATATTTGAAATAGCTACAACTTCTTCTGGTCCGCAATTCACATTGAAAGCATAAATACGCTTTAAGACGGTGGCAGGCCTGAGACCGCGCAAGGACGAGCGTCAACGATATTTTTTATATCAACAGTCCTGGCTATTTCGGGCGGTTTAGGCTGGTTTGAGAGTTTCGCCGGCGGCAAGGGCCTTGACACGCGCGCGCTTGGTGCTATTGGTGCAATTACACTAGAATAGTAGTAGCGTTCACACGCGCCGTTCGTGAGACACGCGCCGGCGGCCAGCGCTGGCGACATGCGCCCGTGCCAAGCTAGCGGCTATGCTCGCGCGGTCTCGGGCATACTTGCTCAAGCACTCTAGAGCAGGCCCGACGACACGCATGCGCCAGAGTCTCACGCATACAAGAGCCGACTGTGCTGAATTGGCAGTGTTCATATTCATTCGTACAATTTTCTACTTTAAACTATGGTAATACGGTCATTTTTCGATAGAGCCATTAAATTTATCAATTTTCCTTTTGGTTTAAATTAACGACTCTTAAGAATCGAATATCGTGACTAGAAACGGATTTTTTGCGATTTTAAAAACCGATGCATAACCAGCATTTATAATCAAATCAATTGACGTTATTTTACGGACGGAAAAAACGAAAGTTAAACGCAAGTGATACTCACCAAAAAACTTTCAGATACACAGCAACTATTTAGATGTTGCTTCCCCACTCCCCCTCTCCCGCTTCAAAAATAGAGTTGAGCAGGCATAGCGTAGTTGAGCGTACGGAATATTAGGAGTGGAATTGGTGAATTCAATCAAAGACTTAGAACTTGGTTACATTATATTTGGCAACTTTTTTAGAATTTCTGGGTTGGGGGAAGGGAGGGGGCAGCTGCTCCTCCCTGGCCCCCCTTGGCGACGCCCTTGAATTTATCATTGCAAAGCTGGTAAAATAAATAGACATTTTAACGAAAAACAATTATGCTATTTGTGATAGCTTGTAAACTTAGTCGGTTTGTGAAATAGGCACTGCTTTTTCGGCCTTAAAACAGAATGAAATTCTGTAGCCACACACGAAAGTTTACGTACACAATTAAATAATTTTATTCTCATGCATGACCATTCTCGCTAAAAAAGAAGCAAATTAAGTTCGTGCCTACGTCGCTCTACGCTCCGTAGTGACGAAGCCGCGGTACGCGCACATTGTAAATTGTAATATGTGTTACCTAGTTTGCGCTAGCCCCAAAAGATGGCAGTATTACTGTTTTAGTGTAGTGTTTTGTTTTTTACTGTAATACAAAAAATATATTATAATACGATTCGGGTGTTCCGAATTAGAAAATTATAAGGGTATGCAGTGCTTATATGCCACTATGGAGCACACGCGCCTGTTTTGGCTCTTAAATATGATAGCATTATGTAGTAGTAATCTAAAAAATGTGATAATTTTTCAAATCATTAAGAAAAGGACAGAAGGTTTGAGGAAGAATGTTAATTTTGGCTTGTCATATTAGTTAGCGCCTGGTGTAAATTGACATACTTTTGGCTGCCACGTTTGTCTATCTTACTTTAACAGATGTAAAGTTCCAAACTAACATTTTATCTTCCGTCCTTTTCTTGCGGGAATCTGCGCCTTTCTCTTTATCACCATCCTCTGTCTAGCCTGTTCTCAATGGTATTTTATTTTATGGTTATTTTTATTTTGTCATTTATCCCTACTAATATCATAAATGTGAAAGTGAGTTCGTTTGTTTGTCCCGCTTTCACGCCTAAACTACAAAACAGATTTGGATGAAATTTGGCATACATATGGTTTTTAACCAGGAATAACATTTTTTGCCCGATATTCCCACGGGGTTGAAAATTACGCGCGTTGAACCGCGGGGCACAGTTAGTACAAGACGAGTATAAATGAGAAATAAAATTGGGCTCAGTGTGCTTCCTTGTGGAACGCCATATTTATTATGTTTATATTCCGACGAGTAGGATGTTATATCATTATTTTTGTTTTTTCTATTGATGATAATTTAGCTCCAGATGGTTACATCCCCCCCCCCCCCCCTATCTACAAACAACCAAATTTACCTCCTTATAAAACTAGTATAGATTAAAAGGCGCTATATAAAATGATGAGACAGTCTCTAGATTCATCTTCTTTCTCTCTCTCAGACTAACGTAACTGCTAAATTGGTATCATCTTCTAGAGTCTTCATTTTCAGTGGACGAACGTAGCAGCTTTAAGTTACGATAAAGATATTGATAAATGGAAAATCATGGCTCTCGATGGTACTAAAAGACATTACACGTAAGTATATTTAAACATTACTTGTTTACATAAATTTTAATGTACAGACGACAGCACATCAAGCTGCTACAATTTGTCAGATTTCTTTATTAGATTTTCAACTTTATCTCTGAAGCATAAAGGCTCAAGGTTGATTGGGGATATCTGACAGTTTAGGGTAGCTTGACCTGCTGTCGTCTGTACATCGAAAAACATATTTCAAAAAATAATGGAACATTACAACGTTTATTTATTTATTAAAACTTTATGCACAAAGAAAAACATTGCACAATGACGGACTTAATGCCTTAGGCATTTTTTACCAGTCTACCTTTACCTTTAGGTGAGGCAGAGACAAAACATGGTAGGTGCAAAGATATTAAAGTTAAAAGAGAAAAAAAGTAATAAATACATACATACAAAATATAAACAGTAGAGAGAGATTAAAAATTATACATATAGAAAAAGAATAAATCATATGGGGAATGAATGCCAAATTGTTGCGTAAGTATCCCGAGCTTTAACTTTGACTTTGACGCCTGCCTGCTACCTGGAGGCCCTGGGTTCGATCCCCGGCCAGGTCATGATAGAAAAGATGATAGATCATTTCCTGATTGGCTTGGGTCTTGGATGTTTATCTATATGTGTATTTATTTTAAAATATAGTATCGTTGTGTTAGTATCCCATAACACAAGTCTCGAACTTACTTTGGGGCTAGCTCAATCTGTGTCATTTGTCCGTATATATTTATTTTAAATCTGTACCGACTGGTCAACGGAACCGGTCAAAGGAAAACCGCCTTGACAATAAATGAAGACTTAAGGCAACCAGAGCGGTGAGAAGGACATCGTAGAAGACAATTTTTGGAAGAACCTAGATTCTAATTATGTGCAGATCATAAATATTGAAAATGAGAAGAGAAGAAGGAGAACAGGGTTTGTGTATGAGTAAAAACAAGGTCGTCAAAGCTCTTAGAGCTCTGCGCCTATGATGGGTACCCATTTTAAGATGAACCCGTGAGAAAATACATGATCCTACTTACGAAGATTAAATAATCGAATGCAGTTATTTAGAAGTCGGTCAAGTTTATTGAGTAGATCTGCATTTAGGTCGTAATAACACGCATCACCATAATCAATAATGGGGAAAATAAGGGATTGAACAAGCATTGCGTTTATGTGTGATGGAAGAATATTTTTTAGCCTATAAAGCGACCGCACCATCCCGGTGACTTTTTTGCTCACACTTGCAACCTGCTTACACCAGTCCAGGCAAGTGTGACCATGCAGACCCAGATCCTTGCCGTCGGAGCTGAACGGAATGACTTTGCCACCATAGATAACCGGTGGAAACACTAAACCACTCAGCCTACGTTGACTAAAGGTACTCCCTATAATAATGACCTGGCATTTTGTAGGGTTAACCGCTACCCCAAAACGATTAGACCAATCCCTCACCATTTCTAAATTCCGGTTCAACTCCTCAATCGCATCCGATAAGTTGTCAACACTTACCTGAGTATAGAGCTGTAAATCGCACACTGAAGTTCAGTAGTAATAAGTTCAATAAATATTGATAAAAAA
The DNA here is from genome assembly GCA_037179545.1 of Sesamia inferens. Classification (NCBI taxonomy): domain Eukaryota; kingdom Metazoa; phylum Arthropoda; class Insecta; order Lepidoptera; family Noctuidae; genus Sesamia; species Sesamia inferens. The sequence continues at coordinate 6,853,189 of CM073935.1, read as the reverse complement.
AAGTGGGGATAATATATACAGGGACGCCAGAAACAAGCTCACACCAGTTAGAATCACGACGAATTCTTGCGAGAGACGAATCTCTCGCAAGAATTGCTTGCTGACGGACCCGAAGATACGAGGAGCCTCGGAAGAGATCATAAGATGGGAAAGGACGAAGAAATTTCATGACTGACGGTATTGAAACTCGTTCGAAAAATCGATCAATACTAAAACTAAGACTTTCGTGTCTTCCATTCCCCGCCTTATATCGTCAGTCACTATAAGCAAAGCAGAAACAGTGCCGTGGCCGGGCCTGAACCCGGTTTGAAAAGGGCTAATGAGGAAGTTTAGCTGAATGAAGTGGTAGAATTGCTTATGGACACAGGCCTCAAGTACTTTAGACAAAAAGGGGAGGATACAGATAGGACGGAAGTGGCTAAGAAGGGTGGGATTGGGAACTTTACGTGGAGGACAAACATGAGCTTTCCTCCATAGCGAAGGGAAGTCACCAGTAAATAGGGAGAAGATAATAACATTGGAAATTGCAGGAAGGAGCGGGTCGAGAGCCGTTACTATCATGTAGCGGCTGATGTTTTCACAGCCCACGGCTTTAGATTTAATGGATAGGATAATCTTCTTAATCTATTCCGGTTCAACTGGGGTGAAGACAAAGGGGGTAATATTGGAGCGCGTCAGACCAGTAAGGTAGTGAATAGTTTCACATTTAGTATGGCTATCAAGAGTAGGGACAGTGGCGAAATGACGGTGTAGATCGTCCAAACCAACTGTATTATGTAAAAGAAGGTGGTCAGGGTGGCAAAATAAAGAGACGAAGTGTTACAACAGCGTCTGTATTGGGCACTCTCACAAAACGGAATAATTGAATAACATGAACTAAAAGCTTTTGTTATTTGGTAGATGATTAATAAACATGGGGATGTTTATTAATCATCTACCAAATAACAAAAGCTTAAATATCATTACTCCGAAATAATAACATAATGTAAACAAAATACGAGTCGTACGCAGATTAACAAATGCCGACGACGACGCAAGGCGGTCACTAAGTCCTTATCGGATACATTAATGGGGCCCGGTGACGCGATAACGGGAGGTCCCGATGTTACTTGATGACGGGACGTAACACTCGGCCATCCTGCAATCACACCGTGTCCACACGGTGGCATTCAAAGTTGTTTCTCCTTGCTGATGTCTGCAACCTGCAACATAATGATTACACACAGTATTTTGCATTTAATTAACAATACACCTTCTAAATATTGGTAGGTACCAGATGAAGCCACACAGCTAATTTATCTAAACGTAAATGTTATTAGAATGATGGAAGGTACTGAGTAGGTAGTGCGTATATACCACACAGTTACGCCAAGTTACCGTCCAATTAATCACACAGATGTATTGAGTATTTGCATTGTATTGTGTTGCATTCACGCAGGGTATAAATTATTCACACAGTATAGGTTTTATTCACACAGCGTAGAATTTACCCAAGTCATTCTACCCTTATTGAATCGCTGGTTCCCAAGTCACAGGCTATAAGCCTAGTTTGGGAGCCAGGAGATATAACCAATGCACCTTTTGATGTACCATGCTACTGTATTTGTAACGTATTTGTAACACAGTTAATCATCTAAACGTAAATGGTATTAAAATGGTGGAAGGTACTAAGTAGTGCGTATATATCACACAGTTACGCACGTTAGACCGTCCAATTAATCACATAGGAGTATTGAGTATTTTCTTAGTATTATATTGCATTCACAGTATAGGTATCCACACAGCGTAGAATTTATACACACAGTGTAATTGATACATATAGCGTAGAGCTTATCCACACAGCGTAGTATTTATTCACACAGCAAAATTGATCACACAGACACACAGCTATAGTTGTATCCAAGTCACATAGTTCAATGGGAGATAAGACGCACAAATCAGCTTTTTTTTTTGGGATGTATATAACACATATTTTTATGTATACATATATTTTAATTAATCATCAATATTCATTACACAAGTTAATTATTGCATCTATTTCTAACAAATCTAATATAATTTTAAACCGTGTATAAATGTTTAACTTTCTAACAAATCGATTAAGTCATCTCTATCTATTTCATGATCACTGCCTGAACTGTCATCATCTGATATTGTAGGCTTATATGGTCGTAAAGCTTCACCTGAGACTACAGCATCAAATCTCTTATAGCCTTTCATTCCTTTTATAGTTGCAATTGTATAACGATCTAGTGAGTGGTCAACTGCACAAATTTTATAAGGACCTGTGTAAAGGTCTACGAGTTTCCTCGCAACTTTCGAAGTAGGATCTCTGGTTGTCCCGCCTCTCCATAAAACAAGTTGTCCAACTGTATACTTTTTGCATTTCTTATGTTTACTGTCAAATCTGTTCTTCATTAGGGTCATATTACGGTCAATGCGAACTTTAGCGCTAGCTCTGCGCTGATCCAATTCCTCTTGCTGAATTTTGTAATCACCTGGACCTGTGTTAGGATAAGCAGGCAGTCTAGAGTTTTCGTGTCCAAACATTAGTTTGAAAGGTGCAATACCTGTCGTGGCGTTAAGAGTATTGTTAATACCCCACACAACGTCTGACAGCTTTTCGTCCCACGTGCATTCACTTTCAGACATTGTATTAAGTCCATCAACGAGAGTTCGGTTTACACGCTCAACTTGACCGTTTGATCGCGGGCTTGCTATAGCATTCAATATATGTTTGAACTGTACTTCTTCCGCAAATTGTTTAAAATACCTACTCGTAAATGCTTTGCCTCTATCAGTGACAATTCTTTGAGGAAATCCAAACATATTAAATATGTCTTTAAGGAGTCTGATCGTTTCAATAGAACCACAACTTTTCGCAGGCTTGGCAAACACAAATTTTGTAAAAGAGTCAATAATCACAAGAGTGTAACAGTTTCCCTTTCTTGTCCTTGCGAATGGGCCAAGATGATCAACATGTAACGTGTGCATAGGAATAGGTTCCTTGGTAATCGGATGTAATTCTCCCTGTTGCTTGCCGTATTTACCTTTCCCATAAGCGCATCGTAAACAAGAGCTTACGTACTTACGGATAAAACGCGTCATCCCTGAGAACCAGAATTGATCCTTAATTACTTGTTCACAACGATTAAAATCTGGGTGTCCTATCTGATCATGAAATTTCTGGAGCAAACTAAATTTAGCCGACTTTGGGATGACAAATCGTTCACCTGCAAGTGTTTTTCTGTATAAAAGATCATGTTTGATAACGTAATTATTTGTGATATCGTGATTAGTTGTGCCGGCGCGTATTTGAGTGATTATGCTTTGAATATTATCATCTTGTAACTGCAACGTCAGTAGCCAATCTGTGTCATCAATCAATAATACCGTATTGGCCACAGGATTTCTGCTTAAAGCATCTACGTGTTTCATTCTGTTTCCTTGGCGGTATTCTATTTCTAAATCATAGTCCTGAATGGTAAGCCACCAACGAGCTATACGAGGAATTAAATCTTTTTTTAAGAGAGTGGTACGTAACGCTGCGCAATCTGTAACTACTTTAACGTGTATTCCTGACACATAGATTCTGAATCGTTTTAGTGATTCTACCACAGCGAGTGTTTCAAGTTCATAACTGTGATAAAACTGTTCCTCTTGGCTTGTGATCCTGCTATAATATGCAATCGGTCTTAAACATCCATCAACTCCACGCTGCATAAGTATTCCCCCTAAGCCCAATTTACTTGCATCAGTATGTAGTTCGGTTTCTGCATTTCGATCATAAATACCTAGTACCGGACGCTGGATTAGGCTCTGCTTTAAGGTTTCAAATGCTTGTTGCTGTTCTGTTCCCCACCGCCATTCCTTGTTTTTCTAGTTAATTCTGTTAATGGTCGTGCGATTTCAGCAAAACCACGAATGAATTTCCTAAAGTAGGAAGTTAAACCAATGAATTGCCTGATCTCATGTACATTTTTGGGTACTTTATACTTAGTAGCAACACAATTTATTTTAGCTTGGCCTGGTTGTATTGTACCTGTCGTAATCTCATGACCCAGATAATTAGTGCTCTTCTTAAGAAATGAACATTTTTTTAAATTTAATTTTAAATTTGCATCAGTGAGCAGTTGTAGTACTCTTTCTAATATCCCCAATCCTGTTTCAACTGAGTTAGATGGAATCATCACATCATCTAAATAAAGAGCTATATCTTCGCTAACGCTTCGTAAAGTCATGCGTATTAATCGAGAAAATACAGCTGGTGCATTTGCAAGACCGAAGGGCATTTTCAAAAATTCAAATTGCCCCGAGGGTGTCACGAAAGCAGTTTTATGTATAGAATCCGCAGCCATAGGGACCTGGTAATAGCCTTGCGCAAGGTCTAAAGTACTAAAGAATGATTTTCCATTCAATTTTGTCACTTGGTCTTCTATGTGAGGTAGTGGAAAACGATCTTTCACGGTTCGTATATTTAAAGCACGATAATCAACGCACAACCGATAATCGCCGCCCTTTTTCTTTACTAATACTACCGGACTAGCATAATCTGATATAGATTCCCGTACAATGCCCGCATCGACAAGATCTTGAACTTTGCTATTCACAATCTCATTTTCTTTATACGATAGACGGTATGGTTTAAAATAAACTGGTTGATCGACTGTAGTCCGTATGTGCATTTGGATCAAATCAGTACATCCTAAATCTTTTGAAGAAAACGCAAAACAATTCATAAATTTGTTGAGTATGTGTAAGAGTTTATCTATATCCTCATCATCTAGTTCACCAACATCTATGTCGTTTACTGTGAGAGCTCTCCTTTCGATTCCTGAAATTTGATTTACAGTTTGGATATAAGGCGCTGTAGTAAAGTCGCCTTGTGAAACTAATTCTGCTCTGGCTATTAATTTGTTCGCTTTCCACTCAATAGACTCATCGCCTACATTAATAACTTTTAAATAACCTTGCTTCGAGCTTATAATGCCTTGTGGTATATAGTAAGATAGATTACCTAATTGATAGTATACTGCTTGTATCATCAGTGTGTCATCATTTTTAGTATGCGGGAAGTCGACTTTGATCTCTACATATGAAAAGTTTCTCTTTGGTAAAATAGTATCATATTTTAAATAAACCGGGAATTTTGAAATACAATCAAATGCACTTAGCTTTATATCTTCTAAAAGATTTTCTAATCCACATTTAGATACAAAACACACAGAGTTTTCAGTTGTAACCATATGAACATTTTTTTGATTAATCATTGTTTGCCCAATAATCAAATCTATATCACCAAAATCATAGTCTGTTATTTCAGCAAAACCATTCAATACAACATCATCTATATGAACATTAATGAATACTGCACCCAGTGATTGAATATGTGCGCCTCCAAATCCTTTCATAATCACGGTAGATGGATTAATTTCTAAATTTAAATTCTTAGCCTGCTCAGTCGTAATTATATTCAATCTACTGCCTGTATCTATATATGCAAGTATGTTATTTCCATTAATATGTACTATCCGTTTATATAAATCCTGATATAAGTGATATGTAACAACCATCACATTACCGACCTTATTTGGTTGTTGACGCGAAGAGCCCGCAGCAAACCAGCAGCTCGTAGCGGCGTGCCCGACGCGCTGACACACCTCGCAGCGTCGCGTCGAAACAGTGCAGTCCCTCGCCACGTGTCCAGGTTTTCGGCATGCATAGCAGACTTTTGGTAATAACTGTCTTGATGAACCGGGTGATGAATCCATGCTCGTAGTGGTTGCAGTATTGTTGCTGTTATTTCCAAAGGCACCTCTTCTCCAAGTAGACTTCCGTATCGAGCTGGCTGCTTCCACTCGTTTGTAGTTTTCTAGAGATGATAAGTACCCAAAATATAAGCTTTCAGGTGTATTACATTGATACGCCTTCGCATTCGCTCTCAGTTCTATTGGCAAGCCTCGTATAATACAGGAAATTGCGGCTTCTCCATCAATATTGCATTTCTTAAGCAATGATAATTTCGCATGATAATACTTTGTCATCGTCTCAGAGTCTGACTTGGTTCTTGCTAGCATTTCTTCAAGTCTGTTAACGTAGTCAGTTGATCGTGGGAACGCAGTTTGAAGCGCTTGTTTCCATTCCTCCCATGTCAAATCATAATCCTCTAGGTCATCATACCATTCACGTGCAGAACCGCGAAGACTCGAAGAATCGAATAAATTGTCGATCTTTGCTACTCCAACCGTATATATCTCCAAGTTGATCAATTTTATGAAGCCAGCTTTTTACGTTGCCTGCTTTATCTTCCGGACGAAACTTTGGTATCACTTCTGCATAAGTTGGGGTAACACGTAGTTTCTTGTTCGAATGTGGAGCAACGCATATTTCTTCCGAAAAAAAATTTTCACTTTCTTCTTCGGTCGTCGATGACGTCGAATCTTTACGTCGGCGCTTGCCCAAACCATTAATATATGGTCCAGACATAGTCCCTTATCCCACTTCTGAAGTGTAAAAGAAGGTGGTCAGGGTGGCAAAATAAAGAGACGAAGTGTTAGAACAGCGTCTGTATTGGGCACTCTCACAAAACGGAATAATTGAATAACATGAACTAAAAGCTGGGCCCCATGTTTATTAATCATCTACCAAATAACAAAAGCTTAAATATCATTACTCCGAAATAATAACATAATGTAAACAAAATACGAGTCGTACGCAGATTAACAAATGCCGACGACGACGCAAGGCGGTCACTAAGTCCTTATCGGATACATTAATGGGGCCCGGTGACGCGATAACGGGAGGTCCCGATGTTACTTGATGACGGGACGTAACAATTAGCAAGGTCGAAATGCCGCGTTCTGCCAATACCTAGAGTTCTAAGGAACTTCTAAATATCGGCAGGAGAAGAGGAAGTGATATTATCAAGAATGTGGCGGCGTTTAGCGTTGCGTATCATCTAGTTACAACGGTTGCGAGCAGTTTTGAAGAGAGTCCAGTTTTCCTCCTGTACAAACTAATGAAATGAAAACTGTTTTAGGTTATAATAATGTTTAATCCGTTTGCTTGCACGTTACAAGAGAGAAGGGAAAGGATACTAAAACAGTTTAACCAACCATAACATAAAAACTTAATAACTAACACTATGTACCAACTTAATATTATAATTTGTGTTGCCATATTATTTTAACACCCCCTCTCAACACAAATTATAGTTTCTTAGAGATTTAATATTTAAATAAAAGGAAAAGACAACTTTAGCTTACAGCTTAGCATTAATAATTTAAATTTGTTACACCACATTTGTTTAAATGTTTCAAGATCAATTCCTTACTTAAAACTTTAGTTAACATATCTGCAGGTTGCTCATTAGTCTTTACATACTTAATACAGATTTTATTTTCTTTCACTAGATCTTTTACAAAATGATAGCGAATGTCTATATGTTTCAATCTATTAATAATATCAGAGTTTGCATTTATTATTGCTGACTGGTTATCACAAAATATATTAACAGGGCAAATATTTTCACAGGTAAAATCAGTCACTAAATTTATGAGCCAAGATACGTCACTAGCAGCCATACTCATTGATACATATGTGGAAGATAGACTTACTGAGGCTTGCTTTTTAGAACACCACAAAACCAAACAATCTGACAACTTGAACATATAACCGGAGGTGGACTTTCTGTCCAACACATCTCCCGCCCAATCAGCATCACAAAAACCTTGTAAACTAATATCTTTACATTTAAAAACCAATTTGTAATTCAATGTATGTTTAATATATCTCAACACTCTCTTTAATGCACTTAGTAACTCATTATTTGCAATAGATTGATATCTACTCAGCAAAGAAATTGGAAAACAGAGATCAGGTCTTGTACCTGATGCGGCATACATCAAACTACCTGTTATTTGCCTACACAACTTCTCAACATTTTTATCTTTATGCACAGTTTCATTTACAAATATTTTAGTGTTAAAATTGACATCCATAGGGGATGACATATCTTTACAATTTTCCATATTAAACTTCTTTAAAATACTTTCCAAATAACTTGTTTGATCCAGTTCAGTAATACCCGTTTCTAAATTTTGCTTTACATTTATACCCAGAAAATTTGATATTAACCCCATGTCTTTCATTTCGAATTCTTTATTCAATATGTTCTTAAGTTCTACGATATGTCTCTCATTTGTACTAAAAAACAAAATATCATCAACATACAATAAAATATACATTTTATCTTTGCCAATACACCTCTTAAATAAGCATGAATCATTTTTAGACTTAATGAAGCCCTCTCTACTAATGACAGAATTGAATTTATTGTTCCAACACTTGGGTGAATTTTTGAGACCATATAATGCTTTCTTTAATTTTACAACATTTTTCTCCCCCTTATTAGCCCCTTCTGGCAATTTTAAATAAACATCTGTATCTATATCACCATATAAAAATGCCCCAGTGACATCCATTTGGTATATTGGTAAGTTTAAATGAGTAGCTATCGCGACAAAAACTCTAAAGGTTGAAAGCTTTGCAACAGGAGCATAAATTTCACCTAAATCAAAGTCACTATCTTGTTCAAACCCCCTAGCTACTAGTCTAGCTTTGTATTGGTTATTACTATTCCCCTTGAACTTAAAAACCCACTTGCTACTTACAATATTTTCTCTCACCGGTGCGTCACTAAAAACCCAAGTATCATTATCATTTAAGGTTTGTAATTCTTTCTCAATTGCCTCTTTCCACTTACTTGCATCCTTCCTTCCCATAACCTCTTTGTATGTAGTAGGTTCACTTATAACATTACTTATAACATTATGGCACCTATAAAAAGATGTCTGCTTCCTCACCCTCCTACTCCTCTCTTCCTGAACCTCAGTTTCCTCCCCTTCTGAAGATTCATCATCGCTTGGTTCATATTCACTATGAGACTCACTCTCCCCTGTACATTCTTCATTGAGCCTGGTGAGGGTATCGCTTGTATTTTGAGTTCCTCTGTCTTCAGTCACCTCACTCACCTCTGTTGTCTCTAAAGTTTCAGCTTGAGTGAGTTGCCCATTCAAATCCAACATAATCACAGGTTCATTCTCTTTACATACCTCTTGACTGAAGAAAACCACATCCCTCTTTGTGTCTACACAATTTCTCTCAGGAAAATAAATCCGGTAGCCCTTCACATATTCACCATAGCCAACCATTATGCCCTTTTCCCCTTTTGTGTCCCATTTTCTCCGCTTTTCCTTTGGAATGTGTACATACACAGGGCAACCAAACACCTTCAATTGATTAATGTCGTAGTTTTTGTTTGTCCACATTTCATAGGGTGATTTTCCCTCTTTGCCTTTTCCTGTCCTGTTTAAGACAAAAGCAGCTGTATTTACTGCTTCAGCCCACAGTTTCTTAGGCAGATCCTTAGCATGCAACATAGCCCTTGCGGCTTCGACAAGTGTTCGATTTTCCCTCTCAGCCTTCCCGTTTTGTTCCGGTGTATAAGTTACAGTAGTTTCATGAATTATTCCTCTTTTCGAACACATTTCTATCACTTCTATGTTTATGAATTCTAATCCATTGTCAGTCCTTAAAGTCTTAACTTTATTCCCAGTGACATTCTCTGCCTTATTCAGAAAATCCTCCAGACAGCGTTTAATCTCATATTTTGCTTTGACAAAATAAACAGTCCTGAAGTTGGAAAAGTCATCCTTCAAAACAACAAAGTATCTGGAACCACCGATCGATTCTTCTTCCATCGGTCCACATGTATCCGCATGTATTATCTCACACGTCCTGGTGGTTACGCTGTCACTTTTCTTAAATGGTAACCGGTGAATCTTTCCCTTTAAACAGCTTTCACATTGAGGAACTGAAGATTGTTTTATTTCAATGTTATTTTTGTTTAATACTTTCTTCACGTACTCAAAGTGTTGGTGAGCCAGCTTTTCATGCCACTCGTTCAAATCATCCGTAGATACCTTTGCAACATTTGCAACTTTACATTTAAAACGAAAATCCAAGTAATATGAGTTCTCAAGTCTTTTTCCAATTGCACAAACAACGCCATTTCTGAAAAATTTGCACGAGCTGTCATCTGTCATTATGACATATCCCCGGTCAGCGGCGCGGTTCACAGAGAATAAATTAGTCTTTAGGTCAGGAACGAACAACACATTGTCTATAGTCGAGTCAATCCATTCACTTCCGTTATTGACTAGCACCGCCATCTGTCCATATCCTAACACACTAAAGCCCGCACCGTTACCAACTATTACAGTTTTTTGCGAAACACTTTGAAATGATGAGAACAATGAACGATCGCGGCACATATGCTCACTAGCTCCAGAGTCAATTAGCCACTTTGATTCTTCGTATTGTTTATGCACTGAGTCCGACACAATAAACGCATTACTCATCTTCTTATTGTCCTTTGACCTTCTAAAATGACACTGTGCTTTGTAATGTCCGATTTTGCCGCAGTAAAAACACTTATTATCGTTCACCTTTTTCTCACTATCTCTATTACTTCTGCACTCTGTTTGAAAATGTCCCGATTTACCGCATTTATAACATTTAAAGTTTCTTTTAGCTATAAACGCTGATGAGAGCGGTGTACTATCTTTTTCTTCTGTCTTTTCTTTCAGCCTCTCCTCCTCGATTAGCAGCCTAGCCACTAAATTATCTAAAGTCTGTTTGTCTTCTGGAGCCGACTCCCAGGCCGAAACAAAGTGTTTATACTCGTTCGGTAAACTCATTAACACTTTAGTTATAGCGAACTTATCTGAGACTTCCTCGTCCAACTGCTTTAGTTGATTTTGTATTTCCTGTATTTTAGACAAAAATACAGACATTTCAATTCCTTTTTCATATTTAAACTGGAAAAATCGCTGTTGGATAATATGTATACTTGTCTCAGATTTCTGCTCGTATACACTGAGAAGCTTCTTCCACATTTCAAACGCAGTTGCACATGTGACAAGATGTAACATTACATCTTCAGACATCCTTGTCACCAGAAGTGTTTGAGCTTTCGCGTCCTTCGTCTCCCAAGCATTTCGATCAGTAGCATCCTTAGGTTTCACAGTTCGTCCTTCTACTATATCCAGCCAACCCTGACCCCTCAAAAGTACGGTCATTTGGAATTTCCATATATTCCAGTTTCGAGCTCCTTCCAGTTTCATAACATTACTCGTGATATTTATTGGATTTGCTTCCATGGCGCTGTCCTTCCTTGCTATTTATCAAGAGCAAGTAATTCCTTCTCGACGAAAATTTTATTGGCGTGTTCAGATCTACCCTCACTTTTCGCCGATATAAAAAAAAATAACGCTCGATGTTATCACTGATTCTACTTTACTTTATTTTACTAACAGGTATGCCCTTCTGGGCCCATAACCTGTACAAACTAATGAAATGAAAACTGTTTTAGGTTATAATAATGTTTAATCCGTTTGCTTGCACGTTACAAGAGAGAAGGGAAAGGATACTAAAACAGTTTAACCAACCATAACATAAAAACTTAATAACTAACACTATGTACCAACTTAATATTATAATTTGTGTTGCCATATTATTTTAACACCTCCGACCTATCCTTTTTAAATTTCCGGAACGCGCGGTCTTTACGCCTTGTAGCCATCCGAACACCCCGATTCATCCATGGAACAGGCCGCTGCTTAAGCTTTACTTAGCTAATGGGAGCGTGAGTGTCGTACAATTTGACAACAGCAAAGTTAAATAGATTTACCTTGTCATCAACTATAGTAGCTTCCTCCAAGGGCGTTCAGTCAATATTTGCAGCATCATTTATTAGTTGTTCAGTGTTCATCCGCGCTAAGGCACGCATGTACTGGAATTTTGGTTTTGATTTTGGGTTTTTAAGGACATAGGACAGAAAAATAAGGTCGTGATGAGAAAAGCCAGGAGCGGTATGTTGACCAGTCGAGCCAGGTATCATCCCCGACGGTGTTGTGATGCGTTGCTTCCAGGGGCAACACGTGCAAACTAGCTGACTTAACCAGTTGTAGGAGTTTGCAGGATCGAGTGGAGTTATGGTCTAGGAGGTTGGTATTGAAATCTCCCATTACTATGTGATGTGCGTACTGCATACCCTGAACCCAAAGATTCTAGGACCGTTTCGAATTCGATGAAGTAATCAAGGGAAGGGGAACAATATACAACTCCAATAATGGTTTTAGTTCCTTTAACACAAACCTCGAGAAAAAGAAACTCAGCAGAACTACTTGAGGGAGTAGTAGCAAGAATTTAAAAAAAAAGATCAGCTCGGTGGTTAATTGCTACACCACCCCTTCTCCTACTGATTCTATCATTCCGTAGAAGAATGAATTTTGGAAGAGAGTAAGTGGAGGAAAGGGTGCAGTGGGGTCCCACCACCATCTTTGGGACTCAAGTCAACCCCACCTGCCAGACGGTGCACCTGCTGACATACGGACGGGGCCCTGACGCCGGCTTCCCTTTCGGGGTTGAGTGTTCAGACGGCAGTCGCACTCGTAATAAGCCAGAAAACCGCCAAACATGAAAAGGAATAGAAGAAAGGCACGAGTTACAGATAGGGTGCCGCCACAAAACGGCGCGCAGGAGCCCCGCCCGACTCCTGTGACCTGTGGGCTAGGACTACCGTATCAGGGGCGGCACGGCTGAAGAAGCGAGCCCAAACCAGTAAACTCCGTTTCGCTTTGTGGAACGTTGGCACGCTAACTGGACGCGCGTGAGAATTGGCCGAAACTCTCCACAGGCGGAGGGTGGCCGTGGCGTTCCTGCAGGAGACTCTGTGGAAAGGCAGCAGATCCCGACTTATTGGGAATGGCTACAAGCTGATCTACACGGGTATAGCTAGTGGGAGAAATTGGGTCGCCGTGGTGTTGTCTGACGAGCTCCAGGATGACGTCTTGGAGGTGAATCGCATCAGCGATCGGCTAATGTCAGTGCGGGTGCTTGTCAATGGGGTAATAACCCACTTGATAAGTGCTTACGCTCCGCAGGCCGGGTGCGGTGACGCCGAAAGGACGTTGTTCTGGAGCCAGCTCGAAGGATTGCTTCACGGGATCCCGTTGTCCCAGGGAATCGTTCTGGGTGGTGATTTGAACGGTCATGTGGGTGAGAAGTGTGACGGGTTTGAGCGTGTTCACGGTAGCTTTGGGTACGGTAGCCGCAACGCGGAAGGGGACAACATTCTCCGAACGTGTGCGGCCGCTGACCTGGCAATTGTGAACACCTACTTCAAAAAGAAACCGGAGCACCTTGTTACCTACCAGGGCGGGCGAAGCGCTACCCAGATCGACTTCCTACTTACTAGGAGACACCACCTCGGCAAAGTAGCCAACTGCAAAGTCATACCCGGTGAGAGTCTTACTGCACAACACCGTCTCCTTGTCATCTCTGTGTTAAGGCCCAACGTAGACGTGTAGCGCGCTGCCGACACCAGATCCGGTGGTGGCTGCTTGATGAAAATAAGTACCAGGAGTTCGCTTCGGTTATTGGCGACAAGTGCGCTGGTACCGAGGGAGAATCTATCCAAGATCACTGGGGCAGAATCCAGGCAGCTATTACTAGGGCGGCGCGGGTGGTGCTCGGCGTGTCTAAGGGCGGTAACTGCAAGAGAGTCGCCTGCGCTGGTACGGTCACGTCTTACCTAAACCGGCATGTTACGTGGGTAACAAATGTCTTGCCATGCCGTCTCCGCCGGGCCGGAACAAGCGAGGCAGGCCAAAGAAGTGCTGGCTTGACGTTGTAAGAGATGACATGCGTGCCAACAATCTCACACCACAGGATGCCAGAGATCGTGCACGTTTTGCCACAAACAGTGTATCGGCTGAATATCTCTTGAGCTCCATGTACAGGTTCTTTTTTAAGTTACTATCCTTGGAACTCTCCTTGAACTAGAAGGAATCCGTTCTTCGGCTTGGGCAGGAGTCTGAATCTGATGGTAAAGAGTCCATGGAAAAGCGTTCAGGACCAGAGTCGATACGCCGCGCCGCCGTTGGAAAGCTATTCTAAAGGCAAGTTGTCATCTTCCCTATCGTCAGAAGAACCTTGCTGAATTTCAGAGGGAGTCAGTTGAGATCCCGGTAGATTTTGAAGGGACAAAAAGTCTTCATCTCCCGAGTTCTCGTGCGTAATTTCGGCATTACAATTTTCCGGAGGCATGATAGTTATGGAGTCGGAGACTTCCACCTTATCATTTTGTTCTAAATCCTCGACTATCCCATGTAAATTGAGGAGTGTTCGTGATTTTCTGTAGCGTATTTTTGGAAAAGCTTCATTTTTAGATCTAATAAGATAATTTTTTGCAAAATGAGTATAGTCACCTAAAAAAGTGATAAAGTACTTATGGGCGTTTTTTTGAACTGCTGGACCTATTTGAAAATGACATTAAGATGTTTACTTTAATATTTCTGCTAATTCTTGGTTTATTTGTGAGATAAATTTTATATATTTTACTAGAAATGTATTTCTTTTACATTATAACCTATATATTAAATAATATAAAAAGAAATAGTAACCTTGGTACGATTTTTGGTTATGACCGTTACCGAAGAATAAACTGCTCCAGAACGAAAACTGAATTTATGATCGGGTTTTAATTGATGTGTATTTGTTAATAACATGATGCCTATCAATAAAACCCAAAATTTCAGTAATGTATGAAATATTTGCTTGAGTTATTGGTAAAAAACTGTCATTACCGTTGGGGCACACCGGTTTAGAATAACACATTTTTTCAATATCAAATTTTTAATTATTAATTAAAAGCACTTATGTTTTCTAAGGCTAATAGCTAATCAACAAATTGACATAAAATTGGCCTCATTGAACAAAAAACAATATAACGCACGTTTTTCAACATACACAGAATAACAAAAATAAAACTACGGTAACAAATCTTCTAGAAAAATAATGACTTACACAAAGGAACTTTCTTTACAATTTCTTATTATCTAACATCAATCTAATAAGGTACTTTGAAATGGCACAATAATTGTTTGTAAGTACTTATTATCTATCTATAAAATAACAGTCTTCCCTAATACCTATTAAGCAACAGTCTCAAATCTTTAAAACAATTAAGTCTTTTAATACCAATTTTCATTACTAAAATCAGATAATCATATTCAATAAAATATATTAATCAGTCTTAAAACAACAACCACAACAAGTAGCTTTAATAAAAAATATCCAAGTTTGAATGTTATACCTACTTTAAATTTAAAATTATAGTTAAAATTATAAAGTTTAGAATTATATAATACTATATATAGGTATATGCATTTTTTATGGTTAGGCTAGACAATGCTTAGCTTTACCCATCACTCATACAATATTCACTTTCATCTATGATATAATGATCGTAAATAGAACAATCACAATTATAACACCAAAAATTTACTTCTTCAAGCAGTACCTTAATATCTTTTTAGTCATTGGTAGGCAAAAATGGTATCGTCTGTACCCTTGTATAACATATTCATCACAGTTGCGACACTTATTGGTAATAATAAAATGTGTTTCGTCCCATGGCCACCCCAGTCCATAGTAATAATACTGCAGTAGATCCTCCTTTGTTAATATTTTGTCGATATCTACTACAATAACCATTTTTGAGAGTTCACTACTAGCAGCAATCAACTCTCAACAGAACCCTGATTCCTGACAAGAATAGCTCGCTCAATCTGCAAAAGTAAAAACATCTATAGAGTTAATTAAAACATTTTACCCATAACAAAACACTATGAAAGTAAGCCTAACTATCTTAATCGCTGTCTCCCAAGCACTTATCACACAAATAATCAATAGTTACAACACCACCAACGCACTCTTCGCAAAAAAAAATGTTTGCAGACCATACATTTTGCCCTTTTGCTCAGTATTGAGCAATCAGAGCCACTACAAGTTAGGAATGTGATATTCTTTATTGGTACAGTTGCTTTACTCTTTGTAATTTTCTTTGGTACACGTTTGTCCTCGTTTTTGCTACTTAATATATCACGTTTCGTAGAACTTGGCCCTGGATAATATGATTTATATGTATTATCTGGCAAAACATCCACAGTCTTGATCGTTTCTGGAGAATTTGTTTGTGTCAGGTAAAATATGTATAGGCATTAAATTAATATCTATCAAATCTAAATCAGCATCAAAAGGCAAATTTTGGTTTTCTGACAAAATATCCACTGTATCAACTTCATTTAATATCCTTTATTTAATATATATAATATTGGCTGGTGTAATATCCGGTAAGACGTCTTCTATAGGCAGATCCAAGGTTCTTGCTGTAATTTTCGGTGAGGGTACTTCGTTATAACTTGGCCCTGGATAATATGATTTATAGCTATTATCTGGCAGAATATCCACAGTCATGATTGTTTCTAGAGAAAGTGACTTTGTGTCAGGTAAAATATGTATAGGCATTAAATTAATATCTATCAAATCTAAATCAGTATCAAAAGGCAAATTCTGGTTTTCTGACGCAATATCTACTGTACGAGGGTTAAACTGAAAGTTCTTAGAAAAACTGATAACATTAGCCAGTTATTAGTTTTATTATATCTTTTCAAAATATTGTCCATTCACGTCAATACACCGTTGCATGCGATGGAACCACTGGGAAAAGCACTTTGCCCACTCGTCCTTAGGGGTCTCTTCAATGGCATAGCGATATGCAGCCACCGCTTCTTCAGCATTCATAAACCGCTTTCCTTTAAATTTTTCTTTAATTTTTCCAAAAATAAACAAAAATCACAAGGCGCGAGGTCGGGACTATACGGCGGGTGACCCAGTAATTCAACGTTTGATGTCGCCAAATAGTCGATCGTTCGCTTGGCGGTGTGCGACGAGGCGTTGTCGTGGTGAAGGAGGATCCTACTGCGAGGTCGTTTCTCTCGAACTTTTTCCAAGACAAGTGGCAAACAATTGGTAGTGTACCATTCTGCAGAAACTGTTTTTTGATCCTCTAACACAATTGTTGCGAAATGGCCTATCCTTCCAAAGAACGAGGCCACCATTTTTTTCCCCGCACTTCGATCTCTCTTCACTTTAGTTGGCAACTCCTCGAAAGGAAATACCCACTGAGCAGATTGTCTTTTGGTTTCAGGATAATAACAGTAAATTCAGCTTTCGTCAGCGTGCTGTCGTGTTGTCGAACACAGCATTTGAGTCACCTCCGTTAAATCTTTCAATCATTTTACCGCACCAATCCACACGATGGAGTTTTTGAGCCTCAATCAAATTATGAGGTATCCACCGGGCGCAAAGCTTCCTGACCGCTAAATGTTCGTGGAGGATTTTGTGCACTTGACTCATACCGATGCCTAAGCTTGTCCGAATCTGCTGATAGGTCACTCTTTTGTCAGTCTCTATTATACGCCGCACGACACAGATGTTATCTTCAGTCGTCGCCGTAGAAGGCCGTCCCTCACGTAAATCATCAGTGAGATTAGTGTGACCACGTTTAAACTCATTAAACCAGTTGTAAACAGTCGCACGAGATGGGGCTTCATCGTGAAAGGCCAATCGTAGTCTATCATAACTTTTTTGTTGACTTAAATGTCATCTAAAGTCATAAAAAATCATTGCACGAAAATTTTCTCGTGTTAAATTCATGTTGACGTGACACAGGCAATTTTCAATTTGCCGTCAAATCGTATAACTAATGACAAATGAATGAAATATATACTCAGTAATATTGCCAAAGAGTTCTATTTTCGAATTTTTTTTTATTATATTGTTTATAAGTGGCCAGTTCTAAGAACTTTCAGTTTCACCCTGGTATCAACTTCATTTAATATCCTGGTGGCTGGTGTAATATCCGTGGGGCCGTCTTCTTTAGGCAAATCCAAGGTTCTTGCTGTAATTTTTGGTGAGGGTACTTCGTCATTAGGTAGGTTGGAGGTTGTTGGTTCTATTAGCAAAGTGTCATTAATTTCGGTAATGGATCTGACGCAGTGAACTTTCAAGCCAAAGCAGCTGCATACACCTTTAAGTTCTGAGCAGAAACAACTAATATCCCTGTAGTACAAGATACCGTCTCCTTTTGTAATTACCTGATGAATTTGCATGGTTCCCGCCAATGTCGTGATATTATTTGGTATCATGGCCACAATGTTATTTATTATCTCATCCTTGATTAACCAGACCTTCACAGTTTTCATACAGGCCTTCAAAATATGGTAAGCATCGGAAGCGTCTCTAATATCTTTTCCAAAGCAAACTTGTCGATCTAAAGCTCTTATTACCAATCCGCTTATGCCTCCTTTACCATGGCCACTTTCGAAGAAAGACCATGTCACATACTCGAGTTCCAGCTTTTGAGTGAACAAGTCAATCAAATAGAAGTTATTTTTTTGCCTGTACTGTGACGTGGGGCCATCAGAATAGAAATGTATAATTGTTACTTGAAAATCATCCTTTATTATCTTCAGTACAGGCAGTAAATGTGCCCAAATAGCTGGCGGTTGGTGCATGTTGTTATCGGATATAGTACAAAATGATTGTGACATTTCGTGAAGGTATACCATTCCGGTGTGTAGCGTTATCTGGCCTTTAGAGGCACCAAAATGCATACTTTGTATTTCTTCACTTAATTTGGTCTCATAATTCTGAGAAATCACATATTACCACCGCTTCGTTCTTTTTCAGATTATTTATTATATGTTGGTATTTTTCTTGTTGGTAAATATTATTGAAATAATGTTTCTTGAAAGGTTTGAGGTCGTTTTCAAAGACTTGTAATAACTGATTAATGGTTCCGTTTTTCTCTGCTTTCACTGTTTTCTTCGTTGTCTTTTCTGTAGTTATTGATCCTTCTTTTTTAGAGTACTTATGAATAATTGTCTCCCATTTACACCAGGTGGCATTTTGATTTAATTGCACATTTACATCATATATAATGGGAATAATTTTGCATTTTGTGCATTTACCATGCATGCATTCAAAAGATTTCAAGTCACATGTTTGTGTTGCAAGTATTTCTTTTAAATTGGTGTTTTCAGGTAAACAGTTTTTTTTAAACATGCAAACTTCAGTTCTATATTATTATGCTTAACACATACGCATGTGTTTCTGGATCCTAAGTGTGGTAGCAAAACATAAAATGGTTTGTACTTATAGAAAGTGGTAAATTTATTTTTTCCACCTTCGTTTTTATACTTGTCATAGAGGTTCTGTATGGTATTCAGTAAATACCTTATCTGCTGCTTGTCTTTTTTATATGTGCGACATTCTTTTTTCCCAGCCGTACAGCGGCTCATGTCGTCCCTGACGTAAAATTTCACTATTTATTCAGGTACAAGACTAGCATTCTTCGGCTTCGGTTTCTTGACTTTTCCTTTTAAGCCGATTAATTTAGCTACGTAAGATTGTACATTGGCATTTGTAATTAATCTTTTTAGTATTGGTTTTTGAGAGCGTTGTTCACAGAGTTTGTAAGTTTTTTTCATTGTATCTTCTAGAATTTGTTCTCGTGCCATCATTTTGTCAATTATACTCTCTCGCTTTTTCATCTGTTTTTCTGCATCTAATTTTAATCTATAGTTTCTTTTTTCAGTTTTTCACATAAAGTTTGAAGTTTTTTTATGCGTTCTCCTTTTTTCTTAGACTCGCTGTTCAATTTAGAGCACTTGGATTTTAAATATTTCACTTTGGAAGTTAGTCTCGTAGAAGTAGTCTCGTCTTCTTTTAATTTGGTTTCCGTTGCAGTCAGATTTTGTTTTTTAGCACGTTGCTTACGTTTTTGTTCTGCCCACTGATCTCTCTGACTTTTCTTTTCTGTAGCATCTAATTCCGAAATCTTTTTCCGCCTTCGTTTAAGTCTTTCTACATCCTTACGATATTCTTCATATTTTTCGGGATCACTTTTTATGCGTGCTTTGTACCGCTGCATTTTTTCTGCGGCGGTAAGTGCCATTCTGATACATAAACATTAAATCCTTTCTTAATAACATTTAGGTATAATCAAATTTTATTTATAATCTCAGTGTGCCCATATATTAATACTGTCCTGCCCGTTACTATTTTGATCCGGCTATACGTTACCAGCCATTTGGTTATGGGCAGGACGTAACGGTACCATACCTTGGCTTAATTTTTTCTTCATAACCACAAAATGTTATTTAATAACTGAGTAGTTCTTGTTTACCAAAATCCACAAACAATTTCTTCACGTGAACCTATCATTGCTTTAACAATAACATTACAAAAAATCATTTTAAAAAAACGTAAAACACCGGACAACGATGGAGAAAACTCTGCAAAAAGTCCGTTACCGATCCAAACACACTCTCAAGACTGACATTCAAAATGGCTGCTAGTGTTACCAGTTCGATTTGGTGTAGCTATTTAAAAAAAAGTCTGCGAGTGGTAGAAAAAAATCGGTACAAAATTAAATATTATTTACGGTCACGGTGCATGGACATGTCCAGTTAACAAAAATGAGGGGACAGGATATAAACATTTAAATATTAAAATATTGTATTTTAAGTGTATAAAGAGTTAGCATTACTTAAAACTGCACCTGATCTTACATTATCTAAAATGTGTGAAATAACAAAACCCATAAGTGGGTTGGTAGACATTTTGGCGAAAATGCCCTTATAACCATCATATGTGTCAGTATCAATTGGACCACATATGTCACTATGAAATATTTCTAGTGGTCTTGTGGCTCTATGTCTTTCAGTACTAAAAGGTTTTCTACAAAGCTTAGCTCGTATGCAAACCTCGCAGGTGTCAATATTATTATCACTATATTTTGAATTTATATCATTTACTATTTTTCTAGTTTTGGACACAGGTGTATGTGCTAGAGCTCTGTGACAAAAATTTACATTTTTATTGTCATTTCTAGTGTAATTCACTACCTTTATACTACTTTTACTTGCTTTTGTTTGGTTAGTCAACAGCTCTGCATAATACAGTCCGTCACTCCTTAACTCTCCAGCAAGTAAGCATCTGCCATCTTGTTCATAGATTTTAGAACTGTTTCTGAAAAATACAATTTTGTAATTATTATCAGGTATTTTTGATATTGATATTAAATTTTTCTTCAACTTCGGGACTAGTAAAACATCATTGAATGTGATGTTATGAGAACTTGTTTTTGATTTGCATATAACTTTTCCTTTTTCTTTCCTTTCTTTCTTTTTCTTTTTTTGATTATATGACTACTTGCTCCATAGTCCAATATGAATTCTCTTGTTTTTTTTTTCTTTGTTACAATTACTTACCGAAAATTGTGGTTTTCTTAAACAAAATTTAGGGTAATGTGTGTATTAATTTAACAGAATATACAGTTATATTTTTCTGTGCTTTAGTGTCCATTTTTTTTTAACCATTTAAAGCAGGTTACTGTGTTATTTCCTCCTTTTCCTTGTAAAGATCTGCAGAATTTAGCAATATGTCCCTTTCTACCGCAAGTGAAGCATGTTTTAATTGCTGGAAATGTTTCACCTTCTGTTTGCACATTTTTCTTTGATTTTTAATTCTAATTGTGTTCTCGATATCAAATTTGTCATATTCCTCTCGTATGCATTTGTGGACTCCCATGTCGTTCTAAAATTTGACATCTCTTTCGGCAGAGCACACAGAATTTTTGACATAACTATCATTTCAATTAATTCCAAACCTGTACTTTTAATAGATGACACAATGTTCATTAAATCGCCAATATCTTCAAGTATGTCATTCTTTTTAAATTTGTAGTTATAAAAATCTTGTAATAAGTGACATTGTTGCGTCTCTATATGTCCTAGAAATATTTGATCGAGAGTTCTTATAACATTTTTTGTTGTTTCACTGTCGATTATTCGTCCTATATATTTCGCATTGGCTGAATTGATAATGATACATTTGGCTTTTGAATCTTTGCAGTTAAAATCCCTTTTATCTTTTCTCTCTCATCTAAATTTTCTAGTACACAATTTAGGCCTTTTGAATATAAGAATAGTTTTAGTTTCTTTTTCCAAATTATGTAGTCCGTATTTGTATCTAATTTTGATAACTCGTCCGCCATTTTTGATTAAAATATTAACACATGATTTTCCGAATGTAAATCTTCAGGGCTTTAAAACATTTTCCTATAACATTTTCCATTGCTACCTTACTGCTGCACCCATTCTGGGCCCATAACCTGTTGT
Organism: Sesamia inferens; assembly: GCA_037179545.1. Classification (NCBI taxonomy): domain Eukaryota; kingdom Metazoa; phylum Arthropoda; class Insecta; order Lepidoptera; family Noctuidae; genus Sesamia; species Sesamia inferens. The sequence continues at coordinate 6,831,035 of CM073935.1, read as the reverse complement.
AAATATTGAATCATCTGTTGAATTTATAACTAGATTTTTTTTGCAGCGTACCACGTATACGTTTGATGTTCAAAGCGGATGACCCCGAGACATTTGCACAACGTGTCAAATTTGCTGTCGATCTTCGAAAGGAAGTAGAAAATAATCTTAGGTATGTTTTTATAGATATTTTATAAAATATATTGTACTGATGTCATAAGAGATTCGAAATCATCTAACTCCAACCCGCGCTATCATAATTATCAACTCCACTTCCAATACCTAATCTACCCAAATGAAAAGTTGATTAATTTTCGCGATCACGATGGAGGAAGTGGTTCAGTTTGATGATCTGTACTTGGTGATCAAGTTCCAAGTGTTCTGCTGGTGGGTAATAAAACTACTACGATGTTACAATGACTGTTTTGATGCTGATTAAAAATAATATATAGAGACGACCGATTGTCCGCTCACGTTCAAGTTTTCGGCGAATGAGTGGTAGGAGTGTAAATAGACATTTACGATCGTGGTGTGGTATGTGGCCCGATGTGACGTCATGAACAGTACCACACCTCTATACATGCTGTATACATATGATGTTATCCATCCTGTTTATACGAATCAAAATGGTTTTGAGTACCAGAATTAAAATCTCAAAAATCAAATCAGTTGGGAGTTGTTATGTGACACTTTGTTGGAATCAAGTTCCTGACTTTTGCACTCTTCAACGAATGAGCGTTCACCGATAAAAGTATATCAGTGTAGAGCGTACAAAGTTTGATGCGCCCAATATTTCATTTCCGATTTAGATTCTACTTGTACTTGGACTGCTTATTGCTGGAGGGATTACCGGATATGCCTTTAAACACTCTGCCGAAAATTATAAAAATGGTTCTCATTCACCAGCAAGCAAAGGAGTATGACCATGACCACTTGGACGCGCTTAAAAATGAGGTGAAAATATACATTATTGGAGTTATATATTTCATCACGGAGATTTGGCCCGCGCCCTAATCTCTGTTAGCCTACAATGCATAATTTGAAAAAATCTTTCATTACTTTTGTACATTTCTTTTTTTATAAACTCATCATCATTATCATCATCTCATTGTTGATCCCAGTCGCATCCGAAGCTTTTCCCGCTTTGGAGTCTGGGGTCCATTTTACCAGTGTGACTGCTGATTTGGCTAAATTTCAATATTTTCCGTGAAGCGACTGCCGTCTGACCTCCACAACCCGAAGGCGACATCGAAGCATTGCATTTAGACCAATTGTTGAACTTTGAGGGCTCCAACAACCCGTAACGACTGCTATTAGATGTTCGTATGGCAACCGGGACCTACGGCTTAACTTGCTTATCGAGGCACGATCAGACCAGTGCAAATATTCATATTCATGCATACAAATATTTGCACTGCGCGGGGATGGAACCCGCGCCTCCTTGCGCAGCTGCCGTGTTCACTACCGCTACGCCACGGAGGCTGTCTTATTTTTATGAGTGAAGGTTTATAATTGATTTTATATTCTGATGTAAGGCTTGCAAATGTGTGCGCAACTTTGTATATACATATATTGCTTTAGCTCAACTACATGTGTAAGTGTAGTATTAGCGTGATATTGAAATCAATCTAACGACCGGGCGTATCTCCTTCTTTCCTGTGATTCGTGGGTATGTCTCTATAACCCTAGCTTAGAATGAGTAATTTTAAAAAAATATATTAATTATATTAATGATGTTATAATGGTAATAACTTCCTGTCGCTGATATTTACGCAGCACGCAGTGTTATGCAAATTTGTGTGTGATGGGTACAACTAATAAGTGAAAATAAAGAAAAGAATATAAAGAACGGAAGAAGGGAAAAAATCCTTTTTTTTAGGGTTGTCTGTTTTACTTTTCGTCAAACGTAAATCTCAAGCTCTTGACGCCGTCGGAACTATCTATTGCATTGTATTGTGTATATTCGATATCATTAGCTGATTGACATAATGCTTGTGTTAATTTGTGTGGCAGTGTGGCCCGACATAAATTTTAAAAGTGCTCCTTTGGGTGCTAATTTTACTATGCAGTGCCACAGCCCTCCATATTAATATGCGCTTGCCTTTATCGTTAATAGCTTGCAGTACTCTTAAACATTGATGCCGGAATTAAAGTGAAATATCAGTTTTACAAAATACTCGCTTATAGATGCCATAGATGGTACGAAGTAGGTGCTTGATTTTCTGGCAAGAAACGGTTTCGTAGTCAACTAGAAATCCCTATAGTTTCCACATGTCCGTCCGTGTCCCTATTTGTGAGTTTTTTAGTACTAGAAAGCTGTAATTTGGCATGAGGATACACAATACTTCACGCCGACAAGATTTTAGGGTACCTCGTTCTTCACTCTGAAACTGGCTGTAATAGTAATGTTTTTTCCTCGTCTATCCCACGGTTGATATATAACAAAGGGTTTTGAATGTCCGTTGCATACTAATCTGTCCGCTATTTTGTTTTATATTCAAAATGCTGGCCGACACCGAACACGTTTTGCCGTTGGTCCCGTACGTCATACGAACATTTAATGGCAGTCGTTACGGGTTGTTGGAGCCCTCAAAAGTTCAACAATTGGTATAACTGCAATGCTTAGTTAATGCCTTCGGGTTGTGGAGGTCAGACAGATGGCAGTTGCCTAACGGAAAATAACGAATTTTAGTCAAATCAGCAGTTGGTAAAGCGGACCCCAGGCTCCATAACTGAAAAAAGCTTCGGATGCGACTGGGATTAACGCTGAGACGATGCTGATGATACAAACTGTTAGCCATGTACGAAAACTTCGCATAAAGGGTATCTGACATCGACGCAAAAACGAGTAACATGGATCCAGTACATGATTCTAAATCCCTCAGTGGTGGAATTTTTCGTCGGCTTTTTTATGGTTAAAAAAAATATATGTAGTTTTTTTCACTTTAGACCGTTCATAATTGCTATACTTTTATAACCCAATAAGATTTTAAAGGAAAAATTAATTAATTCGCTAATTACACAAAAAAGCCCAATGTGAACATAACTCGAAAAACTGTCCTATCAGCTCATTTAATAGAGTTCACATCAGGGGTCAACACCATACCCACAAACACGCGCGGTGGCACGCTTGCAACGTTCAAAGGCCGAGCCGACACATTTTTTTAAACACTGTGATTTCTGTACCCGCTCATTAACGATATAAATGACTATCATAATTTTATTAGTGGCATGCGGTCTAGCCTTTTCGCGAAGTTTGCGTTACGATGTCAGATATAGCCTGTATGATTGAAGTTATGTGAATCAGAGAAATAAAATTATATTACAGGCGGAACTTCTGTACAAAAGGATGGAAGGCAAGATGAAAATAATTTACACTATACAAAAATACAAAGATTTGTATAATTTTATCGACGTGCCCACGCCAGACTACATAGCTCCGGTGCCAAAATTTGGTATGACACCTGTATAATGTATTCTACAGGATAAGCATTATCTTTTCGTTTTAGATCAAGATTTAGTTATTTGGACCTAAAAGGAAAAGATAATGCTTTTTTATTATTATGTGTATATTATTAAAAATGTGGAGGATTAATTCTTATATATATATTAGGCCTCCAGCATTAAGGTAGTTGCTCAGATGATTTCTTATAGACACTGTAATTAAGTTTTAATATATCTAATCAAAATTTTAATGTGACATTCTTTTTTTTTTTAATATGTTTTTAATAGTAAAGGGTATTTATTCTATTTAAAAAATGTCCACTGTATTCTTTAGGAATTTTCAATTTATCTGATACTAAATTTTTTCACTTTTGCTGACCGTATAAAACATTATCGTAGGCACGTACATGGATTTAAGAGGAACGCGATGGGTACAATTCGAAATTCATAGAGCTTTGAAGATCAGTGGATCACTTATATTATACATCCTGCGTGGACGCATCAATTATGGCGTCCACGCAGGATGCCTATTTAATTGGTAGCTGACATTAATGAATTCTGTAAAGTGTCACGTTTCCGAAATAGAAACGTTCAAGATTTTTGATTTATTAAGTACAGTAATCATTACTAACAAATAAACAATAGGAGCAAATTGTAAAGGTATATATCTCATGTGATAAACTTTAATCTTAATATATTTTGATTGCAATATCAATAAATTGGATTATATCATTGAATCAATCTATATATCAATCTATAGGATTACTAATGTGAACAAAAGAATTGTATTAGTAATTTTTACTATGTGTTAAAATTATATTTAATTGGCTCGTGAATTTCGTTGTCAGCATCATGTTGTTGTCTTGGACCAGTGTGGGTTGCCAGTGATGACTTATGGAATTGAGACGTAGTCGCTAACAATGGGCCTTATAGGAAGACTCAAGGTCACTCAAAGGGCAATGGAGAGGGCTATGCTTGGGGTTTCACTGCGTGATCGAATCGGGAATGAGGAGATCCGAAGAAGAAATTGACATAGCCTGAAGATTCGCAACACTAGTGTCAATGGGCCGGGCACATTTCCCGTAGGACTGATGCCCTTTGGGGCCGACGATGCGGGAGGCGCAGGACCGGTCGTCGTGGAGATCCTTGCGGGAGGCCTATATACAGTAGTGGACGTCTTTCGGCTGAAATAATGATGATGATGATCTTGTTGAATGAAATAATCATTCAACATGATGCTGAAAACAAAAAGTACTGAAATACTTTCGTTTGTATTGTCGCGGGTTACCTGGCATAAAGAATTGAGCATATATCCTTCTGACAATTTGGGTATTGGTAATTTACAGGCAGATTCCCATGCGTGATGGAGGATTTTCGTGGGCGTCTCGAGTACAATCAATGGTACTCTCTTTATGTGCTCACAGAATCAGTTGCCTGCTTACATCTCGTCGTCGATGAGTGTCTTAAGGTGATACCTAGCTTTAAATGCTTCTTTATATCTTCTCTTATTTAGTGCGGTCAATACTTAGGATATCATTGTAGTATACTACTACCGGAACTGCGAGAAATGCCTTTTTGTTTTTTGTACTACCTACTTAAAGAGATCATTGCTGTCCCATCGGACAATAAAAGTTAGAGAAAAGAAAGTGACTAAAGTTCAAAACCCTTTATTAAAAGTCTAGTCATATCTCAGCGACAATCAACGCTTCGTTTTCGTTAAATGTTTAAAGTTATAATAGGCATTTTTCACAGATAGCGTCTAAGATCGAGATTTCTTAAACTTAAGAGAATTTCTGCCTTTCCCTATGTTTCGCACATACTAGTGCAGTATCATAATATGTATCTTTTTTGCTATGTTTGGTCACCATAGCCGAATTTTGATCTGGAGGACTTTGTATATATTCAGCCTATAATGTTGGACACAGTTCTCCTATTGGTGAGAGGGAGCGGGCCGTAATCTACTACGCGGGCCCAGTACGGGTTGGTCAATATCACATGTCTTCGAAATTTTGCCTCTAGGACATGTCGGTTTCCCCACGATTTCCTTCACTGTTTTGAGAGCAGTAGTGATGAAATATTTACACAAAGTAAAGGGCCTGACGGGTTCGTTGGTGGTTCGAACCAACGACCTTTAACTCGGTAAGCCGCGGTCGATACCACTAGGCCACCACTGCACTCAACTTTGAAGGACCTTACAATAAACCTGAAAAGAATATACAATATGTAAAGAAAACCCTGTCCTGATTCTACTAATGCTCACAAAGACGGGCTAAATTTAAAAAAAAAAATCGCCTAAAAAAATTAATATTATTTCGCAAAAAGAGGTAAGGGAACGTACCCATACTACGTGACCCATATTTTACAATTTTTACCCCCCTCCCCCCCCTCGGTGACTACCCGTAGTATATGCTAAGACCCCCTCCCTCCCCCTCTAGTTTTCACGTAGTAATTCATAAATATGGTTTTGAATTATTTTTTGCAAATAGAAAGTTTAAAAAAAAATTAATTTTTTTCATATTTATCTTTATTAATACGGCGCTTGCCTATAATACCTATAATCACAAGTTAAAAAAATATTATTAAGAAGAATAAACATACGTAGTCATATTGTAACAGAATCTTAAATCACAAAAAACAAAAGTGTGATATGATGGACATGGGACTATTATATGATATATTAAGTGGGCGTATCGATAGTCCAGAGTTGTTGTCACGATTAATATTTAACACACCTATATTATAAAGGTTGTGGTTATCCCAAATAAAAAAAAAAAAAGTCTTTTTTTCTCTTATTCTCATTTATAATTATCTCAATCATCTTCAACGAACACGTTCCCAGCATCAATCCATTCGGACACATCATAGATCACGGGGGCGGTAGTATCTGGAGGAATATCCTCAGACGTGATTATTTTCTCCTCATCGATGGCTTCGACGTCTATCCACTCCACGCTTTCCTTTACGATACACAAGACCTCTTGCGGTCTCCTGGAGAGAACCCGAAGTGGTCGCACGCGAGACATGTGGTGCACTGCACTACCATGCACGTTCTTTCGATGGTTGTTCATGGAACTTTTTGAGGCAAAATAAAGTCCACAAATTGTGCATGTCCTTCCGGTGATGTCATCTTTAATAGATGGGCAGTATGTATCGTAGGGTATTTCTCTACCCTGTGAGAAATCCGGGCGTAGTGTTATACATTGTCGCACAAGCAATGATGGAAAAATCTCCGATCCGACTTCATCTGGGTTTGGTATACGGAAAGGGTTTTGTGACATCGGAAAAGGTGCCGGGAAAAAGCCTTGGTACAAAATATTTTTTAATGCACTGCGGCGAGGAGCACAGCAAGAATCATCGGCGCACTTTGTTATTTGAAGAAAATATTGACTTTCACGAACGTGATTTCCATACCAGGTATCAGAAACTTGTGCGGTTTCCGGAAGGGTTTCTCCAGGAGGCACATATTATGCTATCACGTTGTGGCCGTCAATAACCATTTGGGACCAAATCTCAGCCAATGTTTCGCCTGAAAGTAATAGAAAATGAAATACATAATTTTAAAAAATCAAGTTTTTATATTTTAGCAACAGAGAAGACTATATATCACTTTTTATTTAAATATACCTGCATGCTGAAAGTTTATTAATTCTAGCTCATTGTCGATTGTTTTTCCTTGAGAATCGAGATGGGACCCGTAGTGTTCATAAGGAAGGACTACCGTGGCTAGCTCACGGCTCAAAGGTGCCATCCTGCGCTCAACTCGGTTGTAAGCCGATCGACCGGGTGCATTTGTAAACACGAACAGCCCATCCAAATCGTACTCTTTAAAATGCGATATGCAGTTAGATATAACCTTTTTGTAGCGTGGATTTTCATCCGGTCTTCCATCTACTGATAAAATCATCACAGGCTTGACTTTTCCATCCTTCCCTATTGCCAGATTTTTAAAATCATCTAATGTTAGCAGTTTGATAAGGTCTTTGGCGTGAGTTGTTGCTGTCGAACTGCTATGTTTTCCACTGCGGATGACGATATACGTTGGGCCAGAATATGTAACAGCTTCTTTTCTACCCATGTAGTTTTCTTTGATTATGATCCCAGCATATACCGAAGGAGTCAGTTGATGGCGTTCTCCAACAGCAAAATCGTGGTCATCAAGGCGCACTTTATAACTCACATGCATTAAAACAGGAGCCTGTACTTTTGCAGCTGTTTTTCCAATCGGTACCTTTGCCTTATCATCTTGAGAGATAAAAACAACCTGTTCAGGCCCAAGTACAGATGCAAGTTCCTCGAGGCCGTTGGCAGTAGCCTTGCAGAAATATTGATCAGCGTGATCTCGGTGTCTATCTGTTTGGGCTCGACACAGTCTCACAGGCACAGTTGTGACATGGCGCTTTCCCTCTAAAGATCCAGAATATTTTGGAATCAGCCTACGGTATGTAGAGGTTCGCGAGATAAAAAATCCATCTTCAACAAGCCGTGCATGCAATTCATCAAGAGTCTTACAAGTTCTCAATACTTCTGATCGGCGTCGATCAGCAGCTGAGCTTCCATGTGTCGCTATATCGCAAATCACTTGTAAAAGGCCTGACTGGTTCTCTTCAAGTGCAGGGCGTCCTGGCTGAGTCCTTATAGACGAAGATTGCACGTTGGGATGAGCGGATTTCAGGCTCAAAACTTGAGCTTTTTGCTTTGCCCTGAATTTTCGCATGTTCTCTGCACGGAGTAATTTGTTCTTTAACTCTTTTTTCTTCACATCAGTATCATGCCTCAATTTTTTAATTTTCTTCTCAATCCCGTCTTTTCCAAGTCCTGCATCTCGCTTTCTCACGGTGGCATTTAACTCGGCTTCGAGAACTGAAATTTCAGATTTCAAAGCGTCCTGTTTTGGTGTCGGAGCTGTTGTAGATACAGATAAAGAAGGCATTGAAAGAGAAGATTGGTCACCGGTAGATTCATTGTCACTGCAGGCTAGAAAAAAAAATGTAACTAGTATTATATCACTACCCATAAAATCGAAAAGCCAAAAAGAGTTTTGTAAAAAGTTATTAATATATGTTACAGTTAAAACCCGATTTTAGGCTATCGAAGTTGAAGAAAAAAAAAAGAAAATACATTGGCACTGGCAGAGCAGAAAGTAGTTGGCTAACCTTTCCGAGTAATAGATACAGACTCTTCAGCGGTATTATCACTGATATCTTCGGTGATGGAAAGAAGATTAGGATCACCTTGCGTGGCTGGAGCTTTTAATGCAGGTAGCTACATTCACCAAATAAAAAAAGAGACATACATCAGCAATGTTCATACATGCGAGAGCAGAAATAAATTCATTTGCTTGTTATTTTATCGAAATGAAAGCGACATGAAAATAAAGTATTTATTCTGAAAATAGAATGAAATACCATACGATAAATAGTATGTCATTATTAAACCCATGCGTTAAATAGAATATCAAAAACGTACTTTTATGAGTCAGTACAGGCCAAAAGAGTAGGCAAAACAATACGTGGTAAATGCTACAATTTTAAATCGCAGTAAAAAATATGTTCATATTAACTATTAGTCTGATTAACGGCCGTTCCCTATATTCAATCTATCCATAGTTTTGCCTTACCAGACATAGAAAAATCTATCTATGCAACGTTTTTTCGTCCCTATAACTTTCCGACGATAGCAAATTCTATCTCTGGCAGCTATCTATCGATGGGAGGACTGACAGCTTATCCGAGATAGATTTTTCTATGAAAATCACAGAATACGCGTCCCAATAATTAAAATATGACAACTGTCAGTTTTGTAGGCTATCTTCACTAAGTAAAAAATCGGGTGAAAAAAATGGATTTTATTTTAATAAAAGATGACTTTTACATTTTATAAATAAAATAACAGAATACCCTATATTCATGTCGGAATGTCGCCGGAATTTACATAGGTTATAAACTCCGACCATACTTTTAAAGCATGCAAATAATATAAACTATTTTAAGCATTCAACGAACAAGAATACTCACCTTCACGAAGAAATTGAGAAGACGAGCGCTTTTTTTAGTGCCAATCTGACACAGTTCCTCAATTTTTAATATTGTGAGACGCTCCAGCTCCTTTTGATTTTTTTTAAATTCATTCCTTAAAGGAACCCAAAATTCATTAGTCTTTTTTTGAATTGCCTGCATTAACAAGGAATCCTTGTAGCATTTAATAAATGCATTGTACAATCGATCGTACAACGACATGATTGCACAGGTATGTATTACACTATGGACTACACTATAAAATATCAGCTTTGTATCAGCTGACGTTCTGACATATGTGCGTCAGTGTTGCCACCTATGAGTTTGAATTTTTTTTAATCATTTATTTTAACGGCTCTTGATACAGGTCCTTTTAAGCCCTAATGAGTTTGAAAAGCGCTAACTTTGCCCGCCATATTTGAATATAGCTCGCAAAAACGCGAGATTTTCCTAAAGTATATTGATTACGTGACGAAAACTTAAGGTGTGTGCCCAAGCGTGGTATTTTGACGACCCCCCTCCCCCCCCTAAACGGGTCACGTAGTATGGGTACGTTCCCTAACTTAATACATGTGCGGTAGGCAATCCATGCACGGGTGGACGGGGGGCAGGGCACGCGGCACCTGGTCGCATCGCTTATAATAATACAGTCAAAATGGTGTTGTCACTTTATTAAAATTACCAAATTACGGGGAAATTGGAATTAATTCGCGGGAAAAAATACTATTTCAAAATTCATTAGTATTGGTCATGTGTTTACCTAACCTTCATTATCCTTATGGGTCGACCAGGGTTTTCTTTACATATTGTATATACCTAATGGAATCTTTTAACTTCAATGAGTTTGGTTAAGAAATCTATCCATGCGGAGTCCACAAATATCTTGTCTGAAAAGTCACTTAGAAGCTTTGTTTATTTATTTATACTAATCGCACATTCTCATTCACATCCTTCTCTGTATGAGAGGAGACCTGTGCCCAGCAGTGGGACGATAAAAGGTTGTTCATGGTGATGATGATGAATCGCACATTTAATTTTCTAACAGTCAACAATGTGGTGAAGATATTGATTGCAGGCGTTTTGGTTGAAAATAAAACAATCATCCAGCCATCAACAGCCCAAATATCTGTATTTCAGACATCAGTGTTCTTCCCCAGCGCTTAGGTCTGAAATAGTATGAAAAAGTTGTATATGTTAATTCCAGGTCGAGTCAATGTTGTTTTTCACTGCTAACTATGGTAGGAACGTGAGTTTGGCGGAATTCGACGCTGCGCAACAGCATTGTACGTCTATGGTACGTTTATCTGTATTATTCTATAATATCAGCTGACCATGACCATACCACCTGAGCCACGCTGAGATGATGATGATGGTCCTATAATACCAGCTTTCGCCTACAAATGATAACGTTTCAGTCGATCGTAATCACTTAGCGTGGTTTCTGAATATTTTTCGTGATTTTATTTTAGCAGTTTGGTTTTATTCCAGATGTTAAAATATCTAAATATTTCTTGGCTGAATCAAACTGCGCATGCTATAAGGATGTCGTTTCGAGACGTCGGAAAAGGGTATGCATATTTTATTTTTCTGCACGTGGTTATGTGTTTGATTGTTATATATCTGTCATATCGATGTTTTTTATGTCACAGATGGTTCAATATATACGAAAAAAATTGGGAGTTCTATGGTGTCAGTAAGCTCTCCCGATTCATGCAGCTCGTGAGGTTTCGAATGCAGGTATTTTTTGATTAGCTAGTAACTAGTCGGACCTCTGTAATAATTATATTTGTATATGTGTTATTAGTGTATAGAGGTGTGAAGAACAGGATGCAAAGTTCACTTATTTATTTTTTTTTTGTTTTAATATTATAAACTAACGCTTGACCGCAATCCCGCCTAATGGTAAGCAGTGATGCGATCGTTGATGGTAAAGCGCGCTAGTTTATTAAGAGCATATTCACTCAGAAAAACTGAGCGAATAGACGAAGCGAAGACGGCAGTTGAGCGAGGTGATGCAATGTTAAACCCAACAACACGACCAAAAAAAAAAAAAAAGAAGAATATCCAGAGATGCAGATAAGCCGCGTGTAGGTCGCGATTTGTGCCTACGATTTCAGACGGGGGTATGGCTACAAGACCGATAAATGTCTATTTTGTATCAATAAATGGTACCTAATATCGAACTATAATATATTTGTAGAATTCTTGATCAATGTTGGATTAAAATCAAGGAGTGCTCGTTACACAGTTTACTGGCCGATCGCAGACTGACAGACATTCGTAAAACAAGTACCCACACATTATAATATATCATAATATTAATATAAAAATTAATTTGGTAATATCTATCGATTCAAAATATTTGATTTTTTTTAACTACTTTTCACTATATAGTATATGAATATAGTAAAACCGTAACGGCATCATGTCTTTGCAGTGTCCTTGAATTAATTACTAGTAGTATTACTAGTGCGAATAACATAAACGAGTTCATTGCGTTAAAGTAGAACAAACTCGCACTAGGCACTTTGTGATATTTATTTATACTGTGTCAGTGACGTCGGATTGAATGTACTCCGTCGTAATTAGGTTTCAAATAAAACAAGACTTATTTTAAAAATCTGTAAATTTTAATTCTTTTTCATGTGGCTCTGTTAAAACTTTGATTTTTAGTAACAGACTTCTGCTTTTTATTTTGTTCTTTACCTTTTTCTACTTCATTTTCTTTTTCTATGTCTATGGTTTTCTGTTTAGTAGTTCCTTTTTCTTTTCTTTTGTTTTAATTGCTTTTTGTGCAAATATCGGGTCTCGTATTGACATCTTCCTTGGAAATCTTGGATCTACTAATTCAGGAAGCAAACACTCCAAATAAAATTTTACCACTTTTAGTTCCATTTCGTGCTTCCAAATGTAATCATCTCTGATTACCCATTCGGTGTATATTTTTTTATTTTCTCCGCAGCAAATCGCAAACAAACATTTTCCTATATTTGCAATATGTAATGGCCCCTGTATTTGGTAGTACCAAATGTGTGTCTTATTTAGGATTACTTCATTATGATAGAATTTGTAAATTGGAAATTCTTTATTCTTCACAACTTCTACAAAATTCTTATTGAAAACTGATAATGGACACTTTACTTCCACTATGGTTTCATCATTAATTATGCCATCAGGCGTAGCTCCTAGGAAGTTATATTTCTCATCTATGAAAAGACCGCAGGGGCTGATTTTAGCACCTTCTTGTATTTCTAATTGTCTTAGTGCCTTATTTTCATTTTCATTACCGTGTTTTATGGCTGTTACGTGTGCTATAGATTGTTTATATATAATGTCCCTTATCATATTTTGGCAACTTACATCGCTGCGCCTCTTTATCACTTTACCAAAATTTGATGCCGTTAATATATTGCGCCTCAGTTCGAGCCATTCACTGCATGAGCTTTGTAAAGTGGTTTCTCGTTGGATTATTTCCTTTTCTTCTTTAGTTTTTTCCAAATTCTGAAGAAATGTTTCCTTTTGTTTTTCAAATATTTGAGGAGGCAAATCTCCGTAGTTTAAGTCAGGCCCTTTAATGTTAAAATATTCCTATTAACGTAATTTTTAATGTCACCTTAAACGCTAAATTAGTAGAGTAACACATATTTGGATTAATGGTAATAAAATAAGTACTTAAATAAAAAAATACAAAATTGTCTTAAAACTAAGTACTTAAATCGCTAATCAGTATCGCTAGATTCTCCCGTTACATTTATTACGAATGGATTATGTTCCATGACGTCATCCAAACCCCACATGGTATTTTCTTCGCGTATCACGTGGTCGCAGCATTTCTTCCACCGATTGGCGTCTACTAACGCGATTGCGTCATAAAATAATTTTTTTACGTCACTCATTTTGAATGTTATTATTCGCAGCAATATAATTTATATGATCAATCTCCCTTTGGCGCAGCATCGTTGGTCGTATTGTTGGGTTTAACATTGCATCACCTCGCTCAACTGCCGTCTTCCTTCCTATTCGGTCAGTTTTTCTGAGTGAATAGGCTGTTAATAAACTAGCGCGCTTTACCATCAACGATCGCATCACTGCTTACCATCAGGCGGGATTGCGGTCAAGAGCTAGTTTATAATTATAAAAAAAAAAAAAATATTCCAACTGGCCGTGGGTATTTTTTCAACTTTTACCGAATTGTAGGGAGCGTTATCCATGACAACCACACTTCCTGGTTCAAGCTTCGGTATTATACCATTGAACCAATTAAGGAATCTTTCACCATCCATTACTTCAAGATTTAAACCATCTTCCAGGAATCCTTTTTCGCTGCCCATGTGCAATATAATTAACCTTTTCCCTTTCCCTGTCAGAGCTTTTGGGCCGGTTGATAAGCAATCTTGGAAAGCTTGTCTTCTATTCTTGATTGTTGTATCCAACCACACTTTTGTTTTTACGTGTCCGGCGTTTACCCACGTTTCGTTGAGATAGTAAATGGTTTTATTAGAGTTTCTATATTCTTTTATTTGTCTTAAGTATTTTCGTCTCCATAAAACAATATCTTCTCTTTCCACTAACAATGTTCTACAATCTAGTTTATTGAAATCAAAACCAAGCTTGTGCAGTATTTTGTGAAGTGTTGTACGGTTGAAAACAGGAATATCTTCATCAGCTTTGCAAAGTGTTATTATTTTGTCCAATGTTGGATACTCGTTATTTAAATATATAGAGTGTACTTTTCTCCTTATTGCACATTTGTCTAGTTCATCTAATTTATCGACCGTGGATAGTCGAGCTCTTTTTTTCACAGGTGATTTCAACGTATTCGTTTCTTTTTGTTCTTTTATAATTTTATAAACAGTGTTTTCGGACACACCGCATGCACTTGCAGTTTTAATTACTATGCTCTCCACAGTCTCATTTAAATCAATTTGTTTGAAATACTTATAAACATTGTAAGTTACAAGTCTTTCTCCGCTATGTATAATTGATCCACTTTTATTTTTTTAATAGGTGAGATATCCATTTTCCAAATTTTATTTTAAACAAGTAGTACGCAAAATACACAACCGATCAGTTCAAAGGTCTGACTTCAACTGAGCACTGTGAACTCGCCTTACTGATTTCTAGCGTTTTAATTGGCTAGGGGGCGTGGCTTAGCCGGCAGTCGGTGATGAGTCACTATTTTCTTAACGCGAATGAACTATAATTGTTCGTAAATATTCACACTAACATAGACAAACACGCGTAGACGTCGATAGCCGGAACAGAGCAGCGAGCGACACAACCCTCCCGTCTAAATGCTAACGCACGACTGCCGCCCGCGCCCGCGCAGAGCACCTCTGAACCTCTGTTTCAAAATGAGTATATTTTCTTGGAAAATGTTGATGGATTTAAATAAGCTTTGGCATATCTGTTATACCTCTAACCACAAATTTTTCAGTGTATAAATATTTCCAAACATCAATGCCGTTTAGAAATAATAACGAATATGCTAATATTCGTTATTATTTCTATTTTTTTTTTTTATTTTGGTTATTATACTTACCAAAACTAGCGTTTTGGTAAGTATTTTTTTAAGCAAAAGTGTTAGTCCTACGAAAAAATCAACTTTAGTAAATGTTGTACATGAATCAATATACAAGATATATTTTTTTCAAAACTCAAAACCAAGCCGTTAATTAGAAATTAGCTTCCTAAAGTGACCATTTTACGCTACTAAATGAGAGTAAGGCCCTTAAGTCTGAATTCGCTAACCCGCATTGAGCAAGTTTGGTGATTACGCTCAATCCTTCTCTGTATGAGAGGAGACCTGTACCCAGCAGTGGGACGATAAAAAGGTTGATGATGATCATGTTCTTTCTTGGTTGTTTGGTAATCGCTGAATGAGAGTTGTGAAGAATTGAGCTAAATAACATTGGCATGTTATTAACTCGACTCTAAACTTATAACCCGCGCAAGTTAACTACGGACGGCACCGTTTGCAAAATATAAATTAATAAATATATACGGACAAATCATACAGATTGAGCTAGCCCCAAAGTAAGTTCGAGACTTGTGTTATGGGATACTAATAAATATAGTAATATTTATAATAGTTACATAAAGGATGAATCTGACATCGACGCACAAACGAGTATCATAGATCCAGTACGTGCTTCTGAACCCCCTAGTGGTGGAATTTTGCGTCAGCTTTTTCTCGATTAAAAAAAAATAATATGCAGTTTTTTTCATTTTAGACCGTTCATAATTGTTATACTTTTATAACCCAATAAGATTTTAAAGTAAAAATTAATTAATGCGTTAATTGCACAAAAAAGCGCAATGTGAACAATACTAAATAAACTATCCAAGCTGATTTAATAGAGTTCGCATCAGGGATCTACGTCATACCTACAAACACACACGGCGGCACGCTTGCAACGTTCAAAGGCCGAGCCGACACTTTTTTTGAAACACTGTTATTTCTGTAACCGCTCATTAACGACACAAATGACTATCACAATTTTGTTAGTGGCATGCGGTGTAGCCTTTTCGCGAAGTTTGCGTTACGATGTCAGATACATACTGTATATAGATAAACATACAAGACCCAGGCCATTCAGGAAATGATCGTTTTCCATCATGACTTGGCCGGCGATCGAACCCGGGGCCTCCACGTGGCAGGCAGTCGTGTTGACCGCTGCGCCACAGCCAAATGATTTTTTTGTAAACTGAGTGAGTGTAGTGTAATGGTGGTAGGCCATAACATCGGCCGCCGGCAGAAGTTACCACCCACCAGACAAAGCCTTGCCGCCAAGCGATTTGTCGTGTTCCGTACCGAGGACGGGTCTGAGCAGTTGTGTTGCGATGTACGCCAGGTTCGATGCGCCTAATGTTGTTGTGTTGGGAGTTTGGTCGTGGAGGGTCTTCAGATCAATCTCCCTTTGACGCAGCATCGTTGGTCGTCTTGTTGGGTTGAACATTGCATCACCTCGCTCAACTGCCGTCTTCCTTCCTATTCGCTCAGTTTTTCGGAGTGAATAGGCTCTTAATAAACTAGCGCGCTTTACCCTCAACGATCGCATCACTGCTTACTATCAGGCGGGATTGCGGTCAAGCGCTAGTTTGTAATTATTAAAAAAAAAAAAAAAAAACACCGTACCGCGGCGTACTAGTACGGGTTGGTAGATGTCACATGCCATCGAATTGTTGATCCTAGAGTGTGCCGATTACCTAACAGGATTTTCCTTCACCATTTTGAGATGGTGATGAAATATTTCACTAATAATATTAAGTATAGTCCTTTCAAACCCACGCCCTACAACTGGTAAGCCGCGGCTATTATCGCTAGGCCACCACTGTTCACTTGTTCTATTTAATGTCAGATGTCAGTTATTCCAAATCTTACTGAGGCATAACTAGATAAACTTGGGTGACTTCAATACTTGTGCATATGATTTATATTTGGGCTGCGTAAATAGGATCACATATCTGAATTTCGTACAAAGCTTAAGTGGCTTCCCATACGTCTTCGCTGGAATTATCATATCCTATTTCAGCTTTACAGCAGTTTGTTTAATCCTAAAACTACTCTTATCTTAAAGAACGTTTTAAGTACCTTCATGACACACATAATAGATGTCTGAGGTCATCGGAAAACATGATATTAGAGATGTCGATGCATTCCACTAGTTTCCATGATAACAAGCAGTTCGGCTATGGAAAGACTTTCCCGTGCCCGTAAGGCGTGCTCAAACTCTGTCCACTTTTAAAACTATGAAAAAAAAAAGCACTTCTTCGCTCTTTAAACATAATATCATTATATTTTATTTGCTCTTGTATGATGTTTATTAATAAGATGAATATATTTATATAAACTAGTATGATACACTTAACGTATTTTTTTGTATAATCTATGTAAATAGTACACTGTGGAATACCTACATTATTTCTCTCGAATGGAATACTAAGGGGAAGGACCTTTAGTATTCCATACAAAGGTTGTCTGTAAAAGATCGCTCTTAGCGATAAGACCGCCCATTGTGTCACCCTTTGTAAAATCTTTATATTTATGTTCTAATCTATATGGCGTACATAATTGTGGTGTTCACTATCATCACTTATAGTTGCTTTGAGGTTTGAAGTAAAACCACCGAATTATCAGTAACTACACACAGCTTAAAGGGCACGTCTAGTCGCCACTCGGGATAGAGCGGGAATGTCTTGAGGTGCTACATTAAGCTGTGTGCCACATTTAATTGTATATATCACATCTCTTCCTTTTTATATGTTAATTGATGTTTAACAACATTTATCATTTAGACGGTAATTACTTTACAAAGTAAGATACTTAACAATTTTTGACATTTAATTTTAATCCATTAGGTTAAAGTAACTACTTAAACATTTAGAAAATAATTACATTTTAAGTACAGTTCAATATTTCACATTAAGCTACAATCATTAAAGAGTACCTATAGGGTATGAATTAAAATTATTTATCTGATATGATAACCATTTAGATTAAGTTCTTCTTTCACCTGATAAGATAACAATTTTGAACATTTAGATGAGTTCTTATTTAACTGATACGATAACAATTTTACATTTTTACGTTAGTTCTTCTTTATTTGATATAATAACCATTAAGTTCTTCTTTCACCTGATAAGATAACAATTTTGAACATTTAGATGAGTTCTTATTTAACTGATATGATAAGAATTTTACATTTTTACGTTAGTTCTTCTTTATTTGATATAATAACCATCGTTTTAAACATTTAGATAAGTTTATTAAGTTTCAAAAATAATTATGCTTTGAGTACAATATAGTTCATAAATATTTCGCATGAAGCTTACAATATTTACACAGTCATTAACATGTGAATTCTTTTTTATCGATCACTTCGTGATCGACAACTTTTCATTGACCTTCTACCTTTTTGGTGTACGATGTTCAGTCTGTACTCTTTACCAGTTTAATCATTTCTTGTATTTATATCGCTTCCTTGAGCATTTGTGTAATTTTATGCGGTGTGTGATTAAATTGTTGAATCTATTTGTTTTCATTTATAGTATTCTTACTATACTTTTCGTCAATTTCTAATTCTATGTGTGTGTTTTTTCATCTTCGTTTAATTTCTCCCTTTTTTCTGTATGTCTTCCGGATTATTGTATCTATTTTCCCGATCTCTCGTAAGTTAGATAAGTTCGGAAGTAGATTTTCTTGTGGAATAATAAGGTGTACTGTTGTATATCATTAAATATTTTAACAAATCATCTTTCCAGTCTCGACTTCGCCGTACAATCTGATTTTGAATTTTTTATTATATAATTGTCTGAGAGTGGTTCATTTAGTTCTTTTGTTTAATTTGTGTAGATTTCATTATTTTAATGTCTGATAAAAAGACATACAAAGCCTTTAATACGATGATAGTAAAATTATAATTTCTACTACACAGCGGATCCAAAAACCAACATTAGTAGGTATTCAGTCAAACTTTTTAATGGTTACTGGTTGAATTAGGCCTGAGATTAAAGTATTGTAGTCTAGTCAGTATTTTAGTAGTCTGTTTTAGAGGTTGTATCACTTCTGCAGTTATTTATAACACGGTGCTGCTCGTCATCTGTTACTTGAACTTGGCTCAACACGCTACCGCGTGTCTAGATTACTTTCACACCTTTGTGTGTGGCCCATATTTTGTGTTTTATTATCCTATAACCTCTAGAGGTTTATGGTCTGTGATAAGTTCATTTTTTTAAATCCCTCTTTAGTCGGTTTGACAATACGTTTTTAACGTTTATCATTCTGAAGGAAATGATGCGCGTTCTTTGGTGACGTACTGAATCAGTAAGCCTCTAGATGAACAGGACTTGCATCAGCAATTAATAGGGTCTTTTGTGTAGCTAAGCCTGAGAATCTCAGTCAGACGTGTTTTATTGTTTGATCCTTATGCCAGACTGTACCTATATATTGGCATTTTGTGCATATTGCTTTTTGTAATTGACAATGCGATCTGTTAAGGTTGACAAATCGGCGATCGATCAACATCAACAAAATTGAAACCCTTTTCTTTAATGATTTCTGGTGGTACAAAAGACTCTATAGTTCAAATTTATTTGTCACATGGTTGACGCCTGATTATGAAATTTTATTTTTTTCATGTATTTCTCCTGTATCGTGGGTGCGTTTACAAACATATAACACTCACATACACAAACAACTAGGCCCAGAACAACTATTTGTAGGTCGTACTGATATGTATTTGTTCCGTGCGGGAATGAAACCCGCGACACGCAACGCAGCAGTCAAAGATTTAACCACTACGCTAACCGTGCCGTCATACGAAAATCCAATCCATCACACAGAATCTAAATAGTGTTGAAATGAAGAATTATTTAGTTTTGTTCAGTAAATCATTATTGTCTTTCAGATGTTCTCTTTCATCACATCCAACGACAACAATGACGTGAATAAAATTTTCATTGCATGACAATAAGATTATCCATGATTTCTTTAAAATGTTCAAGGACCAGTTTATTGATTCTCTAATGACAGCTTTCTTGGTAGCACAACTACAAATATCATCGGGCTTTAGAACCGCATTTTTACCAGTTCGTCTTTTTATTTATTTTTGATATCGAGGGAATTGGTACTCCTATGTGAAGTTGACAAACGGGCGCACCTTTTTTGATATCTATCTGAACATCTTTTAATTAGGGAAATGATTTAACCCTAATGGAATTGAGATCAAAACTTAGTTTTAGCACCATAAGCCATGAATGTTTTGTCTAGAGACATTTGCTGGTTGGAGACTATACTTTAAAAAGTTAATAAAACTATTCATTAACTTTCAAGGTTATGTTAAATCTACTACGGCAATCAGTGAGCATTGTCCATATACACAGTATGTAGACAGACTGGACTTTTTATTTTTATGAGTTTTCATTTTGGGCTCCTTAACTTTATTGTTGTCAATTGACTCGAGTTAAGAGTTTTTCTTTTGTTGTTCCTGGTTCTGCAGTGGGTCTGGAAATGACCTCGGAACCATATTTTATGCAATTCTGGTTAATTGCAGGGCAGGAACAATTATGTATCACTTTTGTGATGGTTTTGCTTGAGGAACAATTATGTATCACTTTTGTGATGGTTTTGCAAGCAACCTCTTTTTTGATGGTTTTGCTTGAGGAACAATTATGTATCACTTTTGTGATGGTTTTGCAAGCAACCTCTTTTTTGATGGTTTTGCTTGAGGAACAATTATGTATCACTTTTGTGATGGTTTTGCAAGCAACCTTTTTTTTTTATAATATAATGTATTCGTTTTCAGTGTCATTTTTGTTTAGTGTCAATTTAGTTGGTATTAGTGCTTGTTGAACTTGTACTGACCATTGTGGACTATTTTCACCGTCGTTTTACAGATTCTAGAGAGTAGCAAACTCAAAAATTTATGTCTTTCGATTGTTGCTGTCACAAATCCAGTTTTCATGTTGCTGTGTCAAATCAGAGATTACGTATTGTAGTAAGAGAATTTACAGATTACTGAATTATTTAATGTAATTTGAATTATTTCTCATCATCGTTTAATAATCAACAAAAGTACATGTAGATTTCCTGTTGAAATATAATCAAACACTTGGGTTATTTATAACCAATTGTTCTTTCTCGACGGATAAGGGTTTTTGTACTTAAGCGGCTCACCTCACAAAGATTCTTTATTAACGCTCTAAGTATTAAGTGTTAACTTTTAAATAAATAAACTTTAGTAAG
Organism: Sesamia inferens; assembly: GCA_037179545.1. Classification (NCBI taxonomy): domain Eukaryota; kingdom Metazoa; phylum Arthropoda; class Insecta; order Lepidoptera; family Noctuidae; genus Sesamia; species Sesamia inferens. The sequence goes on along the minus strand of CM073935.1, from coordinate 6,809,852 downwards.
CGAATCTCACAGAAGGAGACACCTTAATCACACTCTAAGTGGCGTGCCACAATTCAAACGGTCACCGGAGATTACGACTCTGTAATTCTAGGAGTTGTTTATTAGAATAGCCAGCCAAAATGCATTGATTTGACTAAAATTAGTCCAATCATTAGAACAAGTTCAACCTTCACAGATTTTATATAGACACTAGTTAGTTTTAACCGGCAAGATAATAATTCTTTACCTTACTTCGATTTGACCGAAGTGGGACTTTTGTTAAAACTGATACATTTACGTTATTTTATTATGACACTAGTTAGTCTTAACAGTAAGATAATAATTCCGTACTTTATTGGAACTTCTGTTAAAACGGGCACATTAAACGATATTTTCGTTGGAACGTATTTTCTTATTTATTTTCTGTAATACACTGTTTTAATAGTTCTAAAGATAATAATTTTTTCTTTACTTCGATTTTACCGAAGTAGAACTTTAGTTAAAATTGATACATTAACGATGTTTTCATTGGAGTGTTTTTTATTTCGCAATTTTGTGTATTACAAAAGTTAGTTTTTATAGTAAGATAATAATTTCTTACTTTACTTCGATTTTACCGAAGTGGAACTTCTGATCAAACTTATACATTAACGATATTTTCGTTAGAATGTATTTTTTATTTCCCTTGAGTTGTGTGTACTTACATCATTGGTATTTTCGTTACTTTCGTTGTGTAACTTTTCACGATTTTCGAATAATATTTCATTGGTATTATCTACATACGGATTTGGTCAATCATTCATATTTGATGTCGTTTAGCTTTTCCCAAACTATGTTGTATATTGGAGTCGGATTTCAGTCTAACCGTTTTCGGCAGAATACCGGTATTTTCTACGGATCACCCCCACAATCCAGTTATTGGATAATTCTCCTTGGTAAGACTGGTTGTCAAACTTTTGGGCTACTAACTACCCATAACGGCTGTCAAAGATCTATGTATAAATGTCAGCCGGGACCAACGGTTCAACGTGCTGTTTAATCTTGTGCAAAACACTATCAGTAGCAATGGGTTACATTTTGACAGTTCAACAACATTCATTGCGTTATTTACTTTGTTGACACAGACTTTTTCGAACATATGAAGCAATGGATCAGCAATATGCTTCGAAATTATTCTAAGTAATAGTAATGGCGCGTTACACAATTATTGTGCTGATCAATCGACCTGTACGGGGCCGTTAATATATAGCCACGAGCCCCAAGATGGTTTTATGTTAGGTATATGAGTTGAATTTAAGTAGTCGATCTGTGCATCATATTCTCGTCTCAGCTGATCGTCAACGTAGATTGAGCATAGATAAGAAGATAATTGCTTAAAGATACATGAATTTATATGGAAATTATAACCACCACAACTAGTGTATGGTTACACTTACGTTTTTTTTTTTTAATTATATTTATATATGAAATCTCTCTGCACAAATAAACACTGTGCAAATATATTTTCATGCTGACCAATTTCCGTAAGCAGATAATTTCAGTAATTTTACTTACTGCGCTTTTACTCGTCGCCAATGTGGTGTTCACTATCATCACTTATAGGGGCTTTGAGGTTTGAAGTAAAACCACCGAATTATCAGTAACTACACACAGCTTAAAGGGCACGTCTAGTCGCCACTCGGGATAGAGCGGGAATGTCTTGAGGTGCTACATTAAGCTGTGTGCCACATTTAATTGTATATATCACAATAATAAAGAGTATTCTATTCTAATCTAGTGTTTTTTTTTGTTAGTACGCTCTCCGCTACTGTATAGAGCAGTCGATGGCTATGTTCGTGTACATGTGTGAGACGCCATGCTTGTGTACCTACTGGTGCGAAGACGACTGGGAGTGGGACTCCTCAGACCTCATCAACTCCCCCTTCCGGTCCCCCACTGTCACCCTCTTCTACTTCAGTCTTATGATGTCGGAAGATGGGCCCTACTACACTACGGATCCTGCGCAGTTTGAGGTAAGATTTTGGATTATTTTTGTCTTTTGGTTAACGTTATACACTTTAGGTCTTGTTTGAAATAACGCCTGTCTTTTTACATCGCTGTGTGTGTTATTTATTTAACCCAGCATCTGTGAAAAATTTAACTGTCTAGCTACCACGGTACAGTCAGAAGGTGGAAACCTTAAAGACTACTGTCGCCTGCGCTAAACCGACCACTCACAGTAACGCATTGTTTTTGTATCGCAGTCTTCGTCTTTCTTTAAAGTAATACAAAATTTCGTTACTTCATTTGAAGTAATTTGTATATAGCATGTTACTAGTGCTGCCATCTTGCAGTGCCGTTTTTCGGAGTTTCATAGCATGAGATTATAATGTTCTTAGTTTATTGAACTTTAACGAACTTATTTGTTTTCGAATTCCGAAATTATTGTTTTTATAATTTACCAAAAGTAATTTGTTGGGTTTGAACTCACAACCACTTATATAATATTTAAAACACTCTGTAGGATACTTCTACACTGTTATTGTTATAAATTGTATTTTTTTGTTTAGCTCGATAAGTCTCCACCAGTCTCGCCAGTTTATTTTTAAACCACAAATGCAACCTCCCTTCTTCGCATGATTTAAAGGTTTATTCAACGGTAAATATTGTCGTTACGTTCCACTTCTTTCGACACTTTAAGCCGCTTTCGTCCTCCAACATCTTGACCCAACGGCTTATAGTACTTCTCTAAAACAATAACAATTTTATTACACACTTTCAACAGGCGATTGGTTTGCACCTTATCCAAATAATAATAAAAACAACTTAGACAAAAGCCGGTTTCATTTGATATTTCAGATTTATTGAGACTAATCCTATATAGGGCCACAATATTTGCCTTAGCTTCGATACTAATATTAGCCTGCATATTGATTAAAAAGTAATTTTAAAATCACAAACGCTCGTAACTATATGTTCACCAACCAACAACAGCTAATATTATTTGAGATTACTTATTGCAGCTAATAGGTAGTAGAATATTTTATGTGAACTAGTGATTGACTTTGTTTTAAATCTACCCTCATCTTTTTATAATGACTCTGTTACGGGCTAGGGGTACTAAAACGCCGGTTAAGGGTTACGAAGTTTATTGGCAACGAAGGTACAGTCGATTGTAGGCAATGACAAGTAGAATGTTGCTGATGTTGCACTGAAGTCTTCCCTTACGTCCACGAAGTCCGTATTGTAAACACGCAATAACACTACAGACGTTACTTCACGTAGTACTCACAGTTCTCGTTACAGTTGTCGCAGTAGGTATTCTCAAAGATCGCTTCTTAAGTGTCGCTGTTTTCGTATCGGTAGTCAAGTGTAGACTGACTCGGCGTCGGCGTCACGGCGCTATATATAGGCCAGCTGATCGAACATTCCAGAATCGTCTAGACGTAATAATAATAGCGCATAACTTCGAGTACATTCACTAGGTACCTACGGTAATTCCCGGAAACGGGTTTCTAGAAATTTCGATGTCGTCGCTTTGTTGACAAAATTGATAAAACCTGTACCATTCGATAGGCCACCTTGAGTCTAGGAATGCGTTTTTATATTACACCTAGACAATGTTTAGATCTCGAGTTATAAAGCTTAGAAGTTACGCACTGCATGTCACGCGATCTTGAACCTTATGCCCTCGACATAAGGTACATTCGTAACAACTCTAATACAGAAAAAAAAAACTTAAAAGAAAGTATCTTCGTTAAATTGCGGATCGGTATTTTTTACCTATTTTTGTTGTCAGCATTCATAAATCACTAATAAACATTTTTTTTTTAGTAACTAAACTAAGTTATTAGATTTGAACTCGAACCACCTAAAACGCTAATCACAGCGTTACCCGTTTGGCCATCGAAACGCTTGCTGTAAACGTTGAAATTAGTAGTAACCTAACCTAACAATCATAAGCGGGCAGCAAGTTGTCAAAGTGTATGAGTGTGTATCAAACTTTATTATAGAAGAAGTTCGTAACTACAACTAGTAATTCTTGGCCATAGTTTTTTGAGATTATAACTCGACTTTTGGTCTTGATAGTACATGCTATACAGCCTGGTGACAGGCAGTGGATTCTTAGAAGAGACGACGAAGCGGGCAGTAGAACGTGTCTATATAAAACTATGTACATAAATGCAGTATGCATCTTACTGCAAAACGAAATCAAAATTTAGTTGTAATCTAAGACTTTGAGCCAGTCTGTGTATTCGAACTATATTAGGATTAGACCTAGTTATGAATACTGAAATAATAATTTAGCGTCGAACTAAGCTGACTTCGGCCGAGTCAATTTCTGTCATGATCGTGATTAAGAAGTTTCATATCATATTTGGTTAACTTGAACCGTTAACGTAGCTCACGCAGTAGAAGCGCTCCAAAATGAATAATTTTTCCTGTTTTTCCATATTTTCCACTGAATCTTTGCTCATATTGGTCCTGGTAGCTTTGTGAAATGGACTATCCAATAAAAAACAATTTTCCAATTCGAACGTTAGTAGTTCCTGATATGCACGTTTAAGCAAACAGACTCTTTCAGCTTTCTAATATTAGTATAGATAGATAAAGAACTGTATTTGTGTAACAGTGAAGTTCTTATTTCAATAACTGGATCTGTGGTTTATAACTGAAAGCCAGTTCTCATAATAAAAAGATATTGTCCGCGATTCCCTTGTTTACAAACTAAATTAATTGCATTTAGTTCAGCGCATCCTTTTCTTTCCATTTCAATAGGGCAGCTTCTAATGTTGTACAAAGCACAGGTCCGTTCGTGTGTGGAGTACTGCAGCCACATTTGGGCTGGTGCTGCTAAGTGTCACCTGGCCACTTTGGATTCAGTGGAGAGGCGTGCGAAGAGGCTGATTGGTGACCTTGATTTAACTCGAGTTGGTCTCCAAAGCCTAGAGCACAGGCGTAGAGTAGCCAGCCTTTCGGTGTTCTATAGGATACATTTTGGGGAGTGTGCAAGGGAATTGCTCGATTTAATTCCCCCATCTCCGTTCCACCATCGGATGACCCGTCGTACGGCGAGTTTCCACCCTTATGTTGTTAACACCTCTACGATCCGGACGAAGCGTTTCGCCTCCTCCTTTATACCGCGTACATCGAGGGACTGGAATAATCTGCCAGCGGCGGTGTTTCCGTTGGACTACAATTTGAGTGTCTTCAAGGCTAGAGTGAATAGGCTCTTAATAAACTAGTGCGCTTTACCATCAACGATTGCGTCACTGCTTACCATCAGGCGGGATTGCGGTCATGCGCTGGTTTATATTTTAATAATAAAAAAAAAAGTCAGTTTAGTCCTGTCGATTTTGTGCGCTTGTTTGATAATGGTACTTGAAATGTATGGAATTATGAATATATGGAATCAAATGGGAAGTAATCGGGAAATTTGAATATGCTTGAATTGAGGATTGCCCCCTTTCTTATTAAAAGACTTTGTTTTTTTTAACACCCTCCCCTGGCATTTGTTTAAGACCAGGCTCTTGTATTTCAGATAGTGATTCAACGTCTGTTTCGTGAGATGCTGTATCGCTGTCACTTCATTCCTCAAGTGCACCCCATGATCATGACCGGCCTGGTTTTCGATAAGGAGCTGTTCCTCACATCCATTGGTGAGTTGATATTGCGGTTTGAAACGATGGGTATGGCGCGGGTTTCATTTATACACCAAGTTTAAGACATAAGAGAACAGCTACAAGTTTCACCATGTAATGACAACCAGCAAATGGTATTTAAAGTGACAAAATAATGCTGGCTTAGGTTAAATTGGTTCCAAACTTGATGTTTTATATTTTCAATCAAATACTACTAAGATATTACAAGGTTACCGACATAGCTCTGCGAATCGCTAAACTTAAGTGGCAGTGGGCAGGGCACATTGCTCGTAGAACCGATGGTCGATGGGACAGTAAGGTTTTGGAGTGGCGGCCACGTACTGGAAGACGCAGCGTAGGGAGGCCCCCAACAAGGTGGACCGATGACCTGGTGAAGGTCGCGGGAAGCCGATGGATGCGGGCAGCATAAGATCGGTCAGCGTGGAAAGCTTTGGGGGTGGCCTTTGTCCAGCAGCGCCGAGGAAGGGCGGATAACGCCCTCTTCCGCCCCCCATGAATGGGTCCAGGGGCGAGGGACATGGGGAAGTCCCCGCCCCCCATTGATGGACCCCGAGGCGGAGGCGCGCGCGAATGTCGGCGCGCGCCTTTGAGGCGATGCATGGGGTAGTTTAACACCCCACTACCCCGTGCAGGAGACGAGGCCCGGACAGACCAGGCCAGCACGAGGGTGTGAGGCCGTGGAAGAATTTAGACTCCCGCGGCCCCACGCGCGCTCGTGATAGAAGACACACCGGGGTGGTTTTATTCAGCAAAAGTCTGACATACCCCGTCGCCCACCCCAGGGCGGCGGGCATCCTATGAGGATTTCCACCCCGGCAAATAAAAAAAAGGCCTTTGTCCAGCAGTGGACATCCATAGGCTGAAGAAGGAGAAGAAGATACAAGGTTACATTTGATCCTTTTAATTTTTCAAAGTGATTATTGTACTTATTACTACGAACATCTTTTTTATGGGTTCAACTCTGAAATCATGAAAAAATATCAGTAGACTACGGCATAGCTTGACATTGGCGTCGATTCTGTTGTTTACAAACTAAATTAAATTTAAGTTCAGTGCAACTTTTTCTAACTCTTTCATTAAGAAAAGGACAGAAGATAAAATGTCAGTTTAGACCTGTCAAATTAGTGCGCTCCTGACGTAAACTGGCGTATTTTTAGTCGCCATGTTTATAATCGCGTCTAAACTGTCTATGGACTTTCTTAATTTGACAGGATTAAACTTAAATGTTATCTTCTATCCTTTTCTCAACGAAATGGAAAGAAAAAGATAGACATAACTTAAAATTAGTTTAGTTTGTGAACAACAGAATAGGCACCATTATCTAGGTATGGATGATATTGACGCTCATTCTCTTGTCCACAAACTAAATTAATTTTAAGTTAGGTGCATCTTTTCTTCCTATTTCATCATCAACCTTTTTACTGTCCCACTGCTGGGCACAGGTCTCCTCTCATACAGAGAAGGAGTGAACGTAATCACCACGCTTGCTCAATGCGGGTTGGCGATTTCAGACTTGAAAGTCCAGGTTTCCTCAAGATGTTTTCCTTCACCTTCAGTCATTGGTGTCCAAAATATACTTAGAAAGTACATATAACTTTAGAAAAGTTACATTGGTACTTGCCTGACCTGGAATCGAAACCGCGCACTCATACTTGAGAGACTGTTGTTTTAACCACTAGGCCACCATTTTATTATTTATTTAAAGCATACATTTTAGTTTAATCCTGTCAAATTAAGATATTATAAAGACAGCTTAGACGCAATTAAAAACAGTGCGACCATAAATACATCAATTTACGCCAGGCGCGGAATAATTTGGTCTAAACTGACATATTATGTTCTATCGTTTTCTTAATAAAATATAAAGAAGAAGATGCACTGAAGTTAAATTTAGATTAGTTTTGTGAACAAGGGAATTATTGGGGGCCATTGACAGTATAATAATGTAGTTGACTAAAAAAAACTAATTAGTCCGTCAGTCAGATTTCCAAAAAATACTAGACACGTATTTTTTGTTTTATCAAAATAATAAAAATTGACAAATATAAAAGGCATCAAAGATCAGGAGTGGTAGCTGGTGACGTACTGGTCGCTAAAGTGTCGCGTGCAGTGACGTCACACGAGTTTTCAATGCACTGTGTCGTCTTAATTTTTTGTTTATATGAAAAAAGAAAAAATACGTGTATATTATTTTTTGGAAATCTGACTGACGGACTAATTCGTGTTTTTTTTTTAGTCAAATACCCTATTCTTAATTCTCTTTTGGTACTGTTTCAAGTACGGCCTGGATTTAGCATTAATGTATTAGCTGATTTTTTTTCACGGTTGGACACATAAAAGTTGTTCGAAAGTGGTCAGTGTACTTATTATTATATAAGTACACTGACTACTTTTAAAGGTTACAATTATCTAAATGAAAGATGTATTTAAATTTCTAATGCATATTATTGTGTGACGTTTCTAAGAAAACATATTCGTTACTGTACCGTAACGAATACTTGTTTACAAAATTTTGCGGGCTGACCTAAGATCTATTCATTTAATCCTCAGGCCTGATGGAGCCAAATGTGGTTGATTACCGAGAGAGACTACTAAAAGCCTACAGGAAATCCATTATCCCGTTGATAGCTTACATGCGCGAATATGATTGTTACCAGGAGATATATAAGCTGGACATTGAGCAGTATGTAGAGTAAGTACTGGCATAAGAAAAGTTGTTTTCTGACAAAAATGCAGACAGTTCACTTGTTATCACCGTCGCCTATGGGACATCAAGAGTTTGCTTCTAGTTAGATCGTAATAATTTTTGAAAAAAAAAAACAGGTTTTGATAGCCTAATGATTAAGAAAAAGTAAGTATATAATAATAATAAATTTATTTACTCAAAGAGATAGATTGTAGTAGGTACATATGGTTAAAAAGTTTCTTAAAAAATATGTTACGTAGTCTACAATCAAGTGGGTGAAGCACTGTTCTCCTAGCTAGGTTACACAATAACCTGTGTTAAGGAGAAAATATATAAATATAGCACTGAAACATTTTTCACTAACAAATTTTTTGGGGCATATAATTGTTGCTGTTATGTCTCGGTAGCGCCCTTAGAGGCCGAATTAAAAGAGTTAGAATATGCGCTAAGCGAACATGAAATATGCAAGAATCGTATCTTGAAGTTTCCTTAGGAGGCGAATCAGAAATGAAAGGATCTCGGTGGTAGGCCATGATATCGGCCGCCGGCAGAAGTTACCACCCACCGGACAAAGTCTTGCCGCCAAGCGATTTGTCGTATTCCGGCATGCTGCCTGGTGAAGCCGTACGGAGAACGGGTTTGAGCATTTTTGTTGCGCTGTGTGCCGGGTACGATGCGCCAAATGTTGTGTTGGGAGTTTGGTCGTGGAGGGTCTTCAGATCAATCTCCCTTTGGCGTAGCATCGTTGGTCGTGTTGTTGAGTTTAACATTCCATCACCTAGCTCAACTGCCGTCTTCCTTCCTATTCGCTCAGTTTTTCTGAGTGAATAGGCTCTTAATAAACTAGCGCGCTTTACCATCAACGATCGCATCACTGCTTACCATCAGGCGGGATTGTGGTTAAGCGCTAGTTTATAATAATTAAAAAAAAACAGCCCCTTTCTATTTCTCATACATACGTTTAAGAGTAAATACTTTTTTATTTAATACAGATTCGTTTTGTTTGTTTTAATTTTTTGTAATTAATTAATTATTTGATACTACAGGTTAGGTCTTTTATAATTTATATACTTAAAAAAGAAAAACCCAAGGTGGCTTAGTGGCTTAGGTGGCAAGGTGGATATAGCTCGAAGATTGTCAAAATTTAAGTGGTAGTAGGCAGGGCACATTGCTTACAGAACAAATCGGTGGATGGAGCTGAACGGTTCTGGAGGTGTGACCGCACACCGTAAGACGAAGCTTTGGGAGGCCTCCAACAAGGAGGGTTTTGTGTGGGTAACAGGAATCCTCTGCAGGCGGAAAGCACAGAACCGGTGAAATTGGTGATGTTTGGGGGAGGCGTATGTCCAGCAGTTAACGTCTTTCGGCTGAAATGATGACGTATCAATCAGCGTGGTGCAGCTTGAATTAAAGCCTTTTAACTGTTACAGGAACTTCCGTAGCGAGAAGCATACCGCTTCAGAGACCAAGGAAGAGATTCAGATACACTACGATGAGAAGCAGGATCTCATATGGAGGCTACCTCAGTTCATAAATATCGGCCCCTTTACCATTAACGTTGACACTTTAAAGGTACGTCATGCTTTGTGTGATTAAGTTTTCATAAATATACATATATTTCGAATTTTTCAGTGTAGTTGACACTGGAGTTCATACCTGTTATACCAAAATTGCTTTTATTCCAGCAACTTCTCGTTACCAAGCGATCGGACATAATCAAAGCGCTGTTGATAATGTGGTCGGAGGAAGTACGGCTCGTGGTGGATGATGTAATATTGGCCTACAAAAATATCATGCGAAAGTTAGGGGAGAAGCCTAATACTATAGAACATGTGTTCGAGATCAGGGAGTGGATGGAGTCGATACCATTTGCACTTAAGACGCAGGACGATATCATGAGAAAAGTTCACGCGGTAAGTTTGTTTAAAGTACGTAGGGGTCAATTATTGACAGCTGTAATTAATTCATTTAGCTTTACATCTTATTTGGAATAAGATTAACCACCATAAGATTAAAAAACCTTTTTTACGAACAGGTCAACCGATTTTGGCTGGAGAATGGCATTAAAAGAAAAAAAAGTGGTTACAATGCAGATTATTTACTGTAGCTACCATTCTTCATGCTTAGCATTTCGGCTCCTCTTTTATACCGCGTACATCGAGGGGCTGGAACAATTTGCCAGCGACGGTGTTTCCGTGGGACTATAATTTTAGTGTCATCAAGGCTAGAGTGAATAAGCTCTGAATAAAGTAGCACGCTTTATCATCAACGATTGCATCACTGCTTGCCATCAGGCGGGATTGCGGTCAAGCACTAGGCTACATATAGGCTATACACACAGGCATATATAGGCTATGTGAGTCAAAATCGGTTGAATTGACTGAAGAAAATATTTATTTAAATCCTGTTCCAAGTAGAGTATAATTGGCTCCAGACGGTGAGCTGTGATGTATATAAGTAGGAAAATATAAATAAACGGTTCTACTCTAGCTGATATGGCTTTCCAGATGATTATACAGGTGTAACAAAAAGGATGTATGTACGGACGACAGCAGGTCAAGCTACCCAAAACTGCCAAATGAACTTTAATGCTTCACAGATGAAAATGAAAATCAAATAAAGAAATCCGACACATTTTATTAGCTTGATGTGATATCGTCTGTACTACATACCAAGTGCAAGGCTTCTTTGGATGATATCAAACAATACTGGAAGGGTTTTTAGTTCTGCCTCTACATATTTAGAAGTTATGAGAAAGAACACCATCTGCAGTAGGCTACTATGATACTAGCCGCGCAGAATTACAGAAGAGATTTAGCGTGATTTGGGCGTGTAACGTGTAGTTTTTGTGTTAGTGCGTGCAGTTATTGCTGTGTTTTGATTTGAATTTAAGAAAACACAGACACCAATACTTTGGTTCACTTTCTTTTGAAATACAAACGAATTGAGAACCTCCTCTTTGTTTTTTTTAAGTAGGTTAAATATTGTTCAAGCCGTTTTAGAGTAGTATGTGTACAAACACTGACACGAAAATTTTATAACATAGAGATTTAACATAATTAACAGGATTACGAAGTTCTCGACGCGTTCTTCTATCCACTAGAAAACGATGACTTTAGAGCCCTATGGGAGGCCATTGGTTGGCCTTTGAAAATAAATAAACAGGTATGGTTTGTTCGGTTGCAGGTATATTTTTAGTCGTTTTTTCAGTCGGGGTGGCCTAGTGGTTAACACACCAGCCTCTCAACTATGAGTGTGCTGGTTCGATTCCAGGTCAGGCAAGTATCAATGTAACTTTTCTAAGTTATGTGTACTTTCTAAGTATACTTGGACACCTATGACTGATTCAAAGGTGCAAGGAAACATCTTGAGGAAACCTGGACTTCTGGAAGTCTGAAATCGCCAACCCACATTGAGCAAGCGTGGGGATTACGCTCAATCCTTCTCTGTATGAGAGGACACCATCCCGGAGGATCCCGCCATCTAATCTCTTCACCATCCATCTCATACCATCGCCTAGCTCCATAAAGAATAGAGAAAAACAAACCAATTTAGGGTTATCACAACTCCCGTTTTACAAATGTCCTGCTATTTACATGATTATCGACTTTTATATACTAGCTATTTATTAACAATTCCTATTGTAGCATATTTCAATAGAATCATTAAAATAACATGAATAATAACTTGGTATTTCGAAAAACCATTAAAATTCGACATTAATTTTACGTGATAGCCCTACAAAAAAAAGGGAAAGTTGGATGAAATCCAAGTATTAAACACATTCTGTGGAATTCAACCAATGAATAAAGTTGAGGCATTTGTTAATACAATTTTGCATATTTTAATAACTTTCAAATCAACTGCATAACACATGCATTGTAATACTTTCAAGTATGGACTAATTATAATATATACATATGTATAAAAAAAAACCTATTAGGAAATTATCTTACATGTGTGTCATATTTCATTCAAATCGATTAAGCGTTCTATGCAAATCATAAATATCTAAACAAATAAACTGTTTACATTAGTAGGAAATACAATTATTACTTTTATGAAAATCTATATAGAAAAGGCCTTTAGCATCTGTCATTTAGGCGTAAACAAATCGTTGCCTAGCAACGGTTTGTTTACCTCTATTCTTTATCGAATTTTGCTCAAATATAGATCTATATTCTCGCCATGCTCCATAAAGAATAGAGGTAAAGAAACCAATTTTGGGTTATCACAACTCACGTTTTACAAATGTCCTGTTATTTACATGATTATCGACAAACACATGATAACTATTTATTAACAATTCCTATTGCAGCATATTTCAATAGAATCACTAAAATAACATGCATAATAACTTGGTATTTCGAAAAACCATTAAAAAGTTGACATTAATTTTACGTGATAGCCCTACAAAAAAGGAAAGATGGATGAAATCCAGGTATTAAACACATTTTGTGGAATTCAATCAATGAATAAAGTTGAGGCATTTGTCAATACAATTTTGCGTATTTTTATTACTTTCAAATCAACTGCATGCATTGTAATACTTTCAAGTATGGACTAATTATAATATATACATATGTATAAAAAAATTAACCTATTAGGAAATTAGCTTACATGTGTGTCATATTTCATTCAAATCCGTTAAGCGTTCTATGCAAATCATAAATATCTAAACTTAAATAAACTGTTTAAATTAGTAGAAAATAGGATTATTACTTTTATGAAAATCATCTATCTAAAAAAGGTTGTAACATCTGTCTTTTAAGCGTGTTGCTTAGCAACGATTTGTTTATCTCTATTCTTTATCGAATTTGGCCGACATATAGTTACATAGACAGATTGATTTTTAACCATCAAGAAAATAAAGAGAGTGATTGTAGACCTTAACTTTTTTAATGGGACTAATAGAAAAACTTGTAGTCCTATATGTGAAAAACCAGTTTTTTAAATCATGATTGCCGTACGAACCATTCAGTATAGCTAGCAGTTGAGATTATTTGATGGTTTTTATTATTTACTAGCTGTGAGCCGCGGAATCAGCCACTAAAGATTCAGTCCCGCTTGCATATCGGTAGAAAAAGTAATTTTTGTATGAAAGACTAACAAATATCTATTTATCCGTCCATACGAATGTTCACGTTCATAATATTATTTCTGTGCTCACTTTGGTTACCGTAAGTATCTTGGAATATAGGATGATTGATTAGTGGTTGTCACGTTCTGTGATAGGTGGAGGAGACAATTCTCTTCTTGGAGGAAGAACAGGAGAAATTCTGGAAGCTGCACCAACAAGATGAACAGACTTTATACGATAAGATCGACATGTTCACCGCACAGTGCATGACTCTCACGCTGCAAAATGATTTTGGGAAGGTAAGGCTTCCTTGCATGTATTTCTTTTATATTTTTTTATTTTTTATTTTTAGAACCCAAAAAAAAAGAAACAATATAAAACAACCAACACCGATGCCTTAATCGTCCACCATTTGGACACGCTTGATGTGACGTCATAATTCATTGACCACACGGACTGAATTCAAAGACACTGACATTTTGTTGTTGTTATGAACTTTAAACGTCACATTCGCTCTCAGCAGTGGCGCCAACGTTCAAATATTTGTAGTTCCCACAGTGTAAATATTTGGTTCTAAAGTGCAATATACTTTAAAAACTAATATTTCTTCCTTGAATAGACGTTATAATTAAAAATAGGTGTCTCCATCCTAGATTAATATTTTTGATTAATTTTACAACAACAGTTTATTTAAAAGAAAACATGATCATATGCATGTTTCCTATTATAATATTTTTCTTAAAAGGGGCAGGTTGCCTTTAACGGAGTCCATTCCATTTTTCCCCCTAATCGGCGAACACATTCTTGTGAAATGATTGCGACTATTTGGGATCGTTTAGACCGAACGGACCAAAGGGCGGTTGAAACGAACCCAAGTGATGCCAATTCGTCGCAATCATTTGACAAAAATGTGTTCGCCGTTTAGGAGGCTGGTCAGTCGACGAGAGTTACCTGGCAGTCATGATTGTACTATAGTATATGGCACCGGCTTATTTGTGATGAAATCCGACTACTAAGGAAAAGCTTTCATTTTTCTGGTTAATGGCTTTTTTCCGTCAGCAAATTCGGTTTGGTAAACAAATTATCAAAATCGGTTCAGTAGATATCTCCTTACAACCTCACAATATTTACCACTATATAAAATCAGTATAAATTATGTCGCTCAGCGAGTTATGAAACAAGCTACGTTTGTCTTTCTGAGGGAGATAATCCTCAAGGAGGTCACCCGGCAGAAACTAAAGCTGTTGGCATTCGCAGAATTAAATTGAAGTGGCAGTGGATCGATATTAGCGGTAGAACCGATGAACGTTGGAGTGGATGTGTTCTTGATTTGTAAGGTAGGACAACCTCGGGCTATATAGATACCGATCGTCACAAGGTGGCTGGTAGCGGCTGGAAAAGAGTTGCGGGAATCAAGCAGTGGACAGTAGGCTAATGAATTAGCGTTGTTGTTAACACTATGTGTTAAAAGTAAATTTTTCCCTCAGGTTCACGAGATAGCAAACGATATCAAGAAGGCATGGAAAGCAATGAAGGACTCACAAGATTGGGGCCGAATTCTCAACCAACGTCAGAAATTATTTGGACAGCCTGTTGTACCATTCACGGACCTCAATAAGCTCGTGAAGGAGTTCGAACCCTATAGGAATCTGTGGGTCACCGCATCGGGTATTTAAAAAATCTTATGATATGATAAATACTAACTAGATGCCTATCTGATATTTGCACAAGATTGATTTTATAATACTGAGTCACACTATCACTATCGGCATATAATGTTCGCACTGCGGCCCACAGGCCTACTTTCTTTGTGAGAGATATACGATACTATGACGTGTAAAAAATCATGGTTCCAGTAACAGACAAAGATGGAGCTATATAGGATGAATAGCGCTATCCCTTTTTCACGATGGTTCTAAAACGTCATATTAGGCCAGGGGGCCTAATATGTCGTTCGAAAACATGATACCCACGAGCCCACACAGGGGTGTGGGCTCGTGGGTATCATGTTTTCGAACTGGTTTTAAAGACGCTTTACTTTGTGCAAATATATTATTAATATATTGTCGGTCTCCGTGGCGCAGCGGTCAACACGCCTGACTGCGACGTGGAGGCCCCGGGTTCGATCCCCGGCCAGGTCATGATGGGAAACGATCTTTTCCTGATTGGCCTGGGTCTTGGATGTTTATCTATATATGTATCTATTATAAAATATAGTATCGTTGAGTTAGTATCCCATAACACAAGTCTCGAACTTACTTTGGGGCTAGCTCAATCTGTGTGATTTGTCCGTATATATTTATTTATTATTTATTATTTATTATAATGCACAAAATTCCTGTGTCTGGGGTCTAACAATTTGGCCACCACTGCTTTACCATAAATTAATAATACTTCTATCTTACAAACTGATATTGTTCAGCTGTATACGGTACACGCACAACTACATTTTTCTTACATCGTGACCTACATTTCCTTCTCGTTTTATTTAAATTTGTACAATGTATGGTAAAGTGCGTGTCGGAACCGCGCACGAAGGGTTCAAATTTTGACCGTCTAGTTGACGATCGAGAACTGTATATAGTTATGAACGAGAGAAAGCCTGGTAACAGACATACAAAAGGTGTGGAGTGGAGTTTAGTCTTGTCAAACTAAGAAACTCCGTATACAGTTTAGACGTGATTAAAACATGGCTACTCAGTCAGCCGCTGACCAATTTGAAAGGATTAAACTAATTTATTAAGTCGTGGTGGCCTACTGGTTAAAACACCAGCCTCTCAAGTATGAGTGCGCGGGTTCGATTCCAGGTAACTAGCAATGCAGGTACCAATGTAACTTTTCTAAAGTTATATGTACTTTCTAAGTATATCTTGGACACCAATGACTGAAGGTGAAAGAAAACATCTTGAGGAAACCTGGACTTTTAAGTCTGAAATCGCCAACCCGCATTGAGCAAGCGTGGTGATTACGCTCAATCCTTATCTGTGTGAGTGGAGACCTGTGCCCAGCAGTGGGACAGTAAAAAGGTTGATAATGATGAAACTAATTTAATTTTATCTTCTGTCCTTTTCTTAATGAAATAGAAAGGAGGCGATGGACTGAACTTATATTTAACTTAGTTTATGAACAAGAAAATCCGTGCCATTGTGTGTCTTATGATTTCCACAAAAACGATTTTGAGGGAACAAGCTCCTATACAGTACGCACCGCACTCACACGAATGATATACGTTATGTTTTGTAATGCGAAACCTGAATATAGTTTGCTCAGAATAAGCAACTGAATCGATTTCGATTCCAATAATTTTTACACCATGTTATATTTTTTACAAATACATTTAGAAATTGTTGCAAGAGTGGTTACCGAGCGGTTACGATAGATAGATAGTACTTGCGCCGCGCGCACAGCTGACGCCAGAGGTCAATAAGCGCGCTCGCCCGCCCGTGCGAAGTTTTAACCATATTTTTGTTGGGACAACCAAAAAGAATAGCAAGCTCATTACTGTGGTTTTCCACGATATCTTTTTGAAATTTCGTATATAGATTCTTTATTTAAAAATACTGGACACGTGTTTGGGGTTTCGTATAAACAAAAAATAATGTTGTATAATGAGCTTATTACTAAATTCTCATAACAACAGCTACTTCTCGGTGGTAGGCCATAACATCGGCTGCCGGCAGAAGTTACCACCCACCAGACAAAGTCTTGCCGCCAAGCGATTCGTCGTGTTCCGGCATGATGTCTGGTGAAGCTGTACGGAGGACGGGTCTCCGCAGTTGTGTTGCGATGTGTGCCTGATACAGTGCGCCAAATGTTGTTGTGTCGGCAGTTTGGTCTTGAAGGGTCTACTAATCAGTCTCCCTCTAGCGTAGCGGTCGTGTTCTTTCGTTTAACATTGCATCACCGCGCTCAACTGCCGTCTTCCTTCCTATTCACTCAGTATTTTGAGTGAATAGGCTCTTACTAAACTAGCGTGCTTTACTATCAACGATTGCATCACTGCTTACCATCAGGTGGGATTGCTTAGATGTGGTTAAAAAAAACAAGTTTTTTATTGTGTTTTTATCTTCTTAAAAAAATTGTTGTGATTGCAGATTTCCTAAAAGCCCGCGAGATCTGGCTAGATAATCCGCTAATGTACGTGGATGCTGACACCATTGAACAGCTTGTCAACGAGTACTACAAGACGATCATCAAGTGCGTGCGCACCTTTCAGGACATGCCCAAAGTGCAGCACGTTGCCCTTAAAATACGGGTACGAATATTACGTCTTTCCATTATCTAGGTAGAAAGTAAGAAAGAAAATACATTTATTTAGCACAGACTAAAAGACGCACAATACATCACATAACGAGAAACATTAAAAAGTAAAAAATAGTAATAATAAAATAAAGTAAATCGTGATAAAACAAATTAATATAGAAAACTAGCAGGAAAGTGTGCCTCCCGGCTGCGCCAAAAAGGCCCAGTTCAGCAAAAATGCCAGACAACTAGTGCCTGACGCTGGTTTTCAACTGAACCTGATGTAAGGCGACGGATGTAAAACAGTTGTATACAGCAACGTGACTTGTGTATGCCAAAAAAAAAAAAAAAGAACAAAAATAAAATAACTTAAATTTATGATATATACAAACAATGACGTATGTATATGTATAAAAATGTGATTATGGATAGTAAAATATAGACAAAACTATACCAGTAAATAAATAAATAAATAATTTAATGGAAGACAATTTTATGCACGTTAAATATAAATTGTGCACAACTATGTCGACAACTTTGGTTCTCTGCTGGATCACCTCAGACAGACTCCAAGCTTAGCAGTCTATGTTTTAGTAGAGTTTATTGTCATCAAACGGACAAACAGCCAGACTCCGAGGCGCTACGAAAATAAATACGACACATTATAAAAGTTATTTTATACTTAATACTACACATTTCAAAAGCCTGGAGTACAGGCGTAGAGTAGCCAGCCTTTCGGTCTTCTATAGGATGCATTCTGGTGAGTGTGCAAGAGCATTGCACGGTTTAATTCCCCCATCTCCGTTCCATCATCGGACGACCCGTCGTACGGCGACTTTCCACCCTTACGTTGATAACACTACTACGATCCGGACGAAGCGTTTCGCTTCTTCTTTTATACCACGTACATCGAGGGACTGGAACAATTTGCCGGCGGCGGTGTTTCCGTCACACTACAATTTGAGTGTCTTCAAGGCTAGAGTGAATAGGCACTTAATAAACTAGCGCGCTTTACCATCAACGATCGCATCACTGCTTACCATCAGGAGGGACTGCGGTCAAGCGCTAGTTTATGATTTATATAAAAAATAATTACTATTAAGCGAAGTCTTTAGTTGTTTTATTTTTCAAAGTTACTAAATAGTAGTAGTTGTCTTAGTCTTGACCTTAATCACGCCATGGAAAGTATTGTATTTGATAGGACGAGCATTCTCCGCATATGCTTCTTGATGCATGTTGGGTCAGGTTTTGAAGGCAAATGGATTATAAGTGAAGGGAAACTCGGACACTGGCACAGGTCCACACTTTAATATTGTGCGCATAATAAGTGAATTATGGTGATGACCACAAAACCTGATGCGAACTGTTTCGGTATGCATCCAGTCAGCGGGGTAATGACGCTAAAATAACATAATTATTGACAGGCAAACAACATTATGAATCAATGGATTAGCATCCTTTTAAAATGATTCAGATTGTAATTGTGTGTTACAGAATTAGAGTACAGAGCATCAAAGAATCAATAACAACACATTGAATCGAAAAATATGTATTTACAGGATTTTATAGACGAGTTTCGACCACTGATTCCTATAATACAAGCAGTGAGGAACCCTGGCATGAAAGAGCGGCATTGGAATGAGTTCATGGAAAAAGCTGGTAATATAGCATATCTTAATACACCCACTCACCTAGCATAAAGTTCTTGATATCCACCTCGACATTTCTTCTGCGCAAGCACGGAAGCGTAGACTGGTTTCTGTGAGTACATGCATTTCAACCATTGCAACCCAAGTGTCAAAGTAAAGACCACTTTTGTCGTCTGATGAATATAAACATTTCTTCTCATAGCCATCATGCTTAAGATGGTAGAAATATTTCTACAATTTGTCACTTTATATATTCTTCCGTCTGCAAAAGTCGTCCACATTTTGCCAGCCCCGTCATCAGATGTAATAGATACCAATTCAATAAAATAAATAGGAGATCAGAAATGGCAAAGAGTTGCAATAAATATTCAATTTCAACGAAGAAAAGTACTTCTGGTTGTTTCTTCCAAATTTAGTGACTTTGTCACCTATGTTCAGACGCTGGGCTCTAACAATCAAATTTTTGACATAGAAATGTAACGACTCCCGATACCAGAAGGACTAACTTTTGAATAGAAAGAAGTCTTGACAGTTTTCGAATGCAAGAATTGTGATAACACACTCCACTTTATCGTCAGGTATAACCGTAACAATGAACGAAAAGCAGACCTTCCAAATGTGTATAAAGCAAGGAGTGGCCGAACACGGGGAGCTGATCGCGGAGATAGGGGAGCTCGCCAGCAAGGAGTACGTCATCGAGCAGTCTTTGGACAAGATGCAGACAGAGTGGGCCAACAAGGTGCTGGAGATGAACCCCTACAAAAACACTGGTAAGCGACTATTGCGTGATAACATCTTTTTAAATATTTTAAACCACTTACCAAAAAAAATGCGAGGTTTTGCTCTCTGATGAGTTATTTTGATCGTCGATATTTCGATGATCACTTGTCTGGCTCGAATTCATAATTTAAGTTGTAATGTGTGGAAAGGGTGTATACATAGATACCAATGGCACGACTTATTTGGATGATATGAAACTATATCAGAAGGGTTTTTTAATTCTTTATCTACATGTTGGGAAGTTATAAGAATGAAAAATATTTTAAATCATAAGTGCGAGAAGTCACTGTAATTTCGGCGTCTTTTTAAACAACTCCAAAAAAAGCAGGTTCTGTATTCGTTTGATTATTTTTTTCTTGCTTTAACTCCGTCATCTATAAACCGAGTTTAAAGCAAATGGATTATAGATGAAAAGAAACTCTGACACTGGCACAGGTCCACACTTTAATATTGCGCGCATAATAAGTTAATTTTGGTGATGATCACAAAACGTCAAATCTCACGTTCTTATTGCAATTTTCTTTCCATATTTCGTCAGTCAATTATGATTGCATCGTTTGTGATGGGGGCGAGCTTATGACCATACCAAAAACCGTTGAATGCCACAATATAATTTATATTTTCTCTCAGGTACCTATATTATGAAGATCGCAGACGAAACCTTGCAGCTACTTGATGAACATCTGCTAGGGACTCAGCAGCTAGGCTTCAGTCCTTTCAAGGCGGCGTTCGAGCTTCGAATCCAGGAATGGGATGATAAGCTTCGCCTTACACAAAAGGTGGTGGATGAATGGATCGAGTGCCAAAAGTAAGTAAAAATCTTCAAGCGATTCCTAGTAATAGTAGTTTAGTGCTGGGCGTCCGACGTATCGCTCAGACAGACCAAACCTTTCCAGGAACTATTTCCGAAGCCACTCCAAACTAACCCTTGCGGTACACATCTAGGTCATCTCGCCGTATGTTTCTTGGCCAGCCTCGTCGGTGCCATTCATCTTATTCATACACATAATTTGTACAGACTTACATTAATCTTAATCTTAGATTCTATTTTTAAAGATAACCGTTCACACAGAGAATGGATGTACCTGGAGCCCATCTTCACTTCGGAAGACATAGCGCGGCAGTTGCCCATGGAAACCAAGAAGTATGGCACGATGGAGAGGATTTGGAGACGTATCATGGCCAGCGCAGTCGCCTGTCCAAAGGTAGGTTGACTCTGGAATTATAATTTACTGATTCGCGTTAAATTTTACCCTCGATTCCGGCGATGGACGAAGAGAAAATCAGATTAGATGAATGTGATTTTACTAATTCTCTATGTGATGTCGAAAATTATTCCACGGGAATTGCGCACTTATCTCAAATGCCTATGTTACTCCTTATAACACCGAGTTATTGCCATTTTATTTATCCTACATAGTACATAGTTATCATTTCAGCCCGGTATCACCTACTGTTGGGTATACCCTGTTTCTTCTCTTCTGTGTGTCTCTCATCTAGATGCTTCCAGTGACTGATGATATTGATAACCCTGATTTCTTTGACCTTACCGTGATCGCTATACCACCACAACTTTACTCTATCGGCAATCTCTTCGTCTAGCTGGATGTTCTGCCCAACTTCAATTGATGCGCTTTGCTCTGTTGCTGATATTATAGACTTCAGCCGATGCCGGATTTTGATATTGTTCTCATGCCGCAAAACTAATAGATAAAAAGTCATGAAACTCTTGTTTCGTGTAGTCTGACAGATTGACCGATGCGTTTTTAGGTACACAACTCGTAAACGGAGGGCGGCCGCAGCGCCTGACTTTGCGCACGAAGAGATGCACACGCGGAGGATATCTCGCGTGTGCTGTGATCTTAACCTCGCAGCTAGGTGCCGCGCGCGCCGCCCGGCGCGCGAGTACTATGATATTGTTCATAAAACTTAATATACATCTTTTGCTAATTTTAAGGAGGGTAGATAATGCTTTTTTTTTAAACTAGTAATCAAGTATGTTCTGTTATTGATTCATAGCCACACATTTGCGCACTGCAAAAAAAACCTGTAGGTATTACTACGGAATATACCTAATACAAATTCTATACTTCTATATTCATGAGTGTTTAACTTTTCTTTCTAAATTCGCAGATAATGATAATATGTCCAGACAGTCGTTTATTGGACAGTCTTCAGGAAGCCCTCCACCTGCTGGCCGTGGTTTCCCGCGGACTCAACGAGTACATGGAACTGAAGCGGCTGCGGTTCCCGAGGTTCTTCTTCCTAAGTGATGATGAGCTATTGGAGATTCTGTCACAGTCCCGAAACCCTAGAGCCGTGCAGCCTCATTTGAGGAAGTGCTTCGAGAATATTGCCAAGGTGAGTCTGACAAACGATTATGGACTTTATTGCAATAAAATTTAACAGTAAATGTTTTGACACAGACAGGATGCCTGACACCTGACGTTTAGGCATCCCTAAGCTTTTTAGTAGAAAAACAGATTACATGAGCGTTTTGTCTCGATTTGAGTCGATATTATTCCACTCTGCTTTTATTTATTGGGCAGTTAGAAATCGCTACTGAAACCGACCCGTGTAAGCCTTCTACCTCTTTGTACACGGAGAAAATTTTAAAGAAATCCTACCGTTCCCTCGCATAGTTGTCTTATATTCTTTAATGTGTTCGAATTTTTCTACAATTTTTTCATTGTTATTCAACATTATTTTTTGTTTAAGCGAAACCCGAAACACGTGTCCAGTATTTTTAAGTAAAAAATCTATGTACAAAATTTCAAAAGATATCGTGTAAAATCACAAAGTTATGAGCTTGTTATCCTACTTGGCTGTCCCAATATAAATATGGCCCACGCTCCGCTTGGGCGGGCGACCGGTGCGTTGACCTCTGACGTCAGCTATGCGCAGTACTATGATCTATCGTTATATCTCGTCGTATAGCTGCGTCGGGCGCTCTGTAACCACACTGCAACAATTTCTTAATGTATTTGGGATAAAATATAACATGGTGTAAAAATGATTGGAATCAATTCAGTTCCTTACTACAACTACAACTATATTCAGGTTTCGTATATACAAAAAAATACTTTGTATAAAATGTCGATCAACAGTCTGATTCTGTAAGCACATCTTATCGTGAAAATTAGTTGAAGCGAGGTGGCGTGTGCTGCCATTCCCAGTAATGCTAGGGGTTTACAACATTGAAATCTTATTCTTCGCTAAAACACTTAACTTTTCACTCAACCGCCCCTAATACCTGACCTGCGTTTCACACGGCTTTTTTTTTCACAATATCAAAACTTCATCACTATACATTCCTTTTTTTATAATTATAAACTACTGCTTGACTGCAATTCCACCTAAAGCCTATTTACTAAAAAAAAAACTGTGTGAGAAGGAAGGAAGACGGCAGTTGAGCGAGGTGATGTGTTGTCAATGTTAGACCAATGTAAAACAACATAGCCAACAATGTTGCGCCAGAGGGAGATTGATCTGGAGACCCACCATGACCATCCAGACACAACAACATTTGGCGCAACGTACCCGGAACACATCGCAACACAACTGCTTAGACCCATCCTCTGTACGGCTTTACCAGACATCATGCCGGAACAAATGCAATATATAATTATGGTAAAATCCGCATCAAAGTTGCAGAGCATAGAATAACAACGCGATCACTTAGACGGATACTTAAATTTACTCTTGCATCATTATAATAAGGTATATATTGGAATGACTAATGACAATGATGTTGTGGTTCCAGGTGACCTTTCAACCGGACTTGCAGATCACACATATGCACTCCAGCGAGGGTGAGGTTGTTGAGCTCAAGTACAAGTTTTACCCCACCTCGAATGTAGAACAGTGGCTGCTTTTGCTTGAAGACACCATGAGGCATTCAAGTAAGCATCTAGACAACACAATAAACCACGTCCATGTACAGAAAGAAAGAAACTTAAAGTGACTTGAACGGCGTTTTTTATAGCTGTAAGCCCTAGGCCACTTGCGGACCTTTATAGATCTATCCGAGGTTATAAACCGCCTGGGCGACATTTTTCTGTAAAAAGTACGATGATAAGCTGCAGGATCAAGGGGAACTAGGAATCTATGATGTAGGTATGTACTTACGACTCCGCCCCGTGTACTGGTGGCTGCTGCTCGATTCACTCACACAATCACAGTGCACTTATGTAGTTTTTAGTTTTATGGGTGCCCAGTCACTCCCTACAGGGGTTAGTGTACATTTTCAAGATTTGATCAAGTTCGGACATGAGTTTTAATTAGTGACGCGATTTCGCACTGGCGGTCGGGGGTAGGGCACAGGAAATTGCAAACTCAAACAAAAGTATTTGTTACGACTCGTGTAGGAAGATGACAAACCCAATTGATCACTGTAAAAAAATTAAATGTATATGGCCTATTCCACAAACGATGAGACGCTCAATATGCTCAATAGTGTCCTGTGTGTCTTATCAGCTAAACGTTACAGGAACTGATGAACGTTGGTGATGACGTCAGACAAATTTAAAAATATAACTAACTAAATGAAAAAAGTCCTATACGGGACCAAAATGCTATTGGCATGATGCACGATGACTTACAACCTTCTTGGCGAGACCTTTCCCAATTTTATTCTAAAGAAAATTAAAACTATTTTATTGTAAAAGAAGCCAGAAGACCCTCATGCTTCTAGTTTTTTTTTATCATTATAAACCAATGCTTGACCGCAATCCCGCCTGATGTTAAGCAGTGATGCAATCGTTGATGGTAAAAAGTGCTAGATTATTCACTCTAGCCTTGAAGACACTTAAATTGTAGTCAGACAGAATCAACGGCGCTGGTCGGTAGGCGCTTGTGCCATAATTATGCACTTGCCAATGCTGATGCTGCTATCACACATGTTGTTTTTAAATTTAACTTGTAAACACCATTTATCAAATATGCAGTGGCTACTATATCATTCTTCTTATTTCGAATATAGCAATTGTTACTTTCAAACACAATTTTGTTGCCGTTTTTTATAAGCTCGCTTGCTAACAACAGGTTTGTTGACAATTTTGGAATACATAACACATTCTTGACAGTAATGTCGTAGTTGAGATCTGAAGTTATTTTCACGGCCCCGTTTTCATTCGATGTCATACGAGTATGTGCGCTTGCACCAGAGTCAATATACCACTCACTTTTATTATACTGTCCACTTAAGAATATCGTACTAAACGCATTCGTTTGTTTATTTTTCTGTAATAACGGACATTGATTTCTAAAGTGTCCGACCACCATTTTCGATTCTCCTTTAGACGCCATAGACTTTTGTCGTTGTTGATGGCCATTTGTATTTAAAGTGTCGTGGGACGGCTTCGAGAACGTTCTATTTGCAGCGAATGCAGCGCCCCTGGTGCCCAAATCTAGAAAAACTTCCAAATCTATCAATTTCGATTTTATAGAATCTGTGGTAATCTGTATTCCAGAATGTGCGATTGCCATGATCATTGGAGAATACTTTTCTGGCAAACCTGCTAATAATAATGATCCTATACATTCATCTGTTATGGCGAACCCGGTACCTTTCAATATTTGTGCTGTCTCGACGACTTGTGTTACATAATTAGTCATAGAATCACAGTTTTGCCTGATTGAAATTAAATGTCGCAGTAAAGACATTTTTTTTTAATAACCGGAGTCATTAAACATGTTTTTCAGCTTTGTCCACAGCTTAAACGAGGTTTTCGTTTCCTTGATATGAACATACAGCTCTCAGCTCTCTCTCTCTCAGCTCAGCTCTCTCTTACAAGGGTTCCGTTTTACCATTCAGACGTACGGAACTACTTCCGTAAAAACGTCTCTCAAATTCTGATACTCGTTGTTCAGACTATTCTCTTGTCCCCAGTTCGGCTGACTCTGATCGACGGCCTCATAGAGTTGTGGCAGATTCCTCGCGCGGAATGGGTACTAAACTGGCCCGGTCAGGTTGTGATCGCTGGATCGCAGACTGCGTGGACCGCCGGCGTCGAGAACGCCATCGAAGAGTTCCGCCTGGAGGGCTTCTTTGAAGAGAACTTGATACAGGTGATCAACGTCATTATTGGTCTGTGAAATGAAATGAAATCGCTTATTATACAAGTAGGATCACTGATCACTTTTACACGCCATATTTTTTTAAACTAGCTTGAGTCGGCATTTCCTAACCCACTATCTCTGAGAAGAAAAGCCGAAACAAACTCAGGGATCATCGTCTTTTTTCCACACATTAAAAATGATAATGTTTACAATAACAATATGTGTTTGCTTTGTACATAACAATCAATTTACGTGTTTTAGAAAAAGCAGTGATTAAAATGTCATAATTATAGCATAATTACGCATATTGCTTAATGACCTTGCTTAGCAGAGCGAACAGCTCAATCCCAAGCTTTATTGTGTTTTAAATAATCCGAGATTTTATAATACCCCTTTTTGCAAAGTTTGGTCTTAATACAGGTTTTAAATCTTTTAATGGGTATTTTTCGAATGTCGCATGTGAACATTTGCAAGACAAAAGTCTCCCTACCAGGTTAAAAGCTTTTAAGGACCAGTTTTTGTGCACACCGCTATTTCAAGGGTCTGCCTGGATGTCTGTTGCCCGATGGGGCCGACTGGTTTTCGAGAGGCGACCACGCACCAGAAATCGCAGCGTGGGTAGGCCCCCGACTAGATGGACCTACGACCTGATGAAGGTCGCGGGAAACCGCTGGATGCTTAAAGCGGAGGACCGGTCGTCGTGGAGAACCTTGGGGGAGGCTTGATTCGGAATTCAAATAGGCACTAAGCAAGACAACTGTCAGTGCATAAATATCGTTATATTCTCGGTCGGTCGGCAGCTGGACAGCCTTCGCGCGCTGGTGAAGGGCGATCTGACGTTCTTCCAGCGCGAGGTTCTGTGCGCGCTCATTGTGATCGAGGTGCACGCGCGTGACGTCACGCGCACGCTCGTCGACGAGAACGTGCGCAACATGTCCGACTTCCAATGGATCTGCCAGTTGCGGTCAGTCAAAACAAATTTCAAATTGTTTATTTCAATTTGCCTTTATAGGAATACAAAATAATTCATATGTATTTTAAAGACCTGTCATTTTTACTAAACAGCCTTCGTGGTAGAGGAGGCTGTCGCTGCGCAAGGAGGCGCGGGTGCGATCCCCGCGCAGTTAATATATATATGAATATGAATATTTGCACTGATCTGGTCGTGCCTCGTAAAGCACATTAAGCCGTTTGTCCCGGTTGCCATATGAATAGCCGTTACGGGTTGTTGGAGCCCTCAGAAGTCCAACAAAAGGTCTAACTGCAGTGCTTCGATATCACCTTCGGGTTGTGGAGGTCAGACGGCAGTCGCTTCATGGAAAATAAAGTTTAGCCAAATGAGCAGTTAGACTGATAAAGTGGAGGTGCTCGGACTCTAAAACTGAAAAAGCTTCCGATGCGACTGGGATTAACGCTGATATGATGATGACTAAACAAGATGATTTGTGACAAACTATGTAAAATTCCCAAAACCCTTAAAACGGCAAAGGAAAGCGTGATGAAACCGACGTTTTGAAAAACCGAACAATTCAAACAGTACTGGGGTCGCGTCATAGATTTTAGCCACTACCTCTCTTAGATCTGATACTCCCATTTCAGAATTCCAGCTATCGGGACACTAAGAGCTAGGCTAGAAGTTTACTCTAGGCTTTTAAATATTTATCTTCTGTCACGTAAAACTTTAATTTGAATAGCGCGAAGCTACTATGCTGCTCCGGTGTTGTGACGTCATATCGCTGCAGTTTTGTCTGTCTAACAAAGATTAAAACCGCAAACAACAAGTAGAGGGAATACGCAATGAAATGGACGCATTGAGAAACAAGGCAAGGCAAGCCGGCTGTCGCGAGCCGTCATTTTTATGGGTTTGTCTTTGTTCATCAGTGTTGCCAATAACCAAACGACATGAATATTTTCATGCAAAAATTCTAAGATATCAGTCAGTGTCACTTTCACATAGCGTCCACTTTATGACGTATTCTCCCTACTGTACGATGGACCTGATTTTTAAATTGTTTTTTTTTTTTTTTAATTCATACTAAAACGTTCATAATTGCAGGTACTATCAAGTAGTAAAGCCGATGTGGCCACTGGAACCCGACGAGACGCCGGAGATCTACCAGGACGAGGTCAGGCTGGATACGAGCATGTACTACCGCCAGTTCAGCCTAAACACCTGCGATGTTAAGGCTCTAAACTCCGTCTTGATGTACCAGAATGAATATCTGGGAAACAGGTGTGTTAAGTATGTATGTGTGTGTGTATGTGTTGCATATTTAAAATTTGTAGGTCAGTGGCTGTGTGTGTATGTTGAAGGAAATATGATTCCTAACTGTAATAAATGTGACTTTATAGAATTATAACCTTACAAAAGCACGGGCGCAAGCAAAAGCACAGGTCCGTTCATGTGTGGAGTACTGCAGCCACATTTGGGCTGGTGCTGCAAAATGCCACCTGGCTACTTTGGATTAAGTGGAGAGGCGTGCGAAGTGGCTAATTGGCGACACAGATTTAGCTCAAAACGTTCTACAAAGCCTGGAGCACAAGGGAAGAATAGCTAGTCTGTCGGTGTTCTATATGAAGCATTTTGGAGAATGTGCGAGGGAATTGCATGATTAGTACCCCCATCTCAGTTCCATCATCGGACGACTCCTCGTCGTAGGGCGAGTTTCCATCCTTACGTTGTTGACACCACAACGATCCTAACGAAGTATTTCGCCTCGTCAGTTATACCGCGTACATCGAGGGACTGCAACAATTGCAACAAAGCGGCGGTGTTTCCGTTGGGCTACAATAATACAATTTAAGTGTCTCGAAGGCTAGAACAGGCTCTTACTAACTATAAGGTGGGATTGCGGTCAAGCACTAGTTTATAATTTACTAGCGGCCTCAAGCAACTTCGTTCGCGTGGAGTTGGGTATGGTCCGTTCCTATTCGAGTGTGTAGCTTGGGAGGAGCAGCGCCGTGTCCTCATAAACGAAGTAGGAGGCGACCTGACGCTGCCGGCAGTAGTGCGGAGGATGGTCGGCAGCTCAGAGTCGTGGGACGCGGTGGTGTCCTTCTGCGAGGACGTGATGTCGCAGAAGGAAGCTGCGGAACTGGAGAGGGAGATATCAACTCCCTTCCCGGGCCGCAGAAGACGCACCGGGCGCCGAGGAAGGGCGGATAACGCCCTCTTCCGCCCCCCATGAATGGGTCCAGGGGCGAGGGACATGGGGCAGTCCCCGCCCCCCATTTTGTGGACCCCGAGACGGAGGCGTGCGCGAGTGTCGGCGCGCGCCTTTGAGGTGATGCACGGGGTAGTTTAACACCCCACTACCCCGTGCAGGAGACGAGGCCCGGACAGACCGGGACAGCACGAGGGTGTGGGGCCGTGGAAGAATTTAGACTCCCGCGGCCCCACGCGCGCTCGTGATAGAAGACACACCGGGGTGGTTTTAGTCAGTAAAAGTCTGACATACCCCGTCGCCCACCCCAGGGCGGCGGGCATCCTATGAGGATTTCCACCCCGGAAAAAAAAAATGGTCCGTTCCTATTGGTCGCAGCGTGATGTTATATAGCCTTCCTGGATTAATGGGCTATCCAACGCAAAAGAATTCTTCAAATCGATCCAGTAGTTTCTGTGATTAGCGCGTTCAAACAAACAAACTCTTCAGCTTTATATATTAGTATTGATATAAAAAAAAAAACACCATATCATAAATACAATAGTTGAGATATTAAAAATTGCAAGACCGATAAGCGGCCCATTGTATATTCTGTGGTTTTTAAGTAATTTTTAAGTTAAATATTTTAGTGGTGTTTGAATAAAATTTCGTTCGTTGGGAAGCTTTCCCCATTAAAAAAAATTCTAAGTGCCATCCTAATGAATGGATTTGTGATGGACATGGGATTTACATCTATATTAGCGAAATGTAGGTGTATACTATTCACATCTACCCCTAACTTTACTGTTAATACATTCAATATGGTCACTTGGTGGCTTATTTTTCTAGTTTAGGTGTGTTATGCTGTTGTAGCGCGTAGGTCGTGTCGCGTAATTAAAACTCAGATAAATCGAACTTTGTGTATTGCACG
The DNA here is from genome assembly GCA_037179545.1 of Sesamia inferens. NCBI lineage: Eukaryota > Metazoa > Arthropoda > Insecta > Lepidoptera > Noctuidae > Sesamia > Sesamia inferens. Next base: position 6,779,660 of record CM073935.1, on the reverse strand, counting down.
AATGTAAAAGAGTACAATGTATTTGACGTGTACAATGACGTGATACAAGAGTGTGAACAAGGAATGGACTGTAATGTAATAATGATGTAGAATATAATAATAATGTGTCTTACAAGCTATGCACTCACTTAAATACTAACTATCTCTAAATAATAGTGGGGTAACCAATAGCAAATCAGCTTGCTGTCCTGCGGAAGTCCACGCGGTATTGCGTGCGCTCTTGATGCTGATTCGTTGATCGAGGCAGGCCGCGGCGTATGATTGGTTAATGGAGAAAGCGCGCCAGTTCAGTCTTCACGTGCTGGACGATTCGCTATAGTTCCCACGCACATTGATCGTTGGTCACAGATGTTGTTGATGTTGAGATTTATGTGAACCCTCGCTGCGGGAGTCAGGGTCGCAGGGACGCGCGCCATGACTTCCGCGTTTCTGGTGTGATTTACAGTCGACCTTTGTGTAGCGCCTGCTACACTGTGATCTGGTGTGATTTATAGTCGACCTTTGTGTAGCGCTACCTACACTGTAATGACAATAAACGCATTTATCCTTTTTTTTAACATTATAAACTAATGCTCAACTGCGATTCCGCGTGATGGTAAGCAGTGATGCAATCGTTGATGGTAAGGCGCACTAGTTTTTTTAAGACACCATTCTCTGTAGCTATGGAGACACTTAAATTGTAGTGAGACGGAAAGACAGCCGAAGCCAAATCTTTCCTGTGCGGTATAAAAGTCGAGACAAAACGCTTCGTTCGAATCTTAGCGGTGTCAACAACGCAAGGGTATCAAGATATCGTAGAGGGGGTACTTTCAGTACGACAGGTCGTCTTACGATTCTTTCTCTATGTATGTAATTCCAGCGGCCGTCTGGTGATAACTCCACTCACGGATCGCTGCTACCTGACTCTCATGTGCGCGATGCATCTCAAGTTCGGAGGGGCCCCCGCCGGGCCCGCCGGTACTGGCAAGACTGAGACAACCAAGGTAAATTATAAACTGGTCTAAACTAAAGGAGGGGGAAGACTATCGTGGCGGCGATCAGCGACGATCTCTCGCGTCCGACTCTCGTCCAGACCATGGTGCGGAGCGAGAGTGCATGGCAGGCCGTTACCTCCTTCTGCTAATCAGTGATCTAGCATCACTGAAGGGATGGGAATAAAGGAGTAGACGGAGCGCGTGAAGGAGCCGGAATTCCAGCGCCCTCACGCCTTTAGCCGCCGCAGGAGACGCCCTGGTCGGGAGACAACATCGAACTCCCAGTCACCGTAAGCCCGGGCGGGCATACGGGCTGCGAGCAGTGGAGTTAATTACCAGGCTGGAGTCGTCGGCGCGTTGTGTTCCACACCCGCCTCAAAGAGATGTCAGCACATCGTGACAGGGCCACGAAGACCGATGCCTCCTGGGTCAAGCTTGCGGGTTGGTTAAAAACGAAACCGTAGTTCTGGCCTACAGGCAAGTGAAGGAACACAGGTGGCTTTTACTAAGTAAAAGTTTGACACGCCCTTCCGCTCCGCCAAAATCAGGAGAGGTCATTTGATGATTTTCCATCACAAACAAAAAAAAAGGGGGGGGGAGGGACTAAAGTAATGACGGGTGGACTGTGTGACATATGATATGGCTAGAAAGGGGGTGCCTATTTGGATGAGTAATAGTCATATCTGCCTCCGAAGTTAACCCGTATTTTATAAGGAGAGACTGCCTCTCTGGCCTCCACAATTCAGTTACTGGATAACACGATACCCGTTACTAAGGGCTGGTTGTATACAAACGCCATATGCGAACAAAGCGTCATATTGATGTCACATGGATGCTACATCTCGCAAGCAGAGTTTACCGTACAACTTGCATACATACAACTTCCCAACATCAACCGTTGGGCAAGTGCCCGCTATACACAACACCCGTCCCCGATAATGGAAGACTAAAGAATTGGAAGATGATCCCATCATAGTCGGAAAAAAGGTTAAGCAGATGATGATGGGCTAGAATGAGCTGGTTCATACGATATTTTTTGCTGATCAGTTTTATTCAGTTTCATTGCTAACCAATTCATTACTCTAAACAGGATCTTGCGAAGGCGATTGCGGTGCAGTGCGTCGTATTCAACTGCTCTGATCAGCTCGACTTTATGGCTATGGGGAAGTTCTTCAAGGGACTGGCTGCGTAAGTACATAGTTTATATTGTAGTAGTGGAGCAAATGCTGTGACGCTATTTTGTAATGGCGGCACGTGGCAAGTGTAGTTTTGGAAAGTGGGGATTACCGAACGGTCACTTCGCATTGAGACGCGGACCAGGGTACGTCTCCGGAGCGAAACTGTCGGTTTGCCTATTTAAATTGTTATGATCAAGATTGAAGGGTATATTAACACTTTGTGCTTTAATTCAAAACTTCACCTACGAAATGGAACACCTATATCACTACATCAAGATGATGACGGACCCTACCGCTCCGCCGTCGCTGAAGTCGTCATATCTATTTAAGCCCCGCTGTTTGACCTGCACAAGTTTCGAACCCGTGGATCTTCTGCTCTTAACCCAATTTATTTGGGTTGGACGGAATATGTCTTATTATTCCATAATTTTCTATTAGACGTCCTCTTCAGTCACCCCCTTCTTAATCATCATTCATACATTCCATCCATCGTTTCTTTGGTCTTCTCCTACTCTTAGGGCCTTATCATACTAGCGGATTGCGAGCGTCTTCAAAGCGAAGCGCGCGCGCAGCGAATGCGTCGCGAACACGCCGCGGCTGCTCAGCGAAGACGTCGCGGTTTGCGGCATATTCGCAAGGTTTTCGTCGCGTGTTTGTAGCAAGTTAACGACGCACAAGTACACTCAGTAACAAAATGGATTCTGACGAGGAGATACTGCTGTTGGGGCTTTGTTACTTCGAAGACGCCGCACACTGGTGAAATTCGCTCAAAAATCGGCCAAAATTACGTCAAGCGTGTTATGCCCATATATTGCTGTAATCTGCCTAAAATAATAGATTGAAGGTGTTTAAAACACCTTCAAAACTATTAAATGTATTTTTCATTGATGTATTTAATGTCAATAATATTAGTTAAAAACGAGACAAATAACAAAAAAAAACAATTACGATATAGAACTTATTTCTGGTTCTTTTAAAAGATTTATTACATCTTGAGGATAGGGTTTAACTTGTCTTTTTGGTAGTTTTCTGAGACTTGTGATGTGAGGATCTGATGAAATTAAAAGTTGGTGAAACAAATCTTCCATGGTCTGTTTCCTAGAAAATTTCCGTGTGAAACCTTCACGATATTTTTTAATATCTTTGTTCTTAATTTCTTGGGCCTCTTCAGATAGAAGATCTATTGGAACCACTGCATTCTGTATTATAATATACCCATGGATTAATATTCTGTGAACTGTAGCTGGCATGGATATCATTTCATAAAGACAACAGCGGTTTTCAGGCAGTATATTTTAAATTTTTCCTCATTTATTGCTAGCCCACTAGAAATCGTAATCAAACTAATCCATAGCCTATAAATCTATTGTTTACTTATGCCAGTCAGTTCTGCAGATATTTCGTAATTGCAGAAAAATCGTCGAGCTGAATTTCCATCATTGGTACTCCCATATCCAGGTTTAGGCTGATCTACCAACATACCAAGTTTTGTTTTAAATTCTTGTTGCACTCTTTTTTTTTCTCCAATTAATAATAATAATAATAATAATAATAATAAATTTATTCACCAATAAATATACGAACTACAAAACAACATAAAACATAGTAACTATATAGGTAATACATACGCTACATAATAGGAGCATCTGCAACCGAACTAGGTAAAACCTGTATCTCGGTGTGCAGCGCCAAACCTCTCAGTAAGTTAATATCTTAAAAAATTAATCTAACGCGAACAGCTTTATGTCGATAAAAAGAAAAGCAAAATAATACAAAATAAAATAAACTAAGCTAAAAAGTAAGTTTGTTACAACAATTTTACATAAAACAAAATACAATTAATTAAGCTCAAACTTAGTGAGTTAAATACTAGGAAAGCTAAGTGAGTTGGTGTTTATGTATGGAGAAGGGTGCATGAATGTGTAAATAGTGGTGAGTGTTAGAGTGTGTGTGTTTGGTGTGGAGTTTTGAGTGTACTCAGGTATGTGTGTTTAAGTAATATGAAGATGAAGAGTAAAAAAAGAAAATAATAATAATAAATAAAAATAAAATATCTGAAAAGTTGCCCAAAGGAGCCTATTTACTCTGGTACGATTAACAATTTTTCAGTGTCCTCATATGTTAAGGTCAGCAAGTACTTCTTCACTCTGTCTTTACAACGATCCCCAGTGAGAGGGTAAACGTCTAGAATGTAGTTGATTTTATTATAGACATGGGGACCCAAAAATACAAAGAATCTTCTGATAAAGGAAGTTTCAGGTTTATGTTCACGAGTGCAAACTATTTGTTTCCTACGCCTATGTTTGTAGTTGGGGTCATATGCTATGTTTCGGTGTTGCTTTAGAACTACTGTCAGTATATAGAGCTGTCTAACAGTAAGTACTTCACAGTATTTATAAAGCAACGTCGTGGAAAATAGTCGAGGCTTGTAAGCGCAAATCTTTAGTATTGTGCGTTGAGCAATCTCAGTAGGTTTAATTATAGTTTTGGGAGCTCCTCCCCATGATGAAATGCAATACGTTAAAACTGACTGACATAAGGCAAAATAGATTTGTTTCAATAACATAGGATCAACCACATGACGCAGCCTCTTAAATACATAAATAAGTTTTCTGACTCGAGCGCTAAGTAATTTTATGTGATCTTTGAAACTGAGATGGCGGTCGAAGAGGATCCCTAAATATTTTATTGTAACAACGCGTTCGATTGGATTACAGGTACAGTGTGTGTCTAGGGAACATTGGTGAGGGACTATGTTATAGTTGCTCCCTGGTTGTGTTGATTGCCGTATACTGAAAGTTAGGTATTTCGTTTTTACAGTATTCAAGGTCAAAAGATGAAGCCCAAGCCATTGGTTTACTACATTAAACCCATTCTGCGCAGCATTAAAGGCCTCATCCCAGGTATTGGCAGAGAAAAGAAGAGCTGTGTCATCAGCGTAAGATATGATGTCGCCATTGGGCACGATGATGCTAGTAAGATCGTTTATGTAAATAAGAAAGAGAGTAGGCCCCAAAATACTGCCCTGGGGAATGCCAAAAGACACTGGAAGATCAGCGCTAACATGACGCCCTATTCGAACACACTGCGTCCGCCCGGTTAGATAGCTTTCGAAAAGCCGGAGTTGAATTCCTCTCACTCCAAGCTTTTCCAGCTTGGTAATTAATATGGGAATAGAAATAGTATCGAATGCTTTTTTTAGGTCCAGGAAGATAGCTAAGCATTTCCGCCCTCTGTCTAAGTTAGTACCAACATATTCAGTTAAATAATAAACAGCATCATCGGTTGATCTATTTGTTCTAAAGCCAAACTGATTGTTTGCAAGCAATTTATTTTTTTCCAAGTATTTTGTGAGTCTATTGTTAATTATCTTTTCGAGGAGTTTTGAGATAGCGGGTAGAATAGAGATTGGGCGATAATTAGAGATGTCATTTTTATCACCGCCTTTAAAAATCGGGCGGACTTCAGAACTTTTCAATTGGGAAGGGAACTGACCCGTCTGAAGGCATTGATTAAAAATGTAAGTAAGCGCCGGGACAAAGAACTGAACGTGTTTCTTCAAAAATTTATTTGACACATTATCGCGGCCCACCGTACATTCTGTCTTTAGACTCATCACCAGACGAAAGACCTCATTTTCATCCGCTTCCTCTAACACAAACGAGTTTAGTTGAGTACTAGTATAGAGGGAATCCGTAAATAACGGGGATGCAGCATCAACTGTATTGTGAAGGTTCAAGCATTCTTCAGCTAAGGTCCGGCCTATATTTACAAAAAACTTATTTATAGAGTCCAGGGACTTTTCAGGTGAGGAGCCAACCTTGAGAAGATGGTTCGGGTGACTAGAGGCTTTATTCAAGCTAGAGATCTCTTTAAGAACTTTCCAGAGCTTTTTTGGATCGTTTTTTGTTTTTTCAACCTCCGATTTCTCATACTCAAGTTTGACTTTCTTTAAAATGTTAGTGCAAAAATTCTACTAAAGTTTTATTTGCTGTTCCTCTGGCTTGCCACTTATAGTTTCAGTTTGTACTACAAGTTTAACATACATTCATAGAATCGGATCCAGCAATGGAGTGATGAAAGTCCTAGAAGCAATCGCTGTTCATCTATAATGGGTCATTTTCACAGTGTTTTTTCCCGAACTTTTGTAACTAAGCGTTGAAATTGTATCTCGTGGTTATTAGATTCACCCGTTGAGTAATAACTCAATAATTCTCTTCGACTAATTGGAATGCTATGCTGGGAACTGCCTCAAAAAATGTACTTTGTAAATTCGTAAACATTGTAAGTTTTGCACTATTTTGTTTAGGTGACGCAGTTAGACGCAGCTAATTTTGGTGTGATATGAAAGCTATAGATATGTTCTTTCGAAATATTTAAAAGAAACGGGTTGAGTGCGATTGAGTATGAACTTTTTCACTGAGTAAAACAAAAAAAAACTGTTAAAAGATAGACGTCTATTCAAACCTACATATCTATTATATGACAAGTAATGTAAACTGTTTAGTAATACAGAAATAATAAACTAACCTGAAGGTATAGAATCCATTACGTTTTACACCAAATATCAACTAAATAAAATAGAAACGTTGTCATTAAACGAAAGCTCAAAGTTGTAATAAATTACTCAACAAGCAAAACTGTTTAAATTGAGTGCTGTGGGTATCTGAATAAAACTGTCAAAGGTTTAAATGGTCATTAATAGACGGCGCCATATGTCTTGTTCCTAAATTAGGTTACTAATTTTGAATCGGAATAACTTTGTTTTTTTCAATTTTGGCCACTAATCACGTAAATTTCACCAGTGTGCGCCGGAGGCGAAAACGGAAGCATTGACGAATTTGGGAAGATACATTATCAATTAATCGAATGGAAGAGAGCGACTACTTTGTGTTGTTTTGCAAACGAATAAAACATAATCCAAAACTTCGTTCCTACCTGCGAATGTCAACAACTACATTTTATGAACTGTTGCATCGAATACACGCTGATATAAGACATGAAGACACACATTTGAGATTATCAGTATCATCTGAAGAAAGGCTCGTAATTACTATAATGTATGTTTTTAACATTAAATACACAGGAGATAATGAATTATACTTCTTTAACATTATTAATCGATTAATCATTAGCTACCTACAAATTATCAACATAACGGCTTAACAGTGGCGATTAAAAAATTTAAAATTATAAACAACTCTGTATCAATATCCGAATCTCCCAATGATGCCATGATGGTGCATACGTCCTTATAGATTCGTGTCTCGTTACTGACTGAAGAGAGGCGGGGCGGACGGGCGGGCGTTTGTACGAGATAGTACAAAATGGCGTCCACGGTGCTATTCGCGGCGAATTCGTTGCGCGTCCGCAGCGCATGCGCGGCGTGTTCTTTGCGCGCCCGCTTCGCTTTGAAGACGCTCGCAATCCGCTAGTATGATAAGGCCCTTATAGCCATCGCCATTCAAACTCAAAACTCTTCTCACATTTTCCTCATGATTTTCTTCATGCTCATACCATGACAACCCAGTTCCACACCGGTTTCGAACCTTGCTCTTGATTAAGTAGGGTTTTGAATAGCGCGAAAATTGTTATTGGGTTTTAGGTAGTCTCGCCTCGTAAAACTCGCGAGCGTTCGCGAGTTGGCGGTTGGCGAATATGTCATTATATCGGACTTGTAGGACCATAACTGCACTGCTTCGATATCGCCTTCAGGTTGTGGAGGACAGACGACAGCCGCTTCAAGGTAAATATCGAAGTTTGACCAAAATCAGCAGTTAGACTGGTAAAGCGGACCCTAGACTCCAAAGCTTAAAGCTTAGGATGCGACTTGTATTAACGCTGAGATGATGATGATTGAACTTGACCATAAATGGGGAAATATACTGTAAAGACATGCTTCAGAAGCGGGGAAAATAACGCCGTAGTGCTTGTTCACGTAGAAACGCGCGGGCGCGGGGGCGGGTTCGGGCGCGGAGACGTTGCGAGTTCGTGTTCACATTAGCCGCCAGGCGTTTGCGCGATTGCGATTCAAGCGACAAGTTCAAACTGGTTGATCTTACCTGACGTCGCGGGGTGATCGCGCGCTTTGCGGCTAGTTTAACGTGAACACACACAAACATCTCTCGCGTTTGTAATTGTAGCGGTCGCCTGCTAGCCCGCTACTTACACCGCACGTGCGTTTCATACGTGAACACTTTGATATTTCGTCATTTGTTTGATATTTCGTGACAGAGCCCGCCACCGCGCCCGCGAGTCTACGTGATCAAGCACTTAGTATGATCCAGTACAAGTTTGTTTAATTAATAATCAACAGTACAGCATCAGTAGTTTATATATACTATTGAGTCAAAACACTAACGAATAGTCACAAAAATAATAGACAGCGGAAACGGAAGTTAACAGGTATTGAATAAAATTAAGAAAAAGTTAATAATAACGCCAGTAATAGTCAATAATTGTGTACAGATATTTGGATTAACCTAAAATATGGAAAGTAATTTATACTTATTTATTTGAACAATGCTTCATTTAATAAATAAATATCCGATGGGCGGGAAGACTAATTCTCAGTATGATTTTATAATAAGAGTTGGCGGTAATCGGAAGTTGCATCAATAATTCTAAAATTAATAAATTAATGGCCGAAAGACCGGAAGTACTAAGCTTATAAAATCCTCCAAGTATTTAAAGTAGTCATAATAAATTTAAATTAATATAAATAATTACGTAACTACGATCAATATATAAATAATTATGTATAGCTCGAACTAAGTATGGCTTCATAGATGAGCGGGAAGCGGAAGCTGTAACACTCTGCCATCCTGTATCTGCCGTGGTCCACCGCGGCGTTGCTGTTCTCCAGACTTCTGCGACATCTGAAATCAAAATTTTGCAACACAGTAATTTGTTTCTTATAGTGTTATTAATTTACACACCCCAGTGCCTTACATGTAAATATTTCAGCAATCCTTTAATCACAAAGCAAAATCTTGTACATAATAAGTAGGTACATTCATTCAAGTGTTGGATTGTTTCTACAGAACTGACCCCTCTTACAGCATGAGCAAAAATGGATTTTGTAAAAGAGTCGATGACAACAAGTATGTAGCAGCGGCCATTACGGGTCTTTAGAAATAGGCCTAAATGATCACGAGCAGTGTGCATAGGTATCGCGACTTTTTCTATGGGATGCAACTGCCTCAGGTTTACCATAATTACCTTTTCAATAAGCATAATGCAGGCATGCTTGTTATGCATTTGCGGATAAATCTTGTCATACCGGGAAACTAAAAATGTGACTTCATGAGCTTTTCGCATTTATCCATGCCTAAATGATTTATTTCATCTTGGCATTTTTGAAGTAATGACCACTCAGATAATTTTGGTATTACGAACCTGGCCCCGTAAAACGTTTTCCGAAACAAGTAACCATCAATAATTTTACAATCATTATTTAAATCACGATTAGTGGTTTCATCTTTAAGTTGTTTGATTATAGCCTGAACGCTTTCATCTTGTAATTGCAACGTATGACGCCAGTCAGTTTCATCTATGTTGAAGCACTGGAGCGGCTCTAGCGGGTTAACACTAAGCGCATCGGCATGCTTCATACGATCCCCAGGTCGGTATTCGATTTCTAAGTCAAAATCTTGAATGGCTAGCCAACCACCGGGCGATTCGACAAATTAGGTTCCTTTGGCAGAGGGTAGTCCTTAAAGCGGAACAAGCAGTTACGATTTTTATGGGAATGCCAGTAATATAAATACGAAATCGCTTTAAGGATACAGCGAGAGTTTCTAATTTGTAGCATCATAGCTACAAATTAGAAACTCTCGCTGTATCATTGTGTGCAGTGCATTTCTTGCGGACTGGTGACCCGACTAAAGTAAGCTATAGGCTTATGAGACCCATCCTTTTGATACTGGAGCAGAATACCACCTAGGCCAATTTTACTCGCGTCTGTGTGAATTTCAGTCTTTGCATGGGGATCATAAATAGCCAGGACTGATCGACTGCTAAGAATGTATTTTGATTTATTAAATGCGCTATGTTGTTCTGGGCCCCAAATCCAATTAATGAACTGGCGTATTTCGTGTACATTCCGCAGGTGTCCGAATTCAGAAGCGCTGTTCATTTTAGTCAGTCCTGGGGGTACAGAAACTTCAGTTATTTCATGTCCTAAATAGTTGACGTAAGTTTTAAGAAAGGAACTTTTTTTTTTAGGTTAAGATTGAGATTCACCCGAGAGAGAAGTATCAGAACCTCTTCTAACAGTTTAATACCTTCTTCAATTGTTACTGTAGGCAAAGTCACATCGTCTAGGTAGCGATTCTGTTATTTAGGGATCCTAGTGCTTTACGTATTAAACGAGGGAAAACGACTGGTGCATTAGCCAAACCGAAGGGCATTTTTTAAAAAACTCATAATGAGCCGATGACGTGATAATTGCAGTTTTGTAAATAGTCATCAAAGACCCTCGCCTGGTAATAACCTTGGTCATGTCTAAAACTGTAAAGTATACTTTACCTACCAATCTATTAATTTCATCGTCAATATGTGGCAAAGGGAAGCGCTCTTTTACTGTACAGACATTTAATATGCGATAATCAACACAGAGCCTATAATCACCCCCCTTTTCCTTTACCAGTATTACAGGGCTTGCAGAATTAGAGTTAGATTCCCTCGCGATACCAGCATTCAAAAGCTCATTTACTTTTTCTTGTACTATTTCGTTTTCTTTATAAAATATCCTATATGGCTTGCAATACACGGACTTGTCAGTACTGGTAGTTATTTGCATTGAAATGCAAATGTACTGACTTAGTTGAAACTAAGTCAGTACATCCAAAACAATGTTTGTTGAGCAGCTTTAATAACATATCCGAATGTTTGTTTTCCTGAACGCACTCCCCACTTGTGTTCGTAGAACTGTAATCGTCGGCATTCAGATACCATCTTTTTGAAAGTATACGTCTGCACGAGCTACAAGTTTACCAGCTTCCCACTGTATGCATAATTGAAGGTCATTAGCTATAAGACCCATAGAATACAAAACTGGACTTGTAACAAGTATGTTAGAAGGTAAATAATTGGGATCACGCATAGACTAATAGCTTAGTGCCAGTCCCCGGTTGAATGTTAACACAATGTTAAAAGCAAAGGCACTTTCGAGATAACGTCCTCATAGTTCAGAGCAATGTCGGAAAGATGAGAGTTATCTTCAATGTTACTTAATAACTTGACCGATTTTGATGATTTTTTTTTTTTTTTTTTTGTAAAGTTAGGCCCTGATGGTTAATTGTAGGTTGACCAACATGTCAATATCATAAAGGTTCGGATCAGTTACTTCAGCACTGGCGTACAAGCATAAATCGTCAATAAGGATCTCGAAACTTGTCTTTCCTAATGAATTAATCAAGTCCTCCAAATACTCATAATAACATTAGAACGAGACGGATTTAATTTCAATCTTTTGAAGAGATTTGAAGTGATTAAATTGGCCCTATTACCAGTATCAATATACGCTAGCGCTACGCAATCATTTAGGTACGGTTACGTGTTTCTTGTACAAATCAGAAATCATTTCTGTGGTTACAAAATTAACATCCCGTACCTGTTGGTGATCTCGTGGACTCCCGGCTACACACCAGCAGGTGATCGCAGCATGGCCGGGTCGCTGGCAGACTTAGCAGCGCGTAGCTCGGCATTCACTGGCGGTGTGTCCAGTCTTGCGGCAGTTGTAGCAGGTCCTCGGCGAATTTCCCGCAGATCCACGTTGCCACGTCGATTACAGCTCCGATGTCCTAGTTTCTAATTTCTTGTAATTTTCAAGTGATGTTAAGAACCCGTAATAAACTTCCTCCCATTCATACAAGTCATCCAGTTGGTCGATATTGTGAAGGCATCCTTTTACATTGGTAGTCTTTTTCCCAGGGTCGAATTTTGGTATGATTTCGGAATCAAGTTGAGTTATTCTTCTTTTTTTTTTGCAATGGCGGATAGTCCTGTTTCGGCGGGTGAAGAAAAAATTCATGGTTTTCTTCCTCTTCCGTGGACGATTCGCTTCTGCGCCTCTTCCCCAATCCGTCGAAATATGGGCCGTGGGGCTTCTCCATCCCACTTCTGAAGTGTAAAGACATGCTTCAGAAGCGGGGAAAATAATAACGCAGTAGTATGATCCAGTACAAGTTTGTTTAATTAATAATCAACAGTACAGCATCAGTAGTTTATATATACTATTGAGTCAAAACACTAACGAATAGTCACAAAAATAATAGACAGCGGAAACGGAAGTTAACAGGTATTGAATAAAATTAAGAAAAAGTTAATAATAACGCCAGTAATAGTCAATAATTGTGTACAGATATTTGGATTAACCTAAAATATGGAAAGTAATTTATACTTATTTATTTGAACAATGCTTCATTTAATAAATAAATATCCGATGGGCGGGAAGACTAATTCTCAGTATGATTTTATAATAAGAGTTGGCGGTAATCGGAAGTTGCATCAATAATTCTAAAATTAATAAATTAATGGCCGAAAGACCGGAAGTACTAAGCTTATAAAATCCTCCAAGTATTTAAAGTAGTCATAATAAATTTAAATTAATATAAATAATTACGTAACTACGATCAATATATAAATAATTATGTATAGCTCGAACTAAGTATGGCTTCATAGATGAGCGGGAAGCGGAAGCTGAAACAATACATTGCCACGTATTCGTACCGACGAAAACTGTAAAGGAATACCAGTTTATGGAAATATAACTTTAATTCCTACACAATAAAGTTCATTTAATGCTACAACTTCAAATAATTTTATAACTTTAGGACGTAGAAGCCACTCGGAAATCTACCTAATTAAAATAAAGTTGATATTTGTTTAACAGGCCAGGTGGAGCTACGTTCATCGTAGGAAGGCGGGGTATATAAAAAAACGCGGGTGAAACCGCGAGGCACAACTAGTCATATATAAAATTTGAATATAGGTGCATATCTGCTAGGTGTGATGTTATGAGACCTTATTTTTGTTATAGATCTGGCGCTTGGGCGTGCTTCGATGAGTTCAACCGCATTGACATCGAAGTGCTTTCCGTGGTGGCCCAACAGGTATCAATAATTTATTATATATGATAATTTAAAATATTGACGGCATGGTTGGTGCATTAGTTAAGCGATTGACTATTTAATTCCCCCATCTCCGTTCCACCATCGGACGACCCGTCGTACGGCGAGTTTCCACCCTTATGTTGTTAACACCTCTACGATCCGGTCGAAGCGTTTCGCCTCCTCCTTTATACCGCGTACATCGAGGGACTGGAACAATCTGCCGGCGGCGGTGTTTCCGTCGGACTACAATTTGAGTGTCTTCAAGGCTAGAGTGAATAGGCTCTTAATGTACTAGTGCGCTTTACCATCAACGATTGCGTTACTGCTTACCATCAGGCGGGATTGCGGTCAAGCGCTGGTTTATAAATAAATATAAAAAAAAAAACGGAAGAAAATCATTTTTTTCTTGGGTGAACAATCCTCATGAATGTCCCGTCTGACTTTTACTGACTAGACACCACCCCGGTGTCCCATCCCACACCTACGCCGGGGGTTACGAGACCGAACTCTGCGAGACGACTGTTTCGCAGATGGAAACCATCGCATCCTAGGACTTTACGCTGCCGACCATCGACTCGATAACGGTCGGCTGCGACAGGTCACTGCCGACTTTAGAGACGAGGGCACGGCGCAGCTCCTACCAAGCGGCACACTCTGTCATCCTCCGTGGCGCAGCGGTCAACACGCCTGCCTGCAACGTGGAGGCCCCGGGTTCGATCCCCGGCCAGGTCATGATGGAAAACGATCTGATTGGTCTGGGTCTTGGATGTTTATCTATTATAAAATATAGTATCGTTGAGTTAGTATCCCATAGCACAAGTCTCGAGCTTACTTTGGGGCTAGCTCAATCTGTGTGATTTGTCCGTATTTATTTATTTTATTTATTTACTAATACATAAAGCTGAAGAGTTTGTTTGTTTGAACGCACTAATCTCAGGAACTACTGGTCCAATTTGAAAAAATCTTTATGCGTTGGATAGCCCATTAATCCAGGAAGGCTTAAGGCTATATAATATCACGCTGCGATCAATAGGAGCGGAGTATATAAAAAAAAAAACGGGGGTGAAACCATGTGGCGCAGCTAGTTTTAGATAAGACCCTCAAAACGCTCGCCTTTCGCCACTTCCTAGTGCTTTTGCTGGGAAGAATAAATGGCAGAACAAACTTCGCAGCAGGACTTGCTGTCCATGTGTCGCAGGCAAACGCCGACCAATGACAATTGCGGCAACTGCAGTCTGCTCTGTCGACAGTTGAAGTTGGCTCTGTAGACAGCAAATTGCTGGTCGTCTGTACGAGGCCTAATTTTCCAGCATTTAACTATGGTTTATCTTATGTCTTTTACTCATTGAAGTAGAAAGAAAAGAACATACACTGAACTTAAATTTACTTTGAGACCGAGGGAGTCGGGGCTATTGTCGGCTCTATAGGCTTATTGTAAGAAACTAATTGTTGTTATAATCATTGTTTGTACCAGGTCACTCAGAAAGTGTTGCGACAAAAAGTTTTTATCTGTGAGAAACTGGCCAGTTATAATTTATTAAAAAAATATGATTATTATTAACTAACAATAGGTACGTTCCAAATTCAAAACTGAACTGGCTTATTGAAAACTGGATCGGACGCACGAAACTTATAGAGGCTGGTGGAGAGTACTTTGAAAAGATGTAATAAATCACACTCTTTGATGTCATAATAAAAAAAATAGCCCGTAACGTAATTATAGGCTCATTATATACTGGTGCTATTTTTTAATTTTTTACCAAAGGTGGTGACAATCCAGAAAGCGCAGCTCGCTAAACAGGAAAGATTCATGTTCGAAGGCGTGGACCTTCCGTTGAAGCCCTCCTGCTCTGTCTTCATCACCATGAACCCAGGATATGCTGGTATGTATGTCATGGACGATATTGATGTGTGGTTTTAAATGTGATGATAAGGAATAATAATTATATTTATTTATTTATTGTTATAAAGGCGTGTGCGATGCTATTGAGAATTACATAATACAATATGTAAAGGAAACCCGGTCCGACCCATAAGGATAATAGGTTAGGTAAACACATGACCAAATAAAATATGAAATTTTACATAATCATCATAGTAACAATACTAATGAATTTTGAAATAATCTTTTTTTCCCGCGAATTAATTCCAACTTCCCCGAAATTAGGTAATTTTTAAAAAAAGGGACAACACCGGTATTATTATGAGCGAATAGTGATGCAACCACGTGCCGCGTGCCCTGTCCCCCACCGCCCGCGGAAGAGTTGCTTACCGCAAATGTATAAAATTCCCTCTTTTTGCGAAATAATATTTATTTTTTTAGGGGGATCTTTTTTTTAAGTTTAGCCCGGCTTTGTATCCATTAGTAGAATCAGTTATCGATACCTAACAATACCTTCACGGATCGGACAGGGTTTTCTTTACACTTAGTAAGCAAATAAATACATTGAATTGAATTGTCTTACTTCTCAGGTCGTACGGAGCTGCCGGACAATCTTAAAGCGTTGTTCCGTCCCATCGCTATGATGGTGCCGGACTACTCGCTCATTGCCGAAATCTCTCTATTTTCCTTTGGTTTCTCTGAGGCCAAGATCTTGGCTGGGAAGATCACTACCACCTTCAGGCTGAGCTCCGAACAGCTGTCTACGCAGGTCAGTTCAGATTTAATTACCAGCATTATAAAAAAGTGAATCATAAAGCCAAAGCAAAAAGGTATGGGCTTCGGGAATTGTGTGTGTTGAAGTGTTCCCGATTAAGTACAAAGTTCGTGCCACAGGGTAACCCCAAAGGCAATATTTCTAAGTTTTGTATTACCGCGCTCTGTAAGCAACTATCATGGCGTTTTTACATGAATTAAACTTTCTGTCCAGTAACCTCCTTTTTTTCTGGATGGGAAACATCAATCACTTATATATACACTAGATTCACAATCAGCTTAAAAATATGGTTGAACTGAACACATACACAACACAGCACTTGGGTGCTTCTTTTATTTAGTACTTTATAATTCTGACGGTTGTTTGACGGGCCATAAAAATTAATGACTTTTTGTACACTGTTTTGTATAGTTCTTGCAATTCACGAACGCGCGTGGCTCTTAGTTGTGTTCAAGTCGTATCTGTATACGTGTAAATGTGTGCGTGAACGTAGACGCGCTACGGTTAGCATACAAATAATCAATGCTAAAATTATTTTTTCTTTGAAACCAACAATGATAATAAAACAAATGTTTTAATAGTAAGTTTTATTAAAATTAATTATTATTCACCGTCAGAAGTGTCACTATCTTCAAACTCTTCAGTGTCGCTATCAGTTGATTCTATATTAATCGTTAACTCGAAGTCTAAATCGAAATATTTTCTATATTCTTCTTCAAGTTTTTCGACGTGTTTGCAAGTTTTACGCCAGGTATCATTGTCGGTATCGTTCATACACTCATTTATTAAATTTTGTAAAATAGTCATATTTTGCCCGATATTTTTAGTTGCAATTTTATTTTTTTAAATTCCCCAGATATTTTCGATACAGTTCAACTCAGGGTGATAGGGCGGCAAACGTAATATTTCAAAATTCTTGCTTTTAACTATTTCGTCGATTTTGAATGTTATGAAACGATGTTTATTATTTTTTATTAAATCATAGGGTTCGATTTTTTTAAATCGTTCGTCACATAAAATTCCGTTATCAGTTAGCCATTTTATCATATCGCTCTTCCTTGAACTGGACGTAAGAATTTTACTGCTGCGGGCGTTATGATAGGACGCGTTATCCATCACAATAACTGCCCTTTCTTGCAAATTTGGCATAAGCTTCTTTTCTAGCCACTTCTTATAATTTTCAAAACTCATATTTGAGTGATAATCTCCAGTTGTGGAGGATGCTTTATATACCAATGAGGCATTTGGAATGATTCATTCCGAATGAATCCATCTTTAGTATAGATAGTTCAATCCACGAAGACGCGCCCCACCAATTTTAGGTTGAGGGGATCGCGGGGCGCGGGGAGTTTTCTCCGAGCGTCAGTCACGAACCGTCAGTGGTTCGATGCACACAAGTAGTACAACCTGTATTTCAAAAATCCAGACTCGACACGAAAGTTGCTCTACTTTATATTTTTTTTAAATGTCGAAAAAATCTCAGCGTGTTGTACTTAAAAGCCAGGTATGTAAATTATTGTTACGAAACACATAAAATAATAAAAGAAAAGTAGTTTAATTCAAAATTAAATTTTACTAACTAGACTTCATTTTATATTTAAAAGTAAGACTAATGTTATTTCTTTTTTTTTTTTTTTAATTGTAGGCAAGAGAAATTATTTCTAAAGTTTACGATTTCATGAAAAAAGAAGCAAGTCAAAATTTTGCAGAAAAACTTACTGATGCTCGATGGAGAACCGCACAGGCTGTTGGAATATCTGAAAGCACAGTGACTAGAATTCTACGCGAAAGAAAGGCTTATACTGAGACAATAAAGCAAACTACAGTATCTACTATGGAGTCTAATATAACTATGGAGACGGATGCGATAGTTTCTGTAGTCCAAAGTGAAGAGCGTACAACAGAGCCGACTACGGAAATGGATATTGATTCTAAAAATGAAGCGAGTACGTCGCATTCGAATTTAGCAGGCAGAAGTGCTTCTATTTTTACATCACCTATGAAGAAGAGAAGGGTAAGACCACGAAAAATTAATTTAGACAAATTTGATATTGGTGTAGTCCGAAGAACTATCCAAAACTGCCATAAAGAACATCATCAATTTCCAACATTATCACGACTTAATACTATTTTGAAAGACCGTATACAATTTAATGGATGTAGAACCACCCTAAGAACATTGTTACTTAAGCTTGGTTATAAATGGAGAAAAACTGAGAATAATAGGAAGGTCCTAACCGAAAAACATGATATTCAAATGTTAAGATTGAAATATTTAAAACAGGTAAAATCTTTTCGTAATGCAGGTAGACCTATAGTGTACACAGATGAATCATATATTCATACTGTCGCGGCGTCCAGCCTCCTTTGACTAACTGACTGGCTGGATGACGGACAGACTTTTTAAGTAATGACAGGTTGACGGGACTTGACTGGTAATTAGGAAAAATAAAGGACGATTTTTCAACAAGAATTCACTTTTAATGCTTTTTTTCGACAAATAAGTCGACAACGACCCAATAAAGTGGTCCTTCGAGTTAACTGACCCAACCCATGGTAAGAACGAGAAGTCAGACTAGGGCGATGATGTCAACGACGACAGCGGTCGTGCATGCCCCCGATAAGGATGGACAAGACGACACACTACCTATTCAGGACAGCTGCCCACCTTCACCCTGCCCTTCCGCTCACTCTACCACGAGCACGATGTCTACAGTGAAAAGACAAAGACTCCTGCAACTGCAACTGGAGGCCGCTGAAGAGCGTGCCGCAATCGACAAACGCCTATTGGAAGAAAAATTCAACATCCGAATACAAGCGTTCCATGATGATGACAATAGGTATGGATCTCGCGCTTCTCTCAAATCAGAAAAGAGACCGACAGGTAACCCCAATTATTTGCCCAACAGCATCACAGACACGAGAGTACCTTACACTCATCAAGTGCATATTCCATCTACAAGTAATGAGGCAAACAATCTACAAAATAATCTGACTAAGCTCTTAGCCCGACAAAATTGCAATAAAGAGCTACCAGTATTCTCGGGGGAGCCTGAAGAGTGGCCTTTATTTTACAGCCAATTCATTTCAACCACACGTTTGTGTGGATACACTGACGATGAGAATATCGTAAGACTCTCCAAAGCCCTGAAGGGGCGCGCCCGTGATTCAGTCTACGCTCTTTTGGTTTCTTCTTCTAATCTAGACAAAATTATTTCTACTCTTAAAATCAGATTCGGTCGACCAGAATACATCATTGACATCATGCTACAGAAAATCCGAAATACAAAATTCATTCGACACGATGATATCCACCAAATTATAGAGTTTGCTACCATAGTACAGAATATTGTTGCTTCGATGAACGTTACCAAGGAAACGGGTCATCTATCAAATCCGACTTTGATCAAAGAGATCATAAACAAACTGCCTAGCAACCTAAAATATCTATGGGCATTTCATGTGAACAAACTTGACAAAACAGCAGTCACTTTAAATGACGTGTCAGACTGGCTCATGCAGATAGCTGAAGCAGCTACATATATTGCGCCGATGCCAACAAGCGACTGTAAACAATCAACGAGACAACATTTTCATGACAAAAAAATAGTGTATGCAACGACGACGACAACGCCTAAAAGAAAGTGTATCCGTTGTCAAGAAGAGCACGCACTGAAGGACTGTAAAGTTTTCAAACAACTCTCTGTAGACGAGCGTTGGAGTTTCGTGACTGAACAGAAGCTGTGTTTCTCCTGTTTATCTGAAAAACACCAGCTGAAAGACTGTAAACTTAAGAAGCGATGCCCAATATTAGATTGTGAGAGGGTACACCACCCTCTATTACACGCGCCACCTCGCAGATCGACTCGTGACGCGCAGACAGGCGAAATTGTGAGTACTGCTGTAGCCCCAGCGATGGAAAACAAGGAACTACGAGACCGGCGTGTGCTTTTAAAAGTGATTCCAGTGGTGATCTCTGGACCTAAAGGCGATGTCGAGACGCTAGCACTATTGGACGAGGGCGCAGCGGTATCACTTGTTGACTTATCTGTATTAGAACGGACCGGCATCAGAGGACAGGTATCACCGCTACAAATAAGAGGAGCTTCGGGCATGACGACGAAAGAGACGGATTCACAAATCGTGTCGCTAAATATTCGCGAAGTGAATGTGACTGATAGTTTTATGGTGAACAATGCGCGTTCCGTGCGTAATTTAAACTTAGGTGTAAATAATATTAGTTATAATGATATTGTAAATAGGTACCCCTATGTAAATACTTATGTTAATGACTGTGACTTTAGGCGTAAAAAGATTGAGTTACTAATTGGACAAGACAATATTGAATTGATAGTGACAAGGAAAATTATTTACGGTGACAAAAATGGACCAATGATATCCTTGACTAAGTTAGGATATGTTGTTCATGGAAATATTGGACCTAGTAGTTTTCCAAATGACGTGACTGTTCTACATGTTTGTGACTGTCATGAACTTAATGACCTGATAAAAAAATCATTCTCTACAGACACATTTGGTACAAAATATATGAACGAGACTCCTCGCTCTCGGGAGGATCAGCTCGCGCTTCAAATCATGGAGCGGACGACTCGGCTTCTCCCCGAAGGCCGGTACGAAACAGGTCTACTATGGAAATCGGAGACACCGGAGCTCCCTGATAGCCTGCCGCAAGCGAAGAAACGATTCCGCAGTATCGAAGCGAGAATGCGTAAGTGTCCCGACTTTGCCTCTAAATACAGGGAGAGATTCCAAGACGACATCGCGAAGGGTTATGTGTCAAAGTTGGAACCCTACGATGCCGCCAAACGAACTATGAAGACCTGGTGGCTGCCGCACTTCGCGGTACTTAACCCCAACAAGCCCAAGCTACGCCTAGTACTTGACTGTGCAGCAAAGTCGGAGGGAAAATCTTTGAACGATTTTCTTCTGACAGGACCGGATCTCTTGACGTCGCTGCCAAGCGTACTTTTAGGATTCCGTAGCGGCAAGGTAGCGGTCACCGGCGACATCCAAGAGATGTTCCACCGGGTCATGATAAGGCCTGAAGACAGAGAGGCTCAGCGTTTGCTGTGGGAGGACGGCCAGTATGTGATGAACGTAATGACCTTTGGTGCCGTATGTTCCCCGTCCTCATCACAGTATGTCAAGAATTTGAACACACGGAGATATGAAATATCTCATCCCCTCGCCTGTCATGTTATCACTGACCATCATTACGTCGACGACTGTATATACTCTATGGACAACGAGGATGACCTAATCCAGCTGGTGAGAGACGTCATAGAGATACACTCATCAGGTGGGTTTTTTATAAGGAATTTCATTTCTAATTCCAAGAAATTGTTAAATAGTATTCCTGAGGATAGACTTTCCGCAGCGGCAGTAAAAGTGATCAGTGACAGCAAAGATGAGGTCGTTGAGGGGGTGCTAGGGGTGAGATGGACGCCCGACGACGACAACTTTATTTTTATATTGAACTGGTCTAATATATCAGACGAGTTGGTACATGGCGTGAAGAGACCGACAAAGCGGGAGGTATTAAAAATCATTATGTCGGTGTTCGACCCTCTCGGATTTCTTCTTCACACTACTGTCAAAGCCCGCATTCTTTTCCAGAATATCTGGCGTAGTAAGATAGGATGGGACGACGAAATAGAAAGTCTTCATTTTGCTGCGTGGCAGATATGGTTAACAGAATTAAAGTCTGTAAATAACATTAAAATTCCACGTTGGATATTGACAGATGACTACGGTGGTGTGGCAGAGCTGCACATCTTCTGTGACGCTAGTTCCAGGGCATTCGCCAGCGTCGCTTACCTGAGATCGCGCAAGGCTGACGGGACCTGGCACGTCACTTTTCTGATGGCAAGAGCACGAGTAGCCCCCTTGAAGGTAATGAGCATTCCACGCCTTGAGCTCCAGGCAGCGCTATTGGGTGCACGACTATTTGTGAGTCTACAGCACTGCGAGATGGTAACCCTATCTAAAGTAACACTGTGGACTGACTCGAAAACAGTGTTGAGCTGGCTGCGGTCGGACTCAGGTAGATTTAAGCCGTTTGTCGCACATCGCGTCTGCGAAATAACGGAGCTGACAGACTATAAGCAGTGGAGATGGGTTCCTACTCACTTAAACGCTGCCGATGACTCCACGAGAGACACAGCGTTAGCTGATAATGGTGAGAGGTGGCTTAAAGGGCCTGACTTTTTATTTAAGCCTGACCGTGAATGGCCCACAGATATAGACGACGTTGACGCCATCGACGCTTACATCGGTGGCGACGAAATCAAGGCTGTCTGCTCTACTAGTGAAGACCTGTCATTAGAGTTACCTGACATAAATCGTTTTTCTCAGTACTGGCGACTGGTACGTAGCACAGCTTGGTTTTTCCGCGGAGTTCACAACTTTAAGAACAAAAAGCCGGACTGGTTTCGAAGTGAACTGACCGCAACAGAGGTGGTGAACGCAGAAGAAGCCCTCATCAAACAAAGCCAGAGACAGAGGTTTTCTACAGACGTCAACAATTTGAAAAGACATGGACGGGTAGATAAATCAAGCTCAATTCGTCAACTGAACGCCTTCCTAGACGCGCACGACATACTCCGAGTTGGGGGGAGGATTGAGATGGCGAACCTCGATTACGACGCTAAGCACCCAATAATTTTACACCCGGCCGATCGATTCGCTGTGCTACTGATGCTACGCTACCATGTCGAATCTGCACACTCCGGTAGAGAAAGAGTTCTTAACGAACTAAGAAAGCGCTACTGGATTCTTAACGGTCGCAACGCAGTCAAAAAGACTTGGAATGACTGTCTTGTTTGCAAAATTAGACGCACGAGAGCATCACCGCCGCTCATGGGACAACTACCTGACTCTCGGCTTCAAGGCGGACACCGGCCTTTCACCTACACAGGTTTAGACTATTTCGGACCTATGTTAGTAAAAATAGGCAGAAGACAACAGAAAAGATGGGGAGCCCTTTATACCTGTCTTACCGTACGTGCAGTGCATGTAAATCTAGTCAACGACTTGACAACTAGCTCCGCAATTCTCAGCTTACGCCGTTTCATAGCTCGCCGTGGCTGCCCAGCGGTCATACACAGTGACAACGCGACGACATTCCGCGGAGCCGACCGCGAACTGAAACAGGCGGTACTAGCGATGGATCAGAGCGAGCTACTGCGTTTTGGTAGCACTCGCAACATTGAGTGGAGATTTATACCTCCGAACTCTCCGCACATCGGAGGCTGCTGGGAGAGACTGGTGCGTAGCATGAAGACGGCGCTACGTGTGACGCTAAAAGAGCGAGTACCGAACGGACAAACCCTTCGTACGCTCCTGGCCGAAGCCGAACAATTTGTTAACAGCCGACCGTTAACCTATGTACCAATTGACTCCGACGACGATTTACCGCTATCGCCTAACAGTTTTCTCTTTACAGACACCTTAGTGATGGACAGACCCTTCGGTACGTTTTCTGACGGTGATTTGCTGCGGCGCTCTTGGCGGGAGTCCCAAAGATTGGCGGACCTGACATGGAAGCGGTGGGTACGCGAATACCTGCCCTCCCTGACGAGACGGGATAAGTGGCTGCAGGTAGCTGATAGGCCGCTGGCCGAAGGCGACATAGTAATAATCGCTGATGATCAACTTCCAAGGGGACAATGGCCTCGGGGCCGTATCGCGAAAGTATTCCCCGGAAGGGATGGCCAGGTACGCGTAGCAGACGTGGTAACGAGACAGGGTACTTATACACGACCGGCGACTAAACTGTGTAAACTGGACGTCGGCTCCCAATCTTGAGTATCAGCCTTCTGATACTGGGGGTGGGAATGTCGCGGCGTCCAGCCTCCTTTGACTAACTGACTGGCTGGATGACGGACAGACTTTTTAAGTAATGACAGGCTGACGGGACTTGACTGGTAATTAGGAAAAATAAAGGACGATTTTTCAACAAGAATTCACTTTTAATGCTTTTTTTCGACAAATAAGAAGACAACGACCCAATACATACCAACCACGTGCAAAAAAAATCTTGGGCCGACAAAGGCTCTAAAACAGCAATGAAACAAAATTTAACAAAGGGTGTGCGCATAATTATAGTACATGCCGGAAGTGCTGAGGGTTTCGTACCAAATGCGTTGTTAACGTACAGAGCAGAGATCAAATCCGGAGACTACCACGATAATATGAACTCGGATAATTACTTAAAGTGGCTTAAGGAGAAACTAATACCAAATCTCCCAAATGATGCCGTGGTAGTCTTGGATAATGCAGCCTATCACAATACTAGTTCGGAAAAAATACCCACATCCAACTCCAACAAATTAGACATGCAGACTTGGCTGAATGCAAAAAATATCCATTTTGTACCAACCTACAAAAAGCCTGAACTTTATGACCTTATATTAAAAAACAAAGAAAACTTCCGCAAGTACAGAGTTGACGAATTATTAAAGGAATGTGGATTCACAGTGCTTCGGCTGCCTCCTTATCACCCAGAGTTAAATCCAATCGAAAACATTTGGGGTATTGTAAAAAACGACGTTGCTAGCCGCAATATCAATCAAAACTACACTTCGATTATGCCCATTTTAAATGAAGCATTTGATCGAATAAATAAAGATGTCTGGTTCAATACTTGTCAGCACGTGGAAAAAATAGAAGACGAATACATGAGACACTGTGATCTTGATTTCAATTTTATTATAAATGTCAGTGATACTTCAGAATCTGAATCAGACATTTCTGAAACGAGTGATTGACGATTTTTATTTCAATAAAAAAAGTTCCATAAAACTTTTTCACGTATTTCATTTATGTCTCTAATTACCTCCTATTATTATATAAAAATGGTATTATAATCGTATATTAAATAATAATCACATAAAATATCCACACCTCAATTTTCCTTGCAGTCGGGTAAAGAGTATAAAATTGAAGTAGAGCATCTTTCACTTTGACCATGACGCTCTCTCCTGATTAGTCAATTTATTGTAGTGTGGGTGTGCACTCATAGATAATTATTGTGTACGGATAACACTCAAACATTGACGGAAGCTTGCACACATATACTATAAACGGTTAGGAGAAATAGTGGGGCGCGTCTTCGTGGATTGAACTATCTATACCTGCGTGCACTATAATAAACCGGCTCCCAGTACCTAATTTCTTCCTAAATGGAGTATCTTTATCCTTTATGCCCCATGTATTTTGTCGAACGTGTGACGTTAAAACGTTGTTTTGTGTTTGTCAATGTGTTTCGTCAGTGTAAACAATAGGACGTCCTTCTGCACGGCACTGAGAAATCTTTTTCAAATATTTTACACGCCATAGTTGTAAATCATGCCTTTCTTGTAATACTCGTCGGTTACTGCTAATCTTTCGCCATTTATAACCAATTTTTGTGAGCAATGAACGTAAAGTGCTTAGACACCCGTCAAAGTCTATCTTTTCTCTGAGAACTGACCGAATTTTGTTTAAAGTTGGAATTTCCTTGTGTTCGATGTGATAATTTTGAATTGTACTTCGAATCAAATTAGTGTCGAAATTATCAAAACCAAATTTGCTACATCTTTTACGACGTTTTTTCATTGGGGATAGAAACTTGGTAGATGTAGAGGGCATCTCTTTTTCTTCTTTCAAAATAGAAGTTACTGTACGTTCACTGACCCCTGTTGCTTCGGCGGTTCGTTTTCTTACGTTAGCCAAAGGACTCAAATCACAATTATCATTATTATTCGCCTTCATGAAATTATATTCTTCTTGAAGAAAATGAAAAACTCGGGCGATAATTGCACGACCCTACAAATAATAAAGATTATACAATGTTCATGATCGTTGATCCATACAAAAAGTTTAATATTAAATTAACGCTATAAATGCATATTTAAATAACTCAACTCACTACGAATAATTTTTCGCTTTTTATCGTTATTTGACATGCTGACGGTACTTCGTGGCGGATAGCGACGTGAAAACAATAAGCACAAGTGACCTGAGCGGGCGACCGCTCGCTACTGACCGCTCCGTCAGGCACACACACTAACGCATTGTGCATGTACACAACATACCACAAGCAAGAGTCACGCGCGCTCGTAAATTGCAAGAACTATAATAAGAACTTTGTACACTGCACTTAAGGTTGATTTTAAATTAATGTATATTTATTTTGACTGCTATAGACTGCTTAATACTTGTCACCATTTTTGATAAGAGTTTTGTTGTTTGTATGTAGTGTATAACTGATCGATGATGGGAAATCATTAAATGGTCTCACCCGCTCTGGACGGAGCGGGAGGGCGTGTCACACTTTTAATGACTAAAACCCACCTGTGTTTCTTCACTTACCTGTGCGCCAAGGCTACGGTTTCTTTTTTAAACAATCCCCAACCCTGACTCAGGAGGCATCGGTCTTTGTGGACCCCGTGACGATGTGCTGACATATCTTTGAGGCGCGCGTGAAACAACGCGCCATCGACTCGGGTCTGGTCCTTATCGGACGGCGAGCTGCCCGCCCCTACGGTGACCGGGAGTTCGATGTTGTCTTCCGACCAGGGTGTCTCCTGCGGAACCTCCTTAGGCCTTAGATTGTCCTTTGTCGTTGTATTTTAGAATTGTATAGATTTATTAATCTATAATTTTAAAGGTAATACAAAAAAAGAGAAGTACTTTCATGGTTTGTATAGCTTTATATAAGTTCTTATCATCGCGGGTTCGGATTGCCGAAGTTAGACGATGATGCACGAACCACGAGCGTATACTTTGGGAAGTTGTACGTACCCATTTATGAATAAACTATGTATTGGCAGTGACAAGACTGATTAATGAATTGATGATGAGGATACGGTTGACTGTAGTTTAAAATAATGTTTCTCAAACCTTATATTCTTTTTTAAGGACCATTACGACTTTGGTATGCGTGCCGTGAAAACTGTAATTACGGTTGCCGGAAACCTGATCCGGCAAATGCCGGACGGCGATGAGCGTCAGATCGTACTGCGAGCGCTTAGAGATGTCAATGTGCCGAAATTCCTTGCGAATGACCTGCTGCTGTTTAATGGTAAGTGCAAAGTGTATGCACACGATAAAAAAACAGTCTTTTTATAATGCGAATGAGCTTAATTTAGAATTTGTGGTGGCCTAGTGGTTAAAACATCAGCCTTTCAAGTGCGGGCTCCATTCCAGGTCAGGCAAGTACCAATGTAACTTTTCTAAGTTGTATGTACTTTCTAAGTATATCATGGGCACCAATGACTGATTAAAAGGTTAAGGATAACATCTTGAGGAAACCTGGACTTGAGGAAGTCTGAAATCGCCAATCCGCATTGAGCAAGTGTGATGATTAAGCTCAATCCTTCTCTATATGAGAGTAGACCAGTGCCCAACAGTGGGACGATAAAAAGGTTCATGATGATGGTAAATGAAAAGTAGGTAAAAAATAACTTAAACGTAATGCGGGGTGGCCTCAAGCTAGCTGGATCGACAACCTTCGCAGGATGGGTGGTAGCAGCTGGATGAGAGTTACCAAAAAACGATTTGAATGGCCTGCAATACGAGAGTCCGGTGTTCAGTATTGGACTGCTGTAGGTTACAGATGATGAATGAAAGATATGGTATGTTTAATAGTTTAATCCCGATCCAGCGTGTTCCCAGCTGCGCTTACCCAACGGCGCCCCTAGCCAAGGTCTGTACCAAACCCTTTGCGAGAACCAGACGCTTATTTTAAGTTGATGAAATATATGACGACGTCAGCGATGACGGGGCGATAGTGTCGTCACCATCTTAGTGTGGTGGTAAGAGCTCCATTTTGTAGGTGAAGTTTTGAATTAAAGCACGAAGTGTAAATATACCCTCCAATCTTGACTGTAACAATTTAAAAAGGCAAACCGACAGTTTCGCCCCGGAGAATAGCCCTGGTCCGCGGGTCTCAATCCGAAGTGACCGTTCGACAATCCCCACTTTCCAAAACGACTCTGTTCAAGTGCCGCCATTACAAAATAACGTCACAGCATTTGTCCCACTACTACATAAATCAAATGAGTAATTCTTATCAAAACGATCCCACCATCCATGACATACCTATGTATAATCCATAATTCACTAGAACCATGGAGATTATAGGATAGGATAGATTTTTGGACGACCGTGGTTATCAGTCATCATCATCTGCTTAGCTATTTCTTAACTATTTTGGGGTCGGCTTCCAGTCTGACAGCATACGGACGATACGGACGCACTAGTATTCAGACTTCTACAGCCCAATCATTGGGTAATACGCTACTCTTTGATAAGACTGCTTGCCAGACTTTCGGCCTGGCCGACGGGACGATCCGTGTCGACTGCCAAAGTCTATGAATAACAACCGGTATGCCTAGTATGAGTTTTCATTACGAGACTCGATCGTCAATATCGAGCGTGTTTTGCGCTCTCATTGGTTGAGAGTTCTTACAACTTTGGAGCGGGCCAATCGATGAGTCAAACGCGCACGATATCGACGATCGAGTCTCGTAATCCTAGTATGAACTAGGCATGCAGGACCAACGGCTTAACGTGCTCACCGAGGCACCATAAACCAAGAACCCTTCGTCTTGGTATGTGAGACAAGCATAATCAGGCTAAGCATAGCTTACTAAGCTAAGCTCAGTCTGCTTAGCCAAACCGTCCGCCTATTATATCCTGGCAAATTTTAGACGATTGGAAGGTCAGATTGGTAAATTTCCTGACTTGGTGGCTCATAACATGGCCGATGGGGCAGTAAGGTTCTGGAGCGGCGGCTACGTACCGGAAGACGCAACGTAGGGAGGCCCCCACCAAGGTGGACCGATTACCTGGTGAAAGTCGCGGGAAGCCGTTGTATGCGGGTAGCACAAGACGGGTCATTGTGGAAAGTCTTGGGAGGGGCCTTTGTTCAGCATTGGACCTCTATAGACGGAAGAAGAAGCTCATAACATGGTTAAACCGTTGCATTATTTTCTTTCGTATTCAGGTATAATATCTGATCTATTCCCACGCGTGGAGGTGCCCGTCGTGGACTACGGCATCATGGAGACATCCATCCGAAATATACTTGTCAAGAGAGGATATGACGATCTATATTGTGAGTTACTCTTCGTTGATATTTTATTTACAGACGATAACAGGTCAAGCAACCACCAACTGCCAAATATTCCTTCTATCAAATTTGGGCCTTAATGTTATAGAGATGAAGTTGCATTTCTTTATTAGATTTTGGATGCAATATTGAATGAGCATTGACGGAGTGAGATGTTGAGTTTTGTTGTGTTAGGTAAATTAATATAATTTAAAACTTTCTTGCTATTGAAACATATAACCGAAGGACTAAATCAAAAATCAAAAATAAGCTGTGTATTTCTAGACATGACAAAAGCCTTTGACTATGTCTGTCATAGAACACTACTCACGAAACTTGCACATTATGGAATCCGAGGGAAAGCCAACGACTGGTTCAAAAGCTATCTTGCGGAAAGAGTGCAATACGTGGAAATAACCAAAACCTGTAAACAAGAGCAAAAAATGTTTCGGTCAGGATATAAACAAAATAAGTATGGCACACCACAGGGAGGGATTTTATCCCCGCTTCTCTTTTTGATATATATTAACGACCTGCCCGAGGCAGTAGGCAAAGACTGCATATTATTCGCTGATGACACTACTTTAATAATCAAGAGTGAAAATAATAGAAACTTGGAAAAGGATACCGTACTAGCGCTGAACAATGCAGTAAATTATCTAATAAAGAATAACTTAAAAATTAATATGACTAAAACAAATATAATACAATTTCAAACATACAAATCGAATACAATAAATAATCTGGACATCCAATACAAAGACTCTAACTTAACTACTGTGGATAATTGTGTATTTTTGGGTATAACAATTGACAAAAATTGCAACTGGAAACCACATATTGATAAAGTTGTTGTAAAAATTGATCGTTTTGTTTATGTTTTAAAAAGGATTCGACAAACAACTAATCATGATACGACAATGCTTGCGTACCATGGCTATGTGTCGTCCGTACTTCGATACGGTCTAATAATTTGGGGGAACTCAGTGGAGGTTGATAGAGTATTCAAATCCCAAAAAAAATGCATCCGAGCAATCTGTGGAGCTCATTTTTTAGACAGCTGTAAGCCATTGTTTCAAAGATTCAATATACTGCCTTTACCATGTCTATACATTTTTGAAACATGCATTTTTGTAAAAAGAAATTACAATTTATTTGAAACTCTGGAAGACAGGCCAAATAGCCGAACACGACATAAAGACAGACTTCGTTTACCACAAATAAAATTAAAATTATTTAAGAAAAATGTATATTGTATGTCCATAATCATTTATAATAAATTACCAAATAGTTTACAAGAATTACCTTTGACATTATTTAAGAAAATGCTTTTTAAATTTTTATTATCAAAGAACTATTATAGAATTAAGGACTACTTAGAGGATAAATCTATGGAATTTGGATAACGTAATTTTAATAATAAATTTGCACGCCATATATGGCAGGATACGTTGGAAAAAAATGCACTGTAACACCCTTTGTACCGTATTTTAGCAAATAAACATTTTTGATTTGATTTGATTTGATTTTTAGAACAGTGATTCAACAGTAGTTTGCAGAAATATAATACAAACCATTGAAGCGTTCCTACGACCAAGTTATTTATAATAACTGTTTGATAGAGTATAAAATTGTAATATTCGCCCACCAGAGAGCAGCACTAGCACATACAGTAAAGAATTTTTAATGGCATGGAGTTGTATAGACTGCCGGGGCTTGCATTTATGTCTCTATTTTTTGTTTATTAATGGAGCAAATAAACTTTTAATTATATTATCGATTTCATTATTTTATTACAAAAGATATTATTGTTACGGACTAGGGGTATTAAAATGTCAGTTAGGGGTTTCAAAGTTTATTAGCAAAGAAGGTACAGTCGAGAGTAGGCAATGACAAGTAGAACATAGCTGATGTCGCACCGAAGTCTTCCTTTATGTCCACGAAGTCCGTGTTGTACACACACACAACAACACTACAGAAGTTTTAAGAATTAGTATTGAGTTAAAAAAATTGCACAAATCAGTTCATTACTTTTATGGTCGTACCTTTCCACCAAATCCTTTTCCTTATCGAATTCGCACTACGTTCGCGAAGTAGTTTCTATAGTTAAACGGACAAAAATAATGACATTTTTGATAATCTTCTGAGAATAGTAATTACACAGTTGTTACATTTATATAACTCAGTACGACAAGTATACGAGACTATGCAATATGGCGGTTTGTTTGCCGTATCTACTTGTGGCGCCCTCTGCGCTGAGTTTTGCGTAATGTTCCCTTTCCTATTAAGATTTCAGTGTAAGAAAGAGACTGGGGTATACATGACCAAAAGCGACATCCTTGTTTCGTAGTATACTATATAATCATGATGGCATTAATATGTCGTGATACGGCCCTTTTTCTTGCAGCGTTCATATTTAAAGTGATACAATTGTATGAGACGACGGTCGTGCGACATGGACTTATGTTGGTTGGGCCAGCTGGTGCTGGGAAAACAAAGGTAACCCATTTTTTAAACAATATTTCTTAGACGGCGATTCATTAAATCGGCGAGAGTTGATAAACAACAGAACATTCTATTCTGAAAAAATAGAATACTCTTTATTATGTATACCATATAAATTACAGGATTTAAATATGATGATTTTACATAGGGTGACACAATGGGCTGTCTTAAGGCGCTTTGTTCAATAAAAATAGGCTTCAGAAAACAGTTTCTTAGCCAAATGTATGCGAATTCACCGATGCACGACGCAGCGATGAATTCGTGCGGTACACCCCGCAGTGGGCGGGGCTAATCGTCTCCAACTCGTCTGCTTCACCCCCTCAAAAACCTAAAAGTCGTCTGTTCACCGCGCATTAACGCTAAGAGCAATCTATTACATACGCTTGGGATGGAATACCAAGGGGAAGGAGAGGCATGTAAGTAATGTAGGTAATCTATGGTGTGACGAAAGATATAATTGTCACTGTCTAGCACACTAATTGTGTGACACGAATGACACGCGGTGCCGACAGGGGGAACTGTATTCGCCGACACGTGTAGGCGGCATTCGTCGATACTCCGTCGCGTCGACGACAAATTTTACTCCTATCACGAGTACGCATGTGCAATTTTTACAATATTTTTATTTATTTAAAAACTGCCCCATACTTGGAATTACAGGTCTCCCAAAGTGATAATGCGCATAGAAATCGTATATAGAGTGGTTAAGTGCATAAAAAGTGGTTAAGTGCACCACTGTGCACTTGATCACTTTTTATGCACTTAACCACTATATATACATATCTTCTTCCGAACGCTCGGGGAATACGACCGTTGCCGAACAGTGACAAAAATTTCTATGCGCATTATCACTTTGGGAGACCTGTACTCCTGTATCGTGGGTGTATTTACAAAAATTTAAACTCACATACACAAACGACCCAGCTTTCAGTTGTCAGCTAGACCCGGCTTTTTGTGTACCTCAGGACAGAGGACTTTGTCAATAGGCAAAGACCTTTTTGACTTAATAATAATTTAATAGAAATAAAAATTACATAACGCATAAGAGATATTTAGTGTGAGAGACAAAGAGATTTAAGACTGATTTACACGGTGTAATTTAATTGCCTATGGCTTCAATTAAATTGAAGCAACAGTAAAAGTTGCATTGTCTAAACACCATTTAGACGCTGCAAGTCATTTGTTGCCTCAATTTTATTGTATGCCATAGGCAATTAAATTGCACCGAGTAAATCAGCCTATATTATATATTTTTCTTCTTGCTCATGTAACCAAATCTGCCTAAACTTGACGCATCATTAAAATTAAACTTTATATTATCGATTCTCCCACTAAAAACCTATTCATCATTGGTGATGTCTTTATTTTCTTTCGTCTCCAGTGTTACGAAACCCTCCGTGACGCGCTGACAGCCATCAAGGGCAAACTGGCCCCCGACGGCTTCCCCTTTACCCCCGTGCATACATCTGTGGTGAACCCCAAATCTATCACAATGGGACAGCTCTATGGGGAGTTCGACATGCTCACTCATGAATGGTAACGTTTAACTGATATTTTAAATACTGTATTTTGCAGGGGTTTGCTTACTTGCTCGCCGGTTTGCTTACTTGCTTGCTGGTTTGCTTACTTGCTTTGCCGGTTTGCTTACAAGCTTGTCGGTTTGCTTGATTCCTTGATTAATTGCTTTGGGTTTGGGTGAGCTTAATAGGTGGAGTAAATTAGATAGATTTAAATGACTAATCCAAGGGGTAATCTCGAGATTTCCCTTTGAATACCCAATTTGTTTGAGGACGGCGCAACGTGTCTTTTATTTCCATTCTCTATCAGGCGTCATCTCGGAAGTCACTTTCTATCTAAATATGTATTATGTTTTTCATTTATCAGACATTTCATTCCTGATTTCTAACATCAGAAACAGGCAAGGATATTCATCAGGTGAGACACTATGGGCCAATGTTGGTGCCTAAAACTTAAACTTACCTGGCTTGCTTTAGGCTGAGTTCTCATTCAACATTCAAAAAAATTAAGGTTACGCTAACGACACAAAACCTAATGAAAAGTACTAACAATTTTATACGCATTTGAAGACATTAGGCGTCACAAAATGTTCAACCGACTTTTATGATTTCATTTTACACTAGGACCGACGGAATTCTGTCAAGTTTGGTCCGCGCCGGCATCGCTGTTGAAGACATGGACAAGCGCTGGTATGTGTTTGATGGACCTGTGGATGCGGTCTGGATTGAAAACATGAATACTGTAAGTTTTATTTGTTATTATTATTACGAGGATGGGGTGAGCGGTGGCGTAGTTGAGTTCCATATTTTAGCAGTAAATCAGCATTCAATAGGATGAGTCTATTATAGAATCGTGAGCAGAGTCTCACCGTAGGCGCGGGTTTGCGGGCGGGTAATGGATACCTGGGTCAACAACGTCAACGTCATGGGATGAAGAAGTGGCGGAACAAACTCCTCAGCAACACAGCTGTCTGTTTATTAAAAAAAAAAAAACACGACTATATAATACTATGTATAGTGATGAACACAAGAAAATACAACAACAATGAAATTATTTACCATATGCCAGCTGCATCCTCCATAGAAAAGGGAGGATCCTCCGACCAGACTAGTTGTTTGGCGGGCCACTTTGCCCGTCGGTTTATGAGGTGAACTTGTATGCGTGCTAGTTGCACAGAAAACTCTGATTGCGAGATGCAGGATTCGCGTGACGTCAGTATGACGCGTTGTTCGCATGTTGCGTTGTAGGCACCGCTACATATACAGTATGTTACGAAAACCCTGTCCGACCCATAAGGATAATAGAGGTTAGGTAAACACATGACCAAATATAATATAAAATTTTACGTATTCATCATAGTACCAATACAAATGAATTTTGAAATAATCTTTTTTTCCAACGAATTAATTCCAATTTCCCCGAAATTTGGTAATTTTTAAAAAGTGACAACACCGGTATTATTATGAGCGAATAGCGATGCGACCACGTGCCGCGTGTCCTGCCGCCCGCCCCCCGCGGTCGGCAGGCGAAGGGTGGTCAACGCACATTTAATAAGTTACCTCCTTTTGCGAAATAATATTTATTTTTTTTAGGGGGATTTTTTTTTTAAGTAAAGCCCGGTTTTGTATGCATTAGTAGAATCAGTTACCGATACCTAACAACACCTTCACGGGTCGGACAGGGTTTTCGTAACATACTGTATACAGTATGTTAAGAAAACCCTGTCCGACCCATAAGGGTAATAAAGGTTAGGTAAACACAAGACCAAATATAATATAAAATTTTACGTAATCATGATAGTACCAATACAAATGAATTTTGAAATAATCTTTTTTTCCCGCGAATTAATTCCAATTTCCCCGAAATTTGGTAATTTTTAAAAAGTGACAACACCGGTATTATTATGAGCGAATAGCGATGCGACCACGTGCCGCGTGCCCTGCCGCCCGGCCCCCGCGGGCGGCAGGCGAAGGGTGATTAACGCACGTTTATTAAGTTACCTCTTTTTGCGAAATAATATTTATTTTTTTAGGGGATTTTTTTTTTAAGTTTAGCCCGGTTTTGTATGCATTAGTAGAATCAGTTATCGATACCTAACAACACCTTCACGGGTCGGACAGGGTTTTCTTAACATACTGTATATATATATTTAAATGAAAATGTAAATAACTAAAACTTATTAAGTACTTAAATAAAAGTCCCAGATATAAAGGGCGTGACAGCTCACATATTTATGCATTGTAAAAAAGTAAATTATATAATTTCATATAACGTGTCAGTAAACTAATTCCGGAGAAAGAACATAAACATTGTCTTGAGTTAATCAGGGTTAATCATCAACTGATGGGGTTCGCTAATTGAGATGCTTGATAGCTCATACCCATGATTTGATGATTATATACAAAAAAACAATTCCATTAACCAGGCCCGGAGTGTATCCATATCGTTCGAAAATTACGTGTGTTACCCGTTCATGCCCATCGCGCTAGGTTCTCGCCTTATATATGTTATATAAGGCGATATATTGATATGTTAATATGATATGTTTAAGGCGCACGTGGAACACGCCATCGGGATGGGATTACATAGGAATGTTCTTATATATCACTAGCGACCCGCACGGGTGCAATGCTGATACTAAATACATTACAAAAAAAAAAATGTTAACGTTATATAAAAAACATAGCTGCCCGCCGCCCAACCGGCTGGTACCGCCGCAAATGCGACGCCCCACAATTTTTAAATATGTAATATCTTCGAAACTATTTATTTAAAGCATGTGCTGTAAAGGCGATATAGATATATATATAAAAAAATTGTGGTGGATTACCCTTAACATTTAAGGGGATAAAAAATACATGTTGTCCGATTCTCAGACCTACCCAATAAGCACACAAAAAATCATGAGAATCGGGAAAGCCGTTTCGGAGGAGTTTAACCACAAAACCGCGGCAAGAGAATTTTATACAATATGTAAAGAAAACCCTGTCCGACCCGTAAGGATAATAAAGGTTAAGTAAACACTTGACCAAATACAATATAAAATTTTACGTAATCATCATAGCAACAATACTAATGAATTTTGAAATAATCTTTTTTTCCCTAGAATTAGTTCCAACTTCCCCGAAATTTGGTATTTTTTTAAAAAGTGACAACACCGGTATTATTATGAGCGAATAGCGATGCGACCACGTGCTGCGTGCCTTGTCCCCCGCCGCCCGCGGAAGGGTTGTTTACCGCAAATGTATTAAGTTACCTCTTTTTGCGAAATAATATTTATTTTTTTAGGGGGATCTTTTTTTTAAGTTTAGCCCGGCTTTGTATCCATTAGTAGAATCAGTTATCGATACCTAACAATACCTTCACGGATCGGACAGGGTTTTCTTTACATATTGTATATTAGATAAATTTATTTACTTACGCAACATACCGAATATTTCAGGTTTTAGACGACAACAAAAAGCTATGCCTGTCAAGTGGTGAAATAATGAAGCTAACTGATCGACAGCGCATGATCTTTGAGGTGGCAGACTTGGTAGTAGCGTCTCCGGCCACTGTGTCACGCTGCGGCATGGTCTACCTAGACTCTCAAGTGGTCGGTCTACCACCGCTCGTCAATGCCTGGATCAAGAGTAACCTGCCGCCCGTGAGTTAATTTATTTCATCTAGTATACATAGAAAAGTCATGTGTCGTGGTGACCTAGTGGTTAAAACACCAGCCTCTCAAGTATGAGTGTGCGGGTTCGATTCCAGGTGATTCTAGTACCAATGTAACTTTTCTCTAAAGTTACAATATGTACTTTCAAAATATATCTTGGACACCAATGACTGATTACAAGGTGAAGGAAAACATCTTGAGGAAACCTGGACAAGTCTAAAATCGCCAACCCGCATTGAGTAAGCGCTGTGATTACGCTCAATCCTTCTCTGTATGAGAGGAGACCTGTGTCCAGCAATGGGACCATAAAAAGGTTGATGATGATGCATACAATTTACTTGTCTGTTCGTTTAAGGTCAAATAACAGTTTTTTACTGAACCAAAGGATATACGCTACTTTTAACAAATTAATATTTGATGTAAGTTTTCAGATCTATCCCACCGGGACTAATTATGTTTTCAAACTATCCAGAAATCCATTACTATATACACACAAAATATTATCTAAATTGGTCCAGCCGTTTAGGAGAACTTAGGCGACAAACACACGTACAGAAGGATTATACAATACTTATGTAACGAAAACCCTGTTCGACCCATAAGGATAATAAAGGTTAGGTAAACACTTGACTAAATATAATATAAAATTTTATGTAATCATCGTAGTAACAATACTAATGAATTTTGAAATAATCTTTTTTTCCCGCTTCCTTCTAACTTCCCCGAAATTTGGTAATTTTTAAAAAAGTGACAACATCGGTATTATTATGAGCGAATAGCGATGCGACCACGTGCCGCGTGCCCTGCCGCCCGCCGTCCGCGGAATGGTTGCTTACCGCACATGTATTAAGTTACCTCTTTTTGCGGAATAATATTTATTTTTTTAGGGGTTTTTTTTTAAGTTTAGCCCGGTTTTGTATCCATTAGTAGAATCAGTTATCGATACCGAACAATTCCTTCACGGATCGAACAGGGTTTTCTTTACATATTGTATACATAGTCAGCCTATATTGTTCCCACTGTTGGGACACAGGCCTCCTCTCAATGAGAAGAAGTGGGCCGTAATCTACCACGCTGGCTCAGTGCGGGTTGGTAGATGTCATCGTGCAGGTACGGTAGGTAGATATGTCATGGGTTACAAACATTTAACCTTATAAACACAAATAGACAGACCCGGAACTCGTACGGGAATCGTACCCGCGTTATTTCACAAATTCAAAACTGAG
The DNA here is from genome assembly GCA_037179545.1 of Sesamia inferens. Taxonomy (NCBI): domain Eukaryota; kingdom Metazoa; phylum Arthropoda; class Insecta; order Lepidoptera; family Noctuidae; genus Sesamia; species Sesamia inferens. Next base: position 6,741,710 of record CM073935.1, on the reverse strand, counting down.
TATAAAGGGTGTCTCTGACATCGACGCACAAACGAGTACCATGGATCCAGTAAATGATTCTGAACCCCCCACAAGTGGAATTTTTAGTCGGTTTTTTCCTGATTTAAAAAAAATAATATGCAGTTTTTTCACTTTGAACCGTTAATTGCTAATAATTGCTATACTTTTATAACCCAATAAGATTTTAAAGTAAAAAATAATGAATTCTTAATTCGCTAATTACACAAAAATCTCAATATGAACAAAACTCGAAAAACTATCCTGGTGATTTAATAGAGTTCACATCAGGGGTCAACGTCATACCCACAAACACACGCGGTGGCACGCTTGCAACGTTCAAAGACCGAGCCGACACATTTTTTTAAACACTGTGAGTCATCTGTAACCGCTCATTAATGATATAAATGGCTATCATATTTTTATTAGCGACATGCGGTGTAGTCTTTTCGCGAAGTTTGCGTTACGATGTCAGATACACCCTGTGTGTCTCACGTTGAGTATATTTTTATTGTAATTGCAGATAGCGGATTCCATCCGCAAATTATTGCCGACTTTAATAACGACTTTTTTGTACCCTGCCCTGGAACTACTGCGATCTGACTTGACGGAAATCGTTACGTCGATCGACTGCTCGCTGGTACTGAAGTTTCTGGAGTTACTCGACTACCGCCTGAGGCCCCTCACTGGGAAGGATGACAGGCCTCCTCCAGCTGCCCCTTTCTTGGCTTTAATGCGTGAGTTTTTATGAAATACCTTCCAAAACACACTAGAGTTTATTTTTAAAGACCAGACAAATTTAAGAGTATGTGAGATACAGACCAGCAGTGTGTGGTATCGGCCGCGACTTACAAATTATAGATTGTAGGTTCGTATCCCATCAGGCTCTTTACTTGGAGTATTTTTTTTTTAATAATTATAAACTAGCGCTTGACCGCAATCCCACCTGATGGTAAGCAGTGATGTGATCGTTGATGGTAAAGCGCGCTAGTTTATTAAGAGCCTATTCACCCAGAAAAACTGAGCGAATAGGAAGGAAGATGGCAGTTGAGCGAGGTGATGCAATGTTAAACCCAACAACACGACCAACGATGCTGCGCCAAAGGGAGACTGATCTGAAGACCCTCCACGACCATTGCAAACTCCCAACACAACAACATTAGGCGCATCGTACCCGGCACACATCGCAACACAACTGCTCAGACCCGTCCTCCGTACGGCTACGCCAGACATCATGCCGGAACACGACAAATCGCTTGGCGGCAAGACTTTGTCTGGTGGGTGGTAACTTCTGCCGGCGGCCGATGTTATGGCCTACCACCGAGAAAGCTTATTGCTATTATATTGCTCCCTTTGTTCGAAAATGTATCTGCGTTGTCGTACGTTGTTGAGTTAATAACGCAATGAATGTTGTTGAACTGTCAAAATGAAACTCATTGCTACTGATCATGTGTTACGCGATTACCCTGCTTATTATAGCTTTTGTTGTATACCAGCTCGCCTGGCCCCTCTCTGGGTGGTGTGGGCATTAATCTGGTCGGTCGGTGCGACGTGTGACCTCCCGAGTCGCGGGACCTTCTCCAATTTCATTAGAGTTGTTACTACCGAATATGGAATGAAGCCGCTGTTCCCGAACGTCGGAAGTGTGTACGACTACACGTAAGTACCTATTGACTATACAATTTACGAGCAAGCTTTTATTCTCCGACTGAAGGAGGCTATAGAATGCTTTTGGAATGTATGTTAAGCATAGGTATACAATATGTAAAGATAACCTCGTCCGACCCGTATGGATAATAAAGTATGGTAAACACATGACCAAGTAAAATATGAAATTTTACATAATCATCATAGTAACAATAGTAATGAATTTTGAAATAATCTTTTTTTCCGTGAATCAATTAAAGTTCCCCACAATTTGATAATTTTTTAAAGTATATAGTTTATAAGTGCCAACACCATTTTTGACGGTATTATTATGAGTTAATAGCGATCCACGTGCCACGTGCCTTGCCCCCTTTCGCCCGCGCATGTGTTGCCTACCGCACATGTATTAATTTATCACTTTTTTGCGAAATAATATTTATTTTCTAAGGGTTTAGTAGAATCAGTTATCGATACCTAACAATACCTTTACGGGATCGGACAGGGTAGACTTTGATCAAGGCCTTTGAAGAAGTACGCAATATCTACGCGGCCTGATGTACGGCAAAGCAAAGTTCGAAGTGGTTCTTGTGGAATAATTTAACATGGTGTGTCTATCGCATCTTATTATACATTATGCTTGTATTATTAATTTTAAGTTATACGTATAGTGTAACAATTGTAGAAAGTCTGTAATAAGGCGTAGGTAGGCGAGGCGTCTGTATAAATGAAAAAAAAAACGTTAGTTTTAAAGTAGTATAATTTGATGTGATAATTTTGTTTTTAATTTCATCATTCTAATTTAACATTCATATCAGACTCAACGATGGTGGATTCACTGACCCGACTGAAGATGGAGAGCCGGGGACCCCTTTTTGGTACAACTGGATGGCAAAGTTAGAGCCATATGTTGTGGATCCCGAGTGGCACTATGCGGGTTAGTACTTATCCTCACAAATTCATTTTTTTAAATAATTATAAAGGGATTAATAAGGGGAAAAATAAAGGGATTGCGGTCAAGGACTAGCCTTGACCGCAATCCCTTTATTTTTCATTTAAGAGATTGCTATTTTATTAGGTTCGAATTAGCTGTTATTTGCAGAATAATTCCAATTTTGCCTTCATACTTTTACGGGCTTAGGACCATTGAAATGCAGAAAATAAAACCTCTATTAACAATAAACAAAACAGATAATTATTTTCCTTGTTACTGCATAATTTTATGAATACAAAATTAGAGACTTACTGCAATGTATTTTAAAAACTATGTCTTATGAACAACGCGTTAAGGATTAGCGTTTATCGAAAAAATGAGTTAGTGCACTTTTAATAAAAACGTAATGAATTAACATTATTGGAATCACGTCAACGCATCGCAGTCACCGCACATTAAGCTACTACAATCTGTCAGATTTCTTTACTAGATTTTCAACTTTATCGCTAAAGCATTATGGTTCAAGTTTGATTGGCAAAGTTTGACATTTTCGGGTAGGTTGACCAGCTCCATGAAGTACCTAGGATTGGTGCTCGATAGCCGATGGGAATTCGGACCCCACTTCCGGCGGCTGGCGCCCAAGCTGATGGGTGCAGCGGGCGCGCTATCAACGCTGCTTCCCAACATGGGGGGCCCGAGCGCCGCCTGTAGGCGGTTGTATGTAGGTATCGTGCAGTCCATGGCCCTGTATGGGGCCCCTGTGTGGGCGATGGACCTGACGGCCGGAACACTCGCCATTCTGCGCAAACCGCAGAGGGCGATGGCCGTCAGGGTCGGATCCCCGCCCTGGGACCTAGAGGCGAAAGTACTCGCGTCATTGTACCGATGGCGCGGGGAAGAGCGGATACGGGGCTCCAGTCCGATGCAACGGCAGATCGAGCTGCGTCGAGAGGAGCTCCATCAGGTCCTGATGGCGGACTGGCGGCAGAGGCTTATGCGCCCTGCCGCCGGCCTCGCTACCGTCGAGGCGATCCGATCAGTACTCGATGACTGGCTCGGGAGGAGGCACGGCTCCCTGTCGTTCAGGGTGACGCAGGTACTGTCGGGGTATGGCTGCTTCGTCAAGTACCTGCGTCGCATAGGCAGGGAGCCGGACGCTCGGTGCCACCACTGCGTCCAATGCGGGGAGGACAAGGCGCAGCACACGCTCTCCGAGTGTGTAGCTTGGGAGGAGCAGCGCCGTGTCCTCACAAATGAAGTAGAAGGCGACTTGACGCTGCCGGCAGTACTACGGAGGATGGTCGGTAGCGCAGAGTCGTGGGACGCGGTGGTGTCCTTCTGCGAGTATGTGATGTCGCAGAAGGAAGCTGCGGAACGGGAGAGGGAGATCTCAACTCCCTTCCCGGGCCGCAGAAGACGCACCGGGCGCCGAGGAATGGCGGATAACGCCCTCTTCCGCCCCCCATGAATGGGTCCAGGGGCGAGGGTTACGGGGAAGTCCCCGCTCCCTACCGATCGACCCTGAGGCGGGGGCGCGCGCGAATTTCGGCGCGTGCCTCTGAGGCGATGCACGAGGTAGTTTAACACCCCAATACCTCGTGCAGGAGACGAGGCCCGGATAGACGTCCGTCTAGCGTCCATGCTTCTGCATTAAGGCGTATTTAAAAAATTGGAAGCAACTACTTATGTACAATAATGTTCAATCAAAAACAGTAAAAAAAATCCTTACCCTTAAATAATGTCAATCAATCTTAAATCAATCACTGTATTTTAATAATTGTTCAAAATGTAGTCCACCTCTTTGTGGGCATAAACGTGCACGTTTAAAAATCATGTATGCGAAAAACTGCTACTAATTGTTTACAACCGTGCTTTTAGGTAAATAATATTGCACTCTAAAGCTACAAGGCTAAGGTTAGTTTTAGTAGGCGTGGACTCCGTGTAGCGTCAGATTCGGCCGTTACGCAGTTTTCGCGAATGACTCCCAGCATACCGATTTAATAGACGTTATCACGTCAATAAATTGTCATTTAGTTTACTTAAAACATTAGTGTTATTTTTTACTTCGCTAAAAGCATTTATAATCCTATATTTTAGGTCACCTAAGCTTTGAGCCTCTTCCACATACACGCGACGTTTTATTTCACCCCACAAATAAAAATCACAAGGGGTAAGATCCGGTGATCTGGCAGGCCACGGTATAGGGCCACCCCAACCGATCCAATTTTGCCTGTATTTTCTGTTCAGGTAATTGCGTACTTGTGCAGCGTAGTGAGGCGGAGCGCCATCGTGTTGATAGTAGAAATTGCGGTGATAGCACACCGGAACTTCTTCTACTAACTCCTCTATTATGTTTTCCAACATTTCGAGGTACTTTGGCCCGGTCAAGGCACCTTCAATGAAAATGGGCCCTATTATTTTATTTTTCATTATGCCCACACATTGGCACTAAAACGCACTTGGTGATGCGTCTCTCGCACCAAATGTGGGTTATGAAAAGATCACCAATGATCGTTGTGCACGTTGTAGAGGCCTACACGAGTGAACAACGCTTCATCCGTCCACAAGATGTTGGCGTCGCGCCACTCGCATAAGTCTCGACGTGAAACTGGATCAGGGTCTTGGAGTTTCCAGAAGGGTGTAGTCTAGAAGTGTTAAGCAGCTTCCATACTGCGTTCTAACTAACAGCAAAGCGACGTGCCGCATCGTAAGTACTGGATCTGGGATCTCGCTCGAAAAAATCCATAATTTGGGCTTCTATATCGACCGCCAGTCGGAGTCTGCCAGACCCTTGTGCGTGGCTCGGGTTGCGAAACTGTCTATGGTCGAGCAACCTGTGGGTAACTGCTAAAATAGTCCTTGCATTGGGGACAGTGGGGTTTGTAATTCCTAGAGCTCTTATCCTAGGTATACTCTCCGACGCGTACAGTCTCCGGGCTGCACGTAAACTTTCACCACTTTGTAAGTACACTCGCAACATTTCGAAAAACTCGCGGTTCGTGTAGTCTGGCATAGAGACCGATGCGTCTTTTAAGTTTTTAAGAGATTCACAATTCGTACACGCAGCCGTTAACTGAGTCAGCGGGCTTTCCGCGCGAAATATTGAAACACACCGTCAGGCCAGGGCGCGCGTGACTCACTGGCGTGTCGCACCGACCTACGGCCTACGGGCCCTAGGTAGGTGGAGGGCGCGCGGGGTAAACCCGCGCCCGCGCACTCGACGCTAATACTACGATATTGTAATAGTAATAATAATAATAATAATTTAATATATGTCGGAGACAGCGACGGCAGAGCGGTAGGGTCGACAGCCTCTTGGTGTGGTGGTACAAGTTCCATTTCGTAGGTGAGTTTTTAATTGAAACACAACGTGTAGATATACCCTCCAATCTTCATAATAACAATTTGAATAGGCAAACCGACAGTTTCGGTTTGGAGATGTGCCTTGGTCCGCGTCTCGATGCAAAGTGTCCGTTCGACGAACCCCACTATCCAAAGCGACTCTGTCCATGTGGCGCCATCACAAAATAACGTCACAAGCGTTCGCCCCTCTACTACGTAAATCAAATCAGCAACTTCTATTAAAATTAAACGACGATCTCCGACACGGCCAGCCTGACGATTTGCACGTCCTCGTGCATCATCATCATCATCCCAGCGCCAATCCAAGTCGCATCCGAAGCTCCCTCAGCCCCGGAGTCCGGGATCCGCTTCACCAGGCCAACCGCCGATTCCGGCCAAACTTCGATATTTCCCGTTGCACGTCCTCGTGCATGTCTGTAACAAATTAAAAAAAAACACAGAAAACCGACTTTGAAGCATTTTTGAGAGCTCGGCCAACCTGACCGTCACACGTCACGTTTAATTACTATGGCTATTAGAAAACCAAACCAACTTAATCATTTTAAAAACTTAAACGCAAAAGCTTCCTTCAAGCCTCATAATTATCAACTTTCAAAAAGAAAACAAAAGGTTCCTCCAAGCCTCATAATTATCAAATCAAAATCATAATCTTCAATAAGAAAACACACCATGGTTCGCTACCACAGTAGCTAGTGACAACTCATAGTTGACACCCATATCGTCATCACCTCTTGTGATACGATCAACTCTAGAGTCCACAACTCCCAGGTCAACACGTGACCGTACAACTAATAGTCTCCTTCGAGACCCTGGTCCCCGCCACATCACTAGCTGCCCATCGCCCCCTGAACAACTCCTCACTGAGTTGCAGTTACGACTACAGACTAGTGCATGCAGTGCGACCATATCTACCAAAGTCCCCGCCACATCACTAGCTGCCCATCGCCCCCTGAACAACTCCTCACCGAGTTGCAGTTACGACTACAGACTAGTGCATGCAGTGCGACCATACCTACTAGTGTCCCCGCCACACCACTAGCTGCCCATCGCGCTCTGAACAACCCCTCAATGGGTTGCAGTTACGACTACAGACTAGTGCGTGCAGCGCGACCACACCTACTAGTGTCCCCGCCACACCACTAGCTGCCCATCGCGCTCTGAACAACCTCTCACTGGGTTGCAGTTACGACTACAGACTAGTGCGTGCAGCGCGACCACTCAGCCATGATACGTGTTCTATTTGCTGGCGGAGGCACCCTCCTTACCATCTTCTACATTTTGAAAATCTAACTCAGCAGACATTACTTGGAAAAATCTTTCGTACCTATGCTATCGTGGGGTACTTATAAGTTCTGTTTCCAATCAACGATTTCAATAGGTAACGATCACCATTATCGCAATCAAACAACTCACCAATATTAAATTTCATTACTTTAGCTCACTTCTATCAAATTTAGATTTTTCTTAAATAGGACTCATTTCTATGTTCGTTATCGCTTGTTCTCTTGAGAAGATTTAATAGTCTAGCCACACATACTATCAGAAACTCAAGTGAGCTTGTAACTATAGGCCACAGTGAACTTTAGTTTCGAAATAAAGACAAACCAGACATCATAATTTTAAAACCCTCATTTAAAATTTCTCAGTCCATTATAACAAACAATAATCGGGTAGTACAAGAAATAAAATTTGCAAATAACTCTTATTATGATGTCGCAAAGAAATTGTTCAGTACACAATACACTGGCACAACCTTGTACACTGTATATATACTGGCGCGTGTGTATATACACCAATGAAATTACAGATTGCTTGACAAGAGAACATTCGGCCACGGAATCAAAATAAAAATAGTACGACTCACCGGATTGTGGCAATTTCTCGCAAACACCTGCCACTTGGCAGTTATCAACCGTTGCACACCAGACATCTCTGAGCTCTCATAAAACCCCATTACGTTACCACAAACGTTTTGAGTATTATGACATCTTCTCATCGCCTGCAGAGTAGAGGCTCAAGTCTTGAAGCCTTGGGCGTTCCGCAAAGCGCACGCAGCTCCGACTCCGCACCACACGCCATTGATGTGATTCACCAAGCAGCTAGAAGCGCGCTCCTCAAGCGCACCTTGTATGCTCCGCAAGCTCAGCTTGCGCGCTCCGCAAGCGCACCTTGCGCGCTCCGCAAGCGCACCTTGCGCGCTCCGCAAGCGCACCTTGCGCGCTCCGCAAGCGCACCTTGCGCGCTCCGCAAGCGCACCTCGCTCGCCAAGCAACAGCCAGCACTGTCGCGCACCAAGGATCAACCAGCACTGTCGCGCGCCAAGCATCAGCCAGCACTGTCGCGCGCCAAGCATCAGCCAGCACTGTCGCGCGCCAACCATCAGCCAGCACTGTCGCGCGCCAAGCATCAGCCAGCACTGTCGCGCGCCAACCATCAGCCAGCACTGTCGCGCGCCAACCATCAGCCAGCACTGTCGCGCGCCAACCATCAGCCAGCACTGTCGCGCGCCAAGCATCAGCCAGCACTGTCGCGACAGCGCCGCGTCCAGCCGCACGTGCACGCCTGCAGCGGACTCCTGCAGCGCACTCCTGCAGGGCACTATCACGCGGAGCGATCTCTTCTGCGTCAGCAATTGAGTGCACCTCGTAACGTGACGTTCACTTCCAGCCTCACTGCCAGTACATCCAGCATTTACAGAAGGTCATACAAAGGCAATGAACAACTACACACATAATGGCAGAAAGTGACTGTTGTTCTGTTCCTTGATTTATAACGAGATTGTGAGCAGTGTAGTTCTTTATCCAACTTCTGATGTCGGAGACAGCGACGGCAGAGCGGTAGGGTCGACAGCCTCTTGGTGTGGTGGTACAAGTTCCATTTCGTAGGTGAGTTTTTAATTGAAACACAACGTGTAGATATACCCTCCAATCTTCATAATAACAATTTGAATAGGCAAACCGACAGTTTCGGTTTGGAGATGTGCCTTGGTCCGCGTCTCGATGCAAAGTGTCCGTTCGACGAACCCCACTATCCAAAGCGACTCTGTCCATGTGGCGCCATCACAAAATAACGTCACAAGCGTTCGCCCCTCTACTACGTAAATCAAATCAGCAACTTCTATTAAAATTAAACGACGATCTCCGACATATATAATAATCTTTATTCAAAAACTTACACAACATTGTAAAATAAAAACGACAAAAATATTCTTATAAAAGTATGTAAAAATAAATATGCCTAAATAAAAGCTAGGTATTATGTGTGACTCAAAATATATATAAGGTCATACAGAACGTATTATTATACACATAATCATGTAAAATTAGCGACATACCCGAGCTAGGTTTATTAAACCTGTGTTTCAGGCGATCACTCTACATCAGAATATATTAATAAGTCCGTAAGATTTAATCATGCAATGTTATGGACTAGGTATTCAATAACAAAGAACTTTAGTTATTTTTAATGCTATCTTATGTTATACTAATTCACAATACATCACAATAACATAATTTAATAATATAGATGAAATTATTTTGTTCGATAGTAATAATAACTTTATAATAATAATTAAAAAATAATAATAATTTATTAGTACACTTTAAAAACATATGTGAGTACACAGGATCAAAAACCATATTTTTTTTTTATTTTTTTTAAAAACGAAATTATTATTATATCTAATCTGACCTTTATCTGCGAACTATTCACTTACTATCACACTATAATTTCCAGTAGCTTTTCTGTGTCTGAGTAATTGAGATTCAATAGGTACTCCGATATTACTTGACTACATTTTTTATAATTTATACTGTATATATCTAATAGTTTGTTGAGCTTGTTATATAAGAAAGGGCCTAAAAACATATAAAATCTGCAGGCATAAGCATGTCTCGTCTGTGGTTTTGTGCACACCATGTCTTTTCTCCTCCTGGTTAAAGGTACTGGGTCAAAAGGAAGCTCAGAATGCAGATGAAGTACGGTATGCAAAATAAATAGTTGACGTACGGTTAGAACCTTGCATTCCACATAAAGCTGTAGGGTGGGAAATCTGAACGGACGGAAGGTTGCAACCTTTAGAATAGCTCTTTGAGCACGTTCTAGAGGAAGCAGTAAGGTCTTTGCCGCACCACCCCATGAAGTAATACAGTAGGTGATAACAGATTGGCACAAAGCCAAATAAACTTGTTTTGTTAACTGATAGTCAGCTATTTGGCGTAGGTTTTTGAAAATGTATATTAATTTACGCACTCTCGTACACAGTAACTCGATATGTTTACGGAAATTTAGATTTGTGTCAATCGTAACACCCAGATATTTTATGTGGTCAGCTTTAATTAAAGTAGGACAAGTGCAAGCAGTGTCAGCATGAATACAGTTGTGTGCATATATGTTTATGTTATTAAGCGGAATGTTAATGTTTCTCATTGAGAATAAAATGTATTTGGTTTTTTCTACATTTAAACTTAGAAGATTTTGATGAAGCCAATCAGACACAATATTAAAACCGTTCTGGGCATGTTTGTATGCCTCATCTTTGGATTTAGCGGAAAACACTAGTGCAGTGTCATCGGCATAAGATAGTATTATCCCGTTATGCAGATCTAGTCTGCAAAGGTTGTTTATATAAATTAAAAATAATGTCGGGGACAAAATACTACCTTGGGGTATTCCAAAAGTACTACTTTTTATCTCAGAACTAGTGTACTGACCTATTTTAACACATTGATAGCGGTCGCTAAGATAATCAGTGAATAAAGAAAGTTGTCCTCCTCTTATACCAAGTGTTTCAAGCTTGTGTAATAATATAGAACAAGAAATAGTGTCGAAGGCCTTGGCGAGGTCCAGAAAGATCCCTATAGTGTGCAAACCATTATCTAAATTAGTACTTATATACTCTGTCAGCCTGTGAACTGCTTGGTTAGTTGATCTGTTGGTTCTAAATCCATATTGGTTATTGGAAAGCAATTTGTTAGTTTCAAGATATTTAATTAATCGACTGTTTATAATTTTTTCTAATATTTTGGATAGTCCTGTTAGTACAGAAATGGGTCTATAGTTATTAACACATTTTTTATCTCCCGCTTTGTACACTGGTGTAACTACAGCTTTTTTAAGCAATTTGGGGAATATTCCGTTTGACAAACATGACTGGAAAATATGGGTTAATGGAGGAGCAAGAAAGTGTTTAAATCTTTTTAGTATGTTATTATTAATTCCATCCCACCCAACAGCACAGTTGTCTTTTAAACCGGTAATAATTCCTAAAATTTCATTGACATCAGTGTCTAATAAAACAAAAGAATTTAAAGTATTCGAAGTATTGAACACTGTTGATGGCTGTGAAAAATGATTACTCTGGTTTAAGGCTTTTTCGGCCAGGGTTTTGCTAACGTTTGCAAAAAAACTGTTGACTTTATTTGCAGCTTCGATGGGGTTTGTTGTAATTGACAGTAATTCGAGAGGCGTTTCAGGATTTTTTGATCGAAATGTATTTGTTTTAATAAATTTCCAAACAAGCTTACTATTTTTCCCAGCCTTCTGTAATTCATTCTTCTCAAATTGATTTTTAGTATTATATAAAAGTTTGTTACAAAAATTTCTGTACCTTAACAGAAAGTATTTCATTATCAGGTGCAAGTTTCGACTTTTGATGCAGTTTGTCTCTATGCCTAATACAACGGACGAGACCAGGAGTGATCCATGGTTTAATGTTATTATATCTTCTAGGGATTATTTTGCTAAAAGTATTTTTATTTATTGCAGCTTGAAGCATATTTATGAAGTACTGCAAGGAAATATTTGCATCATTTGTTTCGTAAACAGGGTCAAAATTAATACCTCGGACATCACTTTCTAGATTAGTCATATTAATTTTTGTGAATCTACGCATGCATTTTATTCTAGGTGGCGATATTTGTAACGTTAGCAGAATTGCTTGATGGTCGGTAAGTGATGAGTAGGTCACTAATGTTTTTGAAGGATTTTTTGTTTTTATGATGAAATGGTCTAAACATGAACCGCTCTGGTGCGTGGGATAATAATGAGTGGGTAAAAGCCCATGGAATGAACAAATATTTAAGTATTTATGAACATGTGTATTGTATCTTTCGGAAGCAATATTAATATTTATGTCGCCCGTTAGAATGATGTTTTTAACAACTGATAAATGTTTTAAGTTGTCATCAAGGGAGTCCAAAAACCTGTCGATGTTCTGAGAAGGAGGCCTATAAATAGCCATAATTACAGTATCTGGAATAATTTTAATTATTAGACAGTTACTATCTAGAACTATAGGTTCTTCCACAACTATATTTAAGTCTTTTTTGATGAAGACTACTATACCATCGTTTTGATTGATGCTTGAGTTTGTTTTGTGAGATTGGTATCCGTCAAGGGAAGGTAGATCGGCTGTCTGAGCCGACAACCAACATTCTGTAAGGACGATAACATCACAGCTAATATCAAGAGTTTGTAGTAGAACTTCAAACCCATGCATGTTTCAATTTATACTCCGTATATTTTGTGTAAGCAGGGTAAGTGTTTTCCCCCCAGCAGGGACAAGAAGCTTACAGTCCTCTACATTACATGTATCGGCTTCAGACACAGAAAAGCTATCCAAGTCAGTGTTAAGCTGACTGGCCATAACAACTATTAATTAAAATATATAAACTAACTCTAAGTAACGTATAGATAAACGGAAACTAGAAATTATTTATGCGGCGCTCTTAGGCGCCATCATAGTCTATGGAATTAATATAATTTGCCTCTGCATATTTACGTGCCGGACAGTCTACATCACCCGTCTGATGGTCACATTTCCTCTTGAAACGCTTGCACGTCGCACATCGAGGTGGAGAAGATTTGCTGCTACACTCCTTGTGAGCGTGCCCAGGTTCTCCACAGTGGTTGCACGTAGGACTGGTTTCTCGGCAAAACTTGGCCGCGTGTCCAAATTGCTGGCAATTATAGCATCTCGTGACGATCGTAAAATCTCTCACGGGGCAGGATGTCCAATTGATGAAAATTCGACCTTGGTTTATTAAGATTTTCCTGACGGCGGCTGGAAGCTCCAAAATGTAGTTGCAGGTAGGTAGACCTTTTTTACCCGATTTATGGCTCAATTTGACAGTTGCAAAAAAGGTGTCACGGGTAGTATTGACCAATTTACCTGCAAGATTTTGCTCGTAAATAGAGTCAATCACTTCCTTTTCAGTAAGTGTGACTGGAACTCCGATTACAGCTATTCTGGGTCGTCGTTTTGGAGCTTCTTCCACTGTAAGGCCTGATGAAACCAGTTTCGTCGAATTTCTTAGCTTCTCAATGTCACCTTTACTCTCAGTGCTAATTAGGACGCCACCATTTTTTACTTTCTTCAGGCCACGGACGTGAAGCTTGAGCTCTTCAGGGGATATAATTTTTTGCACAAGTGACTTGGTGTCTTCGCTTGTTTTGGTCTTATCACAAGGGTAAATGGTCACAGAACTCAGATTTGCGGGACGGATGAAGTTATCGGATCCTTTTTTCACCATGTTTGCGTAAGAGGTAGAAGTGCAAACAGATGGTGCTAATTTATTAGTTACAACCTCTTTCATTTGAGTAATGGTGTCCGCGAGGTCATTTTGATCCATTAGGTGCTGTATTGTACTATGCGCTTGTATGGTTTTTTGCTTTAACGCTTGGTATACGACGGCCATTTGAGATGCCCCACTGGAAACTTTCCGGCAGAGGGTGGAGACACGGAGTTTTTGATCGGAGTTCATTTTCCCCTCCGTAACAATGGTGCAGACTTCATTTAGGATAGAATCAATAGACTCCATCCATTTTTGGATCTCAGGCGTAGAAATGACTTCCTCCGGTAACTCACTGGATGCCCGGGGAGAGGCTCGAGGTGGTGACGGGACACTAGGTCGGATTGGTTCTGGGACAACGGGAGACGGCGGTGGACTTCGACGTACTAGTTGGCTACGACCGAAAGGGCTAGCTCCTTGATTAGCCATATCTTACACAGAAATTAATTTGACTATTGTAATATTTAGATCATCTTGTGTTTCATAATTGTAAAAACAAAAGTATTTACTAGAACTGTTACTCACACGCGACACACTTTTTAGAGCTAACACTGCATATAATTTTATTGTAAATATTTATTTTTAAATTTACATAATTAAATCAATACAAAGTGCACGTCTACTAGGTCTCGCGTTTGATGCAGAGTCCAATAATTGCAGAGAGAGTGCAGTAATTGTTGTCTGTCATTTCAAGTCATTTGCTGATTTTAGGGCGGATAAAAACATGTTTTTTTTTACCAATGATGCATATTTGTTCTGTTATTGATTCTGAGCCACCCATTTTTTTGCGCACAATAAAAAAAAACTTCCCTGTATATCTATTATTTTCGTTATAACGTTTATGTGTATTAAACATATTTTTTTAAATTTAATAACGTAATATTGTATATAATCTATGATGAAGTCGTAAAATCGTAAGAGGCAAGTTTGCTAGTAATAAATAAAAAATTCCTTCAGACATCGAAGTGCCGACGATGGACAATGTGCGCAGTGCGGCAATCCTCGGGTACAAGATAATAAACTACAACCACGCGCTGTGCGTGGGGCCGACGGGCAGTGGCAAGACTGTCACTATAACCTCCAAACTATCAAGAGGGCTACACAAGAAGTTTATCTGCGAGTTCCTCGTCTTTTCTGCCAGGACTTCGGCTAACCAGACACAGGTGAGATACGACAGAGTGAAAGAGGTCCGGTGTTTCAAAAATATCAACATTATTTCAACACCTAATAAGTTGAATTCACAACGACTAGCACTATTGAAAAAGTTATAAGTATTTTAATATACAATATGTAAAGAAAACCCTGTCCGATCCGTAAAGGTATTGTTAGGTATCGATAACTGATTCTACTAATGCCATCAAAGCCGGGCTAAACTTAAAAAAAATCCCCCTAAAAAAATTTATATTATTAATATTATTTCGTAAAAGGAGGTAGCTTCATACATGTGCGGTAGGCAATACATGAGCGGGCGAAGGATGGCAGGGCACGTGGTCGCATCCCTCATAATAATACTGTCGAAAATGGTGTTGGGAAGTTGGAATTAACTCGCGGAAAAAAATATTATTTCAAAATTCATTAGTATTGTTACTATGATGATAATGTAAAATTTCATATTTTATTTGGTCATGTGTTTACCTAACCCTAAAGAAAGCCCCTCCCGACCCATAAGGATAATAAACCTTATGGGTCGGGAGGGGCTTTCTTTACATATTGTATTTGAAGTTTATCTTCATTGTGTAGGAATTAAACACCATTTCCCCTTAATTTATATTTGTTGACAGTTTTGGCGGATATGTATATTTGTATTCTAGGCCTTAATAATGTAACTGATATATGTAGTTATATTATTAGTATGGTACTATATTAACAGTATCGTAAAAGTATAGCGTATTGTAATAGCATAAGAATTGGCTTACGACTGACACAATACACAAGCGGCAAGTGTTAATTCCTTTTTTTTTTTAATCTTGTGGAGTTTCATATTATTTGAATCTCCTCCACACAACAATAAAGTCCAGTTTACGCTACAACTTATAACGTTTTTTATAACTTTTCAATAGTCACTCTGAAATCAATTTAAGGGTTCCTGCATACGATGCCGTCGCCGGGCCGACGCCGCGCAATAACACTATACATACGAGTCGCGCGAAGCCCGCCGTCACCTCTGTTTCATTCCATTACCGGCCGCATACGAATGTAACAACTAATGTTTAATAATATGCTTTATGCTACCAATAATGCTTGCAAAGCCCCGGTGCTTCGCAAGAAAATAAATTGAAATGTGTCAGAACCGACTAGCTATGACACATTTGATTTTCCTACAAAAAATTTAGAATAATTTATTTTCACTTACCACAGTTGCTCACCCCAATTCCAAGCACGATGTAAACGATATCTCCTTAGCAGATATACTTGCTCGCATTTTTGTATTTGTATGTTGCAATTTCTTCTTTAATAAATCTAATAATTTAACAAATGCCTTGTAATTCATTCGAAAATAATCACTAAACTTGGCTTCGTCTTTTCGGAGGTAAGAAATTCACCACATTGCTCCCGTGCCGACAGCATAGGATTAACCCACATCTTTCTAACTCTACTTTCTTTTTGCCATTTTCTATACATATAGTAAGCAATCACAAACTTCTTTTTTTCGTTACATTAGACATGTATGCGTCACATATGAACTCGCGGCGAAGACGTTCGTATGCGGCCGGTAATGGAATGAATCAGACAGGGAGGGTAAGCGCCGCCACCGGCGGTGGGCTTCGCGGGACTCGTGTGCAGAGTATAATTGCCCGACGACGGCATCGTGTGCAGGAACCCTAATTGTCATTGTTATGTTTGTTGAAATAGGGCGGAAGTGCGTAACACTGCGAACACACTTAGTCAATGTGTTAGTGATTAGACCGCTCAAACAATACGAACTCTTGTATCCCAATCTAGGTAATAAGTTGTATCTTGGAAACCAGTGTTCTTCAGTGGTAAAGTGTGTATGGAAGCTTAGAAATAAAGATTATTTTTCGTTACCTATCTTAGGATGTCATAGACAACAAGTTAGAACGGCGCCGCCGCGGCGTGTTCGGTCCCCCGCCCACCAAGCGCCAGGTCTTCTTCATCGACGACCTCAACATGCCCGCTCTGGAAGTGTTCGGGGCACAACCGCCCATAGAACTGCTGAGACAGTTCATGGATTTTTCAGGTTTGCCATTGTACAGGTATACCAGAACGACTCTGGCTTTGGATAATTTACTTGTTTCCAATAAGCACGAATGGAAAAAAGGAAATGCTTCTAAGTTTTGTACTACTCTGCTTTGTAGAAGTACACCTATAAATGCGCTTTTGTATTTGTACCGAGTAGGCAAGTAAACTTTGGGTCCCGTATCCAAGTTAAGGGTTTTTCCAGGTATGCAGAGCGAAACGCTAACCGCCATCTACAATCCTTTTGTCTTAAGACAATGACGCTCGCGCATGGCAGCCATTCCCAACGGTGGCGTGATTTCAATGCTCATTAATTTTTGTTTTGCTTTGTACGGTTAAAGCCTTTTTAGTATAAAATACCTGTACATTTTGTAGGTTGTTACTCAGAAGTTTTTAGATATAGTTATGTTTGATCGCCATTTGCGTGTTCGTATTTTTGAAAAGAGACACTGATTCCAAGAAGTGACTACTTTTTATAGGAAATCTGTTGAAAGATCTGTGGAAGTCTTCAAATGACTTCTGCAGTTCTCAGCGTAGCGGAAGGGCGTGTTCGACTTTTACTAACCCACCCGCTCCATTTTTCCTCTGCCAGGGACCTCGTATCTCTTTCTTCGAACAACCCGCGACACTTAGAGGCGTCGTTTCTAGTGGACACCATCACTTTGCATACTGGACTAGCAGAAATACCTTTTTCTATAAGATTTTTGTATAAACTCAAGACAACGGAACAGTTAGTTTCATGATACATTCGTTTACCACCAGGTTGGTATGACCGTGACAATATTGGCGAGTTTAAGACGCTGGTGGACGTGGGCATCGTGGCGGCCATGGGCCCGCCTGGCGGAGGACGGAACCCTGTCACCATGCGCCTCTTGCGGCACTTCCACTACATCTCCTTCACTGAGATGGAGTATGCCAGCAAAGTATGTATTCTACTTTTGCGACATATACGAACAAATATGTGTCAATAGAATAATAACTTTAATTACAACACAGTAAAGTTTAGTTTACGATACAACTGCAAAGATTTTCTACAGTGCCAGTCACTCTGAAACTCATGCTACCTAAGGTAACCTTGTCCCCTTGTTTACTCTCCAGTACGCCATTTTCTCCACTATCCTCAAGTCGTGGTGTGACAACATGGATCCGAAAGTGACGCCGCTTATTCGGCAGCATCCCTTCCTCAAGGCTTCTATAGAAATCTTCAATGCCCTGGTGAAGGAACTGCTTCCTACGCCCTCCAAGTCTCACTACACCTTCAATTTGAGGGACCTCAGTAAGGTGTTCCAGGGGATGCTGATGATGGAGGCCAAGACCATTGAGGTTTGGGGGTTTTTATTTTATTTATGCATACAGGTATTTCTCCTTCTCTGTATAAGACCTGTGCCCAGCAGTGGGACGTTTAAAAGGTTGATGATGTAAGGGCTTATTCACACCGAGTTGCTTTATCAAGCAGACAAAACGCCTAAAGGGCGTAGGCACAGTATCTATTGAATCGGTGAGCTGCTTAAGTTCTAGTTACAACGTTAACTGACTGGAAAAGTCTACTCAATGTATGGTCTTTCCTCAAAAGACCAATTCAGACACCAATGTACATGGTTTTCAAAAATTGCTAATATTAAAAAATTTTCAATAAAAAGATATAGCTATACGCTCGATCGATCGCTATACGATCGAGACATCGATACGCTCAATCCTTCTCTGTATGAGAGGAGACCTGTGTCCTCTCATTGAGAGAAGGATTGAGCGTAATCACCACGCTTACTCAATGCGGAGTGGTGATTTCAGACTTAAAGTCCAGGTTTTCTCCATTGTATTCCTTCACCTTTTTAATCAGTCATTGGTATCCAAGATATACTTAGAAAGTACATATAACTTCGAAAAGCTACATTGATACTTGCCTGACCTGGAATCTAATCCTCAACTCATACTTGAGAGGTTGGTGTTTTAACGACTAAGCCACCATGACTTACTAAGCCCTTACATGAGGTTTTGTTTTAGGATGAAGATGACGTCATCAGGCTGTGGTACCACGAACATCAGCGAGTGTACCAAGACCGGCTCGTTAACGACACTGATCGCCAGTGGTTTACGAAGTATGTCACGTTATATCTATACTTTGGCCCCAATTTCCTTGTTCAAAAACTAAATTAAATTTAAGTACACTGCATCTTTATCTTTCTATTTCATTAAGAAAAGGACAGAAGTTTAAATGTCAGTTCAGACCTGTCACGTTAGTGCGCTCCTGACGTAAACTGGCGTATTTTTAAAAGTCGCCATGTTTATAATCGCGTCTAAACTCTCTATGGAGTATCTTAATTTGACAGGACTAAACTAAAATTTTATCTTCTATCCTGTTTTTAACGAAACGGA
The DNA here is from genome assembly GCA_037179545.1 of Sesamia inferens. Classification (NCBI taxonomy): domain Eukaryota; kingdom Metazoa; phylum Arthropoda; class Insecta; order Lepidoptera; family Noctuidae; genus Sesamia; species Sesamia inferens. Next base: position 6,722,630 of record CM073935.1, on the reverse strand, counting down.
AGAAAAAGATGCACTTAACTTAAAATTAGTTTGTTAACAAAAGAATCAGCGCCATTATAGTACATAATCAATGCATCGCAGCTAGTAAGCTGCGCACCACGTTCTCAAGTCTCGATCCCATGGGAATATCTACAGTATGTTAAGAAAACCCTGTCCGACCCGTGAAGGTGTTGTTAGTTATCGATAACTGATTCTACTGATGCATACAAAACCGGGCTAAACTTAAAAAAAAAATCCCCCTAAAAAAATAAATATTATTTCGCAAAAAGAGGTAACTTAATAAATGTGCGATAACCACCCTTCCGCGGCACGCGGCGGGGCGGCGAGCGGCAGGGCACGCGGCACGTGGTCGCATCGCTATTCGCTCATAATAATATTGGTGTTGTCACTTTTTAAAAATTACCAAATTTCGGGGAAGTTGGAATTAATTCGTGGGAAAAAAAAGATTATTTCAAAATTCATTTGTATTGGTACTATGATGATTACGTAAAATTTTATATTATATTTGGTCATGTGTTTACCTAACCTTTATTATCCTTATGGGTCGGACAGGGTTTTCTTAACATACTGTATATCCAGATCTGGTTGTGAACTAGCGCGCTTTACCATTACCGATTGCTTCACTGCTTACCATCTGGCTGGATTGCGACCAAGCACTAGTTTATAATATGTAATAAAGAAAGAAGGGGTAACACATACACACTGTAGATTAAAACTTCTCCGAAGAAGCCGTTGCGCCATCAGTCGATGCTCGTGGTGACTGCAGCTAATTAGTTCAAATAAACCGTAATCCTTAGCTTTTTATTGGCAGCCTCCGTGGTGTGGCGGCAGCGAATGCGGCCGCTGCGCAAGGAGACGCAGGTTCGATCCCCGCGTAGTACAAATATTTGTATGCATGAATATGAATATTTGCACTGGTCTGGTCGTGCCTCGGAAAGCGTGTTAAGCCGTTGGTCCCGGTTGCCATACGAACATCTAATGGCAGTCGTTACGGGTTGTTGGAGCCGTCAAACTTCCAACTATTGATCTAACTGCAATGCTTCGATATGGCCTTCGGGTTGTGTAGGTCAGACGGCAGTCACTTTACGGAAAATATCGAAGTTAAGTCAAAATCAGCAGTAAGACTGGTAAAGCGGACCCTAGACTCCAAAGCTCAAAAAGCTTCGGATGCGACTGGTATTAACGCTGAGAGATGATGACTAGATTTTCTAAATTATTCGTTTCGCAGAAAAAAATGGAATCCTTCCTCGAAGATCTGAACAATATATTAAGTTTTTTATTGGTCTGACACGGGTCAACTTCCATTCATCTTGTAAGGTTTTAATGAACTTTGTGTGTGCCAAGTAACATATTTTTAGTTCTTTCTTTGCCTTCGTTTCAGTTTGATACACAACAAAATTTCGACAGAATTTGAAAAGGATCCCGTAGAGCTTTTACGCGATAGATTAATGTTGTTTGGAGATTTCATGGACATTGGATCTGATGATAGGAAGTACGTCGAGATTACTGATAAGGAAGAGGTACGTAAAGACACGGTAAAAGGTTTAAGGTCCGATTTTCATTCATCATTCACGTGTCGAATCCACCATTTTGTCAAAAAATCAAAATGGCGTGATAGTAGGTATACCGAGCTCCGTATAAAAAGCTTCAATCCCCTTTGACATGTAAAAAAGGCCCCTCCATGTACAAAATGGCGAATACAGTCTTTTGTTACAGATTATTTGACGTTTAAAAAGCAATCCTACGGCTGTATTCAACAAACAGATGACTTTTATGCTAATAATAAACATGACCATTTAGTCGGTTGACTAAGTCACGTGGTTTTTATCCATCTCTAAATTTGCGAGTTTGCCCACGCCCTTACCTTGATTATTTTTGATCAGTTGAACGAAGTGCTAAGCCACTACCTTGAAGAATACAATTTGACAACGACGGCTCCTCTAGACCTGGTGCTGTTCGAGGACGCGGTGGCACATCTGTGTAGAGTGACACGAATCATGAGGCAGCCGATGGCCAACGGGCTCCTGCTGGGCATGGGGGGTTCCGGTAAGTACGACATGCAAAAATGAAATAGTATATTTCATTACAAGTGCGGAAAGCCTGTCATTACGAGTTCCGACAAATGTCGACCCGAGCCGAGGCGCAGCCGAAGGTGAGGGTTGACAGTCGGAACAAGTTGCAATGACGGTTCCGCACGTGTACTGAACAACTATTTTTAATACAGTTGCGAAAAAATTAAGCAATTTATTAAAATAATAAAAACACAATAAACTCGCAAAGAAAATTTTTGAAAAATGGCGCAAACCGTAAAAGAATATAAGCAGAGATTTTTTTTTCTTCACCCATTCGATTAGGCAAAGGGAACTATGCCCATACAGCCAAGTCTTCAGTAGAATTTTTTTATTGATATGAAATGAAAATGAAATGAGATGAAATTAAATAAAACCTAACCTAACTCGTTGAATTAAATCATTAAATCTGATATTGAAACAAATTAGTAGCTTCTTTTTAGAATTATTTGCATGAATCATAAAAACTTCTATGATTTTTTTAAAGTAAAAACTTCATGGTTGGTTTTTTTTTTATTTTTAATAGACAATATTTTGACAGTTGGGAAAGAGAACGCACTAGTTCGGAAAAGGTAAAGAAAAAGCACGAGTGTGTAATAGCCCACTTTCCGAACGCTATACGTCCCTGTAATACACCACTTTTTGAGCAACTGTATTAAAAAAGTATTATTTGAACGCGTTCAAAATGACTACAATGCATTGTAGTCATGCATTGTATCACTACATAGTATAAAACAAAATCGCTTTCTCTGTCCCTATATCCCTATGTATGCGTAAATCTTTAAAATTACGTAGCGGATTTTGATGCGGTTTTTTTTTTTAATAGAGTGTTAGAAAAAGAAGTTTTATATGTATAAGAACATCTATTAAATAATGAAGAAATACTGATATTTTTGAGGTTTCTAATGTGGTATCGTAAAAAATTTCATCTTGCATTTCGTGCTCTCCGAGGCACAAAGGGGTCTTTGTATGTAAATACGGTCACCCATCCACGTACCAATCGCAGCAGGCAAGGAGTGGTTCGACTGCTAGTCAGACTTGCCTCTCCTGGCAGAGATGTTGGGTCTGAGCAGTTGTGTTGCGATGTGTGCCGGGTACGACGCGTCAAATGTTGTTGTGTCGGGAGTTTGGTCGTGGAGGGTCTCCAGATTAATCTCCCTCAGGCGCAGCATCGCTGGTCGTGTTGTTGGGTTTAACTTTGCATTATCTTGCTCAACTGCCGTCTTCCTTTCTATTCACGAAGTTTTTGAAATGAATAGGCTTAATAAACTAGCGCGTTTTACCATTAACGATTGCATCACTGCTTACCATCAGGCGTGATTGCAATCAAGCACTAGTTTATAATAAGGTAGTTGACTAAAAAAAAAGTAATTAGTCCGTCAGTCAAATTTCCAAAAAATACTAGACACGTATTTTTTCTTTTCTCATATAAACAAAAAATGAAGACGACACAGTGCGATGAAAACTCGTGTGACGTCACTGCACGCTACACTTTTTTAGCGAGCAGTGACGTCATCAGCCACCACTCCTGGTCTTTGATGCCTTTTATATTTGTAAATTTTTATTGATTTGATAAAACAAAATATACGTATCCAATATTTTTCTGTAATCTGAATGACGGACTAAATAGAATCAATTTTTTTTTTACCCAGGAGCCATCCCTATTATAAAAAAATGACATATTATTCCAGGTCGACAGTCTCTCACCCGTCTGGCGTCCAGCATGACGGAACTAACGTGCATACAGATCGAGATCACAAAGGCGTACGGCATGGCGGAGTGGCGCGAGGACCTCAAGCAGACCATGTTGAAGGCTGGCGCAGAGAACAGGGGCGTCGTGTTCTTGTTTTCAGACGCGCAGGTGACATGAGACCTTACAATCAAAATACAATTCATTTATTTTAGCGGTAGCGAACGCGGCCGCTGCGCAAGGAGTGCAAATATTTGTATGTATGAATATGAATATTTGCACTGGTCTGGTCGTGCCTCGGAGAGCACATTAAGCCGTTGGTCCCGGTTGCCATACGAACATCTAGTGGCAGTCGTTAAGGGTTGTTAGAGCCCTCAAAAGTCCAACAATTGGTGTATCTGCAATGCTTCGATATCGCCTTCGGGTTGTCGAGGTCAGACGCTAGTCGCTTCACGGATATATCGAAGTATAACCAAAGTCGAGACTAGTAAAGCGGGACCCCAGACTTCAGGGCTCAAAAAGCTTCCGATGCGACTGGGATTAACGCTGAGAGATGATGACTAGACTTTCTAAATTTTCTCTGACTCAAAAAGTTGCCTTCAAGCCATTCTATCTAATCATTTTAGATCTAAGTCAAGATTCCCTATAATTCTTAAAATCAGAGATTTGCTGTTCAAATGGCATGAACTTGGCATCCACGTCGTCATAGCCTGGATTCCTGGTCATGTCGGTATTCTTGGTAATGAGCCGGCTGATTCTTGCGCCAAAAATGCTGATCTCACTGGCGCTCTTACCCACTCTGAAATTTATTCCCATGATATTTGTACTACTCTTCCTCTAAATTTGTTTAAATCTTGGTCCAAAGTTTGGCAAATCTCTAAAACCGTAAAGGGTAAATTTTATGGAGATATTCAACCTGAAATACCCCACAAACCTTGGTTTTTTATGTATCAATTGGGCAAAAAAATCCACAACCTCAACTATTTGTCGTATCCGGTTAAATCATTGTTGCTCTCCCCATTTCTTGGCCAAACTTAGGATTAAAGATAACTCTCTTTGTGAATGCGGTTTGGATGAAGGAAACGTGGACCATTTATTTTTCTCCTGTCCTAAATTACGCTTCTCCTTTCATGAAATCATTCCCCCTCATATTCCTCGTCCTACCTCGGTCAAATGTCTACTTCTTTTTGTGTTTACACGTTTTATATTCAAACTATGCAAATTTATTGAAATTAATAAAATTAAGCTGTAACTCTAAGCTGCAACATTTTCTTTTTTCTCTCCCTTTTCCTTCACTGTCCGTCGTGATATAGTCATTTTCGTATCCATAATCTGTGATGTTACTACCTATCTGTCAATCTGCGAAGAAATATTTTTTTTTTTTTTTAACATAACAAGAAATATATTATTATTATTTTAATTCGCGCTAAAATACTCTCCAGCGTTTGATGGTTTATTAATCGATCGCACGTGATATTGGCAAAATTCTTTTCGCAGATAAAAATGGAATCCTTCCTCGAAGATCTGAACAATATATTAAGTTCGGGCGACGTGCCGAACATATACGAAGCTGAAGACTTAGACAAGATCTACCAGGCTGTGCGTCACGCTGTTATGGAGATGAGTCTCCAGGCTACTAAGACGAACTTGTTCGCTTGCTATCAGCGCAGGGTGCGGAGCAACTTGCACATCATGGTCGTTATGAGCCCCATCGGAGAGGTAAGCTCCTAAATTGAACCGTGTTTTCATGGAACTAAATTTTGTGTCTTAGTTTTCATTTCTCTTCTATCGTTTTTTCATAGATTTCTAGATTTTGGTCGAGGCTTATCCCGTGTGGAGGTCGGAAATTATTCCACGGGAACGTATTGTCGTTACTTTCGCATTAGTAGCCAAGGTCTGTAAGCCCGAGATATTTAGAGTTCTTATAGTGGGTTATAGTTCGAGGGTGCAATTGGATTGTATCCTAAAAAATAATTTAATGTCCATCAGATAGATTTATAAAAAATATTGAACACATATTTTTTATTTTTTCTTTTATTCTAATACTCAGGAAGATATATTGATTTGAAATGTCGCATGACGTCACGTAGTGGTACAAAATATACGACGGCGTGACGTAATTAGCCACCACTCCGTAACTTTAATACGCTATATCTCAGTAGTTTTTGGTAATTTCGACAAAATAAAAAATACGGGTCTTATTTTTTTTTAATTTTCTATAAGACGGACTAATTATTTTTTTAATTTTCATACCTTGGATACATCCCTATTGATGCTTACACCTGAGCTAACTACTCTGCGTTACATCTCGATTGTGAGGTAAGTGGAAAAAAACCGGCGTTACAAGAATAAAACATTTTGTTTGTTAAAATTTATAGTTAAATGAGAACAATTTTCAAATATTAGGGACAGGTGTTTTTTTGGGTATGATAAACGTTTGAGATTGTGATATTTGTTAGTTGTAGACAAAATCTGACGGGATGAAGCTTTCTTCAGTAGAAGTTGTTGGTTGCGGATCATCTCTTGATAAATAGGTTTTTTTTAAAGCTGAACAGTTTCCGTTATTTTGTTGCTAATTTTACTTTTATTTTGTATGGAATTTTCAATGTAACCTTCGACCAGCTTGCTGGTTCCCACCCACCGTGCCTTTTTATAGTGGTAACATCAGCTAAAAGTGTAGCCGATGTTCTGAAGCAATGACAATTTTTACAATTCCGGGTTTGCTAACTTTAAATAAATTTCGATTTGCTTCTGCATACTTCTGATGGTATTTTTTCCAATAACTTATTTGTAGCATTTTCCTTGGTGGTACTTCAAAAAAAATCGGTTGGTGATTACATTTTCAGGACGAACATTTCTGTATTTTTGTACAAATTCAGAGAATTCTTGAGGAACTACAAATGTTCGGTGAATTTTAGTTTTTGTGTTCGGTAGTTTAATTACTAATAACTGACCCTGTTGTTCTATGTTTTCTATTGTTATATTTGTCAATTCAATACTTCGGCCATGCGCCAGTTATACCGAAGATAAGACCACCTAAAACAAGCGAGATATAAAAATACCTAAGTATGTTTTATAGGATTGTAAGAAAATAAAAGATAAATAATGAAGTATTCCATTATGTGATTTGCGTACCTTAACAGCTAAATATATGTCATCAGGGACTTCATTTATGAATGTTTTCACGTCTTGCGCTGTAAAAATCTTTCGACTTTTTGCTTTTGTGCACAGCTGATGGTCTTTTTAGATAATATGATAATTTTGACAAGTTCTTGATATTGATGTCGTGTTTTAGTACTCATAGTTGCTTTTAACATTGAATAAATGCACCACAGACTAGAAGGCTGGAGTTTTTTGATAGCTCACTGAAGTATATTAAGAATACAGCATTACTCGTTTTTCTTTTCGCCACTTCGTGAACTCTTCGTGAGTTTTCAAATATCTCTCTTTAAAACTTTCAGACAAGATATTATTAATTGCTGTTTCAGCTTCCATTTTCATTGAATCGGTGTAGCTTATATCTTCATCACTTTCAGAATTATTTTTTGTCCTAAGTATTACGTAATTACAAAAAAAAAGATTCCAAAAAACAAGCAATATTTAAATTAAAAGTTTCCTATTTCCGCCGTTTTTAATCTTTTTTATTGTAATTATTTTTTCAAGAAAGAAATTGAGCTTCGCCCTTCGATATTTAAAATTGATGACTATGATACTCATACGAAGACAAGGCTGAATAGCGAAGCAACCTCTTTTGGGATTCGGCTGAATGCATGATGTCTATTGCCAGTATGTTAGTTAGATATACGCGAACTTTTTGAAAGAGTGAAGAGTTTCTTTTAATCACTTACCGCCCCAGGTCTTTTCTAGCTAAATTATTACCCTAGAGCGCTAATTAGTCTTCTACAAGCCCCATTTGGGGGCGATGAGGATGTATATACCGAATGTGAGAGATGTAAAGTATTTTTACTTATTTGTTAACATACTGAATTTCATAATGACATTAATATGTTTATACTTTTTACTGACAAGATAACAACAGACACATTTTGTTGAAATTAGCAATAACACAGGCCATTAGGGCATTATGACACAGTCATTGCATTGGCCATTAGAAAATCATTATTACAAAGGAATTGCATTAAGAAAGGATTCCGTGTGGGTGCTTTTCTGTTCTTCTGATGCTTCATAAATTTATGTAAAATACAATATTAATAATTTGCTGTGCCATCCGTAGGTATTCCGCTCGCGTCTGCGGCAGTTCCCGTCGCTGGTTAGCTGCTGCACCATCGACTGGTTCAGCGAATGGCCCAAGACCGCGCTGGAGTCCGTCGCGCACCACTTCTTCGAGTGCATGGGAGAACTCACCGTGGCTTCCAATGAAGTCATTGATTCTATGGTGGTTAGTAAGGCTGCTTTTTAGAAAGAAAGAAATAAGACACTCTAGCCTTGAATACACTCAAATTGCAGTCCGACGGAAACACCGCCGCTGGCAGATTGTTCCAGCCCCTCGATGTACGCGTTATAAAAGAGGAGGCGAAACGCTTCGTCCGGATCGTAATGGTGTTAACAACGTAAGGGTGGAAACTCGCCGTACGACGGGTTGTCCGATGATGGAACGGAGATGGGGGAATTCAATCATGCAATCCCCTCGCACATTCTCCAAAATGCATCCTATAGAACACCGAAAGGCTGCAGGCTACTCTATGCCTGTGCTCCAGGCTTTGGAGACGACGTAAGCATGTATTATAAGATGTTGGTGGGCGTAATCCATGTATTATAATATGTTGGAGACCATAATGCATGTATTATAAGATGTTGGTGGGCGTAATGCATGTACTACAAAATGATGGTGGGCGTAAGGCATGCATTATAAGATCAAAGATGTTGGTGGTCGTAGGCATGTATTATAAGATGTTGGTGGGCGTAAGCCATGTATTATAAGATGTTGGAGACCATAATGCATGTATTATAAGATGTTGGTAGGCGTAATGCATGTACTACAAAATGATGGTGGGCGTAAGGCATGCATTATAAGATGTTGGTGGTCATAAGGCATGTATTATAAGATGTTGGTGGGCGTAAGCCATGTATTTATAAGATGTTGGAGACCATAATGCATGTATTATAAGATGTTGGAGACCATAATGCATGTATTATAAGATGTTGGTGGGCGTAATGCATGTATTACAAAATGATGGTGGGCGTAAGGCATGCATTATAAGATGTTGGTGGTCGTAAGGCATGTATTATAAGATGTTGGTGGGCGTAAGCCATGTATTATAAGATGTTGGAGACCATAATGCATGTATTATAAAATGTTGGAGACCATAATGCATGTATTATAAGATGTTGGTGGGCCTAATGCATATATTAAAAAATGATGGCGGACGTAAGGCATGCATTATAAGATGTTGGTGGTCGTAAGGCATGTATTATGAGATGTTTGAGACCATAATACATGTATTATAAGATGTTGGAGACCATAATGCATATATTATAAGATGTTGGAGACCATAATGCATATATTATAAGATGTTGGAGACCATAATGCATATATTATAAGATGTTGGAGACCATAATGCATGTGTTATAAGATGTTGGTGTTTCCAGGCCGTGTGCTGCTACGTGCACCAGTCGGTGGTGGAGGCGAGCGCGCGCTTCAAGGTGCAGCTCAACCGTATCAACTACGTCACGCCCATGTCCTACATGGGCATGCTGGGGGCATACGCCGACATGTTTCGGAAGAAACAGAAAGATATACTCACTGAATCCAACGCCCTCAAAACAGGTCAGTGTGAAAAAGACGAATTGACTACAACTTTACAGAGAATGATTTATTAGATAGTCTACATTATAAACTCTTACGCTCTAGCGATCTAGTCTCTTTAGTGACTAATTGTTTTATATTTTTGGTAGAAAATCTTCTTGTTTCTTTCGAAGAAAATCTCTGTTCTGTTTGTTAGAAAACTATTTTATCTCTTTGGTAGAAAACTCTCTTGTCTCCTTAGTAGAAAAATCTCTTAGACTTTTTAGTAAGAAACTCTAGCCCCTTTAGTAGTAGAAAAATATGTAGTCTCTTTAATAGATAACTCTCTAGTCGCTTTAGTAGAAAAATCTCTGGTTTTTAATAGGAAAATCTCTAGCCTCTGTGGTCCAAAATTTTAGTCGCGTTAGTAGTAGAAAAATATCTAGTCTCTTTGCTAGAAAGCTCAATAGTCTCTTTAGCAGAAAAATCTCTAGCCTCTTTAGTAGAAAACTCTAGTTACTTTAGTAGTAGAAAAATATGTAGTCTCTTTGGTAGAAAAATATTTGGTCTTTTTAGTAGGAAAATCGCTAGGCTCTTTAGAAGGAAGCTTTAGTCGCTTGAGTAGTGGAAAAATATCTAGTATCTTTAGTAGAAAACTCTCTAATATTTTTAGTAGAAAAGTCTCTGAAGTTATACTCAAGAATCTAGACAGTTTTTTTCAACCTAAATCGATGGTGTAAAGTTTTGTGCAACTGTGATTTATTATTTATTTCTTTTTGTTATACCTTATGGTACCTGCTTTGCATGCCAAAACGTAAAATATGGTTATATCAAGATTTTTATAATATATTATAGATGATTTAGAATTTTGATGCATTCTTGACTTGCCAGGACTATACAAATTGAATCAGACTGAGGTCGAAGTAAAGGAACTTCAGATCGAGCTGGCGGAATTGAAGCCGCTGATGGAGAAGGCGGCGGAAGAGACAAGAATGGTCATTCAACAGATCGCCACTGACACGGTTAGCGCTTATAGTAACACTGTACAATGCTGCACACCCTCACTCTATTTCTAGCTAAACAAATATTAACTTTATTTTTATAAGAATTAAGTTGATTTTAGAGTGATTAGCACTATTGAAAAAGTTATAAAAAGGTTTAATTGTAGCGTAAACTTTATTCTGTAGAATTTAAAGTTATTTTCCTATTAAGTCAAGTCAAGCTCAACTCAGCGCCTAGTCTTCATTCATGAGTTACAGGTTACCTGGGTTCAAACCCAGGTAAGCGCTTTACTTAATGTAAATGATTTTACTATCACATTTTTTTTAATAATTATAATCTAGTGCATGGCTACAATCCCGCCTGACGGTAAGCAGTGATGCAATCGTTGATGGCAAAGCGTGCTAGTTTATTTAGAACCTATTCACTCAAAAAAACAGTGAATAGGAAGGAAGACGGCGGTTGAGCGAGGTGATGCAATGTTAAACCCAACAACACGACCAACGATGCTGCGCCAGAGGGAGATTGATCTGGAGACCCTCCACGACCAAACTCCCGACACAGCAATCTTTGGCGCATCGTACCCGGCACACATCGCAACACAACTGCTCAGACCCGTCCTCCGTACGGCTTCACCAGACATCATGCCGGAACACGACGAATCGCTTGGCGGCAAGACTTTGTCTGGTGGGTGGTAACTTCTGCCAGCAGCCGATATTATGACCTACCGCCGTACAACAACAGAAACAAAAGCAAAATTATGAAGGAAACACCTAAAACTGACAACCGAAAATTTGAAGACATGTAAGAGGTATACCAACCTCCACTGGACTCACTGGTGGATCACAGTTCACATCCTCTCGAGAAGAGGCCCGTGTAGACGGTGCGGTAAGTTGGCAAGAGAATTAGTAGCGGGGGAAGTGCGCACGCACAATTTTTTTGTATTTTGATAAGTTATAAAATAGTGCTTGACCGCAATCCCGCCTGATGCTAAGCAGTGATGCAATCGTTGATGGTAAAGCGCACTAGTCTATTAAGAGCCATCCTAGCCTTGAAGACACTCAAATAGGGATGTATCCAAGGTATGAAAATCAAAAAAATAATTAGTCCGTCATATAATAAAAAAAAAAATGAAGATCCGGATTTTTTATTTTGTCGAAATTACCAAAAACTAGATATAGCGTATTAAAGTTACGGAGTGGGGACTAATTACGTCACGCCGTGGTATATTTTGTACCACGGCGTGACGTTATGCGACATTTCAAATCAATATATCTTCCTAAGTATTTGAATGAAAGATAATGTAAAAAATACGTGTTCAATATTTTTTATAAATCTATCTGATGGACATTAAATTATTTTTTAGGATACAACCCAATTGTAGTCCGACGAAAACACCGCCGCTGGCAAATTGTTCCAGTCCCTCGATGTACGCGGTATAAAAGAGGAGGCGAAACGCTTCGTCCGGGTCGTATTAACAACGTAAGAGTGGATACTCGCCGTACGACGGGTCGTCCGATGGTGGAACAGAAATGGGGGAATTAAATCATGCAATTCCCTCGTACACTCACCAAATCCATCCTATAGAACACCGAAAGGCCGGCTACTCTACGCCTGGCTTTGGAGACCGTCCGTCCGTTCATACTTTAATACATGCGCGAACTTTCCCCACTACAAAATCTCCTGCCAACTTACGTGCCGCACCGTCTACCAACACTGAGAACAGAATAAGCTGCTCTGTCTATTGTTAATTCATATCCTTATTATTGATTTAGGCGATAGCTGAGGAAGCTCGGGAGAGAGTCGAGAAGGAGACTGTCATGGCGGAGAAGTTGACTGCTGTTAACGCGGCCATGGCGGAAGACGCTATGAAAGACTTAGGTCAGTCATCATCATTTATTTACATAATACTAGATCAGCCTTTAATATCCCCCCCACTGCTGGGACACAGCCCTCCTCTTGGTGAAAGTACAAAACTTTACCTACGAAATCAAAATCAAAAATCGAAAGTCATTTATTCAAATTAGGCTGAGAATCAGCACTTATTGAACGTCAATATTACATAAGACAATCCCTCAAAACCCCCACCTATCGACACTTCCTAGTGCTTTCGCTGGGAAGAAGAAGTGGCGGAAGAAACTCCCCAGCAGCACAGCTGTCTGTTCATTTAAAAAACACATGACTTTATACAATACTATGTATAGTGATGAACACAAGAAAATACAACAACAATTAAATTATTGAAAATATGCCATCTACCACGTCAAAATACCAGCAAAGCAAAACAAAATGTCTTCTGGCTTCTTCTGACACATCCACCAAAATGTAGGCCTTACCACCATACCAAGATGGTGAGGACCTATCGCTCCGACGTCGCTTACCTCATCAAATTTATTTCAGACAACTGTAGTTTGGAGTTTTAAAATTCATACATTCAAATTACTGATGTACAAATAAAATAGATAAATACCAAAGTACTATTTGGATTCTCATCTATTTTATTTACATATCAGTACGAGTATGCCTAGTATGAGTTTTCATTACGAGACTCGATTGTCGATATCCAGCGCGTTTTTTCGCTCTCATTGGTTGAGAGTTCTGACAACCTTGAAGCGGGCCAATCGATGAGTCAAACGCGCTCGATATCGACGATCGAGTCTTCGTAATGAAAACTCATACTAGGCCTACTGTGACTTACTAAATTAAAATATTTATTTTCATTAAAGAATTTATAAATATATCAGAATCGCATAAGTAAGTATAAATAAAAACTAAACAAAAAACGTTTTTTTTTTGTTTTTATACTGTTGTATTGTCATCGTCTCTTAACCCCTGTGCAAATTTTCAAATTAATTAGACTCTTAGGCCCGTATTACAGAATGTCACTCAAGCATTGATCTCTGCTTAAACATTTCTTATAACTAGTTTCAACCAATCAAATGGCTTGAAACGAGACTTAAGTAATGCTTGAGTTTTGAATGCCGTTTTGTAATACCTTAGAAGTAGGTGAAATGAAGTTGTAAGATTCCGTTACATACCTACATACAGGTGAAGTTCATAAAGCGTGTTAAAAAGCAAAATATTAGGTAATTGCCAAATGTTATAAAAATATCAAAACATAAAATGTTTGATTATTTTTATAAAATTTCAGAGGAAGCAATGCCAGCGCTGCGGGCCGCTGAGAAAGCGCTTCAAGAGCTAAATCGTAACGACATCGTGGAGGTGAAGGCGATGAAGAAACCTCCCGCTGGCGTCGTGCTCGTCATTGAGTCGCTCTGTGTCGTGTTTGATATTAAGCCGGTTAAGGTAGGTTCTATACCACGGTAGTTCTGGCACAAGGGAAGTCGCACCAGGCGGCGGCCGACGCAGCGACCCTCGGGGTAGCGACAATCGTCGAGAGGATCCGACAATTGGGACTCGAGGCGGCCCTGCACAAGTCCGAGGTCATGTGCTTTGATGGTATTCGGAACGCGCCACCGTCGGGTTCCCAAATAACGGTAGGAAGGGTTCACATAGGCGTCGGGTCTACGATGAAGTACCTGGCACTCGTCGACAGCCGGTGGAACTTCGAGGGGCTGTTCCGACCTTTCAGACTGGAAGGGGCCGGAGTTGCCCTAAGGCGGCTCCTCCCAAATCTAGGGGGACCAAACGACTCCTGCCGGAGGCTCTACGCGGGGGCCATGCGGTCCATGGTCCTTTACGGGGCACCAGTGTGGGCGCGGTCGCTAAGGAAGCGACCAGCCTTACCGCGTCTCAAGGTCATGGCCGTTCAACTGATCCGGGGATATCCTACGGTCTCCGCTGAGGCGGCCTCCTTGCCGGATTGCCGGCATGGGATCTGAAAGCCCTCCGCCCACACGTGGGAGTGGCGAGAGGAGACAAAACGGGGCATATCTCCGCTGCCGCGAGGACGGTACGGGTACGGCGGACAGAGTTTCGGCGGGATCTCATGGCGACATGCAGTGTGAGTGTTTAAGTGCGATTGTCGTAACCCAGAGCTGGGCACGCCACAATAGCGGCGGTAAGTCCCCTGTTTGAGGAGTGGCTAGAGAGGCGCTACTACTCACCTTCCGCCTGACCCAGGTCCTGAGCGGACTCGGCTATTTCGGGAGGTTGCTGTTCTATATAAACGCCGGAAACGCCGGGGTGTCACCACTGTATGGTTCGCCCTGAGGACACGGTGGAGCATACGGTGGAGGTCTGCCCGGCTTGTGTAGAGTACCGCCGTGTCCTTGTGGAGGCGATCGGCTGCGATCTCTTGCGTCCGACCCTCGTCCAGGCTAATGTCCGGACCAAGAGTACATTACAGGTCGTCTCCTCCCTCTGCGAAGCACTGATGCTAGCAAAGGAGGAGGCGGAGCGCGTGAGGGAGCGGGAATCCCAGCGCCCTCATGTCTCTAGCCGCCGTAGGAGACGCCCTGGTCGGTAGAGAACACATCAAACTCCTGGACACCGTAGGCGCTGGCCTGCGGTGAGCAGTGGGCAGCTCGCCGCCCGATAAGAACCAAATCCGAGTCCGCGGCGCGTTGTGTTTTACGCGCGCCTCAAAGAGATGTCAGCACACCGTGACGGGGTTCACGAAGAACGATGCTTCCTGGGTCAGTGTTGCAGGTTGGTTAAAAAAGAAAACGGTGCCCTGGCCTACAGGCAAGTGCAGAAACACTGGTGGGTTTTAGTAAGTAAAAGTCTAACACACCCTTTCGCTCCGCTCTTGGCGGAGAAACACAAAAAAGAGGTAAGTTCTATACTGAGTATGTGCCGAATACCAGCATTACGACACTTTTTTCTTGGTGTGGATGGCAATTCATCAAATGACCTCGACCGCCAGACTTTTACTGACTAAAACCCACCCGTGTTTCTTCACTTGGCTATGCGCCAGCACCACGGTTTCTCTTTTCACCAACCCGCTACCCTGACCCAGGCATCATCATCGATTCCAATCATTTTTACACCATGTTATGGTTTTTCCCAAATACATTTAGAAATGGTTGCAGTGTGGTTACCGAGCACACAACACAACTGGCTGTAGATCATAGTGATAGGGGTACAATGAGACAGGCATCGCCGCGCCGTTATGCCTCCATCTGCTTCAGACTGCTTGAAATGCGAGCTCATTTCGAACCTTTTCGTTTCATTCGCGTGTTTCTCTTAATCCCGCAGGAACCAGGGGCAAATTATGGCGAAAAAATTCTGAATTATTGGAAGCCAGGATCTCTGATGTTGGCGGACCCCACAGCTTTCTTGGATTCGCTCCTGAAGTTTGATAAAGAGTCCATCACAGAAGATATGATCAAAAAGCTCAAGAGGTTCATCGTTAACCCGGATTATGATCCTGTAAAGATTGTGAAGGTATGCAGTGTAGCTCAGTGTTAACTGTCTTGATTTGTAGGTCGTGGCTTCGAATCCAAACAGGTGCTTTAGTTTGTATAAATAACTGAATCGCCGCTGCTTTGAAAACGAAGAAGGAAAACGTCGTGTGGGAAAAGCATGTCCTGGAATCAAAAGTACGAAGACATATGACATTACCAACCTGCATTGGGCCCACGTGGTGGGTTTCGGCCCACCCTCTCACTGTATCCCAGTAGTGGGAATATTCTAGGCCGTTTGTGCTAAAATTGGAATTACTTTATTGTCACTTAAAAACAAAAACATAGTTGTTTGTAAAGTTCACTGACGATAATATGAACGTGACAATGTCATAAGAAAATACTGAAGGAATTGGTTGGATTTTTCAAACCTTTATCGCCGCATTATTGTTGCTATAAACAATTGACACCACGTTCACTTTTCACTGCACTTCATACTTGACGAAAACATGTCAGTGTATTATTGTATAGCAGCTGTCCACGAGGACGCATCGCTCACTCAAATAGCAGAGAGATAGATGTCAAACGCTGCCGAACGCAAAAGCCGATTGTGCCTCTTTGTCGCTCGTACCGCGCTCTCGTTTGCACTTCACGCTTTAAATGGAACGGGGTAACGCCGCATGAATCATGTTTTTTTCGTGTGTGCAGCTGGCCCCATCAAATTATAAGACGTTGTCACGTCAAAAGTAAAGGCGTTTTTCACCTTTTCTAGGTGTCAAAAGCTTGTCAATCGTTATGCATGTGGGTTCATGCTATGTACAAGTTCTACCACGTAAACAAGGCTGTCGCGCCCAAGAAGGAAGCATTGGCCAAGGCCACCCGAGACCTGCAGATCGTTGAAGGTATGCCAATTGTTGATATAGAATAGAATTGAATACTTTTAGTTCAGACCGGAGTTCTAGTGTTAGTGGGTTACAGACACAGATATACATACATAAAATTAACTTAAAACTTAGCGTGGAGCTGCATCCACCCCTGCCACATGGGAGAATCCCACCGATCGGCGAACACACTGAGAATACTGTTGTTACTGCAGCAAACACGCGTCATCAGGGATGCGCATCTACTCCTAATAATGGCAGTAAAACCATTATTATTATTATTCCTTTATTTCACTATATACATATAAATTACATTTTTAAATATTTCTATATAAACAACACATAAAAAACATTTAAAAATATAAAAAAATAGTAGCCCACCGGCATCGGGAACAGGGTCCAAGCTACCGGCGGTCAGGGCTCCAGAGAGAGGAACTTCCTGACAATGCGAGCCGTGTCTAGAAGTACAGCTTTCTGAATCAAGCCTTTGATCCAGCTGCCTAACGAGAGCCTCTTGAGGTGTTGGTCGAGGCTCTTGGCTATTAAGCCATTGGCTGTCACGACTATCGGTACAATGATTGCTGAATCCACCTCCCACATGTCGACAACCTCGTGAGCCAAGTCAAGATACTTGATTTGTTTATCTTTCTCGGCTTTCACGAGGTTCTCATCATGCGGGATGGTTATGTCAACAATCATTGCACGCCGCTCTGATCGATCCACCATCACTATATCAGGCTTATTGGCAACAATAGTCCTGTCAGTGATGATGGATCGATCCCAGTACAATGTGATATGGCCATTTTCGAGAACTGGGTCGGGCATATACCTGTAGTACGGCACCTCCGATTCCACAAGGTTGTATTTGAGAGCAAGTTGCTGATGAATTATCCTGGCTACAAGGTTATGTCTATGCAAGTACTCTCCGTTAGCTAGACGAGAACACCCGGAGATTATATGCCTTATTGATTCCCCCGGCCGGTGACATGCCCGACAGATGTCAACTGTACCGTCTTTCACAATAAATCTCCGGTAATTGTTCGTCATCATAACTTCGTCCATAATTGCACATACAAAACCTTCGGTTTCCCCAAAGAGGTCACCGAATCGTAGCCAGGCCACGGACGCTTGTAAATCTACATCAGGCCCGTGTAGGGCTCTGAAAAAGCGTCCGTGAAGCTCCTTGTTCTTCCATACCTCCATGCGATCATTGGTGTCAAGCACTACTGGTTTACGCCAGTTCTCTTTAGCCAAGGAGAGCGGAGTGAGGCCCTTGTCAACCGCGACCACATCTCGATGCATCCCCACGTCGGTTTCTAGAAAATATTCCCTGAGACTGCATACCTCGCGATTGTGGAGGGTTTTAGCGTTTAAAAAGCCACGACCTCCACATTTTCGCGGGATATACAGCCTCATAACCGATGATCGTGGGTGATGCAATCGATTTGCAGTCAGCAGCGTACGGACCCTCTGATCCAGGGCGTCAAGTTCGGTTTGAGTCCATTTGAGTATGCCGAAAGAGTACATCAATACCGGCATGACCCAACCGTTGAAAGCGCGCACCTTGTTTCCGCCTGATAGAAGACTATTAAGTACTTTTTTCAGGCGGCCAAAGAAGCGTTCCTTCAACGATTGCTTCATGTCAGTAACATTGATGCCCAACGCTTCCGACATACCCAAATACTTATAGGTTTCGGATGCGGAGAGGGCTCTAAGGTTTATGGAACTCGTGAGTTGGGTTCCCACGGATTCCATAATCTCTCCTCGCTTTACATGCATGACCGCACATTTGTCCACACCAAATTCCATCCTAATGGAGCTACTGAAAGTTTCAGTAATTTTCAGTAGCTCCTTCAGTTGTGAATTGTTGGGAGCAAAAAGTTTCAGATCATCCATGTAAAGGAGGTGCGATATAACCTGACCACCTCTCCTCAACCGGTAGCCTAGACCTGAATCCTCCAATAGTGTGCTTAGAGGATTCAATGCTAAGCAAAACCAAAGCGGACTCAAACTGTCGCCCTGAAATATACCTCGCTCGATCCTTATCGGTTCGCTATTCCTCTGAATATTTCGACATCCTGGATAGCGAAGGACTGTCCTCCATTGCCCCATACACGTCATCAGGAAGGTGCGTAGAGTTGTATCCACTTTATACAACTCCAGCACCCGCATGAGCCATGTATGTGGCACTGTGTCATAGGCCTTCTTATAATCTATCCAACATGTCGAAAGATCCTTTCGGGAACGACGAACTTGTTGGCTAATGGCCACATCAATGAGGAGTAGCTCCTTAGTACCGCGGGACCCGCTCCTACATCCATTTTGAGAGGCAGACATGATGGCGTTGCTGTCAATATGTTTGTTAATTTTAGTTTTCAAAATGGATGTAAGAACTTTAATAGACCGTCGGTAAACAGGTGATCGGCCTATAATTTTTGGGTTCCGCGGTGCTACCTGATTTATGGAGCAGGTGGGTTATTCCAGTAGTTAGGAACTGAGGTAACGAACTAGACACTAAAGCAGTCTGGAATTGAAATGCCAAGCGAGCGTGCGACCTTGGAAACCATTTTATCCAAAAGTTATGCAGCCCGTCCGGTCCTGGAGATTTCCAGTTAGGTAACGGACGGACTGCACGAGCTATATCTTGGGGGCAGATGGTAATAGCCCCCATTTCAGGTATTGGATCGCAGGCTCGCTCGACATCCCGAGCCCAGTCACCTTCAGTGTGACTGACAGGCACCGACCAGATACTGCGCCAGAATGAACACATGGCATCATCATCCGGTAGGCACGTGTCAGCCACACCTTGTTCTGGTCGTTCCCAGTCCCTATAAACCCACCTTTGATTGCTCTGGAAGGTGCGATTCTGGGTGTATCGTTCTACTCGTCGTTTATATCGACGAATACGGTTCGCCCATGCATACACTTTCTGCTTCAGGAAGTCGATGCGCTCCGTGACACGGGCCATATAATTCTCAGGGCTGGTATTTGTACCTGAGAATGCCCGCCTCACAAAGCGCATCACTCTAGGACGAGTATTACCCTCCCTGAAGCAGATTAGTTTACCGATGAGTGCTCTGGCCCCACCAATACGACGTTCAATCCTGTACTGCCAAGCTGGTACTACTGGTTTCGGTCGTGTAGCTCTGGAGTCATTGTGAAATTTGACATGAGCTACACGACAAGCTGCTACAGCTGCGCAGTACAGGATTGAATGAGTATCAGTGAGGTCCTCACAGGTATCAAAATAATTTGATAACTGCGCATCCAGAGCAGCCATCAGCGCCCTATTTCTGTTATGCATGGGCAAACGTGGCAGGCGTGGTCTAACTTCTGCCGACATGTAACGGTATTCCCGAATCGCAGCCTCCAAAGCATTCCTTAATTCCTCATTGCACTGGGTACTTACATTTGTAGCCCTATCATTACTCCCCTCGTCAGTATAGTTTGTTGACTGCGGTGGTATCTCCGCAGTCTGCGACTGGTGAGCGATGACACGGCTACTCTGCATTTCAGTTCGCAGGCGATCAAGCACAGTATCCTCCAACATATGATTACGCTGGATAACCCGTACCTGATCCGACAGTCGTTGTGCCGAAACGTTGACAGCTGGTTCAAGCACCTGAAACAGAGAGAGCATTCGAACACGGTACGCGGTCAGGTTGTTTCCTCCCTCTGTAGCCCCATAGTATGAGCGCATGACATTTTCGTTGATGGATTGTGTCCATCTCATGCGCTGCACACTTCCGCCGGGAGCTGGGACCCTGTCAGAAGCCGATGGGCCTCGAGGTCCTAAGCGATCCGGCGGCCGGCGTCCTCCCCGTCGGCGAACAGGTGGTGGCGTCGTCGGCGGAGAGAAGTACTCGTCGCTCGAGCTCGACGCAACTGCCGCGGCCGGGGTCATCACAGCACTTACAGTGGGGCTGGAGACCGGCGGCGGCGAGGCGGAGCTGAGCAACGAGTCCGGAGATGGTGGGCGTGCACGTTGTCTCGCGGCAGATCTTGTCAACATTGCATATCCATTATTCATATAAAATCCATATTAAATATTTTTCTTTTCTCGTTTTTGTCCACGGTGACATGACAAATGTCAGCTCCAACGGTACGGTTTTGTTCCACTAGAAAACTTCTCCATTGTGTACAGAGACTTTTTTAAGTAAATTTTAAATTATTTTAGATATGGGCTTGAGTTTTCTGTTAAAAATTTCACAATAGGGAAAAGAAAAAACTGATTTAAAATATTAAATATGATACTGATGAAAATATGATGTTGACGTTTACTGTGTTGCCATAGTTATTATTATTATTATTATTATTATTATTCGCAAACATCCCTGACGCGCTACAACGCCACGGCAGCCCCAACCGCACCCTCAGTGCGTTATTATATTGAACACGTAGGTCGCTTTATGCCCGCTGAGTGAAGTTAACCCACAGGCTGCACGTGTAGAAGGATTGACAATAAGCTTTAAAAAGCTTAACTTAACTTAAACCGGCTTCGTACATCGCGCGAACCTGCTGGCCAACATGTTACAACGGACATAATGTGAGTCCATCTATAATTATAAGAATATTAGTAATCGTCCTGTACGATAAGAACTGAACTGAACCTGTACGAGAAGAAAGATAAACAAATGAAGTATCTTGACTTGGCTCAAAACGAGTGAATTTTTTCGCGCTTTGCATTTTGAACTCACTGCTCAGCGCCGAGAGTCGCAAATCCAATAGTATATTTTTGACATTCTGGGATGCCCTTTATTGGATGCTCTGCGTAATAAAAATAATTTAAAATAAAAGGCGCGTTAAAATCTCTTTCCAACAGCAATGCTGGCGGCTGCGAAGGCAAAGATGCAAGCGTTGCTGGAGGGCATCGCCAAGTTGAATGCGTACCTCTTGGAGAAGGAAGAGGAACGGAAACGGATGGAGGAGGACATCAACCAGTGCCTCGCCAGGATGGACCGTGCTAACAGGTCAATATGAGTGTAGTGGGGATAAATTAACTATAATGGAAATTAAGGTAGAAAGAACGTGAAGGGTAATTCTCGTAATTCAAAATATTGAAAATCACCCCCCTAATCGGCGAACACATTTGTGTGAAATGATTGCGACTAGTTGGGATCGTTTGGACCGAACGGACCAATGGGCGGTCCGAACGATACCAACTGATCCCAACTAGTCGTAATCATTTGACTAAAATGTGTTCACCGATTAGGGGGCAGGTCCGATCTCATCTCGGCGACAAAGAAATGTCAAAAAATTGACAAAATGTAGGTATTTTTGGCAGATTGACATTGAGATCCCACAATAGAATATAACGGTCACGTTCTTGTGACCATCACGAGAATTGTCACCGACGAGAAAGTAGCTAGCTATCGACAATTATCTCGCTCAACAGTAATGTACAGACGACAGCACACCAAGCTAGTACAATCTGTCAAATTTCTTCATTAGATTTTCAACTTTACCGCTAAAGAATAGGGTATTTGACTAAAAAAAACTAATTAGTCCGTCATTCAGATTATAGAAAAATATTGGATACGTATATTATGTTTTACCAAATCAATAAAGATGGACAAATATAAAAGGCATCAAAGATCAGGAGTGGTGGCTGGTGACGTCACTACTCGCTAAAAAGTGTAGCGTGCAGTGACGTCACACGAGTTTTCAACGCACTGTGTCGTCTTCATTTTTTGTTTATATGAAAAAAGAAAAAATACGTGCCTAGTATTTTTTGGAAATCTGACTGACGGACTAATTAGTTTTTTTTAGTCTAATATCCTATTACCCCCTTATTCATAAACGCTGCTTAAAGTTAACTAGTGATCAGCGATACTTTGACCATACATTTTTGACCTTAGAACGTCACTTACCTTAAACCATCCTGTATGGATAAACACCACAGTGCTTAAGGGAATTCGGATATTCATAAACGTAGATTAAAGTTAAGTGACGCAAAAGTTCAAAATATGTATATGGTTAAAGAATCTCTAATCATTGGTTAACTTTAAACAGCGCTTATGAATAAGGGGGTTAAGGTTCAAGGCTACGCGAAACTTTAAAATACAGGGTAATTGCGTATCACATTATCAGTAGCAATGGATTTCATTTTGACAGTTCAACAATATTCATTGCGTTATTTAAGTTGCTAAACAAACACATTTTCGAACATATGAAGCAATGGAATAGCAATAAGCTTCATAATGATTCCAACTGATAGTAATACACACTATTACTATCAGTTGGAATACGTAATTAGGGTGCTGCTGTCATCTGTACCAAAGCTTGTATTTCTGTGAAAGTAAAATAAATATAATAATGTAATGAGTTATGTCAGCGAACAACTAACATGTGACTATTAATAGTAGATCTGTGTTTTCCTGTGTTAATTACTATACACAGTATTTATTGTATAAAGTCAAGTGTTGTTTTAAATGAACAGACAGCTGTGCTGCTGGGGAGTTTGTTCCGCCACTTCTTCCCAACGAAAGTACTATTAAGTGGCGAAGGGCGAACGTTTGGGGGAGACTGTCTTATGTAATACTGACGTTCAATAATAATAATAATAAATTCGTTTATTTTCTCTCACAATGGTTTTGTAGTATTTAACAGTTTTGTACAAACATAAATTCACATTGTGAGAGCTGGTGCCTGAAGTAGGTTTTACGAAAAACCTGTAGTACAGGTCACCAGGATCCACTTAGTGGAATTATGCAAACAAAAGAACTGATTCTCCGCCTAATTTGAATAAATTAATTTTGATTAGATCGCTGACTGTCCACACTGCTAGCGATTTTAGCGTGATTAATACCGCTATGTTTCAGCTACATATGGTTATATACAGTACATAATTAAGTATTTTCTAACTGAACACACAGCTGTGCTGCTGGAGAGTTCGTTCCGCCACTTTTTCTCCCCAGGGTAAGCACTAGGGATTGCCAAAGTTTTGGGGGACTGTCTTATGTGATTTTGTTATACATGTTATTGTTAATCCATACATTATTACGAGTATTATATGCATAACAAGATTTTAAATCTGATTATAGATTATTAAACGGCTTGTCCAGTGAACGAGTACGATGGATCAAAACCATAAAGGATTTGGACGTCGCCATAGTTAACTTGATCGGGGACATACTTCTGAGTGCATGTAAGTAATCAACTCAACCTTTTTTTTTCCGAAGTGGAAAATCATTATGCAAGTCCGCCACCCTAGGGAGGACGACGGGGTAAAATCTTTTTATCTAAACGCGGTTACAATCTATGAGACTAAGACTAATGAAACTACACTCTTTGGCGTCTGGAGGAGAACAGAACGTTACAATAAAATGTGGGCGGAAGGAACTCGCTCTTTTAATTCAATTGTCAGTTCTGGAAGTTTCTAGAGCATTCGAACTGTTTCTACCATGATGCCTCTAGTGTCGAGAGGCGATCACTACAATTTTCTTTATTACATAACAGTAATTCATTGATAAAATACCTACTGTCCAACGGTGATAACTACGATATTTACTACTAATTATTAATAGAATTCTAAGGCTCATTGACATTTACTACTGATTATTAACAATGGCTCATTGATAGAATAGCGCCCCTAGTGTCCAAAGGCGAGCAGTTGTTGATATTATGCGTAAATCGTTCATTGATGCTATCGCTCTCTAATAGCAAACGTAGGGATATTTCTGTTAGACTGCTTTCGCTGCGTAGACTATAGAGGACGCTACTGTATATATCAGTCACAAGATACTTAATTAGATACTGAGATGTAGAGGCCCCGGGTTCGATCCCTGTCCAGGTCATGATGCAAAACGATCTTTTCCCGATTGTCCTGGGTCTTGGATATTTATCTATATATGTATCTATTATAAATATAGTATCGTTGAGTTAGTATACCATAACACAAGTCTCGAACTTACTTTGGGGCTAGCTCAATCTGTGTGATTTGTCCATATATATTTATTTATTTAAATACAGACTCAATGGTTAAGGTTGGAACTAAAGTTATAACTCGTTTTGTAAATGGGGTAATTGTATAACGTGTATCATAAAATAACACAATAGGGTATTTGACTAAAAAAAACTAATTAGTCCGTCAGTCAGATTTCCAAAAAAATACTAGACACGTATTTTTTCATATAAACAAGACGACACATCGCGTTGAAAACTCGTGTGACGTCACTGCACGCTACACTTTTTAGCGCGCAGTGACGTCACCAGCCACCACTCCTGATCTTTGATGCCTTTAATATTTGTTAATTTTTATTGATTTGATAAAACAAAATATACGTATCCAATATTTTTCTACAATATATAAAGAAAACCTTGTCTGATCCATAAGGATAATAAAGTTTAGGTAAACACATGACCAAATATAATATAAAATTTTACGCTATCATCATAGAAACAATACAAATGAATTATGAAATAATCTTTTTTTTTCCCGCGAATTAATTCGAACTTCCCCGAAATTTAGTAATTTAAAAAAAAGTGACAGCACCGGTATTATTATGAGCGAATAGCGATGCGACCACGTGTCGCGTGCCCTGCCGCCCGCCACCCGCGGAAGGGTTGCTAGCCGCACATGTATTAAGTTACCTCTTTATCTTTTTTTAGGGGGATATTTTTTTAAGTTTGTATCCATTAGTAGAATCAGTTATCGATACCTAACAATACCTTCACGGATCCGACAGGGTTTTCTTTACATATTGTATAATCTGAATGACGGACTAAATACATTTTTTTTTTTACCCAGGAAGCATCCCTATTATTATAGAATAAATTTTATGCTTATAGCGGTATTTTTAAATATTTATTATTTGATTTTCAGGCGCTGTGGGATACATAACGCCGTTTACAGACCAATTTAGAAGAGATCTTCTTGCTAGTTGGATCTCAATTGTAGAGGTAAATAAAAGTACTAATTAAAAGTGCAGAAGAAAGGTCAAAGTGATTTTTACATAGTTTTTTTGTTTATTATAATACTAGCTGACCCGGCGAACTTTGTTCCGCCTTAAAGGCAATAAATATCACATGATCACATTTTTACTTTTTCAATTAGGAACATTGTAAATAAAAAAAATATTATTACTTCTAATTGAAATCAGTTCCTAATTGAAAAAGTAAAAAATCCATGATTTTTTTATTTGTCATTTATTTATTGTAGCACATTGTGAAAGAAATTATGAATTTCTACCTTTGCTTCGTAAATTATCTAGCTGTTGATCTCTGAGATGTCGTGGTGGCCTAGTGGTTAAAACACCAGCCTCTCTTGTATGAGTGCGCGGGTTCGATTCCAGGTCAGGCAAGTATCGATGTAACTTTTCTAAAGTGATATGTACTCTCTAGGTATATCTAGGACACCAATGACTGAAGGTGAAGGCAAACATCTTGAGAAACCTGGACTTTATAAGTCTGAAATCGCCACCCCGCATTGAGAAAGCGTGGTGATTACGCTTAATCCTTCTCTGCATGAGAGGAGACCTGTCTCCAGCAGTGGGACGATAAAAAGATTGATGATGATGATCTCTGAGGTTTTCGATTGCCCGATTTCGCATTGTCAACGGAACAGTTTCACGGACTGCCGCCTCCCTTTGCTCTTGTGAGTGAGAAGCACGAAGTCGAGTCATACTAAAACGGCGCTCTGCACGTGCAATTTCTTGCTCTTCTTCTTCAGTGCTTTCATTCAGAATGTTTCGATTTACTCTTGCATTACCGCTTTGTCGAGAAAGATTTGAAAGTCTTGGGCACGGCATGATATTTTTATTGATGATAAATGGCACAGCAATACAATATTAGAAATTTTGAAATTGAAGTTGGCTTTGTGGTTTTTTATTAGAAACTTTAAACCAGCAGAGAGTATTTATATTCTTTGCTTTAAACCATTGCTTCAACCGGTTAGACTTTTTTTAAAATATGCTCAGCTGTCATTTGCTTTTTGTTATACCATTTTTGATATATGAATTTCTGACTTACATTTTGAATGAGTTGGATTGTTATTCCATGTCAGTTGCGTTTTGTTACACCATGTCTTATGTCACGTCACACGGGAACGACGGGGACGGGTTCTTAGCTACCTCCCACCAATATTCAGCTAAATCGGTTCAGCCGTTCTTGAGTTATACAGTATGTTAAGAAAACCCTGTCCGACCCATAAGGATAATAAAGGTTAGGTAAACACATGATCAAATATAATATAAAATTTTACGTAATCATCATAGTACCAATACAAATGAATTTTGAAATAATCTTTTCTTCCCGCGAATTAATTCCAACTTCCCCGAAATTTGTTAATTTTTAAAAAAGTGACAACACCGGTATTATTATGAGCGAATAGCGATGCGAACACGTGCCGCGTGCCCTGCCGCCCGCCGCCCGCGGAAGGGTGAACGCACATTTATTAAGTTACCACTTTTTACGAAATAATAATAATTTTTTTAGGGGGATTTTTTTTAAGTTTAGCCCGGTTTTGTATCCATTAGTAGAATCAGCTATCGATTCCTAACAACACCTTCACGGGTCGGACAGGGTTTTCTTAACATACTGTATATAAATAGTGAATAAGCAACTGAATCGATGCCAATAATGTTTACACCATGTTATATTTTGTCCCAAACACATTTAGAAATTGTTGCAGTGTAGTCACCGAGCGCGTCACGCAGCTTACAGCTGACCCTAGAAGTCAACGCACCGCGCTTGCTCGCCCGCGGATCTTTGACCATATTTTTGTTGGGACAACCAAGTAGAGTAGCAAGCTTATAACTTTGTGGTTTTTCATTATATCTTTTTGAAATTTTGTACATAATATTATTAACTTAAAAATACTGGACACGTGTTTCCTACTTTGTGGAAGTGCAAGGTACCAGGGTAGCACAAAAGTTTAGAAGAAGTCGAAACAATAAAAAAAGTCATTCATCATTCAAATCACCATAATTAATACATGAAAGAGGTTTTATTGTGCATAGTTTGTGGACATGCAAAGTACCAGGGTATCACAAAACTGTAGGAGAAGTTGAAACAATAAACCTCATTCATTCATCATTATCAAATAATCATAATACATGAAAGAAGGTTTATTGTGCATATTTTTTTGACGTGGAAGGTACCAGGGTATCACAAAACTGTAGGAGAAGTCGAAACAATAAACGTCATTCATTCATCATTATCAAATAATCATAATACATGAAAGAAGGTTTATTGTGCATATTTTTTGACGTGTAAAGTACCAGGGTAGCACAAAAGTGTAGGAGAAATCGAAACAATAAAAAAACTCATTCATCATTCAAATCACCATAATTAATACATGAAAGAGGTTTTATTGTGCATAGTTTGTGGACATGCAAAGTACCAGGGTATCACAAAACTGTAGGAGAAGTTGAAACAATAAACCTCATTCATTCATCATTATCAAATAATCATAATACATGAAAGAAGGTGTATTGTGCATATTTTTTTGACGTGGAAGGTACCAGGGTATCACAAAACTGTAGGAGAAGTCGAAACAATAAACGTCATTCATTCATCATTATTAAATAATCATAATACATGAAAGAAGGTTTAATGTGCATATTTTTTTGACGTTCAAGGTACCAGGGTAACATAAAAGCGTGGGAGAAGTCGAAACAAAGAAGCTCATTTATTCCCACAGGAACGACGGGGAGCGGCATAGAAAGTATCCTATGTCCTTCTCCCAGTTCTTAGCTACCTCCTTACCAATTTTTAGCCAAATTGGTATAGCCGTTCTTCAGTTATAAATGATGTAACTAACACGACTTTCTTTTATATATATAGATAATAGTGCTTGACCGAAAATCGCCTGCCGCTATTCACTCAAAAACAAATTAGTGAAGGAAGACGGCAGCTGAGCGAGGTGATGCAATGTTAGACCCAACAACACGACGAATGTTGCACCAGAGGGAGATTGATCTGGGAGAGAACCTCCACGACCAAACTCCCGACACAACATCTGGCGCATCGTATCCGGCACACATAGCAATACGACTGCTCAGACCCGTCCTCCGTACGGCTTCACCAGACATCATGCCGGAACACG
Source organism: Sesamia inferens (assembly GCA_037179545.1). Classification (NCBI taxonomy): domain Eukaryota; kingdom Metazoa; phylum Arthropoda; class Insecta; order Lepidoptera; family Noctuidae; genus Sesamia; species Sesamia inferens. The sequence goes on along the minus strand of CM073935.1, from coordinate 6,693,893 downwards.
ATAAATCGCTTGACGGCACGGCAAAGCTTTAATAAAGTTCAATTCACGCTACAACTTAAAACATTTAATCAGTATTTCAATAGCGCTTATCACTCTAAAATTAACCTAATAGACATGGTATTAAAGTTCATATTTGTTCAATTTGAAATAAAATTTGAATTTGCGTAATGTCCTTAGGAGGTGAAAGTCCCGCACACGCCGCATGCCACCCCGCTGTCCACACTGGGCGACGCTGTACAGATCAGGTAACTATCTGTCTTAAAACTTTTCATTGTCCCAGATTATTTCAATATTGAATCGCGTAAGACCGACTTCCCTCCCCCCACGCGCATTTATCGCACACTTACGTCATCCCAGGAAAGTCTCAAGTTAACTTGGCGGGTTTTTAGCCACAAATCACTAAATGGAATGAATATTTGTATATGGGGCCAGACATATCCACTGTCGCGTCATTTTAAAACAAAATCTGTAATCAAACATTTATACAATAACATCTAAACTAGTTTAATAATATTAATATGAATGACACGTTATCAACTGTCAACATTACTATATCGGAAACTTGACATTTTACGGGGTGTGGTCTTATTGTATGGCCGACATTTTGAAAAAAATACAAAATGGCGCGAGAGTAGGTATAGTTTTGAAAGAAAGAAAGAAAGTCAGACTTGGCGACTGTCAAAGATCTACATATGACAGCCGGGACAAACGGCATTCAGTCCTTTCCCAGTCACGAAGGAGTGTCGGTATGTAAAGATGGTCACCCATCCACATACCAACCGCGGCAAGTGTAGCTTAACCTGAACAATCGATCTGTGCGGTTGTTATTATTTTAACCACGAGCCACTCTATTATCGTTTTAAACAATTGACCGAGATAGAATGCGTAGTGAACCCTTAGTAGTGCGCTTATTCAGGAGTACATGACTTCTTAGATGAATTTCGAATAAGGGCCATATTAAACCACGTGGCGCAACCAGTCGCCGCCACCAACAAAATGTATACAGCTCTATAGAGTAGAGAATAGACCTGCCCCCTAATCGGCGAACACATTTTTGTCAAATGATTGTAACTAGTTGGGATCGTTTGGACCGAACGGACCAATGGGCGGTCCGAACGATCCCAACTGATGCCAACTAGTCGCAATTATTTGACAAATATGTGTTCGCCGATTAGGGGGCTGGTGTCCGTTTGGTTGTGCAACCCTGCATACATTTTCTTGGTAGCGGCGACTGGTTGCGCCACCACGGTGTCCCGGTGAAATATAGCCCTTAGTCCGCTTTGATTTAACAATGTCTCGCATTTTTGTTTTGTACAGGACGTGGCAGATGTACGGTCTACCTCGCGACCCGATGTCCGTGGAGTCTGCGGTGCTCATGTCCAACTCTCGAAGGTGGCCCCTCATTATCGACCCTCAGACGCAGGCCAATAAGTGGATTAGGGCTATGGTAATCATTATTATTTTTTCCAGTTTTTATCATAATCATCATCATCATCAACCTTTTTACTGTCCCACTGCCCCAGTTGTGGGTCACAGGGCACAAGTCTCCTCTTATACAGAGAAGGATTGAGTGTAATCATCACGCTTGCTCATTACCTGATGAATTTGCTGATGATGACCTGGTGAAGGTCGCGGAAAGCCGATGGATGCGGGCAGAACTAGACTGATCCTCATGGAAAGACTTGGGGGAGGCCTTTGTCCAGTAGTGGACCTCTATAGGTTGCGAAGTAGAAGAACATTCCAAGATACTTACTTATACCGTAAAATTTTAAGTAAATATTATTTAATTTATTTAATTAAGTAGTGTAGCGCGAGAAAAGTATGAGTAGGCTGTGGCCCCTAATGTTGGTACGCTGTGGCTTACGTCTTGTTGCTTTCGCCCCCTTTCTGCCGCCCGCACACCCCACACCAGAGCGTGGAGCGCTGGACGTCAGAGGGTCCCGACCGAGTGAAGTGTAGGTACCTCCGCGACTCTCGTAGTGTTTCGCTGTGTTTTTTGTGTTATAACCTAATAATACCTTCACAGATTGGGCAGGGTTTTTTTTACATATTAAATATATACAATTTGTAAAGAAAACCCCGTCCGACCCATAAGGATAATAAAGGTTAGGTAAACACATGACCAAATAATAAATCATCATAGAAACAATACTAATGCATTTTGGAATGATCTTTTTTTTCCGCGAATTAATTACAACTTCCGCGAAAATTGGTAATTTAAAAAAAAGTGACAACACCGGTGTTATTGTGAGCGAATAGCGATGCGACCACGTGCCGCGTGCCCTGTCCCGCGCCGCCCGCGGAAGGGTTGCTTACCGCAAATGTATTAAGTTACCTCTTTTTGCGAAATAATAATATTTTTTTTAGGGGGATCTTTTTTTAAGGTTAGCCCGGCTTTGTATCCATTAGTAGAATCAGTTATCGATACCTAACAATACCTTCACGGATCGGACAGGGTTTTCTTTATATATTGTATATATAAAAATGAATTGCTGTTCATTAGTCTCGCTAAACCTAGAAAACGGCTGAACGGATTTATCTTATCTTGGTCTTGAAGTGTTCGTGGAGGTCTAGGGAAGGTTTTAAAGGTAAGAAAAATTCGAATAATTGCCGGGAAAACCAAAAAAACAGCCCTTTTCTATTTCCCATACAAACTTTTAACGATTCAATGGTTTTTTTATTTGGTATGGATACACTTTGTTTTAAAATTATTTTATAGAAAAGTTTCGGTTTTTTATTTATCAATTTAGGCGCTACGAAGTCTGCCGGGTCAAAATATAATTTATAAATTATGCATACCTTAAAAGCATAAAATAAATTTTTTTATGATACTATTTTAATGCAATAAATTATTGAGTATATTCACCGGGGTCGTTTCCCTGGCGCCTAGGTATCTTGGGACCTACAACTAGTAACTTGTAGATGCGTGTCGATCCGTCCATATTTTATATAAGCAAGGTTGGTTCAAGCTGTTCATTGGAACTATTTTAACTTTGTATCTTTATACTTCAGGGCAAAATAGAAGGCTTGGTCGTTTGCAAGCCGAACGACAGAGATCTTCTGAGGAATTTCGAATCAGCGCTGAGGTTCGGTAAGCCGATCCTGCTGGAGAATGTTGGAGAAGAACTGGACCCGGCTTTGGATCCCGTTTTGAAGGTATGAAGAGACAAATGTGATATAATTTAAATATACAACATTATTTTTCTTTATACGAAGCCTGAATATACTTTACGAACCCACGGGAGGATATACATAAAACAAATCACACAGGTTGAGCTAGCCCCGAAGAAAGTTCGAGACTTGTGTTATGGGATACTAACTTAACGATACTATATTTTATAATAGATACGTAATATATAGATAAAAATCCAAGGAAAAGATCGCTTTCCATCATGACCTAGCCGGGGATCGCACCGGGGGCCTCCACGTCGCAGGCAGGCGTGTTGACCGCTATGCCACGGAGGACTTCAAACTCAATATTAAACAATCCTCCAAAACGCCCAATCATCGCCACTTCCTAGTGCTTTCGCTGGGAAGAAGTGGCTGTGCTCCAGCAGCACAGCTGTCTGTTCATTTAAAAAACTAATACTATACGTATTGAACACAACATAAAATAAAATTATATACTAGGCGGCCACGTACCGGAAGACGCAGCGTAGGGAGGCCCCCGACAAGGTGGACCGATGACCTGGTGAAGGTCGCGGAAAGCCGATGGATGCGGGCAGAACTAGACTGATCCTCATAGAAAGCCTTGGGGGAGGCCTTTGTCCAGTAGTGGACCTCTATAGGTTGCGAAGTAGAAGAACATTCCAAAATACCTACTTACACCGTAAAATTTTAAGTAAATATTATAATATTACTAGCTGACCCGGCAAACGTTGTTTTGCCATATAAATAATAAAAAAAATTTAGGGGTGGACTACCCCTAACATTTAGGGGGATGAAAAATAGATGTTGGCCGATTCTCATAGATACCGGATAAGCACAAAAAATTTCATCAAAATCGGTCGAGCCGTTTCGGAGGAGTTTAAGTTCGAACACCGTGACACGAGAATTTTATATATTAGAAGTAGTGTAGCGTGGGAAAAGATCATTTTCCATCATAACCTGGCCGGGGATCGAACCCGGGGCCTCCACGTCGCAGGAAGGTAGGCGTGTTGACACCCTCGCCGAACACTTTTTTGTCAAATGATTGCGACCAGTTAGGATCGTTTGGACCGAACGGACCAATCGGCAGTTTGGGTCCGGCATGGCATATTCACACATACTCATACACGTAAAACAGAAGTTATTAAGTATAATAAAAAGTTTATTTTCATAAATCAGTGTTAAATAATAAAAAATTTCTTCATAAAATCTATGCTATATTCCCAGCGCCAATACTTCCGTCAAGCAGGACAGCTGGTGCTGAAACTAGGCGACTCCTTAATCCCGTTTATGGCCGGCTTCAAACTTTACATCACCACTAAACTGCCGAACCCCAAGTACAAGCCGGAGACCTCTGTCAAGGTCATGGTCGTCAACTTCGCACTGGTGCCCAGGTAAACAGCTCACGAGGTATTGAATTAGATAATTAATAAGTTTTGGAAATATTAAGTCGAATGTCATTCATTATAAAGTTCAAAATCCATTGTGACCGTAATTTATTTAGGAGACTAGCTGGGCCGTGACAACTTCGTCGGGGTTGCTAAACATTTATCATATCACATGATGAAATCCGACTACCACCAAATTTTTTCAGGTTAATATACTGCCTATGACAATGACAACGAACGTGGCTTTCTATTGCTAAAATAAAGTTTGTAGTCTGTTTAGGAGATCCAGAGATTACCCCCTACAACCCCACAAAGGGACAAACTTATCCTCTTTATTTTATAGTACTGTTTTGTAGTACAAGCCTTTCGGTGTTCTATAGGATGCATTTTGATGAGTGTGCAAGTAAATTGCATGATTTGATTCCCCCATCTCCGTTCCATCATCGGACGACCCGTCGTACGGCGAGTTTCTGCCCTTACTTCGAGGGACTGGAACAATTTGACAGCGGCGGTGTTTCCGTCGGACTACAATTTGAGTGTCTTCAAAGATAGAGTGAATAGGATCTTAATAAACTAGCGCGCTTTACCATCAACGATTGCATCACTGCTTACCATCAGGCGGGATTGCAGACAAGCACTACTTTATAATTTATATTATAAAAGAACAACACGGTAGCAGGGTCTTGTTATACCCGCGGCGTGGTTTAGAGTTGAAAGTCGAACTGTGTTTTTGCCTCCTTATACAGGATGTATCTTACATCGTAACGCAAACTTCGCGAGAAGGCTACACCGCATGTCACTAATATAATTATGATAGTAAGTTAATAAGCGGTTACAGAAATAACAGTGTTTAAAAAAATGTGTCGGCTCGGCCTTTGAACGTTGCAAGCGTGCCGCCGTGCGGGTTTGTAGGTATGACGTTGATCCCTGATGTGAACTCTATTAAATCAACTGATAAGATAGTTTTTCGAGTTTTGTTTTCATTGCGCTTTTTTGTGTAATTAGCGAATTTATTAATTTTTACTATAAAATCTTATTAGGTTATAAAAGTATAGCAATTATGAACAGTTTAAAGTGAAAAAAACTCCATATTATTTTTTTTAAATCAGGAAAAAACCGACGAAAAATTCCACCTGTGGGGGTTCAGAATCATGTACTGGACCAATGGTACTCGTTTGTGCGTCGATGTCAGACACCGTTTATAGGGTTTTTAACGCATGGCTGAACACCGAGGGTATAAAATTCAGGGCGCCTAACCGTGATATTTTTATGAATCTACGAAACATTTGCAAGCCTATTGGATGTTGGAGACTCACTTTCTTCTCCTCGCTTGGGGAACACCAGTTCTAATGTCAGAGTCGATGTCAGAGCACTCCCAAGCCCACCAGAGAAACCAGCTCGAATGTCAGAGCAATCCCAAGCCAACGTTTGCTCTGACGCTCTGACTGAAGCTCTTGTGAAGAAGAGCTTGTGTCTCCAATCTCCAACAACCAATAGGCTTTTTTTTTGGGACAAAACCCGCCCCACATTTTTCCACCCACTGCAACTCCTGAAAGCCAGAATCAACAGTGGAGACCGCCAGAAAAACGCCGAGCAATGAAGCTCGACGAGTCCCGTAGAAACGATTCAACTGTCTTGGGTCCCGCAACGAAATTAATCAGAAAAGATATTTTTTTGATTTCCCTCCATAACAAGCAGGAGACAGAACAGAACTAGGCCAATCGGCACAAAGGGACATTATTGCAACTGGGACAAGCCCAGATTGCTAAGCACCACGGAATAAAATTTGATTAAGTTAATGGGTCCTAAGTAGGTATGTGCTGTTACCCAATAGGCTTGTGAATTATTCACTTCAAATCAATATATCTATAATATGTTTGATACAGTGGTCTAGCCGAACAGCTGCTCTCAACCGTGGTGGCCCAGGAGCGTCCCGATTTAGAAGAGCTCCGCGGTCAGCTGATCGTATCGCGCGCACAGATGGCGTCGCAACTAGCGGAGATGCAGGCAGACATCTTGTATGGCCTGTCTAACAGTGAGGGGTCTCCGGTCGACGACCTCCCTCTCATTCTTACGCTGGAAGCCATCAAAATTAAGAGTGCTGAGATTCTCGTGAGTTACTGAGCTTCAAAATTTACTAGAACATAAAATTGATTTGAATTAAGGAAAGAGCTATGCTTGGAGTTTTTCTGCGGAAATCCGCAGAAGAACTAGAGTCACCCACATGGCTCTTTGAGTCGCTAAACTTAAGTGGCAGTGGGCAGGGCACATTGCACCCAAAACCGGTGACCGATGGGGCAGTTAGGTTCTGGAGTGGCGGCCAGGGACCGGAAGACGCAGCGTAGGGAGGTCCCGAACAAGGTGGACCAATGACCTGGTAGCATTGTGGAAAGCCTTTGCGGAGGCCTTGGTACAGCAGTTTACCTATATAGGCTGAGTAGAAAATTGATTCTAGTTGCCTGCTTCAAAAGGGTAAAAAACTTCACAATATGGTATTTGACAAAAAAAAAAAAATTATTAGTCCGTCAGTCAGATTTTCAAAAAATACTAGACACGTGTTTTTTGGTTTATCAAAACAAATAAAAATTGAGAAATATAAAAGGCATCAAAGATCAGGAGTGGTGGCTGGTGACGTCACTGGTCGCTAAAAAGTGTAGCGTGTAGTGACGCCACACGAGTTTTCAACGCACTATGCCGTCTTAATTTTTTGTTTATATGAAAAAATACGTGTCTAGTATTTTTTGGAAATCTGACTGACGGACTAATTAGTTTTTTTAGTCAAATAGCATATTGTAAGTGCTACTGTTGAGCATGAGCCCCTGGGCTTGAATTCCGGCCTGTCTGGCCAACCTGCCCCTTAATCGGCGAACACATTTTTGTCAAATGATTGCGACTAGTTGAGATCGTTTGGACCGAATGGACCAATGGGCGGCCCGAACGATTCCAACTGATACCAACTAGTCGCAATCATTTGACATAAATGTGTTCGCCGATTAGGGGTCTGCTGTCTGGATTACAATGGGTTTGCTCTCTATTACATATAACATAAATATTACTGGGTAAATGTGATAGGAACATCTGTGCCTTATCCTTTATAGGCATAATGTTTTGTTACATCATCATCACCTGTCTAGGCCTTTACCGAATGATGTTGGGTTTGGCTTCCACTCAAACCGGTTGCAGCTGAATACCAGTGTGGAGGCATGAGTAACAGCGAGTAAAGTTCACTCATCATTCATAGAAAAGGGAGGATCCTCCGACGGTTGATGTTGAGAAGTTGTATATATGCTAACTGCACGGTAAACTCTGATTGCGAGATGTAGTATTCAGGTGACGTCATGTGGTGGTTGTAGATACCGCTACAACCAGTATTTTAGATGGGGGTAACTGTATACCTAACCGCCATAACCTAGTTACTGGATTAATCGATACCCCTTGGTGACTTGATCGTCAGACTCTCGGGTTTCTGACCCGTTGCTTTCCAAGTCACGGAGGGGTCTTTGGTATGTAAAGGTGGGCATCCATCCACGGACTAACCGCAGTAAGCGTCACCTAACCTTATCGATTGACCCGTGAAGTTGTTTGTTGCATGTGAAATAATTATCTTCTAGGTGAAAGTGGAAGACATAGAACGCACGACGGCTGAGATCGAAGATGCCCGCAGTGGGTACGTGCCGGTCGCCGAGCGCGGCTCCATCCTGTTCTTCTGCCTGTCGGACATGGCGAATGTGGATCCCATGTATCAGTATTCGCTGGAGTGGTTCGCGAAGCTCTTCGTCAGAGCCATGTCGGAGACAGAGCCTAATGGTAAGGGGTTTTATTTATTTTGGACCCCTTTCAAAAGAGATGTATTGACTAATCTCAGCGCAAACTAGCTTCCAGCGCTGGTGCATTCCCTGTTCTCCTCTCCCACGCAGTCCTCAGGGACGACTACTCCGACCTGCTCAAGTGTATGAACTTGTCCTATGCATCGGCTGCCGGCAGAAGTTACCACCCACCAGACAAAGTCTTGCCGCCAAGCGATTCGTCGTGTTCGGCATGTTGTATGGTGAAGTCTTACGTAGGACGGGTCTGAACTGTTGTGTTGCGATGTGTGCTGGGTACGATGCGCCAGATGTTGTTGTGTCGGGAGTTTGGTAGTGGAGGGTCTCCAGATCAATCTCCCTCTGGCGCAGCATCGTTCATCGTGTTGTTGAGCTTAAAATTGCATCATCTCGCTCAACTGCCGTCTTCCTTCCTATTCACTCAGATTTTTTTTTGAGCGATTAGGCGAATAGGCTTACCATCAGACGGGATTGCAGTCAAGCAATTAAAAAAACATATCTAATATTTAAGAAATACCCTTATTGGGCTGTAAAAGGCCCGTCATGCTTGTTCGCCAGTGTAGTTGAAATGCTGTTATGACAACTCCGAAATCGCCCCATCATTGATTAATTACGTAAACACCCTTAAAGTCATAGGTCGGTAGTTGACGACTCGCTGGCCGCACGTTGTAGACGAGCGGTCGGTGCGGTGTCCGCGCGCTTAATGCTATCAGTCGCCGCTTCGTCGCCGCTCAGTCGGTTGCTTTCAGCAATTTACGCACCCAAAATCTTCATCTGTTATTTCTTGCGCTTCTCTCTTCATCCTCAAGTGCAATAGCAATAATTGCTAGTTCCCACGTTGTGAGTCGGGACTGTGTCTATCGCGAAAAGCGAGAGCGGTCGCTGGGTCGATAGCTGGCCGTCTGCTAACTGTCGCCTTGTGGCCTGCTGGGTGCCTGCTTGCTGACACCGCGAGGACTGTGAGCTATCGTCTTAGTTTAGGGTGGTGTTGGAGCAGAGTCCTTTAAGTGTACCTGTATTCTTGTTTTCAGAGGACATAGTGGAGCGAGTTGACGTGATAATAGTTCACTTCACTTTCCTTCTCTACCAGAATGTATGTCGAAGTCTATTTGAGCGACATAAGCTGCTGTTCGCTTTTCTACTGTGCGTCAGAATATTAATAGATAAGGGAATTATACGGGGAGAGGAGTTTAACTTCCTATTGAGTGGAGCGAAGCTGGATACTGTAAGTATACTTGTTTAATGAGAGCTACTGTTTTTTTGCTCACCATTTGGCGCCACTGTCGTGTCGAGTGAGGTCCTTAAGTATTACTTTCAAAGTGTGTAATTATGGGCGGGACAATAAAGTTATCATTTAAATTATATTTAAACAAAAAAGAAACTTTGGTTTATTTAATTGAAATAAATTACATATTTTGATTTTGGCTTCATTGTCCACATCAATTGTAAGTTTAGAAATATGTAGGTACAAACTGGCTTGATACGCCGAAACCCGCCTTCTTATCGAGGTAGGTGGACTTTCGGAGTCGGGGGCGCACAAAGCGGGGACTCTGCCGGCCCACTAAGTGACCCCAGGGAAGACGGTGGCACAGTGGTCACGTGCTACCGTGCATAGGAGGCATAAGAAAATCGCTCGCGCTCTTAAGAGTTAAAAAACCTTAAGAATTAAAAAGTGAGGTAAAAACCCCACACTATCCGACCTCATTCCTTTGAGGTCAGGTGCCTTTTGAAAGTTTCCCTCCGAAAATAAAAAAAGGTGTACAAACTGGCAACATTAATATTATTTTAATAGGCTGATTATGTATTTGCATAGAATAAACTTTTGAAAACCAATATTTTTCGTGGCGTTTAGGAGATAGACAATCCGGACCCGAAGTGGATATCTCCCAGGATGTGGCTGGAGTTGCAGCAGCTGGCCACTGTCAGCACGATGTCTTCGATCCTTGATGACTTTGTGGCTAACCTTAAGTTCTTCAAGACATACTATGACTCTCATACACCACATAAGTAAGTCTAAAACTGGCACTAAACATTTTCTGGCTCTTTGATTTCCCTTCCGCTCCGTCCAGAGCGGGAGAGGTCGTTTGATAATTTCCCAGGCATAACAAAAAAAAAAGAGGGTGTTAACGATAGCGAAGATACTGCTTGGCAATTTTGCGATGCACACTTCCAGCTCGCCGCCCGGTCGCGGACCAGACTCCAGTCGACAGCGCGTTGTTTCACACGCGCCTCAAAGGGATGTCAGCACGTCGTAACGGGGTCCACGAAGACCGATGCCTCCTGGGTCAGGGTTGCGGGCAACGTGCCTGCCACGAAAGATTTTGAACAAGATTCAAGTGGACTGTATTTAGGATAGCAATTTAATAGAAATTATAAGTAAATATGTGATAGAATGATGTCTTCGGAGTATATTTATCTGATGAAAGTGCTAAACGCGGCAAACCACTTACCTCCAACCTTCAGATGCGGAGTTCGTAGACCACCAGACCAGATCACGAGAAGGCCCATGTCGACACAATTCACTTGCAGACTCCCTAACTTTATTTTTAGGCCTAAATCCCCGCTGGGGTTAATTTAAATATTTAAAACTATGACTTGGCATGACTCGCTAGAGTGTCAGTTTGAAAGGAAGTGCGCTCGCCACGTCGTTCGGCAGTCGGCAGAAGAATGCGGTCCCACTATGGCCGCGATTCCGTTTACTTTAAGTTTTTGGCAGCTTTCACCGCTGATAAGCACAAAAATCAGCGAAGATATTCAGCAGTTGTCGGTTGTTATTTAGTGTTTGCTCTTAGCAAAATATTCATAAGTTTTACAAAAAGTTTAATGGGTTTGTGGTATCATATTAGTAAAGATAATAACTTGAATATCTACATATTGCAGGTTGCCGTTTCCAAAACCGATGGAAAGTCAGTTCGACTCTTTCCAGAAACTGCTCATCCTCAAGTGTCTCCGACCTGACAAGATTATCCCTGGATTTCAGGTTAGTTTGCGTCATATAGGTACAGGTAAACGAGAAAAAGTGTGCGATTCGATAATATTCGTGGTTGAGTGCAGCGCCACAAGGTAACCCAGAAAAGTGCGAGGGAATTGCACGATTTAATTCCCCCATCTCCGTTCCACCATCGGACGACCCGTCGTACGGCGAGTTTCCACCCTTCTGTAGGCCTAGTATGAGTTTTCATTACGAAACTCGTTCGTCGATATCGAGCGCGTTTGACTCTGCGATTGGCCCGCTTCAAGGTCGCAAGAACTTTCAACCAATGAGAGCGCCAAACGCGCTCGATATCAACGGTCGAGTTTCGTATTGAAAACTCATACTAGGCCTAATGTTGTTAACACCTCTACGATCCGGACGAAGCGTTTCGCCTCCTCCTTTATACCGCGTACATCGAGGGACTGGAACAATCTGCCGGCGGCGGTGTTTCCGTCGGACTACAATTTGAGTGTCTTCAAGGCTAGAGTGAACAGGCTCTTAATAAACTAGTGCGCTTTACCATCAACGATTGCGTCACTGCTTACCATCAGGCGGGATTGCGGTCAAGCGCTGGTTTATAAATTAATAAAAAAAAAAGTGGCAGCATTTACTTGAAGTTATTTCTGTTCGTTACCTCCACCCCAGAGTGAGGGTAACGAACAATATTCCCTAAACATGAAATCGGTATTTTAACCAGAAATGATACGCATTTTCTACTCCGTATCACTTACGGATATCGGCGCCGATTTTCTTATCCACAAACTACACTAATTTTTAGTTAAGTACATCTTTTTCTTTCTATTTCATTAAGCTAAGGATAGAGCCGTCCTCCATGGCGCAGTGGTCTACACGCCTGCCTGCGACGTGGAGGCCCCGGGTTCGATCCCCGGCCAGGTCATGATGGAAAACGAACTTTTTCGGATTGGCCTGGGTCTTGGCTGTTTATCTATATATGTATCTATTATAAATATAGTATCGTTGAGTTAGTATCCCATAATACAAGTATCGAACTTACTTTGGGGCTAGCTCAATCTGTGGGATTTGTCCCTATATATTTATTTATTTATTTATAGAAGATAACATTTTAGGTTAATCCTGTCAAATTAAGATATTCCACAGACATTTTAGACGCGATTTTGAACTTGGCGATCAATAATACATGAAATTACGTCAAGCGTGGGCTAATTTAACAAGTCTAAACTAACATATAAAAGTCGTGGTGGCCTAGTGGTTAAAACACCAGCCTCTCAAGTATGAGCGCGCGGGTTCGATTCCAGGTCAGGCAAGTACCAATGTAACTTTTCCAAAGTTATATGTACTTTCTAAGTATATCTTGGACACCAATAACTGAAGGTGAAGGAAAACATCTTGAGGAAACCTGGACTTTAAATCTGAAATCGCCAACCCGCATTTAGCAAGCATGGTGATTACGCTCAATCCTTCTCTGTATGAGAGGAGACCTGTGCCCAGCAGTGGAACGATAAAAGGTTGATAATGATGATGAATGATGAAACTAACATTATCCCCCTTATTCATAAACGCTGCTTAAAGTTAACTAGTGATTAGCGATTTTTTAAACATCCATTTTAGACGCCTGTAGGTCACTTAACTATAAAAATCAATTATGAATAAACCCCTTAAACACTGTGGTGTTTATTCATAAAGGATGATTTAAGTTAGGTGACGTTAAAAGGTCAAAAATGTATGGATAAAGAATCGCTAATCACTCGTTAACTTTAAGCAGTTTTTATGAATAAGGGCGATTATGTTTTGTCCCTTTCTAAACGAAATATAAAGAAAACGATGCTCTGAACTTAACTTTAGTTTGTGAACAAGAGAATCTGCACAATTAAATGGTTTGTTCATAAACACCTTTATACTGCGTACATCGAGGGACTGGAACATTTTGCCAACGTCGGTGTTTCCGTCACAATACAATTTGTGTGTCTTCAAGGCTAGAGTGAATAGACTCTTAATAAACTAGCGCGCTTTACCATCAACGATCGCATCACTGCTTACCATCAGGCGGGATTGCGGTCAAGCGCTGGTTTATCTAATATATAAAATTCTCGTGTCACGGTTTTCGAACTTAAACTCCTCCGAAACGGCTCGACCGATTTTGATGAAATTTTTTGTGCTTATCCGGTATCTATGAGAATCGGCCAACATCTATTTTTCATCCCCCTAAATGTTAGGAGTAGTCCACCCCTAATTTTTTTTTATTATTGATATGGCAAAACAACGTTTGCCGGGTCAGCTAGTAATTTATAAAAAAAAAAAGTTAACTAAGTTTAAACGTCACACTGACTACAGAGTCATAGTTTATGAATAAAGCCCTATAAGTGTCAATAGGATTTGATAGCTGGTTTTTGTCACTCTGTCTAACTTTTTGCGGAATACAGGTGTGATGTTATGAAGACACACTTTGTAGAGGCATGAGAAACGGTGTGTAAAGCTCACTCAACCTCCATAGAAAATGGAGGATCCTCCGACCAGGTGGGTGTTGTGTCTGGCAGGCACTTGCCCAACGGTCGATGTTGGAAAGTTGTGTGTATGCTAGTTGCACGGTAAACTCATCTTGCGAGATGTAGAATTCGCGCAACGTCAGTATGACGCGTTGTTCCCTCTCGCTACACAGTTTTGAAAATAATATCGTGTTCCGGCATGATGTCTGGTGAAGCCGTTCGGAGGACGGGTCTGTTGTGTTGAGAGTTTGGTCGTGGAGGGTCTTCAGATCAATCTCCCTTTGGCGCAGCATCGTTGGTCGTGTTGTTGGGTTTAACATTGCATCACCTCGCTCAACTGCCGTCTTCCTTCCTATTAGCTCAGTTTTTCTGAGTGAATAGGCTCTTAATAAATAAACTAGCGCGCTTTACCATCAACGATTGCATCACTGCTTACCATCAGGCGGGAATGCGGTCAAGTGCTAGTTTATAATTATTAAAAAAATTACATTAATTTTTACAAAATAAAGTTTACGCTACAACTTCTAGCATTTTTGTAACTTTTTCAACAGCGCTTCATAGAGCGTTCCATTTTCAATGATCGGCACAATGCAGAGCGTTGAAAATCCAGTGCGATTTGTACACATGTGCATGGTGAACTGTTCCAGGACTACGTGGTGGTGGGTCTGGGCTCGCGGTTCGTGGAGCCGCAGCCGGCCGACCTGGCGGCGCTGTACGCAGAGTCCGACCCCCTGGCGCCCATCATCTTCGTACTGTCCACAGGGACGGATCCCGCTGCCGGTACTCAAAATATGTGCATATTATGTAGAACTTGACTCTTACAGTCGCGATATCTCAAGAACGTTGATACATACAAAAAATCATAATCAGCAATTTTGTAGAGAGTTTTAAGATCTACAAATTTAATTCCAAGTATTTTTATGGTAAAATTTATAATTTCTGAGAAAAATCCAAAAAACCTGAAAATTGTACCTTTGACCATGAATCACTCGATGAATATCTAAGCTTGTATGGGATTAATTGGGACTTTTCAATTTTTATTTTGTAGGGTAAACTCAAGGTCTCCACCAAAATTTGGCTCTGTCGGAACTTTTGTTATTTCAATTATTAAGCGCATTACACACCAAAGCCGCCGACCCGCCGACACAACCCGCCGACAAAACCCGGCGACTTAAGTTGGAAGAACCATGTCGGCGACCTTCGCCCGCGAGTCATGCCCGCCGACGCGTCGGGGGCTTGCCGGCGGCACAAGCGCTCAGTTACACGGCGACATTTCAGCTGTATTGACATGCTAGTATTTTAACTGTCAAATAAGTTTCGGCAAAATGTTGCCGACATATGCCGCCGGGCCGGCTTTGGTGTGTAGAGCGCTTTACCGGAAATGGGACACAAAAACTCGTAGTACATTAGGTCCAGTTGGATTTGACCAAACAGGCACTTCACTTTTTATTTCATCACTAGTGCTTTCAAAACGTTGAAGGAAAACATGTTGAGGATACCGGTATGTCCTAGAGCTAAAAAATCGAAGAATGTGTCCCAACAGTGGGAACGTTTACTCGGTGGTAGGCCATAACCTCGGCCGCCGACGAAAGTTGTTACCACCCACCAGACAAAGCCTTGCCGCCAAGCGATTTGTCGTGTTCCGGCATGATGTCTGGTGAAGCCGTACGGAGGACGGGTCTGAGCAGTTGTGCTGCGATGTGTGCCGGGTACGATGCGCCAAATGTTGTTGTGTCCGGAGTTTGGTCGTGGAGGGTCTCCAGATCAATCTTCCTTTGGAGCAGCATCGTTGGTCGTGTTGTTGGGTTTAACATTGCATCACCTCGCTCAACTGCAATCTTCCTTCCTATTCGCTCAGTTTTTCTGAGTGAATAGGCTCTTAATAAACTAGCGCGCTTTACCATCAACGATCGCATCACAGCTTACCATCAGGCGGGATTGTGGTCAAGCGCTAGTTTATAATTATTAAAAAAAAAAAAAAAAAACGTTATAGGTTGATTATCCTTTGTGAACACATAATTAAAAATGATTATTACTTATGTGTAGTGAACTATCGTTCGTATTCCAGATCTGCTAAAATTCGCTGATAAGATGAAGATGGGCAAGCGATTTGAGAGCATCTCTCTGGGCCAGGGTCAGGGGCCACTAGCTGAAGCCATGATGAAGGTTGGCACTGACTTCGGAAACTGGGTGTTCTTCCAGGTACCTTCTCGACTATCAATATAGGTTAACTTAAGTAATACGCTATACTCCATCGGTTTAGGTAGGTAAGTCAAGATATATTCTCGATGGTAGGCCATAACATCGGCTACCGGCAGAAGTTACTACCCACCAGACAAAGTCTTGCCGCTAAGCGATTCGTCGTGTTCCAGCATAATGTCTGGTGAAGCCGTATGTAGGACGAGTCTGAGCAGTTGTGTTGAGATGTGTGCCGGGTACGATGCGCCTAATGTTGTTGTGTTGGGAGTTTGGTCGTGAGGGGTCTTCAGATCAATCTCCAACATCGTTTGTCGTGTTGTTGGGTTTAACATTGCATCACCTCGCTCAACTGTCGTCTTCCTTAGTCTTATTATTCACTCAGTTTTTTTTTTCAGTGAATAGGCTTAATAAACTAGCGCGCTTGCCATGAGGCGGGATTGCGCGCAACACTAGTTTTAAAAAAAAAATCACGTGATTTAGGAACCGCTAACGTTATTTGCTAAATTGAAGAGTATAACAGGAACGTAGCATTACAACTGAATAGAAATAGTATTATATTTAATCGGTTAACTAATCCGAATGTTTTTTGTTTGCCTTCAGTTAACTACCTAAAGCGGTGGAGTATAATGAATGAGAATTTTGACGTGGAGTCCCTAAAATTAACTTAAAACCTAAACCCGAGCCTCTGTGTGTCGATCGAAGTACTCTTCGTGACGCCCAGTGTGGCTACCCGTCTGTCGTCGTCGTCGACGGGTCGTCCGTTCCACCATCAGACGACCCGTCGTATTGCGAGTTTCCACCCTTATGTTGATCACACCTCTACGATCCGGACGAAGCGTTTCGCCTCCTCTTCTATACCGCGTACATCGAGGGACCGGAACAATCCGGTGTTTCCGTCGGACTACAATTTGAGTGTCTTCAAGGCTAGAGTGAATAGGCTCTTAATAAACTAGTGCGCTTTACCATCAACGATTGCGTCACTGCTTACCATCAGGCGGGATTGCGGTCAAGCGCTGGTTTATATTTTAATAAAAAAAAAAAATATTGACCCGCTTCAAGGTTGTAAGAACTCTCAACCAATGAGAGCGTCAAACGCGCTTGATGCGTATGATCGAGTCTCGTAATGAAAACTCTTGGTAGTCACATCCGGCTCGAAGGACCATTGGATGGGCTCAGTGGTGCAATAAAAGAAGCGGACTGTATAAAATAGGTGTATTAGCGTAATTAACAATAAGGACGATGAAATGCCCGTGGCGGAGCGCGTCTGTGAGCTTAGTGGTGAGGCGCGGCGACGGTACCGAGCTCGCTGCCCCGCACCCCGCGCCGTCCATGCGCCGACACTGATGCAGCATAAATATCGTGTTCCAGAACTGTCACCTGTCTCCATCCTGGATGCCAGTATTGGAGCTGAACGTGGAGCACATCCAGCCGGAGTTGGTGCACAAAGACTTCCGCCTGTGGCTCACGTCCACGCCCTCGCCGTACTTCCCTGTGGCGCTACTGCAAAATGGTATCACCACATAGACCATCATTTCGCCTTTCAGAGTTCCATACATGAGTATGCTGCGGTGGATGTGTGGAGTTACGCGGAAAGACCGCATCAGGAACTCCCGCATCCGGGGCAGTTTTCGTGTCCGTGACATAGCAGACAAACTGCAAGAGAGTCGCCTGCGCTAGTACGGCCACGTCTTACGTGGGTAACAAATGTCTTGCCATGGTACCTCCGCCGGGCCGGAACAAACAAGGCAAGCCAAAGAAGTGCTGGCTTGACGTTGTAAGTGATGACATGCGTGCCAACAATCTCACATCACAGGATGCCAGAGATCGTGCGAAATGGAGGCGTAATAGTAGGAAAGCGGACCCCGGGCTCCAACGCGAAAGCCGCGGATGCGACCGGGATTATACGCTGAGATGATGATGATGAGTTCCATACAATTCCGTTCAATGGCAAAAGTATAATATCTATATCTCTCTGATTAAAATGCTAAAAGCGGCAAACCACTTACCTCCAACTTAGAAGCTTTGATACGATAATTAATCCTCGAAAACGAGGAAGCTAAAAGCGCGATATAACCGAATTCCACGCGGGCGAAGCCGCGAGCAGAAAGCTAGTTTACTATGTAAAACGTTATCCTCTTAGGTTTTGCCGTCTTTATAGAGTATTATAGGCAAGGTTTCTGGCTGCCCGTAACGACTCGAACAATCTGCGAATAACAGCCGAACCAACGGATTAACCCGATCAGTGTCTTATGTACACACGTTGGAATATAAGACACTAAAAGACACTCAACCGTTGTACATAAGACATTCAACCGGCGAGAATTCAGTGCATTCACAGTTATTTTACCTCTGATTATTTTCATGGCATACAGTTGCTATCAGCTTGCTGCCATTACCAAGTCTGTCAAAATCACAATGACTTTTATAGTCGGTCCGATAGGGTTTCTATTCGATTGCTGTTTTTACAAGTAAAGTAACTGTAGGCCTAGTATGAGTTTTATTACGAAACTCGTTCGTCGACATCGAGCGCGTTTGACTCCGCGATTGGCCCGCTTCAAGGTCGTAAGAACTCTCAACCAATGAGAGCGCCAAACGCGCTCGACATGGACGATCGAGTTTCGTATTGAAAACTCATACTAGGCCTACTGAAAACAAACTGTAGTTGTTGAGATCTTCCACTGTTATGGAAATTAACTTTTTTGATTGGTTTCCAGGTTATAAAATGACAGTGGAACCGCCTAGAGGAATAAAAGCGAACTTATTAAAGGCGTACATGAATCAAGTGCCCGATTTTATGGAGTATTTCAATTCAGTCGATCCCAAAGTGCCTAATTTTAAGGTAAGACTCATTCAACGTCCATTATTTTGAAAAACCCGCTGCTGCTATCAGAGGTAAAATAACTGTGGACGAAGGCCTTGGGGGCCTTGGGGAGGTCTATGTCCAATAGTGGACGTTTTTCGGCTAAAATGATGATGGTGAAATGACGTACGGATAATAGAATATGCTTTGGCTGAGCATTAGCTCCGTCACTGTCCCACAACTATCAAAATACAAATGCCAGAAAGAGACTGTAAAATATTTAAAATTACGCTAAGAAAAGTTTCGTAATATTGGTCTAGGATTCCCTAACTAAAATAATGGAATCCTTACGACATTCCCAGAGTCTATCTGTCCGAATTTGGCATCTATTGACATTGGCAGGATACTCTTCAATTTGCTTTATACTATGGCGGGGTTAGCTTCCAGTCCAACTAGGGGCGAGACAGAAACCCAGAATCCGGTTAGACTAGAGGCCGACCCCGACGTAGTTAGGGAAAAATCTAGGCAGTTAATGATGGCTTGTTTAAACAATATTTCAGTGGCTACTGTTCGCACTTTGTATGTTCCACGGCGTTGTTCTGGAGCGTCGCAAGTTCGGACCGCTCGGCTTCAACATCCCCTACGAGTTCACCGACGGTGATCTTCGCATTTGTATCTCACAGCTGCACATGTTCCTCAATGAGTACAATGAAGTGCCTCTCAGGGTGAGTTTGTACACACGACACGTGCAGGTCAAGTTACAAAAAAAAACCTAGCCCCACTCAACATCAAAAGTCATTTATTCAAATTAGGCTGAGAATCATCACTTTTTGAACGCCAATCCTTACTATTATAAACTAGTTGCCGCCAGCGACTTCGCCCGCGTAGAATTAGTTATTATGCTCGGCTCCTATTGTTCACAGCGAGATGTTATATAGCCTAAAGCCTTCCTGGGTTAATAGGCTATCAAACGCAAAAAGAAATCAAATTTGAAATCGGACCATTAGTTTCTGAGATTAGCGCGTTCAAACAAACAAACAAACTCTTCAGCTTTATATATTAGTTTAGATGGGAAAGTCAGTTTTTTTTTGTTTGTTTGTTCCGCTTTCACGCCGTAACTACTGAACCGATTGCTTTGAAATTTTGCAGACGTAAAGTTAGAAGTCCGGATTAATAAATACGGTCGACACAATTGGTGCAGTAGTTGAGCGATCGACTGTTGCGCCACGTTCGATTCCCGCACGGAACAAATATTTGTATGGCCTACAATTAGTTGTTCCGGATCTGGCTGTTTGTGTTTGTGAGTTCATATGTTTGTAAACGCACTCACGATACAGGAGAAATTCCAAGTGTGGGGCAACGTTTAAAAAAAAAAATAGGGTATTTTTTATCCCGGAAGAATTTGATATTCCCGAGGGAAACCTAAAAAGAGCGATATAAACGAACTCTACTCGGGCGAAGCCGCGGGGAGAAAGTTAGTATTACATAAGACAGTCTCCCAAAATGTCCATCCATCGACACTTCCTAGTGCTTTAGCTGGGAAGAACAAGTGGAGGAACAAACTCCCCAGCAGCACAGCTGTATGTTCATTAAAAAAAAACACATGACCTTATACAATACTATGTAGGTACAGTAATGAACACAAGAAAACAACAACAATGAAATTATTTATCCTATGCCAGCTAGCCACGCCAAAACACCAGCAAAGTAAAGCGAAACTCTAGAACTTCTCCTGTATCGAGTGAGTTTACAAACACTTAGACTTGCATACACGAACAGTCAGACCCGGAAAAACTACCTGTTATAGCTACGTGGCTCAGAAGTCGATCGGTCATCCACTGCATGGTGTCGTCAATCTCAAAATCTTTATTCATTAACGGTTTCTCACAGGTTCTCAATAGGCTATTTGACAGATTTATAATTTCTATGTTGAATTACTTGGTTGCGAATAATAATAAAAAATCAAAATTTAAATAAGCCGCCGAAACGCTTTATTCAGCAATGTGGTGTCGCGCCTTGTAAGTGACGTCACAAGCATATAAACCATTTTCGGTTCCGCAGTGGTGTTTGTATTTATCGGTTATTTGTTTTTGTTTATCTAATAATAGTAGTTTATGAAATTGTTACATAATGAGGGATATTATGCACGAGTGTGTAATACCTAATTATGTACAGTTTCATACACTACTTTATCTAATCTCATACATTTTAAGAAACAATAATAGTCATGTGTCCAGCGAAGCACAACAACGACTCGCAATGCAAAGAAACGTATTTGGCGCCAAAATTCTGCACCCTGCATCATCGCGCATGTGCCAAAGTGCGCGCAGCCACAGATAAAAAATGAAATAGTGCTATCTATGATTTGTAATCTGTACGATAATGAAAAAAAAATTATTATAACATTATTTTGTTAGAGAAATAATGTTATAATGTAACTTTTTAATTTCCTTTCGATATGCTATGGGTAAAGTACGTCAATATAAACTCCTTTTTAGTTTTATATTTTCAATTTTTTGATATGAGAAAAGATAAAATGGTTTACAAGCGGTGTGCTGTAACGGTTTGTACAAATACATCGATAAAACTCCCGAGAACACATAGAACAACAACAAGTGCTGATGCGCGTATGACGTCATCGTGACATTTGCCAATACGGATCGTTTCACAATTATGTGGCGCGAGATACAAAAAGTCAAATATATTTTTGAGTTTTTATATATATTAATTGATATTATTTTTATCAAAACTCCTCTAAATGACATAAAGAACCCTTATTTTATGCATTTAAAGCAAATAATCACAAAAAAAACAATGATACTGTCAAATGGCTTATTATGGTTGTTTGTCACAAGATCGTCACTAAATCTTTATTTAGTAACAGTTTCTCTAATGTCCTCTGTCATGGAGATTCAAGTTGGCCGAACTTTCTGATGTCAGAAATTCTTTGGCTGCCATCTTTATGCGTTAGAAAATCGTCACTAAAACCTGGAGTAGCAACCAGCTCCCTATCTCGACTGGCCGAATGTTCTGTAGGCCTAGTAAGAATTTTCATTACGAAACTCGATCGTCGATATCGGCCGCGTTTGACTCATCGATTGGCTCAACCAATGAGAGCGCCAAACGCGCTCGATATCAACGATCGAGTCTCGTAACGAAAACTTATTTTTCAACCTTATCTTTAAGGGATTAAGACTCAAGATTGATTGGGAATGTTTGGCATTTTTGGGTAGTTTGACCTGCTGTCGTCGGTACATAAATAAACGTTTTATTATAATGGTTGCTTTTCTAGATGTTAACATACACGGCTGGCCACATCAACTACGGCGGTCGTGTGACGGACGACTGGGACCGACGCTGTCTGCTGTGCTTGCTGGGCGACTACTACACCACGTCGGTGCTGTCCGACAAGTATTATTTCGACGAGGCCGGCGCTTATCGACAGGTTAGTGCTATCTTATGTTAGCTATGCTTTTGAGTTGAAAGCGTCAGTGATTCGCAACTGTTTTGTGTGTGTGTTTGTGTGTGTGTGTGAGTACGTGCGTGTGTGCGTGTGTAATTTCTACACGCTTTAAACAGCTTCACTACTTTGATCAAATATGACAACCATACTACATACACATACTCTCTATGCAAATAGTAAACTGTAGACTCATCATCATCATCAACCTTTTTTATCGTCCCACTGCTGGGCACAGGTCTCCTCTCACACAGAGAAGGGTTGAGCGTAATCACCACGCTTGCTCAATGCGGGTTGGCGATTTCAGACTTATAAAGTCCAGGTTTCCTCAAGATGTTTTCCTTCACCTTCAGTCAATGGTGTCCAAGATATACTTAGAAAGTACATATAACTTTAGAAAAGTTACATCGATACTTGCCTGACCTGGAATCGAACACGCGCACTCATACTTGAGAGGCTGGTGTTATAACCACTAGGCCACCACGACTATAGACTAACTGTAGACTATCTACACTAATTCTCTCTCCTTCCCCTTAGTATTCCATCCAAAGGTGGTCTGTAAAAGATCGCTCTTAGCGATAAGACCGCCCATTGAGTCACCCTTTATAAAATCTTTATATTTATGTTTCTGTAATCTATATGGTGTACATAATAAAGAGTATTCTATTCTATAGCTACTTTTTACCCGACTGCCAGGAAGGGTTATGTATTTAGCTCGTATCTTGCATATATGTATGATTGTAATATTCTTTATTACCTTGTATTTCCAGAACCGCTAAACGGATTTTCACCTATTATGTGGTATCGTTAGATATGTCTTATTAAAAAAAAAATGTTTGACGCCATATTGTTAGAAGAAGTTAAAAGAAAAAAATCTACCAAGATTACTACCAAAATAACTAAATATGTATACAACGTGTAACATAAAGGGTATATACATACCAAGGGCATGGCATCTTTACATGATATCAATCGATATTGGAAGGGTTTTTTAATCCTATCTCTTTATGTTAGGAAGTTACGAGAAAAAACATCGCCTGTGATAGGCTATTACCATACTAGGCGAACAGAATTTTTGAAGACATTTATCGTGATTTTGCCAAGTAATGTGACGTGTAACGAGTAGTTATTAACGTATGTAGTGTGGTGCACGTTTGTTATGATTTGAATTTAAGAAACACACGGAACCGAAAATTTAGCATAAATTTTTTGAGTATATTATTTTGAGTTGAAAACCTTCCGATATAGTTTGATATCATGTAAAGATGCCATACCCTTGGTATGTATATACCCTTTATGTTACACGTTGTATAACATATTAATAAATAAGAAAACAAATAAAGATAAAAATAAAAAATATATTATTTACAAACAACTCGTTAGATTTTTATGCAGGCGGGTTTTTTTGTATGTAAATAATATTTTTTTACTATCTCGAAATTCTCTCAAGATCGGTTCGAACAGAAAAAATCATTTTCAAACAATATTTGTTACAGCAACACCCTTCGCTGACCATAGAAGACTATACGAAGTACATCCGTACGCTGCCGCTGTTCGACGACCCGATGTTGTTCGGCTTGCATGCCAACGCGAATATCAGCTACGCCATGACAGAAACCAACTCCTGCATCTGTTAGTACAAAGCTCAGATTTAACTGAAAACGGTCTCCAAAGCTTGGACTACAGGCGAAGAGTAGCCATCCTGTTTGTATATAGGATATATGCGGGAATTGCATGATTTAATTCTCACATCTCCGTTCCATCATCGGACGACCCGTCGTACGGCGAGTTTCCGCCCTTACGTTATTAACACCATTATGATCCGGACCAAGCTTTTCACCTACTCTTTTATACCGCTTACATCGAGGGACTGGAACAATTTGACAGTGGCGGTGTTTCTGTCGGACTACAATTTAAGTGTTTTCAAGGATAGAGGGAATAGGCTCTTGATGAACTAGTGCGATTTACCATTAACGATTACATCACTGCTTACCATCAGGCGAGATTGGGGTCAAGCACTAGTATGTAATAGGCTATTTGACAGTATGATTTGTTTTGTGATTATTTGCTTTAAATGCATAAAATGAGGGTTCTTTATGTCATTTACACGAGTTTTAATAAAAATATTAACAATTAATATATCCAAAAACACAAAAATATATTTGACTTTTTGTATCTCGCGCCACATATTGTGAAACGATCCGGATTGGTTAATGTCACGATGACGTCATACGCGCATCAGCACTTGTTGTTGTCCTATGTGTTCTCAGGTGTTTTATTCGATGTATTTGTACAACCCGGTACAGCACACCACTTGTAAACCATTTTATTAGATAAACAACAACAAATAACAGCAGATAAATACAAACACCACTGCGGTACCGAAAATGGTTTATATGCTTGTGACGTCACTTACAAGGCGCGACACCATATTGCTGAATAAAGCGTTTCGGCGGCTTATTTGAATTTTGAATTTTTATTTGCATGTTTCTTACGAAATAGGTATTTAAAATAGAAAAAAAAATACTTTCGGTGAACTTCTTAACCGCAACCAAGTAATAGGTAAATCTGTCAAATAGCCTATTATTAAAAATGAATGATGACCCGTAACGACCGTCAAAGATATGACTGACACGCGGACCAACGGCTGAACGTGCTTTCCGTGACACGGGGTATTTAAAGGTCCACCCATCTATGGACTAGCCGCGGCATGCGAAGCCGAACTTGATTTTTTTTCTTGTTTATTGTGTGTAACGAACTATTATTATTTGTTACAGTCACCCTGCGTGACCTACAACCTAAGGAGATGGTGGCGGCCGGCGGAGTGTCTGTTGAGTCCATCATAGAAATGACTGCGTTGGACATCATGAAGCAGTTGCCCAAAGAGCTGGACACAGACCATATCTCTGCCACGTAAGATATACAATTTGTAAAGAAAACCCCGTCCGACCCATAAGGATAATAAAGGTTAGGTAAACGCCTGACCAAATTAAATATGAAATTTTATATAATCATAGTAACCAATACTAATGAATTTTGAAATAATGTTTTTTTTTCCGCCAATTAATTCCAACTTCCCCAAAATTTAGTAATTTTTTAAAAGTGACAACACCATTTTCGTTGGTATTATTATGAGCGATGCAACCGCGTGTCGCGTGCCCTACCCTTCCTTCGCCGCACATGTATTGCCTACCGTACATGTATTAATTTGCCTTCTTTTGCGAAATAATTTATTTTTAGGGGGATTTTTTTTAAGTTTAGTCCGGCTTTGTAGAATTAGTTATCGGTACCTATCAATACTTTCACTGATCGGACAGGGTTTTCTTTACATAATCACTCTTATTCATAAACGCTGTCTAAAGTTAACTAGTGATTAGCGATTCTTTAACCATACATTTTTGACCTTTTAACGTCACTTAACTTTAATTATTCTTTATGAATAAACATCGCAGAGTTTAAGAGTTTTATTCATAAACGATGATTAAAGTTAAGTGACGTGCAAACGTCTAAAATTTATGTTTAAATAATCGCTAATCAGTAGTTAACCTTAAGCAGCGTTTATGAATAAGGGGGATTGTATACTACTGAACGCATTTGGATTAAAATTGCCACTCAGATGGTTTATAACTAGAAATAACACATAGGATACTTTTCATCCCAATATTCCCACGGGGACTGAACCTACGTGGGTGAACCCGTGGGGCGGGGCTAGTTTAATAATAATATTATTCTTTTGCAGATATCCTGTATCATACAAGGAGTCCCTGAACACGGTGCTTATACAAGAAGCTAATCGTTACAACAAACTGCTGAAAATCATCGACAATTCCTTGAAGTATGCTTACTTTAGTGACAATTCTCTTGTGGTCACTAACTAAACTATATTTAAGTTATGTGCATATTTTTCTTTCCATTTCACTAAGAAAAGGATAGAAGATAAAATTCCAGTCTAATCCTGTCAAATTAAGATATTCCATAGGTAGTTTAGACGCGATTATCAACATGACGATTAAAATACATCAAATACATTTTACTTATTATAATAATAAGTAAAATATTTTTTCGGTGGTAGGCCATAACATCGGCCGCCGGCAGAAGTTACCACCCACCAGACAAAGTCTTGCCGCCAAGCGATTTGTTGTGTTCCGCCATGATGTCTGGTGAAGCCGTACGGAGGACGGGTCTGAGCAGTTGTGTTGCGATGTGTGCCGGGTACGATGCGCCAAATGTTGTTGTGTTGGGAGTTTGGTCGTGGAGGGTCTTCAGATCAATCTCCCTTTGGCGCAGCATCGTTGGTTGTGTTGTTGGGTTTAACATTGCATCACCTCGCTCAACTGCCGTTTTCCTTCCTATTCGCTCAGTTTTTCTGAGTGAATAGGCTCTTAATAAACTAGCGCGCTTTACCATCAACGATCGCATCACTGCTTACCATCAGGCGGGATTGCGGTCAAGCGCTAGTTTATAATTACTAAAAAAAAAAAAATCAGTTGCTGATAAATTTGACTGGTCTAAACTAACATGTTGTGTTTGGAGGCGTGAGGAACAGGGAGTAAAGTTCACTCATCCTCCATAGAAAAGGGAGGATCCTCCGACCAGCCGGGTGTTATGTCTGGCGGGCACATGCCCAACGGTTGAAATTGTGACGTCACTATGACGCGTTGTTCCATGTAGGTTTTGTAGGTACCGCTACATTATGTTCTATCCTTGTTTTAATAAAATATAAAGAAAACGACGTACTGAACATAAATTTAGTTTAGTTTATGAACAAGGGAATCAGTAGGCCTAGTATGAGTTTTCAATACGAAACTTAATCGTCGATATCGAGCGCGTTTGGCGCTCTCATTGGTTGAGAGTTCTTACGACCTTGAAGCGGACCAATCGCTGAGTCAAACGTGCTCGATACGATCGAACGAGTTTCGTATTGAAAACTCATACTAGGCCTACAGGGCTATTACCGTGTTTACTAGAATATTGATAGTTTTTTTTTTATCGTTTAGATGTTTGTCACCCTTTCAACCAAAAACTATTGAATGGATTTGGATGAAATTTGGCACAACACATTTTTGTCTAATGATTGCGAGTAGTTGAGATCGTTTGGACTGAACGGACCAATGGGCGGATTAGGGGGCTGGATTAACATTCCGGAAACTTAAACATATCTACATATACAGCATTAGTTTTTGTTTAAGCGAAACCCGAAACATGTGTTCAGTATTTTTAAGTAAAGAATCTATGTACAAAATTTCAAAAAGATATCACGAAAAACCACAGAGTTATGAGCTTGTTATCCTACTTGGCTGTCCCAACAAAAATATGGTCCACGCTCCGGTCTGGGGACGAGTGGTGCCTTGACCTCTGGCGTCAGCTGTTGCGCGGGCGATGATCTACCGTAAGCTACCTTTCGCAACAACTTCTAAATGTATTTGTGAAAAAATATAACATGGTGTAAAAATGATTGCAATCGATTCAGTTGCTTATTCTGAACAAAATTTATTCAGGTTTCGCATTAACAAAAAATAACGTTATACACCTATATAAAAATAAATAAGTTAATTATTTTCGGATAATGCCAAACTCATACAAGTCAAACAAGTCATACTTTTGCTCGTGACCTCTAACTAACCTAAGCCAGCGTGATATTATTATGTATATTATTACAGGGATCTGCTAAAAGCCATGAAGGGTCTGGTGGTGATGTCCGAGGCGTTGGAGAGTATGGGAGGCAGCCTGTCCCGGAATGTAGTTCCTCTAATGTGGAGCTCTAAAGCATACCCTTCATTGAAACCGCTTGGTAAGGTTTTACTAAGTACCTGTCCGATTATTTACTTAGCCCTCTAATCGGCGAACACATTTTTGTCAAATGATTGCGACTAGTTGGGATCAATTGGGATCTCGGATGGGTTTGGACCGAACGGACCAAGGGGCGGTCCAAACGATCCCAACTAGTTGCAATCATTTGACAAAAATGTGTTCGCCGATTAGGGGGCCGGTCTGATCATCTCAGAGCAGTGGTAGCTTTGTGGTATCAGCTGCGACTTACAAGTTGTAGGTACGACGGGTCCTCCATCGGACGACCCGTCGTACGGCGAGTTTCCACCCTTATGTTGTTAACACCTCTACGATCCGGACGAAGCGTTTCGCCTCCTCCTTTATACCGCGTACATCGAGGGACTGGAACAATCTGCCGGCGGCGGTGTTTCCGTCGGACTACAATTTGAGTGTCTTCAAGGCTAGAGTGAATAGGCTCTTAATAAACTAGTGCGCTTTACCATCAACGATTGCGTCACTGCTTACCATCAGGCGGGATTGCGGTCAAGCGCTGGTTTATAAATTAATTAAAAAAAAATAATCCCATCAGGCGCTTTCTTCTTCTTCTTCTTCAGCCTATGGATGTCCACTGCTGGACAAAGGCCTCCCGCAAGGCTTTCCACGCTGACCGGTCTTGTGCTGCCCGCATCCATCGGCTTCCCGAGACCTTCACTAGGTCATCGGTCCACCTTGTTGGGGGCCTCTTACTGCCCCATCTATCGCCGGCTATCGGTTGTACGAGCAATGTGCTCTGTCCACTGCCACTTAAGTTTAGCGACTCGCAGAGCTATGTCGGTGACTTTGGTTCTTCTGCGGATCTCCTCATTTCTGATTCGATCACGCAGAGAAACTCCGAGCATAGCTCTTTCCATTGCCCTTTGTGTGACTCTGAGCCTTCGTATGAGGCCCATTGTGAGCGACCACGTTTCAGTTCCGTAAGTCATCACTGGCAACACACACTGGTCAAAGACTTTAGTCTTGAGACACTGTGGTATCTTGGACGACGAGAAGATGTATCGTAGCTTCCCGAACGCTGCCCAGCCGAGCTGGATTCGACGAGACACCTCTTTCTCGAAGTTGGACCTACCTAGTTGGACTGTCCCATACTCGTCAACAACTTCGAGTGCAGAGCAACCAACTAGAATTGGAGTGGGTACGACATGAGAGTTCGACATGATGCAGGCATGATGATCAGGCGCTTTACTTTGTCTAAATTATTTCATCCCCATTGCTCTCAAAACGGTGAAGAAATACATGGTGAGGAAACTGGCATGCCCTAGAGCTAAAAATTTCGAAGACATGTGACTTCTACCAACCGCACTGGGCCAGCGTGGTAGATTATGGCCCACTGCCTCTCATAAAAAGAAGATCTGTGTCTCAACAGTGGACAAAAAGAGGGGTTAGATTAATTGAAAAAAAAAAATCACTTAAAATTTTAGGTTTCTGGCCCGTTGTCTTCTGGCCTATTCTCAATGAAATAGAAAGATTGAGAGGCATTGGACATATACATATTTAGTTTGTGAATATGGGAATCAGCACCATTAACAAGTCGACATCTCAACCTAAAACATAATGGTTTTATACTGCGTGTTCTTGCATCATGATGGCTACAGGTTGTATCATCATCATCATCAACCTTTGAAGTAAGCCGTTCATCGTCCCACTGCTGGACACAGATACAGAGAAGGATTGAGCGTAATCACCACACTTGCTCAATGCGGGTTGGCGATTTCAGACTTAAAGTCCACGTTTCCTCAAGATGTTTTCCTTCACGTTTTAATCAGTCATCGTGTCCAAGATCTACTTAGAAAAGTTACGTTGGTACTTGCCTTTTGTTTCGGGGTGGAAAATCCTCACGGTGGGCGACGGGGTCTGTCAGACTCCTGCTGACTAAAATATACCCCGGTGTCTCTGTGGTCACGTCCGCGCGGGGCCGCGGGAGTCCTTGATTCTGCCGCGGCCCCACACTCTCGTTCCGTATCCTCCCCGCATTGGACGCAATGTTGGCACCGAGCGTGCCACCACTGCCTGACCTGGAATCAAACCCGCACATTCATAATCAAAAAATCAAAGTCGTTTATTTGCTGGAATGTAGGTATACAAAAGGTCGCGTCAATAATATAAGTTGAGCCATACATCCTGTCAAAGATTCGACATGCAAAATTTTAAATATAAATCAATATTATATTTCGCTCTGTGAATGTGGGCTGGATGAAGGTACATTGGAGCGTATATTTTTCCAGTGCTCCAATAATAACCCAGCCCATGATCTGTATAGTCGTCTTCCCCAACTGTCAACTGTCCCAACTAACTTTCCGTCTTTACTAACACATTCTTCCCCAAAACTATTTGGAGCTTTGTTGTGTATTTGTCTATGTTCATATTTAGTATATTTAATCATAATTTAATTAAAGTTTTTTTTTGTTTGTTACAGTGTACCCACTAACACTTGTATACAAGTTTCACATTAAACAGTGTTTTTTTTTTGTTTATTTTACTTTTATATTTAGTTGCCTTCGCACGTTTTCTCATATCACATTTGACATTGGCAGAATTTTCGACATCGGCACCATTGCCATAAACAAAAATAGAATAGAATATTATATTTATGTTGTATATACTTGAGATATTTGTTTGAGATATTGTTGTACATACTTGAGAGGCTGGTGTTTTAACCACTAGGCCACCACGACAAGTTGTATATAAGCATTTATATGCGTTCACAAGGTACATAGGTTATACGCGAAAGACTCGTGCATCGCCAAGCTTCGACATCCTGTGATGTCGATTTGAGGATGACTAAATCATGTTTCTTCTACTCCAGCGGCTTGGGTAAAGGACCTGTGCCTCCGAGTGCAGTTCATGGAGGAGTGGGCGCAGACTGGCATACCCAAGGTATTCTGGATCTCGGGCTTCTACTTCCCGCAGGCCTTCCTCACCGGAGCCCTACAGAACTATGCGAGGAAACATGTCATCGCTATTGATACGATCGGTTATGCATTTGAGGTACGTTGTATATGTAGTTTATTTATTTACACATTTATACAATATGTAAAGAAAACCCTGTCCGATCCGTGAAGGTATTGTTAGGTATCGATAACTGATTCTAATAATGCCATCAAAGCCGGGCTAAACTTAAAAAAAATACCCCTAAAAAAAAATATTATTTCGAAAAATTGAGGTAGTGCATGTGCGGTAGGCAACACGTTAGGCGTACATGCGCGGGTGTAGGGGGGCAGAGCACGCGGCACGTGGTCGCATCGCTATTTGCTCCATCACAAATGGTGTTGTCACTTTTTAAAAAAATACCCAATTTTGGGGAAGTTGGAATTAATTCGCGGAAAAAAAAATATTTCAAAATTCATTAATATTGTCACTATGATGATTACGTAAAATTCATATTTTATTTGGTTTTGTGTATACTTAACATTTATTATTTTGGGTCGGACGGGGTTTTCTTTACATATTGTATATATGTCGGAGTCAGCGAGTTTTGAATTAAAGAACGACGTGTAAATATACACTCAAATCTTGACAATAACAATTTGAATAAGCAAACCGACAGTTTCGCCTCGGAGATCTGCCCTAGTCCACGCCTCAAAGCGAAGTGACCTTTCCACCGTCCCTACTTCCTAAAACTAGTCTGTCCATATGCCGCCATCACAAAATAACGTCACAAGTCTTTGCCCCACTACGACGTAAATCAAATGAGCAACCTCCATTAAAATTATACCGACGATCTCCGCCATATACAAACATAGATAAAGAGAATTTTATATAATAGATAGGTGGTTTTTATTATTGTTTTCTCTGAAGGCAATAAGACACAGTGGTAAGGCAAACGAGATGAAAATTGAGTAATTGTCCGCAGGCGATTCCTCAACCGCCTGCAAAGAAGCCAGAGGACGGGTGCTGCGTTCGCGGTCTGTACTTGGAGGGTGCGCGCTTCAACATGGGCGACATGTCGCTCGAGGAGAGCAGGCCTAAGGAGCTGCATGTCCGTAAGTATACCAGTGTATCATACGCCTATGGAATTCAAGAGGTAATGGCATAACACACACGTTGTTGACACCACAAAGATCTGAACAAAGCGTTTCACCTCGTCTTTTATATCGCATACATCGAGGGACTGTAACAATTTGCCAGCGGCGGTGTTTCCGTCGGACTACAATTTAAGTGTCTTCAAGGCTAGAATGAATAGGCTCTTAATAAACTAGCGCGCTTTACCTTCAACTATTGCGTCACTGCTTACCATCAAGCGGGATTGCGGTCAAGCACTAGTTTAGAATTTATAAAAAAAATAACCTACTATTTCTCCAACAGAAATGCCGATCCTATACATGAAACCAGAACAAAATCATAGGCTGCAACAGGGCTTATACGAATGTCCGACTTACAAGACTTTACTCCGGGCGGGGACACTGTCCACTACGGGCCACTCCACCAACTATGTAATGACCATTGAGCTGCCGACACACAAGCCACAGATACATTGGATCAAGAGAGGCGTTGCGCTGTTTTGTGCGTTAGATTATTAAGCCTTTTCTAATCCTGCATGCTAGTCGATTTCGGTTAGGATGCGAACTTATTCTGATCTTTTGGCTAGATTCAGATCTGACTAGATGAGACTGAGCATTCAGTATTCGCGATTTATTTACCAATAATGTAAATAGATATGAGTTTATGCAGAAACTAGCTGCTTCCCGCGTTTTCACCCTCGTAAGTAGTAGTAATACGGTTAATTATTAAAAAATTGCACATAAGAATTTAAAAAAACAGATAAAAATTTAATCTCAGGCCTTACAAATTTGTATATAAATTTCTAGTCCAGCTATGCGCACGCGCCTAGTACTATGACCTACCGTCAGTTGAGTTGTGCGCTCGGTAACCACACTGCAACAATTTCTAAATGTATTTGGGAATAAATATAACATGGGGAAAAAATGATTGGAATCGATTCAGTTGCTTATTCTAAATAAACTATATTCAGGATTCGTATAAAAAAAAAGATTTTGTAAAAAGTTTAATTCCTACGCCATAAAATTCAGCTTACGCTACAACTAGTAAACATTTTTAAAACTTTTTCAATGGTCACTCTGAAATCAACTTCATTTAAAAAAATTATAGATACCTATTTAACTCCAAATAACGGGAAGAACAAGTTGAATATACTTTATTCACAATATATATTACAATAATAGGCTATTGTGATTCCCGGCTGGAAATCAGCCCCCGTCCTCCCTTCCCCAGTCCCTCTCACTGAAACAATAGGCCCTTATCTGCCACACTCACCGACTCAAACTCAAAACATTTATTTAAATTAAACCAATTAAAAGCATTTGAATTGTCAAGGAGCCGGGTCGGTAAACTCACCTCTATGGCACCTCTCATTTGTTAAAATCAATCACAGCGAAATGGTTTCGTAGAGACAGATATAAAACCGTGTTCGAGACTCGATATTTTTTGTATACCCGAAACTCGAATCACGTGTCCAGTATTTTTAAGTAAAGAACTTCTGTACAAAATTTCAAAAATATATCATAAAAAATCATAAAGTTAGTTAAGTTACCTGGTTGTCCCAAAAAAAAAATATGGTCAACACGTCCTAGGACACTGTGTTCTGCTGTGAACTGTGTTGTGTGCTCGGTAACCACACTGCAACATTTTTGAAATATATTTGGGAAAAATATAACATGGTGTAAAAATGTTTGGAATCGATTCAGTTGCTTATTCTGAACAAACTACATATATTCAGGTTTCGTATAAAGAAAAAATATCGTTGTATACAGAAAATTCAACATATAATATAATAAAGCTGAAGAGTTTGTTCGTTTGTTTGAACGCCCTAAACTCAGGAACTACTGGTCCGATTTGAAGAAATATTTTTGCGATGGATAGCCCATTAATCCAGGAAGGCTTTAGACTATATAACATCACGCTGCCACCAATAGGAGCAGAGCATATAACACATTTGAAATGTGTGCTGTAAGTTATGATCTAGAATAATGTATCTATAGAAATCGACTCTTGAGGTTAAAATATAATTCCACGCGAACGAAGTCGCGGGCGGCCGCTAGTATTTGATATCCAACTAATTGGAAACAGAGTAAAGTCCTCTCACAGAGTATTGGCCCGTGTCCCAATAGAGGGAATATTTGCCTCTCACTAGAAATTTCTCTTGTATCGTGGGAAGAAAGAAAAGGAAAGGATAGAAGATAACATTTTAGTTGAATCCTGTCAAATTAAGAGACAGTTTAGACGCGTTTATAAAGATGGCGACCAAAATACGCCAATTTACGCTAGGAGCGAACTAATTTGACAGGTCTTAACTAGTATTTTATCTTCAGTGTGGCTTCCATGAGTTTTCATTAAGAGACTCTATCATACGCATCCACGCATATGGTTGAGAGTTCTTACAACCTTGAAGCGGGTCAATCAATGAGTCAAACGCGAAGAACAGGTCTAATGATGGTCTTACAGACCTGTCCCTTAAGCTTGACCGGCATTTTGGAGTCACAAATGACACCTGTCACCTCACGCCATTTTGCCCAAGCTACGGAAATGCGTGCCCTAACGTCGTAATCAATGTCGCCGGACGCGTGGAGCACAGACCCCAAGTATTTAAAGTGGTCTGTGCACTCGACCATGTCCCCACTTGCATAGGATATCAACACAACAGACCCTGTATCTGTGTGCATACACATAGGGTCTGTTGTGTTGATATCGATGATAGTCTTCGTAATGTAAACACATGGTAGAAACACTGTCCTTTTCTTATTGAAAAAGAAACACTGAACTTTTAATTTAGTTTCTGAATCGGGGTCATTGACCGCCGCGGTATTTATACTTCGTTCTCACTTAAACGTTGTGCAAATGACAAGGAAATGTACTTTTTATTAATGTTAAGTTTTTTTGTGATTTTTTAATATTGGAAAGAACTGCGTTGTCTGTGAATCTTTTGTTGGATGAAGCTCCGAATGTTAGTTGTTGTTCGTTGTTATTGTATATTATTATATTATAATGTATTGTTATGTTCTGTTTATGTTTTTCACTAATAAAGAAATTATAATTTGTTAGTTTTGTGTTTCATTATAGTACCACCCTCCAGCTTGGTCCTGGTCCACCTTGTCGGGGCCTCGGGGGCCTACCTGCGTTTAGTCTTCCGGTACGTGGTCGACACTCGAGAACCGGTCATGGATGCGGGAGGCACAGGACTAGTCCTTGGGGGAGGCCTATGCCCAGCAGTGGGCGTCTTTCGGCTGAAATGATGATAGATAGACGTAAATTTGAAAAAAAGTTTTGTAAATTAGTTCATCACGACTGTAGAAGTGGACCTATAGCATCGTCAGTTACGAAAGCCGATTAAAAATTGTTTTCGAAATTTTAATTACTAAGCAAAATATATAAAATCGAATCCGAAGTGATACTTTTTCCAACCATTTCTATTCTTTATCTCTCTCACTAATTTTAGCTTCTCTTATAAAATGCCGAAAAGTCCCTAATACATGGTTCCCTTGTGAAAAAGGGATAACGCTATTCATCATGTATATCTTCATCTTTGTCTGACACTGGAATAATGATGGTTTTAATACGTCATAGTAACCCCCATCCTTATACCATCTTCGCAGTAGTCTACCTCGACGGCGATCTCCTTCCTCAGTTCAGTGAGTGAACGTACATTCGTGAGACATGTTCGGCCCACTAGAATGATAATTGTTATAAATATTTTTTAAAATAAATCCCTACTTTTAGAAATAAACAAATATAATAAGTGGTTCTAGTTTTTGTAATAATACGGGGAGAGCCTTTCTAGTCTCCGGCACAAATACCTACAAACTGACCCACACTGGGTCTATGTCGCTATTGAGAAATTACTGACAGAAAAAACCAATAACACTTACGCTAACAACCATATCTCTACGTAGGTAATACAATCACGGCCAATTAAAGTAATGCAAAGCTAAAAGCTTGAATGAAATTGTCTACAATGCTACAATTAGGTACCTGCAATTTACTCGCAAAGGGTTTCCAGCAGAAACTAATACAATTAGCAACGGCTATCTGACCTAATTGTTACTCTTTTTACTTGCACTAGGACTCTGGCAACTTGCTCTTTGACACTTCAAGTTCTTTTGTTAGGCAGAACTTTTCTCCATATTTAAATTAAATTATATTTACGTAAACATTCGTTCGCAGACTAATGTTCCGTGCATCCTTTATTTCTATTTTAGTAAGAAAAGGGTAGAAAATACATAGTAGTTTAGTCTTGTTTGGCGTAATTGATATATTTTTAGCCGCCATGTTAAAAAATGGCGGCTAAAAATAAAACCAGGTTTTAATGACAACAAACATATAAACTTACATACATAAATAACCAGACCGAGTACAACTACTTGTAGGTCATACAAATATTTGTTCCGTGCGGGAATCGAACCCGCGACACGCAGCGCAGCAGTCAATCATTTAACCACTATGCCAACCGTGTCGTCAGTATATAAACCAGTAAACTATGTTTGATGTTTTTGGCGGGAAAGTTAATCTGAGTGTCCCGCTAATTTTTCATTGGACTTTTAAATCATTTATAATGTTGTTTACTAAATAAAATTACGTGATTTATGTAGTAAAAAGTGTATTCGGTAAATAATTCATAGAGATCATTGAGATATCGCAGCATAGTGGCCTCATCATGGCTTTGCCTCAAACCTCCCTCGTCATGAATAACAATATGTGACATTGACTAAATGCATAAACCGTGCGAAGCCAAAAAAGAAAGACATAATAATAATAAACTATGTTTGATTTTGTAATAGCAGATACACAACAAAATAAGCAGTATAAAGTGTGGGAAAAAAAACAATAGTAGGCTTTGTCATCCCTATGTGGCCACATTATGCTTTTTTTTCTGGCATAAAACAATGGAACTATTTGAAAGTGACGCAATTTTTTCTCTCACTCGCCTCGTTTTTTTATATCAATTGCACAGTCCAGTTAAAGATAGATAGATATAGGTTCATGGACTAGACTATGAAAGGGGCAGAAGATAAAAAAATAGCTATGTTTTTATCTTCTGTCCTTTTCATAATGAAATATAAAGTAAAAAATTGCACTGAACTTAACTTTAGTTTGTATACAAGGGAAAAGGGGCAATTGAAGTGTAATTAAAAACACTAACACTTCATTTAACCAAAGTCGAGGTCGTTCTATGGCCAAATGGCTTTGCCTTTCAATGTGTCAATGCTGCCGTCGACGACTAAGTTGAAATTTTATTTGTTTGTATTTACTTGTGTAGTAAGTAAATTAGTCATTTGTTATAAAACTCTGTTATAATTACATCATTGTGTTTGCGGTGGTAGCAATGTAAATAATAAGCTTCAATATACTTTCAGGTATACCTATTATACCGTTACGGAATTGCATCGCTGACAGGGGTATTCGGCACTGGTGCAGCTACACAGGAGCTAAACTTAGCTTTCGGGAACACTGTTGGAGCTGCTGAACCTTGGACAAAACTGTCTTTGCATTGTGTAGATTCAATTTCTTAGTATTGTATAATTGCATGGCACACGTGTGAGCACAATGTACTTGCTGTAAAGCAAGCATCTGTTGGGTTAGTCTTTTTTTTGTTGTTTTTTTTTTGTGTGTTTTCCATAATGAACGCTCTTAGCGTACAATATGTTTCTGCATCGTTCTCACACGATTAATTTTAAAATGAATGATGTAATCAAATATTTGTATCAATAGCTTGATAATTTAAAAGAGTGTCCATGGAGTTCCTTGCCCGTTCTTCTCCATAGGTACCTACTCTTTGGAATGGGCGACTAGCTTCACCTTACTGACTGATCGACCTTCTGACAATTTAAAAGTGCCTGTAACTAGTTTATTTGAAATAAATGCTTTGATTTGATTTGATTTGAATAATTGGAGTAGGTAATCAGGAAAGGTACCCATTGGTCTTTGAATCTAAACTTTGGGCGGTTCATTGAGTCCAAAGCCAAGTTGGCTGCTAGGAGACTTGGCGCATACCAGGACAGACTTCTAATGTTATACATAGCATCGTACAAGGTCTGTTCGTGCTGAAAAATGCAAACAATTGGTCTAACTGCAATGCTTAGATATCGCCTTCGGGTTGTGGAGGCCAGACGGCAGTCGCTTCACGGAAAATATCGAAGTTTAGCTAAAATCAGCAGTTAGACTGGTAAAGCGGACCCCAGACTCTAAAGCTGAAAAGCTATGGATGCGACTGGGATTAACGCTGAGATGATGATGGTACAGTATGCGAGGAAATTGCATGACTTAATTTCCTCATCTCCGTAACATCATCGGACGATCCACCCTTACGTTGTTGACACGATCACACGACAATACGATCCGGTCGAAGCGTTTCGCCTCATCTTTTATAACGCTTAAATCGAGGAACTGGAACAATTTGCCAGCGGGAGTGTTTCCGTCTTAATAAGTATAATTGAAGTGTCTTCAAGGCTACAGTGAATAAACTCTTTATAAACTAGCGCGCTTTTGGTGAAGCACTACTTTATAATTATAACAATAAAAAAAATATATATATATAAAGGGTGTATCTGACATCGACGCACAAACGAGTACCATGGATCCAGTACATGATTCTGAACCCCTCAGTGGTAGAATTTGTCGTCGGCTTTTTCATGATTTAAAAAAATAAAATATGTAGTTTTTTCACTTTAGACCGTTCATAATTGCTATACTTTTATACCTAACCCAATAAGATTTTAAAGCGAAAATTAATTAATTCGCTAATTACACAAAAAAAAACGCAATGAAAACAAAACTCGAAAAATTGTCTCATCAGCTGATTTAATAGAGTTCACATCAGGGATCAACGTCATACCCACAAACCCGCACGGCGGCACGCTTGTAACGTTCAAAGGCCGAGCCGACACTTTTTTAAAACACTGTGAATTCTGTAACTGTTCATTAACGACATAAATGACTATTATAATTTTATTAGTGGCATGCGGTCTAACCTTTTCGCGAAGTTTGCATTACGATGTCAGATACACCATGTATATCTACTTACTAATAAACAGTGACGAAATTAATGTTAAGCAGTAGCCGATAATAGCAATCAATTCGCATGCCCATAGAGGGCATTGGCTTGTTGTTATTTTTGAATGTGCTTTTTGAAAAATAAAAATGGATACCTTCTTGTCTACATATTACATTATTTCCTACTGCTTTTGTAACGGGGTTTCAGTGTCAACAGTTATTATACTCGTTTACAGGCTTGTTTATAGTGACTTTCATAGAAGTAGTCAAATCGTTGACTGCTATTAAAGCCGGTGGCAAGGCGCCTGCGGCGAGGGAGGAGACTTTGCTACGTGGTAATGAGACGAGTTATGAGAGTGGTGTGAATATAGAATAGCACCCATGTCTTTGGAGGAAGAGTATTGAATAATAAAAATCCATACTAATATTATAAATGTGAAAGTGTGTTTGTTTGTTTGTTTGTCCTTCCTTCACGCCGTAGCTAAGCAATCAATCGACCTGATTTTTGGCATACAGTTAGTTGAAAAGATGGAGAGTAAAATAGGCTACTTTTGGTTCTAAAAAAACATCAAGTTCTCAAGGGAGATTACTGGAATATTTGTATGTGTACACCAAATATCCTAATATTATAAATCGGAAAGTGAATTTGTTTGTTTGTTTGTTCCGCTTTCACGCCGTAACTACTAAGCCGATTGTTTTGAAATTTTGCAGACGTAAAGTTAGAAGTCCGGATTAAATAATAGGGTACTTTTTTATCCCGGAAGAAAATTATATTCACGAGGGAAATCTAAAAGCGCGATATAACCGATCTCCACGCGAGCGAAGCCGCGGGCGGAAAGCTAGTAATTAATATAGTTGAAAAGTGTAGTTTTATTATGTAATTAAAATAAGTTATTTCTACAAAACGGTTTAAAAATTCTCTTGTTCACAAACTAAACTAATAATAAGTTAAGTGCATCATTTTCTTTCCATTTCAATAAGAAAACGGATAGAACATTTGAGTTTAATCCTGTCAAATTAAGATACTCTATAGGCAGTGTAGGTAAACACAGCGACCAAAAATACGCCGAAGTTACGTCAGGAGCGGACTACATAATTTACGTCAGGAGCGGACTACATAATTTACGTCAGGAGCGGACTACATAATTTACGTCAGGAGCGGACTACATAATTTACGTCAGGAGCGGACTACATAATTTACGTCAGGAGTGGACTACATAATTTACGTCAGGAGCGGACTACATAATTTACGTCAGGAGCGGACTACATAATTTACGTCAGGAGCCGACTACATAATTTACGTCAGGAGCGGACTACATAATTTACGTCAGGAGCGGACTACATAATTTACGTCAGGAGCGGACTACATAATTTACGTCAGGAGCGGACTACATAATTTACGTCAGGAGCGGACTACATAATTTACGTCAGGAGCGGACTACATAATTTACGTCAGGAGCGGACTACATAATTTGACAGGTCTTTACTAATATTTTATCTTCTGTCCTTCTCTTAATGAAACGGAAAGAAACAGATTCACTGTACTTAAATGTACTTAATTTAGTTTGGGAACAAGTGAATAGGGGCCTATGTCTCTTGTTTGTGTCTGCCACAACGTAGTTTTTCTTAACTTCTGTGTCGAGAACTTGCGTCATTAGGTAGATAACACATGGCCATGGGCCCTTGGGATAAGCTTCTTAACGAAGATTCTCTACAAATCTCCCAAGCTACCACTAATAGAAGTTTCCTACTAATATGATGAATGCGAAAGTTTGTGAGGATATTTGTATTCATGGATAGATGGATGCTTATTACTCTTTCACGCAAAAACTAATGAAAGGCTTTGGATGAAAAGAGATAGGTAAACGGTTTGGAATTGTTCAAAAATTTCTTGTAACTTTCGTGAACTAATAAACATAAAAACGTTTATCATTTGTTGTTACGCGTTATTTTGGTATGATATACCAAGATCAGGGAGTATCCTAAAGCCGCCCAAATCCAAACCTTAGCGCCTTAAATCACTAATGAAAAACACATTTATCAATAAAAATCGTCGCAGATTAAAACGCCTAGATAAAAGTTCATAGCAATGTTATGGTCTGAAGTGTTTGTACTTTTGTCGTAGGTGTTACGCGATATTATTTTCAGCATTGTGCAGGGATGAAACGTTCCTAAACCTTTTTATTAACAAAATAAAAATTTTCAGCTATTCAGCATTTTCATGCGTTTTCATTGTGGAAATGAAATCGTTTATTATGCATGTAGGACCACTGATCAATTTTACACCCCATATTTTTTAAACTAGCTGGATCCGGCATTTTCTAACTGACTACCTCTGAGAAGAAAAGCAGAAACAAACTCAGGAATTATCGTCGCTTTTCAAGTCCAGATATTAAAAATGAAAATGTTTACAATAACAATATGTGTTTGCTTTGCACATAACAATCGATTTACGTGATTAAAAAAAAACAGTGATTACAATGTCATAATTGTTTTGCCTTGCCTTTTTTGCAAAGTTTAGTTTTAACACAGCTTTTAAATCTTTTAATGGATAACTTTCGAATATCCATGGGAAGATTGTTGTATAAGTGTATTATTGACCCATGAACGAGTTGCCTACTCTGTGGAGATGAGTGTGATGTACAGCAAGATTGTATTTGTTCCTGGTATTTATATTATGAATATTGCGTACTAGCGGCCGCCAGCGACCTCGTTCGCGTGGACTTAGTTATACTCGGCTCCTATTGGTCGCAGCGTGATGTTATATAGAAAGAAAGAAAGAAAAGAAAGAAAGAAAAATGCGTTTATTGACATTACAGCAATATACATACATTTAAAACTATAAAACAATAAAACCCAGCTTATAATGCCAAAAGGGCCTCAGCTCAGCATAATGTCAGATGACAACACAAGATGTGCCACCTGACGCTGATTTTCAGCTGCAACCCACGAGTGCCATACGCTAGAATTTCAAAAACACAGTCCGCAATAATATAAATGATATGTTTAGATAATAATAGTAATCCAAATGATAGAAAAACCCAAAATGCTGTGACATGCATCAATGTGTGTGTGTACCTATATATACACATCAAAAGTGTCTAGGGATCAACATATATTTTTGCAATAACTTTTCTCCTGATTGATATTAATTAAAATTTTCTTTAAGGATTCATCAAATAAAGTGTTTTCGTTTGTCACAGTAACGATAAACCAAGTCACCTTTGCATTAATAAAGAAATTTGCCATTTTCCTAATAAAGGGATATTTGACATTTGAACCACTAACACAAAAGTTCGAAAAAAAGACTGAAATAACAGTTTTCTCTAAAATTTTATTGGGTAACTTAAACAATTAATAATCCGTGGTTCTACCGCGAACACTAACAACACAAGAACATCGGTTTGGCATACTCAAAATGAGTTCATCCAAATCACGCTGTGGAATGGCCGCCCATGTTCGTTGCAACAACAAAAAAAGGTCTTCTTGCGACTGGATACCCTCCATGTTCGGCAGAGCTCTTCTCTGTAGCATATCCCATGCATGCTCAATCGGGTTCAAGTCTGGCGACTGAGCAAGCCAGGGCAGGACATTGATGTTAGCTGCGGCGAGAGTCTGTTTTACAACTCTGCGGTGTGCGGTCGTGCATTATCATGCATTAACTGAAATAAGGGACCGATTTGCACTTGTAGAGGAACGATGACGTCTGATACAATCGTCTCAGCATAAATTTGAGCGTTGAGGTTGCCTCTGATCCAAATCAACTCAGTTCTTCCGCCGATCCAAATACCCGCCCATACCATGATGGTTCCACCACTATAAGGATGGACTTCCTGGCAGGATTTTAATCGCTGTTGGCGTCCAGGGGTTCTCCAGTGTCGTATACGTCTTGTATCCGGTCTCATACCAAAACGAGACTCATCAGAAAAGCACACGAAACGCCATTGTTCTTCTGCCCAATTTCTGTGTTCAAGAGCCCATTGATATCGAATCCTACGATTGTGCATTGCTATAGGTGGTACCCGTAGCGGTCTTCGGGAATGAAGGTTCACT
This sequence comes from Sesamia inferens, assembly GCA_037179545.1. NCBI lineage: Eukaryota > Metazoa > Arthropoda > Insecta > Lepidoptera > Noctuidae > Sesamia > Sesamia inferens. The sequence continues at coordinate 6,650,753 of CM073935.1, read as the reverse complement.
TCATGCAAGCGGTTTCTGACTGTTTGGTCGCTAATTAAGCTCCCTGAAGAGTGATGAAGCCTCACGGCTAACATCATGGCGGTTATTGTTGGAGCTCTTCGAGTTAAGATTTGAATGTATCGGTCTTGTCTCCGTGTGGTGCAGCGATACCGTCCTCCATGGCGCTCAGCCACGGTACCAGTGCTTCGGTAACGTGTCCAAAGTCGACTGATAACACTCTGACTTGTATTCAGAGCTAAAGCCACAGTACGTTGCCGGGAACCAGCTTCTATCATTCCCACGGCTCTGAGCATTTTGTAGCATTGTACAAAGGCTACACATGTCCTCTTACGGTCGACTATAAATCACGCTGACGAGCGCGGAAGTCATGGCGCGCGTCCCGGCGACCCTGACTCCCGCAGCGAGGGTTCCCATAAATCTTCACCCCGGAACACATCTGCAGGACCAACGGTCATCGTCCGTGGGAACCAGAGCGAGTCGTCTAGCACGTGAAGACTGAACTGGCTCGCTTCCTACATCAACCAATCATACGCCGCGGCCTGCCTCGATTAACGAATCAGCATCGAGAACGCACGCAATACCGCGTGGACTTCCGCAGGACAGCAAGCTGATTTGCTATTGGTTACCCCACTATTATTTAGAGATAGTTAGTATTTAAGTGAGTGCATAGCTTGTAAGACATCATTATACAACATCATTATACCTTATTATTATATTCTACATCATTATTACATTACAGTCCATTCCTTGATCACACTCTTGTATCGCGTCATTTTACACGTCAAATACATTGTACTCTTTTACATTCGTGCAATACACAAAGTTCGATTTATCTGAGTTTTAATTACGCGACACGACCTACGCGCTACAGGGGGGGGGAGTATTGTAGCATTGTACAAAGGCTACACATGTCCTCTTACGGTCGACTATAAATCACGCTGACGAGCGCGGAAGTCATGGCGCGCGTCCCGGCGACCCTGACTCCCGCAGCGAGGGTTCCCATAAATCTTCACCCCGGAACACATCTGCAGGACCAACGGTCATCGTCCGTGGGAACCAGAGCGAGTCGTCTAGCACGTGAAGACTGAACTGGCTCGCTTCCTACATCAACCAATCATACGCCGCGGCCTGCCTCGATTAACGAATCAGCATCGAGAACGCACGCAATACCGCGTGGACTTCCGCAGGACAGCAAGCTGATTTGCTATTGGTTACCCCACTATTATTTAGAGATAGTTAGTATTTAAGTGAGTGCATAGCTTGTAAGACATCATTATACAACATCATTATACCTTATTATTATATTCTACATCATTATTACATTACAGTCCATTCCTTGATCACACTCTTGTATCGCGTAATTAAAACTCAGATAAATCGAACTTTGTGTATTGCACGAATGTAAAAGAGTACAATGTATTTGACGTGTAAAATGACGCGATACAAGAGTGTGATCAAGGAATGGACTATAATGTAATAATGATGTAGAATATAATAATAAGGTATAATGATGTTGTATAATGATGTCTTACAAGCTATGCACTCACATAAATACTAACTATCTCTAAATAATAGTGGGGTAACCAATAGCAAATCAGCTTGCTGTCCTGCGGAAGTCCACGCGGTATTGCGTGCGTTCTCGATGCTGATTCGTTAATCGAGGCAGGCCGCGGCGTATGATTGGTTGATGTAGGAAGCGCGCCAGTTCAGTCTTCACGTGCTAGACGACTCGCTCTGGTTCCCACGGACGATGACCGTTGGTCCTGCAGATGTGTTCCGGGGTGAAGATTTATGGGAACCCTCGCTGCGGGAGTCAGGGTCGCCGGGACGCGCGCCATGACTTCCGCGCTCGTCAGCGTGATTTATAGTCGACCGTAAGAGGACATGTGTAGCCTTTGTACAATGCTACAATACTCCCCCCTTTAGCGAACATTCGTGCAATACACAAAGTTCGATTTATCTGAGTTTTAATTACGCGACACGACCTACGCGCTACAATTTCTTCCCTGCTTAAATGACGTCGCCGCTCCATAATAACGTTGGTTTTAATCAGTAGTAGGGAAACAGTAGCACTAATAATGTCTTCAATGCGTTGTATGTTTTTATAGGGAAAATATTGACAGCTGATTTTCATCTTTTACTCGAATTTGATTCACAGTTCCTGATTCAAATTATGAAATGCACCAAAAAGGATCCATATAAATTTATAAAATAATAAATTTATTACAAAGCCACATCTCAATCTCAAGAAATCCGCATAAAAATGCTTGATCCCTAGACACTTTTGATGTGTGTATATGTTAAATACGTTATAAATTATTCAAAAAGTAAAATAAGTATTCAATTTACTTTCATTTTATAAACAAATAAGTTAGAAAATATGAATACCTACATAAATACAAAAAAAAATTAAACTAAATAATAACATACAAAAAACAGAAAATAAAACAGAAAATAGAAAATACCCCCCCTCCCCACCAATCACAAGAATTAAAAAATAAGATGGTTTATATGGCAGATACGTCTGCTTGGACATTTTCGTACACTTTTTGGTGACATAAAAGATATTCTTTTAATTTCAATTTAAAAGTAGAGGAACATTTACAATACTTTATGGGAGGAGGGATATTGTTCCAGCATTTAGAAGCTGCATAAAAATATAAAGCCTTCCTAGAGTAATGGGCTATCCAACGCAAGAAGATTTTTTCAAATCGGACCAGTACTTTCTGAGATTAGCGCGTTCTACCAAAGAAATAAACAAAGTCTTCAGCTTTATTTATTAGTATAGATTTTCTTAAATGTACATACATAAGATTTTCAAAAACATATTGTGAAGCTACAGTCAGAATGTTCACCTCCCTGTATTTTTCTTTAAGGGAATCTCTAGGACCAAGGTAGTAAATGGCTCGAACAACCCTTTACTGTAAAACAAAGACGGTATTGATGTCCGCACAAGTTCCCCATAGAAGAATACCATAAGTCATAAGACTATGAAAATAACTAAAATAAACAATTCTGGCTGTATCTACACCAGTTTTCTGTCTACTTTTCTTAACAGCGAAGGCGGCAGAACTGAGTCTACCCGACAGTTCCTCGGTGCGGGGTTTCTCGGGGTTTCGCGGGGTCTCTTCCATACTTCAGTTTAGCCATGTCCTTTGGTACACAGATACTATATAACTGTTATTATGTGCTCAAAATACTAGTGCTGCCATCAATTAATGTCTATGGAAACTATCCTTTAGTTATCTGTGCCGAAATAAAACCTTCTTCTGGTCTTGGCAGCGGAACCGATCATCACGTAGTTTTATTCAAAATCCCAAATTATATTAATAACCAGGACTAACACATACACATAGGAGGAATAATTTTTAGGTATCCCGATATTCCCACGGGGTCAAAACTAGTTGGCTAAAAATTATTTTTATGGGCATGTCAGACTTTAACTGACTAAAACCCACCCGTGTTCCTGCACTTCCCTGTGCGCCATGAGTCACGGTATCTCTTTCTATCAAGGCGGCAGAAGCCAAAAAAATTCTTTCGTCATAAATGTACTCTGAATAAAGAATAAATGTGATAGGTAGGTAATCATTTTCGTAACAGATTTAATCTATACTCTATACTAATTTATATAAAGCTGAAGAGTTTGTTTGAACGCGCTAATCTCAGGAACTACGTTACCGATTTGAAAAATTACTTTTGCGTTAGATAGCCTATTAATTCAGGAAGGCTTTGGGCTATATAACACCACGCTGTGACCAATAGGAGCAAAGCAGATCTAACTCCAGGCGAACGAAGTCGCTGGCGGCCGCTAGTTAAGTTATAAAACTTGATTAAATCCTTTTTGAAAGTCTGCCTGCTTTTCTGCCTCAGTCTGGTCAAAATAATTTAATTCTGCTATGTCGTTTTGGAATTCCAGTAAAATATTGTCGAAATCCATAATTTTATATTATATATTTTGTGCATATAAGTCCCTATATACAATTTGTTAAGAAAACTCCGTCCGACCCATAAGGATAATAAAGGTTAGGTAAACATATGACCATATTTATCATATTAAGAATACCAAAGAATTGCACGATTTAATTCCCCCATCTCCGTTCCACCATCGGACGACCCATCGTACGGCGAGTTTCCACCCTTATGTTGTTAACGCCTCTACGATCCGGACGAAGCGTTTCGCCTCCTCCTTTATACCGCGTACATCGAGGGACTGGAACAATCTGCCGGCGGCGGTGTTTCCGTCGGACTACAATTTGAGTGTCTTCAAGGCTAGAGTGAATAGGCTCTTAATAAACTAGTGCGCTTTACCATCAACGATTGCGTCACTGCTTACCATCAGGCGGGATTGCGGTCAAGCGCTGGTTTATATATTAACAAAAAAAAAAAAAAAAAAAATTGAAATAATCTTTTTTTCCGCGAATTAATTGCAACTTCCCTAAAACTTGGTAATTTTTAAATAAGTTACAACACCATTTTCGACTGTATCATTATGAGCGATGCTCTGCCCCCCTCCGCCCGCGCATGTATTGCCTACCGCATATGTATTAAGTTACCTCTTTCTGTGAAATAATATTTTTTTTTATGGGGGATTTTTTTTTGTAAGTTTAGCCCGGCTTTGGAGGCTTTAGTAGAATCAGTTATCGATACCTAACAATACCTTCACGGATCGGACAGGGTTTTCTTTACATGTTGTATCTATCTACATCTTGCCTTTTAGCATTCTATAAAAAATGTTGAACTTGATTCGCGCAAAAGTCGCATATCGCATTTCAATAAATATTATGCTTTCGTACAATTCTAAGACACGTAATGGATAAGCTATTTACTGCTGCGCTGCGTGTCGCGGGTTCGATTCCCGCACAGAACACATATTTGTTCATACGAGCATTCATTCATTTGTTGAAGCCGTACGGAGGACTGGTCTGAGCAGTTGTGTTGCGATGTGTGCCGGGTACGATGCGCCAAATGTTGTTGTGTTGGGAGTTTGGTCGTGGAGGGTCTTCAGATCAATCTCCCTTTGGCGCAGCATCGTTGGTCGTGTTGTTGGGTTTAACATTGCATCACCTCGCTCAACTGCCGTCTTCCTTCCTTTTCGCTTAGTTTATCTGAGTGAATAGGCTCTTAATCAACGACCAACGATCGCATCACTGCTTACCTTCAGGCGGGATTGCGCTCAAGCTCTAGTTTATAATTATTAAACAAAAAATAGAAATAACAAAGAATACAACAATTACAATTAGTTGTTCCGGGTCTGGCTGTTTTTTGTAAGTGAGTTTATATGTTTGTAAACGCACCCACGATATGGGAGAAATTCCTAATGTTATCATCATTATCGTCATCAAACTTTTTATCGTCCCACTGCTGGGCACAGGTCTCCTTTCATTCAGAGAAGGATTGAGCGGAATCACTACGCTTGCTCAATGTGGGTTGGCGATTTCAGACTTAAAGTCCAGGTTTCCTCAAGATGTTTTCCTTCACCTTCAGTCATCGGTGGCCAAGATTTACTTAGAAAGTACATATAACTTTAGAAAAGTTACATTGGTACTGGCTTGTCGTGGGATCGAACCTGCGCACTCAGACTTGAGAGGCTGGTGTTTTAACCACTAGGCCACCACGACACTCCTAATGTGGGGCAACGTATTTTTTTTATATATTTACAAAGGCATACTTTTCATCGAGTGTTGTACTATTCGTGTAGGTACTTATTCACTTATATTTTTTTTTTTTATAAATTATAGTTAGGACTAATCAAAACCTAAGTAAATAATTTAGTCCTTTCAGGAGAAATTCTTACTTAAGGCTTAACGAAGTACACTTAGTATGCAGGATCCTATCCATGTTTTTTGCGACCGTACAATCTGCTGACAAATTCAACGAGTTAATAAAAGCTTATGGAATACAAATGTTGATCATTATAAAAGTGATTATTTAAAAGGGACTGGGTGGGACAGACCGGATTATTATATTTTTAAAGCAAATTGAGGGCAGTTGTGACCCGGTGGTGTTCGCCCAGAATTATGAGTTGTCCAAACCCAGACGAGCACTCTCCTCTATATTCGTAAACGTTGCTTAAAGTTAACTAATCATTAGCGAATGTTTAACCATACATTTTTGACGCTTGCACGTCACTAACTTAAAGAAGTCATGTGCAAAGGTCAAAAATGTACCTATGTTTCAACGTTCGTTAATCACTAGTTAAGTTTTAGCAACTTTTATGAATAAAGGGGTTCTTGTGTAGATGTACTTAATTTCATCACATTTCAAAACGGTGAAGCTACATTACTTCCTTCTGGCTGAAGATTCTGTTTAGGTTCGGGAACAGTTCGGGATCGGTACGGTTCTTCGGGGTCGGTTTGGGGTTGGTTCGGTTCGGAATCAAGTCTGAGTCACCAGTTTAGAGGCACGAGATTTTTTTTCTTTTTTTTTTATAAATTATAAACTAGCGCTTGACCGCAATTCCGCCTGATGGTAAGCAGTGACGCAATCGATGATGGTAAAGCGCACTAGTTTATTAAAAGCCTATTCACTCTAGCATCCTCCTTGATATTGTCTGGCGGGCACTTACCCAACGGTTGATGTCGTGAAGTTGTATGCATGCTAGTTGCAAGGTAAACTCTGCTTGTGTAGACGTGACGTCAGTATGACTCGTTGTTCGCATGTGGCGTTGTAGGTACCGCTACATGGGGATAGGAAATCATCAAATGACCTCTAACGTTTTGGGCGGAGCGGGAAGGTGTGTCAAACTTTCACTGACTAAATCCCACCGGTATTCCTTCACTTGCCTGTGTGACCGGGGCCACTTTATCTCTTTTGTAAAACCTGCGGTATGCGTTTTAGAGCAGTCGTGATGGAAAATTTTGACAAATTAAGTCTTGCCGCCAAGCGATTCGTCGTGTTCCAGTATGATGTCTGGTGAAGCCGTACGGAGGACGGGTCTGAGCAGTTGTGTGCCGGGTACGATACGCAAAATATTGTTGTGTCGGAAGTTTGGTCGTTGAGGGTTTCCAGATCAAGCTTCCTCTGGTGCAGCATCGTTGGTCGTGTTGTTGGGTTTAACATTGCAATTTACTGTTTTTTTTTTGTGTGTGACTTAATAAATTAGAGCGCTTTACCATCAACGATTGCATCGCTGCTTACCATAAGGCGGTATTGCGGTAAAGCTCTAGTTTATAATTATTAAAAAAAAGGCTTCGGATTTACGACCTACAACTAGTAAGTCGCTGCCTGTATTTCCACTGATCCAACAACACCCGTTTAATCTATAAAATCCTACAAACTACCGAACTCCACCTAAACCATGTTTTTCTAAATGCCAATTGGGCACTAAACTGTCGAACAATTCAACGCTAAACCGTCTTTATAAATCTACATTCTGTAATTAAGTTCTTGGTCCTTTGACGTACTAGTAGTTAGGGCAACAGCTCGTTAAAAACGGTCCGGTTAGGAACCGGCCTTCGCACGGAATCGGGACGGATACGCCCCCCTTTTACAAAGTAATGAAGGGCGGGAGCAGCTGCCTCGTTGGTCTAGCGGTATTGCTTACAATGAAGAACTTCAACAATACCATGTCACTAAGCCGTCAAACTTAGTGTTATAGTTGAGGGTTGTGTCTGTGAGCTGATTGTGGATGAGTAATGAGTCCTGGTGTAATGGAAAATAACCCTTTACCAGGCCTCGGACGAATCCTGCAGTAATAATATTTTTTTCGTAGATTTAGATGAGTAAAAACATTTGGTATGAAATTTTATCAATAATATTTTAATAAATTAGCTGAAAACCTGAAAAAAACCATGTGGGAAAACATAATCCCATTGCCTGTCTAGACGACGACATAATTATTATCTATATATAAAATAAAAAACGATAGTCATTTTGATAGAATTTTTATTATTAATTGTTCATACTAGAAAAAAAAAAAACAGAAAGAAAGCCACAAAAACTAAAATCCGGAAATTCTCAAATTATTGAGAATTTCTGGATTTTGATTTTTTTGGCACACAGTGGACAAGCTAGAGGATGGTGCAGGCAATCGAATACAAAGTGGCATTGCTTCATCAACAGTTTTGGGACATAATCTAAATATGGGTCTTCTTCTTCATCATTTTCTTCATCCTCAGATGAAAACATTTAATTTAGCATACTTTCGAGTTGTTGATCGTTTAGTACCTGAATAACAAAAATACACTAAAGTAGACTGACAAATTATGACGAGAAAAGTTTACCACCCACATTTTATACTTCGATAAATGATCGTGAATAAATCCTAAGTAAAACCCGTGGCAAAAACATAGTATAAAATAATGATTTTGATTCACCGCGCAATGGACATAATAACACCCACAATAATTAGGCATTAACAGGCTTTGGGTATACGGTTCCCCACATGTATTGTTTCGTTATAACACGATATTTTGAAGTTTTTACTGAGAATTTATACACAAATCACTAGAAATTCTCGAACATATCAAAAAATTGTACGACTTACCTTTCTCAGATTCGCCATAATGTTTAAAATTACGGTGCACTAGTCACAAAAATTTACGTTTAACGGCTGGCCACAGAGCAAATGGCTGCAAAAGTGACATTTGTGTTCCGTCACACTTTTTTTTGTGTTACAATAATTAATATTTCTTATGTCAGCCTTTTTGACAGATTGTGGAAGATTCTTTACCAAAACCTGGTAATAACTTAAGAAAATACTATGTGGGAAATTCTCAATCCATAGCCTGGTTATGGGATAATAAGAACAGCGCCTAACAATTACGGATTGCTTAATCTGACCTGCAGGAATGAATGCAAATAAGTGTGAGTATTTACAGACAATAGTACTTCAAGCTACCACAATCTGTCAAATGTTTTATTAGATTATCTACTTTACCCCTTAAATATTAAGGCTCAAGGTTGATTGGGAATATACGATAGTGTAGGATATCTGGACCTGCTGTCGTCCGTACATTACGTTACATTTTCTATATACGTTTATAAAATTCTCTATTAGTTCCTCGTTATAACAAAACATTATCTTTATTTCTGTCGTTGGTACATATACAATATATTATTATTATTATATATACAACGATTAGCATTGGGCTACACAGTCGCCCCACTAAATATCATGAATAATTTCAAAGATCACGAATGATTTCAAAGATAACAAAAATACGAAACTTAGCAGAAAAATAAGTACTTATGTCTTGATGAATATCAAATAAAATAACACACACAAAAAGCCAGACAAAAGAAAACTAATTAAAAGTGAAGTTTCTGAACCAACTCAATGGAACAGACTAATTTTTATTTTTTTAATTTCCATTTGATTCGATGGCGGTCCCTAATTGCCAAGTGGTTCATTGTACGTCTTCCGCAGCCATAACATTTATTAAGAAATGCTAATTAACTAATATAAAAAGCAGAAAAATATTTACTGCAAACTGTTTAGAAAGTATTCGCGTTATAGGGACTCTGTTTTTATGTAATTGTGTGATAAGGCCATGTTGAAGATACCTCGCGATAGCGCCATGTTGTCACCGCTATAATATCACAAAAGGCTATTTGACAGTATGTTTTTTTTGGGACTATTTGCTTTAAATGCATAAAATGAGGGTTCTTTATGTCATTTACATGAGTTTTAATAAAAATGTGGTGTACTTAACCACTTTTTATGCACTTAACCACTCTATATACATATCTTCTTCCGAACGCTCGGGGAATACAACCGTTGCCGAACAGTGACGAAGATTTCTAAGCGCATTATCACTTTGGGAGACCTGTACAGATATTATAATTAAAACATGTAACATTAACGCACACCCTCAAACACCCCAATTAGAATATTAAGTTATAATCGTAATACATACACTAAATTTTTAATTTAACATATACAGTATGTTAAGAAAACCCTGTCCGACCCGTGAAGGTATTGTTAGGTGTCGATAACTGATTCTACTAATGCATACAAAACCGGGCTAAACTTAAAAAAATCCCCCTAATAAAATAAATATTATTTCGCAAAAAGAGGTAACTTAATAAATGTGCGTTATGCACCCTTCCGCGGGCAGTGGGCGGCAGGGCACGCGGCACGTGGTCGCATCGCTATTCGCTCATAATAATACCGGTGTTGTCACTTTTTAAAAATTACCAAATTTCGGGGAAGTTGGAATTAATTCGCGGGAAAAAAAAGATTATTTCAAAATTCATTTGTTTTGGTAATGTTATGTTACGTAAAATTTTATATTATATTTGGTCATGTGTTTACCTAACCTTTATTATCCTTATGGGTCGGACAGGGTTTTCTTAACATACTGTATATGCATTGTTATTTATTAAATTAGTTATACCAATTCTTTCTTTATTTTGTACCTACTGAATGATTAAATTTGAATGAATAGGTACAGGCAAAACTGCGATTTTAAAAGTCTGTACAAATAACAGGGTTAATTAGACGATAATTTTCGTCGTTTTAATTATTTTTGGGATAAAATTTTACCTAAGTATATTTAAAATGATATAAACCGGCAGCGCGAAGTGTTCTTCGCGCGCCACTTCTAGACCTCACGAGGAGAGTCAAACACCTCACTCCCACACCACACCCTAGGAGGTCCACAGTGGCGGACCGGCACCAATTGAGGGTTTCGGAAGCTGAGTTCGTTCTCACAACCCCTGGCGTAGGTGTGATATGATACGGGGTGGTTTTCAGACCGTAAGAGTTTGACAGATCCGGAGTCGTTTATTATACGGACCTTGTAGAAACTAGAACCAATTTCCGTGCGTTCAGGCGCTTTTGCCATACCTATTATTGGAATCAATTGTAACAGCTAATACCTACTTAGGACCCATTAACTTAATCAAATTTTATTCCGTGGTGTTTGGCAATCTGGGCTTCTCCCAGTTGCAATAATGTCCCTTTGTGCCGATTGGCCTAGTTCTGTTCTGTCTCCCGCTTGTTATCGAGGGAAGTGGAAAAAAATATCTTTTTTCTTACTCCTCCGCTATTCTTTTCTGATTAATTTCGTTGCGGGACCCAAGACAGTTGAATCGTTTCTCCGGGACTCGTCGAGCTTCATTGCTCGGCGTTTTTCTGGCGGTCTCCACTGTTGATTCTGGCTTTCAGGAGTTGCAGTGGTTGGGAAAAGTGTGGCGGGTTTTGTCTCTTAAAAAAAAAAAAAAAAAGACCCCGCCGCTCACCTCAGGACGGCGGACATCCACGAGGATTTCCTAGGTTTCAGTTGGCCTAACTCACTGGCATACATAATTCAATTTCTTGTGAAACAATCTTACAAGTTTAATTTGCTCCAGTCTGAAAATTTTCCTTTAATATTTGATCAATATCAATTTGAGCCCGTAGAGTATTAATATCATGACTATCTTTTTCTTTAGCAATGGACAATTTTTCTAATTCAATCGACGGGTTTGACGGGATATATTTCTTCTGATCATTATGATTGATTACTAATGTTATAAATGAACCATTTGTTACGTTAACTATGGATGGAGACATTAAGCCATCTGACCAGATCAGTTCGTCATATAGGTATTAGCCATCTAAGTAGTTTGTTTTTACTTTGACCATTTTTTCGCATCTAGGTTCGATGTTTATTTTCTTAGCCGGGGGAACTAAAATATATCGGTATTTTCACCGTAGATGTACGTAGCACATCCTTATTTAAATGAATGTTACTCTTTAATTTTTGCAGAAGTTCCATTCCGATAAGACCTTTATATTTAGGGTCGATATTGAATATTAAAAACCTCTGTACTATATCCCTTTTAAACGCGGGAGGTAAGGGAAGGTACACTACCTTGTCACTGATGAACTGTGTGCCGTATTAATTTGAAAGGGTTCTGTTTCTACCTGTACCGGTGCCTCCAACTACTTAAGTTGCTACATCTGAATGGCTGGCCTCTGTATCTAATAAAAACTTACCATCAAACTCTGGTAGTATTATGTGCGGTGAATACTTCTTGATCTGGTTTTTTGAAACAGACCTAGTTTTAGGTTGTCTTGGTTGGGGTCCAGGATAAAATCCTGTTTAAGACCTACTTCTTGTTCATCCATTGTTACATTCGGCTCAAGCGCTTAGCTGTTACCGTCTGTGACATTGTTGTACAGTGCCGTATCACTGGGTCCTGTTTGATCTTGTGTGGCCACTTCAATCGGAATGTCTGAACTAAACTGCGAGTTCGTATGTTTTTAATTTTATGTGCTTCTGAACTTATGTTTTGGTGCAGTCTTTTTGTTTGAGATTACTTTTCCTAGCTTTTTAGGGTACGGTCTTCAAAGGTGCAACGGAGCCTTATTAATAAGCCTTTGCTGTCCGTCCGTTTGTCTGACTGTCAAGCGTATTGTATGACGAACCGTAATAGTTAAGTAAGTGTTTTTGAAATTTTGACGTGACAACGTCTTATAAATTGGTTTGCCGGGTGACACTTCAAGAAACTGCGTTACGCTCCGCTCACTTTATGCGCTCACAATGAGAGCGAGTGAGAGGCACGCGTCCCTTCCACTCGGGCATGGTTAGCCCGCCTAAGAGCGAGAGAGACAGATATATTAATGATATATTATATATAATATGTTTATATTATCTTTATATTTTTTCGTTTTAGTTGTTTATTTTCTATACGAATGAATATTCACATTAAAATTATTTTACCACTCAAAGTCGTTGTCACGTAAAACTTTTTGGTGTGTATTTCTATTGCCGCGATAAAAAAAATAACAGAAATAAAATAAAGCTAATCATCATCATCATCTCAGCGTTAATCCCAGTCGCATCCGCAGCTTTTTCAGCGTTTGGAGTCTGGGGTCCGCTTTACCAGTCTAACTGCTGATTATGCCTAAACTTCGATGTTTTCCGTGAAGCGATTGCCGTCTGACTTCCACAACCCTTAGGCTGCATCGAAGCATTGCAGTTAGACCAATTGTTGGACTTTTGAGGGCTCCAGCAACCTGTAACGACTGCCATTAGATGTTTGTTTGGCAACCGGGACCAACGGCTTAACGTGCTTTGCGAGGCACGACCAGACCAGTGCAAATATTCATATTCATGCATACAAATATTTGCACTGCGTGGGGATCGAACCCGCGCCTCCTTGCGCAGAGGCCACGTTCGTTACCGCTACGTAACGGGGCCTCCGTTACGTCCATAAAATAAATGTCCTCCGTCAATAAAATAAATGTTTGCAAATAAAATAAAGTTAATAACATTTAAAAACACGGCTTCCATTCAAAAGGCTCTCTTTTTAATACCCTTCGTGTGCGGGTCTCACTGGGTTATTTGATAGCACGATTGGTGCAGTAGCTGAACGTTCGGCGGCTGCGCTGGGTGTCGCGGGTTCGATTCTGCATAGAACAAATATTTGTATGCCCTACAAGTAATTGTTCAGAGTCTGGCTGTTTGTGTATGTGATTTCAATTAAATGTTTGTAGGTCGTAGGTTTTAGACGCTTGCACGTCACTAACTTAAAGAAGTGGTGTGCAAACGTCAAAAATGTATGTTTAAACATTCGCTAATCACTAGTTAAGTTTCAGCAACTTTTATGAATAAAGGGGTTCTTGTGTAGGTGTACTTAATTTCATCACATTTCAAAACGGTGAAGCTACATTACTTCCCTCTGGCTGAAGGTTCTGTTTAGGTTCGGGAACAGTTCGGGATCGGTACGGTTCGTCGTGATCGGTACGGTTTGTCGGGTCGGTTTGGGATCGGTTCGGTTCGGAATCAAGTCGGACTCACCAGTTTTTTTTATAAATTATAAACTAGTGCTTGGCCGCCAACCCGCCTGATGGTAAGCAAAGATGCAAGCGTTGATGGTAAAGCACGCGGTTTGAACCCCGTCAGGCACTTTACTTTATGTAAGTTGTTCCATCACCACTGCTTTCAAAACGGTGAAGGAAAACATGGTGAGGAAACCGACATGTCATAGAGCCAAAACTTCGAAGACATATGACATCTACCAACCCGGTTTCGGCTAGCGCGGTATATTACGGCCTTCTCGCTCTCATTGAGAGGAGGCCTGTATCCCAACAGTGGGAACAATATAGACTGGTCATACAATATGTAAAGAAAACCCTGTCCAACCCATAAGGATAATAAAGGCTCGGTAAACACATGACCAAATATAATATAAAATTTTACGTAATCATCATAGAAACAATACTAATGAATATTGAAATAATACTTTTTTCCCGCGAATTAATTCCAACTTCCCCGAAATTTGGTAATTTTTAAAAAAGTGTCAACACCGGTATTATTATGAGCGAATAGCGATGCGACCACGTGCCGCGTGCCCTGCCCCCCACCGCCCGCGGAAGGGTTGCTTACCGCAAATGTATTAAGTTACCTCTTTTTGCGAAATAACATTTATTTCTTTAAGGGGATCTTTTTTTTAAGTTTAGCCCGGCTTTGTATCCATTAGTAGAATCAGTTATCGATACCTAACAATACCTTCACGGATCGGACAGGGTTTTCATTACACATTGTATATATTATGTATGTATGGAAACACACCCACCATACAGGAGTAATTTTTAGTGTGGGGCAATGATTAAAAAAAAAAATTAGGGTTCGAACCCAAAGGGCAACAATGTTAACTTATTACTAACTCCACTGTCTGTCAGTCCGTCTATATGTCTCTCTGTCCGCCATCAGCCTGTATCTCATAAACCGTGATACATAGAAAGATGGAATTTTCACAGATGATGTGTTTCCGTTGCCGCTATAACAAAAAAAAAAAAAAATCTACACAAAAAAATTTAAAAAAATTGTAAAATGTTTTTATTTTACACTTTTTAGTTGTGAAAAGTATTATGTATTCAGTTGCATCCGCTCAGACTGGAAGCTGACGCAAATATAGTTGGGAATCGACGTAATTTTGTTTACTTTAATTATTACCCGCAATTTTCAAGAATTCCCTCGACTGCCTATGGTCTACATCATCAGATTTACTGCAGACCCTTATTTTAACCCAATGGGTGCAAAGTTCTCATCAATATAAATGAATTAAGCCCAAACACAAAGTAGCCACTGTAAACCGTTAAGGAGTACAGTCACAACCCATCTAGGTGTAAAGTTCTTATCAATACAAATTAATCAAGCCCAAACACGAGGTAGTTGCTGCGTATTGTTGAAGAGTTTCTTCGACTGTCTCCCGGCTCCATCATCAGATCTACTCCAGACCTTTATTAAATAGTAGTGCTTTAAAATAATTAATGAAAATACTGAGAAATGCACTAGTCGCCCCTACGATTTTTGAAAGTTCCCCTTGATTTCACTGGTCTTCCATCATCAGATCCTGATGTCCTTACCATGGGATCACCTTGAAAATATCTTCTTTCCAACAAAAAAAGAATTATCAAACTCGGTTCATAAACGACGAAGTTATTCGCGAACAACATAAAAAAAGCATATATACGGTTGAATTGAGTAACCTCCTCTTTTTTGAAGTCGGTTAAAAAAATACTAAAACATTTTTTTTGTATTATTTTAATAAATATAAATTAGTGCTTGACCGTATCGTCATTAAGAGCCTATTCACTCAAAAAAACAATGAGTGAATAGGAAAGAAGACGACAGTTGAGCGAGATGTTGCAATGTTTAACCAAACATGTTGCGCCAGAGGGAGATTGATCTGGAGACCCTTGACGACCAAACTCCCGACACTACTACGTTTGGCGCATCGCACCATACACGCATCGCAACACAATTGCTTATACCCGTCCTCTGTACGGTTTCACTAGACATCATACCAGAATACGACGATTTGCTTGGCCGCAAGACTCTATCTGGTGGGTGGCAACTTCTGCCGGCAGCCAATATTATGGCCTACCATAATATTGGCTGGCCTACCAAAGAGAGAGAGAGAGAGTATAAGTAAATAGTACGGAACTCTTCGTGCGCGAGTTCGTCTCGCACTTGGCCGACTTTCAATTATTTCTAGCTTTTCAAAGGCAAACTAAATTGTATTAGCACAGAACTTACTTAAGATTAAAGCATTATCTAAAACGTTTGAATTCCTTTTACGGGGACGCAAAAAATGAGTAAAATGCAATATTAATTACGCATACAGATATGCTACGGCGTAGCTAGCATCTTGCTACGAGCGCCTGCTACGTCGTAGCACAATTATGCTAAGCTTTCGTTACAGATAAATTGACAGTTTTGTGTGCATATTAAAATATGAATCTGTGTGTTGATAAAAACTAAACTGGTAGTTTTACAGGAGCAGAGTACGAAGGCTATTTCACTACAGAGAGCGGTGAGGCAGGGTGAAGTTATCTCCGAAACTGTTCAACGCTGTTCTGGAAGATGCCTTCAAGCTTCTGGAATGGAATATCAATGGCAAGTATATCACTTACCTTAGACTTGTCGACGATGTTGTCATTACTTATGTATAAACTGATTACTTATATAATACACGGCGGAGTTACTTGAGGACCAACAGTTGGGCCTTAAAATGAAAATGACAAAACGCAGTTCTTGTCGAATGTCCTTGTTGCGCCATCATCGGTTTAAGTTGGGAGCTCTATCCTTGAAGCTGTAGATCAGTATGTATATCTGAGACAGCTGATTTAGATCGATAGTTTCAGCTTCAAGGAAGAGGTGTTTCGACGGATCCGACTCGGCTCATAAGAAAGCTCCAGAAAGCTATGGAGAGGGCTAGGTGTTTCTCTACGTCATCGAATCAGGAATGGAAGATTCGTAGAAGAACTAAAGTCACCGATATAGCCCAGTGGATTAGCTGTTTGAAATGACAATGGGCGGGGCACAGAGCGAGTAGAGTCTATTGCCGATGGGGCAGAAAGGCTGTTGAAGTACGACTACGTATCGGCAAGCGTAGCGTCGGATATCCATCGACTAGGTGATCGGATGATCTGACCAAAAGACCAAAATCGTAGGGAAGCGCTGGATGCAGGTTGCGTCCAACTGCTCTTATTGGAAATCCTTGGGTCTATATCCATCAGTGGACTTCATGTGGCTGCGATGATGATGATGATGAAATTGCTTGAATTGCGATCCTGTAACAAATTTATTGAGAAAACTTAGGCAAGGTGAGCGTGCAGTGAGCAATTGGTCCAATATTTAGTAGTGAGTATTTTTTTAATCGTTGCCCCACACTTGGAATTTCTCCTGTATTGTGGGTGCGTTTACAAACATATAAACTCATACGCAAACCGCCAAACCTAAAACAACTACTTTTAGGTCATACAAATATTTGTTCCGTTCGGGAATCGAACCCGTGACACGCAGCACAGCATTCAATCACTTTACCACTGCGTCAACCGTGCCTTCGAATTCTATTCACTCTAAGTTCAGTTCACTTTTCTCTGTGGAGTTTTTACAGAATTGATTGGTTGTAAGTGAAGAGTTTGTTTGCACGTGCTATCTCTGGAATTACAAGTTAATTTCACACCATTGGCCATTTTGTAATTCCTAACCTACACCATAACAAGTCTAGGATGATGGTCTCTTAGCATGTATGTATATTGTGACGGGCTGGGGGTCCTAAAACGCCGGTTAAGGGTTGCGAAGTTTATTGGCAACGAAGGTACAGTCGATCGTAGGCAATGACAAGTAGAACGTAGCTGACGTTGCACCGAAGTCTTCACTTACGTCCACAAAGTACGTGTCGTAAACACACAATAACACTACAGATGTTACTTCACGTAGTACTCAAAGGTCTCGTTACAGTTGTCGCAGTAGGTATTCTCAAAGATCGCTTCTTAACTTTCACTTGTTTTCGTATCGCTAGTCGAATACAGACTGACTGCCCGCTGGCGTCACGGGGCTTTATATAGGGCAGTTGATCGAACACTCCAGATTCGTCTAGACGTAATAATAATAGCGCATACTTTCGAGAAACTTCGGTAGGTACCTACGGTCATTCACCGGAGACGAGTTTCTGGAAATTTCGATGTCGACACTTTGATGACAAAATTATTTGAACCTGTACCATTCGATAGGCCACCTTAGGTTTAGCAATTTTATATTGCGTTTTTATATTGTGCCTCGGTAATACCTAGGACTCGTGATATAGTGCTTAAAAGTTATGTACTGCATGTCACGCAATATTGACTGTTATGCCCTCGATATAAGGTGCATTCGAAACAATATTTCATTTTTTTATATTCCTATTCTTCTTTCTGTCCTATTTACACTAAATTAACTAAATTATAAATTACATACTTACAGTAAGGGTCAAAATCAAAATCAAAATCAAAGCATTTATTTCAAATAAACCAGTTACAGGCACTTTAGAATTGTCAGAAGGTCGGTCAGTCAGTAAGGTGAAGCTAGTCGCCCATTCCAAAGAGTAGGTACCTATGGAGAAGAACGGGCAAGAAACTCCATGGACACTCTTTTAAATTATCAAGCTATTGATACAAATATTTGATTACATCATTCATTTTGAAATCAATCGTGTGAGAACGATGCAGAAATATATTGTACGCTGAGAGCGTCCATTATGGAAAAAAACAACAATTCAGAAATTAAAATACGCCGTAGCAGCTAAGAGATGACCAGTCCCCTCTGACGGCGTCCGTTCACGAACATGACGTATGGATCAGCATCATTCAGCTCAACCATATTGAAGGGAACCTAATGACCCAACACACACGCCACCACCAGCGAGACATTTGAGTGAGCATGACATACTCTCAACAGCCATAGCACTATCAAGTCAATAAACGACTAACCCAACAAATAGATGCTTTACAGCAAGTAGATCGTGCTCACACGTGTTCCATGCAATTATACAATACTAAGAAATTGAATCTACACAATGCAAAGACAGTTTTGTCCAAGGTTCAGCAGCTCCAACGGTGTTCCCGAATGCTAAGTTTAGCTCCTGTGTAGCTGCACCAGTGCCGAATACCCCTGTCAGCGATGCAATTCCGTAACGTATAATATGCCTGGCTACATAGTGTGTACTGGCTTTGAGTTAAAAAAAAAAAGACGTGTGGCACTCGGGGACTGCCGCGGTAAAGCTATTGCATAGCATTTTGTATCAATTTATGCAATTACATACATGCCTCGACAGCCTCCGTGGCGTAGCGGTAGCGAACGCGGCCGCTGCGCAAAGAGGCGCGGGTTCGATCCCCGCGCAGTGCAAATATTTGTATACATGAATATGAATATTTGCACTGGTCTGGTCGTGCCTCGGAAAGCACGTTAAGCCGTTGGTCCCGGTTGCCATACGAACATCTAGTGGCAGTCGTTACGGGTTGTTGGAGCCCTCAAAAGTCCAACAATTGGTCTAACTGCACTGCTTTGATATCGCCTTCGGGTTGTGGAGGTCAGACGGCAGTCGTTTCACGGAAAATGTCGAAGTTACGCCAAAATCAGCAGTTAGACTGGTAAAGCGGACCCCAGACTCCAGAGCTGGAAAAAGGCTTCGGATGCGACTGGGATTAACGCTGAGATGATGATGATGACATATATGCCTCGATACATGTTTTTGTCTTGTCTTCGTAGAAACAAACAATAACTTTTTTGCCTCATCAATGTCTTCCTCAGAAAAAGCCGACGAGCATATTTTTATTAAACTTTCGTTGTTTCGTTTCGGAGATAACAATATTACAACTCGTATACTTAAATGTACTCGTATTAACATTGTTCACCGACATCTTTCTGTAATATTTTATTTAATAAAAACTTCAACTTCAACTCTTGATCTGGTCCCTGTGGAGAGATACCACAATTTTGCCAATAACACGTGTAACAAATTATAGAAATTCTTTAAAAAAATATTTCACAATAATGGCGGATATCGCCAATCACAGTTGAAAAAACGGCCGCGTGAGCACTTTTTACTCTATAAAATCACGCGCTTTTATTTAGTAAACAACACTATAAATAATTTAAAAGTCCAATGAAAAATTAGCGTGACATTCATCTTAGCTTTTCCGTTAAAAAAAAAGCTATTTTATAAAAACACTACTAAATTAATTTGAATAAAAGTACTTAATAATTAATTATATGAAAAGTTTTTAAGGTAGCCATGACAACGTCGATGACGTCTATGACATATCTCTATATAAGACCTATTTCAGAGAGAAAATTAATCGCAAGTTTAGCACATCGCGACTATCAGTAACATGGCAAGTGTGTAGAACTGAGTTCGCGCCCTGCAATATGCATGCTCTTTTTGAAAATCTATAAATTGTTTTCAAAATATGTAGTCGCACGCACACAAACATACCGTGCCAAAGACTGCCGAACTGAAACGACGTTAGACGATGTACGGCCTTCAAGCCACACCTCCGTGCCCGTCGGAGTGGGGAGCGTGAGGTTTTTTCGTTACGGAATTTCTGGATTCGGTCCCCGTGCTCAAGGCCCGCGATAGAAGCTATGCAATAGCTTAAAAAAAAACAAACAATTGCAAATTTAAACTACGAGAGGAAAAATCAAAGAACAATCAGTCTAAGCACAGAAATCGGACGCAGCTCAAGCCCAAGCCTTTTTGTCGTCAATATAATCTTTAACACTATAAAATGCTTTCTGACACACCTTACGTTTAATGAAGCATTTGAATTTATTCAGGCTCAGATCTTGAACCACCTCTGGAAGTCTATTGTAAAAATGTATACATTGGCATCTAAAAGAGCCACCTATTTTCTTGAGCCTTGTTGTAGGTACAATAAATTTGTGCTTGTTCCTAGTATTTATATTATGGATATCACTGTATTTTTTTTTTGTCAAAAGTGCATTACCACTATTGAACTTTATTGCACTAACAATAAGTGTCAAAAGTGGTACTCCACTTTTGACCCCTTACTGTACATACCTATTCAGCCTACAATGTTCCAATTACTGGGACACAGGCCTCCTCCTCCTCCGGTGAGAGGGAGCAGGCTGTAATCTACCACGCGGGCCCAGACCGGGTTGATAGATGTCATATGTCTTCAAAGTTTTACCTTTACAACATACCAGTTTCCTCAGGATGTTTCCTTCGCCGTTTTGAGAGCAGTGGTGAAGAAATAATTTACACAAAGTAAAACGCCTGATGGGGTTCGAACCTACGATCTACATCTTGTAAGTGGCGGCCGATACCACTGGGCCACCGCTGCTCTCGCATTATAAATAAATACCTACTACTAATATTGGTTCTATGAATTTCATGGGTCCGCAGCATAATGCTGAGCGGTAGCAGTTTTGCGCGCATTTTTATCTTACGTTTCTTTCAAATTTTTTTTCCTGTTTTTTGCGTCATGTTAACCACAAATCGGACTATTTCTTTTTTCATTTCTTAGTCCGATTGTAGAGGAAGGCTATTTACATGACGCTTACGATTCCTCGGAGCCGGCAAAAAAAAAAAAAATAAATAACCGGGAACGAAGCCACAGGTAGAAGCTAGTCGTGTAAAAGCCAAAAAAATATTCTCATTATGATAGAATGCGGTCCATGTATCTATATACTGAACTAGCACATACGACGTAGCAAACTATTTCAATCATAGTCAATGGAAAATATTACCCATTCCTTTGCCTTTTTGTTGTAGAAAAAAAAAGATGGATCGGCAATGTTTCACCAGTGCTTCAATTTAATAAAGTCGGAGCTAAAATGAAGTCTGGGGGGTTGCTATGCGTGTTAAAGTCATCATAGTTCCAGAGTCAGACAAAGATGGAGCTATACAGAATGATAGCGGTATCCCTTTTTCACATCGGTTTAATAATGGTTTTAACCCGTCATAGTAGGGTGTTCTAAAAATACCCAACGTGCACGCCTGTTTGTCACTCTATGGGCAGCAATTTGAAAATGGAACGCAATACGCATGTCAATTGGTTGAGTATTTAGGGATTCCCGAGAATATTGAAACCTTTTTTTTTCATGGGAAATCATCAAACCACATCTTCCGCTCTGGGCGGAGCGGAAGGGTGTTTCAGACTTTTACTGACTAAAACCTACTCGTGTTTCTTCAGTTGTCTATCTGCCAGGGGCCACGGTATATCTTTGGAACAACCCGCAGCACTGGCAAGCAACTGTCCTCGTGGACCTCGCCACGATGGGCTAATATATCTTTGAGGCGCGTATGGAATACAACGAGTCGTCGATCCAAGCCTCACAAGCAAGTCCTTACCAGGCGACTAGCTGCCCACTACTCGCCACCCGCGCGCCTTCTGTGGTCGGTAGTTAGAAGGAAATTGAACACTTCTTCTTTAGTCTATAGAAGTCCAGTGCTGGACAAAGGCCTCCCCCAAGGCTTTCCACGATAACCGGTCTAGCGGTGCCCGCATCCATCGGTTTCTCACGTTACCTTCTCGAGGACATCGATCCACCTTGTTGGGGGCCTCCCCAACCAAAAACGGTCCCTAAGGATTCTGCGTAGAACCCTTAGTGACCGTTTTTAACCCGTAGTTAAACTCGACCAACTGTGAAAATAGTAAGTAATTATAATTATGTTACAAAATGTGTTGCATTTAAAGGCGGACTTACGTAGGTACAATGGAAGGGATAAATAACTAAAACCAAAATAAATACTAATACTTAGGAATAATTTGTCAGAAGAAATAACAATAGGTAGAAGGGAGAAAACGAATTCCAGTATAACAGATAACAGTATTTATTATCATGTATTCATACTGATTACAAGGTGAAGAAAAACATCTTGAGGAAATCTGGACTTTAAGTCTGAAATCGGTAACCCGCATTGAGCAAGCGTGGTGATTAAGCTCATTCCTTCTCTGTATGAGAGGAGAACTGTGCCTAGCAGTGGGACGATAAAAAGGTTGATGATGATGATGGTTCATACCATAGAGCAGCAATGGCCTAGTGGTATTGCCCGCGATCTAGAATTGTGGGTTCGAACCCCATCAGGCATATGATATATGTAAATTATTTCATTCTGTGAAGGAAAACATCACGAGGGAACCAGCATGTCATAGTACGGAGACATGCAACATCTACCAACCTGTATTGGGCCCGCGTAGTAATTTACGGCTCACTCCCTCTCACTGACAGGAGGCCGGTGTCCCAGAAGTGGGTACATTGTAGGCGATTACGTTTATGTTATTAATGACAATCCAAGTGGCTTTACACTTGTTATCCTGTGTGTTAATATATTTTATCTACTCTCATATCAAAAAATTAAAAATATAAAACTAAAAAGGAGTTTATATTGACGTACTTTACCCATAGTATATCGAAAGGAAATTAAAAAATTAAATTATAACATTATTTCTCTAACAAAATAATGTTATAATAAATTTTTTTTTCATTACCGTACAGATTACAAACCATAGATAGCACTATTTCATTTTTTTTATCTGTGGCTGCGCGCGCTTTGGCGCGTGCGCCACAATACGTTACGCCGAACGTATCTTTGCATTGCAAGTCGTTGTTGTGTTTCGCTGGACACAATTGATTATTATTGTTTCTTAAAATGTATGTGATTAGATAAAGTAGTGTATGAAACTGTACATAATTAGGTATTACACACTCGTGTGATACTATTAAAAAACTCGCTTCGCTCGTTTTTTAAAGTTTATTATCGAAATTTTTAAAAATAAAAAGCGTTTATGTCATCGGACGCGGCAGATGTACGGGTTGACTATCTGAGCCGTATTTTTGTTAAGCTTGCAGATGCAAAATATGTATGGAAGTTTCTGTTATTTTACTTGATTATTGTACAATAATGTGTTATTATGTAAATAAAAAAATAACGTTGGAAAAAAAATATTAAAATGACGACTTTACGACATTTGTACCAAAAACTGGGAAAAACTAGCTAACCCTACTTTCAATTTAGAATCGACAATAGATTCCACGATAAAACTGTTCAAAACTATAGAAAATCATATAGCTTATTTCATAAAAATTTCAGTGATATACGGTGTGTCGAGCTGCGCTCTTTAATTTCAGAGCTGTCGTAGTTTTAGTGAACGCGTGTTCAGCCGACCGCACTCTAACAGATCCGCGGAGTTGCGCAATAGAGGCCTAACATTACGATTGGAGGATTTTCAAATAATAATTGTTACACAAATGCAATTCTTTTGTAATGTTACCTTTTTCAGTGTATATTTAAATCACCGGCTATAACTAAATTTACTTTAGATTTGTATTTTTTTCGCAAATCGTGTAAAATTTTACGCAAATTTGTTAAAAACTAATTTAGATCAGATTGGGGTGTTCTATAAACACACATAACTACAAGATTAATATTTGTTACCTCTATACCACAAATTCAAACGTGTTCTGAGTTGCATAGTTTCTTACGAATATTAATTCTTTATAATTTAAACTTTTTTTATTAATATACTCGTACATGTGCCACCTCTTTGTTTATCTCTACAGAAGCCAGCAGCCATTTCATAATTCTATAGTTTTACGACATATTACATCTGGGTCAACGTTTACTTCTTTTAACTCTTGAATTGTGATTTCTAACAATTCTTGTTCTTAGAAATACTTATTCTGACGATATTTTGGTAAAATATTCTAAAGTGATGTGTTGTATTGTTTTGAGATACGAAAAAATGAGTCGCGCTTGTTTAACACAGGAGAGTAATAGGGTATAGTCCCTATTTTACCCTTTTCGTTACATTGTAAAGAGAAGCTAGCTGTGTTTGATATATTCTTAATGCGACTAAACTAATAAGGAATTGTGCCTTTTTTGGGTTGGCTTGTTGAAACGTTTAATTTAGAACTTGATTTGTTACTCGCTATTATTTTTGAATTTCGCTCGGATTTAATTATTTATAATTATAGTCACAGTATTCTATGATGTAATTTATGGACTCACAAACATCGGAAAATTTTATGAATGTTTGATTTAAAAGTCACATATTTTTTTTATTTATTACAAATATTTTTTATACAAAAGTTTAACTTACGGACATTGAGGTATATGTTATTGATGACATTTAACACAATAACAGTACCTATTATTTAAGAATGTATTGAGTATAATTTGCAATTGTAACAATAGTGGATTTGGAATTTTATCATTTTCACCTATTAGTCATTTATTCATTAACATAAAAATTTATCTGAAATTATACAATAACAAAAAAGAAAATTAAGAAAACCCCCTTGACCCATTTGGGGGGGGCTGGAAGAGGGCGGTATCCGCACTCCGCCGACGCCGAGTGCGCCTGTTGCGGGTTGGGTGAGAAGACGAGACTCCTTCTCCCTTTCCGCAGCCTCCTTCTGAGGAAACCACCGCATGACTGCGACAAGCTTGGCTTGACTTTCGAGCGGTACTACTGTCATTATATATCAACAATCTCTAAAACAGGGGTATTACCTATGTAACCCCTATGTATCCCCTAATACGGATCCAAAACAGTAAACTAAATTTCGCAATGTACGGAACCCTACACGTGTTATTTGAATTAGCCTAGCCGTTTAATATTCGCGTCATATATGCAACAATGCTTGTTTGATTTGCCAGCCTCCGTTTTTCATCAGCCCACCGTGTCAATTACGTTTCCCGCCTTTCTGAATGCTGTACACTTACTTCATAGGTTTTTCAGTTAAGGTTTTAAAATTTTCTCCCTTATGTCTGCCAAATGTTGTTTCATGGCAATTTTTTAAGATTCTAGGACGACTGGAAGTATCGTTTAGGTTTTGATTCCCTTGTTCTGGTCCTGTTTTTTTATTGTGTTTCTATAGAAGTTTGAGTCTATTACAGCTTAAAGATATTATAGACCTGAGTATTTGATATAAATTTAAATTTAATAGACGAGTAACACGGTGTACCAATACAATATAAGCACGCTGTACGATTGCTCGTGCGGTAGGGATGATTATGTTTAATTTAATATAGTTTAATCTATTTAGTCGTGATGGCCTAGTGGTTTTCTTTTTCTCTTTATTTATTTAGGGACTTTTGTATATAAATACATGGCAGTCCCATTGTACCCTATAAAATTATCTTAAGCTATCACACTAAGTGAAACAACATAATTCTTATATCTATTTGACAAAACGAAGACTTACGAAACTATACAACTTCTTGGCCGCATAAGATAAAGGTGCAGATAAAATTAAATTAAATAAACCTATATTGTTTTTAATTAAACCTAATTCATTAATTAATACATCACTCTCATCCTAAAACCGGCCTAGTAGTTAAAACACAAGCCTCTAAAATATGAGCGTGCGGGTTCGATGTCGATGCGGTTCCAAGTCAGGCAAGTACCAATGTAACTTTTCTAAGTTATCTACTTTCTAAGTATATCTTGAACATAAATGACTCATTAAAAGTGAAGGAAAACATCTTGAGGAAACCTGGTCTGGAATCTCCAACCAGCATTGAGAAAGCGTGGTGATTACGCTCAATCCTTCTCTGTATGAGAGGAGACCAGTGCCCAGTAGTGGGACGATAAAAAGGTTGATAATGATGAATCTAATTTAATGTAATTTCAATTAGTTTCATGTTATTGTATTTTTATTTTAATGTAATGTAATTTAATGTAATCCAATTCGAATTAATAAGTTAACGTTGTACTAACCATTGTAACATTGTTGTCAAATTAAATTAAATACGTCTACGCGTTCTTGAGGAAAATGGTAGTAAGTATTAAAAATATTTATATTATTGGATGTAATTAAATAAGTATGCTATACGCAATTTGTGTTTGCTTTGTGGCATAAGATGTTGCTTTGTGCCAAATTTCAAGTTTCCGAGTTTATGGGATTTATACTATAGATTGTGATTTCCTTGCGAGTGCCAAAAATTTTAAGCAAAAACTGCATCTTTTGATTGCTTTGGTAAACCTGAATATTGATTTGAGATGAACTTCCGCGTGATACATCTACGCGTTCCTGCGGTAAAGAGGCAGACAGATGAACAACAAAATGGTCCTACATATGTATATGTATATCTACGATACGGAAATTTTAAAACAATGTTTATACATCACTAGCTGCGGCATCAGGCGGGATCACGGTCAAGCACTAATGTACGACATAAAATAAATACCTACTTAGCTTATTTACCCACATTTTACCGTTCCAAGAAAGCCTTAATTTTTCTTAGAATCAACGATAAAAACGTCCGTTTTTAACATAGGTATAAAATGACATTTCCGAGTTATTTCGCCTTATGACTAGGTAAATGTAATGTGCTATACGGCGCGAGGAAGAATATTTTATTCACAATGTATTCTAATAATCCTGGATTATATCCGATACTCTACGAGCGCGTCCATATCGGAAATCAAGTTTGTTAGAAATGACAAAAATATGGCTGGTTATATTTTTTTCTATGACCTATAATTTATACATTATGTATATATATTTTTTTTTATTTCTATAAGTTACGCGTTAATACAAGTATATGAATTTTTTTTTTTTGCTTCGCTTGACCGCAATCCTGCCTGATGGTAAGCAGTGATGCGATCGTTGATAGTAAAGCCTATTCACTTAGAAAAACTGAACCAATAGGAAGGAAGACGGCAGTTGAGCGAGGTAATGCAATGTTAAACCCAACAACACGACCAACGATGCTGCGCCAAAGGGAGATTGATCTGAAGGCCCTCCACGACCAAACAGCTAACACAACAACATTTGGCGCATCGTACCCGGCACACATCGCAGCACAACTGCTCAGACCTGTCCTCCGTACGGCTTCACCAGACATCATGCCGGAACACGACAACTCGCTTGGCGGCAAGACTTTGTCTGGTGGGTGGTAACTTCTGCCGGCGGTCGATGTTATGGCCTACCACCGAGAAATGTATTTAATTTTATACTTTATTTTATTTATATGTATAATAGCACATCAAGCTGTCAGATTTCTTTATTACATTTTTTTTTTTTTATTAAAATATAAACCAGCGCTTGACCGCAATCCCGCCTGATGGTAAGCAGTGACGCAATCGTTGATGGTAAAGCGCACTAGTTTATTAAGAGCCTATTCACTCTAGCCTTGAAGACACTCAAATTGTAGTCCGACGGAAACACCGCCGCCGGCAGATTGTTCCAGTCCCTCGATGTACGCGGTATAAAGGACGAGGCGAAACGCTTCGTCCGGATCGTTGAGGTGTTAACAACATAAGGGTGGAAACTCGCCGTACGACGGGTCGTCCGATGGTGGAACGGAGATGGGGGAATTAAATCGTGCAATTCCCTCGTACACTCCCCAGAATGTATCCTATAGAACACCGAAAGGCTGGCTACTCTACGCCTGTGCTCTAGGCTTTGGAGACCAACTCGAGTTAAATCAGGGTCACCAATCAGCCTCTTCGCACGCCTCTCCACTGAATCCAAAGTGGCCAGGTGACACTTAGCAGCACCAGCCCAAATGTGGCTGCAGTACTCCACACACGAACGGACCTGTGCTTTGTACAACATCAGAAGCTGCCCTGGTGTGAAGCACTGCCGGACCTTTGCGATTACACCAAGTTTTCTGGCAGCCACCTTGGCCTTGGACTCAATGAACCGCCCAAAGTTTAGGTTCGAGGAAATCTCAACACCCAAAAGCTGAAGGCGGTCGGTACACTCCAAGGATACATTCCGGAAAGTAGGAGCCAAGGTGATCGGGCTCCTTTTGGCGGTGAAGAGACACGCCTGCGTTTTGGCGGCATTGAATGCTACAAGATTGGCATTGCCCCATTCGGAGACTGCCTGAAGTGCAACACTCGTTCGCTCTACCATGGCCTCTCTTTCGGACCGGATTGATTCCCTACTAGCCCGAGCATCTGGCAGGTATCTCTCCACAACTGTGCTGTCATCTGCATACCCATAGATACCGGGCATCAGCAGATCGTTAATATGCAGCAGAAACAGAGTTGCAGAGAGAACAGACCCCTGAGGAACACCGGCATTAGTCGACATGGGCTCAGATGAGCATCCGTCGACAACAACTCGGAGGGACCGTTCAGTCAGGAAGTCTTTTACCCAGCCAGTCAGGCTAGGGGAAATGCCGTACGCTGGAAGCTTACTCAAAAGGCCAGCGTGCCATACCCGGTCGAAGGCCTTCGAGACATCAAGGGAGACAGCAATCGCTTCCCCATTTCTCTCGAGGGCCTCGCCCCACAAGTGAGTGGCATACACTAGTAGGTCCCCAGTTGACCGATTGCGGCGAAACCCGTACTGTCGGTCACTGAGGAGATCGTTACCTTCCAGGTATGCCAAGAGGCGCGAGTTCAATACACGCTCCATAATTTTGCAAAGTATGGAGGTGATCGAAATCGGCCGATAGTTGGTAGGATCGGCACGACTACCCTTTTTGGGCACGGGCTGCACGTTGGCAAGCTTCCAGGACTTGGGCACTATACCAGTCCCAAATGAGAGGCGGTACAAGCGTGTCAATACAGGAGACAACTCGGGCGCACATGCTTTTAGAACAATCGCTGGTATACCATCCGGACCACTAGCCTTATTCACGTCCAGACGACACAGTGCTCTCAGAACCTCCTTGTTCCGAATGCGAACCTCAGGCATTGAAGTACCGCAATGGGGTAAAATAGGTGGAGTAGCACTGCCAGTATCAAGACGCGAATTATGGGCAAAGAGAGATGCAAAGAGACCTGCTTTCTCTCTCGCCGTATGAGCCAGTGTTCCATCAGGCCTAACCAGCGGAGGCAGTGAGGGCCGACAGAAGTTCGCCTCGACCGATTTGGCAAGGGACCAAAAAGATCTGCTACCGGAAGGCTGCACAGATAACTTGTTGCCAATATGGGTAATACGGTCGAAGCGAGCCTTCTTTAGTGCCTTTTTGTAGGACTTGGCAGCACGGTTAAAGGCTCTCTTCTTTGAGCTTAGATCCGGAGCTCCGCGGTCACGAGCGTCAACCCAGGTGAGAAATGCCGTGTGCTTACGCTGTTCGGCTTGGGCACAATCGGCATTGAACCATGGGCGAGCCGAGCCACCGATGGGCACGTCATTATAGGGAATAAAATATTCCATAGCTTGACGCACCACATCGGTTATAGCATCCGCACAGCTCGACGGATTGCTAGATGAGAAGCAGACCTGCTGCCAAGGATAAGACGCAAAGAAATGGCGCATCTCATCCCAGTCTGCTGACCTGTATCGCCACATTCGCCGTTCACCACGAGAGTCGTGATCTGGTGGGGAGAAGGTCGACACAGACTTCACCAGACAGTGGTCTGAAGTTCCCAACGGTGAGGAAACTGTTACAACACACCTGTCCGGATCAGTGGTCAGCAGAAGGTCCAGACAATTGGCAGTATGACCAACTACATCAGGCACCCTAGTCGCTTGCTTTACCAGCTGGGAAAGGCCCATTGAAAGCGCGAAGTTTCGCGCTTCTCTCCCAGCGTGGTCGGTCCTCTGGTACGGGAAAAGCCAGTCCTGATGGCAGGCATTGAAGTCCCCCAGAGCGACGAAGTGTGCGTCAGGGTGCCGCTGCAGTGCATTGTCAGCAGCCTCACTGAGGTGGTCAAATAAACGAGTTGTCTCCTGATCACCGCTGTGCGATCGGTAGACACAAGTGTAAACAATTTTGTCCACACCAGTGTCAACCAACAGCCATAGGGACGGAAATGAGGGTCTTCGAGGTGACGGAGGCGCCGGCAACAAATGTCATTGCGGACATACACACACACCCCGGCACGCTGCAGGAAATGGTGCTCCAATGCGTATCCCGGGTAGTTGAGGTATGCCGCATCAGACGGACATCTGATCTGGGTCTCCGTCAAGAAAAGTAGATGGGGCTTCTCAGTCTCAAGGTGGTGATGTACTGCAATGAGATTGGAGTGCAGACCTCGAATATTAGAGAGGTGCACTTTGAAAGAGAGGACGTGCGCCCGCTGTACACACCTACTTTTCTTATTTGACTTTTTCATTTGAAAAAAAAAAATGAGTGAATAGGAAGGAAGACGGCAGTTGAGTGAGGTGATGCAATGTTAATCCCAACAATGCGACCAACGATGCCGGGCCAGAGGGAGATTGATCTGGAGACTGCGGGGACGCCCGAACCCCCCCAGGGATCGCCATCGGGTCCTCTCGTCCGGTCGCCAACCGGCACGATGGGGCCACCCTGGGATTTTTCGCAGTTGGCGGGGCAGCCTTTCATATGTGGCTGGCACACTACTTGGGCCCCCAACTACCTGCGGTCGGCCAGCGGAAAACCGTGCTTCGGATCCCGCTACCCTCCACGACCAAACTCCCGACACGACAACAATTGGCGCATCGTACCCGGCATGCATCGCAACACAACTGCCCAGACCCGCCCTCCAAACGGCTTCACCAGACATCATGCCGGAACACGACGAATCGCTTGGCGGCATGACTTTGTCTGGTGGGTGGTAACTACGCCGGCGGCCGATGGTGAGGCCTACCACCGAGAAAACTTAATCTATAAAGCATTAAGGCTCAAGGTTCATTGAGAGTTTTTGACACTTTCTGGTAGCTTGGCCTGCTCTTGTCTATACACATTTTGTTCAGCTACAATATATATTGGCTATGATGAATTTATATCTTTGTTGATTGTTTAATTGGTTAAAAATAATATAGAAGTAAAGTTTGATACACTTCACGTACATATTTATTGTATAATCACTGTAAATACTGTAGACTACCTACATTAATTTTCTCTCCTTCCCGTTAGTATTCCATCCAAAGGTTGCCTGTAAAAGGTCACTCTTAGCGATAAGACCGTCCATTGTGTCACTCTTTGGATAGTCTTTATATTTATGTTTTGTAATTTATACAGCATGTTAAGAAAACCCTGTCCGACCCGTGAAGGTGTTGTTAGGTATCGATAACTGATTCTACTAATGCATACAAAACCGGGCTAAACGTAAAAAAAAATCCCCCTGAAAAAATAAATATTATTTCGCAAAAAGAGGTAATTTAATAAATGCCCGTTAACCACCCTTCCGCGGGCGGCGGGCGGCAGGGCACGCGGCACGTGGTCGCATCGCTATTCGCTCATAATAATAACGTTGTTGTCACATTTTTTAAAAATTACCAAATTTTGGGGAAAATGGAATTAATTCGCGGGAAAAAAAGGTTATTTCAAAATTCATTTGTATTGGTACTATGATGATTACGTAAAATTTTATATTATATTTGGTCATGTGTTTACCTATCCTTTATTATCCTTATGGGTCGGACAGGGTTTTCTTAACATACCGTATATGATGTCCATAATAAAGAATATTATATTCTGCTCTTTTTTCTCAATCAATCAAATTCGTTAAACTTTGGCTTAAGAAGGCTTATTTGTTTTTAATATAAAAAAAAAGAAAGATTAAAAGGCTTTTTTTCAACATAAAAAAGAATTCAGAAAAACCATTATTACACGATAACTATAAAAAATCATGGAACAACATGAGGTTCATTTAAGTATCTACTCCAAGGGATATTTTATCTCGCGGTGAGCAGTGGGTAGCTCGCCGCCCGGTAAGGGCCAGGCCCGAGTCGACGGCGCGTTGTGTTTCAGGCGCGTCTTAATTAAAGAGATGTTAGCACATAGTGACGGGGTCCACGAAGACCGATGCCTCCTGGGTCAGGGTTGCGGGTTAGTTACAAAAGAAACAGTCAGTAAAAGTCTGTAACGCCCTTCTGAAATTAATCTGAATGAAACTGATATCAATAATACTATTGACATTCTAATTAATTGGCTGAATAATAATAATTTATCTATAAATCTTGACAAATCTGTATACATACAATTTAAAAAACATTATAATAATAAATTTAATTTTAAAATGGATATACGTAAAATAACACATGTAGAACAAACCAAATTTTTAGGTATAGTATTAGATGAATATTTAGACTGGAAAGCGCAGGTTCAGTACGTGTGCAATAAAATAAATAAATTTGTATATGCCCTTAGAAAAATGAAACATGTAACTAATATAAAAATAGCTGTAATGTCTTATCGAGCTTACGTTGAGTCCTCTTTGAGGTATGGACTTATAACATGGGGAAATAGTACGGAACACAACAGGGGCATTTATCGCACAAAAAAAGTGTATACGCCCCTTATACGGGATCCCATCCGATGAATCATGTAAACCAATATTTAAACAGCTTGGTTTGCTATCGTTGCCGTCATTATATATTTATGAGATGTGTATGTTTGTAAAGAAACACCAAGAATTACTTAATGAATTATTAAAACAGCAGAAGAGGTACGTTCACGAAGTCGGCGTGACCAATATACACTTGTACTTGACGAACTGCCTAGGTGTACTAAATATAATAAAAACTGTGTAGCTATGTGTGTACGTGTATATAATAATTTACCAAAGACACTGAAAGAATTAAATTTTAGAGTGTTTAAATTGCATACGTGGTTGAATGAATATAATTTCTATAGTATTAAGGACTATTTAGAACACTAACGTTGACAACATGCACACGCAACGCTTGCACCTGCTTGTGCTAAACAATTTTGCATGCTTTATTTTTAAGCTAAACATGTGTGATCTCATTTTTGTATGTAAGACTTTTTATACCGTGTTTTAAGCAAAATAAATATATTATTATTGTTATTATTCCTCTCCACTCAGAGCGGCAGTGACCATTTAATGATTTTCCATCCAGAACAAAAAAAAGGTGTTCTATCTCAGGACTTCCACTTGCCACTAGTTTGAGACGTATAACCTGTATAATCAAAAATTTTCCAAGCACTTCACTCAAAATTTCCGGACCTTAAAACTAAGTTTTGAACATGCCAAGCGATATTTGTCATCATGTAAAAGCTTTGCGTTTAATAATAACAAATGTGTTTTGCATTTGCAGTGACAAACGCGACACTTTTACAACTGACATGTCGTTTTATACATTTCCCACTCTAATGGACGCCACTTTTTATTCGCGTTTTTATGTTTAAAAAAACGCAAAATAAACAACCCATTGTTTACTTCTATTTTCGTGTTTTTGCCATGCCCACATAATGATTATGATGATCCTTTCTGTCTCCCATATTCAGCTATTTGATGGTGACATAGGTACTTCTTCTTTTCAAGTTGCTGGCGAAAGTAAAAATATTTTTATGTCTATTTTAACTTTAGCCTAGCACACAGTCGGATACTTCATTTGTGTCATTTGTATCACTGACCGAACTTATCACTGTAGTTCCGGGTCTGAACAAATTGGAGAGACTATTAAAAGAAAAAAAAAAGAAAAAACTAGCGGTGTGGTCTACACTAAAACGAATAGGACGTGTAGCTTTGCTGGAATTGTCAGATATTTTGTTCCCATAGTTTGAGTCACTGATGTAATTTAGCTCTGTAAAAAAATTAAAATGTTAAAACGATGTTCCCTCGCCTCCATAAGCTCCCGATGCGGCCCGCGCTTTGGAGGTATTTTTCTTTCGAAGTACAGGCAGATGCATACGGCTAGACGGCGTGGTGTTAAAAACTGGTTACCAACTGTTAAGCGACGTCGTTTTCTGTATACCTTCAACGATTGCATCACAGGTTTTATAACATTAAAAAAAGAAAACCAAGACCAATGGGATACATGGCGGGGAATCTTATATGAGTTAATATAAGTATTTTTTTACAATGCGTAAATATGTGAGCTGTCACGCCCTTTATACTTGAAGCTTTTATTTAGGTAATAAGTTTTTACTTATTTACATTTCCGTTTTAATAATTTTTTTTTTGCTTTGCTGGTATTTTGGCGTGACTAGCTGGCATACTTATGTTAAATAATTTCATTGTTTGTGTTCATTACTATACATACTATTGTATAAAGTCATGAGTTTTTTTTTAAATAAACAGACAGCTGTGCTGTTGGGGAGTTTGTTCCGCCACTTCTTCTTCCCAGCAAAAGCAGTAGGAAGTGTCGAAGGCCGGTCGTTTTGGGGGCCTGTCTTTTGTAATATTGACGTTCAAAAAGTGCTGATTCTCAGCCTAATTTGAATAAATGACTTTTGATTTTTGATGTTTGCCCGCCAATAAGGCAAACGTGTTCAGGAACTTAAATTATCATGAATACTCGACTCGTTCAAGTCCATAAAAGGTCAAACTCAGAAAGAACATTAATTTTAGTATAGTTTTGGGTAGGTCTCCAATTGAAATCCTCAACTGGACTAAGACTGTTTGATAGATTTTCGGGGTTCTGACAACCCGTAATGATTGTCTAAGAACTTGTTAATTGTTCGCACGTGTTCTTGGCAAAATTGTGGCGTCTCTCCCACAATGAAGATTAATCAAGAATTGAATTGAATTGATTGTCAAAGAAATAGGAATGTCTTCTTCTTTAGCCTATAGATGTCCACTGCTGGACAAAGGCCTCCCCCAAGGCTTTCCGCGATGACTGGTCTTGTGCTGCCCGCATTCATCGGCTTCCCGCGACCTTCACCAGGTCATCGGTCCACCTTGTTGGGGGCCTCCCAACGCTGCGTCTTCCGGTACGTGGCCGCCACTCCAGAACCTTACTGCCCCATCGGTCATCGGTTCTACGAGCAATGTGCCCTGCCCACTGCCACTTAAGTTAAGCGACTCGCAGAGCTATGTCGGTGACTTTGGTTCTTCTACGGATCTCCTCATTTCTGATTCGATCACGCAGAAAAACTCCGAGCATAGCTCTTTCCATTGCCCTTTGTGTGA
Organism: Sesamia inferens; assembly: GCA_037179545.1. Classification (NCBI taxonomy): domain Eukaryota; kingdom Metazoa; phylum Arthropoda; class Insecta; order Lepidoptera; family Noctuidae; genus Sesamia; species Sesamia inferens. The sequence continues at coordinate 6,615,274 of CM073935.1, read as the reverse complement.
CTCTAGAGCCTTAGTATGAGGCCCATTGTGTGTGACCACGTCTCAGTTCCGTAAGTCGCTGTTATTATTTAGCCAAAAATCCCGTGTTTTCCAAACGTAACTGTTAAAATGTTTTCCAAGGTTTTTTCTATCTGTGCGTAGTAAATGAAGCTTTAGTGCTCTTAAAACTTGATGACCCTTATTATAAATAATTACAGTACTTCGTTCTACATTATATCTAAATACCTGCCTGAAATTTAGCCTTCAAAAGTTATTTTACATAATCCGTTTGACCCTTCACGTTCAGCTTAATGAGTGGCAAAGTAATTGTGTAATACACTCCATCATCGTCTCTGCGTTAACCCCAGTCGCATCCGTAGCTTGTTCAGCTTTGGAGTCTGGGGTCCGCTTTACCAGTCTAATTGCTAATTTTGGCTAAACTTCGATATTTTCCGTGAAGGCGATATCGAAGCATTGCAGTTAGACCAACTGTTGGACTTTTGAGGGCTCCAACAACCCGGAACGACTGCCACTAGATGTTCGTATGGCAACCGGGACCAACGGCTTAAAGTGCTTTCCGAGGCACGATCAGACCAGTGCAATTATTTATATTTATGCATACAAATCACTAACCTTGGCTCCTACTTTTCGGAATGTATCCTTGGAGTGTACCGACCGCCTTCAGCTTTTGGGTGTTGAGATTTCCTCGAACCTAAACTTTGGGCGGTTCATTGAGTCCAAGGCCAAGGTGGCTGCCAGAAAACTTGGCGTTATCGCAAAGGGCCGGCAGTACTTCACACCAGGGCAGCTTCTAATGTTGTACAAAGCACAGGTTCGTTCGTGTGTGGAGTACTGCAGCCACATTTGGGCTGGTGCTGCTGAGTGTCACCTGGCCACTTTGGATTCAGTGGAGAGGCATGCGAAGAGGCTGATTGGTGACCTTGATTTAACTCGAGTTGGTATCCAAAGCCTAGAGCACAGGCGTAGAGTAGCCAGCCTTTCGGTGTTCTATAGGATACATTTTGGGGAGTGTGCGAGGGAACTGCACGATTTAATTCCCCCATCTCCGTTCCACCATCGGACGACCCGTCGTACGGCGAGTTTCCACCCTTACGTTGTTAAAACCTCTACGACCCGGACGAAGAGTTTCGCCTCCTCCTTTATACCGCGTACATCGAGGGACTGGAACAATCTGCCGGCGGCGGTGTTTCCGTCGGACTACAATTTGAGTGTTTTCAAGGCTAGAGTGAATAGGCTCTTAATAAACTAGTGCGCTTTACCATCAACGATTGCGTCACTGCTTACCATCAGGCGGGATTGCAATCAAGCGCTGGTTTATAAATTAATAAAAAAAAAAAAATTGCACTACGCGGGGATTGAACCCGCGCCTCCATGCGCAGCGGCCACGTTCGCTACCGCTACACCACGGAGGCTGTCAATTGCGTAACACACTATTAGTAGCAATTAATTTGATTTTTACAGTTCAAAAACATTCATTGTGTAGTTTACCTTGTTGAGCAGACATATTTTTCAAACGTATGCAGTAGTGGGTTATCAATAGTTATGTTTCAAAAGGATTCCAATTGATAGGTAGTAATAGTGTGTTAGGCGATTAGGGTGCCGGGGTCCTACTATGACGTGTTAAAACTATCATAGTTATATCGTACTGCAATATCTCGAAAAACCAAGTGGGCACTTGAACCCCATAGTCCTAGTGAACAACCCGTTCACCACACACTGAGACTGCTGGAGCAACTACCGTCGTAACTAGCGTGATGTTATTATAGTGACATCAATAAAACAATGAGATTACTTTAAACGTTGTATATTGAGACTACATTCGCTTGACACATTTGTGACCCTAGTAAACATCGGTGACTTTTGACGCCGCGATGCAGGATTCAACACAAATGCTACAGCGCCATCTATTGGAGCATTTGTGAACTAATAATTCAAACACCTAGCTAGTGTGTTCACCCTAAAGAGCTGCAAGACATAACTCTCAATGAGGTATTAATTTTAACGCCATTTAAGGTATTTTGCACCAAAAGCATCCACCTGAGCAAAAGCAATATAAAGGCCAAACTTTGCAAAAAGGGGTATTCTAAAATCACTGATTACTTAGAAGACAATAAAGCTTGGGACTGAGCTGTTCGGTCTGCTAAGCATTGTTATTAAACAATATGCATAATTATGAGATTGTAAACACTGGTTTTTTTTTTAAGTCACGTAAATGATTGTAAGCGTTTTCATTTTTAATGTCTGGACTTGAAAAAAGACGATGATCCCTGAGTTTGTTTCGGCTATTTCTTCTCAAAGGTAGTCAGTTAGGAAAAACCGGCTCCATGTACTTAGTTTAAAAAAAAATTACGTGTAAAAGTGGTTAGTGATCCTATTTGCTTAATAAACGATTTCATTTCATTTCAAAGCCCACTGCGCAAGGAAAATGTGTGTCGACACATATTGCACCATGCAAGGAAGATGTGTGTCTACACATGTTGTAACACGCAAGGAAGATATGTGTCGACACATGTTGGCCCACGCGAGGAAGATGTGTGTCTACAGATTTTGCACCACACAAGGAAAATGTTTTGATCTCTTAGGAATATTGCAATATAACTAGATTTGACGACGGATAGAAATAGATAGAGACTATGTGTGAATCCAGGTATTGGTCTAATCATGTGCGAAATTTCAATCAAACCTGCAAAGCCGTCGTAACGAGAATGTGTAATAATAACAGATATTCAACTTTATTCTCTGTGTAAAACCCGAAACACGTGTCCAGTATTTTTATGTAAATAATTTATATACAAAATTTCAAGAAGCTATCCTGAAAAATCACAAACTTATGAGCGTGTGATGTTACGTGGTTCATCATTCATCATCATTTCAGCCGAAAGACGTCCACTGCTGGACATAGGCCTCCCCCAAGGTTCTCCACGACGACCAGTCCTGCGCCTCCCGCATCCAGCAGTTTCCCGCGACCTTCACCAGGTCGTCGGTCCACCTTGCCGGGGGCCTACCCACGCTACGTCTTCCGGTGCGTGGTCGCCACTCGAGAACCCGTCGGCCCCATTACGTGGTTGTCCCTACAAAAATATGGTCAACGCACCACTCGCGCCTACAGCGGTACCGGCGTGGCGGGGGGCCTAGGACACTATCCGTTGTGAACTGTATTTGTTGCACTCGGTATCCACACTGCAACATTTTTAAAATACATTTGGGAAAAAATATAATATGGCATAAAAATTATTGGAATCGATTAGTTGCTTGTTCTGAACAAACTATATTCAGGTTTCGTATAAAGAAAAAATATTGTTGTGTATAAAAAAAATAGTTTAGATTATTACTGTTGGGTTCGCTACCTACCTGATATATCAGGAGTATAAAACCTGACCATATGACCTTTGTAACCGTATAAATTACTTTAGTACCACCATTTAACTCTTGTCTTAATTACCCTATTATATTATGCAAAAGACTAATATTTTGACTACAGTTTAGGGTCATAATATTGTATGCTCGCTGGTCGGTCCTGATAAACAGTTATTGTTCGTATACGCAGTCGTCTTTTTTGCATATAACTTTTAAAATACAAACATAAGTTTAGTTGGGTTTCATATGAGCTTTTTCTGTTATCATCTTTCATTTATTATAACAGACACACACGCTTGTCTGAGTTTATTAATCGATAGTATGATACTCGTGAGTTGCAGCTTAACTACCTATTGTAAGTTCATCCAACTCGGGTGGGCTGCTATCGGGAAGCTACGTAGAATATTCTCGTCCGAAACACCGCAGTGTCTCAAGACAAAAGTCTTCGACCAGTGAGTGTTGCCAGTGATGATATATGGAACTGAGACGTGGTCGCTAAAAATGGGCCTTATAAGAAAGCTCAAGGTCACTCGCTTAATGGGCAATGGAGAGGGGCATGCGTGGGGTTTCACACGCGCATTTTGCATACGCGCAGCTAGTTTTGTTATAATTCTTTGTGGAAATCATTAACATAGGTTAGTAGTCTATAACAATCTAAAAGGATTCCACAAAGAATTATAGACGCTATGAATAAAAAGTGAACTTCATAATTTGTTAAACTTCAGAGCCAAATGACACTTCGCGAATGCCATTGAAAGGCACTTTTTTACAACCCCTTTCCTTCCCGTTCCTTAGCAAGGGCCCTCACATTTTTTTACATTTAATTTCTCCAGTATCGTGGGTGAGTTTACAAACACATAACCTCACACTACAAACAGACAGACCCGGAACAACTACTTGTAGGTCATACAAATATTTGTTCCGTGCGGGAATCAAACCAGTGACACGCAAAACAGCAGTCAATCAAATAACCACTGCGACATCCGTGTCATCACCCATTTTTCTACAAATGTTAAGGCTTACGCGGCCGCACGTTCCCCTTCTAGTTCCCGCAATCTCATACGTGGCCGACCGCAAAAGGCACATAACATTTTTGAATTTTACAGCCAAATAGAACACTTTTATGTACTACCCTTTTTATCTACTACCCTTTTTTATGTATTACCCTTTTCTCGGGTGGAAAAACATCAAATGATCTCTCCCGCTTTGGGTGGTGCGGAAGAGCGTGTCAGATTTTTACTGACTAAAACCCACCCGTGTTCCTCCACTTGGCTGTGCGCCAGGGCCACGGTTTTTCACGCGCCATTATAAACTATTGTATAAATTATTGTAAACGTTTTCATTTTTAATGTCTGGATTTGAAAAAAGACGATGATCCCTGAGTTTGTTTCGGCTATTTCTTCTCAGAGATAGTCAGTTAGGAAATGCCGGCTCCATTGCGTTAAAAAAAAAAATACGAGTAAAAGTGATCCTACTTGCTTAATAAACGATTTCATTTCATTTCAGCATATTATTATAAATGTATTTATATTGAGGGAAAAATAAATAAACAATCGCACTTGCAATTTCTCTATTATTTGTTTAATTTGATTGTAATTTGTTTGAAGGCTTACATTACAGTTTAATTACATTACTATTTGTAGAGCTACGATGCATGAGTTAATGGTATAAGAATATTTATTGATAACTTATTTTGAAATACATAATTTTTTCAAATAAAGAAAGGGGAAATATTACGTTATTTTAGTGCAATTTTTGAATTAGGAAGGAAAATATATTTATAATATTAGAAGTAAACTTAAGAAAATAAGAAGATTTGAGAGTTGTTTGAATAATTCTCTTTTATGATTTAGAATCATCTTTATTACAAGATACATGTATTAAATGTTTGATATCACATAAAATATTCAAATGAAATATGGTCTAAAAGGTCTTCCAGGAAATAAAATCACTTTTTACGCTTCATTATTTATTTAACAACATAAATGCGAGATTATGCTTATACTATAACTTACTTCGCAATCGTAACTCCACACTGACTATGATTTACAATGATTTTAATCCTTTACACAAATAACTACATATTATTTTTAACAATAATTTACAAAATTATTTAAAAGAAATGGTTTTGAACCAATAAAATAAATGAAATTAATTTTACAATAAATACAAACTTTAAAATTAAAATAAATATTTAAAAACATCATAAAAATACATTCTCTTTTCAAATCTCGCGTTCTAATACATGTTAAATATTCGAAATGCCTAATTTATCTGAATTATGCAGTCAAAAATCTTATTATTATTAATTAACTGTTTTATTTTATGAAAACTTACGTGGAAGTGTAAAGAAAATATTAATTTAAAATAATAAAAACTATGGCACATGGTGTCAAATGATTCCCTTGTGAAAACAGGCTGGTTTTTTCACATGAAAATCTTTCTAATGTTGAAGTAACCTAAATATTAAAAATAATTCCTATTTAAAAATAATAATTTAATTAAAGCAATGACTAGTAAACAATTATTTGGTACATTAAAAGCAAGTCCCACGCAAATTCTCAATACCGATATTCTTAACCATAATTTAACAAAATTATTTAAACGTCAAAATAATTGTCGCTGTCCTCGGGCGAAGCGTCATCAGCTGACCGTTTTCCGAGGCCGAAACTGAAACGATGCATATCCCTTTCCCTTTTGCCTAAGCCGAAGTTGAATTTGTTCGCTAGTCGTTTGCCCAAGCCAAAGTTGTAGCTCCTTGCCCGTTTGCCCAGTCCAAAGTTGTACATCGGTAGTCGTTTGCCCAGGCCAAAATCATAAGCCCTAGCCCGTTTTTCTTCAGAAGTTTCGTCGTCAGCGAAGCGTTTGCCGAGACCGAAGCTGTAAGGCCGGGCGCGTTTCGTTTCGTAACCTGCGACAAAAAAGAAAACTGATTTTATTTCTGTTAGCTTTGTACAGGCGACAGCATATCAAGCTACTGTCAGATTTTTATTGGATTTTCAACTTTATGAATAAAGTATTAAGGCTCAAGTTTGATTAGGAATTTCTTTTGGGTAGCTTGTCGTTCGGACAAAAACTTTTACTCATTAATCATATTTATCAAAACTAGAAGAGTTCTTGGAAGGTACTTGTCCAAAGTTTTCATTTGAGGTTAGTGATGACATTTTCTTTTTTAATAGTTATAATCTAGCGCTTGACTGCAATCCCGCCTGATGGTGATGCAATCGTTGATGGTAAAGCGCGCTACTTTAATAAACCCATTCACTTAAAAAACTTAGTGAATAGGAAGGAATGCGGCAGTTGAGTGAGGTGGTGCAATGTTAAACCCAACAACACGACCAACGATGCTGCGCCAGAGGGAGATTGATCTGAAGACTCTCGACGACCAAACTCCCAATACAACAACATTAGGCGCATTGTACCCGGCACACATCGCAACACAACTGCTCAGATCCGTCCTCCGTACGGCTTCACCAGACATCATGCCGGAACACGACGAGTCGCTTGGCGGCAAGACTTTGTCTGGTGGGTGATAACCAACCCATCATATTCCCACTGTTGGGACACAGCCCACCTCTGGGTGAGAGGGAGTGGGCCTTAATATACCGCGCTGGTTCAGTGCAGGTTGTGTTGGTTTATGCTCAAGAACATGTCGGTTTCCTCACATTGTTTTCCTTCATCGTTTTGAGAGCAGTGGCGATGAAATATTTTAAAAAGTGCCTGATGGGGTTCGAACCTACGACTACAACTTGCAAGTCGCGGCCATTACCACTAGGTTATCGCTGCTCCATATGATAAAGATGAGATAAATTATTTGTGTTTAGTGATCTTTTTATACAAGTCACAATAAATAAATTTTCTTTCTTTCTTTATTTGTGTTTTACTTGGTCTTATTGTGATAAAAGTTTAGGGGGAACGCAAACGAGTCTGAAATCAATTCGTCAAAAGTTGGCGACATTAACGTAAGAAGTCTTCATCGCAGACGTTTCGAAAAAATCAGTCATACAAAAAAAGTCGATCTAAAATCAGTCAGCTTGAAAAGGTGGTCGTCATTTGCAGTTGTGTGATATTGAAATTCTATAATTTCAAAATATTGCTTTTACCGTTTGTATGTTAGGATGAGAGCTTTGCATCTCAATACAGAATATATCGTTGATCAGGTGAACTAAGTTCAAAGTTCAAACTTTAAGCGGCATTTCAAATTCATTTTTTGGGTCGTTCATATATGTACATATCGCTAGTAGGGACTGTCACAAATCGTTTTGCCATCTTCTTAGTTCGAGCTCTGAACTAATCATATAACTGTAACTAATACGGGGCTCGAAATGCTGATATAATTTCAGCCACAACTGCGGGTTTTGTGCTTAGTGGTTTAGCTCCCTAATGAGTTGATTTTGGCTCCAACGTAAGTATATAATGTATGTTTACTATTGTTTAAACAAAATAAAATAAAATAAGTACAATAAATATACAATTTTTTTAAATATTTTTTTTGTTTATGCGAAACCCGAAACACGTGTCCAGTATTTTTTAAATAAAGAATCTATGTACAAAATTACAAAATGATACCTATCATGAAAAACCACAAAGTTATGGGCTTGTTATCCTACTTGATTGTCCTAAAAAAATATGGTCAACGCCTGTGGCGTCAACTGTTGCGCGTATCTACCGTAAGCTGCGTGGCACACTCTGTAACCACACTGCAACAATTTCTGAACGTATTTGGAAAAAAATATAACATGATGTAAAAATAATTGGAATCTATTCAGTTCCTTATTCTGAACAAACTATATTCAGGTTTCGCATAAAGGAAAAATAACGCTGTATGAAATAAATACAAAAAAAAAAAAAAAAAACTAAATGAAATAAAATAAATAAATATTTATAATCGTTACTTAAAATTTAGCTAATAGTGATCTTCTTCAATTTAGCTATAATATTCCTGAAACGGGGTGTAAAGTTCACTCATCCTCCATAGAAAAGGGAGGATCCTCCGACCAGACGGGGGTTGAGTCTGGCGGGCATTTGCCCAACAGTTGATGTTGAGAAGTTGTATGTATGCTAATTGCACGGTAAACTCTGTTTGCGAGATGTAGAATTCGTGTGACGTCAGTATGACGTGTTGTTCGCATTTGGCCGTTGTAGATTCCGCTACTAAACACTATCTAGTTGTTCTGAATAAAATATTACTCAGATGAAGTTAGAAAGGTGAATTTAGCTTACCTGCGTCATCGTATTGGTTAAAGAACTCGGCTAAAGCGGCTTGGTCCAGGTCGTTGGTCATTTGCTGGTCGTCATCAGACTGGTCCTCGTCTACGGAGCGCTTGCCGAGGCCGAAGGAGTAAGGCCTGGACCTACAAAACGAGATATTTCAATCAATTATTGAGTTGTTTTAATATTTTTCTAAACATTAAAGCGTTTCAAGTCTTCATGCAAACGTAACTGTGTTAACCAGGGGCCCTAGTCTGTTACTTTTATAAATTTGTCATTCCAACACGATTCCATTGTCATTGAGCTTAAAAGTTCATAATCTGCTAAATTCATAATAATCGATCAATTATCTCAGTAATCTGGTGATGGAATGGTGATAGAATAACATTGCTGTATTGCCGTTATTATAATAACCGTTAATAGAAATGATTTTCTAAAAACCAAAACTCAATTTGAAGATTTTAATAAATGTTCAAATTTAGTATGGGTTTATATTTTTATGGAGTGCACAAATCCCCTTATTCATAAACGCTGCTTAAAGTTATGTAGTGATTAGCGATTCTTTAACCATACATATTTGACCTTTTAACGTAACTTACCTTTAATCATCCTTTATGAATAAACGCCACAGAGTTTAAAGGGTTTATTCATCAATAATGATTAAAGTTAAGTTACGTGCAAACGTCTAAAATTTATGTTTAAATAATCACTAGTTAACTTTAAACAGCGTTTATGAATAAGGGGGAATAAAAACAACATAAATTTTAAATAATACTGGAATTAATAACATGGGTTTATTTCATATTATCACAAAAAAGAATTAAGAACAAAACAAAAAAAAAAGTAATTAAGGAAATTAAATAATTGAATTATTACAATTCTTAATTTTTTATTACAATTTTGTAATTGTAATAAATAAAAGACTTCCACTTTAACAGGAATACATTTATTATCTCTCTAGGTATACTTTATTGAGACCGGTTTTCAATCTAATTAGTCACAGTTTGTAATGGGTGTATGCTTGCAATGTCGAAACATTATGCTGAGATAGCAGACTTTTGGCCTCGTAAGGAACTAGCTTAATATGTATAGCCTTCCTCAAGCTATGGACTATGAAACGCGAATAGATTATTTCAAATCAGGTATTTTAAAAAGGAGCGTATTCACACAAACACTGAGCTTTATTATTCAAAATAGTCTCGATTAAAAGTTTTCCTCATTCAAATGATATATTTAACTATCTAATATTGTCTTGAGGACCTAGTGGTTAAAACGCCACCCTCTCATGTATGAGTGTGCGGGTTCGATTCCAGGTTAGGCAAGTACCAATGTAACTTTTGTAAAGTATATGTACTTTTTAAGTATATCTTGGACACCAATGACAGATTATAAGGTGAAGGAAAACATCTTAAGTAAACTTGGACTTTAAGTCTGAAATCGCCAACTCGCCTTGAGCAAGCGTGGTGATAACGCTCAATCCTTCTCTGTATGAGAGGAGACCTGTGCCCAGCAGTGGGACGATAAAAAAGGTGATGGTGATGATCAAATTATAAAAATCTCACCTCTTGCCCAGTCCAAAGTTGTAAACAGGGAGTCGTTTGTACTCTGATACGTAGCTGTAGGCTCGTTTGCCCAGGCCAAAGTCGTAGTGAGGGGATCTCTTCGCTAGTGGGGCGACGTGATCACTATGGGCGTCATTCCCCTCATGCATGGTGGCTTCGTGGGGGTCAGGATCATTCTGCATCCTCTCGGGGGCGCAGAGTGCTGCTCCAATCACAAGAAACCATACCGGGAGAGATGGGTATAGCATTCTGGAACAAGAACAAAATTTTAAAGTTATTTTTTTTTAAACATTAAACCATTCATTTTTAATTTTTTTAAATTGTTGTTAGGTATCAATTAGGCACACATCCAACACCGGGCTTGTTCTAAAAAATCCCGTTCAAGAAACCACAGAACATTAAAACTACCTAGTACGTTTTATTATGAATGGGAATATCTGAATTAAAAATATACTGCGTTAGAGTATCTAAATATAAATCTGTCATTTTGGAAGAAACCGAGGATTTCTGTTACTAAAGTTATACTTTTGATTAATGCTATGTATCTCATCATGTGCAAACAAACAACAAGGCGCTCCGCCCACAGCGGGATTTGATGATTTCTCATTCAAAACAAAAAAAGGGTTAAAGCGACGCACATTTATAGACTTTTTTTTAATTTTCGGGTATTAAACTAAAAGTTACGAAGGTTTTAAGGATGTTTGGAAAATACACGAATCGCCTAATCGTGCAGTCAGATTAATACGTATAAGGTGATTTAAACACGGCACCGCGTACTATTGAGGAGGGCGGCGACGGTAAAGCGGATTTCGTAGCAGTGCTTCTTCGCGCGGTAAGGCGGTTTAAGCGCCTGTCCGCGCGGATGGATTAAACACGGTTTTGACCAGTTTGTTCACAGACACTGGCAAGAATCTTCTGATCTTCGTCCTGCACCCACGATGATCCGCGCAGCTATGCGGCGCCACGTGTAGGAGGCGCTGCTCCACCGCACGGACGGCAGCGTGGAGGGGCAGTGGCGAGTACAGCTCGATCGCGCCGTCGGACGTTTTATGTGTGTTAGGCATCTACGGATTCAGTAGAGGTCAATACGACATTAGATCCGCTTCACTACCTATCGTGGTGGTGCGCATTGCTGTGTGTTAAGCGCCTTAGGCCGCTACCTCGAATCTTGCGGGCAGCGGGGCGGCGGCGGCAGCGGCGCGGGAGCCGGACGGGCATCGAAGACCCGTTCTCGAAACTAGCGGGCAGATCGCGCGTTAATATAGCCGCGTAGTGTTGTGTTCACGATTATATCGACGAGATATTTGTTTTTATTCGCGAAAGAAATACCTGAACAATGGCGACAACATCTTTTTGATTCAAATTTATTCCTAACGCTCGATCACCACTTGACTTAAAGTACACCGCTTGCTGCCCGCCACCGCCCCGCCGCCGCGCCGCTGTTTTCGAGAACCGGTCCGTTTGATTTTACGCATAAGATCCTGTCGCTCACATGCCGCTGCCGCCGCCGCCCCACTGCCCGCAAGATTCGAGGCAGCGGCCTTAGACTTTCAATTTCAATTTTTTCACGGGGCCGAAATCTTTATGGGTGAAATCGCGAGGTATATGTCACATGTGCGGACATGTTCACGGTACTCTGCCAGCACCAACAGTAACCTAGCTGTGGTTTCTGTTGTTCAATACGGATAGGTTGGACAAGAGTCGCGTCCAGCAGTGGGTTTTCTCCTCTACCATCTATTTTTTTCTCCTATCAGTTCATTTTATTTATATATGTATGATAACTTGGTTGTGGAGGTCAGACAGGCAGTCTTTTTATATATAATAAATTTATGAAGTAGTATTTTTTCTTGTATTTTTTAGTCATTTCCTAGCTGTTCATCAAACATGTTGTACTTGCCATATTTTATATCTGCATCACCCAGACGAGACCGCGGGTTTATAACTTTATAGCTAAATTAAATCTGTTACGAGAATAATTACCTATCACATTTATTCTTTATTCAGAGTACATTTATGATGAATGGATTTTTTTTTGGCTTCTGGCAGCTTTTTCGAAAGAGTTACCGAGGCCTCCAACGCACAGGCAAGTGAAGGAACATGTATGGGTTGTAGTCAGTAAAAGTCTGATAAGCCCTGCCGCACTGCCCTGAGCGGGAGAGCTCATTAAATTTGACGACTTAGTAGAAAACAAAGTCCATTTCTGTTTATCAGTTTTTTGATTTCTGCATAATAATTTTTTTTAAGTAAGGAGTGCAATTAGTCAAAGTCTGAATTAAAGTTTTTATTTATATTATCATCAGTATTAACCTTTTTATTTATATAATCGACTATAAATGACGCAGACAGTCAAATTTCATTTCTTCAATTGTTTCCTAGCTATTTTTATTCCACATATTCTTGCTAAGTTTTCCTTTCACGATCATCAAAATAAACTCTACTAAATCCTAACAGACAACAGTAAGTTTGTCTTTATACAACAAACACAGAAAGAAAACATATAAACCAATTGGCCAACTAGTAACTTGTTCTGACAATATGTACAACATTCGAGGGAACCGACAATAAACGAACATTACACAAGTTATAAAGAGAAGTGCAACTTTGCTCAAATAAACGCTATTATTATGTAACAAGACTTTCCCCGATGATCGGTCTTGTGCTGCCCGTATCCATCGGCTTCCCGTGACCTTCACCAGGTCATCGGTGCACCTTTTTGGGGGCCTTCCTACGCTGCGTCTTCCAGCCGCCACTCCAGACCCCTTTCAAATCAATGTCAGACTTTTACTGACTAAAACCCACCCGTGTTTCTTTACTTGCCTGTGCGCCAGGGTCACGGTATCTTTTTTAAACAACCCGAAACCCTGATTCAGGATGCATCAGTCTTCCCCTTCGTCCATACTTCTTTATTAATCGTCATCTTGTATTCAGCCCTTTTCTAACCATAGCATCATTCACACGTTCGATATGTCGTATCTTAGATTTCTCTCTGATCATAAATTATAGCCCTAACAGTATTTTAGCTACATACTTACGGACAGTCATAACATCGGCTGCCGGCAGAAGTTATCACCCACCAGACAAAGTCTTGCCGCCAAGCGATTCGTCGTGTTCCGGCATTATATCTGTAGGCCTAGTATGAGTTTTCATTACGAAACTCGCTCGATCGTATCGAGCGCGTTTGACTCCGCGATTGGCCCGCTTCAAGGTCGTAAGAACTCTCAAGCAATGAGAGTGCCAAACGCGCTCGATACGATCGAACGAGTTTCGTATTGAAAACTCATACTAGGCCTACAGGTGAAGCCGTACGGAGGACGTGTGTGTGTTTCGATGTGTGCCGGATACGATGCGCCAAATGTTGTTGTGTCGGGAGTTAGGTCGTAGAGAGTCTCCAGATCAATCTCCCTCTGGCGCAGCATCGTTGGTCATGTTGTTGGGTTTAACATTGCATCACCTCGCTCAACTGCCGTCTTCCTTCCTATTCACTCAGTTTTTTTGAGTGAACAGGTGCTTAATAAACTAGCGCGCATTACCATCAACGATTGCATCACTGCTTAACATCAGGCGGGATTACGGTCAAGCACTAGTTTATAATTAGAAAAAAAACACGCTCATGTCACCAATTACGATAGTTTTTACATTATCTTATTTGTTATCTATTAATATAGGATGAGTTATTATTAATACTAAGTATTGGATCTACTGGTCTGAAATAAAAAGTTTGATATCCATAGACTTTCACACTCAAAACTAAAAATGTTCGGCGGTGAGGGCCACTATTTAATAAAATATCAAATTCTGTGCTTATGTCTGGAAATACCAGTCAGATTTTATAAATTAATAACATCGGCCGCCGGCAGAAATACCACCCACCAGACTAAGCCTTGCCACCAAGCGATTTCTCGTGTTCCGGCATAATGTCTGGTGAAGCCGTACGGAGGACGGGCGGTGTTTGCAGCAGTGTTGTTGTGTTGGGGGTTTGGTCGTGGAGGGTCTTTAGATCAATCTCCCTTTGGCGCAGCATCGATGGTCGTGTTGTTGGGTTTAACATTGCATCACCTCGCTCAACTGCCGTTTTCCTTCCTATTCGCTCAGTTTTTCAGTTTTTCTCTTAATAAACTAGCGCGCTTTACCATCAACGATTGAATCACTGTTTACCATCAGGCGGTATTGCGGTCAAGCGCTAGGTATATAATTATAAAAAAAAAATCTTTTTGCATTTTATATCCCAATTCTTAAGGGAAGATTACACTACGAGCCGAGCAAAAACATATCACATCGCATCGTGTGCTCTCACGATGCGATGCGATAAGACGGGTCTAGGGTACAAGGTAAGTATTACGCGATTGAAATCGGGTACAGAAGCTGGCTTTTCTTATAAAAAACAAATTGCCCTTCTGTATTTGTCTGCGGAACAGTATAGCGAACAATGATCTAAATGTGGTCTCCAAATATGTGGAAAGTCTCCAGTCTTCCTTCCTCATTTGATCACATGGTTTTTTTTTTGACTTGGCCCCAAACTAGGACTTTCTCCTGTATCGTGGGTGCGATTACATACATATAAAGTCACATACACAAACTGCCAGACCGGGAACAAATCATTGTAGGTCATAATTTCCGTGCAGGAATCGAACCCGCGACACGCAGCGCAGCAGTCTATAGCTTAACCATTGCGCCAACCATGCGGTCTGTCTTTCTTTGCCCTTTTAATTTTATTTAACTTCTCTTACTAACTACTACTTACTATCAACACTGAATGATATTATTAGGCAGAATAAATATTTGTATGATCTACAAGTAGTTGTTCCGGCTCTGGATGTTTGGGTTTGTGAATGTATATGTTTGTAAACGCGCCCACGACACAGGAGAAATATCTAGTGCGCGCTAAGGTTTTATTTAAAAAAAAAAACAACTTATTATATAAGCCGCACGGAGGACGGGTTTGAGCAGTTGTGTTGCGATGTGTGCCGGGTACGATGCGCCTAATGTTGTTGTGTTGGGAGTTTGGTCGTGGAGGGTCTTCAGATCAATCTCCCTTTGGCGCAGCATCGTTGGTCGTGTTGTTGGGTTTAACATTGTATCACCTCGCTCAACTGCCGTCTTCCTTCCTATTCGCTCAGAGTTTCCGAGTGAATAGGCTTTTAATAAACTAGCGCGCTTTACCATCAACGATTGCATCACTGCTTACCATCAGGCGGGATTGCAGTTAAGCACTAGTTTATAATAATAATAATAAAAAAAAAATTGCTGCGACAGTCCCCGAGTGCCATACGTTTTTTTGATGTTGGTCATCTGCCGGCATGACACCTGCCGGTGTGGAAAGGATTAGGGTGCTATCAAACCCAGAGTTATTTACTGCTCGTTGGGAGAATCGAAGGAATTTGGATCCTTTTAATACTTATTACGTAGGTATATACAAATTTTATACGGGATACTATTCTAAAACAGACGTGATATAACTAAACTATGTTAATTATTACATAAGGTGACTCATCCTCAATTACTTCATGTGGTCCGTTATAATTAATGTCTAATTTATTACCAGTTTCATTCTTAAGCAAGTAAGTGCGAAAAGTGTTAAGTCGTGGTGGTTTAGTGGTCAAAACATCAGCCTTTCAAGTATGAGTGTGCGGGTTCGATTCCACGTCAGGCAAGTATCAATGTAACTTTTCTAAACTATATGTACTTTTTAAGTCTTGGACATCAATGACAGATTATAAGGTGAAGGAAAACATCTTGAGTAAACCTGGACTTTAAGTCTGAAATCCTCAACCCGCATTGAGCGTAATCACCACGCGATTACGCTCAATCCTTCTCTGTATGAGAGGAGACCTGTGCCCAGCAGTGGGACGATAAAAAGGTTAATCACGAAGCGGCATGTGTCTCCGGTGGGCAGCCCCAACTCCTTCCTTGCGATGATTGCGAACAGACTGGATTGCCTTTATAGGTATTCCTATAGCAATACTGCGGCAGACATAATGCTGCCTTATGAAGTTGTTGTTTGTTTTTATATGTGTTTGTTTTTGTTATCGTGTACGTTATATTTTATGTATTTATTTGCGTGAATTTTGGTACTTGAAATAAACTAAGTTTATTTATTTATTTAATATCAAATCACCTTCCTTATATTTTACATGATTGGGTTTATTTATTTATTAATAAAGGTACACCAACAGCTTCTGTATATAAATTAGCAAATAGAGTAGTTATGAGGAGGCTTATGCTTAAAGGAGAGGCTTATACAGTTGCCAATAACAGGTGAACCAACATTCACGAACATAAGTGGTAACTTAAACTAAATAAATGTAAGTACTAATAGTAAGTGGAAATAAACTATACAAAGTTAATACCAAAGTTAGACTTGTACTTAAGTAAAAAAAAAAAATAATCCAAAACTAAAATTATACCAACATGAGATCAAAAATTAGACTAAAACTTAAACTAAGAAACTTACAAAATTAAATACAAATAATTACTTAAAACATATAAGAAAAAGGTTGCAATTTTATAGGAATAAACAGATACAACTATTATTTTGGAGCTTTTCGACTAACAATTAACCTTTCCTTGCTACCTTACTAGCTATCAATTTCTGCCTTGCATGATTTTGTACTCTATAAAATCTATATTCAAATTCTAAATCTGTACAATCGCTGTAACAATACCTAAAAGGTTTACCGATTCTATTTAAGCCCGCACATATGGAAAATATTGTTTTAATTGAATCCGCACATTAATACTTAATAACTATATGTTGAGGGTCGACAGCGTTGCGCTAATATAAACAAAAATCACGACAATAAGGTCAGCTTTTGTCCCTAAAAAAATAAAATTCAATATGTTGAGTCCCATCTTTAGGATGATTTTGTCGTAAAATGTATTGCTTTTGTGTTCGATATAAAAGTTAGCGTTAAAAATCGGTTCAGTGGTGGTTTCTGAGCTACCGTGATATTCAAAACTTGAAGGAACCTCAATAGAACTATCTACATCATCATCATTTCAGACGAAAGTCGTCCACTGCTGGACATAAGCCCACCACTTGCTGCTGAAGTTACAAACGCCTTACAGAGCGACAATTAACAAACTTTTCCTCAGACAATATTAACAAACTTTTCCTCAGAGTATATGAAGTGCATTCCGGAAACTTCATTTACTTACAATGTTAATAATATGCTTTTAAATTGTAGAAAGTTTCAATAAAGGAGGGCCTATGAGCGACTTTTATCTCAGCAAGTAATTTCTAATAACTCTGATTAAGTCAAGACAATGTTTGTGTTCTTTCTCCAGAATTAGCTTACCGACACGTTATATGAATTCATAAAATTGTTTTTTTTTTCTTTTTACAGTGCATAAATATTTGAGCTGTCACGCCCTTTATACCTGGGGATTTTATTTAGGTAATAAGTTTTTACTTTTGGTACTTTTCCAGTTGAATGTAATTTTTTTTGCTTTGCTTTGCTGATATTTTGGCGTGGCTAGCTAGCATATGGTAAATAATTTCATTGTTGTTGTATTTTCTTGTGTTCATTACTATACATAGTAAGTATTGTATAAAGTCATGTGTTTTTTTTTTATTAAACAGGCAGCTATGCTGATGGGGAGTTTGTTCCGCTACTTCTTCTCCTCAGCGAAAGAAATAGGAAGTGGCGAAGGGCGGGCGTTTTGGGGGACTGTCTTCTGAAATATTGACGTTTAAAAAGTGCTGATTCTCAGCCTAATTTGAATAAATGACTTTTGATTTTGACTCACTGTAAAAACTTGGGTGAGCGTGGAGTGAGTTGTTATTCCAACTAATGTTATCGATTAAAATTATTGAGAATTCATTCCAAGCGTACGTCATGTAATTGAGAAGGGGGAATGAAGTCATGCAATTCCCGCGCACACTCTCTAAAAATCGCGCGCTGACCCAGATAATGAAATTCTCAAAATCACGTATAACCGATATAGAAACTACTGTAACAACCTTATTAAAAAACTTAAAAGAAAATATGAAAGAGAATTACTAGCTAATTCAGTATCTAACACAAAATTGCTTTGGAAAAATATAAAAACAATTACATATACGAACAAAACTAAAAACCAAAGTACAGAATTGATAAATATTAAAACAACTCCAACTGAGTCCGTTAACTTTGTTAATACCTATCTTGCGAACATAGGAAAAGCATTAGCTGAACAAATACAGCCTAGAAATAATAGCAGCACTTATAATCAACGCAACAATTTACATACACAAACCAACTCATTTGTGCTCTTAGATACTGACATTGAGGAAGTAGAAAGAATCATTGGGAACTTGAAGGCTAATAGTGCTTCTGGATGGGATGGTATTTCAACAAAATTCTTAAAATACTTTCACAAAGAACTGACCCCTGTCATTGCCCATCTAGCTAACCTGTGCTTTAGAGACGGAGTATTCCCCGCTCCTCTGAAACAATCTGTTATTACGCCGGTCCACAAGGGAGGGAGCAGAAACGATGTCAATAATTATAGGCCTATCTCGGTGTTGCCAGCCTTATCTAAGGTAATAGAAAAATTAGTCAATAGTAGATTAGTAGCTTACTTGAATAAGTTTAAAATGATATCCCCAACGCAATTTGGCTTTAGACAGGGAGTTTCCACCGAAGATGCAGTTGGAGCTCTCACTTCGTTAGTAACTGATCATCTAGACAGAGGAGAGAAATGTTTGACGGTATTTCTAGATCTAAAAAAAGCATTTGACACCGTTTCCGTTCCCACCCTTGTGAATAAACTGGATTCCAAATTCGGAATAAGAGGAACTCCTCTCAAATTCTTTACAGATTACTTAACTAACAGAAAACAGAGGGTTAAGATTGGAGGGCACATTAGTGATGATGCTGATGTGTCATTTGGCGTACCGCAAGGTAGTGTCCTGGGTCCCACACTTTTTCTAGCTTATATAAATGACCTTTGTAACCTAAAAGTTGAAAACGCAAACATATTCTCCTATGCCGATGACACTGCTGTTGTCTTTCATGGACACAGCTGGTCTGATGTTAAAATTAAGGCAGAGTTGGGTATGTTCCAAATTGCGTCTTGGCTTGATGGCAATCTTCTCACATTAAATACTTCAAAAACTAATTACATATGCTTCTGCATCTATAAAAAATCACAACCAGATGAAGTGTTCAACATCAAAGTACACTCATGTGATCAACCTATGAATAATAACTGTAATTGTCCCAATATTAATAAAGTTCTGGAAACAAAATACTTAGGTGTAATAATTGATCACAAATTATCATGGTACTCTCATATTGAACATGTCACGGGACGGATTAGAAAACTGGGGTGGATTTTTAAAACCTTAAGACACATTTTGCCAACAGATGTAAATAAGAAATCAGGTGCCCACAGAAATTTGTTAAATGAAATATATATCTCTATAGCACAATCTGTTATAGCCTACTGCATCCCAATATGGGGCGGCGCAGCAAAATCAAAGTTTATACATGTTGAAAGAGGACAACGTGCTGTTATAAAAATAATGTATTTCAAAAGGATCTCATACCCTACTGAATTACTCTATCGGGATAGTGGATTGCTTTCTGTTAGAAAGATATATATCATAAACACTGTTCTAAAAAAACATAAGAATATACCATATGATCCTGATAGATTAACAAGAAGGCGAAGAGATCTTATAGCACAAGTTCCACAAACAAAAACTAAATTTGCTGCGATTCAATATGGTACACTATCATGCCAACTCTATAATAGGATCAATAAACATATATATATATACAATAAAAAGTTACATGACTGTAAAAAAATGTTAACAAATTGGATAAAGACACTAAATTACACAGACACTGAGGAACTATTGAACCACACAAAATGATACAAGCACGCACGCACGCACGCACGGACGCACTCACTCACACACACGCACACGCACACGCACACGCACACACACACACACACACACACGCGCACACACGCACACACGCACACACGCACACACGCACACACGCACGCACGCACGCACACACACACGCACATATACTTGCATGTTAATTATATGTACATAAGGTTTCGAAAAAGTTGTATACTGCTGTGGAAGAGCGGAGTCTCCTAACACAGGCATTATTTGCTTACCAGGAGGCTCCAATCAACAACTAATGTCAAATAATTTGAAGCTCTAATAAATTTGATTTTGATTTTTTTTTGATTTGACTCTCCAAAATGCATCCTATAGAACACCGACGCCACCTGGTGCCTTCCCCTGTGCTCCAGGATTTGGAGACCATTATCATCATCAGCTTTTAATGTTCTCACTCCTAGTACACCGGCCTCCTCTCTGTGAAAGGGTCACGGTGGAAGGCCATAATATCGGCCGCCGGCAGAAGTTACTACCCATCAGAAAAAGTCATGCCGCCAAGCGATTCGTCGTGTTCCGGCATGATGTCTGGTGAAGCCGTACGGAGGACAGGTCTGAGCTATTGTGTTGCCATGTGTGCCGGGTACGTTGCACCAAATGTTATTGTGTCGGGAGTTTGGTCGTCTCCCTCTGGCGCAGCATCGTTGGTCGTGCTGTTGGGTTTAACATTGCATCACCTCGCTCAACTGCCGTTTTCCTTCCTATTCATTAAGTTTTTTAAGTGAATAGGCTTAATTAACTAGCGCGCTTTACCATCAACGATTGCATTACTGCTTACCATCAGGCGGGATTACGGTCAAGCACTAGTTTATAATTAGAAAAAACACGCTCATGTCACCACTAGTCAAGCACTAGTTTATAATGATTAAAAAAAAAAGTGAGAGGGCCGTAATCTCCCATGCGGGCCCAGCGCGGGTTGGTAGATGACACATATCTTGGAAGTTTTGCTTCTAGAACATGCCGGTTTCCTCACGATGTTCTCCTTCACCGTTATGAGAGCAGTGGTGATGAAATAATTTACACAAAGGAAAGCGCCTGACGGGGTTCGAACATACGACCTACAACTTGTAAGTCGAGGCCGATACCATTAGGCTACCGCTGCGGATTGATGGACTGCTGGATTACTTTGGAGACCGTTTAGAACCAGATCTGGGTCGCTAATTGTGACAGGATCGATCGTAAAGTCTATGAAATGAAATGAAATCGTTTATTAAGCAAGTAGGATCACTGATCATTTTTACAGGTCATATGTTTTTTTTTTTTTAACTAGATGAAGCCGGCATTTCCTAACTGACTACCTCTGAGAAGAAATAGCCGAAACAAACTCAGGGATCATCGTCTTTTTTCAAGTCCAGACATTAAAAATGAAAATGTTTACAATAATTTACGTTATAATTGTAACAATGCTTAACAGAGCGAGCAGCTCAGTCCCAAGCTTTTTTGTCTTCTAAATAATCTGAGATTTTATAATTTTATTTTATTTTTATTTTTTATAATACCCCAATTAATTATAATAATTAATAATAATTAATACCCTAATTTGCAAAGTATGGCCTTTATATAGTTTTGATGTGAAACATCTATAGGCGCACGTGAGACCGATTTCTGGCGTGGCGACGCGTCGACTGTGCGTTTCTCTCTCACTCGATCCGGCGTAAAGCCATCTCTTTCGCTCCACTGAGCTCGGAATCGACTGTGCGTTTCTCTCTCACTCGATCCGGCGTTAAGCCATCTCTTTCGCTCCACTGAGCTCGGATACCTATAGTGTATACTCTGTTTATTACAGTACTCATAACCTGTGTTTTTCTGGTAAATAAATCATTTTTCTGTTCTGATAATAAAATGTCTGACCGTGATAATTTAGAGAGTGGAAGTGATCAGCCTCCTGCAAAGAAAGCAAAATCACACTATGACACATTATCAAGTCATCAGTAAGTTAATTATATTTTTATAATTAAAGTATGCATTTATCTGTGCATTTAGCACGCGTATATTTGGTGTGTATTGAGCGCCAGTAAATGTAAAATCTACTCTCTAGGTAGATTAAAATTCACATAAATTTCATTGCATATCATGTTTTTAAATTAATTATTAATTTTAATTTCATTCTCATTTTTATTTTATTTTATTGACATTTTTAGTTCCTACCACAATCTGTTCTTTTCTGCATACTACTTTTACGAAATAACGTCGATGTTTCACATCTACCAGGCGTCCCGTGACGGCTCCATTTTTTTTATTTATATCGTTTAATGGGTAAGTTTCGAATGTCCATGGGAAACTTGTTGTAAAAGACACACTGTAGAGACGAGTGTGATGTACAGCAAGATTGTGTTTGTT
The DNA here is from genome assembly GCA_037179545.1 of Sesamia inferens. Classification (NCBI taxonomy): domain Eukaryota; kingdom Metazoa; phylum Arthropoda; class Insecta; order Lepidoptera; family Noctuidae; genus Sesamia; species Sesamia inferens. Next base: position 6,592,906 of record CM073935.1, on the reverse strand, counting down.
CCTGGTATTTATATTATGAACATCGCTTATTTTCTTAAAATTCGATATATCTTTATGTACATACATAAGTTTTCAAATATATATTGTGAAGCTACAGTCAGAATTTTCACCTCTCTGAATTTCTCTTTTCTGTAAAACAAAGATGGTATTGATGTCCGCACAAGTTCCCCAGAGAAGAATCCCATAAGACTATGAAAATAACTAAAATAAACAATTCTGGCTGTATCCACATAAGTTATCTGTCTAATTTTCTTAACAGCAAAGGCGGCAGAACTGAGTCTACCCGACAGCTTCTCAATATGAGTGTATCTAGTAAAAATACTATTACGAAGTTTTCGCCAAATATAAGTTTATAGAAAAACAACTTTAATAAAGGTTGTCTGTAAAAATCACTCTTAGCCATAAGACCGTCCATTGTATCACTCATTGTAAAATGTTCCTCCATACCTACTCCGTCTGTATCTCCATATTTATTTTCTGTAATTTATATGGTGTACATAATAAAGAGTATTCTATTCTATTCTAAGACATAAGTACAGTTTATGTTACAGCTAATCAAACACGTGTTTTTTTAATTGTGCTATTCGCTCTGAAATGCTCTCTGAAAGCTTAATTAACATTAATATAAACATGATATGTATTTAAGTTGAATTATGTAAAGTCAATTCAAGGTAAATTGCCCGTGGGACCGATGCCCGATGAGGCCGACGGTTTCTCGAGTGTCGACCACGCACCGGAAGACGCCGCGTGGGTAGGCCTCCGACAAGATGGACCGACAGCCTGGTAAAGGTCGCGGGAAACCGCTGGATGCGGGAGACGCAGGACCGGTCGTTGTAGAGATCCTTGGTGGAGGCCTATGTCCAGCAGTGGATGTCTTTCGGCTGAAATGGTGATGATGAAAGTCAATTCAAATCCATCCACAATCAGGCGGGATTGCGGTCAAGCGCTAGTTTATAATTTATAAAAAAACAAAAAATACAATTTGAATATACACTTAATTTATCTCTATTCATACTACTAGCAGTGCCCCTCGGTTTTACCTCCATAAGTCTTGATCCTATGGGAATATGGAGAGAAAAACCAGCTAGCCTATTTCCTAACTGAAGTCTATCCATGTGTTAAATTTCACCGAAACCCACTCCGCCGGTCCAGCGTTAACAAAAAATCTCTTTAAAGAAATGTGAGTTTAGTTAAATAAATTTCGCTTTTCTTGTACGTCTGTGTGACAGCGTTGTTCTTCCAAACCATATAACTGACCATTCTCAGAAGTATTTCCTCTAGAAGCGAAAGCTTGCGTAACAGCTTGCATTATTAAAATTAAGTATCACGAAACGGGAATGTTGATCGTAATAGTCGAAATACAACAACAAATTTATAGCATTAGTTTAAACGCTATAAATCAATGCTCAATTCCATGCGGTCCGAACATTCTCTGCTCGGTTCCTTCATATTATTGTACAAGGCTGAGTTCCAACCGCGAGCGAAGCGGAGCAAATTAGATTTAGCAGAAAAAAAGAATCGAAGCAAAAATACATTTGTGAATATTATATCGGAGAATTTTTTTCTGAAGATGACAATGTGACCCGTTATCTATACACGATTTTTTTCCCGGTAATATTGTGGTTGATTCGTCGTCTGCGGGCACAGTCTTCAGTGTTGTAAGGAAATTTGCTGAAATATATGTATATATTTTTTTAATAATTATAAACTAGAGCTTGGCCGCAATCCCACCTGATGGTAAGCAGTGACGCGATCGTTGATGGTAAAACGCGCTAGTTTCTTAAGAGCCTGTTCACTTAGAAAAACTGAGCGAATAGGAAGGAAGAGATCAGTTGTGCCAGGTGATGCAATGTTAAACCCAACAACACGACCAACGATGCTGCGCCAAAGGGAGATTGATCTGAAGACCCTCCACGACCAAACTCCCAACACAACAACATTTGGCACATCGTACCCGGCACACATCGCAACACAACTGCTCAGACCCGTCCTCCGTACGGCTTCACCAGACATCAGTCTGGTGGGTGTTAACTTCTGCCGGCGGCCGATGTTATGGCCTACCACCGAGAAAAGCCATATATGACAGGGCGACGTTTTACTTTGTGTACCTAAATAATTTTAAAACCACTCGATAAACTAAAACATTGTGAAGAAACCGGCATGCCCATGAACAAAAACTTCGAAGACATATACCAACCCAGACTGGTTCTCACTAGTAGATTATCTCCCACTCCCTCTCTTTGCTAGCCCGAGTCCCTACAATGGAGCGTCCTTGTGACGCTAAGACATAGATAAGAGAATATGGTTACATCTCGCAGCGATAAAAGTTTTTTTTTAATCCATACTAATTACATTATAAATGCGAAAGTATCTCTGTCTGAGTGTCTGTCTGTCTGTCCGGCTTTCACGCCAAAACTACTGAACCGATTGTAATGAAATTTAGTACACAGACAATCTAGAGCCTGAGAAAGGACATAAGCTATATAACATCCCGCTATAACCAATAGGAACCGAGCAATATCAAAAAATATTGCGAAAACGGGGGAAAACGTGGACGTTCATATTGCTACAGCTAGTAATATTATAAACCAGTTCTTGACCGCAATCCCGCCTGATGGTAAGCAGAGATGCAATCATTGATGGTAAAGCGCGCTAATTTATTAAGCCCATTCACTCAAAACGAAAAAAAAACTGAGTGAACAGAAAGGAAGGCGGCAGTTGAGCGAGGTGATAGTGTAAACGCAACAAGAGGAGATTGAACTGGAGACCATTCACGACCAAACTCCCGACAGAACAACATTTGGTGCATCATACCCAGTACACAACGCAACACTGCTCAGACAAGTCCTCTGTACGGCTTCACCAGACATCATGTCCGAATAAGACGAATCGCTTGGCGGCAAGACTTTGTCTGGTCAGATCATAACATTCTTGCCAGTGTCTGTGAACAACTGGTCAAAACCGTGTTAAATCCATCCGCGTGGGCAGGCGCGTAAACCGCTTTACCGCGCGTAGCACCGCTACGAAATCCGCTTTACCGTTGCCGCCCTCCGCGGCGGTACGCGGTGCCATGTGTTAATCGCCTTAGTGTTCGAATAAGGTTCTTGTGTTCACCGCTCCGCTTTCACTGGAGGGTGTGCTCACCGTTCTTTGTCCAGTTCAACTAAATTCCAATTAGTTAGCTGACGACTTTGGAACTCAATTAGTATATATTAAGTTTATGAATCAAACTATGCTGAACTTCTGTTTATTTAAACGGCTGTGAAATTACGCATTTCTATGCACAGAGCCCTTTTGTCGTCTGAGCTAATGAATTCATTTATTTATTTTCCTTTACAATGGTTTTGTGATCAAACCAGAAATGAGGAGATCCGCAGAAGAACGTGAGTAACCGACATAGCCCAAATGGGGCGGACCGGCTCTCGAGTGGCGACCGCACACCGGAAGACGCAGCATGGGTAGACCCCCGACAGGGTGGACCGACGACCTGGTGAAGGTCGCGGGAAACCGCTAGATGTGGGAGGCGCAGGACCGGTCGTCGTGGAGATCCTTAGGGGAGGCCTATGCCCAACAGTAGACTTCTTTCGGCTAAAATGATGATGATGATGGTTTTGTGGTACTTAGCAGTTTTGGACTATATAAATTCACATTGTGAGAGCTAGTGCCTGGTAGCAACTGTGGCGTAGTGAGTCCTCAGTTGAAATATTTGTATGCATGAATATGAATATTTGCACTGGTCTGGTCGTGCCTCGGAAAGCACGTTAAGCCATTGGTACCGGTTGCCATACGAACATCTAATGACAGTCGTTACGGGTTGTTGGAGCCCTCAAAAGTCTAGCAATTGGTCTAGCTGCAATGCTTCGTAATCGCCTTTGGGTTGGGGGGGGGGGGGGGGGGGTCAAGCGGCAGTCGCTTCACGGAAAATATCAAAGTTTAGCCAACATCAGCAGTTAGACTGGTAAAGCGAACCCCAGACTCCAAAGCTGAAAAAGCTTCGGATGTGACTGGGATTGACGCTGAGATGATGATGATGATGTGAGAGCTGGTGCCTGAAATAGGTTTTATTGATGATGATGGATATATAAATATACAAAGTGGTGCTGACAATACACCATTAAATTAAACATCGTGTAGCTCAACACATTTTCACCATTTTGTATATTATATATACCATTGTCATTGCCATTATATACCATTGTCTACCCATAAAAAAAATCATATAAATATGCCCATCAGTTTAGTCACAGGAAATTATTTTTAATTTTTCACATTTTTTTAATGACCGCCGCATCCTGCGGTACCAAACTTTAATAATAATGGTGCGGAAAAAGCAAGTCGATACAGGATCGCGCTGTCGCCGATCGAAGGTCAGTGAACCAATATTTTTAAAGGATGTTCTATTCTGTTTGCAACTTTTTGCGATTAAGTTTGTTTGAAATTTTCATTTTTATATTTGTTGATGCTAGGTTTTTTCTATGGTTCAGGATTATTCCTATGAACGAGCATTGTTCGTGTTTTCATTTATTGCCTTATTGTCAGCACCACTCTGTATACGTACATCTAAACAGTCATCATCTACCTGCCTTTTGTTTCAGTCAGTCAGCTTCTAGCCTAACCGGATGCAGCTAAATATATAGAGCGATTGCCTATCTGACTTTCACAGCCCAGTTATTAGGTAAAATGCCCGCAATGTGCAAAGATTTTTCTAAAAAAAATTGGCCACATAAGCCAGCGAGCAACATCGGAGTTGAAGATGGTCGCCGTGCCGTGCTACGGCACGGCGACATTACAAGTTAAGAGCTAGTATTCAATTTAGCGGACCGGCACAAACTGACCGACAAACAATTGTGCGCGAATTTTTATAGCGTTTTCAAAATAAGTAATAGTGTAAAGTAAATGATGAAGTCGTAAGTACGTACGACGGGTCTGAGCAGTTGTGTTGCGATGAGTGCCTGGTACGATGCGCCAAATGATGTTGTGTCGGGAGTTTAGTCGTGGAGGGTCTACAAGATCAATCTCCCTCTGGCGCTGTCATATTTTAATTTAGTTGGTCGTGTTGTTGGGTTAAACATTGCATCTCCTTGCTCAACTGCCATCTTCCTTCCTATTCGCTGAATCTGACAAATAGGTTCTTAATAAACTAGTGCGCTTTACCATCAACGATTGCGTCTCTGCCTACCTTTTTTTTTGGGTTGGGAAATCATCAAATGACTTCTCCCGCTCTGGGCAGAGCGGAAGTCTGGAGAAGGCGTGTCAGACTTTTACTGATTAAAACCCACCCGTGTTTCTTCACTTGCCAGGGACATGGTTTCTTGTTTAACCAACCCGCAACCCTGAACCAAGAGGCATCGGTCTTCGTGTACCCCGTCACGATGTGCTGACATCTCTTTGAGGCACGGGTGAAACACGACGCGCCGTCGACTCGGGCCTGGGCCTTACCGGGCGGTGAGCTGCCCACTGCTCACCACCCGCAGGCCCGCGCCTACGAAAGTTTGGTGTCGTCTCCCTACCAGGGCGTCTCCTACGGCGGCTAGTGGCGTGAGAGCACTGGGATTCCCGTTGCTACGCGCTCCGCCTCCTTCTTCGCCAGCATCACTGCTTCGCAGAAGGAGGTGACGGCCTGCTATGCCCTTTCGCTCCGGACCATGGCCAGGACCAGAGTCGGACGCGAGAGATCGCCGCCGATCGCCGCTATGAGGACACGACGGTGCTCTACCCAAGCCGGGCAGACCTCCACCGTATGCTCCACCGTATCCTCAGGGCGATCCACACAATGGTGACACCCTGGCATTTCCTCCCGCCTTATACGCAACAGGAACCTCCCGAAACAACCATGTCCGGTGAGGACCTGCGTAAGGCGGAAGGTGAGGGCGGCGTGGCGCCTCTCTAGCCACTCCACAAAGAGGGGACTTACCGCCACTATTGTGGCATGCCCAGGGCTGGGCACGCCACAATAGCGGCGGGTTGCGACAATCGCACTTTCCATGTCGCCATGAGATCACGCCGGAACTCTGTACGCCGTACCGTGATTTCTCGCGGTCTGCTTACCATCAGGCGGGATTGCGGTCAAGCACTAGTTTATAATTATTAAAAAAAGCTTATAAAAAGGACGGAAAAATACAGCATATTAAGCATTACATATAGTTCATGAAATAAATAGATAAATTATGTTACTACTCAAATACTGGTAAAAAAAATGTTTAAGTGAAGCGATTTTGTACTATTATAATATTTTTATTCAAATATTATTCAAAAATTTTTTTAGCCTTTTCGTAATTGGGCTCTGTTTGCTTTTGGCACTTTCAGACGATGTATTATTTTCAACAAACATATAAAATGAAATATTTTAGCACATCATTAGGTGATATTCATCCTGAAAGATTACTCTGACGTCTGATTTCGTAAAATGTTATGAAGGGATTGCCTTTTCTATAAAATTCGGTCTATAAAATAAAATATATTTAGTCTGTAGTCTGTAATATTCTTCGCATTAAACTGCTCACATCAGTCAAAAATCGTCACAGACACTTTAAAATGCCTAGATAAGAGTTCACAGCAATATTATTGTTTGGTAAAGCGGACCCTAGACTCCAAAGCTGAAAAGCTTCGGATACGACTGGGATTAACGCTGAGATGAAGAGAGCAATGTTATTGTTTGAAGTTTTTGTACTTTTTTCGTAGGAGTTACGCGATATTAATTTCAATATTGTGCAGATATGAAAAGTTCCTAAACCTTTTTAATTACAAAATACTGATTTTCAGTCATTCAGCATTATATATTGCTAGGAATTATATTTATACATGCGTTTTCATTACGGGGTCCCTTCAGATTAGCCATGTCCTTTCAATTGTCTAGTTGTCACGGTTTGTAATAGTGTCCCGCTTACCTTTTGAAATGAAGTAAATGACTAGTAATTGTTTAGAAAGGTGAGCAGCACACATAACACATACTCAGCTCTGTAATGTTCCCGCCTTGTCATGGTGACACGGGTGGGTTCTAATCTACCACACGGGCCCAGTGCGGGTAGGTAAATGTCACAAATTTTTGGTTCTCTGTGATTTTAATAACGGCAAGGACATGTCGTTTTCCTCTTAGTATTTTCCTTCACCGTTTGATGAGCAACACTCATACTACTAATTATAATGAAAACGATCAAGACTTTTATGAACAACTATAGAAAAATATAGCTTGTCTATAAAGTCGTGAAAATGGATGTTTCTTGAACTAAAAATTTTAAAAGTAGGGCAACACTAAATCTTAGCACAAGAACATCGAATGTCATCGGCAGTCATCGATTTGTTTTGTGACTTGTTATTTATTGAAATTTGTATTAATTTTCAATTCTATTTAGACAAAACATCAAAGAAATGTGTTAAATGTGTTAAACAAACCGGAGTGGAGAAATCGGAAAATTATTTTTAAAGTTTATCATCAATGTTTGTTAGACCACCAAGCTGGATAAATTTTATCAAATATGGATGATATTTATGCTTGAACAGTTGCTAAAACAGGTATGTAATCATGTTACTGTTTGTTTTTATCTACTAGAAATTTCAAATGTACTAAGTAAACGATTTTAACACTAAAATAAGGATTGTTTACACAGCGCATTTATAGGTTAGATTTCAAGTATAAGTAGACCATATTGTAGTGCGTTTTGATATTTTAGGTTATTTAGTTTACCGCTCATTTTAAAAATGAATTATATCATGTTGGGAATTAAAATTAGTGCTATCCATCTTCTGATAGAAATTACATATTATTATTTTTAATCTTTCAGGAAAATGTGAGAGTAAACCCTTTATCAAGATATGTATGAGTTAGTTATTCGCATATGTAAAGATAGCAGGCTGATGACAGCAGTAGCGGAGACGTTGTTAGTGACGCAGCTGCCAATGAAAATACTTTTTAACGAAGAATAATTGGAATCAGATGATGAAACCAATTATTATGTTTGCGAATACTTTTCATTGGTAAAATCACGTTAAAACATATAATAATAAATATGTATGAATTGTTTTGTTTTACTCATTTTATTTAAACGCCAGAGACCATAGATTTGTGTGTTCATTAAAACCAGTTTTGCTTCTAGTACAAAATAATGTGCAAGTATCAAAATGATTTCAATCACATTAACAGGGTTACCATAGGCACGACCGCAGCACCCTCATTTATTTTCACGACTTTATAGACACAGTATACGTTAGTCCTGTTGTATATACTTACATAATATTATTGTTATCTAGAAAATCAATAAAAACAATTATTATCATGCCATTCAAACTTGACAGAGTAATTATCTCGACCCTACTTTTATATCTGCGTTTATCTTTTAATGTGCTTCGTCTTTCACCTCCTATCCTACTTAATCTTATCCCATTTCCTACTTCTTACTAATATAACAAACATGAAAGTTCGTATAAATGAGTGTACGCTTGCTACCCTTTTCACGCAAAAACTACTGCATGGATTTGGATGAAATTTGGTATGTTGATGGTGATTAATATTTGGTATGCAGATGGCGATTAATATTTGGTATGAAAATGGCGATTAATATTCCGACGTGATTGAAAGTTATGCGGGTTTAAGGTGGTTGTATTTCAGTTATAAAACCGCTGAGTGCAGTTAGTTCTTAATATTTTGTCTATGAGAACTCCTCTTGGTCTAAATTGGTAGTAACCAGCCTTTCAGTGTTTTATAGGATGCATTTTGGAGAGTGTGCGAGGGAATTGGATGATTTATTTCCCATCTCCGTTCCACCACCGGACGAGTCGTACGGTGAGTTGAACCCTACATGATTTATCAAAATAATGTACTAAGTATTGTACACATTGAAAAGGTCTACAGAAAAATCTGTGTTGTGGTATACATGTATATCTCTTATGGATATCCCACAATAACATTTTTGGTCATTAATTTTTTACGACAAATAATGGTTAATTATCGGAGCAATTTTAACCAATACAGCATTAATCCTTATCCAATTAAAACCTTAATATTTTAATTAAATACATTGCTAATTTAATATAGACCTATAAGGCCCTTTACAGCATATGAATTAAAATAATATCTTCGAAGATATTACAAACTTAAAAATTGAGAGACGTCGCATTTGCGGCGGTACCGACCGGCCGGTGCGGCGGGCCGCTATATCTTTATATACGACGTTCACAGTTTTTCTGTAGTGTATTTAGCATCAGAATTGCACCAGTGCGAAGCCGGGGCGAGACGCCAGTAGATACCATATAAATTACAGAGTATAAATATGTAGATTTTACAAAAAAAAAAAAAATGCGTTCTAGATATCGTGAAAAAATACAAATAAAAATATTTTAAATGAAAAAAGGACCAAAATCTTTTGGAAATGAAAATGTTCGCCTACTTAAATCCGAACTAATAAACACAAAAACCATTGCAGACTTCATTAGGAGTATTAGCCATTCCTTTTAGTAACAAAGTAGAAAATTACCAACAAGCTATTTAAGCCATGCTGCCGGTCTTGGCTTAAAAGGGATTAACATTAATTACGAAACATTTTAGTGAAAATCTTACATGGCTCAAAACTCGCCTCCATCTATAATGGCTTATTTATATAAAGAAACTTTCTAGCTTCTCTTTTATAGACTAATGTTAGAAGGAGATAGCATATTTTCTCTCAACTTGTATTTTTTTAACACGCTTCCATTAGTTTAACTGACAATGTAATCAAAGCTTAGAAGTTTATTTAACCTACTTTAGAGGTATGAATAAAAGGGTGTAAAGTACACTATTTTTTCTCATCCATACTAATATTATAAATGCGAAAGTAACTCTGTCTGTCTGTCTATTACGCTTTCTCGCTTAAACCTCTAGACTGATTTTGATGAAATTTGGCACAAATAATCTTTAGACGTGTGTCGACGTGTGTCGTGGTGGCCTAGTGGTTAAAACACCAGCCTCTCAAGTATGAGTGCGCAGGTTCGATCCCACGTCAGGCAAGTATCAATGTAACTTTTCTAAAGGTATATGTACTTTCTAAGTAGGTATATCTTGGACACCAATGACTGAAGGTGAAGGAAAACATCTTGGGGAAACTGGACTTTAAGTCTGAAATCGCCAACCCGCATTGAGCAAGCGTGGTTATTACGCTCAATCCTTCTCTGTATGGGAGGAGACCTGTGCCCAGCAGTGGGACGATAAAAAGGTTGATGATGAATCTTTAGACCCTGAGAAAGAACATAGGCTACCTTTTATTGAAAAGAATAACTGAATTCCACGCGGGCGAAGCCGCGGGCGGAAAGCTAGTTCTTCGTAAAAATAACCGGCCAAGTGCGAGTCGGGCTAGCGCACGAAGGGTTCCGTACCATTATCTTTAAAAACGGCAAAAAAAGCACGTTTTTTGTATCGGAGCCCCATTAAATATTTTTTATTTTTAGTATTTGTTGTTATAGCGGCAACGGAAATACGTAATCTATGTAAATTTCAACTGTCTAGCTATTACGGTTCATGAGATACAGCCTGGTGACAGGCGGACGGACAGACGGACAGCGAAATCTCTTAAATAGGGTTCCGTTTTACCTTTTAGGTACGGAACCCTAAAAAGGTAGGAGGATCCTCTGATCATACTGGTGTTGTGTCTGGCAGGCGACTGCAATGCTTTTTCTCCATGTAACAAAAGTCATCAACATCGCCAGAGAAGTTAACACTTTAAAATTTGTGTTCATATTATATGGTATTTCGAAAACCTTTATGCCAAGTGCGATTCGCTACAGGCTGGGAAGTAGAATTTTCTTAGCCTCACCATCATCATCTCAGCGTATAATCCCGGTCGCATCCGCGGCTTTCTCGTTGGAGCCCGGGGTCCGCTTTCCTACAATTACTCCTCCATTTCGCACGATCTCTGGCATCCCGCGGTGTGAGATTGTTGGCACGCATGGCATTTCTTACAACGTCAAGCCAGCACCTCTTTGGTCTACCTCGCTTGTTCCGGCCCGGCGGGCTATCAGATTGATTTATTTATTTATACTTTCGCACAAAGAAAATGTACAGAGGCGGACTTAATGCCTTAGGTATTCGCTACTAGTCAACCACGGGTGGTGAAGAGATTAGATGGCAGGTGCTTTAGTTAAAACAATGACGAGGAAAAGAAAAAAACTCAAAACACTATATAAACAAATACTTCAATAAGCTATATACATATACATGCTAATACGTACGGAGGACGGGTCTGAGCAGTTGTGTTGCGATGTCATGCGCCTAATGTTGTTGTGTCGGGAGTTTGGTCAAATCAAATCAAATCAAATCAAAGCATTTATTTCAAATAAACCAGTTACAGGCACTTTTGAATTGTCAGAAGTTCGGTCAGTCAGTAAGGTGAAGCTAGTCGCCCATTCCAAAAAGTAGGTACCTATGGAGAAGAACGGGCAAGAAACTCCATGGACACTCTTTTAAAATATCAAGCTATTGATACAAATATTTGATTACATCATTCATTTTGAAATCAATCGTGTGAGAACGATGCAGAAATATATTGTACGCTGAGAGCGTCCATTATGGAAAAAAAAACAACAATTCAGAAATTAAAATACGCCGTAGCAGCTAAGAGATGACCAGCCCCCTCTGACGGCGTCCGTTCACGAACATGACGTATGGATCAGCATCATTCAGCTCAACCATATTGAAGGGAACCTAATGACCCAACACACACGCCACCATCAGCGAGACATTTGAGTGAGCATGACATACTCTCAACAGCCATAGCACTATCAAGTCAATATACGACTAACCCAACAAATAGATGCTATACAGCAAATAGATCGTGCTCACACGTGTTCCATGCAATTATACAATACTAAGAAATTGAATCTACACAATGCAAAGACAGTTTTGTCCAAGGTTCAGCAGCTCCAACGGTGTTCCCGAATGCTAAGTTTAGCTCCTGTGCAGCTGCACCAGTGCCAAATACCCCTGTCAGCGATGCAATTCCGTAACGTACAATATGCCTGGCTACATAGTGTATACTGGCTTTGAGTTAAGAAAAAACAAACAATTGCAAATTTAAACTACGAGAGGAAAAATCAAAGAACAATCAGTGTAAGCATAGAAATCGGACGCAGCTCAAGCCCAAGCCTTTTTGTCGTCAATATAATCTTTAACACTATAAAATGCTTTCTGACACAACTTACGTTTAATGAAGCATTTGAATTTATTCAGGCTCAGATCTTGAACCACCTCTGGAAGTCTATTGTAAAAATGTATACATTGGCATCTAAAAGAGCCACCTATTTTCTTGAGCCTTGTTGTAGGTACAATAAATTTGTGCTTGTTTCTAGTATTTATACTATGGACATCACTGTATTTTTTATACAATTTATATTTTTATGAGCATACAAAAGATTTTCATAAATATATTGAGACGGCACGGTCAGTACATTAATTTCTTTAATTTTTTCTCTGAGAGAGTGTCTTCAGGTCGTGGAGGGTCTTCAGATCAATTTCTCTTTGGCGCAGCATCGTTGGTCGTGTTGTTGGGTTTAATATTGCATCACCTCGCTCAACTGCCGTCTTCCTTCCTATTCGCTCAGTTTTTCTGAGTGAATAGGCTCTTAATAAACCAGCGCGCTTTACCATCAACGATCGCATCACTGCTTACCATCAGGCGGGATTGCGGTCTAGTGCTAGTTTATAATTATTAAAAAAATAAATAAACATGTACTTAAATAAGCTACATACATATACATACTAATACAATAATTTATACAATAATAAAACTTGTGAGAAAGGTGTTGAGATGACCCTATCCTAATTATTTGCAAATTAACTCTGCAATTTCCGCTTAAATGCAAACCGACTAGTCGCCATCCTGATTATTTTTTTTTTATAATTATAAACTAGCGCTTGACCGCAATCCCACCTGATGGAATACTATACTACTTCCTATTATTATTATACTTCCTATTCACTAAAAAAAACTTAGTGAATAGGAAGGGAGACGGCAGTTGAGCGAGGTGATGCAATGTTAAACTCAACAACACGATCAACGATGCTGCACCATAGGGAGATGATCTGGAGATCCCCCACGACCAAACTCCCGGCACAACAACATTTGGCGCATCATAACCGGTACACATCGCAACACAACTTCTCAGACCCGTCCTCCATACGGCTTCACCAGGCATCATGCCGGAACAGGACGAATCGCTTTTTCTGATTGAGATTCGCTCTTTGTAGGCATTAAGAAAAACCATTACTCACAAACAGTGCCCCCGATCAACGTTGTAATTCATTCAAGCGACTGTTATTCTCGTTACAGTGTAAACACTCAACTGTGGTGATAATTGACCACTAAGCTTACATTACATTCTTGTTCCACGATGGTCGAGAGACTCCCCTCGTGTAGATGAACCTTTAATGTCGTGCTACGTTCCTCTATCTTATCCAACCAATACCACTTGACCTTTCCCACTTCCGTATTACAAAGTAGTAAAGTCTGTAATGCCTTGGCATAGTAAAAGCTATTTTAGTGGTTCGTTTCTAAAGGCATGCATGGCTCATTTAAAATTCAATCGTATGGTTATGCAAACAAACCAGGCTATTCCAGGAACTTATATTGGAATACTGCCTGTAAAAACTTGTGACATTAGAAATTGTGCTTTTTTAAAATTATTTGTTTACTCTTGTGGCAAGTTTTTGAAAGATTTCTATACTACTTTTCTTCTTTTATCCGACGGTTTGAAGGAAATTACTAATCTTTTGATAAATTATATTTTTTCTATTAGACAGTTTTATCAATTATCATATCATCAATAGCTTGATAATTTAAAAGAGTATCCATGGAGTTTCTTGCCCGTTCTTCTCCATAGGTACCTACTCTTTGGAATGGGCGACTAGCTTCACCTTACTGACTGATCGACCTTCTGACAATTCAAAAGTGCCTGTAACTGGTTTATTTGAAATAAATGCTTTGATTTTGATTTTGATCCCACGATTGGGCAAAGACCTTGCCCATATTCTTCCATATTTTTTTTAACAAATAATAAACTTGTGCTTGACCGCTATCCCGCCTGAAGGTAAGCAGAGATGCAATCGTTGATGGTATAGCGCACTAGTTTATTAAGAGCCTATTCACTCGAGCCTTGAAGATAATCATCAGCGTTTATTCTGGTTGCATCCGCGGCTTTCGCCTTGAAGCCCGGGGTCCGCTTTCTTGCTCAATTTCCTCCCATTCGCGCTATCTTTAGCACTCTAGCCTTGAAGATGAAGACACTTAAATTGTAGTCCGATGGAAACACCGGAGCTGGCAAATTATTCCAGTACCTCGATGAACGCGGTATAAAAGAAGAGGCGAAAAGCTTCTTTCGGTTCGTCAACAACGTAAGGGTGGAAACATGCCGGACGACAGATCGTCCGATGATTGAGCGGAGATGGGGGAATTCAATTCATAGAATACCCTCGCACACTGTCCAAAATACATCCTACAGAACACCGACAGTTTGGCTTTTGGCTACTCTTCGCCTGTGCTCCAGGGTTTGGAGACTGTTCCTCTATCCTTGTGCTGTGTCTTCTTCATAAAATCGGTCAGGAAGGAGTCCAAATCGTCATGCAAGCGCTTCTCGATGACATCGTCTATATCTCGGTACCCACTATGTATCGATTTTGGCTCGTTTGTTTGATGCGTCCTACAAGTGTGACTCGCCTGTTCCAACGTTGGCAATACCTGTCTTTAACCGCATAGTTATGTTGCGAATTAGGTTGGTGAGTTTAATCTATACTATTATATTAAGCTGAAGAGTTTGTTTGAACGCGCTTATTTCAGGAATTACTGATCTGATTTGAAAATTCTTTTTGCCTTTAATACCCTATTAATCCAGGAAGGCTTTAGGTTAAAGCCTTTGTTTGTTTGAACGCGCTAATCCCGGGAACTACTGGTCCGATTTGGAAAATTCTTTTTGCGTTAGATAGCCCATGTATCCAGGAAGGCTTTAGGCTATATAACATCATCACGCTGCGACCAATAGGAGCGGAGCATAACAAAAAATTATAATGTATGCTGTATATTTTGGGGTTAAAATAAAATGTTCAAATAACTAACTCCATGCGAACGAAATTGCGGGCAGCCGCTAGTCTTAAAACTTACTATGCTCAATCGTTCTTAAACAAATCTTCTTTTTAAGGTGGGCAGTAATGATATACCTTCCCTCGCTTTGGGCCCAGCAGAAGGGCGTGTCAGACTTTTACTGAATAAACCCCATTCGTGTTCCTTTATTTGCCTGTGCCAGGGGCTACGGTAGGAACCTCTTTCGAACAATACGCGGTCCTGTCAGGCCCTAGCCGAACCTGTATTTATGTGCTGACATCTCTCACGTGCACGTGGAACATAACGCGCCTTCGACCCCATCCTGGCCGGGCGAGTTACCCATTGACCCCTTTTACCCTTTGACTTAGTATTCTTTGTGCAAATATTTGTATACATGAATATGAATATTTGCACTGGTCTGGTCGTACCTCGGAAAGCACGTTAAGCCGTTGGTCCCGGTTGCCATAAAACATCTAATGGCAGTCATTACGCGTTGTTGGTGCCCTCAAAAGTCCAACAATTGGTCTAACTGCAATGCTTCGATATCGACTTCGGGTATGGGCCGCAGTCGCCTCACGGAAAATATCGAAGTTTAGCCAAAATCGGCAGTTAGACTGGTAAAGCGGATCCCAGACTCCGAAGCTGAAAGAGCTTCGGTTGCGACTGGAATTAACGCAGAGATGATGATGATGACTTAGCATTCTGTGTTTTTTTTTTTTTGCCTGACTCCGAAGACTTACAATCTTGCCTAGACCTAAGGCTATATATAGACTTGATTGAGAATTGGGCTATCATTTACACAAAGATCTTTCTAAATCGGACTGTTGCTTCTACAGATAAGCTCGTTCAATTTAACGAAAGAAAAATAAGGAATTCCTTCAGCTTTATTATATTAGTACAGTGGATCCCTCGTAATCCGACAAACATTTTGTAGGACAGTGTCGAACTATCTAATTTGTCGGATTATAGAGTACCGCCTAAGTCAGATTATAGCCCGGATTTTTACAAAAGATTAGCACTTTGCCGGATTACAAAGTACTCATTTTCTAATCCGATAAAGTACTTATTTAATGATAAGATTCTAATGAACACACGGTATGCACACACCTGTAGCAAGTTTTAAACTAAGCTATTGAAATCAAAACAATACCCAATGGTTGCTGATGACTGATGCATGATTGAACAAGTTACAAGGTGTAGAATAGAATAGAATAGAATAGAATACTCTTTATTATGTACACCATATAGATTACAGAACATAAATAAAAATATTTTACAAAGGGTGACACAATGGGCGGTCTTATCGCTAAGAGCGATCTTTTACAGACAACCTTTGGTTGGAATTCTAAGAGGTAGGATAAAGAAATAGTGTAGGTAGTCTACAGTGTACTATTTACATAGATTTTACAATAAATATATACGTTAAGTGTATCATACTAGTTTAAATAAATTTATACATCTAATAAATAAATATCATACAAGAGCACATTAAATATAATAATATGTTTAAAGAGAGAGTTGGTGTACTTCTTCTTCAGCCTATAGATGTCCACTGCTGGACAAAGGCCTCCCCAAGACTTTCCACGATAACCGGTCTTGTGCTGCCCGCATCCATCGACTTCCCGCGACCTTCACCAGGTCATCAGTCCACCTTGTTAAGGGCCTCCCAACGCTGCGTCTTCCTGTACGTTGCCGCCAATCCAGAACCTTACTGCCTCATCGGCCATCGGTTCTACGAGCAATGTACTCTGCTCACTGCCAATTTTAGCGACTCGAAGAGCTATGTCGGTGACTTTGGCTCTTCTGCGGATCTCCTCATTTCTGATTGACAAGTTGTATGCACCACCACAATTATACTCGACGATAATAGTGGTGAAGTTGAAGTGAAAATCTACAAGTTGTAACTTGTTCAATCATGCATTAGCGAAGGTTATGTCAAAAAATATTCCACACCAATAAATAATTATAGACCTTGACGAACGGGTCCAATATATACCTATATTCTTAGACAGATGGATAAAGTTAATAAACCGTTGAAATAACTTATAACCGGAGGTAAAGTTTTATTGAAATGGAAACTACGATTTATCGAGCGTTTTGATGTCGAGTTTTATGGAAGAGAACTGAGTATTAATCAAACTGCCGTCAAATTGAAATTATGATATGGACACTTCGCTTGTGAAAGATTTTATGGCTAGAAAAGGGTGACTACTGATGATAGATGATAAATGACGTGACGTCTTATCGAGAAGTGTGGAACAAAACGCTAGTTTGCGTCGACCTCATTGAATCAGTCGACAAGTGAATTCGCCTATGTTGGAAATCAAAACAATTGACTGCCTGTATTGACAGTTATGATTTAACAAGCGCATCCCGCATACGTTTCGGTTCCTTTGGAATATTGGATTTCAATTGACCAGCTACCATCTTTTCTTTTGTTTTTTCTTTTCTTTCCTTTCCTTTCTTTAGCAGGCCCACTGATTACCTCTTGAAATCTCACAAACTTTGCCTTCTAATAATAGTCGTACAAATTTAGATGATGTGTTATTTTAAAGTGACTTTTACTGTTTTGCGATTTTGTACCCTTAAAACCCAGGTGAATCGAGCATGGAGCGGCTGCCAATCCTAAGGGACTGAAACTATTGACAACTCGCTTCGACTATTGTTTCACGCTGATATTGTTACAGAATAAACCGACTGCCCTTGAAGCTATTACATAATGCAGAAATGTAAACAAAAACTTATATCAAAAGCTTAGTGCATTTCTATAGCTTGCTAAACCATCGACGCGTTAGTTCGTTCCAGTTCAGAGCAAACATTCCTTTAAACGTAGTAAAAGTTTGTCGGTCGAGAAACAATGTGCAGTGAAGAGTTGTAGGGTGTTGGTTTGTTTCACTATTGTCAGTGCAAGACCATTGAAGAGTTATCGAGACTGGGAGCCGTTTTGTTACGTATGTGGAGCCTTTCCATGTAAGACTCAGGCAATATGTCCGCCGACTTTCATTGACAATCAACTTTGAGGCTCTGTCTCGTGGTCAGGAGACAACATTGTGCTCCCGGCCACTGTAGGCGCAGGCTTGCAGGCGGGCTAGGCCCAAGTCATCGGCGCGTTTGCTTCACGCGCGGCTTAAAGAGCATGTTAGCACATCGTGATAAGCTTAGCGAAGACTGATGCCTGTCAAGGCTGCGGGTTGTCCGAAACAGATAATGTGGATTTGGCGCACAGGCAACTGAAGGAACACGGGTTTTAGTCAGTACAAGTCTGACACGCCCTTCCGGTTAGCCCAGAGCAGGAGAGGTCATTTGAGATGATTTCTCCTCTCCTCCTCTGACATTTCTCTGAGGCGCGCGTGAAACATAACGCGCCGTCGACCCGGGTCTGGTCCTTACCGGGCGGCGAGCTGCCCACGGCTCGCCACCCGCAAGCCCACGCATACAGCGGCCGGGAGTTCAATGTTGTCTGCCAACCAAGGCATCTCCTGCGGCGGGTAAAGGCGTGTGGGCGCTGCCTCTCAGACCTTAAGTCCTCTGATGACCTGTAACCGCTGCACAAGATCCACCAATGACAGCGGGGTCTAAAGACTTATCGCGCTTTTCGAGACACAAAGGGGTTTTGGTATATAAAGATGGTCACCCATCCATGGCCTAACTGCGGCAAGCGTGCTTAACCTGATTGATTTACCCGTGCGGCTGTTATTACTTCGCCAAGATACCCTCCGCTTGGAAATAACGGAAGGTTATGTCGGATTCCTGTTCCGTGTGGTACCGGGCTTAGAATAGTACCAACCCATATTCTCCCCTGGGTGTCGTAAGAGGCGACTAAAGGAACTCTCACCAGAGAAATGGGCAGCAGTGCTTTTCCTGTGTAATAATAAAGTACTGCGATCCCCAACCCGCCTGCCAAGCGTGGGGATTATGGTAATGCCCGCCAATGAAATGGAAGCCTTGGGGGAGGCCTTTGCCCAACAGTGGACCTCTATGGGCTGAGAAGAAGAAGAAGAAGATGTCGGACTCCTACCGACCAAAACCCCACTAATCCATCGAGTACCATGAGATGGGGGCTCTGGAGATACTAGTACATTCGCCGCACCCCCGCCTGGTACCAGCCCGCCATCCCTAAGCCATCACCAAGTGCGGCCGATACTACGACCGCACAGCCTATCACGAAGACGCACATACTGCATGTCCCCTCCTTGTTGAGCCTTAGCGCTCGAACACCCTAATTACGTAACTTATTATTATTACTATCAGTTGGAATGGAATCATTTCGAAGCATATTGCTAATCCATTGCCCCATATGATCGAAAATGCGTCTGCGCAACAATGTAATTAACGCAAGGAATGTTGTCGAACTATTAAACTGAAATCCTTTGCTACTGATAGTGTGTTTTTCATCTCCTAATATTTCAAAGTAAGTTTCTTTAACTTATTATATCGGCTTTTCGTTTGTTTCGTAATGTTGATTAATTTATTGCACCTCAGAGAGTTTTGATCAAGCATGTTCAGGGTGAAAAGTTGATAGCTGAGTAGGTGTGGTGTGAGGAGATACCGTCGTAAATATATTAGAAAAGTTTCAGACAGGAACCCCTTGGTTAGGAAACCATATTCATATTTCAAAAAAGGTCAGAATTGAAATGTTCTTCAGACCCATTGATGTGGCTTAACTTATAATGTAATGTAAAGTGGCAAATATGACGAAGAAATTGTGGAAAAAATCTGACGAAATTGGAAATTCAAATTTGGGCCATTTCAAAAGGGGAAGACTTCTTTCACGGCTAGTTTCAGATAACGTAGAAGTTGTTTCTCATAAAGAGAATTTAGTCACCGCAAAATAACTAAGTAGATACTAACTATGGTAACATGATATACTATAATGTTCAGTCTTGAAATGATGTTAATTTTTAACAAGTATTATTTTTCTCAAATCTATTCAATGTTATTTTTCCAATTTTAATTTTTTATCCTGCTTACTTTATTTGTTACAAGCGACCCGCTCTGGCTTTGCACGGGTGCAAAGCTGATACTAATTACACTACAGAAAAACTGTGACCGTCCTATATAAAAACATAGTGGACCGCCGCTCCTGCCGCCCTGGCCGGTCGGTGCCGCCGCAAACGCTAGGTCCCGCAATTTTTAAATCTGCAATATCTTCGAAAATATTCACTTAAATCAGGTGCTGTGTGTATTTAATTTTTTAGACGCAAATTATCCTTTATAAGTCCCCTTTTATACTTTAATTAGTAATTAGAGGAGTTCTTACATGTTCTGCAAAATTACCAGAGCGGAGCGGCCCCCTTGCCCCCCCCCCCCCCCCCCACCAACATGTTATTGTTTTTCCATAAGAAATTTCTCAATAATATCCCGGAGTTTGGACATTGAGGGTGTGATAATCCGTGCCTTGTCAAGCCGCACTGAGCCCATATCTCTGCAGTCGCTTCGGATTTTCACATCGGACTATTATAGCGAGGGAAAAGACTTGCACTTTTTGTCGGTCACACTTTACGTCTTCGTTGAGATTAGCCTCCATGGTCACAAGTTGGATACAGCTTCGGGAGTTACAAAAAAAGGTAAAACGTAAGAAAGAAATATTAAAGATATTAACATACAACGACCTAGTCCATCAATACATCACTGACAGCTGTTGATGAATGAGATGGAATAGTTTTTGGTAATAATTTGGAAACCCTCCTACATAACTTTAAAGATACTGAAATATGAAATAAAATATTTTCATTTTATATTTCAGTATCTGATGTTGTATCATCAGTACAGTACATGTAGGTGTGTTTGGAATAAAACATACTTGACATAAAGGTTAAGAAAACTTGACAAATCTATTGCTTCTACAAACTATTTTGTTTACAACATAAGGTTACGATAACACTATTGTAGATAACTATGTTCATTTATAATAACATTATAAAAGCTAAGGTACTGCTGAATGTCGATTCTCTAGTTTATAACCTAAATTCAAGTTCAGGGTCTTTTCTTTCTATTTTATTAAGAAAAGCAGAAGATCATATTAGTTTGGAAAAATTTTACGTTTTTAATCGCCAAGATTTTAAGCACGTCCAAACTGTATATGGTTTATCTTAATTTGACAGAATTAAAAGTTTTCTGTTCTTTTCTTATTGAAATAGAAAATTTAAACTACACCCAATGTAAATAATACAAAAATTTCAAGAAATTTGCGCACGAGTTTATATTCACACCGCAAAATTAATATTGGATGACATGATAATGACACAACGGGGACACTCAAATTTTATACTTGCTACCTTTGGTGTTTTTTTTTTATTATTATAAATAATATAGTGCCTAACCGTAATCCCATCTGATGGTAAGCAGTGATGGTATTGTTGATGGTTAAGCGCGGTTTAATCAAAAAAACTGAGTGAATAGGAAGGAAGACGGCAGTTAAACCCAACAACATGACCCACGATGCTGCGCCAGAATGAGATCAATCTGGAGACCCGACCAAACTCCCACAACTGGCGCATCGTACCCCCCACATCGCAACCCAACTAGTCAGACCCGTCCTCCGTACGGCTTCACCAGACATCATGCCGGAACAAGAATGTAACATATTTTAGTTTATTAATAGTTTTAACTAAGTTAGGATATTATTAATTATTTAAATTCATTAATTAGGTTTAAAGTATTTTTTATTGTTATAAACTAGTGCTAGACTGCGATCCCGCTTGATACAAAAAACAGTAAACAGTGATGCAATCGTTAATGGTAAAGAGCACTGGTTTATTGAGAGCCTATTCACTAGGTCTAGCCTTGAAGACACTTAAACTGTAGTGAGACAGAAAGATTACAACGAAAATTAAAAAATTAAAAAAAAATAAAACTTAAAAATGTAGCAACATCGACCTTCTTTGGGCTAGAATATGATCTCAAATCAGAAAAGTTCATGACTATATTTTTTTTTTAAATAATTTATTTTATGACCATAGATACAAGTCCTTCAGTCGAATACATAAATGGATTTTAACTTCGTAACTTATCCTAACTTAATTTAACCTAACCTATCTCCTTTCGTTTCCCGCGTGAGCCGACTAGGAGGGGTTTGGTGTAAAGTCATGATGTGGCCACTATGCTAAAATATTTCAATATTTCTAAATCTAATCTAAGGAAGGAAGACGGCAGTTGAGCGAGGTGATGCAATGTTAAACCCAACAACACGACCAACGATGCTGCGCCAAAGGGAGATTGATCTGAAGACCGTCCACGACCAAACTCCCAACAAAACAACATTAGGCGCATCGTACCCGGCACCCATCGCAACACAACTGCTCAGACCCGTCCTCCGTACGGCAGTTAAGTTTAGTAGTAGGTAGTAGTAAGTCTAGTTTTGCATCTAAACAACCCTCATACTTATTTAAAATATTTTGTTTTTTCTAAACTAAAATTCGTCAAGTCGTGGTGGCCTAGTGGTTAAAACACCAGCCTCTCAAGTATGAGTGTGCGGGTTCGATTCCAGGTCAGGCAAGTACCAATGTATTTTTTTTAAAGTTATATGTACTTTCTAAGTACATCCTGGGCACCAATGACTGATTACAATACGAAGGAAAACATTTTAAGGAAACCTGGACTTTAAGTCTGAAATCACCAACCCGCATTGAGCAAGCGTGGTGATTACGTTCAATCCTTCTCTGTGTGAGAGGAGACCTGTGCTTTGCAGTGGGACGATAAAAAGGTTGTTGATAAATCTCATACTCAAGTTATTGTAACTTAAACTCATTGAAATCAAGTAAATTATTCAACTAATTAAAATGTATACTTTATAAGTTATTGATCTTGGGCTGCAATTGTTACAAAGGTGAGGATATTGCTTGCAGAACCGATGGCCGATCTGGCAGTAAAGTTCTGGAGTGGCGGTTTCAAACATGGGGGGAAGGGTTATGACGGCATAAGAGAGCATCATGTCGTTTGCTATCACGGCATACGTGTCTGTCTTATCCCCAAGCACGCCAAAAGATATTTCCTATCAAACTGTGACGTCACTTTTTCACAGCGATCGTAACAGAATTCAGCGTCAATCTCTTCAAATCGCTTTAAGCGGACATTACAGCTTTCAAACTGACATTTAATCTCTCATTTACTGTACTTTAACAGCCTGTTATACTGTGTTAACTGCTAATAGAATGTTAAGGGTCATGGCGGCCGACAAGTCATAATTGTCTTTTTTATGGTTTCATACCCAAATAATGAAGCTGGAAACTTATTAATCATCTTATGCTGTCTACCCTATAATTATAGGCCTGTTTATTTTGAATTATAATAAGTAGTCAGTTCGCATATGGACAGAATATATAGCCTCGACCATGGAAAGTAGTTTTTCGGTGGTAGGCGATAATATCGGCTGCACCCAGAAGTTACCACCCACCAGACAAAGTCTTGTCGCCAAGCAATTCATCGTGTTCCGAGATCATGTCTGGTGAAGCCGTACGGAGGACGGGTTTGAGGAGTTGTGTTGCGATGTGTGTCGGCTACGATCGCCAAATGTTGTTGTGTCGGGAGTTTGGTCGTGAAGGGTCTCCAGATCAATCTTCCTCTGGCGCAGCATCGTTGGTCGTGTTGTTGGGTTACCTCGCTCAGTTGCCGTCTTCCTTCCTATTCACTAAGTTTTTTAAGGGAATTAGTTTAGTAAACTAGCGCGCTTTACCATTAACGATTGCATCACTGCTTACCATGTTATTATTTTTTGCTTGGATGGGAAGTCATAAAATGACTTCTCCCGCTCTGGGCGTAGCGGAAGGGCGTGTCAGACTTTTACTGACTACAACCACCCGTGTTTCTTAACTTGCCTGTGTGACGGTCAGGGCCACGGTTTTTTGTTTAACCAACCCGCAATCCTGGCCTAGGAGGCATCGGTCTGCGTGGACCCCATCACGATGTGCTGACATCTCTTTGAGGCGCGCGTGAAACACAACGCGCCGTCGACTCGGGCCTGGTCTTTATCGGGCGGCGAGCTGACCACTGCTTACCGCACGCAGGCCCGCGCCTACGGTGGCTGGGAGTACGGCGTCGTCTCCCGACCAGGGCGTCTTCTGTGGCGGCTACGGCCTGTCATGCACTCTTGCTCCGGACCATGGCCTGGACCAGGGTCGGACGCGAGAGATCGTCGCCGATCGCCGCTACGAGGACACGGCGGTGCTCTACGCAAGCTAGGCAGACCTCCACAGTATGCTCCACCGTATCCTCAGGGCGATCCACACAATGGTGACACCCTGGCGTTTCCTCCCGCCTTACACGGAACAGGAACCTCCCTAAACTACCGTGTCCGGTGAGGACCTGCTTCAGGCACCGTGGCGCCTCTCTAGTTCTCCCTCTCCACTCCTCAAAGAGGGGACTTACCGCCGCTAATGTGGCGTGCCCAGCACTGGGTTGCGACAATCGCACTCTCCATGTCGCTATGAGATCGCGCCGGAGCTCTGTCCGCCGTACCGTGATTTCTCGCGGCAGCGGAGTTCTGCCCCAGCGTTTTGCCTCCCCTCGCCACTCCCACATGTGGGCGAGGGCTTTGGCCTCCAGATCCCATGTCGGCAATCCGGCAAGTAGGCTCACTGCCTCAGCGGAGACCGTGCGGTATCCCCGGACCAGCCGAATGGCCATGACCCTCTGGGACGCGGTTAGGCATCGGGCTGGTCGCTTCCTTAGCGATCGCGCTCACACCGGTGCAAGACAAGGTAGGGGCCCTGCGGTCAATTGACCTTTACCCCCGTAAAGGTCAATTGACGACGAATTATCTATCAGAAAGAAATACAGCTCCAAGAATCTGTCATGGAAATGTAACCGAGGAAGTCGTGCTCTGCAAAAGACAGCCATGAAAGACAGTAATTATATTAATAATTAACAATTTATCAGAAAATAAAAATAAACTGTCGTGGACTAGATAGGCGTGACTGGTTAATTTTGAATATTATGATCTGTTTTGTGTCAGTATCAATTGCCCGTAAATTACTTTAATAGTTTTTGAAGTCAATCAATCGATCGGTATTCGGATAAATTATGATTTTTATTAAGAGTCGGTAACCCTATGGAGCGAATGGTAACACCGACTGGAGTTGCGTTTGACATAGCGAGCGACCGTTGGCGCATTCTTAATTCTTTGCTCAAGCTTCGATCAAGTGTATGATGGACATACCCAAATCCAGTGACTTTTATCTGTTTTAATCTGAGATTATCATTGTAATCCCTTAATATTAAAGTGATCTAAGTGTCTGTACAGTTAAAATAATTAGAAGCGAACATCACACTATAGTTATTCTCCAACGTTTTCACGAAATACCGCATACGATGGATGCTCATGAAATGAGAAGACACCTCAATTATCCGGAACTTTGGCCCCGCCTTCCTGACGTTTTTCCCGTTGTAGCGATCATGGTGTCGGCCACGCTCACGCGAATTCAATGCTTTTCCCCATCCAACAAAAGTGCTCAATGTCGTAAAGAAATTTTCTCTTTAGAAATTGTTTTCAATGTTTATTTAATCCTTATCTTTACTAATATTTTAAATTGGAAAGTGAGTTTGTTTTTTGTTTGTTCCGCTTTCACGGCGTAACTACTGAACTGATTGCTTTGAAATTTTGCAGACATACAGTTAGAAGTCCGGATTAAATAATAGGATACTTTTTATTACGGAAAAAAATTGATATTCCCGAGGGAAAACAAAAAAATTGTTAGCTTCATACCAGTTCGGTGGTAGATGGCGCTGTGTGTCGTTTTAAACACATGTAAACTTAGAAGCCAAATGATACTATAATTAATCCCTGAAAATGAGGAAAAAAGCGCGATATAACCGAATCCCACGCAGGTGAAGCCGCGGGCGAATAGCTAGTTACACAATTTGTAAAGAAAACCTCGTCCGACCCGTAAGGATATGAAATTTTACATAATCATCATAGTAACGATACTAATGAATGTTGAAATAATGTTTCTTTTCTGCGAATTAATTCCAACTTCCCCAAAATTTGGTATTTTTTAAGAAGTGGCAACACCATTTTCGTCGATATTATGAGCGATGGGACCGCATACTGCGTGCCCTGCCCCCCTTTCGCACGTGCATGTATTGCCTACCGCACATGTATTAAGTAAGCTCCTTTTGCGAAATATTTTTTTTTCTTTTTGGGATTTTTTTTAAAATCTAGCCCGGTTTTGTAGTTCAGTTCATTAGTAGAATCAGTTATCGATACCTAAGAATACCTTCACGGATCGGACAGGGTTTTCTATACATGTTGTATAAAACATGGTAATACGAAACTTCATAGTGCACCAGTCTAACTCGTGCTTGACCAGGTTTTTATGTAGATTTAAAAAATATTGCTCTTCGCCCACGAGTTTGTTTTTAATTAAAATGTAAAAGGTTTTGGTATCCTAAATATATAAGGGGCGAAAAACAAATTATGACCCGTAGGTGTCATAAAAACTATTAAAATAATTTCACGTCACGTATAGGTGAGGATATTTTTTGGACTGTAAATAAACGTTACAATAGATTGTTCTTATTTTATCTCATTAAATTGTTTTTCTTCAATATAATTTACCAGCAGAATACCCTCTTAGAGAGATGTTATTAAATGTATGTACAGACGACAGTACATGAAGCTACCAGCAGATTCCTTTATCCGATTTTCAGCTTTATCTGTAAAGCATTAAGGCTCAAGGTTGATTGTGAATATCTGACAGTTTCGGGTAGCTTGACCTGCTGTCGTCCGTACATCATAATATTCTTGCTATGATCATAAATCAGTAATTGTTCCGTGAGAGAGATTGACATTGAAATTATAATTATATATCTAGCCTATACTATCTATACTAATATAAAGGTGGTGCTGACAATACGACAATAAATTAAACATCGTGTACCTCTACACATTCTCAGTCTGCCCATAAAAAATTATATAAATATGTCCATTAGTTTAGTCACAGGAAATTATTTTTCATTTTTGACATTTTCTACATGATGTACATGTTGATAAGGAAGCGCTTACAGGTTAATGAGCGCCGCATCCTTGCGGTACCAAACTTTAATAATAATGGCGCGAAAAAAGCAAGTCGATACAGGATCTCGCTGTCGCCGATCGGAGGTTAGTGAACCAATGTTTTTTAAAGGATGTTTTTGAAACTAAATCGCATAAAATTGCAAACGGAATACCGTTTGCAATTTTATGCGACTTAGTTTGTTTGAAATTTTCATTTTTTATTTTTGATGCCAGGTTTTTTCTATAGTTTAGGATTATTCCTATGAACCAGCATTGTCCGTGTTTTCATTTATTGTCGTATTATCAGCACCACTCTGTAGACTGATTATAGTGATATGCCTGACAAAAAGAAAAACTTTAGGAAGTCAAGAGTTGGCATATCTCTTCACGCAGGTACAGTATACCCCAAAATAAAACGCGACTGAAGGTTAGCACAAAACACCACTGAACCAGCATTCTTCGTGTTTTCATTTATTGTCGTATTGTCAGCGCCAATCTGTATAAAGCCAGTGACGCAATCGTTGATGGAAAAGTGCGCTAGGTTATTAAGTGAAGGAAGATGACAGTTGAGTGAGGTGAAGCAATGTTAAACCCAACAATACGACCAACGATGCTGCGTCAAAGGGAGATTGCTCTGGAGACCCTCCACGACCAAACTCCTGACACAACAACATTTGGCGCATCGTATCCGGCACATATCGCAACACAACGGCTCAGACCCGTCCTCCGAACGGCTTCACCAGATATCATGCCGGAACATCCACTAAATAGTGGAGAAATACTTATATTAAACAAAATAAATGATTGATTGATTGAAAAGCTAATATTAATAGATTGGGGTTCCTTAACTTGCGCGTGTTTGCCTTGCAGTTGGACGCTTTTTTATACTATCATGTTCAAGTATCGATAACCATCTTGCCGAGTTTCGCTAGCGGATTAATTTTAACCTCGTATAGTACGAAAATAGCTCACAGCAGTTTACTTAAAACGATAAATCATATAATCAGGTTTACTCACTATTTTAAAGTAACAAAAGTTATTTAAACTGCTCCTAAGCATCAGGGTTTATAACAAGTTAAATCTACAACTTCGCTTCTATCGGTAAAATCTACTTGAAACATGTTCTATCTGTGATCTCGTTCAGTCGAGACCCAGGTAAATTGTTAGAGCATCGTAGTATAAGAACCCTGCATAAGAAAAAAGGGAATAAAATTTCTCGTGACCAAAAACTTAGCTGGCTTTGTATTGGATATTTTTTCTCTGATCGATCGTAAAATTGATAACATTTTGCACTGTCGTTTTGGGACCGACCCCCTCTTCCAACGGTTCCAACGCACTGACATAATGCCAGTGTTTTGATCGATCATCCTGTTATATTAAGGCCTGAATTCCTCTTACGTTGAGATCGGTCGAGTACTGTATATGGCAATGGGCGCTCCGACCGGCAAACGCGACAAGTATGATTGTAGGCGCTGATAAGTGAGACCGCTGTGTGATACATGGCGCAGAGCAACGTACGCGCCACTGACGACAGCTTAACAGTATGGTCCTATATCGAATATAATATATATTCGTACGTGACCGATCAGCGCTGGAAGAATGCAAGCAGTTGAGCGAGTTGATGCAATTTTAAACTCACCAACACGACCAACGATGTTGCGCCAGAGGGAGATTGATCTGACCTTCCACGACCAAATTCCCGACGCAACAACATTTGGCGCATCGTACCCGGCACCACCAGACATCATACCGGAACACGACAAACCGCTCGGCGGCAAGACTTTGTATAGTGGGTGGTAACTTCTGCCGACAGCCGATGTTAAGGCCTACCCTACCCTACTCGGTTTATAATAAGAATGAATTAACATTTGGAATAATTTTTAACCCGCTATTCCCACAGGAATCGAAGTTTATGCATGTAGTCTCGGGCAACAGCTAGTAAGAAATAAATAAATGAAACGGATTAACAGAAAACTAAACAACTTAAACTAAAACAGTTTTAGTTTAAAAGATTTAACAGAAAACAGACTTAGTTCAATCTCATCCCGCTCATGTCTCAGTAATTGCTCCTCGTGTCTTATCTCGTGACGCTATAGAATCTAGAGCAACTCTAATGTCCACAAATTAACTAAGAATGTGGAAACATTAGCTTTTCTATACAACGTAATTTTTTCTTTATGCTAAACCTGAATATAGTTTGTTCAGAATAAGCAACTGAATCGATTCCAATCATTTTTACACCATGTTATATTTTTTCCCAAATCCATTCAGAAATTTTTGCAGTGTGGTTACCGAGTGCACACAGCTGACGGTATATCATAGTACTAAGAACACAGTGAGTCCCAACTTCAGTGGAAACACTGACCACTTTTCACTGCTCTTCACCGCCACTTTCCGCCCAGCTCCGCGTCAATGGAAACGCGGTCAAAGAGGTACAGAAGCGGCGTCACGCGTTCTAATACAAACCGCAAACCTTTTCTTTCTAACGTCTTTTATCTGTTCTGTGGAATTTTAGATCTGGGTGACCTTATTTACTGATCCCAAAAAGGTGCACAAAGTCGCTCAAGTATCTTCACTTCTAAAAATATTTCAATGGTAGGACCCCGATTATCCGGACTAATAGTTGTCGGTAGGCATCCGGGTAATCGAAAGTCCGAATAATCCAATTTATGAAGAAATGCTGGCTTTTTCTATACCTATGTAGTATGTACGTATGTATGTGAAGTCGGGTGTTTATTATAAAGAATACATCAGTGAAAATCAACGTTTATGAAGAAATTGTAAGTAATATACGCGCGGACGCCGCGGACGGCACGAGTGACGTGGCGTTATGCCAGTTCCGACGTGTTCATGTTAGAATAAACTCGACACGGTTGGCAGCCCGGATAATCGCAAATCCGGGTAATTGTGTGGCTATCATTTCTAGACTCGATCATACAACTCGTGCGCGTTTGGCGCTCTCATTGGTTGAGAGTTCTTACAACCTTGAACCGGTCCAATCGATGAATCAAACGCGGTCGATATCCATAGTCGAGTCTTTGTAATGAAAACTCATAGTAGTCACACTGAGGTCCGGATAATCGGGATCCAACCTTATTTCTAAAGAGTTAGGACTGACATGATTTTTGTTGACAAATTCACCAAATGAATAAAAACCATTATTTTAAATTGCTCGTCTAAGTTTGTTGGTTTTGCGTGTTTTCACTATGATCCCTAGAGATTGGCCGGCGCCATAGACACAGAACGGTTTATAAAACATATTCCATCGAATTTTGTTTTTACGTTCTATTACACAGTTACACTTCTTCTATTAAGTGTATATCATTTTGCATGTGTTCAGCTTTTACCCTTTTCAACCAGCCACGACGTCATAGCTTCTGATTAACATGCAAATGATGTTGTCTCAAACCAATCACTTGTCTATGGTGATATGTTTAGGATGGGTATATAAATATATACGTAGGGAGGATAATATGTGTTAAAGAAGAAAGAGTTATTTTTGTTAATAGTCGCTTCGCTTGGCAATATCGTTAAGTGGCTAATCGACTCTTCCACTACAGAACATTACTGCTCCATCGGTCATAGGTTCTACGCGCCCGCTCACTGCCACTTAATTTTAGCACCTGCGGATCTCCTCATTTCTAATTCGATCACGCAGAGAAACTACGAGCATAGGTCTTTCCATCGCATTTTGTATCACTCTGAGCCTTTGTATGAGACCCATTTTATGTCATTGTGCTTAAAAGTTCGTATTCTGCTAACTTCATAAAGATCTATCAATTATCTCAGTCGTCTCGTAATGGAATGGTGATAGAATGACATTGCCGTGTTGCCATCATTGTAAAACCCGTTAGTAGAAATGATTTTCTTTTATAAAAGCTACTACTGAATTTGAACATTTATTAATACGGAGTGGAGTGTCAGTGATTGACCACTGGAAAGTCATAATATCGTTAGTAGATTACAAAACTTGACGATCATTACGAGTTCACTGATTGGCCATTCTGACACTATTGTATTAACAGACTAGAGCGCCAGTATGATGATCTATGTACTGGCCAACGAATTAGCATTGCTATCCAACCTGGCAAGACTGTGGAGGCATGAGGAACAGGGAGTAAAGTTCACTCATCCTCCATAGAAAAGGGAGGATCCTCCAACTAGACGGGTGTTATGTCTGGCGGGCACTTGCCCAACGGTTGAAATTGGGAAGTTGTATATATGCTAGTGGCACGGTAAACTATGATTGCGAGATGTAGAATTCGTGTGACGTCAGTATGACGCGTTATTCCATGTGGTGTTTGTAGGTACCGCTACAAGACTATTAGCTTTTTGGGTACTGTTCCTGTTAATAGCGATACGGGCTTTTTTTTGATGCCCTATAAGTGTAATGCCTTTTTCTTCAATTTTTTATTATTAACTTGTAGTTTTAATTTTTAACTAATTACTAACTAGAATTTTTCACATACATACATACATAATCAGTCTGTAATATTTCCATTTTTGGGATACGCGTCCTCTCGGTCAGAGGGAGTGGGCCGCTTTATATAACGCCGGCCCAGAGCAGGTTGGTAGATGTGTTGTGTGTTTTCGACTTTTGTGGCTTTAGTAAAGCGCCTGATGGGGTTCGAACTTACGACACATCTTGTAGGTCGATACCACTGCTGCTCTAAGAATTATTTGATACCATGTTATTGTTTTGATTTTTATATAAAGGGTGCCTCTGACATCGACGCACAAACGAGTACCATGGATCCAGCACATGATTCTGAACCCCCACAGGTGGAATTTTTCGTCGGTTTTTTCCTGATTTAAAAAGAATTAGGTATATGCTGTTTTTTTCACTTTAAACCGTTCATAATTGCTATACTTTTATAACCCAATAAGATTTTAAAGATTAATTCGCTAATTATACAAAAAAGCGCAATGTGAACAAATCTAGAAAAACTATCCTATCAGCTGATTTAATAGAGTTCACATCAGGGTCAACGTCATACCCACAAACACGCGGCGGCACGCTTGCAATGTTCAAAGGCTGAGCCGACGCATTTTTATAAACACTGTTATTTCTGTAACCGCTCATTAACGATATAAATGACTATCATAATTTTATTAGTGGCATGCGGTGTAGCCTTTTCGCGAAGTTTGCGTTACAGATACATCCTGTATAAACTATTTTACCTAACTCTTAATACTAATCTATATATTTATTATACAACGTTATTTTTTGTTTGTACCAAACGATAAGCAACAAAAAATAAGCAACTGAATCAATTCCAATAATTTTTACACCATATTATATTTTCTCCCAAATAAATTTAGAAAATGTTGCAGTATGGTTACCGAGCGTCCCACGTCGCTTATGATAGATTATAGTACTTGCGCGCACGTAACAGCTGACGCCAGAGATCAACGCGCTCGCCCGCCCGAGCGGAGCTTTGACCATATTTTTGTTCGGACAACTAAGTAGAATAGCAAGCTCATATGTTTGTGGTTTTGATTTTATCTTTTTGAAATTTTGTATTCTTTAGTTCTTTACTTAAATATACTAGACACGTGTTTCGGGTTTCCCAAAAAAAGAAAATAATGTTGTATACATAAATAATAAATATTATCACTACAATCATAGCGCATCAAAAAATTAAAGCCTAATATATATTTCAAAGTATGATTTCACAATTTCTTGCAAGTCGCCCATACTTCGAATACTCTTGTCACCCGCTTTCTTCAATCCGTCGATATAGTAGTGTTTTTTCTTCTTTACATGTCCTTTTTATTTCTTCTTCCATCCCACATCACATTTGGATGTCACTGCACACATAGTCACACAGACACGTTAGACACTTCTATCACAGCGTAGGTCATACGTGTTTTCTACAATAGATTAATCTAACTACTATTAACGTTTATAGTGTTTGTAGAAACCTATTTACAGAAAAATAAGTAAAGTAAAAAGTAAAAAATTGTTTACTTTTCCACATTAATTATAACATAATTTTCTCGGTGGTAAGCCATAACATCGGCCGCTGGCAGAAGTTACCACCCACCAGACAAAGCCTTGCCGCTAAGCGATTTGTCGTGTTCCCGGCATGATGTCTGGTGAAGCCGTACGGAGGACGGGTCTGACCAGTTGTGTTGCTATGTGTGCTGGGTACGATGTGCCTAATGTTGTTGTGTTGGGAGTTTGGTCGTGGAGGGTCTTCAGATCAATCTCCCTTTGGCGCAGCATCGTTGGTCGTGTTGTTGGGTTTAACATTGCATCACTTCGCTCAATTGCCGTCTTCCTTCTTATTCGCTCAGTTTTTCTGAGTGACCTATTCACTCTTAATAAACTAGTGCGCTTTACCATCAACGATCTCATCACTGCTTACCATCAGGCGGGATTGCGGTCAAGCGCTAGTTTATAATTATTAAAAAAAAAAAACAAGGTATCTACTTACAAAATAAAATATAAATAAAGTGGACTGTAGCCTAAACTAAGGCGGCCCTGTATTTCATAACCCCAGGTCTTCCTCCCGCATGAAGTAAGTTATTTTATTTGAATTCAAGAGTTATACTAGAGGTGTAGGTAATTGTTTGAGCGAGCGCTTGTATGTGTTGTGAGTGTATCTGTGTTATTGTGTGTGTGTTCATATTTGTGCATGTGTATATTGCGCAAACGCAAACACAACCTCCTTTTTCATATTATAAACTAGTGCTTGACCACAATACCACCTGATGGTAAACAGTTATGCAATCGTTGATGGTAAAGCGCGCTAGTTTACAAAGAGCCTATTCACAAAAAAAAAAAAAAAACTGGGTGAATAGAAAGGAAGACGGCGGTTGAGCGTGGTGATGCTATGTTAAACCTAACAACATGACCAATGATGCTACGTCAGAGGGAGATTGATCTGGAGACCCTCCACGATTAAACTCCCGGCACAACAACACTTAGTGCATCGTACTCGGCACATATCGCAACACAACTGCTCAGACCTGTCCCCCGTACGGTACTTTTTACTTTTGTAAATTCTGTAATGCATAACCGTTTTAACTGTTATTTTTAATAAATAAAATAACCTACGAAATTTGGCTATTCTATACGTTTTTCTCAACCCTTTGGGCCCCTTTCAAGTTTGTCTAAGTCTCATTGTTTATCAAGGACTTAACAAAATAAACAGTCAAAGGCGTATTGTCTTCACCTGTAAAACAATTTAAGTAGCCTACTTAAGATAATAATGAACTCTGTAATTGATTGTAGCAAGTAAACGAAATTATATCCTTTCCATTGTATTCGTTTCACCCCCTCAGGGATTTTGAACAGGCCTACAGCAAATATGATAATGTAACCTTTTTAATTAATTAATTGTTTCAGTAAATAATATACGAAATGTGCGCATGTCTGTCAGGGAAACTCCTGAATCAGTTTCGATAATATTTTGTTTATAGACAGCTTGAATCATGATATAAGACAATAGCGTCGTTTCGATAGTTTACAAACTAAACTAAATTTAAGTTTAGTGCACCTTTTTCTATCTAGTCTGTTAAGAAAAGGACAGGAGATAAATATTATTTTACTCTTCTGCCTATAGAGGTGCACTGTTGGGCAAAGGCTACCCCAAAAGCTTTCCACGATGGCCGGTCTTGTGTTGCCTGCATCCGACCTTCACCAGGTCATCGCCGCCGCCACTCTAGAACCTTGCTGCCCCATCGGCCATCGATTTACGAGCAATGTGCCCCGCCTACTCCCACTTAATTTTAGCGAATCAAAGAGCTACGTCGGTGACTTTGGTTCTTCTGCGGATCTCGTCATTTCTGATTCGATCGCCCAGAGAAACTCCGAGCATAGCTCTTTCCATCGCCCTTTGTGTGACTTTGAGCCTTCGTATGAGGCCCATTGTGAGCGATCACGTTTAGTTTAGTCCTGTCAGCGGCTTATTGAAAGGTAAATAAAGGTAAGCGGTAAATTGATATATTTTAGTAGCCATATTTTTAATAACGTCTAGACGGTCTGTGGGGCGTCTTAATTTGACAGGATCATGCTGAATTTTTCTTCTGTCCTTTTCATAATGGAGGAGAAAGAAAAAGATGCGTTTAATTTTAATTAAGTTAAGACCTTTTTGTCGGTCGTTTAAGGGGTAGAATGGGGTGAATCCTGAAGCTTTTAGGACATTCCTAATATACGTGGACGATGTCACAGGCAATAAGTAGATCGAGTTGTAAGTTAATTTGTCTAAGTATAGGTTTTTTTTTTTAAATCGTCAAATAAGTGATGGTAAACTTTGCTGCACTATATTTTCTGACTAATTTTATTACACATTTAGTAATATGCTAATGGATTCCAAATTAGTTGAAATTAACTTTCAGTTAAATGTGTTTTGTGCTAACCTTCAGTCGCGTTTTATTTTGGGGTAGATACTGTACCTGCGTGAAGAGATATGCCAACTCTTGACTTCCTAAAGTTTTTCTTTTTGTCAGACCATAAAAATAAAAAGGTCAATCGTTAGTTTATAATGATAAAAAAAAGATCATATTGACCGTTGCCAGCAATTACTGTGTCTATTTTATATTTCACTTGCTGTCAATCTCTGTGTCGAGAGATGGAAATTAGTAAGACAACACAAATGTTTTTTTTTTTTTTCTTTTAGCTCGGCTTCTAAGGATCAAAGCGTGATGTTATATAAAAGTTAAACAGCCGAAGCTGAATGGTTGAAATTAACACCCAAACTTTTTTTTAACATATTGTTTGTACAATACGCTTCGTCTACAGATTTGTCACGAACGAAGTCGCTGGCGGTCGCTAGTATACTAGCGACCGCCAGCGACTTCGTTCGTGTGGAGTTAGTTATGCTCCACTCCTATTGGTCGCAGCGTGATGTAATACCCTAAAGCCTTCCTGGATCAATGGGCTATCCAACGCAAAAAATAATTCAAAGGAACAAACAAACTCTTCAGCTTTATATACGAGTATTAGTATAGATATAGGACCAGAGAAAGTGGGCGGCGATGTGTATTCAAAATAAGAATGTCATTATTTCTCATGTCTAACTTAATAATATAATAAACTAGCGGCTCGATACGTGCTTCGCTACGTATAAAGTGAAATAATAAACATTTTATTGGATGATCAAAATTATTTATTCAAACATAAAATATTTTTTTAATGGCTAGCAATTTAAAAAAAACAATACATTTAGATTATTAAATAAACGACTAGGGGTACCGACTCTCGAACAGGCAACATAAAGTTGGCCATTTGAAAAACACGATTCCTCCAAATTTAGACCACAAATATAAAATGTTTGCCCTTGGGCTTTCCTGATGAACATAGCAAATGAAAAACGCACAGGATATTGAAATCGTTTGAACTGAAATGTCATATCAGTTGGGATCATAGGGATACGTGGTATCAAACAAACTTCTCCTTTTGATTTACCAGTTAAGATCGTAGCTTCAATTAAATTTGGCAATAAGCTTTTCACTGCCTATCAGTACACAGTTCTAATGGATTATAAAATTGAAAAGAAAGTGGCATTGATTTATATATATAGATGAGATGATAATCCACCGTTCATTAAATTCATTTGTTACAAAAAATGTGATAAATAAAGAACCGCTTAACCAATTCTGTAACTAATTAGTCAAAACAAAGCATAAACATTTGGTTTGGATAGATGAGTCCGTTCTTGAGTTATAAAATTACAAAGAAAGTGACATTGATTTATACATATAGATAATACCACATCTCATTTTCTCTATATATGTCGCATCAATGTATGAACTTTTTCCAATTTCCTCTCAAAGGCAAAAGGAATGAATAAAAATATACAAATTCAAAGACAAAAATTCGAATATGAAATGTATCTGTCGACATATTTCGAAGATAAATAAGTCCTGTTCGTATATTGTGTGGTGACCGCTCGTATTTCCCTCCTATCTTGCTTAAAAATTTACATATTTTTACTAGACTCGATCGGTCTTTTATTTGACTTGGCAATACTTCGAGGCTCATGAACACTTTTCATTACTAATACGCTTTTATTAGATCCATCTGTATGTATGTTTGTTTGTTTCTAATAGACTTCTTTCGATTCGATTTTGATTCACTTTACAGGAATAGATTTGATTTTGACTTTGTCCACTTATCAAGAACCAATGTCAAAAAAGTAATTTGGTAAGTTCATCGCATAAATATATACCAATAATACCATAATAGTAGTTTATGAAACTGTTACATAATGAGGGATATTATATATGAACGAGTGTGAGTTTAAAAAACGAGTGAAGCGAGTTTTTTAATAGTATCACACGAGTGTGTAATACCTAATTATGTACAGTTTCATACACTACTTTATCTAATCTCATACATTTTAAGAAATAATAATAATCAATTACGTGTCCAGCGAAACACAACAACGACTTGCAATGCAAAGAAACGTATTTGGCGCCAAAATTCTGCACACTGCATCAAAGCGCACGCGCCAAAGCGCGCGCAGCCACAGACAAAAAAATAAGATAGTGCTATCTATGGTTTGTAATCTGTACGGTAATGAAAAAAAAATATTATAACATTATTTTGTTAGAGAAATAATATTATAATTTAATTTTTTAATTTCCTTTTGATATACTATGGGTAAAGTACGTCAATATAAACTCCTTTTTAGTTTTATATTTTTAATTTTTTGATATGAGAGTAGATAAAATACAATACTCTTTATTATGTACATCATATAAATTATAGAACATAGGTATGAAGAAGTTACAAAGGGTGACACAATGGGCGGTGTTATCGCTAACAGCGATCTTTTAGAGACAACCTTTGTATAGAATACCAAGGGGAAGGAGAAACAAATAATGTAGGTATTCTACAGTGTATCATTTACATATATTATACAATAAATATACGACGGGGAGGCCCCGGGTTCTACCCCGACCAGTTTATGATGGAAAACGTTCTTTTCCTGATTGGCCTGGGTCTTGGATGTTTATCTATATAATTATGTATCTATTATAAATATAGTATCGTTGAGTTAGTATCCCATAACACAAGTCTCGAACTTACTTGGGGCTAGCTCCATCTGTGTGGTTTGTCCGTATATATTTATTTATTTATCTTATAATAAACATCATACAACAGCCATTAAAGCATGATATTTTTTGTGTGTATGATAATGTTTAAAGAGGAAGGAAGTGCTGTTTTGTTTTGTAAGAGATGACACGCGTACCAACAATCTCTTACCATACGATGCTAAAGATCGCGGAAAATGGAGAAGAATGTGCAGGAAAGCGGACCCCGGGCTCCAACGGAAAACCGCGGATGCAACCGGGATAAACGCGAGGAAGGAAGTGCTTTTTTTATCATAGTTTTAAAAGTGTAAAGAGTTTGTGCACGCCTTACAGACCTATGTCTGTAAGGCGTGCACAAACTCTTTTAAGTTATTCTATATTATAGCCATGCTGCTTGAACGGTAAAGGATTTATCACGGAAACTAACGGAATTCATCAGAATCACTAGTATCAGGTTCTCCGATGTGCTCAGATATCTATTATATTGTGTGTCAAGACTCCCATTTTTTATATACCGGTACTTGTACATAATAAAGAGGTCAATGCATCGGCGTGCTATCATAGCATCTAAAACTAATTTATTTAGCACATCATTCTGAACAATTTCAATGCACTCTGCGGTGAAATTGTTAATTGGCTAAGATAAAATTCTGAGTATATAATAATATCTACCTAAACTTGACAATTACGACAGTGCAAAGCCTGCAAGTGTAATGGATCTAATTATTAGTTAATTAAGAAATTGTTTCCTACCAGTAAACGCAAGACGACGCCGCGACATAGATTATTTACTTAAAAATACTGGACACATGTTACGGGTTTCGCACATACAGAAATAACGTTTTATTTACTGTGTATTTTTATTGTAGCCTAAATTGTGTCCCACTGCTGGGCAAAGACCTCCTCTTTTTTCTTTCCAAACCTCCCTGTTTTGTGCAATATTTACCCAAAAATCACAACCACAACAATCGTGGTCTACCTCAACGGCGATTTTCTCCATCTTTGCCCATCTCTGGGGTTGCATTCGCGAGACGTGTCCAGCCCACTCAGACTTTAGCTTGGCTGTTTTTTCTCCAGCATTCGCTAGTTGAGTTTCGAAGCGAAGAGTGGTGTTTCTAACTCGATCTAAGTGTTAGATCGTTTAAAGTTGATGTAAACTTTTGAATACAATATCCAGTATTTAAGAGTCTGATTAAACTGTGAACTATCTGCAAACTTGCTCAATATTGTATTAAGTTCGCAGGTTCACTTAGCAAGATTTCTCAAGAGATGTTAAGATTTATAAGTATTGTATGATGAATTAAATTATACAGCTCTCAGTAGCATTGTGTAATTTAAACTTTGTTGGCCAAAGTAATATGACACTGGCTTCTCGTGTTTGTCTATGACACTAGGCATTCACGTGCGGCTGCTGTATTCTAGCTGGTCTTGTCGTTTAGTTACATGTACAGATTTGGCCGAGAATCAACGACTATTCGTTACAAGCTTGCCGAATGGGTGGGTAACCATGTCTCTAGTCTTTTATTCTTATAAATTTATTATTACAACACGATTCCATTGTCACTTCATTGTCATTGCACTTAAATTAAACTTAAAAGGTCGTAATTTGCTAAATTCTTAATGATCGATCAATTATCTCAGTTGTCTCGTAATGGAATGGTGACAGAATGATATTGCCGTATTGGCATTATTATAAAACCGGTTATGTAATAGAAATGATTTTCTAAAAACTAATATTCAATTTGAACTTTATATATATGGAGTAGAATGTCAGTGATTGACCGGTGGAAAGTCATAATGACGCTATTTTGTTAGTAGAATACGGAACTTGTCAAAATCGATCATTATAAGATCACTGATCGAAGATTCTGGCGATCTTACGTGTTATGCCTCAGAGGCTGGGAAACTACTAGTCCACACTGTCATTTGTAGATCTTAATTAGTCAGAATCCCTAAAGTCTAACAAGCCGTCATACTTAGAGGCATCCTATTAGCAAGTGACTGGGATGTGGGTATAACTCTTGTAAGTTTTTCCCTTAATTAAGTAATTTCAGGTAAGACTAGAAGCCAACCGCACCTACATGCGTCAGGTAAAGGTCAGATTGATTGTAGGTGTTAAATACATAATATGAAATTTAACACGAGTTAAAGTAAATTCACCTTGTTGTTATAATTAATCATCATCATCATCATTGTCAACCTTTTTATCATCCCACTGCTGGGCACAGGTCTCCTCTCATACAGAGAAGGATTGAGCGTAAACACCACGCTTGCTCAATGCGGGTTGGCGATTTCAGACTTAAAGTCCAGGTTTCCTCAAGATGTTTTCCTTCACCTTCAGTCATTGGTGTCCAAGATATACTTAGAAAGTACATATAACTTTAGAAAAGTTACATTGGTACTTGCCTGACCTGGAATCGAACCCGCGCACTCGTACTTGAGAGGCTGGTGTTTTAACCACTAGACCACCATGACTTATTTAAAATATTATATATATTTAATAATGAATTGCATATATTCGGTTGGATGTCGAGTTAGTATTTTAAAACAATTAATCTATGAACTTTAGAATAATCTTGTACAAGAAACCACATGAAAGACTAACTCGACAGAGAGTAAAGCTTTGAAATATGAGCTTTATTGATTAAAGATTCTGGGCAATATTACTCCAATCTCATCATGACAACGTCAAGTAATTTACTGACAACATGACCCAATTACTGTTCCTATCTAATGCCATACAATATTGAGTTTAGAAACAGAGTTTAAGGATAGATCTTAGAGAAACGGAGTAAATTTATTTTTTATCTTTTTGTATATAATAATGATATTAAAAAATGCAATTTATAAGTAAATAAAAAAAATGAAATAATATCAAAAATCCATAGCAGTCCTAATTGACTTTTGTAGTTGCCAGTAGGAAATAGGTATTTGAGAAAAACCGAGATAATCTTTTTTAAATAATTCGAGCATTCTTTGGAAACTGCTGCTCTAAAAACTGTGAAGAAAAGCATCGTGGGGTACCTGAAAATTAGGACCAAAAATTCAAAACGTGTGACATCTACCCGCTCCTCCTGGGGATGATGGATTACGGTCCCCTTCAGGGAGGAGGCTATGTGGGAAATTGCTACCTTGTTTAACTAACTACTTTTTGCATAATTTGCTTACTTATTATATTTATACACGCTGGAATGTTAATGGTTGTTTTCCCGCGGCAGAACGATTTGCTTTAAGGAGTACTTTCGATGAATAGAATAAAAGACAAAATTAAAAATATTTGTGTTATAAAATAATAAAAAATAAAAAATCATCAACTCGAAAAAGTGAGAAAAGTTAGTTACGCTACC
Source organism: Sesamia inferens (assembly GCA_037179545.1). Lineage (NCBI taxonomy): Eukaryota > Metazoa > Arthropoda > Insecta > Lepidoptera > Noctuidae > Sesamia > Sesamia inferens. Next base: position 6,551,465 of record CM073935.1, on the reverse strand, counting down.
TACAAGCTGTAGGTACTACTCGGAATGGGCATGAAACCGGCTCAATGGAAAGCAATACATTTAATGTTTAAACCATAATAAGCTCCCGCGCGCAGTTTTAGGGCATGAAACAGCTTATAGGCAACAATCCGAAAATTTAATGCCATGCCGACAAAAGAAAAAAATGTTTAAACCAAAAAAATCTGTCATATGCGTTAATAAGGTATAAAATAAATGTACCAATACAAAAAATTACCGCTCAAACTAGCATTCAAAAAACTACCGTTCAAAGGCGTTGCCGCTTTATAAATTTTCAAAGTAAAATAAGCTCTCGACTCTAGTGATACGACACAAAGTAGTCTGCGCGCAAAAATTACAAACAATTATCTTAAATAATAATTTTATTTTCGTGTTCAGTAAATTGCAGCTAAAAAGTATTTATGAAAATCGTAAGCTCGTAAAAGTATGAATGGATAATAGTTGAAGCACGCGGGTCAATGGCCCCGCGCCATTCAGCTGTAGATTATCAGAAGTTTACTATTGGTTCGTCGTAACTTTCGAGTTTTTTTATCACTATGTTAAATCTGCCATTTTATGTTTCTAATATTTTATTTATTGATGAAACGATTGTATTACTAAGACAAAACCGTTTCGCTGCGGGAAAACAACCATTACATACATACAAAGTTTTTTTTTGTTGATGCTAAACCTGAATATAGTTTGTTCAGAATAAGTAACTGAATCGATTCCAATCATTTTTACACCATGTTATATTTTTTCCCAAATACATTTTTTAAAGAAATTGTTGCAGTGTGGTTACCGAGCTCGCCACGCAGCTTGCGATAGATCATAGTAGTTCGCTGCCCGCGCAACTGTCGTCAACGCCAGAGGTCAACGATCGCCCGTCCGAGCGGAGCATGGACCATACTTTTGTTGGGACAGCCAAGTAAGATAACAAGCTCATAACTTTGTGGTTTTTCATGATAACTTTTTGAAATTTTGTACATAGATTCTTTACTTAAAAATACTGGACACGTGTTTCGGGTTTCGAATAAACAAAAAATAATGTTGTATATTTATTTATTTCGTCCTCCGTGGCGCAGTGGTCAACACGCCTGCCTGCGACGTGGAGGCCCCGGGTTCGATCCCCGGCCAGGTCATGATGGAAAACGATCTTTTCCTGATTGACCTGGGTCTTGGATGTTTATCTATATAATTATGTATCTATTATAAATATAGTATCGTTGAGTTAGTATCCCATAACACTAGTCTCGAACTTACTTTGGGGCTAGCTCAATCTGTGTGATTTGTGCGTATATATTTTTTATTTATTTTTATATATTTATGTAGGTATGTATAAATTTGGATATGTATGTACCTGTTTATCTATTTTAATGTGTTGTAAGTATAATATTTGTACCAACGTCAGTCCCATTTAATGTCCAGGAAAATTTCTGTCCATTCTTTGGTTGTCTGAAAGAGTTTGCATTAGCGATAAGGCCGCTCATTGTATATTGTGTAGTGTTGATTGTATGTTTTGAGTAACTTATGGTTTGGTGTACAATAAAGTATATATAAATAAATAATTTTACGAAGAAAAAAATATTCTCCAGAAAAACACACTACCTGTTTTCGTAAACAACATTTCTGTGACGTCATTCGCCGCTAAATTTCGGAAGCTATGCGGCGGTTACCGCTGTTCTGAAGAAACTTTAGCATTCGCGTAACTTAGCTATTTACTGTATGACTGCTATTATGCAACAGGTGGATAATAAAATGTCAAGCTTCGCGGCTACAATACCAACCCAACCGCCGCCCACGAGGGTCGTAAAGACCCGTTCATGCTTTGATTAATGTTAGTAGTTAATTAGCGAAAGTACTGAGTGTATTAATAAAGCAAATACATCTGCTATTCACTTAGTAATATATTTGTGTTGTTACTCATAATAACGGGATTAAGAAACTTACTATAAATCGGCGCATTTATTGTATTGACGGCCGCGATTTAGGAGTTGTAGTTTGTAGGCCGAACCAGGCCCTTTATTTTATGTAAATTATTACATCACCACCGCTCTCCAAACGGCAAATTAAAACAACGTGAGAAAACTTGTATGTCTTAGGAATAAAAATTCTAAGACATGTGACATCTGCCAACCCGCAATGGGTTCGCTTGGTGGAATACAGCCCACTCCCTTCCAAAGGGAAGAGATAAAAATCTTGTGGCCTCCGATCCTTGCCGGATCTGGAGGCCAAAATCCTCACCCACATTTGGGAATTTGTGAGGATGTAAGTACCAGGGTCAGGTAGACGGCGCGTTGTGTTCCACATGCTCTGCAAAGAGACATCAGCACAATTTGACGGGGCCTACCAGGACTAATGCCTGCCACGGCCTTAGGTTGCTTGAAAGAGATATCGTAGCTCCTGGCATAGGCAAATGAAGCAATATAGATGAGTTTTAGTCAGTAAAAGTCTGACACGTCCTTCGTTCAGAACGGATGAAGTCATTTAATGATTTGTTACTCAAAAAGGCCTGTGGCGTGTGTGAGCAGTAGGAACATTAAGTCTCCCATCGTTTATGAAACACTAATGAATATATATTAGCAGTAAAATATTCTCTAAATAGTTTTGTTACCTAAAAACGGAGCAGCTAGCAGAGACAGTGGTGTAGCGGTAACGAACGCGGCCGCTGCTCAAGGCGGCGCGGGTTCGATCGCCGAGCAGTGCCAATATTTGTATGTGTTAGTATATAGGAATGTATTTTGTATCAAAATAAAGTTGCTACCCTCTTATTACCCACTATTGACACCATCTAGTTAGTAAGTATTGTACTAACATTGGAATGTATGACTATTGTTCTCCTTAAAATAAAATTAGTCTGTTACCTACATCCAACGAGTTTCAATAGTATGCATGAATATTAATATTTGCACTGGTCTGGTCGTGCCTCGGAAAACACGTTAAGCCGTTGGTCCCGGTTGCCATACGAACATCTAAAGGCAGTCGTTTCGGGTTGTTGGAGCCCTCAAAAGCATTGGTCTAACTGCAATGCTTCGATATCGCCTTTGGGTTGTGGAGGTCAGACGGCAGTCGCTTCACGGAAAATGTCGAAGTTTAGCTAAAATCAGCAGTTAGACTGGTAATGCGGACCCCAGGATCCAAAGCTGAACAGCTTCGGATGATGACTGGGATTAACACTGAGTTGACGATGAGGACTACCTGTTTTCTTTTAATTCATATAGGAAATCAATAAATTACTTCTCCAGCTCTGGGCGGAGCTAAAGGGCGTGTAAGACTTTTACTGACTAAAACTCACTCGTGTTTCTCCACTTGCCTGTGCACCAAGGACCACGGTATCTTTTCCAAACATCCCGCAGCCCTGGCTGGTATCCGACACCCTTAATATTAAGTCTCGAGTTTCCGTTTGTTTATTTTAATCCCTTTTCACAGAACATATTTTTCTGTTATAATCTTTGGTAACAAGTTACAAGTATTTAAAAGTAATCGGTAACCCAATCTTTTAGCTTGTCATGATATTAAACGACTTCTCTGCTATGATTGCGGCGACCTTTTACTTGATGAAAACTAGCGTCTCCATGAGATTTTGAACAATTCCTCTTATTTTAAAACAGAATTGCAAGTAGCTTGCAAACATTGTAGTAGGTACATGTAGGTACAATTTTTTTTTTCATTTTTTTTAAATGACTATAAACTAACGTTTGACCACAAATCCGCCTGATGATAAGCAGTGTTGTAATATTTGATGCTAAAGCGCGTTAGTTTATTAAGAGCTCATTTACTCAAAAAAACTGGGTGAATTGGAAGGAAGATGGCAGTTGAGAGAGGTGATGCAATGTTAAACCAAACTACTGTGATTAGCGCGTTCAAACAAACAAACAAATTCTTCAGCTTTATATATTAGTATACATATAGATTATAGGCAAATTATGTAATGTAGATACTTATCCACCTGACCTTAAATATAATCCCAATGTTTACGGTAAAGTTGGTAAGTATCTAAATTATAATCTATACTAATAAAGGGTTTTTCAATGGGGACGCTCGAACTTTGACAGCGCATAGCGGCCATCTTGGTAATGCGATAGCTGTCAAATTTGGCATGAATACATATTTAGTCGTGACATTTCACCATGGAACGCTACACTCTTCAACAACGCGTAGAAATTATTGAAATTTACTCTCTTTATTTACGCTCACTGTCAATGGCGACCGATATCGGACGATGATAACAATTTTTTGTGGCCTAGGGTAGGTGGTATGAATCTTACAAACATGTGGTTCCAACAGGACGGCGCCACTTGCCATACAGCACGGGAAACATTAAATTTATTGAAAGAGAAGTTCGAGGGCTTCGTCATCTAGCGTGGTGGCGACATCAACTGGCCCCCGACCTCGTGTGACTTAACACCGCTCGATTATTTTCTGTGGGGCTACGTGAAATCTCTAGTGTATGCAGATAAATCACAGTCAATTGCTGCCCTAAAGGCCAACATAACTCGTGTTCTTCGTGAAATTGAACCCCATTTATGCGAAGACGTCCTTCAAAATTGGTCCACCAGAATACACCATCTACAGCAGAGTCGCGGTGGCCACTTGGCTGATATTATTTTTCACACGTAATGTCATTGAATATTCTTTAAAATGTAATAAAAATTGTGGTATTATCACTTAAAAAGATTGTTTTATTTCATTTCAATGTTCGAGCGCTCTTAATGAAAAACCCCGTATATAAAGCTGAAGAGTTTGTTTCTTTGAACGCGATAATCTCAGGAACTACTGGTTCGATTTGAAAAAATCTTTTTGCGTTAGATAGTCTATTAATCCAGGAAGAATTACGGCTATGTAACATCACGCTGCAACCAATAGGAGCGGAGCATATAAAAAATAAACATAACGAAATCTACGCGGGTCAAACCGCGAGGCGCAGCTAGTTTCAACATATTTTATGAATATACTTTATTCATAAAATATGTTGATATGTCCCGACACATACATTGTAGAACACATATACCAGTTTACTACAATGTTTGCGTGCTACTTCATAAAATTCTATTTTAAAATAAGAGAAATTTTTCAAAATCTCAAGGTGACGCCTTGCTTGCCGAGTGAAAGGTCGGCGGAGTCTTAATAAGTAGAATTTCCATATTGTTTGCAACCCTGTAAGACTGTTTAAAGTTTTATTCTCGCCCAAAATCAAAAGTGAAAATACTGTAAGGCTGTTGTAATGTACCGCACATGTTTGAAAAACTATATTCACTATATACCTATACTATAGGTATTCGCCGTATGTAGGTACAGTCTTCGGTTATGATTGGCTCACTATGGAGGTTAGTGCACGACACAGCGGCACAGCAGCACTAAGTAGGCGCGGCAAAGAACCGTGACATAAACAAAGGCATACTATTTTTCAACGACGGGGTATTTACACCATACCGTAAAGAAATTGTCGTCTCTGAGTTTACAACTTATAGATCAATATGGATCATACTGGCAACACACACTTGTGTGTTGCCAGTTATGATATACGGAACTGAAACGTGGTCGCTCAAAACAGGCCTCATACGACACACAAAGGGCGATGGAAAGAGCTATGCTCGGAGTTTCTCTGCGTGATCGAATAAAAAATTAGGAGATCCGCAGAAGAACCTATTTTTGTAAGTCATCATCATCTCAGCGTTAACCCCAGTCGCAAAGCTGAAAAAGCTTCGGAGTTTGGGTCCGCTTTACCAGTCTAACTGATGATTTTGGCTAAACTTCGATATTTTCCGTGAAGCGACTGCCGTCGGAACTCCACAACCCGAAAGCGATATCGAAGTATTGCAGCTGGACCAATTGTTGGACTTTTAAGGGCTCTAACAACCCGTAATGACTGTCATTATTATTATTTTTTAAAAATTATAAACTAGCGCTTGACCGCAATCCCGCCCGATGGTAAGCAGTGATACGATCGTAGATGGTAATGCGCGCTAGTTTATTAAGAGCCTATTCACTCAGAAAAACTGAGCGAATAGGAAAGAAGACGGCAGTTGAACGAGGTGATGCAATGTTAAACCCAACAACACGACCAACGATGCTGCGCCAAAGGGAGATTGACCTGAAGACCCTCCACGACCAAACTCCCAACACAACAACATTAGGAGCATCGTACCCGGCACACATCGCAACACAACTGCTCAGACCTGTCCTCCGTACGGCTTCACCAGACATCATGCCGGAACATTAGATGTTCGTATGGCAATCGAGGCCAATGGCTTAACGTGCTTTCCGAGGCACGACCAGACCAGTGCAAATATTCGCGCGCATTTATTTTTGTAAGTACCTCATTGTAAATGTTTTATGATAATTAAGAATTTTTATTAACTAAAAACTGGCTATCTGACCTCCACGTCCCAGTGGTCATCCGCCTAACATTTTCAAATCGGAGTTCTATGTTCGTCGTTCAACATCAGCCTAAACTTTTCAAATTGGACTCGTTAGTTATCTATGTTTATAGTTATTGTTACAAATTGTCCACGACTATAATAGCTCGGGTCACACAATAACAATTACACAATTTATCATTATTTACTTATTTAAACGTAAACGTCAAACCCATACGCTCTGTCTCTGAAAAACTGTTTTAATAAAATTTTTAAAAATATTAATTGAGATCATTAATTTGTCTATTGTTGTACACATGTTGTCTCGTCTGAACCCCTCTATAAATGACGTAACATCACGGCTTGTTACCCCAAAGGCGTGCACGGGGACCAGGGTGAGTAGACCCATATTTCGCTAGTTACGTTTAAGTCTCCAGTAATTGGGGGTGAATATATTGCCAAAACTAAAAAACTTCTAGATAGAAGGGAGTCTTCTGCAAGACAGACACTACATGAGGACACGGTGGAGCATACGGTGGAGGTCAGCTCGGATTGGGTAAAGCACCGACCCCGGTCCAGGCCATGGTCCGGAGCGAGAGAGCATGGCAGGCCGTCACTTCCTTCTGCGAAGCAGTGATTTTGGCTGAAGGAGGAGGCGGAGCGCGTGAGGCAGCGGGAATCCCAGCGTCCTCACGCCACTAGCCGCCGCAGGAGACGCTCTGGTCGGGAGACGACATCGAACACGCAGCCACCGAAGGCGCGGGCTTGCGGGCGGTGAGCAGTGGGCAGCTCGCCGCCCGGTAAGGATCAGACCTGAGTCGACAGCGCGTTGTATTTCACGCGCGCCTCAAAGAGATATCAGCACATCGTGACGGGGTCCACGAAGACCGATGCCTCCTGAGTAAGGGTTGCGGGTTGGTTAAAAAAGAAACCGTGTCCCCGGCGCATAGGCAAGTGAAGAAACACGTGTGGGTATTAGTCAGTAAAATCTGACACGCCCTTCCGCTCCACCCAGAACGGGAGAGATCATTTGATGATTTCCCATGCCAAACACAAAAAAGGCAGGCACTACGTATAAATAAAATATACTATCAATTATTATGGCTATGCATGACAACATACATTATACTTAATATCAGTTATACAAACGCAAAACGCAAATTATGATTCATGGTGCTGTTCAATGACATAATATCCTCTTTTATAACAACATTATATATTATTACAGAATGAGTTACGACGGCACTTGTCATGCTTTGGACAGCGATGACCAAAATTATGATACACAACACATTTTACCCAGGGAAAAAAACAGCAAGGTGTTTTAAGTTTAGCATCTTTGTATCTGCGTGTCTATTTATTTCATTGTAGCTCCTAAACGGCTAAAAGGATTTTGATATGCAATATGTAAAGAAAACTCTGTCCGATCCGTGAAGGTATTGGTAGGTATCTATAACTGATTCTACTAATGCCTATAAAACCGAGATAAACTTAAAAAAAATCCCTAAAAATAAATATTGTTTCGCAAAAGGAGGTAACCTAATACACGTGCGGTAGGCAATACTTGCGCGGGCGAAGAGGGCCAGGGCCCGCGGCACGTGCTCGAATTGCTCATAATAACACCGTCGAAAATGATGATGTCACTTTTTGAAAAATATTTTTTTTTGGGTAATTGAAATTAATTCGCGGAAAAAAAGATTTTAGAAATTCATTAGTATTGTTACTATGATGATTATGTAAAATTTCATATTTTATTTGGTCATGTGTTTACCTAAACTTTATTATCCTTATGGGTCGGACGGGGTTTTCTTTGCATATTGTATAATGAAGACCATTTTCAGATATTTAAAGATCTGGAGCGCTCAAAATTCAACCCGTTACATTTCAAGAACACTGACTACTGTAATTTTATTCAATAAGGTCAGAACTCGTCCCATCACTAAGTATCTATGTCTATATTCACCCCGGATGAAAATAAAGTGGGGGCAGTAAGCAGATTCCAGTTAGTATGCGGTCTCAGATATCGACTTTTTATTAGTGCTTTTGCAGACACTGGACCGCAAACAAAATGATTAATGTACTCTTTGTGGATGCCAGAAAATCAAGACTATTACCCCTCTATTCATAAACGTTGCTTAAAGTTAACCAGTGATTAGTGACTGCTTAACTATACATTTTTGACATTTTAAGGGCACTTAACTTTAATCATCGTCTATGAAAAAACATCATAGTGTTTAAGGGGTTTATTCATAAACGATGATTATAGTTAAGTGACATGGAAACGTCAAAAATGTATGGATAAAAATCACTTATCACTAGTTAACTTTGTGGAGGAATGAGGAACAGGGAGTAAAGTTCACTCATCATCCATAGAAAAGGGAGGATCCTCTGACCAGACTGGTTGTCTGGCGGGCCACTTTGCCCGTCGGTTTATGTAGTGAACTTGTATGTGTGCTAGTTGCACAGAAAACTCTGATTGCGAGATGCAGGTTTTTACAGGAGAGCGTTTAGAACACAAAAGAATAATAAAATAGAATTGGAATTCATCGGAATTCCAAAGGAAGCATTTTGAAGAGTGTACGCGGGAATTGCATGACTTGATTCCGCCATCATCGTTCTATCATCGAATGACCGTCGTACAGCAAGCAACAAAATAGGGGAGACTACCCTTACGTTGTTGACAACTCTATGATCCGGACGAAACGTTTCATCTCGTCTTTTATTTAAGTGTATTCAAGGCTAAAGATGCATGGGCCAAGGATGCGGGTTGGTTAAAAAAGAAACCGTGGCCCTGGCGCACAGGTAAGTGAAGGAACACGAGTGGGTTTTAGTCAGTAAAAGTCTGACACACCATTCATCCCAAAAAAAAGGGGTTAAAGTTGCAATTATTGATGCTCATGATTGCATTTGCGGGATCGCGGTCAAGCACTAGTTAAAATTAAAACAAAAACAAAAAAATATTACAACACTAAGCTGATTCACCAAGGAGAATTATTAACGATTTTTGTTTTTTTTTTTTTAAATAAAATACAAGAGTATTGCTTAAAGGTTTCATACGAAAGTGAACTAAATAAGTCAATTGTCATATTAGGTATATCTGCTTCTGCGAAACTTCATAATTGCTTAAATCATATATTTTAAAAAATATTTCTATGATTTTGTAATAATATTACTTACCTATTATTAATAACTCCGACGTGACTTGTAACTTTTGTTCCACTGGAATAACGCACGACAACATAAAAAAAAATCAATTTTAAAACGACTGTGTGCCCGATATGGTTGATTACAACAAGTGGACGCGTCGGTACTCCAACGTACATACTGACTAATAGTATTCGTCGCCTTGTGAAACAAAGGTGTGTTAGGGTACACATTAGGTGTAAGCTTTTATATAACAGTATTTTTATTTAGAATAGTTTAATCAGAATAAGCAACTGAATAGATTTCAATAATTTTTACACCATGTTATATTTTTTACCAAATACATTTAAAAATTGTTGCAAAGTGGTTACCGAGTGGTTACGATAGATCATAGTACTTGCGGGCGCGTCACAGCCACGCCAGAGGTCAATGCCACGCGCTCGCCCGCCCGGTCGGAGCTTTGACCATATTTTTGTTGGTACAACCAAGTAGAAGCTAAGCTCATAATTTTGTGGTTTTTCATTATATCTTGTTGAAATTTTGTTCATAGATTCTTTACTTAAAAATACTGGACACGTTTCGGGTTTGGCATAAATAAAATATAATGTTGTTTACGAGGCTGAGTCAAATTTAGAATAAAAGACAAAAACAAAACTTATGTTTAAACAAAGAATTCTGGGAGTTTTTGGCGGGAAAGTCAAGCTGAGTGTCACGCTCATTTTTCATCGGACTTTCAAAATTATTTATAGTGTTGTTTACTAAATAATAGTGCGCGATTTATGTAGTAAAAAGTGGATTCGGTAAATAATTCATAAAGAACAGTGAAATATCGCAGCATAGTGGCCACATCATGACTTTGTCTCAAACCTCCATCGTAAGACGGATCACGCGGCCGTCTTTTTCGACATGAATAATTAAATACATAACATTGGCTAAATGCACAAACCGTGCGAAGCCATAAAAGAAAGAAAACAAAGAATTCTGAAAAAAGTTTTCGTAAAAAGTGCAGTTGACTTTTGTACTTGTTAATATTGTTACGAATGCACCTTATGTCGAGGGCATAAGGTTCAATATCGCGTGACATGCAGTGCGTAACTTTTAAGCCCTGTAACTCGAGATCTAGACATTGTATAGGTGCAATATAAAAACGCATTCCTAGACTTGGGGTGCCCTATCGAATGGTGCAGGTTTCATCAATTTTGTCGACTAAGTGACGACATCGAAATTTCTAGAAACCTATTTCCGGGAATTACCGTAGGTACTTACTGAATGTACTCGAAGTTATGCGCTATTATTATTACGTCTAGACGATTCTGGAATGTTCGATCAGCTGGACTATATATAGCGCCGTGACGCCAGCGCAAGTCAGTCTGCACTTGACTACCGAGACGAAAACAGCGATACTTAAGAAGCGATCTTTGAGAATACCTACTGCGACAACTGGAACGAGAACATTGAGTACTACGTGAAGAAACATCTGTAGTGTTATTGTGTGTTTACAACACGGACTTCGTGGACGTATGTGAAGACTTCGGTGCAACGTCAGCAACATTCTACTTGTCATTGCCTACAATCGACTGTACCTTCGTTGCCAATAAACTTCGTAACCCTTAACCGGTATTTTAGTACCCCTAGCCCGTAACAATTGGTGTCAGAAGTGGGATGCCGGTCACACAAAAGGAAAGAGTCCAAAGTTCCAAGCCAAATGGGAGGGTCCGTACACGATAGTAACCAGAATAAACGATGTCACCTACCGGATTAAGAAAGGACCTAGAGGGAAGCTGAAGATCGTACACGTAGACCGCCTAGCTCGCTATTATGGATCAAATCATGCTCGGGACGAGCACGACTAAGAAGGGGGCAATGTTACGAATGCACCTTATGTCGAGGGCATAAGGTTCAATATCGCGTGACATGCAGTGCGTAACTTTTAAGCCCTGTAACTCGAGATCTAGACATTGTATAGGTGCAATATAAAAACGCATTCCTAGACTTGGGGTGCCCTATCGAATGGTGCAGGTTTCATCAATTTTGTCGACTAAGTGACGACATCGAAATTTCTAGAAACCTATTTCCGGGAATTACCGTAGGTACTTACTGAATGTACTCGAAGTTATGCGCTATTGTTATTACGTCTAGACGATTCTGGAATGTTCGATCAGCTGGACTATATATAGCGCCGTGACGCCAGCGCAAGTCAGTCTGCACTTGACTACCGAGACGAAAACAGCGATACTTAAGAAGCGATCTTTGAGAATACCTACTGCGACAACTGGAACGAGAACATTGAGTACTACGTGAAGAAACATCTGTAGTGTTATTGTGTGTTTACAACACGGACTTCGTGGACGTATGTGAAGACTTCGGTGCAACGTCAGCAACATTCTACTTGTCATTGCCTACAATCGACTGTACCTTCGTTGCCAATAAACTTCGTTACCCTTAACCGGTATTTTAGTACCCCTAGCCCGTAACAATATTATATTTCAATGCTTTTTACAACCCACCTAGAAATACTATTTTGATTAAAATCGTTTAAATGTTTTATTTTGTATTTATACATATAAATGACGTCATCATATTTGAAAGTGTTTAAAAATATGTAATCATATAGGGTGTATGAAGTTTAAAAAGTGACACATTTTAATAAACAACTCGTTTAAATGACGTTAATGCGCCCATAAACAAGGAGTTAAGCTTTACGACTTCGTTATTGGAATCCCTTAGCTTGTGGAAGTTAGTTCTTTTATTTGTTTTAGATTTCAGTATGAGTAAAAATCTGTATCATAAATTATGACAACTAACATTATACATTTTCGGGTATATACGAGTATATAGAATCACTCAAATCACCCAAAAGATTTACCAGAACATTAAGTTCAAATTTATCATCGAGGACATTTTTCTATCTACATATTTATTTTTTCATTTATCATAATGAAACAAAGTAGAACATGACGTTATCACTACGTACTACGAGCGACGTAGCACTACGAGCTACGCCGTAGCGCTGCTACGCATTTAGTGGACATGTTTTAGATATAGAAAATATTAAAATAAAATCAATTATGCATCTTTGCTTTCCTAATCTACATTAGATATTAGTACAGTGGTCAAATTGGCTCTGCATGCTGTATTAAAAAAATATATTATAAAACAATAAATTACCAGTCTTTTGTAGTTACACTGTAAGGCATTTGTAACTTTAAAACGTTCGAAATTGAGTCGCAGTTACATTTCGACAAAAAACAAATGTTAAAATATAGCATAACTTGAGATATCATTTACAAGTTCAGCCCAGACTGTAAAACTGTCTGTCCTCAAAAATTGCGAGCGAGACAACAACCTCGGTGGCGTAGCGGCAGCAAACGCGGCCGCGGGTTCGATCCCCGCGCAGTGCAAATATTTGTATGCATGAATATGAATATTTGCACTGGGCTGGTCGTGCCTAGGAAAGTACTTTAAGCCGTTGGTCCCAGTTGCCATACGAACATCTAATGGCAGTCGTTACGGGTTGTTGGAGCTCTCAAAAATCCAACAATTGGTTTAACTGCAATGCTTCGAAGTCGCCTTCGGGTTGTGTAGGTAAGACGGCAGTCGCTGCACGGAAAATATCGAAATTTAGTCAAAATCAGTAGTTAGACTGTTAAAGCGGACCCTAGACTCCAAAGATGGAAAAGCTTCGGATGCGACTCTGATTAACGCTGAGATGATGATTATGAGTGATGCAGAACTTAGAAAATACAATCTGAAATTGAAAAGGAAACCGCTAAACATCCGGACACACAACCTCGTGCAAAGAAGTGAAGATTAAACCAACAATTACCTCATTAAAATAGGTTTTCCCAAACATGTTGGCCTCCAGTTTAATTAGACCCTGAATAACAGTATTTGACAACCTTTCTGTAGACGCCTCTTCCATCCTCAGATTTTGACATATTAGCAGGAAAGTAGAATAATATTAGAAAGGAATAATAATAGGAGTAGAATAATAAACAGGAAAGTAGAAGAATGCTCTTTGGGAAGGCCAAATCAATTGTTTTGTGTATTAATACTTATATTTTATCTATAAATATAATATATATAAATACCGGTATCTGAAATTGGAAAGGTAGTCAGATTTCCGAATATATATATGCCTCAGCGAACTGTGTCATTGATTTGATCAGAGGCTTAACGTCATAACAATTACGTAATCACGTTTGATTATAAGCGGTGAGGCTTTTAAGCTATGTAGTATCTTGTACTAGGTTAATCAGTACCTAAAGGTAAAACTACACTAAACTAAAAGTACACTAAAGTCGTGGTGGGTAGTTGTTAAAACACCAGCCTTTCAAGTATGGGTGTGCGGGTTCGATTCCAGGTCAGACAAGTTATATGTACTTTCTAAATATATCTTGGACACCAATGACTGATTAAAAAGTGAAGGAAAACATCCATCATATGGAGTGTATCTGTTCTACCCGTTGATGTACCCCACACTGTTTGTACTTGGTAAGGTGGGATATAATGAGCTCAGGGTTTGCTGAGAGTGCAGTCTTGCTGCATATGTAGTTAACTTATTGCGTGGCGTAGCACATAACCCATAGCTTCAAGCCGGACCGCTATGTGTGGAGGCGGCGACGCTCGCAACTGCTAAACGTGCCTGTGGCCAGAACCAACCTACTGGCGAAAGCACCCCTCACCCGTGCAATCAGTGTGGTGAACGAAATCCATGAAAGACTGGATATATTTTCGTGATCTTTGAGTGAACTCGCAAGAGTTTTAATAAGCATTGCATTTAAGAATCAGTTTATATTTAAGTATTAGTGGATAACTGCACTGTCGCATTAGGTTAAGGCCTGTAAGGACAGTTGTAAGAGTGATAAATAAATAAATAAATCTTGAGGAAACTTGGACTTTAAGTCAACCCGCATTGAGCAAGCGTGGTGATTACGCTCAATCCTTATTTGTATGAGAGGAGACCTGTGCCCAGCAGTGGGACGATAAAAAGATTGATGATGACGATAATCAGTACCACCCGTTCTCCTAACTCGTTGTAAGCTTATTTCAGGGCGTCTTCTACAAAATAATCAGCCTAAAAGTTCCCATTGCAGAAACAAAGGGCTCGTCTCTGCGAGAGATACGAACCTTAATACATCAAGCGGGTCCAGTGCGAGTTTGCAGATGCCACATGTAGGTGGTAAAATAATGTACACAAAATTTGGAGACTAGAAGAGAAGTAACCCTAGCCCTGTATGTATTTAAAATCCTTCGAGGCAAGGTTCATGATCAGGCCGTTTGCCACTGGTAAATTTGTGTGTCCCGGACGAATACATAGGGCGACGGAGACGGCCGCCACTCCTGGTGGTACCGCATGCGCGCACATACTTATAACATGATACACCCTGTATCATACGCCCGCACACAATTATTATATTATTTATGTGTAATATCTGTTTTTACCTACTATTTGCTTAAGTAAATAAATAATAAGATTCAATTTGCTGCCGTTCTATGAAAAATTTTATTAAAGCAAAAATAACTTTAGCACAATATCTAACATACCGTTTCATCTCATAACGTTATTTGTAGCAACAATAATGGTCACCGATATTCGTAACGAGATTAAATCGTTAAATTTTATGAGACTGTCTCCCGACGAATTTGTGTTTATGTGCTATCACCATTTGTTCAAATTGATTAAAAAAAAAACTGTCAAGTGCCAAATGGACTCGCACACGGAGAGTTCCGTTAAATTTTTAGGGTTCCGTAGCCAAATGGCAAAAAACGGAATCCTTATAGATTCATCATGTCTGTCTGTCCGACTGTCCGTCCGTATGTCACAGCAATTTTTTTCCCGAAACTATAAGAGCTATACTTTTGAAACGGTAGGTAGATCTATTCTGTGAACCGCATTAAGATTTTGATGCAAGAATAAAAAAAATTATAATAAATATTGGGGGCTCCCCATACTTGGAACTGATTAATTTTTTCATCAAACACATACGTAATGGGTATCTATTGATAGGTCTTTAAAAATGATATGATATGAATGACGCTTCCAAAGTGGAAAAAATTTAGTCCCCCCCCCCCTCCCGCCTCTAACTTCTAAAATAAGAAAATGAAAAATCTAAAAAAAAAAACATATGATGTCATTACTATAAAAACTATCAAAGAAAATTGTTTTGAACGAGATCTAGTAAGTAGTTTTTTTTAATACCTCGTAAATCGTAAGCCGCTTATTACCGCGCAATCTTTCATACAAATAACAATTTCATACACATAAATCAATGGTAAGGAACCCTTTGTGCGTGAGTCCGACACGCACTTAGCCGGTTTTTGTTTGTGGAGTAAGCGCTAAGAGTTCCCTTTATCATGTTAGCTAAAAATAGATAAGACTCTTTTGTACCAAGTCACTCGATTACAAGAGTTCATATCAAATCGTGTTTTAATCCTCCACATAACAATTTTCCCTATTTTTTTAAAACATGTTTCCTGTTACTTTTTTATTATTAATTTGGGTAATTTGATTTTTTATTACTTGCTAACGATTGTAAGTTACACCCACCGACTAGGTGGTCGGATGATCTGACCAAAATCGCAGAGAAGCGCTGGATGCAGGTTGCGTCTGTTAAAGCATGCAACCATTCTTACATCAAGCACATTCAAATTTCCCGATTCCATCCCATGCAATTCCTAATTCCATATATCTTAAAGGTCTAGAGACTACGCCAGAAAACTTACAAAAAACAACAGCCAGCTTCTCTCTGTTTAAACACACCGCCATCAAAATATAGCATCAAGAACGTACGCCGGCCGGCAGATCTAACCATCCTTTAAATCCATCATTACCCCTTGAATCCGATAACAAAAGTGAACATCTTGTGGAGGCTTCCATCATCACGCGGAGAATGCGGCGCTGTATATTTCAGTAAGTCCTTCCCCTTGTCTTTCCTACTCACACATTTTGTTTGTGCAACATGTAATTTCCTAGAAAATCGCGCCTCAGAAACGCAGTTCAACTGTCGAAGGAAATACCAATAACAATATCAAACAGCGTCTAACCGTTCTTTTTGGAAATCCTTGGGGGAGGCCTATATCCAGCAGTGGAATTCATCTGGCTAAGATATTGATGATGATAAGTTACACTCGTAAAAAATCAATTATATTGCGCTTTAAAAGATACAGCCCCGTGATAGGCAGTGGTCGAATGGATAAACGGATGGACGAACGTATAGCGGAGCTTTAGTACAAGGACTCCATTGGGACCCCTTGGATACGGAGGCTTACATAACATTCATACATATTCAGTCAATAATGTCCCCACTGTTGGAGGACTGTGAGAGGGAGTGGACTGTAATCTACCAATCTGTCTCAGTGCGGGTTCGTAGATAACATATGTCTTCGAAGTGTTTGGCTCTTGGGCATGTCGGTTTCCGTCATGATGTTTTCCTTCATCGTTTTGAGAGCACTGGTGATGAAATATTTTACACAAAGTAGTGCGAGGTGGGTGGTAACTTCTACCGGCAGCCGATGTTATGGCCTACCACTAATTACTCGTGAAGGGATACCACTAAGGCACTCCTGTATGCGAAATAGTCCAATGCCGTTCTATGTTTGCCAGCCGACAGTATGCAGCGACTAGTTCTCGATTGTATAATAAAATTCAAAAATGTATACCCATCTACTCCCTGACTAAACGAGAAGTTAAACTGAAACTTACAGATTGGTTGCAGAAGTTAACGTACGACGAAACCGAGAATCTTATTACTATTGTCTCTTAAGTATCAATCCGATACTGTATTTTATTTAAGGCGTATTTGTTTTTGTGTTATTTTCTATTTGCATTATCTGTATTTGTGTTCATATAAGTACTTGCACGTCACCTTATACCATTTGTGTGTCATACCTTGAGGAACCCTGGCTCCTAAAACACAGGCTTTTGTCCTAGTTTAGGAGGCATCAGTTCGCCTTTGAAAGTGACTCCCTGTACAGACGTTTTTGATTCTGTGTACTTATGTGTGTTATTAAAGTGTACTAATAAATTATTATTTATTATTACTTGTCATTGTGTCCTTGTTGTCCTGCCTACAGTCGTTTAGTATTCTTTTAGTTTTTGTTGCATACCTATGTATATATTCAGTACCTATGCATGTACTTATTTATATATATATAATTTTAAATATATATGTATCTATATATCTATTTTAGAATGTAGTATTTATACTATTTACAACAACGACTAGAAAAATCTCTGTTCATTCTACTGTTGCCTTGAAGAAATTGTCTTGTTTAGTGATAAGGCCGCCCATTGTATATTTTGTAGGGTTGATTATATTTTTTATGTTGTGAATGTTTTTTTGTGTACCTATACTAATGTATATATACGAAACCTGAATATAATTTGTTCAGAATAAGCAACTGAATCGATTCAAATCATTTTTACACCATGTTAAATTTTTCCCAAATATACCAAATATATATATGTAAAGAAAACCCAGTCCGATCCGTAAAGGTATTGTTAGGTATTAATAACTGATTCTACTAATGGATACAAAACCGGGCTAAACAGCTAAATATAATTTCGCAAGAAGAGGTAACTTAATATATGTGCGGTAAACAACCCTTCCGCGGGCGGCGGGGGACAGGGCCTGCGGCACGTGGTCGCATCGCTATTCGCTCATAATAATACCGGTGTTGTCACTTTTTTAAAAATTACCAAATTTCGGGGAAGTTGGAATTAATTCGCGGAAAAAAAAAGATTATTTCAAAATTCATTAGTATTATTTCTATGATGATTAAGTAAAATTTTATATTATATTTGGTCAAGTGTTTACCTAACCTTTATTATCCTTACGGATTGGACAGGGTGTTCTTTACATATTGTATTTAAAAAATGTAGCAGTCTGGTTACCGAATGCACAGCTCAGTTCACAGCGGATCATAGTGTCCTAGAGCCCGTCGCGCCGCGCCCCTGCAGGCGCGAGCGGGCGAGCGACATGTTGAACATATTTTTGTAGGGACATCCAGGTAACATAACAAGTTCATAACTTTGTGGTTTTTCATGATATGTTTTTGAAATTTTGTACATAAAAATACTGGACACGTATCCAAGAAATGACGTTGTATATAAATAAAAAAGTAATCCGCTTTCAAGACTCACATTATCATCTCCTTTAGATCGCGAACTAGTAAACATGGCGCTGTTGCTGCCCGTATCATACATAAAGTTTTATGTATAAACTTTCAATCTTCAATCTAAGACTAGTTTAAAAAGTATAATGTAGTGCGTCTTATGAAGAATGTTCTGAGTTAAGCCGAGATTGAGTTTGTTGTTGTTACGGTAACTTGAGGATAAAAGTATGGGTAGAAAAACATTTAGTGTTTACAACAAATGCTTTAACACTTGTTCAACGTGTTTCTAGTTTCAGTGTTACGCTTAGTCCGTGTGATAATGTAGTATTTAAAATATGTTTAGCGTAAATAACTCATCATAATTTCAGCCACCCGCAGAAGTTACCACCCACCAGACAAAGCCTTGCCGCCAAGCGATTTGTCGTGTTCCGGCATGATGTCTGGTGAAGTCTGAGCAGTTGTGTTGCGATGTGTGCCGGGTACGATGCGCCAAATATTGTGTGTTGGGAGTTTGGTCGTGGAGGGTCTTCAGATCAATCTCCCTTTGGCGCAGCATCGTTGGTCGTGTTGTTGGGTTTAACATTGCATCACCTCGCTCAACTGCCGTCTTCCTTCCTATTCGCTCAGTTTTTCTGAGTAAATAGGCTCTTAATAAACTAGCGCGCTTTACCATCAACGATCGCATCACTGCTTACCATCAAGCGGGATTGCGGTTAAGCGCTAGTTTATAATTATTAAAAAAAAAGTCGCATCCGAAACTTTTTCAGCTTTGGGAGTCTGGGGTCCGCTTTACCAGTCTAACTGTTGATTTTTGCCTAAACTTCGATATTTTCCGTGAAGCGACTGCCGTCTGACCTCCACAATAAGAAGGCGATATCGAAGCATTGCAGTTAGACCAATTGTAGGACTTTTGTGGGCTCCAACAACCCGTCATTAGATGTTCGTATGTTCGTGGCAACCGGGACCAACGTTTATTCAACTTTCTGAAACAGTTATTGTTTTTTTAATTATGCTGTTCTACAAAGTATAGCATTTAATTTTCTAAAGCTCTGCACGATCCCTGCGCCGCGTTCTTTTGCCGGGGCACCGGGTATAAGTATTTGTACAAAAACTACTGACTGAAAATAAATCATCTATCACATATTTGTTTATTACTTACTCACAGAAATAGCGCAAGTAACAAGGCGCTAGTCGTGTGTTAGGTGGAAGACGTATGCTTGCTTACAAGTAAACACTGTCTTGACGACAGGTTTTAGCTATACTATTCGACGTCGAGACGGCGGCATACAGAAAGTACCATCATTCTCTATGCCGCCGTCTCGCCGTCGGAGCTATAAAATGACTCGTAAACTTCAATCATCCGTTACAGAATGGCATGGAATTAATAAATATGTATCGCTTCTTTTCTTAAATCCGACAATAGCACTCCTTGTTCACAAACTATACTAAATTTAAGTTAAGTTTTTTTTTTACATATAAATTATGCAGTGATGCAATCGATGATGGTAAAGAGCGCTAGTTTATTATGAACCTATTCGCTCTAGCCTTATAGATAATGTAGTCCGATGAAAACATCACTGCCTCAATGTACTTTCAATAATAAAAGAGGCGAAACGCTTTCTTGGAATCGTTGTGGTGTCAACAACGTAAGGGTGGTAACTCGTCGTACGACAGGTCATCCGATGAGGGAATTAAATCATGCAATTCCCTCGCACACTCTTCAAAATGCATCCTATAGAACACCGACAGACTAGCTATTCTTTGCCTGTGCTCCAGGCTTTGGAGACCATTTTGAGCTAAATCTGTGTCGCCAATTAACCTCTTCGCACGCCTCTCCACTGAATCCAAAGTAGCCAGGTGGCATTTTGCAGCTCCAGCCCAAATGTGGCCTGTGCTTTGTGTAACATTAGAAGCTGTCCTGGTGTGAAGTACCGCCGGATTTTTCACCTGCATTTTTTTTCTATTTCAGTAAGAGAAGAACAGAAGACACATATTAGGTAATCAGATTATTAGATATGGCTTGTTTACTTATCTCTTTTTCTGCTTTGAAAGGTTATCCATTTATAGCATTTTCATTGAAATTTTCTACCAACAGTACGCAAGTATCATAGTCCGATTCAATCAAATCTTAAAATAGATTTTCTTATAATTTTCCGGTCGGCATCCGCTTGGATTTGAAGTTCTCAAAGAAAGTTGGGGAGAAGCAGATAATGATTATTATTCAGATAATATTAGGTAAGTCAATTTACTTAAACAATCAATCAGGGTTACAAAGATTAATTGAATTTTTCAAAAATTTTTGCGCTTCCCGCTAAATCAACTAATCCATCTTCATTAAAACCTATCTTTAAAAGTCATTTTTTTCCTAATTAACGGTTTTACCTTTTCATTCTCTTTTCTTTTCAGTTCATAAGGCTGCTTACTACTAATTGTTCTCCTCGTGAACAATACCAGCGGTGTTATTTCGATTATAACAAGGAATTATGTTTAGAGTTTTGTTTGGGAAATATTTGAGCAGAATTTGTTTAGGATAATGTGATTAGTTACATCCTTTAGTTAATGATTGATAATAATGAATTTTTAATTCAGCTTATTTAATTATAGATGGAAAGTTTGTAAAGAAAATTCATTTCAAAAAGCAATAAAAAATATTCAGTATAAAGCTCAATCCCATTTTTTTACTTATCATAAACTCGTGCTTGACCGCAATCCCGACTTATGGTAAGCCTAAGCAGTGATGCAGTTGTTGATGGTAAAGCGTGCTCGTTTATTAAACGTCTATTCACTCAGTAAAACTGAGCGAAAGGAAGACGGCAGCTGAGTGAAGTAATGCAATGTTAAACCCAACAACACGACATTATCGTTGTAATGCGCCAGAGGGTGATTCATCTGGAACGCCACGACCAAACTTCATTTGAACGAACGACAAACATTTGGCGCATCGTCCCCGGCACACATCGCAACACAATTGCTCAGACCCGTCCTCCATACGGCAACACGAACACGAGACAAAGCCCAAGCGCTGGTTTTCTGCGGCACTCGGCGTTGACGTGATGACGTCAACCAGTGCAGCATATAATTTGGTGTAAATAAGAACAATAATCAAAATATGCAACAAAATACACACATCAAAAGTGTCTAGGGATCAAGCATTTTTATGCGGATTTCTTGAGATTGAGATGTGGCTTTGTAATAAATTTATAATTTTATAAATTTATGTGGATCCTTTTTGGTGCATTTCATAATTTGAATCAGGAACTGTGAATCAAATTCGAGTAAAAGATGAAAATCAGCTGTCAATATTTTCCCTATAAAAACATACAACGCATTGAAGACATTATTAGTGCTACTGTTTCCCTACTACTGATTGAAACCAACGTTATTATGGAGCGGCGACGTCATTTAAGCAGGGAAGAAATGCTCAGAGCCGTGGGAATGATAGAAGCTGGTTCCCGGCAACGTACTGTTGCTTTAGCTCTGAATACAAGTCAGAGTGTTATCAGTCGACTTTGGACACATTACCGAAGCACTGGTACCGTGGCTGAGCGCCATGGAGGACGGTATCGCTGCACCACACGGGGACAAGACCGATACATTCAAATCTTAACTCGAAGAGCTCCAACAATAACCGCCATGATGTTAGCCGTGAGGCTTCATCACTCTTCAGGGAACTTAATTAGCGACCAAACAGTCAGAAACCGCTTGCATGAAGTGAACCTTCATTCCCGAAGACCGCTACGGGTACCACCTATAGCAATGCACAATCGTAGGATTCGATATCAATGGGCTCTTGAACACAGAAATTGGGCAGAAGAACAATGGCGTTTCGTGTGCTTTTCTGATGAGTCTCGTTTTGGTATGAGACCGGATACAAGACGTATACGACACTGGAGAACCCCTGGACGCCAACAGCGATTAAAATCCTGCCAGGAAGTCCATCCTTATAGTGGTGGAACCATCATGGTATGGGCGGGTATTTGGATCGGCGGAAGAACTGAGTTGATTTGGATCAGAGGCAACCTCAACGCTCAAATTTATGCTGAGACGATTGTATCAGACGTCATCGTTCCTCTACAAGTGCAAATCGGTCCCTTATTTCAGTTAATGCATGATAATGCACGACCGCACACCGCAAGAGTTGTAAGACAGACTCTCGCCGCAGCTAACATCAATGTCCTGCCCTGGCCTGCTCAGTCGCCAGACTTAAACCCGATTGAGCATGCATGGGATATGCTACAGAGAAGAGCTCTGCCGAATATGGAGGGTATCCAGTCGCAAGAAGACCTTTTTTTGTTGTTGCAACGAACATGGGCGGCCATTCCACAGCGTGATTTGGATGAACTCATTTTGAGTATGCCAAACCGATGTTCTTGTGTTGTTAGTGTTCGCGGTAGAAACACGGATTATTAATTGTTTAAGTTACCCAATAAAATTTTAGAGAAAACTGTTATTTCAGTCTTTTTTTCGAACTTTTGTGTTAGTGATTCAAATGTCAAATATTCCTTTATTAGGAAAATGGCAAATTTCTTTATTAATGCAAAGGTGACATGGTTTATCGTTACTGTGACAAACGAAAACACTTTATTTGATGAATCCTTAAAGAAAATTTTAATTAATATCAATCAGGAGAAAAGTTATTGCAAAAATATATGTTGATCCCTAGACACTTTTGATGTGTGTACATTATGAAACATGAAATGTGGGAACATTCCGGGCAATCTCGCGCCGCTAGGTATTATTAAAATACGCAGTATAAGTTCGCGTTTTGACTGCGTACGCGTAAATCTCTAGCACTATGCTTGATATGGCTTGTACCTAAAATCATCATCATCATTATCAGCGTCTACTCGTCCACTGATGGACATAGGCCTCTTTCATGGCACCCCAACAAGCTCGATCCTGAGCTGTTCTCCGCCAGCCGCTACCAGACACCTTTTCGATGTCGTCGCTCCATTTCGCCCAAAGGCGTCTTACGCTACATTTGCCGAGACGCGGTCTCCACTCGAGGACTCGTCTACCCCAACGGTTGTCGGCCCGGCGGCGTATGTGAGCAGCCCATTGCCACTTCAGCTTGCTAATCCTCTCAGCTATGTCACTACTTTGGTCCTCTGTCGGATCACCTCATTTCTGATGCGGTCCTTCAGAGAGACGCCCAACATAGCCCGCTCCATAGCTCGCTGAGCGGCTTTAAACTTATGGACTAGTCTGACCGTTAGTGTCCACGTCTCGGCTCCGTAAGTCATGACGGGTAGGACGCACTGGTTGAAGATTTTAGTCTTCAAACATTGGGGTATGGGCGACGATGGTGGCATCTGGCTAATCTACGCTTGCCGCGGTCGATCTGTGGATGGATTCTTTGGGATCTGGGGATGGGATCTTTACATACCGAGATCCCTCTTTGCTTCGGAAAGCACGTTAACCCGTTGGTCCCGGCTGTTATTTGTAAATCTTTGACAGTCATTACAGGTCGTCAGAAGTCCGAATGTCTTAGTAAGGGATGTTATCATCATCATTATCATCATTTCAGGGTTAATCCAAGTCGCATCTGAAACCTTTTCAGCTTTAGAGTCTGGGGTTCGTTTTACCAGTCTGCTGATTTAGCTCAACTTCGATATTTTCCGCGAAGCGACTGCCGTCTGACCTCCATAACCCGAAGGCAATATCGAAGCATTGCAGCTAGACCAATTGCTAGACTTTTGAGGCCTCCAACAACCCACAACGACTGCCATTAGATGTTCGTATAGCAACCGCGACCAACTTGCTTGGCTTAATGTGCTTTTCGAGGCAGTACTAGACTTGTGCAAATATTAATATTCAAGCATACAAATATTTGCACTGCGTGGGGATCGAAACCGCGCTTCCTTCCGCAGCAGTCGCGATATTTCCAGATATTTCCATTTTTAACTGTTTCTGTCCCGCTGCTTGGCAAAGACTTTCCTACTCTCTTTTCATCTCTTTCTCTATCCAGAGCTGCCGAGGATCAATCTTTATTAAAGGAGTCCAGCTCATGTCCTCATATCTATCTGGGCTTGCCATAAATCGGGGCCCACTGGATGGTAAACCTGGACCAATGATCGCCGATATAGCTCCTACTAACTTCCTAATATTTTGCTACTTTGATTTCGTGTTGATGGGATCTTAAAAGTGACTTCAAAGATTTAATAGTTTTGAACAGTAATTGAAATACTCGAAACTGTTTCATATTAATTTCGAGTTTCTACTCTAGTTAATGTTAGCGGTCAACTATTCAATATTGTTCCCATTTCTTAAACTATTTCAATATTGTTCCCATTTCTTGAAGAAATATTCATAGGGAAAATTTTAAACTATTGATTGAACATTAGATGTTTGGTACAGGAAATCCAAACATTTAAACAAAATCACAAAAGGAATACATATGTACAGACGCCTGTGCTGTAGGTCAATCTTCCCGATACCGCCAATTTTGCCTAATCAATCTTGAATCTTAATACTTTTTTATAAAGTCGAAAATTTTACAGAATGTAGAAACTTTATGTGGAGGGCATACGTCACTGTGCCTAAGGATCGTAGCGTCCTGGTCATAATAGTTTCTGGCTACCCCCAAAGAAAGAAAGCGTGAGCTTATGCTATGTATTTATATAAAATTAATAAAAAGTTTGAGGTTGTAGTCTTTTCTGTAAGGTAATTAATGTTTATATTTGATCTTGTTCTATTCTTACCAACCAACATTAAAACACGGCGAAAAGTCAAAACGGACGAAATCATTATACTTATGTCGCCAGGATCTCCTACTGAATGAATGTCTTATTAATTTCAAAACATATACCCACATCATGCCCCGTATAATAATCTCATTTCACCCATACGTAAAGTATTTCTAAAAGAAGTCCAAGATTGACGTTAAAATAAATATTCAATGGTACAGTTGAATCAAACATGGTCGCCTGAAATGAAAAACAACTTGCCAAGGCTTAGAGTAAATAAAAGACGAACGTTTTGTATGATATATAATAATATATCTTATTTTATGTGCCTTAAAATGCAAAAAAAACGCCCGAGAGAAACTAAAGACGACTTTCCTCAGTCGTCTTTAGTTTCTCTCGGGCGTTTTTTATCAAGTCATTACGATTCTACACTTTATTACACTGGTAGTCGAGTTGATTATTGAATGTCACCAAAAATATTTGTGCTATATTCTTCTCGGTGTGTAAGAAGCCTAAAGATAATGTCCATAAGAGGTTGTTTCGTTTGAATAGGTAATGATAAAAAGTACTGATTTCGACACGCTTTTTTCAAGATTAGCTTTTCTACAAATTACTTTGTTGATGTACAAAGGAAATGGGAGGCTATTGGATTTGTTACCCGTTTTATTCATGCGTCTAGGTTTCATAATCAGATTGGTATGTATTATGCCCGTATATACTAAACATTG
Source organism: Sesamia inferens (assembly GCA_037179545.1). Lineage (NCBI taxonomy): Eukaryota > Metazoa > Arthropoda > Insecta > Lepidoptera > Noctuidae > Sesamia > Sesamia inferens. The sequence continues at coordinate 6,525,434 of CM073935.1, read as the reverse complement.
AAAATAAGATTTACCATTTGTGTAGGTATAATATACGTATATAAATAAGTATTATATGGGTTTTGGTTCAATATTTCTTTCCCAGATTTTCATTCATTCATTCGCCTGCCCTTATTGGCGTTCCTTTCTTACATACTTATCTAAGAATCGTCATCTCGGTATTCATCCCCTTCATAACTATGTCGTTCTATATTTTACTTACATAGCTTTCGGTATTTTTATAAGCTCCGCTCCTATTGGTCGTAGCGTGATGTTATGTAAAGCATTCCTGGATTAATGGGCTATCCAACGCAAAGAGAATTTTTCAAATCGGACCCGTAGTTCTTGAGATTAGCGCGTTCAAACAAACAAACAAACTCTTCAGCTTTATATATTAGTATAGATTATTGTAGCGGTTTTAGTAGTAAGTAAAGTGGTGGTGCCCTAGTAGTTAACACACCATCCTCTCAAGTATGAGTGCGCAGGTTCGATTCCAGGACAGGCAAGTACCAATGTAACTTTTCTACAGTTATATGTACAATCTAAGTATCTTGGATACCAGTGACTTATTGCAAGATGAAGGAAATCATCTTGAAGAAATTTGGACTTTTAAGCTTGAAATCGCTGGTATGAGACGAGACCTGTGCCCAGTAGTGGGACGATAAAAAAGGTTGGTGATGATGATGGTTTTAGTATAATATCCTCGAGAACGATTTTGGTCACGGTGGCAAACTTAGCCTTGCCAAAGGATTTAGTACATTTAGTATTACCTAGTACCTGAGTTGTGGAGGTAAGATCGCTTTATGTGTAAAACTGGTATTCAACTGCTCTCGGTAAGACTGGAAGCTAACCCCAACAAAGTTGTAAAAAAGTGAGATTGATGTCTGATTTACTAATTGATTGAATAAAAACAATATCGTATCAGGCTATGATTTTATTTTAATTATGAAGGATTGTTTTCTTTTAATACGTGGGAAATTGATTTGAATTGGTGCTTTGATTGATTGATTGCTTTTGATTAATATTTGGAAATTTAAGGTTAATAACATCACGCATGTAGTACCCGGAGGGATAGACAAAGGTGTATCTGTGCACGGTGTACAGTTATATATCAGTCCCTGTTAATAAGATCGAGCTTACAATATTACTATCATCATCATCATTTTCTCGACGGTCATCGGCTGCCGGCAGAAGGTACCACCCACCAAACAAACTCTTGCCGCCCAGCGATTCGTCGTGTTCCGGCATGATACCTGATGAAGCCGTACAGAGGACGGGTCTTAGCATTTCTGTTGCAATGTGTGCCAAGTACGATGCACTAAATGTTGTTGTGTTGGGAGTTTGATCGTGGAGAGATCAATCTCCCTTTGGCGCAGCATCGTTGGTCGTATTATTGGGTTTGACATTACATCACCTCGCTCAACTGCTGTTTTCCTTTCTATTAGCCTGCTCTTAATTTACTAGCGCGCTTTACCATCAACGCTTGCATCACTGCTTACCATCAGGTGGGATTGCGGTCAAGGACTAGTTTATAACTATAGAAAAAAACATCGTTTAGCCTTATGCCAGCCATGTAGCAGACGGCTTTCAGTTCAGTGCAGCTAAACCCATAACACCCTTAGCTCCACTTCTTCGCCACGTAGTCATCATCATCTCAGCATTAATCCCAGTCGTATCCGAAGCTTTTCCAGCTTTGGAGTCTGAGGTCCGCATTACCAGTCTAACTGCTGATTTTGGCTAAACTTCATGCCAAACACAAAAAAGGCAGGCACTACGTATAAATAAAATATACTATCAATTATTATGGCTATGCATGACAACATACATTATACTTAATATCAGTTATACAAACGCAAAACGCAAATTATGATTCATGGTGCTGTTCAATGACATAATATCCTCTTTTATAACAACATTATATATTATTACAGAATGAGTTACGACGGCACTTGTCATGCTTTGGACAGCGATGACCAAAATTATGATACACAACACATTTTACCCAGGGAAAAAAACAGCAAGGTGTTTTAAGTTTAGCATCTTTGTATCTGCGTGTCTATTTATTTCATTGTAGCTCCTAAACGGCTAAAAGGATTTTGATATGCAATATGTAAAGAAAACTCTGTCCGATCCGTGAAGGTATTGGTAGGTATCTATAACTGATTCTACTAATGCCTATAAAACCGAGATAAACTTAAAAAAAATCCCTAAAAATAAATATTGTTTCGCAAAAGGAGGTAACCTAATACACGTGCGGTAGGCAATACTTGCGCGGGCGAAGAGGGCCAGGGCCCGCGGCACGTGCTCGAATTGCTCATAATAACACCGTCGAAAATGATGATGTCACTTTTTGAAAAATATTTTTTTTTGGGTAATTGAAATTAATTCGCGGAAAAAAAGATTTTAGAAATTCATTAGTATTGTTACTATGATGATTATGTAAAATTTCATATTTTATTTGGTCATGTGTTTACCTAAACTTTATTATCCTTATGGGTCGGACGGGGTTTTCTTTGCATATTGTATAATGAAGACCATTTTCAGATATTTAAAGATCTGGAGCGCTCAAAATTCAACCCGTTACATTTCAAGAACACTGACTACTGTAATTTTATTCAATAAGGTCAGAACTCGTCCCATCACTAAGTATCTATGTCTATATTCACCCCGGATGAAAATAAAGTGGGGGCAGTAAGCAGATTCCAGTTAGTAAGCGGTCTCAGATATCGACTTTTTATTAGTGCTTTTGCAGACACTGGACCGCAAACAAAATGATTAATGTACTCTTTGTGGATGCCAGAAAATCAAGACTATTACCCCTCTATTCATAAACGTTGCTTAAAGTTAACCAGTGATTAGTGACTGCTTAACTATACATTTTTGACATTTTAAGGGCACTTAACTTTAATCATCGTCTATGAAAAAACATCATAGTGTTTAAGGGGTTTATTCATAAACGATGATTATAGTTAAGTGACATGGAAACGTCAAAAATGTATGGATAAAAATCACTTATCACTAGTTAACTTTGTGGAGGAATGAGGAACAGGGAGTAAAGTTCACTCATCATCCATAGAAAAGGGAGGATCCTCTGACCAGACTGGTTGTCTGGCGGGCCACTTTGCCCGTCGGTTTATGTAGTGAACTTGTATGTGTGCTAGTTGCACAGAAAACTCTGATTGCGAGATGCAGGTTTTTACAGGAGAGCGTTTAGAACACAAAAGAATAATAAAATAGAATTGGAATTCATCGGAATTCCAAAGGAAGCATTTTGAAGAGTGTACGCGGGAATTGCATGACTTGATTCCGCCATCATCGTTCTATCATCGAATGACCGTCGTACAGCAAGCAACAAAATAGGGGAGACTACCCTTACGTTGTTGACAACTCTATGATCCGGACGAAACGTTTCATCTCGTCTTTTATTTAAGTGTATTCAAGGCTAAAGATGCATGGGCCAAGGATGCGGGTTGGTTAAAAAAGAAACCGTGGCCCTGGCGCACAGGTAAGTGAAGGAACACGAGTGGGTTTTAGTCAGTAAAAGTCTGACACACCATTCATCCCAAAAAAAAGGGGTTAAAGTTGCAATTATTGATGCTCATGATTGCATTTGCGGGATCGCGGTCAAGCACTAGTTAAAATTAAAACAAAAACAAAAAAATATTACAACACTAAGCTGATTCACCAAGGAGAATTATTAACGATTTTTGTTTTTTTTTTTTAAATAAAATACAAGAGTATTGCTTAAAGGTTTCATACGAAAGTGAACTAAATAAGTCAATTGTCATATTAGGTATATCTGCTTCTGCGAAACTTCATAATTGCTTAAATCATATATTTTAAAAAATATTTCTATGATTTTGTAATAATATTACTTACCTATTATTAATAACTCCGACGTGACTTGTAACTTTTGTTCCACTGGAATAACGCACGACAACATAAAAAAAAATCAATTTTAAAACGACTGTGTGCCCGATATGGTTGATTACAACAAGTGGACGCGTCGGTACTCCAACGTACATACTGACTAATAGTATTCGTCGCCTTGTGAAACAAAGGTGTGTTAGGGTACACATTAGGTGTAAGCTTTTATATAACAGTATTTTTATTTAGAATAGTTTAATCAGAATAAGCAACTGAATAGATTTCAATAATTTTTACACCATGTTATATTTTTTACCAAATACATTTAAAAATTGTTGCAAAGTGGTTACCGAGTGGTTACGATAGATCATAGTACTTGCGGGCGCGTCACAGCCACGCCAGAGGTCAATGCCACGCGCTCGCCCGCCCGGTCGGAGCTTTGACCATATTTTTGTTGGTACAACCAAGTAGAAGCTAAGCTCATAATTTTGTGGTTTTTCATTATATCTTGTTGAAATTTTGTTCATAGATTCTTTACTTAAAAATACTGGACACGTTTCGGGTTTGGCATAAATAAAATATAATGTTGTTTACGAGGCTGAGTCAAATTTAGAATAAAAGACAAAAACAAAACTTATGTTTAAACAAAGAATTCTGGGAGTTTTTGGCGGGAAAGTCAAGCTGAGTGTCACGCTCATTTTTCATCGGACTTTCAAAATTATTTATAGTGTTGTTTACTAAATAATAGTGCGCGATTTATGTAGTAAAAAGTGGATTCGGTAAATAATTCATAAAGAACAGTGAAATATCGCAGCATAGTGGCCACATCATGACTTTGTCTCAAACCTCCATCGTAAGACGGATCACGCGGCCGTCTTTTTCGACATGAATAATTAAATACATAACATTGGCTAAATGCACAAACCGTGCGAAGCCATAAAAGAAAGAAAACAAAGAATTCTGAAAAAAGTTTTCGTAAAAAGTGCAGTTGACTTTTGTACTTGTTAATATTGTTACGAATGCACCTTATGTCGAGGGCATAAGGTTCAATATCGCGTGACATGCAGTGCGTAACTTTTAAGCCCTGTAACTCGAGATCTAGACATTGTATAGGTGCAATATAAAAACGCATTCCTAGACTTGGGGTGCCCTATCGAATGGTGCAGGTTTCATCAATTTTGTCGACTAAGTGACGACATCGAAATTTCTAGAAACCTATTTCCGGGAATTACCGTAGGTACTTACTGAATGTACTCGAAGTTATGCGCTATTATTATTACGTCTAGACGATTCTGGAATGTTCGATCAGCTGGACTATATATAGCGCCGTGACGCCAGCGCAAGTCAGTCTGCACTTGACTACCGAGACGAAAACAGCGATACTTAAGAAGCGATCTTTGAGAATACCTACTGCGACAACTGGAACGAGAACATTGAGTACTACGTGAAGAAACATCTGTAGTGTTATTGTGTGTTTACAACACGGACTTCGTGGACGTATGTGAAGACTTCGGTGCAACGTCAGCAACATTCTACTTGTCATTGCCTACAATCGACTGTACCTTCGTTGCCAATAAACTTCGTAACCCTTAACCGGTATTTTAGTACCCCTAGCCCGTAACAATTGGTGTCAGAAGTGGGATGCCGGTCACACAAAAGGAAAGAGTCCAAAGTTCCAAGCCAAATGGGAGGGTCCGTACACGATAGTAACCAGAATAAACGATGTCACCTACCGGATTAAGAAAGGACCTAGAGGGAAGCTGAAGATCGTACACGTAGACCGCCTAGCTCGCTATTATGGATCAAATCATGCTCGGGACGAGCACGACTAAGAAGGGGGCAATGTTACGAATGCACCTTATGTCGAGGGCATAAGGTTCAATATCGCGTGACATGCAGTGCGTAACTTTTAAGCCCTGTAACTCGAGATCTAGACATTGTATAGGTGCAATATAAAAACGCATTCCTAGACTTGGGGTGCCCTATCGAATGGTGCAGGTTTCATCAATTTTGTCGACTAAGTGACGACATCGAAATTTCTAGAAACCTATTTCCGGGAATTACCGTAGGTACTTACTGAATGTACTCGAAGTTATGCGCTATTGTTATTACGTCTAGACGATTCTGGAATGTTCGATCAGCTGGACTATATATAGCGCCGTGACGCCAGCGCAAGTCAGTCTGCACTTGACTACCGAGACGAAAACAGCGATACTTAAGAAGCGATCTTTGAGAATACCTACTGCGACAACTGGAACGAGAACATTGAGTACTACGTGAAGAAACATCTGTAGTGTTATTGTGTGTTTACAACACGGACTTCGTGGACGTATGTGAAGACTTCGGTGCAACGTCAGCAACATTCTACTTGTCATTGCCTACAATCGACTGTACCTTCGTTGCCAATAAACTTCGTTACCCTTAACCGGTATTTTAGTACCCCTAGCCCGTAACAATATTATATTTCAATGCTTTTTACAACCCACCTAGAAATACTATTTTGATTAAAATCGTTTAAATGTTTTATTTTGTATTTATACATATAAATGACGTCATCATATTTGAAAGTGTTTAAAAATATGTAATCATATAGGGTGTATGAAGTTTAAAAAGTGACACATTTTAATAAACAACTCGTTTAAATGACGTTAATGCGCCCATAAACAAGGAGTTAAGCTTTACGACTTCGTTATTGGAATCCCTTAGCTTGTGGAAGTTAGTTCTTTTATTTGTTTTAGATTTCAGTATGAGTAAAAATCTGTATCATAAATTATGACAACTAACATTATACATTTTCGGGTATATACGAGTATATAGAATCACTCAAATCACCCAAAAGATTTACCAGAACATTAAGTTCAAATTTATCATCGAGGACATTTTTCTATCTACATATTTATTTTTTCATTTATCATAATGAAACAAAGTAGAACATGACGTTATCACTACGTACTACGAGCGACGTAGCACTACGAGCTACGCCGTAGCGCTGCTACGCATTTAGTGGACATGTTTTAGATATAGAAAATATTAAAATAAAATCAATTATGCATCTTTGCTTTCCTAATCTACATTAGATATTAGTACAGTGGTCAAATTGGCTCTGCATGCTGTATTAAAAAAATATATTATAAAACAATAAATTACCAGTCTTTTGTAGTTACACTGTAAGGCATTTGTAACTTTAAAACGTTCGAAATTGAGTCGCAGTTACATTTCGACAAAAAACAAATGTTAAAATATAGCATAACTTGAGATATCATTTACAAGTTCAGCCCAGACTGTAAAACTGTCTGTCCTCAAAAATTGCGAGCGAGACAACAACCTCGGTGGCGTAGCGGCAGCAAACGCGGCCGCGGGTTCGATCCCCGCGCAGTGCAAATATTTGTATGCATGAATATGAATATTTGCACTGGGCTGGTCGTGCCTAGGAAAGTACTTTAAGCCGTTGGTCCCAGTTGCCATACGAACATCTAATGGCAGTCGTTACGGGTTGTTGGAGCTCTCAAAAATCCAACAATTGGTTTAACTGCAATGCTTCGAAGTCGCCTTCGGGTTGTGTAGGTAAGACGGCAGTCGCTGCACGGAAAATATCGAAATTTAGTCAAAATCAGTAGTTAGACTGTTAAAGCGGACCCTAGACTCCAAAGATGGAAAAGCTTCGGATGCGACTCTGATTAACGCTGAGATGATGATTATGAGTGATGCAGAACTTAGAAAATACAATCTGAAATTGAAAAGGAAACCGCTAAACATCCGGACACACAACCTCGTGCAAAGAAGTGAAGATTAAACCAACAATTACCTCATTAAAATAGGTTTTCCCAAACATGTTGGCCTCCAGTTTAATTAGACCCTGAATAACAGTATTTGACAACCTTTCTGTAGACGCCTCTTCCATCCTCAGATTTTGACATATTAGCAGGAAAGTAGAATAATATTAGAAAGGAATAATAATAGGAGTAGAATAATAAACAGGAAAGTAGAAGAATGCTCTTTGGGAAGGCCAAATCAATTGTTTTGTGTATTAATACTTATATTTTATCTATAAATATAATATATATAAATACCGGTATCTGAAATTGGAAAGGTAGTCAGATTTCCGAATATATATATGCCTCAGCGAACTGTGTCATTGATTTGATCAGAGGCTTAACGTCATAACAATTACGTAATCACGTTTGATTATAAGCGGTGAGGCTTTTAAGCTATGTAGTATCTTGTACTAGGTTAATCAGTACCTAAAGGTAAAACTACACTAAACTAAAAGTACACTAAAGTCGTGGTGGGTAGTTGTTAAAACACCAGCCTTTCAAGTATGGGTGTGCGGGTTCGATTCCAGGTCAGACAAGTTATATGTACTTTCTAAATATATCTTGGACACCAATGACTGATTAAAAAGTGAAGGAAAACATCCATCATATGGAGTGTATCTGTTCTACCCGTTGATGTACCCCACACTGTTTGTACTTGGTAAGGTGGGATATAATGAGCTCAGGGTTTGCTGAGAGTGCAGTCTTGCTGCATATGTAGTTAAGTTATTGCGTGGCGTAGCACATAACCCATAGCTTCAAGCCGGACCGCTATGTGTGGAGGCGGCGACGCTCGCAACTGCTAAACGTGCCTGTGGCCAGAACCAACCTACTGGCGAAAGCACCCCTCACCCGTGCAATCAGTGTGGTGAACGAAATCCATGAAAGACTGGATATATTTTCGTGATCTTTGAGTGAACTCGCAAGAGTTTTAATAAGCATTGCATTTAAGAATCAGTTTATATTTAAGTATTAGTGGATAACTGCACTGTCGCATTAGGTTAAGGCCTGTAAGGACAGTTGTAAGAGTGATAAATAAATAAATAAATCTTGAGGAAACTTGGACTTTAAGTCAACCCGCATTGAGCAAGCGTGGTGATTACGCTCAATCCTTATTTGTATGAGAGGAGACCTGTGCCCAGCAGTGGGACGATAAAAAGATTGATGATGACGATAATCAGTACCACCCGTTCTCCTAACTCGTTGTAAGCTTATTTCAGGGCGTCTTCTACAAAATAATCAGCCTAAAAGTTCCCATTGCAGAAACAAAGGGCTCGTCTCTGCGAGAGATACGAACCTTAATACATCAAGCGGGTCCAGTGCGAGTTTGCAGATGCCACATGTAGGTGGTAAAATAATGTACACAAAATTTGGAGACTAGAAGAGAAGTAACCCTAGCCCTGTATGTATTTAAAATCCTTCGAGGCAAGGTTCATGATCAGGCCGTTTGCCACTGGTAAATTTGTGTGTCCCGGACGAATACATAGGGCGACGGAGACGGCCGCCACTCCTGGTGGTACCGCATGCGCGCACATACTTATAACATGATACACCCTGTATCATACGCCCGCACACAATTATTATATTATTTATGTGTAATATCTGTTTTTACCTACTATTTGCTTAAGTAAATAAATAATAAGATTCAATTTGCTGCCGTTCTATGAAAAATTTTATTAAAGCAAAAATAACTTTAGCACAATATCTAACATACCGTTTCATCTCATAACGTTATTTGTAGCAACAATAATGGTCACCGATATTCGTAACGAGATTAAATCGTTAAATTTTATGAGACTGTCTCCCGACGAATTTGTGTTTATGTGCTATCACCATTTGTTCAAATTGATTAAAAAAAAAACTGTCAAGTGCCAAATGGACTCGCACACGGAGAGTTCCGTTAAATTTTTAGGGTTCCGTAGCCAAATGGCAAAAAACGGAATCCTTATAGATTCATCATGTCTGTCTGTCCGACTGTCCGTCCGTATGTCACAGCAATTTTTTTCCCGAAACTATAAGAGCTATACTTTTGAAACGGTAGGTAGATCTATTCTGTGAACCGCATTAAGATTTTGATGCAAGAATAAAAAAAATTATAATAAATATTGGGGGCTCCCCATACTTGGAACTGATTAATTTTTTCATCAAACACATACGTAATGGGTATCTATTGATAGGTCTTTAAAAATGATATGATATGAATGACGCTTCCAAAGTGGAAAAAATTTAGTCCCCCCCCCCCCTCCCGCCTCTAACTTCTAAAATAAGAAAATGAAAAATCTAAAAAAAAAAACATATGATGTCATTACTATAAAAACTATCAAAGAAAATTGTTTTGAACGAGATCTAGTAAGTAGTTTTTTTTAATACCTCGTAAATCGTAAGCCGCTTATTACCGCGCAATCTTTCATACAAATAACAATTTCATACACATAAATCAATGGTAAGGAACCCTTTGTGCGTGAGTCCGACACGCACTTAGCCGGTTTTTGTTTGTGGAGTAAGCGCTAAGAGTTCCCTTTATCATGTTAGCTAAAAATAGATAAGACTCTTTTGTACCAAGTCACTCGATTACAAGAGTTCATATCAAATCGTGTTTTAATCCTCCACATAACAATTTTCCCTATTTTTTTAAAACATGTTTCCTGTTACTTTTTTATTATTAATTTGGGTAATTTGATTTTTTATTACTTGCTAACGATTGTAAGTTACACCCACCGACTAGGTGGTCGGATGATCTGACCAAAATCGCAGAGAAGCGCTGGATGCAGGTTGCGTCTGTTAAAGCATGCAACCATTCTTACATCAAGCACATTCAAATTTCCCGATTCCATCCCATGCAATTCCTAATTCCATATATCTTAAAGGTCTAGAGACTACGCCAGAAAACTTACAAAAAACAACAGCCAGCTTCTCTCTGTTTAAACACACCGCCATCAAAATATAGCATCAAGAACGTACGCCGGCCGGCAGATCTAACCATCCTTTAAATCCATCATTACCCCTTGAATCCGATAACAAAAGTGAACATCTTGTGGAGGCTTCCATCATCACGCGGAGAATGCGGCGCTGTATATTTCAGTAAGTCCTTCCCCTTGTCTTTCCTACTCACACATTTTGTTTGTGCAACATGTAATTTCCTAGAAAATCGCGCCTCAGAAACGCAGTTCAACTGTCGAAGGAAATACCAATAACAATATCAAACAGCGTCTAACCGTTCTTTTTGGAAATCCTTGGGGGAGGCCTATATCCAGCAGTGGAATTCATCTGGCTAAGATATTGATGATGATAAGTTACACTCGTAAAAAATCAATTATATTGCGCTTTAAAAGATACAGCCCCGTGATAGGCAGTGGTCGAATGGATAAACGGATGGACGAACGTATAGCGGAGCTTTAGTACAAGGACTCCATTGGGACCCCTTGGATACGGAGGCTTACATAACATTCATACATATTCAGTCAATAATGTCCCCACTGTTGGAGGACTGTGAGAGGGAGTGGACTGTAATCTACCAATCTGTCTCAGTGCGGGTTCGTAGATAACATATGTCTTCGAAGTGTTTGGCTCTTGGGCATGTCGGTTTCCGTCATGATGTTTTCCTTCATCGTTTTGAGAGCACTGGTGATGAAATATTTTACACAAAGTAGTGCGAGGTGGGTGGTAACTTCTACCGGCAGCCGATGTTATGGCCTACCACTAATTACTCGTGAAGGGATACCACTAAGGCACTCCTGTATGCGAAATAGTCCAATGCCGTTCTATGTTTGCCAGCCGACAGTATGCAGCGACTAGTTCTCGATTGTATAATAAAATTCAAAAATGTATACCCATCTACTCCCTGACTAAACGAGAAGTTAAACTGAAACTTACAGATTGGTTGCAGAAGTTAACGTACGACGAAACCGAGAATCTTATTACTATTGTCTCTTAAGTATCAATCCGATACTGTATTTTATTTAAGGCGTATTTGTTTTTGTGTTATTTTCTATTTGCATTATCTGTATTTGTGTTCATATAAGTACTTGCACGTCACCTTATACCATTTGTGTGTCATACCTTGAGGAACCCTGGCTCCTAAAACACAGGCTTTTGTCCTAGTTTAGGAGGCATCAGTTCGCCTTTGAAAGTGACTCCCTGTACAGACGTTTTTGATTCTGTGTACTTATGTGTGTTATTAAAGTGTACTAATAAATTATTATTTATTATTACTTGTCATTGTGTCCTTGTTGTCCTGCCTACAGTCGTTTAGTATTCTTTTAGTTTTTGTTGCATACCTATGTATATATTCAGTACCTATGCATGTACTTATTTATATATATATAATTTTAAATATATATGTATCTATATATCTATTTTAGAATGTAGTATTTATACTATTTACAACAACGACTAGAAAAATCTCTGTTCATTCTACTGTTGCCTTGAAGAAATTGTCTTGTTTAGTGATAAGGCCGCCCATTGTATATTTTGTAGGGTTGATTATATTTTTTATGTTGTGAATGTTTTTTTGTGTACCTATACTAATGTATATATACGAAACCTGAATATAATTTGTTCAGAATAAGCAACTGAATCGATTCAAATCATTTTTACACCATGTTAAATTTTTCCCAAATATACCAAATATATATATGTAAAGAAAACCCAGTCCGATCCGTAAAGGTATTGTTAGGTATTAATAACTGATTCTACTAATGGATACAAAACCGGGCTAAACAGCTAAATATAATTTCGCAAGAAGAGATAACTTAATATATGTGCGGTAAACAACCCTTCCGCGGGCGGCGGGGGACAGGGCCTGCGGCACGTGGTCGCATCGCTATTCGCTCATAATAATACCGGTGTTGTCACTTTTTTAAAAATTACCAAATTTCGGGGAAGTTGGAATTAATTCGCGGAAAAAAAAAGATTATTTCAAAATTCATTAGTATTATTTCTATGATGATTAAGTAAAATTTTATATTATATTTGGTCAAGTGTTTACCTAACCTTTATTATCCTTACGGATTGGACAGGGTGTTCTTTACATATTGTATTTAAAAAATGTAGCAGTCTGGTTACCGAATGCACAGCTCAGTTCACAGCGGATCATAGTGTCCTAGAGCCCGTCGCGCCGCGCCCCTGCAGGCGCGAGCGGGCGAGCGACATGTTGAACATATTTTTGTAGGGACATCCAGGTAACATAACAAGTTCATAACTTTGTGGTTTTTCATGATATGTTTTTGAAATTTTGTACATAAAAATACTGGACACGTATCCAAGAAATGACGTTGTATATAAATAAAAAAGTAATCCGCTTTCAAGACTCACATTATCATCTCCTTTAGATCGCGAACTAGTAAACATGGCGCTGTTGCTGCCCGTATCATACATAAAGTTTTATGTATAAACTTTCAATCTTCAATCTAAGACTAGTTTAAAAAGTATAATGTAGTGCGTCTTATGAAGAATGTTCTGAGTTAAGCCGAGATTGAGTTTGTTGTTGTTACGGTAACTTGAGGATAAAAGTATGGGTAGAAAAACATTTAGTGTTTACAACAAATGCTTTAACACTTGTTCAACGTGTTTCTAGTTTCAGTGTTACGCTTAGTCCGTGTGATAATGTAGTATTTAAAATATGTTTAGCGTAAATAACTCATCATAATTTCAGCCACCCGCAGAAGTTACCACCCACCAGACAAAGCCTTGCCGCCAAGCGATTTGTCGTGTTCCGGCATGATGTCTGGTGAAGTCTGAGCAGTTGTGTTGCGATGTGTGCCGGGTACGATGCGCCAAATATTGTGTGTTGGGAGTTTGGTCGTGGAGGGTCTTCAGATCAATCTCCCTTTGGCGCAGCATCGTTGGTCGTGTTGTTGGGTTTAACATTGCATCACCTCGCTCAACTGCCGTCTTCCTTCCTATTCGCTCAGTTTTTCTGAGTAAATAGGCTCTTAATAAACTAGCGCGCTTTACCATCAACGATCGCATCACTGCTTACCATCAAGCGGGATTGCGGTTAAGCGCTAGTTTATAATTATTAAAAAAAAAGTCGCATCCGAAACTTTTTCAGCTTTGGGAGTCTGGGGTCCGCTTTACCAGTCTAACTGTTGATTTTTGCCTAAACTTCGATATTTTCCGTGAAGCGACTGCCGTCTGACCTCCACAATAAGAAGGCGATATCGAAGCATTGCAGTTAGACCAATTGTAGGACTTTTGTGGGCTCCAACAACCCGTCATTAGATGTTCGTATGTTCGTGGCAACCGGGACCAACGTTTATTCAACTTTCTGAAACAGTTATTGTTTTTTTAATTATGCTGTTCTACAAAGTATAGCATTTAATTTTCTAAAGCTCTGCACGATCCCTGCGCCGCGTTCTTTTGCCGGGGCACCGGGTATAAGTATTTGTACAAAAACTACTGACTGAAAATAAATCATCTATCACATATTTGTTTATTACTTACTCACAGAAATAGCGCAAGTAACAAGGCGCTAGTCGTGTGTTAGGTGGAAGACGTATGCTTGCTTACAAGTAAACACTGTCTTGACGACAGGTTTTAGCTATACTATTCGACGTCGAGACGGCGGCATACAGAAAGTACCATCATTCTCTATGCCGCCGTCTCGCCGTCGGAGCTATAAAATGACTCGTAAACTTCAATCATCCGTTACAGAATGGCATGGAATTAATAAATATGTATCGCTTCTTTTCTTAAATCCGACAATAGCACTCCTTGTTCACAAACTATACTAAATTTAAGTTAAGTTTTTTTTTTACATATAAATTATGCAGTGATGCAATCGATGATGGTAAAGAGCGCTAGTTTATTATGAACCTATTCGCTCTAGCCTTATAGATAATGTAGTCCGATGAAAACATCACTGCCTCAATGTACTTTCAATAATAAAAGAGGCGAAACGCTTTCTTGGAATCGTTGTGGTGTCAACAACGTAAGGGTGGTAACTCGTCGTACGACAGGTCATCCGATGAGGGAATTAAATCATGCAATTCCCTCGCACACTCTTCAAAATGCATCCTATAGAACACCGACAGACTAGCTATTCTTTGCCTGTGCTCCAGGCTTTGGAGACCATTTTGAGCTAAATCTGTGTCGCCAATTAACCTCTTCGCACGCCTCTCCACTGAATCCAAAGTAGCCAGGTGGCATTTTGCAGCTCCAGCCCAAATGTGGCCTGTGCTTTGTGTAACATTAGAAGCTGTCCTGGTGTGAAGTACCGCCGGATTTTTCACCTGCATTTTTTTTCTATTTCAGTAAGAGAAGAACAGAAGACACATATTAGGTAATCAGATTATTAGATATGGCTTGTTTACTTATCTCTTTTTCTGCTTTGAAAGGTTATCCATTTATAGCATTTTCATTGAAATTTTCTACCAACAGTACGCAAGTATCATAGTCCGATTCAATCAAATCTTAAAATAGATTTTCTTATAATTTTCCGGTCGGCATCCGCTTGGATTTGAAGTTCTCAAAGAAAGTTGGGGAGAAGCAGATAATGATTATTATTCAGATAATATTAGGTAAGTCAATTTACTTAAACAATCAATCAGGGTTACAAAGATTAATTGAATTTTTCAAAAATTTTTGCGCTTCCCGCTAAATCAACTAATCCATCTTCATTAAAACCTATCTTTAAAAGTCATTTTTTTCCTAATTAACGGTTTTACCTTTTCATTCTCTTTTCTTTTCAGTTCATAAGGCTGCTTACTACTAATTGTTCTCCTCGTGAACAATACCAGCGGTGTTATTTCGATTATAACAAGGAATTATGTTTAGAGTTTTGTTTGGGAAATATTTGAGCAGAATTTGTTTAGGATAATGTGATTAGTTACATCCTTTAGTTAATGATTGATAATAATGAATTTTTAATTCAGCTTATTTAATTATAGATGGAAAGTTTGTAAAGAAAATTCATTTCAAAAAGCAATAAAAAATATTCAGTATAAAGCTCAATCCCATTTTTTTACTTATCATAAACTCGTGCTTGACCGCAATCCCGACTTATGGTAAGCCTAAGCAGTGATGCAGTTGTTGATGGTAAAGCGTGCTCGTTTATTAAACGTCTATTCACTCAGTAAAACTGAGCGAAAGGAAGACGGCAGCTGAGTGAAGTAATGCAATGTTAAACCCAACAACACGACATTATCGTTGTAATGCGCCAGAGGGTGATTCATCTGGAACGCCACGACCAAACTTCATTTGAACGAACGACAAACATTTGGCGCATCGTCCCCGGCACACATCGCAACACAATTGCTCAGACCCGTCCTCCATACGGCAACACGAACACGAGACAAAGCCCAAGCGCTGGTTTTCTGCGGCACTCGGCGTTGACGTGATGACGTCAACCAGTGCAGCATATAATTTGGTGTAAATAAGAACAATAATCAAAATATGCAACAAAATACACACATCAAAAGTGTCTAGGGATCAAGCATTTTTATGCGGATTTCTTGAGATTGAGATGTGGCTTTGTAATAAATTTATAATTTTATAAATTTATGTGGATCCTTTTTGGTGCATTTCATAATTTGAATCAGGAACTGTGAATCAAATTCGAGTAAAAGATGAAAATCAGCTGTCAATATTTTCCCTATAAAAACATACAACGCATTGAAGACATTATTAGTGCTACTGTTTCCCTACTACTGATTGAAACCAACGTTATTATGGAGCGGCGACGTCATTTAAGCAGGGAAGAAATGCTCAGAGCCGTGGGAATGATAGAAGCTGGTTCCCGGCAACGTACTGTTGCTTTAGCTCTGAATACAAGTCAGAGTGTTATCAGTCGACTTTGGACACATTACCGAAGCACTGGTACCGTGGCTGAGCGCCATGGAGGACGGTATCGCTGCACCACACGGGGACAAGACCGATACATTCAAATCTTAACTCGAAGAGCTCCAACAATAACCGCCATGATGTTAGCCGTGAGGCTTCATCACTCTTCAGGGAACTTAATTAGCGACCAAACAGTCAGAAACCGCTTGCATGAAGTGAACCTTCATTCCCGAAGACCGCTACGG
Source organism: Sesamia inferens (assembly GCA_037179545.1). Taxonomy (NCBI): domain Eukaryota; kingdom Metazoa; phylum Arthropoda; class Insecta; order Lepidoptera; family Noctuidae; genus Sesamia; species Sesamia inferens. The sequence goes on along the minus strand of CM073935.1, from coordinate 6,508,750 downwards.
GTACCACCTATAGCAATGCACAATCGTAGGATTCGATATCAATGGGCTCTTGAACACAGAAATTGGGCAGAAGAACAATGGCGTTTCGTGTGCTTTTCTGATGAGTCTCGTTTTGGTATGAGACCGGATACAAGACGTATACGACACTGGAGAACCCCTGGACGCCAACAGCGATTAAAATCCTGCCAGGAAGTCCATCCTTATAGTGGTGGAACCATCATGGTATGGGCGGGTATTTGGATCGGCGGAAGAACTGAGTTGATTTGGATCAGAGGCAACCTCAACGCTCAAATTTATGCTGAGACGATTGTATCAGACGTCATCGTTCCTCTACAAGTGCAAATCGGTCCCTTATTTCAGTTAATGCATGATAATGCACGACCGCACACCGCAAGAGTTGTAAGACAGACTCTCGCCGCAGCTAACATCAATGTCCTGCCCTGGCCTGCTCAGTCGCCAGACTTAAACCCGATTGAGCATGCATGGGATATGCTACAGAGAAGAGCTCTGCCGAATATGGAGGGTATCCAGTCGCAAGAAGACCTTTTTTTGTTGTTGCAACGAACATGGGCGGCCATTCCACAGCGTGATTTGGATGAACTCATTTTGAGTATGCCAAACCGATGTTCTTGTGTTGTTAGTGTTCGCGGTAGAAACACGGATTATTAATTGTTTAAGTTACCCAATAAAATTTTAGAGAAAACTGTTATTTCAGTCTTTTTTTCGAACTTTTGTGTTAGTGATTCAAATGTCAAATATTCCTTTATTAGGAAAATGGCAAATTTCTTTATTAATGCAAAGGTGACATGGTTTATCGTTACTGTGACAAACGAAAACACTTTATTTGATGAATCCTTAAAGAAAATTTTAATTAATATCAATCAGGAGAAAAGTTATTGCAAAAATATATGTTGATCCCTAGACACTTTTGATGTGTGTACATTATGAAACATGAAATGTGGGAACATTCCGGGCAATCTCGCGCCGCTAGGTATTATTAAAATACGCAGTATAAGTTCGCGTTTTGACTGCGTACGCGTAAATCTCTAGCACTATGCTTGATATGGCTTGTACCTAAAATCATCATCATCATTATCAGCGTCTACTCGTCCACTGATGGACATAGGCCTCTTTCATGGCACCCCAACAAGCTCGATCCTGAGCTGTTCTCCGCCAGCCGCTACCAGACACCTTTTCGATGTCGTCGCTCCATTTCGCCCAAAGGCGTCTTACGCTACATTTGCCGAGACGCGGTCTCCACTCGAGGACTCGTCTACCCCAACGGTTGTCGGCCCGGCGGCGTATGTGAGCAGCCCATTGCCACTTCAGCTTGCTAATCCTCTCAGCTATGTCACTACTTTGGTCCTCTGTCGGATCACCTCATTTCTGATGCGGTCCTTCAGAGAGACGCCCAACATAGCCCGCTCCATAGCTCGCTGAGCGGCTTTAAACTTATGGACTAGTCTGACCGTTAGTGTCCACGTCTCGGCTCCGTAAGTCATGACGGGTAGGACGCACTGGTTGAAGATTTTAGTCTTCAAACATTGGGGTATGGGCGACGATGGTGGCATCTGGCTAATCTACGCTTGCCGCGGTCGATCTGTGGATGGATTCTTTGGGATCTGGGGATGGGATCTTTACATACCGAGATCCCTCTTTGCTTCGGAAAGCACGTTAACCCGTTGGTCCCGGCTGTTATTTGTAAATCTTTGACAGTCATTACAGGTCGTCAGAAGTCCGAATGTCTTAGTAAGGGATGTTATCATCATCATTATCATCATTTCAGGGTTAATCCAAGTCGCATCTGAAACCTTTTCAGCTTTAGAGTCTGGGGTTCGTTTTACCAGTCTGCTGATTTAGCTCAACTTCGATATTTTCCGCGAAGCGACTGCCGTCTGACCTCCATAACCCGAAGGCAATATCGAAGCATTGCAGCTAGACCAATTGCTAGACTTTTGAGGCCTCCAACAACCCACAACGACTGCCATTAGATGTTCGTATAGCAACCGCGACCAACTTGCTTGGCTTAATGTGCTTTTCGAGGCAGTACTAGACTTGTGCAAATATTAATATTCAAGCATACAAATATTTGCACTGCGTGGGGATCGAAACCGCGCTTCCTTCCGCAGCAGTCGCGATATTTCCAGATATTTCCATTTTTAACTGTTTCTGTCCCGCTGCTTGGCAAAGACTTTCCTACTCTCTTTTCATCTCTTTCTCTATCCAGAGCTGCCGAGGATCAATCTTTATTAAAGGAGTCCAGCTCATGTCCTCATATCTATCTGGGCTTGCCATAAATCGGGGCCCACTGGATGGTAAACCTGGACCAATGATCGCCGATATAGCTCCTACTAACTTCCTAATATTTTGCTACTTTGATTTCGTGTTGATGGGATCTTAAAAGTGACTTCAAAGATTTAATAGTTTTGAACAGTAATTGAAATACTCGAAACTGTTTCATATTAATTTCGAGTTTCTACTCTAGTTAATGTTAGCGGTCAACTATTCAATATTGTTCCCATTTCTTAAACTATTTCAATATTGTTCCCATTTCTTGAAGAAATATTCATAGGGAAAATTTTAAACTATTGATTGAACATTAGATGTTTGGTACAGGAAATCCAAACATTTAAACAAAATCACAAAAGGAATACATATGTACAGACGCCTGTGCTGTAGGTCAATCTTCCCGATACCGCCAATTTTGCCTAATCAATCTTGAATCTTAATACTTTTTTATAAAGTCGAAAATTTTACAGAATGTAGAAACTTTATGTGGAGGGCATACGTCACTGTGCCTAAGGATCGTAGCGTCCTGGTCATAATAGTTTCTGGCTACCCCCAAAGAAAGAAAGCGTGAGCTTATGCTATGTATTTATATAAAATTAATAAAAAGTTTGAGGTTGTAGTCTTTTCTGTAAGGTAATTAATGTTTATATTTGATCTTGTTCTATTCTTACCAACCAACATTAAAACACGGCGAAAAGTCAAAACGGACGAAATCATTATACTTATGTCGCCAGGATCTCCTACTGAATGAATGTCTTATTAATTTCAAAACATATACCCACATCATGCCCCGTATAATAATCTCATTTCACCCATACGTAAAGTATTTCTAAAAGAAGTCCAAGATTGACGTTAAAATAAATATTCAATGGTACAGTTGAATCAAACATGGTCGCCTGAAATGAAAAACAACTTGCCAAGGCTTAGAGTAAATAAAAGACGAACGTTTTGTATGATATATAATAATATATCTTATTTTATGTGCCTTAAAATGCAAAAAAAACGCCCGAGAGAAACTAAAGACGACTTTCCTCAGTCGTCTTTAGTTTCTCTCGGGCGTTTTTTATCAAGTCATTACGATTCTACACTTTATTACACTGGTAGTCGAGTTGATTATTGAATGTCACCAAAAATATTTGTGCTATATTCTTCTCGGTGTGTAAGAAGCCTAAAGATAATGTCCATAAGAGGTTGTTTCGTTTGAATAGGTAATGATAAAAAGTACTGATTTCGACACGCTTTTTTCAAGATTAGCTTTTCTACAAATTACTTTGTTGATGTACAAAGGAAATGGGAGGCTATTGGATTTGTTACCCGTTTTATTCATGCGTCTAGGTTTCATAATCAGATTGGTATGTATTATGCCCGTATATACTAAACATTGAAAATAAGATTTACCATTTGTGTAGGTATAATATACGTATATAAATAAGTATTATATGGGTTTTGGTTCAATATTTCTTTCCCAGATTTTCATTCATTCATTCGCCTGCCCTTATTGGCGTTCCTTTCTTACATACTTATCTAAGAATCGTCATCTCGGTATTCATCCCCTTCATAACTATGTCGTTCTATATTTTACTTACATAGCTTTCGGTATTTTTATAAGCTCCGCTCCTATTGGTCGTAGCGTGATGTTATGTAAAGCATTCCTGGATTAATGGGCTATCCAACGCAAAGAGAATTTTTCAAATCGGACCCGTAGTTCTTGAGATTAGCGCGTTCAAACAAACAAACAAACTCTTCAGCTTTATATATTAGTATAGATTATTGTAGCGGTTTTAGTAGTAAGTAAAGTGGTGGTGCCCTAGTAGTTAACACACCATCCTCTCAAGTATGAGTGCGCAGGTTCGATTCCAGGACAGGCAAGTACCAATGTAACTTTTCTACAGTTATATGTACAATCTAAGTATCTTGGATACCAGTGACTTATTGCAAGATGAAGGAAATCATCTTGAAGAAATTTGGACTTTTAAGCTTGAAATCGCTGGTATGAGACGAGACCTGTGCCCAGTAGTGGGACGATAAAAAAGGTTGGTGATGATGATGGTTTTAGTATAATATCCTCGAGAACGATTTTGGTCACGGTGGCAAACTTAGCCTTGCCAAAGGATTTAGTACATTTAGTATTACCTAGTACCTGAGTTGTGGAGGTAAGATCGCTTTATGTGTAAAACTGGTATTCAACTGCTCTCGGTAAGACTGGAAGCTAACCCCAACAAAGTTGTAAAAAAGTGAGATTGATGTCTGATTTACTAATTGATTGAATAAAAACAATATCGTATCAGGCTATGATTTTATTTTAATTATGAAGGATTGTTTTCTTTTAATACGTGGGAAATTGATTTGAATTGGTGCTTTGATTGATTGATTGCTTTTGATTAATATTTGGAAATTTAAGGTTAATAACATCACGCATGTAGTACCCGGAGGGATAGACAAAGGTGTATCTGTGCACGGTGTACAGTTATATATCAGTCCCTGTTAATAAGATCGAGCTTACAATATTACTATCATCATCATCATTTTCTCGACGGTCATCGGCTGCCGGCAGAAGGTACCACCCACCAAACAAACTCTTGCCGCCCAGCGATTCGTCGTGTTCCGGCATGATACCTGATGAAGCCGTACAGAGGACGGGTCTTAGCATTTCTGTTGCAATGTGTGCCAAGTACGATGCACTAAATGTTGTTGTGTTGGGAGTTTGATCGTGGAGAGATCAATCTCCCTTTGGCGCAGCATCGTTGGTCGTATTATTGGGTTTGACATTACATCACCTCGCTCAACTGCTGTTTTCCTTTCTATTAGCCTGCTCTTAATTTACTAGCGCGCTTTACCATCAACGCTTGCATCACTGCTTACCATCAGGTGGGATTGCGGTCAAGGACTAGTTTATAACTATAGAAAAAAACATCGTTTAGCCTTATGCCAGCCATGTAGCAGACGGCTTTCAGTTCAGTGCAGCTAAACCCATAACACCCTTAGCTCCACTTCTTCGCCACGTAGTCATCATCATCTCAGCATTAATCCCAGTCGTATCCGAAGCTTTTCCAGCTTTGGAGTCTGAGGTCCGCATTACCAGTCTAACTGCTGATTTTGGCTAAACTTCGATATTTTCCGTGAAGCGACTGCCGTCTGACCTCCACAACCCGAAGGCGATATCGAAGCATTGCAGTTAGACTAATTGTTGGACTTTTGAGGGCTCCAAAAACCCGTAACGACTGCCATGTTTGTATGGCAACCGGGACCAACGGCTTAACGTGCTTTCCGAGGCACGACCAGACCAGTGCAATTGTTCATGTTCATGTATACAAATATTTGCGCAGGGATCAAACCTGCGCCGCCTTGTGCCACCTTTTCATCATATATTGTCTGGTGCTAATTCACCTGTATCTCCCATGTGCAAACTGGTAAATGAACGCAGCGACCTGATTGACGTCCACACTGACTCAATATCGACATAAAGTTCTATTTCGAATCCAGTCTAGTTAGAATATAAGCATACATTAATAAAATTACAAAGAACACTTAGCATGTGGTATTTGCCTATAATTGGTCGTGTAGTAAGATTTAAGATAATAATTTGTATGTATTTGTAATGTGTAAAATATTTGTAGCAACTGTTGGTGAACCATAATTAAATATATACTGGTATTTTAGTAGTTTTTTTTTTTGCCAACCCGTCTATAGCAAGCGTGACGATTACGCTCAATCCTTCTCTGTATGAGAGGAGACCTGTGCCCAGCAGTGGGACGATAAAAAGGTTGATGATGATTATTATTATGTAGTATTTTATATGCAGCGACTGCCTAGTAACTTTTATTTGGTAATTTTTTTTAATAATATATAAACTAGTGCTTAACCGCTATCCCGCCTGATGGTAAGCAGTGATGCAATCGTTGATGGTAAAGCTCTCCTGGACACACCTCATTTCAAACAATGGTTTTTAGCATTAATTAATTTTATTTCTTCAGTCTACGTTTTTGATTTTTTTATGTGAATTAATTTTACTTTATCATTAATAATCAAAAAATCAAAATCATAAGTCATTTATTCAAATTAGGCTGAGAATCAGCACTTTTTGAACGTCAATATTACATAAGACAGTCCCCCAAAACGCCCACCCATCGACACTTCCTAGTGCTTTCGCTGGGAAGAAGAAGTGGCGGAAGAAACTCCCCAGCAGCACAGCTGTCTGTTCATTTAAAAAAACACATGACTTTATACAATACTATGTATAGTGATGAATACAAGAAAATATAACAACAATGAAATTATTGAAAATATGCCAGCTACCACGCCAGAACCAGCAAAGCAGAACAATATATAAGTATATATTTAAATGAAAATGTAAATAACTAAAAACTTATTACTTCAATAAAAGCCCCAGGCATAAAGGGCGCGACAGCTTACATATTTATGTATTGAAAAAAAAAAGTGAATTATATGAACTCATATAATCTTACTTTATTAAATAATAAGTCACAAGATTATACAGTATCGAACTTGATATTTCAATTTGTTAACAACTGTCAAGGACTCCACTAGATAGGCTCGACCTAGTGTGGAGTCAACAAGTTAAAATATAGAATTACGTTTCCCCTGTTACATTCATTTTAGAAGTAGTTTGTACTAAGTCCGCTTTCCGACATATACGCTTCCATTTCGCATGATCTCTGGCATTCCGTAGTGTGAGATTGAGTTATTATTAAATGTAAAACACTATTTGGTTAATAAAGGATTTATTTATTCTATTGTTTATTTATTTATCTGACCTCCACAACCCAAGTCTTGGACAATGTGATATATAATCTTGGTAAGTGTAGTTGTCAACACTTAGCACAAAACACTCTGGGCAGCTACTGAGAATAATAATTTATTGTGTGAGAAAACCCAATAATTTTTTCTCCGACCAGATGTTTAACAATAGCGCTTTCGCGACTGGACCAATAAGCTAAATACGTATTTTAACTTAATTTAAATAAAATATATACCACCTCTGACTAGTTGACATAATTTTATCTCAATATTGACATTTCGTGTGACTACGATACACGAAATGTCACACAACCCGTATATTTTGGTCCTTCGAGCCGGATACGGTCTCCTTATGCAGAACAAAGACGTATTTCTCGCACTCAAAATACCAACACTTAATTTCAAATAAGATCAGACAGTAAACAAAACTTTTTACACTTCGGTTCTTTACTTCAAGACCGTAGGCATAAAGATGGCATTAACAGAAAAAAAAAAGTAGTTACAATGCCAACTATTTACGTATTCAATAGAAGTCAAAATCGTTAAAACGGGCTCTAAAAAGGCTTGTTTAAAAGTTTAATCTATTCCAAATGGACGTTAATAATTTATTAACAGTTCTTTCGAACTGTAAGTTGACGATCTCACATTATTTTAAATATGATAAATAGCTCTTTACAGTCGTTACGGGTCGATAAAAACCCAAAAGTCTGCCTGTTATATCAAGGGGTGCCATGTTATCCCTTGACTCGGTTGTAGAGCCTAGAATGACATGCAAAATGCTGGTATTTAGCTGCGTTCACATGGACTGGAAGCCGGCCCTGAAATACTAGGAAAGCAAGAATTATAGAAATAGTATTAGCTCCCGTGCACGCTTTGATCCTATGCTATGCTTGGGGTCTCACTGTGTGATCGAATCAGGAATGAGGAGATCCGCAGAAGAACGAGAGTAACCGACATAGCCCGAAGAATTGCCACACTTAAGTGGCAGTATCGTCGTAGAGATCCTTGGGGGAGGTCAATGTCCAGCAGTTGACGTCTTTCGTCCGAAATGATGATGATAATGGTGACGTTTTGATGGAAGCGAGAAAAATATGGGGATGCCTGATTCACAGAAATAACACGCCTTATAATAAAGTAACACAGGAAGACTGCTGAAAGACGGAAAAGAATTTCCGGAAAATGTGCCTTCCTTTTCTGTCTAGATCGGAATGTTAGACAAAAGAAACCAATGAAAAGCAACTGCGTGCAGCTGAGATGAGAATGTTAAGAGGTATGTGTGGTGTGACGAGAATCGATGCGATTAGAAATAAGTATAGAATAGAATAGAATACTCTTTGTTATGTACACCATATAGATTACAGAACATAAATATAAAGATTTTACAAAGGGTGACACAATGGGCGGTCTTATCGCTAAGAGCGATCTTTTACAGAAGATATATAGAAGTTATGAAATCTGCAAAGAGTATCATGGCTAAATAGTATCAGCCTAGATAAGAACATACCGAGAGCCCTCCTGCTTCGGAAACCACGCTAAGCCTTTGGTAGACTCGTAACGATTGTCACCGTGGGGAGAAATTCGAAATTTCGCAGAACATGAACGAACTCCCCTAATTATGTATCAAAGTATGAACGACAATTTATCTCTAATTTTTAAATACACCAGGCAGTAGACATTGGAAAAATGTACGGTGTATTTGCCGAAAAACCGCGTGCAACTATAGCGCACAAACATATTTATTTATTAAAATTTTTTGCACAAATAAAATCATTGCACAATAGCGGGCTTAATGCTTTAGGCATTTTCTACCAGTCTACTTTAAGGTGATGCAGAGACAAAACATGGTTGGTGCAAAGATATAAAAGGTATTAAAGTTAAAAAAGAAACAAAAAAAAATTATAATAAATACATACATATAAAATATAAACAGTAAAGAGAGAGAGAGAGAGAGAGAGATAAAACAAAATAGAGAAAAAAAAAATTACATGTTTGGTGAATCTGCCAAATTCTTGCGCAAGGAAAACCGCCTGGACAAGAAATAATGATTTAAGAAACCAAAGCGGTGAGAAGGACATCGTAGAAGACAATTATTGGAAGAACGAAGATTCCTATTATATCCGATTCTAACCGAGCATTTCAACACTTGCTCGGCTGTAATCAGTAATCTTTGGTAGGGAGTTGCGAGCTGAGGTTGCGAACGATTAGCGTTTATTTTATTTGACGATTCGACCCATCTAGGCCTGACTTGGCCACACCTAGGCCATACGCTGGGTACCTTCATGTTGATAATCGTTACGAGTACTAATACAATCTGTCCCTGTAAATTCTTCATATTTATGCTTTGTAATTTATATGGTGTACATAATAAAGAGTATTTTATTTTGTCAAAAAACATAACCATAAAATCAGCACATGAATCTGTAATGTATGTACATCAATCAAACAATATATTACCGATAAAAATAGAAGATTATAACGGAATCGTTTTACGTTTTTGCATTTTATATTAATCACATCTCTTGTCAGTTATACTGGACCATAATTTCCTTTTTCTCTTTTCTAAATTCGTATTAGCTTTTATCTCATAATTTGATATTATCATTATCTCATATTCCCTTGCGAGTGTCAAAATATGCGGCATAAACCTCCGTATCTTTTGATTGTGTTGACGTAGATGTTTGATTTTTTCTCTGCTTTGTGGGATTTATACTTTAAGTATTTTATATTAATTTCAAGACGATAACTCCGCGCATTTCTGATAAAAAGGCCATTGACGGTCGGCCAGGCAGACAAACGGATAAAGAGATGTCCTTCTTTGAAATGCATCAACGACTATTTTAAATTTAAATGATAAGAATAGTTAGTTGGTCACTCTGATTAACTGGAGACAATGTTTATGTTCTTTTTCCAGAATTAGATTGTTGACAAGTTATGCGAAACCTGAATATAGATTCTTCAGAATAAGCAATTGAATCAATTCCAATCATTTTTAAACCATGTTATATTTTGTCACAAATACATTTAGAAATTGTCGCAGTGTGGTTACCGAGCGTGCTACGCAGTTTACGCGTGCACATGCCCGCGCGCAGCTGACGCCACAGGTCAATGCACCAGGCTCGCCCGCCCGAACGGAACATGGACCATATTTTTGTTCGGCCAACCAAGTAGGATAACAAGCTCATAACTTTGTGGTGTTTCATGATATCTTTTTTAAATTTTGTACATAGATTCTTTCCTTAAAAATACTGGACACGTGTTTCGGGTTTCGCATAAACAAAAAATAATGTTGTATTTTTTTTATAATCCAGAAATGCACCCATAGTTTACTGTCACGCTCTTAATGCCTAGAGGCTTTTATTAAGGTAATAAGTTTCTATTTACTTACTTTTTAATTTGAAGGTTTGTTTTCTTGGCTGCGCTGGTATATCATTTTTTTTTTGTTTTTGTAATTATAAACTAGTGCCTGACCGGAATCCCGCCTAATGGTAAGCAGTGATGCAATAATTGATGGTAAAGCGCGATAGTTTATTAAGAGCCTATTCACTCTAGCCTTGACGACACTTAAATTTTATATAATGTTTTGTGTTTTGTAATGTTAGTTACTTTACATGCATATTCATGTGTTTTTATAACTGAATAGACAACTGTGCTGTTGGGAAGTTTGTTCCGAAACTTCTTCCGATCGAAACGCATTACGAAGTGGCGAAGGGCGGGCATTTTGGGGGACTGTCTTGTGTAATAATGACGTTAAAAATTGTTGATTATCATTCTAATTCGAATGACTTTTTCATTAAAGTTTTCAACCAAAAACTGAAAAAATATAAAAAAACTAGAAAAATAACTATCGCCCACTAATCCTCTGTCACAAAATAAATAACTGAAACCCTATTTCTGACCAGAATAATATTAAACAGTTTCCCCAAAGTAGTCAACAAAAACCAACTGGACCCACAAACAAACATTTCACTACCAAATTAGGTGGGCAAACGGTGAAAGGTAAATAAAACTGTGGCTTCCTGTGAGGGGGTGGACAATAGGGGACAATATAACAAGCAAGGGTTAAAAAGGGTTGAGATCGTAATATACCTCTTGGTACGGCAGTGGCAATCAACGTGGGTACGTTCTTTTACCTCTCAACTGCCTCTTAGGAGGTCACTTAGCAAAAGTCGTGACGTTAGCTGTGCTTTATTTCTTTCGGAATAATTTTTAGCATACTGGGGTGGTAAATTGATATTCAACCTACCATCTTAATAGCGTAACGGACTATTATTTACCCTTTGAAGCATAGCTAATCCATTGCTCCAAAAGTTTGAAAAATGTGTTTGCGGACTAAAGTAAATAACGCAATGATTTTTGTTGAACTGTGAAATTGAAATCCATTGCTACTGATTGTGTGTTACTCAATAATGCTACAGGTTTCAGAATGTATGGTAATCAAGGAGATAAGTAAAAATGGTTGTTGGATATAGTTGAAGGTTGGAAGGAAAGCGTTGGGTGTTTTGAAATAAAATTTTGTTCAATAACAGCCATAACATCGGCCGCCGGCAGAAGTTACCACCCATCAGACAAAGTCTTGCCGCCAAGCGATTTGTCGTGTTCCGGCATGATGTCTGGTGAAGCCGTATGGAGGACGGGTCTGAGCAGTTGTGTTGCGATGTGTGCCGGGTACGATGCGCCAAATGTTGTTGTGTTGGGACTTTGGTCGTGGAAGGTCTTCGGATCAATCTCCCTTTGGCGCAGCATCGTTGGTCGTATTGTTGGGTTTAACATTGCATCACCTCGCTCAACTGCCGTCTTCCTTCCTATTCGCTCAGTTTTTCTGAGTGAATAGGCTGTTAATAAACTAGCACGCTTTACCATCAACGATCGCATCACCGCTTACCATCAGGCGGGATTGCGGTCAAGAGCTAGTTTATAATTATTAAAAAAAAAATAAAAAAAACAGAGAGTTAAATTATCAAGTCAAATTTCATTGAGAAATTAGTGTTGTCTGTACAAAACCGCTCTTAGCGATAAGACCGCCCTTTGTAAAATCTCCATATTTATGTTCTGTAATTTATATGGTATACATAATAAGAGGATTCTACTCTATTTTATTGTATTCTACTAATCTCAGACTGTTAGACAAAGTGGCGACATAAATATTTGAATTTGTTACCGTTTAGTTAGCAATGTCATAGGAATTTGCTAACCACTCTATTCGTTCCCGTACTAATCGCCTATACGTCTAACTGAGCCCTCTAAACGCTGCTTAAAAGTCCAAAACCCTGGAATATGAGTTAAAAACAAATTAACGCTGGCTATAAGTTTACTATTTATTGACCTTTTTCACGTGCTTTTTATTAGCTTTACTTGTATGTTTGCTTGCTTGCTTGTTTGTTTGTCCGTCTCTAACTCTTTGGACTACGAGTGAGCGGCTCATTTCTGTAAAATGTCCTACCGTTTTCAATACATTCGTTGGCCGAGCGGTCTAAGGCGCGCGTCTTCAGTGACGTCAGCGTTCGGATTCAGCGATCGTGGGTTCTACTCCCGGCCACGCCGAAAAAATAAATGTTTTATTCCGGCAAATGCTAAGATTTTCAAATTCAAATTCAAATTCTTTATTTCAGGCAAGGCCCATATATTGTTAGTTAAAAAAAAAAAAACTTATCCTATGTTAGTAAAAAGAGAAACAGAGTTCAACATCAGTTGGCGACATGAATGTGTGCGCGCACATGTCTGTCCACCCAGAGCCTAATAAAAGGTCCGTCGACCTTGTCCGCCAGTGTAGCTAGGATACTGTTTGGGCCGCCCCGAAATCGCCGCAACATCGAAGCACACCGTTTGCGTATGATGGCATAAAAGTCATCAATTGGCGCTTCCGCGAACATGCCTGATGCACTGCAAAATCGAGGCAGCCCCAACAACAAACAAATTCGTACATCTAATTGTAAGTGATTCTGAAAAACTTTACCATATATTTGTGACGCTGCAACTCCAAATAGTTATCACAGATGGTAACAGATAGCGTGGGTAACTCGTTTCCCTATGATAAGTAGGAATGTTAATTTCTGAATCGTGCATGGTATAATGTTTGAGATAAACAGAGCCTTGATGAGAAAAAAGTGTGAGGCATATACAAAAATTATGGCACAAAGCGCCTCACGCTTTTTTCACATTTTACTAGTATTGTTTATATACTATTGTCATAAATTAAATTTTAAAATTATTTTTAACTTTTTAGTTTGATATTCTTTAAAAGCATGTTTTTTTAGTTTTTCAAACTATATTTTTGTATTTGTTTGTAAATCAGTACAGTCCGGAACAGTGTATATTTACAGTTTTCGTCACAAATTTTCGAAATAGACCATAGCAACAAATCCTAAGAGTGTTATCAACTTATCCACAGTGTTGAATGCTAAAATTGACGGCAATTCAATCGGTAGTGAATTCTCGGCGGATATCGGATTTTTTTCAATAGGAAACGTCTGGCAGGAAGCGGCGTTAGTTTCCTCTGTGCGCTTCACGACCTTGGCAGTCTGTTGCACGAGGGGATTACATAAAGTGATAAGTACAAGATGGAGGGAGGAATGAGAGGGATAAGTGTGGCGACATTACATCCTCATTGCTAACAACCTTTTTTTGCGAAGGGAATCTTCAAATGTCATGCAACCTCCGGGTAATAAGATTAGGGTGTGTGGAACGTTTACCTGCAAATTATAGATTATGGATTTTTTTTAACTTTAGGCTGCGCATTAGTAGAGTCAGTTACCGATACCTAACAATACCTTCACCGATCGGACAGGGTTTTCTTTACATATTGTATTTTGAAAAAAGTTACTGAAAGGGCTCGAGGGAGACCTTTCAGTCGAGAGTTTCTTTATTTTTTTATAAATTATAAACTAGCGCTTGACCGCAATCCCGCCTGATGGTAAGCAGTGATGAAATGAAATGAAATGAAATCGTTTATTCAGCACGTAGGATCACTGATCACTTTCACACGTCATATGTTTTTTTTTTTAACTAGATGAAGCCGGCATTTCCTAACTGACTACCTCTGAGAAGAAATAGCCGAAACAAACTCAGGGATCTGAAATGAAAATGTTTACAATAATTTACGTTCTAATTACGCATATTGCTTAATAACAATGCTTAACAGAGCGAGCAGCTCAGTCCCAAGCTTTTTTGTCTTCTAAATAATAAATAATAAATACCCCTTTTTGCAAAGTTTGGCCTTTATATAGTTTTTAAATCGTTTAATGGGTAAGTTTCGAATGTCCATGGGAAGCTTGTTGTAAAAGTGTATACATTGAACCATTAACGAGTTGCCTACTCTGTGGAGACGAGTGTGATGTACAGCAAGATTGTGTTTGTTCTTGGTATTTTTTATTATAATGAACATCGCTTATCTTCTTAAAATTCGATATATTTTTATGTACATACATAAGATTTTCAAATATATATTGTGAAGCTACAGTCAGAATGTTCACCTCTCTGAATTTTTCTCTAAGAGAATCGAGAGATGCGATCGTTGATGGTAAAGCGCGTTAGTTTATTAAGAGCCTATTCACTCTAGCCTTAAAGACACTCAAATGTGGAGGGTCTTCATATCAATCTCCCTTTGGCGTAGCATCGTTGGTCGTGTTGTTGGGTTTAACATTGCATCACCTCGCTCAACTGCCGTCTTCCTTCCTATTCGCTCAGTTTTTCTGAGTGACCTATTCACTCTTAATAAACTAGCGCGCTTTACCATCAACGATCGCATCACTGCTTACCATCAGGCGGGATTGCGGTCATGCGCTAGTTTATAATTAAAAAATAATAATAAAAAAAAAACTAGTTCTTACCTGCGACTCCGTCCGCGTGGACTACAGTTTACAGCGCGCGGTGGTACCCGTAAATTAAAAAGAAGTCAGTTGATATAACATAAGCGCCTGTTAAAATAATGGGAGCCTTATCTACGTCCCCGTTAGCCCCCGTTTTCGCAACATTTTTTGTTACTGCTCTGCTCCTATTGGTCATAGCGGGTTGTTATATGGCCTATGTCCGTTCTCAGGCTCTAGACTATCTGTGTACCAAATTTCAAAGCCGGACAGACAGACAGACAGAGATACTTTCGTATTTACAATATTAGTAGTATGGATTGGACTAATCTCCGTTTTGCAGATGATATCGTGGTCATGGCTGAGACCCTGGAAGACTTGGGCAAAATGCTCAATGACCTCAGCAGAGCTTCCCAACAAGTGGGTCTAAAGATGAACATGGGTAAGACGAAGATCATGTCGAACTCTCATGTCGCACCCACTCCAATTCTAGTTGGTTGCTCTGCACTCGAAGTTGTTGACGAGTATATATACCTGGGACAAACAGTCCAACTGGGTAGGTCCAACTTCGAGAAAGAGGAGTCTCGTCGAATCCAGCTCGGCTGGGCAGCGTTCGGGAACCTACGATACATCTTCTCGTCGTCCAAGATACCACAGTGTCTCAAGACTAAAGTCTTTGACCAGTGTGTGTTGCCAGTGATGACATACGGAACTGAAACGTGGTCGCTCACAATGGGCCTCATACGAAGGCTCAGAGTCACGCAAAGGGCAATGGAAAGAGCTATGCTCGGAGTTTCTCTGCGTGATCGAATCAGAAATGAGGAGATCCGCAGAAGAACCAAAGTCACCGACATAGCTCTGCAAGTCGCTAAACTTAAGTGGCAGTGGGCAGGGCACATTGCTCGTAGAACCGATGGCCGATGGGGCAGTAAGGTTCTGGAGTGGCGACCACGTACTGGAAGACGCAGCGTAGGGAGGCCCCCAATAAGGTGGACCGATGACCTGGTGAAGGTCGCGGGAAGCCGTTGGATGCGGGCAGCACAAGACCGATCAGCATGGAAAGCCTTGGGGGAGGCCTTTGTCCAGCAGTGGACATCCATAGGCTGAAGAAGAAGAAGAAGTATGGATTGTAGTTAAATAAAAGTGTAATAGTTTAAAAAAAATCCTGTACCAGTCTTAATATTTATTTTTTGCTGATTATGATGAACCTAGCTGTAGGTTTTTCAAGACACTCGTATTATTTTATATTGCTGGTATCCTGTGAACCGGCTAACTGTTCTGGATAATAAACATTTTTCTATTTCTATTTTTCGCTGCCCAGCAGTGGGGCAGTATAGGACAACAAAACAAAAAAAAAATGGTTCTGTATTCGAGAGCCCACTGCTGGGACACCGGACACAAGCCTCCTCCCTGTAAGAGAGTGAATTGTAATCACGTCGTCACGCTGGGCCAGTGCTGATGTAAGATAAACAAAAAAAAACAAAAGCCATTTATTCAAATTAGGCTGAGAATCAGCACTTTTTGAACATAAATATTACATAAGACTGTCCTCTCAAAACACCTATCCTTTATTATTTATTCCTAGTGCTTTCGCTGGGCGGAAGAAGAAGTGGCGGAACAAACTCCCCAGCAGTACAGCTGTCTGTTCATTAAAAAAAAACATACCATAACATTCGAATTATTAGTTCTAAATCATTCTGATGTCCTATTTACAGAGTTAACAATGAATTGTTAACAACAATTCATTACAATCTGTGAGTACAACTTTGTTAATAGACACCTACAGATACATTCCGAAAGTTAAGCATAGTTTTGAACCCTTGAAGATAAACAAAATCTTCCTCTCCTAAACACTTTGAAATGTCTCAAATAGTTTATGTTTCCCGATACTCATTGTCACTCCAAAGATATAATAAAACAAAATTCCTCAAGTTTCACCAAGTACTCGAGTTATAGGTTGTTGTTTTTAATTTAATTTAAATATAAATGGAAGAAACTGTCAAAATATATTTTTGTTTTACTATGAAAATGCAAATTTTATTTCGGAGTATTGTTTATAAAAGGTTCATTTCAAGGGATCAAATTAGGTCGTCTGTACAATATTTTGTGAACTATTGTTTTAAGGGAGTTTGACAGTTGGTATTTTAAAGAATTTGGTTTCCTGTTTATCTATGTACACGGGTCAGAGTTCTAATACGATTCAGTAACCTAAGATGCCTGTGTCTGTAACATAGTTTAAACTATCACAGACACAGCATCTGCCAAATCTGCACCATCATGCACACATTCTGATTCACATTCCCTATCACTCTCACACGCACTCTCACCCACTCACTCGCATGCCTGTGTGCTGCATGTTTAGCCTTAATCCTCTTCTTTATTATTTTTTGATTATTATTTAGTTTAGTTTTGTTTAAAACAAGTGCCTTAATGAAACTTATTAAGTTATGGAAGAGCGGAGTCTCCTAACCTAGATTGTAATGTTACTTGTTGAAATAATAAACTATTGTTATTAAATTGTTATTATTATTATTTTCTGTCTCAAATAATGCGTAGCGCTGTAGTTCATTTGTTAATATTTGATTGAGATGGAAAAATTGTATTTGTCTTGTGGAATCAAGATTATTATAATGTTGTCTTGTCTGGTCTTTAAAAATTAACCCTGTATATATATTATAATAATATACAATATGTAAAGAAAACCTCGTCCGACCCATAAGGATAATAAAGTTTAGGTAAACACATGACCAAATAAAATATGAAATTTTACATAATCATCATAGTAACAATTCAAATGAATTTTGAAATAATCTTTGTTTTCCGGGAATTAATTCCAACTGCCACTAAATTAGGTATTTTTAAAAAAAGCGACAACACCATTTTCGACGGTATTATTACGAGCGATGCGACCACGTGCCGCGTGCCTTGTACACATGTATTAAGTTACCTCCTTTGGCGAAATAATATTAATTTTTTAGGGGGATTTTTTTAAGTTCAGCCCGGCTTTGTAGTCATTAGTAGAATCAGTTATTGATACCTAACAATACCTTCAGGGATCGGACAGGGTTTTCTTTACATCTATACTAATATATTAATCTGAAGAGTTTGTTTGTTTGTTTGAACGCGCTAATCTTAGGAACCACTGGTCCGATTTGAGAAAATCTTTTTGCGTTTGATAGATATAACATCGCGCTGCGACCAATAGGAGCTTAATAACTAACTACACGCCAACGAAGTCGCGCGCGGCCTCTAGTATTGTATAAAACTGTACATGAGGAAGACGGAGGACAAGGTGGTGTCACTTAGCCTGGGGGCCTCAGCCTGGGGGCCTCAGCCTGGGGGCCTCAGTCCCGCAGTGGATTATGATGAGCTGTATTGGAAGATTGATATATCCAGTAGGTTTTCTAAAACACTGAAGAATATTTGACTACCCAAACATCAACAATCCTGGCTTCATAAATAACTCCCACACGAGAAAAATAAACGAAAATGTATACTGGCACAATGATTCAAAAAAACTAAATTCGAATACACGTGGACCTAACACTTTTTCCTCAATAGAAAACAGGAAACAAACTTCAATAAAACCCTTTAAAAAAACTTTACAAAACAAGCTTTCTTTGAAGTAAAACCACTTATCCCGTACATCATGTTAACTCGTAGTTTTACGAGGTACGTGCTTTGAGGTGTTAAAGTGAGGAATAAGTCTTTTAGTAAATACAAACGTAAAGTCTTTGATAACGTTTTTAGAAGTTGGCGACGTGATTCTCTTTATGTGGTACGTTCAAGTTTTTGAAGGATTTTTTTTTTGGTGTTTTGAATTTACTTGAGACTCGTGAAACGTACTAAAAAGGTACTCTGTGCTCATACACAGAGTACCTACAGACACGATCCAATATCCGATCCTTTGTAATACGAATTACAAAGTGATTTATGAGAATGGAGTTGAACAGATCTAATCTATTGTTTAACAAATAAAAAAATTAAGTACTTTGTTTAACTTTGGGCAACTTTGTTCGACTTTATCAATGTGCCTTTAAGCACTATTAATTTCATGCCTTCAGATTTAAAAACTTTGTACAATGTATAATTGTATACGGATTACTTAATAAAGTTTTTTTTAAATAATCGACAGATAGATGGCGACAGAAAGAGGACAACGCCCCACGGGCCGCAATCCAGAATGCTATGTACTTACATAGAGTTAGTAGATGTTATACTTATATGTATTTAGTTCTAGAAAATTTTGGTCTCCACATTTTTCCGACATCGAAGTCGTGGTGGCCTAGTCGTTAAAACAGCAGCCTCTCAAGTATGTGTGCGGTTTCGATTCCAGGTCAAGTAAGTACCAATGTAACTTTTCTAAGTTATATGTACTTTGTAAGTATATCTTAGACACCAATGAGTGATTACAAGATGAAGGAAAACATCTTGAGGAAACCTGAACTTTAAGTCTGAAATCGCCAACCCGCATTGAGCAAGCGTGGTGATTGCGTTCAATCCTTCTCTGTATGAGAGGAGACCTGTGCCGATGATGATGATGATGATGAAATGAGCAGTCGTGATGAAATAATTTATACTAGTTAAAAATATTAAAAAAAAAATATATATATATATATATATCTATATATATATAAAAGAAAGTCGTGTTAGTTACATCATTTATAACTGAAGAACGGCTATACCAATTTGGCCGAAAATTGGTAAGGAGGTAGCTAAGAACTGGGAGAAGGACATAGGATACTTTCTATGCCGCTCCCCGTCGTTCCTGTGGGAATAAATGAGCTTCTTTGTTTCGACTTTTCCCACACTTTTATGTTACCCTGGTACCTTCCACGTCAAAAAAATATGCACAATAAACCTTCTTTCATGTATTATGATTATTTGATAATGATGAATGAATGAGGTTTATTGTTTCGACTTCTCCTACACTTTTGTGCTACCCTGGTACCTTCCACGTCAAAAAAATATGCACAATAAACCTTCTTTCATGTAATTATGATTATTTGATAATGATGAATGAATGACGTTTATTGTTTCGATTTCTCCTACAGTTTTGTGATACCCTGGTACTTTGCACGTCCACAAACTATGCACAATAAAATCTCTTTCGTGATTTGATAATGATTAATGAGCTTTTTTATTGTTTCGATTTCTCCTACACTTTTATGCTACCCTGGTACCTTCCACGTCAAAAAAATATGCACAATAAACCTTCTTTCATGTAATTATGATTATTTTATAATGATGAATGAATGACGTTTATTGTTTCGACTTCTCCTACAGTTTTGTGATACTCTGGTACTTTGCACGTCCACAAACTATGCACAATAAAACCTCTTTCGTGATTTGATAATGATGAATGAGCTTTTTTATTGTTTCGATTTCTCCTACACTTTTATGCTACCCTGGTACCTTGCACGTCAAAAAATATGCACAATAAACCTTCTTTCATGTATTACGATTATTTGATAATGATGAATGAATGAGGTTTATTGTTTCGACTTCTCCTAAACTTTTGTGCTACCCTGGTACCCTGCACCTCCACAAAGTAGGAAACACGTGTCCAGTATTTTTAAGTTAATAATATTATGTACAAAATTTCAAAAAGATATAATGAAAAACGACAAAGTTGTAATAAATAAGCTTGCTACGAGTATTCTACTTGGTTGTCCCAACATAAATATGGTCAAAGATCCGCGCGCGAGCGAGCGCGGTGCGTTGACCTCTAGCGTCAGCTGTTGCGCGCGCACAATACTATGATGATGTATCGTAAGCTGCGTGACGCACTCGGTAACTACACTGTAACAATTTCTAAATGTATTTGGGACAAAATATAACATGGTGTCAAAATTATTGGAATCGATTCAGTTGCTTATTCACTATCTATATATATATAAAAGAAAGTCGTGTTAGTTACTCCACTTATAACTCAAGAATGGCTCCATCGATTTGGCTGAAAATTGGTAGGGGGGTAGCTAAAAACTAGGAAAAGGACATAGGATACCTTTTATCCCGTTCCCGTCGATCCCATGAGAATGAATTAGCTTCATTGTTTCGACTTCTCCTACACTTTTGTGCTACCCTGGTACCTTGCACGTCCACAAACTATGCACAATAAAACTTCTTTCATGTATTATGATGATTTGTGATAGTGATGAATGAATGAGGTTTATTGTTTCGACTTCTCCTACAGTTTTGTGTTACCCTGGTACCCTGCACCTCCACAAAGTAGGAAACACGTGTCCAGTATTTTTAAGTTAATAATATTATGTACAAAATTTCAAAAAGATATAATGAAAAACCACAAAGTTATAATAAGCTTGCTACGTGTATTCGTACTTCGTTGTCCCAACATAAATATGGTCAAAGATCCGCGGACGAGCAAGCGCGGTGCATTGACCTCTAGCGTCAGCTGTTGCGCGCGCACAATACTATGATGATGTATCGTAAGCTGCGTGACGCACTCGGTAACTACACTGTAACAATTTCTAAATGTATTTGGGACAAAATATAACATGGTGTAAAAATTATTGGAATCGATTCAGTTGCTTATTCACTATTTATTTATAACGCAAGAACGGCTGAACCGATTTAGCTGAATATTGGTGGGAGGTAGTTAAGAACCCGTCCCCGTCGTTCCCGTGTGACGTGACATAAGACATGGTCCAACTCATTCAAAATGTAAGTCAGCAATTCATATACCAAAAATGGTATAACAAAAAGCAAATGACAGCTGAGCATATTTAAAAAAAAAGTCTAACCGGTTGAAGCAATCGTTTAAAGCAAAGAATATAAATACTCTCTTAAAGGTTTAAAGTTTCTAATAAAAAACCACAAAGCCAACTTCAACTTCAAAATTTCTAATATTGTATTGCTGTGCCATTTATCATCAATAAAAATATCATGCCGTGACCAAGACCATCAAATCTTTCTCGACAAAGCGGTAATGCAAGAGTAAATCGAAACATTCTGAATGAAAGCACTGAAGAAGAGCAAGAAATTGCACGTGCAGAGCGCCGCCTTACTATGACTCGACTTCGTGCTTCTCACTCACAAGAACAAAGGGAGGCGGCAGTCCATGAAACTGTTCCGTTGACAATGCGAAATCGGCGAACAAACCTCAGAGATCATCATCATCAATCTTTTTATCGTCCCACTGCTGGAGACAGGTCTCCTCTCATGCAGAGAAGGATTGAGTGTAATCACCACGCTTGCTCAATGCGGGGTGGCGATTTCAGACTTATAAAGTCCAGGTTTCCTCAAGATTTTTTCCTTCACGTTCAGTCATTGGTGTCCTAGATATTATACTTAGAGAGTACATATCACTTTAGAAAAGTTACATCGATACTTGCCTGACCTGGAATCGAACCCGCGCAATCATACAAGAGAGGCTGGTGTTTTAACCACTAGGCCACCACGACATCTCAGAGATCAATAGCTAGATAATTTACGAAGCACAAGTAGAAATTCATTTCTTTCACAAGGTGCTACACTAAATAAATGACAAATAAAAAAATCATGGAATACTTTTTTTTTTATTTACAGTGTTCCTAATTTAAAAAGTAAAAAATGTGATCATGTGATATTTATTGCCTTTAAGGCGGAACAAAGTTCGCCGGGTCAGCTAGTATATATATATATATATTTATTAGGCTTACACTTGGTTAAAATTACAAGAATTAATACATGCAGTTACAACAGCAGAACAGCTTTTCATTTAGTTAGAATTAACAGCGGGTCCCAAACTAGTATATAGTAAATATAGTTAATATAAATAAATGTTTAGTTTAATGCACTGTACACACAGATAGACGGATATAGACAGCATATCAACAGAGTTGAAATATTCGGTGAATTCAACTTTGAATCCAGTGTCCACACAGAGTGGCAATTGAAATCAGAATGTTATGCAAAATGGCCGGAGAGAGGAACATTTTTAGACAAAATTTGCATACGGACGCAATTCCAATTTGTTTCTATTGTGTAGTTTTAGAACAACTAATGTGGATATGCAAATATCGCTCACGCAATGCGTACGTCGAGGGATAAATAATGTAGTAATTATGTGGGATGTATGTGATTCTAATAAACGGTCACATAGGCAACCTAAAATACGCTCGCTGCTGCAAACCACGGATAGGTAACCATCATTACACACTAAGGTCCGTATTACAGAACGTCACTCAAAACTCAAGCACTACTTAAGTCTCGTTTGAAGCCTTTTGACTGGTTGAAACTAGTTTCAAGTAATGCTTGAGTCTTGAGTAACGTTCTATAATACGGACCTAAGAATGACTGCCACGGTTTTAGGAGTAGCTCATGGCTAATGCCCAGTTTTTTGATAAATTTTGTTAGTTCGTCTAATGATATAACATAATTGCTAAACGTCAAATAAATAACTATTAATTACTTATACAGTATGTTAAGAAAACCCTGTCCGACCCGTGAAGGTGTTTTTAGGTATCGATAACTGATTCTACTAATTGATACAAAACTGGGCTAAACTTAAAAAAAGAAATCCCCCTAAAAAAATAAATATTATTTCGCAAAAAGAGGTAACTTAATAAATGTGCGTTAATCACCCTTCCGCGGGCGGCGGGCACGCGGCACGTGGTCACATCGCTATTCGCTCATAATAATCCCGGTGTTGTCATTTTTTTAAAAATTACCAAATTTCGGGGAAGTTGGAATTATTTCAAAATTCATTTGTATTGGTACGAGGGTGGATTGAAAAGTACTCAGCCTAACCAAGAAAATAAACACATACTAAATCAGTTATATTTTTGTTTTTCTACATAATCACCATCAAGTTCAATACACTTTTGCCACCTCCCCTTCCAAGCATTTAGACCGTTGAAAAAAAATGATTCTTCCTTAGAGTCAAAATATGCGTCTACAGCTGCTTTGACCTCGTCGTTTGTCGAAAATCTTTGACCTCCCAAGTGCTTTTTTAGGTTAGGGAACAGAAAGAAGTCTGATGGTGCCAGATCAGGTGAATACGGCGGATGCGGTAACAGTTCAAAGCCACAGTTGTGAATTTCAGCCATTGACTGTACTGACGTGTGAACACGGGCGTTATCTTGATGAAACAGGACTTTTCTTCTGAGCATTCCTCGACGTTTTTCTTTTATTTCCTCTCGTAAACGACGTAGTAAGGTGCAGTAGTAATCAGAGTTTATAGTCTGACCCCTTTCAAGATAATCAATCATAATCACACCTTTCGAGTCCCAGAATACTGAAGCCATCACCTTATTTGACGACAAAATCGACTTAGCCTTTTTAGGGGGTGGTGAACCAGGTCTTCTCCACTGTTTCGATTGTTGTTTTGTTTCTGGTGTACAGTAATGAACCCATGTTTCGTCCATAGTAACAAAACGATTAAAAAAATCATCTGCATCGACTTCAAATAACTCCAAACAGTCGCGTGAAATAGTCAATCGTGTCCTTTTTTGTTCGACTGAAAGCAGTCGCGGAACCCACCTCGCAGACACTTTGTGGAAACCCAACTCGTTGACAATCATGTTCTGAGTTCGTTCATAAGAGATGCCTATAATCTCGGATATCTCTCTAATTTTTAATCTGCGGTCTCCCATTATTAAATCAAGTACTTTTTTAATATTTTCGTCAGTAGTTGACGTCGAAGGCCTTCCAGAGCGGGGTTCATCTTTCACACTCTCTCTACCACGCTTAAATTCTGCTATCCATTTTTTCACGGATGAATATGACAGAGCACAATCGCCTAATGTACCTACTGACCATGTCATCATGGATGGCCTTTGATGATAGCCCCTTCTTATGGAGGTACTTAATGACGGCACGCTGCTCGATTTGCTCCATTCGCGGAAATTATGTCCGATTACTTTGTCAATAAATTTATAAAATCACAACTAATTATCGCACATGTTTCGAACTTCACATAATGAACTAGTCTGAATTGAACTAAATAATGTGGGTAGATTTGATTTTTAGTATTGAATGGATCTGTGTTAGGCCGAGTACTTTTCAATTCACCCAGGTACTATGATGATTACTTAAAATTTTATGTCATGTGTTTACCTAATCTTTATTATTCTCATGGGTCGGACAGGGTTTTCTTAACATACTGTATATGTATAATTGATCTTTTGATCAATTGTTAGTTTATCTAATGGTTTTCTTTCAGATAATTAGATGAAGTAACATTTTTGCAAAAATTTTAGTATTACTAATAATAAAAAATAAACTATGTATTAAAAAATTCATCTAACTACGGAACAAAAAACCTTCCTCAAGGAATAACATCCGCTTAGATTATCACAGGAAATAATGAACAAGTTTATGTCAAAACTATTTAATTTAATGTACGTAATTGTGTTAAATATATATATCGCGCGAGTTAACTGACTGTGCACCTTGCTAGAATGCGACCCCTCTCCCGCTTCCCCGCGCGGCGCCCTATATTCGCCGTAAGCGCTGAGTAGCGATAGCATCTTTGTTACAATTGTCTAAATACAGTTTAAATCCCCTGTTGTTATTTAATATTTCTGTAGAGTTTTTGCTTTGTTTAGTTTTTTTTTTTTATTAAGTTCGTTTTTGTTTTTTGCATTTTCGACGCAAATATAATGTTGGTGCAACCAACAGGTTTCACTAATGAAACCTGTTGGTTGCACCAACATTATAATTCAGTCCATACGTATCAATTTAATTGTAAAATGTCACGAGTAAAATGATCTAATATTATAATGCTTTATCATCAAAACGATCTTAACATCATTTTTCATTTCAGCCGAAAGACGTCCACTGCTGGACATAGGACATAGGATCTTAACATAATAAAAAAAAATGTAATTTATATTTTTTTAACATAATTCTCACTTTTTACAAACGGCACCGCCCGAATGACGTCACAGAGCGAGGTGCACAGTTAACTACACTTCGGGTTTTGTCATAATGTACGCTATATATCAGTTCAAGTTAACAGTTACTACTCGTTTCATAATATTTATAAATAAAACCTTAGAATGTACGTACAATGTACATCCGAGTCAACCAATGCCGCGAGTTATTCAGTCAACCTTTCGCTGTTCTATACGACACATTTAGGTAAGTGTGCGCGGGAATTACATGTTTTATTTCCGCCATTACCGTTTCTTGATCGGAGGAGCCGTCGTACGGTGAGTATCCAGAGATTGAGATCATAAAGCGCACTACACACCAAAGCCGCCGACCCGCCGACACAACCCGGCACAAACCGGCTTATCTTGAAAGAAGTATGTCGGCAACCTTCACCCACGCGTGTTGCCCGAGACAGACACATCGGCGGCTTGCTGGCGGCTAGCCTACGCAAGCGCTCAGTTCCCCGACGACATTTCAGCTGTAGTGATGTGCTAGTACTTTTGTTTTTGCGATATGGAGTGGGACGAGGAAAAAACTCTTAAGTTAATCAATCTTTATTATATTTAATTCGGTGTAGGTTATCAAATTGTCTGCCTTCAAATCTCTTAATATTTCACTATTAGTGGAATAAATCCGACTCAATAATATAGGTCTTATCCAACAGCTTCGTTCACTTTGGAGCGAGCCAGCAATAATAATAGGGTAGTTGACTAAACAAAAAACTAATTAGTCCGTCAGTCAGATTTCCAAAAAAAAAAAAAGCTAGACACGTATTTTTTCTTTTTTCATCTAAACAAAAAATGAAGACGATACAGTGCGTTGAAAACTCGTGTGACGTCACTCCTTGCTACACTTTTTAGCAACGAGTAACGTTACCAGCTCCCACTCCTGATCTTTGATGCCTTTTATATTTGTCAATTTTTATTGATTTGATAAAATATAATATACGTATCCAATATTTTTCTATAATCTGAATGACGGACTAAATAAATAGTATCAATTTTTTTACCCAGGAAACATCCCTATACCACAAGCTGCTGTCAACAGATCACTGTCATCGTCCATATTTAATTATATTTACTGAATGAGCCCTAAGAATGACACAAACATTATAAAAATCTTTCGACGCACGGCAATCACTAACTGCCAAATAAGTTTAGATGTCGAGCCGCCGACTTCCCGCCGGCAAAATGTTGCGCACATATGCCGCCGGCCGGCTTTGGTGTGTAGTGCGGCGGTCTTCCCACCTGATTACAATTTAAGTGTATTTAAGGCTAGAAGGCTGAAAAGCGAAGCTCATAATGAGTTAGTGTGCTTTACCATCAAAAATTACATCAATGCTTACTATCAGGCGGGATCGCGACCACGTAAAAAAAGAGGTTCTGTGGCCCCTAGCGCATAGACATTTAAAGAACAAAGGTTGGTTTTAGTCAGTTAAAGTCTGACACGTTCTTCCACTCCGCCTAGAGAGATAATTTGATGATTTATCAAAAAATAAAACCTATCAATAGGAACCTGTCTTTTTTCATCCCTCTTAAATCTTCAATCAAAAGTGTTTTAAGTTGGTCAACATACTTCGGGCCGATCGTGGCAAGTATAGCTTATTGTGCTCAATAAACGCTGGCGGCTTTTTTTTAGAAAAGACTTTGCCCCATACTAGTAATTTCTCGTGTATCGTGTAAAGTCACATACACAAACATCCAGATCCAGAGCAACTACTTGTAGGTCATGCAAATATTTCTCCGAATCGAACCCGCGACACGCAACGCAGTAGTCAATCACTCAACCAGTGCGTCAGCCGTGTCATCAATCTGTTGTCTGTCAAGACCCTTTTTCTCAGAAACTCGTGAAAGCATCAAGCTGAAATTTGTATCTATATAATACTCAGGTCTGCTGTCCCTTGGCAATAGCTGTGAAAAAATCAAACTTCTAAGCCAACGTAATCAAGAGTTACCCTGCCGTATATGCCGCATATTTCTGCAAATTTTCGACACTCGCAGGGGACTTAAAATCTACATGATAAGTTCTTCCCGTGTACTCAGAATCTTGCAATTTGGAATGACGCAACATCTTATACCACAGATTAAAGAAAAAAAGTTGCGCATGCCCGATTTATTTACCTTTAGGCCGGTTTATTTACATGGAGCAATCCTGCCTGATGGTAAGCAGTGATGCAATTAATGATGGTAAAGCGTGCTAGTTTATTAAGAGCCTATTCACTCTAACCACGAAGACACTTAAATTGTAGTCCGACGGAAACACCGCCGCTGGAAAATTGTTCCAGTCCCTAGATGTTTTCTCGGAGGTAGGCCATAACATCGGCTGCCAGCAGAAGTTACCACCCACCAGACAAAGTCTTGCCGTCAAGCGATTCGTCATGTTCGACGAGGCGAAACGCTTTGCTCGGATCGTTGTGGTGTCAGCAACGTAACGGTAGAAACTCGCCGTACAACTGGTCGTCCGATGCACACTCTCCAAAATGCATCCTATAGAACACCGACTTGCATTGCTGCTCTTGGCGGTACACGATTATCCTATAGGTTTAACTCGAGATCAGTCAGAAAACAGGTATGCTCATCAATCCTCCTTTAAATTCAACTCATTATCCTACTAAGACTGATATACCATAATTGAAATCCCTCAGGACAATGTCAATTAACCTAACAGTATAGCAGTATGAGTTAATGAGAAGGCTTCCAAACTAAACACATAATGAGTTCATAACAATGAAGTGTCTTTAAAATGTTTGTAATGTTCACAGCGGGCGTACTATATGTTCTAATATTAATAGCCCTCATCGCGGGTATATAGTTTAGGATCTATCAGGAGGTTTACTAAAGGTAGGTGAAATTTTGAAATTAATAAGTTAAGTTATTCAATTTGCAAAGTAACCAGTTGCGCCCGAAAGCTTCACCCGCTCTAGTCTGGATCATCATCATCTCAGCGTTAACGCTGAGATGATGATTGGATTAATCCCAGTCGCATCCGAAGCTTTTCTCAGCCTTAGTGTCTGAAGCTTTACCAGTCTTAATGGCTGATTTTTTTTTAATTATAAACTAGCGCTTGACCGCAATCCCGCCTGACGGTAAGCAGTGATGCGATTGTTGATGGTAAAGCGCGCTAGATTATTAACAGCCTATTCACTCAGAAAAACTGAGCGAATAGGAAGGAAGACGGCAGTTGAGCGAGGTGATGCAATGTTAAACCCAATAACACGACCAACGATGCTGCGCCAAAGGGAGATTGATCTGAAGACCCTCCACGACCAACCTCCCAACACAACAACATTAGGCGCATCGTACCCGGCACACATCGCAGCACAACTGCTCAGACCCGTCCTCCGTACGGCTTCACCAGACATCATGCAGGAACACGACAAATCGCTTGACGGCGAGGCTTTGTCTGGTGGGTGGTAACTTCTGCCGGCGGCCGATGTTATGGCCTACCACCGAGAAAACTAAACTAAACTTCGATATTTTCCGTGAAGCGACTGCCGTCTGACCTCCACAACCCGAAGGCGATATCGAAGCATTCCAGTAAGACAAATTGTTGGACTTTGAGGGTTCCAATAACCCGTAACGACTGTCATTAGAAGTTCGTATGGCAACCGTTCCAGTCTCGATCCCGTTGGAATATAGGATCTGTTATGATGATAAGCCAAATTTTGTTCTAATACGTTAAGCCGTTTAAAATTTTATATTTGCAAACCTACAAAAAGTGGTCTACTGCTGGATAAAGGCCTCCCCAAGGCTATCCACAATGACCGTTCTTGTGACCGTCTGTTGACCTTCACCAGGTCATCGGTCCACCATGTTGGGGGCCTCCTTACGTTGTATCTTCCGGTATGGGGCCGCCATTTCAGAACTTTGCTGTCCCATCGGCCATAGGTTCTGAGAACAGTGTTCTCAGCCCAAAAATTAAAAAAAAAACAACAAATCTTCTTTATTTCTCCGAACCCGCCTTCAGAGTTTACTAACTAATTCAGTTATACTCTCTAGATGCTCCTAGAAGAGTACATAAGCAGGTATAATTATATATCATACATATTTTATTAAGTAGTAGGTATGTTATAAAAGAAAACGCACCTGTTACGAAACTCAACAGACATTGGAATATCGGGTAACTAAGTTAATATATCTCATGATGGTTCAAGAGCAGCGCGGTATGAACTTCACTCAGAATGTTATATTACACAGATGAAATGACAAAGACACATCTTATCCCCTTTTGAGACTGGCAACATTTAACGACTGTCAAGAATCCTCGAATGACATTTGAAACCAACCACTTTACTCGCCTTATTCACAAACGTTGCTTAAAGTTAACTAGTGATTAGCGACAGTTTACCATACATTTTTCACGT
The DNA here is from genome assembly GCA_037179545.1 of Sesamia inferens. Lineage (NCBI taxonomy): Eukaryota > Metazoa > Arthropoda > Insecta > Lepidoptera > Noctuidae > Sesamia > Sesamia inferens. Next base: position 6,478,660 of record CM073935.1, on the reverse strand, counting down.
TTACACGTCACTTAACTTTAATCATCGTTTATGAATAAACCCCTTAAACGCTTGTGGTGTTTATTCTTAAACGATGATTAAAGTTAAGTTTCTCTAACACGGTCTTCGAATGTGTGTGTAAATTCACGGTTTTTAGATAATGACGACATGATTGGTGTAGTGGCGGCGCGATCGACTGCTGCGCCGCATGTCGCGGGTTCGATTTCGGCACGGAATAAATATTTGTATGGCCTACGAGTAGTTGCCATACACACATACACTTGGCCCGTATCCGTGCCCGGAAGACGCAGCATGGGTAGGTCCCCGACAAGGGGCCGATGACCTGGTGAAGGTCGCGGGAAACTGCTGGACCGGTCGTCGTGAAGATCCTTGAGGGAGGCCTATGTCCAGCAGTGGATGTCTTTCGGCTGAAATGGTGATGATGACGAGTAATTGTTCCGGATCTGGCTGTTTGTGGATGTGAGATTATATGTTTGTAATCGCACCCACGATACAAGAGAAATTCATAGAGTGGACAATATTTAAAAAAAAAAAAATATCACCCATTCTCAGACCAACTGCAAGAAGCGTAGCTTTATCTGAACGTGACTTTTTATTATCAATACATTTATTTTTTGAAATTAATTATTGCGATTTGTCGTGTTCCGGCATGATGTCTGGTGAAGCCGTACGGAGGACGGGTCTGAGCAGTTGTGTTGCGATGTGTGCCGGGTACGATGCGCCTAATGTTGTTGTGTTGGGAGTTTGGTCGTGGAGGGTCTTCAGATCAATCTCCCTTTGGCGCAGCATCGTTGGTCATGTTGTTGGGTTTAACATTGCTTCACCTCGCTCAACTGCCGTCTTCCTTCCTATTCGCTCAGTTTTTCTGAGTGATTAGGCTCTTAATAAAATAGTGCGCTTTACCATCAACGATCGCATCACTGCTTACCATCAGGCGGGATTGCGGTCAAGCGTTAGTTTATAATTATTAAAAAAATATATATATATTTTAATAGTACTTTGTTGAACTACCTTGTAGACACGTCTCCATTAGCATTTGTAATTTAAAACGATTCATCTCTTTTACTTTGTAAAAGGACCTTTTGGGTCAAATGTCAGAGCCAATTTGAAATTATTAGCATTGAATTAAGTTTATTGGAAGGATATCAATATTTCTTTAATCCACTTTTTGCAGAGTTGCGAATAAATTTACTCGGTGGTAGGCCATAATATCGGCTGCCGCCAGAAGTTACCACTCACCAGATAAAGTCTTGCCGCCAAGCGATTCGTCGTGTTCCAGTATGATGTCTGGTGAAGCCGTACGGAGGACGGGTCTGACCAGTTGTAACCAAATGTTGTTGTGTCAGGAGTTTGGTCGTAGAGGGTCTCCAGATCAATCTCCCTCTGGTGCAGAATCGTTGGTCGTGTTGTTGGGTTTAACATTGCATCACTTCACTCAACTGCCGTCTTCCTTCCTATTCACTAAGATTTTTAAGTGAATAGGGTTAATGTACTAGCGCGCTTTGCAATCAACGATTGCATCACTGCTTACCATCAGGTCAACGACGTCACCAGCCCCCACTCCTGATCTTTGATGCGTTCTATATTTGTCAACTTTTTTGATTTGATAAAACAAAATATACATGTCCTATATTTTTCTATAATCTAAATGACGGAATCAATAGAATAATTTTTTTTTACCCTTATTCTTTTGCCCTTATTCCAATTTATCTGGGTTATGCGCTTTTTCCCACATTTCTTCTACTTAGTCACCCCCTTTTTAATCATATTCACACATTCCATCTATCGCATCGTTGGTTTTCCCTTACTCTTACAGCTAACTTGACATTCAAACTGAAAACTCTCCTCACAATATTTTCTTCATCATCATTATCAACCTTTTATCGTCCCACTGCTGGGCACAGGTCTCCTCTCATACAGAGAAGGATTGAGCGTAAACACCACGCTTGCTCAATGCGGGTTGGCGATTTCAGACTTAAAGTCCAGGTTTCCTCAAGATGTTTTCCTTCACCTTCAGTCATTGGTGTCCAAGTTATACTTAGAAAGTACATATAACTTTAGAAAAGTTACATTGGTACTTGTCTGACCTGGAATCGAACCCGCGCACTCATACTTGAGAGGCAGATGTTTTAACCACTAGGCCACCACGACATTTATATACGAGATATTTTCTTCATTACTCCTTAAACCCGCCATACTATGACAACCGATTCCATACAACTTTTCAACTATCGGTGCCATTTTAATATATTAGCCATATGAACATTTTAGTTGGGGAAACAAACACGTAGATACATACATAAAGATTCGCCATCACTGTTCTAGAACATTTATAACGGTTTCTTAACCACTTGAACGTCCCGATGTGACAGCTGAGAATGCGTTGTACGTCCGAGCGCGCGATCGGTATCAAGCCGCGCTGAGCGCTCGTAAAATCCTCCTTATTTTGTTTTTATTTTTTAGCAGAAGTCTATTTAATGACCAAATATTAACTATTTATCTTGCAGGGATTATGTTGTCATATTTTAATATATTATATCAAACAAAAACTTGACGAAAATCCGGCACACAATGAGCAATGAGTAATCATTTCATCGTCCACTTTAACACTCGTAAAGACAACTTATCAGACATTGGATACAAAGTATTTATGCATGACCAGAAAGAATAAATCTCGTTAATTATTTTAATATGTAACACTAATAAAAATAAATAATTTATGACTCTTATTTTAATCGCAGAACTCACTTCCACTGTACATAACTGCACTCACCGTTCATAAACAAACTTTTCTTCCGATTTTATGTGTCTATCGATATTTAGTTATGTATTTTATTTCTGTTTTGTAGATAATTCAGTATTGAATAAACCCTATTACTATTAGGAAATTACTGTTGCTAAGTAGGATTATCTCAAAAACTTGAGACAGAGAAGTATGTGATAATTAATCCACAAATTGACTAGGCATCTTTACTTCCCTTAATCCAAATAATTATTCGCCACTTCTACCAAAGTGCTTTTTATACGAATTTGCATATCTTTGTGCTCAAACATGGATATTCAGAGAAGGTACAACCTAATATTGTTTATGTTATTTAGAGATCGAGAGAAGAATACTAAATTAATGATCATTGAGACTTGTGCCAAGACTTCTTTTCTTCCCTGTTTAGAGTTATAAGGTTTTGGGTTTCAAGTTCACTCATCTTTCATAGAAAAGGTAGGACCCTGTCTGGCCTGCACTTGCCCAACGGTAGATCTTGGGAAGTTGTATGCGTTGATGGTTGATCCTGCAGGGGCTGGGGTTTGTGCAACAGAAAACACTCGTTTGGTAAAAATCACGTTTACTGCAAGTTTTTTCTTACAATACAATATGGCCGATTTTTACGATTGATAGGCAGACGTGCGCGTTGGTTTGCGACTCTTGGCGGACTGGTGGGGGGCTCGCCGAGTGTGACCAGCATGTCACTGTGTCTCATCCCTCAGTACTAAACTGGTGATGCCACTTAGTTCTTTATTAGTTTACATTATAAAATAATATCATTAAAAATACAGTATTGAGCGCGTCCCTAACAGTATGTATGATAGTTGCACGATAAAATTTGCTTGCGAGATGTAGAATCCGTGTGACGTCAGTATGACGCGTTGTTTTGTATGTGGCAGTTGTAGAAATGAAATAAAAACGTTTATTATGCAAGTAGGATCACTGACACACGTCATAATTTTTTAAACTAGCTGACGCCGGCATTTCCTAACTGACTACCTCAGCGTCGTCTTTTTTTAACTCCAGGCATTAAAAATGAAAATTGTTGCTTTGTACATAATAATTAATTTACGTGATTCAAAAAAACAGTGAGTAAAATGTCACTTTTTTAAGAAACTAGCGTTTGACCGCAATCCCGCCTGATGGTAAGCAGTGATGCGATCGGTGATGGTAAAGTGCGCTAGTTTATTAAGAGCAAGGAAGACGGCAGTTTAACGAGGTGATGCAATGTTAAACCCAACAACACGACCAACGATGCTGCGCCAAAGGGAGATTGATCTGAACACCCTCACTCAACGACCAAACTCCCACCACAACCGGCACACCTCGCAACACAACTGCTCAGACCCGACCTCCGTACGGCTTCACCAGACATCATGCCGGAACACGACAAATCGCTTGGCGGCAAGGCTTTGTCTGGTGAATTGTAGCATAATTACGCATATTGCTTAGTAGAGCGAGCAGCTCAATCCCAAGCTTTATTGTCTTCTAAATAATCAGAGATTTTATAATACCCCTTTTTGCAAAGTTTGGTCTTAATACAGCTTTTAAATCTTTTAATGGGCAAGTTTCGAGTGTCCATGCGAAGCTTGTTGTAAAGGTGTATACATTGACCCATGAATGAGTTGCCTACTCTGTGGAGACGAGTGTGATGTGCAGATACTGCTACACGTGATTCTACCAACACTATGTAGGTACTAGTTCTTCATCCTAGTATCTTACTTAAGTACCATCCTTCCTACTTCCTAATATGCCACTTCACTCTAACATTCATTAATATTGTCAATGCGCAAATTTGTGAGCAACGCAATTTCATATTCTTCTTTTACGTAAAAACTTAACTTATACTTAATACACTATGTAACAAAAACCCTGTTGTTCCTTTCAAGGACATATAATTTTACCTACAAGCACATCATTAATGAAGTCATAATTAGAAAACAGTAATCATTGTCTAGTCGAGGGGTCACAATCAAATACCTATTAAAACCGACAAATTCGATTTTTTTTTAGAATATCTGATTTTATAAGTTAAATAAATTGGCGGGAACGTTTTAATTATGTCTAGTTTGTTCATGCAGAATTGCAGAGCTAAGAAATCAGTTACAGATTATAAATATTAATAATTATTTTAATTATTTTTGTTGAACAATTTTCATAAATTACTTGCTTTATTATGTCCGTATGCCAATTCTTAAAACGTAGGTTGAAGGAACAACAGGGTTTTTGTTACATATTGTGTAGGTATAATGCTGAAGAGTTTGTTTGAACGCTAATCTCAGGAACTACTAGTCCGACTTGAAAAATTCTTTTTGCGTTAGGTAGTACATTAATCCAGGAAGGTTTTATAATATCACGCTGAGAACAATAGGAGCGAAGCAGATTTTCGATTGACATCTTATAAGATACTAAAAAACTCACAATAAAAAAAAACTCTTTTGGGGTTCAAATATTTTTTTCAAATAACTAAATCCATTCGAATAAAGTCGGGGACGGCCGCTAGTAATTAATAACCAGGATTAAGACGTAGGACATTAACACATAGGATATTTTTTTTTATTCCGATATTGATTTGACATCAAAGAAAAATATTAAATAATTGTTAAAAAAAAACCGTATCATGGGTGTGTTTATAAACATTTAAATTCACAAAATAAACCACTGGTAATTCATATCCTATACAATATGTAAAGAAAACCCTGTCCGATCCGTGAAGGCATTGTTAGGTATCGATAACGGATTCTACTAATGGATACAAAGCCGGGCTAAACTTAAAAAAAATCCCCTAAAAAAATTAATTGTATTTCGCAAAAAGAGGTAACTTAATACATGTGCGGTAGGCAACCATTCCGCGGGCGACGGAGGGCAGGGCAGTGCGGCACGTGGTCACATCGCTTATATAATAATATAGTACATATGGTGTTGTCACTTTTTTTAAAATTAACAAATTTCGGGGAAGTTGGAGTTAATTCACGGGAAAAAAAGATTATTTCAAAATTCATTAGTATTGTTACTACGAGTATGATGATTTTCGTAAAATTTTATATTATATTTGGTCGTGTGTTTACCTAACCTTTATTATCTTTATGGGTCGGACAGGGTTTTCTTTACATATTGTATAAAAATAAAATAAATAAAAATAAAATAAAAATAAAAAGCCTTTTATTTCCTACTAATTAGTACTACATTTTTTCTTAAGTTTACTAAATGACCTTACATGTTTATTGTATATTTATATATTTAAAACTATATTTATTTAAGTTAACTTTAGTATACATATTTAACATTGAAACTAAATTTGCTTATTTAAAAAACTAATTTATAACTTAAATTTGGAAATAGTTTGTTTCTTAAATTTATTTAAATGTACCTAGTTATTAACTTAACCTGATTTGCAGGAACCCCATTATTGGGTAAAGGCCTCCTCCAAAGCTGACCAGTTGTCTCTATTCTGTGCAATCTGCTTCCAGTGTGGGCCGGCTAACTTAATGATCTCATCGTCCCAATGTGTCAGTGGTCTTCCTCTGCTTTTTTTACCAAGAGGTCCTTTCCAAAACGTTACTTTTTTGGTCCATCTCTGGTCTTTAAGCCTTACGACATGGCCAGCCCATTTCCACTTCAGTTTCTGTGCGTAAGTTAGTGCATTTGTTGCTTTAGTTATTGCCCTTATTTTTGTGTGTCGAATTTTGTCTAGTTTCTTTATTTTAAGCATGCTGCGTTCTAGTCCTCTTTGATAAGTAGTGATTAGGTTTTTTATTTTTGAAGTGAACTTAACATATTGTATAGCTGACTTGTATTCCATAAACTTAAAAAAGGTATCTCGATAACTTACACCTTTCAAGGCTTTCAAAGGTTTGACACTCGTCCCCTGAATTTATATAGAATACAAAGGGGACATCGACCATAATAGTCAAAATCGTCGATAAACAACATTTTCCATAGGTATGTTAGGCCGTGCTTATGACAGCCTGGGTAAGACGATACCACTTGGTAAGATTGGCTTCTGACTGTTCGTAACAACTATCAAAGACGGCCGGTGCCATCGGCTCAGAGTGCTTTCTAAGGGTCTCAATGTAATGAAATGAAAACATCACATACACTGCATGCAAACCAAAGCAAATATTTGAATGTTATTGTGCGTAGCAGCCGGCTACGGGCCGCTACTTTTTCACTGTTTTATTGGATTTTTAACTTTATCTCTGAAGCATTAAGGGTCAAGGTTGATTGGAAATATTTGATAGTTACGGGTAGCTTGACCTGCTATCGTCCGTGTCAATTTAACGAGCTTTTCTGTTTGACACAAATATGGCTTTTAGTTTTTAGTTGTTATTGACTAAATTAGATCCTTATAATGAACAGATTAAGACACATTTCACCAAAATCAAAGTTATCTTTTATCCGTGTCAATAATTCAAAATGTATTCTCGAAGTAAGACTCATTCTAAGTAGGTTAATTTAAGTTAAAAGTTTGTTGAAATGCTCTGTTAATTAATTAATCCAAATTAATTAAATGTTATAAGATCACTGTTTTGTTTAACATAAAGTAGGAAAATAGCGATGTGATTAACTGCTAATAAACGACGAACAAGGAACTTTATCCTCTAATTAATCTCATTGGAGCCGAGAGTCCTTTAGGTATCAATCGGAGTATCGCTTGTTCCGGTTCAAAGAGATTACATTAAAAGGACTAGAACTTTTCTAGTTTCTCACTAGGTAAAGGGTTTATAGATATCCGGGTTGTATCCGATTAGATGGACTGGATTAATTAAATCCGTAGTTTTCGATTCCTTGTATGAGCGAAATAGGCATACTATTACGGATTGTGTGGCGAAAAATTGTGAGAGGAATTACATCAGTCCCTAAAACTATATGATTACCACGACGGTTCTGACAGGATTGTTCCGATGGATTCTTTAGCGGTTTGCAGGGTACAATCCAGTGTCAACAGCATCCTGAAAACTCTAGCTGATATACGTAGGTGTGACAGCCTTATACCGGTCATAGAAGACGCCTACATGTCGACGTGGCAAAAGGTTGTCTGTAAAAGATCGCTCTTAGTAATAAGACCGCGCATTATGTCACCTTTTGCAAAAACTTCATGTTTATTTTTTGGAATTTATGTGGGTAGGTATACATAATAAAGAGTATTCTATTCTATTAATGAGTTTTTGTTGTTGTTCTGGTAGCTAGATGTCAGTACTAACACCAGTCTCTAAGTTACGCGTATTTTGCTTCCTCCTTTATACCGCGTACATCGAGGGACTGGAACAATTTGCCGGCGTCGGTGTTTCCGTCACATTACGATTTGAGTGTCTTCAAGGCTAGAGTGAATAGGCTCTTAATAAACTAGCGCGCTTTACCATCAACGATCGCGTCACTGCTTACCATCAGGCGGGATCGCGGTCAAGCGCTGGTTTATAATTTATAAAAAAAAAAAAAAAAAATATGTGTGGCGTATAAGTGCGTGGGCGTGGTGTATAAGTCGTAGTGGCCTAGTGGTTAAAACACCAGCCTTTCAAGTATGAGTGTGCGGGTTTGACTCCAGGTCCTGCAAGTACCAATGTAACTTTTCTAAGTTATATGTACTTTTTAAGTATATCTTGGACACAAATGACTGATTACAAGGTGAAGGAAAACATCTTGAGGAAAACTGGACTATCGCCAACCCGCATTGAGCAAGCTTGGTAATTAACCTCAACTCTTCTCTATATGAGAGGAGATCTGTGCCCAGCAATGGGACTATAAAAAAAGTTGATGATGATGATGATGTCATATTGTAGAGTGATCGAGATGGATGACCCTTATAATGCATTGCAGTAGTTTTAGTTGAAGAATATTACGCATTGTGTACTCGATAGGTTGGGCAGAGCAGTACCCTCATTCGTCAATTATGATTAAGTTCCATATAATAGAGACATACGTAATGCTATTGACTTGACATACCGTCAATTAGAAACATGAATAAAGTTTGAATATAATATAAATTTTGTTCCAGTTTTGTACATAAATTATTTAATAAGCATACTAGCGGCCCGATACGTGCCTCGCTACGTATAAGGTGAAATAATAAAAACAAATTTATTGGATCATCAAAATTATTTTATTATTTTAATTGCTAGCTATTTTAAAACTTAATCCAAAACATTTAGATTATTAAACAAACGACTGGGGGTACCGACTCTTGAACAGGCAACATAAAGTTGGCCATTTGAAAAACATGATTCCTCCTAATTCAAACCACAAACGTGAAATGATTTTTTTTAATTTGCCCTTGGGTTTTGCTGATGGACATAGCAAATGATAAATCCACAGGATATTGTAATTGTTTGAACTCAAATGGCGTATCAGTTGGGATCATAGGGATACTTGGTATCGAACAAACTTCTCCTTTTGATTTACCAGTTAAGATCGTAGCTTCAATTAAAGGCAATAAGTTTTTCACTGCCAATCTGGTGCCATTATACAGTTTTGGTTGATTATAAAATTAAGAAGAAAGTGGCATTAATTTTTATAAATATAGATGAGATAATGATACACCATTAATTGAATTCATTTGTTACAAAACATGTGATATATGAAGATCCGCTCTACCGATTTTGTTTAAACTTCAGATATACCATCTACTAATTAGTCACAACAAAGCCTGAAAATTTGGTGTGGATAGATGAGTCCGTTCTTGAGATATAAAATTACAAAGAAAGTGGTATTGATTTTTATATATATAGAAGATAATTACACAAATTCACTAGCCACTTACCAACATGAACAAATATTTCTTTCTTTACTTTTGTTATCCTCAGGACAAGGAACGTAGCAGAAAACCTCTTATGCATTGTAAAATTAACAATAGTAACCCGGAGATAGGGTTTTACGACCCGATTATACCCCGATTAGGCCTGAGAAACGAACCAAATAAAAATCTTTGAATTAAGTTTCTCTGAACAAAACCTCGCACTTCATCATCAACCTTTTTATCGTCCCACTGCTGGGCACAGGTCTCCTCTCATACAGAGAAGGATTGAGCGTAATCACCACGCTTGCTCAATGCGGGCGATTTCAGACTTGAAGTCCAGGTTTCCTCAAGATGTTTTCCTTCACCTTCAGTCATTGGTGTCCAAGATATACTTAGAAAGTACATATAACTTTAGAAAAGTTACATTGGTACTTGCCTGACCTAGAATCGAACCCGCGGACTCATACTTGAGAGGCTGGTGTTTTGATCACTAGGCCACCACGACTTAAAACGAAGCAAAGTGTAAAGTGTAGTAAAAGGGAGCATAGAGTGGGTTTTCATTCCGACTAATGGTTAGGGATTGACAGGTCACTCTAAGCTGGCTTTACCCAATTTATCACGGTAAGATTCTTACAGAATCAGTCAGCAGAATTGATTTGAAAATATTAAATGATGTTCTAGAACGGTTTGAACCTTTTTTTTTAACAAATTACTGGTTTGTAGATTTCTCATTTTCGGGAATTATTATCGTATCATTTAGCTTCTAAGTTCACATGTGAATATTCGTTTTCAATACATTACCTTGTTTTAAACGACACACAGCGCCATCTGTCACCGAACTGGTATGAAGCTAACAATATTTTAGTTTTCCCTCGTGAATATCAAAATTTTCCGGGATAAAAGTACCCTGTTCCAGTCCCTCGATGTATGCTGTATAAAAGACGAGGCGAAAGTGAAATTTAAATTAATAAATACAATTCTGGTGGAGAAAATGTCATGAATTTTTTCATGTTTATTGCTCTAATTAATATCCCGTCGCGTCTGCCTGTCCCATAAGTAATATCTTTCAATCTATTTCGAGACAAAATAAAATCAAATCAAAATATTTCGAAACAAAATAAAATCAAAACAAAATGTGTCATTGGTCACTAGCGGACACCCCTGATTTCGTTCGCGTGGACTTAGTTATTTCAACATTTTTTTAACTCCAAAAGAGTCGATTTTACGCTACATTATTACACTATCTTCTTCTCTTCTATTACACTTAAATTTCAATTCTCTTACTTCCAAAACATAGGACTTTCATACAAACTTCCAAACCCCCTGCTACCCCCTAAGGAACAAAATATTAAGATTTTTTTAAATCGGACCAGTTGTTTCTGAGATTAGCGCGTTCAAACAAACAAATTCTTTAGCTTTTTATATATGTAGAGATTTTAAAATGTAGTATCTTATAAGATGTTAGTTTTTTTTAATAAATATAAACTAGCGCTTGATCACGATCCCGCCTGATGGTAAGCAGTGATGCGATCGTTGATGGTAAAGCGCGCTAGTTTATTAAGAGCCTATTCACTCAGAAAAATTGAGCTAATAGGAAGGAAGACGGCAGTTGAGCGAGGTGATGCAATGTTAAACCCAACAACACGACCAACGATGCTGCGCCAAAGGGAGATTGATCTGAAGACCCTCCACGACCAAACTCCCAACACAACAACATTAGGCGCATCGTACCCGGCACTCATCGCAACACAACTGCTCAGACCCGTCCTCCGTACGGCTTCACCAGACGTCATGCCGGAACACGACAAATCGCTTGGCGGCAAGGCTTTGTCTGGTGGGTGGTAACTTCTGCCGGCGGCCGATGTTCTGGTCTACCACTGAGTTATTTCAACATTTTATTTTAACTCCAAAGGAGTGGATTTCACGCTACATTATTACACTATCTTCTTCTATTACACTTAAATTTCAATTCTCTTACTCAGCTCACCCAGGCTCTTCAACCTTTATATAAACCAGCTAATCCTTGAGCTCAGCAGCACCAGAGTCGGATGTCATATTGACGGGATTTGCATAAACAATATTAGTTATGCTGACGATTTGGTGTTGCTGAGCCCATCTGTCGATGCCCTGAGGCGACTGATCGCTATATGCGAACAATATGCGGTGACTCATGAGTCACCGCATATTGTGTGGTGAACCCCTGCGAAGGGTGGACAAATTTAAGTATCTGGGCCACTGGGTCACCGAAGATCTAAAAGACAATTGTGATATTGAAAGGGAACGTAGGTCGCTGGCTGTCCGTTGTAACATGTTGGCCCGCAGGTTCGCGCGTTGTACGAAGGCAGTTAAAGTTACGCTTTTTAAAGCTTATTGTCAATCCTTCTACACGTGCAGCCTGTGGGTTAACTTCACTCAGCGGGCATACAGCGACCTACGTGTTCAATGTAATAACGCACTGAGGGTGCTGTTAGGGCTGCCGTGGCGTTGTAGATGTTTGCGGCCATTATTAGGAGTAGATGCGCATCCCTGATGACGCGTGTTCGCCGCAGTAACAACAGTATTCTCAGTGTGTTCGCTGATATGTGGGATTCTCCCATGTGGCAGAGGTGGATGCAGCTCCACGCTATGTTCTAAGTTTTAAGTAAATTTTTATGTATGTGTATCTGTGTCTGTAACCTACTAATACTAGATGTTAAGTAAGATTGTTACTAACCTTATGGACTCCGGTCTGAAATAAACTATTCTATTCTATTCTATAATAATAATAATAATAATTGTTTATTATTTCAGCATCAAGTAACATTACAGTCTTGTGATTGGAGCCTCCTTTTAAGCAGAAAAGCCTGTGTTAGGAGACTCCGCTCTTCCATAACTTAATAAGTTTCATTAAGATACTTGCTTTATACAAAATTAAACTAAATAATAGTAATAAAAGAATAATAAAAAAGAGGCTTAAGGCTATACATACAGCACGCCCGCAGGCATGCGAGTGAGTAGGCGAAAGTGCGTGCGTGTGGTGTGAGTGTGTGTGTGTGTGTGTGTGTGTGTGTGTGTGTGTGCGTGTCTGTGCGTGTGCGCGCGTGTGTGTGTGTGTGTGTGAGTGTGTGTGAGAATGAATGAGAACACGAATGTGTTAGAATATGCGCATGATGGTGCAGAGATTTGGCAGATGAAGGGTTATGTTCATCTTAACATCTTAACAACGCCTCCGTTTCATCATATGTTAGTGTTTTTATCCAACTAGTTAATGATTTTTTTAATTCGAATTGTTTCTTATTATAAACATAAATTTCTTTGTTGATTCTATTGTATAGCTGAGCTGAGCGTCTTTTGTACTGCATACTAGCGAATTTGGTTTTGGTTTGAGGAACTTCAACTATAATATCTTTTCTTCTTTTTAATGTAAGTCTAAGGTCAAAAGGAATTTCTTTGTGTTTCTTAAGCACTGTTTTAATTATGTATAGTTTTCTAACCGAGAGTAAATTACTAATTTGGTAAAGTTTTTGCGTAGGATATCTAAGGTTTTTAAAATACATAAGTTTTATCAAAGCACGTTGACTCCGCTCAAGGTTAACGAATTTTGTCTTAGCTGCACCTCCCCAAATGGGGATGCAGTACACTAGTACCGACTGTACTAAAGCTACATATATTTCGTTCAATAGATTTCTGGAGGTATTTGAATTTGTGGGTACTTTTTTTGATACGATGTATCTCAGCGTCTTGAAAATCCAGCTCAGTTTCCTAATTCTATTAGTGACCTGTTCTAGATGAGGGTACCACGTTAGTCTCTGGTCAACAATAACACCAAGATACTTTGTTTGTGACACCCTGAGCAGTGTCGGACATTGACAATTAATTGAGTCATCACATGTATGAACTCTTATATTAAAATCATTATTTGGTTGTGTTTTGTGCGATTTACTGAAACAAATGTAGTTCGTTTTAGCTGTATTCAGAGTGAGCAGGTTATTTTTGAGCCATTCTGCTATTAGGGACATACCGGCTTCAGCACTTCGGGCAACTTCCTGCCAAGAATTCTCGGAGAATACTACAGCAGTGTCGTCAGCATAGGAAAACACTCTAGTGTTATTGATTTTAAGATTGCAGAGGTCGTTTATGTAAAGCAAGAACAATGTGGGGCCCAATACACTACCCTGAGGTACCCCAAATGTGACATCTGCATTATGACTAACGTATTCTCCCACCCTAACCCGTTGCTTTCTATTTGTTAGATAATCTTTAAACATTTTGAGCGGAATTCCTCTCACACCAGAAGCTTCCAATTTGTTTACGAGGATAGGAACAGAGACGGTGTCAAATGCCTTCTTTAAGTCCAGAAAGACTGTTAAACATTTACTACCCATATCCAAATCATCAGCCACAAGCGAAGTGAGTGCTGTAACTGCGTCCTCGGTTGAAACTCCTTGCCTGAATCCAAATTGTGAGCTACTTAAGGTATTAAATTTGTGCAAGAATTTCAAGAGTCTCTTATTTATTAGTTTTTCAACAACTTTTGATATCGCTGGTAAAATGGAAATGGGCCTGTAATTATTGACGTCGTCTCTGTCCCCACCCTTATGAATAGGAATGATGATTGATTGCTTAAGTGGCTCAGGGAAGATACCCAATGAAAAACAGAGATTAGTCAAATGGGTTATGATAGGAACAATTTCCTGGCTTATGTGTTTCAAAAACCTAATAGATACATTGTCCCAGCCTGGAGCGCTGTCAGATCTAAGGCTCATCAAGATTGTACTCACTTCTTCGGGATCAGTGTCTAAAAGAACAAACGATTTAACTTGTGCTGATGCCGTTTCCGATCGAGAAGCGTTTAAATTAAGTGCCGAGGGTAGAATTTTTTGGGCTAGCTCTTTACCAATATTTGCAAAATAATTGTTAATTAAATTTACAGACTCTGTTGGATTTGGTCTCAAGTAAAGTAGTTCTGTATTTTGACTCTTAAGATTATTTGTGTAAGTTAAAGTTTTAATATTTTTCCATAATAGTTTATTGTTTGTGACGGAATTACCAAGTAGCTCCCTCTCAAATTTTCTTTTTAATTTTTTTATTAGGTTATTACAATAGTTGCGGTATCGACGGTAAGTTATTTTTAAGATATCATTAAATGGGTCCTTTCTGGACTTTTTTTGTAGTTTATTGCGGTTCCTGATGCACCTCAATAATCCGGCAGTTATCCATGGCTTTACAATACGCTTGCTATTGGGAATCGTTTTAATAATAGTGTTGTGTTTAATAGATTCATTCAATTTGAATATTAGTAGGTCAGTTAATTTGTCCGGGTCGTTACAAAACAGCAGCTCTGAGATTTTATTTTCTTTAAGATAAATGAGGGATTGTTCGTAATCAACTGATGTGGTGGTTTTATTAGCAGTTTGTGTAGTTTTTATCTTAGATATAGATAGAAAAGTAGTGAAGTGGTCGGTGATAGTTGTATGTAGTATAGCTATAGAAGCTGATACCTTCTTTTTGTCTATTTTGAGCATGAAGTGGTCTAAACAGTTCGATTCGCGAGTAGGCAGAGTATGTCCAGGTAGTATACCGTATAGTGATAACATGTTTAGGTAATTTACCCTATTTCTATATTCATGAGGCGGCTCCTCGTCTCTAGTTTTGAGATTGATATTAATGTCTCCTGCTATAATGATACTTAGACGAGAGTTTAAAGTACTGAGGTGAGTACTGAGAGAATCTACAAAACAGTCAGAATTTGTGTTAGATGGCGAACGGTACATGCATAAAAGAATATAATTAAGTATTTCCAACTGTAGACACGATGCCTGAGCAAGGTTTATTTCTTTAACTTTGGGTTTTAATGATTCTTTTACGTAAATAACTACACCGTCATTTTGATTTAATTGTCGGGTAGTAGAAAAAGAAAGATAGTCATTAAGCTGCGGGATAGGTTTGTTTGGGTGTAACCTACATTCTGTTAAAATTATAATGTCAATTTGAAATTTCAACGTTGTTAATAAAAGGGAAAAATCATCAAAGTTGCAGAAAATGCTCCTTATATTTTGAGAAATAATGGTCAAATCGTTTTTACCGATATTAATATAATTGTGTAAGTCCATGCAGGCACATTGGAACGTGCGTGCAACTTCCATATTGTCGATATCGTCAAGAGTTTGTAGGGTGTCATCCATTTTTATTGTTTTTAAGTTGAATAGATGTCTTCATAATATAAGCATT
The DNA here is from genome assembly GCA_037179545.1 of Sesamia inferens. NCBI lineage: Eukaryota > Metazoa > Arthropoda > Insecta > Lepidoptera > Noctuidae > Sesamia > Sesamia inferens. The sequence continues at coordinate 6,462,956 of CM073935.1, read as the reverse complement.
AATGCCACAACATTCGAGCGCGTTTTTAAGCCAACGATTACACGTAGTATGGTTATGGGGGTTCAAATAAGAATAATGGGTTATTATTACTTTTGTTGGATATATGTTTATGTGTGTGAGCGTATGAGGTGTGTAGTAAATGTTAGAATTAATTATGATTATCCATGCAAAAATAAAAAATGATAACAAGAGCAACAACAAAAAAATATCAAAACTAAATACTACCCATAGCTGGGGATGTATAAAACAACAAAATAACATAAAACAACATAATAATATAAGGAACAAAGTTATTGTCACATGACGGTGTAGTTGACCTTGCACTAAAAGTCATTGCCCTCCCTTGAGCTGATGTACCTGCTCCTCCTTTGTAATTGGGATGGTTGGTGAGCCTTCGTCTTTCTTTACGTAGACTTTTCCGTAAGCTGTCCAGCAAAATTTGCAAGCACCTGATTTTGTAAGATCCCGGGCCAGGAAGTGAAGGCGGGTGCCTTTGGCAGTTAGGTGTTCAGACAAAAATATGGGAGTGTCTTCTTGAGATTTAAATCCCAGGTGCTTACAACTCAGTCTAGACCTATGTTTAATACAATAAGCTCTGCCCATTCTCATAATATCTGACTTTATGAAGGTAGACCCGGTTTCAACAATAATTGGTTGATGTTGACTTTCACTATTTTTTCCACGTAAACGATAAATGTCCTTAACGTCCGATTTATCAATTTTGCATTCTATGCTACGAGAAAGACAGATAATCATGTCCACGAGGTCCTCCTTAGTTTCGTTGCTTCTTTTTGGAACATTTTTGATAACAAAATTGGTTTTTCTACTTCCCATCTGAATGTCTTCAATTCTACCCTCCAATAGCGTTATATACTTCTTGTTTTCCTTATTCTGCAGCTCAAGCTGAGCAATTTTTTTGTTTAATTCCTCATTTTGTGCCGTGAGATAGGTAATCGAATTTTCGATATTGAGGTTAGATTGCTGAATTTCTTTTAAGGCTGAGGTCATCTGTTTAATCTCATTACCTTGTTTAGTCGAAAAAATAGACATCATTTCCTTGATTTCGTTTTTGAAAGCGTCTAGTTGCTCACAGATGGAAATATCCTCTCTGCTTCTCTTAGTACGTTGGAATACATAGTTAGGCGGCGTCTTATGGTGATGATAGTCTTTACCCACCAAGCTAAGCTCAGACTCCGACGCAGATTTGTTCATCGGCGAACTCATGATTACTAGGATAGCAGAAGCGACAAGGAGTATGGCCACTATAATACGGCTGCGTGTGCGCGAAAGAGAGGAATGTCTTCCACACAGTTTAGCGAATAAAACGTGAAAAATGACATGCAATTGGAAGATAGTGTCATCTGCTACTTAGGGGGCGTGGTCATCATTACAGAAGTTCTCCAATCAATAATAATCATTAACGCTAACACGTTTATTATATAAGTAGGTACTCTTACGCGTCCCTGAAGGCGGAGCCTGCGCTGTCCGGTCGGGCTAAGTACCAGGCGCGCAGAGATATTGCAGGTTCCCAGCGCTAGTATATTCTGCGATATATTTCTTCTTATGTTATGCACTCCTAATATTTTGAATGAATATTATTGAATTATAAAATGATTTAAAACAAGTAAACACAGAACCGGGGGCACGTTAGCACCTTACGGCGGTCCGAGGGAAGAGATTCTATTCTATAAGATGTTAGTCGAAATTAAGTGACGTCAAGGACAACTTTGTATACAATTAAATTCGATTAATTAATTTGGATAATTATTAATATTTTTTTTCGCCACGAAACAATCTTATTTGCTGACGATACGACACTAATAATAAAATGTAAGGACAAGAATAGGTTAGAACAGGAAATTAATGAAGCAATCAAAGATATAATAAGTTGGCTTAATAACAACAATTTAAAGATCAATATAAATAAAACAAAACTAATTCAATTTCAAACTTATAAATCAAACTTTCATAGTCTTAATATAAAATATGACGACAGAGTCATAGAGCAAGTAGTAGAAACAAAATTCTTGGGCCTAATATTGGATCAAAACTGCAACTGGAAATCACACATCAATTACGTGTGTGATAAGATAGATAAATTCGTATACGCAATAAAACGTCTTCGTTCAACAGTGTCCGTTGCCGCAGCAGTCACTGCATATTACGGATACGTATCGTCTGTGTTGTCATATGGTCTGGTACTATGGGGCAACTCAGTTGAGGTTCTGATGGCATTTCGGGTACAAAAGAAGTGTGTTAGGGCAATATCTGGCGTTTGGTTTTTGGACAGCTGCAAACCTTTATTTAAGAAACTAGGCATTTTGCCATTGCCCTGCATGTACATTAAGGAACTGTGTATGCTAGTAAGACAAAATCCTCACTATTTTCGCTTGCAATCAGAAGTGAGCAATAAAAAGGCTTCAGCTCGAAATAAGTACAAACACGAATTAAGGGTACCTCAGTATAGATTACAAATATTTAGAAGAAATGCATATGTAAGTGCCATTCAAGTATATAACAAGTTACCTAACTCGTTTAAGGAACTTCCTATCTCCATGTTCAAGAAAAAGCTGACAAGTTGGTTATTGGATAATTGCTTTTATGACATTGGTGAATACATGGAATATTGTAAAAATTCAAGATGACATATTCAAGGTGACATATTTTATTTACTATTATTATTTTAATTCCTGACATTATTTATAATCTGACATTTTCATAATATTTTGACTTTTTTTTTTCTTTTATTGTTTGCAATCGTAATGTTATATGACATCAAAAAGTTCAATAAATTATAATGTAATATGAAATTAAATATTTGCACACCACATGTAATGGTAGAATGTAATTGGGCCATATTTATATTAAGATCATACTACTCTGTACACCTACATTCTGGCAAATAAAGTATTATTATTATTATTATTTGTATGCTCTGCTCCTATTGGTTGCAGCGTGATGTTATATAGCCTAAAGCCTTCATGGATTAATGGGCTATCCATCGCAAAAAGAAGTTTTCAAATCGGGCTAGTAGTTCCTGAGATTAGCGCGTTCAAACAAACAAACTCTTCAGCTTTATATATTAGTATACAGTATAGATAAGCCAACATGGACACTTAGGAAACGTCAGGAGCTAGGTACGCGCGGAGAAGAGCCGAGAAGACACCGCATGGTTACTATTTAAAAAAAAAACGAATTTTACAAAGTTTATGCATTACCGAGTACTTGATAAAATATAAAATGGACTACAGTTTAGAAGACATACAAAATCCGCACATTTACAAAATATCGAAGAATTTATCAAAAGGTTCGATTGAATTGTATTAATGTTATAATTTTAAAAACCAATTCATCAAAAGGTTTGATTAAATTCTATTAAAATATACATTTAAAATGCGGCGTCCCCCAGGGTAGTATAATGGATCCTATCTTATTCCTGCTATACATAATTGACATAGTTAATGTAACCAATCATAAATCCTTCCTCTTTGCCGATGATATTTCTATTATCGTTGCAACAAATAAAAAGTTTAAATCAATTTTGGATCATGAAGCGGACATTAATAACACAATAGATAATTTAATTGACTGGTTGAGTGATAATAATTTGTGTATCAATCTTAATAAATCAGTATATATACAATTTAATCAATCATATAATAACTTATTTAATTTTAAACTGGACATACCGAAAATTACGCAAATGACACAAACTAAGTTTTTAGGAATAGTTATTGACGAACATTTAGACTGGAAAGCTCAGGTTGATACTGTTTGCTGTAAGATACATAAATTTGTCTATGCTTTGAGACAAATAAAGAAAATCACCAATATAAAAACGGCTGTAATGTTATACCGTGCATACGTTGAGTCCACCCTACGGTATGGATTGCTTATGTGGGGAAATAGTACGGACTACAATAGAGTATTTGTAGCCCAAAAAAAAATGTTTACGTGCTCTATACGAAATTCCATCTGACGTTTCATGTCAACCTGTATTCAAGGAGCTTGGTTTGCTACCACTACCTTCATTATATATTTATGAAGTATGCATGTTTGTTCAAAAACACAAAGAATTATTTAATTTAGGAAATAAGCTCTCGAAGTCGGCGTGATCAATACAGACTTGTGCTGGATGAGCTGCCTAGATCAGCGAAATATAATAAAAATGCACTGGCTATGTGTGTGCGATTGTATAATAAATTACCAGGTATGTTTAAAACATTAAATTGTAAATTATTTAAAATTAAATTATATAAATGGCTCAATAATAATAACTTTTATAATATCAATGATTTTTTAAATGGAATTCCAATGTGACTTATTATTATTATTTCAATGACCTGTTAACAAATGTAATAATTTTGCATGCTTTAAGTACTAAGCAAAACATGTTCGGTTGTTTTAAGCAAATAAAATATCTTACCTTATCTTATCTTATTAATGTTATAATTTTAAAAACCAATTTATCAAAAGGTTAGATTAAATTCTATTAATGTGATAATTTTAAAAACCATTCTTTTTGCTTTTTAAGTTTTTTTCGAAACCTTATTCCAATATTATAATTTTATCAATATAGTGCTTATTGTTAAGTAAATTTACTTAACAATAAGCGCTAAAATTGATCAAACTACAAAATACAAAAAATGTATTTTGGAGATAAGCTGTATTTTAAGATTCCAAATAAAAATTAAAAAAGCAAAACTTTATGGTTTTTATTATCTCCATAATTCATTTTTTGTATGCATGTTCTGTTTACCTATAAATAATTGATGCACTGTTATTTTACCTTTGGGAATTTATTATATAATGTTATTTGGTTGTTTATATGTAATCAATTTTTGGTGAACCTAATAAAATAAATAAAACATAAGAACCTATTAAAACCACGTTACTTAATTGTCATTATAACCACAAATATTTTAAACTGTCTGTATAATCATTTTAAAAAACCAGAAGATTATGAAGGATGAACTGTAGAATTCAAACAATAGCTACAATGTTTTACAATTATTTAAATTTCTACATATCAAAAAATCGACGATTAGTAGGTTACCCAATACAAAGATAGTAGGAATAGTACAACTACAAATGCAGTCATTCGCAATCGGCTGTTAATGCTACCTCAGGCTTTCGGGATAATAACGCCACTTTCTCAAGCGTGGAAACCGCATGCGCGCATTTACGAACACTTGCGAGGCACTACAATCTTGTGGTAAGTCCAACAGCATTCTGGAAGTATTATTATACAGGCATAATGAGTTGTTCAGTTTCATCAATCACTTATGTGTTTGCTATATCGGATAAACGATTAGATAATAATGATACTGTTATTTATTAGATTGTAGTGGAGTCCGCGATTAAAATTACAATACTGTTGTTGTTTAATACTCGTATTCATATGGGAAAACAAAGTGTGTTTTATAAACAGCCCATAATGATCCCACTGTTGGGACACAGGCCTCCTCTCATTGAGACGGAGTGGGCCTTAATCTACCACGCTGGCCCAGTACGGTAGATGTCACATCATCATTTCCAAAATGAATGGTTTGACGCGGCCTGCATCCAGCGTTTCCCTGCGATTTTCGTCAGATCATCCAACCACTTAGTCGGTGGGCGATGGAAGCTCAGTAAGCCAAATTAAACTACGCTCGCCAACCCGCCTGACAAACGTGGCGAGTTTGGCATTTACCCTCCAATGGATGTCACATGTTTTAAATATTTTTTTTTTTTCTAGGACATACCGGTTTCCTCAAGATGTTTTCATTCGCCGTTTTGAGAGCTGTGGTGATGAAATAATTTACATAAAGTAAAGCAGCGGATGGGGTTCGAACCTACAACCTACGTAAGTTGTCTTGTAACATATAAGCATAAACAGCTTGTAAGTCGCAGCTTGTGGTATAAGCCGCGACTTACAAACTGTAGGCCACCGCTGGGGTGTTTCTTATCTATACTAATATACAAAGCTGAAGAGTTTGTTTGAACGCGCTAATCTCAAGAACTACTAGTCCGATTTGAAAAATTCTTTTTGCGTTGGATAGCCCATTAATCTAGGAACGCTTTAGGCTATATACGCGAACGAAGAAGCTGGCGGCCGCTAGTATTAGATAAATACTAACTCTGCTCGCTACATAGTTTGAGTAAATGAATTGGATTCCATGTCATTCTTCTTTTTTTTTGAAGAAGTTTTTATCTTTTTGTATGCAATACCTAAATTTTTATAAGTTACTCCTTATAACATCAACTTCTATAGGATGCATTTTGGTGAGTGTGCGAGGGAATTGCATGATTTATGCCCCTCATCTTCATTCCACCATCGGACGACCTACGTTGGCAACACCACTACGATCCGGATGAAGCGTTTCGCCTCCTCTTTTATACTGCGTACATCGAGGGACCGGAACAATTTTCCAGCGGCGGTGTTTCCTTTGGACTACAAATTGAGTGTCTTCACGGCTAGAGTGAATAGGCTCTTAATAAACTAGCGCGCATAACCATCAACGATTGCATCATTGCTTACCATCAGGCAGGATTGCGGTCAAGCAATAATTCATAACTTAAGAAACAGTAATCTGTCAGTGAAAGTAGATACTGTAAACTTAATAAAAACAGACTTCAGTTGTATTTATGTGTATTGTCTATACTATAGACAAGCGACTGCCCCAGCGTTGTACGATTCTTACAACCTAACCAAACAAAAAATCTTATTTATCAATTAAATAATGAATACATCGTTTAATAATGAAGAATCGGCTGTTGTTAAAGTGATTAATTACATAATAATGTTTTAAAATGGTTTTACTGCATAAGATTTGTTTATAATTACCTGTGTTAGAAGATATTAAGCCAAATTATTTGTTAATCTCTGAATTAAAGAGGATTGTAATGGCTTTATCAGGAGAGTTGCTTGATTATTTCCGAACTATGTAAACTAGATCAGATGTCTTGTAAGTTAAATCGTTTATTACAAATGTGTGTTATTTTGGAATACTTACTTAGTTCTAATCCGAAGCTTTTTTCAGCTTTGGAATCTGGGGTCCACTTTACCAGTCCAACTGCTGATTCGGCTAAACTTCTATATTATCCGTGAAGCGACTACCGTCTGACCTCCACAACCCGAAGTCGATGTCGTTGCATTGCAGTTAGACCAATTGTTTAACTTTTGAGGGCTCCAACAACCCGTAACGACTGCCACTAGATGTTCGTATGGCAACCGAGACCAATAGCTTAACGTGCTATCCGAGGCACGACCAGACCAGTGCAAATATTCATATTCATGCATACAAATATTTGCACCGAATTTTCTTGGTCCGTTGTCCAAGACATAGAAGTCATTGTTTTTTAAAGTTACAGTGTTGTATGGTAACGTAAGAACCATATTGATAGAGTATCTTCTCCGGTCTTCTCCATGATGACCTAGTTTTGCGAACGGACGAAGTTTTCTAATTAATTCCTGACAAGCCTAAATTGAAATAAATGTCTGGCCTTGTCTATATGTGCCTTACTTGCCTACATAGTGTTTTCATAAAAAAACATTCATACACAGTACATACTTCAATTTTACATTGAATCAACCTAACGAATATAATTATCTATCAGTCAGTGACAGATGGATAATGGCTAAGTGTTGTTGCAATAAAAAAAAAAAAAAACTTATCGAGTAATGGTAATTCAGACATTACTTAATCGATTTTTGTATCAATAGCTTGATAATTTAAAAGAGTGTCCATGGAGTTTCATGCCCGGTCTTCTCTATAGGTACATACTCTTAGGAATTGGCGACTAGCTTCACCTTACTGACTGAGCGACCTTCTGACAATTCAAAAATGCCTGTAACTGGTTTATTTCAAATAAATGCTTTGATTTTGATTATTAAGTTCCATTAAGTTTAAGTTTTCACGCTTTCTAGGCAGACATATGTTAGCAATATCTGTGATTTCCTTTACAAAAATATAATGTTTTTTTTCAATAGACATTTCAACTGTGTAGTTTATTATTAGGCCCAGAAGTACCCCTTCCCTATCACGTGCGGACAGAAGATAGTTACTTAATATGATTAATAATGGTTTTTTAATACACAAGTTCCTATGACGAATAAATTCTCCAAAATGTTTTTTTTTTTTTAATAATTAAAAACTAGCGTTTGACCGCAATCCCGCCTGATGGTAAGCAGTGATGCGATCGTTGATGGTAAAGTGCGCTAGTTTATTAAGAACCTATTCACTCAGATTGAGCGAATAGGAAGGAAGACGGCAGTTGAGCGAGGTGAAGCAATGTTAAACCCAACAACACGACCAACGATGCTGCGCCATAGGGAGATTGATCTAAAGACCCTCCACGACCAAACTCCCAACACAAGAACATTTGGCGCATCGTACACGGCACACATCGCAACACAACTGCTCAGACCCGTCCTCCGTACGGCTTCACCAGACATCATGCCGGAACACGACAAATCGCTTGGCGGCAAGGCTTTGGTGGGTGAGTGGTTTAGAATAACATTATGAAAACCATAATACAAGTCTCGAACTTACTTTGGTTCTAGCTCAATCTGTGTGATTTGTCCGTATATATATATTTTATTATTTTAATTATTTTTTATAGATATAGGAATTGCCCGACCCAGACAGTGGTATATGATATCTCCAACGCCGAAGTCTTTAGTCTTCCTCGAGAGTGGCCGTCACGGCCGAAAAATAAATATGACAATTTGAATATTAAAAAATTAAAACAATGTACCTATAGTTTTGACTTAGCCACGACTTTGTCAAAGTCAAATTTCAGACACATAATAGTAGTTTATGAAACTGTTACATAATGAGGGATATTATGCACGAGTGTGTAATACCAAATTATGTACAGTTTCATACACTACTTTATCTAATCTCATACATTGTATTGAATATATGAAGTAGCACTTTTATTCATTTTTCATGTTAAAAAATCTTGATAACATTTATCGCATAATTTCCTTAACTTAATTGGTAGTAAATTAAGACTGACTGCTATCGCAGCCTCTAAAATACGGCGCCAAATTTTCTTCATTGTCACTTGACATTTTAAGAAATAATAATAATCAATTACGTGTCCAGCGAAACACAACAACGACTTGCAATGCAAATAAACGTATTTGGTGCCAAAATTCTGCACCCTGCATCACCGCGCACGCGCCAAAGCGCGCGCAGCCACAGATAAAAAATGAAATAGTGCTGTCTATGGTTTAACATTATTTTGTTAGAGAAATAATGTTATAATTTAATTTTGTAATTTCCTTTCGATATACTATTGGTAAAGTACGTCAATATAAACTCCTTTTTAGTTTTATATTTTTAATTTTTTGATATGAGAGTAGATAAATATTATTATTAGTGTATTTGGCTAAAAACGGTCTCCAAAGCCTGGAAGCGTAGAATAGCCAGTCTGTCAATATTCTATAGGATGCATTTTGAAGAGTGTGCGCGGGAATTGCATGACTTAATTATTCAAACTCCGTTCCAAGTTCACGCATCTGACGACCCGCCGTATGTAGAGCATTCACTTTAACATTGTTGACACCACTACGATCCGGACGAAGCGTTTCCCCTCGTCTTTTATACCTACCGCGTTCATCGAGGGACTTGAACAATTTGCAAGCGACGGTCTTTTCGTTGACTACAATTTAAATGTCTTCAAGGCTAAAGTGAATAGGCTCTTAATAAACTAGCGCGCTTTACTATCAACGACTGCATCACTGCTTACCATCAAGCGGGATTGCAGTTAAGCATTTATTAAAATATTTAAAAAGAATTAAAGTGCTTAGTGGTAAGAAGTTTAATATAGAACATAGCCCAAGGAGCAGTTCGCCGCCCGGTAAGGACCAGGCCCGAGTCAACGGCCCGTTGTGTTTCACGCGCGCCTCAAAGAGATGTCAGCACATCGTGACGGGGTCCACGACGATCGATGCCTCCTGGACAGGGTTGCAGGTTGTTTAAAAAAGAAACCGTGGCCCTGGCGCACAGGCAAGTGAAGAAACTTGGGTGCGTTTTAGTCAGTAAAAGTCTGACACGTCCTTTTGCTCCGCCCAGAGTGGGAGAAGTCATTTGAAGATTTCCCATGAAAAAAAAAAAGGTGCGTTTGGTCGCATATACATAAATTAGATATTATGTCACAATTTATCAGCTTGCTGTGGACACGTATTTTTTTTTATCAAAACAATAAAATTGACAAATATAAAAGGCATCAAAGATCAGTGGTGGCTGGTGACGTCACTGGTCGCTAAAAAGTGTAGCGTGCAGTGACGTCACACTAGTTTTCAATGCACAAAAAAGAAAAAATACGTGTCTAGTATTTTTTGGAAATCTGACTGACGGACTAATTAGTTTTTTTTTTGTCAAATACCCTATTACCAAAAAATAACTTCTGCAATTATAAACGGTATGTTGCAGTTGTAGTAGTTTTAATTTTTGCGAGATAAATTATAAACAAACAACCTACCCGCTTCCACGAGATTTCGCGACAGTTCCGGCGTTTTTGACTGGGTCTTTGGGAGCCCTCGCGAAATCGGAGCGGATACCGGCTGACTTTTATACCGTCTTCAATTCAGAGAGATGCCCGGGGTAGAAGCTATTTCTTAGAAGAAATTTCATCTTTTTCACATAAATATGAACATAACGACAACTAAAATAAAAATTCAACGTAAAAGGACCTTCCTTGCGCGCGGAAATTACTATTGATTCGTAGTAATATTCAATCCTTTGACCCATCGGTCGGGTTCAATCAAAGTATGAATGTAGTTACAGATTCATCGATAAATTCAAAAACAAAAACGGAAGAATATACCTTTTATACCCTGTCGAATATATTATGCTGACAATGCTTGCTTTTCCCAACTGCCCACAACAATTTTCTTTCTTTCAATATTTTATAAGAAAGTAGCACAATTCATTGTAGTGAGCAAAAACAACTGCATTCTAGACTATGCTCTAATTAGTACAAGTTAGTTGTAAGTGAAGTCTAAGCTAAGTTGTCATTGTTGTAAGTAATAACTTACGTAATAACTTACTTACTTACAACGGGTAGAAGAAAATAAATTAATTTGCTTCGTTGGTCGTTTTGCACCGCGACTACTGAACGTGGAAGTGATAGGTTTAGACCTTTTTTTTGTTTGGGATCATCGATCACTTATATTCTAGATACACAGTCTTGAACAAAACTCTTCATCAAAAATAGCGACAAGTATTAAGCTGTCTAAAGTAGTAAAAATAAATATACTTACATTAATTTAAAATCAGCCTTAAGTGCAGTGTATAAAGTTCTTATCATTTTTGACCCTCGGTGGTAGGCCATAACATCGGCTGCCGGCAAAAGTTACCACCCACCAGACAAGGCCTTGCCGCCAATTCGTCGTGTTCCGGCATGATGTCTGGTGAAGCCGTACGGGGGACGGGTGTGACTAAATTCAGCCTTACCCGCATGCATTAAAGTCAAAATTATAAAGTAAGTACTAAATGAAACAAGCACCCAAGTGCTGCGTTGTGCGCTTCAACCATTTTTTTACGCTGATTGTGAATCTAGTGTATAAATGATGGATGTTTGGGATGGGAAATCTTCAAATGAACTTTCCCGCTCTGGCCGGAGCGAAAGCGGGACGTTTACTGACTAAAACCCACCCGTGTTTCTTCAAGGAACACGGATGGCTTACGCCAGGACCACGGTTTCTATAGGTTTAGTCCTCAGTTTGGACAAAGTGTTATTTGATGGCTAAATACTGTTGAAATATAAGCTTTAGCTTAGTTTGGGTTTCAGTATCAGTGCCTATTGAGTAATACATTATAAGATCCCACAAACTGGTGTATTAACTGACGACAATAAAGAATTTTTATTTTTTATTTATTTCAATGAAAAATCTAAATTCTGACTATGTGTACTCTGAGCAGGAGAGCGGTAGTGTTTCAGCAGCAAGGGCCCAAACTGTTTATAGGTCGTTGATATGAACCTAAGTGGGTGTTTTAATCTCTACAGCCGTTCTCAAATCGGCTAAGAAAAACACCATGACGGGATATCCATACGTAGTAGTAAACGAAATGTAATTATTAATCGGAATATTTTAAATTATTAAAATCTATCGCACAAGGCCTTTGGTAAGATATTCGGAAAATATCATAGTGTTTACCCAGCGGGATCCGGAAGTTATATCGAGGAGTTGACTTGCAAGGCAGTTTGAAGCGGTAGCTGGGAATATAAGAAATTTGGGGAAGTTACACATATCCAAGTATTTAATTATATTTATTAGTATTATTATAGCACACGGCAATACAACATTATACACCACATAACACAAACAAAAGACGAGGCAACGACACTCAGCGACTGGTAAATCTTATACAGGATGTATCTGACATCGTAACGCAAGTCATTTATGTTGTTAATGAGCGGTTATAGAAATAATAGTGTTTAAAAAATGTGTCGGCTCGGCCTTTGAACGTTACAAGCGTGCCCCCGTGCGTATTTGTAGGTAATCAGCTGATAAGATAGTTTTTATAGTATTGTAAAAAAGCGCAAAGTGGCGCTTTTTTGTGTAATTAACGAATTAATTAATTTTTACTTTAAAATTTATTGAGCTATAAAAGTATAGCAATTATGAACGGTCTAAAGTGAAAATAACTGCATATTAATTTATTTTTATTCGGGAAAAAGCTGACGCAAAATTCCACCACTAGGGGGTTCAGAATCATGTACTGGATCCGTGGTACTCGTTTGTGCATCGATGTCAGATACACCCTTTATTTAATTTCTAGGTTAAGTACCTTAATTACCCTCTTATCCTTAAGAACGTTTCAAGTTCCTTCATGACACACATAATAGATATCCGAGGTCATCGGAAAACCTGGTATTAGAGATGCCGATGCATTCCACTGGTTTCTATGATAAATCCTTTACTGTACAAGCAGTTCGGCTATGGAATGACTTGCCCGTGTCTGTAAGGCGTGCTCAAACACTGTTTACTTTTAAAACTATGATAAAAAAAGCACTTCCTCTCTCTTTAAACATACTCGTATTATTATATTTTATGTGCTCTTGTATGATATTTATTAATTAGATGTATAAATTTATTTAAACTAGTATGATACACTTAACATATATATTTATTGTATAATTTATGTAAATAGTATACTGTAGACTACCTACATTATTTCATTATCCTTCTCCTTAGAATTCCATCCAAAGGTTGTCTGTAAAAGATCGCTCTTTACGATAAGACCGCCCATTGTGTCACCCTTTGTAAATATTTTTATTTATGTTCTGTAATCTATATGGGGTACATAATATAAGAGTATTCTTAATTTCTAGGATTCTTGTGGGTGGGTAAATTGTGGGTAAAAGGAAGGCAAGGGCCTCCTACCCACATAGTAGCATAGAGCACAGACTCCTATACAATTTTACGCTAGTATTACGAATTTTTGCTGTCATATTAACACCAAAAATTCGAAGACATGTGTCATCGACTAGCCTGTAAGGTAATTGCGTAACACACTATCAGGCAGCCATGAGTTTAATTTTGACAGTTTATCAACATTCATTACGTTATTTAAGTTGTTGAGCCGACTCATTATTCGATGATATGGAGCAATGGAATAGCAATATGCTTCAAAATGATTCCAATTAATAGTTATACTGTCACTGTGTACTGTGTGTTATAGTAATAAATAAATAAAATGATTTTTATTTCGGACCAGATAATCCATAGAGTGTTAGTAACATCAAAAAGAAAAAAACGAGTGTGCTTATGACCACACGACTGAAGTGAAACTTCTTTTGCACCATCTGTATGTATATATATATATATATATGTGTGTACAATATATACATGTATACACATATACATATATTAATTTTCTATAAATATTTAAATTTATTTCATGCTTTCATTTATAAATTAATATTTTTGCATAGACCTCCAATTTAAAAAAAAAAAAAGTGGATTCCCTCGGGGCCAAAAGGTCGGGCTCTTCCTCCTGAATCAGGGGACCCCAAACTCGGGTAGTCCACGACCTCTGGTTCCCGAGATAATCCACGGGGGGGTGAGGTAACTAAAGGGGGTCGGGGAGGGGGATAGGTTTCGTGGGGTTGCGGGGGGGAGGGGGAGGGGGAGAGGAGGGGAGTGGAGGATAGGTTTCGTGGGGTTGCGGGGGGGAGGGGGAGGGGGAGAGGAGGGGAGTGGATTCCCTCAGGGCCAAAAGGTCGGGCTCCTCCTCCTGATTCAGGGGACCCCAAACTCGGGTAGTCCACGACCTCTGGTTCCCGAGATAATCCACGGGGGGGTGAGGTAACTAAAGGGGGGGGGGTAGATTTCGTGGGGTTGCGGGGGGTAGGGGGGAGGGGGAGAGGGGGTAGTGGATTCCCTCGGGGCCAAAAGGTCGGGCTCCTCCTCCTGATTCAGGGGACCCCAAACTCGGGTAGTCCACGACCTCTGGTTCCCGAGATAATCCACGTGGGGGTGAGGTAATCAATGAGGGGGGTCGGGGGGTGTTCGCAGCGTCATGTTCTCGAAGAAATTCATAGTTCTTAATCAATCAAGGTACTTAGCTTAATAATTGAGCTTATGAGGCTCGAAAGCAATTTGTACTTTGTGTCCAATTATCGTATTGTGACGATATCTTAAAGCTTCTATACTTTCAATTATATCAGAAATGTTCAGCAAAAATATATAAAACAATATAAAGGCCAGAACAGAACGAAATTTATAAATTTATTTGTGCTCTTAGGTAATCAATTGTTAAGAAATCTTAAAAAGATCCAAAAAATATATATTGCCTTCGGCGAGATGCGAACTCACAACTTCATACTCGACTCAATTGTTAACAAATCTTAAAAAGATCCAAAAAATATATATTGCCTTCGGCGAGATGCGAACTCACAACTTCATACTCGACAGGTCATGCAATATTTACACGAGCCAACTCCTTGTTTGTATTACAGACGAAATAGGACTATACTCTGCTTCCGTTCGCCTTCATCATTTTTTTTCCTATCATTTTTCGTAACGCTTTCGCTAGTTTACTCCCCAAGTCAAGCGTGCCTAAAGAAGTTTCACTTCAAAAACTACTTATTATCTAGTGTTAGTACCCACCACCCTCTGTATACAATGCTTTACAATTGGAGAGCCGAAACTCTCCGATACCGTTCTTAGTTTGGTGTTAGGACTGTCTCTCACTCTCCGCAGAAGTGACGCTGTTTTTTTGCGCATAATCGCGTGAAATCCGTCGGTACGAGCAAGCGCAAACATTTCCGACGCGCTGCAGTAGCGAGGAAGTCCCAACAACATCCTGAAGCCATTGTTGTACTGGACGCGCAGGACATCCAGCGACTTGTTAGTATAATTGACCCATAGACTACCCGTGTACAGACTTTGGCAGTACGCCTTGAAATGAGTTATTTTAACTAGGTCCGTACACCGAGCAAATAATGCCGCTCTGGGCCCGTCGTAAATTACTGCCCACTCCCTCTCATAGAGAGTTGGCTTGTGTCCCATCAGTGGGAAAATTATTGGCTGGTTGAGGGCTTTACTGGACCTTTTTGGTGCAGCCGCGAGGCACACTTTGCTGCTATGTTTTTCATCGGGGTTTTTACTTTCTATTTTGGTTTTGAGTTTGTTTTTTTATTATTTTGTTGCTATCTGATGTATGTTTATGATGTAAATGTATTTTATTTCTTTCTCCTTTCTTTCTGAAATCTACAGTTTCGGAAGTGACTACCTGTCTACAAGATCTTTAAATATTTCTATTAATTAAGCTAATTTACGTTCAACTCTGCCTACCTTCGCGAAACTAATAACAGATGAGCTTCGGAGTTCCAGGGTATAAGCCTTTGTTGACTCTTTAGTTATTGAGCTTGCAATGTTAAACCAAATCAAATACGTGGAATCTGAGATACCAACGAGATATATAGATATATGTGTTACTATATATTAACAATAATAAACGGGGCTCTTATTTGGGTAATAAGTTTTAACTTATTTACATTTCCATTTTAATGGTTTTTTTTTTTCGTTTTGCTTTGCTGGTATTTTGGCGTGGCTAGCTGGCATAGGTATGACATAATTTCGTTATTTTTGTGTTTTCTTGTGTTCATTACTGTACCTACATAGTATTGTATAAAGCCACATGTTTTTTTGTTTTAAATGAACAGACAGCTTTGCTGGTGGGGACTTTCATCCGCCACTTCTTCTTCCCAGTGAAAGCACTAGGAAGTGTCGATGGGCGGGCGTTTTGGAGGACTGTCTTATGTAATATTGACATTCAAAAAGTGCTGATTCTCAGCCTAATTTGAATAAATGTCTTTTGATTTTGCGCCTTGTGTAAATAAACTCGCGAAATATGATCAACAAACCCTGTCAACCTTTTCCGAAAATATGCGAGACGTTATGTAATTCTTTTTCTTCAGTCTGTAGAAGTCCACTGCTGGAAATAGGCCTCCCCCAAGGTTTTCCATTACATTGGGAGGGTTTGTCATAAGTCCCACGCTTGGCAGACGGGTTGGGGATCGCAATAATTTGATATTCCACAATTATGTAATCGTTTTTTTATTCGCATATTAAATGATTTATTGCATGATAATTGTGATAACATTGATAATAATTTGAACTATTTGTTTCATAATTGTTGTCCATATTTGCAAGAAAATTAAATTCTTTTCTTTGTTAAATAACCCCTTGTTAAATAGCATTGTGCAATAAATTCCTATCTTCCGCAAAATTTTCTTTATAGAGGCAATAATGACAGATGACAACAAAATGTATTTCATTCATTATAAATAAATATATACGGACAATCACACAGATTGAGCTAGCCCCAAAGTAAGCTCGAGACTTGTGTTATGGGATACTAACTCAACGATACTATATTTATAATAGATAAATATATAGATAAACATCCAAGACCCAGGCCAATCATGAAAAAATCGTTTTCCATCAAGACCTGGCCGATGATCGAACCCGGAGCCTCCACTTCGCAGGCAGGCGTGTTGACCACTGCACCACGGAGGACGACCAATTCATTGATTTGATTTCATTTGAATTCATTGATTAAATATTGGACACAAGCCTTTATATTCGTAATATTTATTGTTTCTTTCGTTGTTCTTTCTCTAACCAGGGAAGCGGGCAGCAGCGCTTCTCCTGTGGAATATATGCGATCCCCAATCCGCCTGCCAAGCGTGGGGATAATGGCAAACCCCCCCCCCCCCCCCCCAATGCAATAGGGATGCATCCAAGGTATGAAAATAAAAAAAATAATTAGTCCGTCTTACAGATAATAAAAAATATTAAGACCCGTATTTTTTATTTTGTCGTAATTACCAAAAATTACTGAGATATAGCGTATTAAAGTTACAGAGTGGGGGCCAATTACGTCACGCCGTTCTATATTTTGCACCATGGCGTGACGTCATGCGACATTTCAAATCAATATATCTTCCTAAGTATTTGAATAAAAGAAAAAATAAAAAATAAGTGTTCAATATTTTTTTTTAAAGCTATCTGACCGACATTAAATTATTTTTTAGGATACAAGCCAATAGTTTTGGGGGAGGGTTTTGTTTAGAGGATCTCTATGGGCTTAAGAAGAAGAAGAAAGAAGTTGTTTATTAAATTTTATTGTGGAAAATGTGTCTGGCACCCAACACTAGGTAGATATTGTAAAATTAGGACTTTTTTGAGAATAGGTAGCGGAGGAGGAGTTAGGGAGGTAATTTGATGATTATCAAATTACCTCTCCCGGGTGGAGCAAAAGGGCGTGTCAGACTTTTTCCCCCGCTCTGAACTTAGCAGAAGGGTATGTCAGACTTTTACTGACTGAAACCCACCCGTATTCCTTCACATACCTGTGCACCCAAAACCACGGTATGTCTTTCGAATAAAAGTAAGTTATGATTTACATAATAACAGCCGTACGAGTATATCGGTAGAATCATATAAGCCATTAATTAATTAATAATCTAGATTAATAAACAGTCAATGTGCCAAATTACATCCGAAACCTATTAACACCATAATGATTGACTTACTTGTACAGTCTTATATAACGTTATTTTTTGTTTATACGGAACCTGAATATAGTTTGTTCAGAATAAGCAACTGAATCGATTCCAATAATTTTTACACCATGTTATATTTTTTCCCAAATACATTTAGAAATTGTTGCAGTGTGGTTACCGAGCCTACAACACAGCTGACGGTAGATCGTATATACGACGATCGATAGTACTAGGAGTTACTGGCAGTCGTTACGAGTTCTTGGGGCCCTCAAAAATCCAACAATTGGTCTTAATGCAATGCTTCGATATCGCCTTAGGGTTGTGGAGGATAGACGGCAGTCGCTTCACGAAAAATATCGAAGTTTAGCCAAAATCAGCAGTTAGACTGGTAAAAGCGGACCCCAGACTCCAAAGTTGACTCAAAAGCTTTGGATGTGACTGGGATTAACGCTGAGATGATGATAAGATAGTACTGGGAGCGACCACGCGCTGCCCCGCTACAGGCGCGAGCGGGCGAGCGGTGATTTGACCATATTTGTTTGGGATAACCAAGTATGATAACAACCTCATAACTTTGTGGTTTTTCATCATATCTTTTTCAAATTTTGTACATAGATTCTTTACATAAAAATACTGGACACGTGTTTCGGGTTTTATATAGGTAAACAAAAAATAATGTCGTATAATTTTGACGTCCAAAAACTGCTGAATCTTCTTCTCATCATAAAAGGAACGTATGTAGTTTGCAAAAAGGCCTAGGTAGTTTTTCCCAACTACGTCAGGAAAGGCTAGGCGTTTTTCCCAACTACCTTAGGAAAGGCTAGGCGTTTATCCCAAGTACCTTAGGAAAGGCTAGGCGTTTTTCCCAACTACCTTAGGAAAGGCTAGGCGTTTTTCCCAACTACATTGGGTTGGGGTCGTCTTCCAGTACAACCAAATTCAGCTGAATATCAGTATTTTACAGGGTGCGACTGCCTGTCTGATCTGCACAACCCAGTTACTGGGTAAGTTACAGTTACTGGTACGATACCCCTTGGTAAGACTGATGGTCAGACTTTCGGATTTCTGAAGACCCGTAGCGACTGTCAAAGATCTACAAATGATAGCCGGGAACGGCTTAACGTGCTTTCCGAGGCATGAAGGTATCTCGGTATGTAAGGATGGTCACCTATCCGCAGACCAAACTCGGCAAGAGTAGCTCAACCTGGTCGATCGACCTGTGTGGCTGTTATTAATAGGAATTTGAATGTCTTCAAGGCTAGAGTGAATAGGCTCTTAATAAACTAGTGCGCTTTACCATCAACGATTGCGTCACTGCTTACCATCAGGCGGGTTTGCGGTCAAGCGTTAGTTTATAAAAAACCTAGAAGTAGATGTTCCGGGTTTGGATATTTGTGTATGTGGGCTATATGTTTGTAAACGCACTCACGTTACAAGAGAAATTTCTAGTGTGGACGAAAGTATAAAAAAAAAAAATATATCGTTCAACAAAAGAACTTTACTATGAATTATTCAAAAGCTTTAATAAACTCTATTTTATCCGTATTTGTTCTCTTATTTTTATCTCAAAGCAGAAATAGTCAGTAATATTTTAAACCTCTCTGAAGATCATCACTACCCTGAGGGCCTTCTACCCAATGTTTTTCCATGCGTGGTTGCTAGATATTGATAACCGTTGTAAAGGTTGTCTATACAAGTCAACAGGCTGTGGGTTGTGTCGATGTCGGCTGAAAAAGTATTACAGTATTCAAGAATATTTACAGATTAAGCTATCATCAATATAATATAAAGAGTGGTGCTGACAATACGACAATAAATGAAAACACGAACAATGCTGGTTCAAAGGAATAATCCTAAACCATAGAAAAAACCTAGCATCAAGAATAAAAAATGAATATTTCAAACAAACTAAATCGCATTAAATTGCAAACGGAATAGAACATCCATTAAAAATATTGGTTCACTGACCTCCGATCGGCGACAGCGCGATCCTGTACCGACTTGCTTTTTTCGGGCTATTATTATTAAATGTTGGTCTCATTAACCTGTAAGCGCTTTCTTATCAACATGTATGTTACGTAGAAAAGGTTAAAAATTAAAAATAATTTCCTGTGACTAAACTAATCGACATATTTATATGTTTTTTTTATGGGTAGACTGATAATGTGTTGAGGTACACGACGTTTAATTTATTGTCCTATTGTCAGCACCATTCTGTATATGTCGTAGATCGTCGATGTCAGTTAATTAAAAGTAGCTCATTTGAGTTACATAGCAGTGGGGCAGACGTTGTGACGTTGTTTTGAGCGTTACGTGGGCAGAGTCGTTTTGGAAAGTGAGGATCGTCGAACGGGCACTTAACATTGAGACGCGGACCAGGGCGCTTCTCCGGGGCGAAACTGTCGGTTTGCCTATTTAAATTGTTATTTTTTAAAATTGGAGGGTATATTTACAATTCGTGCTTTAATTCAAAACTTCACCTACGAAATGAACCCCTTACCACCACACCAAGATACTGACGACCCCATCGCTCCACCGTCGCTGACTCCAACATATATAATAATAATAATCCATATTAGACCTCATGCAACAATAATAATTAATTATTACTATAACCACAATACAATTTCAATAATTAATGTTACGGGCTAGGGGTACTAAAACGCCGGTTAAGGGTTTCGAAGTTTATTGGCAACGAAATACAGTCGATTGTAGGCAATGACAAGTAGAATGTTGCTGATGTTGCACCGAAGTCTTCCCTTACGTCCACGAAGTCCGTGTCGTAAACACACAATAACACTACAAATGTTACTTCACGTAGTACTCACAGTTCTCGTTACAGTTGTCGCAGTAGGTATTCTCAAAGATCGCTTCTTAAGTGTCGCTGTTTTCGTATCGGTAGTCAAGTGTAGACTGACTCGGCGCCGGCGTCACGGCGCTATATATAGTCCAGCTGATCGAACATTCCAGAATCGTCTAGACGTAATAATAATAGCGCATAACTTCGAGTACATTCAGTAAGTACTTACGGTAATTCCCGGAAATAGGTTTCTAGAAATTTCGATGTCGTCACTTAGTTGACAAAATTGATAAAACCTGTACCATTCGATAGGCCACCTTAAGTCTAGGAATGCGTTTTTATATTACATCTAGACAATGTCTAGATCTCGAGTTACAGAGCTTAAAAGTTACGCACTGCATGTCACGCGACATTGAACCTTATGCCCTCGACATAAGGTGCATTCGTAACATTGCCCCCTTCTTAGTCGTGCTCGTCCCGAGCATGATTTGATCCATAATAGCGAGCTAGGCGGTCTACGTGTACGATCTTCAGCTTCCCTCTAGGTCCTTTCCTTATCCGGTAGGTGACATCGTTTATCCTGGTTACTATCGTGTATGGACCCTCCCATTTGGCTTGAAATTTCGGACTCTTTCCTTTTCTCCTAATGGGATTATGTAACCATACCAAAGTTCCCTCTTCAAATCCGGGCACGTTAGCTTTGCGGTCGTATCGGATCTTCATTTTCTCGCTGGTTTTCAGACCATTCTCTCTCACTAGCTCATGTATTCCATCTAGTTTACGTCGTAGGTCGGCTACATAGTCGACGGCTAGGATAGGGGTATCGGGGGGTGTTCCGGTTAGTGCATCTATGGGTAGTCTAATCTCTCGGTCGAAGTTGACTTTCGCCGGTGTACAATTTGTGCTGTCATGTGTTGCAGAGCGGTATGACATTAAGAAGAGTGGAATATATTGGTCCCAATCCCTCTGGTGTTCTTCCACTACTTTGGCCAAATGATTCTCTAGCGTCTGGTTGAATCTTTCGACCATTCCATCTGACTGAGGGTGATATGGTGTTGTACGAGTCTTATGTATCCCGAGTAGTTGGCAAACCTCTCGGAACAGTGAAGACTCGAAATTTCTACCCTGATCAGAGTGTAACTCCAAAGGTATGCCGAATCGACAGAACACCTCGTGAACTAGCTTTTTGGCGACGGTATGAGCTTCTTGGTTGGGTACTGCAAAAGCTTCTGGCCATTTGCTGAAATAGTCTTGCATGACGATGATATACCTATTGCCTTCTTCAGTAACAGGGAATGGCCCGGCTATATCGACAGCAACTCTTTCCCATGGTGCACCAACATTGTACACTTTCAGCCGACCTCTGGCTCTTGTTTGCGGTCCCTTTACTGAGGAGCAGGCTACACATTTCCTACACCAGTCCTCTACGTCTTCGCGACAATGCACCCAATAAAATCTTTTTCTCACCTTCTCCAGGGTTTTCTTCACTCCTAGATGTCCTCCGGATACTCCGTCGTGCACCTGCTTTAGCACTGTTGCGACTTTATCGCAGGGGACAACTATCTGTAAGGTGATCTCCTGTCCACTGGGTGATTCCCATTTCCTCTTGAGAACTCCGTTATCAATTATCAGGCTGTTCCATTGAGCCCAGTAACTTTTTGCTGTTGGGCTAAGCGCTGATATTTCACTCCAAGCGGGCCTCTGGCCACGTTTCTTCCATTCGATTACTGTCTTCAAATCACTATCTTCCTTTTGTGCGTCTTCCAATGATCGATTATCCCAGTCTTCATCCAAAGCGTTCACCTGGATAATCCTTACGTTCTCTTTCTTTTCCTGTTTGGCACAATGTCGGCAAGATTCTTCGCAAGGCCGTCTAGATAAAGCATCAGCATTATTGTGTGACTTGCCTTTTCGATGTTCAGTGACAAAGTCAAATTCTTGCAGCTGCTCTATCCACCTTGCTACTTGTCCTTCTGGGTCTTTGAACTGAAGCAACCACTGTAAGGCAGCGTGATCGGTGCGAAGTGTAAACTGTCTCCCAATCAAATATTTCTTGAAGTGTTGTAAGGTCTTAACAACGGCCAGAAGCTCTCGGCGGGTAACACAGTAATTCCTTTCTGGCCTGGAAAGGCATTTGCTGAAATATGCAATAACGACCTGCCGATCTCCTTGTGTTTGAGAGAGAACTCCTCCAATGCCAACATTGCTGGCATCCGTGTCCACCATAAATCGGCCTTCCCGACTAGGGTAACCTAATACAGGAGCCCCACACAAGTGAGTTTTGAGTAGCACAAATGCCTGTTCGCAGTCAGGATTCCATTCAAATTGACACTTTTCCTCTGTTAAACGATGCAACGGTTTCGCTAACTCGGAGAAGTTCTTCACAAACCGACGGTAATATGCACACAGACCCAAGAAAGAACGTACCTCAGTTTTGTTACGAGGGGTAGGCCACTTCGACACGGCTTTTATTTTTTCAGGATCTGTTCGAATTCCTTGCGCCGAAATAATGTGTCCTAAGTATCCAACCTCTTTCTGGAATAGTGTACACTTACTAGGACTGAGTTTTAAATTCGCTTCACGCAGTTTTTGGAACACTTTCTCCAAATTGCGTAGGTGCTCTTCGAAGCTTCGTCCCATAATGATGATGTCATCCAAATAGACCAGGCATGCATCACCAAGCAACCCCACCAAAATGCGCTCCATTAGGCGCTCGAATGTAGCTGGAGCATTGCACAGTCCAAAAGGCATGACATTGAATTGCCAGAGACCGTTCCCAGGACCAGTGGAGAAAGCGGTCTTTTCTTTATCCTGCTGACAGATTTCCACCTGCCAGTATCCACTTTTGAGGTCAACTGTGGAGAACCATTTCATGCCACTTAGCAAATCCAAAGTGTCATCTATACGTGGCAGAGGATAACTGTCCTTTTTCGTGGCATCATTCAACATCCTGTAGTCAACGCAAAACCTTGTACTGCCATCCTTTTTTTGACTAGTACAACTGGAGATGACCAAGGGCTAGTAGATGCTTCTATAATCCGGTTTCTCTCCATATCTCTTAACATTTCCGTGACTTCCTGTTCTCTTGCAAAGGGAATACGACGTGGTCTCTGTCTTATCGGCTGTGTATCACCCGTATCTATATGGTGTTTAACTAGCCCGGTCCTTCCCACGTCACCGTCGGTCTTCGCGAAGATGTCATGGAAGTTATGTAACAGTTGCTTAACTTTGTGACTTTCGAACTTGTTTAAATTGCCCTTACAACTTTCGAGTAGTGTCGATACATGTTCCTGCCACTTCTTATCAAGTTCCTTTTCGTGCACCTCTGTTTTTCTCAAAGATGCTACATTATCGCACACACCCACCATGTGATTCTTTTCGAGAATTATTTCTTTGTTACTAACGTTGATTATGCGTATTTTTGGTTTATCGGAAATCATCATCAGTGTCCTTGCCGTTATCCAGTCTGGGTGATTTCCAGAATCCTCTATTATAATGCAACGTTTGCGGCATCCTATTGGTGAAAATCTAATATCTACTAAAGTTTCTGATCTTGGTGGTAATACAGTTTTCCTTAAACAGTACACTGACCCTTGTTTTGCACCTTGAAGAAATACTTCTTGTTCTGGAAAACTCAATACTCCTTTTGCTACATTAAGGACGCATTGTTGTTTCTTCAAAAAGTCCAGTCCTATAATGCAATCATCTGTAATATTCGCTACTAAAACAGGGTGCGTGAATGTCTTATCACCCATTTTCAAGGTCACATTCGTTTCACCAAGGACGAGCACTGGTTGGCCGGTGGCGGTTTGTAATCGGCATTGTGAAGACCCTTTTTTCCATGCTATGGTCCGAGGAAATAGCTCCGGTCGTGCAATAGTTCTTGATGCACCAGTATCCAATGTGAAACTGCATGACTTACCATTCAGTTCTCCTTCTATAATAAGACTGTTTCCGTCACCCACTTGTGATACTGTTATAATGGGGGCTTCACGTCGACCAGCCAGTACTCACCCCATAGCCCTGGCTGCTCCTAGTTTAAATCCTCTGCTTCCACCTGTGTCCCAGAAGTACTTCTTCCCTTAGACTTCCTCGGACAATTGATACGAATATGCCCCTTTTCGCCGCACTCATAGCAGGTTGGTCCTTGTCGGCTTTTTATTGGTGCGGTTACCTCACGGATACGATGATGTTGTCGGCCATCTTGACGTACAGCTTCCACCTCCAGAGCGTGTGTCAAGGCTGCCTTAAGAGTCTGATGGTGTCCCAGGCGAACTGCAGCCCTTACTTCCGCATCTCGGATTCCATCAGTAAACGCTTGCACCGTAGTAGTATCAATCAATCCCGGTGTTGATACATACGCCCTCCGAACAATACGTTCTACTTCCGTTGCCCATTGTTGCAAACCCTCACTGCTCTTCTGTGTGCGGTCGCGGAGTTGAGCCCTGTAGACATGTTCGAGGTGTTTCTCTCCATATCTAGACTCCAGCGCTTCTAACAGACAGGCTAGGGTATTGCAATCGCCGGAAATGTTCTCGAGGATTTGTACCGCATCACCACGCAGAGCAAGCGTAAGAGCGGTTACCGCTTGATTGTCGTCCCAGTTGTTGGCTGTTGCGACCTTTTCGAATTGAAGGCGGAAGGCCACCCATGATGTTGTTCCGTCAAAATGAGGGACTTGGAACGCCGGCAAAGCGCTGGGTACAGGTACACCTTTAATACCTCCTCTTTGTACCTTCTCATGCAAAAATTCTATTTCTTTCCCAAACTCCATGATGGTATTGTCTAGTTTCTTGAAACGCGCATCATGATTGTCTATACGAGCATCTTGCTGGTCTATGCGCGTATCTTGTTGTACTGTTCTTATTTTAAGCTCGTTGACCTCTTCTTTGGTTTTTTCCCACTTTTCGTTTAGTTCCAATACTAGTTGCTGGGATTTTGACTGGGATTCTGCTACACTTTTAATTTGTGCCTGGGTTTCTGCTTGAGATTGTTCTATTTTTGCCTGGGTTTCTGCCTGGGATTCTGCTACTATGTTTTTTATTTGTGCTAGTAACGCCGATATATCGAATCCGCTACTGCCGGAAATAGTGGTGGTAGTGGGCGCACTTACATTTGTCGGTGGTACGACGGCCGCATCTTCTACGGGTACAGGGACACCAAGCGATGCTTCCTCTTGACGCGCCAAATCCATCGCTGCTTGTCGTCGCGTGCGAACTCTTTCGTCCTCCCTTGGCGTGACCGGCATTCCGCTTCTGACACCAATTGTTACGGGCTAGGGGTACTAAAACGCCGGTTAAGGGTTTCGAAGTTTATTGGCAACGAAATACAGTCGATTGTAGGCAATGACAAGTAGAATGTTGCTGATGTTGCACCGAAGTCTTCCCTTACGTCCACGAAGTCCGTGTCGTAAACACACAATAACACTACAAATGTTACTTCACGTAGTACTCACAGTTCTCGTTACAGTTGTCGCAGTAGGTATTCTCAAAGATCGCTTCTTAAGTGTCGCTGTTTTCGTATCGGTAGTCAAGTGTAGACTGACTCGGCGCCGGCGTCACGGCGCTATATATAGTCCAGCTGATCGAACATTCCAGAATCGTCTAGACGTAATAATAATAGCGCATAACTTCGAGTACATTCAGTAAGTACTTACGGTAATTCCCGGAAATAGGTTTCTAGAAATTTCGATGTCGTCACTTAGTTGACAAAATTGATAAAACCTGTACCATTCGATAGGCCACCTTAAGTCTAGGAATGCGTTTTTATATTACATCTAGACAATGTCTAGATCTCGAGTTACAGAGCTTAAAAGTTACGCACTGCATGTCACGCGACATTGAACCTTATGCCCTCGACATAAGGTGCATTCGTAACATTAATATTATTAAACATCTTGATTGTATTGTGGTAATATTATTAAAATTATATTGTGATATTAAATTATAATTATGAATCAAATCATTTTAATTGTTAACACAAGTAAATAGGTACAGATCTTATATGGAAAAAATAGGCTTAAAAAATATGGTGTTAATCTGGATCATAAGAACATTAAACTAGCCATTTAGTCATTTATGATTTCCCATTCACATGAAAAATTACAAAAAAAAATTGAAATCGACTTCAAAAAAACACTTAAAAGGAAAAAATATTTTACTTTTGTCATGGCTCCAGGAGTCGGTGTCTCGAGGTTTCTGTTGTTTAACTCTTTCTTTTCTTTAGAGTGAATACTTCTTCAACTCTTCAATGGCCTCTGTGGTTAGATACCACACTTTGCCAATAACACGTGTAACAAATTATAGAAATTCTTTAAAAATTTTATTTCACAATAATGGCGGATATCGCCAATGACAGTTGAAAAAACGGCCTCGTGAGCCGCCTACGAGGAGATTTATGCAAAGCCATGATATGGCCACTATGCTGCGATATTTCAATGTTCTTTAAGAATTATTCACTAAATGCACTTTTTACTACATAAATCACGTGTTTTTATTTAGTAAACGACACTATAAATAATTTTAAAAGTCCAATGAAAAATGCACGTGACACTCATCTTGGCTTTCCTGTCAAAAAAAACCCGTTGTTTAACTCGCCACGACTTCTAGAGCCATGACAAGTGACAATTTCAGTGTCTTAGTCGAAATTCGCAAATTATTTTTTCACCTCATAACAACCATAATTCATGTTAGAATAGGTTCTCATCAATACGAAAAAAATCCCTATCTCAAAAACTAATGAACCGATTTTGATGAAACTTGCAATATTCCCTAAGTTGAACAATATCCAGTACAACGAAAAAAGAATTACTTAAATCAGATTTGTAGTTTCGGAAATATGCGCGCACAAACATAAAAACATACATACATACACTTTTGAAATTTGGCACACTTGCTCAGACGCTGATACAGACTCACATATGTATACGAAAACTGGGCAGTTCTGGAAATACTACATACATACGCGTCGAATTGATAACCTCTTTTTTTTAAGTCGATCAAAAAAGGCTTAGAGTTCACTCGTAATTTACCAGTTACGTTTCAGCCTGATACAAGTAGGTATCGGTTTCAGATATTTTCAGACTGGAAAATAATAACCAAGAATATATAAAAATAGGTGCTCAGTTTAAAGTTTTAATTTGTTATGGATAACCGTAACAAATTAAAAGTTTAAAACTTTTGCAGCAAGGGTGTTGAGATGAAAGAATTTTTTTTTTTATCTTTTTTACTTCAGTGCGCGAGAACATTCGCGACTTTGTTGACTTTGTTAAACGCTTTTACAAAAGGTTTTTTTTTATTTGCTACCTCCTGTTGGAACACGGCCACCTCTTGGCGAGAGGGAGTAATTCGTTACCTAACACGCGGGCTCAGTACGCTATGCTAGATGTGACATGTTTCTGAATTTTCGTGTCTAGAACATTTGGTTTGATTACTGTTTCTTCTTTGTTTGAAAATTATAAACTAGTGCTTGGCCGTAATCCTGCCTGATGGTAAGCAATGATACAATCATTGATGGTAACGCGCGCTAGTTTATTAAGAGTCTATAAATTAGAAATTAGTGCTTGACCGCAACCCCATCTGATGGTAAGCAATAATGCAATCATTGATGGTAAAGAACCCTAGTTTATTAAGAGCCTATTCACTCTAGACTTAAAGACACTTATACTGTTGTCTGACGGCAACGCCACCGCTGGCAAGTTGTTCCAGTCCCTCAATGTATGCGGTAGAAAAGAAGAGGCGAACGCTTCATTCTAATTGTTGTAGTGTCAAGACTATTTATGGAGAGGATTTAATAAACACAGTTTTAATAAACTGCAATCCTGTGTAAACGTCCATAAATAAAGGACATTTTTTTTTGGAAATGGATAACAAAAAACCCTTCGCAATCCAACAACAGAATGGTACTCGTTTTCTTTGCTCTTTGAGACTATTTCCCAAAAAGCTTTTTTTTTTTAATGACAAACTGGTGCTTGACCGCAATCCCGCGCCTAATAGTAAGAAGGGATGCGATCGTTGATGTTAAAGTGTGATAGTTTAAGTAAGTAAAAATAAAACTGAGTGAATAAGAAGGAAGACGGCAGTTGAGCGAGGTGATGCAATATTAAACCCAACAACACGACCAACGATGCTGCGCCAGAGGGAAATTGATCTAAAGACCCTCCTCGACACAACTATAACTGCTGAGCCCCGTCCTCCGGCTTCGTACGGCTTCACCAGCCGCTTGCCGCTTGGCGGCAAGACTTTGCCTGGTGGGTGCTAACTTCTGACGGCAGCCAATATTAAGGCCTACCACCGAGAGTAAATTAGGCTGAGAATCAGCACGGAACGTCAATATAACATGAGACAGTCAGCCACTCGTCGCCCTTTCCTAGTGCTTTAGCTGGGAACAAGAAATAGTGGATCAAAATCCAGCAGCACAGCTGTCCGTTCTTTAAAAAAACACTTGGCTTTATACAATACTTTGAATACTAGGTACTAATCATCAGCTTTTTCATCTTTGGAGTCTCGGGTCGGCTTTACCAATCTAACTGCTGATTTTGGCTGAACTTCGATATATTCCGTGAAGCGACTGCCGTCTGACTTCTACAACCCGAAGGCGATATCGAAGCATTGCAGTTAGACCAATTGTTGGACTTTTGAGGTCTCCAACAACCCGTAACGACTGCCATTAGATGTTCGTATAGCAACCGGGACTAACGGCTTAACGTGTTTTCCGAAGCACGACCAGAATCATTTTATAGATTGATCGGAGAACATAAAAAAAAAACTCATAAGTTACCACTACGCGAGAGCAGTGATTTACAAAATATGAGTTTCAGTTTGATATTTTTCTTTCAAAATCCACATATCCACGTGAAACACCATTAAAAGTTGTTTTAACAACACACGAAAGACGATAATCAATTGTTTTCTTATCATACGACGACGTGATGGATTGAAAATGGGCTGTCCTAATATTAATCAAGAACATAAACACAGCTTTAAGAATATCACAAACACTTGAACGCTTGTTGTTGTTTTAAATTATTTCTATTTTTTTTCTTTTAAATTCTGTGAATTTTGATTAAGTTTTCCTATTATGAATAAAAAAGACAAACACGGTGAGGAAACCGAAATTACCGCATTTCCTAGAACTTCGAAAACATGTGACATTTACGAAACCGTACTGGGTTTGCGTGGTAGATTGCAGCTTAATCCCTCTTATCAAGAGGAGGCTTGTGTCCCAAGAGGAACATATTAGGCTGACTATGTTATGCTTTGTAGCAGAGAAAATACACGTTAAAAGAAATAAACGTTCTTATTTGAATTGATTAACAAAGTGGTATCGACTGCAAGGTTTTGTTATCTATGTAGATATTTTATTTGCTACAATATTATATTTCTGAATGTGCGTTCAGTGGTAGCACCAACAACCCCAACTCAATCCACATCGATGGGAAGCCATTGCTAAAGGTTTCCCAATTCAAGTATCTGGGTTCGATCCTTACAGCCGACGGGAACATTGAGGTCGATGTTACCCATAGAATTAGCGTGGGGTGGCAGAGGTGGCGGGTTCTGACGGGGGTTTTATGTGACGCAAGATTGCCTGTTAAAACCAAAGGCCGGATTTACAAAACCTCAATTAGAACAGTCATGACATACGGTGTCGAATGCTGGGCTATAAAGAAAGCTCACGAACAGAATATGCACGTAAGCGAGATGAAGATGCTAAGACGGGCAGCGGGCGTAACTCGTATCGATAAAGTGCGAAACGATCACATCAGAGGAAGTTACAAGGTTGCGCCCATAGCAGAAAAACTCGCCAAAAGCCGCCTACGATGGTTCGGTCATGTCATGAGACGCCCCGAAGATCATGCCGTGAAACGGGCC
Organism: Sesamia inferens; assembly: GCA_037179545.1. Classification (NCBI taxonomy): domain Eukaryota; kingdom Metazoa; phylum Arthropoda; class Insecta; order Lepidoptera; family Noctuidae; genus Sesamia; species Sesamia inferens. Next base: position 6,432,275 of record CM073935.1, on the reverse strand, counting down.
CTAGCACTGCCAGATAACAAAAAAGGTAGAGGACGCCCACTAACCACATGGTGGTCCACGGTGGCCTAGGACTTAGATCGTGCCCAACTAAACATCTCGACAACCCAGCACAGATCATCGTGGCGCAAAAGAACGAGGAGAGCCGACCCCAAATAATGGGAACTGGCTACGAAAAAGAAGAAGAATATTATATTTCAGACTTAAAGTCCAGGTTTCCTCAAGGTGTTTTCCTTCACCTTTAATCAGTCATTGGTGTCTAAGATATACCTAGAAAGTACATATAACTTAGAAAAGTTACATTGGTACTTGCCTGACCTGGAATTGAACCCGCACAATCATACTTGAGAGGCTGGTGTTTTAATGACTAGGCCACCACGACTGTGACATACCGACAAATGGCGTATTAAACACTTATGTTATAAAGCCTAATTATAACAAGTTCAAGACGCTTGTTGCTTCAGCCTATGATGCTACATGGACTGGTCCAAAATAGGTTTGATTGCTCAACATTAGTTAATAAGTTATGCTATGTTGTACTCAGAACTGTTCTGAGACGAATAGTGCGCTCTTATCCCTTCTTTGTCGTAGTAACGCAGATGAGAGAGCGCCACACTCATGTGAATGATGTAGACATATTTGCCTTAATTAAAAGTAAGTTTAAAAACAAATTGTTATGTGTCTCATGAAATCGTTTGGTAAATGTAACCTAGATTTTCACCTAGTTATAGTTTAAGTTTATGCATGTATTATCTTTCCAACTCTTACCCTGTATCTTAAAACCTAAGTAACCTGTGGAAACGTAGTGGACTGTGCATTAGTTTAAAGCACTGTATATCTTAATTTATCATGTAATGTACAATTGTTTGTTTTACCCAATAAAATAAAATAAAACACTATCCTTACTTAATATTATAAATGGGAAAGTTAGTTTGTTTGTTCCGCTTTCACGCCGTAACTACTAAACCGATTGCTTTGAAATTTTATAAACGGAAAGTTAGAAGTCCGGATTAAATAATAGGGTGCTTTTTATCTCTAAAAAGTGCTATATAACTGAAATCCACGCGGGCGAATCCGCGGGCGGAAAGCTAGTTTCACATAAATAACATGTGTAATTTTGGACTCTGACATTAGGACAACATTGCTTGAGTACGATGCTTGCGACCATATTATATTTTATCTACTCTCATATCAAAAAATTAAAAATATAAAACTATAAAGGAGTTTATATTGACGTACTTTACCCATAGTATATCGAAAGAAAATTAAAAAATTAAATTATAACATTATTTCTCTAACAAAATAATGTTATAATAATTTTTTTTTTCATTATCGTACAGATTACAAACCATAGACAGAAACATATTTCATTTTTTATATGTGGCTGCGCGCGCTTTGGCGCGTGCGCGGTGATGCAGGGTGCAGAATTTTGGCGCTAAATACGTTTCTTTGTATTGCAAGTCGTTGTTGTGTTTCGCTGGACACAAAATTGATTATTATTATTTCTTAAAATGTTAAGTGACAATGAAGAAAATTTGACGCCGCCCGATATTTTAGAGGCTGCGACAGCAGTCAGTCTTAATTTACTACCAATTAAGTCAAGAAAATTATACGATAAATGTTATCAAGATTTTTTAACATAGGAAAAATTAATAAAAGTGCTACTTCATATATTCAATACAATGTATGAGATTAGATAAAGTAGTGTATGAAAAGGTACATAATTAGGTATTACACACTCGTGTGATACTATTAAAAAACTCGCTTCGCTCGTTTTTTAAACTCACACTCGTGCATAATATCCCTCATTATTTAACAGTTTCATAAACTACTATTATGCCATTATCATCATTAACCTTTTTTATTGTATTGCAGACGGTCGGCACGGGACGGTGAGCGTAATCACCACGCTTGTTCAATGCGGGTTGGCGATTTCAAACTTAAAAGTCCAGGTTTCCTTAAATGTCTTCCTTCACCTTATAATCAGTTTTTTTTTTTAATAATTATAAACTAGCGCTTGACCGCAATCCCGCCTGATGGCAAGCAGTGATGCGATCGTTGATGGTAAAGCGCGCTAGTTTATTAAGAGCCTATTCACTCAGAAAAACTGAGCGAATAGGAAGGAAGACGGCAGTTGAGCGAGGTGATGCAATGTTGAACCCATCAACAAGACCAACGATGCTGCGCCAAAGGGAGATTGATCTGAAGACCCTCCACGACCAAATTCCCAACACAACAACATTAGGCGCATCGTAAGCACATATCGCAACACAATTGCTCAGAGCCGTCCTCCGTACGGCTTCGCCAGGCTTCCTGCCGGAACACGACAAATCGCTTGGCGGCAAGGCTTTATCTGGTGGGGGGTAACTTCTGCCGGCGGCCGATGTTATGGCCTACCGCCGAGAAGATGGTGAACATTAAAATACACAAACATTGAACATACACCTACCATTGGTGTCTAAGATATACTTGGTAAGTACATATAACTTATAAAAATTACATTGGTACTTGCCTGACCTAGAATCGAACCCGCACACCCATACTTGAAAGGCTGGTGTTTTAACCACTAGGCCACCACGATATTTTATGTGTTTTTTATTACTATTATTTACTTGTAATATGCGTTCTGTTGGTGCGGAATAAACAATTCTTCTGTCTTTAGACAACAGTCTATATGGTCTTCACATAGTCTGACCAAGATTACGTATGAAGCTTCAGAGAGACTGCAACGTCTACTTTTGTTTCGGTCTTTCTTGTTCTTCTTATCAGCCTAAAGAGGTCCACTGCTGACAAAGACAAAGGCCTCACCCAAGGCTTTCATTTCATTGGGTGGCATTACCATAATCCCCACGCTTGGCAGGCGGTTTGGGGATCAGTAATTTGTTATTCCACAGAAGAAGCGCTGCTGCCCGCTTCCCTGATGAGTTCCATTAGTCGCCTCTTACGACATCCACGGGAAGATATGGGATGGTACTAATCTATGCCGGTACCACACGGGAGTCATTTCTTTTTTTTAAGTAGAGTAGTTAAATAGTAAATTCCGGCGAGTTTTCAACATGTGACTTCTAAAAGTGTTTTGTCTGTCCATTAACCTGTAAGAAAAAGAGGCTTACTGATTGAAGCATTCATATAAGTTAAATTTACATTAAGTTTAAACGTAACGACGTCAAGCCAGCACTTCTTTGGTCTACCTCGCTTGTTCCGGCCCGGCGGAGGCGCCATGGCAAGACATTTGTTACCCACGTAACATGCCGGTTTACGTAAGACGTGGCCGTACCAGCGCAGGCGACTCTCTTGCAGTTTGTCTGCTATGTCACGGACATGGAGACTGCCACGGATGCGGGAGTTCCTGATGCGAACTTTCCGCATAACTCCACACATCCACCGCAGCATATTCATCTCCGTGACACGCAGCTCCTGTTTGTGTCGCTCAAGCACAGGCCACGCCTCACTGCCATACAGAAGGACAGGTCTAATGATTGTCTTATAGACCTGTCCTTTAAGCTTAACCGGCTTAGCTTAACCCTTTCGCTTATTTTGGGGTCACAAATGACACCTGTCACCTCACGCCATTTTGCCCAAGCTGCGGAAATGCGTGCCTTAACGTCGCAATCAATGTCGCCGGACGCGTGGAGCACAGACCCCAAGTATTTAAACTGGTCTGTGCTCTCGACCATGTCTCCGCCTATGCACACAGACATAGGGTCTGTCGTGTTGCTGGCCAAGTACACCGTCTTCGCCACATTGAGTTTAAGACCTCAGTTTTCAAGCGAATTCTTCCACACATTCACCCGCTGCACCAACCTTTCCCTGTCCGCGTCTGCCAGCGCGATATCATCAACATACATGAGTAGCTAAGGAGGGTCATCTACGGTATTTTGGAAAAATAAATACAGTTAACAATCAATTTATGTGGAAAGCAAGGTTCTAACCGTACGTCAACTATATATTTTGCATACCGTACTTCATCTACACTTTGAGGAGAAAAGACATGGTTTGCACAAAACCACAGACGAGACACGCTTATGCCTACAGGTTTTATGTATTTTTAGGCCGTTTCTTATATAACAAGCTCAACAAACTATTAGATGTATACAGTATAAATTATAAAAATGTAGTCAAGTAATATCGGAGTACCTATTGAACCTCAATTACTCAGACACAGAAAAGCTACTGGAATTTATAGTGTGATTGTAGATAGTTCGCAGATAAAAGTTAGATTAGATATACAATTAATTTCGTTTTTAAAAATTCGTTTTTGATCCTGAGTACTCACATGTGTTTTTAAAGTGTACTAATAAATTATTATTATAAAGTTATTATTATTATCGAACAAAATACTTTCATCTGTATTATTAAATTATGTTATTGTGATGTATTGTGAAATAGTATAACATAAGATAGCATGAAAAATAACTAAAGTTTTTTGTTTATTGAATTCCTAGTCCATAACGTTGCATGATTAAATCTTACGGACTTATTAATATATTTGTGATGTAGAGTGATCGCCTGAAACACATGTTTAATAAACCTAGCTCTGGCATGTCGCTAATTTTACACGATTCTCTGTATAATAATACGTTCTGTATGACCTTATGTATATTTTTAGTCACACATAATACCTAGCTGTTATTTAGGCAATAAGATATGTATGTATTTCTATAAGAATATTTTTGTAGCTTTTATTTTACAGTGTTATGTAAGTTTTTGAATAAAGATTATTATTATTATTAATTGTCAGTTATTGATTTGGTTTGTTCTAGGTAGTAAATTATTTATTTTACTATTTAGTTTACCCATATCCTCCTCCGGGTCTCGTAAAAGGCGACTAGAGGAACTCTCCCCAGGGAAGCGGGCAGCAGCGCTTCTCCTGTGGAATTACACATTTCTACGATCCCCAACCCGGCTGATAAGCGTGGGGATTATGACAATGCCCCCCGATGAAATGAAAGCCTTGGGGAAGGCCTTTGTCCAGTGGACCTCAATAGGATGAGATGAAGACTACTTAGTTTACTTAGCGACGTTGAGAACTTATGTTGGATGGATAAAAAAGCATTGAATTTTCGTGAGCGTAATCGACCCGACACCGTGATCGCTTTTTGTTTTTTTTTATGTGTATTCTGTGTTTTTAATTACTTCAGTTTTCACTTCTGTTGGTCAATCCCACGAAATGTGATTTCTTTAAAGCATATTTCATTTAGTCTACTGCTATATATTCTACAAGTTTATTTAATTTTAAATACTTAGTAAATTCGTCAAAACAACAGTACAACAGAAAAATTCTATGAAAAAGCAAAGAATTCAGTGTCGAATTATCTAATCAATTGAGTTTCGCTGCCGTTAATATTTATATATAAACTACAAATGCATTTTCAGTTTTTGCTAATGGTCAAATAATTAACAATTAGTTAGAAAAATAATTAATCAAAGTATATTTCACTATAAGTAAATATTTCTTGTCGCGGGACGCACTTGGACTAGGATCGCTAAAAATAGGAAGTTATGGAAATTCATTCAGGAGGCCTTTGCTCCAAATTGGGTACCCCAAAAATAAAAATAGATTATAATTTTTATATATATATTTTTATCCTACCAATTTAACAAAAAAAAAAAATTGTGCTTATAAGTACTAATTTATTAAATGAATTGTTAGTGCGTAACTACAATTTTTTAAACTAACATACATTTAATATTTTATTAAACGATTTACTGCAAATTGTATATATATCATATCATATCAATATCATAATTATTATAATATTCAATTTCTATTTTAAATTCAATCAACTGTCATTTTCTTATTTAAAATAATGTTTATTTAAATAAATAACAATTTTACACAATAAATCCAAAATTATTATTTCATAAATGAGTTACTATATTCAGCAATTTTCTTTTATAAATTTAGTTAAGTACTGATTTGTTGCATGCTATTTTCTAATATGAAATGGAATGCAACGGAATATAACAAAAAAATAATATGTTATAGGTATGTATTTGGAAATAAAGGGCTTTATTATTATTATTAGATATTATATTATTAGTTCTATTTTAAAAAAATCTTTAAGTTAACGTCGAATAATAAGAACTTCCCTTAATACCTTAGACATTCTCAATCAAGTGTGGTATAGAATTGACAACAGGTGCTCTGATTATTAGAAGAAAGTATTCCAGAACCTATGTCTTTTAGATAAGTTTGAAATAGATTTAGCATTTACTAAGCGCGTCGTTTTTTAAATACAGGTAGGTATTGTGGAAAACATATAACAGCTAACTGGCTCGGCAGACAATATCCTGTTCAAACACCAAGGCTTCATACAAAAATTCCAGACATAATAGAGAATGGGACGTTTAGTTTTTCTCCAATTTAAAGATTTTCCGGATTTTCTTCTCAATTTTCCTGCCCGTAAAAATTAAATTCGGACTTTTACGTAGAGTTTTTTTATTTATAATTAATTAAATTTTTATACATATGTAAAAAAGGGTAAACAGTACAAAGGCGGATTTAATACCTGAAGCATTTTCTACCAGTCAACCTATAATGCAGAGAGAAAATACGGCAGTTGCAACATACAGAATAAATAGCTAATTAAATGACTTTAAAATACAAGATTAAATAACAAAGGTAGGTAAATATATAGTCAGAGTTATTCTACATAATTGGTATAAGATGATGTTCAGACGAAAAACACAATATAACCATTCCTAAGTACTTCAGAGATGTTATTTAAACATAGTCGTGTTAGCTTTCAACGGTGTCAATTAAATTATTTCCGTAGGTATGTGTTTAAGTGCTCAGATAATTATTCTAAGTATGAGTGAAAATCGAGTTTACTTAATAATTTAGAGCTTTGTAATGTAATCGTTAATAGCGGGGTGAATTTAAATTATGTTGAAACCTATACAAATATTTTAGTTAAAAATATACTTAATTTATTATTACGCTATATTATTCGTTACATGTTTTATTTGGATTTTTCACATTTACTTCAGAAAACACTTTACTTTGAAAACCTCTAGAATTTTCAATGATAAAATCCGTAGAATTTTCTACGGATCTACATATCAAATAGAACACATTTAACTAAAATGTTTAAACTAATAAAAAAAACCGTCTTATAAAACGTACTATTCGAATTAAATACTAAACGCCTATCCATTTCTAACAAAACCCTGTTCGAATCTACTTTTAATTTAAAAAATAACTTCAACAACCGAATCGGAATCAATATAAAAGAAATGTCCTGAAAATACAAGTCTTAAAAACTTACCTGAAACTCTCGAAGACTCGTAAGGAACAACGCACACGCGTGGAGATGCGGCGTACCTCGAGCGCGCTCAGTTGGAACTGTGCGCCGAACTTATCTAGGGCGCTTTTATAAGCTTTCGCGGACCAATGAGTGGTCGTCGGGCGGGCGGGATTACACCGATAGCAGGCCACTAGTCATTCAGAAGTATTCTTTTTATAGTATGGGGAGTTTAATATTGACTTTATAAATATATTTTAATACGGATTAAGCCAGACTATAAACAGGAACATATAAATAGTAGATAAAGGCCTCTGTCTAGCAGTGAACTGGGATGGGCTGAGGTGATTGATTAGTAATAAGGAATACTATAGTTATGTTAACAATTGATCGATTAACAATTGAAGTTTAGCCAAAATCCGCAGTTAGACTGGTAAAGCGAGAATTTTGGCGGGAAAGTCAAACAGAGTGTCACGCTCATTTTTCATTGGACTTTTAAAATTATTTATAGTGTTGTTTACTAAATAGAAGTGCGTGATTTATGCAGTAAAAAGTCCATCCAGCAAATAATTAATAAAGAACAGTGAAATATCGCAGTGGCCAAATCATGACTTTGCCTCAAACCTCCCTCGTAAGACGGTTCACGCGGCCGTCTTTATCGACATGAATAATTCATTACGTGACATTGGCTAAATGCACAAACCATGCGAAACCAAAAAAGAAAGAAAGGAAAATAAGGACTGATAAACCTTAAACTCCAAAGCTGAAAAAGCTTCAAATCTGACTATTAACGCTAAGATGATAATGACTATAGTTATGTTTGAAAGAAAAGAAACTACTCCTAATTAGAGCGCATGTAATTGCATTTTGTTTATATTCTTGTTGTAAGTGTAGTTTTGTCTAGAAGAATTTGTTTTGCTTTTGTTTATAGGAAGAATACTTTGTTTTGTTTTATGTGTTTAAGACAGGCTGTAATTAATATTTTTTTTTATAAAACGTTGCCCCATACAAGGAGTTTCTCCTGTATCATGGGTACGTTTACAAACATATAAATAAAGACACGTACACAAACAGCCAGACCCGGAACAAATAATTGTAGTCCATACAAAAGTTTATTGGGTGCGGGAATCGAACCCGCGACACGCAGCGCACCAGTCGATCGCTCAACCACTGTCTCAATAGTGTCTTCAATATTTATTCCGGTAATCTGTACATGCTCTCAAAACGCTTATGGAAAACAAATTGGTGAAGACGGTCAGTCTTAAAATTAAAAATTCGAAGACATATGGCATTTACCACTCGCACTAGTCCGTGTGGTGGATTACGGCCCGTTCGCTCTCACAGAGTTGAGGCCTGTACCTCAGCAGTATGGTAATAGGTTAATTAATATGCTTCTTATATTTTGAGAATACTATTTATTTATTTCTGTGTGCATTTTTATTTCTTTAATCTGTAGCTGCAAAGAGGCTGATTGGCGACCCAGATTTTAGTCGAAACGGTCTCCAAAGCCTGGAGCACAGGCGTAGAGTAGCCAGCCTTTCGGTCTTCTATAGGATGCATTCTGGCGAGTGTGCGAGGGAATTGCAAGATTTAAATCCTCCATCACCGTTCCACCATCGGACGACCTGTCGTACGGCGAGTTTCCACCCTTAAGTTGTTGACACCGCTGCGATCCGGACGAAGCGTTTCGCTTCTTCTTTTATACCGCGTACATCGAGGGACTGGAACAATTTGCCGGCGGCGGTGTTTCCGTCACACTACAATTTGAGTGTCTTCAAGGCTAGAGTGATTAGGCTCTTAATAAACTAGCGCGCTTTACCGTCAACGATCGCATTGCTGTATCAGTAATGCGAGTTTATAACTTATTAAAAAAAAAAGCTTGGAAATTGCAACTGTAAGCGTCTATTTGTTTTTGTTTTTGCTTTGCTGGTGGTTGGCTAGCTGGCACATGATAAATAATTTCAATGTAATTGTGTTTTCTTGTGTTCATTACTGTACCTACATAGTATTGTATAAAGTCATGTGTTTTTTTTAAATGAACAGACACAGACAGATGTTGGGGAGTTTGTTCCGCCACTTCTTCTTCCCAGCGAAAGCACTAGGAAGTGTCAAATGTAATATTGACGTTTAAAAAGTGCTGATTCTCAGCCTAATTTGAATAAATGTCTTTTGAGTTTAGTTTTATAGTACATTATTTATATAGACATTAGACTGTAAGTGACCGTCACTTCAGCGCAACCTACGGAGCATAACCAACTTATTATGTTCCCACTTTTGATCCACATGCTTTCTTCAAGAGGAATTGGGCAGTAACCCTCCACATGGGCTCAAGCTGGGGCAAGGCCACCAGTGCATGAAAATAGAAGTCACATCTTTGAATATTAGGTTCTAGTACACTCTGGAATCTTTGCGATGTTTTTCTTCACCGTTGTTGAGAGCAGTGGTGCTGATATAAATGACTCAAAATAAATCCCTGGGTTTCGAACCCACCACCGGTATACTTGTAGGTCGGATCTGTTACTAAAGTAAACTATATAAAACTCCATACTGAATTACAAGAATCAGTACATAGTATAAAGAAAAGTCGCTTTCTCTGTCCCTATAGCCCTATGTATGCTTAAATCTTTAAAACTACGTAACGGATTTTGATGGGGTTTTTTTTTAATAGATAGAGTGATCAAAGAGGAAGGTTTATACAATATGTAAAGAAAACCCTGTCCGACCCGTAAGGATAATAAAGGTTAGGTAAACACTTGACCAAATAAAATACGAAATTCTACGTAATCATCATAGAAACAATGCTAATGAATTTTAAAATAATCTTTTTATCCCGCGAATTAATTCCAACTTCCACGAAATTTGGTAATTTAAAAAAAAAAGTGACAACACCGGTATTATTATGAGCGAGTAGCGATGCGATTACGTGCCGCGTGCCCTGTCCCCCGCCGCCCGCGGAAGGGTTGTTTACTGCAAATCTCAACCTCTTTTTACGAAATAATATTTAGTTTTTTAGGGGGCTTTTTTTAAGTTTAACCCGGCTTTGTATCCATTAGTAGAATCAGTTATCGGTACCTAACAATATCTTCACGGATCGGACAGGGTTTTCTTTACATATTGTATGCATAATAACATTCATTAAATAGTGGAGAAATACTATTATTTTTGAGATTTCTAATGAGATGTCGTAAATAATTAATATTTTTCCGCTTAAATTGCAAATGCAGGCTAAACACTACAAGATTTATCAAAATAATGTTCTAAGTATTGAAGTTTGTACACATTGAAAAGGTGGTCTGCGATGGTATATGTCTATCTCTTATGTATATCCCACAATAACATTTTTTGTCATTTACTTTCTATGACAAATACCGGCTAATTTTCGGAGCGATTTTAACCAATACAGCATTCATTCTTATCCAATTAAATATCTTAAATACATGGTTGATTTAATATAGATCTATATGGCTCTTTACAGCACATGATTTAAATGAATATTTTCGAAGATATTACAGATTTAAAAATGCGTTTGCGGCGCTACCAACCGGCCGGGGAGCCGGTATGTTACGGTACGCCGTTATATAATATACAACGCTCACAGTTTTTCTGTAGTGTAATTAGTATCAGCATTGCAGCCGTGCGAAGCCGGGGTGGGCCGCTAGTATACAATAAAATAAGTCCATACTGAAATGAAATGAAATCGTTTATTAAGCAAGTAGGATCACTGATCACTTTTACACGTCATGTTTTTTTTTAAACTAGATGAAGCCGGCATTTCCTAACTGACTACCTCTGAGAAGAAATAGCCGAAGGAAACTCAGGGATCATCGTCTTTTTTCAAGTCCAGACATTAAAAATGAAAATGTTTACAATAATTTACCTTATAATTACGCATATTGCTTAATAACAACGCTTAACAGAGCGAGCAGCTCAGTCCCAAGCTTTTTTGTCTTCTAAATAATCTGTGATTTTATAATACCCCTTTTTGCAAAGTTTGGCCTTTATATACCTAATTTTTATATCGTTTAATGGGTAAGTTTCCAATGTCTAGTACTAAATACTAACACTATTACAATCGAATGGTCTGAAAGAGAAAGCCACTATCAGATGGTAATAGCTGGTGGTAGTAACTGGTAGTTACTGAAAATCAAGTTCATCAACCTTTTTATCGTCCCACTGCTGGGCACAGGTCTCCTCTCATACAGAGAAGGATTGAGCGTAATCACCACGCTTGCTCAATGCGGGTTGGCGATGTCGGACTTAATAAAGTCGAGGTTTCCTCAAAATGTTTTTCTTCGCCTTATAATCAGTCATTGGTGTCCAAGATACACTTAGAAAGTACATATAACTTAGGAAAGTTATATCATTGGTAGTTGCCTGACCTGTAATCGAACCACTTCGTAGGCTGGTGTTTTAACCACTAGGCCACCACGGCTTCTAATAATCAAGAAAAGCAGGGTTGAATGATGTGAAATAAGAGAGGCCTATGTTTAGCAGGGGACTGTTATACCCTGATGATGATAAGGATTAGATCAGTTTACAAACAAAATAATTGAAAGAAAAACTATTAACTACTTAGTATAAATTATATTTGCAAGTTGCATACAGTTGTAGAGAGTCGTGGGCGTTACGATCTACTGTACTGTTCTAGGGAAAGAGGTCCTTTATTATTAATTTAATTCAGAGAGGAAACTTACCTGAAAATCGTGGGTGTCATAAAAGGTTGCAAGGGGACTGCGACAATGTAGGGAAATTCAACCCTGCACAAAATATCAGCCCATTCCGTGGATTGGACTAAAATTTTGGTAAAATAATATTGTATCAGTAGTCGTGGTGGCTTAGTAGTCAAAACACCAGCCTCTTAAGTATAAGTGTGCGGGTTCGATTCCAGGTACCAATGATATTTTTCTAAGTAATATGTACTTTCTAAGTATATCTTGGACACTAATGACTGATTATAAAGTAAAAGAAAACATCTTGAGGAAACCTGGACATTAAGTCTGAAATCGCCAACCCGCATTGAGCAAGCGTGGTGATTTCTCTAAATCTTTCTCTGTATGAGAGGAGAGTTTTGCCCAGCAGTGGGACTATAAAAAGGTTGATGATGATATTTACCTAAATTTTATCCTGTAGCATATTGATTGTAAGTAAATATGGACAAAATAAAAAAATTACAATACCTATTAGTGATATTTCCATTTTTAAGATCAAGTTAAGAAAATGATTGATTTATTTATATGTACTTGTACACCAAAAACATACATTGATTAAAAATACATTCAACGCAATAAAATATACAGTGAGCGGCCTTATCGCTAATGCAATCTCTTCAAGCCAACCAAACAATTAACAGAGGTGATTTTTATATAAATAAAATACATATTTTTATTACATTCCAGAATGGCTTAGATGGTACCTCTATATATGGCAGAGGAAACAATCACGGACCCTCTAGGGTACAGCAAAAACTAAGATATCTAGAGGACTTATAATTTTCGTTTTTTTATAATCTTATATTTTTAAAACACACTTTTACAAGATAATAGGAATGTATCCAAGGTATGAAAATCAAAAAAATAATTAGTTCGTGTTACAGATAATAAAAAAAAATGATGACCCGTACTTTTTATTTTGTCGAAATTACCAAAAACTACTGAGATATAGCGTATTAAAGCTCAACGGATGCCCACTTAAGAATGTTGATACATTTAAATATCTTGGACATTTATTAACCTCTGACTTGAAAGACGATGCCGACATTGAAAGGGAACGTAGGGCGCTGTCTGTTCGTGCGAATATGATAGCACGCAGATTTGCTCGGTGTTCAAGTGGCGTCAAAATAGCCCTATTCAGGGCTTTCTGTACGTCCTTCTACACTGACAGTCTGTGGGTAGATTACACGCAGAAACAGTACAGTGCTCTACGTGTCCAGTACAACAACGCGTTCAGAGTACTCTTGGGGCTGCCTCGCTTCTGTAGCGCCTCGGGGATGTTTGCGGAGGCGCGTGTGAATTGTTTCCACACAATCATGCGCAAGCGGTGCACATCCCTCCAGCATAGGGTGCGGAGCAGCCGCAACAGTATCCTGAGCGCTTTTGCTGAACGGCTCGACTGCCACTACCTCAACCACTGTCGCATGATTCACGTGCAGAAAGATGTTAAGTTTTTATTTTAATATTAGAATTCGGTTTTTGACATGTATTATTTTAATTCTATTTGCCATAATTTCTTATTGTTTGATTATTACTGTTGGTTACTAACATTAGCTATAAGTACTAAATTGTTACTAACAAAACTATGGACTTTGTGGTCTGAAATAAATTACTTATTATTATTATTAATATATCTTCCTAAGTATTTGAATGAAAGAAATAATAAAAAATACGTGTTCAATTTTTTTATAAATCTATCTGATGGACATTAAATTACTTTTTGGTATACAAGCCAATTAATTTACTATAATAATATAATTAAACATTTTCCTTGTTATATACTTAAGTGTTTCAATAAGTAATCAGTTAAATACATATAGACGGTATATTAATATTTACTGATTAATACGTCTTTGTGTAATGTATGCTGAAGCTGTATGGAGGACGGATCTGAGTAGTGATGTTTGCCGGGTACGATACGCCATAATATGTTTTTTTTGTCGGGAGTTTGGTCGTGGAGAGTCTCCAGATCAATCTCCCTCTAGCGCAGCATCGTCGGTCGTGCTTTTGGGTTTAACATTGTTAACTATTCACTCAGTTTTCTTTAATGAATAAGCCCTTAATAAACTAGCGCGCTTTACCATCAACGATTGCATCACTGCTTACCATCAGGCGAGATTGTCAGTACCGGTTTATAATTATTTAAAAATAAAAATACCTTTTTAAGTCATTCGTAAATAGATGGAGCTTTTTTCTTTCATATTCGGTAGATATTTTATAATAGAGTATTTGACTAAAAAAAACTAATTAGTCCGTCAGTCAGATTTCCAAAAAATACTAGACACGTATTTTTTGTTTTATCAAAACAATAAAAATTGACAAATATAAAAGGCATCATAGATCAGGAGTGGTGGCTGGTGACGCCATTGGTCGCTAAAAAGTGTAGCGTCTAGTGACGTCACACGAGTTTTCAACCCACTGTGTCGTCTTAATTTTTTGTTTATATTTGTTTATGTGAAAAAAGAAATTTGTCTAGTATTTTTTGGAAATCTGACTGACGGACTAATTAGTTTTTGTTTAGTCAAATACCCTATTATTGCTTGTTTATTCTGTTTCATTTATAGAGAGTTAAATCACGAAAAGCACATTAAGCCTTCGGTCTCAGCTGTTATTCGTAGAATTTTATACTGTTTTACTTCTATCCCCACATTAATTTGTCGCAACTAAGCCACGCATTAGCAGAGGCATATAAAGTAGGGCTGTCTATATATGTATAGCATTTTTACATTTAGAGGTATTAGAGTTCACTCATTCTCCATAGAAAAAGAAGGATCCTCCGACCAGACTGGTGTTGTGTCTGGCGGACACTTGCCCAACGGTTGATGGTGGTAAGTTGTATTCAACGTTATCTTTTATTTATGCGAAATCCGAAACACGTGGCCAGTATTTTTAAGTAAAGAATCTAAGTAGAAAATTTCAAAGAGATGTCATGAAAAACCACAAAATTAGTAGCTTGTAATCTTACTAGGTTGTCCCAACAAAAATATGGTCAACGCACCGCTCATTCGCCCTCGCCCGAAGCGGCGCGGCACGCTTTTTCCCACCCACTGCAACTCCTGAAAGCCAGAATCAACAGTGGAGACCGCCAGAAGAACGCCGAGCAATGAAGCTCGACGAGTCCCGGAGAAACGATACAACTGTCTTGGGTCCCGCAACGAAATTAATCAGAAAGGAATAGCGGAGGAGTAAGAAAAAAAGATATTTTTTTCCACTTCCCTCCATAACAAGCAGGAGACAGAACAGAACTAGGCCAATCCGCACAAAGGGACATTATTGCAACTGGGAGAAGCCCAGATTGCCAAGCACCACGGAATAAAATTTGATTAAGTTAATGGGTCCTAAGTAGGTATGTGCTGTTACAATTGATTCCAATAATAGGTATGGCAAAAGCGCCTGAACGCACGGAAATTGGTTCTAGTTTCTACAAGGTCCGTATAATAAACGACTCCGGATGTAACTTGTACACTATCCAACATAATATTGCGTTCATTCTGCCAAAGAATACACTCCCACAAGATGTGATGTGCGGACTGTTCAAATTCACACTTCGATGTAGAACATTGACACAAAGGCGAAGGAACAAGTAGGTATAAAAGAATACAGTTTACTTTCAAAGTTGCCATGCCTCCAGCCACGTCTTAGCCAGCCGATCGTGAACGTATAGAAAGAATAGATGGAGGCCCTTGATGGAATTATCCCACCTACTTTACAATTCGGATAAGAGGTCCTCCTAGACTTCAATCTGAGGTTTAAATAATCTAGAAATTTTATTAAAGTCGCGTTGTGTAACAAAATTAGTGTCCATGGCCTCCCCCCTCGTGGAGTAGTACATTGAAGCACGTCGCTGTACCTCAAGATCGACTGGAAGTACACCTGCCAGTACCGGTAAGGCTTCAGTACTGACTGTTCTATACGCCTTGCATAAAAATATCAATGCCAAACGTTGGCTTTGAAGCAGTTTACGTCGTGCCGCCCCTATGCTGGCCCTATCGGCCCAAACAGGTGCACCATAGCACATACATCCTAAGTAGGTAGCTCCATATATAATTTATAAAGTAAGGAATGATAGACCCCAAGTTGCTTTGGATATTCTAGTTAAGGCATAAAAGTTCCTTTTAGCTTTTTCGCCAACTATTTTTATATGTTCGATAAATGAAAAATTCCTTTCTAAGATCATACCAAGGTAGCATACGGATTGCTGTTTTTTAATGGGAACGTTGTTAAATTTAATAGTAGGCAATGATTTAAGATTACCTTTTAGTAGAAGTTGATAGGTTTTATGTGGCGCAAACGCTAGGCGGTTACGATCACCCCACTGAGATATTAAATTTAGGGAAGTATTGGCCAAGTTCTCAAGTCCAGCTCGGGTACTTGACTGAATGAGCAGGAAGCGAGATCGCGAGGAAGTCATCAAAACCCAAATTCCATAAATAAGGACCGACAACTGAACCCTGAGGACATCCCATGGTTAGTGTTTTAGTACTAGAAAAATGACCGAGCTTAAGTACCGCGGAACCGTTTATAAAGTACGAGTAAACGAGATTATATATGTTTCTATAGCAACCGCGGGTTTTTAATTTTAACAACAGCATAGGCCACCAGGCGTTCAGGCATCAAAAGCCCCAGAAATATCCAGGAAGATCCCAATTACGTACTTGTTTTCAGATTGGTTAACGGTTCTTCTGACAGAAAGCGCCGCGTCGACTGTAGATTTACCTATGGTGAAGCCATATTGATTATTATGGAATTTTGGACCGTTCGGTAGTAAACGTGGAACGATGAGGCGCTCAAGAAGTTTCCCCAAAGATGGTAGAAGTGTGATAGGACGATATGACTTCGGATCATCCGGTGGTTTGTCACCACACTTTGGTATTATTCGTATGAAACCGCGTCGCCATTTACGAGGAAAAACGCCTTCAGCAATGCATCGGTTGTATACAGTTAAGATGGCATCACCCGCTATTTTACACGCTTCTTTAATCATCCTATTAGATATTTTATCTTCACCTGATGATTTGTTGACCGGTAGTTTTCTAACAATATTTATAAATTCGTCATTAGATAGTACATCTGACATTGATGATTCAGGTGGCACAGGAGCCCACGCTCGAATCTGTTGGTGGTAGTCGCTATCGTTAGCCGGTGAATCATCAGGGACAAGTGTATTAATTAGTACTTCTGTTGTTTCCTCTATGCCTATGGTATGCTTATCATTGACTTTAATGTTTTAAACGTATGCAAGGTCGACCGATCTGTTAGCTTTAAATTCGTGATATAAGGGAGACCACGGACCCTCCCTGTCAAGTTTATCAACGATTTTCCGCAACAAGTTACCCTTACATTTTTCCACCGATGCTTTGTATCGTGACTTGGCAACTTTAAAAGCATTTAAAGCGAACGTAAGAAGATCTCCAGTAATCTTTCGGCTCTTGAGTTTATTTAACTGTCTACGCGCTCTGCGATATCTTTTACGCTGTTCAACTAAATAATCACTCCACCAGTCACATCTACGAATATTGGTCATAGATCCCCGACCAATGGCGATGTCAGTACAATAGGTAAAGGTTTCTGACATAATGTCAGCACTTTCTTCGGCTGACAGCCCGTCCCGAGTGAATTCTTTGGTGTGACACGCAAAACGCGAGCCAAAAAAATCCCAGTTCGCGCCTTTACATCTATATCTGAAATTACCGGGAATATGAGATGGACCCTGAATATAACCAGGAACAAATTTGTACATGATCAGGCGATGATCACTACAAGACGCGTCCGGTAGGAAACGCCACCTATCCAAACGTACGTCCGCACTTGATAGTGTGACGTCAATACAAGATTCGCTCATATGGCTGCAAAAAGTAGGTGGTGCATCAGGGGTATTATGAATCGATAGGTTCATCTCAGCAATGAAATCCTCAACAGCGCAGCGTCGTTCGGTATCGATGGCCTGAACCTTGCCATACCACAGAGACGATGATGCGTTGACATCCGCGCCAACGATAACTTTGAAGCCCGCGAGTGACCGCAAGACATGACGGAGAATATGTATATGAGGAGTAACAGGATCTGAATATTGAAAGTAACAGCTTACAACGAATACTTTAAAAGAAGCTGATGAGACTTCAGCAACCGCACAGTGTGGCGTCATGAGGTCACGTAAAGACGTTACCGTAAATTTTTACGGTAACGTCAACTTTGACTGTCAAGTTTAGACATTTTTTTTATTGGGACAAAACCCGCCACACTTTTCCCACCCACTGCAACGTTTAGATAGTTTAGATTTTACGGGACAAAATTTAATGGATGCTATTATACATATAAATCTTCCTCTTGAATCACTCTATCTATTAAAAAAATCCCATCAAAATCCGTTGCGTAGTTTTAAAGATTTAATTATACAGAGGAACATAAAGAGAGAGAAAATGTCTTTGTTTTATAATATGTAGTGATAAGTTTGATTTGACAAAATTGGGCTGCGTGTTCCATCCTTCACTTTAAAAAATCATCAGCCTCTGTATGTTCCCTCTGTCCGATACGTATACCGACAAAACTCTTATAAAGGATGTATCTGACATCGACGCACACACGAGTACCATGGATCCAGTACATGATTCTGAACCCCCACAGCGGTGGAATTTTCTGTCGGCTTTTTCATGATTAAAAAAAACATATATGTAGTTTTTTATCACTTAAGGCCATAAATAATAATTGCTATACTTTTATAACCCAATAAGATTTTAAAGTAAAAATTAATTAATTCGCCAATAACACAAAAAAGCGCAATAAAAACAAAACTCGAAAAACTATCTTATCAGCTGATTTAATGGAGTTCACATCAGGGATCAACGTCATACCTACAAACCTGCACGGCGGCACGCTTGCAACGTTCAAAGGCCGAGCCGACACTTTTTTTTACACATTGTTATTTCTGTAACCGTTCATTAACAACATAAATGACTATGATAATTTTATTAGTGGCATGCTGTGTAGCCTTTTCGCGAAGTTTGCTTTACGATGTCAGATACGCCCTGTATGATAAGAGCTAGCAGAGCATATAATTTGTTGTGTCAGAGGGTTAATGATCTCGATTTATTCTCCACCAGTGTTCCTAAACTAAAAAAAATACTTTGTGATAATTTCTTTGTTAATCACTAAAAAAAAATTTTCAGTCTTTACTAAATATTCTCAGAGTGCTTCATCATCATCGACCTTTTTATCGTCCCACTGCTGGGCACAGGTCTCCTCTCATACAGAGAAGGATTGAGCGTAATCACCACGCTTGCTCAATGCGGGTTGACGATTTCAGACTTATAAAGTCCAGGTTTCCTCAAGATGGTTTCCTTCACCTTCAGTCAATGGTGTCCAAGATATACTTAGAAAATACATATAACTTTAGAAAAGTTACATTGGTACTTGCCTGACCTGGAATCGAACCCGCTCACTCATACTTGAGAGGCTGGTCTTTTAACCACAAGGCCACCACGACTTATGTACACGAGTGCTTACGTGTTCTTAATTTCACTTTCCTGTCCTGCGCTGTACCTGTTACTGTCTCTTGTGCTAACCTAATGTTATCTGTGGAAACTTTTAATTGGCCTTCTTTCACTAATTATCTTCTATCTGTATATATGCTACCTGTAAGTTTCCTTAAAATGTAAAAATAAAATAAAATAATAGTCGTAAAATTTACTGATAATCTTGTTGAGTATTTGTCACTAAACAATTTTTACAAGAGAATTCTTGTCCTCTTTGACAGTCGTTACGGGTCGGTCAGAAGTCAGAAAGTCTGACCACCGGTCTTACCAAGAGGTAAGACCGGTGTATTACCCAGTAACTGGGTTGTCCAGGTCAGATAGGCAGTCGATCCATGTAAAAAACTGGTATCCAGTTGTATCCGGTTAGACTGCAAGCTGACCCGGATATATTTAGAAAAAGGCTAGGTATATGATGATGATTCTACATCCTTATCTATGGTTATGTCTAATATAGTGATTTCATTTGCTGTTTCTTTTGTATGAATATTAAAAAAAAAAAACATTTACAGGATTTCTTTTTTATACCGCGTAGGTACGTCGAGGGACTGGAACAATTTGCCGGCGGCGATGTTTCCGTCGGATTTAAGTGTCTTCAAGGCTAGAGTGAATAGGCTCTTAATAAACCAGCGCGCTTTACCATCAACTATTGCATCACTTCTTACCATCGGGCGGGATTGCGGTCAAGCACTAGTGTAAAATTTATAAAAAGAAAACAGAAATACACAAGTTTCAATTAAAATGCAAGCCAGGTCCAGTAGGAATGGGAGGGTAGTAAGGCTTTCTGGATTCTAGAAAGCCATACCCTTGATCCAGCTGCCCAGGCAGAGCCTCCTCAGACTTTGGTCGTGGCTCTTGGCAATTCATTAAATAATATTGTTGTTACTATAACATTAGACGAATTTGTAAACGATAAACAAATATAATTTATTAATGCTTCATCTAAAATTTTCATGAGGTTTAATCGCAATGTTTATTATGTGAGTTCATTTAATTGTCTATTTTTACAATGCATAATATGTGAGCTGTCACACTCTTTACACCTGGGGCTTTTATTTGGGTAATAACTTTTTACTTATTTTTATTTCCATTTTAACGATTTTTTTATTAATTTTTTGCTTTGCTGTTATCTTGGCGTAGCTAGCTGGCATATGGTAAATAATTTCATTTAATATTCTGTGTTTTCTTGTGTTAGTCACTATACATAGTACTGTATAAAGCCATGTGTTTTTTTTTTAAATAAACAGACAGCTTTGCTGCTGGGGAGTTGGTTCCGTAACTTATTCATCCCAGGGAAAGCACTATGAAATGACGAAGGGTGGGCGTTTTGGGGGACTGTCTTATGTAATATTGACGTTCAAAAAGTTCTGATTCTCAGCCTAATTTGAATAAATGATTTTTGATTTTGATTTTGATAATTTACCGTGCATGTTACCGTATTTGTATTGCTTAAGACAAAAGATAGGGTGCTATTTTATATACAACCCGTAAATTAAATAACGCACTTCCTAAAATACTTTGTTCAGAATCGTTAACTAAATCGGTTTATATAATTTTCAATATAATAGGTAATTTTTTATCGCGAAAATAATTCAAACTAAGGTGATTATTGTCATATTAACCCTGTTGTTTGTACAGAATTTTAAAATCGCAGTTTTACTTGTATTCATAAAAATTTAATCATTGAATACAAAATAAAGAAAAATAATTTATTCCAAGAACGTTAAGGCCTTCGTTCTCCAAGAATTGGTATAACTAATTTAATAAATAACAATGCATATACAATGTTCGCGCTAGTTTTATCGATCGGGGCCGATTGTTAGTTAGTCGAGTGATAGATGCCCGATCGGAACGGGCTAGCGCATTTAGTATTGTCTATGGCGACGCGTGGCCGCCATTAACACAACGTCTTGCGAGCTCGCCGGGAGAAGGTCCGTTGCTTGAACTTGAAATATAACAACGTTTTTGGAACCGCGCCGGCAGCGGTCGTTGCTTGAAAATAACAACGTGTATAGACCCCGCCGCGTACGGGGCCGTTGCTTGAACCTCTTGACGAATAATCATCGCGTGCGTCGCATGTTCGGTCGAATGATTTTCGGGAAATTAGATATACCACCGGCGCGTCTTGTATAGTTTGTCGCGATTGTTGCCCGGGTTTTGAAGTGTTTATTTGAACTATAAAACGTAACAGTGCGTCTGTAAATTGAGTTGAATTTGAATCAGAAACGTGGTTTCATTGGCGATCTTTGTCGGGCGTGTTTGACACTGTTAAATAACTTCCTACGTTGGTGAGCTTTGGTGCCTGTTAAGGGAACTTGGTGTGCAGACTGGTATGGGACAGTCAACGAATTTGAAGACATCGGACGTCATTGTAAGGTCGGCGCGCGCGTCGACCTCGCCGGACTTCACTTCTCGACGGAGCACACTGAGTCCCAGGTAAGTACCGTAGATTTACTAGAATGTGATCGGAGATTGATTTTACTTGTGTTGTAAGCCGACCTTGTTTATTGAATAAGCCGTGACAAATGCGCGGTAGATGTACGTGCTTTACTGGGGCGCCTACATACAATATATATGCTAAATTAAAAATTCAGTGTATGTATTAGGATTATAATAGATAATCCTCCATAAGTCGTGGTGGCCTAGTGCTTAAAACACCAGCCTCAAGTCAACAACACAAGTCTCAAGTAAAAAAACAAGTCTCAAGTATGAGTGCGCGGGTTCGATTCTAGGTCAGGCAAGTACCAATATAACTTTTCTAAAGTTATATGTATTTTCTAAGTATATCTTGGACACCATTGACTGAAGGTGAAGGAAAACATCTTGAGGAAACCTGGACTTTATAAGTCTGAAATCGCCAACCCGCATTGAGCAAGCGTGGTGATTACGCTCAATGGTTCTCTGTGTGAGAGGAGACCTGTGCTTAGCAGTGGGACGATAAAAAGCTTGATGATGATGATTAGGATTATAACATAATATTCTAATAGGGGTGTTTGAGGGTGTGCCTTAATACCATTACTGTAAATATGACCTATTGTATTCATGTGTCTAACAAATACACTTTACAATTAGGGTTATTATTATTTGTAAGTTTAAATAACAGTACGGCTGTTTTTTCGCAAAGACATGGGCAGTTCTCTACCGACCTTTAAGCGAAGGTATAAATATATAAGTTCCATATAGTGGTTTTTTTATCAATACTTCAATGACTACCCGCTAGTTCTCAGTATTAATAACAAGACTCTCAGATATTAAAAGTTATGATATAATTAATAGAAAAGGTTGCTTAGCAACCAACCACCCTACTTTCGACTTTAATAAACTGGTACTAAATATAGAGAGGACGTTGGTCGTAATATTCGAAAAGAAAAACCGCAATAGCAGCCTCTGAAATATATTTATCTTTTCTCGTACTATCTTTTGGTACAGAAAATAATCTAGTTATACCGCCTTATCGACAGCCAAATGCACAAATGTGTCTGTCTTTTATCTTGACTCGATTGTCTTGTTTTCCAACAACTTATTTTGACCTATTTCAGCCACATACGACATGAACCACATTTTTCGATACAATTGGCGCAGGAGCTGAGCAATTGCTCGCTGCGTTCCACTGATTAGATTTCCGTACGGAACAAATATTTGTATGGCCTACAGGTACTTGTTCCTGGTGTAGCTATTTGTATATGTGAGTTTAAATTTCTGTTCACCACGTAACTGACCCACGATACGATTTCTCGGTAGTAAGCCTTAAAATCGGCTGCCGGCAGAAGTTACAACCCACCAGACAAGCCGCCAAGGCATTCGTTGTGTTTCGGCATGATGTCTGGTGGAGCCGCACGGAGGACGGGTCTAAGCAGTTGTGTTGCGGTGTGTGCCGGGTATGATGCGCCCTAATGTTATGTCGGATGTTTGGTAGTGGAGGGTCTCCAGATCAATCTCCCTCTGGCGCAGCATCGTTGGGTTTTGGGTTTAACATTGCACCACCTTGCTCAACTGCCATCTTCCGTCCTAGTCACGCACTTTTTTTGAGTGAATAGGCTCTTAATAAACTAGCGCCCTTTACCATCAACAATTGCATCACTGTTTGCCAGCAAGCGGGGTTGCATTTGGGACTGGCATAGTGCCCAAGTCCTGGAACCACGCCAACGTGCAGCCCGTGCCCAAAAAGGGTGGTCATGCCTATCCTACAAACTATCGGCCAATTTCGATCACCTCCATATTTTGCAAAATTATGGCTTGTGTTGAACTCGCGCCTTTTGACATACCTTGAAGGTAACGATTTCCTCAGTGAATGACAGTACGGGTTTCGCCGCAATTGGTCAACTGGGGACCTACTAGTGTATGCCACTCACTTGTGGGGCGAGGCCCTCGAGAGAAACGGGTAAGCGATTGCTGTCTCCCTTGATGTCTGGCTGGGTAAAAGACTTCCTGACTGAACGGTCCCTCCGAGTTGTTATTGAAGGATGTTCATCTGAGCCCATGTCGACTAATGCCGGTGTTCAGCAGGGGTCTGTTCTCTCTGCAACTCTGTTCCTGCTGCATATTAACGATCTGCTGATGCCTGGTATCTATGCGTATGCAGATGACAGCCCAGTTGTGGAGAGATACCTGCCGGATGCTCGGGCTAGTAGGAAATCAATCCGGTCCGAAATCTCTTTCGGCTATGGTAGAGCGAACGAATGTTGCACTTCAGGCAGTTTCCAAATGGGGCAATGCCAATCGTGTAGCATATAATGCCGCTAAAATACAGGCATGACTTTGCACCGCCAAAAGGAGCCCGTTCACCTTGGCTCCTACTTTTAGAAAAGTATCCTTGGAGTGTACTGCCGTCAACTTTGGGCGCTTCATTGGGTCCAAGGCCAAGGCTGCCAGGAAGCTTGACGTTATCGTAAAGGTCTGGCGGTACTTCAAACCAAGGCAGCTTCTAATGTACAAAGCGCAGGTCCGATCTTGTGTGGAGTATTGCAGTCACATTTTGGCTGGTGCTGCAAAGTGTCACCTCGCCACTTTGGATTCAGCGGAGAGGCGTGCGAAGAGGCTGATTGGCGACCCTGATTTAACTCAAACGGTCTCCAAAACCTAGAGCACAGGCGTAGAGTAGCCAATCTTTCGGTGTTCTATAGGATGCATTTTGGTGAGTGTGCGAAGGAATTGCATGATTTAATTTCACCATCTCCCTTCTATCATCGGACGACCCGTCGTACGGCGAGTTTCCACCCTTACGTTGTTAACACCACTACGACCCG
Source organism: Sesamia inferens (assembly GCA_037179545.1). Taxonomy (NCBI): domain Eukaryota; kingdom Metazoa; phylum Arthropoda; class Insecta; order Lepidoptera; family Noctuidae; genus Sesamia; species Sesamia inferens. Next base: position 6,407,547 of record CM073935.1, on the reverse strand, counting down.
GACGAAGCGTTTCGCCTCCTCCTTTATACCGCGTACATTGAGTGACTGGAACAATTTGCCAGCAGCAGTGTTTCCGTCGAACTACAACTTGAGTGTCTTCAAGGCTAGAGTGAATAGGCTCTTAATAAACTAGTGCGCTTTACCATCAACAATTGCTTCACTGTCTACCATCAGGCGGGATTGCAGTCAAACACTAGTTTATAATTATAACAAAAATAAAAAAACGACAGATTCATTCTCTAAAACTCTCATCGGGAAAATTTGATGAAGTAAGTTTCGAATGAGCTCTTAATAGTGTCAATCCCTTAGCATAAGTTGGAAAGACAACTCACTCTATTCTCACTTGATCTAAGTAAACAGAAACGTAATATGAAAGGCAGACGTGAGGCTAGAGCATCGTGGGCTAGTGATAATATCATGACATAGTTACGAGTTGTAAGTTCTACGTTCGAATTCAGACCGGGCGGTGCTTTCATCATCATCAAACTTTTTATCGTCCCACTGCTGGGCACATGTCTCCTCTCATATAGAGAAGGATTGAGCGTAATCACCACGATTGCTCAATGCAGGTTGGCGATTTCAGACATAAAGTCTAGGTTTCCTCAAGATGTTTTACTTCACCTTGGAGTCAGTCATTGGTGTCCAAAATATACTTAGAAAGTACATATAACTAAGAAAAGTCACATTAGTAGTTGCCTGATCTGGAAACTAATCCGCACACTCATAATTGAGCGGCTGATGTTTTAACTACTAGGCCACCACGACTGCGGTGCTTTACTTTATGCAAATTATATCAATACTACTGCTCTTGAAACGTTGAACGAGTATATCGTGGGGAAATCGGCATTTCCTAGAACCGAAAATTCGAAGAATCCACCAACCCGCATTGGGATCAGCTGATGAATTCACAGTATGTCTACTTTAGGGTGGGTTCGCAGAAACACAGGTTCGAGATTCCAATGTAGGCTTAGTTGTATAAACGGAATTTATAGCCGACACTTCGTGTACATTCGGTGTAGTTAATTATGTTATATATATTTATAGTATTCTATATTGTTATGTTAATAAGTATTATATGTTTATATGGGCCTTGAAACCTGAAATAAATAAATTATGGATTTTTGGTAAGGCTGCATGCATATTCGCGTATACAACTTAAGGTGGAAAATGAAATAACCGGCATAGTGTCCTAGATCGATTCCCGGGACGCATAAAGTGTTTCTGAAAAGGTCTCAGCCGTCTTATATAAGCGGGAGGAAACGCCACGGTGTCACCATTGTTTGTATGGATTGCCCTGAGGACACGGTGGAGCATTCGGTGGAGACCTGCCCGGTTTGGGTAGAGCATCGCCGTGTCCTCGTAGCGGCGATCGGCGGCGATCTCTCGCGTCCGACCCTGGTCCAGGCCATGGTCCGGAGCGAGAGTGCATGGCAGGCTGCCACCTCCATCTGCGAAGCAGTGATGCTGGCAAAGGAGGAGGCAGAGCGCATGAGGTAGCGGGTATCCCAGCGCCCTCACTAGCCGCCGCAGGAGACGCCCTGGTCGTGAGACAACGTGGAACTTCCGGCTACCGTAGGCGCGGGCCTGCGGTCGCTAGCAGTGAGCAGTGGATAGCTCGCCGCTCGGTAAGAACCAGACCCGAGTGGACGGGTCGTCGTGTTTCACGCGCGCATCAAAGAGATGTCAGCACATCGTGACGGGGTCCACGAAGATGACGCCTCCTGAGTCAGGGTTACGGGTTGTTTAAAAAATAAACCGTGGTCCTGGCGCACAGTAGCGGGAGAGGTCGTTTGATGATTTCCTTTCCCAAAAAAGGCAACGTAAACTACGAAATGGAGATTACCTTCCTCTATAAATTTACGAATCAAATATTTTTGTGAAATCAAATCATCTCAATCAAGCATCTATAATCTTGCTGTTTTGACAGCAGGTTAGAGGTACAAATAGCTTATGGTAAAACGGCACTATTAAATAAAAGTACTTTGTGCATGACATCATTAATCTATAATAAATTGCCTGATGACATTAAAAAATTACTAATCATCCAGTTTAAAAAGAAACTACATTCATGATTAGACAAATGTTATTATGATTTCAGAGATTACTTGGGTGACAAAAATATTGTATTCCAATGACAAGAAAGAAAAAATAAGTTTTTTTTTAAAATATCTATGTAAAAATATTTTAATAATGAATTATGGTTAATATGACTTGGAATTGAACTTGGACGTATTTATAATTCGGAATATTTTAATAATGTCATCATCATCATCATCATCATTTCAGCGTTAATCCCAGTCGCATCCGTAGCTTTTTAGGCTTTGGAGTCTGGGGTCCGCTTTACCAGTCTAACTGCTGATTTTGGCTAAACTTCGATATTTTCCGTGTAGCGACTGCCGTCTGACCTCCACAACCCGAAGGCGATATCTAAGCATTGCAGTTAGACCAATTATTAGACTTTTGAGGGCTCCAACAACCCGTAACGACTGCCACTAGATGTTCGTATGGCAACCGGGACCAACGGCTTAACGTGCTTTCCGAGGCACGACCAGACCAGGGCCAATATTCATATTCATGCATATAAATATTTGCACTGTGCGGGGATCGAACCCGCGCCTCCTTGCGCAACGGCCGCGTTCGCTACCGCTACGCAACGGAGGCTGTCAATGGAATATTTTAATAATGTATCGAGACTAATATGGCTAATTGTGTTTTAACTTCTGATTGGTATTTTAATATTGTATGCCTCAACGGCAAATTAGAATAAGTAATTAGTAATTAAAATAAGTTCAGCTGAACTTATTTTAATTATTTAAGACCTGTATTTATGATGTATGTATACCTATAATCCACAATAAAGATGATTTCATTTTAAGTATTTCAGACTAGCGGCCGCCAGCGACTTCGTTCGCGTGGTTTAGTTATACTCTGCTCCTATTGGTTGCAGCGTGATGTTATATAGCCTAAAGCCTTCCTGAATTAATGGGCTATCCAACGCAAAAAGAATTTGTCAAATCGGACCAGTAGTTTCTGAGATTAGTGCGTTTAAACAAACAAACTCTTCAGCTTTATATATTAGTATAGATAAATTGGATCTGGATTATTTGCGTTTACTTTAGATTTTTTTTTAACAAAATGGTCGCAAAAATGGTCAATAGCGCAAATCAACCACGTTGGTGTTGCTGCCGGATGTATGTAGATTTTTCAAAGGCTTATTTGTATAGTTACTAGACTCATTATTTGTATACAATATTTAGTATAAATAACATCCCTATTAGAATATTAAGTTATTATCATAATACTTACACTGAATTTTTAATTTTACATGTACATGCGTTGTTATTTATTAAATTAGTTATACCAATTCTTGCAAAAAAAGAAACATCAAAAGAATTCTTGGAGAACGAAGACCTTAATGATTTTGGAATAAGGTTTTTTTTTTAATGTTTAAATTTCTATGAATACAAGTAAAACTGCAATTTTAAAAGTCTGTACATACGACAAGGTTAATATGACAATATTAGTTTTAATTATCTTTGGGATAAAAATTACCTATATCAAAAAATTTGTAAACGATTATGAACAGACTATTTTCAGGAAGGTGCGTTAATTAATTTAGATGTTGTAAAAGACATACTTATTAAAACTTCAAATGTGTTCGCGCTAGTTTTATCGATCGGGTCCGATTGCTAGTTAGTCGAGTCGATAGATGCCCGATCGGCGGGCCAGCGCGATTAGTATTGTCTGTGGTGAACGGTGCCGCACTATTGACACACAACGTCTTGCGACCTCGCCGGGTAAAGGTCCGTTGCTTGAACTTGAAATATAACAACGTTTTTGGAACCGCGCCGGCAGCGGTCGTTGCTTGAAAATAACAACGTGTATAGACCCCGCCGCGTACGGGGCCGTTCCTAGAACTCTTGACGAAAAGCTCGCGTGCGTGGCACGTTCGGACGAGTGAATTTCGGGAAATTAGATATACCACCGGCGCGTCTTGTATAATTTGTCGCGATTGTTGCCCGGGTTTTGAAGTGTTTACTTGAACTAGAATACGTATCAGTGCCGTCTGTAAATTAAGTTGAATTTGAATCGGAAACGTGGTTTCATTGGCGATCTTTGTCGGGCGTGATTGACACTGTTAAATAACTTCTTACGTTGGTGAGCGTTGGTGCCTGTTAAGGGAACTCGGTGTGCAGACTGGTATGGGACAGTCAGCGAATTTGAAGACATCGGACGTCATTGTAAGGTCGGCGCGCGCGTCGACCTCGCCGGACTTCACTTCTCGACGGAGCACACTGAGTCCCAGGTAAGTCCCGTAGATTTACTAGAATGTGATCGGAGATTGATTTTACTTGTATTGTAAGCCGACCTTGTTTGTTGAATAAGCCGTGACAAATGCGCGGTAGATGTACGCGCTGTACTGGGGCGCCGACAAAATGTATTGGAGTTTTTCTACCCTACAAATGCGTTGTGGAGGTGTTTACACCACCACGTGCGAGCTACTCATCATTTAGTTGTCATGCAATAGCGTGTATCGCTCAAGCACAGTTAACCGCACGACTAACATATCCTGTATTGTATTCTTTGACAGAATGAACGCAATATTATCTTGGATAGTGTACAAGTTACATCCGGAGTCGTTTATTATACGGACCTTGTAGAAACTAGAACCAATTTCCGTGCGTTCAGGCGCTTTTGCCATACCTATTATTGGAATCAATTGTAACAGCACATACCTACTTAGGACCCATTAACTTAATCAAATTTTATTCCGGTGCTTGGCAATCTGGGCTTCTCCCAGTTGCAATAATGTCCCTTTGTGCCGATTGGCCTAGTTCTGTTCTGTCTCCTGCTTGTTATGGAGGGAAGTGGAAAAAATATCTTTTTTCTTACTCCTCCGCTATTCTTTTCTGATTAATTTCGTTGCAGGACCCAAGACAGTTCAATCGTTTCTCCGGGACTCGTCGAGCTTCATTCCTCGGCGTTTATCTGGCGGTCTCCACTGTTGATTCTGGATTTCAGGAGTTGCAGAAGGTGGGAAAGAGTATGGCGGGTTCTGTCCCAAAAAAAAAAATCCTGTATTGTATTTGTATGGACGAGGCCCCATTAATGCTCTGCGTCGTATCGTTGCAACGGAACAACGCATTGTATGCCACACCTGTGTTGCGTTGACCCTTTTTTTTTTTTTTTTTGATGTCGCTGGGGAAAATGTCAATTACGCATCCCCACCCGTCGGGGGAGGGGCAGGGTATGTGGGACTCCCCGGGAGAGAGCCTCCCGGTATACCCACTAAAAACCCCAGCGCAACTCCGGCATCGCCATAGTGGCGGGGGAGAGGGAAACTAGCTCAGCCTCAGCTACCTCTCCCCCGCCGGCGAAACCCGCCTAAGAAGGCGGGCCCTCATTTGCCCCTCTTAAAGAGGGGCCGTGGCTCCCGCGTGGTGAGCGGTGCAGGGCGGGCGCGGGCACCCCCGTGCCTCACGCCCGCCGCTCACCTCAGGGCGGGAGAAAGCGGGCGAAATCCCGCCTTCTCCTGCCCCTACGCCGCCTACGGAGCGCCGGAGCGAGGGGATCCTCCTCTCGCTCCCGCTCCGCGGTCTCCTTCTGCGACATCACGACCTCGCAGAAGGAGGCCATCGCCGCCCAGGCCCCCTCGCTCCCCACCATCGCTCTGACGACGGCGGGCAGCGAGAGGTCCCCTCCTACCGCCGCGGCAAGATCGCGGCGCGGCACGGCCCACGACGGGCACACCGCGAGGGTGTGGTCCGCCGTGTCCTCCGCCGCGCCGCAACCGTGGCACGACGGCGTCTCCTCTCGTCCTATCCGGTGCAGGTACCTGCCGAAGCAGCCGTGACCGGAGAGTACCTGCACCAGACGGAAGGAGAGGAACCCGTGACGCCTGTCGAGCCAGTCCCTTAGGACTGGCCCGATGGCGTCGAGGGTGCGACGGCCGAACACCGCGGAGGCGAGGTCGCGCGTCCAATGTTGGACGATGGCGTCCCTCGCCTCCCGGCGGACGGCCTCCCTCAACTCCGGGGCCGGACGCTCGCCAAGCGCCCTGCGCCCCGCCGTCCACTCGTACACTCTGGCGAGCACCCAGGCCTCGAGCTCCCAAGGCGGGGTGCTCGCCAGAGCGCATGCCGAAGCGAAGCCTACCGTGCGGTAGGCCCGCGCTGCCCGCTGGGCGATGGCCCTTTGGGGCGCCCGTAGGGCGGTGAGGTTCTCCCTCCTATTGAGGGAGTCCGCCCAAATGGGGGCCCCGTAAAGGGCCATGCTCCGCAGAATGCCGGCGTACAGACGCCGGCACCGCGTGCTCGGCCCTCCCATGTTCGACATGAGCCATGAGAGGGCGTCCGCAGCCTTCAGCAGGCGCGTCGACAGCCCGCTGAAATGCGGGCCGAAGCGCAGCCTGCTGTCCACAATGAGGCCCAGATACTTGATCTGGGCCTCAACCCCGACCCTCACCCCCTCCACGAAGATGTGGGCGTCTGGTGGGGGGCGCTGCCGGGGGCCGTGAAAAAACACGGCCTCCGTTTTGTGCAGCGCCACCCTCAAGCCCAGGCGGCGGATCCTCCCCGCCACCAAGGATCCGCCCGCCGAGGCCAAACTGGCCGCCTCCCTATAACTGCTCCCGCGGGAAGTGAGGAGAGTGTCATCTGCGTAGCAGATGACACTCGTGCCTCGCAGAAGAGTTCCCCGCAGGAGCCAGTCATAACCGACGTTCCACAGAAGAGGCCCTAGAACGGACCCCTGTGGAACGCCGGTTCCCACAGTGTATCTCCGGAGCTGGCCAGCCCCGTCTACGAGGAGGACAGCACGGTCCTCCAGGTAGCTGGCCAGGAGGCCCCGCAAGTACAGGGGCACTCCGTGGAACCGCAGCGCCTCCAGGATGGTGGAGTGGGGGACGGAGTTGAAGGCGTTGGCAATGTCGAATGACACAGCCAACACTCCATCCCCCACTCCTACCGCCTCTGTCACCTGGCCCTTGAGACGGGCCAGGGCATCCACTGTCGAACGCCCAGCTCGAAAACCGAACTGGGCGTCCGACAGGTCCGGTCCCACGCTCCGAAGATGACACTTCAGGCGGCCGGCGATGATCCCCTCGAACATTTTACCGACCTCATCGAGCAGAACGATGGGCCGGTATGCCGAGGGGGAGTCCGCCGGCCGTCCCTCCTTGTGGAGGAGGCACAATTGGCCTTCCCGCCAAGGTTTCGGGAACCTCCCCGAAGCGAAGCACGCGTCGAAGAGGTCCCGAAACCTTCCCTCCATCTCCGTGGCCGCGATGGCCACCACCCTGGCGGGAACGCCGTCGGGGCCAGGAGCCGTCTTTTTGGCGCGGAGACGGAGCGTCGCCGCGCCAAATTCCTCCTCTGAAACCGGAGGAGGAGGAGCTTCCTCCTCCGGTCCTTCCCTTGACGGGCCCATCGCTGGTGGGGTGAAGTGCGGATCCCTGCGCGGAAACAGGGACCGCACCACCCCATCCAGGAGCGCTGGTTCCAGGGTCTCGGCAACCGGGGGACCAATGCGACGCAGTTTGTTCCGCGCCGCCTTATATGGCCTCCCGAATGGGTCGTTGTCGAGACCCTCCAGCAGCTCAGCCCTCGCCGCGTCCTTGGCGGCGCCGATGGCCGACTTGAAGGCCGCCCTCGCCTCCACGTATGTGGAGTAGAGGCGGTCCTCTTCGGCCTCGTCCCGTCGGCGCCGCCGACGCGAGCGGGTGTAAGCCCGCCGTGCCGCCACGCAGGTGGCCCGCAGCTCCGCCAACTCCTCCGACCACCAGTACACGGCGCGTCGGGGAGGTGGACGTCTCGACCGAGGCATGCTGGCGTTGCATACCTCGGTCAATGACCCCCTCAGTCGGGCCGCCGCCGCGTCCACGTCCAGGACGTCCCCGCCGGGACCTGGCCAAAGCCAGTCCTGGACGAACGCGGCCTCCCGTGCCGCCTCCCGATCCAGGTGGGTCAGAGCCCACCTTGGAAACGGGGAACGGCCCGACGATGAGGGGGTGCTGCGGCGCCCCCGTGGATTCTGGGGGGAGATCTCGAATCGCACGTAGCGGTGATCCGAGATCGTCTCCCCCAGTTCCACCCTCCAATTTCGAATGCGGGCGGCCAGTGCGGGCGCGGCAAAGGTGAGGTCCACAATGGACCCGCCCTGCCGCCGCACGCACGTCTGGACGCTCCCCCTATTCAAGAGGGAGAGACCAGACGAGGCCGCCCACAATTCGACCGCCCGACCGCGGGCGTCGGTGGCCGGGCTTCCCCAGACCACCGACTTGGCATTCAGGTCTCCCAACACGGAGCCACCGAGCCGTCACTATCTCCCAGCCAATTGCTGGGAGTATAGTACGGCTCGGCCACCACTGCCACATCCACCAACCACTCGGCCATTGACTGCACCAGTAAGTCCTGGGCAGCCCGGCAGTGGTTGGTGTTTGCCTGCAGGATGCGATGGTCGATACCCATTATTCGACCATTGCATCACCCTCGGCCACCGCCGCTGATGGACATCAGCGGGAGTGGTGGCAGTAGCGGCAGGACGGCTTATAGCCGCCTGCGGCTTGCCCTTCTTTGTGGGAGGACGACATGCGCTCCCCCCCATAACGTGGTCGGCGGGGCGGCCACTGTCTGCGCACGCCGCGCAATGCGGCTTGGCGGCATCGCACGAGGCCGCCATATGCCCCTCCTTCCCGCAGCGGAAGCATGTGTCCGCCCTATCCACTGTGGACGGACACATGGCTCGGGTGTGGCCAATCCCCAGGCACTTGAAGCAGCGCATCGGCGCTGCCTCAAGCACCCGGATCACGGCCCGGCTAAAGCCCACAAGAAGCCGCCCCTGGGATTTAGCCTGGGCGGCCAACACTGCGGCGACTGGGCACACCAGCCGGATAGTGCCCAGTCCACCGCGGCCGGGCCTAATGTCCCGAGCCTGGACCGCTGCGGGGTCGCAGCCTCCTGCCGAGGCGATGGCGGCCATCACCTCCTCCTTGGTGACCGAGTCATCAAGACCGGTCACCTCGACGGCCGTCGTCTTCACTGGCCTGGCGACCTTGGCCACGTCAGCAAGGACCTCCCGCACCTTGTTGGCAAACAAATCGGCATTTTTGCCGCCGTCCTTCCCCGGAAACTCGAATAACCGAGCTCCGGTTTGGGTCCGACGGCAGGCACCGATTCCCAACTGGGCGGGATCCGCGACGGCTCGAGCCCGCCTCAAGACGGACTCGTAGGTTACCCCCTTTTCCGCGGCCTCGGGGACGATGGTCACCGTGACCGCCGCGGTTTTGGGGGCAACCAGCCTCGGAGCCTTTGCGGCTGCCACGGCAGCTGCCGGGGCAGCCGCCGGGGCAGCCGTCGGGGCAGCCGTGGCCATGGTCGCCTTTTTGCCCTTTCCCTTTCCCTTCCTAACCACCTCTGACCACGACTGGTTGGCTGGGGTGGTGGAAGGGAGGAGGGCGTCTCCCTGCTGAACCTGGGGGGGTGCCGTGATGGCAACCGGCCCCGGTTTGGCGCCCGCACTCGTACTGGGGGTAGGCTGAGCCCCCGGAGACTTTTTCCCCTTGCCCTTACCCTTTGAGGGCCTCGGGGCCTGGGGAACCGCTGTCGGCGCCTTGTCAGCCGCTAGCGGCGGACGGAGCCGCTTCTCCGGCAGCAGGCGGTCCTCTATGCCTGCGAAGCAGGCCCGAGTGAACGCCCTCTCCTCCATGATCACCTTGCGGAACAATTCCTCAAGGTTGGAGGAGGAGGGGGCGGTAACCGCTGCTGACGGGGCTGCTGCCGACGGGGGCGGGGCCGTAGCCTCAGCCAGCTTCTTATGAAGCTGGCTGACCTCCGCTTGCAGGCGATCCACCCTCGCCTGCAGCTGCCGCGTCTCGTCTGAGGCAGAGCGTTGCGTCAGCTCAGACACAATGCCGTGCAAGCTGTTTGCACGGCATTTAAGGGCCTTCTGGAAGGTACCCTTCAAATTTGAGGACCTGGAGGCGACCTCAACGATCTCCTCCATGTCCTCCTTCGCCAGCCGAGCTAGCTCCGCTACGGAGAGGCCCTCGAAGGAGACGAGGGCCGAACCGTATCCGGCCCTTGCCTTGGCCGCGCGCCTCTCCTTCATCATCATCATCATCATTTCAGCCGAAAGACGTCCACTGCTGGACATAGGCCTCCCCCAAGGTTCTCCACGACGACCGGTCCTGTGCCTCCCGCATCCAGCGGTTTCCCGCGACCTTCACCAGGTCGTCGGTCCACCTTGTCGGGGGCCTACCCACGCTACGTCTTCCGGTACGTGGTCGCCACTCGAGAACCCGTCGGCCCCATCGGGCATCGGTCCTACGGGCAATGTGTCCAGCCCATTGCCACTTCAGTGTTGCAATTCTTCGGGCTATGTCGGTTACTCTCGTTCTTCTGCGGATCTCCTCATTCCTGATTCGATCGCGCAGTGAAACCCCAAGCATAGCCCTCTCCATTGCCCTTTGAGCGACTTTGAGCCTTCTTATAAGGCCCATTGTTAGCGACCACGTCTCAATTCCATAAGTCATCACTGGCAACACACACTGGTCGAAGACTTTTGTCTTGAGACACTGCGGTATTTCGGACGAGAAGATTCTACGTAGCTTCCCGAAAGCAGCCCAGCCGAGTTGGATTCGACGATTGACCTCTTTCTCGAAGTTGGACCTTCCTAACTGGATAGTTTGTCCCAGGTACACGTAGCTGTCAACAACTTCGAGAACAGAGTCTCCAATCTTTATAGGAGTCGGTACAACATGGGCATTAGACATGACTTTCGTCTTGCCCATGTTCATTTTAAGACCGACTCGCTTGGAGGCCCTACTGAGGTCTTCGAGCATTGTACTCAGGTCCTCCGCGGTCTCAGCCATGACTACGATATCATCAGCAAACCGAAGGTGTGTCATGTACTCGCCATTGATGTTGATGCCCAGTCCTTTCCAGTCCAGAACCTTGAAGACATCCTCCAATGCAGCGGTGAACAGTTTCGGAGAGATAACATCTATACCGAGCGTATAACGGAGGCTATAGAGCGAAACAGAGGCTCTAAAGTTTTCGCTAGAGATCTGACTATTGGGCATAGCCGGCTAAGCAAGCTGAAGACTGATGACGGCAAGATCTTAACGTCCGGGCCCGAGCTTTTGAGGGAAGTCGAGAATTTCTATGGACAGCTCTACACTTCAACGACAAGACCCGCATTAAATCTTGCTGAAGACCCTAGAGCAAGATTAACCCGACACTACACTGAAGATATCCCGGACGTCAGCCTGCAGGAGATTCGATTGGCTCTGAAACAGCTTAAAAACAACAAGGCGCCAGGCGATGACGGAATAACGGCAGAGCTACTGAAGGCGGGTGGTGAACCGATCCTTAGGGCCCTTCAGAAGTTATTTAATTCCGTCATAGATAAGGGAAAAACGCCACAGGCATGGCACAGAAGTGTGGTGGTACTCTTTTTCAAAAAGGGTGACAACACCCTTTTGAAAAACTACAGACCCATCTCACTTCTGAGTCATGTCTATAAGTTGTTTTCAAGAGTCCTCACAAATCGTCTCGCCTGCAGGTTTGACGACTTCCAGCCGCCCGAACAAGCCGGTTTCCGAAAAGGCTACAGCACAGTAGACCACATACATACGCTGCGGCAGGTTATACAGAAGGCCGAGGAGTATAACCTACCCCTTTGCTTGGCGTTTGTGGACTACGAAAAAGCCTTTGATTCGATCGAGACCTGGGCTGTACTGCAGTCTCTCCAGCGGTGCCAAGTAGACTATCGATATATTGAAGCGCTGAAGGGTTTGTACGAAAACGCCACCATGTCAGTCCGAATACAGGACCAGACCTCGAAACCAATACCTCTGCAGCGCCTCTCCTTGGCGGCAACCAACTCCTCCAGTTCCAGCTCGGCCTCGGCCCGTCTGGCCAAGCCGAGCTGGCGCTGGGCGTCAGCCAAACCCACGTCGTGGGTGCCAGCCTGAGAAGAAGTCGATGGCGAAGCATTCTTCGCCTTCGACTTCTTCTTGTTGGGCCTGCCCTTGGCCGAGCCCGAGGAGCCCTCGGACCCGAGCCTCAGGTAGGCCCTCTTCAGGCTGCGCTCCGCAGCCACTCCACACACAGAGGACGAGTCCCCGACAACGGACCCCATGTCCGAGTCGGAGAACTCGTCCTCTCCGCAGAAGCCCGTCGCAGAAGGTGCGCGACTCGCCTCCGACGCCGACATTTCGTCGGGGTGGCCCTGAGAAGGGCCTTTGGGTTGGCCCTGAGAAGGGCCTTTTGGTTGGCCCTGAGAAGGGCCTTTTGGGACGAAACGCCCGGAAGCGTCTCGCATTGGTTTCGGCATCGCTACCAAAAACCAAATCCTCAATAATAACAAATAAAACCTCAATAAAAACAAATAAAACCTCAATAAAACCTACCCACAATATAATAAAACCCACGATAAAAACAATATTAAAAACCACAATCCGCAATCGCCCTCAAAGTAAAATAAAATTTCGCAGATCGCGTAGGTCACAGTGCTTGTTAGCCACCGGTCTGCCACTCCGTTACGGTGGTCAGACACGGCGTTGCCCGGGGTACACTGCGAGGAAGTCAGCACTGTGGGGCGTACCCCATGTTGCGTTGACCCTGCGCTAACGCAACGCAAGGGGGTATGCGCGCTGCAGCTGCTTTTTTGGTCCTCAAACTCCTCGTAACATGGAAATTAGTTTCTCGGTGGTAGGTCATAATATCGGCTGATGGCAGAAGTTACCACCCACCAGAAAAAGTATAGTCGCCAAGCGATTTTTCGTATCCCGGCATGATGTCTGGTGAAGCCGTACGGAGGATGGGTCTGAGCAGTTGTGTTGCGATGTGTGCCGGGTACGATGTGCCAAATGTTGTTGTGTCGGGAGTTTGGTCGTGGAGGGTCTCCAGATCAATCTTCCTCTGGCGCAGCATCGTTGGTCGCGTTGTTAGGTTTAACATTGCATCACCTCGCTCAATTGCCGTCTTCCATCCTATTCACAAAATTTTGAGTGAATAGGCTCTTAATAAACTACTGGGCTTTACCATCAATGATTGCATCACTGCTTACCATCAGACTGGACAGCAGTCAAGCCCTAGTTTATAATAATTAAAAAAAAAAATTACAAACAACTGCCCATTATTTGCTTAAAGTTATTTTTCACTGTAATATTCTATTTTTATCCCATAGAGTAAGGGTCTTTCTTGGACGAAGGATATGAGAAAATCTATATCAATACCTGCCTACTCATCGTAAAATAAAAAAAGTTACGCTCGTCTATATAGCTTCCTCCTCTAACAATGGATCACTGTCAGTCGTCGCAGCGGAGCTCCGGCAATGCATCGCATCACCCTCCCTCCCGCTTCATCTCTTGTACGTCGATCCGTTGAACCGTCGACGACGAAGCAACGGTCTATTTTTTTTTTTATTAATTATAAACTAGCGCTTAACCGCAATCCCGCCTGATGGTAAGCAGTAACGCAATCGTTGGTGGTAAAGCGCACTAGTTTATTAAGAGCCTATTCACTCTAGCCTTGAAGACACTCAAATTGCAGTCTGACGGAAACACCGCCGCTGGCAAATTGTTCTAGTCCCTGGATGTACGTGGTACAAAAGAGGCGAAAAGCTTCATCCGGATTACGATCCGGACGAAGCTTTTCACCTCCCCCTACATTGTTAACACCACTACGGTGGTGTTAACAATGTAAGGGTGGAAACTCGCCAATCGACGGGTCGTTCGATGGTGGAACGGAGATGGGGAATTAAATCATGCAATTCCCTCGCATACTCCCCAAAATGCATCCTATAGAACACCAAAATGCTGGCTACTCTACGCCTGTGCTCTAGACTTTGGAGAACAAGTTAAATCAGGGTCACCAATCAGGTCTAATGAGGTATGTCATAAAAAATATATGGAAAACGACGCAGCGACGACGCAACGCTCTAATGGGGCCTCGCTCTTAGTGTAGCGTTACCTACAAAGCTACATGCGAGCAACAAGTCATACTGACGTCACACGCAAATCCTACATCCCGAAAGCAGAGTTAATTTTTTTTATAGAAAAAGCCAATGATGCAGTTTTATTCTTATCACAATAAACCTAACACCGGGAGATTTTGGCCAATTAAGATGATTATCTGCTGTATTTTCCGCAATATGAACAAGTTTTCTAGCTCGTGATTTCACAAGAAAAGTAACTTGAGCTCATTGAGAGATGTTGGTTAGCACTTGAATAAGCCTCGCTCTAGCGATTCAGCGATGCGTGACGATAAGAATGAAGTAAGCTATCTGGAAAAAATATTATTTTAAACTTGACTCAGTAGGGATTTTTCTTGGAATCAGTGTGTCACTTGCTCTTTTTACTGATCTTCCTAATCTTTGAAGATCAGTTAGCAAAAGTCTTTGGTTTTTTGTATATTAGTTTTTGACACCGTCTTCCGAAATTAGTTATTTTTCACTTTGTAGTGTTTTTTGGAAGTTGGTTGTTTTTTTTTTTTTTTTGTAAAAAAAAGTTTTTATTTTACACTTTTTAGTTGTGAAAAGTACTGTTCAGCTGCATCCGGTTAGACGGGATGCTGACGCTAAAATACTTAATGAAAAAACTTACATACTCATTGGTTGCCCCTACGATTTTTGAAAGTTCCCCTTAATTTCTCAGGTCTTCCACCATCAAACCCTGATGTCCTTATCATGGGACCACCTTGGGAATGTCTTCTTTCTAACAGAAAAAGAAATATCAAAATCGGTTCATTAACGACGAAGTTATACGCGAACAAACATAAAAAAGCATATATACGGTCGAATTGAGTCACCTCCTCCTTTTTGAAGTCGGTTAAAAACCGATACAACAGTTGTAAAAAATATTGATTTAGCCTAAATTGAAATAAATGTATCAGTTTTAAATATGGAATTTAATTAAATAAAATTACAACTATCACGAATATACATAATACAATTTATTTAATATTTTATAATAAATAAGTGAATGATAAATATGTAACAGCTAATAATATTCACAAATCAGATAGAATGGAAATAAGACAAATATTTAGTAACAAGGAAAAAGGTTCTTCCTGTCTCCTACTTATTCAAAATGTTACCGACAGGGTCCTTAAATGATTTGCTATTGATTTAAACTTACCATCCATTATGGATTGTAATAAAATGCCTATTAATCCGACAAGGGATTATGTCGCTTAGTTTTAAATTCTTATTTTAATGACTAAAACGGGAAGATTATGAAAGCTCACTTTACACTTCCACGCTTTAGGTTCATAGCTGAGATAAATTGCGCTACGGTTTGTAATGCCGACGCTCTGGTTATAAATATCACTTAGAATTCTGTTCATACAGTTTGCATTGCAAGTTGGAGGTTGCAATATTATCTTACATTAAAACCCTTATAACTTCATATTGCTCTATCTCGTAAGTCGCAAATGAATCAGGATAACAGCGTAATCACATTATTTATTTAGACTTAACTTAAAATATATATTCTAAGCTATTAATACAAGCTAACTACGAGTATACTATTCTTTATTTCTTTGCGTTAACTTCGTGGCTTGATTTTTTCACTACTTCAAAGAATTATAACGTTAAAATTAGCATAACTCGATGCGTTATGCAAACTACTAAAATACAATGTAATATCCTAAGCGGTACTTCCGGACCGCTTTTAATGTTATACAAAGCCCAGGTCCGATCGTGTGAGGAGTAATGCAGGCACATTTGGGCTGGTGCGGCAAAATGCCACCTGGCTACTTTGGATTCAGTGGAGAGGCGTGCGAAAAGGCTAATTGGTGACCCGGAATTAGCTCAAAATGGTCTCCAAAGCCTGGAACACAGGCGTAGGGTTTCCAGCCTGTTGGAGTTCTATAGGATTCATTATGGAGAGTGTATTTAATTGCTCCATCTCCGTTGCATCATGCGAAACGAAGCGTTTCGCCTCTTCTTTTATACCACGTACATCGAGGGACTAGAACAATTTGCCAGCGGCGGTGTTTCCATCGAATTAAAATTTAAGTGTCTTCAGGACTAGAGTGAATAGGCTCTTAATAAACTAGCGCACTTTACCATCAACGATTGTATTACTGCTTACCATCAGGCAGGATTGCGGTTAAGTACTAATTTATAATTTTAAAAAAAAACTTACTACAATATTACGTCGAAGCATTCCTCCGCATTGCGATCCACTGCTAATGCACTTCAAAAGCTGGCAGCATTGCCACTTTACATGGCAATGAAGTAGTTAGCTATAAAACAATTTGAAATTATTCCCTCGACAGTTTTCGATCAATCAAAATGATAATAATCTCAACAGCATTTTTCATCCTTTTTAGTTCAATAATAGTCATGACTGATGATCATCGAGGAGAGAAAAAGTAATAAACTCTCATTGGCGGATAATTGTTTTATCAGTTTGATCAATGTCAAATCATTCATCCGATGAAATATCAATCGATGATCTCATTTGGTGAAATGTCAATTGTAATAGCGATTCCCTTTTCGATCCCATCTGTAATAGTAACGCAATAATAGATAATGAATGTCAATAGATATGAGAGATCCTTTAAGCGTGAAATATTCTGATCCACACTTAGGTTATTGCTAGTAGGTACAAGTTATTTTTCTTTTTCATGATAACGCTATGAGTAACTGTTGAGCTTTCAAAGATTTGAATAAAGCACTTCTAACCTGTTTTTGTAACATAGCTGAGCTACAATTATGAATGATAAAAAAATATTTTCTGTAAGTAGGTTTGCACTAGAGTGGGCTATGCTTGGGGTTTCACTGCGTGATTGAATTAGGAATGAGGAAATCCGCCGATGAACGAGAGTTACCGACATAGCCCGAAGAATTGCAACAATAAAGTGGCTGTGGGCCGGGCACATTGCCCGTAGGGCCGATGCCCGATGGGGCCGACGGGTTCTCGAGTGGCGACAAGATGGATCGTCGACCTAGTGAAGGTCGCGGGAAACCACTGGATGCGGGAGGCACAGGACCGGCCGTCGAGGAGATTCTTGGGGGGCCCTTTCCAGCAGTGAACCTCTTTCGGCTGAAATGATGATGATGATGATGACGAGGTTTGCACAAACACTTTTACGATTTTACGATTCAAATTATATGATTTAAACCTAGATATGTTTTTCATTTCCTATCTGAGAGGGGTTGGCGATTTCAGACTTAAAGTCCAGGTTTCCTCAAGTTGTTTTCCTTCATCTTGTAATCAGTCATTGGTGGCCAAGATATACTTAGAAAGTACATATAAATTTAGAAAAGTTACATTGCACACTTATACTGGTTCTCTGTAAAAGATCGCTCTTAGCGATAAGACCTCCCATTGTGTCACCCTTTGTAAAATCTTTATATTTATGTTCTGTAATCTACATGGTGTACATGATAAAGAGTATTCTATTCTATTCTATGTTACTTGAGAGGCTGGTATTTTAACCACTAGGCCACCACGACTCGATATAATTCATGGGTCGACCTAATCATAGCATTCTCAACGAGCATTTGACCTATTTGTAAAAACCTCAACGTAATTTTAAACGCATTTCTTCGGAAGTTAGGACTTATGAGGCCCTTGGGAAATCGGGCTCTAAGACCCATCAAGCCCCCATCCGATGCCCCATCAAAGATTTCTGTAATTGCAGTTTCTGAGGCCTTTTTATTGCAATGTTTATTGGGTTAAAAAAAACATGCTTTTAAAGAATATCAAACTAAAAAGTTAAAAATAATTTTAAAATTTAATTTATGACAATAGTACATAAACAATATTAGTAAAATGAGAAAAAAGCATGAGGCGCTTTGTGCCATATTTTTTTTTATAATAAGAGCCTCATGCTTTTTTTCAACTTTTTAGTTCGATATTCTTTTTTTAAATAACATACGGATAAAACGAACGCTTAAATGGTGCTCATTTGTTTTTACCAAACTTTTCTTGATCTCCAACAGACAGAATAGCAAGGGCTAAATTTCGTAATGATGCGTTACCCAAGTAACTAAATCTAAATCTAAACTAAAAATACTTTGCCTGCACAAATTAATGTACACGTACACAACGATCGCATCACTGCTTACCATCAGTCGGGATTGCGGTCAAGCGCTAGTTTATAATCGGTCGGTCGGTCTCCGTGGCGCAGCGGTCAACACGCCTGACTGCGACGTGGAGGCCCCGGGTTCGATCCCCGGCCAGGTCATGATGGGAAACGATCTTTTCTTGGTTGGCCTGGGTCTTGGATGTTTATCTATATATGTGTCTGTTATAAAATATATTATCGTTGAGTTAGTATCCCATAACACAAGTCTCAAGCTTACTTTGGGGCTAGCTCAATCTGTGTGATTTGTGCGTACCTATATATACCTATATAATATAAAAAAAAATGTAAAAAAGACGGAAGTTGGTATTTTTGGAAAAGGGTGTTTCACGTCGTCATGAGTTTAGTGGTATGAGGAATAGGGTAAAGTTCGCTCATTCTCCATAGAAAAGGGAGGATTCTCTGACCAGACGTGTATTGAGGCGGGCCCTTATCCAAATATTGATGTTGGGAAGTCATTAGTCATCATTATTTTTTGTTTATACGAACCCCGAAACACATGTCCAGTATTTTTAAGTAAAAATCTATCTACAAAATTTCAAAAATATACAATATGTAAAGAAAACCCTGTCCGACCCATAAGGATAATAAAGGTTAGGTAAACACATGACCAAATATAATATAAAATTTTACGAAATCATCATAGTAACAATATTAATTAATTTTGAAGTAGTATTTTCTTCCCGCGAATTAAATCCAACTTCCCCGAATTTTGACAACACCGTTTTGACGGTATTATTATAAGCGAAGCGACCACGTGCCGCGTGCCCTGCCCCTCGTCGCCCGCCGAAGGGTGGCCTACCGCACATGTATTAAGTTACCTTTTTTTGCGAAATAATATTTATTTTTTTAGGGTGATTTTTTTTAACTTTAGCTCGGCTTTGTATCCACTACTAGAATCAGTTATCGATACCTACAATACCTTCACGGATCGGACAGGGTTTTCTTTACATATTGTATAATGAGATACCACAAAGTTATGAGCTTGCTAATCTACTTGATTGTCCCAACAAAAATATGGTTAAAGCTTTACACGGCCGGGCGAGCGCGGTGCGTTGACCTCTGGCGTCAGCTGTGGCGCGCGCGCATGTTCTACGATCTATCGTACCCGCTCGGTAACCATTCTGCAACAATTTCTAAATGTATTTGGGAAAATATATAACATGGTGTAAAAATCAATGAATTGATTCAGTTTCTTTTCCTGAACAAACTATACTCAGGTTTCGCATTAACAAAAAATAACGTTGTAGTTGCACAGTAAACTCTGCTTGCGAGATCCAGATCTATGTGACGTCAGGACGACGCGTTGTTCGCATGACGTGGCGTTTGTAGATATTACTACAGGTGTATTTTACCCTGTTTTTTACTTTACTAAGGGATGATCGTATTAAACTGTTGGTTGCAGAGATCAACTGCGTCCAGTTGAAATGCAAGCTGACCCCAACGTAATTGGGTTTTGAATGGTACTGTTTAAATGTTGCTCAGCCGAAAACATTTTTTTATATTTCCTCTTCAGCCTATAGAAGTCCACTGCTGGACAAAAGCCTCCCTCAAGGCTTTCATTACATTTGGGTACCATGATCCCGACGTTTGGCAGGCGGGTTGGGGATCGCAGTAGTTTAATATTCCACAGTAGAAGCGCTGCTGCCCGCTTCCCTGTTGAGAATTTTCTTAGTCGCTTCTTACGACACCCACGGGAGGATATGGGATGGTACGATTCTAAGCCCTGTACGTTGATTAAAAGAGCATTACCTTTCCTCAATACCGTGTGAATTTGTTTATTAGGTATATACAATATGTAACAAAAACCCTGTTGTTCCTTCAACCTACATTTTAAGAATCGGCATACGGACGTAATAAAGCAAGTAATTTATAAAAATTGTCCAACAAAAATAATTAAAATAAATGTTTAATTATTAATATTTATAATCTGTAACTGATTTCTTAGCTCTGCAATTCTGCATGAAGAAACTAGACATAAGTAGAACGTTCTCGCCAATTTATTTAACTTATAAAATCAGATATTCTAAAAAAAATCGAATTTGTCGGTTTTAATAGGTATTTGATTGTGACCCCTCGACTAGACAATGATTACTGTTTTCTAATTATGACTTCATTAATGATGTGCATGTAGGTAAAATTATATGTCCCTGAAAGGAACAACAGGGTTTTTGTTACATAGTGTATTATACATATTTATATATTTTAGTATTATGTCGTCCTCCGTGGCAACACCCCTGCCTGCGACGTGGTGGCCCCGGGTTCGATCCCTGGCCAGGTCATGATGGAAAACGATTTTTTCCTGATTGGCCTGGGTGTTGCATGTTTATCTACATATGTATCTATTATAAATATAGTATCGTTGAGTTAGTATCCCATAAAACAAGTCTTGAACTTACTTTGGGACTAGCTCAATCTGGGTGATTTGTCCGTATATATTTATTATTATTATTTATTTAAGTTTACTTATGTAATTATTTTTGTATTATATGTTAAAGTATATTTAATATTATTAGATACTTTTATACTTATAATATTCATATTTTATTTCTTCTTTCTTCTAACACACTATTGTCTACTTTACTTCTCCTTTAGCAGGTCTGCTGGAAGAAATTTCTTAAGAAATAAGCAGCACCTTTACTCAGATCTTAATTGTGCCTTATCCTTATGTATTTTATTGTGTATATATAAAAAATATAAATAAAATCAAAAACTGTAGTTTCTAGATTTTTCGGCTATCTTGAAACCAAACTTGTAAAGCATTTCTTTATTAAATAGTGGGCTATTTTAATAAAAAAGGGTTTTAATAAGAAGGGTTGGAGTCCGTTTTCATACTATCGACAAGGACCTAGAGGATGTATAGTCATATTAAAAAAATATTTTACTTGAAGCGATTTTTTTTTGTCGGTGGTAGGCCATAACATCGGCCACCGGCAGAAGTTACCACCCACCACACAAAGTCTTGCCGCTAAGCGATTTGTCGTGTTCCGGCATGATTTCTGACGAAGCCGTACGGAGGACGGGTCTGAGCAGTTGAGTTGCGATGTGTGCCGGGTACGATGCGCCAAATGTTGTTGTGTTGGGAGTTTGGTAGTGGAGGGTCTTCAGATCAATCTCCCTTTGGCGCAGCATCGTTGGTCGTGTTGTTGGGCTTAAAATTGCATCACCTCGCTCAACTGCCGTCTTCCTTCCTATTCGCTCAGTTTTTCTGAATGAATAGGCTCTTAACAAACCAGCGCGCTTTACCATCAACGATCGCATCACTGCTTACCCTTAGGCGGGATTGCGGTCAAGTGCTAGTTTATAATTATTAAAAAAAAAGCGGATGCCTGCCCATCTTGAGAAAACCTAGACTTTAAGTTTGAAATCGCCAAACCGCATTGAGCAAGCGTGGTGATTACGTTCAATCCTTCTCTGTATGAGAGCCACCTGTGCCCAGCAGTGGGACGATAAAAAGGTTGATGATGATGAGTGTCTGTCAGACCTTAAAAAAGTAATTAATAGGTAATACAGGCAAAATTGTTTTTTTATAATTATAAACGAGTGCCTGACCGCATTGCCGCCTGATGGTAAGCAGTGATGCAATCGTTGATGGTAAAGCGCGCTAGTTTCATCATCATCAACTTCTTTTTATCTTCCCACTGCTTGGCACAGGCTGCTCTCATACAGATAAGGATTTAGTAAAGGAGTTAGTAACTTAATTTTAGCAATAGTTTATTAAGAGCCTATTCACTCAGGTGTCAGATGTTTGGGTTTCTGACCCATAATGACGGTCAAAGAGCCATGAAAGACAGCCTAACCAACGTCTTAACGTACTTTTCGAGATACGAAAAGGTCTCGCTATGTTAAGATCACCCATCTACGGACCGGCCCTGGCACGTATTAGGTACTTAATCTGATCTACCCATGTCTTCTCTCTTCTTCTTCAGCCTATAGATGTCCACTGCTGGACAAAGGCCTCCCCCAAGGCTTTCCACGCTGACCGATCTTGTGCTGCCCGCATCCATCGGCTTTCCGCGACCACTCTAGATTCACTAGGTCATCGGTCCACCTTGTTGGGGGCCTCCCTACGCTTGTCTTCCAGTACGTGGCCGCGACTCCAGAATCTTACTGCCCCATTGGCCATAGGTTCTACGAGCAATGTGCCCTGCCCACTACCACTTAATTTTAGCGATATGTCGGTGACTTTGGTTCTTCTGCGGATCTCCTCATTTCTGATTCGATCACGCAGAGAAACTCCGAGCATAGCTCTTTCCACTGCCCTTTGTGTGACTCTGAGCCTTCGTATGAGGCCCATTGTGAATGACCACGTTTCTGTTATAAGTCATAACTGGCAACACACACTGGTCAAAAACTTTAGTCTTGAGACACTGTGGTTATTATTAATTAGCCCGCAGTAGATTATATTTCATTTTTAGGGTTCCGTTTCTACCCTTTAGGTACGGATTACTAAGACTCAGCTCTCTGTCTCTCTCGACATGTAGAGATGGTCACCCATCCACAAAGTAACAGTGGGAAGTGTCGCTTAACCTGGTCGATCGACATAATCGAAAAACATAATCCATATTTTCACTTCTATCACGGATATTTATCTTATCTTTTTTAATAATTATAAAATAGTGCTTGACTGCAATGCCGCCTGATGGTAAGCAGAGAGGCAATCGTTGCTGTTAAAGCACGCTAGTTTATTACGCCTATTCACTAAAAAAAAACTGAGTGAATAGGAACGAAGACGACAGTTGAACGAGGCGATGCAATGTGAAACCCAAGAACATGACCAACGATGCTGCGCCACAGGGAGATTGATCTGGAGATCCTAAACGACCAAACTCCCGACAAACAACATTTGGCGCATCGTACCGGCACACATCGCAACACTGCTCAGGCCCGTCCTCCGTACGGCTTCATGAAACACCATGCCGGAACACGACGAATCTCTTGGCGGCACGACTTAGTCTGGTGTGTGGTAACTTCTGCCGGCAGCCGATATTATGGCCTACCACCGAGAGTAAGAATAGAGATCCATGTAGAGATGGTCACCCATCCACATAGCAACCGCGGTAAGTGTCGCTTAACATAATCCATATTTTCACAAGTATCACGGATATTTACGTTTTGATTTTTTCATGAATCTCTTGAAAATCAACATAACTGTGTCCATTTTATGTAATAGATAGGTAGTTTTTATATTCAAATATTATCAGAACACTTGTGATCGACATTTTATTTCCATAGAGCCCATTGAATCAACACTTTAGCAAATTATATCAGCATTTCTTTGTATAAATACTTCAATCTAGCTTTTTAGGGGACCGTGAAAGCTATTAAAAACCCATTGGTGGTCTTAAACAACGTAACCTAATCAGCCTATAGGTATGTTTCTACTCTTGGGACATTGGCCTGACCTTCTCGGGGAGAGGAAGCGGGCCGTAATCTACCACGCGGGCCCAATGCGGGTTAGCAGCTGTCACATATTTTTTTTTTTATTATTATTAATTATAAACCAGCGCTTGACCGCAATCCCGCCTGACGGTAAGCAGTGATGCGATCGTTGATGGTAAAGCGCGCTAGTTTATTAAGAGCTTATTCACTCTAGCCTTGAAGTCACTCAAATTGTAGTGTGACGGAAACACCATCGCAGGCAAACTGTTCCAGTCCCTCGATGTACGCGGTATAAAAGAGGAAGCAAAACGCTTCGTCGGGATCGCAGTGGTGTCAACAACGTAAGGGTGGAAACTCGCCGTACGACGGGTCTTTCGATGATGGAACGGAGATGGGAGAATTAAATCATGCAATTCCCTTGCACACTCACCAGAATGCATCCTATAGAAGACCGAAAGGCTGGCTACTCTACGCCTGTGCTCCAGGCTTCGGAGACCGTTACGAGTTAAGTCTGGGTCGCCAATCAGCCTCTTCGCACGCCTCTCCACTGATTCTTTCTTCTGATTTTTTCTTTCACCATTTTTGAGAACAGTGCTGATGAAATAATTTACACAAAGTAACAGTACCTGATGGGATTCGAACCTACGACCTACAACTTGTAAGTCGTAGCCGATACCACTAGGCAACCATGGTGGTGCCATTTTCATTTATTGTTAATATAAATGACTGTGTAGTTGTCAAATTAAACAATAAAACATTATATAATTTAACAAGCAGCTACGGCGTAGCATCACCGTAATAACGCATTACGTAGACCCAGAATAGCTCGTAGCAAATACTGAACTTAAATGTGTAGAAATTAAAGTTATTTTTCCATAAATTCATATTTGTTTACATGTTTAAAGATTATTTTATGTTGGAGGCGAGTTTCAGTGTATTCGGATGCACCTAAATTCCAATATTTTAAATGGGATGACAGCCTATCTGAAAAGAACAGCCTATACTTGTGCCAAGCTCGATAAAGAATACAGGTACACAAACTAATTTAGGGTTGTCACAACTCACGTCTTACAAATCTCTTGTTATTTACATGATTATCGACTTTTACATGCTAACTATTTATTAAAAATTCTTATTCCTATATTTCAATAGAATCATCAAAATAGCATGCATATTAACTTGTTATTTAGAGAAACCATTAAATAGTTAACATTAACTTTAAATAAGGTAAATTCCAAATAAATCCAGGTATTTTGTGGAATTCAGACTATGAATGAAGTTGAAACTTTTGTCAATACAATATGGACTACTTATGTATAACATATACTTGTGTATCCAAAATTTAATCTATTTGGATATTAGCTTACATGTGTGTCACATTTCATTCAAATCGGTTAAGCGTTCTATGCAAATCATAAATATCTCAACATAAATAAACTGTTTACATTAGTTGGAAGTAGGATAATTTACTTGTATGAAAATAATCTACTTAGAAAAGGTTGTTAACATCTTCCTTTTAGGTGTAAATAGTTTGTTTACCTCTATTCTTTATCGAATTTAGCCCAATTATAGTTGCCGTTTGAGTAACATCATACCCCTTTTCAATATCATTCGTTCATTTCATCATACTTTTCTCCATCGAACTACCCGTAACGAGTGTCAAAGATTTATAAATGACAGCTTGACATAACGTGTGTAACGGTATCTAAAACACTACATGCGAACAACGCGTCATATTGATATCACGCAAATCCTGCAACTCGTTTACTGTGCAACTAGCATATACACAACGACTTCAACCGTTTGGCAATAAGCTATTTGACAGATTTATAATTTCTATCTTGAATTACTTGGTTGCGGTTAAGAAGTTCACCATAAGTTTTATTTTTTTCATTTTAAATACGTCTTTCGTAAGAAACGTGCAAATAAAAATTCAAATAAGCCGCCGAAACCCTTTATTCAGCAATATGGCGCCGCGCTTTGTAAGTGACGTCACAAACTTATAAATGATTTTCGGTTCCGCAGTGGTTATCTGTTATTTGTCAGTCAGAAAACAAAAAATAGCACAAATCGCTCCAAATATCGTTAAAAATGTTCTAAAAACGCTAAAACACCTGAGAACACATACAACGACAACAAGTGTTTATGAGCGTATGACGTCATCGTGACATTAGCCAATCCGTATCGTTTCACGATATTTGGCGCGAGAAATAAAATGCCAAACATATTTTTGTGTTTTTGGATATATTAATTGTTATTGTTTTCATTAAAACTCAAACATGTAAATGACGCAAAGAACCCTCATTTTATGCATTTAAAGCAAATAATCACAAAAATATTCATACTGTCAAATAGCCTATTGCGCCAGACACAACATCCATCTTTCTGGTTATCTAGTAATTCACTGATCCTACATAAAAAAAACTAAAGAGGATAACTGAACTTGTACACTTTATACCTCCTTACGTCCTTCCCGAGTGTCTCGAGACGTAATCAATAGTAGTCCCACACAGCTATTCCTTGAAGGTCGATCGATCAGCAGTAGCTATCAATCGGAATCATTTTAAAGCAAATTGCTAGTCCAATGCTCCATATGTTCGAAAAATGTGTCTGCTCAATAACCAAGAAAACGCAATGAATGTTTTTGAATCATCAAAATGATGTCAAGACCCGTCAAAACGCCATTGCTACTGATACTGATTTACACAATTACCCTGCTGTTAAAACTTAGCCTTTACCCTCTATCTGCGCCAGCGGCCTGCGGGCTGAGGGGGCATCACGACTGCTCCCGACAATCGCCGAGCGCCCGCCGCGCCGAGCCGCCCGGGCGCCTCGCACATTCGATCAAGAAACCTACCAGACGACAGACGCGCGCGTTTATCCTTGTATACAGTTCACTTGTAAACCTTATTTAATATATATTTTGGCAAGAAAGGCCGTCTTTATTTCCCGGACTACTCAACACCCTCTTCAACATAAATAATGTTAAAAAAAGGTCTAACAAAATTATTAACATTTTAAAAATGTCGCTTGCTGCGGTGGTTTCGTAGATAGGTTGGGTACTCGCAGCTTATTAACTTCGGTCGGCCCGTACGGCTGTTATCATTTAACAACGATCTTCCTGGCATAACCATTATTAAAAAAAATCTACGGAACCTCATGAAAAACTCAAGTATACACCATAATATTCCCCCGTTCAAAGTCTCGGAATATACCAGATAAACATCAGCCAATAGCGGGCGATGCGTGGGTCGGGTCGTGGTGGCGTCACACTTAATGACGTCACGGGCTTGCACTGACACAGCTATTTTTTAAACGAGCTCTTAGAAAAGTGTTCTTTATTAATTAAATGATTTTGAGTTGATAAAGTTATTTTGATTGTGGCTTTTTTTTAAAACCTGTGTTATCTTATAGATTGAAATGTTTTGTTTCTTAAGATGTTTTATTGTGTTTCTATGTTCAGATCATAATTATCCTATCCATGATTATATTTTCTATCTAATGTTTTGATTGTATTCAAAATGCCTTGCAGGGGCATGTTAATAGCTGGCTATTCAGAGATGTAAAGAGCACCCAAAATTAGCCATTGTTATTATTTTCTGATAGTAGAAATCATTATTTAAAATACTGAAGTATTCAAACCTTTACATTTTTAATAGCTGATTCTGCTCAAAATTGAGCAACAAATACTATATTTACCTACTGCCTCACCGTTCACAGATTACAGGCAAGGTCATGTTAAGTCAATAAACTAAAAAGCATTACTTAAATTTTTTCTACAAATCCATAATGCAGTTAATAGCTATAAGTATATTTTTGGATATGAATTTGTGTATCTATTTTAGTAGTATTTGTGGTTCGGGAGAATCTGTCCATTCTTTGGGTGCCTGGAAGAGATCGCATTAGAAATAAGGCCGCCCATTGTATGTATTTTTGTGTTGAATTAGAGCAGCTTCTAATGTTGTACAAAGCACAGGTCCGCTCCTGTGTGGAGTACTGCAGCCACATTTGGGCTGGTGCTGCAAAATGTCACCTGGTTACTTTGGATTTAGTGGAGAGGCGTGCGAAGAGGCTGATTGGCGACCCAGATTTAACTCGAAACGGTCTCCAAAGCCTAGAGCACAGGCATAGAGTAGCCAGCCTTTCGGTCTTCTATAGGATGCATTCTGGCGAGTGTGCAAGGGAATTGCATGATTTAATTCCCCCATCTCCGTTCCACCATCGGACGACCCGTCGTATGGCGAGTATCCCCCTTAAGTTGTTGACACCACTACGATCCGGACGAAGCGTTTCGCGTCTTCTTTTATACCGCGTACATCGAGGGACTGGAACAATTTGCTGGCGGCGGTGTTTTCGTCACACTACAATTTGAGTGTCTTCAAGGTTAGAGTGAATAGGCTCTTAATAAACTAGCGCGTTTTACCATTAACGATCGCATCACTGCTTACCATCAGACGGGATTGCGGTCAAGCGCTAGTTTATAATTTATAAAAAAAAAATGTATTTTGATCTATGAATGTTTTTGGTGTACAATAAAGAATATATAAATAGATAATAAATAATTAGTTTTTATATAATATGTATAAAAAAGAGATTGCGTAGGGTTAGAAAATTATCCAAAATAGTTTGCGTAGGCAAAGAACCAATTTTCTTCGAGACCGCCCCTCTTGAACGTCAAACAGTTTCACCACCAATAGGAATGCAGTGTAGGTGGCCACCTACACAAGGTAATATACATAAATGCAGACCTATAGTCGACCACTTTATCTTGGCATTTGATACCAGCTGGGCTTGCAAAGGTTTTATTAGACACACAAGTCTGTTACAGGGTTAGCCTATTATGTTCGTCTTGCTAGGAGATGGGTCTCATATCTGAGTGTAAGTGTGTGTGTGTGTGTGTGAGTGTCATCGATTAGCGAATATCATTTGTTTTTGAATCAGCCTCCGTGGCGTAGCGGTAGCGAACGCGGTCGTTGCGCAAGGAGGCGCGGGTTCGATCCCCGCACAGTGCAAATATTTGTATGCATGAATATGAATATTTGCACTGGTCTGGTCGTGCCTCGGAAAGCACGTTAAGCCGTTGGTCCCGGTTGCCATACAAATATCTTGTGGCAGTCGTTACGGGTTGTTGGAGCCCTCAAAAGTCCAAGAATTGGTCTAACTGCAATGCTTAGATATCGCCTTCGGGTTGTGGAGGTCAGACGGCTGTCGCTTCACGGAAAATATCGAAGTTTAGATAAAATCAGCAGTTAGACTGGTAAAGCGGACCCCAGACTCCAAAGCTGAAAAGCTACGGATGCAACTGGGATTAGCGCTGAGATGATGATGATGATTTGTTTTTGAATTCTTAGTTCTAGAACACGTGCTATCTCTCTCTACACGGTCATCATATTACGGGCTCGGAGTATTAAAATGCCGGTTAAGGGTTACGAAGTTTATTATCAATGAAGGTATTTTCGAAAAAAGGCAATGACAAGTAGACAAACAACAACACCACTGAAGTTACTTCACGTAGTCCTTGAAGTGCTCGTTGCAGTTGTCGCTTTGATCGCTTTTTCGTTATCGCTTGTTTCGCTTAGATAGTCAATTGCAGATTGACTCCCGCGCTGGTGTCACGCCGCTTTATATAGGCCAGCTAATCGAACATTCCAGATCTGTCTAGAAGTAATAATAATAACGCTTCATTTGGAGTACGTCCAACAGGTACCTACAGGTACTACATGGGAGACGAGTTTCTAGTAATTTCGATGTCGACACTTGTTGTCAATATTGATGAAACCTGTACGATTCGATTGGCCACCCTAAGTCTAGCAATGCGTTTTTATATCGTACCTCTACAATGCCTAGGTCTCAAAATATAGGGCTTAAAAGTTACGTACGGCTTGTCACGTTTGTCAATATTGATCCTAATGTCATTGACATAAGGTGCATTCGTAACAATATGATCTGACCAAGATCGTCTGGACTTTAAAAGACCCTTTGAGTTATTTTTGAACTAAATGCCGTCCTCACCTAGTTTTTAAAATATAATTGACATGTAATAGTGTTTGTACAAATCTGCTTGCAAAAATTAAACCATTTATCATTTCGATAAATGATTTTATTTATATAAATTTCCTCACGATGTTCTTTTACACTATTTGGACCGAAAATTCTAATATTTATTAACTTAAATATTGTAACTGTTGTCTGGGTAGAACTACAACCATCAATTAATTATCCCAGTCTAGTACATAGAACTTCAAGAGTTCAATACGAAGTTATAATACGCTCATAATTTAAATAAAACTTGTAGAAACGTGCTTACTCGGTATTTAGAATGTCATTGTTAGAAACTATATAAAATGGTGGCTAATAGCTATGGAAGCATTGAGGTTAATGGTAATTCAAATGTTCACAAACTAAACTTCAGTACAGTGCATCTTTATTTATTTCATTGAGAATCTTCTGCCCCAGAAGATAACTTTTAGTTCCATTAAACAAATAAAACATTCGCCCAGAGATTTCATGTCTGCATGATAATTATAATTAATTGAATATAACTTAATATACATAGCTTTTAGAGTCGGTAAACTTAAGTGGCAGTGGGCGGGGCACATTGCACGTAGAACCGATGGACGATGGGGTAGTAAGGTACCGGAAGACGCAGTGTAGGGAGGCCCCCAACAAGGTGGACCGATGACCTGGTGAAGGTACCGGGAAACCGATGGATGCGGGCAGCGCAAGACTGGTCATCGTGGAAAGCTTTCTTGGAGGCCTTTGCCCAACAGTGGACCTCTATAGACTGAGAAGAAGAAGAAGAACTTTGAAAATTAAACTTTTTAAATTCATTTATTTGAAAAAAAAAACAGCCCAGACTCAGCGCGGCAGTCAGTCTGCATTTGACTATCGAAGCGTAACAAGCGACAATCGAGAACATCTAAAGCGTCAACTGCAACGAGCACTTCACGGACCACGTGAAGTAACTTCTGTGGTGTTGTTATGTGTCTACGACACGGACTTGGTGGATACAAGAGAAGACTTCACTGCGATATCAGCTACGTTCTACTTGTCATTGTCTACTATCGACTGTACCATCGGTGTCAATAAACTTCGTAACCCTTAACCGGCATTATAATACCCCTAGCCCTCCTACAACTAATTCTGATATTGTGGCAAATTACTTTAATGTTTTCCCAAAACCCGTTCAGTAGCTTTTGCGTGAGACGGTAACAAAGATGACCAATATTCACGATTATAGGATTGTCTAATTTATACAATTTGGCGATTACGTTATCATGTTAAGTGACACCATACATTACGAAGCAGCCACAATAAAAATAATTAATAACAATTAACATTCTAGCCATGGGACCATTTTTCATTTTAGTATTAAATTTAAATTGTGATTATTTCGTAACAATATTATAAAGTTTCAGTTGACTTATTGATCCGTCTTTTTCAGCCTATATAGGTCCACTGCTGGACAAAGGCTTCTCCCAACGCTTTCTACGGTCATTGGTCTTGTGCTGCCCGCATCCATCGCCTTCCCGCGACATTCACCAGCTCATCGGTCCACCTTGTTGGAGGACTCCCTACGCTATGTCTTCCGGTACGTGGCCGCCACTCCAGAAGCTTACTGCCCCATCAGCGGCATCGGTTCTACGAGCAATGTACAACGCCCACTGCCACTTAATTTTAGCGACTCGAAGAGCTTTGTCGGTGATTTTGGTTCTTCTGCGGATCTCTTCATTTCTAATTCGATCGCGCAGAGAAACTCCAAAAGAGCAAAGAGGAGTTGAATTCGTGTAAATTTTTACTGTACCCTATGCTATTCCATTTCTTTTTTTTTTTGTTAATAATTTAATGTAATGTTCTGTGTTTTTATGTTACTTAATTTACATATATAGTAGGAAGTTTGCAAGCAAAGAAACTTACTGATAGTAAGTTAATGCTATCAGTAAGTTTCTTTGAAAAATGCTGGCTATTAGTAAACCCTAGTCTATTGATATCGTTATCAAAATATAAGACAAAATATAAAGTTGACGTTTGATATCCTTAATACTAACAATCTTTCGGTATGATATGACAAGTGATAACAAGCTTGTACAAGAACAAAAAAAGGGAAAAAACATTTGTTTAACCCAGCTCAAAACACACGTAATACAATAGATAGCAATGAATAAAAATCATATAGAAAATGTAATTACCGATGTAAGAAAAGAAAATAGCAGAAAAGGTTTTCAAAGACAAGGCCTACTGCCTTGCCTTTGACAAAACCAAGTTCCATATTGGAAAATATACCACTGAAGTGTGATGAAGAAATGTGTTTTTTTATAATCATAAACAAGTACTTGACCGCAGTCCCACCTGATGGTAAACAGAGATGCAATCGGTGATGGTAAAACGCCCTAGTCTATTAAGAGCCTCTTCACAAAAAAGGAAGGAAAGAAGACGGTAGTTAAGCGAGGTGATGCAATGTTAAACCCAACAACACGACCAACGATGCTGCACCAAATTGAGATTGATCTGGAGACCCACCACGTCCGAACTCCCGACACAACAACATTAGGCGCATCGTACCCAACACACATCGCAACAAAACTGCTCAGACCTGTCCTTCATACGCCTTCACCAGACATCACGACACGACGAATCGCTTGGCGGCAATACTTTGTCTGGTGGCTGGTAACTTCTGCCGACAGCCGATGTTATGGCCTGCCATCGATTACTATCGAGGATTTTATAAAATAAATAGAAAATGCTAGAGATCTGGTATTGTAGGTACATTACTGAGCAAAGGTCTCATGTTAGCTACCAGGGCACCGAGTTGTTTAAAAGAGATGCCGTGGCTCTGGCACACAGGCAAGTTGAGGAACACGGGTAAGTTTTAGTCAGTAAAAGTCTGCCAAGCCCTTCCTCCCGCTCAGAGTCATTAGGTGATTTTCCATCCGCAAAAATACTCCTTATGTCCACAAGAAAGCTCAAGGTCACTCAAAAGGGCAATGGAGAGGGGTATGCTTGGAGTTTCACTGCTTGATCAAATCAGAAATGAGGAGATCCGCAGAAGAACGAGAGTAACCGACATAGCCAGAAGAATTGCAACTCCAGTGGGCCGGGCCCATTGCCCGTAGGACCGATGCCCGATGGGCCCGATGGGTTCTCGAGTGGTGATCACGCACCGGAAGACGCAGCGTAAATAGGCCCCCGACAAGGTGAACCGACGACCTGGTGAAAGTCGCGGGAAAGCGCTGGATGCGGCAGACGCAGGACTGGTAGTCGTGGAGAACGTTGGGAGAGACCTATATCCAGTAGTGGACGTCTTCCCGCTGAAATGAATGAAAATAGCCCTCTTGGCATACAGAATGGGATCACACCTTTTCAAAACGCTTTCAGATTTGCCCCCCATTTGCAAATTGAAAATTTGTTGGTTTTCAACGATCGTTCATTCTATTTTTAGAAGGAAAATTAATCTACCACTGGAAAGTCGTAGTCTGGTATAAATTTGAAGCAAGTTCAGTGGGCGGGACATTAGAGCTGTAGGTCGCAAACTCGAACCCATATAGGTGCTTTCTTTAGTGTAGATATTTTTATCACAACTGCTCTTATACCGGTGAAGGAAATTATCTTGAACACATGTGACATCTACGCCGCCGCGCCGCCCGGTCCAATGTGCATTATTGGGCCGGGCGGCGTGGTAGATCACAAGCATCTCCCTCTAATGGAGACGAGGCCTGTGTCCTGTGTGCAGTGCGAACGTTAAAGGCTGATTATGAAGAATAGGGTATTTGACTAAAAAAAACTAATTAGTTCGTCAGTCAGATTTCCAAAAAATACTAGATACGTATTTTTTGTTTTATCAAAACAATAAAAATTGACAAATATAAAAGGCATTAAAGATCAGGAGTGGTGGCTGGTCACGTCACTGGTCGCTAAAAAGTGTAGCGTGCAGTGACGTCACACGAGTTTTCAACGCACTGTGTCGTCTTCATTTTTCGTTTATATGAAAAAAGAAAAAATACGTGTCTAGTATTTTTTGGAAATCTGACTGACGAACTAATTAGTTTTTTTAATCAAATACCCTATTACTAAATGTAATGATGTCGTATAATATAAGGAAGGACAGTTACACATAGTATGTTAGAAAGATAGAAAGAAAAATGCGTTTATTGACATTACAGCAGAAGCCATATTAGACTGCTTTGCTAGACTTGCCTTATAATGCCTAGCATAATTAAAATCCAACCTCTGTTCAAAGACGTACACTTACGACTATTTAAATGATAAAAATAGCTGGCCGCTCTGATTAACTCAAGACAATGTTTGTGTTCTTTCTCCAGAATTACTGACAGGTTATTCGTATATGAGTTTTTTTTTTTTTTATAAATTATAAACCAGCGCTTGACCGCAATCCCGCCTGATGGTAAGCAGTGATGCGATCATTTATGGTAAAGCGCGCTAGTTTATTAAGAGCCTATTCACTCTAGCTTTGAAGACACTCAAATTGTAGTGTGACGGAAACACCGTCGCTGGCAAATTGTTCCAGTCCCTCGATGTACGCGGTATAAAAGAGGAAGCAAAACGCTTCGTCCGGATCGCAGTGGTGTCAACAACGTAAGGGTGGAAACTCGCCATACGACGGGTCGTCCGATGGTGGAACGGAGATGGGGGAATTAAATCATGCAATTCTCTTGCACACTCACCAGAATGGCTGGCTACTCTACGTCTGTGCTCCAGGCTTTGGAGACCGTTTCGATTTAAGTCTGGGTCGCCAATCAGCCTCTTCGCACGCCTCTCCACTGAATCCAAAGTGGCACTTTGGCTTCACTTTTGCGAGGTGACATTTCGCAGCACCAGCCCAAATGTGGCTGCAGTACTCCACACACGAGCGGACCTGTGCTTTTTACAACATTATAATTGTTGTCGGACTGCTTTATATGTCAATAAAATTTCATTATTATTATAGTATTATCATAAACAGCCTGTATTCATAAAACCCAGTGGTTTTGGTTTTTTTCGGTGGTAGGCCATAACATCGGCCGCCGGCAGAATTTACCACCCACCGGACAAAGTCTTGCCGCCAAGCGATTTGTCGTGTTCCGGCATGATGTCTGGTGAAGCCGTACGGAGGACGGGTTTGAACAGTTGTGTTGCGATGTGTGCCGGGTACGATGCGCCAAATGTTGGTGTGTTGGGAGTTTGGTCGTGGAGGGTCTTCAGATAATCTCCCTTCGGCGCAGCATCGTTGGTCGTGTTGTTGGGTTTAACTTTGCATCATCTCGCTCAACTGCCGTCTTCCTTCCTATTGGCTCAGTTTTTCTGAGTGAATAGGCTCTTAATAAACTAGCGCGCTTTATCATCAACGATCGCATCTCTGCTTACCATCAGGCGGGATTGCGGTCAAACGTTGGTTTATAATTTATGTGTTGCTGGTAAAACGTGCTAGTTTATTAAGAGCCTATTCACTCTAGCCTTGAAGACACAGTTTAAACGTTTGTTAATACATCTATGATACAGCAGTAATCTCTAGTGTGTGGCAACGTTTTTTAAAAAACAAAAATTCCTATATTAAGTAAAAATGCCTGGAGCATAGACAGTAGCCAGCCTGTCGGTGTTCTATTGGATGCATTTTGGAGAGTGTGCGAGGGAATTGCATGACTTAGTTCCCCCATCGCTCCCCCTCCGTTCCATCATCGGACGACCCTTCGCATTACCGTATCTTTTATTTCGGTGATCTAGAAGTTTGATTTTATAACAGCTTCAAGGGATTGCAGGATTGAGGATTTCATATTAATTTCAAATTGATAACTCTACAGCGAGTAAATCACCGACCTCTGATTCGAAAATGATGTCATGGTCATGGCGGAGACCCTGGAAGACTTGGGCGAAATGCTTAGTGACCTCAACAGAACTTCCCAACAAGTGGGTCTAAAGATGAATATGGATAAGACGAAGATCATGTCAAATTCCTATGTCGCACCCTTTCCAGTTCTAGTTGGTTGCTCTGCACTCGAAGTTGTTGACGAGTGTATATACCTGGGACAATCAGTCCGACTTGGTAGATCCAACTTCGAAAAAGAGGTAACTCGTCGAATCCAGTTCGGCTGGGCAGCGTTCGGGAAGCTACGTTACATCTCATCGTGGTGCAAACGAAGGACGATGTGGCAGTAAGGTTCTGGAGCGCCGGCCACGTGCCGTCAGACGTAGCGTACGGAAGCCCCCAATAAGGTGGACCAATGATCTGGTGAAGGTCGCGGGAAGCCGATGGATGCGGGTAGCACAAGACCGGTCATTGTGGAAGGCCTTGGAGAGCAGGCTTTCTCCAGCCGTGGTCCACTATAGGCTGAAGAAAAAAGAGAAGATAACTCCACGCGTTCCTGAAAAAAAATAATCTTGACAGACGTACAACGAAGCGATGACAGGGTTCCGATTTCCTTTAAAGGTACGAAACAGAAAAAAGTTAGAAATAATAATGAAAAAGGCTCACCCTTTGGACCTTAATATATTTATGAGCAAAAATTCTATTAAATAAAACAGAGCCGTGTACACATAATCCACTTTACATAAATCCAACAAAAATATTATGAGAACATATGCATACATGGTACACGCATGGAAATCATTTCAGCTATCTAAAAAACAAAGGGAAATTGGTTTACCTGAGTAGGCATTTTTGTCTATGTAAACTTATTACAAGCTAATGTACAAGACGCCTTGTGATTTTGGCTCGGTTTCTAATAAATTGTATTATTTTAAATACCTGATGGGTTGTGGATTGTAGAGCGTTAACGGCAAAAAGGTATTATTTTATTCTGGCTGACACAAATAAGGTTTATACTAAAGGGTGCTTTTCAGTCATGGCTCAAATATTCTGTATTCGATTTGATTTTAAAAATGGGTTTTTTTTTTATAATTACAAACTAGTGCTTGACCGCATTCTCGCCTAGTTTATTAAGAGCCTATTCATTAAAAAAACTGAGTGAATAGTGTTACGGATGCACCTTATGTCAATGGCATAAGGTTCAATATTGCGTGACATGCAGTACCTAACTTTAAACCAAACCTAGGCATTGTAAAGGTACAATATAAAAACGCATTGCTAGACCTAGTATGGCCTATCAAATGGTACAGGTCTCAAAAATTTTGTCAGCAAAGTGTGGACATCGAAATTTCCAGAAACTCGTCTCCGGTGAATTACCGTAAGTACCTACTCAATGTGCTCGAAGTTATGCGCTATTATTATTACGTCTAGATGAATCTGGAATGTTCGATCAGTTGACCTATATAAAGCGCAGTCAGTCTGCATTCGACTACCGAGGCGAAAACAAGCGACAGTTAACAAGCGATAATTAAGGAAATCTATAGTGACAACCCAACGAGAAATTTGACGACTACGTGAAGTAACGTCTGTAGTGTTATTGTGTGTGTACTACACTGACTTCGTCCGAAGTCTTCCATTAACTCTCAAAGGGAAGACTACAGCACGACATCAGCTACGTTTTACTTGTCATTGCCTACTACCGACTGTACCTTCGTTGCCAATAAACTTCAAAACTCTTAACCGGCATTTTAATACCCCCAGGCCGTAACAATAGGAAAGAAGACGGCAGTTGAACGAGGTGATTCAATGTTAAAACCAACAACACAACGATGCTGCGCCAGAAGGAGATTGATCTGAAGACCCTCCACGACAAAACTCCCAACACAAAAACATTTGGCGCATCGTATCCGACTTCAACTGCTCAGATCCGTCCTCCGTACGACCGCCAGACTTAATGCCGGAACACGACGAATCGTTTGGCGGTATGACTTTGTCTGGTGAGTGGTTACTTCTGCCGGCAGCCGATGTTATGTCTTACCACTGAGCAATTTACAGTCGCCAATTTACATGGCAATACTGCTATCTAGCGATTTTCTGTGACCTGTTAAAATCGATATGGTCCTAGTATCAAACAAAGATGTAGCTATACAGGTTGAATAGCGCTATCCTTTTTACACAACGGTTTAATGACGGTTTTATGGTTCAGAATCTAGTCACAGTCTCATTTCGATGACAAACAAATGTCAAAATATTGGAAAATTACACGTGTTTTATACAGATTTAGACAGATCAGAGTGTCATCATCATCAACCTTTTTATCGTCCCACTTCTGGGCACAGGCCTCCTCTCATACACAGAAAGATTGAGCGTAATCACCACGCTTGCTCAATGCGGATTAAAGAATTAAAGTCCAGGTTTCCTCAAGATGTGTTCCTTCACCTTGTAATCAGTCGTTGGTGTCCAAAATCTACTTAGAA
Organism: Sesamia inferens; assembly: GCA_037179545.1. Taxonomy (NCBI): domain Eukaryota; kingdom Metazoa; phylum Arthropoda; class Insecta; order Lepidoptera; family Noctuidae; genus Sesamia; species Sesamia inferens. The sequence continues at coordinate 6,369,787 of CM073935.1, read as the reverse complement.
GTACATATAACTTCGAAAAGTGACTTTGATACTTGCCTGACCTGGATTGGAACCTGCACACTTATACTTAAGAGGCTGGCGTTTCAACCACTAGGCCACCAGACTGTGACATCATCAAATCAAGTTTTACCATATTTCTATGTCGCGTCCAACTGGTTATTAACAAGCCATTTAGTTAATCGTTTAGGCTTTTATGGGCTAACTGTTTATGTTGGAATTGTAACTCGTGTGAGACGTGTTGTCGGTGTAACTAAGCCAGGGCACCCGACCAAATGGGTTCTGTTATTTATTTATTTATTTGGACTTCTGACAGAGAAAACACCTTATATGCTAGAAAATATAAATAACAGGATGTGACCTTGTGCTTCTCCACTTATAAGAAGTCACAGCATGCAAATAATAATATAACAGCATGAATACAAATTGTTAACGTTGTATCAACTTAAATTTTAAAACAATTATATATTAAACAATTATATAAAATATAAAAAAAAATATATTAAACAAAAAATTCCATTACAACACAATAATAAAATTTGTTAAAAAAAAGAAACAATAACAAGCATTTTCTTAATTATGTCAAATAGTGATAATGAAATAAAGTTAACATTAGATAAATTGAGAAGAAAGTAAAACAATAAAAAAAAAGGTGTGTGGCACTCGGAGACTGCCGCGGTAAAGCTATTGCATAGCCTTTTTTTATCAACTATAACTTGCAATTATAATTATTTATTTATTTTATTTATACAGTAATTTTTCCTTTGTTTTTTTTTTCTTTGATATCAATTCAAGTTTTCTTTCTGTTTTGTAATTTATTTATTTTTTACCAGCAACGTCATCAAAAGAGTACGAAAAATGGTGACGATTAAGCGACTAAACTATATTCAATGTTTTCTGTTCGACTTTGATAAAGAGATAGAAAGAAGCTAAGCAATAGCTTAAAAATGACGTCATGTTCGTTATCACACCCATGTCAGAATGTCATGAAATATGATGTCGGTCATCTTGGATTTCAAAAATGAAATCATTTTCGTGATCAGCACCCTGAGTTTTGGCGGGAAAGTCAAGCTGAGTGTCACGCTCGTTTTTCATTGAACTTTTAAAATTATTTATAGTGTTGTTTACTAAATAAAAGTGCGTGATTTATGTAGTAAAAATTGCATTTAGTAAATAGTTCATAAAGAACAGTGAAATATCGCTGCATAGTGGCCACATCATGACTTTGTCCCAAACCTCACTCGTAAGACGGGTCACGCGGCCGTCTTTTTCGACATGAATAATTCATAATTACGTGGCATTGGCTAAATGCACAAACCGTGCGAAGCCAAAAAATAAAGAAATAAAGAAAAAACCCATGAAATCTATTATATTATCACTCGAGTCAGTAAGCATGTAAAATGAGAAAACTAACATAGAACGATCTGTGTGAGAACTAAACGATTACTATTACACAACAACACTGATACCTTTGAGAAAGCGGACTTCCTCTACAATAGGGCTATTCCTCCGTAAGGTCTGTCTATGCTATTACTTATAATCTCTGTCATTGTGTGCTGTTTCGGTGCAATCGCAAGACCGGCCGGGCACTGAGGGGCAGGCAAGACAGCTATAGTATCCTTATGACTACACCAACTGGTATTTCGTTGACTCGGAAACGGCGCACAGGGAGCACCACGAAATATACTCAAAGACTCCGAGGTTCTTTTTCAATATACCCCACTGTTTTGTCGTGGTGGCCTAATGGTTAAAACACCAGCCTCTCAAGTATGAGTGCGCGGGTTCGATTCCAGGTCAGGCAAGTACCAATGTAACTTTTCTAAAGTTATATGTACTTTCTAAGTATATCTTGGACACCAATGACTGAAGGCGAAGGAAAACATCTTGAGGAAACCTGGGCTTTATAAGTCTGAAATCGCCAACCCGCATTGAGCAAGCGTGGTGATTACGCTCAATCCTTCTCTGTATGAGAGGAGATCTGTGCCCAGCAGTGGGACGATAAAAAGGTTGTTGATGATGAACGGCGTCGGTGTCGAATTATTTGTTATCAAATTAATATTTTCGAGCTGATCTTTAGTAACATAATCACTTCTGATTGCGTTAACATCTGACCGTAGATTTAATAAATCCTTCATCAACTTCTTTACGTACGTTCTACGTAGTCAAAGCAAACTGGTGGCAATTTGTGAAGGTCATATGCCACAAAAACTGGGATTGTTCGGGATCCGTGATTTTAAACACCGTAATCGTATATTTTAGGTCTTTCTGCTTTTTGTTCTTACGCCTCGATACATGTTTTAGTCTTGTCTTCGTAGAAACAAACAATAACTTTTTTGCCTCATCAATGTCTTCCTCAGAAAAAGCCGACGAGCATATTTTTATTAAACTTTCGTTGTTTCGTTTCGGAGATAACAATATTACAACTCGTACACTTAAATGTACTCGTATTAACACTGTTCACCGACATCTTTCTGTAATATTTTATTTAATAAAAACTTCAACTTCAACTCTTGATCTGGTTCCTGTGGATAGATACCACAATTTTGCCAATAACACGTGTAACAAATTATAGAAATTCTTTAAAAAAATATTTCACAATAATGGCGGATATCGCCAATAACAGTTGAAAAAACAGCCGCGTGAGCACTTTTTACTCTATAAAATCACGCGCTTTTATTTAGTAAACAACACTATAAATAATTTAAAAGTCCAATGAAAAATTAGCGTGACATTCATCTTAGCTTTTCCGTTAAAAAAAAGCTATTTTATAAAAACACTACTAAATTAATTTGAATAAAAGTAGTTAATAATTAATTATATGAAAAGTTTTTAAGGTAGCCATGACAACGTCGATGACGTCTATGACATATCTCTATAGAAGACCTATTTCAGAGAGAAAATTAATCGCAAGTTTAGCACATCGCGACTATCAGTAACATGGCAAGTGTGTAGAACTGAGTTCGCGCCCTGCAATATGCATGCTCTTTTTGAAAATCTATATAAATTGTTTTCAAAAGATGTAGTCGCACGCACACAAACATACCGTGCCGAAGACTGCCGAACTGAAACGACGTTAGACGATGTACGGCCTTCAAGCCACACCTGCGTGCCCGTCGGAGTGGGGAGCGTGAGGTTTTTTCGTTACGGAATTTCTGGATTCGGTCCCCGCGCTCAAGGCCCGCGATAGAAGCTATGCAATAGCTTAAAATTAAATTATAATAGACAATGGAATTACAGTAATACAAAATTAACTGTTATAACTGCGATCAAGCGCGTGTTAAACAATATGTAAAGAAAACCCTGTCCGATCCGTGAAGGTATTGTCAGGTATCGATAACTGATTCTAATAATACCTACAAAGCCGGGCTAAATTAAAAAAAAAATACCCCTAAATATAAATATTATTTCGCAAAAGGAGGTAACTTAATACATGTGTGGTAAGCAATACATGCGCGGCCGAAGGGGGGCAGGGCACGCAGCACGCGGTCGTATCGCTCATAGTAATACGATCGAAAAAGGTGTTATTACTTTTTTAAAAATTTCGAATTTTTCGGGAAGTTGGAATTAATTCCCGGAAAAAATCAAGATTATTTCAAAATTCATTAGTATGGTGATTATGTAAAATTTCATATTTAATTTGGTCATGTGTTTACCTAACCTTTATTATCCTTATGTTTCGGAGGGGATTTTCTTTACATATTTATGTGCAATTTTAAGGTTCTAGAAAATGACTTGGTGCTTTTTAAGTGGTAATTTTTTTGTTAAAGAACTAAAAATTTCAATTTAATAAAAAATATTTAGACAAAACAAAAAAAATACCAACTGACTAAAAAAAAAAAAAACACTACATCATCTTAACCTATATGGGTGCAAAGTTCTCATCAATATAAATGAATTTAATCGAAACACAAAGTAGCGAAAAAAACACAACAGATTCCGACGAATTGAGATCCTCCTTCTTTATTTAAAGTCGGTTAAAAATCCACAATAAAAAACAATTTCATGTTGGCAAATTCAATGGCCAATCCCTCGAAAAATTGTATCGGTCCTTATACTAAACATTCCTTATATCTCGACCTGAACGTGTAAATAATGGTCACCCTTTCACACACTAAGCGAAGCAACAGCATCTAAACATCACGAAGAGCACGTGTGTGTTATTGCCTTCAAAGAAAACAACATAACAAACCACTATTAAATTTATCTTTCCTCTACAAAAGGAAAACTTTTAATAAAACAACCATAGAGCACGGAAATCCGCCCCGGTATTCAGAGACGGCATAATTAGTCTATAATTTAAGTTGTTTATTTCAAAACAAAAATAAAAAAGATGGCCGCAGCTCATTTAAATAAATAGGAATTTGCACTAACAATTAATATTTATATATTCACTCATGAATTGTTTAGTGTTTAAAAAAATCTTATAACATTCGTAAACTAATAAACATAAAAAGTAGCTTGGTTTTTAAACCAAAATTACGGGTAAAAATTAATGTACCTCAAAATTACGTCGTTTATTTGCAGGCCTTTTCCCAACTATATTGACGTCATCACAACTAAAAAGTGTAAAATATATTTTTTTTATAAAACAAAAAAAAAAATTGACTTCAAAAAGTTTTTACCTTAATTAAGTGATATACCATTCACAAAACATTCACAGCCATTTCATAATCACATCAAATGTCAAATGACTTTGAATTTTTGGTTCCAGTACATGCCGGTTTTTTTAAGCTATTGCATAGCTTCTATCGCGGGCCTTGAGCGCGGGGACCGAATCCAGAAATTCCGTAACGAAAAAACCTCACGCTCCCCACTCCGACGGGCACGGTGGTGTGGCTTGAAGGCCGTACATCGTCTAACGTCGTTTCAGTTCGGCAGTCTTCGGCACGGTATGTTTGTGTGCGTGCGACTACATCTTTTGAAAACAATTTATAGATTTTCAAAAAGAGCATGCATATTGCAGGGCGCGAACTCAGTTCTACACACTTGCCATGTTACTGATAGTCGCGATGTGCTAAACTTGCGATTAATTTTCTCTCTGAAATAGGTCTTCTATAGAGATATGTCATAGACGTCATCGACGTTGTCATGGCTACCTTAAAAACTTTTCATATAATTAATTATTAAGTACTTTTATTCAAATTAATTTAGTAGTGTTTTTATAAAATAGCTTTTTTTTTAACGGAAAAGCTAAGATGAATGTCACGCTAATTTTTCATTGGACTTTTAAATTATTTATAGTGTTGTTTACTAAATAAAAGCGCGTGATTTTATAGAGTAAAAAGTGCTCACGCGGCCGTTTTTTCAACTGTTATTGGCGATATCCGCCATTATTGTGAAATATTTTTTTAAAGAATTTCTATAATTTGTTACACGTGTTATTGGCAAAATTGTGGTATCTATCCACAGGGACCAGATCAAGAGTTGAAGTTGAAGTTTTTATTAAATAAAATATTACAGAAAGATGTCGGTGAACAGTGTTAATACGAGTACATTTAAGTGTACGAGTTGTAATATTGTTATCTCCGAAACGAAACAACGAAAGTTTAATAAAAATATGCTCGTCGGCTTTTTCTGAGGAAGACATTGATGAGGCAAAAAGTTATTGTTTGTTTCTACGAAGACAAGACAAAAACATGTATCGAGGCGTAAGAACAAAAAGCAAAAAGACCTAAAATATACGATTACGGTGTTTAAAATCACGGATCCCGAACAATCCCAGTTTTTGTGGCATATGACCTTCACAAATTGCCACCAGTTTGCTTTGACTACGTAGAACGTACGTAAAGAAGTTGATGAAGGATTTATTAATTCTACGGTCAGATGTTAACGCAATCAGAAGTGATTATGTTACTAAAGATCAGCTCGAAAATATTAAATTGATAACAAATAATTCGACACCGACGCCGTTCATCATCAACAACCTTTTTATCGTCCCACTGCTGGGCACAGATCTCCTCTCATACAGAGAAGGATTGAGCGTAATCACCACGCTTGCTCAATGCGGGCTGGCGATTTCAGACTTATAAAGCCCAGGTTTCCTCAAGATGTTTTCCTTCGCCTTCAGTCATTGGTGTCCAAGATATACTTAGAAAGTACATATAACTTTAGAAAAGTTACATTGGTACTTGCCTGACCTGGAATCTAACCCGCGCACTCATACTTGAGAGGCTGGTGTTTTAACCTCTAGGCCACCACGACAAAACAGTGAGGTATATTGAAAAAGAACCTCGGAGTCTTTGAGTATATTTCGTGGTGCTCCCTGTGCGCCGTTTCCGAGTCAACGAAATACCAGTTGCTGGAGTCATAAGGATACTATAGCTGTCTTGCCTGCCCCTCAGTGCCCGGCCGGTCTTGCGATTGCACCGAAACAGCACACAATGACAGAGATTATAAGTAATAGCATAGACAGACCTTACGGAGGAATTGCCCTATTGTAGAGGAAGTCCGCTTTCTCAAAGGTATCAGTGTTGTTGTGTAATAGTGATCGTTTAGTTCTCACACGGATCGTTCTATGTTAGTTTTCTCATTTTACATGCTTACTGACTCGAGTGAGTTCTTATCGGTCACCACGCTCAAAAAGTGTAACTTGAATTAATATCAAAGAAAAAGAAATACTGCATAAATAAAATAAATAAATAATTATAATTGCATAAATTGATACAAAATGCTATGCAATAGCTTTACCGCGGCAGTCCCCGAGTGCCACACGTCTTTTTTTATAAATAATTATAAACTAGCACTTGACCGCAATCCCGCCTGATGGTAAGCAGTGATGCGATCGTTGATAGTAAAGAAGCGAAACGCTTTGCGTAGTGGTGTTAACAACGTAAAGGTGGAAAGTTGCCGTACGACGGGTCGTCCGATGGTGGAACGGAGATGGGGGAATTAAATCAATTCCCTTGCACACTCACCAGAATGCATCCTATAGAAGACCGAAAGGCTGGCTACTCTACGCCTGTGCTGTAGGCTATGGAGACCGTTTCGAGTTAAAAAGGTTAGGTATAGGCCTAGGTTAGCCTAGGTTTCCTCGTGACGAGAGTGCATGGGAGGCTGCCGCCTCCTTCTGCGAGACCGTCCTCTTGCAGAAGGAGGCTGCGGAGAGGGAGCGGGAAGAGGATGCTCTTGCCGCTCCCCTCCGGCATAGACGGGCGGGGCGAAGAAGGCGGGGGACGAACCCCCGTCTCCTTTAGCCCCGGAGTGTGACCAGCGTGTGTGGGTAGCCCCCGCACGCGCATTGCACTGGTCACCACGTCTGAGGATTACTCCGGTACCCGGGTAATCCTCCCTTGGCACGGGAACCGGCCTTAACAAGGCCGGTAAGCCTCAGGGCTTACCGGCCTTGTTAAGGCCGATCCCGTGACACTCTCAACGCAGGCCTTGAGGGTAACCGAGTGGTTTTAGTGGGTATTCCCGGCTTCGGCCGGGCGAGTCCCACACACGCCCGTCGCCTAGCTAGCGGCGGGTATGGTGCGTAAAGGCATTTAAACCCGTAAAAAAAAATGGTTTCCTCGTGATATTAATTTTCACAGTTTTAGGGAGCAGTGGTGATGAAATAATATAGGTAGACAAAGCGAGAGAAACAACAAATCAATGATCAGCACAGACATTATATTACATCCCTTGTGACACGCTTCATTTGTGTGGAAAACGTTAACAATGGTAGGTAGTTGTTCCGTGTCTGGGTCCTCATCATCATGAACTTTCTTATCGTCCCACTGCTGGGCACAGGTCTCCTCTCATACAGAGAAGGATTGTGCGTACCTAATCACCACGCTTGCTCCATGCGGGTTGGGGATTTCAGACTCTAGAAAAGTTTCATTGGTACTTGCCTGACCTGGAATCGAACCCGCACACTCATACTTGAGAGGCTGGTGTTTTAACCACTAGGCCACCACAACGTTTTTCACGCTACTTTTACTTTTTTACGCTATTTGTGTATGTAAGCTTCAAATGATTGTAAAATGGGTGTAATTCTTGGTGTGTGGCAACGTTATATTTAAAAAAAAAGCCGCCTCTAACAGTAACCACTGAGATGTCTCCATATTCTGTGGTAGCAATAATGTCCATCGAAACAAAATACATCAAGTTAAAGTTAACACAACAGCACTGTAAAGATTCAATATCTAATAACACAGTAATATAGAACACTAGAAGCTGATCGGTTATCGCAGTTTATGAAATTGTGTGCTATTGATATAACTTTATGGGATACCAAACGGACTACCAAATGGACTCCATATTGTTCGGACATAGACTGAAGAATACCTTTGTGTTAAAAGTTTCTCTGCTCTCAAACCTCTCTCTCTCTGCTCTCAAAACAGTGAATGAGATTGTAAGGAATATATCATAGAAAAGCCACACTTGTGCTGGTGCTGCAAAATTCCACCTGGCTACTTTGGATTCAGTGGAAAAGCCTGCGAAGAGATTTAAGTAAAAACGGTCTCCAAAGCCTGGAGCACAGGTGTAGAGTAGCTAGCCTTTCGGTGTTCTATAGGATGCATTTTGTTGAGTGGGCGAGGGAATTGCATGATTTAATTCCCCCATCGCCATTCCAACATCGGACAGCCCGTCTTACGGCGAGTTTTCACCCTTACGTTGTTAACACCATTACGATCCGGACAAAGCATTTCGCCTCCTCTTTTATACCGCATACAGTGGAGGACTGGAACAATTTGCCAGCGGCGGTGTTTCCGTCGGACTACAATTTGAGTGTTTTCAAGGCTAGAGTGAATAGGGTCTTAACAAATTAGCGCGCTTTACCATCAATGATTGCAATGCTTACCATCAGGCGGGATTGCCGTCAAGCTTCAAACAAAGGTCAACTTTCAAAACATATTACACTCAACACTTCTTACTACACTACAGAATAGTAGTGCCTCTTTTATATATCTACCTTTCATACCAGTATGATGTTTCACTGAATTCATTACGTCAGATTTTGTGTGCACGGGACCACAATAATGAGCCACTCTGCCCAGCTTTGCATGTCACACACCGCGTTCAAGAAAAACTAGCAAACAGTTAAGTCCTTTGGGAAATTCCCAGTAAGAAGTTTTGCTTCCAAATTAAAATAATTTTCGTAAAACAAACTCTTGGACTTCTGTTATGAATTACTTAATTGGACTTGGATGTAGTTTAAATGGTTTTAGAGATGAGGTTTTTGTTAGAGAACTCAACTGAGCAAGTACTTAGAATAGAATACTCTTTATTATGTACACCATAGAGCGATCTTTTACAGACAACCTTTGTTTGGAACACTAAGGGGAAGGAAAGAGAAAAAAAAAATAAGTGCACAAACAGTAGTCTACAGTGTACTGTTTACATAGATTATCCAATAAACATAACGCCCTGGTCGGGAGACCACATCAAACTCCCAGCCACCGTAGGCGCGGGCCTGCGGGCGGTGAGCAGAGGGCAGCTCGCCGCCTGGTAAGGACCAGGCCCAAGTCGACGGCGCGTCGTATTTCACGCACGCCTCAAAGAGATGTCAGCACATCGTGACGGGATCCACAAAGACCGATGCCTCCAGGGTCAGGGTTGCTTTGGCCCTGGCCGTCGCACAGGCAAGTGAAGAAACACGGGTGGGTTTTAGTCAGTGAAAGTCTGACACGCCCTTCCGCTCCGCCCAGAGCCCGAGAAGTCATTTGATGATTTCCCTTCCCAAAAAAAAAGAAAAAAGGCTAGTCCTTCGTAAACATATGCAATTCCACGGAAACATTCATATTTTCATTATTGTTTAATCCATTTGTTTTTACTTATATGGTCTGAGAAAATTCTCACAATGGTCCTGTTTTTTATTAAAATGTTAGAAAATGCTAATCCCAGACGGCCAATCCTGAAATCGTTAAGACAAGTTTTACGGAGAACTTTGTGCATTTATAAATACTGTTTCTTATACTTTTAAATTGAATTAGAAGTAGTATTCAACAGTGCACTAGAAGTGCTTCAATAACAACTTCGTACCAGAGATCGTCAAAGTAGTTTAAACAAGCAAGCTGTAATAGAATAGAATACTCTTTATTATGTACACCATATAGATTACAGAACATAAATATGCAGATTTTACAAAGGGTGACTCAATGAGCGGTCTTATCGCTAAGAGCGATCTTTTACAGACAACCTTTAGATGGAATATCAAAGTGTAGGAGATCAGCAATATAATCGTAATGGGCCAGCCATATCAGTCATAAAACCGGTGGCTGTTTGAATAGGCTCTAAACAGCGTCTTCTTCTTCTTTTTCTAGGCCTATTTCCTATTCCCCCTACTGCTGGACAAAGTCCTCTCCCACGGCTTTGCATGATGGCCGGTCTTGTGCTGCCCGCGTCCGTCAGCTTCCCGCGACCTTCACCAGGTCATCGGTCCCCCTTTTTGGGGGCTCCCTACGCTGCGTCTTCCGGTACATGGCCGCCACTTCAAAACCTTACTGCCCCATCGGCCATCACTTCTACGAGCAATGTGCCCGCCCACTGCCACTTAATTTTAGCGACTCGAAGAGCTACGTCGGTGACTTTTATTCTTCTGTGGATCTCCTTATTTCTGATTCGATCGCGCAGAGAAACTCCGAGCATAGCTCTTTCCATTGCCCTTTTGTGTGAATTTGAGCACAGCGTAAGTAATATAATCTAATAATTCCACTGCTGAGACACAAGCCTCCTTTCTGTAAGAGAAAGTTGGCTGTAATCCACGACACAAAACAATAGCAATAGCATAGCATAGAACAAGTCCCCTTACAATATTTTCCTTCGTCCCTTTGAGAATAGGGCCCCAATTCTGTAAGGTACACAAATTTTCAATAATGTGAAAAGAATCATTGATTTTTGGTATTCTACAACTTGCTTATGACCGTGTCATTGAAAAGCCATATTGGTATTATTAGGCTGGTGGTAATAAAATTATTTACCCAAGATTTCTCTTAAGTTTGAGCACCAGCCATCCCGAGGAGGCCCAAAGTGGCGTGCTGGCACTAATCGAGGGTTGCGGAGGCATTATTTATTCTTGCGACCCCCATCTTAGGTGTAAGATGAAACACTGGGGTAGTTTTTGGGTAGTAAGACTGACAGACCCCACTGCTCACAACAGGGCAGTGAATATCCATGAGGATTTTCCACCCTAACCACCAGCCATCCCTTTACTCCAACGGCTCTAAATAACTCATCATTTCAGCGGAAAGACGTATTACAGCTGGACATAGACCTCCCCCAAGGATTTCCACGACGACCGGTCCTGCGCCTCCCGCATACAGTGGCTTCCCGCGACCTTCACCAGGTAGTCGGTGCACTTTGTCAAGGGCCTACCCACACTGCGTCTTCCGGTGCGTGGTCGCTAAATAACTACTTCTTCCATTATTTTCTCCGCAGTCGCTAAACGCATGTAGCTCGTGGCCCGACAGGTTAGACACACGTAGTGTCCGAATGTCACTCACATGAAACAATACAAGACTTCTGCTGTTATACACACTGGACAACGCTGGCGTCGCGTATTGCATTGAATAGCGTTAGCAAAACAGTCGACCTTTTTACAATACTATTATTGAAATGAAGTTATTTAAGTCGGCCTTTGATAGGAGTAAACGGGTAGAAATCAAATTCAAATTTAGTTGTACAAAGAGATGTTACAACACGATGGTATTAAGTGACAAAACTATGTTCTGTCACTATGTGGAATGCGTACAATATTATTTACCCATGAATTAGTCACATAAAATCAAAATCTAAAATCATTTATTCACATTAGGCTGCGAATCAGCACTTTTTGAACGTCAATATTATATAAGACAGTCTCCCCCAAACGCTCGCCCTTCGCCACTTAATAGTACTTTCGCTGGGAAGAAAATGTAGCGGAACAAAACTCCCCAGCAGCACAGCTGTCTGTTCATTAAAAAAAAAACACATGACTTTATACAATACTATGTAGGTGCAGTAATGAACACAAGAAAACACAACAACAATGAAATTATTTATCATATGCCAGCTAGCCACGCCAAAATACCAGCAAAGCAAAACCAAAAATAAAATATCATTAAAATGGAAATGTAAATAAGTAAAAACTTATTCCCTAAATAAAACCCCAGGTATAAGGCCTCTACCTCGAATTTTGTGGGCAGCGGGGCGGCGGTGGCGGCGGCGAGTGAACGGCAGGATCTTATGCGTAAAATCAAACGGACCGGTTGTTCTCGAAAACAGCGGCGCGGCAGCGGGGCGGTGGCGGGCAGCGAGCGGTGTACTTCTTGCGCTCGAATCTGCGTCTAATCCACTCCCTGATGTTTCGCAGTCACGATTTTCTCTTTCATCCAGCTCGCCTCTTTCCTTCTATTTGTTCTTATTTTGTTATTTAGTGCACCTTAAAAAGCTCATTTTGTAGTTGTTGCCGAAAAGGGCTATACAGTATGTTAAGAAAACCCTGTCCGACCCATAAGGATAATAAAGGGTAAGTAAACACATGACCAAATATAATATAAAATTTAAGGTAATCATCATAGTACCAATACAAATGAATTATGAAATAATCTTTTTTTCCCGCGAATTAATTTTAACTTCCCCGAAATTTGGTAATTTTTAAAAAAGTGACAACACCGGTATTATTATGAGCGAATAGTGATGCGACCACGTGCCGCGTGCCCTGCCGCCCGCCCCCGCGGAAAGGTGCTTAGCGCACATTTATTAAGTTACCTCTTTTTGCGAAATAATATTTATTTTTAAGGGGATTTTTTTTTAAGTTTTGCCCGGTTTTGTATCCATTAGTAGAATCAGTTATCGATACCTAACAACACCTTCACGGGTCGGACAGTGTTTTCTTAACATACTGTATAAGCTTCCTTATAAGCTGTATAAGCTAACTTCAAGCTTGAAGGAAAAGCAATGTTGGGTGATCGAGACCCCTCCATGCTTTGAAAAGCACGTCACGCCGTTGATTCGGTTTTCATTCGTGTCATCATGATCAACATCAACCTTTTTATCGTCCCACTGCTGGGCACTGGCCTCCTCTCAGCGCGATTTGGCGATTTCAGACTTAAAGTCCGGGTTCATTCATGTGTCAATTCATTATGGCTAGCCAGAAATCCGAAACTTTGGTAATCAGTCTTATTGAGGAGTATCGTGTCACCCAAATACAGGGCTGTAGAAGTACTCGCTCCATGCTGAATACTGGTTCGGCTACATTAGCTTAAACTAGAAGACAAACCCATTTTTTTTATATCCCTACATTTTATAAAACAAAGTCACTTTCTCTTTCCGTATGTCCCTTTGTATGATTAAATCTTTAAAACTACGCAACGGATTTGGATGCGGTTTTTTTTAAAGATAGCGTGATTAAAGGATTAAAGATAAAGGTTTATATTTATAATCATCGTCATCATCATCATCATCATCATCATCATCTCAGCCTTAATCCCAGTCGCATCCGAAGCTTTTTTTTTTCAGCTTTGGAGTCTCGGGTCCGCTTTACCAGTCAACTGCTGGTTTTGGCTAAACTTTGATATTTTCCGTGAAGCGACTGCCGTGTGACCTCCACAACCCGAAGGCGATATCGAAGCATCGCAGTGAGACCAATTGTTGGACCTTTGAGGGTCTCAACAGCCCGTAACGACTGCCATTAGATGTTCATATGGCAATCGGGACCAACGGCTTAACGTGCTTTCCGAGGCACGACTAGACCAGTGCAAATATTTATATTCATGCATACAAATATTTGCACTGCGCGGGGATCGAACCCGCGCCTCCTTGCGCAGTGGCCGGGTCCGCTACCGCTACGCCACAGTATAATAACAACCATTAAATAGTGGAGAAATACTATTATTTTTGTGGTTTAAATGCGATGTCGTAAATAATTACATTTTTTCCGCGTTTGTAGTGAAACGCAGGCTGAACCCTACGAGATTTATCAAAATAGTGTACTTAATATTGTACACATTGAAAAGGTCTACAAAAAAGTCCACGATGGTAAATATCAATCTCTTATGGATAACATTTTAGTAACATTTTTGTCATTTACTTTTTATGACAAATACCAGCTAATTTTCGAAGCGCTTTTAACCAATACAGCATCAATCCTTACCAATTTAATACCTTAAATACATGGTTGATTTAATATAGATCTATATCGCCTTTTACAGAATATGATTTAAGTGAATATTTTCGAAGATATTACAGATTTAAAAATTGCGGGGCGTCGCGTATGCGGTGGTACATAGCGCGACGTTCGCAGCGGTTTTTTATACAACGTTCACAGTTTTTCTGCAGTGTATTTAGTAGGTATCAGCATTGCACCCGTGCGAAGCCGGGGTGGGTGCCTAGTAAATTATAAACCAGTGCTTGACCGTAATCCCGCCTGCTGGTAAGCAGTTATACAATCGTTGATGGTAAAGCGCGCTAGTTTATTAAAAGCCTATTCCCTGTAGCCTTGAAGACACTTAAATTGTAGTCCGACGGAAACACCGCTGCTTACAATTTGTTCCAGTCCCTTGATGTACGCGGTATAAACGAGGAAGCGAAACGCTTCGTCCGGATCATAGTCGTGTTAACAACGTAAGGGTGGAAACTAGCCGTATGATGGTGGAACGGAGATGGGGGGATCTGGTTCAGCTATATCAGGCTAAACTAGAAGCCGGCCCGGCGGATGATTCACGTTAAAAAGGGAATAGGTCGTAACGATCCTGTTACATTTTTTTTTAATTTTTACTTTGCTTTTGCTGTGTCCTTACACGGTCCATATTTTTGTACCTAGCTTAAAGCCCTGTGTAACAACTTTCTGACAATGTAGAACGCAATAAATGAATATGAATAATATAGAATCTTTTGCGGCTTCATGAAATTTGATCTCGAAAAACAGTAACATTATTCAAGATGGTGGCTATATGTCATATAAGAAGCACTCATCTCTCTACGTAAGATCAGCTTTGTATGGGTGTGACTGATTTCGCGCACAGGAGTTTCAACGCACCGCTTTGCGCCTAGAGTTCAAAATCCGACAGTGATTTTCAACGTGCTATAATGCATTATGTTGGATTTATAGTGCTCGGTTCAACATCTAGAGTAGAAAATCCAGTGCCAGCATCGACTACTATAAAAAGTAGTGATTTGTATCCAAGGTAACTCTGTTCAGGCTTATGAATATAAAATATGAACAAGTTTTCTTCTCGTATATATCAACAGTTTAATCAGCAGCAGTGAGCAGTTTGATAGGAATTTGTAGTGATTATTGAACTCGTTAGTAATATAGCAATTTAGTTTAGTGGTCACTAATTTACTTTAATTTGTCATTTAGTTTAGTAGTATAGTATTTTTGTTGATGATAATGTCTAGTGAAGCTGTACGAAGGGCGGGTCAGAGCAGTTGTGTTGTGATGTGTGTCAGGTACGCTGCACCAAATGTTGTTGTGTCGGGAGTTTGGTCGTGGAGGGTCTCCAGATCAATGTCGCCAGGACCAGGCAATCCAGTTCGCCATAAAAAAAATGGTGCGCCACAAAGTCAGTATTATTTTTTTATTTTCTGACAATTTCCATGGTAAATTTGGTCATTTCATTCTGTACAGCATCAGTTTTATACTATTTCAGTACAGCATCTAATCCATTATTCCGCAACGTCGTACAAAAATCAGGCGACAAGGGGAACAAGTCGAGGGCTGCAATCCACTCTCTTTCCGTGGTCCGAGGGATGATTCCATGGTCCGGGTAGTTGGACAGCTTACTTGCGTGACGGCATAGTGCTGAATCTCATTATTTTATGCATCTCCGTTCCACCATCGGACGACCCGTCGTACGGCGAGTTTCCACCCTTACGTTGTTAATTAACTCCACTACGATCCAGACTTTTTAATACATGAGATCCAACCCACTTTTACTGACCTTACCCATGTATTAAAAACTGTTCTAAACATTATTACGAATCCTACACACATCGATTGTGCCACCGTTTCAGCATTTTTAACTTTTTCCAATACACTGGCTATTTTTAAACCTTTTTTTTTTTTTCTTTTACACATAGTACGGTTTACCATTTATCAGAGTATGGCAAACCGAGCATACATAAACTTTACCGTGTTGCTAATTAGTTAGCTTAGCTTTGCACTATGCTGTGAGGTTTTTATTAAAAAGTGTTGTTTTAATAGGTGTACAAATAAGTTTCCGTTTTATGAACATTTTCGAAAAGGCATTTTTTTTTAATTATTATAAACTAGTGCTTGACTGCAATCCCACCTGATGGTAAGCAGTGATGCGCGCTAGTTTATTAAGAACCTATTCACTCGGAAAAACTGAGCGAATAGGAAGGAAGACGGCAGTTGAGCGAGGTGATGCAATGTTAAACACAACAACACGACCAACGATTCTGCGCCAGAGGGAGATTGATCTGAAGACCCTCCACGACCAAACTCCCAACACAACAATATTTGGCGCATCGTACCCGGCACACATCGCAACACAACTGCTCAGACCCGTCCTCCGTACGGCTTCACCATACATCATGCCGACACGACGAATCGTTTGGCGGCAAGACTTTGTCTGGTGGGTGGTAACTTCTGCCGGCGGCCGATATTATGGCCTACCACCGAGGAATAGAGTAGTAATGGACACATTTTTCCTCTTCCTTCTATCTTCCTCCAACAATGCTTCCAATACCGTGTCTTCGTCCGATATGGGTCTTCCACTAAGTTCTTTATGTTTATAGTTTCAAAACTTTTGAAACCACTCACGACAACTTATCTCTCTTAAAGCAGCTTCACCATAAGCTTCTACTATCAATCGGTGGTCCTCGGTTGCAGATTTCTTCAAATTAAAGAAGTAACAAAAGCTCCCGCAAAAGACACTTAGTCGGCACAAACTTGTGACATTTTTGCACAAAAATAAATTTATGGTACTGATACAGAGTCATTAATACTCTAAGTGTACCAGACTATTTTTACCAGATGTCCGAACTTACGATATCACATTTTACATCTGACAATTTCAATGAAACCTGTTAATAACGACATCTTTAGTTAAACGGCGGAAACTTAATTGTACACCTAACATTTATTGGTTAGCTTAATATGACGAAATGTGTACACTTTGAGTTTGGTCGTGGAGGGTCTTCAGATCAATCTCCCTTTGGCGCAGCATCGTTGGTTGTGTTGTTGGGTTTAACATTGCATCACCTGGCTCAACTGCCGTCTTCCTTCCTATTCGCTCAGTTTTTCTGAGTGAATAGGCTCTTAATAAAATAGTTCACTTTACCATCAACGATTGCATCACTGCTTACCATAAGGCAGGATCGCGGTCAAACACTAGTTAATAGTCTTAAAAAAACAAGATATTTGTGCCATCGCGAGGAATCTTCAATTAAGTTTGAGGGATTACATTACTGATAAAAATTCCTGGCTCAATGCTGGTCCTGTTCCATAAACGTAGTTAATTAAATGACACTTGAATACACTGTTTAAGCTGCTGAAGATTGTAAGGCTAAATTCTTTACATAGTATGAAGTTACGGGACTGGCATAGGTACACAGTTGTATTTAAAAAGTCCCTTAATAAAATAATGTTACAAAAAATATGTTTTATTTTCAAAAGTGTAAAAAAATGTTTTATTGGGGGAATATAACATTTTTTACGCCAATAAAACATTTTTTATATTGCAACTTTGTTGTTGTGATTGATTTACATATTGTTATCAAATTTCAGCTTTCTAGTCCTAACCGTCTCCGAGTTTATCCGTGGACAGACAGACAGACATACAGACTTGGCGAAACTATAAAATGTGTTCACAATCATCAGCATCATCATAATCATCATTTCAGGCACATGAAGTCCACTGCTGGACATAGGCCGCCCCCAGGAGTTTCCAAAAAGAACGGTTGGACGCGTCCTGCATTCGCTTCCCTGCGATATTGGTCAGGTCATCGTCGGTGGGTGTCATAAGAAAGCTCAAGTCGCACAGAGTGTTATGGAGAGGGCTATGCTAGGTGTTTCTCTTCGTGATCGAATCCAGGGGCGTGCACAGAGATTTTTTTGAGGGTATGCATAGATCATCATCATCATCACTATCAATCTTTTTACCGTCCCACTGCTGGGCACAGATCTCCTCTCATACAGAGAAGGATTGAGCGTAATCACCACGCTTGCTCAATGGGGGTTAGCGATTTCAGACTTAAAGTCCAGGTTTCCTCAAGATGTTTTCCTTCACCTTCAGTCATTGGTGTCCCAGATATACTTAAAAAGTACATATAACTTTAGAAAAGTGTATGCATACATACACAACCAAATCTCTGTGTTTATACAACGTTATTTTTTCTTTATACGAAACCTAATCGTTTCTAATCTTTTTACACTATGTATGTTATATTTTTTCACAAATACATTTAGCCATTGTTGCATCGTGGCAACAGCTGACGGAATTCAACGCCCCGCGTGCCCATCGTCTGAGCGTGGACCATATTTTTCGTTTATTAAGCGATTCGTCGAGACCACGTCATCTATTCTACCTTTTCCAAAAATTTGGTACTTTAAATAAGAATCTAAATGTTTTTCCGAAGAATCGTATTTAGAGGGGGCTTTGTGAAAATTATGTAAATCTGAATATCAAAAACCCCAAACATTTTTACTATCATGTTTTGAAAATAATATACACAGGAAACAAAATAATTTGTGTGTACACAGCCTGCTAACCAGTTATAATTATCATAATACTTTTTATTAAAACAACGTGTGATATTACCTTTTTTTGAGTTACATCCAAATTGGGAACACAACGCTCTTTAATTTATATTTTTGCTCAAAACTTTACGTTGAAAAACAACTAAACCAACAAATCTCACAGGTATAATTTTGCATATTTTAGAAAGAAATACGTATTAAAGTAAATAAACTTAATTCAATTCATTTGCACTTAAAACGAAAACAAACATCACAACAACAAAAACATGGAGTAATTTAACATTGCAAAGCTGGTAAAATAAATAGGTATTTTAACGAAAAACAATTATGCTATTTGTCATAGCCTCTAAACTTGGTCGGTTTGCCAAATAGGCACTGCCTTTCCGGGCTTAAAAGTGAATGAAATTCTGCGGGCACACTAGAGAAAATTACTCACACCAACAAATAATTTTATATAAATACACGGCCATTCTCGCTAAAAAATAAGCAAATTTAGTTCGTGCCTACGTCGCTCTCCGCTCCGTAGCGCTAGTGACGCGTACGCACGCATATGTAATGTGTGTTAGCTAGTTTCCGCTAGCCCCAAAAGATGGCGGTATTACTGTTTTAGTGTAGTGTTTTAACAAAATGTATTGTAGTACAAAAAATATATTATAATACGATTAGGGTGTTCCGAATTGGAAAATTATTAGGGTATGCAGTGCTTAAATGCCTCTATGGAGCGCACGCGCCTGATCGAATCAGGAATGAGAATATTCGTAGAAGAACTAAAGTCGCCGACATAGCCCAGCAGATTACTTATATGGCAGTGGGCCAGGCGCATAGCTCGTAGTGCCGATGGCCGATGGGGTAGCTTGACTCTTGAATGGCAACCAGTTACCGGTAAGCGTTCACAATATCTAGTTCTAACTGTTAGCATGTCATTCTTGTTCCTAACTTTTCTTCTTTCTTTTCTTTAGAGTAATACTACTTCAACTCTTGAATGGCCTCTGTGGTTAGATACCACAATTTTTCCAATAACACGTGTAACAAATTATAGAAATTCTTTTAAAAATTTATTTCACAATAATGGCGGATATCGCCAATGACAGTTGAACAAACGGCCGCGTGAGCCGACTACGAGGAGATTTGATGCAAAGCCATGATGTGGCCACTATGCTGCGATATTTCAATGTTCTTTATGAATTATTCACTGAATGCACTTTTTACTACATAAATCACGCGCTTTTATTTAGTAAACGACACTATAAATAATTTTAAAAGTCCAATGAAAAATGCGAGTGACACTCATCTTAGCTTTCCTGTCAAAACCCCGTCCCTAACTTTGTTCCTAACTACTACTGTATCATTGACAGTTCAAAAGTCAGCTGTAAAAGTAACTGAAACAAAGGCTTTAAGTTAGAGTACACATAGAATGTGGAGATTTCCAATTGATTTGGCCGAGAATTCTCCCTTTTCGATGGAGGGTAAGGAGTCTTCAACCCTTTCCCTCATACCAGAATAAAATACTGACAAGCATGAAGCAATTATTTATAAATGTTATTTTTATTGTTTGTATTCCTGTGCGTTTCCTTAAACAAAATATTATTCTTTCTTTGTAACTGTAAATAAAAAAAAGAAACTATTATGCTTTGCAAACTATTATTGCCGTTATACGACCATTATTTCCGTCCTAGCATTTTTTCTTTTGAAGTTATGTATCGTTTGATATTTAACAACTATCTAAATTGTCGTCGAAGTAAAGAGTTTCAGAAAATATCACGCTTACGATCTGTCTGTTTTCAAAGCTGGAGTGAACAGCCTTCTTCTAGGTATATACCCCTCATTTTTTTTGATCACACAAAATCTTCTGTACCAATTCCTGCAAAAAAAAATCCAATCGTGACACTGACCGACAAAAGTGAAAACTGAAATCATAAAAAATAAGAATTTTGCAAATCGATCCAGATATCTTAGAATAAACAGTACATAAAAAATTACAGATTCCTACGTATTGAGAACCTCCTCCTTTTTTTGAAGTCGGTTAAACAAAGAAAAAAATAAACAAAATCAAAATCAAAATCAAAATCAAAAGTCATTTATTCAAATTAGGCTGAGAATCAGCACTTTTTGAACGTCAATATTACATAAGACAGTCCCCCAAAAGCGCCCACCCATCGACACTTCCTAGTGCTTTCGCTGGGAAGAAGAAGTGGCGGAACAAACTCCCCAGCAGCACAGCTGTCTGTTCATTTTAAAAAAAACATGTCTTTATACAATACTATGTAAACAAACGATACGATAAAATACAAAAATGAAATTATTTACCATATGCCAGCTACCACGCCAAAATACCAGCAAAGCAAAACAATATATTTATATTCAAATGAAAATGTAATTAACTAAAACTTGTTACTTAACTAAAAGCCCCAGGCATAAAGGGCGTGACAGCTTACATATTTATGTAATGTAAAAAAGTAAATTATATGAACTCATATAACGTATCAATAAGCTAATCACTGAGAAAGAACACGAACATTGTCCTGAGTTAATCAGAGCGACCAGCTATTCTTATCATTCAAATAATCATTCACGGAATAATATGCCTTTGAACAAAGCCTGGACTTAATTTGTGCTTTAAATGCATTGTAGGGCAAGTCTAGCAAAGCAGAGGGTATCTTGTTATAAAAAGCTATACCAAGCCCAACAAAAGAGTTATGGACCTTTTGAAGTCGGTGAAAAGGGGCTCGCAGTTTGTCCTTATTTCTGGTGTTAATATTATGAATATCACAGTTTCTGGTGTACACGTGAATATTTTGCCTAACATATAAGATGTTGGCTAAGATGAACTGTGAAGCAACCGTGAGAATACCAATGTCTTTAAACAAATTTCTCAGAGAAAATCTGACACCGAGCTGGTAAATTGCTCGGACAGCTCGTTTTTGAAGTACAAATATATTTTGTATGTCAGCGGCTTTGCCCCACAGTAGAATACCGTAGGACATAACGCTATGGAAATAACTAAAGTAAACTAAACGAGCTGTATCAACGTCAGTATATTGTCTTACTTTCCTGACGGCGTAGGCGGCCGAACTGAGCCTTCCTGCTAGGGTTGATATGTGTGGTCCCCACTGAAGTTTGGCATCTACTGTTATTCCCAGAAAAACTGCCGAGCCCACAGTTTCAAGCACCTCTTTATCTAAAACGATGTTAGGTCCTAAATTTCTAACGTTAGGCAAGGCGAACTTTACACATTTTGTTTTCTTGGGGTTAAGAGCTAGGTTATTTGACGTAAACCAATCTGTAACTGTTGAGAGTGCACTGTTTACTTCGTCAAAATTATTTCTATTCCTGTCTACTTTAAAAATTAGAGAGGTATCATCTGCAAACAACACAACGTCACAGATGCCCTTTAAATAGAATGGTAAATCATTAATGTATACTAAAAACAAGAATGGACCCAGTATTGAGCCTTGCGGTACACCTAACTGAACTGGTAGCCCGGAAGATTTCACACCGTTAATATCTACACACTGTAATCTATTATGTAAATAAGAACCTATCACATCGAGAGCCTCATTTTCGACACCGTAATGGCGGAGTTTACGCAAAAGTATGTCATGGTGCACGCAATCAAAGGCTTTGGAGAGATCACAAAAAATTCCAATAGCATTTTGCGACCTCTCCCATGCGTTAAATATGTGTTTCAGTAGAGCAACACCCGCATCCATAGTCGAACGACCCTTTGTGAAACCATATTGTTCACTATGTAGGAGATTATTCGAATTAAAATGTTTTAGCAACTGCTTAAGTATTAATTTTTCAAATATTTTGCTGATTGCAGGTAAGATAGAAATCGGTCTGAAGTTACCAACATCTGTTTTATTACCGGATTTAAATAATGGTATAACTTTACTTTTCTTCATTAAATCAGGAAAAGTCCCTAGGTCAATACATTTATTAAAATTAACAGCTAGATAGGGGGCTACGATGTCTATTATATTACCCAATACTTTAATGGAAATGTCCCAATAATCACCGGTGTTTTTCAACTTAAGTGTTTTAAAAATATTAACCACATCACGCGGGGATACGTGTTCAAAGTGAAACAGATGGTTACACTTGGATACACTACTATGCAAAAGATTCTCAGCTATAGATGGGGATGAATTTAAGGAGCGAGTTGTAGCTATTGGTATGTTAGCAAAAAACTCATTAAATGCCTCAGCTACGTCAGCGGCCTTATGAACTAATTTGTTGTCGACCATGATCTCAAGTTGCTTATCCTGTTTAACAGATTTGCCAGTTTCATTATTAATAATTTTCCAAGTGGTTTTTACTTTATTATTTGAATTTTTAATTGTATCGCTTAGAAATTTTGATTTAGCAGAAACACAAACTTTTTTGAATAATTTTGAATATTTTTTTATATACTCTAGAAAGGGAGTATCAAACCTGTATTTTTTCATACCATATAGCTCGTATAGTCTCGCTCTACTTTTATAAATACCCGGAGTAGCCCATTGGTTAAATCCTACAGACGATCCATTAAGCTTAATGGTTTTGGTCTTGAAAATAATTTGGTACTCCATTTGCACAACATTAAAAAGGGAACTATACATTTCATTAACATTCTTGTATTCCACTATGGATGGCGTCATTTTATGAGCCACATTATTTTTAAACATTTTGCAGCGACTAGCTGTATAAGGCCTGCATTGAAGCATATGCGGCTTTTTATGCAATTGAATGGGAAAGTTAGCTAATAAGCCACAGTGGTCGGATGTTAGCTCATTTAATACAAATTTACTATCGGCATTACAATCACTAAATATATTATCAAGACAGGTTGACGAAGATGCCGTGATACGCGTAGGTTCAAAAAACAAGTTAATTAAATTATAAGACCTAAACAGATTGAGAAGTCTAATACTTGAAGGAGTAACCTCTAAAATGTCAATGTTGAAATCTCCACATAAAATAATACTTTTGTTACTTGATTTCAACCTATTAAGTGCATCCTCCATTACCAGTTCAAAACTAACAAAATCCCCAGAGGGGGGCCTATAAACACAAATTATAATGTATCGCTCAAGTTCAACACAAGACAACTCAATAGTGCGCTCAATAGAAAGATTAACTAAATCTAAACGTTGCTTACACTTCAACATGTTCGAAACAAGAATTAAAGAGCCACCGCGAATAGCACTTTTCCTCACAAATGCACTTTGCACGGTAAAATTATCATTATTGATAAACACTACTTCATGTTCTTTCAACCAGTGTTCAGTCAAACATAATACCTGAACATCATAATATTCTAAAAATAAACTTAACTCTAGCTCTTTGCCGGACAGACCCTGCATATTTTGATGTACAACATTCAACATAGGCAGCTGACCCATTGTCGCACCTAATAGTTTAAACTACAAGGTGTGTCAAAAGAATTATTAGTATTACTACTAACAGTAATCGAAGGTACACTACAAGTACCAGTGTCACTCCGCATACTATAAGCCAAAAGGCCCGCAATCTGTCTCCTACTACTAGGTGACAAATACATACCATAATAAGTCAACTTATAATCAGATATAAATTGATTACAGTCAAAAAATGAAATGGTGTCACTGTGATGACAAGTCCTATTATAAATTAACATATTTAAATTATAAATATGCCTGTTTTGCTCCCTGGACAAGTAACGGGAATAAGGCAAGGCAACAAAAAGTAATAAACAAAAAAATATTACGGTGTCGGGTCGGTCACGCTCATGTGAATTCAAATTCCTATACCTCATCATCAACCTTTTATCGTCCCACTGCTAGGCACAGGGTTCCTATACTTACTTGCAAAAAAATAAAATCCAATTGGGACACTGACCGACAAAAGTGAAAACTGAAATCATAAAAAATAAGAATTTTGCAAATCGGTCCAGGCATCTTAGAATAAACATAAAAAATTACAGATTCCGACGAATTGAGAACCTCCTTCTTTTTTTGAAGTCAGTTAACAGACAAAGAAAAAAAATAAACAAAAAGTAATAAACAAAAAACGATTGAAAGGGTCAATAGGGTCGGTCACGATCATGTGAATTCAAAACTTTTCCCCCATCCAACAAAAGTGTTCAAAATCGCTAAAAATATTTTCACTTCAAAAAACAGTTTTTTTCGTGTCCGGCATGATGTATGGTGAAGCCGTACGGAGGACGGGTCTGAGCAGTTGTGTTGCGATGTGTGCTGGGTACGATGCACCAAATGTTGTTGCGTCGGGAGTTTGGTGATGGATGATCTCCAGATCAATCTCCCTCTGGCGTAGCATCGTTAGTAGTGTTGTTTGGTTTAACATTGTATCACCTCGCTTAACTGCCGTCTTCCATCCTATTCACACAGTTTTTTGAGTGAATAGGCACTTAATAAACTAGCGCACTTTACCATCAACGATTGCATCACTGCTTACCATCAACACGCCTGCCTGCGACGTGGAGGCCCCGGGTTCGATCCCCGGCCAGGTCATGATGGAAAACGATCTTTTCCTGATTGGTCTGGGTCTTGGATGTTTATCTATATATGTATCTATTATAAATATAGTATCGTTGAGATAGTATCCCATAACACAAGTCGCGGACTTACTTTGGGGCTAGCTCAATCTGTGTGATTTGTCCGTATTTATTTATTTATTTATAAAAAAAATTGTATTTGCTGTTATAGCGACAACAGAAATACATCATTTGTAAAACTTTCAACTGTCTAAATATCATGGTTATTGAAATACAGCCTGGTGGCAAACAGAAAGTGGAATGTTAGTAAAAAGGTTCCATTTTACCCTTTGGATACGAAATCCTAAAGAATCAGCAATGGACGGCTAGAATATGTTACGTGCGTTACGTTACGTTAACCAACACATGTCTCCACACCGTGTCACGAGGCCCAAATCAGCTGAATCAAAATATTATACCTATTTTCATGTAACTGAAGCTATACGGAGTATTACAACATTCCAACGGCTGAGTCGTCTCTTCGTGTCGCCGCCTCGTGCCCAGCCACGAATCGCTAAATCATCAATCATCTCATTAGATGTAACCTCGATAAAACCTACATATGGAGGAATCTCGACAGATGCAAAAACATAATATACGATAGTAGAGTGTAGCAGTGTCGTCCTAACCTCGGACGCATCTGTCTGGAACGGGAGGTACACCGGCGGAGCCACGGCTGGGGTTACGCGAATGTTCTTCCCCGACGTGGTGCGCGCGCGCAAGGTCCTGAAGTGCCTCGACAGGACGTCCATCTGGGCGCAGATCCTGACGGGTCACGGCGGCTTCGCCGCGTACCTGCATCGCTTTAAATTAAAGGATAGTCCAGCCTGTGTGTGTGACACACAGGCCACAGGGACAGTCCAGCATCTGCTACTGGAATGCCCGAGGCATGACCGCGACAGATACGACCTGAAAGTAAGTACTGGTAGAAAATTGACTGAAACATCCATCGCCGAAGTCATGGCAGATAAACACTCCGGGCCGTATCTGGAGCGGTTTTGCCTCAAAGTGGCTAAGCAGTCCATTGACAGGAATCGGACAAGGGCAGCACAGCCGAGCACTGTGCCGTCGGCAAGAATTTAAGAGAATGAAAATGTAGAAGTATTAAGATTTAAGTGGAAAAAGATTAGTATTAATAAGGAATTGTAAATATGATTTTAAAAAAAGACAAAAGAATAACTAAGAAAAGAATAGAATAAGACGTGGGAAAAGAGCGACCCAGAAAAGAAAATTGACAAGGCCAATGCCGCAAAAAATGAACAGCGGAAAAAAGAGAATTGGCGGGAAAATAAAAACATAGCAAATAATGATTCTTGCCACGCAAGAAGAAAGAGACGGCACAAGTAAAAAAAAAAAAAAAAAAACTCGGACGCATTCGCAATTAGGTTAAGTAGATTTAAGAGTTACCGTGTAGTCTGAACTATAATAAATGTAGTATAAGTGATTATAGTTTCCATTCGCACCCTCTGTCGTGGCCGAAAATGTAATACCACAACACTATAGTAGATAAATAATAGGGATTAAAATATGAAATTGCCGATTTGTATTAAAAAACTAAGTTATTTAATTTTTAACATATTTATTTAATCAAAGTAGTTACCATTGTTATCTATACATTGCTGCCATCTAATAGGAAGGTCATTTATGCCTTTCCGATAGAACTCCGAGGATCTAGACTGCATGTATTGCCTCCTGGGAAGAAAACTATGTACTTGTCACGAAGAATTTGTCTACATTTTCTGTTTTACTTCTTCTTTCGCAGGTCTACTGGAAGAATTTTGTCAAGAAATAAGCAGCACCTTTGTACTTAGATCTCAATTTTGTATCTCGTTATGTATTTTATTGCATGTACATAAACAATTGCCCAAATCACGAAACAAAAAAAGGAGTCCGTTGGAGCAAGGTCTAGCGAATATGGAAGATGATGAATGGTTTCCAACTGCATTTCCTGAAGTGTCAAAATGGTTTCTAGTGCTGTAAGAGTTCTCGCGGTGCCATGGAGCAATAATGGTGAAGATCGATTCTTGAGTCGGGGCCGTTTTACTGCTAGTTTTGTCAACATTGTTCGGAGTTCGGCACAATAGATATTTGCTGTTATTGCTTGATCAGATCAGAGAAAACTAGTGTAGTGAGTAACACCGCTGAGACCACCAAACAGTTACCATTACCTTTTTATTGGTAAGGTTTGCTTTAGGACAATGTTGTGGCGTTTGAACTGGGGTCAGCCATTGCATGTTTCTTTAACGGTTATCATAAAGAATCCACTTTTCATCACATGTCACAATTCGAACCAATATTCCTTCATTATTGTACCGATTCAACAAGGTAACACAAGTTTCAACACGTGTTTCTTTCTGCGGATCAGTCAAATAATGAGTCACCCATTTCTCTTTTCTTTTTTCATTTTATTGATACGATCGAAAAGAAGTTGTGGTGGCCTAGTGGTTAAAACACCAGCCTCTCAAGTATGAGTGCGCGGGTTCGATTCCAGGTCAGGCAAGTACCAATGTAATTTTTCTAAAGTTATATGTACTTTCTAAGTATATCTTGGACACCAATGACTGAAGGTGAAGGAAAACATCTTGAGGAAACCTGGACTTTAAGTCTGAAACGCCAACCCGCATTGAGCAAGCGTGGTGATTACGCTCAATCCTTCTCTGTATGAGAGGAGACCTGTGCCCAGTAGTGGGACGATAAAAAAGGTTGATAATGATGATACGATCGGTTTCCACCATCTCTCTTAGGTTTCCATCACGAAAGCGTTTAGACGAAAATTGCTCAGTACGTTCATGAGTAGACCCCGCTCGAAAGGCAATATTGTTATTGCGGGCTGTTTCTACCGCGTTACTTGCGTGTCGGAACTCGTATTCAAACATCACTCAAATTTTCGCAATATTCCTCTATGTTGTCTAAGTTAAATAATAACAAAAACAATTGAAAGTCGATATTCAAATGTTTCACATTTTTCAAAAGAAGATCATCCTGGCCACTTTGGATTCAGTGGAGAGGCGTGCGAAGAGGCTGATTGGTGACTCTGATTTAACTCGAGTTGGTCTCCAAAGCCTAGAGCACAGGCGTAGAGTAGCCAGCCTTTCGGTGTTCTATAGGATACGTTTTGGGGAGTGTGCGAGGGAATTGCACGATTTAATTCCCCCATCTCCGTTCCACCATCGGACGACCCGTCGTACGGCGAGTTTCCACCCTTATGTTGTTAACACCTCTACGATCCAGACGAAGCGTTTCGCCTCCTCCTTTATACCGCGTACATCGAGGGACTGGAAAAATCTGCCGGCGGCGGTGTTTCCGTCGGACTACAATTTGAGTGTCTTCAAGGCTAGAGTGAATAGGCTCTTAATAAACTAGTGCGCTTTACCATCAACAATTGCGTCACTGCTTACCATCAGGCGGGATTGCGGTCAAGCGCTGGTTTATAAATTAATAAAAATATAAAACAAATCTCAGAACCCATGTAAAACATGTTTCATTCGGAAACCTCAAACCATGAAGATTCTATGTCAATTCAAAGAACCTATTGCAATAAAACAGCAATTTTATACTTTAACCCCTATACTATTTCAATCAAATGGTCAGTTGATGGGTATTTGAAACATTACTGAAGAAATGTGTGTATGTATACCAATGCCTCTGCTAACCTTTTGGAGCCTACCGTGTGATGTTATGATTGTTATTTTCCCAAAAGAACACGTGCTGCAACTTCTGCTTCCACAATAAGCACAAAATGAAATCCATCCTTTGTTTTCACCGCTCACAGGAGCGAGAGTACAAATGATGCTGTATTTATTCATGAAATATTTCAATGAATATATACGTTCCATTTTATTGATTGAACGGTTGAATGTGTATTGAATTATAATGTCAAATTCAGTGTTTCATGTATTTTAACAGTTCTTTGTCAATATAACGAATGCTTTAAATAGACATACAACACGTTTACACATAACCTTATCCATTGATATAAATAATATATATATATATATATATATATAAACTAGTGACCCGCCGTGGCTTCGCACGAGTGCAATCATCATCACCATCATCATCAGCCTCTACTCGTCCACTGCTGGACATAGGCCTCTTCCACGGCACGCCAACAAGCTCGATCCTGAGCAGTTCTCCGCCAGCCAAAACGGGTGCAATTCTGGTACTAAATTAATATAATACAGAAAATCTTGGAACCGCCCGTCGCCGTACTCGCCGTCCCGGCCGACCGGTACCGGCTCAAACGCTATGTCCCGCAATTTTTAAATCTGTAATATCTTCGAAAATATTCATTTAAATCATATACTGTAAAGGGCGATATAGATCTATATTAAATTAATAATGTATTTAATGTATGTAATTAGATAAGAATTAATGCAATGTATTTTGAATTATATTGTCAAATTCAGTGTTTCATGTATTTCATATTTCTCGGTGGTAGGCCATAACATTGGCCGCCGCGCCGGCAGAAGTTACCACCCACCAGACAAAGCCTTGCCGCCAAGCGATTTGTCGTGTTCCGGCAAGATGTCTGGTGAAGCCGTACGGAGGACGGGTCTGAGCAGTTGTGTTGCGATGCGTGCCGAGTACGATGCGCCTAACGTTGTTGTTTTGGGAGTTTGGTCGTGGAGGTTCTTCAGATCAACTCCCTTTGGCGCAGCATCATTGGTCGTGTTATTGGGTTTAACATTGCATCACCTCGCTCAACTGCCGTCTTCCTTCCTATTCGCTCAGTTATTCTGAGTGAATAGGTTCTTAATAACCTAGCGCGCTTTACCATCAACGATCGCATCACTGCTTACCATCAGGCGGGATTGCGGTCAAGCGCTAGTTTATAATTATTTAAAAAAAAATGCTGTATTGGATAAAATCGCTTCGAAAATTAGCCATTATTGGTCGTATAAAGTACTCGTAAATGCCAAAAAGTGTTATTGTGGGATATCCATAAGAGATAGACGTATACCATCGCGGACTTTTTTGTAGACTTTTTCAATGTGTACAGTATTTAGTACATTATTTTGAAAAATCTCATAGGGTTCAGCCTGCGTTTCACTGCAAACGCGGAAAAAATGTAATAATTTACGACATCACATTTCAAACATCAAAAATAACAGAATTTCTCCACAATTTAATGGATGTTATCATACATAAAAACTTTCCTCTTTATTCATTCTATCTATTAAAAAAACGGTATCAAAATCCGTTGCGTAGTTTTAGAGATTTAATCATACAAAGGGACATAGAGAAAGAGAAAGGGACTTTGTTTTATAATAATTATGTAGTGATAAGTAAAGCAAGAACCCAATTTACCTGTTTAAGAAATAAAATTCTGATTCTAAGGTTTCGTCATTTTGGTTTAAATACTGAACCAACTACTAAACCGATTTTTATAAAATCCCTATGGCACCAAACTGAATGTATGAACATTGCTAGAGATAGCGTGGTTACGCAACTTAAATTCAGTCTCTTGATTTTCATTGATTCAGCTTTTGGGAATTGATATTTCCTCAAAACTAAACTTTGGGCGGTTCATTGAGTCCAAAGCCAAGGTGGTGCTGCCAGGAAACTTGGCGTTATTGCAAAGGCCTGGCTTCACACCGGAACACCTTCTAAAAAAGCGTGGCTCTTCGCAACGCTTCAAAGGTCAGGTCCCTGGAACTGTGGAGGAAAATGCCACTTGGTAACTTAGGATCCGGTGGAGAGGCCTGCGAAGCTAATTGCCGACCCATATCTTGGAGAGTATTCGCGGGAATTGCATGAATTAATTTCGCCAGCTTTGTTCCATCATCGGACGACCTGTCGTACGGCGAGTTCCACCTTTACATTGTTGACACCACTACGATCCGAACGAAGCGTTTCGCCTTCTCTTTTATACTGCATACATCGAGGGACTGGAACAATTTGCTAGCGGCGCTGTTTACGTCTGGCTATCACAAGTCAAGCATTAATACAAGTTCACTGCGGTGAATCGTTTAGGAGTTCTCTCGACTATCTCTCAACTCCATCATCTACTGCAGACATTCATTATAACCCATATAGATACTAAGTTCTTATCAATATAAACGAATTAAGTCCAAACACATGGTAACTACTGTAAACCGTTGAGGACTTCCCTGAACTGGCCTTTGTCTTCATTATCAGACCCCTAATGACATTCGCAACCTATCTAGGTGTAAATTTCTCATCAATACAAATTAATAGCAGCTATAAATCGCTAAGAAGTTCCATCGACTATCTTGCAGCTCCAACATCAAATCTACTCCAGAGCTTTCTTTTCTTTCTCTTCTTTTCTTTCCTTCTTTGGTCTTCCCATCATCAGACCCATCTAATTTTATTATTATAGGACCATCTTGATATCTTCTATCCATTTCATCAAAATTAGTTTAAAAATGACGAAGTTACTCATATATATGGTCGAATTAAATCAACTTCCCCTTTTCGAAATGCTCTGTCCAATCAGGAAAGCACTAAAAGACAACGCCGATAAATCTAAAAGCAAGCATCTTAACACGATCTCTGAAGATTTCCTTTAATGATCCTTGCATGTTTATCATTTGTGACGTAGAGTGACAGCTATGTGAACATAACTCAGTATTGCATATGCCTTGAAGCTTATACTATCGCATTCAGTTTTGTTTACATTTTAAGTTTTTATTATTTATTTCGTTCATATTTCGTCCGGTAGATTTCTTTTATCAAATATGTATACTGCGTCTTAAAGATTCCCACATATTTTCGCATAACGGATAATAACAGCTTTTCAAAAGCAGCTTAACCTGTAAATGTCTAAAAAATATTTATTTCCCTAAACTTAAGTAGAAAAAAGGAATAAATTGTTCATCTGTCATTGTCCGCTCGGCAGGTGTTATAGAAACTTTATAACAATACGAATTTCTAAACGATTCATCATTTTTATTCGGAAATTAGATTTTTTTTTTTTGAGCTTGCTTTTTTTCTGAGAAAAAATGTGTCATGTGGGGCCGATGAGATTATTTTTCGGACGGCAAATCGTCAAATGACCCCTCCCGCTCTGGACGGAGCAAAAGAGCGTATCAGACTTCTACTGACTAAAACCCACCCGTGTTGCTTCAGTTGCCTGTGTTTCAGGGACCACGGTATCTCGATTATATTCAAAACAGATACCGGCAGGCAACTCACCCATCAGATTCAGTTGGGGAATTTGTTCAGCCACTACATCGCAGCGAAAGCTGTCTATTATAAGTGTGAGGCTCAGAAAGTGCTGATTATAAATTACTTTAGATTTTGGCCTTTTTTGGTACTTCTACTTTCACATTTATATCTATAGTTCATTTCAGGTTATCATTCGATAAAGTTTGTTCACCCCTCCTACTAATATATTCCAATATTCCCACACGATACAAAAACAATAATAATATCGTATCGTTGTGGTATCGTGTGGGAATATTGGGATACATTAGTAGGAAGGGTGAACAAACTTTATCGCATAATTATCTGAAATGAACTTTAATGCATGCATCTCTAGTGTTGTTTGTCTTATAGTCTAAATAAATGTATTTTCCTTTTCTTTCTTTTAATTATTTGAAAAAAAAACACAGGTGAATAAAACACAATGTGTTTTTTAAAAAAAATACATGTAATCCAGAAAAAAATATTTACAAAACATTTGCATAAATCACAGTGAGAGTATTTACAATAATGGTAATAACGCATTACTAAAACTAACTTATAAAAACACATAGTTTAATAATATTAGGAAAATATTAAGGAAAATTAAAAAAAAAAATGCAAGTGAAATAGTGTACAAGGCAGAGACGACAATACAAAAATAAATTAAACTGATATTGAATTATAACATAACATATTTAGTATGCAGACAAAATATCAATACCAATACTCTTTTTTTAGTCAAAAATCGGCAAAAGTATTGGCATATTTTGAAAAAGAATGAATTTTTCAAATTTCGATTATTTATTTGTTAGGTTTTTTTAAATCATAAAATAGTGCTTGACTGCAATCCAGCCTAATGGTAAGCAGTGATGCAATCGTTGATGGTAAAGAGCGAAATTTATTAAGAGCCTGAGAGGAAGGAAGACGGCAGTTGAGCGAGGTGATGCAACGTTAAATCTAACAACACGACCAACGATGCTGCGCCAGAGGGAGATTGATCTGGATACCCTCCACGACCTAACTCCCGCCACAACAACATTTGGCGCATCGTACCCGGCACACATCGCAACAAAACTATTCAGACCTTCCTCCATACGGCTTCACCAACATCATGCCGAAACACGACGAATCGCTTGACGGCATGACTTTGTCTGGTGGGTGGTAACTTCTGCCGGCGGCCGGTGTTTTGACCTACCGGCGAAAAGGTATTGTCAAACAAATCATTGAAATCAAAAATACTGTTCCAATGTTAGATATTGGTAGGTTTCAGTTTTTTCGTATTGTCGTCAGCACATTGTAGATAATACCAAAGTAAAAATATTTGACAAAAGTATGAAGCTAAAATATTTTGATAGCGACGTGTATCTTATTGTTAATAATCTACCAAGCTTAAAAATATACCAAAGACCTGTTGACTTGTTTGACAAATGAAAAGGGTTAGTTTTACAAGATCTTTTTTTTACGACTATGAGTAGCTAGCTTATTTACGTAATATCCTTAACCTGTACCTAGATTAAATAAAATATCTTATGAATTATACATAATATTTTGGCAATAATATTTTGTGAATAAATAAGGCAGATCTTGCGTGCGAGAAAATATATTTTCAATTGTATCATAGTTTTAAAATAAATACCTAATTAACCCAAACTTCTCTATAGTAACAAAAAAAAAAGTATAAAATTAAAGAACACTTAAAGATAGATAAATACAGCGCACACTGATAAGCTCGTATTTTGTGCTATTAAAAAAGAAAATCAGCATTTACATTTTTGGTCTTTCGTCTGAAACCTGTTTGCAAAAACAAATCGTATTACCATACAAAAGCGGCCTAATAAATGAATATGTAAATCGGTATTTTTTTATTCAAATTCAAAGACAAAAAAACGAATGCGATTCATACTTTTCTTCTTCATATATCAATGCATTAACCGTCCTTTGTCGGATGGTTGAAATTTATCCGTGTATGCCAATAACAACTTTACAATACAACAATAGCTATTGGGTCTCATACAGCTGTGGTTAGAATGATAGAAAACTGACGTTAGGCAGACTATAAACAATGTTGTACACAATTAATTGTTTGCTTTCGCAAGACAAAATGTTTTGGCATTGTATATGATGTTGTCAAAATACAAAGGAATTTATTAGACTATCGAAATATTGCATGAACTGTGTCTTTTTTTCCGAACTTTACTGAAGTTGTAAATTTACTCTTGCTACAAATGAATGATAAAAATTAACACAAGTAAGGTCTGTAATAAAATGGGACCTAAAATGCCGCCTCATTTACGTAGTAAATGTTTATTTGACCATAAAATAAAAATAATTAATTTACCTACAAAAAATGGAGGTAATAAATTACTTGCTTCATCTATACACAGTTGCAACAGTGCAAAAAGTGTGGTGTTGTTGCTTCAGTTATGGTCCAAGCACAAACGTTGTCAGCATATTGTATTCCCGCTCATGGAACAGAGGCGTCTTCCCTTTGAGAAGGCAGTTGGCTATAATTGACCATGTGTTACCAATTCGGGTTAATAGATATCACGTCATCTTATGGTATTCCACAGGGACTTATATTAGGTTTTTCATTGTCAATCTAATCTCAGTTGCAATGCGTCACATAAATCTAGTTTACTAATAAATTTGACAATGTTTTGATATCAATTGTTACATCCTTTCGTCATGACAAAATAAAGGAGATTGCCTTCTGTTTTAAGTCATCGGGAATGTGTTTTGTTGTAAATTAATGATATACGCAAATTATAATACAATAACACATGATGCAAATTGCAATCTGTAACAATCGTTTACCTTTAAGAGTAGCTTTACGGCGAAGATACCTGAGATATTTGCGGTCGCTGATTTGTTTGGTGACACACACGCAGATGCCAGGCATCGAAGTAAACACACTAGGAACCCGCAAAATGTTGCACTGAGATATCCTTCAGTATTCAATACTTTATAACCCTTAATGCCTTGTAGTATTATTCTTGTATTCAACATAAAGTACGTTCAGATTCGAAAATTAACAAGCAATTTTATAATAAAAATAAACCCGTAGATACTAATATAGAAATAAAATATTCCCCTATTTACCCACTTATACATAAATACAATGTGCCCTTATATTTTTTTCTACACAAGGTAAGATTTTATTCCCGTTTTTAGAAAATAATGACTTGTGAACTGAAAAATCGTTGGAGTTATTTTTGCTCACAAATTATGTATGAAAATCAATATGTTGTTTTCCATAAATTTGTAGGAATCAAAATTATGTGTTTGTTCGAATTTTTGTTCTCCATAAATAGCTTATTCTTTTGAACCCATTAAAAAAAAAAACTCTACCACAGATTTCTAATAGCAAAATCTGCGTTGAATCTTTTAGGTAGAAGCTATGAAAAATCCTCACCTCTATACATATGTATGTAGGTATAAAATTAAAATATCCCTAATTTATAAAAAGCATATTTTTGCTAATTTGCTCTCGACCTGCGCATGGTTCGTGCGACTTGGTAAAATATTTAAATACCTTTATTTTATGTAAATTTAACAATAATGTATTATGAAGATAATTTTTACGTAAAAATTCTCTAAATGGTGGTGATAGATGAGCTTATCAAAATCCGCTGCGTAATTTAGAAAACCAACGCACGAAAACCGACTTAGGTTAGTAACATTTATGTCAATGAAGGGTATCTATTATAAACTGAAATCAAACATTTTATTAGAAACATTTTAATAGAAACAGATAAAGGAGCAAATGAAAGTGGTTTATTTAAGTTCATTTAAAAAATAAATTGCTTGAAACACGTTATAATATTGCTATTTATATTTTCACTTCAATTACGTAAAATTTACTGCCAATTTAGCGGAGTAAAGATTTTTCTATCAGACTATGGATCATGATATTATGAAATTCATGCTTACGAAAGTTGATTACAGAGGCTGTTTAGATAGGGTTAGTTTCAAAATTGTGGTAGGCAAC
Organism: Sesamia inferens; assembly: GCA_037179545.1. Taxonomy (NCBI): domain Eukaryota; kingdom Metazoa; phylum Arthropoda; class Insecta; order Lepidoptera; family Noctuidae; genus Sesamia; species Sesamia inferens. Next base: position 6,333,511 of record CM073935.1, on the reverse strand, counting down.
GTATTTGTTGATATTTTTGTATGAGATCGCTTTTTCCAAAACGTTTATCACCCAGGCAAAGCCTTAAGACCACGAGCGCGGTTCTGCTCAATTCTAAACTTGTTTAAAATTTGCAGTTACTTATGTACAGTACACGACACGAATCTTTGTGTTTACGAAGTTAGCTACAAATCAGATTTATTCATTTAATATAGAAAAGTCTGACAGAGGATGAGTTCAATAAAGAAATATAATGGAATAAATTTCTGCATTTCACTCGTCTATCTAATTTTATGTAGGAAGCTGTTTGAGATTCCTGGAATTTCCTTCATCTTCCAAAAGAATTAACATAAAAACATGACGGGCAGCTAACTTCAGAAACGGAAAATACTGTGCCATTTAGAATACTCTATTATCCATAATACTGTGGCCCGTGGTACAACTGGTCAGCTCTTCGGTCGATCAGGATAAGATTAGCGGTCTTCGCTGGGCTCCCATGATGATAGATCCATTTCTTGCCACCAGATGCCCCCGCCTTTGAATGATGGGCATGGTCCTTGTGGCCATGATGGTCGTGACCCAAGGCCTGCTTGTGACCCTGGAATAGGAAAAAGGATGTCATTGTCTTCAGCGAACATGGTGGGATGAGTATACTACTACCAAAAGGATTCTTTTTCTTCAGCCTTTAGAAGTCCACTGCTGGACAAAGGCCTCCCCCAAGGCTTTCCACGATGATCGGTCTTGTGGAGCCCGCATTCATCGGCTTCCCGCGACTTTCACCAGGTCATCGGTCTACGCTGCATCTTCTGATGCGTGGCCACCCCTTCAAAACCTTACTGCCCAATCGGCCATCGGTTCTACGAGCAATGTGCCCCACCCACTGCCACTTATATTTAACGACTTGTCGGTGACTTCGGTTCTTCTGCGGATCTCCTCATTTCTGATTCGATCACGCAGAGAAACGTCAAGCTCTTTCCATCGCCCTTTGTGTGACCGTCTTCGTATGAGGCCCATTGTGAGCAACCAAAAGGATTGACAATAGACAATATTCTGTTTTTTTGCAGTATCTAATTAGGCTGTATGTTGGTTGGTTCTTCGCTTTGTCCTACAGTAGAGCAATTTAAAAACAAAATATTTATTTTAAGCAAACAGTCCCTGTACTAGGATCAGTAACATTATCTTTAGAAGTAAGTGCTACAGTGAATTATATTCAGTGACAGTTCACTCTGTCTGTATTCATTTTTAGAACTCCATTAGAGTAACGTCTGCAGACTATACCACGGAAATCCAATACAATATCAACCTTACATATCTATGCTTTAGAGTCATATTACCTTTGACACATGCAAATGGCCTCCTTTGGCGAAATGTCCAGAGTCGCCTTTTTCGTGGTGCTCGTGGCCCGCATTGAAGTTTCCATGCTTGAAATGCCCGCCCTAAGGAAAAGGAAATGTTTACGTTAAAAACATTTAAAACCGTCTTTTTGAGGTCGCCGGGTCAAAGTGGAGTCGAATCAAAATTTCTCAAAACATTTTTCTCATATAGAGAAATAATGAGAATTTAATTGATCACCAAACATAGCATATACAATATGTAACAAAAACCCTGTTGTTCCTTCAACCTACGTTTTAAGAATCGGCATACGGACTTAATAAAGCAAGTAATTTACAAAAATTGTTCAACAAAAATGAATGTTTAATTATCAATATTTATAATCTGTAACTGACTTCTTAGCTCTGCAATTCTGCATGAAGAAACTAGACAAAAGTAGAACGTTCCCGCCAATTTATTTAACAAATTTTGAATTTGTCGGTTTTAATAGGTATTTGATTGTGACCCCTCGACTAGACAATGATTACTGTTTTCTAATGATGTCTTCATTAATGATGTGCTTGTAGGTAAAATTATATGTCCCTGAAAGGAACAACAGGCTTTTTGTTACATAGTGTATACCAGCCTATAATGTTCCTTACTGTTGGGACACAGGTCACGTCTCAGTGAGAGGGGACCTGTGGGCTGTAATATACCACGCTGGCCCATTGCGGATTGGTAGATGTCACATGTGTCTTAAATACTTTTTTTTGGCTCTATGTGATGCCGGTTTCCTTACGATGTTTTCGTTCACCGTTTTGAGAGCAGTGGTGATGAAATAATTTATACACAGTAAAGCGCCTGATGGGGTTCTAACCTACGACCTACAACTTGTATCGCGGCACTCACACTCACCAAACATACATAGACTTCATCATCATCATCATCAACCTTTTTATCGTCCCACTGCTGGGCACAGGTCTCCTCTCATACAGAGAAGGATTGAGCGTAATCACCACGCTTTCTCAATGCGTTTCAAAAGTCCAGGTTTCCTCAAGATGTTTTCCTTCACCTTCAGTCATTGGTGTCCAAGATATACTTAGAAAGTACATATAACTTTAGAAAAGTTACATTGGTACTTGCCTGACCTGGAATCGAACCTGTGCACTCGTACTTGAGAGGCTGGTGTTTTAATCACTAGGCCACCACGACTTATACATAGACTTCATCTTATACATAGACTTAATTTTTTAATATTCACTTCCTTTTTCAGTAGCACCTTATTCTTCCCAAAACATGTTGCGTCGATTCTATATGGATTGACGCAACATGTTTTTTCCTTCCATACTTGAAGGGTGCCAAACATGTGCTTAACCAAGTGGGGGCAAGGGGAGGCAGCTGCCCCCATGGAAATCTTGCAGAACATGTAAGAACTCCTCTAATGACTAAACAAAGTATAAACGAGGACTTATCTCCAACTTTTAAACAAACCACACAGTTGACACTAACAATATTTACGGTGTAATTGCCACAAAACCGCGTGCGACTATAGGGCACACTTGCCTTGCCGTCCCCCCCTAGGCCTGACTTGCATTCGCCTAGGCCTGACTTTTAATATAACACTTACGTTATAACTTGCATAAATAATGGCACTTAAAACGTTTTGTTACTTTTTTTAAAATTTAATTAATTTTATATTCTTGTGTTGAAAGAACACAAAAAATTGTTTTAAATTATTAATAGTAAATGCTTATTTGATAATGTATTCTTTTTTATTCAAATGCTCTTTCTTTTTTCAAAAAAATAATCATTTTTTGTATCTCCTGTAAATTTCACTTTATTAAATGGCACTTGAAACGTTATGGTTTGGCAGCCCTCACTTCTCTGTAAGTAGTCATTTTCTTTTTAGTAACATCATCAATCACACAGTCCATCCACCGTTAACTCCTAGCCTATAAACATTCACACTTAAAACTTTCCCGACGATAATTAAAAAAAAAAACAACTAACTAAATCCAGGTATTTTCGACCTTCAAAATTGAGTCAGATAACTAAACTTTGAGACCCTAGGGAAATAATACTCCTAATTTAGACTTAGATCCTGAAACCTGACGTTCAAAAAGTTGATACGCAAAACAAGAAACTCTACACGGCGTCATCAATTTTACCTGAGCCTTCATTACTTTTTTGCTGTCTAAACAAAAAATGGTATTTATTTCTTAAAAAAATTGGTTCAAATTAATTCACAAGAAGCATTCAAGTACTGAGTACCTAATTCTTAAAAAATAGCTGCTCCGCGCAGATTCTTCCGCTTAAAAGCGCTTCGAGCCCATGGGAATATCGAGATAAAATGTATCCTATGAGTTAGATAAGGAAGCACTTACATGTTAATAACCGCCGCATCCTGCGGTACCAAACTTTAACCTTTTGAACGCCAATCACTTCTAACAAGTTCGAGATTTTCGTGCCCTCAGCGCCACTACTTGATTAGAAGTAATCACAGTATAAAATAAATTTACGACTTTTACAAGACCTTTTATTTTGTTTTTATGGAAAATGGCCCTGTTATCAACCATATTTTTAACTTTTTCACGCATAATAAGTTCTTATTAGTTTTATTTTCAATAGAAACAAAAACGCCAGAAAATATTTTAATGCCCCCAGCGCCAATTACTTGATATCAAGTAAGCCAGTGATGGAACATGAAGAAGACGTCGCTATATTTCATCTCGTCGAAATGATACTAAATACTATTATTGCAAGAAAATGACGTGAATTAATAATATTTTATAAATATTGTAAACTATAAACTAGGTTTTATTCACCTTAATCAAGAATAAATAGGTTTTCTAATCATTGTCGATAGTGAAACACCGTTTGAAAAACCCATCCCTACAAAGTTAGTTATTTGTCACTCCCTACAGGCCACCGACTAGTATAGAAGTAACGCTGTGACGTCATAAGCGGACAGGTTTCAAGGTCATAGTGACTTTGTGCATTTTAGTGTAGTGCAATGTTTACATCTTGTTGTATTCAGTTGAAACACGTGTTTTTACAAAAAAAAAATTGTGACGGTGAATATGACGAATTATTGCGAGTTTGTTGAAGTCTGAATCTGAACTTTAAAATAGTTCGTCGTCTTGACATTCCGTTAAGTCGTCAACTTCCGTTTCAGGAATTTTCTTCCGTTTTCTATTAGTTTGTACAAACCAGAAAAATAATTGCGAGTATTTTGCGAAACCATTAAAAATAGGTCTGTAACATCTGTGTAAAACAGTAATTTTAATAAAAAGAAATCGGCCAAGTACGTGTCGGACTCAAGTACAAAGGGTTCCGTACCATTGATTTATGAAATTAAAGTTATTTGTATGAAAGATTACGAGGTATTAAAAAAACTACTTACGAGATCTCGTTCAAAACAATTTTCGTTAGTAGTTTGTATAGTAATGTATGTACTTGTACATCATATGGAGGTAGGGGGGGGGGGGGGGGGCAAACTTTTTTCCACTTTGGAAGCGTTTGTTAGGCAAATTATTCGGTTTTGAAAAAAAATATTTTTGAAACCTCGATATCATTTTTGAAGACCTATACATACATACCCCAAACGTAAGTTTGAGGAAAAAAAAAATTTTGATTTTCAGTTCTAAGTATGGCGGGCCCCCAATCTTTATTATTATTATTTTTGCATCAATACTTTAATACGGTTCACAGAATACATCTACCTACCAAGTTTTAACAGTACCTATAGATCATATAGTTTCGGAAAAAAATGGCTGTGACATACGGACGGACAGACGGACAGACAGACATGACGAATCTGTAAGGGTTCCGTTTTTGCCATTTGGCTACGGAATTTTAAAAAATGTAGAAAACCACGTATTTAGCTTCTATTAATTGTATTTGTTGTAACTAAACGAAATAAATTATGCAGGAATCGGTTGAGTTTATGCACGTGTAACTCGACCACAGTGAATATAAAAATAAATACCATAGAAATACATCGACAAGAAATACGTCGACAAGACATCCTTATATCAGAAAGGATTTTGACGTGCCTCGAGCGCCAACTACTTGATATGAAGTAAACGGATTACATTTGGAGACAAATAGGGATGTGAACATCTAGAACACACGTCTAATAAATTTACAATTCTTTTCTTTATTATAGGAAATATATCCAAGTTTCCATATTGATTTTTTTATTAAATAAAATAACAATAATACGGTTACAGTTTTTATTTAGCTTCGTAAATTGGTGAATAAACATTAATTTAAATGTATAATATTATTTGTCGATAGGACATTAATCCCATCCCTTCGTTTTACTATAGATACGTTATACATTTGTAGCGTGGCGCTGGAGGACACATCGCGTATTATGTAGATTGGCGTTCAAAAGGTTAATAATAATTGCGCGAAAAAAACAAGTTGATACAGGTCGCGCTGTCGCCGATCGGAGGTTAGTGAACCAATATTTTAAAAGGACGTTTTATTCTGTTTGCAATTTTATGCGGTTTAATTTGTTTGAAATTTTCATTTTTCTTATTTTAGATGCTAGGTTTTTTTTCTATGGTTAAGGATTATTCCTATGAACCAGCATTGTTCGTGTTTTCATTTATTGTCGTATTGTCTCTGTATAACCCAATGAAAGTTGTTGAACTGTCAAAATGTAACCCATTGCTACTGTGTAACCCAATTACCCTACTCGTTAAAAATCATCTTAATATTTAATCGTGCCAAATCTCTTCTAAATTTTTCCTATAGTTTTTGTGTTAAAGAGTAGACACCCTATTCATACATTCTCACAAACTTGCGCATATAAAATATTAGTAGGATAGTGAAATAGTTACGATATATCACCCACAGAACTTAATTTAAAACTTGTTTTAACACGTCTAAATCAAATTAGTGAGTTGTCTGTCTTCACTCTTGTACCATGGCTTAAGATTTATACATATACAAGGATATTTATTTCTTTATGTAAAACCTGAATATAGTTTGTTCAGAATAAGCAACTGAATCGATTCCAATCATTTTTACACCATGTTATATTTTTTCCCAATTAAACATATTTAGAAATTGTTGCAGTGTTGTTACCGAGCATGTAACAAAGCTGACGGTAAACTATAGTTCTGGCACAGCGAGGCTGACCCCCGCACTGCGCCGCTACGATGACCATATTTTCGTTGGCGTTGACAACCAAGTAAGATAACAAGCTCATAACTTTGTGGTTTTTCATGATATATTTTTGAAATTTTGTTCATAGATTCTTTACTTAAAAATAACACGTGTTATGTGTGACCATAACCTGCCTAGCCTTTTCTTTTATTGGGGTCAGCTTCCAGTCTAACCGGATTCAGCTGAATACAATTATTTTACATGGAGCAACTACCTATCTGACCTCCACAACCCAGTTACTGGGTAATACGATAATTAGTAAGACTGGTGGTCAGACTTCCTGACTTCCGACGACTTGTAGCGACTGTCAAAGAAGAACTACAAATGACAGCCGTGATATGACTTCTGTGAACTAAATTTACAGTTAAAAGGTTTCGCCGATCATCTAAACAAAACGGATTTCTCATTAGCATAGTTTTTAAGTCATTGTTGCTAATAGTGTACGGATTGTGAATCATCATCATCATCACCATTTCAGCCGAAAGACGTCCACTGCTGGACATAGGCCTCCTCTAAGGCTCTCCACGACGACCGGTCCTGCGCCTCCCGCATCCAGCGGTTTCCCGCGACCTTCACCAGGTCGTCGGTCCACCTTGTCGGGGGCCTAGCCACGCTACGTCTTCCGGTGCGTGGTCGCCACTCGAGAACCCGTCGCCCCATCGGGCATCAGTCCTACGGGCAATGTGTCCAGCCCACTGCCACTTTAGTGTTGCAATTCTTCGGGATATGTCGGTTACTCTCGTTCTTCTGCGGATCTCCTCATTCCTGATTCGATCGCGCAGTGAAACCCCAAGCATAGCCCTCTCCATTGCCCTTTGAGTGACTTTGAGCCTTCGTATAAGGCCCATTGTTAGCGACCACGTCTCAATTCCATAAGTCATCACTGGCAACACACACTGGTCGAAGATTTTTGTCTTGAGATACTGCAGTATTTCGAATTGTGAATGGTCTAATATAAAAACCTACACTAATATTTTAAAGACGAAAGTGTTGAGTGAGTGTGTATGTTTGTTTTTTACTTCTTCAAACACTATTGTACGGACCAAGATAAACATATCAACATTATCATCATCATCAACCCTTTTATCGTTCCACTGCTGGACACAGGTCTCCTCCCATATAGAGAAGGATTGACATATTGTATAGGAAACTTTAATCCCGGATTGCAACTTAAGCGGATAAAGTCGCAAGGCATTGCTAGTCTTTCATAAACAACGTTTCAGTGACCACATTCACCGGTAAATAACGACCGCTATGTGGCGGCCACAGCTAGTTTACACTGTTTCGGTAACAAAAACCGTCTTTTACCATAAAACTACTTTTTACATAAAACTAGTTCATTAACACAGAGTCAACTTAATCCAAGCATAATTAACTTTAAACATAAAGTATAATTATATAAAGAAAACACGGTTTTAATTACTTTCTGCCGCTAAGTTAATTGCATGTTTGCTTAGGTTAAGCTGGAAAAGTAACTTATTAACTGTAATCTTGCGTACATAAACTTTCATTTACTTTCCTAGTTATTGTTTAGGGAATTATAGTAAGACCCCATACCTATATACTGTATATTTTTATGTCCTATAACTCTCTATTCTATAACTAAAAATAATATAACAAATCCTAGAATAATTGTGATTCAAACATGTCAACGTTTCATTGAGAAATACGAGTGATTTATTCAAACCAATCATTATACCGAACTCAGATTCAAAGTTATTGACTAGAACTAGGCTTAACATATTATGTAGTTAAGAAAAAGCTGAGCATTAAGAAGAAGCTCGGAAAGCACGTTAAGCCGTTGGTCCCGGTTGCCATACGAACATCTAATGGCAGTGGTTACGGGTTGATGCAGCCCTCAAAAAAGTTCAACAATTGGTCTGCAATGCTTCGATATCGCTTTCGATCGACCTGTGAAGGTCAGACGGCAGTCGCCTCACGGAACTCAGCAGTTGGACTGGCAAAGCGGACCCAAGACTCCAAAGCTGAAAAAAGCTTCGAATGCAACTGGGATTAACGCTAAGATTATGATGATGACTGTATGCTGTTGGTTCCTGAGCCTGCCAGGGTTACGAGTGGTTAGGAGATGCCGTGGCCCTGGTACACAGGCAAGTGAAGGAACACGGGTGGGTTTTAGCCAATAAAAGTCTGGCACGCGCTTTCGCTCCGCCCAGAGCAGGAAAGATCATTTGAAGATTTCCCATCCCCAAAAATTGGTGAGAATGAACCGGGTTCCCAGTACCTACAATCTACTACGACTTCCAACACTATGGCTAAAATAGTCTCACGTTAACGCCCCCACACATAAAAAAAAACAGGTAAAACATGCAACTATTTCTTTCTGAACATCAATCTGCTGACTGTATCGAGAGGCGAGCCAAGCTACTTTAAGTTTGAACGCTAAGACTTTGTGACACCTTGAATTACCAGGAGTAAACAACAAAACTTATTGCAATCCATTGTTGAAACATAGGTACTTCGCGACGATCCAATTACAGATTAACCGGCGTAAACAAGAATAACGAGTTGACATTACACCTTGAATTACTTACAAGTGAAAATCGTCAATAATTAATCGTGACCGTCAATTTTCCACGACATCTATTCAAATTACTTTTACAAGGCCAAACATTGCAATAGTTCATAAAAACCTTATTAAATAAATTATTATAATCGGCACTTTCCCCGAAACATCAAGCCTTGGATATTAGGCCACCAGAAAACCCACAGCCTTGAATCATCACGACAAGCAGTAAAAAAAAAAGTAAAAAAAAGAACCATCAAAGTATTTCCTAGACCGAATTAAGTCTAGACACTTTTGAAATATTGACTTTTGAAATCCAGACACGATTCACCCGCTCCAGTTTGGAAATTTGCCAACACGTAATTTCAGTTACGGGCCAATGATTTTTATTGAAATACGAAGAGGCAAGACGAATCGCTTATTAATAAGAGTAATTTAAAAATTAAGACAAGCTTTCAATATCTTGCTTCAGTCAAAAGATCGGATTATTCGTTGAGACACGCTGGCGAAACAATGAAACAATACTATCACTTCTCAATATAAGCTAACAATGTAGATGATCTGAAACTTCAACTGGAAGTAATAGGAAAAATAGTTGAGCTAGACGCAATATGTTGCAAATGTTCCATACCCCTAGGCCATCACTGCTGTTTAGAAGTAAAATTACTAATCATAACTGTGTTTCCATATCATAATTAGCCAATAATGCCCCAACTGCACACAGGTCCCCTTACTGAGGGAGTCCCACAAGGGCCCAGTGCGGGTTCATAAATGTCACTTGTTTTCAAATTTGTTGTTCCAACACATGCCGGTTTCCTCACAGTTTTGAGACCAATGGTGATAAAATCATTTTATCAGAAAGTAAGTAATGTACCTGGTTGGGTTCGAAACTCGTAAACTGGGGCCGCCATTCTTCAGCAAATAAAATTGATTTTCCCAATAGATCTGTTGAGGTGATGCATCGTCATCCTAGCTACATACATCTGTTTGAATGGTGTAATCAAATAATTTGTAACAATTTTATGTGACTGTTCGCGGATTTTTTTGCCCATTCTTCTCCAGAGACACCTTACTATTTGGAATGGGTCACTAGTTTCATCTTACTGATTGATCGACCCTTTGACCCAATTTTCCTTACCGCATCGCGTCACAAGTGGGTCTAATGCTTAGGTTCAATGTTTTTGAACTGTCAAAATAAAAACTATTGCTACTGATAGTATATTACGCGCTTACCCTTATCCAAAAAAGACCTACGTAATTTTTTCTCATTGATTGTCGTTCCAGATAGTTTTAACCCCGAAAATCTGTAACTCAGTTTAAGTCTGTAAATCCCCTAACCGAGGGTTTTTAGCGGGATGTGATTTCTTCTCCCCGAACCATAGTGTCTAAATGCATCGCCCAATCCTGCTATTTCGGACATTTTTATTCTTGCTCGATTCTTAAGAGGGGACTCTAGTGCCAAGGAATTCAAAAAATAGCTCTACTCTTGCCGTTGCGCCACTTCCAACTTCTCCCCATAAAGTGCGAAAGGACAGTTACAGCTCAGGCTGATTATACCTACAAAAATGTTGACCAAAAGACGTTTCGTATTCCGTTGTTTTCTTTATAAAGAACACGACAGATCTCATTGTTTTATATCAAAATTTAGAGGAAAAGTATACCTGTGTTTTTATTACTTCCTTTTTATGTCATAACCTTATCACATTTGTCTAATAGTCGTCTGAACATTGCGATAAAAATTGGTTATTTTTAGGGATTTTGAAATATCATATTTCTTTTATTAATTAAGTTTTGAAAAAAAAAACAATTGACAGGGGCACGTATAATCAAAGTGTACAGTTGCAGAAAACAAATTGTTCTAAAAGCGTTGGCCATGAAGAAAATAGCGGAATACGTTTTTATAGAGGCCATTAGAGTCACCTCTTAAGGGTCTTCTCCTCAAGATGTAAGTTTTAATAAGCAGGGCATTTTTTGTAATTTGGCGTTCTAACAACCAGACTCTTCTACTTTATTACAATAGCGCCAGTGGCAAAACTATTTCTAATATCTACATAATCTATTTTTATGAATCGCTTATCCGGATCATGATCAAATATCCCTACTAAGGAAAAATGTGTGTGGGACGTTATGGGACGCTGTCTGTAAAAATGAGTAGAATATTCGGTGATATTTTTGGCCAAAAAATTGGCCCAAAACAATCATTATCGTATTGTATTTCTGAACACGTGTGGAATGTGGACTGAGCGATTACATGGCTGATTGTCATGACAGCCAATGGCTCAATAGCCAAGAGTTTCGACCAACACATGAGGAGGCTCTCGTTGAGCAGTTAGATCAAGAGTTCGTTTAAGAAAGCTGTAATTCTGGACATATGTAGCTCGCTTTGTCAGGAGATTCCTCTTTCTGGAGCCCTGACCACCGGCAACTTGGACCCTGTTTCCGATACCAGTGGGCTATATACATGTTTTTGAAAACATGTACACTTTTATTCATAAACGTTACTTAAAGTTAACTTGTGATTAGCGACTGTTTAACATAGATTTTTGATGTTTGCACGTCACTTGACTTTAATCATCGTTTTTGAATAAACACCTTAAACACTATGGTGTTTACTCATATACGGTGATTAAAATTAAGTGACGTTAAAACGTCGAAAATGTATGGATAAACAGTCGCTAATCACTAGTTAACTTTAAGCAACGTTTATGAATCGAGGGGATAATTTACAAGCATTTCAATGAAATAAAGGAGATTCATCATCACCTATACCTATGTTCCTAAAATTTTCCTCTTTTCAAGGCGTAGTAGGCTATATAGAGTAGTACTGACAATACGACAATAAATTAAACATCGTGTACCTCAACACATTCTCAGTCTACCCATAAAAAATCATATAAATATGTCCATTGGTTTAGTAACAGGAAATTATTTTTAATTTTTCACATTTTCTACATGATGTAGATGTTGACAAGGAAGCGCTTACAGGTTAATGACCGCCGCATCCTCCGGTACCAAACTTTAATAATAATGGCGCGAAAACAGCAAGTCGATACAGGATCGCGCTGTCGCCGACCGGAGGTCAGTGAACCAATATTTTTAAAGGATGTTCTATTCCGTTTGCAATTTTATGCGATGTAGTTTGTTTGAAATTTCCATTTTTTTATTTTTGATGCTAGGTTTTTTTCTATGGCTTAGGAGTATTCCTATGAACCAGCATTGTTCGAGTTTTCATTTATTGTCGTATTGTCAGCACCACTCTGAATTACCACCGTTCCCAATGCGGGTTAGTAGTTGTGACATGTCTTTGAGTTTTTGGATCTAGGATATGTGGGTTTTCTCACCATGTTTCCTTTTACCTGTTCGAGAATAATGTAATAATTTAGCATCTGTTCGTGTTCGACCCTAACAATACACGGCTGTACTTCAATTTAGGTCCTAAAACAATATAAACTGAGATTTATGACTTACAATTTTGCTTATAAACAGTTATCTATCTTATCACGTATCCCCAGATGTAAGTTAAGTAAGGAATCCACAGCAGATTACATAAACCAATGTATTTACATAAGACCTCAGTAGGTTTGAGATAGTATAGTCCATATGTCAAAGGAGACGGAAAACCTATGTATGTTCAAATCTCAACACATATTTCGTGTGTGTTGCGTGTTTAGATTTTGGTATATTTTTATTATGACAGTTCGCAAAATCTACGCAGAAAAACAATGTTTTGCCTCTACTGTTATCTTTGGTTATAATTAAAAAAAAAGACAATACATTTTTTCAGGGTTCTTCTGATTCTCGATCGATCTGATCTGACTCGATCTTACGTAGGTATATAAATAAAAAATAACAATATAAAAAATCAGTTTAAAAATAAGTTTTTTTTTTTTTTGGTAAGTTAACAAACGTGATAGGTATACATACACGTTAAAACAAAAGTAACTGATTTTCTCAACTTGTACTTTTAGTTACAAAAAATAGTTTGTTTTGTTCAGATACACACTCACGTTTGTCGAGTTAGCAAAACTTGGCAGGCGTGACGTGAATAGTGTATTTAATTGGACTCTGTTCATTTGGTTTGTTGTCAATCATCAAAATATACTTGCAATTACAAAATGAAGCCTTAGAAAGTCTAAACTATTAGTACACTCTAATTTGCAAGTTGTTAACGAAACCAAATCGAACACTTAATGAATTAATTAAGGGATAAAATTGATACTTACTCGGCTTTGATGACGACTTGTTACTACAGTCGATGATATCGTTTGGTATGCAGACTAAAATCAAATCTTTTAGCCTTTGCCTTTAGTTAGCTAAAATTCGGCCGTTGAGCGCATACATTCCTAACACCTATCAGTGCAACAGCTTTGAGGACACGATTAGCGTAGTGGTTAAATGTTTGACAGCTCGCTGCGTGCCTCTGGTTCGATTCCCGCACGGAACAAATATTTATACCTACAAAGTGGTGCTGACAATGCGACAATAAATCAAAACACGAATAATGCTAGTTCATAGCAATAATCCTAAACCATAGAAAAAACTTAGAATAAAAAATAAAAAAAAAATTTCAAACAAACTAAATCGCATAAAATAAAATAAAAAATAAAATAAATATATACGGACAAATCACACAGATTGAGCTAGCCCCAAAGTAAGCTCGAGACTTGTGTTATGGGATACTAACTCAACGATACTATATTTATAATAGATACATAAATAGATAAACATCCAAGACCCAGGCCAATCAGGAAAAGATCGTTTTCCATCATGACCTGGCCGGGGACTTGCTTTTGTTGTCTGTACATAGGACCACGTTTTGGTTTGCATAGAATTTAGTCATTAAATAATTTTGCTACTACACGACGTAAAACCACGTGTATGTTAATTATTGTTACCCAATTACAATACACCAATATGAAATTACCACCAGCTCGCACTGAGCCCACGTGGTAGACGGCCCTCTCACCGGAAGGAGACCAGTGTCCCAGTCGTGCGAACAATATGGGTTGAATATATTGCTTGTATATACAATATGTAAAGAAAACCCTGTTCGAACCGTGAAGGTATTGTTAGGTATCGATAACTGATTCTACTAATGGATACAAAACCGGGCTAAACTTAAAAAAAAATCACCTAAAAAAATAAATATTATTTCGCAAAAAGAGGTGACTTAATACAAGTGCGGTAAGCAACCCTTCCGCGGGCGCGGCACGTGGTCGCATCGCTATTCGTTCATAATAATATCGGTGTTGTCACTTTTTTTAAAATAACCAAATTTCGGGGAAGTTGGAATTAATTCGTGGGAAAAAAAGACTATTTCAAAATTCATTAGTATTGTTTCTATGATGATTACGTAAAATTTTATATTATATTTAGTCAAGTGTTTACCTAACCTTTATTATCCTTATGGGTAAAACAGGGTTTTCGTTACATATTGTATATTATGAAATCATCATTTTCTGCCCTTCTCCTAAGTCGGTGCATCATGTCTATTCTTCCATACTTCTTTATAATATTTCATCTCGAGAGTTTTTTTTTTTAATTATAAACTAGTGCTCGACCGCAATCACGCCTGATGGCAAGCAGTGATTCAATCGTTGATGGTAAAGCGCGCTAGTTTAGTAAGAGCCTATTTACTTAAAAAAAAAAAAAACTGAGTGAATAGGAAGGAAGACGCCAGTTGAGCGAGGTGATGTAATGTCAAACCCAACAACATTACCAACGATGCTGCGCCAGAAGTAGATTGATTGATCCCATATCATCATTAACACAGTTCATCCACCGTTTTTTGATCTTCCCTTATTTTTAGAGCAAACCCGTCACTGAAAACCAGCGTTGGAGCTCTGTCTTATTTAGGGCTGCAGTATAATGCTAAGCGACATCGGTTTTGCGTAGATGTTACACATGTTACCCTCAAACATTATTTCCTTTTTTTTTGCTTTTTTTTGTATTTTTTGCGTCATGCTTTCCGCAAATAAATCTTTTAACTTTCTTTTATTTATTACATCAAATTGACTCGAGTTTGTTAAACTGTGCCGAAAACACCAGTCGAAAAACTATTCTGTAAAAACCTCATCGTTAAAATTAAAAAATAGAACTTAAATAACAGCAATTTAAAACATTTAGAATAGATAAAATTTTATCTATTCCAAAGGTTTCAAATTAATTAATTAAGTTGATTTTAGCGTGGCTAGAACACTTAACAAAATTATAAATATATTTGAATTTGTAGCGTAAACTGAGCTCTATTATGTAGGAGCTTAAGTTCTTTTTCTATAAACTGATATTGGTTTCTGGTTTTTGGTGAGATTTTAACAAATTAGATCGGCTGATCTTCAGGGCCACTTACCTTCGAATGTCCGTGCTCTTCGTTGAAGCCACCATGCTTTTCCTCTTCGGCGGAGTCACCATCTTCTTCAAAGAATTCAACTTTTTTCTCATATTCTTCTTTTTTATGGATGTCATGGCTACCTTTTGTGCTATGGCCTTTTGAATGTTTGCCAGATTCCTCGTACTAAAAGAAAATGTTATTAATTTGGTACAAAAAAAAACATTTTCAAAAGAAGAGAAAAAATAAACTTAAACTAATTCATTATCATTTTCTCGGTGGTAGGCCATAACATCGGCTGCCGGCAGAAGTTACCACCCACCAGACAGAGCCTTACCGCCAAGCAATTTGTCGTATTCCGGCATGATGTCTGGTGAAACCGTACGGAGGACGGGTCTGAGCAGTTGTGTTGCCATGTGTGCCGGGTACGATGCGCCTAATGTTGTTGTATTGGGAGTTTGGTCGTGGAGGGTCTTCAGATCAATCTCCCTTTGGCTCAGCATCGTTGGTCGTGTTGTTGGGTTTAACATTGCATCACCTCGCTCAACTACCGTCTTCCTTCCTATTCGCTCAGTTTTTCTGATTGAATAGGCTCTTAATAAACTAGCGCACTTTACCATCAACGATCTCATCACTGCTTACCATCAGGCGGGATTGCGGTCAAGCGCTAGTTTATAATTATTAAAAAAAAAAAAAAAACTTAAACTCGGTCATTGCGTAAGACTCTATATTTATTATTTATTATTTTACGATCAGTAGCAATGGGTTTCATTTTGATAGTTCAACAACATTGACTGCGTTATTTGCATTATTATGCAAACACATTTTTCGACAATATGAACATGACATTGAGAGTCTCCATCATCATCTCAGCGTTAATCCCAGTCACATCCGAAGCTTTTTCAGCTTTGGAGTCTGGGGTCCGCTTTACTAGTCTAACTGCTGATTTTTGGCTAAACTTCGATATTTTCCGTGAAGCGACTGCCGTCTGACCTGCACAACCCGAAGGCGATATCGAAGTATTGCAGTTAGAACAATTGTTGGACTTTTGAGGGCTCCAACAACCCGTAACGACAGCCATCAGATGTTCGTATGGAAACCGGGACCAACGGCTTAACGTGCTTTCCGAGGCACGACCAGACCAGTGCAAATATTCATATTCATGCACACAAATATTTGCATTGCGCGGGGATCGAACCCGTGCCTACTTGCGCAGCGGCCGCGTTCGCTACCGCTACGCCATGGAGGCTGTCAAACATGACATTGAGAGTAATAGTGTGTTACGCTCTTAGGATGCAAGGTGGCACATATGGTTACAAAAGAAGATAAATAACTAAGGGGGCCAATCGCGCTAAAATAATTCAACCAAAACAGAATTGATACTATATTTATAATAGATACATATATAGATAAACATCCAAGACCCAGGCCAATCAGGAAAAGATCGTTTTCCATCATGACCTGGCCGGGGATCGAACCGGGGGCCTCCACGTCGCAGGCAGGCGTGTTGACCGCTGCGCCACGGAGGACGACGTTTTGTATCGCGCTAACCTATTGACAGATCAATCAATCAATCAAATCTTTCTTTATTGTGGATCATAGGTTTGAACATAATACAGGTCTTAAATAATTACATGGATCAGCTATGTCCCGCCCTTAGGGCATACAATAGTCAATAGTCATAGTGGATTACATATTGTTTTTCCATTTTTTGATATTTACTGAACACATCATGACTGAGAGGGGCTATAAGGGAGCAATGATTTGTCCAATAAGAATTCTTTTGTAGAGGAGTAGCATTTGTCTACCAACAGATCATGAAGGCACTTTTTAAATTTTTTGATTTCCGTAGTTCCTCTAATAGGCCCCGGAATACTATTGTAGATGCGCGTAGGCATACAAAAGATACTTTCTTACATAAGGTGAGTTTTACTAGCAACTGTGCGCAATTTGTCCTTACGTCGAATACACGTGTAGTAATGGTTGGTTGCGATCTAGTTATGGATGGTTTAACCATAACTAGATCACAATTGGAACGTAGCCGCTGTCAAATAAAAAAATTAAAACAAAGCTAACTTTATCTGTGCCATTTGTCAAACTTACGTCTGAACGATTGGATTTACTTATAATTTATTTAGTTTTAATTATTATATCTGACGAAATCTATCACTCATACATTGATTTTACTTCAATGGAAGTTAACATTAACGTGATACGAAATGGGATCGAAACTACACCATAGCTGTAACTGGATTAGATACGAACGAGAGTTTAATTTCTGCTGTTTTATTTAGCGCAATTGTCCCCCTGGACCTGTCTGTATAATTGGTAAGTCCGGTACTTTGGGCCACAACTGTTCTGTTTAAATCATGATCCTCTTAGCTCTCGAAGAACCAACTGACCACTTGCACTCCATGGTCCTAGTGTTACAACCCCAAACAACTAGTTCATATAACTCTCAATCAGGTTGGAATATTATGGCCGTTTGAGGTTTTCTGCATCAACAGAAGTAACAAGAGCCCATAGCGCCAGGAAGATGGGATAGCGCAAATTACACATGTCGCACGATACACCAAAACTCTGCTTAACTTCCGACGGTTGGCTTGTTTGTTTGTTAAAGAATTACCATCGCTGTACAGCGCTGCATTGCTGCCAGCGTTTAGGACATTATTCCAGATGATAGCGATGCGGATGAATTTTTTTGATGCCTTATAATTCTTTTGCTTTTCTTGTCATATTATTATTATAAATGTTTGATTAATATATATATTTTTTTAATAATTATAAGCTCGTGCTTGACCGCAGTCCCGCCTGATGGTAAGCAGTGATGCAATCGTTGATGGTAAAGCGCGCTAGTTTATTAAGCCTATTAATTAAAAAAAACTGAGTGAATAAGAAGGAAGACGGCAGTTGAGCGAGGTGATGCAATGTTACACCCAACAACACGACCAACGATGCTGCGCCAGAGCGAGATTGATATGAAGACCCTCCATGACCTAACTCCCGACACAATAACATTTAGCGCATCGCACCCGGTACACATCGCAACACAACTGCTGAGACCCGTCCTCCGTACGGTTTCACCAGACATCGTGCCGAAAAACGACGAATTTCTTGGCGGCAAGACTTTGTCTGGTGGGTGGTAACTTCTGACGGCAGCCCATGTTATGGTCTACTAAAGTGAAAGTTAAAAAGTCTTACTTTTGCATGCTTCTTCCCATGTTCTTCGTGGTGGTGGTCACCATAGTGGCCCGATTCAATCTCGTGGTGGGTGTCCATCCCTCCATGGTCATCGTATTTGCCCACGTGGTTCTCCTTATCATGATGACCCTTCGATGATTTGGACTCTTTGTGAAGGCCCTGGAATTTGAAAGGTTATGTTAGTTATTTTTGTAGTTAAATAATTTAAAAGACCTGGTTTTGCACAATGGTAGTTTGAAAAAATAGAAAGAATCTTAATGATGGCTTGATGATCGCTTCTGATGGCGCCAAAGTCGTAGCGAAATTCAAGGCCAAGTCAATTTAGATTGAAATCGAAACTTTGTTAAAGAGAAAAGTATTAAAAGTCTTAGAAAATGGCATTATAATACAAAAATTACTAACAAAATTGCATATTTTAAGAAAATACAAATGTTTCACAATAATATGTCAATAAATACAAAGTGTGTTTGACAAAATATAAGTGTAATAAAAAGACAAAATACAAGCATTAGATACTTATGTTAAAAATATTTACATATTATAATTTTATTTATTTACAACACTTTGAGAAGTAAATTACAAATACTAAAAAACTAAGTAGACATTTATTGTTTTAGCAAATTTCATTTATAAACATTTTCAAAATATTTTTACTGGCATGGTTAATAATTGAAATCATGAAATTATGAGTTTTTGAAGAGAGAGAGGAAGTGATTACTTTCTTAGTCCCTATATCTCTCTCATGAAGTAGAAATATTTCACATTGTTACACTTATATATTTTTAGATGACGTTATATATTCCCTGCTGACTGATCCCTGAAAATAAAAGCCTAAACAAAGTCAGAGGTCAAGAACCCCAGGCGGGTTTCGGCTAAAATCGTATGCGTATAAAGGCCCAAACACACAAAATTAACCCTTTACTTAAACACGAACAAAATTTAAAAAGAATAGCCCAAAATTACTTTAAAAACTTGTAATAACTTCCAACATAATGTAAAGTTAGTTATTCTTGTCCCTTAGGCGTCCCTGGACAAGGAATCTTTAATTATTATTATTTATTTTTTTAATAATTAGAAACTAGTGCTTCACCGCAATCCCGCCTGGTGGTAAGCAGTGATGCGATCGTTGATGGTAAAGCGCGCTAGTTTATTAAGAGCCTATTCACTCAGAAAAACTGAGCGAATAGGAAGGAAGACGGCAGTTGAGCGAGGTGATGCAATGTTAAACCCAACAACACGACCAACGATGCTGCGCCAAAGGGAGATTGATCTGAAGACTCTCCACGACCAAACTCCCAACACAACAACATTAGGCGCATCGTACCCGGCACACATCGCAACACAACTACTCAGACCCGTCCTCCGTACGGCTTCACCAGACTTCATGCCGGAACACGACAAATCGCTTGGCGGCAAGGCTTTGTCTGGTGAGTGGTAACTTCTGCCGGCGGCCGATGTTATGGCCTACCACCGAGAAAAAGGGTATTTATAATTATGTGATAAAAATGACACGTGTTTGTGCGGAGATGCTTTCCTAGTTCTTATTGGCAGCAGAAGCAGCCGACAATATTCCCAATGCAAAGACGCAGGCATCCATTCCTCGAGAGGGATTCAGCTAAAATCTACCATAATCGGCACGCTTGGTAGGCGGGTTGGGGATCGCAGAAATTTGATATTCCACAGGAGAAGTGCTTTAAGCTTCCCTGGTGAGAGTTCCCTGAGTCACCTCTTACGACACCCACGGGAGAATATGGGTTGGTACTATTCTAAGCCTGGTAGGTAGGTACCATACGGGTAACACCACAGGAATAACTAAACGTCCTTTTTTCTTTAGGAATTTTGCGTATCTGATTGATATAATATTTGGACCGGATAATCCGTGGGTTTCTATTAAAAATGCAACCCTTTTCAACTTATATCTGGTTCTAAAAACAAATTAATTTTAGTCAATTTTTCTGAATACACTTTTTTTTTTCTTCAAAAAGAAATCCTAGCAAAATTTAAATTGACAGCTGAAATCCAATGATGCTAGCATTTCGTTTGAGCTGTCAATTATTATTTTTTTAAATCTCACTCCTTCACTTCTGTAACAAAGAGGAAACTGCAAAGCTTACATTTTTGGAATCGACGCTAGCACAAAAAATCCAGCAAAATATTATTATGTACATTGAACTTCTAATGATAGACATAGTCAGCTTATAATGCTCCCACTGTTGGGAGTGCCAACAATGGGAACCCACTGCCCGAGAAGTTGGGACCAGGCCACCTCTTGGGGAGTGGGCCGTAATCTACCACGCTGGCCCAGCGCGGGTTGGTAGATGTCCCATGTCTCTAAGACATGATAAAATCTTCTCTAAATTAATGAACTTGTAATAAATTTTTGCTTCCTAATCGCTTTTTTTTAATAATCACCCCTCTTTTTTTACTTTAAATATACCTATATGCTGTTTAAATATAAGTATGTTCGGAAGTTATGAGAATTTTTAATATCTACGTACATTGATACCGAACATTTCAAATTGAAATAAACATCACTTTATCGTGATATTGGCTAGAAAAAGTGGAAATTTTTTGACCAACGTATTGCGGTGACTAGTTTGTTATGATTTGAATTTAAGAAATATTTTGAAACCGAAAAAGGGGTATCAATAGGGTAAACTAAAAAAACTAATTAGTCCGTCAGTCAGATATCCAAAAAATACTAGACACGTATTTTTTTCTTTTTTCATATAAACAAAAAATGAAGACGACACAGTGCGTTGAAAACTCGTGTGAAGTCACTGCACGCTACACTTTTAGCGAGCAGTGACGTCACCAGCCAATTTTTATTGATTTGATAAAACAAAATATACGTATCCAATGATTTCTATAATCTCAATGACGGACTAAATAGAATCATTTTTTTTTAACCCAGAAAACATCCCTATTCTTAGGATATATTCTTTTGAGTTGTAATATTTAAATGTCTAGTGTTTCTGTACATCGTATATATTTGTCTGGCTATAGGGCTTCTGAGGCAAGCTGTATATGACCAATCACTGGTAGGAATGTTTTGAAAACAATATTTTCAGAATCGAATGAAAACATTATCAATAGGACAATAGACACACACTAATAACAATTTAGTATCCAGTGTATAACAATAGCAGTGAATTGAACAAGAAAAAGTGCGTCATGAAAAATTTCGTAATTGTAAATAAACTCTGTTAGGTGCATTAAAAAAAGGCAATTGTGGGGCTGACTGACAGAAGTGAAACCTGAAAAAAGGAACCAATATAGTTATAACTTTGACGCAATGTATCTGACATCCTAACACAAACTTCGCGAAAAGGCTACACCGCGTGCCACTAATAAAATTATTATAGTCATTTATATCGTTAATGAGCGGTTACAGAAATCACAGTGTTTAAAAAATGTGTCGGCTTGGCCTTTGAACGTTGCAAGCGTGCTGCCGCGCGTGTTTGTGGGTATGACGTTGACCCCTGTTGTGAACTCTATTAAATCAGCTGATAGGATGGTTTTTCGAGTTTTGTTCACATTGCGCTTTATTGTGTAATTCACGAATTAATTAATTTTTCCTTTAAAATCTTATTGGGTTATAAAAGTATAGCATTTATGAATGGTCTAAAGTGAAAAAAAAACTACATAGATATTTTTTTAAATCATGAAAAAGCCTACGAAAAATTCCACCACTGGAGGGTTCAGAATCATGTACTGGATCTATGGTACTCGTTTGTGCGTCGATGTCAGATACACCCTTTATACAACATTATTTTATTTATACGAAACCTGAATATAGTTTGTTCTAACAGATGGCGAACTATCAAAAAGCAGAAGATAATTCCACAGGGACATCATGACCCTCAGTAATGAGGAGAACGACTTGAGGAGGAAGATTTAAATTCACTATAATAATATTTTTGCTTTATCACTTACTTCTACTTATTTGGGGAAAAAATATCTACTTGTGTATCAATGTGTAATTTAATCTTTCAACAATGATCATAAAAACGTTGTAGGTTTTTTTTTTTTTGTTTTAATCTAGTCCTTGAGCATCGTTCCGCTTGATGGTAAATAGTGATGCAATCGTTGATCATTGTTTATTAAGAGAACATATAATACAATATCAGTGACAACAAAACATAAACTTGTGTCATTAATTCAGATAAAACAAAAAAGAAACTAATTTTGTTCTACTCGTATTTAACCACTACATAGTCTCAGTAGTACGGTTGTTTTGTCCGGCCCCGAACTCCTGATACCAAAAAAGTCACAATAGTATGGTTATGACAACAAACTTATGTGACTTAAAAAGTATCAGTAGTTCGGTACTAAAGTAAAAGTTGTTCCGCCCACCACTAACCGAACTACAGCTATAGGCCCAACAGTTCGTTTTGACGTCATAACCGTACTAATGAGACTTTTTTGGTATCAGTAGTTCGGGGCCGGACAACACAGCCGTACTACTGAGACTAGAGGGTATTTAACATGGTAAATATGGCTGAGAACATGTTAGAACATTACCATTAAACACACGACTTACGTCCACATAAAGATAATACCAGGGTTTTGCTTTGATCAACTTCTTGTTAGGGTTGTAATTGTTTTTCCTCTTCGACCAGTTGATTCCCTTCGTACCAATTCAAAAAAATAAATCAATCGACGTGGTAACCCTACTTGGGTGGACCTATCTCATATAACCATAAATTTTACGGAGTTGCAAAAAGATGTATTAATTTAACGACAAAATCAAACAAAATAATGAAATTGTACCTACATGATAATATTAAGTTAGAAATTGCGACGAGATAAAATATTTTTTAAACAAGTATACATCTTTTTGCATTTGTACAAGACTTGCTTATTGGAAAGGAAAGTATGCACTTCGATAATAATCATCGTATACTAAACGAGAGAATAGTAGCTAGTTTTAGATTTAAAAACTTCCAGTTTGATCTAAGTCTGAATCTGACAAAAATAATTAATTCTACTTATTTATCTACTTTCTGACAAGTTCTTGACATTGATAGTCGTTGAGAAGATTCTGCAACTAGATTTTTTGTATTATTATATTTATTTTTTCAGGCCGATTGCATGTCTTCATCATGTCAACCACAGGAAGTCCACTGCTGGACATAGGCCTCCCTCAAGGATTTCCAAAAAGACCGGTTGGACGCGGCCTGCATCTAGCGCTTCCCTCAGGTCATCCGACCACCTAGTCGGTGGGTGTCCGACGCTGCGCTTGCCGGCACGTGCGTTTTGGCAATATAAAACAGCGCCTGAAAATTGCAATTTGTCCAATAAAATATTGCCTCACCTCGTATGCTTTCTTTCCCTCCTCACTGTGTTCCTCTTCATGTTCTGAGTGATGCTCCCTGCCGCCACCTGTCAAAATTATATTATTATTAAAGGTTTAAATAACAATAGGATGTAGGCTAATCAATTCGTCCTACAACTTAGGGTTGGTTAAACAAACGTACGCCTACGTCACAACGTAACACAGAGATACAGGTTTTACCTAGTTCAAAAATCAAAATCAAAAGTCATTTCTTCAAATTAGGACGAGAATCAGCACTTTTTGAACTATTACATAAGACAGTCCCCCAAAACGCCCACCCATCGACACTCCTAGTGCTTTCGCTGGGAAGAAGAAGTGGCGGAAGAAACTCCCCAGCAGCACAGCTGTCTGTTCATTTAAAAAAAAACACATGACTTTATACAATACTACGTATAGTGATGAACAATCTCACACCACAGGATGCCAGAGATCGTGCGAAATGGAGGCGTAATAGTAGGAAAGCCGACCCCGGGCTCCAACGCGAAAGCCGCGGATGCGACCGGGATTATACGCTGAGATGATGATGATGATGATGAGTGATGAACACGATAAAATACCTCTTATACCTCTGTTTATCTGTAATATACTCAATGATGGAATGGTAACATCTATCTAAAAGTTTAAAGAATGTTCTCTTAAACGATCCCAGAGACTCTTTATTTCTAATAGCTGCTGGTACACTATTATATATTTTTTATACAATATGTAAAGAAAACCCTGTCCAACCCATAAGGATAATAAAGGTTCGGTAAACACATGACCAAATATAATATAAAATTTTACGTAATCATCATAGAAACAATACTAATGAATTTTGAAATAATCTTTTTTTTCCCGCGAATTAATTCCAACTTCCCCGAAATTTGCTAATTTTTAAAAAAGTGACAACACCGGTATTATTATGAGCGAATAGCGATGCGACCACGTGCCGCGTGCCCTGCCCCCCGCCGCCCGCGGAATGGTTGCTTACCGCAAATGTATTAAGTTGAGGTAACTTTAAATTTTTCTTAAAATTTTTGCGAAATAATATTTATTTTTTTAGGGGGATCTTTTTTTTTAAGTTTAGCCCGGCTTTGTATCCATTAGTAGAATCAGTTATCGATATCTAGCAATACCTTCACGGATCGGACAGGCTTTTCTTTACATATTGTATATTTTTTGGTGAATAAATAAATAATTAAAACGTAATGTGATGCAAGAGCTCAGTGATTCGTCAACTTGCGTTTTTTTTTTTTTTTGAGAATGGGTAGTCATAAAATGACTCTCCCGCTTTAGGCCGAGCCGAAAAGCCTTTTAGACTTTTACTGACTAAAACCCACACGTGTTCCTTCACTTGTCTGTACACTAAATGATACATTATCTCTTGCGAAGAACCCGCGGCCCTTACAGACAACTATCACCCTTTGTACCACAGCTACCTCAAGCAAAGTGTCATTTCAGCGGTCGGTTTGATTGGGATTTCTTATGGGAGTAGATTATGGACATAATTACAAATGTAAATTTCTAATGTAAATTTATAACGAACGCAAACAGTCGCCCACATATCAAGGGTAAAATAAATCTTGTCTCTTAATACGTGGGCGATTGTGGGTGCGAGTTACAAATTTGCCCATATTAGTTTGTTTTGTCTGTCAAGTGGAATGTGACTGTAACTACGTATATTAATTACAGTTACTTTTACTAATTTTTGGGGTAACATGTTATCACAACCTCTAATATAAAGGGTGTATCTGACATCGACACACAAACGAGTACCATGGATCCAGTACATGATTCTGAACCCCCCAGTGGTGGAATTTTTCGTCGGCTTTTTCATGATTAATAAAAAAATATTTGTAGTTTTTTCACTTTAGACCATTCATAAATGCTATACTTTTATAACCCAATAAAGATTTTAAAGTAAACATTAATTAATTCGCTAATTACACAAAAAACCACAATAAAAACAAAACTAGAAAAACTATCTCGTCAGCTGATTTAATAGAGTTCACATCAGGGATCACCGTCATACCTACAAACACGCACTGCGGCACGCTTGCAATGTTCAAAGGCGGAGCCGACACATTTTTTTAAACACTGTTATTTCTGTAACCGCTCATTAACGACATAAATGACTATCATAATTTTATTAGTGGCATGCGGTGAAGCCTTTTCGCGAAGTTTGCGTTACTATGTCAGATACACCCTGTATATATATTATTTCTCTAGGGTTTTTTTGTCGGTACGCCATAACTTCCTTCATACTTTACCCATATAAATAAATGAGGCACCATTTTAAATCTTTTCAGAGCCGCTACACTGGAAAAATATACTAATTACTCACATTTAAGTGGTTTTTCGCAAATATACGTTTGAATAGCAAGGATTTTTCAAACTATTAATGTAGTAATACTGCGCACGGTTCATCTAGTATTAAACATAATTTAGAAAACGATTTAGTAAGCGATTCTTAATAATCCATATACTTTCACAGTGTGTATCAATTTAGTCACATATTGTATATTTGTTACTCTTTCACGCGAAAACTACTGAACGGATTTTGATGAAATTCAGCACACAAACAGTTTATATCCAGAATTCGATATCCACGGTATCAAACTTATGCGCGTGAAACCGCGCGACATAGTTAGTTAAATATATATCTGTAAGTGGTACCAGTTGCTAACAAATGTGCGGCAATCAGTTGCTATGGTATGGGCACATGATGTAAAGGAACGTAGAACATTCCACGACGAGACATTTCAATTTGAGATGCTGATAGCTGTTAGGTTAGGTGAGAACCAAATTAAACAATGAATGGACGTATGTGAGTTAGGACTAAAGAAACTATCAATGAAAATGTTTAGAAAATATTTTTGTTATATTTATAAATCTTTATTAATCATCATCATCATTTACAACCTTTTTATCGTCCCACTGCTGGACACAGGTCTCCCCTCATACAGAGAAGGATTGAGCGTAATCACCACGCTCGCTCAATGCGGGTTGGCGATTTCAGACTAAAAGTCCAGGTTTCCTCAAGATGTTTTTCCTTCACCTTCAGTCATTGGTATCCAAGATATACTTAGAAAATACATATAACTTTAGAAAAGTTACATTGGTACTTGCCTGGCCTGGAATAGAACCCGCGCACTGATACTTGAGGGGCTGGTGTTTTAACCACTAGGCCATCACGACTTTCTAATGACAATGAAAAACTTTATTAATGCTTTAAATAAAATGGTGATTATGTCTCCCGCTACTTAAAAAGTAGGGGCGAGGTACTCACGCCTACACATAAAATACATAAGCTGACTTCTAGGTAGGAAAAACTTACACAATGCGAGGTTAGCTAAAACTGGAAATTATAGCTGGCCGTGCATACAGGTCCAAGTTGATCGAGTTTTTTACTGCTTTTTTGTATATAAACCATTGCTTGACCGCAATCCAGCTTGATGGTAATGGTAGCAGTGATCCAATGGTTGATGGTAAAGCACATTAGTTGATTAAGAGCCTATTCCCTCAAAAAAACCTGAGTGAATATGAAGAAAGACGACAGTTGAGCGAGGTGATGCAACGTTAAACCCAACAACACGACCAACGATGCTGCGCCAGAGGGAGATCGATCTAGAGACCCTCCTAAAGCCTACTCCCGACACAGCAACATTTGGCGCATCGTACCCGGCACATATCGCAACACAACTGCTCAGAACCGTCCTCCGTACTGCTTCACCAGACATCATGCCGAAACAGGACCAATCGCTTGGCGGCAAGACTTTATCTGGTGGCTTCTGCCGGTTGTTTTTTTTTTTTTATGCTAGATGTAATGTGTGTCTTTAATTCTGTGCTGAATAAATGTATTTTCTTTCTTTCTTTATTTACGATCGCAATCGCGATCGTGTTATCGATGATCGATACTCTTTTTAGAAAAATAGAAACAAATATGTGAGAAACAAATGTTACGTCCAAAAATGAAGTTCAGTTAAAGCAAACTTTAAGTATGCCCGACTTTTTTCGTGCCTCGGAAAGCACTTTAGTCCCGGAAGTCATTTGTAGATCTTTGTTCCACGCGCACGATGCGACCACGTGCCGCGTGCCCTGCCCCCGCCGTCCGCGGAAGGGTTGCTTACCGCACGTGTATTAAGTTACCTCTTTTTGCAAAATAATATTTATTTTTTTAGGGTATGTTTTTTTAAAAGTTTAGCCCGGCTTTGTATTCATTAGTAGAATCAGTTATCGATACCTAACAATACCTTTACGGATCGGACAGGGTTTTCTTTACATATTGTATAGTAAAAAGTGCATTCAGTAAAGAATTCATAAAGAACATTGAAATATCGCAGCATAGTGGCCATATCATGACTTTGCATCAAACCTCCCTCATAGACGGTACACGCGGCCGTCTTTTTCAACTAGCATTGGCGATATCCGCTATTATTGTAAAATATTTTTGTTTAAGTATTTCTAAAATTTGTTACACGTGTTATTAGCAAAATTGTGGTATCTATTCCACAGAGGCCATTGATCAAGAGTTGAGGTTGAATCTCACCTTGAAAAACAAAGAAAGAATAGTTTACAGGTCGTCAGAAGTCCGAAAGTCTTACCAAGGGGTATCGAATTACCCAGTAACTGGGTTGTGGAGGTCAGATTGGCAGTTGCCCCATAGAAAATACTGGTATACAGTTGAATTCGGTTAGACCGGAATATAGCCAAAAAGGCTAGGTGATGCAATGTATTGTAATATTCCAATAATAGTTATGGAAATAGTAAGTGGCAAAAGGTTGAGCCTTGTACATACCAGAGCACATATTGTTCGTCGTTTACCGGGTACATATTTGGAACATTTTTGCCCATTCCCAGTATTTTCCGGTACATCAATTTTCACAGCTTGTGAACATACAAATGCGCCCTAAAAGTGTGCGAATAAAACGTTATTCATAAACTATTCACTCAGTTCTGGTAAGATAAAAATAGAATATCTCCGCATTTGTTATTATGTAGTGGTTTTCACGATAATATCGTTTTCTATTTTATTTATTCAAACATAAAAATGACATTTCTAAAAAACTCTTTAAGACACCTTATCTGAAGAAATACCTTACCATGGCTACAAAGACGAGATGGAGGGGAAGGCCCCCGACTACGTGGATGACGAATGTCCTCAAGGATATGAAGCAGTTGGGGCTTTCAGATGATGACGCATACCAGCGAAATAAGTGGCGCCTCAGCACTAGAAAAGCCGACCCCGCGTAACGGGAAAATACAATGCCATAGAAAGAAAGAAGGCAGCTAAGCCTAAAGCATTTTTTGTTTTTTTTTTTTAAATTATTAACTAGTGCTTGGCCGCAATCCCACCTTATAGTAAGCAGAGATACAATTGTTGATCCTAAAACGCGCTAGTTTATTAAAAGCCTATTCACTCAATTATAACATACAGGGAGACGGTAAATAAAATAGTCAGAGCGGGGCATTGCCGTCAATGTGAGCCGTGACATCTTACCTTTAGTTACAAGTTTATAAAAAAAACTAAAGAATAAATTTTCAGTAACAAGATCAGAAAATCGCTATATTCATAATTTTACAAGATTAAAAAATTACCGTCAAATAGAGAAGCTTCTCCTTGTTTTTTAACAATAGGAATGACTTAAGATTAAAATTAACGATAAAAAAATTGGGGTCAGTTTCCAGTCTAACTGTAAGCTTCTGAGTACTATTATTTTTAAAGGAGCGACTGCCTATTATGGAGGCATGAGGAACAGGGTGTAAAGTCCACTCACCCTCCATAAAAAAGGGATCCTCCGACTAGACCGGTGTTATGGCTGGCGGGCACTTGCCAAACAATTAATTTTAGGAAGTACTATGTATGCTAGTTGCACGGTAAACTCTGCTTGCCAGATGTAGAATCCGTATGACGCGTTGTTTTATTAGTGGCGTTTGTAGGTACCGCTACATCTCTCCCCTCCGGAGACCGGAAGTTGACAGTGGGCTTAATATTCTTTCTTGCGATGCTTGCCAATCCGCTACACCTTATCTACCCTTCACATCCTAGTTACTGTATATTACGAGACCTCTTGGTACTGACGACCCCTAAAGACTGCCAATGTTTCACAAAAGACAGCCGGGAGCCAAAGCTTAACGTGCTTTCCGAAACATAGAGGGGTATCGGTATGTAAAGATATATCATGGATATATGTATGTACTATACAAATTTATTTTTTCATTATACGAAAACTAAATACAGTTTGTTCAGAATAAGCAACTGAATCGATTCACATTATTTTTACACCATGTTATATTTTTTCCTAAATACATTTAGAAATTCTTGCAGTGTGTTACCGAGCGCGTCCGTGTAACAGCTTACGCCACAGGTCAACGCACCCGGCTCGCCCGTCTATGCAGTGCATTAACAATATTTTTATTGGGACAATGAAGTAGTAAGCTCATAATTTTGTGGTTTTTCATGATATCTTTTTGAAATGTTGTACATTGATTCTTTACTTAAAAGTACTGGACACGTGTTTCGGGTTTCAGATAAACAAAAAATAATATTTTAAGTATATGTAAATTCTGTCTCCTAAGACACAGGCTTACCTAGTTCAGGAGACAGGGTGACATAATGCTTATAGATTCATTTAGATATTTCACATTATTTTCTACATCTGCTCTTATGTATGAATAATGTATGTTTGTCATAATAAAGATTAATTTTATTATTATTATAACCCTCATCGTCGTTCGTTTCGGCTGTTATAAGTTAATTACGAGTCTCCGAACGCGTTAATCTCAAACCCTTTCAAGAATGTTCCCTTAAATCGAATAAGTCAGATAACCGAGTATTTTTCAATCTCGGCAACTTTAAGACGTGGGAAATAAATTAAATGTACTACGGATAGTCGCCGCTATGACACGGCTACGGCGACGCAATTCAATTGCACTATGGCGCCCGATATTGAATAGAAAAAAGAGAAGGTCAAAATTAGCATCTATTTACCTATTTTTCACCTATTTTTCCTCCTTTTTTCCCTATATTTACATGGTATTTGAGGTAACAGACTTATATAATAATGAAATAGATACGTGTACATAAAAAAGAAGAAAAATAATTATAGGACATAAAAAAATCGCTCGCATCGCTGACAACAGGAAATGTGCTTATACAGCAGTTTGTTCGAATCATTACAAATATTTTTATATAAATATATTAATTTATTACCATAATGATTACGGTTTGTTCCAGAATTATCTTATATTAAGAGTATTCCAGAACCTTACTGCTTCATTGGCCATCGGTTCTACGAGCAATGTGCCCTGCCCACTGGCACTTAAGTTTAGCGACTCGAAGAGCTATGTCGGTGTTTTGGAGTGGCGGCCACGTACTGGAAGACGTAGCGTAGGGAGGCCCCCAACAAGGTGGACCGATGACCTGGTGAAGATCGCGGGAAGCCGATGGATGCGGGAAGCACAAGACCGGTCAGCGTGGAAAAGATGTTGGTCCTAAGGAAAAAGTTGTTCGGATTTTGCAACAGAATAAACTTACAGTAAGGGTCAAAAGTGGAGTACTCAGGTTAATCAGTTTACAATGGTCCTACCGCTGTGACACAGGATTTCTCTGGCTGAAATAGAAGGGGACGTAATCCATCACGTGGGCCCAGCGTGGGTTTAGATGACACAATTCTCCAATGTTTTCCCTCACAGTTTTGAGAGCAGTAGTCATGAAAGTTATTTCATTCCCACAAAGTAAAGCAATTCGCTGGATTCGAACTTCTTTACTTATAAGTCGTGGCTGTCTTCACTGGGCCAGCACTGTTCAATTTTTACCTTGATATCATCATGATCAAACTTTTAAGCCAGCCACCAGCCTCTCAACTATGAGTGTGGTTTGATTCAAGGTCTGGTAAGTAATAGTGTAACTTTTCTAAGTTTCGTGTACTTTCTAAGTATATCTTGGACACCAATGGCTGATTAAAAGGTGAAGGAAAACTTCTTGAGGAAACTTGGACTTTAAGTCTGAAATCGCCAACCCGCATAGAGCAAGAAATGAAAGGAAATGAAATGAAATCGTTTATTAAGCAAGTAGGATCACCGATCACTTTTACACATAAGGTTTTTTTTTTTTTTTTAATTAGATGAAGCCGGCATTTCCTAACTGACTACCTCTGAGAAGAAATAGCCGAAACAAACTCAGGGATCATCGTCTTTTTTCAAGTCCAGACATTAAAAATGAGAATGTTTACAATAATTTACCTTATAATTACGCATATTGCTTAATAACAATGCTTAACAGAGCGAGCAGCTCAGTCCCAAGCTTTTTTGTCTTCTAAATAATCTGTGATTTTATAATACCCCTTTTTGCAAAGTTTGGCCTTTATATTATAGTTTTTAAATCGTTTAATGGGTAAGTTTCGAATGTCCATGGGAAGCTTGTTGTAAAAGTGTATTCATTGTCCCATGAACGAGTTGCCTACTCTGTAGAGACGAGTGTGATGTTTTTTTTTTTTTTTTTTTTTTTAATAATTATAAACTAGCGCTTGACCGCAATCCCGCCTGATGGTAAGCAGTGATGCGATCGTTGATGGTAAAGCGTGCTAGTTTATTAAGAGCCTATTCACTCAGAAAAACTGAGCGAATACGAAGGAAGACGGCAGTTGAGCGAGGTGATGCAATGTTAGGTTGAAAGTGAGACGGCATGGGAGGCTGCCGCCTCCTTCTGCGAGACCGTCCTCTTGCAGAAGGAGGCTGCGGAGAGGGAGCGGGAAGAGGACGTACTTGCCGCTCCCCTCCGGCGTAGACGGGTGGGGCGAAGAAGGCGGGGGACGAACCCCCGTCTCCTTTAGCCCCAGGGTGTGACCAGCGCGTGCGGGTAGCTCCCGCACGTGCATTGCACAACGGTCACCACGTCTGGGGATTATTCCGTTACCGGGTAATCCCCCTTTGGCGCGGAAACCGGCCCTACAGGGGAGGGCCGGCAAGCCCTGAGGGTGTCACGGAGTACTTGGCCTTCGGGTCGGCCCCGTGACACTCTCAACACAGGGCCCGACGGTAACCGGGTGGTTTTAGTGGGTATTCCCGGCTACGGCCGGGCGAGTCCCACACACGCTCGTCGCCTAGCTAGCGACGGGTATGGTGCGTAAAGGCATTTCCACTCGAGAAAAAAAAAAAAAAAAAAAAAAAAAAAAAAAAAAAAAAAAAAAAAAAAAAAAAAAAAGGTGATGCAATGTTAAACCCAACAACACGACCAACGATGCTGCGCCAAAGGGAGATTGATGTGAAGACCCTCCACGACCAAATTCCCAACACAACAACATTAGGCGCATCGTACTCGGCACACATCGCAACACAACTGCTCAGACCCGTCCTCCGTACGGCTTCACCAGACATCATACCGGAACACGACAAATCGCTTGGCGGCAAGACTTTGTCTGGTGGGTGGTAACTTCTGCCGGCGGCTGATGTTATGGCCTACCACCGAGTAACCGAGATTGTGTTTGTTCCTGGTATTTATATTATGAATAAGCGTGGTGATTACGCTCAATCCTTCTCTGTATGAGAGAAAACCAGTGCCCAGGAGTGGGACGATAAAAGGTTGATACCGTGGTTCATTTAGTTTAAATTCCCCCTGATTCCATAACTTTGTGTAACAATTTCTTAATGAAAATTAATATCTAATTGCGTCAACTCCCTTGTAAATGAAACTCAACTCGACTTATATATAAACTCAACAAAATAAAAGTTCGTTGCATATTTTTCTTTTTATTTCTTTAAGAAAAGTACAGTAGATAAATATAATATTAGTTAAGTTCAGTCCAATTAACGTAAGTTTATATATTTTTATTGGCCATGGTTTTAATCGCGTTTAAATTGTTTATGGAGTATCTTTAACTGGGACTAAACTAAAACTTTATCTTCTGTCCTTGTTTTAATGAAATAGAAAGAAAAATATGCACTGAGCTTAAATTTAGTTCAGTTTGTGAACTAGGGAATCAGCGTCGATATCATCATCATCAACAACCTTTTTTTATCGTCCCACTGCTGGGCACAAGTCTCCTCTCATACAGAGAAGGATTGAGCATAATCATCACGCTTGCTCAATGCAGGTTGGTGATTTCAGACTTAAAAGTCCAGGTTTCCTCAAGATGTTTTCCTTCACCTTTAGTCATTTGGTGTCCAAGATATACCTAGAAAGTACATATACAGCGTCGATTTGTGGTAATTATATTAACCTTCTGTTATATTTATTTATAGTGTACGAAAGAAGAGTAGCATTCAAGAAATTGCCAAGTTTTATCTTAAATTGAAATAGTGAAAACTGGCATTTAATTTTATAATCAACTCGCATTTGCCTCCTTCCAGGAGAAGGAAAAACTGCTGACTGTTTTATTTGATTGCAATGTTTTTCTTTACTGTTGTGTTTCGAAAATATTCAACTAAAATGAGCAAGAATAAAGTCTAGATTTGTAACTAGATTTCTATTTAAGAAATTATCTACTACTAAATAATTTGTATGAGAAAATGGCTACAGGGTCCGAAATCCGGTCAAACATTAGCCTCTTATTCTTTAGTTCCAGATTTAAAATTTGAGTCAGTATTTGTATTTCGAACTTTATTGAGGTTAAGTCAAAATTCTTAATACAAAAGTGACAATTTAGTACTGAACAGTAGCTGTTTTGCATAAAGCACTGCATTTCTATAATGTTTAGGTGCATAATTCAATAACCATTTAGGTGGTTATATGTTTTGTAGTAAGGGGTTTCGTTATCCTACTAGTATTTATAAATGTATAGATGGATAGATGTTTGTTACTCTTCCACACAAAAATTACTAAAGAGATTTGGATGAAATATGACACACAGTTGATTTATTACCGGAACAGCAGCCTGACAGCCTCCGTGGCGTAATGGAAGCGAACGCGGCCGTTGCGCAAGGAGGCGCGAGTTCGATCCCCGCGCAGTGCAAATATTTGTATGCATGAATATGAATATTTGCACTGGTCTGGTCGTGCCTCGGAAAGCACGTTAAGCCGTCGGTCCCGGTTGCCATCTAATGGCAGTCGTTACGGGTCGTTGAAGCCCTCAAAAATCCAAAATTGGTCTAACTGCAGTGCTTCGATATCACCTTCGGGTTGTGGAGGTCAAACGGCAGTCGCTTCACGGAAAATATCGAAGTTTCGCCAAAATCAGTAGTTAGACTGGTAAAGCGGACCCCAGACCCCAATGCTGAAAAAGCTTCGGATGCGACTGGGATTAACGCTGAGACGATGATGATGATTTATAACCGGGAATAATAGCTAGGACACTATTTATCCGGATATTCCTACGGAAAAACTAATGCGTATGAAACCGAGGTGCACAGCTAGTGCAAATAGTGTCCGACCGAAACTGGTTTTTCTGCCGAAACCGAAACTGAAACCGAATCTTCGGCCAGGGCTTCAGTTTCGGCCGAAACCGAAACCGAAACTGCCACCGAAACTTGATTTTTGGCCGAAACTCGGCCGAAACCGAAACCGAAACCGAAATTTCGGTCGGACACTATGCAAAATATATTGTAAAAAAAATTCACCTCTTACGTCGACATTTTCCTTAATCATTGTTCAGAATCATTTACTGAATCAACACGTTTACTGGGTGCGCGTCTTTATGCCTTCCACACTGTAGATAAGACAGGTTACAAATTACCATGAAAATATAATAGGAACATAATCTTCTATTTATACAGATTGTCAATTTCTTTTTGAACAAACAAATCAAGTTTAACACGTGCTTTTTAGGGTTCCATAGTCAAAAGTTGCCAACCACACCCTATTACAAAGCCTCTGCTGACCATCAATTTATCTGTCTGTCAGCAAGGCTTATCTCATAAACATTATTAGGTACGGATGATAGCAAATGAAATGAAATGAAATTGTTTATTAAGCAAGTAGGATCACTGAGCAGTTTTACAAAATGGAGCCCGTATTTTCTAACTGACTACCTCTGAGAAGAAATAGCCGAAAGAAACTCAGGGATCATCGTCTTTTTTCAAGTCCAGACATTAAAAATGAAAACGTTTAAAATCATTTACGTGACTTAAAAAAACAGTTTTAAAATGTCATAATTACTCATATTGCTTAATAACAATGCTTAGCAGAGCGAGCAGCTCAGTACCAAGCTTTAACAGGTCAAGCTACCCCAAACTGTCAGATATTCCCAATCAACCTTGAGTCTTAATGCTTTAGACATAAAGTTGGAAATCTAATAAGGAAATCTGACAGATTTTAGTAGCATGATGTGCTCTCGTCTGTACACGTACAGTCGAAATTTGTATAAATATTTAGTGTAGTCGAAATTTTCACAAAGTGTATATTTTCTATAGCAGCTATAACAACACACATTCATAACAAAACTGAAAATGTAATTGAGTTTTTCAAAGACACGTGTCTTTTTTTAGTATTTGATATTAGTTGTTGCCCTAGTTGGAAGCTCGTCTACCATCTCAGATGAAAAGTATCCGAGATAAGGGTTATCTGTGTACCAAATTTTTTCCAAATTCATTAAACCATTTTAGCGTAAAAGCGATACAAACAGAGTTACATTCGCATTTATAATTTAAGTATGATAAATATGAATTAAATATTGCACGTGAACCCTTTGTGCGTGAATACAGGCAAGTACCAATGTAACTTTTCTAAGTTAAGTGTACATTCTAAGTATATCTTGGACACTAATAACTGATTACAAGGCGAAGGAAAACATCTTGACGAAAACCTGGACTTTAAGTCTGAAATCGTCAACCCGCATTGAGCAAGCATAGTGATTACGCTCAATCCTCTTCTGTATGAGAAGAGACCTGTGGGACGATTAAAAGGTTGACGATGACGAACCGCTTTTCATCAGTTTAAATTGTCTATCTGACCTCACGAAGTCGAAGCCTCGATTTAAGCACAGCCATGATGATGACGTCAGATTCACCATGACATCTCAACACCGTGGTTATATCACAACCACCAAAGCCACACGCTTTAAGTATTTACAGGGTGTTTAACAACTTTTTCTTTTGATACCTCATAGCTCTAGAGAGTTATTTTCTAACCGCGAGTTCGAGATCCAGAGCCAGTGAAAGAAAGAGTCAGTAGAAGCCTGACATGCTCTTCCGCTCCGCTCGGAGAGGTCATTTGATGATTTCAAGTGCAAAAGTAGGGTTATATTCCACAAATAAAAATTATATAGTAAGCCCGAGAAAATGTGATTCTTTTTATATAATTTTAAACTAGTGCTTGACGGTAATCCTCCCTGGTGGTAAGCAGTGATGCAATCGTGAAGATAAAGCGCGCTGGATTATTAAGAGCCTATTCATTCAAAAAACTGAGTGAAAAGGAAAAAGACGGCAGTTGAGCGAGGTGATGCAATGTTAAACCCAACATGACAAACGATGCTGCGCTTGACGGAGATTGATCTGGAGACCCTCCACGACCAAACTCCTGACACAACAACATTTGGCGCATCGTACTCGGCACACATCGCAACACAACTGCTCAGACCCGTCCTCAGTAAGGCTTCACCAGACATTATGCCAGAACACGACGACAAAAAATGTTTAGTTTCGAAGATATAAGATGTGTGTATAGGTCTCAGATCAGATTTAAATTTCATTGTTAAATAAAACTAATTTTTACACCTACATTTTCATACAAATCAATCATCTAACTAAATTTATATTTAAAGCTTCAGATTCTATTTTTTTTTAATGTATTTGTTGAAAATTCTGTAACCGTTCATTAACGACATAAATGACTATCATAATTTTATTAGTGGCATGAAGTCTAATAAAATAATCTATGTAAATAGTAATCTATGTAAATGGTACACTGTAGACTACCTACATTATTTCTTTATCCTTTCCCTTAGAATTCCATCCAAAGGTTGTCTGTAAAAGATCGCTCTTAGCGATAAGACCGCTCATTGTGTCACCCTTGGTAAAATATTTTTATTTATGTTCTATAATCTATATGGTGTACATAATAAAGAGTATTGTATTATATTTTATTCAAACACTCTTTATAACGCTTTAAACATAATTCGATATTCTGTATAACGCGCTAAACTACTGTGAATAAAATTGATTTTCCCATCATTTCACTTTCTCAATACACTTTCGTTTTTCAATAGGATTCTCTACAGTTCATTGTTACGGTCTAATGAGCATAACCCTTCCACGAAATAAACGCAAACAGAGCTACGGTTCAAATACGGCGGTTGAAAAAACAAAATCAACTTTGATTACACTAAGGTGTAAAGCTCAGCGTTTTTAGACTCTGATTCAGCCTTATTTATCTTCATCATTATTTCAGCTGAAATATGTCCACTACTGGGCAATGGCCTCCTCCAAAGATCTCCACAACGACCGGTCCTGCGCCTGCCGCATCCAGCGGTTTCCCGCGACCTTCACCAGGTCGTCAGTCCACCGTGTCGGGAACCTACCTAGGAACACAGTGCGCCACTCCATAACACATCCCCAAAAAAAGGAGCCGCACCATATCGATCGAGTCACGGACCAAAACTACCATTATTTGGATTTTGGATTGCGGTCAAGTTCTAGTTTATAAGTTTCACCCGCGTAGCGTAAGTTTCGATATGTTTTTTTTTTGTATGCTCCGCTCCTATTAGTCACAGCGTGATGTTGTATAGCCTAAAGCCTTCCTGGATTAATGGGCTATCCGACTTAAAAACAATTTTTCAAATCTGACCAGTAGTTCCTGAGATTATCGCGTTCAAACAAACAAACAAACTCTTGTATATTAGTATAGATAGAAAAAAAGATCCAGAAGAAGACGGCAGAATAAGCTTGACGGCTATAGAAAGGACAGGGTAATTGCATAACATAAAGTCAGTAGCAATGGGTTTCAATTTGACAGTTCAACAACATACATTGCGTTATTTATGTTGTTGAACAGACACATTTTCCAACACATGGAGCAATGGATTAACAATAAACTTCGAAATGATTCCAACTGATAATACTGGTTTGTTACGGGATTAGGATTCTGGTTTACACTAGCTCTAGACAGGGCAGAGGATAGATGAAAGGCAGATAAAATCTGATCATCGTTAGAAGTATTTCAACTTGCAGCGTATTATTAGTTGATCTAAAAAAAATCCTCTTTTGTTTTAATAAAGGATCTGTGGTGAACATGTGCACAAGATTTTGTTTTCAAAATGGTCAGATTTACTCTTAGGTAAACTAGGTAGTATTAATTCGCAAATCGGCTAATTTCATATTTAGTGCTTGACTGCAATCCCGTCTGTCGGTAAGCTATGATGCAAGAGTAAAGTGCGCTAGTTTATTAAGAACCTATTCACTCCAAAAACCGAATATATAGGAAGGAAGACGGCAGTTGAGCGAGGTAATGCAATGTTAAACCCAACAAAACGACCAACGATGCTGCGTCTGAAGAAGATTGATCAGGAGACCCTCCGCGACCAAACTCTTGACACAACAGCATTTGGCGCATCGTACCCGGCACACATTGTAACACAACTGCTCAGACCCGTCCTCCGTACGACTTCACCTGACATAATGCTGAACACGACAAATCACTTGGCGGTAAGAGTTTATAAAACAAACATATTATAAAACAAAGTCACTTTCTCTTTCCCTATGTCTCTTTGTATGATTAAATCTTTAAAACTACGCAACGGATTTTGATGCGATTTTTTAATAGATAGAGTGATTAAAGAGAAAGGTTTATATGTAAGTATAATAACATCCATTAAATACAAGAGAAATACTATTATTTTTGAGGTTTTTAATGTGATGTCGTAAATAATTACATTCTTTCCGCGTTTGCAGTGAAAGGCAGGCTGAACCCTACGAGATTTATCAAAATAATGTACTAAATATTGTACACATTGAAAAGGTCTACAAAAAAGTCCACGATGGTATATGTCTATCTCTTATGGATAAACCACAATTTTTTTTTTTTATCATTTACTTTTTACGACAAATACCGGCTAATTTTCGCAATGATTTTAATCAATACAGCATTAATCCTTATCCAATTTAATACCTTAAATACATTGTTGATTTAATATAGATCTATATCGCCCTTTACAGTATATGATTTAAATGAATATTTTCGAAGATATTACAGATTTCAAAATTGCGGGGCGTCGCGTTGCGGCGGTACCGACCGGCGGGGACGGAGCGGGAGCAGCGGGCCGCTTTGTTTTTTACCGACTTCAAAAAGGAGGAGGTTACTCAATTCGACCGTATATATGCTTTTTTATGGTTGTTCGAGGATAACTTCGTCGTTTATGAACCGATTTTGATATTTTTTTTCTGTTGGAAAAAGACATTCCCAAGGTGGTCCCATGATAAGAACATCAGGGTTTGATGGTGGAAGACCAGAGAAATCAAGGAGAACTTTCAAAAATTGTAGGGGCAACCAGTGCGTTTGTAAGTTTCTTGTTGTATTTGGTTTTTGTATATTAGTTTTTGACATCGACTTCAGAAATTAGTTATTTTTCACTTTGTAGTGTTTTTTGGAAGTTGGTTGTTTTTTTTTTGTAAAAAAAGTTTTTTATACAACGTTCACAGTTTTTCTGTAGTGTATTGCGTGCGAAGCCGGAGCGACTCGCTAGTATTCTATAAACTACTGCAACATAAAGAGCCTATACAAAACTCCCTCATCCAATGAGCTATTGACAACCGATCAACCACAATCGTTAACAGTGCGTTGCACAAAATCCAATATATTGTTACAGTGGAACCATTTCTGATATTCGCCACTAATGCCCGGAAAACGGAATGCTCCTCCGAGATTTGTATTGAAACATGATTTTTCCTTATTATTCTTGGTGTGGCAGAAATCTGTTATTGAACGTGGCTCGAGTTCAATGACCGGGGAAAGTTCTGGAAAATTATGAGTTGCTTCGTTCGTCAAGTGGTCGCAATGATGATTTGAGCATGATAGCTTGGGTTACATTTTCGTTTCTCAGCGCCCTAGTTGTATAAAATGCTATCATTATAACAATTTGATTAATTTTGAAGCATATTTCCAATCCATTGCTCCATGTGATGTGATATCTCAATAGCTTTGTATTGAGTATTGCTAAAAGACCAAAGTGGTCACAAAGCATGATCGCATTACTCTGCCTGAGTGAACACTTTGGTCTTCAAAACCACGCAATGGATTGTAATGCAATTTTCAATATCACATAGATATTTTTTCCGATATGCTTATACAAGGCTAATTTTTAGTCACAATCCAAATTTCGATATATTAATCTCTGGCGAGAATTATTGAATACGTGTTTTTTTCTTTTAGCATCACTCAATACAAAAATATTGAGATATCACATCGCAAACTTATCAAAATATGGTAAAAAAATATATTAAAAGTTTATGTTTGTTGACATCGCGCCATGCCATCGGCCAGCCCGCCCCACGTTCCGCCAAAGTTCATTGAACACTATCGTTTTAAATCAATGACCACGCAGAGCGGATAATTCTTTCGAGAAAATGATTTAATATAAATATTTACGATTCGTTTTTTTTTTTAATGGAATTAGTGAATGATACCCTAATGACTGGAAAAAATTTGGACGGAGACTAAAAAATCTTACTATATACGACTGGCTGACCTGTGTCCATTTATTTGGGAGCCAAACATTTTTATTTGTGGTAGAATTCGACTACCATGTAAAAGTATTTTAATTTTTCGGGTTAATATACTTAACATTCAATAATTTATTGCATTCCATAAAATGTATATTGAAATATCGAAACAATTAGGGACACATACATACATTATAATTATTGTCTTCGAAGATGAAGAACCAATTCTAAGACATTCCGATTTCCTTCCAATATTTCCTTTCACCGTTATGAAAGCAGTACCTACTGTTGATTTTTTTTTACACAAAGTAAAGATCGACAACACGGTTGGTACAGTGGCTGAGCTGTCGACTGCTGCACTGCGTGTCGCGGGTTCGATTCCCACAGGGAACAAATAATTGTATGGCCTACGAGTAGTTCTTCCGAATCTTGCTGTTTGTGTATATGAGTTTAAATATTTGTAAACGATACAGGAGTAATTCATTGTGCCTGGTTTCGAATCTATGACCTCGAAAACCGGGGCCGTTACCACCGCCAAATTCCATCATTCATCGGCTTTGATTAAGGAAACGTAACAATAAAGTACGTGACACGATACCAAGATATTACTATATCTAATTCATATTGAATCTGCTGTAATCTCTAAATCTGGATTCCCCAAATGAGGCAAAATTAATTATATTTATTTAGGTCTGAGGTTGACCTCGGGGTACAACCGAAAATATTTAATATAATCGGGCAAAAAATTGTGGCGTATATAATATTCTTCGTAATATTTCCTTTTCTTGGATGAGAACCCAACTAATATTATATAAGTAAAAGCGTGTAAGGATGGACAGATGCTTCGGTGGCGATCTCTCGCGTCCGGCCCTGGAACAGGCCGTAATCCGGAGCGAAAGTACTTGGCAAGCCGTCTCCTCCTTTTGCTAAGCAGTGATGCTAGCAAAGGAGGAGGCGGAGTGCGTGAGGGAGTGGAAATCTCAGCGCCCTCACACCTTTAGCCCCCGCAGGAGACGCCCTGGTCGAGAGACAACATCGAACTTTCGGCAACGTGCGCTTGGCAAGAATCAGACCCTGGTCGACGGCGCATTGTGTCACGCGCGCCTCAAACAGATGTCAGCACATCGTGACGGGATCCACGAAGACCAATGCCTGGGTCAGGGTTGCGTTTGATCAAAACAGAAACCATGGCTCTGGCGCACAGGCAAGTCAAGGAACGCGAGTGGGTTTTATTCAGTGAAAGTCTAACACGCCCTTCCGCTTCGGCAAGAGCGTAAGATGTCATTTGAAAAAAAAAAATGGACAGATGTCTGTTACTTTTTCACATAAAACCTACTAAACTGATTTTAATAAAACTTTACAGTCATCTAGCTTGTTCCTTCGCCTTTGTGTCAATGTTCTACGTCAAACTGTGAATTTGAACAGTCCGCACATCATATCTTGTGGGAGTGTATTCTTTGGCAGAATGAACGCAATATTTGTTGGATAGTGTACAAGTTACATCCGGAGTCGTTTATTATACGGACCTTGTAGAAACTAGAACCAATTTCCGTGCGTTCAGGCGCTTTTGCCATACCTATTATTGGAATCAATTGTAACAGCACATACCTACTTAGGACCCATTAACTTAATCAAATTTTATTCCGTGGTGCTTGGCAATCTGGGCTTCTCCCAGTTGCAATAATGTCCCTTTGTGCCGATTGGCCTAGTTCTGTTCTGTCTCCTGCTTGTTATAGAGGGAAGTGGAAAAAATATCTTTTTCCTTACTCCTCCGCTATTCTTTTCTGATTAATTTCGTTGCGGGACCCAATACAATTGAATCATTTCTCCGCGACTCGTCGAGCTTCATTGCTCGGCGTTTTTCTGGCGGTCTCCACTGTTGATTCTGGCTGTCAGGAGTTGCAGTGGGTGGGAAAATGTGTGGCGGGTTTTGTCCCATTAAAAAAAAAGTCATCTAGCTTATACTCTGAATATCACATGGGATACTTTTTATTATAATATTCAGAATATCGGGGTAGCGGAATCAAGACTGTAGAAGAAGAAGTATTGGTATCTACAAATTAAAAATCAGAAAAAGATACAAAAGGATTAACCAAAAAATAATTTTAAGAATTAAAATATCATGAATACCAATATTTACAAAAAAAAAACAATATCGACAATTATTTTTATATCATACCTAATCTATCTACACTAATAAATAAAGCTGAAGAGTTTGTTTGAACGCGCTAATCTCAGGTATACTGGTTCTATTTGAAAAATTCTTTTTGCGAGGACTTTTTTGATATTATACATCACGCTGCGACTAATAGGAACGGAGCATATAAAAAATACACATCGACCCTACGCGGGTGAAACCGCGCGGCGCAGCTAGTAAATAATAAAAATTGTTGTGTAATTTTTTATCGTGAAATATAATATTTTAAATTACGATAAATGAAATTCAATCAACTAAAGAAATGTCAGTCTTAAAATTCACTGAGACGTGCTATTATTTTATAATTTAATTAAAACTGTATTTATTATTTTGTATTAATATTTTTGGGTTTTGAACCTTATTGTTGTCATGTTCGCTATTGTCAATTACTTAAACATATGCTTCGTTCTTTTGTTACCAACCCGCGCTTGTCCCGAGGCCTGTGTCCCAACAGTGGGAATATTATAGGCTAATTATGTATGTATGTGCTACATTCAACACCATTTCAGTAAGGTACAAATAGGTTTCAGAACCTATTTTTTCTTACTATCGTCATATATTGGCCTTTGAGTGACCTCGAGCTTTCTTATAAGGCCTGTTGTTAGCGACCACGTCTCAGTTCCATAAGTCATCACTGGCAACACACACTGGTCGAACACTTTTGTCTTGAGACACTGCGGTATTTCGGACGAGAAGATTCTACGTAGATTCCCGAAAGCAGCCCAGCCGAGTTGAATTCGATGATATCGCATAGAAGTTAATTAAACCTTTATCCTTAATAATTATAATTTATGTATAACCTGTAGGACGTCAACTTATTGATAATGCTTATTCTACAAATTCAAACTTATTACGAGATTATTAAAATTTTTGTAAACACCAACAGTTTGCTGGTTTATATTAA
The DNA here is from genome assembly GCA_037179545.1 of Sesamia inferens. Lineage (NCBI taxonomy): Eukaryota > Metazoa > Arthropoda > Insecta > Lepidoptera > Noctuidae > Sesamia > Sesamia inferens. The sequence continues at coordinate 6,288,983 of CM073935.1, read as the reverse complement.
ATTCACGGGAATAATAATTTTCTTGTTAAGGTAAACGAACAGGCTATGTCGTCGTAATCTGGCACAATCACAGGAACGTTAATGCAATAACCCAAAAAATAAGGAAACTTTTGTATTATTCTATTTAAACAACCGACATACATAATACAAAAAAGAAATCTGTAGACGGTATTCAATTAAATCATTCAAAGATATCTATTAATAGAATTACGGGAATGCTCGACTATTTTTAGCTGGTGGTACTTTTCAAGACAGTATTACCAGTCTTCAAAATATGTTACCAGACTAAACAGTTCTATGAAGGAATACTTTGAAGAGCCTTTAGTAAAAGTCTAGAATAACTAGAAAAACTATTTTTATAGCAAATCGATGATTTAGAAAAGAATATGTCTAATATTTCAGAAAATATACCGTAATTAGAATTACGGAAAATATCATTGGAACTAGTCGATTATTCGGAAATTGACGTCTATAACGCTTTACATCAAACTATGATCAAAATACTACTAATTTGATAGGTTTATTGAATAATTCCATATAACTGCGACCACTGTCGTGTATTTTAAAAATCGTAACATTGTTACGTCTCCATGACAACGGAATCCACAAAGATCTATCTCAATGTTGGTTGGTTTTTGCAAAAGATCTCAGGAGGAAAGTTTATTATAAATATATGTAGACGACATTGATTTATTTAGTTTTTCTTTTCGGGTTTTGCTGACCTTTAAATCAAGAACCCTAACCGCCCTTACCCTAACAACCTAATTTAACTAATTTTGAAGCATATTGCTAATTCATTGCTCCATATATTCGAAAAATGTGTCTGCTAAACAACGTCAATAACGCAGTGAATGTTGTTGAACTTTCAAAATGAAATCCATTGCTTCTGATAGTCTGTTACGTAATTATCCTACAGGTTTCCTTATAAAGTTTTCCTGATGGACCATCTAAAGAGCAATATGGTACTGCCGATAACCTCATTTTATGTAGTGGCTAAAACACCAGCCTCTCAAGTATGACTGTGCGGGTTTGATTCCAGGTCAGGCAAGTACCAATGTAACCTTTCTAAGTTAAATGTTCTTTGAAAGTTTATCTTGGACAGCAATGACCGATTAAAAAAGGCGAAGGAAAACATCTTGAGGAAGCCTGGACTTTAAGTCTGAAATCGCCAACCCGCATTGAGCAAGCGTGGTGATTACGCTCAATCCTTCTCTGAATGAGGGAGACCTGTGCCCAGCAGTGGGACGATAAAAAAGGTTGATGATGATGAACCTCATTTATTGCGTTATTTACGTTGCTAAACAGACAAATGTTTCGAACATAATGAAGCCATGCATTAGCAATATCCATCAAGCTTATTTAGATTTTGATTGATAGATGTACCAATGTGCTAATCTTCGTAAAACAATCAAGGTGTAGCTAGACTTCTGGCAGCACATAAAACCCCTTGTTACAAAATGAGATCTTTTGACAGCCTCCGTGGCGTAGTGGTAGCGAACGCTTTAGTTCCATTCCCGCGCAGTGCAAATTTTTATTTCCATGAATACGAATATTTGCACTGGTCTGGTCGTGCCTCGGAAAGCACGTTAAGCCGTTGGTCCCGGTTGCCATACGAACATCTAATGACAGTCGTTATGGGTTGTTGGAGCGCTCAAAAGTCCAACAATTGGTCTAACTGCAATGCTTCGATATCGCCTTCTGGTTGTGGAGGTCAGACGGCAGTCGCTTCACGGAAAATATCGAAGTTTAGCCAAAATCAGCAGTTAGATTGATAAAAGCGGACCCCAGACTCCAAAGCTGAAAGAGCTTCGGATGCGACTGGGATTAACGCTGAGATGATGATGATTACAAAATGAGATCTAACTTTAGTTCCAAAACCTTTGACTCAATATTTGTATTTCGAACTTTATTGAGGTTAAGTCAAAGTTCTAAATACAAAAATGACAACTTAGTACCCAACTAAGCTGTCATCACTATCACTACATAGTTAACAACGTCGCTTTCTATGTCCCTATATCCATATATATGCTTAAATCTTTAAAACTACGCAACAGATTTTGATGCGGTTTTTTTTTAATAGATAGAGTGATTGCAGAGTAAACTTTATACAGTATGTTAAGAAAACCCTGTCCAACCCGTGAAGGTGTTGTTAGGTATCGATAACTGATTCTACTAATGCATACAAAACCGGGCTAAATTTAAAAAAAAATCCACCTAAAAAAATAAATATTATTTCGCAAAAAGAGGTAACTTAATAAATCTGCGTTATCCACACTACCGCGCGCGGCGGCGGAGGCGGTGGAGGCGGCGGGCGGCAGGGCACGCGGCACGTGGTCGCATCGCTATTCGCTCATACCGGTGTTGTCACTTTTTAAAAATAACCAAATTTCGGGGAAGTTGGAATTAATTCGCGAGAAAAAAAGATTATTTCAAAATTCATTTGTATTGGTACTATGATGATTATCTAAAATTTTATATTATATTTGGTCATGTGTTTACCTAACCTTTATTATCCTTATGGGTCGGACAGGGTTTTCTTAACATACTGTATATGTAATGTAAAACGGTGTATTATACAATCCGACTGCGACATATATACAATAAAATCCATTAAATAGTGGAGAAACATTGTTAACTGTTATTTTTGAGGTTTCCAATGAGATGTCGTAAATAATTACATTTTTTCCGCTTACATTGCAAACGCAGACTGAACCCAGAGAGATTTATCAAAATAATGTACTAAGTATTTTACACATTGCAAAAGTCTATTGAAAACTCCGCGATGGTATATGTTTATCTCTTATGGATACACACAATAACATTTTTTGTCATTTACTTTTTACGGGCTATTGTTTGAAGCGATTTTAATTAATACAGTATTAATCCTTATCCAATTAAAAACCTTAAATACTTTGTAGATTTGGCATTTTACAGCATGTGATTTACATGAATATTTTCGAAGATATTATAGACTTAAAATTGCGGGAAGCCGGGCCAGTCGCTGGTTTTTATATAAAGAACTGCATTTCTGTAATAGTTAGGTGCATAATTCAATAACCATTTAGCTGATTTAAACCTCATCTAAATAAAATCCATGGAAAGTTTATCATCCACTACTACGGAGGTTGTGAACGAAGAAGTTTGCAATTTTTGCTGCGTGGTTAATTTATTTAGCAGCCACGCGCCCGTGCGTATCGTGACCGTGGATAAGTGTAAAATTTTTATACAGTATGTTAAGAAAACCCTGTCCGACCCATAAGGGTAATAAAGGTTAGGTAAACACAAGACCAAATATAATATAAAATTTTACGTACCTAATCATCATAGTACTAATACAAATGAATTTTGAAATAATCTTTTTTTCCCGCGAATTAATTCCAATTTCCCCGAAATTTGGTAATTTTTAAAAAGTGACAACACCGGTATTATTATGAGCGAAAAGCGATGCGACCACGTGCCGCGTGCCCTGCCGCCCGGCCCCCGCGGGCGGTAGGCGAAGGGTGGTTAACGCACGTTTATTAAGTTACCTCTTTTTGCGAAATAATATTTATTTTTTAGGGGGATTTTTTTTTTAAGTTTAGCCCGGTTTTGTATGCATTAGTAGAATCAGTTATCGATACCTAACAACACCTTCACGGGTCGGACAGGGTTTTCTTAACATACTGTATAGTGGCAAGTCGCAATTCAATCTAGTCAGTGGTCGTCTGCTTAACGGAAGTTGCCTGTGATTGCAATAGATTAAAATTGCCAGCCAAGAAAAACTTTAAACGCTATACGACTACAGTTAAGGGTAGGTCCTGAGGTATTCGAACCCCGGGGCTCTTCGCTAGGAAAGGCCAGCAAGGGATAGGCTAGATAGGAATACGATTATTTTGGATGATCCCGCTTACATTTTTATACATATCTAAGTTAAGAACATGTATGTAGCGTAGCACTGTGCTCCTATGGAGCCCTGTTTTTTTTTAATAATTATAAACTAGTGCTTGACTGCAATCCCGCCTGATGGTAAGCAGTGATGCAATCGTTGATGTTATTTAGCCTAGTTTATTTAGCCTACACACTAAAAAAACTTAGTGAATTGGTAGGAAGACGGCAGTTGAGCGAGGTGATGCAATGTTAAACTCAACAACACGACCAACGATGCTGCGCCACAGGTAGATTGATCTGGAGATCCTCCACGACCCAACTCCCGGCACAACAACATTTGGCGCATCGTACCAGGTACACATTGCAACACAACTGCTCAAACCCGTCCTCCGTACGGCAATAATTATGTTATTGCTACTTTTGAAATTATCTTGTCTGAAAGTAATAATATACTGTGTTATGTCCAAATACAGCAAAGAAATAAACCTTAAAACGATAAAAATGTGAAACAAAGATTATAATGCCAACAGAACCTGTCAAAAAAATCTGTGTGTGAAAATCATCAAATCACATTTACCGCTCTGGGCGGAGCGGAAGACTTTTACTGACTAAAGTCCACTCGTGTTCCTTCATTTACCTGTGCGCCAGGTCTACGGATTCTCTTTTAACCAACCCGCAACCCTGACCCAGGCATTGGACTTCGTGGACCCCTTCACGATGTGCTGATATTTTTTTTTTTAATAATTATAAATTAGCGCTTGACCGCAATCCCGCCTGATGGTAAGCAGTGATGCGATCGTTGATGGTAAAGCGCGCTAGTTTATTAAGAGTGAATAGGTCACTCAGAAAAACTGAGCGAATAGGAAGGAAGACGGTAGTTGAGCGAGGTGATGCAATGTTAAAGCCAACAACACGACCAACGATGCTGCGCCAAAGGGAGATTGATCTGAAGACCCTCTCCCAACACAACAACATTAGGCGCATCGTACCCGGCACTCATCGCAACACAACTGCTCACACCCGTCCTCCGTACGGCTTCACCAGACATCATGCCGGAACACGACAAATCGCTTGGCGGCAAGGCTTTGTCTGGTGGGTGGTAACTTCTGCCGGCGGCCGATGTTATGGCCTACCACCGAGACCGATTTGTTTAAGGCGCGCGTGAAACACAACGCGCCGTCGACTCGGGCCTGGTCCTTACCGGGCGGCGAGCTGCCCACTGCTCACCGCCCGCAGGCCCGCGCCTACGGTGGCCGGGAGCTCCATGTTGTCTCCCGACCAGATGCCAAACGGGCCTCAGCTCAGCATAATGTTAGAAAATCAGCGTAGTGATTTTCAAACTGCAACCCACAGCTGACTATATGAAGTTTGGACGCCATATTTGTTAAAATCGTTGAATGAAACAGATTCCCATAAGTAGCGAACATCTAACTATAAAATTAAAACATTTTACTCCAAATAAACCTACATACGTAGTCACCTTTAAAACGTTAGAAGCTATGTACGTGTACGGTTCCAAATGATCGGTTGAAAAAGAGGCGGTATGTAACTCGACGGTTACTCTCTAAAAAATAATTGGCTTTTGCAATGTTTTCAAATTACAGCGTTAATAGGCCTATCAACAAGTACCAGGTACTTGATTATATAGAAAATGGTCAACAAATCTGTTCACTTGCGAGGACAAAGAAAGCAATTTCATACTAGATTTCCAAACTTCCGCATCCGGGAACGAACTCCGCACCTAAGTATACTCGATTGCGGTTTAACAACAATTTCAATTGTATTATAATTCCTTCCTACATTTCTTTTCAATTTCGGACTGAAATCAATTGGTTTTGCCATCGACCAGACGGAATCATTGCGGTTGCGCGTGAGCATCTACCGTGACGTATTGAGCAACGTAAATAGGTGTAGTAAGTGTTTATTTTATTAAACTTCTAGAGTATACAGTGATTATTTTTGTGGAACTTCATCATTTCAGCCGAAAGACGTCCAATGCTGGGCAGCAGTGGACGTCTCCAAGGATCTCCACGACGACTGGTCCTGTGCCTCCCGCATCCAGCGGTTTCCCGCTACCTTCACCAGGTCCTTGCACCACCTTGTCCAGCCTGATGGTAAGCAGAGATGCAGTCGTGCAGCCTATTCACTCAAAAAAAAAATTGAGTGAAAAGGAAGGAAGACGGCAGTTGAGCGAGATGATGCAATGTTAAAGACAACAACACCACCAACGATGCTGCGCCAGAGGGAGATTGATCTGGAGACCCTCCATGGCCATACTCCCGACACAACAACATTTGGCGCAACGCCATTGTTTTAACCACGTCTAAATTTATCTATGGAGCAATTTAATTTGATAGGACTTCATCATTATCATCAACCTTTTTTATCGTCCCACTGTTAGTCACAGGTCTCCTCTCATACAGAGGAGGATTGAGCGCAATCGCCACGCTTGCTCAATGTGGGTTGGCGATTTCAGACTTAAAGTCCATTTTTAATCAGTCATTGGAGTCTTACCTGACCTGGAATCAAACCCGCACACTTATACTTGTGAGGCAGGTGTTTAACCACTAGGCCGCCACGACTTAAGTAATAGGATTTAACTAATATTTATCTTCCGTCTTGTGCTTAATGAAACAGAAAGAAAAAAGTGCGCTGAACTTGAGCTAAACTTTTCTTTTCTTTTACCTGTTCTGGTTGGTTAGTAGCAACTAAAAATCAGTGGCTGGAGATAGAAGCAAATGTCGTGCGAATTCCAACCTATGGCCAACCGATTTCTTGATGACGATATGCAAAATCAGCTTCTCGTATTCTCATTGCTGGATGCCTACTTTCTATAAGAGCCTTGTTCTGGTGGACGCCGCATGTCTTCAAATGTAATTTACTATTGTTATTAAACTAGTGCTGGAGCGCAATCCCGCCCGATGATAAGCAGTGTTGCAATCGCTGATGGTAAAGCGCGCTAGTTTATTAAGCCCCTTCGCTCAAAAAAACTGAGTGAATAGGAAGGAACGCCAGTTGAGCGAGGTGTTGTAATGTTAAACCCAACACGACCAACGATGCTGCGCCAGAGGGAGATTGATTTGAAGACTCTCCACGACCAAACTCCCGACACAACGACATTTGGCGCATCGTACCCGGCACACATCGCAACACAACTGCTCAGACCCGTCCTCCGTACGGCTTCATCAGAGATCACGAGGAATGGCTTTGCGGCAAGCCTTTGTCTGGGTGGTAATTTCTCAGCGAGAGTTTTGCTTCTAGGACAAGCCGGTTTCTCACGATCTTTCCCTTCATCGTTGCAAGAGCAGAGGTGACGAAATAATTCACACAAAGTGCCTGGGACATGCTACCTGACCACAACTTCTTCCACAACGTAGATGATTATTATTAATCGCATCAACCCAGAACTCAACTTTTCAAAGTCACAAGAAAAGGAAAGAAAGCGTTTTATCATGTAACGTCATTATTCATTTTGGGGACATTTGTTTATCCCCACTTAAGCACACATAAAAGAGAGTGCTTTCAAAACAATTCAAGCCTTCTTCCCAACACAAATATATCGGATGGTAAGTAAACACACCTACATCTAAGTTAATATTATACAATGTTATATTGGACTGGAAAATTATGAAAATTTCATGATGAAATCTACAAAAAGGGGTATTATAAAATCACAGAATTTTCGGAAGACAATAAAGCTTGGGACTGAGCTGCTCGCTCTGCTAAGCAATGTTATTAAGCAATATGCGTAATTATGCTACAATTATGACATTTTAAACACTGTTTTTTTTAAATCACGTAAATGATTGTAAACGTTTTCATTTTGTGTCATGTCTGGACTTGAAAAAAGACGATGATCCCTGAGTTTGTTTCGTCTTTTTCTTCTCAGGGGTCGTTAGGAAATGCTGGCTCCATCTAGTTTAAAAAAATATTACTTGTAAAAGTGATCAGTGACCCTACTTGCTTAATAAACGATTTCATTTGCGATGCATTCTGGTGAGTGTACAAGGGAATTGCATGATTTAATTCCCCCATCTCCGTTCCATCATCGGACGACCCGTCGTACGGCGAGTTTCCACCCTTACGTTGTTGACACCACTGCGATCCGGACGAAGCGTTTTGCTTCCTCCTTTATACCGCGTACATCGAGGGACGGGAACAATTTGCCGGCGTCGGTGTTTCCGTCACATTACAATTTGAGTGTCTTCAAGGCTAGAGTGAATAGGAGCTTAATAAACTAGCGCGCTTTACCATCAACGATCGCATCACTGCTTACCATCAGGCGGGATTGCGGTCAAGCGCTGGTTTATAATTTATAAAAAAAAAAAAAACATTTCAATTCTACAGACAATATTATTTTAGACTTTAAAAAACATCTTACATAGTCTATTATTTAACCCTGTTGTAAACTGGTCAAGGGATTCATCCAAATCATCAAAATGGTGAAGGAAAACATCGTTAGGAAATCCTACCAACTCACACTGGGCTCGCGTGGTACATTACGGCATACGCCCTCTCGCCGAGAAGAGACCTGCCGTCTGTATCATATACAGGCTGTATCTGACATCGTAACGCAAACTTCGCGAAAAGGCTAGACCGCATGCCACTAATAAAATTATGATAGTCATTTATGTGGTTAATGAACGGTTACAGAATTCACAGTGTTTAAAAAAAAGTGTCGACTCGGCCGTTGAACGTTGCAAGCGTGCCGCCGTATAAGTTAGTAGGTATGACGTTGATCCCTGATGTGAGCTCTATTAAATCAGCTGATAAGATAGTTTTTCGAGTTTTGTTTTCATTGCGCTTTTTTATGTAATTAGCGAATTAATTAATTTTTAATTTAAAATCTTATTGGGTTATAAAAGTATAGCAATTATGAACGGCCTAAAGTGAAAATAACTACATATATATTTTTTTAAATCATGAAAAAGCCGACGAAAAATTCCACCACTGCGGGGTTCAGAATCATGTACTGGATCCATGGTACTCGTTTCTGCGTCGAGGGTGTATCTGACACCCTTTATGTAAAAAAAAAACCCTGTCCGATCCGTGAAGGTATTGTTAGGTATCGATAACTGATTCTACTAATACCTACAAGGCCAGGGTAAACTTAAAAAAACATCCCCCAAAAAAATATTATTTCGCAAAAGGAGGTAAATTAATATGTATTAATTTGATGTATGCCTACAGCACATGTGTGCGATAGGCAATAAATGCGCAGCTGAAAGGGGGCAGGGCACGCGGCACGCGGTCGCATCGCTATTCGCCACTTTAAAAAATTGTATTATAATTCCTTCCTACATTTCTTTTCAATTTCGGACTGAAATCAATTGGTTTTGCCATCGACCAGACGGAATCATTGCGGTTGCGCGTGAGCATCTACCGTGACGTATTGAGCAACGTAAATAGGTGTAGTAAGTGGGGTAATTCTCACGAAAATCCGAAATTCTTGTCCTTGGAGTTTATGTAAAAATCTAAGAAAGAAATGGATGTTACTAATATTTCTATACAATCCTCATAACGATACCTAACACTTTCACATGAGATTTTCGAGCTGTATAAATAAATAAATAAAAATGCATAACCAAAATGTTCCTAATATCATTCCCTCACTATGTCCCAAGTACCAATTTTATTTACTTTTATTTACCAAAAAAGCACAAAAATCATTCGAATCATATTCAAGTAGGCTGTATTGTATAAACATATTATATATTTATTGGAAAAACCGAAATAAGCGTTATACAGCAAAAAACGAATAAAATAATTAAATATTTATTAATGTCTCACATAAATAAATCATTCCCTCACACTATTACTGGCAGTTGAATTATGAACGCAATTCAAATAAAATACGAACGCTACCATTAGTTTTTGAAAGTTGGCACTAATGTCAATTTATCAAAATGGCGAATTTTTTGTAATTGTGTTCGGATGTGCGCTGCAAAAAGATTTTATTAATTTTATGGCTAAATTAAATTTTTGACCGTCATTTCATCACATTCTAAAAAACCAAAAGGTAAGCACTTTAAGTGATTATAAGTTGCACAGATAAGATGGCTTTTGGGAGTTATTTTCTTAAGCAGAAAAATCATTTCCAAAGTAAGGTTATGTCACGAGTCCTTTACGTTTATTCTTTATTTCGTCATTCCCTCACCATCATTCCCTCATTAAAGTTTATGGTGAGGGAATGATGATATATGAGGGAATGATTTTTGGGTGGGCTAACTGGCTCTTTTTATTGTTATTTTTTAATTAACGCTTGAATTTATTGCTGCAATATTGTTGTAGGCTAAAAAATGTCAAGAAAAAAGAAGATAAGCAAAGAAGAAGCTAAATTGAAAAAGCAAGAATATGACCGAAAACGCAGGGAAAAAATGAAAAGCTGATCCTGTAACACTTGAAGTACTTCGCCAAAAAGAAAGAATTAAATACCTTAAAAAAAAAAGAAAAAGGTCAAGTTAAACCTATATCCGGAATGAGTTCCCGAGAAAGAAGACAAAAAATGAAAAACTGGAAGAAAAATAGTCAAACATATAGAAACAAAATGATGAAAGTGCGAAAGAATTTAGCAAGACTGTTAGATGAGATACCGCCTCCTAGCCCAGAACCTATGCAAAATAATGATCAATTAAGAAATTTGGCAGTTAATCGGAGAAGGCAGCAACTCAGAAGACGTAGAGGAATACTTTATGCAAAAATATCCAGATTACAGGAAAAATTGAAACAAGAAATAAGAAGAAAAGAGAGATTCCGTAAGAGATGTCAAAGACAGAACAAAAATAATCATACTTCACCAGAAGCTAAAGTATCCGCTCTCTTGAAGAACGTCCACGTTCCTGAAATTGTTAAGAAGAAGCTTCTTCTATCAGAAGTTATTACTAAACAGCTAAAAGATGGGTACAGTAATTTAAAGAAACATAGTGAAAAGAAAAAGTACTATGAAATAGTAAAACCAGATCTTTTGAAGAAGCATAAACTACTCAGCTTATCAAAACAGTTTTTCAAACAGGATTATAAAAAGAGGGTTTCTAGAAAAGTCAGTGATAAATTGATAAAGGTCAAAAAGGATGTTCAAGATTTTTTGGAAAAGGACGAAAATTCCCGAATGTGCCCAGGAAAGAAAGATTTTATAAGGTCAATGGGACAGGTGAAACAAAAACGTTTACTTTGCGATACCCTGAAAAATTTGCACAGTAAATTCCTGACTGCAGTTGAGTATAAAATAAGCTTGACAACTTTCTGCAGGTTTCGGCCTTTTTGGGTGACTTGGGCAAACATAAAAGACCGTAACACATGCAAATGTGTAATCCACGCAAATGTTCAACGAATGATTATGAAGTTACATGAAAATAGAGTATTGCCTTGCTGTAATCTTACTAATTTCTTGACCATGAGAACATGCAATGTCTATTCAACTAAATGTCTGTTACGAGAATATGAAGGTTGTGCAAACAAAATGCTAGAGTATAATCTTCCACAGCCAAACAGAATAGTGACTTATCAACAGTGGATCTATGAAACTACATCCTTCGAAAAAAATGGAAAGATGAAGATTTGTAGAAAACCTATTTTAAAAGAGATCAAGCTTTCACTGAGAACATTGGTACTTCAATTAGAAAAAACTTTGCCTTCATTATTTAAACACGTTGCTACAATAACACACCAGTATCAGACCATATCAGAACTTAAAAAGACTTTAACTGACAATGAAGTCCTTATTCACATAGATTTCAGTGAAAATTATTGTTGCAAATATAACGAAGAGATTCAGGCAGTACATTTCGGAGGTGCAAGACAACAAGTTACACTACATACAGGAGTATTATATTTACGTGAAAATGGCACTGTAAAACCCTACACGTTTTGTTCTCTTTCTGAGAATAATAGACAAGATGCAACGGCAGTATGGGCACACTTATTACCAGTTTTTGAGTGGCTTAAAAATCACAATCCAAACATTCACAGAATACACATGCTAAGTGATAGTCCTGTCAACCAATACAAGAACAAGTTCATGTTTCATCTAGTATATCATCATATAAATGATTTGTTTCCGGATGCGACATTTTTTGCGTGGAATTATTCAGAACCTGGCCATGGCAAAGGTGCCCCTGATGGCGTAGGTGGCACATTAAAAAGAACAGCTGATAAGGCAGTGGCTGAAGGCAAGGACATCGTAAATTTGAAATCTCTCAAAGAAATTTTGTTGGCAAGATGTTCTTCAATAAAACTATTCGAAGTTACCACTGCTAATATCGCGAAAATAGAAGACTTAGTCAAACAGTCAACAATCATTGCTGCATTTCGTGGAACCCAAAAAAATCGTCAATTTGTCTTCAGTAATGATGTCTTGGAATTTAGAAGTCTTTCATGTTGTGAATGCGCAGAAAAGTGTAAATATTTTCACATGGGATATTACAAATCTTCAAAACGTTGCATCAAAAAACCATCACAGCCAACCACATCCTTTGAATTAAAATCACGAAACAAATCTTATGATGATGGACATTCGTCAAATGATGTTATTTGTACGCACAGTAATATCACTTACAATATTGGTGATAACGTACTTATCAAATGGGACGAAAATGTTTACCCAGGGGAAATAATATCAGTTTCTGAGGAAGGCGCTTTAGTAAAGTGTATGAAAAGAGGAACTAAATCTTGGAAGTGGCCTAAAATCAAAGATGAACAGTTATATGCCTGGCATGACATTCTGAGGAAGATTGAGCCTCCAAAATTAATCAGTAGGGGTTGTTATTTTATAAAAGACTTAAACTAGTCTAAAAGATCTGATTAAGATTTAATTGTAATTTTAAGACTGAATCGTTTAAGATTACAAATTTTAAAAGTAGGTTACCTACTAAATTAGAAGTTATTTTTTGTTTTGTTGAGTTAATACTAAACGTTCATTTTATGTATGAGACTAAAGTTTAAAATAAGAAGTTTTTCTGTTATAAAAAATGCTGTTAGAAGAATCTTTAAGTTTTAAGCAAGGGTTTTGTTATTAAATTAAGTGCTATAACAAATAAAAATAAGTTTAAATTAGAGTTATGCCAAAGTGCTGCAATAATTTTGTGATTCGCTGAAATTACTCATTGATCTTACTTATTGTTTAAGAACAAAATTTCATTTAATAATTAAAGATTATACTTAAAAAAAAACATTTTATTTGAAAAGCTTCTTGACTTGTCTGTAATAATAATAGGTAATCATTCCCTCACCTTGATTGTCATTCCCTCACTTTGATTTTTTTTAATGTCCTCATAACTTTTATAAAACGCGATAATGTTTGGGACCACTGCATAATTAAATTCAAGTAACATTAGTACTATCAAATTCACATACAAGAAATATCAAATAATTTAAATATTTTTTGGAATTTTAAGATAGCCGAATTTCGCCATTTCGTGAAAATTACCCGTTTATTTTATTAAACTTCTAGAGTATACAGTGATTATTTTTGTGGAACTTCATCATTTCAGCCGAAAGACGTCCAATGCTGGGCAGCAGTGGACGTCTCCAAGGATCTCCACGACGACTGGTCCTGTGCCTCCCGCATCCAGCGGTTTCCCGCTACCTTCACCAGGTCCTTGCACCACCTTGTCCAGCCTGATGGTAAGCAGAGATGCAGTCGTGCAGCCTATTCACTCAAAAAAAAAATTGAGTGAAAAGGAAGGAAGACGGCAGTTGAGCGAGATGATGCAATGTTAAAGACAACAACACCACCAACGATGCTGCGCCAGAGGGAGATTGATCTGGAGACCCTCCATGGCCATACTCCCGACACAACAACATTTGGCGCAACGCCATTGTTTTAACCACGTCTAAATTTATCTATGGAGCAATTTAATTTGATAGGACTTCATCATTATCATCAACCTTTTTTATCGTCCCACTGTTAGTCACAGGTCTCCTCTCATACAGAGGAGGATTGAGCGCAATCGCCACGCTTGCTCAATGTGGGTTGGCGATTTCAGTCTTAAAGTCCATTTTTAATCAGTCATTGGAGTCTTACCTGACCTGGAATCAAACCCGCACACTTATACTTGTGAGGCAGGTGTTTAACCACTAGGCCGCCACGACTTAAGTAATAGGATTTAACTAATATTTATCTTCCGTCTTGTGCTTAATGAAACAGAAAGAAAAAAGTGCGCTGAACTTGAGCTAAACTTTTCTTTTCTTTTTACCTGTTCTGGTTGGTTAGTAGCAACTAAAAATCAGTGGCTGGAGATAGAAGCAAATGTCGTGCGAATTCCAACCTATGGCCAACCGATTTCTTGATGACGATATGCAAAATCAGCTTCTCGTATTCTCATTGCTGGATGCCTACTTTCTATAAGAGCCTTGTTCTGGTGGACGCCGCATGTCTTCAAATGTAATTTACTATTGTTATTAAACTAGTGCTGGAGCGCAATCCCGCCCGATGATAAGCAGTGTTGCAATCGCTGATGGTAAAGCGCGCTAGTTTATTAAGCCCCTTCGCTCAAAAAAACTGAGTGAATAGGAAGGAACGCCAGTTGAGCGAGGTGTTGTAATGTTAAACCCAACACGACCAACGATGCTGCGCCAGAGGGAGATTGATTTGAAGACTCTCCACGACCAAACTCCCGACACAACGACATTTGGCGCATCGTACCCGGCACACATCGCAACACAACTGCTCAGACCCGTCCTCCGTACGGCTTCATCAGAGATCACGAGGAATGGCTTTGCGGCAAGCCTTTGTCTGGGTGGTAATTTCTCAGCGAGAGTTTTGCTTCTAGGACAAGCCGGTTTCTCACGATCTTTCCTTTCATCGTTGCAAGAGCAGAGGTGACGAAATAATTCACACAAAGTGCCTGGGACATGCTACCTGACCACAACTTCTTCCACAACGTAGATGATTATTATTAATCGCATCAACCCAGAACTCAACTTTTCAAAGTCACAAGAAAAGGAAAGAAAGCGTTTTATCATGTAACGTCATTATTCATTTTGGGGACATTTGTTTATCCCCACTTAAGCACACATAAAAGAGAGTGCTTTCAAAACAATTCAAGCCTTCTTCCCAACACAAATATATCGGATGGTAAGTAAACACACCTACATCTAAGTTAATATTATACAATGTTATATTGGACTGGAAAATTATGAAAATTTCATGATGAAATCTACAAAAAGGGGTATTATAAAATCACAGAATTTTCGGAAGACAATAAAGCTTGGGACTGAGCTGCTCGCTCTGCTAAGCAATGTTATTAAGCAATATGCGTAATTATGCTACAATTATGACATTTTAAACACTGTTTTTTTTAAATCACGTAAATGATTGTAAACGTTTTCATTTTGTGTCATGTCTGGACTTGAAAAAAGACGATGATCCCTGAGTTTGTTTCGTCTTTTTCTTCTCAGGGGTCGTTAGGAAATGCTGGCTCCATCTAGTTTAAAAAAATATTACTTGTAAAAGTGATCAGTGACCCTACTTGCTTAATAAACGATTTCATTTGCGATGCATTCTGGTGAGTGTACAAGGGAATTGCATGATTTAATTCCCCCATCTCCGTTCCATCATCGGACGACCCGTCGTACGGCGAGTTTCCACCCTTACGTTGTTGACACCACTGCGATCCGGACGAAGCGTTTTGCTTCCTCCTTTATACCGCGTACATCGAGGGACGGGAACAATTTGCCGGCGTCGGTGTTTCCGTCACATTACAATTTGAGTGTCTTCAAGGCTAGAGTGAATAGGCTCTTAATAAACTAGCGCGCTTTACCATCAACGATCGCATCACTGCTTACCATCAGGCGGGATTGCGGTCAAGCGCTGGTTTATAATTTATAAAAAAAAAAAAAAAAACATTTCAATTCTACAGACAATATTATTTTAGACTTTAAAAAACATCTTACATAGTCTATTATTTAACCCTGTTGTAAACTGGTCAAGGGATTCATCCAAATCATCAAAATGGTGAAGGAAAACATCGTTAGGAAATCCTACCAACTCACACTGGGCTCGCGTGGTACATTACGGCATACGCCCTCTCGCCGAGAAGAGACCTGCCGTCTGTATCATATACAGGCTGTATCTGACATCGTAACGCAAACTTCGCGAAAAGGCTAGACCGCATGCCACTAATAAAATTATGATAGTCATTTATGTGGTTAATGAACGGTTACAGAATTCACAGTGTTTAAAAAAAAGTGTCGACTCGGCCGTTGAACGTTGCAAGCGTGCCGCCGTATAAGTTAGTAGGTATGACGTTGATCCCTGATGTGAGCTCTATTAAATCAGCTGATAAGATAGTTTTTCGAGTTTTGTTTTCATTGCGCTTTTTTATGTAATTAGCGAATTAATTAATTTTTAATTTAAAATCTTATTGGGTTATAAAAGTATAGCAATTATGAACGGCCTAAAGTGAAAATAACTACATATATATTTTTAAATCATGAAAAAGCCGACGAAAAATTCCACCACTGCGGGGTTCAGAATCATGTACTGGATCCATGGTACTCGTTTCTGCGTCGAGGGTGTATCTGACACCCTTTATGTAAAAAAAAAACCCTGTCCGATCCGTGAAGGTATTGTTAGGTATCGATAACTGATTCTACTAATACCTACAAGGCCAGGGTAAACTTAAAAAAAAATCCCCCAAAAAAATATTATTTCGCAAAAGGAGGTAAATTAATATGTATTAATTTGATGTATGCCTACAGCACATGTGTGCGATAGGCAATAAATGCGCAGCTGAAAGGGGGCAGGGCACGCGGCACGCGGTCGCATCGCTATTCGCCACTTTAAAAAATTACGATTTTTTTAAATTAAATTTTTAAAAGATGATTTTTGACATTACCATCACCATTGTTACCGTTTTACATTACCATCATTTGTATTACATGATTCATTTTAACTCTTCCAAAAACTTTTAAAGCATAGATATAGAGCTACTTCGTATTCCTAAAGGTTTTACAGAATTTTTCGATTATCTAATTTTACTATGCTTTATTTTATTATCTGCCCAATCTGACTACAACATCGTTGGGAAAAGGCAGATAATGAATATCCTCAACAACGAGTATGTAGAGATTCTCACCGCATTCAGCTGAATACACAGCGTCGACTTCCTATCTGACCTCCACAATCTAGTTACTGGGTGATATGAAACCCTTTAGTAATACAGGTTGCCAAACTTTCGGGCTTCTGATGGTCCGTAACGACTTATAAAGTTCACGAAAGACCTTTGGGACAAACGGCTTAACTTCCTTTCCGAGGCACGGACGGGTCTCGATATGTAAATATGGTTTTTTTTTCAATTACATTTTTTTTAAATGATTTTTGACATTACCATCATCATCATTACCATTTTAAATTATCATCATTCGTATTAATTACATGATTCATTTTAACTCTTTCAAAAAATTTTAAAGCATAGATATAGAGCTGCTTCGTATTCCTAAAGGTTTTACAGAATTTTTCGATTATCTAATTTTACTATGCTATATTTTATTATCTGCCTAATCTGACTACAACATCGTTGGGAAAAGGCAGATAATGAATATCCTCAACAACGAGTATGTAGAGATTCTCACTGCATTCAGCTGAATACAGAGCATCGACTTCCTATCTGACCTCCACAATCTAGTTACTGGGTGATATGAAACCCTTTAGTAATACAGGTTGCCAAACTTTCGGACTTCTGATGACCCGTAACGACTTACAAAGTTCACGAAAGACCTTTGGGACAAACGGCTTAACTTCCTTTCCGAGGCACGGACGGGTCTCGATATGTAAATATGGTTTTTTTTAAATTAGATTTTTTTTTAAATGATTTTTGACATTACCATCATCATCATTACCATTTTAAATTATCATCATTCGTATTGCATGATTCATTTCAACTCTTCCAAAAACTTTTAAAGCATAGATATAGAGCTGCTTCGTATTCCTAAAGCTTTTACAGAATTTTTCGATTATCTAATTTTACTATGCTTTATTTTATCATCTGCCTAACCTGACTACAACATCGTTGGGAAAAGGCGAATAGTGAATATCCTCAACAACGAGTATGAAGAGATTCTCATCGCATTCAGCTGAATACAGAGCATCGACTTCTTATCCGACCTCCACAACCTAGTTACTGGGTGATATGAAACCCTTTAGTAACACTGGTTGCCAAACTTTCGGATTTCTGATGACCCGTAACGACTTACGAAGTTCACGAAAGACCTTTGGGACATACCTTAACTTCGTTTCCGAGGCACGGACAGGTCTCGATATGTAAATATGCCTGTTTTAAATTTCATTATTTGATAGCATATTTTAAATATCAACATTTATCAACACCCGTATTAAATTATAGTTGCAGATTTGGACCTCGTTTCCGTCCATTTTGTAACAGCCTGAATTTTACGGTCTCAAATCGCCAGCGTGTTCTAAGTAAAACTGAACAATGCATTCTCGTTTTCTTCAATTATAATATTTGATTTGCTCCTTTGCCCTCAAAAGGGGTGAGTTAAGCTGATATATTTGTTATTTAACAATTTCTTTATTTCAAACAATGCTACAGTAATAAAACTTTTCAAAACTATGGGCCCGTTGTGTCAAACGGTTGATTGGGAAATGGGATCTCATAACTTTAGTGATAGTAGATGTTTAGACGACAGTTATTAATCATCCTTATCCTTACTAATATTATAAATCGGAAAGTGAGTTTGTTTGTTTGTTCTGCTTTCATGCCGTAACTACTCAACCGATTTCTTTGAAATTTTGCAGACGTAAAATTAGAAGTCCGGATTAAATAACAGGGTACTTTTTGTCTCGGAAAAAATGATATTTCTGAAGGAAAACAAAGATATTGTTAGCTTAATACCAGTTAGGTGATAGATGGTGCTGTGTGTCGTTTAAAACAAGGTAATATATTGCAAATGAATATGCACATGTAAACTTAGAAGCTAAATGATACGATAATTAATCCCCGAAAATGAGAAATCTAAAAAGCGCGATATAACCGAATTCCAAGCGGGCAAAGCCGCGGTCAGAAAGCTAGTATCAATATAAAATATCCTTGCAAAATTAAAATAAGACAAACTACAATAGCTGATGAGACAGCGGCAGTATATGATTATTTGACGTACGTAGGGGCCGTTAATTTCGTAAATACACGTATAATGTGTGTTGTTTTTGACCCTGGTTCTGACATAAGGTCAAAATTGTTCAGAAGTTTTTTTACGAGGCTTTTCACTTTATTGTATATTATTTTTAATCGACTCTTCACGTGACCAGAGGGCTGGGTTATTTTAAAGAATCAGCATCGCCATACAACGTGGCAATGCTGCCAGCCTTTTGGGCACGTTTCCTGTTGACAGCGATGCGGATGAATTTTTTGATGCCCTCTAGATATTTACATACCTCTTTTATATACTTGTACATAATTTACATCAAATAAATACTTAGTCAAAAATATAAAAAATATATTATGTGTTTTTTTTAACAAACTTGTAATCTGCGTTTTGTTTATGCGGTATCAACAATTTTACTTTCTTCTTTCATTATTCACTAAAATATTTTTATTTTGGTTGGACGATAGTTTGCGCCATTATCGATGTGTATGCAAATATTAAATGGATTTTAAATAGCATTAAAAGATAATTTTAGTTTCTAAAAAGTACTTAAAGTAATTCAAAATTTTCTTCAATTTCTGCTCGAAATTATAAAAAATGTGTGAAATCATAATCAAGATTAGTTATGTGTTGTTAACTGCTTTTATTGAAAATAAGAAGTATTTCAAACTAACAATTAACGCTTACAAAATGTTAACTGCTTTTTTAACTAAAAACATCACGTCATATCTACAAAAAATTAAAATTTAAAATGTTGAAGAATTTAAAAAAACTTTCTTTAGGCAAAAAAAAATATTTGTAGAGGATTATCGGTAGAGATAAATTTTACTTTTCAAATAAAATAAAAATTCAGGGGTTAAAACTTGTAATTCTTAATATGGGCATGATTTCACTCTAATCAAACAGTAAATTCCGTTAAAAGAATGAGGAAAATGTTATGAGGACAGTTTTCCGTGTCATTCTGAATGGTTATAAAAATAGGGGGGGGGTCCAAAGAAACGATTGATAGATTATGAGAAATATGGTATTAGTAGCTATGGACAGGGGATGATTATTGAGATGTCGACTAATAACGAAGTATGGGAATAAAATACATATTGGGGCGACCCCAAATAATTTGGCATAAGGGTAGAAAAATGACGATGGGCTTCTATGGCAGATATAATGAAAAATATGCCATGTTTTGGAAGGCAGAAAAAATATTTTATGACAAAGTCTTGTCGCTAAGCGATCCGTCGTATTGTGAAGTCTGGTGAAGCCGTACGGAGGACTGATCTGAGCAGTTGTGCTGCGATGTGTGCCGGGTACGATGCGCCAAATGTTGTTGTGTCGGGAGTTTGGTCGTGGAGCGTTCCAGATCAATCTCCCTCTGGCGCAACATCGTTGTTGCGTTGTTGGGTTTAACATTGCATCACCTCACTCAACTGCCGTCATCCTTTCCATTCGATCAGTTTTTTTGAGTGAATATGCTTAGTAAACAATCGCGCTTTACCATCAACGATTGCTTCACTGCTTAGCATCGGCGAGATGGCGAGGAAGCACTAGTTTATAGTTATCAAAAAAATGTTTTATCTACACGGAAACACCATTTTCACAGGACACAGGACGGAGGACATAGTATACTGTAATCAATTTCACATGATTGTCATTTTCTCAGGATGTTTACATTAGCCATTTTGAGAGTAATGGTGAAGAGATAGATAACTTGTACCAAGTAAGGTGCCTGTTTAGGTTCGAACTTACAACTTTTACAAGTTGCGGTCATCACCACCCGAGCCTGTTGGTGGTTTTTCTTTTTTATTTGTCAATCCTCTTCGACACCCAGGATGCTTCACTAGTGAGCCAGTCTGGGCAGTACCGGAGTCTTATCGGCTAAAACCCTCTCCTGTCCTTGCTCAGTGACATGATCAGAGACCTTTTGTGTGCGAATAGGTTCTGATTCCTATTTGAAGATTTTTAAAATTGACGGCGGTATCCTTTGTCAGGTGTACAGATTCCTGGAAGCAGACTTGGTGCAATGACAAGAAGAAAATTCCTCTATCTTATTGAGTGTTGTTTTGGTAAGGTAGTTGGATGGTTACTTCTTATTTATGTACAATTAATAAATTACAATTAATTGTATTATTACCGTATTTATAATAAAAAAAACGTTTTAATTTTCCTGTTGGTGGTTGACACCCACTGCTACAATGTGAACAAAAAGAAGGAAATATTTTAGTTGGTACACGCTTAGGAGCAGTTCTCATCTACTTAACCTATTCCCACCTGGGTTGGGGTCGGCTAACAGTCTAACCGGATTCAGCTGAACGTAATGAAATACAAACAGTAAAATATAAAAATAAGAAGTACTTTAAACTAACAATTAATGCTTACAAAGGGGTTACTTTATGATCATTGCTTGCAGACTTTTTTATATATAAATTATAAACTAGTGGTTGACCGCAATCTCGCCTGATGGCAAGCAGTGATGCAATCCTTGACGGTAAAGCGCGCTAGTTTATTAACAGCCTATTCACTCTAGCCTTGCACACATTCAAATTATAGTCTGACGGAATTACTTTATCATACTTTTATCACAATATTTGAGACAATTTTAGATTGTGTTTTAATTAATGATAGCCTACGATTTACATTACTTGTATTTCCGTTCACTCCCCCAGCCAAGGCTAATTAATGTTTGTACTAACAGTTTTTACGACATCTCGCGTTTTTTATTTGGGTTTTAATCAAAATCATCAAGTTATTTTAACAAACGTGACATTTGCAATCTTTTGCAACGCGCGCGTTTTGTTTTACTTTATTTTAAAAGCAAATGCACTTTAATATTTACAAATATTTTTACAAATAAATTCTATTCTTTCTTAAATAAAATCAAGTGCATTTTGTTTTTAAAGTCAAAATATTTTATTTGTTGATTCCACTGGTATGCACTTTAAAATTTTCAAATCTTTTTACAAATAAATGTACTTTTTCTTAACACAAAATTAAGTGTTAGCAAGTTAATTTTATTTTAAAATTCAATTTAACAATGCCGATGTAAATTTCTTCTTTTGTTCAGTTCGTTGTTTTTAAATTAATTTCTTTTCTATTTTTTTTTTTTTGGTATTAGCGATTAATGTTCCACTTCTTGACAGAAACCACCTTACTTTCATTCCACCTCTCTCTGTACAGATCTGCCAAGGGCCAATCTTTGTTAAAGGAGTCAAACTCATCCCGGTATCAAAGTCTAGGAACACCGCGATGACATTTATCATGAAAAGTTTTTTTTTTAATATTAACTAACGCTTGACCGCAATGACGCCTGATAGTAAGCAGTGATGCAATCGTTGGTAGTTAAGCGCGCTAGTTTATCAAGAGCCTATTCACTCTAGCCTTAGACACTTAAATTGTAGTCCGACGGAAACAATTGACACTGACAATTTGTTCCTTGAGGTGCGCGGTATAAAAGAGGAGGCGAAACGCTTCGTTCGGATCGTAAGTTGGGCCCATTGACAGTCTGTCCCCAGCCCAATTCCACTTAAGCGTGACAGAGATCCGAGTGACATCGGTTATTTCAATGATGAAATATATTGCATCTGTAAGCTTTTCATAATTTGGAAACCTATGTAGACACCGCACCTTGTGCACGTCAAAGTGACCAAATCGATGTAGAAATTGTAGCCTTCCTCGACCATCATTCGCATAGTCTTTTCTCGACTATATTGATGCTCCTATTATTTTATCCACTAGCCCTTCCTCTTCCTCAACACAAAAATAAGTGTATTTTATTTTATTTTAATATGCAATAGGGATTTTTCTTGGGTAAAAAAAATTGATTCTATTTAGTCCGTCATTTAGATTATAGAAAAATATTGGATACGTATATTTTGTTTTATCAAATCAATAAAAATTTACAAATATAAAAGGCATCAAAGATCAGGAGTGGTGGCTGATGACGTCACTGCTCGCTAAAAAGTGTAGCGTGCAGTGACGTCACTCGAGTTTTCAACGCACTGTGTCGTCTTCATTTTTTGTTTATATGAAAAAAGAAAAAAAACGTCTCTAGTATTTTTTGGAAATCTGACTGATGGACTAATTAGTTTTTTTAGTCAACTACCCTACTGCACATCACACACGCACGCACTCATACAATTAATCGCATTTTGTTATGTATTATTATTAGGTATTTTCTCATTTTCCTTTTCGTAGATTTCGTATTTCAAATGTACATGCCGGCGTGGCGCAACGGTCAACACGCCTGCCTGCGATATGGAGGCCCCGGGTTCGATCCCCGGCCAGGTCATGATGGAAAACGATCTTTTCCTGATTGGCTTGGGTCTTGGATATTTATCTATACATGTATCTATTATAAAATATAGTATCGTTGAGTTAGTATCCCATAACACAAGTCTCGAACTTACTTTGGGGCTAGCTCAATCTGTGTGATTTGTCCGAATGTATTTATTTATTTATTTATATGCTTAAATGGAGACTCCTTGACTAAATGTCAAATTGATATGAAATAAACTTATTATTATTAATTGCACCTGAATGCACTTTAACATTAATCAGACATCGCACTGTCTTTGTTAACGCAAAATATTGACAAGATAAAATAGTTAATTCGTTCTACGCCATTCATTACGGATAGCGTAAAAATCAATCAGTAAATATTGCAACGTTAACGTTTCGCAAAATAAACGTTTTCGTTTAAAAATGTTGTCTGCAATGTATTGGCGACAAGCCTAACTAATTTGAAGGTAATTGAAGTTGCGCCTAGCATGAGCAAATTATACTAGATCATGCTATACAAACGTGTTTCGATACTCAAATTATTACTTACAGTGAATCCAATGCTGAAATTAATAGTCATCTTTTAACATCCACACAATGATGCACGTTATACAATTAGGGTTTTGGACGAATATCTATATAAAAGTAAGTGATAGCAGCCGTGGCGTAGCGCGGTCACTGCGCAAGGAGGCACGTTATTTGTATGTATGAATATGAATATTTGCACTGGTCTGGTCGTGCCTCGGAAAGCACGGTAAGCGGTTGATCCCGGTGTCATACGAACATCTAATAGCAGTCGTTACGGGTTGTTGGAGCCCTCAAAAGTCCAACAATTGGTCTAACTGCAAGGTTTTGATATCGCCTTCAGGTTGTGGAGGTCAAACGGCAGTCGCTTCGCGGAAAATATCGGAGTTTAGGCAAAATCAGCAGTTAGACTGGTAAAGCGGACCCCAGACTCCAAAGCAGAAAAAAGCTTTGGATGCGACTGGGATTAACGCTGAGATCATGATGAGTGAATGCAATGTTGAAGCGTGTAATTTTCCTTACGTTATTTGCAACTTTCAGGCCAGTGGAATAATTGAGTAACACAGTATCAACAACATTCATTACGGTATTTACGTTGTTGAGCTAAGACATTTTTGGAATATATAGAGCAATGGATTAGCGATATGCTTCAGAATTGCAATAGATAGTATTATAATATTTTGTATCGTATTTAGGGCGGATGAAGGTATAATATATAAAAAAACATAAAAAAAACGTTTCCCCACACTACGAATTACTTCTGTATCGTGGGTGCGTTTATAAAGATTTAAACTCACAATCACAAACAGCCAGACCCGAAACAACTAACTATCTGTAGGCCACGCAATTTCTTTTTGTATAATTATAAAATTGTGCTTGACAGCAATCCCGCCTGATGGTGGTAAGCAGTGATGCAATCGTTGATGGTAAAGCGCACTAGTTTATTAAGAACCTATTCACAAAAAACTGAGTGAATAGAAAGAAAGACGGCAGTTAGGCGAGGTGATGCAACGTTAAACCCAACAACACGACCATCGATGTTGCGCCAGAGGGAGATTGATTTGGAGACCCTCCTCAACATTTGGCGCATCGTACCCGGCACAAATCGCGACACAACTGCTCAGACCCGTCCTCCGTACGGCTTCACCAGACATCATGCCGGAACACGACGAATCACTTGGCGGCAAGACTTTGTATGGTGGGTGGTAGCTTCTGCCGGCAGCCGATGTTATGGTCTACCACTACGGCTGGTGCGGAGATCGATCCCGCGATACGCAGCACAACAGTCGATCGCTCAGGCACTGCGCTAACCATGTCGTCTAATCACCGTGCCGACAGTAAAACATCTTTCTCATTTAGTAGTACCTTTTTTTGTTTGGTTTTGATGGGAAATCACAAATGACTTCTCCCGCTCTGGGCGGAGCGGTAGGGCGTGTCAGACTTTTACTGACTAAAACCCACCCGCGTTCTTTCACTTGCTTGTGCGCCCGGGGCTACGATTTCTCTTTTAACCATTCCACAACCCTGACCCAGGATCCATCGGTCTTCGTGGACCCCGTCACGATGTGCTGACATCCCTTTGAGGCGCGCGTGAAACACAACGCGCCGTCGACTCGGGCCAAGTCCTTACCGGGCGGTGAGCTGACCTTTGCTCGCCGCAGGCCCGCGCCTGCGGTGGCTGGGAGTTCGATGTCGTCTCCCGACCAGGGCGTCTCCTGCCGCGGCTAGTAGCGTGGGGGCGCTGGGATTCCCGCTGTCTCACGCGCTCCGCCTCCTCCTTTGCCAGCATCACTGCTTCATGAAGGAGGTGACGGCCTGCCATGCACTCTCGCTCCGGACCATGGCCTGGACCAGGGTCGGATGCGAGAGATTGCCGCCGATCGCCGCTACAAGGACACAGCAGTGCTCTACCCAAGCCGGGCAGACCTCCACCGTATGCTCCACCGTGTCCTCAGGGCGATCCACACAATGGTGACACCCTAGCGTTTCCTCCCGCCTAATACGGAACAGGAACCTCCCGGAACAACCTTGTTGGCTGAGGACCTGCGTCAGGCGGAAGGTGAGGGCGCAGCTTACATCATAGTACTGCGCATGCCCGCGCAACAGCTGACACCACAAGTCAACGTACCACTCGCCCGCCCAAGCGGAGCGTTGTCCATATTTTTGTTGGGACAGCCAAGTAGGATAACAAACTCATAACTTTGTGCTTTTTCATGATATCTTTTTGAAATTTTGTACAAGGATTATTTACTTAATAAAAACTTTTTTTTACAAAAAAAAACAACCGACTTTCAAAAAATAGTACAAAGTGAAAAATAACTAATTTCGCAAGTCGGTGTCTTTGGTTTTTGTATATTAGTTTTTGACACCGACTTCCTAAATTAGTTATTTTTCACTTGTAAAAAAAGTTTTTATTTTACACTTTTTAGTTGTGAAAAGTACTGTTCAGCTGCATCCGGTTAGACTGGATGCTGACGCTAAAATACTTATTGAAAAAACTTACAAACGCACTGGTTGCCCCTACGATTTTTGAAAGTTCCCCTTGGTTTCTCTGGTCTTCCACCATTAAACCCTGATGTCCTTATCATGAGACCACCTTGGGAGCGTCTTCTTTCCAACAGAAAAAGAATTATCAAAATCGGTTCATAAACGACGAAGTTATCCGCGAACAAACATAAAAAAACGCATAATACTTATACCGGTCGAATTGGTCGTGTTTCGGGTTTCGTATAAACAAAAAATAATGTTATATATACCAAGTATGAAAAGAAAAAAACTTGTATTTTTATATTAGTTAGATTTCTCATTTTCTTAAATGGTCCCCCATCCACGGACCGGCCTTAGCAAGCGTAACTTAACATAATTGATCAATTCGTGCTGTTACTACAAAGGGACCAGTCATGTTTGTTTCGGTGAACTAAATGTTTTTTTAACTCGTTTTCTTGTTTGCACATGATTTTGTTACGGCACTGTCTATCAACGCTGTCAGTCTATTGTACAGTCTATATTTTGTAAAAAAAAGCCTTTTGTATTTTGTTAACCCCGTAAAACGTTAGGTTAGCACACACCTAATTCGATTTGTACGGACAATCGGCTAGCGGGTATAAGAAGAAAAGAAAACTCATCACGATATAAATTACAGTTAAAAAAGGTGTGAAATTACTGTTTCATGTGCCTGTAGTATTTCAAAGTAAAGTAACTAATAAAAGATAACTAAACTAGTAAAAGAGGCCGAAATTATTATTTGTACCGGACGGGTTATGAAATATTACAGTAAATCCATACTAATATTATAAATATGAATGTGTGTTTGTTTGTTTGTTTGTCCTTCCTTCACGCCGTAGCTAAGCAATCAATCGACCTGATTTTTGGCATAGTTAGTTGAAAAGATGGTGAGTAACATAGGCTACTTTTGATCCTAAAAAAACACCAAGTTCCCAAGGGAGATTACTGGAATATTTGCATGTGTACACCAAATATATCCTTACTAATATTATACATCGGAAAATGAGTTTGTTTGTACCACTTTCACGCCGTAACTCCTGAACCGATTGCTTTGAAATTTTGCAGACGTAAAGTTAGAAGTCCGGATTAAATAATAGGGTACTTTTTATCGCGAAAAAATGTGATATTCCCGAGAGAAATCTAAAAAGCGCGATATAACCGAAGTTAACGCGGGCGAAGCCGCGGGCGGAAAGCTAGTAATCTAATAAAATAAAAAAGTGTTTTGTGGTGAGCTACAATTCAATATCTATTTAATTTGACTCTAGTCCCTTATCAAACACTAGCGGCCTCCCGCGACTTCACTCTTCTTCTTCTTCAGCCTATGGATGTCCACTGCTGGACAAAGGCCTCCCCCAAGGCTTTCCACGCTGACCGGTCTTGTGCTGCCCGCATCCATCGGCTTCCCGCGACCTTCACTAGGTCATCGGTCCACCTTGTTGGGGGCCTCCCTACGCTGCGTCTTCCAGTACGTGGCCGCCACTTCAGAACCTTACTGCCCCATCGGCCATCGGTTCTACAAGCAATATGCCCTGCCCACTGCCACTTAAGTTTAGCGACTCGCAGAGCTATGTCGGTGACTTTGGTTCTTCTGCGGATCTCCTCATTTCTGATTCGATCACGCAGAGAAACTTCGAGCATAGCTCTTTCCATTGCCCTTTGTGTGACTCTGAGCCTTCGTATGAGGCCCATTGTGAGCGACCACGTTTCTGTTCCGTAAGTCATCACTGGCAACACACACTGGTCAAAGACTTCAGTCTTGAGACACTGTGACACTGCGACTTCGTCCTCCTGGAGCTAATTATATTTGAACATTTTATTTTAACCCCAAAAGAATCAATTTCTATAGATACATTATAACACTTCTAGATCATAATATACGGCATACATTTTACACCACGACATAAAATATATTGTAATCAGCAGAAAATATTTAGTTCCGAACAAAGCTAAATTACTCAAACAAGGCTAACTCAATCAAATAATATAACAAGCGTAACAAAGGTAATGATATTATAAAAAAAGATATTCTGAATGGATTTGCAATACAAAGTCTTACTTACGACAAAAAATAAATAAGTATTGAACAACTGGTCACATTGAATTATATTATGATTGTGGTACAGACGACAGCACATTAAGCTACTATAATCTGTCAGATTTCTTTACTAGATTTTCAACTTTATCTCTAAAGTATTAAGGCTCAAGTTTAATTGGGAATATCTGACAGTTTGGGCTAGCTTGACCTGCTGTCGTTCGTACAATTTTATCTTACAAGAACTGTTATTGTCTGTGCGTAATAATTTGAGCTAGGTTCTTTTTGGGCTGACCTGAAAAACATAGGTACGCTTGGTAAAAAACATGTTACATAGCTGTCGAAATAAATGGCGTAGATAGTACTATCTCAATCAAGCCTTTTGTGTAAAAGCTAGTAGATAGGCTTTCTCCTTTTAGCTGCAGCCGTGAGGAACACGTTAAGAGCATTTACTACGCAAGACTAGCAACGTCGCAATTCAGAGTCATATTTCGTGGTTTTCAATTTTTATTACTTAATCGGAGCTATATTTTAAAAATGTGTTCTACTATTATGAATTAGGTGAAAAATGTGTAAAAGGTAAGAAATCATTGCTATTTACATGCAAATAATGCATTGGAAACTAGTCTGGTCGTGCTTCGGAAAGCACGTTAAGCCGTTGGTCCCGGTTGCCAACGAGCATCTAGTGGCTGTCGTTACGGGTTGTTGGAGCCCTGAAAAGCCCAACAATTGGTCTAACTGCAATGCTTGTTGGTTGTGGAGATCATACAGCAGTCGCTTCACGGAAAATATCGAAAGATTAGCCAAAAATCAGCAGTTAAAGCGGACCCTAGACTCCTAAGCTGAAAAAGCTTCGGCTGCGACTAGGATTAAAGCTAAGATGATGATGAATCAGAGCTATATTTTAAAAATGTGTTCTACTAACTAATTAGAATTAGGTAAATAGTGTGTTAAAGATGAGAAATCATTGAGTTTATAGTTCTATTTATATGCAAATGATGCATTGGAAATTTACAAGGCGTAATTTTCATATTGAAATAACTGTCAACATTACGGTTACTTAGTTTTTATTCACTAGATATTCATCTAATTCTAAAAAGTTAGCAGAACACATTTTTAATATACAGCTATAGTTTAATAATAATATTTGAAAACCATTAAATATGACACTAAAATGCGACATTGCCAGTCGTGCGTAGTAAACGCTCTTGACTGGTTACAAGGTGAAGGAAAACATCTTGGACTTCACCAGGACTTATCGTCCCTCAACTGGGCACACGTCTCCTCTCATACAGAGAAGGATGGAGCGTAATCACCACGGTTGCTCAATGCGGGTTGGTGATATCAGACTTAAAAGTCCAGGTTTCCTCAAGATGTTTTCCTTCACCTTATAATCAGTCATTGGTGTCCAAGATATACTTATAGACAGTACATATAACTTAGAAAAGATACATTGGTACTTGCCTGATCTGGAATCGAACCCGAACACACATAATTGAGAGGCTGGTATTTTAATCACTTGGCCACCACGACATAAAATATATTGTAATCAGCAGAAAATATTTAGTTCCGAACAAAGCTAAATTAATATATAATAGAGAATAAGTCTCAGAATATGTCAAACCCAAGCGTCTTCGACATGCACGCACATACCTAGCTACATAGTCGTGCGATACAGTTTTTTTTTTTTGGCTTCCCCAATCGTAGAGGTAACAGAGAGGTGTGACTATTACCGGCGAAAATCACCACAGTGTATCTCTCTCACATACGATGTGGTGAAAACCAGTACAAATGCGGATGGCTTCCTCAATCGTAGGGGTAACAGAGAGGTGTGACTATTACCGGCGAAAATCACCACAGTGTATCTCTCTCACATACGCTGTGGTGAAAACCAGTACAAATGCGGATGGCTTCCTCAATCGTAGGGGTAACAGAGAGGTGTGACTATTACCGGTGAAAATCACCACAGTGTATCTCTCTCACATACGCTGTGGTGAAAACTAGTAAAAATGCGGATGGCTCCTCAATCGTAGGGGTAACAGATAGGTGTGACTATTACCGGCAAACATCACCACAGTGTATCTCTCTCACATACGCTGTGGTGAAAACCAGTACAAATGCGGATGGCTTCCTCAATCGTAGGGGTAACAGAGAGGTGTGACTATTACCGGCGAAAATCCCCACAGTGTATCTCTCTCACATACGCTGTGGTGAAAACCAGTACAAATGCGGATGGCTTCCTCAATCGTAGGGGTAACAGAGAGGTGTGACTATTACTGGCGAAAATCACCACAGTGTATCTCTTTCACTTACGCTGTTGTGAAAACCAGTACAAATGCGGATGGCTTCCTCAATCGTAGGGATAATAGAGAGGTGTGACTATTACCGGCGAACATCACCACAGTGTATCTCTCAGACGCACGCTGGGGTGAAAACCAGTACAAATGCGGGTGAATAATATGTTTCAAACTGAGCCCTTTTGATGGGTTACGGCCCACTACTTCTCAGAAAGAGGAAGCTTATGTCCCAGCAGTGAGGACATGATTATGATTGAGTTTATAGTGAACTACCCTCCCTATACCTGAATATCTTTCATACTTCTGTAGCATAATTGCGTAACACATTATTAGTAGCAATGGCTTTCATTTTGACAGTTCAACAACACTCATTGCGCTATTTAGGTAGGTACGTTGTTGATTTGTCAAACATAATGGAGCAATGGGTTAGCAATATGCATCAAAAGGATTCTAATCGACAGAAATAGTGCTCAAGATGATATTTAAAAATTACTTTATAAGAATTCCATGTTGTATTCTAATAAAATGTTTGCCAACGGAAACAGTATCATTTAAGGGAATATTTTTTTCGGGTATCCTCTTCATTTTGTCCGAAGATGTAATAAAGCGGTCCAATGGGCAGTGGATATTACTTGCACAGTGCGTTAAAAGGTTCACAGGCTTCGGAAAAAAAAATAGTTACGTACATATATACATTATTTTTAATATTATTTATTTAATAATTATATTAAGTGGTTAAAACATCAGCCTCTCAAGTATGAGTGTGCGGGTTCGATTCCAGGTCAGGTAAGTGCCAATGTAACTTTTTTATGATATATGTACTTCTAAGTATATATTGGACACCAATGACTGATTAA
Source organism: Sesamia inferens (assembly GCA_037179545.1). NCBI lineage: Eukaryota > Metazoa > Arthropoda > Insecta > Lepidoptera > Noctuidae > Sesamia > Sesamia inferens. The sequence goes on along the minus strand of CM073935.1, from coordinate 6,257,526 downwards.
AAGGTGAAGGAAAACAGCTTGAGGAAACCTGGACTTTAAGTCTGAAATCACCAACCGGCATTGAGCAAGCGTGGTGATCACGCTCAATCCTTCTCTGTATGAGAGGAGACCGGTGCCCAGCAGTGGGACGAAAAAAAGGTTGATCATGATGATTTTATTTCATAAAAGAAAAGTTTTGTGTTAAGAATTTTGTGAATAGATTTTTGAAACAATTTATAATTAATAAAATAATAATGTATGTACTTAATACTCGTATATGTATTATACTCTCTCATTATTAGTTTAGCCTAGTTTTTCCGCAAAGTTTGGCTTGCAGTTTAGTAGGTATATTATAATAATTCTATGTTATTACACCAATAAATTGATACAGGCAAAAGAAAATATTATGTAAGAAAATGTAGTGGCAAATATTGACAAAAAAAAAGTATTGTAGACTTAGGTACACCTTGACATTCTTCAAAGTAAGTTTATAATAACATAAAATATCACTTACTGACAATTTCTAAATAATAAATGATTTTTTTTTTGTTTGTTTCTTGTTTGAATAGGCCAGTTCTTGGCCTCGATCACGGCTAGTGGAAAGCGTTGGATGAGGTCTACAATGGAACGAGAGTACCCAGAAGATGTCTGTTCTTGCATTGGACAAATGGGTTTTATTTTATGATTCAATAGGCCAGATCTTGGCCTCGATCACGCCTAATGGAAAGCGTTGGATTAGGTCTATGATGGAACGAATGTACCTAGAAGATTCTTTCATTAGACGTATGGGCTAAGTATGGAAGGAAACAGACGTTAACAGAGATCCACACTTCGTCTGTTGCATAATAGCTTAATAAACATGGAGGAGAAGCCTTGAGTAAGACTGTAGCATTTTTGTAAATGTTAAAAATAGATATTGATATTTTTTGATACACAATATACATTTATTTAGGAGACTAAATTAGGAGAATTGACGAGAGAGAAGAAGAGACGACACAATTGACGCAGTGGCTGAGCGATCGACAGCTGCGGTGCGTGTCGCGGGTTCGATTCCCGCACGGAACAAATAATTGTATGGCCTACAGGTTGTTTTTCCTGGTCTGGCTGTTTGTGTATGGCTATGTTTGTTTGTAAACGCAGCCATGATACAGGAAAATTTTTTTGTGTGGGGCAAGGTTCTTTAAAAAAAAATATATAGGAAAAAAAGAGCAAAAATTTTAGTGAGTACGTCGATGACCTTCTCGAGTGGATTTCATGACTTATAATTTCGATATTATGGTAAATCGGCATTATAATCGAAACAAAAATGAATTAATAATAAAGGTACAAAAATAAAAGCAAGCAATAAAAACGTGTATTTCTAAATAAAAGTTATACTTTGGCATTTTATTACGAATCTATCTGCCTGTGGCTTTGCCCGCGTGAAAAAGAGCCTTTAGCCTTCTTCTTCCTTAAAAGATCCCCATACCAAATTTAATCAAGATCGGTGCATCCGTTTCTGAGAATAATCAGAACAAAGCGGTCGATCGTCACAAAAAGGTTTTTTTTTTATAATTATAAACTAGTGCTTGACCACAATCCTGCCTGATGGTAAGCAGTGATGCAATCGTTGATGGTAAAGCCCGCTAGTTTATTAAGAGCCTATTCAATCAAAAAAAACTTTGTGAATAGGAAGGAAAATGGCAGTTGAGCGAGGTGATGCAATGTTAAACCTAACAACATGACCAACGATGCTGCGCCAGAGGGAGATTGATCTGGAGACCTCCACGATCAAACTCAAGACACAACAACATTTGGCGCATGATACCCAGCACACATCGTAACACAACTACTCAGACCCGTTCTCCGTACGACGCATCGCTTGGCGGCAAGACTGTCTGGCTCTGGTTGGTGGTAACTTCAGCCGGCAGTCGATGTTGAAATTGATTTTTGTTATAAGTACCGTATACACTTTTACTTATTATAACACTGTTATTTGACATTACAGACAGACGCCTCAATTATATAAAAACAGAAATAGCAATTGTATTATATTATAGACACTTTAATTGTATTTATTTGTATCGATGAATAGGATAGATAATAATTAAGAAAGAACCATTTTGCTACAAACAATAAATTGATCAATGAACTATGGGTAAGTCCTACGCAACGGAGGCTTTTGTGTTACAATTTTACGCCTCTTGACTTTTAACACTCATTGACCTATTAGAAACTGGAGCAATATTTCTTAAGAATGTACGAAATGGCTGTAGTCTCTACTATAGCAACACGCCACTCCTTGGTAAGAGTGGTTGCCAGACAGTGCTAATTTAAAAACAAAAGAAAAAATGTTCCCTAGTTTTAATTTTAATCGTCAATCATTTTTTGTTTTAAAGCTGACTTATTGCTCTTGACATTGTATTGACATTTCTTCTTTTTTTATATGTTACATGACATTTATTAGATATTCTTATTAATATTTCAACAATTATTACTGTAATATTTGATAAATTTGAAATTATACTTTCATTAGGTATTGCTTTATATTTTTTTTTTAATTATATATTGTATTACCTACATCTTCGAGCCGGTAAACTGCCAATGCTATGTACGCCATTATTGTCGCATGCATCAGGCTATAAATTGAATCATCAACAACCTTTTTATCGTCCCACTGCTGGGAACAGGTCTCCTTTCATACAGAGTAGGATTGAGCGTAATCACCACGCTTGCTCAATGCGGGTTGGCGATTTCAGACTTATAATGTCCAGGTTTCCTCAAGATGTTTTCCTTCACCTTCAGTCATTGGTGTCCAAGATATACTTAGAAAGTACATATAACTTTAGAAAAGTTACATTGGTACTTGCCTGAACTGGAATCGAACCCGCACACTCATACTTGAGAGGCTGGCGTTTTAACCACTAGGTCACCACGACTTTAAAAATAGTGAATTTTTTTTTTTTTTTTTTTTAGTAATTATAAACTAGCACTTGACCGCAATCCCGCCTGATGGTAAGCAGTGATGCGATCGTTGATGATAAAGCGCACTAGTTTATTAAGAACCTATACACTCAGATTGAGCGAATAGGAAGGAAGACGGCAGTTGAGCGAGGTGATGCAATGTTAAACCCAACAACACGACCAACGATGCTGCGCCAAAGGGAGATTGATCTGAAGACCCTCCACAACCAAACTCCCAACACAACAACATTCGGCGCATCGTACCCGGCACACATCGCAACACAACTGCTCAGACCCGTCCTCCGTACGGCTTCACCAGACATCATGCCGGAACACGACAAATCGCTTGGCGGCAAGGCTTTGTCTGGTGGGTGGTAACTTCTGCCGGCGGCCGGTGTTATGGCCTACCACCGAGACAATTTTTTAAAATTATTTTCAATGTTTTATGTTTGTGATGTGGAAGTACTTTTTTTAAATAAATAAACAGTTCAAGGCCTACTCCCTCTGACCGAGACGACGCCTGTGTCGCAACAGTGGATACATTATGGGCTAATTATGATGATGAACAATAAAACTAAAGTCTTTTATCTGTCTGTTTGTTATGTACCCTAATTGCGTAATAATTATTATTACTTTCCTTCTTAGCTTATAGAGGTCCACTGCTGGACAAAGGCCTCCCCAAGGCTTTAAATAATGATCCCTCTTATGCTGCCTGCATTCATCGATCATCCATCTTTATTGTTCTAAATTTAAATAATTTAGAAGCATATTGCTATCCATTGCTCCATATATGAATGTTATATGTCTGTGTGAATGAATGTTATTGAGCTGTCAAAATAAAATTCATCGCTACTGACAGTGTGTTATGCAATTATCCTTTAGGACGATCTCCGAAACGGTTGGACTGATTTTGAAAAGACTTACACTGGGTAAATAGGTGATGTTATATGGAGTCTACTTTTAATTTTGGTCAATAAATTAGATTCGGTGCAAAGAAAAAAAAAAGCCAGCCTGTCAGTGTTCTATAGGATGCATATTGGAGAGTGTGCGAGGGAATTTCCGTCTCTGTTCCATCATCAGACGACCCCTCGTACGGCGAGTATCCATCCTTACGTTGTTGACACCACAACGATCCGAACGAAGTTTTCGCTCCTTTTTTTATACTGCGTAAATCGAGGGACTGGAAGAATTTGCCAGCGGCGGTGTTTCCGTCGGACTACATTTTTTTTTTTTAATAATTATAAACTAGCGCTTGACCGCAATCCCGCCTGATCGTAAGCAATGATGCGATCGTGGATGGTAAAGCGCGCTAGTTTTTTAAGAGCTTATTCACTCAAAAACTGAGTCAATAGGAAGGAAGACGGCAGTTGAGCGAGGTGATGCAATGTTAAACCCAACAACACAACCAACGATGCTGCGCCAAAGGGAGATTGATCTGAAGACCCTCCACGACCAAACTCCCAGCACAACAACATTTTAAGTGCCTTCAAAGCTACAGTGAATAGGCTCTTAATAAACCAGCGGACTTTACTATAAACAATTGCATCACTGATTAACATCAAGCGGGATTGCAGTCAAGCACTAGTTTATAATTTATAAAAAAAAGAAAGAAAAGAAGAAAGAGATTATAAACAACTTAAACTTATTTAGATAACCAAATACGTTTCGCTTCTGTATTTTTCTAACAATAGTTACATTTCGAATATCCAAACACAAAAAATAATCTGACAATTGGAAAAAATAAGGAATGACGTCACTTATTTCTGAAATCTAATCATTAATATTGCTTGGGCACAGATTCGCTACTTCGTGGAACAGTATCCTCATTATTAGCGAAAAAAAAAACTTATTTTTATCAATAACAGTCGGATAGCTATCAAAGTATTGTATCTTGCCGACCCCTATCTCTGAAACGAAAGTCTTGTCAAAGAAATTAGGGAATTTGTAACTATTATACCACCATTTTCCGCGAACAGGTCCATATAACTAATTTTGATAATTGTAGCTCTTATCCCAAAGTTCTAAAGATCAATATTGGCCGTACACTCTCTTTTGCAGACGCAAAATGATTTTTGTAAAAGACGTGAGTGCTTCATTCCTATGAACCTCAACTTTGGTAGGTGAAATATACTTGGTATTTTTTCTGTAGGTACACAGTTTTTTCGCAGATGTAAATTTGATGAAAGGACGAACCGCAAACGCGGGAGTAAATGTAAACTTTTTCTAGCACCACGGAATGTTTGACCACTATGCAAATTGCAATATCATAATATTTTATAGGTTAATTTAAGTTTTTCGGTGATATTGAGGTAGTTATTGCATGAATATTTTTATCGGTGTAAATATGTAAAAAAATGCAGTTTATTGGACTGGACTGGCTTGATAACGTTAATGTTAATCGCTCGCCAGATATTATTGGACGCTTGATAACTTTAATCATTCGCCTGTTAGTTCAATACGTAGTAAACTTCGTAACATTGCCTTAAAAATAAAATTCTTTTCTCTCATGGGGAGGGGCTTTATTTTATCTCACGCTTACAGTAACATTGAGTCTATTTGGTGCAGCCTTGATGACAATACTTAATAGTATTGTGTAAAAGTAATAATCTGTTTTTTTTTTACAAAAAAGAAATGAATTAGGTAAGGAAATTTACTTTCTTTCTTTCTGCCAACTACTTACTAATTTTATTATACATTCTTACAGTCTGACATAACCCATCAAATTATCATTTCAGTCGAAACACGTCAACTCCTAGACATCACTATCGACCGATTTTATTGTTTTTGCGGCCCTCATACGGTAATTCACGAGTGGTTTTGTTGGAAGTCATAGCTTATAAAGTAGTTATTTGAAATTGTGTAGACAGCCTCCGTGGCGTAGCGGTAGCGATCGCAGCCGCTGCGCAAGGAGGCGCGGGTTCGAACCCCAGTGCAAATATTTGTATGATGCATGAATATGAATATTTGTACTGGTCTGGTCGTGCCCCAGAAAGCACGTTAAACCAATGGTCCCGGTTGCCATACGAACATCCAATGGCAGCTGTTATGGGTTGTTGGAGCCCTCAAAAGTCCAGCAATGGTCTAACTTCAATGCTTCGATATCGCCTTTGGGTCTTGGAGGTCAGACGGCAGTCGTTTCAATCGAAATCTGCAGTTAGACTGGTAAAGCGGGTCTGGTAAAGTCTGGGGTCCGACTTCAAAGTTGTAAAAAGCTTCGGATGCGACTGGGATTACTGGGATTAACGCTGAGATGATGATGATTTGAAATTGTGTAGAGACATCACAAACACATCTTGTAGTAAGAGTAATAATGGCAGGACTCGTCCAGGATCCAAAATAGTTTACCCCGCCACGACCAAGATTTACTAAATAGACCTCAGTTTTTTGTTCATCTTTTCAAGTTCATTACAACAACAGTAGAAAATATTTAGCTTAGTTTATTTATTTGTATAAAGTAGTTTTATTGATGTTGTCGTGTGTGACGGCTAAAAGACTTTGAATCCAGGTCAGAAGTAATAAAAAAAGAAAAGTAGGTATAAGATATCAGTGTTATAAATTCGAAAAAAATTTGATACTACAAAAACTCATTTCGGATCTGTCGTGGACAAAAAGTCGAATAATAAATTTAATACAGGTAACAAATATGTTTTTTTCCAAAAAGACGTTTGATTTTAAAAAAAACTTTCCATATATAACGATTTGTCTATTACATTAGGCCAGAATATATGAATACAGTTGGTCACACTGCGACCATTCATAAGACAGCTTTGTTTTAATGTAAACTAAGCCGAAGAAAAACAGTTCAAGGAAACTCATATGTCCGATATTGTTCAGTCCGAGGTATTATTATGGGATTGTTTTAGCTTGATACATTGAAAAACACCAGCGTAGTGTGGGACGCTTCCTAGCTAGATATACTGATGAGCTTAAGAAGGGGGCTGGGACAGAGTGGATTCGAAAGTCGGAGGACAGAGTAATGTGGTACAGACTGGGAGATTTCTATATCCCGCAGTCAAGGTCAAAATTCAGTCATTTATTCAAATTAGGCTAAAAATCAGCACTTTTTGAACATCAATGTTACATAAGACAGTCCTCCAAAACGACCGCCCTTCGCGTAATATGATAGGCTGTGTTAATTTATTACCAACGATATATTTATTTATTTATTATTTAACGAGCCTTATTGGCCAGCTTTCCTGTTGACCGCTAACCGAATGAAATTTTAAGGCCCTTTAACACTTTTTGCTCTTTTTATAAACATTTATTATTAATATTACTGAAAGTCTACTAAATTTCGTAAATATCATACTGTATCCATTATAAATATGATATTAAATGACATCCTTGACAGGTCTAGCCGTTTTGTTCCCAAGACGGAGTAAAAAATATTGTTTTAAAACACTCCAATGGGTCTTGAAGTGTTGTCTCTGGGAGATACTATTACAATTTAAGTGTTATTTGAATAAATATCACTTACCTTTCTCTCGATGGTAATTCTCCGCCTTTTTCTCAGGTTCCTTGTGATGATGTGTGGATGCTGACACAGCGTCGGTAACCGGCTCAGTATGCGTAGGAACTACATCACTTCCTGAAGGTTTGTTTTCTATTGTCGTATCAACTATTATTGAATCTGAACCCGTCGTATCTGTGCCCGTCGTATCAGTAGTTGTTACTTTCTTCTCAGGCCCTGTTGGTCTGACTTTGATATCAGGTGCAGTGGTAGATTTCTTCTTATTCTTTTTATTCCTTCTCTTCTTTGGGAAGAACAGTGCAGGTTCTCCCTCTTTGCCGTTAGTTTCCTGTGGCACTAACGATATCCTGTCAGGATTATCTCCATTTGTAGGCGTCGAGACGTACTTCGCAGAGAACTTCGAAGATGGCCTGATTGAATTCTGAAGTCTGGATTTTGGTCTGATAGTAGTTGTTGGAGTCGGAGTGGCTTCATCACTCTCATCGTCATATATCATATAAAGCTGTGGGTTCTTGAAGACAGACAGTTTTCCAGATTCTATTTTCTTGTCTTTAAGTTCTTTCCGCTTGGTTGTTCGTTTCGGTGATTTAACTGTAGTTGGTTTTGTTTGCTGGGGAATAACTTTGGGTCTGTATTTTTCGCTGAGAGGCACTTCATCTTTTTCTTCATACTCATCGTAATCAATATATTTCTTTTTTGATTTTCTTGGTTTATCGTCGTATTTATCGGTATCAGGCTCAATAGATAACTGTGCTTGAATCTTTTCTCTTTCACGTTCTTCTTTATACATTTCTTCTTCTTTAGCTTTTTCTGATATCGCTACTTGTTCTTTAGCATGACGCTCTTTCAGTTCATCAACGGTATTTAAAATTCTTACCTTCTTTTCATTTTCACTTTCACTTCTCTCTTGATCTTCACTCAATGGTACTGGTTTCTGTTTTTCCGAACTCTCTGCATCATCTTCATATTCAGCTTCTTCTTCATACTTAGGAGTCTTTTTACTACTAGCCACCTGTTTTTCCTCGGTAATTTTACTTTTATCTTCAGGTAGCGTTTTCTTCTCTTGACCTTCGTTATCTTGGCCCTCTTCAGCTGCCTTTTTTACTTCGCTTTCTTCGCTCTGTGGTGTTTCTGTAACTTCTTCAGCTTTTTGTTTTGCTTTTTTAAGAGCTTCAACAACAGCATTTGTTGGTCTTTTAGTTATTATGTCAACAACGCCATCTATTTCTGATATTTCAGTGTGATTTTGCAGCAGATGAGGTTCATTGGTCTTCGTTAATGCTGGTCTATTAATATCTGACCAGTCTTTCTTTTCATAATATTCATCACCGTCGCTTCCACCTCCACCATCTTTTTCATAATAATCATCGCCCTCTGGTTCAGCCACAGCTTTAAGTATAAAGTTGATAGGTGGTGCTAGCCGTTTTTTAGGTTTATTTTTCACCTGTACGAATTCTCCTAGTTCCTCACCATGCTTATTTTTAAAGGGCACCCAATCCGGGAACAGATCACCTAAGTTCGTTTCACGTTTCGTCACATTTTGTTCACTCACAGTTCCTATGCTAAGTGCGTTGGCACTTAAAAAAAGTGAAATTAAAGTTAGACGTCTTGCTATCATTTTCACGTGTCTATTGAAGCATAACTCGATTGTATCAGCACGGAGGTAATTGTGCGGCGACTGCGCGCGATCAACTGCTTGTGTCAGTTAAAACTACTATTATTTATATTGTTTGAAAAACGATTCTCTTCGCTAGCCACAACTATGGGCACTTGAGAATTGTATGGATCCGCCTCTGGTATTTTACTAGTCTTGTAATTTTAGTACTATTGAATGACCGTTGTGGTAATTATGACGTCATTTTATATAATACGGTTTGTGGCATTATTATTATTGCTTGATTAATAAATTATGAGGCTATTATTTTAATATAATATTAAATCCTATGGACAGACAATAGCATTTGCATACAAGGTACATTCTTAGGATTTCTGAGCCGTTTCATAATCGGACACTATGAGATACTGGATGTATTCCATAGCCTTTTTTATGTATGGAAATGTATAATGAATGGGCTATGTGTTTGTGACAATAAGGATAGGTAATTATTATTCCCACACTTTCAGACAATCCTATGAGGTTTTTATTTAGGAAGAAGCAGGAGTAAACGCCTGGTTCTTTACACATGCCCGGAGGATACGGTGGAGTATACGGTAAAAGTCTGCCCGGCTTTGTCGGACCACCGCCATGTGAGTCTCTTGCGTCCAGCCCTGGTTCAGGCAACTATTGCAGAACGAGAGTAATCCCTAGTCACCACAGAAAACGCCCTGGATGTGGGAAGACAGCAGCCAACTCGACTCGACGAGCAATACTAAATCAATTCAGAATCTGGCCCGAGTCGACGGGGCTGTGTGTTTCATGCATACATACATACATACATACATAATCAGTCAATAATGTTCCCACTGTTGGGACACAGGCCTCCTCTCGGCGAGAGGGAGTGGGCCGTAATTGAACCTGCCAAACCGGCCAGATGTCACATGTCTTGGAAGTTCTTGGCTCTAGGACATGCCGGTTTCCTTACGATGTTTTCGTTCACCGTTTTGAGAGCAGTGGTGATGAAATAATTTACACAAAGTAATGCACCTGATGGGGTTCCATCCTACGACCTACACCTTGTAAGTAACGGCTGACATCATAGGACCACCGCTGCTCTCAACCGTGTTTCGTGCGCCTTTAAGAAATTCAGGACATCGTAACGGGGTCCACTGGGATCAAAACCGATTAAATTGTTCCAAAAAGATTCATTTGCCCCTGGTACAGCATCATCATCTCAGCGTTTATCCCGGTTGCATAAGCGGGTTTCGCGTTGGAGCCCGGGGTCCGCTGGTACAGACATATGAAAGAACACGGGTGAGTTTTAGTCAGTAAATACATACACACCCTGCCGCTTCGGCCAGAGTGGATGAACTAATTTTTGAAGAAATGAATCAGTACCGAAACCTATCAAGTTAAACCATAGTAAATCAGCTTTGATTTAGAGGACCCGATTTTTGTAATCGCAAAATTGGTATTCTCCAAACGGATCGTAATTAAATGAATCCGTAAGAAAGAAATCTTTAAAATAAACCTAAACTAAATACCTATTTACAGAGCAATGACCTAAAGCAAATACTAAGAAATATGCAATTGCAATCAGTAGCTTGTTAAAAACCAACAAAAGGTAGGCTAAAAATCAATTAATTTTGTTACAACATTCTCTACAATTAAAATGTTTTAAGGATACAATAAATCGTATCCATACTATTGTCAACGACGTCTAAAGTGGAGACAGCGCCGTGAAATTTTGAATTATCAGTGCAACGTCAAAACAGACCGGCGTTTAAACGCCGCAGTTTTAAAACTGTCACACACTTTGTAGTGGTTTTTGGAAGTCGGTTGTTTTTGTTTTTGTAAAAAAGTTTTTAAATTGTGTATACATAAATAATAAAATAAATAATAATTAAAATTGAACCCGCACATTCATATTTTAGAGGCTGGTGTTCCACTAGGCCGTAATCACCACGACTGTAATAATGAAAATAAGTATAAATAAATAAACTTCTCGACATGACTCACATTGTCAGGTTTTATGTTGTTGTTTGGTTTGTTGTCATCGGCCAGTGTCACGGGCGCATTACGGATGACACTATGACAGAGTACTGTCTCTAACCCTGGCTATGACATCAAATCAATTTTTTTTTTTATACTTTTCATAGTTTACATGTTCGAGTACGAGACTTTTGGTGATATTATTTTTTTTTATTATTATTATTTTATGGTATCTAGTAGTAATGTGCGTTTTGTTTGTGCGGAATAAAAATATTTCTTTCCTTCTTCTACTTTCTTTCTCTCTTTAGAGCCCTGACCAACTTGTAACTTGGACCCTCTTCCAGATACCGGTGGGGTACTATGTTTTATATATTTAAATGTTTTTTTGTTTTGATATTATATGTGGAAATATTTGAAAATATGATTAATACGTCTAAAATGATAATGAAGGAAATAATTAATGAAAATTCCGGCTGTTATTAGTGAATCTTTCACAGTCGATAGGGGTCATCAGAAGCCAGTGTGCACTAATTATACACACACATAATTTTATGAACATTCCCAGTTCAACTGTCAAAATTACATCTAATTTCCCTATATTTTCACAGGTTTTTGATATTTGTTCAACGTCGTGATGGGACTGCGACGATATTTTGAATGTTTGTAATTACAGGGGTTGGCCTTCTGTCAGGGTCAACGACCTTTTGCATTATTGTTAGTTGAAGTGTGAGTTAGGGGATTCTGTTTTATTTTGTTTTACGATACAACTCAGAACAATTTCAGTAACTGATAACCCTCACGATCAATCTGCGGAGTTCACACAGAAAAAAGCCTATTCAAAACCCATAATTCAAATGACTACACTAACTGCGGACGATAACCTCACAAAAAAACAATATTCAATTAATTTGTTTTTGTAACATCTGCGGAGTTTCGCTAGCTAATTAACAGTGACCTGTGGTTTATTCAAGCGTTTAAACGCTGCGTTTTGCCCGCCCGCCTACCCGGTCAAGGCTACCTGACGAAACTCGTGTGCCGACCATCAGCTCCTGTAACTGGCTCTTGCTTCATCAGCAAAAACTGAGGTCGCTAACCTTGTCGTCTGCTGAACCGAATTGTGTACATAGCGTTATAAATCGGTTAGTCTTTGTTAATCAATTTCCGCGGGAATTCTCACTATGTGTAAGTTTTTGTGGGTAAAATTACGACCTGGCGTTCGCTTGCGTCTGCATTTTTGTTCCGGGTTAGTTAAATAAATACGTATTATTTATTTAACGAGTTAAGAGCTGCTTTTTTGCTACTAGTACTTTACCAATGTAACTTTTCTAAAGTTGATGACTGAAGGTGAAGGAAAACATCTTGAGGAAACCTGGACTTTAAGTCTGAAATCGCCAACCCGCATTGAGCAAGCATGGTGATTACGCTCAATCCTTCTCTTTATGAGAGGAGACCTGTGCCCAGCAGTAGGACGATAAAAATATTGATGATGATGACAGTAAACACTTAAGTTAATCAGTGACCGTCCTTTTTATACTGTGTTGTACAAATGTTTCTACATGATACAGACTACTTCCAGAGGACACTGTGGTGCGTTAGGATTGCTGTAGAATCCTGGTGGCGAGATACTAAAGGTCCTTGTGACCCATCCTTTGAACTTTTGCTCCGTGATAATTATTCGTCCTGGATCCATTCAAAATCAATGAGAGAAGACCTGTGCCCAGCAGTGGGACGATAAAAAGGTTGCTGATGATGTTCGCTTGCATCTGCATTTTTGTTCCGGGTTAGTTAAATAAATACGTATTATTTATTTAAAGAGTTAAGAGATTTTTTTTGTTACTAGTGCTTGACCGCGATCCCATATGATGGTAAGCTATGATGCAATCGTTGATGGTAACGTGCGCTAGTTTATTAAGAGCATATTTACTCAAACTGAGTGTATAGGAAGGAAGCCGGCAGTTGAGCGAGGTGATGCAATGTTAAACCCAACAACACGACCAACGATGCTGCGCCAGAGGGAGATTGATCTGGAGAACCTCCAACACCAAACTTCCGACACAACAACATTTGGCGCATCGTACCCGGTACACATCGCAACACAACTGCTCACACACGTCCTCCGTAAGGCTTCACTAGACAATTAGACATCATGCCGGAACACGACGAATCGCTTGGCGGCAAGACTTTGTCTAGTGGGTGGTAACTTCTGCCGGCAGCCGATGTTACGGCTTAACACCGAGAAAATATGTCATTATCATCACCGTCATCTCAGCGGTTATCCCAGTCGCATCAGAAGCTTTTTCAACTTAGGAGTCTGGGGTCCGCTTAACCAGTCTAACTGCTGATTTTTGCCTAAACTTCGATATTTTTCGTGAAGCGACTACCGTCTAACCTCCACAACCCGAAGGCGATATTGAAACATTGCAGCTAGACCAATTGTTGGACTTTTGAGGACGCCAACAACCCGTAACGACTGCCATTAGAAGTTCGTATGGCAACCGAGACCAACGGCTTAACATGCTTTCCGAGGCACAACTAATATTATATTTGCACTGCGCGGGGTTCGAACCCGCGCGCCTCCTTGCACAGTAATAAATTCTTTGCAAAAATAGTTTTGTAACGTAGGTGATGACGCTCTGACTTATGTTTACCCTTTTTTCTCCTGGGCAGCATTGGGTTACAAACCAAGAAAGTGTGCTCTTTGCAGAATGTTCAATATAAATATTTGACGTACTTCCAGGCCTTCTTTTTCTTAATTTTAAAATCTGTCTCTTATAGCAATATATTATTGTATGTTTTATTGACAATTTCTGAAATACTGGATATTTTAAGAATGAAGATTTTTTGTTTCTCATGAAAGTTATTAACAACATACATTTTAGTTTTAAGTATGTATTTTGCTTACGCTATTTAATTGACTAACACAATTATTGCGTTTCCACTATTAATTTCACTTATGAGAAGTGTTACCACTTCAAAATAAAGAGAAAACACGACTCATAAGTGAAAGTTAAAGGCCGGGGTATATCAGGTGTCCTATTTTGCTTATTAATTTTTATTTTTATGGTAAAATGCCTTGCAAGTCCAAATCCATCCAATTTACTCATCTTTTTCCCACACTTCCACTCCTTCTGTTCAACTGACAACGCCGTGAAGTTAACACGTTTTTCCAATAATTACTGTGACCAGTAGACGTTGTAGCCTAGAGGATAAATCACTAGCCTCTCAAGTATGAGTGTGCGGGTTCGATTCCAGGCCAGGCAACTACCAATGTAACTTTTCTAAGTACATACAATATACAAAGAAAACCCTGTCCGACCCATAAGGATAATAAAGGTTAGGTAAACACTTGACCAAATATAATATAAAATTGTACGTAATCATTATAGAAACAATGGTAATGAATTTTGAAATAACCTTTTTTCCCATGAATTAATTCCAACTTCCCCGAAATTTGGTAATTTTTAAAAAAGTGACAACACCGGTATTATTGTGAGCGAATAGCGATGCGACGACGTGCCTAGTGCCCTGCCGCCCGCCGCCCGCGGATGGGTTGCTTACCGCACATCTATTAAGTTACCTCTTTTTGCGAAATAATATTTATTTTTTAGGGGGATTTTTTTTAAGTTTAGCCCGGTTTTGTATTCATTAGTACAATCAGTTATTGATACCTAACAATACCTTTACGGATCGGACAGGGTTTTATTTACATATTGTATATCTTGGACACCAATGACTGATGACAAGGTGAAGGAAAACATCTTGAGGAATCCTGGACTTTAAGTCTGAAATCGCCAATCCGCATTGAGAAAGCGTGGTGATTACGCTCAATCCTTCTCTGTATGAGAGGAGACCTGTGCCCAGCAGTGGGACGATAAAAAGGTTATGATGATGACAGTGAACACTTAAGTAAATCAGTGACCGTTCTTTTGTTGTTGTTCGTTGTTGTACAAATATTTCTACATGATACAGACTACTTCCAGAGAACCCTGTGGTGCGTTAGGCTTGCTGTAGAATCCTGGTGGCGAGATTCTAAAGGTCCTTGTAACCCATCCTTTGAGCTTTTGCTCCATGATCATTCTTCGTCCTGGATCCATTCAAAATCAAAAATCATTTATTCAAATTAGGCTGAGAATCACCGCTTTTTGAACGTAAATATTACATAACACAGTCCCTCAAAAACGCCCACCCATAGACACTTCCTAGTGATTTCGCTGGGAACAAGAAGTGGCGGAAGAAACTCCCCAGCAGCACAGCTGTCTGTTCATTAAAAAACACACATGATTTTATACAATACTATGTATAGTAATGAACACAAGAAAATACAACAACAATGAAATTATTTACCATATGCCAGCTAGCCACGCCAAAATACCAGCAAAGCAAAACATTAACACTAGATGTTCAAGCGCATACCTGTTAGGCAATCATACTGATAACAAAAATATAATTTATTCCATTAAGTGGACTGTTCCACTAAATATTTTTCCGCACCCAAGGAATGTTACAGCAGTATTTTAGGAAGAGACTTGACATTATTAATATTTAAATGCCACAAGTGGTTATTTAAATCAGCTAGCTAAACTGCTCAAAAGCGATGAGTAAATTTGATGGTTTTTTAAATTTTTTTAGGAGGTCAGCTGTTACGACAGCTGTCATTGTTGTAACTCGAGGTATGACTTGATAAATACTGTTATAGTTTTTTTTTTTTTTTATAATTATGTGATGCAATAATTTATGTAAAGCGCGCTACTTTATTAAAAGCCTATTCATTCTAGCCTTGAAGACACTTAAATTGTAGCCAGACGGAAATACTGCCACTGACAAAATATTCCAGTCCCTCGATGTACGAGGTACAAAAGACCAGGCGAAACGCGTCGTCCGGATCGTTGTAGTGTCAATAACTTAAGGGTGGATACTCGCCGTACGACGGGTCGTCCGATGATGGGACGGATATGGGGGAATAGGACAGTTGACTAAATAAAACTAATTAGTCCGTCAGTCAGATTTCCAAAAAATACTAGACACGTATTTTTTAGTTTTTCATATAAACAAAAAATTAAGACGACACAGTGCGTTGAAAACTAGTGTGACGTCACTGCGCGCTACACTTTTTAGCGAGCAGTGACGTCACAAGCCACCACTCCTGATATTTGATGCCTTATATATTTGTTATTTTTTATTAATTTGTTAAAACAAAATATACGTATCGAATATTTTTCTATAATCTGAATGACGGACTAAATAAAATCATTTTTTTTTACCCAGGAAACATCCCAATTGGCGTAGCTCTCATCTGTGTTCATAATCTAATATATGTCGGAGATCGTCGATTAATTTTAATAGAAGTTGCTGATTTGACTTACGTAGTAGAGGGGCGAACGCTTGTGACGTTATTTTGTGATGACGTCACATGGACAGAGTCGCTTTGGATAGTGGGGTTCGTCGAACGGTGACTTTGCATCGAGACGCGGACCAAGGCACATCTCCGAACCGAAACTGTCGGTTTGCCTATTCAAATTGTAATTATGAAGATTGGAGGGTATATCTACACGTCGTGCTTTAATTCAAAACTCACCTACGAAACGGAACCTGTACCACCACACCAAGATGATGTCGACCCTACCGCTCTGCCGTCGCTGTCTCCGACATCAGAAGTGGGATAAAGAACTACACTGCTCACAATCTCGTTATAAATCATTATCAGAATAACAGTCACTTTCTGCCAATATTTTTATAGTACTGGTGTGATTACTTGTGTGGTAGTTGTTCATTGCCTTTGTATGAGCTGGATGCTGGATGTCCTGGCAGCGAGGCTGGAAGTGAACGTCACGTTACGAGGTGCGCTCAATTGCTGACACAGAAGAGATCGCTCCGCGTGATAGTGCGCTGCAGGCGTGCAAGTGCCGGCTGGACGCGGCGCTATCGCGACAGTGCTGGCTGTTGCTTGGCGCGCGACAGTGCTGGCTGTTGCTTGGCGCGCGACAGTGCTGGCTGTTGCTTGGCGCGCGACAGTGCTGGCTGTTGCTTGGCGAGCAAGGTGCGCCTGCGGAGCGGGCAAGGTGCGCTTGCGGAGCGCACTTCTAGCTGCTTGGTGAATCGCATCAATGGCGTGTGGCGCTGCTGGAGCTGCGCGTGCGGCGCAGCCGGAGCTGCGTGCGTTTTGCTGAACGCCCAAGGTTTCAAGACTTGAGCATCTACTCTGCAGGCGATGAGAAGGTTTCAAAATACCCAAAACGTATTGTGGTAACGTAATGGGATTTTATGAGAGCTCCGAGATGTCTGGTGTGCAACGGTTGATAACTGCCAAGTGGCAGGGGTTTGCCAGAAATTGCCATAATCCGGTGAGTCGTACTATTTTTATTTTGATTCCGTGGCCGAATGTTCTCTTGTCAAGCAATCTGTAATTTCATTGGTGTATGTACACACGTGCCAGTATATATACAGTGTACAAGGTTGTGCCAGTGTGTTGTGTACTGCACCATTTCTTTGCGACATGATCATAAGAGTTATTTGTAAATTTTATTTTTTGTACTACCCGTATTCTTTGTTATAATGGGCTGAGAAATTTTAAATCAGAATTTTAAAATTATGTTTGGTTTGTCTTTATTTCGAAACTAAAGTTCACTGTGGCCTATAGTTACGAGCTCACTTGAGCTTATGATAGTATGTGTGGCTAGACTATTAAATCTTCTCAAGAGAACAAGCGGTAACGAACATAGAAATGAGTGCTATTTACGAAAAATCTAAATTTGATAGAAATGAGCTAAAGTAATGAAATGTAATATTGGTGAGTTGTTTTATGGCGATAATGGCGATCGTTACCTATTGAAATCGTTGATTGGAAACAGAACTTATAAGTACCCCACGATCGCATAGGTACGAAAGATTTTTCCAAGTAATGTCTGCTGAGTTAGATTTTCATAATGTAGAAGATGGCGAGGAGGGTGCCTCCGCCAGCAAATAGAACACGTATCATGGCTATGTGGTCGCGCTGCTCGCACTAGTCTGTAGTCGTAACTGCAACCCAATGAGGGGTTGTTCAGAGCGCGATGGGCAGCTAGTGGTGTGGCGGGCACACTAGTAGGTATGGTCGCACTGCATGCACTAGGCTGTAGTCGTAACTGCAACTCAGTGAGGAGTTGTTCAGGGGGCGATGGGCAGCTAGTGATGTGGCGGGGACTCTGGTAGATATGGTCGCACTGCATGCACTAGTCTGTAGTCGTAACTGCAACTCAGTGAGGAGTTGTTCAGGGGGCGATGGGCAGCTAGTGATGTGGCGGGGACCTGGGTCTCGGAGGAGACTATTAGTTGTACGGTCAAGTGTTGACCTGGGAGTCGTGGACTCTAGAGTTAGTCGTATCACAAGAGGTGATGACGATATGGGTGTCAACTATGAGTTGTCACTAGCTACTGTGGTAGCGAACCATGGTGTGTTTTCTTATTGAAGATTATGATTTTGATTTGATAATTATGAAGCTTGGAGGAACCTTTTGTTTTCTTTTTGAAAGTTGATAATTATGAGGCTTGAAGGAAGCTTTTAAGTTGTTATAACAAATAAGTTTGTTTGGTTTTCTAATAGTCAATGTAACTAAACGTGACGTGTGACGGTCAGGTTGGCCGAGCTCTCAAAAATGCTTCAAAGTCGGTTTTCTGTGTTTTTTTTTTAATTTGTTACAGACATGCACGAGGATGTGCAACGAGAAATATCGAAGTTTGGCCGGAATCGGCGGTTGGCCTGGTGAACCGGATCCTGGACTCCGGGGCTGAGGGAGCTTCGGATGCGACTGGGATTGGCGCTGGGATGATGAAGATGATGCACGAGGACGTGCAACTAGTCAGGCTGGCCGTGTCGCAGATCGTCGATTAATTTTAATAGAAGTTGCTGATTTGACTTACGTAGTAGAGGGGCGAACGCTTGTGACGTTATTTTGTGATGACGTCACATGGACAGAGTCGCTTTGGATAGTGGGGTTCGTCGAACGGTGACTTTGCATCGAGACGCGGACCAAGGCACATCTCCGAACCGAAACTGTCGGTTTGCCTATTCAAATTGTAATTATGAAGATTGGAGGGTATATCTACACGTCGTGCTTTAATTCAAAACTCACCTACGAAACGGAACCTGTACCACCACACCAAGATGATGTCGACCCTACCGCTCTGCCGTCGCTGTCTCCGACATATATAAAATTCTCGTGTCACGGTGTTCGGATTTAAACTCCTCCGAAACGGCTCGACTGATTTTGATGAAATTTTTTGTGCTTATCCGGTATCTATGAGAATCGGCCAACATCTATTTTTCATCCCCCTAGATGTTAGGGGTAGTCCACCCCTAATTTTTTTTTTAGTTTTTAGACAAAATTTTTAATTTCTATTTTTTTATGATACAACATACAAAAATACATACAATCCCCAATTTTCACCCTTCTACGATCAACCCTTATTTTTTAATAGCCATTTTAGTAATTTAATCTATTATTTATATGGCAAAACAACGTTTGCCGGTCAGCTAGTATAATATATAAAATTCTCGTGTCACGGTGTTCGACATCAAACTCCTCCGAAACGGCTCGACCGATTTTCATGAAATTTTTTGTGCTTATCCGGTATCTATGAGAATCGGCCAACATCTATTTTTCATCCCCCTAAATGTTATTAGTAGTCCACCCCTAAATTTTTTTTATTATTTATATGGCAAAACAACTTTTACCGGGTCAGCTAGTATACTTATAAAATACATATTTTTGTACTCGAGGTGCTCATTTTTTTTTGTAAGCATAATCTAGTCACTAGTTCTTGACCGCAATCCCACCTAATGGTAAGCAGTGATGCAATCGTTAATGGTAAAGAGTTGTTGAGAGTTTGGTCGTGGAGGGTCTTCATATCAATCTCCCTTTGGCGCAGCATCGTTGGTCGTGTTGTTGGGTTTAACATTGCATCGCCTCGCTCAACTGCCGTCTTCCTTCCTATTCGCTCAGTTTTTCTGAGTGAATAGACTCTTAATAAACTAGTGCGTTTTAATCAATGATCGCATCACTGCTTACCATCAGGCGGGATTGTGGTCAAGCGCTAGTGTATAATTATAAAAAAAAAATCAAATAGAACGGCAGTCGAGAGTTCTTTATTGTACACCAAAAACACACATCGAACAAAATACATTCAATAGAACAAAACATACAAGCCGCGGCCTTATCGCTAATGCGATCTCTTCCAGGCAATCAAAGAATGGACAGATTCTCCTTGAACCACAAATGGGACTGTCGTTGGTGCAAATATTATTAATACATTTCTTTTTTATAAATTATAAACTAGTACTTGACAGCAATCCCGCCTAATGGTAAGCAGTGATGCAAGCGTTAATGGTACTCGTAATGCGTGCTAGTTTATTAAGAGCCTATGCACTCTAGCCTTGAAGACACTTAAATTATAGTTCGATGGAAACACCGCCGCTGGCAAATCGTTCTAGTCCCTCGATGTACGCGGTATAAAAGGGGAGTCGAAACGCTCCGATGATGAAACGGAGATGGAGGAATTAAATCATGCAATTCCTTCGCACGCTCATCAAAAACCATCCTATAGAACGCCGAAAGGCTAGCTAGTCTACGCCCCACTCTTTGGAGAGCGTTTTGAGTTAAATCTGTTACTAAATTAGATACACAAATACATATGTAGTTGGGTATTTTGGAATTAATTGTAATTGGAAATAGTTGGAGTCTTACCAGGGAACCTTTGTCTATCTGAACTTCACAATCCAGTTACTATATGGTAATACCATACCAAAAACAAAAGTCATTAATTAAAATTAGGCTGAGAATCAGCACCTTTTGAACGTCAATATTACATAAGACAGTTTCCCAAAATGCCCGCCCTTTGCCACTTCCTAATGCTTTCGCTGGGAAGAAGAAGTGGCGGAACAAACACCCAGCAGCACAGCTGTCTGTTCATTTAAAAACACATGACTTTATACAACACTATGTATAGTAGCAGTGAACACAAGAAAACACAACAACAATGAAATTATTTACCATATAACAGCTAGCCACGCTATAGGTAATACCAGGAAGGCAAAAAAAAATCATTAAAATAGAAATATACCTACATAAGTGAAAAATTATTAACTAAATAAAAGCCCTAGGCATAAAGTCAAAAAGACAGCTCATACCTATACATATTTTTGCATTGTAGAAAAGCAAATTATATGAACTCATATAATTAAAAGTGAACAATCTTACCAAGAGGTGACCTCTTGGTAAGATTGTTAGTCAGACTTAAAACTTCTAACGACCCGTAACGGCTGACCAAGTTGACAAACCGTAAAACTACTAATACAATGTTCCAAAATTTTCCTTCAGACACTAAAAAACCGTGAGTCGATAAACAAAACAAAACTCAACACTTCGAATTAACCGTCCAAACGCGGTTAAATATTTACCGATTAATAATAATATTAATTAATATTTAGTAGTAATAGATTAATAATATTTACCGATCTAAAAAAAAAAAAAACTAAAAAAGTGAGTTAGTGTAAATACGTTATATTTTGCGAATTCACTTTTCAACTTAGCGTTTTTAATTAACCAGCTAAGGGAATATCGCCGATATCCGAGATGTTAATTATTAGCTACCTTGGCGGAATCTTGCGTAAATAATTAATAATTATTTCGTTATTTCCGGTTATGAAAGCTTGGTAAATTAAGGTAGATTAATAGTAAGCTTCAAGGTTTTCCTTTTATATTAGATTAAAACATATTTTAGGTTGGTTTTAATGATATCATGTTTGTTTCTTCGAGGGAGTGAGCAGAGGCGTAAGACTTCTATAGAACGGCATTAATGAAAACTTCATGAAAATTGTTCTACTAGATTCTCATTGCACTGTTGTATTGCCTTTCTGAGCCTCTAAAGTATTCCCACGTTTCACCAGTAATGTCTAAATTCAGTTTGATAGGAGCACATAAATCAGGGACATGAACGAGAGATATGTAAAAATTAAAAGTCAATTCAAAGTTGATATTAAAAAAACACATCCCGAAAACGCCAGCCCTACACCACTTCCTATTGCTTTTTGGAAGAAGTGAAGAAACAAACTCCCCAGCAGAGGGAGAAATTGCAGTAATATTTGATGTAACTTGTCTGGACCCAGAATCCATTAGCAGTCACGCTTGCGATTAGATCAATTATGAGACGGTATTGCTATAATATTTCTTGTTTGAGGTGAAAGTCAGAGTAGCACGTAAAATTCAAATTTTCTTACGTTTTTGTAATTTATATTGAACTAATTATGATTTGAGGCGATGCGGGGTCTGTGCGGGTTGGAGGATTTCATATGCCTTAAAATTTTGTGATCTAAGTCATGTCTTTTCGTTTCCTCATGATGTTTTCCTTTACTATTTTGAGAGCTGTGGTGATGAAATAATACACAAACATTATTTTATGTAAACTATATTTTTAGCTCTCGTTGGTAGACCATAACATCAAAATCAAAGCATTTATTGCAAATAAACCAGTTACAGGCACTTTTGAATTGTCAGAAGTTCGGTCAGTCAGTAAGATGAAGCTAGTCGCCCATTCCAAAGAGTAGGTACCTATGGAGAAGAACGGGCAAGAAACTCCATGGACACTCTTTTAAATGATCAAGCTATTGATACAAATATTTGATTACATCATTCATGTTGAAATGAACCGTGTGAGAACGATACAGAAATATATTATACGCTAAGAGCGTACATTATAGAAAACACACAAAAAAAATGATAACAGTTCAAATAAAAATAAGACTAACCTATCAAATAGATTTACAGCAAGTACATTGTGCCCACACGTGTGCCATGCAATTATACAATATTAAGAAATTGAATCTACACAATGCAAAGATAGTTTTGTCCAAGGTTCAAAAAAAAAAATATACTATTACAAATTAAAACTACAAGAGGAATAATCAAAGAACAATCAGTGTATAGAAATCGGACGCAGCTCAAGCCCAAGCCTTTTATCCTCAATATAATCCTTAACACTATAAAATGCTTTCTGACACAGCTTAATGAAGGATTTGAATTTATTCAGGCTCAGATCTTGAACCACCTCTGGAACTCTATTGTAAAAATGTATACTTTGGCATCTAAAAGAGCCACCTATTTTCTTGAGTTGATTTTCTTGATGATTTACACATCGGCTGCCGGCAGAAGTTACCACCCACCAGTCAAATTCTGTTGTCGTGTTCCGGCATGACATCTGGTAAAGCTGTACGGAGGACGGGTCTGAGCAGCTGTTTTGTATAATTATGTGCCGGGTACGATGCGCCAAATATTGTTGTGTCGGGAGTTTGGTCGTGGAGGGTCTCCAGATCAATCTCCCTCTGACGCAGCATCGTTGCTGCTGTTATTGGCATTAACATTGCATCACATCGCTCAACGGCCGTCTTCCTTCCTATTCACTCAGTTGTTTTGAGTGAATAGGCTCTTAATAACCTAGCGCGCTTTGCTTTCAATGATTGCGTACCATCAGGCGGGATTTGAAGTCAATTACTAGTTTATAATTGGATTCTAACCCCCTCATGCTCAGTGCTTACAATCAAACTTAGAAGGCAATAGACTTTATAAACTTTTTAGTAAAAAAACTGCAGTTCCAGCCTCAGTTGTTAATTTGTGTCTATAATAGATGTAGCAAGTTCTTCCATTGATCTTTGATCTGAGCTACATTTCATTATTGATTGCTAGTCATCATTGATTGCGGCCGTGAATAATACGGCGTGACGTAGTACACAGTCGTTGTACTTTAAAGTATTGTGTAAAAAGTGTATTTTATTTACATTTTCGTCTAGCATTGTTGATCGATTCAAATAAGTAATAACGGTTGTCTGAAATTACCTCATTGATTTTGGTATGAAATTCAAATTTGTTTGACTGACGATTACAGTGTGGCTGATCATAGAATGCGTCCATGAACAATGCCCGTTGCGTACAAACAAATGCGTGTTTTGCAAATTTGAACCTTATTGACTACTAAAATTAATGCATTGGCAACAAAACACTCCACGGTGTCTGCATTATTTGTGGCCAGCGCAATATGTCTGCAGCAGACATTCTGTTACCTCATGCATTTTTTAACGATATAAACTAGTGCTTTTCCGTGATCCTACCTGATGGTAAGCAGTGATGCAATTGATGGTAAGGGGAACTAGTTTTTTAAGACCCTATTCTCTCTAGCCTTGAAGACACTTACATGGTAATCAGACGGGAAGACCGCCGAAGGCAAATTGTTCCAGTCCCTCGATGTAACGCTTCGTCCGGATCGTAGTGGCGTCAACAACGTAAGGATACTCGCCGTACGACGGGTCGTCCGATGATAGAACCGTGACGGCGGAATTATGTTATGTAATTCCCGCGTATACTATCCAAAATGCATCCTATAGAACATCAAAAGGCTGGCTACCCTACGCCTGTGTTCCAGGCTTTGGGGATTATTCTTAATCAAATCAGGGTCGCCACGCACGCCTCTCCTCTAAGTCCAAAGTAGCCAGGTCGTATATTGCTGCACCAGTGCAAATGCGTGTTCGTTTTTATCTATGCTTTTTATCCTATCTGTATCTCTTTATGTCTGTTTGTTTATCGTCGCGTACAATGCCATAGGATTGTAAAACAACTGATAGCCAGGTGACAAGAACCCAACGGATGATGTCACTGATGCTGACGTGCCGTGTAATACAGCCTTGCGCTCTTACAGCTTTTCATGGTGTTCGACGCAGTTGACACCGTTACCATATCTGCACCAGTTGCGGAGCCATGCAAGGAGCGCCCAGACACTGGTTAGTAGCGAGCCGGAAGGTCGTGTCACCAACTTTCTATAATAATAATATTTATTTATTTATTTTTACAGAAAGCTTAAAGACTAATCTATACTAATATATAAAGCTGAAGAGTTTGTTTGCTTGAACGCGCTAATCTCAGGAACTACTGGTCTTATTTGAAAATTTTCTTTTTGCGTTGGATAGCCCATTAATCCAGGAAGGCTTTAGACTACATAACATCACGCTGCGACGAACAGGAGCGGAGCATAACTAACTCCATAAACATCATTAATTGACAGCACAATTTGCTAATAAATTACAAGCTTCCACATTTATACATTATTTTCTATTTAAGCGAAACTTGAAACACGTGTCCAGTATTTTTAAGTAAGCAATCTATGTACAAAATTTCAAAAAGATATCATGAAAAACCACAAATTTATAAGCTTGCTATTCTACTTGGTTGTCCCAACAAAAATATGGTCAAAGCTCCGCACGTGCGGCGGGCGAGCGCGGTGCATTTACCTCTGGCGTCAGCTGTGCCGCGGGCGCAAGTACTATGATCTATCGTAACCGCTCGGTAACCACTCTGCAAACATTTCTTAATGTATTTGGGAACAAATATTACATAGTGTAAAACCGGCCAAATGCGTGTCGGACTCAAGCACAAAGGGTTCCGTACCATTTATTTATGAAATTAAAGGACTTATGTTATTTGTATGAAAGATTACGCGGTAATAAGCGGTTTACGATTTACGAGGTATTAAAAAAAACTACTTACTACATCTCGTTCAAAACAATATTCTATGGTAGTTTTTATAGTAATGTTACACCATGTCTTTTTAAGATTTTTCATTTTCTTATTTTAGAAGTTAGAGGGGGGGGGGGAGGACCAACTTTTTTCCACTTTGGAAGCGCCTGTCACGCAAACTATTCGGTTTAGAAAATAAAATTTTAGAAACCTCGATATCATTTTTAAAAACCTATCCATAGATACCCCACACGTATGAGTTTGATGAAAAAAAAAATTGAGTTTCAGTTCTAAGTATGGGGAGCCCCAAATATTTATTAATTTTATTTTTTATTTTTGCATCCAAATCTTAATGCGGTTCACAGAATACATCTATCTACCAAGTTTCATCAGTATAGCTCTTATAGTTTTGGAAAAAAATGGCTGTGACATACGGACGGACAGACGGACAGACAGACATGACGAATCTATAAGGGTTCTGTTTTTTGCCAATTGGCTACGGAACCCTAAAAATGATTGGAATCGATTCAGTTGCTTATTCTGAGCAAACTATGTATATTCAGATTTCGATAAACAAAATAAATAAATAAATACGAACAAATCACACAGATTGAGCTAGCCCCAAAGTAAGTCCGAGTTGTGTTATGGGATACTAACTCAACGATACTATATTTTATAATAGATACATATATAGATAAACAACCAAGACCCAGGCCAATCAGGAAAAGATCGTTTTCCATCATGACCTGGCTGATCGAACCCGGGGCCTCCACGTCGCAGGCAGGCGTGTTGACCGCTGCGCCACGGCGACCGACAAAAAAAAACGTTGTATACATAAGAACTTTATTTCTTTACGTATATACATTAACAGTGATTAGCAAACCAAGAGAAAACAAAAAAAAAACATAATAAAATAAAAAACTGATGAAAGAGGTTATAAAAGCTAATTAGTCACCTCGTGCAACATCAAAGTAGTTAAACTTTTCTCGGTGGTAGGCCATAACATCGGCCGCCGGCAGAAGTTACCACCCACCAGAAAAAGTCTTGCCGCCAAGCGGTTTATCGTGTTGTCTGGTGAAGCCGTACGGAGGACGGGTCTGGGCAGTTGTGTTGCGATGTGTGCCGGGTACGATGCGCCAAATGTTGTTGTGTTGGGAATTTGGTCGTGGAGGGTCTTCAGATCAAAGATGTTGGGTTTAACATTGCATCACCTCGCTCAACTGCCGTCTTCCTTCCTATTCACTCAATTTATCTGAGTGAATAGACTCTTAATAAACTAGTGCGCTTTACCATCAACGATCGCATCACTGCTTACAAAAAAACAAAAAAATAACTATTTAGTAGTTCAATTAGTATACTGAACTACTAAACAGCTGAACTTACTCATGACTATCCCCATAATATTCCTTGTTTAGGACCTTTCTAATATTATTTTTAAAGAAAATTAAGTTACAACATACCATGACATCTGAGACTGATTCAGCATTTCTTCTCAAGGATCATTCAGATAGTACTTAAATGCTTGCGCCATCTAATTTAATATTGACCAACAAATATTGACTTGTAAATAATCTCAAGCAAAAATGGTCGTTTCTGTGTAACAAGATCTTCTTGTTACAAAAACGACTACTTCTTTTATTAGTAACGAAATTAGATATAAATTTCGATAAATGTCATGAACCTGTCATCAAATAACGTGAAGAAGTTGGGTAACATTTTTTTTTGCAATTTTATAGACTTTACTGGCTTCTGCCCGCGGCTTCCTCTGTGTAAAATATTCCCTTTCTAAACTTTTTATTTTTTGCTTCGCTCTTAAGGGCCCCATCATACTAAAACAACCCCCTGCATGGCTCACCCTCACTATAACTTCTTTTATTACGATTGTAGTTAAGTGACCACGTCTTTAAGCTATAGCTTTTCTCTCTTTGCTTATCTCCTAAGGACATGGCGTATGTGAAATAGTAAATAGTAATAAGGATATCATCAATCAACCTTTTCTTTATCGTCCCACTGCTGAGCACAAATTTTCTCTCATACAGAGAAGGATTGAGCGTAATCACCACGCTTGCTCAATGCGGGTTGGCGATTTCAGACTTAAAGTTCAGGTTTGCTCAAGATGTCATCAACATCAACTTGACAAAACCAAATAAAAACTGACACGTTGACAACAAAACCTGAACTTTACAGCAATGACTGATGTCATTGGTGTCCAAGATATACTTAGAAAGTACATATAACTTAGAAAAGTTACAATGGTACTTGCCTGACCTGGAATCGGACCCGCACACTCATAATTAAGAGGCTGGTATTTTAACCACAAGGCCACCACGACTTATTAGACACACGTGTAAGGATATATCTTTTCTTAAAAATTGGCCTATCAATATAATACATAAATAATTTTTCAAATCACTTGTAGTTGTTTTGAAAAAATATTTATCATTTCCCAGAGATTAGCGACTTCATAAACAACAACAAAAAACAATCTCTTCAGTTTTATTATACATACATTAGTACCAGTATAATTGTTACAAAATTTCGGCTCCATCGGACATTTGTTATACAAGCAATATGCAAACTGCCACTTGAGTTTGGTAATTCTTAGGGTCAAATCGGTCATCATGGAAAACATTGGAAAGGTTCTGAAGTGGCGGTCGTGTACTAACAAAAATCCTGATAGATGTCCACCGATGTGGGGCAACGTAGTCTATCAGACTCCTACTGATTAAAAACCATCCCGGTCTCACTCCTATCACGTGCGCGCGGTAGTCCAGATTCTTCCGCGGCCCCACAGTCTCATGCGGCCCCCGGTCTGTCCGGGCCTCGTCTTCTGCACGGGGTACGAATAGGGGGCGGAGACACCCCAAGTCCCTCGCGTCTGGACGCATACCGTTGGAAGGCCTGCCACAAGGTGGACTGGTAGTCTCACTGTCTCATTAAACCCGCAGGAACATAGATGCGTGTGGGAAGCCTCTGTCCATCAGGACACCTTTCGACTGAAAGGATAATGATAAACAGTATTAGTATAGGTTCCAACGAATAGTTGTTGACACCACTAGGATCCGGACGAAACGTTTCGCCACGTCTTTTATACCGCGTACATCGAAGGAGTGGAACATTTTGCCTGCGGCAGTCTTTCCGTCTAGGTACAATTAAGTGTCTTCAAGGCTAGAGTGATAGGCTCTTAATAAACTAGTGCGCTTTACCATCAACGAATGCATCACTGCTTACTATCTGGCGGATTCATGGTCAAGTACTAGTTTATAATATAAAAAAAAAAAATAGTTAGACGAAAGGCTTTGTCTGGATCATAGCGGTACTAACAACATAAGGGTGAATACTCGTCATAAGACGGGTCGTCTTTCCACCTGGCTACTATTTAAGTGTCTTCATGGCCAGAATGATAGGCTCTTAATAAACTAGTGCGCTTTACAATCAACGATTGCATCACTGCTTACTATACGGCGTAAAAATATGTTTTTATTTTGTACGATTTACAAATCTAGCTTCTCTGATTGATTCACTCTGTAGGTGTCTTACGACACATTTAATTTTATCTGTAATAGATTGATAATAATATAATATGAGATCGAAATAGTAAACAGCATGAAGTAAATTGAATTACATTGTATTAAAGGGAAATTGGCAACGATATATTCTCACCGTTAAACAATTTTATATTCTATTTATGTTTTATAGAGTTGAAATCGCATTGACAGTTATATTTTGAAAATTTTAATTCAGACATTGAAATCTCAACTTTATGTGGTGAAGTTACAGTTGTAATTAGCTTGATATATACGTAATTTTCAAACATAATCAATTTCATCCATTGTTTAGTCAAACCGTATAATTTTGAGGGACGATTCACCTGTTCGCGAAATTCATTCAATTTTTCTTTATTTTTTATCATAATTAATTGTCTATTTAAAGGTTGGTTTCGTTTTGGCCCTGAGTAAACTATCTGAAATTGTGAACTGCAACAAACAATTTACAATTTAACGCATAATTTTTCGAGAGTTTACAATTTGTCCATGGCAAATTGGCAGATTGTGAGCTGGTTTTCGGATCGCACCTTGGACTAATACTAGTTAAAAAGTAAAGTAACTGCGATCAACTTTATTGTACCGGTTGGTCACAGAGCTGACCTAATCAGACCATTAATACATTTGAACGCAATGCCTTGACTTAGGTATACTGTACAAATTACATCACTGACAATGTTTTTCATTATCAGTCCGGAGCTTGGATCTAGTGTGACATCGCCGAGCCTCGGAAGTCCGTAAATCCTGTGTTCCTGAATAGTTAATGACGTCAGTACTGCAGCTAACAAATAAACTTTAGGGGTGAGTGATTCTCGATTTAAATAAAACTTAACTTGCCCTGAAACTATATTTTACTTTATATTTTCCTTAATACAAATATCAGAAGGATTACATATGTACGACCATACTGGGTGTCCGGAACCGACTGGCGTGGCTCGCCGCTGTTCGACTCCAAGCGGCGGGGATAGCTTACGCTGCAAATACATAGCCGCTACAAAACTAAAGTGCATATTTTTCTTTCTATTTAATTGGGAAGAGGACTTTTTTTGTAATTATACACTAGTGCTTGGCTGCAATCCCGCCTGAAGGTAATCAGTGAAGCAATCGTTGACGGCAAAGCGCGCTAGTTTATTTTTGATGTTTAAATTGTGGTCAGACGGAAACACCGCTGCTGGCGAATTGTTCCAGTCCCTCAATATACGCGGTATACATAAAAGACCAGCAACGTAAAGTTGGATACTCGTCATACGATGGTGATGGCGAAATTTAATCATGTAATCCCTGGGCACACTCCAAAATACACTGTATAGAATACCGAAAGTCTAGTTATCTATAATAAGGATGTAGTTTGTTCATCATTCCGTTAATCATCATCATCATCTCAGCGTTAATCCCAGTCGCATCCGTAGCTTTTTCAGCTTTGGAGTCTGGGGTTCGCTTTACCAGTCTAACTGCTGATTTTGGCTAAACTTCGATATTTTCCCTGAAGCGACTGCCGTCTGACCTCCACAACCCGAAGGCGATATCTAAGCATTGCAGTTAGACCAATTGTTAGACTTTTGAGGGCTCCAACAACCCGTAACGACTGCCACTAGATGTTCGTATGGCAATCGAGACCAACGGCTTAGCGTGCTTTCCGAGGCACGACCAGACCAGTGCAAATATTCATATTCATGCATACATTTTTTTTTTTAATAATTATAAGCTAGCGCTTGACCGCAATCCCGCCTGGTGGTAAGCAGTGATGCGATCGTTGATGGTAAAGCGCGCTAGTTTATTAAGAGCCTATTCACTCAGAAAAACTGAGCGAATAGGAAGGAAAACGGCAGTTGAGCGAGATAATGCAATGTTAAACCCAACTACACGACCAACGATGCTGCACCAAAGGGAGATTGATCTGAAGACCCTCCACGACCAAACTCCCAACACAACAACATTAGGCGCATCGTACCCGGCACACATTAGACCCGTCCTCCGTACAGCTTCACCAGACATCATGCCGGAACACGAAATTTGCACCGTGCAGGGATCGAGCCGCGAAGCCGAACCATTCCGTTAATCCAGAGGATTATTATCGACCCCTTTTTCCGCCTGCAGATGAGTAATTATTTTTCAGTTTCACAAAATTAATTTATCTATCGACAAGATATATTATTATCATCTTTAGCCAAAGGCTATCAACATAATAAAAGTTAGTAGTAATTTGGGGTTCATTGAAGTGGTTATAAACATCAGATATCTAGTAATATGCGGTGGGCTGACATGAATATTGTTTTATTGTGGGATCACATTTTTATTGGTGGTCCTTGCGACATTACCCAATGTATTGTTTCTTTATTTATTTTTTTTCAATAAAGTTACCCCACACTAGGGATTTCTCCTGTATCGTGGGTGCGTTTACGGACATATAAACTCACATACACAAAGCCAGACCCGGAATAATTACTTGTAGGTCATACAAATATTTGTTTTTTTTATTTATTGATTTATAAACCAGCGCTTGACCCCAATCCCGCCTGATGGTAAGCAGTGACGCAATCGTTGATGGTAAAGCGCACTTTATTAAGAGCCTATTCACTCTAGCCTTGAAGACACTCAAATTGTAGTCCGACGGAAATACCGCCGCAGGCAAATTGTTCCAGTCCCTCGATGTACGCGGTATAAAGGAGGAGGCGAAACCCTTCGTCCGGATCGTAAAGGTGTTAACAACATAAGGGTGGAAACTCGCCGTACGACGGGTCGTCCGATGGTGGAACGGAGATGGGGGAATTAAATCGTGCAATTCCCTCGCACACTCCCCAAAATGTATCCTATAGAACACCGAAAGGCTGGCTACTCTACGTCTGTGCTCTAGGCTTTGGAGACCAACTCTAGTTAAATAAGGGTCACCAATCAGCCTCTTCGCACGCCTCTCCACTGAATCCAAAGTGGCCAGGTGACACTTAGCAGCACCAGCCCAAATGTGGCTGCAGTTCTCCACACACGAACGGACTTGTGCTTTGTACAACATTAGAAGCTGCCCTGGTGTGAAGTACTGCCGGACCTTTGCGATAACGCCAAGTTTTCTGGCAGCCACCTTGGCCTTGGACTCAATGAACCGCCCAAAGTTTAGGTTCGAGGAAATCTCGACACCCAAAAGCTGAAGGCGGTCGGTACACTCCAAGGATACATTCCGAAAAGTAGGAGCCAAGGTGAACGGGCTCGTTTTGGCGGTGAAAAGACACGCCTGCGTTTTGGCGGCATTGAATGCTACAAGATTGGCATTGCCCCATTTGGAGACTGCCTGAAGTGCAACACTCGTTCGCTCTACCATGGTCTCTCTTTCGGACCGGATTGATTCCCTACTAGCCCGAGCATCCGGCAGGTATCTCTCCACAGCTGTGCTGTCATCTGCATACCCATAGATACCGGGCATCAGCAGATCGTTAATATGCAGCAGAAACAGAGTTGCGGAGAGAACAGACCCCTGAGGAACACCGGTATTAGTCGACATGGGCTCAGATGAGCATCCGTGGACAACGGGTTGTGGAGATCAGACGACAGTCGCTTCACGGAAAATATCGAAATTTAGTCAAAATCAGCAGTTAGACTGGTAAAGCGGACCCCAAGCTCCAAAGCTGAAAAAGCTTCGGATGCGACTGGGATTAACGCTGAGATGATGATGATGACTTCATGATGATCAATTTATCGTAATCCGGCTTTTAATAAATATGTGAGCTGTCACGCTATTGAAGACTTTTGTTTAGATACAAAGTTGGTTCACATTTTAGTCATGATTTTTTTCATACATGTCGATATATTAGCGTGGCTAGCTAACATATGGCAAATAATTTAATTCAATGTTCTGTGTCTCGTAAAATTAACTACTTTGCATGCCTACTATTGTATAGAGCAACGTTTTTGTTTCTGAACAGACAGAATTTCTGCTGGGGAGTTTGTTGCGCCACATCTTTTTTCCAACGGAAGCATTAAGAAGTGGTAAAGGGCGGGCGTTTTGGGGGAGTGTCTTATGTAAAATTGACGTTTGAAAAATTCTGGTTTTATATTTGAATAAATTTGAAGCAAATGACTTTTAATTTCGATTATGTATTTGGTAGGGTCCTTGTGTTTCACGCCAAGTATGCTCGTTTATTGAGTATTCTAGTACCACGGACTCAGACAATGGCAAGCAATATATCCCTATGTTACTAGATAAACCGAAAGCATAGGCCATCTCTCTTACTCTTTTCAAACTAAAAAAATACTGCAGATTATATGCGTACGGCAAGTCCATTAGTATGTGTCTATGCACCCACGACACCAGCAGTAGAAACCTTTGTATCCAGTTTGCGTCATAAAACGTTAGTACATCAGTACTTGCAGTAAGGATAACGTTACTGGACATTCGACATCTGACGCTGTACCAGTGAGCCAAGACGGACCGGAATATAATAGAGGGAACCAGGATGTAAAATATCCCCGTTACGCAACGCGTTAAGGCGCCAGTCTGTCTGGCTTCTCTTTCTCTCAAACATACGGCAGTGGCAGATAAACTCCATCGATTTAGGGAGTAACCTAGATCCAGTCTATCGATGAGGTAAAGGAGCTAAAGTTGAAGTATTACGTTTAGTTAGTTAACTAAGTCACGTGGTTTTTGTTTACTTTTAGTTAACTACTTAAGCTGATGGAGTATATTATATACTCCATCGGTTTAAGTAGTTTCATCCCAGATTTCGATCCCTTTTTAACGAGTGTCTCCTCGGCCAGAAAATGCATGAGCCGTAGCTTTTTTGATTGAGACTTTTATGTATGTTGGGACTTTTTTTTTATCATTGTTATCTTTGGGTGTAGCTTAAGCTGGCATGTTATATTACTTGCTTTTTTTTTGTTTTTGTAGTGTTTGTTTTTTTTTTTATATTTATAATCTAGGTAGGTGTGTTGTGTTGTCCACACTATCTCTTTACAATATGTTTTTTATAAGTGATGACTTATAATTGGCTGTCAGTCTGACATACATTTTTTTTTATTCTGTTTATTTTAGCTGTAAGTTGTCCATAGTTAATAAATAAATAAATATACCAAAATAAGACTCCATTACTTAACTTTAGCCTTACAAAAAGAATGGCGACAATAACTAATATTTGAGTCGCTGGTGACATGACACATCCTATTTCCTACTATAAATGCGAAAGTTTGTAATGATGGGTAGATGTTGTTTCCTCTTTCACGCAAAAACTCCTGAACGGATTTGAATGAAACTTGGTACACACAAGGTTTATAACCAAGAATTACAAATAGCATACTTTTAAGTCGATATTCCCACGCAAGTCTTCGACCAGTGTGTATTACCAGTGATGACTTATGCCACTGAGACGTGGTCGCTAACAATGAGCCTTATAAGAAAGCTCAGTGTCATTCAAAGGGCAATGGAGAGGGCTATGCTTGCAGTTTCTCTGCGTGCTCAAATCAGAAATGAGGAGATCCGCTGAAGAACGAGAGTAGGTAACCGACATAGCCGAAGAATTGCAACACTTAAGTGGCAGTGGGCCGGACACATATCGTAGGACCGATGCCCGATGGGGCTGATGGGTTCTCGAGTGGCGACCACGCACCGGAAGACACAGCGTGGGTATTCCCCCAACAAGGTCCGAGGACCTGGTGAAGGTAGTGGGAAACCGCTGGATGCGGGAAGCGCAAGACCGTTCGTCGTGGAGATTCTTGGGGGGACCTATGTCCAGCAGTGGACGTCTTTCGCCTGAAATGATGATTCCCACGCGGGGAAACCGCGGCTCGCCGATAGTAAATAATGGGCTCTTGTTGTCCCAATGCAGGGCAAAGGCCGCTATTTCATTTGTCCACAGTTAAAATTTAGCACACAAATGGTTTTTAACTAGGAATAACACATGTGATACTTTTTATTCCCATATTCCCACGTGACCGAAAGTTACGTGAGTCAAATCGCAGCTAATCCAGCATAATAAGCTTCATTATCATTTCAACCGAAAGACGTCCACTGCTGAACATATGCCTCCCCCAAGGTTCTCTACGACGACCGGTCCTGCGCCTCCCGCATCCAGCGGTTTCCCGCGACTTTCACCAGGTCGTCGCTCCATCTTGTCGGGGGCCTATCCACGCTACGTTTTCCGGTGCGTGGTCGCCACTCGAGAACCCGTCGGCCTCATCGGGCATCGGTCCTTCGGGCAATGTGTCCAGCCCACTGCCACTTTAGTATAATAAGCTTATAACATTCCCAATGCTGGGCACACAGGCATCCTCTAGGTAAGAGTGGACTGTAATCATCTACACGGGCCCTGTGTGGCTTGGTAGATGTGACATGTCTTCGAATGTTTGGTTTAAGATATGCCGATTTCTCACGATCTTTTCCTTCGTCGTTTAAAGACCAATGGTGATGAAATAATTTACATAAGCGACGATTACAGATATCCGAAATAATTTTTCAATTAATATAACTATTCATTGGAAAACTCGATGTAGGTTATAATTTTGCCAGTATTATGTATTGATAAAGCGGTTTGCACGTGCAGAATTTGACATTAGGAAATTGGAACAGCATTTATTGCGTTAATTTAGCTGTCAAGCAGATGAATTTGATTTTCAAATGAAGCAATAGTTTAGGAATTATCCTCAAAATTATATGGATCAATTTGTTGCATCATTTATAAACATTGTACTTACTTCTAAATAAAAGTTTAAACTGCAAAGCGAGTTTCATTTGGTACAGTTTCCAACCTAACTTGTACAACATTGAAAACAAATACCACTCTGCCGTGGAATTCAGAATGTTACAAGCGTTTCAGGTTTATTTCAACAGTGTTTCAACACTGAACTCGTTTCAAATGGGTCATTGAACCCAATCATTGTATTTTTGTGAACACGATTATGCATTGTACAGACGACAGCACATCAAGCTACCACAATCTGTCAGATTTATTTATTCGATTTTCTACTTTATCTCTAAAGCATTAAGGCTCAAGGTTGATTGGGAATATTTGACAGTTTTGGGTAGTTTTTTTTTCTGGTTAGAAAATCATCAAATAACCTCTCCCTCTCTGGGCGGAGCGTAAGGGCGTGTCAGACTTTTACTGACTAAAACCCAGAGGCGGCGTAAGGCGTGGGCGACGTGGATCACCGCCTACGGCCTCGCGGTACAAGGGACCTCGCGCCTTCAAATATTTGTATGCATTGCTTCAGAGCAAGAAAAATCATAAAAAATATAAATTAATTTTGTTGTGAAAATTATTTTTATAGTCTGGCAACATTTGCTTACGTTGCGTACCTACCGCGGGTAAAGCCTTGCCGCCGACGACCCGTGCGGGGAATCCCTTGTTTTATTTGTTTACTTTCTATACTAGGAAGCCAACCAATCAAAGAATGAAACTTATATTTAATTGACTGCACTAGTAAATATAAGTTCTTTACAGTTAAAAAATGTATTTTTTTTTCAAACATACAATATGTAAAGAAACCCCTGTCCGATCCGTGAAGGTATTGTTAGGTATCGATAACTGATTCTACTAATGGATACAAAGCTGGGCTAAACTAAAGATCCTCCTAAAAAATAAATATTATTTCGCAAAAAGAGGTAACATAATACATTTGCAGTAAGCAACACTTCCTCGGGCGGCGGGGGCAGGGCACGCGGCACGTGGTCGCATCGCTATTCACTCATAATAATACCGGTGTTGTCACTTTTTTAAACATTACCAAATTTTGGGGAAGTTGGAATTAATTCGCGAGAAAAAAATATTATTTCAAAATTCATTAGTATTTGTATTGTAAAATTTTATATTTTATTTGGTCATGTGTTTACCTAACCTTTGTTATCCTTATGGGTCGGACAGCGTTTTCTTTACATATTGTATAAAATATAAACAGCCCAAGGCGCAAGTCAGGCCTGGGGGCGCAAGTCAAATTTTTAGAGTGGGTAATCTTTGTGTATTATAGTCGCACGCGGTTTTTTGGCAATTACACCGTACATTTTCTTAGTGTCTACTGTGTAGTTTATTTAAAAGTTAGAGATAAGTTAGGGGAGTTCGTGCGTGATCTGCGAGATTTCAAGGGGGGCAGCTAGCTCGCCCTGCCCCCACCTGGGTACACCCGTCGCCCATGGGGCCTCGCGAAATTTGTCTTGCCCGCACCAACTTTAGGTCTTGCTCCGCCTCTGCTAAAACCCACCCGTGTTCCTTCACTTGCCTGTGTGCCAGGGCAACGGTTTCTTTTTTTTAACAACCCGCAACCCTGACTCAGGAAGCATCGGTCTTCGTAGACCCTGTCACGATGTGCTGACATCTCTTTGAGGCGCCCGTGAAACACAACGCGCCGTCGACTCGAGCCTGGTCCTTACCGGGCGGCGAACTGCCCACTGCTCACCGCCCGCAGGCCCATGTTTCGTATAGCTTAACCTGCTGTCATCCGTACAAATTAATTTTCCATTTTTTTCAATATTTTTTTTTTTAATTCTGGGTGTCTTATGTCTAAGCAACACGGGTCGAAAGGTAAGTACCTTAATTGTGTAAGCTATTACTATCAATTGGAATCATTCTGAAGCCAATTTCTAATCCATTGCTCCATGTATTTGATAAATCTGTCTGCTCAGCAGCGTAAATAATGCAATGAATATCGTAAAATTATCAAAATGAAATCCGTTGCTACTGATGGTGTGTGCCGACCAATGTAGGGATATCTTTGTCCATTTTGGAATAATCATCATCAGCCTTTTATCGTCCCACTGCTGGGCACAGGTCTCTACTCATACAGAGAAGGATTGAGGGTGCACAGTGCTTGCTCAATGCGGTTTGGCGATTTCAGACTTAAAGTCCAGGTTTCCTCAAGATGTTTTTCCTTCCCTTTTTAATTAGTCATTGGTGTCCAAGATATACTTAGAAAATACCTACATGTAACTTAGAAAAGTTATATTGGTACTATCCTAACCTGATACTTGAGAGGCTGGTGTTTTAGCCACTAAGCCACCACGTCTTTTGGAATAATAAATTAAACTAATTCCATTCTTTAACACACGATTATACAATACCGTGACCTGGCAATGACTGCGGGGTTGTGCTAGTCGTATCTCAGTTCTCATATTGAATCTTGCTTACTTAAGCACCGGCACCACAAGTCTCCCTTTGTTTAAAAAAAAATTTTGTGTTACGTAATTACCTTGCTGGTTAAGATACGCTTGGCGCGGATGTCTGTCCGTGGATGGAAAGACCATATTTTCATAGCAAGACAACTCCGAGCTTCAGAAGGAGCGTTAAGCCACTGGTCAAGTCGTTAGTGGATTGTAGACAGTCATTAGGGGTCGTCAGAACTGTCAAAACCACAGTCTTACCAAGGAATGATGTACTACTCAGTAACTGGATTGTGGAGGTCAGATGAGCAGTGACTCCTTCTAAAGAACTGGTACTCGCTGCATTTTTTTTTTAATAATTACCTATAAACTAGTGCTTGATCGCAATTCCGCCTGATGGTAAGCAGTGATGCAATCGTTGATGGTACAGCGCGCTAGTTTAATAAGCCAATTCACTCAAAAAACTGAATAAATAGGAAGGAAGACGGCAGTTGAGCGAGGTGATGCAATGTTTAACCCAGAGGGAGATTGATCTGGAGACCCTACACATCCAAACTCCCGAAACAACAACATTTGGCGCACCGTACCCGGCACACATCGCAACACAACTGCTCAGACCCATCCCCCGTACGGCTTCACCAGACGTCATGCCGGAACACGACGAATCGCTTGGCGGCAAGACTTTGTCTGACTTTGCATCCACGTAGATTGGAAGCCGATCACTACCACTCCAACAACAACAAGTAGCTTCGGAAAGGGCTAGATAGAAAAAGCTAGACAGATTTACAGAAATCAGCCTAGCTTTTTTTTTTATTGTCCCACATTAGGAATTTCTCTTGTATCGTGGCTGCCTTCAAAAACATATATAAACTTACATACACAAACTGCCAGACCCGGAACAACAACTTACCTGTTATTGGCCATTCAAGTTTTTGTTCCGTGCGGGAATCAAACCCACGACACGCAGCGGAGCAGTCGATCGCTCAGTCACTACGCTAACCGTGCCGTCAGTTCTTCTATCAAATTTCTATGAAACTTCAGTTTTCGCAAATAAAATTTGGTATGTCAATGTAGGGGTGAATGGGGTGAAATTAATTACTATCTATTACATTTTTACGACTATTCATAGATATATCTCCGGACCCTGTTAGCGTACGAGAGGCCGAAGTCAACTCGCAGAGACCCAGAAATAAGGCGCCAACCGACAGTGGGCAGCTCGCCGCCCGGTAAGGACCAGGCCCGGGTCGACGGTTCCTTGTGTTTCACGCGCGCCTCAAAGAGATCAGCACATCGTGACGGGGTCCACGAAGACCGATGGTCAGGGTTGCGGGTTATCTCGTCCACTCACGCGGCCTGCAGCAGGCACACCGGGCGTCGGCGGAGGATGGTGAGCTGCAGAAGAAGAAGAAGGTGTTTGGTTGGTTATAAACTATATGTGCCAAATTTCATGCAAATCCATTATGTTTTTGTATGAAAGAGTAAGAAACATCTATTCTACTTACAAATCTATTTAATTTTTAAAAGATCTATTTAGTATAATTTAATATTTAAAAGATCTATTTAGTATAATTTCATTGTTATAGAACAAAATAAAAGAAACATCCGGGGTCAGACAATACCTAGTCACTAACTAGTACCACCTTTAAAGACAATACCTAGACGTACCTAGGTAAGTACTACCAAAACATACTTTGTTAATGATGATTTCATTAATGTTTTATATTTTAAATCCAAAATATTGAACAAGCATAATGTATTATCATTAAACTAGCTGCATAGTTTTGTAAATAACTTATGAAGTTTTGGGTAAGGTGCCCTAAGTTTTGCTTGACCAGTTACAACAACTTACTGATGGATTTCATTATTTTATCACTTGTCTATAAATGTTTGTAGACGCACCCACGATACAGCAGTAATTCCTAGAGTGGCGCAAATGTAAAAAAAGAAAAATAGTTGATTACGCTCAATCTTTGTCTGTATGAGAGGAGACCTGTGCCCAGCAGTGGGACGATAAAAAGGTTGATGATGATGAGTTAATTTTAGAAGCAGTGGCGACTTAGGGTTCGTAAGTTAAAATCCTCGCAGGCGCTTTACTGTTTTCAGCAAAGCTCCCTAAAAGTAAAACGATCTTGAGATAACCGACATTTCCTATAGTAAAAAATTGGAAGACATGAATTTCCAACCTGCAGTAGGCTTTCTTTGTGATTTACGGCAATACCTATCACGCAGACGAGACTGAAGTCCCAATCGGAGGAAGAGGCTGAGTTACATTTATATTTTGATGACAGCGTCAGTAATATTATTTTGTTATAGATAGACATACTTCTGCTAAACATGTTCCCCCTTATTCATAAACGCTGCTTAAAGTTAACTAGTGATTAGCGAATGTTTAACCATAAATTTTCGACGTTTGCACGTCACTTAACTTCAATCATCTCTCTCTCTCTTCTTCTTGTTCAGCCTATAGGTGTCCACTGCTGGACAAAACCCTCCCCCAAGGCTTTCCACGATGACCAGTCTTGTGCTGCCCGCATCCATCGGTTCCCGCTACCTTCACCAGGTCATGGATCCACCTTGTTGGAAGCCTCCCTACGCTGCGAATTAACCCCTTAAAAACAGCAACGTTTATGAACGGGATAATAGTTCATAGTTTTATAGATATTCCATTTCAAAACTTTGAAATCAAACCCAAAACGTTTAGTTTCAAAGTCTTGACACCAACATCTATGTCTGTGAAGTATTAAACAAAGATTGTGCCTTTACCTGAATCAGATTTTCGTCGAAATCTTCACGAGAACTTCACTAAACTAACCGCTATTGATTGAATGAAGTCTGGTTACTTTCTCTGGATTCAGATATTTTTGAACTGAAAACTTCATCGTCGGCTTGAAATTTGATAAGACGAAGAAAACCATAATAAAAAGAGACAGACAACGTAGGACAATATGAGATAGGAAACAATATAGTGGCAATATAATGGTAGGTCATAACATCGGCCGCCGGCAGAAGTTACTACCCACCAGACAAAGTCATGCCACCAAGCGATTTGTCGTGTTCCGGCATGATGTCTGGTGAAGCCGTACGGCGGACGGGTCTGAGCAGTTGTGTTACGATGTGTGCCGGGTACGATGCGCCAAATGTTGTTGTGTTGGGTGTTTGGTCGTGGAGGGTCTTCAGATCAATCTCCCTTTGGCGCAGCATCGTTGGTCGTGTTTTTGGGTTTACCATTGCATCACCTCGCTCAACTGCCGTCTTCCTTCCTATTCGCTCAGTTTTTCTGAGTGAATAGGCTCTTAATAAACTAGCGCGCTTTACCATCAACGATCGCATCACTGCTTACCATCAAGCGGGATTGCGGTCAAGCGCTAGTTTATACTTATTAACAAAAAAAAAATGTGTTTTTCAGTATTCCGATATGAAGTAAAATACTAATCCAGCCTTACAAGGAAGGTTTTAATGTTTTATCGTCATCCATCATTAGCCTTTTTATCGTCCCACTGCTGGGCACAGGCCTCCTCTCATACAGAGAAGGATTGAGCGTAATCACCACACTGGCTCAATGCGGGTTGGCGATTTCAGACTTAAAGTCCAGGTTTCCTCAAGATGTTTTCCTTCACCTTGTAATCAGTCCTTGGTGTCTAACATATACTTAGAAAGTACATATAACTTAGAAAAGTTACATTGATACTGGCCTGACATGGAATCGAATCCGCACCATCTTACTTGTGAGGCTGATGTTTTAACAACGAGACCACTACGAGTCACTAATAGCCCTGTTTAAATATATTCTTGGCAACCTCTCAGATAATCTTGGTAAGAACACAAGACAAACGGTCTATATGATATTCCAGTTTAATATTACAAACGAG
Organism: Sesamia inferens; assembly: GCA_037179545.1. NCBI lineage: Eukaryota > Metazoa > Arthropoda > Insecta > Lepidoptera > Noctuidae > Sesamia > Sesamia inferens. The sequence continues at coordinate 6,215,526 of CM073935.1, read as the reverse complement.
TGGGGAATATAGTTTAGTTTATCGCTTCAAGAATAGAAAAGAACAGAATACTCTTTATTATGTACACCATATAGATTACAGAACATAAATATAAAGATTTTACAAAGGGTGACACAATGGGCGGTCTTATCGCTAAGACCGATGCTGATGCTGTACTGTATACTTATATGTTTTTATTTGTTTATTTATGCAATATATACAGTCTTTATTGTTAATATATCACTCTTCGGGGCCTAGTGGTTAAAACACCAGCCTCTCAAATATGAGTGTGCGGGTTCAATTCCAGGTCAGGCAAGTACCAATGTAACTTTTCTAAGTATATCTTGGACACCAATGAGTAATTAAAAGGTGAAGAAAACCATCTTCAGGAAACCTGGACCTTAAGTCTGAAATAGCCAACCCGAATTGAACAAACGCAGTGATTACGTTCAATCCTTCTCTGTATGAAAGGAGACCTGTGCCCAGCAGTGGGATGATAAAAAAAAAGGTTGATGATAATGATGATGATACAGTCTTGTTACAGGTTTGTTTATTTTGAATCATTAAACCAGAAATGGTTTGTATTGATACTCCCATTCACTATAAGAACTCCTAATTAAGTATAACATATATTTGTAATTATTTATTATTAATGTACCCACAACATAGGTTTCCTCTCAATAATAATATAAGCAAATAGCGAAGAAACACAAAGAACTATTATTCAAATTATATTGTGTAATTAATAAGGTCGATATTACCATTTATAAATAATATATTGCCCGACGTGGGAATCGAATCGACCCCACGACCTGGTGCTCAGCTGTGGTGGTTCACACTAACACAACTATACTATACAAACAGTCAGACCCGGAACAACTACCTGTAGATCATACAGTATCCTATATATTTGACTAAAAAAAACTAATTAGTCCGTCAGTCAGATTTCCAAAAAATACTAGACACGTATTTTTTGTTTTATCAAAACAATAAAAATTGACAAATATAAAAGGCATCAAAGATCAGGAGTGATGGCTGGTGACGTGACTGGTCGCTAAAAGTGTAACGTCTACTGACGTCACACGAGTTTTCAACGCACTCTGTCGTCTTCGTTTTTTGTTTATATTTGTTTATATGAAAAAAGAAAAAATACGTGTCTAGTATTTTTTTGTAAATCTGACTGACGGACTAATTAGTTTTTTTTAGTCAAATACCCTATTATTTGTTCCGTGCGGGAATCGAACCCGCGACCCGCAGCGCTGCAGTCAATAGCTTAATCACTGCTCTAACCGTGCCGTCGACATCTAGCCTTTATTCTTCTTGATATATACTGCTATAAAACAGGCTCAATAAACAATACGATAATTATTACTGACATATCTTTACAACTGCTGATAGCGACCCACAGGAAATTGCTTTAATTTTCGACGATATTGGTCGGTCGAAATCCCCCTATTTATTTTTACATATCAACTTGATTATCAGGAAAAAAAACATGACAAATATACGATTTTTTCAAAACTCACAGCGGGCCCCAAATAGAAATTAAATCGTTTATTGTGCAAGTCAGGATCACTGATTACTTTTACAAGTCTTATTTTTTAAAACTAGCTGGAGCCGGCCTTTCCTGACTACCTCTGAGAAGAAATAGCCGAAACAAACTCAGAGATCATCGTCTTTTTCCAAATCCAGACATTAAACATGAAAATGTTTACGATAGCAACATGTGTTTGCTTTGTGCAAGTTGATTGTTACAATTTACGTGATTTAAAAAAAAACAATGATCAAATGTCATAAATCCTTCAAAAGGGACAGGAGAATTTAAATTGTTAGGCAAATTGAATACCAATTTAAATTGTAAGTATATTCATACCATAACTGCAATTATTTCAGTTGTATTGTATTTTCTTCTTTAGCCTTTTGCCACCCAATGCTGAGCGCAGAATGCCTATTCTGCAATGACAATGACACTTGTCTCCGTCTCTTAGCCTTTTTTTTTTTGATGGGAAATCTTCAAATGACTTCTCCCGCTCTTGGTGGAGCGGAAGGGCGCGTCAGACTTTTACTGACTAAAACTCACCCGTGTTTCTTCACTTGCCTGTCCGACGGCCACGGTTTCTTGTTTAACCAACCCGCAACCCTGACCCAGGAGGCATCGGTCTTCGTGGACCCCGTCACGATGTGCTGACATCTCTATGAGGCGCGCGTGAAACACAACGCGCCGTCGATTCGGGCCTGGTCCTTACCGGGCCTCGAGCTGCCCACTGCTCACCGCCTACAGGCCCGCGCCTACGGTGGCTGGGAGTTTGGTGTCGACTCCCGAGGGCGTCTCCTGCGGCGGTTTGTCCTTTGCCAGCATCACTGATTCGCAGAAGGAGGTGACGGCCTGCCATGCACTCTCGCTCCGGACCATGGTCTGGGCCAGGGTCGGACGCGATAGATCGCCGCCGATCGCCGCTACGAGGACACGGCAGTGCTCTATCCAAGCCGGGCAGACCTCCACCGTATGCAACACCGTGTCCTCAGGGTGATCCATACAATGGTGACACCCTAGCGTTTCCTCCCACGTTATACGGAACAGGAACCTCCCCTGTGTAATTGAATATTGACGTTTATTGTAATTTTAACTTTTAGGCAGGAAACTTTTATTGAAGTTTTGGTATTAAATTATAATTTTATTTGAGGTTTAATCGTTAATGCTATGTTTTAGGATCCAGGTTGGAAAATAAAATTTTATTAATATTATGAAGTCTATTTTCCTGACAGTAACTTATTGGTAATTCTCGAGGCCATCGATTGATCATACCCAGCTTTTACTACCCGATATTGCGAGACACGATACAGTTTTTTTGCCCTCTTCATCTGGCATTTCTAGAACAGAAATAAAAATGTTACATTATACTTTGTAATCTAGATATTATTCAATACTTTCATTGCATTTTTCAATATGTCTGCATAAATTACGAGGCGACGATCCCAAGGGAAATTATGGCAGTTGGAATAGTTGAATATTAAGTGTGTGTTCTTACTGATAAAGATAAGATAGTGTACGTTTAGTCAGCCTCCGTGGCGTAGCTTTAGCGAACGCGGCCGCTGCGCCAGGAGATGCGGGTTCGATCCCCGCGCAATGCAAATATTTGTATGCATGAATATGATATTTGCACTGGTCTGGTCGTGCCTCGGAAAGCACGTTAAGCCGTTGGTCCCGGTTGCCATACGAACTTCTATTGGCAGTCGTTACAGGTTGTTGGAGCCCTCAAAAGTCCAACAATTGTTCTAACTGCAATGCTTCGATATCGCCTTCGGGTTGTGTAGATCAGACGGCAGTCGCTTCATGGAACATATCTAAGTTTAGCCAAAATCAGCAGTTAGACTGGTAAAGCGTACCCCAGACTCGAAGGTTGAAAAAGCTTCGGATGCGACTGGGATTAACGCTGAGATAATGATGATGTTGACGATGATTGGTCAGTGGAAATCCCCCTATTTTTAAGCTATTGCATAGCTTCTATCGCGGGCCTTGAGCGCGGGGACCGAATCCAGAAATTCCGTAACGAAAAACCTCACGCTCCCCATCGTCTAACGTCGTTTCAGTTCGGCAGTCTTCGGCACGGTATGTTTGTGTGCGTGCGACTACATCTTTTGAAAACAATTTATAGATTTTCAAAAAGAGCATGCATATTGCAGGGCGCGAACTCAGTTCTACACACTTGCCATGTTACTGATAGTCGCGATGTGCTAAGCTTGCGATTAATTTTCTCGCTGAAATAGGTCTTCTATAGAGATATGTCATAGACGTCATCGACGTTGTCATGGCTACCTTAAAAACTTTTCATATAATTAATTATTAAGTACTTTTATTCAAATTAATTTAGTAGTGTTTTATAAAATAGCTTTTTTTTTAACGGAAAAGCTAAGATGAATGTCACGCTAATTTTTCATTGGACTTTTAAATTATTTATAGTGTTGTTTACTAAATAAAAGCGCGTGATTTTATAGAGTAAAAAGTGCTCACGCGGCCGTTTTTTCAATTGTTGCAAGAATTCAAAAGACTGTCTTTAAATAGTGTTCAGACGATTGCTCAAAGTGTATTAGATTTCATTAGTAATAGAAATGGCATTTCAATAATGACTTTCAACTGCCAATGTCTAAATAGTCATAAATACGATTTACAAGATTCAGTTACGAGACAAACAAATGTGTTACTTCTTACCGAAACTTGCATGACGCATGATAATCCAATTGAAATACCTAATTTTAATTGTATTGTTCAGTTCAAACGAGATACTGTTTCAAAAGGTGGGGTAGCTATTTACCAAAATAAAAATAATATTACTAATATTATGACTCCGAATATTGAAATAAATATTGCACACGTTAGCGATGTTAATGTTAGGCGCTCAGTTGTTGGAGATATTTGTGCGTGCTTATGCAAACTTAGAAATGGCCTACAAATAGTTATGGTAGCAATTTACATTTCTCCGAATCCAAAATTGGACGAGGTAGAGCATTTTATTCATCGCACTTTACTGGAGTACACTGAAGAAGGCTCGAAAATACTTGGTACTAATGGTAATAAATTTCCACTTATCTTGGCTGGCGATTTCAACATTAACTTCGCTGATAAAAAATCAAAGCGGTTGACAACTTTTCTATCAAAAACATTGAATTTGAAAATGAATAATGATCCACAAGAGTCCACAACAAAATATGGGACCACCATTGACGCGGTATTTTCTAGATATTTAGAGGATATTAAGTCGCAAACTTATGTTTCTTATTTCAGTTATCATAAACCTATAGTTTCAATGATAAATATTCCTGAATAACCAACAGCTACTGTAAGGTAATAAAACCCACATGTATTGTAAAATAATAAAAATATTTTAAATAATATTAACTTTTTATTTATTTAATAAAAGAAAAATTTGTTTTCTTATCGGTCACCACGCTCAAAAAGTGTAACTTGAATTAATATCAAAGAAAAAGAAATACTGCATAAATAAAATAAATAAATAATTATAATTGCATAAATTGATACAAAATGCTATGCAATAGCTTTACCGCGGCAGTCCCCGAGTGCCACACGTCTTTTGAAACATCATAGGCGCACGTGAGACCGATTTCTGGCGTGGCGACGCGTCGCCACGCGCAATCGACTGTGCGTTTCTCTCTCACTCGATCCGGCGTTAAGCCATCTCTTTCGCTCCACTGAGTCGACTGTGCGTTTCTCTCTCACTCGATCCGGCGTTAAGCCATCTCTTTCGCTCCACTGAGCTCGGATACCTATAGTGTATACTCTGTTTATTACAGTACTCATAACCTGTGTTTTTCTGGTAAATAAATCATTTTTCTGTTCTGATAATAAAATGTCTGACCGTGATAATTTAGAGAGTGGAAGTGATCAGCCTCCTGCAAAGAAAGCAAAATCACACTATGACACATTATCAAGTCATCAGTAAGTTAATTATATTTTTATAATTAAAGTATGCATTTATCTGTGCATTTAGCACGCGTATATTTGGTGTGTATTGAGCGCCAGTAAATGTAAAATCTACTCTCTAGGTAGATTAAAATTCACATAAATTTCATTGCATATCATGTTTTTAAATGAATTATTAATTTTAATTTCATTCTTATTGAAATTAATGCATTAAAACAATTGCTTAGAGAATAAATTTATTAAGACTGACAGAACTTTATTTTAAAATCTGCTGATGGCGTGCAGCGCACGAATCTTTTTCTTATTTGTTATTAATTTAAACTTTAAAAAATTAATTAATTTTTCTAATCATAATGGAGTTTATAGTGAAACATTCATTATTTATATTTATAATTTACGATCTTTAGTAGTATATTGAAATAACTAGCTAAGATTCTTGAGTTCACTAATATATTGAAGCCATTTAAAAATTTTTTCTGCATATTTTAATAACTTAATATTTAACTTAATATTTTAAAAACTTAATATTAACTTAAAATTTTTTTTTATAAATGTTTTAGAACCCAACAATCATCACAGGGGTCACAAGATATTTATTGACATTTTTAGTTCCTACCACAATCTGTTCTTTTCTGCATACTACTTTTACGAAATAACGTCGATGTTTCACATCTACCAGGCGTCCCGTGACGGCTCCATTTCTTCTTTTTCCGTGTCTATTTTTATCTTTTTGTCATCTTTTATCTCTTTTTCTCTTTTTTATGCTATTATTATACATTTCTTATGTACTAGTCTTATTTATATTACATACTTACGTTCTTAATTTATTCTTTCCAGCGGCATCTCCCCCCCCCCCCCCCCTATTTATTTATACATATCAACTTGACTATCAGCAAAAATCATGACAAATAATATACGATTTTTAGGGTTCCATACCTAAAAGTTAAAACGGAACCCTAGTCATGAGAGTTCGCTGTCCTTCTGTCCGTCCTTTATCTTTATTCTTGTATCTTTGAAATTTTCAAAGATCTCCCACACAACAAAAGTCAACACTTCGTGCGCGAGTCTGGCTCGCACTTGGCCGGTTTTTTTAAAAGTCACAGCGGGACCCAAAGAGTATATCGATAGAATCGAAGAATGTAACGATATAATAATTTGGCGGACCATCGCTACGACATTTATTTTTTAAATGTCGAAGCATCATGCTATGATAGAAGCCTTTTGGCATAGTATAGGATTGTTTTTTCTGATTTTTGTTACCTCCACGACCAAACTCCCAACATAACAACATTAGGCGCATCGTACCCGGCACACATCGTAACACAACTGCTCAGACCCGTCCTCCGTACGGCTTCACCAGGCATCATGCCCGAACACGACAAATCGCTTGGCGGCAAGGCTTTGTCTGGTGGGTGGTAACTTCTGCCGGCGGCCGATTTGTTTAATTTATCCCTTTTTACTGATGTGTCATCATCAACCTTTTTATCATCCCACTGCTGGGTACAAGTCTCCTCTCATACAGAGAAGGATTGAGCGTAATCACCACGCTTCCTGAATTCGTGTTGGCGATTTCAGACTTAAAGTCCAGGTTTCCTCAAGATGTTTTCCTTCACCTTGTAATCAGTCATTGGTGTTCAAGATATACTTAGAAAGTACAATATAACTTACATTGGTACTTGCCTGACCTGGAATTGAACCCGCACACTCATACTTGAGAGACTGATGTTATAACCACTAGGCCACCACTCAATCCTTTTCTGTATGAGAGGAAGCTTGTGCCCAGCAGTGGGACTATAAAAAAAGGTTGATGATGGTGATGATGACAAAAACAATGTACAAATATGTAGATATAGTAGGTACTAAAGATTGAAATCCATTCATCATGATCCATCCTATGGTTTTAGATATAATTAACACTACAATTCCAATTAGAGACGCAGCTGTTACACCAATTAATACCACGTTTATTTAATCAATAGTATGCATTTAGATAAGAGAAATAGGCTATTTGTTTTATTAATGATAACCATTTAGTGATTACTCGGTGACGTTTATTGATTTATTAATTATTCTTCTTCATTTGTGGTCGCCCATGCTACGGGTGGTCAATAAATACAAGATCTCTCAGGGAGCTATGGCTTGGAGTTTCCTTAAAGAATCGAATCTGACACTCTGTCGTCATCTCTGAGTTAATCCTAGTTGCATCCGAAGCTTCTTTTTTTAGCTTTGTAGTTTGGGGTCCGCTTTATCGAAGTTTAGTCAAAATCAGGAGTTAGATTACTCCTGGTTTTGACTAAACTTCGATATTTTCCGTGAAGCGACTGCCGTCTGATCTCCACAATCCGAAGGCGATATCGAAGCATTCACTTAGAAGAATTGCTGGACTTGTGAGGGATCCAACAAGCCGTAAAGACTGCCATTAGATGTTCGTATGGCAACCGGGACCAACCGCTTAACGTGCTTTCCGAGGCACGACCAGACCAGTGCAAATATCATATTCATGCATACAAATATGCAATACGACAGTGGCTGGTATCAGAGTTTTGTGTGACACGTAGTAACCACTAGTGGCGAGTCGCGGACACTACTGTAGCGAGTGGCCGCCACGGGATACACGTGTGCGGCGCGTCCATACAAAATGAATTAAAAACTGTGTTAAGTCGCCGTCGTCGCCGTCGCCTGTGGTCGGTGGCCCATTTGCGCCGGGCCTTAAAGATGATATAATAATACATATAATACTAAATGAATAAAACAGACTCTCGAAACACCTTTCATCACTTCCCAGTGCATTCGCTGAGCAGAAGTAGTAGCAAAGCTGTCAGTTCACGGTAGACCGTTGTGAAGAAGGAATAGCACTATTCATCCCGTATAGCTCCTTCTGTGTTTGAGATTGGAACCATGTTGGTTTCAACACGTTATAGTAACCCTCCTGTTAGAAGCAACTAACTCTATAGCAGCCAACTGGTGGCAAAAGGTCTCTTTCAGGCTGCGCCTTAACTTGTCTTCAGCCTTCCACACCCAGTCTGCTCAAATCTCCTTTCAGCTTTGTCGGTCTCCGTGGCGCAGCGGTCAACACGCCTGCCTGCGACGTGGAGGCCCCGGGTTCGATCCCCGGCCAGGTCATGATGGAAAACGATCTTTTCCTGATTGGCCTGGGTCTTGGATGTTTATCTATATATGTATCTATTATAAAATATAGTATCGTTGAGTTAGTATCCCATAACACAAGTCTCGAACTTACTTTGGGGCTAGCTCAATCTGTGTGATTTGTCCGTATTTATTTATTTATTTATTTATTTAGCTGGAGAAAGTTGGACACTTCCTCTTATCCAGCCATCTAAATTAAATGTGGTGACGTGCTTAGAATAGTACCATTCCATACCCTCCCGTGGGTGTCGTAAGAGGCGACTGAGGGAGGTCTCACCAGGGAAGCGGGCTGCAGCGCTTCTCCTGTGGAATATCAAATTACTGCGATCCCCGATCCGCCTGCCAAGCGTGGAGATTAAGGCAAACCCTCAAAAGCAATAAAAGCCTTGGGGAGGCCTTTGTCCAGCAGTGGACCTCTATAGGCTGGCTAAGAAGATATTAAAATGATTGCACCAATTACATTGCTTAAAAAATTTTCAGGAAGACAAGCCTCTTACGAAAATGATAATAAAAAAGACGTGTGGCACTCGAGGACTGCCGCGGTAAAGCTATTGCATAGCATTTTGTATCAATTTATGCAATTACATACATGCCTCGATACATGTTTTTGTCTTGTCTTCGTAGAAACAAACAATAACTTTTTTGCCTCATCAATGTCTTCCTCAGAAAAAGCCGACGAGCATATTTTTATTAAACTTTCGTTGTTTCGTTTCGGAGATAACAATATTACAACTCGTACACTTAAATGTACTCGTATTAACATTGTTCACCGACATCTTTCTGTAATATTTTATTTAATAAAAACTTCAACTTCAACTCTTGATCTGGTCCCTGTGGATAGATACCACAATTTTGCCAATAACACGTGTAACAAATTAGAGAAATTCTTTAAAAAAATATTTCACAATAATGGCGGATATCGCCAATCACAGTTGAAAAAACGGCCGCGTGAGTACTTTTTACGCTATAAAATCACGCGCTTTTATTTAGTAAACAACACTATAAATAATTTAAAAGTCCAATGAAAAATTAGCGTGACATTCATCTTAGCTTTTCCGTTAAAAAAAAAAGCTATTTTATAAAAACACTACTAAATTAATTTGAATAAAAGTACTTAATAATCAATTATATGAAAAGTTTTTAAGGTAGCCATGACAACGTCGATGACGTCTATGACATATCTCTATAGAAGACCTATTTCAGAGAGAAAATTATCGCAAGTTTAGCACCTCGCGACTATCAGTAACATGGCAAGTGTGTAGAACTGAGTTCGAGCCCTGCAATATGCATGCTCTTTTTGAAAATCTATAAATTGTTTTCAAAAGATGTAGTCGCACGCACACAAACATACCGTGCCGAAGACTGCCGAACTGAAACGACGTTAGACGATGTACGGCCTTCAAGCCACACCTCCGTGCCCGTCGGAGTGGGGAGCGTGAGGTTTTTTCGTTACGGAATTTCTGGATTCGGTCCCCGCGCTCAAGGCCCGCGATAGAAGCTATGCAATAGCTTAAAATTACATGGCCTGGTATGACAAATAGTTATAATAATTCTGAAAAGTATTACGTATTTAATATTATAAAACTAGTGCATGACCGCAATCCTGCCTAGTGGTAATCAGTGATGCAACCGTTGGTGGTAAATCGCACTAGTTTATTTAAGGCCTATTCACTCTAGCCTTGAAGACACTTAAATTGTATTCAGACGGAAATAACTCCGCTGCCAACTTGTACCAGTCCCTCAATATACGCGGTGTAAAAGACGAGATGAAACGCTTCGTCCAGATCGTATTGTTGTCAACAACGTAAGAATGGATACTCGCCGTACGACGGGTCGTTCAATGGTGAAACGGAGATAGGGGAATTAAGTCTTACGATTCCCGCACACACTCTCCAAAGAGGATCCTATAGAACTCCTTCATCATCATCAACCTTTTTTATCGTCCCACTGTTGGGCACAGGTCTCCTCTCATACAGAGAAGGATTGAGAGTAATCACCACGCTTGCTCAATGCGGGTTGGCGATTTCAGACTTAAAGTCCAGGTTTCCTCAAGATGTTTTTCCTTCACCTTCAGTCATTGGTGTCCAAGATATACTTAGAAAGTACATATAACTTTAGAAAAATTACATTGGTACTTGCCTGACCTGGAATCGAACCCGCGCACTCATATTTGAGAGGCTGATATTTTAACCACTAGGCCACTATGACTTACTAGGCCACCATGACTTCGATGATCACATTCACCATTTTGTCAGAACTCCTTACTTGACGTATTTTATTATTATTGAGCCTGTATTATGGAAGTATTAGCTTATACAAACTTACTAAATGAACTTACCCCGCGGAATGCGGAATTATTTCTATACAAGGTGTTAGCAGTGCGATTCAGTCACCATCTCACAGTTAAAACTTGGGGGAAGTGACCGTCATTGTCATTCCAACTATTGCTAGAGATTGACACTACTGATTATGGTTCTCTGCGCGATTAAAACAGAAATGAGGAGATCCGCAGAAGAACCAAAAACACCGATATAGCTCTTCGATTCGCTAAAATTAAGTGGCAGTGGGCGGGGCACATTACTCGTAGAACCGATGGCCGCTGGGGTAGTAAGGTTCTGGAGTGGCGGCCACGTACCGAAAGACGCAGCGTAGGGAGGCTCCCAACAAGGTGGACTGATTGCCTGGTGAAGGTCGCAGGAATCCGATGGATGCGGGCAGAGCAAGACTAGTAATTATGGTAAGCAATTGTCCAACAGTGGACCTCTATGCCCTGAGAAGAAGACACTATTGACAACTAGCTCTAAGCTCTCGTCACGTAACTTTTTTGGTGAAATTTTTACAGAGTTGATCGGCAGTCCCTGACATGCTATGACACACCTGTAGACGGACAAAGTCTTGCCACCAAGCGATTCGTCGTGTTCTGGTATGATGTCTGGTGAAGCCGGGTCTGAGCAGTTGTGTTGCGATGTGTGTTGGATACGATGCGCCAAATGTTGTTAAGTCGAGAGTTTATTGGAAGGTCTCCAGATCAATCTCCCTTCGGCGTAGCATCGTTGGCAGTGCAGCATCACCTCGCTCAACTGCCGTCTTCCTTCTTATTCACTAAGTTTTTTTTTTTTAGTGAATAAGCATTTTTGAGTGGATAATAATTAATTAAATGGGCTATTTGACAGATTTATAATTTTTATCTTGAATTCGTTGGTTGCGATTAAGAAGTTCACCGAAAGTATTTTTATTTTTATTTTAAGTACGTATTTGGTAAGAAATATGCAAATAAAAATTCAAAAACAAATAAGCCTCCGAAACGCTTTATTCAGCAATATGGCGTCGCGCTTTGTACGTGACGTCACAGGCGATTTTCGGTTCCACAGTGGTGAAAACAAAAAGTGCTGAAAACAAAAAAAAAATACCACAAATCGCTCCAAATATCGTTAAAAACCTTCTAAAACAGTAAATGAACGACAACGTTGAGAGACAAGACAATGACAAGTGTTGATGCGCGTATGACGTCATCGAGACATTAGCCAGCTCGGGTTGTTTCCAAAAAAGTGGCGCGAGAAACAAAAAGCCAAACATATTTTTGTGTTTTTGGAGATATTAATTGTTATTATTTTATTAAAACTCGTGTAAATAATAGAAAGAACCCTCATTTTATGCATTTAAAGCAAATAATCACAAAAAAAAAATGATACTGTCAAATAGTCTTTTGTAAAAAAAGACATGAATTTAGCACAAGATTCGAAACCCACTGATTTTTTGTCATTTACAAAAACAAATCAGCAGTAGCTTAGTGTAATACCAACGTGTATTAAACTTCAATTTTTTTTTTTTATAATAACTGGCGATGGATTGCTCTGCCTTTTTCACCAGAAATCAGTAAATGACCTCTCCAGCTATGGGTGGAGCAGAAGGGCGTTACAGACTTTTACTGACTAAAACCCACCCGTGTTCCTTCACTTGCCTGTGTGCCAGGGAACCAACAACCCGCAGCCCTGGCAGATATCAGTCTTCGTGGACCCCGTCACATTGCAATGCCGCCCATGTTGCGTTTCGGAATCATGCACTGATTTAAGGGTAACAGATTTCCCGCAATGTCCCGCCACCCAGTATTATTTCAAAATTAATACAAAGGGTCCTAAAACATAGACGCAAAACGACGACTTAAAATAGCACTCCATCAATCTTGTCTCGTTGACTACCTCCCTGGGCGCTGGCAACACAGAACCGTCGTGAGACAGGGATGCGACACAGACGCGGCGTCCTTTTCATGTATCTTCATTATTCTTCATACAAAATGACATGACAGTGACATTTTAATTTAATTTATCTTGACATGTTAATTTTGATTTTTTATTCGTCATAAGTACCTACTGCTGCATGACCTCTGCGGTTACATTTTTTTTCCAATTAATACGTCTGGTCATTAATCTTTTAGAATATTTTCAAATTTTGACATTTACAAGCGTTGAGAGATATTTAAAACTAGCGGCCGCGTGCGACTTCGTTCGCGTGTAGTTAATTATTATGCTCCGCTCCTATTGGGCGCAGCATGATGTTATATAGCCTAAAGCTTTCCTGGGTTAATGAGCAATGAAACGCAAAAAGAATTTTTCAAAATGGACCAGTGGTTCCTGAGATTAGCGCGTTCAAAAAAAAAAAAAACTCTTCAGCTTTATATATTAGTAAGTATAGATAATAACAATAAAAAAGAAAAAAAAGTCTTATCTTTATTGTGTACTAGCGGCCGCCAGCGACTTCGTTCGCGTGGTTTAGTTATGCTCCGCTCCTATTAGTTGTAGCGCGATGTTATATAGCCTAAAGCCTTCCTGGATTAATGGGCTATCCAACGCAAGAAGAATTTTTCAAATCGGACCAGTAGTTCCTGAGATTAGCGCATTCAAACAAACAAACAAACAAACAAACTCTTCAGCTTTATATATTAGTATAGATGTATTACTTTTTGGTGTGTACATTCACTCAGTGGTAGGTAGGTAGGTAGAGATGTTAAGTGATCCCTATGGTGGTAGGCCATAACATCGGCTGCCGGCATCGGCTGCGATGTGTACCGGGTACGATGCGCCAAATATTGTTGTGTCGGGAGTTTGGACGTGGATCGTCTTGAGATTATGGAGGGATGAGGAACAGGGAGTAAAGTTCACTCATCCTCCATAGAAAAGGGAGGATCCTCCGACCAGACGGGTCTTATGTCTGGCGGGCACTTGCCCAACGGTTGAAATTGGGAAGTTGTATATATGCTAGTTGCACGGTAAACTCTGATTGCGAGATGTAGAATTCGTGTGACGTCAGTGTGACACGTTGTTCCATGAGGCGTTTGTAGATACCGCTACAAGATCTATCTCTCTCTGGCGCAGCATCGTTGGTCGTTTTGTTGGGTTTAACGCAATATTAAACCCAACAACACGACCAACGATGACCACCTCGCTCAACTACCGTCTTCCTTCCTATTCAGTGAGTTTTTTAAGTGAATAGGCTTAATAAACTAGCGCGCTTTACCATCAACGATTGCAGTCAAGCACTAGTTTATAATTATTATTAAAAAAAAAACCGTAAAGTCCGTAACGTAAAAAAGTCCGTACATAATTGGTAGAATAAATTAAAAAATAAAGACTAGCCGATGCCAGATGGGTTTTAATGAATACCAAATTGCTGCAAATATTTTGTCAATCAAGGCACCAAACAATTTCTGCTTGATTTTCTTCAAATCTAAGCATGTATTCTCGATCCGAAATCCGAACTTCTTAATTTAAAACGTTCAAAATCAAGTCAGAGTCTCAACTAACACAAACAAATGTCAAAAATTTTGGGAAATTAGAATTATTTTTGACAGATTAAGACTGAGATTGAAAATGATTCATGATTTAAATGCTCATAAAATTACCAGAATTAGCCCTTTGCGGAAGGAGGCTTAGCTTTTTTCTGTGGTATAATAACTGGATGTTCCTGTACGCGAGTTTCAATGTTTGTAAACGCATCCAGGATTACAGGAGTAATTCCTAGTGTGGGGCAACGTTTATGAAAAAAAGAAAATAACTTATTTTATAGCGTGTGTGAATGAGCAATTTTATAACGAAGATCTTAGAAGAAGTATACAAGGATCGTAGTTTCCTCCCCCGACCCGTACCCTCGTTATTTTATCCTCATAACCGTTTCCATGGGAACCATGGGAAGAATATGGCTGAGTTTATGTTTATTGTATGTTTCAGGAATTATTGTCGGATTCATATTAGGTTAATGACACTACTAATGCTGCATATAACATAATATTATGGAAAATTAACAACAATGATGATAGGTTAGGCACCATGGACACCAGAACAATCCGAAAGAAGCCTTTCGCCTCGTCTTTTATACAGAGTACATCGAGGGACTGGAACGATTTTCCAGCGGCGGTATTTCTGGCGGACTACAATTTAATTGTCATCAAGGCTAGAGTCAATAGGCTCTTAATAAACTAGCGCGCTTTACCATCAACTATTGCATCACTGCTTACCATCAGTCGGGATTGCGGTCCTTTCTAATTTAAAAAAAAAGGTACCTACAATATTTTTATGAACGATGACAGACCACATGAAAAAGGAATGTTAACAATAAATATTTGAACTTTATAAAAAGGCTAAGTATATCAAAAAGTTCTTTTGCAAGTTGCGTTGTTTATATGCAGTTTTTGGACAGAAGTAAATAGTAGGGAAATACCTAGTTTCACAAAAAACACAACAGTCACAAAAGACACTCAGTCTTCAAGGCTAGAGTGAATAGGCTCTTAATAAACTAGCGCGCTTTACCATCAACGATCGCATTACTGCTTACTATAAGGCGGGATTGCGGTCAAGCGCTCGTTTATAATTTATAAAAAAAAACAGAGAGGGTTCCATGAAACAGAGAGTTAGTAAGTTTAAAATTAAGTATATTTAATATATCATGTAATTGACAACTTACGTTTTTTTTGAGCTATAAAACGTTGCTTAGTACCAAATTTCAAGACTCTGACTTCACAGGAAGTACCCTGTATGTTTTGATTCCTTTGCGAATGGCTTTGTTATTTGACTGCGGTGGCTTAGAAGTTTGACTTTTCACAGCTCCACAGGACAGTAGAACTGAGTATTTGATATAAATACCAGGTCGATACCACCACGCGTTCCTGAGAAAAAGGGTCTTGACAGACAGATACAGGGACAACAAAGTGTCGGTGTAACAGCAATTTACCAGCTCGATGTCAGAGTTTCTTTAAGAGATTTATTTACAAATATTGTCGTTCTCACGGTAACTTCGCAATTTATCTTAGCGAAAATCTTACATATATGTTAGACAAAATATTCACATGTACACCAAAAACAGTGAAATTCATAATGTTATTTTTTTTTTAATAATTATAAACTAGCGCTTGACCGCAATCGCGCCTGTTGGTAAGCAGTGATGCGATCGTTGATGGTAAAGCGCGCTAGTTTATTAAGAACCTATTCACTCAGATTGAGCGAATAGGAAGGAAGACGGCAGTTGAGCGAGGTGATGCAATGTTAAACCCAACAACACGACCAACGATGCTGTTCCAAAGGGAGATTGATCTGAAGACCCTCCACGACCAAACTCCCACTACAACAACATTTGGCGCATCGTGCTCGGCACACATCGCAACACAACTGCTCAGACCCGTCCTCCGTACGGCTTCACCAGACATCATGCCGGAACACAAAACGCTTGGCGGCAAGGCTTTGTCTGGTGGGTGGTAACTTCTGCCGGCGGCCGATGTTATGGCCTACCACCATTAACACCACAAATAAGGACAATTTACGAGCCCCTTGTCAGCGACTCCAAAAGGTTCATAATAGGGTATTTGACAAAAAAAATAATAATAAGTCCGTCAGTCAGATTTCCAAAAAATACTAGATACGTATTTTTTTCTTTTTTCATATAAACAAAAAATAAAGACGACACAGTGCGTTGAAAACTCGTGTGACGTCACTGCACGCTACACTTTTTAGCGACCAGTGACGTCACCAGCCACCACTCCTGATCTTTGATGCCTTTTATATTTGTCAATTTTGATTGACTTGATAAAACAAAAAATATGTGTACTTTTTGGTAATCTGACTGACAGACTAATTAGTTTTTTTAGTCAAATAAGTACCCTATTCTTTTGTTGGGCTTAGTATAACTTTTTATAACAAGATACACTCTGCTTTGCTAGATTTCACTTCTTTTCTTGGATGGGAAATCATCAAATGACCTCTCCCACTCTGGGCAGAGCGAAAGAGCGTGTCAGACTTTTACTGACTAAAACCCACCCGTGTTCCTTGACTTGCCTGTAGACCAGGGCCACGGTTTCTTTTTAACCAACCCGCAACCCTGACCCATACTAGACTTGCCTTAAAATGCATTTAAAGTACAAATCTTTATTCAAAGGCATATTATTCCGTAAACGACTATTTAAATGACAAGAATAGCTGGTCGCTCTGATAAACTCAAGAAAATGTTTGTGTTCTTTCTCCAGAATTAACTTACTGACACGTTATATGAGTTCATATAATTTTCTTTTTCACAGTGCATAAATATGTGAGCTGTCAGGCCCTTTATACCTGGGGCTTTTATTTAAGTAGGTAATAAGTTTTTAAGTATTTATATTTCCATTTTAATGTTTTTTTTTCTTTTTTAGTCTTTTGGCGTGGCTAGCTGGCATATGGTAATTAATTTGATTTTATGTTGTGTTCATTACTACCTATACATAGTGTTGTATAAAGCCATGTCTTTTCTTTTTAATGAACAGACAGCAGTGCTGCTGAGGAGTTTATTCCGTCACTTCTTCCCAGCGAAAACAAAGAACGGGCGTTTTGTGGGGACTGTCTTATGTACCTAATATTGACTATAGACGCTGAAGTGGCAATGGGCTGGGCACATTGCCCGTAGGACCAATGCCCGATGGGGCCGACGGGTTCTCGAGTGGCGACCACGCATGGGAATACGCAGCGTGGGTAGGCCCCTGACAAGGTGGAATTACGACCTGGTGAAACTCGTGGGAAACAGCTGGATGCGGGAAATGCAGGACCGGTTGTCGTGGAGATTCTTGGGGGGACGCCTATGTCCAGCATTGGACGTCTTTCGGTTGAAATGATGATGATAAATTATAACGTAGACAGTCAGTTGCCTACACAAAAGTCATGAAAAGTAATCTCTTCAAAGAATTCTGCGTCACAACCCAAGGAACGATTGTAACAAGATCCATTAGAAAATGTATTTCAATCAAAACAGCTTGAAAGAAAACTCATCCCCTGAGAGTCGGCTTTGAACGTGACAAACATATAAACAGGACACTTTTATGTTTAAAGTGAAGACGTCAAAGAAATGTTCACTTATTAAAGGTACTTACCTATGTTACCTAGTTTAGTTTTATGGGCAGATCTGGAGGATTCTAATAAATAGAAACGACGAGTTGTATAAAGCAGGAGGTTCAATACATTACCATCATCATCATCAACCTTTTTTATCGTCACACTGCTGGGCACAGGTCTCCTGTCATACAGAGAAGGATTGAGGGTAATCATCACGCTTGCTAAATGCGGGTTGGCGATTTCAGACTTAAAGTCCAGCTTTTCTTAGATGTTTTCCTTCATCTTTCCATCAGTCATTGATGTCCAAGGTATACTTAGAAAGTAAATATCATCATCATCATCATTATCAACCTTTTTATCGTCCCACTGCTGGGCACAGGTCTCCTCTCATACAGAGAAGGATTGAGCATAATCACCACGCTTGCTCAATGCGTGTTTGGCGATTTCAGATTTAAAGTCCAGGTTTCCTCAAGATGTTTTCCTTCACCTTCAGTCATTGGTGTCCAAGTTATACTTAGAAAGTACATATAACTTAGAAAAATTATATTGGTACTTGTAATTGGTAATTGAAATCGAACCCACACTCATACTTGAAAGGCTGGTGTTTTAACCACTAGGCCCCCAAGACTTCAGTCGCATCGGCCGCTTGTGTACCTATGTATGTGACTTTAAATATTTGTAAACGCACCCACGATATAGGAATAAATCCTAGTGTGGACCAACACTTAGATCAATAATAAAGGCAACGGTGTAAATTTTGAAACATCTATTTCGGGGAAGTGTAAAATAAAATAAATAAAAAAATATATACGGACAAATCACACAGATTGAGCTAGCCCCAAAGTAAGTCCGAAACTTGTGTTATGGGATACTTACTCAACGATACTATATTTATAATAGATAAATATATAGATAAACATCCAAGACCCAGGCCAATCAAGAAAAGATCGTTTTCCATCATGACCTGGCCGGGGATCGAACCCGGGGCCTCCACGTCGCAGGCAGGCGTGTTGACCGCTGGCGATTTGAACCGGTCCTCTTGATTGCCAGCTGTAGCGGCGCTGGCACAAGATTTGTTTCTTAAGGAATTTTTAAAATGTCGCATTTACCAAAGCGAACTTCAGACCTTAGTCTTGAACCAAATAAAAAAAATAATTAAAAAAAAAACTCGTCAATTTGGATGATATTTGTAAGTACAATTCAAAATTCCATAAAACGAGCAGAAATTTACAGACGGCAGCAGGACAAACTACCCGAAACTGTAAAGATTTCCTAATCAGCCTTGAATCTTAATGCAAGAGCGTGGTGGTAGGTAATAACATCGGCTGCCAACAGAAGTTGCCACCCACCAGACAAAGTCTTGCCGCCAAGAGATGCATCGTGTGTCGGTGAAGCCGTACGGAGGACGGGTCTGAGCAGTTGTGTTGCGATGTGTGCCGGGTACGATGCGCCAAATGTTGTTGTGTCGAGAGTTTGGTCGTGGAGGGTCTTCAGATCAATCTCCCTCTGGCGCAGCATCGTTGGTCGTGTTGTTGGGTATTGTGTTATACCTAACATTGCATCACCTCACTCTTCTGCCGTCTTCTTTCCTATTCCCTCAATTTTTTTGATTGAATAGGCTCTTAATAAACTGGCGCGCTTTACCATCAACGCATGCATCACTGCTTACCATCAGGAGGGATCGCGGATGACCGCGCACTAGTTTA
Organism: Sesamia inferens; assembly: GCA_037179545.1. NCBI lineage: Eukaryota > Metazoa > Arthropoda > Insecta > Lepidoptera > Noctuidae > Sesamia > Sesamia inferens. The sequence goes on along the minus strand of CM073935.1, from coordinate 6,195,910 downwards.
TAATAATAAAAGTAAGTTTGGATTAACTTGATGTTAGGCTGTGGTCTACATCAACTGTGGAGGCTATTTACTTGTGGTCATTAATCACGACGTTCAGCTGAATTATTAACCAAAAGGATTTAATATGTCCTACCTACAATACTAAATACTTACAACACCCTCATCAAAGGGACGGGGGTCACTATGGCATGTCAAAACCATTATAGTTTCAGTATCAGACAAAGATGGCTCTATACAGGATAAATAGCGCTATCTCTTTTTCACAGCACAAGGTTTTAACACGTCATGGTTGGACAGGACTCCCTGACAGACTACACCACAATTATTTAGGCTTAATTAGTTTCATTGTTATGGTGTGAGCGGAATACTATTACGGGCTAGTTTATTGACAAAGAAGGTACAGTCTGTAGTAGGCAATGACAGGTAGAACGTAGAGTTAAACAACTTAAAGAAAAATTATTACAATATTAAACGTTTTCATACTTATTTACTAATGTATTATAAAATTATCAATTAAATCAATATTATTATTATATAAGTCAGTCAAAATGAAGCGAATTAATTGTTTATGTCAAAAAAAAAATCTTTTCATTAAGGAACTCATTAATACTAGAATATGCTCTGGCGGTCAAAAAAGTACGAAGTTTGTTTTTATATATTGATAGAGGTAGTTCTCTCCAACTTTTGGGTACTTTATTATAGATGACTGGACCCATACAATATATGCTTTTGCGCATTAGGCTCGTCTTAGAGACAAAGTTGACCATTATCACGTCTATTACGTGGGAATATGTCCGCTAGACGCTTAAAGTAACGTGCATTCGACTTAACAAACACAGCAACTTTTAAATGTACAAGTACGGCAAAGTCAAAATCTTGTAATTTTTAAAATTTGGGCATGCAGCTCTATTTTAAAAATTACAAGATACGGTCTTTTCAAGTTTAAAAATCGCCCGTAAACATCTCTTTTGAGACTTGAATGCTGTTTCTTTTTCCGTAGAATTGCCCCATAATATTAGCCCATAGCGCAAATGGGATTCTGCTAAACCATAGTACATACGCTGTAAGTAAAGCATCCGTATATAAGGAAAATGAAAGAGTGTGTAAGGCATATGCGGATATACTGAGTTTTTTAAATGAAATCTCAATATGTGCTTTCCAGTTAAGATTTTTATCAATCTGGAGGCCAAGAAATTTTGTAGATAGATTTTCATTGCAGTATTGTATGTTGACATGACTACGATCCGGACGAAGCTTTTCGCCTCGTCTTTAATACCGCGTACATCGAGGGACTGGAACAATTTGCCGGCGGTGTTTCCAACTGACTACAATTTAAGTGTCTTCATGGCTAGAGTGAATAGGCTCTTTTTTATAAATTATACCTAAACTAGTGCTTCACCGCAATCCCGTTTGATGGTAAGCAGTAATGCAATGGTTGATGGTAAAACGCGCTAGTTTATTCAACCTATTCATTCAAAAATACTGAGTGAATAGGAAGGAAGATGGCAGTTGACCGAGGTGATACAATGTTAAACCTAATAACCCGGCCAACGATGCTGCGCCAGAGGGAGATTGATCTGGAGATCCACGACCAAACTCCCGATTCAACAACATTAGGCGCATCGTACCCGGCACACATCGCAACACAACTGCTCAGACCCGTCCTCAGTACGGCTTTACCAGACATCATGCCGGAACACGACGAATCGCTTGGCGGCAAAACTTTGTCTCGTAGGTGGTAACTTCTGCCGGCAGCCGATGTTATGGCCTACCACCGAGCAGCGCCCTGCATCTCAATATTCCTACAGGTTCGAAACTAATACAGGTAAAACCACGGAGCGCAGCTAGTAGATGCTATGTTTTTTTTTTATTTTATTTATTTAGGCAATACAATACAGTCTTGTTACAGGTTTTTTTACCATTAAACCAGCCGCGACTTACAAGATATAGTTCGTGGGTTCGACGACCGGTCCTGCACCTCCAGCGGTTTCCCGCGACCTCCACCAGGTCGTCGGTCCACCTTGTCGGAGGCCTACCCACGCTACGTCTTCCGGTGCGTGGTCGTCACTCGAGAACCCGTCGGCCCAATCGGGCATCGTTCATACGGGCATTGTGTCCAGCCCACTGCCACTTTAGTGTTGCAATTCTTCGGGCTATGTCGGTTACTCTCGTACTCATTCCTGATTCGATCGCGCAGTGAAACCCCAAGCATAGCCCTCTCCATTGCCCTTTGAGTGACTTTGAGCCTTCTTATAAGGCCCATTGTTAGCGACCACGTCTCAATTCCATAAGTCATCTCTGGCAACACAAGACTTTTGTCTTGAGACACTGCGGTATTTTGGACGAGAAGCTTCGGGAAGCTACGTATCCCGAAGCTTCCTTGTGTAAATTATTTCATCACCACTGCTCTCAAAACGGCGAAGGAAAACATCGTCAGGAAACTGGCTTGTTCTAGAAAAAACTTCGAAGACATGCGACATCTACCAGCCTGCACTGGACCAGCGTGGTAGATTATGGCCCACTCCTTCTCATCGAGTGGAGGCGTATGTACCAGGAGTGGGGACATTATAGGCTGGACGGTGAAACCACAAATGGTTTGTATTGGTACTGCCGATGTACCTAAACTATAGAATTTAATAATATATCTAAAAGTAATTACTCCGCGGATTTCCAACAAAAATACTTCTGGAGTTCCTTAAAAAGGGCAAAAAATTATATTTAATTAAAATGAAAGTAGATTTCTACGATTTCTGTCTGCGAATGTAATCATCGCGGTTTAAAACCTTACAATTTCCCTGGCAGAATGAAATCTTTTTACTTAGGTAATCAGCATAGACCAAGAAATGGCAAGATGTTCTGTGGTCTTACTGGATGTGCTTGGAAATTGAAGCACTTGTTGTGAACTAAACGAACTTATGTTATAAAAATGTTTCAAATATTACCAGAAATAACATGAATAAAATAGGTTTATTAGAAACAAGCATGACATACAATAAATTTTGTTGTGTCGAGAGTGTTGATCACCTTCATATTTTATTCTCCAACCAGTATTCCTAAACCAAAAAAAACTATTTATAAAAAAATTGAAACCGAAGAAAAAATACACTTAAAAGGAAAAAATATTTAAATATTTTTGTAAAAAGTTTTTATTTTATGCTTTTCAGTGTCTTGGTCGAAATTCGAAAATACTTTATTTTTCACCTCATAACAATAGTGGCAGCCATAACCCATGTTAGAGTAAGTTCTCATCAAATCGAAAAAATCCCTATCTTAAATACTACTAAACCCATTTTGATGAAAATTCCCGAAGTTGAAGAATACTTTTTTTTTTTTTTTAACGAGTGGAAATGCCTTTACGCACCGTACCCGCCGCTAGCTAGGCGACGGGCGTGTGTGGGACTCGCCCGGCCCTGCGTTGAGAGTGTCACGGGATCAGCCCGAAGGTCTTATCGCCGTACCACTCTCAGGGCTTACCGGCCTCCGCCGGTTCCGGCTCCGGTTTCCGCGCCAAGGGAGGATTACCTGGGTACCGGAGTAATCCCCAGACGTGGTGACCAGTGCAATGCTCGTGTGGGAGCTACCCACACACGCTGATCACACTCCGGGGCTAAAGGAGACAGGGGTTCGTCCCCCGCCTTCTTCGCCCCGCCTGTCTAGGCCGGAAGGGAGCGGCAAGAGCATCCTCTTCCCGCTCCCTCTCCGCAGCCTCCTTCTGCAAGAGGGTGGTCTCGCAGAAGGAGGCGGCAGCCTCCCCTGCTCTCTCGCTTTCACCCATGGCTCGCACCATGGTTGCCAGGGGAGAGGCGTCGGCCTCCGAGCGCCGCAACGACGTCGCGGCGCTCGTTTCGCTAGGACGGGCACTCCACCAGGGTGTGCTCGGCCGTGTCATCGAGAGAGTCACAGTGCTTGCAGAGAACAAGTAATGTTCTTAATTTTATTTATTTACTTGTTATTACACATTTCAATGACGCTAAGCAATAAGGTGGGTGGAGGTTTCTCGAAACTAGAAAGAGTTATAAAAAAAAACAGCGCACTGAAGTACTAGTGAACTATTTTCATCATTTTCCCGTTTACGCAAGGTTCTAGTTAAAAGAGTCAAAGAGGAACCTCTTCCAGAATCCCTGCATCCTTGTCTCTGAAGTAAAACGAAAAAGGCGCCGGAAATGATCCTGAGATAGCTTACCCGGACCTACTTCCGACTGCTAACCATGCTGTAGGCTGCATATGCGACGGTTCTCTTTATGGCTATCAATGTGCCTACTACATGAGCTGTGTAGCGGTGTAAAATGGTTTAGTATTTTTTTGTCTATAAAGTCGTGAAAATAAATGTTTCTGAAACTAAACATTTTAAAAGTAGGGCAACACTAAATCTTAGTAAGTACAAGTACATCAAATGTCATCGGCAGTCATCGAATTGTTTTGTGACTTGTTATTTACTGAAATTTGTATTAATTTTCAATTCTATTTAATCAAAACATCGAAGCAATGTGTTAAATATGAGAAAAACAAACCGGAGTGGAGCTCGGGAAATTATTTTTAAAGTTTATCATCAATGATTGTTAGTACATCAAGCTGAACAAAGGAGACGGGCGAAATTGGGCCTGAACTGTACACAAACGAATTACTTATATGTCAATAATTTTCATTTATTTTTTTGTTTTTAATCATTTATCACTAATTCTATTTTCGGCGGAATAAAAAGATAATATTTTATGAAATAATACTGACTTTCTTTACTTTCACTTTTCAACAATGTTACCAGATGAAATGCGAATAGTTAATAAGTTATAATCGATAAATCAAATTATTACAAAGATAAATATAAAATTAAAAATGAATCAGCATATTTCTACAGATTTGGTTTACAAAATCTTTTAATATAAGGTCCTAATAAACTAGCGCGATTTATCATCAACGATTGCATCACTGCCTACCATTAAGCGGGATTGCGGTCAAGCGCTTGTTTATCTAATATATAAAATTCTCGTGTCACGGTGTTCGGCTTTAAACTCCTCCGAAACGGCTCGACCGATTTTGATTAAATTTTTTGTGCTTAACCGGTATCTATGAGAATCGGCCAACATCTATTTTTCATCCCCCTAAATGTTAGGGGTAGTCCACCCCTAAATTTTTTTTTTTATTTTTTAGACAAAATTTTTAATTTCTATTTTTTTATGATACAACATACAAAAATACATACAATCCCCAATTTTCACCCTTCTACGATCAACCCTTATTTTTTAATAGCCATTTTAGTAATTTAATCTATTATTTATATGGCAAAACAACGTTTGCCGGTCAGCTAGTAATTTATAAAAAAAAAGATTAGACCGATTCACCGACCAATCTTGGGATATTGGTCATCGACCACGAAGCTTCACAAACGCTTCATCGAAATTTATATTTTGATAAATTTCGATGAAGTGTTTGCAGCTGCCAAAGCTAGAAAGAAGAAATTTCTATTGTATAACAACTCCTTTTCTCTCTTAGTTATTATTGTTATTTCTTCAGTTATATAAATTATATCCATATATATGCTAGCGACCCGCCTTGGCTTCGCATGGGTGCAACGTTATACTAAATACACTACAGAAAAAACATAGCGGTCCAGCGCGGCTGCGCGCCGCGCGCCGGCTCGGCCGGCCGCTACGACCCGCAAATTTTAAATCTGTAATATCTTCGAAAATACCCATTTAAATCATATGCTGTAAAGCGCCATATAGATCTATATTAAATCACCAATTTATTTAATGTATTTAATTGGGTAATAACTAATGACGCATTGGCTAAAATCGCTTAAAAAATTAGCCAATGACAAAAAATGTTGTTGTGGGATATCCATAAGAGATAGACATATACCATCGTGGATTTTTATGTAGACCTTTTCAATGTAGACAATATTAAGTAAGTACATAACATAATTTGATAAATCTCGTAGGGTTCACCTGCGTTTCACTGCAAACGTGGAAAAAATGTAATTATTTACGACATCACATTAGAAACCTCCAAAAAAAAATAATATTATTTCTCTACTATTTAATGGGCGTTATTATACATATAAATCTTCCTCTTTAATCGCTATCTATTAAAAAACCACATCAAAATTCGTTGCGCAGATTTAAAGATTTAAACATACAAAGAGACATAGGGAAAGAGAAAGCGATTTTGTTTTATAATATTTAGTGATATAGATCCAATAATGTTCATATATGTATATATGATATAGATGCATGTCCTTCATCATATAAAAAATATTGTTTTTTTACTTTCCATGGGGTGACACCACCAAATTCCGCCCCGGGTGCCACCCAAGATAGCTACACCACTGATTCCTAAGACTCGTATATGAAGTGTCGTGTATAAACTGTCTACATAAATCTTTCTCTTAACCTGTGCATCAGAATAATGTTCTGAAGTCATAGTTTCATTTAAAGGATAGTCCCTTGTATCCGTTGTAATTTATATTATTTGTTTACGGATTCAACTGCCACGAAGAAGACCAGTATCTTCATATGTCAACAGAGATTACCCTTTCCTCGGAAATAGTAACTACGTCCCAGCTTAAGGAACCAACGCCTGGGACATCAAATCTAGTATTAAGTCCAAGGAAAAAAAATTGAACGACCGTAATACCTACTAGTTTGAAACAAAAAAAAAATATTGAAAAAAAAACAGGATTTGAAAAATTTTAAACAAAAAGCTAAAAGGATGAAAAAACTAATTATTTTCAATCGCACAAATGCATTTCATTGAAATGGATATATGTTTCATAAGTAGAAAAACATTAGGTACCTAAATTTCCTTACAGTATACAAACTATCCCAAGATCATTTGGAAACATTTTTCAGTGCTATACAGTATGTTAAGAAAACCCTGTCCGACCCGTGAAGGTGTTGTTAGGTATCGATAACTGATTCTACTAATGCATACAAAACCGGGCTAAACTTAAAAAAAAAATCCCCCTAAAAAATAAATATTATTTCGCAAAAAAGATGTAACTTAATAAATGTGCGTTAACCACCCTTCCACGGGCGGCAGGCGGCAGGGCACGCGGCACGTGGTCGCATCGCTATTCGCTCATAATAATATCGGTGTTGTCACTTTTTTTTAAATTACCAAATTTCGTGGAAGTTGGAATTAATTCGCGGGAAAAAAAGATTATTTCAAAATTCATTTGTATTGGTACTATGATGATTACGTAAAATTTTATATTATATTTGGTCATGTGTTTACCTAACCTTTATTATCCTTATGGGTCGGACAGGGTTTTCTTAACATACTGTATAGCGTACAAATTAAAGTGGCAATTGGTTAGAATTAGAAATAGCAGTTTTATCTACTAACAGTACCTATGTCAACAGTAACTAAAATCAATAATTCTTTAAATTATAATAAAATGATAATTTCATATATCTCGGGGTTTGTGGTAAAAAAAAAGATCTAACAAGATTAAGTGTGACGATTGCGTTAAAGTTTGATATCGAAATCATCCGATACATTATGTAAGTGTTTGATAATCAAAAAGGATTTTTCAAAAACAAATAAAGGCTATCTCGCATACCCTTCAAATGACGTAATTAAATTGTGTTGTAGTGCTGAAAGATATTTTAGAGAAAATATCAATTGTGCCCACTGCTGGACAAAGGCCTCCCCCAAAGCTTTCCACGAGGACCGGTCTTGTGCTGCCCGCATCTATCGTTTTCCCGCGACCTTCACCAGGTCATCGGTCCACTTTGTTGGGGGCCTCCCTACGCTGCGTCATCCAGTAAGTACGTGGCCGCCCAGAACCAGAACCTTACTGCCCCATCGGCCATCGGTTCTACGAGCAATGTGCCCTGCCCACTGCCACTTAAGTTTAGCGACTCGAAGAGCTATATCGGGGACTTTGGTTCTTCTGCGGATCTCCTCATTTCTGATTCGAACACGCAGAGAAACTCCGAGCATAGTTCTTCTCAGACATGCCATAATAAAAACCATTTTCCGGTAATTTCAGATGTAAATACAAGTTATTTCAGGCGCAATGCTGATTGAAATTGTTTTAATTAATTATTAATTTATTCCATAATCAAAAATATTTTATTTTGTTATATAAATAATCGACAATGAAATATTTATCGTAAGCCATCGTGGACAACACTAGTTTTCACTCAAACATTGCCATTTATGCACATATTGTATATATTTTTGACACGTTTCAGTCGTTTATGTGTATTTCGTACTTCCTATATCTATGTTCAAAACCGAAGCTTTATGACGGTCATAAAAATAATTATGAGGGTTTGTTTTTACGGTGCCTAAAACATTCTTATGGAAACAACAACTTACTTTCATAAACAATGTTTGACAAGGTCCGACAGTAAATTCCGGACGCTATACGGCGGCTTCCGTACCTAGCTTAGGAAACCTTAGATTTAGATTAAAAAAAAAAATACTGTGTAAAATTTAATTAACTGGGTGGTGAATCTGAAACCTTACCATAAACCCCCAAAATACCCAGACTAATTCAATCTGAGGATCGAAATAGCTTTCCATTTTGACAGTTCAACAACATTCATTACCATGGCCGTACCCAGCTTCTGGCCTTGGGGCAGGTCTTGCCAAGGGGGTGTCAAGCCAGTCCTAGGGAGGCAAGTCAAATTTTTTGAGTGATTGCATGCTGTTTTTTGGCAGTTGCATCGTACATTCACGTACTTCATTACATTATTAACGTTCTTGAGCAGACAAATGTTTCAAACATACAAAGCATTGGATTAGAAACATCCGTCAAAATGGTTCAGATTGTTATTAATAGTGAACGCAATAAGGGTGTAAATTAGGGCGTAATGGGGGTAATGTCCGTTTATAAAAACCAGTGTTTTCAAATTTAAATAATTTTATTTACTTAATCTTATCATAAATAGTTTAACATGCATCCACATATAACTAACATGAAAAATAAGCGTCTTTTATGCTAATCAAAAACAAGTACACGTCGTTAAATAAATATATATATCAAAAGTTCCTGACACTGCAGTGCACTCTGTCGACACACCATACAAAATTGCATTACTTATTCTGAAGAGTGAATTACCAGTAACTGTAATTACGATTCATGAGAAATAAAATAAGTGATATGAACAGTTTTGTCTATAAAAAAAAATATGATTGTCCTAAAACGATAGAATCGTTAGCTTTAGCCAATTCGCACGAATTTACTCACCCGAATTGGGCGCAACGAAACCTTGAAATAACATGTACTCACAATGCAGGCATGACTCGCACAATTTGGGACATTAATTTTGTGCAATGAAGTTAAGAAAAAAATACAAGTTTCATAATATTGGACTCATTCCTTCTGTATACACACGACAGCAGGTCAAGCTACCTTAAACTGCCTTAAACCCTTTAGCAATAAAGTGGAAATCCTAATAAAGAAATATGACAGATTGTAGCTTAACGTGCTGTCGTCTGTACTAGTGTTCTTTCGTTGAGCAAATTCGTGCGAGTAGTTTGCAGATAACAATATAATTCAAAAGTGACGATTCGCCCATTTCGGGCGAGCAAATTCGTGCGAATCAATTAACACCCGAATTGTTTTTAATTTAGCCTGTTAAGTTTTCGAGACAAATAATGAAGCAAGTCTAATTTCTCACTGGTATAAAGGTTTGAACTTATCCTTTTACTAAATGTCATTTAAGAGGAAACACGGTCAGTGGTCGTTAGAGTTCAATCAAACCCAACGTATTTCTGTTTTCTCACTGCTTGAAATATGTTTTTACGTTATACAAATTCAAATTGAATTAGCTAGCGAAACTTCGCGTACGTAACGAGAATCGATATCTTTACAAACACGATAAGAAACTAATAATAACAAAAATATTTATTTACCAAAAACTAATTATACAGATTTGACATAAGGTGGTAGGTCATACATACAAATTATTTTAATCTTCTCGTCTGATTACAATTTAAGTGTCTTCAACAGTTTAATTGTAATCAGATGGGGAGTTTCTAGGCTAGTTTTTAGACTAGAGTGAATAGGTTCAAAATAAACTAGTGCGCTTTACTATTAACGATTGCATCACCGCAAGGCACTAGTTCATAACATAAACAAATTGTTTACGGAGTTTCGCTAGCTAATCTAATTTGACCGTGTACTGTGATCGTATGTATCTACTATCTACCAATGTGTTATCCCAAGCTTTTCTTCTTAATCAAAAAGGCCTTTAAAAGTCAAGTAGGTACCAACGAATATAAGGGTTCTTTTCCCTGTTTAGGTTATGGCACTATCTTACCGGTCTTACCTTCGGCGGCGGTCGGGTGGGCTCGGGCGTTCTCGCGCACCAGTCGGTATTCGGTAAATTTTTTGTTCTCTTTTTGCATTTTGTTTACATTTTTGGCTGTAACGCTATATTCGTTTATATTTTCAAAAAAAAAAAAAATGTTAAGATGTAAGAATACTACGGAAGATGATAATTTCAAGATAAATCAGTTACATATTTTTATGGAGTTTTTTAATGCGTAAGCGTCGGGGTAGCCGCGAAATTGAATTTTTCTTACGTTATTTAGAATTTGCAGGTATGTTTGAAGTAGTGTGTTGATCTATATGGATCTGTAGCCGTAGAAAATATTACGTATAAGAATGCTAGCTGACGAACCACGAACCACGTTTCGCCTCAGAATCAAAACGTACAACTGGCGCCATCTTTTTTTTTTTTTTAATAATTATAAACTAGCGCTTGACCGCAATCCCGCCTGATGGTAAGCAGTGATGCGATCATTGATGGTAAAGCGCGCTAGTTTATTAAGAGCCTATTCACTCCGAAAAACTGAGCGAATAGGAAGGAAGACGGCAGTTGAGCGAGGTGATGCAATGTTAAACCCAACAACACGACCAACGATGTTGCGCCAAAGGGAGATTGATCTGATAACCCTCCACGACCAAACTCCCAACACAACAACATTAGGAGCATCGTACCCGGCACACATCGCAACACAACTGCTCAGACCCGTCTTCCGTACGGCTTCACCAGACATCATGCCGGAACACGACAAATCGCTTGTCGCCATGGCTTTGTCTGGTGGGTAGTAACTTCTGCCGGCGGCCGATCAAAATATGATGTTTTCTTTAGAAATAATACTATTTTTTGTTATAAAAGGTACCTACCCTAAGTCTATACACCTGACCACGTATTTGCAACATTTGAGGATGATTGTTTAAGTGTTATTCAGAGCGGTGCTGACAATACGACAATAAATTAAACATCGCATACCTCAACACATTCTAAGTCTACCCATAAAAATCATATAAATATGTCCATTAGTTTAGTCACAGGAAATTATTTTTAATTTTACACATATTCTACATGATGTACATGTTGATATGGAAGCACTTACACGTTATAACCGCCACATCCTTGCGGTACCAAATTTTAATAATAATGGCGCGAAAAAAGCAAGTCGATACAGGATCACGCTGTCGCCGATCGGAGGTCAGTGAACCCATATTTTTTAAAGCATGTTCTATTCCGTTTGCAATTTTATGCGATTTAGTTTGTTTGAAATATTTTTCATTTTTTTATTTTAGATGCTAGGTTTTTTTCTATGGTTTAGGATTATTCCTATGAACCAGCATTGTTCGTGTTTTCATTTATTGTCGTATTGTCAGCACCACTCTGTATAGTGGGTTACAGAGAGGATAACCTATTCTATAATAATTTATTACAGTTAGAATAATCATACATATTATATCAATACAGCTCTCCAAGTTGTTTGTCTTATAAATGTTACCCCAAACTAGGAATTATATACTACTGTATCGTGAGTGCGTCTGCAAACATTTAAACTGGCATACACAAACAGCCGAACAATCCTTAGGCCATACAAATATTTGTTCAGAGCAGGAATCGAAACCACAGCGCCAGCCGCTCAAATAATGATTTCTCTATTGAACGATTATTTCATGAATTGAGGACTTAATATTGAGTGTTTAAGAGTGTTTACGACGCAGGACTGGCAACGTCGCAATTGAGCGTCATATTTCGTGGTTTTCAATGTTTATTATATAATCGGAGCTATACTTTAAAAATGTGTTTTACTAATTAAAATGAGGTGAAAAGCGTATTAAAGATAATATGTAAATAATGCATTGGAAACTTGCAAGTCGTTATTATCATAGTAAAATATAACTGTAAACATTACGGTCATGGCGACCAAAACGCCATGTTTATAATTACATCATCTGTCTATGGATACATGGATCCTAATTCGACAGGATTAAACTAAAAATGTTATCATCTATCCTTTTCTTAATTAAACTTAAAATTAATTTCCAATTTAAAAAAATGTAAGAAAATTTGAATATCGCGGGTTCCCTGACGCTTTCGGCTTGTGTGAATGTTACAATACATATTTCTATTATTATTTATAATGCACAAGTGTAAAAATATACAGCCGTGTCGCTCTATAGAAACTATTCTTATGACAATATCAAAACACTATGCGGTCCAAAACTTAGCTACGTCTATGTTATATTTTATAGTTGGCGTTTCCGTTCAGAGTTAGCAGCTTTTCTACCCCAAATAATCTACCCTACGCGGAAACATCTGTTCGAGAATCCGTCATAAGGTAAACGGATTTTTTAAGGCTTAGGATGCATTCTCGAACATACGCATTTGGTATTCAGCTTAGGTTAGATAAATGGAATAACCATATTTCGTCGCTTAAGTTCTAACACCGCGTAACTCAAAATAATGAACTTTTGAGGAGACTAAAAAAACTGTCTAAGTTTGTAAATAATAATATGTAATATTTTTTTGTTTGTTTTTTTTTCGAAATAACGCGCCATCATTGGTTTAATCGCTTATTTGCGATTGGTCAAATGACGCGTCTTTCGATTCTTTATCCAATGACATGCATAACACATTTTGACCATTTTTTTGAGTTCCGCGGTGTTAGAACTTAAGCGACGATTTAAGAGTAGATTTTAAGATATTTTTTTTTAATTTTAGTTAGATACCAGCCGTACCAACGGGTGCCGTATTACCCAGCCGAACAACCCGTGGCCCAGTGTGGCTATCATGAATTTTCATTACGAGACTATTATACGCATCGACCGCGTTTGGCGCTCTCTTTGCATCTCGTTTGCTTTGCTGGTAATTTATTATTTTGGCGTGGCTAGCTGGCATATAATAAATAAATTCATTATTATTGTTTTTTCTTGTGTTCATTACTGTACAGTCAGAAGCAAAAATATGTATACATTGCCAAGGCACCAAAAATAAGTAAACATCTTCGACTTTAAGACGAAGTGCTCAACTTGAGGAGCATAAAATTGTAGCCACCGGTTCACATCATAAATATGTATACGCTCATTGCTTCATTAAATTATGCCCACCACGAAAGGAATAATACTATGTACCTACATAGTATTGTTGTGCCCCTTGGTTCGTCCGTAATGAGATCCTCCACCTTGATCTCAAAATCCCCATCATCCAGCAGTTCATGAAGCGTCTTTCCAAACGCTTCTTTGACACTGCCGCCAAGCACCGCAATCCCCTGATAGTAGCGGCTGCTAACTTTACCCCCTCCACCATCTCCAAGCTTCGCCACCCAAGGCATGCCCTCACAGACCCCGATGACCCCATAACCCTCCTCCAAGAGGCCAATAGGGCCAGCACAACACACAAAAAAAGACCCACCTACCGACCTCGCCGCCGAGGTCCATCGCTTACTATGTACATAGTATTGTTCCTTTCGTGGTGGGCATAATTTAATAAAGCAATGAGCGTATACATATTTATGATGTGAACCGGTGGCTACAATTTTATGCTCTTCAAGTTGAGCACTTCGTTTCAAAGTCGAAGATGTTTACATATTTTTGGAGCTTTGGCAATGTATACATATTTTTGCTTCTGACTGTACCTACAGAGTATTGTATAAAGTCATGTGTGTTTTTTTAATAAACAGACAGCTGTGCTGCTGGGGAGTTGGTTCCGCCACTTCTTCTTCCAAGCAAAAGCACGGATGGGCGTTTTGGGGGACTGTCTTATTTAATACTGACGTTCAAAAAGTGCTGATTCTTAGCCTTCTTCTTCAGCCTATAAATGTCCACTGCTGGACAAAGACCTCCTCTAAGGCTTTCCACGATGACCGGTCTTGTGCTGCCCGCATCCATCGGCTTCCCGCGACCTTTACCAGGTCATCGGTCCACCTTGTTGGGGGCCTCCCTACGCTGAGTCTTCCGGTCTGTGGCCGCCACTCCAGAACCTTACTGCCCCATCGGCCATCGGTTCTACAAGCAATGTGCCCTGCCCACTGTCACTTAAATTTAGCGATCCGAAGAGCTATGTCAGTGCCTTTGGTTGCTGATTCTCAGCCTGATTTGAATGACTTCTGATTTTGATTGGTTGAGAGTTTTTACAACCTTGAAGCGGGCCAATCGATGAGTCAAACGCGCTCGATATCGACAATCGAGTCTTTGTAATTAAAACTCATGTTAGCCACACTGGTGGGGTATTCAGATACCTCCGATTAAACTGAAATCGGATCCCAACGTAATTAGGCTTTTCCCGTTTACGTTAGGGTCTAATGTTTTCAATATACTTCTGAGCTACAGTATTTATAATAGCTTTTTTCAAGACTTTTTCCTTTTAGTCAACTGCTAACTAAAACAAAACCACACGCCTCAGTAGTGTGCAGTTTTTGTGCCAGCAAGTGTAAATTACCCTCACTAATATAAAAATTCAATGTGAAATAACCATCGACATAATACTAATGGACGTGCTTTAGAGATGAGATTTGTGGCACTGTGGTCACCAGACATCATGCCGGAACACGACAAATCGCTTGGCGGCAAGGCTTTGTCTGGTGGGTGGTAACTTCTGCCGGTGGCCGATGTTATGGCCTACCACCGACAAAAAGAGAGGAAACGGAGTTTCGGACTATCTTTATCTCTCTCAAAATCATCAATCATCTATGAGGAAAGAGATAGCGCTAGACTAAAAGCATAGGTCATCTTTCTCACTCTTTTCAGACCAAAAAATTACTGCCGGTAATACGCGTATGGTAAGTCCATTAATATATCTCTATGGAGATAACATCCTTCTTAATATTGCACGAATCTTACTTATAGGCCACTTAAACTATAAACAGTCATAAATTAAATATTAATTACTAATAAAAATTATTAAAAACTTTAATAATATCGTTGTAAAGCAAAGTAATGGCAAGAATTAGCATCACTAGATATATATTTTTAATGATTAAGAAAATAAAACAACAATCAATTAAAAAATAAATAATAATGAGTATTAATGGAATGAAGTTAATACCTACTTCCAATTTTTTTTAAATGATTGTCTTTTGTTACACTTCAGTGCAAAAAATTAGTTTTTTTTTTAATTCAAATTTTAACCTACTTTTAGTTAGTAAAGCAGTTTTAATTATTTACATATCGATATCTTTTATGTTACGTACAAAATCGTGAACTTTTATTTTGTCTCACTTTGGAAAGCTTAAATAGCAATGACTCGATTTTTTCTGACACAAACCCCTCTATTCATAAACGTTGCTTAAAGTTAACTAGTGATTAGTGACTTTTATCCATACATTTTTGACGTTTTAACGTCACTTAACTTTAATCATCGTTTATAAATATACACCATAGTGTTTAAGGGGTTTATTCATAAACGATGATTAAAGCTGTGACGTGCAAACGTGAATAAAGGGGATAGTGTAGCAAAAATTCATGCTTGTGGATTAGATCCATGATCGGGTACAGTGAACAACGGATGTCTCGCCAAATTGTCTTCATTACGGGGCATTTTAGAAAAACATTAGAACATTTTCGTTTCAAATAAATCCTAATTATAAATTCACTGTCAGGGAATGTAATTGAAGTCCCACAGTAAAGTAAAATCATTTTATATCTATTTCTATATTAATAAATCTAATGCGAAGACAATTTTAATCCCCCTTATTCATAAACGCTGCTTAAAGTTAACTAGTGATTAGCGATTTATTAAATATACATTTTAGACGCTTGCAGGTCACTTAACTTTAAAAATCGATTATGAAGAAACCTCTTAAACACTGTGGTGTTTATTCATAAAGGATGATTTAAGTTAAGTGACGTTTAAAGGTTAAAAATGTATGGTTAAAGAATCGCTAATCACTCGTTAACTTTAAGCAGTTTTTATGAATAAGGGGGATTATGTTTTACTAATGATTTCTAATAAAAAGAAAACATACAAGCTTTTCCTCATTATCCATAAACAATGCTTAAAGTTAACTACTGATTAACCATGCATTTTTGATGTTAGCAAGTCATTTAGTTTTAATATTCGTTAACGAATAAACCCCTTAAACACTATGGTGTTTTTTCATAATCGAATATTAAAGTTAAGTGACGTGCAAACGTGAAAAATGCATAGTTAAACATAAGTTAATCACTAGTTAACTTTAAGCAACGTTTATGAATAAAGGGGTTTGTAAATAACGCTTCCTAAGTTAACAACTTCAATTTAGCATTTAAATTGTATTTATTGTAGTTAACATGCTCTATATCAAAGAGAATTCAATTCTATTCAAACACTAACACTTTTCCGAGAATTTTTTAGTAAAAAATTATAAATATTAGGAAAGTAAATTTCGTAAAAATCTAAGATCAGTCGTAAAACTATGGTTTTGGCGATAAAACTACAGATTATCGCGCACTTTGTGAGATTCGCATACAGGAAGTGTGATTTCACAGAGTTACTATATAAATAACAACTAGGTACAACGATTGCTATTTATCAAACGAATGATTTAAAAAAAAAAACATCATTGTTTTTGTTTTTACAAGAGATTTTTACACAATAATGATAATGCCTTAAAATTTACACTCTACGTGATATATCCTTATCTTTAGCAAAAATGTTAATTTCGCAAACGAGCTCAACAAAATAACTGTTCAAAAATAAAAAAGTCCTAAAACTTTTTGCGAAATCGACATATTTTTTTTTTTATTACAATTTATCCGTGTCCTTATTCTAATATCTGTCAAAATAAAATTCGGTGCGCTCTATTCGGATTTTCGCAGCAAAATCTTTACATCGGCTAAAAAAAATAAAAATGCATAATGTATACATTTATTCGGCCGCATGTGTAATTTCCATATTTTAGTGTAGTAGAAAAAATATTATTAATAGCCATTTTGTATCTTTAGCTTTATAGGCCTATCCATTCATCTTCCTTGACGAATCAATTGTACCAAACCTACTTTTTTATCCTATAGACGTCCACTGCTGGACAAAGGCCTCTCCCATGGGTTTCCACGATGACCGGTCTTGTGCTGCCCGCGACCTTCACCAGGTCATCGGTCCACCATGTTGGGGTTAAGTTATTGACCAGTGTGTGTTGCCAGTGATGACTTACGGAACTGAAACGTGGTCGCTCACAATTATAAGCCTCATACGAAGGCTCAGAGTCACCAAACCTAACAGTGTATGGTATTTTAAAACCGTCATTTAATGTACCAGTAATTTAATATCACGAAATGACGGAACTGAAGCGTGGTTGCTCACAATGGGCCTAATACGAAGGTTCAGAGGCACGAAACCTAACGCTGTACGGTACAGGCGACAGCACAGCAATCTACTACAGTCTGTCAGATTTTTTCATTGAATTTTCAACTTTATCTTTAAAGTAGTAAGCCTCAAGGTTTATCGGAAGTTTCAGGTAGCTTGACCTGCTGTCATCCGTACTTTAAAACCGTCCTTATAATGTGCAGTAATTTTATATCACGAAACGACGTCCTTGCTTGTGGTCAGCAAGTGTACGCACACTGTTTGAATGTGTGCGTAAGCGTAAGAGCTCTGCTCCAATCTCAATGTCGTTCGAGTCATGGGCAAAGACAGCAGTGTATTTATACAACATATTTTTTTGTTTTTGCGAGACCCGAAATTTTGCCCATTATTTTTAAGTAAAGAATCTATGTACAAAATTTGAATAATATATAATGGAAAACCACAAAGTTATGAGCTTGTTATTACTTGGTTGTCCCAACAAAAATATGGTGAAAGCTTCGCTCGGGCGGGCGAGCGCGGTGCATTGACCTTTGGCGTCAGCTGTTGGCCGCGCGCAAGTACTATGATCTACCGTAAGCTGCATGCGCGCGCTCGGTATCTACACTGCAACAATTTCTTATGTGTATTTGGGAAAAAAATATAACATGGTGTAAAAATTATCGGAATAGATTAAGTTGCTTATTCTGAACAAACTATATTCAGGTTTCGTATAAACAAAAAATAAACGTTGTATACTTATAAAAATACAATAGTAACTATTTCCTCTAGATGGCGTTTTCACTTATCAAATGTTCGTTGCAATCCGAGTGTAATGTCACTGCAAGACACACCGTCCCAAAAGAAACTTTGGGCTTCGGGAATGATCGGCTGTCTTCGGAAACAGAACTTACAGTCGCTTCAGTAAATTTACCTCTAATATTGCATCACTGGCCAAATTAAAGTGACCTTTATTCTCATTCAAATAAGGTAGCTGCCATTGACAGTGAGAGTTGATTTTCTAGGAACCAAGCTCCAAACTACTATTGAAAAATACATTTCATTCGGTACCATTTAATATCCAGTCTCTAACTGGACGTAGTTATGCAAAATGGATCCAGCCCCAAAAACTTGTTTTTGAGAAGATAGAGTTTGAAGTAAAATTGATATATTAAAATAACATGACAGTAGTTTGTTGTCCTGTACTTTTTTGCGGTTTGGATATTTTTTGCATATACTCAAGTTGATTTGTAGATGCTATTTATGACAATAACTCAAAAAAACGATTTTTATGGGTTGGATCCATTTTTCATAACTACGTCCAACTTATCTAGGATTTACAACGATAGTTCACTTTGTATCTTATAGCTAACGGTATAAGGGTCAATATTTTTACATTTTATAATTAAACATCTCACTGAGTCGATTTCCTTAATATTTATCGTTATTGGAAAATTGTACGGATTACTACGTGCTTATAATTATTTTGAAGCCAAGGTCAAAGTCAGTTTTTGCCAAAGAATTTCGACATGCCTAGCGATTTTCACATATATCGTCATACTGTTAAAGTCCAAAATCGATTGACATGTAA
The DNA here is from genome assembly GCA_037179545.1 of Sesamia inferens. Classification (NCBI taxonomy): domain Eukaryota; kingdom Metazoa; phylum Arthropoda; class Insecta; order Lepidoptera; family Noctuidae; genus Sesamia; species Sesamia inferens. The sequence continues at coordinate 6,176,794 of CM073935.1, read as the reverse complement.
AATAATAATTTCAAATGAAGAGAGATTGATTAATTAATGAAATATAACTGCATAGTTCTAGCGATTCCTATTCAGTAAAAGAACACAGAAAAATATGGGACTTGAGGAGTAATTCTGGTAAGTTGAAGATGGTTCACATTCTTAATTTGTCAATATTATCTCTTATTTTCCTAAATAGTTTTTGACATTTGTTTGGCGCCGAGTTGAGCTTGCGTCGCCTGCGCCTATAGTCGTGGTGGACTAGTGGTTAAATCACCAGCCTCTGAAGTATGAGTGTGGGGGTCCAGGTCACGCAAGTACCAATGTAACTTTTCTAAAGTTATAATGTACTTTCTAAGTATATCTTGAACACCAATAACTGATTATAAGGTGAAGGAAAACATCTTGAGGAAACCTAGACTTTTCAAGTCTGAAAGCGCCAACCCGTAATGAGCAAGCGTGGTAATTACGCTCAATCCTTCTCTGTATGAGAGGAGACCTGTGCCCAGGAGTGGGACGATAAAAGGTTGATGATGTTGAGGCTACGATTAGATTTCAAATGTTTTTTTTTTTTCCATTACTAGTGTTAGCCAATAATAATCTATACTAATATAAATTGCTGAAGATTTTGTTTGTTTCTTTGAACACTCTAATCTCAGGAACAACTGGTCCGATTTGATTTTTTTTTTTTGCGTTGGATAACCGATTAATCCAGGAAGGCTTTAGGCTATATAACATCACGCTGCGACCAATAGGAGCGGAGCATATAAAAAAAACATATCGAAACTTACACGGGTGAAATCGCGAAGCACAACTAGTATGGTAATCGAACGTGGTTTTTGAGACCTGTGCCCAGCAGTGGGACGATAAAAAAGTAGGTGATGAGATGAGTCTGCGACTAGACTTCAAATGTTTTTCGAGGATTGGCCGTCCATAATATGGTGGTAACAAGTTTCCACTCGTCTCCGGGCACTAGGTGATGAGTCTTGGCGCGTGTAGTCCGTACAGCCGTCTCGCGAGCGGCGGACGGTGTCTGGGCTCGTGGTCAGCGTGCGGCGCCCAGTCCTGCAGACGTGGGCCGGCCGCCAGCCGGTGTGTGAGGCGGTGAGCGATGCTGAACCCACCCGAGCCCTCCAGCTGGGTCAGCACGATTATCACTTGCCTGTGGGGGTAAAGGGGGTTTTATTTACTACCCATACGCAAGGGCCTCCCGCGTCATTCACCAGGTCATCGGTACACCTTGTTGGGGGCCTCCCTACGCTGCGTCTTCCGGTACGTCTAAGTCTTTGACCAGTGTGTGTTGCCAGTGATGACTTACTGAACTGAAACGCGCTGCTGCAGTAATTACTATTACTACTTACCTATGTAAAGGAGGAACAGAGTCTATAGTCTTAAGTTCGCCTCGAGTAGACACGACGTTGTAGCTCTCTTGGCAGTCACATTTCACGTGGATCCACTTGTCTGTGTGACGGTTTTCTACCATCACCACTAAACCGGCCCAGCCCTGAAACAAAATTTAATTAAGTAATATTTCCAAATCTGATTGCAACAAATCATTCTGTCATTTTTATCACAGTGCCTATATGTATCCTAGCTCACTTTTTTTTTCTTATTTATTTATGCAGGGTTTTAATCTATACAGATTATGCCACCCTCATCGTTACAACTCAACCTTATTGACTTATGTACAACTAAAACTTACATTCTTACATTAGCTCTGCGATGGATACCAATATCCACGAGCCTGTACAGCATCCTGGCTGCTTCCGAAGTAGGAGCAGCAAGGACGCTGTTACATACCCCAATTTCGCACATTTATTAAGAGCTATAAATAAATCTTGTCTTTCCGGCTCATTGCGGATACATTCCCTGATTACATGGTAAACATCTTCAGTCACGTTGCATTCCACACAATTTGGTGACCCGACTTTACCCAGTAAAAAAGCAAATTTATTTATGGGTATGTGTCCGGAGCGAAGTCGCAGAGCTGTTGTGATTGTCTGCCTTCCCATATTGGCACTGTCTAGCTCACATTTTACTACGGTAACTTTAGCTATCACAATGACAGGACACATTATAATGTTACAGACTACCCATTATCACTATAACGTTTCAATAACAACTATATGGCAAGTCTATGGTCATAAACAAGTTATAGAATGTCAAAAGTCGGTGACTATCCTACTGAGACACTACAGACACAGTATTGACAAGTTGTTTATTTTACAGAATTGGGGCCCTGTTCAGATCGCTATAAAAACCAGCCAATAATGTTCCCACTCTTGGGACCAGAATTGGGGCACTGTTCAGATCGCTATAAATAACCAGCCAATAAGTTCCCACTCTTGGGGCCGTGTTCAGATCGCTATAAATAGCCAGCCAATAATGTTCCCACTCTTGGGACACAGGCCTCCTCTCGGTGAGATGATGAAATAATTTACACAAAGTAATGCGCCTGATGGGGTTTGAAACCTACAACTTGTAAGTCACGGGCATATTCTAACTAGGCTGCCGCGATTCTGCTTAAATTTAATTAAACTAGTGCGCTTTACCATCAACGACTGCGTCACTGCTTACCATCAGGCGGGATTGCGGTCAAGTACTAGATTATTATTTATAAAAAAAACTGTTTCAGGGTCCACAGGATGCGGCAGACGAGTTCTACACAGTCTTTTTTAAGACAGCCTCTTGAACCACATCATTTATCATTGTTTTGATACGCATTATTGTGTTTCGAACACATTACTCGTAACTCCTAGTATATTGCGCTCTGTTGATCATTGGCAGGCCATGAGAAATCTTCAGAATAAAAATGTTAGAATAATAATAATACAAAACCAACAGTCGTGGTAAGGTCCAAGTATGAGCGCGCGGATTCGATTCTAAGTCAGACAAGTACCAATATAACTTTTCTAAGTTATATGTACTTTCTATGTATATAGAAAATAGAATACTTTTTATTATGTACACCATATATATATATAACAGAACATAAATATAAAGATTTTACAAAGGATGACACAATGGGTGGCTTGTATCTTGGACACCAATGATTGATAACAAGGTGAGGAAAAACATCTTAGGAAACTTAGACTTTCAAGTCTGAAATCCCCTACCCGCATTGAGCAAGCGTGGTCACTACGCTCACCCCTTATCTGTATGACAGGAGACCTGTGCCCAGCAGTGGGACGATAAAAAGTTTGATGATTAACAATACAGTACCTTAGTCAAGTAGTAAGCCGTCATTCCCTGCCTGCCTTCATGTCTTTGGCCCCTCGCTAGCGTGAGTCCAATGATAGCATCGGCCAGGATGTGTGGGTGTAACGACGGTCTCTCTACCGACAGTGGCTTGGACGAGTGCGCGGCTAGGACATGGCGCGGCCAGGCCGAACTGTCGGCTAGTTCTAGCCCGGTATGCCAATGATTAAATGCGAGGCAGACTACAAGATAGAAGCCTTTTTCTAACATTTTGTGGCAGCCTACGAAGCCGCGGACCTGGGAATAAAACAATTGTTTAAATATTATATACTAAGCAATCACTCGCACATATAATTCTATTATATTTGGGCAAATAAACGATTATTATTAATAAAAACTTATCATAAATGTAGGGAAATTATAGGTTTTAAACAAATTGAGGCTTAGATCAGACTGAACACTGTTGAAATTACTAGAATAGGGTATTTGACTAAAAAAAACTAATAAGTCCGTCAGTCAGATTTCCAAAAAATAATAGACACGTATTTTTTCTTTTTTCATATAAACAAAAAGTGAAGGAGATACAGTGCGTTGAAAACTCGTGTGACGTCACTGCACGCTACACTTTTTAGAGAGCAGTGACGTCACCAGCCACCACTCCTGATCTTTGAGGCCTTTTATAGTTGTCAATTTTTATTGATTTGATAAAACAAAATATACGTATCCAATATTTTTCTATAATCTGAATGATGGACTAAATAGAATTTTTTTTTAACCAGGAAACATGCCTATTGCCTCTCTGTTGATACACGCCGGTTGCGAGCACTGCGCACTTCAACAACACCAATAAATAATATCTATTAGTGTGTCCTAAGGCCATTCAGATTTTAGTTTTTTTTTTTTTGTTTCCAAATTCCAGCTAGTGGACTGCTTTCGCCACTTTGCTTTACATTTCACTTGGTTATCAGTTTAAACCGCATTTGACTCTCATTATAACATCTTCTTCATCGAACAGTTTTGCCAGCGGCGGGGTTTCCGTCTGATTACAATTTAAGCGTGTTCAAGGCTAGAGTGAATAGGCTCTTAATAAACTAGCGCGCTTTACCATCAACGATTGCGTCACTGCTTATCGCCAGGCGGGATTGCAGTCAAGCACTAGTTTATAATTTTAATAAATATGTAGTACTTTTTACACACGTCACACGTGTCGCAAGTTCGATTGCCGCACGGAACAAATACAGGCTGTATCTGACATCGTAACGCAAACTTCGCAAAAAGGCTAGACCTCATGCTACTAACAAAATTATGATAGTTATTTATATCGTTAATGAGCGGTTACAGAAATCACAGTGTTTAAAAAATGTGTTGGCTCGGCCATTGAACGTTGCAAGCGAGCCGCCGCGCGTATTTTTGGGTATGATGTTGACCCCTGATGTGAACTCTATTAAATCAGCTGATAGGATAGTTTTTAGAGTTTTGTTCACATTGCGCTTTTTTGTGTAATTAGCGAATTAATTAATTTTTCCTTTAAAATCTTATTGGGTTATAAAAGTATAGCAATTATGAACGGTTTAAAATGAAAAAAAAACTGCACATTATCTTTTTTTAATCACGAAGAATTCCACCACTGGGGTTTTTTTTTTGCGAACACGCCACACTTTTTCCCACCCACTGCAACTCCTGAAAGCCAGAATCAACAGTGGAGACCGCCAGAAAAACGCCGAGCAATGAAGCTCGACGAGTCCCGGAGAAAAGATTCAACTGTCTTGGGTCCCGCAACGAAATTAATCAGAAAGGAATAGCGGAGGAGTAAGAAAGAACAGAACCACTGGGGGGTTCAGAATCATGTACTGGATCCATGGTACTCGATTGCGCGTCGATATCAGAGACACCCTTTATTTATATGGCCTACAGGTAGTTGTTCCGGATCTGACACCTCCACGATACAATAAAAATTGAAAAAAATAATAATAATAATAAACGTTGATTCTTACCTGTCTCTTGCTGTGCGCTACTAATTTCCCGACTTGCGCGCTGGGTCCCGACTTTGTGCGGAACACAACGACACACAAATCCAACTGTGACCGTTGGCTTTTTGCTGAATTTCTGCAATAAAAAAATACTATTGAGTTGATTTATATGGCATTTTATTTACATTAAGTACATTTTTTCAGCACACGATTTCTTTTTTATAAGTTATAAACTAGTGCTTGACCGCAAAACCGTTTGAGGTAAGCAGTGATGCAATCGTTGATGGTAAAGCGCGCTAGTTTATTAAGAGCCTATTCACTATAAAAAAAACTGAGTGAATAGGAAGGAAGATGGCAGTTGTTGTATGGTAAAGCCAACAACACAACCAACGATGCTGCGCCAGAGGGAGATTGATCTGGAGATCCTCCACGACCGAACTCCCGTCACAACGTACCCGGCACACAGCGCAACACAACTTCTCAGACCCGTCCTCCGTACGACTTCACCAGACATCATGCCGGAACACGACTATCTTACGTTCCTTATCTTTTGATTTTTAAACAATCTTATGCAGAAGTTTTAGCGACGAAATTATGTAGCACAGGAAAAGTTGGGGAATTGGGTGAAGTGAGCTAAAAATTGCGCTGTCAATAGTGTAAATATTTTAAGCAAGCATTTTTAATTCCTTAGCATTATTGGGAATGAAAGCATTTTCCACGGTGAGCTTGTTGCAGAATCACACTTCTGTAGCGCGCCGATGTCCCGGCCAGCGTGGTTAATTACTCCGTAGAGGGGGCAATTGCGCTAAATTAATTCAACCAAAACACCTGCATCGCAACCAAACCAAAACTTCAGTTATTTTTCGTATCGCGCTAACCTTTTGACACATGGTTCAACCATAACTGGATCACAATTGGAACGTCACATCGAATGATCAAAAACAAAAGTCATTTATTCAAACTAGGCTGAGAATCAGCACTTTTTGAACGTCAATATTACATAAGACAGTCCCCCAAAACGCCCACCCATCGACACTTCCTAGTGCTTTCGCTGGGAAGAAGTGGCGGAGGAAACTCCCCAGCAGAAAACACTTAAACAACTCCTAAAATGAATGCCATAACTATAACTCGCGCGAGTTAAATGTGCGCCTCGCTGGAATGCGGCCCCTCTCCCGCTTCCCCGCGCAGCGCCCCGCGTTCGCCTTAAGCGATGAGTAGCGATAGCATCTTTGTTACAAATGTCTTAATACAGTTTAAGTCCCCTGTTGTTATTACTCGTTTCTGTAGAGTTTTTGCTTTGTTAAGCTACTTTTTTATTGAGTTTGTTTTTGTTTTTTACATTTTCGACGCGTTAGTGAAGCCTGTTGGTTGCACCAACATTATATTTCAGTCCATTTGTATAAATTTAATTGCAAAACTTCATGAGTAAAATGATTTAGTACACTTGACCATCAAAACGACCTTTTAATAACATAAACAAATTGTAATCTATATTTTTTTTAACATAACTCTCATTTTTTTACAAATGGTACCGTCCTAATGACGTCACAGAGCGAAGTGCATATTTAATTCGCGCGAGTTGTACTGCTACTGTGATATGCAATTACCTAGCTGTCAAGACTTACCTTTGTCCCTCTTGAAAGAGTGTGAAGTCTACCTCGGTGGGTTGGCTGGCAGTGAGGAGCAGGCACGTGAGGTGGCGCGTGGAGGACATGGGCGGGAGAATACCGGCCAGGCGTACCTCGTGCCACCCCACACGGACCTTGCATATGTCTATGCAGTCGAAGTACCTGTAGTAAAAGGTTGATTTCATAAAAATAAAGAACAGCGTTTCCCAAAGTTTGTTCTACTGTGACCCGGTAAATTTCATACTCCTCCTTCGTGACCGACTTAAGTTTTTGAATCTAACTAAAATCGGTATAAGGTAAATTAAAAAGACGTGGTGACCTAGGGGTTAAAACATCAGCCTCTCAAGTATGAGTGTGCGGGTTCAATTCCAGGTCAGGCAGTACCAATGTAACTTTTCTAAGTTATATGTACTTTCTGTTTGTTAGTATATCTTGGACACCAATGACAGATTACCATTTGATTGACAGAAACCTGGACTGTATGTCTAAAAGCGCCAACCCGCATTGAGCAAGCGTGTTGATTACGCTCAATCCTTCTCTGTATGAGAGGAGACCTGTGCCCAGCAGTGGGATGATAAAAAAGGTTGATAATGATGATGGGTATAGCACATAGGTTTTTTTTTACAAATAGTTCTCCACATTTTACCGTCACATGGGCTTGCAAATGTTCACAATTCAAAATTTAAACTGCGGAACTTTGGGATTACAAGGAAAATTATATAAATTTTTATTAAAAAGATGTCAAAGTCACATTAGTAAGAATTTAAGTAATTCCAAACAGAAATATATTACAAAATATATCAAAACAGGGTCACAATAACTATGCCAGAAAGTGTAGGCAGTACTTCAATCAAACAAGTGAAACATCATCAAGAAAATCGTCAATTGTATAATAAATCTTCATAATTAAAATGTCATTTAGCACTTTTTTAAATTTCACTATTGTCAAATGTTTAATAATATTTGGAACCCTATTATACAATATGTAAATAAAACCCTATCCGATCGTGAAGGTATTGTTAGGTATCGATAACTGATTCTACTAATGCCCGCAAAGCTGGGCTACACTTAAAAAAAAATCCCTTAAAAATAAATATTATTTCGCAAAAAGAGGTAACATAATACATGTGCTGTAGGCAAACCATGCGCGGGCGACGGGGGGCAGGGCACGCGGTACGTGGTCGCATCGCTTATGATAATACCGTCAAAATGGTGTCGTCACTTTAAAAAAAAAATACCAAATATCGGGGAAGTTGGAATTAATTCGCGGGAAAAAAAGATTATTTCAAAATTCATTAGTATTGTTACTATGACGATTACGTAAAATTTTATATTATATTTGGTCATGTGATTATCTAACCTTTATTATCCTTATGTGTCGGACAGGGATTTCTTTACATATTGTATATGCGTGGGGCAACACCAAAAAACTTTTTCGCATTAATGCGGTTTGACATTTCACTTGACACTGTTGATCAACGTATTGAGTCCGTATTGGATTTCTTTTGACTTCTGACATTTTTTTTTTTAAACAAATGTGGGTTACACTTCAAAAAATAAAGCCGTTTCCAATACACAGAGTGGTGCTGACAATACGACAATAAATGAAAACACGAACAATGCTGGTTCATAGGAATAATCCTAAACCATAGAAAAAAACCTACCATCAAAAATAAAAAAATGAAAATTTCAAACAAACTAAATCGCATGAAATTGCAAACGGAATAGAACATCCTTTAAAAATATATGTTCACTGACCTCCGATCGGCGACAGCGTGATCCTGTATCGACTTGCTGCTTTCACGCCGTTATTATTAAAGTTTGGTACCGGAGGATGCGGCGGTCATTAACCCGTAAGCGCTTCCTTACCAACATGTACATCATGTAGAAAATGTGAAAATGAAAAATAATTTCCTGTGACTAAACTAATGGACATATTTATATGATTTTTTAAGAGTAGACTGAGAATATGTTGAGGTACACGATGTTTAATTTATTGTCGTATTGTCAGCACAATTTTGTATATAAACAAGACATTATTAAAATTTTTAATGACGGAAAATGGGGAACACAGCTAGCTATCTGTCGTCTTAAGGCCACGCATTGACCTGATGCATCGCTTTTGCAACCTAAACACCAGTCCCACATCAGTAGACTGTGGCCAGAAAATATGCCATAACGCAAAACAGATGCAACTAATCCATGGTATGCAGTTAAAAGTGCCTGACTGTTAACGTACTTTGAAAGTTGAAAAAGAGCATATGCGGATTTGCCGAGTTTTTTACACAGTTCTTCAACATACTGCTTCCAGGTGAGTTGGCTGTCTATAGTGATACCTAAGAACTTAGCCGTATTAGCCTCTTTAATATCGCGCGGCGGGTATCCAGCCGGCGGCCCAGGCTATCGTACTCACTTGAGCACGTCGTCGAAGCTGATCCAGAAGACGCCCTGGTCCCTGTCGACGTGGTGCGCCGGCTTGCTGGCCCGCAGTGCGTCCCTGGCGGCGGGTGTCCAGCGCGTACAGCCGGCGGCCCAGGCGCCTCGCCACGTGTAGTGTCCCCAGGGGTTGCGCAGGCGCAGCAAGCGCGTCGGGGCCGACAAGGGGACGTTGCCTGTGGGGGAACAAACTACGATACATTACAAACTAAATCGACGAAAACAACCAAGTGAAAGTACAGGATTAAATTTGTCGGAAACGACCATTGCAGGAATTATGGCAGATAAGCACTCCAGGCCGTATCTGGAGCGGTTCTGCCTCAAAATCGCTAAAATATGTATTGAAAGGAATAGGACGAGGGGCAGCGCAGCCCCGCGACTGCCAACGGCGGGAATAGCCTAAAATAATGATTGTATAGAAGTATAGAATAAGATTAGTACATAAGAAAATGTATAAAAAAGATAAAAGAAAGTTGACAAAAATGATAAAAAGAATATATATATATATATATATATAGATATAAAAAATATGACAAGACGCAACGGGAAAAGAGCATCCCGTAAAAAATAGACAAGCCGCAAAAAAGTAAGGCGGGAAACAAAACTGCTGAAAAAACGAAAGGCAAAAAAGATTTCTTGCCATGCAAGGAGGGAAAAAAAAGGCAAATTAAAAAAAAAAAAAAAAAAACAAGTGAAGATTACATTAGATTATTATTTACACTATGTTATATTTTTTCCAAAATGAAGGCATGACAGAGGTTATATCGGATCATAATGTACTAGGGCCCCGCTAGGCCGCGCCGAGGCCGTGGGAGGTAGACGTGAGCGGCGAGCGACGCCTTGCCAATATCTTTGTATGGACAACCAGGTAATATAACAAGCTCATAACTTTGTGATTTTTCATCATAGCTTTTTGAAATTTTGTACATAAATTCTTTACATAATAAATTCTAGACCCGTGTTTCAGGTTATGAACCAAACAAACTTATAAACCAAACAATGTTGATTGAAAAATGTAGATTGGTCATGTAGTTCCCTTGATAGCTCACTAGTTGAAACCACTGTCTCTGTCGGGATATTGTTCTTGTGGTCGGTCGTATTATACTCACCATTCTAGTGTTATGATTAAATCTAAGTATACCAAATTAATCATATATTATTTTCGCCCAATCCCAACAAATACGATACCCCTCGGTAAGACTTATTGTCAGCCAATTTATATATTGAACTCAAATGGATGCCCATTCGCCAGAGAAGAAATTTGCGCGCCTTGACCACGCCTTTCTCCCATCTTAACTCACCCACTCCTCTCTCTTCACACACTAAGACCTGCGTTCTGCTAAAAATCTACTCTTAGTCTGCCCTTCACATACGTCTGACTTGTATGCAGAGCAGAACAGAGCAGAGCTGGACAGATATTCATAGTAAAAATCCAGCGAGGCGATGCCGTGCGAAGGACAACGAACATTGGGGCCATTGGGGTGCAGAGCGGAGGACAGCGGGGTGGTGCCTCCGTTATCATCGTTACGAGGTGCATACGTATTAAAACGGATGAGAAGTTCAAAAGTAGGCTCCGCTGCATCCCACTACACTCCACTCCGCTGCGCTTCAGGGAAAACACTGACCACTTCTCACCGCTCCTCTAACTAACGTGGTCTAACGCCTGAAAGGCCGAGGCAGCACCTGACCGTTGTGTCAGTGTCATCACGGCAATCAAATCCTGGATCCCACGCTCAGCGGTCGCACTTCACATCGCTGTTGTCAACTACAAGCTACACTACACACCTGCACTACTTGATCCTCCTGCGTTGACTGAAGCTGTGTTCGCTCCGCTCGTGCACACTTCCACTACGTCCAGGACGGAGTATGCGTGGCGAGGCCGAAGGCCTAAGCGCTGGTATTCCTCTTCGTCCACCTGGAAAGAAATGAGGAGATCGCGGTATAAATAAGTCAGAAAGACCTTTTAATAGTTATATCAGTAGGTCAAGCCACCTGAAACTAAATATTCCCATTCAATCTTGAACCATAAACTTTGATGCTTTAGTGATAAAGTTGAAAATCTATTAAACAAATTTTACAATGGTAGTGTGCCTTAAAACACCAGCCTCTCAAGTATGAGTGTGCGGGCTCGATCAGGTCAAGGAAGTACCAATGTAACTTTTCTTGGTTATATGTACTTTCTAAGTATATTTTTGATACCTACCGATGAAAGATTACAAGGTGAAGGAAAACATCTTGAGGAAACCTGGACTTCCAATCTGAAATCACCAACCCGCATTGAGCAAGCGTGGTGATTAGGTTCAATCCTTCTCTGTATGAGAGGAGACCTGTGTCCAGCAGTGGGACGACTTCGAAATCAGTCATTGGTGTCCAAGATATACTTAGAATGTACATATAACTTTAGAAAAGTTACATTGATACTTGCCTGACTTGGAATCGAACCCGGACAATCATACTTGAGAGGCTGGTGTTTTAACCACTAGGCTACCACGACTTTTAATCTGCATCCTATAGAATATCGAAAAGACTTTGGAGATTGTGCTGTTAAGTAAAGTCGCTGATACCTTCATGTTCCCGCCGCCGCAGCTGGCACCCATGAGGAAGCAGGCCTGGCGCGAGGACAGCAGCTGTGCCCACACCAGGTCCCGGTCGAGCGGCTCCAGCGGCGCCCCTCCCCCCGCACCACCCGCACCACCCGCCTGTAGCGACACCGACTCACAAGGCGCCCCCGTCAATGTGCACAAGCCTGGAAGGTTTGCGGACTCCATTAACATTCGAACTGATATTGAAGTTAACTGGTGAAATGCGCTTGTACAATGAACTCCAGAAAAACCTCACCCCGTAAAAGCGACATTTTTTTGACAAGTGTTATTAGGTATACGACGATGTTACGTGCGCGCCATCTCTGTGACATCAATGAAGTTATCATTCAGGTCGGTGTCGATTAAATACAGGACATGTATCTGACATCGTAACGCAAACTTCTCGAGAAGGCTACACCGCAAGCCACTAATAAAATTATGATAGTCATTTATATCGTTAATGAGCGGTTACAGAAATAACAGTGTTTAAAAAATCTGTCGGCTCGGCCTTTGAAGGTTGCAAGCGTGCCGCTGCGCGTGTTTGTGGGTATGATGTCGACCGCTGATTTGAACACTATTAAATCACTTGATAGGAAAGTTTTTCGAGTATTGTTCACATTGCGTTTTTTGTGTAATTAGCGAATTAATTATTTTTTACTTTCAAATCTTATTGGGTTATAAAAGTATAGCAATTATGAACGGCTTATATGAATCATGTACTGGATCCATGGTACTCGTTTGTGCGTCGAAGTCAGAAACACCCTTTATATAAAAAGACAATGAAGAACATTGAGGGTGAGCTTATAATTTTATTGAGTAAAACGTGACGTCGTAAAATAGAAAGTAGCCTTCACTTTCTATTTTGCGACGTCATGTTTTACTCAACACCACTTTTTAATCTAACCCACACCGTTATTAGTATAGGTTTGACCCCATAAGTTAAGTTTCTAGTTAAGTTTTTTATAGCTACTTAATGGTTTTTTGTAAAGTTTTAAAAAATCTCGAGAGCTGTAAATTGTTGTTTTGCTTGTTTCAAACGTGGGTAACATGTTGGTTCTCTTGAGATATCATTAAAACTAAATTATAAGTTTTATCCGGCAATAAATATTTATTATTCTAAATTGGATTAATATACTAATCTATACAAATAAATAAAATTGGAGTGTCTGTTTGTAATATTAAAATAACTGCTTCCTACTACATGCATATGAATGTATATACGGTACACATACTAAAATATATTTTTTTACAATTTTTGTCTGTCTGTCTGTCTGTCTGTTTGTTCCGGCTAATCTCTGGAACGCCTGGACCGATTTGGACGGGACTTCCACTGGCAGATAGCTTATGTAATAAGGAGTAACTTAGGCTACTTTTATTTTAGAAAAAAATCTTTAGTGCTATTTAATGTTGTAAAAACCCACATGGTGCACGGTCCATGTGGCTCTTACAATCCTCGATCTCCGTGTATGAAGAATGGTATCTGTAACAAAAGATTCCCTAAATCTTTTACTACAGATACTATTACAGGTGAGGATGGTTATCCATTTTACAGCCGTCGTTCACCTGAAAATCCGCCGAAACTTTGCAATGGTACTAGGTTGCGAGTAGTGTCGTTGCAAAGAAACGTTATAGAAGGTCGTATAATATCCGGATGCGGCTTTTTTTTTTTTTTTTTATATGGCCGTAGTTGACCTTGAGAGGCCGTGACTACTTAACCGGACTTTCCTGTGGATGCCTTAAATGAATTTAAAGCCTCCAGCCAGGGCTATTAAAATCTAAGCGACTGCGCACTAAGGGCACCCCCTGTGGGGTACGTACCTCGGCTTAGGGCGTCGCTGGAGTGAACAGCAAGGGATGGCTGGATCGAATTTTGTTTTTATTTCGGTTTGATGACCGCGGCGTTTCCTAGACTAGCTCTGAGAAGAAACGTCCGAAACAAACTCAGAGGTCATGGTTGGGAAGTTATGTTTACTGGCTCAGCTGCGGCGCGGGCTGGCCTTCATCGGACGAGACGCGGGGGAGAGGGCTGCTACGTTGAACGCGTCGCGATGGACCTCGGCGGCGAGGTCGGTAGGTCGGTCTGTGTTTTATGAGTGTGCTGGTGGCCCTATTGGCCTCTTGGAGGAGGGTTATTGGGTCATCTGGGTCTGTAGGAGCATGCCTTGGGCGGCGAAGCTTGGAGATGGTGGAGGGGGTATAATTAGCAGCCGCTACTATCAGGGGATTGCGGTGCTTGGAGGCAGTGTCAAAGAAGCGTTTGGAAAGACGCTTCATGAACTGCTGAATGGTGGGGATTTTGAGATCTAGGTGGAGGATCTCATTACGGACGAACCAAGGGGCGTTTGTGGCTTTACGCAAGAAACGGTTTTGGACTACTTGCATCCTATGGATATGACGCGGCTTGGCGTGTGCGAAGACAGGACAAGCGTATGTCATAATCGGGCGTATGCACGCTGTGTACAAGCGCATTTTGCACTTGAGCGACAGTTTGCTACGCGGGTTGAGGACGGGGTGGAGTCGTCCCAGAGCGTAGGCGGCACGTGAGCGGACCGCCTTAATGTGCTCTGAGAAGTTGAGGTTGCGGTCGAGGATCACACCAAGATATTTGGCTTGCTTCCCCCAGGGGATCAGCTCGCCAGACATGGTGATGGGTCGTGGGGTGGGGCCCGGATGCGGCAGAGGTGAAATAGTATTTATACCACGGATTCCTATAATACCATCAAATTTGCCATTTGAATTCAAAAGATTGCAATTCCCGATCAATGTCAGTTTTGCTATGACAATCAACAAGTCCCAAGGACAAACGTTAAGTAAAGCTGGTATAGATTTAACAAAAGCTTGCTTTACCCATGGGCAACTATACGTGGCATGTTCACGTGCGAGGAATGCCAGTAGCGTTGTTGTTTTAGCCCAAGAAAATCGTACACCAAATATTGTATATAAAGAAATTTTTCAATAAAGCTAATACAAAAAACTGAAAATAAATGATAACTAAAATAAAAAATAAACGAATTAATTTTTTTGTTAAATTCCACGCGGACGAAGTCGCGGGCACAGCTAGTTAATACCATAAGAATATTAAATAATACTAGGGATGGATGATTTATAAATATAACGATGAATTTCACCACTTTGCTAAGCAACTGAATGGCGCAGCTGTATAACAGTTTGGCTTGTGAGAATAAAGAAGCAGATTCGATTCTCTCTTAAGCTGATAAATTTAATTAAATTTTAAAATTCTATTGTAAGTTTCTAAAAAAATATAATGTTTGTGTAACAAGTTTGGAAGTTGAAAAATATGTATAGGTAGGATGCACGAAGTTTTTTTTTTTTTTTTTTTAGTTAAAATATCTTAGCAGTTTCTTTGATATCTCAGAGATGGCGAGCGAGTAAACATCGTCGTATACCTAATAACACTTGCCAAAAGATTTCGCTTTTAGGGGGTGAGGTTTCTCTGAAGCTCACTGTACGGTGAGTGGATAACATGATATGATACGATAATATAATTTTTGGCATTTTATAGAAGCTAACAAAGAGAAAGAATCAGAGTGCTGTTCTCGATTGCTGTGTTCAATTATAGTATAGGCAGTGCACAAATCAATGGGTGGCTCAGAATCAATAACAGAACATAATTATCTGAATCCGCCCTAAAATCAGCAAAATATGGACACTAATTATTATTAACAGTGGCGCCGATTCTTTTATTCACAAACTAACCTTATTTTTAGTTATGTGCATCTTTTTCTTTCCATTTAATTAAGATAAGGATATATTATGATAGTTTAATTCTGTCAAATTAAGATACTCCATAGACAGTTTAGACGCGATTATAAACAAGGCAACCAAAAATACGTTAATAGGGTATTTGACTAAAAAAACTAATCAGTCCGTCAGTTAGATTTCCAAAAAATACTAGACACGTATTTTTTCTTTTTCCATATAAACAAAAAATGAAGACGACACAGTGCGTTGAAAACTCGTGTGACGTTATTGGACGCTACACTTTTTAGCGAGCAGTGACGTCACCAGCCACCACTCCTGATCTTTGATGCCTTTTATATTTGTCAATCTTTATTGATTTGATAAAACAAAATATACGTATCCAATATTTTTCTATAATGTGAATGACGGACTAATTAGCTTTTTTAGTGAAATACCCTATTTATATCAGGAGCGAACAAAATTGACAGGTCTAAAATAACATTTTATCTTCTGTTGTTCATAGTGATAATCAGAATGCTATATTTTATTATCAGATAACTGACAGTGACATTACATACGGTGTTGCAAGATTAAAGAGTTTCTTTAAATAAAATGTTAGGGATGCCAGCAAAAACTATTCAAATATTTTGTTAGATTTAAAATCAAAAGGCCAGCAAGGAGTTATTCTTTCATAAACCAGCGGCTACTCTTTAATACAATCTGCTGGCCAAAGCACCTCTCACGCGAGCAATTTGTACTATTAACGGAATTCAGAATAGGTTGGACATTTTTTCGTGTTACTTTGGTGAATTAGCAAAGGTAGCTTTATATATAATATGTTATGAAAGCAACAATTAGTGTGTTTATTGTATTGTTATAATTATAAGGTTGTATTGTTTTAGTTGTACTTAAGTAGAATAAATAAACAAATAAAAGTGAAATAAAGTGCGTACCTTCGATAGCCCTTCCTGACACTAACGCCTCGTAACATCCATGTAGTTTGGCGACAGCCTTTTCTATGAGGGGCACCCATAGTTGTTTTCTTTTAGCCTGTAAAATATTTATAAATACAATGTTATTAAAATACCCTTCTCTATGTAGAATGAGTGAACTTTACTTTCTCTTCGCCTTACCTACACATGTTTGAAAATCCTTCAATATCAAGACAATAATAGGTGTACATACAAAACGTTATTTTTTTTTTTACACAAAACTTGAATACATTTTGTTCAAAATAAACAACTGAAGAGAGAGTCTTGTCGAATCCAGCTCGGCTGG
Organism: Sesamia inferens; assembly: GCA_037179545.1. NCBI lineage: Eukaryota > Metazoa > Arthropoda > Insecta > Lepidoptera > Noctuidae > Sesamia > Sesamia inferens. The sequence goes on along the minus strand of CM073935.1, from coordinate 6,160,021 downwards.
GTAGCGTTCAGGAAGCTACGATACATCTTCTCGTCGTTCAAGATACCACAGTGTCTCAAGACTAAAGTCTTTGACCAGTGTGTGTTGCCAGTAATGACTTACGGAACTGAAACGTGGTCGCTCACAATGGGCCTCATACGAAAGCTCAGTCACACAAAGGGCAATGGAAAGAGCTATGCTCGGAGTTTCTCTGCGTGATCGAATCAGAAATGAGGAGATCCGCAGAAGAACCAAAGTCACCGACATAGCTCTGCGAGTCGCTAAACTTAAGTGGTAGTGGGCAGGGCACATTGCTCGTAGAACCGATGGCCGATGGGGCAGTAAGGCTGTGGAGTGGCGGCCACGTACTGGCAACAAGGTGGACCGATGACCTGGTGAAGGTCGCGGGAAGCCGATGGATGCGGGCAGCACAAGACCGGTCAGCGTGGAAAGCCTTGGGGGAGGCCTTTGTCCAGCAGTGGACATCCATAGGCTCAAGAAGAAGCAACTGAATCTATTCCAATCATTTTTACACTGTGTTATATTTTTTTTCAAAATACATTTAAGAATTTTCCAGTGTGGTTACCGATTGCACAACTCAGATGGCGTTAGATCGCAATACTAGGCACGTGAGACAGTCTCCGCGCTGCGCTGCTGATGGTGGCCGGGCGAGCGGTGCGTTGACCATATTTTTGTCGGGACAACCAGGTTAGATAACAAGCTCATAACTTTTTTGGTTTTACATGACATCTTTTTGAAATTTTATACATGATTATTTACTTAGAAATACTGGACATGTCGCATAAACAAAAAATAATTTTGTATATTGTATATTATAAACATCGGCTGTCGGCAGAAGTTATCACCCACTAGACAATGCATGATGTTTGGTGAAGCCGTACGGAGGACGGGTTTGAACAGTTGTGTTGCGATGTGTGCCGGGTACGATGTGCCAAATGTTGTTGTGTCGGGAGTTTAGTCATGGAGGGTCTCCAGATCGAACTCCCTCTGGCGCAGCATCGTTGGTCATGTTCTTTGGTTTCATTGCATCACCTCGCTCAACTGCCGTCTTCCTTCCTCTTCACTCAGGTTTTTTTAGTTAATAGGCTCTTAATAAACTAGCGCGCTTTACCATCAACGATTGCATCACTGCTTACCATCAGGCGGGATTGCGCTCAAGCACTAGTTTGTAATTATACAGTATGTTAAGAAAACCCTGTCCCTGTCATAAGGATAATAAAGGTTAGGTAAACACATGACCAAATATAATATAAAATTTTACGTAATCATCATAGTACCAATACAAATGAATTTTGAAATAATCTTTTTTTCCCGCGAATTAATTCCAACTTCCGCGAAATTAGGTAATTTTAAAAAAAGTGACAACACCGGTATTATTATAAGCGAATAGCGATGCGACCACGTGCCGCGTACCCTGCCGCCCGCCGCCCGCGGAAGGGCGCAACGTACATTTATTAAGTTACCTCTTTTTGGGAAAAAATATTTATTTTTTTGGGGGATTTTTTTTTAAGTTTAGCCCGGTTTTGTATGCATTAGTAGAATCAGTTATCGCTAACAACACCTTCACGGGTCGGGCAGGGTTTTCTTAACATACTGTATATATAAAAAAAAACTTACTTGTGAATAAACAAGGTGTCCCTTTTTGTTGGCAGGTAGCAGGTCATCCACCGTGACAGTGAGCCACCTGCCGTCCTTACACAGCCTCAGTTGGTAGGCACCTACACTTGGCTCTCCACGCACAACAACACCTCGTACTAACGAGGAACGTTCTGCAAGTACCGCCAGCGCTGATAGGAGCCAACAGTTGCCAAGGACACCTGGAGAATATAAAAATGTTCAATATATAATATAATCGTATAATGCCAGATTTATATCTAAGATAAGGTCTTTTTCGGTGGTAGGCCATAACATCGGCTGCCGGCAGAAGTTACCACCCACCAGACAAAGTTGTAGCGCGTAGGTCGTGTCGCGTAATTAAAACTCAGATAAATCGAACTTTGTGTATTGCACGAATGTAAAAGGGTACAATGTATTTGACGTGTACAATGACGTGATACAAGAGTGTGAACAGGAATGTAATGTAATAGAATGGAATAGAATATAATGATAGTGTAGAATATAATAATAATGTGTCTTACAAGCTATGCACTCACTTAAATACTAACTATCTCTAAATAATAGTGGGGTAACCAATAGCAAATCAGCTTGCTGTCCTGCGGAAGTCCACGCGGTATTGCGTGCGTTCTTGATGCTGATTCGTTGATCGAGGCAGGCCGCGGCGTTTGATTGGTTACTGTAGAAAGCGCGCCATGACTTCCGCGGTCCTTGTATGATCTGGTGTGATTTACAGCCGACCCTTTCCCAGCGGGTAAGAGAACATGTGTAGCAGCCATGGCTGCTACAAAGTCTTGCTGCCAAGCGATTCGTGGTGATCTGGCTTGGAACCGTACTGAGAACGGATCTGAGATATGCCATATACGATGCGCCAAATGTTGTTGTGTCGGGAGTTTGGTCGTGGAGGGTCTCCTGTATGCCTAGTATGAGTTTTCATTACGTAACTCATCGTCGATATCGACCGCGTTTGGCGCTCTCATTGGTTGAGAGTTCATACAACCTTGAAGCGGGCCAATCGGTGAGTCAAACGCGCTCGATATCGACGATCGAGTCTTTGTAATGAAAACTCATACTAGGCCTACTGATCAATCTCCCTCTGACATCATCGCATCGGTCTATGGACGTGTTGTTGGGTTTAACATTGCATCACCTTTTTTTTGCGGGGTGACGTCCTCTTAGGATGTCCGCCGCCCTGGGGTGGGCGACGGGGTCTGTCAGACTTTTACTGACTAAAACCACCCCGGTGTCTCTTCTATCACGAGCGCGCGTGGGCCGCGGGAGTCTAAATTCTTCCACGGCCCCACACCCTCGTGCTGGCCCGGTCTGTCCGGGCCTGTCTCCTGCACGGGGTAGTGGGGTGGCGATGGCCTCAGAGGTGCGCACCGATACTAGCGCGAACATTGCATCGCCTCGCTCAACTGCCGTCTTACTTGATATTCACCCAGTTTTTTTTTTTTGTGAATAGATTCTTAATAAACTAGCGCGTTTTACCATCAGCTATTGCATCACTGCTTACCAGGCGTCGGCATCAGGCGGGATTGCGGTCAAGCACTAGTTTATAATTATATATATTTTTATAAATATTGTGATTTATAAATATGTGAGTGTGAAACAACAATCAAATGAACACAATTTGATTGTTCTTTCAATTCTTTGACTGCCTTTCGCGAGGTATGTTTACATAAGTAGCATCACGAGTGAAGCTAAGAGACGCTGACATGCTTGTCACACTGTGGACCGCCAGTCCACCATCCACCATCGATCGTGAATCAATGCGGACGCCCGATTTTGAAACCCTTTTGGGCATCATCACCAACCTTTTTAACGTCCCACTGCTGGGCCCAGGTCTCCTCTCATACAGAAAAGGATTGAGCGTAATCACCACGGTTGCTCAATGTGGGTTGGCGATTTCAGACTTAAGGTCCAGGTTTTCTGAAGATGTTTTCCTTCAACTAGTAATTAGTCATTGGTGTCCAAGATATACTTAGAAAGTACATACAGGCTGTATCTGACATCGACGCACAAACGAGTACCTACCATGGATCCAGTACATGATTCTGTGAAGTGAAGGAACACGGGTGGGTTTTAGTCAGTAAAAGTCTGACACGCTATTCAGCTCCGCCCAGAGCGAGATAGCTCATATGATTATTCCCATCATGAAAACAAAAATGGTTCCTGCATCACCCCTAACACTAATACAATTATGTTGATAATGTTGATAATTAAGTTAATAGTTCTGAAAACACAGGTGACTTTTAAGCCTTTTGCGGTGATTAAGCGGTTTGCCATAATCCCCACACTTGGCAGGCAGGTTGGGGATCGCAGTAGTTTGATTTTCCACAGAAGCGCTGCTGCCCGCTTCCCTGTTGAGTTCCCTTAGTCGCCTCTACAACACCCACGGAAGGATATGGGTTAGTACCATTATATTTCCTTACCAAATAATAATAATAATTAGAATGTGGTACCTTGCGATATGTCTGAGGGTCTGGGGTCCCGGAACACGACCCAGGGCAGCCGGTGGTCTGCCTCGACGTGTATCTGGTGCGGCCGGAGCCAGCGTGTGGCGGCGCCGCCCTCCGCGCCGCCGCTGTAATACAGCGAGCGAGGAGACGCCGGAAACGACGAGTCCACGTACGGCTCGCCCGTCTGCCAGAAGTCATGGTAGTGAGGGATAAAGGGAGTTTATTGACACTTCACGTCATCTCTGACTATACAATATGTAAAGAAAACGCTGTCTTGCCCATAAGGACAATAAACGTTAGGTAATCCCATGACCAAATAAAATTTGAAACTTCACATAATCATCATAGTAACAATACTATTGAATTTTGAAATAATCTTATTTTTCCGCGAATTAGCTTCAACTGTCCCAAAATTTGGTAAATTTTTAAAAACTGTTTTCTATAGTATTATTGGCAGCATTTTGTTTGACTCTTTGGCGGCGTGCGCCTGTGAAGCTGGCGATCGGCGCGAGCGAACTTTTTCGGAGACCTCAAAATATAACTGGAGATGTACTATTTTTTGCGTAATAACTTTTTTATGGCTATTAAAACTTGTATAAAAATACTACTAATAATTTATACCTGGTTGAATGATTTATTGTAAAAACACAGATGACCTAATAGTAAAAATAAGGATTACGGATAAGTTATGCGACCAAGTTACCTATTTTTGAGAAATATTATTGATATTTTTGGTGTTTTTTTTTTTTTAAGTTTAGCCAGACTTATTTATTTATATATTCTTTATTGTACACCAATCAAACATCGAGCAAAAACATTCAGCACAAAAAAGACATACAATGGGCGGGCTTATGCGATCTCTTCCAGGCAACCAAAGAATGGACAGATTCTCCCGAACCACAAATAGGACTGTCGTTGGTGCAAATATTATTACTACAATATACTAAGGTAGATACACATATACATACATATACATAAATAAATACATAGATAATAGAATCCGCGACACCTAACAATACCTTCACGGGTCGGACAGGGCTTTCTTTACATATTGTGTAATAATACTAATTACCTATATTTATAATAGAGAGGCTCGTGGCTAAAATAATAACAACAGCACAGAGATAGCAGGAGGGGCGCAAATGCACCACCATGGAAGAACAGTTTCCGCATGATCGCGGCAAACCAGTATTGAGAGAGAAATTTTTTTTTTGGGACAAAACCCGTCACACATATTCCCACCCACTGCAACTCCTGAAAGCCAGAATTAACAGTGGAGACCGCCAGAAAAACGCCGAGCAATGAAGCTCGACGAGTCCCGGAGAAATGATTCAACTGTCTTGGGTCCCGCAACGAAATTAATCAGAAAAGAATAGCGGAGGAGTAAGAAAAAATATTTCTTTTTCCACTTCCCTCCATAACAAGCAGGAGACAGAACAGAACTAGGCCAATCGGCACAAAGGGACATTATTGCAACTGGGAGAAGCCCAGATTGCCAAGCACCACGGAATAAAATATGATTAAGTTAATGGGTCCTAAGTAGGTATGTCCTGTTACAATTAATTCCAATAATAGGTATGGCAAAAGCGCCTGAATGCACGGAAATTGGTTCGTATCTACAAGGTCCGTATAATAAACGACTCCGGATGTAACTTGTACACTATCCAACATAATATTGCGTTCATTCTGCCAAAGAACACGCTCCCGCAAGATGTGATGTGCGGACTGTTCAAATTCACAGTTCGATGTAGAACATTGACACAAAGGCGAAGGAACAAGTTTAAAAGAACACAGTTTACTTTTAAAGTTGCCATGACATGTACTTAACTAGTTTTTCCTAATGATGTCACAATTGAATTGAACATTTTTTATATACCTATTTATTATTTAAATTTACACACATAAAATGATTTGTAATTTTATTCTTTTGTTATGCTCTTGCAAGATCCATATTGTATCTAGCTTTAAGCTTTCTAATTTCTAAGTTCATACCGAGGCACACTGAGCCAGTACTTCCTGCCACTGCGTCCACGCATGGCTTTCTTCACTTAAACGCAGTATCTCCATGGGGGTACTCTCTTGCCGCTCGCCGTCTGAACCCTCCGCTGAAACAATATTTTACACAATGTTATTTTTTGTATATACGAAACCTGAATATAGTTCGTTCAGAATAAGGAACTGAATCACAATCAACAAAAACAATCAAAATTATAGTACTAGGCAAAAATCAAAATCAAAGCATTTATTTCAAATAAACCAGTTACTGGCACTTTTGAATTGTCAGAAGGTCGGTCAGTCAATAAGGTGAAGCTAGTCGCCCATTCCAAAGAGTAGGTACCTATGGAGGAGAACGGGCAAGAGACTCCATGGACACTTTTTTAAATAATCAAGCTATTGATACAAATATTAGATTACATCAGTCATTTTGAAATCAACCGTGTGAGAACGATGCAGAAATATAATTGTAGGTACGCTAAGAGCGTTCATTATGGAAAACACACAAAAAAAACAACAACAAAAAAAGACTAACCCAACAAATAGATGCTTTATATTTATAGCAAGTACATTGTGCTCACATGTGTGCCATGCAATTATACAATACTAAGAAATTGAATCTAGGCGCGTGCGCACAGTGAGACACGATCAGTGCAAAGGTGCAATACCAATAATTCAAATTATATTGAGAATCGTCGAAGCATTATGCTGAGATAGGCGTCTTTTGGCCTCGTAAGGAACTTTCTGATTTTTGCTACATTTTTATACAACATTATGTTTTGTTCATGCGAAACCCGATACACGTGTCCTATTTAAGTAAAGAATCTATGAACAAAATTTCAAAAAGATATCATGAAAAACCACAAAGTTATGAGCTTGTTATCCTACTTGGTTGTCCCAACAAAAATATGGTCCGCACTCCGTTAGATCGGGTGAGCCGGGTGCTTTGACCTGTGGCGTCAGCTGAGCGCGGGCATGCACACGCGTAAGCTGCGTAGCGCGCTCAGTAACCACAAAATACATTTAGATATTGTTGCAGTGTGCTAACCGAGCGCGCCACGCAACAGCTGACGCCACAGGTCAATGCACCGCCCACCCGCCCGAACGTAGCGTTGAGCATATTTTTGTTGGGACAATGAAGTAGGATAACAAGCTCGTAGCACAAGCTCACTTTGTGGTTTTTCATGATATTGTTACGAATGCACCTTATGTCGAGGGCATAAGGTTCAATATCGCGAGGCATGCAGTGCACAACTTTTAAGCCCTATAACTCGAGACCTAGACATTGTATAGGTGCAATATAAAAACGCATTTCTAGACTTAAGGTGGCCTATCGAATGGTATAGGTTTCATCACCTTTGTCAACTAAGTGACGACATCGAAATTTCTATAAACCCGTTTCCAGGAATTACCGTAGGTACCTACTGAATGTACTCGAAGTTATGCGCTATTATTATTACGTCTAGACGATTCTGGAATGTTCGATCAGCTGGCCTATATATAGCGCCGTGACGCCAGCGCAGAGTCTTAAGAAGCGATCTTTGAGAATACCTACTGCGACAACTATAACGAGAACGTTGAGTACTACGTGAAGCAACTTTTGTAGTGTTATTGCGTGTCTACAATACGGACTTCGTGGACGTAAGTGAAGACTTCGGTGCAACGTCAGCAACATTCTACTTGTCATTGCCTACAATCCACTGTACCTTCATTGCCAATAAACTTCGTAACCCTTAACCGGTATTTTAGTACCCCTAACCCGTAACAATATCTTGCTGAAACACGTGTCCAGTATTTTTAAGTAAAGACTTAAAATAACGTTTTTATTTTTAATTCGGTTTATCTTAGGTTAATTATAAGAACTTTCTGTACGAGTCCCAACAAATACTTTAGCTTTCGTTCTTGAATCAGTATAATGTCGATGGGTCTTAGCATCCTCCTATAGTGAGATTTTCAGTTCGAGTCAGTAAAATTACATTTCCAGTGTTGCAGGTTTATATGCTAAATAAATAGTGATATGGTAAAAAGAAGATTTTACAATAGGCTATTTGACAGATTTATAATATCTATCTTGAATTACTTGGTTGCGGTTAAGCAGTTCAACGAAAGTATATTTTTTTTAATTTTAAATACGTATTTCGTAAGAAACATGCAAATAAAAATTCAAAATTCAAATAAGCCGCCAAAACGCTTTATTCAGCAATATATATATATAAACGATTTTCGGTTCCGCAGTGGTGTTTGTATTTATCTGTTATTTGTTGTTGTTTATCTAATAAAATGGTTTCCAAGTGGTGTGCTGTACCGGGTTGTACAAATACATCGATAAAACACCTGAGAACATATAAAACAACAACAAGTGCTTATGCGCGTATGACGTCATCGTGACATTAGCCAATCCGGATCGTTTCACAATATGTGGCGCGAGATACAAAAAGTCAAATATATTTTTGTGTTTCTGGATATATTAATTGTTACTATGTTTATTAAAACTCATTTAAATGACATAAAAAAAAACCCTCATTTTATGCATTTAAAGCAAATAATCAGAAAAAAAAACATACTGTCAGCCTATTAAAAGTTAGTCGAGATTACTTTTTTTCAATATCGAATTGCGTTTATACAAATAAATATATGTAATTTTAAATAAACAGAACACATACTCGTTAAGTAATTAAATATTACATAAAACACTGTTATATCAAGTTAAATGTGTCATTGTGGAAGCACTATGGTCATCACTTGTCAGAAAACGCTTTGATACCTAATAGATAAAATAAAGCACGACTAAATGTTTAAGTCTATTAATTTTCATCACTATTGTAGCGGGTCGCCCTTTTATGTATCAGTGACAATTATACTTGTCGAGTTTTGGCGGGAAAGTCAAGCTGAGTGTCACGCTAGTTTTTCATTGGACTTTTAAAATTATTTATAGTGTTGTTTACTAAATAAAAGTGGGTGATTTATGTAGTAAAAAGTGCATTTAGTAAATAGTTTATAAAGAACAGTGAAATATCGCAGCATAGTGGCCACATCATGATTTTGCCCCAAACCTCACACGTAAGACGGGTCACGCTGCAGTCTTTTTCTACATGAATAATTCATAATTACTTGACATTGGCTAAATGCACAAACCGTGCGAAGCCAAAAAATAAAGAAAGAAGAAGAATTATACTTGTCACTGATTCTAATTAAAAATGTCACTGTAGGTGTTTTATAATTGACGCGTGACTTGAATCACCTGAGTACTCACGTGAGTCTTCATCATCGAGTGAGGGCTGATCGGGCGCGGCCGGCAGGAGCCTCGTCCTCGGCGACTGGCACATCTCACACGACACAGCAGACCCGCTGTTCATGTACGTACACTCCGAACACGGCCATTCTGTTGTCTCTGGTCTGATTACGTTATAAAAAAAAGTTTGGTTAGTAAAAACAAAGGAGTATAAAAATCTATGTTATTAAAATAAAACTCGTAAAATTAATAATAATAATCATCATCATCATTTCGGCGTTAATTCCAGTCGCATACGAAGCTTTTTCAGCTTTGGAGTCTGGGGTCCGCTTTTACCAGTCTAACTGCTGATTTTGACCTCCACAGCCCGAAGGCGATATCGAAGAATTGGAGTTAGACTTTTGAGGGCTTCAAGAACCCGTAACGGCTGCTATTAGATGTTCGTATGGTAACCGTGACCAACCGCTCAACGTGCTTGGCGAGGCACAAGCAGACCAGTGCAAATATTCATATTAATGCATACAAATATTTGTACTGCGCGGGAATCGAACCCATGCCTCCTTGCGCAGCGGCCGCGTTCGCTATCGCTACGACGCGTAGGCTGTCATTAAATATACATTTAAATCAACATGAGTTTATGGAAAAATAATTTTAATTACTACAGAATAAAGTTAAGTTTACGGTACAAACTTATTAAAAATGCTACTCACTCTAAAATCAACCTAATTACCATTAAAATAAGGTTGATATTTGTATAAGTTGAAAATATGTACATCAAATATATATATTACCTGAGGTTGACATATTTGGGCTCGGGTGGCGGCGTTGCGTGTCGCGACCCGCGTCGGGGGAGCGCCGCCGTGACGCGCGCCCCGCGACGGGGAGACGGGCTGCGGCCTGCTGGGGAACACAACCACGTCTATTACTACAACATTACGTCGGGGGAGCGCCGCCGTGACGCGCGCCCCGCGACGGGGAGACGGGCTGCGGCCTGCTGGGGAACACAACCACGTCTATTACTACAACATTACGTCGGGGGAGCGCCGCCGTGACGCGCGCCCCGCGACGGGGAGACGGGCTGCGGCCTGCTGGGGAACACAACCACGTCTATTACTACAACATTACGTCGGGGGAGCGCCGCCGTGACGCGCGCCCCGCGACGGGGAGACGGGCTGCGGCCTGCTGGGGAACACAACCACGTCTATTACTACAACATTACGTCGGGGGAGCGCCGCCGTGACGCGCGCCCCGCGACGGGGAGACGGGCTGCGGCCTGCTGGGGAACACAACCACGTCTATTACTACAACATTACGTCGGGGGAGCGCCGCCGTGACGCGCGCCCCGCGACGGGGAGACGGGCTGCGGCCTGCTGGGGAACACAACCACGTCTATTACTACAACATTACGTCGGGGGAGCGCCGCCGTGACGCGCGCCCCGCGACGGGGAGACGGGCTGCGGCCTGCTGGGGAACACAACCACGTCTATTACTACAACATTACGTCGGGGGAGCGCCGCCGTGACGCGCGCCCCGCGACGGGGAGACGGGCTGCGGCCTGCTGGGGAACACAACCACGTCTATTACTACAACATTACGTCGGGGGAGCGCCGCCGTGACGCGCGCCCCGCGACGGGGAGACGGGCTGCGGCCTGCTGGGGAACACAACCACGTCTATTACTACAACATTACGTCGGGGGAGCGCCGCCGTGACGCGCGCCCCGCGACGGGGAGACGGGCTGCGGCCTGCTGGGGAACACAACCACGTCTATTACTACAACATTACGTCGGGGGAGCGCCGCCGTGACGCGCGCCCCGCGACGGGGAGACGGGCTGCGGCCTGCTGGGGAACACAACCACGTCTATTACTACAACATTACGTCGGGGGAGCGCCGCCGTGACGCGCGCCCCGCGACGGGGAGACGGGCTGCGGCCTGCTGGGGAACACAACCACGTCTATTACTACAACATTACGTCGGGGGAGCGCCGCCGTGACGCGCGCCCCGCGACGGGGAGACGGGCTGCGGCCTGCTGGGGAACACAACCACGTCTATTACTACAACATTACGTCGGGGGAGCGCCGCCGTGACGCGCGCCCCGCGACGGGGAGACGGGCTGCGGCCTGCTGGGGAACACAACCACGTCTATTACTACAACATTACGTCGGGGGAGCGCCGCCGTGACTTTTAGACAAATCTGATAAGTTTGTGACAGATAAGAAAATAATAGAAGTATATGTACACTTATCCTCTAATTTTGATATAATAATGATTGAGATCTAGCATGTTTTGAGAAAGACATCCTTCATACGAATCGTCTTTTGGTCAACGTTTTTGTAGGTAAAATCGGCCTGAGCTACAACTGTCCCTTTCGCACTTTACGGGGAGAGGTTGCAAGCGACGTGACGGCAAAAGAGTCTTCAAATACCTATTTTTCAAATTCTTCGTCACTAAAGTCCCCTCTTAAAGCACTACGCTTTATAAGTAAATGAGTAATCATTGGTACTTACAGGCGCCATGGTTAGCATCAGTGACTGGGACTGTGAGGCCATGTTTGGGCACGGGTGGCGTCTTGCACGCGAGACACAAGTTTGCCGACAAAGGATTCTGCAGCGTACATGAACTACACGACCTGAAACACGTAATTTTAAGATCGTTGATGGTAAAGCGCGCTAGTTTATTAACAGCCATAATCACTCAAAAAAATAATTGAGTGAACAGGAAGGAAGGCAGCTAAGCGAAGTGATGCAATGTTAAAGCGGAGATCCTCCACGACCAAACTCCCGACACAACAACATTTGGCGCATCGTACCCGGCACACATAGCAACACAACTGCTCAGACCTGTCCTCCGACGAAACCAGAAGACAAATTCCAGTCCTTCAAAGTACGTGGTATAAAAGGCGATGCAAAACGTTTCTTCTGATAAAGTTGCTAAATTGAAAACTTCTTCTTGTTAGCCTCTTCTTGAGCCTATAAAGGTCGACCCGTGCTGGACAAAGGCCTGCCCCCAGGCTATCATTACATTTGGGGGGGGGGGGGGGGTCTAACCCGGGTTGGATTTGGCATGGGTGTCGTAAGTGGCTCACCAAGCGGGTAGCAGCGTTTCTCCTGTGAAATATGAAACTGGTATTACGTTTGGACCAAATAAATTAAACCCAAGTTACAAACGACTATATTACCAAAAGTTATGTGGCTGCGGTCTGGAGCCCGCACAGGCGGCACACGCAGCAGCTGTGGACTCGTTGACCAGCGTGCAGCGGGTACATGACCATGTCGACACTGGTATGGCTGGGCTGGGCGCGGGCGTGGAGTCTGAGGAGAGTGGAAGGTAAATATTGAAGCAAAACTGTCTACGCTTTCTGGGAAAGCAATGTGACGTATTTCCTGTCAAAGTAGTATTAAAAAGCTAGTTGAATCGCGCATAATTAGCATACAATGTGCTGGTAGAACACAAACATCCTTTCTATGAGAGAAGCTAAGCTTCAATCGACCACGCGGCCCCATTGCGAGCTGGTAAATGTCACATGTCTTCGAATTTGTTTGTGGGACATGTCGGTTCCCTCGCAAAACTATCTTTTACCACCATCAAAGTGATGGTGATAAAATAATTTGTACGGACAACAGCAGGTCAAGCTCCCGAAACTGACATCGAAAAATACTCCCAATCTACTTTGAGCCTTAATGCTTTAGCGATAAAGTTGAAAATCGAATAAACACTGACAGATTGTGGTAGCTTGCTTACATGCTACAGGAATATAACAAAATGCCTTACCAACAGCAAAGAGCAGTTCATCGCTGTTCAAGTCATGATCCAGAGACGCTATCGGTACAGTTAACTTCTTAGGCTCACGACTCAACTCCACCTTAGCACTGGTACACGCTTCTGAGGTCGGTATAGTTGGACGTGTACTGTGAAACATAATGTGTTTATAAATTAGACTTATCAATGAGGAAGGTCTTCTTCTTCTTCTTCTTCTTCAGCCTATGGATGTCCACTGCCGGACAAAGGCCTCCCCCAAGGCTTTCCATGCTGACCGGTCTAGTTTTTTTTTTTTTAATATTTATAAACTAGCACTTGACCGCAATCCCGCCTGATGGTAAGCAGTGATGCGATCGTTGATGATATAGCGCGCTAGTTTATTAAGAGCCTATTCACTTTGAAAAACTGAGCGAATAGGAAGGAAGACGACAGTTGAGCGAGGTGATGCAATGTTAAACCCCACAACACGACCAACGATGCTGCGCCAAAGGGAGATTGATCTGAAGACCCTCCACGATCAAACTCCCAACACAACAACATTAGGCGCATCGTACCCGGCACACATCGCAACACAACTGCTCAGACCCGTCCTCCGTACGGCTTCACCAGACATCATGCCGGAACACGACAAATCGCTTGGCGGCAAGACTTTGTCTGGTGGGTGGTAACTTCTGCCGGCAGCCGATGTTATGGCCTACCATCCATCCATCCATCCATCGGCTTCCCGCGACCTTCACCAGATCATCGGTCCACATTGTTGGGGGCCTCCCTAAGTTGCGTCTTCCACTACGTGGCTCCCACTCCAGAACCTTACTGCCCCAGCAGCCATCGGTTCTACAAGCAATGTGCCCTGCCCACTGCCACTTAAGTTTAGCGACTCGCAGAGCTATGTCGGTGACTTTGGTTCTTCTGCGGATCTCCACATTTCTGATTCGATCACGCAGAGAAACTTCGAGCATAGCTCTTTCCATTGCCCTTTGTGTGACTCTGAGCCTTCGTATGAGGCCCATTGTGACCGACCATGTTTCAGAAACGAGGAAGGTCGGGCAAAGCTAATGTGCATTTACCACACATTCGCCAAAAATGTAAACAAATATGAATTTAAAAAAATAACTTCTCTTCTTACGCTTTTAAGTTCAATTTACGCAAGAAGGTAGCTGCTCCCGCTGGAGTTGTACAAACTCATATGAATTGTTATGTGTTGTTGAATATGAAAAACATGTATGAACTGGCCTAGTTACTAATATATATATTAGTCATATAAAGCGCGAAATAGACACTGACAAAGTGTACAGTACTTAACTACATATTATAAAACAAACTTTCCCTATGTCGCTTTGTATGACTCAATCTTTAAAACTACGTAACAGATTTTTATAGTGTTTTTTTTTTTTTAATAGATAGAGTGATACAAGAGGAAGGTTTTTATGAATATAACATGCATAATACATAAGAGGAACACTGATAATTTTTGAGATTTCCAACACATGTCGCAAAATAAACCCATTTATTTGAGCTTACATTGCAAACGCTGGCTGAACCCTTTGAGACAGATCAAAATTACTACAGTATTGTAAACCTTAAAAATGCCTACAAAAAAGTCTGCGACACCATATGTCTACCTACTATAGTTTGTTCATTATGACTACTTTTTTATATTTAAAAAGCTAATTAAAATGCCAGTTGAAATCAGAGCCCACTATTTGTTCCTTATTATTAATCCTTATCCAAATAAATTACTTCATATCAAAGGTAATTTTAGTAGCAGCAGATCTCTTTTTGAATTATTGGAATTGGTTGTTTCATTCAGGAGATATCACGATTTATTCAAAACTAAACACCAGAAAAAATCCGCGTGCCGCTCGCGCCCTTGCCGGCCGTCTGCCACTTGAGTGTTAAACCGCGGAGTGAGTAGGCCTGAGCGGGGGACCGTAATTTCGAACAAACTTGCTACCCCGGTAGGCTTTCATTCTGTTTGAAGGTGGTGGAACTGTCTATCCATGGACAATAAGGTTGATGTATCTTACAGTCAGATATTAGCTGATGGGCCATAGTAGACATTATTTTTATTGAAGGGCCACCGTTTCTTGAGGCTTAGGTACATATATGATTCAACGTGCGAAGCCGGGGCGGGTCGCTAGTAACTAATATTTGTTTTCTGTCCTATTCTCAATGAAATATAAAGATGGAAATAACTTAAATTTAGCTTAGAGTGCCAATAACTCACCTGTTATGAGGCGCATCAACAACATCTCTGGTCGCGAGCGTCACAGCGGCATGCGGCGGCCGCCCGCTGCGACACACGTCGCAACAGCGCGCCCACCACGCGTTGTACGCGAACCAACACTCACTGCACTGCCACATGCGGCTCTCGCGACTGTATGTAACGGGCAATGTACATTCATAGTGGCATTCATAATTATAACCCATTTATGCAAACTAGGTCGTGATTCAGCGTTTGTTGAAGGTTAAGAGTTACAAAAGAAAGCCTGAACTAGAAACACACACCATTCACTACTTCCTATAGTAACCAACAACTTTTGTGGCAGGCTATGACATAAACAGTTATACAGTATGTTACGAAAACCCTGTCCGACCCACAAGGATAATAAGGGTTAGGTAAACAAATGACCAAATAAAATATAAAATTTTGCATAATCATCATAGTAACAATACTAATGAATTTTGAAATAATCTTTTTTACCCTGTAACTTCCCCAAAATTCGGGAAATTTAAAAAAGTGTAAACACCATTTTAGACCTTATAATTGTCGGCTTTCTTTTGATTATTTTTTTAGGTTCTTTAGCGGCGTCAGTGTGTCTAGCCGCCGACGGCGGCAAAGGAATAATTAGAGCTGTACTAATTTTTGCGTAATAACATTTTGTTTTTGTCGCTATTATTCGAAACTGTACCTGGCCGAATGATTTGTTGTAAAAACACAGATTACCTAATGGTAAAAGTACTTTTTTTGATTATCGATTAATTACTCATAACAATATTGTAACACAAGTACCTATTATTAGTAAATAGGAACTAGAAAGGTCTTATGAAATACGATTTTAGGAGAATATTATAAACAATGTAAAGCATTTAAGTTCACCTGATTTAAGTTATGTGAAAGTTCTAAAATCTAAAGAATGCCATGCGATGTTGAATCGATGCGTGAATTTCTGAAATACAAAATTGATACCAAAAATCGATACGAGAAATATTTTGAATACTTTCACACCTCTAGTCAAAGGGCACCGCCGTGCAGTTAGAGTACCTATTTTTATGAAATAAAAATCATTTTTATTTTAAATTTATTAGTTTCGCGTAGACATGGCGTCCGTGTAGACGTATCGTTTATTGTGTGATCACATAGTTTTCTAACGTAATGTAACCTGCTGATGGAAGGTACCTAGTGAAACTGCAATTGTGTTGTGTTGTGATCAGGTGTTGAACGATTCGGATGTGACTACTTCTTGGTCAATGTGGTTCCAGCATGACGGTGCCCCACCATATTTTTGCCGACCTGTACGTGAGTACCTCCACTATCAGTTCGGCGAGCAGTGGATTGGTAGGAGTGGACTAACGTTGTGAAACACCGTGCTAATCTCGTGGGACGGTGCCAGACCGGTATCGTTCTTAGTGAACGAAATGTAGAACAACATCTCCGCCACAGCCATTGTGCTCATCGAATGAAATTCGAAGATACATTCGGAGGGTCAGACGACCTTTCTACTTAAAAAAAAAGTTCTTTTCACGAGCTGCCTAAGTAGGTATCATTGTTTCTTTCTAGAGTCGATAAACGTGGTTAGACTACCAATACCTACATGCATGAGGTCAACTGAGGTCATGACCTGTGCCTGTGTTGCCATGAAATTACCTATTTATTTTATTTAAGTTATTTATTTTTAAGGGGGTATTTTTTTTTTTAGTTTAGCCAGGTTATGTACGCATTAGTAGAATCAGCTAACGATACCTAACAACACCTTCACGGGTCGGACAGGGTTTTTGTAACATACTGTATAATTGAAAAAAAAAAAACTGCCGAAAATTGAGGTTATGAACTTAACCTCAATTTTCAAAAGGAGAACATCATCCAGATGGTTTGAACTTGGTTTCTAGATAATCAGGTTATAATGTCTTCCTCTTGGTGAGGGGGAGTGGGCCGTAATCTACCACGCGGGACCAGTGCGGGTTGGTAGATGTCATACGTCATCGAATTTTTGCCTCTAGGACATGCCGTTGCCATGTTTCCTGACGATGTTTTCCTTCACCGTTTTGAGAGCAGTGATGATGAGATAATTTACACCAAGTTAAAGTTAACCTACGACCTGCAAGTACATAGTAAGTAGCGGCAAATACCACTGGGCCACCGTTGCATTTTCAGCTTAGAATTTTGGTTTTTAGTATTCAAGTAATCAAAATAAAGCTCTCAATGTATATGTGACGTCACGAAATGATACTAGCATTGATTGCCATCCGACAGACGATTCTATCGATCTTATCGATTATAAATGACATATTACGATCACAAATCATGAAAAAAAAATCACAATCTGAAGATCTGTCAAAAAACCCTCGAATTACCCTAAATTTTGACAAGCATTTGAAATTTGTTTCTTTTTATAATAATTATAGTGCTTGACCGCAATCCTGCCTGATGGTAGGCAGTGATGCAATCGTTGATGGTAAAGCGCGCTAGTTTATTAAGTCTATTCACTCAATAAAGTAAGTAAGGTAGTTGAGCGAGGGCAATGAGATGCAATGTTAAACAACACGACCAACGATGTTGCGCCAGAAGGAAATTGATCTGGAGACCCTCCACGACCAAACTCCCGACACAACAACATTTGGAGTATCGTATCCGGCACACATCGCAACACAACTGCTCAGACCCGTCCTCCTCCTTTACCAGACATCATGCCGGAACACGACAAATCGCTTGGCGGGAAGACTTTGTCTGGTGGGTAGTAACTTCTGCCGGCAGCCGATGTCATGGTCTACCACCGATCTGTTGCCGTGATGAGACTGCGGCTAGGTTTTGAACGTTTTAAATTATAAAATTGTTGTCCTTCTGATTTGCTTTACCCATATAGCAAAGAGCTTTCGAATAGACCATCATTTGATTTAAGTTGCTGAAATTGGATTTTGAACTTCTGAACCGCGTCTAGCTCTCCTACTTTAATACGATATGGAAGCATATCGAATGATTTTAAATCATCATCAACCTTTTTATCGTCCCACTGCTGGGCACAGAGCTCCTCTCATACAGAGAAGGATTGAGCGTAATCACCACACTTGCTCAATGCGGGTTGGCGATTTCAGACTTAAAGTCCAGGTTTCCTCAAGATGTTTTCCTACACCTTTTAATCAGTCATTGGTGTCCAAGATATACTTAGAAAGTACATATAACTTAAACACTCATACGTGAGAAGGTGGTGTTTTAAACTCTAGGCCATTTTGAATAGCAGGCACTTTTCTGATCAGTTTGTTTAAATTTTCGTAAGATACTTTTGAAATGAACTATATCTTGATGTAACTTTCGAATACCGTCTATTTGATTTAAATTGGTAAAATTTAATCTTGAACTTCTAAACCGCCTTTACGCCTCTCACAACGAATACTTATAAGTATATTTAATACGATATGGAAGTACATCGAGTTATTTAGAATAGGAGACACATTTCTGGTCAGTTTGTTTACATTTTCGTCAGATATTTTTGAAACAAACTATATATTGATGTTTCTATTCATTACTGAACAAACGCCCTTTGCCATCTATACAAAAAATATTGAGACGATATAAATATAGCCCAAATACAGACGAAACGCGGGGTCGATTCCCGAACGGAACAAATGTGAGTTAATTTTTTTATAAACTCACCTACGATACAGGAGTGAGAATACCTAGTGAGGGGGCAAAGTTTAAAAAAACAAACAGGGCTTTACACGTATTCTTAAATAGGGTCATTCGCGTGACTCAACAAGCGAATGAAGGATTAGATATATATCAATTGAATGGACTGCATGCAACATTCATCTGTGCACGCCATTGCATTCAAAACATAAATTATGTAGGTACCATTCATTTTAACATTTTCAAGTTCTTTGTTTCTTCTTTCAGTTTTACAATGAACGAAAAAGCCAAAGCACTAGGAAGTGTCAATGGGTGGGCGTTTTGGGGGACTGTCTCATGTAATATTGACGTTCAAAAAGTGCTGATTCTCAGCCTAATTTGAAGAAATGACTTTTGTTTTTGAACTGTGATAGCAATAGAATTTGAAAGACTTACGTGGCTTGTTGCTGCGTCGAAGGCACTTTACTCGGCTCCCTAGCGTTATGGGACACTTTTCCCATAGATGGCAGCATATTAAACACTTTTGTTTCCCTCGCCGGCCCTATATGCGATGTCCGAATATTCGAGGCCACTTCATTCACTGGCGAAATGCAGTTTTCGGCACCTAACAACTCGTCTATTCGAGCATAATCACCATCACTTATGTCATTTGAGTATAAAGCCTCATTCTGAGAATTACTCATCACTGTCTTCGTATCCTGAACCGAAACATATGAATAACGAGTCCCGTTGTTATTGACTTGGAGTTGCAAGTTCAGATCCTTATACTTTCCCTTATTTGGCAGTGCATAGATCACGCCTTCAGCGTTCGTGTCCCAACTGCACTCTTTATCGATCAACTCGACACTGTTTTCGTCAATCTTCGAGTCTTTCCGGCCGTCAGGCTTTGGAAGGCTGTTGCAATAGCTCGCCAAAGATTTCTGATAATCGTTCAGACTTCTTCGACTCGATATCACCTTACCAACCGGGCGTTCAGCATTCGTTTGTTCTGAGAAAGACCGACGGTATGTAGGGCGGATTTCTGGAGAATTCTGTGCGCTAATCGACCTTCGGAATGCCGCTCCTAAAGTTGTGCTTCCCGTTGGCCAATCAGGAACCGTTATCATAACTCCACCTGACGTAGGAAGCGACGCCGCGCCATCTCTGCCCGCAGCTGTCTCGTGCCTTCCCAAAGTCGTGACACTTAGACCTCTAGCATTAGGAATCCTGGCTAACGGAGACACCCTCGGCGAAAGACACGCTTCACAGTGCGTCCTGATACCTGAATTCTCTAGAGTGCACTTACTACATGACCACTTCTTTAAATGCAGACCCCTACTCTGCTCCCTCTGATACTCCTTAACATAATTGAGCTCCCAATTGGATTTACTCTCATTGCACTTTTTCGGTCTCCGGGTCACAGTATGCAGACTTCTAAGGAACGATTCACGTGGGTTACACTGACCGTGCCTTTCGGAAACCATTAAACTCGTGGGTCTATTTATGGTTCCTCTGCCAGTTTCGTCGACTTTCCACCACTTTTGCTGGGAATTGATGACGGAGCCGTGGGATAGAGACCTGGTGACGCCATGCGCATGGTTCGTCAGTTGAGTGGGGGACAAACGGAGAGACTGCAAGTCGAGGTTCAATCGGCGACCGTCAGAATAGCTCGTCGTGGGCTTATATGATGATGGGACTGCCAGAGTATTGGACCTTATCATAGTGTTGTCTGGAAAGATTTATATTTGTATTTATAACATGAGACAGGAAAATGAAAACTATTTATAGATTATACGAGCCTAATTCCTGATATACACAGAATTTCCCACTGCTGGACACAAGCCTCCTCTGTGAGAAAGAGTGGGCCATAAACATCACGCAGGTCGAATGTAGTTGGTGGATGATATATGTCTCCAAATCTTTGGTTCCATGATGGTATCCTCTCAATATTTTCCCCCACTGTTTAGAAAGCAGTCGTGATGAACACAAAGTAACTTCCTGAGTTCATGATATATATGTAGGTACATAACTATGTAAGTCCCGTTCGACACCAGTGTCATCAGTACTCTCTAACCACTGATAGGGTAATCAAATTGCCTGTAGCATACCATACAAGAAAAGTTTACCGTCTTAACAATGTTTAGATGAAGCAAGATATTAGTTCCATAAACTTTGTTGTATATGTGTGCAAGAAATTTGCACAATGTAAATTGGTTTAAACGGATTCAAGACCTACCTTTAGCAGACTTTTCTTTGTCCGTCATCCCTGAAGCTTGATCCTCATCATCAGACAGCCTGAAAAACAAATATAATATTGTTAGCTTTCTTTTACTGACTGTACGGTGGTGTGGGTTTGGATGGCTAAAATTGTGTATCTAGAGCTATGGAAAGACTATGGTCCCTCACTAACCAATATTTTACAAAAAAAAAACACACACATAAAATGTCAGGGAGGTGACTTTAACATAAAATAAGGGACCCCAGCAAACGATCGTTAGCACATAGCGGTGTAGCTAAGAAAGCGTATTATAACCTGGAGTGCTTTAAGAGTGGGGAAGTATTCTAAGGCTATCTCTGTACAATCCCGGAAGTACATTTTATCTGTGTGATTTCTTGTGTTCATTGCTGTACCTCTACATAGTATTGTATAAAGTCATTTGTTTTTTTTTAATGAGCAGACAGCTGTGTTGCTGTGGAGTTTGTTCCGCCACTTCTTCTTCCCAGCGAAAGCGCTAGGAAGTGTCGAAGGGCGGGCGTTTTGGGGGAGTCTTATGTAATATTGAAGTTCAAAAAGTGCTGATTCTCAGCCTAATTTGAATAAATGACTTTTGATTTTGACGGTCAAGATCACCCAGCATCTTACTGGAATACATCATTTCTCCAAGCACGATTGCTCTTGCGAATCCCCACTCAAACTGTACCTGTAGACAGGCGCATGTGGCGCAAGCGCGTCGCAGGCGGCGCAACGCCACGCAGCAGACACGTTGCGCAGTCCACACGCGCAACGCCACGCGCGCGTCGCCTCGGGGGCGGAGCCCACACACGACCATCCGCTGTAACAATACCACTCATCATATTTCAGAATTTTTAGGTAATTTGATGATTTTTAGGACATAACATCACGCTTTGCTTCTCGAAGGGATTGGACAGAAGTGTCATTTTAGTAAATACACATTTCCCCAGTTAGCCAACTTCACACACACACAACAAAGTGCACCCCACACTCCAACGCTGAAAAAGCTTCGGATGCGACTGAGATTATCGCCGAGATAATGATGCCTCATTTCTCCAGTTATCTTTCAGTCCAATGAAATAAGGGGCGAACCTATTACCCTAAAAGCGGTACAAATCCAAACTCCGAGCTGCTACTGGGCAATTCATGGTGGAAAAACACATTCGACATTGTATCTCAACCCAGGTATCGATTTAAGTGAAATTTAACACAAGGAAGACTACGACCTGGGTTAGGACATGGGACTTTTATCCCAATATTCCCACAGGATAGGGTCTTATGTGGGTGAATCTGCAGGGCACCACTCCTCATCTTTATCTCAGTATTAATCCCAGTCGCATCCAAAGCTTATTCAGCTTTGAAGTCTAGGGTCCGCTTTACCAGTCTAACTGCTGATTTTGGCTAAACTTCGATATTTTCCGTGAAGTGACTGCCGTCTGACCGCCACAACCCCAATGCGATATCGAAGCATTGCTGTTAGACCAGAATCTGCACTTCTGCAGGGCACCACTATCTAAAATAATCTTGAGATTTTTAATTCTGACCTAATGACAATGCTGAAAGATTTATTTTTATACAATAAATTGGGATTTAGTTGTAAAACAGTGAAGGAAAACCTCATTAGGAAAACAGCCTGTTTTAGAAATAAAAAGCATCAAAGAGACATGTGAAATCTCCCAACACACCTAGAGATAACAGAAGAATAACAGTCAAATCAATATGCTAATGATTACATTTCATCTAGATTATTAACATGTAACAGACACAATAATAGGTACATCCTTTCAGCCACAATGGTACTGAATAAATTATCCTACATATCACATATCAAATAAATTACATCTTCCTTTCATTAACTTTGGTCATTCAATACCTACTTATAGCAGTCTACCATAGCATAGCTATACATCTCGATGGTGACCGAGCTCAAGATCCTCGGAGTCATCGTCGACAGTAAGTTGACCTTCAACAAGCATATTTCATATGCTTGTTGCAAGGCAATTAACCTGTATACCGGGTGGATTGGGGCTTGTGTCGGAGATATCAGGACGATATACACCGCGGTGGTCGAACCCACCATCCTGTACGGCGCGAGCTCCTGGGCGAAAGCCGCCGAGAAGATCTCTGTGCGAAGAACCTTTGCTACCGTCCAGAGGGGCTTTGCACAGAAGATCGCCAAGCCACATCGTACGGTGGAAAAAGTAACCCACGACAGCCAAACCCGCAAAAGAAATAGCGGAAAAAAGAGTAAGCTGGAACAAATAAAAATAGACAAGGATTCTTGCCAAGCAAGAAGAGAAAGACGGCTATAAAAAAAACCATAGCATAGCATTAGCAATCGATGTTCCCACAACTGATAAGTCAATTAACATAACATAATCAGCCTAGGTTTCCCACTTCTGGGACATAGGCCTCCTTTCGGAGAGGGAGTGGGCCGTAATGTACCATGCGGGCCCAAAGCGAGTTGGTAGATGTCACATGTCTTCGAAGCTTTTGGCTCTAGGATATGCCGGTTTCCTCACCATGTTTTCCTTCACTATTTTGAGAAACAGTGGTGATGAAAATATTTACACACAGTAAAGCGCCTGACAGGGTTCCAACCTACAACTCAAAATAAAATATTTTTTATTTTAAATAAAATAAAATAGAAAATATTTTACATTAACAAACTGCCCATTTGACCTCCACAGCCCTGTACTAGGAATAAACATATGTAACATATACAGCACTAGGGTACTATATTCTATGTTACGGGGTTGGTCTCCGCACTCAGTCCCTCCAATGGACCTTGTGGATTATGGTACTAGTAGGTTGTAATATGGACTATGGTACACTATGGTACCAGTACTAACCATAAGGATACTGTTTAGTATCCAGACTGAGTAATAAACATATTTTTGATAACATCTAAGATTACTTAGATGTTCATACAATTGTTTTGCTTGTGATACAGACATTGATTTAATTACCACTTACTTAACATAGCTTTAATTATTAAAAAGAAACACTTGATTACATTTTTTGTTTAAAATGTTACATAAATTGCATTCATAACATAAGATCTCAAGCAAGTTTGGATATTCAATTAGATGGTAAAATATGAATAAGATCCTTCAAACAAAGGTTGGATTATCATTTTTCAAAATCATTATAATCTATCTGTTTACAAGCTACAAAAATAATGAGTTTTGTTTATAATAGACGTATAATTAACAGGATGGAGTAACGATATTACTTTTTTCGTAGTTTTTTCCACAGACACCATTCACAATTAAGATTTTTTGCCACTCATAGGTACTTACAAATCTAGGTAGGTACTCCTACTGATGTTGTTCACAGAAATTCCATTTTCAAAATAAGTGAAAATACTACCCAAGGTAAGATTGTAACGAAATGATCAATCCATTAGTCGAAACTGTTCAACAATACGTACCTATATACATCGTGAACAACGAACACATATAATCACATTTTTAGCACAATTGCTGACATACAAATACCTAAAAGTGCACGTTAACATCTAATTTGGTTAATGAACTCGCTTCTACTGCGCACAACAATGAAATACAATAGAAATATAACCTAAAATACGGGTCAAGAAAAATCGATAATTTGCTGAGAGAAACTGAAAGACGTGAATAGTTACGAGGAAAGAAACACACCTGTTAAAGCTATTTTCAGTCGGTATGACGATCGCTTCAGAGCCAGGTGTAGTTCCTTCGCTTTTTCCAGTTCGCGAGGTATATTCCGGCGATGAATCTCTACAATTTTCTTTAAATATTCCGCTGTCATGACTCGATACCCGCTTTGTACCACATTTTAAGCACTTCACACTTTCTGTTGGATTGATCTGGCCGCACGTCTGACAATGCCATTGCAGCACCGATGCGATTGAGCCCATTTTAATTCACACATGGCTATGAGACCATAACAAGGCTTCGTTTTATGAAAACAAATTCAGATTTGAGAAAAATGAAAACAGCTGATCCACCATGTTGTTTGTGTATAACTTTTTTTTATGTAGGTACGCGACGCGACGGTATACAAATTGTTGTCGGTTTTATCGGTTTTTTTATTTTTATTTATTTTAATTTGTATTAATTTCAAAAATATTAGTTGCATTTTCTAAAAAATTTTACTGAACTATAAATTTCAATTCATTTAAAATACTTGGTTGAACAGCGACATCTATTGCAATTTATGAAGAAGGAATAGCCGAGGTACATATGACGTTTGTGTTACAGTTCATCAGCAGATGGCGCTGTTTTATTCAATGTCTGCTGCAAATTTCAAACAAAAAATAAATAGTGTACCATGTCTAACTTCACTTTGCGCATAGTTACAGTGACCTACTCGTTCAATATAATAATGCTGTAATGCAGGTTGAGAGTTTTGATGTGGCTGCCGTAGCGTTGTATTGCATCAGGAATACATGCGGAATAAAATATTAATTGTTTTGTAAAGAACATAATAATTATATAATTGGAATCGACGAATCAGCCACCGCAATGGATTACCTACATGGCTACACAATTTGGAGAAAACAATTTAATTAATTACTTATTTATTCAACCTTATAAACGAAACAAAGCCAACTCATAAAAGTAAAGGCTTATATTTAAATTAACGGAAGCTGTTATTTACACTATCAATCATGATTGTGAATAAAGTAAAGCACAAAATTGCGTATCGTGTCATGGCCGTTTATATTAATTCAACAATAATAACTTTAAAAACCCACGTGAATATTGCTCGCTGATAAATTTTGAATTATTGTTATTCCCCGAGTACGGATGTGATAACGGATTTCATAAAGTACCTACAAGGCGTGGGCGCGCGCTTTTAATTTTTTACGGTTTTGCAATATGTCTTCGGGCCATGCCTAATGTTTTCCGTTTTGGTATGATGATAGCCCGCAAATATTTCTGTGGTTATCGTTTACATGAAAAATTTCATACGAATAAACGCTTAATTTGATGGTTTTATCTCGCCTAACGGACCTAGTATTTTTTATTGTAGTCTACAAAAGTTCTTATGAGGGATCGGTGGAAAACGAAAACTGGCTCCTAGAAGTTACCAGCCACCAGATAAAGTCTTGTCACCAAGCGATTCGTGTTTCGGCATGATGTCTGGTGAAGCCGAACAGAGGACGGGTCTGAGCTATTATTATTGTGTTGCGATGTGCCGGGTACGATGCGCTAAATGTTGTTGTGTCGGGAGTTTGATCGTGGAGGCTCTCCAGATCAATCTCCCCTTGGCGCAACATCGTTGGTCGTGTTGTTGGGCTTAACATGGCATCACATTCAAAAATAAAAAAAAATAAAAAATTAAACTGGATTGTAGAGGTCAGAAAGCCACGGAGCGTCTCAAAGTAAATTACTCTTTGTTATTCAGCTGAATAAAACTGAACATCCTTCTCTGTATGGGAGGAGACCTGTGCCCAGCAGTGGGACGGTAAAAAGATTGATGACGATGATGATGATGAAGCTAAATCCAAAAGGCTTTGAAGACTGATGTAGGTACCGCACAATATCCGTAAAATAAGGCAAAAGTTGTGTCTTATTTTAGGTAATATCCCTAAAATGATGCTGTGTATACTCCACAACCCAGTAACTGGGTTTTTACATTTTACTGGTTGAGAGAGTTTTGGACGTCTGGCCACCGTAACAACTGTCACAGAACCACGTATAGCGTGTCCATAAAGTCGTGAAAATGGATGTTTCTTGAACTAATCCTTTTAAAAGTAAGGCAACACTAAATCTTAGTAAGTACAAGTACATCGAATGTCATCGATTTGCTTTGTGGCTTGTTATTTATTGAAATTTGTATTAATTTTCAATTCTATTTAGACAAAACGTCGAAGAAATATGTTAAATATGAGAAAAACAAACCGGAGTGGAGTTCGGGAAATTATTTTTAAACTTTATTAGTTAGTTAGCTGGATAATTTTTATCTAATATTGATAATGTTTATTCTTTAACAGTTACTAAAACAGGTATGTAATCATGTTACTGATTGTTTTTATCTATTAGAAGTTTAAATTTTACTAAGTAAACGATTTTAAGACTAAAATATGAATTGTTTACATTGCGCATTTATAGGTTACATTCCAAGTAGGAGTATTGTAGTGAGTTATGATATTTTAGGTTATTTAATTTACCGCTGATTTTAAAAATGCATTTATATCATGTTGGAAATTGAAATTAGTGCTATCCGTCTTCTGAAAGAAATTACATATTTTTATTTTTAATCTTTCAGGAAAATGTGGGAGTAAACCCTTTATCAAGATATATGAGTTAGTTATTCGGGATAGCAGGCTGATGTCAGCAGTAGCGGAGATGTTATTAGTGACGCAGCTGATAATGAAAATACCTACTTTTTAACGAAGAATATTTGGAATCAGATGATGAAAGCAATTATTATGTTTTGGAATATTTTTCATTGGTAAAATCACGTTAAAACATATAATAATAAATATGAATGATTTTATTTTACTCATTTTATTTAAACGCCAGAGACCGTAGATTTGTGTTTTCTTTAAAACCAGTTGTGCTTCTAGTACAAAATAATGTGCTAGTATCAAAATGATTTCAATCACATTTACAGGGTTGCTATATGCACAACCGCAGCGCCCTCATTTATTTTCACGACTTTATAGACTGAATATACGACATCCGGGACCTTACACAGATAGGCACGCCCCAATAGCGGCGGTATGTCTCCTCTTTGAGAAGTGGCAAAAGAGGCGTCACGGCGCCCTCACCTTCCGCCTGATGCGGGTACTCACCGGACACGGTTGTAACGGAAGGTTCCTGTTCCGGATAAGGCGGGCGGAAACGCCAGGGTGTCACCATTATGTAGATCGCCCTAAGGACACGATGGAGCATACGATGGAGGTCTGCCCGGTTTGGGTAGAGCACCGTCGTGTCCTTACGGCGGCGATCGGCAGCGATGTTTAGCGTCCGACCCTGGTCCAGGCCATGTTCCGAAGCGAGAGTGCATGACAGGTCGTCACCTCCTTCTGTGAAGCAGTGATGCTGGCAAAGGAGGAGGCGGAGCGCATGAGGGAGCAGGAATCCCAGCGATCTCACGCCTCTAGCCGCCGCAAGAGACATCCTGGTCGGGAGACAACATCGAACACCCGGCCACCGTAGCTGCGGACTTACGGGCAGCTCGCGCCCGGTAAGGACCAGGCCCGGGTCGTCGGCGCGTTGTGTGGTGGCACGCGTGCCTCTAGATGTCAGCACATTGTGACGGGGTCCAAGCGGTCCGTTGCCTTCTGGGCCAGGGTCGCGGGTTGGTTAAAATAAAACCCTGGTGCAAAGGCAAGTGAAGAAATACGAGGAGTTTTAGTCAGTAAAAGTCTGACACGCCCTTCCGCTTTGCTCAGTGCGGGAGAGGTCATTTGAAGATATCCCAAAAAAAAGAGAAAAAAAAGGCACCCCACACGGACATTATGACGTTATAACATTTCATACCGTGCTTTCGTCCCCATGTACAAGTCTGCAAAGGAATTATTAAGTAACTAGTCACGAAAACAGAGCTGTTCTAATTGCTCTAACTAAAACTATTTTTCAAAATAAGTTTTATACGAAAACATTTATCGGTTTCATACTAAATTTGTATAACCAACGGCGTGGGTTACTTAACTCCTTTCCGCCTCCCCATCCCTAAAATCCTCATCAAATTACACTATTCACTATCCAAATCCATTACCATTTCCTTTACTGCTAAGCATCAACGTGATTAAACATCAACTCTGATCTAACCGTGCACAGTGGGCCGGATGACCGGCATCACCCGACTAAGTTCACAGACCGTTACGGCGTAGTTAAAGCTAAGCACACATTATCGGACAGTCACTAGGCAACGACAATCGTAACGTAACCGGACATTCGGATGGAGTTTCGTCGCAGCCCAGCACTAATGTCAAAATAAACGAGCCATTAGTACATTCAAACGCATAGTTGATTTTAAGATGTTCTAATTAGGTTGCATGTTGTGTTTTGCTTGTTAAATTGTAAACTGAATAGGCGTTTTAGAACACAATTCCGATTCGTTTTCGTTATTCGTTCACAATGTCCAAAATATAGGTAGTCGCACATAACTCATAAGTATGTAAAAAATTGACAAATTCCAAAGAAATTCAACGAATTCTTAATATTTTATTGAGACTGAGATCCGAAGACCAAATGCCGTATTTATAAAAAGTTTAAATTCAAGTTGCAGCTCAGCTATAATCAATGTCAAAGACTCGTCAATAATATACAGTATGTTAAGAAAACCCTGTCCGACCCGTGAAGGTGTTGTTAGGTATCGATAACTGATTCTACTAATGGATAGAAAACCGGGGTAAACTTAAAAAAAATCCCCCTAAAAAAATAAATATCATTTCGCAAAAAGAGGTAACTTAATAAATGTGCGTAAGCACCCTTCCGCGGGCGGCGGGCGGCAGGGCACGCGGCACGCAGTCGCATCGCTATTCACTCATAATAATACCGGTGTTGTCCCTTTTTTAAAAATTATCAAATTTCGGGGAAGTTGGAATTAATTCGCGGGAAAAAAGATTATTTCAAAATTCATTTGTATTGGTACTATGATGATTACGTAAAATTTTATATTATATTTGGTCATGTGTTTACCTAACCTTTATTATCCTTATGGGTCGGACAGGGTTTTCTTATCATACTGTATTGTTACGGGCTAGGGGTACTAAAATGACGGCAAGGGTTACGAACTTTATTGACAACGATGGTACAGTCGATAGGAGGCAATGACAAGTAGAACGTAGCTGATGTCATTCCGAAGTCTTCCCTTATGTCCACGAAGTCCGTATCCTACACCAACAACAACACAACAGAAGTTACTACACGTAGTCCTTGAGGTGTTCGTTACAGTTGTCACTGTAGATGTTCTCGATTATCGCTTGTTACGGTTTGATAGTCAAATGCAGACTGACTAACTGATGCGCTGAGTCACGCCGCTTTATACAGGGTGTATCTGACATCTTAACGCAAACTTCGCGAAAAGGCTAGACCGCCTGCCACTAATAAAATTATGATAGTCATATAAGTCGTTAATGAACGGTTACAGAATTCACAGTGTTTAAAAAAAAGTGTCGGCTCGGCCTTTGAACGTTGCAAGCGTGCCGCCGTGCGGGTTTGTAGGTATGTCGTTGATCCCTGATATGAACTCCATTAAATCAACTGATAAGATAGTTTTTCGAGTTTTGTTTTCATTGCGCTTGTTTGTGCAATTAGCGAATTAATTAATTTTTATTTTAAAATCTCATTAGGTTATAAAAGAATAGCAATTATGAATGGCCTAAAGTGAAAAAAACTATATATATGTTTTTTTAATCCAGAAAAGCCGGCGAAAAATTCCACCACTGGGGGGTTCAGAATCATATATTGGATCCATGGTACTCGTTTGTGCGTCGATGTCAGATACACTCTTTATATGCGATCAGATCGAACTATTGAGATCTTACTCGAGGTAATAATAATAATGCTCGATGTTTAGTATATTCTTTTACAATCGGCAAGTAGTTTTATGTAGTTTACAGTATTTATGTAGTTCACAGTTGACGAAGTTTGTAGTAATTTTAACGTCGACCTTTCGTTGTCAATATACCGATCAGTAGGTCACCTTAGGTCTAGCAATGCATTTTAGTTCGTAGACCTCTACAATGCCTAGGTCTCAAGATATAGGGTTTAAAAGTTACGTAAGGCATATCACGCACTATTGAACCTTATGCCATTGACATAAGGTGCATTTGTAACAACATTCAATTACATTTTAATAAAATTATTACAAATAGACAATGTAGCACTCGGGGACTGTCGCGGTAAAGCTATTGCATAGCATTTTTTTTTTTATCAACTTATGCAATTATAGCATTTTTTATCAATTTATGCAATTATAATTCTTTATTTATTATATTTATGCAGTACTTTTTCCCTTTGTTTTTAAGGAGTAGGGAGTGTTAGGTTATTTACCGTTGATAAAAAGTGCTATGCAATAGTTGTACCGCGGCATTCCCCGAGCTATGCAATAGCTTAAAAATACATTAATTAAATAACAAAAAGATGTTAAATCAAATAACAAGGCAAATAAAAAGAAACTAAGAATATCCCTTATTGTTCACGATTCTCTAGGTCCTTTTAAAATCGGTTGAATGCTGTTATTGCAGAAACAATAACGCGTAGATCCATGTCCCGGCTCAACCCTACAGATACACAGACTAATTAATTTACAACTGATTGGCGACCCAGACTTAACTCGAAACGGTCTCCAAAGCCTGGAGCACAGGCGTAGAGTAGCCAGCCTTTCGGTCTTCTATAGGATGCATTCTGGTGAGTGTGCAAGGGAATTGCATGATTTAATTCCCCCATCTCCGTTCCATCATCGGACGACCCGTCGTACGGCGAGTTTCCACCCTTACGTTGTTGACACCACTGCGATCCGAACGAAGCGTTTTGCTTCCTCCTTTATACCGCGTACATCGAGGGACTGGAACAATTTGCCGGCGTCGGTGTTTCCGTCACATTACAATTTGAGTGTCTTCAAGGCTAGAGTGAATAGGCTCTTAATAAACTAGCGCGCTTTACCATCAACGATCGCATCACTGCTTACCATCAGGGGGGATTGCGGTCAAGCGCTGGTTTATAATTTATTAAAAAAAAAAACGATGTACACTTCCAAATACATACTTTCAAAGCTATTAATTTCAAAACCACAAATCCTTTTGCGGGCACGGCACGCCTGAAAGTTTAAATCACAATAATTACTGGGAAATACACGCAAACAACCTGATATTAATGTGATTGGGGCTTACTGGAACAATTTAAGCCAATAATTACGCGCGTTGTCCACTGTTGCATAGCTAAGTGTATTTGAGAGGCAATTCGGACCAGACGCGTCATGTTACTTTAAATTATGTTTATGCAGCTGTCAAAAGCATGTGTGGAATGTTGGTGACAATTATAATTGCAGACTTCATTTAGTATATTGTCACCATTGCAGTGTGAAGTTCGTTTACTTGTCGTTGGAAGGCAGTAGTTATAGTTTAAGATTGATTTCTATTCGTGTTGCCCTAGTGATTAATACAACACCAGTCTCTCAAGTGTGAGAAGTCTCAAGAAATCGAACCCGCACAGGTTCGATTTCAGGTCAGGCAAGTACCAATGTAACTTTTCTAAGTTATACAACGTGTAACATAAAGGGTATATAACATACCAAGGGCATGGCATCTTTACATGATATCAATAGATATTGGAAGGGTTTTTTAATCCTATCTCTTTATGTTAGGAAGTTACGAGAAACAACACCGCCTGTGATAGGCTACTACCATACTAGGCGGTAGGCACACAGAATTTTTGATGACATTTGTCGTGATTTTGCCAAGTAAAGTGACGTGTAACGAGTAGTTATTAACGTATGTAGTGTGGTGCACGTTTGTTATGATTTGAATTTAAGAAACACACGTAACCGAAAATTTAGTATAAATTTTTTGAGTATTTTATTTTGAGTTGAAAACCTTCCGATATCATTTGATATCATGTAAAGATGCCATGCCCTTGGTATGTATATACAATTTATGTTACACATTGTATATACTTTCTACGTGTATCAAGAGACACCAATGACTGATTAAAAGGTGAAGGAAAACATCTTTAGGAAACCTGGACTTTAAGTCTGACGCATTGAGTAAGCGTGGTGATTACGCTCAATCCTTCTCTGTATGACAGACCTGTGCCCAGCAGTGGGACGATAAAAATAGGTTGATGATGAAGATTGATTTAAATTTGAAAATTTTACCGCATGGAGTGAGGTGAGCTTAGAGTCCAACAGCTTAACGTGCTTTCCTTGGCTCTGAGAAAATTCGGTATGTAAAGATAGTCACATCCAAAGACCAGCCGCGGCAAGCAATGCTACAACTTAACATAATCAATGGACCTGCAGGGTAATAGGGTAGTTGACTAAAAAAAAACGAATTAGGCCGTAAGTCAGACTTCCAAAAAATACTAGACACGTATTTTTCCTTTTTTCATATAAACAAAAACTGAAGACGACACAGTGCCTTGAAAACTCGTCTGATGTCACTGCACGCTACATTTTTTAGCGAGCAGTGACGTCACCAGCCACCAGCCACCACTCCTGATCTTGGATGCCTTTTATATTTGTCAATTTTTATTGATTTGATAAAACAAAATATACGTATACAATATTTTTCTATAATCTGAATGACAGACTAAATAGAATATTTTTTTTTTACCCAGGAAACATCCCTAATGCGTAACACACTATCAGTAGTGATGGGTTACATTTTGACAGTACAACAACATTCATTACGTTATTTACGTTGTTGAGCACACACATTTTCTTATCTGATGGAGCAATGGATTAGAAATTGGTATTAAAATTATTCCTATTGATACGTCCACTCCACAACAACACACAATTAAGGCCCTGTGGGGCTGCCGTGGGTCATAGCCACGGACCCCTCCTACATAACTCTTCTTAGTATAACAGTATTATAAATGTTTTTTTTTTTTCTGTAAGTAGATTTGTACAGAAGACAGCACATCAAGGTACTAGATGCTGTCAGATTTCTTTCTTAGATTTTCAACTTTATCACTAAAGTATTAAGGCTCAAAGTTGATTGGGAATATTTGACAGTTTCGGTTAGCTTGATTTGCTGTCGTCGGTTCAAATAGGTACTTTTAGAAGACAATCATATTTTTCTTAAACTAGGTGAGTTCAACCATTTCGGTATAGTCAGTCTATAAAATTGCCACACCTAACTGCTGTTCAAGTGAGTGGCCCGTAAGTCATTTGGTATATTGATGTAATGGGTGTGCGATGGATGGATGGATGCGGAGGGTTTTGGGGGACTGTCTTATGTAATACTAGTTGCTGCCCGCGACTCCGTCCGCCAGGTAAATTAACGAAAAGTGTTTGTTGAACATGATCATAATGACAAGTACTTAGTGTTCCTTCACTAGTATCTTCAATTCCTGTAACGCTGCGTTTTATTTCAATTGGCAATGCATTCCCCAAACGAGGGGCCTCAACAGTGAAAGATTTATCAAGGAACGTTGAATTTATAATATTAGTATGGATTGATGTTTAAAAAGTGCTGATTCTCAGCCTAATTTGAATAAATGGTGAAGTCGTATGGAGGACGGGTCTGAGCAGTTGTGTTGCGATGTGTGCCGGGTACGATGCGCCTAATGTTGTTGTGTTGGGAGTTTGGTCGTGGAGGGTCTCCACATCAATCTCCCTCTGGCGCAGTATCGTTGGTCGTGTTGTTGTGTTTGACATTGCATCACCTCGCTCAACTGCCGTCTTCCTTCCTATTCACTTAGTTTTTTAAGTGAATGGGTTTAATAAATTAGCGCGCTTTACCATCAACAATCGCATCACAGCTTACTATCAGGCGGGATTGCGGTCAAGCGCTAGCTTATAACTATTAAAAAAAAATGTCTTGTTTTTTTATAATGATTTTGTCATGTTTTCAAAGTTATGAGAGATGCCGGTTTCCTCCTTTTTTGTTTCAGATGGGAAATCATCAAATGACCTATCCTGCTCTGGGCGGAGCGGAAGGGCGTGTCAGACTTTTACTGACTAAAACCCACCCGTGTTCCTTCACTTGCCTGTGCGCAAGGGCCACGGTTTCTTTATTAACCAACCATCAAAACTGACCCAAGAGGTCTTTGTGGGCCCCGTCACGATGTGCTAACATCTCTTTGAGGCGCGCATGAAACACAACGCGCCGTCGACTCGGGTCTGGTCCTCCTAGGGCTTACCTTCCGTTAAAGAGTACCTCTGCTTACGCTTTCGGGAAACAGAGACCGAGCAAAAATATAAATAAATAAATATATACGGACAAATCACACAGATTGAGCTAGCCCCAAAGTAAGTTCGAGACTTGTGTTATAGGATACAAACTCAACGATACTATAATTATAATAGATACATATGTAGATAAACATCCAAGACCCAGGCCAATCAGGAAAAGATCGTTTTCCATAATGACCTGGCCGGGGATCGAACCCGGGGCCTCCACGTCGCAGGCAGGCTAGTTGACCACTGCGCCACGGAGGACGACAAATATCCTAGCAATAAAATTTTCCTGAAGCCCACGATGGTGTGGTGACCAATCCATCTTGCTCACTATCATCCAGAGCTTTTTTTGCACATTTTTCATACCGAAACTCATCCATCCTAGGGCTTGCACGAGGCATGAGTAGCACCTGTGGATTTATAATCCTGCAAAACCAGACCCAATCAAAACTAAACCGTATATCGTGAATGTTATGGTTGAAATTCAAATTGAGTCTATTGTTTATGCTTTAGGCAACCACTTTGTCTTTTGAAATAATCCATCTTTATCAGATATTGGCAGTTCCGTGTCTGCTGACGAGATGCATCGTTCAAATAGTTTGGTGTGGGTAGAAACACCTTTATTACTGTTATACTTAGGAACATATTGGTGTCCAAAAAAAAAACAGTGCATCATTTTATTTCTAATTCATTAAGGAAAGGATAGAAGATAACATAATAGTTTCATTATCAACCTTTTTTATCTTCCCACTGCTGGGTACAGGTCTCCTCTCATATAGAGAAGGATTGAGCGTAATCACCACGCTTGCTCAATGCGGGTTGGCGATTTCAGAATTAAAGTCCAGGTTTCCTCAAGATGTTTTCCTTCACCTTGTAATCAGTCATTGGTGTCCAAGATATAATTAGAAAGTACATATAACTTAGAAAAGTTACATTGGTACTTGCCTGACCTGGAATCGAACCTGCACACCCATACTTGAGAGGCTGGTGTTTATTTATTTTTTATTTTTTAATAATTATAAACTAGTGCTTGACTGCAATCACGCCTGATGGTAAGCAGTGATGCAATCGTTGATTGTAAAGCGCGCTAGTTTATTAAGAGCCTATTCACTCTAGCCTTGAAGGCACTCAAATTGTAGTTTGACGGAAAGACAGTTGCTGGTAAATTGTTCCAGACCCTCGATGTACGCGGCACAAAGAGGAAGCGAAACACTTCGTCCAGATCGCAGTGGTGTCCACGACGAAAGGGTGAAACTCGCCGTACGACGGTTCGTCCAATGGTGGAATGGAGATGGGGGAATTAAATCATGCAATGCCCTTGCACACTCACCAGAATGCATCCTATAGAAGACCGAAAGGCTGGCTACTCTACGCCTGTGCTCCAGGCTTTGGAGACCGTTTCGAGTTAAGTCTGGGTCGCCAATCAGACTCTTCGCACGCCTCTCCACTGAATCCAAAGAAATTCTGTTTTATTTTATTTCATTATTTGATATCTGATTTGTTTTATTATTTCAATTTTATGATGTATAAGTGTTATTTAATTTTGTATTTTTAGTGTAATTAGATTTTGGAATCTGTATTAAAATAAATAAATTAATAAATGTCCAGCAGTCCACTTCGGCCGCTTCTGTGCAGACAAGCGTTCTTTCTGTGTGAGGAATCAAGTTCTAGACATGATGTAAAGATGTCAGTGTGGAGTGGAGATCGCGTATCGCCCAAAGTAGTTTGGGTGACCACCTAGCTAAATGGACTGGAACTGGACTGGATGGAATCTTGGAGCGTTTAGAAAAGGCATAAAGATTTTGGAATTTATCGACGCTGCTAAAAACTTAAGGTGGAACGGAACGTAGTGATACGACCAGGGCTTCAGCGTGTCGCCGAGCGGGCGGCGGGACTTAGGTACCCGCTGTCAAACAACGAAGCTATCAAGTCATGGCCACGTTCCTTTAACGGTCACTAAATTTAATTATTTAAAGTAACCCCCTTGGGCATTTAGGTCTCAAAATTCTAAATTAATAAAGTTAGTAAGTCTGCCTCTAAATTAATAAAGTTTATCGACGTGTGTCTTCACGTGAGCTGGTCCGGTGGTCTGCGAACTCCGCATCTGAAAGTTGGAGGTAAGTGTTCGCCATCTTTAGTAGGTACCTGGATCAGAGATATATACCTCGAAGGCACCATTCTATCAGATCATTCTATCAGATATTCGTTTAAGATTTACTAAGATATCGATGGCCAAAACACAGTCCACTTGAATCTTAATCGAGATCTTTCGTAGCAGGCCCGATGCCGCCACAAAGAGAACGATGGCAAGTTCACTTGTCCCCAGCAGAAAAGAGCGACCGACTAGGCCAGTGTCATGCCAGTTGTGCGGTAAACTTTAATTGCGCGATGCAGATTTTTGCGTAACATCAGTGTGATTAGTAGTTCGCTTGCGACACTGAAGATGCCGATACCTTATAAAACAACAATAAACTCGAAAAATATATATACAGTATGTTAAGAAAACCCTGTCCGACCCATAAGGATAATAAAGGTTAGCTAAACACATGACCAAATATAATATAAAATTTTACGTAACCATCATAGTACCAATACAAATGAATTTTGGAATAATCTTTTTTTCCCGCGAATTAATTACAACTTCCCCGAAATTTGGTAATTTTTAAAAAAGTGACAACACCGGTATTATTATGAGCGAATAGCGATGCGACCACGTGCCGCGTGCCCTGCCGCCCGCCGCCCGCAAAAGGGTGCTCAACGCACGTTTATTAAGTTACCTCTTTTTGCAAAATAATATTTATTTTTTTAGGGGGATTTTTTTTAAAGTTTAGCCCGGTTTTGTATCCATTAGTAGAATCAGTTATCGATACCTAACAACACCTTCACGGGTCGGACAGGGATTCCTTAACATACTGTAAGTACCAATATATTTTCCACAGACACTCAGACAGCATTATGTAGATACTTATGAACTAACTGAAGGCAAACGTAACTGTAGTCAGATCAAAATTAATAACATAAACAAGGAAACTAAACGTAACACAGCAAAACTCGTGTTGGTGTTGTGTCCCAAGGGTCCTAAAATAACAGTATTAATTACGGCTTACGGAGTTCAGTCTACAACCCTTGCGTTACACACTATCAATCTTGCTTCATCGCTTTATGTGAATGATTTTTTTTTTATTTTTAATAATTATAAACTAGCGCTTGACCACAATCCCGCCTGATGGTAAGCAGTGATGCGATCGTTGATGGTAAAGCTTGCTAGTAGTGAATAGGTCACTCAGCAAAACTGAGCGAATAGGAAGGAAGACGGCAGTTGAGCGAGGTGATGCAACAACACGACCAACGATGCTGCGCCAAAGGGAGATTGATCTGAAGACCCTCCACAACAACATTTGGCGCATCGTACCCGGCACACATCGCAACACAACTGCTCAGACCCGTCCTCCGTACGGCTTCACCAGACATCATGCCGGAACACGACAAATCGCTTGGCGGCAAGGCTTTGTCTGGTGGGTGGTAACTTCTGCCGGCGGCCGATGTTATGGCCTACCACCAAATTTGCCTGATCAACAATGTAAATGACAAAGAACGCAATGAATGTAGTTGAACTGTCAATATAAAGGGTGTATCTGACATCGACGCACAAACGAGCACCATGGATCCAGTACATGATTCTGAATCCCCAGTGCTGGAATTATGCGTCGGGTTTTTCCTGATTAAAAAAAAAAAATGCAGTTTTTTCACTTAAGACCGTTCATAATTGCTATACTTTCATAAGCCAATAAGATTTTAAATCAAAAATTAATTAATTCGTTAATTACACAAAAAAGCGCAATGTGAACCATACTATAAAAACTGTCCTATCAGCTGATTTAATAGAGTTCACATCTGCCTGCGACTTCATTTCGCTTAGGAACCATTCTTGAACTATTCTTTCTTCTTATTTTTTTCTTGGCTAAGTCCACAGGTGGGTAGCTCGCCGTCCGATAAGGACCAGGCCTGAGTCTAAGGCGCATTTTGTTTCACGCGCTCCTCAAAGAGATGTCAGTATATCGTGGCGGGGTCCACGGAGACTGATGCCTCCTGGGTTTGGGTTGCGGGTTATTTAAAAAAGAAACCGTGGCTCTGGCGCATAGGCAAATGAGGGAACACGGGTGGGTTTGAGACTTGAGTAGAACACGCCCTTCCGCTCCGCCCGGAGTGGGAAGGGTCATTTGATAATATTCCATCCTGAGAAAGAAAACAAAGGCCACATGTAGTGTTGTAGATACCGCTACAATATGACCCCTATGTCTTCAGTCATATTACGCTGCTGTTGCTTAGTGACTGCTCTTAAAACGGCAAAGGAAACCATCTTGAGGAAATCAGCAAGTAGCCTATAACCATACATTCGAAGACGTGAAAACTACCAACCCTCACCAGTAGGCCTAGTATGAGTTTTCAATACGAAACTCGTTCGATCGTATCGAGCGCGTTTGGCGCTCTCATTGGTTGAGAGTTCTTACGACCTTGAAGCGGGCCAATCGCTGAGTCAAACGCGCTCGATATCGGCGAACGAGTTTCGTAATGAAAACTCATACTAGGCCTACAGGCCTGCGTGGTAGATCACAAGTCATTCCCTTTTAAAGATTAGAGGTCTATGTCGCATATTTAGGAACATTATATTCTGATTATGAACCCTGTAAGAAAACTAGCGTGTTATAAGCATAAGTTGTGGTGGTGTAGTGGTTAACACCAGCCTCTCAAGTATCTGTGTGAATGTAACTTTTCTAAGTTATATGTATGTACTTTCCAAGTATATCTTGGACACCAATGACTGATTACAATGTGAAACCTGGACTTAAGTCTGAAATCGCCAACCCGCATTGAGCAAGCGTGGTGATTACGCTCAATCCTTCTCTGTGTGAAAGGAGACCTGTGCCCAGCAGTAAGACGATAAAACAAGGTTGATGAAGAAAACTAGCAACTTCTCCTTGTCCTTGTAAAAATCCTCTCCTCCTCTCTCCTTCACATAATTCAAATATCTCTGAGTTCTGAGCTACTAACATGATAAACACAAATACCATTCCTGGACGTTGTTAACACACACCCAAATTTTGCAGCGTCACGACTGTCTAACGTACCTTCACACCACAATAGCTGACCCCTTCATTGTGTACTGACCTACATTAGTATCGACACAAAGAATGATTTTGGCAGGATTTCCTTGCCTCATACTTGCAAAATTATTAGTGATAATCTCGGTTAGTAGATCGAAATTACCCCAAAGGACAATGGCCACTATTAGGGTCCATGCTTTTCTTTTAGATGGTAAATCCACATGAGAAAATCTTGAAGATACATACCTACGTTGGAACAATGACTTAGGTAGATAATATTTGTTTTAAAGTCTTTCAGATTTTGCTTGTGCTTTTTTTTCAAGAGTTGGCGGACACAAGGTAATTGCATCTCAGAGCTACTTATTCTTTTTTCGATGGTAAATCATCGAATGACCTCTCCCGATCTACGTAGAGCGGAAGGGCGTGTCAGACTTTTACTGACTAAAACCCACCTGTTTTCCTTCACTTGCCTGAGCGTCGGAGGCCACAGCATCTTTTTTGAACAACACGCAGCTTAAAAGTCATGCTTTCCTGCGTGATCGAATTAGCAATTACATAATTAAAGAGATTCGTAGGAAAATCAAAGTAACCGATATAACCCGAAGAATTGCCAAATTAAACTTGGCAGTCGGCAGGGCTCTCAAGTCAGGTAGCCGAGGCTGGAAGGTCTTCTTGCCAGGGCTGTAGGATGTATGTTTGAAAGAGATACCGTGGTCCTGGTGTAAAGGGAAGTGAAGGAACACGGTTGGGTTTTAGTCAGTAAAAGTCTGACACGTCTAACCGCTTCGCCCATACCGGGAGAGGTCATTTGATGATTTATTACCCTTAAAAAAGGCTAGAATCTTTTATTGTGCTCCTTGGGGTCTGCTCATAATGTCGTAAACAGACTATCATGCCACAAGAATTGGGCTATCAAACAGAAAATAATGTTTTAAATCTGACTGTTAGTTTCCGAAGCACGAAACCAGCCGAAGTGTACATGCTTGGGTGAGGTCTATATTCAACAGTGGACGTGGTTCGGCTGAATTGATGATGAATATGGTTCTTTTATTAACCTCTATTTGTCTATCAAGGACGGCAGGGGTAGGGTATAGACCTCTAATTACTATTCTACTACTACTACTCCTAATACTACTCTATTATAATCAAAGTATACTTTTAAATAAACCACGTAGTAGACTCTAACAAAATGTAGAATGATGAAATGACTATGACTATGAAGATAAATAAATAAATAAATGACTATCGCTATAGTCGCATGCGGTTTTTTGGCAATTACTCCGTACTGACATTTTGACGCAAAGATTACCGAATCTAGCCGAGCGTTTTAACGGCAGCTCGGCCGTAATCGGAAATCTTCGGTAGGGAGTTGCGAGCTGCATCGACTGCGCGTTGTGTTTCACGCGCGCCTCAAAGAAATGTCAGCGCATCGTGACGGGGTCCACGAAGACCGATGCCTCCTGGGTCAGGGTTGCGGGTTGGTTAAACAAGAAACCGTGGCCCTGGCCGCCGCACAGGCAAGTTAAGAAACACGGTTGGGTTTTAGTCAGTAAAAGTCTGACACGCCCTTCCGCTCCGCCTAGAGCGGGAGATGGCATTTGATGATTTCCCATCACAACAAAAAAAAAAGGTTGCGTGCAATTAGCATTAAGCATTTATTTTATTTGACATGTTATTATTCTGAAGAAGTTTGAAATATTCATTCAATATCACGGGACATGTTATAAACCGTTGTGCAGAAGATCCTCGTAAATTAATTTTAAAGGAGACTACTTTAAGTAGACGCGATTTAATTGAATGCGTGCATAGTTTTTACTTTTATTTATTTAAGTACATACCTACCTATAAATCAGGACCATTTGCGCTTGTTTGCTCTACACACTCCACTTAACACCGTATTACAGAACCTCACTCAAGATTTACTAAAACTAGTTTCAACCAATCAAATTCACTTCAAACGAGATTTAAGTAAAGCTCGATGTTTGAGTGAGGTTCTATAATACGGACAAAATATTTACATACTACAGTTTCACGGATTAGTGTTGTCACACTTTTTGTAAGCGACCCGGAATTTTTGCGGCCTATTATATTTTATGTAGATCTGTTTGTGTAGTTTGAAGAACAAAATAGCCGGGGACGATTCGACCCTAAAAATCTGACTTGTCATAACTATGTCTGACTTGCCCCCTCTAGGCCAGAAGCTAGATACGCCCATGATCACGGAAAACTCAACAACTTACTTTCTCGGTGGTAGGCCATAACATCGGCCGCCGGCAGAAGTTACCACCCACCAGACAAAGCCTTGCCGCCAAGCGATTTGTCGTGTTCCGGCATGATGTCTGGTGAAGCCGTACGGAGGACGGGTCTGAGCAGTTGTGTTGCTATGTGTGCCGGGTACGATGCGCCTAATGTTGTTGTGTTGGGAGTTTGGTCGTGGAGGGTCTTCAGATCAATCTCCCTTTGGCGCAGCATCGTTGGTGGTGTTGTTGGGTTTAATATTGCATCACCTCGCTCAACTGCCGTCTTCCTTCCTATTCGCTCAGTTTTTCTGAGTGAATAGGCTCTTAATAAACTAGCGCGCTTTACCATCAACGATCGCATCACTGCTTACCATCAGGCGGGATTGCGGTCAAACACTAGTTTATAATTACTTAAAAAAAAAAACTGCCTCGTTGGTCTTAAGGTTGATGTACACGACGCCGCCACCGCGCCGCCGCGCCGCCGCGCAATTACACTGTACATACGAGTCGCGCGAAGCCCACCACCGCGCCGCAGCCGCGAATCTACCGCGTGGGTTACCCTCCTTGTCGGCTTGATTCATTCCATTATCGGCCGCGTACAAACGTGTTCGCCGCGAGATCATATGTGAAGCAATCATGTCTAATATAACGAAAAAA
The DNA here is from genome assembly GCA_037179545.1 of Sesamia inferens. Taxonomy (NCBI): domain Eukaryota; kingdom Metazoa; phylum Arthropoda; class Insecta; order Lepidoptera; family Noctuidae; genus Sesamia; species Sesamia inferens. Next base: position 6,117,053 of record CM073935.1, on the reverse strand, counting down.
AGAAGTTTGTTTGAACTTATGCAAAAATGACAAAAAGAACGTCGAGTTAGAAAGTTGTGGGTTCATCCTATGGCACGGAAGCAATATGGTAAATTTCATACACTTTTCGAAGATCTCCGAAAAGATGAGACCAAGTTTAGCGAGTATTTTTGAATGAATTACAAGACATTTGATAAATTATTAGATTTATTAAAGAAGAAACTGCAACATACAAATACAAATATGCGAGCAAGTATATCTGCTAAGGAGAGATTGGTTGTTATGTTCGTATGCGGCCGGCAATGGAATGAAACAAACAGAGCTTACGCGGGCAGTGGCGGCGCGGTGACGGCACCGTGTGCAGGAACCCTTATGGTCGCAAGCTCGCGACGGATGAGCATGGAATTCTGGGTTGGGTTCCCATCACCTAATATAATGATAATGTTGACTGTAGTTTTAGTAGACACAGGCGCGTTCAAACAAACAATTAACACACATATATAGGTATAGAAACCAACTGTGTCTTTACAGAGTTCCACGAATGGGCAATAAGACCTAATAAGGCTTCACTTGAATTCCCGGGAATGTTAATAAGGGGCATGTACAGACGCCAGCTGGTCAAGTAACCCGAAATTGTAAAATTTTCCCAATCAACCTTGAGCCTTAATCGTTTAGTCATAAAGTTGAAAATCTAGTAAAGAAATTTGAGAATATAGTAGCTTGATGTTCTGTCGTGCTTAAAATTACGGTAATTATCCCTCAGATGTGTAATTTTTGACAAAAGAATTTCGACCGCAATAGGGTAGTTGAATAATAAAATGACATCAAAGATCAAGAGTGGGCTCCTGATCTTTAATGCCTTTTATATTTGTAAATTTTTATTGATTTGTAAAAACAAAATATACGTATCCAATATTTTTCTATTATCTGAATGACGAACTAAACAGAATCAATTTTTATTACCCAGGAAACACCCCCATTATCTTTCAGTCTAGCAAATAAAAAGTTCAAACAGTTTGTTCCTAAACGCTCGAACACCAATCCCATTAAAATCAGGTTTAACAAACACAATCGGAGTAGAACAATAACTTAAAAAAGGAAATAAAACGAAAAACTCCACACCCACTCCTGATCTTTAATGCCTTTTATTTTTGTCAATTTTTATTCATTTGACAAAACAAAATATATGTATCCAATATTTATCTAAGTATAATCTGAATGAAGGACTAAATAGAATCAATTTTTTTACCCAGGGAACACCTTATTTCTTTTCAGTCTAGCAAATAAAAAGTTAAAACAGTTTGTTCCTAAACGCTCGAACACCAATCCCATTAAAATCAGGTTCAACAAACACCATTTGAGTAGAATATTAACTTAAAAAAGGAAATCAAAAGGAATGAAAACTTGAGAAAACGGAGCTCGGAACCTCTATAGGGGCGGAAACGGTGATGTTTTCGATTTCAAAGTAAAACGCCCCAGTGAATTGCTTCGACCGGTGGTCGCCGAGTCCTTTGTGTTACTATACGAAGGCTCGGTTGACATTGCGTTTGGGAGAGGCCACTCAAGACTGCGTTGCGGCGTCAAATCGCTAAAACGACCTCGCACAGCAATACAATGCGATAATGCAATGAAAAAGCTTCATCGCATATGACATCGTACAACAAGACGCTAACTGTCAATACAGTTTTTCTAGTGAGACATGGACAACACTAACGGGTTCTACTTTTGCTAGCGTTAAGAAGCATCAAGAAAAGACGAAGACGATCACGATGCGACGTCGACGCCGCATCGTTGTACGACGCGACGTCGTATCGTGTATATGTGTCTGTGCCTATTCTCCTGCAACGACAGTTCAGAGATGAGTATGAGTGGCTGGAAAGAGAATGCGCACCAATAGGGTATTTGACTAAAAAAAAAAACTAATTAGTCCGACAGTTAGATTTCCAAAAAATACTACACAGGTATTTTTTGTTTTATCAAAACAATAAAAATTGACAAATATAAAAGGCGTCAAAGATCAGTATAGATAGTTCAATCCACGAAGACGCGCCCCACCAATTTTAGGTTGAGGGGAGCGCGGGGCGCGGGGAGTTTGCTCCGAGCGTCAGTCACGGACCTTCAGTGGTTCGATGCACACAAGTAGTACAACCTGTGTTCCAAAAATCCAGACTCGACACGAAAGTTGCTCTACTTTATATTTTTTTTAATTGTCGAAAAAAATCTCAGCGTGTTGCACTTAAAAGCCAGGTATGTAAATTATTGTTACGAAACACATAAAATAATAAAAGAAAAGTAATTTAATTCAAAATTAAATTTTACTAACTAGACTTAATTTTATATTTAAAAGTAAGACTAATGTTATTTCTTTTTTTTTAATTGTAGGCAAGAGCAATTATTTCTAAAGTTTACGATTTTATGAAAAAAGAAGCAAGTAAAAATTTTGCAGAAAAATTCACTGATGTTCGATGGAGAACCGCACAGGCTGTTGAAATATCTGAAAGCACAGTGACTAGAATTCTACGCGAAAGAAAGGATTATACTAAGACCTTATATTAAAAAACAAAGAAAACTTCCGCAAGTACAGAGGTGACGAATTATTAAAGGAACATGGATTCACAGTACTTCGGCTGCCTCCTTATCACCCAGAGTTAAACGCAATCGAAAAAAACGACGTTGCTAGCCGCAATTTCAATCAAAACTACACTTCGATTATGCCCATTTTAAATGATAATGATGCATATGATCGAGTAAATAAAGATGTCTGGTTCAGTACTTGTCAGCACGTGGAAAAAATAGAAGACGAATACATGAGACACTGTGATCTTGATTTCAGTTTTATTATAAATGTCAGTGATACTTCAGAATCTGAATCAGATATTTCTGAAACGAGTGATTGACGATTTTCATTTCAATGAAAAAAGTTCCATAAAACTTTTTCACGTATTTCATTTATGCCTCTAATTACCTCCTATTATTATATAAAAATGGTATTATAATCGTATATTAACTAATAATCACATAAAATATCAACACCTCAATTTTCTTTGCAGTCGGGTAAAGAGTATAAAATTGAAGTAGAGCATCTTTCACTTTGACCATGACGCTCTCTCCTGATTAGTCAATTCATTGTAGTGTGGGTGTGCACTCATAGATAATTATTGTGTACGGATAACACTCAAACATTGACGGAAGCTTGCACACATATACTATAAACGGTTAGGAGGAATAGTGGGGCGCGTCTTCGTGGATTGAACTATCTATAGTGGTGGCTAGTGACGTCACTGGTCGCTAAAAAGTGTAGCGTCTAGTGACGTCACACGAGTTTTCAACTCACTGTATCGTCTTCAGTTTTTGTTTATATGAAAAAGGAAAAAATACGTGTCTAGTATTTTTTGAAAACCTGACTGACAGACTAATTAGTTTTTTTAGTCAAATATCCTATTGTAAGAGGGGCGGCCATTTTGTTTAAGTCTTCGCCGACTGTTGTCAGATGATCCAGGATAAAAAGAAGCCTATTCCCTTCTCCAGGTCATGAGATATCCAGTTTTCTTCCATTGTTTTTTTAAAAAACGGTTCGTCACATTAGGGATTTGTCCTGCAACGTGCGTTTAAAAACATATAAACTCATACACACACACAACGCGACCCAAAACAACTACATGTAAGTCATATAAATATTTGTTCCGTGCGGTAATCGAAACTGTGGCACGCAGTGCAGCAGTCAATCGCTTAACCACTGCGTCAACCGTGCCATTTAATTATTTTAACGTGAAAGAAACAAACCAACAAACGCTAATTTATTAGGTATATACGTTAGGATTGCTGAGCTAACGGTGTCATTACGTAACATGAAAGTCAGACCAGCCAGAACCTGGGGAATTGATTTCCAGGTTGAGAAAAGTTATGTCGAGTGACAGTAGAACCCCAGACTCCAAAGGTCGAAAAAGCTTTGGATGCGACTGGGATTAACACTGAGATGATGATGATGACCTAATACCAATAACCTTGCCTTTACAGGGAAACTGCAGATGCATGATGTCTAGTGAAGCCGTACGGAGGACGGGTCTGCGCAGTTGTGTTGCGATGTGTGCCGGGTACGATGCGCCAAATATTGTTGTGTCGGGAGTGGTCGTGGATGGTCTCCAGATCAATATCGCTCAACTGCCGTCTTCCTTCCTATTCTCTCAGTTTTTTTTTGAGTAAATAAGCTCTTAATAAATTAGCGCGCTTTACCATCAACGATTGCATCACTGTTCAACATCAGGTGGGATTGCGGTCAAGCACTAGTATTCAAATATATAAAAAAATGGCGCCGATTGTCTTGTTTACAAACTAAACTAATTTTAAGCTAAGTGCATCCTTTTCTTTCTGTTTCATTAAGAAAAGGACAGAAGATAACATATAAGTTTAGGCCTGTCTAATTAAGATACTCCATAAACAGATTAAAAGCGAATCAGTGGAGAGGCGTGCGAAGAGGTTGATTAGTGACCCTGTTTTAACTCGAGATGGTCTCCAAAGCCAAGAGCACAGGCGTAGAGTAGCCAGCCTTTCGGTGTTCTATAGGATCCGTTTTTTGCAATTCCCCCATCTTCGTTCCACCATAGGACAACCCGTCGTACGGCGATTTTCCACCCTTACGTTGTTGACACCACTATGATCCGGACGAAACATTTCGCTTCTTCTTTTATACCGCGTACATCGAAGGACTGGAACAATTTGCCAGCGGCGGTGTTTCCGTCGGACTAAAATTTGAGTGTCTTCAAGGCTAGAGTGAATAGGCTCTTAATAAACTAGTGCGCTTTACCTTCAACGATCGCATCACTGCTTAACATCAGGCGGGATTGCGGCCAAGCACTAGTTTATAATTTATAAAAAAAAATAGGCCTCCCCCAAAGATTTCCACGACGACCGGTCCAGCGCTTCCCGCATCCAGCGGTTTCCCGCGACCTTCATTAGGCCGTCGGTCCACCTTGTCGGGGGCCTACCCATGCAGCGTCTTCCGGTGCGTGGTCGCCACTCAAGAACCCGTCAGCCGCATCAAGCATTGGTCCTACGGGCAATATGCCCCGCCCACTGCCACTTAAGTGTTGCAGTTCTTCGGGCTATGTCGATTACTTTCGTTCTTCTGCGGATCTCCTCATTTCTGATTTGATCACGCAGTGAAACCCCACGCATAGCGCTCTCCATTGGCCTTTGAACTTTCTTAAAAAAGCTTTTTTTATGGAACTAAAAAGAACTTACGACTTACGTTGCGTTTCTGTTAGTGAAATCATTATTGAATAAATAGTACCACCTGATAGCCTCTACGAACATCTAATGGCAGTCACTACGGGTTGTTGGAGCCATCAAAAGTTCAACATTTGGTCTAACTGCAATGCTTCGATATCGTGTTCAAACGGCAGTCGCTTCACGGAAAATATCGAAGTTTAGCCAGACTCAGCAGTTAGACTGGTAAAGCGGACCCGAGACTCCAAAGCTGAAAAGCTACGGATGCGACTTGGATTAACACTGAGATGATAATGAAATACTGTAATCATCTAATCCGTGGTTTTCACCAAAAATGGCTACACGACCGGCTTACTTGATCCGATCGTGTGCCTAAACCTTATCTTGAACCGTCATCTGTCAAACGTATTGGGGTAAAGTGAAACAATATGTAACCAACAAACAATTTGAAACTTTATCACTGGTGAACAAGGTGGAAATTTGAATAGGACAGATGTATCTTAACGGATAAGTCTTGGGAGCTGATCATTAAAGGGGGATATAGAAAAGCATGATGTATCAGTGGTTTGTATTAGAAACTGTTCTTGGTATTTGGCCGAATTTTCGGCAATAACACGATGTGTTAAGGACGGTAATTTATTCAACACACTGTCTTCGTGTCCGTGACATAGCAGACAAACTGCAAGAGGGTCGCCTACGCTGGTACGGTTACGTCTACAAAAAACCGGCATGCTACGTCGGTAACAAATGTCTTGCCATGGCGCCCCCGCCGGGCCGGAACAAGCGAGGTAAACCAAAGAAGTGATGGCTTGTCTTTGTAAGAGATGACATGCGTGCCAACAATCTCACACCACGGGATGCCAGAGATCGTGTGAAATGGAGGCGTATAACGTCATCATCATCATTATCATCTCAGCATTAATCCCAGTCGCATCCGTAATTTTTCAGCTTTGGAGCCTGGGGTCCGCTTTACCAGTCTAGCTGCTGATTTTGGCTAAACTTCGATATTTTCCGTGAAGCAACTACCGTATGACCTCCACAACCCGAAAGCAATATCTAAGCATTGCAGTTAGACCAATTGTTAGATTTTTGAAGGCTCCAACAATCCGTAACGACTGCCACTAGATGTTCGTAGGGCAACCGGGACCAACGGCTTAACGTGCTTTCCGAGGCACGACCAGACCAGTGCAAATAATCATATTCATGCATACAAATATTTGCACTGAGCGGGGATCGAATCCGCGCCTCCTTGCGCAAAGGCCGCGTTCGCTACCACTACGCCACGGAGGCTGTCTGGAGGCGTATAATGTATATCTCGGAAAGCGGACCCCGGGATCCAGCGCGAAAGCCGCGGATGCAACCGGGATTATAAACTGAAATGATGATGATGATGAATTTATTCAACTCTACTGTCAAAACGATGAAGGAAAATATCTTGATATCGATATTGTCTTTGGATAATATCGGCATGTCTTAGAACCAAATATTCAAAGGCATTTATTTATTCACATCAATAAACAGAACATATCACAGTATTTATACCAAAGACGATGTCATATGTACTTGTTAAGCAATGTATTTAAATTTAAAATGTAAAATCCAACAAGAATCCACATCATACAACGTTATTTTTTATTTATGCGAAGCCCTAAACATGTTTCCAGTATTTTAAGTAAAGAATCTCTGTACAAAATTCCAAAAAGATATCATGAAAAACCACAAAGTTATGAGCTTGTTATCTTACTTGGTTGTCCCAACAAAAATATGGTCAACGCAACGCTTGCCTGCCCTAGGGGGCTCCTAGTACTATGATCTACCGTCAGCTGTGTTGTGCGCTCGGTAATCACACTGCAACTATTTCTAAAAAAATATAACATAATATAAAAATGATTGGAATCGATTCAGTTGTTTATTCTGAACAAACTATATTCAGATTTTTATTAAAAAAAAAAAAATGTTGTAAAGGGTGTATCTGACATCGACGCACAAACGAGTACCATGGATCCAGTACATGATTCTGAACCCCCCAGTGGTGGAATTTTTCGTCGGCTTTTTCATGATTAAAAAAAAAAATATGTAGTTTTTTCACTTTAGACCGTTCATAATTGCTATACTATTATAACCTAATAAGATTTTAAAGTAAAATTAATTAATTCGCTAATTAAACTAAAAAGCGCAAAGAAAACAACTCGAAAAACTATATTATCAGCTGATTTAATAGCGTTCACATCAGGGAACAACGTCATACCTACAAACCCGCACGGCGGCACGCTTGCAATGTTCAAAGATAGAGCCGACACATATTTTTAAATACTGTGAAATCTGTAACCGTTCATTAACGACATAAATGACTATCATAATTTTATTAGTGGCATGCGGTCTAGCCTTTTCGCGAAGTTTGCGTTACTACGTCAAATACACTCTGAATATTATTTTTCAAGGGTTTTTTTTGTCGGTACGTCGTAACTTCCTTCATACTTTATTAACAATATACATTTAATAAATGAGGCATCATTGTAAAGCTTTTCTGGACCGCTAGACTGGAAAAATATACAAATTACTCACATTTGCCAGACAAAGCCTGCCGCCAAGCGATTTGTCGTGTTGAAGCCGTACGGAGGACGGGTCTGAGCAGTTGTGTTGTGATGTGTGCCGGGTACGGTGCGCCTAATGTTGTTGTGTTGGGAGTTTGATCGTGGAGGGTCTTCAGATCAATCTCCCTTTGGCGCAGTATCGTTGGTCGTGTTGTTGGGTTTAACATTGCATCACCTCGCTCAACTGCCGCCTTCCTTCAGATTCGCTCAGTTTTGCTGAGTGACCTATTCACTCTTAATAAACTAGCGCGCTTTACCATCAACGGTCCTGTCACTGTTTACCATCAGGCGGGATTGCGGTCAAGCGCTAGTATATAATTATTAAAAAAATAAAAAATAATTCATGCTTTTTTTTTTTTTTTTTTTTTTATAATTTATAAACCAGCGCTTGACCGCAATCCCGCCTGATGGTAAGCAGTGATGCGATCGTTGATGGTAAAGCGCGCTAGTTTATTAAGAGCCTATTCACTCTAGCCTTGAAGACACTCAAATTGTAATTTGACGGAAACACCGACGCCGGCAAATTGTTCCAGTCCCTCGATGTACGCGGTATAAAGGAGGAAGCAAAACGCTTCGTCCGGATCGCAGTGGTGTCAACAACGTAAGGGTGGAAACTCGCCGTACGACGGGTCGTCCGATGATGGAACGGAGATGGGGGAATTAAGTCATGCAATTCCCTTGCACACTCACCAGAATGCATCCTATAGAAGACCGAAAGGCTGGCTGCTCTACGCCTGTGCTCCAGGCTTTGGAGACCGTTTCGAGTTAAGTCTGGGTCGCCAATCAGCCTCTTCGCACGCCTCTCCACCGAATCCAAAGCGGCAAGGTGACACTTCGCAGCACCAGCCCAAATGTGGCTGCAGTACTCCACACACGAGCGGACCTGTGCTTTGTATAAAATTAGAAGCTGCCCTGGTGTGAAGTACCGCCGGACTTTCGCGATGACGCCTAGTTTTCTGGCAGCCACCCCGGCCTTGGACTCAATGAACCGCCCAAAGTTAAGGCTCGAGGAAATCTCAACTCCCAAAAGCTGAAGGCGGTCGGTACACTCCAAGGATACATTCTGAAAAGTAGGAGCCAAGGTAAACTGGCTCCTTTTGGCGGTGAAAAGACACGCCTGTGTTTTGGCGGCATTGAATGCTACAAGATTGGCATTGCCCCATTCGGAGACTGCCTGCAGTGCAGCACTCACACGCTCTACCATGGCCTCTCTTTCGGACCGGATAGTTTCCTTACTAGCCCGAGCTTCCGGCAGGTATCTCTCCACAACTGTGCTGTCATCTGCATACCCATAGATACCGGGCATCAGCAGATCGTTAATATGCAGCAGGAACAGAGTTGCAGAGAGAACAGACCCCTGAGGAACACCGGCATTGGTCGACATGGGCTCAGATGAACATCCGTCGACAACAACTCGGAGGGACCGTTCAGTCAGGAAGTCTTTTACCCAGCCAGTCAGGCCAGCGGAAATGCCGTACGCTGGAAGCTTACTCAAAAGGCCAGCGTGCCATACCCGGTCGAAGGCCTTCGAGACATCAAGGGAGACGGCAATCGCTTCCCCATTTTTCTCGAGGGCCTCGCCCCACAAGTGAGTGGCATACACTAGTAGGTCCCCAGTTGACCGATTGCGTCGAAAACCGTACTGTTGGTCACTGAGGAGATCGTTACCTTCCAGGTATGCCAAGAGGCGCGAGTTCAATACACGCTCCATAATCTTGCAGAGTATGGAGGTTATTGAAATCGGCCGATAGTTGGTAGGATCGGCACGACTACCCTTTTTGGGCACGGGCTGCACGTTGGCAAGCTTCCAGGACTTGGGCACTATACCAGTCCTAAATGAGAGGCGATACAGGCGCGTCAATACAGGAGACAACTCAGGCGCACAAGCCTTAAGAACAATCGCTGGTATACCATCTGGACCACTAGCCTTATTCACGTCCAGACGACACAATACTCTCAGAACCTCCTTGTTTCTAATGCGAACCTCCGGCATTGAAGTTCCGCAATGAGGTAAATTAGGTGGAGTAGCATTGCCAGTGTCAAGACGCGAACTATGGGCAAAGAGAGATGCAAAGAGACCTGCTTTCTCTCTCGCCGTATGGGCCAGTGCTCCATCAGGCCTAACCAGCGGAGGCAGTGTGGGCCGACAGAAGTTCGCCTCGACCGATTTGGCTAGGGACCAGAAAGATCTGCTACCGGAAGGGTGCGCAGAGAGCTTGTTACCAATGTTAGTAATGCGGTCGAAGCGAGCCTTCTTAAGCGCCTTTTTGTAGGACTTGGCAGCACGGTTAAAGGCTCTCTTCTTTGAGCTTAGATCCAGAGCTCTGCGGTCACGAGCGTCAACCCAGGCGAGGAATGCCGTGTGCTTACGCTGTTCAGCTTGAACACAGTCGGCGTTAAACCATGGGCGAGCCGAGCCACCGATGGGCACGTCACTGAAGGGGATAAAATACTCCATAGCTTGACGCACCACGACGGTTATAGCGTCCGCACAGCTCGATGGATTGCTAGCAGAGAAGCAGACCTGCTGCCAAGGATAAGATGCAAAGAAGTGGCGCATCTCATCCCAATCTGCTGACTTGTAACGCCATATTCGCCGCTCACCACGCGAGTCGCAATCAGGTGGGGAGAAGGACGTCACAGACTTCACCAGACAGTGGTCTGAAGTTCCTAACGGTGAGGAAACTGTAACAACACATCTGTCCGGATCAGTGGTCAGCAGAAGGTCCAGACAATTGGCGGTATGACCAGCCACATCAGGCACCCTAGTCGCTTCTTCCACCAGCTGGGAAAGGCCCATTGATAGCGCAAAGTTTCGCGCTTCTCTCCCAGCGTGGTCGGTCCTCTGGTATGGGAAAAGCCAGTCTTGGTGGCAGGCATTAAAGTCCCCCAGAGCAACGAACTGTGCGTCAGGGTGCTGATGCAGTACATTGTCAGCAGACACACTGAGGTGGTCAAATAGTCGAGTTGTCTCCTGGTCACCGCTGTGCGATCGATAGACACAGGTGTAGACAATTTTGTCCACACCAGTGTCAACCAACAGCCATAAGGACGATAGATGAGAGTCTTCGAGGTGACGGAGATGCCGGCAACAGATGTCATTGCGGACATACACACAGACCCCGGCACGCTGCAGGAAATGATGCTCCAAAGAGTATCCCGGGTAGTTGAGGTATGCCGCATCAGACGGACATCTGATCTGGGTCTCCGTCAAGAAAAGTAGGTGGGGCTTTTCAGTCTCAAGGTGGTGATGGACTGCATCGATATTGGAGTGCAGACCTCGAATGTTTGAGAGGTGCACTTTAAATGAGAGGACGTGCGCCCGCTGTGCACACCTACTTTTATTTTTAAAACTTTTCATTTTAATATACTGAGTGAATAGGAAGGAAGACGGCAGTTGAGCGAGGTGATGCAATGATAAACCCAACAACACTACCAACGATGCTGCGCCAGTGGGAGATTGATCTGGAGACTGCGGGGACGCCCGAACCCCCCCAGGGATCGCCATCGGGTCCTCTCGTCCGGTCGCCAACCGGCACGATGGGGCCACCCTGGGATTTTTCGCAGTTGGCGGGGCAGCCTTTCGTGTGTGGCGGGCACACTACTTGGGCCCCCAACTACCTGCGGTCGGCCAGCGGAGCACCGTGCTTCGGATCCCGCTACCCTCCAGGACCAAGCTCCCGACACAACAACATTTGTCGCATCGAGCCCGGCACACATCGCAACACAACTGCTCAGACCCGTCCTCCATACGGCTTCACCAGACATCATGCCGGAACACGACGAATCGCTTGGCGGCATGACTTTGTCTGGTGGGTGGTAACTACGCCGGCGGCCGATGTTGTGGCCTACCACCGAGGACCTGCTTGTTCGAAACATTGATCTTTCATTTTTTTTTTTGATTAATCACGATTGAAAATCAAGGATTTTTCAAATCCCATATCATCGCATTAAACATTGTTTTCAAGAAGGTCTTGTAAATATGCTCTGTTTTATAAATCTATATGGTCTTGTAAACTTACCCTCATGATTCACAAAATAAATAATCTGCAGTTGTGAGGACACAGTAATATAATTAGTACACAGGTCAGTGCCGCGGTCAATCTTTTGATATTACCCCTCTTGTGGCTAATGGCTCCCTAGGGAGAGGGTGGCTAGAGGGTAGCTGCAGTCCAAGCTACATTGTGATCTGATAATAATTGAGTTTGTAAAGACATTTAAATATCGAAATGTAATAGCAGTGTTATGGAAGACAGGCATCTCCTAAAGCCGGCGCCAGACATAGACAAATATGTGTACAAAGACTGAAACACTTTGCTCATATATTTGAACACTTGTATGTTTCACCTGCCAGACATATTCACAGATTTTTTCACTTCACAGTTGTTGCAAAGACAACAAACAGATTTTAGACGGATTTGTAGACGCGATATACATACCTATATTATCTAAGTGCATTTAATTATTTATTGAACATTACCCATTCGAAACTTACCCATTAAACGATATAAAAACTATATAAAGGCCAAACTTTGCAAAAAGGGGTATTATAAAATCTCAGATTATTTAGAAGACAAAAAAGCTTGGGACTAAGCTACTCGCTCTGTTAAGCAATATGCGTAATTATAACATAAATTATTGTAAACATTTTCATTTTTAATGTCTGGACTTGAAAAAAGACGATGATCCCCGAGTTTGTTTCGGCTATTTCTTCTCAGAGGTAGTCAGTTAGGAAATGCCGGCTTCATCTAGTTTAAAAAAAAAAAACATGACGTGTAAAAGTGATCGGTGATCCTACTTGCTTAATAAACGATTTCATTTCATTTCGATTTCATTTCATTTCATTTCATTTCATTTCATTACATATGCATAACAATAAAGTTAGAAGAAGAAGGCGCGAGTGCGAGTAATAGAACAAGGTAGGTACATATTTTAAGAGTTCATTGAATTTTAGGTAAGCGCTTCGAGCAACTGACTGAACTGAACTTTGCGCGTGTGTAGCAGGCTACGCAAACATTTGAACACAGACAACTTTGAACGCTTTGATGTGCGCTCGAAAACCGACAATGATTGGCAAAGTAAAAATGGTTTAACAAAGCTTTGAACAAATACTTATATACCCGTACTACACATGTGTTCAAATAAGTGATCAAATATTTGGAATATGTCTGACGCCGGCTTATTAATAAGGGAGCGTTAAAGTATGGGAGTACTTGCATAGACAACCTCGTAGCCAGGATAATTTATTAGCAACTTGCTCTCAAATACACCCTTGTAGAATCGGAGGTGCCATACTACAGATGTATGCCCGACCCAGTTCTCGAAAATGATGATATCACATTGTACTGGGATCGATCCGTCATCACTGACAGGACTATTGTTGCCAATAAGCCTGATATAGTGATAGTGGATCGATCAGAGCGGCGTGCAGTGATTATTATTTTTTTTTTATTAATTTATAAACCAGCGCTAGACCGCAATCCCGCCTGATGGTAAGCAGTGACGCAATCGTTGATGGTAAAGCGTACTAGTTTATTAAGAGCCTATTCACTCTAGCCTTGAAGACATTCAAATTGTAGTCCGACGGAAACACCGCCGCCGGCAGATTGTTCCAGTCCCTCGATGTACGCGGTATAAAGGAGGAGGCGAAACGCTTCGTCTGGATGGTAGAGGTGTTAACAACATAAGGGTGGAGACTCGCCGTACGACGGGTCGTCCGATGGTGGAACGGAGATGGGGGAATTAAATCGTGCAATTCCTTCGCACACTCCCCAAAATGTATCCTATAGAACACCGAAAGGCTGGCTACTCTACGCCTGTGCTCTAAGCTTTGGAGACCAAGTCGAGTTAAATCAGGGTCACCAATCAGCCTCTTCGCACGCCTCTCCACTGAATCCAAAGTTTCCAGGTGACACTTAGCAGCACCAGCCCAAATGTGGCTGCAGTACTCCACACACGAACGGACCTGTGCTTTGTACAACATTAGAAGCTGCCCTGTGACATAACCATCCTGCATGATGAGAACCTCGTGAAAGCGGAGAAAGATAAACCAATCAAGTATTTTGATTTGGCTCGCGAGGTTGTCGACATGTGGGATGTCGATTCAGCAATCATTGTAGCGATATTCGTGACAGCCAATGGCGTAATAGCGAAGAGCTCTCGTTAGGCAGCTGGATCAAGGGCAGAAAGTAGTACTTCTGGACACGGCTCGCATTGTAAAGGGGGTGGTTCCTCTCTCTGAAGCCCTAAGCCGGTAGCTTGGACCCTGTTCCTGATACCGGCGGGTTAGTATTTTTTATATTTTTATATGTTATTATTTATAAATGTAAATTATATGTATATAAAATAGAAAAGGTAATAGAAAGGAATTGTTTTAAAAAAAAATACTCTCGAAATAGAGATCCAAGTATTGCAGCAAGTATTCAAAAAGGCATGTCAGTCAGCTGTGTGCTTAAGAAATAAGCAGCACCGTTGTACTCAGATCTTGATTTTGGTGATCTTTATGTATTTTATTGTGTGTACATAAATACATAATAAAATAAATAATTAAATAAAATAGGTACTCTTCTAAAACCCGCATCGAAATTGCTTTAGCTAAACGCGATATAATCGCGGACTAATAAACATACATACCTACATACTAACAGGACAAACTGAGAACCTCCTTTTTTGAAGTCGGTTAATAAAATCTATCTTTATTATATAAAATTATCCTGTCACAGTGTTTGTCCTCGAACTACTCCAAAACGGCTGAACCGATTTTAATGAAATTTCGTAGATACATTCGTTAGGAATAGGTGTTAATCTATTTCTATATTACTGCTAGGTACTTACGCGGGTGAAACCGCGGGCGAGGCTAGTTGTTATATAATACTAATTCATTTATAAACAGATTATTGAAATGGCTGAAAGAACATATTTTTTAAATAAAAAGCCGGCTAAGTGCGTGTCGGACTCACGCACAAAGGGTTCCTTACCATCGATTTATGTGTATGAAATTGTTCATTTGTATGAAAGATTACGCGGTAATAAGCGGTTTACGATTTACGAGATATTAACTCGGCGTCATAGGGGTTGGGTCTATGGGACCCGTGACGTTTTATTTCGCTTTCAGTTTTGTTACTGTGTGTGCGACGTTGCCGTTCTTCTCAGTAGCTGGAGCTACTGAGTTGTTCTATGCGTCGCAAGCAACATATTAGTCGTGGCACAACTGCCGTGGGAGTTACAGGTGCGCAAAGTTGAAAAAGGTACGTAAGACCCATCCCCGCAGTCAGTGTAACAATTTCACGCCATTTTGTTTTCATATTGTTTTACTCATTATCTGTGTTTTTATCCTTTTATGTTTAATTTATTTTTGTTGTTTACAGTTGTTGTTGCTAATAACATAGTTTAATGTATTTTATTTTTATTTTTGTAGGTACTTAGTAAAAAATGGATCGAGAAGAGGCAGAAAGAAGGCGTATTCTTACTATTTTACAAGAGTCTGACTCTGATTCTGAGTTGTCTGAGCAGGATATGTGTAACGAAGAAGATCACTTGAGTGAGCGTAGTAATTCTAGTGACACTGAACAAGATATCTCAGAGTCTGATGATGATGACGCACCACTAGCTACTCTGTTGCATAGAAATTATGTGCGAGAAGAGCAATGTACATCCAACTCGTCTAGTTCTTCAAGCACAAACCATGAATCTTCATGCTTTTATCGTGGCAAAGACGGTACAATGTGGTGTAAGACGCCTTTTCGACAACTAAACAATTAAACGCAGGCGATTTATAAAAATATTAGGTATCAGCCTTGTCATGGAACACCTAAAACTTCGCCAAAATGTATCAGTGCTTCCACGTGAGTTGAGACGGAAAATTGGAAATTTTTTTGGTGAATCTATAGAGGAACCTCCAGCGAAAAAGGCTAATATTCGCAAA
The DNA here is from genome assembly GCA_037179545.1 of Sesamia inferens. Lineage (NCBI taxonomy): Eukaryota > Metazoa > Arthropoda > Insecta > Lepidoptera > Noctuidae > Sesamia > Sesamia inferens. The sequence continues at coordinate 6,101,330 of CM073935.1, read as the reverse complement.
CGGTGCCAAGTATGTTCAGCCAAGAAAGACCGTAAGACGAACTACACCTGCCAGAGTTGCAACAAATATATCTGTGTAGAACATATAGTACCTTTCTGTGCTGACTGTACCAAAGATAATGATTCAGAGTGATTGATTGTTTATTTTTTCCTAAAGTTAATTTAGTTTGATACAAAAAAGTGCCATGAAAACATTAAGGCTAATTATTAATTAATAATGTTATTACATTTAAGTAGAAGAGAAAATTTTTGTTGCCATTTGTCGCTCTTTTTTTAAATTGATTTTAAATATAATTAAAACATTATATAATATTATATATGTGTTTTATTTATTCACAAAACTACTTCAAAAACTATATAAAAATAAATATTAACTTCATTTTAATAAAATATAGGAATAACTTTGATTTAGTCGACGGGTCTGTGAGACCCACTCCAACGTCCGCGTAACACTTTCCCACCCCCATGACGCCGGGTTAAAAAAAAAATCTTACTAGATCTCGTTCAAAACAATTTTCGTTGATAGTTTTTATAGTAATGTACATCACATATTTTTTTTTTGATTTTTGATTTTCTTATTTTAGAAGTTAAGGGGGGGGGGGCAACCTATTTACACTTTGGAAGCGTCTGTCACGCAAACTATTCGGTTTAGAAAAAAAATATTTTAGAAACCTCAATATCATTTTTAAAGACCTATCCATAAATATGACTCGTATGTTTGATGAAAAAAAAAAATGAGTTTCAGTTGTCAGTATAGGGAGCCCCCAATATTTTTATTTTGCATCAAAATCTTAATGCGGCTCACAGAATACATCTACCTGCCAAGTTTCAACAGTATAGCTCTTATAGTTTCGGAAAAAAAAATGGCTGTGGCATACGGACGGACAGACGGACAGACAAACAGACATGACGAATCTATAAGGGTTCCGTTTTTTGCCATTTGGCTACGGAACCCTAAAAACGGGACCTTATTAGTAAGACTTTATTGTTCGTCTGTCACCTGTAGGGTAAGTAATTAGAATTACGTAACACAGCCTCAGTAGCAATGTATTTCAATTTGACAGTTCAACAATATTCATTGCGTTATTTACTTTGTTGAGCAGGCACACTATTCCAACATAGAGAGCAATGAATTAACAAAATACTACCAAATGAGTCCAATTGACAGTAAATGTCAAAATGTTCACAGATAATATATTTCTGTTGCCGCTATAATAACAAATACTAAAAATAAAACAAAATAAATATTTAAGTGGGTATCCCATTCTGTAGCCATATTTATCTATATAAAATCAACAATGTTTTTAAGGATAAAGTTTAATGCTGTATTGGTTAAAATCGCTTCGAAAGTTAGCCGTTATTTATCGTAAAAAGTAAATGACAAAAATATTATTATAGGATATTCATAAGAGATAGACATATACCAGCGGGTGTTTTCAGTAGATCATTCCAATGTGTACAATACTTAGTACATTATTTTGGTAAATCTAGTAGGGTTCAGCAAGCTGAACCCTACTAGAGTTATCCATCAGAAAAAATGTAATGATTTACGACATCACATTAGAAACCTCTAAAAAACAGTATTTCTCCACAATTTAATGGATGTTATTATACATATAAACCTTCATCTTTAATCACTCTATCTATTAAAAACAACCGTATCAAAATCCGTTGCGTAGTTTTAAAGATTTAAGCATACATAAACAACATTATTTTTTATTTATCCAAAACCCGAAATACGTGTCCAGTATATTTAAGAAAAGAATCTCTGAACAAAATTTCACAAAGATATAATGAAAAACCACAAACGCTCCAGTCGGAAGGGCGAGCGGTGCATTGACTTTTGGCGTCAGCTGTTGCGCGAGCGATGATCTACCGTAAGCTACGTTTCGCACTCGGTAAACACGCTGCAACAATTTCTAAATGTATTTGGGAAATAATATAATATGGTGTAAAAATGATTGGAATCGATTCAGTTGCTTATTCTGAGCAAACTATATTCAGGTTTCGCATAAATAAAAAAAATAACGTGGTATAGTTAATTACTGCGATTCCTAACCCGCCTGCCAAGCATGGGGAATATGGCAAACCCCCAAAATGTAATAGGAAAGCCTTGGGGGAGGACTTTGTCCAACAGTATACCTCTATAGCTGAAGAAGAAGATGAAGAAGCATACATAGGGAAATAGGGACAGAGAAAGGGACTTTGTTTTATCTGTGTAGTAATGGTATGAAACTTCGTGCTAGAGTACAGTTCGTATTTGGCCGTTTTTTTTTTACAAATGTCACGTTGTCTCCATGTAATCCAATCCTTAAACATTGGATCGCACTGACACCTCTTACACAAAGGCTTGGCAGTGGGCTTACGAAAAGGAAATAACAAATGGTTTCATCTTATTGAATATCTTGCCCAAATGTCTTGTGTATCTGTTGAGACAACTTTTATGAAAATAGTAAGAACTTGGGAAATAAGTAGGGACATGTCCGTAGGTTTCTCGGAAAGTTATTACGTAGCAACGTAACTTTTAGGCAAGTTATTTCTTCGTCAGATTATGAACAAGGACTTAGGAAGACTTTCACTGCCTGTGGGTAGGCTGTCAATCAGTAAAAGGGATGGACTAGAGAAAAATTTTGCAATATTTTTTTCGGCAAACTTGTAAACAAAAAGATAACTTCAATTGTTACACAATGGCGTCAATCCTCTTGTTAACACACTAAACTAATTCTAAATTAAGTGAGGATTAGCAAGCTGAATTGGCAATGGGCTGGCCACATACGCCGCCGGGCCGACAACCGTTGGGGTAAACCAGTCCTCGAGTGGAGACCGCGTCTCGGCAAACGTAGCGTAGGACGCCCTAGAGCGACGACATTAAAAAGGTGGCTGGTAGTGGCTGGCGGAGAACTGCCCAGGATCGAGTTAGTTGACGTGCCATGGAAGCAGCCTATGTCCAGCAGGGGACGAGTAGAGGCTGATGATGATATTGCAGGGTGTAAAGTTCACTCGTCCTCCATAGAAATAGAGGATCCTTCGACCAGACAGGTGTAGAACTTGGCGGGCACTTGCCCAATGGTTGATGTTGGGAAGGTTTATATTTGGTAGTTATATGATAAACTGTGTTTGCGAGATGTAGAATTCGTGTGACGTCAGTATTACGTGTTGTTTTTATTTGGCGTTTATAGATACCGCCAAAAATATAAAAAAAAAAAAATAAGTTAGGTACCTAAATCTTACATGGGAGTGGTGGAAATAATAATTACACGGCGGTTGCTGAACAAAGCAATCCAAATACCACCGCTTTCACCAGTTCTTTGCTTCTCTTATCCATCGGTTTCCTGCGGCCACGAGCTAAACGGTTCCTTTGGTATTTCTTCCAACGCAAGGTCTTCGGCCTACGGTAGCCATTCCATCATTAAATTAATTATGAATACTGTGTAAACAATATAATACCAATAATAACACTGTGTATATTTCTGTTCTGTTCTAGATTTTTACGTAAAATGAAATTGTAATAAGCACTTGCTTGCACGAAGCACAGGTTCTACCTAGTTCCGGCAAATTAATCATCAGCACTTTTTAGAATTAAGCAAAAGTATATATTAAAAAAAAAAACAAATTTGTGAAATAAAAATATTAAAAAATAAGCAATTTAAGCAATAAACTCCAAAAAAATCCCCTAAGCTCTTTGTTTTTATTCTGTAATGCTGTGTTCTGTAACACTCAAAATTGGCAATTCTTAGCTCATATGTATGTTCTACATATGTATGTCGGATACTTTGGACATGATCATCATTTCAGCTGTATAAAATAATCAGCCTATATTTTGCTCACTGTTGGGATACAGGCCTCCTCTCGATCCGAGGGGTGTAGGCCGTAATCTACCACGCTGACCATGTCCACTAATAGATGAATACCGAAGCGTCGCCAAGGTACTCTGATTTAATTTGAAATCACTTCTAAAGCTGACAGAGAGTTACAAGAATTAAATAAAAAAATCGTTTGTAAGGAGACTAATTCTTTAAATTTTGAACTTGGTTTTTAAACTTCAACTGTATAGCAAATACGGTTCTTAATACACAGTCAGCTGCTAGTCGGAAGAACTGACGGACAGAAGCCAAAGCATAGTATTTGGGTGTAGAACTCCGAAAACAGTTATAATCCCAAAGCAATTCACAGCACCTTTAAATTTTAAAAGCATTACAATTACCCCCGCAGCAGTAACAGCTGTCCATGCCAGACCCTCAATTGTGTCCACTAAAATATAAATAAAATTGGCAATAGGGGTGCACGGGTAGGCACAAGGGAAATGCAGGTAATGCACTCTAGCAGAGGCATGGAGGGAGGATGAAGGGGGATGCAAGGGGATGCACAAATTTATAGCGTCGTAAACGTCCGATGTAATCCTCTTAAATTGCACGGAGGTGTAGCGTATGAGGTGATTTGTTTTGTATCGCTGTAATTAGTTTATGTGAGAGTATTATTATCATTTTTAGAATTTGTAGTATAATCCGGCTCGAAGGACCAGGAATACATAATTTAATAAAGGACTTTTTAAGCACCTTCACCCTAATTACGTAACACACTATTACTATCAATTTGAAGCATATTGTTAATACATCGCCCCATATATTCAAAAAAATGTGTCTGTAACAACTTAAATAACGCAATAAATGTTGTATAACTGTCAAAATGAAACCTATCACTACTGATAGTGTGTTACGCATTAGGGATAAAAAAAAATAATTCTATTTAGTCTGTCATTCAGATTATAGAAAAATATTGGATACGTATATTTTGTTTTATCAAATCAATAAAAATTAACAAATATAAAAGGCATCAAAGATCAGGAGTGGTGGCTGGTGACGTCACTGCTCGCTAAAAAGTGTAGCGTGCAGTGACGTCACACGAGTTTTCAACGCCCTGTGTCGTCTTCATTTTTTGTTTATATCAAAAAAGAAAAATACGTGTCTAGTATTTTTTGGAAATCTGACTGACGGACTAATTAGTTTTTTTAGTCAACTACCCAATTACCCTGCGGGTTGAGGTTTCGAAACTAAACCAGCAAGAAAGTAAACAAATTTGTGTTTATTGAAACTGTTCTCTCACCATTTACATTTACTTTTTATGTTTTTATTATTACGTTTTAATTTTTATTGTACTACCGTTTCGGTGTCACTTGTAATTGTTTGTTGCACCGGATGACGTCTTTACGTCGACGCCGGCTGTCGCTGAAAACCAGCGCTGGGCTCTGTTTTGCATAGTGTCACAGCTTAATGCTGAGCGACACCCATTTTGGGTGGATGTGAAGCATGTTTCCTTCAACTATTTATTGTGTTTTTGTAAAATTTTGCGTCATGTTTACCGCAAATAATAGTTTTTTCTTCACCTTATTATCCCACTGTTGGACTAACCTCTTCAAATACAGACTCACACAGACGCACGTAACACAGTGTTTTATAAAAAAAAGTGTAAGGAACCATAATTAATAGGGATGTATCCAAGGTATGAAAAACAAAAAATAATTAGTCCATCTTATAGATAAAAAAAAAATAAGACAAGTATTTTTTATTTTGTCGAAATTACCAAAAGCGTAAAGCGTATTAAAGTTACGGAGTGGGGGCTAATTACGTCTCGCCGTGGTATATTTTGTAGCACGGCTTCAAGTCATGCGACATTTCAAATCAATACATCTTCTTTAGTATTTGAATGAAACAAAAAATACGTGTTCAATATTTTTTATAAATCTATCTGATGGACATTAAATTATTTTTTAGGATACAACCCAATTGCTCTAAAATCGCCAAATGACAGAAAGTATCGAATATCATCCACCAACCGATGATATATTCCATAATTTCTCGGCGGTAGACCGTAACATGTGCTGCCGGTAGAACTTACTACCCACCAGACCAAGTCTTGCCGAGAAGCGATTCGTCGTGTTCCGGCATGATGTCTGGTGAAGCCGCACGGAAGACGGGTCTGAGCAGTTGTACGATGCGCCAAATGTTGTGTTGGGAGTTTGTTCCTGGAGGGTCTCCAGATCAAACTCCCTCTGGCGCAGCATCGTTGGTAGTGTTGCTTGGTTTAACATTGCATTACCTCGCTCAACTGCTGTCTTCCTTCCTAGGCTCTTAATAAACTAGTGTAGTTTACTTAGGCGGGATTGCGGTCAAGCGTACTTAAAAAACACTGCTGTCCTACTGTCAGCAGTAGAAACATCATGAAGCGCATATCAATAGAGGTTTACGACTAGTATGTACCTTCTTTCACCTCGTCTTTATGATCTCACGTACACCAAAGCTCACACAACTTCAAGTATCCTTAAATACCAAAACAAACAACTAAACTTGGCCACTCGGTCTACACCTGGACACATAAAGTTGCTCGACTTAAAACAAGTTGTCGCAAGTTACAACTTTAAACATAACTTAGCCCCAAGCGATAGGTTTTGTGTAACTTAGGAGTTACTTGTAGCAGTTCCGTTATTTTGCTGTTGATATGTGCATTTTAGAATAGGGTATTTGATTAAAAAAAACTAATTAGTCCGTCAGTCAGATTTCCAAAAAATACTAGACACGTATTTTTTATTTTTTCATATAAACAAATTTATGAAGACTACACAGTGCGTTGAAAACTCGTGTGATGTCACTGCACGCTACACTTTTTAGCGAAGAGTGACGTCACCAGCCACCACTCCTGAACTTTGATTCCTTTTATATTTGTCAATCTTTATTGATTTGATCAAACAAAATATACGTATCCAATATTTTTCTATAATCTGAATGACGGACTAAATAGTTTTTTTTTTTTTTTTTGTCAAATACCCTATTCATATTATATCTGTTTTGTGTGTGAAACATGTAACAAACAATAGTAAAGGCGATCCATATTGGGCCCAAAATCCAAAATGGCCGGTTAGTGGAAAAAATGTTGTACCATTTTCGGGGAAATATTCCATTTTTTATTACTTCACCGAATCTCTTTATACATTTCTTCAAATGCTTTCTTTATGAAGTTGAAAAATCTAGTTTTATATATTTAAATAAAATTTGATACTACCTGTGAAAATAAATGAAAGGTGTCTTTGAATATAATGTACTTCCTAAGAAACAATACTGGTTATGATAACTTACAAAAATTTAGTGTCATCATATTAGTGCAACATATTTCAACAACTTTGAGTTTTGCATCAACTTTGTATCACCCCTGGTCTCCTTTATTGAAACAATGTTTCAATTATTACCTTATAATTAACTTAATATCGGTTTGAAACTGTTGGCGAACTTCAATTTGATCTTTACTACGGATCCCAAGTTGCGGCACCTGTATCTTGAAGACCAGTAAGGTAATTGCTTACCACATTATCAGTAGCAAACTACATTAATGTTGAGATAAAGTGAAAATATAACTTATATAATAAAATTAAAACAAAGTTTTTTAATATGCACTGAACGAAGTATGTAATTAAAAATATTATTCAAAAATAAAATCTTAAACTATCAAATATGTTTGCACTACCCACAATATGGTAGTTAACTAAAAAAACCAATTAGTCCGTCAGTCAGATTTCCAAAAAATACTAGACACGTATTTTTTCTTTTATCATATCAACAAAAATTTAATTAGCGAGCAGTGACGTCACCAGCCACCACTCCTGATCTTTGATGCCTTTTATATTTGTCAATTTTTATTGATTTGATAAAACAAAATATACGTTTTTTTTTTAATCATTATAAACTAGCGCTTCACCGCAGTCCCGCCTGATGGTAAGCAGTGATGCGATCGTTGATGGTAAATTGCGTTAGTTTATTAAGTGCCTATTCACTCAGAAAAACTGAGCGAATAGGAAGGAAGACGGCAGTTGAGCGAGGTGATGCAATGTGAAACCCAACAACACGACCAACGATGCTGCGCCAAAGGGAGATTGATCTGAAGACCCTCCACAACCAAACTCCCAACACAACAACATTTAGCGCATCGTACCCGGCACACATCGCAACACAACTGCTCAGATCCGCCCTCCATGCGGTTTCACCGGACATCATGCCGGAACACGACAAATCCCTTGGCGGCAAGACTTTGTCTGGTGGGTGGTAACTTCTGCCGGCGGCCGATGTTATGGCCTACCACCGAGAAAGTATCCAATATTTATCTATAATCTGAATGAGGGACTAAATAGAATCAATTTTTTATTTACCCAGAAAACATCCCTATTCTCAAAGATATTTTGTTGAGGCAGTATAAGAATAAATTTAATTTGCTCTCAAATTAATTAATTTCAACAAACTCGGCTTTGGAATTAGGTAAAGCATAACTTTCAAAACTGTATCAACCTGGGGTTGCCATTACTTTATGCAATATGTCATAACACGCCATTTTTAACACGCATGTCATATTCTTTTTCAAATATTCCCAGAACTACAATCGCAATAGCTTTAAAACTGATTCGTATGCAATACCCGAATTCGTGCGTCAATACACAAAACTCTGTCCTAAAACATGGCTCAATTCGCTACTGGCGCCCAGCGTGGGGCACAGATTAGTAACATACGGTGTCGAAGATTTATCCAAGTCAACATTTGATAGATCGCGTTAACCATTCGCCAATTCAGTTTGACATTCTTAAACGAAATAAACCATACCCCAATGAAATAAGAGCCACGAAACCGCAAGTCCCAGTTGGGCGGCAATAAATCTCATAGTACGTCTTTTCATTCGAAATCGAATTCAGTGGAATTCGGGCGAACTAATAATATTTGACGTGTCTATTTTTGTCACAAGTTTTTATTGAAAAAAACGAGGATTGTTGGTTTCTTTTCTTAACAATTTGTTTTCGTTGTTTTTCAGCCTTTATTAAAGTTAATTTTGTGACAATTCATTGGAACTAAGTTTATAACAGGAAATTCTCATTAACAGATAAGTATAGATATCCTGATGGCCAACCCAGATAGGCACTTTGTGCAATTAATTTCATCTCCACGGCTTTGAAAACGATGAATAAAAACATAGTAAGCAATATTCTAACACATATGACATCTACCTATAAGTACTGGGTCTGTTTGGTGCATTGCCTTTCCAGAGAGGAGACTTAAGGAGAAAGTCTTCCCGCCAAAAGTTTCGTCGTGTTCCGGCATGACGTCTGGTGAAACCGTACGGAGGCCGGTCTGAGCAGTTTGTATTGAGATGTGTGCCGGGTACGATGCGCCAAATTTTGTTGTGTCGGAGGATTGGTCGTGGAGGGTCTCCAGATCAATCTCCCTCTGGCGCAGCGTCGTTGGTCGTGTTGTTGAGTTTAACGTTGCATCACTTCGCTCAACTGCCGTCTTCCGTCCTATTCACTCAACTTTTTGAGTGAATTGGCTCTTAATAAACTAGCGCTCTTTACCATCAACGATTGCGTCACTGCATCAGGCGGGATTGCGGTCAAGTACTAGTTTATAATAATCAGATAAAAAAAACTAATTTTTAGTTAAGCACATTTTTTCATTCTCTTTCAAGAAGATAACATTTTAGTTTAATCCTGGCAAATTCAGATTCCCGTAGACAGTTTAAATGTTATTATGAACATGGTGGTCAAAAAAACGACAATTAACGTCAGGAGTGGACTAATTTGACAGGTCTAAACTAACATTTCATTTTCTGTCCTTAATGAAATAGAAAAAAAAATATGCATTGATCTTAAATTTAATTTAGTTTGTGAACAAGATAATTGGATTATACCTCTTTTTTGTTTTTAATTTTTGGTAGTTTGGATGGTTCATCATCATCAACCTTTTATCGTCCCACTGCTGGGCATAGGTCTCCTCTCATACAGAGAAGGATTGAGCGTAATCACCACGCTTGCTCAATGCGGGTTGGTGATTTCAGACTTCAAGTCCAGGTTTCCTCAAGATGTTTTCCTTCACCTTATAATCAGTCATTGGTGTCCAAGATATACTTAGCAAGTACATGTAACTTACAAAGTTACATTGGTACTTGCCTGACCTGGAACGAACCCGCGCACTGATACTTGAGAGGCTGGTGTTTTAATCACTAGGCCACCACGACTTGTATGGTTCACAGTCCATATAATTGTTTGTTGCACCGGGCGACGTCATTACTTTGGCGCCGAATGTCGCTGAAAACCAGCGTTGGGGCTCTGTATTTCAAAGGGTCGCAGCATGCTGCTGAGCCCCACATCCATTTTGCGTGGATGTGACGCATGTTCCCCTAGCCTTTTCTCATTTTTTGTTAAATACAAATTAACGTTCTTTCTTCCGTATGTTCTATGATGAACTCTGAACATTTTCTTTAGAGCAGTGGTGGCCTAGTGGTAGAGCAGCGGTGGCCTAGTGGTAGAGCAGCGGTGACCTAGTGGTAGAGCAGCGGTGACCTAGTGGTAGAGCAGCGGTGGCCTAGTGGTAGAGCAGCGGTGGCCTAGTGGTAGAGCAGTGGTGGCCTAGTGGTAGAGCAGCGGTGACCTAGTGGTAGAGCAGCGGTGGCCTAGTGGTAGAGCAGCGGTGGCCTAGTGGTAGAGCAGTGGTGGCCTAGTGGTAGAGCAGCGGTGGCCTAGTGGTAGAGCAGCGGTGGCCTAGTGGTAGAGCAGCGGTGGCCTAGTGGTAGAGCAGTGGTGGCCTAGTGGTAGAGCAGCGGTGACCTAGTGGTAGAGCAGCGGTGACCTAGTGGTAGAGCAGCGGTGGCCTAGTGGTAGAGCAGCGGTGGCCTAGTGGTAGAGCAGCGGTGGCCTAGTGGTAGAGCAGCGGTGACCTAGTGGTAGAGCAGCGGTGGCCTAGTGGTAGAGCAGCGGTGGCCTAGTGGTAGAGCAGTGGTGACCTAGTGGTAGAGCAGCGGTGGCCTAGTGGTAGAGCAGTGGTGACCTAGTGGTAGAGCAGCGGTGGCCTAGTGGTAGAGCAGCGGTGGCCTAGTGGTAGAGCAGCGGTGGCCTAGTGGTAGAGCAGCGGTGGCCTAGTGGTAGAGCAGCGGTGACCTAGTGATAGAGCAGCGGTGGCCTAGTGGTAGAGCAGCGGTGGCCTAGTGGTAGAGCAGTGGTGGCCTAGTGGTAGAGCAGCGGTGGCCTAGTGGTAGAGCAGCGGTGACCTAGTGGTAGAGCAGCGGTGACCTAGTGGTAGAGCAGCGGTGACCTAGTGGTAGAGCAGCGGTGACCTAGTGGTAGAGCAGCGGTTATCTAGTGGTAGAGCAGCGGTGGTCTAGTGGTAGAGCAGCGGTGGCCTGGTGGTAGAGCAGTGGTGGCCTAGTAGTAGAGCAGCGGTGGCCTAGTGGTAGAGCAGCGGTGACCTAGTGGTAGAGCAGCGGTGACCTAGTGGTAGAGCAGTGGTGGCCTAGTGGTAGAGCAGCGGTGGCCTAGTGGTAGAGCAGCGGTGCCTAGTGGTAGAGCAGCGGTGACCTAGTGGTAGAGCAGCGGTGACCTAGTGGTAGAGCAGCGGTGACCTAGTGGTAGAGCAGCGGTGGCCTAGTGGTAGAGCAGTGGTGGCCTAGTGGTAGAGCAGCGGTGGTCTAGCGGTGGGCGAAGGAATAGATCGTTAGGACCTATATCCTAGAGCCAAAACAAAACTTCGAAGATTGACGTGACACCTACCAATCCACACTGGGCTGGCGTGGTAGATTACGGCCCACTCCCTCTCACCGAGGGGAGATCTGTGTCCCAACAGTGGGAACATTACAGACTGATTATGTATGCTGTCGTGAGACGGCTGTCTCTTGATTGTGTACCTCATGACCACGGGGTAAAGAATGACATATTGATAGACAACCGTCAAAAATTGTTTTCAAACTCATCATCATCATCTCAGCATTAATCTCTCTATCTATCTCTGGGGAACTTGTGCGGACTTCAATACCATCTTTGTTTTACAGAAAAGGGCTGTTCGAGCCATTTACAACCTTGGTCCTAGAGATTCCCTTAGAGAAAAAATCAGAGAGGTGGACCTTCTCACTGTAGCTTCAGAATATATATTTGAAAATCTTATGTATGTACATAAAAATACATCGGATTTTAAGAAAATAAGCAATATTCATAATATAAATACCAGGAACAAACACAATCTTGCTGTACATCACACTCGTCTCCACAGAGTAGGCAACTCGTTCATGGATCAATGTATACACTTTTACAACAAGCTTCCCATGGACATTCGAAACTTACCCATTAAACGATTTAAAAACTATGTAAAGGCCAAACTTTGATAAAAGGGGTATTATAAAATCACAGATTATTTAGAAGACAAAAAAGCTTATGACTGAGCTGCTCGCTCTGTTAAGCATTGTTACTAAGCACTATGCCTAATTATAAGGTAAATTATTGTAAACATTCTCATTTTTAATGTCTGGACTTGAAAAAAGACGATGATCCCTGAGTTCGTTTCGGCTATTTCTTCTCAGAGGTAGTCAGTTAGGAAATGCCGGCAAAAAAAAACATGACGTGTAAAAGTGATCGGTGATCCTGCTTGCTTAATAAACGATTTCATTTCAATCCCAGTCGTAACTGAAGCTTTGAATTCTGGGGTCCACTTTATCAATCTAACTGCTGATTTTGGCTAAACTTCGATATTTTCCGTGAAGCGACTGCCGTCTGACCTCCACAACTCGAAGGCGATATCGAAGCATTGCAGTTAAACCAATTGTTGGGCTCCAACAACCCGCAACGACTGCCTTTAGATGTTCGTATGGCAAGCGAAACCAACGGCTTAATGTGCTTTCCGAGGCACCACCAGACCAGTACAAATATTTATATTCATGCATACAAATATTTGCACAGCGCGGGGATCGAACACGCGCCTCCTTGCGCAGCGGTCGCGTTCGTTACCGCTACGCCACGGAGGCTGTCAATTGTTTTCAAACTACCGTCATATAAATTCTATCAGTGTCACTGGAAATCTATCAAACCATCTGGCTATGTTCCAGCCTGACCTTTCGGAGATAAACATTCAAAGATAAGTTGAAAAACATCTCGTGTCAGCATCTCCATTCGACCCTAAACAAGATATGTGTAAGGAAAGGCCAATCTATCGACAATTTATCACTGCTGAGTAAGAAAACGTTTATATGTCCATTTTCCTGCAATATGGCCGATCATAAAACCATTATGATGGTATTACTCTTGCTAGGTTCACCTATAAGTTTCATTGCGTGGGGCCATAACAATATTATATAAGGTGTTTTTAAGTAAAGAAAGGCCAGTATCTGAGGCAGAAACTTAAAAAAAAAACTTTTCTTTTGTTTGTCTTGTATATATGTACAACGTTTAAGTGAATTAATACGCATTATGAAAGTATTTTGTTTAGAATCATTTACTGAATCATCATTATTATCTTCATCCCAGCGTTCAATCTCGGTTCAACCGTGGCCTTCGCGTTGGAGCCCGGGGTCCGCTTTCCTGCTCATTCTCCTCCATTTCGCGTGATCTTTAGCATCCTGTGGTAAGAGCTTGTTGGCACGCATGTCATCTCTTACAACGTCAAGCCAGCATTTCTTTGGTTTCTTGTTCCGGCCCGGCGGAGGCGCCATGGCAAGACATTTGTTACCCATGTAACATTTTCAACAACACACATTTTGGTAAGACATTCACGTTCGTCATATTATCGTTTACTGAATCAATTTCTGTAATTTTAAAGTGGGTTTTATTTGTTCCTAAAATGGTTGAAACTACCTAAATATGACCGTCACTGTACAGTCGAAAAAAAAAAAAAAATGGACAATAGATTCCATGGACAAGTAGCTACTTCTTTAGACCCTTATATGTGTGAGACTATGTGCGTACATAAATTTGTAATGTGATCACAATTTTCTTCCACAATCAGAACAACTAAGTAATTTATTAATAAACAAAACAATGTTCTTTACATACTTAATAATAAAAATTCAGCGTGTGTATTATGGTTATAACACACTATCCTATTAGAGTGTTTGATGGTCTGCGTAATTCCGGGACATGGTGCAAATTATTGCACAATAATTTTTGCACATATTATTGAGGAATAATTTGCTTATCAAATCTAATACCTTCACAAATATAGAATTTCCGCCATATCGGCTTATGCGACGGAAACTTCACACTACCGTGAAATATACTGATTTCCTAAACATGCGAGCCAGTGGATAGTGTCTGTTAAAATGAAAGAATCTCGTTACAAGCCCAAACTTAACCCTTTGCTTGTCAAACCTATTTTAAGCCAGCATAAATTAATGAACCTCTCGTGAGTAATATTGTCTGGCGGGCTGCCAGATACCGTGCTAAATTAATGGAACACCTGCATAAAGGGGCTTATTGTTTTCAGTCACGACTTCAGACAGCCAGACGGTCAGAATGCCAGATTGTAAGTGCTAATTTAGTGGCTTGGGTTCAGATTGGGCAAAGCAAGGATAGATTAGTGGCTGACCTTTCATCATATCTACTAAATAGATACCTACACAGTTTCATGACTTTTGACTTTAGACTTGCCTTACAATGCATTTAAAGCACAAATCAAGTCCAAGCTTTGTTCAAAGGCATATTATTTTGTAAATGACTATTTAAATTATAAGAATAGCTGGTCACTCTGATTAACACTTCTCTTCTTTCTCCGGAATTACTGACACGTTATATGAGTTCATATAATTTGCTTTTTTACAATGTATAAATATGTGAGCTGTCACGCCCTTTATACCTGGGGCTTTTATTTAGGTAATAAGTTTTTACTTAGGTATTTACGTTTCCATTTTAGTGATATTTTATTTTTTTTTGTTTTTACTTTGCTGGTATTTTGGCGTGGCTAGCTGGCATATGGTAAATAATTTCATCGTTCTTATGATTTTTTGTGTTCATTACTGTACCTACATAGTATTGTATAAAGTCATCTGTTTTTTTTAAATAAACAGTCAGCTGTGCTGCTGGGGAGTTTGTTCCGCCACTTCTTCTTCCCAGCTAAAGCACTAGGAAGTGGACAAGGGCGGGCGTTTTGGGGGACTGTCTTATGTAATTAATGTTGACGTGCTGATTCTCAGCCTAATTTGAATAAATGACTTTTCATTTTGATTTTGTGGTTTCCTAAGAAAGTGAATGGCATTCAATAACTATTCTCGAAATTCAGAGCATTTTTTTTACATCGGGTAACGACCATGGCTAAGAAATAACATCTAGACGATTTGATAGCTTAGGTTAAGCTTGCCGCGGTTGCCTAATGAGTGGGTGACCATTTTTATATGACACTAGCGATCAGCTCCGGCATCGCACGGGTGCAATGCTGATAGTAAATACACTACAGAAAAACTGTGAACGTTGTATAAAAACAGAGGCGAGCGCGCCGAATTTTAAATGTGTAATATCTTCAAAAATGTTCATTTAAAACATACGCTGTAAAGTGCGATATAGATCTATATTAAATCAACAATGACTTAAAGGTATTAAATTGGATAACAAATAATGCTTCGAAAATTAGCCAGTATTTGTCGTAAAAAGTAAACAAAAAAAATGTTATTGTGGGATATCGATAAGAGATAGACATATACAGTCAAGGACTTTTTATAGATCTTTTCAATATGTACAATATTTAGTACATTATTTTGATAAATCTCGTAGCTTTCAGCCTGCGTTTCACTACAAACGCAGAAAAAATTAATTATTTACGACATCACATTAGAAACCTCAAAAATAGTAGTATTCTTCTTGTTGATGTTATTATACATATAAACCTTGTTCTTTAATCACTTTATTTATTAAAAAAACCGCATTAAAATCCGTTGCGGAGTTTCAAAGATTTAAACATACAAAGGGACATAGGGAATGAGAATGTGACTTTTTTTATAATGTGTAATGAAGACGCATTAAAAAGCAGGTAAAGACATCGGTCCAGGATATCATTCTGGGTGGGTCTTTGACAGTCATTACGGGTTGTCAGAAGCCCAAAAGTCTAACCGTAAAAATGATTTTTTTTTTTGTATATGTGAA
Organism: Sesamia inferens; assembly: GCA_037179545.1. Lineage (NCBI taxonomy): Eukaryota > Metazoa > Arthropoda > Insecta > Lepidoptera > Noctuidae > Sesamia > Sesamia inferens. Next base: position 6,085,412 of record CM073935.1, on the reverse strand, counting down.
ACCCGAAACTATGTCTCGTATTTTTAAGTAAAGAATCTATGGACAAAATTTTAAAAAATTATCACGAAAAGTCACAAAGTTATGAGCTTGTTGTGTTACGTAGTTGTCCCAACAAAATATGGTCAACGAGCCACTTGCGCTTGCACATCCGCGCAGATGTAGCGGCGCGGCTTCGTCTTGCGTTTATTGATAATAGTTTCTATATGGTTGTTTGTAATATTGAAGGTATATTATAGATTAACGATAACATTTTCCATCGCAATTGCAAGCTTTGGACTGACGTAACGGTAAAGTAGGTAGATATTATACCTTACTTGTAAATTCAGCCCTAAGTGATAAAATAAAAGTAGTATAATTTACTTAAAACATGTTTATTTAGAACGTATTGCACCCCTGCACAGAGGGGCGGAGGGACCCCGTCCTGCTATGCTCATGCGCCTAGTACAACTGATCTGCTGTGAACTATGTTGTGTGCGCGGTAACCACACTGTAACAATTTCTAAATGTATTTATTTGGGAAAAAATATAACATGGTTTCAAAATAATTCAGTTGCTTATTCTGAATAAACTATATTCAGGTTTCATATAAAGAGAAAATAATGTTATATACAGTCGTATTTTGATACCATACCGTATGTTGTATGGTATCAAAGTACGACTAAATATATTATACCTACCTAATCAGTAAGGCAAATATAGGCAAGGCTTATTACATTAAATAAATTAAATTTGACATTTTATTTCATTTTTATATTTGAAATTTTATTTTTGATTTTGGCATTTTATTTTTAAATTTGACATTTCATTTTTTAATGATTCTGACATAACATAATTCTCAAATGTATTAATGAGTTTTCTCTAATCTATTTTTTTTTTTATTTTAGAATGTTATATGTATATTTTTAATAGTTCATAAATAATTTAAATGTATTTTGTGTATGTGTTTTTTATGAAAAACTATGGACAATTGTCAAAATTATTATATTAGTGGACCGATGACCTGGTCCGTGTGGAAAACCGGTCATCGTGGAAGCCTTGGGGAGGCCTTTGTCCAGCAGTGGACCTCTATAGGCTGAAGAAAGATAAAGGATTTTATTTCTGTAAGCAGATTTGCACATACACTTAACGAAACTAAACCACTTCAGCTAATAACATTGGCTCCAAACAACCCTCTTTAAACACAAATTAATATTCAATTGTTGACCCTAAAACAGCGATTATTATAAAGCCTGTTACATAAAGTTATAGCAAACAAATTTCCCTTAACATTAAAACGATAAACATAAAATATTGTTAACAGAACGTAAATTCCTTCATCCATTTGTTACTGATGTAAGGGCGAGGTCTTAACTCTAGCATAGCGTGATATGTATCTATACCTAAGGTAATTGCCTAACACACTATCTGTAGCAATGGATTTAATTTTGACAGTTCAACAAATTTCATTGAGTTATTGACATTGTAGAGCAAACACATTTTCCTAACATATTGTTACGGATGCACCTCATGTCGATGGCATAAGGTTCGATATCGCCTGTCATGCAGTGCGTAAATTTTAAGCCCTATAACTCGAGTCCTAGGTATTATAGAGCAACAGTATAAAAACGCATTGCTAGACCTAGCAGTGCCTATCGAATGGTACAGGTCTCAACAAATTTGTGTACTCGTGAAACTCGTCTCCGGTGAATTACCGTAGGTACTTACTACGTTATGCGGCATTATTATTACGCCTAGACGAATCTGGAATGTTCGATCAGCTGACCTATACAGTATGTTAAGAAAACCCTGTCCGACCCGTGAAGGTGTTGTTAGGTATCGATAACTGATTCTACTAATGGACACAAAACCGGGCTAAACTTAAAAAGAAAAATCCCCCTAAAAAAATAAATATTATTTCGCAAAAAGAGGTAACAAAATAAATGTACGTTAAGCACCCTACCGCGGGCAGCGGGCGGCAGGGCACGCGGCACGTGGTCGCATCGCTATTCGCTCATAATAATACCGGTGTTGTCACTTTTTTAAAAATTACCAAATTTCGGGGAAGTTGGAATTAATTCGCGGGAAAAAAAGATTATTTCAAAATTCATTTGTATTGGTACTATGATGATTACGTAAAATTTTATATTACATTTGGTCATGTGTTTACCTAACCTTTATTATCCTTATGGGTCGGACAGGGTTTTCTTAACATATTGTATATAGCGCCGTGACGCCAGCGCACAGTCACCCTCACAGACTCCGATGACCCCATCACCCTCCTCCAAGAGGCCAATAGGGCCACCAGCACCCTATACAAAAAATCGAAGCACCGACCTCGCCGTCGAGGTCCTTAGCGACGCGCCCCACAGCTTAATTTCCCTCCCCGTCCCTTGCCCTAAGAAGACCAGCCCGCGCCGCAGCTGAGCCAGTAATTATTATAATGTCCCAACAATGACCTCTGAGTTTGTTTCGGCGTTTCTACCAGAGCTAGTACTAGGAAACGCCGTGGTCATCAAACCACTAAGTACCCTTTCGATCCAGCCGTCCCTTGCTGTCTTCTCTAGCGACGCCCTAAGCCGAGGTTCGTCCCCCACAGGGGGTGCCCTTAGTGCGTAGTCACCTAAATTTAGCTTAGTTTTAAGTGCCACTGGCTGGAGGCTTTAATTTTTAAGGCATCCACAGGAAAGTCCGGTCAAGTACACGTCCTCTAATGGTCAACTAAGAGATGCAATATTAAAAAAAAATAAAAAGCGCTTAGTCAGTCTGCATTCGATTAGCGATACCAAAACAAGCGACAGTTATATTTAATATAAGAATACCTACTGCGACAACTGTAACGAGAACTTTGAGTAGGTACTACGTGAAGTAACTTCTGTAGTGTCATTGTGTGTTTATAATAAGGACTTCGTGGAAGTAAGTGAAGACTTAGGTGCAACGTCAGCAACATTCTACTTGTCATTGCCTACAATTACCTAGCCCGTAACAATATGGAGCAATGGTTTAGCAATTGGTTTCGAAATGATTCCAATTGATAGTAAGTATAGTATGATACGCAATTAGACTTATGATTCAACTTCTCGAGCACCGTTTATGATGGATTATAAAATATCGAATTTAGATTTGGAGTTCAAGATAGAAGGACTTTAGAGATAGGACAATTAAATAAATTATAATATGATTATGCACTACTTAATTCTCCTTGTATGGATCTAAACTCAATACTCAAAAACATTTATATATTTTTTTTTAACTATAAACTAACGCTAGAGCGCATTCCCGCCTGATAGTAGCAGTGATGCAGTCGTTGATGGTAAAGCGCGCTAGTTTATTAAGAGCCTATTCACTAAAAAAAACTGAGTTGAGCGAGGTGATGCAATGTTAAACCAACAACACGACGAACGATGCTGCGTCAGAGGGAGATTGATCTGGAGACCCTCCACGATCGCCAGAACAACATTTGGCGCATCGTTCCGGGCACACATTGCAACACAACTGCTCAGATCCATCCTCCGAACGGCTTCACCAGATATCATGCCGGTAAACGACGAATCGCTTGGCGGCAAGATATTACCTACCACCGAGTGAGAGAGTGGAACAGTGGAGGTTATGTCAAAAGGCAATGGTCTACTGCCATTGAGCTCTTTAATTTTTGAGATGAGCCGCACTATTTTTGAAAAATGTGTGGGTGGATTGAACAAGCCCATTCAATCTCTGTCGTCATTTTCTCAAGAGACCATCTCAGAAACAATCTAAATTAGTCTTCACATTCACATCAAGATTATGTCTGAACTTTAAAAGAGACCTCTGTGTTTACTTTGGCCTTTCTTCTGAGAGTAGATCAATAGGAAACGCAGAACTCACATAACATAATCAGACTTTAATGTTCCCACTTCTGGGATAGGGGAGTGCTCTCGGTGAAAGAAAGTGGGCCGTAATCTACCACGCGGGCCCAGTGCGGGTTTGGTAGATGTCACATGTCTTCGAAGTTTTTTGCCTCCAAGATGTCGATTTGGGCACGCCATAATAGCGGCAGTAAGTCCCCTCTTTGAGAAGTAGCTAGAGAGGCGCCACGGCGCCCTCGCCTTCCGCCTGATGCAGGTCCTCACCAGACACGGCTGTTTCGGGAGGTTCCTGTTCTGGATAAGGCGGGAGGAAACGTCAGGGTGTCACCACTGTGTGGATCTCCCTGAGGACACGGTGCCTCTTGGGTCAGGGTTGCGGGTTGGTTAAAAAAGAAACAAGGCAAGTGAAGAAACAGGGGTGGGTTTTAGTCAGTAAAAGTCTGACACGCGCTTTGGCTCCGTCCAGAGCTGGAGAGGTTATTAGATGATTTCCCATACAGAAAAGAAGGACATGCCTGTTTCCTCAGAATGTTTTTCTTCACCGTTTTTGAGAGCCATAGTTCGAACCTGCGACCTCTAACCTGGAAGTCGCAGCCGAGACCACTAGGCCACCACTACACCTTGCGACGTCAGAACTTATCTATCATTACAAAATATAATTGTCTTGTAAAAGTGTTTTTACAAACCTACTTATAGGAAACTAACGGCTGCCCGCGACGTCGTTCGCGTTTTTAATATGTTCCACTCCTTTTGGTCGCGGCCATGTTATATATAGTCTAAAACCTTCCTGGATTAATGGAATATCCAATGCAAAAAGAATTTTTCTGATCAGACTAGCAGTTCCTTTTTTTAAGCTATTGCATAGCTTCTATCGCGGGCCTTGAGCGCGGGGACCGAATCCAGAAATTCCGTAACGAAAAAACCTCACGCTCCCCACTCCGACGGGCACGGAGGTGTGGCTTGAAGGCCGTACATCGTCTAACGTCGTTTCAGTTCGGCAGTCTTCGGCACGGTATATTTGTGTGCGTGCGACTACATACATCTTTTGAAAACAATTTATAGATTTTCAAAAAGAGCATGCATATTGCAGGGCGCGAACTCAGTTCTACACACTTGCCATGTTACTGATAGTCACGATGTGCTAAACTTGCGATTAATTTTCTCTCTGAAATAGGTCTTCTATAGAGATATGTCATAGACGTCATCGACGTTGTCATGGCTACCTTAAAAACTTTTCATATAATTAATTATTAAGTACTTTTATTCAAATTAATTTAGTAGTGTTTTTATAAAATAGCTTTTGTTTTAACGGAAAAGCTAAGATGAATGTCACGCTAATTTTTCATTGGACTTTTAAATTATTTATAGTGTTGTTTACTAAATAAAAGCGCGTGATTTTATAGAGTAAAAAGTGCTCACGCGGCCGTTTTTTCAACTGTGATTGGCGATATCCGCCATTATTGTGAAATATTTTTTTAAAGAATTTCTATAATTTGTTACACGTGTTATTGGCAAAATTGTGGTATCTATCCACAGGTAATCATTAGTCGGTGAAGTGTGGAACGGTCTCTTGTTGTTAGGTTTTAATATGACTAATTTATCATATTTTATTTTCGCTAGATTTCCTTTTTCTTTTTCCAATTTCACTTGTTCTTGCAGTTCCTTCCTTTTTTCTAGGACTTGATACACCACTAGATATCGCAAACTACCGCCCGATTAGTCTGCTATCATCGGTGTACAAAGTATTCACTTCTATCATAAATAATAAAATTGGCCCAACAATAGACAATCATCAACCGGTAGAACAAGCAGGCTTCCGCCCAGGCTTCTCGACTATGGACCATATTCACACGCTCGAACAAATCATAGATAAATACTGTGAATTCAACAGGAAACTATACATAAGCTTCATAGATTACACAAAAGCCTTTGACAGTCTCTACCATGGCTCTATATGGCAAGCTCTCTATAACTGCAACATAGACCCAATAATAATTAGAACTATAAAGAATATATACCAAAACAGTGTTAGCAGAGTCAAACTGGAATCTAGAGGCGATGAAATAAAAATTGCCCGAGGCGTCAGGCAGGGAGACCCCCTATCTCCAAAATTGTTTATAGCTGTATTGCAGTGCATATTTTCCAAACTGAACTGGACCTCTGAAGGCATCCCCATAAATAACGAACGCCTCACACATTTGAGATTTGCTGACGATATAGTGATCTTTGCCGAATCTCCCAAGAAACTGGAAAATATGATCTCACAACTAAATAGAGAAAGCAAACATGTTGGTCTACATATGAACCTAAGTAAGACAAAAATAATGACAAATGGTAAGTGTTGTATCATACATCACTACTCTGTAGTCGAGTAACTAATACCATCTCTATGTATTAGTGTCTATGAATATAGTCTATAGTCTTGTCATTGTAACTTAGGATCTGACCTAGAAGAGGTCGATTCCAATGTAATAATTCTACAAGTGTAATAAACCAGTCTAATTATCTAAAGTCTTTAATATTTACCAACGGGACAATCATACATGGTGTCAGAAGTGGGATAAAACCCAATACGAAGAAAGAAAATTCAAAAAATGCAAAAGTCGGATGGCGTCGGTGGCAACCATGACACCGGAACTGCAATGAACAATGGCTTGAAGGCGCTTAAAATATCGTCAGATGCAACAAACAACAATTACGAAACCTGGAAGCGCTGGTGGCAACAGTTCGAATTATACTTGTTGGCAACGGGTTTGGACAAGTCCGGTGAGAAACGCAAGATCGCCATTTTACTACATCACATTGGTGAAAAATGCTTAAATATTTTCAACACATTCAACATAAATATTGGAGAAAGCACATTACATGACGTCAAGGCCAAATTCGACGAATTTTTTCAACCTAGAAAAAATATTACCATGTATCGTTACATGTTTTTTACCACACGTCAACAGAAATCGGAAAGCATCGAGGATTTCTTAACCGATCTCGAAAATAAGAGCCAAGATTGCGAATTTGGAACGCTCAGAGAATCTCTTATCAGAGATATTTTTATCGCCAACTTGAGTTTGGACTTAGCACATGTACGTCAGAGACTGCTGCAGGAACCTGATCTGACATATCAGAGGATGCGAGAGCTAGCTAGGACACTCATCGTCGCACAGCAGGATGCAGACCAAATTGTCAAGAGGTCCACTAGTGAAGAGTCTGAAAAAGTCATGCATCTGCGTCGGAGGAGCCGTGGTCGAGCGGAGCGTCAGCGACGGCGAGCTTCACCAGTCAGTCAGCAGGGATCCAGCGCAGGGAGGTCAAAGTCAAGTCCCAGTCCTGAGAAGCGCTCGAAGACGTGTAGCCGCTGTGGACAACACCACCGCTACAAATGTCCAGCGCAGGGAGCTAAATGCAGGTCATGTAACTCTTATGGTCATTTTGCAAAATTTTGTTACTCCAATAATAAAAAAGTCAGTCATTTAGAGTCTTTTAGTTCAACTGGTAGTCAAGATAATTATGTTGGAATTTTAAATTGTCATAACTTCAGTCATAGTCATAAGTCTAGTCGATATAATTGTCATTTAGAGTCACAAAGTCATCACAATCAAAATCATTACAGACATAGCAGGTTGTCATACACACAGTCAGATCCTATACTATATAAGTTACAATCAACGGTCAGGTCGCACATAGGCCAGTCGCAGTCAATGTCTAAGAGATCTCATGTAGACTCATCTTGTCATAAAAAATATCCTGTGTCATATTTCTGTGATGAAAGTGGTGATAATGTCATATCTGAGAGGTCTAATAAAAAATGCCTCAGTGATGAAAAAAGACTAGTGACTGATAAGTCTGAGAGATCCAATGAAGACTCTTGTCATATGTCATATCTCAGTGATGAAAACACGGAACAGTCTGAGAGATTCAGAGTCAAGTCAAAAAAGTCAAAAAGTCTTAGTCGAGATTCATATCTTAATGATGAGTACAGACACAAGTCTGAGGAATCTCACACAACAAACACTTGTAGAATTATTACAGCAAAGTCAACACATAGTAAACAGGTCAATACAGTCGAGTCAAAAGAAAACAAATACTATTCTAAACAGTCATGGAACATAAACATTTTAGTTGGTCATACACAAATTAATTGCATTATTGATTCAGGAGCTGATATTAATATTATGTCAAAGAAAACTTTTCAATCTTTGAAATGTCAAAGTCAAATGTCACTTGAGAAATGTCAAATAAACGTTAGTGGGTTTGGTGGTATATCAATACCCATTATGGGTAAAGTTAATGTAAAATGTAGTTTATCTTTAAATAATAGCACTATTAGTGTAAATATAGTGTTTATAGTCGCAGATTTAGTTTGTCCGAATGTTTTAGGTCTACCAACTTGTGAAAAATTAGGTATAATTCAAAGAGTTTTCTCTGTGTCTCAACAAAATTTTAGTGAACAAATTCTTACACAATACAATGATGTATTTCAGGGTCTTGGATGTCTGCCTCAAGTCTGTCGCCTGAAACTCAAACCGGAAGCAGTGCCATGCGTGGATGCTCCGAGAAGAGTACCCTTCCCTTTACTGAACAAACTGCGCGATGAATTGGATCGCATGGAGAAAATGCAGGTCATTGAAAAGGTTTTTAAACCTACAGAATGGGTGAACAGTATAGTGATAACAGTCAAAAGTACGGGTCAGTTACGAATTTGTTTAGATCCTAGAAATTTGAATAAGAATATTATAAGGGAAATTTATCCACTTAAGTCAATAGATGAGATCAGATCTCAACTAGCAGGAGCTGTTTGTTTTTCTCATTTAGATGCATTTTCAGGATTTTGGATGCTTAAACTAGATGAATATAGTTCTGATTTATGTACATTTCAAACACCTTTCGGTAGATATAAATATTTAAGGTTACCTTTTGGTATTAATGCATCGTCTGAAATTTTTCAAAGAGTCATGATGAATTTGTTCGGTGATTTAGAAGGAGTTCTAATATTCATCGATGATATTTTGGCATATGGACCAAACGAGTCAGTACATAATGAGAGAGTACATAAGGTCATGCAACGAGCACGTGAAGTCAATTTAAAGTTCAATAAGTCAAAATGTAAATTTTTAGTATCAGAAGTCTGTTTTTTAGGGTATGTTTTTAGTAAAGATGGTGCTAGGGTTGATGAAGAGAAAGTAAAAGCAATTGTCAATATGCCCACACCAAAAAATGTCAAAGAATTGCAAAGAATATTAGGTATGATCAATTATTTAGGTCCCTTTATTAGCAATTTGTCTCAAAAAACTCAAATTTTAAGAAATCTTTTGAAGAAAGATTCAGTCTGGACTTGGGATGAAAATCATAGTCAATGTCTTAAGAGTTTAATCGATGAAATTACAAAGTCACCAGTTTTAGCTCATTATAATCCCAATGTACCATTAGTCTTGTCAGTCGATTCGTCAAAGTCAGCATTAGGAGCAGTCATTATGCAGAATAATAAACCTATTGCTTATAGTTCAAAAACATTAACTCAAACTCAGTCAAGGTATGCTCAAATTGAGAAAGAATTGTTAGCCATTCAGTTTGGTTGTGAAAAATTTCACCAGTATGTGTACGGTCATAAAGTAACTGTTCATACTGATCATAAACCTTTAGTCTATCTTTTTAAAAAGCCATTACATGATGTACCAGCAAGATTGCAACGTATGATGTTAACTTTACAAAAATATGATTTGGAAGTTATACATGTTCCAGGTAAAGAAATGTTTATATCTGACACTCTGTCTAGAGCAGCATTGAAAGAACATTATATACCTGAGAATGAGTCAGAAATATCTTGTCATGTCAATTTAATGCATTCAAGTCTAGCAGTCACAAAGGAGTACTGTACAAAATTGTTACAGAACACGATGAAAGATGATACTTTGCAATTGTTAAAAAAGTATTATTATGAAGGTTGGCCAAAAAATAAAAATAATGTCAGTCTGTCAATAAAACCATTTTGGAATATACAAGCTGAAATTCATGTAGTCAAAGATTTGTTGTTCAAAGGGTCAAAATTAATAGTACCACAGTCAATGTATAAGGAAATGTTAGGTAAAATTCATGAAGGTCACCAAGGTATAAATAAATGCTTAAAACTGGCTAGAGAGTCTTTGTACTGGCCAAGCATGTCAGCTGATATTAAAAACTTGGTAGAACAATGTTATGTATGTGCACAATTTAAACCTAATAATCCAAAGGAACCACTAAAAAATTTTGAAATTAATAAATATCCATGGCAACAAGTAGGTGTTGATTTAATGTATTTTGATAACCTTACTTATTTAATTGTCACAGATTATTATTCTAAATTTATAGAAATAGCTTTGTTAAATAAAAACAGTACAGCAAAGAATGTAATAACACATTTAAAGTCCATTTTTGCTCGTCATGGAATACCTTTATCTTTAGTGTCTGATGGTGGTCCTCCTTTTCAGTCATTAGAATTTAAGAATTTTATGCATGAATGGGACATAGAACACATTGTAACTAGCCCATATCATCCACAGTCAAATGGTCAAGCAGAGAGTTCAGTCAAAATTATCAAAAATATGTTAAAAAAATGTAAAAGAAACTCATCTGATCCATACATAGCTTTATTACAGTATAGAAACACACCTAAGAATAATTTACCATCTCCAGCTCAATTGTTAATGTCCAGGAATTTAAGAAATAACATTCCTATGTCTTATAAGAAATTAAAACCTAAAGTGGTTACATTCAAAAATTATAAAGAATGTGTCAAGCAAAATAATAAAAATAAGTCTAAATATTATAATATAAATACAAAGTCATTGTCATTATTGTATCCCAATGATCATGTATACTTTAAAAGAAAGCCAGATAGCAATTGGGAACAAGCCATTGTCAAGCTAAGGTTGGCTAATAATAGGTCATATGTCGTTGAGGATGTCAATGGAGTTAGGTATAGGAGGAATAGGGTTCATTTAAGACACAAATATTCTCCTATGCTATCCAATTCGTCGCAGGGGAGAGAGGAAGGTAACAGGCAGGAGTCTAGACCTCAAGAGCTCTCATCTCAATCCTCAGTCAGTCAACATGTAACTCGTTCTGGAAGAGTTGTAAAGCCAACCAGAAGGCTAATTGATGAAATAGATTAAGTAGAACATTGTATCCTAGATTAAGACCTAACTATAGTCTTAAGTCATTGTCTAAATTGTAACTAAGTCAGGTTTCTATAATATTGTTTGTCAAGGGTTAATTTAAACTTAAACAGGGGGGATGTTGTATCATACATCACTACTCTGTAGTCGAGTAACTAATACCATCTCTATGTATTAGTGTCTATGAATATAGTCTATAGTCTTGTCATTGTAACTTAGGATCTGACCTAGAAGAGGTCGATTCCAATGTAATAATTCTACAAGTGAAATAAACCAGTCTAATTATCTAAAGTCTTTAATATTTACCAACGGGACAATCATACAGTAAGAAAGGAAAAATAATGCTTGACGGTGTCGAGCTTGAGTATGTAGAACAGTACGTATACCTAGGAAAGCAAGTATCATTTTCTAAATCAAAGAACGAAGATGAGGTCAACCGAAGAATCACGTGCAGTTGGAACAAGTATTGGGCGCACAAAGAGATATTAAAAGGTAACTACGACCTAAATATTAAAAAGACCATCATGGATACGTGCATCCTCCCCTGCTTGACCTATGGCTCCCAAACGTGGACGTTCACTAAAAAAGTAAGCAACAAAATAAGGACTTGTCAACGGGCAATGGAGAGGAGCATGCTAAGCCTGAGGAAAATTCATAAAACAAAAAGTCAAGTAATAAGAGACAAGACAAAACTGACAGATGCAGTACACCAAGCACTAAAACTTAAGTGGAGATGGGCCGGACATGTAGCGAGATGCAAAGACCAACGATGGCCTCTCAAGAGCACGAATTGGCCCGGCCCACCGGGGAAAAGGAACGTGGGTAGACCACAAAAACGATGGATGGACGACAAAGAAGAGACGGCTGGGAAGGACTGGACAAAATTAGCAAAGAATAGAGAGAAATGGAAGGACTTGGAGGAGGCCTATACCCTAAAAGGGATTCCTATAGTCAAGATATATAAGTAAACTAACATAGAATTAATTACAAAATTATTACTAATCTAGAAATAAGAAACTATAAAACAATGTTTTGTCAGATACCTATAGGAAAATAAACAGGCTTATTATTATTATTATTATTATCCACAGGAACTAGATCAAGAGTTGAAGTTGAAGTTTTTATTAAATAAAATATTACAGAAAGATGTCGGTGAACAATGTTAATACGAGTACATTTAAGTGTACGAGTTGTAATATTGTTATCTCCGAAACGAAACAACGAAAGTTTAATAAAAATATGCTCGTCGGCTTTTTCTGAGGAAGACATTGATGAGGCAAAAAAGTTATTGTTTGTTTCTACGAAGACAAGACAAAAACATGTATCGAGGCGTAAGAACAAAAAGCAGAAAGACCTAAAATATACGATTACGGTGTTTAAAATCACGGATCCCGAACAATCCCAGTTTTTGTGGCATATGACCTTCACAAATTGCCGCCAGTTTGCTTTGACTACGTAGAACGTACGTAAAGAAGTTGATGAAGGATTTATTAATTCTACGGTCAGATGTTAACGCAATCAGAAGTGATTATGTTACTAAAGATCAGCTCGAAAATATTAAATTGATAACAAATAATTAACCACTAGGCCACCACGACTTCAATGATGATGATGAACAAATAATTCGACACCGACGCCGTTCATCATCAACAACCTTTTTATCGTCCCACTGCTGGGCACAGATCTCCTCTCATACAGAGAAGGATTGAGCGTAATCACCACGCTTGCTCAATGCGGGTTGGCGATTTCAGACTTATAAAGCCCAGGTTTCCTCAAGATGTTTTCCTTCGCCTTCAGTCATTGGTATCCAAGATATACTTAGAAAGTATATATAACTTTAGAAAAGTTACATTGGTACTTGCCTGACCTGGAATCGAACCCGCGCACTCATACTTGAGAGGCTGGTGTTTTAACCACTAGGCCACCACGACAAAACAGTGGGGTATATTGAAAAAGAACCTCGGAGTATTTGAGTATATTTCGTGGTGCTCCCTGTGCGCCGTTTCCGAGTCAACGAAATACCAGTTGGTGGAGTCATAAGGATACTATAGCTGTCTTGCCTGCCCCTCAGTGCCCGGCCGGTCTTGCGATTGCACCGAAACAGCACACAATGACAGAGATTATAAGTAATAGCATAGACAGACCTTACGGAGGAATTGCCCTATTGTAGAGGAAGTCCGCTTTCTCAAAGGTATCAGTGTTTTTATTTATTTAATAAAAGAAAAATTTGTTTTCTTATCGGTCATCACGCTCAAAAAGTGTAACTTGAATTAATATCAAAGAAAAAGAAATACTGCATAAATAAAATAAATAAATAATTATAATTGCATAATTTGATACAAAATGCTATGCAATAGCTTTACCGCGGCAGTCCCCGAGTGCCACACGTCTTTTTTTTTTTAATAAATATAAACTAGTGCTTGACCACAATCCCGCCTGATAGTAAGCAGTGATGCAATCGTTGATGGTAAAGCGCGCTAGTTTATTAAAAGCCTATTCAATAAAAAAAAACTGAGTCAATAGGAAGGAAGACGGCAGTTGCCCAACGGCCAAACCCAACAACACGACCAACGATGATGCGCCAAAGGGAGATTGATTGATTTATTTATTTATTTGGACTTCCAACAGAGAAAACACCTTTAATGCTAGAAAATATAAATAACAGGAAATGACCTTGTGCTTCTCCGCTTATAAGAAGTCACAGCATGCAAATAATAATATTACAGCTTGAATACAAAACAATATTATATGAAAGCAATGTCATATTAATTAAATTTTAAAACAATGTTATATTAAACTAAATTTTAAGACAATGACAACAAAATTATATTAAACAAATAATTCCATCACGACACAATAATAAAATTTGTTAAAAAAAAGGAAACAGTAACAAGCATTTTCTTAATTATGTCAAATAATGATAATGAAATAAGGTTGACATTAGATAAATTGAAAAGACAGTAAAACAATCAAATAAAATTACAATAGACAATGGAATTACAATAATACAAAAATATATTAAATTAAAATTAATTGTTTGACAATGAATTACATTAAATATGTACAGTTCATACAAATGTTACGACGATTCTTGCGCATGTCCACATATTATGTCATTCAAGTTTTCAAAAATTAAAGATTTGTCTGATATTTGGAGACGCTCCACGACCAAACTCCCGACACAACAACATTTGGCGCATTATACCCGGCACACATCGCAACACAACTGTTCAGACCCGTCCTCCGTACGGCTTGACCAGACATGAGACATCATGCTGGAAAACGACGAGTCGCTTGGCGGAAAACTTTGTCTGGTGTGGGTGTAACTTATGGATGTGTGGTAACCTCTGCCGGCAGCCGATGTTGTGGCCTACCACCGTACCTTTTAGTATAAATTAATCATTTATCATATGAAGCAGGAAATTTCAGAGGCTAGGCATTAATATACATATCATCATCTGACCAGCCTTTTCGTAACTATTTGGGGTCGGCGTCCAGTCTAACCAGGTATAGCTGGACAACATTCAGTATCTGACCTCCACAACCTGGGCAATAACATACCCTACTAAAAAAACGCTTACTTACAAACACGCAAATCGTTTACGAACGGACCAGAACAAAGCCGGCAAAAATGTATATTTTCTGCTCAATTATTCGGCGAACCGTCACGCAAAATCATTAATTCAAGGGTGCCCTACCCTTGCTGAAAAATTTGTCAAATGCAAATCGACCTATCAACGGGTTGGCGAGTGAACCGACGTCGCGACGCCCCTGTGTTTATAGGGTGATGTTTATAAATTGTTTATCCTTTATCCTATGGAAAAGTAAACAGGAATTAAGTAGGTTCACCACTTTGCCACGAAATTCGAAGCTGTTATGAACAAAGTTTGGCAAGAAAGGGTGGACCAGGAATGTTGTTGAGGCATGAGTATACTTTGGGACGAGACTTGTATAGATAAGTATGAAAACTGTCACAGTTTTACATTATGCAGGCATCCTTTCTCTTGGCTCATGACTTGCCCGTGTCGATACGGCGTGCTCAAACTCTGTCCACTTTTAAAACTCTGATAAAAAAAGCACTTCCTGTCTCTTTAAACTTTATCATTATATTTTATTGGCCCTTGTCTGAAGTTTATTATTGATGTAAGATATTGTATTTGTTTCAATTAGTATGAAACATATTAATTAATAAATATTGTACATATTAATTGTATAATCTATGTAAATAGTACACTGTAGACTACCTACACGATTTCTCTCTCCTTCCCCTTAGTATTCCATCCAAAGGTTGTCTGTAAAAGATCGCTCTTAGCGATAACACCGTCCTGTAAAAACTCTTGGATGGCTGGAGGGCTCTGGAGGCAGTATTATACGAAGACTTAATTATTTTAAGCTGCTCACTTGGAAGAAGATGAAGATCTCCTTATACACTGCTCTGTGAGGATTACCAATGTTTATGTTATTTGCTTTTTGTTTTGACCATCAAAACGTATTTATGAGATTGATGCATCCTATACTAAAGCTTCGGACTCATCTTGTTGACCGAAATATCGCAGTGTCTCAAGACAAAAGTCTTCGACCAGTGTGTGTAGTAATGACTTATGGAACTGAGACGTGTTCGCTAACAATGGGGCTTATAAGAAAGCTCAAGGTCAATGGAGAGGGCTATGCTTGGGGTTTCATTGCGTGATCAAATCAGAAATGAGGAGATCCTCAGAAGAACGAGAGTAACCGACATAGTGGCAGTAGGCCGGGCACATTGTCCATTGGACCGATGGAGCCGACGGGTTCTCGAGTGGCGACCAAGCATCGGAAGTCGTAGCGTGGGTAAGCCCCGGCAAGATGAACCGACGACCTGGTGAAGGTTACGGGGAACCGCTGGAGTGGAAGGCGCAGGACCGGTCGTCATGGAGATCCTTGGGGAACGCCTATGTCCAGCCGTGCACCTCTCTCGGCTGAAATGATGATACAAGTGAAAACGATGGGGAACGTTAGAAGAGTCCGTAATAAAATATTAAAATCAATATACATTACAAATAAAGCCCTAAATAGCAGCACAAAGTTGAGCACTCCCTACTAACGTGCCAGTTTACGAGCATTACATAGATTAAAGTCGACTATTTTGAAAGGAACAGCGAGCTACTTAATCTAAAACAACAAGCAGACTGCCAACCGTACTCCTTTAATCACTGCCATTATAGGAGTGTACCAACCACATCAAATGTATGAACCCCTATGATATTATGTTAGAATCAAACAAGACGCGACCACTCTCTTTCTGTTCAACGTTCGCGTCGTAATGATCAAAGAATCGCTTCTGCGTTTATTGATGCACTGAAGTTTGAGTGCCGTGTGTCTTATGTTGGGCAAAGATGATTTGGCAGAATGGCACTTTAATATACTTCTTCATAGTTGAATTTTCTTTCTTTAACAACTATAAATTGGCGCTTGACCACAACCCCGTCTGCTGGTAGAATAGAATAGAATAGAATACTCTTTATTATGTACACCATATAGATTACAGAACATAAATAAAAATATTTTACAAAGGGTGACACAATGGGCGGTCTTATCGCTAAGAGCGATCTTTTACAGCAGGTAAGCAGTGATGCAATCATTGATGATAAAGCGCGCTAATTTATATACCCTATTCACTCACAAAAAACTGAGTGAATAGGAAGGAAGACGGCAGTTGAGCGAGGTGATGCAATGCTCTACCCAACAATGCAACAAAACGACAAACGATGCGGCGCCTAAGGGAGATTGATTGATCTGAAGACCCTCCACAACCAACACCACAACTTTTTGCGCATCATACCCGGCACACATTGCAACACAACTGCTCAGACCCGTCCTCCGTACGGCTTCACCAGACATCACGCCGGAACACGACGAATCGCTTGGCGGCAAGACATTGTATATTATAATTGTTGTGGTTGTATTGTTATTTATTTTAGAGGTAAGTATGTATTAGTATACAATGTTATTTTGTGTATATGACAGTCTCCGTGGCGTAGCGGTAGCGAACGCGGCCGTAGCGCAAGGAGGCGCGGGTTCTATCCCCGCACAGTGCAAATATTTGTATGCATGAATATGAATATTTGCCCTGGTCTGGTCGTGCCTCGGAAAGCTTGTTAAGTCGTTGGTCCCGGTTGCCATACGAACATCTAGTGGCAGTCGTTACGGTTTGTTGGAGCCCTCAAAAGTGTAACAATTGGTTTAACTGCAATGCTTAGATATCGAATTCGGGTTGTGGAGGTCAGACGGCAGTCGCTTCACGGAAAATATCGAAGGTTAGCCAAAATCAGCAGTGAGACTGGTAAAGCGGACCCCAGACTCCAAAGCTGAAAAGCTACGAATGCGACTGGGATTAACGCTGAAATGATGATGATGATGATGTTATTTTTTGTATATGCGATACCCGAAACACGTGTCCAATATTATTAGGTAGAGAATCTACTCGTATGCACAAAATTTCAAAAAGATATCATGAAAAACCACAAAGTTATGGGCTAGTTATCTTACCTGGTGGCTGGTTGTCCCAACAAAAATATGGTCAACGCACATCTCCCCCGCTCGTGCCTTCTGTAGCGCGGTGCGGGGGCTGCGTCTCACTGTGTACTTGTACTATAATCTACCGTCAACTGTGTTTTGCACTTGGAAACCATGCTGCAACAATTTCTAAATATATTTGGGAATAAATATAAGATAGTGTATAAATTATTGGAATCGATTCAGTTGCTTACTTTGAACAAACTATATTCAGGTTTCGTATAATTAAAAAATAACATCGTATAAATAGTTAAATATGTTTTAAAGTCAATTTTTTTTTTAGTTGTTAGAAATATAACAACACTATTCTGCAATATTATACTGTATCGGTTTAGTTACTTTTTATTAGAGGATAACAAAAAACTAGTCTTCGATTTTGGGGTTTTCGAACTAAACGTATGGAGTATATATCTGGATTGTACAGACTTATTCAATGTTCAACTTTAACGCTCAAGCATTAGGGCTCAAAGTTGATTAGGAATATTTGACGGTTTCGGGTAGCTTGACCTGCGTCATCCGTATAATTTGATTAAGAAATGTAAGACTTTCATTATAATAAAAGATATAATTTACCAATTTATTTCAGATTTCAATTCTGCACCCTGGTCGCGTAACACACTATCAATCATAATCTGTTTTCTTCTAAGCATACTGGTGATCCAATGCTTCGTATGTTCGAAAAATTTGTTTGCACAACAACGTTAGTGACGCAATGAATATTGTTGAACTGTCAAAATGAAAGCCAACCACTACTAGTAGCTACCAGCTATAACTACCAGCTGATTTTTTTAATGTGACAACATCTTATAATTCGATGGAGCCGGATGCACGCACGAAAAAACATGACTCATGCGGCGTTACGCCGTTCCATTTAAAGCTTGAAGTGCAAACGAGAGTGCGGAACGAGCGACAAAGAGGCACAATCGGCCTCCGCGTGCGGCAGCGTTCGACATCTGTCTCTCTCCTACTTGAGTGAGCGATGCGTCCACATGGACAACTGCTATACAATAATACATTTACATGTTTCGTCAAATATGAAGTGCAGTGAAAAGTGAATGTGGTGTCAATTGCTTATAGCAACGATATTTGCGGCGATAAAGGTTTAAAAAAGGCAACCATTCAATAACTATTTTCTCATGACGTTGTCACGATCAACTATCGTCAGTGAACCGATTTTACAGACAACCGATTTTTACGTTGATATAGGGTATTTGACTAAAAAAATAAACTAATTAGTCCATCAGTCAGATTTCCAAAAAATACAAAACACGTATTTTTTCTTTTTTCATATAAACAAAAAATGAAGTCGACAAAGTGCGTTGAAAACTCGTGTGAGGTCACTAGACGTTACACTTTTTAGCGACCAGTGACGTCACCGGCCACCACTCCTGATCTTTGATGCGTTTTATATTTTTCAATTTTTATTGTTTTGATAAAACAAAAAATACGTGTCTAAGTAAGTAAGGAACAATAGGGTATTGTTCCTTCTTCAGAACTTTGCCTGATCTATGCCCACCAAAACATAAAATCCGAAAATACATTCGGTGCATTAAACAAACATATCATTTACACTAGCCGAATTAAATTCAAGCGCATTACACACCTGACCGCAGTATAATTAAAAATAACTTTTATTTCCTCACCATGCCGCGTAGAAATGGTATGCGGAAGACATAAGACGGGAAACGTAATGTTTTAACCAGAGTTGTTATTGATGTTTTAATGTAGTGCATGCAAGATAAATGTTGAGATTTGAATCTGTATAAATTATTATGTAGATTACAATGCATTTAAAGCACAAATCAAATCCAAGCTTTGTTCAAAGCCATATTATTTCGGAAACGACTATTTAAATGATAAGAATTCGCTCTGATAAACTTCAAAAAGGAGGTTCCTCAATTCGACCGTATATACGCTTTTTTATGTTTGTTCGCGGATAACTTCGTGGTTTATGAACCGATTTTGATTATTCTTGTTTTGTTGAAAAGAAGATATTTCTAAGGTGGTCCCATGATAAGGATATCAGGGTTTGATGGTGGAAGACCAGAGAAATCAAGGGGCACTTTCAAAAATTGTAGGGATGGCTAGTGCATTTCTAAGGTTTTTCATTAGGTATTTTAGGCACTACAATTTAATAAGAGTCAGGAGTAGACCTGATGATGGAGCCTAGAGACAGCCGTCTAGATGGGTTGTGACTGTCATAAAGAGGCTGATGATGAAGATAAAGATGAGTTCATTGAACTCCAAACTATTTACAGTAATTACCTTGTGTTTGTACCTAATTCATTTATATTGATGAGAAGTTTGTATCCATGTCGGTTATAATGAAAGTCTGGAGTAGATCTAGCAGTAGGAATTTATTATCTAGAAGATAGGTAATTAAGACCATAGACAGGCGAGGGAAGTTCTCAACAATTTAAAGCATTGAAGTTTAACGTAGGACAACCACTAACCACTGCTAGCCGCCATGCTGAAGCGACAATCAAAAAAATCAAGAGACTGAATTTAAGTCGCATAATCGTGCCATCTTTAGCAATACTCATATATTCAGCCCGGTCCCAGAGTAATTTTATAAAAATCGGTTCAGTAGTTTGGTGTTTTTTTTTTTTAATAATTGTAAACTAGCGCTTGACCGCAATCCCGCCTGATGGGAAGCAGTGATGCGATCGTTGATGGTAAAGCGCGCAAGTTTATTAAGTGCCTATTCACTCAGAAAAACTGAGCGAATAGGAACCCTAACTAGCTTGGCATATGCTAAATAATTTCATTGTTGTTTTGTTTCCTTGTGTTCATTACTATACATAGTATTGTATAAAGTCAAGTGTTTTTTTTTCAATGTACAGAAAGCTGTGCTGCTGGGGAGTTTATTCCGCCACTTCTTCTTTCCAGCGAAAGCAGTAGGAAGTGGCGAAGAGCGGACGTTTTTGGGAGGACTGTCTTATGTAATATTGACGTTCAAAAAGTACTGATTCTCAGCCCAATTTGAATAAATGACTTTTGATTTGATTTTGTAGCATTACGCATACCTCACTGAGAGGGCAGAAAAAGTAAGACACTGAAAGAGCTTGAAAAAATATCCAGTCTCTCATGGACTGAGTTCGGGTGCTCTTCCTCCTCCCTCTTCCTCGTTTGGTAGTTGCAGGCATCGCCACCTTCACACTTGCCGATCCGCCGCTGTCATCATTATCATGATCTCAGCGTTAATCCCAGTCGCTGAAAAGCTTCGGATAAGCTTTTCAGCTTCGGAGTCTGGGGTCTACGATATTTTCCGTGAAGCGACTGCCGTCTGACCTCCATAACCCGAAGGCGATATCGTAGCTTTGCGGTTAGACCAATAGTTGGACTTTTGAGGGCTCCAATAACCCGTAACGACTGCCATCACATGTTCATATGGCAACCGGGACCAATGGCTTAACGTGCTTTTCGAGGCACGACCAGACTAGATATTTACACTGCGCGGGGATCGAACCGGCACCTTCTTGTGCAGCAGCTGCGTTCTCTACCGCTACGCCACGAAGGCTGTCCAGCTCCTCTGCTCTTAGTTCTGGTAAATAATTTGTATACAGTTAATTTGCTTTGAGTTAGATGGATGTCTGATCTCAAATTATTTCCTTAATGAGGAAACGAAATGAAAAGACTGACACCATCTCCCGTGTGACAAAGAAGGACGGACTACTGGTGCAGCTGGACTACAAATTAACTGGGACTTGACAACTACTTTGTTAAATGACTAACAATTAGTGTGACTAAGTTGTGGACGTGTACGGAATACGAGAGTCATGCTGAAATGGTTAATAAGCTTTTTACTTAAGGCGGGCTTGCTTTGTAGTCCATGAATTTTAAATTTACTTTTTTTTTTTGCAATATGCAAGAGGCCAGGTTGTATAACGGGTATAACAACCCATATCTTCCCGTGGGTATCGTAAGAGGCGACTAAGGGAACTCTCACCAGGGAAGCGGGCAGCAGCACTTCTCCTGTGGAATATCAAACTACTGTGATCCCCAACTCGTCTGTGGGGATTATGCCCCCCCCCCCCCCCCCCAATATAACGGAAAGCCTTGGGAGAGGCCTTTGTCCAGCAGTGACCTCTATAGGGTGAAGCAGAAAAAGAAGGTTGTATAAGAACTTGCAGAAATGAGTGATGATTTACGTGATTATATTCTACACATAACATGAGGAACAGATTACAAGGAGAGAGTAGACGGCTGCGAATCGATGATAACCATAAGAGTAGGGATAAACCAACGAAACGGAGGATGGTCATAGAATGTAAGTAAATGATATGTTTAGGAAGGAGTACCTATCGAGATGACGTCTAATAGAAAATATATTATAGAATAATAATAAAAACTTTTTTTTACAAAAAAAAAAAACAACGGACTTCCAAAAAACATGGTTTTTGTATATTAGGTTTTGACACTTTCGACTTCCGAAATTAGTTATTTTTCACTTTGTAGTGTTTTTGGAAGTCGGTTATTTTTTTTTTTTTTTGTAAGAACGTTTTTATTTTACCCTTTTTAGTTGTGAAAAGTGCTGTTCAGCTGCATCCGGTTAGACTGGATGCTGACGCTAAAATACTAATGAAATAACTTACAAACGCACTGGTTGCCCCTACGATTTTTGAAAGTTCTCTTTGATTTCTCTGGTCTTCCACCGTCAAACCCTGATGTCCTTATCATGGGGCCACCTTGGGAATGTCTTCTTTCCAACAGAAAAAGAATTATCAAAATCGGTTCATAAACGACGAAGTTATCCGCGAACAAACATAAAAAAGCATATATACCGGTCGAATTGAGTAACCTCTTCCTCTTTGAAGTCGGTTAAAAAAGTAACATCGGCTGCTGGTAGAAGTTACCACAGTGCGCCGGTTACGATGCGCCAAATGTTGTTTTGTCGGGAGTTTGGTTCGGAGGGTCTCCAAAACAATCTCCCTCTGGCGCAGCATCGTTGGTCGTGTTGTTAGGTTTAACATTGTATCACCTCACTCAACTGCCATCTTCCTACCTATTCACTCAGTTTTTTTTTTTTAATGAATAGGCTCTAGGCGCTTTACCATCAACTATTGTATCACTGCTTACCATCAGGCGGGATTGCGGTCAAGCACTAGTTTATTATTTATAAAAAAAGGCATTTTTCGCCAAACCCCAAAATAAATAGGGAAGAGAGTAGAAGAATGGTGAATTATGGCTAAGTTTAGATAACCTACAACTTTCTGATCTGCAAAAAATGTAAGAAAATTTGAATTTCGGTACTGCCCTGATGCTTTCGCCTTAACATTCTGCTGTATCTAAGGCCCTTGTGGAAATTGGATGGAAATTATTTGTCTATACTTTTTACTATATTTTCAGATAAAAAGACTCTTTGCGTTGTAGATTAAAAATAAAACAGCAGGGTAATTGCCTAGTGGAGGTCTACCCGGCTTGCGTAGAGCACCGCCGTGTCCTTGTAGCGGCGATCTCTCGCGTCAGACCCTGGTCCAGGCCATGGCCATTTCAGGCCGTCACCTCCTTCTGCGAAACAATGATGCTGGCAAAGGAGGAGGCGGAGCGCGTGAGGCAGCGGAAATCCCAGCGCCCTCATGCCACTAGCCGTCGCAGTAGACCCCCTGGTCGGGAGACGACATAGAACTCCCAGCCACCGTAGGCACAGTGGGCAGCTCGGTAAGGACCAGGCCCGAGTCGACGGCGCGTTGTCTATCACGCGCGCCTCAAAGAGATGCCAGCACATCGTGACGGGATCCACGAAGACCGATGCCTCCTGGGTCAGGGTTGCGGGTTGGTTAAACAAGAAACCGTAGCCCTGGCCGTCGCACAGGCAAGTGAAGAAACATGGGTGGAAACAGAGCGAGAGAAGTCATTTGATGATTTCCCATCCCAACAAAAAAAGGGTACTTGCGTAACAAACTATTAGCAGCAATCGATTTGAATTTGACAGTTCAATAAAATTAATTGCGTTATTTAAGTTGATGAGCAGAAAAAAAATTAAAGCATACATAATTAAAAAAAAACATTTAACACTACAAAATATGCAATGAGGTGGCTTTATTGGTAAAGTAATCACTTCCAGGCAATCTTAGAAAGGACAAACATTTTCCTTAAATGTGACTGTCGTTTGTGCAAATATTATAGACACAATACATAACTACAAATCCATAATTATACACACATAAATACATAAGATGTGTTTCAATAATTTTGAATGGTTAATAGAATACATTCTCACGAATTGCTTTATTTATTATTGAAGCATTTATGTATTAAAATATTATAAAATTTATTGGGCTGTTGTACAACCAGATGACAATTTACATCTCTAATGAGTTGAGTAGGTCCTTATTGCCCCCAAATGGGGCTTGTAGGTGATCAATTAGCGCTCTAGGATAATAATGTACGTAGAAAAGCCCTAGGGCGGTGAGTAATTAAAAAAAAAACTCTTCAATCTTTCAAAAAGTTCGCGTACATCTAACCATCATAGTGGCAATAGACATCATGCATTCAGCCCAATGACAAAAGAGGTCGCTTCGCTATTCAGCCTTGTCTTCGTATGAGTATAATAATCATCAATTTTAAATATCGAACGTCGGAACTCAATTTCATTCTTGAAAAAATATTATAAAAAAAAGAAGAAAAAAAGGCGGGAATAGACAACTTTTATTTTAATTTTTTTTTTTTCTTCTAAGTTTTTTTTTTTACTTACCTTACAGACGAGATGTAAAGCAGAGTAGTTAGCTCGGGTGTAAGCATCAATTGCACCCTCGAACTATAGGCGCCCTCGCTTCGCTTGTGTGCCTAAATATCTCGGACTGCAATTGATGCGTTACAGTTACAGCCCTTGGCTACTAATCTACTATTATATTACATAAAAAAAAATTGTCGCAGAGATCCTTAGGAGAGGCCTATGTCCAGCAGTGAACGTCTTTCAGCTGAAATGATGATGATTTTATTTTCTTATGTTTTATGTTTATTAATTGTATATTTAAATTACTATGATACACTTTATGTACATATTGATTGTGTAATCTACGTAAATAATATATTGTAGACTACCTACTATAGCAAAACTGCTTGGACATAGCCTTGTTTTGTTTACATCAAAAAATATTGGTTGAAATAGTTTCAAAACAGAAATTGCTTCGACAAAACAAATGATTTTTTCTCTACCATGAGACACAACACTTTCAAGCGGCTTGAGAACCTCCTTCTGAGAACGAAGCTACCGCAAAATTACTTGGAGCAATATTATTATCAACAATTTTGTAATCGTATTTGTGAACTATATATTTTACTATCGAACCGATAAGTTATTGGCTCACCATTCCCCCCAGGGATTGGGGAATTACAAGTATTTCGAGGTCATCGAGTGCAGACTGCTGGACTCACCTTCAGGAGTCCTAAGCTCACCTGAGTCTGCGATCTGCTAGCGTGTCCGAGAGGCACGCAAGCTTCTCCAGTTTGAGCTTTGCGCTTCGATTTCTCCACGTCTTAGTTTTATGGCCTTTTTTTATTTTATTACTGATTTCGCCTTACCGAATTCCATGAGTATATTTATTTTAAATTATTTATTTTAGACTAATTAATCTAATCTCTGGCTTAAGCCATTTTATTAATTTTCATAGTGGTACTTGTAAAATTGTTCACATCTAAATTTGTAATCTATAAAGTTGCAACATATTTGATAGAAAATAAGCAGTTAAAAATCTATAGTATTATATAAAGCTGAAGAGTTTGTTCGTTTGTTTGAACGCGCTGATCTCAGAAACCAGGGTCCGATACGAAAAATTATTTTTGTGTTTCATAGCCCATTAATCCAGGAAGGCTTTAGGCTATATAACATCACGCTGCGACCAATAGGAGCCGAGCATAATAACGAACTACACGCAAACGAAGTCGCGGATGGCCGCTAGTTCTATATATTTCCCAAACCTGTTGTTACAATTGCACTAAGTGTTATTTTTATATGGAATTTATTTAATTACTAGCGGCCGCCAGCGACTTCGTTCGCTTGGAGTTAGTTATGCCCCGCTTTTATTGGTCGCAGCGTGATGTTATAAAGGCTAAAGCCTTCCTGGATTAATGGGCTATCTAACGAAAAAATAATTTTTCAAATCGGACCAGTAGTTCCTGAGATTAGCGCATTCAAACAAAACAACAAACTCTTCAACTTTATACAGGGTGGCGCAATAGAACGTGCATTTTTAAAATAATTATTAAAAAATAAATACAAAAGGTATAGTTAAAATAAAACTAAGAAATTATTAAGTCATAACTGAAGTTTATTTTTTAAAAATAACATCATCTAAATGATGACCCTCTCTACGTTGGCACTCCTCTAACCGCAAACGAAAATTACCGAAAACTTTCTTAAGTAGTGCTGGTGTGATTGCTGCCATTTCACCACGAATATTCTCCTTGAGCTGAATGATGTTTCTCGGATTATTGGTGTAGACTTTGTGTTTGAGGTATCCCCACAAAAAAAAGTCAGGAGGCGTCAAGTCTGGACTGCGCGGAGGCCATGGGATATCACCTCTTTTCGAAATCAGTTTGCCAGGGAACATCTGCTTCACAACCGCCATGGAGTCATTTGATGTGTGACTGGTAGCTCCGTCTTGTTGGAACCAAGTCCTAGAGTTCTTTATTCTTGAATTTTCAAGTTCTGGGGCCAAAAAACCTTCCAACATCGCAACATAGCGTTCGGTATTAACAGGGATGTTTTGCCCCCGTGCGTTTTCAAAAAAATAAGGACCAATTATTCCTTTGGCAGAGATTGCGGCCCAAACTGTCACTTTAGGGCTATGTAACGGTTTTTGATGTTTGAGTCTGGGATTCTCACTATTCCAATAACGACAATTTTGGCGGTTTACGAACCCATCCATATGAAAATGTGCCTCATCAGAGAAAAGGATGTTTTCAAAATTTGAAAACCGATTGAGCATTTCATTAGCAAATGTGAGCCGTGCTATGAAGTCAGAGTCTTTCAATTCTTGAGTTAATTGCAGCTTGTATGGATGCAATTTAAGATCCAAGTTTAAAATTCGTTGCAAACTTCGTCGCGATATGTTTAGGACAGACGATCTCTTGCGAGTAGACATTTGTGGATCTTCTCGTACCGACTGCTTAACACTCTCAATATTGTCTTCGGTCCTAGATGTGCGTGGACGACCTTTTGCGTGTGGTTTAAACGTCGATCCAGTCTCTTCAAACCGCTTTATCCAGATTTTAATTAAATTAGCACTCGGAGCCTCCCTAATTTGCCGTACACCATACTCAGAACAAAATAGTCGCCTGACAACTACGTACGAACGAGAGTTTTCGTAAAATGCGCGCACGCAAAATGCGCGACGCTTCCCGTCGAAGTGACTCATAGTGACTAAAACTTCATGAACCGCGCTACCCAACGATATCGGTCTCCCCTCGCCCACGCCCCTTCTACCCCGCAAAAAAAGATGATGCAATATGCACGTTCTATTGCGCCACCCTGTATATTAGCATAGATGTAGAATCAAAAACCAAAACTATACGTGATGTAGTAATTACCAGAGTCCTTTTATTTCCGTGTTATATGCTAAAAGTGTGCTTTTATGCTACACTACATTATTTCTCTCTACTTCGCCTTGTATTGTACCAAAAGCTTGTCTGTAAAAGATCGCTCTAAAGTCTAAGCGATAAGACCGCCCATTGTGTCGCCCTTTGTAAAATATTTTGTAATTTAAATGGTGTGCATAATGAAGAATATTCTATTCTATTCTGAAATTAGTTCACAATATCTAGTTCTATATGTTTAAAAATTAGTTCACAATATCTAGTTCTATATGTTTAAAAATTAGTTCACAATATCTAGTTCTATATGTTTAAAAACGCCATAAGACGCTTAACCTTTTCCCTAGGTTGTGTTTCAGTCTAACCGTTTGTATCTGAGTACCAGTTTCTTACGTGAAGCGAATGTTTATGATCCACTATTTATAGTCAGAACCAACGGGTTAACGAGCTTTCCGAAATATGGAGGGGTCTTCACCCATCCACGGACCAACCGCGATAAGCGTACCTTAAACTGCTCGATCAGAAATTATTACATATCGATAAGCCCATTTTTCTCAAAATTTGTATGTGTGTTTTTTCTTCTTCTTCAGCTTATAGAGGCCCACTGCTGGGCAAGAGCCTCCCCCAAAGCTTTCCACAATGACCCGTTGTATGCTGCCGCATCCATCGGCTTCCCGCGACCTTCACCACTTATTGGGAGCCTCCCTACGTTGTGTCTTCCGGTACGTGGCCGCCACTCCAGAACTTCAATGACCCGCCCACCACCAATTAATTTTAGCGACTTGCAGAGCTATGTCGGGGAGTTTGGTTCTACTGCGGATCTCCTCATTTCTGATTCTATGGTGCAGAGAAACTCCGAGCTTAGCTCTTTCCATCGCCATCGTTTGTATGTATAAACATAATATTTATAAAATGCAAACATTCCCGAACAACGATACTAAATCAATACATTCTTCTAAGGACATTCATCTGACTTTGAGGTACTTATAAGTTTTAAGATAACCTTAATAATTATCTGGTAGGTAACCTCGCAGTACTTTGTCTGAGTAAAACCACTTTCCAGCATAAACTTGGATCTAGACCATTGTTAATCTGGTCTGAACTTTATCCTGAATATTCAGCCAGGTGAAGTTAGTCTCAACTTTTAAGACAATATCTAAAGGTATAGGTGCCTGTCAAGAATTCCATTGTTTATTAAAATAGTTATTTTATAGTGCACAGAACGCAATTAATAAATATATGTAATAATATACAGTATGTTAAGAAAACCCTGTCCGACCCGTGAAGGTGTTGTTAGGTATCTATAACTGATTCTACTAATGGATACAAAACCAGGCTCAACTTAAAAAAAAATCCCCCTAAAAAAATAAATATTATTTCGCAAAAAGAGGTAACTTAATAAATGTGCGTAGGCACCCTTCCGCGGGCGGCGGGCGGTAGGGCACGCGGCACGTGGTCGCATCGCTATTCGCTCATAATAATACCGGTGTTGTCACTTTTTTTAAAATTACCAAATTTCGGGGAAGTTGGAATTAATTCGCGAGAAAAAAAGTTTATTTCAAAATTCATTTGTATTGGTACTATGATGATTACGTAAAATTTTATATTATATTTGGTCATGTGTTTACCTAACCTTTATTATCCTTATGGGTCGGACAGGGTTTTCTTAACATACTGTATATACAGTATGTTACGAAAACCCTGTCCGACCCACAAGGATAATAAGGGTTAGGTAAACAAATGACCAAATAAAATATAAAATTTTGCATAATCATCATAGTAACAATACTAATGAATTTTGAAATAATCTTTTTTACCCTGTAACTTCCCCAAAATTCGGGAAATTTAAAAAAGTGTAAACACCATTTTAGACCTTATAATTGTCGGCTTTCTTTTGATTATTTTTTTAGGTTCTTTAGCGGCGTCAGTGTGTCTAGCCGCCGACGGCGGCAAAGGAATAATTAGAGCTGTACTAATTTTTGCGTAATAACGTTTTGTTTTTGTCGCTATTATTCGAAACTGTACCTGGCCGAATGATTTGTTGTAAAAACACAGATTACCTAATGGTAAAAGTACTTTTTTTGATTATCAATTAATTACTCATAACAATATTGTAACACAAGTACCTATTATTAGTAAATAGGAACTAGAAAGGTCTTATGAAATACGATTTTAGGAGAATATTATAAACAATGTAAAGCATTTAAGTTCACCTGATTTAAGTTATGTGAAAGTTCTAAAATCTAAAGAATGCCATGCGATGTTGAATCGATGCGTGAAATTCTGAAATACAAAATTGATACCAAAAATCGATACGAGAAATATTTTGAATACTTTCACACCTCTAGTCAAAGGGCACCGCCGTGCAGTTAGAGTACCTATTTTTATGAAATAAAAATCATTTTTATTTTAAATTTATTAGTTTCGCGTAGACATGGCGTCCGTGTAGACGTATCGTTTATTGTGTGATCACATAGTTTTCTAACGTAATGTAACCTACTGATGGAAGGTACCTAGTGAAACTGCAATTGTGTTGTGTTGTGATCAGGTGTTGAACGATTCGGATGTGACTACTTCTTGGTCAATGTGGTTCCAGCATGACGGTGCCCCACCATATTTTTGCCGACCTGTACGTGAGTACCTCCACTATCAGTTCGGCGAGCAGTGGATTGGTAGGAGTGGACTAACGTTGTGAAACACCGTGCTAATCTCGTGGGACGGTGTCAGGCCGGTATCGTTCTTAGTGAACGAAATATGGAACAACATCTCCGCCACAGCCATTGTGCTCATCGAATGAAATTCGAAGATACATTCGGAGGGTCAGACGACCTTTCTACTTAAAAAAAAGTTCTTTTCACGAGCTGCCTAAGTAGGTATCATTGTTTCTTTCTAGAGTCGATAAACGTGGTTAGACTACCAATACCTACATGCATGAGGTCAACTGAGGTCATGACCTGTGCCTGTGTTGCCATGAAATTACCTATTTATTTTATTTAAGTTATTTATTTTTAAGGGGGTATTTTTTTTTTAGTTTAGCCAGGTTATGTACGCATTAGTAGAATCAGCTAACGATACCTAACAACACCTTCACGGGTCGGACAGGGTTTTTGTAACATACTGTATACAAGATTATTTTTTCTTAATTTTATTATTTTTTCTACATGCTGTGGCAACCTATAATTAAGTCTGCACTCAACATAGGATTTTATATAATTGTAATATATAAATGTAACTAGTGTAAGATTTGTTGCTTGTCCTAAATAAATAAATAAAATAAAATTAATACGAAACCTGAGTAGTTTGTTTAGAATAAGCAACTGAATCGATTCCAATAATTTTAACACCATGTTATATTTTTTCCCAAATACATTTAGAAATTGTTGCCGTGTGGTTACCGAGTGCACAATTCAGTTTACGGTAGATCATACAACACGGCGCGTGCGCACACGCAACAGCATGCGCGGGCGGCCAAGCAGTGCGTTGACCATATTTTTTTTGAGACAACCAGGTAAAATAACTAGCTCAAAACTTTGTAGTTTTTCATGATATATCTTTGAAAATTTTGTACATAGATTCTTTACATAAGATACTGGACACGTGTTTCGGGTTTTGCATATACAAAAAATAACGTTATACCTATATGTATTCTTTGAACTCTAAAAACAGTCTGTAATCGAGATCGATCAAAACAATTTGTAGAAACGATCGTGGGTACACATGGGTACGTGTATAGAATAGGTAGCGTACCGTCTTAGGTTACAAAAACTCTTTTTTCATGGCCAAATAAAATAGGTTAAACTCTCTTATCCCTACCTACCACTAATAAAATCATGTCAAATTGAAACTCAGTCTTTATTACAGAATTTTACCCACAACGTCACCCCTGAATTGGGATACGATAATATAATAAATTTTTACGCGCGTACTAAACCTTTGAAGTTTTTTTTTTTATACAATGTCTAGCTTCCGCCCGTGACTTCATCCGCGTGATTCTCTCCCCCTTCCCACCAACCGCCTGCATCGCATCGCATTGCATCCCCTGCGCGAGTTATTACGTATTTGGTTTTCATTTGGTGTTCTTTCTGGTTTGGTCCTTACTCGTTATCTCCTCCTTCCCTTTTCGACCCTTGTCCTGGTGTGATGTTAGCTTTCCTCAATAATTGAGCTATCACATCCAAAAACAAATCGTTTTTGGACCAAATTAGTTCCAGAGATAACGCGTCCCAGCCCTACCTAGTAGGGTTGTGGAGGTGAAATCGGTAGTCACTCTTTGTAAAATACTCACATCTCACACCTACGCTGAGGGTTGTGAGAACGAACCCTGCATCCGCAACTCCTGATTGGTGCCGACCCGCCACCGTGGGCCTCCTCGAGTCAGGAGAAGGGAGGGGATTGAGGTGTTTGGCCCACGCGACGTCTTGGAGTGGCGCGCGTGGAACACTTCGCGATGCCATCTCGGATCCTGATGTTTGGTGGCCGACAGACGTCCCCGAGTCTGTCGTCCCTGGACCCATTTAGGGGGGCTGGAAGAGGGCATTATCCGACGACGCCCGTTGCGCCTGGTGCGGACCGGGTGAGTGGATAAGATCTCCCTCTTTCTTTCTGCAGCCTCATTCTGTGAGACACAGAAGGAAACCAACCGCATCCCAGGACTCATCGCTGCTGATCATCGACTCGATTACAGCCGGTAGCGACAGGTCACTGCCTAATTCAGAGATGACGGCAAGCCACGGCTCATCCCAAGCTGACGTTCTGCTAGCGTAAGCTGCGCCGTGTCCTCTCGACAGTCCACGCAGTGATGACACCGGGCGTCCGGCTCCCGATTTATGCGACACAAGTACTTTCCGAAGCAACCATGCCCCGAGTGTACCTGTGTCAGCCGAAGCCGAGCTAGTCCGCCAGTACCATCCGGATCGTCTAGAGGGCGGTGAAGCCATACATACAATAGTTGGGAAAAAGGCAGATGATAATGAGTTCCAGAGATTACCTTATTGAAACAAACAAACGTACAATTTCTTTAGCTTTATTGTTAAGCACACAAAAATAGGTTTGTCGTGCCATTTCGAGGTGAGAGGTAAATCAAAATTAGGTTTTTAGGGTTTCGTAGCCAAATGGCAAAAAACGGAAACCTTATAGATTCGTTATGTCTGTCTGTTCGTCTGTCCGTCTGTCCGTCCGTATGTCACAGCCATTTTTTTCCGAAACTATAAGAGCTATACTGCTGAAACTTGGTAGGTAGTGTATTATATGTTGAAAATTGGTAACTTGGTGTATTCTATGAACCGCATTAAGATTTTGATGCAATAATAAAAAAAATAATAATAAATAGGGGGCTCCCCATACTTAGAACTGAAACTCAACAATTTTTTTTTGTCAAACACATACGTGTGGTGTAGGTATCTATGGATAGGTCTTCAAAAATGATATTGAGATAAAATATTTTTTTCTTAACCGAATAGTCTGCGTGACTGACACTTCCAAAGTGGGAAAAAGTTGCCCCCCCCCCCCTCCTCTAACTTCAAAATAAGAACATGAAAACATATGATGTATATTACTATAAAAACTACCAACGAAAATTGTTTTGAACGAGATCTAGTACGTAGTTTTTTTTAATACCTCGTAAATCGTAATCCACTTATTACCGCGTAATCTTTCATACCAATAACTTAAATCCTTTAATTTCATAAATCAATGGTACGAAACCCTTTGTGCGTGAGTCCGACATGCACTAGGCCGGTTTTTTGATTTGATTTTGGGATTATGTGAGTTGGCTTTTTGTGTTAGACAGGTGACGACTTCTGATTACGTTTAGTTATATTGGTAACTTACCCAAACACCAAGATCAAATAAAGAGAGTTTAATAATGGACCCGATTCCTTCGTTCACAAACTAAATTAAATTTGTGTGCATCTCTTTCTTTCAAAGGACAGAAGATAAAGTGTTAGTTTACACTTGGTAAATTAGTCCGCTCCTTGACGTATTTTTGGTCGCCATGTTTATCATGGCGTCTATTCTGTCTATGGAGTATCTTAATTTGACAGGATTAAACTAAAATGTTAACTTCTATCATTTTCTTAATGAATTAATGGAAAAATAAAAATGAACTGAACTTAAAATTAGTTTAGTTTGGGAATAAGAGAATAGGCGCCATCGTTTGCTAAACACGCAGTCTATAAAAGTAATTCATTCATTTATGACAGATTCAGTAATATGTTTTTTTTTTTTAATATTGTTGGTACATCTTATGTCCATGCCAAACAAAATTGTGACAACATAGAGTCGCTTAAGTCAATATTATCAAAAGTTCTAAAAGTACCAATTGTCATCATAAAATGTCAGCGAAATAAATTTGTCTAAAATTAAATAGGACAAGAATAAAATAAAATTTCAGCAATTTTACAATTTAGATAATACAAAAGGTCACGAAAAAAATACAATGACCTCAAAATTGTAAATTATCATAATTAATTTAATCATGACCGTATTAAAGGTATTTTTACCACATACAAGTCTATGAACTTGGAGATTGACTGAGCGGGTCACTTTTATTGGATGCATCCAAACAGAGGAACCAGACACCAAACAGTGGAGCCAAAAGTCGATAGTCGTCACTCAGGCACAAATTTATTGTACCTACAACACGGTTCAAGAAAATAGGTGGCTCTTTTAGATGCCAATGTATACATTTTTACAGTAGACTTCCAGATGTGGTTCAAGATCTGAGCCTGAATAAATTCAAATCCTTCATTAAACGTAAGTTGTGTCAGAAAGCATTTTATAGTGTTAAGGATTATATTGACGACAAAAAGGCTTGGGCTTGAGCTGCGTCCGATTTCTATAGTTACACTGAATGTTCTTTGATTTTTCTTCTTGTAGTTTTAATTTGTAATTGTTTGTTTTTACTCAAAGCCAGTACACACTATTTAGCCAAGCATATTGTACGTTACGGAATTGCATTGCTGACAGGGGTGTTCGGCACTGGTGCAGCTACACAGGAGCTAAACTTAGTATTCGGGAACACTGTTGGAGCTGCTGAACCTTGTACAAAACTATCTTGGCATTGTGTAGATTCAATTTCTTAATATTGTATAATTGCATGGCACACGTGTGAGCACAATGTACTTGCTGTAAAGCATCTATTTGTTCGTCTTTTTTTGTTGTTGTTATTTTTTTTTTTGTGTGTTTTCCACAATGGATGCTCTTAGCGTACAATATATTTCTGCATCGTTCTCACACGATTGATTTCAAAATGAATGATGTAATCAAATATTTGTATCAATAGCTTGATAATTTAAAAGTGTCCATGGAGTTTCTTGCCCGTTCTTCTCCATAGGTACCTACTCTTTGGAATGGGCGACTAGCTTCACCTCACTGACTGACCGACCTTCTGACAATTCAAAAGTGCCTGTAACTGGTTTATCTATATATATAAAAGAAAGTCGTGTTAGTTACATCATTTATAACTGAAGAACGGCTATACCAATTTGGCTAAAAATTGGTAAGGAGGTAGCTAAGAACTGGGAGAAGGACATAGGATACTTTCTATGCCGCTCCCCGTCGTTCCTGTGGGAATAAATGAGCTTCTTTGTTTCGACTTTTCCCACACTTTTATGCTACCCTGGTACCTTCCACGTCAAAAAAATATGCACAATAAACCTTCTTTCATGTATTTGATAATGATGAATGAATGAGGTTTATTGTTTCGACTTCTCCTACACTTTTGTGCTACCCTGGTACCTTCCACGTCAAAAAAATATGCACAATAAACCTTCTTTCATGTAATTATGATTATTTGATAATGATGAATGAATGAAGTTTATTGTTTCGACTTCTCCTACGGTTTTGTGATACCCTGGTACTTTGCACGTCCACAAACTATGCACAATAAAACCTCTTTCATGTATTATGGTGATTTGATAATGATGAATGAGCTTTTTTATTGTTTCGATTTCTCCTACACTTTTATGCTACCCTGGTACCTTGCACGTCAAAAAATATGCACAATAAACCTTCTTTCATGTATTACGATTATTTGATAATGATGAATGAATGAGGTTTATTGTTTCGACTTCTCCTAAACTTTTGTGCTACCCTGGTACCCTGCTCCTCCACAAAGTAGGAAACACGTGGCCAGTATTTTTAAGTTGATAATATTATGTACAAAATTTCAAAAAGATATAATGAAAAACCACAAAGTTATAATAAGCTTGCTACGAGTATTCTACTTGGTTGTCCTCCGTGTCGTCCTCCGTGGCGCAGCGGTCAATACGCCTGCCTGCGACGTGGAGGCCCCGGGTTCGATCCCCGGCCAGATTCATGATGGAAAACGATCTTTTCCTGATTGGTCTGGGTCTTGGATGTTTATCTATATATGTATCTATTATAAATATAGTATCGTTGAGTTAGTATCCCATAACACAAGTCACGAACTTAATTTGGGGCTAGCGCAATCTGTGTGATTTGTCCGTATATATTTATTTATAAATATGGTCAAAGATACGCGGCGAGCGAGCGCGGTGCGTTGACCTCTAGCGTCAGCTGTTGCGCGCGCACAATACCTATGATGATGTATCGTAAGCTGCGTGACGCACTCGGTAACTACACTGTAACAATTTCTAAATGTATTTGGGACAAAATATAACATGGTGTCAAAATTATTGGAATCGATTCAGTTGCTTATTCACTATCTATATATATAAAAGAAAGTTGTGTTAGTTACTCCACTTATAACTCAAGAACGGCTCCATCGATTTTAAGTTAATAATATTATGTACAAAATTTCAAAAAGATATAATGAAAAACCACAAAGTTATAATAAGCTTGCTACGTGTAATTCTACTTCGTTGTCCCAACATAAATATGGTCAAAGATCCGCGGGCGAGCAAGCGCGGTGCATTGACCTCTAGCGTCAGCTGTTGCGCGCGCACAATACTATGATGATGTATCGTAAGCTGCGTGACGCACTCGGTAACTACACTGTAACAATTTCTAAATGTATTTGGGACAAAATATAACATGGTGTAAAAATTATTGGAATCGATTCAGTTGCTTATTCACTATTTATATATAACTCAAGAACGGCTGAACCGATTTAGCTGAATATTGGTGGGAGGTAGTTAAGAACCCTTCCCCGTCGTTCCCGTGTGACGTGACATAAGACATGGTCCAACTCATTCAAAATGTAAGTCAGCAATTCATATACCAAAAATGGTATAACAAAAAGCAAATGACAGCTGAGCATATTTAAAAAAAAGTCTAACCGGTTGAAGCAATCGTTTAAAGCAAAGAATATAAATACTCTCTGCCGGTTTAAAGTTTCTAATAAAAAACCACAAAGCCAACTTCAACTTCAAAATTTCTAATATTGTATTGCTGTGCCATTTATCATCAATAAAAATATCATGCCGTGACCAAGACCATCAAATCTTTCTCGAGAAAGCGGTAATGCAAGAGTAAATCGAAACATTCTGAATGAAAGCACTGAAGAAGAGCAAGAAATTGCACGTGCAGAGCGCCGCCTTACTATGACTCGACTTCGTGCTTCTCACTCACAAGAGCAAAGGGAGGCGGCAGTCCGTGAAACTGTTCCGTTGACAATGCGAAATCGGCGAACAAACCTCAGAGATCATCATCATCATCATCAATCTTTTTATCGTCCCACTGCTGGAGACAGGTCTCCTCTCATGCAGAGAAGGATTGAGTGTAATCACCACGCTTGCTCAATGCGGGGTGGCGATTTCAGACTTATAAAGTCCAGGTTTCCTCAAGATTTTTTCCTTCACGTTCAGTCATTGGTGTCCTAGATATTGTACTTAGAGAGTACATATCACTTTAGAAAAGTTACATCGATACTTGCCTGACCTGGAATCGAACCCGCGCAATCATACAAGAGAGGCTGGTGTTTTAACCACTAGGCCACCACGACATCTCAGAGATCAATAGCTAGATAATTTACGAAGCACAAGTAGAAATTAATTTCTTTCACAAGGTGCTACACTAAATAAATGACAAATAAAAAAATCATGGAATACTTTTTTTTTTATTTACAGTGTTCCTAATTTAAAAAGTAAAAAATGTGATCATGTGATATTTATTGCCTTTAAGGCGGAACAAAGTTCGCCGGGTCAGCTAGTTTGAAATAAATGCTTTGATTTGATTTGATTGATTTGACTTGACATACACTTGTGGGGCTTGGTATAACTTGGGCCGGCAGCAATCGGGGGTTGCGGAAGCAGTGTTTACTCTCGCAACCCGCGGCGTAGTTCTGAGATGGAACGCAGGGGGTGGTTTTTAGTCAGTAAGAGTCTGACAGACCTCGCCGCCCACCCCGGGCCAGCACACATCCATGAGGATTTTCCACCCCGAGGAAAAGGAAAAAGCTTTTACAATATAAACCCTTTTCTTTACTAGACATATATGTAATGTGTTTAAAGCAAGCGTAAAATCCAACCTTTTTATCAACTTTTTTTATGTATAATATACTATTCTATACTATTACTGATTAACTAAGATTCTTTCTCCAGAATTATTTATCAGCTAACTCATATAACCTGTCGGATTATAATATATTCAATTGTTTTTTTTTTTAATATTTCGGATAAAATACATAAATATTCATATACAAGTAAAGCTTAGCCTAATGTCAGTAATAAATTAATTAAATAATAATAATCGTATGAGTTCATAATAATTATTATTATATAACCCAACAATGCATACATACATATGTAAGCTGTCACATCCTTTATGCCTGGAGGCTTTTATTTTGGTAATAAGCATTTATTTTCTTCCATTTCTAATTTTAATGACTTTTTGTTTTTTTTTTTTTTGTTTTGTTGTTATATTGGCGTGGCTAGCTGACAAATGTTAAATAGTTTAATGTTATGTTGTGTCTCATACTGTCAGTTACTTTAGAAGCTTGAAGTAGTGTGTTTTTTTTTAATTTAACTCACAGCTATGATGCTGGGGAGTTTGATACGCTACTGCATCATCATCATCAACCTTTTTATCATTCCACTGCTGGGAACAGGTCTTCTCTCATAGAGACAAGGATTGAGCGAAATCACCACGTTTGCTCAATTCGGGTTGGCGATTTCAAACTTAAAGTCCAGGTTTCCTCAAGATGTTTTCTTTCACCTTGAAATCAGTCATTGGTGTCCAAGATATACTTAGAAAGTACATATAACTAGGAAAAGTTACATTGGTACTTGCCTGACCTGGAATCGAACCCGCGCACTCATACTTGAGAGGCTGGTGTTTTAACCACTAGGCCACCATCACTTCCATAAAGTGTTTCATACTATTTGAAATAAATACAACATCTTACAATAATAATAATAATAACATGCCACTTCTTCGCAGCGAAAGCACTATGAAGTTTGAACGTTTTGGGAGACAGTCTAATTTAATATTGACGTTCAAAAAGTGCTGATTCTCAGCTGAATTTAAATAAATGACTTATGATTTTGATATCAGTATTAAGACTGGCTAGGTGACTGTCGAAATAGCGGCTAATAGAGAAGTATGAAAGAAAAGGTAGGTTTCTCAGTGGGTGAGGCGAAGAAGGCGGGGGACGAACCCCCGTCTTCTTTAGCCCCAGGGTGTGACCAGCGCGTGTGGGTAGCAGCACGTCTGGGGATTACTCCGTTACCGGGTAATCCCCCTTTGGCGCGGAAACCGGCCTTAACAAGGCCGGTAAGCCCTGAGAGTGGCACGGCGCCTAGGCCTTCGGGCCGGCCCCGTGACACTCTCAACACAGGGCCTGAGGGTAACCGAGTGGTTTTAGTGGGTATTCCCGGCTCCGGCCGGGCGAGTCCCACACACGTCCGTCGCCTAGCTAGCGGCGGGTATGGTGCGTAAAGGCATTTCCACTCGTTAAAAAAAAAAAAAAAAGGTTTCTCAGTGGTAGGCCACAACATCGGCTGCCGGCAGAAGTTACCACCCACCAGACAAAGACTTTCTCCAAATTGGCATTAGTAAAACGCCACTATTAGACCACCACCACCTTAGACCTAAACTCTACAATAACATAAATAGAATAGTGTTACGGGCTAGGGGTACTAAAATACCGGTTATAGGGCTTAAAAGTTACGCATTGCATTTTTTTTTTTTAATATATATGTTGCAGTCAAAACTCTTAACCAGTCAAAAGTACTGTTGACTAACAAAATGAGTCAAAAGTACTTTTGACTGAACAGGTTGGTCAATAATACTTTTGACTAAAATAACAGTTAAAAGTCCTTTTGCCCAATAGAGCTGGTCAAAAGCACTTTTGACTAAGTGATTCCGTCAAAAGTGGTTTTGACTGGTTTTATCAGTCAAAACTCTTAAAAAGTTAAAGTGGTCGATAAAAATAACGACAAAAGCATATATAAACTTTTATAAACTAGCTAAATTATATAAACTAGCTCTTGACCGCAATCCCGCCTGATGGTAAGCAGTGATGCGATCGTTGATGGTAAAGCGCGCTAGTTTATTAAGAGCCTATTCACTCAAAACTGAGCGAATAGGAAGGAAGACGGCAGTTGAGCAAGGTGATGCAATGTTAAACCCAACAACACGACCAACGATGCTGCGCCAAAGGGAGATTGATCTGAAGACCCTCCACGACCAAACTCCCAACACAACAACATTAGGCGCATCGTACCCGGCACACATCGCAACACAACTGCTCAGACCCGTCCTCCGTACGCATGTCACGCGATATTGAACCTTATGCCATCGACATAAGATGCATTCGTAACAATAGGGTATTTGACTAAAAAAAACTAATTAGTTCATGAGTCAAATTTCCAAAAACTACTAGACACGTATTTTTTCTTTTTTCATATAAATAAAAAAATAAGACGACACTTTTTAGCGGCCAGTGACGTCACTACACGCTACATTGTCTACACGCTACATTGTTTAGCGACAAGTGACGTCACCAGCCACCACTCCTGATCTTTGATGCCTTTTATATTTGCAATTTTTTATTGTTTTGATAATACAAAAAATACGTGTTTAGTATTTTTTTGAAATCTGACTGACGAACGTTTGGTCGTGAAGCGTCTCCAGAACAATCTCACTCTGACGCAGCATCGTTGGTCATGTTGTTTGGTTTAACATTGCATCGCCTCGCTCAACTGCCGTTTACCTTCCTATTCACAGTTTTTTTGACTGAATAGGCTCTTAATAAACTAGCGCGCTTTACCATCAACGATTGCATCACTGCTTACCATCAGGCGGAATTGCAGTCAAGAATTAGTTTATAATTATAAAAAAGGACATATTATTCTGTATAAGGGTATGTAAATGATATCGTATGATACGTTACCTCCATTTCGAAGCTTTCCATGTACATAAAGTTTGATTTTCCGCTGTGTAAAGGTACGGATTCATCTCTATACTATACAAATTGCAGGGCAACGCTCGGACGATGGGGTTTCGCTACTAATTAACTGCGGCGCATGGCCTACAAACCCTTATAAGGGCCAGGAGACCAGCGTGTGGGATTTAAAATCAGTTCTGATTGTATAATGTTGTTTTAGAATGGACTCTTATTACTAAGACTACTATTTATTTTATTTCTAGGCTATCTGAACCGTAATAGTTCACAGTTTCACAGATGATGTATTTTTTTACTTCTCTAAGAACTTAATGTCAAAAACATGTCTTCGGGTGCCTACCCGCACCGAATTCTTTATTAGATTTTCAACTTTATCCTCAAAGCATTAAGGCTCAAGGTTGGGTATGTCGACCTGCTGTCGCCTGTACAATACCCACGCAGTCAACATGTAATTTTTTTTTTAATAATTATATACTAGTGCTCGACTGCAATCCCGCCTGATGGTAAGCAGTGATGCAATCGTTGATGGTAAAGGGCACTAGTTTATTAAGCCCATCCACTTAAAAACTTAGGAATAGGAAGGATGACGGCAGTTGAGCGAGGTGATGCCATGTTAAACCCAAGACCAAAACGACCAACGATGCTGCGTCAGAGGGAGATGGATCTGGAGACTCTCCACGACCAAACTCCCGAAACAACAACATTTGGCGCATCGTACCCGGCACACAACTGATCAGACCCGTCCTCCGTACGGCTTCACCAGACATCATGCCGGAACACGATGAATCGCTTGGCGGCAAGACCTTGTCTGGTGGGTGGTTCTGCTGGTAGCCGATTTTATGGCCTATCACCGAGTAAATATGTAAAATATATAATACATATGTAAAAGCAAATTTTATTAAGTTGGCACCAGCTACTCAAAACTGATTCAACAGAAAAAAAACTCTCTTTACAATCTAATAAAGCAGTCTAGTACGAGTCAGACTCACACACATGGGTTGTATCATCATCATCATTTCAGCCGAAAGATGTCCACTGCTGGAAAAAGGCCTCCCCCAAGGCTTTCCACGATGACCGGTCTTGTGCTGCCCGCATCCATCGGCTTCCCGCGACCTTCACCAGGTCATCGGTCCACCTTGTTGGGGGCCTCCCTACGCTGCGTCTTCCGGTACGTGGCCGCTACTCCAGAACCTTACTGCCTCATCGGACATCAGTTCTACGAGCAATGTGCCCGTCCACTGCCACTTAATTTTAGCGACTCGAAGTGCTATGTCAGTGACTTTGGTTCTTCTGGGGATTTCCTCATTTCTGATTCGATCGCGCAAAGAAACTCCGAGCATACTGACAAGCAATGATGACATACGGTCCGTAATTTGAAAACTAGTAATTAATGCTAAACTTGTCAAACACCAGTTTAGTAGAAAAAACTCAATGTCACAAAGACCTTTTAGTCATTTTAAACGCTTCCTTAAAAGCCCCAAAATACAAACACCGTGAATTTAATTGTTTTCGTACTTAGGTAAACAATTAAATTCATGTTGAATTTTGTACAAAATTACATCTCCACACGACACAGGCCGGCGCGAATGTTTGTCATAATAATTAAATTAAGCCATGCAATATAAGTATGTTACA
Organism: Sesamia inferens; assembly: GCA_037179545.1. NCBI lineage: Eukaryota > Metazoa > Arthropoda > Insecta > Lepidoptera > Noctuidae > Sesamia > Sesamia inferens. Next base: position 6,043,389 of record CM073935.1, on the reverse strand, counting down.
TTTGCACCATTTAAAATACAGAGGTAAAAAGAAGGGTATTATATTTTCTTCGTTACAGTCTGCATGCATTTTAATGGTAATTTCACGATTATGTGCCTACATAGGTAAATACGGTATAGTATTTAAAATTAGGTAGAGGCTGGTAGTGGCGCCAGTAAGATTTATTTTGTTTAATTTTTTATAACAAGATAACTCTGCTTTAATAGACTTGCCTTACACTACAATGCATTTAAAGCACAAATCAAATCCAAGCTTTGTTCAAAGGCATATTATTCCGTATATGATTATTAAATAAATGATAAGAATAGCTGGTCGCTCTGATTAACTCAAGACAATGTTTGTGTTCTTTCTCCATAATTAGCTTACTGACACGTTATATGAGTTCATATAATTTGCTTTTTACAATGCATAAATATGTGAGCTGTCACATCCTTTATACCTGGAGCTTAAATTTAGGTAATACGTTTTACCTTATTTACATTTCAATTTTAATGATGTTTTATTTTTTTGTTTTTACTTTGCTGGTATTTTGGCGTGGCTGGCTGGCATATGATAAATGATTTCATTATTGTTGTGTTTTCTTGTGTTCATTACTTACCTACATAGTGTTGTATAAAAAAGTCGTGTGTTTCTTTTTAAATGAAGAGACAGTTGTGCTGCTGAGGTGTTTGTTCTGCCTATTTCTTCTTCCCACCGAAAGTACTAGGAAGTGACGAAGGACGGGCGTTTCGGGGGGACTGTCTTATGTAATATTAAAGTGAAAAAGTGCTGAATCTCAACCTAATTTGAATAAATAACTTAAGATTTGATTTGATTTTTTTTAATACCTTTGTCCCACACTAGGAATTTCGTATGTATCATGGGTGCGTTTACAAACATTTAACACACACATAATACACACACTCACATACACAAACAGGCAGACCCGGAACAACTACTTGTAGGTCATACAAATATTTGTTCCATGCGGAATCAAACCCTCAAAACAGAGCGCAATCGATCGCTCAGCCACTACACCAATCGTGTCGTCAAAGTGATAAGTGGTCACAAACTAAACTAAATAGTTAGAAGCGGCGGTGTTTCCGTCGGACTACAATTTGAGCATCTTCAAGGCTAGAGTGAATAGGCTCTTAATAAACTAGTGCGCTTTACCATCAACGATTGCGTCACTGTTACCATCAGGCGGGATTGCGGTCAAGCGTCTAGTCTATAATTTATAAAAAAAAAGTTCAATCCTTTCGAAACGATAGAAAGCCGTGCATTCTCCGAGTTAGACTGCCTGGATTGCCTCGATGATGATGACGCCGCGATGAGATCGTGAGGGCCTGTCCCACCATTCTCGGTGGTAAGCCATAACATCGGCTGCCGGCAGAAGTTACCACCCATCAGTCAAAGTCTTGCCCCTAAGTGATTCGTCGTGTTCCGGCATGATGTCTGGTGAAGCCGTACGGAGAACTGGTCTCAGCAGTTATGTTGCGATGTGTGCAGTGTATGATGCGCCTTCTTGCGTTGGGAGTTTGGTCGTGGAGGGTCTCCAGATCAATCTCCCTCTGGTGCGGCATCTTTGTTGGGTTTAAAATTGTATCACTTCGCTCTACTGCTCTTCCTATCCACTAAGTATTTTTCAGTGATTAGGCTCTTAAAAAATCTAGCGCACTTTACCATCAACGAATAAAATGCCAATGGCACTGCAGCCAATACATTCACTAAGATAATTAATTTAATAACTTGATTTTGTTTAATCAATGTCCAACACATTTCTAGAATAGTTACTACAGCAATGTCTTTAAAAAAAACTACGGATTCTACGGTTATCCTAATAAAGCTAGATATAGCAGAGTAATTGATAAGTTTTAATAGGAAACTTAAGCCGGCGCCAGACATCCATAAAGCCAGTTCTTAAAGCGTGCACACATTTATAATTCAAGCTCAGACCAGACGCCCACGTTCAGCCTAGCTCAGTTAAGATTACCTTACGGTCAACAGGTCTGGCCTAGAATTGCAAAGTATGACTAAAGTCATAACGGTATGCCATTGTTTTGCCAATAAGGAGACGTTTATGCCCTAACGGATTGCCTTAACAAGACTTGAGTACTGTTCAATGGCATTTGCATGTCATGCCTACATATTAATAAGTAATTAGATTTGCTACAAAACGGTCTCCAAAGCCTGGAATAAAGGCAAAGAGTAGCCAGCCTGTCGGTTTTCTATAGAATGCATTTTTGAGAGTGTGCGAGGGAATTGCATGCGTCCACCATCTCCGTTCCATCATCGGACAACTCGCTGTAAGGCGAGTATCAACTTTTACGTTGTTGAGGCCACTACGATCCAGACGAAGCGTTTCGCCTCGTTTTTTATACCGCGTACATCGAGGGACTGGAACAATATTTCAACAGCAGTGTTTCCGTCTGACTACAATTTCAGTGCCTTTAATGCTAGAGTGAATAGGCACTTGATAAGGTAGCGCGCTTTACCATCAAAGATGGCGAGAAGAGGCGGGACTGTTTATATAGACGTTTTCCTCTTTCCTAGAACTCGATCGCAGCGCCTCCTACCGGGTCTAATTGTGATTCTGAAATATCCTCCAACACACACAAATAACACATTAAATTCGTCATTATAAGGATAGGAGCAATATTTAGAGGTAGGTACCTAATAATATATCCTGAGCAGTTATGTAAAAGTATCTACTCATCCCCGTATGAACATAGCGTGAACATAGAAAAATAAAGTAACATTTATAAACCGTATCTCCTGTAACCTAAATAAATCTATATTAATATGAGAATAATACTCATTTGCATTCATAATAATAAATAGTAATTACATTGACCTCTAAAACGTGTTGTGACCTTTTTTAATTATGCAATTTGAATTAGTAATAATATTATGTGTTAGCTTATCTATAAACAACCACAGTACATATGACACTATACTCACATAACATAACTACATAAGGCATATTCTGAACGTACATATTATGTTAAATCAATTAACATATTGTCGTTTAATGAAAGAAAAAATGTCTATTTATCACAGAAACCTGTGAATACAAGTAGATAAATTATGTTTAATAATAAATAAAAACTAAATACATAGATATTTTATAATTATAAGTTTTTAAAGCAAAGAAATTAAACAAATGAATCTTAAGGTTATATTTTCGAGTGACCTAAAATGAAACAATTGCCGCAACTTTGTTTTGCCTAAACAATTGCATTATATATATTATAATGTATTTCGCACCTACGGCCGTCATTTGTCAATGTAACGTGAGTTGAAAAAAAATGTTTGTAAATGCACCCAAACACACAGTAGTGTAGATAAAGGTATTTCTAAAAAAAAAGTTGTATTCTAGAAATTACAGGATAGATCGCTTCACCGAGACCGCCCACAAAGTAGGCGAGCAGTCCTGGGACGACCTAGACCATTCAAAAATATATTCGCCCTATTAGGACATTGCCAAGAGTTACCAAGGCCCAATAATTTCCTTACTCAATAGATTGAGGCACGAAGTCGCCTCGGAAATTTCCCGACCTATACTATCCGTGTGAACGAAACCATAGCGCGATTCAGAAAATGGCCTGAATGGTACAACGCCATCTATCGAGCTCGGGGTCAAACTTTTGCGTTTGGCATTGGAATATTGTTTTGTCAAATGTGTGACACTATAATTGAGGTAATAATTATATATTGAGATAGTTGATTAATATGAGATTAGAAATGTGATTAGAAAAAGAAAAATACTGTGAAATAATATTATAATATTTATAAATAGTAATATAACCTTAAAGAACAGCCATTGTTCCCTAGCTGTTCGTAGTTTTTTTTTTAATTTTATTGTTGGGACATAACCCGCCACACATTTTTCCACCCACTGCAACTCCTTAAAGTCAAATTCAACAGTGGAGACCGCCAGAAAAACGCCGAGCAATGAAGCTCGACGAGACCCGGAGAAATGATTCAACTGTCTTGGGTCCTGCAACGAAATTAATCAGAAAAGAATAGCGGAGGAGTAAGAAAAAAGATATTTTTTCCACTTCCCTCTATAACAAGCAGGAGACAGAACAGAACTAGGCCAATGGGCACAAAGGGACATTATTGCAACTGGAAGAAGCCCAGATTGCAAAGCACCATGGAATAAAATTTGATTAAGTTAATGGGTCCTAAGTATGTGCTGTTACAATTGATTCCAATAATAGGTATGGCAAAAGCGTCTGAACGCACGAAAATTGGTTCTAGTTTCTACAAGGTCCGTATAATAAACGACTCCGGATGCAACTTGTACATTATCCAACATAATATTGCGTTCATGCAGCTTTTTACTATAAATATCTATACAAAAACCCATTGCGCAATACCTATTTATAAAGGGTGTCTCAGTGACAGAGTTGTGATATTTATAATGTATTGTAAAGAAGACATGTTCCGATTAAGTATGGAATAAAATATCCGGCAAATGACCCTCACAGCTTCGAAGACAGGACTTTGCACAGGTGCAGAGATGATTTTTGCACAGAGATGTGGCTGTATATCATCGATGACGCGTTGGATTTCCGCTTTCAGCTCAGGAATTGTTTAGGCTTTATTCGCATAAACTAGTGATTTCACAAAGCCCCAGAGAAAACAATCACACGGTGTTAAATCGCATGATTTTGGTGACCACTTGACATCAGATTTTCGTGGGATAATGTGTTCTGGAAATCGTTGCTGCAATAAGTCAATTGTTTCATCTGCGGTGTGGCTGGTTGCACCGTTCTGCTGAAATCACATGTTGTCCAGATTCATGCCATCTAGTTGAGGCCACAAGAAGTCCGTATTTAAGCGGTTTCAGACTAATTTCCCCCCTTTTGTAAAGAGTTTTCACAATAATAACGCATTGTTCTTTCAAAAATCGCTCCTTTTTTGACAAGCAGGAGACAGAACAGAACTAGGCCAATGGGCACAAAGGGACATTATTGCAACTGGAAGAAGCCCAGATTGCAAAGCACCATGGAATAAAATTTGATTAAGTTAATGGGTCCTAAGTATGTGCTGTTACAATTGATTCCAATAATAGGTATGGCAAAAGCGTCTGAACGCACGAAAATTGGTTCTAGTTTCTACAAGGTCCGTATAATAAACGACTCCGGATGCAACTTGTACATTATCCAACATAATATTGCGTTCATGCAGCTTTTTACTATAAATATCTATACAAAAACCCATTGCGCAATACCTATTTATAAAGGGTGTCTCAGTGACAGAGTTGTGATATTTATAATGTATTGTAAAGAAGACATGTTCCGATTAAGTATGGAATAAAATATCCGGCAAATGACCCTCACAGCTTCGAAGACAGGACTTTGCACAGGTGCAGAGATGATTTTTGCACAGAGATGTGGCTGTATATCATCGATGACGCGTTGGATTTCCGCTTTCAGCTCAGGAATTGTTTAGGCTTTATTCGCATAAACTAGTGATTTCACAAAGCCCCAGAGAAAACAATCACACGGTGTTAAATCGCATGATTTTGGTGACCACTTGACATCAGATTTTCGTGGGATAATGTGTTCTGGAAATCGTTGCTGCAATAAGTCAATTGTTTCATCTGCGGTGTGGCTGGTTGCACCGTTCTGCTGAAATCACATGTTGTCCAGATTCATGCCATCTAGTTGAGGCCACAAGAAGTCCGTATTTAAGCGGTTTCAGACTAATTTCCCCCCTTTTGTAAAGAGTTTTCACAATAATAACGCATTGTTCTTTCAAAAATCGCTCCTTTTTTGATAATCGCAATAAACCGAGGTGACAGCTGTCGAATTTCAGAGTTGCCATTTGCATGAAAAGAAAAATATTCCGAAAGTGCACTCATACTGACTTACTTCACATTTCCCTTTCTATTCCCTTCAGTTCCCACAAAAAATATATTTTCCTCGATTACCCCCCAATATACCCCAAATCAAATTTCCCCTTCCCTAATACGCAGGATAACTTATTTCATTACTGGTGACTTCCGTGGGGTCCAGAGTTTGTGTCTTTAGCGTTCGGTATCTACAGTTAGTAACTAACTTTTGATTATGTAATACTTCGTCAAGTAAGTAAAAATCGATTAAGCCGCGTTTCCACTAGGCAAAGGAATTGCATGATTTAATTCCCCCATCTCCGTTCCATCATCGGACTACCCGTCGTACGGCGAGTTTCCACACTTACGTTCTTGACCACTACGATCCGAACGAAGCGTTTCACCTCACAACAACAATTTGCCAGCGGCGGTGTTTCCGTCGGACCACAATTTAAGTGTCTTCAACGCTAGAGTGAATAAGCTCTTAATAAACTAGCGCGCTTTACCATCATTGGTTGCACCACTAATTTCTATCAGGCGGGGTTGCGGTCAAGCAATAGTTTATAATTTATCTAAAAAAAAAAAACATTTATCGCGCGCTACATTACGCTCAACATGTATATGTCGCAGGCAAACCGTATAATTCCGCCGTTTACATACGGCGTCGTCAGTTTTTAAACGCTCGCAGTTATGTATAATGCCGAAGGCAAATTGATGACTTGTTCAATTGTAATCATTTCGACGTTGGTTGTAGTTTTAGGGTTACCATGATAAAACACAGATTGGACAAATTAACTTTATTTCGACAATCAGGTAACTAATGAAGATTTCAAGCAAGATTAATATAATAAAATTATGCACTAAAGTAGTTAAAATATTTAAGTAACAAATAACATAATTAAAATAAGCAACATTGATAACAATATAATTATAACAATGGCACTTTTAAACAAATTGGTACTATTACCTAAATATTTTTGAAGACTTACATTTTCATACCTTAAGAGATCCAAACTAAACATAATTTCACCAAATAAAGAAAAATAAAAAAGATATTGGAAAAAAATAATATGCTAAGAAAATTTTTAATCACATAAATACTCATTTGTTTATATATTTGGTTATTTCTTCTTAATAATCTTCATTACCAAGTGAAGAATATTAAGATTTTTTTTCACGCAATTAAGTAGTAGTAGTAGACAATTATTTATTTAATTTACATCTTCTTAAAAAAACTATCACATCAAAAGAAAATCACTTGCTTATTTGTGCATTAAACAGTTAGTGCTCGGTTTTTCTGAGTGAATAGGCTCTTAATAAACTAGCACGCTTTACCATCAACGATCGCATCACTGCTTACCATCAGGCGGGATTGCGGTCAAGCGCTAGTTTATAATAATTATTTAAAAAAAAAAAAAAAAAAAAAAAAAAAAAAAAAAAAAAAAAAAAAAAAAAAAAAACAAGATAATCGAAAATATTAAAAAATAAGTGAAAAATAGTTAAAGGTGGGTATTGTATTTCGTAATTATTTATTTGTAATCCACATCACCAATACTCATTACCTCATATTTTTTTGACCAATAGTATTCTGCAGGTGTCCTCCGAGAACCACATTCGATTGACACCCTAGCGTTTTTGAGGTGTCGGATAACCTCCAAAACCTTGTCATTTGTCCACGGCTTTTTTATTGTTTCCGCTTGAGAAGAATACAATTTTTTTAGTTCTGTATAATAAATGTCTTTAAAATCACAATCTTTTTGTGAAAAGTCTGTTGCACACGTAATACTTTCACGGTTTTCACAAACTTTTTGTGTCGTGAAATCACTGGTTGACGCCATTTTGCTTGTTTTGATTAGCAGCGACGCGCGTGGTAGGAATCAGAACTAAATTCTTCAATTTGCCGCGGCACTATGTATACGGCATTCGAAATGTCAATGAAATGTTTCGGCATTATATATAATAACACGGCAATACAGATTTTGCCTTCGGCATTATACATAGCTGCGTGCGTTTATAAACTGACGAAGCCGTATGTAAACGGCGGAATCATACAAATTGCCTGCGACATATATACTACAACAGCGCGGGACGTCGCCAGCTGGCGCGCAGCATGATGCGCGGATTTTTGCTTGTTTTTTAATAGCATCTTTAATAATAATAATACATTTTCTTTATTTTATATGTATTTTCTAGCCCATCAACGTGTTGCTCGTAGAACCGATGGCCGAAGGGGCAGTACGGTTGTGGGTGAGTTAGGAAGACACAGCGTAGGGAGGCCCCCAACAAGGAGGACTGATGACGTGACTGATGCGTGCAGCACAAGATCTGTCATCGTGGAAAGCCTTGGGGGAGGCCTTTATCCAGCAGTGGACGTCTATAGGATGAAGAAGAAGGTGTTGGTTTTCCTCTTGGTGAATTTTCCGATAAAATTATAACCACTACCGTTGATATCAACACAAGTTCCTCTGACGAAATGTTGGCTACAACTGACGTAAAAGTAGTAGATGTGTTGACAGAAAACGTTTATCAACAAAAGAATCGCGCTGACTTTCAACTTGTTGAGCAACTTGTTGTGCAGCATGTTGCGCGTCAATTGTTGCCTAGTGGAAACACGGGTTTAGTTACACTTAGGGCCGGTTTTTCAATCGGTAGCAATAGATCTAAACAAGTAGATAAGGTTTATTCGACAGATAACAAGATGTTAAGTTTTTCAATACTCGGATAGGACTCTGACCAATAACTCGTTTACCTGAGGAATAAATCTATCTGCCGCTTCAATCGACAGTTATAGCACTATTCGATTGATAGTTTGAGTTTGACATTTGACGTTCGTTTTTAGAAAACATAGAATTAATTTGAGGTTGTGTCTTGGATTTTAATGAAGTAGTATTATAATCTGATTATAATGGATATTTTCGATAGTATTGATGACCTGGCTATCGAAGAAGAGACCATAATAAATTAATATTTAAATGCATCTGGAAGAAAGGAAAGAATCGTCAAACCTTGGTCTGATGATTCAAATAATTTCATCGAAGATTCAGACTTTTAAAAGAGACTGCAATTTTTTACATTCCAATATACACCACTTAAATTTACTTAAATTAAAAACTACATAAACCAAACAACATAACCTAAAAATAATAGACGCGTGTGACGATGACGCTATTGACAGAATTTGTAGTTAAACATTTGTCTTGCTCTAATGCGTGTCTAGGCAATATATTTGTCTCGCTTCTTAGAAGTTGCAGTGTCAGATAGTTATCAATGGAATAAAAATAACACTTGAACAACCGGTGAGCATTTATTCATCTGATAAACAGCCAAATAACTTTATTCTTTAGATAGTTATTGAACCTTTTAACTGAGGATTGAAAAATCAGCCCTAAGGGTAAAGAACAACGTCGCCGTCATTTGTTTTGATTGTTGTTATTTGCTGTCACCTGTCTGTCGCGGATTATATTTCTATCATCAATGGTATCAATTTTCATGTTACCAAACTAAACACAATTTGAGTAGATGCATTTTTTTTAAATTATACACTAATGCTTGACCGCAATCACACCTGACGCGATGGTAAGCTGTAATGCAAGTTGATGGCAAGGCGCGCTAGTTTATTACTTTACTAGCGACTCGCACAGGTGCAATGCTGATAGCTAACCATAAAAAACAGCGGGCCGCCGCTGCCGGTCGGCACGGACGCGACGCCCCGCAATTTTTAAATCTGTAATATTTTGGAAAATGTTCAAATCATATGCGATATAGATCTATATTAAATCAACAATGTATTTAAGGTATTAAATTGGATAAGCAATAATGCTGTATAGGTTAAAATCGCTTCGAAAATTAGCCGGTGTTTGTCGTAAAAAGTAAATGACAAAAAAATGTTATTGTGGGATATCTGGAAGAGATAGACATATACTATCACGGACTATTTTATAGACCTTTTCAATGTGTACACATTGAAAAGGTCTATTTCAATGTGTTCAATATTTGGTAGGTACATGATTTTGATAAATCTCGTAGGGTTCAGCCTGCGTTTCAATGCAAACGCGGAAAAAATTAAATTATTTACGACATCACATTAGAAACCTCAAAAATAATGGTATTTCTCCACAATTTAATCATAAAACCTTCCTCTTTAATCACTCTATCTATTAAAAAAAACCGCATCAAAATCCGTTGCGTAGTTATAAAGATTTAGTCATACAAAAGGACATAGGGATAGAGAAAGTGACTTTGTTTTTACCCGACTGCCAGAAAGGGTTATGTTTTTAGCGCGTAGCTTGTATGTAATATCCTTTATTACCTTGTATCTCCAGAGCCGCTAAACGGATTTTCACATTTGAGGTATCCTAAGAATTGTCTTAATAGCCCAAGTGTTATTAGATAGGTGAGATTAATAAAAAAACAAAATGGCGGATGTTTGACTAGTGTTACAAAAAAACCGTTTCTTTTCTACTGTGAAAAAAAAACCTTGAACCAATGCTGGTTGGAGAAGTGCCGGTTTCTCCATCATTGTGTTCAGTTTTTCATAGTAGACATCTGCAGTACTGCTCATCCCGTTTGGTAAGAAACTGTGATGCATCACACCGGCGCTGGACCACCACACAGTGACCATCACTTTTTAGGGGTAAGTTTTCTTATAGGGCATTGTTTAGGTGCTGAACCAGAATCCAACTAACTTGCTGAGCGCTTGCGATTATCAAACAGAATCCATTGTTCATCGCAGGTAACAATGTCGCTCAAAATTCCTTCATTTGTGTGTCTGTTGAGCAGTGCAAGGCACGTCTCACGCACTTCGCGCTGGCGATCATTGAGTTCGTGGGGCACCCATTTGCCAAGCTTTTTTATTTTGCCAATTCCGCGCATATGGTCCAATATTCTTTGTACATTTCCAGAACGGAAGCAAGAACAGGTTTCCTTATATATCTATACATAACATCTACCAAGAGACACTGGGCCCGAATGGTGAATTACTGCCCACTTCCTCACACAAAGAGGACCTGGCCTCTGTTCAAGCAGTGGGACCACTATAGATACTGTCAGAATTTCAAAATCTGCATTGTTGATCCGAAGGTTTACAGTTCCATCTTTTTTTTTTATATATTACAAACTAGAACTTGACCGCAATCCCCCCTAATAGTAAGCAGTGATGCAATCATTGATGGTAAAGCCGTTAGTTTTTTAAGAACCTATTCACTCTATCCTTGAAGACATTGTAATCCAACGGAAACACCTGCAAATTGTTCCAGTCTCTCGATGTCCGCGGTATAAAAGACGAGGCGAAACGCTTCGACCGACTCGTTGTGGCGTCAACAACGTCAGGGTGGAAACTCGCCGTACAACGGGTTGTCCGATGATGGAACGGAGATGAGAGAATTAAATCATGCAATACCCTCGCACACTCTCCAAAATGTCAAATTTCTCAGTAGCATTTCAGAAACTGGATTTGTGCTTTGGTGATGACAATAGGTTCGTCTTCTATTACATGGCACGCAAACATAACTAGGGAAACAAGAAACTCCAGTTTAAGTTGACCTCTAATGATATACGTTTTTAGTACAATCAGAAGTCAGTGTATGCTGGATATGTGCAGCTTAATTTGCAGACGTACACCTTTGACCAATTGACCATCCCCTCGGGACAGCAACTCGCCTTTAAAAAAACAGTAGAAAACAGTAGGTAAAGAAAAATAAGGCAGATTTCATCATTTTGCTCATATAATTAAATAATAATAATACCTACTGATTTTCTTTCACCAACCTTTGAACCTTTCATCTTTAAAGCACAAATTACGAATTTCTGTTCATATTTCACATTTTTCTTCTTAGGAGGACTATTCCCATTAGTTACTCATTTTATCGAAAAGGTTGTAATTATTGTTTTTTTTTTTAATAGACGTCGCAATTCAAAGAAACTGTTCATGGTGTTGTGACTATAAAACAATACGCAATACAGCAGGCGTGTAGCTGTCGTTCATAAATTAGGATTTCCCCGTGCATAAAAATATGATTTTCAAATACATATAATGTGACCACATGCGACCGAGTCGGAATTCGAGGGGATCCGCGAGAATTCCCTCGTAATCCCACTAAAGAAGATACTGCCATCTAGTGTCATTTCGTTTTATTAGGTAGTGGTTTGTCATTGTGTTATATTACGTAATGGAAATCAAAAAATGTTTGCATAGTAGTGTAATAGGTAGCGCTGAGCGGTAGTTGAAAAACAGTAGAAAATAGGAATGAAACAGAAAACATGGACATCAATGAGAAAACAGCAAATCTACTGTTAAAACAGTAGGGTTGGTAACACTGCCCTCGGGAATTACGGGGGTGGTGTTTTGTACTTAGAAAGTTGTATCAAGGTTCCTAAGGACCTAGTATTATTAACCTTGACTTTTTACTTCGCACTTGGGAATAATAGGCCTAATTTCGGGAAATTAATTGAATTTTATACGAGATTCTGAAGCGTACTAGAACACTGTGAAGTCGTACATAACAGTTTAAATCTTAATATTCAACACGTGTAGTACTTTGTACTGGTGAATGTGATATACATAATGAATTAAACGCCTTATTTTGAAGTCTTTAAGGCTGAGTTTTCAACATCTCTCTTTAACTGAAGAATTAATATACAGTCTACAATGATTTCTGTATGTTAATTTATACGATGTCAAATGGCAATATTTATTCCTTAGATAAAAGTTATATGAATAATAAAAAATCAGCTGTATAAGTGAATAGGAATCTACAATAAATTAATTTTATGCGAACAGATTTTTTTTGGAAATTTTCTCTTTATTTATTTAATTTTTATTATTCTTTCTTTATTCTTACACTATTGTCTACATTTTTCTTTTAAGAAATAAAAGAAAGAAATATTTTTTATTCCCCATAGACAAAACGCACATTACAAGTAAATACCAGAAAACTATAAAAAAGACATAAAATAATAATACGCCAAAACTCTCGTACACAAACATGTAAACTTATAAACAAAGTTGACTTGATGTCAAAGCCCTTACTTCTTCTTTCGCAGGTCTGCTGGAAGAATTTTCTTAAAAAATAAGCAGCACTTTTGTACAGACGACAGAACATCAAGCTACTACAATCTGCCAGATTTCTTTATTAGATTTTCAACTTTATCTTTAAAGCATTAAGACTCAAGATTGATTGGGAATATTTGACAGTTGCGGGTAGCTTGACCGGCTGTCATTCGTACCCAAATCTTAATTTGGTGATATCCTTGTGTATTTGATTATGTGTACATAAATTATAATAAGTACTATACATATACCCCCTTGTTCATAAACACTGCTTAAAGTTAACTAGTGATTAGCGATTTTTTAAACATACATTTTAGACGCTTGCACGTCACTTAACTTTAATAATCGATTATGAATAAACCCCTTAAACACTGTTTATTCATAAAGGATGATTTAAGTTAAGTGACGTTAAAAGGTCAAAAATGTATGGTGAAAGAATCGCTAATCACTAGTTAACTTTAAGCAGTGTTTATGAATAAGGGGGATAATGTCTTGGTGGCCTAGTGGTTAAAACACGAGCCTCTCAAGTATGAGTGCGTGGGTTCGATTCCAAGTCAGGAAAGTAGCAATGTAACTTTTCTAAGTATATCTTGGTCACCAATGACTGATTAAAAGGTGAAGGAAAACATCTTGAGGAACCCTGGACTTTAAGTCTGAAATCGCCAACCCGCATTGAGCAAGCGTGGTGATAACGCTCAATCCTTCTCCCTTGAGCCCTGTGCCCAGCAGTGGGACGATAAAAAGGTGGATAATGATGATGATGAAATAAATTAAAAAAATATATATTTTGTTTCAGAACTCCTCTTGCTAGAGCTATGTTCAACGTGAACCAATCTACGGCGCACAGATATAGTAACACAACGTAGTAACTTCTACACCTACATTTCAAGAGAGGCACATGAAGCTGAAGTGTCTGATTCACACTCGGATTATACTCGTCTGTACATGTCTGAGCACCCTAAGGCTTCTGCCTCGAACCTTGCGTGCAGCGGGGCGGGGGCGGTGGCGGCGCGGCAGCGGGGCGGGCATCGAAGCCCCGTTCTCGAAACTAGCGGTCAGATCGCGCGTCACTATAGCCGCGTAGTGTTGTGTTCACGATAGTATCGACGTGATATTTGTTTTTATTCTGAACAATGGCGGCAACATCTTTTTGATTCAAATTTATTCCTAACGCTCGATCACCGCTTGAATTAAAGTAGACCGCTCGCTGCCCACAAGATTCGAGCGCGAGAAGTACACCGCTCGCTGCCCGCCGCCGCCCCGCTGCCGCGCCGCTGTTTTCGAGAAGCGGTCTGTTTGATTATACGCATAAGATCCTGCCGCTCACTCGTCGCAGCCGCAGCCGCCCCGCTGCCCGCAAGATTCGAGGCAGAGGCCTAACAGGTATCAACAGAAGTTACTGTTTCACTTGAATGTTCAGCGCCTACAAGTATGTACATCTAGCTAAAGGAATTTGTCGTTAAGTAATAAAAGCCAGTATAATAGCAGGTTAAGATTTTTTTTTGAAACTAGTTTTTGACTGCAATCCCGCCTGATGATAAGCAGTGATGCCATCGTTGATGGTAAAGCGCGTTAGTTTATTAAGAGCCTATAGCATGATTTAATTCCCCCATCTCCGTTCCATCATCGAACGACCCGTCGAACGGGGAGTTCCACCCTTACGTTGTTGACACCCCTACGATCCGGACGAAACGTTTCGCCTTCTCTTTTATACCACGTACATCGAGGTACTGGAACAATTTGCCAGCGGCGGTGTGTCTTCGAGGCTAGAGTGTAAACTAGCGCACTTTACCATCAATGATTGCATCATTGCTTACCATCAGACGAGATTGCGGTCATACACTAGTTCATAATTAATTTAAAAAAAAACACTAAAAAAAACTGAGTGAGTAGGAAGCAAGATGGCAGTTGAGTGAGGTGATGAAATGTTAAACCCAACAACATGACCAACGATGCTGCGCCAGAGGGAGATTGATCTCTCGACTCTTCACGATCAAACTCAAGCCGCTGTTTGATTTGAGATTCGATGACGTGTTACGGATACAGAGCAAGCCAATTAAACAGCTATGTACTATGTATTTCTTGAGTTATAAGCGGACTTACTCAAACGGAGATCCGTAGCAGGTTACACGTTGACTTACTTAAGTATCATAACCAACCTATAACATTCCCACTGTTGAGACACAAGCCTCCACACACCCACAGATCTACCACATGGGCCCACTGCAGGTTTGGTAACCTAAGTAAAAAAACCTATTGGATCTGTTGGTTGTTGTAACATCACATTATAACATTCTCCTTGTAGCTGTGTGGGATATAACTTGCGCTTTATAATATAGTAAACGATTCATAAAATGAACACAAGTGTTTAATTAAATAAAATAAGAACATAACATTGGTTACCTATAACTCGCGCAATTCAACTGTGCACGTCGCTGGAATGCGACCCCTCTCCCGCTTCCCCGCGCGGCGCCCCGCATTCACCGTAAGCGATGAGTAGCATTCGCGTCTTTGTTACAATAGGATATTTGACTAAAAAAAATTAAATTAGTCCGTTAGTCAGATTTCCAAAAAATACTAGACACGTATTTTTTCTTTTTTCATATAAACAAATATAGATAAAAAATGAAGACGACAGAGTGCGTTGAAAACTCGTGTGACGTCACTAGACGCTACACTTTTTAGCGACCAGTGACATCACCAGCCACCACTCCTGATCTTTGATGCCTTTTATATTTGTCAATTTTTATTGTTTTGATATAACAAAAAATACGTGTCTAGTATTTTTTGGAAATCTGACTGACAGACTAATTAGTTTATTTTAGTCAAATACATTAAAATGTCCAAAGACATTAAAATTTTAAATCTCTTTGCAATTGTCTAAATACAGTTTAAATCCCAATTGTTATTACTGTTTCTGTGGAGTTTTTGCTTTGTTAAGTTTTTTTATTATAAGTTTATTTTTGTTTTTTACATTTTCGACGCATTATTGAAGCCTATTGGGTGCACCAACATATTATTTCAGTCCATATCATCATCATCAACCTTTTTATTGTCCCACTGCTGGGCACAGGTCTCCTCTCATACAGAGAAGGATTGAGCGTAATCACCACGCTTGCTCTATGCAGGTTGGCGATTTCAGACTTAAAGTCCAGGTTTCCTCAAGATGTTTTCCTTCACCTTCAGTTATTGGTGTCCAAGATATACTTAGAAAGTACATATAACTTTAGAAAAGTTACATTGGTACTTGCCTGACCTGGAATCGAACCCGCGCACTCATACTTGAGAGGCTGGTGTTTTAAACACTAGGCCACCACGACAGTCCATATGTATCAATTTAATTGCACACCGTCATGAGTAAAATGATCTAGTATTATGACGCTTTATCATCAAATCGACCTTTTATTAACATAAAAAAAAATATCTATATTTTTTTAATATTATTCTCATTTTTTACAAACGGTGCCGTCAGGATGACGTCACAGAGCGAGGTGCACAGTTAACTAGGGCGAGTTGTAAGTATAATTGGACTTACCTAAGTAAAAATAATAAAAAAAAACACAAACAAATTCTCATACAGTTTATCTGCATGCGAATTGGAGAAAAGGAACAAGTTTACGACACAAACTAGGGCAATATAGAAAAAACAGGAGTTTGTTTTGTACAAACTTCCAGGAGTTTTGTAATTATGTCCAATTTTTATTATTCCCGTTACATGGAGTCCCTTTGCTAGCCTACGAACTCAGGAAAATAGCGTGCATAAAAAATTTTTCTTGCAAAAATGGTAATGTGTGGCTCACGTCTATATGTAAGTAAGTACTAGATATTGGTATTAACTTCGCCTGGAACACTCCTTACTCCAGGTGTACTTAGGTTCAGACATGATGATATTGTTACGGGCTAGGGGTACTAAAACGCCGGTTAAGGGTTGCGAAGTTTATTGGCAACGAAGGTACAGTCGATTGTAGGCAATGACAAGTAGAATGTTGCTGACGTTGCACCGAAGTCTTCACTTACGTCCACGAAGTCCGTATTGTAAACACACAATAACAATACAGATGTTACTTCACGTAGTACTTACAGTTCTCGTTACAGTTGTCGCAGTAGGTATTCTCAAAGATCGCTTCTTAGCTGTCGCTGTTTTCGTCTTGTCGTCGGTAGTCGAATGCAGACTGACTTGCGCTGGCGTCACGGCGCTATATATAGTCCAGCTGATCGAACATTCCAGAATCGTCTAGACGTAATAATAATAGCGCATAACTTCGAGTACATTCAGTAAGTACCTACGGTAATTCCCGGAAGTAGGTTTCTAGAAATTTCGATGTCGTCACTTAGTTGACAAAATTGATGAAACCTGTACCATTCGATAGGGCACCCTAAGTCTAGGAATGCGTTTTTATATTGCACCTATACAATGTCTAGGTCTCGAGTTATAGGGCTTAAAAGTTACGCACTACATGTCACGCGATATTGAACCTTATGCCCTCGACATAAGGTGCATTCGTAACAATATGACAGATTTTTTTGAAACCTTCGGGCCTTGGGGTCCAAATTCTCATAGTATGAAGGGCACGGTGGTAGAACGGGCACTCGGTGGTAGGCCATAACATCGTTTACCGGCAGAAGTTACCACCCACCGGACAAAGTCTTGCCGGCATAATGTCTGGTGAAGCCGTACGGAGGAGCTCTGAGCAGTTGTGCTGCGATGTGTGCCGGATACGATGCGTCAAATGTTGTCGTGTCGGGCGTTTGGTCGTGGAGGGTCTCCAAATCAATCTCCCTCTGGCGCAGCATCGTTGGTCGTGTTGTTGGGTTTAACATTGCATCACCTCGCTCAACTGCCGTCTTCCTTCATAGTCACTCAGTTTTTTTTTTTAGAATGAATGGAATCTTAATAAACTAGTGCGCTTTACCATCAAAGATTGCATCACTGTTTGCCATCAGGCGGGATTATTATTATTTGACCTACAAGTAGTTGTTCCGGGTCTGGCTGTTTGTTGTATGTGAGTTTATATGTTTGTAAACACACTCACGATACATGAGTAATTGCTAGTGTGAGGCAACACTTATAAATATAAAACGTTATTTTTTGTTTATGCGAACCCCGAAACACGTGTCCAGTATTTTCAAGTAAAGAATCTATGTATAAAATTTCAAAAAGATATCATGAAAAACCACAAAGTTATGAGCTTGTTATCTTACTTGGTTGTCCCAACAAAAATATTGTCAATGCACCGCTCGCCCGCCCGGGCCTGCAGCGACGCGGCGCGGGAGCCCCTGTCTCACGCGCCTAGTAGTAAGTACATATGACCTAACTTCAGCTGAGTTGTGCGCTCGGTAACCATACTGCAACAATTTCTAAATGTATTTGGGAAAAAATATAACATGGTGTAAAAATGATTGGAATCGATTCAGTTGCTTATTCTGAACAAACTATATTCAGGTTTCGTATAAGCAAAAAATAACGTTGTATAAATAAAAAAATATCGTAATTTAAACAAACGATCATTCAAAATCAAGTGACAGTCTCATTTCGGCTACAACAAGTGTCTAAATGTATGACGATTTTTTGACAGATGGAGGCGGAGATGTCTCGCACCTCTGAAAGAAAATTTTAAAACGACTGGTTGACACTTTCTTTGATCCAAGGGTCAACTTTTGCCTTTTGCAACGTGGTAATACCGCCAATCTCTTGGTTAGGTACTTCACTAATGCACAGCGATGCGGATGACTTTTTCGACGCTATATTGTAGTTTGTGAATAATTTTAGTCAAATTAGTATATCATTTTGTTATTTTATTTGCGAATAAAAATATTATTTGTATAAAATTTTATATTATTTAGCTGTCGTTGTCCCGAACAATGCTGCGCCAGAGGGAGTTTGATCTGGAGACCCTGAACTCCAGACGCAACAAAATTTGGTGCATCGTAACCGTTCTTTGTGGAAATTGCACCATACAAAGTATTTAACTTAACCACAAGTTTACATTGTAAAATTATCCATTAAACTAACGACCACCTTCCAAAACTGGATCATTAACCAAGTACCGTTAAAGATTTAAACCAACAAACTCATTTCACGGTTATATTTTTAACTTAACCAATTAACACCGTTTTAACTACAGATAAACCAAATGGTTAACGATACAGTTAATTGGTCGCCGACAGATGTATACCAGTAGGAGTTAAATAAGTTTATGGTTTTTAAAAAGAAATCTGACATCACTCGGCAAGCGCCAACGCTTAAATGGAATTGGGATGGACACATCAGCCTCAGGTCAGTGGACGTGGCGTAGCGGTAGCGAACGAGGCCGCTGCGCAAGGAGGCAAATGCAAATATTCATATTCATGCATGCAACAATATGCATACATGAAATGAATGAAATGAATGAATTGTATGCTTGAATATGAATATTTGCACTGGTCTGGTCGTGCCTCGGAAAGCAAGTGAAGCCGTTGGCCCTGGTTGCCATAAAAACATTTAATGGCAGTCGTTACGGGTTGTTGGAGCCCTCAAAGTCGAACAATTGGTCTAACTGCAATGCTTCGATATTGCCTTAGGGTTATGGAGGTCAGACGGCAGCCGCTTCACGGAAAAGTTTAGAAGTTTAGCCTAAATCATTAGTTAGACTGGTAAAGCGGATCCCAGACTTTAAAGCTGAAAAAACTACGAATGCGACTGGGATTAACGCTGAGATGATGATGACATCAGCCACAGGCCAGTAAAGAAGACGAGTTAAATGGTAAACGACATCATGGCAGTCCCAAACAGAAATGACGGAGATGGCGGGATGGTCTAGCTGGGACTGGCAGGATGTTGTTTGCCATTTAGCAGGCTGAGTCGTAAGTTTGGCCCAAAAATCATCTGAATGCCCAATGTCTGTCTAACCGGATCTAAATAAGGAATTGCAGGTGTTAGGTTGATTCAGAATGGAATATTACTTAATTATTTAAAGTAATAAACTAGTGCTTGACCGCAATCATTAGTTAAAGATTAGCGCGTTAATTTATTAAGAGCCACTCTTAGCTTTGAAGGCACTAAAAGTTGTAGTCATACGGAAACCCTCGATGTACGTCCAAAAGACGAGGCAAAACGCTTCGTCCAGATCGTAGTGTTGTCAACAACGTAAGGGTTGCTCACCATACTGACGATGATGGAACAGAGATGGGGGAATATGGGGGATTAAGTCATGTCATTCCGTCGCACACTCCAAATGCATTCTATAGAAAACCGACAGCTTGGCTACTCGCCTGTGCTCCAGGCTTCGGAGACTGTTTTGAGCTTAATCTGGGTCGCCAATTAGCCTTTCGACACGCCTCTCCACCGAATCCAAAATGGCCAGGTGGCATTTTGCAGCATTTTGTATAATTAAAATATGATCAATAATATAGTTAAATGGCATAATGGCATTGGCACAGGCGTCATGTTACACTGTTTTAGTTATTCAATGACTCAATGCCATTACCTAACAGTCGTACAGTTTCTGGTAGCCGCTAACTTTCTTGGTTATTAACCCTATTATACCAACAACTCTTTGTTTGACGTAACAAACGTCTAACTTTCAATATTGGGTCACGATAATTGGTTAACAGGTCTACATGCCGACATTGCCGGAGAATGTAAAGAAGTAACAATTCCTTTATTTACTGGCCAATTTATGATTTGGGTCATACAGAGCTGACCTGTAAGAAATTGTTACACTATCCATAGATTATCATGCTTTACGACTCCCGGTGCCCATAATACCCTTATGTGCCCATCCATATACACACTTCCAAAGTTTTACTCTCATCATAAACACATGCACATACTCCCACACTTTCACTCTCACCAACACACCCTCACATTAAACCGTACCACACTCCAGCGTGCGAAGTATTAATCCAATTTGTATTTTTTTATCTTCTTTTTCTGCATTTTTTTTTTTTGGTTTTCTATATGTTTTGTTTTCTTAAATAAGTTTTAAGTTTTGTATAACATAGGGAGTGCGGAGCATCCTAACAAAAGCAAATTAATTGTTTAAAAGGATGCTCCTAAATGTAATTAGCATAAGTTATTTAAGTTGCTGAATAATCATTTTATTATTTATTATTATTATTCTTAACATCGGCTGCCGGCAGAAGTTACCACCCACCGTACAAAGTTTTGCCGCCAAGCGATTCGTCGTGTTCCGGCGTGATGTGATGATGTCTGGTGAATCCGTACGGAGGACGTGTCTGAGCAGTTGTGTTGTGATGTGTGCCGGGTACGATGCTGCAAATTTTGTTGTATCGGGATGTTGGTGGTGGAAGGATTTGATCTGGAGAAGATCAATCTGCCTCTGACGCAGCATCGTTGATCGTGTTGTTGGGTTTAATATTTCATCACCTCGCTCAATTGCCGTGTTCCTTCCTATTCACTCAGTTTTTTTATTAGTGATATAGTGATAGAGTAGTTTATAATTATATAAAAAGAGCTTTAGATATTTATAATGGTAGGATGGCGAATAATGGAAACATAAAATTAAAATTACACAGATTATTTTTATTCGGGGAATAAAACTGAAATTTAATCGATTTTGTTTGGATGAAATGGCAAAAATTTACAATTATTCCACAGATAAATTATCTAGTATTGGCAGGCGCGTGCGCTCCTTACAAGCAGAAAAGCTCTGCATACCCTAATAGTCTTCTAAAATTATAATATACTGTAAAATAATTTATATACTACAAAGTTAAAACTAAAAGACTTTGTTAATCAGTTATTGATAACACTGCCATCTATTGGGCCTAGTGCTAACGAGACACATTAGTTGCCTTAGGCGCGACACCCGCGCCTCTTACGGCGTAAGCATAAACAAAATGTGCCTCTTCCGTATCTGTCTGTGTATAAAATTATTTGCTTGTGTGCCTAAACTGTTGTGTACGTGTGCGTGAAATTTCTTTGGGTTTAAAGCCCATGATAAGCACAGCTTCTAATAATGCGACGAATTTAAGAAGTTCAGAAATATAGCATGATTGTTGTTCGTTCAAATACCTTTTTATTTTAGCAGCTTATGTTGTTTCATTATTGGTGTATATGGGTTAAATATGTATTGATTGTTTTAAGCGGAATTGAATATTCATTTATTTTAGAGTTTTTGGTTTAACACAAAAGAAAGGTTGTCTTTATAAAAAGTATTATATATGTGGTTAGCAGGTTGTGTAGTGTGTACAAATAAATTGTTTTGTTTCTCGTATAGGTATATTATTTCAAAACACGGCTTTGACAGTTCGACGTTATAAAAACTTAAAATACCTTAAGTTTTTCAACCTACTTGCTTTTGAATTTCAATACTATACTTTATGTTGTAATAATTTTCCTGAAGTTTACAAATTAGCAAAATTTAATAGTTATGATTCCAATGAGTAGTGCATTACGCATATTTATGAAAAGCCAAAGCAGACTCATAGATTTGTCTATCTGTCCATTTTAAAAGAACTTTTAGCGATTTCAAAACGATCTTATATATATTTGATTTTTACACAGTTATTTAAAAATAGATAGGCGCGTTGATTTAATTTATAGATAGTGAAATATTTTTTTTTAGTTTTTTGAGAAATAAATTATTACTTATTTACAGTTGAGTTAGTAATACCATTTCATTGTATTTTGACAGCCTACATGGCGTAGCGGTAGCGAACGCGGCCGCTGCGTAAGGAGGCGCGGGTTCGATCCTCGCGCAGTGTAAGTATTTGTATGCATGAATATGAATATTTGCACTGGTCTGGTCGTATCTCGGAAAGCACGTTAAGCCGTTGGTTTCGGTTGCCATGCGAACATCTAGTGGCAGTCGTTACGGGTTGTTGGAGCCCACAAAAGTCCAACAATTGGTCTAACTTCAATGCTTCGATACTGCCTTCGCGTTGTGGAGGTCAGACGGCAGTCGCTTCACGGAAATTGTCGAAATTTCGCCAAAATCAGCAATTAGACTGGAAAAGCGGACCCCAGATTCCAAAGCTTTGGATGCGACTGGTATTAACCCTGAGATGATGATGATTTCATTGTATTCATTTGGGCAAATAAAAAATACCTAATACCCCACGTATATCATTTATTTGACTTGTTCTTATCATCAATCACATACTTAGATGTTCATTGTAGCCACGCACAAACATCAATTCAATGTTGACATGCGAAAAAGTACGCGACTATGTTAAATTGAAACTACGTCTAAGTTACGTTTTTTAAGTTTTACCATATATAAGCACAGAGATTTGGATAGTAGGTATATTTATGCATACCCCCAATAAAATCTTTGTGCACGCCCCTGAGTATTGGACAAATCAGCCCTAAGGCGGCTTACAACCTTGCAGGTTTCGCACTTCTCTATAAAACAGTTTTTATAAGCTTGGAAAATATTCTACCCTAGGGATCTAGAATACCAACTTCATTTATGAATATACTTACTTCTTCTTCTTCTTAACTTAGAATTAGCACACAGGGAAAAAAGAAAAAACAGAATTCCCAGAAGAAAAGCATGTTCTTTCCTATAACCACCTCTAACACTTGCAGTACGCCATTTTTGAAATCGCGCAACATTATACCAAAAGAGTTTAATATATTTATAATATGTATGAATTAAAAAAAAAATCACAGCCTTTCCTTCATGTAAACCTAATCTAATCAAGACAGTTCAAACTTCCTAACTGGCCTGCCGATTTTCAATCATAACTAAGTAACAAATTATTGACTTAACCGATTCTCTGATTACCAATAACAACGACGGCACCGATCTTGGAATCCTCAGAACATTTCCAGAAACTCTGAATATCTAGAGTATCCGTAACTTAATGAAATTGGACGGATATTTGGACAAACGATAGTTTCTGAGCCTGTTAATGTGGTTGGTTGTTCGAAACAGTTAGGATTTAAGATAATATCAAGTTTTGTTGCGATGATCTGTTTTCGGACTTGAAGTTGATTGAGGGATCGAAATCTTTAGTAAAAGACGAAAGATTTATAAATGACATGCAATTTAATAATGACAGATGACATTATTGTATTTGGTACTTAACTAATTGAGTTGACTTGTTTTAATTATTTTTTGACATATTTATAAATTCTGAGTTGACCTCTCCATGACTAAATTTCTTAACATTTATTATTTTAATGACATTTTTTTCCCTTTTTTATTTTATTTTGAATGAATTGAGGGGTATAGTTTCAAAACTCACCAAGTCCAGTGACGTTAAAAATCCAGGAATAGAAAATTTGTGATAAATTTTTGTAGCATTATTTAAATTATTATGCTTCTCTCTTTTGACAAATTGATCACTCCGCAAACGTTTTGTTACTTATTTAATCAACTATCATATTTTACAATCGTATAAAAAGCAAAACAATAATGGACTTAGCTGAATTTGAAACTGAAGTTCGGACATTGTTAGTTTTGAATCTGACAGACGTGGACATAGCTGTATTTGCTACGACTAGTATTATGTATACAGCGACTTAAAATATTTGATACTTTTATCGTATGTGATAAAAGCATCGTCATATTGAAAAGGGACAGAAATGAAAAACACATTTAATAAATCAATTAGTATTTTTAATGAAGTACTTTTCTTTACTAAACTCTAGTATCTACTTACCTCCTAGTTTCTGCAGATTTCTCTTCCATTGTTCTGGATTTCTCTACAGTTTCCTAGCTGTACTTTTATCTACAACGATCGGGGTTGTATCCATCTTCGTAATTATGGTACTTTAACTTCGAAAATTATACAGTATCTAATATTTTTTTTTTTTCAGAAGAACGAGAGTAACCGACATAGCCCGAAGAATTGCAACACTAAAGTGGCAGTGGGCTGGACACATTGCCCGTAGGACCGATGCCCGATGGGGCCGACGGGTTCTCGAGTGGCGACCACGCACCGGAAGACGTAGCGTGGGTAGGCCCCCGACAAGGTGGACCGACGACCTGGTGAAGGTCGCGGGAAACCGCTGGATGCGGGAGGCGAAGAACCGGTCGTCGTGGAGAACCTTGGGGGAGGCCTATGTCCAGCAGTGGACGTCTTTCGGCTGAAATGATGGTGATATTTTTTTCAACTTTTTGACGAGAAAAATACAACAAAATCTAAGCTAGCCATGACCAAAATGGTGGCTTGCCATTGGTTAGTTAGGACTTTGTAGTTTTTGATTTAAACTTGACTTGGCAGGGTTTGAAGCCAACAGTCTACTTTAATTTGAATTTTCTATTAGGCATAGCTGGTTATGGCAAGCTCTGATAAATGTAAAATGTTTGGAAAAAGATGGAGTTTCTAGAGACATAAAAATGTCGCTATGTGTATGGACTTTGCGGGTTTTGAAACTATACCCCTCAATTTATAAAATGTCTAATTATTAATTGCATGCCTTTAGGCGGATTATAGAGATGCCAAACTATCTTATACAATATGTAAAGAAAACCACGTCCGACCTAAAAGGATAATAAATGTTAGGTATACACATGACCAAATAAAATATGAAATTTTACATAATCATCAAAGTGACAATACTAATAAATTTTGAAATAATTTTTTTTCCGCGAATTAATTACAACTTCCCCAAAATTCGGTCATTTTTTTTAAAGTGACAACACCATTTGTGACGGAGCGAATAGCGATGCGACCACGTGCCGCGTGCCTTTCCCCCCTTCACCCGTGCGTGTATGCCTAAAGTGTTGCCTACCGCACATACATTAAGTTACCTCGCTTTTTGGAAATAACATTTATTTTTTTAGGGAGATTTTTTTTAAGTTTAGCCCGGCTTTGTAGGCATTATTAGAATCAGTTAACGATATCTAACAATACCTTTACGGATCGGACAGGGTTTTCTTTACATATTGTATATCAATTTTAACTATCTAAATTACCCATTTTCGCAATAAATGAGTTTGAGTTGGTTTGACTCTCCCCGCGACGTCTAAGAGTGGCACGCGTGGAACACTTCACTCCGCCACCTCGGGTCCTAATGTTTGGGGCTTTTTGATAGGGGGAACACTGTTTGGCGCTCGCAACCCCCGGCATAGGTGTGACATGAAACATCGGGGTGGTTTTTAGTTAGTAAGATTCTGACAGACCCCCCCGTCCACCCTAGGACGGCAAACTTAATATCTGGGCCCGTTTGTTTGTGGTCCCACTTCTACCTGACGAACGCCATACTTTCCTTCCTAGGCGTTTTGTGTTTTAACGTTCATAAAATGCCAATTCTAATCTATACTAATAAATAAAGCTGAAGAGTTTGTTTGTTTGAACGCGCTAATCTCTGGTACTTATGGTCCGATTTGAAAAAATCTATAGATATAATAAAGGCTATATACCATCACGCTGCGACCAATAGGAGCGGAGCATAACGAACTCCACGCGAACGAAGTCGCTGGCGGCCGCTAGTTTTGACTAAATGACTTTTGTTTATATTAATATACTTTTCGTTTTACATGCTTTTCATTAGCTTCACTTATATGTTTGCTTGTTTGTTTGACCGTCTCTAACTCAATTTTTTTTCAACCATACCTTACATTAATTTGTGCAGGCAAAGTATTTTTTAGTTTAGATTTAGTTACTTGGGTAACGCATCATTACGAATTTTAGCACTTGTTAATCTGTCTGTTGGAGATCAAGAAAAGTTTGGTAAAAAGAAATGAGCACCACTTAAGCGTTTGTGTTATCCGTATCTTATTTAAAAAAAGAATATCGAACTAAAAAGTTGAAAATAAATATAGTTCAAAAAAGTAAAAAACATGCTTTTAAAGAATATCAAACTAAAAAATTAAAATGAGAAAAAAGCGCGAGGCGCTTAATATACAAAAATTATGGCACAAAGCGCCTCACGCTTTTTACTCATTTTACTAATATTGTTTATATACTATTGTCATAAATTAAATTTTATTTATTTTTTTATTTTTTAGTTTGATATTCTTTAAAAGCATGTTTTTTTAGTATTTTTTTATTTTTTATTTTTAGTGTCATCAACGTCTGTCGTCAAATTAAAGACCTGAAATCGCACATACAAAGTACAATGTAGCTGTCACAGCTATTGATACGAGGAAAAAGTTGTTTCTTACCTACGGAAAAATTACAGGCATTAACTACTCCGTGGGTAGATAGTTAAATAACAGCACGTAAACAAAAATCACGTGACGTATTTAACCGACTAAACGTAATACCAGTCGCTCCAGATGTCATACTCTTCACAGCAACGTTAATTAACTATTTATTTATTATCCCACGTTACAAACGTTGCCAGTAACACCTGTGATGCAGCGTGACTTATACAAAGTGGTGATGACAATACGACAATAAATTAAACATCGTGTACCTCAGCACATTCTCAGTCTACCCATAAAAAAAAACATATAAATATATCAATTACTTTAGTCACAGAAAATTATTTTTCATTTTTCACATTTTCTACATGATGTACATGTTGATAAGGAAACGCTTACAGGTTGATGACCGCCGCATCCAGCAGTAGAGACTAAACTTTAATAATAATGGCGCGAAAAAGCAATTCCACACAGGATCGCGCTGCCGCCGATCGGAGGTCAGTGAACCAATATTTTAAATGATGTTCTATTCCGTTTACAATTTTATCTACTCTCATAAGAAAAAATTAAAAATATAAAACTAAAAAGGAGTTTATATTGACGTACTTTACCCATAGTATATCGAAAGGAAATTAAAAAATTAAATTAGAACATTATTTCTCTAACAAAATAATGTTATAATTTTTTTTTTTTCATTACCGTACAGATTACAAACCATAGATAGCACTATTTTTTTTTTTTTTCTGTGGCTGCGCGTGCTTTGTCGCGCGCGCTTTATTGCAGGGTGCAGGATTTTGGCGCCAAATACGTTTCTTTGCATTGCGAGTCGTTGTTGTGTTTCGCTGGACACATAATTTATTATTATTGTTTCTTAAAATGTATGAGATTAGATAAAGTAGTGTATGAAACTGTACATAATTAGGTATTACACACTCGTGTGATACTATTAAAAAACTCACTTCACTCGTTTTTTAAACTCACACTCGTGCATAATATCCCTCATTATGTAACAGTTTCATAAACTACTATTATGCGATTTAGTTTGTTTGAAATTTTCATCTTTTTATATTTGGTATTCTTATCTATAGTTTAGGATTATTTCTATGAACCAGCATCGTCCGTGTTTTCATTTATTGTCATATTATTATCAGCACCACTCTGTATAACGTTTAGTCGGTTTAACTAAGGGTTATTGCTTCGGCCCTAAGTCAGTTGATTTTTTTGTTTACCTTTTTTTGTCGACCCCCGTTGTGCAGCGGTCAATAGGCCTGCCTGCGACGTGAAGGCCCCGGGTTTGATCCAGGGCCAGGTCATAATGGAAAACGATCTTTTCCTGATTGGCCTGGGTCTTGGATGTTTATCTATATATATAGGTATATATTATAAATATAGTATCGTTGAGTTAGTATCCCATGACACAAGTCTCGAACTTACTTTGGGGCTAGCTCAATCAGTGTGATTTGTCAGTATCTATAGAAAAAAAATAATCCTAAGTTGTTTTTTTTTAGTAGTTATAAACTAGCGCTAAGAAAATAAGAAGCAATATTGAATTTTGGTTATTTAGTTCAAATAGTAGTTTTTACTTACCTAGGTTTGTATGGGCGACCCTTATTCGTGCACTAATTTTCAACGCACTGCTTAGTGTCGAAGGCTGAAATTCCAACACAGCACTATGTACATCATCATCATCATCAACCTTTTTATCGTCCCACTGCTGGGCACAGGTCTTCTCTCATACAGAGAAGCATTGAGCGTAATCACCACGCTTGCTCAATGCAGATTGGCAATTTCAGACTTAAAGTCCAGGTTTCCTAAAGATTCCATCACCCTGAAATCAGTCATTGGGGTCCAAGATATACTTAGAGAGTACATATAACTTAGAAAAGTTCCATTGGTACTTGCCGGACATGGAATCGAACCTAACCGAATCGAACCGAACTATTTATAATATCTACCATATGACTGCGAAAAAAACAAGAGACGAATTCTGAACATACGGCCGGATATCTTTTTATTACATGTCACTGCAGCGATGCAATCGTTAATGTTAAAGGGCGCTAGTTTATTATGACCCTATTCACTTAAAAAAAATTAGTGAATAGGAAGGAAGGCGGCAGTTGAGCGAGGTGGTGCAATGTTAAACCCAACAACACGACCAACGTTCTGCGCCAGAGGGATCTGGAGACCCTCCACGACCAAACTCCCGACACAACAACATTTGGCGCATAGTACCGGACACACATCGTAACACAACTGCTGCCGTCCTCCGTGCGGCTTCACCAGACATTATCAGAACACGACGAATCGATTGGTGGCAAGACTTTATATCATCATCAGCCTCTACTCGTCCACTGCTGGACATAGGCCTCTTCCATGGTACGCCAACAAGCTTGATCCTGAGCAGTTCTCCGCCAGCCACTACCAGCCATCTTTTTGATGTCGTCGCTCCATCTCGCCCAAGGGCGTCCTACGCTACGACTTTGACTTAGTAACTTCTGCTGGCAGCCGATGTAATGGCCACCACCGAGAAAAGGTTTAGAACGGGGTGACTATCCAGATCACCTATAAAAGGGAGGTATGGAAGAAAAAGACAAACTGCGTCGAACCCCAGATAAATTGGAATAAAGGCAGGAGAATGAACGTTTAAAAAAAAACCGGTCACGGCTGTGGACAATACCGCGTTAAATAAAAGTGCCGCACTGATTTACCGTGTGAATAAAAGTGATTTAACATTTAATTATACCCGAGCTTGATTTATGGGCAAACTCCTTATTAACGACACCGTTACATGCGTGACATACTGATGGATACTTAGAGGATCTTAACGAGGTTTTAAGTATAGTTTTTGGTGGTTTAACTGCCTTTAAATGTTTGCAACTCCGCCTCCATGACGGGTGACTTTTACCGGTTAAAAATACTTGAATATTATAATAATATAATAATAATAATAATCTTTATTGCACAAAAAATTGGTACAAATAAGTGTGAAGTCCCGGACTCCCGTGCTAGGTGATATACCTGTGTTACAGGAGCCAGTGCCCTCTCCCAAATTGGAAATTTTAGAGAATTCTAAGCAAACAGATTAACAAATAATAAATTAATGAATTTAAAAACTAAACTTGTTAAAAGAAGCCTGTATTTAGTATTTGGTAGTGCATGTTTATGTGTGTGTGTGTGTGTGTGCGTGTGTGTGTGTGCACGCGCACGTGTGTGTGTGTGTGTGCGCGCGCGTGTGCATGCGTGTGTGTGTGCGTGTGCGTGTATGTATGAGTGCGTGCGTGTGTGTGTGCGTGTGCGTGTATGTATGAGTGCGTGCGTGTGTGTGCGTGTGTCTGCAAGTGTTCACGCGTGTGTGTGTTCGTGATTATGTGTGTATATGTGTGTAGCAGTTATTTACCAGAAGGGTTTATTATAATCTTAGAAAACAGATATGATAACTTTCTCTGTTTCGTCATAGTTCAGTGACAGTAGCCATGATTTGAGAGTCCGTTTGACTTTATGTAAGGTAAGCTTATAAATTAAAAGTTTTTTATTTATTTTATTATACATTAATGCGCTTTGGGCACGAAAGTGTCGTCGCGCAAGTGCAGTACGACATTGCACAGACTCACAGACAGGAAAGCCAATTCGTCGATTACTTAGTTTTCCATCTAGTGGCATCGTGGAATGTTGGCGCAAGACTGATCGGAGGATATATAATTTTCTCACTGTCAGCACTTGGGCATCTGAGTATAGCCGAGCTGTGGGGTAGTCCCTTTTACGGAAATAAATAACCTTGAGAACAGCCCGCTGAGCTCGTTCCACCCCAAGCATCACTGTTTTGAAGGTACCGCCCCATACCGGGATACAGTACGTAATCATTGACTCGCATAATGACCGATATACTACTAATGCTGTTTCGATGTCAGCCGCATATCTGAGCTCCTTAAATAAATATAATAGTTTTCGAAGCCGGGAGCAGAGAGTATCCGTGTGCGTGCGCCAATCTAGCTTCTCGTCGATATAAACACCTAGATATTTGATGTTTGGTACCATGTCGAGGCATTTGCAGATGCATGTAGATGAGTCATGACAGGTATGCGCTATTATTTTATCAGAGTTCATTGTCGGTTTGGGTGAATTTGGCGGTTTAAACTGAATTACTTTAGTCTTGGTGATATTAAGCGTCAGAAGGTTAGTAGAAAGCCAGTCCATAATTGTTCGCAAGGTAAGTTCAGTGGTTTGTTTAGCCTTGTCCCAGGTCACGTCAGATATCAATAGTGCAGTATCGTCTGCGTAGGCAAAAATGTCGCAATGGGAAAAGGAGAGTTGACAAAGATCATTTATATATATTTGGAAGAGCGTGGGACCCAATATACTGCCTTGAGGTATACCGTAGCTGATAAATTCCTCATCACTGAGAATAGAATCAATTTTGATACATTGGCTACGCCCAGTGAGATAATCCCTGTAAATATCCAGGGCCACACCTCGCACACCCATATGCTCCATCTTTGCCAACAGCCTGGGGATAGACACCGTATCAAAGGCCTTAGTCAGATCCAAGAAGACACCGTAGCATTTAAGGCGACTATCTAATCTATCAATTAGGGTATTAGTGAAATCAGAGACGGCATCCTCTGTGGAAATTCCTGTCCGAAAGCCATATTGATTATTGGCAATTAATTTATTTTTACAAAGAAATTTTGTCAGACTAGTGTTGAGGATACGTTCGAGTATTTTAGATAAAGAGCTAAGGACAGAAATTGGCCGATAATTGGAAACATCATCCCTTGCTTTGCCCTTATACACTGGATGAACAATGGCACGCTTGAAAGCTTTTGGGAAAACACCCGAATTTATGGCACAGTTACAGATATGGGCAATGGGAGGAGCCAGAGTGCAGATTGATTGTTTTATCAATCAATCAAGAGTGCCTTTGTTGATTGCTATGTGTGATTGATTTGATAATTTTCCACATGGCTTTCGGGTTGTTGTTTGCCTTTTTAAGTTCAGCTTTTTCATAAGTTTGCTTTAATTTTTTTAGAAGGGAATTACAAAAATTGCGGTACCGCGTATATGTTGTTTTTAATATTATATTATTGGGAGACTTACTAACCTGTCGGTGCATTTTGTCGCGATTACGGAGGCATCGTACTAAGCCAGCAGTCATCCAAGGTTTCTTAACAACTTTTCTATTGGGAGTCTGAACAATCTTGGTATTTTTTAATATGATAGCTTGAAGATCGGCAATTAAAGTATTTGTGGCTTGGTCCGGATCGGAGGTGATGAGAATGGGAGTAAAATCATGATTACTAATTTCCTTTTTTATTTCGTCGTAGTCATACCGGACAGAGGTTTTTTTTGGAGGGGCTGTAGTTATTTTACTAGTCCCTAGGAAAACAGCAATGGGAAGGTGATCAGTAACATGGGTGTCCAATACAAGAACCTTGGCAGGCGATTTAGATGACATGATCCAGACAACTATTTATCCTTGTCGGGAGACTGTGGGCAGGCAGCAACCCGTGCATTGCTGATAATGTTAAATAGTCGTCAGAGTGACGATCATTATTTCCTGGCCTGATATCAATATTAATATCACCAATGAGGATAATGTTGTTTTGTGATTTAACAGAAGTTATTATGTCATTTAAACTAGATAAAAAGTTAGTTGGGTTTAGATAAGATGGAGACCGGTAAATTGCTATTATAGCTGTGTTATTGTAGCACGTTACTAGACAGTTGGCATCCGAAAATAACGGTTCATGTGTGGTACAGTTGATTGTGTCTTTGACGTAAATTACGACGCCATCGTTTTTTATAGGGTTGTTGCTAGTGGAGTGCGAAGTATAGCCCTGCAATACAGGGATGTGACCCGCAACGTGCAACCAGCATTCTGTTAATATAATAAAATCAAATTCAACCTTTGTAACTGTTAACATGGCAACAAATTGATCTAGATTCTTTTTTATACTCCTAATATTTATATGAATGATTCGAAAACCCCAATCGCGATCTTCTACATAGTCTAGACATGCTTCCGGAGAAATACTGCAAAATATTTTTTTAATTAAAGGTTGCATTCCTGTAAAAAAAAAAAGAAATTATTGGACATACATAATAATAAGGGGCTCGTGGCTAAAAACTAACAACCGCTCAGGTCGATCGAACAGGTTTAGCTACGCTTGCCGCGGTTCATATGAGGATGGGTGACCATCTATACCTACGTTAAACCATGGTCACGGCTAACATTCATATATAATTGGTGGTCGTTACGGATCGTCGGACTACTAGCCGTACCAAGGGGTGTTGTATTACCCAGTATCTGGCTTGTGGAGGTCAGATGCCTATCTGACCTCCACAAGCCAGTTACTACAGTTACAGTCGCTTGACCGCAACCCCGCTTGATGATAAGCAGTGACGCAATCGTTGATGCTAAAGCGCGCTAGTTTATTAAGAGCCTATTCACTCTAGCCTTGGAGACAGTTAAATTGTAGTCTAACACCAGGCGGAAACACCGCGGTTGGCAAATTGTTCCAGTCCCTCGATGTACGCGGTATAAAAGATGAGGCGAAACGCTTCGTCCGGATTGTAGTGATGTTAACAACGTAAGGGTGGAAACTTGCCGTAAGACGGGTCGTCCGATGATGGAACGAAAATGGGGGAATTAAGTCGCTCTATGGTACATACTGGTATGGAACCTATATAGTGGTATACAGCATTTTCTCGGTGGTAGGCCACAACATCGGCCGCCGGCGTAGTTACCACCCACCAGACAAAGTCATGCCGCCAAGCGATTCGTCGTGTTCCGGCATGATGTCTGGTGAAGCCGTACGGAGGACGGGTCTGAGCAGTTGTGTTGCGATGTGTGCCGGGCTCGATGCGGCAAATGTTGTTGTGTCGGGAGCTTGGTCCTGGAGGGTAGCGGGATCCGAAGCACGGTGCTCCGCTGGCCGACCGCAGGTAGTTGGGGGCCCAAGTAGTGTGCCAGCCACACACGAAAGGCTGCCCCGCCAACTGCGAAAAATCCCAGGGTGGCCCCATCGTGCCGGTTGGCGACCGGACGAGAGGACCCGATGGCGATCCCTGGGGGGTTCGGGCGTCCCCGCAGTCTCCAGATCAATCTCCCACTGGCGCAGCATCGTTGGTAGTGTTGTTGGGTTTATCATTGCATCACCTCGCTCAACTGCCGTCTTCCTTCCTATTCACTCAGTTTATTAAAATGAAAAGTTTTAAAAAGAAAAAAAGGTGTGCACAGCGGGCGCACGTCCTCTCATTTAAAGTGCACCTCTCAAACATTCGAGGTCTGCACTCCAATATCGATGCAGTCCATCACCACCTTGAGACTGAAAAGCCCCACCTACTTTTCTTGACGGAGACCCAGATCAGATGTCCGTCTGATGCGGCATACCTCAACTACCCGGGATACTCTTTGGAGCATCATTTCCTGCAGCGTGCCGGGGTCTGTGTGTATGTCCGCAATGACATCTGTTGCCGGCGTCTCCGTCACCTCGAAGACTCTCATCTATCGTCCTTATGGCTGTTGGTTGACACTGGTGCGGACAAAATTGTCTACACTTGTGTCTACCGATCGCACAGCGGTGACCAGGAGAAAACTCGACTATTTGACCACCTCAGTGTGGCTGCTGACAATGCACTGCATCGGCACCCTGACGCACAGTTCGTCGCTCTGGGGGACTTTAATGCCTGCCATCAAGACTGGCTTTTCCCATACCAGAGGACCGACCACGCTGGGAGAGAAGCGCGAAACTTTGCGCTATCAATGGGCCTTTCCCAGCTGGTGGAAGAAGCGACTAGGGTGCCTGATGTGGCTGGTCATACCGCCAATTGTCTGGACCTTCTGCTGACCACTGATCCGGACAGATGTGTTGTTTCAGTTTCCTCACCGTTAGGAACTTCAGACCACTGTCTGGTGAAGTCTGTGACGTCCTTCTCCCCACCTGATTGCGACTCGCGTGGTGAGCGGCGAATATGGCGTTACAAGTCAGCAGATTGGGATGAGATGCGCCACTTCTTTGCGTCTTATCCTTGGCAGCAGATCTGCTTCTCTTCTAGCAATCCATCGAGTTTTGCGGACGCTATAACCGACGTGGTGCGTCAAGCTATGGAGTATTTTATCCCCTTCAGTGACGTGCCCGTCGGTGGCTCGGCTCGCCCATGGTTTAACGCCGACTGTGTTCAAGCTGAACGGCGTAAGCACACGGCATTCCTCACCTGGGTTGACGCTCGTGACCGCGGAGCTCTGGATCTAAGCTCAAAGAAGAGAGCCTTTAACCGTGCTGCCAAGTCCTACAAAAAGGCGCTTAAGAAGGCTCGCTTCGATCGCATTACTAACATTGGTAACAAGCTCTCTGCGCACCCTTCCGGTAGCAGATCTTTCTGGTCCCTAGCCAAATCGGTCGAGGCGAACTTCTGTCGGCCCACACTGTCTCCGCTGGTTAGGCCTGATGGAGCACTGGCCCATACGGCGAGAGAGAAAGCAGGTCTCTTTGCATCTCTCTTTGCCCATAGTTCGCGTCTTGACACTGGCAATGCTACTCCACCTAATTTACCTCATTGCGGAACTTCAATGCCGGAGGTTCGCATTAGAAACAAGGAGTTTCTGAGAGTATTGTGTCGTCTGGACGTGAATAAGGCTAGTGGTCCAGATGGTATACCAGCGATTGTTCTTAAGGCTTGTGCGCCCGAGTTGTCTCCTGTATTGACGCGCCTGTATCGCCTCTCATTTAGGACTGGTATAGTGCCCAAGTCCTGGAAGCTTGCCAACGTGCAGCCCGTGCCCAAAAAGGGTAGTCGTGCCGATCCTACCAACTATCGGCCGATTTCAATAACCTCCATACTCTGCAAGATTATGGAGCGTGTGTTGAACTCGCGCCTCTTGGCATACCTGGAAGGTAACGATCTCCTCAGTGACCGACAGTACGGTTTTCGACGCAATCGGTCAACTGGGGACCTACTAGTGTATGCCACTCACTTGTGGGGCGAGGCCCTCGAGAAAAATGGGGAAGCGATTGCCGTCTCCCTTGATGTCTCGAAGGCCTTCGACCGGGTATGGCACGTTGGCCTTTTGAGTAAGCTTCCAGCGTACGGCATTTCCGCTGGCCTGACTGGCTGGGTAAAAGACTTCCTGACTGAACGGTCCCTCCGAGTTGTTGTCGACGGATGTTCATCTGAGCCCATGTCGACCAATGCCGGTGTTCCTCAGGGGTCTGTTCTCTCTGCAACTCTGTTCCTGCTGCATATTAATGATCTGCTGATGCCCGGTATCTATGGGTATGCAGATGACAGCACAGTTGTGGAGAGATACCTGCCGGAAGCTCGGGCTAGTAAGGAAACAATCCGGTCCGAAAGAGAGGCCATGGTAGAGCGTGTGAGTGCTGCACTGCAGGCAGTCTCCGAATGGGGCAATGCCAATCTTGTAGCATTCAATGCCGCCAAAACACAGGCGTGTCTTTTCACCGCCAAAAGGAGCCCGTTCACCTTGGCTCCTACTTTTCAGAATGTATCCTTGGAGTGTACCGACCGCCTTCAGCTTTTGGGAGTTGAGATTTCCTCGAGCCTTAACTTTGGGCGGTTCATTGAGTCCAAGGCCAGGGTGGCTGCCAGAAAACTAGGCGTCATCGCGAAGGTCCGGCGGTACTTCACACCTGGGCAGCTTCTAATTTTATACAAAGCACAGGTCCGTTCGTGTGTGGAGTACTGCAGCCACATTTGGGCTGGTGCTGCGAAATGTCACCTTGCCACTTTGGATTCGGTGGAGAGGCGTGCGAAGAGGCTGATTGGCGACCCAGACTTAACTCGAAACGGTCTCCAAAGCCTGGAGCACAGGCGTAGAGTAGCCAGCCTTTCGGTCTTCTATAGGATGCATTCTGGTGAGTGTGCAAGGGAATTGCATGATTTAATTCCCCCATCTCCGTTCCATCATCGGACGACCCGTCGTACGGCGAGTTTCCACCCTTACGTTGTTGACACCACTGCGATCCGGACGAAGCGTTTTTCTTCCTCCTTTATACCGCGTACATCGAGGGACTGGAACAATTTGCCGGCGTCGGTGTTTCCGTCACATTACGATTTGAGTGTCTTCAAGGCTAGAGTGAATAGGCTCTTAATAAACTAGCGCGCTTTACCATCAACGATCGCGTCACTGCTTACCATCAGGCGGGATTGCGGTCAAGCGCTGGTTAATAATTTATAAAAAAAAAAAAAAAGCTTTATCCAGTCAGACTGGAAGCCAACCTCAACATAGTCGGAAAAAGTCTAGGCAGATGATGAAACGATTATTGGACATACATAAAATCTTTTTAATAAATAAAGAAAACAAACGTACATTAAGTTTATATACATAATTAATTTTGAGGACATAGCATAGCATCGATCATCCGCGACCTACATTTAATATTTCATACCATGTAAACTGTGTATATATGACTGAAGGTGAAGGAAAACATCTTGAGGAAACCTGGACTTTAGTCTAAAATCGCCAACCCGCATTGAGCAAGCGTGGTGATTACGCTCAATCCTTCTCTGTATGAGAGGAGACCTGTGCCCATCAGTGGGACGATAAAAAAAAATGTTCATGATGATGATGAAACTGTGTATGATCAGTGAATTAAAGACACTCGCTAGTAAAGGTCGTTTTCTCTTGACAACATCCACCACCTCCTACTAGCTGACATCATTTCATTTCATCATTGACATTTCGTGTATCGTGGTCACACAACCCCGTACATTTTGACATTTCGTGTATAGTAGTCACACAACCCCGTACATTTTGACATTTCTTGTATCGTAGGCACACAACCCGTATAAATAATCTCTCCGTGTGTAATCTGTCATCTCATTTCAACTGCAGTGCTAGAGAGCGCGCAAAATCTCCGAGCGATCGAAATCGCTAATAATTAATTTGTTTCCGCTAACCGCACGGTATTTAATGTATCAAGAAAAAAATGCTATCATTACGCCGAATGTAGGTAATTAATAGAAGGGAGGAATATATTGTTGAAGTCACGCATTATATTGCTTTTTGCGCCCAAACGACATTGACAGATTAATGATAAACATTTGTAAAATTGTCACTGGCCTAACTACCTGCAACACACTATTTCTTGTACCAATTTTAATAATATTGAAGCATATTGCTAATACATTGCTCCATATGTTCGAAAATGTGTCTGCTCAATAAGGTAAATAACGCAATGAATGTTGTTGAACTGTATAAATAAAACCCATTGCTACTGATAATGTGTTAACGCAATTACCCTGCTTCACAAAATAAACTGAAGTCCAGTGCATTTTTTATTTCTATTTCATTGCTAAAAGATGCTCCAAAGCAAATCTATTTATTTATTTAAAGATCTTGAAAGACTTGCAGCTAAATAAAATGGTGATAAAAAATAAATTATAAGTGTTCACGTCTAGAGCTTGTCTGTTATAAAGAACCGTGGAACAAATATACACAATGCTAAAAGTTGACAAAACTAAAATAAAAAATAAACATAAAGATTCGCGGGTAGATCTTCAACATGTAGGTAAACAATCAATATAGTTGCGGCACGCACCGGGCGCCGAAGAAGGGCGGATAACGCCCTCTTCCGCCCCCCATGAATGGGTCCAGGGGAGAGGGACATGGGGAAGTCCCTATTCGATGGACCCCGAGGCGGAGGCGCACGCCTCTGAGGCGATGCATGGGGTAGTTTAACACCCCACTACCCCGTGCAGGAGACGAAGCCCGGGCAGACCGGGCCAGCACGAGGGTGTGGGGCCGTGGAAGAATTTAGACTACCGCGGCCCCACGTGCGCTCGTGATAGAAGACACACCGGGGTGGTTTTTGTCAGTAAAAGTCTGACAGACCCCGTCGCCCACCCCAGGGCGGCGGACATCCTATGAGGATTTCCATCCCGCAAAAAAAAGGTTATTTCCCAAGACGACAGAACCAAGATGTTAAAAACTTAACATAAAAAAAATAAATGGTTACAACAGGTTAGAGAACAAAGTTTGAAGGATTCAAGCCAGCTAGCAGGTTTAGTCATGATTAAAAACATAGCGACTAAAAATACGTCAATTTAGATTTGAGCTGTACTTCTCCTTATTATTCTTCAGCCTATAGATGTCCACTGCTGGACAAAGGCCTTTCCCAAGGCTTTCCACGAAGACCGGTCTTGTGCTGCCTACATCCATCGGCTTCCCGCAACCTTCAACAGGTCATCGGTCCACCTTGTTGTGGGCTCCCTACAAGGTGGACCGATAACCGATAACCGTGGTCTGGAAAACCGGAAGACGCGGTGTAAAGCTGTACGAATTCTGACAAATACCTGCACTGGCTGAATAAGTCCTGGCCAATCTGTATGGTGCTTTTCTCCAAAAGACAATCTCAGATATCCATCTAATAAATGAAATTAAATTAAATGATTTGGCCTAGATTCTGGACTTTAAAAGAGATTGTGATCTTTGAGTTTCCTTTCTACTCATAGTACATTTATATATGATTATTGTGAAAAAGTGTTTGTACAATGGAATAAAGGGTGTATCTGACATCGACGCACAAACGAGTACCATGGATCCAGTACATGATTCTGATCCCCCCAGTGGTGGAATTTTTCGTCGGCTTTTTCCTGATTTTTAAAAAAATATATTCAGTTTTTTTCATTTTAGACCGTTCATAAATAGACTTTTATAATCCAATAAGCTTTTAAAGTAAAAATTAATTAATTCGCCAATTACACAAAAAGCGCAATGGGAACAAAACTTGAAAAACTATCCTATCAGCTCATTTAATAGAGTTCACATCAGGGGTCAACGTCATACCTACTAAAATGCGCGGCGGCACGCTTGCAACGGTTAAGGGCCGGGACGACACTTTTTTTAAACACCGTGATTTCTGTAACCGCTCATTAACCACATAAATGACTATCATAATTTTATTAGTGGCATGTGGTCTAGCCTTTTCGCGAAGTTTGCCTTACGATGTCAGATACAGCCTGTAGAATACAGGCAGTCCTCGTACTTAAGGCATGTAAAGTTCTCGAAACACGCGACGTAAGTAGGAGTCATATATTTTCATGTTTACATGTAAAACTCAAGACATAAGATAAGAAAAAAGGAGAGACTTCCCTTGTTCAAAAACTAAATTACTAAGTTCAGTGCATTTTTTTTTAATTTAACTAAGAAAAGGACACAAGATAAGATGTTACTTTAGACCTGTCAAATTAGTCCGCTCCTGACGTAAATTGACGTATTTTTGGTCGCCATGTTCATAATCGCGTCTATACAGGATTAAATTAAAATCTTATCTTTTATCCTTTTCTTAATGAAATAGAAAGTAAAAGACACTTAACTTAAAATTTCTTTAGTTTGTCAATAAGAAAATCGGCGCGAAAATCAGGCATAATATCTTGATGTGTTCAACGTTACGTTGCGTATATTTATTATATTTTTTTTTTTCATAATTTATATATTTATATATGTTAAGAAAACCCTGTCCGACCCGTGAAGGTGTTGTTAGGTATCGATAACTGATTCTACTAATGCATACAAAACCGGGCTAAACTTAAAAAAAAATCCCCCTAAAAAAAAAATATTATTTCGCAAAAGGAGGTAACTTAATAAATGTGCGTCGACCACCCTTCGCCTGCCGCCCGCGGGGGGCGGGCGGCAGGACACGCGGCACGTGGTCGCATCACTATTCGCTCATAATAATACCGGTGTTGTCACTTTTTAAAAATTACCAAATTTCGGGGAAATTGGAATTAATTCGCGGGAAAAAAAGATTATTTCAAAATTCATTTGTATTGGTACTATGATGAATACGTAAAATTTTATATTATATTGGGTCATGTGTTTACCTAACCTTTATTATCCTTATGGGTCGGACAGGGTTTTCTTAACATACTGTATAAAAAAAAATAAAGAGCTGATCAACTGCCAATGCTATGTACGCCATTATTGTCGCATGCATCAGGCCATAAATTGAATAGTTTCAATTATTTTCATTGTTTAATGTTTCTGATGTGGCAGTACTTTTTAAATAAATAAATAAATAATAAAAAAAATTGTCCGCTTCGTTTAATATTAGGTTCCCCCACAGGGACCACCGGGTTCCCCGTTCCACGGCCCCGTGTGTCACAGCTACGCATTACATATTATTATAAGATATTATGTCATCCCATCGCAGATTTATAGCCAACAAAATTAAATATTTACAATTTGTTGAAGAATTAATCTTATTTGTTTGACGTTAATCTAATATTGTAACGAGTTATTTACTTTTAAAAGGGGTACTTTCAGATTGCCCTGCTATGAAGACAGAGCTCAAAATGGTGTATTTTATTTATTACTTTTTATTTCTTCTTCTTCTTCAGGCTATAGATGTCCACTGTTGGACAATGGCCTCCTCCAAGGCTTTCCACGATGACCGGTCTTGTGCTGCCCGCATCCATCGGCTTTCCGCGACCCTCTCCTCTCTTTTTTTTATTTCACACTAGCTTTACGCCCGCGGCTTCACCCGCGTGTAATAGAAATGTATCCAAGGTATGAAAACCAAAAAAAATAATTAGTCCGTCTTATAAATAAAAAAATTAAAACCCGTATTTTTTATTTTGTCGAAATTACTAAAAACTACTGAGATATAGCGTATTAAAGTTACGGAGTGGGGGCTAATTACGTTATGCCGTGGTGTACTTTGTACCACGGCGTGACGTCATGCGACATTTGAAATCAATATATCATCCTTAGTATTTCAATGAAATAAAAAATAAAAAATACGTATTCAATATTTTTTATAAATCTATCTGATGGATATTAAATTATTTTTTAGGATACAACCCAATTCGGTTAAATCGCGCTTTTTAGATTTCCCTCGCGAATATCGTTTTTTTTTTCAATAAAAGGTAGCCTATGTTCTTTTTCAGGGTCTAAACATTGTCTGTGCTAAATTTCATCAAAATCGGTCCAGAGGTTTAAGCGGGAAAGCGTAACAGACAGACAGACAGAGTTACTTTCGCATTTATAATATTATTATGGATAAATAAAAAACAAATCTACATGGACACTCAAGAAATATTAGAAACTAGATACGCGATTCCGATTGATCGCTTCCTAAAGAGAAGAGCCGGCAGGAAATTGTACGGTTACCCTTTAAAAATAATTATTTTTTGTAATGGTTACGGAGGACGGCACCCTAATTGTGTAACACACTATTACTATAAGTTGGAATCATTTTGAAGCTTGTTGCTGTTCCATTGCTCCCTATTTTCGAAAATGTGTCTGTTCTAGAACGTAAATAACGCAACCTATTACAACTGATAATGTGGTCTGAGCAATTGTGTTGCGATGTGTGCCGGGTACGATAGGCCAAATGTTGTTGTGTCGAAAGTTTGTTCATAGAGGGTCTCCAGATCAATCTCCCTCTGGCGCAACATCGTTTGTCGTGTTGTTGGGATTAAAATTGCATCACCTCGCTTAACTGCCGTCTTCCTTCCTATTCACTCAGTTTTTTTTTTTTTTTTTGTGAATATTCTTTTAATAAACTCGCGCGCTTTACCTTCAACAGTTGCATCACTGCTTACCATCAGGTGGGATTGCGGTCAAGTTTCCAAATAGCAGTGGGTATGGGAGCATAAGCCTCTCAACAAATACGAGCAGGGTAATTACGTAACACACTATCAGTAGTAATGGGTTTCAGTTTGACAGTTCAACAACATCCATTGCGTTACTTATATTGTTGAGCAGACACATTTTTCTAACATATGGAGCAATGGATTAGCAATACGCTTCGAAATGATTCCATTCGATAGTAATATAGTGTAACACAATTAGGGTGATGGTACTTGATAAAATATGAAATAGTCTACACATAGATGTTACAAGGTCTACTAAGAACACGGGTAGGTTTTAGTCAGTGAAAGTCTATCCGCAAAAAAGGCCTACAAAGATTTAAAAAGTTTAGTCAACTGTCCAGTCATACACCCAAACTTGGCTGCAGACACTGCCATACCCCCAAACAGATGCTACATAAAATATCGCGAGGGGTCTGTTACATCCCCAATGCTATTTATAACCTAACAGTCCAATTTGTGCGTTTTAATTGGCTCTTAAATCGAGGATGACTAAATGCTAATTTTGAAAGTCATATTTTATGCCTTTTTAATAGACTTTAAGATTTACTGGGAGTAGGTAAGTTTTTAGGGTTTTTACGTACCTACCTGTTTTTAATTTTTATAGTTTAAAGTTTTCTAACGTAATGGGCCATCACTAGCTACATATTAAGCCACGATAAAGTTCTTTTTTCAACTTTATAAACTAATGCTTGACAGCGATCCAGCCTGATGATAAGCAATGATGAAATCGCTGATGGTAAAATGCGGTAGTTTATTAAGAGCCTATTCATAACACAGTACCTAGTCATATATAACATAAATATGAAGAAGTTACAAAGGGTGACAGAATGGGCGGTCTTATCGCTAACAGCGATCTTTTATATACAGCCTTTGAATGAAATACCAATGGGAAAAAGAGATAAATAATGGCGGTAGTCAAATAATGAAGGAAGAGATCCATATTTTTTTTTATTAAATAAATAAATATGTACAGAAATATCACAGAGATTGAGCTAGCCCTAAAGTAAGTTCGAGACTTGTGTTATGGGATACTTACTCAACGATACTATACCTATTTATAATAGATACATATAACATATATATATATATATTTTAATAATTATAAACTAGCGCTTGACCGCAATCCCGCCTGATGGTAAGCAGTGATGCGATCGTTGATGGTAAAGCGCGCTAGTTTATTAAGAGCCTATTCACTCAGAAAAACTGAGCGAATAAGAAAGAAGATGGCAGTTGAGCGAGGTGATGCAATGTTAAACCCAATAACAACCAACGATGCTGCGCCAAAGGGAGATTGATCTGAAGACCCTCCACGACCAAACTCCCAACACAACAACATTAGGCGCATCGTACCCGGCACACATCGCAACACAACTGCTTAGGCCCGTCCTCCGTACGGCTTCACCAGACATCATGCCGGAACACGACAAATCGCTTGGCGGCATTGCGGCAAAGGCTTTATCTGGTGGGTGGTAACTTCTGCCGGCGGCCTATGTTATGGCCTACCACCGAAGATTATTTACGTTTTAGAGCATTCATTTTATGAACATACAGGCTGTATCTTACATCGTAACGCAAACTTCGAGAGAAGGCTACACCGCATGCCACTAATAAAATTATGATAGTCATTTATATCGATAAACATCCAAGACCCAGGCCAATCAGGAAAAGATCGTTTTCCATCATGACCTATATATATAATAGATATTTAATAAATACACACA
The DNA here is from genome assembly GCA_037179545.1 of Sesamia inferens. Taxonomy (NCBI): domain Eukaryota; kingdom Metazoa; phylum Arthropoda; class Insecta; order Lepidoptera; family Noctuidae; genus Sesamia; species Sesamia inferens. The sequence continues at coordinate 5,999,139 of CM073935.1, read as the reverse complement.
TCAAAAGTGTCTAGGGATCAACATATATTTTTGCAATAACTTTTCTCCTGATTGATATTAATTAAAATTTTCTTTAAGGATTCATCAAATAAAGTGTTTTCGTTTGTCACAGTAACGATAAACCAAGTCACCTTTGCATTAATAAAGAAATTTGCCATTTTCCTAATAAAGGGATATTTGACATTTGAACCACTAACACAAAAGTTCGAAAAAAAGACTGAAATAACAGTTTTCTCTAAAATTTTATTGGGTAACTTAAACAATTAATAATCCGTGTTTCTACCGCGAACACTAACAACACAAGAACATCGGTTTGGCATACTCAAAATGAGTTCATCCAAATCACGCTGTGGAATGACCGCCCATGTTCGTTGCAACAACAAAAAAAGGTCTTCTTGCGACTGGATACCCTCCATATTCGGCAGAGCTGCAGAGGGCAGGACATTGATGTTAGCTGCGGCGAGAGTCTGTCTTACAACTCTTGCGGTGTGCGGTCGTGCATTATCATGCATTAACTGAAATAAGGGACCGATTTGCACTTGTAGAGGAACGATGACGTCTGATACAATCGTCTCAGCATAAATTTGAGCGTTGAGGTTGCCTCTGATCCAAATCAACTCAGTTCTTCCGCCGATCCAAATACCCGCCCATACCATGATGGTTCCACCACTATAAGGATGGACTTCCTGGCAGGATTTTATGCGCTGTTGGCGTCCAGGGGTTCTCCAGTGTCGTATACGTCTTGTATCCGGTCTCTTTGTAGAGATAGAAAGAGATATAGATAGAAATAAATCTAATAGAGATAGATAAAAATCCGCATAAAAATTCTTGATCCCTAGACACTTTTGATGTGTGTATATACACCTAATTAATAAAATAATAGGATTAATGGGAAATTTGATCAGCCATATTTTACCCATGGGCATTCAAAAGTTATAAAATAAAACTAATCCACCTAATTACTAAATTATCATCTACCTAACGTTTTCCCAGCTATTTTGGGGTCGGCTTACAGTCTGACCTACTGCCTATTTGACCTCCACAACTCAACTCTGGGTAATGCGACACCCCTTGGTAAGATTGGTTGTCAAATATTTATTTATTTATTTATTCTTTCGCGCATAAATTGTACAATGGCGGACTTAACGTCTTAGGCATTCTCTACCAGTCAACCATAGGTGGTAAAGAGATTAGTAGCAGGTGCTTTAAAGGAAAACATTAATATGAAAACATACTCTTAACTCTATATTAAAAAAAAAAATACTTACATAAGCTACTAGCTGACCCGGCAAACGTTGTTTTGCCATATAAATAATAAAAAAAAAATTAGGGGTGGACTACCCCTAACATTTAGGGGGATGAAAAATAGATGTTGGCCGATTCTCATAGATACCGGATAAGCACAAAAAATTTCATCAAAATTGGTCGAGCCGTTTCGGAGGAGTTTAAGTTCGAACACCGTGTCACGAGAATTTTATATATTAGATATAAACATACATACTATTACCAAAATATATTATACTTATATACATACAAAACTAAAAATTTGGGAGACAGGTGTTGTAATGACTCTACCCTAACTGTTGCGAAAATAACTCTACAATTTCCGCTTAAATGCAAACCGACTGGCGACCATCCTGATATCAAGAGGAAGCGCATTCCACAGAAGAATAGATTGAATATGAAATGAAGAGTGAACAAAGTCAGACGTATGTGAAGGACATAGTAAGAGAAGATTGTTAGAAGATCGCAGATTCTTAGTGTGAGAAGAACATAAATATTGGAAGTGAGTCACAAGATAAGAAGGAGGAGTTGGTAAGGTGAGTTAAGAAGGGAAAAAAGCGTGGTCAAAGCGCGCAAATTTCTTCTCTGGCGAATTGGCATCCATTTGACTTCAGACCTGAAATAAAACCTGAAATATTCGGGCATCTAAAGACACTTAACAACTATCAAAGATCCACAAACGGCTTAACCAGCATTATTATGGTCACCCATCCCCTTACCAACCGTGACAACCAAGCTTAACCGGATCGGTCGAACTGTATGACTTTTTTCCTTATACACAAGCCTGTCTAAGGTCTCCTCTCTCCTCTCCCAGAGCTCTCCTCAATAAATAAAAAAACATGCTTATATTACTAGAACACTAGCTCCTCGCCTAGGGTACCTAAGCAAAGCAGCGCCACATTATTTGCCGTTGGTAATCGACTTTACACGTAATAATATATTCATGCTGGTACCTTCACATGCAAAAATTATAGATAACGATGTACTATACTTGTTTCAAGGCATTGTCTAAAACATAGAGCTGTCATTAAAACTAACAAAAAAGTGCGTAGAGTGAGCTGTCATACTAACTAATAAAAAGTGCGTAAACTGAGCTGTCATTATAACTAATAAAAAAGTGCGTGGAATGAGCTGCCATACTAACGAATAAAAAGTGCGTGGAGCGAGCTGCCATACTAACTAATAAAAAATGCGTGGTGTGAGTTGTCATTCTAACTAATAAAAATTGCATGGAGTGAGTTGTCATTCTAATTAATAAAAAAGTACGTGGAGTGAGTTGTCATTATAACTAATAAAAAAGTACGTGGAGTGAGTTATCATTATAACTAATAAAAAAGTGCGTGGAGTGAGCTGTCATTCTAATTATTAATTTACACTATTGACAGTTTCCTTAAACTTATCTGTTTACAGTGACTTTTTTACAGAATGGACTCAAATCAAATCAAATCAAAGCATTTATTTCAAATAAACCAGTTACAGGCACCTTTGAATTGTCAGAAGTTCGGTCAGTCAGTAAGGTGAAGCTAGTCGCCCATTCCAAAAAGTAGGTACCTATGGAGAAGAACGGGCAAGAAACTCCATGGACACTCTTTTAAAATATCAAGCTATTGATACAAATATTTGATTACATCATTCATTTTGAAATAAATCGTGTGAGAACGATGCAGAAATATATTGTACGCTGAGAGCGTCCATTATGGAAAAAAAAACAACAATTCAGAAATTAAAATACGCCGTAGCAGCTAAGAGATGACCAGTCCCCTCTGACGGCGTCCGTTCACGAACATGACGTATGGATCAGCATCATTCAGCTCAACCATATTGAAGGGAACCTAATGACCCAACACACACGCCACCACCAGCGAGACATTTGAGTGAGCATGACATACTCTCAACAGCCATAGCACTATCAAGTCAATAAACGACTAACCCAACAAATAGATGCTTTACAGCAAATAGATCGTGCTCACACGTGTTCCATGCAATTATACAATACTAAGAAATTGAATCTACACAATGCAAAGACAGTTTTGTCCAAGGTTCAGCAGCTCCAACGGTGTTCCCGAATGCTAAGTTTAGCTCCCAGCTGCACCAGTGCCGAATACCCCTGTCAGCGATGCAATTCCGTAACGTACAATATGCCTGGCTACATAGTGTGTACTGGCTTTGAGTTAAGAAAAAACAAACAATTGCAAATTTAAACTACGAGAGGAAAAATCAAAGAACAATCAGTGTAAGCATAGACATCGGACGCAGCTCAAGCCCAAGCCTTTTTGTCGTCAATATAATCTTTAACACTATAAAATGCTTTCTGACACAACTTACGTTTAATGAAGCATTTGAATTTATTCAGGCTCAGATCTTGAACCACCTCTGGAAGTCTATTGTAAAAATGTATACATTGGCATCTAAAAGAGCCACCTATTTTCTTGAGCCTTGTTGTAGGTACAATAAATTTGTGCTTGTTTCTAGTATTTATACTATGGACATCACTGTATTTTTTATACAATTTTATATTTTTATGAGCATACAAAAGATTTTCATAAATATATTGAGACGGCACGGTCAGTACATTAATTTCTTTAAATTTTTCTCTGAGAGAGTGTCTTGGACTTAATTTATAAATTGCACGAACAGCTCGTTTCTGCAAAACAAATATTGTCTGAATATCAGTGGCATTTCCCCACAACAGAATGCCGTACGACATTACGCTATGGAAATAGCCAAAGTACACTAAACGGGCCGTCTCAATATCAGTCAAATTACGAATTGTTCTAACTGCGTATGCAGCAGAACTTAGTTTTTTTGACAATTTTTCTATATGGGGACCCCATTGAAGCTTAGCATCCAGAGTTATACCCAAGAACACTGTGCTGTCTTCAGATTCCAATTCTTCGCCCTTTATCAACACTTTAGTTTTCACCTGCCTAACGTGAGGTAGAGTAAACTTAATGCATTTGGTTTTTTTCTCGTTTAAAAACGACTGGAAACGGACTGGTCTGTAGCTGTGTATATATTACGGTTAATAGCCGAAGCGGCTACTATTAGCCGGGTAGAACAGAGGGTTGAGGCCTTTCGAGAGTGCGGTGAATGCTTATGCGAATTCCACTTCCCCGACCATAGATATGCCTATATCTATGGTTTTAGCCGGTAAGAGTCTGAATTTTAGGTAAGTAAGTAGTAGCGGCGATTTCTCGCGTCCGACTCTGGTCCATGGAGAGTACATAGCAGGCCGTCAGCTCCTTCTGCGAAGCAGTGATGCTGGCAAGGGAGGAGGCGGAGCACGTGACGGAGAGGGAATCCCAGCGCCCTCACGCCGCTAGCCGCCGCAGGAGACGCCCTGGTCGGGAGACAACATCGAACTGCCAGCCACCATAAGCACTGGCTTGCGCCCGGTAAGGAGGACGGCGCGTCATGTTTCACGCACGCCTCAAAAAGATGTCAGCACACCGTGACGGGGTTCAAGAAGACTGATGCCTCCTGGGTCAGGGTTGCGGGTTGGTTAAAAAACAAACCGCGACCCTGGCGCTCAGGCAAGTGAAGGAACACGGATGGGTTTTAGTCAGTAAAAGTCTGACTCGCCCTTCCGCTCCGCCCAGAGCAGGAGAGACCATTTGATGATTTCGCATCCAAAACAAGAATAAAGGTAAGTAGTAGTAGGTGAGTCAAAATATTCTTCTGTCGCTTGAATACCAGATGGAGAACGATCATGAGGATGTCCAGCAGTGCAGCCGATAATATGCGGTTAAACTTAGTTGACCCTAGCGTGATATTAAGTAGCCTATAATTGAAAATAGTCTTTTAATAGCCCTGCCCAAGAGTTGGTCTGTAATTTGTCCGATAGTTCCAGAGCTCACCGCGTTCAAATAAACTTATCATATTTAAATTTAAATAAACTCGTTCAGATAAATTCTTTAAATAAATAATGCGATTTCATTGTATAAATGGCTGAATGAACATAATTTCTATGACATTAAAGATTTCTTTGACATATTTTTTTAATATTAGGGGTTTAAGTATGAAATAGTCGTTTTGTTGCAATAGGTTCTTTGAATTGACAAAGAATCTTCATGGTTTGAGGTTTTCGAATGAAACTTGTTTCACATGGTTTCTACGACGACTTTCAATTGTTTTTGTTTTTCAACTTCGAAAAGAAAGATAGATACCTACTGTGAAAACTCCGTATTCGCCAGACCTTGCTCCAACGGGCTAACATTTTTTTCGTGGTGTGGACAATAGGGATGTTCTGGTCATTAAGATTATAGAAAAATATTGCATACGTATATTTTGTTTTATCAAATTAATAAAAATTGACAAATATAAAAGGCATCAAAGATCCGGAGTGGTGGCTGGTGACGTTACTGTTCGCTAAAAACAGAAACAGTAATAAAAACTGGGATTTAAACTGTATTTAGACAATTACAAAGATATTTAAAATTTTAATGTCTTTGGACAATAGGGTATTTGACTAAAAAAAACTAATTAGTCCGTCAGTCAGATTTCCAAAAAATACTAGACACGTATTTTTTGTTTTATCAAAACAATAAAAATTTACAAATATAAAAGGGATCAAAGATCAGGAGTGATGGCTGGTGACGTCACTGGTCGCTAAAAAGTGTAGCGTCCAGTGACGTCACACGAGTTTTCAACGCATTGCGTCGTCTTCATTTTTTGTTTATATTAAAAAAGAAAAAATACGTGTCTAGTATTTTTTGGAAATCTGACTGACGGACTAATTAGTTTTTTTTAGTCAACTACCCTATTGTCTTTGTGACATGAAGTTTTCTCTCCAGGGAGCAGTACAAAATGCTTTCACGCAGTTTGTGCAGTCTAGAGAGTCAACGTTAATCCTAGTCGCATCCTTAGCTTTTCAGCTTTGGAGTCTGGGGTCCGCTTTACCAGTCTAACTGCTGTTTTGGCTAAACTTCGATATTTTCCGTGAAGCTACTGCCGTCTGACCTCCACAACCCGAAGGCGATATCTAAGCATTGCAGTTAGAACAATTGTTTGGACTTTTGAGGGCTCCAACAACCCGTAACGACTGCCATTAGCTGTTCGTATGGCAACCGGGACCAACGGCTTAACGTGATTTTCGAGGTAGGACCAGACCAATGCAAATATTCATATTCATGCATACAAATACTTCCCTGCGCAACGGCCGCGTTCGCTACCGCTACGCCACGGAGGCTGTCAGATAATAATGATAACTATTTTGATTAAATAAATTAGTAGAAAAATTATAAAATAAACAATTTAGATTTTCAAGACAAATTGGCAATTTTTAGAAAAGAATAGAATAGAATACTCAACTCCTGGGCTACATTCCCCCTCTCAGTGATAAGGAGTGTGCCATAATCTACTACGCGGGCCCAGTGTGGGTTTTTTTGGCTCTAGGTTTCCTAACGACATTCTCCTTCACCGTTTTATTATTATTAGCTGTACTAATTATAAATAAGTCTAATACCTACACTATAATACAACATTATTTTTTGTTTATGCGGAACCCGAAACACGTATCCAGTATTTTTAATTAAAGAATCTGTGTACAAAAATTTAATAAGATTTCATGAAAAACCACAGAGTTGTGAGTTTGTTATCCTACTTGATTATCCGAACAAAAATATGGTCATAGTTCCGCTCAGACGTGCGAGCGGTGCGTTGACCTGTAGCGTTAGCTGTTGCGCGGGCGTACGTATAACTATAGTCTACCGTAAGCTGCGTGGCGGGCTCGGTAACAATACTGTAACAATTTCTAAATGTATTTGGGAAAAAATATAACGTGGTGTAAAAATTATTGGAATCGATTCAGTTGCTTATTCTGTACGAACTGTGTTCAGGTTTCGTATTAACAAAAAATAACGTTATATACACGTAGATAAGCACTTACCAAGAAAACAAGCAACCTCTGTCCTACAAAAACCATTTTACAACAGCTCATGTAGATTTACGTGCTAACTGTACCAGTATCGATGAGTCTAACAATTTATTATGCAAATTGAACCGACAGGTCACAAGCCTCGTACACTGATCTGTGTAAAAAAAACTTCAGCGCTTGAACAGATTCGTGGTTTTTGAAATAAAAGAACTCGCATTCTAGCAATCATCACGGTTTTTCGTAAGTATCGAATTTTTCGGTTTAGATTTATTGTTTTGCCGAAAAAACTACGTGGGACGAAGTTTTGCGATAATAAAAAAATGTTCTATAGGTACATATATTTTTATAAAATATTTTCAAAGTACTCTCCACCAGCCCTTATACAAAGTTTCATACATCTGAAGGGTGTTTATTTTTTTTCGTGCATATTATGCGTCCAGTAAAATAAAATTGATTTATTCAATAAATATCTACATTCTTTCCAAAGGATACCAAGTGGAACACAGTTATGCTTGTATGCATGGAAGATTTACAATAATAATTAGCATAATTAATTAATTATAACCAAAAAACTTCATTCATTCTCATTTCCTTCGGTGTCCATTTACTACTATACTACATTAATTTATTTTTTTAATGAGATAAATTAAAGTAAATAGAAAAAAAATAATCATAATAATGAAGTATATTAAAAAACCCAACGTTTACATCTGAATTAAATAATGCTATCTTCACAATATTTGAGATATGATTTAATAAATATTTATTTTTAATTTTTTCTGATTACCCTCGGTCAGAAAACAAATCAACATTATAGTTAGAGCTTGAGCTTAAATGCTATTCTACTGCGATGTGAAGCCCCGCGCACATCTCAGTCTGCCAGTAGACATCGTAATGGGTGCACGCTTAGTTGAGAAAAATATAAAAAAACTCGTGTTAAGTGTCGCGGGAGGTGATTATTCTGGAATCGTTCTCTTTCCTATCGTCCGTATTATAACGTAAGTATATGTGTTTTCGTTTATTGCTTTACTTATTATAAATTTCCATGATTCCCTTCGCAGTTTAAAATAGGTATTAGGTTTGTAATTTTGATATTTCTCAATCAAAACTGAATAAAGCACTTAAACCTCATTACCTTCTTCCTCATTCCGTTCGTTTACCATCGTTTTTTTCAGCGATGGTGATGAGATCAAAACGATGGTAATTAGAATATGTTTGTTGTTGTATGTGTTTGTTTATTTTTGACTTGTGATCGTGGGTTTTATCCGTAATTTAATTTTTTTTTTACTTTTTACTTTTGATATACCTTTAATATGATTGGGAGTAAAAAAAAATGTACATAAAGGTGGTTGAATATTATTAATATTTTGGTCACTATCTGTAATTTTTATATATTTGCAGAACAATTGCATAATTAAGAAAGCCAAACAAATATTAGAGCAGAAACGAGAGCGCGATCGACTACAAAAGCAAAGAAATTAAGAAAGATGCCGAAAAGTACGCTGAAGTGAAAGCAAGAGAAAGAGCAAGATAACTTAAAAGAAAAGAAAACAAAAAAAAATAAACGTGCAGAAGACACCTAGACAGTTAAGAATTAGGAGGAAAATGTGGAGAATTAATTCAAAACGACATTATAAAAGAAAGAAAAAGCAATTCAACAATTTTTAATAGACAATTCTCCACCAAATAGTGATACTGAAGTACGCCCAGCTGAACAAGACCGTCTCGCTCGACCAGCTTCAAGTCCCATGCCTAGTACATCCAAAAACTCTTTAGGTGATTGTTATTCTTGTCCACAGTGTTTGAAAGATGATCTTTTGAGAAAACTTCGCTACAGACATAAAAAAATAAAAGGTATTTTAAAACAAGAAAATGAAAAAAAAGAACTGAACGAAAAATGGAACTATTAATAAATAATGTGGAAACGGAAAGACGTGAAGAAATTAATAAGTTAATATTTGGGGAAATTTTATCAAGAAGTGTCGGGGAAGGATACAAATGCTTGAGAAAATGAGATAAGAAAGAGTTCTCAAATTTAATTATGACCAAGAAAGAAAAATTTAAGGAATGTAAGCTTTTAACAAAAACGAAATCATTCACTGTTAGAAATAAAACAGACAATAAAACAGCTAATAAGAATAAAAACTTAACGGAGCAAATAATTTTACATTTTTTTAACGATGATACAGTGACTTAAATTGCGGCTGACAAAAAAGAATACATTACCAAAAATAAAATATGAAAGCAGAAAAGATATCGAACGGACACATTGACAAATCTATACAAAAAGTTTAAGCATAATACTAATGTCAAGGTGACGTATCAAACTTTTTGTAAATATCGCCCCTTTTGGGTTTTATACCCAAAGGATTCCAGTAGAAATACGTGTGCTTGCAAAGTTTACATTAATATAGATTTGTTGATTAAATGGCTAAATACAAACAAAATACTAAAGGAATCCAATGGTACCAGTATTTCGGAAAGCTTGTGTTGTAATGCTTATGATGAAAATTGTTTAAAACGCATATGCAAAAAATGTCAACAGAAAAAAGTAGATTACGCCGAATTCCGGAATGATAAAAAGATTAAATATTATGAATGGCGTAATTGCTCTGAACATTATTATGTAAAAGATGAGGTGAAAACAAAGTTGGTTACAAAAAAAGGAACATTATACGATACCTCGTAATATTATATTTCAATTAAAAAAAAATCTTGTGGGTTATATGAGAGGGTTCACATTTGATACCTACCATAGGGTACGTAATTGAGATTTCTACCCAAATCGATACTATACATTTCATTTCCGACAGTCCAACAAGTCAATATCGAAATCGTTTTATTTTTTATATGATTAGCCAACTGTATCGTGAGTTTCCGCAACTGAAATCTATAACCTGGAACTACTTAGAAGCTGGCCACGGCAAAGCGGTGCCAGATGAAGTTGGTGCTGTTCTAAAACGAACAGCAGATCAAGTAGTCCGTTTTGGTAGTGATGTAGAATCATTAAATACATTTTTAGCCTGTCTTTGACCCATAGTGAAAATAATTGACGTAAAAACGTATTGTATCAAAAAATGACATTGCAGCAAGATGTTTTCCAAAAACTGTAAAAACGGCCAAAAAGACAATGGTGCACCAAATTCTTTGGTCATTTGGGAACTCTAAGCTTAGTTTAAGATAACTAAGTTGTTTTCGGTGTAATAATGAAATTATTTGTAGCCACAGGAAACTTGTTGGATACTATGATATCCCATCTTAATTCAGGAGAAAGCAAGCAAGGAGAATTGGCCTTATATGTTGTGAATGTTAATTACCAACCAAACCTAAAGTTCATAAATATTAAAAATGCTTAATGTAACAGCATTGCCTTCAGTTTTTCACAGCTCTTCCTTCAATAAATGCCTTAATATCATTTCCGTTCTTGTCATTCTCATTACCATCTCAGACCGATTTTAAAAATGGCAATAATTTTAAAATTATTAATAAAAATAAAGTAGAAACAACGAAATGTTCAAAGATTATCCTTATATTATCGATATAAGTTAAAAAAAACGAAAATATTCGACAATAAATTTAAAAGTTAAATTGTTAAGAATTTGCACGAACTACGCGAAACACCCTGAACCAGTTTTCGAAACACTTTTTCTAATCCGCTGGCAACATCTCGTTTACAGCCTGTTCGAACCCTGACAGCGCATCATCCGGTGACGAAAATTGTATCCTTTTGAGCTGATATTTTATTTTTGGGAATAAGAAGTAGTCACACGGTGCTAGGTCAGGACTGTAAGGAGGGTGACCCAGGAGTTTGACCGGTATACTGTCCAGGAAGTTCCTCGTTTTGATTGCGGTGTGGGCGGGCGCGTTGCCGTGGTGGACCCACGGAGCCCAGTGTTTGGTCGCTTGTTGCTCACAACAGAGAAAACTTCTGTCAAGCATTTGGTAATATACCATTCAACGTTAATGTTTCTTTGGTTTCGTAAAGGAATTGACACCAAGGAGCCAGTTAAACTGAAAAAGGTCGCGATCAAAATCTTACCCCTGTTTCTATGTAGATATTTTTGTAGAGACAACCAGATAAAATAACAAGCCCATAACTTTGTGATTTTTCATGACATCTTGTTGAAATTTTGTTCTTAGATGCTTTACTTGAAAATACTGGACACGTGTTTCGGGTTTTTTTTTTAAATATCTATAAACTAGCGCTTGACCGTAATCCCGCCTGATGGTAAGCAGTGATGCGATCGTTGATGGTAAAGCGCGCTAGTTTATTGAACCCATTCACTTAAAAAACTGAGTGAATAGGAAGGAAGACGGCAGTTGAGCGAGGTGATGCAATATTAAACCCAACAACACGACCAACGATGCTGCGCCAGAGGGAGATTGGTGTGGAGACCCTCCACGACCAAACTCCCGATACAACAACACTTGGCGCATCGTACCCGGCACATATCGCAACACAACTGCTCAGACCCGTCCTCCGTACGGGTTTCACATAAACAAAAAATAACGTTATACATGCTGTATCTGACATCGTAACGCAAACTTCGCGAAAAGGCTAGACCGCATGCCACTAATAAAATTATGATAGTCATGTATGTTGTTAATGAACAGTTACAGAAATAACAATGTTTAAAAAAAAATGTCGGCTCAGCCTTTGAACGTTGGAAGCGTGCCGCCGTGCGGGTTCGTAGGTATTACGTTGATCCCTGATGTGTACTCTATTAAATCAGCTGATAAGATAGTTTTTCGAGTTTTGTTTTCATTGCACTTTTTTGTGTAATTAGCGAATTAATTATTTTATAGTTTAAAATCTTATTGGGTTATAAAAGTATAGCAATTATGAACGGCCTAAAGTGAAAAAAACTACATATACAGTATGTTAAGAAAACCCTGTCCGACCCATAAGGATAATAAAGGTTAGATACACATGACCAAATATAATATAAAATTTTACGTAATCATCATAGTACCAATACAAATGAATTTTGAAATAATCATTTTCTCCCGCGAATTAATTCCAACTTCCCCGAAATTTGGTAATTTTTAAAAAAGTGACAACACCGGTATTATTATGAGCGAATAGCGATGCGACCACCTGCCGCGTGCCCTGCCGCCCGCTCCCCGCGGAAGGGTGCATATCGCACATTGATTAAGTTACCTCTTTTTGCGAAAGAATATTTACTTTTTAGGGGGATTTTTTTCAATGTTTAGCCCGGTTTTGTATGCATTAGTAGAATCAGTTATCGATACCTAACAACACCTTCACGGGTCGGACAGGGTTTTCTTAACATACTGTATATATATATATATATATTTTAATCATGAAAAAGCCGACGCAAAATTCCACCACTGGGGGGTTCAGAATCATGTACTGGATCCATGGTACTCGTTTGTGCGTCGATGTCAGATACACCCTTTATAACGGTAGCCTCGTGCAAACTGTAGGTCGTAGGTGCGAACCAGATCAGACGCTATCTTCTTCTTCTTCAGCCTATGGATGTCCACTGCTGGACAAAGGCCTCCCCCAAGGCTTTCCACGCTGACCGGTCCTGTGCTGCCCGCATCCATCGGCTTCCCGCGACCTTCATCAGGTCATCGGTCTACCTTGTTGGGGGCCTCCCTACGCTGCGTCTTCCAGTTCGTGGCCGGCAACCCAGAACCTTACCGCCCCATCGGCCATCGATTCTACGAGCAATGTGCCCTGCCCACTGCCACTTAAGTTTAGCGACTTGCAGAGCTAGAGTCAGTGACTTTGGTTCTTCTGCGGATCTCCTCATTTGTGATTCGATTACGCAGAGAAACTCCGAGCATAGCTCTTTCCATCACCCTTTGTGTGACTCTGAGCCTTCGTATGAGGCCCATTGTGAGCGACCGCGTCTCAGTTCCGTAAGTCATCAGGCGCTATATTTGTGCAAATTATTTTATCACCACAATGTCACCGGCGTGTCCTAGAACCAAAACTTTTAAGACTTGTGTTACATACCAATACGCACAGGGACCGCGTGGTATATCACGGCCCACTCCCTCGCGCTGTCTAAACCTGTGTACCCAGGAATGGAAACATTATAGGCTGCTTATTTTATGTAGGCATAATACACGCTAGTTTATAAAATACAAGCTTTCCGCACGCGTCTTAGCCCGCGTGGAATTCGGCTATATCGCGCTTTTTAGATTTCCCTCGGGAATATCAATTTTTTCCGTGATAAAAAGTACTCTATTATTTAATCCGGACTTCTAACATTACGTCAGCAAAATTTCAAAGCAATCAGTTCAGTAGTTACAGCCTGAAAACCGAACACACAAACAAAGAAAGTCACTTTCCGATATATAATATTAGTAAGGTTTAAAAAAAGATTTAACTAACCTTTGTGGTTCACTCCCTGTCTATAGTCTGTGACATTTTATAAATCTATACTATAAAATACGTCACTTAACTGTCAAAGCCGCTGATCATTTAATATTTAACCTAGAAGTGTTGACATTTCCTTTTAACTGCTGTAATTTGTAACTTGAAACAATTGAAGTCTTTGATAAATAATTCCTAGAACTACTTTGAAGGGTGTCCGATGGTAATTGTATGGTTTAGTTAACTATACAAGCGAGGTGAGTAACGGAATTGTATTCTGAAATAGAATGTGTAATTCAATAATAGTAGAAATCTGATACTTTGATGCCAACAGCGATTTGTTTATCTAATTTATTTCTATTGTTTTGTAAATACGAATTGGTTAAATAGGTATGTAATATATTCAGCTTTATTTTATATTAGCGACTCGCCCCGGCTTCGCACGGGTGCAACGCTACCAAATACATTACAGAAAAACTGTAAACGTCGTATAAAAACATGCCCGCCGTTCCGGCTGCCCCGGCAGGCCGCTACCGCCGCAAATGCGATGCCCCGCAATTTTTAAATCTGTAATATCTTCAACAATATTTATTTAAATCATTTGCTGTAAGGGAGATATAGATCTCTATTAATTCAGAAATGTATTTAAGGTATTAAATTGGATAAGGATTAATGCTCTATTGGTTAAAATCGCTTCCAAAATTAGCCAGTATTTGTCGTAAAAAGTAAATGTCAAAAAAAAAATATTGTGGGATATCCATAAGTGATAGATATATACATATCATCGCGGACTGTTCTGTAGACATTTTCAATGTGTACAATATATAATAAAAAATGTAATTATTTACGACATCACATTCAGATTTCACAACCTCAAAAATAATAGTAATTCTCCACTATTTAATGGATGATATTATACATATATGTGAACCCTCCTCTTTAATCAACCTATCTATTAAGAAAAATCGCATAAAATTCGCTGCGTACTTTTAAAGTTTTAATCATACATAGGGACATAGGGAAAGAGAAAGCGACTTTGTTTTATACTATGTAGTGATTAACCACGACTTTTTGTTATTATTATTGCGATAAAGAAGTTCAGATAAATAATTTTCGCCGATTTTTTTCACTTTCCACTGATTTTTCGCTCTTATTGGTCGCCGAGTGATGTCATATAACCTAAAGCTTATTTTAATCTGTTTGAAATAGCAAGCTTAATTATACGTCCTTTCTCAGTTCAAACAATAATCATAATAAAGGAACTGGATAAAATTGCATCAACATTTTCTATATGAGCTAAGTGCATTTTCGAAGTTATTATTCAATTCTTGGCACCGACTCCTGCCAAGAATTGAAATTAAGAAAATTCTTGAACAACAAAATTTAAATTTAACACGTTTGAAATTTTCTTAATAACTACTTTAAGGTTTTTGTCATCTATAGGTACTATTTACATCTTCTTCAGCCTATGGAGGTCCTCTGCTGGACAAAGACCTCCCCAAGGGTTTCCATGATGTCCGGGCTTGTGCTTCCCGAGACCTTCACCAGGTCATCGGTCCACCTTGTTGGGGGTCTCCCTACGCTGCGTCTTCCGGTACGTGGCAGAAGCTAACTGCCCTATCGGACATCGGTTCTACGAGCAATGTGCCCCGCCCGCTGCCACTTAATTTTAGCTATGTCCGTGACTTTGGTTCTTCTGCAGATCTTCTCATTTCAGCATTCATTTCACGATTTACATACAATATACTAATAATATTATAGAGAGATAAAGTTCGTGAGGTTGCAGGAGGTAATCTCTGGATCGTGGTTGAATACGAGCAGCTTTATGACTATCTTACATTTTATGACTTTTTTTAATATCAATTTTGTCTGTGCGGAATAACCCAATATTTCTTTCTTCTTAGTTTTTTTTTTGTTACTTATTATAAAGTAGTGCTTGACCGCCATCCCGTTTGATAGTAAGCAGTAATGCAATTGTTGATGGTAGCAAATAATGACGTCATCATTTGGCTAGCCTTTCCCAAATATGTTGAGGTTGGTTTCCAGTTTAACCGGATTCAGTTGAATTTACATGCCATGACTGCCAATCGTACATCCACAGTCTAGTTACTGGGTAATAGGATACCAACCACTTGGTTGACTGGTAATCTAACTTTCGGACTTCTGACGACTTTTAACGACTGAAAAGATATATAATTGACAGCCGGGACCAACAGCTTAACGTGATTTCAGAGGCACGGAGCGGTCTCGATATGTAAAGATCCCATCCCCAGATCCCAAAGAATCCATCCACAGATCGACTGCGGCAAGCGTAGGTTAACCTGATCGATCGACCAGTGCGGCTGTTATTATTTTAGCCACGAGCCCCACGGGTGTATAATTACGTCATCATCAACCTTTTATCGTCCCACTGCTGGGCACAGGTCTCCTCTCAAACAGAGAAGAATTGAGCGTATTAATCAACGAGGGTTGGCGATTTCAGACTTAAAGTCCAAGTTTCCTCAAGATATTTTCCTTCACCTTATAATCAGTCTGTAGCGGCAGCCGTGAGGTTTGTGAAAACTTAGGTTTTATAGTGTTGAGGATGTTGATTAAAACGATGTGTTGGGTTTATGCCGTATTCTAAAAAAAATTCTCAGCTGAATTCCACCTTTGTGTTGACTGGTGCCTAATATAGGTATTTGAGGAAAAACCTGTGTTACAGATCACCAGGCCCCTTTCACAGCGAGAACTAGCTTTAACGGAGATACCGTGCAGGAGTCGAAGAAAAATAATACGTATATTGACCTTACCATGTCTGAATATTTTCTAAATAATAATGTTTGTTAAAAAAATATTCTATCTCTATAAAACACTTCGTTCTAAGCCCCATCCAAACACTTGTTCTTCAGCCACACAAAACTACACTATACTCATAAAGCGATGGAACTGGTGGCGCTTTTCTCGGTGGTAGGCCATAATATCGGCTGCCGGCATTAGTTACCACCCACCAGACAAAGTCATGCCGCCAAGCGATTCGTCGTTTTCCGGCATGATGTCTGCTGAAGTACGGAGGACGGGTCTGAGCAGTTTTGTTGCGATGTGTGCCGGATAAGATGCGCCAAATGTTGTTGTGTCGGGAGTTTGGTCGTGGAGGGTCTCCAAATCAATCTTCCTCTGGCGTAGCACCGTTGGTCGTGTTGTTGGGTTTATCATTGCGTCTCCTCGCTCAACTGCCGTCTGCCTTCCTATTCAGTCAGTTTTTTGGGTGAATAGGCTCTTAATAAACTAGCGCGCTTTACCATCAATAATTGATTACCATCAGGCGGGATTGCAATCAAGCACTAGTTTAAGACCATTAAAAAAAAGCTGTCTTGGTATGGCACAAAAATTGTTCAACAAACTCCCTAATAATTTAAGACCTAATTGACCAACAATATTGACTTTCTAGGTAATAAAGATTGTCAATTTATGCACTAAGACTTTTGTAACATAAAATTCGCTGACCAATTTTGATATAGTTATGGTTCATTTTCCAAAATTCATAATTTTCTTTAATAAGTATAAACTAGCGCTTGACCGCAATTCCGCCTGTTGGTAAGCAGTGATGCGATCGTTGATGGTAAAGCGCGCTAGTTTATTAAGAGCCTATTCACTCAGAAAAACTGAGCGAATAGGAAGGAAGACGGCAGTTGAGCGAGGTGATGCAATGTTAAACCCAACAACACGACCAACGATGCTGCGCCAAAGGGAGATTGATCTGAAGATCCTCCACGACCAAACTCCCAACACAACATCATTAGGCGCATCGTACCCGGCACACATCGCAACACAACTGCTCAGACCCGTCCTCCGTACGGCTTCACCAGACACATATTTACTTTGTTTTTATATTTTTTAAAGATTCTATCTCTGTTACTTGAAAATTATTAAAATGATTATTAATGACTCTTATGCTATTTTTTGCAATGTGATTAAACAAAGTTAATGTAAATATTATTTCACTGAGAAATATATATATTATTCTTAATATTTATACCCACGATCTAACTTATATTTGTCATCCTACATAGTTATGTATATGAATAATAATTTGTTTATGTACACACATGTTAAAATTTGTAAGAAAGCGTATAGAAATCTAGCGTTCTTCTTGAGACAAACACGTGATCTCACAAATATCTCTGCAGTCCGGGTCCTATATGATGCATAAGTCAGAAGTCATTTGGAGCACAGTGCAATCATATGGGCGCCTCATGAGAGTAAATACTCACTGATGCTAGAACGCGTGCAGAATAAATTCACACGTCACTGGTACTAAAGGGTTTTTCAATTGGGACGCTCCAACTTTCACAGCGCATAGCGGCCATCTTGGTAATGCGATAGTTGTCAAATTTGGCATGAATACATATTGATGAAGTCGTGACATTTCACCATGGAACGCTACATGCTTCAACAACGCGTACAAATTATTATATTTTTTTTATCAAAATCAGTGCTCTATTCGCCTAACGTTCCATGCATTGCGATGGGGACCGATATCGAATGATGATAACAATTTTAGCCCAGGCCTAGGGTAGGTGGTATCGATCTTACAGACATGTGGTTCCAACAGGACGGCGCCACTTGCCATACAGCACGGGAAACATTAAATTTATTGAAAGAGAAGTTCGATAGCTTCGTCATCTCGCGTGGTGGCGACATCAACTGGCCTCCGAGATCGTGTGACTTAACACCGCTCTATTATTTCTGTGGGGCTATGTGAAATCTCTAGTGTATGCAGATAAACCACAGTCAATTGCTGCCCATAAGGCCAACATAACTCCCGTTCTTCGTGAAATAGAGCCCCATTTGTGCGAAGACGTCCTTCAAAATTGGTCCACCAGAATACACCATCTACAGCGGAGTCGCGGTGGCCATTTGGCTGATATTATTTTCCACACATAATGTCATTGTATTTCTTTAAAATGTAATAAAAATTGTGGTAATATCACTTAAACAGATTGTTTTATTTCATTTCAATGTTCGAGCGCTCTTAATGAAAAACGCTATATAAGTTGTATGGAGTGTCCCCGTTGTATCCGTTGATGTATCCCTCTCTATTCGTCTTGGGCATGGTCGGGTACAATCAATTGAAGGTGCGTCGAGAGTTTACTCTTGCCACGTATCTGGTGGAATCGATTCGAGGACTGGTACATAACCTTGATGTCCTAAAAACAATCAGTTTCTGGGTGCCAGACAACTATGTAGGAAGGCAGCGGCGTCAGCCTCTGTTGGTGATACCAGTGGCTAGGACGAATTTACTGGCAAAAGCCGCGGTCGCGCAAGCTAACCGAGATATAAATGTTGTGCACGAGCAAATAGATATTTATACATGTCAGCCGAGTGAATTCACAAAGATTTTTTTATATAATTTGGATTGTCGATATAGAGTATCGAGTGTCGTGGTGGCCTAGTGGTTAAAACACCAGCCTCTCAAGTATGAGTGCGCGAGTTCGATTCCAGATCAAGCAAGTACCAATGCAACTTTTATAAAGTTATATGTACTTTCAAAGTATATCTTGGACACCAATGACTGAAGGTGAAGGAAAACATCTTGAGGAAACCTGGACTTTAAGTCTGAAATCGCCAACCCGCATTGAGCAAGCGTGGTGATTACGCTCAATCCTTCTCTGTATGAGAGGAGACCTGTGTCCAGCAGTGGGACGATAAAAAAGGTTGATGATGACGATGATTATCGATATAGATAAATGATAAAAATAATAATTTTATTTAATATTTAATTAGTGTATTGTAAGGACTAGCATTGCTGTTTCAGTTATTATTTTATTTTTTGTTTTGTTTGAACAAGCTAATAAGTATTAAGTTTATTTTGGTGTATGGTTCTCTAGTGGTGGTATACCTTGTTATCGCATTGGGTCTTAATAACCTGTAATGTTAACAGAGAAAGGATTAATAAATAAATGTTGTATAGAGCAGCTGTAGCCAAGTGATATCGACAGCGTCTTACAAGTTGTAGTTCGTAAGTTCGAACCCCGTTAGGCGCATAACTTTGTTTAAATTATTTCATTACCACTGCTCTCAAAACGGCGATAGAAAGTATCGTGAGAAAACCGGCATATCCTACTGGCAAAACTTCGAAGACATGTGACATCAGATACTGAGCCCGCGTGGTATAAAACTTCCCACTCACTCTCACAGAAAGGAGGCTTGAGTACCAGGAGTGAGATTAATATATGTCGATTTATGTATGTTATGTGGAATCATTTCGAAGCACATTGCTCCATATGTTCGAAAAATATGTCGACTCAACAACGTAAAACGCAATGATTGTTGTAGAACTGTCAAAATAAAATTTACCCTGCTGATTATGATATGTTTTCATGACATTATCACACCAATGTCTTTTAAAACCCATTCTTTAAACAAACGAAAATTATCTTCAAAGTATATTGATACACCAATTTTTTTTCGAAAACCAATTCTTTTCGTGACGTATCGCTGCACAATGTATAAGATAGCTCCAGATAGTTCCTGGCCATTCCAGATAGGCCAGGCCAGTCCTAGATTACTCCTTTGTTCCTATAAACATTAGTCCATTACCTGAATCCTTGAAAAGAACCGTCGCAGTGCAGACAGGGGGATAATAGTGATGTGCAACAAAAGCAAAAGTTCAATCTGTCGATATCTAGTATCGATACATTGACCTTTTGTTTTTCAAGTAGAATTGCTATTGACCTGATGATTTTTTCTTCTCTTTCTCACATAATACGTCATCGTGTCTTACTGAAACGATTAGCCATTTAGTAGATAATTGTCCAGTTGATCAATTGAATTGTAGTTTTTTCTTTTTTTTTTTTAAAGCGCGCTAGTTAATTAAGAGCCTATTCGCTCTAGCTTTGAAGACATTTAAGCTCAGCAATTGTTCCAGTCCTTCGATTTAATTCCTTTCCTTCTAGTTCAATTATGACATTACTATCCATGGTCAATGGTCCATGGTAAAATGATGGTCAAGTAAACATTTATATAATGAAAAAGAAAATAAACTTTTTTAAAGCGTTCAACGCGACAATTATTCTGACAAATACGTGCACCGACTAGTTTGGTCCTCTCAATCTGTGTTGTTCTTTCCTCTAAATTTAATCACAGACATCACTAGACTACATGGCTTTCATTTGGCTGTGCTTGGACTTTAAAAGGGACTGTGACCTCTGAGTTTGTTTCAGTCTTAATTCTAGCCAGATAGGAAGAACCAAGAACGTGACTGACCACGCTTAGTGTAGGTTTCCATAGTTTTCCGTACGTCACAATAAGTGTCCCCAATTAAATGTTAAAAAAGTGGGCTATTTGCGCTACAAGGAGGCGCGGGTTCGATCCCCGCGCAGTGCAAATATTTCTATGCATGAATATGAATATTTGCACTGATCTGGTCGTGCCTCGGAAAGCACGTTAAGCCGTTGGTCCCGGTTGTCATACGAACATCTAATAGCAGTTGTTACGGGTTGTTGGAGCTCTCAAAAAATCCACAATTGGTCTAACTGCAATGCTTCGATATCGCCTTCGGGTTGTGGAGGTCAGACGGCAGTCGCTTCACGGAAAATATCGAAGTTTAGCCAAAATCAGCAGTTAGACTGGTAAAGCGGACCCCAGACTCCTAAGCTGAAAAACCTCGGATGCGACTGGAGTTAACGCTGAGATGATGATGATGATACTTACGGTGAAATCACAAACTTAGTTCAGAAAATATTTAGTAAAATTTTTTCAAAAACTTTTCAACCGTTTTTGAAAAATATTGAAAAATAATTTCTGAACTAAGTTTGGCTTAGAAAGTCTTTATATAGTACCTAAAACTTTCAAGATTTTTTCTTTTTTTTAAACTTATGGTACAAAAGTTAGAGGGGGACACTATTTTTGCTTTTGGAGCGATTATCCGAAAATATTAACAACATCAAAGCGGCCGCTTTGCAAGGAGGCGCGGGTTCGTTCCCCGCGCAGTGCAAATATTTCTATGCATGAATATGAGTATTTGCACTGGTCTGGTCGTGCCTCAGAAAGCACGTTAAGCCTTTGGTCCCGGTTCCCATACGAAAATCTAATGGCAGTCGTTACTGATTGTTGGAGCCCTCAAAAGTCCTACATTTGGTCTAACTGCAATGCTTCGATATCGTCTTCGGGTTGTGGAGGTCAGACGGCAGTCGCTTCATGGAAAATATCGAAGTTTAGCCAAAATCAGCAGTTAGACTAGTAAAGCGGACCCCAGACTCCTAAGCTGAAAAAGTTTCGGATGCTGCTGGGATTAACGCTGAGATGATGATGATACTTACGGTTATATCACAAACTTAGTTCAGAAAATATTTTGCAAATTTTTTTCAAAAACGTATCAACCGTTTTTGAAAAAATTTGAATAATAATTTCTGAACTAAGTTTGCCTTAGAAAGTCTTTATGAAGTGCCTACTACATTCGAGATTTTTTTCTTTTTTTTTAAACTTATGGTACAAAAATTAGAGGGGGACACTTTTTTGCTTTTGGAGCTATTATCCGAAAATATTAACAACATCAAAGAATGATTTACCTCTATTCAATTTAAAAACTTACCTATTCAACAATATATCATATCTTAGGGTGGAAATAAAAGAATAATCACTCCCCTTTTTACATGAAAGTACTGTAATAAAAGAAATTCCGCTTTTATTTTTGCACTTTGTCAGCGTGATTGATATACATGTCGGAGATAGCGACGGCTGAGCGGTAGGGTCGACAGCATCCTGGTGTGGTGGTACAGGTTCTATTTCGTAGGTGAGTTTTGAATTGAAGCACGACGTGTAGATATACCCTCCAATCTTCATAATAACAATTTGAATAGACAAACCGACAGTTTCGGTTCGGAGAAGTGCTTTGGTCCGCGTCTCGATGCAAAAGTGACCATTCGACGAACCCCACTTTCCAAAGCAACTCTGTCCATGTGACGCCATCACAAAATAACTTCACAAGCGTTCGCCCCTCTACTACGTAAATCAAATCAGCAACTTCTATTAAAATTATATCGACGATCTCCGACACGGCCAGCCTGACGATTTGCACGTCCTCGTGCATCATCATCATCACCATCATCATCCCAGCGCCAATCCAAGTCGCATCCGAAGCTCCCTCAGCCCCGGAGTCCGGGATCCGCTTCACGAGGCCAACCGCCGATTCCGGCCAAACTTCGATATTTCCCGTTGCACGTCCTCGTGCATGTCTGTAACAAATTAAAAAAAAAAACACAGAAAACCGACTTTGAAGCATTTTTGAGAGCTCGGCCAACCTGACCGTGACACGTCACGTTTAGTTACATTGACTATTAGAAAACCAAACTTAAGTAATTATTTTAACAAATTAAACACAAAAGCTTCCTTCAAGCCACATAATTATCAAATTTCAAAAAGAAAACACAAAAGGTTCCTCCAAGCCTCAAATATGAAATCAAAATCTCATCAAAAAGAAAACACACCATGGTTCGCTACCACAGTAGCTAGTGACAACTCATAGTTGACACCCATATCGTCATCACCTCATGTGACACGACCAACTCTAGAGTCCACGACTCCCAGGTCAACACATGACCGTACA
Organism: Sesamia inferens; assembly: GCA_037179545.1. Classification (NCBI taxonomy): domain Eukaryota; kingdom Metazoa; phylum Arthropoda; class Insecta; order Lepidoptera; family Noctuidae; genus Sesamia; species Sesamia inferens. The sequence goes on along the minus strand of CM073935.1, from coordinate 5,976,042 downwards.
ACTAATAGTCTCCTCCGAGACCCAGGTCCCGCCACATCACTAGCTGCCCATCGCCCTCTGAACAACTCCTCACTGACTTGCAGTTACGACTACAGACTAGTGCATGCAGTGCGACCATGTCTACCAGAGTCCCCGCCACATCATTAGCTGCCTATCGCCCCCTGAACAACTCCTCACTGAGTTGCAGTTACGACTACAGACTAGTGCATGCAGTGCGACCATATCTACTAGTGTCCCCGCCACACCACTAGCTGCCCATCGCGCTCTGAACAACCCCACACTGGGTTGCAGTTACGACTACAGACTAGTGCGTGCAGCGCGACCACATAGCCATGATACGTGTTCTATTTGCTGGCGGAGGCACCCTCCTCACCATCTTCTACATTTTGAAAATCTAACTCAGCAGACATTACTTGGAAAAATCTTTCGTACCTATGCGTTCGTGGGGTACTTATAAGTTCTGTTTCCAATCAACGATTTCAATAGGTAACGATCGCCATTATCGTCATCAAACAACTCACCAATATTAAATTTCATTACTTTAGCTCATTTCTATCAAATTTAGATTTTTGTAAATAGCACTCATTTCTATGTTCGTAACCGCTTGTTCTCTTGAGAAGATTTAATAGTCTAGCCAGCTAGCCACACATACTATCAGAAGCTCAAGTGAGCTCGTAACTATAGGCCACAGTGAAATTTAGTTTTGAAATAAAGACAAACATCATAATTTTAAACCCCTGATTTAAAATTTCTAAGCCCATTATAACAAAGAATACGGGTAGTACAAGAAATAAAATTTGCAAATAACTCTTATTATCATGTCGCAAAGAAATTGTTCAGTACACAATACACTGGCCCAACCTTGTACACTGTATATATACTGGCGCATGTGTACATACACCAATGAAATTACAGATTGCTTGACAAGAGAACATTCGGCCACGGAATCAAAATAAAATTTGTACGACTCACCGGATTATGGCAATTTCCCGTAAACACCTGCCACTTGGCAGTTGTCAACCGTTGCACACCAGACATCTCTGAGCTCTCATAAAATCCCATTACGTTACCACAAACATTTTGGGTATTTTGAAACCTTCTCATTGCCTGCAGAGTAGATGCTGTCCTGAAATCTTCTCATCGCCTGCAGAGTAGAGGCTCAAGTCTTGAAACCTTGGGCGTTCAGCAAAACGCACGCAGCTCCAGCAGCGCCATACGCCATTGATGCGATTCACCAAGCAGCTAGAAGCGCGCTCCACAAGTTGACTACGAAACCCTAAAAAAACCAGCTAAGTGCGAGTTGGACTTGCGCAGGAAGGGTTCTATATTATCTTTAAAAATGAAAAAAAAAAATGTTTCTATTTCCATTATTAATATGGAGCAAAACACGGCATAAAAATGACGTTTGTTTATTGGGAGCCCCTTAAATATATTTTTTTATTTTTAGTATTTGTTGTTATAGCGGCAACAGAAATACATAATCTAAGTAAATTTCAACTGTCTAGCTATTACGGTTTATGAGATACAGCCTAGTGACAGACGGACGGACGGACAGACGGACAGCGAAGTCTCATGTCTATGTCCCTAAAAAGTCCCTAAACTAGTGCGCTTTACCATCAACGATTACGTCACTGCTTACCATCAGGCGGGATTACGGTCAAGCGCTGGTTTATAAATTAAAAAAAAAAAAGACTATCTAGTTTGAAAAAGCTACTGAAGTGTAAAGATGTTACAAACTAATCTATTATTTGGAAATAGGCTCATTTTCCTGTGTATTTTTTCAAGTTGAATATGAATTTATAAATATTTGGATCAAAATATTTTATTTCATTGCATAACTGAAGAAGTGTGTACTATAGAAACCCAGACCTCTGTACAACCCATCGGGGGAACAAGGCGTGATGTTTATTTTATCACTTGGGTGTCGTAAGAAGCGACTAAAGGAACTCTCACCAGGGAAGCGGGCAGCAGCGCTTGTCCTGTGGAATATCAAACTACTGCGATCCCCAACTCGCCTGACAAGCACGGGGACTATGGCAAACCTCTCAAAGCAATGAAATCCTTGGGGACCTCTATCGGCTGAAGAAGATGAAGAAGAAGAAGAAGAAGAACTGATACAAAGATACGAAAGACATCCAATCAACTTATAACACCTGTTATCTAAACTAGAAGCTACCGGTATTCGTGGCCATTCCCTAAAAATCTTCCAGGATTACTTACATGATAGGACCCAGTGCGTTAAAATTAACGATGTTATTAGTGACACCAAATTGTTGACCTATGGCGCTCCCCAGGGGTCGATCTTAGGACCTACCATATTTCTTATATATTAATAATTTATGTAAAATGTCTCTAACAAACTGTTCGATTTTTACTTACGCAGATGATACGGCACTGGTACTTCATAGTAGTAATTGGTCAGAGGTTATAAAATAAAACCGTTTAAAAATACGCGGAACACGCCCGAAACTCAGTGATGAAATGGTTGTCGAATAACATCTTGCCCTTGAATCTGAAAAAAACTGTATACTTACCTTTTTCCTTGCAATCTTCCAAACTCCCACCGCCTGACTCAATGGTGCTTAGAGCTCATACTTGCACACTTGGTATGTCTTCTTCACAATGTGGTTGTCCTCAACCCACTAGATCTGAGTCTGTCAAGTATCTCGGAGTCTATGTGGATAGTTCCTTGAGCTGGAAACCTGAAATTAGTGCTCTTATACCACGAGTCTGCAAATGTATATTTATTTTTTTTTAAATTAAGGCACTCTGCAGGCATAGCAACTTTAAAAACTGTTTATTATGCTTTATGCCAAAGTTTAATAAATTATTGCATAACTGTGTGTGGTGGAACGACCAAGACAACCCTGCTCCCTCTGGAACGAGCACAGAGAGCTGTCCTCAAAGTTATGACCTCGAAACCGTTTAGATACCCCACCACGTCACTTTACAATGAATGTCGGGTCCTCACGGTGAGGCAGCTCTTTGTTCTTGGCACATTTCTACGCAAGCATCCTTCGGTGGTATATAACGCAAATGCAACCAAAAAGCGCAGACACTATGAAGTATGCTCCACTCATGGATGTAGAACTGCCCTTGCTCACCGTCATTATGAAGTGCTGTCAAATCATATTTATCTATCTATCTATATATATAAAAGAAAGTCGTGTTAGTTACATCATTTATAACTGAAGAACGGCTATACCAATTTGGCTGAAAATTGGTAAGGAGGTAGCTAAGAACTGGACATAGGATACTTTCTATGCCGCTCCCCGTCGTTCCTGTGGGAATAAATGAGCTTCTTTGTTTCGACTTTTCCCACACTTTTATGCTACTCTGGTACCTTCCACGTCAAAAAAATATGCACAATAAACCTTCTTTCATGTATTATGATTATTTGATAATGATGAATGAATGAGGTTTATTGTTTCGACTTCTCCTACACTTTTGTGCTACCCTGGTACCTTCCACATCAAAAAATATGCACAATAAACCTTCTTTCATGTAATTATGATTATTTATTTGATAATGATGAATGAATGAGGTTTATTGTTTCGACTTCTCCTACAGTTTTGTGTTACCCTGTTACCTTGCACGTCCACAAACTATGCACAATAAAACCTCTTTCATGTATTAATTATGGTGATTTGATAATGATGAATGAGTTTTTTTATTGTTTCGATTTCTCCTACACTTTTGTGCTACCCTGGTACCTTACACGTCAAAAAATTTGTACAATAAACCTTCTTTCATGTATTACGATTATTTGATAATGATGAAAATGAGGTTTATTGTTTCGACTTCTCCTAAACTTTTGAGCTACCCTGGTACCTTGCACCTCCACAAAGTAGGAAACACGTGTCCAGTATTTTTAAGTTAATAATATTATGTACAAAATTTCAAAAAGATATAATGAAAAACCACAAAGTTATAAGCTTGCTATTCTACTTGGTTGTCCCAACAAAAATATGGTCAAAGATCCGCGGGCGAGCGAGCGCGGTGCGTTGACTTCTAGGGTCAGCTGTTGCGCGCGCGCAATACTATGATGTATCGTACGTAAGCTGCGTGACGCGCTCGGTGACTACACTGCAACAATTTCTAAATGTGTTTGGGACAAAATATAACATGGTGTAAAAATTATTGGAATCGATTCAGTTGCTTATTCACTATTTATATATAACTCAAGAACGGCTGAACCGATTTAGCTGAATATTGGTGGGAGGTAGCTAAGAACCCGTCCCCGTCGTTCCCGTGTGACGTGACATAAGACATGGTGTAACAAAACGCAACTGACATGGAATAACAATCCAACTCATTCAAAATGTAAGTCAGAAATTCATATATCAAAAATGGTATAACAAAAAGCAAATGACAGCTGAGCATATTTAAAAAAAAGTCTAATCGGTTGAAGCAATCGTTTAAAGCAAAGAATATAAATGCTCTCTGCTGGTTTAAAGTTTCTAATAAAAAACCACAAAGCCAACTTCAACTTCAAAATTTCTAATATTGTATTGCTGTGCCATTTATCATCAATAAAAATATCATGCCGTGACCAAGACCATCAAATCTTTCTCGACAAAGCGGTAATGCAAGAGTAAATCGAAACATTCTGAATGAAAGCACTGAAGAAGAGCAAGAAATTGCACGTGCAGAGCGCCGTTTTAGTATGACTCGACTTCGTGCTTCTCACTCACAAGAGCAAAGGGAGGCGGCAGTCCGTGAAACTGCTCCGTTGACAATGCGAAATCGGCGAACAAACCTCAGAGATCATCATCATCATCATCAATCTTTTTATCGTTCCACTGCTGGAGACAGGTCTCCTCTCATGCAGAGAAGGATTAAGCGTAATCACCACGCTTGCTCAATGCGGGGTGGCGATTTCAGACTTATAAAGTCCAGGTTTCCTCAAGATGTTTGCCTTCACCTTCAGTCATTGGTGTCTTAGATATACCTAGAGAGTACATATCACTTTAGAAAAGTTATATCGATACTTGCCTGACCTGGAATCGAACCCGTCATACAAGAGAGGCTGGTATTTTAATCACTAGGCCACCACGACATCTCAGAGATCAACAGCTAGATAATTTACGAAGCAAAGGTAGAAATTCATAATTTCTTTCACAAGGTGCTACAATAAATAAATGACAAATAAAAAAATCATGGATTTTTTACTTTTTCAATTAGGAACTGATTTCAATTAGAAATAATATTTTTTTTTATTTATTTACAATGTTCCTAATTGAAAAAGTAAAAATGTGATCATGTGATATTCATTGCCTTTAAGGCGGAACAAAGTTCGCCGGGTCAGCTAGTAATAAAATAAATAAAGTCCTGCATGTGTCATTGCTCCTATGTGCCGAAACAAATGTAAGACCGAGGTGACGAAGTGGTTAACTACTCAGAGTTATAATAATACTGAAGTATACTGATAGAATAATACTGATTTACTGCAGATCTCAATCGCTTAAAGTAAACGGGGTAATACAGTAGTATAATTATCTATCATTTAATACTATAATTACACTCACGCATAACCATATATTTACACACGATATGGTGGTATTGGTGGTGGTGGCATTTATACATAATTATGAAGCACACACACACATTATACTAATTTATTTATTTAATAACTTATTATTTGATGAAGATGTAAAAAATTAGTTTCAACATGTTAACCAGGTTGATACATAGGTACTTGGCTAGATAGTTCATTAATTTTAGTGACCTAATTTATGTTGTGCTTGACTAACATCTACTGTCACTTTTGGCTTAATTAGCAGGCGAGGTCCCTGGCACCCTAAACACAAGTTAAATCTTAAATTGGGTGCCAGAGATTATCTAAAACACTTGCGTTGTTATAAGTTTAGTGATTGATATATTTTTTTTATAAACTAGTGTACCAATGTCTTACAGGTAAATAATATATCATGCATTAAGTTTACGTTGTGCTTCAATTCAATAATCAACTTATTCTATCGATATTTTCATCGATAACATCCCATCACTATTTCTGCACTGTTCAATGACGATGCACCGGCGCTCCCTGGAGAAATGCACGTGTATCTGTATTCCTCTGCCAAGCTATTTACACAATTGTTTTGCTGATTTCGGAGCTCAGGGTCACATAGAGAAACAATGGCAAAAATCGAATTGATTGTAGCGATTTTCAAAGTATTTCTGGGAGATATTTTGGGCTAAATCTGTAACCCATTTTTGGTTAAAATTCCTAAAGACTAGTGTGTTTTTTAAAGATCAACTAGTGTTTGACCGTGATCGTCTGCTGGTACCTAAGAAGTGATGCACACTAGTTTATTAAGAGCATATTCACTCTAGCCTTGAAGACACTCAAATTGTAGTCCGACGGAAACACCGCCGCTGGCAAATTGTTCCAGACCCTCGATGTAAGCGGTATAAAGGAAGAGGCGAAACGCTTCGTCCGGATCGTATTGGTGTTAACAACGTAAGGGTGGAAACTCGCCGTATGACGGGTCATCCAATGGTGGAACGGAGATGAGGTAATTAAATCATGCAATTTCCGCGCACACTCACCAAAATGCATCCTATAGAAGGAAAATCAACGGATAAACGGTCGCACTTTTTTTTCTGGATGGGAAATCGTCAAATGACCTCTCACGCTGGCGGAGCGGAAGGGTGTATCAGACTTTTACTGACTAAAACCCACCCGTGTTCCTTCACTGGCCCGTGCACCAGGGCAACGGTTTGTTTTTAAAACAACTCGCAACCCTGGCTCAGGATGCATCGGACTTCGTGGACCCCGTCACGATGTGCTGACATTTCTTTGAGGCGCGCGTGAAACACGACGCGCCGTCGACTCGGGCTTGATTCTGACCGCTCACCGCCAGCAAGCCCGCGCCTACGGTGTCCGGGAGTTCGATGTTGTCTCCCGACCAGCGCGTCTCCTGCAGTGGCTAGAGGTATGAAGGCGCTGGGATTCCCACTCCCTCACGCGCTCCGCCTCCTCCTTTGCCAGCATCACTGCGTCGCAGAAGGGGGTGACGGCCTGCCATGCACTCACTCCGGACCACGGCTTGGACCAGGTCCAGACGCGCGAGATCGCCGCCAACCGCCGCCACGAGAATACGGCAGTGCTCTGCTCAACCCGGGCTGACCTCCACCATATGCTTCACCGCATCCTCAGGGCGATCCACACAGTGGTGACATCCTAGCGTTGCCTCCTATGTTTTATTTGTCCTTAAATAAAAAATCTCTCTCCTACACCACTCCTAACCTTGCCTCCGCCTCACAGTTCCGACTCCGATAAATTAAATTTAAAAAGAAAGTACATATAACTTAGAAAAGTTCATGTTAATAAATATATCCCACACGAATTTTTATGCGGGTCTCCTCATTTGAAATTCCTGTATTTTCAAACGTGTTTTCGAAAATAAACCCTAAATTCCTTCAATTTGCAAGTCTAAGGCAGCTTCTACATGTCTGTATAACTTACTGTAAGCCCTAGGCGTTCTATTTCACGCCGCATCGGACAACGTTTTCAGCTCTCGATAATCCAGGCCGACATCTAGATTTTCTGTACCCGTGTATTTGAAACGATGAATCTTTAAAATATTCCCTTATTACGTATGCATTATTTCAGCGTGCCTTTTGACTGGAATCTCCTTTGTGTATGTAGACTCCACGAGGGTATACGGTAGTCTATTTACTCAAATATTGATTGATACGGTAGTTGTGTAACGCATTAACTGTAGCAACGAGGCTCTGTGGCTAAATAATAAATTCCGCATTGGCCGATTGATCAGGTTAAGTTACGTTCGCCGCAGTTGGTTTGTGGATGGGTGACGATATTTGAAAAATAAATACCGCAGCGTAGTTGAAGCCATTATCTGTACTAACGACACTAATTTGACAGGTATAATGTCAAATATCTACTTACTAACTGGAATTAAAATAATGAACTTTACTGCTTACTAGCTTTGCCCGACCTTTTCATTTAATAATAAAGTAATAATAAAAATATGTATTCACTTTAAAAACATGCATAAGTCCCCAGGATATAATAATATCCTTTGGACAGAGAGTCATTTTAAAAGACCAACTTATGCCTCCTAAGCTAGGACAAAAGCCTGTATTTTAGAAGCCAGGGTTCCTCAAGGTATGACATATAAATGGTATTAGATGAAGTGCAAGTAGTTATATGAACACGATATAAATTAAATATACAGTCTTAATTTAAATACAGGATTAGATAGTTACTTAAAGAGACAATCATAAATAAAAGTACTTGAGAGATAATGAACCATAGAAACTTTCTTGTTACTGTTCCAAATATCGTAATAAAACCAAATTATCGGCAGTATAACAGCATGGTTCCTGGCATCACAATTAAATGTAATCTAATTTGAAAAACTCAAATTACTCAGGTTCTCAAAGCCAAAACATTCAATAATGAAAACTTCCAAAGAAGTAAAAACAAAAATATTTTTCGCTCGAGGTCCATCTTAAAGGTGCAGTTCCATTGCTGTTTTCGGCAAAGCTATACTTTTGTGCCTTAGCCAGGTGTCATAATGTACGCGAAAGTCTTTTCGTCTGACTACAATTAAAGTGTCTTCAAGGCTAGAGTGAATAGGCCCACAATAAACTAGTGCACTTCACCACCAACGATTGCGTTACTGTTTACCATCAGGCGAGTCTGTAGTTAAGCACTAGTCTATAATATAATACAGAATAACTAGCAAATTGTACTTAAAAAAAAAATAGCTATTAGAATCGAAATTTTAAGTTCAGAGTCTCAAACCATGTCATAAAATCATATTTTCAGTTTGCACGTCGTTGTCCTTACTTTGTACCCTATACCCCTGTGACATATGTGATGTATCTCTTAATTTTATTTATTGAGAGTTATCGCATCTCTTTGTAAAAGTCAGGAGCTTTTCATTTTAATTATCATAAACTAGTGCTTGACCGCAATCCCACCTGATTGTAAGCAGTGATGCAATCGTTGATGGTAAAGCGCGCTAGTTTATTAAGAGCCCATTCTCTCAAAGAGTGAATAGGTAGGAAAACGGCAGTTGAGCGAGGTGATACAATGTTTAACCCAACAACACGACCAACGATGTTGCGCAAGAGGGAGAATGATCTGGAGACCCTCCACGACCAAACTCCCAACACAACAACATTAGGCACATCGTACCCGGCACACATTGCAACACAACTGCTCAGACCCGTCCTGCCACCAGACATCATGCCAGTGGGTGGTTACTCCTGCCGGCAGTCGATGTTATGGCCTACTACCGAGAAAACTAAAAACACACTGAAACTTTGTTACGATCTATTTAATAATCAACTGATTCTATCGACATTTTCATCGATAACATTCCATCACTATTATCGCACTGTTCGATGACGATGCACCGGTGATCCCTAGAGAGAGAGAGAGAATGTGTGTACGAACAAAATGAACAAGCGCAAAGAATCCGTATAACCTCTCCGAGCACATCCCATGGTCTAACCAACCTATGATGTTTCCAGTGGAGGAGGCCAGCGTCCCAGTGGCCTCCTTTCTGTGTGTGGGAGGGGGCTGTAATCACACCACGTCGGCCCACTGTGGTTTGATAGATACCACGTCATCGATTTTTTTGTTTCTATGACTTCTCACGATATTTTCTTTCGCCGTTTTGAGATCAATGATGATGTATTACTAGTATAGTATTTAATTATCGCTTCCTACGACCCCACGACCTACGACGCAAAACCACTTCTATCATCACCACTGGGCTACCCTGCGCAATGCGCATATCCCCCGTAACAGTGGTAACACGCCTTTGTTTCCGTCATAACTTTTACACAATTAAGTTTTAATTTCTAGTTACGAACTAATTTATTGGAACCCCGAAGTTTTCTTTTAATTTTCGAGCGAAGTGCATTGCGTTATAGTGAAGAAAAATGGTGTTTTTTTTTTTTTTTATTATTATTAAAGTATAAACCAGCGCTTGACCGCAATCCTGCCTGATGGTAAGCAGTGACGCAATCGTTGATGGTAAAGCGCACTAGTTTATTAAGAGCCTATTCACTCTAGCCTTGAAGACACTCAAATTGTAGTCCGACGGAAACACCGCCGCCGGCAGATTGTTCCAGTCCCTCGATGTACGCGGTATAAAGGAGGAGGCGAAACGCTTCGTCCGGATCGTAGAGGTGTTAACAACATAAGGGTGGAAACTCGCCGTACGACGGGTCGTCCGATGGTGGAACGGACCAAATGTGGCTGCAGTACTCCACACACGAACGGACCTGTGTTTTGTACAACATTAGAAGCTGCCCTGGTGTGAAGTACTGCCGGACCTTTGCGATTACACCAAGTTTTCTGGCAGCCACCTTGGCCTTGGACCCAATGAACCGCTCAAAGTTTAAGTTCGAGGAAATCTCAATACCCAAAAGCTGAAGGCGGTCGGTACACTCCAAGTGTGCGTGTCAGACATGCAGGACCATTTAGTGGACGTATGCGGTTGCACTCTGCACGTTCTGATGCACACTCTGTTGCTGGGTTGGTGGTAATAAGTTAGACTTCGGTGTGTAGACTTACTTGGTTTATATTCTTCAAATTATTAGCGGAGTCACTATTTAACTTATACTACTATTGATTTTAACTATTACTTCTTGACTGTTGATTCTGTAGAGATCTTGTAGGGATCTTGCTGTTGATCTGTGCTGTAGCTATTGACTTCTCGAAGATGAAGATGAATGTGTCTTGTTACTGTAGCTGTAGACTCCCCAATGGTGAAGATGAATGTGTTTCACTGTAGCTATCGACTCCTTGAAGATGAAGATGAATGTGTGTCTTCTTAATGTAGCTGTAGACTCCCCAATGGTGAAGATGAATGTGTGTTGATGCTCAAACGTGGGGCCTTTTTATACTGTGACAAGGGCGCAAACTGTGGGAAGGGACGAGATCGTCGGGTTTCACCAGCCATTGTCTTACGCACGTTTTTGGGCTGCATCCTAAACCTGAGGGTCTGCACTTTATAACGTCCATTACAAGGGGTCATTTTATTGCGCCTATCCCAAGGAACCAAGGACAAGGGATTTTATGGCGCCCACCTTTTTGGTGTTGTTATGTTCAGCCAGATGTGGGACAACTATTTCTAATTTTATAATTTTATGTCGGCTGCATTTTATGACAAGGGAACACTTTATGACGGTTAACTTTTGTCACTGATATTTTACCAAATGTTCCCAGTCATTCCTATCATAATTGCCGCCTTGCCAGATGTGTACAACCATTCCTATCACAATGAATGATCGTCCATCTTACGCTTTCTAAATTCTTACGCACAAATGTTCTTTTCTAAGTAATTACAATACCGTCTACTATACTGTATACACTGTTCGTAACACTATTCGTAATCAGTTCCTATATACTATTTAAAACTATTCGTCCCGCACATCACTCCCGCCGTGCGACCGCGTCGCAGCTATCTCCGGTGCGGGTTTGTCTTCCGTTTGGAGAGGCAGGACTACTAGCTTCCTCACCGGCCGTCGTAGCACACCTCCCTTAGTTCGGACGTCCACTGTTCGCACGATGTCGTCGGGGCCCGGATACGTCGCTATGACTCTGCCACGCGGCCATATATTGCGCGGCAGATTGGGGTCGACGACCTGTACCATGTCGTCGACTTGTATCTTCGGTCCTCTTCCATGCGGCTCCCGCCGGTGTTGCAACTCCGGCAGGTACTCCTGGATCCAGCGCTTCCAGAAAAGGTCGGCAAGCCTCTGTGCTGCTCGCCAACTGGATCTCGATGCGGCGTCTTTTTCGTCGAATGTGCCGGGTTGAGGCACTCGTCCCGAGCTTCCCAATAAGAAGTGGTTCGGAGTCAGGGCTTCTGGGTCCTCTGCACTGACTGACACATGCGTCAGAGGGCGGCTGTTGATGGTGTATTCCACCTCTGCGAGTAAGGTGCTGAGTACTTCCTCTGTAGGGTGACGCTCATGTAGCGTTGCGGCCAGTGCGGTCTTCACTGAACGGACCATACGTTCCCAGGCTCCTCCCATGAATGGAGCGCCCGGTGGAATGTAGCGCCATGCGATGGTTCGCTTTGCGGCTTCCTCAGCTGTTGCCTCGTCGATCGCCCGTCGAAGTTCTCTGTCAGCGGCTTTGAGGTTGGTCCCATTATCAGACCATATCTCCGTGGGGCATCCTCGTCGGGCTATCATCCTTCTGACAGCCATGATCGCGGAGTCGGCGGTGAGAGAGCTGGCCATCTCCAAGTGTATGGCTCGCGTGGTGAGGCATGTGAACAGCGCCACATACCGCTTCTGTCGTGCGCGTCCGACGGTCACTGACAGCGGCCCAAAATAATCGACTCCTGTATAAGTGAAGGGTCGTTTGTGATGCGCCAGGCGACACGATGGCAGGTCTCCTGTTCGTGGGTGTGGAGGCGCCTGTGTCCTTATCCTGCACAATAGACATCTCTTCAGCAGCGCTCTTGTAGTGGGCCGCAATCGCAGCACCCAGTACTGTTGCCTGCACTCGTTTACCGTTGCCTCTACGCCTGCGGTGGATTGACTCTATCCACAGTTTGACCGTAGGGTGATCCCCGTCGAGTACCAGCGGCGCTTTAAACCCTTCCGTCATGTCTTGGACAGCTTGGATTCGGCTCCTGAGTCTTATGGCGTCATTCACATACTCGACGCTCAGCTGTTGCAAACGACTTTCTTTGTTGACGGGCTCTGTTCCTCTGGGTCGGTGTTCGGTCTCTTGGGGTTGATGCAGAGCGCGTCCATCTCAAAATACTGTTTCACGAGCATCTCCAGACTGTCTTCTGGTTTCTGAGTGACATGAGACACAAAGTCGATATTGTGCCTGGAGGTCCGTGTCTGGCTGCCGTGGAGTACCCAGCCCAGTGGTGTGAGAGATGCCACTGGTTGGTTCCTATTGCCTCTTCTGACCTCCGATGTCAACAGGAGATGCCAGTTGTCTTGCCCAATCAGCACTTTAGGCTTGGCATTGGTGTACGTGAGGTAGTCGCGGATGTCTGCCAGGTGCTTGCATCCCGTTACTATTTCTGTCGGCACCCGCTGAGACGAAACATGCAAGTTCTTCACCGTGCGTGCATGAACTTGTTCTTCGTACCCCTTGAGCCCTTTCAACTTGATACTAACTCGACGCGAATTTGATTCAGAAGCCTTCAGATCGTTGATGGTTTCTATTTTCAGTGGATCGACGGGGCCTGTTGCTCCGATGCTGTTTGCCACGCTATCGTCAACTAGCGTGACTGTTGACCCGTCGTCCATCAACGCGAAGGTGTCGACTGTACCCTTTGGACCCTTTATTTGGATCGGTAGGATTTTCAGGAACGACTGTTTCTTACTCTCGGCCCAGGCTGAATTGATGATTTCTGTAGCTTCCTTCGATGCTTCTTCTTTAGTCTCCTTCTTCTTAGTGTGATGTAACAGCTTATGATGTGAAAATCTGCATTGTTGACACCACACTCACGAGGACGACAACTGTGAGTCTTGTTTCTGTATCGAAGACATCTGAAGCATAGGCGTTTGGACTTGGCTGCGTCCCATCTGCCATTTTCATCTAACTTCCTGAATTGTTTGCAGTCGATCACTGTATGACCGCTCTCGTTACAGACCGGACACTTCGACGTATTCGTCTTTTCTGTTACGTTGTGGACCTTCTGTGTTCTCTTCTGTTGAATGGCCGCTGCACCTGTATTTAGTTGTTCGGGTACAGCGTACGGTGCGCACAAGTCTGCTTCTCTTCTGAGGAACTTCTCTAGCTTCACTAGGTCAGGATCTTCCCTCGGTTGGACGTACGAGAAATCGTAGTATCTGTAGCGAAGCGTAGGCGTCAGCTTGTCTACGACGGTCTTTGACACTTCTGGGTTGTACAGATAGTGTATACAGCCTAGAGTTTTCAGTGTCGCTACGATGTTGGACACTTTTGTTGCGAAGATGCAGATGTCGCGCGGTGATTCGGTGAGGCGTGGTAGGGCACGGAGCGCGTCCATTTCCATCATGGCGATGGATTCCGGTCTGCCGAATCTTGACTCTAATGCCTTCATTATGTCTGCTGGATCCGTGTTGGTAATCAGCAAAGAGTCCACTGCTTCTTTCGCTTTGCCTTTCAGTGTTCTTCGTAGCCTGTTTGTGTTTTCAATCGGCGTGTATATATTTTCTGTTTCGTAGTAAGCGGCGCGGAACGGTAACCACTCTTGATGTGATCCACTAAACGACGGTAGCTCTACGGATCTCGGTCGTTGAGCTGAGTTGAAGGCACTTGTGATTGCGTCGGCGAGCGCGGCGAGGTCGGATTGACCTCCCGCCGGTAACTGTAGTACGTTATGTACTTGACGCTTCTGTTCTGTACTGGCTGGGACGCTATTCTCTATGCGCGTGATCACCGGTTCTGCTGTAGGTTGTTTCTGTTGTACGGCAACCACGGGCGTTCTGTTCTGTTGGTCCTCTAGCCAGTTGTCTACTCTTCGATCTGTTTCTTCCTTAGAGTAGATGGAGACATCATCTTCTTCATTGTCGGAGTCTTCATGTTCCAAAGTAGCTAAGCGTGCGGCGGCTAGCTCCACTTGCAGTCGCAGTAAGTCTTCCTTTGCCTTCGCCAACTTGTATGCCTTTGATTTACTGTAGGTCGATCCCCCCGCGCCCTTCCTAGCGGGGGTGCGGGGGTCTTGTAGTCCGCTCGGCAGTGGCAAACCATCTGTATTCTTGACCCGCTTTACTGTTGATTTTTCTATTGCGGGTCGTGTTCCTTTGTTGCTGTGGCACACAGTTGTAGGTGGGTTCATCGTTGTAGCTGTTGACTGTATCACGGAGAGAGTAGTAGCAGCGGCGGCGACAACAGCGGGGGGCGACACAGCGGGCGGGGCGGCGGCGGCGGCGGGCATTGATACGGCGGAGATCCCTGTGGCTGTCGAGGTACCAGTATATTCCGTGGTACCCGTTTCTGTCGTCTCCCTCGTGGTCGCTGTCCCTGTGGTAGCCGTCCCGGTAGTAACTGTTCCGGTTTCTGTGCACGTTCCCGTTGTTGATTTGCTAGCGGCTTTTCCCTCTGATCGTGTGACCGGCATATTGTTTATCGATAGCCGTCAGTCTACGACGCGAACTTATCTTGTGGCGAGGACTTGAGAGTCTTCACGTTTCTTCTAGCTGGATGCGTTCTTCACTTATTTTCCACTTATCCGGATATCGAAGGACCAAATTATATGTGCGTGTATCCTTTGGTAAAATATCAGTGACAAAAGTTCCCAGTCATTCCTATCATAATTGCCGCCTTGCCAGATGTGTACAACCATTCCTATCACAATGAATGATCGTCCATCTTACGCTTTCTAAATTCTTACGCACAAATGTTCTTTTCTAAGTAATTACAATACCATCTACTATACTGTATACACTGTTCGTAACACTATTCGTAATCAGTTCCTATATACTATTTAAAACTATTCGTCCCGCACACCAAGGATACATTCCGAAAAGTAGGAGCCAAGGTGAACGGGCTCCTTTTGGCGGTGAAAAGACACGCCTGCGTTTTGGCGGCATTGAATGCTACAAGATTGGCATTGCCCCATTCGGAGACTGCCTGAAGTGCAACACTCGTTCGCTCTACCATGGCCTCTCTTTCGGACCGGATTGATTCCCTACTAGCCCGAGCATCCGGCAGGTATCTCACCACAACTGTGCTGTCATCTGCATACCCATAGATACCGGGCATCAGCAGATCGTTAATATGCAGCAGAAACAGAGTTGCAGAGAGAACAGACCCCTGAGGAACACCGGCATTAGTCGACATGGGCTCAGATGAGCATCCGTCGACAACAACTCGGAGGGACCGTTCAGTCAGGAAGTCTTTTACCCAGCCAGTCAGGCTAGGGGAAATGCCGTACGCTGGAAGCTTACTCAAAAGGCCAGCGTGCCATACCCGGTCGAAGGCCTTCGAGACATCAAGGGAGACAGCAATTGCTTCCCCATTCCTCTCGAGTGCCACGCCCCACATGTGAGTGGCATACACTAGTAGGTCCCCAGTTGACCGATTGCGGCGAAACCCGTACTGTCGGTCACTGAGGAGATCGTTACCTTCCAGGTATGCCAAAAGGCGCGAGTTCAATACACGCTCCATAATTTTGCAAAGTATGGAGGTGATCGAAATCGGCCGATAGTTGTTAGGATCGGCACGACTACCCTTTTTGGGCACGGGCTGCACGTTGGCAAGCTTCCAGGACTTGGGCACTATACCAGTGTCCGTAATATTGCAGACTAGGCCGTAGGATCGTCAGCGTTAGGTCGGAAATTGCTGCGACTTTCTTGTAGACAAAGTAATCTAAATTTAAGTACAGTGCATATTTTTCTTTATAATTAATACTCAATACTCAATATCTTTATTGCTTTACCATAAGTTCATATAAGGGTGGTAACAATTTATGAGAGATCAATTATGGACCCTGTAGGGCACAGCAAAATAGGGTAACAGGAGAGAGGAAACTCTGTTTGAATATCTTAAAATAATATAATTATATTGCAATTTAATTTAATAATAAATAAAATATATACGGAGATTATTAGCATCATTTTACTTAATCTACAATTTATAAATTATTTTATCTTTGGTATCTGACTAATTTTACTTAATTTATTTATTTCCTTATTTGTATATTTGTGTTTAAATTATGAATAATTATAACGTTTCAGACGGTATTGTAGTATGTTTAAGATAAGTATAATTAATTATATATTTCATTTTAATTTCAATTCTTTGTTTCATTTATAGTGTAGTAACATTTGTTTATTAGATTTTTTTTTAAATTTATTTATAAATATATTTAACTATTCTTCTTCCTTTATTGTGTCCGGTAATTTATTATATATTTTATTTGACATTACGTAGGGGCTTGTAGAATGTAGTTTCAGTTTGGATGTTGGTATATTTAATTCACTAGCAGCCGCCAGCGACTTCGTTCGCGTGAAGTTTGTTATGCTTCGCTCCTATTTGTTTCAGCGTGATGTTATATAGCCTAAAAGCCTTCCTGGATTAATGGGCTATCCGACGCAAAAAAAAAAATCAAATCGGACTTGTAGTTCCTGAGATTATCGCGTTCAAATAAACAAAGAAACAAACTCTTCAGCTCTATATTATATTAGTATAGATTAAGAAAGGGGCAGTAGATGAATATACGTAAAGTAAAAGTATCTAAAAAAAAAAAAAAAAAAACTAAAAAAATGTTTAGTCATCGTAGCGCACGCACGCACGGACGCACGTTTTTACTCACGCACATACACTCATCAACAGCAAAAAATACCAAAAAATAAAATTGAAGTATCAGTATATACCTTCAAAATAATAATACTTTTTATCTACTCTCATATCAAAAAATTAAAAATATAAAACTAAAAAGGAGTTTATATTGACGTACTTTACCCATAGTATATCGAAAGGAAATTAAAAAATTAAATTATAACATTATTTCTCTAACAAAATAATGTTATAACAAATTTTTAAGCTATTGCATAGCTTCTATCGCGGGCCTTGAGTGCGGGGACCGAATCCAGAAATTCCGTAACGAAAAAACCTCACGCTCCCCACTCCGACGGGCACGGAGGTGTGGCTTGAAGGCCGTACATCGTCTAACGTCGTTTCAGTTCGGCAGTCTTCGGCACGGTATGTTTGTGTGCGTGCGACTACATCTTTTGAAAACAATTTATAGATTTTCAAAAAGAGCATGCATATTGCAGGGCGCGAACTCAGTTCTACGCACTCGCCATGTTACTGATAGTCGCGATGTGCTAAACTTGCGATTAATTCTCTCTCTGAAATAGGTCTTCTATAGAGATATGTCATAGACGTCATCGACGTTGTCATGGCTACCTTAAAAACTTTTCATATAATTAATTATTAAGTACTTTTATTCAAATTAATTTAGTAGTGTTTTTATAAAATAGCTTTTTTTTAAACGGAAAAGCTAAGATCAATGTCACGCTAATTTTTCATTGGACTTTTAAATTATTTATAGTGTTGTTTACTAAATAAAAGCGCGTGATTTTATAGAGTAAAAAGTGCTCACGCGGCCGTTTTTTCAACTGTGATTGGCGATATCCGCCATTATTGTGAAATATTTTTTTAAAGAATTTCTATAATTTGTTACACGTGTTATTGGCAAAATTGTGGTATCTATCCACAGGGACCAGATCAAGAGTTGAAGTTGAAGTTTTTATTAAATAAAATATTACAGAAAGATGTCGGTGAACAATGTTAATACGAGTACATTTAAGTGTACGAGTTGTAATATTGTTATCTCCGAAACGAAACAACGAAAGTTTAATAAAAATATGCTCGTCGGCTTTTTCTGAGGAAGACATTGATGAGGCAAAAAAGTTATTGTTTGTTTCTACGAAGACAAGACAAAAACATGTATCGAGGCGTAAGAACAAAAAGCAGAAAGACGTAAAATATACGATTACAGTTCATCGCACTTTACTGGAGTACACTGAAGAAGGCTCGAAAATACTTGGTACAAATGGTAATAAATTTCCACTTATCTTGGCTGGCGATTTCAACATTAACTTCGCTGATAAAAAATCAGAGCGGTTGATAACTTTTCTATCAAAAACATTGAATTTGAAAATGAATAATGATCCACAAGAGTCCACAACAAAATATGGGACCACCATTGACGCGGTATTTTCTAGGTATTTAGAGGATATTAAGTCGCAAACTTATGTTTCTTATTTCAGTTATCATAAACCTATAGTTTCAATGATAAATATTCCTGAATAACCAACAGCTACTGTAAGGTAATAAAACCAACATGTATTGTAAAATAATAAAAATATTTTAAATAATATTAACTTTTTATTTATTTAATAAAAGAAAAATTTGTTTTCTTATCGGTCACCACGCTCAAAAAGTGTAACTTGAATTAATATCAAAGAAAAAGAAATACTGCATAAATAAAATAAAAAATAATTATAATTGCATAAATTGATACAAAATGCTATGCAATAGCTTTACCGCGGCAGTCCCCGAGTGCCACACGTCTTTTTTTTTTCATTACCGTACAGATTACAAACCATAGATAGCACTATTTCATTTTTTTATCTGTGGCTGCGCGCGCTTTGGCGCGTGCGTTTTGATGCAGGGTGCAGAATTTTGGCGCCAAATACGTTTCTTTGCATTGCGAGTCGTTGTTGTGTCTCGCTGGACACATAATTGATTATTATTGTTTCTTAAAATGTATGAGATTAGATAGTGCATGAAACTGTACATAATTAGGTATTACACACTCGTGTGATACTATTAACTACTATTACTACTAAACTATTAGTAGTAACTACTAGTATTACTTACTAAAAACTCGCTTCGCTCGTTTTTTAAACTCACACTCGTGCATAATATCCCTCATTATGTAACAGTTTCATAAACTACTATCACTAAATGCATATAAATGTATATAATGTCTGTTCAGGCTAAGAGTCGTTCAGGATCGACTTTGATGGCAGTCTTTCACTTGCAGATAGGTGATTTTATAAGGATTAATATAGGCAACTTTTATTTCAGAAAACGATTATGGGTTCCATGCAAAAAAAAATAAAAAATAAACAATACCTATTTCATAAAGGTATTGTTTATTTTTTGATTACGTTTCCTCTGAATAATACTATTCGCTCAAAGCACAGTATATTGTCATATGTAGGTACAAAATTGATGTATTCCTTTTGATGCTTTCAATACGAAATAGGAGAAAAAATAATTTCCGCCAGCCATCTTTTATCCTATAAAAAGATTTGTGACTTTCAACATTCATTTTTTTACGTACTTTGTATCCAAGTCACAACGATCCTGTATCAAATACAATATCTTCTCTAGTTACAAATGTTCGAGGAAAAATGAAGCATATTCCGATTTTATTTACGTTTTTCAATTTAAAGATATAACAATTTTATTTTAATGACCATTAGGTTGATTTCAGAGTGACTATCACTATAGAAAAAAAAAGACGTGTGGCACTCGGGGACTGCCGCGGTAAAGCTATTGCATAGCATTTTGTATCAATTTATGCAATTATATTTATTTATTTAATTTTATTTATGCAGTATTTCTTTTTCTTTGATATTAATTCAAGTTACACTTTTTGAGCGTGGTGACCGATAAGAACTCACTCGAGTCAGTAAGCATGTAAAATGAGAAAACTAACATAGAACGATCCGTGTGAGAACTAAACGATCACTATTACACAACAACACTGATACCTTTGAGAAAGCGGACTTCCTCTACAATAGGGCAATTCCTCCGTAAGGTCTGTCTATGCTATTACTTATAATCTCTGTCATTGTGTGCTGTTTCTGTGCAATCGCAAGACCGGCCGGGCACTGAGGGGCAGGCAAGACAGCTATAGTATCCTTATGACTCCACCAACTGGTATTTCGTTGACTCGGAAACGGCGCACAGGGAGCACCACGAAATATACTCAAAGACTCCGAGGTTCTTTTTCCATATACCCCACTGTTTTGTCGTGGTGGCCTAGTGGTTAAAAGACCAGCCTCTCAAGTATGAGTGCGCGGGTTCGATTCCAGGTCAGGCAAGTACCAATGTAACTTTTCTAAAGTTATATGTACTTTCTAAGTATATCTTGGACACCAATGACTGAAGGCGAAGGAAAACATCTTGAGGAAACCTGGGCTTTATAAGTCTGATATCGCCGACCCGCATTGAGCAAGCGTGGTGATTACGCTCAATCCTTCTCTGTATGAGAGGAGATCTGTGCCCAGCAGTGGGACGATAAAAAGGTTGTTGATGTCGAATTAATTGTTATCAATTTAATATTTTCGAGCTGATCTTTAGTAACATAATCACTTCTGATTGCGTTAACATCTTACCGTAGAATTAATAAATCCTTCATCAACTTCTTTACGTACGTTCTACGTAGTCAAAGCAAACTGGTGGCAATTTGTGAAGGTCATATGCCACAAAAACTGGGATTGTTCGGGATCCGTGATTTTAAACACCGTAATCGTATATTTTAGGTCTTTCTGCTTTTTGTTCTTACGCCTCGATAAATGTTTTTGTCTTGTCTTCGTAGAAACAAACAATAACTTTTTTGCCTCATCAATGTCTTCCTCAGAAAAAGCCGACGAGCATATTTTTATTAAACTTTCGTTGTTTCGTTTCGGAGATAACAATATTACAACTCGTACACTTAAATGTACTCGCATTAACATTGTTCACCGACATCTTTCTGTAATATTTTATTTAATAAAAACTTCAACTTCAACTCTTGATCTGGTCCCTGTGGATAGATACCACAATTTTTCCAATAACACGTGTAACAAATTATAGAAATTCTTTAAAAAAATATTTCACAATAATGGCGGATATCGCCAATAACAGTTGAAAAAACGGCCGCGTGAGCACTTTTTACTCTATAAAATCACGCGCTTTTATTTAGTAAACAACACTATAAATAATTTAAAAGTCCAATGAAAAATTAGCGTGACATTCATCTTAGCTTTTCCGTTAAAAAAAAAGCTATTTTATAAAAACACTACTAATTTAATTTGAATAAAAGTACTTAATAATTAATTATATGAAAAGTTTTTAAGGTAGCCATGACAACGTCGATGACGTCTATGACATATCTCTATAGAAGACCTATTTCAGAGAGAAAATTAATCGCAAGTTTAGCACATCGCGACTATCAGTAACATGGCAAGTGTGTAGAATTGAGTTCGCGCCCTGCAATATGCATGCTCTTTTTGAAAATCTGTAAATTGTTTTCAAAAGATGTAGTCGCACGCACACAAACATACCGTGCCGAAGACTGCCGAACTGAAACGACGTTAGACGATGTACGGCCTTCAAGCCACACCTCCGTGCCCGTCGGAGTGGGGAGCGTGAGGTTTTTTCGTTACGGAATTTCTGGATTCGGTCCCCGCGCTCAAGGCCCGCGATAGAAGCTATGCAATAGTTTAAAAATAGTAGCTAAACTGAACTGTATTAGTTATGTAGGAATTAGATTCAGAATAAGCAACTGAATTGGATTCCAATCATTTTTACACATGTTATACAGTATGTTAAGAAAACCCTGTCCGACCTATAAGGATAATAAAGGTTAGGTAAACACATGACCAAATATAATATAAAATTTTACGTAATCATCATAGTACCAATACAAATGAATTTTGAAATAATCTTTTTTTCCCGCGAATTGATTTAAAAAAAAGTGACAACACTGGTATTATTATGAGCGAATAGCGATGCGACCACGTGCCACGTGCCCTGCCGCCCGCCGCCCGCGGAAGGGTGAACGCACATTTATTAAGTTACCTACCACTTTTTGCGAAATAATATTTATTTTTTTAGGGTTTTTTTTTTTAAGTTTAGCCCGGTTTTGTATCCATTAGTAGAATCAGTTATCGATACCTAACAACACCTTCACGGGTCGGACAGGGTTTTCTTAACATACTGTATTTTTTCCCTTGTGGTTACGGAGCACACAAAACAGTTCACGGCAGATCGTGGTACTGGGCGTGCGTACACAGAGAGACAGTGCCCCACTCTGTGCAGGGGTGGATTCTGAAGGCCTCTGCGTATACATTACCTGCGTGTACCGCTGCAAACGCGACACCCCGCAATTTTTAAATCTGTAATATGTTCGAAAATACTCATTTAAATCATATGCTGTAGCGATATAGATCTATATCTAAATCAATAATGTATTTAAGGTATTAAATTGGATAAGGATTACTGCTGTATTGGTTAAAATCGCTTCGAAAATTAGCCAGTGTTTGTGGTAAACAGTAAATGACATATACCATCGCAGAATTTTTATAGGCCTTTTCAATGTGTACAATATTTACTACATTATTTTGATAAATCTCGTAGGGTTCAGCCTGCGTTTCATTGCAAACGCAGAAAAAAAATATTTTTTTACGACATCACATTAGAAACCTCAAAAATAATAGTATTACTCCACAATTTAATGGATGTCATTATACATATAAACCTTCCTCTTTGATCACTCTATCTATTAAAAAACCGCATCAAAATCCGTTGCGTAGTTTTAAAGAATTAATCATGCAAAGGGACATAGGGAAAGAGAAAGTGACTTTGTTTTAAAAAGGGTGTATCTGACATCGACGCACAAACGAGTACCATGGATCCAGTCCATGATTCTGAAACCGCAGTGGTGGAATTTTTCGTCGGGTTTTTCATGATTTAAAAAAATATATATGTAGTTTTTTACACTTTAGATCATTCATAATTGCTATACTTTTATAACCCAATTTGATTTTAAAGTAAACATTAATTAATTCGCTAACTGCACAAAAAATTGCAATGAAAACTAACCTCGAAAAACTATCCTATCAGCTGATTTAATAAGGTTCAACGTCATACCCACAAAACCGCACGGCGGCACACTTGCAACGTTCAAAGGCCGAGCCGACACTTTTTTCCGGGATTATGTAGCATTTCCTAGAAAAATATATTCGAAGACATGTGACATCTATCAACCCGCTCTGGTCTCGCGTGGTGAATTATGGCCATATTAAGAGCCACTCCCTCTTACAGACAAGCAGTGTATGTCCCATGTCGATTATGGAACAGACAAAACATTGTTTCACTCGTATATCTTAGACTGTGGACCATTTTAG
Source organism: Sesamia inferens (assembly GCA_037179545.1). Classification (NCBI taxonomy): domain Eukaryota; kingdom Metazoa; phylum Arthropoda; class Insecta; order Lepidoptera; family Noctuidae; genus Sesamia; species Sesamia inferens. The sequence continues at coordinate 5,952,399 of CM073935.1, read as the reverse complement.
ACCTTGGGCTTCTGACCGGTAGTCAGAAGTTCCAACGTCTAACTACCAATCTTACCGAAGGTGGGTATCGTGTTACCCAGTAAGTGTGTTCTGGAGGTCAGATGGGCAGCCGCTCCATAGTGTTCAACTGTATCCCGTTAGACTGGAAGCTGACCCAACATAATTGGGAAAAGACTAGGCAGAATGTAAACACTCTTGGATATAATTCATTTTATTGCATAAAGACCAAAAATTCTTACAGATCAGATTTTTACAGCTAAGGCTTAAAGAAATCTTGAAGTAATAAATAGGCCATTTTAAAAGACCCCTCTGTTCCCAAACGGCTTTGTCGTGAGGGCAAGGAGTCGGTAATAAATGAACTACTAACTAAAAATAATAGTGCTAGCTGGCATATGATAAATAATTTCATTGTTGTTCTGTTTTCTCGTGTTCATTACTGTACCTACATAATATTGTATAAAGTCATGCGTGTTTTTTTAATGAACAGACAGCTGTGCTACTGTGGAGTTTGTTAAAAGAAAGCACTAGGAAGTGGTGAAGGGCGGGCGTTTTGGGGGGACTGTCTTATTAATATTGATCTTATTTTATTTTACCTTGTAAGCAGTCATTGGTGTCCAAGGTATACATAGAAAGTACATATAACTTAAAAAAGTTACGTTGGTACTTGCCTGACCTGGAAACGAACCCGCACACTCATACTTGAGAGGCTGGTGTTTTAACCACAACTGTATCTGCATCTCCGTAGCCCCAATTCGTAACCACCAGAGCACAGAAAGAAAAATAATGGAAAATAATATTTAGATTAGTGCTAGTATAACGTTAGATGAGGAATTTCGACACAAAATAATGTTACCTATTGTTTGATATTGTTATTGGTATTTCCTTCGACAGTTGAACTGCGTTTCTTAGGCGCGATTTTCTGGGAAATTACATGTTGCACAAACAGAAAGGAAAAAAGGGAAAAGGACTGAATATAATATACAGCTACGCATTCTCCGTCTGATGATGGTTGCCTCCACAGTTGTTCACTGGTATCTTTGGTTGTGGGATCCAAGGGGTAATGATTGATTTAAAGGATGGTCAGACCCGCCGGCGGCGTCCGTTCTTGTTGTTGGTTTTGATGGTGATGTATTTTTCCAACCTGAGAGAGATTGGCTGTTGTTTTTTTTTGTAAGTTTTCTGGCTTAGTCTCTAGGCCTTTAAGCCTAGCCTATAGAATTAGGAATTGCATGGGAAGGAATCGGGAAATTTGAATGTGCTTGATGTAAGAATGGTTGCATGCTTTAACACCTATAACACATTCGGAATGAGACATTTAAACAACCTTTTTTACAGTAGGTTCAACCCTTGTCGACCGTTACTGCGTTTGTGGAATAATAAATAGTTGATGTAATAAATAGTTGGTATTGTAACCATTTTCTGTCTTTTATTCCTTACTAGCTTTCCGCCCGCGGCTTCGCTCGCGTGGAGATCGGTTATATCCCGCTTTTTAGATTTCCCCTGGGAATATCATTTTTTTCGGGATAAAAAGTAGCCCATTATTTAATCCGGTCCTTTAAGTTTACGTTTGAAAAATTTCAAAGCAATCGGTTCAATAGTTACTGCGTGAAAGCGGAACAAACAAACTCACTTTCCCATTTATAATATTAGTAAGGATGCCTACTGAATAGAGGTTTGTATCTAATCTTAATTTCAAATTAAGCGTAGGTAAAACTTCACTAGATCCAAGTTATATTTACCAATGTTGTGTTTTGGCATTCCTTTTCCTCACTACTCCGAGCCACAAAATGTAGCAAGCATTTCTCTTACTGTCCCATGGGATATGAGGACGTTTAGAAACCTTCACGGTGGGTCCATGGGGACCTGCAGCGGCTCATGAATGTCAATCAACTGCGAACGGTTTGTTTGCATTTGGAATTAGCTGTTTTTTTTTGCGAAACAATATAAGGTTGGTACTTTCTGTGGATAATTCTACCTACGTATTGAAAAGCAGCAGAGCGACTCTGATACCATCATGATCTGCCAAACCTTTCCCCAAATATATTGAGGTCAGCTGCCAGTCTGACTGCCTATATGACGCCCACCACTTAATGACTGTTTTAAACTAGTTGTCAGACTTTCGATCTTATGTCGGTAAGATGTCTTAATGATTGAAATGATTATAATTGTGAAAATACGTACCTGTTATAATCGCGAATCAAGATTTTGTACAAGATAGAGCTTAACACTGAACTGAAAAATTTAATTTCGAGGGCTACAACTACGCTTTCAACTTCTTGCCAGCCTATAGAGTTCCACTATTGGACAAAGAATAGAATAGAATAGAATACTCTTTATTATGTACACCATATAGATTACAGATCATAAATAAAAATATTTTACAAAGGGTGACACAATCGGCGGTCTTATCGTTAAGAGCGATCTTTTACAGACAACCTTTGGATGGAATTCTAAGGGGAAGGATAAAGAAATAATGTAGGTAGTCTACAGTGTACTATTTACATAGATTATACAATAAATATATACGTTAAGTGTATCAAACTAGTTTAAATAAATTTATACATACAAGGCTTTCCACAATGATCGGTCTTGTGCTGCCGGCATCTAACGGTTTTCCGCAAACTTAAGTAATAAAGCTGGAATTAATCACTATTAAAAAAACGCATTTTATATTTGAACTCGTTCGAGTCTGAACCAAAATCCTCACAGAAGCATTATAAAAATATATAGCGAAAAATCCGCAGTATCATTGATAAAGCCAAAAATCTCTGCGAGTAGGTCACGTAAATATATTTTATCAACAGAATCGTTGTTTTTATGATGGCAATAAAAACAGGTGATATAACATGAAGCTTTCAGTTGATTCTAGAAAGAAAACAGGATGTGTTTATTCTTTATCTTACCCGCAAATCTAAGAGCATCCGATATATAACAATAAGTATGAGTTGTTAATACCACCACTTTCAAGCAAGATCAGTCTATCTTGAGAATGGTGGTACCAACAACTCTATCCCCCTTATTCATAAACGTTGCTTAAAGTTAAATAGTGATTAGCGATTCTTTAACCATACATTTTAGACGTTTGTTTATTCATAAACTATAATTAAAGTTAAGTGACGTTACCGTTATGTAGCTAATTAGCAATACGATGCAATTTTTTAAGGAAATAAAAATAGAGGAAATAGAAATAAGATTTTAAATGCCGATTCTTTCATTATTAATAAATATTTTTTAAATAACACTGTGTGCTAAATTTTAAAAAAATAATCCCCGTAATAATAAATATTATTTTGCAAAAAGTGGTAACTTAAAACATGTGCGGGCGAAGGGGGCAGGGCACACTGCCCGCGGTAGCATCGCTATTCGCTCAGAATTATATCGTCAAAAATGGTGTTGTCACTTTTTGAAAATTACCAAATTTTGTGGATGTTGGAATTAATTCGCGAGAAAATAAGATTATTTAAAAATTCATTAGTATTGTTAGTATGATGATTATGTAAATTTTATTTAGTCATGTGTTTACCTAACCTTTATTATCCTTGTGGGTCGGACAGGGCTATCTTTACATATTGTATACTATATAGTGTTAATAAAATGCGACGCTGTCATATTTCACGCATGGGTTTTTTACATTAGGCACGTCATAATAGCGGCGGTACGTCCCCTCTTTGAGGAGTGGCTAGAGAGGCACCACGGCGCCCTCACTTTCCGCCTGGCGTAGGTCCTCACTGGACAAGGCTGTTTCGGGAAGTTCCTTTTCCGCATAAGGCGCGAGAAACGCCAGGGTGTCACCATTGTGGGGTTCGCCCTGAGGACACGGTGGAGCATACGGTAAAGGTCTGTCCAGCCGGTGTAGATCACCGCCGTGTCCTCGTGGCGGCGATCGGCGGCGATCTCTCGCGTCCGGACCTGGTTCAAGCCATGGTCCGGAGCGAGAGTGCATGACAGGTCGTCACCCCCTTCTGCGACGCAGTGATGCTGGCAAAGGAGGAGGCGGAGCGCTTGAGGGAGTGGGAATCACAGCGCCTTCATACCTCTAGCCGCCGCAGGAGACGCCCTGGTCGGGAGACAACATCGAACTCCCGGTCACCGTAGGCACCGCTCGGTAAGGACCAAGCCCTGTTCGACGGCACGTTGTTTCACGCGCGCCTCAAACAGTTGTCAACAGCGTCAGGGTTGCGGGTTGGTTAAAAAAGAAACCGTGGTCCTGACGTTACAGGCAAGTGAAGAAACACGGGTGGGTGTAAGTCAGTAAAAGTCTGACACGCCCTTCCGCTCCGCTCAGAGCGGGAGAGATAATTTGATGATTTCCCATTCAGAATAAAAAAAAAGTGTGTTTTACATTGATAGTTTTTTTTTTGTTTATATTATTATAAACTTGTGCTTGACCGCAATCTCGCCTGATGGTAAGCAGTGATGCAATCGTTGATGGTTAAGCGCGCTAGTTTATTAAGAGCCTAGTGAATAGAACGCAATACGGCAGTAGAGCGAGGTGATACAATGTTAACCCCAAAAACACGACCAACGATGTTGCGCCAGAGGGAGATTGATTGATTGACACAACAACATTAGGCGCATCGTACCCGGCACACATCGCAACACAACTCAAACCCGTCCTCCGTACGGCTTCACCAGACATCATGCAGAAACACGACGGATCGCTTGGCGGCAAGAATTTGTTTGTTAGGCAAATGATTACAACTGATCCAGATTTATCAGTCAGAGTCATGTTTAAACCCCATCCAAATATCCAAAGCTAGGGCTTAACAAACAATTAATTTGTCTTTATCATTGAAATAGCTCTTTAGCTCCTGTTTCCTGTTTCAATTGTATGTCGCCACAATGCAGTGGATTTGAACTAAATCGTTTGCCGCAAAACCAATAGAATTGTGCGGAGCAGATTTACAATCAATATATTACGGAAATATAAAATAATGTTAAGAGCATTCAGTCAAAATGAGATTTAGAAACCAGATGTAGAGATTAAATAAAAACCACATAGATTTTAGTTACTAATATTCTTAATTTATTTACCGCGATTACGTTGAACGCGTCACGGAGGGCCTCGGAAGGTCAGTGTTTTGTATTTTGTGCTAGTGGCTCTATTGGCGTCTTGGACGAGGGTTATGGGGTCATCAGAGAACGTGCCTGGGTCGGCAAAGTTTACAGATCCTGGAGTATTTAGCTGCCGCGACAACCAGAAAGGCGTTGAGTGAATTGCTGGATAGTGGGGATTTTAAGATCGAAATGGATGATCTCAATATGAACAAGACCGAGCTCCTCGTAGAAGGGTCCTTTTATAGTGAGACTGCCAGATGACGACAAAATACTATTAGACTTTTACCCTAATAGTTATATATCGTTCATTTAATAATAAAAAAAAATGTTTACCAACTTATCCATACTTACTAATTGCTTATAAATGCGAAAGTAACTCTGTCTGTCTGTCTGTTACGCTTTCCCGCTTAAACCTCTCAATCGATTTTGATAAAATTTGGCACATACAATCTTTAGACCCTGAGAAAGGACATAGGCTACCTTTTATTGAAAAAAAAAGATATTCCCGAGGGAAATCTAAAAAGCGCGATATAAGCGAATTCCACGCGAGCGAAGCCGCGGGCGGAAAGCTAGTGTTAAAATAATTAGTTTTTAAATAAAGGCATGGCCCCGATCCCCTTGTTAACCATCTAAACTAAATTTATGTGCAGCGCATCCTTTTATTTTATTAAGAAAAGGATAGAAAATTCACGTTAATTTAGTCCTGTCAAATATATCCACGTTTGACATATTTTTAGTCGTCATGTTTTTAATCACGTCTAAACTGTCTATGGACTATCTTAATATCACAGGAGAAAACTAATATTTTTTCTTCTGCCCTTTTCTTAAGAACTTAAAATTAGTTAAGTTTGTGAATCACTACCGTATAAATTCTAATATTAAATTTATGTACAGCATAAGCAATAAAAGGCAGCACATCCAGCTACGTCAATCTGACAGATTTATTTATTGTATTTTCAAGTTTATCTCTAAAGCATTAAGGCTCAAGATTGATTGGGAATAGTTGACAGTTTCGGGTAACTTGACCTGATGTCGTCTGTACATCATTAAGTGACTTTTACTTTGAAAAACTCTGTTTGTTTATTTCCTTTAACGTCCATATATCAATGCTATTCACTTTAATCTATAATTTTGTTGTCTTACATCACGCGTATTCATACCTGGACTTTAAGTCTGAAATCGCCAACCCGCATTGAGCAAGCGTGGTGATTACGCTCAATCCTTCTCTGTATGAGAGGAGACCTGTGCCCAGCAGTGGAACGATTAATGGGTCGATGATGATGAATCATTTAACGTGGGTACTATGTAGGTTCCACCTCTTCCTTACCCTACAAAGTTTACAGACGTGATATTATGTCATGTTAATTTTCAGCAACTCATACGTACAATTAACAGACAGTTCTAAAACATCTTATCCCAAAATTACCCTTAGAAAATTACCCTAAGACCGATACGAGATTTACCTACTCCATTTGTCTTTATTCCAGATAGGTTCGCTTTTTAGGATTTCGTAGCCAAATGGCAAAAAACGGAACCCTTATAAGTTCGTCATGTCTGTCTGTCCGTCCGTATGTCACAGTTATTTTTTTCCCAAACTATAAGAGCTATACTATCGAAACTTGGTAGGTAGATGTATTCTGTGAACGGCATTAAGTGCCGGGTACGATGCGCCTAATGTTGTTGTGTTGGGAGTTTGGTCGTGGAGGGTCTTCAGATCAATCTCCCTTTGGCGCAGCATCGTTGGTCGCGTTGTTGGGTTTAACATTGCATCACCTCGCTCAACTGCCGTCTTCCTTCCTATTCGCTCAGTTGTTCTGAGTGAATAGGCTCTTAATAAACTAGCGCGCTTTACCATCAACGATCGCATCACTGCTTACCATCAGGCGGGATCGCGGTCAAGCGCTAGTTTATAATTAGTAAAAAAAAAAGTTGCCCCCCCCCTCTAACTTATAAAATAAGAAAATGAAAAATATAAAAAAATGTACATTAGTTTAAAAACTACCAACTTAAATTCCTTTAATTTCATAAATCAATGATACGGCACCCTTTGTGCGTGAGTCCGACTAGCACTTGGCCGGTTTTTCAATACTAGATTCGTCATTTTTTAAATAAAACGGATCAACTAGGATAGCGGGCAGCGGCCATTAGCCAGACACAGTATGATGCTGAATCTTTCGTGATTGCGACCCGGTAACTGATTTCTGGCTACAAAATAAAGCTAAGAGTAGACTTTATAGCTTCGTTTAGGTTTAAAATCTTGTTTAGGTATTATTTAGTTGATTTTTGGCAGGTTGCTTCAGAAAATTTCAAGGTTATATTTTATTTTGTTTAGGCCAACGTGTCAGTGTAGGCGTTAATCAAATTTTCTTACGTTTTTTTGCAATTTGCTAGGCAGTAACAGGTGGTACGTCGAAATATAGAATAGAATGGTATTAGAGTATTATTTCTTTATTCAAGTAACAAAGACTCAAGGAGACTGTTAGTAAAATTTACGACTATGGTAACACAGTGTGTGTTTGTATGTGAATATGATTTGTGTTTTATAGAATTACTAGCTTTCTGCCCGGGGCTTCGGCTTGGTATAGGTAGGTTATAACGCGCTTTTTAGATTTCCCTCGGGAATATCAAATTTTTCCGAGGTAAAAAGTACTCGATTATTCATTACGGACTTCTAACTTTACGTCTGCAAAAGTTCAAACCAATCGGTTCAGTAGTTACGGTGTTAAAGCGGGACAAACAAACGAACTCACTTCCCGATTTATAACATTAGTAAGGATAAAACTTAAAATTAGATTTGACATCAAATGTCATGATTTTTCAAAGTCAAATGTGAATTCGTTTCATGTAATTCAATAAAGTATTTAGTCATCACGTTTTTGGAGATATTCTTCAGAAAAATCAAGTGGTAGTGCTCGCAAACGGCGTGTGTGTGTGATCACAGAAGCAAATCACTTAATTTTAAGGAAAGTTCATCTATCTGGGCACGCGACAATAGCGGTGATAAGATTTGAGGAGTGGTTAGAGAGTCGCCACGGCGTCCTCACCTTCCGCCTGACGCAGGTCCTCACCGGACACGGCTGTTTCGCGAGCTTTCTGTTCCGGATAAGGCGTGGGAAAACGCCAGGCAGTCCCCACTGTGGCGATCGCCCTAAGGACACTGTGAAACATACGGTGGAGTTCTACGGCGATCTCTAGCGCCCGGCCCTGTTTCAGGTCATGGTCCGAAGTGAGAGTGCATGGCAGGCCATCACCTCCTTCTGCGAAGCAGTGATGCTGGCAAAGGAGGAGGCGGAGCGCATGAAGGAGCGAGAATCTCAGCGCCCTCACTCCACTGGCCACCGCAGGAGACGCCTTGGTCGGGAGACAATATCTAACTCCCGTTTACCGTAGGCGAGGGCTTGCGGGCGTCGAGCTGCCCACTGCTCCAGGTAAGGCCCAGGCCCGGGTCGACGGCGCGTTATTTTCACGCGCCCCTCAGAGAGGTGTCAGTACATCATGACGGGGTCTACGAAGCCTGGATCAGGGTTGCGGCTTGTCAATCTATCAATAAATTCTTTGAATTGCCCTACATATTGATGAGTTTTTAACATTGGTTTGTCGCCAATATCAGAAAACTACTACATTCGCATTCGCCTTCTGATGGATGAATTCAGATTCATTCAAAATTAACATTTTCACACTATCTTAAAAGAACTATAAAAATAAACAACTACACAACTGAATATACGTATCTATGTAATATTTATACAGTATGTTAAGAAAACCCTGTCCGACCCGTGTAGGTGTTGTTAGGTATCGATAACTGATTCTGCTAATGGATACAAAACCGGGCTAAACTTAAAAAAAAAAATCCCCTAAAAAAATAAATATTATTTCGCAAAAAGAGGTAACTAAATAAATGTGCGTTAAGCACCATTCCGCGGGCGGCGGGCGGCAGGCCACGCGGCACGTGGTCGCATCGCTATTTGCTCATAATAATACCGGTATTGTCACTTTTTTAAAAATTAACAAATTTCGGGGAAGTTGGAATTAATTCGCGGGAAAAAAAGATTATTTCAAAATTCATTTGTATTGGTACTATGATGATTACGTAAAATTTTATATTATATTTGGTCATGTGTTTACCTAACCTTTATTATCCTTATGGGTCGGACAGGGTTTTCTTAACATATTGTATATAACAGAGTACCATGGTCATTGCAATTCGTAGAAACTGTATTGTCTGCAACTCTAGGCTCAGATGCAGCAAAAATGAATACAACTAATTGTTTTTACGTACATTTTTATTGTTCTCGCTTAACAGCGATCAAAAACACAATAAAATAAACCGGGACATGTCAATTAATTACAGAAATCGTACTTACAAGATATTCTAATGAAAAACAACATATTCATCAAATTCTCGTTGACAATCTGTGTTCACAGCCGCTCGGCTTTTCCTTTATGAAAAACGTAATGGGGTCGTACAAGTCGTTACACTGCTTTTACAACTATTTGCAGGTATTCAAATATCTATAATTTGCTAATTCGTTTTACTATTTCTAACACTCGGTTTTAACATTGAATTAATTATTCATTGCTTAACATGTTTTAAACATTTTTACATGCGCCATGCTTTTTCGTTTTATCAAGAGTATTTCTATTAAACAAATATTAATCCAAATCCATCTAGCGACATGCTTTAGAATACGCATGTTGCTTATTAATCATGAAATGAATTAACTATAGATAACTATTTTCTTAGACCTCAGTTTGGATAAACCCTCAATAGGGATGTATCCAAGGTATGAAAATCAAAAAAAATAATTAGTCCGTCTTACAGATAATAAAAAAAAATTATGACCCGTATTTTTTATTTTGTCGTAATTACCAAATATTACTGAGACATAGCGTATTAAAGTTACAGAGTGGGTGCTAATTACGTCACGCCGTTCTATATTTTGCACCATGGCGTGACGTCATACGTGTTCAATATTTTTTATAAAGCTATCTGACGGACATTAAATTATTTTTTAGGATACAAGCCAATTATGGGTTGCTATCAAAGCATCCGGAAATTCTAACCTGGATTTCTACATTCAAAAGGAGCAAACTGACAACCACAAGTAAATCTAAACCAATTTACAGCTAGCCAGTCATATTAACTATGAAGTCTGAACTTAATGTTAATATTTTAAAGGTTAAAGTTAGCCTTGCGCCGACACGGCCATTCTGCGAGAAGGCGTGCGTGCTCTGCACCAGTCGCGGTTCTACCTGATCATATTAACTGCTAAGTTTGAACTTAAGGTTAAAAAGATGTGAGTTTGCCTTGCGCCGACATATATTATTTGTTAATTTCTACGTTTTATTACGAGAACTTCAAACACTGCGAAGATAGTTTATATTAAACAGAGGCTAGTCAAGATAGCCTGATACAGCTAACAAAAGCATCCCGAGATTTAATTACAGATTCCTTTTGTAAAAGCGAAGTGATGGCTCTTTACAATTTTGTGTAAGGGGTTGAACCCTACACGAGTACTACGAACCTATACTTTTACGGTTTTAGATTGCGTATCGTTAATGTTTGTCATATATAGAATTGAAGGTCTTGAAAAGTTATTTTAAAATCTGGGTGCTTAATTCGTTTTTAATATTGAGTTTAAATAAGGAACTGACTCTAGAAATGACTGATTTCGATGATTCTTTTTTATTGGATAGGATGTACCTGTCCCAGCCAAATAGTCGAAAAAAAATTTTTGTTAAACAATATCTTCATGCTCCCCAAAAAAAAAACACTACGAAGTGAAAAGTAACTAACGAAAATAGGAAAACCACAGATTTTCTAAATAACTTATTTTTCACATTATAGTTTTTTTTTTTTTGGAAGCTGGTTGCTTTGCATTTTTTTTTTTTTGATGAATTAACTTTATTAATATTTATTTATTTAAACTATTCGCACAAAAAGGTACAAAGGTATGGAAGTGCACTAGGTTAGAGTTGGCAGGCCATAACATCGGCTGCTGGCAGAAGTTATCATTCACCCACCAAACAAATTCTTGCCGCCAAGCGATTCGTCGTGTTCCGGCGGCATGATGTCTGGTGAAGCCGTACGGAGGACGGGTCTGAGAAGTTGTGTTGCGATGTGTACCGGGTACGATGTGTCAAATGTTGTGTCGGGAGTTTGGCCGTGGGGGGTCTCCAGATCATGCGCACCAGAGGGAGCTGCAGCATCGTTGGTCGTTTTATTAGGTTTAACATTGAATCACCTCGCTCAACTGCCGTCTTCCTTCCTATTCACTCAGTTTTTTTTTTAGTAAATGGGCTCGAGAGACTGGAACAATTTGCCAGCGGCGGTGTTTCCGTCTGACTAAAGTTTAAGTGTCATCAAGGCTAGAGTGAATAGGCTCTTAATAAACTAGTGCGCTTTACCATCAACGATTGCATCACTGCTTACCATCAGGCGGGATTGCAGTCAAGCACTAGTTTATAGCTATATATAAAAAAAATACTGCTTTATTTATTCTCTACTAGACAACCAGGGGGGTGAAGAAATTAGACATCAGATGCTATGTTTAACAAAACTGTAGTGCTATATGTCTTGCTTTTTCCCAACCATATTAGAGTCCCCAAAAGTATTTCTAAAAGTTTGGTTTCTTTCATTTCACCATATTATAGGTATCTCATAGGGCTATGCTTGGGGTTTCCCTGCGTGATCGAATCAGGAATGAGGAGATCCGCAGAAGAACGGGAGTAACCGACATAGCCCGAAAAATTGGAACACTGGAGTGCAGTGGCGAAGGGTGAAATTTTGACAAAGGGAAGCCGGTCCAAAAAAATAAACACTTAAACACTTACCTACTGCAGGATATCTTGGAGGAGGTCTTCAGATAAGAATAATATCAAAAGCCCCACCTTCACCATACAAAAAAGGACTGATGATTTGATAACAGTGTCTTTCAAGTATGATAAAAGCGGCTTTGAGAAAAGCCTTTTTCGACGTGCATCTCCATACCACACATGCATGCTTGTTAGTAAGTACTAAGTTAAGTACCTATTGTTAGGGAATAAGAGTCAAGAAAAAATAAAATAAAATATTACAAAAATAATAAAGTGTTAAAAACCGAACCACACAAACATCGATCCAAAACCAACAAAAATATTAAGCAAAAGTAGTGGCGTGGTTTCTTTGTCTCTTTCTAATAGAGGAGAGGAGAGAACTGCAAGCCGCTTGGCATTAGCCTATATTTATCAAGTTTTACCGACGGTTAGCGAACATTAGAAAGAGATGGTCTGACACGCTCTGTCTCTTTTCACCTCATAGTAAAACGTTGACCGAGGTAAGCTCGTCGTCGTCGAGTTGCCTTCAATGTAATGTACGAAAAATTGAAGCGCTGATTAATTTACGACTATAAAATGAAATGTGATACTTAGGGTATTGCTAAGAATTACTATTTGATTAATAATACTTTGTTAATGAAATAGAATGTAAATACTTTTGTATGAATATGGAACTGATTTTTGAAAGGTAACCCGATGGGAATCGGCTTGTATGGACTCTTCGCCACTGCTGGAGTGGCAGTGGGCCGGACTACTGTCCGTAGGACCAATACCCGATGGGGCCGACAGGTTCTCGAGTGGCGACAACGGAAGACGCAGCGTGGGTAGGCCCTCGACAAAGTAGTGGGTCATCTTGGAGATTCTTGGGGGAGGCCTATGTCCAGCAGTAGACGTCTTTTGGCTGATTGATTTGATGATAATATCTCATAGGACAAGATATGATGAACTGACAAAATCCAAAATTTTGGACTATGTGAGTAGTCAATTTGAATGCCAATCTAAAAACATATTGTTGATCAATCTCTGCTTTTCCCATCAGCAGAAAAGCCACAACACAAAACCCCGTGTACAAAATTTTCACCTACGTTTCACCATGTAGACGATAGGGGATGAAAGTTATATAGTTTGATTTCCAACACGTAGCGTGATGTATTCTGAGGCCGGCGGCCATTACACTTTGAGCGACACTTTATAGGTAACGAAACATCGAGTTGACATCAATATTTCGGCTTCAAAACTACCTATATGTTGTCACAATTCGAAAAATATTCTGGGGAAGAGTGTTTTTTTTTTCTTGTTGTCACATATGTCTCAGTACGAAAATGCTAAATTTAGGTAGTCAAACATGGTGAATAGAGTAGTGAATTGGAACAACCTTAAAAAGAGATGTTAGCACTGAAATAATATACTAGTTTGTTGCTAGAAAGGACTTCAATGTTTTTGCGTTATACGGCAACGTCCCTTGTTGGCTATAAACTCTTGGTTCTTATCGTTACAATCTATTTTTCAGTTTCATCCCCATTCATGCATCCCTATGAATCTCCCCTGTATCACTGTGCACCCCTTTTATACAAAGTTGTTTTTTGTATAAGTATGCGAAACCTAAAACACGTGTCTAGTATTTTTAAATTAAAATCTCAAGAAGCTATCATGAAAAATCACAAAGTTATGGGCTTGTTATCTGGTTGTCCCTACAAAAATATGGTCACCGAACCGCTTGCCCACTTGCGCCTACAGCGGCGCGGCGTGGCGGGGGCCCTAAGACACCATAATCCGCTGTAAACTGTTTTGTTGTGCTCGATAACCACATTGTAACATTTTTTAAATACAATATGTAAAGAAAACCCTGTCCGAACCGTGAAGATATTGTTAGGTATCGATAACTGATTCTACTAAATACTAATCATCGGCCGCCGGCAGAAGTTACCACCCATCAGACAAAGCCTTGCCGCCAAGCGATTTGTCGTGTTCCGGCATGATGTCTGGTGAAGCCGTACGGAGGACGGGTCTGAGCAGTTGTGTTGCGGTGTGTGCCGGGTACGATCCGCCTAATGTTGTTGTATTGGGAGTTTGGTCGTGGAGGGTCTTCAGATCAATCTCCCTTTGGCGCAGCATCGTTGGTCGTGTTGTTGGGTTTAACATTGCATCACCTCGCTCAACTGCCGTCTTCCTTCCTATTCGCTCAGTTTTTCTCAGTGAATAGGCTCTTAATAAACTAGCGCGCTTTACCATCAATGATCGCATCACTGCTTACCATCAGGCGGGATTGCGGTTAAGCGTTAGTTTATAATTATTAAAAAAAAAGCCTACAAAACCGGGTTAAACTAAAAAAAAATCTCCCTAAAAATAAATATTATTTCGAAAAAGTGAGGTAACTTAATACATGTGCGGTAGGCAAACATGCGCCGGCGAAGGGGGGCAAGGCATGCGGTTCGTGGTCGCATCACTCATAATAATAGTGCCTAAAATGGTGTTGTCATCTTTTAAAAAATTTCAAAATTTTGGGGAACTGGAATTAATTCGCAGAAAAAAAGAAAATTATTTCAAAATTCATTAGTATTGTTACCATGATGACAATGTAAAATTTCATATTTTATTTGGTCATGTGTTTACCTAACTTTTATTATTATTTATTATATACCAGTAAATTGCATGGAGTGACTGCCTGTCTCGTCTCCACAACTCAGTTAATGAGAAACACGATACCTTTAGGTAAGATTTTTACTCTTCTGACAACCCGTTACGACTAATCAAGCTGTTAAATATCTCATCAGGTTTTTGTATTTATCGGCGGTGAACGCTGCTGAAAACTTGAAGTAGACAGAACGCGACCATAGACTTTTGAGTCGGACGGGGATTTCTATACATATTGTATATTTGGGAAAAATATAATACTTAGTGTAAAAATGATTGAAATTGATTCAGTTGCCTGTTCTGAGCAAACTACATTCAGGTTTCGTGTTAAGTTTTTCTTTAATAACGTTAATAGAAGAAACTCGGACTGATACTTTAACATGGTTATTTTCTTTTTATGTTTTTGAAGGGCGTGTCAGACTTTTACTGACTAAAACTCACCCGTGTTTCTTCACATGTCTGTGCGACGGTCAGGGCCACGGTTTCTTGTTTAACCAACCAAGAAAAAAAACATGCTGTACTTTAACATGCCTGCCGCACCAAAAACCAAACCGACTAAGATAATTGAAATTTACGGATCAAATTCAGTTGGAATTTATGTAAATTGCTTGTACAAAACACCAAGCTAATTAGCCTAAATAGTTGGTTGGAGGTCTACAGACATGGTGCTTACTTATTTATTTATTTTTTAATAATTATAAACTAGCGCTTGACCGCAATCCCGCCTGATAGTAAGCAGTAATGCGATCGTTGATGGTAAAGCGCGCTAGTTTATTAGGAGCCCATTCACTCAGAAAAACTGAGCGAATAGGAAGGAAGACGGCAGTTGAGCGAGGTGATGCACTGTTAAACCCAACAACACGACCAACGATGCTGCGCCAAAGGGAGATTGATCTGAAGACCCTCCACGACCAAACTCCCAACACAACAACATTTGGCGCATCGTACCTGGCGCACATCGCAACACAACTGCTCAGACCCGTCCTCCGTACGTCTTCACTATACATCATGCCGGAACACGACAAATCGCTTGGCGGCAGGGCTTTGTCTTATTTATTTATTTTATTATTTACACATTAAAATACATAGAAATATGACAACATTAAAATCTGAATACAAAGGTCCTGCTTATTTCTTAAGAAATTTCTTCCAGCAGACCTGCGAAAGGAGAAGTAAAATAGAAATGTAGACAATAGTGTGTAAGAACAAGAAGAGATTTTTTTATCGTTGTCTATGAATTTCTCCTGTATCGTGGGTGATTTTACAAACATATAAGCTCACATATACAAACATCCAGCCCCGGAACAACTACTTGTAGGTCACACATACAAATATTTATACCGTGCGGGAATCTACCACGCGACGCCCAGCGCAGCGATGAAATGATGAAAAGCGTATTGTTATTATTTTGAAGCAATGGATAACAAACCTTCAAAATTCTTCGTTTTATGATAGAAATGCGTTGCTGGTTTCAATTAAAGTTTTCAACAATATTGCCAACATCTTGACATTATCATTTAAACTTCGCTCACGGAATTCAACCCCCAAACGCCACATCGCATTTCAACCCTCAAATCTCAATCAAAACAGTTGTTTCATTAATCATAGACTCAACCCCCTCAGATATTTGTCTGGTATTGAGTTGAACTGAACCCTTGTTCGTAATGTAGGTAATGATAGTAATCGAGATTATCATTCTTGTTGTTGTGTTTGTGTGTCTGATTCTGGAGATAAATTGATTTGGATCGCATGTTTTGACAGCAGTTTCATTTTCAAATAGTTTTCCCTTATTATAATAATACAACATTACCTTTTGGTTGTCCAGTGTTTTTTTCTATGTACAAAATTTCAAAAAAAATATCATGAAAAACCACAAAGTTATGAGATTGTTATTCTACTTGGTTGTTCCAATAAAAATATGGTCGACGCTTCACTCGGGTGTGCGACCGGTGCGTTGACCTCTGGCGTCAGCTATTGCGCGGGCGTGCGCAGTACTATGATCTATCGTAAGCTACATGGCGCGCTCGATAACCGCACTGCAACAATTTCTAAATGTATTTAGGAAAAAATATAACCTGGTGTAAAAATGACTGGAATCGATTCAGTTGCTTATTCTAAACAAAGTATATTCAAGATTCGCATAAACAAGAAATAACGGTCTATACAGTATGTTAAGAAAACCCTGTCCGGCCCATAAGGATAATAAAGGTTAGGTAAACACATGACCAAATATAATATAAAATTTTACGTAATCATCATAAGTAGTATCAATACAAATGAATTTTGAAATAATCCTTTTTTTCCCGCGAATTAATTCCAACTTCCCCGAAATTTGGTAATTTTAAAAAAGTGACAACACCGGTATTATTATGAGCGAATAGCGATGCGACCACGTGCCGCGTGCCCTGCCGCCCGCCGCCCGCGGAAGAGTGGTTAACGCACATTTATTAAGTTACCTCTTTTTGCGAAATAATATTTATTTTTTTAGGGGGATTTTTTTTTTAAGTTTAGCCCAGTTTTGTATCCATTAGTAGAATCAGTTATCGATACCTAACAACACCTTCACGGGTCGGACAGGGTTTTCTTAACATACTGTATGTATCAATATAAAGACAATTGTGACATTGAAAGGAAACGAGGTCCATGTTGGCTGCCGTGACGTTGTAGTGCGTCAGGGATGTTTGCCTTATATTGATGTTTGCCTTTTGCATAATAATATTAATGGTTTTACTACCATTATTAGGAACAGATGCGCATCCCTGATGACGCGTGTTCGCCGCAGTAACAACAGTATTCTCAGTGTGTTCGCGGATCTGTGGGATTCTCCCATGTGGCAGAGGCGGATGTAGCTCCACGCTAAGTTTTAATTTTATGTATATATATCTGTGTTTGTAACCTACGAACACCAGAAGTTACGTAAAATTGTTACTAACCTTATGGACTCCGATCTGAAATAAAAGCTTTCTATTCTTTTTTTTTCTGTTCTATAATTCTCTCTTCTACCCATGCGTAGGACCGCGTGATATTTTTTAAGCTAGTATAATGTTTTATGAAGATCATCTCATCACAAAGTCAGGGACAAACAATTCTTTTTTGAAGTGAAACTTCTTTACGCACGCTTGACTTGGGGAGTAAGCTGGCGAAAGCGTTACGAAAAGTGATCGGGCAAGGCGAACGGAAGTTAAGTGGGGGATATAAGCACAGAGGCGCCCGTGGCGCGAGCTTGGTACTACAAGGTCTACAACGAGTTTTTTTTTTCAATAAAAATAGAAGATATAAGCAATTTTTTTTATTTTTTTTAATTTTGAGACACGTCTACACTTATTTATTTATTTACACTTAACACTATACATTAAATTTTATGTTGACTGACAACCATTAAGGGGGTCAGTTAACATAAAATTTGGTACCGCCTACTTCACAGTCCCTCCTGTAACCCCCCCCCCTCCCTTACTCCCCCTCACCCCTTAATATCCCACGAAACTACCCCCTCCCCCACCCCCTCATTGATTACCTCACCCCCCCGTGGATTATCTCGGGAACCAGAGGTCGTGGACTACCCGAGTTTGGGGTCCCCTGATTCAGGAGGAAGAGCCCGACCTTTTGGCCCCGAGGGAATCCACTCCCCCCCAGGTCTTGCCCTATCCCACTGACTCACCTGGTGCTGCGCACTCAATCGTTGGCGAGCAGGCCGTGTCTTATAGGTTAGTTAGGTTAGGAATTGTGTGTGTGCATGGGGGCCGAGCGCCGCCTGTAGGCGGTTGTACGTGGGAATCGTGCGCTCCATGGCCCTATATGGGGCCCCTGTGTGGGCGATGGACCTGACGGCCGGAACACTCGCCATTCTGCGCAAGCCGCAGAGGACGATGGCCGTCAGGGTCGTCCGCAGGTATCGCACGATATCCTACGAGGCGGCTTGCGTCCTGGCCGGATCCCCGCCCTGGGACCTAGAGGCGAAAGTACTCGCGTCATTGTACCGATGGCGCGAGGAAGAGCGGACACGGGGCTCCAGTCCGGTGCAGCGGCAGATCGAGCTGCGCCGAGAGGAGCTCCGTCAGGTCCTGGTGGCGGACTGGCGGCAGAGGCTTATGCGCCCTACCGCCGGCCTCGCTACCGTCGAGGCGATCCGGCCAGTACTCGACGACTGGCTCGGGAGGAGGCACGGCTCCCTGTCGTTCAGGGTGACGCAGGTACTGTCGGGGCATGGCTGCTTCGGCAAGTACCTGCGTCGCTTAGGCAGGGAGCCAGACGCTCGGTGCCACCACTGCGTCCAATGCGGGGAGGACACGGCGCAGCACACGCTCTCCGAGTGTGTAGCTTGGGAGGAGCAGCGCCGTGTCCTCACAAATGAAGTAGGAGGCGACCTGACGCTGCCGGCAGTAGTGCGGAGGATGGTCGGCAGCTCAGAGTCGTGGGACGCGGTGGTGTCCTTCTGCGAGGACGTGATGTCGCAGAAGGAAGCTGCGGAACGGGAAAGGGAGATATCAACTCCCTTCCCGGGCCGCAGAAGACGCACCGGGCGCCGAGGAAGGACGGATAACGCCCTCTTCCGCCCCCCATGAATGGGTCCAGGGGCGAGGGACATGGGGAAGTCCCCGCCCCCCATTGATGGACACCGAGGCGGAGGCGCGCGCGAGTGTCGGCGCGCGCCTTTGAGGCGATGCACGGGGTAGTTTAACACCCCACTACCCCGTGCAGGAGACGAGGCCCGGACAGACCGGGCCAGCACGAGGGTGTGGGGCCGTGGAAGAATTTAGACTCCCGCGGCCCCACGCGCGGTCGTGATAGAAGACACACCGGGGTGGTTTTAGTCAGTAAAAGTCTGACATACCCCGTCGCCCACCCCAGGGCGGCGGGCATCCTATGAGGATTTCCATCCCGGCAAAAAAAAAAAAAAAAGGAATTGTATGTGTTGTCTTGTTATCGTCCCCCTATTGGGACGCATAATTTTAATTCTAGTTTAAGTAAGTCTTTTGACCGCCACCCCTATTGGTGGCGTAGATTTTAATTATTAGTAATTATTGAAGTGAAACTTCTTTACGCACGCTTGACTTGGGGAGTAAGCTGGCGAACGCGTGACGTAAGCGTTACGAAAAGTGATCGGGCAAGGCGAACGGAAGTTAAGTGGGGGATATAAGCACTGAGGCGCCCGTGGAGCGAGCTTGGTACCTACTACAAGGTCTACAACGAGTTTTTTTTTTTTTTCAATAAAAATAGAAGATCTATGCAAAAATATTAATTTACCAATGAAACCATGAAATAAATTTAAATATTTATAGAAAATTAATATATGTATATGTAATATTTACACACATGTATATATGATGAGATGGAGCGAAAGAAGTTTCACTTCAGTGGTGTGGTCATAAGCACACTCGTTTTTTTTCTGTTTTAAAATAGAGCTTGACAGCGATCCCGCCTAGTAAGCAGTCATGCAATCGTTGATGTTAAAGCGTACTAATTTATTAAAAGCCTTATACATTTGCCAAAAGTCGCTTTCGCAGCTGCGTACATCGAGGGACTGGAACAATTTGCCAGCGGCAGTGTTTCCGTCTAACTACAATTTAAGTATCTTAAATGTTAGAGTGAATAGGCTCTTAATAAACTAGCGCGCGTTATCATCAACGATTGCATCACTGCTTACCATCAGGCGGGATTGCGGTCAAGCACTAGTTTCGAATTGATAAAAAAAATTGCTTGAAATTAACTAAGCCTTTTCCACTTATTATACAGAACCCTAAAAATCTCAGGCAAATATAATCGTAACCTCAGTTCAAATTCTCATTTTTATCGTTTCGACCTCCAGATATTTTTGGAACGAACACAAGATCTGAATTATTAAGAGCCGAACTTCAAATTTACAGACTCGAATGTTCCCTCAGTCCTTTGTTGTTTTACAAGTTTATATTCTGCGGGCAGACATAAAAGTTCTTTGGTTTTTATTGGCAATAGTGTGACCAAACAATGGGGATTATTATGAGAGAAAATTTAAAAATGGCGTGTTCGATTTTTTGAATGGGAATGGCCGTTATGTTTTTGTTGGTGTGTAAAACCTGTCAGACTGTCGATGGTTTTAAATGGAAATTTTATAACTTATTCCAGTCATTTTAGCTATTTTAAACCCCAATCTGCGGAAAAATTCCTAGTGAGCTGAATTTTTGCATACACCTTTATTATGACATTGTAATGAAGGTGTGAAAAATGACATTGATATCGTGCCGGCTAAAAAAGTTATGAAGGTCAAAAGGTCACAAAAATCAGTTTTTAGCAAATATCTCGCGGTTATTTAAACGGTTAATTCTACAGAAAAATGCAAAAGACATTTTTTGTAGACAATTTCACGACAAACAATCTTATAATGAGCCTTCAATACAATACACTATTGCCAATGCAATAGTGTATATGAAAGACTATTTGTATGTTGGAAAGTACCTTAAGCCGATGGTCCCGGTTGCCATACGAACAGCTAATGGCAGTCGTTACGGGTTGTTGGACCCCTCAAAAGTCCAACAAATGTCTAACAATGCTTCGATATCGCCTTCGGGCTGTGGAGGTCAACGGCAATAGATCGCGATATATTTGTTTTTGAACTTCATAACTTTTTTATCCGGCACGATATTAATGTCGATTTTTCACATCTTCATTACAATGTCATAATAAAGGTGACTACAAAATTCAGCCAACTAGGAATTTTTCCGCAGATTAAACCTAAAATGACTGGACTAACTGTAGAATGTAAAGAAAATCCTGTCCGATACGTGAAGGTATTGTTAGGTATCGATAACGGATTCTACCAATGCCTACAAAGCCTAGCTAGACTTAAAAAAAAACCTTAATACATGTGCGGTAGGCAATACACGTACGGGCGAAGGGCAAGGGCCCGCGGCACGTGGTCGCATCCCTCATAATAATACCAAATTATGGGGAGTTAGAAATAATTAGCGGAAAAAAAAGATTACTTCAAAATTCATTAGTATTGTTACTATGATGATTATTTAAAATATTATATTATATTTGGTCATGTGTTTACCTAACCATTATTATCCTTATGGGTCGGACGGGGTTTCCTTTACATAATGTATATTATGTTATGATCTCGTTGGTAGGCTGTGTTAGTAACAGTTAGTTTTTTATTTTTTAACTTTGTCCCAGACTAGGAATTTCTCCGGTATCGTGGGTGCTTTTACTAATATATAAACTAAAGTACATCAACAGCCAGACATACAACAATTTGTAGGTCATATTAATATTTGTTTCGTGCGGGAATCGAACCCGCGACACGCAGCGAAGCAGTCCATAGCTTAACTACTGCACTAATCATGCTATCATTTTAATTATTAATTGGGAATCGCGTAATCAGGTTTTCGAGTCAAGAAGATGCTTGAGTTAGGTGGCCTCTGCTCTGCCACTTATCATTACAAACGGTATGCAATATAAAATCTGTTACATGGAGTTTTCCAAAGTATATGAAGAAAATATGAACAAATGCATCAGAAAACTGGCTTATATATGTAGGATGTATAATTTGTGGTATTATAATTACCTATAGTACTTATTGCCAGTGATGACTTATGGAATTGAGACGTGGTCGCTAACAATGGGCCTTATAAGAAGGCTCAAAGTCACTCAAAGGGCAATGGAGAGGGCTATGCTTGGGGTTTCACGGCGCGATCGAATCAGGAATGAGGAGATCCGCAGAAGAACGAGAGTAACCGACATAGCCCGAAAAATTGCAACACTGAAGTGGCAGTGGGCTAGACACATTGCTCGTAGGACCGATGCCCGATGGGGCCGACGGGTTCTCGAGTCGCGACCACGCACCGGAAGACGTAGCGTGGGTAGGCCCAGGACAAGGTGGACCGACGACCTGGTGAAGGTCGCGGTAAACCGCTGGAAGCGGGAGGCGCTTTCATTTTGACAGTTCAATGCCATTTGTTGAGGGTCAGACGTTAATAAGTAATTAAATTACAGGGGTTTTGACAGGAAAGCCAAGATGAGTGTCATGCGCATTTTTCATTGGAGTTTTAAAATTATTTATAGTGTCGTCGAATAATTCATAAAGAACATTGAAATATCGCAGCATAGTGGCCACATCATGGCTTTGCACCAAATTTCCTAGTAGGCGGCTCACGCGGCCGTTTTTTCAACTGTCCTTGGCGATATCCGCCATTATTGTGAAAAACAATTTTTAAAGAATTTCTATAATTTGTTACACGTGTTATTGGCAAAATTGTGGTATCTAACCACAGAGGCCATTGAAGAGTTGAAGTAGTATTCACTCTAAAGAAAAGAAGAATTAAATCACAGGCAAGTGGACTGTAAATACTATATATTTAAAAATAATATTCAACAAATGAAATGAAATGAAATGAAATCGTTTATTAAGCAAATAGGATCACCGATCACTTTTACACGTCATATATATATTTTTTTAACTAGATGAAGCCGGCATTTCCTAACTGACTACCTCTGAGAAGAAATAGCCGAAACAAACTCAGGGATCATCGTCTTTTTTCAAGTCCAGACATTAAAAATGAGAATTTTTACAATAATTTATCTTATAATTACGCATATTGCTAATAACAATGCTTATCAGAGCGAACAGCTCAGTCCCAAGCTTTTTTGTCTTCTAAATAATCTGTAATTTTATAATATCCCTTTTTGCAAAGTTTGGCCTTTATATACTTTTTAAATCGTTTAATTGGTAAGTTTCGAATGTCCATGGGAAGCTTGTTGTAAAAGTGTATACATTGACCCATGAATGAGTTGCCTACTCTGTGGAGACGAGTGTGATGTACAGCAAGATTGTGTTTGTTCCTGGTATTTATATTATGAATATCGCTTATTTTCTTAAAATCTGTTATATTTTTATGTACGTACATAAGATTTTCAAATATATACTGTGAAGCTACAGTCAGAATGTCCACCTCTCTGAATTTTTCTCTAAGAGAATCTCTAGGACCAAGGTTGTAAATGGCTCGAACAGCCCTTTTCTGTAAAACAAAGATGGTATTGATGTCTGCACAAGTTCCCCAGAGAAGAATCCCATAAGTCATTAGACTATGAAAATAACTAAAATAAACAATTCTGGCTGTATCCACATCAGTTATCTGTCTAATTTTCTTAACAGCAAAGGCGGCGGAACTGAGTCTACCCGACAGCTTCTCAACGTGAGGACCCCATTGCAACTTGGCGTCAATAGTCAATCCAAGAAAAACTGTCGACTCGACAGGGATCAACTCTACTCCATTCAGTTGAACATTGGTACTTAGCTGCCTGACATTTGGCGTAGAAAATTTAATGACTTTAGTTTTTTTTTCATTTAAAAGAAGGTTATTTACATTAAACCAATGGACAACTTTAGAAAGTGCATTGTTAACTTCGTCAAAATTGGCTAGCTGACGCTTGACTTTAAAAATAAGAGAAGTGTCATCCGCGAACAATACAATGTTGTGATTATCCCTCACGTGATGAGGTAAGTCATTAATATAGATTAAAAACAAGAATGGACCTAGAATTGAGCCCTGTGGAACGCCCACGGTGACCACAGATCCTGCAGATCTCTTGCCATTAACATCAACCCTCTGAATTCGATTATTCAGATAAGAAGTCAGAAGGTCGAGAGCTCTGTCCCTTAAACCATAATGGTACAATTTCCTAATAAGAGTATCATGATGTACGCAATCAAAGGCCTTGGACAAATCACAAAAAATACCAAGAGCATCTTGCGATTCCTCCCAGGCCCCAAATATGTTCTTTAGCAACGCCACGGCCGCATCTGTAGTTGAACGACCTTTTGTAAAACCAAATTGTTTCACGTGCAATAAATTATGTAAGTTAAAATGCCTTAACAACTGTTTCAAAATTAACTTTTCAAAAATTTTGCTCAAAGTTGGTAATATCGAGATTGGCCGAAAATTCGTGGGATCAGTTGAACTACCAGATTTGAACAGTGGAATTACTTTGCTAAGTTTCATCAAATCAGGAAATATACCAGATGTGACACAAGAATTAAAAACAATTGCCAAGAAAGGTGCGAACAAGTTATTAAGTTTAAGGGATGTCTGCGCGCATGACGTGTGGCCGATCCCGTAGTCGATGCGACGCCGCGCTGTCCGCGTCATCGAAGAGTGTGTGAACACATTGCGTTACTCATGTCGCTTAACTTATGCAGCAATGGATTAGCAACATCCTTCAAAATGATTCAGATTGCGTGTTACCCTATTAACAAATCTTACTTCCATACTTTTCACAGTTTAAAGTCTTAGTTTCCATCTGCCTGGCTTCGTTGATGTTGTGCTCTGAAGGTTATAATTGGATTTCCGTCGCCCGTCTGTCTACCGGCCCGTTAACTTTGTTCTACAGTCCGATTATTCCAAACAAAATAAGATTTAAGTCTTTAGCAAGAGTTTAAAATTTCTCGTGTTTTGTATTTTGTGGTAAGCTGCTCGTTGTGTTGTTAAGAACAATCTGACATAACATAGTTTTGCCTAGTATCTGGGATAAAGATGAAGATGACGTCACGGCGACCCAGCTGCTCGAAGGTTGCGCCACTGTAAGTCACTAAGGTATGAGAACTGCAAGGGTGTAAAATTTACACATCTATACTAATACATAAAGCTGTTTTTTTTACAAGGGACAACACCATTTTCGACGGTATTATTATAAGCGATGCGACTATAGTCGGTATGACTGTTATATAACACAACTTACTAATTAAAGGAGGAAATAATAATTAATTTTTCATGTTTAAACTAGCTATACCACTTCAAACACGATTTGAATAGTTAAAAAAGCTATCTAAAACATCCACAATGTCAATCATTATCAAGTAAGAGACCTAAACAGTATACAATTAAAAAAGTAAAATAAATAGACACTTAATAAAATGTATATAAAAATATGCACCAAAACATAGGTAAGCGATTCCTTAAAACATAGTAAGATAATTAATAGCTACCAAAATAAGCTAATACATGCTAAAACGGTTTAGGAACTATTTCTCGTAATTGTGGGTACTTTGTTTTGAATGTCAAACTGTAGAAATCGCGGGGCTGACGACAAACAGAAAACTGCGTAACTCAACGTTTTTTCGTAAAGTGATTTTTAAGGACATTTATAAACTTCGTATTTTTGAAAAATTCGTCAACTCGATATCGCAATGAATACTGTCGAATTGTCAAAAATTTTAGACATTGCATTTTTTTTTTTACGCAATTTGCCACACTGGCAATATTATACTATGTTTATTTTGTAATTACCGATATGACACACAAAATATCAAAGCAAAGTCGAGAATGTTTTGTTGTGAAAATAATAATCATATTGTTCAACCTTTCCATTGATATTTTGTCACGGAAATAAAGTAAGAATTTTAGTATAGTGCGTTTCATCTAATAGTTCCTTGGCCGTCATGTTGGCACTAATGCAACTTAATGTGGGAGAGAGAGAGACGCAGAGTGCGTCTACCTTGTTTACGAAAGTGACAAAAAATTAATGCCAACATGACGGCAAAGGAACTATTAGATGAAACGCACTACATATTAAATCATATTAATAACCATAAAACGAAGAGAATAATAAAAGATAGAATTGATTTTGTTGTTGAATATTATTAGTTCATGTTTTGAGTCCTAAATCCTGCCCGCAAAAACAACTAAACTCATATAAAACGTCTTTAAAATTACTGTGACCACGTTTTATTAATTGACACTTCAGATTATTTGACTTGAGTGGGAGCTGTGTGTTTAGCAGGATTCTGCCAAAAAATCAATAAAGAAAATTATGTTGGCTATTATGGTCCTCACCTTTCAAAATTTGAAATTCTAACATTCTGCCGACAATGTTCCAAATATAACCAATTCCAATAAAACAATTAACGTCCTAGTTATTTGTTTCCCAGCTTTGGTTTTACAGGAAATTCCTCTAAACCTAATAATATTTTGTTACCGTTATAAATTCAATTCATTTTGGAAACGGCAGGTTTATTTTCCACCAAAAACATCAAACAAAAGATCTGTATATATTTGAAAAATACATGAAAAAATGTTAGTAAAAACAGACTCGGAATAAAAACTAAAATGTAGTTAACTTAGAAATACACAAAGCTAAAAATTTTAGTACAAAGTGACCGGAGTATCTTTAAATATGTTGCACATTTTTATCATAAAACGGACAGAACAAGTAAAATATAAAATAAAAATACAAACGAGAACATCTGGTGAGTACAAACTGAGCCAGCCCTAACTTTATTGTTTAAAAACGATTTTTATATTCAAGCTAGTTAGTTAATTTTGAGTTCATTACAGATATTGAACATATATCGACATACATCGATGTGAATTGAAATTACCTTGTTGGCTCAGTATGAAATTGGGACACCAATAGCACATTTAGATGTACAAGACAAAAAAGCATTGACGGAAAAGCATTTTAATGTAACATCAAAAGGAAGGATAACAAATTACGAAAAATGTGCACCATATAAAAACAAAAGGAACAACTTAACAAACTCATTACGCTTATTGCACAAAACTATTGACCTGATCAATAGAGGAAAAGCGAATTAATTGCCTCAGTCTTCCATACAATCTATGTGAAAATCTTGCTAGCGACGTAAGTTAGTAGAATCAGTTATCGATACCTAACAATACCTTCAAGGATCGGACAGGGTTTTCTTTACATATTGCATAAGCGGCCTTTGCGCACATGACCAACGAGCTGACTAGAAGTTAATGTAGTCGCCATGACCGAAATCGATCGGAACAATCATCATCGTTAAGAAAAAGTCACAAGATAAATATTAGTTTCTTCTCAGCCTTTAGAAGTCCACTGTTGGACAAAGGCCTCCCCCAAGGCTTTCCACGACGACTGGTCTTGTGCTGCCCGCATCCAACGTTTTCCCGCGACCTTCACCAGGTCATCGGTCCACCTTAATGGGAGCCTCCATACTCTGCGTCTTTCGGTACGTGGCCGCCACTCCAGAACCTTACTGCCCCATCGGCCATCGGTTCTGCGAGCAATGTGCCCCGCCCATTGCCACTTAATTTTAGCGACTCGATGAGCTATCTCGGTGACTTTGGTTCTTCTGCGGATCTCCTCATTTCTGATTCGATCAAGCAGAGAAATTCCGAGCATAGCTCAGTCCATCGCCCTTTGTGTGACTTTGAGCCTTCGCATGTGGCCCATTATGAGCGACCACTTTTCAGTTCGATATGTCATCACGGGCAAGACACACTGGACTTTTGTCTTGAGACAGTGTGGTATCTTAGACGATGAGAAAATGTATCGTAGCTTCCCGACCTCGCCCAGCCGAGCTTGATACAACAAGACACCTCTTTCTCAAGGTTCGAGCTACCTACCAGTTAGTACCAGTTTAGCCCTGTTAAATTAGTTCATGCCTGCCGTAAATTGACTTATTTTTAGTCGCCATAACTTTGATCACGCCTCAACTGTCTATGTAATATCTTAATTTGACAGGACTAAACTCTGACTAATTTATCTTGTCATTTTGGAAGGAAAAGACGGACTAAAACTGATTTTTTTAGTCAGTGAACAAGGGAATCAATCTTTCTACCACTCTTAAATAATAATAATAATTTTACCCAGTTACTGGGCTGTGGAGGTTAGATAGGCTGTTGTTTTATTTAAAATACCGATATTTAGCTTCCTCCTATTAGAGCGAAACCACATCATGACATAGTTGGGAAAAAGATTGATGAAGGAGCGACCCTATTTGTGGAAATCCCTGTTTACGGGAAGGAATAGTAATTTTACAAAATAAAACAAATAACTATGAAATATAGCTTTAATCGGTTTTAATAATGTACCTATTTACATTGGACTTAAAACTATAAAAACTGGATTTCTACAGTAAACATCGTAAAAATATCGTACGTCGTACAATTTACAAATAAAATAAGTGGAATAAAGGGCACACGAGTGCAAACACAACAATTAAAAACGAAGCATTATTACAAATGAGACGCTTTTTCTAAGATACGTTTTCGCATAGACAAGAAAATTTGTGAAACATTTGATTTGTACAAAGGGCGTATAATTTACAATAATTATTGTTTTTGAACAAACAATTTTTAGTGGCCAAATAGTATGTTTTATTTTTACAAGCATACCAATTTTAATACATTCATTACAGTACATACTATCGTCATGTTCGTACACGCCCATTTTCTAAATGCTTTAATACAAAATACTAAAGAATTACAACATTTCGTGTAAATACAACTTTGTCATGTACTTGTTAACCTTAATTAAAACCAGCCTCTCACTTGAAAATGCTTGAAAAAAAATCATAATAATAAAACGTGTTTTGCAACTCTTCATAATAAAATTAACCATGATTTTGCATTTGGTCACACTAACATAATTAAAAGTAATTGCAGTGGTAATAAAAGTTCAAATTTATATTTCAATTTGGCAACACTAGTGTCGGTATGACTGTTATATACCATAACTTACTAATTAAAGGAGGAAATAAAAATGATTTTTTCATGTTTAAACTAGCTATACCACTTCAAACACGATTTGAATAGTTAAAAAAGCTATCTAAAACATCCCCAACGTCAATCATTATCAAGTAAGAGACCTAAACAGTATACAATTAAAAAAGTAAAATAAATAGACACTTAATAAAATGTATATAAAAATATGCACCAAAACATAGGTAAGCGATTCCTTAAAACATAGTAAGATAATTAATAGCTACCAAAATAAGCTAATACATGCTAAAACGGTTTAGGAACTATTTCTCGTAATTGTGGGTACTTGGTTTTAAATGTCAAACTGTAGAAATCGCGGGGCTGACGACAAACAGAAAACTGCGTAACTCAACGTTTTTTCGTAAAGTGATTTTTAAGAACATCTTCGTGTTTTTGAAAAATTCGTCAACTCAATTTCGCAATGAATACAGTCGAATTGTCAAAAATTTAAACATTGCATTTTTTTTATTTTTTACGCAATTTGCCACACTGGCAATATTATACTATGTTTATTTTGTAATGACCGATATGACACACAAAATATCAAAGCAAAGTCGAGAATGTTTTGTTGTGAAAATAATAATCATATTGTTCAACCTTTCCATTGATATTTTGTCACGGAAATAAAGTAAGAATTTTAGTAAAGTGCGTTTCATCTAATTGCTCCTTTGCCGTCATGTTTGCACTAATGCAACTTAGTGTGGGAGAGAGAGAGAGACGCAGAGTGTGTCTACCTTGTTTACGATAGTGACAAAAAATTAATGCCAACATGACGGCAAAGGAACTATTAGATGAAACACACTATATATTAAATCATATAAATAACCATAAAACGAAGAGAATAATACAATATAGAATTGATTTTGCTATTAAATATTATTAGTTCATGTTTTGAGTCCTAAATCCTGCCCGCAAAAACAACTAAACTCATATTAAACGTCTTTAAAATTACTGTGACCACGTTTTATTAATTGACACTTCAGATTATTTGACTTGAGTGGGAGCTGTGAGTTTAGCAGGATTCTGCCAAAAAACAATAAAGTAAATTATGTTGGCTATTATGTTCTTTCACCTCTCAAAATTTGAAATTCTAACATTCTGCCGACAATGTTCCAAATATAACCAATTCCAATAAAACAATTGACGTTCAAGTTATTTGTTTTCCAGCTTTGGTTTTACAGGAAATTCCTCTAAACCTAATAATATTTTGTTACCGTTATAAATTCAATTCATTTTGGAAACGGCAGGTTTATTTTCCACCAAAAACATCAAACAAAAGATCTGTATATATTTGAAAAATACATGAAAAAATGTTAGTAAAAACAGACTCGGAATAAAAACTAAAATGTAGTTAACTTTAAATATGTTGCACATTTTTATCATAAAACGGACAGAACAAGTAAAATATAAAATAAAAATACAAACGAGAACATCTGGTGAGTACAAACTGAGCCAGCCCTAACTTTATTGTTTAAAAACGATTTTTATATTCAAGCTAGTTAGTTAATTTTGAGTTCGTTACAGATATTGAACATATATCGACATACATCGATGTGAATTGAAATTACCTTGTTGGCTCAGTATGAAATTGGGACACCAGTAGCACATTTAGATGTACAAGACGAAAAATCATTGACGGAAAAGCATTTTAATGTAACATCAAAAGGAAGGATAGCAAATTACGAAAAATGTGCACCATATAAAAACAAAAGGAAGAACTTAACAAACTCATTACGCTTATTGCACAAAACTATTGACTTGATCAATAGAGGAAAAGCGAATTAATTGCTCAGTCTTCCATACAATCTATGTGAAAATCTTGCTAGCGACGTAAGTTGATGCTACTAAGAATGCTTCAAGGAATGTCAAAAAAAATATGGAATATATGAACAGCTCCAAGCAGTGGAATATACGTACAATTTTCTCCATAAAGAATTCTCAAGTCTGTCAATTATCTTAAGCTGGTGTATAAGAAATGAAGTACTTATAAAATCCATTACATCAATAATTCTTTCTCTGAAAAAGCAGTCGAGCAAAAGCTAAAAATGGTAAAGCTTTAAACTCAATCGAAATAATGAAAGCAGAAATAAATCTGCTTGAAACAGCTCATATACCACAAAAGCGTGTCAATTTAGAGTAATCAGTCTTGGAAGTTGATGAAACAATTCTCGCTACAAAAAAAATATCATTTATGTACCATCCATGTCTTAACCAAAGAGTACCACAAACAATAAATACTTAAAATCAATAGTGAACGCGAGTCCAATTGCGTTACAATGATTATATTAAAAATGGTCCATAAATTTTACGCGACAAGTAAAAAATCTAGCACAAATGTCTATTTACAGGAGCACCGCGGAAAATTAATCGTAAGAACACGTCTTTTTCACTGATATCGTGACGTATGTAGGTCTCTCCCCTCACTAAAAGCTCATTGGCACTTTGGTAAACGTTTAGTCTAAACTATTACACTTCCGTACCATCTTCTCCTTCGTCTTCAAAAAGTGGTTCGTTGGGGTTCACTTCTGTAGTGGGCTTTTTTTTCGGCTTTGGGGGTGGTCGTGGTGGGATCTTTCCACTCCTGCCCAAAGTCCCTGTCCCTGATTGGTTCAATACACTCTCGTTCTTCTTTCCGTCATCTTTAGAAGGAGAACTTGGCTCCTCCTTGCTGTCTACCCTTGGAATTCTTCTTAGAGATCCAGTTTCTGGCTTGCCTCTTCGACTCAGAGTACTACTATCTGACACCTGGGATTGCGCATCGCTTTTATCGCTGAATAGAACTTTCCTTGGCTCAGGCTGTGGAGTGGAAGTGTTCTTTGCTGTCCAGCTCATCCTCGGATTCACTGGTTCCTGAGGGCCTGGAGTAGACAGCTGCTGAGAGAGCTGAGAGCTGATACTATTTCGGTTTATTTGTGGCGGGACAGGTGAAGGCGCTGGCTCTTGTTCTTCAATAGGGGCGTAGAAAACTGGATGCTGATTTGGGTAGACCGTTGGCGTTGCGGGTAAAGGCCTGTTTCTCATTGGTGAAAATTGGGGTTCCAGACCTGTTTTGTTAAGCGATAATACAGAGCTGCCGTCAGCTGTAGTCCTTAGCCCTAAGTTATCATACAAGGGTTCTTGGGCTTCTGAGCTTGGTAATATTTGTGTGCTCGCCGTACTAGACCAGCTAGGTACTCTAGGTCTTCTCGGGATAGTCACATATCCTTGTCTAGGAGTTACGACGGGAGGAGTCATAGGCGCAGTGAATGGAGATTGCGAGCGAGAGTATGGCAAAGTTCTAAAGAGATTTTGGTTGGTCATGCCATATATTGGAGAGTGTATTGGACTGATCGGGTTGAGCTGCGGTGGTAGCCGGGTGGTATCAGGAACGGTGGAAGCGTTGCTAGCTGCTGGAGATATCTGGGCTGCTCTGGGAGGGAACGAAAGAAGATCGGGAGGGTAAGTCGTCCGGCCATATTCTACGTTGAGGGCGTCCTGTGATCGTTTTGATGGTTGGTCGAAGTCTAGCGAGCGTTTCTCGTCTTCGTTGTGTGCTGTAACAAAACAAAATTGTGAGTTTAAAATAACGTATTATATTGCATTGATGATTAGAAGTTAACGTTTTACCGAAGGGTTCAATCGGCCCTTTTGTTAGACCCACGCCGTGTGATAAGAATTCTGTATCAATAAAAGCAAACAGTAAAGCTCTACTGGCTTCATCATATCTTATCAGAAATATTGATACCGGCAGAGGGGATATTGAAGTGGATGTAAAGCTTATCATTTAATACGTGATTGAAACTATCTATGAATAAAGTGGTTGAAACACGAAGTGCTATTTTTCAAATCCATTACGTTTTTAAAGTCGAACAGCGATATATTTCTTGGGAAGTTACCATGACTAAATCTTAATGTAGAAGTGAACACTCACCAAAAACAGAATCATTGTCCAGCAATGTTTTGTTCAGTTCAGACATCTCCGTCGCTCCGCTGGTTATAGATGGAGGGACATCGTATCTCCTCGGTGGTTTCGTCACTGGATTTACGGCCGTAATCAGGCTTTTCTCCATCTCAGGAATGACTGAACCTTCGATCAATGCTTCCCCATTAGAGTTGTCAGATTTTTTCTTGTCAGAACCGCGCCGTCTGCAGCAGCAGTAGCAAAGAATCACCAAAATTATCAACAAAATAGCGGCGGTACAGGAGACACCTATGAGCACTGGCAACATGTTATTGTCCATACCCTGTGGAACGATTTCGCTATCTGGAGGATAATGAGCCACCGCTAGAGTTAGACTCCTTTCTTCAACGCCACCAGGATTTTTGGCAACGCATAAGTATTCTCCATTGTCAGTACTTCCCAAGTCAACTATAGTTAGGTTAACCCATTTAGTGTTGTCATAACTTTTATGTGTGATGTAGTATTTAAGTTCTCCCTGATACCTGTAAGTACCGTCAATGATTTGAGCGTTTAGCACCCAATTGACTTCTGGTTGGGGATTACCGTTGACCTGGCAGGATAATGTGACATTGTTGTCTGAAGTTCTCAACGTTGTGCTGACCGAAGGATATACGATGCTGGGTTTGCAGGCAAAGTCGCTGGAGTCCAGCTCTTTCCAGAGCTTTCCGTGAACTTTAGGAGGCTCTACACAGGATATAGGAGAAGTGTAGAATTTTTTGCTAATCACCCAGTTTCTGAAGGGTTGTAGGTAGCAGTCGCAACGCCACGGATTATCGTGGACATCTAAGTTTGATAGTGATGTCAGCGCACTTAAGGCGTCAACTTTGAGATAATCCAATTTATTGCCATCCAGTCTAAGAATGGTCATTTTAGGTACGTTCATAAAAGTTTTCATGCCTATTGTTACAATTTTATTGTTGCTTAAGTCTACTTTTTGCAGGAACGGCAAGTTATTAAAGAGTCCGTCTTCTAATTTTTCTAATTGATTGTCATTCAGTAGGATCCATCTTATCTTTGCAGTCTCTCTGAATGTGTCAGCATGTAACATCTTCAAGTCGTTTTTCGAAAGATCTAATTCTATCATAATAGCTAGTCCACTAAGGCCGTTTTTCTGAATTGTAATAAGTTTACACTCTTTTAAGACGAGTTTCTTTAAGTTTATTAATTCAACATCTTGGAATGCGTGTCTTGTAACTTCATATAAGTCATTTCCTGTAAGATCGAGGTTTTGTATCTCTGAGCTTAGATTTTTCGGTATGTCTTGTAGATGGGAATTTGAGCAGTCAGCTTGTTTGTTTCCACTTGACCAAAAGCATTTGCACTCTGATGGACAGTTCGATGTGAAGTCTGCGATTGCGGTCGCAAGGAAGAAGCTCAGTAGCATATAAACTTGCTTCTCCATTTTGAGGGCATGTGCTTAGAACCTGTAACAAAAAGAAACAAGTATAAATGTTTATTCGCAGTAAAACAGAAATAGAAGTCACAGGGGCACGCGCGGTAGCATTAACGACAACATTAAGGATGCTGCCGCCATCGTTTTACGTACCAGGGACTTGTAAACTCAATGATTGTGAAGGGCTTTGTTTGAACCCTTTGGAATAGGATAGGGCTGTGTGAATTATTAAATACACATCAAACGTTTCTAATAGCTGTTATGATTTGAGATGTTTCATGGCATTTAAGACATGAAAAATTTTTAATTAAGAACTGGATACATTTTTAAAAACAAAAGGATAATGAAAAGGAGTCTGTTACAAAATTATTATAATTCAGTATTTAAATTGTAATGATGTTGATTCATTATAAAAATAAGTAAATATATACGGACACATCACACAGATTGAGCTAGCCGCAAAGTAATTTCGAGACTTGTGTTATGGAATACTAACTTAACGATACTATATTTATATACTATATTAAAACAGATACATATATAGATAAACATCCAAGACCCAGGCCAATCAAGAAAAGATCGTTTTCCATTGTATGATTGCTGTGTTGGTAAATATTAAAGACTTTAGATAATTAGACTGGTTTATTACTTGTAGAATTATATTACATTATAATCGACATCTTCTAGGTCAGATCCTAAGTTACAATGACAAGACTATAGACAATATTCATAGACACTAATACATAGAGATGGTATTAGTTACTCGACTACAGAGTAGTGATGTATGATACAACATCCCCCTTGTTTGAGTTTAAATTAACCCTTGACAAACAATATTATAGAGACCTGACTTAGTTACAATTTAGACAATGACTTAAGACTATGGTTAGGTCTTAATCTAGGATACAATGTTCTACTTAATCTATTTCATCAATTAGCCTTCTGGTTGGCTTTACAACTCTTCCAGAACGAGTTACATATTGACTGACTGAGGATTGAGATGAGAGCTCTTGAGGTCTAGACTCCTGCCTGTTACCTTCCTCTCTCCCCTGCGACGAATTGGATAGCATAGGAGAATATTTGTGTCTTAAATGAACCCTATTCCTCCTATACCTAACTCCATTGACATCCTCAACGACATATGACCTATTATTAGCCAACCTTAGCTTGACAATGGCTTGTTCCCAATTGCTATCAGGCTTTCTTTTGAAGTATACATGATCATTGGGATACAATAATGACAATGACTTTGTATTTCTATTATAATATTTAGACTTATTTTTATTATTTTGCTTGACACATTCTTCATAATTTTTGAATGTAACCACTTTAGGTTTTAATTTCTTATAAGACATAGGAATGTTATTTCTTAAATTCCTGGACATTAACAATTGAGCTGGAGATGGTAAATTATTCTTAGGTGTGTTTCTATACTGTAATAAAGCTATGTATGGATCAGATGAGTTTCTTTTACATTTCTTTAACATATTTTTGATAATTTTGACTGAACTCTCTGCTTGACCATTTGACTGTGGATGATATGGGCTAGTTACTATGTGTTCTATGTCCCATTCATGCATAAAATTCTTAAATTCTAATGACTGAAAAGGAGGACCACCATCAGACACTAAAGATAAAGGTATTCCATGACGAGCAAAAATGGACTTTAAATGTGTTATTACATTCTTTGCTGTACTGTTTTTATTTAACAAAGCTATTTCTATAAATTTAGAATAATAATCTGTGACAATTAAATAAGTGAGGTTATCAAAATACATTAAATCAACACCTACTTGTTGCCATGGATATTTATTTATTTCAAAATTTTTTAGTGGTTCCTTTGGATTGTTAGGTTTAAATTGTGCACATACATAACATTGTTCTACCAAGTTTTTAATATCAGCTGACATGCTTGGCCAGTACAAAGACTCTCTAGCCAGTTTTAAGCATTTATTTATACCTTGGTGACCTTCATGAATTTTACCTAACATTTCCTTATACATTGACTGTGGTACTATTAATTTTGACCCTTTGAACAACAAATCTTTGACTACATGAATTTCAGCTTGTATATTCCAAAATGGTTTTATTGACTGACTGACATTATTTTTATTTTTTGGCCAACCTTCATAATAATACTTTTTTAACAATTGCAAAGTATCATCTTTCTTAGTGTGCTGTAACAATTTTGTACAGTACTCCTTTGTGACTGCTAGACTTGAATGCATTAAATTGACATGACAAGATATTTCTGACTCATTCTCAGGTATATAATGTTCTTTTAATGCTGCTCTAGACAGAGTGTCAGATATAAACATTTCTTTACCTGGAACATGTATAACTTCCAAATCATATTTTTGTAAAGTTAACATCATACGTTGCAATCTTGCTGGTACATCATGTAATGGCTTTTTAAAAAGATAGACTAAAGGTTTATGATCAGTATGAACAGTTACTTTATGACCGTACACATACTGGTGAAATTTTTCACAACCAAACTGAATGGCTAACAATTCTTTCTCAATTTGAGCATACCTTGACTGAGTTTGAGTTAATGTTTTTGAACTATAAGCAATAGGTTTATTATTCTGCATAATGACTGCTCCTAATGCTGACTTTGACGAATCGACTGACAAGACTAATGGTACATTGGGATTATAATGAGCTAAAACTGGTGTATTTGTAATTTCATCGATTAAACTCTTAAGACATTGACTATGGTTTTCATCCCAAGTCCAGACTGAATCTTTCTTCAAAAGATTTCTTAAAATTTGAGTTTTTTGAGACAAATTGCTAATAAAGGGACCTAAATAATTGATCATACCTAATATTCTTTGCAATTCTTTGACATGTTTTGGTGTGGGCATATTGACAATTGCTTTTACTTTCTCTTCATCAACCCTAGCACCATCTTTACTAAAAACATACCCTAAAAAACAGACTTCTGAAACTAAAAATTTACATTTAGACTTATTGAACTTTAGATTGACTTCACGTGCTCGTTGCATGACTTTATGTACTCTCTCATTATGTACTGACTCGTTTGGTCCATATACCAAAATATCATCGATGAATATTAGAACTCCTTCTAAATCACCGAACAAATTCATCATGACTCTTTGAAAAATTTCAGACGATGCATTAATACCAAAAGGTAACCTTAAATATTTATATCTACCAAAAGGTGTTTGAAATGTACATAAATCAGAACTATATTCATCTAGTTGAAGCATCCAGAATCCTGAAAATGCATCTAAATGAGAAAAACAAACAGCTCCTGCTAGTTGAGATCTGATCTCATCTATTGACTTAAGTGGATAAATTTCCCTTATAATATTCTTATTCAAATTTCTAGGATCTAAACAAATTCGTAACTGACCCGTGCTTTTGACTGTTATGACTATACTGTTCACCCATTCTGTAGGTTTAAAAACCTTTTCAATGACCTGCATTTTCTCCATGCGATCCAATTCATCACGCAGTTTGTTCAGTAAAGCGAATGGTACCCTTCTCGGAGCATCCACGCATGGCACTGCTTCCGGTTTGAGTTTCAGGCGACAGACTTGAGGTAGACATCCAAGACCCTGAAATACATCATTGTATTGTGTAAGAATTTGTTCACTAAAATTTTGTTGAGACACAGAGAAAACTCTTTGAATTATACCTAATTTTTCACAAGTTGGTAGACCTAAAACATTCGGACAAACTAAATCTGCGACTATAAACACTATATTTACACTAATAGTGTTATTATTTAAAGATAAACTACATTTTACATTGACTTTGCCCATAATTGGTATTGATATACCACCAAATCCACTAACGTTTATTTGACATTTCTCAAGTGACATTTGACTTTGACATTTCAAAAATTGAAAAGTTTTCTTTGACATAATATTGATATCAGCTCCCGAGTCAATAATGCAATTAATTTGTGTATGACCAACTAAAATGTTTATGTTCCATGACTGTTTAGAATAGTATTTGTTTTCTTTTGACTCGACTGTATTGACCTGTTTACTATGTGTTGACTTTGCTGTAATAATTCTACAAGTATTTGTTGTGTGAGATTCCTCAGACTTGTGTCTGTACTCATCATTAAGATATGAATCTCGACTATGACTTTTTGACTTTTTTAACTTGACTGTGAATCTCTCAGACTGTTTAGTGTTATCATCATTGAGATATGACATATGACAAGATGAGTCTTCATGAGATCTCTCGGACTTATCAGTCACCAGACTTTTTTCATCACTGAGGCATTTTTTATTAGACCTCTCAGATATGACATTATCACCACTTTCATCACAGAAATATGACACAGGATATTTTTTATGACAAGATGAGTCTTCATGAGATCTCTTAGACTTTGACTGCGACTGGCCTATGTGCGACCTGACCGTTGATTGTAACTTGGGATGTGACTGTGACTGTGTGTATGACAACCTGCTATGTCTGTAATGATTTTGATTGTGATGACTTTGTGACTCTAAATGACAATTATATTGACTAGACTTATGACTATGACTGAAATTATGACAATTTAAAATTCTAACAAAATTATCTTGACTACCAGTTGAACTAAACGACTCTAAATGACTGACTTTTTTATTATTGGAGTAACAAAATTTTGCAAAATGACCATAAGAGTTACATGACCTGCACTTAGCTCCCTGCGCTGGACATTTGTAGCGGTGGTGTTGTCCACAGCGGCTACACGTCTTCGAGCGCTTCTCAGGACTGGGACTTGACTTTGACCTCCCTGCGCTGGATCCCTGCTGACTGACTGGTGAAGCTCGCCGTCGCTGACGCTCCGCTCGACCACGGCTCCTCCGACGCAGATGCATGACTTTTTCAGACTCTTCACTAGTGGACCTCTTGACAATTCGGTCTGCATCCTGCTGTGCGACGATGAGTGTCCTAGCTAGCTCTCGCATCCTCTGATATGTCAGATCAGGTTCCTGCAGCAGTCTCTGACGTACATGTGCTAAGTCCAAACTCAAGTTGGCGATAAAAATATCTCTGATAAGAGATTCTCTGAGCGTTCCAAATTCGCAATCTTGGCTTTTATTTTCGAGATCGGTTAAGAAATCCTCGATGCTTTCCGATTTCTGTTGACGTGTGGTGAAAAACATGTAACGATACATGGTAATATTTTTTCTGGGTTGAAAAAATTCGTCGAATTTGGCTTTGACGTCATGTAATGTGCTTTCTCCAATATTTATGTTGAATGTGTTGAAAATATTTAAGCATTTTTCACCAATGTGATGTAATAAAATGGCGATCTTGCGTTTCTCACCGGACTTGTCTAAACCCGTTGCCAATAAGTATAATTCGAACCGTTGCCACCAGCGCTTCCAGGCTTCGCAATTGTTGCTTGTTGCATCTGACGATATTTTAAGCGCCTTCAAGTCACTGTGCAATGAACAATGGCTTCCGGTATCATGGCCGCCATTGACGCCATCCGACTTTTGCATTTTATAAGTTTTCTTTCTTCGTTTTCACTTCTGACACCATGTATGATTGCTGTGTTGGTAAATATTAAAGACTTTAGATAATTAGACTGGTTTATTACTTGTAGAATTATATTACATTATAATCGACATCTTCTAGGTCAGATCCTAAGTTACAATGACAAGACTATAGACAATATTCATAGACACTAATACATAGAGATGGTATTAGTTACTCGACTACAGAGTAGTGATGTATGATACAACATCCATCATGACCTGGCCGGGGATCAAACCCGGGGCCTCCACGTCGCAGGCAGGCGTGTTGATCGCTGCGCCACGTAGGTCAAAAGTGATGGTACTTGTTGGCAGGCCTACACTACCTCCATATCCAATGGATTTTTTTGTTTGTTAATTTAATGCAGTCAGTTAATGCAATCAGCAGTTTCAAAATTGCCCACGTAGATTTTTCTTTATTGTGTTGTTGATACCATTATGAAATAGGTGAAAAAGTAAACTCCTCAATAGTTTTATTTTCTATACAATATGTAAAGAAAACCCTGTCCGATCCGTGAATGTATCGTTAGGTATCGATAACTGATTCTACGAATGCCTACAAAGCCGTGCTAGACTAAAGGCGGCTCTACACGTTGGCGAAGATATTGGCGGACATTGTGGCATAGATGTTTGCCAAGAGATTGTGATGGCGTCCACACGTTGGAAGGTCGATCAGTTTGCTTCGGTTCGGGCCAATATGCGGACGAAAAAATGGACTTTGAGGTTTTGACGGCTGCTGCAATTTATTTATTCTCTGCATACCACTACTACATAAGTCTATATAAGAAAAGAGTTATTAAAGTGTTTTTATCTTTTTCGGATTCTGTCCGCGCTCGTCGCGGGCGCATCAAGCTCCAGCCCGGGCCAAGGAGGGGCGAGTAAGACGCAAGGGGGCCGCGGCCCATATGCGGCCCGCGGACTGGTCGAATACCCTTATATAAATTCGTAGCCGGGCATAGAAGGCGCTTTTTTGGATCGTCGAAGAAAGTAATGTATCTCCTAGTTGTCATAATAATATATACTTTTTATACAGTCCACACTTTTATTTAAATACCTCGAAGGCGTACTTAACAGATTCTATAAGCAGTTTTCAGCTTGATAGAGCTCTATGAAGCGAAAAGTTTCTTCATTGCTCATAGTTGCCATTATCGTTTGTGAATATCAACGAATCCTCATACGTAAAATATACGTCCGCGCAGAGTGAGCGCTCGCTACAAACTGAACGTGTCGCCAACGTGTAGACGCTACGGCCATCACTCTGCCACAATCCCGCCATAACCCTTTGATCTGCGTAGAAAAACGAACACTACACGGATCTTGCGCCAATGCGTGGGCCAACAGTCCAATACCTACCAAATAGATCACCAACCCCCGCTCTACACAATGGCCAACACGTATTCGCCAATACATTCGCCAAAATGTTGGCTAACGTGTAGAGCCGCCATTAAAAAACATCTCAAAAAAATATTATTTCGCAAAGCGAGGTAATACATGTGCGGTAGGCAATACATGCGCGAGCGAAGGGGGACAGATCACGCGGCACCCGGTCGCATCTCTCATAATAATACTGTCGATAATGGTGTTGTCACTTTAAATTACCAAATTTTACGGAAGTTGCAATTAATTCGCGGAAAAAAGAGATTATTTCAAAATTCATTAGTATTGTTACTATGATGATTATGTAAAATTTTATAATTTATTTGCCCATGTGTTAACCTAACCTTTATTATCCTTATGGGTCGGCGAGGTTTTCTTTCCATATTGCATACTCATAATATGATTGTCATACGCGCTATTCTCTAGAAGAACTAGCTTAATTGTTGATAGCTTAATTTTTGAGATGGTGATGGTGTAGATTGGTAGACGATAGATTTGTTTTTAAAAACGTAAACGTAAAAAAGAGATATGGTTTAACTAAAATATGTTTTGCAAAGTTTTACTTTAAAATACTTTTGTGTAGTAACAATATCAGCCGGTTATTTTTAATGTTATTATTAAGATTTTTATTACTATACAAACAGATTTTTTTGTACATTAATTGTTGTTGTTGATCTATGTTTTTTAATAAATTTCATTTCATTTCATTTCATTTCATTTCATTTCAATGAAATATGGAAGGGGCCTTGTCTTGTATTTCACGTAATTATTTCTACGAGTAAAGCTTTCGTGTTTTGCCTGCGGCTTTAATATTCGGCATGTACAGTGTAATTACAATTACCACGTTATTCTCGTTAATGCTCGGCTCACCCGTGGGCCTTGTAAAGGTTATGATGTAAATTTATCCAAAGGGTAGCTGCCTGATATTGTAATCATCAATCTTTCTGTCAACTGTGGTGATTATAGCTACGTATCTAAAAGCCCTTCATTACTGCAGCAGAGAAAAATATCCTACACTTATTTCAATTAAACTTACTTTAAATTTCTGTTTATAGAAAGAAAGACAAAACGTTTATTTGCGGTAAACATGACATAAACGTGTACAAAAACAATTGAGTGATAATAGTTGACATGTGTCACATTCACGCAAAACTGCTATCGCTCAGCATTATGCTACCACCCTATGCAAAACAGAGTCCAGCGCTGGTTTTCAGCGACAGCCGGTGCCGACGTAAAGACGTCACCCGGTGCAGCAAACAATCACAAAGGACGCCGAACCAGTTAAAAAAAAAATGCAATAATAATAATAACAAAAAACTAAAATAAAAATCGAAATCAAACAGGAATATAAAAACCAAAAACAGGATATAAAAACGACGAGAATATCATTCTCAACAATGGTTTAAAATACCTTTTACATAGTGGCAACATTAAGGAAGCGTCCGGTTTGACGTACGCGCATCCAGAATGTATCAATTTATCAAAGTTTACATTGTTATTAATACCTAATATATTTGGTTGAAAAGAATTACGGTATGCCCAGTGATATGTATATCTCCGCGGTTATGCTTGTATAAGTCTCGATTCCGTAAGAATATCGAGATTTAAAGTCTTTTGTGTCCGAATCCAGATCATAAACTACCCGTGTGCCAAATTTCATCCGAATCCGTTCAGATATTTTAACGTGGAAGCGTAACAAACAAACATA
Source organism: Sesamia inferens (assembly GCA_037179545.1). Taxonomy (NCBI): domain Eukaryota; kingdom Metazoa; phylum Arthropoda; class Insecta; order Lepidoptera; family Noctuidae; genus Sesamia; species Sesamia inferens. The sequence continues at coordinate 5,909,465 of CM073935.1, read as the reverse complement.
ACACATAATATTAAGTGTAGATAGTTTGTGTAGTGTAGAGTGAGTTATATAATTTTCATTATTGATGTCAAAACTGGTGAAATACAAAGTCTTATTTAAATGTCTAATACATAGAGGCTTAATGATTTTTAAAACAGTTTTTTTTATTTGAACCGGTCTAAGGAACAAAATTATTTTCTTCTTACTTAGGCTCTTAAGTAAGAAAAATAATCACAACGTTCCATCTAATTAAGTTCCATATAAATGTTTCAGAACCATTATCGAATAAGTGGCATTTAATGGACTGGAAAATATAGAGAGAAAACGAAATATTTTTCCAGAAAATGAAGATTTGTAACTCAATAAGGCGCCCTAAGATTTATCGAAGTCAGTTGTCGTTAGTGCGACAATTTGAAGTCAGTTTGTGATAATTACTGTCAGTGAGAGTAAGGGCGCGCGTAAACTGAAAGCAATTTGGACGTAAGTACGTTCTACGATGTGATCTGTGCCTTATGTTTGTGTTGTAAGTATGGTAGGATTGAAGAAAGGGCGAGATTTAGTAATGTTTTGTATACTGCAGCGGGTCAGCTTTTAGTTCATCACCAACCCTTCATCGTCCCATTGCTTGGTACAGGTCTCCTCTCATACAGAAAAGGATTGAGCGCTATCACCGCGCTTGGTCAATGCGGGTTCCAGACTTAAGTCCAGGTTTCCTCAAGATGTTTTTCTTCACTTTTTAATCATTGGTGTCCAAGATTACTTAGAGCTTTTAGTTATCTAAAGGTATATAAATAAACCGGCCAAGTGCGTGTCGGACTCACGCACAAGGGGTTCCGTACCATTGATTTATGAAATTAAAGGATTTAAGTTAGTTGTATGAAAGATTACGCGGTAATAAGCGGTTTACGATTTATGAAGTATTGAAAAAAACTACTTACTAGATCTCGTTTAAAACAATTTTCGTTGGTAGTTTTTGTAGTAATGTACATCACATGTTTTTTTTAGATTTTTCATTTTCTTGTTTTAGAATTTAGATTACCAACTTTTTTCCACTTTGGAAGCGTCTGTCACGCAAAGTATTCGGTTTAGAAAAAAAATATTTGAGAAACCTCCATATCATTTTTGAAGACCTATCCATAGATACCCCACACGAATGTGTTTGATGAAAAAAAAATTTGAGTTTCAGTTCTAAGTATGGGGAGCCCCCAATATTTATTATTATTTTTTTATTTTTGCATCAAAATCTTAAAGCGGTTCATAGAATACATCTATCTACCAAGTTTTAACAGTATAGCTCTTATAGTTTCGGAAGAAATGGCTATGACATACGGACGGACAGACGGACAGACAGACATGACTAATCTATAAGGGTTCCGTTTTTTGCCATGTAGCTACGGAACCCTAAAAACGACGTGAATTAGACACGAAAGCGTCCTTTATGTAAGGAAAGTATTATATCGGATTTGTTTTTGTACTATAGTACTAAATATCTCAATTTAAGTTTATTTTTAAATAACTGTAACTAATAATAATAAATGGCTAAGGCCCAATCCTAAAATGTACTCACAATCGATTGAACTACATATTTAGTGATGAGCGATTCAGAATGTAGGGCCGATGCCCGATGGGGCCGACGGGTTCTGGAGTGGCGACCACGCACCGGAAGACGCAGCGTGGGTAGGCCCCCGACAAGGTGGACCGAAACCGCTGGATGCGGAAGGCGCAAGACCGGTCGTCGGGGAGATTCTTAGGGGAGGCCTATGTCCAGCAGTGGACGTATTTTGGCTGAAATGATGATGATGATTCAGAATGGTATGAAATTGTTCATATTCATTCTAAATCGCTCAGTGGTTGTAACTTCAACCACCTAAAATAACATCTTAATACAGTAACACTTCTGTATATTCTAAGAGCCGTGACGGGCATGTCTTTCTTATGTACCGCGTTATTATCCCCATACCTTTCTGACGATCACCCCGCGATTTATATGCGTGAAGAATTAGCTAATGTTCACAGGAGGTTTATGTTTGCATCATAAGTTGTGTGTTGAGTTCGCTTTTAATATTGTTGATATTTTATATCAGGGTTAGGTGCTGGCAATCGGTGTTCCTGTATGACCAGCACGCAATATAATATGAATTAATTAATCAAAAAATTATAAGAATTAATTAAAAAAAAAAAAATTTGTTTGCCGTGGAGTTGCCTGTAAGACGTCTTTTGCAAGTAGACACTATAATGCAATAAGCTGTCAGCTGTACAATATGATAAACAAGGATCTGCAAATTGCAGGACTAACAAAAATAAATGAAACTTCTGGTGGAGGATTGGCTTCTGCAACTAGACTATCACAAAACTGAAGAATTATTAATATACAACACGTAATCTTTTTCAGGCACGCATAAAACTACAGATGCATACTCACATACAAAGCACACTGTACGTAGTGGTAATGAAACCGATCCCAAGATATACATCGCAGGGCTGCGTGCACCCACACACACACAGACGTTCACCCATACACACGGACACTCACCCTTACTCTCGGACTTTCATCCGTCCACATACACTCACCCATAATTACTGATAAATATATACATGCTGCACTTTACTCGAGACACCTATCGTAATTACATTCCAGTATAATAATTAGGAAGAATTATTTTGTAACCATATGCACCATCCAGCGACAATTTTTCACAATATTTCACCTTTGTCCTCAAATATAATTAATGTATATTGTATGCCGTCACTATGACTGAACATTGTTTTCCCAAAATACAAGCTCAAGCTTAGTTTGGGAATCAATATCAGTATGTATTGCACTATACATTTAAATTGTCACCTGTTTTATCTTGTAAAGTTGTGAATGTATCTAGTATCAATAAACAATTTTTATTTTATTTTTATTTTTTTAATCTATAGCTTGATATCTAATTATTTATTAAAAAAATACAAAGTTACAACTACTATCTATTTATTTACAGTATGTTAAGAAAACCCTGTCCGACCCGTGAAGGTGTTGTTAGGTATCGATAACTGATTCTACTAATGGATACAAAACCGGACTAAACTTAAAAAAAAACCCTAGAACAATAAATATTATTTCGCAAAAAGAGGTAACTTAATAAATGTGCGTTATGCACCCTTCCGCGGGTGTCGGGAGGCAGGGCACGCGGACCGCGGCACGTGGTCGCATCGAAAATTACCAAATTTCGGGGAAGTTGGAATTAATTCGCGGGAAAAGAAGATTATTTCAAAATTCATTTGTATTGGTACTATGATGATTACGTAAAATTTTATATTATATTTGGTCATGTGTTTACCTAACCTTTATTATCCTTATGGGTCGCACAAAGTTTTCTTAACATACTGTATATGTAAACTCAACGATAAATTCACTTAAACAGGTCTATAAAGTAGGAATGGAAATAATTAGAGCAATTTTCAAATGTAAAAAAATTACATAATCGAATCCCTCAATACGCCCTTCACCACTTACTTTGCGCTTTCCCTGAAGAAGTGGTGAAACAAACTCTACAGAGGTTCAGTTAGAAAAACTTGCTTCTATACAATAGAAGGTATGCAAATCAGTTAACGTTACTAGATCAATAACACCAAATTGAACTATTTATCATATGACAACTAGCCACGCTAATATACCAATATATAGGATATACGGACGACAGAAGATCAAGCTACCCTAAACAGGGTGTATCTGACATCGTAACGCAAACTTCGCGAGAAGGCTACACCGCATGCCACTAATAAAATTATGATAATCATTTATATCGTTAATGAGCGGTTACAGAAATAACAGTGTAAAAAAAAATGTGTTTGCTCGGCCTTTTAACGTTGCAAGCGTGCCGCCGCGCGTGTTTGTGGGTATGACGTTGAACCCTGATGTGAACTCTATTAAATCAGCTGATAGGATAGTTTTTCGAGTTTTGTTCACATTGCGCTTTTTTGTGTAATTAGCGAATTAATAATTTTTTACTTTAAAATCTTATTGGGTTATAAAAGTATAGCAATTGTGAATGGTTTAAAGTGAAAAAATTGCATATTATTCTTTTTAAACCAGGAAAAACCGACGAAAAATTCCACCTGTGAGGGGTTCAGAATCATGTACTGGATCCATGGTACTCGTTTGTGCGTCGATGTCATAGATACCCTTTATAATAAAAAAAAATGTTTTGGAAAACTTAATTACTGAGTAAAATATAACATTAAAAACCAAGAACAGGACTGATTCTTTCTCTCTGTTCTAAACGAAAATAGTATATCGAATTTTACCATATTCATCGTTCATCGAATTTTCCTATATCACGTTGCTGACCGAGTACTCAAACAAAAAACAAAAAAAAAACGATAACGCCTAAATAAAAGCCTGCAATTTTTGGCGAATATGTAGCAATATTACGATGGCAGATTTGGGGTCTATGCCATTGCTTTTTTTTCTATTAGTTAGGTTAGGTTAGAAAATGGCTCCGGCTAGTACTCGACGACTGGCTCGGGAAGGGCGGATAACGCCCTATTCCGCCCCCCATGAATGGGCCCAGGGGCGAGGGACATGGGGAAGTCCCCGCCCCCTATCGATGGACCCCGAGGCGGAGGCGCACGCGAGTGTCAGCGTGCGCCTCTGAGGCGATGCACGGGGTAGTTTAACACCCCACTGCCCTGTGCAGGAGACGAGGCCCGGAAAGACCGAGCCAGCACGAGGGTGTGGGGCCGTGGAAGAATTTAGACTCCCGCGGCCCCACGCGCGTTCGTGATAGAAGAGACACCGGGGTGGTTTTAGTCAGTAAAAGTCTGACAGACCCCGTCGCCCACCCCAGGGCGGCGGACATCCTATGAGGATTTCCACCCCGTAAAAAAAAAGGATAGAATATGGCGGCATTCATAATCATGCTATACGGAAAAAAACATAACATGCATAGTCAAGCATGGCTGATTTTTAAATAACCGTTCAATTTAAAACCAGACAGACTTCATTTATCTCATTCATAAAGCGCTAGCATTAAAACTAACATTAAAACTGACATAAATAGCTACGTGATATGTGTTTTATGTCCTTTCTTATCCACGATTTTAATGTCATTTTTATTTTATGACATTCGATATAGTTTAAGGACCATCGCAAAATGGAATATTTAGTTTTCATTTGTTCTTGACACCACTACGATCTGAACGAAGCTTTTGGGCTCGTCTTTTGTACTGCGTACATCGAGGGATTGGAACAATTTGCCAGCGACGCAGCAAGACTAGAGTGAAAAGGCTCTTAATAAACTAACGCGCTTTACCAGTAATGACTGTATCACTGCTTACCATGAGGCGGAATTGCGGTTAAGCACTAGTTAATAGTTTTGAAAAAAAAAACTTTCATCAACCTAGCCTTTTGCCAATTATGATGAAGGTAGGATTCCAGTCTAACCGTATGCAGCAGCTGTATTTTACATGGCGACTGGTTTCTACAACCCAGTTGGTGTATAACAAAATACTTTTTTATAACACTGACTGTAAGACTTACGGTCTTCTGACCCCGTAACGACTTTCACAGACTACTGAAGGTTTTTTTTTTTATTATAAACTAGTGCTTGAGTGATGCAATCGTTGATGGTAAAGCGCGCTAGTTTATTAAGCGCCTATTCACTAAAAAAACTGAGTGATTAGTAAGGAAGACGTCAGCTGAGCGAGGTGATGCAATGTTAAATCCAACAACACGACCAACGATGCTGCGCCAGAGGGAGATTCATCTGGAGACGCTACATGACCAAACTCGCGACACAACCACATTTGGCGCATCGTACCCGGCACACATCGCAACACAACTACTCAGATCCATCTTCCGTACGGCTTCACCAGACATCATGCCGGAACACTACGAATCGTTTGGCGGCAAGACTTTGTCTGGCGGGTAGTAACTTCTGCCGGCAGCCGATGTTATGGTCTATGACCTCGAGGCGCGGAGGGACTTCAATAGTAAATGGTCGCCATCCACGAATTTACTTAGGCAATCGTGTCTTTGCCTTCGTTCTTATATTAGTCACAACGCCCTCTATAAGTTATTTAGTAGTCTGGCCACTTTGGATTCAGTGGAGAGGCGTGCGAAGAGGCTGATTGGTGACCCTGGTTTAACTCGAGTTGGTCTCCAAAGCCTAGAGCACAGGCGTAGAGTAGCCAGCCTTTCTATAGGATATAGGATACATTCTGGGGAGTGTGCGAGGGAATTGCACGATTTAATTCCCCCATCTCCGTTCCACCATCGGACGACCCGTCGTACGGCGAGTTTCCACCCTTATGTTGTTAACACCTCTACGATCCGGACGAAGCGTTTCGCCTCGTCCTTTATACCGCGTACATCGAGGGACTGGAACAATCTGCCGGCGGCGGTGTTTCCGTCGGACTACAATTTGAGTGTCTTCAAGGCTAGAGTGAATAGGCTCTTAATAAACTAGTGCGCTTTACCATCAACGATTGCGTCACTGCTTACCATCAGGCGGGATTGCGGTCAAGCGCTGGTTTATATTTTTTATAAAAAAAAAAAAAAGTTTAAAACATTGACTTCGGTATTCTAATTAATCATAATCCCAGCGTTATTCCCAGTCGCATCCGAAACTTTTTCAGCTTTGGAGTCTGGGGTCCGCTTTACCAGTCTAACCGCTGATTTTGCCTAAACTTAGATATTTTCCGTGAAGCGACTGCCGTCTGACGTTTACAACCCGAAGGCGATGTCGAAGCATTGCAGTTAGACCAATTGTTGGAATTTTGAGGGCTCCAACAACCCGTAACGACTGCCATTAGTTGTTCTTATGAAAACCGGGACCAATGACTTAACGTGCTTTCCGAGGCACGACCAGACCAGTGCAACTATTCATATTCATGCATTCAAATATTTGCACTGCGCGGGGATCAAACCCGCGCCTCCTTACGCAGCGGCCGCGTTTGCTATCGCTACACTAAGGAGGCTGTCACTTCGGCATTCTAATGCTGCATTTTAATTGTATAAATGAAAGGATTCAAAATGGCGAAAGGCTTTTTCCATTCCTTTTGAACAGGCGATTTAAAATTCAAACTCAGACATGTGTGTATGTGACGTGTGATATGAAAGGAATAAAAAATGGCTTCATTGGCTTTTCAGCCTCAAATATACGAAAATATTCCCACGAAATCGTTGTGTAGGCAGTGCCTACGCACTTCACGAAAGACTATTCGCATTCCTATTGTGTTTCACGAACTGTGTCTAATTAAACTTTACCGTTTCATCCTTTATTCAAATTAGTTTTAAATACAACCATGTTAATTCCATTATTTAATTTCCCCATTTACCGAGTTACCACCCTTACGTTGTTGACACCACAACGATCCGAACGAAGCGTTTCGGCTCGTCTTTTATACCGCGTACATCGAGGGATTGGAACAATTTGTCAGTGGCGGTGTTTCCGTCGGACTACAATTTAAGCGTATTCAAGGCTAGAGTGAATTAGTTCCTAATAAACTAGCGCGCATTACTATCAACGATTGCATCACTGCTTACCATCAGGCGGGTTTTCGGTCAAGCACTAGTTTATAATTAATAAAAAAAAACATAACATATCACCTTGTGGGTGTACAAACGTTTGGACATTAAAAAAACTTATTGTTCGTAATAATAAAAAAAAAACTTGCTTGATTACCCCACTTAAGTACCTATATTGTTATTTCATTATGTTTTATTAAATATGTAAGCTGGCTCTATACTAACATCCACAATTCAATTATCCTAGAATACTCCAAATATAATGAAATAAAACCAATAAATTCATATTTTAATGATCCCAATCAAATAAATTCGTTGTTTAATTGGTTATAAACTACAATAATATGGTTTTCGTAAGTACTAGTACATGGTAGTCGTAAGTACCAGTATATAGTGGTACACAATGGGCCAGTGTGGGATAGCCCCACAATGGACAGTACCATCAATGAGGGCCTGTTGTACCGGGGTTACGCTTTTATTAACCCACACGAGTTGTTTACGGGTTAGTTACGACGTTGGAGTAGTGTGGATACGGTGAATAATTTTAAATTAAATGTGTTTCTTTTAATTGAGTGTTTGAGTAGACCTGTACGAAAACTGTATACAATCACCCGATATTATTTTGACGTTCGAAAAGGGCTAATTAACGCTTCAGCCTAACGTGAAGTGACTGAGATTTAGACTGTATTTATTTTTTTGAGCTGTTTAGTCAGTGTTATGGTGAAATTCAGACTGTTATTATTATTTGCTTTTTATTGGCTTGCAATGTTGTCGATGATATCTTATAAATCAATTTTGAATAAGAAATCTTTTAACTGATTCAGCTGAAATTTTGTACACATGTTCAGTTTGGACGACAATGTATGGTTAACTGTGTTACGTCATTTTAAATCCTACATGGCGGAACACCCAAGATGGAGGTTAATGGACATTGCGTTAAAGAATGAGTTCTTCTTAGGAATAAGAAAAAACCTCGCAAAAATGAGCGTTAAATAATAATTTATCATCTATGCTCTCTTCACAAAGTTGATTTAGAATTAGTGAATACAAAAAAATAAGCCTTAGCTGAATTTAAATGAGATGTACAAACAGAGAACCGTATCTATCTAAAAAGTAAACACTACATTAAAAGTAATAACAAGTATTTTATGCAGAAAAAAGAAAAACATAATATTTTAAATAAATAAAATAAATAAATAAATATATAAGGACAAATCACAGACAGATTAAGCTAGCCCCAAAGTAAGTTCGAGACTTGTGCTATGGGATACTAACTCAACGATACTACATTTATAATAGATACATATATAGATAAACATCCAAGACCCAGGTCAATCAGGAAAAGATCGTTTTCCATCATGACCTGGCCGGGGATCGAACCCGGTTCTTCCACGTCGCAGGCAGGCGTGTTGACCTTTGCGCTACGGAGGACGTCACTAAAATTTTTGGGTTCAAACCTATAACATAACATACATCAACAGCATCAGCTTGTATTGTTCCCACTGTTGGGACACTGGCCTCCTCTCGATAAGAGGGTGTAATCTACCACGCTGGCCCTGTTCAGGTTGGTAGATGTCACAATATGTCTTCGAAGTTTTTGATTCTAGGATATGCCGGTTTCCTCGCGATGTTCTCCTTCACCGTTTTGACCGCAGCGGTGACGAAACAGTTTACACAAAGCAAAGCGCCTGATGGGGTTCGAACCTACGACCTACATCTTGTAAGTCGCGGCCGATACCATTAGTCCACTACCATCATCATCATCATCATCTCAACGTTTATCCCGGTTGCATCCGCGGCTGTCGCGTTGGAGCCCGGGGTCCGCTTTCCTGCTTAATTTCCTCCATTTCGCGCGATCTTTAGCATCCTGTGGTGTGAGATTGTCCACTACCGTTCTCTCTTTTAATAAATACCTAATCAAAATATATACAGTATGTTAAGAAAACCCTGTCCGATCCGTGAAGGTGTTGTTAGGTATCGATAACTGATTCTACTAATGGACACAAAACCGGGCTAAACTTAAAAAAAATCCCCCTAAAAAAATAAATATTATTTCGCAAAAAGAGGTAACATAATAAATGTGCGTTAAGCACCCTTCCGAGGGCGGCGGGCGGCAGGGCACGCGGCACGTGGTCGCATCGCTATTCGCTCATAATAATACCGGTGTTGTCACTTTTTAAAAAATTACCAAGTTTCGGGGAAGTTGGAATAAATTTGCGGGAAAAAAAGATTATTTCAAAATTCATTTGTATTGGTACTATGATGATTACGTAAAATTTTATATTATATTTGGTCACGTGTTTACCTAACCTTTATTATCCTTATGTGTCGGACAGGGTTTTCTTAACATATTGTATATATGCATTATGGAACAAATCTTCGTTACATGCATGGTGTCACATCCATACAACTCTTGCGCATGTTTGATTACCCCTACTATTAAGCAAGCGCATATGTTAAATGAATCAATTCTAACTCGTTAGTCTTCAGACATACCAACGAATCAGAAGACAGTTCTTTGTGTATTTAAATGTCACAGTTATGAGTGTAGAAAGTCTCAATGTATAAAATAGAATACTCTTTATAATGTACACCATACAGGATGTATCTGACATCGTAACGCAAACTTTGCGAAAAGGCTGGACCGCATGCCACTAACAAAATTATGATAGTCATTTATGTCTTTAATGAACAGTTACAGAAATAACAATGCCTAAAAAAGTGTCGGCTCGGCCTTTGAACGTTGCAAGCGTGCTGCCGTGCGGGTTTGTAGGTATTACGTTGATCCCTGATGTGAACTTTGAACATTGCGCTTTTTGTGTAATTAGCGAATTAATTATTTTTTACTTTAAAATCTTATTGGGTTATAAAAGTATAGCAATTATGAACGGTCTAAAGTGAAAAAATCTACATATATATTTTTTTTTAATTATGAAAAAGCCGACGTAAATATACTACCATCTTTTCTGCCTGTTCATTATAAGATGCAAGCAAAGTGCGATATATTAGAGTTTCAAAATAAATACCTATATGACGCGAACGCAACAAAAATAAGGCTCCCATGGGGTTAAATAGAAACTGCAGGCGCCTGTATGCCCGCAGTTTCTATTTACCCCCTATGGGAGAAACCGTATATATCTAATAAAGTAGAACTCCATATTCCCTAGGTCATTAGCGCAATTTATGAAAGAATCTCATCCACAATCTAGGACATTAGCTGGCTAATACCTAGCATTACAATTTATACAGCTTTATTTCGCTGACTGTACCTACAACATGCGGACGACATCTATCCGACTAGGAGAAAGAAAAAACAGTCTAGAAAGATTTCTCCTTTCAAAAAGATCCTTGGTATCTTTTTTCCGAAATATCAGCATTATATTTCATAGTGAGCATGTGGTTTGGTTCTTACAATTTTGCCGTACTACATAACTTAAGGTTTTACTGTTCCTGGATGGGTGTGGGCGAGTTGCCAGGAAATAACCTTTATTACAGATGAAATTCTTGAAGACCTCTGGAATTTTCAACTGTTTACTGTGTTACAGATTTTTTTTTCTTTAAAGGAGCTTAAAGAAATACTCTTCTAAATGACCTTTGTGTAGATGGACTATCCGAGAATCAGATTTCAATACTTCCTTTAAAAAATTGAGCGACCGGTGCTTCGTAAGGAATAAAGTTCCTTTTTCACACTGATAATATTTATAGCAAAGAGAGTGAATTAAATACGCATTTTCAGTACAAAGCCATCTAATATAGGTTTTTAGAAGCTGTCATAAAGTTTGCGCCAACTTGAATCTTCATTTTGACCTCACTATTAGCTTCAGCGCCCTCGAAAACCACAACGACAAGTGGTAAAAAAATATATAATTTTTGGAGTCGCCATTTTGGATCTTCATTATCATTTCATTACCGCTGGATGCGGGAGGCGCAGGACCGGTTGTCGTGGAGAACTTTGGGAGAGGCCTATTTCCAGCAGTGGACGTTTTTCCGCTGAAATGATTATGATGATGATGATTATCATTTCTGATTATGCGCTCTAGCATCCTCTGTCCCTTTCTATTTTATATTATAGAGAAAGTCAGAGTGATAGGCAGTTGAGGGAAGCTGACATAAAGCCTTTTCGATACGTGACGATCTAAAGAAACCCGTGTCCAAGCATTTCGTTCAAATGTCCCAAAAAATACCGAAACCCAATAAAAACCTAAGCGAAAGGATAACAACTCAGCTTTACGACTAAATTAAAGCAAAGCTAAGGCAGCAATCGATTCCCTCGATGACTATCTTAAATTGCAGCTCCATATATTATATTAACTGTGAGGATGAACTTTATTAGAAGCACTCGCGATGGGCTACCGAGCTGGTTTGATGATAAAACTTTAAATCGGGAATGGTAATTACTGATTTATGGTTAACTCAGGTTATTGATTTATTATGTTTTGGTTGTACAAAGGAAAATGGGCAAAGAAGTATGGTTTTCTGCCCTGAAGCCATTAGGCCATAATGTATTATAATACCAATAGAAATATATTTCAAGGAATAAGACTTTTGGCAATCGTTAGTCGGATCGTAGTTAATGAGTTAATGTTTTTGATAGGACTTAATTAATCCCAAGTAGACTTTTTTGCTTAAACTGACAAAAATCCAGGGAAGTTGGAATAATTATTATGAAATAATAATTATTCCAACTTCCCTGGATTTTTCGAAAATATCATTTCATTAGCATAATCTTAATGCTTTTGGGCTTCAAGGCAGAATCTGCCTGGGCACGCCACAATAGCGGCGGTAAGTCCCCTCTTTGAGGAGTGGCTAATGAGGCGCCACGGCGCCCTCACCTTCCGCCTGACGCAGGTCCTTACCGAACACGGTTGTTTCGGGAGGTTCCTGTTCCGTATTAGGCGGGAGGAAACGCCAGGGTATCACCATTGTGTGAATCGCCCTGAGGACACGGTGGAGCATACGGTGGAGGTCTGCCCGGCTTGGGTAGAGCACCGCCGTGTCCTCGTAGCGGCGATCGGCGGCGATCTCTCGCGTCCGACCCTGGTCCAGGCCATGGTCCGGAGCGAGAGTGCATGGCAGGCCGTCACCTCCTTCTGCGAAGCAGTGATACTGGCAAAGGAGGAGGCGGAGTGCGTGAGGCAACGGGAATCCCAGCGCCCTCACGCCACTAGCCGCCGCAGTTGACGCCCTGGTCGGGAGACGTCACCTAACTCCCAGCCACCGTAGGCGCGGGCCTGCGGGCGGTGAGCAGTGGGCAGCTCGCCGCCCGGTAAGGACCAGGCCCGAGTCGACGGCACGTCGTGTTTCACGCGCGCCTTAAAGAGATGTCAGCACATCATGACGGGGTCCACGAAGACCGATGCCTCCTGGGTCAGGGTTGCGGGTTGGTTAAACAAGAAACCGCGGCCCTGGCCGCCGCATAGGCAAGTGAAGAAACACGGGTGGGTTTTAGTCAGTAAAAGTCTGACACACCCTTCCGCTCCGCCCAGAGCGGGAGAAGTCATTTGATGATTTCCCACCCCAACAAAAAAAAAAAAAGCCAGAATCTGCCAATCGTCTTTGCTTAAATTACCTACGTCATGTTTATAGGTATGTTTGCGCAATGGGGTGTTATGTTCGCTCATTTTCCATAGAAAAGAGAGGATCCTAGGACCACACGGGCGTTGTGTCTGTCGCGCATGAATTTAAGAAACACACGAAATCAAAAATTTGGTATCAATTTTTTAAGTATTTTATTTTGAGTTGAAACCCTCGAACGAAATCGGAACATTTCGTTTGATATCAGGTAAAGATGCCATGCCCTTGGTATGTTTATTCCCTTTATGTTACACATTGTATAGCCAGTTATGATTAGGTCCAATGTAGTATCGGTACGGCAAAAAAAAACTTCAGCCAACGTTTAATCTTCAAAGACTATTAAGCCAACTTTAGCTCTTAACACTTAAACACTAATGTACTAATGGACAATAGTAAGCTACATAACTAGTTATGTAGCTTACTATTTTAAGTATTATTAAACCGTTGAGATCTCACACGAACTCGTAAACGATGGTTAGGTAAGTTAATAGCAGAAGGATCACTTATAGCGATGTTTGAAAATAAACTACAGATAAAAACCAATTATACAACAAAATAAATTTATTTGAATTATTAACACTAAGTAAAGGTAAAAGGGTCCAGACACTCCACAAACCTAAAAGATCAGGAATATACGAGTTTCCGGGTTTTTAGGATGAAGAAACCTAATCTATCATCATCATCATCATTATCATCAACTTTTCCATCGTCCCACTGCTGGGCACAGGTCTCCACTATCTATACTAAACTCTATACTAATATATAAAGTTGAAGAGTTTGTTTGTTTGAATGCGCGCTCAGGAACTACTGATCCGATTTGAAAAATTCTTGTTACGTTGGATAGCCTATTAATCTAGGATGGCTTAAGGCTATATAACATCACGCTGTGACTAATAGGAGCGGAGCAAAATATGTTCAAATTACTAACTCCACGCGATCGAAGTCGCTGGCGACCGCTAATGCTAAAATAACAAGAAAATAAATTATTTTTGCAGCTTAACCGAGCTATTTTGTAGGTATCTTAACAAACTAGCGGCGGCTCGCGACTTCGTTCGCGTGACTTAGTCATTTGAACATTTTATTTTAACCCCAAAAAAGTTTTATTTTAAAATTGTAGTTTCTTATAAGATGTTAATCGAAATTAAGTGATGTCGAGGATAATTTTGTTCAAAATCAAATACTATTAATTTAGTTGGATAAGGATTAATATGTGTTTATTTTATATGCTCCGCTCCTATTGGTCGCAGCGTGATGTTATAATTATATGTATACCCAAAAGCCTTCCTGGATTAATGGGCCATTCAATACAAAAGTATTTTTCAAATCGGACCAGTAGTTCCTTCAAACAAACAACCAAACTCTTCAGCTTTACTAACATCGTAACGCAAACTTCGCGAAAAGGTTAGACCGCATGCCACTAAAAAAATTATGATAGTCATTTATTTCGTTAACTAGCGGCCGCCAGCGACTTCGTTCGCGTGGAATTATTTATGCTCCGCTCCTATTGGTCGCAGCGTGATGTTATATAGCCTAAAGCCTTCCTGGATTAAGGGGCTATCCACTGCAAAAAGAATTTTTGAAATCGGACCAGTGGTTCCTGAGATTAGCGCGTTCAAACAAACAAACAAACAAACTCTTCAGCTTTATATATTAGTATAGAGTATAGATATAGATGAACGGTTACAGAATTCACACTGTTTAAAAGAAAGTGTCGGCTCGGCCTTTGAACGTTGCAAGCGTGCCGCCGTGCGGGTTTGTAGGTATGACGTTGAACCCTGATGTGAACTCTATTAAATCAGCTGATAAAATATTTTTTCGAGTTTGATTTCCATTGCACTTTTTTGTGTACTTGTGCAATTTAAAATTTTATTTTGTTTTTAATTTAAAATTTTATTGGGTTATGAAAGTATTGTAATTGTGAACGGTCTAAAGTGAAAAAAACTACCTACATATATTTTTTTTAAATCATGAAAAAGCCGACGAAAAATTCCACCACTGGGGGGTTCAGAATCATGTACAGGATCCATGGTACTCGTTTGTGCGTTGCTGTCAGATACACCCTTTATATTAGTATAGATTAATGGCGCCAGGGTGTCCTTTGTTTTATTGCATGTGCGCCAGAAGATCAGGTAGAGGCGGAGGGTGACGTTACTGGAGTCGCAACGCAACGTCAACTTCAAGGCATTTGTGGTGCGCGTGCCGAATTGCTACCTACTTGTCGTCATGGAAGGAGGCAGACTTCTGGCTTCAGGACTTGGGGTTCTGACGCTCCTGCGGAAATACCGCAGAACAAGCTAATAGGGTAGTTGACTAAAAAAAAACAATTAGTCCGTCAGTCAGATTTCCAAAAAATACTTGACACGTATTTTTTTTCTTTTTTCATATAAACTAAAAATTAAGACGATACAGTGCGTTGAAAACTCGTGTGACGTCACTCCTTGCTACACTTTTTAGCAACGAGTGACGTCACCAGCCCCTACTCTTGATCTTTGGTGCCTTTTATATTTGTCATTTTTTATTGATTTGATAAAACAGAATATACTCGTACGTATCCAATATTTTTCTGTAATCTGAATGACGGACTAAATAGAATCAATTTTTTTTACCCAAGAAACATCTCTATTATGTGAAGTTTTATAATAAAATATTCTAAGGAGTTTCCTGACATCGTCATCAGCTACTCTGTGATATAAGGACGACCCTACAAGAACCGGGACACTGGCCTACTAGGTCCTGGAGTGCACGCACGTTTTTTGATAAATTAGTGTCGGTAGTTATTGAGGTCACGTAAGCCATTTTGCTTTACCCTTTGTTAAATCAATAATTAAAGTTTGCAGTATTTGTTTTATTAATGTTTCATGTCGATTAAAATTGTAAATATACACAGAGTTTGATCATTTTGTATCTCTTTTTAATAAAATTAACTTCTGAAGATAAAATATATAGTTTCTGTTAAGTATTTATACCTATGGGCGTCGCCTGAAATAAATAATGGATGTTAATAGTGAAACAGACCGACCGCGCCCACTTTCATATGTACGTTGAATTGTGACGCATAGTTTTTACCCTTTTGTAGTTCCTCGTAAAGTGGTTTCCAATAACTGGGTAATCGAGCATTGAGACATTAACCGTTTCCGTTCTATTGGCCTGTTGTGTCTTATCATTAAATATTACGCCCAATGAACAACTCGTTAACAATGTCTGATACCGTAAATGGTAATTTTATCGGAAACTGATCATTTGGTTAAGTGAAGTCACGATACATTCATTGGTAGTGTCGTATGCATCTTTAGGATAAATATCTTGCTATGGATTGTTTGGAAGAGATACCGTGGCTCTGGCGCACAGGCAAGTGAAGGAACACGGTTGGGTTTTAGTCAGTAAAAGTCTGGGTGTCAGCACTGTGGGGATCGCTCTGAGGAATCGGTGGAGCATACGGTAGAGGTTCGTATGGTATGGGATCTCTCACGTCTAGCCGCCGCAGGTGACGACCCTGGTCGAGAGACAACATCGAACTCCCGGCCACCATAGGCGCGGGCTTGCAGGCGGCGAGCCGCGGGCAGCTCGCCGCGCGGTAAGGACCAGGCCCGAGTCGACGGCGTCTTGTGTTTCACACGTCTACAGTAGGCCTAGGATTTTGTCAGTGTAGTACTTTGTGTCAATGTTCTACATCGAACTGTGAATTTGAACAGTCCGCACATCACATCTTGTGGGAGTGTGTTCTTTGGCAGAATGAACGCAATATTATGTTGGATAGTGTACAAGTTACATCCGGAGTCGTTTATTATACGGACCTTGTAGAAACTAGAACCAATTTCCGTGCGTTCAGGCGCTTTTGCCATACCTATTATTGGAATCAATTGTAACAGCAAATACCTACTTAGGACCCATTAACTTAAAATTTTATTCCGTGGTGCTTGGCAATCTGGGCTTCTCCCAGTTGCAATAATGTCCCTTTGTGCCGATTGGCCTAGTTCTGTTCTGTTTCCTGCTTGTTATGGAGGGAAGTGGAAAAAATATCTTTTTTCTTACTCCTCCGCTATTCTTTTCTGATTAATTTCGTTGCGGGGCCCAAGACAGTTTAATCGTTTCTCCGGGACTCGTCGAGCTTCATTGCTCGGCGTTTTTCTGGCGGTCTCCACTGTTGATTCTGACTTTCAGGAGTTACAGTGGGTGGGAAAAGTGTGGTGGGTTTTGTCCCAAAAAAAAGTAGGCCTGGTATGAGTTTTCAATACGAAACTCGATCGAGCGCGTTCTTACGACCGTGAAGCGGGCCAATCGCTGAGTCAAACGCGCTCGATATCGACGAACGAGTTTCGTAATGAAAACTCATACTAGGCCTACTGGTAGTTTCGGGACTGGCTGTTTGTGTATGTGATTTTAACTGTTTGTAAACGCACCCACGATACAGGAAAAGTTTCTAGTGTAGGGAAAGGTTTTATTTAAATATATAAAAAAATGGTTAGCCATATGTAAATTGTTTTGATTTTCATATGTTTCGATAAATTCGTCAGCTGAACAACGCAATTTACCTTTTCGAGTTGCCAAAATAAATTGCATTAGGATTGTGAGTGTGTTAAGTAAGTACTTCGCAGATTATTCCCATGAGAGACACATACTTTCTTCGCCTGCTTACCCATCTCTTTAGACGACCACAACCCATACAGTAGTCACCATAAACAGAGCTATAATTCAACCCGCCTGTCAGTTTGTTGTGGTGAAATAAATACTTGACTGTCAGCCGTCTTTGACTGACATACGATTAAGTCACCACTTATGCTACCAGGAAATAGGAACAGTAGAGAAAATTGTGTCAGAAGGGGTTTTAGATATGTTTTAACAGTAACTCGGATCGTTAAGCAACACTCGCCGCATTTGGTCCGTGGATTATCTCCACACATCAAAATTCCTCTGTGCCTCTGAAAGCTCGCTAAGCCTCCCACCTCCGTTTTAATTCCTAGGTAGATCTATTTTTTTATTTTTATAATTATAAACTAGTCATTATCATCATCATCAACCTTTTTTTCTATTTTTTTTTGTCCCACAGCTGGGCAAAGGCTTCCTCTCATAGAGAGCACTAAATTAGTGCGTGACGGCAATCCTGTCTGATTTTAAGCAGTGATGCAATCACTGACGGTAAAGCGTGCTAGTTTATCAAGAACCTATTCACTAGCCTTGAAGACATATAAGTTGTAGTCAGATTGAAACACCGCCGGTGGCAAATTGTTCCAATCCCTCGACGTACGCAGTATAAAAGACATGGTGAAAGGCTTCGTCCGGACCGTAGTGGTGTCAACAACGTAAGGGTGTGTACCTACTCGCCGTACGATGGTTCGTCCGATTATGGAACGGAGATGTGGGAATTAGATAATATCTGGCAGTCGACGTTTGTGATAACCAGACTACACTTCTCTTCTACTTCTAAGGAAAACCTCGTGAGGAAGCCAGCATGTCATAGAACCAAAAATTCGAAGACATACCACATCTACCAGAACTGGCACCGCGTGATGAATGACAGCCAACTCCCACTCGTTGATAAAAGGCCTGAGTTCCAGCAATGGGAATTTATAAACTGATTAATTTACTGTATGTATGCCTAATGTACTACCCGATAAAAAGCTACTAAATTAAGTATACATTTTGAATAGCTCTGACAGTAAGAAGAACCTATTTCTTTCAATAACTCTTAAAGAAAAAGAAAAGTGTGAAAAAAAAAACGAGTGTGCTTATGACCACACGACTGAAGTGAAACTTCTTTCGCACCATCTGTATATATATATATATATATATATATATATATATATATATGTGTGTACAATATATACATGTATACACATTTACATATATTAATTTTCTATAAATATTTAAATTTATTTCATGCTTTCATTTATAAATTAATATTTTTGCATAGACCTCCAATTTAAAAAAAAAAGAAAAGTGGATTCCCTCGGGGCCAAAAGGTCGGGCTCTACCTCCTGAATCAGGGGACCCCAAACTCGGGTAGTCCACGACCTCTGGTTCCCGAGATAATCCACGGGGGGGGTGAGGTAACTAAAGGGGGTCGGGGGGGGGATAGGGTTTGTGGGGTTGCGGGGGAGGGAGGGGGGAGGGGGAGAGCGGGCAGTGGATTCCCTCAGGGCCAAAAGGTCGGGCTCCTCCTCCTGATTCAGGGGACCCCAAACTCGGGTAGTCCACGACCTCTGGTTCCCGAGATAATCCACGGGGGGGTGAGGTAACTAAAGCGGGGGGGGGGGGTGTTGGGGGGGGTTAGATTTCGTGGGGTTGCGGGGGGTAGGGGGAGGGGGAGAGGGGGGAAGGGGAGAGGGTGGAGTGGATTCCCTCGGGGCCAAAAGGTCGGGCTCCTCCTCCTGATTCAGGGGATCCCAAACTCGGGTAGTCCACGACCTCTGGTTCCCGAGATAATCCTCGGGGGGGTGAGGTAATCAATGAGGGGAGTCGGGGGGTGTTCGCAGCGTCATGTTCTCGAAGAAATTCATAGTTCTTAATCAATCAAGGTACTTAGCTTAATAATTGAGCTTATGAGGCTCGAAAGCAATTTGTACTTTGTGTCCAATTATCGTATTGTGACGATATCTTCTTCTATACTTTCAATTATATCAGAAATGTTCAGCAAAAATATATAAAACAATATAAAAGCCAGAACAGAACGAAATTTATAAATTATTTGTGCTCTTAGGTAATCAATTGTTAACAAATCTTAAAAAGATCCAAAAAATATATATTGCCTACGGCGAGATGCGAACTCACAACTTCATACTCGACTCAATTGTTAACAAATCTTAAAAAGATCCAAAAAATATACATTATCTTCGGCGAGATGCGAACCCACAACTTTATACACGGCATGTCATGCAATATTTACATGTGCCAACTGCTTCGTTGTATTACAGACGAAATAGGACTATACTTTGCTTTCCGTTCGCCTTGCCCGATCATTTTTGTAATATTTTTCGTAACGCTTTCGCGAGTTTACTCCCCAAGTCAAGCGTGCCTAAAGAAGTTTCACTTCAAAAAATCTAAGAATAAAATAATTGTATCTGTACCAAAGACAATACTGAATAACCTTTTACTTGTATAAAGGATGGCGACGTAGTTCGCAGAAGAAGTGATTGTAAGCTTTTAGACTCCCGAAGAAGTAACAATATTGTTATATTGAACGCGGTATTTGTAATTCAAATCGTCATTTAAATACAGTAATAATAATTTAAGATAATGGAATACTAAACTAGCTCATGGTTGCCATACGAACATCTAATGGCAATCGTTACGGGTTGTTGGAACCCTCAAAAGTCCAACAATTGGTCTAACTGCATTTCTTCGATATCGCCTTCTTGGGTTGTGGAGGTCAGACGGCAGTCGCTTCATGAAAAATACCGAAATTTAGCCAAAATCAGCAGTTAGACTGGTAAAGCGGACCTCAGACTCCAAAGCTGAAAGCTTCGGATGCGACTGGGATGATGATGACTAAATTAGTTAATGCACCATTTATAACAAATGCATCAAGTGTCCGGACAGCTCCACTGAATCTTTGTGGTTCTTTTATTAATAATTTAATTCATTTCACACGACTATCAGGGTAATTGCCCCGCACACTATAAGTAACAATGGGTTCTATTTTGACAGTTGAACACCATTCATTACGTTTTTTAAATACGTTGTTGAGCAAACACATTTTTCGAACATAACTAGCATTAGTTTACCAATGACCCCGAATCCTTTTTTTTTTTTTAATAATTATAAACTAGCGCTTGACCGCAATCCCGCCTGATGGTAAGCAGTGATGCGATCGTTGATGGTAAAGCGTGCTAGTTTATTAAGAGCCTATTCACTCAGAAAAACTTAGCAAATAGGAAGGAAGACGGCACTTGAGCGAGGTGATGCAATGTTAAACCCAACAACACGACCAACGAAGCTGCGCCAAAGGGAGATTGATCTGAAGACCGTCCACGACCAAATTCGCAACACAACAACATTTGGCGCATCGTACCCGGCACACATCGCAACACAACTACTCAGATCCGTCCTCCGTACGGCTTCACCAGACATCATGCCGGAACACGACAAATCGCTTGGCGGCAAGACTTTGTCTGGTTGGTGGTAACTTCTGCCGGCGGCCGATGTTATGGCCTACCACCGAGTAAATTAAATTTAAGTTCAATGAGCCTTTTTCTTTCTATTTCATTACGAAGAGGACAGAAGATAAAATGTTAGTTTAGACCTGTCAAAACATTCCGCTCCTGACGTGAATTGAAGTAACTATGTATTTTTGGTCGCCATGTTTGTTATCGAGTCTAAACTGTCTGTGGAGTATCTTAATTTGACAGGATTAAACTATAATGTTATCTTGTATCCTTTTCTTAACCAAATAGAAAGAAAAAGATGTACTTAAAATTAGTTTAAAGAGTTGCGCAATTAAAGTGTTGACTAAGAGTATGACTGGACTTTCAGAGAGACTGGGTCCTTTTGAGTCGTTTCGGTGTTCATTTAGTTTAAATAGTAGTTTATGAAACTGTTACATAATGAGGGATATTATGCACGAGTGTGAGTTTAAAAAACGAGCGAAGCGAGTTTTTTAATAGTATCACACGAGTGTGTAATACCTAATTATGTACAGTTTCATACACTACTTTATCTAATCTCATACATTTTAAGAAAGAATAATAATCATGTGTCCAGCGAAACACAACAACGACTCGCAATGCAAAGAAACGTATTTGGCGCCAAAATTCTGCACCCTGCATCAAAGCGTACGCGCCAAAGCTCGCGCAGCCACAGATAAAAAAATAAAAAAGTGCTATCTATGGTTTGTAACCTGTACGGTAATGAAAAAAAAATTCATTATAACATTATTTTGTTAGAGAAATAATGTTATAATTTAATTTTTTTAATTTCCTTTCGATATACTATGGGTAAAGTACGTCAATATAAACTCCTTTTTAGTTTTATATTTTTAATTTTTTGATATGAGAGTAGATAAAATCATTTACATGATCATACAGAGACTGTAAAGTTCCCACTATTGGGACACAGGACTCCTTTCGATAAGAGCGAGTGGGCCGTAGTCTACCACGATGGCCCAGCGTGGATTGGTAGATTTCACATGTTTTCGAAATTGTTCTTGGCTCTTGGACATGGCTGTATCCTCAAGATGTTTTCTTTCACCGTTTTGAGGACAGTGGTGATGAAATAATTTACACAAAGCGCGTGATGGGGTTCGACCATACGACCTAGAAATCATTTATCACTGAACAATTTATACTTGCTAATGATCTATATTTATACTTGAGGAAGATTATTTACATCACCCTAGAACTTTAGGAGCTTTTCTTGGCCTTTTTTGCAGACTACGAAACAGTCCTAACATCATTTTGTACTAGATTGCCACACGGGCAAATAGACAGATGCTTGTGTGGAGGGGCGTTAGCGGAGCAGACAAAATCTATTTTAGTTATTAAGTACTAACATAGGCTAGGTAAAATTGTTACTGACATTATGAATCGCATGTAGTCTGCATAAATGAATGATTTGTTGTTATTAGGAGCTTAGCAAAAGAATATGAAGTAACAATGCGTGCTGGCGATGTGGGTGGCTTAAGGAAACAATAACTGAATTCTGTTTTATTTCTAAATTAACTGTTTGATTGGGTATTCGTAGAACGTATTCCAATTTCCAAATATATGCTTGTATAAAAAGAAAACCATTACGAGGACCTTGTAAAAAGTTTGATAAAATGGTAAATAAGCAAAACCGACTTCTCTTTTAGAAGATCCAAATTGAAATCGACATTTGTTGGGTACGAGAAGATATCGAAATAATTTTGTCATCATGAAAAAATGGTACGAATTTGTTTCACCGCGGGCTCGCATACTTTCTGTTGAAATTTTCATAAAATGGGTTTAGTGGTCACATCTGTGTTGAACTGTTATGAAAGGTTTCAATTTCCTGGAATTTCCTGAATGGAATTGTTTTTACATACCCGTTAACGCAAAAGGTTCTTGATACATGTATTTTTCTTTTTTATTAATTTATAAGCCAGCGCTTGACCGCAATCCCGCCTGATGGTAAGCAGTGACGCAATCGTTGATGGTAAAGCGCACTAGTTTATTAAGAGCCTATTCACTCTAGCCTTGAAGACACTCAAATTGTAGTCCGACGGAAACACCGCCGCCGGCAGATTGTTCCAGTCCCTCGATGTACGCGGAATAAAGGAGGAGGCGAAACGCTTCGTCCGGATCGTAGAGGTGTTAACAACATAAGGGTGGAAACTCGCAGTACGACGGGTCGTCCGATGGTGGAACGGAGATGGGGGAATTAAATCGTGCAATTCCCTCGCACACTCCCCAAAATGAATCCTATAGAACACCGAAAGGCTGGCTACTCTGCACCTGTGCTCTAGGCTTTGGAGACTAACTCGAGTTATAAATTATTTAACTAGGTATTTTAAACTATTTTGGATGGTTTTTGTGTTCAGACGACCATAGTGATCTTGAAAATGCATGTACCGTTCATTGACATCAGCACTCTTCCCCTGTTGAAGGAGATATTTAAATTAACTTTGTTTGACCTTTATTCACATCTACTATATAATACATTTACACACTTGTTTTAATACCCGGCCATCCAATCATGTGTAGTCATGATTGAAATCCACATTTTTAAACCGGTAATCCTTTTAAATGCTTTTCAACAAAACAATACTAACATTTTGAAAGCACGCATTTCCATTACTACGCTGCCATACAAGCCTGAGGGGGCGAGTGGCGCGGTCAGGTCCATTGCATACCGGCCGTACTTACCTCACCTCGTTTTATTTAAGCCAGCTTATATCAAACCTTTCTTTAAACCTGACGGTTTGTCATGTCAAGGCTTATACGTGGATTCTTTCCATTCTATTGTAGTTACTAATATTTTTAAATGCGAACGTTTGAACGTATGGATAGATGAATGGTAGGTAATAACCATGATTACCAAATAGGATACATTTTTGTTCCGACATTTCCGCGGGATCAAAACTCATGCAGATGAAACTGTGAGGCGCAGTTACTATCTACTAGCTGAAAAGTTTGCTTAAACGCGCTTGAATAGTAGACTTAATTTTTACTTAGTAGACATACTTTTTGTTGCTTTTAGCAACAAAAAGTTCTACTATTCAAGCAGCGTCGGTTTGAAAATAACAATTTTGTAATAGGGTAGTTGACTAAAAAAAACTAATTAGTCCGTCAGTCAAATTTCCAAAAAATACTAAAAATACTAGACACGTATTTTTCTTTTTTCATATAAACAAAAAATGAAGACGACACAGTGCGTTGAAAACTCGTTTGACGACTGCATGCTACACTTTTTAGCGAGCAGTGACGTCACCAGCCACCACTCGTGAACTTTGATTCCTTTTATATTTGTAAACTTTTATTGATTTGATAAAACAAAATATAACTATCCAATATTTTTATATAATCTGAATGACGGACTAAATAGAATATTTTTTTTACCCAGGAAACATCCCAATTGGTAGCACCATTCGTGAAATCTCCATCACTCTAAGGCACTTAAGAGCCGAGCAAAAAGAAAAATATCATACAGAACGATAAGTAAAAACGAAATAATCATTCGGGCAGGCGATGCTATGCGACGGGGGTCGGGCTACAAGTAATACACGCGGACAAAGGGTAGAACTCAGTGTAGCATATGTGTGCAGTGGATTACCCACTGCTATCCGACGACTGAGTGAGGGAAGCTTAAGGTGTATTGAAAAGTGTCTCATCAAACCTTCTCTCATTTACCGGTTCGAGGAAGTTTTCATTTCTTGCGACTTAAAAGAAGATACAATATTTACTCAAACTCAAAGGATTAGTGTAGGTACTTTTTTTTTTAATAATTATAAACTAGTGCTTGATCGCAATCCCGACTGATGGCAAGCAGCGATGCAATCATTGATGGTAAAGCGCGCCAGTTTAATGAGCCCATTCACTCAAAAAACTGAGTAAATAGGAAGGAAGACGGCAGTTGTGCGAGGTGATGCAATGTTTAACCCAAAAGGAGACTGATCTGGAGACCCTCCACGACCAAACTCCTGACACAATAACACACACATCGCGACACAACTGCTCAGACCCGTCCTCCGTAAGGCTTCACCAGACATCATGCCGGAACACGACGAATCGCTTGGCGGCAAGACTTTGTCTGGTGGGTGGTAACTTCTGTCGGCGCCCGATGTTATGGCCTACGACCGAGTAAAATAGTACTTTGAGATATTTTGTTATGGCTAATGAGATCTGCATATAATGTGAATAGCTTTCATACAAATCCTAAGTCCAAACGAAGGTCCTAAGACTACTAAATGCTTTTTATAAACTATTCTCAGGATTTTTACTCATAGACAAAAACCGTTAGTTTTGATTCGTTCACTTAGATGTACCTGATTTTTCAGAGTTTTATGTTACGCTAGCTCTTACCCACGTCTTTGTAGAGCTCGGTAACTATTATCATGACCATCAACCTTTTATCGTCCCACTGCTGGGCACAGGTTCACTAACGGTAAGTATCCCACGGGAGAAATCCACTAGGATAAAAGTACTTTATGTCTTCACTCAGGCCATGGTCTACTTCTATGCTAATTTCCATCGAAATCCGTGCAGCCAATGAGGCGTGAGTTTTTTTTCACGCCTCATAGGCAACAGTAAGTCATTCACGTTTTTAATATTTCAAAATCAATGTTGACTTTGACAGACATTTAGAATTGCTTTCGCATTTTTAGTATAATACAGAATTTACAACAAAGATCATTCATTCAAATTAGGCTGAGAGTCAGCAGTTTTTGAACGTCATGTCAGAATCAAAAATGACAGTCCACCAAAACGCCCGCTCTTATCCACTTCCTGGCGCTTTAGCTGGATGGATGGAGGTGAGAATTAATAGTACAGAATCGACTGTTCATCCAAACAGCTTTAATTTCCCTGTTCAGCAGCACGTGACGATGTAAATCCGGCACGATGGACGCAATATCGTTATCAAGTTTCTGCGTTTGAACGCACATGTTCGTCCATTTCGATGAGTTACATGAGAATATGTTTTGTATTTATTTGATTTGTAGTTTCACCCGAAACTTACGGTGATTTTGAATATTTTTTTTTACGAGTTTGTGTTATCCCACAGCAAGGCAAACAGAACTGAGGTTTTTTCACTTCAAAGTACTGCGACTGTATGCCACCCCTTTAAGAAATAATCCAGCTCGTCTCATCCGCCCTTTCTAGGCCTGTTCGGCGTTTTAATAGGAAAGTACTAAACTTAGTAGATCCCAATAGTGGCATAGAATAATACCAACCCATATCCTCCCGTGGGTGTCGTAAGAGGCGACTAAGGGAATTCTCACCAGGGAATCGAGCAGCAGCTTCCAAAATGATTCCAACTGATAATAAAGGTGTGTTACGCAATTAGGGGTATGTACGAACGACAGCAGGTGAAACTACCCGAAACTGTCAAGTATTTCCAATCAAACTTGAGCCTTAATGCTTTAACGATACAGTTGAAAATCTTGATTGCAGTAGCTTGACGTCATCTGTACATCATACATATTACAGTATGTTCCTCTATAAATGTATAAATTTTGCAAGACGTGACACAGTGGACGATTTTGTCGCTAAAAGCGATATTTTAAAGCCAACTGCGACAGCAAACAACTGAGCAAAACGCTTTCTTTTTCGTTACTTGACGATTTCTCCCAGTTTACTTCTACTGAAGGAAGTATTTAAGAACTTCAGTCCAAAAAAGAGCAATTGCCTTTGGTAACTTTGCCGAGGGCTATAGGAAAATATCTCATACCGAAGGTAATAGAAACTTTTCAATTTTTTCTCCCGAAAAATTGCCAATTTGTGTGTGTTCACCAAAACAATGAAACCAAATTGCCAATAGTAACAATCACAAAACTTTCAGGTGAAGGAGAACATATTTTGCCCTCACCGAATTGGCTATAATAACAGGCTCAAAACTTTCAGGTGAACCATGAGAACATATTTTGTCCTGAACAAAATTATCACCCCATTATCGTAGTTTGTTTTGCGACCCCAAGCCTATTACCATAAAATAAACAACCCGTATCTGGAGGGGTGGCTGGCAGCAAAAGATTACAGAAACTGTAAATGTTAAGTATTTTATTTTTCTACATTTTCCGCAGATTATTCGTACAGATCAACGGTTATGTTAAAACACATGGCATAACATTTTTCTTTTATAGAACCTTACTCAAGACTCAAGCTTTTTGATTAGTTGAAACTAGTTATATAATATGAGTTCTTAGATGTTTGAATATCTTAAAAATTCACACTGATTATTTCAATCGTTCGTGATGATACGTCGTCAACTCTCAACCTTTGAAACGTGACACATTTTAGAGTATTACCTAATTATTTTTTGCATTGTCTTTAGTTATCGATTTCTATAGGTAGCAACAGAGGATACCAACATTTTGAAAAAAAAAAAAATGCCGTATAGGCTGCCGTATACCAGGTTCATATAAGAATCTTTTATTTGTTTTTATATTGTAGTGGTACCTACAAGCTACATGCGAACAACGTGTCACTCTGACGTCATGCAAATTCTACATCTCGCAAGCAGAGTTTGCTGGGCAACTAGCACATATACAAGTTCACGACATCAACTGGTGGGTAAGTGCCCGCCAGACAATACCACTCTGGTCGAAGGTTCCTCCCTTTTCTATGGAGGATGAGTGAACTTTATACCCTGTTTCCCATGCCTCTAAAATATTCTAAGTAGGCATCATGCCTGATTGAGAAACCGAAAAACAAAACACTTGCCTAGACTTGGGAATTTATCCCAGAGCCATTGACTTACGACCACCAGGCTAACTAAGCAGTCAGACTTCAGCGAATATTTTCATAATTTTAACAGTCTGATCTCATCATCAATCTGTCGATAATACGTCTAATTTCCCTGAATTTTTACATTTGTCTCCGAATTGACACTGATTAGATTTTGAACTGTTTTAATTCCGGGAATTGGTATTCTGATCTGTTTCAAATTATCAAAATATCTCTAACTTCTATCATAACCGCATCATATCTAACACTAGCGGCCGTCCGCGACTTTGTTCGCGTGGAGTTAAGTAGTTATTTGAAAATTTTATTTTAACCCCAAATGAGTTATTTTATAATTGTAGTATCTTATAAGATGTTAATCGAAATTAAGTGATGTCAAGGACAATTTTTTTTTCCAATATTAAATATAATTAATTTATTTGGATAAGAATTACAATTTTTTTTTATTACTTGCTCCATTCCTATTAGTCGTAGCGTGATGTTATATAGCTAAAAGCCTTCCTGAATTAATGGGCTATCCAACATAAAAAGATTTTTTCAAATCGGACCAGGAGTTCGTTAGATTAGCGCGTTCAAACAAAACAAACAAACTCTTCAGCTTTATACATTAGTATAAAAGTATATTTTTTTTTTTAAGTTTGCTATTGTTGTCACCGAGAGGATGAGCAACTAGATTTTGAATATTTCACTTTTTTATCTGTTTGTTTACACCTTAAACCAAAACAAACAAACATTGTAAGTAGTAAGGAGACTGATACTCCGTTCCGTACTCCCTAGGGAAGTCCCGTTTCCTTGTCAGTTTTTCGTCCAGAGATTCCTAAAATGGGTTCTCAAAAGGCATCAGAAGAAGATTACAGGAAGATCTTCCGAAATAGATAAACAAAGTATTTTAACATGGATTCCCTCGCTCTATTGAGTTGGGTGAAGGGTTCGGGGCGTTCCCTTGTCGATCAAACGCCTTGCTTTCGACGATAGAGGCCGGGGAAAAGGAAAAATGCGGTAATAAAATGTATGTTTGATTTTTATCAGTTTCTGAACTGTTGTGTGAGGAAAAATATATTGTGAGCTGTAGCGAAAACAGTGTGCTATCCTAATATGGATACACTACTGCCGACATTATGATCTCTACAATGTACCTCATTAATGAATATGGTGTTCTAATTAAAATCTTACAGTACGTCTATGTAGATACCAAACAAACCCATGCGCTACTGCAGACAATGTAATATATCTATATTACATTGTCTGCAGTAGCGCATGGGTTTGATTATTTTGACACTTGAAAAAAAAATTGAATTACGTTTCATGTACTTAAATAGTTTTACTTAATTAATACTAAAAGCAACTTTTATCAGTATCACATCATTGAACTTCCTGTGGTACAACGAGAATCCATCCCTACGTTATTGATACCACTACGATCCGGACGAAGCATTTCGCCTTGTCTGTTATACCGCGTACATCGCGGAATTGGAATAATTTGCCAGCGGCGGGGTTACCGTCCGATTACAATTTAAGTATCTTCAATGTTAGACGTGAATAGGCTCTTAATAAACTAGCGCGTAAGTCGGTGGGTAACAAAATTAGGAAAAAAACACCCACTTACACCGCTGGAGTGAGTAGGCTAAACTAGTGAATAGGATAAACTAGCGCGCTTTACCATCAACGATTGCATCACTGCTCACCAACAGGCGAAATTGTGGTCAAGCACTAGTTTATAATTGAAAAAAAAAAAATAGAGGTTGTGTATAGAATATCTTACGATTAAAAGTAATTACAAAACCTATTTGAGTGAAAGAATCACGGAATGCATGTTTCATCATCATCATTTCAGCCGAAAGACGTCCACTGCTGGACATAGGCCACCCCACAAGGCTCTCCACGATGACCGGTCCTGCGCCTCCCGCATCCCGCGACCTTCTCCAGGTCGTCGGTCCACCTTGTCGGGGGCCTACTCACGCTGCGTGTTCCGGTGCGTGTGTAGGCTATGCGAAGGCATGTGTGTGTGTGTGTGTTTTGAGTTATTTTCTACATGATCGCCTTTGTAACATTTTATTGTTTACAGGAACGGGTGTAAGATATAAGCTTTTAGTGATAGTGTACTGTGGCGATTATTTACACATTGTCTTTGGTATTATTAATTTAGTGAAAGCCTATCTCACTCACAAGTAAGTGAGACTCTTAACGAGTGTACTGAGTGGTCCACTCTAATCTACATGGTCCTCACATGAGTTGACCAAGTATGTCAAATTTCAAAAGTTAACAGTCTTAAAATTATAATGATAATGTGTACAGATGACAGCACATTAAGTTACTACAATCTGTTAGATTTCCTTATTAGGAAATAATGATGTAACATAAAAAAAAAATCTATAATCTCGTCCGTATTATACCTTAACATAATAAAGAGTATTCTAATCTATTCTATCACGGTTTATTTATACAGGCTGGTGACAGAAAAGCATATATTATATACAATGGATGTCGCAATCATAGAGTTGTCATTTTTAGGACTACATCTTTCTCGGTGTAACAACAATTTAAATGTACGGTATACTATATTGTATAGTGCTATTTTCAGGAACAATACCACTAGACGTGACCGCTTTCCTCTAATAATTCACGATATGAATTTGGATTTCGCCGAAACCTTCAGGAAATTCATTATTTCAAAGTTTCAATTTATCGCTTCCTCGAATTGGTTGAGATTTAGTTCCCTAATTGGGAACAAAGATCAAAACGTAGTTATTCTCTGTGAAATAATTACGTTATTATATGTTATCTCACCAGGGAAGCGGGCAGCAGCGCTTCTACTGTGGAATACCAAATTACTGTGATCCCCAATCCGTCTGCCAAGAGTGGGGATTATGCCCCCCCCCCCCCCCCCCATGTAATGGAAAACTTTGGGGGAGGCCTTTGTCCAGGGACTATGAAACACAAAAATATTTTTTCAATTCAAATCAGTGATTTCTGAGATTAGCGTGTTCAAACAAACTTTTCACCTGTATAACATTGATTATGTACTAAGTAAAATAAAACGGAATATTCAATTATTTTGCTGAGAACAAGTCCTTTTCAGTCCTTTTCCTTACTATATTGGGGCCTACCAGTCCAGTCTATCAGAATTCTCGGATTCAGCGCACGTCCGTTCGTGTGTGGAGTACTGCAGCCACATTTGGGCTGGTGCTACAAAATTCCACCTGGCAACTTTGGTTTCGGAGGAGAGGGGTGTGAAAAGGCTACTGGCGAAGGATATTTAGTAATAAACGATCTCCAAAGCAATGAGCACAGGACTAGAGTAGCCAACCTTTTGGTATTCTATGGGTTGCATATTTGGGAGTATGCGCAATTGCATGATTTAATTCCTCTAGCTCCATTCCATCATCGAACGACCCATCGTACGGCAAGTACCCTTACGTTGTTGAGACCAGCACGATCCGGACGAAGTATTTCGCCTCGTCGTTTATACCGCTTACATCGAGAAATGTGCGGTACTTATTTCCGTCTACAACAATTTAAGTGTCTTTAAGGCTAGTGGATTGTTTATTGGGATTTTTCAACTGTAATTTCTCAGCAGTAATTTGCACCCTACCATCATTATCGATGATAGTAAAGTCACTTTTTCAAGGCCCTCAGCTAGAAATATTTTACAAAAATCCCACCGCTTATGACTTCCTCCCTTCCATTTCACGGTCTGCCTATGAGATATGAGCTCATTGTCTAACAGAGCTTTCTCGGAACACTCAAAGCCTTTAAGCAACCATAAAACAATGTAGGTAATGGTTTCATGTGCGTATCAAATCATATTTTATATTTGATTTTAGCACAATCTTTATAAAATGGTTACGCAGTTATTTGAGTTGAGGCCCCTCCAAGGGCCTCGTCGGATTTAGTATCTGATTCTAGTTAAAAAGAGTTTTACAGTCGACCTTTTAAATGCTTTATTAATATTAAGCTAAGGTTGAATGTCACTTGTACGACATAAAACAAAAAAAAAGACGTCGTGAAAACTTAGGTGAAGGGAGCCGTGTGAGAAGGGTCAATCCCTAGGAACAGATGAGGTTTTCGCAGAATAGACCTGAATGTCTGTTTATATGTCAGTTACATAGTTGTAGTTGTGTGATTGCCATGACGAGAAATTGAATAGAATTTAGTGGTCATTATTTATTCTTACAAATATACAATACCCCGTGTGGTACCGTGGGTGTCACACGAGGGAAGCGGCCAGTAGCGCTTTTCCTGTGGAATTACAAACTACTGCGATCCCCAACCCGCTTGCCAAGCGTGGGGATTATGGTACAAATGTAATGAAAGCCTTGGGGGAAACCTTGTCTCGAGACCTCTATAGACTTAAGAAGAAGAAGAAAGATTTGTCAAAATGGTAAACAAAAATCGAGGTCGACTAATTCTTGAAATCCATTGTCAGCTATCTGGCGGTAGCCCATTTTATCGTTGACTAGCTGCCGCCAGCGACTTCGTTCGCGTGGAGTTAGTTATGCTTCACTCCTATTGGTCGCAGCGTGATGTTATATAGCCTAAAGCCTTCCTGGATTAATGGGCTATCCAAAACAAAAATAATTTTTCAAATCGGACCAGTAGTTCCTGAGATTAGCTAATTCAAACAAACTCTTGAGCTTCATATAATAGTATAGATTAATTAGCTCTGATAGGTAGTTTCTTCACCTAAAATAGGTGCTGGATCTATCTATATGCTGGTTAAACTGGAAGCCGGTCCCATGAATGGTTTAGAACAGGTTGGCATGCAAATATCAGGCCTTACAATGAACACATTTCACAAAAGGTGCGTAAACACTTCAAACCATTTTACTTAAAAGCCCACATTCAGAGCATTCCGTCCTCAACTATTTCGGAAACGAATTGGATTTAAAGACTGCTATAAAAAGTAAGTACATAGTCACAAGTTCTTGGAAATTTGCCTAATGATACCACAGTATCGCTATTGCTAGTGCACACAAAAGTGTAATGAAACTGCTCAAAGCTTGCTGTACTGTGCCGATGCAAACCTTTTGGATTACTTGAGGTACAGCAGAAATGATTTTGAATATTCTACAGACCACAGATCAGATTACCTATCTATTCCTCCAAACTCTTAGACAGACTCTGACTATAAGTCTTGGTGGCCAAGTGGTTAAAACACCAGCCGCTCAAGTATGAGTTTGCGGGTTCGATTCCAGGTCAGGCAAGTACCAATGTAACTTTTCTAAAGTTATATGTACTTTCTAAGTATATTTTGGACACCAATGACTGATTACAAGGTGAAGGAGAACATCTTGAGGAAACCTGGACTATAAGTCTGAAATCGCCAACCCGCATAGAGTAGGCGTGATGATTACGCTTAATCCTTCTCTGTATGAGAAGAAACTTGTGCCCAGCAGTGGGTGATAAAAAGGTTGATGATGATGAACACCTAGACATAAAGGGGTGCAAAAAACTACCACCTCCAACCGAGGTTTAGTTTTCCGTGTTGCGTGTTTGTGTTTTTGTTATTGTCTTGTATTTTTTGTTTTTGTTGTGTTTAGGGTGCAAATAATAAAGATTATTCTATCTACGAAAGTTAAACTGAAAGTTCTTAGAAAATCAAAAACTGATAACATTAGCCAGTTATTAGTTTTA
Source organism: Sesamia inferens (assembly GCA_037179545.1). Taxonomy (NCBI): domain Eukaryota; kingdom Metazoa; phylum Arthropoda; class Insecta; order Lepidoptera; family Noctuidae; genus Sesamia; species Sesamia inferens. The sequence continues at coordinate 5,875,913 of CM073935.1, read as the reverse complement.
TTATATCTTTTCAAAATATTGTCCATTCACGTCAATACACCGTTGCATGCGATGGAACCACTGGGAAAAGCACTTTGCCCACTCGTCCTTAGGGGTCACTTCAATGGCATCGCGATACACAGGCACCGCTTCTTCAGCATTCATAAACCGCTTTCCTTTAAGTTTTTCTTTAATTTTTGGAAATAAATAAAAATCATAAGGCGCGAGATCGGGACTATACGGCGGGTGACCCAGTAATTCAACGTTTGATGTCGCCAAATAGTCGATCGTTCGCTTGGCGGTGTGCGACGAGGCGTTGTCGTGGTGAAGGAGGATCCTACTGCGAGGTCGTTTCTCTCGAACTTTTTCCAAGACAAGTGGCAAACAATTGGTAGTGTACCATTCTGCAGAAACTATTTTTTGATCCTCTAACACAATTGTTGCGAAATGACCTATCCTTCCAAAGAACGAGGCCACCATTTTTTTTCCCGCACTTCGATCTCTCTTCACTTTAGTTGGCAACTCCTCGAAAGGAAACACCCACTGAGCAGATTGTCTTTTGATTTCAGGATCATAACAGTAAATCCAGCTTTCGTCACTTGTTAGTATGTCGAACACAGCATTTGAGTCACCTCCGTTAAATCTTTCAATTATTTTACGGCACCAATCCACACGATGGAGTTTTTGAGCCTCAGTCAAATTATGAGGTATCCACCGGGCGCAAAGCTTCCTGACCGCTAAATGTTCGTGGAGGATTTTGTGCACATGACTCATACCGATGCCTAAGCTTGTCCGAATCTGCTGATAGGTCACTCTTTTGTCAGTCTCTATCATACGCCGCACAACACAGATGTTATCTTCAGTCGTCGCCGTAGAAGGCCGTCCGTCACGTAAATCATCAGTGAGATTAGTGCGACCACGTTTAAACTCATTAAACCAGTTGTAAACAGTCGCACGAGATGGGGCTTCATCGTGAAAGGCCAATCGTAATTTATCATAACTTTCTTGTTGACTTAAATGACATCGAAAGTCATAAAAAATCATTGCACGAAAATGTTCTCGTATTAAATTCATGTTGACGTGACACAGACAATTTTCAATTTGCCGCCAAATCGTATAACTAATGACAAATGAATGAAATATATACTCAGTAATATTGCCAAAGAGTTCTATTTTCAAATTTTAGAATTATTTTTTTATTATATTGTTTATAAGTGGCCAGTTCTAAGAACTTTCAGTTTGACCCTCGTATCTAGCCCCGCAAATTACTAAAACTTCGTGCACTTTGCTTCTCAGTGCTCTTTAGGTATTATGTACACCATATAGATTACAGAACATAAATATAAAGATTTTTCAAAGGATGACACAGTCTTATCGCCAAAAGCGATCTTTTACAGACAACCTTTGGATGGAATACTAAGGGGAAGGAGAGAGAAATAGTGTAGATAGTCTACAGTGTACTATTTACATAGATTATACAATAAATATGTACGTTAAGTGTATCACACCAGTTTAAATAAATATATCTAATTAATTAACATTATACAAGAGCAAATAAAATATAATGATATGTTTGAAGAGTTTCATAACATCATCTGCAAAACTTTTTTTTAGTAGATAAGTAAGTAGGTACCAGACTATTTTCTGCCATTAATGTCCTGCTAACCGACATCGTATATTGAAGAAACATATCTAAAAAAAGATATTCTATTCCTTGGAATTCGGAAAATCATTATCGAAAAGTTGTTTTTCTACCGAAAAAAATAACTTCTAAATTAGACTTTCCACTTCGATACAAAACCGATTCTTTGCCGTTTTCATTTCATTATTACAAACATTTACAAGTAAATTATCATGTTTTCGGGTCCCCAAGTGTCGGATGCGAACGAAAGTCCCTAATACCGGATATCGGAAAGTCGTCAGGGTAGGATCGCGGCCATTAATTGGGCGACGACCGATAACGGCCCGTTAATGACTTGGTACGTGATTGTAAGAGAGGGATCATAAGTCATATTTTCGTAATGGAAAATAATATTGGTGTCGTGTTTTTTTACAGGTTTTCCTCATAAGAATTCGGGAAGTCTCTGAGACAAGAGCTGAGGATTTCGGGAACTAATCTAGCAGACGTGGGATGTAAAGCAGTGTTGGGCCAGTAGAAACGGGCGCCGCTTATAAAGTTTCAGAAGGTTGGAACCAAGACAGGTCTTTCTATACATAACATCATCATCATCCCTGTTCTCAAAACATTTATTGTGAACAATGCACAGAAAGCGACATGTCTTAGAACCAAAACCTCGAAGACGTATAACATTTACCGACCCGAACTGGGCTCGCGGAGTAAATAATAGCCTACTCCCTCTCGTGGAGAGGATGCCTTTGTCCCAATAGTATGAACGTCATCATTGCTCATTATACTATTAATTTTTCCCGCTTATCAACTCTTACTATTAAGAATACAAGACGTCTGATGAAGCCGTACAGAGGACGGGTGTGGGCAGTATTGCGATGTGTGCCAGGCACGATGCGCCAAATGTTGTTGTGTCGGGAGTTTGGTCGTGGAGGGTCTACAAGATCAATCTCCCTCTGGCGCAGCATCGTTGGTCGTGTTGTTAGGTTTAACATTGCATTACCTCGCTCAACTGCCGTCTTCCTTTCTATTCACTCAGTTTCTTTTTTTGAGTGAATAGGCTCTTAATAAACTAGCGCGTTTAACCATCAACCATTACATCGCTGCTTAATATCAGGTGGGATTGCGGTCAAGAACTAGTTTATAATTTTAACAAAAAGCTGTCAATAGTGAGAATCCCTAGAATCAGATGGAAATACATACAATACCCGTTGATATGGCCTCAGTAAAATGGTTATTCCCGATGAAATCAAGCAACAATTTAATTCTAACGACACCTTTATTGAAATAGTAGGGTATCCGAACTACATCTATTCCCTAGGCGCTCAATTTTTCTTACCAAACGGGTTGCCTGAGGCCCTGTCAGTCCAACCAACGTGAATTATCTCCTGAAAAAAGAATAATGCCGGTCCATTATTCTTTTTCCTTAGTTGTATGTGGTGTGGTATTAGTTTCACAATACACCTACTTGGGACTCCGGGCACTATTTGTTACCATGGTATTAGAAAATGGAACCCCGTGGCCCCATTGGTTTCCTGGTTGCTAGTGCGAATACTGAGCTCGGAGTCCTGGGTTGATTTCACAGGTCGACAATATGTTATTAGAACTTTTAAACAGCCAAGAGTTTGGAAGTTAGCTATAATACCCCATGCTTTGGAAGGCAAGTTAAACCGTTGTTGCGGCGCTTGATTCCGGGCCCGGTCATGTCGAATTGTCCTCCCATCAGTCTAACAGAGTTAGGGAAGAGTAAATGTACCAATTTCAGCGTACCAACTTCTGCACTAGGTACAATATATCCAGTACCGAAGGCTTGTCGAAATCTGAACTAGCGTACTACAAGAGATATGAACATAATACTAGAGCCGAATATTCATGATTCTACGCCGTATAAACGTGATGCAGCGTTACCAAAAGCTTGAAGCCGAAAGGCTATACCCGATTCTGGGTCACCAACCAGAGCGTCACGATGCAAGGGCTTTCTAAGCAAGATATCCGCAGTTACGTGCGAAGTTAACGGCATAAATACTGCATTTCACTTACATGAAGACATAAGGTTAGTTTGAGGTCCAAATTGAAAATAAATACAAGGCGATTTTGAAGCATATTGCTAATACATTGCTCCATATGTTCGAAAACTACGTCTGATCAACAATGTATATTATGCAATAATTGTTCTTGAACTCAAAGTGAAACCCATTGTTAGTGATAGTGTGATATGCAATTTACCCTGCCCATGCGGCTGTTTCATCATCATCATCATCATCATTTCAGCCGAAAGACGTCCACTGCTGGACATAGGCCTCCCCCAAGGTTCTCCACGACGATCGGTCCTGCGCCTCCCGCATCCAGCGGTTTCCCGCGACCTTCACCAAGTCGTCGGTCCACCTTGTCGGGGGCCTACCCACGCTACGTCTTCCGGTGCGTGGTCGCCACTCTAGAACCCGTCGGCCCCATCGGGCATCGGTCCTACGGGCAATGTGTCTAGCCCACTGTCACTTTAGTGTTGCGGTTGTTTAGTCGAAGTTATTTAATCTGTAGTAGGATTAATTTGGAACTAATAGGTGTACACATAAGTTTCCGCCGTTTTTTGAAAATGGAGACAAACATTATCACGTAGGAGAATAATTTTGTCATATCGAGTAGTAATGAGCGCGTTATTCCTCTTCCTTCTATCTTCCTCCAATAATGTTTCAAATTCTGTGTCTTTGTATGATTCAGGTCTTCCACTAAGTTCTTCGTCTTCACAGTTTCTAAACTTTTGAAACCACTCACGACTACTTCTATCTCTTAAAGCAGCTTCACCATAAGCTTCTACAAGCAATCGATGGCCCTCAGCTGCAGATTTCTTCAAATTAAAAAAGTAACAAAAGTTCCCGCAAATGACGCTTATTCGGCACAAAACTTGACATTTTTGCACAAAAATAAATATATGATACTGATACAGAGTCACTAATACTCTTAAGTGTATGTTATTACCAGATGTCCAAACTTACGATATCACATTTTACATCTGACAATTTCAACGAAACCTCTTAGTGAGGACATCTTTTGTTAACTGGTGGAAACTTAATTGTACACCTAATAACATAGTACGAATCCTATATTCATTGATGGACTTAGAGAAAAACAACAAAGTGCGCCTGAAGAAGTTTCTCATATAAAAAAAAAAAAAAAAAAAAATAAGGCTTACATGAGTAATTTCGTTGCCACCACTCGAGAACATTTTCACTTAACGTGATACAATTTACGGAAAATTCCCTAAAAATAACAAATAGCTACCATAAGCCGAGCCTAACCGAAAGTTCGCGTCATTTCTTCGCCCACAACCAAGATAAAGGACGGTGCTGCCGACCGGAAGAAATGAGTTATAGACATGTAGGTACCGTATTCCGGTAAAGAGCTAAACTCAAAATTTAATGTTTTATTACATCCGTTTGATGCAGACAACGCCAGTCAAAGAAAATAATTGAGCGTCCAAACGCATGCGGGCGCCCGGTGCTCGGGATCCGTAGTCGCAGTGTAATGTATGATGCTGTGGGCGAAAACCGTATTGTGTTATTTTATTTTTATATTCTACAAGATATTTATGATATGGCACAACATCCCGCTCTTTCTTCTTCGTTTAGTGTATCACTCCGTGGAATGCGCTCCCTCAGGAAATTAAGACGGCCAACAACTGTTTATCCTTTAAGTTAAAATCCGCGAGCACATTCACAAGAAGCTGACAACGGCAATATTTTCTCATTGTTTGTTTTATTTATTTTTGGTAGATTATTTAGCGCCCTTTCCCCATTAAGCGCGATATATACACTTTAAGTGTTGGGTTTTAAAAATGATAATAATTAATCTGTGTATGTTTATTAAATTGAATGCATATTTTGTATGTAGGTATATATAGCACACTAGGACAGTTTCTAATGTTATACAAAGCACAGGTCCGTTCATGTCTGGAGTACTGCAGCCATATTTATATAGGATAGATAGGATAGTTCCCCAGCCCGTCTGCTGAGCGTGGGGCTTATGGCAAACCATCCCAATTCCTTGCGAGAGATTTGCCGAAAACAGAGTTGAAAGTCATGCGATAGGAGAGGCCTATGTCCAGCAGTGGACTGCTATGGGCTGATGATGATGATCATGATGAGAGGACAGGAAAAATCTCTCCGCTTGTTTTGTTTCTCAAAACTGTTCTGAATGACTAGTTCAGTATGCGTAGTAATTTTCATATTTCAATATTCTTTGGCAATATGAGGGGTAGCTCGCTTGTGTGTATAATAAAAGGTGTATCTGACATCGACGCACAAACGAGTACCATGGATCCAGTACATGATTCTGAACCCCCCCATGGTGGAATTTTTCGTCGGCTTTTTTTTTTATTAAAGAAAATATATATCCAGTCTTTTTCACTGTAGACTTTATACTACTATAACTCAATAAGATTTTAAAGTAAAAAATAATTAATTCGCTAATTACACAAAAAGCGCAATGTGAACAAAACTCGAAAAACGATCCTATCAGCTGATTTAATAGAGTTCACATCAGGGATCAACGTCATACCCACAAACACGTGCGGCGGCACGCTTGCAACGTTCAAAGACCGAGCCGACACTTTTTTTAAACACTGTAATTTCTGTAACCGTTCATTAACGACATAAATGACTATCATAATTTTATTAGTGGCATGCGATGTAGCCTTTTCTCGAAGTTTGCGTTACGATGTCAGATACACCCTGTATATCTCCGCAAGCCGAATGATAACAATCCGACCTAATATAAACGGGCTCTAAGATGTTGCCAATAACAACCTTTATGTGAATATCTTAATGGGAAAAAATCTGTTATCGTGATGTTGGTGTGTGGTGCAAGTTATAAGAAAAATAAAAATTACGATTGTATAGAAATGCTATAAAGAATAATTACAGAATTGAACTGTGAAAATATGACAAATATTCTGTAAGCCCGTGTCTTATTAATAAGCGATCATCACGTGTTCATGTGCCTTTCGTTTGTAAATCCGGAAAATGCCCTTTGTCGGCGCGACCAAGCATTGAGGTTCACCGAACAAAGTGTCATCTGAAGCGTATTCACGATTTGTTTCCTACTGGATTTTAAACGTATTAACTTAGTGCTTAGAGTTGAAAATCCAACAGCCAAACAGTGTTTTGTTGCGCTTTGTTGGAACCTCAAAGGCCGGATCGACGTCGAGAGATGAAAATACACATCGCTATAAATATCCTGGCGCGATATTCATCTGTAAGTACAAGTTTAATTTTTATATCGATATTCCTCAGGGATCGAAGTAGCAGTAGAAGAAAAAATCTATAATATGCAGTACATCATTCAATATTCATCAGACGGTAAGGTGTTTCAATTTTTTTTATTGATATCCTTTGTTTTATCCCTTAACATATGTCATACCACTTTGCCGTAGTTCAATTTATAAAAAAAAATAGTCCTAATATATTAACTCGGTGGTAAGCCATAACATCGGCTACCGGCAGAAGTTGCCACCCACTAAAGTCTTGCCGCCGGCATGATATCTGGTGAAGCCGTAGCGTACGGAGGACGGGTCTGAGCAGTTGTGTTGTAATGTGTGCCGGGTACGATGCGCCAAATGTTGTTGTGTCGGGAGTTTGGTCGTGGAGGATCTCTAGATCAATCTCCCTCTGGCGCAGTATCGTTTGTCGTCTTGTTGGGTTTAACGTTACATCACCTAGCTCAACTGCCGTCTTTCTTCTATTCATTAATTTTTTTTAGTGAATAGACTCTTAACAAACTAGCGCGATTTTCCATAAGCGTTTGCATCGCTACTTACCGGCAAGCGGGATTGCAGTCAAGAACTAGTATATAATTATAATATATATATATATATCTATTCTGTATTAGCTACTTATTTGCCAACTGTAAATTAGGTACCTACAACTGTAGTAAAATAATAATAGTTTACTTGAAATAACATCAATTGGCAACAAATTTGAATATACCTCAGTTACATACTAACGCCTGGCACAGCAATTTGCATCCTTATTAGTAGAGTGATAACATATTCCTTTAGCTCGAAGTACATAACAATATTACTTGCTGTAGATGTTTGGATTTGCATAAAATGTTCCGTGAATTTCCTCATGTAAGTAGATAGGATTGTTTCATTGGATACTTATTTGTGAATTATTTAATGGAAAATATCTTCTTTTACTTCTACTCAGCCTATAGAGGTCCACTGTTGTACAGAGGCCTCCCCAAGACTTTCATTCCATTGGGGGACATTGCCATAATCCCCACGCTTGGCAGGTATGTTGAGGATCGCAGTAAATAGCGTTGCTGCCCGCTTCCCTGGCGAGAGTTCCCTTAGTCGCCTCTTACGACACCCACGGGAAGATATGGGATGGTACTATTCTATGCCCGGTACAGCACAGGACATGTAAAATATACTACCCTATAATGTTCCCATTGCTGAGAAATAAGCTTCCTTTCTGTTGGAGTGAGCCGTAATTCACAAACGTGCACTATGCCCTAGTGCACGTTTGTAAATATCACATGTGTTCGAATTTATGGTTTTAAGACACGCCGATTGCCTCAAGATGTTTTTCATCACCATTTTGAGTGGAGTGGTGATAATAATTTCCAAAAAAATAAGCGTCTGGCAGGGTTCGAACCTACGCGACATGCATATATTACATCGTTGCCGTTATGAGATAAAAGTAGTCTAAAAAAAGAGTTAACATTTCAACAATCCAGTATCATCTAGAGACCACCATGATTTACAAGAAAATCAATTAAAATGTTTATTTTTTTCTTTGTTTACCCGATGTTTCTTCGTAATGTAATTACACCGCAACAAAATACTTTTGGATTTTTAATTAACAAAATTTGTTTTCCGGGTGATTTTGAGCCATTATACTTATTTTTCCTGTTAGCCACAAGTGTCCATATCAAGTCGTAAATAAGAATAAAATATGGTAATTTTATGCGTATCTTACCTTTTTATAATTAAAAAGGGGTGGAGGAGGTCAAAAGGTTCACTCAATTAAAATTAGAAGGTCAATTCCCGTAATAAAAAAATTTCCAAATCTAGCAGCAAGCAATCTAACAGCGCCAGGTTTTGAACGTACCAAAAAAGGCTTTTAGACTGAACGTTCTTAATATTACAAGAATTGTCTCACAGTCTCGACTTACAATGTTGTGTTGGCTATCTTCTTTAATACCACATATCTTTTACCTGTAACAGAAGAAAGAGGATTATAAATAAAACATTAAAAAACCTAATCTTGCTCACGTTACTCGCTTACACTCACATAAATATCATAATGTTCCTGAAAGAAAGAAAGAAAGAAATACTTTTTATTCCGCACAAATAAAACGTGCATTACAACTAAATACCATAAAATAATAAAAAAAAAAACACAAATAAATAATATCACCATAAGTCTCGTATTCGAACATGCAAACTACCAAACTATAAACAAAGTTGATTTGATGTCAATGTCAGGGTCATACACAGCACACATTATTTGACAATTAGATCCGATTGTCATCCGTGATGCGCCCGCGACATTCGCTGATGACAACAAACGAAACGACAACATAAAAATACAAAAAGATAATTGAGTAGAGAAAATAATTAATTGTGTTACGAAAACAAATAACAGTTTAACTGTGCGTCGCATCTATGCAAGAAAGGGTCGTTGCTCAGCAAAATGCTGTTTCCTGCTTTTAGGATACAAGTCTATCTCTTTGAGACAATAAGGGACCACACAAACCCAATACAGGGCGTCTCAGGTCTTAAATGTTTGGTCCTAGGACAAAAACTTACACCAAAAAGTGTTCCGCTTACAACTTGCACCAAACATCAATCCCAGTGCAATTTGTCTCCAATTTACTTTGATAAGAACAAATCTCCTGAGTAACTCAGGGTAGCAATCCTTCTACACGACGTGAGCACGACTACTGCGACCACTATAATTACATCAACGGAAATTAATTGCTGAAACACATAAAACCACGAAAGCAATTTGTCTGGCTAGACTTTAATTTTTATGTTCGCCTACCCACTTAATTGTGTATTTTATATGGTAACTAAGCAGTTTCTCACGCGGTTTCCAGCTCCACCGTCAGCTAAATATCGCAGGCAACTGGTTAAAATAGCCGGTTGGTCCTTGGAAGCTGTGCTCCAAACGTCGATCGCTCTGCCCACACAAGATTATTTACAGTTCTCCCCCTTCCCTTTCGTCAGGATGTCCTGTTTTAATTCCTGCGATAAATTTGGTTACCACCATACTTTTAGTCACCAAGACCTTACTACTTTTAACCAGTTTTATCACAGTATCAATAAAGTTAAAGCATACTGGATTTAGGGTGGGATGTCAAAGGTACCAAAACTACTTTCTCACCTAATAATCGGCGAACAACTGACGACAACTATAAGACAACATTTTTTGTATTTAATGAACCAAAAACCATATCAAATTAACGACATTCCAAAATATCTATCATAAAGTCGTTCTAACCTTAATTCAATCGAACCGCCATTTTATTCAAGCATTCGAAAGAGGGAAGACACGAACTAAAACAGACCTTCGAAGAAAAGCTATGAGATAGACGAAAATCCAATTAAATAAGCGGCTCGTTATAGATTTAAATTCCTTGCTTAGTGCTTGTTCACGTAGAAACGCGCGGGCGCGGGCGCGGGTTCGGGTTCGGAGACGTTGCGAGTTCGTGTTCACATTAGCCGCCAGGCGTTTGCGCGATTTCATAAGTTCAAACTGGTTGATCTTACCTGACGTCGCGGGGTAATCGCGCGCTCTGCCGCTAGTTTAACGTGAACACACACAAACATCTCTCGCGTTTGTAATTGTAGCGAGCGCGCCGCGCGCGCCGGTCGCCTGCTAGCCCGCTACTTACACCGCACGTGCGTTTCATACGTGAACACTTTGATATTTCGTCATTTGTTTGATATTTCGTGACCGAGCCCGCCACCGCGCCCGCGAGTCTACGTGATCAAGCACTTACCCTTTTGTTATGATTCAAACACATTTTTCTTAGTCAATATTATACCAACACCTGTCACGATAATCGAAAAACAACGAGACAAATCTTATCGAACACTATCACGATAATTATTTTTAACTAATTGTAATTTCCACGAAATAAAAAATCATATTTTTTGTATTTCTTCAATAACATCACAAACGTTATCATATCATATCATACACCTTTATCTATTATATAATAAATAAAAATATAAAAGCCTTTTATTTCATGCATAAAATAAGATTAATAATATATAAATTAATTTAAATTTCATAAATGTTATTGTTTGTTTTTTATTTTCAAAATTTCTATCATCTAAATAATACCATTTAAGTTAACAATATCAATATTTTTAATTCCAATATGTTTGTAATATTAATTAATTAAAGTTACTATTTTTATATTTTATTTATAACAATATCACCAATTAATTAGATTTCGATATCAATATTATTTTGTAATATTAATTAATTAAAGTTATTATATTTTATAATTGATATGTAACAATATCACGAATTAGATTTCAATATCAATAATGATTAATATTGAAATCCAATTGGAAATATTCACCATGATTACTATTAATGGGTACAGAAATTTATGAAAGAAAATAAGCATGCATGCATGAACCCCTCAAATATTGAAGACCTCCTCCAGAGATTCTTGAATTGAATTTCCTGTCGTCCAAGTTTCAGACAGGCCAATTATTTGGGATTTAGAATTTTTCAAGGCATCTATTAATTCTAGTAAGCGGGCGTGCGTTGATAGACTCCTGTCGTTGTATGTCGCCATGTAAAATAGTTTATTGCTCTCAGGCTCTAACTGATTTGAAGTATTTGTCTCTGAAGGGTTTCGGTCTTCTACTCCCACGGGGACCAGCCGGATTGGGAGACCGGGAGGGGCCTTCTGTGGTTGCTATTCTGATTCTTGGTGTTCTGTCATTAGTGTTTGTTCATGCGGAGTACTGTCCTGGTTATACACAAGTTTAGGTTTTTGTATGATGTAGTTCTTCTTCTAGACTTGACTAGACTAGACTTTTCTAGACTTGTTAGATGAATGGCCGCAGTTTATTTATAAAGCTAGGCGGCTAACTAAACAGCTAATTGAACCAGCAGGCTGTGATATACTCGTATATTATATGTCCACAGAAATCGTAATAGTTTGCCTTATTATTAAGATTTCTGTCAATATGACAGATATTAACATTATATCATGACTCCGTAAACATCTTCACAATAAAATAATAAATATTTTTCTTTATCTCTCGCACTCAACTCACTCAATTACAACATTCATTATGTTAGCATGTGTGTAGGTATTTCTTGCGGCCTCTGTATTTTATTTCGTGTGTGTTTTTATTTCTGTTCATATTGTATAGTATCGGTCTATAGGCTATCACAATAACTATAGTACTCCCCCTATTTTAAGGAAACTCATTAATTTTCCGCACTGAAGCTAAAATTATACCAATATCGAGTCTCGATCATAAACCGCACAGGTATGCTGGGAATATTAACAATTATGATCTCTGACAGCTGTCATAACTTTTGATATTGTTTGTCAATATCGTTTGACAAGTTATGAGCTTGTTATCATACCTGTTTGTCCCAACAAAAATATGGTAAAACCGAACTAATCATAAAAATAAAGAGTTGGACACACGACTCTGAGCCTTCGTATGACACACTGGTCAAAGACTTTAGTCTTGAGATACTCTGGTATCTTTGACGACGAGAAGATGTAGCGTAGCTTCCCGAACGCTGCCCAGCCGAGCTGGATTCGATGAGACACCTCTTTCTCGAAGTTGGACTGTTTGTCCTGGATATATATACTCGTCAACACCTTCGAGTGCAGAGCAACCAGCCTCATACGAAGGCTCAGAGTCACACAAAGGGCAATGGAAAGAGCTATGCTCGGAGTTTATCTGCGTGATCGAATCAAAAATGAGGAGATCCGCAGAAGAACCAAAGTCACCGACATAGCTCTTCGATTCGCTAAACTTAGTGGCAGTGGGCGGGGCACATTGCCCGTAAAACCAATGGCCGATGGGGCAGTAAGGTTCTGGAGTGGCCGCCATGGACTGGAAGACGCAGCGTAGGGAGCAACAAGGTGGACCGATGACCTGGTGAAGGTCGCGGGAAGCCGATGGATGCGGGCAGCACAAGACCGGTCAGCGTGGAAAGCCTTGGGGGAGGCCTTTGTCCAGCAGTGGACATTTATAGGCTGGTGAAGAAGAAGACACACGAGAAAGAGTGACACACCGGCCCCGGTTATCTTATTCACAAACTAAATTAAATATTAAGTTCACTCCATCTTTCTCTTTCTATTTCATTAAGAAAAGGACAGAAGATAAAATGTCAGTTTAGACCTGTCAAATTAGTGCGCTCCTGACGTAAACTGCGTTGACCTCTAGCGTCAGCTGTTATGCGGGCAGGCGTCAAGTATAACGATCTACAGTAAAGTGAACTTGTGCGCGGGGTAACCACACTGCATCAATTTCTAAATGTATTTGGGAATAAATATAACATGGTGTAAAAATAATTGGAATCGATTCAGTTGCTTATTCTGAACAAACTGTATTCCGTGGGCCAATCATGTAACACAATATCAATCGGAATCGGTTTCAATTTGACAGGTTAACAGCATTCATTGCATTACTTAAGTGTTGCGTAAACAAACTTTTCAAACTTATGAAGCAATGGTTTAGAAATTTGCTTCAAAATGATGCAGATTCCGATTAACAGTCTGTTATGTAATTACAACTTTTCCGTTACACATTGTATACTTATTATTATGTATGTATACATTTATTTTCATAAGCTTTTAGGAAAAACTGTTTTTCTGACAGTACAGACTTTTTCCTTTTATTTATTTGTGTGGCACAAATTGAATTCAAGATTATGGTTCAAAGTACACAATTTCAATTGATTTCTTTTGTGCGTAATAACGTTTTTGCTCACGCTTCCATCAAGTAAACCACACAGCGGCCTTTATTCGCTCATAAAGCGAGAAGTGGCAGGACTCAGGAGCAGATTTTAAGTGCCAATTTCGACTCAGTGAGTTAATCGACATAGGTATTTATTTATGTGGAACGCGTCAAGCCACTTTTCCTGTCTGTGTGTGTGACTGCTTAGATCGTCTGACAGAGAAATTCACATCGATATCCGTTGTGTACTATAACGGATTTTGATGATATTTTTTCTGTAATTCAGAGTACTTATTCCGGTTATAATTACGACAGCCTCTGTGGCGTAGCGGTAGCGAACACGGCCGTTGCGCAAGGAGGCGCGGGTTCGATCCCCGCACAGTGCAAATATTTGTATGCATGAATATGAGTATTTGCACTGGTCTGGTCGTGCCTCGGACAACACGTTAAGCCGTTGGTCCCGGTTGCCATACGAACATCTAGTATCGGAGGGATATAATCGGAGGTACAGGTATATGCCCGACCCTGTTCTCGAATCAGGTTAGTTTGGAGCCGACCTAAATTTTTCATTTTATTTTTTTGTTGTGTTTAACTGAGTTGTTTTATGATCTTGCTGTACGAATCACAATAAAAACTTTTTCTTTCTTTCTTTCTTTCTAGTTAGAAATAGATTAGGCAGATACAAAACGGTATAATTAACCATAACTCTGACTGATGCAGTTTTAGGGAATATGCGCGGAAATAGGCTCATCATCATCATCATTTCAGCAGAAAGACGTCCACTGCTGGACATAGGCCTCCCCCAAGGTTCTCCACGACGACCGGTCCTGCGCCTCCCGCATCCAGCGGTTTCCCGCGACCTTCACCAGGTCGTCGGTCCACCTTGTCGGGGGCCTACCCACGCTACGTCTTCCGGTGCGTGGTCGCCACTCGAGAACCCGTCGGCCCCATCGGGCATCGGTCCTACGGGCAATGTGTCCAGCCCATTGCCACTTCAGTGTTGCAATTCTTCGGGCTATGTCGGTTACTCTCGTTCTTCTGCGGATCTCCTCATTCCTGATTCGATCGCGCAGTGAAACCCCAAGCATAGCCCTCTCCATTGCCCTTTGAGCGACTTTGAGCCTTCTTATAAGGCCCATTGTTAGCGACCACGTCTCAATTCCATAAGTCATCACTGGCAACACACACTGGTCGAAGACTTTTGTCTTGAGACACTGCGGTATTTCGGACGAGAAGATTCTACGTAGCTTCCCGAAAGCAGCCCAGCCGAGTTGGATTCGACGATTGACCTATTTCTTTTCTTAACATGCTGTATAATAATAATAAACATATGGCATAAGTATTTCTTCTTCAGCCTATGGATGTCCACTGCTGGACAAAGGCCTCCCCCAAGGCTTTCCACGCTGACCGGTCTTGTGCTGCCCGCATCCATCGGCTTCCCGCGACCTTCACCAGGTCATCGGTCCACCTTGTTGGGGGCCTTCCTACGCTTTGTCTTCCAGTACGTGGCCGCCACTCCAGAACCTTACTGCCCCATCGGCCATCGGTTCTACGAGCAATGTGCCCAGCCCATTGCCACTTAAGTTTAGCCACTCGAAGACCTATGTCGGTGACTTTGGTTCTTCTGCGGATCCCCTCATTTCTGATTCGATCACGCAGAGAAACTCCGAACGTAGCTCTTTCCATTGCCCTTTGTGTGACTCTGAGCCTTCGTATGATGCCCATCGTGAGCGACCACGTTTCAGTTCCGTAAGTCATCACTGGCAACACACACTGGTCAAAGACTTTAGTCTTGAGACACTGTGGTATCTTGGACGACGAGACGATGTACCGTAGCTTCCCGAACGCTGCCCAGCCGAGCTGGATTCGACGCGACACCTCTTTCTCGAAGTTGGACCAACCTAGTTGAACTGTTTGTCCCAGGTATATATACTCGTCAACAACTTCGAGTGCAGAGCAAGAGCTGTTTGATTGAGTGAATAACAAGTTTTTAAGAATTTATTCAATAAAATGGATCACAGATTTTATAAATATTAACCTAACCTAACCTAATGAAATAAACATAATCTAAAAGTAATATGAAATTAATTATTTATTTATTATTTACTTCTGCTGGAAGGTTATCAGGTAGGTTAGTTAGTGATATCATTATAATGATGTACTGTTTTTTAATTAGACTGAAGTTTTGATATTTCGAAATTCTGGAGAGCAAAAATTTGTATTACTCGTAGTCGCGAAAAATACACCCAACATAACAACATCGATCTTGGGCAAATTACTGCTATTCGCTTTTACAAAACCTGCTTCCATTGTACCAAACACTTTTCTAGTATGAACTTTCCGGAATAACGGTAAATTAAGTACGATATATAACAAAAAAAAAAAAACACAAAACATAGTAAAGTATTATGACTGCGTTAAGTCAAGTTTGTTGTTTTTACAACTTATTACGTCACGCGTCGTGATTGGCGTTCGTTGTCACGTGACTGTATTTGCGAAATTTTATTTCTCAAAAATATTAAATAATCATGATTTATTTAATCAGTGAGTTCGATATTTCACGTTTGTGACTATTAATCTACCATAAAAAACAGAAATATTAAAAAATATTTATACTGTCAACTACCCTATTGGCCTATCCTAGATGGCGGAATTAAGTTATGCAACATAATTCCGCCATCTCCGTTCCATCATCGGACGACCCGTCGTACTGCGAGTATCCACCCTTACGTCGTTGACACCACTACGATCCGGACGAAGAATTTCGCCTCGTCTTTTATCCAGCATACATCGAGGGACTGGAACAATTTGCCAGCGGCGATGTTTCCGTCTGACTACAGTTTAAGTGTCTTCAAGGTTAGAGTGAATAGGCTCTTAATAAACTAGCACGCTTTATCATCAACGATTGCATCATTGCTTACCATTAGACACAAACACTAGTTTATGATATGTTAAAAAAAAAGAAAGTTTTGCATATATAGCTCAGCAAAAACATTTCATCTAGCTAGTTCGAGAACTGAAACGAAGCATTTCAGGTTTACAAAAATAGACTGCAAAGTTTTGTTAAACATCACGTTTGCGCTTTGTTTTTCATAACGCTCGGCGTTGTTGCTGAATTGCTGTATATAATAACTGCGGTGTGTTGGGTACGAAGAAAAAATAAATGGAGGTGTTATGTTTGAATACTGGAGAACCTGATCGCAAGGCTAGGATATCAAAAATAAACTGTATTTATGGGTTATTAATACATAATATATGGGATAAATTTATACCTTTTACTTACGTAAAATTTCTGATATTCCTAACTGTTGAATATCTCCTCTGATTTTTGTGTTTATCGGCGGTGACCGCTACCAAAAACTTAAAGAAAACGGAACGCAGCCATAATGGTAGTGCGTCCTTCCGCCCGATCGGCACACGACGTGGCGTTAGTTACCTTCCCTTCGAACTCGCAAGCTAGCGAGTCATGGTCACGATCTTTTAACGGTCACAAAATTTAATAAGTTTTAAGTATTTAAAGTAACCCCCGAGGGCATTAGGCCTCAAAACTAATACCCCCTTATTCATAAACGCTGCTTAAAGTTAACTAGTGATTAGCGATTTTTTAAACATACATTTTAGACGCTTGCACGTCACTTAACTTTAATAATCGATTATGAATAAACACCTTAAAAACCGTGGTGTTTATTCATAAAGATTGATTTAAGTTAAGTGACGTTAAAAGGTCAAAAATGTATGGTTGAAGAATCGCTAATCACTAGTTAACTTTAAGCAGTTTTTATGAATAAGTTAAGGAGTTTATGATAAAATTAAGGAGTCCGCCAGTGAATAGGGTAGTTGACTAAAAACAAACTAATTAGTCGGTCAGTCAGATTTCCAAAAAAAAAATACTAGATACGTATTTTTTCTTTTTTCATATAAAAAAATGAACACGACACAGTGCGTTGAAAACTCGTGTGACGTCACTGCACGCTACACTTTTTAGCGAGCAGTGACGTCACCAGCCACCACTTCTTCACACTGATCTTTGATGCCTTTTATATTTGTCAATATTTATTGATTTGATAAAACAAAATATACGTATTCAATATTTTTCTATAATCTGAATGACGGACTAAACAGAATCAATTTTTTTTTGACCCAGTAAACATCCCTAATATGTCGACGTGCGCTCCCTCGTTTTCTGATCTGGTGGTCTACGAACTCCGTATCTGAAGATTGGAGGTATGTGATTTGCCGCTTTTAGCACCTTAATCAGAGAGATATACTCCGAAGGCATCATTCTATCACATATTTACTTAAAACCCAAATACAGTCCACTTGAATTATGTTTACAATCTTTCGTGGTAAGCACGTGGCCGCCACACTAAAATTGTTGGCATTAAGTGTAAGGTCGCTCCACAATTATGCACAAATGCGTGGCTGGGCTACCTCAATGGCAATTCTGGTAGGCCGCAGGTGACTAAAGTCGCAAGTTCACACAATCTGCGTTTCAGCTATTTTCGTGAGCGTTCGTATGTGGCAGGTGAAAAATATTTACCGTAAAAATGCTTAGCCGCAGGCGACCGTCCGCCGAATCCTATACATATGGGTTGGGGATTAAGCTTGTAACCTAGTGTACATAACCCATAAATCATAAGAATTATGTCCTATAAATAACGCAAAGCTTAGCCTGAAATATTAAAGGAAATAATAGTAAAGGTACTACCCTGCATGCTCCTCTAGGAAGTCTCTAGGGAATGCATGCGTCTGTCTTCCATTTATCTATTAAATTGTTAGAGAAAATGTACCGGGATTTCCTATGTGGCGCTCTATTATCCATGGTTTGATATCAGATATAATCCGGACGAAGCGTGTCACCTTGTCTTTTATAACGAGTACATCGAGAGACTGGAACAATTTGCCCGCGGCGGTGTTTCCGTCGGACTACAATTTAAGTGTCTTCAAGGCTAGAGTGAATAGAATATAATAATATACAACGATATTTTTACTTTATGCGAAACCTGAATACAAATTGTCCAGAGTAAGCAACTGAATCGATTCCAATCATTTTTACACCATGTTATATTTTTTTTTTCAAAAACATTTAGAAATTGTTGCATTCTGGTTACTGTGCGCACACAGCTGACGTAGATCATAGTAATAGGAACACAGTGAGACAGGGCACCTCCGCTCACCCGCCGGAGGCGGAGCGGTGTGTTGACCATATTTATGTTGGGACAACCAAGTAAGATAACAAGGTCATAATTTTGTGGTTTTTCAAGATATCTTTTTGAAATTTTGTAGGGACATATATTCTTTACTTAAAATTACTGGACATGTGTTTCGGGTTTGGCATAAACAAAAAATAACATTGTACAAAAAAGAAAGCAATTGCAGCTTTAATAACATTAGGAAAGGTATCGGACATTAATAAAGATTTAAATTGCCTTTAATCAGATCTCCCTCCTGGTATGATGGAGGCATCATGGAGGAATTTCTTTACCAAAGGAAGCATTAGTTGCCAGAGCCCACTCTCCTCCAATTTGCGAGAAAAATACGCAGTAGGTAACACGGCACAGAAAATGAAGAACTTTTTATAATCTAAATCAGAATATTTTATGTCACATAGAATCTTTTTATTGGTCATTTCGTGTGGAGAAGAACCTGGTTACTGGTTATTTTTTTTTACAATAATCTCAAATGACAGTAGGTAAGTTGGTGAACAGCGTAAGCCTGTATGACTTTAAACCTAATCACAATTCAGTGATTTTGATATTTTTACGATGTCGCAATGTAAATTTAAGAGTAGGTTTCACAATCTCTTGCAAGTCGCCCATAAGTCGGATGCTGTTGTCATCCACTTCCCTCAATCCGTAGGTACGAGTATAATAGACATTGCCTTTTTATTTTTTCTCCTAGTTGAGGCGTTTCAAGACCAGTGTAGCCAGCACTGGGGCCCCGTGGTATTTATGGCCCACTCCCTCTCACTGAGAGGAGGCCATGTCATCATCATCATCATCATCATAGCGTTTATCCCGGTTGCAACCGCGGCTTTCGCGTTGGAGCCCGCGGTCCGGTTTCTTGATCAATTTCCTCCATTTCGCGCGATCTTTAGCATCCTGTGGTGTGAGATTGTTGGCACGCATATCATCTCTTACAACGTCAAGCCAGCACTTCTTTGGTCTACCCCGCTGGTTTCGGCCCGGCGGAGGTGCCGTGGCAAGACATTTGCGACCTACGTAACATGCAGGTTTTCGTAAGACGTGACCGTACCAACGGAGGCGACCCTCCTGCAGTTTGTCCGCTATGTCACGGACATGAAGACTGCTACGGATGCGGGAGTTCCTGATGCGGTCCTTCCGCGTAGAGTGGAGTCTGTATCACTTTGACATGTCATATATTTTTTAAACTAGGTAGAGCCGGCATTTCCTAACTGACGACCTCTGAGAAGAAAAGACGAAACAAACTCAGGGATCATAGTTTTTTTTCAAGTGCAGACATTAAAAATGAAACTGTTTACAATAATTTAAGTGATTTAAAACAAACACAGTGATTAAAATGACACAATTCCGCATAATTGCGAATATTGCTTAATGAGACTGCTTAGCAGAGCGAGCAGCTGAATCCCAAGCCAGAAGTGGGAACATTACAGGTTAATTATAACATGCGTTTGTTATCATATTCTAATGTCACTTCGTGGGCAATTGTAAAACAACCCTGTGGGCGCCATGTTTCTTTCCATTCGGTGTACTATTGTGGAGCGCATCAAAAGTAGGTACATACATACATATATCAATCTATCTCCCGCCATGGAGAAACCGCATGGTTGTTTGGAGTCATCATCATCATCATTGCAGCCGAAAGACGTCCACTGCTGGACATAGGCCACCCCCAACCATCTCCACGACGACCGCTCCTGCGCCTCCCGCATTCAGCAACGTCATCTGAGTACTATGCACATCTAGCTGCGATCGCCAACCCGCCTGCCAAGCGTGGCGATTCCATCATTATCAAAATGTTTGGAATCAGATGAATACAAATACACATTATCAAATAATTAAAACCACGTAATAATTAAGAGACAATTACTGAAAATTACGGATAAATAGAGACCAGTAGTCGCCACCACGCGGGTTCTGCGGTTTTCTGGATATAAACATGTTCATTTGATACCCAATTTAATTAGTATTATTACCATTTTAAAGTAGATATTGTATATTTTTTATTTTAAAAAATGCTATAATTAATCACCTCTTATTTCTAGCAAATAAAAGCATGAATGGAATGTAAAGCAATAGCTTGTGTCCGCAATTTGAAATACTTTGTTTTACCATAAAATTTCACAAGCAGAAGTGTTGATTATTATTGATTGAATAAATAAATAAATAAATAAAAAGCCTTTTATTTCTTGCTTTCCATAGTACAATAAATATCAATAATAGTGTGCATGCAAAAATTAAAAGATATTTAAAATTAATATGATTATGATAAAAAAGAATTATAAATAAGATTTGAATTAATTATTGCTGTATTTGATGTTATTATATGTGATTTAATAATTCAGCAAGAACCCTCTCCATGAAAGGTAAAGGCCTCCTCCAGAGAAGACCAGTACTCTCTGTTCTCAGCCGCTCGTGACCAATGTGTACCTGCTACTTTTACGATATCATCTACCCAGCGGGCATTCGGTCTTCCTCTTCTTCTCTGTCCTAGTGGGCCTGTCCATTGTGTTGTCTCTCTTGTCCATCGATTATCGCTTAGCCTCGCTACGTGTCCAGCCCATCGCCATTTGAGCTTTTGTGAGTGGTTGAGAGCATCAATGGCCTGAGTTTTCTGTCTTATGCGAGTGTGGCGGATCTTTTGGATTTTCCTTATTTTCAGAATGCTCCTCTCCATACTCCTTTGACTGGATATAATTTTGTTTATTACTTTTCTGGTAAATTTCCAAGTTTGACAGGCGTATGTTAGTGAGGGGACTAGGCAGGTATTCATGACTTTCATTTTCATTCGTAGGGTCATTTTACTTTTGAGTATTTCTTTGAAGCTCCAAAACTTTTTCCATGTGATGTTGATTCTTCTCTCTACTTCGAGTTCGTTATTTTCTTGATTAAATGAAAGTTGCTTTCCCAGGTAAATGTAAGCGTTTACATATGTTAGAGGAGAATTTTCCAGATATATTGGATTCTCAGTATGGTTCGTCATAACATTAGTTTTGGTTTGGTTGATTTCCAAGCCCACTTTACGGCTTTCTTCGTTTAGAGCGTTTAACATTCCCTGCAGTTCATTTGTATTTTCTGAGAGCAGGACTATGTCGTCAGCAAATCTCAAATGACTCAAGTAACGTCCTTTTATATTTAAGCCAACTTTTTCCCAGTTTAGCTTGCCAATGATGGCCTGTAGCACCGCTATGAAGATAGTTGGCGAGAGTGGGTCTCCCTGCCGTACACCTTTCCTTATTTGTATGGGTGGTCCTGTAATCTCTAGCTTCACTCTACTAGTACTGTTATCATAGACATTTTTTATGGCTTTTATGTAGTCTAGTGGTACTTCTTGTGATAGTAGAGTTCCCCATATTGATGAGTGGAACAGAGAGTCAAACGCTTTTTTGTAGTCGATGAAGGCAATGTAGAGTGGTCTCTTGAACTCTTGGTATTTTTCTATCATGATAGAAAAAAAAAATATTGATTGAATATCAAGATAAAAAGACTTGTATGTAGTATGTCCTAATCCAGGTCGAATTTGATCCAAACCCATTCAGCCATTATAGTACGAAGGAGTAATATAACGTTTTTCTCAGTGGTAGGCCATATCATCGGCTGCCGGCAGAAGATACCACCCACCAGACAAAATATTGCCGCACGGAGTTGTGAAGCCGTTTGAGGAGTTGTGTTGCGTTGTGTACCGCCAAATGTTGTTTTGTCAGGAGTTTGGTCGTGGAGTGACTACAGATCAATCTCCCTCTGGCACAGCGTCGTTGGTCGTATTGTTGGTTTAACATTGCATCACCTCGCTCAACTGCCGTCTTCCTTCCTATTCACTCAGTTTTTCGAGTGAATAGGCTCTTGATAAACTAGCGCGCTTTATCATCAACAGTTAGTTTATAATTGTATTTAAAAAAATATACAAAAATGGTATAATGTTAATAAACTTTTATTCATAGAGAATTTCAGACAGATCAAATACTTCGCCGGGATACCTCTAAACGTGTACCGCATAGCTCTCAATGAATTACGGAACAAAAGAATACGGGAGTTGCTATCCATCTAAAGAATCCCCTTGAATAATGAATCCGCGGGAATTTACCCAACAAAGTACATAATACACAGATGTAATTCTTCAAAGTAAGGAAAAACGCGTCGTAAAAAATCACTTGGCTATTAATTACGTGAAATACCCTGTAAAAATTGTAAATATTTCATTTACTAAAAAAATGTCGTATGAAATGAAAATACAGAGGAGTAATTAATTGTACTAAAATAAAGATTATTTTTATTCTACTATTTAGATAGCTAAGTTATTAATTAGCATACTAAATTAATTCTTCTTTTTTATATCTACTGCTTACGCCTATTATATGACTATTTTACATTTTTGTTATTATTATCCAAAGCCTGGCAAAGAGTAGCCAACCTGTCGGTGTCCTATAGGATGCATTTTGAAGAGTGTACGAGGGAATTGCATGTCTTAATTCCCCATCTCCGTTCCATCATCGAAAGACCCGTCGTACGACGTGTATCCACCCTTACGTTGTTGACACAACTACGATCCGGACGAAGCGTTTCGCCTCGTCTTTTATACCGCGTACACCGAGGGACTGGAACAATTTGCCAGCAGCAGTGTTTCCGTCTGACTACAATGTAAGTGTCTTCAAGGCTAGAGTGAAAAGGCTCTTAAAACGTCTCCAAACATCCAAGAGCGGGACCAACAACGGCGTAACGTGCTTTTTAAGGTACGATATGTAGAAATGATCACGAAATAATCAAGTTGAAATGATCAAGAGTGGCTTAACCTAATCGGTTGACACGTACGGATGTTATTATTTAGCCACGAGCCCCTTAGTCAATATACAAAAGTAATTTACACAACTTAAAAAAATATAGATACAATAAACTTGCTGTAGACGAAATGAGAACCTCCTCTTTTTCAAGAAGTCATTTAAAAAGTCCTAGCGAATCTCTGGGTCATTGCCTTATGACACAATACCGCAGATTGCAGAGTAACAAGATACTGAGGTGCCTTGTACGGAGATAACCGACCTAGATCATGACGAACGACGTATATGGAATGTTAGTAAATCAGTTATGTCATAAGTACTTGTATGGACTGGTATACCTCCGATTAATGGTGACCAATCATCTGTCATTAGTTTAGAGGGCAAAAATGGTACTAAACGTGATCTTATCAAAGGTATAACATGGCAGATTGCTAGTACAGATGTTATGTTTAAGCATGACAACTATAGATAGATCATAGTTCATTGCCCTAATATCTATCCGCAAAGATTATAACAATAAACTGTAGTGTTTTGCTATATTGGTGTATGTTAAAGGTCATGGTACATATTGATTCAGGATGTTAATAAAGGAGGAAAGGAAGCTTTTCTCGGTGGTAGACCATAACATCGGCTGCAGGCAGAAGTTACCACCCACCAGAAAAAGTCTTGCCGCCTAGCGATTTGTCGTCTTCCGGCATGATGTCTGGTGAAGCCGTACGGAGGATGGGTCTGGGCAGTTGTGTTGTAATGTGTGTCAAGTACGATGCACCAATCGTACTTGTGTCGGGAATTTGGTCGTGGAGGGTCTCCCGATCAATCTCCCTCTGGCATCACCTCGCTTAACTGCCGTCTTCCTTCCTATTCACTCAGTTTTTTTTTATTGAATAGGTTCTTAATAAACTAGCGTGCTTCACCATCAACGATTGCATCACTGCTTACTATCAGGCGGAATTGCGTGAAGCACTAGTTTATAATTTATTACAAAAAAAAAGAAAATTAGGGGTAGGTCAATACACGGCTGTACGAAAGAGATACAGAAAAGGTCATTGATGATTTCTCATCCTGAAGAACAAACACTAGGGTGCAAGGTCTGCACAGTCGAATGCCCATACATTTGCGCTATGTGTAAACTGAATAGAAGAGCGCACATGACCGATTTCTCGTTTTGTACCTTTTTAGGAACATGCAACACTTCTGAGATGTCGTTTTCAAAGGAATTGTCGATGTGACAATTGTGACACGAAACAACTCGAAAAAGTCGCGACTCAATGGGCAACTAAAAAGACCAGGCGTTCTGTTCACATATTTTCTTTCTTCCTAAACAGAGTAGTAGATATGCTCAAATTGTAACCATAAATTCAGCATAACATTCTTTGTTCTGATAACTGACTAAATGTTACTACATTGGGGGTAGCGTAGAAAATTTTTCGTGTATTATTAAATAATAAAACAAATCAGCTGAGTTCAATTCGAACAGTTTATTTTATAGATTCACTTCATGTACTAAATTCATGGGAACAGATCACCCTGTGCAAACTCTACAGTGTGTAGTAGATATGTATCATAAATAGGGATATTTGAGAGTGCGATCTACATATTTTCACTATCGCAGTGTTGGACCCTTGGATCACCGATGCATTTTTAAACTCTACAGCATAACTTATTTGCTTCCTTTCAAAAGAACCGTAACCGCCATTCACCATAATATCGATAATAAACTGTTTTCATAATGATTCTGCAAATTCGCCTGATATTGATTGATTATACATCCAAACCATCTGTGGAAGCATTTTTTGCCCCAAATTGAATACGCGGGCAAAATTAAATATCTGGATATTTAGTCTAGGTATCTGCTGATGAAAGATGGGAATCTGTTAAAAGCGTTTGCCTCTTTTTTCACGAATGCTCTGGTTTTTTTTTTTTTTTAATTAATAATTTAGGTTGAGTGAATAATTTGAAAAATTACGAGTAGCATGTTATTGGGAGTTTCGATAAAACCTTTTTAGACGCTGAATCGGGTAAATAAAAGGTACTCCGATGTAATATGTTTATGTTAAAAGCTATTTATAATGGTTGTACAATTAATGTTACTGAGTACATTAAAGATAATAGCATGATAAAACTCACAATGAAATATGAGTATTAGCTGAATAGCTCTTTTGAGCAGATATTATTCTGTTTTCATCGTCAAAAGCTACGAAAAGCCGATGTATTCTGTGTAGTGTCAAACTGTAACATTAAGTGGAATGACAGTACATTTCTAGCTAACTTCATTTAGGTTTTCTCGGTGAGATTTTACAAAATAGACTGGCTAATGTGGTGATATGACATAGACAATAAATATGTGCAATACCTATCATATAAGAAAAAAATCCATTTATTTAGCAAAGATAATGTTAGACTTAAATGACACCAGAGCCATATATAAGATGGAAACAAATAAAAATGTAACAGAAAGTGTAAAGTTCGGTGTACGGAAACATCAGGATTGTGCCTCGGGCTTGCTCCAAAGGTGACCAGTTCAGTAAAAATAGCAGACAACTAGTACGATTTGTGACTTATGGGTCGTAGATTCGACCCCAGACAGGTGTTTTAATTTGTGTAAACTATTTCACTACCAGGAACCCAAACAGGCAAGTTCTAGAACCGGAATTCAAAGACATGTGACACCCACACTGGGCCTGAGTAGATTATGGCGTCTCACAGAGAGGAGGCCTGGGCCTTTTTTTATAATTATAAACTAGCGCATGACCGCAATCCCGCCTGATGGTAAGCAGTGATGCGATCGTTGATGGTAAAGCGCGCTAGTTTCTTAAGAGCCTATTCACTCAGAAAAACTGAGCGAATAGGAAGGAAGACGGCAGTTGAGCGTGGTGATGCAATGTTAAACCCAAGAACATGACCAACGATGCTGCGCCAAAGGGAGATTGATCTGAAGACCCTCCACGACCAAACTCCCAACACAACAACATTAGGCCCATCGTACCCGGCACACATTGCAACACAACTGCTCAGACCCGTCCTCCGTACGGCTTCACCAGACATCATGCCGGAACACGACAAATCGCTTGGCGGCAAGACTTTGTCTGGTGGGTGGTAACTTCTGCCGGCGGCCGATGTTATGGCCTACCACCGAGAAAAATTATTGACTGGCCTGGCCAGTCAGTAATGGGCTGATTATAATTATAGATAAAAATTATTTGGTGATCCTCAAAGCAATATACCAGACTTAATGAAAAACAAAATACTGGGTGTATTTAACATATACTTACCAATTGAATTGTATTTTATTATTATTATTACCAAAAATACAATTCAATTAATTAATGTTCAGATCGTAAAATCTAATTTGTTAATAGATCATCAATCAATCTATCAATCTACATCCATAACAATTGTTACTATGTTCAATGATTTAGCAGTCTCCTAATACAGGCATTATTTGCATAACAGGAGGCTCCAATCAGCAACTAATGTAAAATAATTTGGGGCTCTAATAAAATGGAGATCTTAAAACTACTTATGTTAACATTATACCAAAAAAAGTTCAAAAACCACACAAAATACTAGACATTTCGTTTCACACATAACAAGATCACAATATCGTCAATAAATTCAACGATTTTAATAAACCACCAGCCATGGTATAAGAATGAGTGATCCCAAGATCCGGACTGAGCCCCAACTATATGTTATTCTGTTTGTCCCACGTCGGCAGCATCCCGGGATCCCAGCAAGCCCGGGATTTGGAACGTCACATTTACATAATAGCACCTCGAATGTGCTGATAAGTTCAAATAATTTGTGAAGGAGGGTACTGTCTATAGATTATGGGAGGTATATTAGTGTGGCAGATTTTGAAGGTGTAATTTTATATGACTATGCATATTTTAATCGTACGTAATCGTGGTGGCCTAGTGGTTACAACACTAGCTTTTTAAGTATGAGTAGAATGAAAAGACGATAAGAACTTTTCTAAGTTATATATACTTTCTAACTATACCTTGGACACCAATGACTTATTACAAGATGAAGGAAAAGTGGAAAGCATCTTGAGGAAACCTGGACTTTAAGTCTGAAATCGCCAACCCACATTGATTGAGCAAGCGTGGTGATTCCGCTCAATCCTTCTCTGTATGAGAGGAGACCTGTGCTCAACAGTGGGACGATAAAAAAAGTTGATAGGTTCACCTACAAAGGTTGTCTATAAAAGATCGCTCTTAGCGATAGGACCGATCATTGTGTCACCGTTAAATCTTTATATTTATGTTTATGTAATCTATATGGTGTACATAATAAAGAGTATTCTATTCTACCAATGACTGATTATAGTCATTGGTATCCAAGATATACATAGAAAGTTCATATAACTTAGAAAAGTTACATCGGTACTTGCTTGACCTGACTGAGAGGCTGGTGTTTTGAATGTTCATTTTGGGCGGAATAAACTCTTTTTCTTCTTTATTGACCATTTTTACCCACAAACAGTATAGATAACTAAATTCATAAATTTAAAACAGCAAACATTTTTCCCGATTATGACGGGATCGGCTTCCGGTGTAACCAGGAGCAGTTGAATATCAATATTTAACTTGGAACGACTGCTTACTTATCTACCTTCCACAACTCAGTTACTGAGTAATAATACGATAGCCTTTGGTAATTCTGGTTGACAGTTTCTTTATTTTTACTATCCCTAAACACTATCAAAGATGTTTTTTTTTTTTCAATATTTATAAAGTAGTGCTTGACCACAATCCCGCCTGATGGTAAGCAGTGATGCAATCGTTGTTTTTTTTTTAATAAATTATAAACTACCACTTGGCCGCAATCCCGCCTGATGGTAAGCAGTGACGCAATCGATGATGGCAAAGCGCACTAGTTTATTAAGAGCCTATTCACTCTAGCCTTGAAGACACTCAAATTGTAGTCCGACGGAAACACCGCCGCTGGCAAATTGTTCCAGTCCATCGATATACGCGGTATGAAAGAGGGGGCGAAACGCTTCTTTCGAATCGCAGTGGTCTTAACGCGGGTAGTCCGATGGTGGATCGGATATGGGGGAACTAAATCATGCAATTCCCTCGCACACCCACCAAAATGAATCCTATAGAAACCGAAAGGGTGGCTACTCTACGCCTGTGCTCTAGGCTTTGGAAACCGTATCGACTTAAATCTGGGTCGCCAATCAGCCTCTTCGCACGCCTCTCCACTGAATCCAAAGTGGTCAGGTGACATTTTGCAGCACCAGCCCAAATGTGGCTGCAGTACTCCACACTCGAAGGGACCTATATGTATTTTGAACAGCATTAGAAGCTGCCCTGGTGTGAAGTACCGCCGGACCTTTGCGATAACGCCAAGCTTCCTGGCCTTGGCCTCAATGAACCGCCCAAAGTTAAGGTTCAAGGAAATCTCAACTCCCAAAAGCTGAAGGCGGTCGGTACACTCCAAGGATACATTTCGAAAAGTAGGAGCCAAGGTGAACGGGCTCCTTTTGGCGGTGAAAAGACAAAAGACACGCCTGTGTTTTGGCGGCATTGAATGCTACAAAATTGGCATTACCCCATTCGGAGACTGCCTGATAATAAAGCGCGCTAGTTTATTAAGAGCCTATTCACTCGAAAAAAAAAAAATACTGAGCGAATAGGAAGGAAGACGGCAGTTGAGCGAGGTGATGCAATGTTAAACTCAACAAACAACACGACCAACGATACTGCGCCAGAGAAAGATTGATCTGGACAGCGTCCATGACCGACACAACAACATTTGGCGTATAGTACCCGACACACAACGCGACACAACTGCTCAGACCCGTCCTCCGTACGGCTTCACCAGACATCATGTCGGAAGACGACGGATCACTTGGCGGCAAGACTTTGTCTGTTGAGTGGTAACTTCTGCCGACAGCCGATGTTATGGCCTACTACCGAGATATATTATTTATGTTTTACTTACCCCTCAGACTATTACAGCATAATATAATAAATAAAGGGGCGTAAATTCCAGTGCGTTAACCAACTTTAACGTTAACATACCCTTAGGTAAACACAAATAACCTACTAAAATCTACTTATACCACTTGGAACAACTCCAAACATTGCCTACATGTTTCATACTGATAGTACTGGATTTAGTACATAGTTATTATACAGAATATAACACCTGGGCTACGAGTAGGTATATACGTCACTAAGGGCAATAAAAGCCTATATAGGGAAAATAAAGTTATTTTGTTTAACCCAAGCACGTTTGTACTTTATATACGACATTAGGTATATATTATGGCCTCTTCGAAGTATGAACCTATGTGTATTTTGTACACTAGTACCTACTTATTGTTATATACTTTATTTACTATCTGGTGCCGATACCCTTATATAAATTAACTAAATTTTAATCCGTTTATCCTTTTCTTTCTATTTCATTAAGAAAAAGACAGAAGATAAATATTAATTTAGTCCTGTCAAATTAGTCAGCGCCTGATGAAAATTGACCTATTTTAGACGTTTATAATCGCGTTTAAAATTTCTATGGAGTATCTTAATTTGATAGAACTACGCTAACATTCCTCGTCTGTCATTTTCCTAATGAGATAGAAAGAAAAATATGCAAAGACTTTAAATTAAGTTTAGTTTATGAAACCGGCTATTAGCGCCGAAACAAGGGTATATACATAATATCCTACTACAGAGCAAATGATTATTAAAAAATTCAGTAAAACATTATTTATCACGAAATAATGGTTTGTTTTTGTATTCGAAATCACAGAAATAATTGAGACACGCACTCGAAACGAAAAGAGAACAAAAGGGCAACACAAAAGGAAAACACTAGCTACTTTCATTAATTTAATTAATTCGACCTTTTTTTCAAAACCATTAATACTAAATAGTCGATGAATTATGATTTATTTCATACTGAAATGTGGTAATACAAAAAGTAGTAAGTTAGAATTTATAAGTTCCCGAATCAGACACAAAAAATTGAAAAAAATAGTGGCCCCGAAATGATCCGTACCACAAGAAAATGCCGATAAAAACACGTTGCTTATAATAGTCGGACGGTCAAATGACTTGATGTACGGTTAAAGGAAAGAGAGCGAAAGCTCAGTAATTTATTTATAGAGTCCTGTTTATACCCTTTAGGCAAATAACACTAAAACAAGTTACAGTAACGTTTATTATATAGACAACAAAGACCTAGTAAAATAAATTTTGCTGGAGTTTCTCTGCGTAATCGAATCAGAAATGAGGAGATCCGCAGAAGAACCAAAGTCACCGACATAGCTCTTCCAGTCGCTAAACTTAAGTGGCAGTGGGCAGGGCATATTGCTCGTAGAACCGATGGCTAATGGGGCAGTAAGGTTCTGAAGTGGCGGCCACGTACTGGAAGACGCAGCGTAGGGAGGCCCCCAACAAGGTGGACCTATGACCTGGTGAAGGTCGCGGGAAGCCGATGGATACGGGCAGCACCACAAGACACAACAGCACAAGACCGGTCATCGTGGAAAGCCTTGGGGGAGGCCTTTGTCCAGCAGTGGACATCCATAGGCTGAAGAAGAAGAGAGCTGTTCCTCGCGGTTTCACCCGTGGGACTATCGGAATAAAATATTCCATGTGTTATTCCAGGTTATAAACTATCTCGGTGGTAGGTCATAACATCGGTTGCCGGCAGAAGTTACCACGGCACCCACCAGACAAAGTCTTGCCGCCAAACGATTCGTCGTGTTCCGGCATGATGTCTAGTCAAGACGAGTCCGAGCAGTTGTGTTGCGATGTGTGCCGGGTACAATGTGCCAAATATTGTTGTGTTGGGAGTTTGGTCGTGGAGGGTCTTCAGATCAATCTCCCTCTGGCGCAGCATCGTCAGTCATGTTGTTGGGTGTAACATTGCATCACCTCGTTCAACTGTTTTCTTCCTCCCTATTGTTTCAGTTTTTTTTTTTTTATAAATAGGGTCTTAATAACTTTACCATCAACGATTGCATCACTGCTTACATCAGACTCAGATCAAAATTAGATCACTGAGATAATATCGCCGAGATATCACTCACACATATGTTACATATGCTAATAACGAATGGCCCGATGACGGCTCATTCAACTCTCAACCATACATAATAAAAAACATAATATATTTAATACAATCATGTCTAAAAGATC
Source organism: Sesamia inferens (assembly GCA_037179545.1). Lineage (NCBI taxonomy): Eukaryota > Metazoa > Arthropoda > Insecta > Lepidoptera > Noctuidae > Sesamia > Sesamia inferens. Next base: position 5,844,216 of record CM073935.1, on the reverse strand, counting down.
CAACACCTGAGCGGAAACACCTGGTGTAATCCGACCCAATGTACAGTCGCGAGCAAAGTTCATTCATCAAATTGATGATTCTAATACAAAATGAGTGAAGACATACCTCGTGGGAGTACATGCGGTTTTATTAAAAAATCTCACGAGCGATTTGCAACCTTAAATGTGAGCATTAAGATATAAAATGAGGTGGAATTGGATATCGGTTCACGAATCGTCGGGTCGTCAATTTTCATAACTGATTATTTCTCTTGAAATTGGATTAAAAAACGATGAGTTAAACCTTCTACCTTCTAGCTATCTAAACTTTACTTGGAAGGTAATATGTTTGTAAATATGTGAGAACCCCATATCTGTCACATAATTCAATTCTATGTCACAAGCGGCCGTTCGCTACTTCTTTCGCGTGGAGTTAGTTATTTGAACATGTTATTTTAACCCCAAAAGAATCAATTTCTATAGATACATTATTACATTTCTAGGTCATAATATACAAGCATACATTTTAAATGTTTGTTATGCTCCGCTCTTATTGGTAGCAGCGTGGAGTTATATAGCCTAAAGGTTTCCTGGATTAATGAGTTTCCCAACGCAAAATATAATTTTTCAAATCGGAACAGTAGTTCCTGAGAAAAACGCGTTCAAACAAACTCTTCAGCTTTATATATTATTATCAATTATTTCATTTTAATTCTTTTATGCAATGTGGTATTTTATTTTAGGTGCAGCTTTTTCACATTTTTTTAAGCGTATCTGGTATCCCAGCAGGGCAAAAGCCTCCCCTTTTTCCTTTCAAACCTCACGACACCAACAAGACCCTCAACAACCTCAACAAGATGAAGAGGGCTTCATCTTGTGCTATCTCTGGCCATATTGGCCCTGCGATAGGTCACCAGATCGTCACACCACGATCTTCATCTTCACATAATTTATTTTATTCATCATCATCAACCTTTTTATCGTCCCACTGCTGGGCACAGGCCTCCTCTCATACAGAGAAGGATTGAGCGTAATCACCACGCTTGCTCAATGCGGATTGGCGATTTTAGACTTAAAGTCCAGGTTTCCTCAAGATGTTTTCCTACACCTTGTAATCAGTTATTGGTGCCTAAGATATACTTAGAAAGTACATATAACCTAAAAAAGTTACATTGGTACTTGGTTATTTTATTATTCTTATACATGTGATGTATACAAAATAATGCAAAACATTTTAAATGAGAATCGGTGGAGGTTATTGCCCATTCTTATCAATACAAATTCTCAAATCAATTCTATTTTACTATAATGTTTGACTTTCAAAAGTGCCTTTTATGTGCCTATTTGAAATAAATGATTTGATATTGACTTCAAAAGTAAAGTACTTAAAATTCCACATACAATAAAATTCCACATACAATAAAATTCGCAGTAGGTACATTTATGGATGAAACTGAAGTTATGGCCATTCTAGAATTCAATTTTGGATGGAATTCAACGAAATTTTGTCGCAACCACGGAATTTATTGCACAGTGCCTACATTTAAAAAATAATATTTTTTAAATGTAGGCACTGTGCAATAAATTCCGTGGTTGCGACAAAATTTCCTTTCCTTTCCTTAATCTTCTTTAAATTTGTTGAACCTATTTTGTGTAGGTGGCCTTTAATACTAAACTTTTGATACTAAATAGACTACAGAAAAACTGTGAACGTTGTATAAAAAACATAGCGGTCCGCCGCCCCTGCAGCACGGTACCGCCGCAAACGCGACGCCCGCTATTTTTAAATTTGTAGTATTTTCGAAACTATTCATTTAAATCACACGCTGTAAAGGGCGATTCAGATCGATATTAAATCAACAATGTATTTAACGTATTAAATTGGATAACAATTAATGCTGTATTGGTTAAAATCGCTTCGAAAATTAGTCAGTATTTGTCATTTCAAAAAACAAAAAAGTGGCGATGGTACCTATATGTCTATACATATAGGTACCATCGCGGACTTTTTTGTAGACCGTTTCAATGTGTACTCGTACAATATTTAGTACATTATTTTGATAAATCTCGCAGGGTTCGGCCTGCGTTTCACTGCAAACTCGGAAAATTATAATTATTTACGAAACCACATTAGAAACCTCAAAAATAAAAGTATTTCTGCACTATTTAATGGATGTTATTATATATATACAATATGTAAAGAACACCCTGTCCGATCCGTAAAGGTATTGTTAGGTATCGATAACTGATGCTACTAATGCCCACAAGCCGGACTAAACTTAAAAAAAAATAAATATTATTTCCCAAAAAGAGGTAACTTAATGCATGTGCGGTAGACAATCCATACGCGGGCGACGGGAGGGCAGGGCACGCGTCACGTGGTCAAATCGCTTATAATAATACCGTCAGAATGGTGTTGTCACTTTATTAAAAATTACCAATTTTCGGGGAAGTTGGAATTAATTCGCGGGAAAAAAAGATTATTTCAAAATTCATTTGTATTGGTACTATGATGATTACGTAAAATTTTATATTATATTTGGTCATGTGTTTACCTAACCTTTATTACCCTTATGGGTCGGACAGGGTATTCTTTACTCATTGTATAAGCCTTCCTCTTTAATCAGTCTATCTATTAAAACCGCAACAAAACTCGTTGCGTAGTTTTACAGATTTGATCATATTTAGGGACATAGAGAAAGAGAAAGCGACTTTGTTTTATACTATGTAGTGATTTAAAATTTAGCTATGAATATATTTTACTTTTGCAGAAGTTGTACACTTGTGTTACATAAACTATTGAACTCTCGAGTGGCAGGTGGTAATCGCTGCAGTAGTGAATACGAGACCAGTACGTGCCTCGGTAGACAAGACAAGCACTTGAACCCGTTTGTCATTCATAGATCTAATAGTCGTTACGAAGAGCCACAAGTCCGAGACTTTCAAACAAAAGTAATTTTTGATCGAAATCCGACACCGACAAAGATTCTTTCTTGCCAAGGAATATCATGTCACAAAGTAATTGGGTTGTGAAGGTCAGATAGCCCGTCGCTCCATGCTAAATACTGGTAACTAAACAAATTTAGCGAGGAGTAAGCTATGATCTCAAACTGGAGAAAGAAATCGCGAGAAAATCAATATGTCCTTCGAAGACCGCAGCCAATCTGCACTGGGCCCGTTTGATGGAATATAATCCATTTTTTCTTATTCATCATCATCATCTCAGCGTTAATCCCAGTCGAATCCGATGCTTTTTTAGCTTTGGAGTCTGGAGTCCGCTTTACCAGTCTAACTGCTCATTTTAGCTAAACTTCGATATTTTCCGTGAAGTGACTGCCGTATGACCTCCACAACCCGATGGCGACATCGAAGCGTTGCAGTTAGAGCAATTGTTGGACTTTTGAGGGCTCCAATAACTCATAATGACTGTCATTAGATGTTCGTATGGCAACCGGGAGCAATGGCTTAACGTGCTTTCCGAGGCACGACCAGACCAGTGCAAATATTCATATTCATGCATACAAATATTTGCACTGCGCGAGGGTCGAACATGCGCCTTCGTTCTAGCGGCCTCGTTCGCTACCGCTACGCCACGGAGGCTGTCATTTTTTCTTACTGAGAAGTTGATTATGCAAACACTCCTAACTTGACATGAGACGATATCATAGTACATATATTAGTATCTTAAGCCCGACGGTCATTATCGGCTTCAGCAAGGAAAAGGATCCTCCAGCATCTCTACATGCAAGCGCACACTGTCGGAAACTATGCCTTGGCATGCTGTAACGTTCCTTAAGCATGCCGCGCCGTCCTGTTGTGTTGTGTAGTCCTGTTGAGTGAGCCTCGGCGCCAGCGGCGAGGCGGGTTTCGGCGTACCGAAGTAATTCGAAGCATCCTCAAACTGCCGATTCAGTAGCCTCAAGCATACTGAAGCGGTATTTTTGTTACTAAGATCATATATCATGGAAATTTCTACTTTATTGCCGTAAAGTTAATGTATAATGCTTTTTATACAAACGTATGTAATAGAGACATGTATACTCGTGACTCGAATCATAGCAAACTCAAATGTATTATGTAACCGATCTAATAACATATGGTTTTCTCATTCGTCGATCAAAGAATAACATGCAGTGCATGCATCCAACTATCGGACAGGGCCAGTCGTCGTGGAGATCCTTGAGGGAGACCTATGTCCAGCAGTGGACCTCTTTCGGCTGAAATGTTTTCCATCCGACATGTTTTGACTATCTTTTTGTTGAGAAGATCTCTTGCGATTGGTTATTATTGGAAAGCCAAGGAGATTAGTGTTTTTTAAGTTTTTTTTTTTAAGAGCCATTTTACAAAATTTTAACGCTCGAGTTTAGTTAAATGACGGTAACATTATTGATGCGTGCGCAGTTATCTACAAACACACACCGCGACCAGTGTAGCGAGCTAGCGTTCAGTAAGACGGACTAAACATCTTGAGACGTTATGATGATTATGCCTTATTTTTTTTTTTCTTCTACCAATTAATAACTAGGGTCGAATATGACACGTAATTAAGTATAATTTGAAATGAACAGGAAAATAAGTTTAGAATTTTTTCATTAATAATATTGAAGTATCTATAGGATATTAATCAAGAGCTAATTATAATTTTTGTGGTAGTAGATATCTACTACCACAAAAATTATAATTAGCTCTTAATTAATTTGGAGATTCTTCTATATATGTATAGAAGAATCTCCAAATTAGAGCTCTCAATTCATGTCTCCGCAGGTTTTTCTCCAAACATGCAACGGGGAAAGCTTATTGCTAAATAATTAAATAAGTTACCTAAAATTAGTTTTATCTATATTGTAGTAGAGAAAACAAACTGTTTTTATCACGTGATTGTTATTTGATACGGCGCAAAACATACTTGTAATACGCCTCTTAAAAAGAAATGAAACCTTTTTATAATTTGACAAAATATCATGGGTTCTTCTCTTTATTAAACGGCAGGATGCCATAATTACAGAAACGATTGGAACTCGTCGACAACGGGAGCGTGGATCCACGTTCCATACGCAGGGTACAAATTCTCTAATATTATGTGAAAACCGCATCAAAATCCTTTAGATGAAAAACATGATCATAATAGTAATCATACAGACACGAATATGAACATGTCAAACCAGACATTACATTACTGTACAAATAAGATTTTCGACAAATTATTTAGAAAAAACTAAATCCATCGCAAAATATTAGTTTTCCAAGAATATGTTTTAGTGTTGGCAGAATAAATAATAAATTACCAATTTATCACAGTTCTTGATAGTAGACGAAGGGCGAAACTGCTATATATAATATTCAGAAATTCATAAGACACGCGGTAAACTTGTTTTACACAATGTTTTTGGTTTATTATCTTCAATGTTTTGGGCTTTTATTATTTTTTGTATCTATTTTATTTTGTGAAAATTTATATTTCATTAAAATATAGTCGGCTATTCAACAATCTCCTCCTTTTTAGAAATCGGTGATGGAACAACTTCATATTGTGAGAATTTGTTCATTATATACATCTTTTAGTATTATGTAATTATTTTTGGATTATATGTTTCATCATCAACCTTTTTATCGTCCCACTGCTGGGCACAGGTCTCCTCTCATACAGAGAAGGATTAAGCGTAATCACCACGCTTGCTCAATGCGGGTTGGCGATTTCAGACTAAAAGTCCAGGTTTCCTCAAGATGTTTTCCTTCACCTTCAGTCATTGGTGTCCAAGATATACTTAGAAAGTACATATAGCTTTAGAAAAGTTGCATTGATACTTGCCTGACCTAGAATCGAACCTGCGCACTCATACTTGAGAGACGTTTTAACCACTAGGCCTTAGGATTCTTTAATATTATTACTTTTATACTTATTACATTCATATTTTGTCTCCTTGCACACTTCTCACTCCTCCTCCTTACACACTTGTCTATTTCTATTTTACATCTCCTTTCGCAGGTTTGCTGTAAAAAATTTCTTAAAAAATAAGCAGCACCTTTGTACTTACATCTTAATTTTGTCTTATCCTTATGTAGTTTATTGTGTGTACATAAATAATAAAATAAAGTTAAAATTCCATTGCAATGAAAACCTTATTAGGAAATGTTCACTCAAAAATCAACTTAGAATATATGATTTCAAAGTAGACAACAGATTAAGTGGCGATGGAATGTAATTTTCTGAGATTATGAACACTGCAGTGGACATAACTTGTTAACCCTTCTCAACACTTTTGTGTACTAGTGTACAAAGAGAAAATACAGCTGGTCTTTTCCTTTTAAGAATTATTTCTATCTTAATGTCAGGGATTGCGCCCGCCAGCTGTTGTCTGCAACATGTTGTTAGTGGAAAGCTACCCATCCAACTTCTGACCTTTATAAATGACGTCAGTTACTGTGTCCGCTATGTAGGTCACTGGTATCCATGATAGATTATATTACACCTATTATCTTGAGTTAGAAGGCAGTTCTCTAAAGCTTTCGTACAGAAAAGGTTGCCAACGGGACCTCCTATTACTAAGGTTCCGCTATCCGTCCATCGATCACAGGATTATTTAAAATACATATAAACTAGTGCTTGACCGCAATCCCGGCTGATGGTAAGCAGTGATGCACGCGTTGATGGTAAAGGGCGCTAGTTTATTAAGAGCCTATTCACTCTAACCTTGAAGACATTTAAATTGTAGCGAGGCGAAAACACCGCCGCTTGCAAATTGTTCTAGTCCCTCGATGTGCGGGGTATAAGAGACAAGGCGAAACGCTTCATCCGGATCGTAGTGGTGTCAATAAAGTAAGGCTAGAAAACATAATAATATATATAATGTATAATCTCATTTTGGCGACAAATAAATGTCAAAATTGTAAGAAGATAATTAACGTATATTTGACAGATTGAGATTTAAATCAGATTGTATTCTATGTCACCCATCGCCAAAATGAGATTGCGATTAGATATTAAAGGTCTACGGGATTTAGCTTACTGATCTCAGTATTTTTCGATCAATAATAGGTTTTCGTAGCATTACTTTAAGTATCGCTCTCGATCTCGGTAAAAGTGACCACAGACTCCAAAGCTGAAAAGCTTCGGATGTGACTGGGATCAAAGCTGAGATGATGATGACTTTAAACATCGCTCTCTGTGCTGTTTCTACTCTGAGAAAGGTAGTTTTAGTTGCACCGCGGACATAGACCTTCCCCCAAGGATCTCCGGACGAATTGCCCCTATCCCAATCGTGTCTTTTTCTTCTATACTTCTCTATTAGACGTCATCAGCACAGCCACCCTTTTTAACCATGTCATTATAACATTCCCTCCATCATTTCTTTAGTATTCCCTACTCTTATACTCAGAACTCTCAACACCAGTGTCATAAAGTCTTGCCGCCAAGCGATTCGTCGTGTTCCGGCATGATGTCTGGGAAAGCCGTACGCAGGACCGATCTGAGCAGTTGTGTTGCGATGTGTGCCGGTTATGATGCGCCAAATATTGTTGTGTCAGGAGTTTGGTCGTGGAGGATCTCCAGATCAAACTCCCTGTGGCACAGCATCGTTGGTCGTGTAGTTGAGTTTAACATTGCATCACCTCGCTCAACTGCCCATGCGGCATGCCGTCTCTATTCCTATTCACTAAGCTTTTTTAGTGAATAGTCTAAATAAACTAGCGCGCTTTACCATCAACGATTGCATCACTGCTTACCATCAGGCGGGATTGCGGTCAAGCACAAGTTTATAATTATAAAAAAAATATCTACCTATAGACGACCTACGAGTACATAGGTAATCTAGTTTTTACGAGCGAAAGAAAAGGCAATCACATTTGTAAATAAACCAAGTAGAAACAATATATTATTCTATACTGACCGTTGTGCCTTGTGTACATTTCCAGGCAGGAAATTAGCCTTTTTTTTATTTACGCTATCTAGTTGATTATCTTTCACACTAAGGACACTTGAATCCTTACAAGGAACGATATTCTCCTCGATGAATATTCGTTCCTTTTTTATATGTATGTAGGTATTATATGAAATCTATCCGATTGATGGATATTTGTTAAGTATTCTTTTGCCTTTAGTTCTTTTGCCGTGGTGACCCAGTGGTAAAAACACCAGCCTCTCCAGTATGAGTGCGCGGGTTCGATTCCAGGTCAGGCAAGTACCAATATAACTTTTCTAAAGTTATATGTACTTTCTAAGTATATCTTGGACACCAATGACTGAAGGTGAAGGAAAACATCTTGAGGAAACCTGGACTGTAAGTCTGAAATCGCCAAACCGCATTGAGCAAGCGTGGTGATTACGCTCAATCCTTCTCTGTATGAGAAGAGACATGTGCCCAGCAGTGGAACGATAAAAGGGTTGATAATGATGATGACTCTTTTGCGCAAATATTAATTCACACGGAACAGAATTGGATGAAAATTGGAATACGGATAGTTTGTAAACAATATTAACCTTTGCGTTATTTTATAATCCAATATTAGCACGGGATCAAGAGTTATATGCTGGTGAAACCGCGACGCACTGCTAGTAAAAAATTAAACTGATATGTATGTTCCTGATATTAGACATGCCGATGCATTCCACTAGTTTTTACGATAAATCCATTACTGTACAAGCAGTTCGGCTATGGAATGACTTGCCCCTCAAACTCTGTCCACTTTTAAAACCATGGTAAAAAAGCATTTCCTCTCTCTTTCAACAAGGCATTATTTTTTTATTTGCTCTTGTATGATGTTTATTAATTAGATGTATATATTTATTAGACTAGTATGATACACTCAACGTGCATATTTATTATATAAACTATGTATATAGTACACTGTAGACTACCTACATTTTTTCTCTCTCCTTCCCCTTACTATTCCATCCAAAGGTAGTCTGTAAAAGATCGCTCTTAACGACAAGACCGCCCATTGTGTCACCCTTTGTAAAATCTTTATATTTATGTTTTTGTAATCTATATGGTGTACACAATAAATAGTATTCTGTTCTATGTTCTTCACAGAACAGTTAAAGTGTGTTCATTGATAAGTAGGTACATCACTAGAGAACGACTAGACTGTTTTTGGTTATTCAATAATAGCGGCCGCCGGCGACTTCGTTCGCGTGGAGTTAGTTATGCTCCGCTCCTATTGGTCGCAGCGTGATATTATATAGCCTAAAGCCTTCCTGGATTAATGGGCTATCCAACGCAAAAAGAATTTTTCAAATCGGAGCAGTAGTTCCTGAGATTAGCGCGTTCAAACAAACAAACAAACTCTTCAGCTTTATATGTATATTAGTATAGATTTGTATTATTCCGAATCAAGTTTCATAGAAAGTAATTTTTGTAACCATGGTCATCCATCCACTGCCAACCGAGACAAGCGTAGTAACCCAGATTCATCGATCAGCTATTAATTAGCTAGCCACAAGCCCGCAGCCCTCAACCTTCATAAGAAATCCTCAATTATATTTAATTGTCCTTCGGCTGTACAAGCATTAAAACCGAAACATAAAATAACACAAGAACAAAGAGAATTAGTTGGGGAATTCCACACGTAATAATAACTTCTATAGGCTGAGAATACGAGTAGTTATCAACAACTGTCGGTCTGATTTACTACTGGGAACTTATCGAGTTGACTAATTAGGTCCAGCCTGTATAAACTTGCAAATAGTTTTACTTATGTTTTTTTCTTAGGTAACGTAACGTAAGGAAACCTAAGGAAAAAATACGTAATTTACCAGGTACCTGTCCAAAGCGTAAAACCGAGACTCACCAGGCTTTATTTCATAAACAGTGATAGTTAGACTTGAAATTTAAACAGATGAAGTATTTGTGGAGGGTAATCGTGTTAAATAAAACTGTAGAAGTCGTATTTAATGCAGTTAAAGTTATGGTTTAATTTGGATCATATTTCGGTTCACGCTAAAGTTTGGTGCGGTGCAACGCCAATAGCTTTTTCAAATACCAATTTTTCAAATTCCTCAGCACACGAACGCTTTTTTCAAATATTAAAAGCAACTTTTTTCCAGTATATAATGATACGGATCCGTCGTATGCCAGTCCGACTCGCACGTGGTCGGTTTTATTTTTAAATTATGTAGGTACGCTGTTGCTTTAAATGCGTGACTGAAGCCAATTGAGTAAAAAGGAAAGCGCTTTTAAATTTGATAGGAACTATAAGACCAAATAATACACTATGTAGGTATGATTTTAAGAATGACTTTTTTAATTGAAGCTATTAGGGACATTCAACTGTATTGTTATTATTTCTATTATTAACAGTAATTTTGATTTGATTTCGTATGATACAATGATGTGAAGCTACCACCTGACATCATAAATATTTTTTTCGTTTTGTTTCGGGAACCAGGTCAAAATTGTTAGGACAGGACTTTTTTCAAAATGTTGCCCCACAATAGTAATTTCTCCTATATCGTGGGTGCATTTACACACATATAAGTCACATACATAAACATCCAGACCCGGAACAACTATTTGTAGATATTTGTTTCGTGCGGGGATCGAACTCTCGACACGCAGCGCAGCCTTCAATAGCTTAACCGCTGCGGTAACCGCGCAGCTTATTTGAGTCCATATGGTTTTGGGTTAGGTGTGAGGCTGGGAAGACCAAGTTTTCCTACAGTCTTCAGCCTATACATGAACCAGTAGATTTGAGAGTTGCTAAGCACCAAAGTCGGATCCGAATTTTTACATTTATGTGTGTTATCAAGCTACGAAATGTTGCTGCCCAGTGGTTCAGTCTGTGGCCTGAGGAAACTGGTGAGTATATGTGAGAGGTACGCCAGTGTACATGGCCTGTTGTTTAATGTTAAAAAGAGTGTCAGTGATGGTGTTTAGGGCTGGTGGAAAATATTCAGATATGGTATGTCTAAAATTATTGGTCTCTCTAATAATGTGGTCGCTCACAATGGACATCATACGAAGGCTTAGGAGTCACAAAAAGGGCGATGGAAAGAGCTGAGCTCGGAGTATCTATGCGCGATCGAATCAGAAATGAGGAGATCCGCAGAAGAACCAAAGTCACCAACATAGCTCTTCGATTCGCTAAAATTAAGCGGCAGTGGGCGGGGCACATTACTCGTAGAATCGATGACCGATGGGGCAGTAAGGTTCTGGAGTGGCGGCCACGTACTGGAAGACGCAGCGTAGGGAGGCCCCCAACAAGGTGGACCGATGACCTGTTGGAGATCGCGGAAAGCGGATGGATGCGGGCAGCACAAGACCGGTCATCGTGGAAAGCCTTGGGGGCGGTCTTTGTCCAGCAGTGCACCTCTATAGACTAAAGAAGAATTATTGTGAGTGGTGACCGTTATTGAGAGTGCTCGTCCAATTAACCTTGAGAATGATTTGTTTCGCCTTAAGGATGACATATTAAAACGGAGGGTGCTGTCGGACAGGTTGCAGGTATTTTAAGGCTGCTTCTACGGAGGGTACAAAAATACTTTTTAGAGACTTCTGTTCCTTTTTTTTATTGGAATGGGAAATCATCAAATGACTTCTCCCGCTCTAGGCGGAGCGGAAGGGCGTGTCAGACTTTTACTGACTAAAACCCACCCGTGTTTCTTCACATGCCTGTGCGTCGGCCAGGGCCACGATTTCTTGTTTAACCAACCCGCAACCCTGACCCAGGAGGCATCGGTCTTTGTGGACCCCGTCACGATGTGCTGACATCTCTTTTAGGCGCGCGTGAAACACGACGCGCCGTCGACTCGGGCCTGGTCCTTACCGGGCGGCGAGCTGCCCACTGCTCACCGCCCGCAAGCCCGCGCCTACGGTGGCTGGGAGTTAGGTGCCGTCTCCCGACCAGGGCGTCTCCTGCGGCGGCTAGTGGCGTGAGGGCGTTGGGATTCCCATTGCCTCACGCGCTCCGCCTCCTCCTTTGCCGGCATCACTGCTTCGCAGGAGGTGATGGCCTGCCATGCACTCTCGCTCCGGACCATGACCTGGACCAGGGTCAGGACGAGAGATCGCCGCCGATCGCCGCTACGAGGACACGGCGGTGCTCTACCCAAGCCGGGCAGACCTCCACCGTATGCTCCACCGTGTCCTCAGGGCGATCCACACAATGGTGACACCCTAGCGTTTCCTCCCGCCTAATACGGAACAGGAACCTCCCGAAACAACCGTGTCCGGTGAGGACCTACGTCTGGCGGAAGGTGAGGGCGCCGTGGCGTCTCTCTAGCCACTCCTCAAAGAGGGGACTTATAGCCGCTATTCTGGCGTGCCCAGCACTGGGTTGCGCCAATCGCACTCTCCATGTCGCCATGAGATCCCGCCGGAGCTCTGTCCGCCGTACCGCGATTTCTCGCGGCAGCGGAGTTATGCCCCGGCGTTTTGCCTCCTCTCGCCACTCCCACATGTGGGCGAGGGCTTTGGCCTCCAGATCCAGCCTTCTGTTCCTCATTTTACAATATTGGGGAAAGTGGAAGTACACAGTGATCCCACAGTGCCCTTCACGTGCAGTACAATAATGCTTTCAGGGTGTTATTGGGGATTTTGAGAGCAGTGACGATTAAATAATATACACAAAGAGTAGCGCCTGGTTGTGTTTGAACCACCGACCAATTCGCATGTCACAGTATGTTGTTCAACCTCCACATGAAACGCCACATAATGAGATGAATCAATGTTGAAGGACACCAAATTACATAACATTACAAGACCCTCCTAATCTACTAAGGGTTAGGCAGAGAAATACCTATAGTACAACCACATTTCGAGTTACGTTCGGTGCCATGTAGCAGGGACAAGCCTATTGCCATACTGGGCACAGATCCAGACAGCAGGCTATTGAAAAATTCCTGATCGAAAAACCCAATAACACTATGCCCGACCATCGAATCCAGATTTTTATTTTAATAACGTTGCTCCATACTGGGAATTTCTCGTGTATCGTGGGTGCGTTTACAAACATATAAACTCACACTACTTGGAGGTCATACAAATATTTGTTCCGAGCAGGAATCAAACCCGCGACACGCAATGCAGCAGTAAATAGCTTAACCACTGCGCTAACCGTGCAGTCTAAGCGTCAATTCACACGTACCACTACCACACCCTGTCGCAGCGACAAAATGTGGTCAAGCTGTGGTTACGTGTGATCTATCGCAGCGGCTTTTTGCAGTTGCGTTGTGGTAGCGACAAAATGTCGATGTGGTTGCGACAAGCTGTGGTAACGACAAGCTGTGGTAACCACGCGGTCATGTGCAGGGCACGCGCTGTTGATGACGTCATGTCGTGGCGATGTGGCCGCGGTGTCGCCGCCGGTAGTGGCGTTGACGTCGCGATTTTGTTGCAATGCAGTCGTATTACGCAGGTGGTCTATAACAACGGCAAAATGTCGTACGTGTGAATTGTAATATTAATTTTCAATACAAAATATACGCCCGACCACGTGGCGTCGTTGTGATGTGGTTGTGACTGTGGTGTGGTTGTGATACGTGTGAATTGACGCTTACAATGATGTCTTATGTTACCAGTCAGTTAAAAGGATATAAGCGTCCTTAATCATCATCATCATCAGCTATGATTGGGTCGGCTACTAGTCTAATCGGATGCAGCTAATTACTATTACATATTTTACATGGACCGTCTGCCTATGTGACCTCAAAACTCAGGTATTGGACAATAGGATATCCACTGGCGGTAGTCTTTCGGGCTTCTGATGACCCATAAGGACTATCAAAGTTCCAAGAATGACGGCCGAGACAAATGGTTTTTTTTTTAATTATTATAAACTAGCACTTGACCGCAATCCCGCCTGATGGTAAGCAGAGATGCGATCGTCTATCGTCGTCGATGGTAAAGCGCGCTAGTTTATTTAGAGCCTATTCACTCAGAAAAACTGAGCGAATAGGAAGGAAGACGGCAGTTGAGCGAGGTGATGCAATGTTAAACCCAACAACACGACCAACGATGCTGCGCCAAAGGGAGATTGATCTGAAGTCCCTCCAAGACCAAACTCCCAACACAACAACATTAGGCGCATCGTACCCGGCACACATCGCAACACAACTGCTCAGATCCGTCGAACGGATAGAGATAATCACCCATCCACGTACCAAGCGCAGCAAGTGTAGATTAACCTGATCGATCGACTCGTACAGATGTTATTACTAAGGCACAAGCGGCCTTCTATATGCTAATAACTATAAATCCGCCTGAATTCCTTTGGACCTCCATTGTACCAATCATTTGCAAAGCCATTCACGCCTAACTAATATGTTGCAATATTTCCGGCTATGAGGCTTACTTTAAAACGTTTTATATTCGTGATGTTAACAGTAATCGTAACTTTTACGATTCTTGAACGTGACTGCAGATAAGGATCGGACATCGAGAGTTATATGTATATCTAGTGATATACACATATACATATATGCATACCGTGCAGGCATGTAGTATAATTTGTTATCTTTTGCATTCGTTTGACTTCGTGCGTGCGTGCATGAGAATCTTGGTTTCATTATAGCAATTTCGTTACTGTTACGCGGAGTGATGGCCAGGGGAGAACCCCCTTTAGAATCTCCCCAGAGATGTGCCACAACAGGCGTTGCACAACAGGCGTTCCTTATTGGTATTTTGAGAAACACAGATGGTGATCATTGGGGTGGTTGTAGTGAGGTTAAAATTTCCAGGTTAATCATAAGTGACCGGGAGTCTTTAGAGGGTTTCAGCCAGGAACAATAAGAAAAGTGTTGTCACGGCAAGAAAATAGAAAAACGAAAAAGCCCAGGGTCAACCATTTTATTTGTTTCGTCTTTATTGTCCACTGCTAGGCAAAAGTCAAGTCCTTTGAGGAGCTTCCTTCCCGCTCTACCTCGAACCAGCTGTCAGGGGATCTCGCCACCGCTTTCTGGGCCATTCAACATCGGTGCCGCCGGCAACATAGTGGGTGCCACCTTCATTATGTTGAAAGTTTTGGCCAGCGGCCATCCTGCATGCGGCTGAATTGACTGAGCCTAGCAGTCTTCATGCCTATTTGCAATATACCCGTTATGGAACGTAGCAAATTCAAATTAATATCGAAACTTTAATAAAGTCCTCAACGCAACCCTGCAGTGTACAATCAGTAGATACTAATACAATATTCAAAATGGTAGATGAATGGTTCCCACTGTAGGGTTGACACGGCATATCGCAATTAGTGCCCCAAGTGGCTCCAATTTAATCTACAGTTTTAATTGCGAGCCTTCGCGTTTCATAGCGGGAAAGCAGGGTTTATTTTTTTGTAAGGTAAGGATTTCGTTGTGCCACTTCTTCCAAAGCTAAGGCGTACCTTGTCCAGTCGACTTTCGGGCTTCTGATAAGCCGCAACGATTGTCAAAGATTTACAAATGACAGCCGAGACCCACGGCTTAACGTACTTCACGAGGCACGGAGAGATCTCGGTATGTAAGAATGGTCAACCATCCATAGGCCAATCGCGGCAAGCATAACCTAACCTGATCGAATGTCCTGTGACTGTTATTATTTAGCCATGAGCATAATAAAAAATATTTTACTCTCGGTAGGGATTGCAATCTGGAAAAACGGATCCGGTAATCCGGTACCATTAAACGTTTTACATGCTCGCAATTTTTGGCAAAATAATACAGGTGTTGCATGAATACCTACGTAATAAAGCCAACATTTGTAGCCTGTTTTTGAGCCTTACTGGCCACAGACTATAAGGCGGCAGCGGCGCGGGAGGCGGGTGGGCATCAAAGACCCGTTCTCGAAACTAGCGGGCAGATTGCGCGTCACTATAGCCGCGTAGTGTTGTGTTCACGATTGTGTCGACGAGATATTTGTTTTTTTTCGCGAAAGAAATGCCTGAACAATGGCGGCAACATCTTTTTGTTTCAAATCTATTCCTAACGCTGGATCACCGCTCGCTGCCCGCAAGATTTGAGCTCGAGAAGTACACCGCTCGCTGCCCGCCGACGCCCCGCTGCCGCGAAGCTGTTTTCGAGAACCGGTCGATTTGATTTTACGCATAAGATCCTGCCGCTCACTCGCCGCCGCCGTCGCCGCCCCACTGCCCGCAAGATTCGAGGCAGAGGCCTTATAAGTTACATACTATTTGCAGCTTTATAAGAAGTAGACAAGCAGATTACACAATAGACACTATTTGTTGCCTACGACCTTTTTGTCAAAATCAAAATTGTTTTTTTTTTAGTTAATTTAGAGTAGGTACTAAGACAACCATTACATAAAATGCCCGGCCGGATCCGACTGGATTTAATGACACCGGATCTCTATAATTCTAAAAGGTGTTGAAGTGCGGGCGTTTTGGGTCAGGTCAGGCATTCTTATGTTATTTTGAAGTTCAAAAACTACCGATTCTCAGCCTATTTCGAGCGCATTTTGAGATTTTAATTTCGATTTCACCATTGTCCTCTTGAACAGTTCTTCCTTTGACGTGGAATGATATTAGAATATTATTACGAATATTTTATTGCTATTCTGTTATTTGTATTTCCTAACAGTAGGTACAAAGGTAGTAGGTATTTTGTATTTTTTCTGTACAGGCAACATAAAAAACATGTTACCTCGTTCGATTTGTAAGACAAAATATATTATTATTGCTATATATTAATATTTCCTGATATTAGGTACTCAATAAAGTCATATGATAAGTATCAGACAGTCTTGTTGCCAAGCGTTCCGGCATGATGTCTGGTGAAGCCGTACGGAGGACGGGTCTGAGCAGTTGTGTTGCGATGTGTGCAGGGTGCGATGCGCCAAGTGTTGTTGTGTTAGGAGTTTGGAGGGTCTCCAGATCAATCTTCCTCTAGCGCAGCAACGTTGGTCGTGATGTTGGGTTTAACATTGCATTACCTCGCTCAACTGCCGTCTTCCTTCCTATTCACTAAGTTTTTTTTTTTTTTGAGTGACTAGGCTTTTAATAAACTAGCGCGCTTTACCATCAATGATAGCATCACTGCTTACCATCAGGCGGGATTGCGGTCAAGCACTAGTTTATAATTACATAAAAAAAACAAAAAGCATCTACCGTTTTGTTGTTTTCCTTAAGAATAAAAATACATAGATACCTTATAAAAATCAGTTTTGTCGGCGTGTCTGACATTTGGAAAAGGTCACAACATTATATTTACCTGTGAACAAAAGAAAATACTAATTAGTGTTTTTATTAACAAGTACATCTTATTTATATCTTACAGAAAAATAAATCTTTTTAGTTACAAACAAGCTAAAGCGGATTTCGTTGCTAAAACCAACTTTTTTTAAGTATTCATGAGACTTTCAGTAATTAGCGGCGCCCCGCGGTTTAACCCGGTTAAAGCTCGATCCCATGGGAATATCGAAATAAAAAGTATGTTATGTTCTAATCCAGGTCAAGTTACAGCCATGTGCCAAAAGTTCAAATCCGTTCAGCCGTTTTAGGGTGAAAGCGGAACTAATAAACAGAAATAATCAATTGTTCTCTTCATAATATTAGTTTAGATGCATAGAATTCAAGATTAAGATTAATTATAAATACATATAATAAATCTGTAGAAAAGTCATTTTTGTACATTGGTAAATAGAAAAAAAAATAGCCAGCGTGTTAAAGGATAACTAACAGGACCCATTTCCATCATTTTCGAAATTTTTGTCTGTTTATATGTTTGTTTGTGCGCGCATCGCATCGATATAAAATCTACGTATTCAATGCAGACAATGTTTATATATCAAAGTTATACGCAACTTGAGGTATAACTTTAACTTAGTTTTTGTTTCATAGAAATCGGTTCACTATATCAAAAGATATGATTAATTTAGTGAGTCACAAGAAGTAAAATATTACAACACGCAATTCAGTATAGTACTTGCAACGACATCTTGAGACTAAAAGTAGAACTAATGTTGATAGTTGAAATTCAAACCCGATAGATAGCGTTGTGCAAATGGCTTCATTTTCTGAATGGCGGTGTTAAGATTTTCCGCGCGAGGATCATCCTCGGCCGTGTTTACATGGCAAATTGGGTTTCGTTAAGTGTCTTAAAAGTTCTCGAGTGTGTCGTAAAAGGTCGTTGAGAGTTCTTAAAACCTAGAAGTGGGCCAATCGACGAGACAAACGCGGTCGATATCGATGATCGAGTCTTTGTAATGAAAACTCAGGGTAGCAACACCGGTGGCAATGGTCGTGTTTTGTAGGCCGTAGGTTCCAAGACAGTCAAGCGCTTTACTTTGCGTAAATTATTTCGTCACTATTGTTCACTTTATTTTATTATTAAAAATTAGTGTTTGACCGCAATCCCACCTGGTGGTAAGCAGTAATGCAATCGTTGATGGTAAAGCGCGCTAGTTTATTATAAAGAGCCTATTCACTCTAGCCTTGAAGACACTTAAATTGTAGTCCGACGGAAACACCGCCGCTGATAAATTGTTCCTTCCAGTCCCTCGATGTACATGGTATAAAATACGAGATGAAACGCTTCGTCCAGATCATTGTCAACAACGTAAGGGTGGAAACTCGCCGTACAACGGGTCGTCCGATGATGGAACGGAGATGGGGGAATTAAATCATGCAATTCCCTCGCACACTCTCCAAATTGCATCCTATAGAACACCGACAGGCTGAATACTCTTCACCTGTGCTCCAGGCTTTAGAGACCGTTTAACGAAATCTGGGTCGCCAATTAGCCTCTTCGCACGCCTCTCCCTGAATCCAAAGTAGCCAGGTGGCATTTTGCGCACCAGCCACAGGCAGCCAAATGTGGCTGCAGTAGGTACACACGAACGGACCTTTGCTTTGTAGAACATTAGAAACTGTTCTGGTGTGAAGTACCGCTGGACATTTGCGATAACGTCAAATTTCCTGGCAGTCACCTTGGCCTTGGACCCAATGAACCGCCCAAAGTTAAAGTTCGAGGAAATCTCAACTCCCAAAAGCTGAAGGTCGGCTTACCCTTTGGTGAGACCGCTTTTAAGATCT
This sequence comes from Sesamia inferens, assembly GCA_037179545.1. NCBI lineage: Eukaryota > Metazoa > Arthropoda > Insecta > Lepidoptera > Noctuidae > Sesamia > Sesamia inferens. The sequence continues at coordinate 5,825,280 of CM073935.1, read as the reverse complement.
TCAGGCTTCTAATGATCTAATTATTATGTGAAGCTTAATAATCTGTTTGGCATGAGTCATTGAGGTCGAAATGTGAATAATTTAAAAGGATGGGTTACCAAAAACCCTTTCTCCGTTCATTATGCAGTTTTGATCATAAAATTATTGTTGCCCTTGCACACATATGGACCGACAATTTAATATAACCGCACATGGTTTACGCCTCTGCGGTTGTGGTAGCATTTATGCTATATGCAGTAACTTTATACCAACTATGAGTAATAAAAGCTCGCTAACGGATTTATGTTGATTTCCATAGTCTTATTATTCTAGTCTTATTATGAAATCGGATGGTAAACGTTCCTATTATTACGTGAATTGTCCCTCCATACTGGCTATACATACACGCCGATTGCAGGCACTCGTATCAGATCTTTGACCACATCACCAATGAAAAGATATGTATATGTTCGCCTTGGACGTCCTCCTGGCGTGGTGGTGACGCCAAGAGACACATTATTGTACATATCTGATATTCAAAAGAGGAAGGCATGAAGGACTAGGGTCACCAAATCATCTAAGCATACTCTTTTCAGTCAGTAATAAGTTAAAAAATATTGCACAGTTAGCGCAGTGCTTAAGCTATTAACTGCAGCGCTGTGTGTCGCGGGTACAATTTCCGCACGGAACAAATAGGTATTTGTATGACTTACAAGTTGTTTCGATAGAAGTAGTTGTTGATCTGACAATTTGTGTATGTGAGTTTATATGTTTGTAAACGCACCCACAATACAGGAGAAATTCCTAGTGTGGGGCAAGATTTTATTTTAATAAAAAATGGCGTTTTTTTGGTTTTTGACAGTTTAATGTAAGTTTAAAAAAAATAGGTGAGTAACTCTCAAATTTGGAACAAGGACGAGCGTTTTCGTAATTATGGAGAGAGTGAAGGAGCCTTTGCCCAGCATAGCTATAAAGTATAGACAACCGTTCGATACGCTTCCGTGCCTCATCGAACATCAATCAAAGCTATCAAAAGAGACCTTAAAAGCTGGTCCAAAATTAAAATTCCGAAAATTTTGTCAGTTTAAAATGCAATAAACGGCCTCCATTCTCCAACGCAAATTTGTGATTGAAAACGTGGAATTTCATCCAATATATATAACCAAACGTTTATAAATGCGTTAGGCCTGAGAATAGTTTTTATCGATTTTTTATATTTCTACTACTTACGGGTGAAACCGCGGGATGCAGCTCGTATTTCAATGAAAATGCGGCTTTTTTTCACCTAGTTCACAAATTAAACTAAATTTAAATTCAATTCATGTTTTTCTTTCTCTTTCATTAAGAAAAAGAAAGAAAACATTTTTTTTTTTAACTTTGCCCCGCACTAGGAATTTCTCCTGTATTGTGGGTACAAACATATAAACTCACATATACTAACAGCCAGACCCTCCACGACCAAACTCCCGACACAACAACATTTGGGGCGTCGTACCATATCATACATCACAACACAACTGCTCAGAACACTGAACAGTCCTCCGTACATCATCATCATCATCATTTCAGCCGAAAGACGTCCACTGCTGGACATAGGCCTCCCCCAAGGTTCTCCACGACGACCGGTTCTGCGCCTCCCGCATCCAGCGGTTTCCCGCGACCTTCACCAGGTCGTCGGTCCACCTTGTCGGGGGCCTACCCACGCTACGTCTTCCGGTGCGTGGTCGCCACTCGAGAACCCGTCGGCCCCATCGGGCATCGGTCCTACGGGCAATGTGTCCAGCCCACTGCCACTTTAGTGTTGCAATTCTTCGGGCTATGTCGGTTACTCTCGTTCTTCTGCGGATCTCCTCATTCCTGATTCGATCGCGCAGTGAAATCCCAAGCAAGCGTCCTCCGTACGGCTACACCAAACATGCCAGAACACGACGAATCGCTTGGCGGCAAGACTTTGTCTGGTGGGTGGTAACTTCTGCAGGCAGCCGATGTCTACGGAGGCATACCAACGAGACATTACCTCAGCATGAAATTAAGTACGAGTCTAATAAAGATAATCTAAAATAATTATGTTTAATGTCTGAAACATCTCAAATTCAGTGAGAATAATGAACGTTTATACATATCAGTGCGATGTCCACCATAACAACTACTGATATAAATATATAGTAAAAAAGAGTCCCTATTTTAAGTTAAACAAATATAAACTTTATTTCATTGACAATTAAATTGATTTTAGAGAGGTTTAGTCTATTATAAAAATGTTTGAAGGTGTAACGTAAATAGGACTTTATTGTGTAAGTGTTAAGTGATTTTTCCAGAAACTTATTTCGTTCACATTTTTGGAGAATTAGTCGTGATTGCAGGTTAGAAATTATGAACTACTTCATTTTCAATTAACTTTGGAAATTCCAGAAGAGTTCAGTAAAAGTGTATTTATAGTACGAACAACAGCTAACAGCATGCCCAGCTACGTGAAACGTTCAAATATTCCCACTCGACCTTCAGCCTTAATTCTGTAGTGTTAAGTTGAAAATCTAATAAAGAAATTTAACTGATTGTAGTAGCTTTAGGTGCTGTCGTTTGTATATGGATATTTCACCAGTTATAAGTACCATATAATATAATATAAGTCGACAAAATTGCCATGTCGTGAATGATACCACTCTGAATTGAATTCCCAGACTCACAGAAATGTAGGAATATTAGATTTTTTTGATAGATGAGACTGAGATTAAAATGCTTCAAATCAAATAACCAAACCTCTCGATGTTGTCCTTCACCGGTGTCGGAGATATATCTTAGAAAGTACAGTCACCAAAGGAGACCAGCAGGGTAATAGCGTAACCCACTATCAGTAGCAATGAGTTTCATTTTGACAGTTCAACAACATTCATTGCGTTATTTACGTTGTTGAGCAGACACATTTTTTAAACATTTGGATCAATGGATTAGCAATATTCCATAAAATGATTCCAATTGATATTAATAATGTTATACAATTAGGGTGCAGTAACTAGGGTGGCTGATATAATTGAAGTTCAATGTTGGATGTTTTCGAATAAAATCTAGTTTAATTTTTCTTCTTCAACCTATAGAGTTCCACTGCTGGGCAAAGGCCTCCCCCAAGGCTTTCCATGATGATCGGTCTTGTGCTGCCCGTATCCATCGGCTTCCCGCGACCTCCGCCTGGTCATCGGTCCACGGTAGTTGGCGGCCTCCCTACGCTGCGTCTTCCGGTACGTGGCCGCCACTCCAGATCCTTACTGCCCCATCGGACATCGGTTCTACGAGCAATGTGCCCCGCACACTGCCACTTAACTTCAGCAACTCGAAGGGATATGTCGGTGACGTGGGTTCTTCTGTGAATCTCGTCATTTCTGATTCGATCGCTCAGAGAAACTCCGAGCATAGCTCTCCCCTTCGCCTTTTGTACGACTCTGAGCCTTCGTATGATGCCCATTGTGAGACCTCATTATTAGAGAGACCAATAATTATTAGACATACCATATCTGAACATTTACCACCAACCCTAAACACCATCACACTTAAACGGCCATTAGTTTAATTAATATAAAACAAAGAGTTCATTTATGAAACATCCATCGATTTGTTATTTTGAAGTTTAATCAACGATATCGGAAGACCATAGTAACAAACCCAGATACACAATTATGATAATGATCATGTCAAAATTGTCCATTCATCTAGAAAACTAAAAGCTGAACTAATTTCACCGAACAAATGGGCTACTGTTGTGTGAAATTTGTCCCGATTTTAGTTTCTTTTTTTAAAGACTGTGAGAGTGAACACTGAACACTATTTTACCGAAAGCAGTTAGAAAGTTAGACAAAGCAGTCACTGCTGATTTCACGCATCGCTACAATGAGCTCACTTTCTACCTTGGGGAAATATCTAAGGCAATGACTACAAATACCAAAGAAAGAAATAAATTAGGTATATTGTTTTTCATTTTGACAAGCAGATGGGCCAACTTTCACTTACCTTTAAGAAATATTTAATTTAGAGCTAGGGTGCTTTCATAAAGTAATTTTTTGGGTTCGAACCTACAACATAACCTTTCATCATCATCTCAGCGTTAATCCCATTCGCCTCCGATGCTTTTTCAGCTTTGGAGACTAGGGTCTGCTTTACCAGTCTAACTGATGATTTTGGCTAAGCTTCGATATTTTCCATGAAGCGACTGCCGTCTGACCTCCACAACCCGAAGAAGATATCGAAGCATTGCAGTTAGACTAATTGTTGGACTTTTGAGGGCTCCAATAACCCGTAATAACTGCCATTAGATGTTCATGTGGCAACTTGCACTGCGCGGGGATCAAACCTACGCCTCCTTGCCGCGTTCGCTACCGCTACGCCACGGAAGCTATCAAACTACAACATGACTTTGATTTAATAAAATAAGCATTATTAAACATGGCTTTTAGCCTAATATACTTTCAAGAGAGACCAAAAATAGATACATTAGAACAAGTAATGTCTCAATTTCACTTTCCTTCTTGTCAAAATTAGATCAGTAAGCTGTAGTGCGATGAAAGCAATGGTTACGCAATTATGTTGACACACAGTAAAGAGCCTGCGTGGGTTCCATTTCTAATTCAAAATTTGGTGCCTATATCACTTAGCTATCATCACTATACTAATGACGTCATCTACCTAGCGATTTCCCAAATATTTTGGTGTCTTCTTCCAGTCTAATCAGAATACAGACTACCAGTAATGGATCGACTGCCAATCTGACCTCCATACCCTGTTTCTGGGTAATACGACACCCCTTGGTAAGACTGCTTGTCAGATTTTCAGGCTTCAGACGACAGCTCGCCGCCCGGTAAGGACCAGGCCCGGGTCGACGGCGCGTTGTTTCACGCGTGTCTCAAAAAGATGTCAGCACACCGTGACGGGGTCCACGAAGAGCTATGCCTGGATCAGGGAACCCAGGGGAGTGAAGGAACACGGGTGGGTTTTAGTCAGTAAAAGTCTGATACGTCCTTCCGCTCTGCCCAAAGCGGGAGAGGTCATTTGACAATTTCCCATACACAACAAAAAAAAAACTTAATGACTGCCAGAAATCTACAAATAACAGCCGAGACCAACAAAATGCCTTAACGCTTTCCGCGGCACGAAGAGGTCTTCGTATGTAAAAATGGTCATCCATCCATAGATGAACCACGGCAAGTGTAGGCATCATAACCTGATCGACGGACTCGTACGACTGTTATTATACTACAAATAAGATTGTGCTCTAATTACATACACTATAGATTTAAAAGAAAGCAAAGCTTTCGGTTTGAGTAGAAAAAAAAACATTGCTCCTTATAATTTGTCGTGTCATTCTAGACCGATACCTGCCTATTCATCTTTAACAAGACGGTGGCTTCAGATCTAGTTAGCTGAGATATTTATCTTCGTCTAATGGCTCTTTTATTGGGACATCATAAAATCTTGTATTAAACCCGTCAATTTTGAAACACTTTTATGCTATGCTGCGATATGGAAAGTGTTATGAAGTACCTGATACTTCTACATTCGCAGATCGCACAAGACCTGGAGGTTTGGGAGGAGGTCTTCTCTTTTCTCACAAATCAGGCAAAAACTCAAAAGTTCTCAACTATTTATTCGAACAGACTAACCTAAGGAAAACGGAATAACCGATAAGTTTTTATTTAAAACAATCCCTGAAGCTGTTTAATCTTACCCAGCGGATTCTTTGAGGTACGAAGCCTCAAGGGCCTACTTAAAGGGCCTTTTTAAAGTTTTCAGGAAATTCACTCAAGTAACTGGCAAGAACAGTTAGTAGAGACCCGTTTGTACCCACGTCAAACTAAGTAAATACCTCAGTACTCGAACCTCACTGCGGAAAACCGTTAAGTGCCAGTCTGGTGATAGACAGATTGACAGACAGACGGACAATGGACTTAGTAATAGGATCCCGTTATTACCCTTTGGGTACGGATTCCTAAAAATTTACAAAGAGAACGAAGTAACTGTGCGGGAAGGCCATGAAATGCGATGCGGTGAATCGGAGAAATAAGGAATTTTGTGAAACCTGAAAGTCACGGAAATAATCTGGTGGTCGGTAGCTCAGGATTCGTTATTGTGTTGGCGCTTTAAGGAGGCATATCTTTGGCGTAAGCAGACCAATAGCCGTACAGTAACAATTTCTATCGGGGGGAGCGGTGAATACAAAGTTTATGACCCGGGGTGCGGCCATGGGTAAACGTGGAATGACGCGGTGGTTTTTGCAGGTCCGATACCCCCTACGATGGACAGAGTGTGCTTGAGGATTTCCACCACAAAACCAAAATAGAAATATGCTTCTTTTCTTTTTTTCTTTCAAGAACTACCTAAATAGAAATCACCACTAAATGTGCCGGGTACGATGCGCCGCCAAATGTTGTTGTGATGGGAGTTTGATCATGGAGGGTCTCCAGATCAATCTCTCTCTGGCGCAACATCGTTGGTAGTGTTATTGACTTTAGCATTGCATCACCTCGCTCAACTGCCGCCATCCTTCTTATTCACGAAGTTTATATGAGTGAATGGACTCTTAATGAAATAGCGCGCTTTACCATCAATGATTGCATCACCGCTTACCATCAGGCGAGATTGCGGTCAAGCACTAGCTAAGAAATAAATAAAAAAAAACAACATTTAGCTTACAAACATTTTTAGTACTAATATTTGACTAAAGACAGGGTGTTATTATAAGTTATAATAGGGCTTATCCGAAGAGTCGTAAGTACTCAGCGATGTTGTCCACATTTTATATGGTTACACCAAACATGTGGTACTCACAGACTACATCCACACATACCATCAAGCGACTACATACATTCCATCAAGCGTGATCGTGGTCAAGAGCCCTACTCCAAAACGTAACTGAAATGGTAGCTGTAACATTCAATGTTATGGTGATGATGCAGTGATTTTCTTTCGAGTGAGATGATGCTCACAATCCTAGCTAAACCAGAACAACGTACAAAATCGTCCAGTGACGTAATCCAACAATGTTTTGCTTCATAAGTCAATATTATAACCACATAGCCATATGAAACACCTGCGGAAGCGTTACGACTCGTCTTTACGAGCGATAGTTAAAATGGTGATAACATTATCATCATAAAGAACTTATGTAACAACGGAATCTTAATGTCTTAGCAGGGGAGATGATAGGTATATTATTATATAGGTATATTTCCTACTAATACAGACAGCCTGCGTGGCGTGACGGTAGCAAACGCAGCCGCTGCGCAAGGGGGCATGAATATGAATATTTGCCGAAAGCACGTTAAGCCGTTGGTCCCGGTTACCATAGGAACATCTAGGGGCAGACGTTACGGGTTGTTGGAGCCATCAAAAGTCCAACAATTGGTCTAACTGAAATGCTTCGATATGCCTTCGTGTTGTGGAGGTCAGACGGCAGTCGCTTCACGGAGGTTTAGCCAAAATCAGCAGTTAGTCTGGTAAAGCGGACCCCAAACTCCAAAGCGTAAAAAGCTTCGGACGTGACTGGGATCAACGCTGATATGATAATGACATACATACCAAGGCAAGGCGGTTATATGATTTATTTGTTAGTAAGGATTTTTTTATATTTAATAGATATCATACCGGCAGACGTGGCAGACGTAATTCTGCGCGCCTAATATCTAGACAACTATTAGGCGCGCAAAATTATGTCTGCCCACGAAACATTGTGTTCACCCTCATTGGGCAAACTGCAATATGACGCTTAGAATACTTAGCTTGTTGTTTGTTGGCGAATTTTATTCTGTCGTGGTCAATTTGCTAGTCAGTAGGTTAGAAGCGCGCCCGACTGCCATATTATGAGCACAAAGCGCTTCATGAAGGGCCAAAATACACAACCCGGATACACAAGCTTCAAGATATTTGTGTAAACATGAGAGTACATTCCACAGAGCATGGAAAATGATCAGATCATGAAAGAAGTCAACACATGATGTAAAAAAAAATAGGCAAACATAATAGAAACTGGTTAAACATGGTTAATAAATTTAAAAAAACTATTACAATTCAATTAAAAATAGTTCAATTCAATACAATTACAACACAATAAATAAATACTTCAGACAAACGATTTACACAAACTATAAATATTCCACGAATTGGTACATTTATATTGACAGTAATTTCAGAACTTAATTAGACAGTGATTAAAGACTAAACAGTCACTGATATCTCCCGAGCCGTACGATACAAAGTGATTAATTAGGTTGCGGTAACTGTTCATCCGATGCACTAATTTAAACGCTGTAGCCGGCCTGGTAAATGGATTGTTTATAAACCACCAACTGCGCCTAACAGTTTCAGTTAGATCTGTCTGATCGGACTAAATCTGAGGATCGGGAGAAAAAGTATCATTATCATCATTTTTTTTTTTTTATAAATTATAAAGCAGCGCTTGACCGCAATCCCGCCTGATGGTAAGCAGTGATGCGATCGTTAATGGTAAAGCGCGCTAGTTTATTAAGAGCCCATTCACTCTAGCCTTGAAGACACTCAAATTGTATTGTGACGGAAACACCGACGCTGGCAAATTGTTCCAGTCCCTCGATGTACGCGGTATAAAGGAGGAACCAAAACGCTTCGTCCGGATCGCAGTGGTGTCAACAACGTAAGGGTGGAAAAACTCGCCGTACGACGGGTCGTCCGATGATGGAACGGAGATGGGGGAATTAAATCATGGAATTCCCTCGCACACTCCTCTAAATGCATCCTATAGAAGAAAGAAAGGCTGGCTACTCTACACCCGTGCTCTAGGCTTTGGAGACCAACTCGAGTTAAATCAGGGTCACCAATCAGCCTCTTCGCACGTCTCTCCACTGACTTTCCGGGAATATGGCATATCCATGTTATGATTTCGTTATCCAATTACGGAAAATCACTCTACCTATTCCGATCACTGTTTATAAAGGAAAAATTCAATATTATTCGGAAATTTGCGTTGTCGATACCTACTTCAAACTGATATCTAAGTACTCAAAAAGAGATTTCAGATACGAGTAGCTACAAAAACCTTTGTAAGTAATTTAAGCTAAAATAAATATTGTAATTCTTCGAAATCGGCGAAGGATAGCTATGTATTTGGCATTTACTGATTTTAACGTGTTATCAATTTCGGTAGGTCGATATCGAGATAGCCTTCTTTGTTTGTTGGGATGGGAAATCATCAAATAACTTCTCCTGCTCTGGGCGGAGCGGAAGGGCGTGTCAGACTTTTACTGAATAAAACCCGCCCGTGTTTCTTCACTTGCCTGTGCTACGGCCAGAGCCACGGTTTCTTGTTTAACCAACCCGTAACCCTGACCCAGGAGGCATCGGTCTTCGTGGACCCCGTCACGATATGTTGACGTCACCGCCCATTGCTCACCGCCCGCAGGCCCGCGCCTACGGTGGCTGGGAGTTCGATGTAGTTTCCCGACCAGGGCGTTTCCTGCGGCGGCTATTGGCGGCTAGAGGCTGGGATTCCCGCTGCCTCACGCGCTCCTCCTCCTCCTTTGCCAGCATCACTGCTCCATGGCCTGGACCAGAGTCGGAATATCGAGATATCTTGAAATAAGTATTTATTTATAAACCAGGAAAGTAGAACTGTATATTGTATAAGGATAATCTTCCTCTTCTCAATGAAATAGAGCGAGCCCAGCGTGGGCTCAGTGTGGGTTAGTCTTCGAACTGTATGCTTCTAGAACTTTCCAGTTTCCTCATGATATTTTCAATCACCGTAGCACAGATATTTTTTTAAACGTTATAAAATGCTTGACCGTGATCCTGCGTGATGGTAAGCAGTGATGCAATCATTCATGGTAAGAGCCTATTCACTTTAGTCTTGAAGACACTTAAATTCATTTCAATTCATTCACAATTACCGCTGGCAAATGTTCCAGTTCTTCCATGTAAGCGGTATAAAAGACTAGGCGAAACGAAGTCCGGATCGCAGCGGTGTCAACAACGTAAGGATGGATGTCGTCCGATGATGGCGGAATTATGTCATCTCTTAATCAAAAGAAAGTCCCCGTGTAAGATTTACTGTAAAAGTTGTATAAGTCTCTGCAATAAATATTTTTTTACTGTGTTGAGTGTAAGGAGTGGTGATGACATTATTTAAACCAAGTGATAAATTAAGTCTTGTACTCCAATGAAGTGGCGAGCAGCAGCTAATTCAGACTAAATAAAATTTCCTTTGGAGCATGTTAAAAACTTTAATCGAAATTAGGTACTTCTTTTTATAATTATTAACTAGTGCCTGACCGTAATCCTGCCTGATGGTAAGCAGTGCTAGCGCGCTAGTTTATTAAAAGCCTATTTAGTCTAGAAAACAGAGTGAATAAGATGGAAGGCGGCATTTGAGCGAGGGGATGCAATGTTAAACCCAACAACACGACTAACGATGCTGCCAGAGGGAGATTGATCTGGAGACCCTTTCACGACCAAACTCCCGGCACAACAACATTTGGCGCATCGTACCCGCCACACATCGCAACACAACTGCTCAGACCCGTCCTCCGTACGGCTTCACCGGACATCATGCCGGAACACGACAAATCGCTTGGCGACAAGATTTTGTCTGATGGGATTTCCGCTGTTCCGCTTTAAAAGCCATTTTAATGCTGTTTTTTTCAAAACCTAGGCCTTTCAGCATTGTCACTGCGTACGGAATATCCTAAATATTTAATGGTTGCCTTGCAGATAGGTGTAATAAAACTAAATTTACGGTCTATAGACTTTGTATGGGCTGCTCGTAACTCCACCGTTTCAAACCTGAAAGTGCTACCGAAAAATGGACGTTAAATATTATAAAAGTTAGTGTTATGAATATTTTTTAAGAGCTGTGGAGATAGCTCATCCAGAGCTTTTATCAAACCGGTACTGGTTTGATAAAAGGTTTTTATTTTACTAGCTTTTTGTTTTTAATTTTAATGTGCTTTTTTTTTTATTTTTGTACCTACATATGTTGCATTAGTCTACAAAATTCCCACTGCTGTGAATTGAGACTCAAGTTTCCACTCGATCAGAGGGAATGAGCCATAATCCACAAAGCAGGCCTAGTGCGGGTAGGTAGATGTGACATGTCTTTGAATTTTTTTTTTCAGGGCATGAAGGCAGCCATAGATATTCTAAGGAAATCAATGTTTGCGAATTGTTATTAACATAATAAGTATAACTCATGTATTTTCTGGCGTTGTTTTGGGCCACTACACAGATGGTTTATGACTAAGATTTACAAAAAGGATACATTTTGAGTGATATTTTGACGGGGTCTACACTTATGGAGGAGAAACCGCTTAGCGCACTAATGTGGCTATATTAATTTCAGCTTGAATATTGTATGAAATACTTCTCCAATTAAAACTAGCTTATTTTGACGCTCAATAAATATAGTTTAAAAAATAATAAAAAAAAATTGCTTTTAAAGAATATCAAACTAAAAAGTTAAAAATAATTTTAATATTTATTTATTTTTGCAACTTAATAGATTCGCGTTACTTTATTGCTTCGCACTGCAATTATGTAGATAATTTTGTAGGTGGGATTTTGTTCTTGGGACCCGTCGACTAGAGTATGTCACTTCATTATGTATTTCACATGATGATGATATTGTCCAGGATTTGAACCCAATTTGGGTACAGATCCATGGCTAACATATTTGGAAGATAAAAATTATAACCAACATCATTTGCCTAGACTTTTTCCAAATTTGTTGGGGTCGGTTTGCATTTTAACAGGACGTGGCTGCAAACCCATATTTTACATGGAACATGAAGTAATTGCTTATCGAACCTTCACAGCCCATTTATTGAGTAATACGCAAAATAGAATACTCTTTATTATGTACACCATATAGATTACAGAACATAAATATGAAGCTTTTACAAAGGGTGACACAATGGACGGTCTTATCGCTAAGAGCTATCTTTTACAGACAACCTTTGGATGGAGTACTGGGAAGCAAAGAAAAATAGTGTAGGTAGTCTACAGTGTACTATTTACATAAAATTAAGTATTCAATAAATATGAACATAAAGTGTATCATACTAGTTACCCGGCCAGGTCATGATGGAAAACGATCTTTTCCTGATTGGCCTGGGTCTTGGATGTTTATCTATATATGTATCTATTATAAAATATAGTATCGTTGAGTTAGTATCCCATAACACAAGTCTCGAACTTACTTTGGGGCTAGCTCAATCTGTGTGATTTGTCCGTATTTATTTATTTATTTATTTATTTATACAAGAGCAAGCAAAATATAATGATATGTTTAAAGAGAGAGGAAGTGCTTTTTTATCATAGTTTTAAAAGTGGACAGAGTTTGAGCACGTTTTACGAGCACGGGTAAGTCATTCTATAACCGAACATTCTATAATAGAAACTAGTGGAATGCATCGACATCTCTAACATCTATCAAGTCAGGTTATCAGTGTTTCGTGCTTCTGACGAGCAATGACTAGGTACTATCAGACATCCACGATTGACAGCCGGAACCAACACGAAGATAGATAGTCACCCATCCACGAAATAACCGCGGCAAAAGTAATTTACCATGATCGATCGATCCTTATAGCTATTATGTAAGAAATGCCGTTTAAATTAAATCTTTAGAGTGAATCTTCAACTCTTCAAAGGCCCCTGTGGTTAGATACCACACGTGTAGTGATAGTTGAGAAAACGGCCACGTGAGCCGACTACAAGGAGATTTGATGCAAAGCCATGATGTGGCCACTGCTGCGATATTTCAATGTTCTTTATGAATTATTCACTGAATGCACTTTTTACTACATAAATCACGCACTTTTATTTAGTAAACGACACTATAAATAATTTAATTTAATAATTTAAGTCCAATGAAAAATGAGCCTGACATTCATCTTAGCTCTCCTGTCAAAAAAGACTTAAATTAAATCATAATTATCTAACAGATACTTCCAGGAATTCCAATCATAATTATTTCAACCCTCCGATGCGTCACAAGAAATTGTTCAATCAAATAATGCTTAACGTCGGCGGGGTGTGAGTGGTGACAGATGGATATACCGTGATTACTTTATAAATATTATAACACGAGTTACCGTATGTTGTTATTTTATTGTGTCGTTCATGATATTGGTGTCAATACACAGGCTGGAGATTAGGTAATCACATCAAATATTACTGTCGTGTCAACATTTTAATTCCTTAAGAGGGGACTCTAGTGCCGAGGAATTTGGAAAATAGGTATTTGAAGAAACTTTTGCCTTTTTTTTTTTAGTAATTATAAACTAGCGCTTGATTGCAATCCTGCCTGATATTAGGCAGTGATGCAATCGTTGATAGTAAAGCGCACTAGTTTATTAAACCCATTAACTTAAAAAAACTTTGTGAATAGGAAGGAAGACGCCAGTTGAGCGAGGTGGTGCAATGTTAAACCCAACAACACGACCAACGATGCCGCGCCAGAGGGAGATTGATGTGGAGACCCTCTAAGAGTAAACTCCCGACACAACAACACAAGGCGCATCGTACCCGGCACACATCGCAACACAACTGCTCAGACCCGTCCTCCGTACGGCTTCACAGACATCATGCCGAAACACGACGAATCGCTTGGCGGCAAGACTTTGTCTGGTGGGTGGTAACTTCTGCCGGCGGTGGTAAAGTGCGAAAAGAGCAGCTCAGGCTGATTTTACCTACAAAAACGTTGACCAAAAGACGTTTCGTATTACGCTGTATTCTTTTTCAAAACATGACAGATCTCAATTATTTATACATCAAAATTTAGGGGAAAGTATACCTATGCTTATATTGTTTTCTTTTTTGTCATAAACTTATCACGTTTGTCTAATAGTCATCTGAACGTCGCGTCATGGTAAAAAAGGGTTATTTTTCGCGATTTTGAAGCATCGTGTTTCTTTTATTAATTAAGGTTCGGAAACAAACAAATGATAGGGACACGTATAATCATGGTGTATAATCATGGTGCATAATCGTAGAAAAAAAAAATGCTCTAAAAGCATTATTCACTAAGAAAACAGCGAAATACGTTTGTATAAAGAAAGCGTCACTAGAGTTCCCTTATCACAACGTTTCTAAGTTAAAGAGTACAATTGTGACAAGAAGCACGAGGAAAATAACTGAATTGAACTTGTATTGATTGAATTTTATTTATTTATTCTTTATTCAATCAAACATCGAACAAAATACATTGAACATAAAACATACAATGGGCGGCCTTATCGCTAATGCGATTTCTTCCAGGCAACCAAAGAATGGACAGATTCTCCTGAACCACAAATGGGATTGTCATTGGTGCAAATATCATTGTTACAATATACTAAAGTAGATACACAAATACATACATAAATACATAGATACTTTAATAGTCAGTCTTGCTGCCATGCTGCCATTAGTTGTGTTCTGGCTTGATGTCTAGTAAGCCGTACGGCGGATAGGTCTGAGCAGTTGTGTTGCGATGTGTGCTGGGTACGATGCGCCAAATGTTGTTGTGTCGGAAATTTGGTCGTCTCCAGATCAATCTCCCTCTGGCGCAACATCGGTCGTGTTGTTTGGTTTAACATTACATCACCTAGCTCAACTGCCGTCTTCCTTCTTCAGTTTTTTTCAGTGAATAAGCTTAATAAACTGGCACGCTTTACCATCAACAACTGCATCTCTGCTTACCAACACGCGGGATTGCGATCAAGCACTAGTTTATAAATATTAAAAAAAAAATAGAATATTTTTTTATTATTAATTTGTGGAGACAATGACTGTGTGTCCGTCATTGTCACTCGACCGGTTTTTACCGTTAAATGGGTCCTCTCTTCACATCGATCACACCTGATGAAAAGTGTGATGAAAGAGCCACTTTAAAAAAAATTTGCAAGCCAATGCAAAAATATTATTTCAAATAGAATAGAATAATCTTTATTATGTACACCATATAGATTACAGAACATAAATATAAAGATTTTACTAAGCTAGATACAATGGGCGGTCTTATCGCTAAGAACGATCTTTTACAGACAACATTTAAAAATATAATAAATCATAAAAATATAACCTTGAAAATAGAACGGATCATTTTAAAGATAAGCTTATTATTAGTACACGAAATTTTATGTTTCAATTCGTGGGTGGTAAAAAAAATTCCTCAGTCAGATTTTTTTATGAAATAATACCACAAAACCGGAGACGGGGTACTTATAAATTAAATTCGTAACGCTTCTAGCAGGAAACATTCAAAACACCACTATTTAATGTCGCAAAAGGTCATTGGTCTCAATTAGCGTCCATTCAAATGAACGGACACAGCCGTTTGGCTGTGCAGCATTACGATGAGTTGAGATGAAAGCTTATGTTAATTGCACATTCAGTTAAAAATTGTGCAATTTTAGAAGAACTGTATAATGGCCTATTGTTCGGTCTCGTATTTAAAGTTTCTGTTTCAGGAAATACGTGATTTCAAGCTGTGATATTGGCTAGGTCGTTAGAGCAGGTTGCTGAGGAATGTTGGAAGTACAAAAGCCAAAGCAAAGATGGGTGGACCACCTACAGCATAAAGTGGGGAAAACCTGCATGAGAGTTACAGATACCAGTAGTATGGTACAAAGGGGAGGAAGCCTTTACTCAACTGCCCTATTACCCACTGCTGAGTCACCATCATTAGACTTGGTGGTTTCAAAAGAGTCTTCTCAGCATTGAGAAGTTTATTAGCCATAACATCGGCTGTCGGCAGAAGTTACCACTCACCAGACAGTCTTGCCGCCAAGCGATTCGTCGAGTTCCGGAATGATGTCTGGTAAAAAAAAAAACTAATAATAATATTTAAAAAAATCAAAGGCAACCTACGCGCGGATTTTATGAACAAATCCGCCATGGCCAAAGTTGTTTGTAAAGCCCTTTTTTTCTTTTCAGATAAAAGTACAAAGACTTTCTATTGTAAGTCATGTTCTATTATTTATTTTTAAACTTTTCTCAGAAAAACGTACAAAGGTAAACTTAATGCCTCAGGCATTTTCTTCCAGTAAACCAAGTGTACTGAACAGATTAGAGGGCTGGGTTCATTCACCTTTTTATAATCTATTTTTGTAAAAATCAGCCGATATAACGCTTTTACAGAAATCTATCACAAAACGGACAAAAATTCAATCAAACAGATTCATTGAACGACACGATATGGGAATTCGAAGAAAATGTCTGCAAAGTCAAATGGTTGTGTGACCGTTTGATTTCGCAGGCGTTTCTTCGAATTCCCTTAAAGTGTCGTTCCCGAGGGGTTTAGGAGCAAATACGAATATAGGCAATGTCAACATCGAACGGACCAATTGAACGAGGAATGGGAAGGAAAAGATTGAACGAAGAATTTAAGGTCGTATTGAATGAATGACATTATTCGGAATCCACTTTGCAGTGTTGCCAGAATGTTACTACTGTGTAATATTGTAAGTTACTTTTAGGGCCCTGCTGTATTACTTCCAAGAGGCTACTTTTACATTTCGTACTCGATAATATATTATATTCTACATGCTTTTTATTAGCTTCACTTGTACCTATGTTTTCTTGTCCGTCTCCAACTCAACATTTTTTCAACCTTACCTTACATTAATTTGTGCAGGTAAAGTATTTTTTAGTTTAGATTTAGTTACTTGGGTAACGCATCGTTACGAATTTTAGGACTTGCTATTCAGTCTGTTGGACACGAATGCTTAAGTGGTGCTCATTTGTTTTTACCAAACTTTTCATGATCAAAAGTTTGGTAAAAACAAATGAGCACCACTTAAGCGTTCCTGTTAACCGTATATATTATTAAAAAAAAGAATATTGAACTAAAAAGTTGAAAATAAATATAGCTTAAAAAACTAAAAAACATGCTTTTAAAGAATATCAAACTAAAATGTTAAAAATAATTAAAATTTTAAAATTATTATTAACTTTTTAATTTGATATTCTAAAATTTAATTTATGACAATAGTAAATAAACAATACTAGTAAAATTAGAAAAAAGCGTGAGGCGCTTAATATACAAAAATTGTGGCACAAAGCGCCTAAATTAAATTTTAAAATTATTTTTAACTTTTTAGTTTGATATTCTTTAAAAGCATGGTTTTTGAGTTTTTTAAACTATATTTTTAAGTGTTGCAATTCTTTTCGAGTGGCAACCACAGATAGACGCAGCTTGGGTGACCAGCGTGACCCCAACAAGGTGAACCGACGACCTGGTGAAGGTCGCGGGAAACCGCTGGATGCGGAAAACGTTGGACCGGTCGTCGTGGAGATCCTCAGGAGAGGCCTATGTCCAGCAGTGGACGTATTTCAGCTGAAATGGTGCTGATGATGATATATTTTAAATTGTAAGAATGATAGTTACTGACTAACCCTCTTATTCACAAAAGCTGCTTAAAGTTAACTAGTGATTAGCGATTCTTTAAACATAAATTTTTGACCTTGTAACGTTATTTAACTTTAATCATCGCTTATCGATAAACCCCTGAGACACTATGGTGTTTTATTCGTAATGGATGATTTAAGTTAAGTGACGTTAAAAGGTCAAAAATGTATGGTGAAAGAATCGATAATCACTAGTTAACTTAAAGCAGCGTTTATAACTAAGGCGGTTAATGTTGGCAAATCTTGTTTAACTGATCTAATAAACATTTTGCTACATGCACAAAACACGGCGACTCATTAATGGTTTTAGTTTTGACAGAACTGGCATGGCACTGTATGTTTTTCGTACAGCCAAGTCAGTTGACATGTAGATACGGATTACGTAGATATAGCTTGATTTGTAACCATACGTACCGATGATTTTATCTATTAATGTTTCGCCGTTTCAGGCGTTTACAGAACAAGTATAATAAGATTGCTTCCCGGGTTAAAAAAAAATTGATTCTATTTAGTCCGTCATTTAGATTATAGAAAAATATTGGATACGTATATTTTGTTTTATCAAATCAATAAAAATTTACAAATATAAAACGCATCAAAGATCAGGAGTGGTGGCTGATGACGTCACGAGGCGCTAAAAAGTATAGCGTGCAGTGACGTCACACGAGTTTTCAACGCACTGTGTCGTCTTCATTTTTTGTTTATATGAAAAAAGAAAAAATATATGTCTAGTATTTTTTGGAAATCTGACTGACGGACTAATTAGTTTTTATTTTTTATCAAACACCCTATTCTCTTAAATAGCGTATTTTAGTTTTTATGTAGTAATTAGTAAATGAGTAGGTTTGTTTCATAAATTCGTTTGTGTTTTAAATTATATTACAGACTACGAAATAATTACATGTTCAATTTCAATAAGTATTTTTTATTTCCGATTACAATTAATGGGCCGATCTTAATATTGGCACAAAAAGAAAAAAACCGGCAAACAAAACACGTTAGTTGGATGGTCACCTTCAATATTTATTTTATTTTAATTTAATTATATATTTAATTTTAATACATAACTTTATACACTGTGAATATTACAAGCGTCTATCTATTTCTATGGTTATTAGTATGGAGATAAAAAATCACGTTTGTGTATGGGAACCCCCCTTAAATATTTTATTTTGAATTAAATATGATATTTTGACAGCGAAGTCTCATGAATAGGGTTCCTACCTTTACCTTTTAGGTACGGAACCCTAAAAATGGTTGGAGATTTTTTAGTAACGTAACATACATAATCAGCCTTGTGTTCATCACTATACATAGTATTGTATAAAGTCATGTGTTTTTTTTAAATGTACAGACAGCTGTGCTGCTGGGGAGTTTGTTCCGCCACTTCTTCTTCCCAGCGAAAGCACTAGGAAGTGTCGATGGGTGGGCGTTCTGGGGGACTGTCTTATGTAATATTGAAGTTCAAAAAGTGCTGATTCTCAGCCTAATTTGAATAAATGATTTTTGATTTTGAGCTTATAATGTTCCAATTGGTGGGACACAGGCCTTGTCTCGGTGAAAAAGAGTGGGCCGTAATCTACCACGGGTTGGTAGATATCACATATCTTCAAAGTTTTGGCTCTAGAACATGCCGGTTTCCTCATGATGTTTTCATCACCGTTTTGAAAGCAGTGGTGATGAAATAATTTACACAAAGTTAAGCGCTTGATGGGATTCGAACCTACGACTTACAACTTGTAAGTTGCGTCTGATACCACTAGGCCACCGCCGCTCTAGTTTTTTTTTTAAAGAAATTTAAACATATATTCCCATAAAAATTGAATGTTTATATTGTAATTCAAAGGTTAATTTTTAAGTGTCCTACTTTTGAGAACAGGGCACTGCCACTTTGACACAAAATTGAAGCTAATGATAAAAAATATTTCTTTTAAGGTCTTAAGTAAGAAAAATTATTTTGTTTACTAAAACATAAATTTGCTTTTACCACGACAAGAGAAATTAATAACTGCCAGCGAAAAACTCATCTAGAAAGGATCTTTTGTGCAAACTTAATTATTTTCTGAATTTTTAATTAAACAAAGAATACCTAATGATTACATTCAGTAATCAAACCAGGAATGAGGAGATCCACAGAAGAACGATAGTAACCGACATAGCCCGAAGAATTGCAACACTTAAATGGGAGTGGGACTGGCACGTTGCCCGTAGGACAGATGCCCGATGGGGCCGACGGGTTCTCGAGTGGCAACCACGCACCGGAAGACGCAGCATAGGTAGGCTCCCGACATGGTGTACCGACGACCTGGTGAAGGTCGCGGGAAACCGCTGCCGGAGGCGCAGGACCGATCGTCGTGGAGATCCTTGGAGAAGGCCTTTGTCCAGCAGTGGACGTCTTTCGGGTGAACGATGATGATGATGATGTTCGGGTGCCTTTGCAACTACAAGCTTGGTGCCTGGAGCCTGGTGCCTTTGCAGGTGTAGTTCTTACAATGTGTAGACAAATGAACACAATGGCAAAATGCTTAAGATAATCTATTTTGTGACTTTCTAATAAACTAAATAGCAGTGCCGGTAACGATGGATATTGCCAATCTCTGTTGGGTCAAACTATGGATATTACCAGTCTCTGTTGGGTCAAACTATGGATACTGCCAGTCTCTGTTGGGTCAAACTATGGATGTTGCCAATCTCTGTTGGATCAAATTATGTTGGGTCGGCATCCAGTCTACTCGAATACAACTGAATATCAGCAGTTTACATGGAGGGACAGCCTATCTATCTAACTTTCACACACAATCACTGGGTAATACGGTACTACTTGGTGAGACTGGTGGTCAGACTTTCTAACCTATAAACCATTATATTATTATTTTGTAGTCCAACAATTGGTCTAACTGTAAAGCTTCGATATCGCCTTCGGGTTGTGGAGGTCAGACGACAGTCGCTTCACGGAAAATATCGAAGTTTAGCCAAAATCAGCAGTTAAGACTGGTAAAGCGGACCCCAGACTCCAAAGCTGAAAAGCTACGGATGCGACTGGGATTAACGCTGAGATGATGATGACGATTATATTATTATTTCCCTTATTTATCTATTTCCATAATTAATTACATTTTTTAAATAATACTTCTTTAAAAACAATAAAAATACCCAATTTTTTTTTGGTACAATCATTTTATACTTACGATCGTTTAATAAATTACGCGTTCAACACAATCGTCGTCAAGAATTTGAAAACACACTTTACAATCAAAAGTCACAACTTGTTCTCATACAAATTCTTCACAATCATTTCGCTTCCCGTTAAAACATATAAGCACAATACAAAATAACAAGCCCGAAACTCGTAACTTCCTCAAAAGACAAATGTAATTCCGCTTTCATCACAAAACTCGCGATAAAGTTTCGTTTACGCTACACAAACACTCCGGATGGGCCAATTCCTGGCCGTCCATTCGACAAACAAGCGACCTTAATTACGCGGCCCGTTGTAATCAATCAGCTGAGCCGAGTTTGTTGACAGTGGTCATATTTACCACGCGCGCAGCCGACGGGTTAGATCTGATTTTACAAGCGATTGGTCAACTTCGTGCGTTTTCGGCTTATTTCGGCGCTCGGTTATTGGATGTATTTTTCGATTAACATAACGTTGTTTTTGATGTTTACTATGGAGTTTGTTTAATCTGGTTGATTAGAGGCATTAATAATGTATATTTCGTGGATGGCGGGATCGTTTTAATAAGAGTTGCTCATTTGATTTACGTAGTAGTGGGGCAACCGCTGTGACGTTATTTTGTAATAGCGGCACGTGGACAGAGTCGTTTTGGACAGTGGGGATTGTTGAACGGTCACTTTGCATCGAGACGCGGGCCAGGGCACTTCTCCAGGGCGAAATTGTCGGTTTGCTTATTTAAATTGTTATTGCCAAGATTGGAGCGTATTTTTATTCTTCGTGCTTTAATTCAAAACTACACCTACGAAATGGAGCCCTTACCACCATCAAGATGGGGACGACGCTTTCGCTGACGTCGTCATATAGATATATTTTTTTTTAATCATTATAAACTAGTACTTGACTGCAATCCCGCCTGATAGTAAACAGTAATGCAATCTTTGATGGTAAAGCGAGCTAGTTACTTAAGGCTATTCACATAAAAAAAACTTAGTGAATAGGAAGGAAGACGGCAGTTGAGCGAGGTTATGCAATGTTAAACCCCAACAGCACGACCAACAATGCTGCGCCAGTGAGAGATTGATCTGGAGACCCTCCACGACCAAACTCCCGACACAATAACATTTGGTGCATCGTACCTGGCACACATCGCAACACAATTGCTCAGACCCGTCCTCCGTACGGCTTCACCAGACATCATACCGGAACACGACGATCGCTTGGCGGCAAGACTTTGTCTGATGGGTGGTAACTTCTTCTGGTAAAATGCTGTTTTGGGCAGTTTTCCTTTCCATTTTTAGTAACACTTGTGAAATAAATAATTTTTATATTCAATTGACGACACGATTGGTGCAGTGGCTGAAAGATTGATTGCTGCGCTGCGTGTCGCGAGTTCGATTGTCGCACGGAACAAATATTTGTATAGCCTATAGCTAATTGTGCCGGGTGTCATGTGCTTTCTGATGTAAGGTCTCTATATGTAATGGATAGTTCACGGACCGACCTTGGCAAGCAAAATAAAAGAAAATAAAAATCAAAAGTCACTTATTCACATTAGGCTGAGAATTCAGCTTAAAAAAAAAAATACATAAAACAGTTTCTGAAAGCGGCCTTTCATCATTTCCTAGTGCCTTTTTTACAGTCCTTACGACGGATTTTAACTTTCATTCCGTTAGCATAACGAGGACATTAAAAGCACGGAAATGGTCACAATACCATCAGTAAACAGCTGCCGATTTTCATGCTACAATCGTAACAGAAGTCAAAACCGATTCAACATATATAACATAATAAATTAATTGAATGGCTCATGTTACTCTGAATGGATTTTAGATCTGCAACGATTTAAAAAACCAAAAGAAAACAAATTAATTGCCTTATGATAGTCAAGCATAGCTGACTCTCCGATCGAACTGTAGATACAGCCTTTATCATATAGCCAGGAGCTCCTCTGCTACTATTAAAGTGACTATTTTACACGGCCACATTGTGAGTACCATAAAAGCGAATAAAAGTATATCGCTGAAGAGAGTGAACGCGATATCTATATGAGAGTATTTTTACGAGGCACGTAGATCATAAAACCCACTATGTAGCATAAATATCATGACTTTATCTAAATAATGATTACAATGTAACAACCGACTATTTTTGGAAAGTTTTCGCAATAGCGCCAACAGTTGTCACAGCGTCACCCAAAGTTTTACTGGTAGAAATTAGTACCTACCATTTAACATTCATAAAATGATGTACGAACAACAGCAGGTCAAATTACCCCAAACTGTCAGATATTCCCCATCAACCTTGAACCTTAATGCTTTAAAGATAAAGTTGAAAATCCAATACGGAAATCTGACAGATTCTAGTAGCTGTCGTCTGTACGTTATCTGTGCTCAGCTTCGTTTACGGACAAGAATTTTTAAAAGAAAGCTTCTGAAATCTAGAAGAATCTAGAATCTAAAAGCTTCGGACTCAGCTTCTTTGGCCGGGCCGGAACGGTTCAGAAAGGCTGCAAAATGCCATCTGGCAACTTTGGATTTGGTGGTTGAGTTTGTCGTGCGAACAAGCTAATTGGCGACCCAGATTTAGTTCTAACCGGTCTCCAAAGCCTAGAACACAGGCGAGAGTGGTCAGCATGTCGATGTTCTATAGGATGCATTTTGGAGAGTGTGCGAGGGAATTGCATGACTTAATTCCCCTCCGTTCCATCATCAGGAGACCTGTCGTACGACGAGTTTTCACCCTTCCATTGTTGACACTACTACGATCTGGACGAAGCGTTTCACCTCGTCTTTTATACCGCGTACTTCGAGGGATAGGAACAGTTTGCCAGCGGCGGTGTATCCGTCTGACTAGAATTTAAGTGTCTTCAAGGCTAAAATGAATAGGCACTTAATAAACTAGTGCGCTTTACCATCAATGATTGCATCACTGCTTACCATCAGGCGGGATTGGGGTCAAGCACTAGTTATAAAGAAAAGATAACAAAAAAAAAAAACTGTAGCAGACTGAAATCTAAGTTTGGGACAATTGGCTGGTCTGGACTTAAAAATAAGTAGCAAAGTCTATGCGTATTATAGATACATCTCTGCCTTACACGTAGGGGTTCACGGGCGTGATGTTTTGTTGAATAATAACAGAAACTAAGTCTGGTGAACTTGTCCAGTATCGGGAATGACGAACAGTTTAATTTTAGGGGGTCACGACCCCTAACATGGCCATTTAGTCCTAAGTACAAAACATCAGGGATTAGGCCCAGATGTTTTGTATGAGTAAGCGCATTATGTTGTACTTATGATATAATATAATGTTGTTTTAAATATGAGGGTCGTTAATATAGTCTCAGCCAAGGCAATCTCCATAATCCTATGAATTCTGTGAGACGTGTGCCGTAATCCACCACAGGGGAGATAAGTCTTTAAATTGTCGATTCTAGGACATGCCGATATCGTCACTATACAACGATTATTTTTTGTATATGCGAAACCGAAAACACGTGTATTATGTGTAGTATTATGTGTTTATTGTGTGTGTGTTTAAGTAAAGAATCTATGTACAAAGTTTCAAAAAGATATCATGTAAAACCACAAAATTATGAGCTATCTTACTAGGTTGTCCCAACAAAAATATGGTCAAAGCAACGCACGCCCGCCCGCGCCTGCAGCGGCGCGGCGCGGGCCCCGTCTCACTGTGCTCTACCGTCAGCTGTGTGGTGCATTCGGTAACCACACTACAAGAATTTCTAAATGTATTTGGGAAAAAAATATAACATAGTGTAAAAATGATTGGAATCGATTAAGTTGCTTATTCTGAACAAACTATATTCAGGTCTCGTATGAATTAAAAATAACGTTGTATATTACTTCGAAGTTTTAAAAGCGGTGATGATGAAATAGAAAAAGCTTTACACAAAGCTCTGTGCTTATTCGATACACCGTAAGACGCGCCCGTTACTATGCGACCACTGCTGGCACACTTCGCTTAGTTTTATTTTGTTAGGCGCGAAATATGACTTTAATTGTATCAACGAAACTAATTGCGAAATTGGTTTTAACGAGCCTGTAGGCAAGAAAGAAAATACATTTATTTGCGATAAACATGACGCAAAAGTTTACAAGAACACAAAAAATAAGAAATAGTTGAGCGAACATGCGTCACATCCGTGCAAAACGGCTGTCGCTCAGCATTATGCTGCGACCCCATGTAAAACAGAGCCCAGCGCTGGTTTTCAGAGACAGCTGCCGCTGACGTAATCACGTCACCCAAGTCAAAATGAGTCAAATGTAGTAGTTATGGTATGATAAACAAATTGTTGCCTGATACTTCGTCTGCGGTCAAGGATAAAAAATTGCCTTTTCTCATAGAATAGAATAGAATACTCTTTATTATGTACACCATATAGATTACAAAAACATAAATATAAAGATTTTACAAAGGGTGACACAATGGGCGGTCTTATCGCTAAGAGCGATATTTTACAGACAACCTTTGGATGGAATAGTAAGGGGAAGGAGAGAGAAATAATGTAGGTAGTCTACAGTGCACTATTTACATAGTTTATATAATAAATATGGACGTTGAGTGTATCATACTAGTCTAATAAATATATACATCTAATTAATAAACATCATACAAGAGCAAACAAAAAAACAATGACATGTTTAAAGAGAGAGGAAATGCTTTTTACCATGGTTTTAAAAGTGTGCCTGCGATTGAGTCAGTGGTTTAGTTCAATGGCAACTGACCTCTCCCGGGCTGCACCACAATAACTTCTCCTCCGCCTTCCATATCCAGTCACACCGACACCGGCCTTCTTTCGGTGAGAGGGATAGGGCCGTAATCTACCACGCATGTCGAGTACGGATTGGTAGATGTCTCATGTCACACGTCTTCGAAGATTTGCTTTTAAGACATGTGACAGGTCGGGCCTGCGCGCGGTGAGCAATGGGCAGCTCGTAAGGACCAAGCCCGAGTCGACGACGCGTCGTGTTTCACGCGCGCCTCAAAGAGATGTCAGCACATGGTGACGGGGTCCACGAAGACCGATGCCTGCTGGGTCAGCGTTACGGGTTGGTGAAAAAAGAAACCGTAGCCCAGGCGCATAGGCAAGTTAAGAAACACGGGTGGGTTTTAGTCAGTAAAAGTCTGACACGTCCTTCCGCTCCGACCAGAGCGGGAGAGATCTGATGATTTCTCATCCCAAAGAACAAAAAAAAAAAAAAAAAACATTGGACGGGTCGTACGTCTAACTACGATCAAAGATAATACCAACCGGAGATCTATATCTATTTTAAAACTAACTCTATTAACAAGATTAGTAAAGCATTAGTAAAAAGACAGATAACACGTGTTAACTGTGATACAATTTCAAAGGCAACTCGATGCAAGGCAATGACCTACACACTGATGTACAAAAAACATACATTGACCTACGCTGCGATACTGGAAGTGCTCCTGTGTTAATGACTCTTTAAATATAGATAGTATAAAAGTGGCTATTATATCAACAGCTATAAAAATAGCATATTAAAATAGCCATGTGTTTTTTCGGATAAAAATAACTCATCACAGGGCAGATTAATTTTTATTCGTTCATCCTTAGTCATATTAAAAATGTGAAAGTGAGTCTGTTTGTTTGCTCCGTTTTGACGCCTAAACTATTGAACAGATTTAGATGAAATTTGGCACACAGGTTGTTTATAACCGATAATAGATAGGTTGCCTTTTATTACGAAATTCCCACGGGATCAGAACTTACGCGGGTGCAACCGCAGGGCAGCTAATATTTTCATACATATCTTTTTTAATAACCTATTACAGTCACCTATTATATAGTTAAGTGACAAACATATGTACAGAAGACTTGTTTGTCACCTGACTTCCGGATGGTTTGAAACCGAAAATGGGGTGGCCCTGTTTTTAAGTGTTCTGGCACGTCTGTCCGCTAGTATGTAACAAAATAGTAACAAAGAATTTTTGTCTGTTTGTCTCCTTGTGATTCTTAGCACCCCTTGCTCCGCCGTGACTGAGTTCGCTGCCGTAGACTGGAATTGAGGGGCTGCTGGGGACTAGGGGCCTGGGCTGTGTCGTTTGCATTACATTTGGTGTTGCTATAATCCCCATGCTTTGCAGGCGAGTTGGGGTTCGCAGTAATATGATATTACACAGGAGAAGCGCTGCTGCCCGCTCCCTTAGTTGATTGTTCCCTTAGTTACCTCTTACGATACCCACGGGCGGATATGGGTTGGTCTTGGTACTATTCTAAGCCCGGTACCACACGGGTAGGAAGGACCGATGGTCTGTCGCGGGAAGCCGATGGATGCGGGCACCACAAGACCGGTCATCATGGAAAGCCTTGGTGGAGGCCGTTGTCCTGGAGTGGACCTTCATAAGCTAAAAAATAAGACTTCTGCGTGTGACCATCTACCAACTCGGGCCGCCCTATCGCAAAGAGAACGCCTGTATCAGAGCAATAGGAACGTCATTGGCTGATTATGATGTATGATTATTATGATTATTTATGTCTGCATGTATGTTCTAAATAGGCAGAAAAACGGCTGGATGGATTAATATGAAATTTAGCACACGTACAGATTATAATCTGTCAATTTCCTTTAATAGATTTTCAACTTTACAGTCAAAGCATTAAGGCTCTAAGTTGATTGGGAAAATTTTATAAATGCGGGTATATTAACCTCTAACCTCTGTAGATTTAAAAGTATCACACACTAATCAGTTAATGGAATAAGAGAACCCCTCCCCTAAAATGCATTTATGATCGTAACTACATAATTATGATAACACTATGATCCCCTCTCTTCGATGTTATCTAAGAGATTAGGTCCATTTATTTGGTGGGTACTAACACTAGGTATAAGTTGTTTTTCTTTTTGTTGTTACTAACACTATGGATTTTTCTAGTCCGAAATAAAAATCATTTTATTTTATTTATTTATTATTTTTATTATTTTATTTATTTATATTTAGTCGTGATGGCCTAGTGGTTAAAACACCAGCCTCTCAAGTATGAGTGCGCGTACTAATGTAACTTTATCTAATAAGTTATATGTATTTTATAAGTATATCTTGGACACTAATGACTGAAGGTGAAGGAAAACATCTTGAGGAAACCTGGACTTTAAGTCTGATATCGCTAACCCGCATTGAGCAAGCGTGGTGATTACGCTCAATCCTTCTCTGTATGAGAGGAGACCTATGCCCAGCAGTGGGACGATGAAAAGGTTGTTAATGATATGATGATTTATTATTTATTAACGAATCAGCAGTACTTATGGCTGAACAAATCTCCCGTGTAATATTGCAGCTGTGGCCCAGTGTTAACGGCCGCGGTTTGCAAGTTGTAAGCTGTTGATTCAATACCAGACAGGCGCTATTTTTTTTTTTGCAAATTATTTCATCACCGCTGCTCACAAAACGACGTAAAGAAACCGACGTTTGGTATCAAAAATTCGAAGACTTGTGGTACCAACCCGCGTTGGACTCGTGAGGTGGATTTCGGCCTCCCTCTTACTAAAAGGAGGCCTGTGTTATGCTCAGTCCCCAGACTGTGTTCTGTGTACAGTTGGAATTTTATATGTAAAAAACTACAGATAAATAAATTTGCAAGTGAAATACCGCAGGCGAAAAAAAAAAAAATAAGAAAAAATACGTTTTTTTTTGGGTTAACGAGCGCTGGTGGTTTTGATACTTGAAGTAGGAGTTAAAAAATCTGTTCTTTTGTTTTATTTTTAGTTCGTCGACCTATCACATCTGCGAATGCTGTTTACGCATGAGATAACATGTTTTTTTTTATATTATACTCATTTCAAGAGACTAACTAAGGTCAGCAATCCCACTAAAAATAATCATCATGGGCCTAGCCTTATCTCAACTGCGTAGGGGTCAGCTTACAGTCTTAATGAATTCACCTGAATACCAGTAATTTACATGGAACGACCGCCTATCTGAGCTCCACAACCCAGTTACTGGATAGTACGATACCCCTTGGCAAGACCTTGGTAAGACTGTTTATCAGACTTTTGTGTTTCTGACTACCCGAACGTTTGTTACAGAACGGATCGATCAATCCACAAATGACAGTCGGGGCCAACAACTTACCGTGTTTTCTTTGAACTGTTCCAAAATATTAGTCTAGATTTATTTGGTGTAAAATTAAATTTACTTTTTTATATTTTGTGACATTATTTCTAACGTGAAACAAAACTATGATTTAAAAAGTTAGAAGACTGTCAGTGCGGGTTTTTTCGGAGGTTTTGAAAAAAAAACTAAAATACTGAAAAGTTGTGAAATACAGTTGGAAAAGTGGATAAAGGGGATTTTTTGGGGTGTTATTGTGTGGTCGCCACGTTGTAGGTTATTGGAAATTGAGTATAATGTTTTGTTTGCATTTTTTATGTATTCTTGCTAAAAAATGTAGCTTCACTATCGAGTGCAATTTCTTTGTAAGACAAACTATGATAAATTATTCTATTACTGTTGGAAGGTTGCTAAATACCCTTTAATGTGATAAAACCTTGTGATGGTGCCTAACACAATGGTTGTGAGATTTTATAGCTGATAAAGATAACTTGACTGTCAATCATTACCATGACTTTTATTTACTAGTGTACGATGCAACCACACATCAGCATAGCATCGTCAGCATTTACGCCTCGCATTCATTTTACTTTATAATAATCATCAGTTCGCGGCGAGCCATCAAGTTGTCGCGTTCTCATTACGGCCAGCAACGGCCACGTGTCACTCAATTCACACACATCAGTCCATTAGCTAATTTTACCTTTAACTTTGGAACAATATAGTAGCTTATATAAAATCAACATCTTTTATTGTATTCATCTAAAAGTAGTGTGTGATCTAGCAACAGATCATACAACTAGTAGGACTATTTCCGTAGTAGTTTAGGTATCTAATACGGTTAATATCTATCATTAGCAAACTCCAATTACCAACCCATCGAATAATCGCAAAATACCACTTCATCTCTCATACTATAAAGTTCTAAATTCAATAACAACTTTTCAAATTACGAAATCCATTGAGTTCCGTGGACTTAGAGATGCCACGGCGATGTTTTGTGACGTCAGACCGTGCTGTCAATTCCACTAGCTCTACATCTGTGGGACATATAGAATTTTTAAGCTTTTTAATGGTTTTCTTTCCTGTTAAACGGGACGAGAGAAGTTTATTTCTAATTACTTTGGAGTCTGAGAAGTCTTTTGCCAATTAATGTTGTTTTTCTTTAGGTGGTTTGTTACCCATCTGTCATCAGTTTTTTTAGTATTCCGTACCCGAAGGGTAAAAACGAGACCCTAGTACTAAAATTCAACTGCGTTCGTCTGTCACCGGGCTGTATCTCATGAACCCTTATAGCTAGACTTTTATAATTTTCTCAGGTGATGGTGATCTGTTACCACTATAACGCCGATACTAAAATTTCGTCCGGGTCATCACAACTCTCCATTATAGAATAACTACATAGCTGCGTCCTGCGGTATTACCCGCGAAAGTAGTAGTACGATTATTAAAAAAAAAAATGCACTTATGAATATAAAAAATAGATGAAAACTTATTCTCAGGCCTAACGAATGTATACAAAATTTCATTAATATCGGTTCAGCCGTTTTAGAGAAGTTCGAGGACAAAACTAAACAAATTTTAAGTTAAGTGCATCTTTTTCTTTCCATTTCTTTAAGAAAAGGGTAGATAACATTTTAATTTAATCCTGTTAAATTAAGATATTCTACAGACAATTTACACGCGATTATAAACATGGCGACTAAAAATACTTCATTTTACATCAGGAGTACTCTAATTTGACAGGTCTAAACTGACATTTTATCTTCTGTCCTTTTCTTAATGAAATAGAAAGAAAAAGATGAACAGAACTTAAATTTAATTTAGTTTGTGAACAAGGGAATCGGCTCCATGCGTTACAACTCCACATTTATTAGTTACTAGCGGCAGCCAACGACTTCGTTCGCGTGGAGTTAGTTATGCTCCGCTCCTATTGGTCGCAGCGTGATGTTATATAGCCTAAAGCCTTCTTAGAGTAATGGGCTATCTAACGCAAAAAGAATTTGTCAAATCGGACCAGTAGTTCCTGATATTAGCCCGTTCAAACAAACAACCAAACATACAAACTCTTCAGCTTTATATATCAAATATAGATCCAATCGTACTAATCACTCTGAAATCAATTTAATTTTCATTAAAATAAAGTTGAAATTTATTTTAACTTTAAATGACAACAATTCGAAACAAATAACAGTTAATTATGCTAAATCAATAAACGTGAACACCGGAAGCCCCAGATATACATACATACGTCATCCGTTTCTTTTCTTTGTACATCTGTATAAAACTTTTAACGTTTTATTGCTTACCCTTCCTGTTAACTGGATAGATCGTTTTGTATGACGACAAGTAATGAAAGAGCAGCCTGTATTAAGAGGAAGCGTCTTCGTTTTAATTTTAATTTGAGAGCTCTTTATGTGAATGAAGTTGGTTTTAATTACGCAGTGGAATCTTGTCATAATTAGATACTTAAATATGTATTGTGTTTCACGGCATATTGTACCAAATTGGAAGATGAGAATGAATGAGGAAAATTGAGAAGAGTAGAAAGATTGTTGAAGCAGTGGTTGTCCACACAATACTTTACCGGGACAAAATGTATATAGGGTTGCGCAACCAAACGGACATCAGGTCTATTCTCTACTCTATAGACCTGTATACATTTTATTGGTAGCGGCGACTGGTTGCGCCGCCATGGTGTCCTGGTGAAATATTGCTCTACTAGTTGTAAGTCGTGGGTTCCAAACCTAGGCTCTGACTCTAGACCACTGCTCTCAAAACGGTGAAGGAAACCATCTCATGTGAATATACCAAGCCGCACTGGACCTGGGTGCTGGATTACGGCCCACTCCGAGAAGGAGGCATGTGTCTCAGTGCTGGGAATATTATAAGCCAAATTATGCCATACAAATACAGGAAAACCACATAAATCTTTAAGGCAATTGAGATTTCTTTAACGAAAACGAGAAAAAAAAACGGATGTTATAAAAAGCGTAATTACAAAAAATAAAAAAGAGATATAACTAAAGTATCAATAAAGGATTCCCATGCGAGTGACGAATGTTACCCCATTGCATGTAAATGTATGTCGGTACGCGACATCCGGCCTCCTTTATTTGACGTGTAACGTGCCACAATTTGACGCTGTTTGCGTTCATATCATAGCACCATCGTTCACGCAATTGTGGTCTGGGGAAAGTGGTAGGAGGAAGCGAGGAAATTTATCACATTACAGGTCTCCCAAAGTGATAATGCGCATAGAAATCTTCGTCACTGTTCGGCAACGGTCGTATTCGTGGTGCACTTAACCACTTTTTATGCACTTAACCACTCTATATACATATCTTCTTCCGAACGCTCGGGGAATACAACCGTTGCCGAACAGTGACGAAGATTTCTATGCGCATTATCACTTTGGGTGACCTGTACATATTTCTTTTACTAATAATGCGATAGGGTAACCTTAGATAAACTTAATTATACCGTGCATGCTACATAATTATTACATATATTACCTTTTCCAGTGTGCATCTGATCCATTCTTTAAAATGAGTTGTAAATGGTGACAATCAGCTCGGTGGTAGGCCACAACATCGGCCGCCGGCAGAAGTTACCACCCACCAGACAAAGTCTTGCCGTCAAGCGATTCGTCGTGTTCCGGCATGATGTCTGCTGAAGTACGGAGGACGGGTCTGAGCAGTTGTGTAGCGATATGTACCGGGTACGATGCGTTACTATAAAAATGTAGGTACGTCACTTCTTGCTCTGTGGTTTTTTTTTTTTTTTTGGTTGGAATTCCTTCGAAACTAACGAGACCGTCGCATACTCTCGCAATAATGGCTGTCACACGGCGGCCTAAAGCATCCATTTAGTCAGAACATGACCTTTTTTTGTTCTGGATGGGAAATCATCAAATCAGCGAAAGGGTGTGTCAGACTTTTACTGACTAAAACCCACCCGTGTTCCTTCACTTGCCTGTGCGACCCATGCTACGTGGTCACCTCTAATTTCTAATTTAAACCCACAGTACCGATACACCAGGATTCGAATTATTCTACAATTTAGACAGTTTTAATCATGAAGGGGCTTGTGGTGTAATTAAATTGTAACAGCCACGCGAGTCGATCTAAGTTCGTGGATGGTTGATCAATACATATCGAGACCCGTCCATGCCTCCGAAATAGATTAAAGCGTTGGTCCCGCCTGTAATTTGTGGTTCTTTGACAATCGTCCTTTTTTAAATTAAATAGAAAGAAAAAGATGCTCTGACTAAAACTTAGTTTGTGAAAAAAAGGAATTAACGCCATTATCTATCTAGAACACGTGATACATTATGGGTGTAAGTCATCAAGGGGTATTGTGGTATTTAGGGGCATGACAAATAGGGAGTAAAGTTAACTCATCCACCATAGAAAAAAGAGGATCCTCCGGCCAGACGGCTGTTATGTCTGGCGGGCACTTGCCCGACGGTTGAAATTGGGAAGTTGTATGTATGCTAGTTGCACGGTAAACTCTGATTGCGAGATGTACAATTCGTGTGACACGATGTTCACTTGTGGCGGTTGTAGATACTGCTAAAGTTACACTACTAGTAACTGGATTGTGGGGCCTGATAGGCAGTCGCTCCATGTCAAAAATTGGTATTCATCTGCATTCGACCAGACTGTAAGCCGAGAAATACATAGTTGGCTAGGCAGAATGATAATTATAAACTAGTGCTTGACCGCAACCTCGCCTGAGCTAGGCACTGTGAAATATTTTTTTTTTTTATTTTTTAATAATTATAAACTAGCGCTTGACCGCAAGCCCGCCTGATGGTAAGCAGTGAAGCGATCGTTGATGGTAAAGCGCGCTAGTTTATTAAGAGCCTATTCACTCAGAAAACCTGAGCGAATAGGAAGGAATACGGCAGTTGAGCGAAGTGATGCAATGTTAAACCCAACAACACGACCAACGATGCTGCGCCAAAGGGAGATTGATGTGAAGACCCTCCACGACCAAACTGCCAACGCAACAATATTAGGCGCATCGTACCCGGCACAAATCGCAACACAACTGACCCGTCCTCCGTACGGCTTCACCAGACATCACGCCGGAACACGACAAATCGCTTGGCGGCAAGGTTTTGTCTGGTAGGTGGTAACTTCTGCCGGCGGCCGATGTTATAGTCTACCACCGAGACCATCACTTAACTGCCATTGAAATAAAGTTGATATTTGTTTCATATGAAACAGGGTGGGGTGAAGAATGCTGCTGCTTACCTTTGCTTACTGCAAGTGTTCGCTATTTCTCATACCTTGAACCACAACCAAGCTAACTCCCAATTTATTCGTCCAAAACATATATCACGGATTAAATATCGGCACGACGGTTTATTTATGCGAAACATGGAGTTTTGTTTTCGTTTTGCACACATAGATGGTCAAACGCTTAACTGATAAAGCGGACCCCAATCCAAAGCTTCAGATATGACTGGGATTACCGCTGAGATGATCATAATAATGATGATGAGGGGGAGGCGGTCAGACGCTTCAGTAGACGGTTCGAGGTACCTATCCATACCATTTTCGTTCAGTTGTAGGATTTCAGTACTTTGAACGGAAAAACCGGACACTTATAAAATTATTTCGTTGTTCTTCTGTCTGTGCATGAGTCGATACCCTTATTCTTAGCAACGCGAGTAGTTATCAAGTTGAAATTGATATCGAATACTCAAAGTTGCAATCCCATGAAGTAGGTAGTGAAGAAGCCAAACGTCTAAGGAAGGTAGAATCTACATCTAGGAAGTGGCCGTTTTGGAGAACTGTCTTATGTAATATTGAAGTTCAAAATGTGCTGATTCTCAGCCTAATTTGAATAAATGATTTTGATTTCAGTCAATTAAAAGGTACAGGCGTTTATGTTCCCGAATCAAAACCTAAAGGTTACTCCCGGTTGATCTACAAACATGAAATTTGGCAGGAAGAAATGTTATGTATCACAAGTAAAGGAAGTATCCGAAAACCGTAATTTTTAGTTACATATCTACAAATTTACGGGACCCTGGGTACGCGAGTCCGACTCGCACTTGACCGATTTTATTTTTTCGTTCCGCTAGGTTAGTTGATACTTATCTCAGTCCAACGAGTTTTCGAAATATGTATGTATAAATTTAATATAAATTTATAGGCAGGAAAATTAATTGGATGTCAAATTTGTACACTGCGTAAAACTGTTATTCCAGAGCTGCGACATTTATTTTGTTAAATATCGAAGCATCCTGCTGAGTTAGGAGCATTTTGGCCTTGAAAAGATTTTTTTATTATTGCTTACTTTTTTACATAATTTCTATTTTATTTTAGTTTTATGGTCTTCTTTTACAAGTCACAATAAATACTTTTTCTTTCTTGTTATTTTATTCTTCTATAAAAATGAATCATAAGACCGACAGCCGCGGTTAGAATATGCTAATAGCTATAATGGTAATCAATATACCTAATAATGAAATAGCCAAAGAATTTGCATTGCCATTTAGCATGGTATTACTTAATACTGCTAGTTTTCTGGGCACGTGCCCAGGAAGACTACATCAACACAGAAGTGACCAAAAAGTAAAAACAAAATGTTTATAATCAGTAATTACAAAAGGTGACTTGTTATCAATTTTTAATTTAAGTAACTAATATTCGTTACTCAATCATCCCGCTGATAACTGAATTATTTCGTAAACTTACTCAGAAATGATTAGCCAGGATTACCGCCACGGTGTTTTTCGCATTTACCTGAAACAAAATAAAATTTAAATTAATATCCAAAGGAATTAAAAGGGATGTTGGTATTTCACCTAATATCGAACCAATAAAGAGTCTCTCATCATTCTATTTGAGCCAAATTCGATAAAGAATAGAAGTAAATAAACCGTTGCTAAGCAACAAGTAGTTTACGACTAAAAGACAGATATTAACAACCTTTTCTACATAGATGGTTTTCATGAAAGTAATAATCCTACTTCCTACTAATGTACAGTTTATTTATGTTTAGTTATTTATGATTTGCATAGAACGCTTAACCGATTTAAGTGAAATATGACACACATGTCAGTTCATTTCCTAACAGGTTAAATTTTTTGATACATAATTATATTATACTTAGTTCATACTTGAAAGTATTACAATGCATGCAGTTGATTAGAAAGTAATAAAAATATGCAAAATTGTATTGACAAATGCCTCAATTTTATTCATTGGTTGAATTCCACAAAATGTGTTTAATACTTGGATTTCATCCATTTTTCTATGTTTGTAGGACTATCACATAAAATAAAAAAATCGACTTTTTAATGGTTTTTCGAAATACCAAGTTATAATTCATGTTATTTTAGTGATTCTACTGAAATATTCTGCAATAGGAATTGTTAATAAATAGTTAGGATGTAAAAGTCGATAATCATGTAAATAACAGGAGATTTGTAAAACGTGAGTTGTGATAACCCTAAACCCCTACACTAGACTGCAATCCAGCAATCAAGCACTAGTTTATAATTATAAAAAAGACGTCTGTGTAAGTAAAGTTTAAAACATAATATTTCTTCAGTAGATAAACTCCGGAAGGATTAACAGTTAACAGACTGTTGTTCTTTTAAAATTGCTTCAGCGTTTACTATTCTGAAAATATTTACTTTAATTTTAGTTCCTCGTTTCCTACATTATCTGGAGTGAAGATGCAGGTGGAGCTTTAGGAAAAATGAATAAATCTGTTGGTGTTATACATGTTTTGTTCACACGATGTACAACATCAATGTACGGAGTAATAAATCATATAAAGGGTGTCTCTAACATCGACGCACAAACGAGTACCATGGATCCAGTACATGATTCTGAACCCCACAATGGTGGAATTTTGCGTCGGCTTTTTCATGATTTAAAAAAAATAAAAGTAGTTTTTTCATTTAGAACGTTCATAATCGCTTTACTTTTATAACCCACTAAGATTATAAAGTAAAAATTAATTAATTCGCTAATTACACAAAGAAGCGCAATGAAAACAAAACTCGAAAAACTAACTTATCAGCTGATTTAATAGAGTTGACATCAGGGATCAACGTCATACCTACAAACCCGCATGGTGGCACGCTTGCAACGTTCAAAGGCCGAGCCGACACTCTTTTTTAACATTTTTGTTTCTGTAACCGTTCAGTAACGACATAAATGACTATAATAATTTTATTAGTGGCGTGTAGACTAGCCTTTTCGCGAAGTTTGCGTTACGATGACAGATACACCTTTATACGCGTAAGTTTCGAGACAAAAGTATTCTGAGCTATTCCCAGGGCCCTAGTATGCTATTTATATAAATTTGTCATAGTAACACGATTTCATTGTCATTGTGCTTAAATTTCGTAATCTGCTAAATTTATAATGATCGATCAATTATCTCAATCATATCGTAATGGAATGGCGATAGAATGACATTGCCGTATGGCCGTTATTATAAAGCCCGTCAATAGAAATTAATTTCGAAAAACCAATACTCAACTTGAACATTTATTAAAATGGAGTGCGGTGTCAGTGATTGACCACTGTAAAATCATAATGACGCCATTTTGTTGGTAGATTACGAAACTCGTCAAAATCGACCATTATGAGATCACTAATCGACTATTCTGAATCTATTGTAATAGCACACTAGGGCCCCTGGTTATAAATGGCGAGCCAAACAAATAACAAAACATTCATTCATAAATACATACTCAAAAACTTTTTCACCAATATTAATAGGGGCAGTGTAATATGGCATTCAGTGAAAATAACCAAAAGAAAAGATCGGATACAAGTTTAAATTACCGACTAAATTAAAGTTGTTAATTTATATGGCCGCAAACTCCCGGAAGGAAAGATGAAAGAAATTACCTAATACTTAATTAAGAAAACACCGTCTGAACATTTTTGTGAAAATCGTAAAATGTAATCATTCGAAAGAGTCCAAGTAAAAAGGTTGGTTTGTAAGGTAGGAATTGAATAATGCTGAAGAAAAAGAGGGTATCCGAGAAGAATATCTACCGGCAAAAATTAATTAAAAGGGATAGGCAGGAAGTGCGGGAATTATAAAAAGAAGCCAGAAATGTATTAATAAATATATCATTTCGTTTCTTTTTTTAAGAAATACATTTTTTTTTAATTAAATTAATACGTTTTTCTTGATAAGCTTTGGGGTACTTTCGTTCGATTAGTAAGATTAAATTAAGTTACTGCTAAAATTTTTTAGGGTCCTGTACTTCGCATTGTACAGACGACAGCATATCAAGCTACTAAAATCTGTCAGATTTACACCATGTTATATTTTCTCACAAATATATTTAGAAATTGTTGCAGAATGGTGACCGAGCGGTTACGATAGATCACACCTAGTACTTGCGCCCGCGCGCACAGCTGACGCCAGAGGTCAGCACCGCACTCTCCCGCCCGTGCGAAGCATTGACTATATTTTTGTTGGGACAACCAAGTAGAATAGCAAGCTCATAACTTTGTGGTGTTTCATGATATCTTTTTGAAATTTTGTACATAGATTCTTTACTGAAACACTTACTTGGACACGTGTTTCGGGTTTCGCATAAACAAATAAAAACTTTTTTTTACAAAAAAACAACCGATTTCCAAAAAACACTACAAAGTGAAAAATAACTAATTTCGGAAGCCGGTGTCAAAAAATAATATACAAAATCCAAAGACACCGTTGTGAAAAGTACTGTTCAGCTGCATCCGGTTAGACTGGATGCTCACGCTAAAATACGAGTACTTAATGAAAAAACTTACAAACGCACTGGTTGCCCCTACGATTTTTGAAAGTTCCCCTTGATATCTCTGGTCTTCCACCATCAAACCCTGAAGTCCTTATCATGGGACCACCTTGGGAATGTCTTCTTTCCAACAGAAAAATAATTATCAAAATCGGTTCATAAACGACGAAGTTATCCGCGAACAAACATAAAAAAAGCTAATGTCATCACATCCATCCGTCCGTCCTCGGCTTATCTTCCAAACAGTTAGTGCCAAAAAGTTTAAATATTTGAATTCACGAACATGTCACGAAAAACACTTTTGGGGAGAACACGTAATGCGGTGCTTTTTTCCCTCGCGTCTATCCCATTGTGCGGGATATCATTATAGACATTGAGAGGTTTATAATACGATATATTGATTTAGGTATCACTTTGCGAGATTTAGTATTTTGAGGTAGGGATGTAACGGAGGTAGTTATATCGGAACCGGAACCGGAGTCGGAGTGTTTTTAAATTTGATTTATCGGAGACTGAACCGGAGGCGGAGACAGGGTCAGAAGTGGTGGTAGGAGATAGATTTTTCATCACAAAAAACATTATTCAGACAGTTTTTTCATTTAATTTTTTTATTGTAAAGTTAAACACAAACAGTGAAAAGAAAATTGGCATATTTCGAAATGAACAAGAAATTAAATGAACTTAATTAAAACCCAAAGTAGCATATTATATTACATAAAATGAACAAAAGCTTTGAAACAAATTAAATCAAACGTGTCGACTCCAAAACTAGCGAAAAGTCAAATCAAATAACAAGTGAAAAAACAATTGACGATAGAGTGCACGTAGCAGGAGCCAGGGAATTCCCCGCGTGATATGTATGAACCAGTAGTGTAATTACGTAATATACTATGAGTAGCAATGGATTTCATTTTGACAGTTGAACGACATTCATTGCGTTATTTACGTTATTGAGTACACACATTTATCGAACATATGGAGCAATGGACTAGTAATATGCTTCAAAATTGTGCAAACGCAATTACCCTGCTGTTCATAACAGTCGACAGCCCGCCGCCGCTATGTTATGCTTTAATAACCTC
Organism: Sesamia inferens; assembly: GCA_037179545.1. NCBI lineage: Eukaryota > Metazoa > Arthropoda > Insecta > Lepidoptera > Noctuidae > Sesamia > Sesamia inferens. Next base: position 5,785,769 of record CM073935.1, on the reverse strand, counting down.
CGAATAAAACCAACGATTTAAAAGTATCGGAACCGAAGGTATGATGGTAATCGGAAGTTCTGATTTAACGGAGTCGGATTCGAAGCTCCGTAACATCCCTGTTTTGAGGTATATCGACGCGAAACCTGTTACTACGATAAATGAATTATTATCTGTAACATCACATCTGTGTTCATGGCTTCGACAAGTTCAATATTATGTGTTATGCTGTAAACATTTACGCCAGTTTAACAAAAACTCTAGAATAACCGTGATAAATTCATTGTTACAATTTTCGCCTCGATGCATGCATTTTTTTTTTATTTTGTGTTGGGGTAGGAACCCCTGACCCGTGTGGTACCGGGCGTAGAGTACTACTATCCCATATCCTCCCGTGGGTGTCGTAAGAGGCGACTAAGGGATCTCTCACCAGGAAAGCGGGCAGCAACGCTTCTCCTGTGAAATATCCAATTACTGTAATCCCAACCTGCCTGCCAAGCGTGGGGATTATGGCAAACCCCCCAATGTAATGAAAGGGGGGAGCCTTTTGTCAAGCAGTAGACTTCTATAGGATGAAGAAGAAATAACACATATACAAAATAACACATATACAAAATAACACATATACAAAATAAAAAAATACGTGCCAAGTGTGCGGTGCACTAGGGATGATCGCTGAAATATTATAATAATTAATGTTGATATACGAGTAATATCGTAACATCGATGTTAACGGAATCAATCATCTATGTTAACTTACGGCCTCACGCACGATACGACCCATGCAACTTACAAAACAATCAGCCACAATAGGTATGTATCCTCGGTAAAAAAATTGATTCTATTTAGTCCGTCATTCAGATTATAGAAAAATATTGGATACATATATGTTGTTTTATCAAATCAATAAAAATTGACAAATATAAAAGGCATCAAAGATCAGGACTGGTGGCTGGCTGGTGACGTCACTGCTCGCTAAAAAGTGTAGCGTGCAGTGACGTGACACGAGTTTTCAACGTACTGTGTCGTCTTCATTTTTTGTTTATATGAAAAAAGAAAAAAAAAACGAGTGTGCTTATGACCACACGACTGAAGTGAAACTTCTTTCGCACCATCTGTATGTATATATATATATATATATATATATATGTGTACAATATATACATGTATACACATATACATATATTAATTTTCTATAAATATTTAAATTTATTTCATGCTTTCATTTATAAATTAATATTTTTGCATAGACCTCCAATTTAAAAAAAAAAAAAAAGTGGATTACCTCGGAGCCAAAAGGTCGGGCTCTTCCTCCTGAATCAGGGGACCCCAAACTCGGGTAGTCCACGACCTCTGGTTCCCGAGATAATCCACGGGGGGGTGAGGTAACTAAAGGGGGTCGGGGGGGGATAGGTTTCGTGGGGTTGCGGGGGAGGAAGGGGGGAGGGGGAGAGGGGGCAGTGGATTCCCTCAGGGCCAAAAGGTCGGGCTCCTCCTCCTGATTCAGGGGACCCCAAACTCGGGTAGTCCACGACCTCTGGTTCCCGAGATAATCCTCGGGGGGGTGAGGTAATCAATGAGGGGGGTCGGGGGTGTTCGCAGCATCATGTTCTCGAAGAAATTCATAGTTCTTAATCAATCAAGGTACTTAGCTTAATAATTGAGCTTATGAGGCTCGAAAGCAATTTGTACTTTGTGTCCAATTATCGTATTGTGACGATATCTTCTTCTATACTTTCAATTATATCAGAAATGTTCAGCAAAAATATATAAAACAATATAAAAGCCAGAACAGAACGAAATTTATAAATTATTTGTGCTCTTAGGTAATCAACTGTTAACAAATCTTAAAAAGATCCAAAAAATATATATTGCCTTCGGCGAGATGCGAACTCACAACTTCATACTCGACTCAATTGTTAACAAATCTTAAAAAGATCCAAAAAATATATATTGCCTTCGGCGAGATGCGAACTCACAACTTCATACTCGACATGTCATGCAATATTTACATGAGTCAACTCCTTGGTTGTAGTACAGACGAAATAGGACTATACTTTGCTTCCGTTCGCCTTGCCCGATCATTTTTCGTAACATTTTTCGTAACGCTTTCGCCAGTTTACTCCCCAAGTCAAGCGTGCCTAAAGAAGTTTCACTTCAAAATACGTGTCTAGTATTTTTTGGATATCTCACGGACGGATTAATTAGTTTTTTTTAGTCAAATACCCTAATAAAAAAGCAGTGGTGAAAAATTGAGTCAGTGGAGTCTTTGTAACAGGAACCCATTTTTTTAAAATACAGATTAAACCGAAAAACAATTGACAGTCATTTTTATAGAAATGAGAAGAAAATCACTCTCGGTACAAAACAAAAATTAACAAGGTGCCATAAGGTTTAAAAAGGTCAGCAAATAAATCTTTCAATAAAGTCTTAAAAATAATGTCAAACAACGTTACTTTCGCTGGAACGTCTGAAAGACCTCCTTCGATACAAAAGAATCTTTACGGATACAAAAGGTTTTGTTGCCTAGCACAAAAGTTAAGCTTCCGTCACCGTCAAATGACAGAATACCTATAAAGCGACGCCATTGTCGATATAGTGCTATATTATAATTATCAACGTTTTGTCATTTATGAAGTACAACAAAATACAAACGCAGAAGGATTGTTCATGTGGTTTTTTGGTATAGGCACTGTCTCACACTCGCTCGTGGGTATAACTCTTTATTTTTACGATTAGTTCGGTAACGCTAGCTGACGCCACAGGTCAACGCACAGCTTGCCCCTCCGAGCAAAGCGTTAGCCATATTATTGTTGGGACAACCAAGTAAGATAACAAGCTCATAACTTTGTGGTTTGTCATGACATCTTTTAGAAATTTTGTACATAGATTCTTTACCTAAAAATACTGGTCATGTGTTTCGGGTTTTGCATATACAAAAAACAACATTGTAAATTATATATAGGTCTACTTTCAACGATTTCTATAGACCCTTTCATGGGCTATCATCATCACTTCCACTTTACGTACAATTTGTTACCAATTTACCGTGACGTGCCTGAAGCGTTTTTTGTAACTTTTTCTCATATTCTCACTACTTATGTACCTTGGGTACATTTACATAGATTTTAAAATAACATACACAAATAGCTAGACTCGGAACAACTACCTGTAGGCAAAACAAATGTTTGTTCCGTGCGGGAATCAAACTCATCTCATCCACTGCACGAACAGTTTCGTGATAACAGAAATTAAGTTGGTGTTTTCCTAGAGAGTTTCCGATAAACTAGTGATTGAACGCAATCCCACCTGATGGTAAGAAGTGATGCAATCGTTGATGGTAAAGCGCGCTAGTTTAATAAGAGCCTATTCAATAAAAAAAAACTGAGTGAATAGCAAGGCAGGCGTCAGTTGAGCGAGTTAATGCAATGTTAAACTCAACAACACGACCAACGATGCTACGCCAGAGGGAGATTGATCTGCAGACCCTCCACGACCAACTCCCGAGCGGAGATAACAGCATTTTGCACATCGTGCCAGGCACACATCGCAACACAACCTCCGTACGGCTTCACCAGACATCATGCCGGAAGACGACGAATCGCTTGGCGGCAAGATTTTGCACTTTATCTTCGCAGCAGCGTGGCTTGTTCGAATTCGATTTTCTGCGCGCCTTACTTTGATGTGGCAGCTTTTATTAACATGAACGCTAGGTACTTATAGTGTGAAGATTATATTTATTAATGTTCATAATTTTGATTAAAGCTGCCATATTGTCTACAACAGCCTTCTAGTAGACACAATGATATCTAGATTTTATCAGGTTCTATTTTAATCTTGTGGCTTTGTTCTCTATCCCTCATATTCGTCTTACACGTTTAGGTAAGGTATAGGATCTCTCAGCTCTAGATCGAAGGAGCTGGGAGTCATAGGGAGAAGCCTTTGACCATCAGTCGAACACAAGTCATCGTTATCTGTTATATACCTATGTTGGGAGAGGCCTACCAAGGAAATATTAAGAGACCACGTACAAATTTTGCGATTAAGGTGCGATTGTGGTCGGCGAGCAGTGGACAGCTCGCCGCCCGGTATGGACCAGACCCGGGGCGACGGGCGCGTTTTGTTTCACGCGCACTTCAAAGATCCGAGTGACGGGTCGCTGTCAGCACATCGTGACGGGGTCCACGCAGACCGATACCACCTGAGTCTGGGTTGCGGGTTGGTTAAAAATTAAACCGTGTCCCTGGCGCACTGGCAAGTAAAGGAACACGTGTGAGTTTTAGTCAGTAAAAGTCTGACACGCCCTTGCGCTCCGCCCAGAGCCCATCCTGAACAAAAAAAAAAGGTGCGATTGGTCTCAATATATGCTTCGATATACAAAAAGAATTTTCCTCAAGATAATATTTTTTTATAATTAGGCCTGTTTACTATCATATCTTAGGTATCTGTTATCTACGTTCATGGCAGATGTTCTCTTAAATATTATACATATCGTTTACTTTACCGAGAATTTGGCTAAAAACATATACAATTTATTCCTTTGTTTCGGGATTCCAGGAACATTATAATTTAGGTGAGTTTCGACCAGTTAGAAAAGAAACATTTATATATTGATATAGTTATAACAGCAGATACTACTACTACTACTAGAGTTACTTCTCTTGTGATTAATAACTTTACTTCTAGAGCTTCTATTTAGTGTGTGTCTGCGACGTGGAGGCCCCGGGTTCGATCCCCGGTCAGGTCATGATGGAAATCGATCTTTTCCTGATTGGCCTGGGTCTTGGATGTTTATCTATATACAGGGTGCCAGGGAAACGCTTCCGAAAACGAAGACAGGTGATAAGGCTAGTGATTCTCGATACGATACCATCAAAAAATGAGGATTTTTTTTTACAATTTTACTTAAGCATTTTTCGTACACTATGCTGTGGGAACAGTTAAATGAGTTAAATGAAACCATTATTTGCGATTAAACATTTTTTTTTTCTTTACAACTCTAACAAGTAATGTATTCGTAAATAAATAATCAGCTGACAGCTGACGCTCGCGCATACACTCGAGTTCAACGACCGCGTGCGGTCACCGACATCGCGACGCGCGACGGGCGATGCGCCGGCTAACTTAGTGCGGCGGGGCCATGTGATCGGACTATCTTCCTAAACTACTAACCTTCACTCGATCGCTTGAAGCAAATGTCTTTTCAGTTCACTTCTACCTAGTTGTGGGATATCTGCTTACGGGTTCCATTCGTGCAAGGATCGTAATGATTTTCCCCTTGAACAGGGTTACAATTTTATTTTGATCTGAACGTTCAAATTTACAAATCAGAAAAATCCAGTTTACTTTGCTTAACCTTGAGGCCCATATCGAAGGTACTTAGATACCTACAGCCGGCAGTGTGGCTGTAAGGCCATAAAAATCCTTTGAAAAGCGCCGCTAAAATAAAGAAAAATAAACATTACAGAGGCGTCAACAGTTTTAATTGATTGATCGTGAATTTAATAACAGTTTTGTATTATGTCGATAATCGCTAGTAAATGAAATAAAGCAAAAGATCGCTGACATCAGCTGTAATTGACTAAAATTTTTTCATCGCATGTGAATCAATTGAATTTGAACTTTATAATAATGTAATTAAAGTCACACGATGCGTGCTCGTTTATTGCAAGAACTGGATCCTTCATTTAGTAAGTAAACCTAATCAATTTAAAGTGAATAATTAAATTAATTGAATCTAAGAAACCAGTTAAATCTTATTTAAAAGTTAGAAAATGAAAACAGTTTGTAATAAAGCATAAGTACAATTTCCTAACAATTAAAATCAATTGATTTCTGATCTCGTAATTATTCTTTCGTTCACGCGGGGATGTCCCCAATGCGTTTGTCGACGTCCGCGCGGGCTTGTTTGACCTTCATAGTACTTCTTTAGTAAATAATTAATCGGAATCGGAAGGCTGGGGCCGCACGCCTGGCCGTTCACCCGACTTAACGCCGTTGGACTTCTTTTTATGGGGGTATGTGAAAGAAAGAGTGTTTGATCGGGAATGTGACAGTGCTGATGAAATGCGGGGCAGAATAGTGAGTGTTTTTAATAAACTACGTGAAGAATGTGTTGAGGAATACTGATGCCTCGTGTTCACGGATCGACACAGCGACAGGCCCGGCTTTGTATTGAAATGAATGGAACTCAGTTCGAGCCAAACCTCATAAGGTCGCAAAGGATTTAGACAGGTACGTAAAATGCCTCTGTCAGCTTTTTACAATGGACTACAATTGCGATTTTGAAAGTGATGTTTGTAAATTGCGTATAAATCGGCTCTTTTCGGCGGCGGCTCTTTTAAGCGCGGGCGCGGTAGTGCGACGTCGCCTTGCGTGTCAGTGACCTCATGTTTCGTACGCTATCCAATGCTTGTTTACGAAATATGAAGTCTTGAAAATAATCAATTTAAAGCGAAAGGTTATTGGTATCCGTTTGCATTTAGGTTGTATATAATCTACGTTCTGGCTTCGGAAGCGTTCTCCTTACACCCTGTATGTATCTATTATAAAATATAGTATCGTTGAGTTAGTATCCCATAACACAAGTCTCGAACTTACTTTGGGGCTAGCTCAATCTGTGTGATTTTTCTGTATATATATATATACATATATTATTATTTTTTTTAATAATTATAAACTAGCGCTTGACCGCAATCCCGCCTGATGGTAAGCAGTGATGTGATCGTTGATGGTTAACCGCGCTAGTTTATTAAGAGCCTATTCACTCAGAAAAACTGAGCGAATAGGAAGGAAGACGGCAGTTGAGCGAGGTGATGCATGTTAAACCCAACAACACGACCAACGATACTGCGCCAAAGGGAGATTGATCTGAAGACCCTCCACGACCAAACTCCTAACACAACAACATTAGGCGCATCGTACCCGCACACCGTCCTCCGTACGGCTTCACCAGCCATCATGCCGGAACACGACAAATCACTTGGCGGCAAGGCTTCGTCTGGTGGGTGGTAACTTCTGCCGGCGGCCGATGTTATGGCCTGCCACCGAGAAAATCTAATGTCTTGATTCTAGAAGCAATTTTATTCTATACTGTGAGAATATGTTTATTATATGCATATTTATATATTTTAGTATTATGTATTAATTAAAGTATACTTATGTAATTATATTTGGATTATATGTTTAGGTATATTTAATATTATTACTTATAGTTATGACATGCATATGTTTTTCTCCTTGTTCTCACACACTATTGTCTACATTTCTGTTTTACTTCTCCTTTCGCAGGTGTGCTGGAAGAAACATCTTAAGAAATAAGCAGCACCTTTAAACTCAGATCTTAATTTTATCATATCCTTATGCATTTCAGGTAGGTCAAGCTACCCGAAACTGTCAAATATTCCCAATCAACCTTATAAGCCTTAATGCTTTAGACATAAAGTTGAAAATCTAGTAAAGAAATTTGACAGAATGTAGTAGCTTGATGTGCTATCTTCTGAACCTATAATTTGGCAATATACATATAAGCATGCATAGATTTAAAAGACTGTCTTTTTGAGAATTTGATCACTACCAGTTTTTCTCCATAGAGTAGGTACTACGAGTTTATTTAACATCGGCTGCCGGTAGAAGTTACCACCCACCAGACAGTCTTGCCGCCAAGCGATTCGTCGTGTTCCGGCATGATGTCTGGTGAAGCCATATGTAGGACGGGTCTGAGCAGTTGTGTCGCAATGTGTGCTGGGTGCGATCCGCCAAATATTGTTGTGTCGAGAATTTGATTGTGGAGAGCCTCCAGATCAATCTCCCTCTGGCACAGCATCACCTCGCTTAACTGCCGTCGTCCTTCCTATTCACTCAGTTTTTGAGTGAATGGGCTCTTAATAAACTAGCGCGCTTTACCATCAACCTGCATCACTGCTTACCACCAGGCGGGATTGTGGCACTTGAAAAAAAAAACCTATTTTGAAATAGGCAACTAGCTTTAACTTTCTGACTTAATCAATCAATAGTAGACTGATTATTTTGACAATTCAAAACTTTAACTGAAATAAATACTTTTGTTTTTAAGTTTAAATAAAATAAATTGACTGCATATCATTTTGGCTTACATACATTGTTAAAAACGCAAAAAAGTTTTTCAATTAAAATTGTCTTTCTATGAATTTAAAAAGATAAATCAAAATTGCCAATTAGCCTTTCTACTACTAAACTGCGTGGTATATTCCATCTTATAGAGAGAGGGCCTGTGTCGCAGCAGTGGGTATATCATGTACTGATTATGTTGAAATACATACATTAGATCGAAGGCAAGAGACATCTACCAATCTGCAATAGGCCAGCCTGGTAGATGAAGGCCCACTCCCTCTCGCCTAGGAGGCCTGTGTCCCAGGAGTGGAGTCTAAAAACCTCATATAACTTGAAGTTTACATATGTATACTTAACCATGGCACAATAACGTACCCTGGCACATTCTAATTTATATTAAAAATGTCAATCTAAAATCTAGACACGACTTTCTCGTACAAACATTCAATGTATGTGCAAACGTGTAACACACAACTACCCGACACGATTAAAGCATAATATTTTACTACCCTCTTCAGAAATAACAACACAGTCCGCGATAAGGGCGGGGGACGTTCATAAATATAGATAGGAAAGGGAAAAACAGAGATATGCATATGAGGGTGAATACGAATCAGTTTGGGATTAAATGATTTATATTCTGTAAGTAGGTTTGTACAATATTTAAAAAAAAAATTAAAGAGACAATTTCTTGAGCGAAATTGGGCACTTTTGCTGGATGGGGAAAAATGATTATATTCGGGTGAGCGTGACCAACAGACCGTGATCGCTATAGCGGGATATATAGAATTATGTGTACTGTAGAATCGATGGCCGATGGGACAATAAGGTTCTGGAGTGGTGGCCACGTACCGGAAGACGCAGCGTACCATGGCCCCCAACGAGGTAGACCGATGATCTGGTGAAGTTAGCGGGAAGACGATTGATGCGAGCAGAATAAGACCGATCATTGTAGAAAGCCTAGGGGGAGGCCTTTGTCCAGCAGTGGACGTACTGAAGAAGAGTAAGGGTGAGCAGCTAAGACCAGTACCATTCACGGTACACAAAGGAGAACACTTATACTCAGCAGTGGATGAAACAAGGCTGCTGATGATGGACATTAGACAGAATATAAACAGTGTCGAGCAAAAATATGTCATACACTGGTTAAATCAAAAACCATGTACCCTTAATTTTTTAATTAAGTTGTTACGACCATAACATATCGAACACATAGCTTTAATAATGCGTCGTATTTCAATGTTGCATTCATTACTTCATGAAAAAATTGCAATTAAAAGTTGCCAAGTGTTGACATATAATAGGGATGTTTTCTGGTTAATTTTTTTTTTTCTATTTAGTCCGTCATTCCGATTATAGAAAAATATTAGATACGTATATTTTGTTTTATCAAAACAATAAAAATTGACTAATATAAAAGGCATCAAGGATCAGGAGTGGTGGCTGGTGACGTCAGTGTAGCGTGCAGTGACGTCACACGAGTTTTCAACGCACTGTGTCGTCTTAATTTTTTGATTATATGAAAAAAGAAAAAATACGTGTCTAGTATTTTTTGGAAATCTGACTGACGGACTAATTAGTTTTTTTTAGTCAACTACCCTTTTGCTCGCCTCGACTGAACAGAGTTTACCTTTTGTCCTAGTTTGTACAAGCACAAATCATCTCCATAATAAATGATAAACAAATTGGAACATGTGATATTATTCAGCTCGAACCAATATCGATTAACGAGTAAGTAATCAATTACGCGTATTATCTGTAATTGGAATGATACGCCGATATGTCAGTACGCCTTATAAGGAAGAGTAACACGTAGGCCTAGCTTTTGGCCGTGCCTTTACCCACGTGGATGTCGGAAATATCCCACGAGAACTTAATACCAATCAATTTAATCCCTATATACATGGTAGTATATCTCTATTGGTTTGCGCAGCGCACGTTAGTAAAGATCCCAGTCACATTACTTCTTCCGACACCTTCAGTAATGATCGTTATATTTCAGCGAATTTAAACCAAACCTTTATCTAATTATACACCAAAATCTTGCTCATTAATCTCCCGGCCTACTGGTGAAAACCGCTTGTAAAGCCGTTCAGGATTTTTTTGAGTTTACTTCGATCAAATAGACAGATAGACGAGAGGGGAGGACTTTGTTTTATAAAATGTAGTGACGAAATGATAGCGACAAGCGCCTTGGGGTGGATATGAAGCCACACAATATTGATCGTGCGGAAAATAGCACAAAATGTATATTAAGGGACACAAAGCCGATATTTGTAGCGCAAATTGGTCCTTTGGTAGGAAAATTTAATATTTGCGAACATTCTCGGAATCTTCAACAATCAAATCAAAAGTCATGTATTCAAATTGTGCCTAAAAACAGCACTTTTTAAATGTCAAATTTACGTGAGACTGTCCAGAACACTGGACACAGGCTGGTGACAGCCTCTGTGGCGTAGCGGTACCGAAAGCGGATGTTACGCAACGCGTGTTCGATCCCCGCGCAGTACAAATATTTGTATGCATGAATATGGATATTTGCACTGGTCTGGTCGTGCCTCGGAAAGCACGTTAAGCCGTTGGTCCCGGTTGCCATACGAACATGTAATGGCAGTCGTTACGGGTTCTTGGAGCCCTCAAAAGTCCAACAATTGATTTACCTGCAATGCTTCGATGTCGCCGTCGGGTTGTGGAGGTCACACGGCAGTCCCTTCACGGAAAATATCGAAGTTTATCCAAAATCAGCAGTTAGATTGGCAAAGCGGACCCCAAACACCAAAGCTGAAAAAGCGTTGGATGCGACTGGGATTAACGCTGAGATGATGATGTCCAGAACGCTGGACGTTCACTACTTTCTTGAGTTTTCGGAGTGCAGGTTGAACTACGCTTACACACACTGTTCACAGTTCAACTTCAGCCCTTGCTTAGGTTTTAGTTGTTATGTTGTATCTATGTATTTTTAAGTTTTGATAGTACTTATAGTATTTTATTTGTCATTGTGACATTTTTATATATTAGTAAACTTGTATTTTTAAGTTATAGTTTGTATTGTATTTTCTACGGGCCCTAGTGGCATGAAATAAATTAATAATTAAATAAAAATTTAAAAAAATTGGCTTTTCTTTACTTGTGCCAGACTCATCAAAGTTTTGCCCGTGATGATAACAATGTTGTCTGGAAGTTCTAAGATGGACAGGAGGTTTTCTCGGTGGTAGGCCATAAGATCGGCTGATTTACAATGTGTATCTAATGTACACGTGGGTTTAAAACCTAAATTATATTCTAATTCATTTCTAATAAAGAACACAAGTGGAGTGGCAGCCACGTACCTGAAGACAACAAGGTGACGATGCCTAGTGAAAGTCGCGGGAAGCCGATGGAAGCATGCAGCACAAGACCTATTTAGGTTGAATAAGAAGAAGAAACAATACAAAAAGGATAGCCAGGTGATTAGAGTATAAATCAATCACGAGTAGGTACTTATCATCGTCATAGGTCGGCTTGGAGTCTAACCGGTTTCATCTGAAGATCAGTATTGTACATGAAGCGACTGATTTGACCTCCAGAACCCAGTTACTGGGTACCCGTTGCCAAAACTGGGGTTCAGACATTTAGGCTCCCGGACACCCAGTAACGACACACAAATGACAACCCGGACCAACGACCTAACGCACCTTCCGAGGCACAGATGGCTCTCGGTGTGTAAAGAACCCATCCATAGACCAACTACGACAAGCGTAGCTTAACCGGATCGATCGGACTGTGCGGCTGTGCTAACAACACAACATTAACTACATATCTATTATTTAACAAATTAAATGTAACCTTATTTTCTGTGTGTGTGTGTGTGTGAGGGTGTGTGTGTGTGTGTGTGTGTGTGTGTGTGTGTGTGTGTGTTTGTGTGTCGATATTCCCATTAGATCGAAGCTTCAGGTGAAGCTGAGGGTCGCAACTAGTAGTTATATATTTTAATAATGAAAGTTGCCTGTAACCTGAATTAATAGTTCAAACGTTATGTTCTACCTAAACATACAGAAACAGATATAATTCCACAAAATCAATACACAATTGTCATATCCCGTCAGTACCGAAATCCTATTACTTATGTCCTTTTTCATCGTAATTTGTCACTTCCAGATAACTCCTATCAAGCCCCATAGGGTCGGGATAAGGATAGAAATGTCGCTTCCATTATATCAATTTGATATCCCAGAATGGCCACCTGATAAAGGTCGAGAATTTTATGTTTTTAAAGTTGAAAGGGATTTGTAAGTGGATTTGTGACGTCACTCATTTATTCATTCAGACAAGGTAGAAAAGAAACTAAGGAAGATGTGGCTAAATGATAACTCGCAGGGGTCGATCGAATCAGATGGTAAGCAGTGATGCAATCGTTGATGGTAAAGCGCGCTAGTTTATTAAGAGCCTATTCATGCCTTGAGGAAACTCAAATTTTAGTCCGACGGAAACACTGCCGCTGGGAAATTGTTCCAGTCCCTCGATGTACGTGATATAAAAGAGGAAGCGAAACGATTGTCATAATGATTGGATATTTGACAGCAACCTGACTTGTTTGCTCTAAAATTGTGTCATCTTTTTCCTATTTCATTGTTAAATAAAAGGCAGCGACATTTAAAGTTAAGTGTCTAGTTATAGCCGAAATACAACAGAACTATTCCCCATAACTATCACTTCGACTTCTAAAAGCCCACAGTAATAATAAAACTGGTCTCGTGTAAGTCAGACACGCACACAATGGGTCCCGTCGTGACCTATATATTCTGTCCCTTAGATAAAGCATTCTTTGACAGATGGAACTAGTGATTGTAGTCACGCACAATACATTGAATGACACATTATATGGTCTGTAAATAGCCATAAATAAGTTAATTCAATAAGAAAGGTTATGTATTTTAAAGTAACTTTTACATAATCTGGAATGGTTATGTTCTAAGACAGCTGTCAAAAAACTATTAACATAATAAACAGGGTTTACTAATTGTGTGAAATTAATCGTAATTCTATAATTACAGTGTTTACAATATACCTATATGTGATTTGTACTGACGGATTTAGAACCGTTGGAGCTGCTGAACCTTGGACAAAACTATCTTTGCATTGTGTAGATTCAATTTCTTAGTATTGTATATATAATTGCATGGCACAGGTGTGAGCACAATGTACTTGCTGTAAAGCATCTATTTGTTGGGTTATTTTGATTTCTGAATTGTTGTTTTTTTTTTTTTTTTTGTGTGTTTTCCATAATGTACGCTCTCAGCGTACAATATATTTCTGCATCTATCTCACACGGTTGATTTCAACATGAATGATGTAATCAAATATTTGTATCAATAGCTTGATAATTTAAAAGAGTGTCCATGGAGTTTCTTGCCACTTCTTCTCCATAGGTACCTACTCTTTGGAATGGGCGACTAGCTTCATCTTACTGACTGACCGACCTTCTGACAATTCAAAAGTTTGATTTTGATTTTTTGATTTTGAACCTCCATTTACGAATTCATCATTAACGTGAGGTTAAAAACTATGTTCACAGTATAAGTTAATAGTTACATATATGAGCAAATTTAGTACCGTTATAATTGATTAATAACGCTGCTTAATTGAGCAGTACAACAGTGACTTAGTAGGACAACTAATCGACTGGTATTACGTTTAGGCTGGTAACTAAGTCACGTGGTTTTTGTTTATCTTTAGTTAATTATCTGGGCACTTTTCTTTTCCTATTCATTATTGTTTGGCTTGTTTAGCTTTCACGAGTGCGACTACCATCTGAACACTCAACCCCGAAGTGAAAGCGGACATCAGCGTCCCGTCCGTGTCAACAATCTCACACCACAGGATGCTAAAGATCGCATGAAATGGAGGAGAATGAGCAGGAAAGCGTACACCGGGCTCCAACGCGACAGCCGCGGATGCAACCGGGACTAAGCGCTGACATGATGATAATGATGATGATGCTGAAATATACCCCTTTCCCAACACAATAAGGGTCGAATTCCAGTGAGAAGTGTTCTATAAAAGGTACAAAAAACGGCTCCATGACTACGGAACCCCAAAAATCGTAAATATAAACTTCTTTCACTTTGTAAACTACAAATCGGTCTTTATTTCCCGAATGAGAGTTCATTGATAGAAAAACTTTTTTATGATGATCATGCCCCAACAAAGGGAGTAACGCTTTACGAGGGTGCAAATAATACTGGCTGATTGTAGAATTTTATTTCTATGAAACTGGAGTGGTTTTTTATTCCCTAGATAGGTTTAGGGCAATGGGAAGGGGTATGTTTAAAGATTCCCTACGTGATCTAATCAGAAATGAAGAAATTCGAAAGAGTGCAAAGGTAACCGAAATAGCCCGTAGAAAGTCAAACTTAAGTAATAGTCGGACAGGGCCCATTACTCGAAAAAAAAGATGTGACGTGGAGCTGGGAGTTTCTAGAATTGTCAATTAAGACCGTTCACAGTGTGATCTGAGTCTCAGTCTGGCATAAAAATATCTCTAATTTCCCTACATTTTAGACAAAAGGGATGGTTCCTGCGTAAAAAAAAATAATTCTATTTAGTCCGACATTCAGATAATAGAAAAATATTGGATACGTATTACGTATATTTTGTTTTATCAAATCAATAAAAATTGACAAATATAAAAGGCATCAAACATCAGGAGTGGTGGCTGGTGACGTCACTGCTTGCTAAAAAGTGTAGCGTGCAGTGACGTCGCACGAGTTTTCAACGCACTGTGTCGTGTTCATTTTTTGTTTATTTGAAAAAAGGAAAAATAAGTGTTTAGTATTTTTTGGACATCTAACTGACGGACTAATTAGTTTTTTTTAGACAAATACCATATATTATAATAGTTTATTTCAAAAATGCGTCTTTGTGTTTATACAAAGATAGAAAGATAGCAATAGTACAGTTGTTAGTAGAACAGAATAGAATACTCTTTATTATGTACAGCATATACATTATTCGTCGTGGTGACCCAGTGGTTAAAACACCAGCCTCTCAAGTATCAGTGCGCGGGTTCGATTCCAGGTCAGGCAAGTCCAATGCAACTTTTCTAAAAGTTATATGTACTTTCTAAGTATATCTTGGACACCAATGACTGAAGGTGAAGGAAAACATCTTGAGGAAACCTGGACTTGTCTGTCGTATAAGTCTGAAATCGCCAACCCGCATTGAGCAAGCGTGGTATTTACGCTCAATCTTTCTCTGTATGAGAGGAGACATGTGCCCAGCAGTGGGACGATAAAAGGTTGATGATGATGATGATGATACATTTTAGAACATAATATGCAGATATGAAGACTTTAGAAAGTGTGCCACAAGGGTCATGTAAAAGTATAGATTGGTTCACGATAAATAAGATTCAATTGAAAGCAAATCTACCTCAGTAATGATAAAAACGTCGTTAAACCACCAAAAATCAACCACGTTCGCATAGACATAAAGTTATCGCTGTCGGATTTTATCCCGTATTGGATGTTCCACATTCCAACGCGTTAAAAACACCCTGTTGGATTTTCAACCCATAACGCTAAGCTGTACACACTCAAAAAACCAGTACGAGAAAAAATTGCTGCGAGAAAAACGCGCCCCTATCTGGGTTAAATCCACAGAATATACAGTGAAAATAACCCACTAGAACATCGGCGACCACAGCATAAAATATTAACGTCGTAGTGTAAACAATCAGAGTATGGTTGCCTTTTGAAGTGGCCAGTAACACTAAATTAGGTTTAAAATTTCAAGTGTGTTACTGTAGTTGGGACGTTGTGTGAAGTGAAGGTACCTTGCGTAACTTCGTTACTGAGCTACGGTTGAATTTGGGATGCTATACAGGATGTATCTGACATCGAAATGCAAACTTCGCGAAAAGGCTAGACCACATGCCACTAATAAAATTATGATGGTCATTTATGTGAAATAAAAATGTAAAAAAAAGTGTCGGCTCGGCCTTTGAACGTTGCAAGCTGGTTTGTAGATATGACGTTGATCTCTGAACCTCCTGAAAATCCTGAACTCTATTAAATCAGCTGATAAGATAGTTTTTCGAGTTTTGTTTTCATTGCGCTTTTTTGTGTAGGTAATTAGCGATTTAATAAATTTTTACTTTAAATCTTACTGGGTTATAAACGTATAGGAATTATGAACGGTTTAAAGTAAAAACAAACCGCATATATATTTTTTTAAATCATGAAAAAGCCGATGAAAAATTCCACCACTGGGGGATTCAGAATCATGTACTGGATCCATGGTAGTCGTTTGTGCTTCGATGTTAGATACACCCTTTATTATAAAGGTTTTGCTTAGAATCTCTCTCCCACACTCAAAACAGCATCATCACACACATTTAGTGACTGTTATTTTTGTACAAATTTTTTTATTAGCTTACAACGTTCCACTCTTAGGCAAAAGCCACCCTCCACCCTCTCCTTCTATTTTTAAAATGTGACATTAAAAAATTTTGTTAATGTTTTGTTTTCTCTTTCACATACTTTTTAAAAACCAACGAGATACTTAATGACGTTTTCAATGGGGGAGCACTGACTTCCAAGTTACGGGCATAAACATAGTTTGGGTCCCAGAAGACCTATTAAGAAACTACTTATGCATGTCGTAAATGTAATTAATATCTGTGAAAATGTTGTCACTTTAAAAAAAAAAGACATGATTTATTTATGTCTTTATATTTAATCTGCATGATAATTGCGTAACACATTATTAGTAGCAATGGGTTCCATTACGTTATTTAAGGTGATGAGTAGGCACATTTTTCGAACATATGGAGCGATGGATTAGCAATATTTTTAAAAATGGTACCAATCGCTAGCAATAGTGTGTTACGGAATTAGCGTGCTGATTCCGAATCAAACGAAACGAAATTAGGTATTTTTAGCGTTAATCCCAGCGCCCTCACGCCTCTAGCCGCCGCAGGAGACGCCGTGATCGGGAGACAACATCGAACTCCCGGACACCGTAGGCGCGGACTTACGGGCAGCGAGCTGAGGGTAGCTCGCCGCCAGGTAAGGACCAGGGGGGCCAATAGCGCTAAAATAATTCAACCAAAACAGAATTGGATCCCAACCAAACCATAACTTTTGTTATGTTTCGTATCGAGCTAACGGTTTAACCATAACTGGATCGCAATTGGAACGTAACCGTTATCAAATGAAAAAGTTGAAACTAAGCTAACTTTTTCTATGCCATGTCAAACTTACGACTAAACGATTAGATTTACTTATAAATGATTTAGTTTTTGTTATTATATCTGATGAAATATATCACTCATACCTACATTGATTTTACTTTAACCGAAGTTGAAACTTTAGCGCGATACGAAATATGATCGAGATTAAACCATAACTTTAACTGGATTAGATACGAACAAAGGTTGAACTTCTACTGTTGCATTTAGTGCGATTACCCCCCAGGCCCAGGTCGATAGCGCGTTGTTTCACGCGCGCCTCAAAGAGATGTCAGCACATCCTGACGGGGTCCACGAAGACCGATACCACCTGGGTCAGGGTTACGGGTTAAAGGAACACGGTTGGGTTTTAGTCAGTAAAGACCGCTCAGACCGGGAGAGGTCATTTGATGATTTCACATTCAGAAAAAAGAACAGGTATTTCAATTAACGTTGAAACTTAAAACGTTAATAATAGTTGAAAAGCTATTAAAGAAATTTGACGGATTGTAAATAACTTGATATGCTGGTGTCTGTACAAAAGAACAAACGCGCACACTTAGGAATTCAATAGACTTGTGAAGGAATACTACTTATTATGGTATCGTTTAACAAACAATTTTTGGATAATTTATTTGCTTACCTGTTATGTTCAATATCCTTTTTTTTTTTAAATTATAAACTAGCGCTTGACCGCAATCCCGCCTGATGGTAAGCAGTGATGCGATCGTTGATGGTTAAGCGCGCTAGTTTAATAAGAGCCTATTCACTCAGAAAAACTGAGCGAATTGGAAGGAAGACGGCAGTTGAGCGAGGTGATGCAATGTTAAACCTAACAACACGACCAACGATGCTGCGCCAGAGGGAGATTGATCTGAAGACCCTCCACGACCAAACTCCCAACACAACAACATTAGGCGCATCGTACCCGGCACACATCGCAACACCTGCTCAGACCCGTCCTCCGTACGGCTTCACCAGACATCATGCCGGGACACGACAAATCGCTTGGCGGTAAAGCTTTGTCTGGTAGGTGGTAACTTCTGCCGGCGGCCGAAGTTATGGCCTACCACCAAGAATGTATTTATTTATGTATGTATGTTTTTGTGTATCTATTTTAGTATATTGCATTAATAATATTTGCACCAACGACAGTTCTATTTGTGGTTCAGGAGAATCTGTCCATTCTTTGGTTGTCTGGAAGAGATCGCATTAGAAATAAGGCCGCCCATTGTATGTTTTTGTGTTCTTTTGTTCGATGTTTGATTGGTGTACAATAAAGAATATATAAATAAATAAATATAAAAACACCAACTTCCTTGGCTTGTATGAGAATTTCCTTTTTACTTTTCTTCTTTGATAAACATATCCGAGTCCCCTTAAGTATCAGACAATCATATATTAATATTGTAAGGAAATAAATCTAATATATGTCGGAATGCGTCTCGTTGGGGTTGCCAACCGCCCCAGTTGTGAACGGATACATCACTGTCATGGGATAATGTTTGGAGGCCATGAATAAGGCTAGCTTGGCAGAATTCTTAATGGGGGATATTATTTTAATGTAATAGCGTAATTTGTAAAGGACGAGCAGTTTTTGGGGGATGTTAGGTATTGTTAAAAGTTACCCTGAATCAGTAGGCGGATGAATTTTTGCCGCAGTCCGGTATCGACATACTTTGCCGAGCTTAAAGAAATTTTTAACGTTAAAATCTGAATTAGTTCTTGTTAAACCATCGTGTTGGCCTAGTGGTTAAAACACCAGCCTCTCAAGTATGAGTGTGCGGGTTCGAATCCAGGTCAGGCAAGTACCAATGTAACTTTTCTAAGTTATATATGTACACTTTCTAAATATATCTTGGACTGATTAAAAGGTGAAGGAAAACATCTTAAGGAAACCTGGACTTTAAGTCTGAAATCGCCAACCCGTATTGATCAAGTGTGGTGATTATGCTCAATCCTTCTCTGTATGAGAGGAGACCTGTGCCCAGCAGTGGGACCATAAAAAGGTTGGTGTTGAAAAAGTATTTAATAAAAATTACAATCAGATGCATCACCATATTTTTCCTTCTATTATACTATTATACAAATTTATTTTTTATACTTCTCTTTTAGTCAGCATGTCGATAACGTCTTCATTTCTAACAGCGTCATTCACACAGCCTATCAATAGAGTAGTTGACTAAAAATACTAATTAGTCCGTCATTCAGATTTCCAAAATATACTAGACAGGTATTTTTTTTTCATATAAACAAAAAATGAAGGTGACAGTGCGTTGAAAACTCGTGTGACGTCACTGGACGCTACACTTTTTAGCGAGGAGTGACGTCACCAGCCACCACACCAGAAGGCCTAGACAAAGTATACACGCTTCCTAGCGTTTCTAAATCTACGATCGATAACGAAGGAACGTTATTGTCGATAGAATGCTAGACAAAGTCACAAGTTGACGCCAATTGCTGATTCTATTTGTATTGGAGAAATCTTGCTCTGTGGTTAGCGATCATTCACTCAATCATTCGTTCTTCGACGACAAAAAACACTTGACATTGAAAAAGCGCGTGCGGAGTTTATTTTGATAATTGTAATTTGTTTATATTTTAAGTGTCTGCGGTGTTTTATTGTAAAGGATATTAAAATCTAAGGGCTTTGCAAGTTTCTAAATGTTACAGAACTAAAAGTTATTTAAAAATCATAATGATATTCATTATTTGCTGGATTTGAGTGACCAAATGTGTTTCAAGTTTGTTTATTAGTTTGTAAAAGCAATTTTAAAATCCTTCTTTTAAAGGATGGAGTTCTATTCACCCCGTTTTACGGTAATATGTAAAAATAGAAGTGCCACTTACTTTTGTCTCAAAGGGAAGTTCTAAAGACCCCTTCAAGTTGGTCCAGCGGCGAAGATCACGACAAAGCTTACGAAAAGAACGTTTATCACACCGATATCGATTTCGGAAATCAGTGTCCGTGATATCCTCAATTCTTTCAAAGCTTCGCCCGTTATAATCTATCTTGGCCGTACTTCTTCCTTATGTGCAATCCATAATAATCGTTATGTATGCATATTTCACAGTAAACAGAATGTAATCACAAATAAAATAATTCAAATCTAACAAAATAACTCGCACACAACACACCTCAAAACAAACAGCTGATCGACACTCCGCCATTTGCTAGCGTTATCTACAAGGTCCACCCGATAGGAAGAAAGCGTTCGAAACGAAACGCTCCCTAGCATCAACGATTGTCAAAATAAGCATGTTGTCTAGTACATTTCTATTAGTTTTCGATGGTCACATGGGTTTTCTCCAGTCTCATTCATTTTTTTCGTCTTCTACTGTCGTTGACGCCGATAGAATGTTACTTTGTCTAGGCCCTCTGATCTTTGATGCCTTATACAATATGTAACGAAAACCCCGTCGGACCTAAAAGGATAATAAATGTTAGGTATACACATGACCAAATAAAATATGAAATTTTACGTAATCATCATAGTGACAATACTAATGAATTTTGAAATAATCTTTTTTTCCGCGAATCAATTTCAACTTCCTCAAAAATTGGTCATTTTTTAAAAAGTGACAACATTATTTGTGATGGAGCGAATAGCGATGCGACCACGTGCCGCGTACCCGCAGATGCGCGGGTGAAGGGGGGCACCCTTCACCCGCGCATCTATGTCTAATGTGTTACGTACCGCACATGCATTAAGTTACCTCGCTTTTTCGAAATAATATTTATTTCTTTAGGGTGATTTTTTTTAAAGTTTAGCCCATCTTTGTAGGCATTATTAGAATCAGTTAACGATCCCTAACAATACCTTCACGGATCGGACAGGGTCTTTGCATTTTTTGACAATTTTTGTTGATTTGATAAAACAAAATATACGTATCCAATATTTTTTTATAATCTGAATGATAGACTAAATAGAATCATTTTTTTTTACCCGGGAAACATCCCTATTGTATCTTAATATAATATCGGGTTAACAACTTAAAAATGGCGCCAAAAAAATCATCCGCATTGCTGTCAATTGGTAATATACAGACAACAGTAGAGGTCTCCCAAAGTGATAATGCGCATAGAAATCTTCGTCACTGTTCGGCAACGGTCGTATTCCCCGAGCGTTCGGAAGAAGATATGTATATAGAGTGGTGCACTTAACCACTTTTTATGCACTTAACCACTCTATATACATATCTTCTTCCGAATGCTCGGGGAATACGACCGTTGCCGAACAGTGACGAAGATTTCTATGCGCATTATCACTTTGGGAGACCTGTACATCAACCTACTACAACCTGTCAGATTTCCTTATTAGATTTTCAACTTTATCATTAAATTATTAAGGCTCAAGATTGATTGGGAATATCTGGGGTAGCTTGACCTGCTGTCGTCCGTATAGTTGAAAATATATTATACTAATTTGATGAGCCTGGTGGCATTGCCACACTGTAAGCCAACGATAAACCTCGAGCCAATGTAAAAGCCGAAAGTTTACAGAAAGTGTCATTCATCTTTTGAATCTATCATCTCAATTTCATACCTACCCATCATTTCAATTTACATTAGCACTCCAACAATTGTTGCTTACTGTAACATGATACTTTTTAATATGTGTGAACGTTGCATTTCAAAAGTGTTTACTTAAACATTTCCATATAAATCGTACCAGTTTGGCAATTAACAAGTTATGTGGAATAAGAAACGTTTATCGACGAATTCCGACCACCTCCGTCGCCACACCCGGGGTTTTCTGAGAATATGTTACTTTAATTTCCTGTGTATTGTCAATGAACACCCCACACTATTTCGTCAGCGGTAAAAACCGAATAAGTGTCGTTCAGCAGAAGAATAAAATTCTCATTTATTTATTATGACTTTGTGACAATATTTGTCAAAAATGTACACAAATATGAGTTTATGAATAAATAACTTTAACACTTACATAAATAATAAAGTTTAATTTACGCTCGGACCTTAAACATTTTTATCTTAACCTTTTCAATAGAGCTAGTCACTCTGAAATCAATCTCATCAACATCAACCTTTTTATCGTCCCACTGCTGGGCACAGGTCTCCTCTCATACAGAGAAGGACTGAGCGTAATCACCACGCTTGCTCAATGCGGGTTGGCGATTTCAGAATTAAAGTCCAGGTTTCCTCAAGATGTTTTCCTTCACCGTTTTTAATCAATCATTGGTATCAAAGATATACTTAGAAATCAACCTACATGTCATGAAAATAAAGTTGATATTTTAAAGATTGCAAGCCATCCATCAAAGACTACTGTATTAGAATTAATGTAAAGGATGACTATCTATGAGACAAACGATTTGTGTCGACTGTGGACTGTAGGTTATTCATTAGACAAACAAGATAAGTTTAGTCCCGGCTATACAGAGACGTCGGTAAACATAAACGAAACCGGGGGGCAAGTTACAGGCGGGGCGAGGGTGAAATGAAAACATAGACAGCCATGTATATACAACGTAATTTTTTGTTTATACGAAACCTGAATAAAGTTTGTTCAGAATAGGCAACTAAACGATTCCAATCATTTTTACACCATGTCACATTTTTTCCCAAATACATTTAGAAATTGTTGCAAAGTGGTTACCGAGCGCGATACGCAGCTTACGGTAGATCATGGCCCGCGCAACAGCTGACGCCAGAGGTCAATGTAACGCTTGGTCGGCCGTCCGGAGCGTTGACCATATTTTTGTTGGGACAGCCAAATAGGATAACACGCTCATAACGTTGTGATGTTTAATGATATCTTTTTGAAAATTTGTGCATAGATTTAAAATACAGGACACGTGTTTCGGGTATTGCATAAACATAAAATAATATTGTATAAGTGAGAACTTCAAATTATTTATTTATTTAGGACAACCAACAATCTTACACTAGTTACATTTATATATTACAATGATATAAAATCTTATGTTGAGTGCAGACTTAATTATAGGTTGCCACAGCATGTATCATTTTGTGGTCGGATTTTTATTCGTTTCTATAATATTAAAAGAAAAGACAAGAATACAATTTATACAGAACATAGAATTTAAAGGACAAAGGACAAGGCTCAATCATTGTTAGATGGTGAACGATGATAAAATGTTACGACGGAAGACGGAGTATTTATTTGAGAAAATATCAATGCTTGTGTTTTTCTTGACTAAGGCATTGTATTGTTTACCTAGTCGGTTGATGGTGGAGAAATGTCCTAGGTTACTTTTTGAAGGAGTTTGACAGAAGGGTACATAAGTGTGAGATCTGGGTAGTCTATATGGAGTATGTTTCTGCAAAAGATCTGGAGAATCAATATATCCATTGACTAAATTATGAAATAACAGTCCTTTTTTGAAATCATCAATTAAATATACATATTTTTCCATCCATCCATTATTTTCATCATCCATCCATGATGTATTAAGTAGTACAGACGACAGCACATCAACGTAGTACAATTTGTCAAATTTCTTTATTAGGTTTTCAATTCTGTCGTTAAATCAGAAAGGCTCAAAGTTGAATGGGAATATTTGACAGTTTTAAGGTAGCTTGTCGTGGTCAGTACAACGAGTATGCTTTGACTTCTGGTCAAGTTCACGTCATACTCATAACTACAGATATACTGATAAGAATGTCTGTGACATGAGCTAGTATGTTCCCCTGCGAAGAATGCAGAATGTCCACTTAAAAGAAAAAGTTTCTTTGCGGCTTGAACTCTGATTCACTGGCAGCCATTGGTTGACAAAAACTTTGAAGTGAATGGGGTCGCTTAGTTCTCTGAGAAAAAAAAGATGAACCAGTGCGAGTCGGTTCCGTAATATTGTAATAATATTATAAAGGTGAAAGTTTGTGAGTATGCATGGGATGTATGTTACTCTTTTACGCAAAAAATACTGAAGGGATTTGGATGAAATTTGGCATACATATGGTTTATAACCAAGAGTAACCCATATAACTTTTTATGCCGAAATTCCCGCTGGATCGAAACTAGTTATCTATAAAAATCTTCTGTTGGTGATATATTAAATATGTTATATATTTATTTTATTTTATTTTTCGGTGGTAGGCCATAAACTATGGGTTTTTTTAACATCGGCTGCCGGTAGAAGTTACCATCCACCAGACAAAGTCTTGCCGCCAAGGGATTCGTCGTGTTCCGGCAGGACAGAGGACGGGTTTGAGCAGTTGTGTTGCGATGTGTGCCGGGTACGATGCGCAGAATGTTTTTGTGTAAGGAGTTTGGTCGTGGAGGGCCTCCAGATCAATCTCCCTCTAGCGCAGCATCGTTGGTCGTATTGTTGGGTTTCACATTGCATCACCTCGCTCAACTGCCGTCTTCCTTCCTATTCACTTAGTTTTTTTTAGTGAATAGGCTCTTAATAAACTAGCGCGTTTTACCATCAACGACTGCATCACTGCTTACCATCAAGCGAGATTGCGACCAAGCGTTAGTTTATAAATATGAAAAAAATCAGTTATTAGTACTTATTTGTTATTACAGCGGCAACAGAAATATGTACATCATCTATGAAAATTTCAACTGTCTACCTAACACTGTTCTTGAGATAATATATCCTGGTGACAGAGATAGGTACTGGAGTCTTAGTGATAGAATAATATTTTTACCTTTAGTTTACTGAACCCTAAAAATACGTGTGAAGTTTTAACTTTCGAAACAGTTGGTGGCTATGCTTTATCTGCTAAGCGTGTGGCCCTGATTTTAATATCTATAGGGAGTGTTTATTATGTAAATCAAGGTCGCTCAGTCGTTATGTAGCGGGGTGTGTTCGTATGGCTTTCAATGATAATTATTATTTCAGAAGTAAAATCACTAGGTCACACAGGCACAGGCATAGAGTAGCCAGCCTTTCGGTGTACTATAGGATGCATTTTGGCGAGTGTGCGAAGGAATTGCATGATTTAATTCCCCCATCTCCGTTCCAACAACGGAAAACCCGTCATATGGCGAGTTTCCACCCTTACGTTGTTAAAACCACGATCCGAACGAAGCGATTCGCCTCCTCTTTTACAACGCGTACACCGAGGGACTAGAACAATGTGCCAGTGGCGGTATTTTGTCGGACTACAATTTAAGTGTCTTCAAGGCTACAGTGAATAGGCTCTTAATAAAGTAACGCGGTTTACCATCAACGATTGCATCACTGCTTACCATCAAGCGGGATTGCGGTCAAGCACCAGATAATAATTATAAAAAAAAGTTCTGAAAAGCCTAGGCGGATGAAGAGGCTTGTTTTTCTATAGGACAGTTTACACACCATTCTATAAAGAAATCGTACCGGGAAACAAAGGGTTGTATGCAGTTTATTTCAAGTTCACTTACTAACAAGACTATTTTAACACCGTTCAGTTTCTTGATACAAAGTTAGACCGCTTACTGTTATAACTTGTGCTTCCAAACCTCAAATCATTCATCAATACCCGCCCTTTAACTAATTAGGTACACACAATGATTTACTAACTGCATTCTGAACTTTGCTCATTTTAAAACAAAGTCTCCAGACAGTTTGGTTTAAAATAAACACGTGCGAAACATGTGTTTGGGTACCCAGTATTGCACGTGTCGGACTGTTTTAAAACACGGGTTTATGTTGCTTTCTTGCTGTTCTTGGTTTTAACTATCCATTAAGTTCAGCAGGACTAGCAGCGAGAAACGCATGTGCTAAATATGTTCTGTACTTACCACAGAATTGATTTAGCACGAGCTAATTTATGTAGAGGCTAAATGAACATCACGCCATTAAGATTGCTGTTAGTGCGATTTATAAAATAAAATAGATCGGGATAGTAGCGAGAACTCCGAGGAGGACATTGAAGGAAGCCCACAGTGGAGAGTAGGCACCAATCGAGGGTTGCGGAAGCAGTCTACGTTCTCGCAACCCCCGGTGTAGGTGTGAGATGGAACACCGGGGTGGTTTTTAGTCAGTAAGAGTCTGACAGAAGACGCCGCCCAACCCAAGGCGGCGGACGTCCACGAGGATTTACCACCCCGAGAAAAAAAAAAAGACATTGAAACAGCAACATCTTACATCTAACGGAACATAACATTACAGAGCAATGACATACAAAACAATCAAGAAAGCATTCCATTGAAATATTTCTTACATTTTTGTGTTTGTTTTTCATCATGATTAGCACAAGTAAACGTTATTTCTTTCTTGCAATAAAACCCCGCCAAAACATTCACTGGTGACAGTCGATTTAAACCGACCTGACTGCAAAGTTTTTAAAACATTCATAGAAAATAAATACCCATCTCTCCACTCATCCAGTGCTTACTCTAGGATATAAAGGGTGTATCTGACATCGACGCACAAACGAGTACCATGGATCCAGTACATGATTCTGAACCCCCCAGTGCTGGAATTTTTTCGTCGGCTTTTTAATGATCTAAAAAAAATATATGTCTTTTTTCACTTTAGACCGTACATACTTGCTACACTTTTATAACCCAATAACATTTTAAAGTAAAACTTAATTAACTTGCTAATTACATAAAAAAGCGCAATGGAAACAAAACTCGAAAAACTATCTTATCAGCTGATTTAATAGAGTTCACATCAGGGATCAACGTCATACCTACAAACTCGCACAGCGGCACGCTTGCAACGTTCAAAGGCGGAGTCGACACTTTTTTTAAACATTGTTATTTCTGTAACCGTTCATTAACGACATAAATGACTGTCAAAATTTTATTAGTGGCATGCGGTCTAGCCTTTTCGCGAAGTTTGCGTTACGATGTCAGATACAGCCTGTATATCCGGTATGGCTCTTAAATCCTACGCTTTCTTAGGGGCACGTCTTCTCAACAAAAACCTCAACTTTCGTTCTTCTCCTTGATATGCAATAATCGTTGTAACACCACAAACATGAGGGTACAGATGCAATTGCGAATCTGGAGCTTAAAATTTATAATATACATATTTAATCCGGCAGAAGTTACCACCCACCAGACAAAGCCTTGCCGCCAAGCGATTTTTCTTGTTCCGGCATGATGTCTGGTGAAGCCGTACGGAGGACGGGTCTGAGCAGTTGTGTTGCGATGTGTGCCGTCGTCGTTGGTCGTGTTGTTGGGTTTAACATTGCATCACCTCGCTCAACTGCCGTCTTCCTTCCTAATCGCTCAATCTGAGTGAATAGGTTCTTAATAAACTAGCGCGCTTTACCATCAACGATCGCATCACTGCTTACCATCAGGCGGGATTGTGGTCAAGCGCTAGTTTAAAATTATTAAAAATAAAATAAATGGAGGTTCATTCGATTAATCGAATCTGGGCTAAATACGATAGGATCGATGTCATTCATTGAACTCATTTAAAGGGCATAACAACATCAAGCCTGCATTCGCCTATAGCAGGGGTCGGCAAGTAATTTAATGTGGGGACCGGATACTGTTGAAAAATTGTAATGGGGTCCAAAAAAAGAATAAGAATTATAAAACACTAATATAAATATTAATGAGAGAAATTACACCGACGCTCTTCAGCTAGTTTACAAAAGTTAGACTGCCGAGAGGAACACCAAATCTTTAGTGTCTTCTAAGTGACATTTATTTTTCAAAAAATTATTTTTTGAGAAAGTATTGTAATATTGAAGTTGCCCTCTCAGTAATATATGTATGTATATAGTCGCACGAATAGAATTCCAATATCTGAAAAAGATTAATCACAGCACATTTTTTGTATGCTCGTACTGGATTTTATTAAGTAGTAATCAATATTCGTCGTCGGTTAAGTTCATTTTTCGCTTACTCAACTTCATACCGCTGAAGTTAATTAAAGCTTAAGTTATTTTTTAATCGCCCATTTTTTTTTTTTTTTATTATTCCCCATCATCACCATCAACCCTTTATCGTCCCACTGCTGGGCACAGGTTTCCTCTCATACAGAGAAGGATTGAGCATAATCACCACGATTGCTCAATGCGGGTTGGCGATGTCAGACTTACAAGTCCAGGTTTCCTCAAGATGTTTTCCTTCACCTTTTAATTAGTCATTGGTGTCCAAGATATATTAATCAGGCAAGTACCAATGTAACTGTTCTCAGTTGTATGTAGGTACTTTCTAAGTATTCCCCATATTATTACATTGATTTGATTGATTTGATTTGATTTGATTTAATCAATACTGTCGTCCTCCGTGGCACAGCGGTCAACACGCCTGCGACATGGAGGCCCCGGGTTCGATCCCCAGCCAGGTCATGATGGAAAACCTTGTCCTGATTGGCCTGGGTCTTGGATCTTAATGTGAATCTATTATAAATATAGTAGCGTTGAGTTGGTATCCCATAACACAATTCTCGAATTTACTTTGGGGCTAGCTTAATCTGTGTGATATGTGAAAAAAAAAACTAAACGTGGTCGATACTTCACTTGGTTATGTTGGTTATGTAATACAATTTTATTATAATATTTAGCGGTCAGAGTTTCGACCCTTCACGGTCCGCAAACTGACCGCGGCCCGCCTGTTTCTGACCGGTGCCCTATAGAATTACGCAGAGGTGTACCTTTACTAAGAACACCCATATTTTTCCAGATATGTTTAATTCCCATGTAAAAGGGTCCAAGCTTAATTCTATCAACCGGGCAGCAATTCAATATCCGGGCTTATACTGAAAAAACCCTGATGGATAACCCAATAACAGTTATATATGAAGAGCGTTATTCGAAAAGATTATCGACACAGTCAGCACGGTTGGTAACCGGATATCCGTCGACGCCGGCGGATATCGTTTGTATTTTGATGGAACTCTGTGGGCCGTGGCAGAAATGATCGTCAACTAGCCTCTGCCCGAGATTTTATCATGAAATTTCTTGTTGCCTCGGTCCGCCGCACCGTCGGCCTCGCTTTTACTTCGATCTTTCTGACATTTTTCTTTTCATGTTCGGCTATTTGGGGTTATAAAGTGAACTGTACGAGATGTTCATTCAAAAGTACGTCTTGTAAGGTCACTAATAGACCTGCACCTTACTACAATTGGAATCATTCTAATCCATTGCTTTATATGTTCGAAAAATTTGTCTGCTCAACGACATAAATAACGCAATGTATGTTGTTGAACTGTCAAAATGATACCCATTGCTACTGATAGTGTGTTACGCAATCGCCATGCTAAGTTCATTCTATATAAGATCTTTTCCTTGGTATAACATAACATCATCAAAAGGTTTCAATGAAAGCGCTATTTATTACATTGCCGTTCTTTCTTTTTGATTTTCACCCTTTTTTTTTTAATAATTATAAACTAGCGCTTGACCGCAAACCCGCCTGATGGTAAGCAGTGATGCGATCGTTGATGGTAAAACGCACTAGTTTATTAAGAGCCTGTTCACTCAGAAAAACTGAGCGAATAGGAAGGAAGACGGCTGTTGAGCGAGGTGATGCAATGTTAAACCCAACAACACGACCAACGATGCTGCGCCAAAGAGAGATTAACCTGAAGACCCTCCACGACCAAACTCCCAACACAACAACATTAGGCGCATCGTACCCGGCACACATCGCAACACAACTGCTCAGACCCGTCCTACGTACGGCTTCACCAGACATCATGTCGGAACACGACAAATCGCTTGGCGGCAAGACTTTGTCTGATGGGTGGTAACTTCTGCCGGCGGCCGATGTTATGGCCGATGTATGCAAACGGTCGTAGCGTCCAGTTAAACAACCTCTTTCAAGAATTAGGTCACTTAATGCAGAAAGATTTTTTCTGTGAATTGCATTTTTGCTACAGATAGTTAAAGAAAGTTGCGAGTTATTAAAAAAAATACATAAACACTCTTCATCTTTAGTATGATGAATCTATAAATATGTATTGATTACTGATTTTTTTTAATCTATATTTATTTATTTTTTAATTAAAATTATAAACTAGCGCTTGACCGCAATCCCGCCTGATGGTAAGTAGTGACGCAGTCGTTGATGGTAAAGCGCACTAGTTTATTAAGAGCCTATTCACTCTAGTCTTGAAGACACTCAAATTGTAGTCCGACGGAAACACCGCCGCTGGCAAACTGTTCCAGTTCCTTGCTGTACGCGATATAAAGGAGGAGGCGAAATGCTTCGTCCGGATTGTAATGGTGTTAACAACGTAAGGGTGGAAACTCGCCGTACGACGGGTCGTCCGATGGTGGAACGGAGATGGGGGACTTAAATCATGCAATTCCTTCGCACACTCCCCAAAATGCATCCTATAGAAGACCGAAAGGCTGGCTATTAAGTACTTTGACTACTACTGGCTATTTAGAGGTTTTACATTACAAAGGTATGCCAGCCTCAACATACCCAAATCTAATTAATTACAACGTTAACAGAATATAATAAATGATTAAATAACATTATTGCGAAAGCGAGGGAGATAGTGATGCAGCAATAATTTGGTATATGAGTTAGGCTTCTCCTGCATTAGGTACAGCTAGTCTTCTATTGAAAGCCGCAACATCATACATATTAAGTTTTAACTCTTGCATCAAATCGATTACTGTTATATGGTTAGTTATAACAGTGAATTAATGTTGGTCGGTATCATGTGAATAGAATATCTTTTCATCATCATCATCCTTTTTATTGTACCACTGCTGGGTACAGGTCTCCTCTCATACACACAAGGATTGAGCGTAACCACCACGCTTGCTCAAAGCGGGTTGGCGATTTCAGACTTAAAGTCCAGGTTTCTTCAAGAAGTTTTCCTTCACCTTCCAATCAGTCATTGGTGTCCAAGAACTTATACTTAGAATGTACACATAACTTAGAAAAGTTAAATTGGTACTTGCCTGACCTGGAATCGAACCCGCACACTCTTACTTGAGAGGCTGGTGTTTTAACCACTAGGCCACCACTGACGAATATCTTAGTCAGAGGCAAAACATTGTGAAAACCATTCAGCTTGATAAGACAAACATTAAGATAAATAGCTTTCTTTTTGCATGAGCAAGCTGATAAGAAATACGATATCACACTTTTACTGCGTAAAACTGAAATACAAGTAGTAATAAAAATTTGGAAAAAAACACCCGCATTTCATGGTCGTCAAAAGTCGTTGTAGATATTCTAGTAAATTCCCAATGGGAAAAACGAAACTGATGACTACCGATCAACAATTATTTTTTTATACAACAATATTTTTGGTTATGCGAAACCCGAAACACGTGCCCAGTATTTTTAAGTAAAGAATTTATGTACAAAATTTCAATAAGATATCATGAAAAACCACAAAGTTATGAGCTTGCAATTCTACTTGGTTGTCCCAACAAAAATATGGTCATAGCCCCGCTCGGGCGGTCCAGCGTGGTGTGTTGACCTCTGGCGTCAGCTATGTAACAGCTAGGTAACCACTCTGCAACAATTTCAATGCATTTGGGAAAAATATAACAAGATGTAAAAATGAATGGAATTGATCCAGTTGCTTATTCTGAACAAACTATATTCAGGTTTCAGCTTCTAATGTTGTACAAAGAACAGGTCCGCTCGTGTATGGCGTATTGCAGCCACATTTGGGCTGGTGCTGCGAAATGTCACCTGGCTACATTGGATTCAATGGGGAGGTGTGCGAAGAAGCTGATTGGCGACCCAGATTTAACTCAAAACGGTCTCTAAAAGCCTGGAGCACAGGCGTAGAGTAGCCAACCTATAGGATGCATTCTGGTGAGTGTGCGAGGGAATTGCAAGATTTAATTAACCATCACCGTTCCACCATCGGACGACCCGTCATACGGCGACTTTCTACCCTTACGTTGTTAACAGCACTACGATTCGGAAGAAGCATTTCGCTTCCTCTTTTATACCACGTACTTTGAGGGACTGGAACAATTTGCCAGCGGCGGTGTTTCCGTCACACTACAATTTGAGTGTCATCAAGGCTAGAGTGAATAGGCTCTTAATAAACTAGTGCGCTTTACCATTAACGATCGCATCACTGCTTACCATCAGGCGGGATTGCGTTGAAGCGCTAGTTTATAATTTATAAAAAAAGAATACTTGTATCTTGATTAGAAAATAAGTAATTATTGCTACTTAACTACTTGTGATGGGGTCCGTAAAGACCGGGCTTGTTCGAAAGAGATACAGTGGTCCTAACGTTCAGGCAAGCGAAGGAACACGAATGGGTTTTAGTCAGTAAAAGTCTGACAAACGTTTCGGCACCAGTCGGAGCGGAAGAGATCATTTGACAATTACCCACACTTAACAGAAAAACCATTCACAGAAATGTAACATTTGCCAAAAATCTTAGATATGTAGGTAAATGAAGTCTTTGTCGACCTAGCCTGTGTACACCTATATGTACTTATGTGGGTACCGCCTAAAACATGTACAATGAGAATCTCACCATATTTAACCACCATTTCCATCATTGAACATCTTATACAATATGTAAAGAAAACCCTGTCCGATCCGTGAAGGTATTGTTAGGTATCTTTAACTGATTCTAATAATGCCTACAGAGAAATAAACATTATTTCGAAAAAGCGAGGTAACTTAATGCATGTGCGGTACGTTAGGCATAGATGCGCGGGTGAAGGGGGGACAGGGCACGCGGCACGTGGTCGCATCGCTATTCACTCCATCACAAATGGTGTTGTCACTTTTTAAAAAATGACCGAATTTTGGGGAAGTTGAAATTAATTCGCGGAAAAAAGATTATTTCAAAATTCATCAGTATTGTCACTATGATGATTATGTAAAATTTCATATTTTATTTGGTCATGTGTATACCTAACATTTATTATGCTTTTGGGTCGGACAGGGTTTTCTTTATATACTGTATAAAAAATGTAAGCTTTTTCAGTGGTTTCAAAACCAAAACTATCACATTACATAATTGAAACCACTCACTGATAATGTTACTAGCCCTAACTCGTTTGGAATAAAACTCAACAAATTTAAAAACAAAATATTTCTGAGCATATTGTACAGACGACAGCTCATAAAGCTACTATAATCTGTCAGGTTTCTTTATTAGATTTTCAACTTTATCTCTATAAAGCATTAAGGCTTAAGGTTGATTGGAAATATCTACTTGACAGTTTCGGATAGCTTGACCCGCTGTCTTCCGAACCAGTGACCATTAACTAGAATAAGTTTACTACATATATGCTATCTGTCATGTAATAAAAATGTAATAGGAACGTAGCCGCGCTAAGCGCTTCTTTTGAGAATAAAATATTTAAACCTAAGCCCATATAACACTTTCCCAACTCGGGAATTGAGCCCAGGACATGTTCAGCGGTCGAATTTGCGATCACGGAACCAATCATCATCATCTCAGCGTTAATCCCAGACGCATCCGAAGCTTTTTCAGCTTAGGAGTCTGGGGTCCGCTTTACCGGTCTAACTGCTGATTTTGGCTAAACTTCGATATTTTCGTCGATATTTTCGCCGTCTGACCTCCACAATCCGAAGGCGATTGCATTGATTGCGAGGCATTGCAGTTAGACCAATTGGGTTGTATCCTAAAAAATAATTTAATGTCCATCAGATAGATTTATAAAAAATATTTAACACGTATTTTTTATTTTTTCTTTCATTCAAATACTTAGGAAAGCTATATTGATTTGAAATGTCGCAGGACATCACGGCGTGGTTTAAAATATATCATGTCGTGACGTAATTAGCCCCCACTCCGTAACTTTAATACGCTATATCTCAGTAGTTTTTGGTAATTTCGACAAAGTAAAAAATACGGATCTTAATTTTTTTTATTATCTATAAGACGGACTAATTATTTTTTGATTTTCATACCTTGGATACATCCCTATTGTTGAACTTTTGTGGGCTCCAACAACCCGTAACGACTGCCATTAGATGTTCGTATGGCAACCGGGACCCACGGCTTAACGTGCTTTCCGAGGCACGACCAGACCAGTGCAAATATTCATATTCATGCATACAAATATTTGCACTGCGCGGGGATCGGCGATCACGGAACCAATGTGGTAACCTATCTAACACCAAACCACTATCAGAAATCTTTCAAACACAATTTAGTCCTTAAATACCTCTAGAGGTCTGGAGTCTCCAAGAAATTGTTCCGCCATTAGTTATTATAGCTATTTGCCACTTCCCAGGGTCGTACCTTCGCGTTAAATTTTACGAGGCGTATCTTCTAACGTGTCTCTTCCAACTTATGATAGTAAGTGCTTTCAGTGACGTCGCTCGTATAGAAGACTGTCTTTTTAACCGCCTATAGCCAAGCCTAACAGCCTCAGCTTATGAGTTGTAAGTCATGGAAGATATTAAACTTTATTTGTAATTACTTGGTAACAATACTATTAAGTTTGTGTTCAATTGTTGGTACTGTCAGCCCGCGCGTGTGCTTAATGGGCTATTTATTCCGTACCAAATTCTACGCTATCGATAAATTCAGTTTTTTGTAACGACTTGTAATGATCGCTGTACTTATTTAATGTGAGAATCTAATTGCCACTTTGTACGGATGGCAGCAGGTCATCATCATCATCAATGATCAACCTTTTTTTTATCCTCCCACTCTGCTGGGCATTGGCCTCCAGTCATACAGAGAAGGATTGAGCGTAATCACCACGCTTGCTCAATGCGGATTGGCGATTTCAGACTTAAAGTTCAGGTTTCCTCAAGATACTTTCCTTCGCCTTGTAATCAGTCATTGGTGTCCAAGATTTACTTAGAAAGTACATATAACTTAGAAAAGTTACATTGGTAGTTGTACTTGGCCTGCAGGTCAACCTACCCAAAACTGTCAGCTGAGCTTTAATGCTTTTTAGATAAAGTTGAAAATCGAATAAAGAAAGGGGATAGACTGTAGTAGCTTGTCTTCTGTAATATATTAAACATTTAAAAAAATCTTTTTTATATATAGTAAGTACATCCGATGCACTCCGACCATTAGCTAGTGCGCAATTAAGGTAATAGAAACGCCAGCATCCTTCCACACGAACTAATATTTTAAACTCCGCACGAGAAATGTTCCTATAACACGAGCCGACACGAGAAAATCACTGTGTATATGTGCCTAAAACTTTCTCGTAATATTTTCGTTTTATGATAGGTAAATCCTGTACAAAGGAACCTTCGTATGCGGGAAGCCAACATCGTAAATAAGGTAAGTATTCATTCTAATGTGAAGTGCTCTGCTGATCTTGTTGAGACACAAGACGAAATATAAAATATTTTATCCTGTTAATTTTTGATACGCCTGAGTTGACACAAATTTGGGTAATGAATGAATACAATTAGTTGTATTCTATCTCTAGCTCATTTTGGTGGATTACAGCCCACTTCCTTTCACCGACAGGAGAGCAGTGCTCCTACAATGGAAACATTTTGATAAAAATGCTATAATTACGAATTATTATGGTTGATAATTATAGTGATCCGAATCATTTTCAAGTATTACAAATCCATTGCATCATTTGTCTGAAAAATGTGTCAGCTCAACAAAGTGAATGAAGCAATGAACATTGTTGCACTGTTAAAATTAAACCAATACCAACAGTTAGTGTGTTACGAATTTAGAACTTGGAAACCATTTTTTTTTTTTGTTCCGAGGTGGAAAATCCTCAATGGATGTCCGCCGCCCTGGGGAGGGCGACGGGGTCTGTCAGACTCCTACTGACTAAAAACCTCCCCGGTGTCTCTCCGGTCACGTGCGCACGGAGCCGCGGGAGTCCCTGATTCTGCCGCGGCCCCACACTCTCGTGCCGGCCCGGTCTGTCCGGGCCTCGCCTCCTGCACGGGTTAGTGAGGTGTTAAACTACGCCGTGCATCGCCTATGAGGCGTGCGCCGACACTCGCGCGCGCCTCCGCCTCGGGGTCCAACTAATAGGGGGCGGGGACTTCCCCATGTCCCTCGCCCCTGGACCCATTCATGGGGGCCGGAAGAGGGCGTTATCCGCCCTTCTTCGGCGCCCGGTGCGTCTTCTGCGGCCCGGGAAAGGAGTTGAGATCCCTCTCTCCCGTTCCACAGCTTCCTTCTGCGACATCACGTCACGACAACCAAACCTAAGTGGCTATGAAGTTAAGGATACACTTCGCGTTCAGTTAAGTAAGAAAGAGAGAGCTACACATTATCACAGTTCATTAATTAGTGTTAGTTGCACTACGATGCAATTATTGTTAGTGTATTGGTTCTGTAATATTAAATTCAAGCTGTTAATAAAAAAAGCATAAGAGCATCGCTTTAGAAAACCGGTCTTCTGTGTGAGTTTTGAAAAAACAACGATTTAATCCGTTGTTATGGAGTTGCTATACTAACAGAGCTACTTCCATGACCCAGCGCACACCGCTGGAGGCGCGGTGGAGCGCAATTGAAGACAACAATTTAATATAAACTTTAACTTCCTTGACATACGGTCTACAAAAGAAAAATCAAGGAAATGCGCTACTATCCTACAAAATATATTAGAAATACGGAAGTTGTGAGAAGGTATGAATGTTTGTTACTATTTCAAGCAAAAACTACTGAACGGATTTGCATGAAATTTGTCACAGCTTTTTATCACGATCTTCCCATGGGGTCGAAACTTTTGTGGGTGAAACCAGGGGCGCAGATGACTCATAGGTAACTCAATCAATTGATAACATCATCAATGAATTTTTAATAATTAGTTATACTATGGATCAAAAACATTTTTTTATTTTTTTGGTGTGGATGCGAAATCATTAATGTCTCTCTACCTCTTCGGCTCTGGGCGGAGCGGAAGAACGAGTCAGACTTTTACTGACTAAAATCAACCCGTGTTCCTTCACTTGCCTATGCGTCAGGGCCACGGTTTCGCTTTTGACCCAGGCATCGGTCTTTGTGGACCCCGTCACGATGTGCTGACATCTCTATGAGGAGCGCATGGAACACAACACGCCGTCGACCCGGGCAAAACGTAAAATGTTGATTTCGAATCAAAATGAGATTATGTCACAATGGATTGCCCATTTACATTATTCATGAAACAGAGGGTCGATTTCCAAGCTAAACGTGGGCATTCAGAATTAGTACCTTTATCATAAAAGCGATTGTTTAAAGCCCCTTGACGTTACTTGGGTTTCACCACAGACGAGCTGACACTGTTCCACTAGGTATATGACAACAGACTATTATCCTGTGGGATAATTGCGTAAGAAATATCCTTCAAAATTATTCAGATTGGGTTTGACTGCTTTACGCAATCAGCAGCACATTATCAACTGGAATCATTTCGAAGCATTTTGCTAATCTATTGCCCCATAAGAATTGAACAATATGTGTACTGCACAACGTAAATAATGCATTGAATGTTAATGAACTGTAAAAATAAAACCCAAAGCTTGAATATTGGTCTAATGAAGTGGTTTAGACAAAAGTGGCTTGATATAACTACTGAGTTTAAAGAATATTTTTTAATAACCTTTTTAAACATACATGGACACTTATGATAAGTCAAAAGTTAGGTGTATAGTCCCAATTTAAAAAAAAAAACATGTTTTCGGACACCAGGAATTGAATGTGGAATTTACAAACATTTAAACTCATAAACGCTTATAGTTACACCCGAAACTAGTAGGAAATTGTTCAGGTGTAAGCCATACAAATATTTATTTCGTACTAGCTGACCCGGTAGACTTCGTACTGCCTCAATTGATAAATAAAAGACCTAAACTGTAGTATAAAATAATTAATTAATAACAAAAAATTAAAGCAAACAAAACGAATCTGTATTAAATAAAAAATCTGTATTGACTCTTAAACGTATGTATGAGAAATAGAAAAGGGCTGTTTTTATGGTTTTACCGGCAATTATTGGAATTTTTCTCAGCTTTTAAACCTTCCTTAGACCTCCACGAACATTTCAAGAGCAAGATAAGATAAATCCGTTCAGCCGTTCTCGAGTATTAGCGAGTCTAACGAATAGCAATTCTTTTTTTTATATATATATATAGATAGGAATCTAATCTGCGACACACAGAACAACAGTCGATGGCTCGGCCATTGCACCAACCGTGTCGTTGTAATTGGTCATTTCTTAGAAAGAGTCGGCAAAAAGAATACTGAAAACATGAACACAAATGCAATAGCGGCTAATGGATTAAAAAAGGGGGAATACGCCACTCAAAGTAACAGGCTTGTCAGAGATAAAAAAACATTAGATGTGGAGACACTTAGGACTGTAAAAATGTTATCCATCCTTTTGAATGTAATGGAAGGTTGAAGATGGAGCACGCTCAAGTCAAATTGTCACATATTTATTGATGGATATCTTAGGGTAATAGGCATATGTTTTATGTTACGTTTTTAAGCTATTGCATAGCTTCTATCGCGGGCCTTGAGCGCGGGGACCGAATCCAGAAATTCCGTAACGAAAAAACCTCACGCTCCCCATCGTCTAACGTCGTTTCAGTTCGGCAGTCTTCGGCACGGTATGTTTGTGTGCGTGCGACTACATCTTTTGAAAACAATTTATAGATTTTCAAAAAGAGCATGCATATTGCAGGGCGCGAACTCAGTCCTACACACTTGCCATGTTACTGATAGTCGCGATGTGCTAAACTTGCGATTAATTTTCTCTCTGAAATAGGTCTTCTATAGAGATATGTCATAGACGTCATCGACGTTGTCATGGCTACCTTAAAAACTTTTCATATAATTAATTATTAAGTACTTTTGTTCAAATTAATTTAGTAGTGTTTTTATAAAATAGCTTTTTTTTTTAACGGAAAAGCTAAGATGAATGTCATGCTAATTTTTCATTGGACTTTTAAATTATTTATAGTGTTGTTTACTAAATAAAAGCGCGTGATTTTATAGAGTAAAAAGTGCTCACGCGACCGTTTTTTCAATTGTTGCAAGAATTCAAAAGACGAGAATTTAAATAGTGTTCAGACGATTGCTCAAAGTGTATTAGATTTCATTAGTAATAGAAATGGCATTTCAATAATGACTTTCAACTGCCAGTCTAAATAGTCATAAATACGATTTACAAGATTCAGTTACGAGACAAACAAATGTGTTACTTCTTACCGAAACTTGCATGACGCATGATAATCCAATTGAAATACCTAATTTTAATTGTATTGTTCAGTTCAAACGAGATACTGTTTCAAAAGGTGGGGTAGCTATTTACCAAAATAAAAATGATATTACTAATATTATGACTCCGAATATTGAAATAAATATTGCACACGTTAGCGATGTTAATGTTAGGCGCTCAGTTGTTGGAGATATTTGTGCGTGCTTATGCAAACTTAGAAATGGCCTACAAATAGTTATGGTAGCAATTTACATTTCTCCGAATCCAAAATTGGACGAGGTAGAGCATTTTATTCATCGCACTTTACTGGAGTAACTCGAGTGGCTCGAAAATACTTGAAACAAATGGTAATAAATTTCCACTTATCTTGGCTGGCGATTTCAACATTAACTTCGCTGATACAAAATCAGAGCGGTGGACAACTTTTCTATCCCTTTACACCCGGGATGAAACGAGCGTGCGTTTAACTTTAAAAAAAATCTGGCGCCAATCTGTTTACTTTTTGCGAACGCAACCGGCATCGATCTATCGTGAGGATGTCTCGCTAGCGCTAAAAAAATCACGAGGCTCGTGCTGGCGGCCAGTGTTCTGTGAGCTTTGTTAATAGATGGCGGCGTTTCTTGACCTCCGCAGCGTCATGGGTAAGTACTTGTCGCATATATTTTTTATTTAATAATGCATTATATTTTTATGTAAATTCAAAGTTAAATAAACACTTGTTAATTAAGTTATTTTAGTTTGGTAAATTTCATTGTAATATGGATACAATTTCGTCGTAAAATTTGACTGCTACGATCGTGTAGCTTCGGTTTTACATGCAAGAAATAATTTCAAAACATGGAAACCGTTATTTACTCATTGTACTTGAATTTAATTTTAAAATATATATTCTTGTATGTATATTCTTGGTTTTAGGACGAGAATTAAATAACGATCAGATTATACAAATTTTGGGCGATGGAAACCTTTCCGAAATTGAGGATTTTGATGAAGATGGTGACTATTTTCAACTAATGTCTAATTACTTTTCTGACTATTTTGATAAAGAATTTTTAGAAGAAATATCTAGGTGCACCAACTTGTATCATCTCAGAAAAACAGGTCACGAAATTAAAACTACTGCCATTCATATAGCCAAAGTATTATCGATTCACATTATCATTGGATGTAGTCATTACCCTCGAATCCCAATGTACTGGAGAACAGGATTAAGATTAGAGGTTATTACCAAGCAAATGGCTCGTGACCCATTTCTAACCATCCGCAATGCCCTGCATGTTGTAGAGTCAGACGAAGCTTCGCCAAGTGAAAGAACCAATCCATTGTGGAAGGTACAGTCGATGATAAACAAAGTAAAATCTACTTGCAACAAACTAAAAAGAGTCCCCGGGTTTTACTCGATACATGAACAAATGGTGCCATTCACTGGTAGATGTAGTCTTCGTCAAATAGTTAGAAACAAACCACGCCCTGTTGGACTTAAAGACTTTGTATTGACCACTAGTGAAGGCTTGATGCTTGGCTTTGACATTTATCAGAGGGCTAAAACCATGTTTGGAGACTCTTCACTTGGGCTTGGGCCTTCTGTGGTTCTCCATTTGAATAAGAGTGTCCCACCTGGAAGCTGTATCTACCATGACAGATATTTTACTACTGTTGCATTGATCGAAGAAATGCACAAGAGAAATCTTCATAGTACTAGAACAATAATGATGAACAGAATCACCGATCGTGCTGCAAATAAATTTAAAACTGATGCTAGGATAGTAAGAGGTGAAAGTCAAGAGTATGTGTGCAACCCGACAGTTATTGTAAAATGGAAGGACAATCAATCTGTTTTAATGGCATCAAACTGCACTGGGTCGTCCACTTCATCTGTACTAAAACGTTGGGATAAACGCACAAAAACTTACGTGGATGTTTCTGCTCCTAAAGTTATTGAGCGTTACAACCAACACATGGGCGGAATGGATGTACTCGACCAGCAGATGGAGTAGTAGTAGTTTTAATAAGAGTTCTGTACCTAGGTACAGAACTCTTATTAAAACTAAAAAATGGATGCTGAAGGTACTCATTCACTTTCTTGATTTGGCCATTGTAAACTCGTGGCGGCTGTATCGCAATGATTGCCAAGCAAATAATCTAAGCAGGAAAGATATTTTGCCCTTGTTAGATTTTCGTCTAAATATTGCCAACGAATTATCAAGTATTCCATCTAATGAACGCCGAATGTTCAGTGATATTGATAATTATCCACCAGTAATGACGGTTACGATAATTTTCTGGTGTTTGACGAAATAAAAGCCCTAAGGATGTGTCGACATGAAACTTGTGGCAGCCGCACGAAGATACGATGCGAAAAATGCGATACATACTTGTGCATTTCGCGTTGAAAAGACTGTTTTAAATCTTATCACCAAAAACCATAAATTTTGATAGTTCCTTATTGTTTTTAAATAATATAAATTAGCGAATTTTAGAAGTTTTCTTGTTTTGTTACAAAAATTGAAGAATTATTATGACTTGTGTTACCAATGCTGATTTTTTTTAAGATATAAGGATTACTTAGTAAGTTTAATAGTGTGGACTGATTCTAGAATTACTGATTAAAGTAATAAGCTCCTATACATTTATATATTAGTTTCATTTTCCATCCAACTATCAAGATAAACGTTCTATTTAAATTACCCTCACGATCGTGAGTAGTCAAGTTGTACCTAAAACTTACGATCGTGAGGGTTAACTCCTGGGTTAACTATAAACCTGAGATTTTTTTCAGTATTTTTTCTAAGCTTCTCAGGCTGTATAGAAAGCTATAAAAACAATGACATTGACGATTTCGCACTAAAAATCTATCGGGTGTAAAGGGCTATCAAAAACATTGAATTTGAAAATGAATAATGATCCACAAAAGTCCACAACAAAATATGGGACCACCATTGACGCGGTATTTTCTAGGTATTTAGAGGATATTAAGTCGCAAACTTATGTTTCTTATTTCAGTTATCATAAACATAGGTTTATGATAGGTTTATGATATAGAGTTTCAATGATAAATATTCTTGAATAACCAACAGCTACTGTAAGGTAATAAAACCCACATGTATTGTAAAATAATAAAAATATTTTAAATAATATTAACTTTTTATTTATTTAATAAAAGAAAAATTTGTTTTCTTACCGGTCACCACGCTCAAAAAGTGTAACTTGAATTAATATCAAAGAAAAAAAATACTGCATAAATAAAATAAATAAATAATTATAATTGCATAAATTGATACAAAATGCTATGCAATAGCTTTACCGCGGCAGTCCCCGAGTGCCACACGTCTTTTTTTTATTTCAATATGTTTGATGTTCTGAGGCTTTGTGCACGTGGAAATCGGCTTTTTTATAATTATAAACAATTGCTTGACCGCAATCCCGCGTGACGGTAAAGCGCGCTTGTTTATTAAGAGCCTATTCACTCGAAAAAACTGAGTGAATAGGAAGGCGTTATCGCAAAGATCCGGCAGTACTTCACACCAGGGCAGCTTCTAATGTTGTACAAAGCACAGGTCCATTCGTGTGTGGAGTACTGCAGCCACATTTGGGCTGGTGCTGCTAAGTGTCACCTGGACACTTTGGTTTCAGTGGAGAGGCGTGCGAAGAGGCTGATTGGTGACCCTGATTTAACTCGAAACGGTCTCCAAAGCCTAGAGCACTGGCGTAGAGTAGCCAGCCTTTCGGTGTTCTATAGGATGCATTTTGGGCAGTGTACGAGGGAATTGCATGATTTAATTCCCCCATCTCCGTTCCACCATCGGACGACAAGTCGTACGGCAAGATTCCACCCTTACGTTGTTAACACCACTACGATCCGGACGAAGCGTTTCGCCTTCTCCTTTATACCGCGTACATCGAGGGTCTGGAACAATTTGCCGTCGGACTACAATTTGAGTGTCTCTTAAGACTAGAGTGAATAGGCTCATAATAAACTAGTGCGCTTTACCATCAACGATTGCGTCACTAAACACTGGTGCTATACCACCTGTTGCACTCAATGGAATGCCATTAAAGAGAGTGTATAAGTTTATATATCTGGGCCACTTATTGACCCTCGACCTCCAGGACAATGATGACATTGAACGGGAGCGGAGAGCGTTGTCGATTCGAGCGAACATGCTGGCCCGTAGGTTTGCACGTTGTTCCCTTCAGGTGAAGATCACACTCTTCCGAGCTTACTGTACCTCTTTCTACACATGTAGCCTTTGGGCTAGATATACTCAAAAGTCGTACAGCGCTCTCCGCGTTCAATATAACAATGCGTTTAGGATACTGGTGGGGCTGCCTCGCTTCTGTAGCGCTTCGGGGATGTTTGCTGATGCACACGTAGATTGCTTTTATGCGACCATGCGAAAGAGGTGTGCTTCTCTTGTGAGCAGGGTGCGGGCCAGCTCCAACAGTGTCCTGAGTATGATTGCTGGGCGTCTGGATTGCTCATATGTGACTCGTTGTTGTGCCATATCTCATGGGGTGAAGCAGCGGTAACTCTTGTGAGTTGTTTGTTTGTATATTGTAGTGTAATTTAAATTGTGAAATGTTACTAACATATTTTTAAGTATTACTAACATTATTGAGTCATGGTTAATTGAATAAAGAATTTATTATTATTATTTAAGAGGTCATTCATTGCACTTATCATTATGAAAAACTTTTGCTAAAGAGACATACACGTAATCTCAAATAAATAGCTAATGATCACGTAACTCGTCTAAATGTGGTAACAACTGATTCATAGTAATCTATATACATATGTATATAAATGAATCCTTATTTCCCTTGGTCACGCCATCACGCTTGAATGACCAAACTGATTTCGCTAACTCATTTTGGTTATGATTGTTTTTGTCAGAAGTTTCTTAATTTTTTATCAAAATAAATTTTCTTATATATATTCAAACAGAC
Source organism: Sesamia inferens (assembly GCA_037179545.1). Lineage (NCBI taxonomy): Eukaryota > Metazoa > Arthropoda > Insecta > Lepidoptera > Noctuidae > Sesamia > Sesamia inferens. The sequence continues at coordinate 5,741,538 of CM073935.1, read as the reverse complement.
TTCTGGCTTTAAAAATATAAAATCAAATCTTACCTTAGTTAATAATGATGAAATTCTTCCGTCACGAAAGCAGTCCACAACTGAAATGAAGAAAATACAAGGTTAGAACCAATAATGCCTAGTATCAAATCAATTAATCAATTTATCATATTGCAGTCCACTACTGATCCTGGCCCCTATAACACCGTATCCTCCACCTTCCGTATCCATTCTACAACAGCTACCTTCTTTAGGTTGTTTGTCCAGCTGTGGGGCATCCTACAATCAGTCTGCCCCACAATAACCCGTGAATTACGCCTCTACCGACACTTTCAGTGGTACTGACATGATGTTCAAAATCAACAATTAAATTTTCTCATTAGGCTCTGCAGTTCTAATATCAAAATATTATTTCAATTCCTCAAAATACCTCTCCTTCTCTATTATCCAGAGCGCGACAGTGTAATCGTGGTAGCTAGACAGTTGAAGTTTTCACACATGATATATTTTTGTTGTTGTTATAACGACAAATACAAAAAACTGAATAAAATTGATATTTTAGGTGCCTCCTATAAAATAGACGTGATCCATATAAATGATGGTACGTTGAAATCCTTTGTACTCGAGTCCGACCCACACATGCCCTGTCTTGGTGAAATTGTTCTCAGGTAGACGCAACAAAAGTAAATTATACTCTTTATTATATACATCATAAAGTATCTCATATATCGTATATCATAAAATATAAAAATATATAAAGTATATTATATATCATGGTGTATCTAACATCGACGCACAAACGAGTACTATGGATCCAATAAGTGATTCTGAACCCCCTGGTGGTGGAATTTTTCGTCGGCTTTTTACTGATTTTTTTTTTAAATATGCAGTTTTATTTTTTCACTTTAGACCGTTCATAATTGCTATACTTTTATAACCCAATAAGATTTTAAAGTAAAAATAATTAATTCGCTAATTACACAAAAAAGCGCAGTGTGAACAATACTCGAAAAACTATCCTATCAGCTAATTTAATAGAGTTCACATTAGGTGTCAACGTCATATCTACAAACACGCGCAGCGGCACGCTTGCAACGTTGAAATGCCGAGTTGACAGTTTTTTTTAAGCGCTGTGATTTCTGTAACCGCTCATTAACGAACTAAATGACCTTCACAATTTTATTACTGGCATGCGGTCTAGCCTTTTCGCGAAGTTTGCGTTACCATATCAGATACAGCCTGTATAAATTAGAACTTGAATATCAAGATTTTACAAAGAGTGACACGATGAGCGGACTTAACGCTAACAGCGATCTTTTATAGACAACCTTTAATAGTTCATATTTTGATTTAAAGACTTTGGAGTTTCTTGTCCGTTCGCGTTTTGGAATGAGCAACTATGTAGTTTCAGCTTTCTGAATAACTAATCGACTCTTTGAAAACTCAAAAGTGTCTATGAATGGTTTAATTGGAATAATTGAGTTTGACTGAAACGAGCCTATTTGACCCTCTTACCATTTGAGCATCATTAAGTGCTACCCTTGAATGAATAAACAGCGGTTATTGGTTAAATTACAATCACAACCTCAGCCATTCCAAACAATTTGATAATTTAACTAAACGGCCTATTTTGGAGATGTTTCAGATAAGTAACTATTATTAGAAATTAGTTAGCATTTAGATAAAGGCATTGTTACCAAAATGGGCGAATTTAATGGAATCTAGAATCGGTAGAAAAAAATTACTTTATTTTATTTATTTGGGACAAAAAGCAGTTAAATGTTACAATATTGATAGTCGGCTAAGGTATAATAGTAGACATCGAGATATTACATCTATCTTGGAACAAATCTTTCCTGGATTATCTACCTTGACTCTTATTTACACGCCCATAAAGGGTCTTACGAAAGGCTACTTGTATTCAGCATCATTTACCTAGCCTTTGCCATATACGTATATTCAGATCTGCTTTCAGTCTCACGGGATGCAGCTGAATTTTCTGTTCCGGATAAGGCGGGAGGTGGCGAAAGGAAGGAGGAAGGCGCCAGGGTGTCACCCCTGTGAGGATCGCCCTAAGGACACGGTGGAGCATACATTGGAGGTGCCCTGGTTCACAGGCAAGTGAAGAAACACGGGTGGGTTTAGTAAAAGTCTGACACGCCCTTCCTCTCTGCCCCGAGCGGGAGAGGTTATTTCCCATCCACACAAAAAAATGCAGATGAATACTTCACATGAAACTATCTGACCTTCACCACCCAGTTGCAGTGCTATTATAATACTTAGTTGTTATATTCTCCATGTCTTCGATTCTTTGGTTCTATGAACAAAGATTTTGTCTCTTACAGTTTTTTACACTAGAACCCGTGAGAAACAGATGTTCTCCATTATTCCCTACAATATGCCTGATCATCCTATTCAAGTTTCAAGTAATTAATGCGCTAACATGTCTGGTGTAATCATGTGCGTACGACTCTATGGTTTTATTAGGAAACGCTCAAAGGCTTGTAGGATGTATTGAAAATTGATAGCTGTGTCCATTTTTATGCTCATAACTGTCCATTGCTGAACGGTTCCTTAGACCGGTTTAACGATGTGGAGGCCATATCCGTTGGTTGGTAATTGAAATACATAATACGAAGTAAGATATTGAAATTCTTGAACATATGTAACTAAATTCTATGATCTCTTGGTAAGACATGAAATAGCTTCGGTAGTGTCAAAGTTTAATAACTGATAAATGATTGTAGATGATATTTATTTCAGTAAATTGGTTCAAAGAAACACTTTTACACGTAATCTACCTGTCTGTCACCAGGCTGTATCTCAAGAACTGTGAAATCTAGGGAGTTGATTTGATTTTGTACGACGCATATGCTTAAATTCATTTACATTATACAGAGTTGGCAACATCTGCATGTTTTTGGTACTCAAAGATGCGATCGCTTTTAGCGTATTGGGACATTGCAGTGGATCTGCCATGTTTGCGCATGTCAGATTAGACAGCTGCTCAGCTGTCGTACAGCCTCTTGAGGGTAATAGGCTCGATGAAAGCGCTATTATGAAGCATCAAATAAATAACATTCTGTCTTTAGTAGAATATAAATACTAAGACTAACATAGTTTAAGTAACATCAATAATAATTTTGATTTAGTACTTCATATATTACGTTAGCTTGTAAGTTATACATTACTTTTGTTATTTTTTTATTTTTTTTTTTAATATATATAAACTAGCTCTTGACCGCAATCCCGCCTGATGGTAAGCAGTGATGCGAGCGTTGATGGTAAAGCGTTAAATGTTATGGAGCAATTTGCTCCACACAACACGTGTTCAGTATTTTTAAGTAAATAATCTTGGCGTGTTGACCATATTTTTATTGGGACAACCAGTTTACAAAACAAGCTCATAACTTTGTGACTTTTCATGATAGCTTTTTGAAATTTTACACCTAAATTCTGAATACAGAAGTATGCATAAACGTTTTATTATTAAAAACACCTAACAAAGGTTCACTAAAAGTCAACGTTGCTGAAATGCAAAATTCCAACCAGATTTATATTTCTGAGACATTGAGCAAGGTCCATCAAACTTCAGAACAGGCTCTAAACTTCTGAACAGTGAAATTGGGTCTTAGTTAAAATGTAGCTGTATTTACTTGGGTGTCTATACAGGTAAAACACGAAATTGATCGGAATAATGTAGAGAAAGAAAGTAAGGGATAATTGCTGGACAAAGCGACTCTAACGAAGGTATGTACCAGCAGCTCTTTTTAATGTAACGTGTGAGAGTACCGTAAAGTGTATTGGGGCAGGAATGTGCTTCAAAAAATTATATTACAAAGTTCTCAGTAACAGCTCCTTTATCTATGCTAATATACAGAGTGTATCCTGACATCGTAACGCAAACTTTGCGAAAAGGCTAGACCGCATGCCACTAATAAAATTATGATAGTCATTTATATGTCGTTGATGAACGGTTACAGAATTCAGTGTTTAAAAAAAAGTGTCGGCTCGGCCTTTGAACGTTGCAAGCGTGCCGCCGTGCGGGTTTGTAGGTATGACGTTGATCCCTGATTTGAACTCTATTACATCAGCTGTTAAGACAGTTTTTCGAGGTTTGTTTTCATTGAGCTTTTTTGTGTAATTAGCGAATTAATTAATTTCTACTTTAAAATCTTATTGGGTTATAAAAGTATAGCAATTATGAACGGTCTAAAGTGAAAAAAAAAACTAAATTTTTTTTTGATCATGAAAAAGCCGACGAAAAATTCCACCACTGAGGGGTTCAGAATCATGTACTGGATCCATGGTACTTGTTTGTGCGTCGATGTCAGATACACCCTTTATACGTATAAAGCTGAAGTTTGTTTATTGTTTGAACGCGCTAATCTCAGGGACTCCTGGTCCGATTTGAAAATTTTTTTTGCGTTTAATAGCCCTTTAATCCAGGAATGCGGCTATATAACATCACGCTGCGATCAATAGGTGTTCTGCTCCTATTGGTCGGTAACAAAAGCTACAAATGTGTGCTGTATATTTTGGGGTTAAAATAAAATGCAAATAACTTACTCCACGGGAACGAAGTCGCGGCCAGTCGCAGTTTGCCATAATTTTTTTATTCATTAACAATTTCGCGCGTTCGATTCTGAATGTTTGATAATCTGATGTTGAAGTGTTATTTCTTTTGCCTAAGTTTTGCCAGTATGAGTATTTTTAATGACGTGATTGCCTATATAACTCCAAACCCCAGTTACTGGATGAAACGAAACTCTTTGGTAAGGCTGGCTTTCAGACCGTTAAGGCTAGTCAAAAATCTATGAATGACAGCAAAGGCGAATGGCTTAACGTGCTTTCCGACACCCTAATACTTCATTACTATTCATTGGAATCATTCTGAAGACAATTGCTAAACCATTACTCCATATGTTCGGAAAGTGTGTCTGCTCAACTTCGTAAATAGCGCAATGAATGTTGTTGAACTATCAAAATGAAACGCATTACTACTGATAGTGTGTTACACAATTACCCTGCTGTTCTTGATGTGTAATGGATGGTCGCCCATCCGCGTATAGGCCTTCGCTTCGTAACTTAATCTTTGATCGATCTGCGCAGCTATTTTTATTATTTCAAAAATATATCAAATTATTTTAAATTCATCCGAGTTTATGTATTTTTTTTTTATGGGACAAAACCCGCCACACTTTTCCCACCCACTGCAACTCCTGAAAGCCAGAATCAACAGTGGAGACCGCCAGAAAAACGCCGAGCAATGAAGCTCGGCGAGTCCTGGAGAAACGATTCAACTGTCTTGGGTCTCGCAACGAAATTAATCAGAAAAGAATAGCGGAGGAGTGAGAAAAAAGATATTTTTTCCAGTTCATGTATATTAAATTTTATTTATTTGCATTGCAATTGGAATTTATATAAAGTTTTTTTTGTTCATAATTATAAACTGGTGTTTGACTGCAATCCCGCCTGATGGTAGGTAGTGATGCAATCGTTGATGGTAAAGCGCGCTCCTTTCAGTCAGACGGAAACACCGCCGCTGTCAAACTGTTCCAGTCCCTCGATGTACGTGGTATAAAAGACAAGGCGAAACGCTTCGTCCAGATCGTAGTGCGGACTACTCGCCCGACGACGTTATATAAAGTACTAGCTTTCCGCACGCGGCTTCGCCCGCGTTGAATTCGGTTATATCGCGCTTTTTAGTTTTCCCTCGGGAATATCAAATTTTTCAATAAAAGGTAGCGTATGTCCTTTCTCAGGGTCTAAAGATTGTCTGCGCGAAAATTTCATCAAAATCGGTTGAGAGCTTTAAGCGGGAAAGAGTAACAGACAGATAGACAGAGTTACTTTCGCATTTATAATATTAAGTATGGATTGTTAGTACTTACACAAGAAATCTAAAGGAAAGTAAATATTAATTGTTTATCCTTACAATGAATTGGTTCAATTTAAACTGAAAGTGGTTTATAATTTTCCAGGTACATTTACACAAGAATAGAAAACAATATGAAGTAAATTATAAATGTTCTTAGAATGAACTTCGAATCAGTTATTCAAAGGGCTCCAACTACAAAAGCAAAACCGGACTCTACTGAAACTGGCGTTGAACATCGTTCATGTAATTGTTTTAAAAACAGATCTTAGTATAAGTGTTTCTTCAAAATGTGTGTTATTTTTATTTAATAACTAACTTTCCGCCCACGGCTTCGCCCGCGTTAACTTCAGTTATATCGCGCTTTTTAGATTTCTCTCGGGAATATCAAATTTTTTCGGGATAAAATATTATTTAATCCGGATTTCTAACTTTACGTCTGCAAAATTTCAAAGCAATGGGTTCAGGAGTTACGGCGTGAAAGTGGTACAAACAAACTCACTTTCCGATGTATGATATTAGTAAGGATATATTTGGTGTACACATACAAATATTCCAGTAATCTCCCTTGGGAACTTGATGTTTTTTATCGGACCAAAAGTAGCCTATGTTACTCTCCATCTTTTCAACTAACTGTATGCCAAAAATCAGGTCGATTGATTGCTTAGCTACGGCGTGAAGGAAGGACAAACAAACAAACAAACACACTTTCACATTTATAATATTAGTATGGATTATAAACTAGTGCTTGACACAGTCCCGTCTGCCTTATTAAGCCTATTAAAAAAAAAACCCTGTGAATAGGAAGGAAGACGGCAGTAAAGAGAGGTGATGTAATGTTAAACCCAACAACAGGACCAACGATGCTGCGCCAGAGAGAGATTGATCTGGAGACCCTCCACGAAAAAACTCCCGGTACAACAACATTTGGTGCATCGTACCCGACACAAATCGCAGCATAACTGCTCAGACCCGTCCTCAGTACGGCTTCACCAGGCATTATGCCGGAACACGACGAATCGTTAGGCGGCAAGACTTTGTCTGGTGGGTGGTAACTTCTGCCGGCAGCCGATGTTATGGTCTACCACTGATCATTGTTAAATTGATAAGTCGGACGAGCTTCACATAAAACATTTAAAAAATACTTAATATACTGTTTATTATTCCACAATACTGATTATTTACCCATTTTTTATCATAGTTTACTTTTTTGAACACAAAATTAGCAGCCCTTACTGACGGCTACAGAAAATAATCAATCATTTAAACAGAATCATAAACAACAAATAACCATTAAACAAACTATACACAGTAACCTAATTTACATTCCAAAAACCAACAACATTCAAATAGCCTCGTTATCAAAGGTCATTGATCCTTGTTATCTTTACCTAGGCCGTATCAAGTTATGTGCGAAATGAATTCAACACTTGATGTGTCCCGGGCGCAACTTTTATGGTAGCTGGGGTTAGATTGATCCCAGATGGGCCAAGTTTATTGAATATATTGAGAAGATGTTTTTGTAACATGCGTGTCACACGATCTAGATTTTTTTGAGACCAATTTGAAGACGATAAAAGATGGTAGGATTTTTTTTACAGTAAATTGAAAGTAAATTCTGTTGGTTATTATGATGTTTAACCAATTCAATGTGGCAACAAATTTTGCTCTCGCTACCCATATGCTGCATATAATGAATCGCAAACTGTGCAATTAGGAGATTGCCATTATAATTAAAAGTGCAAACACATTTTACTACATAATAACACCTGCACCAACCCATATAATTGTCCACGGATTTGCGGATATGTTCACTACGTGCTTTTCACGGCTCTTTCACATTTTCTACATTCATTCATCTTTCCATGCATGCGTGACTCTGGCTACGAGTAGGCATCTGACCCTTTGAAGGTCTCCGCAATCCGGGTAGGTAAAGTACGGGTATTTTAATGACCAAACCGTATTCTGCTAAATGTTTTAAGTTATTTAATAGATGTACTAAAAATTGGAGGGAGAATTCTTCTGGTGCTTTCTGTAGAAGTTGGCTGTTTCGTAAGAAAATATGATGAGGAAAGGGTTCGAACAAGTAAGATTTTGTCACAAAAGTAAAATTTTTAATTATTTTCAAAACTTCTTTGCATTTTTTGGCAGGTACCGATCTTATGTAAGCATTTAAGGGGTCCCTCATTCCTTAAATTACTTCTTACATAAAATCAATACCATAATTACCATATAATATTATCTTATCTTCTGTCTTATTCTTTTTACAACCAGCGCATTTGTATTACCAAAATTATTTAAATGAATACAGTATAAAATACCTATATGCATCGTAGTAGCTGGCATGTAGTACTTCAGTTTACATCACTTAGGAAAAGGACTGAGTTTGGGAAACACTTCAGAATAATTAATACCATCTGGAAACAATCGCTCATTCTCTTCGGATCGTCAGTTGTAACAAATAGCCTTGCTAATAATTTGCTTCAGATGTCGAATGAATTAACCTCCAATTTATTTGCGGAGCGGAAAACAATCAAACATCTGTTATAATTGATTACTCGTACTTTGCAGATTATTAATAAACCCGACAACGGATATTTACGCCGTTTCTGGCTGAGGACAAAGACTCGATTCTTTAGTAATTAATCTTCCGCGGATATAGAAAATAGGCGCCCGAAAATGGGCTGGAGGAAACTTCAATCCGAAGGATGGTGATTCCGTCAAATTTTGTAAGGCAGCCATAAAAACCAGGACAGGTAACTAAGACTGAATTCCGAAGGTTTTGCGGTATAACTTCGAAAGTTTGAGCCATGGAGATATCAATTTATGGCCAGAGGTTTTATAGCGATAGTAAAAGTTAAAAGAACTTTTGGGTCATCTGCAGGTATTCGTTGGAAGTTTAATAATTTCGCGGGTCCCACTCCGCGGTGCGGGATGTCCAGAAATATCACTTGGCAAACTTTTAGGAAGATGCTTCCGCATTGTGTTCGCACTAAGTGCTAAGAAATGGGTTATTAATGTCTTGAAGGCTTTTATTTTTAATGGTTTGCTACAATATCCCGTCAGGGTAATGGGCTCGTTGACACGGTTACTCAATTTTCCATTTTACCCTACGTCAGTTAGATGCCGTAAGCTTTATTATTGATAGCAACATCAAATCATCATCTCAGCGTTAATCCCAGTTGCATCCGTAGCTTTTTTTCTTTGGAGTCTGGAGTCCGCTTTACCAGTCTAACTGCTGATTTTGACTAAACTTCGATATTTTCCGTAAAGCGACTGCTGTCGATACCGAAGCATTGCAGTTTGGACCAATTGTTAGACTTTTGAGGGCTCCAACAACCCATAACGACTGCCATTAGATGTTCGTATGGCAACCGGGATCAACGGGTTAACGTGCTTTCCGAAGCACGATCAGGCCAAAGCAAATATTCATATTCATGCATACAAATATTTGCAATGCGTGGGGAACGAACTCGCGCTTCTTTGCGCAGCGGCCGCGTTCGCTACAGGTACGCCACGGAGATCGAAATAAAAAGTATCCTATGTGTTATTACTGGTAACTAAACTATCTGTGACTAGCTGTAACTGTCTGTGAGATAGCAACATCAAATATGAGTATTAATAATTTCTCTAGCGTTTTCCCGTCTTAACCAGTTTGGCTTCATAACTGGATACAGAATAACATCCACTAGTCAATTTTCTATGTAAATAAGCAGAGAAATTTGTCGCGGTGTAGTACAAGGCAAAGCAAATCATATCTTCCAGCTGCCATATTACGAAAATATTTCAGACCTGTGAACCTTTACATTATTTAACCAAGAATCTCTGGTGAAAGATAAAGATAAAGATCATTTATTTGTAAAAACATGCATTCATTCATTGATTGTTCAAGATCATTTATTTGTTAAATAACCTAATAACCTCAAAATTTCTCATCGTAGACTCTTGAAACTGTACAGCGGTTTGTCTAATCTTTAACCAAAACATGATCAACCAGCGTCTCGGTTATTTTAACCAAAACCATTTCTAAGAGGCTGTCAACATTAAACAAAGCAAGTTAATCGTAAAATATCACGACAAATATTGTAGTTTTATTGGCTTCAGAGGCGCCGGAGATATTGCACTTAGAAAGGTTCAGAGTGTCGTTATTTCATTATGATTTTATTTATTGTGTTCACGGGAAGTGCCGTCGGTTCTTATTTGATTTTCTTCTCGAAACTAAGTTTTATTGGCTTGACACTATGCAGGAGTGCCTTTCGAACTGACTTCTTCGGTACTTGTAATGACTTCGAGTAAACTTGCAGAAGTCAGTTCTTTGTCAGTTTGTCTTGTATTTGAGTTGGTGCTAAGAAAAACAGAATGTACTGATTTCTTGACTTTCTGAAACTGCTACATAGTTCATTGAGACAAATTAGTTATAGGAAGTTTCGACCATCAATTATTGTAGTACTATTAGAACCTTGAGACCTGTTAAAACAGAGATCTTATAAGTAGGACTTTGGACGAAAAAAAATATAAGAACGCGTAATCTTGTCAACATAATACCAATTTCATTTAAAATCGAGCTCAAAAGTGGAAATTGGTACAGCATAGCTAAATTAAATCAATTTTCTCAACATGACGACCTCCGTAAAATGATGAAACTGTCGGGACGCAGTCGTCCGAATAATATTTATGTAACAGGAAAATAAACATATTCCTTATGGAAACACTTCGCTGGAATTAATCAAGTTTGTATATCGTTTGGAAGTAGACTGAACCAAAATAAATTAAATTGCTTGAGGAAAAGTATACCAATCTCCTTTTATATGTGAACAAAAGAAACGAAAGACAGAATTCGGCTATTCAACCGGCTATTCTCCATAGTAATGATCAATTAGTAAGTATTAATCAAATAGTAACCATGCACAGACGTGTCCAATTGTCCATGTCGGTTCGTGTAATATAAAATACTAGCTGTAGGTTCGATATGTTTTTTCTAAATATGCTCCGCTCCTATTGGCCTCAGCGTGATGTTGTATTGTATTGTAGCCTAAAACCTTCCTGGATTAATGGGCTATCCAAAGCAAAAAGAACTTTTCAAATCGGACCAGTAGTTCCTGAGATTAGTGCGTTCAAACAAATAAAAAAACAAACTCTTCAGCTTTATATAATTAGTATAGATTTTGATTTGATTTGTTACTCAGGAACCAAAAACAGAAGTCATAGTTTATTATGTTAGTAATATATTATAGCACATTAACAATTAACTAATAATTTAATAGGTCATACAAAATATATATTTTATTATATATGTAAATATAACATCCATAACGAAGCAAAAAATGCTTTGTTTTAGGTAACTAATGCATTAATTTGTAAAAATCATACAGCCAAAGATATTAAGAAATTTAGATACTTGTTACATTAATACCGCGTCAGATTAATGTAAAACCCAAGGACGCCGATAAATAGATAAAATACAATAATGATAGTGCAAATTTTTTCAAGCAAATATCGCCAGAAAAGCTCAATAAAGATTCTTTAGGATCAAATTCTGAAAAATTGGAAACATTTTCTATAGCAAAAATATCTTGACAGCAAAAAGTTTGAAACTTTTCACACTGATATAATAATTTTACTCACAATTAGATTCTATGAAGCCATTATGTTCGTAACTTTTGTTATAGTATAAAAACAACTCGCAATCAGCCCATAATTTTCCCACTGTTGGGACACAGGTCTCTTCTCGGTGAGAAAGAGTGGTGGATGGTAAGCAGTGACGCAATCGTTGATGGTAAAGCGCGCTAGTTTATTAAGAACCTATTTAGTCTGGCCTTGAAGACACTTACATAAATTGTAGTCAGACAGAAACACCGCCGCTGGCAAATTGTTCCAGTCCCTCGATGTACGTGGTATAAAAGACGAGGCGGAAATAGTTTATTTAAGTATTTATTTAAACCTACCATCTAATCTCCTCACCACCCGAGGCTGACTGGTAGAGAACGCCTAAGTTCGCCACTGTACAGTTCATATGCGAAAGAATAAATAAATAAATAAATCAATTAATCATGACGACAGTAATATTGGATAAGTTAATACGGCCTCTGATTAGGTTTCTATCAAGTTATAAAAATAAAATCTATTGAAACCAGCTCTCTCTTTCAACTCCAAACCAAATCAACCAGTACGGATTCAAACCATACAAATAAAAGTCGAAATTAGGAAAAAGGCCGAAGGTTTCTTTAGTTTAATCTGAATAAATTTTTACTAAACTGAGTAATTTCCGTTCATTTTGATCGTGAAGCTTTGATCTGATGATATAAAAGACTAAGTTTTTCACTTCAATAGTCTTCGTTCTGTACTAATTTAGACCGGCGATTTCGCCCGCATGGATGTCGAGAAAATACATCGTCTTCCACATCCCGTTGCATTCTTTGCTGTTACTTAGTTTTCGCTGTTGGTTCTTTCTTAGTTTTATCTTTTCTATGGGGCTAAACAGGTGTCCAGTTTCAATTCACTTTTTCAAGAACTGAGTTAGCAAATGGAAACATATTTTTATTAGGTAAATCTGTTTTGTTTCAGAGAATAGTGGGTTAAATTTAAAAAAAAAACTATTCAGAAGGCTAATTCCAATTTAATCGTACGCGACAATCAATGTCAAAAACTTGTCTAAAATGTAGGGAAATTAGAGGTATTTTGATAGATAGAGACTGAGATCAGCGAGGTAATTGCATAACGCATTATCAGTAGCAATGGCCTTAATTTTGACAGTTCAACAGCATTCACTGCGTTGTTTACGTTGGCAGAGCAGATAATTTTTCCGAATATATGGAGTAATGGATTAGCAATCAAAATCAAAAGTCATTTATTCAAATTAGGCTGAGAATCAGCACTTTTTTAACGTCAATATTACATAAAACAGCCCCCCAAAACGCCCACCAATCGACACTTCCTAGTGCTTTCGCTGGGATGAAGAAGTGGCGGAACATACTCCCCAGCACTCAGCAGCACAATGTCTCTTCATTTAACAAAAACACACATGACTTTATACAATACTATGTATCAGATGAATACAAGAAAATACAACAACAATGAAATTATTTACCATCCAGCCAGCTACTACGCCAAAATACCAGCAAAGGTAAATTTTAGGTAGGTACTGGAATAATTTGCCAGGGGCGTTGTTTTCGTTTGACTACAATTTAAGTGTCTTCAAGGTTAGAGTGAATAGGCTCTTAATAAACTAGCGCGTTTTACCATCAACGATTGCATCACTGGTTACCATCATTAATATTATATACATATAAAAAAAAACTATAACCGACTAGTGACGGTGTTAACAAAACTTGTTAAGAACTTGTCTTAGACTTAATATCAATATTGTTGTTTTATAGGCGGTACGTGAGAATGGGTAACTATATAAGAGGCTCGTATCGTGACGTCATAAAATACAAGTTAGAACACTCACAGGGGCTGGTAACTTTACGTAAACTCCTGAAGAGAAGTTATTGGTTAATAATCTTTAGTTGTTGAAGATATTAAACTAAGTATTAATATTTAGGTAGGTTTGGCTGCCCATTTTGATGTTACTATTAGCCCAGATTATCCCACAGCTGGGCATAAATCTCTCTCTATGACTTCCAGCCATAAACCTCTCTCTATGACTTCCAGCTATATCGACCCAGGGCTAAAGTGAACCACTTTTAGTTTGATTTGTCCACCTCGTCCCGTCATCTTCTACTGTATCTGCTGCGACGCCTTGTAGCTGTGTCAAGGCTCCACGTAGTTATTTTGGCAAAAAGCTCATTGGGCTTACGACAGACGTAGTCAGCACTGTCCTACATCAGCTTAGTGGCTTTTTGAGCAACGTCAGTGACCATCTTTTTTTGGTCTGAATGGGAAATTATAAAATGGTGATGTTTGGTGGGTCAGACTTGATGAAGGCGGAGGACGGGACCTTGTGACGCAACCTTTTATAGTTGCCCCGTGCAGGTCATCGTGGACTTTGACAATAGTGTGGGTGAGAGAAGCTTATGTCTATCAGTGGGATGCAGTAGGGTCGAGTCGACGGGTAGACTGCCTTGCAAAAGTCTTACAGAGTGCAGCTGTTATTAGTCAGAAAGCACAAGCAGGTGAGGCATCGTTTGCCGGATGTTTTATATTACTTTTATACAGTATGTTAAGAAAACCCTGTCCGATCCGTGAAGGTGTTGTTAGGTATCGCTAACTGATTCTACTAATGCATAAAAAACCGGGCTAAACTTAAAAAAAAACTCCCTAAAAAATAAATATTATTTCGCAAAAAAAGAGGTAACTTAATAAATGTGCATGACGCACCCTTCCGCGGGCGGCGGGCGGCACGTGGTCGCATCGCTATTCGCTCATAATAATACCGGTGTTGTCACTTTTTAAAAATTACCAAATTTCGGGGAAGTTTTAATTAATTCGCGGGAAAAAAAGATTATTTCAAAATTCATTTGTATTGGTACTATGATGATTACGTAAAACTTTATATTATATTTGGTCATGTGTTTACCTAACTTTTATTATCATTATGGGTCGGACAGGGTTTTCTTAACATACTGTATATATATTTTTTTTTGTAATAATTATAAACTAGCGCTTGACCGCAATCCCGCCTGATGGTAAGCAGTGATGCGAAGGTAAAGCGCGCTAGTTTATTAAGAGTCTATTCACAGCAGGCGCGTGCGCTCCTTACAAGCAGAAAAGCTCTGCATACCCTAATAGTCTTCTAAAATTATAATATACTGTAAAATAATTTATATACTACAAAGTTAAAACTAAAAGACTTTGTTAATCAGTTATTGATAACACTGCCATCTATTGGGCCTAGTGGCTAGTGCTAACGAGACACATTAGTTGCCTTAGGCGCGACACCCACGCCTCTTACGGCGTAAGCATAAACAAAATGTGCCTCTTCCGTATCTGTCTGTGTATAAAATTATTTGCTTGTGTGCCTAAACTGTTGTGTACGTGTGCGTGAAATTTCTTTGGGTTTAAAGCCCATGATAAGCACAGCTTCTAATAATGCGACGAATTTAAGAAGTTCAGAAATATAGCATGATTGTTGTTCGTTCAAATACCTTTTTATTTTAGCAGCTTATGTTGTTTCATTATTGGTGTTTTTGGGTTAAATATGTATTGATTGTTTTAAGCGGAATTGAATATTCATTTATTTTAGAGTTTTTGGTTTAACACAAAAGAAAGGTTGTCTTTATAAAAAGTATTATGATAATTATATGTGGTTAGCAGGTTGTGTAGTGTGTACAAATAAATTGTTTTGTTTCTCGTATAGGTATATTATTTTAAAACACGGCTTTGACAGTTCGACGTTATAAAAACTTAAAAGACCTTAAGTTTTTCAACCTACTTGCTTTTGAATTTCAATACTATACTTTATGTTGTAATAATTTTCCTGAAGTTTACAAATTAGCAAAATTTAATAGTTATGATTCCAATGAGTAGTGCATTACGCATATTTATGAAAAGCCAAAGCAGACTCATAGATTTGTCTATCTGTCCATTTTAAAAGAACTTTTAGCGATTTCAAAACGATCTTATATATATTTGATTTTTACAGAGTTATTTAAAAATAGATAGGCGCGTTGATTTAATTTATAGATAGTGAAATATTTTTTTTAGTTTTTTGAGAAATAAATTATTACTTATTTACAGTTGAGTTAGTAATACCATTTCATTGTATTTTGACAGCCTACATGGCGTAGCGGTAGCGAACGCGGCCGTTGCGTAAGGAGGCGCGGGTTCGATCCTCGCGCAGTGTAAGTATTTGTATGCATGAATATGAATATTTGCACTGGTCTGGTCGTATCTCGGAAAGCACGTTAAGCCGTTGGTTTCGGTTGCCATGCGAACATCTAGTGGCAGTCGTTACGGGTTGTTGGAGCCCACATAAGTCCAACAATTGGTCTAACTTCAATGCTTCGATATTGCCTTCGCGTTGTGGAGGTCAGACGGCAGTCGCTTCACGGAAATTGTCGAAATTTCGCCAAAATCAGCAATTAGACTGGAAAAGCGGACCCCAGATTCCAAAGCTTTGGATGCGACTGGTATTAACCCTGAGATGATGATGATTTCATTGTATTCATTTGGGCAAATAAAAAATACCTAATACCCCACGTATATCATTTATTTGACTTGTTCTTATCATCAATCACATACTTAGATGTTCATTGTAGCCACGCACAAACATCAATTCAATGTTGACATGCGAAAAAGTAGGTACGCGACTATGTTAAATTGAAACTACGTCTAAGTTACGTTTTTTAAGTTTTACCATATATAAGCACAGAGATTTGGATAGTAGGTATATTTATGCATACCCCCAATAAAATCTTTGTGCACGCCCCTGATTCACAGTCACACATCGCAACACAACTGCTCAGACCCGTCCTCCGTACGGCTTCACCAGACATCATGCCGGAACACGACAAACCGCTTGTCGGCAAGACTTTGTCTGGTGGGTGGTAATTTCTGCCGGCGGCCGATATTCAAATCTGAAATAACTTTCTGATGACTAAATAAATATTTGTTGGACTGAACTCGATTTTGAGTCAACGGATTGCAATGAAAATTAATTTAGGTCAATGTTTCCTTTATGTTTTTATACCCTATAATCGATGTAGTTAAATATATTTACTATGAATAGTATATACCAAAATTCTCGACGAATATGTATGTATAATATAAATTATAACTAAAACAAACCGACCAAGTGCGTGTCGGACTCACGCACAAAGGGTTCCGTACCATTGATTTATGAAATTAAAGGATTTAAGTTATTTGTATGAAAGATGACGCGGTAATAAGCGGTTTACGATTTATGAGGTATTAAAAAAAAACTACTTACTAGATCTCGTTCAAAACAATATTCGTTGGTAGTTTTTATAGTAACTGTGCGTTACGTCATATGTTTTTGTAGATTTTTCATTTTCTTATTGTGGAAGTTAGAGGGGGGGGGGGGGGGAGACCAACTTTTTTCCACTTTGGAAGTGTCTGTCACGCAAACTATTTGGTTTAGAAACCTCGATATCATTTTTGAAGACCTATTCATAGATAACCCACACGTAGGTTTGATGAAAAACAAAAATTGAGTTTCAGTTCTAAGTATGGGGAGTCCCCAATATTTTTTTTTTGTATCAAAATTTAATGCGGTTCACAGAATACATCTACCTACCAAGTTTCAACAGTATGCCTCTTATAGTTTCGGAAAAAAATGGCTGTGACATACGGACGGACAGACAGACATGACGAATCTATAAGGGTTCTGAATCTGTAAGGGGTTTTTTGCCATTTGGCTACGGAACCCTAAAAAGGGTATTTTTTGTGGGTTTTCTTATTTCTTAAGTCTTTAATTAATAATGTAGTTAAGGCCAAACGTGTCTCGTTTGCCAAAATCAAAGTAAAATTGTTTATTTCAAATAGCAAGGTACTTTTGAATGTCAATATATGATAATAGAGTATAATATAGAACTTGGAGTGTATATACAGTAGTTACAAGGGCATAGATAATCAAAAGTATACAGGGTGTATCTGACATCGTAACGCAAACTTCATAAAAAGGCTAGACCGCATGCCACTAATAAAATTATGATAGTCATTTATGTCGTTAATGAACGGTTACAGAAATAACAGTGTTTAAAAAAGTGTCGGCTCGGCCCTTGAACGTTGCAAGCGTGCCGCCGTGCGGGTTCGAGTTTTGTTTTCTTTGCGCTTTTTAGTGTAATTAGCGAATTAATTAATTTTTACTTTAAAATCTTATTGGGTTATAAAAGTATAGCAATTATGAACGGTCTAAAGTGAAAAAAAACTACATATATTTTTTTTTCAAATCATGAAAAAGCCGACGCAAAATTTCACCTGTGGGGGGTTCAGAATCATGTACTGGATCCAAGGTACTCGTTTGTACGTCGATGTCAGATACACCCTTTATAAATAGCCTGTCAAAATCTTATGGTTTCTTTTTACATTTTATTTGAAATTATAAATTAGTGCTTTACTCCGATCCCGCCTGATGGTAAGCAGTGAGGCAATCGTTAATTGTAAAGCGCGCTAGTTTATTAAGAGCCTATTAAATCAAAAAAACTTAGTAAATAGGAAGGAAGGCGGCAGTTGAGCGAGGTGATGCAATATATTAAACCTGACAACACGACCAACGTTGCTGCGCCAGAGGGAGATTGATATGGAGACCCTCCACGACCAAACAACACAACAACATTTGGCGCATCGTACCCGGTACACATCGTAACACAACTTTCAAATTAATGTCACTGTCAAATTGACTTAATAGACATTGTTCTAAAACTGATATTTGTTTGACTTTTACTTTAAGGTCATCTTGATTAACATCCACAGCCCATATTTGTTCACAACAGAGCATAGAGGTTGGCATGTGTCATATCCCACGCTCCTTGCCAGGCTCATCCAAGTTCTACCCGTGATGGCAACAATACAACCCGCCCATCTCTTCTAACCCTCAAAAAACAAGCTTATTGATTTATACTAAGGTCGACTCATTTCAAATTAAAATCATATTACCCACGCAATACATTTACATACACAACTTTTTCAATTTAAGGCATATTTATAAGTTTTACAAGGAGCCTAACTTAAAGTTAGTCATTATAACTTAGAACTCAGTCGCGAACTTTCGATCCTTGTAATAAATGTTTACGAGATTTATTTTCTAATACGTATTAATTGGTTCTTGGAGTTGGCTTGTGGCGTGAAATTAGCCGCACGGGTCGATAAATCATGTATTTTTTTATTAATTATAAACTGGTGCTTGACCGCAACTCCGCTTGATGGTAAGCAGTGTTGCAATCGTGGATGGTAAAGCGCGCTAGTTTATTAAGAACCTATTCACTCTAGCCTTGAAGACACTTAAATTGTCACTTAAAGTCCGACGGAAATACCGCCGCTGGCAAATTGTTCCAGCCCCGTTGTTATCTATGATTGCAGCGATTGTATCATGGATGGGTGAATGTCTTTACATACCAAGACCCCTCCATGCCACGCAAAACATGTTGAGCCATTGGGCTTGTTGGGCTATCGTCTTTAACAATCGTTACGAGTAGCCAGCTAACGGTGAAGGACCACATCGTGAGGAAACCAGCATGTCCAGAGGCAAAAACTTCGAAGGCATGTGACAGCTATCAACCCACACTGGGCCCGCGTGATAGCTTATACTTTTTGGCTAATTTATTTGCTTACCTGTTATGTTCAATATCTGTCGGTATTTTAGTGTATCTGCTTTAGTATATTGTAGAAATAATATTTGCACCAACGACAGTACTATTTGTGGTTCGGAAGAATCTGCGCATTCTTTGGTTGCCTGGAAGAGATCGCTTTAGAAATAAGGCCGCCCATTGTATGTTTTTGTGTTGAATGTAATCTGTTCGATGTTTGATTGATGTACAATAAGGAATATACCTATAAATAAATAAATTTCGGTCCATTCCCTCTCACCTAGAGGAGTCCTGTATCTTAGGAGCGTGAACATTATAGAATGATTATGTTATGTCACGGGTAGCCCGAAGTCTGAAAGTCTTACGGGATGAGGATCGTATTATTGTTATCGTATTATCTAGTAACTGGGTTGTAGTGATCAGATAGGCAGTCGATCCCTGTTAAATACTCTTATCCAGAATGGCTACCATGACTTTTCATTAAGAGACTCGGTCATACGCATCGTATGCGGTTAGTGCTCACATTAGTTGAGAGTTCTTACAACCTTGAGGCGGGTCAATCGATGAGTCAAACGCGATCCAAACCGATTTTCGAGTCGTCGTAATGAAAACTCATCAACCACACAGCTTCATTAGTTACACTGGAAGCTGAGCCTAACATATCTGGGAAAAGGGCTAGCCAGGATGATGATCTTCTTGTCTAGCTCTGTTTGGGTTTGTAGCTTTATTCTGGTGTTGATGAAACCGTTAGCTCTGTTTGGTCCTTGTCCTTGTAGATGGAATCTCAGTCTTCAAGTTTCTGTAGATTCCATTAATTTAACTACGAATGGCAGCCCACAGACTCGCAGCCCACGTAGGTATGACTTCAGCGTCTACGCTGATCGACAAACTTTGTTCTTATATAGTGATTAAATCACTGCTTTCCATCAAGGCTGGGTCGCAGTCAAGCTCCAGTTGATAACATTAAATATATAGCTGCCATATGGAAAATAATTTCATTGTTGTTGTATTTTCTTGAGTTCATTGGTGTACATAGTATTGTATAAAGTCATGTATTTTTTCTAAATGAACGGACAGCTATGCTGTTGGGAAGTTTGTTCAGCCACTTCTTCCCAGTGAAAGCACAAGGAAGTGACGAAGGGCGGGCGTTTTGGGAGGGCTGTCTTATGTAATATTGACGTTCAAGAAGTGCTGATTATCAGCCTAATTTGAATAAATGACTTTTGAAAAAAGAAAGAATATGTACAAGTACATTTGAATGAACGCAATATTATGTTGGATAGTGTACAAGTTACATCCGGAGTCGTTTATTATACGGACCTTGTAGTAACTAGAACCAATTTTCGTGCGTTCAGGCGCTTTTGCCATACCTATTATTGGAATCAATTGTAACAGCACACACCTACTTAGGACCCATTAACTTAATCAAATTTTATTCCGTGGTGCTTGACAATCTGGGCTTCTCCCAATTGCAATAATGTCCCTTTGTGCCGATTGGCCTAGTTCTGTTCTGTCTCCTGCTTGTTATGGAGGGAAGTGGAAAAAAATATCTTTTTTCTTACTTCTCCGCTATTCTTTTCTGATTAATTTCGTTGCGGGTCCCAAGACTGTTGAATCGTTTCTCCGGGACTCGTCGAGCTTCATTGCTCGGCGTTTTTCTGGCGGTCTCCACTGTTGATTCTGGCTTTCAGGAGTTGCAGTGCAGCACATTTATTAATTCAACAAAACACTGATGAACTAGGACGAGTCATACACTTACAAATGTCATGAAGGACGAAAATCACGTAGTCATAATAAAGAACAGTGGGGAACATTCAAATATTTGCGAAGTGGCTTTTACATAATATACTGAGCAACTTTCAGCTGTTATTCGTTAACTTTTCTGCAAACTAAAGTGAAACTTATGCATTCATGGTGCAAATGGAGCCCATAAATTTTGTTTGCTACATTATCATGCCGTGTTCTTAATGCATGTATGAGACTTGCGTAACACACTTTCTTTTACTATCTGAAGGAGATTCCTAATCTATTGAATCATATGTTTGAAAAATACGTCTGGCTCATAGCGTAAATAACGTAATGAATGTTGTTGTTTTTCATATCAGAGCGGTACCAAAGATTTTAGGCGTACAAAAAGAGCTAGTTTTTTTTTATTTGAACTCTTCAGTCTTTAGACTTGAAATATTATTATAATGTTTAACATCACGCTATAATACTTTGGAACTGAGAAATTATTTCGTAGCGTTGACAATTTCTGTCCAAAGGCAAAAGGCTAATTAGGTGCGTTGGGGTAAGATCGGCGCTGGGGTAAGAATGTACAAATCAAATATCCCATTTATTTGGGTATATATTTAATGCTAGCTAAATGTAGCTCGGTCTTACCCCAGCGTCGATCTTACCCCAACGCACTTTATACAATATGTAATAAAAGTCCTCTAGATACTCTAAAGCACTAAAGTTAAAAGCTGGGTTAGAATCATTAAACATACAAGTAGTTATTTTCTTGCACGAATGCGATGCACACAAGTAGTTATTTTTCGACTCAGCAATCTGACTCTGTATTTTTGTATTCGTTTTGATTATTGTTGTTGTTCAAATTGTCTTAGTAATATGATTTCTGTGGAGCAAGTCATTGAAAACCACAATCTACTGCATGAATAAAGCTTATCGACTTTTGTTCCATCGCTCAACCATTTCTATTGATTATACGAGTACATATGTAGTCTTCAGTAGAAAATTGGTTTTTGATACGAGGATGAAGACCATAACACACAACTAGAGTTTATTTGACTGAGCCTCGATATTGCCAATATCCAATCGTAGTTTTTGTTTGACGGTTTGTTTTTTTACTAGCGTAACTCTCCCACTACTGGGAAAGGGCCTCCCGATTTTTTTTCCCGTGCCAAGTCGAGTCAGATCTGTGGACGTTTTGATGGAATGAATCAGATTAATATTATAAACTCGAAAAATTGTGTGTGTTTATGTGTGATTATCACTTCTTCACGCTCAAACGGCTAGATGGATTTAGATGAAATTTATCAAACCGTTAATTAATAATCACGTTTAATCCCCGGTTGCCATAGGAACATCTCGTGGCAGTCGTTACAGGTTGTTGGAGCCCTCAAAAGTCCAACATTTTTTTTAATAATAATTATAAACTAGCGCTTGACCGCAGTCGCTTTACGCAAAATATCAAGGTTTAGCCAAAATCAGCAGTTAGACTGGTAAAGCGGACCCCAGACTCCAAAGCTGAAAAAGCTACGGATGTGACTGGGATTAACGCTGAGACGATGATGATTCTCACAGGATCGAAACATATTCGGGGTAAACCGGGACGCGTAGGTAGTTTGAGGATTAACAATTTACATAGTAAAATATGCTGACAGGCTTAGATTATACCAAAGGAATACGCTAAAAGGTATCGACTTATGTGTGGTCGCAGATTTAAACTCAATCTAGTGTTTTCATCATCATTAATCTCTTTATCGTCCCGCTGTTGGGCACAGGTCTCCTCTCATACTGAGAAAAATTGAGCGCAATCACCAATCTTGCTCAATGTGGGTTGGCGATTTCAGATTTAAAGTCCAGGTTTCCTCACGATGTTTTCCTGCACCTTGTAATTAGTCATTCGTGTCCAAGATATACTTAGAAAGTACAGATAACTAAGAATGTAGCGCTTTGTTTAGCGAAAAACGGCGAAGGAGAAAACCAGCACATCCTAGAAGAAAAAGAAATCGCAGACATTTGAAAGCTATCAAAATTCGCGTGGTGTATTAATACACCACGCGAATTTTGATAGCTTTCAAATGCTTTCGGAGTGTTGATGGGCCGAGCTAGTGCAGTGCTTCCGGCATGTTTGCGGAGGCGCGAATAGATGGCTTTCACGCTATCTTGCGCCAGCGTTGCGCTTCTATTATGTGCAGGGTACACACTACTCTCAACAGCATCCTGAAAACTGCTGCTTATAGGTGGGCCAATCCAATACCGGGACATCGGATACGACTACGGACTACATGCCACTGTGGCAAAGTAATAAACAGTTTCTGTTATTTTTCTTGTAGATGTAAGGCCGGGCATACACGGGCTGCTGGAAGCAGTCAGGATTGACTACTTCAAGCTGCGTCTGCATAGTAAACTACTGCCTTCTACGTACGGGCATACACAAACAGCTCGAGCAGTTACAATTACTGCTTTTGGCTGTTGACGGCATGGTGAAATTTCATCGCGGGGTTTAGCAGTTGCCAGGCATAACTGACTGCTCGAGCTGTCAGCAGCAAAATGCCACCTGTCTACTTTGGATTCAGTGGAGAAACCTGCGAAGAGGCTAATTGGCGATCCAGATTTAGCACAAAACGGTCTCCAAAGCCTGGAGCACAGACAAAGTGTAGCCAGCCTGTTGGTGTTCTATAAGATGAATTTTTGAGAGTGTGGGAGGGAATGGAGTGGGGAGGCTTTATACGAAGGCTCAAAGTCACTCAAAGGGCAATGGAGAGGGCTATGCTTGGGGTTTCACTGCGCGATCGAATCAGGAATGAGGAGATCCGCAGCAGGACGAGAGTAACCGACATAGCCCGAAGAATTGCAACACTAAAGTGGCAGTGGGTTGGACACATTGCCCATAGGACCGATGCCCGATGGCGCCGACGGGTACTTGAGTGGCGACCACGCACCGGAAGACGTAGCGTGGGTAGGCCCTCGACAAGGTGGACCGACGACATTGTGAAGGTTGCGGGAAACCGCTGGATGCGGGAGTCGCAGGACCGGTCGTCGTGGAGAGCCTTGGGGGAGGCCATGTCCAGCAGTGGACGTCTTTCGGCTGAAAATGATGGGAGGGAATTGCATGATGTGACAACGATGGCCGTACGACCCGTTGTACGGCGAGTTAAACTCGGAAATTCCAACCTTACGTTGTTGACACCACAACGATCCGAACGAAGCTTTTCGCCTCGTCTTTTATACAGCGTACATTCAGGGACTGGAATAATTTGTCAGCGGCGGTGTTTCCGTCGGATAACAATTTGAGTGTCTTCAAGGCTCTTAATAAACTAGCACGCTTTACCATCAACGATTGCATCACTGCTTGCCATCAGGTGGGATTGCCGTCAAGCACTAGTTTATAATTGATAAAAAAAAATGTAGGACATTCCTCACAATGTTTTAGTTTGCCGTTCTGAGAACAGTATTTAGGCGTTGCGGGCTGGCTGCCCAAGATTAGACTCGGCTTGAATTTGATATTGCTCCTAAACTGTAAACATTACTTTAATCCAATTTGAGCTTCATGAACATTGGGGCACTTATTTCTTAATCTTAGGATTATTATCTCAATATAATGTCTGAAGCCCAGCCAACAGATGTTCATATACATAAATGATAATGAACCATTAACAAACAATTTTACCCACAGTAAGAGTAGGTATATCTCAGTATTAACTGTTCCTGTGACTTCATTTATGTGGAATGTTATTATCCAACGCCCAATTCAACCCTTCAATTATCTTCCAAGTGGTGGATATTCTTGGGATCGTGTCGCGCCTATATCTGTTTTAGCTTTAGAACTAGTTCCTGAGAATACTTGTGGCAATACAACCTTGCGCATAAATTCTTTGGATGGTGTCAATTTTTACCCCTCCGTGCCTCGGAAAGTATTTTTAATGCTTTTGGCCTGTTGTCCTGGACGTTTTGTGAGTCTTTGACACTCGTGATAACCCTTCTTGATACGTAAATATGTTCACCCATCCACGAACCAGCCACGGCAAGCGTAGGTTTACCTTATTGATAGAAGCATGCGGTTCATCATCATCATCAACCGTTTTATCGTCCCACTGCTGGGCACAGGTCTCCTGTCATACAGAGAAGGATTGAGCGTAATCATCACGCTTGCTCCATGCGGGTTGGTGATTTCAGACTTTGAAAGTCCAGGTTTCCTCAAAATGTTTTCCTTCACCTTGCAATCAGTCATTGTTGTCCAAGATATACTTGAAAGTACATATAGAAAAGTTGGTACTTGCCTGACCTGGAATCGAACCCGCACACTCACACTTGAGAGGCTGGTGTTTTAACCACCATGCGGTTGTTAGATAGTAATCATTACGTTTTTACTGATCTTCACAAAAACAAACTTGTTTCCTACACGTGCCACTAAAAACAAAAGAACCTGTTAGTAATCTGAACCAGTCCAGCGGAATGAATCACTATCAAAGTATTCATTCCCCTGATCTATTGCTAGATAGGGGGGCACTGACCTTTGTAGAGGAGATTGAAAGACTTATAGCTAATGAATGAGGCTTTTATTAACGTTATCCTTATCCGGAGAAAAACGTTTTGAAATGTTGTTTTGGTAATCTCATTTTAAAGCTTTGTTTATTCACTGGTTACTGATTTAAATAAATCCAAAATTCTAAATCTTAGGTAATGTAATCTGAAGATGTACCTTCACATTACTACTTGAAATAAAGAATTTTAATAGATCTTTGAGGCCTGGCGGCAACAAATTTCAGGCAGCCGAAGTTGGTAATAAATGAATTGAAACTTATAAACAAGAGGTGTTTTTTTCTAAAGCCAGTAACAGTTGGTTTTTGGTTTGCTTGTGTTCAAATCAAACCCACGACCTTTACGGCTCCTTTTGAACGAATCCAATCCCAAACGTTTGGCGACCCTTATAATATAATTATCTGTGACAACTTTAAGCCTCATAAAAAACATTAAGGTACGAAATATTTTCCTCCAATTTGCGAATAAAAAGAAAATATCGCCCTTTCAAGATAAACCATCGGAGCCTTTTCAGGTCATTATTTAAATCACTATATTAAAATTCCCCGGGCAAATTGTCTTACGATTTATAGAATGTCAGATTTATTTTAGCGCAAAATATCTGGGACGTGAAAATAGACCCAATTCGTGGGCTGAATGTAATGGTATATCAATGCCTGATTTGCATAGACATGTAGACTGTTGCTCGGATTATTGGACGCAAATATTATTATGCATTACTGGAATGCGAATTGTTACTTGGATTTTATGGTGCTAATACGAGACGTTTTAGAAATGAAGAGATCCGCTGGAATACCATATTTACTCCACACCACCACACCACACCACACCACATCACACCACACTGTGGTCACACACACTATTCCACACCATACCATTCCAAATTAGAATAATTACACAATATTCCTGTTACACACATAATCACATATTTAAATCAGTACATTTTTACGTTAAGTTTATTTATAGGTTTAAACCAGATAAACATTAGCTATTATAGGTTATTGTTAGCACACACACATTTTTTTTTATAAATTATAAACTAGCCCTTGACCGCAATCCCGCCTGATGGTAAGCAGTGACGCAATCGATGATGGTAAAGCGCACTAGTTTATTAAGAGCCTATTCACTCTAGCCTTGAATACACTGACATTGTAATCCGACGGGAACACCGCTGGCAAATTGTTCCAGTCCCTCGATGTACGCGGTATGAAAGAGGAGGCGAAACGCTTCGTCCGAATCGTAGTGGTGTCAACGACATAAGGGTGGAAACTCGCCGTGACCAAAAAGATCTGCTAGCGGATGGCTACGCAGATAACTTGTTGCCAATATGGGTAATGCGGTCGAAGCGAGCCTTCTTAAAGTCTTTATTGTTCACTAAGCTACAATAGAACACTGACTCCTAAGTCACAGGGCGCCCCTAGTTTAGGAAGCAGAGGTTTTCACTATTTGTACAGCCTTTATATTCCAAAAATATGCCTATATGAAATGTACTCATTTGTTATTGAGGTTTTCAGTATCAATAAGTTATTATTTATTTTTATTTTATTTAATATGCACATACATGGCACGCTGTAGTTTAAAACTGATTTACATCCGCCACTTCCTGCATCTAGTTCAGTTGGAAACCAGCGTCAGGCACTAATAGTCTGATAGTTTTGTTGAACTGGGCCTTTTTGGGGCAGCCGAGAGATGCACTTTTGGTTTTTTGTTAGTTGCTATCTGAAGTATGGATCTGGTGTATTGTGCGTTTTTAGTCTGTAATTAAGTAATCACAGTATTAGTTGTCATGGTTTTCATTTAAATAGTTCAACAACATTCATTGCGTTATTTCCTTTGTTAAGTAGATATATTATTGGAACTTAAAAGGCTATGGACTAGCAATATCATTGAAAATTCTTCAGATCGAGATGGTGCCGGTGCAAGGGGAATGTTTGGCTCAAATCAAATCAAATTTGTTTATTTCAAATTAAACATCGATTGGTGCTTTTGAATAGTCAATGTCGTTCAGTCCAAGAAAAGTGAAGCTAAATTGCACGTTCCAAAACGTATATCTCTATGGAGAAGAACGTGCAAGAAACTCCATGGACACACTTTTAAAACCATAGTATGGGTTACATTCCTTCGTTACATATTTCTTTACTTTTATCATGTGAGCAAAATGTATAAATATAAAAATTAATTAAAAGATAGAAAATGAATTAAGCCCACTGGCAGCTAAGAGATGCCCAGTCTCCACTGACGGCCCCCGTTCACGAGCATGACGCGCGCGTCAGCCCCACCTAGCTCAACCATTTTGAAGGGAACCAAATGACTCAACAAAACGTGTCACCATCAGCAAGATATTTAAGTGAGCATGACAAACTCTCAACTGCAATCTAGCAGTGGATGTCTTTCAGTTTAAATGATGATGTTGAATACAGCAATTATTGCAATACTGAGTTGCGTCGTGAACTAACCACTATTTCAGGACTCTGGTAGGCAATACTTCTTGAGCCACTATTTCAGCAGTTTACAGCAGGTAGGCAATTCCTTCTTAATAGTTAACTTTGAAGCGGTTTTAAAATAGCACACATCGTTAACAGTTAATCCTTCCGAAGTTTCTCGACTGGAGAAACATTATAATTTAAACTCGGAAGCCTCGTCTTGTCGTTTTGCAGAAAACGTGCTGAGAGAGTTGTGATATAAAGTTGGAATCTTCTAAATACAGATGAATGTGTTATTAATTCGCATTAGCGAATGATTGTGTAATTCACGTGAACAAGATGTGTTTATGTAAATAACCCCCTCTCGGCGGAGCGGAAGGGTCTGTCAGACTTTTACTGACTAAAACCACCCGTGTTGCTTCACTCGCCTGTGCGCCAGGGCCACCTAACCCAGGAGGCGTCACGGTGTGATACACAACGTGCCGTCAACTCGGGCCCGCTCCTGCGATGGCCGAGAGTCCGATGTTGTCTCCCGACCAGGGAACCTATTACTATCCGTAAGCATGGAAGAATCACTAGGTATAGATAGTTTTAATTCAAAATCACAGCCGAGAGGACGCAGCGAGACGAGCGCTCCCTCCAACGGCCAGACGTGGGCGGTCGAGTAAACAGCTTAATTAACCAATAGGCTGCGATATATATATGAAGTGAGTTTGTTTGTCTGAAAGCACTAATCTCAGGTAGAAAATTTAGTGCTTTGCAATGGCCTTTCTATGTATTCTACTGTTCCTTCCATCTTGTCCGTTTATATTCAGTGTGTACATAATTGGATAAGTAAATAACTATACGTGTACTCTCGCTGTGTTTTATCGGAGATCCTGGGGCTTCAACGCGCACTCTAATGAAAACCCCCGCAGGGCTTTACTTAAAGAAAACGTCAGCTACAATCGGGGCTTACCTTTAATAATTTCCCCCTCAACATTAAAGGAACGTTACTAAAGACTCCTATCAGAAGCAGATGTCAATGCTTTGGAATGATTTGACAACCAATCTTATTGTAATGTGATTCCCATCTAAGAATAAAACAAAATCTTAAGCCTCCGGGGTTCAACATGGTCGGAGGTAAATACAGTGGGGGCTGAACATGAACTAATCTATACTTCTATACTAATATATTAAGCTGAAGAGTTTGTTTGTTTGAACGCATTAATCTCTAGAACTACTGGTCCATTAGAAAAAATCTTTTTGCGTTGGATAGCCCATTAATCCAGGAAGACTTTAGGGTATATAACATTACCTACGCTGCGACTAATAGGAGAGGAGTTCTACGCGGGTGAAACCGCTAGGCGTAGCTAGTAATTATATAATAAAATTGATGCGGACAAAGTCGTGGACAGCTAGTCCTTAAGAAAACAGTTCCGTCCTATTATAAGAATTCCGAAAAGAAATTCTTTAAATTTTACCCACCTAGCCTTGTCCCAATAGGGTAGTTGAGTTGAAAAAAAAAACAAAATTAGTCCGTCAGTCAGATTTCCAAAAAATACTAGACACTTTTTTAGGGTTCCGTAGCCAAATGGCAAAAAACGGAACCCTTATAGATTCGTCATGTCTATCTGTCCGTCCGTATGTCACAGCCATTTTTTTCCAAAACTATAAGAGCTATACTGTAGAAACTTGGTAGGTAGATGTATTCTGTGAACCGCATTAAGATTAAGAACAAAAATAAAAAAAAAAGTAACAAATATTGGGGGCTCCCCATACTTAGAACTGAAACTCAATAATTTTTTTTTTATCGAACACATACGTGTGGTGGATAGGTCTATGGATAGGTCTTCAAAAATGATATTGATTGAATGATATTGAACTAAAATATTTTTTTTTCAAACCAGAATAGTTTGCGTGACAGCCGCTTCCAAAGTGGAAAAAAGTAGGTCCCCCCCCTCTAACTTCTAAAATAAGAAAATGTTTTGAACGAGATCTAGTAAGTAGTTTTTTTTAATACCTCGTAAATCGTAAACCGCTTATTACCTCGTAACCTTTCATACAAATAACTTAAATCCTTTAATTTCATAAATCAATGATACGGAACCCTTTGTGCGTGAGTCCGACACGCACTTGGCCGGTTTATTTTTTTTTATAATAACCAAAAATTTAAAACTCAAGTGACGTCACTGCAAGCTACATTTTTAGCGAGCAGTGACATCACCAGCCACTACTCCTGATCTTTGATGCCTTTTATATTTGTAATTTTTTATTGATTTGATAAAAAAATATATACGTTTACGTATCCAATATTTTTCTATAATCTGAATGAAATAGAATATTTTTTTTTACCCAGGAAACATCCCTATTATGTCGAGGTTTTGCAGTCGAACCAGATTCAGTTGAATGCGAGTATTGTACATAAGGCTGCCTGTCTAACCTCTAAAACTTCTGACTACCCGTAACGATTGTCAAATCTAAGAACATCAGCCGGGAACAAGAGCTTAACATATTTTCCAGCGCACGGAAGGGTCTTGGTATGTACTCTTAAAAAAGGTAAGTAATCAGCAGAACAATCGCCTTAAGCTAATAGTTCGATCTTTACGGCTGTGTTTACCTAGGTTTTTTCACAATTTGCAGTGACAGAATATACAGTATGTTAAGAAAACCCTGTCCGACCCGTGAAGGTGTTGTTAGGTATCGATAACTGATTCTACTTATGCATACAAAACCGGGCTAAACTTAAAAAAAAATCCCCCTAAAAATATAAATATTATTTCGCAAAAAGAGGTAACTTAAAAAATGCGCGTTAACCACCCTTCGCCTGCCGCCCGCGGGGGGCGGGCGGCAGGGCACGCGGCACGTGGTCGCATCGCTATTCGCTCATAATAATACCGGTGTTGTCACTTTTTAAAAATTACCAAACATCGGGGAAATTGGAATTAATTCGCGGGAAAAAAAGATTATTTCAAAATTCATTTGTATTGGTACTATGATGAATACGTAAAATTTTATATTATATTTGGTCATGTGTTTACCTAACCTTTATTATCTTTATGGGTCGGACAGGGTTTTCTTAACATACTGTATGTATATTGAAAAATACGCGATTTCGAGTCGCCAAAATTAAGTGGCAGTAAGGTTCTGAAGTGGCGGCCACGTACTGGAAGACACAGCGTAGGGATGCC
This sequence comes from Sesamia inferens, assembly GCA_037179545.1. Taxonomy (NCBI): domain Eukaryota; kingdom Metazoa; phylum Arthropoda; class Insecta; order Lepidoptera; family Noctuidae; genus Sesamia; species Sesamia inferens. The sequence continues at coordinate 5,710,610 of CM073935.1, read as the reverse complement.
CCCAACAAGGTGGACCGATGACCTGGTTAAGGTCGCGGAAAGCCGATGGATGCGAGCAGCACAAGATCGGTCATCGTGGTAAGTTTTGAGGGAGGCCTTAGTCCAGCAGTGGACCGCTATAGGCTTAAGAAGTAGAAGAAGAAAGATACGCGACTATTCGCGTCTGTAGTTATAATAACAAAGAATCACACGACGATTCCCGTCAGTGTAAGTATCAAGCTAGTTGATACAATCGTATCGTGGCGAGTGAATTTGGGCTTGAAACCTACACGCCATTTTTGGCCGTGAATTCGCCGTGTAGGCACAGTCATCAATGTTGTACAGATCATGTTGACAGATACTTTTTTTTTTTTTTATAAATTATAAACTAGCGCTTGACCGCAATCCCGCCTGATGGTAAGCAGTGATGCGATCGTTGATGGTAAAGCGCGCTAGTTTATTAAGAGCCTATTCACTCTAGCCTTGAAGACACTCAAATTGTAATGTGACGGAAACACCGACGCCGGCAAATTGTTCCAGTCCCTCGATGTACGCGGTATAAAGGAGGAAGCAAAACGCTTTGTCCTGATCGCAGTGGTGTCAACAACGTAAGGGTGGAAACTCGCCGTACGACGGGTCGTCCGATGATGGAACGGAGATGGCGGAATTAAATCATGCAATTCCGTTGCACACTCACCAGAATGCATCCTATAGAAGACCGAAAGGCTGGCTACTCTACGCCTGTGCTCCAGGCTTTGGAGACCGTTTCGAGCTAAGTCTGGGTCGCCAATCAGCCTCTTCGCACGCCTCTCCACCGAATCAAAAGTGGCAAAGTGACATTTCGCAGCACCAGCCCAAATGTGGCTGCAGTACTCCACACACGAGCGGACCTGTGCTTTGTATAAAATTAGAAGCTGCCCTGGTGTGAAGTACCGCCGGACCTTCGCGATGACGCCTAGTTTTCTGGCAGCCACCCTGGCTTTGGACTCAATGAACCGCCCAAAGTTAAGGCTCGAGGAAATCTCAACTCCCAAAAGCTGAAGGCGGTCGGTACACTCCAAGGATACATTCTGAAAAGTAGGAGCCAAGGTTAACGGGCTCCTTTTGGCGGTGAAAAGACACGCCTGTGTTTTGGCGGCATTGAATGCTACAAGATTGGCATTGCCCCATTCGAAGACTGCCTGCAGTGCAGCACTAGGAAGTGGTGAAACATGGGCGTTATGGAGGACCGTCTAAAGCTTCTTATTTATTTATTTATTTTTATTTTTTGGCTTCGCACGGTTTGTGCATTTAGCCAATGTCACGTAATTATGAATTATTCATTTCATGTCGAAAAAGACGGCGGCGTGGCCCGTCTTACTAGTGAGGTTTGGGGCAAACTCATGATGTGGCCACTATGCTGCGATATTTCACTGTTCTTTATGAACTATTTACTAAATGCACTTTTTACTACATAAATCACGCACTTTTATTTAGTAAACCATACTATAAATAATTTTAAAAGTCCAATGAAAAACGAGCGTGACACTCAGCTTGACTTTCCCGCCAAAACCCCCATAAAGCTTCTTATGTAATTTTGACATTAAAAAATTGCTGATTCTCAACCTTTTTTGATTTTGACATGTTTTACGCAAAGTTTATATGTCATACCGTGCCGTGTAGGGGACGTAATCACTCGAGGGATCCTTCAATCCTTATATGTTTTATCAGCGTATGTAAACGGACCGTGGACAAACTATTTCAGATAGCTATGGATGGTTACAGAGTTATCACAACTCAAATACTGTCCACAACTTGGGTCTTAAACAAACAGTTATTTTATAGAACTAATATTTAGCTATGTGAATGTGTGTGGGTCGGTAATAGTTTTTATCCGTATCGGACATGTCCTTATATTTTTTACATTATGAACTAGTGATACGTCGTTGCTTTGCATGGTTTTTAAAAATAATTAGATGAATTTATCATCGATCTCGTGGTGAGGCGGGTGAAACCATAAGATACAATTAGGATCGATTTATTTGTCATGATGTACGTAATTTTTTTTATTTTATTTTACAAGTTTGTATTCCGCTAAACCAATTAGCGGAATATAGACATAAAATTAACAAGCAAGCTACTGAGAGTACGATGTTTTACGAAGAAAAGCGGATTATAAAATTCGTACAATCTGCCCGGGTTACACGAGGTTCTTTTTGAAGGTTGGCAAGACACGTCACGTTGCCGTGTAAAACTTGATTGACACCCGTCACCTCACGAATCACTCTATCGGTGAACTGTAGGGTAATTACGTAACACACTATTAGTAGCAACTAGTATCATTTTGACAGTTCAACGACATTCATTGCGTTATTTAGGTTGTTGAGCAGACATTTCGAACACACGGAGCAATGGATTAATTAGTATTAGGCTTCAAAATTATTCCAACTGATGGCAATAGCGTGTTACTCGATTATGGTGCTGGTCCTTTTTGGTGCAGCCACGAGGTACACTCCCTACCATTTTCTTACGTCGGATTTGATACTTACACTTTATTTTTATGTAATACTTTCTGACATCATTACTTATATTTTATTTGCTCCTGTGTGATGTTTATTAATTAGATGTTTATATTTATTCAAACTAGTATAGATCACTTTACGTACATATTTATTGTATAATCTATGTAAATAGTACACTGTAGATTACCTACATTACTTTTCTTTGCTTCCCCTTAGTATTCCATCCAAAGGTTGTCTGTAAGATCGCTCTTAGCGATAAAACCGCCCATTGCGTCACCCTTTGTAAAATAATTATATTTATGTTCTGGATATTATTTGGTGTACATAATAAAGAGTATTCTATTCTGATGTATTTTTATTTTAAGTGTATTGTGTGTGTTTTAGTCTGTGCTAAATAAATGTATTTTCTTTCTTTCTTTCATAAGACAGCTAAGTAAGCTAACCAATTAGTCACTCTAGTCTCGTGTATACAGAACTATCTTCTACTGATTAATGATAGTAAGCCAGTAATAATCATAATAATAACAGTAAATTCATTTATTCCATATTTCTACATGTTTCAAATGTTGTTAGTAGTTTGTTAATTAACAGGTTTTCTTAAGTTATATTAGTAATATTTGTATCTGAGGCTGACATATGGTCTCTGTAAGAGTAAAGGCCTCCTCCGTCTACTTCCACAGCTCTCTCTCTCTACTAAATTTTATCCAATCATTTCCTACTACTTGGATAATAACTTCATTTCACCGTCTCATTGGTCTTCCAACACTTCATTTTCCTGATGGACCTTTCTATCGCGTGGTTTCGATGGTCCACCTTTTATCTGCAGTCTGGCCTATTTCCACTTAAGTGTGAGTGCATGTTTAAGAGCATCTGTAAGTCAGTGTGCCAGTATGGTAGTAGAATTGGATGAGATTATGGGCTAGTAATGCTACCTCTCATCGATATTATTACCCTGGATAGTGTACTCGACTCTTATGGCCGGCGCAGATAGAACCCTATTGGATCACTACTCATAGATATTGTATACCACTTATGCATGGTCACACCTACATAAAAAATATAAATATATGTCCTTGATATGTATATACCCTTTTACGTTGAACGTTATATACTCCTCCCGGCAAAAGGGTCCCATACACTTCAGTCCGCTTGCAGTCTCTGGTCCTAACGAGCGGCTTGCCGTCCAAGGTCTGCATAGCTCACTCATTATAGCGATTATTGCCGGCCGGCAATGGTTGAACAAAGGCTCTGAGTCTACACACTAGCAGGCGGCAGTCGACAGTTTCACACGTTCATCATGGACGGTCCGGCCGATATCTGTCGACGCAGGCCTGTGACGACAAGCGGCCACATACTTTGGGTTAGCAATGACCGTCGATACGAAATCGTCAGGGGAACTGCGTGTCTGTGATCTTTTCCGGTTAACTGACAGGTTGATGTCCGCCGGCGAACTGTTAACATATGTAGTATTTAGGATTATGAACCTACTCCTTTTGTTGTCCATTAATACCTAGCCGATGTAATAATAATACCTATTTGTTTATTATTTGAACAAGTAACATTACAATTTTGTGATTGGAACCTCCTTTTAAGCAGAAAAGCCTGTTTTAGAAGACTGTACTCTTCCGTAGCTTAAGAAGTTTCATTAAAGTACTTGTTTTATACAAAACTGACGTAAATAATAATAAAAAAGAGGATTAAAGCAACACACACGCAGGCATGCGAGTGGGAATGAGATTGCGTGCGAGTGTGAATTTGTGAGTGTGTGAATGTGACCACATATTAATCAGAATGTGTGCATAAGGTCATGAATGGTGCAAAGATTTGGTAGATATTGGGTACCTATGCGGTGTAACCAGGGCATAACATAAAAAAAAACACGTGACAACAATAGAAATCGTTACTAAATTACAATTTTTCCACAATATTTCTTCCTAGTAAGCTGCCCATCTATTACGCTATTACACTAATTCATCTCATCTGATTAATTGACGTAGTTCTTTCTATCCCAAAGGAAACAAAGATTGAAAGATGTATAGCCATTGTCTATCACGGCTAGTATATTGGTATAAAGCGTGTCGGCGAAACATTACTTTTTTTTTTTGCTACTAGTGCTTGACCGCAATCCCGCCTGATTATAACCAGTGATGCTATCGTTGATGGTAAAGCGCGCTAGTATATTAAGAGCCTATTCATTCTAGCTTTGAAGACACTTAAATTGTAGTCAGACGGAAACACCGCCGACCGTTATTATAAAATAAAAACCCCCCCGGCCAGGTCATGATAGAAAACGATCTTTTCCTGATTGGCCTGGGTCTTGGGTGTTTATCTATATATGTATCTATTATAAACATAGTATCGTTGAGTTAGTATCCCATAACACAAGTCTCGAACTTACTTTGGGGCTAGCTCAATCTGTGTGATTTGTCCGTATATATTTATTTATTTTATTTATTTATTTATATTAATTTCTTCTATTAAAAAGCAGTATGAAAACTTAAAAAATACAAAAATCGTATTGCTTATTATTACCAGGTATTTACAGATCAAAAATCGTATTGCTTATTAACACCATTATTAACAGGTATGAAAAGTAGAGTTATGTCACGCACCGTCCTGGCGCACCTCGTGGCTGCGATCGGAGGCCATCAGGCATACCTCAAAGAGATGTCAGTAAATCGTGACGGGGTTCACGAAGACCAATGCCTCCGGAGTCAGGGTTGTGTGTTGTTTAAAAAAGAAACTGCGGCCCTGGCGCACAGGCAACTGAAGAAACACGGGTGAGTTTTAGTCAGTAAAATTCTGACACGCCCTTCCGCTCCGCCCAGAGCACAGGAGAGGTCATTGGACGATTTCCCATCCCAAACAAAAGTAGAAAAGGATATAGGGTGTATTCATCTCATGCAAGCCTAAAACTAATATGTATATCGATCGAAGCAAAAAACACAGCTTTATTCCCTTGTTGAATAATCTATTAAAATTATACTTAAATGAAGCAAAACGGGCAAACAAAGTAGGAAACTAAAGTTGATGTACATGAAACTGACCCTGGTCCTGTCTATTTGTATTACCAAGAGGTGTTTGACACTACACGTGCTCGAACACACGTGCAAACAGAAATAACTGGAGTAAACGTATTCGTGACCGATAATGTACTGGATGGTTTATTATTTAGTAGTTAATGTTATGATCGTTTTAATTTAATGGTTTTTAAGATTCCGTACCAAAATTTTTCTGAGAGCTCTGTCTGTCTGTCTTTTTTTATAATTATAAAATAATGCTTGACTGCGTGTTAATGTAGTAAAGCAGTGATGCAATCGTTGATGGTAAAGCGCGCTAAGTTTATTAAGAGCCTATTCAAAAAAACTGAACGAATAGGAAGGAAGTTGAGCGAGGTGATGTAATGTTAAACCCAATAACACGACCAACGATGCTGCGCCAAACAGACATTGATCTGGAGATCCTCCACGATCAAACTCCCGATACAACAACATATTATGGCGCATCGTACCAGGCACACATCGTAACATAACTGCTTAGACCTGTCCACCATACGGCTTCACCAGACATCATGCCGGAACACGACGAATCGCTTGGCAGTAAGACTTTATCTGGTGGGTGGTAACTTCTGCCGGCAGCCGATGTTATGGCCTACAACCGTCTGTCAGTGACCACGCTGTATCTCGTGAACCATGATAGTTAAACAGTTGTAATTTTCTCAGGTGATGAATTTCTCTTCCCGCTCAAAAAACAAATACTATTAAAACAGAGTATAGCATCGGTGGGAAGCTAATTAAGACTATCTAATCACAATCACGGTTTATTGTCCATGAAAATAGTCTTATCATCATCATCATTTCAGCCGAAAGACGTCCACTGCTGGACATAGGCCTCTCCCAAGGATCTCCACGACGATCCGTCCTGCGCGTCTCGCATCCAACCAGGTCGTCGGTCCACCTTGGTACTGGTATGTACTATCACGTTTAGAAGTCCTCTTTCACCTCAAATACTACTGTCGGCTGCGCTAAACCGACCTCGGCACACATACGCATTATATTATATCCGTGTGTTTTATATCATATTCCAACCAATCAACCGCATGTTATGTAGGTAGTAGCGCTATGAAGAATTAAAGATGTAGTCTATGCATGGTACTTGTCGTATACAAGTGCGAGTCCAACTCGCACTTGGCTTTTTTATTTCATGTTGTTAGTTTATAGTATGTAAACATTATCTTGATTAATTCATACTATACATTAGAGTGGGTTTTATGTTTGTCATGTGACCGCGCTGTTCATCTAGTTTAGAAGGGCGGAACGGATTTTCATGTGGTTTTCACCATCATTTAGATAATTTATTCCAGTAGAGTTATATCAAAGCTGAAGAGTTTGTTCTTTTTAATACGCCAACCTCTGTAACTACCAGTTTTAATAAAACACATTAAACACTGAAACATTTAACATTAAACACAGAAAACACAATAATGGTAATATTTTAAGCCTATTGTTATAAGCAAGGCCCCATTTTCGTTTCTATACTTTCAAAACAACAATGGAAAAGTAGAAAAGCAATTTACGTGCCATTCATTTTTATTCTTCATCTGAAGTTATAAGCACTTGTTTACAAAGCACATTTTTGATATGAGTTCCGAAACTAGAAGAGTTCGGTATAGTAGACTTACCTACAGTTTTGTAAGTTTATTTTTTTATTTGTTAGGGAAGGATTTTCTCTGGTCGAGCTTAGAAAAACCATGCGTAATAATGTATTTCAATCTGCCAAACCCTTTTTATTCTTGAGGATGAGACGTCATCTTATAACCTCTCCCACTTTGAGTGGACAGGAAGGGCGTGTCAGACTTTTACTAACTAAAACCCACCAGTATTCCTTCACTTGCCTGTACGCCAGGGACCATGGCATCTCTTTCCAAAACCTCGCGGCATCCCAACCTTTTACAATTATGTTCAGGTGGCTTCCAGGTTAACCATTTAAAACTAAATACCCTGCATTGTCCATGTATCGACTGCCTAATTGCCCTCCAAAACTACTGGGTAACACGATTACCCTTTGACAAGACTGGTTTTTAAAGTCCTGGGTCTGAAACGTTCGCGAAAAGTTAAAGATCAACGAATGACTGCTTATCGTGTTTTTTTTGTAATTACAAACTAGTGCCTGATGGTAAGCAGTGATGCAATCGTTGATGGTAAAGCGCGCTAGTTTATTAAGAATCTCTTCACTCAAAAAAAATGAGTGAACAGGAAGGAAGATGGCACTTGAGTGAGGTGGTGTAATGTTAAACCTAACAACACGACCAACGATGCTGCGCCAGAGGGAGTTTTATCTGGAAATCCACCACGACCAAACTCCCGACATAACAACATTTGGCGCATCGTACCCGGCGCACATCGCAACACAACTGTTCAGACCTGTCCTCGGCAATTTGCTTGTGCTTTCAGGAATAGAGAGATTTGGATATGTAAAGGATAGTCCATACACTGACCGACCTCGGAAAGCATAGCTGTACCTTTCGACCTGTGCAGTGTTAATGTTATTATTTAGCCAATAATGCAAATGACATGTCCATACCAGGCGCTGGGCAGCAGTGGTGGAAGACGTGGAATGATTGATTATAACGAGACGTTCTAAGAATTTCTGACGCTACAAGACACCTTAATTAAAGTTCTAATAAATTAAGTTACGTTCAAGAATTCGGCAGGCCGTAGTTCCGCCGAATAGGGCACTCCCGGACTATTGTGGTCCCATTGGAATTAGATCTTTGTAAAGTTTGACATTTAGCTAGCCGTTTAACTAAATTATTTGATTGAAAGCTTTTTTAACAAAAAGCATAATGTAATTAAACAATTAAATACCTACCCTATAAAGTGTACTGAATCTATAAAGTACAAAGATACATAAAATTAAAACTGATTTATTACCTCAACTGCCAAACCAAACAATTGTAATTGGATGCAGTATTTTAATTCAATCACTGATTTATATGGCCTGAGTATACAAACGAAATTACGATAGTAACACATTGTGATAAAATTGTTATAAAGTACGTTAAATACTACAGGGTTCGGTATTATTTTTTTGTTGCTTATTTTTGATTTCATGAGGATGCTGTAAAGCATCTATCTGTTGGGTTAGTCGTTTATTGACTTGATAGTGCTATGGCTGTTGAGAGTATGTCATGCACACTCAAATGTCTCGCTGGTGGTGGCGTGTGTGTTGGGTTATTAGGTTCCCTTCAATATGGTTGAGCTGAATGATGCTGATCCATACGTCATGTTCGTGAACGGACGCCGTCAGAGGGGACTGGTCATCTCTTAGCTGCTACGGCGTATTTTAAATTCTGAATTGTTGTTTTTTTTCCATAATGGACGCTCTCAGCGTACAATATATTTCTGCATCGTTCTCACACGATTGATTTCAAAATGAATGATGTAATCAAATATTTGTATCAATAGCTTGATAATTTAAAAGAGTGTCCATGGAGTTTCTTGCCCGTTCTTCTCCATAGGTACCTACTCTTTGGAATGGGCGACTAGCTTCACCTTACTGACTGACCGACCTTCTGACAATTCAAAAGTGCCTGTAACTGGTTTATTTGAAATAAATGCTTTGATTTTTTTTTTTTTTATGGATGGTGATAAAAAAGGAAAATCAAAATCTTTTATTTCGAACTAGTTACGTGAAATAACGACCACGTTTAGTTTCGTTTCGTATGTAACTGTATAGTTGGTGGTTATATTTATAGTGCGTTTTATCTAATGGTTCCTTTGCCGTCATGTTGGCACTAATGCAACTTAGTGTGTGAGAGAGAGAGAGAGGCGCAGAGTGCGTCTACCTTGTTTACGATAGTGACAAAAAATGAATGCCAACATGACGGCAAAGGATCTATTAGATAAAACGCACTATACGTAAACAATCACAGTAGCTGAATTTAAAAAAAAACTACCTACAAAAATAACTTGTTTTATAACAGTAGGCCTAGTATGAGTTTTCAATACGAAACTCGATCGTTTGATATCGAGCGCGTTTGGCGCTCTCATTGGTTGAGAGTTCTTACGACCTTGAAGCGGGCCAATCGCTGAGTCAAATGCGCTCGATATAGACGATCGAGTTACGTATTGAAAACTCATACTAGGCCCACTGGTGACGCCGATCAAGTAACTGGTTACGATACGTTTCTTGAAAAAGGCGTTACGCCCACTCCTACTAAATGTTTTCAATCATTTGTTCAAATGAGCTTTACTATATGCTTGGATATTTTAGATATATGTATTATTTAGGTATGGATGGTGATAAAAAAGGAAAATCAAAATCTTTTATTTCGGACCCACCCATGTAGTCCATTTTAATACACGACATGGATACTAGTGTATCCAATATGTTATGATTTACATAATCATACATCTACAAGAAAAACTACACAATCTATTCAATATTACGCCAGAGCGGTATTTAGGCGTTCTAATGCTTCATTGTGGGGCCATCTATCAGCTATAGTTTTTAGGATGCTGATATACAGTATGTTAAGAAAACCCTGTCCGACCCGTGAAGGTGTTGTTATTATACAATTCTACTAATACTATTCTACTAATGGATACAAAACCGGGCTAAACTTAAAAAAAAATCCCCCTAAAAAAATAAGTATTATTTCGCAAAAAGAGGTAACTTAATAAATGTGCAATAACCACCTTTCCGCAGGCGGCGGGCGGCAGGGTACGCGACACATGGTCGCATCGCTATTCGCTCATAATAATACCGGTGTTGTCACTTTTTAAAAAAATACCTAATTTCGGGGAAGTTGGAATTAATTCGCGGGAAAAAAAGATTATTTCAAAATTCATTTGTATTGGTACTATGATGATTACGTAAAATTTTATATTATATTCGGTCAGGTGTTTACCTAACCTTTATTATCCTTAAGGGTCGCACAGGGTTTTCTTAACATACTGTATTAATAATATTTTTCATCCCAAAATGAAAAAGAATGAGAATGAAAATACATAGAAAAGTATTGTTCAGTTGGTGTTATTCATTGATTTTATTAAGTTTACCATACCTGAATATAACAATAAAATTGTGTTAAATAAATATTATGTTCGTTAAAGCAATTACTTCTATTTTTTTTTAATATATGTATTTATAAACTAGTGCTTGACCGCAATTCCGCCTGATGGTAAAGCAGTGATGCAATCGTTGATGGTAAAGCGCGCTAGTTTATAAAGAGCCTATTCACTCAAAAAAACTGAGTGATTAGGAAGGAAGACGGGCAGTTGAGCGAGGTGATGCAATGTTAAACCCAACAAGACGACCAACGATGCTGCGAAAGAGGGAGATTGAGCTGGAGCTTACACTACCAAACTCCCGACACAACGACATTTGGGGCATCGTACCCGGCACACATAGCAATAGGTACAACTGCTCAGGACTCGTCATCCGTAAATTAAATTATATTCCTTATTTCTTGAGTTAAGACTGCTGCTTATGAATTGATAAAGAAATCAGGACACATTGATTAATGCATAAACAATGTTTCGTAAGTATAATATTGGGGTGAGTTTGCTTAATTTTACTAACGAGGGGTAGGAGGGTTATTAATCGGAAAAAATCTGCTTACGTAATACTGGAACGGAACTTGATTCACTGATACTCCGAATTAAGATGTTTTTTTTTGTCTATTTCCGGAATTATCTAACTGAATCCAAACGTATGATCTGTTACAGAATGAGAATATCGGAAATTGATATTAGAAATGTTCAAAGGAGTGCTGTAAGCGTTTTTTTTTAAGTCAAACATAATAGAAATGTCACTCACAGTGATGTAATCATAAGAGGTTCATGCACGAGGTAATCTCCAAATGCGGGGCTTAACCGGATGCAGCTCAATAGGAGTATTTGCCATGGATCCACCTCCTATCTGAATCCATAACCTAGTTAATGGGTAACACATATCAAGGTAACATATACAAAAAGTCGTGGTGGGCCTAGTGGTTAAAAACACCAGCCTCTCAAGTACGAGTGTGCGGGTTCTGTATACAGAGTGGTGCTGAAAATACGACAATAAATTAAAGATCGTGTACCTCAACACATTCTCAGTCTACCCATAAAAAATCATATAAATATGTCCATTAGTTTAGTCACAGGAAATTATTTTTCATTTTTCACATTTTCTACATGATGTACATATGTAGTATGATGTATGTTGATAAGGAAGCGCTCACAGGTTTTAATGACCGCCGCATCTTGCGGTACCAAACTTTAATAATAATGGCGCGAAAAAAGCAAGTAGATACAGGATCGCGCTGTCGCCTAGCGGAGGTCAGTGAACCAATATTTCTAAAGGTGTTCTATTCCGTTTGCAATTTTATGCGATTTAGTTTGTTTGAAATTTTCATTTTTTTTATTTTTGATGCTAGGTTTTTTTCTATGGTTTAGGATTATTCCTATGAACCAGCATTGTTCGTGTTTTCATTTATTGTCGTATTGTCAGGACCACTCTGTAAGTACTTTCTAAATATATCTTGGACACCAATTACTAATTAAAAGGCGAAGGAAAACATCTTGAGGAAACCTTGAACTTTCAAGTCTGAAATCGCAAACCCTCATTGAGTAAGCGTGGTGATTACGCTCATTCCTTATCTGTATGAGAGGAAAGGAAGAAAGAAATATTTTTTATTCCGCACAAATAAAACGCTCTATACAACTAAATACCAAAAAAATATAATAACAAACAAAATACAGGAGAAAAAATAATAGTAATAATATCACCAAAAGTCTCGTACTCTAACATGCAAAACTGCCCAACTATAAACAATTGATGTCAAAACCAGGGTCATAGACCATGGAAGTAATAAGTACTACGTACAATTTAGTACTTATCACCTCCATGCCATAGACATTAGACAGCACACACAGGCCTGACGATAAAAAAAGTAAATGTTGTGGAGTCTCTTGGGCAGACTTGTTATAGACAGATGCAGGAATGACAGCCTGGATCAACTGCTTAACGTGCTTTCCACTTCTTATAGATATGGTAAGATGATCAGACATCTTAGGGTAACTTAACCTGCTCGATAGAATCGTGTAGTCCGTTGCATTGACAAAAGTATGATGATCAATGATATGCGAAAACTCTTGCTCTGCAGCGAGACAATGATTAATACTAGGTATACTGACCGCCTCCGTGGCGTAGCGGTATCGAACGCGTCCACCAGGTAAGGAGACGCAGTTTCGATCCCCGGGCAGTGCAGATATTTGTATGCATAAATATGAATATTTGCAATGGCCTGATCCTGCCTTGGAAAGCACGTTAAGCCGTTGGTCCCGGTTGCCATTCGAACATCTAATGACAGTCGTTACGGGTTTTCAAGGCCCTTAAAAGTCCAACAATTGGTCTAACTGCAATGCTCCGATAGCGTCTTCGGGTTGTGGAATTCAGACGGCAGTCGCTTCACGGAAAATATGGAAGTTTAGCCAAATCAGCAGTAAGACTGGTAAAGCGGACCCCAGACTCCAAAGCTGAAAAAGCTTCGGATGCGATTGGGATTAACGCTAATGATGAGACAATGATATACTGGTATGCAAACAGCTGTCGTCTTCATATTACGAAATATACTTAATATGAAGACGACAGCTGTTTGATTCCCAGCTTAACACAGTGTAATAATACCGAAATATCAAATCTATATTATGATCTTCTAAACTGCATTTTGTTGGGGTATAAAATGCACTGCAGTGTAACATGGGGTGCTTTTGACGAAAATGTGAGGGGCATTTCAATAGACAAATTCTTGGGTTGGACTTATAAAGGGCTGCTTTTACACCGTAGTGCTTTTATTGGAATACCAGTTTCACCCGCAATGTTTCGATTCTATAGGAACATCGGGATAAAAGTATCCTATGCGTTATTTCTGGTAACTAAAGTATATCTGACCACCTGTAACCTGTTTTTAAAAACTATATAAAGGCCAAACTTTGCAAATTATAAAATCACAGATTATTTAGAAGACAAAAAAGCTTGGGACTGAGCTGCTCGCTCTGTTAAGCATTGTTATTAAGCAATATGCGTAATTATAAGGTAAATTATTGTAAACATTCTCATTTTTAATGTCTGGACTTGAAAAAAGACAATGATCCCTGAGTTTGTTTCGGCTATTTCTTCTCAGAGGTAGTCAGTTAGGAAATGCCGGCTTCATTTAATTAAAAAAAAAAATACATGACGTGTAAAAGTGATCGGTGATCCTACTTGTTTAATAAACGATTTCATTTCATTTCATAACTGTCTGTGAGAACAGTGGCTTAGTGATGACTGCCGCGACTTACAAGTTATGTAGATCCTTCGTTCGAACCCATCAGGTGATTTAACTTTGTGTAAATTATTTCATCACCACTGCTTTCAAAATGGTGAAGAAAAACATCGCGAGAAAACAGGCATGTTCTAGAGGCAAAAACTTCCAAGACATGTGACATCTAACAATCCGTACAGGGCTAGCGTGGTGGATTACAGCCCGCTTCCTCTCTCTGGGAGGAGGCCTGTGTCCCAAGAGGAACATTATAGCCTGATTATACAACGTGTAACATAAAGGGTATATACATATACATACCAAGGGCATGGCATCTTTACATGTTATCAATCGATATTGGGCGGGTTTTTTTAATCCTATCTCTTTATGTTAGGAAGTTACGAGAAAAAACACCGCCTTATAGGCTACTACCATACTAGGCGCACAGAATTTTTGATGACATTTATCGTGATTTTGCCAAGTAATGTGACGTGTAACGAGTAGTTATTAACGTATGTAGTGTGGTGCACGTTTGTTATGATTTGAATTTAAGAAACACACGAAATCCAAAATTTAGTATAAATTTTTTGAGTATTTTATTTTGAGTTGAAAACCTTCCGATATCATTTGATATCATGTAAAGATGTAATGCCCTTGGTATGTATATACCCTTTATGTTACTCATTGTATAAACGATCTGTATGCCAAATTTAATCCAATTCTATTGAGCAGTTTTAGCGTAAAAGAGTAACTACCATAAAGGGTGTATCTGACATCGACGCACAAACGGGTACCATGGATCCAGTACATGTTTCTGAGCCCCCCACAGGTGGAATTTTTCGTCGGTTTTTTCATGATTAAAAAAAATAATATGCAGTTCTTTTCTCTTTAAACCGTTCATAATTACTATACTTTTATAACCCAATAAGATTTTAAAGTAATAAATAATTAATTCGCTAATTACACAAAAAAGCGCAATGTGAACAAAACTCGAAACACTATCCTATCAGCTGATTTAATAGAGTTCACATCAGGGATCAACGTCATACCTACAAATCCGCACGGCGGCACGTTTGCAACGTTCAAAAGCCGAGCCGACACTTTTTTAAAACACTGTTATTTCTGTAACCGCTCATTAACGATAAAAATTACTATCATAATTTTATTAGTGGCATGCGGTGTAGCCTTCTCGCAAAGTTTGCGTTACGATGTCATACACCCTGTATGTACATACGACAGCACATCAAGCTACTACAATCTGTCAGATTTTTTATTCGATTTTCAACTTTATCGCGAAAGTATTACTGTTCAAGGTTGATTGGGAATATCTGGCAGTTTCGGGTAGTTTGAAATGCTCTCGTCCGTACTTTCATCCATACTCACAAACTTTCGCATTTCAACATTAATAGAAATAGCTGTTGGGTACGAATTTTTTTTCCAATCCAGGGTAAAAACTATCCTACATCTTTTTCCAGATCATGATCTTTTTGCCATCCAAACCCTTTCAGCAGTTAAAGCGTAACTGTAAACTTTTAAATTTTTGCGTAACTATGTTTTTTTTTTTACAGTAATGGACAACAAAAAAAAAATAATAATAAGCGAAATCGTTCCACCCGTTCATGCGTAAAGCGATGACCAAAGGAAATAATAAATTTATTTTTATGTACAATACATACATACATATAGATTCAATAATGCTAAAATATTGAGCAACAGCTATAGTGTATCTGTCCAATAGTGGACTACGATAGATGTGAATTGAAGTTAACTAGGTATTTGGTAATAAAAACATTTCTTACCGATACTCCTCCATAGGAATGGCCTTTCACACTTTTGTTGAATCTGCAAAAGAAAAAAAACACTTATTAAAAGGAAGAAAATACGTTAATTTGTGGTATACATGACGCAAAAAATCCAAAACAAAAAATCTAAAAATCAAAAATGATTGAACATACACGCAAAACGGTTATAGCAAATTAAGCAAATCATTTTTTTTTTTTTTTTTATATAACCGCTGCCCCATTTAGGAATTTCTTTTGTATTATGAGTTTGTTCTCCAAATTATACACACACATACACAAACAGCCAGACCCGGAACAAGTACTTGTAGGTCACACAAATATTTGTTCCGTGCGATAATCTAACCCGCGACACGCAGCTTACAGTTAATTGCTTAAACACTGCCCCAACAGTGCCGTCAAATTCAATATAAAATATTCAATTATGCGATAAAAGACTGGGCCTACACTGGATCAGCGTGGTAGATTCCCTCCCTCTCTCCGTGAGGAGGCCCAACATTGGGAACATTAAGAAAATGTCCTGTCCGATCCGTGATGGTATTTTCAGGTATCGATAAAAGGAGGTAACTTACATGGCAATACATGCGCGGGCCCTGTATCCTGCCCCCTTCATCCGCGCATGTATTGCCTACCGCACATGTGTTAAGTTACCTCCATTTGCGAAATAATATTTATTTTTAAAGGGACTTTTTTCTTTATGTTTAGCCCGACTTTGTAGGCGTTAATAGAATGAGTTATCAATACCTAACAGTACCTTCATGGATCGGACAGGGTTTTCTTTACATGTTGTGTATATATGTGATCAAGGATAATATTTCTTCTTTCTTAAGTCTTGCTCTTGTTGTTGCTTGCTATAAGGCGTTACAGAAGATCCCGCAGAAGATGAATCGAAAGAGCTAGCCAAGTCATGGAGGCCAAACTTTGCCGACAAGTAGGCTAACAGTAAGTAACATGATTTTGTTCATAAAATCATTGTCAAGTAAAAGTAAAACAGCAGTCAAAGATTATCATTACTATAACAAAATGTCCTAATCGTAAGTCATTTTTACAGTCATTATCAGCTATGTTGTTTGGTAATTAATAGACAAACGGCACTATCTAGTGTCATTATGACACTTTTAACAACCACTTATCGATGCACTGGGTGTTTAAAGTGTCAAACTAATATTGATTTAACAAATGCTTTTGTAGTACTTAACTAAAGTTAATTGTTTCCTTGTCCCTCGTGTCTTTGACCTGCATTTTTGTTTAGTTAAAGATAAAGATTGTTATTGAACTTTTGTTGTTGAAATTCACCTGCTGTTGAGTATAAAGTGATGGGTTTTCTTGAATGAACAGACAGCTGTGCTACTGGGAGTTTGTTCCGCCACTTCTTCTCAACGAAAGCACTAGGAAGTGACGAAGGGCGGGCGTTTTTGAGGACTGTTTTATGTAATACTAGCGGCCGCCAGCGACTTCGTTCGCATGGAGTTAGTTATGCTCCGCTCCTATTGGTCACAGCGTGATGTTATATAGCCTAAAGCCTTCCTGGATTAATGGGCTATCCAACGCAAAAAGAATTTTCCAAATCGGATCAGTAGTTCCTAAGATTAGCGCGTTCAAACAAACAAACAAACAAACTCTTCAGCTTGATATATTAGTATAGACTAGCGGCCGCCAGCGACTTCGTTCCCGTGGAGTTAGTTATGCTCCGCTCCTATTGGTCTCAGCGCGATGTTATATAGCCTAAAGCCTTCCTGGATTAATGGGCTATCCAACGCAAAAAGAATTTTTCAAATCGGACCAGTAGTTCCTGAGATTAGCGCATTCAAACAAACAAACAAACAATCAAACAAACTCTTCAGCTTTATACAGTATGTTAAGAAAACCCTGTCCGACCCGTGAAGGTGTTGTTAGGTATCGATAACTGATTCTACTAATGGATACAAAACCGGGCTAAACTTAAAAAAAAAACCCCCAAAAAATAAATATTATTTCGCAAAAAGAGGTAACTTAATAAATGTGCGTTAACCACACTTCCGCAGGCGGCGGGCGGCAGGGCAGGCGGCACGTGGTGCATCGCTATTCGCTCATAATAATACCGGTGTTGTCACTTTTTAAAAAAAACAAATTTCGGGGAAGATGGAATTAATTCGCGGGAAAAAAATATTATTTCAAAATTCATTTGTATTGGTACTATGATGATTACGTAAAATTTTATATTATATTTGGTCATGTGTTTACCTAACCTTTATTATTCTTATGGGCCGGACAGGGTTTTCTTAACATACTGTATATTAGTATAGATTGATGTTCAAAAAGTGCTGATTCTTAGCCTAATTTGAATAAATGACTTAATTCTTAATAGTGTAGTATAGTGCGGTAAAAACTCGACATAATTACTAAATTAAACGAATTTATCTAGGTACGTGAAATTTAATTATTATTTTATTATACAAGGCGCTTAACCCTTCGATACTTATTTCACGGGAGTGATTTTATATAAATGTACAGGTCTCCCAAAGTGATAATGCGCATAGAAATCTTCGTCACTGTTCGGCAACGGTCGTATTCCCCGAGCGTTCGGAAGAAGATATGTATATAGAGTGGTTAAGTGCATAAAAAGTGGTTTAGTGCACCACTCTATATAGGTACATATCTTCTTCCGAACGCTCGGGGAATACGACCGTTGCCGAACACTGACGAAGAATTCTATGCGCATTATCACTTTAGGAGACCTGTAAAGTATTATTTTGTTTAGAGATAAATAAAACTTATTTAATTTTCGACCTGCGGTTTGGGGGGGACATTGGGAATTACTGAAGAAAGAATATGAACAAAGATTCCCAAAATCAAAAATTAAAAGAATATAGTATAAAAAGCGAAATGTACAAACACACACGCACTCACTCACACACTTGAGCCTTTAGAATGTTGCAAAAATATAAACTCACATACACAAACAGCCAGACATGGAAAAACTACTTGTAAGTTGTAGGTCATATAAATATTTCTTGCGTGATAGAATCGAATCAGCGACACGTAGAGCAGCAGTAAATAGCTTTTTTTTTTTTAATGGGACAAAACCCGCCACACTTTTCCCACCCACTGCAACTCCTGAAAGCCAGAATCAACAGTGGAGACCGCCAGAAAAACGCCGAGCAATGAAGCTCGACAAGTCCCGGAGAAACGATTCAACTGTTTTGGGTCCCGCAACGAAATTAATCAGAAGAGAATAGCGGAGGAGTAAGAAAAAAGAAATTTTTCCAATTCCCTCCATAACAAGCAGGAGACAGAACAGAACTAGGCCAATCGGCACAAAGGGACATTATTGCAACTGGGAGAAGCCCAGATTGCCAAACACCACGGAAGTAAATAGCTTATCCACTGAGATAACCGTGCAGTCGTAATTGTGACAATCAACACGATGGTATAAGCTGTTCTAATTGGTTTAAGGGAGGTTATCCCCGTTATTGTAACAGACGTCCAAAAGTTTCAAAATTCACTGTAAGTGCCATCATCGCATTCCCTTAAATCCCTAAAGAATTATGAAGTCCCTACACATCAATATTTGAATAACAAAATTTTCTAGTCAATTTTTCGCCACGGTGTGACAGGCACCCTCTGACAGGGGCTGACGGATAATGTACATAGGGCTAGGAAGGTAAGGCGAGGGGATGAAGCTAAAATAAAGGGGATTATACGGGAATTACGTTGCCATAGTAACGGCATTCCCTCGAAAAGTAAAGTACTGTTCTTGCATAAAAATACTACTTTGAAGACTCCATTTTGAAAGAAACGGTAGATTCTCTGAATTTGATTTCAAATGTGGAACGATGATGCGATTTGGAAAATTATTGTTTGGTTTTGAAGGTAAGCTTATTATAATAATATGAAAGTAGGGCAAAATTAGGCTTTCCTTTTTTTGGACTTACTTTGAGCGTCCATTGAGACACCCCTTGGAGTTTTTTTTTACATTTATATCTAAGTACAATATTTATGGTATACCTAATAAAGATTATTATATTCTATTATTTTGACTCTTGTCATAGCAATCATCATCACCATCATTAACCTTTTCATTTCATTGCCGAGCACAGGTCTCCTCTCATACAGAGAAGGATTGAGAGTAATCACCACGCTTGCTCAATGCGGGTTGGAGATTTCAGACTTGAAAGTCCAGGTTGCCTCAAGATGTTTTCCTTCAACTTGTAATCACCCATTCGTATACAAGATATACTTAAAAGGTACATATAACTTAGAAAAGTTGCATTGGTACTTGCCTGACCTGGAACCGAACCCGCACACTCATATTTGAGAGGCTGGTGTTTTAACCACTAGGCCATCACGACTATGCTAGGCCACCACGATTATACTAGTCCACCACGACTATACTAGGCCACCACGACTATTGTCATAGACTGTTAACATAAGTCCAACTTTTTTTTTTGAGAAACTAAAGAGGGCAGCCCGAATATAAACCAATATTTTTCAAGATAACGGTACGTAATAAAAAAGGTGGCTCATTAATCTGGAGTGATGTCAATTAATTTGAGCTCAACAGCGAAGAGAAAGTAATGATTCGACTACCCTCAAATGAAATTAATTTGCAAAAATAATAGGGATTGCGAACGAAGAAAGAAGGAAAATCGATTATAAATTGCGTGTAGATAATGTTGGTTTGAATAATTTTTTTTTTTTTTAATAATTATAAGCTAGCGCTTGACCACAATCCCGCCTGATGGTAAGCAGTGATGCGATCATTGATGGTAAAGCGCGCTAGTTTATTAAGAACCTATTCACTCAGATTGAGCGAATAGGAAGGAAGACGACAGTTGAGCGAGGTGATGCAATGTTAAACCCAACAACACGACCAACGATGCTGCGCCAAAGGGAGATTGATCTGAAGACCCTCCACGACCAAACTCTCAAAACAACAACATTTGGCGCATCGTACCTGGCACACATCGCAACACAACTGCTCAGACCCGTCCTCCGTACGGCTTTACCAGACATCATGCCGGAACACGACAAATCGCTTGGCGGCAAGGCTTTGTCTGGTGTAAAGTCGTGGTGGCCCGATGGTTAAAACACCAGCCTCTCAAGTATGAGTGCGCAGGTTCGATTCCAGGTCAGGCAAGTACCAATGTACCAACTTTTCTAAAGTTATATGTACAGAAAGTACATTCAATAATTGAACCATATTCATCATCATCATCATTATCTACCTTTTTATCGTCCCACTGCTGGACACAGGTCTCCTCTCATACAGAAAAGGATTGAGCGTAATCACCAAGCTTGCTCAATGCGGTTTGGCGATTTCAGACTCAAAGTCCAGGTTTCCTCAAGATGTTTTCCTGCACCTTGTAGTTAGTCATTGATATCCAAGATATACTAAGAAAGTACAATAACTTAGAAAAGTTACATTGGCCTGACTTGGAATCAAACCCGCGCTCTCATACTCATGAGGCTGTTGTTTTAACCACCACGACTACAAGCCACCGGGCTTCTGTCCTATTCTTAATGAAATAAATAGAAAAAAATGCTTTGAATACAAATATTTAGTTAGTAAACCAGGGTATCGGCGCCAATATTTGCATGAAATTGAGGGAGATTTGTTGATTTGTTCGTAGGCCTTTCCAAGTCAATAAAAAAAACAAAAGATCCTCTACTTTCAACACTCATGAATTTCTTTTATTAGCTTCTTATTTCGCCAAAACCTAATAACAGCTAACCCGTTTTTTACGAGTTCTCGTAAAGCGTAACATAATTAGTTTCGCAATTCCGACCGTCAATCAGGATAGCCATATAGTCCAGCAGGAGCGAGCTATGAATTATTAATATGTGTAAAGATTAACATAGGAAACGTTTTACCTCATTGTGGTAACAGGTGCGTTCCGAATTAAGTGGAAGAGAATATTGGTAATTGCTATCATAATGTGGCAAGAAACAATGTATAAAATTCAAACTTGAAGCACTTATTTCAAAGAAACCACAGGCTTTTTGTCATAGGGTCGGTCAATAAGAGAGATGAAGTTAACTGACCATCTATGAAGAAGAACGGGAAAAAAACTCCACTTTTAATTCATAATTTTGTTGGTAGGTTGGTTCATAAGTTTATTGGAATCGTACTTAATTTAATGTTGAGGTAATGTCTCGGTGGTAGGCCAAAACTACGGGTGCCAGCAAAAGTTACCACCCACCAGACAGACTTGCCGCCAAGTGATTCGTCGTGTTCCGGCATGATGTCTGGTGAAGCTGTACGGAGGACGGGTCTGAGCAGTTTGTTGCGATGTGTGCCGGGTACGGTGATTTACACACAATTATTGGAAGATATCAAACACACAATTTTTTTTCACACAATTAAAATTCGTGGCTCGTATAGGGAAAACATAAAAATTAAAGATAGGCGACGGCTTCGCTGCGTTATAAACTAAAATTAAGTTCTAGAAAAATAAAGAAGATTACAGACTTACAATTCAAATATTATTCGAAGCATAATGCCTATTAAAAGTTTCAATTTGATTCCTTAATAACTTTTTAAAAAGTTTTTCTATCCTATTTTGTCAAATTCCCATTATGCAGGGAAATTGCGTGACGCATTATCTGTAGCACTGGCTGTCATTTTGACAGTTCATCAACAATTGTCGGTCTCCATGGCGCAGCGGTCAACACGCCTGCCTGCGACGTGGAGGCCCCGGGTTCGATCCCCGGCCACGTCATGATGGAAAACGATCTTTTTCTGATTGACCTGGGTCTTGGATGTTTATCTATATATGTATCTGTTATAAATATAGTATCGCTGAGTTAGTATCCCATAGCACAAGTCTCGAACTTACTTTGTGGCTAGCTCAATCTGTGTGATTTGTCCGTATATATTTATTTATTTAATTAATTAGTTATTGCGTTAATAACGTTGTTGAGCAGACATGTTTTTCAAACATATGAAGCAATGGATTAGCAGTATGGTTCAAGAGATTCAGATTGAGATTTACATCACGGTGTTGACTACACCTTTTCCAGATCAATCGACCAACCCAGCCATCATGCATCGCCGAGTAAAACAGGTTTCCAGTTCGACCAAATGTATAGAAACCAGTCAACGACCATGCATGTCTTAGATACGGAATATTTGTGACCACAGCATAGGTTAGTTTCAAGTTAGTCGGCTTAGTGCTTTGTCAGACTGATTAATATTCGGTTCAAGACTTTAAGGTGTTGTTGTGTAGTAGATAGAGATTAGGGTTGTAACGGAGGCCTTGTTAGCGTAGGCGGAGGCGAATGCGGAGGCGACGAGTCTAATAACGGATAATTAACGGAGGCGGAGGTGAAAGTAGATATCGAAAAATTTAAATGTATTAATTAAAACAAAATTTTTATTTTAAATACGTACATTAATAGTAGTACACTTAGTAAAAAAAATAACGGAAGCGGAGGCGAAGCTCCCTTACAACCCTAGTAGAGATATTATGCTTATGATATATACTTGTTAGGTACAAGTATATGTATATATCAAAGTGCTTGTGTAAACATACGTACAAAAGATAACTAATTTATCATTATGTAACGCAAATCGTCACGTTTTGCGTTTAAGCTTTTTAGCTTTAAGTTTTAATAAGTTGGAAATGTATGGTCTGTGACTACTAGTTAGAGAACAATTATATATCTGACTGCTGCCGCTGGCTGCCGGCAGTAGTTATCAAGGCAGTAGTTATGTTTGCCGCCAAGCGATTCGTCGTGTTCCGGCATGATGTCTGGTGAAGTCGTACAGAGGACGGGTCTGAGCAGTTGTGTTGGAATGTGTGTCTGGTACGATGCGCCTAATGTTGTTGTATCAGGAGTTTGGTCGTGATCAATCTCCCTCTGGCGGAGCGTTGTTGGTCGTGTTTTTGGGTTTAACTTTGCATCTCTCAACTGCCGTCTTCCCTCTTATTGCTTCAGATTTTTCAGTGAATAGGCTTATAATAAACTAGCGCGCTTTACCATCAACGATTGCATCACTGTCATTAGGCGGGATTGCGGTCAAGCGCTAGTTTAGTTAGATTTTTACGTATAGACTTTTTAGGGCTCCGTTCCCGGGCGCCAACGGAGCACTATTACGAAGCCTTCGCTGACTGTTCGTGAGTCTGTCAGCGTAATAGCTAGACAGTTGATTTTACAGTGTGTAACTATCGCCGCTATAATAAAAGTAAATAGAATTTGAAGAGACGTTTTTTTTCTGATAAATTTAATTAATATTGTGCTTAAAATCACTTGAGTTATAGTCATGTTTGTTACTCGTATCGGATGTTGCTGAGATGATACGACACACACAGCTGCGAGCGACAAAATTTTGAACTAAAATTTATAAACCGACGTTTCATTTCACGCTGTTTTACCAAACTGCTGATCGTTGATTTATGCAAAACGTTTATGCAAATCTGCGTGTTCAACTTCAGTAATTATGGAAAACCGCTGAACGTTGTTTATTTGTTTTACATAACAAGATTTGTTTTCAATTGTAAAAGATGAAGTTGTAAAGATCGGATTCTACATATAAAGACTAGTGGCCGCCAGCGAGTTCGTTCGCGTGGAGTTAGTTATGCTCCGCCCCTATTGGTCGCAGCGTGATGTTATATACCCTAAAGCTTGGATTAATGAGCTATCCAACGCAAAAAAAAAAAAACAAATCGGACCAATAGTTCCTGAGTTGGTTCGCGTTCAAACAAACAAATAAACAAACAAACTCTTCAGCTTTATATATTAGTATAGATAGGATCTTTGAAACAACAATAATTTTCCTAATGAGCATGAAAGCATATCATTTCTCAAAAGGCGTATGCTGCTCTGTAAACGTGAGTGATGTTTCAAACATTTCGCCCGAATATGAACATCAACGTCAAACTTTAAGTTTATGTCAAAGAAGCTTAGGTAACATAAATGTTTTTGTGTCTGTACATGTTCTAGCAACGTCTTAGGAAATTGAAATACTTTGTAAACCTATATGAAAGCAATAGAGAAAGACTTGATTCGTATCACTAATTTCGTGACCTATTATTCTCCCAATTTTCTTCACATATTCCCCCTTATTCATAAACGCTGTTTAAAGTTAACTAGTGATTAGCGATTCTTTAACCATTCAATTTTGACCTTTTAACGTCACTTAACTTAAATCATCCTTTATGAATATATATCACAGTGTTTAAGGGGTTTATTCATAAACGAAGATTAAAGTTTAGTGACGTGCAAACGTCTAAAATGTATGGTTATAGAATCGCTAATCACTAGTTAACTTTAAACATCTTTTATGAATAAGGGGGTATGTCTGAAACTTTATGTAGTGTGACCTACGAGGAACTACGAGGTGGATTACAGCCCACATCCACTCCTCAAAAAGGAGACTTATGTCCAGTGGGAACATTTTAGACAGGTTATGCACTAAGCAGTAAAATATGGAGATGAAAATTTCATGCCTTTGCATAAACGTATACACAAAACATTGTTCTTCACGTTGTCAAATTTATAATACTTCGTAATGTAACGCACTATGTCCAAAAACTGCAGCGACGGGAAAAAACTTACTCTTGTCATTGACAGAATTAGTTGGTTGGTTCGACACGGTTGGTGCAGTGGCTGGCCGATGGACTGCTGCACTGCGTGTCGTGGGTTCAATTCCCGCACGGAACAAATATTTGTATGGCCTACAGGTAGTTAGTTATTCCTGGTCGGGCTGTTGATGTATGTGAGTTTAAATGTTTGTAAAAGCCACCACGAAAAGGCAGCGTTAAAAAAATATAACTAAACGACTAATTATATATTTCTTTAATTAGCTGTTCCCACAGATTTTCTTCGTCCTAAGAACTTCACTGCTTTAATGCAGGTAATTATTATTTCATGTATTTTTTAAACAGATGGTCTATCTACGAGAATACATCAAACTTTATTCAAACCGTTTCAGCTGTCTTAGATAAAATCATAAGTCATTTATTCAAATTAGGTTCAGAATCAGCACTTTTTGAACCACAATATTACAGAAAGGTCCCCAAAACACCCGCCTTTCTATTAAGATAGCGATCCTACTACTGATTTGTTATATACAATTATACATATTTATAGTTGTAGTTTAATTAAAATGAGGCTAGTGGTTAAAACACCAACCTCTCAAGTATGAAGGGTTGGAAATGGAATGAGTTCGAATCCAGGTCAGGCAAGTACCAACGTAACTTTTCTAAGTTATATGTACATACTTTCTAAGTACCTATATCTTGGACACCAGTAACTGATTACAAGGTGAAAGAAAACATCTTGAGGAAATCTGGACTAAAAGTCTGAATCGTCGAGAGGAGGTCTGTGCCCAGCAGTGGGACGATAAAAGAAAAGGTTGAAGATGATGAGGCTAACATACCACTGTGGCTTAAAAAAAATAACAGGAAAGTGCCCTTAAATGGTTCAATTGAAACAAATGATTTGCATTCAAAAACATTCAATACGTTATTTACGTTGTCGAACAGATAAATTTTTCGAACATAATGACCCATGGATTAGCAAAAGGAATTAAGATTCATTCAAAATGAATTAAGACTGTAATTTAAAATGTGTTACGCAATTAGATTGCTGGTCCATAAAATGAAATTTACGGCAAGTTCTCTTAGGAATAATCGCAGCTTTAAACCCGCCTAGTGCGGTCTGTCAAAGAGATTCGGAGGACAATGAACTTTAGAATGGGTTTGAGGCGTGCCTGAAGCAGATGCACTCTAATTTCAAGAGCTGGCATTTCATTATGAACTTCATGACGCTATTTATTGTAAGGGGTTAGTAGGACCCCAGGTTTAAAACAAAAGATTATTCTCTTATTTTTTACTACTGTTTATTTCAATCAGATTGCGCAACAGGATAGGCGGGATTGTTAAAATTACGAACGTACGTAGGTATAAGTTCGATGAACTCAGAAAAAATAGAAAAATCATAAGGAATTTCACTGTCATGGTCTTATTTTACGTCTATAACTTCATGTGCCGTCAACATAAAAATATTGAAAGAGCTTGTATGACAAAACAGCAAATCATTTTGATTTGGCAAAGTAACTTTTACACACGGATATCAAGCGATAACGTCGAATTATATACATATACAGAATGTTAAGAAAACCCTGTCCGACCCATAAGGATAATAAAGGTTAGGTAAACACATGACCAAATATAATATAAAATTTTACCTAATCATCATAGAAACAATACTAATGAATTTTGAAATAATCTTTTTTAAGTTTACCTCGGTTTTATAGGCATTAGTAGAATCATTTATCGATACCTACAATACCTTCACGGATCGGACAGGGTTTTCTTTACATATTGTATATAAGAAGTCAAATTATACTGGTTATGTACAGCTTGATGTGACTGTTAGTTAAGCAGTTGCTTAACCTAGGGCACCTATAGTGTAGAAAATATATCGGAAACTCATCACTACATAGTTTCAAACAAAGTCGATTTCTATTTCCCTATGTCCCTATGTATGATTAAATCCTTAAAACTGCGCAACGGACATTGATGCGGTTTTTTTTAACGGATAGAGTGATTTAAGAGCAAAGTTTCTAATGTGATGTCGTTAATAATTACATTTTTTCCGCGTTTGCAAGGAAACGCAGGCTGAACCCTACGAGAGTTATCAAAATAATCTGCTAAGTCTTGTAGGTATAGAATGAAAAAGTTTACAGAAAACTTCGCGATGGTATTTATCTGTCTCTTATGGATATCCCACAATAACATTTTTTATCATTTACTTTTTACGAAAAATAATGGCTGATTTTTGAAGCGATTTTAATCAATACAGCATTAATGTTTATCCAATTAAATACCTTAAATATAATGTTGATTTAATATAGATCTACATGGCCTTTTACAGCATTTTAACGATTGATTTAAACGAATATTTTCAAAGATATTACAGATTTAAAAATTGCGGGACGTAGGGGCGGGCCGCTTTGTTTTTTATACAACGTTCACAGTTTTTCTGTAGTGTATTAAGTATCAGTATTGCACCTGTGCGAAGCCGGGGCGAGTCGCTAGTACCATATACGAGTACTTACATCACACTAATACAGGTGGGCCAAAGAATGAGTTAATAATTAAATCTAACACCCTGCGCAAACGAAAGCAGTGCGGGCCGCGGGTAGGGTTTCTACCGCAAGCTTGGTTCTCGGAAATGTAGTCGTAATGGATCGTTTCACGGGGCTGCAACCCGCTTTTTGTGTAAAACAAACTGTTTTAAACTGTCTCAACTTATTTAAACAACAATTCGCTCATTATTGTAAGACACTGATTTTGCGTTGAATACAATTTATGATACTTAAGTCACAGGGCAAGGGCTCATTTAAAAAAGAAATGGGTTAAGAAGTTCGAAGAGACGGGATCTTCACTGAATGTGAAACAAACCGGCGACCCACGGTCTTCGCGGAGTAAAGAGAATTTGCTCTAAGTTTCCGCGTCTGTTTACTGTTGATTCTTCTAAGTAGGTATGTGAAAATGTTACGAGAGTTTTTGGCACCGAAGCTACTGGAGATTGCTTGTTTCAAGAAGATGGAGCCACTTATCACACAACCAAGGAGTCCCTGCCACCGGTTAAATAAATGTTTCCGGAAAAACTGACTTCCAGACGAGACGACATCCCATCGCTACCCAGGAGGCCAGATCTATCCCCAGCAGACTTCCTCTTTCCTAAACCGAAAACACTACGTCAACTGTAGGACAAAATCTCTTTGCCGACGAGTATTCAAAAAGTTTGGTGCTCGCTTAGAAGAGTGTAAAATACGAAACGGTGGTCATTAGGAAGATATTATTTTCAAAAAGTAAACTCCCGTAAATACACTTTCTTTTAAATAAACAATTTTTTACTATTTTTTTAATATATATTTGTCGTGGATAACGACATCATTTTACTAAAAGTTGCTCATTTGATTAACGTAGTAGTGGGGAAAACGCTGTGACGTTATTTTGTAATGGCGGCACGTAGAAAATCGTTGCCAAGATTGGAGGGTATATTTACACTTCGTGCTTTAATTTAAAACTCACCTATGAAATGGAGCATTTACCACCAGAACAAGATGGTGACGGTCATTTTTTTTAATGTTTACTTATTCGTGGCCTATCCTGAAGTATACAGTTTATGAGTGACAGTGTGTTTAGTGTTTATAATAAATTTGGTATGGATGCAGCTGTCGCCCTGGATTTACACGTTTTATCCGGATATTTGTACGGGATCGGAATGGGTGAAAGCGTGAGGTGAATATAGTTGTGTCACAATTAAAAAAAAAAAACTAAGATTTGACGTTCCAAACATAGCCATAAATAATTCAAAACGAGAGTGAAAAGTAGATTAAAAAAAGAATTTGTTTCAAAAAACAGACAGCTTACCTTAATGAAGTCAATGAATCAAGCCGTTCCAAGGAGGAATAGCCAGTCTAATAAAACTAACACTTACTCCAAGATAAATGCGAGCGCCTCACATGAAGTTCTCCCAATTACCTTCATTGGAAACTTCTGTCGTTACCCTCATTTTTGGGGTGCATCCTTAATACTACCAAATTTACCCCAATATAGAACTTATGCTGAACACTTAGAGGTTAATTTTGCATGGTTACGGTACGGGTACTGGTGAGACCCATATACGATCTTATTAGATTCTCAAGAAAGTAATTTTCTTACATACTAAATAGATCTTGTGGTCTTAAAAGTAGATTTGAATCGGGAAAAGCAGTAATTATAAGAAAATGGGAGTAGAAAACATTCGTACGCGTCTGATTCGCGCACGAAGGCTTCCTTACCTCAATTATTACAGACCATCGGACTGAACAAGTTTCTCCATGGGACCAATACCGTAATCAAAACAACATTCCAAAACAACTGCTGCCCGTGACAACAAAAAAAGAATTTCATGGACGAAGTGACGGATCAGCAAAACCGATATCGGAAATGTCAAAAATGTATTTTTTTAATAATTATAAACTAGCGCTTGACCGTAAAGCCGCCTGATGGTAAGCAGTGATGCGATCGTTGATGGTAAAGCGCGCTAGTTTATTATGAGCCTATTCACTCAGAAAAAAAAGAAGGAAGACGGCAGTTGAGCGAGGTGATGCAATGTTAAACCCAACAACACGACCAACGATGCTGCGCCAAAGGGAGATTGATCTGAAGACCCTCCACGACCAACACAACAACATTAGGCGCGTCGTACCCGGCACACATCGCAACACAACTGCTCAGACCCGTCCTCCGTACGGCTTCACCAGACATCATGCCGGAACACGACAAATCGCTTGGCGGCAGGGCTTTGTCTGGTGGGAGATAACTTCTGCCGGCGGCCGATGTTATGGCCTACCACCGAGAAAAAGTAAATGTATCGGATTTAAGACAATCCGAATCATTTTTGACCTTTTTTCAGGTTCGAAATAATCCCAGTGTTGTAAAACAGATGGCTAGTTATTGAATCTAGGATAGCAAGATAGTGCTAGTAAGATGTCTCTCTAGCCTCATAACCAAAACCATAATTAGCCTATAATTTTCCCAATGTTGGTACACAGGCCTCCATTCTGTGAGACGGAGTGGGCCGTAATCTACCACGCAGGCCCATTGCGGGATCCTAGATGACACATGTCTTCGAAATTTTGGCTTTAGGGCATGCCCGTTTCCTTACAAAATTTTTCTTCATCGCTTTGAGAGGTGATAAAAACCTGCCTGGGTTCCTACCTACGGCCTAAGACTAGAAATCGTGAACGTTATCTTATGTAGCCGGGGCATAAGGTTCCTTTTTTTTCCGAAGGTGGAAAAATCCTCATGGACTATCGTACGCTCGGGGACGCGGAGGGGTGTGCCTTACCGGCTAAAAAACCACCTAAGCGTTCGTCATCTGTTTTTCCGGGGTACCGGGTCCTCCCAATTCTACGGTAGGGGCATAAGGTTCCTAGTCAACTCACACAAGACTACTTAGTTTTAAAGAAACACTGACATTAATAAAGATAGCAACTTTATGATTCTTCAGCAGCACAGAAAATTACATTTGAATTTGTATAAGATGGCCGACACTCGAGTCGCTTTTGATTTGCACTGTGCAGTTCATTGAGAGAAGCTGCATTCATTAGTAAGGATAAAGAGGGTCCTGTGTTAATAAAGTATGCCCGAAGGAGGGAAGCTCAAAAACTGGACCATGTTTTTGAGTAAGGAATGTTCTTGACAATGGCGCTATATTCCTTGTACACTTGAACTAAAATAAATTTAAGTTCTTCTTCAGCTATAGAGGTCCACTGGTGGACAAAGACCTCCCCCAAGGTTTTCACTGCTTTGGGGGGGTTGCCAATAATGCTAATGGGTTTGACTTTAAATTCAGTGCATGTTTTTCTGTTTATATCGTTAAGAAACTGACAGATGACAAATGTTTAGTCAAATTAATATGGCAAAAAAAAAACGTTAGAAAATTTTAATTTTTGGAGGCTACTCTGACGCTTTCGCCTACAAAATTATCTCATTTTCTACTGTTAATTACACAATCTTCTTAAAATCTACTACTAAACATTCAGAAATATTACCATTCATCTAGTCAGAAACTACACAACGGTTGCAAAGACTTGTCTCTTTGTCATGATAATAAAGTAGTGATAACTTTGTACTAACTTGGAAATGCGTCGGGCGTGTGATTACGTCGTCTGAATTCTGACTGCATAGTCTTTGTACTGCCAAGTATTTTATTACAATACACACTTCTGACAATAGTTTCTTTGTGAAAAACTGAACCTTTCTTTTCATATACCAGCTTTTTTATAATTATAAACTAGCACTTGACCGCAATCCCGCCTGATGGTAAGCAGTGATGCAATTGTTGATGGTAAAGCGCGCTAGTTTATTAAGAGCCTATTCACTCAAAACAAAATGAGTGGATAGGAAGGAAGGCGGCAGTTGAGCGAGGTGATGCAATGTTAAACCCAACAACATGACCAACGATGCTACGCCAGAGGGAGATGGATCTGGAACGACCAAACTCCCGACACTAAAACATTTGGCGATCGTACCCGGCACACATCGTAACACAACTGCTCAGACCCGTTCTTATTACGTGCGACCTGCGACCGCTCTCAGAGCGGGCGTCCCCTATCCGTGTTAAGTAACTTTTGGCAAGAATTAATCATATTATGAAGACATGGTTGGTGCAGTGGTTGAATGATCGAATACTGCGTGTAGCAGGTTCGATCCCCGCACGGAACAAATATATGTATGGCCTACAGGACCGGGCGTGGTTGTTTTTGTTTATGACTTTAAATTTTTGTAAACGCACCCACTATACCGGGGTAATTCCTAGTGCCGAGCAACGTTTAAAGTAAAAAAAAAATCTTAAATGGAAGCCACGCGAGGCAGAATCTTGCTCTCTCGCATTTGGTTACGTATAGCTAGGGGGAAAAGGGATCTAAACCACAAAAAATAATACATGATTTATGTACACACAGTATAATGGAAAACGATACGACATATTAATATTGAGTACAACACGTTCAATCGTCCGAAAATGTTCTGCTAATAATCGTTTAACTATAAAGACTCAAAAAGTATTACACGTCTAAAATGACATGAAAACTTTTCCATTTAAAACTAAGGTCAGGTCTGTCCTCTGCCCTCCTTCACCTCAACAAAGTTTAAACGATGGCTCTCGAAGTTTCTCATAACAATAATAATATATGTTCATTTATTATAGGTGAGCCAGAAAGCGAAAATTATGAGGGTAAAAGCCGGGCGCAGCTAGCACCTAAGATATAAGTGAGAAGTTGAAGTTAAGACTTGTGAGAATTGTTCAGGATTAACTTGCACTGCACGGTTGGCGGAGTGGTTAAGCTATTGACGCACGGAACAGATATTTGTATTACCTACAAGTAGTTGGTCCGGGTCTGGCAGTTTGTGAATGTGAGTTTATATGTTTGTACCCACGATGCTGGAGTAATTCATAGTGTAAGGCAAAGTTTCATTTATTAAAAGACATTTGAAATCACCAACCTTCAATGGGCCAGGGTGGTAGATGTCCCACTCCTTTCCACCGAGAGGAGGCCAGTGTCCCAGGCTTGGGAACATTACACTGGTAAACACTGCTTTTGTCACATGAACTTTGTATTTTTTTTTATGTTAGTATGTCATTGAAATTATACAGTATGTTAAGAAAACCCTGTCCGACCCGTGAAGGTGTTGTTAGGTATCGATAACTGATTCTACTAATGCATACAAAACCGGGCTAAACTTAAAAAAAAAATCCTCCTAAAAAAATAAATATTATTTCGCAAAAAGAGGTAACATAATAAATGTGCGTTGAGCACCCTACCACGGGCGGCGGGCGGTAGGGCACGCGGCACGTTGTCGCATCGCTATTCGCTCATAATTATACCCGTGTTGTCACTTTTTTAAAAATTACCTAATTTCGGGGAAGTTTGAATAAATTCGAGGGAAAAAAAGATTGTTTCAAAATTCATTTGTATTGGTAGGTACTATGATGATTACGTAAAATTTTATATTATATTTGGTCATGTGTTTACCTAACCTTTATTATCCTTATGGGTCGGACAGGGTTTTCTTAACATACTGTATAACAGTTTTGTTTCTATTTTGCTACATATTTATTTATGTCCTCATATACGTTTCTTTGTTTACATAACTACACTTAGTCGACTATTTTACTATTGTGTTTGCTAAATTACATTTTATTTACGTTAGTTTGTAGAAAAACTGAATAATCAGGAAAAACTCGCCTGGAAATGTTTTGTGAATGTTCTTCAAAATTTTCTATGTATTATTATTTATTTATGATATAATTTAAAGCTTTACGGCAAATTTGGGTGCTGTGGGTGACGAACGAGGTGAGAGGTTCCATCAGGACATTTCCTTAGTGGAGAAGTGTTATCAAGGGAAATGGAGTCCACGAATGCGAGCAGACTATTGTTGGGGGCTCCCTTACAGGACATACCAAACGCCAAATATTCAAGAAAATCATAAGTATCATTAAATAGTGGGAAATAATTCTGAAAGTGCCGCTGATTTTTGTACTTTTTACGAAAATATATGTATATCACACTGTTGATATAGTAGTCATTTAGTGGTCCTAGTACCTATATCAATTTGATATTAATTTTTATGTGACAAAAAAAATTACAAAGGAGAATGTCAACTTTCGGCCTACACGACTTTTATAATTAAACTCACGAATTCACAAAGTTCTTACCTCTTATAATTTAAATATAAAATACAAAATTAAAGAAATATGTTTAGTATTTTACGGGATCTTATCCAATAAAAAATCATTTTAATAAGTAATTAATTTGAGTTCTTATATTCCTGATTTAAATAAAAAAAATGTTGCCAATCTTGCCACTTTAATCGATTACGCTAAATAAATAAATTCCTGCCGCTGTAATCGATAATTGTATTTTAAAAATATTTTTTGTTATTTAGATAATTCTAAATTAAAAAAAATACTCTACTTTTTATTTACCACCTCATTATTCTCTTTCTTGTTTATATTTTCGTCCTATTTTACAGTTAATAGTTTTATAGATGATTAGAAATCGATTTTTCATCTGCGATCGATTACATAATAATCTTGTAATAGCAACCCTGCACGCGTGTCTAAACTGACAGTCTGACATTGACACATCTTGTGTTGTTGTCGGAGTATACTGTTCGGTTGATTTTTTTTTTCGAATTTAATTGTTCATTGTTACGGGAATGGACTTCACTTTCTGAGGTAAAGTACGATTCATATTAACAGAATGTAAACTATTTTAGCCGAGCTAAATGTTGAATTGTAACATAACTGTATTTTGTTTGTTTTAGATTCCAAATGACAGTGTTGTTTGTTATTACGGTTGGTTATTAATTGAACAAGCAGCATGTCCCAACTGAATCCATTCTGCATCGAAATCAATGGTTGCGGTTATCCATTGCGTGTAGGTCTCATTTAGAAAGAGAATACACTGTCAGATGCGTGATAGAGCAATAGATTCCACCACTACAGGTAAGCAATATCTTTCAATGATTGTATGTGTTGCTGCTGGTTGATATGTATTATTCTGATTGCAATAAGATGTTTTTGTTACAGCTCAGATCAACAGATAGTAAAGTAATATGTCACCCATGTTGGCAAAGAAGTTACCGTTTTGTTCAACGGACCTTAAACACCCTATATCATCAAGTATTTATCAACCTTCAACAGCCTCTGCTGTATCAACACAAGTATGCAAAACTCGAGCTGTTACTATCTGCAGATGGGGTGATTGAAGTTATGAATGGGATTTTTTAACAGCTGTTTAAAATATTCCGACACAAGCTCAACAACAGAGCTTCACCACATGTCATGATTTACTTTTATAAAGCGCTGCTGCCCTAATCAATAGTTGACCACCACTCACAGACAGGTTTGATGCTGCTCAAAAATCTACCACTCTACTACACTAGAAATCATCCAAACTTATACAATCAAACAAAATAATTATACTAGAAGAAGGACACACTTCTCAAATATAAATGTTGATAACAGCAATGTCACTGAGTTTCCTCAGCTTGAGTATCACGATTTGATTTTAATAACTTGTGGTACCTACCAACTCCGTCAGGCTCGATCTTACTATGGTGAGCACATCCGTTTTAGTGGCCAATATAAGATAGAAGTGTGTAGGGAGGCATCAATCAGTAATCTAAGATAACAATTGTCTCTCTCTCAAAGCTCTTGGCTTTTAAGAATGAAAATTCAAAGTCACCATATAAGAAGAAAAGAATATTTTGTGAAGGTTTTGATTGATAACAATTTAAATGGGAGAGAGGCAATAAGTCAATATTATTGCAATTTTAAGGTAGGCAAATGAACTGTGGGATGCTGTTCCCACATTATGACCATTTTATGGTATTTAGGGTGGGCTCGACACCAAAAGAATATTGAACCCCCTGCTCAGTTTCTTGATGAATTGTTAATCGAATTTGATAATGAAATTGATGATGATGATAATGAATGATTATGGTAAAAAAGAATAAAACTATTCATCAGTTTATTTGTTCTTTAATTTTCTCTGCGTAGAAATGCATAACCTCCAATTTAAAATGTCTGAATAACTTCTTTCTTACAAGTTCAATTTAAAAATGGAAATCACAAACATACTTTTGACATTAAACCAGACAAAAAAACGTAAGAATATTCACTGCATTCAACAAATTCATATTGAGCCAAAGTTTCTATGGAGACTTGGCATTGTCCTTTGTTGACCAGTGATTAGCTGATTATTATGTTATGTAACTAATTTTACTGGTACTTGCTATTAGTTTGCTTTAACGTATTACTGTCCCGTCGAAAAATTTAGTTTGGCGCTTGTTTTGACGGATTAATGTGTGATAATTATAAACCAGTGTTTGACCACAATTCCGCCTGATGATTCCGCTGATTCCGCTTGGCACTGTAAGTATATTTAGTCTTATAAAATGTTCGCGGCTACTCTCTCTTTGCTGGGTACCTACAGATTTATGTAAAGGTGGTCTCATAAACAGTCTAACTTCGTCAAGCGTAGCTAAACCTGCACCCTAATAGGGCAGTTGACTAAAAAATACTAGGTAATTAGTCCAGCAGTCAGATTTCCAAAAAAATCTGGACACGTATTTTTCTTTTTTCATATAAACAAAAAATGAAGGAGATACAGTGCGTTGAAAACTCGTGTGACGTCACCAGCCACCACTCCTGTTCTTTGATGCCTTTTATATTTGTCAATTTTTATTGATTTGATAAAAACAAAATATACGTATCCAATATTTTTCTATAATCTGAATGACGGACTAAATAGAATTTTTTTTTTTTTTTTAACCAGGAAACATCCCTAATGCGTAACACACCACTATCATAAGTTAGAATCATTTTGAAGCTTATTGCTACTTCATTGCTCCCTATGTTCTAAAACGTGTCTCCTCAACAACGTAAATAACACAATGAATGCTGTTGAACTGTCAAAATGAAACCCATTGCTTCTGATGTATTACGTAATTACCCTGCTGATCGATAGACATATGTAGCTGTTATCATTTTGGCTAAATGATAACAGCCACCCATGTCGAACGGGCCTCTGCAATCGTGATCAAAATATAGACAGCAATCCAAGAAAAATTCCACTTAATATTCCCCACGAGTCTCAAGAGTTAACTGCTGGGAAACGGGTTACTGTACTAAAGTAAGTAAACTTGCAGCTGATCCGGACACGAACTTGTACGTTATTATGATTCTTAAAACTTGCACGTCTTGCTTGCATCGCTGAGCTGTATAATACGTGAGTGTTACAAGCAGTTCGCGTAATTTTAACGTGAATAATATGTGTATTAAGCTTGTTATATTAATGGGCGTTCATTGATGAGGTTAGTGTGAAGGCAATGCAATGCAAATTAATGACTCAGGATGCTGTTTAAGCTCAAACTCAGCAGTAATTTTTTTAAATTGGTCTGAGAACCAGTACTTGAACGTCAAAATTATACATATAGGCGATTCTTACACTGCCCCGCATGATGCAGCGTAGCGCGTGGATGCGTGTTCTTCCGTTGCTTGTAAGTATCTCCGTTTGTATGGAAAACACGCATAGTCTAACACACAGAAAATGCATCCACGCGCGTTCATGCGGATCATGCGCATACACGCGGAGAAACATGCACCCCCGCGCGTAGGTGCGGGGCGAGACGCAAGGTATGGCACACCGAATCCCGCAGTGCCGCGCGTGATTTTGAATGGGCGTGACGTGTGTGTTTGAAAATGGATCTCGATATCGATCGATTTATATTCGAAATCGAAAAACACTCAGCTATCTCGAATTACTTAATGGAATTCTGGAATTAAAAATTATTCTGGAATTACATTAATTAGTACTGCACGACCACCACAGAGAACGGCGAATAAATGAGAGCCGCCGTGCGTGAATCTACAAAACGCACCAACGCGCGTGAGTGCGCAAAAAACCCGCACGATGATGCAGATCTGCACTCCCGCAGGAACGCGCGTAGGTGCGTCGACACGCAATATGCAGCATGATGCGGGGCAGTGTGAAAACCGCCTTAAGACAGTCCTCCATAACACCCAAGCTTCACCACTTCTAGTGCTTTCGCTGGGAAGAAGTGGCGGAACAAACTGTTCAGTTAGGAAATACTTCATTGCACACAATACTAAATAATTAATGCATGACGAATCTTGGACTGACGAATCTGATACTTTCGTAGTTCACATAGTTTCCGCCATATGGCGTGAGTGTTATTATGTTTTGGCGCAAATAACGTTCGATGTCAGTTTTAAATGCTTTTTTTTAACTGATTTTTAAACAGCACCTTATTTTTTTTTTTTTTTAGTAATTATAAACTAGCGCTTGACCACAGTCCCGCCTGATGGTAAGCAGTGATGCGATCGTTGATGGTAAAGCGCGCTAGTTTATTAAGAATCTATTCACTCAGATTGAGCGAATAGGAAGGAAGACGGCAGTTGAGCGAGGTGATGCAATGTTAAACCCAACAACACGACCAACGATGCTGCGCCAAAGGGAGATTGATCTGAAGACCCTCCACGACCAAACTCCCAACACAACAACATTAGGCGCATCGTACCCGGCACACATCGCAACACAACTGCTCAGACCCGTCCTCCATACGGCTTCACCAGACTACATCTCCGAACAAACGTGGTGCTTCGTGCGAGCGATCCCCGGGCGCGCGTACTTCGATATAATAATAAATCGTATTATGTCGATTGCGCGATCCTCTCCAGTCCTGCGAGCATCATCAAAACAAAACGACACGAACACGACAAATCGCTTGGCGGCAAGGCTTTGTCTGGTGGGTGGTAACTTCTGCCGGCGGCCGATGTTATGGCCTACCACCGAGGAAGGTCTCGCACCGAGGTTGCGACATGTTATCAGCTTGATTTTATCCTTTCATTTTGTAAAATTATGCAGTGGTCAGCTACAAGTGTAAAGTCTCCCGTCCATGAACCTTAACACGAACGTCTAGAAAAATTATAACTCCTATACAGTAATTAAGGAATGGCGATACAATAACAGCGATTAAGCTCCGGTGTTATCGCAAAGCTATTAATTTATTTTGTACTAGTTTCAGTCTGCGATATCACCCGCGTGGATGTCGGAAAGAAACGTAGTGCCAGGTAGCCTTGTTATGTCCTTATAACATCAGCTACGTGCCAGTGATAATTCCGTCATAATCGATCTAGCCGTTTCGGAGACAGCGGCAAATATTATTTAATTTTTTTGGTTATACGAGTACGTACCATAATTACATATAGGTACATCTTTCCCTCTCTCCTTTCTTTGGTTTTTTTTTTTACCGCAAATAAATATATTTTCGTTCTTTCTTTCTATAAGTATTTATTAGAAAGCTGTTTAGGATATAAATTTGTAATAGCGTGGTGTATATTTGGAATGAGATAAATATTAGCAACTTTGCAAATAGTTAATGCATTTCCTGTTCCGCCCTCAAAGCTTTGTGTGATTATCTGTATCGTGGGTGCGTTTACAAAGACTTAATCTGATATACATAAATAACCTGACCCGGAACAAGTTCTTGTAGGTCTTACAAATATTTGTTCCGTGTGGGAATCGAACACACAGCCCTCGGCATAGCAGTTAATCGCTTAATCACCAACCGTGTCGTCTTCTGATACATGCTGTATTTAATTGTAATGTCTTCGTTGCCAGAAGACGTTAAAAATTTTTAAAAAGTTGGGCATTGCCAGCGGGCCATCAGCTTTTTTTCTGACGTTTAGTTTTGTTTTTAAGCCCAGCAGGGTAATAACGTAACATACTATTAGTAGCAAAGGGTTTCATTTTGACAGATGAACAACATTCATTGCGTTATTTACGTTGAAGACCAGACACATTTTCGAACACATAGAGCAATGGATTAGCAATTTGCTTCGAAATGATTCCAAGTTGATACTAGTAGTGATAGCAATTATTTTAGATCCGTGTTGCTCAGGGGTGTTTAGTTGATATTTACTCTTTATTTTAAAGCCGCCTTCGAATTCAGTATTAATTTATTACTTTTAACGACGATCTTCGATGTACGCTCGCAAACATTTTAAGTAAATTTAGTTCCTCACTAAGTGAATTGGTGTTAATTCTTAATGAGGAATAATAAAGTTCTTAAACCACAATTAGAGAGATCTAAATTACTTTTATGTCAAAATTTAGAGGAAAGGTGTACTTATGCTTCTATTATTTTCTTTTTGTCCAACACTTATCACATTTTTCACAGTTGTGTATCAATAGTCGTCTGAACATGGCTGTAAAAATGAGTTCTTTTTCGGGTTTTTGAAATATCATATTTCTTTTATTAATTAAGTTTTAGAAAAAATCAAATGATAGGGGCACGTATAATCAACGTGTAAACTTGTAGAAAACAATAATAACTGCTCTAAAAGCGTTATCCACGAAGAAAACAGCGCAATACGTTTGTATAGAGAAAGCGCCTCTTGAATCCCCTCTTAAGCTTGTCATGTCAGTCATCATAATATTGGCAGACCTCCTCTTCATGGAATTAACAACAGCATTAAACATGAACTCTCTACGAACGATTATCGACCAGTACACAGAATTAAAAAACCCCGGCGTGTTAATAGCACTGTTGATTCGACCCGTCACGCGAACTCGTTCAGCCCGCCAAGTGATACGCCCTTGATATTGATTGCTTGTTAAAATGCTATTTGTTATTGTTATTATTTCCAACTAAGGCTTTTTATGGTGCTTATGAGATTTACTGACAAATGCCGGAACCAACTGAACAGGGGGGCAATCGCGCTAAAATATTTCAACCAAAACAGAATTGGATCGCAACCAAACCATAACTTTTGTTATGTTTCGTATCGCGCTAACGGTTTCGGATCCAGTTATGGAACTGGATCGCAATTGGAACGTAACCGTTCTCAAATGACAAAGTTGAAACAAAGCTAACTTTTTCTATGCCATGTCAAACTTACATCTAAACGATTAGATTTACTTATAATTGATTTAGTTTTAATTAATATATCTGATGAAATGTATCACTCATACCTACATTGATTTTACTTAAATCGAAGTTAAAACTTTAGCGCGATACGAAATGTTATCGAAATTAAACCATAACTTTAACTGGATTAGATACGAACAATAGTTGAACTTCTACTGTTTTATTTAGCGCGATTACCCCCAGTACCTTGTTGCATAACACACTATTATAAGTTTGAATCCATTATGTCTATATTGCTAATCCATCGTTTGATATGTTCCACAAATGAATCTACCCAACAATGTAAATAACGCAATGAAAGTTGTTAAACTGTCAAAATAAAAGCCATTGCTCCACAGGTGCACTCAAACATGTGTGATACTTTCTTCAAAATATTGTTTTAGTCTGTGTGTCTGAGTGAATAGCAATAAACTAGTATGCTTTACAATTAACTATTGCATCACTGCTTACCTTCAGGCGGGATCGCGGTCAAGCACTAGTTTACAAGAAAATAAACCACAGTAATCTACTTCCACGATCCTAGCATGATCCTGTTAAAGTTAACACTACAAAGTCGGGCAGGGGTCTTTTGACCCATTTCGAACGTTCGATAATTTCGAAACTATTAGTTTTGGTGCTACGTCATCCCGTGACTTTTAATGAAATAGTTTATATTCCAATGTGCTGTTGATGTTATTGTTATATTATCATCCTGAATTAAATAAACATAACATTTACCTACAAAGACGGCGCCGGGTCATTTGACCCAAGCGGCATTTATTAAGATAAACAGTATCCATTTGAAGGTAGGTCATAATATTCACATTATACTTTTATAGCTGTGGATATGTTACATGTGAAACTAATTGTACTGAATCATACCAACTATTACTTTCATGGAGCAAACAGTGTTATTTAGTTATTTTACAATGTCTAGGCTGAGTGACCAACAAATATTATTATCGTTACAACCAATGCCCGAGGATCAATCAGACGGTGAGGGTGAAGATGTGGAAAGTGAATTCGATTCATAAGAAGAGATAATTCCATATGAAACGAGTTCTTCAAGCAGTGACGACTCAAATGACAACCTGCCACTAGGTAATTATTATCTCGTTTCTTTAATTATTCGATAAGAATATTTGCATATATCGATTACTAGAATTACCAACGTAGATGAAATGACATATTATACAATTACATTCAAATATTTTTCGTTGACTTTTCAGCTACTGTACAACTTCAACAATCATTTAGGGGAATAGGACGAAGGAGGCAAGTGCGAGCATCGAGAAGATGACCAGTATAAGTTTTTTCTATAATATATTAGACCTTGCTATTATAAATGCATAGATTTCATGTCAAGAAGTGACAAACAATAAAGTGCGTAGAAGAGATTTTATACTCCAGCTAACATTAGAACTCAGCAATATATCGGAGGACTTTTCTACCATTGGTTCGATACAACCAGCAATACCGAGACAGTCAGCCTTAGCTACTAAAAAAGGACGCCACTGTTTTACTTGAAATTTTAAGAATAAATCCAATAAAATGCATGATATTTGCAGAAAACCATTATGTGGACAATGCAATCAATCACAAATATATCTTTGACAAAATTGAAAATAAATTAATATAAAAGTTTTAGTTATTAAATACTACATTATTACACAACAATAAATGATTTAATGATAATCCCGCCTTTACTAAAGCTCACAAACATTTTTGCAATCAAATGCTCATTGCACATATTGAATAAATTGTTATTATGACGTGGGGTCATTTGACCCTTAGCCGTCTTTCTTGGTAAGAGTATTTTGCCGTCTTTCTAGTGTTAATGTCCCGGCTTTAGCAGACTATGACCACTGATGCCATCTCTTCTCAGAGAAAGATGGTAGAAGTAGGAAATTTCGCTTCCATTTGGTTTATTTTTATCTACTATATGCTGTTACAATGGCGTCATTGTTTAACACACATGAAATCAATATACAATAATTCGTAATTTTAAAAACTACCGCTTTCGCCACTCACCGGAATTGGCACTCTACATAATATTAAATTTAATGGATACCATGTTATAATCGATGACTCCCGTAAATAACAGTTCTTCAAAGGTATTATAGAAGATTCTAAATAGAAAATAACGTTTAACGAAATTAAAAGCATAAATGGAAAATGCTAAACCGTATAGGTATGAGTATTAATGTCGCCGTTAAAATGGCGCGCTGTATTACATACGAAAGTATTCCGATATTCCTTATACAGTACAATTTCATTTCATTGTAAAAATATGGTGTTGTCAGAGAAATGACGGAGAATATTTAATAGAAAGAGCGAGGGTAATAAAATTCCCAGAATTAATACTTTGGGTCTCTAGGGAAAAGGGATGTCAGGGTTAACTTTATTCATTTCTTCTTAGCCTTAGGAATTTTTATGAAGGAATTTAGTAATACATAAATTAAAAAAACGAAAAGATATGTTATATCCCATCCCGTTTACACCCCACTTCCTCGCACGTAAAGGAGACGCGTGTCCCAGTAGTGCGTACCTTATAGTGTGATAATCTTTATGTGTAATTTAGTATGACTCAATCAAGAAAGCATCAGTATTTTTCTTTATTGTTATCATAAAATAGGCAAATGTTGTTTTTTTTTTTTATTAATTTATTAACCAGCGCTTGACCGCAATCCCGCCTGATGGTAAGCAGTGACGCAATCAGTGATGGTAAAACGCACTAGTTTATTAAGAGCCTATTCACTCTAGCCTTGAAGACACTCAAATTGTAGTCCGACGGAAACACCGCCGACGGCAGATTGTTCCAGTCCCTCGATGTACGCGGTATAAAGGAGGAGGCGAAACGCTTCGTCCGGATCGTAGAGGTGTTAACAACATAAGGGTGGAAACTCGCCGTACGACGGGTCGTCCGATGGTGGAACGGAGATGGGGGAATTAAATCGTGCAATTCCCTCGCACACTCCCCAAAATGTATCCTATAGAACACCGAAAGGCTGGCCACTCTACGCCTGCGCTCTAGGCTTTGGAGACCAACTCGAGTTAAATCAAGGTCACCAATCAGCCTCTTCGCACGCCTCTCCACTGAATCCAAAGTGGCCAGGTGACACATAGCAGCACCAGCCCAAATGTGGCTTCAGTACTCCACACACGAACGGACCTGTGCTTTGTACAACATTAGAAGCTGCCCTGGTGTGAAGTACTGCCGGACCTTTGCGATAACGCCAAGTTTTCTGGCAGCCACCTTGGCCTTGGACTCAATGAACCGCCCAAAGTTTAGGTTCGAGGAAATCTCAACACCCAAAAGCTGAAGGCGGTCGGTGCACTCCAAGGATACATTCTGAAAAGTAGGAGCCAAGGTGAACGGGCTTCTTTTGGCGGTGAAAAGACACGCCTGCGTTTTGGCGGCATTGAATGCTACAAGATTGGCATTGCCCCATTCGGAGACTGCCTGAAGTGCAACACTCGTTCGCTCTACCATGGCCTCTCTTTCGGACCAGATTGATTCCCTACTAGCCCGAGCATCCGGCAGGTATCTCTCTACAACTGTGCTGTCATCTGCATACCCATAGATACCGGGCATCAGCAGATCGTTAATATACAGCAGAAACAGAGTTGCAGAGAGAACAGACCCCTGAGGAACACCAAAAACGTAAAGGAAATGGAACGCGGCCAATAGTGCGGTAGCATCCTTCCGCCGACCGCCGAACGAAGGTGGCGAGCGGAGTTCCTTTCGAACTGGCAAGCTCATCATGGCCACGATATTTTAACGGTCACAAAATTTAATTAGTTTTAAGTATTTAAAGTAACCCCCGGGGGATTAGG
The DNA here is from genome assembly GCA_037179545.1 of Sesamia inferens. Classification (NCBI taxonomy): domain Eukaryota; kingdom Metazoa; phylum Arthropoda; class Insecta; order Lepidoptera; family Noctuidae; genus Sesamia; species Sesamia inferens. The sequence continues at coordinate 5,666,218 of CM073935.1, read as the reverse complement.
CCTCAAAATTCAAAATTAATAAAGTTAGGGAGTCTGCCAGTGAATTGTGTCGACGTGCGCTTTCTGGTCTCATCTGGTCTGGTGCTCTACGAACTCCGCATCTTAAAGTTGAATGTTTGCCGCTTTTAGTAGTTTAACCAGAGAGATATACTCCGAAAGTATCATTCTATCACATATATTTATTTATGATTTCTAATATATTGCTATCCTAAATACTTGAATGTTGTTTAAAATTTTTCGTAGTAGGCACGTTGCCGCCCCACAAAATAGGCATCCATATTCATATTTTAGTTGTGTCAAATTTATGTTATTTCGAGTTAAACCAATATTTTCTTTATTTTGAACTTGTTTGTGTAGGAAATAAATAGGGAGGAAAAAAAAGAAAACATGCTCTAATAAAACGTTTTTGTCATAAACTCATATTTGTATACATTTTTTGCAAACAAGTCTCAATATTATTTTGCTTCATAAAATATTTGATGTCAAGCCATGTTAAAAGTCAAATTAATTCAGCAAGGACCCTAATTGTTTAACACACAATCAGAATCTTAATAATTCTGAAGGATATTCCTCCATATGTTCAAAAAATTTATCTGTTCAAGTTCAACAATCCAAAGAATGTAGTTGAACTGTAAAAATTAAACCTATTGTTGGTTACTGTGTTTTGCTGCCCTGCCCCTGAAATTATGTGAGTTTATATGTAAGTATGTAAACGCACTCACTTCCTCAGCCTCTAGAGGTTCACTGCTGGACAAGGGCCTCCCCCAAAGCTTTCCACAATGACCGGTCTTGTGCTGCCCGCATCCATCGGCTTCCCGCGACCTTCACCTTGTTGAGGGCCTCCCTACGCTGCGTCTTCCGGTACGTGGCCGCCACTCCAGAACCTTACTGCCCCATCGGCCATCGGTTCTACGAGCAATGTGCCCTGCCCACTGCCACTTAAGTTTAGCGACTCGAAGAGCTATATCGGTGACTTTGGTTCTTCTGCGGATCTCCTCATTTCTGATTCGATCACACAGAGAAACTCCGAGCATAGCTCTTTACATCGCCCTTTGTGTGACTCTGAGCCTTCGTATGAGGCCCATTGTGAGCGACCACGTTTCAGTTCCGTAAGTCATTACTGGTCAAAGACGAAACGCACCCACGATACAGGAGAAATTCCTAGTGAGGGGCAACGTTTCTTTTTTTACTAAAAGCAAAAAAAAAAAAATTAAAACATCGCTGCCAGTGACTGAATCACCATTTCTAGCTGTCGCAAAGTTTAGAAATAGCCTCTCATAATTCCATCCATATGACTATGTCTATTCGTTCTACGAATAAAAGCGTAGCTGTGTCGTCAGCTGAATATAAAATAAAAGACCGGACAGTACAGAATGAATTGTTTTGTTCAGTTTTGTTACTCGTATCCGATTCGGCAGCAAGCTGTCACCTAAAAGCCTGTGTTGTGTTTTGTGAAAAAACCTTTGTAGGCAAGGTCTACTGTATTTTAGGGTATATTGAGCAATATTTTTCACTTATTTCGCATGGCAAACGAATCAGAGTATGTGTATTAAAACTATGACTTAAATTAAAAGCTGGCAACACTCTTCGGTTTCACTGGTATAAATGTCCATCCTATGAGAATATAGAGATAACTAATAAATAAGGCTCAACCGAGATCTCGGCCTCGGTTTCGGCGTTCTCGGCTACAAATTCAACCGAGAAATTGGTCTCGGTTCTCGGCTAATTATCGCCGAGATTCTCGGTCATGACTGAGATTGTAACTTTGTTTGTTGTCTCGGTCTCGGCCGAGAATGAAAATCTAACTCGGGCGAGCCTTACTAATAAAATATAATAAAGACTTAGGATATCTATGTGTTATTATAATGTACGGTCGACTGCAGGTCAAGCTACCTGAAACTGTCAAATATTCCCAATCAACCTTGTGCCTTAATGCTTTAGCGGTAAAGTTGAAAATCTCATAAAGAAATTTGACAGATTGTAGTAGTTGGAAATGCTGTCGTCTGTACAAGTTTATATTAATTTAATTTTCATCAAAATTCATTCAGTCGTTTTTGTGTAAAAGACCCGTGATCCTTCATTTGCTTGTGCGGCATCCATCCTCAAACACTTTCACTGTTATAATATTAGTGTTAGTTATAGTAGGATTAAGTAGGAAGTAGAATACACAGAAGTAATTTTACACTGCCTCATTTCATTAAAAACTTTGGCCCATCGTATGCACGTCTTCTAAAGGTTCAGGACCCCAGAGTCCCGTGAAATGTTTAGCGACATCAAAACATACTCAACAAATTTACTAGCCACTATAATTTGCACAAATAACTTTGATAGCAAACTAAGAAAACTCTAGTTTGTATATTGCATCCTACGGGTCATATCAATGATAGTAACTATTCAGAAAATACAATATAATAGAGCTATTCTAGAAAATGAAAAGTGTGATTATTACCTCGCTATGATGAATTAGAATTTGTTTCAGAAGACCGATTCCCGTATTCAAAAACGTCTAAAACCATCTCACAGAACATAATAGAGTATTTGACAATTTTAAAAAACTAATTAGTCCGTCAGTCAGATTTCCAAAAAATACTAGTCACGTATTTTTTCTTTTTTCATTAAACAAAAAATTAAGACGACACAGTGCGTTGAAAACTCGTGTGACGTTACTGGACGCTACAATTTTTAGCGAGCAGTGACGTCACCAGCCACCACTCCTGATCTTTGATGCCTTTTATATTTGTCAATCTTTATTGATTTGATAAAACAAAATATACGTATCCAACATTTTTCTATAATCTGAATGACGGACTAATTAGTTTTGTTTAGTCATATACCCTATTAGGAACATTATAGGATCATGTTATTGCTGAAACACAGGCAGGCCTCCTCTCAGCTCGCAGCGCCTCAAAGAGATGTTGCACATCGTGACGGGGTCCACGAAGACCGATGCCTCCTGGGTCAGGGTTGCGGGTTGGTTAAAAAAGAAACCGTGTCCCTGGCGCACGGGCAAGTGATGAAACACGGGTGGGTTTTAGTCAGTACAAGTCTGATGATTTTCCAACCAAAAAAAAAAAGGCAGGCCTCCTCTCGGTAAAATAGAGTGGGCTGTAATCCACTACAAGGGTCCAGTACGGGTGACATTTCTAGTATATTCTCCGGGGTCCTCAAGGTGTTTTCCGTCATCATTTTGAAAGCAGTGGTGGTGAAATAATTTACACAAAGCAAAGCATCTATTAGGGTGCAAAAATCTACAATTAAGTGGCGATCGTTACCACTGGGCCACCACTGCTCCACCAATCTGGCTCAGACTAATTACTCTAATTAAAAACGTTACAGTCGAGTCGCAATACCGTCTCAGCGATAATCAATGTCAAAAACTCGTCAAAAATGTAGGGAAATTAGAGAATTCGATTACGCCAATTTCCCCTCGGGGTCATTCATTCGGATTCGCCTTTCTTGTTCCCAATAAGTACTTTTATGGGTCTTTGAAAATCTCGTAAGAGACAAATTAAGCCTACACTAAATAAAACAAATAAAACACGCTTTTATTTGGTATCTGGATACTTGTTAGGTTAGTATTTGTATCTCCTGTGTGTGTCCCAAATGAAATAAATATTTACCTTTGTTTTTGTTATGTGCTCGCCTCTCATTCAAGTCCCATACAACAAATGGACGCATTAATAAAAACATAAATAACGGTTCCTAGAGGTCGTAATGGACGCCTGTCCTTGACTAAGTAAGGCTAGACCGGCTACACAGTAGACAGTTCGACGGAGACTCCTCCAATTTATGACTGGACTGAACGCGAACTAACGAAATTAGCACATTATGTAGCGAGTGATTTAATTCTGAAGAATTACTCGTATACGTAAGTTTTAGTTCGGTAAAGATGTTTTACCGATAACTCATGAACTTTATCTAGAATCTAGTGCTAAAATTTTGTTGTGTACCTCATTTTGTCTTCACGAAATGAGGTACAAAACAAAATTTTATAATTAGAAGCTTCTCCAAGCATTTTTACATTGCCACCAAAGTTATCTGCGTGTGCTAAAATTTCAACTTAAATGATGCTGGGAAAAAGCATGAAAAATATATTACTCCAGATACAAGACTATTGATTAGTGTCCTTGTAACAATTAACAGATGTTCATTCGTTATCTTACAACACTACATCCATTGCCAGCCTAGACTGTTACCAAATCCTCCGTGGCGCAGCGGTCAACACGCCTGCCTGCGACGTGGAGGCCCTGGGTTCGATCCCCGGCCAGGTCATGATGGAAAACGATCTTTTCCTGATTGGTCTGGGTCTTGGATGTTTATCTACAGTATGTTAAGAAAACCCTGTCCGACCCATAAAGATAATAAAGGTTAGGTAAACACATGACCAAATATAATATAAAATTTTACGTAATCATCATAGTACCAATACAAATGAATTTTGAAATAATCTTTTTTTCCCGCGAATTAATTCCAACTTCCCCGAAATTTGGTAATTTTTAAAAAGTGACAACACCGTTATTATTATGAGCGAATAGCGATGCGACCACGTGCTGCGTGCCCTGCCGCCCGGCCCCCGCGGTAGTGTGCATAATGCACGTTTATTAAGTTACCTCTTTTTGCGAAATAATATTTATTTTTTTAGGGGGATTTTTTTTTAAGTTTAGCCCGGTTTTGTATGCATTAATAGAATCAGTTATCGATACCTAACAACACCTTCACGGGTCGGACAGGGTTTTCTTAACATACTGTATATATGTATCTATTATAAATATAGTATCGTTGAGTTAGTATCCCATAACACAAGTTACGAACTTAATTTGGGGCTAGCTCAATCTGTGTGGTGGGGTTCCTGTCTAGACGCATTCGTTGATGGTGAAGCGCGCTAGTTTATTAAGAGCCTATTCACTCAAAAACATTGAGTGAATAGGAAGAAAGACGGCAGTTGAGCGAGGTGATGCAATGTTAAACTCAAGAATACGAACAACGATGCTGCGCCAGAGGCAGATTGATCTGGATACCCTCCACGACCAAATTCCAAACATAACAACATATGGCGCATCGACCCGGCACACATCGCAACACAATAATGCTCAGACCTGTCCTCCGTACGTCTTCACCATACATCTTCTAACTTCTGCCGACAGCCGATGTTATGGCTATTGAGAAACATTACTATAATTTTAGTTGGAGCGAATACTTATCTAATTTCCACAACCTAGTTACTGAGTAATACGAACCCCTGTTAAGACTGATTGTCAGACTTTTGATTTCTGGCATATCATAACGAGTGTCAAACATCCACAAATGACTGTCGGGTCCAACGGCTTAACGTGCTTTCCGAGGCACGGAGTTGTCTCGGTACGTTAAGATGGTCACCGTACCACGGACCAACGTCGCATCAACGCGTCTCTTATTAAGTAACCATAAGCCCTAATTGTGGATATAAATACTATTCAAGCTTGTTTAGGCACGTCCAAACAACTGAGGTAGATGTTCCAGGTTTGTTTGAGCCTGTCCAAACTTTGAGTCGGGCTAAAAGATTAATAAATCAAATAACTCAGCCAGAATGTTCACAACTGACTTCGAAGTCTTGTTAGGCATTGGTTGGTAAGATAAACACAGAATGCTGCTTTTCCAAAATTTACATTTTTGGAAAAAAAAAACAGCCTTCTGTATTTATCTTTGTAAAAGGCGAGAGAAAAGTTTCCTCGCGCGTTGGTACAACTTTTTGCTTTCGTGCTTGAGTAGAAGATAAACATTGAGTGTATTTGTATGAGCTTATTATTTGAAGACATGGAAAGAGACATATATTAATGCAATGGTTACATTACATATTTATGCTTTAAGAGAATTTGCTTTAAAAATGATCATTTTTCTGACAGTCGCAGTGGGCAGACGTTGATCAAAATCTCGTCGTCGTCGTCGTAAATAGACAGGCGAAAGGTTCTGGAGTGGTGACAGTCTTCCGGAAGACGTAGCGTCGGAAGACGTCCCATAACGTGGACCGTTGACCTTGTTAAAGCCGCTGGAACACGTTTGATGCGAGAAGCACGGAACTGGTCGTAGCAAAGGTGCTCACCTACATCCAGCAATGTATATTATTCAGCTGAAATGACGTTTACGCATCTTTTGGTGTATCGCCTTAGTTACCTATCTATAGTATGATAAATAAGCTCTTGGCCCTCGTGGTTGCAAGCGCGACTGCTGAGCGGGGAGCTTTCAGTTCCAAAGTTCCAAGAGATAGAATACTACCCGGAGTTTACAATTTTGTAACGTGATGCCCTGTGCATCTAAAATCACTTTCGTTTGATTTTCGCCTGGTCGCTCTCCGGTCTAATCGGATTACCGTAAGGAATAAAAAAGTGCATCCTCTATTGCAGATGTATATTACCAGGCCTCGTGGTTGCACTCGCATGAGTTGCGATGCCGTAGGAATATCTGGACAAAACTTTTCTATATATTCTTCTTCTTTCGCCTCGCCTTTTTCCGTTACGCGGGGTCGACTTTCCTGGTTCTGAGGCGCCACTTATTCCGCTGGTATACGTCATCTTCTGAAAGCCCCAACTGCTTTATATCCTTGCGGATATTCGTCATCCATGTAGTTGGGGGCCTTCCCCTCCCTCTCATCTTTGTAGCCATGGAAAGGCACTTCTTCACGACATGGTCGTCCGGCCTTCGCTGTACATGACCGTACCATCTCGGTCTAGCCTCCGTGATTTTATCTGTAAATGGTGCAACCTTAAAGGTACCTCTCACAAATTCAATGCGTTTCTTGTCTCTAAGCGTAACTCCGCCCGCCCAGCGCAGCATTCGCATCTCGGCTGTGTGTAGCTTCTGTACGTGAATTATCTTCTAACCTGGTTATAAATCCTATGCAGTTTTGCGAGAAAGAGTAACAATCATACGCCCATACCAAATTTCGTGGTTATAATATTAGGATTTATTAGAACAATGACGGGTTTAACGCCTAATGCGGTTCTACCAGTCAGACTTAGGGTGATACAGAGACATAACACAACAGCAGTATTGACACAAGTTGCATCCCATATTAAAGGTCTACCCTCCTTCCGTGGACATAATGAAATACCATTTGGTCTCTTGCTATCGTGGCGTTCCAAGTCATTAGGTTCTAATACATAAACAGTTACTTACATAACATTCCAAAACTCCTTTGAGCTATTTCTGGGGACAGATTTTCACGGTGATCTTGACTGGAACCTTTACAATAGCATTTCATTTTATCCCTGACTCCCTTTCAAGATCTGAACATTTGCTTTTTCGGGCGTGAAACCCACCTTACGGAAGTTACCATACATTTTCTCATGCTCAACCATTTGTCTTTTACAGTTGAAAACAATCTCGTGTTAGTCTTTGGGTTGAATGAGCTATTCAAAACAAAGCCGGCACACACAATGGTGAGTTTGTAGAATATTATGTGCTGGATTATATTAGGTGTGTGATCCTAAGGTTGAAGACCTGTCACAAAGCTAGCTCAGCTGGCATAACAAAAACATAGGGTCAGATTTGGCAGCGTTTGAGAACACTGAACTTAGTAGTTCTGCCTTTTCCAAGGAGGTTATACTGGTTAAGTTGATGGCAATAGCTTTCACTTTGACAGATTAATAACTTCATTGGGTTATTAACGCTGTGAAGGAGACAAACTTTTCGAATATATGAAGCAATGGACTAGCAATATAATTAAAAATCTTCGTCAAAATGCGATTAAAAGCGCTACGAAATTAGGGTAATCATCATCATCAACCTTTTTATCGTCGCACTGCTGGGCACAGGTCTCCTCTCATACAGAGAAGGATTGAGCGTAATCGCCACGCTTGCTCAATGCGCGTTGGCGATTTCAGACTTAGATTTCCTCAAGATGTTTTTTTTTCACCTTGTGATGAATCATTAGTGTCAAAGATATACTTAGAAAGTACATAAAACTTAGAAAAGCTACATTGGTACTCGCCTGACCTGGAATTGCACACTCATACTGGAGAGGCTGGTGTTTTAATCACTAGGCCACCACGAAATTAGGGTGCCAGCAACTTATTTGAAACTCATACTACGTGGATGTGCATGTGGATGAACGGTCGGGTCGACTGTATCAGCAAAATATAGGAGGAATAAAAGGGTGTCTCTGACATTGACGCACAAACGAATACCGTGGATTCAGTACATGAATCTGAACCCTCAGTGGTGGAATTTTTCGTCGGCTTTTTCCTGATTAAAAAAAAATAATATGCAGTTCTTTTTCACTTTAAACCGTTCATAATTGCTATACTTTTATAACCCAATAAGATTTTAAAGTAAAAAATTATTAATTCGCTAATTACACCAAAAAGCGCAATGTGAACAAAACTCGAAAAACTATCCTATCAGCTGATTTAATAGAGTTCACATCAGGGGTCAACATCATACCCACAAACACACGCGGCGGCACGCTTGCAACGTTGAAACGCCGAGCCGACACATTATTTAAGCACTGTTATTTCTGTAACCGCTCATTAACGATATAAATGACTATCATAATTTTATTAGTGGCATGCCGTGTAGTTTTCTCGTGAAGTTTGCGTTACGATGTCAGATACAGCCTGTATTTGCTTGCTCGAATTTCTGGCGCTATTTCCGGAGATACTGTTCGGAACAATTATTTGCAGGATGAATAGGGCTACAAATAGTTTCCGGTATATCTTGTGTGACTTCATGGGTTACATCGGATATCCTACTTGAAATAGGTACACATACTGATGAAATAGCACTCCGAAGTTACAATGTACAAAGTGTATGCCCGATGTTTTATATCTCCATAGACAAAAATAAAGAATTTTCATTTTTGATTCCTTGTACGAATTTCCTAAAAATCTTTCTTAGGTCAACTTTCACGACTACTAATAAGTATAATAATATCTCAGTTCTTGAAGAAGGGTATTGACTATTTACCATCTCACTAGCGCACTAAGGGGCCGATTAAAGGTCAAGTTTGCTAGCAAAAGCTAGTATTTATACAACATTAATTTTTGTTTAAGCGAAACCCGAAAAATATGTAGATATGTATGTACTTTGTAATACTTGGTTGTCCCAACAAAAATATGGTCCGCGCTCCGGCGGGCGAACGGTGCGTTGACCTCTGGCGTCAGCTGTTGCGCGAGCGCGTAGTACTGTGACACACTGTGCGCGCTCGGTAGCCAAACTGGAACAATTTCTAAATGTATTTGGGAAAAAGTATAACATGATGTAAAAATGATTGGAATCGATTCAGTTGCATATTCTGAAAAAATTGTATTCAGGTTTCGCATAAACAAAACATAAACTTGTATAATAGAATATTTGCGTCCGTAAATGCAACTGTCAAGTCGACATATTTCTGACTAGTTTACCGCTTCTACAAATGTGGACATTTGTCCACGGGCTGCTAATAAGTTACTCTAACTCAAGTGTAACATGAATAATTTGGTTGACAGTGGTAATGATGTGACGCAGTTAATAGTCGTTATTATGGTATTTATAAGTGATATGCTAAACATAATGTTAGTTGCATGCTGTTGACGTGTGCGTTGAGTAGGTTGCCCACAGAGAACAAGGATCATACCTACATACAATCGCGCAGTGATTGAGCACGTTCATCTTAGTCACGTGCGTGGATAAGCCAGTTTAGTATATGATATTGACAATTCATAGTTAAGTAAAGATATGGGCCCGTCCGAAAATAGTACTTTCGGTACTGTCTCTTCTTCAGCTTTTCGAAAGCTGAATGTAGGCATCCTGCAATAAAGCCCAGTCTACTCTATCTCTAACCATCTTAAGCCAGAGTCGTCCAACAATACTAACCACTTTATTGACTGACTACCCACACTTCCACGGCCAGGGGGGCAATTACGTAACACATTATCAATTGGAATCGGTCTCAATTTGACAGGTTAACAACATTCATTGCGTTATTTAAGTATTGTGTAGACAAATTTTTCGAATTTGTGAATCAATGGTTTAGAAATTTGCTTCAAAATATGCAGATTCCGATTAATATTCTTTTACGTAATTAGGGTGCAGGTCTCGGGTCTCCAGTCCAGCACTGTTCAATCCCATCTGCAATCTTTCCTACGACCATATCGGTATTAAAAGCCAAATGTCAAATAGTGATGTCATTCACATTCATGTAGAAATTGTTGCAGTGTGGTTACCGAGCGCACAACACAGCTGGCGGTGGATCACAGCGAGACAACCGGTGGGCGAACAGTATTTTTGTTAAGACAACCAGATGACAAGCTCATAACTTTGTGGGTTTTTCATGATATCTTTTTGAAATTTTGTACATAGATTATTTACTTAAAAATACTGGACACGTGTTTCGAGTTTCGTTTATACAGTATGTTAAGAAAACCCTGTCCGACCCGTGAAGGTGTTGTTAGGTATCGATAACTGATTCTACTAATGCATACAAAACCGGGCTAAACTTAAAAAAAAAAATCCCCCTAAAAAAATAAATATTATTTCGCAAAAAGAGGCAACTTAATAAATGTGCGTTAACCACCCTTCCGCGGGCGGCGGGCGGCAGGGCACGCGGCACATGGTCGCATCGCTATTCGCTCATAATAATAACAGTGTTGTCACTTTTTAAAAAATTACCAAATTTCGGGGAAGTTGGAATTAATTCGCGGGAAAAAAATATTATTTCAAAATTCATTTGTATTGGTACTATGATGATTACGTAAAATTTTATATTATATTTGGTCATGTCACCTAACCTTTATTATCCTTATGAGTCGGACAGGGTTTTCTTAACATACTGTATATACAAAAAATAACGTTGCATATTTTTTTATTTGACAGGTATTTATGTTTTTGAAGTAGCTAAAAGTTTAGTTGTTTTCAGACCTATATGCAGCAGTGGATTAATCTAGGTTGATACCAATTATAATACTATAACTACGACTAAGTGAGGCTAATTATTCAGCCGCCTAGTGCGATGCGGTAGACTGTAATTTGGCACAATTAGGCCACAAATTACTGATGCATGTACAACAAATAACCCTAGGTTCAATGGCTTCTACCTTGAGGTCGTAATGTAGGATTAGTGTCGGATTACTTACTCCTCCTCTTACCCCCATGTCGTGGCGTGTCGTCGGTATATTTATCGAGGGATGTATTTATATTTTGCATTTGTTAGCGGAGTTTTTCTTGTGGTAAATTACCTGCCAGTATACTTATTTTTATATGCATAAGCATTACGTTTTTGCTTAAAATAAGGAAAGGAAGTCATTTAGTATCACAGCAAGTGGTCTTTTGTAAATTCTGCGTATCCTTTTGAAATGTGTGAACTGTTCTAATAAGCCGTTTATTTAATGCAACGTCAAAATACCAAAAGAAAATCCCTCAAAACGCCTGCCCTTCACAATCTCCCCACCAGGGGCGCACCCAAATTGTGTAACACTCTATTACCATCAATAGTAATCATTCTGAATCAATTGGCTAAACCATTGCTCCATATGTTCGGAAAGTGTGTTTGCTCAAGAACGTAAATAACGCAATGAATGTTGTTGAACTGTCAAAATGCAACACATTGCTAATGATACATAATTACCCTGCTGGTCTGCTATTACAATAGTGTCAGAATAATAATGATCGATTTTGACAAGTTTCGTTATCTACTAACAAAATGATGTCATTATGACTTTCCAAAAGTCAATCACTGATACTCCACTCCATATTAATAAGTGTTCAAATTGAGTAGTAATTTTTAGAAAATCATTTCTATTAACGGGTGTTATAATAATGACTGTTTTTTATTTATTTTATAATATTGACTATAAACTTTTATCATGATGACAACGGAATCGTGTTGGAATGAAAAATTTATAAAATTAACAGACTAGGGCCCCAGTAAGTACAGCTGTCTGTTGTATTGTATACTATAGTACTGCATGCAAAGTACACAGGTATTATTGGCAGATTATACGAAACTACAAAAAACACTTTCTCTTTAGATTCGGAGTCGTATCAAATACGCGTGGAACATCGTATTCACTGACTTACAACTACCAAATGTCACATGTAAACAATAAACCAGGAAGGAAACAAAAATAAGCAATGGAAGCTACAACAATAAGTTTATTTATACAGCAGACGGGAATTGTCGTGTCGGTAATTTGCATTCACCCCCAGACGGCGCGGGTTGAAGATAAATCGGGACAACGCACGAATGGTACGTGTATTTAGTAAAGTAGTAAACTTAATTTTTTTTTTGTGTTTTTATTTTGGAATCATATTATGAAACTGACTGTTTTTTTAACTTTATTATAGTATACAAATGATTTTATTTAGGTATACACTTACACGTCAGTCATATTTTTAAAGCTTGGTGAAAAAACGAGGAAAAGTGGAAAAAGTGAGGAAACGAAAATGATGGTCACACGCTAGAATATAAATTTTGTTATTTACTGTGAACTAGCTTTTCGGCCGCGGCTTCGCCCGCATGGTGTTCGGTTACATCGCGCTTTTTAGATTTCCCTCGGGAATATAAAATTTTTACGGAATAAAGAGTACCCTATAATTTAATCCGGACTTCTAACTCTACGTCTGCAAAATTTCAAAGCAATCGGTTCAGTACTTACAGTGTGAAAGCGGAACAAACAAACAAACTCACTTTCCCATTTATAATATATAAGTAAGGATGTTTATAATGCGTCTTCTTCTTCTTCTTCAGCCTATGGATGTCCACTGCTGAACAAAGGCCTCCCCTAAGGCTTTCCACGCTGACCGGTCTTGTGCTGCCCGCATCCGTCGGCTTCCCGCGACCTTCACCAGGTCATCGGTCCAACTTGTTGGGCTTCTCAACGCTGCGTCTTCCAGTACGTGGCCGCTACTCCAGAACCTTACTGCCCCATCGGCCATCGGTTCTACGAGCAATGTGCCCTGCCCACTGCCACTTAAGTTTAGCGACTCGAAGAGTGTGTGATGTCGGTGACTTTGGTTCTTCTGCGGATCTCCTCATTTCTGATTCGATCACGCAGAGAAACTCCGAGCATAGCTCTTTCCATTGCCCTTTGTGTGACTCTGAGCCTTCGCATAAGGCCCATTGTGAGCGACCACGTTTTAGTTCCGTATGTATTCATATTCTAGAAATAAGAAGCAGAGACAAATTCGCCCACACAAGCATATATCCCGTGTGAATATCAGGACAAAAAGAATAATATGTACTAATCCTGGTTTTAAACCTTCTAAAATTTATATGAAAACGGGCAAAGCTATAAATTATGAAAGACCTTTAATACTACAACTCTTTGTAATGGGGAAAGGTGGGTATCAGGATTACCCTTCAATATCCTTTTAACACATACCTTTGTGTTCTATCGAAGCGAAGAATTAGCCATTTTATCAAGAAAATGTATTTTATTTATTTTAAATTTATTATTTACACATCAGTTTCGAAATCGTAGGAATGTTGGAATAAAAAGTCCTGTCTGCCAAATCTCTTTTAGGCAAAAACGACTGAATCCGTTCAGTCGTTTTCGCTTGAAAGATTAATAAACATCTGTTTTCAGAAAATTTCACATTTATAATATTTATAGGGTAGTTAGAAGTAGGATTTGTGTCAGCTTAAAATGTCTGTAGTCTGGTCTAATCCAATAAATAATATTGATACAATTTAATCCATCAAACTATTGATCACTGAAGTTTATGTTAGCGAGGACCGGCGTCTCACACTAAGCTCACTATAAAAGGCGCTGTCTACCCGTCCCTGCAGGCTCACTCTTTCGACAACGGACACTCAGATTGGTAACATCGTGCAACCTCTGTGAGACCTATATTTTCTATATTAATTAAGAGCTGCCGGCTACTGTTTAACATATTGTTGTATGCTCAGTGATTATTATTGTGTTCCTATCTTATTTAATAAGTTCTGGTGGTAATTGTAATTCAAATAGATAATACACAAACATTGGAACGTCCTGATTTGTTTCTTTAATAAATACCACTTATAATCGCTAACATTTATGAAAACAAATCGTTTTAGAGTACAAACAATTTAACTATATAACTAAAAGAATTTATTTTTCTTTTATTTTTTTTTTATAATTTATAAACTAGCGCTTGACCGCAATCCCGCCTGATGGTAAGCAGTGATGCGATCGTTGATGGTAAAGCGCGCTAGTTTATTAAGAGCCTATTCACTCAGAAAAACTGAGCGAATAGGAAGGAAGACGGCAGTTGAGCGAGGTGATGCAATGTTAAACCCAACAACACGACCAACGATGCTGCGCCAAAGGGAGATTGATCTAAAGATCCTCCACGACCAAACTCCCAACACAACAACATTAGGCGCATCGTACCGGCATACATCGCAACACAACTGCTCAGACCCGTCCTCCGTACGGCTTCACCAGAGATCATGCCGGAACACGACAAATCGCTTGGCGGCAAGGCTTTATCTGGTGGGTGGTAACTTCTGCCGGCGGCCGATGTTATGGCCTACCACCTATTAAATGGTCTCTACTAACGGGTATTCTATACATAATCAGTCTATAGTGATCCCACTGTTGGGACACAGGCCTCCTCTCGAAGAGGGAGTGGGTCATCGTAATCTACCAAGCTAGCCTAGTGCGGGTTGTTATATGTCACATGTCTTCAAAGTTTTACCTCTAAGACATGCCGGTTTTCTTACGATGTTTACCTTCACCGTTTTGAAAGCAGTGGTGATGAAATAATTTACACGAAGTAAAGCGCCTGTTGGATTCGCACCTACGACCTACAAATTAAAGTCTACGCCACCACTAGCTAGCTACTGTTTCTTTCTATACTCCCAAATATTTACTCTTCATCCGTGCCAATTGATTATTTTTTTTAAATGACGCCCACACTAAAATGTCACGCCATTTAGAGCTACTAAATAGGTTCAGATTAGGCAGTAAGGCCGTGACTTGTGTGAATTTTACCTTTACGGTCACAAGCACTAACATGTCAATACTGGGAAATATGTCAGTAGCGATTTCTGCGAGAAATAATGAATAGATCGTTTAACTAGAACACACCACGTAAACTTACTAAGTTTGTAATAACTTAAAATTTCATTCAAAAAGAAAGGAGAATACTGCCTCTGAATAATAAGGATATACTTATTTAAGCTTGTGACTAAAGACTATGGAAATTATATTCACGAAAACTTTCTTATCCTTTTGACCCACGGTGTGATATAGACATGTTTTTTACTAAGCGTATAGTAAATTCGGAGGTCATAGAGTTCAACTATTGTTCAACTTAATAAGCTTGATTGAAAGGCTATTGTATCTAAAGTAATACTGTGACGAGTAAGGCTCTACCGAGATTGGTTTTTCGTTCTTGGCCGAGACCGAGACCAGGTATAGAAAAAGCGTGAAAAAAAAAAAAATTAAGTGCTGTTAATACAGTAAGTACTAAAGTGTTTAACGAAATTAATTGTTTTCAGAATCGAAGTTAAATAACACATTATTATAACATAAAAAATCGGCATTGTCGCCCTTAAATGAGTGAGACCTCTCGTGATACAATTGTACAGGGCCACTAGTCTGTTATTACAATAGTGTCAGAATAGTCGTTTAGTGAACTCAAAATGATCGATTTTGTCAAATTTGGTAATCTACTAATAAAACTGCGTCATTATACTTTCCAGTGGTTAATCACTGACGCCCCAATCCATATTAATATAATAAATGTTTAAATTCAGTAGAAGATTTTAGAAAATCATTTCTACTAACGGGTATTATAATAATGACAATACTGCATGTCATTCTATCATCATTCCATTACGAGACTACTGAGAAAAGTTATGGATTGTTATGAATTTAGCAGATTACAAACTTTAAAGCAAAATGACAAAGGAATCATGTTGGAATGACAAATTTATAAAAATAGCAGGCTAAGGCTCCAGCTATGCTAAACAGCTGGTTACTTGCTATGCTAGTAGGCGGCGCAGAAAAAAACTTATTTGTTGCAGGCCTAAAAGCACCTTATAAGGCAAAGAAAACCAATAAGCATTAAAATAATGTTGATATCTATTTAACGTAAGAAAATACCTACTGGGGCTCAACAGACTGGGACTTCAAGAAGTACCATCGATACGAAAAGAAGATTGTCCTACTGCAGAGTACAGGCCGCTTTTAATACAGAGAAGACATGAGCACTGATCAGTACCCTTGATCAAAACCGGTTGGTTTCAACACGATGTTTTTCTTCACGGATATCAGTAATATCAAAGATAAACTCAAAGAAAGGCAAGCGGTCGCGGTGTTTGTGTTCTCAGTCCCAATTGATGATTTACTCAATAATGGTGAAACTTCAAAAGCAATTATAAGTCTTCGTCGACCGTCTGTCGTGGACTTTCAAAAGGAAACCCTTCTTTGAAACTAAACTTTATTTTCTTTGAAATACAGTTGGCTTCATGATGAAACAGGTTGTTACACCTCGCCAAATGTTGCTTGGTTCAATAGAGCGTAATCGACGTGGTTCTTGGAAAATGTATTTGGAGTTTTTATGGATTCTTATATAGGTACGATATAGTGTTTCTTATTGGATCAGAGAAATAATTGGCTTGTGTTCCAATCCGGAAATTATAAAGTTAGTAATTAGTTAGCTAACTTTTCAACAGTGGTTGAGTTATTTGGGGACTCATGGCTAGCTAAGAATAGCCGCACCCGTTAACCTTCAAGGTTAATCAACGCTTGCCAGGGCGGTCGGTGGAAAGGTCCTTAACTTAGAGAAACCCCTCTGTGCCTCAGGAAATAAGTCAGGTAGTTGGACTCGGTAGATCATTGACAGTTGTCAGAAGTCACCACTCGTGCCAAGTGGGTATCGTGTTATCCAGTAGCTGGGTTTTGGAGGTCAGAGAGTTGGTTGCTCCACGTAAAATACTGCAGATGTGTCCAGTTACACTGGTAGCTTACCCTGTCATAGTTGGGAACAGTATTAGCAGATAAAACGGAGCTGGATCCGGGAAATGCTTCATAATACTTTCTGGCTATAAACTAGTAACTTATTACCTACCTCACGCTTGTGATGTCTGAATGGTTAGGTAGAGAAGTACTTAATCAGGAAGCGTACAACAGTTATAACATGGCGCTGAATTTAGGTACTTATTGATAGTTTTTTTTAAATTATAAACTAGTGCTTGAGCCCAATTCCGCCTGATCGTAAGCAGTGATGCAATCGTTGATGATAAAGCACGCTAGTTTATTAAGAGCCTATTAACTCAAAAAGCTGAGTGAATAGGTAGGAAGACGGCAGGTGAGCGAGGTGATGCAATGTTAAACCCAACAACTCGACCAACGATACTGCGCCAGAGGGTGATTGATTTGGAGACTCTCCACGACCAAACTCCCGACACAACAACATTTGGCACATCGTACCCGGCACACATCGCAACACAACTGCTCAGACACGTCCTTCCTACGGCTTCACCAGACATCAAACTGGAATGCTCGTCTTTTATACCGCGTAAATCGAGGGACTGGAAAAATTTGCCAGCGGCGGTGTTTCCGTCGGACTACAATTTAAATATCTTTAAGGCTAGAGAGAATAGACTCTACATAAACTAGCGCACTTTACCATCAATGATTGGTTCACTGCTTACCATCAGGCGGGATTGCGGTCAAGCACTAGTGAATTATAAATTCATCAAAAAAAAAAGAACACGACGAATCACTTGGAGGCAAGACTTTGTATGGTGGGTGGTAAGTTCTGCCGGCAGCCGATGTTATGACGTACCACCGAGAGAGTTTTAGCTGTCAAACTCATTAGACTGATGTCTATAATGACCGATTTATAATAATTTACGGACCGTCATTGTTAATTTTGCGTCTGTTGCGTCTTTACCAATTATGATAACTTTCGTATGCCCACAGGCATAATGTAGCGAACTTCCTGCAATTGTAACAGCTTTTGTATTATACACCTGCATTGACGAATAAAAAGATTTGATTTGATTTGAAGCAAAGCCATCATAGCTTCACTAGTAAAATATCTTTACTAGGACTAGTAGTATGGGAGGGATATTTTGAAGTAGTTATCATAGGGAAAATTGGCTTACGAATCTACCTGTATTCCCAGTTTGACAATAAAAAAATGTGGCCGATCCGTTTCCGTTTATACGAAACTGTTCTTGCAAAACTTATACAAAAACAACATAATATTTTTCTGAAGTTCATGATTGAAACAATTTGACGTTTCATTTACAACAATTATGAGCAAAACAAATCTAAGCAGCTCAATTACTACACGCTTTCTCATTGCAAAGACTTTTTTATACCCTAATCTGTCTCACTGCTTAGTCATCGCATCCTGATCTCTACAGTAGCGCATGTCAACACAAAAGTACGGGATAATATCCTTTATAACAGAGCCAGTAAACTATATAATTGAGTAGCATAAACAATCCAAAAATCACTAAAGAAAATAAAAAGTTTTGACATCAATATCGATTACAAACTACAACTTTACAACTTTAGGTCTAAGTTGTAAAGTTTAGAATCGCGTGATTGGATGTTGTTTTAGGGTTTTTATGAATAGTTGAAAGAATATTAACTAAGGCAGCGCAAACAATGGTATTGTGGTCGGAGTGACCCCGTTATGCCTTAGATAGGTTTGTTAGGGTACAAATGAAGACAGAAGTGTTAT
The DNA here is from genome assembly GCA_037179545.1 of Sesamia inferens. Taxonomy (NCBI): domain Eukaryota; kingdom Metazoa; phylum Arthropoda; class Insecta; order Lepidoptera; family Noctuidae; genus Sesamia; species Sesamia inferens. The sequence continues at coordinate 5,647,576 of CM073935.1, read as the reverse complement.
CTTCAGTATATTTGCTTATTATATTGTAGACCGTCATTTAGTATCGATGGAACGTCGATGCAAATATCACATGCTAAACATAATTCAACATACTTCTAAAGATTGGGCAAAGGTGTGTCTAAAAATAGTACATCAAGCTACTGAAATCTGTCCAATTTCTTTAATAGAATTTCGGTTAGCGCAGTGCTTAAGCTATTGACTGCTGGCGCTGGTCGCGTGTTCGATTGCCCCACTGAAAATATATTTGTATGACCTACAATTAGTTGTTCCGGGTCTGGATGTTTGTGCATGTGAGTTTATATGTTTGTAAACGAACCTACGATACAGGAGAAATTCCTACTCGGTGGTAGGCCATAACATCGGCCGCCGACAGAATTTACCACCCACCAGACAAAGCCTTGCCGCCAAGCGATTTGTCGTGTTCCGACATGATGTCTGGTGAAGCCGTACGAAGGACGGGTCTGAGCAGTTGTGTTGCGATGTGTGCCGGGTACGAAGCGCCTAATATTGTTGGGTTGGGAGTTTGGTCGTGGAGGGTCTTCAGATCAATCTCCCTTTGGCGCAGCATCGTTGGTCGTGTTGTTGGGTTTAACATTGCATCACCTCGCTCAACTGCCGTCTTCCTTCCTATTCGCTCAGTTTTTCTGAGTGAATATTCTCTTAATAAACTAGCGCGCTTTACCATCAACGATCGCATCACTGCTGATGGTACAGGCGGGATAGCGGTCAAGCGCTAGTTTATAATTATTAAAAAAAGGCAACGTTTTTATTATTGCGTCATGCGTCATGGTTCTAGGCTGATTGGGAAAATTTGAAGCTTTATGGTAGCTTGGCCCATTAACGTCTGTACACAAAAATTTCGCCAGAAATCATGATTGTCGCTAAAATTAATGGTCCTAAGCGCAAGAGAAAATAAAAAATGGCTTACCGAGAAATGCTAACAAGGAATACAGTCAAGATTTTTTGCAATGTTTACCTGGAACAAAAATAGAGTTTACATTAATATCACACGAAATTAGAAGTATGACTGGAAATCTGGGAATTTTCTTGTAATTTCTGTGGAAATAACAAGAACTTTTCGATTAAAATAATTAACACTACAATAGAACCGAAACCGGGTTGTTGGAGCCCTCAAAAGTTCAACAATTGATCTAACTGCAATGCTTCGATATCGCCTTCGGGTTGTGGACGTCAGACGGCAGTCGCTTCACGGAAAATATCGAAGTTTAGCCAAATTCAGCAGTTAGACTGGTAAAGCGGACCCCAGACTCCAAAGCTGAAAAGCTTAGGATGCGACTGGGATTAACGCTGAAATGATGATGACGATGGAAAAGATCTGAAAAACAAAAAATTAAACCCAGATAGGAAAGGGGACGGTATTCCCGTGTCGATTTTTTCCGTGCACTGGGATTTTTAACTCACTGCGTAGCGCTGACAATCCTACAAGAAGTTTTTTGAGGCAGTGGTATATTTTCTTTTTAGTTGGATTCTCAATGCTCGGCTCAAAACCGAAAGTTGAAAATCTAATGCGCAATAAAATCTAAGCGCGATATTTTTATGTTCGTGCAGACATGGACTTAGAGTAGTACCTAAACATTTAGTTCAAGTATGAAATTAACATATCTAAGACTCGTCGACCTTGTTAATGTTAACGCTAATTGGTAGCAAAACTTTACCTTTTAATGACGGGCTTAGTTTCAAATAACAATAATTGTAAGTTAATTATTGTTTGTAGAATAACTAAGATTTAATTTGACACTATTCGAAAAACACAAAAGTTAAAATGAAAAAGTGAATCCCTAATTTGAATAAATGAGTTTTGATTTTGATTCTAATTAAAATGATAACAATGACCCCGATTCTGATGTTAACAAACTAAATTAAATTCAGTGCATCCTTTTCTTTATATTTTATTCAGAAAAGGACAGAAGATAAAATGTCAGTTTAGACCTGTCAAATTAGTGCGCTCCTGACGTAACAGGCGTATTTTTAGTCGCCATGTTTATAATCGCGTCTAAACTGTCTAAGGAGTATCTTAAATGGACAGGATTAAACTTAAATGTTATCTTCAATACTTTTCTTAACGAAATGGAAAGAAAAAGATGCACTTAACTTAAAAATACTTTAGTTTGTGAACAACAGAATCAGGGCCAATGTTATCATTTTAATTAGAATCAAAATCAAAACTCATTTATTCAAATTAGGCTGAGAATCAGTACTTTTTGAATGTCAATATTATATAACACAGTCCCCCCAAAAAGCCCGCCCTTCGCCCCTCGCCAATAGTGGGTGTCGATACCTTGTACAAACAACAGCATATTGGGCAACTATAATCTGTCAAATTTCTTTAATAGATTTTCAACCTTATCGCTAAAGCATTAAGGCTCAAGGTTGATTGGGAATAGATTTGGGACTAAGTGCTTAAAAGTAAAAAAAGAAGTTATGCTTTTTACTTATTTCAAAAAGCAGCTTTTGTTAACTGCTTATTTGCTTAATTGCTTATAAACTTTGAAAGCAGTTTCTAGTGCAAAAAGTATATGTTAATTATTGCTGTTTGCTACTTTATTTATGTTTTTTTATTAAACACGAATGTTGGTGACCGACGATTTGTACGAAAAAGATTTTTTATTACAAAAATTACATTCCGCGACTTTGTCAGAAAGTGAACTTCTTTTAAAAAAGTTCCAAATCTCGTTACGATTGCGAGATATTTTCTAAATGTCTAAATGAAATAATATTTTTACAAAGTACCTATTTTACTTTTTCCTTAACCGACCTAAAAATTTTAATTCAACTCTACTCAATTAATACCTAGTCTTTCATAATTTAAAAACACTACAGTCACAAAACAATAACCAAACGCATATCAACACTGACCATTACCTATCATTATGCATCCAAATTAAAAAAAAAAAACATAATTCACTAAGTCAATAACTTCCAAAATAGAAAAGCAATAGCAACTAAATACATAAGCATAAAGCATAAGTGAAAGAAAAGTTATACGAAATAGTTGCTCCGCAAAAGCACTTTCCAACTTAATAAGTCGGTTCGGGTAGCTTGACCTGTTGTCGTCCAGACATACAAGTGCACAAAAATCATATAGACAGCGAGAAACCATGAGGCGAATCACATCAGTCCTCTCTTCAGCAAGTGAAGTGACTGGTAATGCGTATAGTCGGTTAACTAAGTCACTTGGTTTCTTGTTTACTTTTAGTTAATTACCTAAACCGATGGAGTATAAACATGTAACTATATGAGGACCACAAGAGTGCTACGAAGAAGAAGTATGTGCAACACGGTTTCGCCAAAGGGTTGGTTCAAATATGGTTGTTTTGGTTGGTAGAAATAAATAATGGTTGGTTGTTGCAGGTTAATTGTGAGTATGTATGCAACACAGGCTGTTGTATTATCTGGTTTGTAGAGCGCGATCGCATTCCGAGGAAGCCAAAGTACAAGAAAGAAGTATTTTATATTTCTACTAGCGACTCGCCCCGGCTTCGCACGGGTGCAATGCTGATACTAAATATACTACAGAAAAACTGTGAACGTTGTATAAAAAAACATGGCGGCCCGCCGTACGGGCCGGGTAATGATTTACGACATGACATTAGAAACCTCAAATGTAATGATATTTCTCCACAATTTAATGGATGTTATTATACATATAAAACTTCCTCTTTAATCACTATATCTATTAAAAAAACCGCATCAAAACCCGTTGCGTAGTTTTCAAGATTTAATCATACATAGGGACATAGGGTGACAAACTGTGACTAAGTTTTTCATAAGGCTTAATGCCAACCTGGAGTCAGTATTCTGACTCCAGAATAGTTTAGCGGCAGGATGTACTTATACTGCTCTGTCTAAGCGTTGCCTAGAGGCAACACATTACCCATGACCACAAATAGCTACTACGTATAGGTCAATGATATTACCGAAAGCCCATTGCAAGTCCGCATTGGCTGAATATTAGCACAACATCAAGCATTCAGGCATACTTGCATGATTTGTCCTTGTGTATGCGTGTTTGTTAGGCATGCAAATGTTGCTAATGTCTCTGGCTGAGTATGTAGCAATTATAGAATAGAATAGAATAGAATAGAATAGAATACTCTTTATTATGTACCTACACCATATAGATTACAGAACATAAATAAAAATATTTTACAAAGGGTGATACAATGGGCGGTCTTATCGCTAAGAGCGATCTTTTACAGACAACCTTTGGATGGAATTCTAAGGGGAAGGATAAAGAAATAATGTAGGTACTCTACAGTGTACTACACACATCAAAAGTGTCTAGGGATCAACATATATTTTTGCAATAACTTTTCTCCTGATTGATATTAATTAAAATTTTCTTTAAGGATTCATCAAATTAAGTGTTTTCGTTTGTCACAGTAACGATAAACCAAGTCACCTTTGCATTAATAAAGAAATTTGCCATTTTCCTAATAAAGGGATATTTGACATTTGAACCACTAACACAAAAGTTCGAAAAAAAGACTGAAATAACAGTTTTCTCTAAAATTTTATTGGGTAACTTAAACAATTAATAATCCGTGTTTCTACCGCGAACACTAACAACACAAGAACATCGGTTTGGCTTACTCAAAATGAGTTCATCCAAATCACGCTGTGGAATGGCCGCCCATGTTCGTTGCAACAACAAAAAAAGGTCTTCTTGCGACTGGATACCCTCCATATTCGGCAGAGCTCTTCTCTGTAGCATATCCCATGCATGCTGAATCGGGTTCAAGTCTGGCGACTGAGCAGGCCAGGGCAGGACATTGATGTTAGCTGCGGCGAGAGTCTGTCTTACAACTCTTGCGGTGTGCGGTCGTGCATTATCATGCATTAACTGAAATAATGGACCGATTTGCACTTGTAGAGGAATGATGACGTCTGATACAATCGTCTCAGCATAAATTTGAGCGTTGAGGTTGCCTCTGATCCAAATCAACTCAGTTCTTCCGCCGATCCAAATACCCGCCCATACCATGATGGTTCCACCACTATAAGGATGGACTTCCTGGCAGGATTTTAATCGCTGTTGGCGTCCAGGGGCTCTCCAGTGTCGTATACGTCTTGTATCCGGTCTCATACCAAAACGAGACTCATCAGAAAAGCACACGAAACGCCATTGTTCTTCTGCCCAATTTCTGTGTTCAAGAGCCCATTGATATCGAATCCTACGATTGTGCATTGCTATAGGTGGTACCCGTAGCGGTCTTCGGGAATGAAGGTTCACTTCATGCAAGCGGTTTCTGACTGTTTGGTCGCTAATTAAGTTCCCTGAAGAGTGATGAAGCCTCACGGCTAACATCATGGCGGTTATTGTTGGAGCTCTTCGAGTTAAGATTTGAATGTATCGGTCTTGTCTCCGTGTGGTGCAGCGATACCGTCCTCCATGGCGCTCAGCCACGGTACCAGTGCTTCGGTAACGTGTCCAAAGTCGACTGATAACACTCTGACTTGTATTCAGAGCTAAAGCCACAGTACGTTGCCGGGAACCAGCTTCTATCATTCCCACGGCTCTGAGCATTTCTTCCCTGCTTAAATGACGTCGCCGCTCCATAATAACGTTGGTTTTAATCAGTAGTAGGGAAACAGTAGCACTAATAATGTCTTCAATGCGTTGTATGTTTTTATAGGGAAAATATTGACAGCTGATTTTCATCTTTTACTCGAATTTGATTCACAGTTCCTGATTCAAATTATGAAATGCACCAAAAAGGATCCATATAAATTTATAAAATCATAAATTTATTACAAAGCCACATCTCAATCTCAAGAAATCCGCATAAAAATGCTTGATCCCTAGACACTTTTGATGTGTGTATTTACATAGATTATACAATAAATATATACGTTAAGTGTATCATACTAGTTTAAATAAATTTATACATGTAATTAATAAATAGCATACAAGAGCACATAAAATATAATAATATGTTTAAAGAGAGAGGAAGTGCTTTTTTATCATAGTTTTAAAAGTAAACACTGTTTGAGCACGCCTTACGGACACGGGCAAGTCATTCCATAGCCGAACTGCTTGTACAGTAAAGGATTTATCATAGAAACTAGTGGAATGCATCGGCATGTCTAATATCAATTTTTCCGATGACCTCAGATATCTATTATGTGTGTCATGAAGGAACTTGAAACGTTCTTTAAGATAAGAGGGGGTTTTAGGATTAAACAAAATGTTGTAGAGCTGAAATAGTATATGAGAATTCCGGCGAAGACGTATGGGAAGCCACTTAAGCTTTGTACGAAATTCAGATATGTGATCATATTTGCGCAGGCCAAATATAAATCTTATACAAAAGTTTTGAAATCGCTCAAGTTTATCTAGTTGTACCTCAGCTTGTTTATACAAGTGTAAGGTTTCAAGTAGTAAATATAAGACAAGAGCGCGACAATTCGTAAAAAAAAAATGGCTTCCCCATTTAGCAATAAGCGTGATGTTTATATGACTAGTTAGTTTCTAGTCCGCAAGCGTAACGCTGACCCAGTTCCTCAATTGACCACAAATTGCTCGCAATGGCAGGCATCCGAGTATCCGAAACAATTGTCTGTTGTTTTTATTTACGCATCAACAATGTTGGTATTCATTCATTACATCAGAAGTTATTTTTGCACTCTTTTATCAACATACATGACAAACAGTCACGTGCAAAAAACATGTATAAAGGCGGCTTTATTCAAAAGCGATTTACTCTTTTATCTTTGAAATACAATTTTATGTGATTATGGACATAGTTTCCGAACCCATAGGTTTATATAATGTGTCGAATAACACCGCCACACAGTGGGGCTAAAATGAGTTTTAATAACGAGCCTCGATCATACGCATCGCCCGCATTTGAAGCTCTCATTGGTTGAGAGTTCTTACAACCTTGAAGCGGGCCAATCGACGAGTCAAACGCGCTCGATATCGATGATCGAATCTTCGTAATGAAAACTCATGGTAGCCATACAGGTCGATCGATCAGGTTAAGCCATGTTTGCCGCGATTTATCCTTGTATGGGTAACCAGCCTTTACCTACATACCAAGACCTTGTTCTGGCTTTCATTAGTGGATATTTTTGCTAGTCATTACTGGTTGTCATAAGCCCAAAAGTCTGAAAACAGTCTTACCAACGGGTATTAATTGGGTTGTAGAGGTCAGATAGGCAGTTGGTCTATTAAAAATATTGGCATTAAGCTGCATCCAGGGCTCCATCCAAGGCTTGAAGCCTATCCCTAAATAGTTATTAAACGGCCAAGCAGTCTGAGTTTTGTTAATAAAATCCAATGTAATCTTATGATAAAATATACAACATATAGGTACAGTATGTTAAGAAAACCCTGTCCGACCCGTGAAGGTGTTGTTAGGTATCGATAACTGATTCTACTAATGGATACAAAACCGGGCTAAACTTAAAAAAAATCCCCCTAAAAAAATAAATATTATTTCGCAAAAAGAGGTAACTTAATAAATGTGCGTAAGCACCCTTCCGCTGGCGGCGGGCGGCAGGGCACGCGGCACATGGTCGCATCGCTATTCGCTCATAATAATACCGGTGTTGTCACTTTTTTAAAAATTACCAAATTTCGGGGAAGTTGGAATTAATTCGCGGGAAAAAAGATTATTTCAAAATTCATTTGTATTGGTACTATGATGATTACGTAAAATTTTATATTATATTTGGTCATGTGTTTACCTAACATTTATTATCCTTATGGGTCGGACAGGGTTTTCTTAACATACTGTATATTTATATTTATTTATTTATAGTTAGCTTAAAGAATACAAATCCAATTACATTAACAAACAAACAATTACATAAATTAACTTATAAACTACTACTAAATGTAACATGGAATAGTGAAATCTCGCATATTTTCTTTCACAGAAGACATATACAACACAGTAACCAACCCAATTAAAATATTATGTTTATATAATCATAATACATACACTGAATTTTATTTAACATATACTATATGCATTGTTATTTATTAAATTAGTTATAACAATTCTTGGAGAACGAAGTCCTTAACGTTCTTGGAATAAGGTTTTTTTTCCTTATTTTGTATTGAATGATTAAATTTGCATGAATACAAGTAAAACTGCGATTTTAAAAGTCTAGTCTAATTCTAAATAGGCTCTTAATAAACTAGCGCGCTTTACCACCAACGATCGCATCACTGCTTGCCATCAGATGGGATTGCGGTCAAGCGCTAGTTTATAATTTATAAAAAAAAGTCTGTACAAACAACAGGGTTAACAGACAATAATTTCCGTAGCGGTAGCAAATGCGGCCGTTGTGCAAGGAGACGCGGGTTCGATCCCCGCACAGTGCAAATATTTGTATGCATGAATATGAATATTTGCACTGGTCTGGTCGTGCCTCGGAAAGCACCTTAAGCCGTTGGTCCCGGTTGCCATACGAACATCTAGTGGCAGTCGGACGGGTTGTTGGAGCCCTCAAAAATTTAACAATTGGTCTAACTGCAATGCTGAGATATCGCCTTCGGGTTGTGGAGGTCAGACGGCAGTCGCTTCACGGAAAATATCGAAGTTTAGCCAAAATCAGCAGTTAGACTGGTAAAGCGGACCCCAGACTCCAAAGCTGAAAAGCTACGGATGCGACTGGGATTAACGCTGAGATAATGATGAATTTCCGTAGTTTTAATGATTTTTGGGATAAAAAATTAACTATATTAAAAATGATATAAAACGATTCAGTAAACGATTCTGAACAAACTATTAACAAATTATTTTTTATTGTTGTATAAAGTCATGAATAAGATCTTTAAAAAAAATTGCGTAAAAACAAAACTGTATCAACATTTTTTTCCTGACACGTACTAAGCACATGCCTTGACAGCGGCCGGGTCCGACATCTATTTGCGACCATGAATCACTGACTACAAACCCCAGAGGATGTTCTCATTAACATATGTGCTATAAGTTCACATTAGTCGACGCATTACAGTAACCTGGGATAAATGTGAATCAGCTTTCTCGTGCTTATTTTAGCCCTGAAGTGTAACAGCGTCACTGGTTATATTGGATTTGCGGTCGCTAACCCGAGAGAGACTTATTCATATTAACTTAAGTGCAAGACTATTTACAAGTTATGTGATAAAGTACTAGTAAACTTGACATTAAAGGTAAGGTTCTCAAAGACTGCACAGCAGAATAATAGAGATTAATTTTTATCATTATACTAGCTGCGCTGCTGATGATTTCGATATGCTCTGCTTCTATTATATAATAATAATATTATATTTAAAGCCTTCCTGGATTAAGGGGCTATCCGTCGCAAAAAGAATTTTTCAAGTCGGACAAGCAGTTCCTGAGATTAGCGCGTTCAAAAAAACAAGCAAACAAACTCTTCAGCTTTATATACTAGTAAGTATAGATTAATTATAAGTCCACCACGACTCAGTGTTTAAAACTCTCAAGTATGAGTGCACAGGTTCGATTCCAGGGCAGGCAAGTACCAATGTAACTTTTCAAAAGTTATATGTACTTTCTAAGTATATCTTGGACACCAATGACTGAAGGTGAAGGAAAACATCTTGAGGAAACCTGGACTTAAGTCCGAAATCGCCAACCCGCATTGAGCAAGCGTGGTGATTACGCTCAATCCTTCTCTGTATGAGACCTATGCCCAGCAGTGGGACGGTAAAAAAAGGTTGATGATGAAGTATAGATTAGCACTTTGTTGGGCGGTATTCGGTAATATTTTTACTTGCGATGAAATCCGACTAGCACGAAAGAACCTTTTCATTTATAGGTTTATTATAGACACTTGGGAATAACGTGGCTTTCTTCTATTAGTAAAAGCATTTTTTAAATTGGTTCCGTAGGATCATAGATTAGGTACTCTTTACAACCTCACAAACCTTACCTTTTTATAATATGTATTGGTATCCTAACTTATATAATAAATGCAAAAGTAAGGGTCCACTCAACCATTCATCCTGAAATAGGGATGTTTCTGGGTAAAAAAATGATTCTATTTAGTCCGTCATTCGATTATAGAAAAATATTGGATACGTATATTTTGTTTTATCAAATCGATAAAAATTTACAAATATAAAAAGAATCAAAGTTCAGGAGTGGTGGCTGGTGACGTCACTCCTCGCTAAAAAGTGTAGCGTGCAGTGACATCACACGAGTTTTCAACGCACTGTGTAGTCTTCATAAATTTGTTTATATGAAAAAATAAAAAATACGTGTCTAGTATTTTTTGGAAATCTAAGTGACGGATAATTAGTTTTTTTTTGTCAAATACCCTGTTATGCATATACGTTCTCAGGCCAATGCAAAATCACTCTTTTAAGCAACAAAGGGTTTTTTTTAAATTTATTTTTCATCAAAGTCCTTTGAAGTAAGTAGCTTGAAGTGGTAATGTCTATACACAATGAAAATTGTAGATATGTTACAAGGGATGACCCAAAAGGCCATCTTAATGCTAAGAGCGGTCTTTTCAAGACAACCTTTGGAGTAAAACAGTCCTTTTATGTAAAAATAGGTCACAATATATAAATAAACAATGATAAAAGTATGCTGCTCAAATCGTAAATGTCCTCTGTTTAATATGGATGGTCTCCACAGACTGCAGCAATAGCTCCTCGGAGGATTCGCGTGAACGACACAATACGCATGCAGACTTCACTTAGAATAATATTGCTGCAATATTATGGTAAACAAAACCTAACAGGGGTAATATACTTATCTAAACCTAATAGAAAATGTAAGTGATTTTGATTCTATTTTATCGGTTTTTTTCGGTGGTAGGCCATAACATCGGCCGCCGGCAGAAGTTACCACCCACCAGACAAAGTCTTGCCGCCAAGCCATTTGTTGTGTTCCGGCATGATGTCTGGTGAAGCTGTACGGAGGACGGGTCTGAGCAGTTGTGTTGCGATGTGTGCCGGGTACGACGCGCCAAATGTTGTTGTGTTGGGAGTTTGGTCGTGGAGGGTCTTCAGATCAATCTCCCTTTGGCGCAGCATCGTTGGTCGTGTTGTTGGGTTTAACATTGCATCACCTCGCTCAACTGCCGTCTTCCTTCCTATTCGCTCAGTTTTTCTGAGTGAATAGGCTCTTAATAAACTAGCGCGCTTTACCATCAACGAGAGCATCACTGCTTACCATCAGGCGGGATTGCGGTCAAGCGCTAGTTTATAATTATTAAAAAAAAAAATCATTAAAAATTACGGAAACTACGTAGAGAATCTTCTCGTCCGATATACCGCAGTGTCTCAAAGTCTATTCTACAACAAACTATATTCAGGTTTCGCATAAAGAAAAAATAAATATCAACTCTAAGCCCAAACGTGAAGACGAGGAACTGGTTCCATTTACGTTCAGAGCCCCGTATTCCCCTATAAATTACCATGACGTAACCTTAAAATAGATATCACACCCTCACACCGTTGAGCGTCACACTCCATAACACAGGCCTCCAAATTGAGTCGCGCCGTCTCCTTTCAATCAACACAGTTTTCCCCATCCCATTCACCGTACCCAACCATTAATATCACATCTAGTTTAAAGTACAGCCATTTCTCGTGAGATAGAAATCGTAAATTTAAGGGAGATGCTATGCTAAGGATAACCAGCCTAAGTCAAATTCTCTTGTTATTTTGTTTTTTATCTTCGTAAGGTTGTATGCTGTACGGATGACAGCTGGTCAAGCTACCAGAAACTGTCAAATATTCCTAATCAATCTTGAACCTTGATGCTTAAGAGATAAAGTTGAAAATTTAATAAAGAAATCTGACAGATTGTAGTTGTCTGTACAAATTATGTATTGCAGGCGTAACAAGTATGTATTTATAGGCTTTCAACTTGTAGCGGTAGGTACAACCGCTACATGCAAACAACGTTCATACTGACGTCACACGAATTCTACATCTCGCAAGCAGAGTTTACTGTCCAATTAGCATACATACAACTTCCCAACATCAACCATCAACGCGCAGTGCAAATATTTGTATGCATGAATATGAATATTTGCACTGGTCTGGTCGTGCCTCGGAAAGCACGTTAAACCGTTGGTCCCGGTTGCCATACGAACATCTAATGGCCGTCGTTAGGGGTTGTTGGACCCCTCAAAAGTCCAGAAATTGGTCCAACATCGCCCTCGGGTTGTGGAGGTCAGACGGCAGTCGCTTTAAGGAAAATATTGAAGTTTAGCCAAAATCAGCAGTTAGACTTGTAAAGCGGACCCCAGACTCCAAAGCTAAAAAATCTTTGGATGCGACTGCCGAGATGATGATGATGAAACTTGTTAGGTGAACCGGTACCCAGGAATCGGAATAGCAGGAGCCGGTTTTGGTACCGGATTAAGCCCCGTGTGAGACATTACTGTGCTCATCTACAGTTACATCTTAACTGAAAGCGACAAATTCCTGAACAAATTGACTTGAAAATGTAACACATTCTCTTGAAGATTTGTTGGATGATACTTTTACATAATGAAGTAAGCGGATATATTTATGTGAGGAGATTTGAATGTAATGGCAGTAATTTGTTGATGATTTCAGTTCACAGGATTTGTCTGATGTATTTATTTGTTTGTAGAATGAACAGCATTGGAATGTCTTTTAGTATTTTTTTAATTTTCTGTACTCAAAGAGTAAATGCGAAATACACTATCACTAGCAATGGCTTTCATTTTGATAGTTCAACAACATTAATTGCGTTATTTACCTTATTGAGCAGACACAGTTTTCGAACATTAGGAGCAATGGGTTAGCAATATGCTTCACAATGATTCCAGTCGATGGTGCGGTGCGGGCTATTATTAAGAGTTCACTGTCTGTCTGTCTGTCTGTCACCAAGCTGATTCTCATGAACCGCGATAGCAAGACAGTTAAAATAAATAAATATTAATATAAGTACTGGACCCTTCGTGTGCGAGTCGGATTTGCACTTAGCAGGTTTTTATTTACCTCTTGAACCTTCTGGTTTTAGTATTCTGAAATTCAGCGGATAATGTGATTACTACAAACATACATCAGAGTTGAGCTCAGGATTAGTACAAAGCCGAACAGGGTAACTGCCTAACAAATATATAATACAATGGAGATTGCTATTGTTTCGTAATGGTTTGCATTTCGACAGTTCAATAACATTCATTGCGTGTTTCCGCTGCTGAGCAGAACAATTCTTTCGAAGATAAAAAACAATGGATTATCAATATATTTCATAATGATTCAGATTATAATTGTATGTTTCTTACTCGGATAAAGTTAATATAATAATCCTTGTAACAAGCATTACTCATTCTAGTGTTGCCAACTCATAACGAAGGATAAAACACAAACTTCAGTGCCTCCCTAAGAATGAAAAAAGACGTACATTTGCGTCATTCTTTAATTTAACTTTCAGGGCAAACGTTATTTTATGTTTATACCTGAATATAGTTTGTTCAGAATAAGCAACTGAATCGATTTCCGCCATTTCATATTTTTTCCCAAATACATTTAGAAGTTGTTGCAGTGTGGCCACCGAACGCACAGCATAGTTCACTACAAATAATATGGTACAAGGTGCATGCTCCTCCTCGTAAAATTCAGTTGAAATCAGATTTGGAAACTTCCAGAACATAATAATGTCTTAAGATTTTCAGGACGACTGTCACCGTGATAACTACGTCACTATTATGGTAATTTAACTTATAAGAATAGCACTATAATATAACAATATAAGTGAACAGAATCTTTGGACATATTTATGGAAATTTTACTAAATTGCCTTTAAAATAAACAACTTGCTTTTGGGCACTTTTTAGGTTGACAACGATGCAGACCAATTTTTGGATAGTCGAATGATATTATATATATTTTTTATACACGCTAATAGATCATATTACATATTTATAGACGACAAAACATTAAGCTATTACAATCTGCCAAGTTTCTAGATATTCAACTTGATCACTAAAGAAATAAGGCTCAAGGTTGATTGGGAATGTTTGGCAGTTTCGGATAGGTCAAGCTATCCGAAACTGATTAATATTAATACATATTATTACATATTAATGAAAAATATTTGTAAGTCTATTAGCGTACACATATGTATATTATGTGAATATTGAAATCTTTATCTTTCTTTTCTTTTATTTTTTTAAAAAACGTTGCCCCACGCTATGAATTTCTCCTGTATCGTGGGTGCGTTTACAAACATATAAACTCACATACACAAACAGCCAGACGCGGAACAACTAATTGTAGGTCATACAAATATTTGTTCCGTGCGGGAATCGAACCCGCGACAATTATGTATTTATCATTTGTTCTCTCTTCTCAAAGGTGATATAAGTTTAGGGGTGTAAAAAATGCCACCTTTGAGAGCGAGTCGTGCCTAATACAGGTATTTTGTACAGGTCACCAGGCTCCATCGGCCTAGTAAACTGCAGGGTAATTGGGTTGTATCCTAAAAAATAATTTAATGTCCATCAGTTAGATTTATAAAAAATATTGAACACGTATTTTATATTTTACATAGGAAGATATATTTATTATAAATGTTAATTGACGTCACGCCGTGGTACAAAATATACCACGTCGTGACGTATTTAGCCCCCACTCCGTAACTTTAATACGCTATATTTCAGTAGTTTACGGTAATTTAGACAAAATAAAAAATATGGGTCTTCATTTTTTTATTATCTATACGACGGACTAATATTTTTTTTGATTTTCATACCTTGGATATATCCCTATTGCGTAACACATTATCAGCAGCAATGGTTTCATTTTGACAGTTCAACAACATTCATTGCGTTATTTACGTTGTTGAGTAGATAAATTTTCTAGCATAAGGAGCAATGTAATAGCAATAAGCTTCAAAATGATTCCAACTGATATTAGGGTGTTGATCACGGTTAGAACTAATTTTTACAGAGATACCGTACAAGAGAGCGGAACTTAAACAGTCATCAACATCTCAGCGTTAATCCCAGTCGTATCCGAGAGATTTTTCAGCTTTTGGAGTCTGGGGTCAGCTTTACCAGTCTAACTGCTGATTTTGGCTAAACTTTCCGTGAAGCGACTGCCGTAGGTGCTGTGGAAGTTAAACATTATGCTTAATATTAATTAACGAAGAAGTAATAACAAAAACAAATATCTACCTATAAATTTGCAAAATTTGTTTATCTTGTGTTTGGATCAAAATGTTGTATTGATAGGAAATTTTGACTAAATCCCGCTTTTTATTATTATGTAAATTAATTTGGAAAGAGGAAGCATTAGATTTTTTGCATGTTGTACTTACGGTCTTGCTTCCGGACCAAAACAAGTGAAGGGAATGAAATGAATCCAGAATGTTACTATTATCGACGTGTGTGTGGACGTGTGTTACTTTTTATCCGAATATTTTCACGGGTTTTAAACTAACGCGGGTAAAATCGCAGAGTGCCGTAAGAATATTTAAAAAAAAAACTATATTTCAAGAAAAATAAATAGAAAACTAAACCATGTCAAGGATTCATACTAAAAAATATTTACGTTTTTCTGATTTTCAAGTTCTTTTATCTCGAACGGCGTATCTCGCTTCCCTCATCTTGAACACGCTTTAAAGTAACTTAATCTCAGCTTATTGTAAAACAAAATAAAAAATCAATCAGTTCAGTTAGCGTCTAGACTTGGTTCGTAGCGTCTCAGTCACTAAGCTAAATATATATCGAGTGGATGATTTTGAACATAAAAGCATAGAGTCGATAAGGAATGGACTGATCAAATCAAAATTGAAAACATCAGTATAATGTATAGAAGCATGAGTAACGCGGTGTAAGGTTCATCATCATCATTTCAGCCGAAAGAGGACCACTGCTGGACATATGTAGATCTTCCCCAAGGATCTCCACAACGACCGGTCCTGCGCCTCGCGGTTTCCCGCGAACTTCACCAAGTCGTCAGTCCAATTTGTCGAGGGCCTACCCCCGCTGCGTCATCCGGTGTGTGGTTGCCACTCGATGACACGTAGGCCCGATCGGGCAACGACGTTACGTGATTCAACGTTTGTAAGATGAGTGAACATGTAACAACGTTCACTCATCCTAAATAGAAATGTGAAGATTCTCCAACCAGACGGTTGCTGTGACTGGCGAGCAGCTGTCAGTTGATTGAGGCCGGGAAGTTGGTATCTATTTTGGGGATTTTTTTAAGTTAAGCCCGGTTTTGTATCCATTAGTAGAATTAGTTATTGATACCTAACAATACCTTTACGGATCGGAAAGGGTTTCCTTTACATATTGTATATTATAAGTCAACATAATCTCTAAAGTTTTTCCCACGGGGTAATCAGTGGCAGCGCAAAGGTCACTTTGGCTGTATGTTTTGAGGCACAGAGGGCAGGATAGAAGGTACAACATAGTTTCAGAATGGGCAAAACGTCATACAAACAAGCAAGAACAATAATAACAAATGACGATACGATTGGCGCAGTGCTTCAAGGACAAATATTGTATGGACTACAGGTTAAATATTTGTAATCGCACCCACGATACAGGAGAAATTTTTAGTGTGGGGTAAAGTTTTTAAATTATTGTCAATAGAGATGTAAACAGATAAGGATTTGAACACTCCGTTTTCATCCTATTCTATGTTCTAGCCATAACACGAGCACTAGAGTGGTAATACAAAGGAGGATATAACAGTAACTCAAGTTGGATATATTCTTCGGATTAATCGTCCTACTGGGTCGTATATCAACTGTGGCCTACAAGCTAAACTATGGACGAAGCGTATTGATGTCAAGTGTGTATACTGCCAGAACGTTTAATTGAAATCGGAAATAAATATGGAGTACGGGCTTTGATTTTTTTTTTTTAAATACGAGTATGGCTGTGATATAAAATTTTATGAGAGCAGATGAGTTTTGCGGGGTGCCTGGGTTACAAACTAAAAGTAGATTTATTATTTTTTAAATGTGGCCTAACAAATTTTTGAATTTATAGCGTAAAATATTATTTACTGCGTAAAGTAAATTAAAGTTATTTACCATTAATTTGTGTTTGATTATAATTTGAGCAAATAAATCGCGAACACAGAATAAATGGACTGACAACTTTAGAAAGGTGGCTGGGTCAGACTGGATGCAGAAGAAGGAGGGTAGGTAGGTTTTGTGACGCAGCCAGGGAGATGTCAATGTGGATGGCGATATTGCAAAATTATCAACCTTTTATTGCTTGAATACAAGGTTTTTGACTAATTTGTATGCGTGTATTTTTTATTTGTAACTTTCGCTTTGTTTGTACAGCACACCAAGCTACTACAATCTGTCAGGTTTCTTATTACATTTTCAACTCTATCTCTAAAGCCTTAAGGTTCAAGGTTGTTTGCGAAAATTTGACAGTTTCGGGTAGCTTGACCTGATGTCGTTCGTACATAAGACAAAAATGTTTTAGATTTCCTTCTTTCGATATAAGTACTACAAACAAGTATTTTTTCTTTTTATTAAATTATATACTAGCGCTTGACCGCAATCCCGCCTGATGGTAAGCAGTGACGCAATCATTGATGGTAAACCGCAATAGTTTATTAAGAGCCTATTCACTCTAGCCTTGAAGACACTCAAATTGTAGTCCGACGGAAACACCGCCGTTTTTAACCGAAACTTCAATGCATATAGCGGAAGTTTTCAAGTACCGTTCGCGGAAGTGCTGTTCAAATCAGTGCTCTAAATGAATACCTCTTGAATTAATCGTGAAATCAACACTAACAGCAACGACAGTGGCGAACGAGTACACAATGCCCAGGTATTAAAATTAAACTAAGGCCAGAGTGAATAGGCTCTTGTGCGCTGTACAATAAATGATTGCATCATTGCTTACTATCAGGCGGAATCGCAGGCAAGCACTAGTTTATAAAAATTTAAAAAAGCGAATGTTGTGCACGTCTGTTATTGACACTAACACTAGAATAAGTCCGTTAAAATGTTAAATATTCATGTTCGTGTTTGTGTTGTTGATGTGCCTTAATAAATAAATAAATTTAAAAAAAAAGACGTGTGGCACTCGGGGACTGCCGCGGTAAAGCTATTGCATAGCATTTTGTATCAATTTATGCAATTATAACGATTTATTTATTTTATTTATGCAGTATTTCTTTTTCTTTGATATTAATTCAAGTTACACTTTTTGAGCGTGGTGACCGATAAGAAAACAAATTTTTCTTTTATTAAATAAATAAAAAGTTAATATTATTTAAAATATTTTTATTATTTTACAATACATGTGGGTTTTATTACCTTACAGTAGCTGTTGGTTATTCAGGAATATTTATCATTGAAACTATGATATGATAACTGAAATAAGAAACATAAGTTTGCGACTTAATATCCTCTAAATACCTAGAAAATACCGCGTCAATGGTGGTCTCATATTTTGTTGTGGACTCTTGTGGATCATTATTCATTTTCAAATTCAATGTTTTTGATAGAAAAGTTGTCAACCGCTCTGATTTTTTATCAGCGAAGTTAATGTTGAAATCGCCAGCCAAGATAAGTGGAAATTTATTACCATTTGTACCAAGTATTTTCGTGCCTTCTTCAGTGTACTCCAGTAAAGTGCGATGAATAAAATGCTCTACCTCGTCCAATTTTGGATTCGGAGAAATGTAAATTGCTACCATAACTATTTGTAGGCCATTTCTAAGTTTTCATAAGCACGCACAAATATCTCCAACAACTGAGCGCCTAACATTAACATCGCTAACGTGTGCAATATTTATTTCAATATTCGGAGTCATAATATTAGTAATATCATTTTTATTTTGGTAAATAGCTACCCCACCTTTTGAAACAGTATCTCGTTTGAACTGAACAATACAATTAAAATTAGGTATTTCAATTGGATTATCATGCGTCATGCAAGTTTCGGTAAGAAGTAACACATTTGTTTGTCTCGTAACTGAATCTTGTAAATCGTATTTATGACTATTTAGACTTTGGCAGTTGAAAGTCATTATTGAAATGCCATTTCTATTACTAATGAAATCTAATACACTTTGAGCAATCGTCTGAACACTATTTAAAGACAGTCTTTTGAATTCTTGCAACAATTGAAAAAACGACCGCGTGAGCACTTTTTACTCTATAAAATCACGCGCTTTTATTTAGTAAACAACACTATAAATAATTTAAAAGTCCAATGAAAAATTAGCGTGACATTCATCTTAGCTTTTCCGTTAAAAAAAAGCTATTTTATAAAAACACTACTAAATTAATTTGAATAAAAGTACTTAATAATTAATTATATGAAAAGTTTTTAAGGTAGCCATGACAACGTCGATGACGTCTATGACATATCTCTATAGAAGACCTATTTCAGAGAGAAAATTAATCGCAAGTTTAGCACATCGCGACTATCAGTAACATGGCAAGTGTGTAGAACTGAGTTCGCGCCCTGCAATATGCATGCTCTTTTTGAAAATCTATAAATTGTTTTCAAAAGATGTAGTCGCACGCACACAAACATACCGTGCCGAAGACTGCCGAACTGAAACGACGTTAGACGATGGGGAGCGTGAGGTTTTTTCGTTACGGAATTTCTGGATTCGGTCCCCGCGCTCAAGGCCCGCGATAGAAGCTATGCAATAGCTTAAAAAACCGGCCAAAATTGAGATGGCTTGTGAGTGTGCCTAGTTGTCCAAAAGTATTATCCTAATTTGTAATCCAAGCGCGAGCAGGCGTATTGGATTCTGTCAGAATCATGGTAAACTATTTGTTGTTCTGAAAAAGTTACGAAAAATCTAGACTAGATCGCCAGTTAGGCGAGAATTGTGATTGGATTGATCTATCTGAAAAACAAAACACTGCCAACCGGGAACCGGGCTTTGAATCGTGTTCAATAAAAATGCTCAATTTGCTCAGCCGTATTGCTTCATGTTAGAGATCAACGTATGCAGAAAGGTGTATACATTTTTTAAGTGTGTAACTTATTTACTACCTGTATAGGTAATAAATAAGTTATGTACCTCGACTTGTACATAGTACCTTAGTAACGATTGCAGCGTGAAAAAGAAAAATAAAAAATAAACATTACGGAGCCTTTAAGAGCAATATATTTGTAATATATAAACAGCAATTTATCTATCTATACTAATATATAAAGCTGAAGAGTTTGTTTGATCGCGCTAATCTCAGGAACTGCGGGTCCAATTTGAAAAAATATTTTTGCGTTGAATAGCCCATTAATCCAGGGAGGCTTTTGGCTATATAACATCACGCTGCAACAGGAATAGTGCATAACAAAAATTTAAAATGTATGCATATGTAATAATGTATTAAAATAAAATGTTCAAATAATGGTCGCTAGTTTGTAATATATTAACAGGCTCCACAATGACATCCAACTGTAAAGTAGATGTTGCCGCAATCATCATAGCTAGACTGATCGGAGACGGTAATACATGAACAGCAAGTTTGGCGCATATTAATCACGGTATTGGCGAAATCTACCACCATGTAGGTTCTAGAAGATTTCACAACACACTATCAGTAGTAATGCTTTTATTTTGACAGTTCAACAATATTTATTTCGTTTTTTACGTTGATGGGTAGCCAAATTTTACGAAAATGTGAAGCAGTCGACTTGCAACATCCTTCAAAATTATTCAGACTGTCATTGTACGCAACATACTAGCTCGTGACAGAGTAGTTGGTACGAGAAACTGGACATTGTTCCGCATTAGGACAACATAAGGTACATAAGAAAATACAATCGAAATGGCTGAAAATCAGTCCTTTTTCAAGTACAACTTCCAAAACGACCACACTACAAATAGACCATTTCCGTGGAAAAACCCCTGCCTCACTAAACATAATCCTAAGTCATGCCTCTAAAAGTTAGAGCAAAACAGCAACCTATTTGCGGCAAACCTCTTAAACATCCTATTTATGTTTGTTGTTTATATCAGTCATTTTTCTACCAAAATATTCATCGCCTGACACCGACCCGAATCTGAACGACTTTTGACATGAAACTGATCGCTAAAGCGCCAGCTATAGTATTTTTAGTAGAATTTATGGCAGGTTCTGATATAGTTTATAGGAGAGGACGGTGCGCAGCTCGCGGGAGGATGATAAGTGGTTTCCGTAGCCCATAGGCGGTTACGAAGTCAAGCTTGAAAGGACGGATACCTGAATATGAGGTTTTCTGTGATAAATGTGGCGAAAGATGGCCGAATGGCTCGTTCGGAGGATGTTATGAATGATATGAAAGCCAACCTTTTGACCGATGAGGTTCTATGTGGATTATGAGCTTTCTTTTTGTGATGAATAATTATTTTATGGCTCGAAAAACCACGTTAAGCCGTTAATCCTTTGTGCCAGGCCATCCTTAAGGCTATCATTCGTGTATATTTGACAGTCATAACGGGTCATCAGAAGCCCGAAAGTCAGACAACCAGTCCTACCAATGGCTAGGTATCGTACCACCCAATAACAAGGTTGTGAAACCCATCCGTGTTCCTTCACTTGCCTGTGCGACGGCCAAGGCCACGGTTTCCTTTTTTAACCAACCCGCAACCCTGGCCCAAGACTAGTAGACATCAGTCCTCATGGACCCCGTCACGGTGTGCTGACATCTCTTTGAGGCGCAAGTGAAACACAACACGCCGTCGACCCGGGCCTGGTTCTTACCTGGCAGCGAGCTGCCCATCGCTCGCCACCCGCAAGCCAGCGCCTACGTTGATCGGGAGTCTGATGTTGTCTCTTAATCAAGGCGTCTCCTGCGGCGGCTAGAGGTGAGAGGGCTTCTATAACACTGGTATTCAGCTTGTTCCGGCTAAACTGGAAGCCGACGCTAAGATAGTTAGGAAATGGCTAGGTAGGTGTACAGTAAAAAGGACCCATTGCTAGGGGAGCCAAGTGTAATATAAAATGGGTGTATCTGACATCGGAACGCAAACTTCGCGAAAAGGCTAGACCGCATGCCACTAATAAAAGCATGATAGTCATTTATGTCGTTAATGAACGGTTACAGAAATAACAATGTTTAAAAAAAAGTGTCGGCTTGGCCTTTGAACGTTGCAAGCGTGCCGCCGTGCGGGTTTGTAGGTATGACGTTGATCCCTGATGGGAACTCTATTAAATCAGCTGATAAGATAGTCTTCGAGTTTTGTTTTCATTGCCCTTTTTGTGTAATTATCGAATCAATTAATTTGTACTTTAAAATCTTATTGGGTTATAAAAGTATAGCAATTATGAACGGTCTAAAGTGAAAAAAACTACATATACAGTATGTTACGAAAACCCTGTCCGACCCACAAGGATAATAAGGGTTAGGTAAACAAATGACCAAATAAAATATAAAATTTTGCATAATCATCATAGTAACAATACTAATGAATTTTGAAATAATCTTTTTTACCAGCGAATTTACTGTAACTTCCCCAAAATTCGGGAAATTTAAAAAAGTGTAAACACCATTTTAGTCCTTATAATTGTCGGCTTTCTTTTGATTATTTTTTTAGGTTCTTTAGCGGCGTCAGTGTGTCTAGCCGCCGACGGCGGCAAAGGAATAATTAGAGCTGTGCTAGTTTATGCGTAATAACGTTTTGTTTTTGTAGCTATTATTCGAAACTGTACCTGGCCAAATGATTTGTTGTAAAAACACAGATTACCTAATGGTAAAAGTACTTTTTTTGATTATCGATTAATTACTCATAACAATATTGTAACACAAGTACCTATTATTAGTAAATAGGAACTAGAAAGGTCTTATGAAATACGATTTTAGGAGAATATTATAAAGAATGTAAAGCATTTAAGTTCACCTGATTTAAGTTATGTGAAAGTTCTAAAATCTAAAGAATGCCATGCGATGTTGAATCGATGCGTGAAATTCTGAAATACAAAATTGATACCAAAAATCGATACGAGAAATATTTTGAATACTTTCACACCTCTAGTCAAAGGGCACCGCCGTGCAGTTAGAGTACCTATTTTTATGAAATAAAAATCATTTTTATTTTAAATTTATTAGTTTCGCGTAGACATCGCGTCCGTGTAGACGTATCGTTTATTGTGTGATCATATAGTTTTCTAACGTAATGTAACCTGCTGATGGAAGGTACCTAGTGAAACTGCAATTGTGTTGTGTTGTGATCAGGTGTTGAACGATTCGGATGTGACTACTTCTTGGTCAATGTGGTTCCAGCATGACGGTGCCCCACCATATTTTTGCCGACCTGTACGTGAGTACCTCCACTATCAGTTCGGCGAGCAGTGGATTGGTAGGAGTGGACTAACGTTGTGAAACACCGTGCTAATCTCGTGGGACGGTGCCAGCCGGTATCGTTCTTAGTGAACGAAATATGGAACAACATCTCCGCCACAGCCATTGTGCTCATCGAATGAAATTCGAAGATACATTCGGAGGGTCAGACGACCTTCCTACTTAAAAAAAAGTTCTTTTCACGAGCTGCCTAAGTAGGTATCATTGTTTCTTTCTAGAGTCGATAAACGTGGTTAGACTACCAATACCTACATGCATGAGGTCAACTGAGGTCATGACCTGTGCCTGTGTTGCCATGAAATTACCTATTTATTTTATTTAAGTTATTTATTTTTAAGGGGGTATTTTTTTTTTTAGTTTAGCCAGGTTATGTACGCATTAGTAGAATCAGCTAACGATACCTAACAACACCTTCACGGGTCGGACAGGGTTTTTGTAACATACTGTATATTTTTTTAAATTATGAAAAAGCCGACGAAAAATTCCACCACTGGGGGGTTCAGAATCATGTACTGGATCCATAGTACTCGTTTGTGCGTCGATGTCAGATACACCCTTTACAATATGTAAAGAAAACCCTGTCCGACCCATAAGGATAATATATGAAATTTTACATAATCATCATAATAACAATACTAATGAATTTTGAAATAATATATTTTTTTTTTGCGAATTAATTCCAACTTCCCCAAAATTTGGTAATTTAATTAAAAAGTGACAACACCATTTTTGACGGTATTGTTATGAGCTAATAGTGATGCGAACGCGTACCGCGTGCCCTGCTCTTTCCCCCATGCATGTATTGCCTACCGCACACATGCTTTATTTGTATGAATAGCTTGATAATTTAAAAGAGTGTCCATGGAGTTTCTTGTCTGTTCTTCTCCATAGGTACTACTACTTCCTACTCTTTGGAATGGGCGACTAGCTTCACCTTACTGACTGACCGACCTTCTGACAATTCAAAAGTGCCTGTAACTGGTTTATTTGAAATAAATGATTTGATTTGATTTGCACATGTATTAACTTACTTCCTTTTGCGAAGTAATATGTATGTTTTTAGGGATTTTTTTTAAATTTTTTTCGGCTTTGTAGCCATTAGTAGAATCAGTTATCGATACCTAATAATACTTTCATGGATCGGACAGGGTTTTCATTACATTTTGTATATTATATAGATCAAAGATTTTCCGAAGACCACGTTCAAACCAACAAAGTCTTAGCTTTATATAGTACAATTTAGATCACATTTGATCGTGCCCGTTTAGAAGTACCGATGTGGACGACAACCATCGTAAAATGACGTTCCTGAAGTATACTTCACGCCTCTGAGTCTATTAGGATTTGATCGTAATGCCAAGTGCAAACCAAACAATGAAACGTAAATTTCATTTTAGTGAACAAAATACCTGCTTCTTTAGCCCAAAACAAGAGCGGCTTCCTGATTCACATGCATATGCAAATAGTCCCTAAACAAACCGTACATTTCAATTTTATAAACATCCTCCCATACAAAACATATTAGGTATACTTTCATGTACCAAATTATATTTTATTATTATTGTGATGCGACTCAAAATCCCTTAACACACAGCCAGTCCATGTGTCTTGTCAACAACCTGTTCTGAAAATACCTTCTACATTGTAGACTCCTATTCTTTCATTACATTAGAATTAGACATCCTAATGCAAATATTAAATAAGTAAAATTTATTCGTTTTTTAATTTGAAAGCGGAAATGGAAGTATCGGATAAAAAAAATGGAAGAAGGCTGTAGGTATGTATGCCTTTATCCGGGCAAAATGAAAAGACCGCTAAGGGATTATTAAGTAATAAGGGCTGGCGTTGAGTGAATAAGTAATTTGCTTATAATAATTCACTTCTGTCGTGATGTGACATCAATGATCCTTTCACCATGTAGGTCCATCAATGTTCCTTTTTGCATTTCACCCTGTCCATCAAATTCCTCTCATCGCATCATGCTTTTCTTAAAGTGGAAAGAAAGAAAGTCCACGCTTTCTACTATCGCGAGATACCACCTTTCATATAATAATAAATATTAATCAAGTTTATGAGGCGAGGCTGTTAGCGAGTTATTGAGGGTTGAAACTGGGAAGAATTGAAAACTGGAAACAGATAGATTTATAAAAAATATTGAACACGTATTTTTTATTTTTTCTTTCATTCTAATACTTAGGAAGATATATTGATTTGAAATGTCGCTTGACGTCACGCCTTGGTACAAAATAAGCCACGGCGTGACGTAATTAGCCCCCACTCCGTAACTTTAATACGCTATAGCTCAGTAGTTTTTGGGAATTTAGACAAAATTAAAAATACGGGTTTTATTTTATTTTTTTATTTATAAGACGGACTAATTATTTTTTTGATTTTTATACCTTGGATACACCCCAGTTGGAGTTCCTGAGGGTGTGACTTGCAAGTTGCAACTGAGAACTAAGGCTGATTAATTTATTGCGTTTGTAAACGTGCGATTTTTATTTGTCGCATAATTTGTGTTGCGATTTTTTGAAGGCTAATATGTAGGTAGTAGATATTCTGGCTAGTCACAATAATAATTCCATAATAATTTATGATTGTAATTTCATAACAAGTAAGTAATGCGGTCAAGATGTTTATAACCACAAAACAATATGAATAACTGCGGTTTCAAATATTATGACACTATCATGAGTAAGTAACACTCATATTATAGGTATGGCAATAATGCTATAGTCTCCACAGGGGTAAACAGAAGAGGATACACATTTGGCGAGTTGTGTCTGTAATTTGGAATGACCATTTTGTAATAAAACGGACAGAAATTCAAACTCCTATAAATTCCCAATGGAAAAACAAAATTTCTGGTAATCCAACCTTAGGAATTGCTTGTGACGACTAGATGATCATAACAAGATCGCTCTTAGCGATAAGACCGCCTATTGTGTCACTCTTTGTTAAATGTACATATTTATGTTTCTGTAATCTATACGGTGAACATAATAAAGAGTATTCTATTATATTCTATCAGGGTTCCTAACTTAGGGGTTTTACCCCCAGATTTAGGGAGTAAATAAGTGAGATGGGATTTTTTTAGGGGTCTGAAATTTTTAGGGGTATTTTCAGGGATTTTTTGACTCTTTGTTATTTTTAAAATTTATAATATTAATATTTATTTCTTGCCTAGTGACTGCTGGTCCGATTTATATTAAATTGAAATGATGGATCTTGTGTAACATTTAATCCATCCAATAAAATGTTATGTATGATTCAAAAAAATCTGAATCTTCAGATGAAGACGAAATGTTTAATGTACCTATTAAATAACCTACAATAAAAAATTTTAAACATATTACAGTACCTATATTATTTATAAATCATTATGAATTTATATGTATTTTTTAGGGGGGAAACAAATGAATTATGGCGATTTTAGGGGTTTTTGACACCAACTTTAGGGAGAAATATTTTTGAGAGTTGGTAACACTGTATTCTATTCTAACTACACTTGACATCAATACAGCCATCCAAACTCACACTTCAGTGAATGTTTTCTTTCGATGTTTCTACAATGGTCTTGTACCATCCGGAGGTTTTCGTTGGGTGCGCTTGTAGAGACAATCGTCGGTTCGTGCTTATCACTTAAAATTGTCTAATGGGCTTCGGAGGCCTGCCGAAGATTCCGAGATAAGTTTGTCAAGAACATTGTAATGACTAACACAAAAATACTCAAGATTATCTTAAAATTGATGTTAACTGAACAGTATTCTGTAGGAATTAATTTTTCCTTATACTTCTTTACATTTTTGGCAAATAAATGCAGAACACTATGACCGATTACGAAACAAAATATCCCCATAGATACCTACATATATTATACCTTATAGTGAAATAGTTAAGTAATCCCTTCCTTTATTTACATTTCCTTTTCAATACACAAATAGAATGAATCACCAAACACAAAGTTTTGAAAACATGACATTGTTAGCCTGTTTGTTGTAAATGACAAATAAATAATATAACAAAATGGAATATACATACATACTTCGATAGCATTGTTACGAAAAATTATGATCTCAGCTGTAGGTTGGTAAAATAGGTTTATCAAATGTCACTACAATGGAATAAATGCGGTTGTTGACCATACAAAAAGAACCTCTTTAGGTTTTTCTTCAATAAAATATAAATAATTTAAATTCCATTTTTTTTATTGCAATAGACATACCCGCGTGCACGTATGAGGAGCAGCGTGTAAAGCTCACTCATCCTCCGTAGAAAAGGGAGGATCCTCCGACCAGACTGGGTTGTCTGGTGGCTTTACCTACCGGTTGATGTCGCGAACAGTAAACTCTGTTTGCGAGATGCAGGATTCGCGTGACGTCAGTATGACGCGTTGTTTGCATGTAGCGTTGTAGGTACCGCTACATATAAATAATCTTTTTAGTATTAGTTGCTATAACAAAACAGAAACACCTCATATGTGAAAAAGTATCTAGTTATTACGGTTCATGAAATATAGCCCGGTAATAGATACTGTGGTATTAGTAATAAGGTAAAGGACTCTTTTCGGTTAAAAGAAAGGCAGGCACTAATACCGCGGGCAGGTGATGCGATGCGATCTGCGACGGGGAAACAAGAAAGCGAACAAAGTCGAAGCAAAATTTAGTACAAAAATCCAGCCAACTCTATAACTTCCTTCTTCTTTTAAAATTAGATAAAAAAAAAAGAATCAAACACGAACGCGACACGACACAAAACTTACGAAACAAAAAAAACTGTAACCAGAATTTCTCCAGACTTTCTTCCAAGCAATCGTAGACGAAGAATCTTTTAGCCGCAAAGTCGCAAGTCATCACGTCCTCAGGCATATCTTAGCAAGTTAAATTATGCAAAGCTGGGAGGCGAATAAGTGCCGCTACGGGGTGACAACTTAGGGTTGAACAGGCTATGCATCCCTTGATGGCATAATCTTTTTGAATTACGATTGCTTTTTTTTGCGTGGGATTTTGTTATTTGAGAGGTTTACTGTTTTTCTGTTTACGGTGTATTTTTAAATTGTAAAATATTTATCCGAGGGGCTTGTGGCTACGTTATAACAGCCGCACGAGATACTTCATCAGGTTAAGCCATGCTTGCTGTGGTTAGTCCGTGGATGGGTAACTTTATAAGACCCCTCCAGGCCCCGGTAAAGCAGTGCGGTCAGAAACTACGTTCACAAAGATCCAAAACTAGCTTTAAACTGCATCAAACCACAAAAGAATCACTAAAAATCACTCGAACTAAACTCATATTGTCAGACTAACTTCTAAACTCAGATCAATAAGTCAGATCACGTAAGTTAGTTCAGTCACTAGGTAAGTTAGCTCAGAACTTGGTACAAACAGCTGTATACAGACAGTTAGCCACCAATAGTTATGATATGGAAGGTCAGATTGACTCAGTAGGTAGGTACGTAAGTAAGTACGTACTTCGTAGCGTAGAAGTAGCGAACGCGGACGCTGCGCAAAGAGGCGCGGCCGCGCGGGTTCGATCCCCGCGCAGTGTAAATATTTGAAAGGATGAATATGAATATTTGCACTGGTCTGGTCCTGTCTCGGAAAGCCGTTAGTCCCGGTTACCATACGAATATCTAATGGCAGTCGTTATGTGTTGTTGAGGCCCTCAAAAGTCCAACCAATTGGTCTAACCAATGCTTCGATATCGCCTTCTGATTGGGGAGGTCAAAGGGCAGTAGCTTCACGGAAAATATCGAAGATTAGCCAAAATCAGCAGTTAGTCTGGTAAAGCGGACCCCAAACTCCAAAGCTGAATGTAAAAGCTTCGGATGCGCCTGGGATTAACGCCGAGATGTTGATGAGTTACGATATGGAAGGTCAAACGGTTGACTAAGTTGGTAGGTACGTAAGTACAGTTTGGCACAGTAGCTGAGCCATCTATTGCTGAGCTGCGTCTCGCAAGTTCAGTTGCCGGACGGAATATTTTTATGACCTACAAATAGTTGTTTCAGGTCTGAATGTTTGAGTATCTGGGTTTAAATGTTTTTAAACGCATCCACGACACAAGAGTAATTCCTAGATGGAGGCAACGTTTATTTAAAAAATGTATACACATACATATATGTTGTATGTATATAATATAGAGTTTGTTTTAGAGCTCCGCATCCAAGGGATAAATACAGGAAATATTACTAGTTACCATCACAACGCCAAGCAAAAAAAAAAACGAAAAAGACATATTTAAGAATGCTATGCGAAGTCAAAGTGTAGCGTGGCCGGACGATGTGATATCATTTCTCGCGAATTAAGTCACGGACAGAAGCAAGAAAAAAACAATACGTTTACTGACATTTCTTTTTTTTTATTTATTATAAACTAGCGCTTGACCGCAATCCCGTCTGATGGTAAGCAGTGATGCGATCGTTGATGGTAAAGCGCGCTAGTTTATTAAGAGCCTATTCACTCAGAAAAACTGAGCGAATAGGAAGGAAGACGGCAGTTGAGCGAGGTGATGCACTGTTAAAACCAACAACACGACCAACGATGCTGCGCCAAAGGGAGTTTGATCTGAAGACCCTCCACGACCAAACTCCCAACCCAACAACATTTGGCGCACCGTACCCGGCACACATCGCAACACAACTGCTCAGACCCGTTGTCCGTACGGCTTCACCAGACATTATGCCGGAACACGACAAATCGCTTAGCGGCAAGACTTTGTCTGGTGGGTGGTAACTTCTGCCAGCGGCCGATGTTATGGCCTACCACCGAAAATGTATGGTACATATACATTTCAGCAAAATAAAACTATAAAACAAAGATTATCAGACAACATAAGGAATACCACCTGACGTAGATTTGCTGCAATCCAATAACAATTAGTAAATTAGATATGGCAGTATGTTCATGAGTGGAGTGAGCAAATACTTGAATTAATATTACTTGTTAAGTGTTCATTCAGGAGCACATTTCATTAAACCCACAATGTTTATTATTGTAATGTAACTCTTACCTCATTGTAATATAATATAAATCAGAATGATGGCGTGGGTTCTCCGCAACACTGCAATCTAGGTACAATGTGCTTCTTTATCAAATTATATAGAACCATTTGTTTTATACAATCCATTTAGGGTTTAAGTGAACATGACTCCATACGAAACCTTTTGCACTTCATTTATAAGGCTTACAAAGTTAGATAAAAAATTAAAGTAAAGTAAGTCTTTATTTAACGTCGAAATTGCATAACACAGTCCCTCGAAAATACCCTTCACCACTTCAGAATGCTTTCGCTGGGAAGAAGTAATTCCAAAAAGAAGAATAAAAGTATTTATTGTAACTCTTCGAAGATCATAGAACTAAATTAAAAACAATTCAATAAAAAAAAACAGCAGGATAAGGACCGATTTAAGAACATAAGTTTGTATAAACATTTACAAGAAAATCATATTTTTTTAAAACTAGCTACGTTTTGCAATTACTATCTAAGTACACCAAAGGCCGAAACAACTCAAACTCAAATAATCATAATGAACAAAACCAAAACAAAGAAGTATCCTGAAAAATACGGAAAGAGAGAGCCTACTTTTCACCCTGAATATTTATGAGTAGCTTTTGCCCGTGGATTTGGCCGCGTGAATGTTGAAAGATATCCCACGGGAACATACTACCGGGATGTAATCAAAATACCTTATGTGTTAAATAAAAGTACCCCATTCTCGACATCAAGCTCGTTCCCACACCTCTTAATCATTATTTTTTTATTTTCAATAACATTCAATGTAGAGTTTTGTCTTCGATCCTAATCTATTATACGTATTTTGTTATACAATATGTAAAGAAAACCCTGTCCGATCCGTGAAAGTATTGTTAGGTATCGATAACTGATTTTACTAATGCCTACAAAGAAGGGCTAAACTTAAAAAAAAATCCCCTTAAAAAAATAAATATTATTTCGCAAAAGAGGTAACTTAATACATTTGCGGCAGGCAATACATACGCGTGCCCTGCTAATAATGCTAATAAGCGAATGCTCATATAATGCCGTCAAAAAACGGTGTTGTCACTTTTTAAAAAACTAACAAATTTTGGGGAAGTTGGAATTAATTCGGGGAAAAAAAGAATATTTCAAAATTCATTAGTATTGTTAGTATGATGATTATGTAAAATTTCGTATTTTATGGGTAGGATGGAGTTTTCTTTACATCTATATATATAAAAGAAAGTCGTGTTAGTTACATCATTTATAACTGAAGAACGGCTATACCGATTTGGCTGAAAATTGGTAAGGAGGTAGCTAAGAACTGGGAGAAGGACATAGGATACTTTCTATGCCGCTCCCCGTCGTTCCTGTGGGAATAAATGAGCTTCTTTGTTTCGACTTTTCCCACACTTTTATGTTACCCTGGTACCTTCCACGTCAAAAAAATATGCACAATAAACCTTCTTTCATGTATTATGATTATTTGATAATGATGAATGAATGAGGTTTATTGTTTCGACTTCTCCTACACTTTTGTGCTACCCTGGTACCTTCCACGTCAAAAAAATATGCACAATAAACCTTCTTTCATGTAATTATGATTATTTGATAATGATGAATGAATGACGTTTATTGTTTCGATTTCTCCTACAGTTTTGTGATACCCTGGTACTTTGCACGTCCACAAACTATGCACAATAAAACCTCTTTCGTGATTTGATAATGATGAATGAGCTTTTTTATTGTTTCGATTTCTCCTACACTTTTATGCTACCCTGGTACCTTCCACGTCAAAAAAATATGCACAATAAACCTTCTTTCATGTAATTATGATTATTTGATAATGATGAATGAATGACGTTTATTGTTTCGACTTCTCCTACAGTTTTGTGATACCCTGGTACTTTGCACGTCCACAAACTATGCACAATAAAACCTCTTTCGTGATTTGATAATGATGAATGAATGACGTTTATTGTTTCGACTTCTCCTACAGTTTTGATACCCTGGTACTTTGCACGTCCACAAACTATGCACAATAAAACCTCTTTCGTGATTTGATAATGATGAATGAGCTTTTTTATTGTTTCGATTTCTCCTACACTTTTATGCTACCCTGGTACCTTCCACGTCAAAAAAATATGCACAATAAACCTTCTTTCATGTAATTATGATTATTTGATAATGATGAATGAATGACGTTTATTGTTTCGACTTCTCCTACAGTTTTGTGATACCCTGGTACTTTGCACGTCCACAAACTATGCACAATAAAACCTCTTTCGTGATTTGATAATGATGAATGAATGAGGTTTATTGTTTCGACTTCTCCTAAACTTTTGTGCTACCCTGGTACCCTGCACCTCCACAAAGTAGAAAACACGTGTCCAGTATTTTTAAGTTAATAATATTATGTACAAATTTTCAAAAAGATATAATGAAAAACCACAAAGTTATAATAAATAAGCTTGCTACGAGTATTCTACTTGGTTGTCCCAACATAAATATGGTCAAAGATCCGCGCGCGAGCGAGCGCGGTGCGTTGACCTCTAGCGTCAGCTGTTGCGCGCGCACAATACTATGATGATGTATCGTAAGCTGCGTGACGCACTCGGTAACTACACTGTAACAATTTCTAAATGTATTTGGGACAAAATATAACATGGTGTCAAAATTATTAGAATCGATTCAGTTGCTTATTCACTATCTATATATATAAAAGAAAGTCGTGTTAGTTACTCCACTTATAACTCAAGAACGGCTCCATCGATTTGGCTGAAAATTGGTAGGGGGGTAGCTAAAAACTAGGAAAAGGACATAGGATACCTTTTATCCCGTTCCCGTCGATCCCATGAGAATGAATTAGATTCGACTTTTCCTACACTTTTGTGCTACCCTGGTACCTTGCACGTCCACAAACTATGCACAATAAAACTTCTTTCATGTATTATGATGATTTGTGATAATGATGAATGAATGAGGTTTATTGTTTCGACTTCTCCTACAGTTTTGTGTTACCCTGGTACCTTGCACCTCCACAAAGTAGGAAACACGTGTCCAGTATTTTTTAAGTTAATAATGTACAAAATTTCAAAAGATATAATGAAAAACCACAAAGTTATAATAAGCTTGCTACGTGTATTCGTACTTCGTTGTCCCAACATAAATATGGTCAAAGATCCGCGGACGAGCAAGCGCGGTGCATTGACCTCTAGCGTCAGCTGTTGCGCGCGCACAATACTATGATGATGTATCGTAAGCTGCGTGACGCACTCGGTAACTACACTGTAACAATTTCTAAATGTATTTGGGACAAAATATAACATGGTGTAAAAATTATTGGCATCGATTCAGTTGCTTATTCACTATTTATATATAACTCAAGAACGGCTGAACCGATTTAGCTGAATATTGGTGGGAGGTAGTTAAGAACCCGTCCCCGTCGTTCCCGTGTGACGTGACATAAGACATGGTCCAACTCATTAAAAATGTAAGTCAGCAATTCATATACCAAAAATGGTATAACAAAAAGCAAATGACAGCTGAGCATATTTAAAAAAAAACGTCTAACCGGTTGAAGCAATCGTTTAAAGCAAAGAATATAAATACTCTCTGCTGGTTTAAAGTTTCTAATAAAAAACCACAAAGCCAACTTCAACTTCAAAATTTCTAATATTGTATTGCTGTGCCATTTATCATCAATAAAAATATCATGCCGTGACCAAGACCATCAAATCTTTCTCGACAAAGCGGTAATGCAAGAGTAAATCGAAACATTCTGAATGAAAGCACTGAAGAAGAGCAAGAAATTGCACGTGCAGAGCGCCGCCTTACTATGACTCGACTTCGTGCTTCTCACTCACAAGAACAAAGGGAGGCGGCAGTCCGTGAAACTGTTCCGTTGACAATGCGAAATCGGCGAACAAACCTCAGAGATCATCATCATCATCATCAATCTTTTTATCGTCCCACTGCTGGAGACAGGTCTCCTCTCATGCAGAGAAGGATTGAGTGTAATCACCACGCTTGCTCAATGCGGGGTGGCGATTTCAGACTTATAAAGTCCAGGTTTCCTCAAGATTTTTTCCTTCACGTTCAGTCATTGGTGTCCTAGATATTATACTTAGAGAGTACATATCACTTTAGAAAAGTTACATCGATACTTGCCTGACCTGGAATCGAACCCGCGCAATCATACAAGAGAGGCTGGTGTTTTAACCACTAGGCCACCACGACATCTCAGAGATCAATAGCTAGATAATTTACGAAGCACAAATAGAAATTCATTTCTTTCACAAGGTGCTACACTAAATAAATGACAAATAAAAAAATCATGGAATACTTTTTTTTTTTATTTACAGTGTTCCTAATTTAAAAAGTAAAAAATGTGATCATGTGATATTTATTGCCTTTAAGGCGGAACAAAGTTCGCCGGGTCAG
Source organism: Sesamia inferens (assembly GCA_037179545.1). NCBI lineage: Eukaryota > Metazoa > Arthropoda > Insecta > Lepidoptera > Noctuidae > Sesamia > Sesamia inferens. Next base: position 5,612,899 of record CM073935.1, on the reverse strand, counting down.
TTAGTATTATATAAACGAAAAACAAATAAACATAGACGCAGTAGCGGGCAACAACGAGTTGAAAATATATTTGGAATGGCAAGTTTATAAATGGCTTGGACGTGAGAGAGGTTTCAAGCCTTGTGCACTCTAGGAATATTTGTCCCGGAACATGGTCTCGGCACCAGTTCCGAATTTAGATGTGCTGACCAGTTTCCGTTACTACTGGGACCAATATACACATGCCGAGGACAAAGTTTTAGAATCTATCTTTTAATCTATACATTTGTATCTAGTATACATACAGAGTTTTTACAACTGGCTAGCTAAACCCCGCAGATGCAATGAGTATCTAACAACGTTTAAATAAAAAAACAACATGTTTTTTAGAGGTTAAAGACTGCTGTTAGTGTTGTTATTTGAAGTTATCATCTATCTGCCTTCTAACAAGTTAAGATTGGCTTCCAATCTGACCGGGTGCAGCTGGATGAAACGCCAGAGACATAAAACATTTATTTCAATTCACGGAGTCAGCCAGTCTGAAAGTTGAAGCTTATTAGCTTTCTATGGGAAAGAATAGGCACACCTCAGACACTCTTTTGCTACATACATAATAACATAATCAGCCTAATAATGATCCTAACTTCTGGAACACAGGTGAGATGGAGTGGGCCGTGATCTACCACGACGGTCCAGTGCGGGTGGTTGATGTCGCGTTTCTTCGAAGGTTTGCTTACGAAGTTTCCCTTCATCGTTTTGAGAGCATTACTGACGAAATAATTTACACAAAACAAAGCGCCTGACCGGTTTCAAACCTACTATCAACAACGTGTAATTCGTAGCCGATACAACTAGGCCACCGCTGCTCTCATCACTCACTTTATCTAGAAAAATAACATTAATTAAACACGAAACACAAACTAAAAGATTCACAAACAACGCTAAGACAAATCCGTCTCAAAGCAATTCTGACATGTCGACTTATTACTAGTCCATTCATCCGCAAACAGATCGTTTGTTAGATTAGAATCATAACAGTCTGTAATTGCCGAAATATCGCTTTTCACTAGTTATTTTTAAATCTATCCTTATAAAGGGTAAGGTAGCACCAAACGGACACAAATCCAGACTCCGGTCCACTACTGAGACATTACAGAGGGAAAAATGCAATAACTCTTTGTCCAACCTAAAAATTGAACCCAGAACCAGTAGCCCTTCCGACCACTCGAATAACGAGTCGAAAAATATACTCTTCTCTTAAAAGCGAGCTACTAAAGACAGAAATAAAAAGAAAATTGTATTTTAACGACAGGACATTTGAATGACGAGGGAGGAGGGATATAAACTTTCAATTTGTGTCGTAAGTATTATGACGCGATGCCATTCAGCTAAAGTACTGAGAATTTGAGTGCACAGCGAAATGGTGCGGCTTAATCAGTCAATAATGCTCTCAATGCTGGGCTGCAGACCTCTTTTTGATAGGGAATGGTCTGTAATCTACCTCGCTGGCCCAATCTGGCTAAGTAGATATAATATGGCTTCGAATTTTATATTTCTAGGAAAGGTCGGTTTTCTTCTTTTTTTATTTATATTTTATAATGTAGTGCTTGATTGCGATCCCGCCTGATGGTAAGCAGTGGTGCAATCTGTAGCAGCCAGCTGCAACACATCACATTCAGACGGGACGACCCGACGGCCCGCTGTGAAGGGTTGCCTAGCTGTGAATTGGTTGCCTAAAAATCACACTAGGATCGCGGAAGTCATGGCAGGCGTCGCGACCGCCCATCGCGAAGTGCCTATAAATCTCACCCCGGAAGCACGTCTGTTGACCACCGTCGATGTGCGTGGGAAACCATAGCGTCTTGCACGTGAACTGTGAATTGGCGCGCTCTCTAACGCTCGACCAATCACACGCCGCGGCCTCCCTAGATCAACGAATCAACATCGGGAACGCACGCGCCACCTCGAGGATTTCTGCGGCACAGCAAGCTGTTTTCCTATTGGTTACCCCACTAATGTTTAGAGATTGCTAAGTTTATTTAAGTCAAGCTGTTCATACTCTTGTACATTCTTATATTTATTCGTGTTCACATTCTGATACAGACTCTTGTACATATTTATCTATACACCACATTATTAGACACGTCATACACATTGTACTTTTTACATACGTGCGTCGTGCCATACACAACGTTCGACTCATCTGAGTTTTAATTACGTGACACGCTCTACGCGCTACAGATCGTTATTGGTTAAGCGTATTTATTTATTCTGAGCGTATTCACTCTTCCTTGAAGACACTTAAATCATAAACGGACGGAACGACCACTGTAGTCAAATTGTTTCATTTACCGTTTTGAGAACTGTGGTGATCTATTATTTACAGGAATTATAGCACCTATACGGGTTACTAAAGTTATTTTTGTAGTAATTTACGTGTATTTATATTTTTTGGAACATAAATTGCGGACACAGGATGCAAACCACAGCCAGGAACTCTCGGTGAGAAGGAACGGGCCGTAATCCACCACGCTGGCCCAGTGCGGGTTTTTAGATGTCACATGTCTTTGAAGTTTTTGGCTCTAGGTGATGCTGGTTTTCTGAGAGCTGTAGTGATGAAATAATTTACAAAAAGTGAAGCGCCTGATGGGATTCCAACCTGACCTACAACTTGTAAGTCTATAGTAGTCACTGGGCCACAGCTGCCAGGACTAACGGCAAAAATAAAATCCTATTACCTCCTAATGACGAGCACATTCTCCTTTGACCACTGTTCTTATAAAATGTACCTGGAAACGGGTGAACCCAAAAATTACTATTGACCTTTAATATTCCAACTCTTTGTAATGGGGAACGCGAGTGTAAGGATTACCCTTCAATACGCATTGAGCACATACCTTTGTGTTCTACCGAAACGCCATAGGGATGTACATGATAGAGTTGGGCATTTTATCGAGAAAAGGTATTTTATTTATTTTTAGTTTATTATTTACTAGGTGCTAGCTACCCCGTGGTTTCGCCCACATACGAATAAAAAAAACATCATCATCATCAACCTTTTAACCGTCCCACTACTGGGCACAGGTCTCCTCTCATACAGAGAAGGATTGAGCGCAATCACCACGCTTGCTCAATGCGGATTGGCGATTTCAGAATTAAAGTCCAAGTTTCCTCAAGATGTTTTTCTTCATCTTTTAATCAGTTGGTGTCGAAGATACACTTAGAAAGTACATATAACTTAGAAAAGTTACATTGGTATTTGTCTGACCTGGAATCGAACCCGCACTCATAGTTAAGAGGCTGGTGTTTTAACCACTAGGACACTACGACTTTTTTAATCACTAGGCCACTACGTCCACAATATCGATTCGTACAAACTTTCACATTTAGGATTCTATACAATGGTTAGTCCCGAACAGTTGCTAGGTCAAGCTATTCGCTACCCACGCTAGTAATAGCACCAAACAATTTAGTACTCATGTTAGTCATGAGTACTAAATTATGCTGCGTTAGTTGTAGACCATGTTGTGAATTTATAAACAAGGAGAGCTTTGTTTATAAATTATGATAGACATCTTAGATAGCGGAGTATCGGTTGATACGTAAGTGGGTCGACCCTGTTGAATAGCTAAAAGGATTTAAGATAACCTAAATTATTTCTTAGAGCTATTAATCATAGGAATCTGGTGGGAGTGGAATAATCATACTGAAACGGGAATGGTTCAAATCTCTGATAGAGGACGGGTATGCGTCATTATCATCAGCCTCTACTCGTCCACTGCTGGACATAGGCCTCCTCCGGCCCGATCCAGATCAGTTCTCCGCCAGCCACTATCAGCCACCTTTTTGATGTCGTCGCTCCAACTCGCCCAAGGGCGTCCTACGCTACGTTTGCCGAGACGCGGTCTCCACTCGAGGACTCGTTTACCCCAACGGTTGTTGGTCCTGCGGCATATGTGACCAGCCCATTGCCACTTCAGCTGGCTAAGCCTCTCAGCTATGTCAGTGACTCTGTTGCTCTGTCGGAACACCTCATTTCTGATGCGGTCCTTCAGAGAGACGCCCAACAGCCGCTACATAGCTCGCTGAGCGGCTTTAAACTTATGGACTAGTCTAACCATTAGTGTCCACGTCTCAGCCCCGTAAGTCATGACGGGTTCCTACCCGTCATGACTTACGGGGCCAACCATTGCGAGATTTAAGTCTTCAAACATTGGGGGTATGGGCGACGAAAATACCCGACGAAGTTTACTAAATGCTGCCCATCCCAGCTGGATCCTTCTATTTGCCTGCTTCTCGAAGTTGTTTTTCCCTAATTGCAACATTTGCCCGAGGTATACGTATTCTGAAACAACTTCGAGCGGCATACCGTTTACGCCAACCGGTCCCGGAGTGTCCCGTTCATTGAACATAATTTTGGTCTTGTCTAAGTTCACCCGGAGACAAATGCGTTGGGAGGATTCAGCTAAGTTGGTCAGCATTTGTTCCAGTTCTTGCTGCGTTTCCGCCATGAAGACGACGGGTATGCATACATTTTTTTAAATGCGAAAACATATCACGTAACACATTTTTCTCATTATACCTACATTATTTGTGTGGTAAAACGCAAAAGTCGTTATGGGGCTCAGGTAGAATTGGACAGATCACTTTTTAAGACTTAGTGATGACAGGAGGAGTAACGTTATGACTAAATTCTGGAAGAGGACGTGTCGGTCGTCCGACATCTAGATATGCGGACGAGATTGTTCCCATCACTGGCAAAATCTGGATGAGGCTAACGGGGATTGTCACAGAAAAGAAGCTTATGCCAAACAGTAGGTGAAGTCCAGCTGTAGATAATGTTGCCACGCTAATTCAGCATTGTTAATTTTAAATGTTTTAACGAAAAATCTTAACTGGAGATCCAATGGGCCCGTCTTTAAAGTAAGAAACATCGCGGCTGACCCAGACTGTTCGGGTTGAGGTCGACTCCTACAAGAACTGGTTCTCAGCAGCTTTATACGGGGAGAAGTGAAACGTGTCTTTGTTCTGCAATGGGACATGTTATAACGACAAAACATCGACAGCACCATGAACTCAGCTCAGCACTACGCACCACAGAAGTCAATTACACAAAAAGCCCATCTAACCGACTATTAATTTCACACCGCTGGATCAATGCGGCCCTGTTTACTTAATTACTTTTTAATTACCAGCCTTAAAACGGTCTGTTTCTTAATCGCACAAGTGGGGGATAATCGTCACAGCTTTGGGCAGCGTGGCACTTAAAACGAGGTAATGGTGTTGTTTTTGTTAAATGATTTTTGGTTAATCGTGAGCGTTTTTTAGGTTTACCCAAGAATGCTCTTTTCTCGACTTTGTTGTAGACAACTTCCAGTCTTACCGTATGCAGTACCAATATTTTACACGGTTGCCCAAGGTGGATCCATGGCCTGGTGAAGGTCGTGGGAAGCTGATAGATGCGGGCAGCACAAGACCGGTCACTGTGAAAAGCCTTGGCGAGGCCTTTATCCGGCAGTAGATCTTTATATGTTGGAGAAGAAGAATAAGATTGCCCCAGTTGGACATTGGGTCCTCCACAGCCCATTTACTAGGTAATACGAAAACTGGTTCTTTCGGATTAACGTGTTATCCGAGGCAAGGAGGGGTCAAAGTTTGTAAAGGAACACCCATCACTGCTACCCCTCCACCGATCAACCACGGCTACGTAACTTAACCTGATCAATCGACCCGTGCAGCTGTTATTAAGTAGAAACAAGCCGCATGCGATAATAGTACCTATCTATCGACGTATATCAATTTATCGTATGAAGACAGCTTCTGCATAGCTCGTGCCTCAATTTTCCCAAAAACAAAAGTCAGACACACTGCCGCAAATTTAATGACTTTCCTATTAACCTAACAACTTTTTAATTAACCAGTAAAACCAACAGTTCTTCTCCTAATGGCACGTATGGGGAAGAACTTGGAGATTTATGGAGCGCTTGAGTTTGAAGTAACAAGTTCGCACAAAACAATGGGTTCGAGGGGTTGAGGTATGAAAAGTGTGTCGTGTTAAGTAGGTTCGGTTGTTATTAGACCGCAGTATTTTGCAATAGTCCCTGGTAATTATTTTCTACACACAAAACACTTTTACAAGACTCTTATACGTTAGTATGGAATAACAGAGCATATATACTAAGCATTAGTCCTCCTAGATAAGCCGTGTTCTCTTACAGGGAAAGTTCTGTCGTTATTAATGAGGTGAAGTGCCTAGCTCTGCCGGGTGCCTTATTTCTTAGTTGGGACCAACTTAGGACTTAATCCTGATGTCGCCGGTATATTCCCAGAATGTTATCTGCTGGTTTTCTTTAGATAACGTCACTGACTGCATTAGTCTTCCGTATTTTTGGCGATAAGTTTCTGTAACTATTACAATTAACGTTAAGTCATTTATTTTTTATACTAGCTTTTAGCCCGCGTGGAGTTCGGAAATAATACCACGGTAATTTATTACACTGCGATGAAAGTAACCTATGTTATAAATGTAAACTATATGTGTGCTAAATTTCCTTTGTTCTACAATAGGCGAATGAAAATAGTAGTAGTATACCTACCTACCTATAGATTAAATTGTGTCTTCTGATTTAACAATTACATCAGTATGTTAAGAAAACCCTGTCCGACCCGTAGATACAAAACCGGGCTAAACTTAAAAAAAAAATCCCCCTAAAAAATAAATATTATTTCGGAAAAAGAGGTAACTTAATAAATGTGCGTGAAGCACCCTTCCGCGGGCGGCGGGCGGCAGGGCACACAGCACGTGGTCGCATCCCTATTCGCTCATAATAATACCGGTGTTGTAATTTTTTTTTAAATTACCAAATTTCGGGGAAGTTGGAATTAATTCGCGGGAAAAAAAAGGTTATTTCAAAATTCATTTGTATTGGTACTATGATGATTACGTAAAATTTTATATTATATTTGGTCATGTGTTTACCTAACCTTTATTATCTTTATGTGTCGGACAGGGTTTTTATTAACATACTGTATAGAATACTAATATTTATAAAATATATTTATTACAATAAGTTAGCCAGTAGGCTAGCGTATTTGCACTTTGGGCGCAACCTACATTTGGCAGTGCATTGACACTGACGTATTGCATTATTATATGCATTTCATGAATTCAATTACACGTGTATTGAGTCGGAAAACTTGCATTTTTATTAAGATTCATCCCGTTGAACATTCACTGACATTTTGTGAATTTAAGTTTGATATTTTACATCTGCATTGACATTACTTATGTTAGGGAAGCTACCCTACATTGATAATACAAGTTTTACCTCCAAAAGAAACTTATAAACAACAAAACGTAAACATTACCTTTTTATGAGACGTCAAGTCAACCCTTGTAGTACACAAAGAAACATAGGTTCTTCACCTTTGTGAAATCGTTCGCCATAAACATTTAATATAAAAGGCACCCCAAACACTAGATAGCCTGAAGCCCCCGAAGGGTTGTTGTGCGAAAATAACAGATCGTGCCACCGTTTCTATAAATAAAATCTTTGTAAATCCAACGTGAAATCTCGCCAGCATTTTCCAAAGTGCAGAGGCAAAGGGCATAGATGAAGTGGGAGGTCAGTGGTAACGACTTCGACTTACGTGTTGTAGAACCTGGGTTCGCACCCAGACAGGTGTTCTCAAAACCGTGAAGAAAATATAGTAAGGAAACCGTCATGAACTAGAAGCCAAAGACTGAAAATGTTGCCCCACACTAGGAATTTCTCCTGTATCGTGGGTGCGTTTACAAACATATAAACTCACATACACAAACAACCCGGAACAACTAATTGTAGGCCTTAAAAATATTTGCTTCGTGCGGGAATCTTGTGCGGGTGTCTTCGTGCGGGAAATTGACCACTGCGCTAACCTTTACCAACCGGTACCGCATGCTGGATTACAGCCCATTCCTTAAACTGTATTCTTTTAAACTTGTTCCTTCGCCTTTGTGTCAATGTTCTACATCGAACTGTGAATTTGAACAGTCCGCACATCACATCTAGTGAGAGTGTGTTCTTTGGCAGAATTAACGCAATATTATGTTGGATAGTGTACAAGTTACATCCGGAGTCGTTTATTATACGGACCTTGTAGAAACTAGAACCAAATTCCATGCGTTCAGGCGCTTTTGCCATACCTAATATTGGAATCAATTGTAACAGCACATACCTACTTAGAACCCATTAACTTAATTAAATATTATTCCGTGGTGCTTGGCAATCTGGGCTTCTCCAAGTTGCTATAATGTCCCTTTGTGCCGATTGGCCTAGTTCTGTTCTGTCTCCTGCTTGTTATGGAGGGAAGAGGAAAAAATATCTTTTTTCTTACTCCTCCGCTATTCTTTTCTGATTAATTTCGTTGCGGGACCCAAGACAGTTGAATCGTTTCTCCGGGACTCATCGAGCTTCATTGCTCGGCGTTTTTCTGGCGGTCTCCACTGTTGATTATGGCTTTCAGGGTTGCAGTGGGTGGGAAAAAATGTGGCGCGTTTTGTTCCATAAAAGCCCATTTCTTATTGGAGAGAGATCTGAGCAATGAGAACGTGGTGAGTTGATTATGCTGGGTACGAGAGAGGAAAGATGTGAGGTATCCACATTTTGTAGTAGGTAGTATTTAAGTCCTAAGTAAAGATCCGTATTGCCTTTAATCAAGTATAAATCCGATCTCCGGGCTGCTAGGCTGTTTTTAAACGATGGTTTTAGGGATAAGACCGCCCATTGTGTTACCCTCGTTTGTATTTGTAACTAGCTTTTGCGCGCGACTTCGTCTGTCTTTGACTACATATCAAATATAAGGAAGTGTAGATTCATAATGTTTACATAATAAAAATATGCTTAGGTTGTTTGTGTATCAATGTGAGTTTAAACGTTTGTAAAACTTACCTACGATGTAGAAGAAATACCTAGTGTGGGGCAGTTTAAAAAAAAACAAATAATACGCAAAAAGAGTATTCTAGTGGGAAATTCTGATTGACTTTTTGACTAACCTCATATTTGACACTGGGGACATAAAAACGTCCCTAAGGACGTTTAAAAGTCAGCTTTTGACTTTTGAATTTCATTACCCAAAGTTGTGCTAGACAAAAATTTAACATAATGTACTATATTCAACTAATTAGCGAAACGTTCCAAATTCCGTCTGGGCCTGCGGCGATGAAATAAATAAAAATCTAATTATTTTTTCTTTTTTTTTTAAATGTTATTAAAAAGTACTTTACAGCGTAGTCCCTTGGTAGAGTAATCAGTAATACAATATTTATTATTATTGATTGTATTGCGTTTAAACTTTAATCATTCTTTATGATTTAACACCACAGTGTTTAAGGGGTTTATTTATAAACAATGATTAAACTTAAGTGACGCGCAAACGTTTAAAATGTATGTTTAAACAATCGCTAATCAATCACTAGTTAACTTTAAGCAGCGTTTATGAATAAGGAGGAAAAATAGATACAGATAGTATTAGTAGTAATGGTTAGATTTTTTTTTTTGCACTGATATATCTAGTGACATTTGTTACCTGCGGTATTTTTTTTCTCCTTGTCCAAGAACCATTTTTTATCCTTATCCCGGACCGAAACCGGAACACTTAGTGCAGCAGTCGATCACTCTACTGCGCCAAAAGTGACGTCGTCAATTAATTTTTGTTTATAATGTTTAGAAATCGATCTCCACTAGGGGGTTGGGGGCTACCTATATCTACTGTCTACTTTTTAAGGCTTTGGGCGCTGATAACCAAAACACAGTTACAGTTCAGGTACAGATATCTAACTCTATTGTAACATGAAAGTATATCCTATAATATATTTTTGTGTGAAAAATAAAAAAGTTTCCCTTGCCAATTTAATTTACCCATGTATGTTTTACAATCATACAATTGAAACATTAACGAAGCGGTCAAGCCCAATAAAATCGCAGCGAAACATTTTTATAAAGGAACAAATTTTACAAAACTCTTCATTCTGTATAGATCAAAGAGGGTAGAAATCTATTGGTATTGAAATCCTTCTATCAATAAAATACATATAACAACGTATCGTGGACCCCTCGTAGGGTTTCTATCGCACAAAAGTACTATAAAGGCCCTTGGTTATGTATCTGTAGGGCCTTTATATTGATAAGCGGTAGCGATAAAATGCTTTAGCGTTTTTGCTTTGGGGACGATCGTTGATATCACATGTTGAATTTTTGGTTCCAGAACATGACCGTTGCCTCATGTTGTTTTCCTTCACCGTGACACAAGTATATCTTCTTCTTCTTCTTCAGCAACAAAGGACAAAGGCCTCTGCCAAAGCGTTCATTGCTTTGGGAGGGTTTGCCACAATCCCCACGCTTGGCAGTGATAATTGATTTTTCACAGGAGAAGCGCTGCTGCCCGCTTTCCTGGTGAGAATTCCCTTAGTCGCCTCTTACGACACCCACGGGAGGATATGGGTTACATACAATTCGGGCAACAGCTGTATCGTTTACTTAAAACGAAGTTCTTATGTAAGATTTACTGTACAAGTTTCAGCAATAAACCTTTTTATTTTTAAATTATGTAATCTAAGTCTAGACGTAAAACAATTGAGATGTTTTTAATCCTATCTTAGATACAACTCAATTATTCATCGTTTGCTTTTACTCCGGAATGTTTAATTTTGTCTAGGAAGAATAAATAAAAGCAGCACTTTTCCTTGCACTAAGTAACTGGTAGTTAGTAGTAAATAAATGAGTAGAAATAGCTTTTTAATCCGATGCAAATAAAAAAGAATAAAGTTCTTTGTTAAAGCAACAAAGAACTTTATTCTTTTTTATTTCTTGCCTAACTTAATAGTTGTTAATGCTATAAATCTAATCTAACTAGCCTATTTTGCTGCTGCAGAGTAAAGATCTGTTTTCCTTGCCAACCATCACCGCCTATCCACACATCAGACACTACACTACCATCATCAACCTGACTGATTCTTATTTTTAAATTAACACTAGATGAATGATGCCGTGGTCGCTCACAATGGGCCTCATACGAAGGCTCAAAGTTACACAAAGGGTGATGGAAAGAGCTATGCTCGGAGTTTCTCTGCGTGATCGAATCAGAAATGAGGAGATCCGCAGAAGAACCAAAGTCACTGACATAGCTCTTCGAGTCGCTAAAATTAAGTGGTAGTGGGCGGGGCACATTGCTCGAAGAAACAATGGCCGAATGTGGAGTAAGGTTCTGGAGTGGCGGCCACGTACCGGAAGACGCAACGAAGGGAGGCCCCCAGCAAGGTGAACCAATAACCTAGTGAAGCTCGCGGGAAGCCGATGGATGCGGGTAGTATAAGACCAGTCATCATGGAAAGCCTTGGGGGTAAACCTCTATAGGCTGAGAACAAGAAGAGAGAAGATGCAAACATGTATTTTCACCCCTATCACCTTTTTTACTCCACCGTATGCTCAGGGCCATCCCCACAGTGGTGACACCCTGGCGTTTCCTCTTGCTTTGTCGAGAAGAGCCATGTCTTATGAGCATCTGCGTCAGGAGTCTTTCTAGACACTCCTCAAAGTGGGGACTTACTGCCACTAGTATATATTATGTGGCGTGCCCAAGCCCTATAACCCCTCCCCAGAATTTAGACTTTATCCCCCTTATAAACTGCTTAAAGTTAACGAGTGATTAGCGATTCTTTAACCATAAATTTTTGACCTATTAACGTCACTTTACTTAAATAATCCTTTATGAATAAACACCACAGTGGTTTAAGGGGTTTATTCATAATAGATTTTTATAGTTAAGTGACCTGCAAGCGTCAAAATGTATGTTTAAAAAATCGCTAATCACTAGTTAACTTTAAGTAGCGTTTATGAATAAGGGGGTATATTTCCAGGATTACTTTTCAGCACTTCTAATCACTCTAATATCTATGTCGCAGCCAATAAGTTTAATAAGCCGTTTAGTTAACTGCCTAAGCCTTTACTTAAACGGCTGCCGTTTAACTAACTTGAAACTGTAACCAATCACTTATGTGCCGAATCGGTCAAATGGGTTCCGGTAGAAACGTGATGAAAACAGCGTGCGAGCCGAGAGCGAAACGAGGCGATAACTACTCCCAAAAGCTAGGTGGTTGAATAAATGCCTAATTTCATCAGTTGGCTGCGACATCTACATCATAAGTAGCATCCATTAATTTTTTAAAGTATGTTAGCAAAAATAATCCGTAAGGTAAATGCGCACTTGTACAGATACCAGCGGAACTAGCGCCCCGAAACGTCATATTTTCCACAATCAAACTTGAACTGTAATGCATAGGCGAAGAGTAGCCAGCCTGTTGGTGTTCTATAGGATGCACTTTGGAGAGTATGCGAAGGAATTGCATTATTTAGTTCCCCCATCTCCGTTCCATCATCGGACGACCCGTCGTACGGCGAGCTTTCACTCATACGTTGTTGACACTACTACGATCCTGACGAAGCGTTTCTCCTCGTCTTTTATACCGCGTACATCGAGGGGTTAGAACAATTTGCCAGCGGCGGTGTTTCCGTCGGACTAAAATATAAGTGTCTTCAAGGCTAGAGTGAATAAGATTTTAATAAACCTGCGCGTTTTACCATCAACGACCGCATCTCTGCTTACCATCAGATGGTATTGATCCAGTAAAGAAATTTTATAGATTGTAGTAGCTTGATATGCAGGCGTCTGCACGTGAAACCATTGGACAAAAACACGGATAACCCGCTCCCGCTCCTCGTTCGACCATCCCAACTAAGTCCTAACCCCACATCAGAACATTCACTAAGCCCCGAGCGAATGCAATGATTATTACGTGTGATGGGACTGCTGAAAGAGTTCCTTTTCCATAAGAATGCTAATGTTCTCAAAGAAATTTCTCGGGTAGTCTCGAGATTGCCAGCTAATATTTTGATTGCATCGGAATACTCCTATTTTTTGGGGCTGTTGAGAAGGTGGGTAAACGTTTTATGGTTGCCGTAATATCTTAGGGGATGAGGGTGTAAGGGGGAATTCGTTCCGCTAGCTTGAGCTGTGTAGACGCTGCCTATTATGATTGTAATACAGAATGCCGGGATAGGGATGTTTTCGCCAGGAATTTTTCACTGTTCATAAACTTTTCATTTTCCTAGGGTACAAAGCCTTTAGAAGCAATCGATGAGTTTGCTTCTAATTTGACCTCTATTACAATGTCTTAATCATATTGAGCAAGGACTGAACCGGCGAAGTTGTTATCATAAACCCACGTAGACACGGGCGTAAATATATCGTAGCGGTATTATATTGATCACTTGATTTTGTCAACCTGAGCATTAAGAATCAAGCAGAGTGGTTCCCTTCTTCTTCCTCTTCATCCTATAGATGTCCACTGCTGGACAAAGGCCTCCTCCAAGGCTTTCCACTATGACCGGTCTTGTGCTGATCACATTCATCAGCTTCCCACGACGTTCACCAGGTCCTCGGTCCAGTTTTCTTGGGGGCTTTGGCGTCTTCTGGTATGTGGCAGCCACTCCAGAACCTTACTGCCACGTCGGCGATCGATTCTAAAGTAATGCGACCCCGCCAGACAGAAAAAGACACACTTTTGGATTTTCCTCTCTTGTGTATCGAGTAGAAAATCGCATGCCTAAATCTCCGTGGGAAAAACATACCTTGGCAGAAGTAAAAGAATTTTAATTAATGTCCAGTCTGTTTTTACCTATCTCTTGATTAAAACGGCTGCCTGAGGGACTTTCTCTAGTTTCCCCTATTCAAGAAACCGGATATTTAACGGTATGGCAATCAGCACATATACTTTATCTTTCCTTACCCCAGGGAAATACATGACCATAGAAGAGCAATACCAAACGGATTAAATAAAGCCAAGCGATATTAAAACGGGGTGAAATTCTTATAGGGGTTGAAATAACCGAGTATTGTACTTTAAATTGCGTATTCAATGCACTATTATGCAGAACAGGCTTCCTTGCTTAACGCGCAGGGAAATAAAACAGTTTTATGTTGTTTGAATTTGGAGAAAAAGAAATAACAATGACCAAAGGATACTTGGGAGTGGTTTCTAATGATTCTATGCTAATGATAAAGCAACCAAAATACTAATTTTAAGCATCATTTGGTCAGACTGCAAACCGACCGACCGAGTTGGATAACGCATTCAGATGATGTTAATGATAAATATAAAGCTGTCAGATTTGAAAAATTATTGTTGCATTGCAATGATTGTTAAATTGCATGTATTCAATCATATTAGTTCATTTCTCGAGAATGGCTAATACCTACAACATAGGAAGATTCATAGGTGCCGAGCTAAGAGGCAATGTCAGAATGAACACTAAACGGAAACGATGTAACAGCGAAAGCAGGCGTTGCGATGCTATATAATATGTGTCGGGGGAAGAAATCCCTGGCAGCTGATGTCAAAGTCTCAATTTTTCCTCAACCTGCTTTTATGTCAATAAAATTAAGAAAGAAAGACAGAAAAATGCGTTTATTAACATTACAGCAAAATAAATACACCTAAAACTAAAAATATAAAACTTATCATTCCAAAAGGGCCTCAGCTCGGCATAATGTCAGATGGCAACACAAGGCACACCATCTGGCGCTGATTTTCAGCTGCAACCCATACGTTTGAACGTACTCAACTCTAAAACTCGCGTTTGTGTTGGCAGATTATATTGTATTTGATAGGCCCAGATCCATCAAACTAGCAACCTTAGAAGACGAGCAAAATCAAACGCTGAGCGAAAACGAAGTAGTGCGCACGAGAGGGCAAGCAACGGGGTGGCCCAGGAGGGAGGACCAGGCCAGAGTCGAGGCGCGTTGTGTTTCACAGGCGCATCAAAGAGATGTCAGCACACCGTGACGGGGTCCACGAAGACAGATGCCTCCTGAGTCAGGGTTGTGCGTTGTTTAAAAAAGAAGCCGTGTCTCTAGCGCACAGGCAAGTGAAGAGACACGGGTGGGTTTTAGTCAGTAAAAGAAATACCTAATGTTGCAGAGACAACTAAATTTAAGTGTTTAATCCTGTGGAAGGAAATTAATGAATGTAACCTTCTTTGAGCCGGTCACACATATAGTATTTCCCGTGGCTAACATATTAACACATCATACTGCCTTTGATAACTAGAAGTAATAATTACAACTGTAGTTATATAATCAGTAGTTGTACTTATCAAATGCAGTTTTACGGTGTGTGCTGGCACTTCAGGAAGTATACTTGAACTCATTTAACTTTAAGTAAGCTGGGATTTCGTGTTCGTTCCCAGATACAGCTTTAAGCTGCTTGAACAATCTTGAAGAATCCATACTAATATTATAAATGTGAAAGTGTGTTTGTTTGTCCTTCCTTCACGCCGTAGCTAAGCAATCAATCGACCTGATTTTTGGCATACAGTTAGTTGAAAAGAAGGAGAGTAACATAGGCTACTTTTAGTCCTAAAAAAACATCAAGTTCCCAAGGGAGATTACTGGAATATTTGTATGTGTACACCAAATATCCTAATATTATAAATCGGAAAGTGAGTTTGTTTGTTCCGCTTTCACGCCGTAACTACTAAGCCGATTGTTTTGAAATTTTGCAGACGTAAAGTTAGAAGTCCGGATTAAATAATAGGGTACTTTTTTATCCCGGAAAAAAATTATATTCACGAGGGAAATCTAAAAGCGCGATATAACCGATCTCCACGCGAGCGAAGCCGCGGGCGGACAGCTAGTGTTATATATGGCAAAGGCAACTAGTTAAATTAATCATTTAATCAACCGCCTGGCCTTTGGGATTAGCGATCGCCTTCTTCGCTCTCTCCTATTAAGTCCGGGTGCCCTGGCTTCTTCTTCTTCTTCAGCCTATAGATGTCCACTGCAGGACAAAGGCCTCCCCCAAGGCTTTCCACGATGGCCGGTCTTGAGCTGCCCGCATCCATCGGCTTGTTGCGGGCCTCTCTACGCTGCGTCT
Source organism: Sesamia inferens (assembly GCA_037179545.1). Lineage (NCBI taxonomy): Eukaryota > Metazoa > Arthropoda > Insecta > Lepidoptera > Noctuidae > Sesamia > Sesamia inferens. The sequence continues at coordinate 5,596,950 of CM073935.1, read as the reverse complement.
TCCGATACGTGCCCGTCACTTCAGAACCTTACTGCCTCATCGGCCAACGGTTCTACGAACAATGTGCCCCATCCAGTGCCACTTAATTTTAGCGACTCAAAGATACTTGATTATGTTATACTTAAAATTATGTTTTTTCTTCCTTTTCTTCTTCTTCTCAGCCTGTGTGGCTTTCCACAATTACTGGTTATGCAGTGCTGCCCGCATAAAATAGTTTCTCGTGACTTTCACCAGGTCATCGGTCCAACTTGTTGGGGGCCTTCCTACGGTGCGTCTTGCCCTGGCTTAGTTACTGCGAACTATTCAGGACGCGCGTGATTGGTTAGAGCCTAAATTAAAAATCACTCAGGACGTTAGTTTAACGGCTGCTGTTCAGTTAAAAGCCTAGGTGGTTAACTGAACTGCTAATTAAACCAATTTGATGAGACATATAAGTAGCGTATAATGTTTTATTTATTAGCCGGGAGATACAATATATGTAGGTCTCCTCTCTGTGCGAAGCAGGGTTCAGTATTCCAACACGCGGACCCAGGGCAGGTTAATTTTGATGATTTATGTTTCTAAGACATGCGCGTTTCCTCACGATGGTATCCTTCAGTTATAAGAGCAGTGGTGATGAATGAAATCTGTTGGTTAGCTTTGAACATATTCTATCTTTTTCTTGGAAATATTACAGTTTCCACTCATTTTTAACTGGCTGTCACCCACAAATTCGTCTGCGATCCAGGATGAAAATCAAGTCTAATTAGTAGGTATGCCAATGTGCCGATTTTCGTCCAAATCCTTTAAGTGGTTTCAGCGTGAAAGCGTAACCAAAAACTCACTTTCGCTTTCATAATTTTTAAATGAGTCGTGAGTATTTAAAGCTCAAACAAGAACGTTTTAAATGATTTAGGCCCCTTTGGGGTCAAGATACGACCTTTAATTACTGTCCCATAGACATCTGGCTGATTAAAAATTAAAAACAAAAACATCCCGGTCCACAATACAGCTTTAATTAGAAAAGTTGTAAGAGGGGAAATTTTTGGTGCTGCGTTTAAAAAATGTGCTCAGAACAACGGAATGGACTGTCAAACCATTTTCGTAAAGATAGATGGCGTCAATAAACGAATTAAGTCAGCTGTGTTTAGGATTTTGGGTTACGTAATTAGAGTCTATATACCTATAGCTTATGTATAGAAAACAAATTGAATTTCGTGTGCTTTACTTTTTTTTGTGCGAAATTTTAATTCCGTTTTCAAATAAAATATATGGCACTAAACCCTTCGTGCATGAGTCCAATTCACGTCATAACTGACTTGAAAAAAAGACGTGCCGCGTAGTGAAGAAATGTGAACGTAACATTCTATCTTTTTGAAGAACGCGGCGGTCTACTAAGTGTATTTTTTTTATTTCTGTAATTTATTAGTCTGGCTCCTGTCAGCTTTGAAATATATATGCTCTACAGCCATAACTCCGCTGTAAATGATTAAAAATCTTCGTCTTACTTAATCTAACAAATCCAAAATTCATCACATTGAAACCAAACAAATTGTAATAAAGGGAGAAAGGATTTTTTCTTCAGTATATCATCATTGAATACACTTATGATAAGCACAATATCAGACACACACAAACAATTTCTCCAACCTGCATCTACATAAAATGGATCGTTATCAAACAAATAAAAGTACTCCGCGTCTCATAACTCTATTTCATCCCCTCAGCGTCATTTTATCGATGTGCAGGCATATTTCGCGGGGGAGCACCCCAACTTTGCTTAGGACTTGACTTATTGTGCGGGGTACTAAGTGGGGGTACAAAACGTAGGGTAGATTCAAATTTATCGCCGATACGCGTGTATTTATGTGGCACTTGAGTCGGTTTTTTAGGAGGAAAAAGTTGTAACGATGACGGAGTAATGATGAATGTTATTGAGTTGTTGAGGACGGAGTTTTTGGGACCAAGCGTTGCAGATACTAGGCATTTGATGGGCCTCAAATGAACCTAGTCATTTCATCAAAATAAAAAGTGCAAGTTGCGCGGTACAGTTCTGAGACGGATAGCATTGATCTCTTTTTTTTCTGGATGGGCTTATTATTCATGAACCAGATAAGTTGTATTAGACTTAGAATAATAAATGTAGCGGTTGGATAGTTCTTGTATTGGGAAATATGTCAAATTATCGCAATTTTCTGATAAAGTTATCTGACTGATAAAAAAATATCCTTAAGTAGATTTGGCATTTCCTATCTGACTGCTCCATGAGAGGAAATGCCGTAACAAACCCAGAGGTCTTTTCAAGTTCAAACATTTTATTATAAGGATTTTATATGAATCTGACATTGCTGGGTTATTTTCAAAACAGCCTTTTGAAGAAAGAACCATTACAGATTTAAGTTGACCTATCCAAACGGAAGAATTATCAAAGTCAAGCCAAGACAACAAAATACCTAGCAGTGGGATATTGGGATGTTTTGAATTATGGTGATAAAATATATACACAATAGGAAGACCTAATCTTTTTAAGATATCTTAATTATTCTTTCCTTTATTTCAATTTAAATATATGTATGTAAATTATATTTTTAAACATCAGTAAGTATTTGGATTATTCTTGTTATTACTTTTATTTTGATTTTTGAGTTTGACTATGCTTAGATACCCGTAAAAACTATGTAACTTTGACGTCCTGCAGCCTATAATTATTATTGGTCTTTTAATTATTGTTTTATTTATTTATTGAAACATGTGTAGCGGTACCTATAAACGCCACAAATAAACAACGCTCCATACTGGCGTCACACGAATTTTACATCTCGTAAGCAAAGTTTAACGTGCAAAATACAACTTTCCAACTTCTGCCGTTGGGCATGTGCCGGCTAGACTCAATATAAGTCTGATTGGAGGATGGATGGAGGACCTTTTCTATGGACGATAAGGGAACTTTATTCCCTGTTCCTCTTACCTCAACACATGCTATTATCTATTCAATCGTATTTTGTACGCCATAAAGGCAAAACATTAGACTGACTCAATATATTTTTATGTGACATCTTGCACCTATGCATAATGATTTTACAAAAATATCTGGAATCTTGAAGAAAGAAACATTCATTTGTTCTCGGATCGTAAAAAAATCACTATAAATATTTCGTCACATAAAAGTAAACAAACTGAAATAATACTGACGTAAGCTCACAATAAGCTTCTTTCATGGCACGCATGAAGTACGATTTGTTAGTTTTAATTATTCTGAGACAAGGGTAAGCCAACAAAAAAATGTTTTGCTTTTGATAAATTAATAAGCTATACAAGGTTTTACTTTGCTACTTCATTATCATGCCTTAACAACTCTCGTTTATTTTCGCTGCTTATACGAGTATATGTAGTTTGTATGTATTCATGCAAATAGGGTGAATTGTTATGAAGTATAACAAAATTTAAGAGTAAAAGTTCTGAAATAAAATAAACATACACATTTTTTTTCGGCCAAGCTCGTTAGTTATTGAGCCTATTCACCTAAAAAACTTAGTGAATTGGAAGGAAAACGGCAGTTGAGCGAGTTAATGCAATGTTAAACCCAGCAACACGACCTACGATGCTGCGCCAGAGGGAGATTGATTTGGAGACCCTCCACGACTAAACTCCCGACACAACAACATTCGGTGCATCGTACTCGGCACACATCGCAACACAACTGCTCAGACCCGTCCTCCTTACTAAACTATAACTCCCTTTATAATATATCTAATATTCCTTTATATTACTCGTAATATATCCTTTTGGTTACACATTGTATATTATTATTATAATATAGATGTTAAAACACCAACGAGGTTTTTTGAAAATACCTCCTTGTTTTACTGCCAACCCTAGAAAAATAAAATGTCTAGTTATGTGTGCAATTTTTGAAGAACGTGTGCTGTTGCGCTTATCGCGGATGTAGGAATGTTCAGAAAAGTTTCGGTGTAGCCTATGGGAAAATGAAAGGTTGATATGTACCTACCATGGTACCAACACAGTCAGCTTATACATATAAGTAGTTTTACCACATGACGTTGGGGTCCATAGCTAATTGATAGAGAACAGCCTAAAAGGTCGATCGACTAGGTTAAGCACCGCTTGCCGCGGTTGACCTCTGGATGGGTGATCTTTCCATACCGAGAAACTTCCGAGGTATGGAATCATTCGTAGATTCTTCACTTAGCTGAATCCGATTAGAAATACATAGTTTGAGAAAGGCTAAGCAGATCATAACCGCATGACTGGATAGTTTTGTTTTTTTTAATATATTTAAACTAGTGCTTGACCTCAATCCCGCCTGATGGTAAGCAGCGATGCAAGCGTTGATGGTAAAGCGCGCAAGTTTATTAAAAACCTATTTACTCAAAAAAACTGAGTGAATAGGAAGGAAGACAACAGTTGAGCGCGGTGATGCAATGTTAAACCCAACAACACGACCAACGATGCTGGGTCAGAGCAACTGCTCAGGCCCGTCCTCCGTACGGCATTACTAGACATCATGCTGGAACACGACGAATCGCATTTTTTTGGGATAGGCTCGGATTGTACTAAGTTATAACAACCACACAGGTCGACGGATCAGGTTAAGTTACACTTTTAATCGTTACATACCAACACCTCTAAAAAATATTTTTCCTCATACTCACTAGCAGAAACCGTTCACCTGTTTTTTTTTTTTTTTTTACTTTTAATTCTATTCCTAGTTTTGCACCCATACAGCCCTAAACCCTTTTGTATAAAATAATCTAAAATTCAAATTATTATAACGTAAACTCGTTCAGGCAGTTCAGCATTTATTCATGTAGTTAAAATACATATGAAATTATTGGCTAAGATCTCTCAGCTCAGGTATTGCAACAACTCTACCTACATTAGAGCTAAGGACCAAATAATCTTTTTTATTAGTTTTAACTAGCTGCACCTCGATTTCACTCGATCCAGTGGGAATATTTGGATAAAAAGATCCTATAAGTTATTTCTGGTTATAAAGCACCTGTGTGCAAAATTTCACTTAAATCCGTACAGTATTTTTTGTGTAATAGAGTAAAAAACATCCATCCATACTCGTAAACTTTCACATTCATAGGATTAGTTATAAATTTCGATTATTATTTTACTCCAAGTAAAACTAAGCCTTTAACTCGGCTCGTATTATAAACAGAGATTATGTTCTCATTTCATATAATCTCTTACACAAGCAGAATACTTTACCAACAGCCCTACTTTCGAAACTTCAACAAAATAGGTGTCTTAGCTGAAAACGCCTCTTTATCAAAATATATTTTCTCTGACGCCTTACTAAACCAAAAGTAATTTTGCTAAATGACTTTTGTTCAGCAGAATAAGCCTAGAAACAAATGAATTTTGAGCCTGGTTAATTCCAGAAAGGTGCTTATGTCATGGTTTGTTGATGAGACGATGATTTAGCCTGAAATTAATTCTGAGTTAAGGGGAATCACCAGGATAGAACACGACATTCAAACTTTCATACGTTTTTTGTTATTTGGAATCGTTTTCATTTCGTTACTATTCATTGCGTTATTTACGTTATAAAACGGATTCCTCCAAAAGGCCTGTCGAAAATTAAAAACGTTCAAAATTTAGTCGCTGTCACATCGCGGCAACAAATTTAAAAACTTGCCAAACTAGAGGATTTTTTGATAGAATGACATTTACCAACCATCACAGGGCCCGCGTGGTAGATTACGGCCCACTCCCTCCCATCGAGCGGAGGCCTGTATCTCAGAAGTGGGAACATTATAGGCTAATTCTCTTATGCCTGACAGAATGAGACCCTCAATCTCATTCTGTCAAGAATATAAAATAAAACGTAAGAAAATTATAATGTCGCGGCTTGCCTAAAGCATTCCCCTTATCATGGAAAGCCCAAACTGTATTAAAAGTGTTGCAAAGATATCTTATAAGATGCTGTTATTTTGAAAGTGAAATTGCTATTTAGCAGTCAAGTCCTGCCAGTATTTGGCAAAGTACTCTTCGGTGTTTTGATGGTAATCTGTTTTATAGCTGCGATGTTACTCTTGAGATTATTTGGAGGTTATTCAGTTGTAGATATAAATCTCTGGAAGTTTTAGCCACCTTAAACGGTTGGGTTATATACGAAATTATTACAAATAATAAATTAAAGCCTTCAATACCTTGACTTGTTGATTTGAACTTTTTTACCGAAATAAACAATTTTTTAATCTTTTTGAAAATAAAAAGTATATTTAAATGTCGTAAGTTGCAAAAACCCCTCTTCACATGATAATCTCCTTAAAAGAAAACGCGAAAGCTCGTCCGTGAAAGTTTGTGCAATATGCATGAGTGTGTGTTTGTATTTTTGTTACTTCTTTAGGCTTAAACGGCCGCATCTATTTGCATGAAATTTGGCAGATAGTTTAATCACGATTAACACATAAAATAATCACCCATTTCCTCCCGTGGGTGTCGTAAGAGGCGACTAAGGCAACTCTCACCAGGGAAGCGGGCAGCAGCGCTTCTCCTGTGGAATTTTAAATTACTGTGATTCCCAATCCGCCTGCCAAGCGTGGGGATTATGGAACAATGGAATGAAAGCCATGGAGGAGGCCTTTGCCCAGCAGTGGGCTATATAGGCTGAGCTTTTGATTCCGAAATTCCTGAAGGATTGAAACTTATGTGGGTGAAACCGCAGGGCGAGGTTAGTTAATAATAAAGCTGAAGAGTTTGTTTGAACGCGCTAATCTCTATAACTAGCGTCGGATTTGAATACTAATTTTTGCGTTTAGATACGATAGCACAAGTCTCGAGGAGGTTATAACCTTTAATCTTATTAGTATAAATTATATTTAATATCACGCTGCCACTTTTAGTAGACGAGCAAATGACAAAATATCTAAAAAGATAGCTAAGCAAAAAATAAGCGTGAAACAAGAGGCAAACGATATAATTCAACGGCCACCCCGTTAAATAACATCTCTTGCCTCTTATTTCACGCTTATTGTTTCCGAGGAACTAGTTACACCCCGACGAATATATTATTATACGATTAAAATATCGTTAAGTTATGATCATAATTACGAAAAGATTGACACAACAACTGCTGCCCAATATCACAAAAAAACAACGGCCAAGTGCGAGCACGAAGGCTTTCGAACCATAATCCATACAATAAAATAAAAAAGTTCTGTTTTTAGTTATTGATGTTATGGCGGCAACAGAAATACATTATCAGCTGTGTAAATTTCAACTGTCTAACTATCACAGATACAGTTTGGTGACAGAAAGTCAGACATACAGTGGCGTGTTAATAATAGAGCCTCGTTTTATTACCCTTGTTCTGGATAGGAAATCGACGTGTCAGACTTTTACTGACTAAAACCCACCCGTGTTCCTTCACTTACCTGTGTGCCAGGGCCACGTTTTTTACCCTTAGGTACAGAACCTTGAAAACATTAACATAAAAAAACAAACATCATGACATTTTTAACAACAATTACACACGAAAAGCATTGTTATAACACGAATAGAAACAGTGGGTGAATATGAACAACATATTTATAGATTTAACAAACTGGACACGTTCCTGTACCTTTCCTCTGTCGACCAGTTCAAGAGACCCACCATTTCTTTCACCAACCCTAAGATGTGAAGTATAAAGATGTAACTCCACGTACTGAGTTCATACTTTACTGGTCGTTTTAGTGCAGTCACGAAGTATTACACAGTAACTAAGATCATATCTGAGTGGATTTATTTAAGTGAAGTACCGTTTTGCCGTTAAGATGGCGAAGGTATGCCTCGCCGTTGCCAAAGCGTGCTTTGAACTTTGATGCTGTACATTTTAGCTGCATGGAGTATTACGTACTTAGTTTGTTCTGTACAATTTTGAGGTAATATTTTGTCGTGTTTTCCGGGGCAGAACGACGGCTTTTGGGGTTGGGATTTTGTATAAAATTCCATCCTGTGACTGTCTCAAACATAAAGTATATTGGGCCTGATTCCCATATTCCATATTCACAAACTAACCTAATTTTAAGTTCAGTTCATCTCTTTCTTTCTATCGCATTATGAAAAGGACAGAAGAAAAACTAAGTCAAATTAAGAGATTTGACTAAATCAATATTTTATTTTCTGTTCTTTTCTTGTAGAAATAATAAAAAGAAGATGCATTGAACTCAAAGTTAATTTAGTTTGTGAACAAGGTAATTTGGACTATTGTACGCTTAAATAAATAACGCATCATTACTAATTTTAGCACTTGCTGTCCTGTCTGTTGGAGATCAAGAAAAGTTTGGTAAAAACAAATCAGCACCCCTTAAGCGTTCGTGTTATCCGTATATTATTTAAAAAAAGAATATCGAACTAAAAAGTTGATAAATACAGTTTAAAAACATAAAAAAACATGCTTTAAAAATTAAAAAAATAATAATAAATATTGGGGGCTCCCCATACTTAGAACTGAAACTCAAAATTTTTTTTTCATCAATTGGGGTATCTAGGGTCTATCTATAGGTCTTTAAAAATGATATCGAGGTTCCTAAACCGAATAGTTTGTGTGACAGACGCTTCCAAAGTGGAAAAAATTGGTCCCCCATCTCTCTAACTTCTAAAATAAGAAAATGAAAAATCTAAAAAAAAAACATATCATGTACATTACTATAAAAACTACCAACCAAAATTGTTTTTAACGAGATCTAGTAAGTATTTTTTTTTAATACCTTACTTTCATACAAATAACTTAAATCTTTTAATTTCACAAATCAATGGTACCTTTGGAAGTACCTTATAATGGTACCTTTCCAACCCTTTGTGCGTGAGTCCGATACGCACTTGGCCGGTTTTTATGTTTTAAAAGTTAATTAAAATGCCAGTCGAAATCAGAGCCCACTATTTGTTTCATCAGGAGATATCACGATTTATTCAAAACTAAACACCTGAAAAAATCCGAGTGAGAGTGAGTGGGTCGGAGCGGGGGACCATTATTTCGAACAAACTTGCTACCCTGGTAGGCTTTCATTCTGTTTGAAGGTAGTGGAACTGGCTATCCATGGACAATAAGGTCCATGTATCTTGCAGAGTCAGATATTGGCTGATGGGCGGCACAGTAGACATTATTTTTATTGAAGGGCCACCGTTTCTTGAGGAAGGTTTAGGGACCTATATCATTTGTCCACGTGCGAAGCCGGGGCGGGTCGCTAGTTAGTGATAAAGTTGAAAACGTAATAAAGGTATCTGACAGATTGTAGTAGATTGATGTGCTGTCATCTGTACATGTCAATATTCCCTTCCAAAAAAAAATACACCTAAAATGGTACAAACAATGAGTGAATTCAATAACAAATTGGCATTGTATAAAGCGTGACATTTCATGCATTACGTCTGACAACCTTACATGAAGGTAGCGGTGGAAAGGTTCGTCATTAACCTTTTTACCGTCCCACTGCTGGGCACAGGTCTCCTCTCATACAGAGAAGGATTGAGCGTAATCACCACGCTAGCTCAATGCGGGTTGGCGATTTCAGACTTAAAAGTCCAGGTTTCCTCAAGATGTTTTCCTTCACCTTCAGTCATTGGTATCCAAGATATACTTAGAGAGTACATATAACTTTAGAAAAGTTACATTGGTACTTGCCTGGCCTGGAATCGAACCTGCGCACTCATACTTGAGAGGCTGGTATTTTAACCACTAGACCACCCAAACGTGGAAAGGTTAAACCCTATTAATTAATTTCAACGTAGGTTGCTTATAATGGCTCCGACCATAAGTTGGAATGGTTGCCAAGGACATAAAAGCGTGTTAACGGCTTATTTTCTCAGTTGTCGTCATATTTGAGTTGTGAAATGAACTCAGGGGATGAATTTGTATGCTTAAAGTTTATGGACGAAACAGATTAATGTCTGAAAAAAATAAAACTTGAAATGGAAACCGAGTTGGCTTGGAAATTGAGTGCAATATAATTTTATTCCCGGTCCAAAGTAATTTTGCGACAGAAATGGCATGTTCGCAACAGTGCCGCCCATGTGTAAGTATAATTACGAGGATTTTTTGGGGTTGAATAAAATGTTATTAGAGGGTTTGCTTGTGTAATTTCTCCGTGGCAGTTCGGTTGATGACAGTTGTGGTGGTCTGGATTTGTGCCCACAATGAAAGCATAATCAGCCCATAATGTTCTCACTGCTGGGACTCAAAGAGTTGGCCGTCATCTACCACGCGAGCCCATTCCGAGTTGATACATGTCACAGTCATGTCTTGGAATTTTTGGATCTAGGATATGACGGATTTCTCATGATGTTTTCTTTCTCTGTTTTGAGAGCAGTGATGATGAAATCATAAACATAAAGTAAAGTAGCTACTAAGGTTCGAAATCACGGCCTAACTCTTTAAGTCGTAAGCGTTACCACTGAGGTACACTGCTCTTTTGAGTTTGTATCCGGACTAAGCAATTAATCTATAAACTTATATCTGTTTACAGATTTGTCGTTTAAGTAGCGAATTCTTTCATTTCATTTATTCAGAAAACAATATCATTAAATTCATTAATATAATGTTACATATCTACAGTGATGCAATTTACACGCACGCTTTAAGCATTATTCAAATGGCACTATATTTAAATGTCACTTGGAGGGAGTGAATTTTAAATATATTGCCATTTAAAATACAGTTTCAAATTCTAAGCTTAGTATTGACACATACTAGAGAAATTGTATTTTTCAATCTTAAAATCGTCCTTCAGCCCCCAAATTTAAAAGTAAACGGCTGGTTCGAAAAGTCTAAACAAAAGTCCACGTGATGAACTTTGAAGGAAAACTAGAACGGCTTAGATAACTTTAGAGAGAGGGACTGGAACAACTAGTATCTATAAATCTGAGTGTATACAGACTTACTCCTGCTCATGACATACTAGGGAATACCTCACAGCACAGCGGTGCATGTGCTGCTAAACTGCTCGGTGGTCGCTGCATATAGGGTAAAATACTTGAGTAACCCAGGTACCCTTCTTGAGACGGTCAGTAACATCAAGGTGGGAGCTGGGGTGAATTGAGTGAAGACTGATTCCACCCATACGCAAAATATGCGTATTATCGTGGAGTTGACTCTAGCCCGTATTACGAGTACCTACATACAGGGTGGCGCAATAGAACGTGCATTTTTAAAATAATTATTAAAAAATAAATACAAAAGGTATAGTTAAAATAAAACTAAGCAATTATTAAGTGATAACTGAAGTTTATTTTTTAAAAATAACATCATCTAAATGATGACCCTCTCTACGTTGGCACTCCTCTAACCGCAAACGGAAATTACCGAAAACTTTCTTAAGTAGTGCTGGTGTGATTGCTGCCATTTCACCACAAATATTCTCCTTGAGCTGACTGATGTTTCTCGGATTATTGGTGTAGACTTTGTGTTTGAGGTATCCCCTCAAAAAAAAGTCAGGAGGCGTCAAGTCTGGACTGCGCGGAGGCCATGGCATATCACCTCTTTTCGAAATCAGTTTGCCAGGGAACATCTGCTTCACAACCGCCATGGAGTCATTTGATGTGTGACTGGTAGCTCCGTCTTGTTGGAACCAAGTCCTAGAGTTCTTTATTCTTGAATTTTCAAGTTCTGGGGCCAAAAAACCTTCCAACATCGCAACATAGCGTTCGGTATTAACAGTGATGTTTTGCCCCCGTGCGTTTTCAAAAAAATAAGGACAAATTATTCCTTTGGCAGAGATTGCGGCCCAAACTGTCACTTTAGGGCTATGTAACGGTTTTTGATGTTTGAGTCTGGGATTCTCACTATTCCAATAACGACAATTTTGGCGGTTTACGAACCCATTCATATGAAAATGTGCCTCATCAGAGAAAAGGATGTTTTCAAAATTTGAAAACCGATTGAGAAAGAAAGAAAGAAAGAAAGAAAAAACGTTTATTTGCAATAAAAATGACACAAGAGTTTACAAAAACATAAAAAATAAGAAATAGTTGAGGGAAACATGCGTCACATCCACGCAAAACGGCTGTCGCTCAGCATTATGCTGCGACTCTATGCAAAAACAGAGCCCAGCGCTGGTTTTCAGCGACAGCCGGCGTCGACGTACAGACTTCACCCGATGCAACAAACAATTAAAAGCAGCACCAAACCGGTATTACAGTAAAAATAAAAAAAAACGTGATAATAAAAAGATATAAAAAGTAAATCCAATTGTAAATCGTGAGAGTACAGTTTAAACAAACAAACAAAAATATAAAAAAACAAAATACGGGATATATAAAAAATACGAGAATATCTTCCTCAAAAATGACATACATCAAGTTCCGATTTGAAATTCAGCATTTCCTAACATGCTATGCTATGAAGTCAGAGTCTTTCAATTCTTAAGTTAATTGCAGCTTGTATGGATGCAATTTAAGATCCAAGTTTAAAATTCGTTGCAAACTTCGTCGCGATATGTTTAGGACAGACGATCTCTTGCGAGTAGACATTTGTGGATCTTCTCGTACCGACTGCTTAACACTCTCAATATTGTCTTCGGTCCTAGATGTGCGTGGACGACCTTTTGCGTGTGGTTTAAACGTCGATCCAGTCTCTCCAAACCGCTTTATCCAGATTTTAATTAAATTAGCACTCGGAGCCTCCCTAATTTGCCGTACACCATACTCAGAACAAAATAGTCGCCTGACAACTACGTACGAACGAGAGTTTTCGTAAAATGCGCGCACGCAAAATGCGCGACGCTTCCCGTCGAAGTGACTCATAGTGACTAAAACTTCATGAACCGCGCTACCCAACGATATCGGTCTCCCCTCGCCCACGCCCCTTCTACCCCGCAAAAAAAGATGATGCAATATGCACGTTCTATTGCGCCACCCTGTATTATAATATATGGTACACCTCTGCTTAACCATTTTCGGAATATAGGCGTGATGTTATAATCTAAGATGACTTCACATAAACACACTGCCTAGTTTTAGCTTATTCAACGTAACTACGATCGGAATTTAAGAGGAACAGAATCTCATTTTCAATGACAATTTAAAATCAGTAATTTGAGACAGGACCTAGTATGGAAATGGAAGGTTTTTGCGCTATAACCATATTTTCCTGCGGTTTAATAAAATTGTGGGTCTCCCCGATAATTGGTAAGAACATAAATTGCCACCTCCGCAGTTGCGGGTTTTCCGTATCCACCATTATCCGCTATAATGCCCGTGTTACACGAGGCCAGTTTGTGAAGCTAGGTTAGTAAGCAAGTTGTAATATCCTAGATTGATATATACGCTACAGCTGTTCTTTAATATAATTTATCGCAGGGTTAGCAATATCGTTTAAAATTGCTTTTCTTTATATGTTCGAAAACTTTTACTTCACAACAACGCAAAAACTGTAATTGTTCAAAATCCTACTTCTCAACAAACGCACGGATACAGATAATGTTTATTTTTTAAATGTAGTCCGACGAAAATACCGCCGCTGGTAAAATGTTCCAGTCCCTTGATGTACACGGTATCAAATACGAGGCGAAACCCTTCGTCTAGATCATACTCGTGTCAACAACATAAGGGTGGAGTCGCCGTACGACGGGTCGTGCGATGATGGAACATAGCGCAATTTCTTCGCACACTCTCCAAAATGTATCCTATAGAACACCGACAGGCTGACTACTCTACGCCTGTGCTCCAGGCTTTGGAGACCGTTTCGAGTTAAACCTGGGTCCGAAATCAGCCACTTCGCACGCCTCTCCACTGAATCCAAAGTAGCCAGGTGACATTTCGCAGCACCAGCCCAAATGCGGCTGCAGTACTCCACACACAAACGGACCTGTGCTTTGTACAACATTAGAAGCTGCCTTGGTGTGAAGTACCGCCGGACCTTTGCGATAACGCCAAGTTTTCTGGCAGCCACCTTGGCCTTGGACTCAATGAACCGCCCAAAGTTTAGGTTCGAGGAAATTTCAACTCTCAAAAGCTGAAGGCGGTCGGTGCACTCCAAGGATACATTCTGAAAAGTAGGAGCCAAGGTGAACAGGCTCCTTTTGGTGGTGAAAAGACACGCCTGTGTTTTGGCGGCATTGAATGCTACAAGATTGGCTTTGCCCCATTCGGAGACTGCCTGTAACCCTGCCTGAAACCATATGAAATATCTAAATGATCTGTACCCTACTTGTGTAACATACAACTTTCCATTTAAATTATTTTGAAGCATATTGCTTATCCATTGCTCCGTATGTTAGAAAAATGTGTATGCTCAACAACGTAAATAACGCAATGAATGTTGTTGAACTGTCAAAATGAAACACAATGCTACTGATAGTGTTTTGCGCACTTACCTTACTGATTGGATTCGCTTCGGCGGCACTGGGTCAGTAAATCAGTGGTAGACGAGCTACAAGCCCAAAGAACCCCATTCTATTAAACTATGACACTATACATATAGCTATATAACTAGCCCAAAAAGTCATCATCATAATTTCAGCGTTAATCCCAGTCGCATCTAAAGCTTTTTCAGCTTTGGTGTCTTGGTTCAGCTTTACCAGTCTAACTGCTGATTTTGGCTTAAACTTCGATATTTTCCGTGAAGCGACTGCCGTCTTACCTCCACAACCCGAAGGCGATATGGAAGCATTGCAGTTAGACTATTTTTTGGACTTTTGAGGGCTCCAAAACCCGTAACGACTGTCATTAGATGTTCGTATGGCAACCGGGACCAACGGCTTAACGTGCTTTCCGAGGCACGACCAGACCAGTGCAAATATTCATATTCATGCATACAAATATTTGCACTGCGCGGGGATCGAACCCGCTCCTCCTTGCGCAGCGGCCGCGTTCGCTAAAGCTACGCCACGGAGGATGTCAGCTGTTACTACCCCAAAAAGTAACAACAGTATGAAAGTAAGTACATGAAGCCATAGTGAGTGACTTGCCAGATTACTAGCACAATTGTACTGTCCTAGCTTGAAAAACCAGCCTCGTGCAACTCGGGCACCATTGAAGAAAATATAATAACCCAGTGTGTCGATAATGAGAGCTTTGTGGACAAAAAAGCGAGGGGTAGTACTTTACAAGAAATCTAATTTTGTACGCTAACAGTCCATTCCTTTGTTGAATAAAATGGTTTAAATTGTACCAACGAATGTTCCCTGATAACGCCAACGCCCAACGTTTAGGGTTGTTTTCTTAAAATTTTCTTTTTAAAGTATCTTTGAATTAATTAGAAGGCTCTTTAAGTTTTATGGCCAAGTTTATGATTAAGTTTTTGTTGTTTGTGACGGTTTTATTCAGCGTTTTTGTTTTTAATTATCCTATAAACAATGTAATATTTCTTTATTTAATAACTTTTGCCCGCGACTCCGCATGAAGTTTCTAATTGTTCCTACCCATTCCGTTGTATTGTATAAGCCGTTTAATTGCTTCGTATTCTTTCTCACTATTTCAGCTTCTGCTCAGCTTCTAAGAAACCAAGCGTGATATTAAGCAGCCTGTAAGCCTTTCTGGAGAATTTAATATTCTGTCCCATCAAATGTAAAAAGAATTTTACAAATTCGACTAGTAGTTCCAGATATTAGCGACGTCAAACAAATAAAAGTTTAAAATTCTTCGTTTGTTTGACTCTTTGGCTTTATTATTAGCTTCCAAAACTAATTAGAGCTGAACAGTCTAAGTACACAAAAAGTAAATTTGAGTACGACATTTATAATTTGAGTCATCAATCATCATCAACCTTTTTATCGTCCCACTGCTGGGCACAGATCTCTCTCATTCAGTGAAGGATTGAGCGTAATCACCACGCTTGCTCAATGCGGGTTGGCGATTTCAAATTTAAAGTCCAGGTTTCCTCATTGGTACTTGCCTGATCTGAAATCGGCACACTCATACTTGAGAGGCTGGTGTTTTAACGAGGGTTGTAACGGAGCTTCGCCTCAGCTTCCGTTACTGCGAAAGTTCCGCAAGGAATCGTATCTTTGCTTCCGCCTCCGCTTCCGCACAATTTTTGCGGAGTTATAACGGAAGTTTATTTAAGTACCTATTTATAAAATAAATAACGTGCAAGCTGCGACGCTCGACAACCGTCCGGCCGCGTTTGAGCGCGAAATAATCAAGAATCAACTAGTGCGAGACGGGAATACGGCAAATACAATTTGTTTCTCCTTAATTTTAATTACTAGAAGGTAATATTTTTTTATTAAGTGTTTTGCTATTAATGTATGTATTCAAAATAAAAATTTAGTTTTAATTAACCATAAATTTAATTTTTTTCTATATTTACTTCCACCATCGCTTCCGCCTCCGTTAACCTCCGCGTCCGCGGAGGTGAGACTCGTCGTCTCCGCATCCGCCTCCGCCTCCGCTAGCAAGGCCTCCGTTACAACCCTAGATTTAACACCACGACTACTACTAATTTGAGTACAAAGGTTTTAAATTTCTTAAGAAACTGAACAAATGAAATGGACAAATGAAAACGTGTAGACAATAGTGTGTGAGAACAAAAGAAGTCTTAATTTTCGTAGTCTTTTTGTTTTTTTGAAGCCTATTTCGTGTCCTACTGCTGGGCAAAGGCTTCCCTTTGTTCGTTACAAACCTCCCTATCTTGTGAGATCTTCTGGCCATGTTGGCTCTGTCGTTACCAGATCGTCACGCCACCTTCGCCGTGGTCTACAGCGGTGGCGATGACCTTCCTCAAGTATCCAGTGAGTGACAATCTATGCCTATCTCTCGGTGTGCATTCCAGCCCACTCCCACGTCAGCCTTTTTTTTTTGTTGGGACGGGAAATCATCAAATCTCTGGGCGGAGCGGAAGAGCGTGTCAGACGATTACTAACTAACTAACTATGCGCCAGGGCCACGGATTCTTTTTTAACCAACCCGCAATTCTGACCCATGCATTGGTCTTCGTGGACCCCATCACGACGTGCTGACATCTCTTTGAGCCGCGCGTGAAACACAACACGCCATCGACGTGAGAAAGTGACCTTAGGCCTTTAATTTTAAGTTTCCATTTACTTCGAATAGCATATGTAAAAGGATCAGAGACTGGCTTTCACAGATGTAATTATTTCAAGTCTAGTGAGTTTTGAGAATTAAATTAATCTCTGTTGTCGTTCCCACGAGACATCCCTTGTGCCCAAACTACTTACATTTTAATCAAAATGAGTAAGTCAGTGTTATGATTTTTATTATAGAGATCGTACAGAAGGCCTTTTAAACCTCAGGTGGACAATCCTAACAATATTATAAATGTGACAATTCGTATGTGTTTTTACAACTCTCTCACGCAAAATCTACAGTAGGCCTAGTATGAGTTTTCATTACGAAACTCGATCGTCAATATCGAGCGCGTTTGACTCAGCGATTGGCCCGCTTCAAGGTCGTAAGAACTCTCAACCAATGAGAGCGCCAAACGCGCTCGATATCGACGATCGAGTTTCGTATTGAAAACTCATACTAGGCCCACTGAACGGATTTGGATAAAATTTGGCATACAGGTTTATAACCTGGATCGACATATACAATAAGTTTATTCCGTATATTCCGACGGGGTCGAGACTTGTGTGTATGGAAACGCGGAGCGCACCCAGTATCTAAATAAGCACTTCGGAAATTAATTTTAGATATTATTTACTTACATGCCCCCATCCAACCTAAAGCAGCACTCATTTAGTCCATATTCTATGTCAATAAAATATACAATAAATTACCAGAAAACATTAAACAACAGAATAAAACCAGTATATTTGTAACTAAATTAAAGCAATACTTAATCAGGAAAAGCTACTATACATTACAAGAATATTTAACAGATAAATTCAATAAAAATACATAACTGTAAAGAAAGGTTAAAAGGAAACTGTAAAAAAACATTTAATATACTAACATACTTAATTACTTATATATACTACATTTATAATAATGAACAAATTTTAATCGAGTACCAAATAAAAATAATATCAATATAATTAAAGAAATTGTTAATGAATGAATACTTTATAATTAACATAAAGAGATAGCCAGAGAATAAATACTCAATAGCAATACAATTAATAAAACCTTAATTAATTTACCACCTGTAACTGTGCATAATGGATTGTAATAAACGATTTTGATTTGATTTGACATACAATCATATGCCTTTGAATTTTTGGCTCACATGTTTGCCTTAATTTGAGCAGTGGTGATGATATTATTTATACAATGTAAATGACTGACTGGGTTCAGGCCTACAACCTACAATTTGTAACACTGCGCTACAATTGTTTACGACATCTGCAAGTTGAAACCTACTTTGTCCTGTAAAAATCCTTAACAAGAGAGCAAAAGAGGGTGACCTGTCTGTTTATCCAGTTATCGAACCGTATAAAGGACTATTCGTTAAGCCAGCAGTCGGTAGTTCCCAGCGATTACGACACTGCCGACAAATTAAGTTCAATTAGGAAAATCTGCTCTAGATACACTTGTTAGCATAGGGCTCCGGCCTTTGTGAATGGTACTAATAAACCAATTTTTTTTCTCTTCAGCAAATAAGGGATACCAAAGGATATCCAGTCAGTACAAAATCGTACAGTCTACTAAATAGTGGGCTGTACGCTTTTGTACTGACTTGATTGATTGATTTGAAAAGTTATTTGATTTAATTGAAATAAATGAGTTTCAAAGATTGTAGACAGAGAGTGATGTTGTTTAGAACACTTGAAAGCTGAGGTTAACTTAAAATTGCATTGATAATGTTTATTTGTAATCTCATCTCAGCGGTAATCAACGTCTGGCTTTATTTGAGAGGGTATGAACTAATATGAATTATGTTTTCTACGACCATTTGATAATTTGCTTAATACATAACCATAAGTCATATCGCAATAGTACTCATTCCTGCCAAGTCGTATTACAATGACCATTTCCACACGGGTAAACCGTACTACAATGAAACTTTTTAATTTTTAAGCTATTGCATAGCTTCTATCGCGGGCCTTGAGCGCGGGGACCGAATCCAGAAATTCCGTAACGAAAAAACCTCACGCTCCCCATCGTCTAACGTCGTTTCAGTTCGGCAGTCTTCGGCACGGTATGTTTGTGTGCGTGCGACTACATCTTTTGAAAACAATTTATAGATTTTCAAAAAGAGCATGCATATTGCAGGGCGCGAACTCAGTTCTACACACTTGCCATGTTACTGATAGTCGCGATGTGCTAAACTTGCGATTAATTTTCTCTCTGAAATAGGTCTTCTATAGAGATATGTCATAGACGTCATCGACGTTGTCATGGCTACCTTAAAAACTTTTCATATAATTAAGTACTTTTATTCAAATTAATTTAGTAGTGTTTTTATAAAATAGCTTTTTTTTTAAAGGAAAAGCTAAGATGAATGTCACGCTAATTTTTCATTGGACTTTTAAATTATTTATAGTGTTGTTTACTAAATAAAAGCGCGTGATTTTATAGAGTAAAAAGTGCTCACGCGGCCGTTTTTTCAATTGTTGCAAGAATTCAAAAGACTGTCTTTAAATAGTGTTCAGACGATTGCTCAAAGTGTATTAGATTTCATTAGTAATAGAAATGGCATTTCAATAATGACTTTCAACTGCCAAAGTCTAAATAGTCATAAATACGATTTACAAGATTCAGTTACGAGACAAACAAATGTGTTACTTCTTACCGAAACTTGCATGACGCATGATAATCCAATTGAAATACCTAATTTTAATTGTATTGTTCAGTTCAAACGAGATACTGTTTCAAAAGGTGGGGTAGCTATTTACCAAAATAAAAATGATATTACTAATATTATGACTCCGAATATTGAAATAAATATTGCACACGTTAGCGATGTTAATGTTAGGCGCTCAGTTGTTGGAGATATTTGTGCGTGCTTATGCAAACTTAGAAATGGCCTACAAATAGTTATGGTAGCAATTTACATTTCTCCGAATCCAAAATTGGACGAGGTAGAGCATTTTATTCATCGCACTTTACTGGAGTACACTGAAGAAGGCTCGAAAATACTTGGTACAAATGGTAATAAATTTCCACTTATCTTGGCTGGCGATTTCAACATTAACTTCGCTGATAAAAAATCAGAGCGGTTGACAACTTTTCTATCAAAAACATTGAATTTGAAAATGAATAATGATCCACAAGAGTCCACAACAAAATATGGGACCACCATTGACGCGGTATTTTCTAGGTATTTAGAGGATATTAAGTTGCAAACTTATGTTTCTTATTTCAGTTATCATAAACCTATAGTTTCAATGATAAATATTCCTGAATAACCAACAGCTACTGTAAGGTAATAAAACCCACATGTATTGTAAAATAATAAAAATATTTTAAATAATATTAACTTTTTATTTATTTAATAAAAGAAAAATTTGTTTTCTTATCGGTCACCACGCTCAAAAAGTGTAACTTGAATTAATATCAAAGAAAAAGAAATACTGCATAAATAAAATAAATAAATAATTATAATTGCATAAATTGATACAAAATGCTATGCAATAGCTTTACCGCGGCAGTCCCCGAGTGCCACACGTCTTTTTTTTTATGGCTATGGCATCAAAAAATCAACATAAATGATTATGCCAAAAAGCGCGCGCAGTTGCGTCACGACTAAACATCGCATGTTATTAGGCAGTATGGATGAATTGCCTTTGCCTTTCATTTGTGGGATTATAACAATGATAATTCCTAAAGTTCAACATTGACGGTTTTTTTTTGTATTTATTTATTTCAATGTCGTAGAAAAAGTTTTGTATGCCACTGTCGCAAAAAGTTATTGTAATACTCGTGCTGATCTATCAAACTATAACTTATATTACAAAAGCTATTATTGTTTGCCAGTGGCATAAATAACTATTCTGTCATTTTCTTAATCAAAATAGAAAGAAAAATATGAACTGAACTTAAATTTAGATTCTGAACACTCTTGTTCAGAATCTAAATTTAAGTTCAGTTCATATTTTTCTTTCATAATAGATTTATAACCTCGACAGTGACGATGATACTCTTATCATCGTCACTGTCGAGGTTATAAATCTATTATGTCCACAGATTTTTTTCTACCATCTCGTAGTTTCTCACTAGAACCCCCAATAAAAACAGGTGGCCTACATATGCAATTCGCTAGAAAAAAATAATAATTAAAAGAAGTCCGGTATAAACTAACAAGGTTGCCACAATACCCAGAAGAGATTGCGCTTACCCCAAGTTGCAAAATAGTTTGCAGCTCAGTGCCAGCAGCATTTGCAGCGATGCAGCGCTGAATTTCCGCAAAACTTCCGTGTGACTAACTTACATTTGTGACGTAATCTTGTTAGTGCATGACTGTGTAAGTACCTGCAACAAATATATATTATTTACATTAGTAAGTCTTAGAGCTTCGTACCCAAAGGATGCCAGCGGGACCCTAATAAGGTTTTATAAGGCTCTACAGTCACAGGACTGTATGTTTTGTACCATAAAAGGACACTTGAAATATTCACAGAGTGTCTACTACTATGATATGCCATAATGGAAATGTCTTCTTGTTTTTGACGTTTTCACAGATTGCTTTAGAAAATCCCTCGTAGTTTATTTTTGACGTGACATCGTCTTAGAATTCGATAGATCCGGCTGCAAGCACGAAAACACATGACTCATGCGGCGTTACCTCGCTCTGAGGCGTCCCATTTAAGGCTTGAAGTGCAAGCGAGAGCGCGGAACAAGCGACAAAGAGGCACAATCGGCCTACGCGTTTGTCAGCGTTCGACATCTGTCTCTCTCCTATTTGAGTGATCGAAGCGTCCGTGTGGACAGCTGCTATAAAATAATATATTTACATGTTTTCGTCAAGTATGAAGTGCAGTGGAAAGTGAATGTGGTGTCAATTGTTTATAGCAACGATAATTGCGGCAATGAAGGTTTGAAAAACGCAACCATTCCATCAGTATTTTCTTATGACGTTGTCATGTTCAACTATCGTCAGTGAACCGATTTTACAGACAACCGATTTTTTTTTTTTTCAAATATGTGTCGTATTCAATATTACATACAGCGATTCGAAGCCCTTGTTGTGCGTGTCCGACTTGCATTTTTCGCATTTTTTTCCGAGGTACCTACTCAAATTAATATTAGGTAACCTAAGAATGAATAACGGAGATGGAGCCAATTCAGAAAAAATTGGTATGAAATAGAACTAAAAATTCAGACTAATAATATCTGTTAACCCGCAATGGGCTTATGTGGTGCATTACAGCCCACTGACTTTCACCGAGAGGTCTGTGTACCAGCAGTAAGAACATTATACCATGTTGATCCTAACCCAGGAATTTGGATTTGTTCCCGGTCAAAGACTCATCATGCTTATATCGATTTTTCAAAGGCATATTACTCCATAAACGACTATTGAAATGATAAGAATAGCTGGTCGCTCTGATTAACTCAAGACAATGTTTGTGTTCTGTCTCCAGAATTAGCTTACTGACACCTTATATTAGATCATACAATTTGTTTTTTTACAATGCATAAATATGTGAGCTGCCACGCTCCTATACATGGGACTTTTATTTAGGTAATAAGTTTCAATATTACAATAATCAATATTACATTTCCATTTTAATAATAGTTTAATATTTGTTTCCTTTCCTGGTATTTTGGCGTGGCTAGCTGGCATAAATATGGTAAATAATTTCATTATATGTTGTGTTCATTACAGTACACAGTGTTTTATAGAATTTTTCAGCTGTGCTGCTACAGAGTTTGTTCCGCCCACTTCTTCTTCCCAGCGCCAAGCACTAGGAAGTGGCGATGGGCGGTCGTTTTGGGGGCACTGTGTTATGTTTTTTTTTAAATAATTATAAACTAGCGCTTGACTGCAATCCCGCCTGATGGTAAGCAGTGATGCAATCGTTGATGGTAAAGCGCGGTAATTTATTAAACCCATTCACTTAAAAAACTTAGTGAATAGGAAGGAAGACGGCAGTTGAGCGAGGTGGTGCAATGTTAAACCCAACCACACGACCAAAGATGCTGCGCCAGAGGTAGATTGATGTGGAGAACCTCCGCGATCAAACTCCCGACACAACAACACTTGGCGCATCGTACCCGGCACACATCGCAACACAACTGCTCAGACCCGTCCTCCATAGGGCTTCACCAGACAGCATGCCGGAACACGACGAATCGCTTGGCGGCAAGACTTTGTATGGTGGGTGGTAACTTCTGCCGGCAGCCGATGTGGCCTACCACCGAAAAAATTTAATATTGACGTTCCAAAATTACTGATTCTCTGTCTAAATTAAATAAATGACTTTTAATTTTGAGTATTTCCCGGTCAAGGGCTCATCATGGTCGTATTGTTTGTACCGGATTAAAAGCTAATCATGCTCATATTATCATGGAAGTCTTAGAGCAGGTTGCGGAATTGGAAGAACTAGGCAGTATTTGAGTGAGTACCAGTGCCTACACCTGGGTAATAAAGGCGTAATTTTAAGTTACCTTTTTTCAAGCTGTTACACAAATGTTTTCGCATACATTTAGCTACACCTTAAACTTTTTTGAAAAAAGAAGGTAAGTGCTACCTGCAATTTAGAAACAATGTATAAAACCATCTCGCTTTCCATCGTTTAGGGATGAAACATAAATCATGTCTAAGAACAAAGGAATCTTAAGATTTTGGTAAATCACAACCGCAAACGGGAACGAGGTAACAATCGCGTTGTATCCGGTTCCGGAATCCGGGATGTAAAGGATTTGTATCATTATAATATAAGGAATATTGTCAGTGTTGATATTCAAATGGTTAGTGATAATTACTGCGAGAATTTTGGTAAGCCAAGATAATTATTCTTAAACGAATATAGATGGGTAGGTATACATATGGGGGATGCTATTAAGAACTGTGAGGTAACTGTGGAACACACATACAATGACAATCACTCTCAGTTCTACCACGTGTTTTGCGTTATTTACAGACGACAGCACATCAAGGTACATACTACAATCTGTCAAATTTATTTATGAGATTTTCAACTTTATCAGTTACGCATTAAGGCTCAAGATGGATTGGAAATATTAGTCAGTTTCGGGTAGCTTGACGCCTGCTGTCGGCCTTACGTTGTTGAGCAAACGAATTTTTCAAAAGTAATGGAAAAGAGTTTTCTTTAGACTTCTTGGATTGCGAATGAAAGTATGAACACAATTAGTCGGCTTGTATTGTGTTTGAATTTAATTTTTGTCTTTTTTTGAGTTGCGATTTGATGTCTAACGTAAAAGTGTAAAATTTTAAAGTCATCAAATCTATTGTAATAATTATGTATGTACCTAAAATATTTGCACGCCACGAGAAATGGCAGACATGTCGTGAACCTCTATTACTTAAGATCCTACATGCATGGGTTTTTTAATTATGTATGTATTACACATGTTTGAGCAAATAAATTTTCTTATTCTTATTCTGTATCCCACTTCACATTAAACAGCCTGTACCAGTTTCACACCCAAAGTGTAAAACTGGTACAGGTAATAAAAAAAATAACTTAAAAAAAAGTAAAAGTAATAACTTTTTGTCAGTTTATCAAAAATATCCACAATCTCGCTTCTAGGTCGACAATGTACTTTAACCATAACACAAACGGTTACCTGGTCCAGTCAAGAGCAATTTCGTCCCTCAAAGACTTTGTAGCGGTCACAGAGACAGCACTTCATCGTCGGACTGTTAGCTGTTCTATCATGGCAATGTTTGACAAGCTCTTCTATTACTGCTTGGCTGCGTCGACAATACGGACGATACGGGAATACCCGGCTTATCACGTTCACGACAGATGGGCGCCGAGTTGGATGAGCATAAGATAAGATGAATTGTTATAATGAGTGACTAAGCGAATTCAATGTTTTGAAAGGATTACCATTTTTGGGGTTGCGTTTTCAAGGAATTAAAACAGAACTCTATTATTCCACGGTTACGTTGTTGACACCACAGCGATCCCAAAGAAGCGTTTCGCCTTTTCTTTTATACCGCGTACATCGAGGGCCTGACTCGGACTACAATTTAAGTGTCTTGAAGGCGAATAGGCTCTAAATAAACTAGCGCTCTTTACTATCAACGATTGCACCACTGCTTACCATCAGGCAGGATTGTGGTCAGGCACCAGTTCATAATTTATTTAAAAAAAGGTTGTAGGTCTCGTGAACAGTTATAGCTAGACAATTCGTGTATTGCTGTATTGCTGTGTCTAACTTGCACTTGGCTGATTTTTGTTAGTTTTTAGAATTTTGTGTTTTTATCATTATAGATTTACTTGCTAAATGATAGATACAATTAGAAGAATTTATGAAGATCAACGGATGTTGATTTTGCAGATGAGTTTTCAAACAATATACAGTCTGACATGGAAGACGCGCGAACTGTATAGTGGCTGTGTACCATGATATAAGTATGATTCTAGAAACCATATTGTCGATTACAACACATAACAAAAAACCATTGCTTACTAAATATTATGTTGCTGACAACCGCAGTAAATAGTAGTTTAGGTTTACGCGCTAATCTCTGGAAATACCATCGGCTTTTAATAGCTTAAAATTTGGGGCAGGCTGTGTTCTGTTTAGCATTACTAACTTTTGGGGGCCGAGCAAAAAAGAAAAAATGTCAGACACAAACACTAAACGAAAACGAAGTACCTCATAGCATGGGCAGACTTCAATGACATGAGATGGGTCGAGGGAGAAGTTAATAAAATTTATAACAATATAGTTTCACGAAAAAAGATACACTCAAGCCTTGCCGCCAAGCGACTTGTCGTGTTCCGGCATGATGTCTGGTGAAGCCGTACGGAGGACGGGTCTGAGCAGTTGTGTTGCGATGTGTGCCGGGTACGATGCGCCAAATGTTGTTGTGTTGGGAGTTTGGTCGTGGAGGGTCTTCAGATCAATCTCCCTTTGGCGCAGCATCGTTGGTCGTGTGTCGGGTTTAACATTGCATCAACTCGTTCAACTACCGTCTTACTTCCTATTCGCTCAGTTTTTCTGAGTGAATAGGCTCTTAATAAACTAGCGTGCTTTACCATCAACGATCGCATCACTGCTTACCATCAGGGGGGATTGCGGTCAAGCGCTAGTTTATAATTAAAAAAAAAAAAAACTCATTCATAAGTCAATAATAATTATTAATTTAACCGTACCCCAGTTTTTATCGTACAATCCATTCAAAATTAAGCTATGCTACAAAACGTTTTAGGTCCGTAATCTCGTTTGAAGCTATTTGATTGCTTGAAACTAATTTCAAGTACCTAATGTTTAAATCTTGAGTAAGGTTCTGTAATATGGTCCTTAGTCTGTGATCAACATTTTAACAAAAGCTGGACTTATATCGTGAACTCTTTTAAACGGGGGAGGTGAAAAATGTGTTTTAGTACGAGTAGAGTAATAATATCAAAGTTGTTTATACTTGGTCACGTTCTTTTCATAGTAACTGGATTTTAAGCGGTTGTTGTTAAAATATCCTGTTACATAATCGGCGCGACGGAGCATATGCATTCTTCATCTTCTTCATCTTAGCGTTAATCCCAATCACATCCGAACCTTTTTTCAGCTTTGGAATCTGGGGTCCGCTTAACCAGTCTAACTGCTGATTTTGGCTAAACTTCGATATTTTCCATGAAGCGACTGCCGTCTGACCTCCACATCCCGAAGGCGATATCGAAACATTTCAGTTAGACCAATTGTTGGACTTTTGAGGGCTCCAACAACCCGTAACGACTGCCATTAGATATCGTATGGCAACCGGGACCAACGGCTTAACGTGCTTTCCGAGGCACAACCAGACCAGTGCAAATATTCATATTCATGCATACAAATATTTGGACTGCGCGGGGATCGAACGCGCAACTCGCCACGTTCGCGACCGCTACGCCACGGAGGCTGTCAATGAGCATATGCATTATCAGCTTTTAATTAATGTTCCCATAACGGCACACAAAATCAAAATCCGGTCATTTACTCAAATTAGGCAGTTAACATGTTTGGTTATATAGGCCAAAACCACCAGCTACTGCTAGCTTATGAATGAGCAGTAGGTATATATGAATGTAAACGTAGCAAATGCAGTATATAAGGATCTTAGCAGGAGTCATTTTGCAATTTCTGCTTACTCCAATGAAAAGAAGGCGTAATTATGTTCTATAGCCAAAATCTATATCTAACTATCGTAAGGGCTATTTTTGCTTGCAGCAGATAGTATTAGCAGACCTAATAAGATTTCTCTTACGTTTTATATACGAAAGTATCAGAGTTGATCAAGTGCACGGTATCTTTTTTTTTTTCAAAATGGTTAGATATACAGCTTACTCCTCACCGAAACGAGCTCATGTCCCAGCAGTATGAATACTGTATTCTAATAGCTTGGTTATGCTACACATATCACGAAACAACACTAAACCAATGTTTCTCCAGCATGCGAAGATTGATTCAAAATTCAGAAACATATTCATAATGCAAGACATCATATTTCACCCCTATCACAAACAGGCAAACAGAAATAAGTCGACGCGGAATATACCTATGTATAAATTAAGTTGAGAACAAATCTTTTATGTCTCTTTTACCCTGATTTTTAAGTAAGTGGTACATAAAAGAGGGTGGATGAGGAAACCGTTCAAAAGAAAGAGTTTGTAGCGTTTTATCCTTTTTGGACAATATTTACTTTTTCGTTGTATTCTATACCTTGTTTGATTTAATTTTGGCTTATTAGTAGATCCGCATGCGGGCCCAATGCGCCTTGGTAGTTGTCACATCTTGTCGTATTTTAGGTTCTAAGGCTTTCGGACATTTCGGACTGGAGTGAACGACTACTGTGTTGGCCCCTATAACAACTAATATTAAAAACAGAAAATATTTATATGTAATATATACAGTATGTTAAGAAAACCCTGTCCGACCCATAAGGATAATAAAGGTTAGGTAAACACATGACCAAATATAATATAAAATTTTATGTAATCATCATAGTACCAATACAAATGAATTTTGAAATAATCTTTTTTTCCCGCGAATTAATTCCAACTTCCCTGTAATTTGGTAATTTTTAAAAAAGTGACAACACCGGTATTATTATGAGCGAATAGCGATGCGACCACGTGCCGCGTGCCCTGCCGCCCGCCGCCCGCGGAAGGGTGGTTAACGCACATTTATTAAGTTACCTCTTTTTACGAAATAATGTTTATTTTTAGGGGATTTTTTTTCACGGGTCGGACAGGGTTTTCTTAACATACTGTATTTTTGTATAATATTACGGAACCCTTCCTGCGCATACTATCTAAAATGTCCCTAATCGTTCGAGTACAGAAGAAAAAGAAATTTAAAGTGTTGATTGGCTTCCTTTTGGCGAGTAACTGTCGCAAATCGACTAGAAAACCATTTGTTTGTTTGAACACGCTTACTGCAAAAAGTAACACTTCAGCAAATCTTTGAACACGTTTATAAATTGCTTGCAAGGTTAGTCGTAGTTGCCTAATGGTTAAAACACCAACCTCTCAAGTATGAGTGTGCGGGTTCGATGCCAGCTCCGGCAAGTAAGTTTTAAAAGTTATATGTACTTTCTAAGCATATCTTGAACACCAATGACTGATTACAAGGTGAAGGAAAATATCTTGAGGAAACCTGGACTTTAAGTCTGAAATCGCCAACCCGCATTGAGCAAGCGTGGTGATTACGCTTAATCCTTCTCTGTATGAGGGGAGACCTGTGCCCAGCAGTGGGACGATAAAAAGTTTGATGATGATGATGATGATGAAGGTTAAGTTTCAATAATTCTTGTCATAGGTTTAAACATATTTAGTATCCACAGAGCTAAATTGCCAAAATAGTTAAAATATAATTTTTTGTAACTACTGAGATACAATTTGTACCTTTTTAAGCTTATGAATGAAATTTATATACTTAGGTACTATTTTTAATTAATTTACATGATAATAATAAACATTTATTTAAATTTTATAGCAAATAACTAAGTCTTAACAGACACAAAATTTGAAACAGAGTTCTCACAGAGGAACGTATCTGTTACAAATTAATATAAATAAACAAACAGAAACTTTAGGGCTTTTGGTTCACTACTAACTTAAAGAATAAGCCAAGAGCAATTTAAAAACCTTCTTAATTTATTGCTAAAGCCACAGCGAACGCAACTACAGTAACATCAATGTAACACCTGACAGAAAAACTGTTGCCCTGAAAAATATCAATTTGCAAGTTAGGACAGTTAGCCGGGTGCGTGACGGTTTGTCCGAATCCCGTTGCGAATACTCTTTAGAGATTACAATAGCCTGTTTACGTAGTTCTTTCTTGAGATTATTACGTTATAACCATAACTGTTATTCGGCGGGAAATACGCGCACATCGACTATCTACACTATGCGATGTAGAACCTAGGCTTGGATGAAAGCCTCTCGCAGACGACTTTTGGAAGCCCACCATAATTTAGTGTCATTTTAAATTAAAAAGGATAGTTTCTCAATCTCTCGCAAATCCCCTATAACTCGGATGCTCTTGTCATCCGGTTCCTTCAATAGGGTAGTTGATTAAAAAGAACTAATTAGTCCGTCAGTCAGATTTCCAAAAAATACTAAACACTTATTTTTTCTTTTTCATATAAACAAAAAATGAAGACGACACAGTGCGTTGAAAACTCGTGTGACTTCACTGCACGCTACACTTTTTAGCGAGGAGTGACGTCACCAGCCACCACTCCTGATCTTTGATGCCTTTTATATTTGTCAATTTATATTGATTTGATAAAACAAAATACAACGTATCCAATATTTTTCTATAATCTGAATGACAGACTAAATAGAATCAATTTTTTTTCCCCAGGAAATATCCCTATTCATCGGTATAATACTGTTTTCTATACAGCCTTTTTATTTTTAAATTTTACATATGTTAGTTATCATCTCCGATGTCACTTAATGGACAATAGTGTGGGTAACACATTTTCTCGACAGTAATTTATAAAGTTTTGTATATAATAAACATGTAACTGTTTAATATCCTAAATAAATAAACAAGCTTCTTGCTATATTTTTCCTTTTATTCTATGTACACAAATAAAAAGCAATTTAGAAAAAAAAAGACAACAAAATTCCAGCAAAACACTTTTTAAAAGCCAACTTAGAAGTTCGCCAACAACAATTTCTTTTACGAACAACAACCGGAAACTTTTCCAACACCCTATTTACATGATGTGCAAAATAAATTTGCCTCGGGTAGTAAAAAGTGGAGCAGCATCGTTAGAGGGTAGTCAGTGATACTTGATCATGTGTCAGTCATCGTGAATAATTGACCCGATCCGTCCTCAATGATCCTTGTAGTAGGAACTTGTGAACTTGAGGGTCTGTAAGGGGGAAATGGTTTACTAATTACTATGGAGCTGTTGGGGATCAGAAAAGTTCTTTAGGGAATTGTAAGAAGTCAAGTTTGATAAAGGGGTCGAAAGGGCATGTGAGTTGGGCGTTGGTTTAAAGTAATTGAAAAAAAAATATTATTAACTATTCAAAAACTTGCTAAGCTATCAATGGTATTCCCCGTGTGAAGATTAGCCGCCAGGCCCAAGAGTCCACCAGAACGCGGTGGGCAGTCAGTTGGGGCTGGCGTTGCCCAGGGTGCGCCACGTGGAGGCTCTTCGACTGCACCCAATGTAAAGTCTATTCCAAATGTTTTAAATTGATGTTCTTGTGCATTACACAAACATCAACTTTATTGCAATAAGAAGAGAGTTAATTTTAGAGTTACTAGCATATATTGAAAAAATTGTAAATTGGTGGAAGTTGTAGCGTGATTGAAACTACATTGTAGTAGTTAAAGTTATTTTTACTATAAAATTTTTTTACCATACAGATATTTTACCATAAACTTATATTTGATTACATTGGAAAAATTATTCTGGTAAATACATTATAAGCTCTTTTATTTCTTACAAATAAAACAGTTTTCGAACAGAAGAACTTTAGAAAGAAAGAACTTTAGAACAGCTTTTTTTAAATAATCAGCGCGGCTTTGGCCCACTGCTAATGGTCACGATTTGCGCTTACGAGCCTATAGACTATAGTTTCTGTTAGTTAGTTCAAACCCGGCTTTACTTTGTGTAAATTATTTCATTACCACTGCTCTTAAATAGTGAAGGAAAACGTGGTGAGAAAAAAATTCTAAAACTTGTCCGATTTCTCACGAAGTTTTTTACCAAAAAAGCGAAGACATGTGACAATTACTAATCCTGCCTGGACCGCGTTGTAGATTAGGGCCATCAGGCCGTAAGTTACCTAAATTCCTTCTCGCTGAAAGGAGACCTGGAACATTATAGACTGACTATGCTATTATTGTGTAATTAATGACATTATAATTTGCATAAAAGGCCTCGTGAACTAAGGACCACTAAACGGCTAACGTATAACGGAACGCCAGCCCACATAAAAGGAACCTGAGTATGACAGGATGCGGAAAGCGGACCACCGTACATCGTAACGCAATTTGGCAGAGTGCCAGCAGATAATTGCGATTGGCTGATTTAAAGTTAGAACATGACTTTGAATAATCGTATGACGTGACAGTAGCACACAAATATTTGATGCGTGCGAAGATAAGGGATAATTTATAGCCTCTTGTCTAAATTATATAGCAATTATATTGCATTGAAATGTACCGACGACAGCACATAAAGCTACTACAATATGACAGATTTTTTATATTTGATTTTTATCTTTATCGCTAAAGCATTAAGGCTCAAGGCAGATTCGGAATATTTGGCAGTTTCGGGTAGCGGGCAGTTATTGGAGCCGATTCCCTTGTCCACAAACTACAGAAAAGGAGATGTTTCAGAAATGTATGGAGCCTAGGCCAGTACTATGTACACTTAATGTAAATATTAGTATAAATAAATAATTATATACGGACAAATCACACAGATTGAGCTAGCCCCAAAGCAAGTTCGAGACTTGTGTTATGGGATACTAACTCAGCGATACTATATTTATAATAGATACATATCCAATCAGGAAACGATCGTTTTCCATCGTGACCTGGCCGGGGATCGAACCCGGGGCTTCCACGTCACAGGCAGGCGTGTTGACCGCTGCGCCACGGAGGACGAGGAGGAGGAGTATACTTTATAGTTCACTGTTTTTATGTTAATTTTATATATTTTGGCTCAGTTCTTCTACAAATTCAATTTAACTCGGCCAAGGAGTGCAACACAACTACTGATAAACATGGTGGATTTTGACAGTGACATTTGATTGACGTGTCATGTATCTAAGGCTATCGTATCCATAATATCTACCAGATGACTGCAAAACAAACACAAAACTTTTGTTCCGAACATATGGCACACAAAACAACAACAATCACTAAAAGCTTCGATACACAATCAACTGAAATCAACACTCGCCTCGAACACAACGGTAGAATAGAACTATCAAAGTCGTCAATCAAACGACATAACCACTGTCATGGCTACCTTAAAAAAGGGTTGTCTCACTAAAAACCTTTTTTATGAAAATCTATTACTTGTTTTTTCCTTTTTAGGGTTCCGTAGCCAAATGGCAAAAAACGGAATAAAATAATTAAATTTTATTAAAACCTTCAGTACATCTTATTTATTATATTTCATTCAGAAAAGGACCGGCAAAATGACGTTGTAAAATAAACAATGTACACTAAAGTATTTTAATTGCCATGTTATTAATTTGACAGGATTTAAACTAACATTTTATCGTCTGTCATTTTCATATTATAAGGGAATTTAAAAAAATGCGGTACTTTAGTTTGTGTCTGGCAGCGCCAGTGTGTCATAATCAGCCTAAACTTCCCACCACCCGACACAGGCATTATAATTATAATACCGCATAAACCAGTTATACAGTATGTTACGAAAACCCTGTCCGACCCATAAGGATAATAGAGGTTAGGTAAACACATGACCAAATATAATATAAAATTTTACGTATTCATCATAGTACCAATACAAATGAATTTTGAAATAATCTTTTTTTCCAACGAATTAATTCCAATTTCCCCGAAATTTGGTAATTTTTAAAAAGTGACAACACCGGTATTATTATGAGCGAATAGCGATGCGACCACGTGTCGCGTGTCCTGCCGCCCGCCCCCCGCGGTCGGCAGGCGAAGGGTGGTCAACGCACATTTAATAAGTTACCTCCTTTTGCGAAATAATATTTATTTTTTTTAGGGGGATTTTTTTTTTAAGTAAAGCCCGGTTTTGTATGCATTATTAGAATCAGTTATCGATACCTAACAACACCTTCACGGGTCGGACAGGGTTTTCGTAACATACTGTATAAAAAAAATACACAAATAATTTTAACTATATTACAAATAACAAACAATAAACAAAGCAAGAACAATAACAGAACAAAGGTGGTTCAGTGGTAGCGGCTGCGATTTACGACTTTGAGATCGTAGGTTTTTACTTTGTGTACTTCGTCTAAAGTATTTCATCAACACTGCTGTTAAAACGGAAAATACCGTGACGGCCCCCGTGACGCAGCGGTCAACACGCTTGCCTGCGACGTGGAAGCCTCGGGTTCGATCCCCGGCCAGGTCATGATGGAAAAACGATCTTTTCCTGATTGGCCTGGGTCTTGGATGTTTATCTATATATGTATCTATTATAAATATAGTATCGTTGAGTAAGTATCCCATAACACAAGTCTCGAACTTACTTTGGGGCTAGCTCAATCTGTGTGATATGTCCGGATATATTTATTTTATTTATTTTACCCATTATATCTGAGAACAAAAACAATATCGAAGATGTGACGTACTCCAACCTGCAAGGGGCCCGAGGGATGGAAAATGGGCCAGTCCCTCTCACCTAGAGGTGCCACCTCCCAGAAGTGGCACATATTGTGTAGATTATGCTATTTTTTTTTAATAATTATAAATTCGGCTTGACCGCAATCTCATCATCGCCTGATGGTAAGCAGTGATGCAATCGTTGATGGTAAAGCGCGCTAGTTTATTAAGCCTATTCTCTTAAAAAATCTTATCGTATCATCGTACATCGTACCCGGCACAAATCGCAACACAACTGCTCAGACCGGTCCTCCGTACATAGTACATACATAGTAATCGATGCAAAGTCCAATCACTTCATTAAATCGATCATAATCTTTCAGTTTTACAGTATGTACCTAATATACGCCTTTACAGGCTGTATCTGACATCGAAAGGCTACAACGCATGCCACTAACAAAATTATGATAGTCATTTATGTCGTTAATGAACGGTTACAGAAATAACAGTGTTTAAAAAAATGTGTCGGCGCGGCCTTTGAACGTTGCAAGCGTGCCGCCGTACGTGTTTGTAGGTATGACCCCCTGATGCGAACTCTATTAAATCAGCTGATAGGATAGTTTTTACAGTATTGTTCACATTGCGCTTTTTGTGTAATTAACGAATTAATTAATTTAAAATTTAAAATTTTATTGGGTTATGAAAGTACAGCAATTATGAACGGTCTAAAGTGAAAAAAACTGCATATTGATTATTTTTTATCTGGAAAAATCCGACGCCAAATTCCACCACTGGGGGGTTCAGAATCATGTACTGGATCCATGGTACTCGTTTGTGCGTCGATGTCAGATACGCCCTTTATAGATTAAGTTAGGGAACCAGGTAATAATTTTTTTTTCTATCTGAAAGCCACAATTAAGACCTTTTCGGGAGCTTCGAAGCGAAAAACCAAGTCTTCATTTCCACCTACGTTATCTTCTAAGTTTTATTGATAGGTACTTGTGCTTGTAATAAGCATTAGTTTTATTTGTTTCGTGAGCGGTGTTGTTATTACATATTATATGGCTCCAACACCTGCTGCTGTAACATGAGAAATTGATATATAAAAATAGCGGTAGAAATACAGTATTTTTGGTCTTTTAGTACAGCGACTTTTGAGGTAATTTAAAAATTAATATGATTGTAATATAGTATTCTCATTGGGGAGTCAGTTGGTGTGCGTTAATTCCAAGTCATGTTGCATAAATATGTTAATATAAAATAAGTAATCAGCGCGAAATCCCTTAAGTACTACTCTTAAGGAATTTCACGCTGAAAACTTATTTTTATTACCACTTTACACCCTCGGATTTTCTTACCGTCACTATCAGATCTATTGCAGGAAATTATTCTAAAATGCTCTTTTTATATCTTAATGGTTTTACAAAATATGTTAAAGAATGAACCATGATCCTCTGATGTAACTTAGCTCTGAATACAAAGGAATAACTTTGGTTAAAATATCGCAACAAAGGCCCTTACAATGTAAGGAGATTGATTAAGGTATACATAAGTACGTTCTATTTTTGAATTCTGTACCTATTAGACAAGATCTTTGCCCAATACAGAATCTAAAACTAGAATGTTTGGTCTTTCGATTATGTTTTTTCGTAAGTACATGTCCAGACAGGCAGATATAGCGAGATCATCTGGACCAGATCTCAGAACAAGTTATTGTTCTGAGATTTGGACGTATTCCGCAAGGGTTGGTTCCACGTGACGCCGTGAAACAGTTCCTAGAAGGATTTGGGGAAGGCCCTAAGCGCTGGGTTATACTGTTTTGCAGTGCTAAGTGGGACAGTTTTTTTTAGAATATTTTAATTATAAACTAGTGCTTGACCGCAATCCCGCCTGAAGGTAAGTAGTGATGCAAGCGTTGATGGTAAAGCGCGCTAGTTTATTAAGAGCCTATTCACTCCAGCCTTGAAGACACTTAGGTGAATTATAGTCAGGCAGAAACACTGCCAAGAAGTGGCGAAACGCTTCGTCCGGATTGTAGTGGTGTCAACAACTTAAGGGTGGATACTCGCCATACGACGGGTCGCCCGATGATGGAATGGAGATGGGGGAATTAACTCATGCAATTCCCTCACACATTCTCCAAAATTCGACGGACTGGCTACTCTTCGCCTGTGCTCCAGGCTTTGGAGATCGTTTTGAACTAAACAGACTAGTAATAAAAATAGACATTTGAGTTCTATCAGCCCACAGCAGATCACTTCTAGACATTAGCTTCATTAACTGCGAACCTGACTCTGTGAATATCGTCGCACCAGCGAGCCTGAGTCCGTTTGATGATTCGCGGGCTCCATTCAAAATCACTTTTATCCTAACAATCATCAACGGCCAACTATCACTTCAGTTTGTTTATTCTATGTGCTATGTCGAAAATTTTAGTTCTCTGCCAGATCTGGTCATCCCCAGAGACTCCCCAGATAGCCCACTGACCAGACACGACCTTTAATTTTGTATCATTTTATTATTTATTAAAATAAAGTTAGTCGTTTCATTTTAAAAACATTACTTATTCAGTCGCTGTTAAGATATAAAATAGTTTGTCGTAACAGCAAAATTTATGGCTGTTAGCAAAAATAACAACATCATAACGAATGGTTTTACAAAAGTCAAAATTAATGAGTTTTCAAACCATTATCATTATTATGCACATACAATTAATAGTTGTTCGAAACTCATCATAATAAAGCAACATTGCACACAAATAACTACATAAAATATTTCAGTCATAAATATTTTATTGCCAAAGCGGCTCCACGCACGATCAATAAAACGAGAACTATTCTGTAAAACCTTAGAAACGCCTCAATGTGAAAAAAAAAAAAAACATTTATCAAACGCAATTTCGCTCGTTTGACAAATGTTCAGCTATGAAAAATTGTTTCTTTAGGAGACTTAGGCGGAAGCGAGATTATTTGCTAGCATAATAAATTATATAATTTAAAAGTACTGAAAAGTATTGTAGTAACTTAGCACGTGTTATCCCACCCTCCAGTGGACTAAATTACAGAAATGCGACACCAAGTATGTACTTGTAGGTACAAAAGCTGTAACAGCTCACGTACTCCATTTATATGTTAGTATGTAAAATTTTGGAAAGTGGAAACATTTTCCTGCTCCAGGACTAACACTTGTGTCTTTCATTTGAACGTTTAACTGCAAATGTTTTGGCGACTGTTTGAATATCAATTATCCAAATTATATATTGGTTGTTTCAGAAAAAAGATCTAAGCTTATCCCTTAAATAAAGAAACATTGCAGGCAGAATGGAAACAATTTAATAGGGAACCATCATACAATAGAAAAACACAGAAGGCACATTTTTTTATTTATTATGTATAAACTAGCGCTTGACCGCGATCCCGCGTGATGGTAAGCAGTGACGCCATCGTTGACGATAAAGCGCACTAGTTTATTAAGAGCCTATTCGCTCTAGGCTCTCACCGCTGCCGGCAAATTATTCCAGTCCCTCGATGTAAGCGGTATAAAAGAGGAGGCAAAACGCTTCGTCCGGATCGCAGTGGTGTCAACAACGTAAGGGTTTAAACTCGCCGTACGATGGGTCGTCCGATGGTGAAACGGAGATGGAGGAATTAAATCATGCAATTCCCTCGCACGCTCACCATAATGTATCCTATAGAACACCGAAAGGCTGGCTACCTACTCTACACCTGTGCTCTAGGCTTTGGAGACCGTTTTTAGTTAAACCTGGGTGGCCAATCAGCCTCTTCGCACTACTCTCCACTGAATCCATATTTACTGTGCTCTAAAATATCTAGCTGCGGCCCGCCATCATCGGGATAAAAAGTATCCTATGTGTTTTTCCTGGTTATAAACTATGTGTGTGCCAAATTTCATCCGTTCAGAATGAAATATAAGTTAAAAGAATAAGTAGCGCTGAACTTAAATTCCTCAGCGTGGGTAGGCCTCCGCCAAGGTGAATCTGGTGAAGGTGGCGGAAAACCGCTGGATTCGGGAGCGGCAGGACTGGTCGTCGTGGAGATACTTGCGGGAGGCCTATGTCCAGCAGTGGACGTCTTTCGGCTACAATTATGAACTTAAATATATTTATATTATTTTGGTATCGGTAGTCAAATGAAGATATACCATAGCAAGTTTAGATGTGAATTAGAAACATGGCGTCAGAAAATATGTCCTTCGCTGACTAATTTCATGGAACTAAACTAAAATTTATCTTCTTTTTCGTAATAAAGAAAATTAGAAAGAAAATGATCCACTTAACTTATATTCAGTTTAATTTTTAACACGGGAATCGGCGTCTCTGGCAGTTACAATCAGTAAACAATTTAATAAGAATTTTCAGGAATTTCCAGCAGAATAGAAAACAAAAAAAAATTAAGCTTCATAGTTTTGTCATAGCATCGCTGAGTTTCTTTTTCTATTTGCGCCAGACGAAGCTTAATAAGGAAAGTCTTTTGAAGTGAGCAATAATTTTAATGATAAGATTTCCACTGAGTAAGGTATTTCAGAAATATAAAAATGAAATTATTGAAATTTCTGAGTTTTTAAATGGCCTTTGAAGGTCTTGGATGTTAATTGGATTAATAACATTTACTGCGCAACATAAAATATGATTTTTAAGAATAGGATACTCTAGTCTAGTCATCGTTATGTGTATATTGGTCTATAGTGTATAAGAGAAATTTGTTCATTTCATTTCGACCCCGACATTCGAGTTGTAGGTCGTTAATTCGAATCCAAACAGACACTTTGTGTATTTTATTTTACCACCATGGTCCTTCATCATCATGACCTTCACCAGGTTATCGGTCCAACTTTTTGGGGGCCTCCCTACGCTGCGCCTTCCGGTACGTGGCTGCCACTGCCACGAGCAATGTGCCCCGCCCACTGCCTTTCTTTTTAGCGCCTCGAAGATCCGCATTGAATATAATTATTTGAGCATGTAGTAAAACAGTAACACATTGAATCCATACTGAAAGATAAAAAGTATCCTATTACTATGATTCCACTGTCTTGTCTGTCAGCAGGCTGTATCTCATGAACCGTGATAGCTAGACAGTTGAAATGTTCACAGATGATGTATTTCTGTTGCCGGTATAACAACAAATACTAAAAGGAGAGTTACCTTTTTTATATCGGTGTAGGTACTGGTAACCCTTCATGTGCGAGTACGACTCACACTTTGCCGATATTTTAATTTTCAGTTCAGAAGGAAAACTCTCGTAATTTAAAAGATTCAAAACATATCCGCAGTCTTGGAAAAACTTGCTAATTATGTAGGTAAATGTAGAAGAATGTTTGATAGACTGAGACTGAAATGAAATCGTTGTTGGCGCGTAATAGTTATGAGTAAGTTCAGCTGTTTAGTATTTCAGTATACTAATTGAACTACTAAATAGTTTAACTACTTTGATGTTGCACGACGTGACTAATAGGGTATTTGACTAAAAAAAACTAATTAGTCCGTCAGTCAGATTTCCAAAAAATACTAGACACGTATTTTTTGTTTTATGAAAACAATAAAAATTGACAATTATAAAAGGCATCAAAGTTCAGGAGTGGTGGCTGGTGACGTCACTGGTCGCTAAAAAGTGTAGCGTGCAGTGACGCCACACGAGTTTTCAACGCACTGTGTCGTCTTCCTTTTTTGTTTATATGAAAAAAGAAAAAATACGTGTTTTTCAATTTAATCAGTTTTTTATTTTATAGTTTTATTTTTGTTTCCCTTGGTTACAGTGATCTGCATCACTGTTAACGCACGTACAGACGACAGCCCTTCAATCTTTTCTCTTCCCTTTATTAGATTATTATCTTTATCTCTAAAGTATTAAGGCTCAAGGTTGATTTTAAATATTTGACAGTTTCGGGTACCTTGACCTGCTGTCGTCCGTAAATAACGAAGTAAAGTTCTTGTATCCAAATATATACAAATATGTGGAAGCTTATAATTAGCAAATTGTGCTGTCAATTAATGATGATTAGAGTAATATTAATCTGTAAGCTTTCTGTAAGAATAAAATAAATAAATATAATGGTGATAATAAACTTGAGCAATTAAGTAAAAGCTTGTTTCAATGCAGAATTAAAGTAAAGAATTACTGTCTAAGACTTATACAAACACATATTATATAAGGCCTAGCTCTTGAATGTACATTCCTTTATCATATGCAACCTCTCGTGTGGTAATACCCACAATTCTATTCAAATATGCGCATAAGAATTAGTGACTATTAATGTAGGTCGGGTAAATAGGAACGTTTCGGAGGAAATAGTGCAAGTGTGGTTTAAATGTGGTGATTTTGGAAGGTTCTATATTGACGTTAATATACGTAGCAGTAGAAAGATGAGGACTATGGTTTGAGACAATCGTGTTTGCAATCTCAATCTGGAGGATTTTGAAGGATATTATTAGTACATGTTCGATTAAGTTCAGTTCGTCTTTTTGTTTTATTAAGAAAAAGAAACATTTTTTGTGGAAACTATTTGAAGCTAGCAAGCAAGGCTATTGATGTAGCAACTCAAATAAGATGAGCTTAAAGAGAGGCAAAACACGATGTATATCACTAACTACACACCAATAAAAGAAGAAAGAAGTGAAAAACCAGCCATGTTTTCAAAACATGCTCAAAATGAACGCAATGAAATATATATGAAGAGGAACGAGTGAACATAAAACGCGACATCGGAAACTCGGCCAAGTCAATGTCGATATCGCAAAGGTGGCTCCAAATGGAATTGGACAAGAACCTAGATGGAAAAGTTACATGATATTATATGAAAAGTGCATTTGTCTGTTGACCTATAATGTCGAAGTGGATTTGGATCGGTTTTCGATACGAAATGGAGCCATATGTTTCCACTACAACAACAGAATATCTATTATAAGAGAAATTTCGATTGACTTTTTTGCCAAGCTGGTAAATAAAAAAATAAGCTATAAATGTTTATTATATCCAAGATTTTTATTATATTTATTATACTAACTGCTTCTGCCCGCGACATCATCCGGGTGAAATTCTACAACTGTCAAAATTTTCACGAATAACATCCGAGATTAATGGCTTAACGTGTTTGCTGCTTGGATGTTACTTATGTGAAAGAACAGGCTATTAAATACGAGTACATAAGGAATGTATTCGATAATTACTAAGAGATTAGCGAGTTTAAACTAAACGAAGAAATTTTTCTTTGCTTTATTAATAGTACAGGAATGAGGAGATCCCCAGAAGAACGAGAGTAATCGACATAGCCCGCGGAATTGCAATACTAACGTGGCAGTGAGCCGGGCGTATTGCCCGAAGAACCGATGCCCGATGGG
Organism: Sesamia inferens; assembly: GCA_037179545.1. Classification (NCBI taxonomy): domain Eukaryota; kingdom Metazoa; phylum Arthropoda; class Insecta; order Lepidoptera; family Noctuidae; genus Sesamia; species Sesamia inferens. Next base: position 5,555,843 of record CM073935.1, on the reverse strand, counting down.
GCCGACGGGTTCTCGAGTGGCGACCATGCACCGGAAGACGCAGCGTGGGTAGGCCCCTGACAAGGTGGACAGACGATCTAGAGAAGCTCGTGGGAAACCGCTGGATGCGAGAGGCGCAGGAGGGCAGATCCTTGGCATATGTCCAGCAGTGGACGTCTTTCGGCTGAAATGATGATTAATATTACATATATTAGATGTTACCATCCTCACTCGAAACCACTACAAGAATCCGCTACAAAAACAAAGATTTTGGTAGAATATTTCTATAAAAATATTACATTTCTCTCACGGACAGCCCGGTATCGACCCAAATATCAGAAATTCAAAATTGACACAGAGCAAATCCAAAGAGTACACGATGATAATACAAATGACTTCGCAACCCTAGTTGCTGAAGCAATGGACGTATCGTCCTATGAAAATGGTTCTTTCATATTTATGAGACATGGCCTATTTCTCATGGCAACTGTTGCCAAAAGACTGGATTAATTAAACGTATTGAACTAAGTGACGGGTTGGAACATCTAGTTGTTGGCACGAAAGATTTACAAGTATCGATATTTAGCTGCGCCCCGCGGTTTTAGGGTTTACCCGCATAAGTTACGATATAATATAATATTCGGATAGTTCTTATCCGAATATTCTTACGGAATATTAACCCTGGTTACAAACCATGTGTTTGCTATCTTTTCATCAATTTAATCCAAATCCATTCAATAGTTTTTGCGTAAAAGATATGAAGATTTACACTATGTACATAATATTAACTTTCACGTTTATAATATTGGTAGGATGGTGTGCCAAGAACTTACAGAGCGTTTATTCGATACCTTATAATAAATAATAGGGCATCGACTGCATCTTCTGCCTGCGACTTCGTACGTGTGTAATCTCGTCCTACCTCGATCCACCTCGTCGCACCGCATCACCAGAGCACTTTCATTTCTTTCTTCTTCGTTTATAATTCATTTATTTATACTTAATTTGTTATTTCTTCTTCTTCTTCTGCCTATAGAGGTTCACTACTGTACAAAGCCCTCTACCAAGGTTTTTACATTGAGGGGTTTGCCATAATCTCCACGCTTGGCAGGTGGGTTGGGGCTCGCAGTAATTTAATATTCCACAGAAAAAGCGCTGCTGCCCGCTTCCCTGGTGAGAGATCCCTTAATCGCCTCTTACGACACCCACGGGAGGATATGGGTTGGTACTATATTCTAAGCTCGGTACCACACGACACTGTGTGTACTTTATGAATTATCTTAAATTGTACTTTAATGCACACACTAATTAGTAGTACGTAACTGGAACCAATATTATGATAAAATGTAGGTGGAAATAAAACTTTGTTAGACGATTAAGGACGAGGAACCACTTGTATCGATATACATTAAACTTCACACCACACGGTATCGTGCCAAAAATTTCGAGGTATATTCATGAATGTCTGAGGCTTCTTCCTCCACTTACAAAAGACACAGTTGAACGATATCTTAGCAATAGCCTAGACTAGATACAAATTCAGAAACATAAATAACGGTTTCATATCACAAAACATATAAAATACACCCTCTAAGAAAAATGAGAGGAAATCATATAAAAGATTCCGGAGGTTTCATTGTCATACTAGGTATAAATTCTCGGGTTACACGGCGGACTGGGACATAGTCTAGGTCGGGTCATATCCGCAAAATAGTATGGATGTAAATAAGTACATGATGGATGACAATGTCGTGACTAAGAACGTGAATGAAATAGATTGGAGGTAAATCTGCAGTGTAAAAAGTATGGCTTATTTGTCAAATGGGTCTTAAAAACGACACGGGTGATTTTGTAGTAAAAGGTAATTGAAAAACATAGGATTTTGTAGTGAGCTGGATAATAATGACATAGGGGAAGAAATAGTTTACAAATGTCCAAATCGAGTCCGAAATGGAGTTGAGTGAGTTACCAAGACCGTATTCACGTTCATCTTTTTCAGTATAGACACCACCATCTCTCTACTGATTGGAAAAGCAATTTCTATAAGCACAGAGCATATTTTTCTAAGTGATTTATAACAGAAGCACACAGCTTAACGAAATTGAGGTATATAAGCCAAGAGAGTACATCGTGCAGGCTTTAAAAGTAGGGCATACGCGAAATACAGCCCGGAAGTTGGCAAGACAACAAGTTGTAAACATCTTAATCCCAAAATTCACGAAGATTTTTCTTAAAACCAGGACGTAAAAGAATTGCCATGAAAAAAAGGCTCAATCGCTAAATAAGTAAAACGCCTCAGTCTAAAGGCGATTGATATTCAAAGCAGCTCAATAAACATTTCCAGGGATATTTTCAGGTAGCAAAACGTTCTTACTCGTGCGGTTGATGCACGAGTGTTAAAAGCTTGAACTACCCCCATTTCGTTATATGTAGTTCGCTTATTAAAAACTTTTAAAGCTCCCCATTAGAGCGCTGAATAAGGGAGGAAAATTAAATATGAGTAAATTTGAGCATGTAATTCCTCCGTAGATGTACAACTTTTTATTTCCTAGCAATTTTCCTCGTGCGCAATGAAATTCCTTAAATATTTGTTTTATGAGAAGAAAATGCTTCATTTTAGACTCTGTTTCAACTTCCGAGCGAGCAGTTTTATTTGACGAAGCAAGGGCCATGAAAAATTCTCAGCCATTTAGGCAATCAGTGAACATATTGAGGCCCAGTATGTTTCATATCTGACAATTATCTCTAGTGTGTCTCATGGCTAATATAAATTCTCCGTCCTTTTTGCCGCACTTATACGAGGTCCAAGCTTACCTTTTATATCGGGCAGACCGTAATTTGGGATGTCAAGATTAATTCGGTGATATCTCAAATATTCTGGACTGGTTTTACGAGGTGGCAACATGGGCATCTGTCTGTTGCAGTATTCAGTGTTTCCCCGTTAATCCATCTAGAGAGCACAAAGTTTTAAAAGCTTGGAAGAAAATTTCTGCAGTTATTACTTGAAAATTGTGGCTACGTTCTAGATGTGCAAAGAATAAAATGCTACTTTAATTAAAACGATCCCAGTTTTCGCAGTGCGAATAAAGAGAAATAATTTTTTTACAGTTTTCTTAAATGGTTTTAATATGATTGAGTTCAGAAAAATGTCTGTTTACCTCTTAGTTGAAAAAAACTGTAGAGTGTTTTCTAAGATGTTACAAAAGTATGAATTATTCATATCATCTGTCTAGACTTTTCCAACTAAACTCCTTTAGGGTTGGCTTCCAGTCATAGCTGACAAATCTGAATAAGTAACAGTATCTTGCTTGGAGCGATTGTCGATCTGACCTCTACAACCTAGTCGCTGGGTAAGACTGGTTGAAAAGTATTAATATTTCTACTTTGAGGATAATCGTCACCATAAACTACCCAAATTATTCCAAACTCCTAGATCTTAAAGGATTATATTATCTTTAGAGCTACCGTCTCCCTAACTAGTCCACTAATTTATTAAAGGCTAGGTCAACATGACACATGCATTGCTCAACCAATCTAGCGAGATTAATTGTGCTTAGATAAGTATACTGCAAGCAGGGAAGTGCCAAGAAGAAGGAAAGTTACCAGATGCACTATTTTACGATTACCATCATGTCTTGTAGCTGCTAATAAAATATATAACGAAAATCATTAAGAAGACACCATAATATTCAAGGGCCGAAAATTCGAATGAGAATTCGTAGCCTAATGGTAATTAATGGCTACGACTTACCTGTTGTAGGTTATCCTGTAGGATCTTTTTTTACATATTATAAACTAGTGCTTGACCACAATCCCGCTTGATGGTAAGAAGTGATGCAATCGTTGATGGTGAAGCGCGCTAGTTTATGAAGAGCCTATTCACCACTTATTCACTTCTTATTCACCACTGCTCTCAAAACTGTTAATGAAAACATACAGAGGAAGCCGACATGTCCTAGAACAAAAAATTCGAAGATGTGTGATATTCACCAACCAATACTGGACCTGCATGATGGACTACGCCCCATTTTTTCTCACAGAGAAGAGATATGAATCCCGGCAATGGAAACATTATAACCTATTTTATGCTATATGATATGCTTATTATTAACATGAGACGGAGGAATATTTAGGCTGATTGATGACTTGTATGCCTAAGAAGCGATGGAGTATTATTCTTGGTATGTATATTAAAATAATCTGAAGCGTCTGGAGCGTGCAAGTCGCTTATCGCATTCCACAACGCGCAGTCAGGTTGAGGACATAGGTCACTTAGATTAGTGTGCAAACGTAAACCGACAAGTTATCAGTTATAATAATTAACCAACATGACGTCTTGAAGAGCTGTGCGTTCCTTGAAGCTATTTTTCTTTTTATGTTTTTGCGTATCTATAGCTTTATCTTAGAAGGATTAGGTTGAACATACGACCAAAGTTTATGAGTTTGGAGGTTTTTGCGGGCAGCACAAGACCAGTCATTGTGGAAAACCTTGGGGGAGCCCTTTCCCAACAGTGGGCATCTATAGGGTGAGAAGAAGAATGGGCTTTTATTGTTATTCTTAAAATAGGTAGTACGGACTGTAAAAAAGGTTTGTTTTAAATGTCTAATTTTATTCTGAGTAGATTGAAACCTCAAAAACGGATTAGGGTGGAAAGGGTATAAAGAGGTGTATCTATTAGAGTACACACATTTCGCTATTTATGTTGAAATATCTATGTAATAGGCAACAAGCTTATTTATTGTCCTCTACCTGAGGAACTATGAAATTGCTCGGTGCTACTGAAGAAAATCCGGATAGAAATAGTAGTTTATGAAACTGTTACATAATGAGGGATATTATGCACGAGTGTGAGTTTAAAAAACGAGAGAAGCGAGTTTTTTAATAGTATACGAGTGCGTAATACCTAATTATGTACAGTTTCATACACTACTTTATCTAATCTCATACATTTTAAGAAACAATAATAATCAATTATGTATTCAGCGAAACACAACAACGACTCGCAATGCAAAGAAACGTATTTGGCGCCAAAATTCTGCACCCTGCATCAAAGCGCGCGCAGCCACAGATAAAAAAATGAAATAGTGCTATCTATGGTTTGCAATCTCAAACGATAATCAAACGGTAATGAAAAAAAAAATATTATAACATTATTTTGTAAGAGAAATAATGTTATAATTTAATTTTTTAATTTCCTTTCGATATACTATGGGTAAAATACGTCAATATAAACTCCTTTTTAGTTTTATATTTTTAATTTTTTGATATGAGAGTAGATAAAATATATTATAACACTAGCCCGGGAACCCAGATAAGCAAAGTAATTGCGTAACCAACTATCAGCAGCAATGGGCTCCATTTAGACAATTCAACAACATACATTGGAGTTTTTACGTTGTTGGACAGACAAATTTTTCGTAAGTGCTAAGTAATGGATTAGCAATAAGCTTCAAATTGATAATAATGATCCGTTACGCAATCAGGGTCCAGGGCGCCAAAGAGGCAGGTGAAATTTAGTCTAGCATTTAATTAAGCCATTACTCAGTTCTTCTCTGTAATTTTGCTTTTATGGATCCGATCATCCCATAAATAATGTCCGGAAGGCGTCAGGAAAGAAAACAATGGGTCTTATTTACAAATCCTGTTATCTATGGTTCAAGAGCCCTTATGTATCGAATTTAGGTCATAAGATCATTACCCTGAATTGGTTTAAACGACAGTAATGGTGTGGGTAAATTGAACATACAAACACCGTTCAAATGCGTGTCGCATTCCGCACGAAAGGTTTCGTACAAAATTATTTTTATTATTTCTGTTTTACTATTTATATCTATAGCGGTAATAGAAATACGTCATCTGTGAAAATTTCAACTATCCTGGCCCAAAGATTTGCAACACTTAAGTGGCAGTGGCAGTTTAGGACCGGTGCCCGATGGGGCCGACGGGTTCTCGAGTGGTGACCACGCACCGGAAGACACAGCGTGGGACAAGATAGACCGATAACCTGGTGAAGGTCGCGGGAAACCGCCGGGTGCGGGAGGCGTAGGATCGGTTGTCGTGGAGATCCTCGGGGCAGGCCTATGCCCAGCAGTGGACCTCTTTCGGCTGAAATGATGATGATGATGATGAAGAGATATAGATACAGCCTGGTGACAGACAACAGACGGATAATGGAGTCTTAGTAACAGGACCCCGTTTTCGCTCTTTGAGTACGGAACTCTACAAAGTGATAACGTTATTTTGGAATGCACGAGTGACGAATTTTAGGTTGGATAAAGAGAAATTGAATTTTGACAAGAAATTCTTTATCTTTGACGAACTGTGCTAGATACACAACCTTATGAATATAATAATAAATATCAGTTTGGTTTGAGCAGTGATGCAGTTAGGTTGGTTCCAAGGAGATGCATTCATTGTACAGCATTGACGTTTGAATGTAATTCTGTATGTTGCATTTAGATACCTAAGCCACTGAACGGATTTTGAGAAAACTTGGCAAGGAGACAGATGTCGTAATGCCGGTCGATACTGTAAAATCCTGCTCATCATTTTGAGTAAGTTTATTATTTTATTTTTTTTACCCACGATACAGCAGAAATTCCTAGGGTGATTGTCCCACATTAAGAATTTCTCCTGTATCGTGGGTGCGTTCACAAACTTATAATGAACCCACATACACAAACAGCCAGACTCGTTACACGTTACCAGTTACGTGAAGAGTGCTTGGAAGGAGCTGTCGTGGGAATGATAGCTACTCCACGCTCAGTTCACCTAAGTTTACACGGTAATAAGGCTACTTCTTGCCTTGGTTGCCCGATCTCATGGGATCATTTTCAACGTCAGAAGGCTAGCGGTACATGTTTATTTTCATAATTGTAAACTAGTGCTTGATGGCAATCCCGTGTGATGGTAAGGAGTCATGAAATAGTTGATAGTAAAGCGAAAGCGCGCTAGTTTATTAAGAGCTTGTTCACCAAAAAAACTGAGTCAATAGAAAGGAAGACGGCAGTTGAGCGGGGTGATGCAATGTTTAACCCAAGAACACGACCAACGATGCTGCGCTAGAGGGAAATTGATCTGGAGATCTTCTACGACCAAACTCCCGACGCAACAATATTTGGCGCATCGTATTCGGCACACATCGCAACACAACTCTTAGACTCGTCCTACGCACGGCTTCACCAGACATCATGTCATCGGAACACGACGACTCGCATGGCGGCAAGACTTTGTCTGGTGGGTGGTAACTTCTGCCGGCAGCCGATGTTATGACCTGCCTCCGAGAAAAATATAATTCTGTTACTTACGTGAAAATTGCTGCCGTACGAACTATAGGCGTCGGGGAGGGTCAGACTTAAAGATCCTTGTACCCGAAGATAATGGACAGTCTGTTATCGTCACAAGTCATTACCCTACTTTGATCAATGAGGTATCTACAGTAATGAGATCAAAAGTAGGCTAAATACCAAAGTTTCCATAGGAAGTATCTTACTAACTTGTACGAGCTGGTTAGTCATGTAGGTATGTAACGATAATTAGTTAAAACTCTCTTATTCTACATGTTGTAAAGGGGTAAATCGTAAATATATATAATATATATTATATTGAAAAATGGAACGGGCGAACTTAAGTTCGTTATTAAGCATTTAATGTGCTCGCACGATTATTTGCGAGGTTCAAATTAGGACAGTCTGATGAAATCTGTATCTTTGAACTGATCGCACGAAGAGAACGCATCGTGTCATCGTGCGATCTACACCAATTAGGACGACGCCTTAGACCCTCACATGGCTGATTTATTTTTCCGTTTACCTTAGTTAACTACCTAAATCGATGGACTATCAGGCGCGTGCGCTCCATAGAGGCATTTAAGCACTGCATACCCTAATAATTTTCCAATTCGGAACACCCTAATCGTATTATAATATATTTTTTGTACTACAATACATTTTGTTAAAACACTACACTAAAACAGTAATACCGCCATCTTTTGGGGCTAGCGGAAACTAGCTAACACACATTACATATGCGTGCGTACGCGTCACTAGCGCTACGGAGCGGAGAGCGACGTAGGCACGAACTAAATTTGCTTATTTTTTAGCGAGAATGGCCGTGTATTTATATAAAATTATTTGTTGGTGTGAGTAATTTTCTCTAGTGTGCCCGCAGAATTTCATTCACTTTTAAGCCCGGAAAGGCAGTGCCTATTTGGCAAACCGACCAAGTTTAGAGGCTATGACAAATAGCATAATTGTTTTTCGTTAAAATACCTATTTATTTTACCAGCTTTGCAATGTTAAATTACTGCATGTTTTTGTTGTTGTGATTTGTGATGTTTGTTTTCGTTTTAAGTGCAAATGAATTGAATTAAGTTTATTTACTTTAATACGTATTTCTTTCTAAAATATGCAAAATTATACCTGTGAGATTTGTTGGTTTAGTTGTTTTTCAACGTAAAGTTTTGAGCAAAAATATAAATTAAAGAGCGTTGTGTTCCCAATTTGGATGTAACTCAAAAAAAGGTAATATCACACGTTGTTTTAATAAAAAGTATTATGATAATTATAACTGGTTAGCAGGCTGTGTACACACAAATTATTTTGTTTCCTGTGTATATTATTTTCAAAACATGATAGTAAAAATGTTTGGGGTTTTTGATATTCAGATTTACATAATTTTCACAAAGCCCCCTCTAAATACGATTCTTCGGAAAAACATTTAGATTCTTATTTAAAGTACCAAATTTTTGGAAAAGGTAGAATAGATGACGTGGTCTCGACGAATCGCTTAATAAACGAAAAATATGGTCCACGCTCAGACGATGGGCACGCGGGGCGTTGAATTCCGTCAGCTGTTGCCACGATGCAACAATGGCTAAATGTATTTGTGAAAAAATATGACATACATAGTGTAAAAAGATTAGAAACGATTAGGTTTCGTATAAAGAAAAAATAACGTTGTATAAACACAGAGATTTGGTTGTGTATGTATGCATACACTTTTCTAAAGTTATATGTACTTTTTAAGTATATCTGGGACACCAATGACTGAAGGTGAAGGAAAACATCTTGAGGAAACCTGGACTTTAAGTCTGAAATCGCCAACCCCCATTGAGCAAGCGTGGTGATTACGCTCAATCCTTCTCTGTATGAGAGGAGATCTGTGCCCAGCAGTGGGACGGTAAAAAGATTGATAGTGATGATGATGATGATCTATGCATACCCTCAAAAAAATCTCTGTGCACGCCCCTGTGGACTATTGCATTAACCTATTCAATATTCCAGTTGATGTGTATACAAGATTGTCGTTAACACATAATTCAGGTCAATTGTCTACGATTTGGGTTGGAATAATCTAGATTAATCGGATTATGACACAAGTGCATTCCATTTAATTGCATATTCTGAATATTTTAATGCCTATTAAGCGAATAGATCATCAAAGTGGAATGGAGATGACGAAAATTAATCAAAGGATCATAAATTAGTTCACTAAAGTTTTTTCAGCTAGAATATAGATCATACCATTTCAACCACAGACCACTTTGGCTTTCCTTTTTCCAGCCCCCAGTTATTTACTAATCTGACACAGCAATTATTTTACCCGTTAATGTATTCAACCTTATTTATTTTAGGTTTGGTGGAATACAATTAACTGAAGGGTAAGAGGGATTTAGATCTCACGTCGTATACAAAATTATTTTTTGTTTATGCAACCCTGAATATAGTTTGTTCAGAATAAGCAACTGAATCGATTCCAATCATTATTACACCATGTTATCTTTTTTCCAAATACATTTAGAAATTTTTGCATAGTGATTTACGAGCGGTTACCATAGAAAGTACTTGCGCGCGCGCCACATGTCAAGGCACAGCGCAGCTTAATTGACCATATTTTTGCTGGGACAACCAAGTAGAATAGTAAGCTTATAACTTTGTGGTTTTTCATTATATCTTTTTGAAATTTTGTACATATATTATTTACTTAAAAATACTGGACACGTGTTTCGGGTTGCGTATAAACAAAAAATAATGTTGTATATTTAAGTTACTAAGGGGAAAGATACACAATGCAGTTATTTTTGAGTAGGTGAGTCTGTGTTCTCGACAGGAACGTGTGGTGACGAGGACAGTTACCACTGTACGTGGAACCGCGCCCTCGGACCAATCTTTTGATAGAGGTACCGCTAACGAGCGCACTCCTGATGTTCCACCTCTTATACAGTATGTTAAGAAAACCCTGTCCGACCCATAAGGATAATAAAGGTTAGGTAAACATATGACCATATACAATATAAAATTTTACGTAATCATCATAGTACCAATACAAATGAATTTTGAAATAATCTTTTTTTCCCGTGAATTAATTCCAACTTCCCCGAAATTTGGTAATTTTTAAAAAGTGACAACACCGGTATTATTGTCGCGCGCCCTTCCGCCCGCCGCCCGCGGAAGGGTGAACGCACATTTATTAAGTTACCACTTTTTGCGTAATAATATTTATTTTTTTAGGGGGATTTTTTTTTTAAGTTTAGCCCTGTTTTGTATCCATTAGTAGAATCAGTTATCGACGGGTCACGATCCCGACCCTTCACGGGTCGGACAGGGTTTTCTTAACATACTGTATATAACGGCATAACATAACATAATCAGCCTATAATGTTCCCACTGTTGGGACACAAGCCTTTTCTCGGTGAGAGAGAGTAATAACTGTAGTTAATAACTACGAATACGTTATTTTATTTAACATGCCTTAAGTAAGTTTTAAGCGCTATATTTTGAGACCTAGGCATTGTAGAGGTACGATCTGAAAATGATGTGCTAAACCTAAACGAAACTAGTCTCCTGTGAAGTAGTGTAACTACCTGCTGAATGTACTAGAATTCAAGCGTCATTATTATTACTTCTAGGCAGATCTGGAATTTTTGATAAGCTTGCACATATACAGCGGTGTGACTCAGCGGATCAGTCAGTCTGCATTTGACTCATCATCGTCATCATCTCAGCGTTAATCCCAGTCGCATCCGAAGCTTTTTCAGCTTTGGAGTGTCTGGGGTCCGTTATTTACCAGTCTAACTGCTGATTTTGACTAAACTTCGATATTTTCCGTGAAGCGATTTCGAAGCTTTGCAGTTAGACCAATTGTTGGACTTTTGAAGGTTCCAACAACCCGTAACGACTGCCATTAGATGTTCGTATGGCAACCGGGGACAAAGGCTTAACTTTCTTTCCGAGGCACAACCAGACCAGTGCAAATATTCATATTCATGCATTCAAATATTTGCACTGCGCGGGGATCGAACCTGCGCCTCCTTGCGCAGCGGCCGCTCGCTACCGCTACGCTACGCAGACTGTCGAAGTCAGTCTGCATTTGACTATAGAAGCAAAACAAGCGATAAGTAAGAAGCGATAATAGAGAACATCTTTAGTGACAACTGCAACTAGCACTTCTGTGGTGTTGTTCTTTGTGTACGATACGGACTTGGACATAAGAGAAGAGTTTGGTGCGACATCAGCTACGTTTTACTTGTCATTGCCTACTATCGACTGTACCATAATTGTCAATAAACTTCGTAACCCTTCGTAACAGTATGTATGATTTTCTATACTTGCTGTTATATTTAGTACTTAAGGATAGAATAGGGTTCCTGTTACACTTTGTATAGTAGGAGTGAGAACCCGACATGAGCTGTAAAATACATAACTAGTAAAGTATATTTCCTGCCTCCTTAAAACATATCACCGACAAATTGAGTTGTCACATCACATTTAGTATCAAAGAAGCAATCTTGCACTGGCATAAAACTGGCTTCTGCTTGTAACATCGGCCGTCTGGAATTTCGGCTTCGCTGTCGGCGGCATTTTTTCGCTTAGCTTTCCTTCTAGCTTTACGTCTTCTTGCTCAGTTCCTAAGTGTTCTAGCGTGATGTTTACAGCTTTATAAACCTGGTCAATATTTTTCTAACCCGACTAATAGTTTCGAAGATTACTCTTTTTACTTATTATGTTACTGCCTGCTTACCATCGGGCGAGTTCGCGATTAAGTGCTAGTTTATAATTGAAAAAAAAAAATGTTCCCACAGCTAATACAACCCGCTCCCAGCTTTGGGAGATGTCACGTGTTCGATTTTCCTGACTGGGTTCGATCCCATGACTGACTTATTACTGTGTTACCTCTACTGTCACTCTTACATACAAACTTACCAAACATATTACCTGTTTATAACACTAGTTGAGAGAAATTGAATACACATGTATCAAAGAACAGATCTTGCACTGCCAATAGACAACATGCCAGTACACATACATATATACATATTTTTCGTCCTCCGTGGCGGTCAACACGCCTGCCTGCGACGTGGAGGCCCCGGGTTCGATCCCCGGCCAGGTCATAATGGAAAACGATCTTTTCCTGACTGGCCTGGGTCTTGGATGTTTAACTATACATGTATCTATTATAAAATATAGTATCGTTGAGTTAGTATCCCATAACACAAGTCTCGAACTTACTTTGGGGCTAGCTCAATCTGTGTGATTTGTCCGTATATATTTATTTAGTTATTATTTGCAAGTACATATTCAAGAAAAACAAATCCCCAATTTGCGAACAGTTTTGTCTATGTATATTACACCGTTTTTGCCTCGATTCGAAATAGGTGATGTACTAGAGAATTACCTTCGGGCTGCAACCTCACTATAAATAAGTACAGTTCAAACAAAAATGAGTCCTTTTACTTCGATCTTAGATCTGAAAATCCCTTCCGCATTTCGATCACAGCTATCATCAACAATACTGGCGGTCCTACTTTAGTTTCAACTTTAAACTAAATTGTTACGGTTGAGTTTTCAATGGTGATGATAGAGTTACGACCATTTAGATAGGTTTATAAGAAACCGGTGAGACCAGTGACTGTCTGTTCGTTGAATCGGTTGCTCTGCATAGCGAAAAATAACCACAGAATGTGTTGAACTTAGCTGTACACGTTTCACGTTTAAATGGATAAAGTTACTCAATTATAAAGAAACTTGTTGTTTACTTTGGAAATAATGGCCGAATGTTCTGAATATATTAAGTAGTTGGATTTGCCCTCACCGATACCAACTCAACTAGAAAAGAAAAACCACGTGACTTAATTACAGATTAGGAATAAGATGCTGGATGTTGAGACTCTGAGTCATGCCGCCACCTAAAGTAACGAGTAATGAGCCAGCAAAAAAGACAATAACAATGATTTTATTAATCTGCGGGGTAATTTCGTAATACACATACAACGACAATGTCTTTCATTTTAAAAATCAAAAACATACATTACGTGGTTAACATCGCCGAGCAGATAGGAATTTTCAAGCATAAGAAGCAATGGATAAGCAATATTATCCTTCAAAATTATTCCAAGTGTGATGAAGGTAGGGTAACTGACTTTAAAAGACTAATTAGCCCTTTTATTAGTGTAACCTCGGTGAAACCAAAGGTACCTCTGCGAAGAATTCGTAAACAAACTTTCTCGCTTCAAGTCCAGACATTTCTTGTGGTAGAAAATTATTTGATAACAATGTAAAGGCCCTTTGATGTGAAAGCCTTGAAAAATATTGTAAGAATGAAAATAACGTACCAAATATCACCTAAATTCTCTGACGGGTTTGGTTATCGCTAAGCATATGACAAAATCGAAACTTAAAATCAGTTAAAACCACTATTTAATATCTGCACAAAAAAAAGTTCTTTGTGATATAATTATACACTAGTGCTTGACCGCAATACCACCTGATGGTAAGCAGTGATGCAATCGTTGATGGTAAAGCGCGCTAGTTTATTAAGAGCCTATTCACTCTAGTCTTGAAGACTATACTAAGAGAAATACCACCGCTGACAAATTATTCCAGTTCCTCGATGTACGCGGTATAAAAAAGGACACGAAACGCTTTGTCCGGATCGCAGTAGTATCAACAACGTAAGGATAGAACAGAGATGAGGGAATTAAGTCATGCAATTCCCTCGCACACTCCAAAATGCAACCTATAAAACACCGACAGGCTGGCTACTCTTCGCCCGTGCTGAAAGCTTTAGAGGTATTTACTAGGTTTTGTTATAGCGGCAATAGAGATACATTATCTGTGAAAATTTCAACTATCTAGCTATTACAGCTCTTGACATACGACATTGGTGACAGACTGCGAAGTTTTAGTACTAAGGACCCGTATTCAGCTTTTGCGTACGGAACAAACACGGAGATTAGAAAGAAAATTAAAATGTAGATTAAAATTATAATTAGGTGACTAACTTAAATAAAAGTTCCTCGTTCGACAATCTTGCCCCTTTGCTCCTTCTAAAGTGGAGATTATGTCCTGTCAGTCAGTCAAGATTACATTGCGATGGTCACGTATTCTGCTTATCAGCCCCCTTGCAAATGATCGTATGAAAGCCATCAGTTCAAAAGAGCAACACTTGAGATGAAATACAGTTTGCTGCTAGACTCTTTTTTGGATGTTACATACAGCCATAATATTCCCAAGTGACTCATCTTGTTACACACGCAGCTTTACAAATATATAAATGAAATTGGAATCTTCCCTCTGGGAGCACGTCGAGATTTGGATACATTTACGACAAGATCTGTTATTTGAAATATTCCTTTTAGTAGTGTGCACATTTTTTGCTGTTCAGAATGCGTCATGCTAAATTAAATGCCTCTTGTCAAATATTCCTGAATAACATCTTGATTTAAAAAGCCGTAAAGATTTTTTTTAAATAATAATATAAACTAGTGCTTGATTGCGAGTCTTGTGCCAGATTTCAAATAAATAAATAAATATATACGGACAAATCACACAGATTGAGCTAGCCCCAAAGTAAGTTCCAGACTTGTGTTATGGGATACTAACTCAACAATACTATATTTATAATAAATACATATATAGATGAACATCCAAGACCCAGGCCAATCAGGAAAATATCGTTTTCCATCATGACTTGACCAGGGATCGAACCCGGGGCCTCCACATCGCAGGCAGGCGTAAAAATAAACATAGTTTGGTATCATTTAAAGTCGTATTCTTGGAATGTATATACATACCCGTTGTATAGATATATGTATAAGATAAGAATTTCAAAACAAAACCAAATTGATTAACTGAACTGATAAACCTAGTAATAGCCGATGATAAATAAGTATATGTTTGACCATTAGACTGCATCTGCTAGTTCTGAAGGCTAAACCTAGTTGTATCCGTAGACTAGCGACCCGCGCAATGCTGATATTAAATACTCTACAGAAAAACTGTGAACATTATATAAAAGCCGCCAGGAACGCCCTGAACGAAACGTGGCACCCTGCAATTTTTAAGTCTGTAACAGGTTCGAAAATTTTCATTTAAATCATATGATGTAAAGGGCGATATAGATCTATAATAAATGAATAATGTTTTAAAGTATTAAATTGGATAAGGCTTAATGCTGTATTGGTTAAAATCCCTTCGAAAATTAGCCGGTATTTGTCGTAAAAAATAAATGATAAAAATTGTTATTGTGGAATATCCATAAGAGATAGGCATATACCATCGCGGAAGTTTTTGTAGACCTTTTCAATATGTACAGTATTTTGATAAATCTCGTAGGGTTCAACCTGTGTTTTACTGCAAACCCGGAAAAATGTAATTATTTACGACATCACATATAAAGCTTCCTCTTTTCTCTCTCTCACTCAATCTATTAAAAAAACCACAGCAAAATCGTTGTTTTAAAGATTTAATCATACAAAGGGACATAGGGAAAGAGAAAGTGACTGTTTTATAATATGTAGTGATAAGTAGGATACATCTAAGTTGAACCGTATGTGACCGGCTGCACCTACTTATACCCGGGTAAAACTAGGTTCGGCTATTAGCCGTAACAATTATACATAATTACACACGTGCATGTTAACCAAGTATTAGCAGAGAACAAGAGTTATATACCATAATAATCACTCTATCGTGCTGAAAGCTGTTCTAGATTAACAGGATTCAGCCAAATACCAGGACTATACCCTGCTAATAAAACTACGTGAGGAAACGAAATGCCTTAGAAAATAAAATTTGACCACATGTGATATCTATCAACCAGTAGTGAGCCTGAGTGGTGGTTTACTGCCCATGGCCTCTCACAGAGAGGAAATCCGTTTTCAACAGTGGAGCTTTAAAGGCTGATGATGCTAACCCAACTTAGGGGATAGCATGATGTCCCGAGGATAAGTTCTGCTAGTGACTACTCGTAACAATAAAGTAGCCAGAACAAACGGACGGAATAAAACATCTTAGTGCCTACACAGGGAATACCTAATAGTCTAATTTGAGACGCACTTAAAAGTAAGATAATGGACGAACTAACCTTGTATATAAAATGGTTTATTTTCAAACTTAGCCGGAGGTAGATAACCCATAACATAAGTGGTTGTCAGAACAAGATAGTTAAAATTCTATACTATAGGCGAAAGTGTCGAGTTGGCTCGCATAAGTCAAATATGGATGTTTATATGTCTATAGTCACAAAACAATAACCAAACGCGTATCAACACTGGCCATTATTATTAAGCATCCATATTCAAAAAACATAATTGACTAATTCAATAAGTTGAACTCCCAAATCAGAAAAGCAAAAGCAACTAAATAAATAAGCATAAAGCATAAGTGAAAGAAAAGTTGTACGAAATCACAAAAAAGTTACTCCGCAAAAGCACTTTCCAACTTAATAAGTCGTATACAGTATGTTAAGAACACCCTGTCCGACCCATAAGGATAATAAAGGTTAGGTAAACACATGACCAAATATAATATAAAATTTTACGTAATCATCATAGTACCAATACAAATGAATTTTGAAATAATCTTTTTTTCCCGCGAATTAATTCCATCTTCCCCGAAATTTGGTAATTTTAAAAAAAGTGACAATACCGGTTTTATTATGAGCGAATAGCGATGCGACCACGTGCCGCGTGCCCTGCCGCCCGCCGCCCGCGAAAGAGTGGTTAAAGCACATTTATTAAGTTACCTCTTTTTGTGAAATAATATTTATTTTTAGGGGGATTTTTTTTTTAAAGTTTAGCCCTGTTTTGTATGCATTAGTAGAATCAATTAGCAATACCTAACAACACCTTCACGGGTCGGACAGGGTTTTTTTAACATACTGTATATATTGGTAGGATTACCATCACAAAAAATTGAATCTGCGTTTTTAAAAAAGCAACTTATTTTTTGCTTTATACTTTTTTATCATCTCTACCCTTAACCAATACTAAAATATGAGTTTGTATATACATACGTAGATATGTTTCTCAATCATGCAACAATGTCTCTGTGGATGTAGATGGAATTTGGCACACAGGCAGACTATGACCTAGTTCAAGATATAGGATTCTTTATATAGACGAAATGTAGCAGCTTCCATGAAATCCGTTGTTGAAATACTCGTAGCAGAATGCTGGTATCGGTCCCGATTCACGACTGTAGGTAGTACAGAAAGTCACTTTGTGTATTTGATGTCATCGCTTCTAATCTCAAAACGAGAACACTGAACCCGTGACAATATGGCCCACTCCCTCTCATAAAGTGGAAGCCTGTGTTTCACCAATAGGAACAGAAGGATTATGCAATATCGAGAGAGAAGACACTAATGAGGCGGATTCCCTCGTTCACAAATATAACTAAATTTTAGTTCCCTGCATCTTTTCTTTCTATTCCATTAAGAAAAGGACAGAAGATAATTATTAGATATCTTCTAAAGTAGGGATGTTTCCTGGGTAAAAAAAAAATGATTCTATTTAGTCCGTCATCCGTCTCCGTCCGTCAGATTATAGAAAAGTATTGGATACTTATATTTTGTTTTATCAAATCAATAAAAATATATAAAAGGCATCAGAGATCAGGAGGGGTGGCTGGTGACGTCACTGGACGCTAAAAAGTGTAGCGTGCAGTGACGCCACACCAGTTTTCCAACGCACTGTGTCGTCTTCTTCTTCCAAACTATGTATGGTGTATCTAAATTTGACAGGACTATACCAAGTGTCATCCTCTTTACTTTTCTCTCGTCTCACCATTTATTACTAATAGATATGGCCTCTCCTTTAACCGCACTTAAAAGACACAACCTTTAAGTAGTGATTCAATCAGGTTGGGTATTGGGTACGCTATATTAAGTTACCCGTATAATGGGGATCTTGTAGACAAGGGTCATTCACTTCACCAGCTCCTAATTGATCTTTTAGTTGCGGAATCCAATATGGATGTTTGTACTCACCATTACGTTTTTTTCTATATGTATTTACTTTATTGTACACCACGTAAATATATACATGTAGGATTAAACTTACCACAACAAAGCAAAATAATATTCTAGTTAGAAATAATGACCACAAGCTATAGAAGGCTTTTAAACATTGTGAAAGAGCTATAATCCAGATTATTTTTAAGACACTTTCGGGAATAATAAGGAGCTGAATTTCAAGAGCGTTTTCCGTAAATACCAAGAAAACAGCCATATTTCTGAAGATCACTCGAAACTGGAGAAGTCAGTAAAATAAAATCCTCTTCATGGAATGAGAAGGCCTCGTTCACACAAAGAGTTTTCGTTAAATTTTGTGTAAATAATACAAATTTCGGATAACTTTCGACTTTACAGGAGCCTTTTAAGAAGATTACGAGTTAATCACTCAAGTTCTTTGTGCGTCACAGATCTGTTTGTTGTCTTCTAAAACATTATTTTAATACACTTCATTTATTTTATTATTTATGTAGGTACACACAATAAAACACATAAGGATAAGACTTTATTAAGACCCGAGTACAAAGGTGCTGCTTATTTGTTATGAAATTTCTTCCAGCAGACCTGCAATACCATGGTATTGCAGGTCTGCTGGAAGAAATTTATATATATACATACATACAGCTTGCTGTATGTATGTATATATATACTTCATTTGTAGATTTTTATGTTTTTTTTTTTACAATTTTTGAGGGCATTGTAGCTGTAGGTAGCAACCGCAAGAGTTGATCGATTAGTTAAAGCTATGCTTGCCGTGGAATGTCCGAGGATGGGACATCTTTCGATCGACTGCTGCGTTACGTGTCGCACAAATGGAAACAGATGTTTGTGCATGTGGGTTTAAATGTTTCTAAAAGCACTACACAGGAGTAATTCATAGAGTAGGGCAAATTTTATTAAAAAAATAAAAACTTTACATACTAAAACCCCCATGTGCCTTAGAAAGCACGTAAAACAGTTGATGTCAACTGTCATTCATGCCAGAAGTTGAGTCTGATAACCAGATTTACCGAGGGGAGTGTTGTGGAGGTCAGTTAGAAGGAGGTTAGTTTAAAATACAGGTACTCAGCTTTGTAAGGTTTAACTGGAAGCTGACCCCAAGATCGTAGTTAAAAACTAGGCTAATGAAAATGATTTCACATTCGTTTTAGAATCCTTGGAAGTTCTTGTAGAATGCACTTAGTAGTATTTTTTAAGAAATATTGATGTAGGTATATGTGATTGCATATCTGTCATTTGTACCAACGACAGCAGATCAAACTACCCTAAACTGTCAAATATTCCCAATCAACCTTATGCCTTAATGCTTTAGAGATAAAGATGAAAATCTAATAAAGAAATTTGACAAATATCAAAGCTTGACGTGCTGTCGGCTGTACATTGATTTTTTTGGTGAGTACTGATGCTGTGAATGAAAAAGCGTGCTAGTTTATTAAGAGCCTATTCACATAAAAAACTGAGTGAATAGAAAGGAAGACGTTTTTGTGTTTATTATTGTATGTCCCAACGGCGGAACAAGGATGAACTTATTTTAATTATTTAAGACCTGTATTTATGCCGTATACCTATAGTTCACAATAAAGATGATTTCATTTCATTTCACGGCAGATGAGTCAGGTGACGCTATGTTAAACTCAATAACACGACCAACGATGAGATTGTTCTGGAAACCCTCCACGATCATACTCCCGAAACAACAACATTTGGCACATCGTACCCGGCACACATCGCAACAACTGCTCAGACCCGTCCTCCGTACGGCTCCACCAGTTATGATGCCGGAACACGACGAATCGCTTAGCGGCAAGACTTTGTCTGATGGTTTGTTAATTCTGTCAACAGCCGATGTTATAGCCTACCACCGAGATAAATTGTTAACGTAAGGAATATTACAGTACAAAGCAATATTTTGTAAAATTTTTGGGAGAAATTTTATATTCAGACGAAGTATGGCAGCTGACATTACGATGCATAAAGAGTAAACATTTCCGCGCATTGCGACGCTCCGCCATTTTGGGCGAGCATTTTCATTTATTCATTCAAAATTCGCAATTTCAGCTTAACCGTTAGTGTCCGTCCAGGTGTTGCCGAACTTATTCCACAAATAACAAAACTTTAATCATTACAATCCTTGAATTGAAGTTATAATGTATATTTTATCACATTGGTAGTGGCAGTCGCGTCTGGCGCATTTGGAACACCTAATTTATACATACCTAAGAATATATACAGTATGTTAAGAAAACCCTGTCCGACCCATAAGGATAATAAAGGTTAGGTAAACACATGACCAAATATAATATAAAATTTTACGAAATCATCATAGTACCAATACAAATGAATTTTGAAATAATCTTTTTTTCCCGCGAATTAATTTCAACTTCCCCGAAATTTGGTCATTTTTAAAAAAATGACAACACCGGTATTATTATGAGCGAAAGCGATGCGACCACGTGCCGCGTGCCCTGCGGCCCGCCGCCCGCGGCAGGGTGCTTACGCACATTTATTAAGTTACCTCTTTTTGCGAAATAATATTTATTTTTTTAGGGGTTTTTTTTTTTTAGTTTAGCCCGGTTTTGTATCCATTAGTAGAATCAGTTATCGATACCTAACAACACCTTCACGGGTCGGACAGGGTTTTCTTAACATACTGTACGTACTTATCGATCCTTTAAACGAGTGGTTATTGCTCGCTCGGGGCTCGTGGCTAAGTAATAAAAGCCGCACGGGAGAATCGATCAGGTTAAACAACGTTTGTGTCGAGGTCGGTACGCAGATGTGATGATTTTTACGTATCTAGACCCTCTGTTCTTTGTAACGCACGGTAAGTCGTTGTTCCTTGTTCTTGTTCTTATCTTTGACAGTCGTTACAGATCGACTGATGTCTTACGGGCATCAGTCAGACTTACGTCTGATAACCAGTATACTAAGAAGTCTCGTATTACCAGTGACTGGGTTGTGAAGATCAGTTAGGCAGTCGTTCCATGTGAAACACTAGTATGCAGCTGCAGTTAGGTGGACTGGCAGCCAACAGCAACAAAGATGGGAAAAGCCTGGTGATAGGTATTACACGCAATAGAGTATTTGACTTGAAAAAACTTAATTAGGCCGTCAGTCAGATTTCCAAAAAACACTAGACACGTATTTTTTGTTTTATCAAAACAATAAGAATTGACAAATATAAAAGGCATCAAAGATCAGTAGGCCTAGTATGAGTTTTCATTACGAAACTCGTTCGATCGTATCGAGCGCGTTTGACTCAGCGATTGGCCCGCTTCAAGGTCGTAAGAACTCTCAACCAATGAGAGCGCCAAACGCGCTCGATACGATCGAACGAGTTTCGTATTGAAAACTCATACTAGGCCTACAGGAGTGGTGGCTGGTGACGTCACTGGTCGCTAAAAAGTGTAGCGTGCAGTGACGTCACACGAGTTTTGAACGCACCGTGTCGTCTTAATTTTTTGTTTATATGAAAAAAAAAAACAAAAAATACGTGTCTAGTATTTTTTGGAAAGCTGACTAACGGACTAATTAGTTTTTTTTAGTCAAATACCCTATTGTAAATTGATAGGATACGCAATGGAAGAAACCAAGTAAACGTCAACTAGTGCTTTACCGCAATCCCGCCTCATGGTAAACAGTGATGCAATCGTTGATGGTAAAGCGCGCTAGTTTATTAAGAGCCTAGCCTTGAAGAAACTGAAATTGTTGTCCGATGGAAACACCGCCGCTGGCAAATTGATTCCAGTCCCTCGATGTACGCGGTATAAAAGACGAGGCGAAACTCTTCGTTCGGGTCTTTGCGTTATATTTCCACGAAGAAAATACAAGATGCTCCTACCTACCAAATCCTCCCTCGTTCATAATTGGCTGCAAACTTGGCCCAACTCAAACAAAAGAAAATTACATAAGACTGGCATCACAAATTTATCAGAAATTAATTTATAACTCATACTTAACACAGTTCTTACGGACAAAACTTTGGTCGCCATAAAATATTAAAGTCCATATTTTAAGGGTCTTTGTTGTAAGAACAATGGTGTTCCAAGTCTTTCGGGAAAATTGGGTGATACGTGTGGAATTGACGAAGTTGGAGAAGGACTTGGCTTTGAAGCAAGGCCAAGAAAGTTAGCCGTGTGAAGCAATTAAGTCTTTCGCCGTGAAGATAAAATATTATAGAGGGGATGAAATACGACCGTTTATACGAAACAATAAATAAGAGGAGATAAAAAAGAATGGGCCGTTTTACTCTCAATAAAACAAGGAAGAAATATTAATAGTTAGTTATTTATTGATGTTGCTTTGTTTTGCCGTGTTGGCCGGTCCTGAGTCTATAAATCACTTTTATTTGAATCTTAAGCGAGTTCTTTGCTAAGCTTAATTTAGTGGAAATTTAAACAATCAGTCTTTAGCGGATCTATGTGACCAGGTTGGGCTATTTTTTTGGCCAGCGAAACTGCACTAGCATACGACGTAGCAACATAATAAGGATGACCGATGATTTGGCGAAGGTCTCAGGAACTTATCACCACAGTCGATTGACATCCAGCACTGGATGTCAATCGACTGTGGTGATGATGATTAAAAAATACTACCGATCCAGTTTTATAGCTAGCCATAAAACTGGACAACTCAGGGCTCCTCTCCGTACAAAAGCGTGGGCCGTTCTCCACCACGTGCGCCCAGTGCGGATAGGTAAGTGAATGTCACATGTCTTCGAATTTTTAGTTCTAGAATATACCGGTTTGCTCGCGTTGTTTTCTTTTACTGATCTAAGCACAATGGTGATTAAATAATTCACACAAAGTAAAGCTATCCGCAGAAGAACGAGAGTAACCGACATAGCCCGAAGAATTGCAACACTAAAGTGGCAGTGGGCTGGACACATTGCCCGTAGGACCGATGCCCGATGTGGCCGACGGTTTCTCGAGAGTAGGCCCCCGACAAGGTGGACCGACGACCTGGTGAAGGTCGCGGGAAACCGCTGGATGCGGGAGGCGCAGGACCGCATGCCTATGTCCAGCTGTGGACGTCTTTCGGCTGAAATGATGGTGATGATCATGAAAGCGCATCCGTTATTTAACATAACATTCTCTATATATATCTGTCCTAAGCGCATTTAACATAACATAATACATTTTTACAGTAGGTCCTATCGATTTAAAAATCAAAAAGAATTATTTCGCAAAACAAAATACACCAATTTAGCCTTCACTATGACGTCGGTAGATATTTAGCAGAAATCATAATAAATGACATAAAAACATCGATGCTCAATACTATAAACATTGAACACTATTCAGGAAGCTATTTATTACAATTATCTCTGATATTTTTTTTTTAATAATCATAAACTAGCGCTTGACCGCAATCCCGCCTGATGGTAAGCAGTGATGTGATCGTTGATGGTAAAGCGCGCTAGTTTATTAAGAGCCTTTCACTCAGAAAAACTGAGCAAATAGGAAGAAAGACGGCAGTTGAGCGAGGTGATGCTATGTTAAACCCAACAACACGACCAACGATGCAGCGTCAAAGGGAGATTGATCTGAAGACACTCCACGACCAAACTCCCAACACAACAATGTTTTGGCGCATCGTACTCGGCACAAATCGTAACACAACTGCTCAGACCCGTCCTCCGTATATATTAAAGATGAAGAATAGCTCCGGCAAACGGCTGTGTAATGAGCACATTAATATTTCAGATGTTGTAAGTACTTCAGTATTGATTTCATAGTTTTTAAATTACTATTATATGTATATATTTTTTTATTTATCTCTTAACAGTGAAATATATTGTAAGCGATCTTTTACAGACAACCTATGGATGGAATACCAAGGCGAAGGCAAGACAAATAATGTAGGTAGGTAGTCTTTGGTGTACTATTTATTCTATACAATAAATATAATATACAAAATTTAAATAACATCATGAATAAAACAACAGTTTAACTAAAAATGAAACATGAGCAAATAAAATAAAATGATAACGTTTAAAGAGAGAAGGAGTGCGTTTTTATCGTAGTTTTAAAAGTGGACAACATAATTAACAGTTTGGATACAAACAATCCAATACACAACCGCATGTACTCGTAGACAGTCTTCAGCAAGAAACTACATGAGTAAGTAGCTGAACTAAACAACGTCAACAAAACGAATCCGCAGTACAGATCGTTCTTGTAACAAAGCGTCTGCTATGGACCGACTGCGAGTGATCAAACTTTCCTTGATACTTGCCATAAGTAACTTTAACAGCAGACCACACAATCGCCATCTTAACTATACATAGTGTACATGCTGTTGCCACAGACTAGGAAATAATGCAGTTGTTAAAACTTGGATAGGGCGGAGAACTTTTGCTTTGAAAACTGTAACGCGCGTTCTACTTGTGGTATCTTAATATTTGGTAATCATAAGTAAAGCGCTGATAAAAATTACTGTGCCATAGTGACGCACAGACGTTTAATAGATGTGTATTAAATTGCCTCAGCTAAACCTCACAAACCCATATCCCTATTTCATAAACTCCGTACCAGACAATAAAGAAAGCATCTTTCTACCTTCTCCACTCATCCGCAACCCTCACTATACAGCAGACGGAACCCAATCAATAGCAACTCGTATGTGGAATTCTATACATTCGACATGTGAAGGTTTGAGTCCATTTCGCATTACCTGCTCCGTTGCGCTTGCATTCAAGGCCAGTGGTATATGCATTGGATGACGTCATGCGTTGTACGAGTAATTGAGATAGGGTAACTGTTTCATGGGTGTTTGAGACTATATATCTGTGTTCTACGAAGGAAGCAGTGGTCTAGTGCACTTATATATCGCTAGTAAGAGAATCTATAACCATTAAACTAGGCATAAATTCAGACTCTAGGCTGCTACCGACAATTTCCAGATGCATCATCATAAACAGGCTACTGCAGATCACTACAAGGTCTCTTCAATTGCACGCCTTTTAACCCGATTTTCGGGTCTCATTCAATTGCTGCCAGCCACTTTGAATGCCCATATGAGAAATCCCAACACTTTTCCCGAACCAGACATTAAAATCCAAGACTCCACGTACAAGTAGTACTGCTTATAACCACTGGAGCAACGAGGTAGCTGAAAACTATTCTAGCGTGTAACCATCCACTACTCAACAGTTCCTCCGTTATTTCCAAACTTCGCAATTTTGCTTTAGTTTGCCGATCTGATTATCCTATAAATAATGACCGACCGGCATTAGGAAAGCAAGGAATGGGTTATATTTAGGAATCCTGCGGGGCATTTTGACAGTTCAATAATATTCTTTGATGTCTGGTGAAGCCGTACGGAGGACGGGCCTGAGCAGTTATGTTGCGATGTGTGCCGGGGACGATGCGCCAAATGTTGTTGTGTTGGGAGTTTGGTCGTGGAGGGTGTTCAGATCAGTCTCCCTTTGGCGCAGCATCGTTGGTCGTGTTGTTAGGTTTAACATTGCATCACCTCGCTCAACTGCCGTCTTCCTTCCTATTCGCTCAGTTTTCCTGAGTGAATAGGCTCTTAATAAACTAGCGCGCTTTACCATCAACGATCGTATCACTGCTTACCATCAGGCGGAATTACGGTCAAGCGCTAGTAAAAAATGCGTTATTTTCATTGTTGTACATCGGCAATATTCTTCTAAATGATTCAGATTAGAATATAATATCCTATATAAAGAAGATGAGAGAAGGAAGAGGTTAAAAGCATAGTTTTGGTGTGATTTTAATAGTGTGAATCCGATCACCTATAGGTGTGACTTACAAAACGCATAAATTAGCACAAAAACGCATCCCAAAACATTTACTTATAGCTGGTAGTTTTAAAACAAACAAGCTGCCTAAAAACGGCTTTTACAAACACATTTAGGTACAACTTCGACACTATACAGAGTAAACACAAAAACCAAATCAGGGTGAACCGGCTTTCGTCATAAGTAAATATTTGGAGAGTTCTAGGCATAACAAATATGGGGAAACAGGTGGCGATGAGCGATTACTACGCTAAGAACTTTTATTTCTAATATACACCTGTTCTGCTTACAAAACAACGTGCTAAAGTTGGTCGAAGTTTCGAAGGTAATCTGTCTAGAAATCGTTTTAAAAACGGCAGCTTATGGCAGGTCCGTTAAGGAATGGCACGTGTTATGCGATATGACGCAATGACAAAACACACCAACATTTTATGAATGAGAATTTGAATACATTTAGTTTAAAGTTCCGCACACTGTGCCATAAGATGCAGAGTCGTAAGCACAACAGGCTTATCGCAGGCTTTCGCTTTATCGCAAAGCGTCCCAACCCGACGACAATGGTCTCTAACAGGAAAATAAGAAAGAACATAAAATGTGATTCATATAGAGAGGCACACAATATTCACTGTAAAACAAAAATAAACTATTTAACGTCAATAAATAATAAATATACGGAAAATTTTCTAAGATCAGCATACTTTTTTTTTACGAGTGGAAATGCCTTTACGCACCATACCCGTCGCTAGCTAGGCGACGAGCGTGTGTGGGACTCGCCCGGCCGAAGTCGAGAATACCCACTAAAACCACTCGGTTACAATCGGGCCCTGCGTTGAGAGTGACACGGGATCGGCCCGGAGGCCTAATCACCGTGCCACTCACTCTCAGGGCTTACCGGCCTCGTAAGGCCGGTTTCCGCGCCAAAGGAGACGGGGGTACGTCCCCCGCCTTCTTCGCCCCGCCCGTCTACGCCGGAGGGGAGCGGCAAGAGCATCCTCTTCCCGCTCCCTCTCCACAGCCTCCTTCTGCAAGAGGACGGTCTCGCAGAAAGGGGCGGCAGCCTCCCCATGCACTCTCGCTTTCAACCATGGCTCGCACCATGGTTGCCAGGGAGTGGAAGATCAGCATACTTAGTGACATTTTTATTATTTTGCATTGATGGTATTTTATTTTGGCTAACTGGCATATGTTAAATAATTTCTTTGATTTTATGTTTTCTTGTGTTCATTACTATACATAGTTTTGTATAAAATCATTTTTTTTATGAACAGACAGCTGTGCTGCTGGGGAGTTTGTGCCGCCACTTCTTACCAACTAAAGCACCAGGGAGTGACGATGGCCGGATGTTTTGGGGTGACTGTCGCATGCAATACTGAAAATGTACTGATTAAAAAAGTGCTGATTCTCAGCGTAATTTGAATAAATGAGTTCTGATTTTGATTTTTAACTTATGCTGAACTTAAAAAATTTAGCGAGAGGCAAGACAAACAGTGCCTGAAGTTTCCAACTGGACCCTATATTGTGAGGGTAGTAAATCGGTCAGCTTTTTGTCGTCGAGCTGTCGCCGCGTTTCGCATAGGGTTAAGTAAGAATAAAGGAATCCTTACGAAATCGAAGCCCCTGATCAAATTCGATAATAGCAGCTAATATATTGTTGGCAACACCGGCTACGTCTATGGAGAGTGGGGCTCGGCGTGTGGCATCAGAATAGCCGGCCTATTCCGCTCCAGCCGCCGACCGCGCTAAACTTGAGTCGATTAATTGAGTTGTTTAACTTCTTTATAATTATAGTCACCATTAATATCAACCGCTTCATTATATTCTATCCGCCCTGGTACGTATCGGAAATAGTTAATAAGATATTTTTAAGTCTTCTTCAGAATCACTTGCGTTTCGAGTTACGGGTGGTTGTTGAAAGTACTTTGTGTAACGATGGGCGTGATTGTCAGAGGAACCAACTGTGACCAAATGATGTGTCGTTTATATTCTTAAATCAAAGTCAAATTGTTTATTCCAAGTAGGCCATGAGATTCCATAAATACATTTTGATCGCGTAGTGATTGCACTACTGCTGATTTTTTATGAGTTCCGCACCCAAAGGGTGAAAACAGGACTCTATTAATAAGATTCCACTGTCTTCTGTCCGTCTTTCTCTCTATGTGTGTCTGTTTGTCTGTCTATCACCAGGTTGAATCGCTTAAACCATTACATCTGGATATTCGAAACTTACCCATTAAACGATCTAAAAACTATATAAAGGCCAAATTTTGCAAAAAAGGGGTATTACAAAATCACAAATTACACTGGTTAACAAATTTTAAGGTTTTGTTAATCCATGAAATGAGTTGTGCTAATTGCGAAAGAATACCTCTAAACATACATTTTGATGTAAGTTTTAAGGTCGAGTTAGCTCGCGTTTTTTGTGGAATCAAATAAAAATGTTTTGACTTAAGATAACATTATATTCATAAATCACATATTATAAAATTTAAAAATGAGTTAATATATTGCTTTTCCGTTTATAAGTAATATGTACAGCCTCTCTCTTCAACGTCCAGCAGTAGTCTGCTAACATAGCAGGACTCCATTTGCCCTGGTATCGCTCTTCCATGCCTGAAATATCCTGGTGAAAACTTCACCATGTTCGTCGCTAACATCTCCCATATTTTCAGGACAAACGTCCAAATGTGAGTCGAGAATATGTATTTTGAGGGACATTTTGCAACCGAGAGCGTACAATGCTTGGATCATATTCTTAACCAGGTTTTCATAGTCTTCAGATTTTTTTTTACCCACGAAATTTTGAAAAACTTTTATCATGGATGTCCAGGCCTGTTTTTCCTTGCTATTCAATGTACTTTCAAAAGTCTTATCATTCATTAATTCTCTTATTTGAGGTCCTATGAAAATTCCTTCTTTTAACTTGGCATCTGTCATTTTTGTAAACTTTTTTTTTAAAGTCGAAACTTGCGAGAGTGCGGCGAACGCAATACAAGATTAAACTTGTATAGCTCGATAACGCGAGCTAAGACACTTGTAATATTATAAACTGATGATTAGTATTCACCAAGTACTGCCTATTTTGGTATTTCATCATTCATGGGCAAAACCATTGTTAACCAGTGTTATTTAGAAGACATAAAAGCTTGGGACTGAGCTGCTCGCTCTGTTAAGCATTGTTATTAAGCAATATGCGTAATTATATAGTAACTTATTGTAAACATTTTCATTTTTAATGTCTGGACTTGAAAAAAGACGATGATCCCTGAGTTTGTTTCGGCTATTTCTTCTCAGAGGTTATCAGTTAGGAAATGCCGGCTTCAACTAGTTAAAAAAAAACATATGGCGTGTAAAAGTGATCGGTGATACTAATTGCTTAATAAACGATTTCATTTCATTTCATTTTGAAACAGCTGAAATTCGCAGATGATGTATTTCTGATGCCGCTATAACAACGCCTGTCATTTTATACAGTATGTTAAGAAAACCCTGTCCGACCCATAAGGATAATAAAGGTTAGGTAAAAACATGACCAAATATAATATAAAATTTTACGTAATCATCATAGTACCAATACAAATGAATTTTGAAATAATCTTTTTTTCCCGCGAATTAATTCCAACTTCCCCGAATATTTGGTATTTTTTTAAAAAGTGACAACACCGGTATTATTATGAGCAAATAGCGATGCGACCACGTGCCGCGTGCCCTGCCGCCCGCCGCCCGCGGAAGGGTGAACGCACGCATTAAGTTACCACTTTTTGCGAAATAATATTTATTTTTTTAGGGGGATTTTTTTTTTAAGTTTAGCCCTGTTTTGTATCCATTAGTGGAATCAGTTATCGATACCTAACAACACCTTCACGGGTCGGACAGGTTTTTATTAACATACTGTATATACTCGTTACTGTTGTATAAAAAAGAGGCTTGGAGGGAAAAAGATGGCACAATATAAACTAAAGGAAAACAAATCTCGTTGTTTCGTCAAATCCTAAAACCCGTGCGAAGCAAAGGCGGGTCGCTAGTTTGAGATTTAATAAGCATTTATAAAGGTTAAGTGGAAATGATGGACCGTTGGATCAGTCCCTATTCCCAACCCGACAGTATATGGGTAGTTTACAGGCTGTGTTTATAGGTCACGAGAATAATAATTCTAAGCTTTCACCTTTCATAAAATATTATTATTAAATTATATTGTCAGTATTCCCTAAGGGCGAGCCCATATCGTCGAAGATGTATTAAGTCCACTTAAATAGAAGGCCAGCTTATTTCCTATAAATATTTATCTTTATCCTGAATTTCTAGTACGGGTATTAAAAAAGCAACCTTATTCCGTTTCATTTAAGAAAGAATTAGAGCCAAGGAAATTACAAAGCTCTAGGGCTTGCAATACATATGTATATTATGTTTATACGTATTGTTACGAATGCACCTTATGTCGAGGGCATAAGGTTCAATATCGCGTGACATGCAGTGCGTAACTTTTAAGCTCTGTAACTCGAGATCTAGACATTATCTAGGGGTAATATAAAAACGCATTCCTAGACTTAAGGTGGCCTATCGAATGGTACAGGTTTCATCAATTTTGTCAACTAAGTGACGACATCGAAATTTCTAGAAGCCCGTTTCCGGGAATTACCGTAGGTACTTACCGAATGTACTCGAAGTTATGCGCTACTATTATTACGTCTAGACGACTCTGGAATGTTCGATCAGCTGGACTATATATAGCGCCGTGACGCCGGCGCCGAGTCAGTCTACACTTGACTACCGATACGAAAACAGCGACACTTAAGAAGCGATCTTTGAGAATACCTACTGCGACAACTGTAACGAGAACTGTGAGTACTACGTGAAGTAACATTTGTAGTGTTATTGTGTGTTTACGACACGGACTTCGTGGACGTAAGGGAAGACTTCGGTGCAACATCAGCAACATTCTACTTGTCATTGCCTACAATCGACTGTATCTCGTTGCCAATAAACTTCGAAACCCTTAACCGGCGTTTTAGTACCCCACGCCCGTAACAATTGGTGTCAGAAGTGGGATGCCGGTCACGCCAAGGGAAGACGAAAGAGTTCGCACGCGACGACAAGCAGCGATGGATTTGGCGCGTCAAGAGGAAGCATCGCTTGGTGTCCCTGTACCCGTAGAAGAAGCGGCCGTCGTACCACCGACAAATGTAAGTGCGCCCACTACCACCACTATTTCCGGCAGTAGCGGATTCGATATATCGGCGTTACTAGCACAAATAAAAAACATAGTAGCAGAATCCCAGGCAGAAACCCAGGCAAAAATAGAACAATCTCAAGCAGAAACCCAGGCACAAATTAAAAGTGTAGCAGAATCCCAGTCAAAATCCCAGCAACTAGTATTGGAACTAAACGAAAAGTGGGAAAAAACCAAAGAAGAGGTCAACGAGCTTAAAATAAGAACAGTACAACAAGATACGCGCATAGACCAGCAAGATGCTCGTATAGACAATCATGATGCGCGTTTCAAGAAACTAGACAATACCATCATGGAGTTTGGGAAAGAAATAGAATTTTTGCATGAGAAGGTACAAAGAGGAGGTATTAAAGGTGTACCTGTACCCAGCGCTTTGCCGGCGTTCCAAGTCCCTCATTTTGACGGAACAACATCATGGGTGGCCTTCCGTCTACAATTCGAAAAGGTTGCAAAAGGCAACAACTGGGACGACGATCAAGCGGTAACCGCTCTTACGCTTGCTCTGCGTGGTGATGCGGTACAAATTCTCGAAAACATTTCCGGCGATTGTAATACCCTAGCCTGTTTGTTGGAAGCGTTAGAGTCTAGATACGGGGAGAAACACCTCGAACATGTCTACAGGGCTCAACTCCGCGACCGCACACAGAAGAGCAATGAGAGTCTGCAACAGTGGGCAACGGAAATAGAACGTCTGGTTCGGAAGGCGTATGCATCAACACCGGGACTGATTGACGCTACTACTCTGCGATTCTTTACTGATGGGATTCGAGATGCAGAAGTCAGAGCTGCAGTACGTCTGGGTCACCATCAGACCCTGAAAGCAGCCTTGACGCATGCTCTGGAGGTGGAAGCAGTACGCCATGATGTCCAACAACACGACCGTGTTCGTGAAGTAACCGTACAAATAAAAGCCCGACAAGGACCAACTTGTTATGAGTGCGGCGAAAAGGGGCACATTCGAATTGATTGTCCCAGGAAGGCTAAGGGAAGAAGTGCTTCTTGGACAAGTAAAGACGCAGAGGTGTTGCTGTGGCGCAAGCGCGACGCCAAGGTCGAGCCCGAGCGCCCGAGCGAGCGCGTCGATTGGCGCGAGCGGAGCGATCGGAGTGGGCACCGTGAGCGACCCGCTGAACGAGAGCGGGTACGTGTCAAGGACCGGGAACGCGAACGTTCCGGCAAGCGAGAACAAGAGCGCGAGCGGTCGCGCGGAAAGTCGTGGAGTGCGGCGGAAGCAAGGCGGGACAAGGAAGTCGAGGACGAGGCGCGTAAGAAGAAGCGCCTCGAGAAAAAGGCAAAACGAAAAGTCCGCCGCCGCCAGATTACTTCAGGTAGTACGGACCGAGGTGAAGAACGCAAACAGGAAAAGACAGAGAACGTGAGGATTATCCAGGTGAACACGTTGGACGAGGACTGGAATAATCAGTCATTGGAAAATGCACAGAAGGAAGATAGCGTCTTGAGGACAGTAATCGAATGGAAGAAAAGTGGCCAGCGGCCCCCTTGGAGTGAAATATCAGCGCTTAGCCCTACAGCAAAAAGTTACTGGGCTCAATGGAACAGCCTGATAATTGATAACGGAGTTCTCAAGAGGAAATGGGAATCACCCAGTGGACAGGAGATCACCTTACAGATAGTTGTCCCCTGCGATAAAGTCGCAACAGTGCTAAAGCAGGTGCACGACGGAGTATCCGGAGGACATCTAGGAGTGAAGAAAACCCTGGAAAAGGTGAGAAAAAGATTTTATTGGGTGCATTGCCGCGAAGACGTAGAGGACTGGTGTAGGAAATGTGTAGCCTGCTCCTCAGTAAAAGGACCGCAAACGAGAGCCAGAGGTCGACTGAAAGTGTATAATGTTGGTGCGCCATGGGAAAGAGTTGCTGTCGATATAGCTGGGCCATTCCCTATCACTGAAGAAGGGAATAGGTATATCATCGTCATGCAAGACTATTTCAGCAAATGGCCAGAAGCTTTTGCAGTACCTAACCAAGAAGCTCATACAGTCGCCAAAAAGCTAGTTCACGAGGTGTTCTGTCGATTTGGCGTACCCTTGGAGTTACACTCTGACCAGGGTAGAAACTTCGAGTCTTCACTGTTCCGAGAGGTTTGCCAACTACTTGGGATACATAAGACTCGTACAACACCATATCACCCTCAGTCAGATGGAATGGTCGAAAGATTCAACCAGACGCTAGAGAATCATTTGGCCAAAGTAGTGGAAGAACACCAGAGGGATTGGGACCAATATATTCCACTCTTCTTAATGTCATACCGCTCTGCAACACATGACAGCACAAATTGTACACCGGCGAAAGTCAACTTCGGCCGAGAGATTAGACTACCCATAGATGCACTTACCGGAACACCCCCCGATACCCCTATCCTAGCTGTCGACTATGTGGCCGACCTGCGGCGTAAGCTCGATAGAATACATGAGCTAGTGAGAGAGAGCGGTCTGAAAACCAGCGAGAAAATGAAGATCCGATACGACCGCAAGGCTAACGTGCCCGGCTTTGAAGAGGGAACTTTGGTATGGTTACATAATCCCATTAGGAGAAAAGGAAAGAGTCCGAAATTTCAAGCCAAATGGGAGGGTCCGTACACGATAATGACCAGGATAAACGATGTCACCTACCGGATAAGGAAAGGACCTAGAGGGAAGCTGAAGATCGTACACGTAGACCGCCTAGCTCGCTATTATGGATCAAATCATGCTCGGGACGAGCACGACTAAGAAGGGGGCAATGTTACGAATGCACCTTATGTCGAGGGCATAAGGTTCAATATCGCGTGACATGCAGTGCGTAACTTTTAAGCTCTGTAACTCGAGATCTAGACATTATCTAGGGGTAATATAAAAACGCATTCCTAGACTTAAGGTGGCCTATCGAATGGTACAGGTTTCATCAATTTTGTCAACTAAGTGACGACATCGAAATTTCTAGAAGCCCGTTTCCGGGAATTACCGTAGGTACTTACCGAATGTACTCGAAGTTATGCGCTACTATTATTACGTCTAGACGACTCTGGAATGTTCGATCAGCTGGACTATATATAGCGCCGTGACGCCGGCGCCGAGTCAGTCTACACTTGACTACCGATACGAAAACAGCGACACTTAAGAAGCGATCTTTGAGAATACCTACTGCGACAACTGTAACGAGAACTGTGAGTACTACGTGAAGTAACATTTGTAGTGTTATTGTGTGTTTACGACACGGACTTCGTGGACGTAAGGGAAGACTTCGATGCAACATCAGCAACATTCTACTTGTCATTGCCTACAATCGACTGTACCTTCGTTGCCAATAAATTTCGAAACCCTTAACCGGCGTTTTAGTACCCCTAGCCCGTAACAGTATATAAGGTCTTCAATAACATTCGCCTGGAGTTATAGACTAGACTCAACATCGAAAAGGTGTCTCTGACATCGTAACGCAAACTTCGCGAAAAGGCTACACCGATACCACTAACAAAATTATGATAGTCATTTATGTCGTTAATGAGCGGTTACAGAAATAACAGTGTTTAAAAATAAGTGTCGGCTCGGCCTTTCAACGTTGCAAGCGTGTCGCCGTGCGTGTTTATAGGTATGACGTTGACCCCTGATGCGAATTCTATTAAATCAGCTGATAGGGTACTTTTTCTAGTATTGTTCATGTAGCGTTTTTTTGTGTAATTAACTTTAAAATCTTATTGGGTTATAAAAGTATAACAATTATGAACGGTCTAAACCTAAAGTGAAAAAAACTGCATAATATTTTTTTTTAATCGGGAAAAAGCCGACGCAAAATTCCACCACTGGGGGTTTAGAATCATGTACTGGATCCATGGTACTCGTTTGTGCATCGATGTCAGATACACCCTTTATACTTAATAACATCGAAATGTGTTACGAAGTAATACATTTAGGCAGATTGAAGTACTTCTATTATAATTATGAGACTCGATGACTTGTTCACAAACTAAACTAAATTTAAGTGCATCTTTTTCTTTCTATTTCATTAAGAAAAGGATAGAAGATAACATTTTAGTATTATCCTGTCAAATTAAAATACTCCATAGACAGTTTAGACGTATCTTGTAGAATTGTATCTTCTGTCCTTACATGTTAGGTTAGATTAGTCAGTGTTAGGTATCAATCTACCCTAACGCTAGAACTCTCTTGGAAAGGGAGACACTTTAAATCTATTTTAATAAGCAGTATTTACACAAAGAGAAGTGCTGAACAGGAAAATCTACGCCCCCAAAACTCAGGCCCGTTACCATGGGGCCACTATTCCTCTTAAAGAAGAAAGAAAGATAATAGATGTCTTTAGTACAGCCTAAAATACGCACAAAATAAGAGATACATCACATCAAAACAAAACAAAAAAACAAATAAAGCGTCCGATGAATTTAACAGGACTGAAAAAAATGTTTAGAAGTTTTTAAACTAAAACTCAATTGCACCACCAAAACATAACCATTCAATCCAGGATCTACTGTCAACAAGAAGACAATTTCGCACCTGTTTTAGTACATGGTCGCATAAAATAAACATGGAAGCAATTCCAATGATCTGGACCGTAGGCTGTAGTTTCGGTAACGTTTGATGGTTAAACTAGGTTTCAGGATACCCAGGAGGAGAATTTGTAAGAGGAAGTTTGGAAGACTTGTTTGGGTACAGGTTTAAATTCCGTACGTGTAAATTGTAAATGATCTGAAAGATTTATGGGTTGGCTGTGGATTTTGTCTTTTGCAAAGCTAGCTCGCCACCGACTTGTAGAACCATGATAAAATAAAATTATTTTTTCCTTTTAAGTGTTTTTTTGAAGTCGGTTTCTATTTTTGGTTAAAAAGTGTTTATGACATGCTTTTCAGTGTCTTAGTCGTATTACAATTTGCATTCGTTAATAGGTCATTCATTAAACACCTACAAGCTTTTGACGGCCGCGAATCGTAATTATAATTCTCTCGGTGCAAGGCCATAACACCGGTCGCCGGAAGAAGTTACCACCCACCAGACAATGCCAAGCGATTTGTCGTGTTCCGGCATGATGTCTGATGAAGCCGTACGGAGGACGGGTCTGAGCAGTTGTGTTGCGATGTGTGCCGGGTACGATGCACCAAATGTTGTTGTGTTGGGAGTTTGGTCGTGGAGGGTCTTCAGATCAATCTCCCTTTGGCGCAACATCGTTGGTCGTGTTGTTGGGTTTAACATTGCATCACCTCGTTCAACTGCCGTCTTCCTTCCTATTCACTAAGTTTTTTTTAAGTGAATGGGCTTAATAAACTAGTGCGCTTTACCATCAACGACTGCATCACTGCTTACCATCAGGCGGGATTGCAGTCAAGCGCTAGTTTATAATTAATAAAAAAAAGATTTACAACAATAACGGGAATAACAAGTGTCTTGGTTTACTTTCGCGTCTTCTTACACCCGTCAAGTGCGTACTGATAACAAACAGAGTATCACGTTTACCATCACACAAACTTTTGCGACTTCTACCACGAAGAGGGAGGAATTTATCCCAGGGGAACGTACTAACGGAGTAAAAAGTATCCTATGTTGATTCAGGTTATAAAAGATGTAAAATTTTATCCTAATCTTGAGCCGTTTTAAAGTGATTGATTAACAAACACACATTTAAATGTTCAAACAATGATTTATGATGTTTTATATATAGGAGAAAAGAAAGAAGGATTTCAACTAGTCACTCCCAATAACTTGTCTATCTAAGTCTAAAGACATTATTGCCAGAAGACAATGGCGAAACAACTGGAAGAGAGCATTACACGCCAGACACGACCTTCTGTAAACAAAGACGCCAGGGAAAAGAATCCGCCCGCAAAATAAAAATATTGAACGGTATCGAAGATTGCAAAAAGACGTATTTCGCCAACGAAGGCATTTCCACTTTACATTTTTGCATTTTCAGCGGTCAAATACTTGTCTGGAGTCACGCTCTTTCATTCAGTTCTGGTTGCAAAATTTAAAGCTTAAGGGGAAGCAAGTTTAGGGGAAGCCCACGAAATTTAAATTTTCAATCCAATAGAAGTTTATATAATCTTATTATGTGAATATTTCATGAAATATTTGATTACATGAACTTAGATTTTAATTATTAAAATTCTGTAAAGTGCACAGTTCTTACGATCGCGAATTATATATTATTTTGTTTAACATACAACATGACTTGATCTGAAATTACAAAATACATAAGAAAATATGAATTTCGCGAGCTACCCTGATCTCTCATTCTTTAAGGCTGAGTTTCAAGCATATTGTTTTATGATAGTTGCACAGTAGAAGGAGCATTGGTAGACAAATAAACAAACCTTTTTTGCAGTCCGTTCTAGCGATTTTGATTTCTATTCCTTAGACATAAGGATGGCATCAAAAGAAAATACATAAGTGGTTAGTTACACTGCCAACTATTTACTGCAGATACCATTTTTCATGCCACCAGTCAAAATCGGCGAAAGGACTGTACAAAATGTTTACTTAAACAGCTAATCTTATTCAGAATGGAGTATCAGCGACAAGTTTTATGACATGTATATTGTACAGCATTGAAGTTTACGACAACTCTAGCCGCCGAAACACGTTCCAACATCACTATCTGATTCAAAACTCCATTCTAAAGCCACAAACTACAAACAGCCGGCTTTCACAAACAAATAGCAACCAAATCCAACTTACAAAGACGACTTACGACTTCTAAAACTCCATATATCACCTTTTACAGCCGAACCGAAATCTTTGCGAAGTTCAAGGAACCAAGTAAGTGCTCAAACTGGAGATGTAGGGCTATTAGCCTTGACCTCTGACGTTACGTGCGTTCCTTGGAAACATAAAATTAGGACCATAAATGCCACTTTGCCAAGCTTATAAGAACTTAGATCCGACTGACCTATAAAGATCACGTGTGAAAACATAGTCCTCCTTTTTGGGTTTGTCGCGGTCTGGTAAAACACGTGAGGTATCTTAGAACTTATTTATAGCTTTTTAGCTGGAGGATTAAGGACCTAAACGATGATTCACGTAATGTAAAACGTTCAAAATATAATCGCGTCTAGGAAAATTAGACGTACCTAATTTTGACAGTTTGAGACTGACTGGGAACGTTCCTTGTATTGCGTGAATTTAAAGTATTAAGAAAACATTATAAAATTTTAAGTAAATATAGTTTTCATTTCTCATACTCAGAAAGTAGTGTTGTTTTAATCTGTTTATTGGGTGGAAAATGATGCTTCCCTTTCTGCAGAGGAAAAAATCATACAAATTACTTCCCATCTAAGGGCCGGAATGAACTTTAAAAATAGAACTGCTGTGAGCGGCGAAGAGATTCATGAAAAAATGTGTGTTTGTGTCCATATGAGTTTCTAAATAGCCAGTGTGAACTTAGCGCAAACTTCTTTGAGCAGAATAAGCCACGACGATTATGTCGAGTTCCGTATTTAAAAATAAAAATTCGACATAAATTGGCGGAATACTTTTTTTTTAAATATAAGTTATAAACTAGCGCTTTACCGCAATCGTGCGCTAGTTTATTAAAAGCCCATTCACTCTAGCCTTGAAGACACTTAAATTGTAGTGTGACGGAAACACCGCCGCTGGCAAATTGTTCCAGTCCCTCGCTGTACGCGGTACGCGGCGATAAAAGAGGAAGCGAAACGCTTCGTCCGGATCGTAGTGTGTTAACAACGTAAGTGTGGAAAGTTGCCGTACGACGGGTCGGGACGGGTAGATGGGGGAATTAAATCATGCAATTCTCTTGCACACTCACCAGACTGCATCCTATACAAGATTAAAAGGCTGGCTACGAGTAGTATTCTATTTTATTTTTATTTATGGCAAGTGGAGGCGATGTCGACTATTCTGCCAATGTCAAAAGTGGAGGCGGGATACTAATCTGTTATGTATCTGTGACAAAATTCAACAAAATAGTTTAAATAAACAACTAGTTGTATTTTCCTCATATATGTAATGGGAAGTAGGGTGTTTAGCACTGGTAAAAGAATCAATGCCTACTCAGACTATAGCTTAGCCTAAAATTGATTCTTTCGAGCCTAGGCTAACAATCTTCTATTCCATGCCAACAGTCTGCTCAGTGACGTGGCTTCAGTACTAAATGTGTCCTGGCCTGAATGTAAAGACATAAAATACAAGACTATACTCCTTACTTACTCCAATCGGCACTTATTCCGATTGGTGTGAGATAGGCGCAGGATGTCTTTTTGTATACATCTCGACCAGCCTACATTATTCAAACGCCCTTTCTTTAGTGCCGTCGAATCGTTGAGCTGCACGATTTTAAGTTTTCATATAATCTAACTAAGTACATGTACTTTGCATATGTAAGTACTTTCTAAGTATATCTTGGACACCAATCACTGTTTATAAGGTGAAGGACAACATCTTGAGGAAACCTGGACTTTAAGTCTGAAATCGCCAACCCGAATTGAGCAAGCGTGGTTATTAGTGGAACGAGAAAACGGTTGATGATGATAATAATTTGACTAAGATGTGTGGATTTTAAAAGATACCTCTGAGTTTATATCGGCCTTTCTAGTCAGACGGGAAGCTCTGATCATCTAGGTTTTATTTTCGACATTAGACCCGTTCCCGAAATTTTCTCGATAATATTCAATGCACATCATCATCGTCATTATTTTTTCCGTCCCACTGCTGGACACAGGCCTCCTCTCATACAGAGAAGGATTGAGCGTAATCACAGTTTTAACTTTATTATACGAACAGACGCTTCTTCAACTTAATACCCTGCCGAGGCGCTCCAAGAACCTCTCGCGTCGGTTTTTGCAAGAAAAATAATATTTTCATAGGACTACATTATATTTTAATCCTGGAGACTTCTATCCATAAACTTTTTGCTTACGAAATGATTCCGCTAACAAATTTTCAGAAGGAGTCCTTGTGTTGTTGCCTTTGTTTCTGGAATCAGAAACGTCGTCCCAAATAACAGTAAATCACAATTAGCGTGGTCCGTATTTTCAATTTTACCTTTTTAGTAAGTTGAAGACAGATCTTAATTAGTTTTCTCTCCTTAAAGCTATATTTTCTTGGATACTTTCAAGGTAACATTAAGATCATTGGGTTGTTGTTAGGATCCTAAAGGGGAAGCAACAGGGCCGGCCACAAAATTGAATTTTTTTTTTTTTTTGTAATTTTCAGGGAATTGTGCTGTAGTATCTTGATTAAAATATGAGTCATTACCGAAATAAATATGACTTCACTGAATTCATTGAACGATATATTAGGTAATAGTCATTACAGAATTAGAATCATTAAAATCATCAACACAACGAATTACTATTTCATTGAATATCAATCGATAACATGCGGCTGGTGAAGCCGTACGGAGGACGGGTCTGAGCAGATGTGTTGCGATGTGTGCCGGGTACGATGCGCCAAATGTTGTTATGTTGGAAGTTTGGTCGTGGAGGGTCTTCAGATCAATCTCCCTTTGGCGCTTGGCGCAGCATCGTTGGTCGTGTTTTGGGTTTAACATTACATCACCTCGCTCAACTGTCGTATTCCTTTCTATTCGCTCAGTTTTTCTGAGTGAATAAGCTCTTGATAAACTGGCGCGCTTTACCATCAACGATCGCATCACTGCTTGCCATCAGGTGGGATTGCGGTTAGGCGCTAGTTTATAATTATTAAAAAAAAAAAAAAAAAAACTAGAGGTCAGTAGCTAAATATGCTCTATGTAAAGAACAGGTATTGGGTTAAATCTGATAGTTTGAAAGCCGACTCCAATATAGTTTTAGAAAAAAAGTTAGGCAGATGTGTGTCACGATTATAAAAAAAAAAAAACATAAAGACATATTCACGATTATAATGATTATATTCAGTGTAACATATAAAATAATGGCACTCATTCCCTAATTCCCAAACTGAACTTTTAAGTGAGAATTTTTTTAGAGACGTGATTAACATGCCAACTAAACAGACTTAACTCGAAACGGTCTCCAAAGCCTGGAGCACAGGCGTAGAGTAGCCAGCCTTTCGGTCTTCTATAGGATGCATTCTGGTGAGTGTGCAAGGGAATTGCATGATTTAATTCCCCCATCTCCGTTCCATCATCGGACCACCCGTCGTACGGCGAGTTTCCACCCTTACGTTGTTGACACCACTGCGATCCGGACCAAGCGTTTTGCTTCCTCCTTTATACCGCGTACATCGAGGGACTGGAACAATTTGCCGGCGTCGGTGTTTCCGTCTCATTACAATTTGAGTGTCTTCAAGGCTAGAGTGAATAGGCTCTTAATAAACTAGCGCGCTTTACCACCAACGATCGCATCACTGCTTACCATCAGGCGGGCTTGCGGTCAAGCGCTGGTTTATAATATATATATATAAAAAAAAAATGCCAACTAAACAACTAAAATACGTCAATTTACGTCAGACGCTAACTAATTCAACAGGACTAAACAAACTTTTCTTCTGTCCTTTTTAATTAAATAGAAGAAAAATAAGCATCGAAATAAAGTTTAGTTCAAGTTTGTGAATAAGGGAGCGCCGCCACAGACCTAAAACAGCAAAAAAAAAACAACCTTTATTAGTTTTCTAGGGCTATTATTTTAAACGTTCAAAGTATAATACCTTTTAACTGGGTTTTCCTAAGGATTCTTTATAGTATCTTAGCGATCATGGAGAAGGGAAACGTGCTTTATCACGGTTTAAGGTTAGTTGGAAAAAAAAACTGTTTTATGGATCCGATGAATATAATTCGCTTTGTCAGGTGTTTTAAGTTTTCTCCTGTATTTTATTTATAGGGTTTAAAATGTAGATGATTATGTGCCTGCAGCATATTTCATTGTGCTATTGCGTGAAAGTGCTATTGTTAGTGCTATTGCTGTGAATGAGGTTTTTAAAAGGAATTTCTCAGAAATAGCCTGGAGTTAGAGAAGTAGCTTGGGTGATAGTAATACTTAGAATATGAATTGGTAAATTATGAGTGTCATAAAAGTTCTCTGCGTAACCGTTTGAGGGACACGCGTCCCTACCCTTTAATTTTTACAATTTATTTTTATACAAGAAACAAAACAAAATTAATT
Organism: Sesamia inferens; assembly: GCA_037179545.1. Lineage (NCBI taxonomy): Eukaryota > Metazoa > Arthropoda > Insecta > Lepidoptera > Noctuidae > Sesamia > Sesamia inferens. The sequence continues at coordinate 5,513,513 of CM073935.1, read as the reverse complement.
TAATACAAATACTTCTTTAATTTCAAAGGAATTTCTTAAGTTACGTACTTCGTAAAAGGCAAAGTGTGAGACGGACTCGCATATGTAGGGTTTGTACTACCTTACAATAATAAATACTAAGATAAAGTCCATTCTAAATGTTCCTCTTTGATCTTACTTCAAGTTACACAAATATCAATTTATTTCAGTGGTAATAATGTTGATTTTTGAGTGACCAGCACTCTTGAAAATGTTTGTAGTTAAAGCGTAAACTAGCTTTTATTATGCCTACATAACAAAGGCTAGTTTACTTTAACTCCTAAGTTAAAGTAAATTTTTCATACATGTATCCATTTTAGACAATATTTTTTTATAATTAAGAACTAGTGTTTGACTGCAATCCCGCCTGGTGATAAGCAGCGATTAACAGTTGATGGTAAAGCGCGTTAGTTTATCGCTCAAAAAAACTGAGTTAATAGGAAGGAAGACGGCAGTTGTGCGAGGTGATGCAATGTTTAACCCAGAGACAGATTGATCTGGAGAAACCTCCACGACCAAACTCCCGACACAATAACATTTGGCGCATCGTACCCGGCACACATCGCTACACAACTGCTCAGATCCGTCCTTCGTACGGGTTCACCAGACATCATGCCGGAACACGACGAATCGCTTGGCGGCAAGACTTTGTCTAGTGGGTGGTAATTGCATATTACATAATTTTTAAACACGTTTTTTCTTTGCGGTTTTTCTTAAGGTTATGCCTTGGATCTCAAAGAGAGAAGACTGCTAGAGCGGGTGGCGGTGAATGATCTTTTCCATACGAAACAAACTTGGAAAATTGATAAAAGAATAGAACTGATCAATTATTATTGTTGTGAATTTAACGCTCAAATGTGCCTTTTACTACTGCACAATCTGAGAACTTGTCAAGTATTTAACTTTTACGGTTTAAGAGATACACAAGAAAAAGTAAAAGATACAAACGGACTGATGGACAGCGGAGTCTTAGAGGAAGGGTCCTGTGGGTGACATTTAGGTGGGTACAGAACCCTAAAAATCAAAAAGTACATCGCAAGAGCACGTTTTGCCAGATTACATTAACCGAAAGTTGAACAAATAAGTTATTTTACATTGTTACCAAAGGTTTTCTTGCGAGATTATTTCTGGTACTTTTAAAGGTGGTTTGACGCCTAAGTAATCTTTTTATTATGTTTTTGGAGTTAATAAAAAGACTTCTAGAATATTTTGTGGTGGCTAAAGTTCGCTTGCCTATTTCACGAAAAATGAACGTTGGCTTTTCTCTGGAATATGAATAACAAAATACTGGGTTGTCTTTTGTATTTTTTGGTAATAGCCCAAAAAAGTTTTTCGATAGTAGCAGAACATTGTTATACAATAAGTAACTAGCCCTTGCCCGCGTCTGCGCCCGGATGTGTATTTCTGGTTCCACTATAACTTCAAATACTAAAAACAGTGTGTACTTAATGGAACGAACCCTTCGAGTGTGCGAGTTCGACTCGCATTGGGTCGGTTTTTTTTTGCGGTAGGAAATTATCAATTGACATCTTCCGCTCTGGGCGTAAGGGAAGGGGGTGTCAGACTTTTACTGACTTACACCCACCCGTGTTTCTTCACTTGCCTGTACGCCAGAGCCACGGTTTCTTTTTTAATTAATCCGCAACCCTGACCCAGGAGGCATAGGTCTTCGTGGACCCCGTCACGATCTGCTGACATCTCTTCGAGGCGCGCGTGATACACATCGCGCCGCCGACTCGGGACTGGTCCTTACCAGGCGGCGAACTGCTCGCCGCCCGTTAGCCTCGAACCCGGGTCGAGTTCGGGCATTATAGAATAGAATACTCTTTATTGTGTACACCATATAAATTACAGACCATAAATACATATAAAAATTTAACGAATGGTGACGCAATGGGTGGTCTTATCGCTTAAAGTCATCTTTTACAGACAATATTTGGACGGAATACCAAGGAGAAGGAGAGAGAAATATTGTAGGTAGTGTACGGTGTACTATTTAGTTGAAAACGCTAAGTAGAATGGTTTATTTCTTTCGATTAGGAACGACCTTCACCCATCTGTTTATTGGATGAATCATATTTTATATCAAATTTATTGTATTAAATAATATATCGCGGGTGGGTTGGATAAGAAAATCTTGACCAAACAATAGTTTGATGAATGATGATGAACCACTAATAAGTGCAATTCACCAGGTCGTCGGTCCACCTTGTCGGGGGCCTACCCTCGCTACGTCATCCGGTGCGTGGTCGCTACTCGCTGACCCGTCGGCCCCATCGGGCATCGGTCCTACGGGCAATGTCCAATGGCCCACCGCCATTTAAGTGTTGCGATAATCAATTGTAGTGTGATCATTATTGATTAAAATTTGATAATGACATTCATTCAAAAGTGCACTTATGTGTTTATCGAAGAAATTTAATACCAATCGAAAGTATGAAGACTATAGAAAACCAAAGCGTTGGATTGGCTATTTGTTTCCTGGCATCGTAGCTGTTCGTTCTTTATTCTATCGTCTACTAAAATGTATTTATTCAAACTTCCCCAATCAAACTTGTACCTTAACGCTTTAGAGGTAGAGTTAAAAATCTATTTAAGAATTTTGACAGGTTGTAGTAGCTGTGTGTGCTGTCGTCCGTACCTTAAGCCATCAAAAATGAAACAGTATAATTGTAAATCGTAGCAATACAGCCTTGCATAGTGAGTTCGCGTGCCTGTTAGGGTAATTAACATTTTTGAAACAGCAGTTCCGTGATAATGCGATACGAGGTAATATTTTTGCTGTAAAACTTCTGTTAAACGTCATAGTTTGCTTTTAGTTGCGTTGGCATTTTGGATATGAAAATAAAAGGTTCATGCACGTTTTCAGTAAATGTCAGTTTTATAAGCTGGGTTTTATTTTGATTTGTGTGTCTGGCTTAATATGAAATACAGCGAGTTTTTATAATCCGCGTTAAACTTGCATACGTTTAGTAAAATTGTGTTTGATATATTAATTTGACCTCTTTCTAACCCTTCAAGGATTACAGGCGTGGTGTTATGGAACATCACTTACTATGAGTGGAGGCTAACTTTTTAATAGTTAGCTGACAATTTTTCAACAGTTCTTTCTAATCCTGTTATGCATACTTAGTCTATGTAATATATGATGTGTACGCAATATATGAAAATATATCTAATAGTGGTTTTGTTTCGTTTCTGAAACTCATCTCGAAATTATATTTATTCTTTAATCAATCATCATCATTATTTCAGCCAAAAGACGTCCACTGCTGGACATAAGCCTTCCCCAAGGATCTCCCCGCGACCAGGTCGTCGGTTCACTTTGTCGGGAGCAATCAATAGTCAAGTATGTATATTGAATTTAATCTCTAAGCCGTCCTAAAATTTGTTAAAAATATAACAGTAATATTTTTATCTACCTCTCTTTTGCCTGAAACAAAACTATTCACTTGACATAGATTTATTGAAAAACTGTATTTACTGAATTAGTGCGTAATTTGAATAAATTTTACTTTTATTTTAAAACCTTAAGCCATTACAAAGAATTGACTAAACATATTAAAGACCATAGGCAGACGATCGACGTAAAATTTTAAAATGGTCTTTATTAAGGTACAGATCTCTAAAAAAGACATAGGAAAATCTTCAGCCTAACATTTGCACAGTCAAATCCGCCGTGAGATAAAATCTTATATTGAAAACAAGATTATGAAAGTCTAATACACGCGTAACTTTCGAGTTTCAGATTATCATGTTCCGCCCGAAAGTTAGGATGATAAATATTACGTTTGCCTTGAGAAAATAGTCTCATAAAGCCTTTGTACAATATTAACTTTGCTTACCCCTGGGTACTCCCCTTAGTGCAAGCTGTCATAGATCTCGGATAAAAATCTGACAACCAATCTAAGGGGTATCGTGTTCAACGGAGAAGGCGGAACGCGTGAGGGGGGATCGAGCGGGAATCCCAGCGGCCTCACGCCTCTAGCCTCCGCAGGAGACGCCCTGGTCGGGAGACAACATCACACTCCTGGAAACCGTAGGCGCGGGCTTGTGGGCAGCTCGCCGCCAGGGAAGGACCAGGCCTGGGTCGACGGCACGCTGTGTTTCACGCACGCTTCAAAGAGATTTCTGCACATCGTGACGGGGTCCACGAAGACCGATGCCTGGGTCAGGGTTGCGGGTTTTCCCGGGCCACAGAAGACGCACCGGGCGCCGAGGAAGGGCGGATAACGCACTCTTCTGCCCCCCATGAATGGGTCCAGTGGCGAGGGATATGGGGAAGTCCCCGCCCCCTACCGATGAACCCCGAGGCGGGGGGCGCGCGCGAGTTTCGACGCGCGCCTCTGAGGCTATGCACGGCGTAGTTTAACACCCCACTACCCTGTGCAGGAGACGAGGCCCGGACATACCGGGCCAGCACGAGAGTGTGGGGCCGTGGAAGAATTTAGACTCCCGCGGCCCCACGCGCGCTCGTGATAGAAGAGACACCGGGGTGGTTTTAGTCAGTAAAAGTCTGACAGACCCCGTCGCCCACCCCAGGGCGGCGGACATCCTATGAGGATTTCCACCCCAGAAAAAAAAAGGGTTGTGGCCCTGCCAGGCAAGTGAAGGAACACGAGTGGGTTTTGGTCAATAAAAGTCTGATTCCGCTCCGCCCAGAGCGTGTCAATCATCAAATGACCTCTCATTTCATGATTTCACATCCACATCAATAAAATGGGTATCAAAAAAATGGTATAACTGTATTGCTAGATCCGTTTAAACGGGAAGCCTATCCCGAATTAATTTAGAAAAGGCTTGGGAAATGGATTTACTTTACTAACACCAATTTTCGTAAACGTTTAATTTTTATAAAATACACTGTTTTATATGTACTCCAGTTACTTAGAAAGATTTCCGGGAAAATTGTAAATTGGTGATTTATTCATTTCGATACGAGGCTGTGTTCTTTAGAATTTTCCGCGCCGTCATAAAAGAAAAATGGCGTCTCAATTTTTTTTTTGTCAAACACTTCTTTATGATTCATTTTTGAAAAAAAAAATCCTAAAATTTTATGAAGTAACCTCTTTTAATTACTATTCTAGACGATTACATACCTCGAATTGTTGTTAGTTGTTGATATAGAGATGGCTAGAAGTAAAGTTAAATACCTGGAAAAGAAAAACGTATTGTTAATTCATATTTTTTTTAAGCAATAATTTGCAGCGGTCCTGAGACTGACCGACAGAAGTGAAAACTCAAATCATAAAAAAACACAGAATACACAAAAAGTAAAAAATCAATCACGGGGTCGGGTCGGTCGCGCTCACGCAAATTTGTTACTTTTTCTCATGAAACAAAAGTGCTCAAGGTGACTAAAAAGTTGTTTAGTCTTATAGAATAGAAACTTTCATTCAGAAAGAAGGCATAAAAGCTGATAATAAATTTGCTGTAATATTAGTTTCTATTTTAAGATGAAATTTCAAAAAGCTATGGATTTTGTGCACTGTTTATAAGAAAAAAAATAACATTTGTTTGTTGAACAAGAATCAAACATTAGAAAGAAAAACGTTTATTTGCAGTAAACATAACACAAAATTTACAAAAAAAATAGTTGAGGTATTGTAACATTCATCACATCCACGCAAAATGGCTGTCGCTTATCATTATGCTGCGACCGTATGTAAAAATAGAGTCCAGCGCTGGTTTTTAGCGACAGCCGGCGTCGAGGTAAAGACGTCACCCGGTGCATTAAACAATTACTGGCAGTCGCTCTATGTATCAGTATTTTACATAGATTTTTTTGGTTAGGTTGGAAGCTGACCCTAACATAGCTATAACAGAGATAGTCTGAAAAATATGTATGTGTAGAAATACGACGAGCTTTGATGCCAAGGGATGCCCATTTGCGTAAACCCTCTGTGGAATAATTGCGGAACAAACTATAATAGGAATGGTCTTCATTTAATAGTTCAACAACACAGTTACAGTAAGAGTCAAAAGTGCACTACCACTTTTGAACTTATTGCTCAAACAATAAGTGTCAAAAGTGGTACTCCACTTTTGGACCCTTACTGTAAATAGCGAATTTATTAACATTATCAAGGAACATGAAGCAAGGGACCAGCAAAATTCTTCAAAAATACTGTTATTGATAACATATACCGCAATTAGGGTCCTTGTGCACCCAAATCTGTTTTATTATCCTTAAAGGATTCATCCATTTGAGGTAACAATCTATATCATCTTCACTTGACCAAGTCTGGAGTTTAAAAGAAACCTTTAAAGCTGAAAACCGCATGATATACAAGACAAAGTAAAGATTTCAAAACAGTCACCTGCGGCAGTTTGTCTGTGGATCAATAGCGCTCATTCCTGAAAGCACAGGAATAGGTAAACAGAGCGAATGGTTTACTCATACATGCATAATTTTAGTGTACTCAATATGAGCAATTGCCATAACATCGACTGCCGGCAGAAGTTACCACCCACCAGATAAAGTCTTGCCGCCAAACGATTCGTAGTGTTCCGGCATAAACATAAAATAACTTTATATACAATATATACTTTGGGAGCTTCTAATGTTGTACAAAGCACAGGTCCGCTCGTGTATGGCGTATTGCAGCCACATTTGGGCTGGTGCTGCAAAATGTCACCTGGCTACTTTGGATTCAGTGGAGAGTCCCCGGTGGTAGGCCATAACATCGGCCGCCGGCAGAAGTTACCACCCACCAGACAAAGGCTTGCCGCCAAGCGATTTGTTGTGTTCCGGCATGATGTCTGGTGAAGCCGTATAGAGGACGGGTCTGAGCAATTATGTGTTGCGATGTTGTAGAGCGTGTTGTTGAGTTTAACATTGCATCACCTCGCTCAACTGCCGTCTCCCTTCCTATTCACTAAGTTTTTTTTAGTGAATAGGCTAAATAAACTACCGCGTTTTACCATCAACGATTGCATCACTGCTTACCATCAGACGGGATTGCGGTCAAGCACTAGTTCATAATTATTAAAAAAAAACATTGGTCTCTGTTGGGTGTCAGTACTTTGATGAAACAAATGTTTGTACAGAAATGAAATAAGGAAGTTCTTGTATTCACTAAAGCTATTCTCCCAGAGTTACCACACTGGGCATGCTGATTGGAGACTGCAGAGCTAGGCAGAAATTTAGACATTTTAAATTTCTTTATGTAGTGGCAGGGACAGACTGGATGCCGAAGGCGGTGCCCACAATTTTGTGGCTCAGCCTGCGAAAGGCCTTTATCCTGCAGGGGACTAAAACATCTTCATAATTTGTAAGTTTTATTAAATAAATAAATATATTCGGACAAATCACACAGATTGAGCTAGCCCCAAAGTAAGTTCGAGACTTGTGTTATGGGATACTAACTCAACGATATTATATTTTATAATAGATACATATATAGATAAACATCCAAGACCCAGGCCAATCAGGAAAAGATCGTTTTCTATCATGACCTGGCCGGGGATCGAACCCGGGGCCTCCACGTCGCAGTCAGGCGTGTTGACCGCTGCGCCACGGAGACCGATTTATTCAATGCATGTATATTACACATTAAATCTTCTGGAATAAACTCTCTAACTTTTAATGAAAACCGCATCAAAGCCCGTTGAGTATTTCAGAAGAGCGATGTGGTCACAGGGGCAGTCACGAAAAACAACTTTAATTAGTAATGAGAATAAACATAGAACTAACTACGGCTAAACATGGCCTTCTTAATAAACGGAGAAGGAGGAAATTGTCAGAATAACCACCGACCACGCCTGACAAACAATGAAATTCGTCATCGCAGTTTGGTATTATTAGCCTTTATTACGGAAGTTACAACAGTCAAAACTATTTAGTTTTGTAAATGACTAGGGTAAGAAACAAGAGTGTAGTTTCAATAAAACTAGTGTTGCCCGAATTCAGTCTTGGTCTTGCAGTCTTGGTCTTGTTCTTGCGTTTTTGCAAGACCAAGACCAAGAACAAGACCGCGTATTTTTAGCAAGACCAAGACCAAGACTGACCGTGCAAGACTTGAGCAAGAACAAGACATAGCCTACAAGACTCTTGCGTCTTGCAGCTAGGACTTAGCGCTATTTCACTGAGTAGTTACATAGGTGTAACAGTTCGGTGTATAGGTAGGTACGCTTAGGAATTCTATGAGACGCAAAAAACTGTATCAAAGAATATGAAAAACTGGACCTATGCGCATTACGACTAATACCATAAACATAGCGAATAAAAAAATATCTATTAAAATCAAACTGAGTGCATGCATAGTTATTTAGTTTTAACCATCGGCACTTTGATAATGCGGCATCAAAGGTAGGTAGAAGTAAGTACAAATACTTCTCAAAGAAATTTGCCGCTTTTCGGAAGTACATGGTTATGATTAGGGTTGTTGAGGAAGTGATTAAGAGGTAGAGGAAGAGGAAGAGGAGATGTCAATCACAAATTTAGAGGATGCGGATGAGGATGAGGATATTTTTTGAGGAAGAGGATGCGGAAGAGGAAGCGGATGAGGAAGAGGATAATATGAATGTCTGGCGGATCCAACAGACACTGTCCTATGCACACACAAAAAATAATTGAAAGAAAGCATTCCAGTGGATCAAATTGTGAAACTAAACCATTCTCGAATCCCCTTGAACAAACAAAAAAAAGAATTATCAAAATCGGTCCAGCCCTTTAGGAAGAGTTCAGTGACATACATACATTTAGGAATTGAAAACAAAATAATAATGCATGTTTTATTTCACCATATAGCACTACACTTCGGTCTCATTTCGATTTTCGATGAAACAATGTTAAATTATTTTATTACGTTTGAGATGCGCACGCGCGTACACAAAGCAACGCTAAGTCAAGATAAAACAAGCAAGGCTCACCGTTCGCCCCGGCGCGGCGGCACGTCGTATCGTGTTGCCATGGATACGCGCATGCGCACTGAAATTCCTCTTAAATTTCTCTTAAATTTTGAGGAAGCGATAGCGGAAGAGGAATTTTTGATATTTATTTATTAGGATGCGGTAACGGTTGAGGAACTCAAAATATTGCGGAACTTCCGCATTATGAGGAAGCGGAAGAGGAATCCTCAACAACCCTAGTTATGATACACGCGCCGGCGGCTTCTTTTGAAATCTAAAACAATCGTTGCCGCCACACCGAAATCATAACATTTGACACTATTTGATTGCCGCCATAGGGCGTAGGTATACTCATGCAAAATAATTTCGAATTTTAAGAGTACCTACAGGTGTTCCAAAGAATAAATACGTTTCAAAGTGTTTAGAATGAAAATGAATACATTATACTGATCACGCAAGTAGTATTATGATTAGGATAAAATGGTAAGGATAGGTAGTAGATGTCATATTAATTCATTCTAGTAAGTATATATTATAATATTGATTACTTATGTGGTTTTAAACTAATTACTTAGGTACTATTATTGTACATTTAGTCATTATATTTCTTAAGTTTTTACAAGAAAAAATAGTAAGAAAAGTTATTGTAATTAATTTGTTTTTTTACATGTTTTAGCAAATGTAAGCTTATAAAACATAAATGTTTATTAAGAAACAGTTACTTCCATGGAAAACGACATATAGGTCAGTTGATTTTTCGAATTTCTTATCAAATCTTCAGTTATTTATTAATCTGCTTGATCTTTACTATGGCTATGTTAATTCAAGCACACAATGTTCCAATTCTAATACGTTTTTCTAAGATTTAAAGTAAACTTTAATAAATAGTAATAGACTAATAGGTAATTGCAAGACTTGCAAGACTCTTGCTGCAAGACCAAGACCAAGACCAAGACTGGGAGCGCAAGACCAAGACCAAGACCAAGACCAGGTGTATTGGCGCAAGACCAAGACCAAGACTGGCTAAGTCTCGTCTTGTTCTTGCATTTGGGCAACACTAAATAAAACACGACACTATTATCGGTATTAATATTATCTTCCCCGAATTTCGGGCCGGCTTTCGATCGAACTAGTTGTAGCTCAATTCCAATATTTTAGATCCCAACCTCTGGAGAACGAGGTCGGAGAGTTTCGGATTTTTACCTCACTAAAGCCACCCCGCTGATCATTATCCGCACATAGGGGAAGTCCCGGTTCCTCTTAAACACCCATTCTGGAACCGCCCTTGAGCAACGTCTGTAAAAGCACATCCCTGGAAAGACTGTAAAGGCGCCTCCCCTACGCCTCGCTGTGTACGGCAGCACGTCACCACCGTGCCACTGTCTTCCCTGGGGGCACTTGATGGGTACACAGAGTCCCCACTCCAAGCGCCCCGCGACTTCAAAGATCCACTTACCTTTTGTGGGTAATCGTGTCGTATTAGGCGCCAAGGCAGTTGGCTCCCCAACGCATCTCTCTCCGAGCAGGATCAATTCTCTCTCGATCCCGTTCGGGAACCTTCAAACCTATTGTAGTAAGTGGGTACCATGATACCTCTTAATAAGACTCATTGTCAGACTTTTGAGTTTCTGACTACTAGTTACAACTTACGCATCGTCAGAAACGAGTGGCAACGGTGGAAATGAGTGTCAAAGATATCCGAATCACAGCCGGGGCTTAGCGTCCTTTCAGAGACACGGAAGGATATCAAGCTTTCCAGATGCTTTCCGTGCCTCGGATACTAAACGGGTAATTTACACTAAATACAAAGAACTGCCTCGCGACACTGTGTCAAAAATAACACTCCCGAAAATTGGACCGGACTGCATCAAGGAACATAATTGCCGCGAACTACAATAAAAGGATACAAACAGAACAATTTCGGGACTCAGCATTTTTCTGGCCATCTATTTATTACCCATTGTGGCCATGGGTCATTGTTGGTGGCCATTGTTGTACAGATATTGTACCAATAACTCAGTTGGGCGGTTTAATATCTTTTGTCTGTGGTATGATCATAAAAATATGTGACACTAAGACACTTCGGTGCGGGTGTTGGGGTTGTTTTTGTGAGTTTGAGGCGAAAATAATGTAGTGAGGTTTATGAGGAAATATAATAGTAGCAATGAGAACTTGAGAGTTACTTTAACAGTCCTTTCGATGTTTGTTTTTACGTTTTATGTAATACAGACTGTAATCTCACAACTATGTGGAGGAATGAGCTGTTAAAACTATTCACACTCACATGCCTGCGTGAGTTTCTTTTTTAATAATTATAAACTAGCGCTTGACTACAATCCCGCCTGATGGTAAGCAGGGATGCAATCGTTGATGGTAAAGCGCACTAGTTTATTAAACCCATTCACTTAAAAAAACTTAGTGAATAGGAAGGAAGACGGCAGTTGAGCGAGGTGGTGCAATGTTAAACCAAATACCACCGATGCTAGTAGTGCTACCGAGTGCTACATAATTATTTTAATCCTCTTTTGTATTTTTATTTATTTAGGTTATACATTAAAACAAGTACCTATATGATAGAAGATAGATAGAATACTCTTTATTATGTACACCAAATAGATTACAGAACATAAATAAAAATATTTTACAAAGGGTGACACAATGGGCGGTCTTATCGCTAAGAGCGATCTTTTACAGACAACCTTTGGATGGAATTCTAAGAGGTAGGATAAAGAAATAGTGTAGGTAGTCTACAGTGTACTATTTACATAGATTATACAATAAATATATACGTTAAGTGCATCATACTAGTTTAAATAAATTTATACATCTAATTAATAAATATCATACAAGAGCACATTAAATATAATAATATGTTTAAAGAGATAGGAAGTGATGATTTAATAAGCGATAAGCGTGTGTTGGAAGAACCCGCTATTCTATAACTTAATAGTTATGGAGTAGCGGATTGTAAATGTACTTGTTAATATAATAAACAGCAATTTATTAAGTCTTCATTATTTTACCCATTTACATTACATGAGTATCGATAAGTCGAATAGAAAAGTCTGGGATCAAAAGCTTTCTTTCCAGCATTATTATTCCTTATACATATGTAGAAGTGAATAATAACGCCGCGTTGTGACGTCCTCCGTGGCGCAGCGGTCAACACGCCTGCCTGCGACGTGGAGGCCCCGGGTTCGATCCCGGCCAGGTCATGATGGAAAACGATCTTTTCCTGATTGGCCTGGGTCTTGAATGTTTATCTATATATGTATCTAATATAAAATATAGTATCGTTCAGTTAGTGTCCCATAACACAAGTCTCGAACTTACTTTGGGGAAAGTTCAATCTGTGTGATTTGTCCGTACTTTCACATTCAATGTATTTATATTTTTTTTTTAAGTAGAAAAAAATATAAATACATTTTTCGGACACACAGGAAATAGTCATCTTCAGTTATTTTATTCCCTTCTTTGTCATGTGTACCGACATCTTCTGAGCACGCTCTTTCCAGACGTAGTCCTCATTATTGCTTTCCAGCAGACAAGATCGAGGTCAAAAGCGGGCACCTCCAAACCGCCTTAAGAATAGTCAAGAACGTCTATTGAATATTAGCCACATTATTGAGAATCTGTTAAAAGTCATATAGTTATACTAAACAGCACCCAACATAGGAACAATAATATTCTCTGAATTATTTTGAAGAACATTGCTAACCCATTACTTCATATATTCTAAAAATCTGTTTGCTCAACAATAAAAATAACGCAATGAATGTTGTTACTATGAAAATTACTGATATATAATTAACTCTCAGTTCTAAATCAACGAATCAGTGGCTCTGATACACGTATTGTGCAATTTAATGCACCATTTAATACAAGCACTTACCAGTCTCGAGACAATGATGTTTACATACAAGTATGTATATCATAGTTGCTTCAACTTGGAGTGGACCTTTAAGTGGTGGACAGATTTGATCAGAAGTTCCGCTTATAATACAATGGATGGTTGAGGCAGGCTTGCCATATACTTGAAGAATGAATTTACTATTGCAGAACTATTATTTATTTATCATTTTAATAATAGATAGATTATTTTGTTTATGTTATGTGAATGAACGTTAGAGGCAATCATTGACTTCTTCTGCTTCTTCAGCCTATAGATGTCCACTGCTGGACAAAGGCCGCCCCCAAGGCTTTCCACGATGACCGGTCTTGTGCTGCCCGCATCCATCGTCTTCCAGCGACCTTCACCAGATCATCGGTCCACCTTGTTGGGGGCCTCCCTACGCTGCGTCTTCCAGTACGTTGTCGCCACTACAGAACCTTACGGCCATCGGTTCTACGAGCAATGTGCCCTGCCCACTGCCACTTAAGTTTAGCGACTCGAAGAGCCATGTCTGTGACTTTGGTTCTTCTATGGATCTCCTCATTTCTTTCTGATTCGATCACGCAGAGAAACTCCGAGCATAGCTCTTTCCATTGCCCTTTGTGTGACTCTGAGCCTTCGTATGATGCCCATTGTGAGGATCATTGACTATAGATTACATAATAGTTAACATTTTTCAATTTTGTTTAAAACCTGATACTTTTAGACGGACCCACACTGTCCTAGATATTGTTATTAAAAAATATTGTAAAAGATACCCGCTGGATTGGAGACTGAATATGTCTAAGTGTAGAACGCCCTACAATCAGACACTCACACGACTTTTAGGAGAAGGCTGAAGAAGGCACGTTTACTGCTGTAGATACATATTACCCTCTTTTATAAAGAAAGAAATTTTTTTATTCCGCACAAACAAAATGCACTTTACAACTAAATACCATAAAATTATAATAACAAAGAAAATACAGGAAAGAAAATAATAATAATAATATCACCAAAAGTCTCGTACTCTAACATGCAAGACTGCCAAACTATATACAAAGTTGATTTGATGTCAAAGCCAGGGTCATAGACCATAAACGATGTAAGTAATAAGTACTACGTACAACGTAGCTACTTACTACCTCCATGCCATAGGCATTAGACAGCACACATTATTTGACAATTCGATCCGCCTGTCATCCTATTTTTGGAGCCCACAAGAATAACACCTACTTGTGCCACATGCCTAGATAATATTTTTACTAACATAATACCAAGCCGCAAAGAAGTTGTAAATTTATTTGATTCTGATCACTGCGGACAAAGGATAACTATTCCAAACAATAGTAAAAAAGTGGCCAAAAAGGATATCACTGTTAACCCCAAAACTGAAAGCCGCTTGGAGGTTTTTAGATTTAATCTCATCAATAAAGTGCCAGTCTTATCCAGTTATGTTAATGCTGATCCTAATCATCTCTATGATAATTTTTTTAATATATATTGTAAGCAATTTGATTCCACCTTTGTTCCCAAGACTATCTCTATTAATAGTAATGCATCTTTCTCTGATTGGGCTACCATAGGTATTCATAAAAGTAGAACTCGGCTTTATGAACTGTACAATGAGAGGACTTATATTAACACTGTTGAATTTAATTTGTATGTTAGAAAATACTCAAAATTATTTAAACAAGTTTGCTATATGGCCAAGTCACGTTACCTGAGTTCAAAGATAAAAAACAGTAGTAATGTAATTAAAACGACTTGGAAAATTATTAATAGTGAAACGGGAAGGTCCAGTGATAGAAATACTGACTATAGCCTGACTGTTAATGGCAACATAATAAAATCAGACTCGCAAGTCGCTGAGGTGTTTGAAAATTTCTTTTCGGATATTCCTGTTTTAACTACTAAATCCCTAAACTCATCACCTTCTGTTGCTGAGTCTTTGCTTAAAGAAAATGTTAATGTTTGTAATTCGGAATTTCACTTTGAATATGTTACCAGTAAAGATATAATTAAAATCTTTCACACTCTAAATATAAAAAAGACTGCTGACCTATGGGGTCATTCGGTGGAAGTTGCGAAGTCTATTATTGATATTGTGGCACCCACTCTAGCGGTTATCTTTAATACTTGTATTGACTGTGGAGAGTTTCCTGATCTCATGAAAAATAGTAAGATAATACCTTTGTTTAAATCAGGCAGTACATCAGACCCCACAAATTATAGACCTATTTCTGTACTACCTACCTTTAGTAAAATTTTTGAGAAATTAATTTTAAACCAAATGCTAAGTTTTTTTAATAAACATAAATTACTACATAGCAAACAGTTCGGTTTTACAAGGGGTCGTTCAACTACTGATGCCGGTGTTGAACTTCTATGTCATATCTACAATGCATGGGAGGATAAATGCGATGCCTTGGGCATTTTTTGTGATTTGTCCAAGGCATTCGATTGCGTTCTTCACGAGACGTTAATCAGGAAACTCCGCCACTACGGGATCAGGAACTCTGCATTGGATCTTATTACATCCTACTTGAGTGGTAGGATTCAAAGCGTTGACGTTAATGGAAAAAGATCATCCGGATCTTTAGTAACAATGGGAGTCCCACAGGGGTCAATTCTTGGTCCCTTTTTGTTTCTTGTTTACATTAATGACCTGCCGTACCTCATAAAGGATAATCACGATATAGTGTTGTTTGCAGATGACACTTCACTTTTATTTAAACTTAAACGTCAGCAGCAGGTCACTGATGATGTAAATAGCGCGATCTCCAAAGTAGTCCACTGGTTTAATGTTAATAACTTACTTTTAAACGAGAAAAAAACCAAATGCATTAAGTTTACTCTACCTCACGTCAGGCAGGTGAAAACTAAAGTGTTGATAAGGGGCGAAGAATTGGAATCTGAAGACAGCACAGTGTTCTTGGGTATAACTCTGGATGCTAAGCTTCAATGGGGTCCCCATATAGAAAAATTGTCAAAAAAACTAAGTTCTGCTGCATACGCAGTTAGAACAATTCGTAATTTGACTGATATTGAGACGGCCCGTTTAGTGTACTTTGGCTATTTCCATAGCGTAATGTCGTACGGCATTCTGTTGTGGGGAAATGCCACTGATATTCAGACAATATTTGTTTTGCAGAAACGAGCTGTTCGTGCAATTTATAAATTAAGTCCAAGACACTCTCTCAGAGAAAAATTTAAAGAAATTAATGTACTGACCGTGCCGTCTCAATATATTTATGAAAATCTTTTGTATGCTCACAAAAATATAAAATTGTATAAAAAATACAGTGATGTCCATAGTATAAATACTAGAAACAAGCACAAATTTATTGTACCTACAACAAGGCTCAAGAAAATAGGTGGCTCTTTTAGATGCCAATGTATACATTTTTACAATAGACTTCCAGAGGTGGTTCAAGATCTGAGCCTGAATAAATTCAAATGCTTCATTAAACGTAAGTTGTGTCAGAAAGCATTTTATAGTGTTAAAGATTATATTGACGACAAAAAGGCTTGGGCTTGAGCTGCGTCCGATTTCTATGCTTAGGTACACTGATTGTTCTTTGATTTTTCCTCTCGTAGTTTAAATTTGCAATTGTTTGTTTTTTCTTAACTCAAAGCCAGTACACACTATGTAGCCAGGCATATTGTACGTTACGAAATTGCATCGCTGACAGGGGTATTCGGCACTGGTGCAGCTGCACAGGAGCTAAACTTAGCATTCGGGAACACCGTTGGAGCTGCTGAACCTTGGACAAAACTGTCTTTGCATTGTGTAGATTCAATTTCTTAGTATTGTATAATTGCATGGAACACGTGTGAGCACGATCTATTTGCTGTAAAGCATCTATTTGTTGGGTTAGTCGTTTATTGACTTGATAGTGCTATGGCTGTTGAGAGTATGTCATGCTCACTCAAATGTCTCGCTGGTGGTGGCGTGTGTGTTGGGTCATTAGGTTCCCTTCAATATGGTTGAGCTGAATGATGCTGATCCATACGTCATGTTCGTGAACGGACGCCGTCAGAGGGGACTGGTCATCTCTTAGCTGCTACGGCGTATTTTAATTTCTGAATTGTTGTTTTTTTTCCATAATGGACGCTCTCAGCGTACAATATATTTCTGCATCGTTCTCACACGATTTATTTCAAAATGAATGATGTAATCAAATATTTGTATCAATAGCTTGATATTTTAAAAGAGTGTCCATGGAGTTTCTTGCCCGTTCTTCTCCATAGGTACCTACTTTTTGGAATGGGCGACTAGCTTCACCTTACTGACTGACCGAACTTCTGACAATTCAAAAGTGCCTGTAACTGGTTTATTTGAAATAAATGCTTTGATTTTGATTTTGATCCGTAATGCGCCCGCGACACCGATACTACTATCGATACTGTACTTTGCCGATGCCCGATGGAGCCGACGGGATCTCGAGTGGCGGCCATGACGCAATATGAGTAGGCCCCTGACAAGATAGACCGACGACCTGGTGAAGGTCGCGGGAAACCGCTGGATGCGAGAGACGTAGGACAAGAAAAACCGTTAATTCTACTGTATTACCGGTTTTTCTATTACAGCAGAAGTTATAATCGTGAACTCAGCAGAAGATTCAAGACCAGCCGATTATTTGTTGTTATAGCGGCAACAAAAACACATCTGTGGAAAGACAGATGGACAGAAGACAATGGAGTCTTATTAATAGAGTCCTGTTTTCACACTTTGTGTACGGAACTCATCAACAGTACTTCGCGGTCAATATATAATATGTGTTTAGACTTTGATTTAAAAAGAAGCCACTCTGCTACGTTTTGTATCAAATAAGCCTTCTCCCTTAAACCTCTCGGACGGCTGTCAATATAAACGACACATCATTCGGTCACAGTTGGTTCCTCTGACTGACAATCACGCGCACCGATGTTCACGTGCATTGTTACACAAACTACCTCCAACTAGGGTTACTGACCTATCTCTATAAGATTCAATCGTGGCATTCTTAGAGAAGCCATTTCAATTCTGTGTAGCTATTTGTCAGGTTGATAGTAACTTAACATAGGCATTCGTCTTTGTTTGCAAAATTTAGCAGAGCGTTGAACTTTACATTAAAGCGTTACGTTTAGGTGCGAACAACAGCAAGTTAAGCTACCCGTAACTGTCAAATATGCCTAATCAACCTTAAGCCTTAATAATTAAGCGATATAGTTGAAAATCCATTAAAAATTTTTGACAGATTTTAGTAGCTTGATGAGCTGTCTGTACAAAATATTTTTTTTTTACATATTATAAACTAGTGCTTGACCGTAATCCCGCCTGATGGTAAACCGCGCTAGTTTATTAAGAGCCTATTCAATCTAGCCTTGAAGAGACTTAAATTTTAGTCAGACGGAAATACCACCTCTGGCAAATATTTCCAATTCTTCGATGCAGGCCGAAAACGGACCGAAACGTTTCGTTCGGAATGTTTTTGGTGTCAACAATGTAAGGGTGAATACTCTCCTTACGACACACTGTACTTTATCGGTTTAGGTAGTTAACTAAACGTAACCAAAAACCACATGACTTCTTAAACTAACTATGAGTCCAATTTTGTATTTTTGAATTTTGAATAAATATATGTAAGTAATTATATTATAATGCAGTTATCATGCAATTAATAAAGAACTTCGATGATGCTGTGGAGGTTTCTGAGTCCTAACTCCCACTAGAGCAGATCGTTCACTACGTGTACACATGGCATTGTAAAACCGTCACTAACGAAAATTCGGCTTATAATTTTATGCCATTTTATGTCGAACTTTTCCCAAATCTTCATAAAGGATTTGGATGAACTTTGAAACACAGATGTTTTATAACTTTGTTTGAGATATGAGTTGAATATCTCCTCTGATTTGGTATTTATAGGCGGTGGATGCTGCCGAAAACTTAAGTTAAAACAGAACGCAACCATAACACCGTGCTTCACCTTGCTTAGAGCGACGGGGTGGGGGGACTCCCTGAAGAACTGGAAAGCTAGCAAATCATGGCCACGTTCTTTTAACGGTCACCAAATTTAAGTATTTAAAATAACCCCCGGGGGGATTTAGGCCTCAAATTCTAAATTAATAAAATCAGTGAGTTTGCCAGTATTTTGTGTCGACGTGCATTTTCACGTGTTCTGGTCTAGTAGTCTACGAACGCTGTATCTGAAGGTTGGAGGTAAGTGGTTGCCGCCTTTAGTACCTTAATTAGAGGTATATACTCCGAAGGCATCATATATTGGATTATGATTTCTAATATATCGATATCCTAAATACAGTCCACTTATTGGTGGTAGGCCATAACATCGGCCGCCGGCAGAAGTTACCACCCACCAGACAAAGCCTTGCCGCCAAGCGATTTGTGTGTTTGTTGTTTGATGATGTCTGGTGAAGCCGTACGGAGGACGGGTCTGAACAGTTGTATTGCAATGTGTGCCGGGTACGATGCGCCTAATGTTGTTGTTTTGGGAGTTTGGTTGTGGAGGATCTTCAGATCAATCTCCCTTTGGCGCAGCAATGTTGGTCGTGTTGTTGGGTTTAACATTGCATCACCTCGCTGAACTGCCGTCTTCCTTCCTTTTCGCTCAGTTTTTCTGAGTGAATGGGCTCTTAATAAACTAGCACGCTTTACCATCAACGATCGCATCACTTCTTACCATCAGGCGGGATTGCGGTCAAGCGCTAGTTTATAATTATAAAAAAAAAAAACTTGATTGTTCAAAATCTTTCGTGGCCGGCGTTGCCGCCACAATATGCGATACTTTTTATACCGATATTCGTACGGAATTGTAACTTATTTGGGGGTGAAACCCCGTGGCGCAAATAGTAATAACAATATTAATGAAAAAGAAGAGATTGGAACGAGAGAAAAGTATTTTGCAATTTTCTTTCATTCAATTACATTGTGATATGTAAAAAGATTTTACCTTCGCGTGTATATTAAATTGAAATGGTGTATTTCTGAACAACGTCTAAATTACGTGAAAGTCAGGAAGGAGGACTTATTTTTTTTTAAATGGAATCTTATTGTCTTCTATCTTGAATGAATGAATTACACCATCCCAATATATGTAAAAAAATACAAATTAAGATGATCTATCTAAATTAACAGTCCATAAAATACATATGCCCATTAAATAGACGACACGATTGGTGCAGTGGTTGAACGCTCGACTGCTGCGCTATGTGTCGTTAGTTCGATTCCCGCACGGATAAATTTTTCTTTGGCCTACAGGTAGTCGTTCCGGATGTCGCTGTTTGTGTATATGAGTTTATATGTTTGTAAAAACATCCACAATATTATAGTATTTATATTATTCCTAGTGTGGGCAAATGTTATTCATCATCATTTCAGCTGAAAGACGATCTCCACGACGACCGGTCCTGCGCCTCCCGCATCCAGCCGTTTCCCGCGACTTTCATCAGATCAACCAAGATGTAAACAAGATCCACCTTGTCGGAGGCCTACCCACGCTACGTCTTCCGGTAAGTATTCGCCACTCGAGAACCCATCAGCTCCATCAGGCACCGGTCCTACGGGCAAATGTTATAAAAAAAAAATGAGGTAGGAACCTTGAAAGCCTCTATCGCTTTCCAACCTTTTTCATACCTGCCTTTGACAGCAGATAGAAAGATAAATAGCATTGAATTTGTTACAGATAACAATGGAACCTATATCAATTGTCTTCATCAGAAAATCTGATAAAAAAGCGGCCAAGTGTGAGTCAAAGTTGCGCCCGAAGGGTACCATACCATTATCTGTAAAAATTACGCTTGACCTAATCCTTAAATATTTTGAACTAGCGGCGCCCTGCAGTTTCACCCGCGTTAAGTCTCAACCCCGTGTGAATATTGGGACAAAAAATATACTATGTGTTATTCCTAGTTATAAGCCATCTGTGTGCCAAATTTCATTCAAATCCACTCAGTAGGTTAGACGTGAAAGCGGAACAAAGAAACAAACAACTCACATTCACAAATACATTTATAATATTAAAAAAGGATTCTGTTTATAGTACCTATTTGATGTTATATCAGCAATAGACAAAGACAAACACACCACCCGACAAAGTCTTGCCGTCAAGCGATTCGTCGTGTTCCGGCATGATGTCTGGTGAAGGCGTACCGGAGGACGGGTTGGAACAGTTGTGTTGCGATGTGTGCCGGGTACGATGCGCCAAATATTTTAATCGTGGAGGGTCTCCAGATCAATCTCCCTCAGACGCAGCATCGTTGGTCGTGTTGTTGGATTTAGCCATCACCTCGCTCAACTGCCGCTTTCCTTCCTATTCACTCAGTTTTTTTTAGTGAATAGGCTTATAATAAACTAGTGCGCTTTATCATCAACGATTGCATCTCTGCTTACCATCAGGCGGGATTGCGGGTGAAAATTTCAATTGTCTATTTATCACGGTTCATGCAACTGCATGCGGTTAATCACCCTAGTGACAGACACAAGCCGCTTTTACTCTTTGATACGAAACCCTAAAGTCTTTTAACAAAATACCTATTCTAAAACAGTGGACTGTTAAAGCTATAAACCTGTTATATATTTGTCGTGGAGAACGACACCATTTTAATAAAAGTTGCTCATTTGACTTACATAGTAGTGTTGCAAACGCCGTGACGTTATTTTGTAATGGCGGCAGGTACACAGGGTCGTTTTGGAAAGTGGGGATTGATGAACGGTGACTTCGCTTTGAGACGCGGACCAGGGCACTTCTCCGGCGCGAAACTGTCGGCTTGCCTATTTAAATCGTTATTACCAAGATTAGAGGGTATATTTACACTTCGTGCTGTAATTTAAAACGCCATCTACGAAATAGAGCTCTTACCACCATATCAAGATGATGACGACCTTACAGCTCCGCCGTCGCTGAGGTCGTCATATTGAATATGCAAGTTTAAAACGAAAACAACGTACAATACAACGTAAACGGACTGGAGTCCCCTGATGCTCGTCACACTTCAGGAATAAATTGCTTCGGACATCGAATAAAAACTTTCAATGTTACGTCACTGTACAGAAATGCGGACAGAAGTACAGGTTGTAAAAACTGCTCACATCGATACGAAATCACAATCAGACAGTATTCCCACTGTTGGGACAGGCCTCCTTACTGTGCCAGTTGGTACGAGTCAAGTCGAGTTCGAATTTTTGGATCTATTTAGAACATGTCACGCCATTTTGAGAATAGTGGTGAAGATAATATATAGATATTGTTTGAACCCACGACTACAGCTTAAGGAAGTAACGGCCATTACCACTGGTCCACCACCGGTCTCACGCAGAAATGAATCGGACTTTTATATGAAGCGGAAAGAATTACTTCGCACTATTGTCTTGATACTCGCAACCAAAATATTATACACGGTTGAGCCAACACATTTTCCAATGTAGCATTGGATTGGAGCTATATGCTTCGAAGTGATTCAAATTAACAGTAATGATTTATTACGTAATTAGATTTTTGGTTAATTACCTTATAGTTTAGATTGCCAGACAAGCACCATGTAAAACAGTGCTTCAGCAAGATTAAAGTAATAATTTGAAACACAGAGCATTATTACTCAGATGAAACAAGGAACCCTTTATACTCAGCATCATTTCATCCGAAAAACATCCATTATGGGCATAGGCCTCTCTCAAGGATCGATGCTTGGACCGGATCTGTGCTCGCCCTGCCCTACAAATAAGACTTACAGAGACCTAGTCTCCAGCGCGAGGATATCATATTGCACGAATGTGTGCGCTGAAACAGATGCGTTCTCTTCCCAGACTCTCATAGTCACATGCAATCAGACATAATAGGCAAGTTTTGGGCACAGGACCAGGCTTAGCGTCCGTTCTCGGGGGGTCGGGGTAAATTGTTATAGTAATACAAGAAAGTAACATTTAAAAGTTCTAAGTTCCCAGAAATTTGTGCCTTCTAAAAACTAAATTTCTGCCGCCATTCTCAAGAGCGCTGTACTAATTACAACGACCCCCGCTGGGAATCGAATCTGTGGCCTCGATACTAAACACCTGAGCTTATTTAAGTTTACCGTGGTTAAGGGAACGATAATTTTTGAAAAAACGTATATTTTTTTATCCGGATTTGTTTTTTAAGCCTAAAGCGGCGAATGGTTTTATCAGGGACGCCCAATTACTTAAGACTGGGCTTAGCGGACTGAACGAGGTTAAGCGCATTGTGAAACACTTAAATAATATCTGTTTTTATTATTAAAGGCCTATGTAGACCGGGATAGCACAGGAAAAAAATTAAATTTTTACCAATGGAAAATCAAATGAATGTAATGTAGGTATCAATGTAGATATGTAAGTATTGTTATGTTTCTTGCCGTGATAATGATGCCGTAAATAAATATGAGTATTGGGTACAGATTTGCGCGTTTTGGCTTTTAATCCAGGATCAGAAGTATTGATGCTCGATTTTCCAATAATGTCAACTTTGTCAATTCATTCGACACACTAAAACGTATTATGGATAAAGCCAATTACACTATTGAAGGCAAAATTGTTCCTCATGATGAAAGCACCTGCCATCTATCTCTTTACCAAGGGCAGTAAAGAGATTAGATTGTAGGTACTTGAGTGAAAATCTAAAGCACTCTCTGACCCCTGACTCCGTCTTTTATAACGTTTTGAGTGTAAAGTTCAAATAAATAAATAAAATTACCACGTATATGAAACTCAAGGATCACTGCTTACTAAACCAACGAAGCGTGAACTGGCAAGCAAATTAGACGAACTTTACTTAATCTAATACCGTTATCACTTAGATCCGTAACATAAAGAGTAAACTCCCCAAAGATAAACAAACTAACCTTTTAACTTAAAACGCGAAGTAATTACTTCGTCCAACTTCCAAAGACATTGGAACTGTTTAATTTCGGAAGTTGATCAGGAAAATAAACAAATCGTAGTATTTATTCTAAATGGGTCTCAAGTTAAGCTATTTAAAGAAAATGGAGACTAATCATATTCATATCATCATCATCATTATTAACCTTTTTATCATCCCACTGCTGGGCACAGGTCTCCTCTCATACAGAGAAGTATTGAGCGTAATCACCACGCTTGCACAATGCGGGTTGGCGTTTTAAGACTTAAGTCCAGGTTTTCTCAAGATGTTTTCCTTGACCTTGTAAACAGTCATTGGTGTCCTAGATATGCTTAGAAAGTACATACAGTATGTTAAGAAAACCCTGTCCGACCCATAAGGATAATAAAGGTTAGGTAAACACATGACCAAATATAATATAAAATTTTACGTATTCATCATAGTACCAATACAAATGAATTTTGAAATAATCTTTTTTTCCCGCGAATTAATTCCAACTTCCCCGAAATTTGGTAATTTTTAAAAAAGTGACAACACCGATATTATTATGAGCGAATAGCGATGCGACCACGTGCTTCGTGCCCTGCCATCCGCCGCCCGCGGAAGGGTGCTTAACGCACATTTATGAAGTTACCTCTTTTGCGAAATAATTTTTTTTTTTAGGGGGATTTTTTTTTTAAGTTTAGCCCGGTTTTGTATGCATTAGTAGAATCAGTTATCGATACCTAACAACACCTTCACGGGTCGGACAGGGTTTTCTTAACATACTGTATAACTTACATTGTACGCTTAAAAGTTACATCGGTACTTGCCTGAACTGGAATCGAACCCGCACACTCATACTTGAGAGGCTGGTCTTTTAACCATTAGGCCACCACGACAATTTCATATTCATATACATCACAGTAATATATTGCATTACATATTGTAACGAAGGGATTAAAGCAAGGTACAAAAATATGGAGCCTGAAAAGGCAAGCGCTCGCAACGTTTCTATGGATTATTGTAGCCTTTGAGTCTGTAACAATCGCTGCGTGCTTTGATGTGAATATTATATACATATTTGCATATAAACCTGCACTTTTGATCCCTGAAGTAACAAGGAAGTCGGACTTAGCCATTCGTGCTGTGACAGCTTTGAGGTTTGCCGATGAAAGGGAACCTAGCACATCCATACCTCTTTGATCTTTCTTATATTGGGTGGGTTATATTTCTATTTTTTTCAACAAAGAACATTTTTTTATAGACTAGTCTGGAATTTAAACTTAAATGCCGTTCTTTATATTTCAAACGGTTATTATTTTCAGCGACTGTTCTCGGTGGTAGGCCATAATATCGGCCGCCGGCAGAAGTTACCACGCAAAAGACAAAGCCTTGCCGCCAAGCGATTTGTCGTGTTCCGGCATTGGCTGGTGATGCCGTACGGAGGACGGGTCTTAGCAGTTGTGTTGCGATGTGTGCCGGGTACGATGCGCCAAATGTTGTTGTGTTGGGAGTTTCGTCGTGAAGGGTCTTCAGATCAATCTCCCTCTGGCGCAGCATCGTTGGTCATGTTGTTGGGTTTAACATTGCTCAACTGCCGTCTTCCTTCCTATTCGCTCAGTTTTTCTGAGTAAATAGGCTCTTAATAAACTAGCGCGCTTTACCATCAACGATCGCATCACTGCTTACCATCAGGCGGGATTGCGGTTAAGCGCTAGTTAATAATTACTAAAAAAAAAAAACAAAATCTTTTTTTTTTATTTGTAATCATCAAATGTAAAGATTTGTGAGACTGTTAGTAGATGCATTTCAGAATTTCATCTTAGTCCAATAGAATTATGTATGTATATGTATAAACACAGATGTCAGTGCATACGCAATAGTATAAGTGCAATACTTTACACTATTTCATGGGCTAAGAAACGAGTGTTTCGGTTAAGGCCGCGGAATGGGATTTCTGCGTCATGTGTGTAACTTGTCTACTATTTTCAACACGCTAACGCCAAGTCCTTAGCGCTTATATTTTGTCTAGATCCACTGAACAAAAATAGGTGGAAGGAAATACGGTCGTGAGGCTGTATGTATATTAGAGTATATTAAATTTAATACTGTTTTAAATGACTTCAAAAAAGAATGTTCTGTGTTCGATCCGTGTGTATGTTTATACAGTATGTTAAGAAAACCCTGTCCGACCCGTGAAGTTGTTGTTAGGTATCGATAACTGATTCTACTAATGGATACAAAACCGGGCTAAACTTAAAAAAAAATCCCCCTAAAAACATAAATATTATTTCGCAAAAAGAGGTAACATAATAAATGTGCGATAAGCACCGTTCCGCGGGCGGCGGGCGGCAGGGCACGCGGCACGTGGTCGCATCGCTATTCGCTCATAATAATACCGGTATTGTAACTTTTTTAAAAATTACCAAATTTCGGGGAAGTTAGAATTAATTCGCGGGAAAAAAGAGTATTTCAAAATTCATTAGTATTGGTACTATGATGATTACGTAAAATTTTATGTTATATTTGGTCATGTGTTTACCTAACCTTTATTATCCTTATGGGTCGGACAGGGTTTTCTTAACATACTGTATATCGTAGAAATGTTCTAAATGTGTTTTTCATTCATTGTTTCAGTATAAAAACACATGACAATGCCTTTAATTCTCTTATTCACAAACTAAATTAAATTTAAGTTTAGTGCATCCTTTTGTTTCTATTTCATTAAGAAAAGGACAGAAGATAAAATGTCAGTTTAGACCTGTCAAAATAGTGCGCTCTTAACGTAAACTGGCGTATTTTTGTCGCCACGTTTTTAATCGCGTCTAAACAGTCTATGGAGTATCTTAATTTGACAGGATTAAACTGACATTTTATCTTCTGTCCTTTTCTTAACGAAATGGAAAGAAAAAGATGACTTAGCTTAAAATTAGTTTAGTTTCTAAACAACAGAATCGGCGCCATTATCAGACTAAAACTACACATTGTTCCACTTAACTAAGTCAATTGTGACATTAGAACATAGAACTTTCTGAAAGTGCATTAGCAGCTCAGCTTTTGTGCCAAACGAGATTTTTTAGTACAGCATTATTGCAGTTGTTGCATTATTATCTATATAATATAAAGAAAACCCTGTCCGATCCGTGAAGATATTTTTAGGTATCGTTAATTGATTCTAATAATGCCTACAAAGCCGGGCTAAACTTAAAAAAAAATCCCTCTAAAAAATAAATATTATGTCGTAACAGCGAGGTAACTTAATACATGTGCGACAGGCAACACGGTAGGCATACATGCGCGGGTGAAGGGGGCGGGGCAGGCGGCATGTGGTCGCATCACTCATGAATAATAATACTGTCCAAAATGGTGTTGTCACTTTTTAAAAATTACCAAATTTTGGGGAAGTTGGAATTAATACGGGGAAAAAATAGATTATTTCAAGATTCATTAGTATTGTTACTAGGATCATAATGTAATATTTCATATTTTATTTGGTCATGTGTATACCTAACCTGTATTATACTTTTGGGTCGGACGGGATTTTTTTTACATATTGTATAAAATTCTCCTGTCATACATAGTGTTTGTCCTCGAACTCCTCCAAAACGCCTGAGCCGATTTTAATGAAATTTCGTAAATACAGACATTAGTTAGGCCTGAGAATAGGTTTTTAATTATTTTTAAATTAGTAATACTTACGCGGGTTCGATATCGAGCGCGTTTGACTCATCGATTGGCCCGCTTCAAGGTTATAAGAACTCTCAACCAATGACAGCGATATCAACGATCGAGTCTCGTAATGAAAACTCATAGTAGCCGCACTGTTCTAAAGAGACTTCTTTCTTACTATTACAGCGCCTTCCAAAGTATTCTTCTTGACTAATTAAATCGCAAACACTGAAATGTTGGTTTATTTTGAGATCTGTGTCTCTCAGAAGATTATGACACAGAAAGAGTTACATTTATGCTACAATTTTCTAGTTTCTCCTTCTACTTCTTCAGCTCCCAAGGCTTTCATTGCTTTGAGGGACTTTCTAATTTAATAAAATATTATTACAAGATAGTAAAGTACACGAGTATGCATTTCTTTTATAGGAAATTTGCGGATCCCCGCGCCGTGCATTTTTATGCATAAATATGAATACTTGCACTGATCTGGTTGTGCCTCGGAAAGCACGTTAAGCCGTTAGTTCCGGTTGCCATACGAACATCTAATGGCAGTCGTTACGGGTTGTTGGAGCCCTTAAAAATTCGACAATTGATCTAACTGCAATGCTTCGATATCGCCTTTGGGTTGTGGTGGTCAGACGGCAGTCGCTTCATGGAAAATATCGAAGTTTAGCAGTTTAGCAGAGTGCAAAGCTGAAAAGCTTCGGATGCGACTGGAATTAACACCGTGATGATGATGAGCAGAGATTTCTTTTATAGGAAGTATGTTGGTACAAAGTCGTTCGTTTGCTATGGCAAACGAACGACTTTGTACCAACATACTTACGGCCACGATATCTCTAACAACTCGCGGGCCTAGCAGGCATCGTCCTGACGGACCCGTAATGTGCTGATATTTCTTTGAAGCGCACGTGGAACCCACTTGCCGTTGACCCCAGCTCGGTCCATTCGGAGCGGCTGCCCTTAAAATGTGGTCCAATTTTTTGGTGTCGACTTGCCAAAATTAAAAACAAAATTATCATTTACTAAATTAGGTCGACGCCAATTAGTAATTTCAGCGTCAGAAGTTGAATAATAAAGACAGACCTCGAAAGCTATTCTACATTTCTCAGTATTCCAACAGCTATGTCATAATTATATTAGTTCGCCCGGAAAGCTTTTTTTTGTTATTTTTTTTCCGAGGTGGAAAATCCTCATGGATGTCTGCCGCTCTGAGGTGTGCCTATCCTAAGCTTTGATCTATATTTTCATTTGGACGTCTTTTGATAAATAATTACTATGACTTCAGACATTCTTTTTATGTGTTTAAGTCGTATTTCGAAAATTATTTAGATATTGTTTTACGGTACGCAAAACTACCAATCCTGGCACAAACTGTATCTAAGAATCCAGTATATGATTTTTATTCTAGTTGTTCTAGAGTAGCGATATCTTGCCTGTTATTAAAAAAAAAAATGAATTAGCCAAGTACAAATTGGACTCACGCAAGAATAGAATGGTTGCGTACAAAATTTGATGTCTTTAGGAGATATATCTGTTGTTATAGTGATAACAGTAGTCTGTGAAATTTTCAACTAACTATGTGTCGCTTTGAAAGGCGTACAAATACTTATTATTTATCCATTTGGTAGTGGGTGTAGATTAATGGCTATATAATTATAAAAATAAGTAAGAAAAAATATATGTACATAAGTAAGAAAACGTTTAAACAAGTACCTATTATAAAATAATCTTGTGAACTAAAGTAAAAATAATGTAATAAACAAATCTGAGAAAGATGTTGCAGATTCTATATTTCGCTCAAGTGTTCGTTTATCGTATAATATACTTTCTGTATTAAAAACCTATGGAGTGTGTTTTTGAAGGCGTTTAAGGCTTTTGAAGCTTTTATAGATTTGGGTAATTTATTATATATTTTAAATATTTTTGGAGCCATACCTACACAAACGAAACAAACACACTTTGTGAGTTACAGCCTGGTGACATAGACAGAAAACGTAACAAGTGACATTCTAAATATGCTGAATAATTCTCTAGAATATTACAGTTCTTCTTTCTTTTCCCCTTTCATCAAATTCCTCTGAATATTTCACTAAAGGTACAAGAGTAAGCTATTTGCAGAATTTTGTGTTAATTAATTTAATCAGTCTCTTAAAACAATGTGCTTTTAGTAGCAATATCAATGTGCTTTTATGCTTAAACAATAGATTACAGACTACTCTATTTGTATCTACTTCCTCACCTTTTTTGTTCTGGATGAGAAATCATTAAATGACCTCTCCGGCTCCGGGCGGAGCGTTAAGGCGAGTCAGGCTTTTACTGACTAAAACCCACCAGTGTTTCTTCACTTGCCTGTGCGCCAGGGAAACGATTTCTTTTTTAACAAACCCGCAACCCTGACCCCTGGACACATCGTGACCGGGTCCACGAAGACCGATGCCTCCTGAAGCATCGGTCTACGTGGACCCCGTCACAATGTGCTGACTTCTCTTTGAGGCGCGCGTGAAACACAACGAACCGTCGAACCGAGCCTGGCTCTTACAGCAAAGCCGGTCCCGCAAGCCCGCCTCCGGTGGCCGGGAGTTCGATGTTGTCTCCCGACCAGGGCGTCTCCTGAGGCGGCTAGAGGCGTGAGGGCGCTGGGATTGCCGCTCCCTCACGCGCTCCGCCTCCTCGGTATCTCCTCCTCCTTGTTATTCCATCCAAAGGTCGTCTATAAATGATCGTTTAGCAATAAGACCTCCCATTGTGTCATCCTTTGTAAAATGTTTTTTAATGTTCTGTAATTCATGTGTTTTACACAGAAAAGATTATTCTATCTATTTATTATTTGAATTTCCATTTTATTTTATTATAGCCCTCTCCCTCTCTCCTACTTAGCTGTGCCGGCACCACAATGACCTGATCATTGTTCTTAAACCTACCATGTAAGTTCTAATAATTTATCAACTGTCTGCATTTTCCCTACTATGTTGGGATCGGCTCCCAGGCTAGCTTTTACATAGAACGACTGCCTACTTGATCTCCACAACCCAGTCACTGAGTAACGCCCCCCTCCCCCTTGTTGAAACTATCTTTCGACTTTCATGCTTCCGCCAACCCGTAACGCCTGTCAAGGATCTATAAAAAGCAAAAGGAATTAACGCGCTTTCTGAGGCAATGAGGGGTCTTGGTATGTGAAGAGCTCACCTATCCATGGACTAGTCGCGGCAACTGTAGCTTAAAATGATTGACCGATGGGCTATGTATAAGAAGACATTAAATATAACGAGTACTAGTATTGACCTGCACACGATGGATGTTTCCTAGGAAAAAAAAAATGATTCTATTTAGTCCGTCATTCAGATTATAGAAAAATATTGGATACGCATATTTTGTTTTATCAAATCAATAAAAATTGACAAATATAAAAGGTATCAAAGATCAGGAGTGGTGGCTGGTGACGTCACTGCTCGCTAATAAGTGTAGCGTGCAGTGACGTCACACGAGTTTTTAACGCACTGTGTCGTCTTCATTTTTTGTTTATATGAAAAAAGAAAAAAAACGTGTTTAGTATTTTTTGAAAATCTGACTGACGGACTAATTAGTTTTTTTTAGTCAACTACCCTAATGCGAGACACACAATCAACAACGTAAGTAACGTAACGTAATGTTAATAAACTGTCAAAATGAAGCTTCTTTGATTGGTCGTTAGACTTTCTGCTAGTACAGTACCGTTATGTAGTTTGGCATATAAGTACGCCACTGCCTCTCTTATCTCTCTCAATTTGGCCAGTTTTTGATTTTACAATTATTTACTGTAAATAATAGTCATGAAGGAGTAACTTAATAAATAAAATTTAACTAAGTTGAGTTTTTATGAAGGTGTGAAATACGGCAAGCTGTAAACATCGTGTGTTGCGAAAATTATAAAATTTATCAAGTAGCCAACTACTTATTTCATGGTTCATTTAAAAGTTTCGTAAGGGGCGTAATACCGTTGTATTAGCAGTAACGTTAAACTTGGTAACTGCAAAAGTTTAGCCCCCGAGACGAGATTTAGCGAGCACTAGAAGATTTCGCAGGAAAACCTTCATTTTGTTTACACGGACGACTTCGGGAGGTTAAGGAAATGCTTGTTAGTCAAAACATGAGCTTGTGAATGAATCACATAGATCGAGCTAGCCCCAAAGTAAGTTCGAGACTTGTGTTATGGGATACTAACTCAACGATACTATATTTATAATAGATACATATGTATATAGATAAACATCCAAGATCCAGGCCAATCAGGAAAATATCGTTTTCCATGAGAATCTGGCCGGGGATCGAACCCGGGGCCTACACGTCACAGGCATGCGTGTTGACCGCTGCGCCACGGAGGACGAAAGCATCAGAGTAGTTGCGGAATTTAAGTATTTGTAATTTGTGGGTCAGCACCCTCTTTGAGTGACACAATATTATTGTCAATTTGAAGCACATTGCTAACCCATTACTCTATGTGTTCGAAAGACTTTTTTTTTTTTTTAATAATTATAAACCAGCACTTGACCGCAATCCCGCCTGATGGTAAGCAGTGATGCGATCGTTGATGGTAAAGCGCACTAGTTTATTAAGAACCTATTCACTCAGATAGAGCGAATAGAAAGAAAGACGGCAGTTGAGCGAGGTGATGCAATGTTAAACCCAACAACACGACCAACGATACTGCGCCAAAGGGAGATTGATCTGAAGACCCTCCACGACCAAACTCCCAACACAACAACATTAGGCGCATCGTACCCGGCACACATCGCAACACAACTGCTCAGACCCGTCCTCCGTACGGCTTCACCAGACATCATGCCGGAACACGACAAATCGCTTGGCGGCAAGGCTTTGTCTGGTGGGTGGTAACTTCTGCCGGCGGCCGATGTTATGGCCTACCACCGAGAACGCTGAACCGCCGAATCTGCTTAACAACGTAAATAGCGCAATGAATGTTGTTGAACTGTCAAAATGCAACACATTACTACTGATAGTGTGTTACAATAACCCTGCAGGTTGTATGTTGATCTAAGTATGAGTTTTTCTTCTTCTTCTGAAGCCTATAGAGGTCCACCGCTGGACAAAGGCTTCCTTCCAAGTTGGAGGGATGTGCCATAATCGTCATACTTAGCAGATGGGTTGGGGATCGCAGTAATTTGATATTCAACAGGAGAAGCGCTGCTGCCCGCTTCCCTGTTGAGAGTTCCCTTAGTCGCTTCTTACGACACCCACGTATGGATATGGGTTGGTACTATTCTAAGCCCAGTACCACAAGGGTAAGTAGTATGATTCACGGCCGCAATAAACATTTATTCATATAATTACTAATTGGCCCCCCACTTCGTTGGGTGATAAGCCTTTTTACTTTTTTTATAATTAAAAACTAGTGCTCGAACGTAATCCAGCCTGATACCCAGTGATGCAAACGGTGATGGTAAAGCGCGCTTTTACTTTTGATAAAACCCGACTACCACGGAAGTCCTTTTGAGGGTTAATTAAGCTGATGATACTCACAAGTAACGTGGCATTCAATTGGTAGAAGAACTTACAAAATCAGTTCAATAGATCCTGGGATTACCCCCTACAACCTCACAAACTCTGGTACTTTATTTTTTAATTATTATTGATAATTATAAAAATCATCAATATTCTTGTTTTCTTACTTACGGAGTGTAGATTCTAAGAATTATAATTATTTAAAATCGATAACTCGCATTGAGCAAGCGCGGTGATTACTCTCAATCCTTCTCAGTATGAAAGGAGACCTGTGCCCAGCAGTGGGACGGTAAAAAGGTTGATGCTATGAAATGTTGATGATAATTATGATGATGATCTCTTTAAAGACATTTGTTATAGTTGAATCATATTTTGTTGGTATCGAGCACTAATTGTTTCGTACTATGTAGCGGCCTATGTAGCGATGGACATGACGAAACTAGGATTCCGAGACCGGAACTACGGAGCCCTAAAAGCGCTGCAGTGTTGAGATGATCCTAAATTCCGGTAAATGTTAAAATCACTTCTCGGCCCTATTAAAAGGCTCTTTATTTAGGAATTCTAATTAAAACTCTGATTAGCTGTCCAATGTGGTGCTCGCCTTTTCTCTTGCTTAGATTCATAATTTCCAAATGGCGAGGAAGTATACCTTTCAGATGAAGAAATTAATACCAACTCATCGGGCAGTATCCGATCGCCATTTCAATTCCGAATTTTCAATTTGGACGCCCAAGTTACTGAAGCGTTGTATCCAGCACTATTTACGCTGAAGCCTAAACTTCGAGCCAGCAGGGAATACTATCACAGGACGAAACTAATACCAATTAATAGCAAATTAATATCGATGACGATGAGTTTGCGACGAGAGGGTCCTCCGGTATTTGTTATTTTAGTAACTTGTCCTCAGATATATTTGTTGATTGATTGTCGCTTGATTGAATGGGCACATGATCGCAGGTTACGCTACACTTTTCAGGATTCACACTCCTCAGAGCCTTGGAAAATACGTTAAGCCCTTGGTGTCGGCTGCCAACCGTAGATATTTCTGTCTTAACAGGTAGTTCAAATATCCGACATCCAGTCTCACGAAGGGGTCTCGTGTTTCCGATTGTGGAAGCCGGATAGTAAGTCACACCAAGTAAAATTACTGGTAAGTTTTTGTTTTTTTTTTTGTTTTTAATACCGGGCAACCGGGGTACCGGGCTTAGAATAGCACCATCCCATATCGTCCCGTGGGTGTCGTAACAAGCGACTAAGGGAACTCTCGGAAGCGGGCAGCAGCGCATCTTCTGTGGAATATCAAATTACTGCGATCCCAAACCCGCCTGCCAAGCGTGGGGATTATGGCAAACCGCTCCAATTCTTTGTCCAACAGTGGATCCTCTATAGGCTGAAGAAGATTAAAACCTTTGCCAAACTTATTGACGCCTGGCTTTTTGTGTGTGCCAGTTTGGAAAAGTTTTTTCCAAAGACTAACAGTATCAACTATCTGTGACTATGACAATTATAGATTGAATATATGAATATACGGACAATTGAAGTTGGTAGTCAAAATATCAAATCATTTTCCTGAATTTGTTCCAATAAGTTTCTTGTCCACGTGCCTAATATACTCCACCCCACACAGATACAGAATATATTAAATATAATGGGGACCAAAATAAGGAAGTTGTATCGAGGTAGAGATTCTCCGAAGAGAATAAAGCATTCATTTTTCAAAGAGGCTTATGTAATTATTTCCTTGATCAATCAATATATATTTCATAATTAGTTATTAACTTTAATACAAAGTAAGGGGATTTTTTGTCTTTTCTTTATAGTACCCACACAGTCACGAATTCTAATTAAGATTTCTTTTCAATCTATAAAACTGGAAGAGTGTTTTTTGTTTGAACGCGCTAATATCAGGAAGTACTGGTCCGATTTAAAAAATATTTTTGCGTTGGATAGCCCATTAGGTACTCCAGGAAGGCTTATAACACGCGACCAATAGAATTAAAAAACATATCGAAACCTACATGTGTCAAACCCTGCCGGCGGCGGTGTTTCCATCGGACTACAATTTGAGTGTCTTGAAGGCTAGAGTGAATAGGCTCTTAATAAACTAGTGCGCTTTACCATCAACGATTGCGTCACTGCTTACCATCAGGCGGGATTGCGGTCAAGCGCTGGTTTATATTTTAATTAAAAAAAAAAATAAAAGGAGCAGCGAGTTTTATATATTGAGAAGTCTTTGAATTTGAATGTCGGCTGTGAGAGCAAAGGAACGACGTGAATGATGATATGGTCAGGGGGGGTGGGGGTGGGGGTTATACTGGGGACTAATAGAGAAGTATGGAAGACCAAGGACATGTTGGGCCGACCCCAAATAAACTAGGAAAAGGGCAAGAGCATGATGATGATATAGATTTATTTAATCCACTTTTTTCATTTCGACGGCACAGTCTACCCGAAACTGTCAAACATTCTCCATTAATCTTCAACTTTAATGCTTTAAGGATAATGTTGAAAATCTATAAAAGATGCATGTTTGTTCGGACCCGTAGGTCGTTTCACTTATTGCGGCATCAGAGGTGTTGTCAGGCCTAAAAAGATTCAGGTGAACTGATATTTGAGACATCAGAACGGTTGCTTGACATTTTCTGTGACCCGTGTGTGTGTGGTCAGAGCCTAGTATTTACGCATACCTACAACTTGCCAATGCTACCAGTCTCTTGGGTACCTACATTACCGGTCGAAAGCTATGTGGAAGAATTTAGAATTTTTCCTACATCATTTTTTTTTAATAGCCGGCACAGGTTTATTGATAAAGTTAAGCAACGCTTGCTGCGCTTGATCTATGGACGGAGACATACGAAAAGTACGTTAAATTGTTGGTCGCGGCTGTTACAGTCGTTACGGATTGTCAGAACTCCGAAAGTTTGACCACTAATCTAGCCATGTATCGTATTACTCAGTACATGGGTTATGGAGCTCAAATAGGCATAATTGCTTCATATTTAGGTAATAAGTTTTTATTTATTCACATTTTCATTTTAATGATATTTTATTTTTTCGTTTTGCTTTATTGGTATTTTGGCGTGGCTAGCTGGCATGTTCGTCGTTGTTGTGTTTTTTTTTTTGTGTTCATTACTGTGTGTGAAGAGTGTGAAAGCAAGAAGAAGAAGAAGTAGTGAAAGCATTAGGAAGTGTCGATGGACGGGCGTTTTGGGGGACTGTTTTATATAATATTGACGTTCAAAAAATTCTGATTCTCAGACTAATTCGAATAAATGACTTTTGATTCAGTTATAAATACTGCATCATACTTGGAAAAAGGCTAGACAATATAATTTTAATTTGTTAATAACTCCTCTTATTTTAAACGACTGTAATTGCAGTGTACTGTACTACAGGTTTACAGCGAGGAAATAACTGTATTACATCCTCTAGGGGCCAAGCATTTTTTTTATTTCTTTTACCTAAATCCTTTTTAGGAAGACTTTTTGCATTTTTTTTTAAACAATAAGTAGAATAAGTATTTTTGAAAATGGAACTATCGATCAGGAACAGCGATCTTTTCGTTGCGGTTTTCTTTTTTTAAAAGACACTGGCGCGAACTCTTAAGAATTTCTCTAATTGCAAATTCCGGTATACGTGACTTGACCGTAATTTATTTTACTTACAGTGAAAATGACATCATCTAGTGGGAATGGAGACCCTAATTTGCAAATGGAAAAGAAAGGAAAAAAGAAATAATTTTCAATCTGTTGCCGTCACACAGATATTTAGATTACTTACCAAAAAGTTTATGAAGTGGGGGACAGAAAAACGAGTGGCTTAGTTTACAGAGGCAGTTTTTCTAATGTGTTTTGAGGATCCAAAAAATTTAATCCGAAGTTCAACCCTTGTGAGCACATATTCAATGTTACGTACATCAACTATGCAGATAAGACATGATCTCAATATAAAGAAATAAATAGTTAAATTAGACGGCTTTTCTCAAAAAAATATCCATCGACTAAAAGGCTAAGAAATTCAAGGTTTTCACAAGTAAAGATGACGAGAATATCGTAAATAAGGCACCAAATGAGAAATATGTACTTGGCAACAGAGATTTGTTTTTCTATCATTTTCTACAAACTAAATTGGTAGGTAGGGGGACTTCTAATACCCTAATTTATTTAAAAGTAAACAGTAGTCATGAAATATGGTGTCGGGCCATCTTGGATTTCAAAAATGAAGTCATTTTGGTGATTCGCACCCCCGAAAACCGCTTTCACGACACCCAAGTCAAAATATCATGAAATTTGATGTCGGCCATCTTGAATTTCAAAATGACGTCGTTTTTGTGATCAGCACCCCCAAAAACACATGTTACGACACCCATGTCAAAATATCATGAAATTGGTGTCAAAAATGACGTCATTTCTGAAATCCAAGATGGCAAATCCAAATTCGTGACAGGGGTTTTCGGGGGTGCAGATTACGAATTTTCACCCCAACTTGGGTGCATTGGGGTCCCACCACCATCTTTGGGACTCAAGTCAACCCCACCTGCCAGACGGTGCACCTGCTGACTTACGAACGGGGCTCTGACGCCGGCTTGCCCTTCGGGGTTGAGTGGCCAGACGGCAGTCGCACTCGTAAAAGCCAAACAAAGCCATATCATGAACAGGAACAGAAAAAAGTCAGTATATTATATGTAATTATAAATAAAAACGCCCTTTTGAAAAATCACATTTTAGCCCGTTAGCAATTAGTCTTCATAAGCGGCAAAAATCCTGATGTTTGGCTACCCCAAAGCTTAATTAGAGTTAATTTTCACCTCGGTGAATGTAAGCTTAAGCATTAGTCGCCTTTCCACAGCTAAATAGGCCAGTCAACACCGCTAAACCACACGGTAATAGCACATAACACATAATTGAGCCCGTTTGGGATGCCACACGTACAGGAAAATTGTTCTAATGGGCCCTTTTTACCTTTTTCCTTGAGCTCCTTAATCTGATAAGGGCCAGCTAAAGTACTGTAACGGTCCATCGCTTGCCAAAACTGGCGATTGTAGTAAACGTTATCACCAATTAACAGTTATGTTTTTTTTGGACTTTGTCTAGGTCGAATGAATGGAGGGTCTAAAATTGTTTTAAGCCCTCTAAGAGTCATTAATATTTCGGTATGTTGTGCAATTTCTATTTTAATCAGTTTTTTTAGTAGTTATAAACTAGTGCTTGATCGGAATCCCGCCTGATGATAAGCAGACATGCAATTGTTAATGATATGATGGTAAAGTACGCTAGTTTAGTAAGCCTATTCACTCAAACAAAAACTGAGTAAATAGGAAGTAAGACGGCAGTTGATGCAATGTTAAATCCAATAACATGACCAACGATGCTGTGCCACAGGGAGATTGATCTGGAGACCCTCCACGACCAAACTCCCGACACAACAACATTTGGCGCTTCGTATCCGGCACACATTGTAACACAACTGCTCAGGCCCGTCCTTCATACAGCTTCAGACATCATGCAGGAACACGACGAATCACTTGGCAATAGTGTCCGACCGAAATTTCGGTTTCGGTTTCGGTTTCGGCAGAGTTTCGGCCAAAAATCAAGTTTCGGTGGCAGTTTCGGTTTCGGCCAAAATAGGCCGAAACTTTTGCCGAAACCGAAACTTATTTCGAAAGTTTCCGCACGATTGCGTTCGCCTAACTTCGTTTCCCG
Organism: Sesamia inferens; assembly: GCA_037179545.1. Classification (NCBI taxonomy): domain Eukaryota; kingdom Metazoa; phylum Arthropoda; class Insecta; order Lepidoptera; family Noctuidae; genus Sesamia; species Sesamia inferens. The sequence continues at coordinate 5,475,042 of CM073935.1, read as the reverse complement.
CGGCAAGATCTCAAAATTGTTTCTGGTCATCCATAACACAAGGGAAAACCTTAATTTGGGTTCCAGGACAATATGTATGTGATGTTGTCTCAATTTATATAAAAAAAATACCAATACATAGTATTTAATGAAAAAGTAACAAATTAATAATGTGGTAACTAAAAAATATCTATTAATAACATTTTTATTATTTTGACACATAATAATAATAATTATTTTTATATATTATTTTGAAACATAATTTCAAATTATTGATTTGATTATTGTGAAATGATTAAAATTTTGCTATTTGGACAGCCACCGTGGCTTAGCGGTAGCAAATGCGGCCGCTGCGCAAATAGACGCGGGTTCGATCCCCGCGCAGTGCAAATATTTGTATGCATGAATATGAATACGTGTGTTGCCATTTCATGCCCTAATTAATGCAAAATAATAGGTACCTAAAATTGTCCAAATTTCAGTATTTTAAGAAATTTTATAGTTAGACACGTGAGTTTCGGTTTCGGTTTCGGTTTCGGCCGAAACTGAAGCCCTGGCCGAAGATTCGGTTTCAGTTTCGGTTTCGGCAGAAAAACCAGTTTCGGTCGAACACTACTTGGCAATAAGACTTTGTTTGGTGGATGGTAACTTCTGCCGGCAGCCGATATTATGGCCTACCACCAATCTCAATCTGACTAAAGTACTTCCATTTTCCTTATAATTTGACAAGTTTTTGACATTAGTTTGTTGCCGAGATGAGACTAGATTTTGAAAGTGTTAAATTACGGCAATTGGCCTTGTGGTAAAAAGATGGTTTGCTGTGTCGTCACGTATACGGTAGTTGTAAGGTTGGCATCAAACTCTCACATTATTATTAATGGTGTAGCGGTACCTATAAACGCCACATGGGACCACGCGTCATACCTACTGACGCCTCACAAATTCTGCATCTCGCAGGCAGATTTTTCCGTGCAATTGGCATACCTACAACTTCCCAACATCAACCATTGGGCAAGTGCCTGCCAGGCAGAAACACTCGTCTGGTCGGAGGATCCTCCCTTTTTTATGGAGGATGAGCGAACTTTACGCCATGTTCTTCATGCCGTATCCGGCACATATCGCAACACAACTACTCAGACCCGTTCTCCGTACGGCTTCACCAGACATCATCAACAGAACACGACGAATCGCTTGGCGGCAAGACTAAAAGTGGTAACTTCTGCCGGCAGCCGATGTTATGGCCTACCAACGAGATTTTTCTTATTGATATAAATGTAAAAAAAAGGTTTTTTTGTATAATATCAAAGATAAAAGTCAATTATTTTTACAGGGATGAGTGAGGACCACACACAATGCTCAAGTTAAGATAAGGACGGTCAAGATCTCCAAACATTAGTAACAGATTGCACAAAAATTTATGTTAAGGAGGGTTTCCGTCTCAGCCTCTTTTTACTTTGACGTAAGTTATTTTGATAAGATGATATTTAATCCTAATCTGCGTAGGTAGAAACAGGAAATTATATTATCAACAATAGCAATATTGTAGTGAAAAAGCTTTAGAGGCCTTCTCCGGATTGGCGCGTTTTACTTACGATTTTGTTTCTGTATAAGCCAATCGAGTCTGTAAAAATGACGCCATGAGAAATTGGGTGTTCCAATTGCGGCATGAGGAACATGGTGTAAAGTTCGCTCATCCTCCATAAAAAAGGAGGATCCTCCGACCAGACAGGTGTTATGTCTGGCTGGCACTTGCCCAATGGTTGATGTTGGGAAGTTGTAGGTATGCCAATTGCACGGCAAAATCTGCCTGCGAGATGCAGAATTTGTGAGGTGTCAGTAGGTATGACGCATGGTCACATGTGGCGTTTGTAGGTACCGCTACACCATTAATAAAAATGTGAGAGTTTGATGCCAACCTTACTACTACCGTATACTTGACGACACAGCAAACCATCTTTTTACCACAAGGCCAATTGCCGTAATTTAAAGCTTTCAAAATCTAGTCTCATCTCGGCAACAAACTAATGTCAAAAACTTGTCAAATTGTAGGGAAAAGCGAAGTACTTTAGTCAGATTGAGATTGGTAGTAGGCCATAATATCGGCTGCCGGCAGAAGTTGCCATCCATCAGACAAAGTCTTATCGCCAAATGATTCGTCGTGTTCCGGCATGATGTCTGAAGCCGTACGGAGGACGGGTCTGAGCAGCTGCGTTGCGATGTGTGCCGGGTACGATGTACAAAATGTTGTTGTCGGAAGTTTGGTCGTGGAAGGTCTCTAGATCAATCTCCTGGCGCAGCATCGTTGATCGTGTTGTTGGGCGTAACATTGCATCACCTCGCTTAACTGTCGTCTTTCTTTCTATTCACTTAGGTTTTTTGAGTGAATGGGCTCAATAAACTAGCGCGCTTTATCATCAACGATTGCATCACTGCTTACCATCAGGCGAGATTGCGGCCAAGCACTAGTTTATTTAATATAGTGTCAGCTCTGGACAGAGAGAGGAGAAAGAAGAATATTGAAGAAGGCCTTTGCTCATTTGATAATGTTTAACATAATTTGAAAAATATATAATAATAATATATGTAGATACCTATATAAAACAGGGAGCGAAATAATCAGAGGTCATAAAAAAAAATTATCCGCCTCGCTGTCAACAGGAAAAGTGCCCAATAAATAGGCTGGCAGCATTGCCATACTACGTGGCAAATCGTTTAACCAAACAATGAACGATCAAAAATAGCTTTGATCAGCAGTGAGACTTGAATAAAGGCCACGAACTGGGCAAGGATTCCGAAAAAATAAAAAGTATATAGTTACAAAAATGTTTTCAGTAATACATTAACTGAAACCCGAAAAACTATTAGGGAAAATACAGTCAATGGAACTTATTCAATTTTCCGCCATTTTGCCTGACACAACAATAGCCGAGAGAAAAAACTAGAACTTGTATGTATACAAGGAAAAGATTTGTCATTTAAATTGAACTGGTGTCAGTTTAGTAGCCTTATACGTGGATGAAAGTGTATGTTCTATATTACGGGTTTGGTTTCCTCACTCAGTCCCTCCAGTGGATCATTGTGCGTGGGCCATGGTGGCTATTGGTAGTTATTCACCACACTTCAGCGGAGACCACACATATCAACCCTAGCAGGAAGGCTCAGTTAGGCCGCCTATACCGTCAGGAAAGTAAGACAATAGACTGACGTTGAGACAGACCGTTAAGTCTATTTTAGTTATTTCCACAGCGTTCTGTCCTGCAGTATTCTACTGTGGGGCAAAGCCGTTGACATACAAAATATATGTGTACTCCAAAAACGAGCTGTCCGAGCGATTTACCAGTTCGGTGTAAGAATTTCAGAAGTTTTCTTTAAAGATATTGGTAATCTCACGGTGGCTTTTCAATTTATCTTAGCCAGCATCTTATTTGTTAGGCAAAATATTCACATGTACACCAAAAATAGTGAGATCCATAATGTTAACACCAGAAATAAGGACAAACTACGAGCCCCCTTTCACCGACTTCAAAAGGTTCATAATTCTTTTGTTGGGCTTGGTATAACTATTTATAACAAAATACCCTCTGCTTTGCTAGACTTGCCTTACAATGCTTTTAAAGGACAAATCAAATCCAAGCTTTGTTAAAAGGCATATTATTCCGTAAATGATAAGAATAGCTGGTCGCACTGATTAACTCAAGATAATGTTTGTGTTCTTTCTCCAGAATTAGCTTACTGACACATTATATGCGTTCATATAATTTGCTTTTTTACAATGCATAAATATGTGAGCTGTCCGCCCTTTATACCTGGGGCTTTTATTTGGGTAATGGGTTTTTTACTTACTTCCATTTCCAATTTAATAATATTTTATTTTTTGTTTTTGCTTTGCTAAAATTTTGGCGTGGCTGGCTGGCATATGATAAATAATTTCATTGTTGTTGTGTTTTCTTGTGTTCATTACTGTACCTACATAGTGTTGTATAAAGTCATTTGTTTTAATTGACCAGACAGCTGTGCTGCTGGAGAGTTTGTGTCGCTACTTCTTCTTCCCAGCGAAAGCATTAGGAAGTGGCGAAGGGCGAGCACCTGCCTCCAGAAGCCCATTAAGTCTCCTGGCTTGTTGAGAACATCTGTGTAAGATCTTGGTGCCCTATGGTTTTACTTCTAACTTGGGTGACGCCTGTACATTCGAAGGGTACATGAGCAGCTGTCTCATCAGCCTCTATGCAGGCTCTGCACAGAAGGGCTGTCCGTTATGCCTATTTTGTGAAAATGCTTATTCAGCGAGCAGTGGCCCGTGAACGTAGATGAACGTGGATGTGACCTTACAATCCACCGAGTGTCTTTGATCATAATAAAAGAATGTTATTACTTAATTTCTGTTAAGGAAAAAGATTGGGATAATTGAATGAAAATGTTTTTGTTAAGGCGCTGTCAAAAGATACCGCTCTATTTTGCGGCGCACAGTTAGGCGAATTGGTATGATGTTAAAAAGTAGATTATTTTTTAGAATTTCGTCAAATTTTAAAGTATAGGCTAATTTAAAATATTTGTTACGCGTTTTATAAAACCAAGCGCTCCAAGCCTACAATATTACATACATATGTAACAGAATTAATGCTTATAACAAAACTAGTTAGCTACTTCACAATTTTTACTGAATCTCAAAAATAATTGAAACTTTGTAAGTTACTGTCACACTTTCGTTGTACACACAGCACATCAAGCTACTACAAATGTCAGATGTCTTTATTACTTTTTCAGCTTTATCTATAAAGTGTTAAGGCTCCAGATTGCTTGGGAATTGGGAACCAAACTGGACGAAGTAACTATTACGCTAGGCCGTTATACGTGTGACTGTGAGCGTACGTATGTATTTGTAATCAGAATTTTCTCTAACAATCATTGTAAGTAATTTAATAAAAAGAAACAATGTTTTATACATAATAATATAAAACAATTTATAATATGTTATGTATGTATACAAAGATTTATTACTTTACTCGAATATGAATAAATATAATATGCCAATATCCGGCTCGTGAGCAAGCAGAGAGTTATTTATGTAAGTATGTTATTACTATTATTTTTATTTATTTCTTAAAACAAAAAAAAGATCCTTAAGGATACTTACAAAAACCCTCAATAATTCAGACCTCCGTCTTTTTAACTCTGCTCAAAGAAACGGGAGTCCCTGAAGAATCTGCGATTCAGAATAATAATATTGCTTTTCAAAAACATCCCTATATTTTATAAGTAAAACTGAAGTCAACGACCCCACAAGCCTGCCGTACCTCATAAAGGTACGGTCGGCAACAAAAGTAGTAAATGTTATATGTGTTTTATCATACCACTCTGGAACAGAAATAAAGTTAACACGCAAATTTTGAAAAATCTAAATTATTAATTCTGGTGAAATGTGGATATACTTGTTAACTCTTCGAGTAATACAGTCGTAATATAATCTCTTTACTTATGTTATTTCATAGACTTAATAGCTTCTGCCTGCAACAAATTTCATCAACTTTCATCATTTACACACATCGTATTATTCAATAACTGAGTTGTGTAGATCATCATGGTAATTACGTAACACATTATCAGTAGCAATGGGTTTAATTTTGACAGTTCAACAACAACCATTGCGTTATTTACATTGTTATGCAGACAGAGTATCGAACATAGGGAGCAATGGAATATCAATAAGCATCAAAATGATTCCAACTAATAATAGTGGGTTACGTATGTAATTAGGGTGCACATAGGTAGTTGTTTCTTGTATTATATTGGTATTCATTCCAGCCCATTATTAAGATTTTTTTTTATATAATTATAAACAATTAAGTATATAAGCAGTTACGCAGTCGTTGATGGTAAAGCGCGATAGTTTATATTTTAAGAGCCAATTCACTCTAGCCTTGCACACTTAAATTGGCTACAATTGGCATATTGATCCAGTCTCCCGATGTATGCGGTATAAAAGACGAGGGGTAACGCTTCGTCCGAATCGTAGTGGTGTTGACAACATAAGGCTGGATACTCGCCGTACGACGGGAACGGAGATAGGGGAATTAAGTCATGCAATACCTTCGCACACTCCAAAATGCATCCTATCGAACACCGACAGACTGGCTACTCTTCGCCTGTGCTCCAGGCTTTGAAGGCCGATAGTTGAAAAAAGCTGGGCAGATTGTTAACGTTATAGTGTTTAACCGCGCCTGATGGTAAGCAGTGGTGAACACAGACGGGAAAACCGCCGCAGGAAAATTAGTAAGAGACGAGGCGACTACTGGATATTTTGATTGACTAAATTGCTCACACACCCTCCATAACATTGTATCTTAAACATAATCGATGAAAAGTGGGTAAACATATCTACCAAACCTTTTGGGGAGAATAGGTGTTGGGAATGAGAACCAACATGGTCGCGGTATGCACGCGCCAGCGGCGTGAGCAGTCTTCATCGGCAGCGGGAGCGGGACGCGGGCGGGGGGACATGACCGAGTGAGCGGACTGGCTCGGACCTCAACTCACTCGCTTCCACGGACCCCGCCGCCACACACACCTCCTTTAAATATTAATAATTGTTTGTCCGGGATTTTGTTATAATATCGAATTTATTATCAACGGCAATATACCAGACCTTTAAAATACAGTCCATTATTTCATCATCCCTTAAACAATAGGAGTGATGATATGATAAGTTCTGTTAGTTCTGTCGTGAATTTGTAAAAATAGATGAGCTGAGGTAGTTGGTAATGGTAGTCGCAGTTCTAATTAATTAACACGCTGGCAATCTCGTGATGAATAATTTTTAAAGATATTGCTGTGCAACGGATTACCATTAAATATATTTGAACTGACAAAATTAAAAACATTGCTGCTGATACCTCTCTGGATGTAAACGAATAAGTGTTTTTGGAAAAACAACTTTAAGTTTAATTTGCCTGACCTCTCGAATATTTTTAATGACTTTTCCATTGGTATTAAATCTGAAATCAGCCTAATTAAAATAAGGAGAAAGCTGATATTTGTTTAAATGGCAAAAACTTCGTTCCCTACTACATAGGAGCCAGAATTTGAGTGGGATATTTATGTGTACTTACTATCACATCTCTGCCTACCTCTTCGGGGTAATCATGTGTGAAATAAGCATTGGAGGTGTTTACATCAGCGTCATATGAAGCTCTTTTGAAGTATTCAAGAGAAAGTTACAATACATCCCAAGTACTGACGTAAGTATTTAATAAGTTGTACAACTTATACACTTCAATTAGACTACTACTTTGTGCATTTAAAATTGAGTCTTGTGGGTCTGAAATAAGATTTAAATCTCTATTATTTTGAATCGATCGGAGATCAGTATGGCAAAAGTAATATGTAATTTTAAAGAAACCTACTTTAAAAAGTATTGCGATCGATTCCGTAGTTAAACTACTTGCAGGGCTTGCATTTATTTTGTTACAGCTTTTATAAAGGATAACTTACTGCTTTTTTGTCGACCGTACACAATCGTGAGTCAGTACTGCTAACGCTGCGGCACAGTCCTGTCCGTTTTGCAAGCGATAAGGCCGCTTCCCTCAAAGCACATACTGTTATCACGTTATCTCTTATCAGGACGATACCTATGCGTCGCCAAGCATAAATCGATACTCGGTACAATATTAAGTCGTTTTCAAACCTGAGTAATAACTGGAGATATTTTTCAGTCACATAAAAATAGAACACTCTTTATTATGCAGACCATATACATTGGCCCAGTGGGCGGTTTCACACTAGGTGACACTAGGAACCTCTCCGGAATCGTGGGTGCGTTTACTAACATATAAACTCTAGGTCTAACTAGTCCATACAAATATTTGTTCCCTGCGGGAATCGAACCCGCTACACGCAGCGTGGCTGTCAAAGTGTCAATTGCTTAACCACTGCGCTAATCGCCAGTCAGTGCAAATAGACTTAAATTTTATAGGCCTTCACTTTGTGAGTTGGAGTAACCTGTATTCCCCACGCGGCGTCAGTGTTTGTGCGAGCCTCAAGTAACAACCCGCACAAGATAATGTCAGAATATCAGGGGAGAGTGGCTAGGGAGTGTTTGTCAATAGTATTTGTCAGTACGAGCTGAATGCCTTTAATGCACTGTCGATATGCGCTATTACATATAACAATTAGGTCGGTTTTGCAATTCGACTTGACAACGACAAACAAAATGCTTAAAATTTTAAATAATGGCGTGCACAGTGTCAGTAAATGACACATATCTTTCAATTTATTGGGCTTATACTCATGGGCACATTCGGTATGCCTCTTTAATCCTCTGTTATATTAAGGGCACGTCTTCCCCACAAATACTACGCCTCCGGTCTGCCCTTTGATATGCAACGGCCTCTGCAGCACAATGAAACATGGTGGTACAGAAATTAGTGCAAAAAAATTAGGTTCATTATATAAAACGAATCTGGTTTAACTACTCTGGGATCGGTGCATTTCATACATACCTTCATTCACTTATGTCGAATTTAGGACATATGTTAGTTTCCTCATGATGTTTTCATTCACTGTTTTGTGAGTAGCGGTAATGAATTTGTACGAAGTACTGAAATTCTGATTCCGCCTGTCTATCGAAAGCATCGATGGTTTATATAAGTCTACACTTTACAGGTACTTATTGCACTTTTATCGTTAAAGCAAAGGTTCCATGTTGATTGAATAAATTTGTTAGTTTTGCACACTTAATGAGGGGCCCCGGAAACTGTTGCTAGTACAAGCTAGCTTGTTGCAAGCAACAAGGCAGCAACATGTCCCGAGGTGCTTATCAGGATTGGTAAGGCATTCTTCGCGTTCAGAACGAGCATTACTACGAGCACTTACTGGAACATTTCCTTTCACCGAAAACGTGCTCTTGCGAATCTCCACTCAGGCCAGGCAAGAATAAGGTGGGGACTCTGTGCCTCGTCAGAATTCACTCCAGTCAGCCATTAAAGACAAACCAGTTAGGAACAAGACTTCTCCCCTTGAGACGAGGTCCTTGGGGTCGCTACTGCCTAACAGCTAGCCAAGTGTTGCCTTGTTTTATACCTACCCACTTAAAAAGTAAATAAGGATTATATTATTATACTATATGTAAAAAAATACCACATGCATAGAGGAAACAACGGAAGTGCTAATTAATACACTTATCCCTGATGATTCACCGGCTAACGATAGCGACTACCACCAACAGATTAGAGCGTGGGCTCCTGTGCCACCTGAATCACCAATGTCAGACGTACCATCTAATGACGAATTTATAAATATTGTTAGAAAACTACCGGTCAACAAATCATCAGGTGAAGATAAAATATCTAATAGGATGATTAAAGAAGCGTGTAAAACAGCGGGTGATGCCATCTTAACTGTATACAACCGATGCATTGCTGAAGGCGTTTTTCCTCGTAAATGGCGACGCGGTTTCATACGAATAATACCAAAGTGTGGTGACAAACCACCGGATGATCCGAAGTCATATCGTCCTATCACACTTCTACCATCTTTGGGTAAACTTCTTGAGCGCCTCATCGTTCCACGTTTACTACCGAACGGTCCAAAATTCCATAATAATCAGTATGGCTTCACCATAGGTAAATCTACAGTCGACGCGGCGCTTTCTGTCAGAAGAACCGTTAACCAATCCGAAAACAAGTACGTAATTGGGATCTTCCTGGATATTTCTGGGGCTTTTGATAACGCCTGGTGGCCTATGCTGTTGTTAAAATTAAAAACCCGCGGTTGCTATAAAAACATATATAATCTCGTTTACTCTTACTTTATAAACGGTTCCGCGGTACTTAAGCTCGGTCATTTTTCTAGTAGTAAAACACTAACCATGGGATGTCCTCAGGGTTCAGTTGTCGGTCCTTATTTATGGAATTTGGGTTTTGATGACTTCCTCGCGATCCCGCTTCCTTGCGGCTGTTCACTTACTGGTTACGCGGACGATGGCCTACTGCTCATTCAGTCAAGTACCCGAGCTGGACTTGAGAACTTGGCCAATACTTGCCTAAATTTAATATCTCAGTGGGGTGATCGTAACCGCCTAGCGTTTGCGCCACATAAAACCTATCAACTTCTACTAAAAGGTAATCTTAAATCATTGCCTACTATTAAATTTAATAACGTTCCCATTAAAAAACAGCAATCCGTATGCTACCTTGGTATGATCTTAGAAAGGAATTTTTCATTTATAGAACATATAAAAATAGTTGGTGAAAAAGCTAAAAGGAACTTTTATGCCCTAACTAGAATATCCAAAGCAACTTGGGGTCTATCATTCCTAACTTTAAAAACTATATATGGAGCTACCTACTTAGGATGTATGTGCTACGGTGCACCTGTTTGGGCCGATAGGGCCTGCATAGGGGCGGCACGACGTAAACTGCTTCAAAGCCAACGTTTGGCATTGATATTTTTATGCAAGGCGTATAGAACGGTCAGTACTGAAGCCTTACCGGTACTGGCAGGTGTACTTCCAGTCGACCTTGAGGTACAGCGACGTGCTTCAATGTACTACTCCGCGAGGGGGGAGGCCATGGACACTAATTTTGTTACACAACGCGACTTTAATAAAATCTCTAGATTATTTAAACCTCAGACTGAAGTCTGGGAGGACCTCTTATCCGAATGGCAAAGTAGGTGGGATAATTCCATCAAGGGCCGGCACCTCCATCTATTCTTTCCATCCGTTGGCGATCGGCTGGCTAGGACATGGCTGGAGGTTGACCACTGCGTTGCCCAATTTCTCACAGGTCATGGCAACTTTAAAAGTAAACTGTATTCTTTTAAACTTGTTCCTTCCCCTTTGTGTCAGTGTTCTACATCGAACTGTGAATTTGAACAGTCCGCACATCACATCTTGTGGGAGTGTGTTCTTTGGCAGAATGAACGCAATATTATGTTGGATAGTGTACAAGTTACATCCGGAGTCGTTTATTATACGGACCTTGTAGAAACTAGAACCAATTTCCGTGCGTTCAGGCGCTTTTGCCATACCTATTATTGGAATCAATTGTAACAGCTAATACCTACTTAGGACCCATTAACTTAATCAAATTTTATTCCGTGGTGTTTGGCAATCTGGGCTTCTCCCAGTTGCAATAATGTCCCTTTGTGCCGATTGGCCTAGTTCTGTTCTGTCTCCTGCTTGTTATGGAGGGAAGTGGAAAAAATATCTTTTTTCTTACTCCTCCGCTATTCTTTTCTGATTAATTTGTTGCGGGACCCAAGACAGTTGAATCGTTTCTCCGGGACTCGTCGAGCTTCATTGCTCGGCGTTTTTCTGGCGGTCGCCACTGTTGATTCTGGCTTTCAGGAGTTGCAGTGGTTGGGAAAAGTGTGGCGGGTTTTGTCCCAGTAAAAAAAAAAAAATATATATGTAAAAAAAACCCTGTCCGATCCGTGAAGATACTGATGATTGTTGTTGAACTTGACTGCTGAAAGCCGGGCAAAACTTTTAAAAAATCCCCCCTTATAAAAATAAAAATTATTTCGCAAAACGAGGTAACTTAATACATGTGCGATAGGGAATACGTGCGCTGGCGAAAGGGGGCAGGGCACGCGGCACGCTGTCGCATTGCTGCGCGGCTCATTAATATAGCGCCAAAAATGAAGTTGTCACCTTTTTTCAAAATTACCAAATTTTGGGGATGTTAGAAATAATTCGCGGAAAAAAGATTATTTCAAAATATGATGATTTAATCTATGATGATTATGTAAAATTTCATACTTTATTCGGTCATGTGTTTACCTAACCTTTATTATCCAATTATTAGATAAATAAGGAATTTAGACTTACCGCTAATTAAGAAAGAGTGTTTCCGGCGTCGTCCACTTTTAATTTCCCGAGTCAATTGAAGAATCTATATCCGAGTGTTTTTATTCATTATTTTCTTTTTGATGGTTAATTTTTACCTGCAATAAAAGAAAAAAATATAAGTAAACGATTAGTTGTCATTATACGGTTTGCGCAATGACTGAGCGATCCCGAGGAGGCTCACAGTGGCCGGCACCAATCGGGGACTGCCGAAGCAATGTTCATTAGTTAATTGAAATGTTCATTCTCAGAACCCCCGGCGTTGCTGTAAGATGGAACAACGGGGTGGTTTATAGTCAGTAAGAGTCTGACAAACCCCGCTGCCTACCCAGGGCGGCGGACATCTATGAGGATTTTCCAAGAGACTTAGCGAACGACTGCGCGTACGATTCCTGCACGGACCAAATAGGTATTTGTGTGGCCTACATTCAGGTAGTTGTTCCGGGTTTGGCTATTTGTGGTTGTGTATGTGAGTTTAAATGTTTATTTAAACCGAAAAAGAAGTAAAAACAGGGGCGTTGAGAAAGAAAAAATTCAAAGCGGATGAAATAGTGGGTATAAGCTAGTTTTATTTAAATTAAAGTCAATTACCGTTTTTCTGTGTCATCGAGATGTGTTTCTAAGGTACGCAACATTTTTTATGGAGTACAGTCACGAACACCTTTTTTTTTTTTTTGCGGGGTAGATATCCTCATAGGATGTCCGCCGCCCTGGGTTGGGCGACGGGGTCTGTCAGACTTTTACTGACTAAAACCACCCCGGTGTCTCTTCTATCGCGAGCGCGCGTAGGGCCGCGGGAGTCTAAATTCTTCCACGGCCCCACACTCTCGTGCTGGCCCGGTCTGTCCAGGCCTCGTCTCCTGCACGAGGTAGTTGGGTGTTAAACTACCCCGTGCATCGCCTCAGAGGCGCGCGCCCCCGCCCCGGGGTCCATCGGTGGGGGGCGGGGACTTCCCCATGTCCCTCGCCCCTGGACCCATTCATAGGGGGCGGAAGAGGGCGTTATCCGCCCTTCCTCGGCGCCCGGTGCGTCTTCTGCGGCCCGGGAAGGGAGTTGAGATCTCCCTCTCCCGTTCCGCAGCTTCCTTCTGCGATATCACATCCTCGCAGAAGGACACCACCGCGTCCCACGACTTTGCGCTACCGGCCATCCTCCGCACTACTGCCGGCAGCGTCAGGTCGCCTCCTACTTCATTTGTGAGGACACGGTTCTGCTCCTCCCAAATCACGAACACCTGGGTCAACACTTTTTAATTTGAAATAGCGATTTTTTCGTATATTAACAATGTTGAAATCAACACATTTGATAAAACAATAAGTTTGAAAATATTTAATTCATAACAACATAAAATTTTATTAAAAAATAAAAATGTAAATCGCTTTGAAATAAAGCAAACTGTAAACATTACTTTTGCTCGTGACTGTACCTAGTCTACCTATTGTATATACTTAATGTACTTTTTAAATCTCCACTTTGCCTTGTTTTTCTTTTACGTTGGCGTGTTTGAAGTGCTTAATTGAAACACGTACAGACAACACACAACAACAAATAAGTAATTAAGTAAGCGGCTGAGACAACTCTATTATATAGGAGAAACTAAAATAACAGTAAGCCCAGGCTCAAAGAAAAACAAATTATTGTGATTATATTTCATCATCAACCTTTTTATCGTCCCACTGTCGAGCACAGGTCTCCTCTCAAACAGAGAAGGATTGAGCGTAATCATCACGCTTGCTCAATGCGGGTTGGCGATTTCAGACTTAAAGTCCAGGTTTCCTCAAGATGTTTTCCTTCACCTTGTCATTGCTGTCCAAGATATACTTAGAAAGTACATATAACTTAGAAAACTTACTTGCCAGACCTGGCATCGGACCCGCACACATATTTGAGAGGATGGTGTTTTAACCATTAGGCCGCCAAGACAACCTGATTGTATTTATAATATTTGTAACAACGGCAGTCCATTTGTGGTTCGGGAGAATCTCCGTCCATTCATTGGTTGCCTGGAAGAGATTGCATTAGCGATAAGGCCGCCAATTGTATGTTTTGTTGTGTCGTGAATGTATTTTGATCGATGTATGTTTTTGGTGTACAATAAAACATAAATAAATAAATAAAACAGACGATATCATACCTAATATTATCTATACGACAGTGAGTTTGTTTGGTAGGCTTTCACGCCAAAACGGTTGAACAGATTTGAATGTAATTATGGACACAGATCTCTCTAGGCTACATTTTATCTCACACTCGCAGCTCACGGTCGCGGGCAACAGACAGTCATAACAACTAAGAGATAAACAACATTTCTTCCAAATTCCAAGTTCTCTTCAGAGGAACTGCAAATTAGTTTGAGTAAGGAAAGACTGGCTTAAATTGTCTTACAAACTTATGTGAATCGTAGTGCTCTTAACTTCTCCTAGACGATATCTGAGCTATTTGAGAAGTCTGCAGATTAGTAACCGGTTCATACTTAATCCGGTAGAAATCCTAATACTTCACTACGTAGTATAAAACCAAGTCCTTTCTCTTTCCCTGTGTCCTTATGTATGATTAAATCTTTAAAACTACGCAACGGATTCTGATGCGGTTTTTATTTAATAGATAAAGTTATTGAAGAGGAACGTTTATATGCATAATAACATCCATTAACTTGTGGAAAAATACTGTTATTTTTGATAATTACATTGTTTTAGTTTAGGTACATTGCAAAGGTAGACGAGATTTTTAAAAATAATGTACTAAGTATTGTATACATTGAAAAGGTCTACAGAAAACTCCGCGATTGTATATGTCTATCTCTTATGGATATCCCACAATAACGTTTATTTTTTTGTCACTTACTTTTTATGAATAATATTGGCTAATTTTCGAAACGATTTTAACTAATACAACATTAATTAATCCTTATCCAATTAAATATTTTAAATACATTGTTGATTTAATATAGATCTATATCGTCCTTTACAGTATATGAATTAAATGAATATTTTCAAAGATATAACAGATTTTAAAATTGCGGGGCGTAGCATTTGTGGCGGTACCGACCGGTCGAGGTGGCTGGAGCGGCGGGTCGCTATGTTTTTTTTTTTATACAACGTTCACAGTTTTTTCTGTAGTGTATTCAGTATCAGCATTGTACCCGTGCGAAGCCGGGGCGAGTCGCTAGTAATATAAATGCGAAAGTTTGTGAGTATGAGTGGATGTTTGTTACTTTTTTTCAAAAACTACTGAACGGACTTGAACGAAATTTGGCACACAGACAGTTTATAACCAGGAATATCACATAGGATACTTTTTATATCGATATTCATATGGGACCGAAAGTTATGCGCGTGAAATCTTGGGGTACAACTAGTAATGAAACATGTTTACAGTAAGGGTCAGTGCATTACCACGTTTGAACTTTATTGCACTAACAACAAGTGTCAAAAGTGATACTCCAGGTTTGACCCTTACTGTACAAATCGGTGTTTCTTGGATAAGAATAACGGTGTCTAAGTATCACGTAACATGAGAAGGGGAAATTGTGGATAGTATATTATTATTTTATGTGGATACTGAGCGTGAAGGGTCATTAAAGATCTGATGCGTCATTGGCATGTATGCTTTATTTAAGGGAGAAGAATACTTATTACCCTTGCGTTGTTCACTCCACTAAGATCCGGACGAAGCGTTTCGCCTCGTTTTTTATACCGCGCACATCGAGGAACTGGAACAATCTGCTAGTGGCGTGTCTCCGTCTGACTATTTACCCAAGTGTATTCACAGGCTAAATAAACTAGCGCGCTTTACCATCAATGATTGCGTCACTAGGCAGGACTGCGGTCAAGCACTAGTAAATTATAGAATATTAAAAAGAAAATTTATGAACTTAGCGACCTGCTTTTACTATACACTGATGTGGACTTAAGTTTCATGTAAAGAAAGAAAAAGTTTTTATTTGTGGTAAACATGGCGCAAAAATTACAAGAAAATAGTAAGAAATGGTAAGGAAACATCGTCATCTACGCAAAATGACTGGCGCTCAGCATTATTCTGCGACCCTATGCAAAACAAAGTCCAGTACTGGTTAATAATAATATAAGAATTGATAATCATCGGAAAGACGTTCGTTTCCGATTATCATTTATTTTAAAATTTACTTAATGTTACTTATTAATTTATTATGAATTTCTTCTAATTTGTTTTTATTTCACTCAATTTTAGTAATGTTATAAATTAAAAAACCTAATTTTTTTTGCTTTTTTAATGTTTATTCGGAATTTTATACAATATTATAAATTTATCAATATTAGCGCTTGTTGTTAAGTAAGTTAGCTTATCTCCATAATTCATTTTTTTTATGCGTGTTTACCTATAAGTAATTGATGCACTGTTATTTTACCTTTGGGAATGTACTATTTGATAGTTGTTGTGTAATCAATTGTTGGTGAACCTAATAAATTAAAATCATTCGTAGACCTTTGATAATGGTCCTTTTCTTAACGAAATAAAGAGATATACTGAACTGAAATTTGGTTTAAAGATAAAAATAAAGGCAGTCCTCATAACTCAGACAATGAAACAACTGGAATTCTATCTGCTTATTTATTAAATTATAAATTACAATAAATTATAAAGCCAAATAACAACAAACAAATATAAGACGGCCCAATAACCTCGTGGTCTTAATAACTTTCTCTATTGAACTCGCAGGTAAATATGAAAGATAAATCACAATGCAATTTGTACGACCCAAAGTCAAGAGTCATTGTTGTTACTTTGAAGCTTTTATTGATGTGAAATCAGTGATAAATATAACTGTGTTTGCAAAGAATCATGTGTATAACTATAGCTGATGGATGGGACAGCCTTCACAGCTCCATCATCATCATCTCAGAGTTAATCCCAGTCGCATCCGAAACTTTTTCAGCTTTACAGTCTGGGGTCCGCTTTACCAGTCTAACTGTTGATTTTGACTAAACTTCGATATTTTCCGAGAAGCGACTGCCGTCTGACCTCCATCACCCGAAGGCGATAAAAGGCGAAGGCGAAGCATTGCAGTTACACCAATTGTTAGACTTTTAAAGGCTTCAAAAACGGTGCTCCAAAGTCGATGAAGATCTACAGATCAATCTCCCTCTAGGGCAGCATCGTTGGTCGTGTTGTTGGGTTTAGCATTGAATCGCCTCGCTTAACTGCCATCTTCCTTCCTATTCACTAAGTTTTTTAAGGGAATAGGCTCAATAAACTAGCGCGCTTTACCATCAACGATTGCATCACTGCTTAACATCAGGCGGGATTGCGGTCAGGCACTAATTTATAATTATAAAAAAAAAGGTTTTGGAGGTCATTGTAATCCTATACTCGTGTCCGCTTGTTGTTTTAGGCAAATATTATTCCTCATTGTTTATTTTCGCTCATTATTTATGGCCTGTTTGTTTGTTATTATGGACTTATTAGAAACAAGGGGTCTTGTTTAACAAAAACATTGCTTTGGCATCGAGATAATCATGTCTTATACCGAAGCCTTCCAAGACAATAGCGGCCTTATAACAAAAGAATATTTATGTTTGGACCCAGGTGTAATCCAACGAGCCATTTTTCGAACAATTTTGAACTACAATTCGACTAAGTTAAAGTTCTTTATTAAGAAACGGACATCAACAAAATTAAGATTAAAATAGCTCCACTTCGCGGTTTCACCCGCGTAAGTACATATAAAAAATAGATAAAAACTTATTATCGGGGAAAAATGTTTCCACGGGAAAATCTAAAAAGCGCGATCACCGAATTCCACGCGGGCGAAGCCGCGGTCGGAAAGTTAGTTAAATATATGAAGCTATTGCTAAACGCTATTTTGTGGTGCATATATAGTATAGTAGGGTAACGTTCCGGAATTTAAAACCGCAACGTAAGTACCGAAATTTACTAAACCATGACAGCTTAAGTAAATTTCGGTACATTTAAAACCGTGAAGCTTAAATTATGCGACGCGGCTTTCTTCACCGAAGACAAATTGATCGCAGTTATACCATCCAAATTTTCTCCGTTATTATCGGAAATTTAATCATATAGCTTAGAACTTTTTACTACCTCCGAAGACTTCCGAGATTATCAAAACATATTTAACATAATCTCTTTAAGATTGTTTAAGGGTCTCGGAAAGATCTTCCACATCAATCATCATCATCCCAGTCGCATCCGAAGCTTTTTTTTGGCCAAACTTTGATATGTTCCGCGAAGCGACTGCTGTCTGACCTCCACAACCCGAAGGCGAAATTGAAGCATTGCAGTTAGACCAATTGTTGGACTTATGAGGGCTCCAACAGCCCGTAACGACTGCCATTAGATGTTCGTATGTTAACCGGGACCAACGCCTTAACGCGCTTTCCGAGGCACGACCAGACTAGTGCAAATAGTCATAATCATGCATCCAAACCCGCGCCTCCTTGCGCAGCGGTCGCGTTCGCTACCGCACGGAGGCTGCCTGTGATCTTTCACGCCCATATCACGGTTTATTAAGTGATTCGCAATAATTGGAACTGTCGAGTAAATATATTGTTATACAGCGATATTTTATGTTTATACGAAATCTGAATATAAAACACGAATTTTTGCACGTTGTAGTAATGGGGTCAAAATCACTTTGTTCAAAGCTTTTTGTCAGTCATTCTACACGGGCGGTCTGTGGGTTAACTGTACGCGGAAGGCTCTAGACGCCCTGCGCGTGCAATATAATAATGGTTTTAGGGTGCTGTTAGGGTTACCTAGGTACTGCAGTGCGTCCGGCATGTTCGCTTTGGCGCGGGTTGATGACTTTCATGCCATCATGAGGAAAAGGTGACCTCGTTGCTAAGTAGAACTAGGACCAGCGCTAACAGCATCCTACAAGCCACGGCCGACAAGTACGATGCGCCGGTGCTTAGATACTGGTTAGCATTGCTTGTGCGGCAGTCATGTTTAGTTTTTAAGTGTTACTAACCCTTAGTAGATAAGTTACTAACCATTGGACCAGTTGTCTTTAAATAAATAAATAATTATTATTATAATTTGTTCAGAATAAGCAACTGAATTGATTCCGATTCCAATCATTTTTACACCATGTTATAATTTTTTCCAAATACATTTAGAAATTGTTGCAGTCTGGTTACCGATCGCACAAAGATCATAGTACTAGGCGCACAGTGAGACAAACTAATATTTATCTTGTGTCCTTTTTTAATAAAATAAATGAAAAAATGCACTTAAATTTTGGTAGTTCGGTTTGTGGACCAGGGGTTCGGCGTCAATACTCCATTACGTTTGAGAAAACAGATATACACCGAAAATCGTGTTTTGCAAGAAGCTTCTTGTAACATGCTCATCGCAAAACACGAGTTTCGGCGATTACTGGTTTCTGTTAAAGTTCATGAGACAAATAAGCTCAGAACTGGTTTCGGAAATAAAATGGGTATTTGTTTGTCAACGGACTCAGGTCTGAAGCTAGGTGGAGTAACGATCTTCGCAAGGTTGTAATGATGTGTCAGATGGATATGAATGACAGTTAAACGTGCTTTATTGTGTGCCATTGACAGCTAATTAATCAGCTAATTATTACATCTAGTGCGTTTATCTAATGTAACATCAAAATATGTCTTTGTAGAATCATTTCAAACAGTCTTAGGTACATTCCTGTACAATGGGTTGAACAGAAAAGTACACATATGTTATTTTTTGTTTATGTGAAATCTGAATCCAGTTTGTTCAGAATAAGCAACTGAAATGATTCCAATCATTTTTACACCATGTTATATTTTTTTCCAAATACATTTAGAAATTGTTGCAGTTTGGTTATCGAGCGCCGCCACGCAGCTTACGATCGATCGTAGTACTGCACACGACTGCGCAACAACTGAGGGAAGAAGTCAATGCACCGGTCGCCTGCCCGAGCGGAGCGTGGACCATAATTTTGTTGGGACAGTCAAGTAGGATAACAAGCTCATAACTTTGTGGTTTGTCATGATATTTTTGTTATTTAATTTCGAACATAGATTCTGTACCTACTTAAAAACACAGGACAAGTGTTTAACAAAAAATAATATTGTGTATGTATAAACTAACCCCCTCATTCATAAACGCTGCTTAAAGTTAACTAGTGATTAGCGATTCTTTAACCATAGATTTTTGACTTTTAACATCACTTAACTTTAATCATTCTTTATGAACAAACCCCTTAAACACTGTGGCATTTATTCATAAAGGATTTTTTTTTAACAATTATAAACTAGCGCTTGACCGCAATCCCGCCTGATGGTAAGCAGTGATGTGATCGTTGATGGTAAAGCGCGCTAGTTTATTAAGAGCCTATCTACTCAGAAAAACTGAGCGAATAGGAAGGAAAACGGCAGTTGAGCGAGGTGATGCAATGTTAAACCCAACAACACGACCAACGATGCTGCGCCAAAGGGAGATTGATCTGAAGACCCTCCAGGACCAAATTCCCAACACAACAACATTAGGCACATCGTACCTGGTACCTACACATCGCAACACAACTGCTCAGACCTGTCCTCCGTACGGCTTCACCAGACATCATGCCGGAACACGACAAATCGCTTGGCGGCAAGGCTTTGTCCTGTAGGTGGTAACTTCTTCTGGCGGCCGATGTTATGGCCTACCAGCGAGAAAAAAAGATGATTTAAGTGTCGTTAAAAGGTCAAAAATGTAAGGTTAAAGAATCACTAATCACTAGTTAACTTTAAGCAGCTTTTATGAATAAGGGGTATATGGTTATAGCTGAAAAAAAAAACTTCATTATTTAATAACTATCGAATATGTTTGGACAGAATTCAGACATTAGCGCAGATTCTCTTGTTTATTAACTAAACTAATTTTAAATGCATCTTTTTCTTTCTATTTGAACAATAAGAAAAGGATATAAGATGAAATGTCAGTTTAGACCTGTCAAATTAGTGCGCTCCTGACGTAAACTGGCGTATTTTTAGTCGCCATGTTTATAATCGCGTCTAAACTGTCTATGGAGTATCTTAATTTGACAGAATTAAACTAAAACTCTCGTTCTTCATAGCCCGTAGGACCGGTGCCCGATGGGACCGACGGGTTCTCAAGTGGCGACCACGCACCGGAAGACGTAGCGTGGGTAGGCCCCCGACAAGGTGGACCGACGACCTGGTGAAGGTCGCGGTAAACCGCTGGATGCGGGAGGCGCAGGACCGGTCGTCGTGGAAAACCTTGGGGGGGGGGGTTACGTCCAGCAGTGGACGTCTTTCGGCTGAAATGATGATGATGAAACTAAAATGTTATCTTCTATCCTTTTCTTAACGATATGGAAAGATAAAGATGCACTTAAATTTAGTTTAGTGTGTTAAAATTGAAATCGAGGCCATTGTCTGCAAATAAAACTGCTAACATGTTATTTTAATCTTGTGTACCTAAGTTTTAATTCAGTTTTATCATTTCCTGCGGCTTTGAATATTCAATTTAATGACAATATTGAAGCTACGAGGCGGGTTGTTCGCGTATATTTTGTGAGCAAAAATAATATTTGATTTTCATATCCATTTCCTACATTTTCCTTTAATCAAGCGCTGCTTAAGATTCTCTCGTCGATAGTAATATAATTACTACGAAAATAATATCGGGTAGTACATATTTAGGGAAGTGAAAGCCTTGCAGAATCCTTATCTTTCCGCCATATTTCCGATATCGTGATTCGGCTCGTTTACCGAACAAGATCAATTTGCCCCGTAGGACACTGTAATGTGAGTTGTCGTTTCGGTAATTGTTATCACACGTATTTGTCCGACGAGATATTATAAAGGCACGTTATTTAGAGATATAGAATCGTTAAGGCGGTCGCAGAAAGGCGCGTCGTGATCCTAGTAGAAAAATTTCTTTGAATATTTCATGGAAATTGATCTTCCAGAATCGAGTCGCGTCTATGTGTATCTGCGGGAGAGCAGTAACAACAGTTAGCTTAACTTTTTCTATTGAAGGGCTCTCGGGAGAAAAGAAAAGAGTTATGTATAGTATGAAGTTATGATTACAAGATAGAAGTGGAAATTAATATTAGCCGAGGATACGTGATTCGGCGTCATCGAACCGATTGAAGCCGAGTGTACCCGATTCAACGCCACGGACTCGGACGAGTCGATCACTGTATAGCAAGATCGCAAAGTGCGACCAAAGAAATCTAAATGTTGTTGTGTCGGGAGTTTGGTCGTGAAGGGTCTCCAGATCAATCTCCCTCTGGGTTAAACATTGCATCACCTCGCACAACTGCCGTCTTCCTTCCTATTCACTCAGTTTTTTGAGTAAATGGGCTTATTAAACTAGCGCGCTTTACCATCAACGATTGCATTACTGTTTAACATCAGGCGGGATTGCGGTCAAGCACTAGTTTATAATTAAGTATATAAAAAAAAAGAATTGTTCACTCCAAATTAAAAAATCAATCAGTTTTTTTTTTCCTTTTTATTAAAATAAAAATATATACTCAAAGCATTTATTTCAATTAAACCATTTACAAGTACACTTTTGAATTGTCAGAGTTGGTCAGTCAGACATATGGAGCTAATTGCCCATTCCATAGAAAAACGAGCAAGAAACTACAAGGACACAGCTTTAAATTATATTGTTACAAAATTAAAAAAGAAAAAGGCAGTAAATTGGTAATAAATTGAAGTGACAATAGCGAGTTTGTAAAGCGCTGACTGACTAGCAATCGAGTTTGAGTTCAAATGAACTATTATGGTGAGAATACTTCGAATGCAAGCGTGTGAACTTTAGATATGCGAAGGAAATATTTGTTTTTAGGGTTCCGTACCCAAATGGTAAAACGGGACCCTTTTGGCTAAGACCCCGCTCTGTATTTGTCCCATGAATCGTGATAGGGAGACAGCCGAAATTCTCAGATGTACATATGTAGGTATGTGATCTATTTCTGTCGCCGCTATAACAATGAATACTAAAATACAATGTACTATCACTTTTCCAAACAAACAATAACGATATGAATGACTTATAGAATATGACTAAGAGTATCCTTAAAGATTTTTTTAAGCTATGAGAATAATATAATCGATGGGGAAACGCAGAAAAACACGTCATTCTGATGAACATGGCAACGGCTTGAGTTGCATGCAGACAACCTGAGACATGCGCCGAAAATTATGTTATTAAACGTCAGTAGGCCTAGTATGAGTTTTCAATACGAAACTCGATCGTCGATATCGAGCGAGCGTCGATACTTAACTACCGGCACCACATTTGGCGCATCGTACCCGCCATACATCGCAACACAACTGCTCAGACTAGTCCTCTATATGGCTTCACCAGACATCATGCCGGAACACGACGAATCGCTTGGCGGCAAGGCTTTGTCTGGTAGGTGGTAACTTCTGCCGGCAGCCGATGTTATGGCCCACCACCGAAAATTTGTCAACTTCTTTTGTTTTTAACCGTGCGTTTAAATTTCTGATGCGTTTTTCTGCTCAGTTTTGTTCCAAGTCTATAATTCATTTCGCACTTCGATCAATACAACGGCACCTTGAAGTCAACGCTTCGTCGCCAATGTGCTTAGCATAGTCGGATTCCCAAACTGTTTGACTCACAAATCGGTTACCGTTGGTAACTTTAAAATGTAATTAATTCATGCGCTCAGACAGCGAAAGTTAGTGGCAGGCTGACGCCGGATTAAGAGAACACCTTGTTTGTCTTCACGGCTTGTCTGCCTTTACAGAGAGAAGAAAGGCAAGCAGTGCCAACACTGTTAAAGTATTATAATTTTGTTTGAATTTAGGGAACTTTTACTTGAGATATTTCGCTCGCCTATCCTTAGTTAATGCTTTAGGGATTAAGTTAGTCTTTCTGTCAGTTTCGTAAGTTCTAACGGATTAACTATCGAACAGCGGCGCACTTGCGTGACACACAAAAGCAAGGTCGACATTTCAGCGATATTCATAGTGTTATTTACGTTGATAAGCAGATAAAGAGACTTTTCTATAAAATTATTTGTCACGGTTTTGAAGAGGGAGTGATGATTTATCCTATCTGAATGGGTTTGGCTACTTACTTTTTCTCTTTAAATAGGGCCTGTAGCCAATGTGTAGGCGCCCCAGTACAGCACGTACATCTACCGCGCATTTGTCACGGCTTATTCAACAAACAAGGTCGGCCTACACCACAAGTAAATTAATCTCCGACCACACTCTGGTAAATCTACGGGACTTACCTTGGGATCCAGTGTGTTTCGTCGTGGAGTGAAGTCTCGGCGAGGTCGACGCGCGCGCCGACCTTACAATGACGTCCGAAGTCTTCAAATACACTGACTGTCCCATACCAGTCGACACACCAAGTTCCCTTAATAGGGCACCAAAGCTCACCAACGTAAGAAGTTATTTAGCAGTGTCAATCACGCCCGACAAAGATCGCCAATGAAACCACGTTTCCGATTCAAATTCAACTCAATTTACAGACGTCACTGTTACGTTTTATAGTTCAAGTAAATACTTCAAAACACGGGCAACAATCGCGACAAACTATACAAAACGCGGCCGGTGGTATTTTTCCCGAAAATCACTCGTCCGAAACACGCCACGCATGCGAGGATTTCGTCAAGAAGTTCAAGCAACGGCCCGCCGTACGCGGCGGGGTCTCAACACGTTGTCTTAAGAGTTCAAGCAACGACCGCTGCCGGCGCGGTCCCAAAACGTTGTCTTTTAATTTAAAGTTCAAGCAACGGACCCCGTACGCGACGGGGTCTCAAGACGTTGTCTGTTCAAGAATGGCGGCCGCGCGTCGCCATAGACAATACTAATTACGCTAGCCCGTACCGGTCGGGGATCTAACAACTCGACTAACAACAATCGGACCCGATCGATAAACTAGCGTAAACACAATGTAACATCGTTTCGTAGCGAAACGAAATCCAATACCAAACCAACCAATGGCGGGAACAAGTGACCACGTGATTTATCGCGTCACGTGGTCATTCGTTTTCGTCATTGGTCGTTTTGATGTTACATTGGCTACAGGCCCTGGTCTGGGCCGTAGCTGTCGCTAAAAACGAACGCTGAAAGCAGCGCTGGGAAGTTTTGCATAGGGTCGCAGCATTTCTTATTTTTTGTGTTCTTTTAAATTTTTCGTCATGCGGATCGCAAATAGGACGGACGGAATGATTACTGCACGATTAGCGCAATGGTTAAGCTATTAACTGCTGCGCTGCGTGTCGCAGTTCCGATTCCCGCACGGAACAAATATTTGTATGACCTACAAGCCTACAAGTTATTCCAGGCCTACATTAGCTGACTTCAAAAAAAAAAAGGAGGAGGTTCTCAATTCGTCGTAATCTTTTATAATGAATAGTTTTATCTCTGTAAGTAAGTTTACACGTCAATTATATTTTAAAAGGCTTTGCCGACACCACTACTCTGAGAAGAAATGCCTAAACCATCTCTGAGGTCACAGTCGCTTCTAGTCCAAAAGTAATTTTAGTCAGATTACGAGGACACCGCGTAGATTGGTGTCTGAAATTGTATTATGAGGAAAGAACCACACTGATTGAATGGGCCTATACAGGCAGTGAACGCTTTTGTAAACAGTCGTGTAGCTCACCTCAGGACTTAAGGAGCTCAAAATAAAATTCATCCGTTATACTGTACAGTGTTAAAGAAAAGTGGTCGCCACTGAACTAAAGCCACTTTCGAATTTTAGCCCGCCATTCCATGTTTTTCGGATGGGAAATAACCAAATAAAATCTCCCGCTCTGGGCGGAGCGCAAGGGCTTGTTAGACTTTTACTGACTAAAACTCACCCGTCTTCCTTCACTTGCCTGTGCGCCAGAGGCTATGGTAACTCTTTCGAACAACCCCTGCCATGGCCCGCCACGATGTGCTGACATCTACCTCTCCACAAGTCAGATCTTACCTAAAACGCAAAATTAACAACTAATGAAAACACAAAATTTTCCTTTATATATAAATTGTAATCAAGAACAATAATAGGTATTAGGTACTTCATAAAAGCTTAATATAAGGGTCCTGGTGACAATGATCCCTAGCACTTTCGAGGGACAGAATTGCCAATTATACCAGTAAAAGTGACCCTAACGGACTAATAATGTACAAAGTAATGCGTTTAATAATAATGAGTATTATTTTATGGAGGGTAAGGACTGAAATGGAATGAAAATTTTGGGACTGAAATGTAGATAGTATCCAGAGTCAACTAAATTAAATAGCGCAACTCCGCAGACGTGACAGTCGCTAAAAAACGAGTCGACTTGTTGGTACTTGAAATATGAACTGAGAAAATCTGAGGGGCAATTCTTGTTCGGGCGGTAGGTAGTGGGCAGCTCGTCGCCCGGTAAGAACCAGACCCGGGTCGAAGGCGCCTTTTTTCACACGCGCCTCGAAAACGCCATACGACAGGTCGTGCGATGGTAGAACAGAGGTAGGATAATTAAGTCATGTAATTTCCGCGGTCATTCTCCATAATGCATCCTATAAAACACCAACAGGCTGGTTACTCTTCTCCAGACCGTGACCGTGACCGACGGGAGACCGTGTTGTATCAAATCTGGGTCACCAATTAGCCCCTTGGCACGCCTCCCCACCGAATCCAAAGTTGCCAGGTGCATTTTAAGTGAAAATTCTACCTGCGATTGATAATTCCAAAACCAAATTCTATCGTACTAAACTTATACTCATATGTTTATTCCAAATAATAATTAAACTACTTTATAAACTAACTGCATCTGGACATTGAACAAGAAATCAAAACACATTTTATTCAGTAAGAAAAATAGTAATCATGCTATGCTATTGATTTTGTAAAAGATTGAAGAAACTAGGGCACTATGTTGGAAAGGAGGCTTGTCATTGTTATCGCATTGATAATGGTAGTAGACTGTTACGTATCAAAGATAATATGGAGTACTGTTATTTATTTATTTATTTATTTTTTCCTCACACTGGAACGCCATGCAGCAATTACACCAATGGGGCAAAGACAATTCATGTGCTTCTTTCCATCCATCATGCGTACAGTGGACATCGAAGGATTTACGATGGATGACGCTTACGCAGTATGGTAGTGCTGTAACTGGATTTCTTCTGCTTCTTCTCCAGTAGCTCATCAGAGTCTGTGTTGGATCCCACTAGCCTTGCCAGTTCTATGACTCCGTCTCTGCTATTTTCAATCATCTCGTGATGGCCTTTTGTTCTTTCTCTGTCGCGCCTGCGCGACTTGGACCTGATCCTCCGTCCCCTGCCGTTGGTCATAGTTTTGGTCCTGCGAGCTGTGGAGCATCCTTGAAATATCCTCTGAGCGCAGCTACAGCAAAATATCACCCCTTTGAAAACTTCTGCGTTCAGGAGGTTGGTTTCGCTGCAGACATAGCACTTGTGGCATTTCTTGTGGTAACTGAAGCCCTCTCGTATTGTGATCTTATCATCTTTGTAGATAGGACTTTGACAGTGCTCACATAACTCGCATGCCATAGTTTTTCAATTTTTTTGTTACTATATCTACATTTTATAAAGACGAATGTCTACACAGATTTTTAATTTTGCACCAAAATTTTAGACATGTTTTTTTATTGACAATTGATGACAACCTTTGGTTGTTTCCTCCCTCTGTAGCCCCATAGTATGAGCGCATGACATTTTCGTTGATGGATTGTGTCCATCTCATGCGCTGCACACTTCCGCCGGGAGCTGGGACCCTGTCAGAAGCCGATGGGCCTCGAGGTCCTAAGCGGTCCGGCGGCCGGCGTCCTCCCCGTCGGCGAACAGGTGGTGGCGTCGTCGGCGGAGAGAAGTACTCGTCGCTCGAGCTCGACGCAACTGCCGCGGCCGGGGTCGTCACAGCACTTACAGTGGCGCTGGAGACCGGCGGCGGCGAGGCGGAGCTGAGCAACGAGTCCGGAGATGGTGGGCGTGTACGTTGTCTCGCGGCAGATCTTGTCAACATTATTTGTTATTTTATTTTCATTATTGCAGTTTTTGTGGTGCGGTGACACCTGTCATGTCACTTGCGGTTCGGCTGATTTTCTTCATTAAATTTATATTGTTTATATTTGTTAAAAAAGTATGAGTATTCTGTTAGTTTTTATAAAATTTTTTAAATATCCTTTGATTTGTGTATAATAAGCACTGTAAAATATAATGAAATCCAAAAAAATATTAGCAGAATATGTTGACGTACGTGTTGCCTTGTTTTTTTTTTTTTTTTTTTTTTTTTTTTTTGTTAAGATAAGATGTCGTTCATTGTAATTTGTTATGACCAATCGAAGGAAATAAAATATTTTAAGAGGTATTTGAGGAACAGTCGAGTATTGTAACAGGAAAATGCTTTGAGATAAAAGGAAATAAAAATTAAAACAAAACTCGGGATCTCGTATGAGGGGGATACGATATTTAGGTATTTACATCCTGTTCACATTTGCTTTCATCTGAATTACTGTGAAAAAAAAACCGAACTGACAGAACTGAAGAGATGACTTAGTATAAAATTATGATGACATTTTCAGTGTTTTTAGGGTAAATGTCAAAAATGGCACCCTTAATATTTGTTTATTGCCCTCTGTTCGTACATGAAAGTTCATTAAAATTTTTTCAGACGTTTTGGAGGAGAATTTTATATAGGTAATAGGTTGATATCACTCAGGCTGTTAGTTGAACGGTCCCCGTTTATTAAATGGCTAGGCAGTTAACTAAACAGCCAATTAAGTCAATTAGTTACGACATTTCGATTAATATTTAAAAGAAAGTTATACTGTACGGAAAAATAAATATTTACATGATGTCCAAGAGATACGTATATTTATAGAACAGCAAATAACTTATCATTTTTAGACATGACGAAATACGTAGTTATCAATGGATTGATAAGATTATACATCGCGTTTATTTTACTTTATAAATAAATAAGATATAAGTCAACTTCTAAATATGAGCGCTTGCTACGTTAACACTAGACTATGCTAACGATGCCTAGTCTATTAAAAGTAACTAGTTGCGCCCCTCGGTTTTACCTGCATTCGATCCCGTGGGAAATAACCGGCACAAAAAGGATCCTTGTTATAAATAATCTATGTTCCAAATTTCATACAAATCCGTTTAGTACTTTTTGCTTTTTTAAAAAAACACAATATGACTTTACATAATCCATCATCATCGTCTATTTATCGTCCCACTGCTGGGCACAGGTCTCCTCTCATACAGAGAAGGATTGATCGTAATCACCACGCTTGCTCAATGCGGGTTGGCGATTTCAGACTTAAAGTCCAGGTTTCCTCAAGATGTTTTCCTTCACCTTGTAACCAGTCATTGATGTCCAAGATATACTTAGAAGGTACATATAACTTAGAAAAGTTATAATTGGTACTTGCCTGACCTGGAATCGAACCCGCACAATCATACTTGAGAGGCTGGTAATTTAGCCACTAGGCCACCATGACTTTACACAATAGTAACACAGAACATTACATTAACAAATGTACATCCATATAACTATAAACTTTCTCGTTTATATATTTGTAAAATATTAGTCAGACTAAAACTCTAAATAGGTACTTAGTTTTAGGCGACACTCTCAGAATATGTAATATTCTTCCATTTTAACATACAAACTTATAATATGAAAACTTATTAGACAGTCTGTTGACAACCTTCATTTCCTAACTTGTTCTGTCTGGTTTAATCAATCCGCTTTGGCTTTCCCCAACTATCTCACGTTACGTTTCCTATTATATAATATAATATTTTACACTGAGCGACGATGTAGAAATGTAATTTCTGTAATTAAAAACATACAAACCTAGCCCCACTCTCATTTCAGCGACATTCAAACATTTTCCATTTGCCTGCTCGCTTTGAATTGCCTCTTTGATCTCCAGAACTTAGGTACCTAACTGTTAACTAAATGGTAACACAATTTCTTTTGATTTTGAGTAATACCTACCTATTTATGAATGGTTTATTTAATAAGCTAAATATGCATCAATGACCAATAGAAGAATTTTAGCGAAGAATCAATGGAACATGTGAAAAACCTTTGAGCCGCTCTAGGCGGAGCGGAAGGGCGTGTCAGACTTTTACTGACTAAAACCCACCAGTGTTTCTTCACTTGCTTGTGC
This sequence comes from Sesamia inferens, assembly GCA_037179545.1. Classification (NCBI taxonomy): domain Eukaryota; kingdom Metazoa; phylum Arthropoda; class Insecta; order Lepidoptera; family Noctuidae; genus Sesamia; species Sesamia inferens. The sequence goes on along the minus strand of CM073935.1, from coordinate 5,445,093 downwards.
TCCAGGGTCACGGTTTCTTTCTTAACCAACCCGCAACCCTGAATTAGAAGGCAACGGTCTTCGTGGACCCCGTCACGATGAGGTGGCATCTCTTTGAGCCGCGCGTAAAACATTACGCGCCGTCGATTCGGGCTTGGTCCTGGTTTGCCGGTGGCGAGTAGTGGGCAGCTGGCCGCCGGCAAGCCCAACCTTTGAACCCTCAAAGGTGAATAATTTTCCCCGTTTTTTTTGTTGCGTACGCTGCGTAAACGGTTCATTTTACACAAAAATATGATATAAAACTGCTTATTCGCGACCATAAAAATAGAAATGGACGTGGACGAAGTCTGGACAACATCTAATTTATAATATATATATATATATATATATATATTATGTCGGCATTCTTTTGACTATTCGGGAAGCCTTTTTTAATAAAGTGAAAAAACAATTTTTTTTTTTTCATTTTACGTCACTAGCTCCAACGACCAACGTCACGAGGCGGCGTTTGACAAAGCCTAGCCCGGACGTTCGTGCGAGTCGAGGAGAGCTCTATACAGGGCGATGTGGTAGGGCTCCCAACCAAACTGTTTTTAACAGTATTATACTGTTTTTCGGTCCATATACAAACTACTTTTTTGACGAATTTGTGGAAGAAGTTAAAAAAAAAAATATGATTTTAAAAATTTAATAAAATAAAATACATGACTACGCAGATGTCAGTTATTCAAATCTTACTGAGGTACAACTAGATAAATTTGAGCGACTTCAAAAATTTTGCATAAGATTTATATTTGGCCTGCGCAAATATGATCACAAATCTGATTCGATTTCGTACAAAGCTTAAGTGGCTTCCCATACGTCTTCGCCGGAATTCTCATATACTATTTCAGCTCTATAACATTTTGTTTAATCCTAAAACCCCCTCTTATCTTAAAGAACGTTTCAAGTTCCTTCATGACACACATAATAGATATCTGAGGTCATCGGAAAACCTGATATTAGACATGCCGATGCATTCCACTAGTTTCTATGATAAATCCTTTACTTGTACTACAAGCAGTTTGTCAAACACTGTTTACTTTTAAAACTATGATAAAAAAAAAGCACTTCCTCTATCTTTAAACATATTATTATATTTATGTGCTCTTGTATGATATTTATTAATTAGATCTATAAATTTATTTAAACTAGTATGATGCACTTAACGTATATATTTATTGTATAATCTATGTAAATAGTACACTGTAGACTACCTACACTATTTCTTTATCCTATCCCTTAGAATTCCATCCAAAGGTTGTCTGTAAAAGATCGCTCTTAGCGATAAGACCGCCCATTGTGTCACCCTTTGTAAAATATTTTTATTTATGTTCTGTAATCTATATGGTGTACATAATAAAGAGTATTCTATTCTACTGTTTTATTTTGTGAAATACTGTTTTTTTTTTTTTCTTCGACCTGGATATAGTTTTTTATTGAAGAAAAAGATGGGAACCCTAGGTGAGGAGTGAACGACATGTTCTCTGAAACTGTCTCGTGTTCACAATGAAGTTCTGTCCTCGTACAACATATGATTCACTAATGTAGTTCATTAATTAATTTCATTATTCATGTAGGTATCACCCAGTAAAACACACATACAGTGTAATAGTTTGTATTAGAATTTGTGTGTCGTTGAATTACATTTTACTGATACACAAATACTTTCTAAGTATATTATCTTGGACACCAATGACTGAAGGTGAAGGAAAAACATCTTGAGGAAACCTGGACTAAGTCTGAAATCGCCAACCCGCATTGAGCAAGCGTGGTGATTACGCTCAATCCTTCTCTGTATGAGAGGAGACCTGTGCCCAGCAGTGGGACGATAAAAAGGTTGATGATGATACTCAAATAAACATGACGCAAAAAAGATCAAAAAGGAAAAAAACGGCCAAGTGCGAGTCGGACTGGCGCACGAAGGGAGGGAAGAATGTATCTTTTTGACAACTCACGCTTATGTATTACCGTATTATTTTATCGAAATACGGTACTAAAGCCTCAAATATAATCAAATAAATCACGTTTGTTGTATGGGAGCTCCCTTAAATATTTTTTTTATTTTTAGTACTTATGTGTATAGCTGCAACAGAAATACATAATCTGAAAATTTCAACTGTCTAGCTATTACGGTTCATGAGATGCAGCCTGGTGACTGACGGACGGACAGACGCACAGCAAAGTCTCATGAATAGGGTTCCGTTTTACCTTTTAGGTACGGAACCCTAAAAACACAAAAAGAAATGGTTGGGGTGAAACATGCGTCACATCTACGCGAAACGGTTATCGCTAAGCATTATGCTGCGAACCTATGCAAATCAGAGCCAGCGCTGGTTAACAGCGACAACCAACGCCGACGTCGAAAAATTATATTTGCAAATGGTTTTTGTATTGTACAGACAACAGCGTATCATGCTGCTACAGGCTGTCAGATTTCTTTGTTGGATTTTCAAATTTATCTCTAAAGAATTAAAGCTCCAGGTTGATTGGGAACATTTGACAGTTTCGGACAATAACCAACACTGGTCTTAGTACGCCCACAGTAGTGAAAATATAGCTGGTGAGAACTTAGATATATGCCGACGAAAAACAATGTGGATACGCCTTTTAACTAACAATTGTGGAAAATAATTTAGTTTTTGTATATTTATATACTAGTTTATAGTTATTTTATTATATTTAGTTTAAATAACTTGTAAAAAAAATATATCAAATAGACTTTTTACCATCGGCGCTAATGCGGGGTGGGATAGGAAATTGTCTTGTCTTGAACTGTTTACGGATTATATTTATTTATAAAAGGCATATCCATAGTCTTTTTTCGTCAAATCAAGTTTATTAAATATTTAAGCGCCGGAATATCTTACAAGTGATCATAATATATACACAATGATTTAAAAAAAAAAAGTTTTTTTCTCAAAAACAAACAGCCAGACCTGGACCAACTACTTGGAGGTCAAACAAATATTTTTTCTATGCGGGAATCGAAATCACGTCAAGCAGGGCATCAATCAGTCCCTTAACCATAGCGCCATCCGTGACGAAAGAAAACTACAGCATACCTAAGTATTAATTAAATTCCGACAACAAATTATTACTTAGAACTTCAGAATACTCTTTGAAACTAAGTTGAATAACATAAGAATATTAAATTCTCATTCTTGGCCTGACTTTGATGCATGGAAATGTATTTCCTTTTATGTCCGTCTGAGGGTTTTTTACTTCCACATGTGCTCGTAAACTTGACAAAGGTGATTTATTGTTACTTTCCATTTCTCATGTCCTGGTAGGTAATTTTATGTTCGGAGGAAAAAAGGAAGAAATAAAATACTTTTAAGTATAATATAATCAAGCAGCTTCGAGTCGCTAAAATTAAATGGCAGTGGGCGGGGCACATTGCTCGTAGAACCGATGGCCAATGGGTCAGTAAGTTATTCTAGTGGCGGCCACGTACCGCAAAACGCAGCGTAGGGACGCCACCAACAAGTCGAAGGATGTGGGCAGCAGAAGGCCGCTCATTGTAGAAAGCCTTAGAGGAGGCCTTTGTCCAGCAATGGACCTCTATAGACTGAAGGCTAATGAACATGGTGAAATAGGTTCAGCAATGCGATTCTGTAACCCGGTCTTACCTACTGTGAAAATCTAGGTGAATTGAACTTAGAGGGAACTGTCATTTCAACTAATATTAGGTATTGCCACTGATTCTCATGTTTACATACTAAACAGAAGTTGAGCTTCAATGTATCTTTTTCTTTTTATGTCATTAAAACGAGGACAGAAGACAAAATAATAGTTCTATCAAATTAAGATATTCCATAGACAAGTAAGACGTGATTCAAAACATTACTAGGCACTACAGATTCGTGAATACTCGTACACCAGTTGCTGACTAATTTGATATCACTAAACTAACTTTTATCGTCTGTTCTTTTCTTAATGAAAAAGAAAGGAGAAGACGCACTAAGTTTAATTAGTGTACAAGGCAATCGTCGCCGTAGAGACAAACCCGCCACACTTTTTCCCACCCACTGCAACTCCTGAAAGCCAGAATCAACAGTGGAGACCGCCAGAAAAACGCCGAGCAATGAAGCTCGATGAGTCCCGGAGAAACGATTCAACTGTCTTGGATCCCGCAACGAAATTAATCAGAAAAGAATAGCGGAGGAAATAAACCGCAGGAGGTTCGGGAACGCAGCAGTTTGATATTTCACAGGAGAAGCGCTGCTGCCAGCTTCCCTCGTGAGAGTTACCTTAGTCATCTCTTATGACACCCACGGGAGGATATGGGATAGTATTATTCTAAGCCCGGTACCACACTGGTCGACTCTAGCCTACTCTTAAGAAATTCCTGATGGAAAAACCAAAACACTCTCACGCTCAGCAGTAGCGAGCTAATTATGAAAATGACCTGATATTTTAAAAAGTAATTTTCGGTTTTTGCTTAATAATTATCAGATCATTCCAAATTAAAGGTTGAATCATTACAGTAATGATATCATCAATATTTCTAACACAGGGTTTGCCCCGCGGCCTCGCCAGATCGGTTGTCGGAAAATATCTCATGAGAACGTAGTACCTGGATTAAAAGTACCCTATTAAATATACTCTGATGCTGATGATGTCTGTAGAAGCCGTACGGAGGACGGTCTGAGTAGTTGTGTTGCGATGTGTGCCGGGTACGATGCGCCAAATGTTGTTGTGTCGAGAGTTTGGTCGTGGAGGGTGTCCAGATCTTTCTCCCTCTGGCACAACATCGTTGGTCGTGTTGTTGGGTTTAACATTGCATCACCTCGCTCATCTGCCGTCTTCCTTCCTACACACTCAGTTTTTTTTGAGTCAATAGGCTAAACTAAACTGGTGCGCTTTACCATCAACGATTGCATCTCTGCTCACAATCAGGCGGGATTGCGATGTAGCACTGCGAAGTGAATTACGGCGTACTCTTTCTCATAAATAAGAGGATTGTGTTTTAGCAGTGAGAACTTTATAGGATGACAATTTTATGCAGATAGATAAAAAAAAAACATATTTTCGTCCGATACCATTTTTTACATATAGTGATACTAGGTCGTTTATTATGTTCAAGGTGCCCATACTGTGGTATTAAAATAACCTTGTCGGTCATATACATACGTTGCCGTTAATTATAGGTTTGTAGATAATGTAATTAATAACTATCAGGTAATTTACGAGCTAAATGTTCAACCTCAAATATCACTACATAGCATAAAACAGTCACTTTTTCTGACCCTATATCCCTATGCCATGTATGCTTAAATGTATAAAACTACGCAACTAATTTTGATTCAGTTTTTATAATAGATAGAGTTATTGAAGAGGAAGGTTTGTATGTTAGTATACCTAATAACATTCATTAAATAGTGGAGAAATACTGTCATTATTGAGGTTTCTAATGTGATGTCGTAGATAATTAAATTTTGCGATTGACATTATGCAAGAAAGAAAATCATAAACTTTCGCATTTATAATTAGTCGCCTGCCGGCAGAAGTCACCACCCACCAGACAAAGTCTTCCCGCCAAGCGATTCGTCGTGTTCCGGCAAGATGTCTGGTGAAGCTGTACGGAGGACTAGTCTGAGCAGTTGTGTTACGATGTGTGCCGGGTACAATGCGCTAAATGTTATTTGTCGGGAGTTTGGTCGTGGAGGGTCTCCAGATCAATCTCCCTCTGGCGCAGCGTCGTTGGTCGTGCTGTTGGGTTTAAAACTGCTTTACCTCGCTCAACTGCCGTCTTCCTTACTATTCACTTTTTTTTCTGAGTGAACAGACTCTTAATAAACTAGTGCGTTTTACTATCAACGATTGCATCATTGCTTAACATCAGGCGGGATTGCAGTCAAGCACTAGTTTATCATTATATAAAAAAAGTTTGTAGAATAGGATAGTAGGAGGGGAAGAGTAGGATAGTTCAATCTGTCTAGCCTTTTCCCATCAAAGTTACGGTCAGATCCCAGTCTAACTGAATGCAACTGAATACCAGCATTTTCCATAGAGCGACTGGCTGCCTATCTGCGGGTCATTTAGAAACTTGTAGCAGTTTTTAATTTGTTTGAGCAGTTAACTGATTTGAAGAATACAACGTGATGTAGCATGATAACTGAGGTAACTGATATTACATTTAGTTGGATAACCAAGTCACGTGGTTTTTTGGTTTTAATTTAGGTAACTTTTAAACCGGCGGAGTATAGTTGCCCATTTTAAATCGAAGTCAGGTTCCAAGAAACTCAATGGACACTAGAATTAAGTATATTGCTTTGTCTGCAAAAGTTTCGTAAACATATATTTTATTTTATAAACACTAAGTAGGTACTACTGAGTTACAGGTAATAAATAACCAAGTATGTTTTCTTACTAAACTGATGCTGTGTTTCCAATGTTTTTGTGTACCTAACAATGATTTATGATAGGGTGCCAAAATGGGAATTATTCGTGGCCATGATGTAACATACATAGTTTATTCTTACAATTTTTGTTTTTGTGAATCCTTTTGTTTATGTTTTATTTTTTGTGTCCATTACTTTTTCACACGCTGTTGACATCTCTGTGTTTATTGTTCTATTGCCCGGCATGCTGCAAATGATTTCTTTTGTAATAAGCATTACATCTGTGCCTTTTCCTGTTCAGTTGTTCTTGTCTGTTTATATACGAAACCCGAAATGCGTGTCCAGTATTTTATATAAAGAACTTATGTACAAAATTTCTAAAAGCTACCATGAAAAATCTCAAAGTTATGAGCTTGCTATGTTACCTAGTCGTCTCTATAAAAATGTGAACAACTCGCCGCTCGCGCCTACAGCTGCGCGGCAAAGTGGGGGCCTTAGGACACAGGACACTATGATCCGCTGTGAACTGTGTTGTACGAGTACGTTCGGTAACCACACTGCATAATTTTTTAAATAAAATAAATAATATGGTGTAAAAATTATTGGAAACGATTCAGTTGGTCACCACTTTGCGAACAGTGGTGATGAAACAATTTACAAAAAGCTAAGCACCTGTCTTATGGACCGGGTTTAGAATACAACAACCCGTTCATTATTAAAATAACTGATGTCACTCGGAATGCTGCCACGCTTAAATGGAATTGGGTGGTATCCTAAAAAATAATTTAATGTCCATCAGATACATTTATAAAAAATATTGAACACGTATTTTTTATTTTTTCTTTTATTCAAATACTTAGGAAAATATATTGATTTGAAATGTCGCTTGACGTCACGCCGTGGGACAAAATATGCCATGGCGTGACGTAATTAGCCCGCACTACGTAACTCTAATACAAAATATAAAATACGGGTCTAAATTTTTTTGTTATCTATATAACGCACTAATTATTTTTTTGACTTTCATACCTTGGATACATCCCTATTGGGATGGACACATCTGCCGCTTATCAGAAGATCAATGGGCCAAACTTTCTAACTAGTGGGTCACGCTTAATGGCAGACTGCTGCAGCTGGCGGTAGAACATACTACTAGCACATTGAGACAGCCCCCCGCCCCCCTGTCACTCCGCTATTAGCGCGGGCGGGAGAGCGGTACGATGACTATATTTATGTTGGGACAACCAAGTAATATGTATTTTACAAGCTCATAACTTTCTAGTTTTTCATGATATATTTTTGAAATTTTGTACATAGATTCTTTACTTAAAAATACTGAACATGTGTTCGGGTTTCGCGTAAACAAAAAATAACGTTTCATATACATATCATGAAAAAATATTGATCGGATTTTATAGGGTTTAGATTACGAGTTAATCTCCGGTATGTATGCCCAAATAAATACGAACATACTTTTAAGCTTTTTAGCTCAGGTACAAAATAAATATTCCTTTAGGAAAGTCATTTTTGTTTTAAGGTCCTTTGCCCTTGTTTGCTTAGTCCTTTGTTATATGTAAACCTTTCTAATTACGATGTGCCGGGGAATATTTGATTTGGAGCGTTAATTAGGCCCGCTGTACACACACGTTTCTTTTTTAAGAAATAAACATATTAGTTAATGTGTAACAAAAACACGTGCTTAAAAAACAGAGCATTTGTCAGTCGAGTTTGCGCATGTAGGTTTCCGTCCCATTTTATTTGTTTTTCATTCATTTTATATTGTTGATTTAAATTTAATATTGACGTTTATTTTAATTATAAGTACTTAGGTAATATTTATTATTCGTAATTCTGAATTGTATTTCATTTACTGTTTTTAATCTTAATTCTTTTTGATTTTACTTTTGGATGCATCTTTTTATGTAAGTAATACTCTTTCTATGAAACCTGGCCTGAAAGTATTTTTTAATTCTTATTATATTTAAATGATTATTTACATACTTATTAAATTACAGTTTTATATTTTTTTTTTTTTTTATGTTGTATGAAGACGTAAGTATAAATAAGAAAATGAAAGATTGTTGACAGCAGGGTTGATAAAAATCATGATTTAAAAAATAAAACAAAATAATCCGATTAATTTGATTTAAATCGGATTTATTTGATTTAAATCGTTTTTTTTTTTTTGAAGTTCTTTTTTCTTGCCTTTTTTTAAATTTAATAGTCAAATCTTCATTAACCTTCCTATACTCGCGCGTTGGTCTGTGAGACCGACGAAACACATTTTCGTAATTATTTTTATGCAGGTAAATCCTAAGAAGTTGAGTTCCTTGCTAGCTGCCGGATTTGTGGCTAACTTCGTTTTAGTGCACGCCGCGCGTTCGGGCGAAACACACGTGTTGTAGCACTCGTCACCAATCGGTCCACGAGACCGACGCGAGTATAGGTGTAACTTTCAGTGTTGCCAATTTAGCAAATTTTATGCTAGATTTGGCATATTTTTATGTTGTTTAGCATTTTTATAAGTTATTTAGCAAATAGCATATTTTTTGGCATATAAAATAATTATGAATAACAAGTTTACTTTCCTTTTTTAAGTCCAAATACTTCAAAAATATATATAAAATATACTGTAATTATCATTTGTTTTTTATTGTTGATGTACTTCTTTATAGTTGGATAGGGCATCACCAACGAAGACAGACGGTCCAAGAAGGCTCATTTCTATCTGGAAGCTGAGGCCGAGAGACGCCTATGGATTTGTAGTTCGGGATTCCAACAACTGAAGCGCTGGCGTCGAAATTACTTAGTCGATAACGATATTGATTACAAAGATGCAGCTGGTAATAACCCCTTTGCAGATTTATCTCAGTTAGCAATATCATTATTATCACTACCTCATTCCAACGCAGAAATTGAACGCGTTTTCAGCCAAATGAATATAGTCAAAACTAAACTTCGCAACCGTTTGTCGATAAAAACTTTAAATGCCATTCTATACGTCAGATTCGGCCTAAAGAGGGCAGGGAAATGCTGCTATTCTTACACAGTTCCGGATAACGTACTGCGCTCTATAGGTACCAAGGAGAGTTATAGTCTTGAGAATAAGGCTTCCACGTCTACATGCACATCAGCTGCCGAGCCTGCCGATGAAGACGAAGATATTAACATTTTATTTAGTAACATAGTCGATTAAAACGTAGAATAAATCAAAATTTTGTTGATTAATAAACATTTAAAATTAAATGACGTTGTATTTGACATTGAAAAATGTTAGCTTATTTTCTGGCAATATTATAAAGCAATTAGCATAATTTTGGCAAAATTTTAACATCAGTTTAGCAAGTTTTAGATTCACCTTGTTGGCAACACTGGTAACTTTTTGTGTAAGTATTAATATAATTTATTTCGTGCATTTGTATATTTTTTACGGACTTTGATTACTTTATAAAGTATATATAGTAAAATATATGTATGTATGTTGATCTATATTATATTTTGACCAATTTTATCATTCTTTTTTAGGTTTTAATTCATATCAAAATGGACAATGATCACATCAGATTGTTGCTGGAAGAATTAAGTTCTAGCTCAAGCTATGTAGACGAAAATGACAGTGAGGTGGAAGATAACGTGGAGGTACAAGAAGAGACATACGATACCGAGCAAGACGATGACAATGACGAGATATCTGAGGAAGAACATAATGAACGATCCCATGATTTTTACTTAGGAAAAGATGGACAGACAAGGTGGAATAAATCTCCTGCCTCAAACCCAACTAGGCGACGTGCTAGAAATATAGTTACTCAACTTCCAGGCGCTAGAGGAGAAGCTAGAAATTTGAAGGAACCAGGTGAGCTGTGGCGGCTTTTTTTTTCGGAAGGCACTAAAAAAAATCTGAAAAATCTAGTTTATTCGGGCACCGAGGCAATTGCAGTCTTGTATCCTATGTACCAAAAAAAGGCAAAAATGTCCTTCTCGTATCCAGCATGCACGATGATGCCCAGATCAATGAAGATACAGGTAAACCGGAAATTATAATGGACTACAATAGAACCAAAGGTGGAGTAGATAGCGTAGACAAAATGTGTGTGACTTACAACGTCGCACGTGGGACAAATAGATGGCCAATGGTGATATTTTACAGCCTAATCAATGTAGCGGGTATAAATACGTTTATAATATACCTGCAGAATAACCCTAACAAGAAAATTAGCCGTCGAGTCTTCCTTGAAGCCTTAGCATACGATTTGATCAATCCGCAACTTAGACGACGGGCTCTCATTTCATCCTTGCCGAGAAGCATAAGACTCAGGCTCACCGAAATATGCAAATTAGATGGACCCGAGTCTGCAGCAACATCTAACAATAATAAAGTAGGTCGTTGTGGATACTGCTCTTCAAAAAAAAAACCGCAAGACATGTTACAACTGTGCCACCTGCAAAAAATACTTTTGTTTGGAGCATGCTGTAACCGTATGCCCTGATTGCTATGGCGAGGCTCAAAATTAAGTCAAACAGAGATAAATATGTTTATTGATATGTTTGTTGTTATTAATAAGAAGTTTAATTTGTTTTTAAAAAGAAGTTCAGATTTTATTTGATTTTTTTAGTACTTAAGAAAATAATCTCAAATTTTAAGACTGATTTGTGATAAAACTATAAGTCGGTAAAATAATTAATAAAATAACTTTTAGTTATACTGTTTTGTTTCATTACATCCTAAACTCTAAAATAATAGTAATAGTTTATGTGTTTCTTGTTAAAAAAATATGTTGTAGGGGTACAAACTATCGGTCTGTGACACCGTGCGCGAGTATAGATGTTACAAAAATTGGCGCGAGTATAGGAAGGTTAAAAGGAAAACGACACATTTTGGGTTAATATTATTATCAATACAATTAAGGTAATTAAAACAAGTTCTACTAATAAAATGAACAATTTAAAAAACAGTAGCGTTGAAAAAATTACAAGGAAAGTAACTTACGGACTAAAAAAGAAACATGAACAAATACTTATGCTTAAGTATTAATAAACTTAGTTAGTAAACTTTATCATTCTTGAGTTCCTTCAAAAGGAAATCTAATTCGGCTGCCTTCTCGGTGCTTAATCTGTTTCTTATTTTGCTGTGCACTAAATTGAATGCCGAAAATATTCTTTCGACCCCAGCCGAAGTAGTTACTGTACTCAGCAGTTGCTCGTGAGCGCCGTAATCTATTTCGAAGGATGTCCCTAGACAATTTTTGGCAGACTTGGTTGCAGTAAAAATGTAACGATATAAATCATTGATTTTAAAAAAAGAATCACTTGATTAAAATCATGATTAAAATCACTGATTTAAATCAAGTGATTTAAATCATATCAACCCTGGTTGACAGTGGGTTTACTCTAAGACTGTCAACGTAGATATGGGCCGGTTTGAAAGCGTCATCTGACAAAACAATTGTCAAATTCAAATTATCAGACAACGTACAACAATGTACGGACGACAGCAGGTCAATCTACCCCAAACTGAAAAATATGTCCAATCAACCTTGAGCCTTAATGCTATAGAGATAAAGTTTCAAAATCTAATAAATAAATCTGACGGATTGTAGTAGCTTGATGTGCTATCGCCTATACAACGGGAGTAAGAAGAACTGTCAAATCGTATTGTTGTTCTTTCTTTCGAGCCCCGAACAAATATTATGTCCGTAAATGATACGGAGTAGGAATTGACACAGCCTCACTATGACATATAAGCGTTATCCTGTAGTCTGTAGTGTTAATAAATCCAGTACGGTCGCTTACACGATTATTTTACAATGCAGTGAGCGCACCGCGCCGTGCCGTTAAGAATTTAAGATACCGTGTCGTGTGCAACAGGCCTTATATTTAAACATCTTATTTACTTTCGGATTTCTATATATTTTGGATTTTAACATGTGGGATGGACGGGTGGAAAGTTTGTTTTTGGTTGAATTTAGTTGGCTACATACGAAATTAGTGTTTATGATTCGTGTCATTCTCGCGTCATGTTTCCACATACCCATTGATATTGGGTATATGGAAATTAACAAACAATTATTTTATTGCTGAATGGGCCTGCTCTTGGTCTCGATCACGCTTTCTTTTTATAATTATAAAATAGTACCTACTAGACCGTAATCCCACCTGATGGTAAGCAGTGATGTAATCGTTGATGGTAAAGCGCGCTAGTTTATTAAGAGCCTATTCACTCTAGCCTTGGAGACACCGCCGCTGTCAAATTGGTCCTGTCCCTCGACATACGTGCCGCCCATTGTATGTCTTTTTTGTGTTGAATGTTTTTGCTCGATGTTTGATTGGTGTACAATAAAGAATATATAAATAAATACGTGGTATAAAAGACGAGGCGAAACTCTTTGTCCGGGTCGTTATAGTGTCAACAACGTATGGATGGATACTTACTCGCCGTACGACTCGTCGATAATGGAGCAGAGACGAGGGAGTTAAATCATGCAATTCCCGCGCACACTCTGCAAAATGCATCCTACTGTACACCGATAGGCTGGCTACTCTACGCCTGTGCTCCAAGGCTTTGGAGACCGTTTTGAAAGTGATGCTTGATGGAAAGTGATTGATGTACTGCTAAATCGGTCCAGTTATTCAAAAGTACTTTTTTGTAACATTTATACATATGTATAGTCTGTATAGATAGATTCGCCCACATAACACCGTTTCCATCGAACAGTCTAATTTAGCAGTCCTTCATTAGAATTTTATTCAAATTTATTATTTCGCAATTCCACGTAAAACCAATGGCGACAATTCAGGTAATTCCAATTCCCAGAAAGTGACTTAACTATTAATAACCAAAATGTGTTAAAACTGACCTTAGATACTTATTAATACTACCCACGAGTTCTTGATAATGATACAAATTGAGAAATTTATAGGTTGGACTGTGTAATCCGAGGTTAAAAGGCGAAAACCCTTTCCAATAAATGGAAAACGTTTAATTTATGGCTAAAGCGTCATGACTCATGATAGTACAAAATTAGTCTAGCTGTTTGTGTACATATGTGAGTTTAATTAATGTTTGTAAATGCACCCACGGTACAGGAGTAGGTACCTAATTCCTAGTAAGAAATAAAGAGGGGAAATTCTCGTAATCTTAATATTGTTCACAATCTAATCTCAATCTGTCAAATAATACTTCAAATTTCCCTTCATGTTGGCATGTTTGTGGCCGAGATGAAACTAGATTTTGTACATTTTATATTAATAGAATTACCCTTCTGGTAGTATATTGATGTCATATATAGTATGTTAAGAAAACCCTGTCCGACCCATAAGGATAATAAAGGTTAGGTAAACACATGACCAAATATAATATAAAATTTTACGTAATCATCATAGTACCTATACAAATGAATTTTGAAATAATCTTTATTTCCCGCGAATTAATTCCAACTTCCTCGAAATTTGGTAATTTTAAAAAAGTGACAACACCGGTATTATTATGAGCGAATAGCGATGCGACCACGTGCCGCGTGCCCTGCCGCCCGCCGCCCGCGGACGGGTGCTTAATGCACATTTATTAAGTTACCTCTTTTTGCGAAATAATATTTATTTTTTTAGGGGGATTTTTTTTTTTAAGTTTAGCCCGGTTTTGTATCCATTACCAGAATCAGTTATTGATACCTAACAATACCTTCACGGGTCGGACAGGGTTTTCTTTACATATTGTATAATGATCCGCAATCGTTTCACATATTTATTTATAGAACTGTAGACATCTAAGGTGAATTCTAACCCAAGGAGTCGAAATATTGTTATTTCTAATGTTTAAAATTCTGTGAAGATGATTATACATAACTAATTCGGTCGAGAAACATATTTGAATGAATATAAAACCTGCAATATGTGAAAAACGTTTTAGGCGAAACCTGGAGTACAGAAGGAGAGAAGCCAGCCTGTCAGTGTTCTATAGGATGCATTTTTGAGAGTGTGCGAGGGACTTGCATGACTTAATTTCCCCTTCTCAGTTCCATCATCGGACGACTCGTCCTACGGCGAGCGCCATTACGTTGTTGACACCACTACGATCCGGACGAAGCGTTTCGCCTCGTCTTTTATACCGCGTACATCGAAGGACTTGAACAATTTGCCAGCGGCGGTATTTCCGTCTGACCACACTTTAAATGTCTTCAAGGCTAGAGTGAATATGCTCTTAATAAACTAAAGAGCTATACCATCAACGATTTCATCACTGATTACTTAAGGCGGGATGGCGGTCAAGCACTAGTTTATAATTAAATAAAAAAAAATCTCTTAAGAAAAACTTAAAATTCAATGGTAGCCTCTATGATCGAAATCATTATATGGACATTAAAAAAAAAAAACAGAGTAAAGTAAGCTCATAAACAGTAAGCAATTTGATTCACAGTCCTTCCACAGTTCACGACAGTATATAATTTACCAAAAACTTTGCTTTCATTCCGAAATAAATGATATATTCCCGTTTTCAGCACCCCATACCGTATTAGCCTGCCGGCCTAACATTAAAACTGTTTGTTCACAAAACTACTGAAACTTTCTCCTGAATTTATCCAGTCGGGTGCTGTAATAATTTAATGCTATTCATATTAATTTGCACTTACTTGTTGGGTGATAATTCATTATGAGTAATTTGGAAATTACAGCGCAATTAGTAGGTGAAAGTGTGTACTACAATCTGTCAGATTTCTTTATTACATTTTTAACCTAAAGCCAAATTAGGCCTAGGCAAGTAAAATTTTTAGAGTGGGTAATCTTTCTGCGTTATAGTCGCACACAGGTTTTTGGCAATAGTTAGAGATAAGGTAGATAAGGAGTTTGGTCGTGGAGGGTCTTCAGATCAATCTCCATTTGGCGCAGCATCGTTGGTCGTGTTGTTAGGTTTAACATTGCATCACCTCGCTTAACTGCCGTCTTCCTTCCTATTCGCTCAGTTTTTCCGAGTGAATAGGCTCTTAATAAACTAGCGCGCTTTACCCTCAACGATCGCATCACTGCTTACCATCAGGCGGGATTGCGGTCAAGCGCTAGTTTATAATTATTAAAAAAAAAGGTCTCGTTTATACTTTGTTTTGTAGTAATAAGGAGAGTTCATGCATATTCTGCGAGATTTCCAGGAGGGGGTAGCTGCCTTCCCCTGCCTTCACCTGGGTACGCCTATACACCTTAAGATGGCCTTTTTGCAGTGTAACAACAAAATAAACGAATTTTCTGACGCAAAGTGTATGTATGTGAAACCAATGAGTAGTGTCAACCTGTGGCTAATATTGTATGCTGAGAGGTAGTTCACTAAATAAGCAAAAAAACAAGGAGGATCCCCTATTATTACTCGATAGTAATACTCCACATTATAATAATCCATACGAATAATAAATAAATAAGCACGAAACGTCGTGTGTCCGGGTCGTGAGTTCCTTCAAACCAGACAATGGGTAAACAATACACGTGACGACAAACAGTCTTCATTTAAACGAGCTCCTCAATACAAATAAAATGATTGCTTATGTAATGGCCATTTTACCCATTCAATTGTCAGGGCAGGCGCCCTGGAAGTTTATTATTATGTCCCAAGTATAATGGCGCTAAATCTCTTCTTCACACACTAAACTAATTTTAAATTAAGTGCATCTTTTTCTTTCCATTTCGTTAAGAAAAGGATAGAAGATAACATTTTAGTTTAATCCTGTCAATTTAAGATACTCCATAGACAGATTAGACGCGATTATAAACATGGCGACTAAAAATACGCCAGTTTACGTCAGGAGCGCACTAATTTGACAGGTCTAAACTGACATTTTATCTTCTGTCCTTTTCTTATTAAAATATAAAGAAAAAGGTGTACTGAACTTAAATTTAATTTAGTTTGTGAACCAGGGAATCGGAGCCACGGTTGTCTAGTATTTTTATCTTAAGGAAACCAGCATGTCCTAGAATAGGGATGTATCCAAGGTATGAAAATCCAAAAAATAATTAGCCCGTCTTACAGATAATAAAAAAAATTGAGACCCGTATTTTTTATTTTGTCGTAATTACCAAAAATTACTGAGATATAGCGTATTAAAGTTACAGAGTGGGGGCTAATTACGTCACGCCGTTCTATATTTTGCACCATGGCGTGACGTCATGCGACATTTCAAATCAATATATCTTCCTAAGTATTTGAATAAAAGAAAAAATAAAAATTACGAGTTCAATATTTTTTATAAAGCTATCTGACGGACATTAAATTATTTTTTAGGATACAAGCCAATTAAAAAATCTATTAAATTTGCCATCTGTCTATCAACAATAGGCCTAGGTAGTGGAATACAGCCCAATCCCTCTGACATAGAGGAGGACTGTGTCCTACTTTACAGAGGCACACATTATAGGCTGATTTTGAGTTTCATCATCATTAGCCTCCCCTTTTCATAATAATGTTGGGGTGTGCTTTTAATGCAATCAACTGCAGCCGGTACCTACTTCATATGGGGTGACTGCTTATCTGAAATATTCATACTAGTTACTGGAAAACATGGTGTTAGCCCAAAAAAAATGGTAGCAGAGGATATTCGCCGTCAAGTAGTTGATGGAACCTCTTCATAGTAGGGATATTTCCGGGGTAAAAAAAAAATCTATTTAGTCCGTCATTCAGATTATAGAAAAATATTGGACACGTATATTTTGTTTTATCAAATCAATAAATATTGACAAATATAAAAGGCATTAAAGATCAGGAGTGGTGGCTGGTGACGTCACTGCTCGCTAAAAGTGTAGCGTGCAGTGACGTCACACGAGTTTTCAACGCACTGTGTCGTCTTCATTTTTTGTTTATATGAAAAAAGAAAAAATACGTGTCTAGTATTTTTTGGAAATCTGACTGACGGACTTATTAGTTTTTTTTTAGTCAACTACCCTATTATCCACAGTCCAACATCACCCATTGCTTGGCATATGTCAGTTTCATGGTCGTCCGCCCATATCGCCGGACGGTGACCGACAAATTATCTTCCAGTCTTCGGACTCCTATTCAAAAATTTTTGGTCCACTCAACTCCTCACAATTTAAATCACTTAAGTAATATAGTAGAAACGTATTCAATAAATGTAATAAGATAGTGAATTCAAACTAGAGCACTAGCGATTTCTGCCAAGTTAAGCCCGTTCCCAAGATTTACGCATGACTTCGAAACTTTAGACTTTGATACTCGGTGTTGATATTATAATATGTCGAAGTTATCTTGTTACAGGAGTTATATCATTATAAGCTAAGTGCCTCATTGCAATGTAAAGTAATTTCTACCTTCGTTGTAATGCTTCTTTTTTGTAATGAACCTACATGTTTTATTCAATTTGTAGGAGCAGCGAGGTGCTTGATACTCAACAGTTTTATAAGTTTGAACTGTCTGTGTGTGTGTATGTATCATGTCTATACGTTGTTGGGCAAACTTATTTTTCAAACATATAATAATAATAATAGAACATATGAAACAGATATGAACATATATTATATAATAACACCAGCCTCTCAAGTATGCGTGTATGTGGGTTCGATTCCTGGTCAGGCAAGTACCAATGTAATTTTTATAAGTTACATGTAATCCTTCTCTGTATGAGAGGAGACCTGTACCCAGCAGTGAGACGATAAAAAAAAGGTTGAGGATGATGGAAGAAAGAGACATGTTGGAAAGATTGAAGTTGTTACCAATTAGGGTAACACTTTCAATCCTTAGAAAACTTAGGTACTTAGTAGGATTTAATGTGTTTTCACTAGACCATAAAATCGAACCACTCAATTTTCATGTCAATTTTCGTCGAACAAAACCTAAATGGAAAAGGTCTGCAACTTGTTAAAGGTTAAATCTAATCTCTCCATATCAGTCGAAACACCACACAAGACCTCCATATCAAATGACTGTAAGCCTTTTCTCGGTTCGACAGATACGGAGCCGCTTCCGAACATAAATCTACAAACCACTACTGTCAGAGACCTTTCACAGTATGCGCTAGTTCCCTACGTCTTTGGAAATTGGTAATGAAGTAACCAGGACGTAAGTTCCTTCATAAATTCAGATTGAATCCTATAAATCTTGCAGTGGCAATAAGGATTAAACCTAAACTGCAGGGTAATTCACGCCACACAATAACAGTAACAATGAGGTTCGTTTTGCCAGTTCAACAACATTCATTGCTAAATAATAGATTAGCAATAGATTGTGATGATTATGTTACGCAAGGGTGCTGGATAGCGATCCAGAGACAAAAAAATATTGCATAGATACTGCAGTCGATGTCCTAACTCTGGTCATTATTTAACCGTGTACCAAATTTCATTTAAAGTTATCCAAGTTAAATCAATCAACTCAACCTAATGCAGTCCAGTGCTGGACAAAGGTCACTACAAGTCCTGTTCTTTGCTCTTTACATTCCGTCTGACCAGTTTAAGCAGTGGGGAGACCACATAGTTACTACCGCATTTACTTAAGATTAGTATGCAATATGTAGATAGACATAAATACTCGGACAAAAACCAAAGAAAGACAAAATTATGTAAATAAGAGAGAAACCAAATTGTTGAACATATTTTTCCCATAACTTTACATGTAACATCTGTATCATCCCACTACTTCATCATAATCAGCCTGTCTATAAAAGAGAGTGCGTCATAATCGACAACGTAGGCCACCGGTCGTAGATCTCGCATATCTTCGAATTTTTGACTTAGAACAAGCCGGTTTCCTCACGGTGTTTTGAAAGCAGTGGTCTTGAAAATAATTAATACACATTATAACACGCTTATGCTGAATTCCTCATACATGCTTCTATCCAAAACTCATGTAAATCAATGGAACATCTCTCTACCTTCAAAACACATCTCGAAACGAACGGTAAATCACAATTGGTCACAGCTGTGATCACTCTGTGTTGCACCCTAATTATGCAATGTATAGTTCTAATGAACCGGTGTCTTCTGATACAAGACAACTGGCGGACATTGATACAGAAAATGTACTCCCTCAAGCGCTCTTAACTACTGGGTTTGTTTTTATTTACTTCTTCTGCCAGCACCGGTTTGAAGTTCGATAAACCAAATAGTGTCATTGCTTTTCTGTTGACTGTTCAGAGTTAATGTGTGTACTTAAAACTAGTTTTTCATTTTCGCAAAAGTATTGTTTGTCAATATAAGTTTTACAGATTTCGTGTCACGAATCCTCGATGTTATTGTAAGTTTACTTATGGCTGATTTCCCCAACGTAAAATAATTTTATAGCAGGAATAATTTTGAATTTATGTCATTACTAGCTTTCCGCATTGGCTTCTCCCGCGTAGAATTCTGTTATATCGCGGTTTTTAGATTTCCCTCGGGAATATCAATTTTTTTCGCGATAAAAAGAACCCCATTCTCTAATCCGGACTTCTAACTTTCTGCAAAATTTCAAAGCAATTGGTTCGGTAGTTACGGCGTGACAGCGGAACAAACAAACAAACTCACTTTCCTACTTATAATATTATAGTAATGATTATGTCAGTTTAGACCTGTCAAATTAGTCCACGCCTGACGTAAATTGATGTGTATTTGGTCGCCATGTTTATAATCGCTTCTAAACTGTCTATGGAGTATCTTAATTTGACAGGATTAAACTAAAATGTTATCTTCTATCCTTTTCTAATGAAATATAAAGAAAAGACGCACTTAACTTACATTTAGTTTAGTTTGTGAACAAGACAAACGGGGCCAATTTCTGACCTAGGGCCATCGTGGCTCCTTATTCGACCATATTGTAACTATCTGGACCTGTTGCTCTCTTTGGCTCCTCTAGAGGTATAAATTACACTTTATAGCCCTAAATAACAATGTAAACGATGATGTATTAGACTCGCTCTGTCTGGACAACTTTAGAAATTGTACGAAAGTCTCGCAATGTCGCCGAATATTTCAGCCCTAATTCAAATAAATAATCCCAGCTGAAATGTATTTTTTTTTTCTTAAATTAAACCTAAATATAAGTATTACATGACAGCTTTTGGCAAAAAAAGAACAAAGTTTAATAAGCTGAAAATAAATCCTTAAATAGAAATATAAAGTATATTTTTATGTGTACCATATACATACAAAGGAGTCAAATAGGCGGTTATCGCTAAAAACCATAATTGCATAACAACATTTGGGTGGAATAAGGGGAACGAAATAATACATCGTATAGTGTAGATAGTCTGCTGTGTACTATTTAAATTATACAAATGATAAAATATACCTATTATAATAAATATATACATAAAGGATCATATATACTTATTTAAATAAATATACATATAATAAACCTAGTACCAAGAAGTGTGTGTTTATACTACATCTATTAAATAACTTGAGGCAAGAGCAAATAAATATAGGTATTATAATCATAGATCAGTCAATACATAGTCTCATTCAAAAGGTAAAATATTTTGAAGTTGAAAATGAAAGCAACCCAAACAAGAGCATTTCATTTGTGTTAGTGTACTACCACAAATAAAAATAATCCTTTCTTTAATAAATAACTTCATTCCAAAATGACTAACAGTTCATTTTTTAGTTCAATCTTCCCGAACGCCACCAAATAAAAGAAAGTTAGAACAAGCCTATTTTACCGAGAAGTCAATTCATACGTTTGGTCCTTAGGGATGCTACAAACTGTCAAAGTCGGCACAATTGAATCAGTAGTAATAGTTGAACAACAAAGCATTGCTACACCTATTCAAGCTATATTCAACAGAAACCTATTTTGGAAACAACCTTAGCTGAATCGCAGAGAGGTAATTGCGTAACAAAATATCAGTTGCAATGAATTTTTATTTTGACAGTTCAACAACATTAATCGCGTAATTTACGTTGTTATGTAGACGAATTTTTCGCACATATATAGCAATGGATTAGCAATATCCATTCAAAATTATTAGGATTAAGATTAATAGTCATCATCATAAACATTTCAGTGTTAATCCCAGTCGCATCCGTAGCTTTTTCAGCTTTGAGGTCCCCTTTACCAGTCTAACTGCTGATTTTGGCTAAACTTCGATATTCTCCGTGAAGCGACTGCCGTCTGACCTCCACAACCCGAAGGCGATCGAAGCATTGCAGTTGATTTTGAGGGCTCTAACAACCCGTAACGACTGCCACTAGATTTTCGTATGGCAATCGGGACCAACGGATTAACGAGCTTTCCGAGGCATGACCGGACCAGTGCAAATATTCATATTCGAGCATACAAATATTTCCACTGCGCGGAGATCAAACCCACGCTTCCTTGCCTTTTACGGAGGCTAATAGTGTGTTACGCAATTAAAATTGATCAAAAGCCCACGGCGAGTTTTGAACTCGGCGAGATTTTCTCACACACTAAACATTTTTGAGACGTTGTGAGCACTCGTTGGATTCCAATGCTCAACTCAACAACACCAAGAGTTGAAAGTTCAGTGCACCTCAAAAAATCGTCGCGTTAAAACCCGGGCGAACGGGAGGCGGGAACTAATTCGAGCTAAGCCGAGAACCTTTCTCGTATTCGATTTCGCGTTCCGACTGAGCCATGCTGAAGCACTATGTTGCACCCCTAACATGTAAATTTCACTTCCAGAATTCTAAATTAAGTCAAGTTTTTTGGACAAGAAAGAAAGGGGGCACCTGAGAACATTTGAGAGGGCGGTGACACTGGTATCGGAACTTAAGCACGTTGTGTTAAGAACCCTTGAGCCTTTCTCAGGGTGAAGAGTACGATAGACTAGCTGGCGCCATGTTTGCAAGCCAGAAAATTTGGAGGCACTTGAAGTTTATTAACACACTCTTTTTTTTTTAGCAAGTATGCAGTTTTTTTACTAACACTTCACTGTCTGTATCTCATGAACCGTGATAGTTAGAAAGTTGAAATCTTCACATTATGATATTATTCTGTTACCGCTTTTATAACTAATACAGTTTCATAACTAAGCAGTTTACTTGATAGATTTGGTTCGGAACCCTTCGTGTGCGGGCTCGACTCGCAATTAGTCGTTTTTTTTTTTATAAATTATAAACTAGTGCTTGACAGCAATCCCGCCTGATGGTAAGCAGTGATGCAATCGTTGATGGTAAAGCGCACTAGTTTATTAAGAGCCTATTCACTCTATCCTTGAAGACACTCAATTTGTAGTCCGATGGAAACACCGCCGCTGGCAAATTGTTGTAATCCCTCGATGTACGCAGTATAAGACGAGGCGAAACGCTTCGTTCGGGTCATTGTGGTATCAACAACGTAAAGGTGGAAACGCGCTGTACCACGATCGGTCGTCCGATGATGGAACGGAGATAGGGGATTAAAAACATGGCGATGGCGACTAAAAATACGTCAACGGAGCGCATTGATTTCACAGGTCTAAACTGACATTTTATCTTCTATCCTTTTCCTAATGAAATAGAAAGAAAAAGATGCACTTAACTTAAAATTAGTTTAGTTTGTGAACAACGGAATCGGCGCCATAAGAAAACTTTAACTTAAAATATTGTTTATTCTTGTACTGCCGGTTTTTTTCTACTTACCTCACAATCGAGATGTAAAGCAGAATAGTTAGCTCGGGTGTAAGCATCAATTGCAGCCCGAGATTAGAAGTTATTAAAAAAAAAAAACTTCGCTCTTTCAAAAAGTTCGCGTACATCTAATGTAATCATCACACTGGCAATAGACATCATGCATTCCGCCCAGTGACAAAAGAGGTCGCTTCGCAATTCAGCTTTTCTTCGTATGAGTATAATAGTCATCAATTTTAAATATCGAACGGCGAAGCTCAATTTAGTTCTTTAAAAAATAATAATAAAAAACATGAAAAAAGGCGGGAATAGAAAACTTTTACTTTAAACATTGTTTGTGGGGTTTTGGCGGAAAAGTCAAGCTGAGTGTCACGCTCGTTTTTCATTGGACTTTTAAAATTATTTATAGTGTTGTTTACTAAATAAAAGTGCGTGATTTATGTAGTAAAAAGTGCATTTAGTAAATAATTCATAAAGAACAGTGAAATATCGCAGCATAGTGGCCACATCATGAGTTTGCCCCAAACCTCACTAGTAAGACGGGTCACGCCGCCGTCTTTTTCGACATGAAATGAATAATTCATAATTACGTGACATTGGCTAAATGCACAAACAGTGCGAAGCCAAAAAATAAATAAAACATTGTTTGTTTTCGGGATTTTTTTTATAATTACGTGCTAATTACGAAAAAACATAAGTTCTGCAAGTGAAGAAGATATAAGCTGCACTCCCGATTCAATGATAATGGAAGCTGATGCAGCAATTAACAATAGTTTGCCTGCAAGTTCTAAAATGTTTTATTCTTGTAATGCCGGTTTTTTTTCTACTTACCTCATAATCGAGATGTAAAGCAGAGTAGTTAGCTCGGGTGTAAGCATCAATTGCACCCTCGAACTATTAAATAGGTGCCCTCGCTGCGCTTGCGCCTAAATATCTTGGGCTGCGATGCCTTACAGCCCTTGGCTACTAATATCACAGTAAACAGAGCTAATATACTATTAACTATCTACTAGTGAAAAACCTTTACACAACCAGCATGACTAAGCAGAATTAATGGCAAACGATTGCTTTAGCGTAGGCACTGTTTCGCAATATTTTGTTATACTCGATCGGTTTAGGTAGTTTACTAAAAGTAAACAAAAAACTACGTGACTTACGTTTAGTCGGTTAACCAAGTCACGTGGTCTTTTTTGTATAACTTTAGTTAACTACCTTAACCGACGGAGTATAATTTACAATAAGGTACAAAAGTATCGAGTTTCTTGTTATGCACGGTAGTCGATTATTTCAAATCGTTCTCGTGTTACAACATGTTATTTCAACATACATCGACATTTCCACGATGTTTTCTTTAGCAGAATTTGTAACTGTAGTTGTAACTCCAAATTGGAGCTTTGCCCAATCAAAATAGACGGCTCTTCCCTTTCTGTGTTCCTAAATCCAGCGATTCGAAGGTCAGCTTTAGTCACATTTAACTTAGAATCAC
Source organism: Sesamia inferens (assembly GCA_037179545.1). NCBI lineage: Eukaryota > Metazoa > Arthropoda > Insecta > Lepidoptera > Noctuidae > Sesamia > Sesamia inferens. Next base: position 5,420,703 of record CM073935.1, on the reverse strand, counting down.
ACTGGAATAGTTTTTAGAGTCTCAATTCGGAATTGCGAAGTGACATTGCAATGTAATCTTTATGAAACGATTAATCAAGTTCTACGAAGAAAATATTTCAATTTGTTGGTGTTTACGTGACTGCATTGATGACTTTATGGATGAATTCGCATGTTTCATATATCACTTTGAAGTTTTGACCGATAGCAGTAAACAATGCAAGTGCCGCAACCTCGCAACGATGAGTACGAAGAAAAACACGATTCTTTTTCCATTTCTTAGCAATACAAGAATTCTATTGCAGGAAACAGAGTGTTCTTGATCTAAAAACCTTGAAAACAATAAACAAGCAGGACTGTGTTTTGATTTTATACTAAAGAAAGCAAAACATGGACGAGATAAGGCGTAATATATCGTAGTTTTATACTGTACACGTACAGAAAGACAACATTTGTTGAGTATATCCTTGGTTAGTGCTGACAAGGGAGCGCGTTATCGAAGAAACGTTGGACTAGAAATTCTTTTGTTCCTTCGGCTCTAGTTATATGAGAACTTCCCATGTGGTAGGAAAAATATTAAAGGGTTAGAAAGATTGGTAGCAGGGCTGCCTTGTCAAGATTCGCTTGACGGGCTTACTCTTTAAGTGACTTTTGAATCCGCAGGGTCATCAGTATTTAGGTTGAATGCGAGAAGTACGCATACGGTCGAAAACGCCTATGTTCAGCAGTGGATAATAGGTGTTTTAAAAAAATTCTAGAGGTGTCGTGAGACGGTTTTTGGTTCGATAATTACCTAGTTATCTTTATCTATACTACCAATAATAAAGCTATAGAGTTGATTCGTTTTTTGGTTGATGGAACGGCGAACACTTGAAGGACTAGGTGCAAAAACCAAACCCTTTCGTTGGACCCGTCGAAAAAGAATGCTTTACGCATTTTATAACCTAATTTATGAGCGTCAATACAAAAAATATCAGGGTCAAAATGTCAATAGTTTGCTATTTTCACAAATTTGCCATTCCAACACGATTCCATTGTCATTGCGCTAAAAGTTCGCAATCTGCTAAATTCATAATTATCGATCAATTATGTCGGTCAGTCGTCTCGTAAATAAATGAATGAGAAAGATGATAGAATGACATTACCGCATTGCCATTATTATAAAACCCGTTAGTAGAAATAAAAAAAAATACAAAGTAACTAAATCTAAAAACTACTACTCAATTTGAACATTTATTAATATGGAGTGTCAGTGATTGACCACTGGAAGTCATAATGACGCCATTGTGTTAGTAGAATACGAAACTTGTTAAAATCGACTATGCTGACACTATTGAACCTAATAGCATACTAGGGAGGGCTCCAGGAAGAACGCTAAGCGCTGAGAGGCGATGCGATGTGGACAGGTGAAAATGTAGCTGTTATTTTAGCAAAATGTTAACTTACCGTTTCGAAAAGTACACGTCGCATTCAAAAGCTAGATAATATGAAAAGCATCTGTTATAAACCCTGCATTACAGTATCATAGATCCAATTAACAAAACAATGTTATTGTATGACTCTAACGCCGATCGAGTTCATTTTCTGTATTGATTAGAAAATGAAGCTATGAGATGAGCTTGTTAACCTGTTCATTACGCCGTAAGCAGAAAATCTATGAGAATATAAGATACGGCCGAGTGAGGCAGCCCCAGCATACACCATCTTTATTCAAGTTAAACAAATATCGACCTCATTTTAACAAACAATAAGTCAATTTCAGAGTAACTAGTACTATAAGTTATAAAAATGTTTGAAGTTATAACGTAAACTGAACTTTATTAACACCACTACGATCCGGACGAAGCGTTTCGCCTCTTCTTTTATACCGCGTACATCGAGGGACTGGAACAATTTGCCAGCGGCGGTGTTTCCGTCGGACTACAATTTGAGTGTCTTCAAGGCTAGAGTGAATAGGCTCTTAATAAACTAGCGCGCTTTACCATCAACGATGGCATCACTGCTTACCATCAGGCGGGAATGCGGTCAAGCACTAGTTTATAATTTATAAAAAAGGCGTCTTTTGGGTGCAAAGATTATGAAATAGTTTAAAACAAAATAAAAAGCCTGCTTGGGAGTAATCTGTTCAAACCTATTACTTACACCTACATTTAAATTATAAGACATTATTTCTCTACGATTACGGAAATAATTATTTATCTGCCTACAGGAGATTGCTTGTATTATAGCATCGCACACGTAATTAAGTTTTAATCCCTGTTAACACCAAGTATGAAGGAAACCTAAACTATTTCCGTTATAACATGACGTTGGTGGTAATTTTAACTTGAAGAAGGAGACTTGCAATTATAAATATAAATATATAAGTATATTTACAGAGTGGTGCTGACAATACGACAATAAATGAAAACACGAACAATGCTGGTTCATAGGAATAATCCTAAACCATAGAAAAAAACCTAACATTAAAAACAAAAAAAAAAAAATGAAAATTTCAAACAAACTAAATCACATGAAATTGCAAACGGAACAGAACATCCTTTAAATATATTGGTTCACTGACCTCCGATCGGCGACAGCGCGATCCTGTATCGACTTGCTTTTTTCGCGCCATTATTATTAAAGTTTGGTACCGCAGGATGCGGCGGTCATTTACCTGTTAGCGCTTCCTTATCAACATGTACATCATGCAGAAAATGTGAAAAATTAAAAATAATTTCCTGTGACTAAACTAATCGACATATTTGTATGATTTTTTATGGGTAGACTGAGACTGTGTTGAGGTACACGATGTTTAATTTATTGTCGTATTGTCAGCACCACTCTGTATATAGTGGCTTAGCGATTTATAGACATTTCCAACATTAAGTGCAATATGTGTTATTATGTTATGTGGTATGATTTCATAACCTAACCTACACACATACAACCCAACGTCCTGAAGTAAAAATATCACCGTGAAAGTTAGTTGGAGTGAGCTTAGAATGGATTGTTAATAATCATCATCAGCTCAGCGTTAACTCCAGTCGCATCCGTAGATTTTACAGCTTTGGAGTCTGGGGTCAGAATTACCAGTTTAACTGCTGATTTTGGCTAAACTTCGATATTTTCCGTGAAGCGACTGCCGTCTGACCTCCACAAACCGAAGGCGATAACGAAGCATTGCAGTTAGACAAATAGTCGAGGGCTCCAACAACCCGTAACGACTGCCATTAGATGTTCGTATGGCAACCGGGACCAACGGCTGAACCCTAATAATCCCTAGCATGAATTGAAAGGACAGCTCACTGCGGATTTGGATGAACCAGGATACTTTTTATCTGGATAGTTCCATGGTTGAAATGGCGCATTTAATATAACGAAATAGGAAACAGCAGGATAAAGAGATAACTGTGGTTTGATTACCTCTATTCCTCTGATAACTCGGAGGACTTGTTTAGTCCTCCACATTACTCTAAAAGTTTGGTATGCCAAAGTGTTCAGCATAGTTTCTACATGCCTTACAAGGTTTCAGCAATACATTTTACTACGTTGATAGCTTGCTCCAATATCCTCACAGTATGTCGCATGTGGTTTCGAGCGGCATCCTTTATTGCTATATGCAGATGAAGCGTCAGTTCCACAAGCTTGCACCTTTAATTCAAGGTGGGTATTTCAAGCTTGAAATACTACGTGACCTGGAGTTTCTCGGTAGAGAGAAGTGAGAAGATTTATGGAGGTTTCAACTGGGAATAAAGGAACAGGTCTTGATATGTTTAAGGCATACGTCTCGTTGTAATGTCGTTTCGGAGTATTTAATGTATTTTGTTAAAGGTTGATTCATGGGGTTTTTTTTTGGAATATGTAACTACTGCTTAACCACGATTTCACCTAGGAATTAGTGGTTAATCTAGAATCATTATTCTTAATATGATCATCTTATAGATGTTATGTTATGCACGGTGTGGAGATACTGCAGCCACATTTGGGCTGGTGCTGCAAAATGCCACCTGGCTACTTTGGATTCAGTGCAGAGGCATGCGAAGAGGTTAATTGGCAACCCTGATTTGATTAAGAACAATCTCCAAAGCCTGGAACACGAGTTGTAGGATAGCCAGTCTTTCGATGTTTCATCATCATTTGCATTCTATAGAATGCATTTTGGACAGTGTGTGCGGAAATTACATGATAATTCCGTCATCACCCTTACATCAACGGACGACCCGTCCTATGGCGAATATTCACCATAACGTTGTTGACAACGCTACGATCTGGACAAAATGTTTCGCCTCGTCTTTTATACCGCGTACATCGAGGGACTGGGACAATTTTTTTGCGGCGGTCTTCCCGTCTGATTACAATTAAGTGTCTTCAAGGCTAGAGTGAATAGGCTCTTAATAAACTAGTGCGCCTTACATTACTATGCGTAACTGATTACCTTAGCTTAGTTTATAAAAAATCGAGCTAAGAGAAATGAGCTAAGATTAATTTTAAAAGCATAAAACCTGAAACTCACCTGCGAATTGCTAAAAAAGTAAAAAAAAAAAATCAATTACCGCAGCGACTAGCGGCTTTCAGAAATAGTCTTAGTACTACAATCCAGCGACTAATTCTGATAGGAAAGCTACCTAGCTAACAACGGAAGAGAAACTATTATCAGATAACCCAGTTCCTTGATTAATTTATCTTCAAATTCCACTGAGAACAAGCGACTAATTAATTAGTTAAGATGCAACTTGAGATTGAAATAACTGCCTCGATATACAGCTACTTAAGCTGGGGAGTTAAAACGGTGAAGGATATTTTGCAAATGCATTCAAAGCGGAATAAACAAGGCACCACTTCAAAGGCTTTACTGCTATAGACCATTGATTTAGTTTGCTTCTTTGTGTAGAACTTGTCGCTGTCTTCGAACACCAGTGAACATGTAACCCCCACCTGGTACACTACGTCGACGGAACCCCACCTTCGAGCGTGCCTTGTTTCCCAAAACTTGTGCCAGACAAAGTGACCTCTGTGCTGTAGACAACGCCGCGGAAGTGTCAAAGTTTTGAGCCAACAAGATTTAAAAGAGTAGATTTGCGTTGTAGGTCGTTTAAACCCAGAAGGCACTTTTCTCAAAACTTCTTCAGTTACCTTTATTCTGTTCCTTGCCATGAGCCATGTATCCCAGTAATGGGAAGAGGGGCTGGGAATTCAATGTAATATTAAAATAGCTAGACCGATCAGGTAAGCAGTAGGGTCATCATTATCTTCATCATCACATCAGGTCGTATTTACAAATACTTAACTTCCAAATTATCACCACAGTGAATGCATAATTTTATCATAGATAATCAGACTTTTTTAACATCAGGTGGGATCGCCCCACCTGGGGATGGCAATCGTTGATGGTAATGCGCACTAGTTTGTTACAGCCTATTCACTCTAGCCTTGAAGACACTTAAATTGTAGTCATACGGGAAGACAGCCGCAAACAAATAGTTTCAGCACTTCGATGTACTCGGTATAAAAGGCGCGGTATAGAAACGCTTCGTGTTTGGATCGTAGTAATGTCAACAATTTAACAATTTTACCACTGTTGGGACGCTCGCTCTGTAAGAATCATTGATTATTGTTACAATCGCTTGATGAAGAATGAAATCGATAGATGCTCTTTTCCGCGTCGAAAAACGGTCGCGTTTCTGTGTCGGTTTGACGCCTCTGGTACACAATGAAGCAGTCAGTTGAAGTGATCGTCATGGATACGAAGTTATTGTTGAGTGAGCTCCCTTTTCTCAGTATTAACCCTTTTAAGTTATTTGCCCAAGTTCATTGGTTCTAATCTGCAGACAAAAGATTTAACCACCCTGGAATTTTATTTCGATTTCAAACTGACAGACAATATATATCACAACAGTATCATAATTATCATCAACCTTTTTATCGTCCCACTGCTGATCACAGGTCTCCTCTCATACAGAGAAGGATTGAGCGTAATCACCACGCTTTCTCAATGCGGGTTGGCGATTTCAGACTTAAAGTACAGGTTTCTTCAAGTTGTTTTCCTTCACCTTCAGTCATTGGTGTCCAAGATATACTTAGAAAGTATATATAACTTTACAAAAGTTACAGATTTTGTTCAAAAACCTGCTAAGCTATAGTGGGACTGGGCTGGTCACGTCTGCAGTAGGTATGGCTTATAAGCTGTTAGCCAAAATAAAACATAACCACGTGAAGCCCTGACACAGCTAGAAAACTTGGCGACTAACCCAGTGGTGTACTTTAGTGCTGATTTGAAAGAGCGGGAAGTCACGGGGAGAGAGAGACCTTTGCCCGGCGGTAGGATGATGCATGCTAACAATAACAGTTTTATTTCTGTGTCATATGAAATTACTACTTTAAATATTAAAGTTAAATACTAATTTAGTATGCCACCCACGAATGAAAAATATAATATTTTTTGCGGGAGACCATCCGGTACTATCTTAGGAGTGACCTTTCACAAAGAGCCTTTTTTATCGTTAAACCGTTTGACCCCAACGGTTATGAAATATTTCGGGGAACAACGCTGAAGTAACTTATCTTTGAAAGCACTTTTTGTTTGAAACCAGAGGCAGTTCTCGTCATTTTAGGCAGTCTTATCTCAGTCCTAATCCGTCAATTTCAACAAGTTTTGAGAAGACATTGATCATTGCTAAGATGGGACTGCATTTTGAATGTTTTTTTTACTAAGGGAATTAGCTTTCTTAAAATAGTTTCAGTTCTGTCGGATGCAGTAGACACTACCTAAATTTAATTGGCTAATAACTTGGTAGTATATTACATGCATACATCATAAAAGAAAATTCATAATATCTCTTAAGAAGTAAACAGATGGCTAAGTATCTTAGTAAAGTAGTAAGTTGCTCCTGTTTCTATAGAGTTAAGTTCCCTCCATTTTCCCAGTTTTCCACAGCCGGATTAGCAAGGAAATAAATAACAATTTAACCGAAAATTTCGACTGGAACTAAAAGCTATTCCATGCTTTAAAATTCGTAGAATAGAAATACTTTGTAGTTGAATGTATGGCCTCTCTGCACTGTGTGCTGCATTTTTCTGGAAGTTTGGGCTAAAGAGTTTAATGCATTAGGCACTCGATGTGTGCTATGTTTATAAAAAAAAAAAACACACTTTTATTACCGTACTACGGTACCTGAACTACAGACATCTGGCTAAATAGAAAATCATCGTTATCATTATGAGTTTGAGCGACTTTCTAGGTAAATACTCGTTCTTCTGCCCTTAATTTAATTTCTTTGGGTTTGGCACACCATGTATTTTTCTTCCATACAGCTATTAGACGTCTTCTCGGCAGTCACCTTCTTTGTATATTTATTATCATTTACTTTACATAGACCATTCATTTGGAGCTTAATATCCTGTTACAGTTACCTGTTTAGATCGTCAGTATATTAAGCTGGGGGGCGTCCCACGCACTTCCTCTGGTCATCCGTTCTGCGGTCCTTCGACGAACATAGTCTGCCCTTTACCATTTCAATTTGCTTACTCTGAAGAGTTACAAGAAATGTGGATAATTCCAGTTCTTATCCGCATAACTTATAAATAAGATCAAGGTTGAACCTGATCGATCAACCTCTGCTTATTATTTAACCACAAGCCCCTCACGTATGTTATCGACCACGATCGTTAATATTCCTGCTTATTGTGTGGAAACCCATCAAAATGCTCCCTAACGTATATTAATTATGATTCAAATAAAAGACGAGTTCGGAATTCCGGATGTTGATTTTACATTATATGTAAATTTATATCTGTTATTATGTGAAGGAACATCACAGCTTCTTATGGGGTGCCGTAAGGGACGAGACATGTTTATTTATGTTACAATAACTTTCTTGCTTGGCTTGTTATTAAGGCTACATTCGCGTTAACGGTTTGAGTTGTGTTGTAGATTTTATATTATACTTATGTTACTCAAGTAATATAGTTATTAAACTGCGGGGGATTTGTGTTACACATTCAGTAGCTGTGATTTTCATTTTTATAGATCAACAACATGAACTTGTGTGTAGTTGTTTTTACAGAATACCACTAATCTTTTCTGCTTCTTCTTTAGCCTATAGATGTCCACTGCTGGACAAATGCCTCATGCCTCCCCCAAGGCTTTCCACGATGACCGGTCTGTCCGCATCCATCGGCTTCCCGCGACCTTCACCAGGTCATCGTCACTAATCTGCATGTCCTTCATATGACCTGACCAACATTACGTACATATCTAGACTTAAAAAAAGACTGACCTCAATGTTTGTTTATTGGTCTTTCTTATCAGAGTAGTCGGTTAATATAGCGAAATCTAGTTTTCATACATAATTTAGGTATTTGTGACGATGTTTTGGCTAAGAAAAAAAAAATTATATATCATTTACATTCAAAATGCTCTTTTAATAAAGACACACGATTTCGAAGCTAGCATACTTACCAAGTTTTGGTAACTTGGTAAAATTTTCCCATTTGGCGCCATATTAATTCCCGAAATGTGTCTTATATGGGAGAGAGAGTTTTATATGGGTACCAATGGATGTTGAGTATGTTCTATTAAGTAGTATAACCCAACCAAGAGCATAATTTGGTTTTAAACTTTCAAAGATACCACCGACCGAAGCGATGTTAAGTATTAATTAGGTCCTTACATATGAAATTGGCGTTTTGTCGTACTGGCCACTTTGATCTCAAATATCTCCTCTTTGGTTTAGAATTCCTAATTCAAATTTATACAGCTATTTACTCATCAATTTGTGTCTCGAAAACCGTATTTCCTTTGATTTTTGTTCTTTTGGTTTTTTCTCTGTGTCATTGAGTATACAAAATGGAAAATTTCGCTTTATTTACGAATTTGGGTTCTAACGTGGCACCAGTGCTGCAGAAACGGCTCGAAGAATTAATGATGTGTATGGCAGTGGTGTTGCTAGAAAAAGCACAATGCGTTTTTGGTTCCAACGTTTTCGTTCTGGAAATTTCAACCTATAGAACAATCCCCGTGGACAGCCGGAGACCAAAGTCGACAATGAAGAATTGTAGGCTATTGTGGAAGCGGATCCATCGCAAACTACGTCCGAGTTAGCTGCAGGCTGCGGTGTTAGTGATAAAACTGTTTTAATCCACTTGAAACAAATTGGAAAGATAAGAAAGCTCGAAAGGTGAGTACCTCATGAATTGAGTGTTCAGCAAACCGACAAAAGCGCGTCTACTGCTGCGTTACATTACTGAATCGGCACAATAATGATGGGATTTCAAATCGAATCGCCTGTGAAAAACCTGTGATGAGAAAATGATACAACAATAGTAAGCGCACATCGCAATGGCTGAACCCCGGTGAACCATCCAAATTCTGCCTCGAGAGAAAATTGACTAGAAAAGTTATTGGTCAGCGTTTGGTGGACTACAGCTTCCTTAAATCTGGCCAGACGATTACTGCAGATCCCTACTGTGGGCTTCGCACAAGGCCACTGCTGCTTCAGGACAACGCGAGACCACACACTGCACAACAGACTGCTACCAAATTAGAGGAGCACCCCGGACCTTGCTCCAACAGACTACAATTTTTTTTGAAATTTGGATAATTTTTTGCAGGGGAAAATAGTCAACTCCAAACCGCCTTCAAGGATTTTATTAATTCTCGTCCTAATGTTTTTTTAGAAAAGGCATAAACGAAATACCTATGAGATGGCAGAAATGCATAGATGGATCATACTTTGATTACTTAAATAAATATATTATTTAAAAAAATTAAACGACGTTTATTCCTCCCATACAAAACGCCAATTTCATATGTAAGGACCTAATATATTGTACAGGTGCAAGCAGGTCATGTGAACCGAAACTGCCATTTTTTCAATCAACCTTCAAACTTAATGCTTCAATGATAAAGTTGAAGGTAAATTACTTTTAAAGAAATTTTACAGATTTTGTAGCTTGATGTTTCTTCTAAGGAATGTTGAAATAGCCTCATATCTACATTAGAAAGCTTACAAAAGCTATTATATATATTCTACATATATAACAGTACAAGATATTATTACGACTATTAAGTCATATATGACATCCGTTTCCGATGATGCAAGTTCAGCCGAATTAGCTGCAGTGCCAATTTGGCACTACAATAACAAGCGTTACTAAGGAAGTAGGTTATCTCAGGATCTGGGACGTAAGCCGACTATATATTAATTAGTTCTTGGATTGCCAACAAGCAGACTGTCATTTGTTGTATTATGAGGACTGGTTCTGTTCTCCAGGGGCTGTATTAATTATGACACAGTACCAAATGAAAGAGAAATCGTTGTGAATTATGAAATCATTAATTAAAAGTAATTTGATCTATTTAAATTAGGCTAAGAGTAAGCAATTTTCGTACGTCAAAATTACATTAAGGCAGTCCCCCCAAAACGCCCGCTCTCCACCACATCCTAGTTCGTTTAGTAATGCTTCCAGAAGCAATGGAGAACCACTTTTCGCTATCTGTGGTTTGAGACCAATGAGTAACAGCCAAACGGAGTATTTCGTTGGCCCTAGTCAGCTTAAACATTCAGGTACTTGTACAACTGAGTTAAGTGTGAGGAAGCATTCAAAACACGTTGTCTGGCTTTTCGGTGCTTTAGTAGATACGATCAGACCATATCATCATACACACGTTTGGCTGGTTACCATTAAAGGATAGTCATAGTGAATATTCATTATTCATAGCAAGTTGTTTAGGTTCAAGATAAAAATCACTGACGTTATAGGTGCCTGAATTTGTTGAATAAATAATGTGAGACTAAGTGAGTTCCGCGAATGAAGCTGCTGGAAGATTCATGCGAAATGGTAGCGAAAAAGAAGAAGGTGGCTGGAATAGACTGGATGCGGAAAGTGGAAGACATGATTTTGTGGCGCAGTCCAGGAGAAGCTTATGTCCAACAGTGGACTGCTGTAGGAATGAGTTGATGCATGTGTAAATATTTAGTGAAGACCAAAGTTATAGTAATCCATTATAGCCTTTTATTAATTACATAGCTGTTGCCTGCGATTTCTTGCCTTTTATTGAGGATGGGAAATTATCAAATGACCTCTCGCGCTCTGGGCGGAACGGATGTCAGAGTTTTACTGACTAAAACCCATCCGTGTTCCTTCACTTGCCTGTGCGCCAGGACCACAATATCTGTTTCAAACATCCCGCAGGCGATTTTTTGCTTTAGATTAGTTTTGCAAGCGTTCATTCAATTCACTATTTGTTTATTCATGGCCTGTTTAGACATTCCTCATTCTACCGTTATGAAGCAGCATAACAACCTAAACTTAACTGCAGAAGTAGCGAAAGACCAACAAACTTGCCGTAGTACTCACCCATTACTTCGTGCCAAATACCAAACTTGGACACAAGCCATTTTCAACTTAAAGTATTCAATCTATTCCTAACTTGATACTATGATTCTTCTCCTTATACTCAGCCTATAGAGATCCACTGCTGGACAAAGGTCTCCCTCATGGCATTCCATGATGTCTTGTGCTGTCCGCATTCATCTGCCGCCCGCGACCTTCACCAGGTCATCGGTCCACATTGTTGGGGGCCTCCCTCTGATTTGTCAGTGGGATTTGAAAGTGAGTTGATAATCACCACGCCTGGGCAGTCACAGTGCGGTTATATCGATTTTTTTACCTCTCCTTAGTGGAAATGTTTTTCATAAGGATCAGGTAAGTCGTCCTTGTTACTGGTGTCGGTATATGACCAGATACATTCTTAGCTTGTAATATTCTCACTGCTAGAAGACAGGCTTTTCTCTTAAGAGGGAGCGGGCCCTAATTCACCTCGGTTTGGTAGACGTCACGTGACTTTGAATAACTTTAGTTTCCTAATAATTTTTTCGTTCACCGTTTTGATAGCAAATGAGCAGATGATGATGATGGGTAAACAAATGTATGAATGGAAAGAAAGATTTTGTGGGTTCTGCCGTTCCCCAAGGGAGGAAAGCGTGAGTTGATGTATGTTTGTTAGGTATATGAATTAACATTTCGCAATCAAGTGTTTAACATAACAAAGACGGCGGCGTTAGCTGCACACGTGGCCATAAGTAACTGCCTCGTTACCTTAGTTAGCAATTTGAATGGTTAATGCAATCTTGTATTTGAACTGTAAACTTACTGTATAAATAGATGTTATATACCTTTAATAAAGGCATCCGTAGACACGAAACTCGGCGGACTGAAGCGAAACTAGTGGAACAATTCCGTGTGAAAATTGTTCCGACGGAGTCGCGTCGCGCACGCCTGCGTGAATCTTAACAAAACAGCTGAATGTGTAGGCAAGCTGTCAAAGTCTATTAGCACTACTCAAGAAACAAATGAAGTTCGATCAAAAATATGACACTGAACGGTAATACCGTGACACACTATCAGTTTGCTATGCAATGGCTACCATTTTGTTAGTTCAATAATGATTATTATACATAGATTCCAATTGACACAGATTACTGAACCGATTAAAACAAAATGATTATGAACAACTCCCTGTTAAATGTTATTCAGGCGCAAAAACTTGCATCTAGCACTAGCAGTAAAAAAATGTCATAGCTACACGCTTGATAACATTTAGACCGTAGCAGCACCCCGCGATTCCACCACTATAAGTCTACATCTCTTGGTACCAGGTTAAAAAGCCTTTGTATTAATGCTGGTTATAAACTATGTGTGTGTGCTAAATCATACAAATCCTTTCAGTCGTTTTTTCATAAACATAAACATTAAACATCTATTTAGTCATTGTCAAATAATTTTCTCGGTGGTAGGCCATAACATCGGCTGCCGGCAGAAGTTACCACCCATCAAAGTCTTGCCACCAAGCGATTCGTCGTGCTCCGGCATGATGTCTGGTGAAAACGTACGGAGGACGGGTCTGAGCAGTTGTGTTGCGATGTGTGCTGGGTACGATGCGCCAAATGTTGTTGTGTCGGGAGTTTGGTCGTGGAGGGGCTCCAGATCAATCTCCCTCTGGCGCAGCATCGTTGGCCGTGTTGTTGGCTTTAACATTGCATCACCTCGCTCAACTGCCGTCTTCCCTCCTATTCACTTAGTTCTTTTTTTTTATGAGTGAAGAGGCTCTTAATAAACTAGCGCGCTTTACCATCAACGATTGCATCACTGCTTAACATCAGGCGGGATTGCGGTCAAGCACTAGTTTACAATTAAGTATACAAAAAAAAAGAATTGTTCACTCCAAATTCAAAAATCAGTCAGTTTTTTTTCCTTTTTATAAAAAATTTTAATTTAGTTATTAAAAAAAAAATCTGACAGATCGAATTACCGTTTATGTATATATAATCACATTTTTATAAACAACAGGAAATAAGTGCTGACGCTAAAGCAACGTAGCATGATCAATTTGCGCGCAAACAATTGCGGAAAGAAAATGAACCTTTTTTAGGTGCCAGTAAATATCTTGTATCGTGTTGTTTTGCACGTGGTCACGTTGTCATTATCTATATGGCGCTGCCAACTATACATAACGTGACCATTTCATTCTTTGACTCAAAACGGGACATTGGTTTATTTAAGTAAAATAATAGGGAGTCAATGTCAAAAAATACAGTGATGACCATAATATAAATACTAGGAACAAGCACAAATTTATTGTACCTACAACAAGGCTCAAGAAAATAGGTGGCTCTTTTAGATGCCAATGTATACATTTTTACAATAGGCTTCCAGAGGTGGTTCAAGATCTGAGCCTGAATAAATTCAAATCCTTCATTAAACGTAAGTTGTGTCAGAAAGCATTTTATAGTGTTAAAGATTATATTGACGACAAAAAGGCTTGGGCTTGAGCTGCGTCCGATTTCTATGCTTACACTGATTGTTCTTTGATTTTTCCTCTTGTAGTTTAAATTTGCAATTGTTTGATTTTTTTTTTAACTCAAAGCCAGTACACACTATGTAGCCAGGCATATTATACGGTACGGAATTGCATCGCTGACAGGGGTATTCGGCACTGGTGCAGCTACACAGGAGCTAAACTTAGCATTCGGGAACACCGTTGGAGCTGCTGAACCTTGGACAAAACTGTCTTTGCATTGTGTAGATTCAATTTCCTAGTATTGTATAATTGCATGGAACACGTGTGAGCACGATCTACTTGCTGTAAAGCATCTATTTGTTGGGTTAGTCGTTTATTGACTTGATAGTGCTATGGCTGTTGAGAGTATGTCATGCTCACTCAAATGTCTCGCTGGTGGTGGCGTGTGTGTTGGGTCATTAGGTTCCCTTCAATATGGTTGAGCTGAATGATGCTGATCCATACGTCATGTTCGTGAACGGACGCCGTCAGAGGGGACTGGTCATCTCTTAGCTGCTACGGCGTATTTTAAATTCTGAATTGTTGTTTTTTTTTTTTTCATAATGGACGCTCTCAGCGTACAATATATTTCTGCATCGTTCTCACACGATTGATTTCAAAATGAATGATGTAATCAAATATTTGTATCAATAGCTTGATAATTTAAAAGAGTGTCCATGGAGTTTCTTGCCCGTTCTTCTCCATAGGTACCTACTCTTTGGAATGGGCGACTAGCTTCACCTTACTGACTGACCGACCTTCTGACAATTCAAAAGTGCCTGTAACTGGTTTATTTGAAATAAATGCTTTGATTTTGATTTTTTGAATGAAAAAGAAACTATTTGTACTTATTCAGAAAAAGTTAATTGGCTTAACCGTTCCGAATCAAAAAGAATGCTATCGCTACAAAGTGTGTTACAAAATTACCCCGCTTGTTTGTAAATGCACCCCTACGCTCTTAAGTAACATTTAATAAGTTAAGCCACTTATAATCTATACTAGGGCTGTTCCATGAATAGTAACGTTGATGGATGCCGAGATAAATGGTCAGTCTGAGACAGTACACGCCTTATTTAGCCCTGTGTTAAGTTAGGGCGTTTATTTTAGGAAAACAAGTCGTGTAGTCGTTGAGCTAAACTCGACTAACTAGTTCGTAATGATGTTATGGAGAATAGCAGGGCTGTGAGAATTGATTTACATAAGTACAAGTTTATGCTGTCATGGCAATATGTATTCTATTTACGTAGTTTAATATGATTTATGAAGGGTGTCGAAATGCAGACCAATCATTGGCCATTGGTGTGCTTTCGATATTAAGATAATTATATAGTTTCTAAATCAACATCTGCCTTCACTTCCTTTGGATTTATAAACATTTAAACTAATCTTCTTTAGAGTCCGTTCAATCGATTTTGACTTCTATTGAGTTGGTGGCATGACAAACGATAACTACAATAAGTAGTTGGTATTGCAGCTATTTTTATACAAGTCAAAATCGGTAGAACGGACTGTAAAAAGGTATTTTTAATTGTTCCCAAATCCCCGGATGCAGCAGAATACCAAGTATTTTATATGGTGCCTGGTTGGACCTCTACAACCCAATTACTGTGGACCACCCGAAGGTCTGAACGCCAATCTTGCCAGGCTAGTATGGCTTCGGGTATCTAACTACCTGTAGCGACTGCCAAAGCCTCACGCATCAATCTGCCAGCTGACACTTATCTGTTAACTTGTTCTCCGAGGTGTGAAGGGGTCTGCAAAGATGATGAAGAACAGCCGTACAGGTCGATATTTAAGATTAAGTAACTCTTACCGAGGTCATTCCGTGGATGGACAACAATCTTCACATACCAAGATCCTGGAAGACATTTGTATCGAAATATGTATAAATGCTAGCCTTGAACGGCTTAACATGCTTTTCGAGGCATGCAGCGGTCTCGATAAGTAATGATATATTATGATTACCTAGAGCAAGTATTTGACCTGAAGCTTTCTGAAAGGATTTCCGAATCCTAATTCAATAGAACAGGAATGACGCGCGAAATTCAATCTTCTTTGATTCATGCGATAAGTAATCGATTTCGTTCAGTGATTCGGTGAAGCAATCCCCTAAGGTTTTAGATATAACTTAGACTTGCAAATAGCAAGCTGCCTTTTGAACTGGTACATATTTCTTTTATCCACGCACTTTGAAAGAAGAAAAAACATTTTAAATTTTAATGATGTTAGAGTTCAAAGGTCGCATTTACATCTTTGTAAATGGTAAAATAACACCGTGGCTGTATCTCGCGGAAAGTTAAGCAGAGTTGTACCTACAGTCATAACAAGGGGGTTGGACGTCAGCTTAGTTTTAATAATAGATTTTGATTTTTGCTGAACAATTTGTTTGTTTGTACTCCTTTTTTTAAACTTTTTTATAATTATAAACCAGTGTTTGACCGCAATCCCGCCTGATGGTAAGCAGTGATGCAATCGTTGGTGGCGCTAGTTTATAAAGAGCCTATGCACTCAAAGAAACTGAGTGAATAGGAAGGAAGTCGGCAGTTGAGCGAGGTGAGATTGATCTGGAGACCCTCCACGACCAAACTCCCGACATAAGATTTGGCGCAAAGTACCCGGCACACATCGCAACACAACTGCTCAGACCCGTCCTTCGTACGGCTTCACCAGACATCATGCCGGATCACGCGGAATCGTTTGGCGGCAAGGCATTGCCTGATGGGTAGTAACTTCTGCCGGCAGCCGATGTTATGGGTTACCACCGAGAAACTACCAGTATTTTAAAATACATATTATGTACTTATCTTTTTGCATTTGGTAGCCCAATTCCTAAGGAAGGCTTATTAAATCACGCTAGGAACGTTAGAAAATAAACAAAACAATAGAAAATAGAAAACAAAATGAAATACTAGCGCGTGCCGGCCTTGCTTGGAAGAATCTAAATCGGTGAGAGAGAAATAATTACATATGGATTAAAAAGAGGGAAGACGTTAAATAAAATATCAATAATTTTATTTTGACATATAATAACACTTTTTCACATTCATCACCGTCATCATCTTAGCATTTATCCCGGTTGCTTCCGCGGCTTTCGCGTTGGAGCCCGGGGTCCGCTTTTTCACATTAGTCCTTGACAACAAATTGCAATTTTATCAGTTAAGTGGTTCATTTTGTTTATTTATTATTAAATAAGTAGTTTGATTTATTTACTAGCTGTAGTACAAGTAATTTTAGATGTAGAATGATAATGACAAAACTAATTAACACACTATGTGAGACCAATGAACTGATATGAAGTTTTAATTATGTTTTAATTTGTCGATAAGACACCCCGTTCTTGGTACAGTCAATGATAACAGTGAAAACAAAAATTATTAACTTCGGGCGGGTGTGGAATTTGTATGCTATTTCTATTTGTTTTTTTTTTTTTGCTTCGATCCCAAATATTTTTCGTAACTAAGCCGTTCAATTATTCATGTCAACAGAAAAATTTCATGCTTCCTCTTCAGCCAATAGAGGTCCACAGCTGGACTAAGGCCTCCCCCAAGGCTATCATTGCCTTGGTGGGGTTTACCCACGCTTGGAAGGCGGGTTGGGGATCGCGGTGATTTCACAGGAGAAGCACTGCTGCCCGCAGCTCGTGAGAGTTCCCTTAGTCGCCCCTTACTACGACACCCACGGGAGGATATGGGTTGGTACTATTCAGAATTCTGTACCTACATTATGCGGCGTTAAAAGAATTATTATTATACCAACTATTTATTGGCGCTACAATGCGTCATGGTATTATCGCAATAAAAGTCAAGATCGGCTAACCTAATTGTAAAAAAAGGGTTTATTGAAATGTCATTTTTTTCTGAATGGATCTACACTCCAGAGGGGTGATTCAGGTGATTCTACTAATTTTAAGAAAATTCACGGGCTCATGTCAGTCTCAATCTGTAAAAATATTTACGTCTAATTTCCCTACATTTTGACATCTGTTTGTCGCCAAAATGAGACTGCGAATATATTTTGAAAGTTTTAGAATTACGATAATTGGGGCCCAGCTGACTTCGACAGTAACACAAAATATTGAATTTTATAGTTTCATAAGAATGTTTTTTGCTATTTAAGAACGTCCTCCTATCCCAAATTGTTTATAAAACTAATAATTAATACATGTATAATATTAACGAATTATCTTGCTTTTATAAGGGTTCAAATTAAGTACCTATTAGCTTTTAGAAAATCATTTCTACTAACGGTTTTATAATAATGCATTCTATCACCTTTTCATTACGAAACCACTGACCGATCATTATGAATTTAGCAGATTAAGCACTTGTATCAAAATGAAACTGGAATCGTATTGGAATGTCAATTTTATTAAAATAGTAGACTAGGGCCCCGGTTTCTTGCCAAGATTGTTTTTTTTTAAATAATTATAAACTAGCGCTTGACCGCAATCCCGCCTGATGGTAAGCAGTGATGCGATCGTTGATGGTAAAGCGCGCTAGTTTATTAAGAGGCTATTCACTCAGAAAAACTGAGCGAATAGGAAGGAAGACGGCAGTTGAGCGAGGTGATGCAATGTTAAACCCAACAACACGACCAACGATACTGCGCCAAAGGGAGATTGATCTGAAGACCCTCCACGACCAACACAACAACATTAGGCACATCGTACCTGGCACACATCGCAACACAACTGCTCAGACCCGTCCTCCGTACGGCTTCACCAGACATCATGCATCTATTATGTGCGTGAAACATGCAGCCATAAGACATATCATGTTTTCAAATCCTGGGATGGAGATTCTTGTTCGTTCTTCTCCATAGGATCCTAGGTTAAAGGCACGATACCTACAGCATTAATATTATAAATTAATTAAGTATGAAAATGTTATTGCGTGTTACCTATTTCAATTTTAAAATCATTATCAAACTGATAACAAAAAATTGTTTATTATAACTGTTATTCTTGATAACTTTACTTTTTAACTGTAATTTTTTTTTATTTAATTATCTCTACTAAAATTTCACTTTGTAACATACATAAGAGAACTAACCTTTGAATATGTTTTGGCTTCCCTTATTGTGTTGGGAATTCTCGATGGTATAGATAAAATAGCGGACTGTAGAAATAGGTGCCTGTAATTATACAGTATGTTAAGAAAACCCTGTCCGACCCATAAGGATAATAAAGGTTAGGTAAACACATGACCAAATATAATATAAAATTTTACGTAATCATCATAGTACCAATACAAATAAATTCTGAAATAATCTTTTTTTCGAAGTGACAACACCGGTATTATTATGAGCGAATAGCGACGCGACCACGTGCCGCCGCCCGCCCGCGGAAGGGTGCTTAACGCACATTTATTAAGTTACCTCTTTTTGCGAAATAATATTGATTTTTTTGGGGGGATTTTTTTTTAAGTTTAGCCCGGTTTTGTATGCATTAGTAGAATCAGTTATCGATACCCAACAACACCTTCATGGGTCGGACAGGGTTTTCTTAACATACTGTATAGGCTAAGAAGAAGAAGATTACACTAGAAACCGACCTCAACATGGTTAGCATTTGAGTAAAGGAAGCAGGTGTTGATGTAAACTGTAGCGTAGAATGAAAATTAAAATGACTGATCATAATATGTTTGGTCGGATAATTAAGTCACGTGGTTTTTTTTTATTACATTTACTTAACTTACTAAACCGATGGAGTATAGCTACACACACCCTGTAGATCTCGTTCTCGTGTAATCAGGTGTGGGGCAACTAAGTGGAGCATGAAGGAAGGCTTCCCATTTCCTTAAGTATCAGTCTTGCGTTTTTCCTTCCGTATTTTCACGCCCTTTTGCGGTTACGTGATCAGGCAGAAAGTGTGATAAGTCATTGTGTCGAGCAGGGTTTATTTTTGGTACGAGGACATTTGATGTGGCTTTGTTTGATAGAATATAATGCAATAGGATACAATTTATTATTTACTTGCCGTGCTCTATGGCACGTACACATAATCTGCTTATTCAGGTTGATGACTTTAATGCCATCATGCCTCGTTGCTAGGTATAACTAGGACCAGTGCTAATAGCATCCTACAAACCACGGCCGACAAGATGCGCCGGTGCTTAGGCACTGGTTAGCATTGCTTGTGCGGCAGTCATCATTAGTTTTTAAATGTTACTAACCCTTAGTAGATAAGTTACTAACCATAAGACCATTGTTCCACTGCTAAGCACACACGCCTCCTCTCAGTGAGAAGGCCAACCACCACACGGGCCAAATGCGGGGTTGTGATGGTTGTTGGTTATTTTTTGGGGAAAATGTCGCAAATGCAGCTTAGATGTTTTGGTCGCTTATAAGTAGGTATTTACTAAACAGATCTGACTAGAAACACTCCGGTAGAAACCCCACTTAGAAGACCTGTATCCTAATTATGTAACAGACTACTATTATTAGCTGTAATCGTTTCGAAGCATGTTGCTAATCCATTACTTCTTGTGTTCGAAAATGTGTTGGATCAACAACGTACATAACGCAATGAATGTTATTGAACTGTCAAAATCAAACCCATTGCAACTGATAGTGTCTTACATAATTACCCTACTGGTTCTTAGGAGATAATATAACTAGAGACGTGCCGACTACCACTTTGACCGAGTAGCCGACTAGTCGATTTTTCTAGTCGAGTTTGCTATTTTTTATTATAAAAATATGACATTTTGATTTGGGTTGTGTCCGGTAAATCATAAAAGTTCCTGTTTCTTTTTATTTTCTTGAAACAGTTCGTGTTTAAAATATTGAATGTTTATTTTTTAATGTGTTAGTAATTAAAAAATACCTAGGTACTTAATTAATAATTATTTATTTAAGAAGATATTATTTTGTTTGTTAATTATACCAAAAGTTTGACGGTACCAATTTTGTTTTGTTGATGTTATAGATAGCCAGTATTTGTTTTGAAAGTTATTACAGAAGAAAAGACTTGCTTTACTTGTCGGAATGTGTAAGATTGATTATAAAATCCAAATAATAATGAATAATTAAGGTTTTATTTCATTTCAGTTCCCCTGATCTAGTACATATTAATGAGAAATACATACAAAGTAAAAAGCCGACTAGCCACCGACTATTCGCCGACTACAAAAGCGGCCGAATAGTCGGCTTAACCGACTAGTCGGCACATCTCTAAATATAACCTTATTGATGATGTTCTTCTGAAAGATCTGGAGCGTAGCTAGTATTGTATTCTGGTATTGTTGTCCCGTCCGAATCCATTTTGTCTTTGACGTTACACTTCAAATAGTAAATATGTGTGCGACAATAACGTCGCGTACAGCGCATGGATCGCTTTCCACTAGACAATCGCGATTTTAGTGTCGGCCGCAACATTGACGTGGGAGAAGCGATAACGCTTGTAAAACGCCAGTGTGATAGCGGCCTAATTTAAACAATCTGTCTTTAATTATCCAGATTTAAGAAATTTGGATGAAATGTTCTGTTCAGCCTGCGACGAATTTCCCAAAATACAAAAAACCTTTGAATGAAATGAAATATCTTACCTCCATTTTTGAAAATATTTACTAAATTAGATGCAAGTCTCGTCCACAAGTCTGCATCCTAGCTTATAGCAGAGTTTATACTCTAATACAACTACAAGACACATAATTATATGTAGGTAAAGGTATAATACATATTGTATCTATAGTACCTAAGTACATAGGTAGATATAATATAATGCTATCCAACTAGTGGATGTAAGAGAACGAGGGCGGAGTCTTTAAGAGCACGCAATAAATGTAATGATAGAAGGTTTACTTTGCGACAATCGCTGTTTTTTGTGATTTTCTGGTTGTCTTGCAGTCCGGTCAAGGATGTTAACCTAACACGCTAAAATAGTACAAACACCAGCAGTCCTGTACATCAAGCAATCGTATATTCTGTCAAAATGCTTTAATAGATTTTCAATTTTATCGCCAATGTATTAAGGTTCGATGTTAATTGCGCAGCTTTGATAGCTTCAGGAGCTTGACCTGTACGTAATATATAATCAGTAAATAACATTCTTGCTGTTGCGGCATAGGTAGGATCCCAGGAATCCAGCACACAGGCCCCGTATGTGTTGGTAGATGATGCATATCTTCGAGTTTTTAGGTCTAGGGATTCCTCATGATGTTTTCCAGTTAAGTAAAGTAGTTATCGGTACTTAATTGTCAGTTGGCTATTTTTAGGCAAGGTAGTACAGTCAGCAATGTCGGTCAACAGGATGTGGAAATACATCTACAATAAGTAATCTACGATCTTTAATTGTTTTCAGAGCAACGGTGATGGATTAATTTACGTAAAGTATTATTATTAATACAAAGTAACCCGCTCCTATAAGCCCGAACTTACGAGCCACAACTTATAAATCTCGGCCATTATCGTTTACAACCCCTTTCAATTTGATAATAATTGTTATGTTATTGTAGATATGACTGTATAAAAATAGTATGGACGTAAATGTTTGTATGTATTTTTGTTGGGTGTATACTGTATGCTCAGCATGCAATTATGTATTTTATGAATAAATACGATAAAGCACGATGGATTACTTGGCAAGCATGTACATTTCTGAGTAGCTACATAACTTGTTAAACTTTGTTAAACTTCTGAGCGTTTCTTTAGCTGCGTCCATCGCATCTGGATCGTATTGTGAGGAAAAAAATCTAATTTACTGTATGATAGGTGGCTTAATCGACAGTTCAAGACCACTCTGACTAGATTGTGCAGTCTGAAAGTGTGTATTATTAACTGTGAAGCTGTTTCTGTCTTGTTCTTGAACTTGTAATAATACTACACAGTGACTGTTCAAGTGGAGGGCAAAGACCTGCCCTCTAATCGGCGAACACATTTTTGCCAAATGATTGCGTCTAGTTGGGATCGTTTGGACAGCCCGTAGGTCCATTCGGTCCAAACGATCCCAACTAGTCGCAATCATTTCACAGGCATGTGTTCGCCGATTAGGGGGCTAATCTCACATAATGAGCGAATGAGCATATGATTACCATTCTTCATTTCAGCATTGATTGATTATGCCTGTAGCTGAGAGTATCATCATCAGCATCAACTTTTTTATCGCCCCACTGTTGGGCACAGGTCTCCTCTCATACAGAGAAGGATTGAGCGTAATCACCACGCTTGCTCAATGCGGGTTGGCGATTTCAGACTTAACGTCCAGATTTCCTCAACATGTTTTCCTTCACCTTATAATCAGTCACTGGTGTCCAAGATATACTTAGAAAGTACATATTAACTTAGAAAAGTTACATTGGTACTTGCCTGACCTGGAATCGAACCCGCACATTCTTACTTGAGAGGCGGGTGTTTTAACCACTAGGCCACCACGCATTTATTTCATTTAGCACAACTGCACAAGCATTTATTTCATATAAACTCAATTACAAGTACTTTGAATTGCCAAGGGGCGGTCACTCTTCTGAAGGTGGAAAAATCCTCATGGACTATCCTCCGTTCGGGGACGCGGAGGGTTGTGCTGTACACTTACCGGCTAAGAAACCACCTAAGCGTTCGTCATCTGTCTTTCAACCCCTAGGAATCTTCATCCTTTCCCCCTTTTCCCTGTCAATCAATGGTCTGCTGAATAAAACATGACAACCAAACACATTAAGTACCCTCTTTTTTTTTTTTTTTTTTTTTTTTTTTTTTTTTTTTTTTTTTTTTTTTTTTTTTTTTTTTTTTTTTTTTTTTTTTTTAAATTATAAACTAGCGCTTGACCGCAATCCCGCCTGATGGTAAGCAGTGACGCGATCGTTGATGGTAAAGCGCGCTAGTTTATTAAGAGCCTATTCACTCTAGCCTTGAAGACACTCAAATTGTAATGTGACGGAAACATCGACGCCGGCAAATCTTTCCAGTCCCTCGATGTACGCGGTATAAAGGAGGAAGCAAAACGCTTCGTCCGGATCGCAGTGGTGTCAACAACGTAAGGGTGGAAACTCGCCGTACGACGGGTCGTCCGATGATGGAACGGAGATGGGGGAATTAAATCATGCAATTCCCTTGCACACTCACCAGAATGCATCCTATAGAAGACCGAAAGGCTGGCTACTCTACGCCTGTGCTCCAGGCTTTGGAGACCGTTTCGAGTTAAGTCTGGGTCGCCAATCAGCCTCCTCGCACGCCTCTCCACCGAATCCAAAGTGGCAAGGTGACATTTCGCACACACGAACGGACCTGTGCTTTGTATAAAGTTAGAAGCTGCCCAGGTGTGAAGTACCGCCGGACCTTCGCGATGACGCCTAGTTTTCTGGCAGCCACCCTGGCCTTGGACTCAATGAACCGCCCAAAGTTAAGGCTCGAGGAAATCTCAACTCCCAAAAGCTGAAGGCGGTCGGTACACTCCAAGGATACATTCTGAAAAGCAGGAGCCAAGGTGAACGGGCTCCTTTTGGCGGTGAAAAGACACGCCTGTGTTTTGGTGGCATTGAATGCTACAAGATTGGCATTGCCCCATTCGGAGACTGCCTGCAGTGCAGCACTCACACGCTCTACCATGGCCTCTCTTTCGGACCGGATTGTTTCCTTACTAGCCCGAGCTTCCGGCAGGTATCTCTCCACAACTGTGCTGTCATCTGCATACCCATAGATACCGGGCATCAGCAGATCATTAATATGCAGCAGGAACAGAGTTGCAGAGAGAACAGACCCCTGAGGAACACCGGCATTGGTCGACATGGGCTCAGATGAGCATCCGTCGACAACAACTCGGAGGGACCGTTCAGTCAGGAAGTCTTTTACCCAGCCAGTCAGGCCAGCGGAAATGCCGTACGCTGGAAGCTTACTCAAAAGGCCAGCGTGCCATACCCGGTCGAAGGCCTTCGAGACATCAAGGGAGACGGCAATCGCTTCCCCATTTTTCTCGAGGACCTCGCCCCACAAGTGAGTGGCATACACTAGTAGGTCCCCAGTTGACCGATTGCGTCGAAAACCGTACTGTCGGTCACTGAGGAGATCGTTACCTTCCAGGTATGCCAAGAGGCGCGAGTTCAATACACGCTCCATAATCTTGCAGAGTATGGAGGTTACTGAAATCGGCCGATAGTTGGTAGGATCGGCACGACTACCCTTGTTGAGCAGTCGGATATTTAAACCACATTTCGATGCAGTGTTTTGTATTTTAAATATAGCCTTTTAAATGAGTAAACAAAACGGTCTAATAAATAATTTCAGTGCAAAATTAGATAACAGACTAATTAGTCAGCATCAGTATTAACTTAGCTACTTAATATTAATATAATGGTGCTATTTATAATGTCTAGTGTTACTTTCAAGCTAATGGTAACGTTATTTACGCCACATATCAACGGAATGAAGAAGGTAAGGTAGGTTACATATAAAATATGTTGTACTAACGACTGTTTCGGGCAAACATCGAGCATTAAATGAACTGAAATGTTATTGAACTAACGACTAACATCATTTCGTTTTTTTTTTAGATCTGTATCCAACGCACAGGCAGTATCTCATAAATCGTGATTTTTTCACAGGTGATGTATTTTTCTTGCTGCTATAACAACAAATACTAAAAACTGAATAAAATTTACATTACTTAAGTAATATGTACATCTCGTCTAATTGCAACGCTTCGATATCGCCTTCGGGTTGTGGAGGTCAGACGGCAGTCGCTTTACGGAAAATATCGAAGTTTAGCCAAAATCAGCAGTTAAGACTGGTAAACTGGTAAAACGGACCCCAGACTCCAAAGCTGAAAAAGCTTTGGATGCGACTGGGATTAACGCTGAGATGATGATGACTTAAGTAATATGTACATTTAAATTTTGTATAGATAATGTATTGTACGGAATCTTTTGTGAGCGAGTCCGACTCGCACTTTGAACTTTTTTTTTTAACCTGCCCATTCATTGGTGGACCACAGTACCAAACACAATAAAGGGATCCGTAGTTGGGTTGAACTTATCCAAAGACTGAGCTGAACTGAGCTTTTTAATAATATAAAAAAAAATATTTTACTTATGTCACGGTAAATTCTCCAACAGCAAATGTAATCAATCAAAATCTGATCACTAAAGATTAGATTTACTTACTTACGAACTTTTCAATTTATTTCTTCTGTAAGAAATTGTTTTTTCATGTTTCTAGGGCAACGAGAAGCCAGTCAGTCTAATTTGTTTAGTATTACTACACTTTGATATATTTGCGGTATATGGGTCACTAAAAGCAGGATTCGAGATATTCCCAAGCAAATACTGGTAGATACTAATCGTAGGTACGCACGGCTACAGACCAAGCCATACATGACCAATATAAGCCGACATATGATTATACAAAAACCCTACACAATGCAAGGTCAGCGAAAACTGGAAATAAATGATATGTGGCCGTTCGTACTGGCGGTGTCGAATCAGAACTAAATTCCGTGTCGGCAACAGTAGCATAGTGCAGTAAGTTGTACGGTCATTGAACTACCGCAATGGTCATGCTGTGCTAATGTAGTCTTTTTTTAATGATTATAAACTAGTGCTTGATGGCAATCCAGCAAGGAAGAAGTGATGCAATCGTTGATTTTAAAGCGCACTAGTTTATTAAGCCTATTCAATCAAAAAAACTAAGTGAAGAAGAAGGAAGATGGCAGTTGAGCGAGGTGATGCAATGGTAAACCAAACGATACGACCAAAGATGCTGCGCCAGTGGGAGATTGATCTGGAGACCCTCCACGGCCAAACTCCCGACAACATTTGGCGCATCGTACGCGGCACACATCGCAACACCTCCGTACGCTTCACCAGACATCTTGCTGACACGACGAATCGCTTGGCAGCAAGACTTTGTCTGGTAGTCTTGCTTTAGCTAACCTTATATCACTATCAACGTGAGATTACCTGAAGTGAAGGCATTTGTTTATCTTCAGCAGAACAGTTAGCGGGCTTAGCTCTCAAGTAACATAAGGAATTAATGGCTGTCATTTTATCAGTACAACAACATTCTGTTGCGTTATTTGGGCTCACAACAGTCAACAGTTTGTGTTTCATAATTGGTTACGCAATTAGGGTGCCAATGGGAAACCCAATACTTAATTGATTAGGGTTACGAGCCAAAAAGAAACCATTTAATGAAATTGAAACATATTCAAGCCTAAATCAGAGCAGTTTTCGATAATAGGTTATTGGCAAGAAGATATATTTAACATATATGGCATCCCGGAGAAGAACATGCTAGCTCGGAGGCATGCTCCCTTGCGGTAATTTCTTACTACCATGAGAGCGAAGCCACATACAATATGTTAAGAAAACCCTGTCCGACCCATAAGGATAATAAAGGTTAGGTAAACACCTGACCAAATATAATATAAAATTTTACGTAATCATCATAGTACCAATACAAATGAATTCTGAAATAATATTTTTTCCCGCGAATTTATTCCAACTGCCCCGAAATTTGGTAATTTTTAAAAAAGTGACAACACCGGTATTATTATGAGCGAATAGCGATGCGACCACGTGCCGCGTGTCCTGCCGCCCGCCGCCCGCGGAAGGGTGCTTACGCACATTTATTAAGTTACCTCTTTTTGCGAAATAATATTTATTTTTTTAGGGGGATTTTTTTTTAAGTTTAGCCCGGTTTTGTATCCATTATTAGAATCAGTTATCGATACCTAACAACACCTTCACGGGTCACCGCCACAATTTCCCTGTATAATAACCATCCTCGTTAATGTAATACCACAACTAAACTAATTCACATTGTCAAATAATTGTTTGTTGTATATGGCCCTGGCTATGACATCAAGTAAACTTTGTTTATAAGTTTGCGGAGTACGAGATTTTTCACTGTATTATTATTTAAATTCTTTTTTTATTATTTGATGATATTTACTTGTAAAGTGCGTTTTGTTTGTACGGAATAAAAAAAATATTTCTTTTCTTTTTGATCTTGTAAACGTATGTACAATACCCTAGAACAACAAGACCAGTATAACCAATAGTACATAAAGTCTAAGCTAAGCTGAGATCTAGCCTAGATATGCGATATCGTCGACTGCCGAGCAACTATTACATAGTAAAAGCTCGTAGGACTGCACATCCCCACCCTATTTCAGGTTAAACAAATATCAACTCTATTTCAAGGAAAATTAAGTTGATTTCAAATTGACTAACACTATTGAAACAGAAATTTTTGAAGTTGTAACATAAACTGAACTTTATTATGTAGGTATTAAAGTTCTTTTTTCATAAACTCATGTTGGTTCATAGTTTGGCGAATATGTAGCAATGTTTATAGTCCAGCTACCTGATTAGGTTCACGATCTAAGGATTTGTCTGTTCTCGCTTCTGGGACTCGGAGCTCTTCTCTCTGTGAGAGGAAGTGATAATTTGATAATTTGTAAGTACAACTTGTAGGTAGTTCTAGATTCTAGAACATGCTGGTTCCCTCTAAAAGACTTTTTTCACCGTTTTGAGCGTCATTAATCCTGATATTTTCTGGTTTTTAGACTCCTGGCGGGATTTAGTAAAATCTTATAATACAAGCGGCCGCTCGCAACTTTAGTTATTTGAACATTTTATTTTAACCCCAAAAGAGTCGATTTCTACAGATGTACATTATTCTTCTAGATCACTTATACACTTCTAGATCATAATATACGGCATAATTATTTTTTATATATTATTCTCCGCTCCTATTGATCGCAGAGTGATGTTATATAGCCTAAAGCTTTCCTGGATTAATGGGCTATCCAACGCGAATTTTTTTTTTTTAAATTGGACCACTAGTCCCTGAGATTAGTGCGTTCAAACAAACAAATAAACTCTTTAGCTTTATATATTAGAATAGATTAGTATAGGGTATAGATTACGATTTTTTCGTTTGAGTATTAATAACAATCTATACAAAACAAAAATGTCCTCTTCCTTGGATGATATCACAAATCAGTATTTGAACATATGTACTTAAGTAATTTTTTATTTGCCTTTTTGCCACAATATTATGAATTTTGTTTCCTAAAGTTCCTTTCTATGGAAATCAGGTTCTTTGTTAAGGCTTTGAAATTTTCTATCTGGTAACCCTATACTTAAAGTCTCATTCCAGTCGCACCCGAAGCTTTTTTTTCAGCTTTGAAGTCTGGGGTCCGCTGAACCCACCCTAACCTGGTAACCCTATACTTAAGTATAGATTAGATTGTGAGACAGAACAGAACGCCTAATAATGCCTCAACTTTCTTAGCCTTTATACAAAACGCTCGCTTTGAATAAAGGATGAGAAAGAAGAGACTAGATTTTTAAGTAAGGTTTTTCTTAAATAATTTTATGTTTTTGAAGTTCAAATGTTTTTGAGACGTATTATATTGTAGGATCGTATTATCAAAAAAACTTATTATGTACATTTTTAAACGTTTATGTAGTTTCAATGTCACGTCAAAAGTCCGATACAATAATTTCGTATTTTTAAATGTTTTTAGCCTTGATTAAACACTGATTTGTGGTACAAAGGGACAATTATTCAGAAAAAAAACTTGTATGTAATAAATGACTTCGTGATTCTTCTGCTTCAATGATAAAGCATCACCTCAAGGTAGACTGGTAGAAAATGCCTAAGGCGTTAAGTCCGCCATTGTGCAATGTTTGTGCATAAAGTTTAAATAAATAAATAAACGTAAGTATTGTGTATTTAGCCAATATACAACGTGTAACATAAAGGGTATATACATACCAAGGGCATGGCATCTTTACATGATATCAATCGATATTGGAAGGGTTTTTAATCCTATCTCTTTATGTTAGGAAGTTACGAGAAAAAACACCGCCTGTGATAGGCTACTACCATACTAGGCGCACAGAATTTTTGAAGACATTTATCGTGATTTTGCCAAGTAATGTGACGTGTAACGAGTAGTTATTAACGTATGTAGTGTGGTGCACGTTTGTTATGATTTGAATTTAAGAAACACACGGAACCGAATATTTAGTATAAATTTTTTGAGTATTTTATTTTGAGTTGAAAACCTTCCGATATCATTTTATATCATATAAAGATGCCATGCCCTTGATATGTATATACCCTTTATGTTACACGTTGTATAACTCGCGCAAGTTAACTATGCATTTGCAAAACGTCATGAATAAAATGACCTAGTATTGTGTGAGCGGGCCGTAATAAGCTCCAACACTGGCCCAGTGTGGGTTGGTAGAGGTCAAATATCTTCGAAGTTTTGGCTCTAGAACACGCCGGTTTCCTCATGATGTTTTCCATCACCGTTTTGAAAGCAGTGGTGATGAAATAATTTACACAAAGTAATGCGCCTGCTGGGATTCGAACCTGCTCTCTCACTCTCTTCGCAGAAACATACAATAATATGTTGATTTTTTTTTTCATTCCACGCGAGATACAATAGTTATTATAATTCAACATTGGACCTTGAAACTTAATGATAATAAGTTAGCCAAGGCCATTGGTCTCACATCGTAAAGTGGCGGGTAAGCGTAAAATCATTACGAACGCAGCGAAAATTGACTACTGGGTCATTAACCTCTATAGGTATATAAAAAAGTAGCTGACTATGTAATAGCCTAGTCAGGTAGGCAAGTTTTTGGGGTTCCATATTACAAAGGGTAATAACTGTCCGTCTGTGTATTTGTCGCCGGTTGTATCTCATGAACCGTCATAGCTAAACAGTTGTAATTTTGACAGGTAACGCATTTCTGTTAGCACTTGGCACACATAACGACAAATACTAAACAACATGTACGGAAGACAGCAGGTCAAGCTAACCGAAACTGTCAAGTAATCCCAATGAACCTTGAGCATTAATGTTTTAGAGATAAAGTCGAAAATGTAATAAAGAAATCTGACAGATTGTACTAGCTTGATGTGGTGTCATCTGTACATGATATATTGTTGTATTGGTAATGGTACCTTTTGCCGTTAGTACGCGGGTCTGACACGCGCTACTTTTAGGCTACTGATCTCTGCCGATTTTCGAATTACAGGCTACACCTTTTTTTGTTTTTTGGGATGGGAAATCATCAAATGACTTATCCCGTTCTGGGCGGAGCGGAAGGGCGTGTCAGACTTTTACTGACTAAATAAAACCGACCCGTGTTTGTTCACTTGCCCGTGCGACGGCCAGGGCCACGGTTTCTTGTTTAACCAACCCGCAACCCTGACCCAGGAGGCATCGGTCTTCGTGGACCCCGTCACGAGGTGCCGACATCTGTTTGAAGCGCGCGTGAAACACGACGCACCGTCGACCGGGCGGCGAGCTGCCCACTGCTGCACGACGGGTCGTCCGATGGTGGAACGGAGATGGGGGAATTAAATCATGCAATTCCCTCGCACACTCACCAGAATGCATCTTATAGAAGACAGAAAGGCTGGCTACTCTACGCCTGCGCTCTAGGCTTTTGGCTTTCATTCATTCGCGCAGATTCTCTTGTTAACAAACTAATTTTGTTTATAATGTGCAGCTTTTTCTTTCTATTTCATTAAGAAAAGGATAGAAGATAACATTTTAGTTTAATCCTGTCAAATTAAGTTATTCTATAGACAGTTTTTACGCGATTATAAACATGGCGGCCAAAAATACGTTTATTTACGTCAGGTGCACACTAATTGTACAAGTCTAAACTGACATTTTATCTTCTGTCCTTTTCTTAATGAAATAGAAAGAAAAAGATGCTCTCAAACTTAAATTTTGTTTAGTTTGTAAACAAGGGGCCATTGTTTTGCTAATTAATACATCTTAACATATTACTTTTCGGGTCAACCTCCTAAAAGTCGTATCTACCTTTATTTTATAGGTTTATTATGCAGTGCCGATTTTCCAGCTGTGTTAACATTAATGTTCACGCAGCTGGAAAACCGGCACTAAAAGTCCGACTGGGCCGTAATCTACCAGTAGGCCTAGTATGAGTTTTCAATACGAAACTCGATCGTTGGTATCGAGCGCGTTTGGCGCTCTCATTGGTTGAGAGTTCTTACGACCTTGAAGCGGGCCAATCGCTGAGTGAAACGCGCTCGATATCGTCGAACGAGTTTCGTAATGAAAACTCATACTAGGCCTACAGATCGGGCTCAGTAGGCCTAATACGAGTTTTCAATACGAAACTCGATCGTCAATATCGAGCGCGTTTGGCGCTCTCATTGGTTGAGAGTTCTTA
Source organism: Sesamia inferens (assembly GCA_037179545.1). NCBI lineage: Eukaryota > Metazoa > Arthropoda > Insecta > Lepidoptera > Noctuidae > Sesamia > Sesamia inferens. The sequence continues at coordinate 5,388,742 of CM073935.1, read as the reverse complement.
TGACCTTGAAGCGGGCCAATCGCTGAGTCAAACGCGCTCGATATCGACGAACGAGTTTCGTAATGAAAACTTATACTAGGCCTACGTCACGTCTTCGAATTTCTGGAGGATATGTTCATGTGCTTTGAGTGACAAGCGCTATTAGTTCAAGTTTAAACCTACGCGTTTTTTACCTAGATTCTTCTGAATTTATTCTAACATTACTGCGACACGTTTTTGTTTTATGACTAGCGAGTGTGTGTGTCAAATTAATTTCCGTTGTTTAATTTACATTTTACATGATATTGGCCCTGATTCCCTTATTGACAAACTAAATTAAATTTAAGCTCAGTGCACCTTTTTCTAACTATTTCATTAAGAAAAGGACAGAAGATAAAATGTCAATTTAGACCTGTCAAATTAGTGCGCTCCTGACGTAAACTGGCGTATTTTTAGTCGCCATGTTTATAATCGCGTCTAAACTGTCTATGGAGTATCTTAATTTGACAGGATTAAGCTAAAATGTTATCTTCTATCCTTTTCTTAATGAAATGGAAAGAAAAAGATGCACTTAACTTAAAATTAGTTTAGTTTGTGAACAACAGAATCAATATTTCCACACAGACTTAAATTCCGCGATAAATTAAAGATCGGATGAGCCTGTTTGAGCGTAGATACCATAGATCAGGGGTGGTCAACTTGAGTAGACCTAAGGTCTAGTGTTTACTAAGGAAACCCTGTGCGATCTACCAAACACATAAATATTCCTTATACAGCGTAGTTTAATACACAATCATATATTTTATATTGACCAGTCTTAGTAGGTTCTGTTTATATCACATTTGAGATCGTTTCCTTAAATTTATTTACGAGTAACATAACGTTAACAAATCGGTCATGTATATTAGTGTGAGCATTGCGCCTGAGCCTTTTCCACAAGTTTAATATTATCAACTTTGAAGTTGGTAATTTCTAACTATGATCGACTGGACTGGTAGCCGCGATCGACCAGTCGATCGCGATCGACCGGTTGGCCACCCCTGCCATAGATACAATATAAGCAACTAGGTAGCTAAGTTTACAAATGGGACAGACTTTGTACCGGTACCGTTTACATCAGTTACTTATAAACTCAAAGTATTTATTTTAATTCAATTTAATTTAATTTACAGTTACGTTTGAATAGGGATGTTTCCTGGGTAAAAAAAAAATATTCTATTAAGTAGTTCGTCATTCAGATTATAGAAAAATATTGGATACGTATATTTTGTTTATCAAATCAATAAAAAATTACAAATATAAAAGGCATCAAAGATCAGGAGTGGTGGCTGGTGACGTCACTGCTCGCTAAAAAGTGTAGCGTGCAGTGACGTCACACGAGTTTTCAACGCGGTGTCGTCTTCATTTTTTGTTTATATGGAAAAATAAAAAATACGTGTCTAGTAGGTATTTTTTGGAAATCTGACTCACGGACTAATTAGTTTTTTTTTAGTCAACTACCCTAATAATTATTGTCAGTTCGATTGTTAACGCAAGTTGCTCTCATTCACTTCACACAACTTAGATCTCTACAGAGAACGGGCTAGGAACTCTCAAGGACACTGGAGATTAACTGAAGTTTATCGTGAGTTAACAAGGTTCCTATTTGAACAAACAATTTTTTTTTCTTCTAGTTTGCAAAATCAATGGGTATTTCAATTTTCGATTCATTCAACTACTTACATGATTTTAGTGTCCGCATCAACAGCTTCGTTTAAAAAAAATAACAGTTTTTTTTTTATTTTATTTTAAGTACGAACATAATATGAAACCTAAATTATTACTACAATAGTGCATATTCAAGTACCTTTGTAGAAAAACTTGTTTGTGTTTCATTGTCTCTCCGAAATCTGATTCATTCATACCTATTTGTAATAATAATACGTGCTATAGTCATCAGCTGCCTCCATCCGGCGCCATGTCATGTCAGTTGAATCAAGCAAAGGAAACAAGTTATTCTGCATCTATAGATTGTTTTAAAAACCCGTTATGAAAGAAATCAAATCTTAGATTTTTTAAATACAAACCGTCACGTTGCTTTATTAATTGTTAAACGCATAATGAACTTAATTGAAATTTCTTTCGGCTAAATCTTTAAACGTAGTCTGATTCACATTTTTTAATTAAAAGTTTTACAGAGCAATTACAGTCGACTCCTGGTGATTTTACCCTAATTTGCTTTTTTTTGAGTCTGTGGTACACTCACCGTAGCTTCTTGCGGTTCTTATAAATTTTAATCATTAGGTATACCTACAGATATTATAATAAGTAATAACAAAGGCATCTTATCTTCCTTATCCTTACGAAACATAATTTCTAAATGGACAAACGTTCTGTACACATTTCTGACGACAAACAATAAAATATAGAACAAAAGATTACTTATTAAGCTTTATGTATTCAAAACAGACTGCAGACTACCAATTACAATAGACTTACCTTTTTATCGCCCTCAAGTGAAATTCCTCAGCATATCTTTCCAAAGAAAAAAACTAAGTTCACTCGTACTCGCCACACATAATTTTACCAATACATACATCCACAATGCGACACTGTAGGTACACAATTTCTTGTCACGAGATGAATCACCAAAGAATGCACTCGTTTTTACACAAAAACTAAAACAATAAATCACTCAAACACTTGAAACACCACTTTTTCGATTAAAATTCGTTATTCGGATCGATTTTGCGCTATTTATCGACGATATTTGACACAAGATAAAAGTTTTCGACGATAACAGCGCGCGAGGCAGCGACGCGACGTGACACGCTGTCTTTAACTGCACGACTGACATAGAAGTATAACCTAACAAAATCGAAGGAGGCGACGCGCGTGTATACGACTAACAAACTGTTGCTCTCCGTAACTCGGCCAGGTTGCCGCAGAGATTACTATAAACAAAACTCGAAAAACTTTACTTGACGAGTTGTTGTAACGTTACAATTCACTGTTAGTACGTTTGTTTTAGGTTTTGTTGTTCAATTACGCAGCGAGTACGTGTTAGAACTCGGTTTTGTGCGTCAATAAAAAGTTTGTTTTGGTTTAACTCACGAACAGCGAGCGCATAAGCCGCTGCGCTCTGCATGCGCCTTGAAGTTCGCGTAATTCGTCTTCCACAGGGCGCACAGAAAGTGTTGTCAACTTCAGTTCGTACGTTAGGGAGGGGACACTACTTACCTGCGTAACCGGTTTTTTGCCGAGGCTTTTTTTTTCGATACGAAATGTACAGCGATCTTTTGTACAATAATAAAGTTGAACGGCAGCTGATACACTTTTCGAATACATGTAAATTAAGGAACTTCTAGGAAGAATAATTATTTGTGCGGTTAAGCAGATTATACTGCATTATTAGTAGGTAAGTTGTAAAGTAGTATTTGTAATTTTAAAGGCAAGATGCGATATGATTTATTATTATGACTAAAAGAGGAAAAGATTAGCTTTGTGTTTTAATGTTGTTGTAAAAACATGTATATGTACATTGTAACTTGTAAGGACACAACAAAAAGACAAATTGCAATAGCGATATCGAATGCATTTTGTAATCGATGTATGTTTGTAGAAGAAAGTATGTATATAAATATAAATAAATAAATAAAGTCACGATTCACATTATTTAAAGAATATAAAAAAATAGTTATAACAATATTAGTCATCATTTCCATTCATAAATTAAATAAAGATATTTTTTTTTATGAACTATAAACTAGCGTTTGATCGCAATCCCGCCTGATGGTACAGCAGTGATGCGATCGTTGATGTAAAAGCGCGCTAGTTTATTAAGAGCCTATTCACTCTAGCCTTGAAGACACTCAAATTGTAGTGTGATGGAAACATCGCCGCCGTCAAATTGTTCCAGTCCCTCGATGTACGCGGTATAAAAGAAGAAACGAATTAAAGCAAATAGCAGCGATAACAATAGTAGGTAACCATAAAATAACATAACATGGTAGGTGGTAAATCAAAAGTGTAAGTGCTGTATGTATTGTGGTAAAAAAACAGAAAGTACGTAACATACCTGACAGGCAAAGACATTAAAATTTTTATCTTAAATCTCTTTGCTGGCAGGCATTATTACTTTAAAATTGCTAAAACATGTCTAGACTTATAATTGAGCTATATTAAATTATGAATTTATGAGATACATAGATTCTCAGCCGTCTGTTCTTTGTTCATTATTCAGCTTCTTCCAATAAACGAACTTATAAGATTTCGGTATAATAATTGACTATCTAAAAACTTTCAATGTAGTACCTATGTAAATATCTATTTCACTTTATAACATTTTAATTAATAGGTTATGCTGATCTAGATTTAATATTATCTATTGTAAAGAAACCTGCTCAAAATTTAAGTAATTATTTAATATTATAAATAGATACATTAGCGGTTCACATGAAGCAAAAAGGAATAAATAAGCTGTTTCACTGTGATCTACCGCCAGCTGTGTTGTGCGCTCGGTAACCACATTTGCCCAAATTTTTTAAATGTATTTGGGAAAAAATATAATATGGTGTAAAAATTATTGGAATCGATTCAGTTGCTTATACTATAATACTGAACAAAGTATATTCAGGTTTAGTATAAAGAAAAAAATAACGTATATGCAAGCCGAACGGATGTTCCAGATCTATCTCGAAGTAATTATAATAGTGTTGTATAATAGTATTGCTCCTATTTACTATCTCGCGGTTCACAGGAATAGAAGTTTCTAGTAATTTCGATGTCGACACTTCGTTGTCCATATTGATGAAACATTAACGATTCGATAGATCATCTTAGGTCTAGCATTGCATTTAGGTCATACCTCTACCATGCCTAGGTCTCAAAATATGTCAAGGCATGTCATGCAATATTGGATCTTATGCCATTGAAATAAGGTACATTCGTAACAACAATATTACCGGGTTGTCAATTAAGACTATCACAGTCCGGTGCTAGATATAGGCATCCACCAGGCTGCGCCACAACTTTGTCTTAGTGACCAGTCTGTCCGAACCACTGACACCGCTGTGTAAATACTTATACCTACTATTATTATTGTAACTACGTCTGAAATAAAATTAATACCTAAATAATGTTGATGAGAATGTCCTTAATGCATTTTTTTTTTTGCAAAATACTAGTATTTGTGAGCCCTATGTTAAAAAAATGGGATTAGATTATCGTAAAAAATTATTAAAAAGCAACCTCGCAATGTTTTTAAGATTTACGCCATGATACCTCACACTTTGGGGTAGCCGGGAAAAAAAATTCTCATACATCAACTCTCTACGTGTAGGGCAGGTACCCAAAAAATATGTTTTTCATGATTTTATTTTAGCACTTCGTCTTTATATTCTGCGTTCAAATAAAATTAAACATTTAAGGAAACCAATTTTAATGTCTGTTCATCAATTTTGTGTTTTATTATTTTGGTGGAATGACAAATAGCGGCTGCAGTAAATAGTTGGTTTTTTAACGACTTTCTTACTTTTAATGTCATCCTTATGCCTACAAAATAGGAGTTAAAATCGATTGAATAGACAGGCTATAAAAGGTTTCTTTAAATGTCCAATTTTAGCTTGAATAGATATTTAACTTGATAGAATACGTTTGCAAAGTAAGCCCTGAACAGGCCGACGAACGGATGGGGCAGCTAATTCAGTAGATATATTATACATAATATACATGTATCTTACGCCTTCCACACGAAGGAAGTCGCTCACACACAGATACTCTTTTTTTATAATTATAAACTAATACTTGACCGCAATCCCGCCTAATGGTAAGCAGTGAAATGATCGTTGATGTTAAAGGTAAAGGGCGCTAGTTTATTAAGAGCCACTCTAGCATTGAAGACACCTTAATTGTAGTCAGACGAAAACACCGCCGGCCGTTGCCGAATTGTTCCAGTCCCTCGATGTACGGTATAAAAGACGAGGCGAAACGCTTCGTCCGGATCGTAGTGGTATCAACAACGTAAGGGATCCACTCTTACGTTGTTGATACCACCCGCCGTACGACGAGTCGTCCGATGATGGAACGGAGATGGGGGAATTAAATCATGCAATTCCCTCGCACACTCATAAAAATGCATCCCACAGAAAACCGACAGGCTGGCGACTCTTAAATTCATAAAAAAAGAACATAAAATTATTACAAAGTACATATTTAGAACGCAGAAAGACTTTCCTACACGTTAAGAGCGCCTGTTATAGAAAACATAAAAAAAAAACAAAGCCGCGGCAGCTAAGAGGTGACCAGTCCCCACTAACGGCGCCCGTTCACAACCGTGATGTATGGATCAGCACTATTTAGGTCAACCGTTTTGAAAGGTCCTGACTGATCTAATACATTGCCACCACCAGCGAGATATCAGCGTTACTAGCAGTTTATCAGATGTCCCTTGATTGAACTGGGCAATCGATAAGAAAAGCTTTATCTACCCCAGAATATTCTGCATTCTGATGCACCACTCCAACCGTGATCTTCATCTTCTTCAGCCTATAGAAGTCCACTGCTGGACAAAAGCCTACCCCGAGGCTTTCCACAATGAGCAATCTTTTGCTGACGGCATACATCGGCTTCCCACAACCTTCTCCAGGTCATCGGTCCTCCCCGTTGGAGCCTCCCTACACTGTGTCTTCCGATACGTGGCCGCCATTCCAGAATCTTACTGCCCCATCGGCCATCGGTTCTACGAGCAATGTGTCCCACCCACAGCCACTTAATTTAAGCGACTCTAAGAGCTATGTCTGTGATTTTGGTTCTTCTGCGGATCTTCTCATTTCTGATTCGATCGCATAGAGAAACTCCGAGCATAACTCTTTCCATCGCCCTTTCTCTGACCTTGAGCCTTCGTATGAGGCCCATTGTGAGCAAACACGTTCTAATTTTTTTTTATTTATAAATTATCAACTAGCGCTTGACCGCAATACCGCTTGATGGTAAGCAGTGATGCAATCGTTGATGGTAAAGCGGACTAGTTTATTAAGAGCCTATTCACTCTAGCCTTGAATACACTCCAATTGTAGTCCGACTGAATCGGAAACAGTACCGCTGGCAAATTGTTCCAGTCCCTCAATGTACGGGGTATAAAAGATGAGACGAATCGGTTCGTCCGGATAGTAATGATGATTAAATTAATTAAGTTCATTTAAAAGTTTTCTATAGCACCGTCAAGCTAGATGTGCTGAGCTCTTCAGTGACAGCAACCTGGTAGTGGACCTTTGATTGCAATTAACTATAATTAATTAGTACTACTATTGTTATGTGTCACTTGAAGGATGGGCAATTTATGTTCGTTACCTTTACTAAGCAAATACGTATTAGTTGGAATATAAATATTGTTTACAAGTAATTAGTACGCTCGTTAGACATCAAGCTATACAGAACAAGTGTATAAGCTGATATGCAATAAATGTACGGAAATCTTCAACAATGCGAGGTTAGCTAAAATTGTAAATTCAGTTTTACCAATTTAACACGTTATTATTTTTATGTTACAATAATTTCATTGAAATGAGTGAATGTGGTTATGAATCGGCGTATGGTTAATTTATTGCAGAAATCCTGCTATGTAAAACTGACGTACTTGCCAGGGAACATGTAAGTATCACAGTTTGAAAAACTGTCGCCAAATAGAACAGCAAAACACACTGAACATTTAGGCATTTTTGGTTCATGATTATGCTAAAATAAATTTGGAATTTCTACGCTTCGTGCACTATTCATTCTTAGTGCCAGGCAGAAAGTTATTACTCGTCACAAAAGCTACATTTAATATCTACCTCCATGACACATTTTTATTTAGTTTTTCCATCTTTAACTGTTTTTTAAGCTCGCAAAATTTCGTTTCTTAAATCTACCAATATCATGCTTTTGTGTTTGATCAGGTGGATAGATTCTAAGATCCACCATGTACCTACTTGGGTAATTCCGAGAGATTGCCTCATCTATGTATTATAATTATAGCAACAGCTAAACGACTAACATATTTTGTCACATAGAGACCCTAATTAGTCAGCACTGTTTGATTTTGAGCTTACATAAACACTTCTCCAAATCAAGCTGTGACTTTCCAGTTTTAGATGACCTCATATTGTATAAGTTTTCGTACAATAAGAAGTCAGGTTACATTGGTTATGTATAGCTTGATGTGTGATGGTGTAGACGTGCGTACACAAATAGGTACCTGAAAGGGTGAGATTTGCGATAACTAATTCTATGGATCCTACGGATAATAGTTCCGGGTCCTATTGTTTATGTGCACCTCACCGCATTTTCGCATAGCGTTCTTTCGTTTGTACTTTAGTAATTGAACTTGTACACACAGAAAGATTTTTTTAAATCTAACTATTGTTTCAAAGATGAACGCGCTCAAACAAACAAACTCTTCAGAATTATTATAAGAATAAATATAGATCAGTATAGCAGAACTAGAAATAAATGCTAGCATTAAGACCTTTTAATATTTAAGAAAGATGCGTCACGGACGCACAATTTATAAAGATGAGGGGTCCGATTCAATTTCAATTTTAAAAATAGTTTATTACTTAGAAATGATTCATTACTAGATGCAGCCCGCGGTTTCACCTGCATCATTATCGATTCCGTAAGAATATTAAAATAAAAGATATCCTATTGTTATGTTAATCCGTAACACACTATTAGTAGCCATGGATTTCATTATGACAGTTCGACAACATTTATAGCCTACTTTACGCGTCTGAGCAACCACATTTTCAAACATATGGAGAAATGGACTGAATGAATATGCTTTGATATTTTATATTTTTTTTCGATTATTAAGATTAGCAATTAGGGTGCTTGTTATAAACCACCCGAATGCCAAATATCATCCAAATCCAGTGGTCGTTTTTGAGTGAAAAAATAATAAACCTCCAAACATAAGCATTCATAATACTGTGTAGTAACATTTAACCATTGATGTAGATATTTCAACTTTATCGCTAAAGCTATTAAGGGTCAAGGTTAATTGCGAATATTTGACAGTTTCTTTTAGCTTGACCTGCCGTCGTCCGTACCTTTTCGTTTATTTTTACTATACAACTGGAACTCTCATTAATTTCATAATTTTTTACGATTTTTAGTGGCACCTGCACATCACTTCTTTATTTTTAAACCGAACAGAATATATGCGCACCGCTTATCATTATTTATTACGAACTAAGTATGGTACATAATTTCTTTGCGTATAATTACTGCTAGGTGATAAATTCTACAATTACTCTTCCCCTTGTTCCTTTTTATTTCCTTTTTTATATATTTGTTTTTTCCTTGAAGTAGTCACGCTAAGTAGCAGGTCAAGCTACCCCAAACTATTAAATTCCCAATAAACCTTGAACGAACCCGATAATGTTGCAAATCAAATCTATTACAGAAGTTTGACAGTTCGTTTTCTACTTCTGTATAGTGGAGTCTGTACTTACATAAAAAAAAAATGGTTGCCTGTAAAGTCGGTTTTACGGGCGAAGATTTTACGTGACAACGTCTTTTTCTCGGTAGAATATTTATTGATATGAATATAATTAAATTGCACAATAGGAACAAGGAATTGAATGAAAATAAGAATTGCACAAATTTTAACTATAGAAATATATTTTGTTTACTAAAACATCGGTGACTCATCGTAACGTTACCGAGCGTTACACTTTTTCATAAGTGACTCCCAGCCGCAACCTAATTTAAGACGTTGTCACGTCAATAAGTATGTTGCATTGTCTTGCCATTATTCAAGCTATGTCGGTTTCTCTCGTTCTTCTGCGGATCTCCTCATTTTTGATTTGATCTCGCAGTGAAACCCCAAGCATAGCCCTCTCCAATTAATAACCTTGAGTTTTATTATAAGACCCATTGTTAGCGACCACGTCTCAGTTCCATATGCCATCACTGCCCGTGACCACGCACCGGAAGACGTAGCGTGGGTTGACCTCCGACAAGGTGGACCGACGACCTGGTGAAGGTCGCGGGAAACCTCTGGATGCAGTAGGCGCAGGACCGATTTTCGTGTACGTCTTTCGGCAGAAATGATGTTGATGATTGTTTTGCCTTGTAGTTCGTGCTAAATAAATCTATTTCCATTATCAATGCAAATACTAAGCCCAGGACCAATTCTTCCATCACAGAGAAACCTATTGAATTACCTCATTAATCTTCAGTCCCACGATTCAAAAGAAATCGGTCAGTTCTGAGAACACAGCGTAATGTATTCCTTCTCATGCCTTCTAAGTTACGCGCTATAAAACTGATTTATTTGATATTTCCCTTACAAGTTACATTCCCATGTCATCAAGGAAATTGATGAGATTGCCAACGCCAAAAATACGTGGTAAGTTCCTATGGCATGGCGTGAGTTCCGTATTATATGTATGTCAAAGGCAAAATGCAATGAAACATGGATTCCTTAATGATGATGCATATTTTCGGTGTATTGTGAATCAAATACACAAATGTACTAAGTAACACAAAACGACTGAATCCATACTTTTAAATACTTAATAGTATCGTTGCAGGTGTAGATGAGCCAGACTGTCGGTATTCTATAGAATGTATTATGGAGAGTGAGAGTTCGATCATCGGACGGCTCGTTGTACGGCGAGTACCTATCCATCCTTACGTAGTTGACACCTCTACGATCCGGACGGAGCGTTTCGCCTCGTCTTTTATATCACGTACATCGGAGGAGTGGAACAATTTGCCTGCATGTCTTCTCATCTGATTACTATTTATTTAAGTGTCTTCAAGGCTAAAGTGAACAGGCTTTAATAAACTAGCGCGCATTACTGCTTATCAGGCGGGATCGTGGTCAAGCACTTGTTTATTATGTTAAAAAGTCTAGATATCCGTTTAAGGTAAGTGGCATTTATTTAATGAGTTTTATGCTATAAAGTACAGCATAAGTAATGGAAATAGGGATTTGTTTAATTTATTTTTAACACTTTTTTTTTACTCATTTTTCTAGTGTGGTAATACCGGGCAAATAGTACCAACCCATATCCTCCCGTGGGTCTCTTAAGAGGCGACTAAGGGAACCAGGGCCGGATTTACCATCACGGGGCCCCTAGGCACAGCCCCCCCCCCCTCTTTTTCATGCCACAACAACGCAATTTGAATTTTTATTGCATTTTTTGTAAATTTTTGCCTGCATATGTAGCTGATTTCAAATTAATATATTTGTCCTTTAATAAGCGATTATTTATTTAAGTATGAAAATTAAATTATATAAGTTAATAAAATAATAAAAATTGTCAAATACAAAAAATAATTAGGTAGGTACTTAAATTAATTTCAATACAATAAAAAAATTTACATCCACTGTCACTCTTTTAGTGTCAATAATGAGGGCTTTTACCTTACAATTTGAAAACAAAAACATTTTTACCGTGGTTTCATAAAAACAATCCCCATTTTTTCATTTTTTACTATCGGGAGTGCCGGGCCCCTGGTCATACTGGGCCCCTAAGCACTGGCCTAAAGTGCCTTATGGATAATACGAAACTGAAGGGAACACTCACCAGGAGAATCCCGAATCGCCTCTTAAGGGACCCATGGGAGGATATAGGTTGGTACTATTCTCGGTGGTAGGCCATAACATCGGCCGCCGGCAGAAGTTACCACCCACCAGACAAAGCCTTGCCGCCAAGCGATTTGTCGTGTTCCGGCATGATGTCTGGTGAAGCCGTACGGAGGACGGGCCTGAGCAGTTGTGTTGCGATGTGTGCCGGGTACGATGCGCCTAATGTTGTTGTGCTGGGAGTTTGATCGTGGAGGGTCTTCAGATCAATCTCCCTTTGGCGCAGCATCGTTGGTCATGTTGTTGGGTTTAACATTGCATTACCTCGCTCAACTGCCGTCTTCCTTCCTATTCGCTCAGTTTTTCTGAGTGAATAGGCTCTTAATAAACTAGCGCGCTTTACCATCAACGATCGCACCACTGCTTACCATCAGGCGGGATTGCGGTCAAGCGCTAGTTTATAATTATTAAAAAAAAAAAAAAAATTGGGCAGCAGCCCATCCCCTGTGGAATATCAAATTACTGCGATACCCAACCTGCCTGCCAAGCGTGGGGATTATGACAAACCCCCCAAAGCAATGAAATCTTTGGAGAAGGCCTTGTCCAGCAGTGGACTTCTATAGGCTAAGAAAAAGAAGAAGATTTTTAACAATCACACTCCTGACTAAAGCCACACTGGTGAAAGAAGATTGCTGCTAATCAAGTTGCTGTTCCATACTAATCTAATGTTATGGTCACAGATGCTTTTACAAACTGGCTCTAAAATCAGGAACAAGCAAGAGTAGACAACAAACTCCTCGATTACATAATTAGGTTATCAGCGTTAAAAAAAAAAAAAACAAAAAAAGATACAATATCCTACTCCTGGTATACAGGTCTACTCTTAGTGAGGGGACGTTCAAGTATTACGTAAGCACTATTGGGGGGCGGAGGGGTCTTTGTTTTGTTTATTTTGGATGACATGGGGGGTAGGGGAGTCTAGATGATGATTACGTCATCCGTAGTTATTTACTTTTTTACACGAAGTGATGAAATGATTTGTTCATAAGGTTATAATATTTTTGTCCCTTACTTTATGTTGAATACTGTATAAGTAAAATCTAATATCTATCTTAAATTTATTTTCTTATTTTTTAAATTATAAATATTAGCTAACATTATAATTATAAATATAAAAAGATAGATTTATAATTGAAAAATGTTTACGTAAGCATAGGGGCATAGGTAAATATTACGTAAGCAGATTTATTACAATTATTTACCCCCCCATCCCAGCAAAAGTAAGCAAAACTCTTACCCCCTTGTAAGAGTTTTGCTTACTTTTGCTGGCATGGGGGATGGGGGGGGGGGGGGGGGGTAATTAATTGTAATAAATCTGCTTACGTAATATTTGAACGGCCCCTAAGAGGGAGTAGGCCGTAATATACCATGCGGGCCCAGTGCGGATTGGTAGATGTTAAATGTCTTCGAAGTATTGCCTCTAGGACATACCGGTTTCTTAACGGTGTTTTCTTTCACGGTTTTAGAGCAATAGTGACGAAATAATTTACACAAAGGAAAGCGCCTGATGGGTTTCGAACATACGACCTACATCTTGTAAGTCTCAGCCGATACCACTAAAGCACTGCTGCTCTCCAGGCTACACTACGGTTACTCTTTTAAGAATACCTATTTGGCTTTTACAATATTTTCAAATCATTGAGTATGAGAGGACAGAATCCATTGTTCGAAGCAAGAAGGTTTCACCATATCAAGAGCTTGACTTTGAAACGTTTGCGTCCAGCAGGGTAACTTTCTTTCTTTCTTTCTTTTATGGCTTTTAATGAATAGTTCAATATCGAAAGAAACGGCCGCCTGACCCGTCTTACGATGGAGGTTTAGGACAAAGTCATGATGTGGCCACTATGCTGCGATATTTCACTGTTCTTTATGAATTATTTACTGAATGCACTTTTTACTACATAAATCATGCACTTTTATTTAGTAAACAATACTATAAATAATTTTAAAAGCCCAATGAAAAATGAGCGTGACACTCAGCTTGACTTTCCCGCCAAAACCCCAGCAGGGTAACTGCGTAACACACTATTAGTAGCAATGAGTTTCATTTTGACAGTTCAACAACATTCATTGCGCTATTTACGTTTTTGAGCAGACTCAAACTTATGAAGCAATGGATTGGCAATTGAGAAAATTACTTTGAAATGATTCCAACTAATAGTAATGGCGTGTTACGTAGTTAGGGTACAGTAATGTGACACATCAGGTGACAGAAACATGATCAAAATTAAAACTACAAAGGTTTCTTTGCTGTTAACCACGGAACCCTAAAACCGGCGACGAAATGTAAAACAAGACTTTGAATTCGCGTCTCGTACCCTAGCCCGTTTCCGCCTTTTTGAGAACGAGAAAAAGTGATTTATGTACCGTGAGAAGATTTAAAATTCAATTCACAAAAGTATTGAATTATATTTTATTTTTGGCACTTCTATTCTCGATTTGGGTATTCTCTGACCTAATTTCGTAATACACTATCAATGTAGGTAAGTCATTTTGACGCATATTGCCAATCCATTGCTCTTTAGGTTCGAAAATTGTGTTTGATCAACAACGTAAATAACGTAATGAATGTTGTTGAACTGTCAAAATTAAACTCATTGCTACTGATAGTGTGTATGTGTAGTAGGTATGTAATTAATGATAATCTAAATGAACATTTTATTTTTAAAAGTAAATTTTTGGCATCAGACTTTTCCCAAACCCATAATAACGACTTTTTATCAGTTTTGACTTTGTCATTTTTTTATTATTTGTATTTTACTTACCTGTTGATAAAGAGACACACTACGCAACTAAAGCTGCCTATCTAAGAAAATAAGGAAAACAGTCGATACTTAACTAAATCCTTCAAGGAAATGAGCAATAAATAATGTCAGTACAACAAGTATTGTTTCAGAAACAGAATAACTTTGAAGAGAAAGTAAAGAGTGTTGTTCGATTTCATCTCGAACATAGTATTATAAAAGTGAACGCCTGACTGATTCTGAGTAGCAATATTACAGTCGTCAACATAACGTTGAGTGCTTTATTATATTCGGCGCTACGACAAATGATACTTTCGTGATATTACTCGTGGTGTTCGATTATTTTAAAAGAATTACTATTATGAAGTTTTTTATTAGACAATCTGATAGCAACATAGTAGCCGTAGTAGCATATTAGTATTGTACTTAATACATAAGTTTATTTCAGGCGAATATAAGTTTCTTAATTAATATTTTCATTCTGATGATTTGTTTCTAAGGAGCATTAAAGTTAGATTAAGGATCGTAAGTAGCTCTAGAAGAGAGAGCGGTGTTATGTAGATGTGTCTAGTTGGCCTCCATTGCGCGTGTCCTCCGCCGGGCCTCCCTTAGTGAGATGTCATGAAGAAAAACATCGCTATGTGTCACAGTCCTGAAGCGCCTACAAGAGTTTACTAAGCAACCACTCACATGGGCGCGTGTAACTAACGCACGTCCCGCTGGGTCATCCGCCAAGATGCTAACCTGGTAAGGGGCCTATGTTTACGGGCCATACCACTCGTTACGCCTTCTGGCGGGAACGTCGCGACTCTCCGATTTCGACGAAAATTCGCCACTTAGAATGCATAGTGGCCAATATACCTGCAGTCACTACTGTTGTTATTAACTTGAGAGCGAAGGCTTCAGGAATCAATCCCAAGAACCGGTAAATAGGTTAACATTGTCTAAGATTGTTTGTTAAAAACTGGCAAGTGAATGAAGTAAAGTGAATAAACCTTTATAATGTCATCCAACTTTGGGTTTGTTTCCCCACAATTGTAAGGTTAAGTATTATACTTAAAGTGAGGTATTCATTTTCATTAGCTAATAAGATATTCGAGACAAAGCCTTATAGAAGGCTGAGTTGATAACAATGTAATCAGTTGTACCAAACGGGTTTTCATTAGAAATTGAGAGCATTTAATTAGACATTGAAAGTAATTAAATAAAATCATTGTATTGAGATATGAGAGTAGTAAACTTGGATGTTATTGTTCATTTGTTACTGTTTGTTACACTGTATTGTTAACTTAATTACTAGATTTTATTTATTTATATACATCTTTATTTTGCCTTTATGCGATAGCTGGATATACATAGTTTGTTCAGAATGAGCAACTGAATGGATTCCAATCGTTTTTACACTATGTTATATTTTTTCTCAAATATATTATTTAGAAATTGTAGCAGTATAATTACCGAGCGCATAACACAGCTGGCGGTAGATCATAGTACCGTACGGGTACAGTGAGACAGGGTCCCGAACGGTGCGTTGACCATATTTTGATTAGGCGTTAGATTATTAGGAGACTATTCACTCTAGCCCTTTTTTTATTGGAATGGGAAATCACCAAATGACATCTCCCGCTCTGGGCGGAGCGGAAGGGCGTGTCAGTCTTTTACTCACTAAAACCCACCCGTGTTTCTTCACTTGCCTGTGCTACGGCCAGGGCCACGGTTTCTTGTTTATCTTACCCGCAACCTTGACTAGGGAGGCATCGGTTTTCGTGGACGCCGTCATGATGTGCTGACATCTCTAGTGGCGTGAGGGCGCTGCAAGAACTCTCGCTCCAGACCATGGCCTAGACCAGGGTCGGTCGCGAGAGATCGCCGCCGATCGCCGCTACGAGGACACGGCGGTGCTCTACCCAAGCCGGGCAGACCTCCACCGATTCACTCTAGCCTTGATGACGCTTAAATTGTAGTTCGACGGAACCATTGCCACTGGCAAATTGTTCCAGTTCCTCGATGTCTGCGGTATAAAAAACGGGGTGCAGCGCTTTGTTCGGAACGTAGTGGTGTCAATAACGTAAGGGTGGAAACTCGCCGTACCACGGGTCGTCCGATGATGGAACGGAGAGGGGGGATTAAATCAGGCAATTTCCTCGCACACTCTCCAAAATATATCCTATAGAAAACCGATAGGCTGGCTACTCTTCGCCTGTGCTCTAAGCTTTGGAGACCGTTTTGAGCTAAGTCGCTAATTAGCCTTTTCGCACACCTCTCCGCTGAATCCAAAGTAGTCAGGAGACATTTCGCAGCACTAGTCCAAATGTGGCTGATGTAGGTACTCTACACATGAACGGACCTGTGCATTGTGTAACATTATAAGCTGTCCTGGTGTGAAGTACCGCCAGACCTTTGCGATAACGCCAAGTTTCCTGGCAACCTTGGCCTTGGATCCGATGAACTGCCCTAAGTTTAGGTTGAAGGAAATCTCAACTCCCAAAACCTAAAGGCGGTCTGCGCACTCCATTCAGAAAAGTAGGAGCCAAGGTGAACGAGATTCTTTTGGCGGTGAAGAGACACGCTTATGTTTTGGCGGCATTGAATGCTACAAGATTGGCTCTGCCCCACTCGTATGCTCTACCATAGCCTCTCTTTCGGACCGGATTGAATCCTTACTAGCCCGAGGACCCGGTAGGTATCTCTCCACAACTGTGCACCGTTATTAGAAATAAATAAATATATACGGATAAATCACAGAGATTGAGCTAGCCCCAAAGTAAGTTCGAGACTTGTGTTATGGGATACTAACTCAACGATACTATATTTATAATAGATACATATATAGATAAACCTCCAAGACGCAGGCCAATAAGGAAAAGATCATTTTCCATCATGACCTGGCCGGGGATCGAACCCGGGGCCTCCACGTCGCAGGCAGGCGTGTTGACCTCTGCGCCACGGAGGACGTCAAAAATTTACTATGTTCATGTGATAAGACAATTCTGAGCCAATGCATAAAATTAAAGAATAGGATAGCTTTTATTTGGATATTCTTACAGGATCGAAACTTTTGCGGGTGAAACTGCGGGGCGAGTTAGTATAGCATTCATCATCATCATCATCATCAACCTCTTTATCGTCCCACTGCTGGGCACAGGTCTCCTCTCACACAGAGAAGGCTTGAGCGTAATCACCGCGCTTGCTCAATGCTGGTTGGCGATTTCAGACTTAAAGCCCAGGTTTCCTCAAGATGTTTTCCTTCACCATCAGCCATTGGCCAAAAAACTGAGCGAGGTGATGCAATGTTAAACCCAACAACATGACCAATGATGCTACGCCAGGAGATTGATCTGGAGACCCTCCACGACCAAACTCCCGACACAACAACATTTGGCGCATCGTACCCGGTACACATCGCAACACAACTGCTCAGACCCGTCCTCCGTACGGCTTCACCAGACATCATGCCGGAACACGACAAATCGCTTGGCGGCAAGGCTTTGTCTGTTGGGTGGTAACTTCTGCCGGCGGCCGATGTTATGGCCTACCACCGAGTAGAGTGTGTGTTAATTGGTATGTTTGCTAATTCTTCACACTCAAATCGCTGATGAAATTTGGCATGGACGTAGCTGACTCCCTGGATTTTCACATACATAATCAGCCAATAATGTTCCCACTCCCTCCTCCACCCCACTCACACATGCCTCTCTGTCTACCACGCGGGCCCAGGGCGGCTTGGTACATCTCACATGTCTTCGAAGTTGTGCCTCTAGGACAGCAGTGGTGCTCTCGGATAGCAGAGCAGTGGTGAAGAAATATCTACACAAATTAAAGCGACCGACGGAGGTTTTTTTTTGCCGTCTCTTTCTGTTCCTGCGTGGCAAGAAATTGCAGTTTTTTGTTTTTTCCGCGCTTGTTATTTAACAAGGTATTTTAATATGACTTCTGATAATTTGTCATATAGAATATTCCAGAACTTACATACTACTAGCTAAAATAAATGAATTTAATTTTTATTTTTTCTACTTACTTGATACAGGAATTGAGACTGCATGAAGATGTTGACTAGAGTCGTAAGTGACATAGAAGCGAGCAGAGTCATCAGGGTTCCTCCCAAGAACAACCAGCTGCCACGTTCAGCCAGCATCGCAGCAATAGAGAAGCAAACAAACACCAATGTACTGTCCAAGAGAGCAGTCACTATGATGAATAGTCAGCGTACAGAGGACGGGTCTGAGCAGTTGTGTTGCGATGTGTGCCGGGTACAATGCGCCTAATGTTGTTGTGTTGGGAGTTTGGTCGTGGAGGGTCTTCAGATCAATCTCCCTTTGGCGCAGCATCGTTGGTCGTGTTGTTGGGTTTAACATTGCATCACCTCGCTCAAATGCCGTCTTCCTTCCTATTCGCTCAGTTTTTCTGAGTGAATAGGCTCTTAATAAATTAGCGCGCTTTACCATCAACGATCGCATCACTGCTTGTTAGTTATAATTATTAAAAAAAAATCTTTTGCGGCTTGGCTACTTTTCTTGGGTCGCTCTTTTCCCAGTCATTTATTGTCTTTTTATTCATCAATACATTTTAGTCCTTACTTTTTTTTAATATTTGTGAACTAGCTCTTGACCGCAATCCCGCCTGATGGTAAGCAGTGATGCGATCGTTGAAGGTAAAGTGCGCTAGTTTATTAAGAGCCTATTCACTCAGAAAAACTGAGCGAATAGGAAGGAAGACGGCAGTTGAGCGAGGTGATGCAATGTTAAACCCAACGGTGCTGCGCCAAAGGGAGATTGATCTGAAGACCCTCCACGACCAAACTCCCAACACAACAACATTAGGCGCATCGTACCCGGCATTATTATTACATTTGCTACATTCTTGATTCTAACTATTTACTGGTTAATTACTATTACATAATTACTTACCAACGGCAGTCCCTAGGTTGCACTGCTCCTTATTCTATTTCTTTCTATATTAATTTTTGCGACTTTGAGGCAAAAGCGCTTCAGATACGGCCTGGAGTCCTTGTCTGCCATTATGTCGACGATGGTACTTTCAGATAATGTTCTTCCAGTACTTATTTCCAGGTCGTATCTGTCGCGGGCATGACCTACAACTTTTAAGTCTCGGCCGATGCCACTAGGCCAGCACTGGTGCACTGCTGCACTGATTTACACATCCAATAACCCCACGAGATCTAAACTTTGCAGGTTAAACTGCAGGCCGCAGCTAGTAATAAAATTAAATTACCGACCCAAACCCCAAACGTGGACTCCAGCCTTTTCAGCATAGAATAGATAAAAATCTAGGCCAATGTACTGTAAGTACTTATGTAGTTATGGGAGAGAAAAACCCATAAAAATTCCTGAAAGTGCCATTTCAGCGTCAACGGTTCCAAGATGGTATTTACCATTGGCAGTGTTGCATACTTGCACAGAGCCTTACGTTTGCAGTTTCGTAGCTCTTGGCGATGTTAGCGAACAGTCAGGAGTTTTGTAAATGTTACCATCCTTAATTATATCAGTTGGTAGCTACTGAGTCACGAAAATAAGAAACTTATAGTTGTCCTGTGAATTTTTGCCAGATTAGTAAAGTAGGATTTTTTTGGTGTTATAAACATGGGCGTACACTGTACACACGGTGGAGTGGGGCAGCTGCCTCCCCTAGAAGTCTCGCAGAACATGTATTAAGTTCCCTAATTACCAATCAAAGTATAAACGGGGAACTTATACGGGATCATTTGCGTTTATTTGCCCAACACACTACACTACTAATACATAAACTCGTTGATTGTAAAGCGCGCTAGTTAATTAAGAGCCAATTCACGCTAGCCTTGAAGGAACTTAAATTGTAGTCAGGAAACACCGCCGCTGGTGAATTCTTCCAGTCCTTCGATGTACGCGGTATAAAAGTCTTTGTGACAGTGACCATAAGAGACATCATTAGGCCTAGTATGGGTTTTCATTACGAAATTCGATCGTCAATATCGAGCGCGTTTGCCGCTCTCATTGGTTGAGAGTTCTTACTACCTTGAAGTGGGCCAATCGATGAGTCAAACGCGCTCGATACCGACGAACGAGTTTCGTAATGAAAACTCATACTAGGCCTACTGATCTTGGAAACTCCGTCGCTGGTGAATTCTTTCAGTCCTTCGATGTACGCGGTATAAAACCCAACAAACAAACTAACCTAATAAAATTAAGTCTATGAGGTCTAAATTCTTATATTTGTTATAAAAGAGCATTCATTTTGTCAAGGTTCCTTATAATGGCACATTAATAGAAGGTTTGGCTAATATTACCAATATTCTTATAATTTTGCTGGGTAAACGTTAATATAGCCAACTTATAAGGGTACAATAAGGGTTCGATATCTGTTCTTCTTATAGAGGCTAGTTACATTGCTTTTTAGCCGTTTAAAATTCGAAGTTATATAAAGGTTTTTAATAAGGCCAATGATTATTATAAAAGTAATGCATAAGGTAACTATTGAGCTTTTTAACCTATAGAAGTATTTGATACGACGTCTATCCAACAAACAAATTCTAACATTTTATATGATCCTTACAAGAATAAAAGCAATCGATATTCCCTTATACAGAGATTATAAAGATATTATTCTCTATTCAGTTATATACAATGTTTTAGATGACTAGATTTGCCATTTTGAGAAAAACAGCAGATTGTGGTAATTTATTACGCAGCGAAATTTACATATCAAAATGGATTCGAAAGACTGGAAGAAGTTTAAAAGGAGCGGTGGTTACAGAAGAAAAGTGAAAAAGGTCTACGATAACTTGGTTGTGAGCACTACACCCACCACTTCTACTCCTATGATCTCACTGCCTATGGTACTACAAAATGACCAAGCCGATACCAACGAATCTGCCTATGGTTCCGTAGAATATTATTTCACAGAAAATAAAAATGACAAGGAAAATGAAAAGGAACAAGCACATAAATCAGGTAAATAAACTATATAAAATAATAACTTACCGTTCACTTTCCAACAAAATGGTTGACGTTTGTCTTTCTTCTTCAAATCGTTACGAAAAATGTAATTACTTTAAAAAATACTTATTGCAATGCAGAATCATAAACAGACCGCTATAAGGGCCAACGGATTTTTAAGAGACTTTGTAAAACATGTATAAGGGTGATCGCCCTTATTAACGCTTTATATATGGCTCTTATAATATGTATTGACTTTTAGGAGATTTTTTCTTGCCATTATAAGAAATTTATCCTTGTTACTTGCCATAATATGACACGTTTAAGGAAAAAAAGCAGACAATAAGAAATCTATAAGCGGGGTATAAGGTTATTGACTTTACCTATAATTTGTGCCCAAACGCACCTTTATTAGCGATAATACGGCTCTTATAAGAATATAATTTTTAGCCTTATAAGCCACTACAAGACCAATTTTTGTTTGTTGGGAAGTCTTTGTGACAGTGACCATAAGTGACATCATTTCTTTGAATATTTGGTTCTAGTACATGCCATTTTCCTCACAATGTTTTCTCAAGAGCAGTGATTGGGTGATGAAATTATTTCTGTTTCACAGTATAGAGCCTATTATTGGCCTGGGCTTGAGCTCACGTCCTACAACTCGTAAGTTGGGGTCGATACCACTGAGTCACCACAGAATGTAAATTAAGTACCTTCTTTTAGCGTTCAACTCAAACTCAAAAAGCTAAAATGTAAGCAGACTTGAGAAAATCCGTAAACAACAAGCGTAAGCTTCTCTCAAGTTTTACGAAAAGCTTTTTAATACCTTTAAATTAGAAATCTCCAGTACTACTCCTCTGTTAAGCTAAGAAAGTGCTTTTAAGCTTCTTATTCCAGCGAAAATATTTGTGGGCGGGTTCTTAATGAACTATGTCACAGAACTAATATTCCATTGGTTTAAATAGAAGGAAAGAAAGAAAATACATTTATTCAGAACAGACTTAAAGACACATAATACATTTAGAATAATCATACATCAGGTGACAACAAAAAAATCAAAAAGAAAGTAAAAACCTCGATTTAAAAATAGCAGTAAAGTGTGCCTCACGGTTGCACCAAAAAGGTCCAGATGTAAGCAAACGAACCACGCGATTTAGTTAACCGGCTAAATGTAACACAAATCACCGCAGTTGCCTTGTTGCGTCTCAGTTGTACTCTTTTAATAACGTTATTAACGTTTTTTTTATAATTATAAACTAGCACTTGACCGCAATCCCGCCTGATGGTAGCAGCAGGATGCGAGCGTAGATGGTAAAGCACGCTAGTTTATTAAGAGCCCATTCACTCAGAAAAACTGAGCGAATAGGAAGGAAGACAGCAGTTGAGCGAGGTGATGCAATGTTAAACCCAACAACACGACCAACGATGCTGCGCCAAAGGGAGATTGATCTGAAGACCCTCCACGACCAAACTCCCAACACAACAACATTAGGCGCATCGTACCCGGCACACATCACAACACAACTGCTCAGACCCGTCCTCCATACGTAAACATTCGTCTGATGTAAGGATGGTCTACAGACTCATCCACAGATCAAACTCGGTAAGTGTAGCTTAACCTGATGGATTTTTATTATTCAGGCCTTTATTATTTAGCCCCCTCTATTTTTCTGCGGTCTTCTAAATAATGTTCACTATTAGAGTAGAATAATGTGTTATCTACTAGTAGTTATGTGGCATGTAAGGCATGCGCCTTTGACGATGATAATCTACCTACGTACTTATCAAGCACTGTTTAATGCAATGCATCAGCTTAAAGCGGTTTACGATTTACGAGGTATTAAAAAAAAACTGCTTACTGGATCTCGATCAAAACAATTTTTGTTGGTAGTTTTTATTGTAATGTACATCATATGTTTTTTTTTAGAATTTTTTTTTTTTTTTTTTACAGGACTTTGGAAGCGTCTGGCACGCAAACTATTCGACTTAAAAAAAATATTTTAGAAACCTCGATATCATTTTTGAAGACATATCCATAGATACTCCACACGTACGTGTTTGATGAAAAAAAAGAATTGAGTTTCACTTCTAAGTATAGGGAGCCCCCAATATTTATTATTATTTTTTTATTTTTGCATCAAAATCTTAATGCGGTTCACAGAATACATTTACCTACCAAGTTTAAACAGTATAGCTCTTATAGTTTCGGAAAAAAATGGCTGTGACATACGGACGAACAGACATGTCCAAATCAAATCAAATCAATGCATTTATTTCAAATAAACCAGTTACAGGCACTTTTGAATTGTCAGAAGGTTGGTCAGTCAGTAAGGTGAAGCTAGTCCTATGGTACCTATGGAGAAGAAGGGGCAAGAAACTCCATGGACACTCTTTTAAATTATCAATCTGTTGATACAAATATTTGATTACATCATTCATGTTGAAATCGACCGTGTGAGAACGATGCAGAAATATATTGTAAGCTAAGAGCGTCCGTTACGGATAACAAACAAAAAAATAAAATAAAAATAAAACAACAATTCAGAAAATAAAATACGCCGTGGCAGCTAAGAGATGACCAGTCCCCTCTGACGGTGTCCGATCACGAACATGACGTATGGATCAGCATCATTCAGCTCAACCATACTGAAGGGAACCTAATGACCCAACACACACGCCCCCACCAGCGAGGCATTTGAGTGAGCATGACATACTCTCAACAGCCATAGCACAATCAAGTCATTAAAAAAGACTAACCCAACAAATAGATGCTTTACAGCAAGTACATTGTGCTCACACGTATGCCATGCAATTATACAATACTAAGAAATTGAATCCACACAATGCAACAATAGTTTTGTCCAAGGTTCAGCAGCTCCAACAGTGTTCCCGAATACTAAGTTTAGCTCCTGTGTAGCTGTACCAGTGCAGAACAACCCTGTCAGCGATGCAGTTCCGTAACATACAATATGCTTGGCTACATAGTGTGTACTGGCTTTGAGTAAAAACTAACATAAACAATTACAAATTAAAACTACAAGAGGAAAAATCAAAGAACAATCAGTGTGAGTAAAGAAATCGGACGCAGCTCAAGCCCAAGCCTTTTTCTCGTCAATATAATCTTTAACACTATAAAATGCTTTCTGACACAACTTACGTTTATTGAAGGATGTGAATTTATTCAGGCTCAGATCTTGAACCACATCTGGAAGTCTATTGTAAAAATGTATACACTGGCATCTAAAAGAGCCACCTATTGTCTTGAGCCTTGTTGTAGGTACAATCAATTTGTGCTTGTTCCTTGTATTTATATTATGGACATCACTGTATTTTTAAAACAATTTTATATTTTTATGAGCATACAAAAGATCTACGAATCTATAAAGGTTCCGTTTTTTGTCATTTGGCTACGGAGCCCTAAAAAGGAATGGAACAAAAATACACAGATGCCAAAAGATAATTTAATTATATTACTTACTGATATTCCATTATTTTTGGGAACATTAGCTAAGACAAAAGCATAAATTATGCGAAAAATTTACATTTTCCGTGACGTTACGTAAATTACGGTCCAATTCGACCCTCGGGACGTGGTTAGGGAGAGTTCTTGTTACTATAAGCGGAGCGAGTAGCGGTTTTTAACATAACATAATAAGAAAAAGAAATTCTATTCCCTATTGCTTAAGTCATCATCCGCCAAGTCATCAGCAGCATCGTTGGTTGTGTTTTTGGGTTTAACATTGCATCACCTCGCTCAACAGCCGTCTTCCTTCCTATTTACTCAGTTTTTTTTATTGAATAGGCTCTTAACGAACTAGGGTGTTTTATCATCAACTATTACATCACTGCTTACCATCAGGCTGGATTGCGGTCAAACACTAGTTTATAATTATTTAAAAAAGGTCTAATCGATTTCAGCTGTATACCAGTATTTCACATGGAGCGACTGCCTATCTGACCTCGACAACCCAGTTACTGGGTAATACAATACCTCTCGGTATGACTGGTGGTTAGACTTTCGGACTTCTGACCGACCCGTAATGACTGTCAAAAATCTACAAATAACAGCCAGGACCAACGGTTAATGTGCTTTCCGAAACACAGAGAGGCCTCGGTATGTAAAGATCCCATCCCCAGATCCCAAAGAATCCATCCACAGATCGACCGCGGCAAGCGTAGATTAACCTGATCGATCGACCAGTGCGGCTATTATTTAGTCATGAGCCCCTGTTTCTTAGTACTTAAGTAAAAAACTGTAAGCTATGGTTACCTTCAACTCAATTTTATTGTCTAATTTAGAAGATTTGTCAGTTCTCATATATTTTATTTCCTCAATATCATCATTTCAGCCGATAGGCGTCCACTGCTGGACATAGGCCTCCCCCAGGAATCTTCACGATGACTGGCGAGTCCAAGAAAAGATCAGACAAGCGAAGACGAAGGTGGACCGATGACCTAGTGAAGGCACTAGGTCGTCGGTCCACCTTGTCGGGGGCCTACCGGCGCTGCGTCTTCCGGTGCGTGGTCGCCACTCGAGAACCTATCGGCCCCATCAAGCATCAGTCGGCCGGCTATGCTTGGATTTTCACTGCGTGATCAAATCAGAAATGAGGAGATCCGTAGAAAAATTAAAGTAACCGACATAGCCCGAAGAATTGCAACACTTAAGTGGCAGTAGGCCGGGCACATTGCCCGTAGGACCGATGCCCGATGAGGCCGACGGGTTCTCGAGTAGCGACTACGGGCCGAAAGACGCAGCGCAGGTAGGCCCCCGACAAGGTGGACCGAAGACCTGATGAAGGTCGCGGGAAACCGCTGGATGCGGGAGGCCTATGTCCGGCAGTGGACATTTTTCGGCTGAAATCATGATGATGATGATGATGAATCGCACATCACAAAATGGTCAAGGAAACATTAAAAAAAAAAGACTAAGATATGTGACAATAGCAATAGCAAGCCGCACTGGCCTCGCGTGCGCAAGCAGAGAAGGCCTGTGTCCCAGGGCCAGCAGTGGGAACATTATAAAATGAATATTTGTCTATCATTATTAATAATTCGTGGTGACTTAGTGGTTAAAACACCAGCCTTTCAAGTATGAGTGCGCGGGTTCGATTTCAGGTCAAGCAAGTACCAATATAACTTTTCTAAAGTTATACATATAACTTTTCTAAAGTTATATGTATTTTCTAAGTATATCTTGGACACCATGGGCTGAAGGTGCGCGGGTTCGATTTCAGGTCAAGCAAGTACCAATATAACTTTTCTAAAGTTATACATATAACGTTTCTAAAGTTATATGTATTTTCTGAGTATATCTTGGACACCATGGGCTGAAGGTGCAGGAAAACATCTTGAGGAAACCTGGACTTTATAATTATAAATCTGAAATCGCCAACCCGCATTGAGCAAGCGTGGTGATTACGCTCAATCCTTCTCTGTATGAGAGGAGACCTGTGCCCAGCAGTGGGACGATAAAAAGGTTGATGATGATTATTTATAATTTACATTATATTTTGGGTAAACATTAATAAAACCACTAACTCTTCAAGCTTGTGCTAAAAAGTTTTAGTGCGGTGGGAACAAAACCCCTGCCGGCTTATTTAAAGTTAAATTAGTCTAAATATACTATTTCTGAGTTGTCAACACACAACATGACACCGTATTTGAAAATGTATGATTTTCAATTAGTTTGTTAACCACAGGAATTACTTGGTTAGGTCAAAGCTGTTTGACATTACTTAATTTATATGTCAATATTACTATTTATACAATATACAGTATGTTAAGAAAACTCTGTCCGACCCATAAGGATAATAAAGGTTAGGTAAACACATGACCAAATATAATATAAAATTTTACGTAATCATTATAGTACCAATACAAATGAATTTTGAAATAATCTTTTTTCCCGCGAATTAATTCCAACTTCCCCGAAATTTGGTAATTTTAAAAAAAGTGACAACACCTGTATTATTATAAGCGAATAGCGATGCGACCACGTGCCGCGTGCCATGCCGACCGCCGCCTGCAAAGGGTGGTTAACGCACATTTATTAAGTTACCTCTTTTTGCGAAATAATATTTATTTTTTTAGGGGGATTTTTTTTTTAAGTTTAGCCCGGTTTTGTATGCATTAGTAGAATCAGTTATCGATATCTAACAACACCTTCACGGGTCGGACAGGGTTTTCTTAACATACTGTATAAAGTTAACCCTGTCCGACCCATAAGGATAATAAAGGTTAGGTAAACATATGACCAAATATAATATGAAATTTTACATAATCATCACAGTAACAATAATAATAAATTATGAAATACCTAATCTTTTTTTTTTCGCGAATATGGATGTATCCAAGGTATGAAAATAAATAAAAAAAAAAAAACAAATAGTCCGTCTTATAGATAATACAAAAAATTAAGACCCGTATTTTTTATTTTGTCGAAATTATCAATAACTTCTGAGATATAACGTATTAAAGTTACGGAGTGGGGTCTAATTACGCCACGCCGTGGTATATTTTTTACAACGGCGTGTTGTCATGCGACATTTCAAATCAATATATCTTTCTGATAATGACGTGTTACGCAATAGGGATGTATCCAAGATAAAAAAAAAAAAAAAATCATTTGACATTTCAAATCAATATATCTTGGGGAAAGGCAAGATGAGTGCCACGCTCATTTTTCATTGGACTTTTAAATTATTTATAGTGTCGTTTACTAAATAAAAACGCGTGATTTATGTAGTAAAAAGTGCATTCAGTGAATAATTCATAAAGAACAGTGAAATATTGTAGCATAGTGGTCACATCATGTCTTTACCCCAAACCGCTCCTGGTCGGCCTCACGTGGGAATCGAAAGGAGATAGATTAAGTTAAGTTACGCTAGGATAAGGTAGGATTAAGTAGGATAAGTTAGGATTCCGTGTGCAGTTTCTGGCCTGCCATCGGACGCGTCCCCAGGTGGCGGATAGGGGAACGGCCCCCCAGATATGGGGGTTACCGGTTTACCGGCGCGGACCAAAACCAGAAGTGGGGACCGCTTCGGCGGTCACACGTGCGGCGGGTCGGCCACGGCCACCACTCCAGGTGGCTGACGTGACCCAAACTCCGGGTCACCGTCGGGCAACTCGGTCTCCTCATTGAGAGGAGCTGGGAGCCCCGTTTGCTTCCGGGCAAACGAGTGGGGCTAAGAGGAAGGACACCTCGCTAAAAAACCCTTGGCTGCTGCGTCTTCTCGCACAAGAAGACGTACCCAGCCGGGCCCCTCCCTATGGAGGGCCCACTGTGGGCCTGCCTTCTGGCGGGAATCGCCGGCGGGGGATTGGTAGGCAGGCTCTGCTATTTCCCATGACCCCGCCACTAAGGCGATGTCGGTGTGCCGCTGTTCGGGTTTAGTGGGTATTCCCGGCTTCGGCTGGGCGAGTCCCACGCACGCCCTTCGGGGTATGGTGCGTAAACGCATTCCCACAGCGTCAAAAAAAAAAAAGGATAAGTTAGGATATAAACTGAAGAAAAAAAGTTACTTAAGACTAGGCTGTATGGCGTACTATGCCTTTGCCTTTTCCGTTCCTCTGAACGGAAAGAAGTGAACCAAAAAAAAAAAGTCAATATATCTTTCTAAGTATTTGAATGAAAGAAAAAATAAAATACGTGTTCAATATTTTTTATAAATCTATCTGATGGACATTAAAATATTTTTTAGGATACAAACCAATTGCGCGCACATGTATTAGGCTTTTTTTTAAGTTTAGCCCGGCTTTGTAGTCATTAGTAGAATCAGCTATCGATACCTAATTACCTACATATTGTATAACCTTCTAATAGATTTTAATATGACCTCTCCCTTAAACCCAAGGGATCAATCACGAGATTCTTTGAGCTCCGCTGGCACATTTGTCACGAGACGAGAGTGAACGGGTGTACTTACTGTGTTTGTGTATACGTAACCTGTACTCCTTGTGTAGATGTTTAAAAATGTCCTTTTTAAAATTCGCATTTTGAAGGTTATTGCTACAAATTTTATACTGGTATCGGCCGCGACTTACAATTTGACCCCCATTAGACGCCTTACCTTGTGTAAATTATTACATTACCACTGCTCTCAAAACGGTGAATAAAAACATACCGAGGCAACCGGTATGTCGGGGAGCAAAAAAAACCTTGAAGACATGGTATATCTATCAACCCGCGCTGGGCCAGCGTGGTAGATTACTTTACTAACTACCTTAAATTAAGCATGCAAAAACAGACTTTAAATGAATGTCGATAAGATACAAAAATAATGTCATTAAAATTAAGAAAATGTCATTAAAAAAAACACAAAAAGTATCATGTCAGGTTAAATAAAATTACAAATAAAATAGTAAAAAAACTAATAATAACAAAAGTAAAATTAAAATGAAATATCAATAAAAATAAAATTCAATCAGGATTACATATTCTCGTCATTTATGAATTCGTCAATTGAATAGAATCAGGAATGAGGAGATCCGCAGAAGAACGAGAGTAACCGACATAGCCCGAAGCATTGCATCACTAAAGTGGCAGTGGGCTGTACACATTGCCCGTAGGACCGATGCCCGATGGGGCCGACGGGTTCTCGAGTGGCGACCACGCACCGGAAGACGTAGCGTGGGCAGGCCCCCGACAAGGTGGACCGACGACCTGGTGAAGGTCGCGGGAAACCGCTGGATGCGGGAGGCGCAGAACCGGTCGTCGTGGAGAACCTTGGGGGAGGCCTATGTCCAGCAGTGGACGTCTTGCGGCTGAAATGATGATGATGATGATGATTTATTAATCAATAAATAGGGTATTTGACTAAAAAAAACTAATTAGTCCGTCAGTCAGATTTCCAAAAAATACTAGATAGACACGTATTTTTTGTTTTATCAAAACAATAAACATTTACAAATATAAAAGGCATCAAAGATCAGGAGTGGTGGCTGGTGACGTCACTGGCCGGTAAAAAGTGTACAGTGCTGTGACGTCACTCGAGTTTTCAACGCACTGTGTCGTCTGCATTTTTTGTTTATATGAAAAAATACGTGCCTAGTATTTTTTGGAAATCTGACTGACGGACTAATTAGTTTTTTTTAGTCAAATACCCTATTAGACAATCTCTTTTTAAAAAGTGGAATTGTCTCATTTTTAATTTCATTGGGTATTTTGTTATATATTGTCGGGCCCATACATACAACACTTTTCTTTAATAGGGCGGTATTATGAGTACCAAGATGCAACATATTTTGATATTGTTTTCTTATAGGACCACTTTTGCTTTCTGACATTTTGCAAAGATGCAAATTCATCTTTGCAAAAACGGCAATTTAAAAAATGTAAAGATCTGGAAAAGTTAGCACTTTTAGTGATTTAAAAAAAGGAACACAGCTATCCGTTACTTTCAAATTGCACATTGCCCTTAAACAGCGTTTTTGAGCTTTGAATACTAGTTCCCTGAAGCTACTATTCCCCCAGAAAATGATACCAAATCTCAAGGTTCAGGCTCAAGGCTCAGTAATTGGAACATTATAAACTGATTATGTATACAGCCTCAATCAACTCAGAGCATCACAATCCATTGTTGGATATAAGCCATAGCCCATTTAATGCTTACTGGTTTTTTCTTCAGAACCCCTGCAATAAAACGCAAATTGTAAATCCGTGGTTATCAGATGGGCGAGTTCTAATTTGGGTACATTTCGTCAGCGGGTAACAAATGAGATGGTAACACCCTCGTCACAGCTCTGTTATTAAATATATATGAAGGTAATTCGGCCTGAAATGTGTTTTTATATTACTTTTCCGCCTAAACTTTTCTCATATTTGCATGAATATGGCCTTTTTCCTGACTGAAGATATAATAATAGAGATGTGAGAAACAGGTTCTGAAGTTTGCTCGTACTTCATAGAAAATAATATATATAAACCTTGGACCCCCTAATTACGTACATTATCAATCTCATTGTGAATAATTTTAACATTTATTGCTATTTCATTGCTACATCCAATGACTGATTACAAGGTGAAGGAAGAGGAGTTTCTTGAGGAAACCTGGCCTTTAAATCTGAAATCGCCAACCCGCATTGAGCAAGCGTGGTGATTACGCTCAATCCTTCTCTGTATGCGAGGAGACCTGTGCCCCGCAGTGGGACGATAAAAAGTTGATGATGATGATGACGATTGCTTTTTATTATTCAAAAAGGTCTCTGATCATGTCTGGGGGACACTGAGCAGGGGCAGGAGTGTAGTTTTAGCTGGTAAAAGTTCGGTACTGCCCAGACCGGCTCACTAGTGACGCAGCCTGGGCGTCCATGAGGATTTCCCAATCATGCAAAAAAAAAAAAAATATTGATAAGTCTGCTCCACAATGTTAATAACGCAATGAATGTTGTTGAACTGATTCTCTCGGTGGTAGGCCATAACATCGGCCGCCGGCAGAAGTTATCACCCACCAGACAAAGTCTTGTCGCCAAGCGATTTGTCGTGTTCCGGCATGATGTCTGGTGAAGCCGTACGGAGGACGGATCTGAGCAGTTGTTTTGCGATGTGTGCCGGGTACGATGCGCCTAATGTTGTTGTGTTGGGAGTTTGGTTGTGGGAGGTCTTCAGATCAATCGGCTGGCGCAGCATCGTCGGCCGTGTTATTGGGTTTAACATTGCATCACCTCGCTCAACTGCGGTCTTCCTTCCTTTTCGTTCAGTTTTTCTGAGTGACCTATTATTCACTCTTAATAAACTAGCGCGCTTTACCATCAACGATCGCATCACTGCTTACCATCAGGCGGGATTGCGGACAAGCGCTAGTTTATAATTATTAAAAAAAAAACCTGTCAAAATAAAAAAAACATTCCTACTAATAGTGTGTTAGGCAATTACCCTGCGGTATGATCTTCTGCATCTGTTTAGGTAGTACTAAGGGAAAAATCTTTGATTGAACAACGTTATAAGTTAAAGATATTTGTGTTCGTGTGTGAAGAACTGCAGCCATATTTGGGTTGGTGCTGCAAAATGTCGCTTGACAACTTTGGATTCGGTAGAGAGGCGTGCGAAGAGACTGATTGACGACCCAGATTTGGTTAACAACGGTGTAGCGTAGCCAGCCTGTCGGTGTTCGATAGGATGCATTTTGGAGAGTGTGCGCGGGAATTGCAAGGTTTAGTTCCCGCATCTCCGTCGTCCTCCGTGGCGCAGCGGTCAACACGCCTGCCTGCGACGTGGAGGCCCCGAGTTAGATCCCCGGCCAGGTCATGATGGAAAACGATCTTTCTGTGATTGGCCTGGGTCTTGGATGTTTATCTATATGAATGTATCTATTATAAAATATAGTGTCGTTGAGTTAGTATCCCATAACACAATTCTCGAACTTACTTTGGGGCTAGCTCAATCTGTGTGATTTGTCCGTATATATTTTATTTATTTATTATTATCATCGGACGACCCTTCGTACGGCAAGTAACCCTTACGTTGTAGACATCACTACTATCCGGACGAACCATTTCACCTCGTCTTTTATAGTTACCGTGTACTTCGAAGGACCGGAACAATTCGCAAGCGGCAGTCTTTCCGCCTGACTGCAATTTAGGTGTATTCAAGGCTAGAGTGAATAGGCTCTTAATAAATTAGCCCACTTTGCCATCAACGCATGCATCACTGCTTTCCATCAGGCGGGATCGTGGTCAAGCGTAGTTTATAATCTTAAACGTTATTAAAAGTGTACAATTGAGACGTAACAAGGCAACTGCAGTGACTTGTGTTACATTTAGCCGGTTAACTAAATCGTGTGGTTCGTTTGCTTACATCTGGACATTTTTGGTGCAACCGTGAGGCACACTTTACTGCTATTTTTTACATCAAGGTTTTTACTTTCTTTTTGATTTTTTGTTGTCACCTGATGTATGTTTATTCTAAATGTATTGTGTGTCTTTAACTCTGTCCTGAATAAATGTATTTTCTTTCTTTCTTTCCATTTAAACCTGGAGTATTAGTTCTGTGACATAGTTCATTAAGAACCAGCCCACAAATATTTTCGCTTGAATAAGAAGCTTAAAAGCACTTTCTTAGCTTAACAGAGGAGTAGTACTGGAGATTTGTAATTTAAAGGTATTAAAAAGCTTTTCGTAAAACTTGAGAGGAGCTTACGCTTGTTGTTTACGGATTTCCTTAAGTCTGCTTACATTTTAGCTTTTTGAGCCTGAGTTGAAAGCTGAAAGGAGGTACTTACTTCATATCCTGTGGTGAATCATTGGTATCGGCCCCGACTGACGAATTGTAGGCCGTGAGTTCTAGCCCAGGTCAGTAATAGGCTCTGTACTGTATGCAATATGTAAAGAAAACCCCGCCCGACCCATAAGGATAATAAAGATTAAGTAAACACATGACAATATAAAATATGAAATTTTACATAATGTTCACAGTAACAATACTAATGAATTTTAAAATAATCTTTTTTTTTTCGTGGATTATATCCTACTTCCCCTAAAATTAGGTCATTTTTTAAAAAGGGACAACACCGTTTTTGACGGTATCATTATGAGCGAATAGCGATGCGACCGTGTGCCGCGTGCCCTGCTCCCCTTCACCCGCGCATGTATTGTCTACCGCACCTTGTGCGAAATAATATTTATTTCTTAAGGGTTTTTTTTTAAGTTTAGCCCGGATTTGTAGGCATCAGTAGAATCACTTATCGATACCTAACAATACCTTCACGGATCGGACATGGTTTTCTTTACATATTGTATAAATATTATTATCACCACTGCTATTAAGAAAACATCGTGAGAAATCTGGTATGTACTAGAACCAAACTTTCAAAGAAATTACCTCTCTTAGGGTCTGTCACAGAGAGAAACCTTAGCAGTAGGGACGTTATAGTTGTTATAGGCTGATTTATCAGCACCCGCCTATCCTTTTAGCAAATTTGTTGTGGTCAGATTCCAGTCTAACCTGCTCCAGCTGAGTACTTACTAATATTTTGACTTCCTATCTGACGCCACCATACCTAAAGCGAAAATATTGATTTATATTCAAATTTCGTTTGTTTGATAGGAACGTGGTTTTAAATTAAACAAATATCAACTTCATTATATTGGTAACTAGCGACCCGCCTCGACTTCATACGTGGACAAATGATATAGGTACCTAAGCCCTCCTCAAGAAACGGTGGTCCTTCAATAAAAATAATGTCTACTGTGCCGCCCATCAGCCAATATCTGCCTCTACAAGATACTTCGACCTTGGATAGCCAGTTCCACCACCTTCAAACAGAATGAAAGCCTACCGGGGTAGCAAGTTTGTTCGAAATAATGGTCCCCCGCTCCGGCCCACTCACTTCGCGGTTTAGGCAGAGAAACACTCAAGTAGCAGGCGGTCACCAGAGGCGCGAGCCGCACGCGGGTTTTTTCTGGTATTTAGTTTTGAATAAATCGTGATGTCTCCTGAATGAAACAACCAATTCCAGTAATTCAAAAAGAAATCTGCTGCTACTAAAATTACCTTTGATATGACGTAATTAATTTGTATACGGGTTTATAATAAGGAGCAAATAGTGGGCTCTGATTTCGACTGGCATTTTAATTAACTTTTCAAACATAAAAAAGTAGTTATAATGAAGAAACTATAGTAGGTAGACATATGGTGTCGGAAACTTTTTTGTAGGCATTTTTAAGGTCTACAATACTGTAGTACATTATTTTGATCTAGCTCATAGAGTTCAGCTAGCGTTTGCAATGTAAGCTTAAAAACTGGGCTTAATTTGCGACATGTGTTAGAAACCTCAAAAATTATCAGTGTTCCTTTTTATTATGCATGTTATATACATAAAAACCTTCCTCTTGAATCACTCGTTCTACCAAAATCCGTTGCGTAGTTTTAAAGATTGAATCCTTAGAAAGCGAGATAGGGAAAGTAAAAGTGACTTTGTTTTATAATATGCAGTTATAAAAATGAAGTTGTGGCGTAATCATATCATCATAATTATGTAGTATTCTGTAATCTGTCATATCAGATTCAACCTTTTTATCGTCCCACTGCTAGGCAGAGCCGCACAGGTGTCCTCTCATACAGAGAAGGATTGAGCATATATGGGTTGACGATTTCAGACTTGAAAGTTCAGGTTTCTTTAAGATGTTTTCCTTCACTTTGTAATCAGTCATTGGTGTCCAAGGTATACTTATAAAATACATATAACTTAGAAAAGTTACATTGGTACATGCCTGGCCTGGAATAGAACCAGCATACTCATACTTGAGAGGCTGGTGTTTTAACCACTAGTCCACCACGACTTGTGGCGTAAACTGACCTTTATTATGAAGGTGTTAGTTCATTTGCCAAAAACTCGCATTTATTTCCATTGTTTGCTCATAATGTCGCAATATAATTTTCGAGAAGAAAAAAATACAAATAAAATAAAACACAAACTACACTTAAACGTATTTATTTTGTACGAACATTTTGCTATTCGTTAATATCACAGACATAGTTATTTAAGCTTCACGCTACCCCTCCAAGGGGCTTTACAGAGATATGATCAGTTTCTTACACCGATGTTCTATTCTATACAAGTAGTTACAATATCTTAGAACAGCGCCATCTCTTGGTAATAAAAAGATTTACTTGAAGTAGGTGTACTTTTATAAAAGTTTGGGGGAACGCCGCTAGAGTGCCTTCTTCTAGAAATCTAGAGATTACGAAATGTCGACAATGGCGCTGATTCTTTTGTTTACAAACTAAACAAATTTTAAGATAATTGCATTTTTTTCATTCTATTTCATTAAGAAAAGGATAGAAGATTACTTTTTAGTTTAATCCTGTCAAATTAAGATACTCCAATGACAGTTTAGACAAGATTTTAAACATGGCGACCAAAAATACGCCAATTTTTATCTTTTGCCCTTTTCTGAATAAAATATAAAGGAAAAGATGCACTGAAATTAAATTTAATTTCGTTTGTGGACAAGTAAATCTGGGCCAGTGTTATTTTATAATGGAGGGTATCATGTATGTCTTTTTAAAATCATTATTTCTGCATAAATATATATATATTAACATTTACATATTGCGTAAAAAGATTTATGCGTAGTTTTTTAAATAAAGCGCGATGGGGTAAGAACGTAGAAATCAAATGTAGCTAGCATTAAAAAATAAAGCCAAATAAATGGGACATTTGATTTGTACGTTCTTACCCCAAGGCCGATCTTACCCAAACGCAATTAGTAGAGCAATCAACATAATAATTAAAATGAACAATTAAGTAATAGTTATAAATATGTAGGTAGTTAAGGAAACAGTTCCAAATTATAATATACAAATATAACCTCATCTAAAAAACTGGTTAGCGCAATGAGTGTTGTAAAGCTTTTCACTGACATAAAACATTGCGTTATTCACCTACGTTGTTAAACAGACATGGACATGCAAAATCCTTCAAAAATATTCAAATTGAGATTTATATTGCGCTGTGTTACGAGGTTTTGTACAGACTAGGGTTGTAACGGAGCTTCGCCTCCGCTTCCGTCACTGCGGAAGTTCCGCAAGAAATCGTATCTTATAAAACACGTAACAAGCAAGCTGCGACGTTCGACAACCGTCCGGCCGTATTCTCTAAACTGTATTCTTTTAAACTTGTTCCTTCGCCTTTGTTTCAGTGTTCTACATCGAACTGTGAATTTGAACAGTCCGCACATCACATCTTGTGGGAGTGTGTTCTTTGGCAGAATGAACGCAATATTATGTTGGATAGTGTACAAGTTACTTCCGGAGTCGTTTATTATACGGACCTTGTAGAAACTAGAACCAATTTCCGTGCGTTCAGGCGCTTTTGCCATACCTATTATTGGAATCAATTGTAACAGCTTATACCTACTTAGGACCCATTAACTTAATCAAATTTTATTCCGTGGTGTTTGGCAATCTGGGCTTCTCCCAGTTGCCATAATGTCCCTTTGTGCCGATTGGCCTAGTTATGTTCTGTCTCCTGCTTGATATGGAGGGAAGTGGAAAAGATATCTTTTTTCTTACTCCTCCGCTATTCTTTTCTGATTAATTTCGTTGCGGGACCCAAGACAGTTGAAACGTTTCTCCGGGACTCGTCGAGCTTCGTTGCTCGGCGTTTTTCTGGCGGTCTCCACTGTTGATTCTGGCTTTCAGGAGTTGCAGTGGTTGGGAAAAGTGTGGCGGATTTGTCCCATTAAAAAAAAAAAAAACCGTTGGCCGCGTTTGAGCGCGAAATGGTTCAGAATCAACTAGTGCGAGACGGAAATGCAGCAAATAAAATTTGTTTTTCCTTAAGTTTCTGTTAAAGTTTTGACTGTATCTTAACTCGTAATGGCTTGTTTCTTACAAGAAAATGATCGCAAAATGAATAAATGTAGGTATTACAAACAGACAATCGCAATCATTTATGAGCTTTAAATTTGTTAAGTGAATTTAGCGTTAATATCCGATCTAGAAACTGGGCCGAAGCCATTGAATTAACATGACATGAGATTTGTAACCATTAAATAGGCTTTCAGAAACCTATGATAAATCCTTGTATTGATTAGGCAACATTTTGATTCGGCAACTGTCGCTCGCGTCATCGGGCGATGTTTCTGGCGTTATTGCGGATTTCTCGTCGCGCAGTAGACACAGGCTTTCATAAAATTAACAATCTCTATGATAATTAAGTAACGTCCTTAAAATTAAGTTAACTTAAATTACAGTGCCAATATTTTATCGATTTTTTTAAATATATTTTTGCTTTTTTGTATGGACGACAGCTGGTCAAGCTATAGGAAACTGACAAATTTTCTCAATCAATCTTGAGCCTTAATGCTTTAGCGATAACATTGAAAATCTATTAAAGAAATTTGACTGATTGTACTGAGTAACTTGATGTGCCTATATGTACATAATCGTCATACTATACATGGTATGTATCTATCTACTTAAATACAATCAAACGCATATCTATGGTAACAACTCGACTTCGACAGCGTCGTTACTTCGAAACGCAATAAGAGTTGCTTTCGTAGAGCGAGAGTGCATGGCAGGCCGTCACCTCCTGCCAAGCAGTGATTCTGGCAAAGGATGAGGCGGAGCGCGTGAGGGAGCGTTAATTCCAGCGCCCTCATGCCACTAGTCGCCGCAGGAGACGCCCTGGTCGGGAAACGACATCGAACACCTACCCACCGTAGGTGCGGGCCTGCGGGCGGCGAGCGATGGGCAGTTCGCCGCTCGGTAAGGACCAGACCCGAGTCGACAGCGCGTTATGTTTCAAACGCGCCTCAAAGAGATTACAGGTGCACAGGCAATTGAAGAAACACGGCTGAGTTTTAGACAGTAAAGGTCTGACCCGCCCTTCTGCTCCTCCCAGAGCAGGAGAAGTAATTTGATGATTTCTCATCCAAAACAAAAAAAAAAGGCTGTTTTCATAGTTCAAATGTTTCCAGTAACGTGTGTTTGATCCTACGATATAATTAAACAGAAAGGTATAAAATAGTTCTCACCGCATTTTACTCTACTGTAACGAGATGAAGAGTCTAAGAAGTCGAGAATTATGGCTTACATTAGGACCATAGGACGGTATAAATCTTTTATAGTACATTAGGATATGTGTGACTTAAGTAATTTATTAATGCAAACTGTGAAATTAGCGCCCGAACGTCGCCAGTGTGATAAATTCATCATCATTCATCATCAACCTTTTTTATCGTCCCACTGCTGGGCACAGGTCTTCTCTCATACAGAGAAGTATTGAGCGTAATCACCACGCTTGATCAACGCGGGTTCGCGATTTCAGACTTACAAGTCCAGGTTTCCTCAAGATGTTTTCCTTCACCTTTTAATCAGTTATTTGTGTCCAAGATATACTTAGAAAGTACGTATAACTTAGAAAAGTTACATTGGTACTTGCCTGACCTGGAATCGAACCCGCGCACTCATGCTTAAGATGCTGGTGTTTTAACAACTAGGCCTCCAAGACTAATAAATTTCATACATTAAATGCCTACTTATGTCACACATATTGGCGCCGAATTTATTTCCCACAAACTAAACTGATTTGAAGTACGTAAACTGCGTCTTTTTCGTTTTATTTCATTAAGAAAAGGACAGAAGATAAAATGTTAGTTTAACCCTGTCAAATTAATATACTCCATTGACAGTTTATACGTGATTAAAACTTGGCGTCTAAAAGTACAGGTCTCCCAAAGTGATAATGCGCATAGATATCTTCGTCCCTGTTCGGCAACGGTCGTATTCCCCGAGCGTTCGGAAGAAGATATGTATATAGAGTGGTGCACTTAACCACTTTTTATGCACTTAACAGTGGTTAAGTGCATAAAAAGTCGGCAACGGTCGTATTCCCCGAGCGTTCGGAAGAATATATGTATGTAGAGTGCTACATACATATATTCTTCCGAACGCTCGGGGAATACGACCGTTGCCGAACAGGGACGAAGATTTCTATGCGTATTATCACTTTGGGAGACTTGTACGTGAATTTACGTCAGTCATACGTTAATTTAATTTGACAGGACTTTATCTTCTGTGATTTTTATAATGAAATAGAAAT
Source organism: Sesamia inferens (assembly GCA_037179545.1). Taxonomy (NCBI): domain Eukaryota; kingdom Metazoa; phylum Arthropoda; class Insecta; order Lepidoptera; family Noctuidae; genus Sesamia; species Sesamia inferens. Next base: position 5,348,916 of record CM073935.1, on the reverse strand, counting down.
ATGCACAGATAATAAATTTTTAATTTAGTGTAGTTTGTGGAAAAGGGACTCGGGCCATTTATACTACATATTTTATAAATCGTGTGATCTAAACTCGTACTAAAATTGCCGGTTTAGACGTCAAAAAGGCGGACAGCACTTTGCTGTCGACAGAGCGAGAGAGTCAACTTCAACTGTCGAGAAAAGCAACTGCTGCAGGATCCGCCGTCTGCTCCGTCTGCTGCCCAGCTTGTCGACAGCATTGTAATATCGGGAGCAGTCGCGCTGTGCTCGTACTAAGCACTTGCCTTCTACGTTTTGCCGGCAAACGCCGACCAATGGTGGCGATTGCAGTTAGCTTTGTCGACAGCAAAGTGCTGCTCGTCTGTACGAAGCCTTACTTAGATCACATAAGCTAAGAAATAACTAAAAAAAATATCACCGAACCAACATCAGCACAAGTATAAATAAATTCTAATACTTCTTCGTAAACTATAACTCAGTTTTGATGCCACACAGTGGGTAGAAATCCTTTTCTGGCAATAGGAATTCCTTGGTCAACTCCTTGAATGTGTTAAAGCTGCAATAACTGGAACTGCCGCAGCCCGTGATCTTCAGGCGTTTGGCGGAAGACTCGCCTGCTTTTGGTAGATAGATCGGCTGGAAAGATTTTTTTTTTTTATATTATTGGTTGGCTGCCACGTTTATATGGATTTGGGCTGGAGACATCTGCCGTTTGTCAGACAATCAATGGGCGAAACTTACGACCCTGTGCTTCCCCGACTTTGCGGCGGGTCCAAACGGTAATGGCGGGATAAGATGCCCTTAATAAAGACCGAGTATAATAATTCAGTTCTTAAATTCAAGTTTATAGCTCGTCATATTGCAAATAAAAGGGGTTTAGGGTAATTTAACTGACAACTTATAACTCTCATGGATCTGGGATACAGAAGATGTTACGTTTTAAACTGTATTTACATCACCCAGTTCAAAAATCATAATAGCATCCCTCAGACACAGCAAATAACGTGTCATTCAAATTAGGATTTTATATTAATCGCTTTAGAGTAAATTTTGCGAGACAATACATAAACATACAATACCGCATGGTGAGTGAGCTGTAGGACTGCCCCCGTACGTTACGGGGGGGAAGAAGAGAGAGTGGAACACTTCGGGCCGCCACCTCGGGTCCTGATGTTTAGGGGGGCGATAGATGTAGCCAAATATGAATCAACTAACCAGCACACTGTAAGCGCCCGTCCTCCTGGACCTGTACATCTCTAACGCGAAGACAGATCCATATTCGGGAATAGACTCGTCGTTTTTGACACTGGCCACGTCCATTAAGGCTCCAATGTTGAAGTCGTGGGCTGAGAACAGGCGAAGTGGCTGCTTCACCGGCTTTCCGGCGATGAAGTCGTTACCGGCTTGGACGAACTGGTCTAGTAAGACACCTGGTGAAAGGAAAAAAAGTTATGTTGAAATGCTGATAATAATGGCATCGTTATTCCTGGCCTGCGTGTATATGTATATGGCTTTCAAAAAGGTGCGTGGATTAGAAATCTTAAGTGAAGTTATACAGCATCAGCAAAATGCACGCAAACACACACATACACATATACACTCACACACAAACACACAGACATGCACACAAGCAGACACACACACGCACACACGTGTACTCCCACACCTCTAGAGCTGCTTAATTATTTTTATCAACTTCATGTTTGCCTAATTATCTTTTATCAACTCTCTATCGATTAGTTCCATCACTTTCATGATTTAGATAGCACATAAGGGAAGAGCGAGACAGCTCCAATATAAGTACTATTGTAACTTACTGGAGCTGCTTTAATTTATGTAATATTTTTTAAAATATTTTTTGACTTACCTCCACCAATCTTCTTCATCTCATCATTCCTGAAGTACAGCCTGTAAGCGAGTCTGCCAGCTTCATTAAGCCTGGGCAGCAGCGGTGTAGCCCAATCAGGAATTGTTAGACCCATTCCGATCTGCAAAGAAAGGGAAGTTCTGGAATTATCATGCTGTTGCTCTTATCTCTTCTTCTTCTTCTTCAGCCTATGGATGTCCACTGCTGGACGAAGGCCTCCCCCAAGGCTTTCCACGCTGACCGGTCTTGTGCTGCCCGCATCCATCGGCTTCCCGCGACCTTCACCAGGTCATCGGTCCACCTTGTTGGGGGCCTCCCTACGCTGCGTCTTCCAGTACGTGGTCGCCACTCCAGAACCTTACTGCCCCATCGACCATCGGATCTACGAGCAATGTGCCCTGCCCACTGCCACTTAAGTTTAGTGACTTGCAGAGCTATGTCGGTGACTTTGGTTCTTCTGCGGATCTCCTCATTTCTGATTCGATCACGGCCCATTGTGAGCGACCACGTTTCAGTTCCGTAAGTCATCACTGGCAACACACACTGGTCAAAGACTTTAGTCTTGAGACACTGTGGTATCTTGGACGACGAGAAGATGTATCGTAGCTTCCCGAACGCTGCCTAGCCGAGCTGGATTCGACGAAGCACCTCTTTCTTTGCTCTTATCTCAGCTTATTTAAATTCGATAAGCTGTTTACTGAACTAGTACAAATGACGTTTTTGAAAAACCTTCAATGTCATAACAATAATAGGTTACATATAACGTTATTTTTTGTTAAACCTGAATATAGATTGTTCAGAATAAGCAACTGAATCGATTCCAATCATTTTTACACCGTGTTATTTTTTTAGCCAAATACATTTAGAAATTGTTGCAGTGTGTAGAGCGCACAACACAGTTCACAATAGATCATAGTACTAGGTGCGTGCCCATAGCTGGGTGAGCAATGCGTTATTTTGTTGGGACAACCAGGTCAGATAACTAGCTCATAACTTTGTAGTTATCCATGACATATTTTTGAAATTTTCTCCATAGATTCATTATATAAAAATACTGAACACGTATTCTGGGTTTAGCACATACAAAAAAATAACTTTGTAGATACATCTATTTATATCTAATACTAGCTGACCGGCAAACGTTGTTTTGCTATATAAATAATAGATTAAATTACTAAAATGGCTATTAAAAAATAAGGGTTGATCGTAGAAGGGTGAAAATTGGGGATTGTATATATTTTTGTATGTTGTATCATAAAAAAATAGAAATTAAAAACTTTGTCTAAAAAAACTATAGTCTGTCACATTTCTTTAATAGATTTTTGACTATTTCGCTAAAGCATTAAGTCCAAGATTCTTTGGGAAATTTTTACAGTTTTGGGGCAGCTTGACCTGCTGGTGTCTCTACACTAATAATAATATAGCTGAAGAGTTTGTTTGTGTAATCACGATGATGTTATTGACGGATTTGAAAGAATATTTTTCTTTTGATAGCCTAACTATTCAGATTACGACGTTACATTACGCTACCCTTAGCAGTTGTCCAAGAAGTCAAAAAATCTACGAAGGCCCTGGATGGGATGCGACAAAGTGGGTCGTTGCCACAATTTTACACCAAGTCCAGGGCAGAACCTGGTACTGCCATGACCATAGGTACTAAGCTGTCTGTCTATCTCGCGTTCTGGATTTAATTTCCGAAAATGTCAACATACGAGAAATTAATGAAAAAAAAAAAAAAATTTTTGGTACTTCGGCAATAGTGTTGTGTGCAAGCCATTGTTTAAACAATTTAATATTAAGTATCTTTGTGCCGTTGTCAAGTCGGATTGCAAAACTGACCTAATTGTTGCTTGATAGTGCATTAAGACGCATTCAGCTCGTGCTGACGTATATTATTGACAAACCCTGGCTACAATCCCCTGACATTTTGACATCATCTTGTGTGGCCTACACGAGACTCGCACAGTTTGGTCCTTCGAGTCGGATGCCACTCACTCTGAAATCAACTTAATTATTATTCACACAAAGTTGATATTTGATTAATTTGAAATAATGTGTGTCTATATTAGGTTTTCACGTCATTACACGCAGTTGATCTTTATAAAATTTGAAAGATAGGACTTGGGACCTACAGATGGACTTAAACAACTTCTACTCCACTTAAACTCTTCCTACTCGTGCTGGATATTTTTTGTATTTGTTAAAAAATATGAAATACACCCGGTTGAAGTGACGGTCATCATTATCTGAATATACTGCGATAAGTTTAAACAAGTTTAAGGTCCGTATTCCAGAAGGATTGATCTCTGTTTAAGCATTACTTAAAACTAGTTTCAGCCAATCAAAAGGCTTCAAACGAGACTTAAGTAGAGCTTGAGTTTTGAGTGACGTGCTGTGATACGGACCTAAGAAAGAAAGAAAAATGTGTTTATTTACAAAGAAAAAATCGTTATCCAAATTGAAGACAAAGATGGTAATGCCAAAGAGCCTATTTTTTTTTTTTTAAAAGAAAGGCCCATTGGTATTACATCAACAAAAAATTTAAAATCATCTTTAACAAGAATTACTTTTCATAATTTAGTATGTTAACTGGCTTCCGTCTGTTATTGTTGTTAATAGCAGCTGTGTAAATGTGAAAAATTATTTGCGCATAGTTACGCAAGTACGTCATTCGCTTTTGCGTATACCTTGACTTGCGAAATATTAAATATTTGGTCGTAAAGTGATGGTTAAAATAATATTATTGGTGTTGTGGCGACTCGAAGGCTGTTTCGTCGCTAAACATTCAAAATCAAGTCACAATGTTATCTCATCGGCCATTGATTATTTATTCAATTACAATGGGTTTCATTTTGACAGTTCAACGACATTCATTGCGTTATTTACGAAGTTGTGCAGAGAAAATTTTCGATTATCAACAGCAATGGTTTAGCAATAAGCTTCAAAATGATACCAATTATTTGTTGTAGTCTACGAATACGTTGATGATTGTGAATGACCTTCAGATGTTTCATTGTGTAAAACTCTTAACGGGTTATCGCTTTTTTTAAAGGATTATAATCTAGTTCATTTTTATATCGTACCTTTACAATGCCTAGGTCTCAAGAAATAGGGCTTTTAAGTTACGTAAGGCATGTCACGCAATATTGAACCTTACCTTACGCTATTGACATAAGGTGCATTCGTAACATTATGATTATAACAATTTAACTTACCGTGCTTGTATACAAGTCATATAACGCCTCAAACATCAAAGGGTTCTCAGTAAAGTCCACTCCGGTCTTGTTCTTCAGCAGAGGAATGAGATCCAGGTAGGGAGCGAACTCTTCCTTCAAAGAAACCTTCTTGGCTTCTGCCATTAGAGTCTTGAAACGCTGGCAGTTGGAGTAGTATCGGAGCTGTGAAAAGAAAAAAAAATATCTTTAGTTTTTTTTTTAGTCTTTGTTTCACAGTAGGGATTGCTCCTGTGACAGGCGGGAACTGGAGGTCGCGGGCTATTAGAGCGCGGACTCAGCCGACCCACTGAGCGACTTAAGGAAAGGCGGCGCACAGTGGTCATGTATTGTCTTACATAGCTAGGTTCGGGGAGACCCCTTTACAGCCTCCCCAGAGATGTGCCCTAACAGGTGTTGCACGGTAGGGGCTCCGGATTGGTCTTGTGAGAGGTAACGGTGCCCCTGCTATGTACAGATGGTGACACCGGGGTGGTTTTAGTGAGTTAAGAATCCCACACTCCCTGGTCCTATCCCCAAGGACCAGGGAGACCTTAAAAAGCTATAATAAAAAAAGGGATTGCCCCAGTTCGTGGGTGCGTTTACAAATATTTAAACTCACATACATAAACAGCCAGATCCGAAACAACTATTTATAGGTCATTCTAATATGTGTGCAAGGCTCGAACCCGCGACACGCAGCGCAGCAGTCTATCGCTCGCCCCTTTTTTTTTTTTTTTTAATGTCTCTGGGGAAAATGACAATTACGCATCCCCACCCGTCGGGGGACGGGAGGTTTATGTGGGACTCCCCGGGAGAGAGCCTCCCGGTATACCCACTAAAAACCCCAGCGCTACTCCGGCATCGCCATAGTGGCGGGGGAGTGAGAAACTAGCGGAGCCTGAGCTACCTCTCCCCCGCCGGCGAACCCAGCCTATTGCCTCACTCATTTGCCCCTCTTAAAGAGGGGCCGTGGCTCCCGCGTGGTGAGCGGTGCAAGGCGGGCGCGGGCACCCCCGTGCCTCACACCCGCCGCTCACCTCAGGGCGGGAGAAAGCGGGCGAAATCCCGCCTTCTCCTGCCCCTACGCCGCCTGCGGAGCGCCGGAGCGAGGGGATCCTCCTCCCGCTCGCGCTCCGCGGCCTCCTTCTGCGACATCACGACCTCGCAGAAGGAGGCCATCGCCGCCCAGGCCCCCTCGCTCCCCACCATCTATCGCTCGCCCCTACACCAACCAAGTTCAAGGTAATATGTGTATGGGCGTATGCCTAAAAGATATGTTTATACATATCTTTTGAGAACTAGGTTGGCCTGACAATACCATTTTGGTCGGAGGATCCTCCCTTTTCTATGGAGAAAGAGAGAACTTTACACGTTGTTCTTCATACCTCCACAACACCTATACAGAGTGTATCTGACATCGTAACGCAAATTCGCGAAAATGTTAGACCGCATGCCACTAATAAAATTAGTCATTTATGTGGTTAATGAACGGTTACAGAATTCACAGTGTTTAAAAAATAGTGTCGGCTCAGCCTTTGAACGTTGCAAGCGTGCCGCCATGTAGTTTCGTAGGTATGACGTTAATCCCTGATGTGAACTCTATTACATCAGTTGATACGATAGTTTCTCGAGTTTTGTTTTCATTGTGCTGTTTTAGCTTTTAAATTCTTAGTGGGTTATAAAAGTATAGCAATTATGAACGGTCTAAAGTGAAAAAAGGTACATAATTTTTATTTTAATCATGAAGAAGGCGACGTGAAATTCCACCACTGAGGGGTTCAGAATCATGTACTGGATCCATGGTACTCGTTTGCGCGTCGATGTCAGGATACACCCTTTATAAAAAAAAAAATAACGATTCCACACACAGAATCGAATTGGCAGATTACGCAAGAGTTAACTTTAAAATGCGTAATAAAATAAATATATAAACTGCCTTATCTTACTTATGATTTCTAACAGAAATCATAATACCGTACAAGTTACAAATATATATAAAAAAATGCGTATTAAATTTAGTTATTACAGAATATGTCATAGTAAGTGATGGTATCGAATGGAATCGCTTCGATCGAATAAGTGTAATAATAATTATTATTATATTTATAGGCACAGGTTAACCTACCCGAAAGTGTAAAATATCCCCAATCAATCTTGAGCCTTAATAATTTAGTGATAAAGTTGAAAATCTAATATAGAAACCTGACAGATTGTAGTAGTTTGATGTACTGTTGTTTGTACATACATCAGAATAGAAAAAAAAATCATCGACTCGAACATCAACAAACAATACTAAGTGTATTTTGAAAAGCCATTTGAAAATCCATTAGGATCCAGTGGACTTGTACATCGAACATGAAAAAACTATATAGATATTGTATTTAATAATAACAGACAAAGCAAACGCACAGTTTTAACGAAAGTAATAAATCTATAATATAATCAATGCTACATACAAATTAAAGTATAAATTAATTGGAATTTTACGTTGCTGTAATTACAAGTTCCATGTGTCAAAAACGGATTGCTTAGTAGGTAGATATAGTCAGGGCCGGATTAACCATCTCGCGGCCCCTAGGCATTTTTGCTTGCTTGAGTAGCTGATTTCAAATTAATATATATTGTTTAAGTATAAAAATTAAATTATAGGTATAAATTAATAAAAGTTTCTAATCTAAAAAATAATTAGATTAATTTCGACAAAATAAAAAAAAAATATAGACTTTCACTGCCACTCTTAGTGTCAATAATGGGGCTTTTACCTTACAATTTGTAAAAAAAATCTCTTTTATCGTGGTTTTATAAAAATAATCTCCTTTTTATTTCATTTTTTTATCGGGAGTGCCGGGCCCCTGGTCATAGGGGGCCCCTAGGCACTGGCTTAAAGTGCCTTATAGATAATACGGTACTGGATAAAGTGTAGAACAAGAGGGTAGTTGCGTATCATGCTATCAGTAGCAAAGGATTTCACAGTGCAACAAAATTTACTGCGTCATACGTTGCTAAGCATTTTGAGAACATATGGACCATTGGATTAGCAGTATGGTTCAAAATTATTCCGCTGTCATTAAAGCGCGCTAGTTTATTAAGAGCCTATTCACTCAAGCCTTGAAGACACTTAAATTAGGTTGTATCCCAAAAAATAATTAAATTCCCATCAGACAGATTTATAAAAAATATTGAATACGTATTTTTTATTTTTTCTTTCATTCAAATACTTAGGAAGATATATTGATTTGAAATGTCGCATGACGTCACACCGTGGTACAAAATATACCACGGCGTGACGCAATTAGCCCCCACTTCGTAGCTTTATTACCCTATATCTCATTAGTTTTTGGTAATTTCGACAAAATAAAAAATACGGTTCTTAACTTTTATTATTATCTATAAGACGGACTACTTAATTATTTTTTTGAAGTTCATACCTTGGATACATCCCTATTGTAGTCCGACGGAAACACCGCCGCTGTCAAATTGTTCCAGCCCCTCGATATACGCTACTGCGTATATCGAGGGGCTTTACCGTGACAGACGAAGCGTTTCGCCTCGTCTTTTATACTTAAAAGACGAGGCGAAACGCTTCGTCCGGCACGGTAATTGCGTAAAACAAGCAGTAGCAATGAGTTTCATTTTGACAGTTCAACAATATTCATTGCGTTCTTTACATTGTTGAGCAGACACACTTTTCGAACACATGGAGCAATGTATCCATACTAATATTATAAATGTGAAAGTGTGTTTGTTTGTTTGTTTGTCCTTCCTTCACGCCGTAGCTAAGCAATCAATCGACCTGATTTTCGGCATACAGTTAGTTGAAAAGATGGAGAGTAACATAGGCTACTTTTGGTTCTAAAAAAGCATCAAGTTCCCAAGGGAGATAACTGGAATATTTGTATGTGTACACCAAATATCCTAATATTATAAATCGGAAAGTGAGTTTGTTTGTTCCGCTTTCACGCCGAAACTACTAAGCCGATTGTTTTGAAATTTTGCAGACGTAAAGTTAGAAGTCCGGATTAAATAATATGGTACTTTTTATCCCGGAAAAAAATTATATTCACGAGGAAAATCTACAAGCGCGATATAACCGATCTCCACGCGAGTGAAGCCGCGGGCGGAAAGCTAGTTAGCAATAAACTTCGAAACTTTTACAAGTGATAGTAAAATGTGTTAATAATTAGGGTGCAGATGCGCTGGCTGGCGTTGGCGGAAGTCACATGTAATTAAATTTTTAGTTCACGGACATATAGCGGTTTCCTTACTATGTTTTCCTTCAATATTAAGAGCAGCGGAGATAAAAATATTAATGTATATTTTTTTTTTAATAATTTTGAACTAGCGCTTGACCGCAATCCAGCCTGAGGGTAAGCAGTGATGCGATCGTTGATGGTAAAGCGCGCTAGTTTATTAAGAGCCTATTCACTCAGAAAAACTGAGCGAATAGGAAGGAAGACGGCAGTTGAGCGAGGTGATGCAATGTTAAACCCAACAACACGACCAACGATGCTACGCCTGAGGGAGATTAATCTGAAGACCCTCCACGACCAAACTCCCAACACACCAACATAGGGCGCATCGTACCCGGCACACATCGCAACACAACTGCTAAGACCCGTCCTCCGTACGGCTTCACCAGACATCATGCTGGGCAAGGCTTTGTCTGGTGGGTGGTAACTTCTGCCGGCGGCCGATGTTGTTGTTTTCTTAATTGCCTGCCAAGGTTCGAACCCACGACCATACCTTGTAAGTTGAGCCCATTACCACAAGGGTACCAAAACGTTTATATCATCATCATCACAAAAATTATCCTCCTACTGCTTTGCACAGGTCTCCACTCATACAGAGAAGGATTGAGCGTAATCACCACGCTTGATCAATGCGGGTTGGCGAAAACGTATATATCGAGAAGTACGCTAAACGTAGCAGTACAACTGAAGTGATTTTTACGTTTAGTGATTTAAACTCAAGGTAAACCAACGACCACGTAACTTACGTGATCTTTTGTTTACCTTTAATTTAACTATCCATACCGATGAAGTATAATCTCTACTTTCATAGTTAATTTACTACTGCAGATTGTTGTAGGTACATTAGGGATGAATCCTGGGTAAAAAAAAAAAATGATTTTATTTAGTTCGTCATTCAGATTATAGAAAAATATTGAATAAGTACATTTTGTTTTATCAAATCAATAAAAAATGACAAATATAAAAGGTATCAAAGATCAAAAGTAGGGGCTGGTGACGTCACACGAGTTTTCAACGCACTGTATCGACTTCATTTTTAGTTTATATGAAGAAAGGAAAAAATACGTGTCTAGTATTTTGGAAATCTGACTGACGGCCAGCGAGTCGGGCTGCCTGGACTCTCAAGCTTTCCCAATCAAACTTGAACCGTAATGCTTTGACGATAAAGTTGAGAATCTATTGAGGAAATTTGACGGGTTGTGGTGGCTTGATGTGCGGGCGACTGTACCTAGGTATTAATATACCTATGAATTGTTAGCGTTGCATTGTATACAATAATAATTATTTATATAGTATTGTTATGAGCGGCTCGCCGACATGCAGATAAACCCTGAGAGGTTTTCGTTGTGCGGCTAAAACAAATTGTGAACCTATTGTATGTTTATTAGTAAAAAAAAATGTTTTTTTTTTAGTCAACTACCCTTTTTAGGAAATACGAAAACAAATCTTTGTTGCACAGAAATAGAAGGTAGAATGAAACGGAATATTCCAATTCTAGGAACAAACTCTTAGATTAAATTCCAAAGTAACTTTGTGAAAGTTGGCGACCTTTGTGAGGCTGCTATAAATCTGTGTTAACCTAATTGGATCTTAGATTTGCTATTGCACAAAGCGTAAAAATACTTTCCTAGCTTATTAGGGTACGAACATTTTTCTGTGGAAACTGGATGTTCCACACACTGACACTTTGTTTTTTATTTTTCCGCGCGCTATAATAGAGGTAATTAAATACAAGATGTTTTTCTATATTTTATACCAGTTTCGGCCCGTAGTTTTACCCAAGTAAGTTTCTATATTGCAGGGATATCTATGGGTATGCAGATGACAGTACAAGGGGGGCAATCGCGCTAAAATATTCAACCAAAACTTTTGTTATGTTTCGTATCGCGCAAACCTTTTGACAGATTGTTTAACCATAACTGGATCGCAATTGGAACGATTGCATCACTGCTTACCATCAGCCCAGATCGAGGTCAAGGGGTAGTTTATAATTTACAAAAAAAATAAAAAAATTGGGATAAAAGGTATCCTATGTGTTATTACTGGTTTTAAAATGTGTGCCAAATTTCATCCGAATCCGTTCCGTAGTTTTTGAGTGAAAGAGTAATTAAATAATATACAACTTTCGTATTTATAATATTAGTGGGGTAATTCTAGGATACGCAAGAGACAGAAATCAAAGAATGTCATACTGTCATCATTTCATCATTTCAGCCGAAAGACGTCCGCTGCTGGACATAGGCCTCCCCCAAGGTTCTCCACGACGACCGGTCCTGCGCCTCCCGCATCCAGCGGTTTCCCGCGACCTTCACCAGGTCGTCGGTCCACCTTGTCGGGGGCCTACCCACGCTACGTCTTCCGGTGCGTGGTCGCCACTCGAGAACCCGTCGGCCCCATCGGGCATCGGTCCTACGGGCAATGTGTCCAGCTCATTGCCACTTCAGTGTTGCAATTCTTCGGGCTATGTCGGTTACTCTCGTTCTTCTGCGGATCTCCTCATTCCTGATTCGATCGCGCAGTGTAACCCCAAGCATAGCCCTCTCCATTGCCCTTTGAGCGACTTTGAGCCTTCTTATAAGGCCCATTGTTAACAACAATGCCTACACTAACAATGTCATACTGTGTTATCATGTAAAATAAATATTTAACCGACTTCAAAAAGGAGGAGGTTACTCAATTCGACCGGTATATATGCTTTTTTATGTTTGTTCGCGGATAACTTCGTCGTTTATGAACCGATTTTGATCATTCTTTTTCTGTTGGAAAGAAGACATTCCCAAGGTAGTCCCATGATAAGGACATCAGGGTTTGATGTGGAGGACCAGAGAAATCAAGGGGAACTTTCAAAAATCGTAGGAGCAACTAGTGCATTGTAAGTTTTTTCATTAAGTATTTTAGCGTCAGCATCCAGTCTAACCGGGTGCAGCTGAACAGTACTATTCCCAACTAAAAAGTGTAAAATAAAACTTTTTTTACAAAAAAAAAACAACCGACTTCCAAAAAACACTACAAAGTGAAGGAAGTCGGTGTCAAAAACTAATATACAAAAACCAAAGACACCGACTTCCGAAATTAGTTATGTTTCACTTTGTAGTGTTTTTTGGAAGTCGGTTGTTTTTTTTTTGTAAAAAAAAAGCATTTTAAATGTCACGATTTTTAATGTATTAAAACACCTTTTGAACAACATGACAACGTCGCATTTTATTATCTTTAAATATGACAACGTCGCATTTTCACAACTGTAAATATGAATCGGTTTGTTTGAAAAAGAATTACTCATCTTTATCAATTATAATATATTTTTTTAGTTTATCATGAAAATGTAAATACGTTCAGTCAAAATAAACGTGAAGAAATTGTAACATATTTAACTTGATTGATTTCATTGTATAGTTCAAATCAGCTCCTCACCAGTGGCGGATTTATCATTAGGCTGACTAGGCTTGAGCTTAAGGAGCTTGTCGTCCTCCGTGGCGCAGCGGTCAACACGCCTGCCTGCGACGTGGAGGCCCCGGGTTCGATCCCCGGCCAGGTCATGATGGAAAACGATCTTTTCCTGATTGGCCTGGATCTTGTATGTTTATCTATATATGTATCTATTATAAAATATAGTATCGTTGAGTTAGTATCCCATAACACAAGTCTCAAACTTACTTTGGGGCTAGCTCAATCTGTGTGATTTGTCCGTATTTATTTATATACTTATATTTAAGGCGGCAGATTTTTGTGGCGCTAAATTTAGAAACCGCTTTTTTTGCACACCTAAATTAGTGTGTGAAATTTCAAAGAAATTATTAGATTGTAAAAACAATCTATAACAACAATTGTAGGGGCAGAAAGCCTGCAAAAACCTAGAAGCCTATATCTTGAACATTTGTAAACCTGCCATCGCTCACAGTACATTTATGCGAAGTTTCATCATCATCATCATCATCAATCCTTTGATCGTCCCACTGCTGGGCACAGGTCTCCTCTCATACAGAGAAGGATTGAGCGTAATCACCACGCTTGCTCAATGCGGGTTGGCGATTTCAGACTAAAAGTCCAGGTTTCCTCAACATGTTTTCCTTCACCTTCAGTCATTGGTGTCCAAAATATACTTAGAAAGTACATATAACTTTAGAAAATTTACATTGGTACTTGCCTGACCTGGAATCGAAGTTTATATTCTAATAATGTTATATGAACTACATCATTATCCTGCAGCCCTTATCCCAATTTATATGGGTCAACGCAACAGGTTTCTTCTTCCATGCTTCTTTATTAGACGTTATCTCGGTCGTCACTTTTTGAAGTGAAACTTCTTTAGGCACGCTTGACTTGGGGAGTAAACTCGCGAAAGCGTTACGAAAAATGAAGCAAAAAAAATCGGGCAAGGCGAACGGAAGCAGAGTATAGTCCTATTTCGTCTGTACTACAAACAAGGAATTGGCTCATTTAAATAATGCGTGACATGTCGTGTATGAAGTTGTGAGTTCGCATCTCGCCGAAGGCAATATATATTTTTTGGATCTTTTTAAGATTTGTTAACAATTGAGTCGAGTATGAAGTTGTGAGTTCGCATCTCGCCGAAGGCAATATATATTTTTTGGATCTTTTTAAGATTTGTTAACAATTGATTACCTAAGAGCACAAATAATTTATAAATTTCTTTCTGTTCTGGCCTTTATATTGTTTTATATATTTTTGCTGAACATTTCTGATATAATTGAAAGTATAGAAGCTTGAAGATATCGTCACAATACGATAATTGGACACAAAGTACAAATTGCTTTCGAGCCTCATAAGCTCAATTATTAAGCTAAGTACCTTGATTGATTAAGAACTATGAATTTCTTCGAGAACATGACGCTGCGAACACCCCCCGACCCCCCCCTCATTGATTACCTCACCCCCCGTGGATTATCTCGGGAACCAGAGGTCGTGGACTACCCGAGTTTGGGGTCCCCTGATACACGAGGAGGAGCCCGACCTTTTGGCCCCGTGGGAATCCACTACAAGTTCGAAAACGAACTTATCAAAACCTATATTATACATAAACTAGGCCATCTATCGTGGATTGACGATATTTAATTTGAAAAGCAACCTCCCGTAGTGCCGATGTACTTTATCACAGAGATAAAAGACTATCAATTAAATTTTTCAATAAATTTTTCAAAAAGAGGGCGTTGTATGAATTAAATATTGTTATAAATTCATATTCTATTCAGTAATAATTGTTTTTTTTTACTACAAGGTCTACAACGAGTTCTATGATTGTCAGTATAATGTTATTTACTAAGAAAACGTACTAGATGGCACTTATAAATGACACTATTTTCAGAAAATGAACTTATCAAAACCTATATTATACATAAACTAGGCCATCTATCGTGGATTGACGATATTTAATTTGAAAAGCAACGTGCCGATGTACTTTATCACGGAGATAAAAGACTATCAATTCAATTTTTCAAAAAGAGGGCGTTGTATGAATTAAATATTGTTATAAATTCATATTCTATTCAGTAATAATTGAAAATTTTGAAGAATAAAACTAAATAATTCACTGGCATAAAACAAAACAAGTTACATGGCGGTTTTATTTTGATTTTAATGTGATTTACTTTTCCATGGTTCACAATTGCTTACTCGTAGCGACATCTTTACGTACTGAGCATGTACTTAATTTTTTTCCAATGTATGAGACTGACCAGACATGATATAAGCAAGAGACAGCAGTGCGCGCGCACATTTTCTTTCTCTAATAATAATAAATTATGGAAAGCAGTGACACAGACTCTGTGTATGAAAGCGGTGCTCCAGGACCACCAACTAAGAAGAAATTACGTACGGAAATTGTGCACAAAAAGTGTGTGACAACAGATTCAAAGCAAGATTTGAAATCTAGTGAGACCCAAACAACTGATAATGAATCACAAAGGTGAGTACGTATCTTTTCGTACCATTTGCTCAAAAAAGTCACATTCTATGTCACAAAAAGCGAACATAACAATAGTCATTATTGATCTGTTAGAAATAGGGAAAGAAAAATGTACTGAATTTCATTCAGCCTCTAGACCAAGAATAAAAAAAAATTATGTTTCTTATTTCTCATACCATAAGCCTATTGTCTCGGTTTTACAATCAACCACAGTAATTACTGATGTATCCAATAATGAAAATGATGAATAAAAATAGAAGATCTATGCAAAAGTATTAATTTACCAATGAAACCATGAAATAAATTTAAATATTTATAGAAAATTAATATATGTATATGTGTATATATGTATATATTGTACACACATATATATATACATACAGATGGAGTGAAAGAAGTTTCACTTCAGTCGTGTGGTCATAAGCACACTCGTATTTTTTAGCCTCGTCAACGTCATCTTTCCCAATGTCATCTGTCCTACACTCCATTTATCGTTTTTTTTGTCTCCGTTGGTTAATATTTGTCTTTGTTATCCTTGATGTCAGATATCTTTACTTAGTACAGTAATTAGATAGTATATTCAGTTTGCATATTTGTCTCTTACAAAATAATTTTTTAAAAACCGACCAACTTAAATAAAGGTTTAACAACCGAACAAAAAAAAAACAATTTTTTTTTTCTAGTAAAGGGTTTTTCAATAGGGACGCTCGAACTTTGACAGCGCATAGCGGCCATCTTGGTAATGCGATAGCTGTCAAATTTGGCATGAATACATATTTAGTCGTGACATTTCACCATGGAACGCTACACGCTTCAACAACGCGTAGAAATTATTAAAATTTATTATCGAAATCAGTGCTCTATTCGCCTAACGTTCCATGCGCTGCGATGGCGACCGATATCGGACGATGATAACAATTATTCTGTGGCCTAAGGTAGGTGGTATGGATCTTAGAGACATGTGGTTCCAACAGGATGGCGCCACTTGCCATACAGCACGGGAAACATTAAATTTATTGAAAGAGAAATCGCGCGTGGTGGCGACATCAACGGGCCCCCGAGATCGTGAGTCTTAAAACCGCTTGATTATTTTCTGTGGGGCTACGTGAAATCTCTGGTGTATGCAGATAAACTACAGTCAATTGCTGCCCTAAAGGCCAACATAATTCACGTTCTTAGTGAAATTAAGCCCCATTTATGCGAAGACGTCCTTCAAAATTAGTCCACTATAATACACCATCAACAGTGGAGTCGCGGTGGCCATTTGGCTGATATTATTTTCCACACATAATGACATTGAATATTCTTTAAAATGGTAATAAAAATTGTTGTAATATCACTTAAACAGATTGTTTTATTTCATTTCTATGTTCGAGCGCTCTTAATGAAAAACCCTGTATTTGTTGTTCCAGCGGCAACAGGAATATGTATATCGTATGGGAAAATTTCAACTGTTTAGATCTAATTATCACTGTTAGAAGATATCTTAGAAATTGGGTCCCGATTTTATCCTGTGGGTACGGAACCCTAAATGACTTTACTGCCGCCCGGGAAGAATATAAGTTAAATATGGGCTTTCAATATTTCTCTTTAGATATATTTTACATTATCATCATAAATTATTAGACAGCGCGCTGTCAGCGACCTTACCGCCGTCAGACTGCTCGGTAGTTGACGCCTCCCTGGCCGCACTCTTAATGCTAGCAGTCACCGCGCCGTTGCCTTTAATTTTATGCACCCAAAACTTTCTAGTGCTTCTCTCTTTACCCTCAAGTGCAATAGCAATAATTACTAGTTCGTGCGATGTCATTCGGGACATAGGTAGTAAAAAATACGAGTTGCTTTAATGGAAACCGATCGCGGACTATGTCTATCGCGAAAAGCTACAGCAGTCGACGGGTGGATAGCTGGCGGTCTGCTAGCTGACGCCGCGTGGACTGCTGGATGCCTGCTCGCTGTCACCGCGTAGACTGAGAGCAGGTTAGTTTAGGTTGGTCGTGGGTGGAAGCACTGTTGGAGCAGAGTCGTTTAAGTGTGATATATATAACCTTTAAACGTCACTAGTCAATCAAACAATAATCGTTTTATCTTGAAATTCCTATGTTAGTTTAATTGCTATTAATTCTTTATAATATATATCGGAGATCAGTGTGTCTTTTGAGAAAGACTTCCTAACTTATTCATTGTTTTCTGTCTCTTGCAACTCTTCTCCAGCTCGGACCTGCTAAGAGATTGAGTTTGTCCTGCCATCTTTTACTTACATATAGGTCAACAAAGTAAAAAGAAAATGTAGAATTTATTTCAAATTATCTGCTCACTTAATAGTGTGAATTATAGTCCACGCTATAGGATGCGCAGAGGGCGCGATTCAGCGCGAGATGACAGTGACAGCGGGCTAGTCACCGCCTGCTCTGCACTCCACTACCGAAAACGATTGTCGACGCGCGCACATATTTGTCAAAATTAATAGTTATTTCCACCTTATGTTTCTGATATCTATGGTTATTTCCAATAGTGTTACTGTCCTTTAGTTTCGCGTTATAAGTATTTACAGTCTACTTCTTTATTATTAACAAATATGTTCTTTTTTGAGGATGGGCTCTGGGCGGATCAGAAGGGCGTGTCAGACTTTTACTGACTAAAAACCAACCATATTACACTTGCTTGTGCGCCAGCGCCACTGTATCTCTGTGTGATTTTGATTCTAATATTATATTCAGTTTTTTTTTCTTTTAGTAAGTAATTTGAAGCAAAGTTAATTTACTCTTTTACTAAATATGTTTTTAAACTGTTTAAATGGTGAACCCTCCATATTGGTACCCAAGATACAGGCTTGCCTAGTTTGGGACCAATGCAAAATCTCTGTAATCTTTTTAGCAATAAAGTTTATTATTATCTCTTTCAAACATCCCGCAACCCTCGCACTCATCGGTCTTCGTGGAGCCCGCTGACATCTATTTGAGGAGCGCGAGGTACAAAACCCTGGGCTTCTTTACAAGCCTTTAATTATAACCTTTAGTTAGGTCCCCAACATTATAATAATAAACGTTTATTTTTCCACCACATAATGAAACATAAATTTAACATATGTATAATTAAGACGGTTTTACATTTTATTGTGTTAACATGTTGTTTGGACGGTTTATAACGTTTGCTAAAGTTTATTAATTATTATTATTTATTTATTAGTTGTTATTGTAATTGAATATAAAAATGACATTAAGAATTATTAGTTTAGATGCTTGCTGATTGTTATCAAAACGTTGTTATCAGAGACTGCCATTAGTTAAAGATGTAATCATTATGTAACACTGAACTTGAACTGTGTAATAACAGTTTAGATATTGCTGTTATCTTTGTTTTTGATATAAATACGACGCAACTATTTGTGGTCATTCTAATACGTAATTAACTCTTGTTGAATTAAAAAAAATATTACCTAACTAGCAGCGCCCCGCGTAATTTTGGATCCCGCTGGAATATCTGGATAAAAATTAGTCTATGTTTAGTTACTGGTTCTATCTGTGTGCCACATTCCATCTAAATTCGTTCAGTAGTTTTTGCGTCAAAGAGTAACAAACCTCCAACCATATTGATAAACTTTTGCATTTATAATGTTACTAGCTTTCCGCCCGCGGTTTCGCCCGCGTGGAATTCGGTTATATCGCGCTTTTTAGATTCCTCATTTTCGGAGATTCAATATCTTATCATTTAGCTTCTAAGTTTACATGAGCAGATTCGTTTGCAATATATTACCTTGTTTTAAACGACACACAGCGCCATCTATCCCCAAACTGGTATGAAGCTAACAATATTTCTGTTTTTCCTCGGGAATATCAAATTTTCCGGGATAAAAGGTACCCTATTATTTAATGCTGACTTCTAATTTTACGTCTGCAAAATTTCACAGCAATCGGTTCAGTAGTTACGGTGTGAAAACGGAACACACAAAACGAACTCGCTTTCCGATTTCTATATGAGAGTAAGGATGTAGTGTTTTATCATCATCACCTTTTTATCGTCCCACTGCTGGGCACAGGCCTCCTCTCATACAGAGAAGGATTAAGCGTAATCACCACGCAATTGCTCAAGGTGGGATGGTGATTTCAGACTTAAAGTCCAGGTTTCCTCAAGATGTTTTCCTTGACATTGTAATCAGTCATTGGAGTCCAAGATATCCTTAGAAAGTACATATAACTTTAGAAAAGTTACATTGGTACTTGCCTGACCTGGAATCGAACCCACACACTCATACTTGAGAGGCTGGTATTTTAACTACTAGGCCACTACCATTTCATGTAATGTTTATAATATTATTATAGATTACTTGTGGTGTAGCTATCCACAAAACTGATAAACTCTACATAATTATTTGTATATTATGCTATGTAACAAAGGGCTCGTGGGTAAATAAAAAAGGTTAAGCTCTCCGGCCGCGGTCGGTTCGCGGATGCATTACCTAAATATTACGGGGGATCGTGGACGTTTGATTTGGCGCATCCTCCACTGTTACTGGTATCTAAAGCGAGATGAAAGCTTCTTGCTTATTCACCCCTACCAGAGCTATCAGTACCGTCAACGGCCTTCAAACTTAGATGGATGTGTTAACATGTTGTTTGAGCGAATTCGCAAGGGTAATATTTATGAGTACCTTTATTATGTTACAAGTAAAATAATACTTAATGTAAGTAATTGATGTTTTACGTCATGCTATGTAACAAAGGGCTCGTAGGTAAATAAAAAGGTTAAGCTCTTTGGCCGCGGTCGGTTTTTGGATGCATATTACATGTGCATAAATTTTATTTGTAGCACACAAATAAAATTTATATATGTTTATTAAGAGCCTATTCAGTTATTCACTCTAGCCTTGAAGACACTTAAATTGTAGTTAAACGGAAATACCGTCGCTGGCAAGTTGTTCCAGTCTCTCGAAGTAAGCACAGTCCACGCTTCGCTTCGTCCAGATAGAAGTAGGATCAACAACTTAAGGATGAAAAACTCGCCGTACGTCGTCGTCATCGTCGTCTGATGATGGAACGGAGATGGGGAAATTAAGTCATGCAATTCCCTCACATACTCTCCAAAATGCATCCTATAGAAAACCGACAGGCTGGCTACTCTTGGCCTGTGCTCCAGGCTTTGGAGCATTAGCTTTCAAAACTGGGTTTATAAAATTAAAAATAAAAACTCACATAATCCTCAGAGAGGGGCACAGCCGAGTAGGGCACAGGCTGCCAAACTTTGCCCAAACCTTCATCCCACTGCTGTTCCGGCTCTGGAGGGTAGACCGCAGCCATAGCCACCTGGATGGTCATCTTGGTCCGTTCCTTATCAGTACTTTTGATGGACACCTCATCGTGAAGGTATAGGTTGGAGATAATCTTGTGACCCTGGGAGCCGTACCTCTGGCGGTAGAACTTTCCGATCTGGTAGGCTCTTCGTTTCCCGACCTGAAGGAAGGAGTATAAATTTTTGATTTAATTAGAAGTAAATAGGAGTGAACAAATACTGGTTGGGAGGAGATGCCGCGGCCTTTGGCGCACAGGCAAGTTAAGGAACACAGGTAGGTTTTAGTCAGCAAAAGTCTAACGCCATCCTTCGTTCCTGTGCTCCGCTCAGAGCGGGAGGATTTCATTTAATGTTTTCCCATAAAAAAAGGGCGTTTTTCTAATTATAATAGCAACTTCTTCGAATTAATTAGTATGAAACATGAACACATTATATGAAATAATTCATATGCCAAATGTTTCTTTGATATGGTCTCATTTTTACCGGAGAGTTATGAAATATGAAAAAACACATTCAAGTGTTCGAATGTTTTTATAGATTTAGGTCATAGGTAACAATGTATTGTAAAGCTATACAGTGTATCCGAAGGTATTTGCATATTTTTCTCTTCAAAATTTATGATCCGAATAGAAATAGACCCGTAAAAATTTAATTTCCGCTGCACGTTTTTAAATTCAGTTGTTAATTGACTAACATTGGAACTGTGCCCAATAATGAAATCTACAAAAAATTACATTTCTTCTGTTTTTGTTTTGGTTAAAAACCCTGCCATGTTCAGAGTTATTTTATAAGAGCGGCCAGCGGCTTCGTTCGCGTGGAGTTAGTTGTACTCCGTTCCTATTGGTCGCAGCGTGATGTTATGTAGCCTAAAGCCTTCCTGGAGTAATGGGCTATCCAATCCAAAAAGAATTCCTCAAATCGGACGCGTAGTTACTGAGATTAGCGTGTTCAAACAAACAAACTTTTCAGCTTTATATATTAGTATAGATTTAGGAACTCTCTTTATTCTTGGACAGAAGTGTCCTGTGTATGTACCAGCAATGAAAACATTACAGGCTAATTATTCTAAAAGAGATAGCTAAACGGCTGCCCCATCTCAGTTAAAAGAATAGAAATTTCACACTAACACGTATTATTTATATTCATGAATTGTTTAGTGTTTAAAAAATCGCCTAGATAAAAGTTCATGGCAATGTTATTGTTTGAGTTTTTGTAGTTTTGTCGTAGGAGTTACGCGATATTATTTTCAGCATTGTGCAGATATGAAAAGTTCCTAAACCTTTTTAATTACAAAATAATAATTTTCAGCTATTCAGCATTATATATTTCTAGGAATCATCTTTATACTTGCGTTTTCATTGCGGGGTCCCTTCCATACTTCAATTTCAATATAGCAGTGAAATAGTTTTATTAACCATTTCTTCCAATCCACACTGGGGCCGTCGTAGAATAGAATTAAGAGGAGGCCTGTGTCCCAGGAGGGGGAACATTATGGGCTGATTATGTATTAGCCATGCAGTAAACAGCCTAAGCTTTTTACTAAACACCACCTGTTGGCAACTGGCTGGTTTAGTCATTCGTTTTTTAAGCTTTATATTTTTTTTACGTTTCTTTTTTTTAAGACAAATGTTTTGACGTTTTCAATGTTCCGTTTTTTTTCTTCGTTCCGTGGCATTGTGCAAATAAATCAAAGTCATCCACTTTGATTTATTTTACAAAATACTTAATTACTGTTTTCGTGTGACCCCGTTGGTTTCATTGCATCCATTACCAGCTACATCACCTCATACAGTCCACGCTCACTAACACCACCGTTCCCGTTCCACTAGCCAGAATGGTATTAAGCCATTCAGCCAGACAAATGGTATTAGTTTCAGGTTATAGTAAATCTCTCGCATTTATTTTAGGACAAGTTTTAAATGTTTTAAAAAGGTAACATAAAGACACATCTTTAGAAGGTCAACGTCAATTCAGAAACGAAACAACGATTGTTGTATTATTTATTCTTCTATATATTTTCAAGCCGTGGGTATTGTAAGAGGCGACTGAGGGAACTCTCACCAGGGAAACGGGCAGCTTCCCTGGTGCGGCGGTGCTTCTCCTATGGAATAACAAATAACTGCGAACCCCAACCCCAACCAGTCTGCCATGCGTGGGGGTTATGGCAATGCCAGCCAGAAAGGAATAAAAGCCATGGAATGTAAGGCCTCTGTCCAACACTGGACTTCTATAGGTTGAGAAGAAAAAGAAGATATTTCAACAAAAATATCAATGCTCAGAAAGCTAATCTTGACCTAAAACGTTCAAAATCTAGTTACAGCCTTGTCTCGGCGACAAATCATGTCAAAACATGTCAAAATGTAATGAAAACTTGTACATAGAGGTAACTTTTGACAGCTTGAGATTGAGGTCAAACTGTCTACGTTCTTTTAATCACAAGGATTGTTGCTCTCAACGGATCAAATCTCCATTCCCTCCAAAAAGTACAGAACTCAAAAACTGTCACACTTTCAAATAATAGTGGCAAAGGTCTCCACTCTTAACAGCCTAATATCTGTCAGTGTTGCCAGATGACAAATACAAGACTATTTACGTACTTACTTGTGACAGATGACATTGAATAATCTAGTGTATATAATACTGTTAGTCTTACACTAAGATTGTAACAACTATATAAAGACAGCTTGAAACGTTTGAAATGTGTTTTCGGAGGTATATTTGTATAGCAATGAAGTCAACGCAATCTGGCCTTCTGACTGAGCGCTGTAGGTATTAAGACAAGGTTAAGAACATGAAATTATGTTGTAGTTACATTCATAGGGCATTCACTTTCCTGAATTTTGTCATCATTTCATTCCCATAAATAAAAGTTTGTATATAACATTATTTTTTTGTTTATGAGAAACCTGCCCCCTAATCGGCGAACACATTTTTGTCAAATGATTGCGACTAGTTGGGATCAGTTGGTATCATTCGGGCCGCCCATTGGTCCGTTCGGTCCAAACGATCCCAACTAGTCGCAATCATTTGACAAAAATGTGTTCGCTGATTAAGGGGCTGAATACAGGTTTGTTCAGAAGAAGCAACTGAATCGATTCCAATCATTTTTACACCGTGGTATATTTTTTTGCCAAATATTGCGTTGCAGTGTGGATACCGGGCACGCGCACGCAGCTTACGATAGATATAGTACTTGCGCGCGCTCAACAGCTGACGCCAGAGGTCAACGCACCGCGCTCGCCCGCCCGAGTGGAGCTTTTACCATATTTTTGTTGGTACAACCAAGTAGAATAACAAGCTCATGACTTTGTGGTTTTTCATTATATCTTTTTGAAATTTTGTACATGCATGCACAAACAAAATAAAATTTTTTTTAGTTCATAATCATATACATTTTTAGTTTGGTGAATAGGCTAATAGGAAGGGCGTGTCAGACTTTTACTGACTAAAACCCACCCGTGTTTCTTCAGTTGCCTGCGCGACGGCTAGGGCCACGGTTTATTTTTGATGTGAAACATCTATAGGCGCACGTGAGACCGATTTCTGGCGTGGCGACGCATCGACTGTGCGTTTCTCTCTCACTCGATCCGGCGTTAAGCCATCTCTTTCGCTCCACTGAGCTCGGAATCGACTGTGCGTTTCTCTCTCACTCGATCCGGCGTTAAGCCATCTCTTTCGCTCCACTGAGCTCGGACTCGGATACCTATAGTGTATACTCTGTTTATTACAGTACTCATAACCTGTGTTTTTCTGGTAAATAAATCATTTTTCTGTTCTGATAATAAAATGTCTGACCGTGATAATTTAGAGAGTGGAAGTGATCAGCCTCCTGCAAAGAAAGCAAAATCACACTATGACACATTATCAAGTCATCAGTAAGTTAATTATATTTTTATAATTAAAGTATGCATTTATCTGTGCATTTAGCACGCGTATATTTGGTGTGTATTGAGCGCCAGTAAATGTAAAATCTACTCTCTAGGTAGATTAAAATTCACATAAATTTCATTGCATATCATGTTTTTAAATTAATTATTAATTTTAATTTCATTCTTATTGAAATTAATGCATTAAAACAATTGCTTAGAGAATAAATTTATTAAGACTGACAGAACTTTATTTTAAAATCAGCTGATGGCGTGCAGCGCACGAATCTTTTTCTTATTTGTTATTAATTTAAACTTTAAAAAATTAATTAATTTTTCTAATCATAATGGAGTTTATAGTGAAACATTCATTATTTATATTTATAATTTACGATCTTTAGTAGTATATTGAAATAACTAGCTAAGATTCTTGACAATAGATGCTGTATTTATTAGATATCTTAATAATGTTATGTCCAATACTTTCGTATCGTACTTCAGTTACCATCGACCAATTGTCACAGTAATACCGTTCTCAGAGGCAACATCGAATGTAACTATTACCGAAGTCACTGATTAAACTAATTGAGTAGTTTCGATTTAAAATAAATATGTAAATTTTTGTATTCAATGAAAATGAATGTTTATTTAATAAAAAATCATCGTTATCTAGAAAAAAAAATCGTTATATTTTTTATTTTATTTTATTGACATTTTTAGTTCCTACCACAATCTGTTCTTTTCTGCATACTACTTTTACGAAATAACGTCGATGTTTCACATCTACCAGGCGTCCCGTGACGGCTCCATTTTTTAATCAACCCGCAACCCTGACCCAGGAGACATCAGTCTTCGTGGACCCTGTCACGATGTGCTAACATCTCTTTGAGGCGCGCGTAAAATACAACGCCCCGTCGACTTGGGCCTGGTCTTTACCGGACTGCGAGCTGCCCATTGCTCACCGCCCGCAGGCCCAGGCCTACGTTGGCTGGGAGCTTGATGTTATCTCCCGACCAGGGCATCTCCTGCGGCGCTACTTGAACGCTTAGGCCTATTAAAGTTATTTGAATTTATAATTACTCTAGTTTTCAGTTCCTAAGCGGAAATGCCAAATGACTGCTTATCACTGCTTATCTTATTTTGATAAAAAAGTGGTTCAAATATAATTTCCGTAAAGATTAGTAATGAGTAAAATATTGTTATCAGTTTTTATAATAATTGTTGGCATTTAGTTAATATTTATTATTTTAGACATTTTGATAACGTATGAAAATCATAAACTTATTTTGAACATTTGATATCGAAGTTTTTTTGTAAGCTTATATGTATCTATTTATTAAACATAATGAATGATATATTTCGACAGCCTCCGTGGCGTAACGGAGCCGCTGCGCAAGGGGGCGCGGGCTCGATCCCCGCGCAGTGCAAATATTTGTATGCATGAATATGAATATTTGCACTGGTCTGTTCTTGCCTCGGAAAGCACGTTAAGCCTTTGGTCCCGGTTTCCACACAAACAGATGTTTGTGCTCCAACAACCCGTAACGACTGCCATTAGATAATGGCAGTCTTTACGGGTTGTTGGAGCCCTCAAAAGTCCTACAATTGAGTTGTATCCTAAAAAATAATTTAATGTCCATCAGATAGATTTATAAAAAATATTGAACAAGTATTTTTTATTTTTTCTCTCATTCAAATACTTAAGAAGATATATTGTCATTGCACCCGTGACAGACGAGCAGAATAAGTCACCACAAACGTTAGTTTTCTACCCCAAAAATTCGTATTTCATGATTTCCAAATATTAATTTGAAAATAAAATTGCTTACATTTAATTATATCAAATAAATATTGTTAAAATGTAGCACTAATTGTATTTTTATAGTCTACTAGTTGAGCCTTGCGGTTTCACCCGGGTAAGTAGTAGTAATATAAATAATACCTGGTTTAAATGAAAACACAAATCTATGGTCTCTGGCGTTTAAATAAAGTGAGTAAAACAAAAAAAAATCATACATACTTATTTATAATTACCCATAAGGATAATAAAGGTTAGGTAAACACATGACCAAATATAATATAAAATTTTACGTAGGTAATCATCATAGTAGCAATACAAATGAATTTTGAAATAATCTTTTATTCCCGCGAATTAATTCTAACTTCCCCGAAATTTGGTAATTTTAAAAAAAATGACAACACCGGTATTATTATGAGCGAATAGCGATGCGACCACGTGCCGCGTGCCCTGCCGCCCACCACCCGCGTAAGGTGCTTAACGCACATTTATTAAGCTACTTCTTTTTGCGAAATAATATTTATTTTTTTAGGGTATTTTTTTTTAAAGTTTAGCCCGGTTATGTATCCATTAGTAGAATCAGTTATCGATACCTAACAATACCTTCATGGGTCAGACAGGGCTTTCTTTACATATTGTATATTTGATTTGTTTTTCTCATATTTAATACATTTCTTAGCTGTCTAAATAGAATTGAAAATTAATAAAAATTTCAATAAATAACAAGTCATAAAAGAAATCGATGACAACCGATGACATTCGATGTGCTATGATTTAGTGTTGTTGTCCTACTTTTGATTAATATTAGTTCCAGAACCATTAATTTCATGAGTTTATAGACACACTATACGAAATTTAATAAAAATCGATTCAGGCGTTTTGGATGCGTTCGAGGACAAACACAGTGACAGGAGAATTTTATTTATATCTATACTGATATATAAAACTGAAGTTTCGCGCTAATCTCAGGAACTTCTGGTCCGATTTGAAAAATTCTTTTAGCGTTGGATAGCCCATTAATCCAGGAAGGATTTAGGCTATATAACATCACGCTACGACCAATAGGAGCGGAGCATAAAACAAAAATGCGAACGAAGTCGCGGACGGCCGCTTGTATTAGATATTCGCTAAGAAAAACATACATTTAAAATGAACCATCCGCAAGAGCTTTAGATTTGTGTGAGCCTTCCAGGTAGGACCCTGGTTCTAAACGTGTTGAGTATTCAAATAATCAAAACCAAACCCTCAATTTGTACCCACAAGTAAATTATCTGATCCATTTGTTTACATTTTAATCAAAAACTATTTTCAAACTCGTTAGGCAGTTTCAGAGATTAGAGAGTTCAAATAAACAGACTCATCGGTTTTATTATTAGTTTACATGATAAAAAATAATTAAAAACATATCGTGTACATTACAATCACACGAAATCACTGCGGGCGCTTCGTCTCGTCTTTTATATGGCGTACGTTAAAGGATTGGAACAAATTGCCAGCGGCGGTGTTTCCGTCTGACTACAATTTAAGTGTCTTCAAGGCTAGAGTCAATAGGCTGTAAATAAACAAGTGCGCTTTACTATTAACGTTTGCATAACTGCTTACCATCAGGCGGGATCGTGGTCCAACCCTAATTTATAATGTTAAAAAAGAACTGTATATAAATCATTATGTTTCCGTCTTGATGGGCCATCTCGCGTTACTTTGACATATCCTTTGTCCCTACTATGTAAATTCATTATACATAGTTGACATAATATTAGTGTTCTTTGTGTGTATGTGATGACTAGACCGTGAAAGGTCACACAACAAGCCGTTTCCCGCTGTCAGAGTTGGCAATTTTCATATGATTATCTGTCGTAATTCTTGCTAAGAAAATACATAACAAAATAATTATTTCCGTTGTTTTCATTTAACCAGATCAACATATTAGGGACGGCTGGGACACAGGCAGGTGTATCAGACCTCCGTGTAGTACCGGGAATCCGTGTGATACCAGGCTTAGAATAGTATCAACCCATATCTTCCCGTGGATGTCGTAAGAGTCGACTAAGGGAATTCTCACCAGGGAAGCGGGTAGCAGCGCTACTCCTGTGGAACATCAAATTACTGCGATCCCCAACCCGCCCCGCCTGGCGTGGGGATTATGGCAAACCCCCCCTAAGGAATGAAAGCCATAGTACTACTCATAATACTTGCGCGCGCTCAACAGCTGACGCCAGAGGTCAACGCACCGCGCCCCCGCCCCCCGAGTGGAGTTTTTACCATATTTTTGTTGGGACAACCAAGTAAAATAACAAGCTCATGACTTTAAGGTTTTTCATGATATCTTTTTGAAATTTTGGAAAATCTTGGGGGACCCTTTTGTCCAGTCGACCTCTATAGGCTGAAGAAGAAGAAGGGACACAGGCTTCCTCTCCGTGACAGGGAGTGGGCCCTGGGTTTCTCAGCCCAGTGTGCTTTGGAAGCTGCTGAACTCACGATGATTTCTTTCACCATTTTGAGCACAGTGGTGATGGAATAAATTACCTGACTGGGTTCGGATTCGAACTCTCGATGTCAATTCTCTCAAGTACTACAGGTGAGCCTCCTAATATTTGAAAGAGAACTATAGCTAAGTATACCATAACTGCGATCCGAACTGTGATTCGGAATTCCTAATATCGACACCCAATTTTTTTTTATATATAAATTATAAACTAGTGCTTAAACGCAATCCCGCCTGATGGTAAGCAGTGATGCAATTATTGATGGTTTATTAAGAGCCTATTCACTCTAGCCTTGAACACACTTAAATTTATTGTAGTCCGACGGAAACACGCGGTATAAAAGAGGAGGTGAAGCGCTTCGTCCGGATCGTTGTGGTGTCAACAACGTAAGGGTGGAAACTCGCCGTACGACGGGTCGTCAGATGATGGAACGGAGATGGGGAACTATATAAAAATAATAGCTCCCTTTTCCAATTCGGGTATTACACGCTACTGTAGAGATTTTAGCTTGTGTTTAGCCATGCAACGTCCCCGAGTTTATCTATTAGTATCTTTGGAGCAATAGGGACAAAAAAAAAACTAATTAGTCCGTCAGTCAGATTTCCAAAAAAAAAAACTCGATACGTATTTTTCTTTTTTCATATAAACAAAAAATGAAGACGATACAGTCCGTTGAAAACTCGTGTGACGTCACTTTTTAGCTAAGGTTCCGTAGCCAAATAGCAAAAAACGGAATCCTTATATGTAGATTCGTCATGTCTGTCTGTCCGTCCGTTTGTCACAGTCATTTTTTTTCCGAAACTATAAGAGCTATACTGTTGAAACTTGGTAGGTAGATGTATTCTGTGAACCGCATTAAGATTTTGATGCAAAAATAAAATAATAATAATAAATATTGGGGGCTCCCCATACTTAGAACTGAAACTCAATTTTTTTTTTTCATCAAACACATACGTTTGGGGTGTCTATGGATAGGTCTTTAAAAATGATATCGAGGTTTTTAAAATATTTATTTTCTAAACCGTATAGTTTGCGTGACAGAAGCTTCCAAAGTGGAAAAAAGTTGAATCTAAAAAAAAAACATATGATTTACATTACTATAAAAACTAACAACGAAAATTGTTTTGAACGAGAAATCAGAAATCAGAAATATTTTATTTGTGAAACATAGGTACAGTGGTTATTCATATGTGAGGATAAAGTGCGCTATGATCAGCCTATTATAGGCATACAAATTCAAAAAAATTTAATATGAAATAATATTCGAGATCTAGTAAGTAGTTTTTTTTAATAGCTTGTAAAACGTAAACCGCTTATTACCGCGTAATCTTTCATACAAATAACTTAAATCCATTAATTTCACAAATAAATGGCACGGAACCCTTTGTGCGTGAGTCCAAGACGCACTTGGCCGGTTTTTTTTGTTGATTTGATGAAACAAAATATATGTATTCAACATTTTTCTATAATCTGGATGACGGACTAAATTGAAGCAATTTTTTTTTTACCCAGGAAGCAACCCTATTCCTAGTAAGAGGAAAATATTTAAATTGCGTGTAATAAAATGTTAAACAATTAGGTTGCCATTGCCTTGTAGGACGTGTGGTCCTTCACAGTACCTTTGTTAAGTTAGACAAACGAGGCAGTTAGACTGATTGTTAAAGGCTCTACTTACATTTGTTAATCCCTCTGGTCCTTCAATGGCTGTCAAATTCATAATCAACTCTTGCTGATGCGATAGTGATAACTCATCGGCATCAGGAGATCTTTCTCCGTGTCTGTTGATCTGCAAACGAAGAATAAATAAACATTATGAGTTTCTTTTAGTTAAAACTATTTTTTTATCTAATGAAAGGCTTAAAATACAGTTTAAGGGTATGAGGAAAAGTGAGCAAAGTTCACTAATCCTTCATAGAAAAGGGAGGATCCTCCGACAAGACGGGTGTTATGTCTGGCGGGCCTTGCCAGTTTTCCCAGTTGATGTTGGGAAATTGTATGTATGCTAATTGTACGGCAAACTCTGTTTGCGAGATGAGAATTCGTGTGACGTCAGTGTGACGCGTTGTTTGTATGTGGCGTTTGTAGACACCGCTACAACAGGACCATTTAAATCATATATATTATTTCTCAAAGGCTTTTTATTGGTACGTCATAACTTTCTTCATACTTTATCAATATAAGTAAATGATGCATCATTTTAAAGATTTTCTGGACAGCTGCACCGGGAAATACACAAATGACTCACATTTCAGAAGTTTTTCGGAAAATCACAATTGAAAATCAATGTGCCAATACTTTGCACGGATCACCTGGTTAGAGGTAGGTATTTATTGTTTTTTCAAGCATTAATTATCGTTTTAATTATGATAGCATATACTTAAAGAAGCCGTGCCCTTGGTATACAATGTTTTTTTTTTGTATATACGAAACCTGAATATAGTTTGTTCAGAATAAGCAACTGAATCGATTCCAATAATTTTTACACCATGTTGTATTTCTTCCCCCCCCCAATAAATTTAGCAATTGTTGCAGTGTGTTTACCGAGCGCGAAACGTAGCTAACGGTAGATCATCGCCGACTCAACAGCTGACGCCTGAGGTCAATGCACCGCTCGCCCGCACGACCGGAGCATGGACCATATTTTTAACTTTGTGGTTTTTCATGATATCTTTTTGAAATTTTGTACATATATTGTTTAGTTAAAAATACTGGACATGGGTTTCGTATAAACAAAAAATATTGTTGTATAAGGGGTGTCTCAATAAGAGTACACTTTTTTAAATTGGAATATTATTTTTTCATGCAAGTGCCAAATCTAAAATTTTACAGCTGTCATTTCTGTTTATTCTGATTATTAAAAATGGAGCGCTTTATGAAAGAAAACGCGTTATAATTGTGAAAACTCATTATAACGCGAAACAAAAATGGGGAAAGTTACGCTAAAACTGCTTATACGCGGACTTCTTGTGGCCTTCCACACCGCACGTAAAAGGATCGACTTATTGCAGCAACGATTTCCAGAACACATTATCTCACGAAGTTTTCATGTCAATTGCCCATCAAGATCGTGCGATTTACCACCGTGTGATTTTTCTCTTTGGGGTTTGTGAAATCTTGGGTTTATGCGAATAAACCTGAAACAATTCCTGAGCTCAAATCGGAAATTCAACTCGTTATCGGTGAAATACAGCTACATTTCTGTGCAAAAGTCATGGAAAATTTCATCAAAAGGGTGTTGGCCTGTTTTCACAGCCGTGGCGGTTATTTTCCGGATATTTTATTCCATTCTAAATTGGAACGTGTTTTCTTTACAACACAATAAAAATATCACAACTCTATCATAAAATACTTATTGTTATTTTTAAATGAAAAATGTGGACTCTTACTGAGACAGTCTTTATACAGAGTGTATCTTACATCGTAACGCAAACTTCGCGAAAAGGCTAGACCGCATGCCGCTAACAAAATTATGATAGTCATTTATGTCGTTAATGAGCGGTTACATAAATAACAGTGTTTAAAAAAAAGTGTCGGCTCGGCTTTTGAACGTGGCAAGCGTGCCGCCGTGCGTGTTTGTAGGTATGACGTTGACCCCTGATGCGAACTCTATTAAATCAGCTGATAGGATAGTTTTTCTAGTATAGTTCACATTGCGATTTTTTGTGTAATTAACGAATTAATTAATTTTTACTAATAATCTTATTGGGTTATAAAAGTATAGCAATTATGAACGGTCTAAAGTGAGAAAAACTGCATATTATTTTTTTTTAATCGGGAAAAAGTCGACGCAAAATTCCACCACTGAGGGGTTCAGAATCATGCACTGGATCCATGGTACTCGTTTGTGCGTCGATGTCAGATACACCCTTTATAGGACATAGGTGATTTTAGAATAAAATATATGCGTATAGTTAATTTCATATTTACTTAGGTAATGAATATCGTGATGTACGTACAATGTTATATAAATCTAACTGCAAGAATATACAAACAAACATTCCACTCTACGATACATTTTAATAAAATTATTGATTATTATCATCATCACGAAGGCATTCGATGCTTATTTCTACATACCCATCTAGTAATCAAAACGATTTTCCTCATATTTATATAACTTATTTCTAAGGACGTAGTAAACATGGCAGATTAATTGCAGTTAATCTTAATACTGTCATTTTAAAATAATTTCTGTGAATAATCATAAGATTTATTGGTGTTTTACGATAGAATGTCGAAACCTCTTGATTGGAGATGATTTTAAATCTTTTATAATCGTTGGTTATGATTCCTGGCAGTGAATAGCATCGACAAACATTTCGAAGAGGTATGATTAGGATTTATGAACAAAATGGACAACCTATGAGGTGAATTGACAGCTGACTTCACCTAACACAATTTTCAACTACAACAATTGAGAATGGCCTAGAAAAATATGGCGATACGATTTGGAGGAGTAACGTAAGGGCTGGTTCATCACGTCAAATCATCGTCGAAGCGGAAAAAGAATTAGAGAAGCCTTTTCCCAGCAGTGGACCAATAAAGGCAATCTATTGGCCATATTATCTGGGAAAGTAGTAATAACTCAGGTTGTTATCGACCGTAGAAAAAGGTCGAGAGACTGGGAGATAATCGCAATAAAGATGTGTTTTTTTATAAAACAATAATAATCACGTTGTTATTAAAAGAATTTATTTTCGTTTTCCTGTAATAATCTTTGTTTTGAGAGCAGTGGTGTACCGGTGGTAACGGCCGCAATTAACAAGTTGTAGGTCATAGGTTTGAACCAGGACCAGCGAGATACTTTAAGTCAATTATTTCATCACCACTGCTATCAAAACGGTGAAGGAAAACATTGCGAGGAAATCGACACGTCGGGTCGTAAACCAAAACTTCGAAGACTTGTGACATCTACCAAGCCACACGGCGCCGTGTGGTGGATTACGGCCCACACCCTTTGAAATAGAGGAGGCCGTTCTTCCAAACCGCAGTATACCGACCGATATAACCGATATATTCCGACGCGCAGTATAAAAAATAAATTTTGAATATGGCCGTCATTCTTTGGGGAGGCAAACAAGAAAATAAACTAACATATCGAATGAAAACCCTCTTAGTATAGGGTCTTAAAGATTTTAATTTATAATTTAAGAATAAATACTTATTCAATTATTTATTTTAAAATTATTAAATAAAATCCTTGAGTAATTAAAAGAAGTAAAGATGTTATTTTATAATTAAAAAAATAATACTTATTCAAGCATTTTTTTTTTAATTATAAAATAAAATATTTGAGTAATTTGAATCTTTTTTTACAAACCTCTGCTCTCAGAAACTATTGAGCCTACATTTTTGGGAAACCATAGGAACACCTACAAAAAGTCTATGATGTCAAAAAAGCATTATAAATTTAAATATTGGACTTGCATTTCCAGTTGGAACGTATAGGAGGACAGGCGTTTCATCAAAAATTGGGTGCATACGTACACTTGCTTAACCAGACCTGGATCCCAGGCGTGACGTTATGTTTAAGCACTTACAACTATCGCAAACACCAATTCTTGGTCGTCTAAAACTTCGTTGTTGATCGGGTTCCCACTCGATATGTTGGCCAGCACCAGCAGGTTCAGCAAGACTAGGTACCGGATCATCTTCTGAAACCAAAAGTAAAAGGAGCATAAAGCTATTGTTGTAGTCTGTTGTCTTTTGAATGTCTCCTCCATAGAAAAGGAAGGATTCTCCGACCAGGCGGGTGTTGAGTCAGGACATGTGCCCCAACGATTGACATTGGGATGTTGAATATGTTATTTTTACTATATACTAAACCTGAACATAGTTTGTTCAGAATAAGCAACTGAATCGAATCCAATAATTTTTACAACCATGTTATATTTTTTTCTAAATACATTTAGATATTGTTGCAGTGTGGCTACCGAGCACATACAGCTGACGGTAAATTATAGTACTAGGTGCACAGTGAGACAGGTACCCCCGCCCTGCCGCTTCAGTCGAGCGGGCGAGCGGTGCGTTGGCCATATTTTTGTTGGGACAACCAAGTAGAATAGCAAGCTTATAACTTTATGGATTTTCATGATATCTTTTTTAAATTTTGTACATAGATTATTTACTTAAAAATACTGGACACGTGTTTCGGGTTTCGCATAAACAAAAAATAACGTTCTATTTATGCTAAGTGCACGGTTCTGCTTGCGAGATGCAGATCTGTGTGACGTCAGTATGACGCGTTGTTCACATGTGGCGTTTGTATGTAGATACAGTCTTTTGGTACACCAGTTTTTTGGTATGCTGATATACACCCACTGGTTGTTTGATATGCAGCAATTGTGTTCAGTCCAATTCCATTTTAACAACCCAACCAATTGTTTCCTCTTAAGCGACATCGCGGCAGACCCAGATGGGTATGGCGGGATGAGATGGACTCCTTCAAGAAGAACTGGTGCACAGAGGCTTTAAATAGAGAAAAGTGGAAGGAGAGTAGAGAGACCTTCGTAAAGGAATGGAAGCAGAGGAGTGTGACATCACGGACTTTTAATATTTTGAAATAATAATATACAAAGTTATTTTTTCTTTATACAAAACTTGAAAATTGTTTGATCAGAATAAGCAACTGAATCGAATACAATATTTTTTACACCATGTTCTATTTTATTTACACCATGTTCTATTTTTTTCCAAATACATTTAGATATTGTTGCAGTGTGGTTACCGAGCGCACTACTAGTTGACGGTAGGTAGACCATATTTTTGTTAGGACAACCAGGTACCATAACAAGCTCATAACTTTGTGGTTTTTCATGATATCTTTTTGAAATTTTGTACATAGATTCTTTACTTAAAAAAACTGGACACGTGTGTTGGGTTTCGCTTCAATAAAAAATAATGTTGTGAGTCCACTCCTGGATAGGTATAAGTGGAAAAATCAAAATAAAAATAACTTACTATTTGGTAAACTGTTTTGTCATTATTTCACTTAACACATTGTTATGTTATTATTTATATATATTAGGTGTATAAGTAAATTTACTCTAAACTAAAATAAACTGTTATCTTATCAGAGACACTTTGACACACGCTGACAGCATGATAGTTTTTTTTTTGTATATAAACAAGAGCAAATCGGTCGATAACAAAATTGGCTAGCAATTTGAAATCGACCGAGGATGTCGGCCATAAGGCTCGGCACAAATGGGCCACCGACCACAGTCTCTGCTGTCTGTCGCGCTACCGCCACATTTCTTAAAGTGTCAGAAGCGAGCGACAGCTACCGGTGTTTGGAAGCCGCCACATTTTATAACCCGCTCGTTCTAGATTTGAATGGATTTCCGATATGAATATATCAACATCCATTGAGACGTCGTGCTTCATAATGGTACGCGTGCGATACGTAGCATTTCGGACGGTTAATTGCGCGGGGGTGGAGCAATGCGTCAGTGGCTGGGGCGTTTTGTGTGGCACGTACTGACCACTAGTGGCGAGTCGCGGGCGCTACTGTAGCGAGTGACCGCCACCGGATACACGTGTGTGGCGCGTCTATACAAAATATATTAAAAAGTGTGTTAAGTCGCCGTCGCTGGCCACTGGTGGCTGTGTTTGGTGGCTCATTTGCGCCGAGCTTTAGTATACCGCGGTATTTTTAACCGGTAAGAGTAATCATACTTATAAATGACTCTAAGCGGCTAAAACCACCGCGGAAGCGGGGCCTTTATCACCCCCACGACAGACTGTTACTAGATGGATTTACACCAAGACATAAACATTGGCAGACACGCAGAGACTACACTGCGTATATGTACCGATGACAGAAAGTCAAGCTGCCTGAAACTGTCAAATCGTTTGGAAATCCAAACGATATTAAGCCTTAATCCTTTAGCGGTAAAGATGACAATCTAAAAAAGAAAAGCTTGATGTGCAAAATAATCGTAATGTCATCTAGGCGAATATCTATGTAAAAAAAGGAAAAAATAATTAGGTAAAAGGTATTTTTGACAGACGCCACCCCCCAAGATGGAGGGGGAAGTATTTATACCGAGAAATAAAAAAAAAAGTTGGCATTCTGTAGTCTCTGCGTTTATGTACATTTGACACAATTGCTCCTCGGGCATTTCTAATTTTAAGATCATTCTGAATGTTATTAACCTGATGAGAATTGTCCTCTGGTACGGCGAAGTGATCACAGAAGTAAGGCCGTGACAGAGTGGGGTTCAACGATGACGAGATGTCATTCGTCCGGCGGCGAAATGGACGGCCGACATTGTTGCCTAGCCTAGCATAGGCGCGTGGGGATTCGCAAAAAAAAAATTCATAGTCCTCAACACTAGAGTGAATAGGTTTTTAATAAACTAGTGCGCTTTACCATTAACGATATTTTTTTATTTATGTTTATTCATTACAGGTTTGTTCGTTTTGTACCATTAAACCAGAAATGGTTTGTATCGGTACTCACATTGGCTATAATAACTCTTAATACAGCATAACTTATTTTGTATTAATTATTAATGTACCCACACCATTTTTTTTCTCCTTATTAATAATCCCCCTCACTCATAAACGCCCCCAAAGCCAACCAGCGATCAGCGACTCTCCAAACACAAACCTCGACGTCCTAACGTCACCCAACTCAAATCATTCCCTATGAATAAACACCACAGTGTTTAAGGGGTTCATTCACAAACGATAACCAAACCTAAGTGACGTCAAAAGGCCAAAAATGTATGCTCAAAGATCCGCCAAGAACCAGCTAACTCCAAGCAGCGTCCACGAATAAGTTGGTATATAACCAAATAACGTAGGTACACAAAGAACTATACTTTCACAAAACATAGTAAAAAAGGGTTAAAAGGGTAAATTAAAAACAAAAATGTAAAAATAAATAATTTGTACAGTTGTAAACATCCATCCAGTAAGTGAACTGAATCACATGCATGTTTTGAACCTATGTTGCTCGCTCCTGGGCTGCTAATTAAAAAGATCTTTTTTTTTTAGTGTACCCGCGGGATTGCGGTCAAGCGCTAGTTTAAAATTTATAAAAAAGAAAAAAAGACCCAGTAGTGGGTTAAATTGAGCTGTAGAAGAAGCTGAAAGGAAGTGGTGAAAGGCAGGCATTTTTGGACGACTGTCTTAAACAAATTTGCTGTTCGAAAAATCCTGATTTTTAGCCTAATTTGAACAAAATGACTTTTGAATTGATTTTAATGATGAACATAAGATAAAAGTCTGGATACTTCAAATATTTCTGTTGCTTCTATAATAATCTCAACCGACTCAACTGTCCCTAATGAGACACTCTTATTTTTTATGTCACTGAACTTATTCAGCTTGTTTAAGACGTCTTCACTAGTTATCGTAGGATGACCTATTGTTACCAACCTCTCAAGAAAGACATACGATTATAAATAGTAAGATCTTATTTAACTTTATCAGACCTGTCTGACATTTGGTTGACATTTGTAGAGAGAAATGACAAAAATATACAAAGATATTTAACCTAGTAATTATTGTTGTGATTAAGACCGAAATAAGAGATAAGGAGGTATTTTCATAAATGATGAATCAAGTTAAGTGACGAAAATGTGGAGTTAATTGCAACGTTAATAAATACAGATTATGGGAAGGTAGAGTTATTAAAAAATGTGTTTCTTCTTCTGTAGCCTATAGAGTCCACAGCTGGACAAAGGCCTTCCCAAAGGATTTCCACAATGACCGGTCTTGTGCTGCCCGCATCCATCGGCTTCCCGCGACCTTCACCAGGTCATCGGTCCACCTTGTTGGGGGCCTGCCTATGCTGCGTTTTCCAGTACGTGGTCGCCACTCCAGAACCTTACGATGTTTATGTAGATAAAACTCTCTTGTTATCAAGATTATCAAGTAATGTTTATGATGAGTGAATGGGTGATCATCTTCATATACCATGACTTCTCCCATACTTCATATCCTTACCTCGGAAACCACGATAAGCCATTGGATCCGGCAGTATTCGTGTATCTTTGTCATTACAGATCGTCAGTAGACCGAATGTCTGATTGATAGACTTTTAGACTCACTGGGAGTGGAGGTAGGATAGAGAGTCTCTTCTTATACATAAAATAGGTACTGATATTCAGAAGCATTCTGTTAGACTGGAAAGCGATCTAACACTGTTGAGAATAGACAAGGCAAGGATGATGACTTTTTTTTTGTTTCGCCGTAGAAATCCTTACATCGTGGGGGTGACAGAGAAATACTTTTATCGGCTAAAACCAAAGTGCTGTTCCACCTCTATCTATGGCCAGTAGTCTGGATCTTCATTATCATCACCATCATCATCAACATTTTTATCGTCCCACTGCTGGGCACAGAGAAGAATTGAGCGTAATTACCATTTCGCGGGTGGGAGCAGAGTCGTTTAAGTGTGCCATGACCTTTACTCGCCGAATCACGTAACTGACTCATGCGCAGACCTAAGAAGCGCCTCAATCAACTGAACTTTAGATTATTATGAACATGTACTTATCTTTCTTCTTAAATAATTTTAATACGGACACGTGCGGTCAAGATGGATGAACCGAAGATATTGAATGACCTTTCCGTGACGTTAGCTGAAGCAAAAACGTTCAATAATGCCGAGATCGTCTGTTTTATGTGCATGTAGATTGTGTATTTAATGTTTACTAAAGAATTGAAGTAGGTATAATATTTACATGTCTTAAAAGCTAAAATTTTCAATTATTAATAACTAGCTGCGCGCTGCGGTTTCACCTGCGTAGGGTTTGATATTTTTTTATATGCGCGGAGCGGATTGTCCTAAAAGCTTAATATATTACCTCTACTTATTTATCAAGTATTAGCGGCCGCATGCGACTTCGTTCGCGTGGAGTTAGTTATGCTCCGCTCCTATTGGT
This sequence comes from Sesamia inferens, assembly GCA_037179545.1. Taxonomy (NCBI): domain Eukaryota; kingdom Metazoa; phylum Arthropoda; class Insecta; order Lepidoptera; family Noctuidae; genus Sesamia; species Sesamia inferens. The sequence continues at coordinate 5,309,321 of CM073935.1, read as the reverse complement.
CGCAGCGTGATTTTATATAGCCTAGAGCCTTTCTGGTTTAATGGGCTATCCAACGCAAAACAAATTTTTCAAATAGAACCAGTAGTTCCTGGGATTAGCGCGTTCAAACAAACAAACAATCAAACAAACAAACTCTTCAGCTATATATATTAGTATAGTATTAGATTTAGAAAGGACATGTCCTTGGCCCTTTCAAACTGGAATATAGCAATGCTATTTAGTAGGAGATATACCTATGAAGTGATGTTCGTTTTTTAATTTTCGAAGCATCACGCTGAGGTAGGAGCCCTTTGGCCTTGTGTAGAACTTTCAGAGAATTTTTTTTGTTACTCTTTTATATAACTCGTGTTTTTTTATATTATTTTTGACTATAAGTATTTAGTAGTAGCTATCATGATATTTCTGGAAGAATCACAATTATTATTTTTTTCTTTGGAGGAGCAGAACAAAGAGCTCTAACAATACAGCCTTTATTTACTGATAGACGAAAACGGATTACCATTATGAACATTTGCCTAGCCTTTTCTAACTGTGGTTAGACAAGAGTCTAACCGGATGAAGGTGAATTTTGCACGCATAGAATGCCCTAAGACTCCTACTTGTCATTTCTATTAATCTCCTTTGTGTTGACAAGAATTGATATCCGTGCTAAATCACTTATTAATTGCGACAGCTATTAATGGTATTTATTTGCTGCTAATGAGTCTCCTCGTAGCTTTGATGTGTTGTGATCTCATCATATGCATGAAAGATAACCTTTTCGATACTTAAGCCCAGGTCAGCAAAGACACGTTTTCCCCTCATTGGATTTTCAGCGCACTGCTTCACGCTGAAAGTTGAAAATCCAATAATGGTGTCGTTTCTCTTGTTTGGCTACTAAGCTAAAGTTTTTTAAGTTCAATCCATCTTTCTCTTTCTAATTCATTTAGAAAAGGACGGAGGATTTATTAGTTCAGTCCTGTCAAATTTAAATATTTCATTGACAAATTAGATGTGATTAAAAACATCTTCTTTTTCTTCAGTACCCTAATTGCATAACATCCTATTACTATTAGTTGCGATCATTTCGAAGCAAATTGCCTATCCATCGCTTCATTTGTTCGAAAATGTGTCTGCTCAAAAATGTAAATAACGCAATGAATGGTGTTTAACTGTCAAAATGAAACCCATTGCTACGATAGAGTTTTACACAATTACCCTGAAGGCTATAGATGTCCACTGCCGCACAAAGGCCTTCCCCAAGGCTTTCCACAATGACCGGTCTAGTGCTTGTCGCAATTCCGCATCCATCGGTTTCCCGCGACCTTCACCAGGTCATCGGTTCACCTTGTTGGGAAGGAGGCTCCATGTGGAGGGTACGCTGCGTCTTCCGGTACGTGGCTGCCACTCCAGAACCTTACAGCTCCATCGGCCATTGGTTCTACGTGCAATGAGCTCCGCCCACTGCCACAGAAGTTTAGCTAGTCGAAGAGCTATGTCGGTGACTTTAATTCCTCTGCGGATCTCTGGTTAAAAACATTGCTACTGTTTTTTTAAATTTACTTCTACTTCTTTCGGTGACTCTTTTGGTAGGATTGAACTAATCACCTTAGTGTCCTTTTCTTAATGAAATAGAAAGAAAAACATACACTGAATTAAAATTGAATTTAGTTTGAGAGCAAGGGAATGAAAATTTTAGGATGCGCTCGCATTTTAACAACGAGAGTTAGACATTTTGTGCGTTATAACATGCCGCTTGTATATTTATCATCCGCGCTGACGTGAATGTAGAGTGACTAGTTCAGTTATCTGATCAGGAAGCGGATGCTGCTAGGAAGTGATTTGCCCTGTAAAGAAAGACGTACTTATTTTTTAGATAACACTATCTCTTCATTAGCTCGTGTAGCTCCGCAAACGTGATGAGTATTATTTCTCGGTGGTAGGCCATAACATCGGCTGCCGGCAGAAGTTACCACCCACCAGACAAAGTCTTGCCGCCAAACGATTTGTCGTATTCCGTACGGAGGACGGGTCTGAGCACGATGCGCCGAATGTTGTTGTGTCGGGAGTTTGGTCGTGGAGAGTCTCCAGATCAATCTCTCATTGGCGCAGCATCATTGGCCATGTTGTTGGGTTTAACATTGCATTACCTCGCTAAATTGCCGTCTTCCTTCCTATTCACTCAGTTTTTTGAGTGAATAGAGTCTTACTAAACTAGCGCGCTTTATCATCAATGATTGTATCACTGCTTTCTATCAGGCGAGATTGTGGTCAAGCACTAGTTTACAAAAATATATAAAAAAAAGTTGAAATGACAACACTTTCCAAGGTCACTTTACTTAAGGTTGAAGGGAAAGTTGGTTTCAGAATGGCATTTCTACACAAAAATGCGACTTTGTATTGTGTGTAACCATCTCTGACGTGACCCCGATAAAAGTAACTTCTTCATTACATACCAGCTCATAAAAATCTCAATGACCTTACTATAAAATACCTATAAAATCGCAATATTTTTATTATTTATTGACATATTTATGTATTAACGAACGTATCTAGTTCTGAGCTGTTTTAATCAGCTTTGTGCACATTATGTAGGTCTGTTTGTCTTGTATTTTAAGATAACAGCATTCGTAGCTTGCTCTAGTAGTAATTAGAAGCAATGAGAATTACGATTTTACGAATAATATCTAGTATACAGGGCTAGGCGTGTTCTAGATGTCGCAGTCCAATAAGGTGGACTGACCAAATTCGTTCATCTCTGGACACCAGCCTGCATAATGCTATACTCGTGGTCAGGGTCGTAAAGGAGAAGATAATTCCACAGGGACTTCACCCTCAGTAATGAGGAGATCGACTTGAGGAGGATATATATATATACTCCATACAGGGCAAAGGTATCCCACTGCGGGGACACAGGCTCTCTGTAACAGGGAGTGAGGCACGATCTTCTGATCGCCCCACGCGGATTAGTAGATGTCACATGTCTAAGAATTTTGTAATAATATAATATTTCACACAACGTAAGTAAAGCTTGAGTGGGTACGAACCTACAACCGCGAAATACAACTCGTATTTCGCGGTTGATCAGAATGGGCCACCATTGATCTAATAAAAACTTAACTTAAAAACGATATATTAAGACAAAATTTTACAAAAAGGGGTATTATAAAATCACAGATTACTGAGTAATCGCAGATTACTTAGAAGACAATAAAGCTTGGGACTGAGCTGCTCGCTCTGCTAAGCAATGTCATTAAGCAATATGCGTAATTATGCTACAATTATGACATTTTAAACACTGTTTTTGGTAAATCACGTAAATTATTGCAAAGATTTTCATTTTTAATGTCTGGACTTGAAAAAAGACGATGATCCCTGAGTTTGTTTCGGTGTTTCTTTTCAGAGGTAGTCAGTTAGGAAATGCCGGCTCCATCTGGTTTAAAAAAATATGACGTGTAAAAGTTATCAGTGATCCTACTTGCAAATAAACGATTTCATTTCATTTCGATACAAAGTGAAAAGTCACTATTTTCGGAAAACGGTGGGAAATCAAAAACGAATATACACACATGTCATGGTCATGGTGTCATTGGTTTTTGTATTTTTAGTTTTGCGACCGACTCTCGAAATTATATTATTAAGTAATGACAAACTTACAAATGCACTAGTCGCCAATACGATTTTTGAAAGCTCCCCTTGATCTCTCTGGTTTTTCATAATAAAATCCTAAATTCCTTATTATAGGACCATCTTGAAAATATCTTCTTTCGAACAAAAAAAGAAACATCAAAATCGGTTTATAACCGACGAAGTTATCCGCGAACAAACATAAAAAAGCATACTAAAGGGTGTCTCTGACATCGACGCACAAACGAGTACCATGGATCCAGTACATGATTCTGAACCCCCAGTGGTGGAATTTTTCGTCGGTATTTTCCTGATTTAAAAAAAAATGTCATCATACCCACAAACACGCGCGGCGGCACGCTTGCAACGTTCAAAGGCCGAGCCGACACATTTTTTTAAACACTGATTTCTGTAACCGCTCATTAACGATATAAATGACTATCATAATTTTATTAGTGGCATGCGGTCTAGCCTTTTTGCGAAGTTTGCGTTACGATGTCAGATACACCCTGTATATGTACGGTCGAACTGAATAACCTCTTTCTATTGAAGTCGATTACAAATGCCTTATGGTTCTGATTCTTACCATTACCAACCTTGATCAAACCTGACACAAATGGTTCATGGTTAAGTAAAAGTCCAACGATAACATTTACTGTTAATATCAGATTACGGACATTATCTCAAGTCACAGAAACCTTGGAAAGGGCAGCTTCTGATTACAACTTCTGACCTTTGCTAGCGTTTTTGATTTTGACAAGTAAGGCCCGTCCACAACTACTTTAGCGACTTGTTATAAACTGCATTCACAGTAAGTAAGTAGCAAAAATCAATGATCGTCGTCTTTTTTCAAGTCCAGACATAAAAAATTAAACTGCTTACAATAATTTACGTGATTTATAACAAACATAATGATTAAAATATCATAATTACGCATATTTCTTAATATTGCTTAAGGTCGCGGGAAACCGCTGAATGCGGGAGGCGCAGGACCGGTCGTCGTGGAGAACCTTGGGGGAGGCCTATGTCCAGCAGTGGACGTCTTTCGTCTGAAATGATGATGATGATGATGAATTAGCAAAAATGCCTAGTATACTTATAGTGTACACATTATTGTTTACTAGTATACAGATTGATATTAAATTCCAAATTTCAATGTAGGTAATTTTGCAATTTCATATCAATCTGTATACTCCTTTTTGGGATTCCGTACCTAAAAGGTAAAGTGAAACCCTATTCATGAGACTTTGTTGTCCGTCTGTCCGTCCGTCCGTCTGTCACTCATGAACCATAATATCTAGATAGTTGAAATTTTCAGAGATTATGTATTTCTGTTGCCGCCATAACAACAAATAAAATATTAAGGGGGGCTCCCATATAACAAGCGTGATTTTTTTTTCCGTTTTTATTGCTCCATATTAATAACGGAAATAGTTACGACGCTTGAAATGTTCACAGAATATTTGGTTATATATTAAAAGTAAAAATAAATAATTAAATTATAATAAAATAAATATTGAAGGAGAGCTCCCATTCAACGTGATTTTTTTTGCCGTTTTTTGATGCATATTAATAACGGAAATAGAAACATTTTTTTTTCGTTATTATAGATAATGGGACGGAACCCTTCTTTCGCGAGTCTGAATCGCACTTGGCCGGTTTTATTATACAACTTAATGCAGTCAACCGAGACTGGTTCTTGTTGACCAAGAACTGCAATTCCGGATATCTCTGTGCCATGTATCTTGTTTGATGTAACGTGAACTTAGTAAGGATTTGAAAACTTCTTTTTGCGTTGGATAGCTCATTAATCCAGGAAGGCTTTAGGCTATATAACATCACGCTGCGTCCAATAGAAGCGGAGCATAACTATCTTCACGCGAACGAAGTCGCTGGCGGCTGCTAGTAATAATACACACATCAAAAGTGTCTTGGGATCAAGCATTTTTATGCGGATTTCTTGAGATTGAGATGTGGCTTTGTAATTTTTCTGATGAGTCTCGTTTTGGTATGAGACCGGATACAAGACGTATACGACACTGGAGAACCCCTGGACGCCAACAGCGATTAAAATCCTGCCAGGAAGTCCATCCTTATAGTGGTGGAACCATCATGGTATGGGCGGGTATTTGGATCGGCGGAAGAACTGAGTTGATTTGGATCAGAGGCAACCTCAACGCTCAAATTTATGCTGAGACGATTGTATCAGACGTCATCGTTCCTCTACAAGTGCAAATCGGTCCCTTATTTCAGTTAATGCATGATAATGCACGACCGCACACCGCAAGAGTTGTAAGACAGACTCTCGCCGCAGCTAACATCAATGTCCTGCCCTGGCCTGCTCAGTCGCCAGACTTGAACCCGATTGAGCATGCATGGGATATGCTACAGAGAAGAGCTCTGCCGAATATGGAGGGTGTCCAGTCGCAAGAAGACCTTTTTTTGTTGTTGCAACGAACATGGGCGGCCATTCCACAGCGTGATTTGGATGAACTCATTTTGAGTATGCCAAACCGATGTTCTTGTGTTGTTAGTGTTTGCGGTAGAAACACGGATTATTAATTGTTTAAGTTACCCAATAAAATTTTAGAGAAAACTGTTATTTCAGTCTTTTTTTCGAACTTTTGTGTTAGTGGTTCAAATGTCAAATATCCCTTTATTAGGAAAATGGCAAATTTCTTTATTAATGCAAAGGTGACTTGATTTATCGTTACTGTGACAAACGAAAACACTTTATTTGATGAATCCTTAAAGAAAATTTTAATTAATATCAATCAGGAGAAAAGTTATTGCAAAAATATATGTTGATCCCTAGACACTTTTGATGTGTGTATATGCGGACAAATCACACAGATTGAGCTAGCCCCAAAGTAAGTTCGAGACTTGTGTTATGGGATACTAACTCAACGATACTATATTTATAATAGATACATATATAGATAAACATCCAAGACCCATGCCAATATGGAAAAGATCGTTTTCTATCATGACCTGGCCGGGCCTTCCACGTCGCAGGCAGGCGTGTTGACCGCTGCGCCACGGATGACGACATTGATTGATAATTATCATTAAAACAGTGTCCATTTATTTTAATGCAGTTATAAATTAATGGGGAGTTTAAGAGCTATATTATTATACGATATTTTATAATTATAATTGATTGTTAATTAATTATCTATGTTGTTATCGTTAGGAAATCTCATTTTGTTATAACATGGGCTATAAAACTGTATTGTTAAAAAATCAAGGTTATTTTATTTAAATTAATTATGTTGATTTTTTTTAACTATGCCTTCTAACACTTTACTTACACACCTATTTTCTGTTCTTGTTTTTAACAAACTATTGTCTACATTTCTATTTTACTTTTCCTTTCGCAGGTCCGCTGGAAGAAATTTCTTAAGAAATAAGAAACCCCTTTGTACTCAAATTTTAATTTTGTCATATACCTAGTTATTTTATTGTATGTACATAAGTAATAAAATAAATAAATAACATTAACTATGAACATCTACGTGAAGTTATGGAGTTACTTATAAAATGTAATTTTTACTTTATACTAAACTTGAATATAGTTTGTTCAGAATAAGCAACTGAATCGATTCCAATCATTTTTACACCATGTTATATTTTCCCAAATAAATTTAGAAAATGTTGTACTGCGGTACCGAGCGCACACAGCTGACGCTAGGAGCACAGTCAGACAGGGCCACCCCGCACCGCGCCGCTTCAGGCGCGGTCGGGCGCGCGGTGCATTGACCATATTTTTGTTGGGACAACTAAGTAAGATAACAAGCTCATAACCTTGTGGTTTTATGATATTTTTTGAAATTTTGTACATAGATTCTTTACTTAAAAATACTGGACACGTGATTCGGCTTCGTATAAACAAAAAACGACGTTGTATACAACACACAGGACAGCCTCCGTGGCGTAGCGGTAGCGAACGCGGCCGCTGCGCAAGGAGGCGTGGGTTCGATCCCCGCGCAATGCAAATATTTGTATGCATGAATATGAATATTTGCACTGGTCTGGCCGTGCCTCGGAAAGCACGTTAAGCCGTTGGTCCCGGTTGCCATACGAACATCTAATGGCAGTCGTTACGGGTTGTTTGAGCCCTCAAAAGTCCTACAATTGGTCTAACTGCAATGCTTCGATATCGCCTTCGGGTTGTGGAGGTCAGACGGCAGTCGCTTCATGGAAAATATCGAAGTTTTGCCAAAATGAGCAGTTTCAACTTCAGCTTTGGAGTGTAGGGTCCGCTTGCTGAAAAGTTTCGGATACGGCTGGGATTAACGCTGAAATGAAGATGATGAATGTTGTATGCAAAATAATGTTATAACACTTCGCGTAACACATGATATATCACGATCTGAATCATTTTGAAGGATTTTGCTAATCAATTGCTTTTTTTTATAATTTTAAACTAGTGCTTGGCCGCAATCTCGAAAGCAGTGATGCAATCGTTGACAGGAAAGCGGGCTAGTTTATTAAGAGCCTATTCTTTCAAAACAACTGAGTGACTGGGAAGAAAGACAGCAGTTGCGCGAGATGATGCAATGTTAAACACAATAACACGACCAACGATACTGCACCAGAGGGAGATTGATCTGGAGAACCTCCACGACCAAACTCCCGACACAACAACATTTGGCGCATCGTATCCGGCACACATCGCAACTGAACATATGCGTAACATACATATATATGTAATAAAATAATATTTTATTGTTTATTAACTATCATTGAAAGTTGGTAGAGGGCGCATCATTCGGGAGACGTGTGATTCAATGGCGGATAAGATTATCTTGTGTGTTTTTATTGGTATAAAAACTTATAAAGTTAGATAAAGAAAATAATTGAGGAGACGATATTAGTGAACTTTAAACGTCGTTTCTTTGTATTTTCAGCTAAGAAGTGTGTGCGGAAATTAGCGAAATTTAAATAAAAAGGCAGAGGGCACGCGTAACGTGTATGAGATTTTTATTCAATGTGTGTAAGACATATCAGTGTAGCAGGTACAAAAAAAAAAACAATTAATAGTACGGAACACTTGAAGCTACGAATAATGAAACAGGCGCTTCAACATGCCCCCGGGCGTTGAAAGTCGTGCTTTCAACCAGACTTCGATTCTGAATAAACAGGTAATGGGCATATTCTATTGAAGGCCCTCCGGATGACTCCAGTAGAGGTCTTGATATCTGCGACACGGGCAATTCCATCAGTACCTGGATGCACAGCGATGACTCTTCCTAGTCTCCACTTTAGAGGTGGAAGATTCTCCTCCTTGATGACTACCAGGGCATTCAGCTCTAAGCCATTCTTGCAAGAACGCCACTTTGTCCGTTGCTGTAATTCGGCAATATACTCCTTAGTCCATCTAGTCCAGAAGTGTTGGCGAAGTTGCTCAATACGTTGAAAACGACTAAGATGGGTGGCAGTTTGCTCTTCACAATTCTTCTGTGGCAACGAAGTGAGTGACCGACCGATGAGGAAATGACCAGGAGTCAATGGAGTACAATCGGCAGGGTCTGAAGACAGCGGCGTTAGTGGGCGTGAATTTAAGATTGCCTCTATTTGGACTAACGTGGTGTTAAGTTCCTCAAAAGTTAAGTTACATTGTCCCAACACTCGCTTTAGGTGATATTTTACTGATTTGACACCCGCCTCCCAGAGACCGCCAAAATGTGGAGTGTACGCGGGAATAAAATGAAATTTGATTCCATCATTAGCTATGCCTTCACTTAATGCATCAGAATTATCTTTTAAAAACTTAGATAGCTCGTTATACGCACCAACAAATGAGGTACCGTTGTCGGAGTATATGTGAACTGGCTTACCCCTTCGTGCAATGAACCGATACAAGGCTAATAAATAATTGTGGGTTGTCAAGTCACTCACAAGCTCCAAATGCACAGCCTTTGTGGTAAAACAGATAAAAATTGCTATGTACACCTTGACGAGTCTACATCCACGACCTTGGCGACTAGCGCTCATAATAGGGCCCGCATAATCAACACCGGTACATTCAAACGGATACCCCCCTGGAAGAAGGCGCTGCCGTGGCAGGTTACCCATCAAAGGAGCAACAACCTTGCCCTGCATACGTTTGCACAAAACGCATCTATGGTAACATGCTTTAGCTAAGTTACGTCCTCCTATAGGCCAATAGGTTTCTCTAATGGATGCTAACAACAGTTGTGGGCCTGCGTGCATTAATCTTTTATGTTCAAAATCAAATAATAATTTAGTAAAAGTATGAGTGGACTGTAAAATTATAGGGTGTCGTTTATTATGTGTAAAATCTGAATTATCGAGACGTCCTCCGACACGCATCAGATTATTTTCATCTAAATAGATATTAAATTTTAACAGGACGCTCCTTTTCGGTAAACTGTGTTTATTTAGAAGTAATTTATATTCAGGAAATGATTCTTGCTGACTCTGACAGATTAAAACGTTTAATGCTTTCTTCAATTCGTCATCAGATAGGAATTTTTCGTGTGACGATTGGTATTTACACATATTAATGAATCGCAATACATATGCCATGGAACGTAAAAGTCTTAAATAATTCGAAAAACGATTAAAATCTATAATTAATGCCTCATCGTTAGTATCAAGGACAACATTTAAAGTGACATCATTTCGAGTTTCAGGGAGTAAGCTTAAGTCTAAATATTTGACTTGCGAAGGCCAACTACTTGAGTCTTGTTGGAGAAACTCAGGACCAGACCACCATCGTGTTACATTGCGTACAAATGGCTGAAGTTTCGAAGGCAATATTTGTAGCCAATGTAACACGATGGTGGAGTCAGTCCAACAAAACACGCGTGAGAACTTTAGACGAAGTGAGTTTGACACCTTCTCATACAGACGAGCTCCCACTACAGCGTCACACAACTCCAATCTTGGAATCGTAGTAGGTTTAATTGGCGCCACACGACTTTTGGCTATGAGTAATCGAACGATACATTCACCTGCCTCACTAATACTACGAACGTAAGCGCACGCACCGTATGCGCGCTCAGATGCATCATTAAATATATGCAGTTCCAATTCCTTGTATGAATGACTGACAACAATTCGAGGAATACGAATTTCATTTAAAGAAGGCAAAGTTTTAACAATGGCCTGCCATTGTAATTTAACTTCAGGAGTCAGTGGATCATCCCATGATAATTTATCCAGCCACATTCTCTGTAGCAGCATTTTCATTGTGATTACACATGGTGACAACAGCCCCAAAGGATCGAAGATCTTTGCAATCACAGAAAGCAAATCACGTTTGGTGTCACTATTGCACGACACAGCTGAGTTTATGGCGAACACTAGTTCATCTGAACCTGCGTACCAACCTAGCCCGAGCAACTTGTCAGGCTCGCCAGAACCTATATTTAAATCAAGCGAAGATTTACCAACTTCAGACAATACTTGAGGTTCGTTAGATTTCCACTTACGCAATGCCATGCCAGCTGATGAAAGTACATTTGTGACTTCCTGACGGATAAACATAACCTCATCCAAATCATCACCGCCAGATAAAAGGTCATCAGCATAGAAATCGTGCTTTATTACCTCAGCAACCTTCTGATTTTTACAATCTAACCCTAGTTGATGAAGGCACCGAAAGGCTAAAAATGGTGCACTAGCTGTACCATAAGTGACGGTGTTTAATTTGTAAAATTGCACAGGATCAGATGCCTTACCTCGCCAAACTATCTGTTGCAGACATCTGTCAGACGAATGGACGACTATTTGTCTATACATCTTCTCTACGTCTGCCGAGAAGACAAACTTATGCTGTCTGAAACGAAGAAGAATAGACAACAGATCGTCCTGAATGGTAGGACCAACCATCTGTAAATCGTTTAATGAAACACCAGTTGAAGAAGGACAACTTGCGTTGAATACAACTCGAAGTTTCGTAGTGCTGCTATTTTCACGTAATACGCCGTGATGCGGAATAAAATATCCAGAAGGGCCTGAATCGGATTGTTTGCATTCAGTCATGTGACCTAGTAACTCATATTCAGACATGAATTCGTGATACATTTTACTAAAATCAGATTTCGTTTTCAACCTACGTTCTAACGACTGTAAGCAATGAGTGGCTTTATTTATTGAATCTCCCAAAATCGAAGGATCTTGTTTGAGAGGAATACGTACACAAAAACGACCATCAGGCAATCTGCTCGTATTATCGACAAAATGCTTTTCACATAACAACTCTTCCGGCGAGTAAAGAGAAGACTTCTTATTTACTTCTTCTAACTGCCAGAAGCGAGTCAGATCACTTCGAATTTTATCGAAATCGTTGTTAGTTGAAGATTTGACTTTAGCAAAGTTACATCTAATATTACTAGAATGCAATGCAACATAATTGCGACTGATTGGACCGGAGACGATCCAACCTAACCTGGTTTCACATAAAATTGGCTTACCAGTACCTAATTTAATTGTTTGTGACCCAATCAAGTCCCAGAAGATATCAGCACCGATTAGAATATCTACATCAGCGGGCTTGTAAAAAGTAGGGTCTGCTAAACAGATATGAGACGGAATGTTCAGAATAGATAAATTTACTTTACGACATGGCACATCACTAGTTATTGATGGTAAAACGAAACAATAAAGCTCAGAGCTGAAACTATTGTCTAATGACGTCATATTAATACGACACGTTTTACCTACGTGAGAAGTCACGTTATTAATGCCGAATATCGACCTGTCTATCTGCCTAGTCTTTAAATTTAACTGTCGACATAGTCTTTCCGTCACAAAAGATGATGTACTACCGCTGTCAAGAACTGCACGAACAACATGTTCTCGACCATTACGATCATGTAATTTAATTAATGCGGTTGACAATAACACATCATGACTCATACTACTGTGCGAAGATGTGACGTTGGCCGACAATGCGACATTGTTCATCTCAGACGTAGAAGTCGTCGAAGACGATGGTGGCGATAAGTTATCACACGAATTATTTGAAATATTATGACTATTTGCAATTGGTTTAAAATCAGCGACATGGATGAGGGTATTATGTTTACGTTTACACAGCTTGCAACCTACCTTTTTACAATGATTCGCAAAATGACCAGAACGAAAACAGTTATAACACACTCTAAAATTTGGCAACAATTTAATCCGTGCTTCGTTACTTAGTGTGAGAAACTGTGCACACTCACTCAAGTTATGGTCACCTTTGCATTTAGGACAGACCTTTGTACCTGACTCTGAACTTAAATTACCAGGTTGGACGGTAACCATAGACTTCAGCTTAGACCCTGACATATTAGCGGATTGAGGCTGGTTATTACGGGACAATTCCAAAGTTTCAATTATCTCAGCGCGCTCACGTATGAATTTAAGAAATGCATCGAAGGTAATCTTATCATCTTTGTCAATACGACCTTTGTACTCTTCCCACTCACGGAACGTTCTGCTATCCAACTTGCGAGTAATAATGTAAATTAAAACGGTATCCCAATACTTAACAGGCTCACCTAAGGTGTCTAATGCTCGTAAGTGTTTATTTATTTGATCAATTAAATTCTTTAAAGTAACGGAGGATTCCTTTGTAATGGTTTTCAAATTAAAAATAGCCGAAACATGGTTGTGAATTAATATTCGCTTATTATCATACCGCTCGCATAATATTTTCCATGCCACAGGGTAATTAGTAGCCGAAAACTCGATCGACTGGATTACCACGGCAGCGGATCCCTCCAAAGACGTTCGAAGGTAGTGGAATTTGTTGATCTCGTCTATAGCATCATTTGAATGAATGAGACTCGTAAAGGTGTCGTGAAACTCCAACCAGTTATTGTAAGATCCACTAAACTTTGGCAATTGGATTGTGGCTAACTTAACTGGCTTATAATTACCACCAAAATTACTTTTATCACTACAAACAGATTCATGATCTTTGTTAAAGTTATTTACCAATACCTGAGCCTTAGCCATTGATTTAAAATATAGGGACTCAAATTCAGTACGTTCTGAAAACTGTGCCTTGATATCATCAGCAATACACTCCAGACGTAACTGTACCTCATCATACTGTTGGCATAACAATTCCATCTTGCCTATACGCAGCTGTAATTCCGTTATATTGGAACTAGATAACTTTTTATCATGCAGCGAGTCCAGATAATTGACAAAAGCTGTTAATCGGCCTTTGAAGCTACCTCGCTTCTTTATTAACTCCTTTTCCTCGGTCATTCTGGGATTCGAGCGTAAATCTGGAATTTATACAATAAAGTTTAAGCAATAGTCTAACTACGTGTGTCTTATGATTCTATCTAAAGATGATACCTATATGAACACGGGCACTAATTAGTACCACCCACAATAAATAATGCAAATAGGTTACTCTTTTATAAAACTCAATAAACTAACAATTACTCGTATAAGTACAACAGAATAATAACAAAATAAAACAGTAATTACATTAACATAACAGTAACATTAACTAACAATATCTAACACTCTTAAATTAATTTGCTCCTAACTACCTACTACCTATGCAAAAATACATAACGTGATTAGTAATTACCTTGGCAAATACTGAGAAATTAAATCAATATAATGTAATATAACAATATTACTACGCTATTAAGTGTGATATCTAATTTAATTACTACAAATACACAATAAGGCCAATAAAACTATCACAATACAAATGGTAGGGTAAAACGAATACAAAATACACTAGGTAATTATAAAGACTAACCTTACGAATCCTTAATTGGCGTTATATACTACCTGATTGAGTGTTGGGTGAAGATATTATTAATACATTAGACTTAACACCGTTTTATTTTATGTACTTGATTCACATACCACACTGCCGGGATGGATAGCTGACTGATTTATTCATTTTTAGAGCATACCCACATATACAATAATAAAACCAGGTGCAAATACCTTACACTTTTCCCTCTTAAAAACTACGGGTAAACACAGGAACAGGTAATAGATGAACCTTGACAAGATTTTTAACAATCAAAATCGATACTAATAACTAAGTACCCAATACGTCACAGGTAAATATTATACTACTTAGTTATGGCCTTATCTTTGTTTATGACGCGCGAGTGTGCTCGTATTGTTCTGGCCGAAGCCCCCGGCGGCGGCGGCGGCGGCGGGGAGCGAGTCGCCGGGGCGGCCGGACTCACTAAGTCTGCGCTACCCGTCTCCGCCTCCAACTCACCGGATGCTTCCGACGCATTCTCGAAATCATCATCATCTTTGTCATTACCATCATTTTCCCCCTTTTTAGAACCGATGCTCGTTCGCGATAGTGAAAATCGCGACTTATTCCCGACTGGAATTACTTGATCTCGGTGTCTGCGCCACTCGACCCCGTTTCCCATATCTACTCGATATGAAACTGGTCCCGTACATTTGGATACTGTTCCCGCAGACCATTTCTGTGAATTAGAAGTGTAATCGCGTGCGAGCACAGGTTCTCCTTCCTGGATTGGGGCCCGGGGCGTGCCTCCCGCATGTGCCACCTGGCGTTGCTGCGCTGCTCGTGCCACTTGCGCGACGTCGGGCCGTAATGCATCTAGTCTTGACCGCATCCGACGCCCGGTTAGCAATACTGCCAGTGGCACGCCCGTAGTTGCATGCTCACAATTACGATAATTGAATAAAAATATATTTAATGCATTTAATACATTCTCACCACTATGAACAGCTCTTTTAATAGCCTTTTTAACGGTCTTCACCGCATTTTCAGCGGCACCATTGCCCTGTGGCCTGTATGGTGCCGTTGTTACATGGGCGATACAATTATTAAAGCAATAGTTTTTAAATTCATGTGATAGAAATGGTGGTCCATTATCCGTTACGAGTTGCGAAGGTAATCCGAACCTACTGAAAACAGTCATTAAAGCTGTGATAGTTGACTGTGCGTCCGTGCGACCCATGGGGAGCGCCTCAATCCATTTTGAATGCGCGTCGATAAGTATAAGATATTTTTTTTCTGCGTATTCCGCAAAATCTGCATGCAAACGTTGCCATGGAAACGTTGGAAATCCCCACGGATGCAGATCTGTGCGCGGCGCTGCATCGCGTACCACGCGACACGGCTCGCATGAACGTAACATCGCTTCAAGGTCGGCATCTAAATTAGGCCAATATATATATATATAAGTTTTTCATTTTTTTAACACCTAAATGACCTTGATGTATTTCTTCCAGAATTTTACTTTGTAGTGTCTGTGGTATTATAATTCTATATTTATAAATTAAACAACCAAAATCCATTGTTATATCACCTTTACGAACAAAATATGGTTTTTCTTCTTCGCAACTAGGTACGGATAGCCATCCAAACTTTACATACCCCAATATACGAGATAAGATTTCATCTTTATTGGTTTTCTTACCGACGTCATGAAAATTAACAGGCATACATTGATGAACAAGCTTAACATAACTCATAGTTTCAGTGGGACGGCGCTCCCGTGCTAACGGTAAACGCGACAGCGCGTCCGCGGGGCCATTTTGTTTAGAAGTTATATATTTAATAGTGAACTCATATGCGGCTAATCGTGCAGCCCAGCGTTGTAAGCGACTGGCCGCCGTTTGCGGTATACTCACTTTCGCTCCGAAAATATAGCTTAAAGGCTGATGATCCGTTCGTAGTTCAAACTGTCTACCATAGAGATACTGGTGGTGTCTAGTGACTCCATAAAATATGGTTAATGCCTCTTTATCAATTTGACTATAATTGCGTTCCGCATCATTGAGTGTGCGCGACACACAGCTAACCGGTCGCTCACTACCGTCAGGTAAACGATGCGCCAACACTGCGCCCAACCCGTACGCGCTGCTGTCCACCGATAGCACCAAGGGGCGCCCCTCCTCATAATGCGCGAGCACTCTCTCGCCTGACAGGACTCGTTTAGCCTCTTTAAAGGTCTCATCGCACTCCTTACTCCAATTCCAACTGACATTCTTTCTTAAGAGATTATGTAACGGGTGTAACAATATACTTAAATTTGGTATAAATTTGCCATGATAAATCAGTAAACCCAGAAAACTCCTTAATTGTGTGGTATCTGTGGGTGTCGGAGCATCAACAATAGCACACACATATACCGGCTCGTTGTCTGTCAGATGCAATTGGAGCAACTTTTTACACTTTCCTAATTTGTCAGTAAAAACTTCAGGAAATTCTATAGCTAATTTCCTTATACACGGATCTGTTATAATATCATTTAAATTGATTTGTTTCACATTAAGGGACTTCAACCAATCCCTTCCCAATAGAGGGCGTCCCCCATTTTTAATTACATAACAACACAAATTGTTTGCTGTAACATCACCAAGTCGAACATTCACATGTATATAACCCAATGAATCAATACGCGTACCGGAATAGCAACGTAACATAAGGTTATCTAATTTTATTGTTTTATTTGAAAACATCTGCTTATAAAATTCTTCACTAATCGCCGAGATACGACTCCCCGTATCGACTTCACATTTAATTAGATAATCGTCTATGTTTACGTCAATAAAATAAGGTTTGTTACCTTTAGATGCCAGTTCGATACTCAACAAATCCTCGTCCTCCGATTCCTCACTGACGTAGTTTTGTCTGCCAGACCGACCACTACGTCCCACTTCTTTGCACATTACTTTCAAATGTCCGCGTTGGTTGCACTCATCACAATTGTAATTAATATAACGACACCTTTCTGATCGATGCGCCTTACCGCACCGCCAGCACTGTTGAGTAGACGTGGAAGGCCCCGGCGCCGCAGTGGTGCTGCGTCCTCCTGACGTCGCTCCGTCGGCCCTCAGGGCCGGGTTCCGCCTTGGTCGGCGCGCGCCTCCCCCACTCGTTTGTGTCCGCCCTGCGCCTGTCCTGTGCAAGCCTTCGCCTGCGTCGCCGCCTGCACCTGAGGTGGTGGCTGCGGCGGTCGCCGCGCTCACCTCCGCGTGCCTCTCTGCGGCCTCTAGCGCCAGAGCCAGCTCCACCGCCTCTTTGTATTTAATATTTCGCTCCGCAAAAATTCGCGATCGCATCGCGCTATTGGATAAACCCGATACAAATTGGTCACGTAAATTTTCTTCCAGCATCGTGCCAAAGTTACATGTGGTCGCAAGATGTTTCAAATCTTGGAGGTACTCCGTCATGGATTCACCCACACGCTGTCTACGTAAACGAAACATGTGACGCTCGGCGATCTCCGATCTTTGTGGTTCTAGATGATCAGTCACCAAACGTACCAATTCGTCAAATGTTTTTGTCTCCGGATCTGCCGGGGCACATAGGTCGCACATTAACGAATAAGTAATTTCACCCACCACCGTAATTAACAACGGTACACGCAACTCGACTTTTATCTCATTTAGGAGAATGTACTGTTTAACGCGACGAATATACGACGGCCACTGCTTGGAATTGATGTCGAATGGTTCTAATCGTCCGATCGGCATTGTTAATAAAATAGTAACACTTCGACTTGACACGTTTCACGCGGATTCAATTAATAAAATACCTCGTCGCCAAATGGAACGTCAATTAAACACCGGGATGGATAGCTGACTGATTTATTCATTTTTAGAGCATACCCACATATACAATAATAAAACCAGGTGCAAATACCTTACACATTAGACTTAACACCGTTTTATTTTATGTACTTGATTCACATACCACACTGCCGGTCAGTTACAACTTTGCACTAATAAATTAATATTCGCTAATCTCACGATTAACTTCTTGATCTTCATATATTAATAGCAGATCCTTGCTATTTAATCAATCCGACTCGTAATGGACCAATATGTGCGGAAATTAGCGAAATTTAAATAAAAAGGCAGAGGGCACGCGTAACGTGTATGAGATTTTTATTCAATGTGTGTAAGACATATCAGTGTAGCAGGTACACAAAAAAAAACAATTAATAGTACGGAACACTTGAAGCTACGAATAATGAAACAGGCGCTTCAACAAAGTGTAATTGTGTTAGTTAAACGATATGTGTTGTAATACTGTAACGGCTTGTTAAATAAAACAAAACTTTGTATTTCAGAGAAACAAATTTTGGTTCGAAAATCCTCAATAAATTATTTTATATACATAACATAGTTGTCGTCCTCCGTGGCGCAGCGGTCAACACGCCTGCCAGCGACGTGGAGGCCCCGGGTTCGATCCCCGGCCAGGTCATAATGGAAAACGATCTTTTCCTGATTGGCCTGGGTCTTGGATGTTTATCTATATATGTATCTATTATAAATATAGTATCATTGAGTTAGTATCCCATAACACAAGTCTCGAACTTACTTTGGGGCTAGCACAATCTGTGTGATTTGTCCATATTTATTTATTTATTTTACATATGTACCTACGAAAAAACTTTCAGCTCAGCTACGTAATTAACACAATAAATGTCGTTGAATAGTCATAATGAATGCCATTTCTAATGTTAGTGTTGCAATCGCGCAGTTTACAGACTGTTATTACTTATGCCAATGATTGGATCGTTTGAGGAAAAACTCTCGACTTCCTCAACAGTGGTAGAGGTCATACTGTGTTTAACTCCATCAACCGAGAAGGTCACAGATCGGCATATTCCGCGATCTTCGCAAGCAAAAGATTTTACAGGGTCAGTTTTTTGTTTCGTAGACGTTGTTACGTTCGTTTTTTATAACTAACTGCGGCCCGCGGTTTCAATACTCAATAATTTATTGCATTCCATAATATTATATAATAATTAGTTAATTAAAATTCTAGTCTGGTCGTGCCTCGGAAAGCACGTTAAGCCGTTGGTCCCGGTTGCCATACGAACATCTAATGGCAGTCGTTACGGGTTGTTGGAGCCTTCAATAGTCCAACAATGCCGAAAGAGAGGCCATGGTCGAGCGAACGAGTGTTGCACTTCAGGCAGTCTCCGAATGGGGCAATGCCAATCTTGTAGCATTCAATGCCGCCAAAACGCAGGCGTGTCTTTTCACCGCCAAAAGGAGCCCGTTCACCTTGGCTCCTACTGTTCGGAATGTATCCTTGGAGTGTACCGACCGCCTTCAGCTTTTGGGTGTTGAGATTTCCTCGAACCTAAACTTTGGGCGGTTCATTGAGTCCAAGGCCAAGGTGGCTGCCAGAAAACTTGGCGTTATCGCAAAGGTCCGGCAGTACTTCACACCAGGGCAGGTTCTAATGTTGTACAAAGCACAGGTCCGTTCGTGTGTGGAGTACTGCAGCCACATTTGAGCTGGTGCTGCTAAGTGTCACCTGGCCACTTTGGATTCAGTGGAGAGGCGTGCGAAGAGGCTGATTGGTGACCCTGATTTAACTCGAGTTGGTCTCCAAAGCCTAGAGCACAGGCGTAGAGTAGCCAGCCTTTCGGTGTTCTATAGGATACATTTTGGGGAGTGTGCGAGGGAATTGCACGATTTAATTCCCCCATCTCCGTTCCACCATCGGACGACCCGTCGTACGGCGAGTTTCCACCCTTATGTTGTTAACATCTCTACGATCCGGACGAAGCGTTTCGCCTCCTCCTTTATACCGCGTACAGTGCGTTGAGTGTCTTCAAGGCTAGAGTGAATAGGCTCTTAATAAACTAGAGCGCCTTACCATCAACGATTGCGTCACTGCTTACCATCAGGCGGGATTGCGGTCAAGCGCTGGTTTATAAAAAAAAAAAAAAACAATTTGTCTAACTGCAATGCTTCGATATTGCAATGTTTCGATGTCGCCTTCGGGTTGTGGAGGTCAGACGGGAGTCGCTTCACGGAAAATATCGAAGTTTAGCCAAAATCAGCAGTTAGACTGATAAATGATTGTTGAATTGTTCGTGTTAACTACAGATCAAAAATATTACCATTGGTATCATCATCATTAACCTTTTTTTATCTTCCCACTGCTGGGCACAGGTCTCCTCTCTAAAGTCCAGGTTTCCTCAAGATGTTTTCCTTCATCTTATAATCAGTCATTGGTATCCAAGATATACTTAGAAAGTATATATAACTTAGAAAAGTTACATTGATACTTGACTAACCTGGAATCGAACCTGCACACTCATACACTAGGGCACTACGACTGTGCTAGGCCACAGGACTTACTAACACCGTTTATTAAATAAACGGTGTTAGTAAGTCGTTAGTGCTCAAAATTAGTAATAATATAGTAATTTTTATTAATTTTAAGCACTTGTAGTTCGAAATAAAAATAAAAAAGTAAATTAAGTAATATTAAATATTATTAATTTTTGAGTTCGGGTGAATGAACTCAGATAATGATATCGCCGTTGCATTCCGCGTTCCAATGGAACGCAAGACTCGGTCTGCGGTCGTATATAGGATGTTTCAAAACTACATCATGCGTCTTCGTCGTCTTTTTTATATTTTTTAGGGGGATACTTTTTTAAGTTTAGCCCGGCTTTGTAGGTATTAGTAGAATCAGTTATCGATACCTAACAATACCTTCACGGATCGGACAGGGCTTTCTTTACATATTGTATAAAGCTGCAGAGTTTGTTTGTTTGACCGCGCTAATCTCAGGAACTACTAGTGCGATTTAAAAAAAAAAATGTGTTGGATAGTCCATTAACCCAGGAAGGCTTAAGGCTATATAACATTACGCTGGGACTAATAGGAGCGGAGCATAACTAACTCCACGCAAACGAAGTCGTTGACGGTCGCTACTTCTTTATAAATTTAAATTAATTTATAAAACTCAAATTCCACGGTGTGCCTCTCGTTTTGACGCTGTGGGAATATGTACATAGAGAGGATGTTAAATATGGTGATACTCTAGATGTGTACTAAATTTCACTGAAATCCGATTAGTTGTTTTGGCGTGAAAAACGTTCATCTTTTTTCGGTGGTAGGCCATAACATCGGCCGCCGGCAGAAGTTACTACCCACCAAAGTCTTGCCGCCAAGCGATTTGTCGTGTTCCGGCATGATGTCTGGTGAAGCCGTACGGAGGACGGGTTTGAGCAGTTGTGTTGCGATGTGTACCGGGTACGATGCGCCAAATGTTGTTGTGTTGGGAGTTTGGTCGTGGAGGATCTTCAGATCAATCTCCCTTTGGCGCAGCATCGTTGGTCGTGTTGTTGGGTTTAACATTGCATCACCTCACTCAACTGCCGTCTTCCTTCCTATTCGCTTAATCTTTCTGAGTGTCTCTGAATAAACTAGCGCGCTTTACCATCAACGATCGCATCACTGCTTACCATCAGACGGGATTGCGGTCAAGCGCTAGTTTATAATTATTAAAAAAAAATCTATGCAAATAACATAAACATTGACACTTCCACAATATTCATTGAGTCAATTTCTTTGTGCAAACAAATTGTTCAATCAATCAATAATTTATTTTGTTAAAACATAGGTATGATTACAGATATTATAGACAGATATGTGCGATATGTTTTGCCAATTTATATGCCACACAAAATTAAAATAAACAATGCTGGCACGTCAACATAATGTTACAATAAAAAAAAAAACAATTTAAAATATGTCAGTTTAGTAATCAACCAATAAAAAAAAAATAAAAAGAAAAAAAACAAGACATCACAATTATAAAAAAAAAAACAATTAATCAGTATTTCGGAAACATCATACCTCTGTTTAGCAGTGGTAAACTCAATGATGGAATGATGGAGTAGTAACATCTACAATTTTGGAACATATTCAAAATAATGTATTAATAGTAGATTGCCTGCAAGACATCAATTGCAGCCCGAGATATACGAGTATAGGCACGCGAGCGCAGCAAGGACGCTTATAGTTCGAGGTTGCAATTGATGCTTACACCTCACTGCTTGTGAGGTAAGTAGAAAAAAACCGGCTTTACAAGAATAAACAATATTTAAAGTAAAATTTTACTATTCCCGCCTTTTTTTATGGTTTTTTTAAAATTAGTTTTTCAAGAACGAAATTGTGTTTCGCCTTTCGATATTTAAAATTGATGACTTTTAAACAAAGACAAGGCTGAATATTAAAGCGACCTCTTCTGTCATTGGACGGATCATGCATTCAGTCTGGTTTGAACTGAATGCATGATGTCTATTGCCAGTATGATGGTTAGATGTACGCGAACTTTTTGAAAGAGTGCAGAGTTTTTTTTAAATTATTTACCGCCCTAGGGCTTTTCTAGCTATATTATTATCCTAGAGCGCTAATTGGTCTCCTGCAAGCCGCATTTGGGGGTAATAAGGACCTACTTACGGAATGTGAGAGATGTAAATATTCATAATATAAAAATAACAAGGGTATTGTAATATAATATAGTTCAAAATTGTTTAGAATTTGATTAATAGAATGTTACGTAATTATTATCACGCTTTTTAGATTTCCCTCGGGAATATCTAATTTTTCTCGGATAAAAAGTACCCTATTATTTAATCCGGACTTCTAACTTTACGTCTGCAAAATTTCAAAGCAATCGGTTCAGTAGTTACGACGTGAAAGCGGAACAAAGAAACAATCAAACTCACTTTCCCATTTATAATAGGTATTATTAATTATTATGTTTAGATAAGTAAGTATGTATTGTTATGTATGATGTAACAATAGTTGACGATTTGAGTCAATATTTACATAAAAGTTCAATGTCTTGCATTTAAATGTTTTACAAGGTCGCCCTGATAAAATAAAACTTGTATACCTATATGTACATTTTTTAGTTCGTCATCTATTAAATTTGATAAAATCTAACGGTTAATTTTCGGTTAATCGGGTGCATTGACCAACCCGTGTTAGTCGTTTTTCTTTTCTTTTTAAACTTTTGTGGTCACCAATCTTCTTGGTGGGCAAGAAGGTTGGTGACCACAAAAGTTTATATATCTTGTTTTGTTGTAGATACTTATTCGAAATGTGGATGTATTTAATGGACATAACCTTCCACTCAAGGTAAACATTTCGAATGATTTAAAAAAGGCGGACTTTTGCAAAAAAAGGTTCAAACATTTTAAAAATATTTTTTTTTCTGAAGCCAATGAGGTTGACAGAGAGGTACTTAAAAAAAAGTGTTTTTAGAGTTAGTTGCTATAAATTAGTAGGTAAATTATTTATGATATGTGATTTTTTTGATTTTTAATTTTATTACATTATTCTATTTATTTGTATTTGATTGTTAATTTTTATTATATTCAAATTTCTCTCTTTGTTAAAGTGTATGGATCTAAGATATTTGAAATAAATGAATTTTAATTTTATAAATGCAACAGAAATTCATCATCTGTGTATTCGTAGTAAGTAATATTGGTCCGGGCTTACCTTTTGAGTACGAGATCTCATATCAATTATAGTTGGTGTACATATGACGTTGTTTTTAAAATGGTTACTTACATATCTCAAGTTATGAACACGGGTTACGGCTATGAGTCCTGTAACCGTTACCCGCATAAATAACTTGAGACATTTAACCTGCATTTGCGACATATTCGCCAAATACACAAACAAATATGAGTTTATGGGAAAATTATTTAAATTCCTATACAATAAAGTCTAGTTTACGCTACAACTCCAAACATTTTATAACTTTTCAATAGTGATCAATGAGTTATTTTGAAATCAACACAATTATTAGTAAAATAAAGTTGGTATTTGAATAACTTACGAGTATAACGTCAATATGCCAGAAATTTTAATAGATATAAAGGTTGTATCTGACATCGACGCACAAACGAGTATACCATGAACGGATCCAGTACATGATTCTGAACCCCCCAATGGTGGGATTTTACGTCGGCTTTTTCATGATTTAAAAAAAAAACATACATGTAGTTTTTTTCACTTTAGACCGTTCATAATTGCTATACTTTTATAACCCAATAAGATTTTAAAGTAAAAATTAATTAATTCGCTAATACACAAAAAAGCTCAATGAAAACAAAACTCAAAATACTATCTTATCAGCTGATTAAATAGAGTTCACATGAGTTATTTTGAAATTAGCACAATTACTATTAAAATAAAGTTGGTATTTGAATAACTTATAACGTCAATATGTCAGAAATTTTAATAGATATATGTATATGTTAGTTAGTAGTCTCAATCTAATCATAGAGCCCTACTAATCGGTTAACATACTTATTATAGATTGCAGAGAGCAATCCTCTGACAGTGGACTGGGAATGTTTGTGGACCTACAAACGGAGGAGCAGACGAATCCAAGAGCGGAGACTGCGTATTGGAAGCGGACTGGGGGGTCGCCCTTCAGCTAGATGGACTTACGAGTTACTGAGACTGGATACCGAAGGCGGATGTCCAGATTCTGAGGCAGTCTGAGACAGACCTATATCCATCCGTGGACTGCATTTTGCTGAATTGTTCTATGTTTTACTTATGTTACGGGTTTGGTTTCCGAACTTAGTCATTCCAGTGGACCATTCTGCGTGGGCCATGGCGGCCGTTGGTGGTTATTCTAACCAGCCCACCTCCCTCCAGAAGCCCATTAAGTCTCCTGGCCTGTTGAGAACATCTGTGTCAGATCTTGGTGCCCTAAGGTTTTACTTCTAATTTGGAACCTCTGCAGAGAGGGCTGTCCGTTATGCCTATTGTGTGGAGGTCTTTATTTAGCGAGCAGTGGCCTGTGATGATCCCCGGGATTTAGGCGTAGCAGTCTTTTAGTTAGCCTGTTATTTAGGGACGGTATAGTTTCCTTGGACTGCCTGCAGCCCGGTGACGAGGACCACCAAATTGCTGAGTTTTGTTTGTCCTAACTAATAATTTACTGTATGAAAAATTTAAGACAAAACTAAGCGAACATGGAGGAAATACGGCAGCCATATTGGCTATGTTTTAGGTTTCTCTAGACAATAGTTACTTGGCCAGTACCTAACTACTTTCCTCAATAAGTAGGAGGAAATAGGAAAACAGGAATGATTCTATGTTTATACGAAGTGAAAAACCATTAGGATTGCTAGAAAAATTACAAGTTCACGAGAGATTATGGTTTATTACTTGTTTTGCCAAACTTAGTGGTGGAAGGCAGGGCACATTGCTCCCAGAACAGATCGTCGATGGAGCAGAGAGGTTCTGGAGTGGCTACCTTGTATCTTCTGAAAGACATGGCGTCAGACGGCCTTAATGGTAGACCATTGACCTTGCACAGGTCACAGGAATCCGCTTAATGCGGGAAGCAAAACTGCTCGAAGTGACAAGGCCTGAGAAAGGCAGTATGACCACCGGTGGACGATTTCCAATTGAAAAAACGACGACGATCTGTGGTCGACAATTTTCCTATAGAGGGAAAAGTTGAAAAAATAAAGTTACAATTGAAAGAAAATTCTGTTTAAAGTTTGTTAGTGTTTTTCTACCTAAATAATTTTCCTATACGAGCAGAGTATTGCCTTATTTATTATGAATATATATTAGAAATCTTATGAATAATTCAACGGTATTAGACCTAGATATTTCTAGGTCTATTACTACGCTGTTTAAAAATAGCGTGTCGATAAGTATAGTTAGTAAGTACTTTGCAGGCATAATTTATTATTGTATCCATCGAGGTTACGAGTTAACAGTTTCATTATTGTCATTAAGGATGCCAATTAAATCTGTTCTTTTATAACTTTGAATAGTTTATATGACTATAAAATGCTAATAGTCTGATTGTCAAAAAATGTTGTAAATAATATAACGAATTATGTACTGATAATAAAGAGGCCCTTCGTTTACAGTTATGTTGTAGAAACTTGATTAACTAGTTTTATGAGTTGTTGAGATAAAACGTGCGCGATTGGGGTATTTTTGACTGTGATATTTTCACTTATATCTTTTATTCGCGAGGCCTTTTAAAATAGAAAAGCGCTAAGGGAGAGAGAAAGTTTGCATTAAATGCAGGTTTTTAATACAGAATAGAGTTTTCATGTGGTTTTAGGTTAAAAGGTAAAACAGAAACCTCTTCATGAGACTTCGCTGTCAATCTGTCCATCTGTCCGTCCGTCCGTCTATCACCAGGCTGTATCTCATGAACCGTAATAGCTAGACAGTTGAAATTTTCAGAGATTATGTATTTTTGTTGTCGCTATAACAACAATAAATACAAAAAAAAAGTGATTTGATTTTGCCGTTTTTAAAGATAATGGTACGGAACCCTTCGTGGGCGGGTCCGACTTGCTCTTGGCCGGTTCTTTTTCTTGTTGTATACAAGGTCATGAATGTAGTAAGAAGAATTATAAATAATAACTAATTAACTTGACACGTGTCAAATGTTTTTATCTAAGTACTTTCAAACGTTGATTATTGATTGTTGATGGATTTAAATGACGTATTACTACGACACAAACTTTTGTCCCCTATTTTTCATTAAATCAAATCATAACATTTATTTGCCAGAAAATAATTATATTGTACGACATGGGAAGCCCAAGAGTTATTTGTATTTTGACTGTAAAGATGATAGACAATAAAAAATCGACAGAAATCAAAAATTGCACAATAACATAAATTTGAATGTCAACACTCAAAATCCAAAATGTCATTAATCAAATTAAATTGCAAGATTGGTTGACTCTTGATATCGCTGGTGAAAAGCGATGGCTGTAGTGCATAATGAAAATGAAAAAAAAAAGAAATTTATTTAAAAAAATAATCATATTACAACAATGAATGTATAAAAAGTGTGTTTGTATAGTAGTGAAAATCTTAATAATAATAATCTTAAAAGTTAAGTTACTGTAGACTAATACATAATATAAATCTATAAATACCACCCGAACGAGGTTTATTTAAACCTGTGTTTCAGGCTATCATCAACAAGGATATTTGATGGCTATAATACAGTAAGTATGTTAAGAAAACCCTGTCCGACCCGTGAAGGTGTTGTTAGGTAACCCACCACGGCGGCGGGCGGCAGGGCACGCGGCACGTGGTCGCATCGCTATTCGCTCATAATAATACCGGTGTTGTTACTTTTTTAAATTTGCCGAATTTTGGGGAAGTTACAGTAAATTCGCGAGAAAAAAAGATTATTTCAAAATTCATTTGTATTGGTACTATGATGATTATGCAAAATTTTATTATATATTTGGTCATTTGTTTCCCTAACCTTTATTATACTAATGGGTCGGACAGGGTTTTCTTAACATGCTGTATAATAATAATAATGGACATATGGCATAAGTATTTCTTCTTCAGCCTATGGATGTCCACTGCTGGACAAAGGCCTCCCTCAAGGCTTTCCACGCTGACCGGTCTTGTGTTGCCCGCATCCATCGGCTTTCCGCGACCTTCACCAGGTCATCGGTCCACCTTGTTGGGGGCCTCCCTACGCTGCGTCTTCCAGTACGTGGCCGCCACTCCAGAACCTTACTACCCCATCGGCCATCGGTTCTACGAGCAATGTGCCCTGCCCACTGCCACTTAACTTTAGCGACTCGTAGAGCTATGTCGGTGACTTTGGTTCTTCTGCGGATTTCCACATTTCTGATTCGATCAGGCAGAGAAACTCCGAGCATAGCTCTTTCCATTGCCCTTTGTGTGACTCTGAGCCTTCGTATGAGGCCCATTATGAGCGACCAGGTTTCAGTTAAGCATAAGTATTTAAGACTAAGCAATGACAAATTGTCCTAAAAGCTTAATACCTCTACTTATGTGTTAAGTACTAGCGGCCGCCAGCGACTTCGTTCGCGTGTAATTAGTTATGCTCCGCTCCTATTGGTCGTAGCGTGATGTTATATAGCCTAAAGCCTTCCGGTATTAATGGGCTATCCTACGCAAAAAGAATTTTTCAAATCGGACCAGTAGTTTCTGAGATTAGCGCGTTCAAACAAACAAACTCTTCAGCTTTATATATATAAAGCTGAAGAGTTTGGGTTATTAGTAAGTTATATCTATCTATACTAATATTAGTATAGATAGATATAACTTACTAATAAACGAGAAAGACCCTTGTTTTTGTTGCTTAGCACAGTCATATTCATCCTTCTTTTTTCTCGAATGGGACATCATCAAATGACAGACTTTTACTGACTACAACGCACACGTGTTCCTTCAATTGCCTATGCGCCACGGGCTACAGACTTTCGAACAACCCCTGGCAGAGAAGAAGAAAAATACCACTTTAAGGTGTATATTTAAAAGAATCTTTCCGTCCTTACTTTCGTTACGTATGTTTTTTTTAAACTCTTGTCTCTACGAGCGATGCGACCGGGTGCCGCGTGCCTTACCCCCCTTCGCATGTGTTGCCTACCACACATGTATTAAGTTACCTCCATTTGGGAAATAATATTTATTTTCTTAGGTGATTTTTTTTAAGTTAAGGCCGGCTTTGTAGGCTTTAGTAGAATCAGTTATCGATACCTAACAATACCTTCACGGAGCGGATAGGGTTTTCTTAGATATTATTTCAGGGGTTTCTTTCTCGGTGGTAGGCCATAACATCGGCTGCCGGCAGAAGTTACCACCCACCAGACAATCTCCCTCTGGCGCAGCATCTTTTATTTTCATCATTCTTAGTATTTTATGGCAAAGATTTCTTCTCAATGCTGCAACATTACTTTTTTTGTCGGTTTTGCTTTTTCATGTATAGTTTTTGCTTGCAGTTGCAAGAGTTTTTTTAGAATATCTTTCGTGGTTTTCCTCATACTGTTGTCAGTATACATTGTCACTGACAGCTCACGTTTCTCTGTTCTTAAATTTAAAGGTTTGCAGAGAATCGTGTGCTGTAATAAAGATAATTATGATTTTTTGCAGGAACGTCTTAAGACGACGACTTTATAGTGTGTTTTTTTAGGTAATAAATTGAATGCGCTTTGTGAATGTTGAGAAATCAAACTGGTTATTGATAAACTTTCAAAACTGATGTATTCTGAGTTTATTTTTTATTATTTGAGTTCATTACCTATTTGGTACTAGGTAGGTATTGTGCTCAGTTTTAACATATTCCCAAAAAAAAAAACACTATTATAGTTTTGCCTGTGACTTCACTCACATGAATGTAAAGTAGGTACCTTATGAATTAATCTAGGTGATAGTTAAAGTGTGTCAAATTTCATCCATTTGGACGAAATTTCACCTAAAAAAGCGTTAAAGCGTTTCAGCGCTAATCCGGTACACACATACATCCAATCAAAATGACAAGCAGTTTAAAAACTGTATTATCAGTTATAAATGTATTATATTTGTTATTACACCTCATAGCAATTCATTTTTTTAAGTCTTTTATACACTGATTACAATTTCAGTGTCTTCAAGGTTAGAGTGAATAGGCTCTTAATAAACTAGTGCGCATGTTTGGTTTTCTTTGAAAGGAAGTATGCGAGAGAGTAGTAGTTTTTACTTTTACTTATGGTAATTAAAGTAATTGGTATTGTACCGTTTTAATAAATATATGAATCAATCATCACTGCTTATCATCGGGGGGATGGCGGTAAAGTACTAGTTTTTAACGTAAAAAAACGGTTTTAACTTCATTACTACAGACATTATCACGTTTTGTGTTGTTATAAGTGATGTTAAATATTGAAATTGCACTAGAAAAATATTTATTTAACATATTTGAAATTTTGACAGTTATTTCATACAAAAACTGTCAAACGCCAATCTTAGATAATCTCGGAAAAAATACCTTTGAAAAAAAGTCTTAACAAAATTAAATCCTATTCATTCGAACGTAACAAAGCAGAAGAAAAATGGCGTGCAGTACAAATCAAACAGCATAAATGCCATGAAATATGGCGACATAAAATCATTTGAAATTGCAGTCGGTAACTCAAACTATGTAAGTAGAACGGATATGAAGCCGTTCACAATGAAGGTTGTGTTAATAATTCGATAAAAGGCAGAAACGCATACAAATTACAAATAGTACAAAAACCCAAATAAGAGAAATGTACAGTAAGAAAATACCAAAAAAAAACTTGGAAAAAAATAACGATGTTATAACTATGATAATTCTCATTTTTCTATCTTCCTTTATTCAAAAGAAAACTGTATAATTTATTTTTAAGAAAATGTCATGAAAAATACTTACGATTATCTCCGGTAAATCACTTAAAAACTCAATGTTGTCCTATCGAGGCGCGCGCGCGGTTTGGCACTGAATACGGAGCACGCGCACGTCCTATGTATAGCAATTCTTGAGACAATTCAGTGATAACATTCTTGTACAACTTACTTCTACTATTACGTGTATGTTATTAATTTTGCGTGTCTCTGGTATGATTTTATTACTCTAATTTGATAATAATTATTTCTCATTAGTAAATGGACGTAGTCGATACCTAATAATCATTTGTTTTAATTAGCCATCTGATTTTGTACTGAGTGTAATGTTCGCACTGTTGGGGAAAAGGTCTTCTCTCTATAAGAGAGAGAGAGAGAATCTACCGACTCCCTCGCCCGTAATCTACGTAAAACAATAACAATGCAAAAATTCATGACTTATTTACAATACCTAAACGCTCAAAACTCCAATGGCAGTTCTATGATGTTACGGGTTTTGGTTTCCGCGTTTGGCGACCATTGTCCATTAGCGGAAGCCCATTCAGTTTCCTGGCTTGTTGAGAACATCAGTGTAAGATCTTGGTGCCCCTATGGTTTTACTTTTAATTTCTAGGTTCCCCATGCAAGCTCTGCACAGAGGGTTTATTTAGCGAGCAGTGGCCCGTGATGATCCCCGTCATCAGTCACAGGCCTTTCCTATTTAGGTGCAACAGTCTTTTGTTAGTCTGCCATTCAGGGATGGCCTTGGATTTGGCTTACAGGACGCTACCGCGTTTGTTTCTGGTGTTTGGTGACGATTCCTTTTTTAAATTTTTATTTGTGTTTTATTTAGTTTATGATCTTCCAGTACGAGTCACGTAATAAACAATTCTTCTTTCTTTTTTTCTCCTATATCTTTGCATTTTATTTCCGGATGGGAAATCATTAAATGACCTCTCCCGTTCTGGGCGGAGTGGAAGGACTTGTCAGACTTTTATTGACTAAAAGCTACCCGTGTTCCTTCACTTGCCTGTGTGCCAGGCCCAAGGTATCTCTTTCAAACATGCCCCAGCTTTCACAGTCATCGGTCTCCGTGGACCTTGTCACGATGTGCTGACATCTCTTTGAAGTGCGAGTGGAACAAAACGCGGCGTCGATTCGGGCATGGTCCTTACCGGGCGGCTAGCTGCTCACCGCTTGCCGCCCGCAAGCCCGTGTCTACGGTGACCGGGAAGTCCATGTTGTGTCCCGATAAGGGTCTCTCCTGCGGCGGCTAGAGGAGTGAGGGCGTTGAGATTCTTCCTCACGAGCTCTACCTCTTCCTTTGCTAGCACCACGGCTTCGCAGAAGGAGGTGACGATCTGCCATGCATTCTAGCTCCGCGAGAGAACGCCGCCACGAGGAAAGGGCGGTGCTCCACCCAAACCGGGCAAGCCTCCACCATGTCCTTAGAGCGATCCCCACAGTGGTGACATCCTGATGTTTCCTCCCCCTTATCCAGAACAGGAACCTCGCGAAAAAGCCGTTTTTGGTGAGGACCTGCGTCAGGCGGAAGGTAAGGGCGCCGTGGCGACTCTTTAGCCACTTCTCAAAGAGGGGATTCTGGTCCATTGTACCTTTTGTATAGTCTTCATATTTATTTTCTGTAATTTATATGGTATACATTTATTTTATCCTACGTCCATCAATACCTTTGTGTCGATAGAAGGCATGTTATGTTTAAGATTTGTTTTAGTTATAAATTATACGTAAATGCATTTTTGATCCATTTGGAATCGAAACGCTCGTTTCCTTTTTGAGTAAATTACTCGCTGGCTCATCGACACTTCACGTGACCGCGAGCTGGTCATTTTTTGACAAAGAATAAAGACTGTCATTCAACGTGGCAATGCTGCCTGTCTTCTTCATTTCCAGATGACAGCGATGCGGACGAGGACTTCGGCCGTATAGCCTTTTGCGTTTATATATATTGTTAGTTCTACTAACTCATTTGCTAACCTGTACTGCTGTCTAGTACTGGATTGCAGCCCACACCCTCCCACAATGAGGAGGCTTGTATCCTAGTGGGAACATTATAAGTTGATAAAGATTGTTAAATAATCTTTTTATCCAAGTGTAAATAGTTAGCTAAAATGAATTAAATAATACAGTTATATAGTGTAGTCAGTTATAAGACATGAAAGAGTATATTAATCAATTAAATATGTCCGAAGAAGGTAAATGCAATAGGTATATAAAATTATTGTGGAGTCACAGACTGTAGCTGTATTTTACGACCAGTTTAGTCTACCTAACTATTACTTTTTATTTCTTTTTCTTTAGCATTGTTTTCCTTATTGCTACTTTATTGATGGCTTGGCTAGTTAATTGAATATTCTATATCTCTTAATATTAACAATTTTGCATACGGTCTACTCTTATTATTTTATAGAAGTTTTAACTGAACAGAGAGCTGTTGTGTTGGGGGGTTTGCTGAGCAATTATACTTCATCCTCTGCGAACGCTCTGGAATGTAGTGAAGGGAACCATGTTATTATGAAGTTCGAAATGTGTAAGTGTCACCTGGCCACTTTGGATTCAGTGGAGAGGCGTGCGAAGAGGCTCATTGGTGACCCTGATTTAACTCGAGTTGGTCTCCAAAGGCGTAGAGTAGCCAGCCTTTCGGTGTTCTATAGGATACATTCTGGGGAGTGTGCGAGGGAATTGCACGATTTATTTCCCCCATCTCCGTTCCACCATCGGACGACCCGTCGTACGGCGAGTTTCCACCCTTATGTTGTTAACACCTCTACGATCCGGACGAAGCGTTTCGCCTCCTCCTTAATACCGCGTACATCGAGGGACTGGAACAATCTGCCGGCGGCGGTGTTTCCGTCGGACTACAATTTGAGTATCTTCAAGGCTAGAGTGAATAGACTCTTAATAGACTAGTGCGCTTTACCATCAACGATTGCGTCACTGCTTACCATCAGGCGGGATCGCGGTCAAGCGCTGGTTTATAATTTAATAATAAAAAAAAAATGTATGTACCGATTCTCAGCTTAATTTGAATAAATGACTTTTGTTTTTTCTAAAATCTTTGGTTCCAACGCCGACTGTCATTGACAACCAGCAGTTTGAATTTGTTTAGGTCTAGCATTTGGACACAAAATTTGGCTGAGCAATGGATTTTTGGCGTGGAGGTGAAGCATATTGCCGCCAACATGTTCTTCTAGTTTTTCTGTTCTTTTTTATTCCCTGACGCAAAAATGACGGTGCGTTATAAGTTGACAGACTGACTGACACATACACACTGACGTGTCAGTGTGTAGGTATGTGTCAGTCATAGCTCCTGAAGGGAAAAACCGATTTTGATGTTATGTTTGTTTTTGTTTGAAAGACGGATAAGTCGGGAGTATATTCTAGCTGTAGTCATGGTGGCCTAGTGGTTAAAACATCAGCCTCTCAAGTATGAGTGTGTTATTTCGATTCCAGGTTAGGCAAGTATCAATGTAACTTTTTTAAGTTATATTTACTTTCTAAGTATATCTTGGACACCAACCGATTAAGAAATGAAAAGGTTAAGGAAATCTGGATTTTAAGTCTGAAATCGTCATTACACACCCGTATTGAGCAAGCGTTGTGACTACGCTCAGTCTTTCTCTCTATGAGAGGAGACCTGTCCCCAGCAGTGGGACGATAAAAGGTTAATGATGATGACGATTCTTAGCTATGTTTGATGAAAATTGGTTCATAATGGCTGCAGCCACATAATGGCCGTTTACTTATGTCGGTCTCCGTGGCGCAGCGGTCAACACGCCTGCCTGCGACGTGGAGGCCCCCGGTTCGATCCCCGGCCAGGTCATGATGGAAAACGATCTTTTCCTAATTGGCCTGGGTTTTGGATGTTTCTCTATATATGTATCTATTATAAAATATAGTATCGTTGAGTTAGTATCCCATAACACAAATCTCGAACTTACTTTGGGGCTAGCTCAATCTGTGTGATTTGTCCGTATTTATTTATTATTATTATTTACTTACATAATATTTACAACTCGCACAATATCAGTTTCCATTTCTTATTCGTTGGGTTTTCAACTAACCATATGACCGTCAAGGAGCGCTTATGACACCTGGGACTACTTAACGTGCTTTCCGAAGCATGCAAGGAATATTTAATGGATGGTTACCCATCCATGAACTGTTGAGGAAAGCGGACTTAACCTTCACATCCTTGCTGCTGTGTATTTATGCGCATGTCAATTAAATCTTCTTCTTAGTCTATAAAGGCCACGGGGACAAAGGCATCCCCCAAGGCTTTCATAGCTTTGGGTAGTTTGCCATAATCCCCACACTTGGCAGGCGGGTTGGGGATCGCAGTATTTGATATTCCTCAGGAGAAGCGCTGCTGCCCGCTTCCCTGGTGATAGTTCTTTTAGTCGCCTCTTACAACACTCACGGGATGATATGGAATGGTACTATTCTAAACCCGGTACCACACGGCCAATTACATAATAGTTATTATATATCAAGAAACGTGTTGATACGTACATTATTTATGTTTGTGGCAAAAGATAACTTTAAATATAGTACTGTTTGTCATTTATCTTTATTACTTTGTGAATCAATTATAATGGTAATTAGTGTAAATTAATGGTATTACCAATTCGTTTCTCATTATGAAAGTATTAGTAATTGTTAGTTGTTACATTATATTAGGCTTTAATAGAACGCCATTTTTTTTGTTGTGGACGTAAAAAATCATCAAATGACCTGTCCCGCTCTGGGCGAAACGAAAGTGCGTGTCAGACTTTTACTGACTAAAACCCACCCGTGTTTCTTCACTAGCCTGTGCGCCAGGGTCACGGTTTCTTTTTTAAACAACCCGCAACCCTAACCCAGGAGGCATTGGTCTTTGTGGATCGCTCCTGTCACGATGTGCTGACATCTCTTTGAGGCGCGTGTGAAACACAACACCGCCAATCCGAGCTTGGTCCGTACCGGGTGGCGAGCTGCTCACTGCTCGCCACCCGCAAGCCCGTGCCTACGATGGGCGGGAGTCCGATGTTGTCTCCCGACCAGGGCGTCTCCTGCAGCGGCTAGCGGCGTGAGGGCGCTCAGATTCCCACTTCCTCACGCGCTTCGCGTCCTTCTTTGCCACTCTCGGTTAGGCCCATGGCCAAGACCAGGACTGGTCGCGAGAGATCGCCGCTGATCGCCGCCACGAGGACACGGCGGTGCTCCACCCAAGCCAGACAGACCTCCACCGTATGCC
Source organism: Sesamia inferens (assembly GCA_037179545.1). Taxonomy (NCBI): domain Eukaryota; kingdom Metazoa; phylum Arthropoda; class Insecta; order Lepidoptera; family Noctuidae; genus Sesamia; species Sesamia inferens. Next base: position 5,273,539 of record CM073935.1, on the reverse strand, counting down.
CAACCCTTTCCTCAGGATGATACATACTGTGGTGACACCCTGGCGTTTCCGTCATCCATGTCCGGAGAGGAGCATCGTCGGGCGGAAGGCGAGGGCGCCGTGGTGCCTTTCTAGCCACACCTCAAAGAGGGGACTTACCGCCGTTATTGTTAAGTGCCCATTAATGGAACGCCCTTCGCCTTACACTTTATATGTTTTATTATATTTTGAAGTAATTTAGAGAAGAATGAAGTAATGTGGATGGATGGATGTTTATTACTATTTTTCGCAAAAAGTAGGTACTGAACCGTATTTAATTCTAAACAATATCGAAAGTCATTTATTCAAATTAGGCCAAGAAGTAACACTTTTTGAACGTCAAAATCGTAGAAGTCAGTGCCCCAAAACGCGAGTTCTTCAAACACTTGTTGTTCAAAAAGTGCTGATTCTCAGCTTAGCTTGAATAAATTACATTTGATTTTGATTTAATTTTGACTTAGTTTGGATATTATTGCACTGGATCTAAAAAGGGTTATTATATACGTTCTAACATAGATTTTTTTTTTATGATTATAAACTAGTGCTAAATCGCAATCCCTTCGCTTAAGCAGTCATGCAATCTTTGACAGTAAAGCGAGCTAGTTTATTAAAAAAATCTAAATAGGAAGGAAGAAGACAGTTGACCGAGGTGATGCAATGTTGGAACCTAGAGGTGAAAGTACTCGCGTCATTGTACCGATGGTGCGAGAAGGAGCGGACACGGGGCTAAAGTCCGGTACAGCGGCAGATCGAGTTGCGCGAAGAGGAGCTCCGTCAGGTCTTGGTGGAGGACTGCGTTGCTACTATCGAGGCGATTAGCCAGTACTCGACGACTGACTCGGGAGAAGGCACGGCTCCCTGTTGTTCAGGGTGACGCAGGTACTGTCGGGGCACGGCTGCTTCGACAAGTACAGGGAGCCGGACGCTCGGTGCCACCACTGCGTCCAGTGCGGGGAGGACACGGCACAGCACACGCTCTCCGAATGTGTAGCTTGGGAGGAGCAGCGCCGTGTCCTCACAACTGAAGTAGGAGGCGACCTGACGCTGCCTGCAGTAGTGCGGAGGATGGTAGGTAGCGCAGAGTCGTGGGACGCAGTGGTGTCCTTTTGCGCGGAAGTTGCGGAACGGGAGAGGAAGAGCTCAACTCCCTTCCCGGGCTGCAGAAGACGCACCGGGCGCAGAGTAAGCGCGGACAATGCCTTCATCCGGCCCCCATGAATGGGTCCAGGGGCGAGGGACATGGGGAAGTCCTCGCCCCCTATCTGATGGACCTCGAGGCGGAGGCGCAAGCGAGTGTCGGCGCGCGCCTCAGAGGTGATGCATGGGGTAGTTTAACACCCCATTGCCAAATGCCCGACACAACAACATTTAGCTTTTAGCGCATCGTACCCGGCACACATCGCAACAAATGCCAGGGCCGTCTTCCGTACGGCTTCAACAGACATCATGCCGGAACACGACGAATCGCTTGGCGGCAAGACTTTGTCTTGTGTGGGTAGTAACTTCTGCTGGCAGCCGATGTTATGGTCTACCACCAAGAGGGAAAATAAAAGACAAAGTATTTGTGTGATTCGTGCAGAAAACAACCATCATCTGCTCAGTCTTTTTTTCAACCACATTGAGGCCAGCTTCCAATCTTACTGAATGAATCTGAACTCCAGTATACAGTATGTTAAGAAAACCCTGTCCGACCCGTGAAGGTGTTGTTAGGTATCGATAACTGATTCTACTAATGGATACAAAACCGGGCCAAACCTAAAAAAAAAACCCCCTAAAAAAATAAATATTATTTCGCAAAGTTCGCAAAAAGAGGTAACTTAATGAATGTGCGATATGCACCCTTCCGCGGGGGGCGGGCGGCAGGGCACGCGGCACGTGGTCGCATCGCTATTCGCTCATAATAATACCGGTGTTGTCACTTTTTTAAAAATTACCAAATTTCGGGGAAGTTGGAATTAATTCGCGGGAAAAAAGATTATTTCAAAATTCATTTGTATTGGTACTATGATGATTACGTAAAATTTTATATTATATTTGGTTATGTGTTTACCTAACCTTTATTATCCTTATGGGTCGGACAGGGTTTTCTTAACATACTGTATGATCGATGGTATGTTCTAAGACAAATATAAGAGCGTTTTAAGCCTACACCTCTTATAAAGTGCAAGTTCTGAGACTGTTTTGCTAATTGGGCTACGACCATAGGTATATTTTTAAATACTAAATGATTATCGAATTGTTCGTGTGAACAACAGATCAAAAATATTACCATAGGTATACTTTTAACAATTCGTTGTGTTAACTACGGATCAATATATATCATACTAGCTTTCCGCCCGCGGCTTCGCCTGCGTGGAATTCGGTTATATCGCGCTTTTTAGATTTCCCTCGGGAATGTCATTTTTTTTTTTCAATAAAAGGTAGCCTATGTTCTTTCTCAGAGTCTAAAGATTGTCTGTGCCGAATTTCATCAAAATCGGTCGATTGGTTTAAGCGGGAAAGCGTAACAGACATACAGACAGAGTTACTTTCGCATTTAATTACTATTATTAATATGGATTGGCGATATGTCACTATATTATTTTAGATCCGTGTGCTCAAATCCGGTTACCCGTTTTGTGCTAAAATGCTACTGACAGAGTTACTTTCTCATCAATAAGGTTTACGACCCACGAAATTAAGAATAATTACCTACCTTTTTTGGAATATCCATGTCAGCAGGTGATCAGGTTCTACGTCAACCAAAACATAATAATTATAAATTTTGGTTGACGTAGAACCTGATGACCTGCTTGCAAGCAGCAAGCAGGTCATCAGGTTGTTGTTTGGACTTCTCTTCGCGCCCCCGCGCCGTGTGGTGTGAAGTTAATACGCTCCGTTTATATTTACGAATATCGTGTTCCGATTAGTTCCGGCTGGTGTGTTTCTTTCTAGGATTGTTCAATTTGTGTCTAGTTTTGGTATCGTAAGTTTATTTTTAGTGTTTGTTTTGTAATTACTGTAAATCAATCAATCTCGGTGAGTACATTTATTTTCTTTTTTGTGAGGGTAACGTAATTTTTTTTTTTTCTTCTCTTCTCACTAGTTTTATTTTCTTTTCGTTAAGTTAGATTTGTTTTCTTGTTTATTAATTACTTATGTCGACTTACAATGATGACCCGCCTGATCGTGGTGGAGATATTTTTCGTAGAAATAATAAAACACTTAGGTCCCCGCCAACGCAGACGGCTAAGCGTCTATTTTGTGAAATGTCTCCGACCGACAAATTAGTAGATGATAGGTCGAAGCGCTTACAAATAGCTCCTAATTCTCCAGAACAGTCCTCGCCTACATTAAATATGTCCAATAGTAACAGTGATAGTTATTACGATTTGGTTTCGGAGGCGTCTGTGTACCTGTCCAAAATAAACGAACTGGTTAACGATAACGGTTCTCGTATAAATGTCGCTAATAAATCATCTATTATGGATATGACTCAACGAGTTACAAGTATCGTGTCTTTGTTAGCTTTAAAATCTTCGTGTAACGAAACAAAGCTTGCTAATACCGAGCGCGAATTAGAAATAATCAAATTAAAATCCGGCGTTAAAACCGTTAATGAGGACAATAAAGTGTCGTACGCAGACTCTTTGAAACTGCGGTTGCCTAAAGTGGCCCCGGCTATTGAATCTAGAGTGCCTCTGCCTTGTGTCGTCGCCTATCCGACCCAGGAGCGATCAGCTGACTATGCGTCATCGTCCGCTACTAAACAAGCTCTTATGAAAGCGATTAGACCGAGTGACGATGGGTTTCAAATAGTCGGTATTAAAAAAACCGCCAAATCGGGAGTTGTACTACGGGTGGCTAATCAAAACCAATTAAAAAGATTAGAATCGGTAGACGCTATAAAGTCTGCCGGTCTCCGCTTAGAAAAACCAAAGGGTCGCCGCCCCCGTCTATTAGTTAAGGACATTCCCGCCTCAATGGAAGACAAAAATTTTTTGCAAGCTATATACCGCCAAAACATTAAAAATGAGTTGCCAATAAAAGAAGACGATTTTATTAAATCCACGAAAATAGTCCGTAGGCGTTCTACCGATACCGGTCGGAAATGGATAGGCATAGAAATTGAACCTGCGGTACGTAAACATCTTGTGACTACCAAGGATAAATTATTTATTGACTGGGCCACTTGCCGTTTTGTTGATGATATCGAGGTAGTTCGTTGCGCGTATTGTCAACAATTCGGTCATGTTAAAAAGCATTGCGCTAATAAATCACCAACCTGCGCTGTCTGTTCCGAGGCTCACGAAACCAATGTTTGCCCGCATAAGGGCGATTCGAATTTTACCCCGGTTTGCGCGGCGTGTAAACGATTTAAAAAACCCTATGATCATAGATGCGGGTCGGACCAGTGCGGTACCTATAAATTAAAACTCGAACAACTTATCCTACATACTAATTACTAATTAAGATGGATAGGTTAAAAATAGGGCAATTAAACCTTCACAACGATAAGGTGGCGACATCAGAGTTAGATAAATTAATTATTGACTACAACTTAGACCTTGTACTCATTCAAGAACAATATCAAAACTCACGTTTACGTCACAGGGTAGTTCAACTGGATTGCAGGGCACGAGCCGGAATTTATGTTGCGCGGTCTTCTAACTTTACGGTAACGTCTTTACGTGACCTCATGACGCCACACTGTGCGGTTGCCGAAGTATCATCAGCTTCTTTTAAAGTATTCGTTGTAAGCTGTTACTTTCAATATTCAGATCCTGTTACTCCTCATATACATAATCTCCGTCATGTCTTGCGGTCACTCGCGGGCTGCAAAGTTATCGTTGGCGCGGATGTCAACGCGTCATCGTCTCTGTGGTATGGCAAGGTTCGGGCCACCGATACCGAACGACGCTGCGCTGTTGAGGATTTCATTGCTGAGATGAACCTATCGATTCATAATACCCCTGATGCACCACCTACTTTCTGCAGCCAAATGGGCGAATCTTGTATTGACGTCACACTTTCAAGTGCCGACGTACGTTTGGATAGGTGGCGTGTCCTACCGGACGCGTCTTGTAGTGATCATCGCCTGATCGTGTACGAATTTGTTCCTGGTTATATTCAGGGTCCGTCTCATATTCCCGGTAATTTCAGATATAGATGTAAAGGCGCGAACTGGGAATTTTTCGGCTCGCTTTTTGCGTGTCACGCCAAAGAATTCACTCGGGACGGGCTGTCAGCCGAAGAAAGTGCTGACATTATGTCAGAAACCTTTACCTACTGTGCTGACATTGCCATTGGTCGCGGATCTATGACCAATATTCGTAGATGTGACTGGTGGAGTGATTACTTAGTTGAACAGCGTAAAAGATATCGCAGAGCGCGTAAACAGTTAAATAAACTCAAGAGCCGAAAGTTTACTGGAGATCTTCTTACGTTCGCTTTGAATGCTTTTAGAGTTGCCAAGTCACGCTACAAAGCATCGATGGAAAAATCTAAGGGTAATTTGTTGCGAAAAATTGTTGATAAGCTTGACAGGGAGGGTCCGTGGTCTCCCTTATATCACGAATTTAAAGCTAACAGATCGGTCGACCTTGCATACGTTCAAAACATTAAAGTCAATGATAGGCATACCACGGGCATAGAGGAAACAACAGAAGTGCTAATAAATACACTTATCCCTGATGATTCACCGGCTAACGATAGCGACTACCACCAACAGATTAGAGCGTGGGCTCCTGTGCCACCTGAATCACCAATGTCAGACGTACCATCTAATGACGAATTTATAAATATTGTTAGAAAACTACCGGTCAACAAATCATCAGGTGAAGATAAAATATCTAATAGGATGATTAAAGAAGCGTGTAAAACAGCGGGTGATGCCATCTTAACTGTATATAACCGATGCATTGCTGAAGGCGTTTTCCCTCGTAAATGGCGACGCGGTTTCTTACGAATAATACCAAAGTGTGGTGACAAACCACCGGATGATCCGAAGTCATATCGTCCTATCACACTTCTACCATCTTTGGGTAAACTTCTTGAGCGCCTCATCGTTCCACGTTTACTACCGAACGGTCCAAAATTCCATAATAATCAATATGGCTTCACCATAGGTAAATCTACAGTCGACGCGGCGCTTTCTGTCAGAAGAACCGTTAACCAATCTGAAAACAAGTACGTAATTGGGATCTTCCTGGATATTTCTGGGGCTTTTGATAACGCCTGGTGGCCTATGCTGTTGTTAAAATTAAAAACCCGCGGTTGCTATAGAAACATATATAATCTCGTTTACTCTTACTTTATAAACGGTTCCGCGGTACTTAAGCTCGGTCATTTTTCTAGTACTAAAACACTAACCATGGGATGTCCTCAGGGTTCAGTTGTCGGTCCTTATTTATGGAATTTGGGTTTTGATGACTTCCTCGCGATCCCGCTTCCTTGCGGCTGTTCACTTACTGGTTACGCGGACGATGGCCTACTGCTCATTCAGTCAAGTACCCGAGCTGGACTTGAGAACTTGGCCAATACTTGCCTAAATTTAATATCCCAGTGGGGTGATCGTAACCGCCTAGCATTTGCGCCACATAAAACCTATCAACTTCTACTAAAAGGTAATCTTAAATCATTGCCTACTATTAAATTTAACAACGTTCCCATTAAAAAACAGCAATCCGTATGCTACCTTGGTATGATCTTAGAAAGGAATTTTTCATTTATCGAACATATAAAAATAGTTGGTGAAAAAGCTAAAAAGAACTTTTATGCCCTGACTAGAATATCCAAAGCAACTTGGGGTCTATCATTCCTAACTTTAAAAACTATATATGGAGCTACCTACTTAGGATGTATGTGCTACGGTGCACCTGTTTGGGCCGATAGGGCCAGCATAGGAGCGGCACGACGTAAACTGCTTCAAAGCCAACGTTTGGCATTGATATTTTTATGCAAGGCGTATAGAACGGTCAGTACTGAAGCCTTACCGGTACTGGCAGGTGTACTTCCAGTCGACCTTGAGGTACAGCGACGTGCTTCAATGTACTACTCCGCGAGGGGGGAGGCCATGGACACTAATTTTGTTACACAACGCGACTTTAATAAAATCTCTAGATTATTTAAACCTCAGACTGAAGTCTGGGAGGACCTCTTATCCGAATGGCAAAGTAGGTGGGATAATTCCATCAAGGGCCGGCACCTCCATCTGTTCTTTCCATCCGTTGGTGATCGGCTGGCTAAGACATGGCTGGTGGTTGACCACTGCGTTGCCCAATTTCTCACAGGTCATGGCAACTTTAAAAGTAAACTGTATTCTTTTAAACTTGTTCCTTCCCCTTTGTGTCAGTGTTCTACATCGAACTGTGAATTTGAACAGTCCGCACATCACATCTTGTGGGAGTGTGTTCTTTGGCAGAATGAACGCAATATTATGTTGGATAGTGTACAAGTTACATCCGGAGTCGTTTATTATACGGACCTTGTAGAAACTAGAACCAATTTCCGTGCGTTCAGGCGCTTTTGCCATACCTATTATTGGAATCAATTGTAACAGCTAATACCTACTTAGGACCCATTAACTTAATCAAATTTTATTCCGTGGTGTTTGGCAATCTGGGCTTCTCCCAGTTGCAATAATGTCCCTTTGTGCCGTTTGGCCTAGTTCTGTTCTGTCTCCTGCTTGTTATGGAGGGAAGTGGAAAAAATATCTTTTTTCTTACTCCTCCGCTATTCTTTTCTGATTAATTTCGTTGCGGGACCCAAGACAGTTGAATCGTTTCTCCGGGACTCGTCGAGCTTCATTGCTCGGCGTTTTTCTGGCGGTCGCCACTGTTGATTCTGGCTTTCAGGAGTTGCAGTGGTTGGGAAAAGTGTGGCGGGTTTGTCCCATCAGGTTGTTGTTTTTTTACAGTCGCTAATTTATTAACGACGTAAAAAAATATATATCTACCAGCAGCGTCCTGCGGTTGTGTCGATCTCGTGGGAGTATCGGAATGAAAAGTACTCTATGTGTTATCTCAATGTATTATAGTTATGTAAGCTATAGTTTAATCAAATACGGTTCAGTAGTTTTTGCGGGAAATAGTAACATACATCCATCCATCGCCGGCAGAAGTTACCACCCACCAGACAAAGTCTTGCCGCCAAGCGATTTGTCGTGTTCCGGCATGATGATGCGGTCTGGTGAAGCCGTTCGGAGGACGGGTCTGAGCAGTTGTGTTGCGATGTGTACCAGGTACGATACGCCAAATGTTGTTGTGTTGGGAGTTTGGTCGTGGAGGGTCTCCAGATCAATCTCCCTCTGGCGCAGCATCGTTGGTCGTGTTGTTGGGTTAAACATTGCATCACCCCGCTCCGTTTTTCTGAGCCTATTCAGGCTCTTAATAAACTAGCGCGCTTTACCATCAACGATCGCATCACTGTTTACCATCAGGCGGGATTGCGGACAAGCGTTAGTTTATAATTATTAAAAAAAAAAACAAAGCGTAAAAAATTCCGTTTATTTTTGATGCTCTTTACCTTCAAAACTTCAAGATTCGAATAATTAATTGACTCCAATAATTAATTGACTCCAATAATTAATTGACTCCAATAATTAATTGACTCCAATAATTAATTGACTCCAATAATTAATTGACTCCAATAATTCCTTTTTTGAGTAGGTGTCTTTTTTGCTGTGGATGGAAAATCATCAAATGACCTCTTTCGCTCTGGACAGAGCGGAAGGGCGTGTCAGACTTTTATTGACTAAAACATACCCGTATTTCTTCACTTGCCTGTGCAGCGGCCAGGGCCACGGTTTCTTTTTTGACCAACACGCAACTCATGCCTAGGCATCAGTCTTCGTGGACCCCGGCACGATGTGCTGACATCTCTTCGAAGCGCGCGTGAAGCACAACGTGCCGTCAACCCTAATCCTTATTGGGCAGCGAGGCTCACTGCTCCACCGCTCGCAAGCCCACGCTTACGGTTCGATGTCGTCTCCCGACCAGGGCGTTTCCTGCGGCGGCTAGATGCGAGGGATTCCCACTCCCTCACGCGCTCCGCCGCCTCCTGTGTCTCTTCCGGTGTCTCGCTCCGGACCATAGCCTGGACGCTTTCTGGATCGCTGCCATGAGGACACGGCCGTGCTCTACCAGACTACGCCTAGGCCGCTGTATATGTTCCACCAAGTCCTCTGGAGTAGGTATCTTGATGAGAGAATACGGCTGCATCCCTTTGTGTGTGTGTGTAATAAAAACGCCCAAACACGATGAAAAAGGTCAATCGTCGAATCCAACTCGGCTGGGCTGCTTTCGGGAAGCTACGAAGAATCTTCTCGTCCGAAATACCGCAGTGTCTCAAGACAAAAGTCTTCGACCAGTGTGTGTTGCCAGTGATGACAGGCTCAAAGTCACTCAAAGGGCAATGGAGAGGGCTATGCTTGGGGTTACACTGCGCGATCGAATCAAGAATGAGGAGATCCGCAGAAGAACGAGAGTAACCGACATAGCCCGAAGAATTGCAACATTAAAGTGGCAGTGGGCTGGACACATTGCCCGTAAGACCGATGCCCGATGGGGCCGACGGGTTCTCGAGTGGTGGCCACGCAGCGGAAGCCGTAGCGTGGGTAGGCCCCCGACAAGGTGGACCGGCGACCTGGTGAAGGTCGCGGGAAACCGCTGGATGCAGGAGGCGCAGAACCGGTCGTCGTGGAGAACCTTGGGGGAGGCCTATGTCCAGCAGTGGACGTCTTTCGGCTGAAATGATGAAACACGATGTAACTGCTGTAAACTATTGATGAATGAATCTTATGTTTAATATTATTAATTTCTTATCTTATTAATGATGAATCTCTCGACCCCGTTCCGTCTCCATCATCAGATCTACTCCAAATCTCTATTTTGCTGTACTGTCATCAGGGTTACATATATGTACCTACTATAGCATCTATTTGGAATAGCATCGGTTTACAAAGAAAACAATTTTCTGCGCGCAGGGTTGAATTTTATATTTCAATTTTAAATGGGGCGAACTTCACTTTCGAATTAAAATAACCACCGTTATAATCGGTCTACACTGTAAAAGATAAGCGTTGTTGTAATTAAAAAAATACGCTCCGCTCTGGAAACCTAATACATTTTTTTGTCGTCTGTTATAAATAATAACACGCGGCCATCACCAATTCAAATGACAGTTAATAACAATTATAGTTTATTTTGAAGGTTCGTTTACGAGTACTACAGTCCAACTACTTTGTAGCGATGGTTAACAGTAGTTATTCGTGAATTCCAGTCTCTATTAATAGATTTTTAAATTTGTTTCATTAAATATAAATAATCCAGAACAGTTAAAAAACAAGATGCAACTTGAATGAAGCAGGGTCACCGCATAAAGGAAAAATGGTTTCTTTTAAAAAAGAAAAATGGAAATAAAGTTGGGTAAAATATTTTTTCTACGACTTTTAAACCTGTTTAATGTACCGACACACTTTTTAATCGTCTTCAAAAAGGACGAGGTTCTCAAATACTTCTTTTAAATGATTACTTTAGTATTTGAAAGCTGCTGCTTCTCGTGTAATCCTGTTTCCTTTTGATCCAACTCGGTCAATGGTATCCATAAGAAAACCGTATGTCTTAAATTTGTATTAAGGGGCCATTCATTTATTACGTAAGACGATTTAGGGGGGGGGGGGTATCGGCCATGTCTTATTTTTTCTTACAAAGAGGCGGGAGGGAGTCTTGATAGTTCTTACGTAAGATCACAAATGCGCAATGTTGCAATTATACTTTTAAAAAGCGCGGGACACTGCGCGCGTGCCGAGATTTGCGTATGCGTATAGGTACAATATCCATTTCCATGGCAACGGATCCACACAAGCGGGGAGTTCCCCCGAGGCGCAGTGCGGGAGGTGCGGGTCTGTGTGGATTAGTCGTCACTTGCTTGCGTAAACAATACTCGTTTATTGCGTTAATGATTTTAATATTGTAATTAAATAGTAATTGAATTATTGAAGTGTGCGAATAGTTTCTTTTATTGATGTATGTCAAAGTACAAATAAACATTTCTAAAAATTGTTACTCAAAAAAATTGTTTTTTTTTTCCTTTAGATTCTTACGTAATAAATATTTAACAGGGGGAGGGGGTCGGCCTACTCTTATTTTTTCTTATAATAGGGGGGGAAGGGGTCAAAAACTAGCGAAAATAGTCTTACGTAATAAATGAATGGCCCCTAAGTCTGTGCGTGGCAAATGGTTGAATAACTCGCTGACAAGAAATGTAAGCAAACACAGATAAAAAAACCAATGACAGATTTTCGAAGTTATTTATTTTTCACTTTTTAGAAGTTTTTTTTTTTTGTTTATATCCAAATAATTTTCCAGCTGCACCCTGCGGTTCCACCCACACAAGTAGTAGTAATATACAATAAAAAAACTTTTTACAAAAAAAAAAAAACAAATGACTTCCAAAAACACTACAAACTGAAAAATAACTAATTTCGGAAGTCGGTGTCTTGTTTTCTTGTATATTTAGTTTAGTTGTGAAAAGTACTGTTCAGTTGCATCCGGTCAGACTGGACGCTCACGTTAACATAGTTGGGAAAAGGCTTGTAAGCAAACGACGTAATTTTGTTTAATTTAATTTTTACCCGTAATTTTGGTTTAAAAATCGAAACCATCAAACCGACTTTTATAAAATTCCTATGAGATCAAAATGAAAGTATAAGCAATGCTAGCCATGATGCGATTACGCAACTTAAATTCAGTCTATTGATTTTAATTGACTGTTGCATAAGCCTAAATTTTTGAGGAATTCAATCGACTGCCTATATATAGTCTTCATCATCAGATTTACTGCATACCACCATTTTAACCCATATAGGTGGAATAGTAGATTGTTAACCGAGGGTGGAAAGAATCCATTCCCGAGGCTATAGACCGAGTAGGAATTGATTCTTTTACCCGTGTTAAACACTCTACTTTTCATTTCGAATATGAGGGAAATAAAACTAGTTGTTTATCTGAACTTTGTATGGATAACACTATATATTATAATAATGTTAGTCCTAATTTAACTACTAATTTTAAATAGGTACTCTATTTAAAATTAATAGTCAAATTTGGACAATTCGTGAAATTAAAAGTTACATTTTTATTGGGAATGTTTATGCTATTTGATATATTATGACAAATTTGGGTGTTCTGCGTATCTGTAAAAGTAGGAGACTCTAGTATTTCATCAGGCGGATACTCCCTGGAACTTGACGGCTGAGGCGAATTGTGGTGTATTTTTATAGTTTCAGTTAATTTGTTCGAAGTTTTAGTTTTATTTTGGATTGAATCCTCAATGTAGCCTTCGGCGACTGTGCTGGATTTCCAGGGTCCGTGTCTTTTTAACGTCGTTATGTTTACCCCAGAATCGGCTAACAGAGTTGCTGACGTACGTCTATAACAATGTCCGGTATACTCAGAATTTGATAAATTCAAATATGTTGCTATCTGCTTACAAATATGTTGCTATACCTGAGATTTTATTTTTTCCAATCACTTGTTTGTAGCATTTCCCATTTTGGTAGTTGAAAAAAAAACGGTCCGTTTTTAGATCACTGGGTCTCATTTTTTGATATTTCTTTACTATTTGTGTAAATTCTTCTTGTACTACAAACGAGCGCTCAATATTTGTTTTTGTTTTAGTCAGTTTTACTAGTAATAATTGGTCTTGACTTTCAATGTCCTTAACTGTCAAATTTGTGAGTTCACTGCTTCTGCAAGCGCCGCTTATACCGAGTATCAATACCACCTGTGAAAACATATATTTTTTTAGTATTTGTGTAATAAATACATTTTTTTTAGAATAAATCCATAAATAAATACTTAGGTAAACTTACCTTCACTGCCAAATATATCTCGTCAGGAGCATCATTTAAAAATGTTTCCACTTCATGAGAGGTAAAAACCTTAGATTTTCTACTCTTGAACCCCTGAGACTGTCTTTTTAAAAAGGATGTTAAATTATGGATTTTTTTCAAATTTACATTGTGTTTTACACTAAGTGTACTTTTCAGCATTGAATATCGGCTCCATAGCGTAGAAGGTTGTAGTTTGCTAGACAGACCTTTAAAATATGTAAGAAATACACTTTCGGAAAATGATATTATGTTCTTCTCTGCTCGCCACTTCATAAAATCATTGTATGTGTTTATATATCTTTCTTTTGAGATTTCTGGTAAAAGATTGTTAATAACACAATTTGCCTCGTCTTTAATTGAATCTGGTGTCAATATTTCAGAATCACTTGAACTCATTTTTAAATTAAAATCTTAGCATAAAAGATTAGATATTAAAGTAACTAGTTTTTTAATTCCGTCACAGATACATAACAGATTAGTATCCCGCTAATTTATGTCGAATTTTTAAATTTTAAATATGGAACTCACCACGTTATTGTTGCGACCATAGAATTAATAAGTTGGTACTATCGTACTTCTTAATTCTATGGTTGCGACCTATTTCGCTCAATGAATTTTGCACTAAGTTCACACTGGCTGTTTAGATACTCACATTGCTGCTGCATTTTTTTTATTAGTTTTTTTTTTACACAAATTTCTTCACAGCTGACAGCAGTTCTATTTTTAAAGTTCATTCCGACCCTTAGGTGGAAAGTAATTTGTATGAGTTTTTCCCGCTCTAGGGAGGGAAACAGCACTTTCTACCCAGTAATCAGATCAAGAAAATACTGCTTTCCGAATATGAGAAATGAAATAGTAGATTGTTAACCGAGGGTGGAAAGAATCAATTCCCGAGGTATTTAGACGCCCGAGCGTAGCGAGGGCGGCTATAGTCCGAGTAGGAATTGATTCTTTTACCCGTGTTAAACACTCTACTTTTCATTTCAAATATGAGGAAAATAAAACTAGTTGTTTATCTGAACGTTTTATGGATAACACTATATATAATAATTTTAATTGTAAATCGGTACTCTATTTAAAATTGATACTTAGTCAAATTTGGACAATTCATGAAATTAAAAGTTACATTTTTATTTGGAATGTTTATGCTATTTGATACATTATGACAAATTTGGGTGTTCTTGATATCTGTAAAAGTAGGTAACTCTAGTATTTCATAGTTGAGAAAAACCATTTCTCAACTACCAGACCAGGGTCTCATTTTTTGGTATTTCTTTACTATTTGTGTAAACTCTTCTTGTACTACAAACGAGCGCTCAATATTTGTTTTTGTTTTAGTCAGTTTTACTAGTAATAATTGGCCTTGACTTTCAATGTCCTTAATTGTCAAATTTGTGAGTTCACTGCTTCTGCAAGCGCCGCTTATACAGAGTATCAATACCATCTGTGAAAACATATAATTTTTAAATTTGTGTAATAAATACATTCTTATTTAGAACAAATCTAATAATACTTAGGTAAACTTACCTCCACTACCAAATATATCTCGTCAGGAGCATCATTTAAAAATGTTTCCACTTCATGCGAGGTAAAAACCTCAAGATTTTCTACTCTTGAACCCCTGAGACTGTCTTTTCAAAAAGGATGTTAAGTAATGGAATTTTTTCAAATTTACATTGTGTTTTACACTAAGTGTACTCTTGTGCATTGAATATCGGCTCCATAGCGTAGAAGGTTGTAGTTTGCTAGACAATCCTTTAAAATATGTAAAAAATACACTTTCGGAAAATGATTTTATATTCTTCTCTGCTCGCCACTTCATAAAATCATTCAATCATCTTTCTTTTGAGATTTCTGGTAAAAGATTGTTAATAACACAATTTGCCTTTAATTTGTCTTTAATTGAATCTGGAGTCAATATTTCAGAATCGCTTGAACTTATTTTTAAATTAAAATCTTAGTATAAAAGATTAGGTATTACCTAACATAACTATTTTTTTTAATTCCGGCACAGATACATAAGAGATTAGTATCCCGCTAATTTAAGTCGAATTTTTAAATTTTAAATATGGATCTCGCCATGTTATTGTTGCGACCATATACTTAATAAGTAGGTTCTATCGTACTTCTTAATTCTATGGTTGCAACCTATTTCGCTTAATGAAGTTTGCGCTAAGTTCACACTGGCTGTTTAAAAACTCACATTGCCGCTGCATTTTTTTTATTAGTTTTTTATACACAAATTTCTTTACAGCTGACAGCGGTTCTATTTTTAAAGTTCATTCCGACCCTTGGGTGGGAAGTAATTTGTATGAGTTTTTCCCGCTCTAGGGAGGGAAGTAGCACTTTCTACCCAATAATCAGATCAAGAAAATACTACTTTCCGAATATGAGAAATGAAAAGTTCTTATCAATATAAATGAATGAAGTTCAAACACAAAGTAGCTACTGTAAATCGTTGAGGAATTCCTTTAACTATCTTTGGTCTTCATCATAGACCCCTAATGACAATCACAATACATCTAGGTGCAAAGTAGCTGCTGTAAATCGTTGAGAAGTTCCCTCGACTGTCTCTAGGCTCCATCATCAAATCTACTGCAGACCTTCATTATAACCCATATGGGTGCACAGTTCTCAAGAATATAAATGGGATTAAGTCCAAAGACAAGGTAACATACGGTAAATCGTTAAAGAGTTTCCTGAACTGGCCTTTGTTTTCATCATCAGAGCCTTAATGACAGTCACAACCCATCTAGGTGTTTACACCTAGATTAATTTATCCTAAATTAATTTGTATATATATGTGTACAAATTTTAGTGCTTTAAAATACTTAATGAAAATACATAGAAATGCACTAGTCACCCCTACGATTTTTGAAAGTTCCCTTTGATTACTCTGGTCTTCCATCATCAGATCCTAATCTGGTGACAATGAGACCACCAGGAAAGTATACCCTTTCAAACAAAAAAGAATTTTACTAATCAGTCCAGGCGTCTTAGATTAATCCGTAAAAGATTACAAGGAATTGAGAACATCCTCCTTTTTTGAAGTCGGTTAAAAAGTACTTCATACCTAAGTGACAGAGTTTACCATCCAACCTAAAAGCAGAATCCAAATACAACAATTTCACCACAAAAACTTTCGATACAAGTACTCAATTAAAATCGATATGAACATCGCGCTCTACGCGTCGATTGGTTGGATATTCGACGGCGATACATCTCTGCGGCGTCTATTCAGCTCAGTATTGGAATATTCACAACCGAATAATTCAGCGGCTGCACGTATGAATCTGACTATGATATGCGAATGGAGGAAGAAGGTGGTGTTGTACCAACTTTGTTTTTTAAAATTAGAAACTACACAGTCATCATCATCATCATTTCAGCCAAAAGACGTCCACTGCTGGACATAGGCCACCCCCAAGATTCTCCACGGCGACCGGTCCTGCACCTCCCGCATCCAGCGGTTTCCCACGACCTTCACCAGGTCTTCTTTTCACCTTGTCGGGGAGCCGATCCAGAGCCGATCTCGAGAACCCATCGGCCCCATCGGGCATCGGTCCTACGGGCAATGTGCCCAGCCCACTGCCACTATGTCGGTTACTCTAGTTCTTCTGCGGATCTCCTCATTCCTGATTCGATCGGGCAGTGCATAAAACCCTAAGCATAGCCCTTTCCATTTCCGCCCTTTGAGTGACTTTGCGCCTTCTTATAAGGCCCATTGTTAGCGACCCTTCAACTACATAGTGCTTGCCACAATCCCGCCTGATGGTAAGCAGTGATGATTTTTGTGTGTGTGAGTGCTGGCTAGGTAACACACTCACGGCTTTAACGGCTATCCTAACCACAACCATGGGTATTAAGGATGATAATTCGCCTTCTAACTGCCAACGTTCTGAAATACCTCTCTGAAGGCCCAACGTTCAAACATTTGTTTGTCGCCGAGATGAGGCTGCGAATAGATTTTGAACATTTTAAGTTCTTTTTTATAATTATAAAACTAGTGCTTGACCGCAATCCCGCCTGATGGTAAGCAGTGTTGATGGTAAAATCGTCGTAAATAGGTTTAATAAACTAAAAAAAAAATTAGTAAAAATTTCATTTCGACTTCATCATTAAACCGCATGCTTTCATGCGGGAGTGATGATGATGTCGAGATTAAATTTTTGCACGTAGGCTGCTCTGACCTTCACGTTTGAGGTCACCAGTGTGGAAGCATGAGAAACAGGGAGTAAAGTTCACTCATCCTCCATAAAAAAGGGAGGATTCTCCGACCAGACGGGTGTTGTGTCTAACGGGCACTTGCCCGACCGTTGATGTTAGGAAGTTGTATCTTTTTAAAAAATATATAATTATAAACTAGTAACTAGCGCGCTAGTTTATTAAGACCTTATTCACTCAAATAAACTGAGTGAATAGGAAACAAGACGGCAGTTGATCGAGGTGATGCAAAGTTACACCCAACAACACGACCAACAATGCTGCGCCAGAGGGAGACTCTGCTTGTGAGATGTAGAATCTCTATGACCTCAGTTTGACGCGTTACTGATACTAGTATCTGTGACAGTCTCATCTCGGTGACAAAAATAGGTTAAAAACTTGTCTATATGTAGGAAAATTTGAGGATTTTATGACAGTCGAAACCAGCGCCATTTCCGAGGGACTCTTGATAAAGCTAGTCGGTCTCCAATCCACTAAACACATACGGCAAGCATAGCTTAACCTAGACGATTTCATGGTGTAGCTGTAAACAAGTAATAGTGAAAAATAGTCAAATTCCTCCTTTATGGTTTCGTAGTTCCTGACGGAAACTATCGACTGCTAGCACACGCGTGGCTGATCCACCGCTGTGCTCATCGTGTCACATTCAAGAGGTTTTTCATAAGCCAGGGTACATTCGATAAATTTGTGGAGCCCTCTAATGATACTAGCAGTTGTAGATGAACATAAGTTAATAGAAGTCTTTATACACACATCAAAAGTGTCTAGGGATCAACATATATTTTTGCAATAACTTTTCTCCTGATTGATATTAATTAAAATTTTCTTTAAGGATTCATCAAATAAAGTGTTTTCGTTTGTCACAGTAACGATAAACCAAGTCACCTTTGCATTAATAAAGAAATTTGCCATTTTCCTAATAAAGGGATATTTGACATTTGAACCACTAACACAAAAGTTCGAAAAAAAGACTGAAATAACAGTTTTCTCTAAAATTTTATTGGGTGACTTAAACAATTAATAAATCCGTGTTTCTACCGCGAACACTAACAACACAAGAACATCGGTTTGGCATACTCAAAATGAGTTCATCCAAATCACGCTGTGGAATGGCCGCCCATGTTCGTTGCAACAACAAAAAAAAGGTCTTCTTGCGACTGGATACCCTCCATATTCGGCAGAGCTCTTCTCTGTAGCATATCCCATGCATGCTCAATCGGATTCAAGTCTGGCGACTGAGCAGGCCAGGGCAGGACATTGATGTTAGCTGCGGCGAGAGTCTGTCTTACAACTCTTGCGGTGTGCGGTCGTGCATTATCATGCATTAACTGAAATAAGGGACCGATTTGCACTTGTAGAGGAACGATGATGTCTGATACAATCGTCTCAGCATAAA
Source organism: Sesamia inferens (assembly GCA_037179545.1). Lineage (NCBI taxonomy): Eukaryota > Metazoa > Arthropoda > Insecta > Lepidoptera > Noctuidae > Sesamia > Sesamia inferens. The sequence continues at coordinate 5,255,027 of CM073935.1, read as the reverse complement.
TTTGAGCGTTGAGGTTGCCTCTGATCCAAATCAACTCAGTTCTTCCGCCGATCCAAATACCCGCCCATACCATGATGGTTCCACCACTATAAGGATGGACTTCCTGGCAGGATTTTAATCACTGTTGGCGTCCAGGGGTTCTCCAGTGTCGTATACGTCTTGTATCCGGTCTCATACCAAAACGAGACTCATCAGAAAAGCACACGAAACGCCATTGTTCTTCTGCCCAATTTCTGTGTTCCAGAGCCCATTGATATCGAATCCTACGATTGTGCATTGCTATAGGTGGTACCCGTAGCGGTCTTCGGGAATGAAGGTTCACTTCATGCAAGCGGTTTCTGACTGTTTGGTCGCTAATTAAGTTCCCTGAAGAGTGATGAAGCCTCACGGCTAACATCATGGCGGTTATTGTTGGAGCTCTTCGAGTTAAGATTTGAATGTATCGGTCTTGTCTCCGTGTGGTGCAGCGATACCGTCCTCCATGGCGCTCAGCCACGGTACCAGTGCTTCGGTAACGTGTCCAAAGTCGACTGATAACACTCTGACTTGTATTCAGAGCTAAAGCCACAGTACGTTGCCGGGAACCAGCTTCTATCATTCCCACGGCTCTGAGCATTTCTTCCCTGCTTAAATGACGTCGCCGCTCCATAATAACGTTGGTTTTAATCAGTAGTAGGGAAACAGTAGCACTAATAATGTCTTCAATGCGTTGTATGTTTTTATAGGGAAAATATTGACAGCTGATTTTCATCTTTTACTCGAATTTGATTCACAGTTCCTGATTCAAATTATGAAATGCACCAAAAAGGAACCATATAAATTTATAAAATCATAAATTTATTACAAAGCCACATCTCAATCTCAAGATATCCGCATAAAAATGCTTGATCCCTAGACACTTTTGATGTGTGTATTATGTACCCCATATAAATTTTAGAACATAAATATGTAGATTTTACAAAGGGTGACACAATGGAGGGTCTTATTGCTAACAGGGTTATTTACAGACAACCTCTGGATGTGTCAGCCTGTCAGTGTTCTATAGGATGCATTTTGGAGAGTGTGCGAGGGAATTGGATGATTTAATTCCCCCATCTCCGTTCCATCATCGGACGACCCGTCGGAAAGCGAGTTTCCACCCTTACGTTGATGACACCACTACGGTCCGGACGAAGCGTTTCGCCTCGTGGAACTATATGCCAGCGGTGGTGTTTCCGCCTGACTGCAATTTAAGTGTCTTCAAGAGATATTCGTGGTGAACGGCGAATGTGGCGATACAGGTCAGCAGACTGGGATGAGATGCGCCATTTCTTTGCGGCTTATCCTTGGCAGCAGGTCTGCTTCTCTTCTAGCAATCCGTCGAGCTGTGCGGATGCTATAACCGATGTGGTGCGTCAAGCTATGGAATATTTTATTCCCTATAATGACGTGCCCGTCGGTGGCTCGGCTCGCCCATGGTTCAATGCCGATTGTGCCCAAGCCGAACAGCGTAAGCACACGGCATTTCTCACCTGGGTTGACGCTCGTGACCGCGGAGCTCCGGATCTAAGCTCAAAGAAGAGAGCCTTTAACCGTGCTGCCAAGTCCTACAAAAAGGCACTAAAGAAGGCTCGCTTCGACCGTATTACCCATATTGGCAACAAGTTATCTGCGCAGCCTTCCGGTAGCAGATCTTTTTGGTCCCTTGCCAAATCGGTCGAGGCGAACTTCTGTCGGCCCTCACTGCCTCCGCTGGTTAGGCCTGATGGAACACTGGCTCATACGGCGAGAGAGAAAGCAGGTCTCTTTGCATCTCTCTTTGCCCATAATTCGCGTCTTGATACTGGCAGTGCTACTCCACCTATTTTACCCCATTGCGGTACTTCAATGCCTGAGGTTCGCATTCGGAACAAGGAGGTTCTGAGAGCACTGTGTCGTCTGGACGTGAATAAGGCTAGTGGTCCGGATGGTATACCAGCGATTGTTCTAAAAGCATGTGCGCCCGAGTTGTCTCCTGTATTGACACGCTTGTACCGCCTCTCATTTGGGACTGGTATAGTGCCCAAGTCCTGGAAGCTTGCCAACGTGCAGCCCGTGCCCAAAAAGGGTAGTCGTGCCGATCCTACCAACTATCGGCCGATTTCGATCACCTCCATACTTTGCAAAATTATGGAGCGTGTATTGAACTCGCGCCTCTTGGCATACCTGGAAGGTAACGATCTCCTCAGTGACCGACAGTACGGGTTTCGCCGCAATCGGTCAACTGGGGACCTACTAGTGTATGCCACTCACTTGTGGGGCGAGGCCCTCGAGAGAAATGGGGAAGCGATTGCTGTCTCCCTTGATGCCTCGAAGGCCTTCGACCGGGTATGGCACGCTGGCCTTTTGAGTAAGCTTCCAGCGTACGGCATTTCCCCTAGCCTGACTGGCTGGGTAAAAGACTTCCTGACTGAACGGTCCCTCCGAGTTGTTGTCGACGGATGCTCATCTGAGCCCATGTCGACTAATGCCGGTGTTTCTCAGGGGTCTGTTCTCTCTGCAACTCTGTTTCTGCTGCATATTAACGATCTGCTGATGCCCGGTATCTATGGGTATGCAGATGACAGCACAGTTGTGGAGAGATACCTGCCGGATGCTCGGGCTAGTAGGGAATCAATCCGGTCCGAAAGAGAGGCCATGGTAGAGCGAACGAGTGTTGCACTTCAGGCAGTCTCCGAATGGGGCAATGCCAATCTTGTAGCATTCAATGCCGCCAAAACGCAGGCGTGTCTCTTCACCGCCAAAAGGAGCCCGTTCACCTTGGCTCCTACTTTTCGGAATGTATCCTTGGAGTGTACCGACCGCCTTCAGCTTTTGGGTGTTGAGATTTCCTCGAACCTAAACTTTGGGCGGTTCATTGAGTCCAAGGCCAAGGTGGCTGCCAGAAAACTTGGGGTAATCGCAAAGGTCCGGCAGTACTTCACACCAGGGCAGCTTCTAATGTTGTACAAAGCACAGGTCCGTTCGTGTGTGGAGTACTGCAGCCACATTTGGGCTGGTGCTGCTAAGTGTCACCTGGCCACTTTGGATTCAGTGGAGAGGCGTGCGAAGAGGCTGATTGGTGACCCTGATTTAACTCGAGTTGGTCTCCAAAGCCTAGAGCACAGGCGTAGAGTAGCCAGCCTTTCGGTGTTCTATAGGATACATTCTGGGGAGTGTGCGAGGGAATTGCACGATTTAATTCCCCCATCTCCGTTCCACCATCGGACGACCCGTCGTACGGCGAGTTTCCACCCTTATGTTGTTAACACCTCAACGATCCGGACGAAGCGTTTCGCCTCGTCCTTTATACCGCGTACATCGAGGGACTGGAACAATCTGCCGGCGGCGGTGTTTCCGTCGGACTACAATTTGAGTGTCTTCAAGGCTAGAGTGAATAGGCTCTTAATAAACTAGTGCGCTTTACCATCAACGATTGCGTCACTGCTTACCATCAGACGGGATTGCGGTCAAGCGCTGGTTTATATATTAATAAAAAAAAAAAAAAAAAGATAGATTCTTATTAATCTAGCGCACTTTACCATCAACGATTGCATCATTGCTTACCACCAAGAGACTACAGTCAAGCACTAATTTTTATTATAAAAAAAAACTGATTTTTAAACAGTACCCTAATTGCGTAACGTACTTTTAGTCTCAATGCAAATAATTTTGAAGCATATTGCTAATACATTGTTCGTTACATCCGAAAAACGAATCTGTTCAGCAACGTAAATAACGCAATGAACGTTGTTGAACTGTCAAAATGAAACACATTGCTACTGATAGTGTGTTACGTAATACCCGTACTTATTCTAATGATTCATTAAATTTCATTTAGTTTATTTATTCCATAAACAATGTCAAGTAATATACGAGTAAGTTAAACAAGAAAATGATGATGACCGACATCTACTTCCTGATTCAATACCTTCAGTCAAATTAACTGAAAATATAAAATACAAAAACAAACGTCAGTCAAGTCCTGCCAAATTATACAAACCGCCCCTAACGGTTCCCGGTGTAAAGGTGCCCGCAACGGTTGCCGCATTGCATTTATCTAATCATTTGGATAACGTCCACTACATCTGCGGAGTTTAGCTAATTTGTTCCGTTTGTCCTTTTTGAAGTGAAACTTCTTTAGGCACGCTTGACTTGGGGAGTAAACTGGCGAAAGCGTTACGAAAAATGATCGGGCAAGGCGAACGGAAGTTAAGTGGGGGATATAAGCACAGAGGCGCCCGTGGCGCGAGCTTGGTACTACAAGGTCTACAACGAGTTTTTTTTTTTTTTCAATAAAAATAGAAGATCTATGCAATTTTTTTTTTTTTTTAACTTTTGAGACACGGATTTATTTATTTATTTATTTACATTTAACACTATACATTAAATTTTATGTTGACTGACAACCATTAAGGGGGTCAGTTAACATAAAATTTGGTACCGCCTACTTCACAGTCCCCCCTGTATCCCCCCTCCCTTTCTCCCCCCACTCCCTCACCCCTTAATATTCCCACGAAACTAACCCCCCCCCCCCGACCCCCCTCATTGATTACCTCACCCCCCCGTGGATTATCTCGGGAACCAGAGGTCGTGGACTACCCGAGTTTGGGGTCCCCTGATTCAGGAGGAAGAGCCCGACCTTTTGGCCCCGAGGGAATACACTTTTTTTTTTTTTTTTTTTTCAATAAAAATAGAAGATCTATGCAAAAATATTAATTTACCAATGAAACCATGAAATAAATTTAAATATTTATACAAAATTAATATATGTGTATACATGTATATATTGTACATATATATATATATATACATACAGATGGTGCGAAAGAAGTTTCACTTCAGTCGTGTGGTCATAAGCCATTTCAGGTCATTTTTTTTTTTTAATTAAAATATAAACCAGCGCTTGACCGCAATCCCGCCTGATGGTAAGCAGTGACGCAATCGTTGATGGTAAAGCGCACTAGTTTATTAAGAGCCTATTCACTCTAGCCTTGAAGACACTCAAATTGTAGTCCGACGGAAACACCGCCGCCGGCAGATTGTTCCAGTCCCTCGATGTACGCGGTATAAAGGACGAGGCGAAACGCTTCGTCCGGATCCTAGAGGTGTTAACAACATAAGGGTGGAAACTCGCCGTACGACGGGTCGTCCGATGGTGGAACGGAGATGGGGGAATTAAATCGTGCAATTCCCTCGCACACTCCCCAAAATGTATCCTATAGAACACCGAAAGGCTGGCTACTCTACGCCTGTGCTGTAGGCTTTGGAGACCAACTCGAGTTAAATCAGGGTCACCAATTAGCCTCTTCGCACGCCTCTCCACTGAATCCAAAGTGGCCAGGTGACACTTAGCAGCACCAGCCCAAATGTGGCTGCAGTACTCCACACACGAACGGACCTGTGCTTTGTACAACATTAGAAGCTGCCCTGGTGTGAAGTACTGCCGGACCTTTGCGATTACACCAAGTTTTCCTACACTAGGAATATCTCCCGAATCGTGTGTGTTGCAACCATTTATAAACGACGAGATTTGGAAACTGTAGCTAATACAAATATTTGTGCCATGCGGGAAACAAACTCTCAACACGCAGTGCAGCAGTCGAGGTCAGGTCAGCCATTACGCTTCCCATGTCATCTAAAATTATATATCAATCTGTAGTGCATTTTTTAGACACTGACTACAATTTCAGCGTCTTCAAGGCAGATTGAATAGGTTTCTAAGAGTGAATAGGCTCTTAATAAACTAGCGCGCTTAACCATCAACGTTCGCTTCACTGCTTACCATCAGGCGGTATTGCGGTCAAGTATTCGTTTATAATTATAAAAAAAAAATGCATATTAGGCCCAAAAAGGATGGGTAACAATTTTGCATAAGACCCCACAAAATTACTATATTCTGTTTCTCTAAAGAACATTCTGTGCAATGTAGTTAAAGCTGTTCTACTAAATGTTTACTTAAAACTTTCTGTAACTCGCTTACGGTCTTTACAACAAATTGGAAAACAAAGTGGTAAGAGTTAGGACTTATTCATAAGTGGTAGCGATCTTAGCGCAACCATATTCAGCCTTTTTTTTGTCATCAAATGACCTCTCCCGTTCTGAGCGGAGCGGAAGTGTGTGTCAGATTTTTACTGACTAAAACCCGTCCGTATTCCTTCGCTTGCGTCAATGACGTTTATATACTCCTTTTGGCTCGTTTTTGCTCAAACGATAACCATGAAGTTACAATATGTCATCCAAGGGCGCCAGTCTCCTGCACCCTTATTAAAGACACGACGATTATGTTTGACGATACGATTGGTGCAGTGGCTGAACGTTAGACTGCCGCACTACGTTTTGTGGGTTCGGTTCCCGCACGGAACAAATATTTGTATATCCTGCAGGTAATTGTTCCGGGTCTGGCTGTTAGTATATGTTAGTTTAAATGTTTGTAAACGGACCCATGGTACAGGAGAAATTCCTAGTGTGGGGCAATGTTTTTTTTAATGAATATCAAAAGCAATTGAGTAGGTAAGACACTCATCATCATCATCATCTCAGCGTATAATCCCGGTTGCACCTGCGGCTTCCGCGTTGGAGCCCGGGGTCCGCTTTCCTACACTTACTCCTCCATTTCGCACGATCTCTGGCATCCCGTGGCGTGAGATCGTTGACACGCATGTCATCTCTTACGACGTCAAGCCAGGAATTCTTTGGTCTACCTCGCTTGTTTCGGCCCGGCGGAGGCGCCATGGCAAGACATTTGTTACCCACGGAGCATGCCGGTTTTCGTAAGACGTGACCGTACCAGCGTAGGCGACCCTCTTGCAGTTTGTCTGCTATGAGTAGGTAAGACACTATTATTATCAATTGAAATCATTGTGAAGCATATTTCTAATCCATTACTCCATATGTTCGAAAAATGTGTCTGCTCAGCAACGTAAATAGCGCAATGAATGTTGTTGAACTGTCAAAGTGTAACCCATTGCTACTGATAGTGGGTTACAAAGGTACTCTGCCGGCGTTTATCTAAAGGGTGTATCTGACATCGACGCACAAACGAGTACCATGGATCCAATTTTTCGTCGGCCCGGCGTAATTAATTCGCTAATTACACAAAAAAGCGCAATGTGAACAAAGCTCAAAAACTATTCTATCAGCTGATTTAATAGAGTTCACATCAGGGGTGAACGCCATACATACAAACCTGCACGGCGGCACGCTCGCAACGTTCTAAGGCCGAGCCGACACTTTTTTTAAATACTGTGATTTCTGTAACCGCTCATTAACAACATCACAATTAACATCATGATACTCTTATTAGGAAATTGTACCATTATGGTTTAAGGGACAGAGCTCTCGACCTCTTATCTGAATAATCTAATTCAGAGGGTTGATTTTAATGGCAAGAGATCTTCAGGATCTGTGGTCAGGACTTCCTGACTGAACGGTCCCTCCGAGTTGTTGTCGACGGATGCTCATCTGAGCCCATGTCGACCAATGCCGGTGTTCCTCAGGGGTCTGTTCTCTCTGCAACTCTGTTCCTGCTGCATATTAATGATCTGCTGATACCCGGTATCTATGGGTATGCAGATGACAGCACAGTTGTGGAGAGATACCTGCCGGAAGCTCGGGCTAGTAAGGAAACAATCCGGTCCGAAAGAGAGGCCATGGTAGAGCGTGTGAGTGCTGCACTGCAGGCAGTCTCCGAATGGGGCAATGCCAATCTTGTAGCATTCAATGCCGCCAAAACACAGGCGTGTCTTTTCACCGCCAAAAGGAGCCCGTTCACCTTGGCTCCTGCTTTTCAGAATGTATCCTTGGAGTGTACCGACCGCCTTCAGCTTTTGGGAGTTGAGATTTCCTCGAGCCTTAACTTTGGGCGGTTCATTGAGTCCAAGGCCAGGGTGGCTGCCAGAAAACTAGGCGTCATCGCGAAGGTCCGGCGGTACTTCACACCTGGGCAGCTTCTAATTTTATACAAAGCACAGGTCCGTTCGTGTGTGGAGTACTGCAGCCACATTTGGGCTGGTGCTGCGAAATGTCACCTTGCCACTTTGGATTCGGTGGAGAGGCGTGCGAGGAGGCTGATTGGCGACCCAGACTTAACTCGAAACGGTCTCCAAAGCCTGGAGCACAGGCGTAGAGTAGCCAGCCTTTCGGTCTTCTATAGGATGCATTCTGGTGAGTGTGCAAGGGAATTGCATGATTTAATTCCCCCATCTCCGTTCCATCATCGGACGACCCGTCGTACGGCGAGTTTCCACCCTTACGTTGTTGACACCACTGCGATCCGGACGAAGCGTTTTGCTTCCTCCTTTATACCGCGTACATCGAGGGACTGGAACGATTTGCCGGCGTCGGTGTTTCCGTCACATTACAATTTGAGTGTCTTCAAGGCTAGAGTGAATAGGCTCTTAATAAACTAGCGCGCTTTACCATCAACGATCGCGTCACTGCTTACCATCAGGCGGGATTGCGGTCAAGCGCTACTTTATAATTTATAAAAAAAAAAAAAAAAAGTAATGAAAAAAATTAATTAAAATAAAACTAATTACACTATGAATAATATTTTTATTTGTAAATATAGCTAGAAAAACGAGAATTATTTTTTGTAAATAACGTCGTCCAAATGTAAACCGTTACAGTCACGGCACTCTTGCAAACGCCTTCTGAAATTGTCGATGACTGCGCGGCACGTCACTGCTGAAATGCTTGCCATTTCTCTGCGGATGTTTTCTTTTAGGTCATTAATTGACCGCGGGTTAGAGTCGTACACTTTAGCCTTAAGGTAGCCCCACAAAAAAGAAATCCATTGGAGTCAGATCCGGGCTACGTGGTGGCCAGGAAATGTCTCCTCTCTTAGAGATAACTTTGTTTGGAAAAAGTTGACGGATAATGGGCATAGCAGTATTGTACGTGTGAGAAGTAGCTCCATCCTGTTGAAACCATGTTCAGGCATTAACGTCTGGAAAGTTTTGCAATTTTTGTGTGAAAAACTCCTCGATCATGGCCACATATCGCTCCGAAGTAACAGTAACAGCACGCCCTCTACCGTCCCCAAAAAAGTAAGGCCCTATGATGCCATGGGCTGACATAGCGGCCCAAACTGTAACTTTAGGGCTACGTAAGGGCTTCTGGTGCTTAAGTTTTGGATTAATCGGGCTCCAATAGCGGCAATTTTGTTTACTAACATGTCCGTTAATCTGGAAGTGTGCCTCATCAGAGAACATTATGTTATTGAACGAAGTAAACCGATTAAACATTTCATTAGCATAATTCACTCTCTCAATAGCATCAGTTTATTTTAATTCTTGCACCAACTGAATTTTGTAAGGGTGCATAAGTAAATCTTTCTTCAAAATCCGTTGTAACGATGTCCTGGATACCTTTAATGCACTGGAACGCTTACGAGTTGACTGTGTAGGATTTTCACGAATAGATTGTGCCACTGTGTCGATGTTTTGTTCCGTACGTGATGTCCTTGGGCGACCTAACCGCGGTTTAAAGTCATTAAATTTTCTACGCCAAATGTCAGGCAGCTAAGTACCAATGTTTAACCGAATAGAGTAGGAGCTGATCCCTGTCGAGTCGACAGTTTTTCTTGGATTAAGGGCCTTAGTCTCATTTAGTAGCGTAAAATGGTCACTTTAGGAAGCTAATTTCTAATTAACGGCTTGGTTTTGAGATTTGAAAAAAATATATCTTGTCTATTGATTCATGTACAACATTTACTAAAGATGATTTTTTCGTAGGATTTTGCCTGTTGCCTTAAAAAAATATTTACCAAAACGCTATTTTTGGCTAATATTCGTTATTACTTCTAAACGGCATTGATGTGTGGAAATTTTTTTACACTGAAAAATTCGAGGTTAGAAGTACTACAGATATGCAAGAGCGTATTTAAATCCATCAACATTTGCCAAGAAAATATCCTTATTTTGAAACATAGGTTTAGAGGTGCTCTGCGCGGGCGCGGGCGGCAGTCGTGCGTTAGCATTCAGACGGGAGGGTTGTGTCGCTTGCTGCTCTGCTCCGGCTATCGCCGACTACGCGTGGTTGTCTGTGTGAGTGCAAATATTTACGAGCGAATCGTGTCAGTGTACGTTCATAGATTAGCTCGCAAATAAGAATTGAAGATGCGTCTGGTGGCGTAAGTATCTATCTACCTATACTGTTGTATTTATACCTACATATTACTGTATTTTTCTTTATAATTACTATTAGCTTTTGTAACCATTTTTCTTTTACAATTGAAGTTAAACAATTACGAATTGTTCCAGGAAATCTAGAAAGAAATCTTTAGACTTGAAAGGCAATAATCCGACTAACTACATCCGCTGATAATATAGAAGACTCTATTCAGGTAAGTAAACACTTGCACTTAGATTATAATTTAAAGGTTTGTAAGGAGATTTAAAAATAAAAATCTTATTAGAAATTTACGTAACTTGAAAATGTGATTTTTTGTTTATGGTGATATAAACCAAAAATTAGGACTCAATTAAAGGTTTTGGTGTAAAAACAGTTTTACAAAAAGTTTTGAGTTGATAGGACTTTTAGTTTTTGCGATATTAGCAAAAATGTGTAATAAAAACTCTTACTTGGATTATTTTAAATGATTCTTCCTGTAAATATTTTATTTCTATATGTAATTGTTTAAAGTAGCCGAAGCCGATGGACGCGGGCTGGCGGGCTTGGAATGTCACAGTTATCAGTAAATTTTTTTGACGTCCTCCGTGGCGCAGCGGTCAACACGCCTGCCTGCGACGTGGAGGCCGCGGGTTCGATTCCCGGCCAGGTCATGATGGAAAACGATCTTTTCCTGATTGGCCTGGGTCTTGGATGTTTATCTATATATGTATCTATTATAAATATAGTATCGTTGAGTTAGTCTCCCATAACACAAGTCTCGAACTTACTTTGGGGCTAGCTCAATCTGTGTGATTTGTCCGTATATACATATACAGTATATTAAGAAAACCCTGTCCGACCCGTAAGGATAATAAAGGTTAAGTAAACACATGACCAAATATGATATAAAATTTTACGTAATCATCATAGTACCAATACAAATGAATTTTGAAATAACTTCCCCGAAATTTGGTAATTTTTAAAAAAGTGACAACACCGGTATTATTATGAGCGAATAGCGACAGCGATACGACAACGTGCCGCGTGCGCTGCCGCCCGCCGCCCGCGGAAGGGTGCTTAACGCATATTTATTAAGTTACCTCTTTTTGCGAAATAATATTTATTTTTTTAGGGGGATTTTTTTTTAAGTTAGCCTGGTTTTGTATGCATTAGTAGAATCAGTTATCGATACCTAACAACACCTTCACGGGTCGGACAGGGTTTTCTTAACATACTGTAGGATATATATATATATTTTCTGTTTTTCACAAATAATATTGTAATAACATTTTTCGACTTACAGAAAAGAAGAGAAAGAAACCAATCGACAGAACTTAAAAGTTTAATTTGCTTTTTAGGTCGAACACTAACGCAGTTGATTCTAGGTCAGACATCCATACAGAATGTCGTCAAGAAAATGATAATATTATATATCTCTATGTGCACAAAAAAACGACGCAAGTTCCATCATCATCATTCAGGTAAAATTATGCCTGCATGTCCTACAACCTATATTTTTAGTTTGCAAATATATCATATACCTGTAAAATTATTTTTTTGTTAATTCTTAATTAATTTTTCTTGATAAATTCTTAATTCCTTGACAAAAATCTCTAACAGTGTTGCCAGGGTTAATTAAAATGTATGTTATATCTTTTTTTAGCTCAAAATATCACCAAAACCTCAACAAATCTCAAGCTTGTTTCATCGAAGGGCGACGCATAATTAATATTGCTTACTTTTATTCAGAACTAAAGAAAATTGCCAAGCACGGAGAATTATAGACTGTGGTTTAGGATCTGTGGATATTGTTGGAGAACGACAAGTGGGACTACATTCCCTATTTATTTTTAAATGCCGTATGTCTATGGAAACATTTTGCACATCCTACAGAAATCAATATCAGCTGTGCAGTTGTAGGAACTATAGAAATAGACTGTGGCCATTCTCAACTGCAAGAAATTTCTGCAGCTTTAGATATGCCTATAATCTCGCATGTTATTTATTGGATCGAAGAATTAAAATTTACAGATTTTAAAATAACTCGTGTTTTATTTGAAATCTCATTACGACGAAGTACATTCAATCCGACGTCACTGACACAGTATAAATAGGGTACTATCTCTTTATGGAAAACGGCCGAAACTACGCGCTTTGTAATCTCAAGGCATCTATATAAAGCACGGTTAGCGCAGCGGTTAAGCTATTGACTGCTGCGCTGCGTGTCGCGGGTTCGATTCCCGCGCGGAACAAATGTTCAGAACATGTCCTACAAGTAGTTGTTCCGGGTCTGGCTGTTTGTGTCTGTGAATTTATATGTTTAAAAATGCACCCACGATAAAAGTAATTTCTAGTGTGGTTCAACGTTTTTTTTTTTAATAAAAATATCACAAAGTGCCTAGTGCGCGTTTGTTTTACGTTAACGCGATGAACTCGTTTATGTTATTCGCATTAGTAATTAATTCAAGGACACTGCAAAGACACGATACTCATATACTGAAAAGTAGTGAAAAAAAAATTCAAATATGTTGAATCGATAGATATTACCATCTACCATTATTTTTTATGTTAATGTTATGATATATTATAATGTGTGGGTACTTGTTTTACAAATGTCTGTCAGTCTGCGATCGGCCATTAAACTGTATAACGAGCACTCCTTGATTTTATTTAAACATTGATCAAGAATACTAAAAATATATTATAGTACGATATTACCATTTATCAATGCAAAATATACATTTATCGTCTTGCATCCCCGTCTGAAATCGTAGGCACAAATCGCGACCTACACGCGGCTTGTCTGCATCTCTGGATATTCTTTGATTGTCGTTTTAGTTTAGCGCGCCACCGCGCGCATTTTACGAATTCGGGAGTACGGCGTTTAGCTCCGCCCACATGCACAAGGTCATTGAGGCTACTATAGCCGTTAACTATTGACGCCAAGTTACAATGGGGTTCTCACATTGAGAAGCTGTCGGGTAGACTCAGTTTTGCCGCCTTTGCTGTTAAGAAAATTAGACAGATTACTGATGTGGATACAGCCAGAACTGTTTATTTAAATTATTTTCATAGTCTTATGACTTATTGGATTCTTCTCTGGGGAACTTGTGCGGACATCAATATCATCTTTGTTTTACAGAAAAGGGCTGTTCGAGCCATTTACAATCTTGTTCCTAGAGATTCTCTTAGAGAGAAATTCAAAGATGTGAAAATTCTGACTGTATCTTCACAATATATATTTGAAAATCTTATGTATGTACATAAAAATATATCGAGCCTTAAGAAAATACGCGATATTCATAATATACCTAAATACCAGAAACAAACACAATCTTGCTGTACATCACACTCGTCTCCACAGAGTAGGCAACTCGTTCAATGTATACACTTTTACAACAAGCTTCCCATGGACATTCGAAACTTACCCAATAAACGATTTAAAGACTATATAAAGGCTAAACTTTGCAAAAAGGGGTATTATAAAATCACAGATTATTTAGAAGACAATAAAGCTTGGGACTGAGCTGCTCGCTCTGTTAAGCATTGTTATTAAGCAATATGCGTAATTATAACGAAAATTATTGTAAACATTTTCATTTGTCTGAACTTGAAAAAAGACGATGATCACTGAGTTTATTTCGGCTATTTCTTCTCAGAGGTAGTCAGTTACGAAATGCCGGCTTCATCTAGTTTAAAAAAACATGACGTGTAAAAGTGATCAGTGATCCTACTTGCTTAATAAACGATTTCATTTCATTTATGGATTATCTTAATTTGACAGGATTAAACTAAAATATTATCTTCTATCCTTTTCTTAATGAAATGGAAAGAAAAAGATGCACTTAACTAAAAATTATTTCAATCGCTCCGCGTAACAGTGTGTACGCTACCTAACTAAATTGAAGTTCGTACAGCGAGGAACAGGTTCAGCAAATACGTGAACCAAAATATACTTGTATAAAGATTCCATCGCAGAAACTGAGCTCTATACCGACACTGAAAACGCGAGTACGTGTAGTTTTGTGTTGCTGGAGGGTCCCATCTACTATTCTACTATCAGTAGCAAAAGGTTTCATTTGACAGTTTTTTTTTTTATTAAAATATAAACCAGAGCTTGACCGCAATCCCTCCTGATGGTAAGCAGTGACGCAATCGTTGATGGTAAAGCGCACTAGTTTATTAAGAGCCTATTCACTCTAGCCTTGAAGACACTCAAATTGTAGTCCGACGGAAACACTGCCGCCGGAAGATTGTTCCAGTCCCTCGATGTACGCGGTATAAAGGAGGAGGCGAAACGCTTCGTCCGGATCGTAGAGGTGTTAACAACATAAGGGTGGAAACTCGCCGTACGACCGGTCGTCCGATGGTGGAACGGAGATGGGGGAATTAAATCGTGCAATTCCAAGCAAGCGTGCAGCGTGCAGTTCAACAACTTTCTCGGTGGTAGGCCATAACATCGGCTATCGGCTACCGGCAAAAGTTATCACGCACCAGACAAAGTCTTGCCGCCAAGCGATTCGTTGTGTTCCGGCATGATGTCTGGTGAAGTCGTACGGAGGACGGGTCTGGACAGTTGTGTTGCGATGTGTGCCGGGTACGATAGGACAAATGTTGTTTTGTCGGATTTTGGTCGTGGAGGGTATCCAAATCAATCTCCCCCTGGAGCAGCGATCAATTGTATCACTGCTTACCATCAGGTGGGATTACCGTGAAGCGATAGATTATAATTATTAAAAAAAAAAAAACAAATTAAATATTGTGATATCTATAAAATATTTTTATTTTTTGAGAATATTATTACGCGACCTGTAACGGTAGGTATACTTATCCTATAACTTTGTAATGTTATTTTTGCTCGTGGCCAATATGGGAAGTGACGGTACTATTTTGTTAAAATCAAAATGTGTTATTTCAGATAAATCAACTTGGGTTGAGACTTATAAAGTGTCAGAAGAATGGAAAAATGTTAGCATGAACCTCCACGATCTTCTTTTTCTTCAGTCTCTAGAGGACGGCTCGGTAAAGGCCTCCCTCAAGGCTTTCATTGCTTTGGGAAGGTTTGCCATAATCCCCATGCTTGGCAGGCGGGTTGAGGATTGCAGTAATTGAGTAATGGGATTAAATGTTGTTGTGTCGGGAGTTTGGTCGTGGAGGGTCTACAGATCAATCTCCCTCTGGCGCAGCATCGTTGGTCTTTAACATTGCATCATCTCGCTCAACTGCCGTCTTCCTTCCTATCCACTCAGTTTTTATTTTTGAGTGAATAGGCTTAATGGACTAGCGCGGTTTAGCATCAACGATTGCATTACTGCTTACCATCAGGCGGGATTGCGGACAAGTACTAGTTTATAATTATTAAAAAAAAACAGAAATTAAAAATACATAAAATCCAATCATATAAAATTAACGCAAAAGTGTAAAATTAAAAAGAGTGATCAGATAGCAATCAAAATCAAAAGTCACTTATTCAAATTAGGCTCAGAATCAGCACTTTTTGAACGTCAATATTGCATAAGACAGTCCCGCAAAATGCCCACCCATCGACACTTCCTAGTGCTTTCGCTGTGGCAGAACAAACTCTCCAGCAGCACAGCTGTCTGTTCATTAAAAAAAAGCACATGAGTTTATAGGATACTAGGTACAGTAATGAACACAAAAAAAAACAACAACAATGAAATTATTTATCATATGCCAGCTAGCCACGCCAAAATACCAGCAAAGCAAAAACAAAAAATAAAATATCATTAAAATGGGAATGTAAATAACTAAAAACTTATTACCTAAACTTACGTACAGCTCACATATTTATGCATTGTAGAAAAGTAAATTATATGAACTTATATAACGTGTCAGTAAGCTAATTCCGGAGAAAAAACACAAACATTGTTTTGAGTTAATCAGAGCGATCAGCATACGTGTCATTTACGGAATAATAAGCCTTTGAACAAAGCTTGGATTTGATTTGTGCTTTAAATGCATTGTAAGGCAAATCTAGCAAAGCAGAGGGTGTCTTGTTATAAAAAGTTATACCAAGCTCAATAAAAGAGTTATGAAGTCAGTGAAAAGGGGCTCGCAGTTTGTCCTTATTTCTGGTGTTAACATTATGAATGTCACTGTTTTGGTGTACATGTGAATATTTTGCCTAACATATAAGATGTTGGCTTAGATATATAGATGTAATATAGATAATGTATATATAGATATGTATGTATAGATATGTTGTATATGTAATCACGAGTACAAAACAATAGTGATGAGCAGCGCGTCATGTGTGTGTCAAGATTAGGATCTTAGTAATTACGTTGTGCGATTTACGTTTTACGTAGATGACGCATGTTTCTTACATTGTTTTTTTTTGTGTTTGTGTTATTTTGTGCGTCACGTGTACCGAAAAAAAAAAAGTTTTTTTATAATTATAAACTAATGCTTGACCGCAATCCCGCCTGATGTTCAGCACTGATGCAATTATTGAATATAAAGCGTGTCAGTTTATTAAGACCCTATTCACTCAAAAAAATATATTGGATAGGAAAGAATACGACAGTTGAGCGAGGTGGTGCAATGTTAAACCCAACAACACAACTAACGATGCTGCACCAGGGGGAGACTGATCTGGAGACCCTCCACGACTAAACTCCTAACACAACAAAACTTGGCGCATCGTACCACAAACGCCCGACATGCATCGCAACACAACAGCTTAGACCCGTCCTCCGTACGAACGGCTTCACCAGACATCATGCCGGACACGACGAATCGCTTGGCGGCAAGACTTGTCTGGTGGGTGGTAACTTTTGCCGGCAGACGATGTTATGGCCTACCTCCGAGAGGACCACGTATACATTTTTATTTTTGTCTACCTTTCTATATATATTGTCCTATAGCAGATGTAGAAGATGGCTTATGAAATAAGCATCACCTCTGTACCTTTTTTGTTCTGTTTTTTTTTTTTTTGCCTTTTTATACAATATGTTTAGAAAACCCCGTCCGACCCATAGGAGAATAAAGGTTAGGTATACACATGCCCGAATAAAATATGAAATTTTACATAATCATCATAGTAACAATACTAATGAATTTTGAAATAGTTCGCGAATTAATTCCAACTTCCTCAAAATGTGGTAATTTTTTTAAGAAGTGACAACACCATTTTCGGCGGTATTATTATGAGCGATGCGACCGCGTGCCGCGTGCCCTGCTCCCTTCGCCCGCGCATTTGTTGCCTACCACACATGTATTAAATTAAGTTACCTCCTTTTGGGAAATAATCGTTATTTTTTTAGGGGATTTTTTTTTTAAGTTTAACCCGGCTTTGTAGGAATTAGTTGAATCAGTTAATGATACCTACCTAACAAAACCTTCACGGATTGGACAGGGTTTTCTTTACATATTTTATATGTGTGTGTACATAAAAGATCAAATAAATAAATGTATAAATATTTAATTTTGTTCTTTCCTGTATGATGCTGTAATAGGGAACCCACATCACTGTGGTGATCAGTGCTTACCCGTTAAGTACGTACGGAGCCTTGCGCTCCGTACGCTTGTATTTATTGCCGGCTGGTATATTTTCAGCATCTCCCAAGAATATGTAAGCACAGTTTAGTTTTTAATTTTCAATATGAAAACAATAGCTATTGTTAAGCGTGTTCTTTCATACGTAATGAGTTCCAACGAATAGCTATCTAAGAATCTTTTGTTCCATGATATTAAAAGTCTTTTCTTAAAAATTCTAGCTAATATACTGGATATTGGCTGGATAGTTTCTGGTTGGTTTTCCTTCGCATACATGTAAAATCTATGCGAAGGAAAACCTCGGCTTTGTTTTTTATTTTCTTTGTTCAATTTGAAGTTTTCTTTGTTTACAGAAAGATTCACATACACAGATCCTTTTTTTATATATAATTATAAACTAGTGCTTGACGGCAATTCCGCCTGTCGATAAGCAGTGATAATGGTAAGTAATCGTTAATGGTAAAGCGCGCTAGAGTATTAGAAGCCTATTCATTCTAGCATTGAAGACACTTAAATTGTAGTCAGACGGAAACACTACCGCTGGCAAATTATTCCAGTCCCTCCATGTACGCGGTATAAAAAACGAGGCGAAACGCTTCGTCCCGATCGTAGTGGTGTCAATAACGTAAGGGTGGAAACTCGCCGCACGAGGGATCGTCCTCCATTATTTGTAATACCTACAAGATAGAAAACAGTATATGTTAAAAGCGTCCAGTTACATTAAAGACTCCAGAACCTACTCCAGAGCTGCTCCAGACCGCTGCGCCACGAAGGACGACAGAATGAAAATCTATTATTTTTTTCCTTTTTATCTACGTATGTAGTGTACACAGTGGTGGCCTAAAATGAAACATCCTTTACTTTTATTAATTATTTAACTACCTCTCTAAAGCAAGATTGCGGCTGTTTCTCTACACACTACACTGCTGGGTACGCCGATGGATAACAGATTTACATGCTCAATAGATTTCCCTAAGCTATCAGTGGAGGTAAAATGCCACTTAAGAGATTACTTGAAGAGGATTGTAGAAAGTGGTGCCGACCTAAATGCACTACCTATGTATGCTGGTCAAGCTACCCGAAACTGTCAAATATTCCCGAACAACTTTGAGCCTTAATGCTTTAAAGATAAAGTTGAAAATCTAATAAAGGAATTTAACAGACTGTGTTAGCTTGATGTGCTGCCGTCTGTATATACGACACACAGGCATAGCTACTCTATAGAAGTATGTAAACCTTCAACCTAATTGTCTCATCATCATCATCAACAAACTTTTACTGTCCCACCGCTGGGCACAGGTCTCCGCTCATACAGAGAAGGATTGAGCGTAATCACCACGCTTGCTCCATGCGGGTTGGCGATTTCAGACTTTAAAGTCCAGGTGTCCTCAAGATGTTTTCCTTCACCTTTTTTAAACGTTCATTGTCAAATGTCATTGTCCAAATATGTCTTGGACACCAATGACTGTTTAAGAGATATAACTTAGAAAAGTTACATTGGTACTTGCCTGACCTGGAATCGAACCCGCACACTCATACTTGAGAGGCTGGTGTTTTAACCACTAGGCCTCCACGACTGTAAGTACAATCTAATTGTCTAACACACTGTTATTTTTCCTTATTCCTCTTTCTTGTATGATTAAATCTTTAAAACTACGCAACGGATTTTGATACGGTTGTTTTTAATAGATAGAGTGATTAAAGAGGAAGGTTTATATGTATAATGACATCCATTAAATTGTGGAGAAATGCCATTATTTTTGAGGTTTCTAATGTATTATCGTAAATAATTACATTTTTTCCGCATTTGGAGTGAAGCGTAGGCTGAACCCTACTAGATTTATCAAAATAATGTACTAAATATTGTACACATTGAAAAGGTCTACAAACTAGAAAGCGACGGGAGTGGGCGCGTGCGGTAGCTATGTTTCTTATACATACAACGTTCACAGTTTTTCTGTAATGTATTTATGTATCAGCATTGCATCCGTGCGAAGCCGGGGCGTGTCGCTAATGTTGTATACAGTATGTTAAGAAAACCCTGTCCGACCCATAAGGATAATAAAGGTTAGGTAAACACATGACCAAATATAATATAAAATTTGATGTAATCATCATAGTACCAATACAAATGAATTTTAAAATAATCTTATTTTCCCGCGAATTAATTCCAACTTCCCCGAAATTTAGTAATTTTAAAAAAGTGACAACACCGGTATTATTATGAGCGAATAGCGATGCGACCACGTGCCGCGTACCCTGCCGCGCGCCGCCCGCGGAAGGGTGCTTACGCTTATTTATTAAGTTACGTCTTTTTGCGAAATAATATTTATTTTTTTCAGGGTTTTTTTTTAAGTTAAGCCTGGTTTTGTATCCATTAGTAGGATCAGTTATCGATACCAAACAACACCTTCACCGGTCGGACAGGGTTTTCTTAACATACTGTATAATGTCAATCCCTAACATTAATTGGAAAGGCAGTTCAAATCTCGCTCAGTTCATTTCACTCCAGGCTCTTACATGGTGAGATAGTTACAGAAAAGCACTGGACGATGCGACGACGACGTTGTGTAATAAAGTGGCAAAGTGTGCGTCGATTTCGTTCGATTCGTCGTGAAGAGATTTCACCATTCTCTTTCTTCTTCTTCTTCAGTCTATAGATGTCCACTGCTGGACCAAGGCCTCTCCAAAGGCTTTCCACAATGACCGGTCTTGTGCTGCCCGCATCCGGCTTCCCGCGACCTTCACCAGGTCATCGGTTTACCTTGTTGGGCGCCTCCCTACGCTGCGTCTTCCGTTACGTGGCCGCCACTACAGAAATTTACTGCCCCACTATTTTATCCTATTATGCTTATAAATGTGAAAGTTTGTGAGAATTTATATAAATTGATAGATGTTTGTTACCTCCCCCAAGGTCTTCTATTACATTGGGGGGCGTTTGCCTTAATCCCCCCGCTTGGCAGACAGTTTGGGTTTGATATTTAACAGGAGAAGCGCTGCTGCCCGCTACCCTTGTGAGAATTCCCTTAGTCGCCTCTTACGATACCCACGGGACGATATGGGATTTATAAAAATCACTTCAGTTTCTATAAATATTTATTTTATTCAGTTTTAAGTATTTGTTGTTATAGCGACAACAGAAATACATCACCTGTGAACATTTCAACTGTCAATTTGTCAGAGTCTGTCTGTATCAATTTAGTGTTCAGTTCTGCGTAATCGCAGAAGAACGAGAGTAACCGACGGGATGTTTCCTGGGTAAAAAAAAATTGATCCTATTTAGTCCGTCATTCAGATTAAAGAAAAATATTGGACACGTATATTTTATTTTATCAAATCAATAAATATTGACAAATATAAAAGGCATCAAAGATCAGAGAGTGGTGGCTGGTGACGTCACTCATTGCTAAAAAGTGTAGCAAGGAGTGACGTTACACGAGTTTTCAACTCACTAAATCGTCTTCATTTTTTGTTTATAAAAAAAAAGAAGAAAAATTGTGTCTGATTTTTTTTTTGGAAATTGACTGACGGACTAATTAGTTTTTTTTAGTCAACTACCCTATTACAGCACTTACGAGGCAATGGGGCTGACGGGTTCTCGAGTATCCACCACGCACCGGAAGACGCAGCGTGGGTAGGCCCCCGACTAGGTGGACCAACGACCTTGTGAAGATCGCGGGAAACCGCTGGATGCGGGAGGCGAAGGACCGGTCGTCGTGGAGTTCCTTCTGGGAGACCTATGTCTATGAAATGATGATGTTCCATCAGAGTTCATGTCATACACCCTGTTGACGTACAATACAGTCTAGCCTAACCCTACGAACGATTCTACGGAACCCTAAAACTAAGTGAATGCAAATCCGATTCTAGCCAACCAGAAATAATCAATTTACAGTACAATGAAATAGCATCGAGACGAATAAGAAAACTCATTTAAGTTGAGAAAAACTCTCGATGCCTTCCTTACTATCGAGTATTCAAGTATCAGAGTCATTTCTCGTTCGCAAGGGACGTCTGGAGGAAAACGATTATTGTTTATTAAGTTTTTGTTTATTTTCTTTGGAAATCGAGACTCTTTGCTCGATTGAGGTGAATCAGAAAATGGTGGTTATGTTGTTATGTGAATTAGACGTATACTCTCCAAGCACGGACTCTGTAGCTTCTGCAGAAGTTACAGGTGATTCCTACTCTGTATCACCGACAGACATCATCATCTCATCATTAATTCCAGTCCGTTCCAACGCTTTTTCAGCTTTGGAGTCTGGGGTCCGCTTTACCAGTCTAACTGCTGATTTGGTTCAACTTCGATATTTTCCGTGAAGCGACTGCCATCTGACCTCCACAACCCGAAGACGACATCGAAGCATTGCAGTTATACCAAACTGTTGGACTTTTGAGGGCTCCAACAACCGGTAACGACTGCCATTAGATGTTTGTATGGCAACCGGGACCACTGGCTTAACGTGCTTTGCGAGGCACGACCAGGGGAGTAATCACGCTAAATAAAACAGTAGAAGTTCAACTCAAATCCAGATAAAATTATGGTTTAGTTTCGATAACATTTCGTATCGTATATGTTTTAACTTTGATTGAAGTAAAATCAATGTATAAGTGATACATTTCTTCAGGTATAATAATTAAAAGTAAATCAATTATAAGTAAATCTAATCGAATAGACGTAAGTTTGACAAATGGCTAAAAAAGGTTAGCTTTGTTTAACTTTTTCCAATTGTGATTCAGTTATGGTTAAACCGCCTGTCAAAAGGTTAGCGCGATACGAAACATAACAAAAGTTATGGTTTGGTTGCGATCCAATTCTGTTTTGGTTGAATTGAAAATAATTCCCGCGATTACCCTCCACCGCGATTGATTCATATTTATGCATACAAATATTTGCACTGCGCGGGGATCGAACCGGCGCCTCCTCGTGCGCCGCATTCGCTACCGCTACGCCACGGAGGCTATCATCACCGACAGACATATGACGGGTATACTACCTATGTTGGATTCTGTGTCCAGTCTAACCAAATGCTGCAAAATACCAGTCTCTTACACGGAGCTAGTGTCTCTCTGAGCTCCACACACCAATTATTACTTTTTTTTTTAATAATTATAAACTAGCGTTTGACCGCAATCCCGCCTGATGGTAAGCAGTGATGCGATCTTTGATGGTAAAGCGCGCTAGTTTATTAAGAGCCTATTCACTCAGAAAAACTGAGCGAATAGGAAGGAAGATGGCAGTTGAGCGAAGTGATGCGCCAAAGGTAGATTGATCTGAAGACCCTCCACGACCAAACTCCCAACACAACAACATTAGGCGCATCGTACCCGGCACACATCGCAACACAACTGCTCAGACCCGTCCTCCGTAAGGCTTCACCAGACATCATGCCGGAACACGACAAATCGTTTGGCGGCAAGGCTTCGTCTGGTGGGTGGTAACTTCTGCCGGCGGCCGATGTTATGGCCTACCACCGAGCTCTACTCCTTGAAATGTATAAGCCTCTGTAGCACCCTGAAATAAGGCTTCAGGTGCTAGTTCGAATCTTCAGGTTCATGCGATTAATGATGGTTTCGGTGTATTTCATTCATTTATTCATTCATTATTAAAATTAACAAAAGATAAAAATAATATTTATATCATCATCATCTTCAACCTTTTGTCGTCCCACTGCTGGGCACAGGTCTCCTCTCATACAGTGAAGGATAATCAGTAATTGGTGTCTAAGATATACTTAGAAAGTACTTATAACTTAAAAAAGTTACATTGGTAATGCCTGACCTGGAATCGAACCCGTACACTCATACTTGAGAGGCTGGTGTTTTAACCACTAGGCCACCACGACTTTTTCTATTTATATGCTACATATATGCAAACAAAATACCGTATTTTAATAAAACATCTAATGGCTCCTCGATAAAGACGATAGTGTTGTGCTATAATCGATATAAATTCAGGTGACACACAGCTCTAGAGTCGATTTAATAGAGTCTGCACCGCCGCGCGCCCGTAAATAGGGAGATTGCTTTACAAAGGCGACTAGAGATGTGCAAAACAACGGACTAGATTGAAAATATATCGTAAATATTGTCGTGTTTTTGGGTTTAACATTGCATCACTTCGCTCAACTGCAGTCTTCCTTCTTATTCACTCAGTTATTTTTTTTAAATGAATCATCATTATCATCATAGTCAACCTTTTTGTCGTCCCACTGCTGGGCACAGATCTCCACTCATACGTATAAGGATTGAGCTTAATCAACACGCTTGCTCAATACGGGCTGGTAAAATTTCAGATTTAAAAGTCCAGGTTTCCTCAAGATGTTTTCCTTCACCTTTTAATGAGTCATTCATGTCCAAGATATACTGAGAAAGTATACATAGGGGTACCAATATGAAATTACCGTTTTTTAAGGAAAATAAAACGCTTATTTTAAAGAAAACAGACAAAAAAGTTTATTCAAAGTATTTGCCATTGCTAGCTACACATTTTTCCCATCTTTTTATTAAGTTGTGGATGCCCTGCCAAAAAAACTGCTCTTGTTTTGATAAAAACCATTCAGAGACCCAATTTTCCAGTTCTTCAGATGTTTTGAAGTGCTGCTTAGCCAGTGCGTGTCCCATCGATGAAAACAAATGGTAGTCGGAAGGTGCCAAGTCTGGTGAATACGGCGGGTGGGGTAACACTTCCCACTTAAGTGCATTTAACATTTCTTTAACTTGTTTTGCTGTATGTGATGGAGCATTGTCGTGAAGCAAAATTACCTTTCCGTGTCTTGTGGCCCATTCTGGTCGTTTTTCGGTCAATGCATGGTTCAAATTGATCATTTGTTGTCGGTAGCGATCAGTATTGACAGTTTCACCAGGTTTTAATAGCTCATGATACACCACACCCTTCTGGTCCCACCAAACACAGAGCATTCTCTTCTTTCCGAAGCGATTTGGTTTTGCGGTCGATGTTGATGGTTCACCTGGTGTAACCCATGATTTTTTGCGTTTAGGATTCTCAAAGTATATCCATTTCTCATCACCAGTCACAATTCGATGCAAGAAAGACTTTCTTTCATGTCGTTGAAGCAAATTCTCACAGATGGTTTTACGATTTTCTTCTTGCCTTTCAGTCAATTGATGTGGCACCCATTTTCCACACTTTTGGATCTTTCCCATGGATCCTAAACGGTTGGAAATTGTTTGTTGTGTAACATTTAACACTTCTGCCATTTGTTTTTGGCTTACAGTGTCATCTTCATCCAACAATGCTTGCAATTCGGTGTCATTAAATTTTTTCGGTCGTCTTCCACGTTCTTCGTTTCTCAAATCAAAATCATTACTTTTGAATCGTTGAAACCAATTTCTACATGTTTTTTCTGAAAGAGCATGATCACCATAAGCTTCGATAAGCATTCTGTGAGCATCAGTTGCATTTTTCCTTAAAAAAAAATAATGCAATAAAACTTCCCGCATATGATGATTTTCTGGTACAAAATTTTCCATTTTTAACTAAAAAAAAATACAATCTTGGTTCCACTATGACTTGCAGTATACTAAATATATTCCACAGAATGATGTCATACCAACAAAATAAAAAAAAAAAGGCTCGTTCACAATAATCATTAGCTACACAGCTAAATCTGTGTTACCGGTAATTTCATATTGGTAGACCTGGTATGTAACTTAGAAAAGTTACATTGGTACTTGCCTGACCTGGAAACGAACCCGCACACTCATACTTTGGAGGCTGGTGTTTTAACCACTAGGTCACTATAGGTCTGTATGTTTTGAATGAATTTGCCGTGAAAGTGGATAAAAACATTATATTTACCAGAAGTAAGTCCTTGAAATATTATTTCTAAGTTATTTTATCGTATCTAAAAAGAACACTTTCTTTATAGTTAGAAAACAAAAACATTTTAACTAAAGCACAAAAGTTTGACACTTGGATCGATAGATGGCGTTGTACCATTCAGGCCATTTTCTGAATCGCGCTATGGTTTCGTTCACACGGATAGTATAGGTCGGAGAATTTTCCGAATCAACTTCGTGCCTCAATCTATTGAGTAAGGAAATTATTGGGCCTTGGTAACTCTTGGCAATGTCCTACTAGGGCGAATATATTTTTGAATGGTATAGGTCGTCCCAGGACTGCTCGCCTACTTTGTGAGCGGTCTCGGTGAAGCGATCTATCCTGTAATCCCCGTTAGATCATATCATCGTAGTCTGTATGTATCTTATGTTATGTGTCTAATTTCTAGGTGCGTAAGATTTACGGAAATTAAAAGTTTATCACATGTACGACAATCCTGAATTTTTCAGATTTTTTGAGCCGGTTTTTTAGCTATAAGAGGGCTATTTCAGCAATATAATGCAAAATAGTGGGATATCTCGTAACCCAATACCCTAAATCCAAAGTCTGTGCAATCTCACAATGTTTTTAAAAACCTATTTAATAATACTCATACCGTTGGAGGAGGACGCCATAAAAATAAACCGACCAAGTGCGTGTCGGACTCACGCACAAAGGGTTCCGTAGCATTGATTTATGAAATTGAAGGATTTAAGTTATTTGTATGAAAGATTACGCGGTAATAAGCGGTTTACGAGTTATTAAAAAAAAAACTACTTACTAGATCTCGTCCAAAACAATTTTCGTTGGTAGTTTTTATAGTAATGTACATCATATTTTTTAGATTTTTCATTTTCTTATTTAGAAGTCAGATAGGGGGCGGGGGGTTAGGGTTCCGTAGCCAAATGGCAAAAAAGACGTGTGGCACTCGGGGACTGCCGCGGTAAAGCTATTGCATAGCATTTTGTATTTCTTTTTTTTTAATTTTTTTTTTATTCTTTTTTTCTTCATTTTTTTAATTTTTTTTTCTTTTTTCTTTATTTATTATTATTATTTTATTTTAATTTTTTAATTATTTTTATTTTTTTATTTTCTTCTTATTTATTTCTTTTCTTTTTTTTATTATTATTTCTTCATTATTTTTTTTTATTTATTTCATTTTCTTTTTATTTTCAGCTATTTGATGTTGTACATAAATACCTATACACCTATATACTTTCTCATAAACAGCTGCTTATGTATTCGTCCGATTTCGGAGCAGCTCGTCTCGATTCGTGCGAGTTTCGTAGAGTCGTACAATACGTCTAATCGCACGCACACAACGCCGAAGACTGCCGAACTGAAACGACGTTAGACGATGTACGGCCTTCAAGCCACACCTCCGTGCCCGTCGGAGTGGGGAGCGTGAGGTTTTTTCGTTACGGAATTTCTGGATTAGGTCCCCGCGCTCAAGGCCCGCGATAGAAGCTATGCAATAGCTTAAAACGGAACCCTTATAGATTTGTGATGTCTGTCTGTCCGTCCGTAGGTCACAGTAATTTTTTTCCGTAACTATAAGAGCTATACTGTTGAAACTTGGTAGGTAGATGTATTCTGTGAACCGCATTAAGATTTTGATGCAAAAAAAAAATATATTGGGGGCTCTCCCAACTCCAAACCCCGACCCCAGACTCCAAAGCTGAAAAGCTACGGATGCGACTGGGATTAACGCTGAGATGATGATGACTAGGAATGAAGGTGTATACTTTGTACCTATGATTAATACTATCTCGCGTGTTTTTTTTTGAAGGACAGGTAGGGATGTACCCGTATCTGTATAGTGCCTATACTCAAGTTTCGCTAGTTACATATAAGTCCCATGAAACATTTGACATTGAAACGTTTCTCAGTAGTCTTCCAAAGACAGACTTCAGAAGTCTAAAGTCAAATAACATGTGTGTCTTTGACCCCGGTTATTACATCAGGAAAACATTGTTTTAATTTCTTCATGTTTGAGTACAAGGCTTTTTAGCGAATTATATATTTTTTTTTATTACGTATGTGTTTATTATTATTGTAATGTATTTGTATTATTGTAATTTGCGTTCCGTTTCTGTGGAATAAACAATTCTCTTTCTTTCTTTCTTTCTAAAGAAGTCAGTCATCCGAAGCTAGACTTCGGACGATTACTAAGAATTTCCTAACGGAAAAACCAAAAAAAATATATCACCATCAAATATCGATATGTTATTTAGCCCCAGCCCTATTTAACTGCAGGGGAATCGAGCCAACGTAATGTCGATATATTGAAGGAAAATAATATCGTTGTGTAAGAGAGTAGATACCTGCAAGCGTATCTATTGAAATGTCTACGTACGTTGCGCTGTTCCAAGCTTAATAAGAAATTCATTTATCTAGTTTCGATATTAGGAAATTCAAATTATTTGGGCAATAACTGCAGGGCCACAGGCCTAGTCTCTATATTACAGGTGACAGATATCTAGATATACAATATATAAAGAAAACCCCGTCCGACCCATAAGAATCCGAATATTATCCTTATGGGTCGGACGGTCATGTGACCAAATAAAATATGAAATTTTACATAATCATCATAGTAACAATACTAAGGAATTTTAAAATAATCTTTATTTTTCTGCGAATTAATTGCAACATCCTCAAAAATTGTTTTTTTTTTTAAAGTGACAACATCATTTCCGACGGTATTATTATGAGCGATGCGACCACGTGCCGCGTACCCCGCCCCCCTTCGCCCGTGCATGTATTGCCTACCGCACATGTATTATGTTACCTCCTTTTGCGAAATAATATTTATTTTATTAGGGTGATTTTTTTAAGTTTTAGTCCAGCTTTGTAGGCATTAGTAGAATCACTCATCGATACCTAACAATACCTTCACGGATCGGACAGGGTTTTCTTTACATACTGGATACCTATACAGTATGTTAAGAAAACCCTGTCCGACTGTCCGGTGAATAGACAGATACGGTTGTGTTTTGGCGGTGTTTGTGGAGTTCGGCGTAGTTCATTCAGTCTGTTACTATAAGTATAATTTTACAAAGAAATTGAATCTAGCGTTCTAGCATGATAATCAGTATTAAGATTCCCCAGCCCGGGATCCCACAAAAGTAGTACAATCCAATTAGTATAAGATCCGATTAGGAACGACCTTCACCCATCTTTGTATTGTTAGCGGAAGAAAAACATGTTGAGTTTATGGAGATACGGGTTGCTACAGGACTCATTGAGATTGTGAAGCAAGCATGTACTCAGTCATACGTCGATGTTTAAGCTAGTTAGAAAGGATGTTAACATTTCTTTGCATATTTCGTTTTAACTAGTGCTTTACCGCGATCCCGCCTGATGGTAAGCAGTGATGCAATCGTTGATGGTAAAGCTCACTAGTTTATTAAGAGCCTATTCACTCTAGCCTTGAGGACACTTAAATTGTAGGCCTTCCGATAGTGGTGTTGACAATGTAAGGGAGGATGTTCGCCGTACGGCGGGTGTCGTAGGAGCATTAATGTACAAGGTCAGTTAAATAGTCACATCAATAAGTCTAAGCAACACATACTATTTCAATTATGTATTCATCAATTATTATATCATATCTTACCAAGTAGGTACTTAATACCTATGTAAACTTTTTTGATCCAGAGGACATACCTACTGGCTGCTTGTAAGAAAAAAATTGAGTATGTTTTTTTTTTTCACAAATTCAAAAGCGAATGCGAATACAAATGCATTTGTTCGAATTTTATAGCGTTTTTCGTTTAAAACATAATTTTAAAACAATTTGGATTTTGAGACATTTTTTACATCATGGAGTGACGTCATTTGACTGCAGATGAAATGCAAAGAGCTGTAGGTCTATGGTATCTCGGTATTTAGGTGTCGACAGAAGTGTTATTTGCCGTCTTCGTCAGCGTTACATTAACACGGAAGATCCTGCTGAGCAGCGCCCAGGTCGAGGAAGGTGTACAACCACATGGCAAGATTATTAAAAAAAAATCATGTTTGATATCAAAAAAACATTACAAAATAACGTAAAAAAGAAAATACTAAGGAATTCATGCGAAAAGACATTTTAAAATTTGAAATGTGTGTGTGGTGCTTGTTAAAGCATGCAACCATTCTTACATCAAGCACATTCAAATTTCCCGATTCCTTCCCATGCACTTCCTAATTCCATAGGTCTGGCTTAAAGGCCTAGAGACTAAGCCAGAAAACTTAAAAAAACAATAGCCAATCTCTCTCTGGTTAAAATACACCTCCATCAAAAAAGGCAATAAGAAGAACGGACGCTGACCGGCGGATCTAACCAACCTTAAAATAAATCATTACCCCTTGAATCCCATAACAAAATTGAATAGTGGACATCTTGTGGAGGCATCCATCATCAGATGGAAAATGCGGCGCTGTATATTTCAGTGAGTCCTTTTCCCTTTTTCCGTTTGACTGTGTAACATGTAATTTCCCAAAATCGCGCCTATGAAACGCAGTTCAACTATCGAAGAAATACGAATAACAATATCAAACAGTGCTTATACTTTTTTGATGTGTGTATAAAGGTACCTATAAGAAATCAAAAACAATTATATTTTATTACAATTTAAACAGGGAAGATGGCCCAGTTTTCGAAGTTTCCCAGTTGAACAAAGAAAATTATGAAGTTTAATGCTTTAATGAGTTTAAAAACAATTAAGGTCAATTTTACTCAAGCATCCATTTAGCAAAACGTTCGTCTTCTGACGAAATGTATGAATCGTCTCCGGTAAGGTTGTGGTCTTAGTATCTAAGACTCTAGATCAAAATTACATACGACTTTCGTCTTGTTCATAGGGCACATAAATACAATATGTAAAGAAAACCTCGTCTGACCCATAAGGATAATAAAGGTTAGGTAAACACATGACCAAATATAATATAAAATTTTATGTGATCATCATGGTAACAATATTAATGAATTTTGAAATAATAATTTTTTCCCCGCGAATTAATTCCAACTTCCCCGAAATTTGGTAATTTTTAAAAAGTGACAACACCACTTTGATGGTATTATTATTAGCGATGCGACCACGTGCCGCGTGCTCTGCTCCCCGTCGCCTGCGGAAGGGTTGCTTACCGCACATGTATTATGTTACCTCTTTTTGCGAAATAATATATATTTTTTTAAAGTTTAGCGCGGCTTTGTATCCATTAGTAGAATCAGTTATCGATACCTAGCAATACCTTCACGGATCGGACAGGGTTTTCTTTACATATTGTATAATTTGGCACCGTTGGTGCATTGGTTAAGAGATTGACAGCTGCGCTGTATGTCGCAGGTTCGATCCCGCATGGAACGAATATTTGTATGACTTACGAGTATTGGTTGTTCCGGGTCTGGTTGTTTGTGTCTGTGAGTTTATATGTTTGTAAACGTGGGTGCGTTTACAGACATATAAACTTTAAAACGATACAGGAGAAATTCCTGGAGTAGGGTAACGGTTTAAAAAAAAGAAGTGGATGTTTAGCCGGAGTGAAGTTATGTACATCTCAGCTTGCAAAACGCTCGAATCGCTGCGACTGATAACGCACCATAAAACCCTTTGACCCCACACTTTAAACTGCCGATAAATCTGTGCGATTATTTCGGGAACTTCCCCAAATCGAGTTTCGAAAGTCAGAGCCATCATAAATTGTTTGATATAGCCTTAAGTTTCAAATGTAATTGTTGGGAACGCCCTAAGAAGCTATTTGTAATCTCAAATGGAATTGAATGAAGGAGATAGAATCAGGATTATAGAGCGCGTTCAAGGACGGTGGAGCGTTCAGTCGGGGGAGTATGCTTACAGTTTCAGCTTTACAGTGACGAAGCAACACTTCATAGCAACTTTCAATTGCGATTTCTTCGACGGCCAATATTGCTTACAAGTTTTCGTGTGTGAGTATGAGGCTTTTGGCTTTTTCATCCAGTCTTTTTTTTCGTTATTATTTATTGACCACCTTTTTTATAATTATAAACTAGTCATCATCATCATCAACCTTTTTTTATCGTCCCACTGCTGGGCACAGGTCACAAACAAAACTGTTACCCTAATTAAAACTATTAAATAAATTAAAATACAACATCAAAAAATTCTTCGGCATCGCTGTTGACTGGTAATAAATATACAATTGTCTATGACTGGTTGTTGTTGTTGTCATTTGTTAAGACAGCTAGTAAGACGAAGCTTGTCACCCATTTCAGAGCAAGCTTTCAGACTCTTTTAGATAATAAAAAAGAACCACAATATTCGTTACTACTTCATTAATATTGAAATTATGCATATAGGAAAGATTTAAACAAAAACAATTTAGAAATTATAATAAAAATAAGAAATCATGAAATAAACCTACTGGATTATCTAATAGGGTAATAGATTGGGGCTAAAACAAGACCTGTCGAGCACCAAGTCCTGACTAAACGCAGCACCATGAAAATTACGAGCAAACTTCCGTGCGTGACTGACCTGCTATTATCAACTTTACAGCACCGGCCTGATAATTTTGATTACTCTAATTCACGACTAAACGAAGCCCTATCTATCTACCTGTTGGCAAACAATGCCTTAATATTGTGCAATAAATAGTTAGTAACAACACCATCTACTGACAAGTTCTTATAACTGTAGTGTGCTACGAGACTACTAGATGGCGTTAGTGACATCGAGATTTATGTAATTCAGAAAGGACATTTATTTATGAGAACAAGGAATTTAGCGCATGTCATGTGGTTATTTAATAACACTAATTTCGTATTTTCTTCATAGATGTCGCTAGAGGTGTTGCGGATCTTGATATAGTAAATATTATCGCTATCTTTACACAACACAATACATTATGAATTACAACGTATTTATCAATTTTTAGTCCGTTCTTCCTTTAAAACCTCTTATCGGATTTAATTTTAAACAATTACACAATATAATGACTGAAATCGCACAGGCAAAAGCCCAAAACAATAATTGTAAATGTAGGCAATTTGTTATATGTACCTACATATATCTACTTATGATTTTCATCACTTGTAAAAACACACTAATCTTTATTATCGTTGTAATAAGGTTGCTATTTAGTTGTAGCCAATACCAAGTCTGGCAGCACCACTATGATATTTATGTTTTTTGTAATAAGGTTGAAATTCATTACAAGGTTTTGTTCAGGGTTCTTTTGGCGCGTGGCCAGCACCGGAACTAAAGCCTCCATTATTTTTTGCCAATATAATATCTGTGATGATTTTACTAGTCTTTACCTACAGCTGAATTTGCAATGGACTGGACATATTAGCCGTAGAACGGATGACCGTTGGGGAGCACGTGTTTTTGGATGGATACAGCAAATCAACTCAATTAAGTTGTGATGCCCTGGACGGTGAGCAGTGGGCAGCTCGCCGCCCGGTAAGGACCAGGCCCGAGTCGACGGCGAGTTGTCTTTCACGCGCGCCTCAAAGACATCTGAGCACATCGTGACGGGCCCACGAAGACCGATGCCTCCTGGGTCAGGGTTGCGGGTTGGTTAAAAAAGAAACCGTGGCCCTGGCCTTCGCACAGAAAAAGAAATACTGGTATGTTTTAGTCAATAAAAGTCTGACACGCCCTTCCGCTCTGTCCAGAACGAAAGAGGTAATTTGACGATTTCGCATGCCAAAAAAGCGATCTTAGGGCGGGTTTGGTCTTTAATTGACGATAGTAGTTCATCTGATGATGATACAAGTACCGTAGAAAGGTATTTAAAACACGAATTAATAATTTAAACCTTTGGGATGATCAAGAATGTATTGCAAGATACCGAGAATCAAAGGAAGTAGCTATATTGTTAACACGAAGCAGACCAATTTCTGTTTTTTTAATTATTGTTGTTGTCTTGTCTGCTTTTTTACAGAACAACACATCTTTATATTTTTCCATCAAATATTGAAAGCGATCTTTCTCATTTTTTGTGAAGTTAGTAGACCGTAGAGTATTTTGTCTCAAATAAATAAAATGAAAATAAAATATATCCATTTTTCGTCGAAGTAATAGCTTTTCTAAAGGTACACAGTTTTCTAGTATAAGCGGACTTAATTTATAAAAATGGCACGAAGGTTATAAATCAAATACAGCACAATGACAGTCGCCCAGATAAAATTTGACGTGAACGTGAATGTTGCCATACTAGAAAAAATCTCCCATCGATTTTTATTAGGAAAACATCTGGCTTTCTACTGATAACCCTGTTAACCATGACAGCTAGTATATTACGCTTTGAAACAATACTTCTTTTTTAACGAACGTTAAATATCATCCGTTAACGTAACTTTTTGACGTACGCATGTTACGATAATCAACCTTTTGAAACAACCCGCCCTCAGACAGTTGGATTTTTTAGACGCTGCTTCGTACCAAATATTTATATTCTGAGTTCCCGGGAAGTACTCTGTATGTTTTGATTAGTGATGAAACGGATATCCGGTAACTATCCGGTATCCGGCCTATCCGGCCTATTTTCACTATCCGGCCGGATACCGGATAGTAGGGCACTATCCGGCCGAATACCGAATACTAGATGTTTCCCGCGATACCGTTCGCGCTGAGTGCTTTACGCCCTAAACTCGTCTATATCGCGCTTTTCTGTGGGAATACAAAAGTTTTTAAGCCTATCTATATTGTTTCTCGTTGTCTAATCTATCTCTGTATCAAATTTCAGCAAAATCAGTTCTTTAGTTTAGGCGTGAGAGAGTAGCAGACAAACAGACTGAATTTATAATATTAGTAACGGATTATTTTGCACATACACACACATATATGAAATAAAAATAATATAACAATAGGTTATGGACGGACACCATTTATTAAATTAAAATAATGACAGAAATTGTTTGATAAAAAGTTGATTACTAAAAATTTACTTAGTGTTAGTACTCAAAATTAACTTGCGGCAAATTATGGTGAATGAATACTAGGTTTTCAGCATTTGTTGGTAAGAGGCGACTCCGCTTGGCTTCGTATACTAGACCAGCTTCTGAAAATAGCCTTTCGCTGTAAACGCTACTGGCAGGTGCTCCAAGATAAATTCTTGCAAACTTCGCCAATTGAGGGTATTGGTTTGAATTGACCGACCACCAAAGGTATGGGTCGCGATTGCGATCTATTCGAGATAACTTTAAGAAAAAGTCAATCTCATTAGAAATTGGATTTTGTTTTTCTTGATCGCGACAACTGCTACTGTTGTCCTTTGCCACTTCATTGAAACAGTCCCAAAAAGTGTTATGAGCTTCGCGTGTAAAATTTGATCCAGTTTCATCTTCTTTTTGTCGTTTAGCAGGTGTTGAAGACGGCGATGATCTATTACTGTCGGAAGAAGAATCGTCGTAAGAGTTTTTTATATATTCTATCAGGATTTTCTGTCGGGCTTTTTCAGTTTCAAGAACTCCTAAATAGTCTGATTTGAATCTTGGGTCTAGAAAGGTAGCAATTATGAAGTTTAGATCTTCTTCTAAGGATTTAAAACGACTTTCCAATTCAGCTTTCAAGGAGGCTCTTTAACGTGCTAAGTCTGGTGTTCTTTGTGCTGTCTCGGTTTTATCCAAATACTTTTTTAGTGCATAAACGTGTGGTATCACTTCGGATATACAGGAAACGCCAGAACTTGTAATTTTTGTTATTTCTTCAAATGGTTTTAAAAGGTTTATGCACTGCTCCAACAGACCCCACTGTTGTATCGTCAAATTAGTCAGTGTCTCATGTTCAACAACATAAAGAGAGATAGCCCTTTTTTGTTCCACCAAGCGTACAGCCATGTAGTAGGTAGAATTCCACCTCGTGTTGATGTCCTGCACTAACTGATGCTGCGGCAAATTTAACTCCTTTTGAATTGCAAGTAATTTTTCTTGTGCCAAACCTGAATGATTGAAATGAGTTACTAGACGTCTACCAGTAGCAATCACTTCTAATAGCTCAGCCTGGACCTTCATTGACTTATCAATAACTCGCTGAAGCGAATGTATGAAACATCTAGCGGAATGATACTCTCCAACTCGAGCTCCTTTCACCATATTAGCTCCACTATCATGGATTAGTAAGTGAATTTTATCTTTCTCAATATCCCAGCGAGCAGCTATAGCGTTCAGTTCGTTTGCTATATTTTCACCTGTGTGTGATCCTGAAAACGGTTTCATAGCAAGAACGCCGAGGTTCAGCTGAAATTCCGGAGACAACCAATGGGCTGTGAAACTTAGGAAACTGGAACTATTGTGCAGGCAGGTCCAAATGTCAGACGTAACAGAAATTGCAATAGCTTTAGAAATGTTTGCTTTTATTTTGTCGCGAATTCTATTGTAGATGTCTGGAATAATTTTTTGAGATATATAAGTGCGACTTGGTAATTCATAACGAGGTAGCGCTTGTTCTAAAAGTCTTTTAAACCCAACCTTTTCTACAATACTGAACGGCTCGTTATCTATTGCAATCATTTCTGCAATTAAATAATGATACTTTTTGGCTTTGGCATCATTCACATCCCAAAGTAATTTTCTTTCAAACGATTCCGACAGTGTTAGCTGTTTTTCTGCAGTTATAGAAGGAGCAATTGGGCTGGGATTGGCACGTTGTGAAACCGTAATTGATCTTGAAATTTCGCTAGTTTTACTTGTACTTATCAATCTAGACTTCTGTGGATGTTTGGACTTTAAATGATTACTCATGGCAGACGTACCTGATGAATGAAAAAGAAACGTATTTTAAAATATTGTACCTAGTACCTACCCATTCACAATATGCATAAATAAACTGAAGTCTGAAGCTTGCATTAATAAAATATCGTTTAGAAAAAAATTAAATTTTAAATTTCAAATTGAGATTGTAGTAGTAGTAATGAAAATTAAAATGAAATGAATGACCAGCGAAATAACTAATTTAAGAATACTGCTAAGTAGTATGTTTGTTTATTAACAAAATAAGTTTGAAAATATAAGAGTATTCTCGCATTAAAATTGAAGCAAAAACTTCACCACCGCGAGAAATTTCAACGTGACACAATAAACATGACGCGTACTTGTTATCGTCACTTTTTAAATCAAAATATTGCCAAATTGGCGATCTTTTTTTTGATACTGACATTTTTTAATAATCGACAAGTTAAATAGAAAGAAAAACAATGGAATAAACAAATGCATATAACCTGACATGAGCGATTACACCCGAACGCCGCGAGTCGTGCCGGCCGAATGCCGATCACGCCGAATGCGTCCGAATATTTCCGATCTTAATCACGCGCGCATATTCAAATCAAATTGTAACGCGATAAGCGGCCGAATATCCGGTGGCCGGATATCCGGCGCTCCGGCCTCGTAGTTAGCCGAATATCCGGTATCCGGTATCCGGCCAAATCACTATCCGTTTCATCTCTAGTTTTGATACACTTGCGAGTGTCCAAAATTTGTGGAAATTTGCCGCGTAAAATTTTGATTTTTTGTACAGTTTCAAGGGACTGTAGACCTGAGTAATTATTATAAATTGCAACTTGATACCTCCACGTGTTCCTGAGAAAAAGGATCGACCTGACAGACAGACAGACAGACGGATCGTATGAGGGTTTCGTTTTGTTTCCTCCGAGGAACCCTAAAAACGAACTTGAAATGAAATACTGTCCTCATCATTAACAAAAGAATGCTGAAAACTTCATTAAAGATAATTCCCCTTATTCATAAACGTTGCTTAAAGTTAACTAGTGATTAGCGATTCTTTAACCATACATTTTTGACCTTTTAACGTCACTTAACTTTAATCATCGTTTATGAATAAACACCATAGTGTTTAAGGGGTTTATTCATAAACGATGATTGTGGTTAAGTTACTTGTAAACGTCTAAAATGTATGGTTAAACAATCGCTAATGTATGTGTCTGATTCGTTAGGTATGTGTTCGTAAATCGTATTTCTTTAAATACATTGCCCTATACTAGAAACTACTTCTGTATCGTGGGTGCGTTTATAAATATATAAACTTATATACAAATAGCTAGATCCGGAACGACTACCTGTAGTCCATATAAATATTTGTTCCGTCGAGAATCGAACCCGCGACACGCAGCCCAGCAGTCGATCGCGCAGCAATTCTACCACCCGCGGACGATTGAGTCTTAAGTTCGATCCTAGGTCGTCAAAAGTTATTGAGTTCACCTTTAAGAATGTCTGAGCAACAAACTAACTTAGTCAATATCAATGGTTGGGTGTCTCATTTGACGTTGCAAAACAAACTTTTCATCACACCTGAAATTTACACTTTGTCTGCGGTAGTTTTTAACATAGATTCTCAAAGATTCTGACCTTGAAGTTGTGAATCTGAATTGGATCGGTTTCCCATTCTCGTATTGATCCATGGATTAGATTCATCTCAGCACCCGCATGGTACTTGCTTAAAACAGTATTAGTAGCAATGAGTTTCATTGTGATGGTTTTAACAAAATTCGTCTGCTCAACAACTAAAATGTATCATTTTTTTCAAACATTATACCTTGACCGCAATTCCGCCTGATGTTAAGCAGTGACGCAGTCGTTGATGGTAAAGCGTGCTAGTTCTATGTTACTGGTTTGTTTTCCGCACTCAGTCCCTCCAGTGGACCATTGTGCGTGGACCATGGCGGCCTTTGGCGGTTATTCCAGCCAGCCCACCTCCCTCCAGAAGCCCATCAGGTCTCCTAGCCTGTTGAGAACATCTGTGTAAGATCTTGGTGCTCCTATGGTTTTGTTTCTAATTTGAGAAACGCCTGACACTCGAAGAGTACATGCGCAACTGTCTCGTCAGCCTCTATGCAGGCTCTGCACATGCCTATTGTGTGGAGATGCTTATTCAGCAAGCAGTGGCCCGTAATGATCCCCGTCATCAATCGTAGGGTTTTCTTATCCATGCGCAACAGCCTTTTGGTTAGCTTGTCATCCAGGGATGGCATAGCCTCCTTGGACTGTCCTCCGAGGACCACCAAGTCTCCGCTTGTTCGTAGGTATACCTTTGTAGCCATCTGCGTATTTGAATGAAGGGGATAGGCACAATGGGCTCCGGTCCGGACGCTTCGTCCGGTTCGGATTGATGTCAACAAGGTAAGGGTGGATACTCGCCGTACGACGGGTCGTCCGATGATGGAATGGAGATGGGGGAATTGAGTCATGCAATTCTTGAGGACACTCTTCGAAGTGCATCCTATAGAACACAGACAGGCTGGCTACTCTTCGCACGCCTCTCTACCAAATCCAGAGTTCATCATCAACCTTTTTTTACTGTCCCACTGCTAGGCACCGTTCTCCTCTCATACAGAGAAGGATTGAACGTAATCACCACGCTTGCTCAATGCGGGTTGGCGATTTCAGACTTTTAGTCCAGGTTTCCTCAAGATATTTTCTTTCAACTTTTTTAATCAGTCATTGGTGTCTTAGAAAAGTTATATTGGTACTTACCTGACCTGAAATCGAACCCGCACACTCATACTTGAGAGGCTGGTGTTATAACTACTATGTCACCACTACTTACTTCAAACTTGAATCCAATGTTGCCAGTAGGCTGCGGCCACATTTGGGCAGTTGCTGCAAAATCAGCAACTGCCAAAATGTGGCTGCAGTTATACTCCACACACGAACGGACCTGTGCTTTGTATAACATTAGAATCTGTCCTGGTGTGAAGTACCTATATAGACTTTTGCAAAAACGCTAAGTTTTTTAGCAGCTACCTTGTCTTTGGACTCAATGAACCGCCCAAAGTTCAGGTCCGAGGAAATCTCAACTCCCAAATGCTGAAGGCTGTCGGTGCACTCCAAAGATACACTTCGAAAAGTAGGACCCAAGGTGAACGGGCTTCTTTTGGCAGTGTTGAATGCCACAAGATTGGCTTTGCCCTATTCGGAGACTGCCTGTAGTGCTACTCCATCGAACCGGATTGTTTCTTTACCATCCCGAGCACCCGGCAGGTATCTCTCCACAACTATATCGTCATCTGCATACCCATAGAGATAACGCAAAATATTTTATAGAACCGTCATAAAAACTTTTTATAAAAAAATATAAACCGACTTTAAAAAAACACTTGAAAGTAAAAAATAATTTTACTTTTGTCATTGCTCTAGAAGTCGGTGGCAGAAACCTTGAGGTACCACCGACTTCTTCTGTTAGTGTCTATGAGTGTTTAGAGTGTTTTTTTGAAGTCGGTATCTATTTTATTATAAAAAGTTTTTATTTCATGTTTTTCAGTGTCTTAGTTGAAAATCGAAAATTATTTCACCTCATAACAACAGTGGCAGCCATAACCCTTGTTAGAATAAGTTCTCATCAATACGAAAATAAATCCCTATCTTAAAAAGCACTGAACCGATTTTGATGAATTTTGCAATATTCCCTAAGTTGATACCTAGTACAACAAAAAAAGAATTACTTAAATCGGACTGGTAGTTCCGGAAATATGCGCGCACAATAATAAAAAAAACATACATACATACATATACTTGAAATTTGCCTTACATTACGGGTCGAATTGATAACCTCCTTTTTTTGAAGTCGGTTAAAAATGAAAACCTTCACCTCGTTACTGTATTAATGCAATTAGTGAGCTCGTTGGTGGCTAGAGGCCCCTATTACGTGGTATTTAACCGTAACTCGCAAAATATATAGGTCCCATATATTACCAGGTATCTCAGCCACCTCTACAAGGAACAAAAAGATGTTAATGGCTTCCACAAACTCTTGAAGCCTCATAAGTAAATTCAGGTGTTCAATTTGTTGCGAAAAAAACTTTGCTTTTTGTGACAAAATTCCGTGCTAGGGTAAATGGGGTAAAAAGGGGGAAAGGCCAGAGGTGGGGTGCATGCGGCCCCGGGGTGCATGTAAATTATTGTTCTCTTCGGGATTGGGTCAAATGCCGAACGCTCTTTCACGCGAAAATAGTGATGTTCCCAAGCATTTTTGTTGTCGATTTTTTTTTTGTGAGGGGTCACGACCCTTTCGATGATTGTTGTAAACACCTGCTTCTGTAACACAGATTATATTAGTGTATATGTTAACGGAAATGTATGTAATGCGTCATTGT
Organism: Sesamia inferens; assembly: GCA_037179545.1. Lineage (NCBI taxonomy): Eukaryota > Metazoa > Arthropoda > Insecta > Lepidoptera > Noctuidae > Sesamia > Sesamia inferens. Next base: position 5,214,481 of record CM073935.1, on the reverse strand, counting down.
ATACAATTCCTAGGAAATTTATATAATTCATAAATTTGCTCGGAAATGTGTGAAATAAATTTTATAACACACATTTCCTAGTAAATCAGATACATTTCCTAAATAGCTAACGGAAATGTATTACTTTAAAGATGTCCATTAGTATGCGCGGATTATAACAAAACTAACCTAACCTAATTGTTTCAACCGGAGTCTTAATAATAAATCTGTTTCTAAGTTTAACAACGTGTTTTATTAATTTTATTCATAGAAAGCATGGTTTTATACATTTCCTAATACGATATAGGAATTTTATACAATTTCTAGGAAATGTATACATTTCCCAGTATATGTGTGTATTAAATAATGTTTGGAACAATATTTTACACATTTCCTATATAGCTTCGAAATTGTATACATTTCCTAGTAATTGTATATAATTCCCAGGTTTCATACATTTCCGGTAACTATATACTGTATATTACTGTACAGTAGACGTTTTCTCTTAAAATACATAGCGTTGTATTTTTTATGTTTCATTGAGATGGAAAATTGTATTTAGATTTTGAAATAAAGATTGTTATTGTTATTCAAATATTATTACTATTAAAAATAATTATAAAATCAGCCATCTGCCAACCGGTTTAATAGGTTAAGCCCCATCTAAAGTAAAAAGGACCTTTTGTTTGCCTATTTGAAATCAATTATTTTACTTTGAAATTTATTTTATAATTGAATAATGTTGTTTATAATCAACTACAACATACATAGCTATTCCAACAGTGATTTTAAATCTGGATGTTAGTCTGTATTTCAGGGATCAGAATTGTATATTTTCTTGTCATCCATAAATATTGTACACGATGATTATGAACAAAATGAGATTAAATTAAAATGAAATTAAAGTTAATGAATTAATAAAACAGGAAAAAATTAATTACCAATATATTTAATTAATTAAATAAAAGCGAATAAAAGTTATTAATAATAGTAGGTAATATATATGTAATTATGTAATTACAGATCGGAAATTACGGTGCTTTTAAACCTAAACTTGAACAAAATGTCGATAAAAGAATTAAGTGGATACGCCTTTTAACTATCAACTGTGTAAAATTGATGACACGGTTGGCGCAGTGGCTGAGCGATCGACTGCTGTGCTGTTGCGGGTTCGATTCCCTCACGTAATAAATATTTGTATGGCCTACAGGTAATTGGTCCAGGTCTGGCTATTTGTGTATGTGTGTTTCAATGTTTATGAATGCATCTAAAATACAGGAGTAATTCCTAGTGTGGGTATACTAGTGTTCTTCTTCAGCCTATAGAAGTCCACTGTTGGACAAAGGCTTTCCACAATGACCGGTCTGATGGAGCAATGTTCTGAAGTGGCAGCGACGTACCGGAAGACGCAGCGTTGGGAGGCCCCCAACAAGGTGGAGCGATGACCTGGTGGAGGTCGCGGGAACCGATGGTTGCGGGCAGCACAAGACCGGTCATCGTGGGAACCTTGGGAGGGGCCTTTGTCCAGCAGTGGACTTCTATAGGCTGAAGAAGAAAAAGAAATAGTGGCACACACACACTCATTTCTCACACTCACACACACACACACACACATACTTCTCAAATAGACTTCATAACCACACCCACAATCAAACATCGATACGAACATACCCTACTTTGCTGTCTAATCTTTTGAATTATATAATTATTTACTTTGTGTTTTCCTTTATGCATTTTTTTTTGTCAATTATCTTTCATCCCAAAATCTTTGTCATCTGTGAGTATAAGTTTGTATTAGTTGTGACACGACCGTGTAGTCAGGAGGCCTGGAGACCTGTAACACAGTTTGTCCTAGTACAGGCTCCAGTTTCCACTACATAATTAAATCTTGTATACTTTATTTTGTGGTAAACTTATGTTTAATTATGTGGTGGAAAAAATAAAGGTTTATTATTATTATTATTAATTACATGTACCGAAAGGCATATTCATATTTTTCTTTCGTCAGATCAAGTTTAGGTATTTAAGCGCCGGAATATCCGAACTCTAATAAGAAATTATTACTAGAATTTTTTGAAACACAGCTCTAAAACGGGATTCTGGATAGAGTAACTTCTTAGAAAAATTTATGTGTCAAGAGTCAAGTATAACTAACAATTGTTACGATGAAGTAAAATCTATCTAAATTAATTTTAAGTTTACTTTTTCATTCCATTTCATTAACAAAAGGATAGAAGATAACACTGTACAGGTCTCCCAAAGTGATAATGCGCATAGAAATCTTCGTCACTGTTCGGCAACGGTCGTATTCCCCGAGCGTTCGGAAGAAGATATGTATATAGAGTGGTGCACTTGTGTGGTGGTTAAGTGCATAAAAAGTGGTTAAGTGCACCACTCTATATACATATCTTCTTCCGAACGCTCGGGGAATACGACCGTTGCCGAACAGTGACGAAGATTTCTATGCGCATTATCACTTTGGGAGACCTGTACCATAGTATAAAGAGGGAAGTAGGTTATCTCCGACCCAATCCGCGATTTAATTGTCTTAGGGTTGTCACGTTTAGCTAAATTTTAATTCAGTGTCTATAAACTGGCAAATGTCGGAAAGTTGACGATTGTCCGCGCTTCTTCGGATTCGGTTGTCGCCCAAACCGCTTATACTCGTAAATATTTATAGAATAAGAGCTTATGTTTAAATTATTTGCTTAGTATTTAGTATACATATACCAGTCAGTCTTTTGTATTTTTTTATTTAGTAATTTAATTGTAGTTTTGTACACATAAATGACCATATTTATTTTTATTTTTAATCACTAAAACAACAAATTAGCTAAAGAAAAATACTTTCTTCGGTTTTGACTTTTACGAAACGGCTTGTTAATATTAAACTTTAATGTCTAATATATCCGCATCCTTATAAATAACTTTTGCAAATATAATTTCGGAAAGCATGGGCAGGGCGGTGAAAAATGTAAATCTTTAATTTGTTCATAAATAGACATACCAACTTCGCAGTTTATGTGATCATTTTTAAATACTTTTTGGAACATCTGCTCCATCCTCTTAATATTTTCTACAAAGTCGTCAGGTGGAACCACTAATAAAATTTGGTTTCTAGAATAATTTTTGTAATGAAGGTACCTAGATTCTACACTTAAATGGCAAACTTGCTGTTGTTCACAATCCTCGTGACGATCCATACATTTTTTTAACAAATAACACGTGACGCGCGAACTTCGTCCGGTGCTAGCTGCGACTAGCGCACTGATAGCACTCTAATATTTTGTTTAGGTGTGTGTGCGGCGACGTATACATACTATGGCGCACACATACAAGCCGCGCGCGGTGCGTTTGTATGAAGATAACCTACTCTGTCCCTCTTTATACTATGACTGTAGTTTAATCCTGTCAAATTAAGAAACTCCATAGACAGTTTATACGCGATTATAAACATGGCGACCAAAAATACGTCAATTTACGTCAGGAGTGGACTAATCTGACAAGTCTAACCTAGTATTTTATCTTCTGTCCTTTTCTGGATGAAATAGAAAGAAGAAGATGCATTGTGCTTAAATTTAATTTAGTTTTTGAACGAGGAAATCGGGCCAATATTAACAACGATAACACTTGAAATCTTAGCTTTCACAAGGCTCTTTTTATATGAAACTCCCACCAACGATCCGTGTACGACGGTCTTTTCTCTTTATCTCTATTATATCAAGCTTACAGAGGATCGCTAGTCCGGTCTAGGCATTAGTTGCTTACGTCGTCGGTGGTAGGCCATAATATCGGCCGCCGGCGGAAGTTACCACCCATCAGACAAAGCTCTGCATTCTTTCAAAAAGTTCGCGTGCATCTAACCATCATACTGGCAATAGACATCATGCATGATCTGTCCAATGACAGAAAAGGTCGCTTCGGTATTCAGCCTTGTCTTTGCATAACAGTCATCAATTTTAAATATCGAAAGGCGAAACTCAATTTCGTTCTTGAAAAACTAATTAAAAAAAAACATGAAAAAGGCAGGACACAAAACATCGGCCGCCGGCAGAAGTTACCACCCACAAGACAAAGGCTTGCCGCCAAGCGACACGTCGTATGATGATGCCTGGTGAAGCCGTACGGAGGACGGGTCTGAGCAACTGTGTTGCGATGTGTGCCGGGTACGATGCACCAAATGTTGTTGTGTTGGGAGTTTGGTCGTGGAGGGTCTCCAGATGAGTCTTCCTCTGGCACCGCATCATTGATCGTGCTGTTGGGTTTAACATTGCATCACCTCGCTCAACTGCCGTCTTCCTTCCTATTCACTAAGTTTTTTTTTAAGTGAATAGGCTTAATTAACTAGCGCGCTTTACTATCAACGATTGCATTATTGCATACCACCAGGCGGGATTGCAGTCAAGCACTAGTTTATAATGATTAAAAAAAAAAAACATAATCAGCCGAAAAGAAGCCACAAATGAAAGGGACTGGGGTCTAACCCACTATACAGCTGCCGACAGAAGTTACCTCCCACCAGACAAAGTCTTGCCGCCAAGCGATTGGTCGTGTTCCGGCATGATGTCTGGTGAAGCCGTACGGAGGATGGGTCTGAGCAGGTGTGTTGTGATGTGTGCCGTCAAATGTTGTGGTGTCGGGAGTTTTTTCGTGAAGGGTCTCCAGAGCAATCTCCCTCTGCGCAGCATCGTTGATAGTGTTGTTGGATTTAACAATGCTTATTGACTCAGTTTTTTTGAGTGAAGAGGCTCTTAATAAACTAGCGTGCTTTACTCTCCTTCACCGTTTTGAGTTATTTGTCTGTTTTGTTTTTTATTTTATCGTGATGAACTTTATCGATATATCGATATCCAGCGCCACATCACTACGTCAGTCAACATAGTTAATCGGTGAGTGTACTACACTCATTTTGCAAGTTTTTTCGTTGATTCCAAAAGTGTGGAATTTGTTTGTAGTGATTTATTATAAAATGTAATGTTTTTATGTCAGGAGAAAAATTATGATTACACACACTGCTGGTGGCACAGGGTTTTATGGGTATAATCAAAATAAACATGGATTTAGGACAACTAAAAAACGATAAGTATTTACTAACCTAGTTATTGTGTCATCAGGAACAGGAACTCCCGCATCCGTGGCGGTTTTCGTGGTGGTACGCTGGTACGGCTACGTCTTATGAATGTTACGTGGATAACAAATGTCTTGCCATGGCGCCTCCGCCGGGCCGGAACAAGCGGGGTAGACCAAAGAAGTGCTGGCTTGACATTGTAAGAGATGACATACGTGCCAACAATCTCATCACAGGATGCTAAAGATCGCGCGAAATGGAGGAGAATGAGCAGGAAAGCGGACCCCGGGCTCCAACGTGAAAGCCGCGGATGCAACCGGGATAACTGTATGATCTTATTGTTGTATATGTGCGACACGTTAAATCAAAATCAAAATGAAAATCCATTTATTCAAATTAGGCTGAGAATCAGCACTTTTTGAACGCCAATATTACATAAGACAGTCCCCCAAAACGCCCACCCATCGACACTTCCTAGTGCTTTCGCTGGGAAGAAGAAGTGGCGGAAGAAACTCCCCGGCAGCACAGCTGTCTGTTCAATTAAAAAACACATGACTTTATACAATACTATGTATAGTGATGAACACAAGAAAATATAACAACAATGAAATTATTGAAAATATGCCAGCTACCACGCCAGAATACCAGCAAAGCAAAACAATATATACATATACATTTAAATTTTATAGTTATCTTCGCCAATTGTGGTTCGAATTCGGAAAATCTTTTTTTAGCGGGTAGGGTATGTGCTACCACACAATTAGTTATTCGCGAATCTGAAATCTAGATCCTAGTGCAAACGCTATTGGGATTGTTTTAAATTTGGACGAACTAAGTTCGGATGTACAGTATATAATACTATTATGGCTCCTTCGGATCGAATGCAGTGTGGAATCGCTCTCAGGAATAGGAATGTATCCAAGGTATGAAAATCAAAAAAATAATTAGTCCGTCTTATAGATAATAAAAAAAAAGAACCATTTTTTTTTATTTTGTCGAAATTAACAAAAAACTACTGAGTTATAGCGTATTAAATTTACGGAGTGGGGCCTAATTTCGTCACGCCGTGGTATATTTTGTACCACGGCGTGACGTCATAGGACATTTCAAATCAATATATCTTCCTAAGTATTTGAATGAAAGAAAAAATAAAGAATACGTGTTCAATATTTTTTGTAAAACTATCTGATGGAAATTAAATTATTTTTTTAGGATACAACCCAATTGTCTTATTTTGGGTAGCTTTTCAGTCAGTTTCAATTTAGGTATCTTCAAGGTTAGAGTGAATAGGCTTTTAATAAAATAACGCGCTATACCATCAACGATTGCATCATTGCTTACCATCAGGCGGGATTGCGGTGAAGCATTAGTTTATAATAAAAAAAGATACATATTTTTTAATAACAAATCAGTATGCAGCTATTTACTACTATTAACTACAATAAATAAAAATAAATCCATACTGTGAAAGTGTGTTTGTTTGTTTGTTTGTCCTTCCTTCACGCCGTAGCTAAGCAATCAATCGACCTGATTTTTGGCATACAGTTAGTTGAAAAGATGGAGAGTAACATAGGCTACTTTTGGTCCTAAAAAAAATCAAGTTCCCAAGGGAGATTACTGGAATATTTGTATGTGTGCACCAAATATATCCTTACTATTATATCGGAAAGTGAGTTTGTTTGTACCACTTTCACGCCGTAACTCCTGAACCGATTGCTTTGAAATTTTGCAGACGTAAAGTTAGAAGTCCGGATTAAATAATAGGGTAATAATTAATGGGGCTTTTTATGCCGAAAAAATGTGATATTCCCGAGAGAAATCTAAAAAGCGCGATATAACCGAAGTTAACGCGGGCGAAGCCGCGGGCGGAAAGCTAGTCAACAATAAAAACAATATTTCAGTTTCGGAAGTCGGTGGATTTTTGTAAATAAGCTAGACAATGAATAAATATAGTTTAAAAAAAAACCTGCTTTTAAAGAATATCAAACTAAAAAGTTAAAAATAATTTATGCCAATAGTGTAAAAACAATACTACTAAAATGAGAAAAAAGTGTGAGGCGCTTTGTGCCATAATTTTTGTATATTAAACGCCTCACGCTATTTTTAGTTCGATATTCTTTTTTTAAATAATATACGGATAACACGAGGGCTTTAGTGGTGCTCATTTGTTTTTACCAAACTTTTTTTGATCTCCAACACACAGAATAGCAAGTGCTAAAATTTGTAATGATGCGTTACTCAAGTAACTAAATCTAAATCTAAACTTAAAAATACTTTGCCTGCACAAATTAATGTAAGGTAAGGTTGAAAAAAAAGTTGAGTTAGAGACGGAAAAACAAATAAGCAAACATACAAGTGAAGCTAATAAAAAGCATGTAAAAATGACAAGACGTTTCTGTAATGACAGTATTTATTGTACAACATTAAAACTTGAAAAAAAAATGGAAAACTGACGATAAATTTTTCATTAATTCCAGGTAAACATTAGTGCATACTGCCTATGTGAGGCCGGAATAGACCCCACAAAGTTTAAGCAGTGTGTTGCATCTGGAGGATCCTTAGCTGCTGCAGCTTCGTCAAAATTTACCCATCTGGGCATCAACGTCAGTCCTATTGTAGAATTAGGGCGATGAAATACAGTTTTTGGGGAGACAGACATCCGATTTCTAATGAAAATATGCACTATATTTGGTGGTAATTTGCCAAGAGGCTGTGTTCATTATTCTAATCAGATTGACAGTTTCCCAGAAAAGAAGGCAGTGGCCTAGTTTGACAGGGCATGCCACAAAAAGTTCTCTGGCAGTTGTGATGATGATGAACCTGCGACTCCAATAACGACATTGCCTCCGTCCGTTGACAACTGATGACTAAACCTATGTCTGAGAGGTTTATACAAGAAAAAAACTCGTATATTTCAGACGATTACAATAACTGGTGTCTTTTTCTCTTCTTTTTCTTCAGCCTATAGATGTCCACTGCTGGACAAAGGCCTCCCCCAAGGCTTTCCACGCTGACCGGTCCTGTGCTGCCCGCATCCATCGGCTTCCCGCGTCCTTCACCAAGTCATCGGTCCACCTTGTTGGGGGTCTCCCTACGCTGCGTCTTCCAGTACGTGGCCGCCACTCCAGAGCCTTACTGCCCCATCGGCCATCGGTTCTACGAGCAATGTGCCCTGCCCACTGCCACATAGGTTTTTGCTACATATATCGATGACTTTGGTTCTTCTGCAGATCTCCTCATTTCTGATTCGATCACGCAGAGAAACTCCGAGCATAGCTCTTTCCATTGCCCTTTATGTGACTCTGAGCCTTCGTATGAGGCCCATTGTGAGCGACCACATCTCAGTTCCGTAAGTCATCACTGGCACCTGGTATATTTATTATCAAATAATAGATAAAAATTTATTGAAATTAAAAATGTTACTGATTTCCTTGTTTAAATCAAATATGCACCCTAATTGCAAAACATACTGTTACTATCAATTGGAATAATTTGAAGTATATAGCTAATCCATTGCTCCATATGTTCGAAAAGTTTATCTACTCAACAACGTAAAATAACGCAATGAATGTTGTTGAACTGTCAAAAAGAAACCCCATTGTAACTGCAGATGGTAGTCGAAGAATGTGCACAATATTCTGATTTAAATCATCATCATGATCATCATCTCAGTGTTAATCGCAGTCGCAAAAAACTGGTGTAGAGACAATTTACCGCCAGTGCCACAAATAGATACCTACAAAGAGACTGCCGATCTATGCCGATCTTTTAGTCATAATTAATTAGATGTTTGCATACGTATTTTTTTGGTTTGTAGAAAATCATTGCCCCACACTAGGAATTTCTCCTGTTTAGTGGATGCCTTTACTCACACACACAAACAGCCATACTCTGAACTAGGGTTGTAACGGAGCTTTGCCTCCGCTTCCGTTAATGCGGAAGTTCCGCAAGAAATCGTATCTTCGCTTCCGCCTCCGCTTCCGCACAATTTTTGCGGAGTTATAACGGAGGTTTACTTACGTATTTACAAAATAAATAACCTACAAACTGCGACGCTCGACAACCGTCCGGCCGCGTTTGAGCGTGAAATGGTCAAGAATCAACTAGTGCGAGACGGGAATACAGCAAATACAATTTGGTTCTCCTTAATTTTCATTACTAGAAGGTAATATTTTTTTACTTAGTCACCTACTGTTAATGTACGTATTTAAAATACAAATTTTGTTTTAATTTACCATATAAAGTAGATATAGAAAAAAAATAAAATTTTTCTATATCTTCGCTTCCACATCCGCCTCCGCTAACAAGGCCTCCGTTATAACCCTACTCTGAACACCTACTTCCATCATCTCAGCTTTAATCCCAATCGCATTCGAAGCTTTTTTCAGCTTTGGAGTCTGGGGTCCGCTTTACCAGTCTAACTGCTGATTTTGGTTAACCTTCGATATTTTCCGTGAAGCGACTGCCGTCTGACCTCCACAACCCGAAGGCGATATGGAAGCATTGCAGTTAGACCAATTGTTGGACTTTTGAGGGCTCCAACAACCCGTAACGACTGCCATTAGATGTTCGTATGGCAACCGGGACCAACGGCATAACGTGCTTTAAAAAAAAAAAGCGATTTGTCGTGTTCCGGCATGCTATTTGGTGAAGCCGTACGTAGGACTTGTTTTAGCAGTTGTGTAGCGATGTGCCAAATGGGCGCATCGTATCCGGCACACATTGTTGTATCGCGAGTTTGGTCATGGAGGGTCTCCAGATCAATCTCCCTCTGGCACAACATCGTTGGTGGTGTTGTTGGGTTTAACATTGCATCACCTCGCTCAACTGCCGTCTTTCTTCCTATTTAATCAGTTAGGCTCTTAATAAACTAGCGCACTTTATCATCAAGCTCTAGTTTATTTTTAAGCTATTGCATAGCTTCTATCGCGGGCCTTGAGCGCGGGGACCGAATCCAGAAATTCCGTAACGAAAAAACCTCACGCTCCCCACTCCGACGGGCACGGAGGTGTGGCTTGAAGGCCGTACATCGTCTAACGTCGTTTCAGTTCGTCAGTCTTCGGCACGGTATGTTTGTGTGCGTGCGACTAGATCTTTTGAAAACAATTTATAGATTTTCAAAAAGAGCATGCATATTGCAGGGCGCGAACTCAGTTCTACACACTTGCCATGTTACTGATAGTCGCGATGTGCTAAACTTGTGATTAATTTTCTCTCTGAAATAGGTCTTCTATAGAGATATGTCATAGACGTCATCGACGTTGTCATGGCTACCTTAAAAACTTTTCATATAATTAATTATTAAGTACTTTTATTCAAATTAATTTAGTAGTGTTTTTATAAAATAGTTTTTTTTTAACGGAAAAGGTAAGATGAATGTCACGCTAATTTTTCATTGGACTTTTAAATTATTTATAGTGTTGTTTACTAAATAAAAGCGCGTGATTTTATAGAGTAAAAAGTGCTCACGCGGCCGTTTTTTCAACTGTTATTGGCGATATCCGCTTTTATTGTGAAATATTTTTTAAAGAATTTCTATAATTTGTTACACGTGTTATTGGCAAAATTGTGGTATCTATCCACAGGGACCAGATCAAGAGTTGAAGTTGAAGTTTTTATTAAATAAAATATTACAGAAAGATGTCGGTGAACAATGTTAATACGAGTACATTTAAGTGTACGAGTTGTAATATTGTTATCTCCGAAACGAAACAACGAAAGTTTAATAAAAATATGCTCGTCGGCTTTTTCTGAGGAAGACATTGATGAGGCAAAAAAGTTATTGTTTGTTTCTACGAAGACAAGACAAAAACATGTATCGAGGCGTAAGAACAAAAAGCAGAAAGACCTAAAATATACGATTACGGTGTTTAAAATCACGAATCCCGAACAATCCCAGTTTTTGTGGCATATGACCTTCACAAATTGCCACCAGTTTGCTTTGACTACGTAGAACGTACGTAAAGAAGTTGATGAAGGATTTATTAATTCTACGGTCAGATGTTAACGCAATCAGAAGTGATTATGTTACTAAAGATCAGCTCGAAAATATTAAATTGATAACAAATAATTCGACACCGACGCCATTCATCATCAACAACCTTTTTATCGTCCCACTGCTGGGCACAGATCTCCTCTCATACAGAGAAGGATTGAGCGTAATCACCACGCTTGCTCAATGCGGGTTGGCGATTTCAGACTTATAAAGCCCAGGTTTCCTCAAGATGTTTTCCTTCGCCTTCAGTCATTGGTGTCCAAGATATACTTAGAAAGTACATATAACTTTAGAAAAGTTACATTGGTACTTGTCTGACCTGGAATCGAACCCGCGCACTCATACTTGAGAGGCTGGTGTTTTAACCAATAGGCCACCACGACAAAACAGTGGGGTATATTGAAAAAGAACCTCGGAGTCTTTGAGTATATTTCGTGGTGCTCCCTGTGCGCCGTTTCCGTTGGTGGAGTCATAAGGATACTATAGCTGTCTTGCCTGCCCCTCAGTGCCCGGCCGGTCTTGCGATTGCACCAAAACAGCACACAATGACAGAGATTATAAGCAATAGACCAGACAGACCTTACGGAGGAATTGCCCTATTGTAGAGGAAGTCCGCTTTCTCAAAGGTATCAATGTTGTTGTGTAATAGTGATCGTTTAGTTCTCACACGGATCGTTCTATGTTAGTTTTCTCATTTTACATGCTTACTGACTCGAGTGATAATATAATAGATTTCATGGGTTTTTTCTTTATTTCTTTATTTTTTGGCTTCGCACGGTTTGTGCATTTAACCAATGTCACGTAATTATGAATTATTCATGTCGAAAAAGACGGCCGCGTGACCCGTCTTACGAGTGAGGTTTGGGACAAAGTCATGATGTGGCCACTATGCAGCGATATTTCACTGTTCTTTATGAACTATTTACTAAATGCACTTTTTACTACATTAATCACGCACTTTTATTTAGTAAACAACACTATAAATAATTTTAAAAGTCCAATGAAAAACGAGCGTGACACTCAGCTTGACTTTCCCGCCAAAACTCAGGGTGCTGATCACGAAAATGATTTCATTTTTGAAATCCAAGATGGCCGACATCATATTTCATGACATTCTGACATGGGTGTGATAACGAACATGACGTCATTTTAAGCTATTGCTTAGCTTCTTTCTATCTCTTTATCAAAGTCGAACAGAAAACATTGAATATAGTTTAGTCGCTTAATCGTCACCATTTTTCGCACTCTTTTGATGACGTTGCTGGTAAAAAATAAATAAATTACAAAAAAGAAAGAAAACTTGAATTGATATCAAAGAAAAAAAAAAACAAAGGAAAAATTACTGTATAAATAAAATAAATAAATAATTATAATTGCAAGTTATCTATATATATAAAAGAAAGTCGTGTTAGTTACATCATTTATAACTCAAGAACGGCTGAACCAATTTGGCTGAAAATTGGTAAGGAGGTAGCTAAGAACTGGGAGAAGGACATAGGATACTTTCTATGCCGCTCCCCGTCGTTCCTGTGGGAATAAATGAGCTTCTTTGTTTCGACTTCTTCCACACTTTTATGTTACCCTGGCACATTGCACCTCCACAAAGCAGGCAAAACAAAACTTCTTCCATTGATTTAATGATGAATAAGCTTCATTGTTTCGAATTCTCCTACGCTTTTGTGCTAACCTGATGATACCTTGCACCTCCTCAAAGTAGGCAAAATACAATTCATCCATATAATATGATTTTAGTAATGATGAATGACTTTAATGTTTCAACTTCTCTTACACTTTTGTGCTACCCTGAAACCTTGCACCTCCACAAAGTAGGCAAAATAAAAGTTCTTCCATGTATTATCTATTTACAACAAAAATATTGTTGTTTATATTCAACATCATTTCTTTCACAATTGTTTCGAGTTCTACACTTTTGTGCGACCCTGGTACCTTGCACCTCCACAAATTAGGCAAAACAAAATTTCTTCCATTGATTTAATGATGAATGAGCTTCTGTGTTTCGACTTCTCCTACACTTTTTTGCTACCCTGGTACCTTGCACGTCCACAAGCTATGCACAATAAAACCTCTTTCATGTATTATGATGATTTATTTGATAATGATGAATGAGCTTTTTTATTGTTTCGATTTCTCCTACACTTTTGTGCTACCCTGGTACATTGCACGTCAACAAACTATGCACAATAAACCTTCTTTCATGTATTTATTATGATGATTTGATAATGATGAATGAATGAGGTTTATTGTTTCGACTTCTCCTACACTTTTGTGCTACCCTGGTACCTTGCACCTCCACAAAGTAGGAAACACGTGTCCAGTATTTTTAAGTAAAAAATTTCAAAAAGATATAATGAAAAACCACAAATTTATAAGCTTGCTATTCTACTTGGTTGTCCCAACATAAATATGGTCAAAGATCCGCGGGCGAGCGAGCGCGGTGCGTTGCCCTCTAGCGTCAGCTGTTGCGCGCGCGCAATACTATGATGTATCGTAAGCTGCGTGACGCACTCAGTAACTACACTGTAACAATTTCTAAATGTATTTGGGACAAAATATAACATGGTGTCAAAATTATTGGAATCGACTCAGTTGCTTATTCACTATCTATACATATAAAAGAAAGTCGTGTTAGTTACTCCACTTATAACTCAAGAACGGCTGAACCGATTTAGCTAAAAATTGTCAGGGAGGTAGTTTAGAGCCGGGAGAAGGACATAGGATACATTTCTATGTCGCTCCCCGTCGTTCCTTTGGGAATAAATGAGCTTCTTTGTTTCAACTTCTCCTACACTTTTTTGCTACTTTGGTACCTTGCACGTCCACAAACTATGCACAATAAAACCTCTTTCATGTATTATGATGATTTGATAATGATGAATGAGCTTTTTATTGTTTCGATTTCTCCTACACTTTTGTGCTACCCTGGTACATTGCACGTCAACAAACTATGCACAATAAACCTTCTTTCATGTAATACATGAATTCTCATATTGTATTGCTGTGCCATTTATCATCAATAAAAATACCATGCCGCGACCAAGACCATCAAATCTTTCTCGACAATGCCGTAGTGCAAGAGTAAATCGAAACACTCTGAATGAAAGCAGTGAAAAAGAGCAAGAAATTGCACGTGAAGAGCGCCGCCTTAGTATGGCTCGACTTTGTTCTTCTCACTCACAAGAGCAAAGGGAGGCGGCAGTCCGTGAAACTGCTCCGTTGACAATGCGAAATCGGCGAACAAACCTCAGAGATCATCATCACCATCATCATCTTTTTATCGTCCCACTGCTGGGCACAGGTCTCCTCTCATGCAGAGAAGGATTAAGCGTAATCACCACGCTTGCTCAATGCGGGGTGGCGATTTCAGACTTATAAAGTCCAGGTTTCCTCAAGATGTTTTCCTTCACCTTCAGTCATTGGTGTCCTAGATATAACTAGAGAGTACATATCACTTTAGAAAAGTTACATCGATACTTGCCTAACCTGGAATCGAACCCGCGCACTCATACAAGAGAGGCTGGTGTTTTAACCACTAGGCCACCACGACATCTCAGAGATCAACAGCTAGATAATTTAAGAAGCACAGGTAGAAATTCATAATTTCTTTCACAAGGTGCTACATTAAATAAATGACAAATAAAAAAATCATGGATTTTTTACTTTTTCAATTAGGAACTGATTTCAATTAGAAATAATAATATTTTTTTTTTTTATTTACAATGTTCCTAATTGAAAAAGAAAAAATATGATCATGTGATATTTATTGCCTTTAAGGCGGAACAAAGTTCGCCGGATCAGCTAGTAGTTGATAAAAAAAAGGGCTATGCAATAGCTTTACCGCGGCAGTCTCCGAGTGCCACACGTCTTTTTTTTTTTTAAAGTCTTACGAACTATTAAATGTGTGTCAAATTTCATGCAAATCCGTTCAGTAGTTTTGGGGCTAAAAATAAAACATCAATCGACCCATCTTCACATACGTTCGTTTTTATAATGAGGATAGAATTCTGTAGTCATTGAGAGACTAAGGCACTCAGGACTTTTATGTTTTCCTGCAATGTTTTTCATAAATGCTAACCTGGAACCCGGCAACCTGTAAATGAAAGCGAAGCGATCAGTTGAATGATCTCAATCACCGGTGAGGGATAACAAAAGCTGTATCGGAGGGTAATTGCGAACTGCACCGTCCGTGTACTCCTCTGTGTCTTTTGCGATATGATATAGAGCTGTTGATACCAATTGTTTTTTTTTTGTTAGCCTACGTTGTGTGTTTCTGGGAAACGGTCTCAATTTTTAACCGACTTCAAAAAAAGGAGGTTATCAATTCGACCCGTATGTATGTAAGCCAAATTTCAAGTGTATGTTTTTATGTTTGTGCGCGCATATTTCCGGAACCACAAGTGCGATTTGAGTAATTCTTTTTTGTTGTACTATGTATTGTTTAACTTAGGGGATACTATAAGTTTCATCAAAATCGGTTTAGTAGTTTTTGAGATAGGGATTTTTTTCGTATTGATGAGAACTTATTCTAACATGGGTTATGGCTGCCACTGTTGTTATGAGGTGAAAAAAGTAATTCTCAAATTTCGACTAAGACACTGAAAAGCATGAAATATAACCTTTTTACAAAAATAGAAACAGACGTCAAAAAAACACTTGAAAGGAAAAAACTATTTTACTTTTGTCATGGCTCTAGACTCTAGAAGTCGGTGGCGAGCTAAACAACAGAAATCTCGAGACAAGTCGGTTTCTATGTTTTTGTAAAAAGTTTTTTTCTACTACGGTCTCAATCAATTTGACCGTATATATGCTTTTTTGTTTTTGTTCGCGGATAACTTCGTCTTTAATGAACCCATTTTGATAATTCTTTTTATGGTGGAAAACAGATATTTCAAATGTAGTCGCATGAAAAGGAGATCAGGGTTTGATGGTGGAAGACCAGGGAAATCAAAGGGAACTTTCAAAAGTTGAAGAATTGATTAAGAAAAGATTCAATCATACATAATTCTTTTGTAGGATTAAATCTTTTAAACTACGCAACAGATTTTGAAGCTTTTTAATAGATAGAGTGATTAAAGAGGAAGGTTTATATGTACAGGGTGTCTCAGAACGGTCCAACTATTTTACAAGTGAACGAGACGCTAAATACGTGGAGCGGAGGTGGGGGAGGGGTAACGCTAGCAAGCTCAGTTCTTATATTTTCAGTTGGCGCTATGCCTTATACCGGAGAGCAACGCTCGTTCTGCGTGCGCGCGTATTTCGAGAACAATCGATCGCTCATTCGTGTTCGTCGTCTATTTCGAATTCATTACGGATTACGCAATATTGGAGAAACTCCTAGTAACGCCACTATCCTCGCGTGGATCCAGGCATTCAACGCTACTGGAAACACATTAGGCGATATTCATCATGGTCGTCCAAGAACAGCAAGAACCCCTGGGAACATTGAGTTAGTAGCGGATTCTGTAAGACAACAGCCTCGTGTTAGCATTAGAAAGCGAGAATCGCAATTAGGCTTATCTAGAGCTGTTGCTGTTACCGCATAATTAAATCTGATTTGCATCTTAAGGCCTATAAAATTCAGATTGTGCAAAAATTGCACGAAAATGATTATGTTCTGAGATTAAATTATGTAAACATAATGTTAGACAGATTTAATAATTTTGACAACATTTTCTTTAGCGACGAGGCCCATTTTCATTTGAACGGTTATGTGAATCGCCAAAATTGCCGATTTTGGGCCGAGAACAATCCAACACTGCTACACCAACGCCCTTTGCATAGCCCTAAAGTTACAGTTTGGGTCGCAATGTCGAAGGAGTGCATAATAGGCCCTTATTTCTTCGAAGACCATAGAGGCAGAGCAATTACGGTGACTTCGGCGCGGTATATTGAAATGATACGCGATTTTTTTGGACCAAAACTTCGAGAAAGTGGACACTACAACTGCCTTTCGTGGTTCGAACAAGATGGAGCCACGTCACATACCACTAACAACTCGCGAGCAGCATTACAAGAATTGTTCCCTGAAAAAGTGATTTCGCGAAGGGGTAACATTGAGTGGCCACCACGAAGCCCTGATTTAACCCCACTTGATTTTTTTTTGTGGGGTTATCTCAAGAGTATTGTTTACGAGAATAATCCACGAACTTTGCAAGATCTGAAGAAAAATATTGAAGAGAAGATCAAATTGATTCCTCAACAACTTCTTGGTAAAGTCTTCAATAACGTCCGCACAAGGTTCGAAGAGTGTCGTCAAACAAACGGGCGTCATTTAAGTAATGTCATATTTAAAAAGTAAAATTTCCCTCATTGTCTATATTTTGGTATAAATAAATAACTAATTAGTAATAGCATTTTTTTAAACTGATGTTCGAAATAGTTGGATCGTTCTGAGACACCCTGTATAATAACATCCATTAAATTGTGGACATATACTATTATTTTTGAGGTTTCTAATGTGATGTCGTAAATAATTAGGTACATTTTTTCCGAGTTTGCAGTGAAACGCAGGCTGAACCCTACGAGATTTATCAAAATAATGTACTAAACATTATACACATT
Source organism: Sesamia inferens (assembly GCA_037179545.1). Taxonomy (NCBI): domain Eukaryota; kingdom Metazoa; phylum Arthropoda; class Insecta; order Lepidoptera; family Noctuidae; genus Sesamia; species Sesamia inferens. The sequence goes on along the minus strand of CM073935.1, from coordinate 5,196,860 downwards.
GAAAAGGTCTACAAAAAACTCTGCGATGGTCCTATATGTCTATCTCTTATCGATATCCCACAATAACATTTTTTTGTCATTTACTTTTTACGACAAAAACCGGCTAATTTACGATGCGATTTTAACCAATACGGCATTAATCCTTATCCAAATTAATACCTTAAATAAATTGTTGATATAAGATTTATATTGCCCTTTACAGTATATGATTTAAATGGATATTTTCGAAGATATTACCGATTTAAAAATTGCAGGCAGGCGGCCAGCCGGGGCGTCAGGAGTGGCGGCGGGCTGTAATGTTTTTTATACGTTCACAGTTTTTCTGTAGTGTATTTAGTATCAGCATCAGCATTGCACCCGTGCGAAGCCGGGTTGCTAGCAATTAATAAAAGAAAAAAAAAAAGAAAACAAAATGAAAACAGTCGCGGTAAAGAAGTTTCTGTCGCTTTTGCATACTTGGGCAATTATGTTGTCGTGCAAAGATTGGCCCCGATACTGTGGCGATATCGTTAAAAGTTTCTCAGTATCGAGTTCGCCTGTGTGATCCGCAACGTGACAAATTCCGGTCGAGACGTTCGCTACGGCAGAAAACTTCATCCTAAAGCGATGATGTGGACGTAACAAGAAAGTTTTTTTTGTCTAGCTCTCATGCAACAGTATAACTATCTCAGACACAAACTCTAAGGGTCGGTACAGTATTGACTCGCATAAAGAAATACGTGAATCTGTCTGTAGTGACAATCATAAACCACAAATACTTTGCTTTCTTTGGTTACTTAAATGTTTTTAATATTTGTAGTTATAACAGCAACAGAAACACATCTTCAGCTGTGGAAATTTCAACTGTCTTACTCACGGTTTATGAGATACAGCCTGGTGACTGACGTTCAGTTCTATACCCTTTGAGTACCCTGGTATAAACCCTTTGGGTATGAAACCTTTATTCTTATTCAGTCTATAGAGGTCCACTGCTGCACAAAAGTCTTTCCCAAGGCGTTCCACATTGGGGGGGTTTGTCATAATCCCCACGATTAGCAGGCGGGTTGGGGATCGCAGTAATTTGATGTTCCACAGGAGAAACGCTGCTGCCCGCTTCCCTGGCGAGAGTTCCCTTAGTCATCTCTTAAGACACCCACGGGAGGATATGGTTTGGTACTATTCTAAGCCCGGTGGAAACCCTAAAAACAATAAAAACATTTCACTGAATCTTTTGGTCTGCTAACTGCTGATACTACTCGTCTTCACGATAACATTCCTCGCGTGTTTAAATATTTTGTACTGTGACCTATCCACATAAAACAACCTTACCGCGACCTTCACCAGGTCATAGGTCCACCTTGTTGGGTGGCTCCCTACGCTGTGTCTTCCGGTATGTGGCCGCTACTCCAGAACCTTACTGCCCTATCGGTCATCGGTTCTACGAGCAATGTAATGGATTAGTCGACCTAATTACAAACAGCCTCATGTCACCCGAAAAAAAGCGGGTATAGCAGCTCTGTATAGTTCAACAGAAGCCCGCACATTCATGAGCTGTAGAAATGCAACCACTGCTTATCCACAAATGTCCTCTGCAGACCATATTTCTGATGACCCGCGCCATTTTGAATGTTGGAAATGCTGTTATATTCCTTATTTTATGTTTTTTTATTTATTTTCTCAAAAGAGCTTTTGTTTTTTTAACCGAGTTCAAAAAACAGGAGGTGGATCTTAATTCGTTGTACCTAATCTTTAATGTTTTAATTTTTTTTTATGTATGTTCACCGATTGCTCTAAGACCCATTAGACCGATTTGCGAAATTTTATTTTTAGTTCAGTTACCAGCTCAGGATCTGATGATGGAAGACCAGAGATATCAATGGGAACTCTCAAAAAACAACCAACTTCCAAAAAACACTACAAAGTGAAAAATAACTAATTTCGGAAGTCGGTGTCTTTCATTTTTGTAAATTCGTTTTTGACACCGACTTTGGACGTCGATTATTTTTTGTTTTTGTAAAAAAGTTTTTATTTAAACAATATTCACTAGCTAAACTTTATGGTTCTGGCGAGATGCTCGTTTCTTATAAAATGACAAAAAAAAGACGTGTGGCACTCGGGGACTGCCGCGGTAAAGCTATTGCATAGCATTTTGTATCAATTTATGCAATTACATACATGCCTCGATACATGTTTTTGTCTTGTCTTCGTAGAAACAAACAATAACTTTTTTGCCTCATCAATGTCTTCCTCAGAAAAAGCCGACGAGCATATTTTTATTAAACTTCCGTTGTTTCGTTTCGGAGATAACAATATTACAACTCGTACACTTAAATGTACTCGTATTAACATTGTTCACCGACATCTTTCTGTAATATTTTATTTAATAAAAACTTCAACTTCAACTCTTGATCTGGTCCCTGTGGATAGATACCACAATTTTGCCAATAACACGTGTAAGTAACAAATTATAGAAATTCTTTAAAAAAATATTTCACAATAATGGCGGATATCGCCAATCACAGTTGAAAAAACGGCCGCGTGAGCACTTTTTACTCTATAAAATCACGCGCTTTTATTTAGTAAACAAGACTATAAATAATTTAAAAGTCCAATGAAAAATTAGCGTGATATTCATCTTAGCCTTTCCGTTAAAAAAAAAAAAGCTATTTTATAAAAACACTACTAAATTAATTTGAATAAAAGTACTTAATAATTAATTATATGAAAAGTTTTTAAGGTAGCCATGACAACGTCGATGACGTCTATGACATATCTCTATAGAAGACCTATTTCAGAGAGAAAATTAATCGCAAGTTTAGCACATCGCGACTATCAGTAACATGGCAAGTGTGTAGAACTGAGTTCGAGCCCTGCAATATGCATGCTCTTTTTGAAAATCTATAAATTGTTTTCAAAAGATGTAGTCGCACGCACACAAATATACCGTGCCGAAGACTGCCGAACTGAAACGACGTTAGACGATGTACGGCCTTCAAGCCACACCTCCGTGCCCGTCGGAGTGGGGAGCGTGAGGTTTTTTCGTTACGGAATTTCTGGATTCGGTCCCCGCGCTCAAGGCCCGCGATAGAAGCTATGCAATAGCTTAAAAAAAAACTGTCAAGTAATCTTGTCGAGAAGCAAACTCTTTAGTTTTGATCTAAAAAGACCTTTCCTTAAAATACTGGTTTGTCTTAATAACTCTATTTTGTTAACCACTTTCCGTCTTACTACAAAACGAGTTTATACTTCATACCTAGCCTATATCTCCGAGACAGTTGCTGTGTTTTATGTACATAGGTGTGTTACTGCACTTTACAGTTTCGTTATTCAGACAAAAATAAAGTTCTCAATTTAAAATGGATAACTAGTGCTTGACCGCAATCCCGCCTGATGATAAGCAGTGATGCTATCGTTGATGGTAAAGCGCGCTAGTTTATTAAGCCTATTCACTTAAAAAAACTTAGTGAATAGGAGGGAAGATGGCAGCTGAGCGAGGTGATGCAATATTAAACCAAACAACACGATCATCGATGCTGCGCCAGAGGGAGATTAATCTGGAGACCCTTCACGACTAAACTCCAGACAGAACAACATTAGGCGCATCGTACCCGGCATACATCGCAACACAACTGCTCAGACCCGTCCTCTGTTCGGCTTCACCAGACATCATGCCGAAACACGACGAATCGCTTGGCGGCAAGACTTTGTCTGGTTTTTTTTTTTTTTTTTTTTAATAATTATATCTAGCGCTTGACCGCAATCCTGCCTGATGGTAAGCAGTGATGCGATCGTTGATAGTAAAGCGCGCTAGTTTATTATGAGCCTATTCACTCAGAAAAACTGAGCGAATAGGAAGGAAGACTTCAGTTGAGCGAGATGATGCAATGTTAAACCCAACGACACGACCAACGATGCTGCGCCAAAGGGAGAATGATCTGAAGACCCTCCACGACCAAACTCCCAACACAACAACATTTGGCGCATCGTACCCGGCACACATCGCAGCACAACTGCTCAGACCCGTCCTCCTTACGGCTTCACCAGACATCATGCCGGAACACGGGGTTTAATGTCAGGTTTTGTAATAATAAATAGCTGTACAAATAAGTTTTTGAACACGCGGACGAGCATTATCACGTAGGAGAATAATTTTGTCATATCTGGAGTAGTAATGGGCACGTTTTTGCTCTTCCTTCTGTCTTCTTCCAATAATGCTTCCAATTCCGTGTCTTTGTACGATTTCGGGTTTCCACTACGTTCTTTGTCTTCACAGTTTCTAATCTTTTGAAACCACTCACGACTACTTCTCTCTCACAAGTAATCGATGAGCCTTAGCTGCAGATTTCTTCAAATTAAAGAAGTGACAAAAGTTCCCGCAAATGATGATTATTCGACAAAAAAAATTGTCGATTTTGCCCAAAAATAAATATGTGATACTGATACAGAGTCACTAATACTCTAAGTGTATGTTATTATCAGATGTCCGAACTTACGATATCACATTTAGTTCGAGTTTTAATCGAACACTCAGCGAAAATGCCTAAAATGAAAATGAAAAATGACTAATTTCAAATTTCCAAAATTTTTATATATATTCTTGATGGCGCCGAGACACTCTACAATTAGCACTAATTCAATACCGGATACGTCCGTCCGTTGCCGAGGTACAAGCGCTACTAAGTACACGATTTCATGTCGGTGCGACTTTTTGCGTTACCATACAGTACGAAACCCAAGACATAAAAATGAATTTCATGTCAAAAAACGAAGCGAGGACATCTTTTGTTAAGCGTCGGAAACTTATTTGTACACCTAATAATTTTAAAGTCGGGTTAAAGTTAGAATTTTGGCTCGTAAGTTTAAACTTGATTCTAAAGATAGGCCTTGTTTTGTAATGTTGCCGTAATTCACTCTGCTAGGGCTGCGGATTGTTCGAAACAGATCTCGTGGCCCTAGCGCACAGTCAGAACACGGGTGGGTTATAGTCAGTAAAAGTCTGACACGCCTTTCCGCTCCGCCCAGAGCGGGATGTTGATTGTTTGCAAATGATTGAAGTATGGTGTTCCTGTTTCTCGGTGGTAGGCCATAACACGGACTGCCGGCAGAAGTTACCACCCACCAGACAAAGTCTTGCCGCCAAACGATTCGTCTTGTTCCGGCATGATGTCTGGTGAAGCCGTACGGAGTACGGGTTTGAGCAGTTGTGTTGCAATGTATGTCAGGTACGATGCTCCAAATGTTGTTGTGTCGAGAGTTTGGTCGTTGAGGATCTCCGGATCAATCTCCTTATGGTGCGGCATCGTTCGTCGTGTTTTTGGGTTTAACAAAAATCAAAATCAAAATCAAAGCATTTATTTCAAATAAACCAGTTACAGGCACTTTTGAATTGTCAGAAGGTCGGTCAGTCAGTAAGGTGAAGCTAGTCGCCCATTCCAAAGAGTAGGTACCTATGGAGAAGAACGGGCAAGAAACTCCATGGATACTCTTTTAAATTATCAAGCTATTGATACAAATATTTGATTACATCATTCATTTTGAAATCAATCGTGTGAGAACGATGTAGAAATATATTGTACGCTAAGAGCGTTCATTATGGAAAAACACACAAAAAAAAAAAAAACAACAACAAAAAAGACTAACCCAACAAATAGATGCTTTACAGCAAGTACTATCAGCAAAAGCCACGCCTGAGCAAACCAGAAACATTTTTGCTTGCTAAGCTGACCACAGGGCGATCCGCCCCTTTTCTATTTGACCAATGACAGAGAAAGGTCCATTTTTTACTAATTGGCCACCTTTTGTATACCCAATTTTATGCCTTGCGAGGTTAAGTCAGTTGTTTATAATTTTGTTACTTCAGTTGCAACTTGTGAGTCTTTCAAAATAATCACTTGATATACGCTGACTTCAGCGTATACTAAGTATCTGCTAATAATTTGATTTTAACACGACATACTAAGCCACTGACGATTTGTAGTAACTATAATTTCTATATTATACTAGCTGACCGGCAAACGTTGTTTTGCCATATAAATAATTTCCTAGAAAAAAAAAAAAAGATGTTGGCCGATTCTTATAGATACCGGATAAGCACAAAAAATTTCATCAAAATCGGTCGAGCCGTTTCGGAGGAGTTTAAGTTCGAACACCGTGACACGAGAATTTTATTTATTAGATATTGATGATGATGTTAAACAAGTAACATAAATTCCTTTCTGTGGTATTACTTATCAAAATTAAGCAACAAACTCTTTTATCGAAACAATAATCAGACAACATCTGTTGTAAAAACAATCATAAAAAATAGAGATCGCAAAAAATATGCAGTTAAAATTTTGCGTTACCTGGTAACTTTAGTATGGTTTATTATTGTAATATAAAAAATAAGACATCTGTTCGGCCAATATCCATGAGAAAAAATATTCGTTAACAAGAATTTAGCGACAAAATGGGACCTGAGTAGAATTGCCTGTCATCCAACAAATACTGATTGATAATTATATTAATATTATTTATTAATTTATTAGTATATTCTTTTCTACTTACGCAACTCACTCACTTCCTGGTAAAGAATGTCAATGGTAGGTATTATGTCACCTTTTTGTAGTTGAAATTCAATAAATAATTTAAGTAAATTATAATGTGTTTTTTGTGTTTCTATACAATACACCAATATTAGGCAAACGCGTAACATCGTAGACCTCATCGACACTTTCCATTAGGTGCGATTGTAGTCAAGCGATATAATAAAAATTATACATTAACATAATATCTTACTATAGCAACCTAATTAATGTTAAAATGACATTCATCCTATTTAATTCTATCAATTTCTAAAACTAAAAAAAAAACCTTGCCTCATTGTAAACTAAGATAGTTAAGAAATTTTTTCTACCTATAGCTACAACATCTGGCCAATATTTTCAATTTGAAAGACCGAGTCCCGAATTGTGTTCCTAGTCACGGTGCGCAATATGCTTATATAAACAAACTCTTACTTACCATGGTCAAAGAACAAGCCGCCAAAATGTTTGACTTGTATATAATTATCACAGATTTATTAGTTTATATCGGGTACAGTTCTCACTCACCTTAACTCTTAGGCTAAAATACCTAAACACAACATAATAAGTCTAAACAGTTACTCAAATACACCGAAGGCGGATCACATTGTAGTTTGTAATTGAAACCTTTGTTATCCTAACGGTGTCAGTTGGGAACGAAACATAAAGTGCGCACTTTCTTTTCTTTCAAAATTGGCCAGATGTTGTAGCTATAGGTAGAAAAAATCTCTTAACTATCTTAGTTTACAATTAGGCAAGGTTTTTTTTTTAGTTTTAGAAATTGATAGAATTAAATGGGATGAATGTCATTTTAACATTAATTAGGTTGCTATAGTAAGATATTATGTTAATGTATAATTTTTATTATATATAATAGGCTAACGCTTGACTACAATCGCACCTAATGGAAAGTGTCGATGAGGTCTACGATGTTACGCGTTTGCCTAATATTGGTGTATTGATTAGAAAAACAAAAAAGAATTTTTATCATAAAATTAAGTTTATCTTACTATAGCTTTTTAATACTAAAAACTAAAGTAAGATAAATTTAATTTTAGATTGATAGATATTGTTAAATTCAAGAGAATTATTTGTGTTTTTGCTAAGTAGGCTTACGCCTATTTCGTAACTTTCACTACCTACTGTTTTTTCTACAACACGTGTAAGTAGTAAAATCTTTTTGTTTGTAGACAAATGGTCACTTTTTTTCATTTCTGCTGAGCAATGAAACGTGATTGGTCAACTTTAAAAAAAGGGGCGGGATCACTTCTCACTCAGTAGAACGGACATGCAAGGGAAAATCGCCTCTGCTGTGGTCAGGCGTTCGTTTGGGTGATAGTACATTGTGCTCACACGCGTTCCATGCAAGTATACAATACTAAGAAATTGAATCTACACAATGCAAAGACAGTTTTAACATCGCATCACCGCGCTCAGCTGCCGTCTTCCTTCCTATTCTATGAGTTTTTTTGAGAGAATAGGTTCTTAATAAACTAGCACACTTCACCATCTACAATTGCATCACTGCTTACGATCAGGCGGGAATGCGATCAAGCATTAGTTATAACTATAAAAAAAATGTTTAATTATTTGTCTGATTCTACGATTGTCTTTGTCAATGAGTTCTGGGTAAAAAATAAACCACACAAGCTTGGGCGTTAGTGCAGCACAGTCAGTAAACACAGATTAGGGAGGTCGCGTGGTATTGGCAGGTCTCATTAATTTGATAGATGGAACTCCGGCCGTTGTTTACGCACCAAATTAAGTTTGTCTTTTAAAGATGGCGAGGGCCGCATAGCATCGGTTTTGCAAATGGCGGACTGTATTATTCTTTTCTATGTTTTTGTTAGATTATTTTTCGAATGGCGAAGTTTTTGTTTTATGTGTATTTTTATGGCTAGAGTGAATAGGCTCTTAATGAACTAGCTCGCTTTACTATCAACGATTGCATCACTGTGTACCATCAGATGTGATAGCGGTCAAGCATTTCTACTTCTTCAGGCTATAGAGGTGCACCGCTGAACAATGGTCTCCCCCAAGGCTTTCCACGATGATCGGTCTCGTGCTGCCCGCATCCACCGGCTTCCCGCGACCTTCCCCAGGTTATCGGTCATTGATCAGCACACCGGTTATTGTAGAAAGCCTTTGTCCGGCAGTGGATCTCCATAGGCTGAAGATGCAGAAGATATAACAATACAATTTTTTTTTTGTTTATAAATACTTTGTCCCACACTAGGAATTATTCCTGTATTTTGGATACATTTATAAACATTGAAACACACATACAAAAATAGTCAGATCCGGAACAATTACCTGTAGGTCCTACAAGTAGTTGTTCCAGGCCCGGTTGTTTGCATATGAGTTTAAATGATTGTGTACTCACCTGCGATACAAGAGTAATTCCTAGTCGTTTTGTTTTTAAAGAAATATTGATACTTAACAGTATTTTGTTCAAATGAAAGAGACATTCACTTTATGGTGATAATTGCAAGTAACTTGGAAATATATTGATCTACTTCATCACACTTGATGGATTTGGATGAAGTTTAGCACATCAGTTAATTAGCAAGATTACCATACACTAAACTTTTAATTTCGATATTCCCACGGAATCGTAACCCACGCGGGTAAAACAGATAGATGCAAATAGTTTTTTCATACCGTCGTAGATAAATCTCAACAACGTAATAAATATTGCTGAGATAATAACCGTCTAAAAATAAGCCATCGAATCAAATCATTTTCATTTGTTAACACAGCTAAACAAGTACAGATCTTTTATTTAGAACAGCGCGATGTGTTACTCCAGGAGGCGTACAAAATAATTTTTTTTATAGGTTATAAACTAGCGCTTGACCGCAATCCCGCCTGATGGTAAGCAGTGATGCGATCGTTGATGGTAAAGCGCGCTAGTTTATTAAGAGCCTATTCACTGTAGCCTTGAACCAACCTTTACCATTAACGATTGCATCATTTGCATGCTTGCATCATACGGGATTGCAGTCAAGCACTACTTTATATGTAACTAACTGCGAGGTATAGTTTCATCCGCGTAGATTTCGATATGTTTTTTATTGTTTGCTCCGCTCCTATTGGTCGCAGCGTGATGTTGTGTGGGCTATCTAATGCAAAAAGATTTTTTAAAATCGTATTTCCTGAGATTAGCGCGTTTAAACGAATAAATAAACTCTTCAGCTTTATATATTAGTACAGATTAATAAAAAAAAATGGTGTTCATGTAGCTCAAGATAACAAACTTTAATTTCTAAAAATATATTTTAAAATCATGTATAATTATTGTATTCGACATCGCTATTGTTATAGTGCTACACATTTACCTATACATTATACTAGCGACCCGCCCCGGCTTCGCATGGGTGCAATGCTGTACTAAATACACTACAGAAAACTGTGAACGTTGTATAAAAAACATAATGGCCCGCCGCTCCCGCCGCCTCGGCCGGTCGGTACCGCCACAAATGCTATGCCCCGCAATTTTTAATTCTGTTATATCTTTGAAAATATTCATTTAAATCATATGCTGTAAAGGGTGATATAGATCTATATTAAATCAACAATGTATTTAAGGTATTAAATTGGAAAAAGATGAATGCTGTATTGGTTATGTTTGTTTTTACTCAAAGCCAGTATTACACACTATAGAGCCAAGCATATTTTACGTTACGGAATTGCATCGCTGACCAGGCGCGTGCGCTCCATACAAGCAGAAAAGCTCTGCATACCCTAATAGTCTTCTAAAAAATATATATAATAATTTATAATATACTGTAAAATAATTTATATACTACAAAGTTAAAACTAAAAGACTTTGTTAATCAGTTATTGATAACACTGCCATCTATTGGGCCTAGTGCTAACGAGACACATTAGTTGCCTTAGGCGCGACACCCGCGCCTCTTACGGCGTAAGCATAAACAAAATGTGCCTCTTCCGTATCTGTCTGTGTATAAAATTATTTGCTTGTGTGCCTAAACTGTTGTGTAGGTGTGCGTGAAATTTCTTTGGGTTTAAAGCCCATGATAAGCACAGCTTCTAATAATGCGACGAATTTAAGAAGTTCAGAAATACAGCATGATTGTTGTTCGTTCAAATACCTTTTTATTTTAGCAGCTTATGTTGTTTCATTATTGGTGTATTTGGGTTAAATATGTATTGATTGTTTTAAGCGGAATTGAATATTCATTTATTTTAGAGTTTTTGGTTTAACACAAAAGAAAGGTTGTCTTTATAAAAAGTATTATGATAATTATATGTGGTTAGCAGGTTGTGTAGTGTGTACACACAAATAAATTGTTTTGTTTCTCGTATAGGTATATTATTTTAAAACACGGCTTTGACAGTTCGACGTTATAAAAACTTAAAAGACCTTAAGTTTTTCAACCTACTTGCTTTTGAATTTCAATACTATACTTTATGTTGTAATAATTTTCCTGAAGTTTACAAATTAGCAAAATTTAATAGATATGATTCCAATGAGTAGTGCATTACGCATATTTATGAAAAGCCAAAGCAGACTCATAGATTTGTCTACCTGTCCATTTTAAAAGAACTTTTAGCGATTTCAAAACGATCTTATATATATTTGATTTTTACAGAGTTATTTAAAAATAGATAGGCGCGTTGATTTAATTTATAGATAGTGAAATATTTTTTTTTAGTTTTTTGAGAAATAAATTATTACTTATTTACAGTTGAGTTAGTAATACCATTTCATTGTATTTTGACAGCCTACATGGCGTAGCGGTAGCGAACGCGGCCGCTGCGTAAGGAGGCGCGGGTTCGATCCTCGCGCAGTGTAAGTATTTGTATGCATGAATATGAATATTTGCACTGGTCTGGTCGTACCTCGGAAAGCACGTTAAGCCGTTGGTTTCGGTTGCCATGCGAACATCTAGTGGCAGTCGTTACGGGTTGTTGGAGCCCACAAAAGTCCAACAATTGGTCTAACTTCAATGCTTCGATATTGCCTTCGCGTTGTGGAGGTCAGACGGCAGTCGCTTCACGGAAATTGTCGAAATTTCGCCAAAATCAGCAATTAGACTGGAAAAGCGGACCCCAGATTCCAAAGCTTTGGATGCGACTGGTATTAACCCTGAGATGATGATGATTTCATTGTATTCATTTGGGCAAAAAAAAAAAAATACCTAATACCCCACGTATATCATTTATTTGACTTGTTCTTATCATCAATCACATACTTAGATGTTCATTGTAGCCACGCACAAACATCAATTCAATGTTGACATGCGAAAAAGTACGCGACTATGTTAAATTGAAACTACGTCTAAGTTACGTTTTTTAAGTTTTACCATATATAAGCACAGAGATTTGGATAGTAGGTATATTTATGCATACCCTCAATAAAATCTTTGTGCACGCCCCTGTCGCTGACAGGGGTGTTCGGCACTGGTACAGCTACACAGGAGCTAAACTTAGTGTTCGGGAACACTGTTGAAGCTGCTGAACCTTAAAAATTATATTAAAATTAAAATTCATTTATTTTCAGATAGCTTGGATCCATACATTTTAACAAAGAAAGAAATTTGAATAAAATAAAAATTAACAATCAAATATAAATAAATAGAGTAATAGCATAGTTCTGAAATTAAATTATTAGGTAAATTATATAAGGCTTGTGATTTTTAAAATTTTTGATTTTTAATTTTATTATATTATTATTGTCTTGCAATAATAATATAATAAAATTAAAAATTAGCCTTATATAATTTACCTAATAATTTAATTTCAGAACTATCTTTAAAACTAACTAAACAAAACTATCTTTGCATTGGGTAGATTCAATTTCTTAGTATTGTTACGGGCTGGGGGTACTAAAATACCGGTTAAGGGTTACGAAGTTTATTGACAACGAAGGTACAGTCGATTGTAGGCAATGACAAGTAGAATGTTGCTGACGTTGCACCGAAGTCTTCACTTACGTCCAAGAAGTCCGTGTCGTAAACACACAATAACACTACAGATGTTACTTCATGTAGTACTCACAGTTCTCGTTACAGTTGTCGCAGTAGGTATTCCCAAAGATCGCTTCTTAAGTATCGCTTGTTTTCGTCTCGGTAGTCGAATGCAGACTGCTCTGTGGTTTTTTTTTTTTGATATGGCATCTCGTAGTTGACCTTGAGAGGCCGTGACTACTTAACCGGACTTTCCTGTGGATGCCTTAAATGAATTTAAAGCCTCCAGCCAGGGCTACTAAAAACTAAGCGACTGCGCACTAAGGGCACCCCCTGTGGGGTACGAACCTCGGCTTAGGGCGTCGCTGGAGAGAACAGCAAGGGATGGCTGGATCGAATTTTTATTTTTATTTTGGTTTGATGACCGCGGCGTTTCCTAGTACTAGCTCTGAGAAGAAACGTCCGAAACAAACTCAGAGGTCATAGTTGGGAAAGTATATTTAGTGGCTCAGCTGCGGCGCGGGCTGGCCTTCATCGGACAAGGGACGGGGGAGGGGGCTACTACGTTGAACGCGTCGCGATGGACCTCGGCGGCGAGGTCGGTAGGTCGGTCTAGCTCTGTGTGTTGTGCTGGTGGCCCTATTGGCCTCTTGGAGGAGGGTTATGGGGTCATCTGGGTCTGTGAGGACATGCCTTGGGCGGCGAAGCTTGGAGATGGTGGAGGGGGTGTAATTAGCAGCCGCTACTATCAGGGGATTGCGGTGCTTGGCGGCAGTGTCAAAGAAGCGTTTGGAAAGACGCTTCATGAACTGCTGGATGGTGGGGATTTTGAGATCGAGGTGGAGGATCTCATTACGGACGAACCAAGGGGCGTTTGTGCCTTTACGCAGGAAACGGTTTTGGACTACTTGCATCCTATGGATATGACGCGGCTTGGCATGTGCGAAGACTGGACAAGCGTATGTCATAATCGGGCGTATGCACGCTGTGTACAAGCGCATTTTGCACTTGAGCGACAGTTTGCTACGCGGGTTCAGGACGGGGTGGAGTCGACCCAGAGCGTAGGCGGCACGTGAGCGGACCGCCTTAATGTGCTCTGAGAAGTTGAGGTTGCGGTCGAGAATCACACCTAGATATTTGGCTTGCTTCCCCCAGGGGATCAGCTCGCCAGACATGGAGATGGGTCGTGGGGTGGGGACGTTTAGTCGCGGTTTCATGTGGAGTACCGCTTGACTCTTTTGGGGGTTGACTTCGATCCTCCATTTCTTGAACCAGTCAGCCAGTTTATTGACTGCGGTTTGGAGATAGTGTCGAATTCGGTCAGGGCTGAGTCCCGAGCAGTAGATGGCGGTGTCGTCTGCGAACAGAGCGACTTGGGCCTTACCACCTTTCGGGATATCGCTTGTGTACAGCGTGAATATGAGGGGGGCTAGCACGGAGCCCTGGGGAACACCTGCACGGATGGGGCGGGGGGAGGAGAGCGCTCCTTCGATTTTATAGCGGAAGGTGCGGTTTGACAGGAAGTCCCGTAAGATGAGAACGAGACGGTCGGGCACTCCGAGCTTGTACAGCTTATAGATTAAGCCGTTGTGCCAGACTTTGTCAAACGCTTTCGCTATGTCGAAGTAGACTACGCCTGTGTACATACCACGCAGGAACCCTGCGTGTATATGTTCGGTGATGCGTAGGATTTGTTGTGGACAGGAGTGTTGGGTACGGAACCCGAACTGCTCATTTGGGATGAGGCCCTTGTTCTAGGCGTAGGCTCTGAGACGCTTATAAATAAGCCTCTCGTAGATTTTGCCGAGAACTTTCAGTAAGCTGATGGGACGGTAACTGTTCGGTTCGGCTTTAGGCTTACCGGGCTTGGGAATGCCTATTACTGTGGCTTCTTTCCACGTTTGTGGGAAAATATTGTTCCCCATTGCACCATTGAGGATGGTGGTCAAGAGGAGGACTAAGTGGGCTGGGAAGAGTCGGACCACTCCGTTGGTGATGCCGTCTGATCCGGGTGCTTTTTTGGGTTGAAGGCCTTTGATGATGTCCTGCACTTCATCTGGAGTGATGGGAGGCAGGGGGTCATCCGGGTCGTCAACGGGCGGGAGGGAGACTGCTCTGTGCTGGCGTCATGGCGCTATATATAGTCCAGCTGATCGAACATTCCAGAATCGTCTAGACGTAATAATAATAGCGCATAACTTCGGGTACATTCAGTAGGTACCTATGGTAATTCCCGGAAACGGGTTTCTAGAAATTTCGATGTCGTCACTTAGTTGACAAAATTGATAAAACCTGTACCATTCGATAGGCCACCCGAAGTCTAGGAATGCGTTTTTATATTACACCTATACAATGTCTAGGTCTCGAGTTATAGGGCTTAAAAGTTACCCACTGCATGTCACGCGATATTGAACCTGATGCCCTCGACATAAGGTGCATTCTTAACATTGCCCCCTTCTTAGTCGTGCTCGTCCCGAGCATGATTTGTTCCATAATAGCGGGCTAGGCGGTCTACATGTACGATCTTTAGCTTCCCTCTAGGTCCTTTCTTAATCTGGTAGGTGACATCGTTTATTCTGGTTACTATCGTGTACGGACCCTCCCATTTGGCTTGGAACTTTGGACTCTTTCCTTTTCTCCTTATGGGATTATGTAACCATACCAAAGTTCGCTCTTCAAGTCCGGGCACGTTAGCTTTGCGGTCGTATCGGATCTTCATTTTCTCGCTGGTTTTCAGACCATTCTCTCTCACTAGCTCATGTATTCCATCTAGTTTACGTCGTACGTCGGCCACATAGTCGACGGCTAGGATAGGGGTATCGGGGGGTGTTCCGGTTATTGCATCTATGGGTAGTCTAATTTCTCGGCCGAAGTTGACTTTCGCCGGTGTACAATTTGTGCTATCATGTGTTGCAGAGCGGTATGACATTAAGAAGAGTGGAATGTATTGGTCCCAATCCCTTTGGTGTTCTTCCACTACTTTGGCCAAATGATTCTCTAGCGTCTGGTTGAATCTTTCGACCATTCCATCTGACTGAGGGTGATATGGCGTTGTAAAAGTCTTATGTATCCCGAGTAGTTGGCAAACCTCTTGAAATAGTGAAGACTCGAAATTTCTACCCTGGTCAGAGTGCAACTCCAAGGGGACGCCAAATCGACAGAACACCTCGTGAACTAGCTTTTTGGCAACGGTATGAGCTTCTTGGTTGGGTACTGCAAAAGCTTCTGGCTATTTGCTGAAATAGTCTTGCATGACGATGATATACCTATTCCCTTCTTCAGTAATAGGGAATGGCCCAGCTATATCGACAGCAACTCTTTCCCATGGTGCACCAACATTGTACACTTTCAGCCGACCTCTGGCTCTCGTTTGCGGTCCCTTTACTGAGGAGCAGGCTACACATTTCCTACACCAGTCCTCTACGTCTTCGCGACAATGCACCCAATAAAATCTTTTTCTCACCTTCTCCAGGGTTTTCTTCACTCCTAGATGTCCTCCGGATACTCCGTCGTGCACCTGCTTTAGCACTGATGCGACTTTATCGCAGGGGACAACTATCTGTAAGGTGACCTCCTGTCCACTGGGTGATTCCCATTTCCTCTTCATAACCCTATTATCAATTATCAGGCTGTCCCATTGAGCCCAGTAACTTTTTGCTGTTGGGCTAAGCGCTGATATTTCACTCCAAGCGGGCCTCTGGCCACGTTTATTCCATTCGATTACTGTCTTCAAGTCACTATCTTCCTTTTGTGCCTCTTCCAATGATCGATTATCCCAGTCTTCATCCAGAGCGTTCACCTGGATAATCCTTACGTTCTCTTTCTTTTCCTGTTTGGCACAATGTCGGCAAGATTCTTCGCAAGGCCGTCTAGATAAAGCATCAGCATTATTGTGTGACTTACCTTTTCGATGTTCAGTGACAAAGTCAAATTCTTGCAGCTGCTCTATCCACCTTGCTACTTGTCCTTCTGGGTCTTTGAACTGAAGCAACCACTGTAAAGCAGCGTGATCGGTGCGTCGTGTAAATTGTCTCCCAATCAAATATTTCTTGAAGTGTTGTAAGGTCTTAACAACGGCTAAAAGTTCTCGACGGGTAACACAGTAATTTCTTTCTGGCTTGGAAAGGCATTTGCTGAAATATGCGATAACGACCTGCCTATCTCCTTGTGTTTGAGAGAGAACTCCTCCAATACCAACATTGCTGGCATCTGTGTCTATCAAAAATCGGCCTTCCCTACTAGGGTAACCTAATACAGGAGCCTCACACAAGTGAGTTTTCAGTACCGCAAATGCCTGTTCGCAGACAGAGTTCCATTCAAATTGACACTTTTCCTCTGTTAAACGATGCAACGGTTTCGCTAACTCGGAGAAGTTCTTCACAAACCGACCGTATTATGCACACAGACCCAAGAAAGAGTGTACGTCAGTTTTGTTACGAGGGGTAGGCCACTTCGACACGGCTTTTATTTTTTCAGGATCTGTTCGAATTCCTTGCGCCGAAATAATGTGTCCTAAGTATCCAACCTCTTTCTGGAATAGTGTACACTTACTAGGACTGAGTTTTAAATTCGCTTCACGCAGTTTTTGGAACACTTTCTCCAAATTGCGTAGGTGCTCTTCGAAGCTTCGTCCCATAATGATGATGTCATCCAAATAGACCAGGCATGCATCACCAAGCAACCCCACCAAAATGCGCTCCATTAGGCGCTCGAATGTAGCTGGAGCATTGCACAGTCCAAAAGGCATGACATTGAATTGCCAGAGGCCGTTCCCAGGACCAGTGGAGAAAGCGGTCTTTTCTTTATCCTGCTGACAGATTTCCACCTGCCAGTATCCACTTTTGAGGTCAACTGTGGAGAACAATTTCATGCCACTTAGCAAGTCCAAAGTGTCATCTATACGTGGCAGAGGATAACTGTCCTTTTTCGTGGCATCATTCAACATCCTGTAGTCAACGCAAAATCTTGTACTGCCATCCTTTTTCTTGACTAGTACAACTGGAGATGACCAAGGGCTGGTGGATGCTTCTATAATCCGGTTTCTCTCCATATCTCTTAATATTTCCGTGACTTCCTGTTCTCTTGCAAAGGGGATACGACGTGGTCTCTGTCTTATCGGCTGTGTATCACCCGTATCTATATGGTGTTTGACTAGCCCGGTCCTTCCCACGTCACCGTCGGTCTTCGAGAAGATGTCATGGAAGTTATGCAACAGTTCCTTAACTTTGTGAGTTTCGAACTTGTTTAAATTGCCCTTACAATTTTCGAGTAGTGTCGATACGTGTTCCTGCCACTTCTTATCACGTTCCTTTTCGTACACCTCTGTTTTTCTTAAAGATGCTACATGATCGCACACACCCACCATGCAATTCTTTTCAAGAATTATTTCTTTGTTACTAACATTGATGATGCGTACTTTTGGTTTATCGGAAATCATCATCAGTGTCCTTGCTGTTATCCAGTCTGGGTGATTTTCAGAATCTTCTATTATAATGCAACGTTTACGGCATCCTATTGGTGATAGTCTAATATCAACTAAGGTTTCTGATCTTGGTGGTAATACCGTTCTCCTTAAACAGTACACAGATCCTTGTTTTCCACCTTGAAGAAATACTTCTTGTTCTGGAAAACTCAATACTCCTTTTGCTACATTTAGGACGCACTGCTGTTGCTTCAAAAAGTCCAGTCCTATTATGCAATCATCTGTAATATTCGCTACTAAAACAGGGTGCGTGAATGTCTTATCACCCATTTTCAAGGTCACATTCGTTTCACCAAGGACGAGCACTGGTTGGCCGGTGGCCGTTTGTAATCGGCATTGTGAAGACCCTCTTTTCCATGCTATGGTCCGAGGAAATAGCTCCGGTCGTGCAATAGTTCTTGATGCACCAGTATCCAATGTGAAACTGCATGACTTACCATTCAGTTCTCCTTCTATAATAAGACTGTTTCCGTCGCCCACTTGTGATACTATTATAATGGGGGCTTCACGTTGACCAGCCAGTACTCGCCCCATAGCCCTGGCTGTTCCCAGTTTAAATCCTCGGCTGCCACCTGTGTCCCAGAAGTACTTCTTCCTTTACACTTCCTGGGACAATTGATCCGAATATGCCCCTTTTCGCCGCACTCATAGCAGGTTGGTCCTTGCCAAGTTTTTATTATTGGGGTTACCTCACGAATGCGGTGGTGTTGTCGGCTGTCTTGACGTACTGCTTCCACCTCCAGAGCGTGTGTCAAGGCTGCCTTCAGAGTCTGATGGTGACCCAGACGAACTGCAGCCCTTACTTCCGCATCTCGGATTCCATCAGTAAACGCTTGTACCGTAGTAGTATCAATTAGTCCCGGTGTTGATGCATACGCCCTTCGAACAATGCGTTCTATTTCCGTAGCCCATTGTTGCAAACCTTCATTGCTCTTCTGTGTGCGGTCGCGGAGTTGAGCCCTGTAGACATGTTCGAGGTGTTTCTCCCCGTATCTAGACTCTAACGCTTCCAACAAACAGGCTAGGGTATTACAATCGGCGGAAATGTTTTCGAGGATTTGTACCGCATCACCACGCAGTGCAAGCGTAAGAGCGGTTACCGCTTGATCGTCGTCCCAGTTGTTGCCTTTTGCGACCTTTTCGAATTGAAGGCGGAAGGCTACCCATGACGTTGTTCCGTCAAAATGAGGTACTTGGAACGTCGGCAAAGCATTAGGTACAGGTACCACACCTTTAATACCTCCTTTCTGCACAGCTTTATGGAGAAACTGTATTTCTTTCTCACACTCCATGATGGTATTGTCCAGTTTCTTGAAACGCGCATCATGATTGTCTATACGCGTATCTTGATAGTCCATACGCGCTTCTTGTTTGTCTATGCGCATATCTTGCTGGTCCATACGTGCATCTTATTCTGCTGTTTTTACTCTAAGCTCGTTGACCTCTTCTTTGGTGTTTTCCCATTTTTCGTTTAATTCTAATACCAGCTGCTGGGATTCCTTTATTTGTGCCTGGGTTTCTGCCTGGGATTTATCTATTTTTGCCTGGGTTTGTTTTATTTGTACCTGGGTTTCTGCCTGGGATTGTTTTACTTCTGCCTGGGATTCTGCTATGCCTTTTATTTGAGCCTGGGTTTCTGCCTGGGATTCTGCTATGCTCAGCCTTATTTGCGCCGTCAAGTGAGCCAGTAATGCCGATAAATCGCATCCGCTGGTTCCGGGAATAGTGGTGGTACTAGGCGCACTCACATTCGTCGGTATTACGACGACCGCATCTTCTATGGGTGCAGGGACACTAAGCGATTCTTCCTCTTGACGCGCCAAATCCATCGCTGCTTGTCGTCGCGTGCGAACTCTTTCGTCTTCCCTTGGCGTGACCGGCATTCCGCTTCTGACACCAATTGTTACGGGCTGGGGGTACTAAAATACCGGTTAAGGGTTACGAAGTTTATTGGCAACGAAGGTACAGTCGATTGTAGGCAATGACAAGTAGAATGTTGCTGACGTTGCACCGAAGTCTTCACTTACGTCCACGAAGTCCGTATTGTAAACACGCAATAACACTACAGATGTTACTTCACGTAATACTCACAGTTCTCGTTACAGTTGTCGCAGTAGGTATTCTCAAAGATCGCTTTTTAATTGTCGCTGTTTTCGTCTCGGTAGTCGAATGCAGACTGCTCTGTGCTGGCGTCACGGCGCTATATATAGTCCAGCTGATCGAACATTCCAGAATCGTCTAGACGTAATAATAATAGCGCTAAACTTCGGATACATTCAGTAGGTACCTAAGGTAATTCCCGGAAACGGGTTTCTAGAAATTTCGATGTCGTCACTTAGTTGACAAAATTGATGAAACCTGTACCATTCGATAGGCCACCCGAAGTCTAGGAATGCATTTTTATATTACACCTATACAATGTCTAGGTCTCGAATGATGCTGAACCATACGTCATGTTCGTGAGTGGACGCCGTCAGAGGGGACTGGTCATCTCTTAGCTGCCACGGCGTATTTTAATTTCTGAATTGTGGTTTTATTTTTTATTTTCCTTTTGTGTATTTTCTATAATGGACGGTCTTAGCGTACAATATATTTCTTCATCGTTCTCACACGGTTGATTTCAACATGGA
This sequence comes from Sesamia inferens, assembly GCA_037179545.1. Classification (NCBI taxonomy): domain Eukaryota; kingdom Metazoa; phylum Arthropoda; class Insecta; order Lepidoptera; family Noctuidae; genus Sesamia; species Sesamia inferens. The sequence goes on along the minus strand of CM073935.1, from coordinate 5,176,273 downwards.
TGATGTAATCAAATATTTGTATCAATCAATAGCTTGATAATTGAAAAAAGTGTCCATGGAGTTTCTTGTCCGTTCTTCTCCATATTGATAATTGAAAAGAGTGTCCATGGAGTTTCTTGTCCGTTCTTCTCCATAGGTATAGTACTCTTTGGAATGGGCGACTAGCTTCACCTTACTGACTGAGCGGCCTTCTGACAATTCAAAAGTGCCTGTAACTGGTTTATTTGAAATAAATGCTTTGATTTGATAATCGCTTCGAATATTAGCCAATATTTATCATAAGTAGTAAATGACAAAAAAATGTGGGATATCCATAAGAGATAGACATATACCACCGCTAACTTTTCTGTAGAACTTTTCAATGTGTACAATATTTGGTATATTATTTCGATAAATCTCGTAATCTAGCATGCGTTTCACAGCAAACGCGAGAAAACAAAAATATTATTTACGACATCACATTGGAAACCTCAAAAATGTGTGATAATACAATATTTAATGGATGTTATTATACATAAAGACCTTCCTTTCTAATCACTCTATCTATTAAAAAAAACGCATCAAAATTGGTTGCGTAGTTTTAAAGATTTAATCATACACAGGGAAAGAGAAAGCGACTTTGTTTAATACTATGTGGTGATAATTATTTAAATACCCCGCAGCTGAAGAATATTAATTACAGTTAGTTATTATAATTCCTAAAGTGACCTTGACCTTTATAAGTAAGTTGTGAGGCAAAGCTTTTCTTCTCTCCATTTCACTGGAAAAGCTGAGTTTGTATAACGATGGCAATGATTTTGAACGACGTGATTGAAATAAAATAACATTGTTATTGATATTCAAAGCGGTTAATGTTCTGTATTAAAGATAAATAGCACTTGTAGTTAATGTTTTTATCTTCGCATTATTTTGGGGCGGTCCGCAGTTGTATAATTCCTATTGTAAATAACCAATTAACCTTCAGCGCTTCAGCGTTTACCGTCCTTCAGTTCGTTCAAATGCCTCGAAAGTTGTTGCCCACCATAAAGAAACGCAAAATAGATTATCTCGGTCACGTGCTCCGACACGATAGATATGCGCTACTCCAACTGATTATGATGGGCAAGGTAGAAGGAAAGACGCGCTGGACGAATGAGAAAATCGTGGCTGCGAAACATCAGGGAGTGGATCGGCCATTACTTCCGTCGAAAAGCGGTTCCGACTCGCGGCTAACAAGACTGAATACTAGAAGCTGATGGCCAACTTTCAGGATTGAAGAGGCACTGGAAGAAGAAGTAACCTTTTGATGAACCCTGTCTCTTAAGATACAGGTTTTCCTAGTTTAAGAGGCAGGGCTCACAATATCTAGTAGGCCATAACATCGGCTGCAGGCAGAAGTTACCACCCACCAGACAAAGTCTTGCCGCCAAGCGATTCCTCGTGTTCTGGTATGATGTCTGGTGAAGTCGTACGGAGGACGGGTCTGAACAGTTGTGTTGCGGTGTGTGCCGGGTACGATGCGCCAAATGTTGTTGTGTCGGGGGTTGGGTCATGGAGGGTCTCCAGATCAATCTCCCTCTGGTGCAGCATCGTTGGTTTTTTTGAGTGAATAGGCTTTTAATAAACTAACGTGCTTTACCATCAACGATTGCATCACTGATTATGATCAGGCGGGATTGCGGTCAAGCGAAAATAGAAAAGAATCGAGTTCATTTAATTTGTCTCTCTTTCCGTTTTTGCGTTGTTCAAGACCCGTGACGACTTTCAAAGATATTATCAACCAATTGGGTTGTATCCTAAAAAAAATATTTAATGTCCATCAGATAGATTTATAAAAAATATTGAACACGTATTTTTTATTTATTTTTTCATTCAAATACTTAAGAAGATATATTGATTTGAAATGTCGCATGACGTCACGCCGTGGTACAAAATATACCACGCCGTGACGTAATTAGCCCCACTCCGTAACTTTAATACGCTATATCTTAGTAGTTTTTGGTAATTTAAAAATACGCGTCTTAATTTTTTTTAATTATCTATTAGACGGACTAATTATTTTTTTGATTTTCATACCTTGGATACATCCCTATTACAGCCGGGCTCAACGACTCAGCGTGCTTTGCGTGATCGATCAGCTGATATTAAACGTCGAGCCTACAGTTTTATATATAGCGTCTATATCGACATACACATCAACGGCGTCGATACATCGATGAGTGATCCGACACAAGGTAATTAACGCGACGACGCTTTGCCCTGACTTTGATAAATTACATGCGTTGGAGATGATGTGAGGTTTAGAGTGGATACGGCGTTGGAGGTGATGCCGCTGTTCACAAACTAATATAAATATAAGTTCAGAGCATCTTTTATAGTGACTTGCACGGGCGTAGCCAGCTAGTGCTTGGCCGTAATCCCACCCGATGGTAAGCAGTGACGCAATCGTTGATACCATCAACGATTGCGTCACTGCGCGCTAGTTTATTAAGAGCCTATTCACTCTTGAAGATACTCAAATTGTAGTGTGTACTGTGTGTACTCGATGTACGCGGTATAAAAGAGGAAGCGAAACGCTTCGTTCTGATCGTAGTGGTGTTAACAACGTAAGGGTGGAAACTCGCCGTATGACGGATCGTTCGATGGTGGAACGGAGATGGGGGAATTAAATCATGCGATTCCCTCGCAAACTCCCCAAAAAGCATACTATAGAACACCGAAAGGCTGACTATTCTACACCTGTTCTCTAGGCTTTGGAGACCGCCTTGAGTTAAATCAGGTTCACCAATCAGCCTCATCGCCCGCCTCTCCACTGAATCCAAAGTGGCCAGGTGATACTTAGCAGCATCAGGTATAGTATTCCGTTGTTTTCTTTTTCAAAACACAATAGATCTCCATCATTTTAGTATCAAAATTGAGAGGGAAAGCTGAATAACTGTGCTACTATTATTGTTTCTTTTGTCAAAAACTTATCATATTTGTCTAATATTCGCCTGAACATCGCGGAAAACATGGGTTATTTTTCGGTATTTTGAAATATCATATTTCTATTATTAATCAAGTTTTCCAAAAAATCAAATGATTGGGGCATGTATAACAAAGGTGTAAAATTGTACAAAAAATATAACTGCTCTAAAAGCCTGCGGAATACCTTTTTATAGAGAAAGCGCCACTAAGTCCCCTCTTAACAGTTTGTTATTATATTGCAGTCTTAACTATGTACTATGCACACAGCAAAGTATCTCAAGTACGAAGTTCGACAAATATCTTGAACGCTGCAGCGTGAACTTCTAAAATAACATAACTAATAGGTTTAAGAAATTGCTTAACACGGTAACAATGGGAACCAGTTCAATTTTGGCTATTCAACAACATTCATTGATTTATTTTAATGTTGTTTAGTATATACAAAGTATTTTTTTATTTATGCGAAACCCGAAACAAGTGTCCAATATTTTTTTAAAAATTAAAAAGCTTGTTATCTTACTTGGTTGTCCCAACAAAAATATGGTCAATGCACCGCGCGCAAGCCCGCGCCTAGAGCGCCGCGGCGCGAGGGGGGGCTGTCTCACTGTGCTCCTAGTACTTAGATCCACCTTCAGCTGTGTGCGCTCACCGCACTGCAAAAATTTCTAATTGTATTTGGGAAAAAATATAACATGGTGTAAAAATTATTGGAATGGATTCAGTTGCTTATTCTGAAGAAACTATATTCAGGTTTCGTATTAAGTAAAAACAACGTCTTATATTTATCGAACATAATATGGAACAATGAATTAAAAAAATCATGCGAAATTAATCAGATTGAAACTAAGTTTTTAGTCACTGCATATATTATAATAATGTTAGTCCTAATTTAACTACTAATTTTAAATAGGTACTCTATTTGAAATTAATAGTCAAATTTGGACAATTCGTGAAATTAAAAGTTACATTTTTATTGGGAATGTTTATGCTATTTGATATATTATGACAAATTTGGGTGTTCTGCGTATCTGTAAAAGTAGGAGACTCTAGTATTTCATCAGGCGGATACTCCCTGGAACTTGACGGCTGAGGCGAATTGTGGTGTATTTTTATAGTTTCAGTTAATTTGTTCGAAGTTTTAGTTTTATTTTGGATTGAATCCTCAATGTAGCCTTCGGCGATTGTGCTGGATTTCCAGTCTCCGTGTCTTTTTAACGTCGTTATGTTTACCCCAGAATCGGCTAACAGAGTTGCTGACGCACGTCTATAACAATGTCCGGTATACTGCTCAGAATTTGATAAATTCAAATATGTTGCTATCTGCTTCGGCATACCTGAGATTTTATTTTTCCCGATCACTTGTTTGTAGCATTTCCCATTCTGGTAGTTGTTAGATCACTGGGTCTCATTTTTTGATATTTCTTTACTATTTGTGTAAATTCTTCTTGTACTACAAACGAGCGCTCAATATTTGTTTTTGTTTTTTGTCAGTTTTACCAGTAATAATTGGCCTTGACTTTCAATGTCCTTAACTGTCAAATTTGTGAGTTCACTGCTTCTGCAAGCGCCGCTTATACAGAGTATCAATACCACCTGTGAAAACATATTTTTTTAGTATTTGTGTAATAAATACATTTTTTTTTTTAGAATAAATCCATAAATAAATACTTAGGTAAACTTACCTTCACTGCCAAATATATCTCGTCAGGAGCATCATTTAAAAATGTTTCCACTTCATGAGAAGTAAAAACCTTACTACCTTTTCTACTCTTGAACCCCTGAGACTGTCTTTTCAAAAAGGATGTTAAATTATGGATTTTTTTCAAATTTACATTGTGTTTTACACTTAGTATACTTTTCAGCATTGAATAACGGCTCCATAGCGTAGAAGGTTGTAGTTTGCTAGACAGACCTTTAAAATATGTAAGAAATACACTTTCGGAAAATGATTTTATGTTCTTCTCTGCTCGCCACTACATAAAATCATTGTATGTGTTTATATATCTTTCTTTTGAGATTTCTGGTAAAAGATTGTTAATAACACAATTTGCCTCGTCTTTAATTGAATCTGGTGTCAATATTTCAGAATCACTTGAACTCATTTTTAAATTAAAATCTTAGCATAAAAAGATTAGATATTAAAGTAACTAGTTTTTTAATTCCGTCACAGATACATAACAGATTAGTATCCCGCTAATTTATGTCGAATTTTTAAATTTTAAATATGGAACTCACCACGTTATTGTTGCGACCATAGAATTAATAAGTAGGTACTATCGTACTTCTTAATTCTATGGTTGCGACCTATTTCGCTCAATGAAGTTTGCACTAAGTTCACACTGGCTGTTTAGATACTCACATTGCCGCTGCATTTTTTTTTTATTAGTTTTTTTTACACAAATTTCTTCACAGCTGACAGCAGTTCTATTTTTAAAGTTCATTCCGACCCTTAGGTGGAAAGTAATTTGTATGAGTTTTTCCCGCTCTAGGGAGGGAAATAGCACTTTCTACCCAGTAATCAGATCAAGAAAATACTGCTTTCCGAATATGAGAAATGAATAGTAGATTGTTAACCGAGGGTGGAAAGAATCAATTCCCGAGGTATTTAGACGCCCGAGCGTAGCGAGGGCGGCTATAGTCCGAGTAGGAATTGATTCTTTTACCCGTGTTAAACACTCTACTTTTCATTTCGAATATGAGGAAAATAAAACTAGTTGTTTATCTGAACTTTTTATGGATAACACTATATATAATAATGTTAGTCCTAATTTGACTATTAATTTTAAATCGGTACTCTATTTAAAATTAATGCTTAGTCAAATTTAGACAATTCGTGAAATTAAAAGTTACATTTTTATTTGGAATGTTTATGCTATTTGATATATGATGACAAATTTGGGTGTTCTGGATATCTGTAAAAGTAGGAGACTCTAGTATTTCATCAGGCGGATACTCCCTGGCGGTTGACGGCTGAGGCGAATTGTGGTGTATTTTTATAGTTTCAGTTAATTTGTTCGAAGTTTTTATTTTATTTTCGATTGAATCCTCAATGTAGCCTTCGGCGACTGTGCTGGATTTCCAGTCTCCGTGTCTTTTTAACGTCGTCATGTTTGCCCCAGAATCGGCTAAAAGAGTTGCTAACATACGTCTATAACAATGTCAGGTATACTGCTCACAATTTGATAAATTCAAATATGTTGCTATCTGCTTCGGCATACCTGAGATTTTATTTTTCCCGATCACTTGTTTGTAGCGTTTCCCATTCTGGTAGTTGAGAAAAAAAACGGGCCGTTTTTAGATCACTGAGTCTCATTTTTTGGTATTTCTTTACTATTTGTGTAAACTCTTCTTGTACTACAAACGAGCGCTCAATATTTGTTTTTGTTTTAGTCAGTTTTACTAGTAATAATTGGCTTTGACTTTCAATGTCCTTAATTGTCAAATTTGTGAGTTCACTGCTTCTGCAAGCGCCGCTTATACCGAGTATCAATACCATCTGTGAAAACATATAATTTTTAAATTTGTGTAATAAATACATTCTTATTTAGAATAAATCTAATAATACTTAGGTAAACTTACCTTCACTGCCAAATATATCTCGTCAGGAACATCATTTAAAAATGTTTCCACTTCATGAGAGGTAAAAGCCTTAGATTTTCTACTCTTGAAACCCTGAGACTGTCTTTTCAAAAAGGATGTTAAATTATAGATTTTTTTAAAATTTACATTGTGTTTTACACTAAGTGTACTCTAGTGCATTGAATATCGGCTCCATAGCGTAGAAGGTTGTAGTTTGCTAGACAATCCTTTAAAATATGTAAGAAATACACTTTCGGAAAATGATTTTATATTCTTCTCTGCTCGCCACTTCATAAAATCATTCAATCATCTTTCTTTTGAGATTTCTGGTAATAGATTGTTAATAACACAATTTGCCTTTAAGTTCTCTTTAAGTGAACCTGGTGTCAATATTTCAGAATCGCTTGAACTCATTTTTAAATTAAAATCTTAGCATAAAAGATTAGGTATTAACATAACTATTTTTTTAATTCCGTCACAGATACATAACAGATTAGTATCCCGCTAATTTATGTCGAATTTGTAAATTTTAAATATGGAACTCGCCACGTTATTGTTGCGACCATATAATTAATAAGTAGGTACTATTGTACTTCTTAATTCTATGGTTATTGGTTGCAACCTATTTTGCTCAATGAAGTTTGCGCTAAGTTCACACTGGCTGTTTAAAACTCACATTGCCGCTGCATTTTTTTTTTAATTTTGTTTTACATAAATTTCTTCACAGCTGACAGCAGTTCTATTTTTAAAGTTCATTCCGACCCTTGGGAGGGAAGTAATTTGTATGAGTTTTTCCCGCTCTAGGGAGGGAAATAGCACTTTCTACCCAATAATCAGGTCAAGAAAATACTACTTTCCGAATATGAGAAATGAAAAAATATTTTTCCTAGCTTTATACATAATACCAGCCATTTCTTGTCAAACAATTTCCCTAGCTTTATAATACCAGCCAATTTTTGACAAATATTTTAGCTATTTTTATAATACCAGCCAATTATTGTCAAATATTTTATAATAAAAGAGAATCATTGTCTACTGGAGGGCTGCGTCTCCTAGAGAAGTAGCAGAAGTACCTAGTAGAGTAATAGTGTTTGTGTCAGTTAAAAAGTAAAGATAGAAAGAAAAAGTATTGTTAAGATAATAAAACTAAATAAAAGTCTTGATGGATTCCTTTTCTCTTATCATCATCATCATTATCATCAAAATTGTTATCGTCCCACTGCTGGGTGTATGTCTTTTCTCATACAGAGAAGGATTGACCGTAATCTTTAAGCTTGCTCAATGCGGGTTGGCGATTTCAGACTTAAAGTCCAGGTATCCTCAAGATGTTTTCCTTCACCCAAAATCAGTCATTGGTGTCTAAGACATACTTAAAAAGTGCATTTAAATTAGAAAAGTTACATTGGTTCTTGCTATCTTTTCTCTCATTTCATATTATTTATCATTTATTCAATGTCGCTCTTATCACCACTGCTCTCAAAATTGACATGTCCTAGAGTGATAAATCGTAGCCATGAAAACCAAAAATTAATATCAAAGCATTTGTTTCAAATAAAGCAATTACAGGTGCTTTTGAATTGTTAAAGGGTCGGCCAGCCAGTAAAATGAAGCTTAAGGTCGCCCATTTCAAATAGGTCTCTCTGGAGAAGAAAGGGCAAGGAACTCTTTTGAAGCAATTCAGAAATTTAGCCAAGTTAGCTAAGAGATGACCAGTTCACACTGACTGCATGCGTTGCAACGTGTGCCGTGGCCGTCCCAGCCTCGCCACAGGTGGAAACGATGACGTCTGTTCGGCAACCCCCAAACGAGCCTACGCAGCAATTTTAGCCGCTAAAACGCATGTAGAGCCACAAAACTCGCAGGAAAAACTAGCGCATAAAATTAAAGGGAGTAAACGGACCCTGTTTAAGCCAAAGCAAGTTCTGTAAAAGCAGGGTCCAGGGAAGGACACGTGCGATAAGGATGGATTTATTAAGATAGAGAAGAGAAAGAAGAAGCCCGCTTGCCGGAATCAGTGCGGTACAGCTCTGACAGGACACAACATGCTGTTGCGGCCAACTGTATCGACGACGCTGCTCTATGTGTCCAGATTCACTACTTCACGAAGATTCAGGAGATCGTGGAGTATCTGCGCGTCAAGACCAACTGAGAGAGGTTGGAGCCGCGATCAAGTCGTTCGTTGTGCGTGTTCCGACAATACATCTCGAGAAGTTTCTCAAAGAAGAGTTCTGTGTGGCTACTATGAGTTTTCATTACGAGACTCGATCGCCGATATAGAGCGCGTTTGACTCATCGATTAGCTCGCTTCAAGGTTGTAAGAACTCTCAACCAATGAGAGCGCCAAACGCGCTCGATATCGACGATCGAGTCTTGTAATGAAAACTCATGGTAGCCACACTGGCCGAAAGGTGTACCGCCGGTTTCATGGCCAGCTACGTGACACCAGTCAGCGAAACACGACGCCGGCACTTCGCTTACATTTATTAGGTGTAGTTAATTATGTTATATGTCATCATCATCATCATTTCAGCCGAAAGACGTCCACTGCTGGACATAGGCCTCCCCCAAGGTTCTCCACGACGACCGGTTCTGCGCCTCCCGCATACAGCGGTTTCCCGCGACCTTCACCAGGTCGTCGGTCCACCTTGTCGGGGGCCTACCCACGCTACGTCTTCCGGTGCGTGGTCGCCACTCGAGAACCCGTCGGCCCCATCGGGCATCGGTCCTACGGGCAATGTGTCCAGCCCACTGCCACTTTAGTGTTGCAATTCTTCGGGCTATGTCGGTTACTCTCGTTCTTCTGCGGATCTCCTCATTCCTGATTCGATCGCGCAGTGAAACCCCAAGCATAGCCCTCTCCATTGCCCTTTGAGTGACTTTGAGCCTTCTCATAAGGCCCATTGTTAGCGACCACGTCTCAATTCCATATGTCATCACTGGCAACACACACTGGTCGAAGACTTTTCATATTCCATATCCTCCCGTGGGTGTCGTAAGAGGCGACTAAGGGAACTCTCTCACCAGGGAAGCGGGCAGCAGCGCTTCTTCTGTGGAATATCAAATCCTGCGATCCCCAACCCGCTTGCCAAGCGTGGGGATTATGGCAAACCCCCCCATAATGATGCACACGACTATGTTATATGTATTTATATTATTTTAAGTTTTTATGTTAATATAGTATTGTATATGTTTATATGGGCTAAATAAATAAATAAATTTCTACCTGCATCAGGATGATTAGTGGGAAGTGAGAAAAGGGCGTAAATAAAGCCATACACAAGCATTGTACCAACATGGTGTAAGCAGGACTTGACCGTGCGTCACAAAGCACGACGCACTTGTGTAACCCGAGGAGTACTTTCCATTCTTTTTTACTCTTTGACGTCTGTGTGACTCGGCGTAAGAATTGAATAATAACAGGATTTATAAAGAGGCTGATATAAATATATTTATTTATTTAATTAAGATTCACCAACAGTTGCTACAGATATTTTACACATTACAAACACATACAATTCTCCTTATATACCATTGTTTTATAACACTAGGTTAAGTAGACGGTTGGTGGTGATCGCTCACAGACTGCGATCTGGACACATGCCGCTCAATAAGTTTAGATTTCTGATGAAAAGGATTAATTCACCAAACTGTGAGGTATGCGCAACGCCGGAGGATGTTTCACACTAATATACTTTCTAATTATTGACGGAATCTGTTAGATTGCAGTCTGAAAGAGAAAAATTGTTGAAAGAGTTGGAAGTAAATAAATATGTTGTTGGTACTTTCCATCACATATTGTCCAGACCTACTTCAGAGGCCGCCTATGAAGTATTTATATTTGTTAAGCTAAGATTAAGTTAATTTTATTGTGTTAAGGTTTAGTTAAGTTTTTGGGTTAGTTACGATTTACGATGGGACTGGCAGACACAGTCGTGTTAAAGTCCCTAAACAAAATAAACAGTAAAATAAATACAAATATAAATTCTAACTGCACAACTAATTACAGGCAAACCCCACATGCTAAGTGCTCTTTGTAATTTTATCAATGTATATTCTAACTAGACTGGGTTCGAAATAACTAATACACTAATGACGTCTGACAAATGTCGATATTGGGTCAGCGTGGCGGTCAACCAGGACGCTGTATTCGTTTACAACTGGTAAACGAATACGGCGTCCTGGTTGACCTGGTTGCACATACGAGGTACAGGTGAATTAGCACCAGACTCTGTATGGCGAAGAGGTGGAGTTAAGGGCGTTATTGGTTTACTCTGAAGTTGATTGTATTTGTTCGTGGCTAGGCTATAATATTGGCTGCTGGCAGAAGTTACCACCCACCTGACAAAGTTCGCCGCCAAGGGATTCGTCGTGTTACGGCATGATGTCTGGTGAAGTCGAAAGGAAGACGGGTCTGAGCCGTTGTGTTACGGGAGTTTGGTCGTAGATGGTCTCCAGATCGATCTCCCTCTGGCGCGGCATCGTTGGTCGTGTTGTTGGGTTTAATATTTCATCACCTCGCTTCAGTGCCGTCTTCCTTCCTATTCACTAAACCCCCATCAATAAAAAAAAAAACAGGCAGCAATTTCTTCATTTCGTGTGCCGAGTTATTCGTTTGTGTGTAAAAGGGGTCCTAATTAAAGTGGAGACTAAATGCAAACTGTATGGATGACATTGTCATTCTTGTGTGTTTTGCAAACACGATGACACGGTTGGCGTAGTCGTTGAGCGATCGACTGCAGCGCTGCGTGTCGCGGGTGCAACGCTTTTTTGAGAGGTGTACGAGACGATATTTCAAGTAGGTCAGCTAAATTTCCATTTTACGCCGACTTATTCTTGTACGCTTTCTTGTATAATGGTAGATCAGCATAAACTGGAAAGTGTATCTTTATGTTTGTAACTATTTTAGTTCATAATAAATATTCTTCAGTTTCTGCCTGACGAATCGTTGAGCTACTTAAGTTTTGAGTTGAGTTGCACTATATCCACCCTCTCAACCTGAAATCCAATTATTCTAGTCATTTAAAACGTGCAAAATATAGTCACAGTTTCATCTTGGTGACAAAGAAATGTCAATAACTTGTCAAAATGTAGAGAAATGGGATGAACGAGGATCTTTTGATAGATTCAGACTGAGATCAGACTGTGAAGATTAAATAGTAGAGAAGTAGTTAAAACAGCCATCGAAAACCAATCTTCATCATCATCATCAGCCCCTACTCGTCCACTGCTGCACATAGGCCTCTTTCATGGCAAGCCAACAAGCTTGATCCTGAGCAGTTCTCCGCCAGTCGCTACCAGCCACCTTTTGATGTCGTCGCTCCATCTCGCCCAAGGGCGTCCTACGCTACGTTTGCCGAGACGCGGTCTCCACTCGAGGACTCGTTTACCCCAACGGTTGTCAGCCCGGCGGCATATGTGAGCAGCCTATTGCCACTTCAGCTTGCTAATCCTCTCAGCTATATCGGTGACTTTGGTCCTCTGTAGGATCACCTCATTTCTGATGCGGTATTTCACAGAGACGCCCAACATAGCCCGCTCCATAGCTCGCTGAGCGGCTTTAAACTTATAGACTAGTCTGACTGTGAGTGTCCACGTCTCGGCTCCGTAACCTTATTGCAACAGAAGTAAAGATTATTGTGATTTTGACGAACTTGGACATGACAATAAAATGTTTTATGACAACATGGTTGACATACAATGCGGGAACGTTTGAATTGCATTAGTAAGTTGGTATTTTTTGTTTTAGATTTGAAATCACTGCCGCTCTAGGCGTGTCAGACTTTCACTGACTAAAACCCACCCGTGTTTCTTCACTTGACTGTGCGCCAAGGCCACGGTTTATTTTTTAACCAACCCGCAACCCTGTCCCAGGAGGCATCGGTCTTTGTGGCTCCCGTCAAGATGTGCTGACATCTCATTGAGGCGCGCGTGAAATACAACGCGCCGTCGACCGGAGCCTGGTTCTTACCGGGCTGTAAGCTGCCCACTACTCGCCGGCCGCTAGCCCACGCCTACTGTGGCTGAGAGCCTGTCTCCCGACCAGGGCGTCTCCTGCGGCGGCTTGAGGCGTGAGGGCACTGGTATTTCCGCTACTTCACGCGCTTCGCCTCCTCCTTTGCCAGCATCACTACTTCGCAGAAGGAGGTGACGGCCTGCCATGTACTCTCTCTCCGGACCGTGTCCTGGACCAGGATTGAACGCCAGAAATCGCAGCTGATTATCGCCACAAAAACACGGCCTTACCGGCCCAAGCCCAGAAAATTGGTTCTTGGCTGCTTATCAAGTTAAATAACGCAATGAATGTTGTTAAACTGACATAATAAAAGATATTTATTATTGAGTTACATAATAACGTTTCTAACATCTTCTAATTTTGAATTTTCCCTTAGTTGAAGAAGATACACGAAGCGCGGTCATTTCCATCCGACACTTGTCTAAGCCCTCGGGTCTTCTACAAAGGTAAAACAGAAGTATAGCCAATTCCCGACCCTAACGGGTAGTGAACATACCGCCATTACTGTGCCGGATACGCGGCCATTTTTCCAACACTCACTTCCTGTCGCTGACTTGAGTTAGAGAGGGTAGTATGCAAGTCTTGAATTTTAAGCGATTTATGGGAGACATTAGTTATTTTGATGACTGACGACATTACCTACGTGGAGGCAGTTTTCGTGGACTTGAATTTATATGTTGCCGTAAGATACGAAATGGTTGAGCCGGAATCGTAGCTGGCCCTAATAATGTTTTTTAGAAATCTGTTTCTCCGTTCAAGTTACCTGTAGCTGTAGATATTTAATTTAAAACTTCATCTTCTTAAAACTACTATTGTATCGTTGTAATTTAAAGAACAATGTCATGAAAAAGCTATAGTAATTTTTTTTTATCCATACTAATATTATAAAGAAGTAAAGTTTGTGTGTTTGTATATTTGTTAAATTGTAAGGGGTAATCTCGGGATCTACTGAACCGATTTTAAAAATTCTTTCACCAATAGAAAGCCACATTATTGCGGAGTGTCACCATCATCATCATCATCATCATCATCATCATCATCGATTTTAAAAATTCTTTCACCAATAGAAAGCCACATTATTGCTGAGTGTCATCATCATCATCATCATCATCATCATCATAATCATTCATCATTCATCATTCATCATCATCATCATCATCATTCATCATTCATCACTCATCATCATATTATAAAGAAGTAAAGTTTGTGTGTTTGTATATTTGTTAAATTGTAAGGGGTAATCTCGGGATCTACTGAACCGATTTTAAAAATTCTTTCACCAATAGAAAGCCACATTATTGCGGAGTGTCACCATCATCATCATCATCATCATCATCATCATCATCGATTTTAAAAATTCTTTCACCAATAGAAAGCCACATTATTGCTGAGTGTCATCATCATCATCATCATCATCATCATTCATCATTCATCATTCATCATCATCATCATCATCATTCATCATTCATCACTCATCATCATATTATAAAGAAGTAAAGTTTGCGTGTTTGTATATTTGTTAAATTTAATAATTTTATATAATTTAATTTTTATAATATTAAATAAAATAAAATAACTTCAATCGTTAGGTCATCTAATTATGAATCTTTATGAAAATATAAATAAACTCATCGTCTTAAGTGTGAAGGCCAAAGCAGCGGACGGCGCGCGATGGCTTCGGGTTTAATTCGGTTCGCGTTCGTGCTCGCTTCGGGAGAAGAGGGCGTGGCCTTTTACATCTGAGAGGTAGGTACCCGCGCGGACCCGCGCGGCTCAGTCGCGCGGTCGGCTCCTTACGCAGCGGACGTCCCCGAAATTGAATTTTTCGAAGCGTAAATAGCACACTTTCGACATTGTTTAAATAAAAAGTTCTTATCAGAACTATATCTATCTTATTCTTTCATAAAAAATTAACAGTCTTTATTTTCTGTACATTATTAAAAAATAATTTCTTTTTAGAACTGTTTTCTGTTTATAGTTTTCATTTAATTTAGATTATAGGTATTTAGTTTGTTTCATGTAGATATTTATTTAAGTTATACCTAGCTATTTAGTTAAATATAAATTTAGGTTACAGGTAATTAGTTTTTTTCATTTAGGTTATGTTTATCTTTTTTCTTTACTTTTCATAATAAAAAAACTATTTAGAACAACTGTTCAATTTTTTTTTAAATGTTTTTTTGAAAACATTACTGTCAATATGCCTAGAAGAAAATCTCAACTGTCTAGACATACATCCCAGACACGAGCGGCTAAAGTACGCAGACTTGGAGAGACTTCCTCTGAGCATGAACAGCGCCTTGCAAATGAGACAGAATACAGATCGCGAGCGCGTGCTAGAGAGTCTAGCACCGAAAGGTCTCAGCGACTGGCTTACCATAGACAGTATATGTCAGAAACACGTGATAGGGCGTCGAGCATAGAGCGTTCCCAGCGGCTTGCCAGCCAACGAGAAATTACCTCTGAAACTTGTGCTAGGGAGACCAGCGCTGAAAGATCTCAGCGACTGGCTAATCTTAGACAGAATATTTCAGAAATACGTCTTAGGAAATCCAGTATCGAGCGTTCTCAGCGGCTTACCAGCCAACGAGCAAGTACTTCCGAAAGTCGTGCGTGAGACCAGCGCCGAAAGATCTCAGCGACTTGCTAACAATAGACAAAATATGGCGAAAATTCGTGCTAAGGAGACTGGCACTGAACGTTCGCAAAGGCTCACTGCTGCGGCACAAAGACAACGAACATCTAGAATACGCAGTCGAAGTGCACCACACAGTAATAGATCAGCTTTCAATTATGATCCTAACATCGATTACGCTAACCAGAGCACAGTAACAATTGGAGCAATGAGTAAAACCTGTCCTAAGTGTTTTGCAAAAAAATGGAGCGATGAACCGAATGGTATGTGTTGTGCTGCAGATAAAGTGATTCTTCCTAACATTGAAGAGCCACCAGAGCCTGTAAAAAGCCTCTAAAAATTCTCATGGAATTCGTTTATCGCAAATCCCGCAGAAAATGTTTTTTCTTCCGGACAGAGTTACTTTCGAATTTTGTATTAACATGCAAATACAAACTATACCCACGTATAACCCTCCTTTTGGCAGTTAGAAATTAAAACATAACACACTGTACTAAAAAAGGATTATTAACATTATGCCCAACGAAGTGGGCACGGGTCAGCTAGTATAATTATAAACTGCCGCGCACACTCTCTATTGCATCCTATAGACCATACCGATTGGAGCCAAATCTGGGTCGCCAATTAGCCTCTTCGCATGCCTCACTACCGAATCAAAAGTTGCCAGGTAACATTTTGTAGCACCGGCCAAAATGTGCTGCAGTATTCCTCACATGAACGGACCTGTGCTTTGTATAACATTAGAAGCTGTTGTGGTGTGCCTGGTGTATCATAAATAAATATTTTGGTTCTGGATGGAGCTCATGACACGATCGTGATGTTCGTGAACGGGCGCCGTCGGCTGAGACTGGTCATTTCTTAACTTCCAGGGCTTATAATTGATATCATCTGTCTAGCTTTTTCCCAACTAGTCAGGATTGGCTTCCAGTCTAACATGATGCTGCTAAATATGGGTTGGCTGCTTACCTGACCTCTCCACAACCCAATTATTGGCTAATAAGATAGCCACCATTCAGACTGTCACGTTTCTTCCCTGTAGAACTTTCGGCTACTCATGACCCCTAATGTCTGTCAAAGATCCACGAATGAGAGCCGAGATCAACAGCTTAACGTGCGTTCCGATACACAGGAGTCTTGGCGTATAAAGATGGTCATCCATCCACAGACTAACCTCGGCAAGAGTAGCATAACCTGACCGATCGAACCCGAATAAACTAGTGCTTGACCGAAATCCCGCCTTACGGTAAGCAGTGATGCAATCGTTGATGGTAAAGCGCGCTAGTTTATTAAGAGCCTATTCACTCAATAAAACTGAACAGGCAGACTGCAGTTGAGCATGGTGATGCAGTGTTAAATTCAACAACACGACCAACGATGCTCCGCCAGGGGAAGGTTGATCTGGAGACCCTCCACGACCAAACTCCCGATGCAACAACATTTGCGCATCGTACCCGACACACATCGCAACACAACTGCTCAGACTGGCCCTCCGTACGGCTTCACCAGACATCATGCCGGAACACGAAGAATCGCTTGGTGGCAAGACTTTGTCTGGTAGGTGGTAACTTTTGCCGGCAGACGATGTTATGGCCTACCACCAACAACTTGTGTGTACTTATGTTTTTGTTATAAATCTTAGACTTTTTAATCTTACAATGAATCATCCCAACTGCAGTTTTATCAACTCGCTCCCGCTCTCACCTTAACCCCAAGACATTAGTGGAGATACAAGAAATTCTTTAAGAGCTGAATTCTAAACGAAATACTATTCATAGAACGGTACAACGGAGTAGTTTTCGGACTTTTTAAAATATGGCTGAGTATTCCATTTGTGGTTCGTATGTTGTTTTTTCGCTTTTTTGCTGTATGTGAAAAACGGTTCACAGCTTTTGCAGGTTTTGCTGTGATTAAAGTAAGAGTAACGTAAGTAATGTGTTTTTGCACAGTAGTGTGTTTTAAATTACATCTATGCTGCTTTGGCCTCCCAAAGGCAGTCAGTATCTATGTGCAGTAAATTACAGACGTCTCGATTTATTGGCCATTTTCCTCAGGTATCTAACGGGTGTAGAAAAAACACATAAAATAAAGACGAACTTTTTTGTCATGGATCCTTTTTACGGAGATATTGAAGATAAAAAATAAATATATTTAAACTTCTCCCACCAAAAGGTACAAAGGTAGATGTAATGCCTTAGGTATTTTCTACCAGTCAACCAAGGAGGAGAGGCTACGGTGGCGCCACGGCGCCCCTCACCTTCCACCTGACGCAGGTCCTCATTGGACACGGCTGTTTTGGGAGGTTCCTGTTCCGTATAAGGCGGAAGGAAACGCCAGGGTGACACCACTGTGTGAATCGCTGTCCTCACTGTGTGGAGGTCTGCTCGGCTTGGGCAGAGTACCGCCGTGGCCTCGTGGCAGCGATCGGAGGCGATCTCTCGCGTCCGACCCTGATCCAGGCCATGGTCCGGAGCGAGAGTGCATGGTACGCCGTCACCTCCTTCTGCGAAGTAGTGATGCTAGCAAAAGAGCGCGTGAGGGAGCGAGAATCCCAGGGCCCTCACACCTCCGATGGGTGGGGCGAAGAAGGCGGGGGACGAACCCCCGTCTCCTTTAGCCCCAGAGTGTGACCAGCGCGTGTGGGTAGCCCCACCGGGTGGTTTTAGTGGGTATTCCCGGCTCCGGCCGGGCGAGTCCCACACACGTCCGCCGCCTAGCTAGCGGCTGGTATGGTGCGTAAATGCATTTTCACTCGAGAAAAAAAAAAGGGCCCTCACACCTCTAGCCGCCACAGGAGACGCCTTGGTCGGGAGACAACGTCGAACTACCCGCGGTCACCGTAGGCACGGGCTCGCGGGCGGTGAGCAGTGGGCAGCTCGCAGCCCGGTAAGGACCAGGCCCGAGTCGACGGTGCATTGTGTTTCACGTGTGCCTCAAAGAAATGTCAGCACATCGTGACGGGGTCCACGAAGACCGATGCCTCCTGGGTCAGTGTTGCAGGTTGATTAAAAAAGAAACCGTGGCCCTGGCGCATAGGCGATTGAAGAACAGGTGGACTTTAGTCAGTAAAAGTCTGACACGTCCTTCCACTCCGCTCAGAGAGGGGGAGGTCATTTGACGATTCCCCATCCCAAACAAAAAAAAAGGGCAGTGAATGTGTAAAGTGCCGGCAAAATTGCAATTTTTTCAGACGGTGTTTTATGGCACCAAGTTTTGAACGTCCCCCTCAAGTCCCCTATATCGTTGCATGTATCCATATGCACTTTGTTTTGCGTGTGTTACATTGTGTCCTACCGCAAACCAGTATAGACAAACATTGCCTCCCATTGCCACTTCAGTTTTGACTACTCTGCAAGCTTTGTATCTTAACTGCAGGTCAGTTAGACAGAAAGATTTTAAAAGAACTAATCAATATATTCGACAAAATATTCTCAAGGTCTATTAAATTATTACGAAAGACGATTTGGGCGGTGAGGTCCGAACATGTCATGTGAATATTCTTATTTCATCATATCATCTCAGTGTTAATCCCAGCCGCATCCGTAGATTTTTCAGCTTTGGAGTCTGGGGTCCGCTTTACCAGTCTTAACTACTGATTTTGGCTAAACTTCGATATTTTCCGTGCAGCGACTGCCGTCTGACCTCCACAACCCGAAGGCGACATCGAAACATTGCAGTAAGACCAATTGTTGGACTTTTGAGGGCTCCAACAACCCTGCCGACTGCCCAACCAACGGCTTAACGTGCTTTCCGAGGCACGACCGATATTCTTATTTAAGATCACAAAAGCAAGCTTTTTTGCCTAATATTTCTTAGCAATATTACGAAAGACTGATAGGGGAATCGATTGATATAAGTATTTTTCTTACGATGGAGGGGGAGAGGAGAGGTCGTATATTGGTTCAAATTGCCTCACGTAATAAATGAACAGCCCCTCAATCCGTTTTGTCTCTCAGCAAATAACACGAAATTATGAACTCTAACTTAGGCGCCAAATGCAAAAGAAAGATGGCCGCCCCCGGCGCGCCATACTCCTTGTAATATTTACAGCATAATACAGGCAGCCATTAGCCGACAAGTTGGTAAGTGGAACAATGAAACTTATATTGCATCGTTGGCCGTAACTATTTAAAGTTCCGTCATAAATTTTAATATGAATATGTCGTTTGAACTCTGCGAAGCTTAAATGGTGTTACACCGTCTTGTCTTTCTAGTTTATTATTTATGTAAGGAAGCAACCATAACCGTTAATATTTGAAGCTCACTTCAAATATATGGCCTTGACTTATCAAGGCCATAGTTTTTGGCTTTAAGGTTAGAGTGAGTAGGCTTTTAATAAATTAGCGAGTTTTCTTTAGAGTTCGGGAGTTCGATGTTGTCTCCCGACCAGGGCGTCTCCTGCGGCGTCTTGAGGCGCGAGGGCGCTGGGATTTTCGTTCCCTCACACGCTCCGCCTCCTCCTTTGTCGAGTCCTCGACATGTGTCATCTGACAACCCGCGTGATTGATTACGGCCCACTGCTCACAGAGAGGTGGCCTGTATCCCAACAGTGAGAACATTATAGTTTAATTATGTATTCTCCACCTATCCATAAGGATTTAAGCAATGAAAGAACTTTGATCATTCATATAAGAATCATTAACGAACATTTATTCTGTGACTTTTATAGTGATCTCTAAAAATATCTTACGAGGATTAGTGCAACCATTAATTTATCGATAAAATACATATGTATAGCCGACCTACGTACGGTAAATCTAAGCTTCGTTTTTGCTTAAGTAAACGGTAGTTATCAGCGGAACGTGCACGCGATTGTATCATTTGAAAGCATTGATATTGGCTCAACGAGAAGTACTGCACGCTACAGATCGCGCCTTTTGAAATTTAAGTTGCTAAATACACGCGTCTGTTGTTTTTTGCTATGTAGTTTTTAGTAGGCGCTTCGTTTAGTAGAGAGTAAAATAGCGTAGATAGATTTTGAGAGGTATGAGGTATAAAGGTGAAAGGTGTGGTGTAGGGTGTACAGGTCACTTATCCTCCATAGAAAAGGGAGGATCCTCCGACCAGAGTCTGGCAGGCACTTGCCCGACGGTTGATGTCAGGAAGCTGTATGCATGCTAGTTGCGAGGAACTCTGCTTGCGAGAAGCAGGATTTGTGTGACGTCAGTATGACGGGTTGTTCGCATGTGGAGTTGTAGATAGCGCTATAGGTATAATTGAACGTCAAAACAATAAGTATTCGTCAAAATGGATTCTAATCCTCCATCCGCTGGGGCTCCAAGCATGGGGATTATGGCAATGCCTCCAAATGAAATGAAATTTTTGGGGGATGACTTTGTTTAGCAGTGGACCTCTATACGCTGAGAAGAAGAAGATACGGGATTTGATATATTACTTAATAATATCAATCACAGATAAAGACAGCTGACGTGACTTAAAAGGCTGACTAATTTAAATGAGACTGGACAGGGACATGTCTGCCGCGTGTCGAACAACTGTGGGACCAAATACATGGCATGGCTGCTTCGGCAAGTACCTGCGTCGCTTAGGCAGGGAGCCGGACGCTCGGTGCCACCACTCGTCCAATGCGGGGAGGACACGGCGCAGCACACTCTCTCCGAGTGTGTAGCTTGGGAGGAGCAGCGCCGTGTCCTCACAAATGAAGTAGGAGGCGACCTGACGCTGCCGGAAGTAGTGCAGAGGATGGTCGGCAGCTCAGAGTCGTGGTACGCGGTGGTGTCCTTCTGCGAGGACGTGATGTCGCAGAAGGAAGCTGCGGAACGGGAGAGGGAGATATCAACTCCCTTCCCGGGCCGCAGAAGACGCACCAGGCGCCGAGGAAGGGCGGATAACGCCCTCTTTCGCCCCCCATGAATGGGTCCAGGGGCGAGGGACATGGGGAAGTCCCCGCCTCCCATTGATGGACCCCGAGGCGGAGGCGCGCGCGAGTGTCGGCGCGCGCCTTTGAGGCGATGCACGGGATAGTTTAACACCCCACTACCCCGTGCAGGAGACGAGGCCCGGACAGACCGGGCCAGCACGAGGGTTTGGGGCCGTGGAAGAATTTAGACTCCCGCGGCCCCACGCGCGCTCGTGATAGAAGACACACCGGGGTGGTTTTAGTCAGTAAAAGTCTGACATACCCCGTCGCCCACCCCAGGGCGGCGGGCATCCTATGGGGATTTCCACCCCGGCAAAAAAAAAAAAAAAAAAGTGGCTCGGGCTCAGAAGTGGATTGTTGGTGATGGGCTTTGTTCCAGCACTGGGGCAGTAATGATAGAGGTGTGGGCTGGTAAAGAAAGAGTACCCAACTAAACATGGCTAATAAGTAACGAATACAATCATACTGTAACAAACACACCTGAGCTTGATATACGTAATCAGCGACAAGAGACCGATATTCAAAAATGAGTTGTATTTATTTAATTTTTCATGTTATTATCAATTCAATTATTGCGTTTATTTTTCTATAGTAAATAACAATTTTCCGTTTTAAATATTTGTATAAAAAAACATATAAAAACATTTAAAAATATTTAAAAAAAATTGTGATGCGGGTGGGCAGCGTGCTCCCGGCATCGGTGAACTGCCTTTTGAATCAGGCCTTTGATCCAACCGCCTAACGAGAGTCTCAATATATGTTGTTATTTCAATGATTGTTAATATTCTTAAATATTCATGTTTGTTACTATCTTACTTACTTCAGTCTAAGTTTAGTTTAGCCTAATATACTTGACGAAGTCAGCGACGGCGGAGCGATGGGGTTATTCACCATCTTGGTGTGGTGGTAACGGATCCATATCGTAGATGGAGTTTTCAATTATAGCACGGAGTGTAAATATACCCTGAAATCTTGACAATAAGAATTTAAATAGGCAAACCGACAATTTCGCCCCGGAGATATGCCGCGTCTCAATGCAAAGTGACCGTTCGATAATCCCCACTTTCCAAAAGGACTCTGTCGACGTGCCGCCATTACAAAATAACGTCAGAGCGTTTGCAGTTTTTGCTGTGATTAAAGAAAGAGTAATGCAAGTAATGTGTTTTTGCACAGTAGTCAGTTTTTAACTTACATCTATGCTGCTTTGGCCTCCAAAAGACAGTCAGTATCTATGTGCAGTAAATTACAAACGTCTCGACTAATTGGCCATTTTCCTCAGTTATCTAACGGGTGTAGAAAAAACACATAAAATAACGACGAACTTTTTTGTCCTGGACCCTTTTTACGGAGATATTGAAGATAAAAAATAAATATATTTAAACTTCTCCCACAAAAATGTACAAAGGCGGATGTAATGTCTTAGGTATTTTCTACCAGTCAACCAAGGGCAGTGAACGTCTCCGGCGGGATCGCAACCCAGTGCTGGGAACGCCGCAATAGCGGCGATAAGTCCCTTCTTTGGGGAGTGGCTAGGGTGGCGCCACGGCGCCCTCACCTTCCGCCTGGCGCAGGTCCACACCGGACACGGCCGTTTCGGGAGGTTCCTGTTCCGTATAAGGCGGGAGGAAACGCCAGGGTACCACCACTGTGTGGATCGCTGTCATCACTGTGTGGACGTCTGCTCGGCTTGGGTAGAGTAACGCCGTGTCCTCGTGGCGGCGATGGGCGGCGATCTCTCGCGTCCGACCCTGATCCAGGCCATGGTCCGGAGCGAAAGTTCATGGTAGGTGCTCAAATCTTGACAATAAGAATTTAAATAGGCAAACCGACAATTTCGCCCCGGAGATATGCCGCGTCTCAATGCAAAGTAACCGTTCGATAATCTCCACTTTCCAAAACGACTCTGTCGACGTGCCGCCATTACAAAACAACATCACAGCATTTGCCTCACTTCTACATAAATCAAATAAGCTGCTTTTATTAAAATGATATCGTTATCCACAACATACAGTAAGATATCAATCAATGATATGTCTGCCGCATTTGTCATTGTACATTAGATGTCCATTAGTCCTTTACTTATTAGGAATATTCTAGCATAAGTTTAATGTAATATTAATAAATTAAATTAACATCAACAACGCTGCTCTTTGATAGTCTAGACTTTTAATTTTATGCAACAGTGCGGTGTGACTGCGGGTCAAGTGAAGTTCCCGTAGAATATTGTTTTCTTTCATACTGTGCAAGTTACGCTAACGCTAATGGTTTAACCTGTTCACCTCAAATATAACTTATGTGTTTCCATATTTATGTTATTCTCTTGTGTTTATGGGCATACTCGTAGTAATAAAAGCCAGTCAGTTAGGTTTGCAAGCGTCGCGGGCTTACGGATGGCGAATAGTGGAACATTCGTCGTTCGGCAAGCACCAGGCCCGGGTCGACGGCGTGTTGTGTTCCTCGGGCGTCTCAATGAGACTTCAGCACAAAGTGACCAGCAGCAGCTGGACCGATGCCTGCCAGGGTGGCGGGTTATTAATCGCACGGACAACTTAAGGAATACGGGTAGGTTTTAGTCAGTAATAGTCTGACAATACTGTTACGCCTAGAGCGGGGGAAATCATTTGATGATTTTCGATCCAAGAAAAAATGTAGCTGGCTTGATTGACACGATTGTCCAGGATTTAAGTATCTTACAGTCGTAATAGAAAAAAGATGTTTATCTTAACACTTTCAAGGGTCATCATCGCATCCTCTGGTTTGTTGAGTTACGGATTTAACGAGTCAGAAAATAGTGTATATTTATAAACGTGGTGTGAAAAGACGTTTAAACGTCTTTGTGGGTACCTAAGCAGATGGTAATCTTTACTTAACCTTTAAAGCGTTAAAAAAGGTTTTAGTGGGTATAAATACGAAGGTATCGTCAAGAGGATAAAACATGTATTTTTGGAATAAATGTGTCCACCTAAAAAAGTATATATGTGTATTATAACAGAAGTTTTGGTTAATAGGAAAATATGGAAGAAACGATGGATAGAATGTCTGGCATCTAATAGAGAGGCATGGAAGAAAAGGACAATAAATTACATCGATCCCAAATAAGGGTCTGAGAATCATCATTGTGATAACGATGATGGTGATTGGCGTTTAACCAATATATCACCTGGTGGTGACAATGCGGTCGACGATATTGCTCGCTCGTCCAGTAGTAAATCACGTGAAACTAAGTTAAGCATAAATTAAAGTCCAAATTCTGCCAATTAGTCTTACCTCGGTAATTTTCTCGGTGGTAGGCCATAACATTGACTGCCGGCGGAAGTTACCAGCCACCTGACAAAGTCGCCAAGTGATTCGTTGTGTTCCGGCATGATGTCTGGTGAAGCTGCACGGAGGACGGGTCTGAGCAGTTGTGTTGCGATGTGTGCCGGGTACGATGCGCCAAATGTTATTGTATCGGGAGTTTGGTCGTGGAGGGTCTCTAGATCCAGATCCCTCTGGCGCAGCATCGTTGGTCGTGTTGTTGGGTTTAACATTGCATCACCACGCTCAACTGTCGTCTTGTTACCTAAGTTTTTTAAGTAAAAAGGCTTAATAAACAAGCGCGCTTGACCATCAACAATTGCATCACTGCTTACTATCCTTCCGCTGCGCCCAGAGCGGGAGATCAATCGCTTACACGCGCCATTTGGCAAATGCCAGGTAATTCAGCCTAAAGAAAGTATTTTATAGTGTCGATTTCATCGTGTTTTTTTTTTGCTGGTAACTCCACACTATGTTGAACTAATCTGGGAACACTTGAAAGTGTGATTTTCCATTTATAACATGAGCTTGAAAAATGAGTATGTAGGTAAGAGTTAGTGAGGTAATTGACCCGTGCGTATCAATCGAGTGAGGAATGTTGGTCTTGTTGTTAAGACCGTGGTGACCAAGGAGTTGTATGGTATGTATTTAATGAGAAGCCCTGGTCAGGAGACAACATTGAACTCCCGGTCACCGTAGGCGCGGGCTTGCACTTGGCGGGTAAGGACCAGGCCCGGGTCGACGGCGCGTTGTGTTTCACTCGAGCCTAAAGAGATGTCAGCACATCGTGACGGGGTCCACGAAGACCGATTGCTCCTGGGTCAGGGTTGCGGGTTGGTTAAAATAGTGGCCCTGGCGCATAAGCAAGTGAAGACACAGGGGTGGGTTTTAGTCAGTAAAAGTCTGACACGCCCTTGCCTCTTCGCCCAGAGCGGGAGAGGTCATTTGATGATTTCCCATTCCAACAAAAAAAAAAAAGAGTTGTTTGGTCATATGTTTTAATCCAGACAGACGAGTCTTTTTGTGATATTTATTCCATCACAACTGCTCTTTAAATGGTGAAAGGAAACATTGTGAGCAAATTGGCAAACTTGAGAAACATAAATGTACTACATTAAAAAATCATTTTATTCGTTTCTCATAAGCCCAAATTTTAGATCATTAAGGCTAAGGGTACGCGACAATAGCGGCGCGCGGCGGTAAGTCCGCGCTTTGAGGAGTGGTTAGAAAGGCGCCAAGGCGCCCTCACCTTCTGACAGACGCAGGTCCTCACCGGACACTGTTATTTCGGGAGGTTCCTGTTCCGTATAAAGCGGGAGGAAACGCTAGGGTGTCACCATTGTGTGAATCGCCCTGAGGACACGGTGGAGCATACGGTGGAGGTCTGCCCAGC
This sequence comes from Sesamia inferens, assembly GCA_037179545.1. Classification (NCBI taxonomy): domain Eukaryota; kingdom Metazoa; phylum Arthropoda; class Insecta; order Lepidoptera; family Noctuidae; genus Sesamia; species Sesamia inferens. The sequence goes on along the minus strand of CM073935.1, from coordinate 5,150,532 downwards.
TTGGGTAGAGCACCGCCGCGTCCTCGAAAGTCAACTTATACTGGTTATGTAAAGCCTGATGTGTAGGCGTGTGTAGATCTACTATTTGATACTCAAGTGAGGGAAGTTCTTGTCAATGACGTTACGGGTCCGTCCAAAAGCGTTATTTGGTCAACACAAGCGTTAATAGTAGATTAATAGCCAAGTGCTGTAAGGCATCAATTGCAGCCCGAGATATTTAGGCGCCTCTAGCTCGAGGATGCAAGTGATGCTTACACCCGAGCTAACTACTCTGCTCTCTTTACATCTCGATTGTGAGGTAAGCAGAAAAAAACCGGCATTAGGAGAATAAAACATTTAAAAGTAAAGTATTCTAAACCCGCCTTAAAAAAAAAAAAAATCGAGTAGGAAATTGAACGTTCGATATTTAAAATTGATGACTATTATACCCATATGAAGACAAGGCTGAATAGCGAAGCTTTTGCTATTGCTTTTGGCTTTTGTCATAGGACGCGAACTTTTTGAAAGAGTTTAGAGTTTTTTTTATTACTTACGGCCTTAGGGCTGTTCTAGCTATATTATTAACCTAGAGCGCTAATTGGATGACCAAAATCTTGTAGAAGACTACAAGCCCCATTTTGGGGGTAATAAGGACCTACTTACCGAATATGAGAGATGTAAATTAAATTTATTGGACCGATACTCGTGTTGTCGTACATTATTAGAATGGGTCCCGAACTAAGTTTATATCTATAAGTAACACAGACTAAGAAATATGGTAAGCGGATTATGGCGTAGGCGAGATGTTAATGTCATTATGAAAGGTTTAAAGACTCTTAACACATTTCAGTTCCACTAAATTCTAATAGATGGCACTGTACGTCATATTAAAAACATTATTACTTTATAAATAATTATTAAATACGGGAAATTTTTGGAAAAGAGGATGGCCAAATATGACCAGAACGCGAACGTTAATGATCATCGTATCCAAAAATAGTCATTTACACCTACACGTGCTTTAAATAACCAGGTCTAATTTTATTTTCTATCCTGAAAAATGTTTTGTATTAATATTAAATAAACTCAACTTTATCACAATTATTATTAAGTTTGAATGCATCCAAACCTGTTTCATTTTAATCTGTGGCACATACGACAGCACATCAAGCTACTACAATCTGTCAGATTTTTTATTAGATTTTAAACCTTATTTATGAAGCATTAAGGTTCAAGGTTGATTGGGAATTTATGACAGTTTCGGGAAGGTTGACCTGCTGTGGTCCGTACCTTTGCGTTTCGTTTTAACAGCGTAGCGGCATTAAATTAATCGATTACGTTTAAAAAAAGTACTAGAATAATATTTTAACACTACTAAGTCGTGAGCTTGTTATCCTACTTGTCTGTCCCACCAAAAATATGGTCCAACCTCCGCTTGGGCGGGCGAGCGGTTCATTGACCTCTAGCGTCAGCAGTTGCGCGGGCGATGATCTACCGTAAGCTGCATGGCGCGTTCGGTAACCACACTGCTTCAATTTCGAAATGTATTTGGGAAAAAATTATGATGTAAAAATGATTGGAATCGATTCAGTTGCTTATTCTGAACCAACTACATAATATTCAGGTTTCTTATAAAGAAAATAAAGTTGTATAATATGTCGCAGTATTACGGCAAGACTTGTCTTTTATCCTCGACAAATCTGTACAAAACATGATAACTAATAGGTACCAAATAGGACCTTGTCCCCAATTAATGTATAGCCAGCCAGCCTGTCGGTCTTCTATAGGATGCATCATTCATCAGAAAGAGAAAGTGATTTTATTTTATAAATAAAATCACTTTCTCTTTCCCTATGATCCCCTGTATGATTAAATCTTTAAAACTACGCAACGGATTTGGATGTGGTTTTTTTTAATACACAGAGTGATTACAGAGGAACGATTTTATGTATAATAACATCCATTAAATTTTGGAAAAATACTATTTCTTTTTTTCAGTTTTCTATTATGATGTCGTAAATAATTACATTTTTTCCGCTATTGCAGTTGAACGCAGGTCGAACCTTACGAGATTTATCAAAATATTGCACACACTGAAAAGGTCTACAGAAAACTCCGCGATGATATATATCTTATCTCTTTTTTTATTTTAACCAATACAGCATTAATCTTTATCCAATTAAATACCTTAAATGTACTGTTGATTTAATATAGATCTATATTGCCCTTTACAGCATATGATTTAAATGGATATTTTCGAAGATATTACAGATTTAAAAATTGCGGGCTGTAGCGGCCGGCCCCCGGGGCGCGCCGCGCCGGGCCGCTGTGTTTTTGTTTACAACAACGTTCACAGTTTTCCTGTAGTGTATTTAGTATCAACATTGCACCCGTGCGAAGCCGGGGCAGATCGCTAGTATAATTATAAACAAGTGCTTGACCGCAGTCCCGCCTGATGAATGATGCATCCTATAGAAGACCGACAGGCTGGCTGGCTATACATTAATTGGGGACAAGGTCCTATTTGGTACCTATTAGTTATCATGTTTTGTACAGATTTGTATAGTGATTAACTGATGTAATCGTTGATGTAAAGCGTGCTAGTTTATTAATCACATATTCACTCAAAAAAACTGAGTGAACAGGAAGGAAGATTGCAGTTGAGCGAGGTGATGCAATGTTAAACCCAAAAACACGAGCAAGATGCTGCGCCAGACGGAGATTGATCCGGAGCAACATTTGGCACATCGTACCTGGCACTAGAGATGGTTAATATAGCGCATAGCGCCATTCATTAGCACGCTATTTCCTCGTAGCGCATAGCGCACGCTAGGTAGGTGGACGTTACGACGCTATCACGATGACGCTATGAATGAAATTGATTGAATGTCATCGCGTTTGAGCGCTGTGGACTACTGACGCCTATGTACTCGTATGTTTGTTGTCACAGCACATTATTTTCATCGCGCGTGATCTTGCTTGTTAGTGTCTGTAAATATTAGTATAAAATTCAATAATGTGTGTGCAAAGGTAACTCTATGTAAAAATGTCTAATCGCAAAGGTGGTGGTTTGCCAATTTGAAACTTCTTTGAAAAGTCCGCAGAAGGCAGCAAGACTGCTATTTGTAATTATTGTCGCCGACAGTTGTCCATTAAAACTACTATAACCAATTTAAAGGCTCACTTAAAGCAAAAACATATTATAGTGTATAATATTTTTTTTAATTGTTCTAATTTAGAAAACAATTCTCCCTTGAGATCTGAAAATGTAAATATGCTTTTATAGCACGCGGTTTGTGTAACGAAGAACGATATGTAATGTAACGTGCTACGCAATCAAGCGTGTTGCAATAATTATCGCGCCTGCTGGACGCTCACGTGCTTTCTTATTTATAGCGCGCTATAACATAGCTCATTTATAGCTCGCTAGAAATTAATAGTTTATAGTCTGTAGCGTGCTATTGTTTTATAGCCGTTTTGAACAACTCTACCTGGCACACATTGCAGCACATCTGCTCAAACCCGTCCTCCGTATGGCTTCACCGGACATCATAAATATAAACGCGGTCTAAGAAAATCTCACACAATCATACCATTAGAACGGCTATGGAACTTTTCATAAAATTAATTAAAGTAGAAAAAATAAAATATAAATGTTGTTGTAAATAATATTTACTTAATAAATTCTTGTTGCTGTTAGCTCAAGCTGTTTTGTATCGTTATTTAACACCCGGAATGAAGTTTTTAATTATATTGTCAGTTAGCATTCTGCGATGCCATTTAATTAAAATGTTGTGTTCTATGAAAGTACCAAGGTTTGGTAACGCTTGATCCTTAAAATGACCAAATACCAGGTATGTTAGGAGGTATCTTCGAAGTTTTGTATAAGCTGAGTTTCAAACGCCGAGGTCCAAAGACGAGGTTATCGATTTCGAAAAAAACTAGTTATACTCGTAGTATTCTAATGGAATAAGGCAGGGTACCTAGGCTCTAATTCACTGTGGCCTTTTACTCAAATCCACGCCAATTCCGGAAATCATCAAATGACCTCTCTTGACAGCCTCCGTGGCGTAACTGTAGCGAACGCGGCCGCTGCGCAAGGAGGCGCGGGTTCGATCCCGGCACAGTGCAAATAATTGTATGCATGAATATAAATATTTGTACTGGTCTAGTCGTGTCTCAGAAAGCACGTTAAGCCATTGGTCCCGGTCACGAACATCTAATGGCAGTCGTTATGGATTGTTGGAGCCCTTGAAAGTCCGACAATTGGTCTAACTGCAGTGCTTCGAATTCGCCTTCGGGTTGTGGAGGTCAGACGGCAGTCGTTTCACGGAAAGTTTCGAAGTTTAGCCAAAATCAGCAGTTAGGCTGGTAAAGCGGACCAGACTACAAGGCTGAAAAAGCTTCGCATGCTACTGGGATTAACACGAGATGATGATGATGATCAAATGACCTCTCGTTCAGGCGAAACGGCGTGTCAGACTTTCACTGACCAAAACCCACCCGTGTCCTTCACTTGTCTGTGTGCCAGGACCACGGTATCTCTTTCGAATTTTCGAATTTCACGTCCATTTCACGTGGTTTTCCCTCATTATGTCCTAACAAGTCACAGTGATGAGAGGTGGTGTAAGACAATGACGTCCGAAGACTGGGAGGAAAAGCTGTCAGTTGTCATCAACCAATCCGGCCAGCCGTTTACCCAACTATGAAAAGAAAAATCGGTTTTTTACTCAATCCGGTGTTGCTGAATACCAGCTTATTTTTTTTAACTTTATGTGGAGTATTTTAGTATGTAGATTTCGAGAGTATTTTATGCGGAGCGATGGCCTATCTGACCTGGAGAACCCAGTTTCTGGGTACACTACCGGTATCAATACGGCTTGGTATGATTTACGACCTTGGTCAACATCACTACCAATAACAGATGAATTGGTAATCCCGGAAGCAATTTTTTTTATGCAATGTTCCCACTGCCCCAGACACAAGCTCTTTGCAATGTTTCCACTGCCCCAGACACAAGCTCATTGCAATGCTTTCACTGTCCCAGACACAAGCTCTTTGCAATGTTTCCATTGCCCCAGACACAAGCTCATTGCAATGCTTTCACTGTCCCAGACACAAACTCTTTGCAATGTTTTCACTGTCCCAGACACAAGCCCTTTGCAATGTTTTCACTGTCCCAGACACAAGCCCTTTGCAATGTTTTCACTGTCCCAGACACAAGCTCTATGCAATGTTTTCACTGCCCCAGACACAAGCTCATTGCAATGTTTTCACTGTCCCAGACACAAGCTCTTTGCAATGTTTCCACTGCCCCAGACACAAGCTCTTTGCAATGTTTTCACTGTCCCAGACACAAGCCCTTTGCAATGTTTTCAGTGTCCCAGACACAAGCTCTTTGCAATGTTTCCACTGCCCCAGACACAAGCTCATTGCAATGTTTTCACTGTCCCAGACACAAGCTCTTTGCAATGTTTCCACTGCCCCAGACACAAGTTTATTGCAATGTTTTCACTGTCCCAGACACAAGCTCTTTGCAATGTTTTCACTGTCCCAGACACAAGCCCTTTGCAATGTTTTCAGTGTCCCAGACACAAGCTCTTTGCAATGTTTCCACTGCCCCAGACACAAGCTCATTGCAATGTTTTCACTGTCCCAGACACAAGCTCTTTGCAATGTTTCCACTGCCCCAGACACAAGTTTATTGCAATGTTTTCACTGTCCCAGACACAAGCTCTTTGCAATGTTTCCACTGCCCCAGACACAAGTTTATTGCAATGTTTTCACTGTCCCAGACACAAGCTCTGTGCAATGTTTCCACTGCCTCAGACACAGTCTCAATCCACTATGTGAGAGGCAATGGGCTGTAATCCAACACGCGGACCCAGTGTGCGTTGGTAGATGTCAAATGTTTCGAATTGGTCGATCTAGGATATGAGGGTTTCGTCATTATATTTTCCTTCACCGTTTTGAGATTAGTGGTGTTAAAATAAAACACATAAAGCAAGTCAGTCGGGTTCAAAATCACGACCTTCGAGTCGTAATTCGGTAACGTTACCACTGTACCACCACTGTTCTTACTATTATTAACTGTTATTTTTTTTTTAGATTTTAAACTAGTGCTTGACCGCGATCCCGCCTGATGGTAACCAATACAGCATTTACCCGAAATACATTATTGATTTAATATACTTACTTCTATATCGCCCTTAACAGCATATTAATGAAATGAATATTTTCGAAGATATTACAGATTTAAAAATTGTGGGGCGTCGCGTTTACGGCGGGATCGACCGACTGGGGCGAGGCGGGAGCAGTGGACCGCTATGTTTTTTATACAACGTTCACAGATTTTCTGTAGTGTATTTAATATCAGCATTGCACTCGTTCGAAGCCGGGGCGAGCCGCTAGTAACTAATAAAAGACTAATTAATTGCTATCATACTTATCACCTATTTGCAATGATGGATCGATAGTGACAATTGTTTAAGAACTGATAATGCTATGCTATGTTTAATTTTGTGAACAGTTTGTGTGGTAACAATGCTGAGGCTGGTCATTTTGTTCGCCTTTGTGGGCTTGGCTTTGGCCAAACACGAGATCTATGAGGGGTAAGGATTTTCTTTACGATATTCTTTTACATTAGAAAGAATATTGCAGTAATTAAAAAAACGCTCATCCTTTTTACACAACAAAATTAATCCTTACTTAGTATTATATATAAATCGGAAAGTGGGTTTGTTTGTTTGTTTGTTCTGCTTTCACCCCGTAACTACTGAACCTGCTTACTTTTGTTTTGCTGTACTTTAAAATTTTGAGGCGTAAAGTTAGAAGTCCGTATTAAATAATAGGGTACTTTTTATCTCGGAAAAATTGATATTTAGAAACTTTAGACCTGGCTCTCTTAGAGATTTTCAAATGTTTAAGAAAATGTTAATAGCGTGTAATATTCTAGCTCTGCTGGATAACTTGGATGCGCTGGGCGCGTACGTACAGGCATTCGCGGATGATATCGTGTTGGTGTTTTCGGGCATACGGCGCTCGGGATCCAGCGGGATGCCAATGCCGCTTTAGCCTGTGTGCACGAGTGGGGTGTCATAAATAAGCTTCGCTTCTCCGCCGAGAAAACCCTGGCGATGGTCGTCACGCGGAAGCTTAAGTATGACACTCCGGTCGTGCAGATGGGTGGCTTTGACATCTCGATGGTGACCGAGCTCAAGATCCTCGGAGTCATCGTCGACAGTAACTAAACTTTATAGGAAACTGTTAGCGATGGCTCGGGTGGATTGGGGCTTGTGTCCGGAGATCATCACGACGATATAAACCGCAGTCGTCGAACCGACGATCCTGTACGGCACGAGCTCCTGGGCGAAAGCCGCCGAGAAGATCTCTGTGCAAAGAACCTTTGCTACCGTACAGAGGGGTTTTGCACAGAAGATCGCCAAGTCACATCGTACTATTATACGAGACTTAGGAATCTTGTTTTTAAAAAAAACTATTATTTAAGCTAAAATAGGATTTAATTAATAAGTAGGATTTAGAATACAGAAATAGTAGAAATAGTAAGAGTTAGGACCTCCGACCCGTACCGAGATTTAGAACCAACTGCCCCGCTGGGCTCATGAATGACGTACTGTAACCCATAATGCTGATGTGGCACATCTGAGCGTTGCTAAGCCATTCCTCTAACATTGTAAGGGTATAACAGCCCCCCCCATAAGACTGAAATTCGGGGATAAAAGCCGAAATTCAGGAATTCAAACTATATCACGTAATCTAGGTAAAGGAATTGAAGAGTTTTCGGGTTCAGTACTAATATTATGATTACTGACATCGTCATCGGTATGAGTCATTGGTTTTACACAAGAAATATAGAACTTAGATCTATGTTTACAAATAATTTTGCATAATTTGAATGCTATAAAAGAAATTAGTATAACTAGAATACATATGGTCAGAATAGAATAGTGTGTCCCGTATTTTACTAGAATAGGTTCTTCATCAATAAGTTTGTTTAAATCTGAATATAACTTGTTGTTTTGTTTCTTTAAAGTTAAATCATCTAAGTCAATATTTTGTAGTAAAATAGGGGATATGATATTATTTAAACTAGTAGTAGACTTAGTATCTAATTTACAACATGAATCATTTATAATGCTAAAGTCTAACCTAGGAATAGGAATTTCTACATTGATTGAGTCTTTTGACGATATAAGTCTTGCACTTTTTGTGTAGACTGTACACTGATTTGGAATGCGTAGTATACCAGTTCCGGATACTATGATTTCACGTAATTCGGAGTTATTACAGTCCATTGAAACTTTGCTTGAACGAGACTGCACGAAAATCCATTGATTGTTTATAAGCGATTTCCAAATGTCCAATTCGCCAACAATTGTTTTGGTTTCACACTGAGTAGGAATAGCACTAATTGTTTTAGTTAATAGTTCACTTTCACACGTAGGACTGACGTTTGTCAATAATACCGTAGGTATCTCACATAAAAAGAACTCAGAGTACATTGTTTTACATTTATCTAGGGTATCTAGATTACAGAAGTTTAGCTTATCTTTAGAAATAGCAATATACGAACTAGAAGGTAAAATTAAACTAAAAGTATTAGGATTATCTGACCCATGAGGGGTCGGTAATGCTAAATTATGGTACAAAATAAACTCATCATTAGTAACTAAAGGAATTTGTAAAACGAATACAAGTTTATTCTTATAATCATAACAAGCGACTTCAGATATGCTTAATATTATATGGATATTATCTAGACTTAGCGTTACAGGAATTCCAGTGTCTCTAGGTAGGTGCCTGTCGTTATCAACGAGTTCGTAGTATAATTGCGTAGGACTTATTATGTATGGATGCAGGATGTTTTGACTACACAACAGGATAGCGTTTGTTATGTCTTCAAGCTGAAACGACAATGCTAGTAGAGAACTTTCGAGATTAGCAAGTATGGAATGGAATTTAGTTTCGGATATCAGGATTTTAGAAGTTTCTGTGATATTATTTAATTGTAGTATGAGTTGGCTTAGAGTATTTTTAAGAGAAACTTCGTTATATTTTAATTTATTAATCGTTTCTTTGTAAGATTCTAGAGAAGTAGTAGTAATTAAGATATTTTCTTTCATTAGTTCCGCGAGCTTTTTCTCGTGGTTTTGAAATGATTCAATAGCAGAATCGTATTTTGATGCGTCATCTTCATCTAGAGTGCCGAAAACATGTTTGAAAACGGTGCCTATTCCGGCGAACCATGCTGAACGTTTATTACGTTTTGACGTTAGATGTGAGATAGAGTCAAACTCGCGTTTAATTTCGTTGTACCGAAATGTGAGTGGAGATAGTATATCATCGCATTGAAGGTTGCTTGATTTTTGACATGTTTTCTTAAGTATGCTCATTATATCATCGAGGTTAGAAAGGTGAGGATTTATAAGAGAAATGTTTACATGACTAATTATATTTAATTTTCCCTTAATCGTTTTAAGTTTTCCTAGGTTATCGAAGTATATACCGGAACTAGAAGGAAGAGGCTTGATAAGGTCTTGATGCGCATTGACCGAGGCGCTGAAATAGAATTAATGAAATCAGTTAGACTACGTTAAGGACCTATTCTAATTAATAGCTAATACTTACATGTAAATAATTAATGATTAATTATCTTAATCGATCTCTAACAGTAATACGGAGTCGTTAATTACCGCAGGTTTCATTTGATCGAAATGATGAGTCACATGACGTCTGTTTATAAGAAGCGTAGCTGTGTTGTTATTGTGAACTTTAATGATTTTGTAAGGTCCTTTCCAGATAGGCGAGAGTGCCTTTTTGAGCCTCAGATGGGCCTTAAGGTAGACGTAGTCACCAGCTTTGTAGTGTGGTGGTGATTTAGTATGAGAGTCGTAATAGGATTTAGAAGATTCCTTGGATTTTAATATATTTTCCAAGGCTTTTTCTCTAGTGTGTTTAAATTTATGTTGTAACATTCTAATGTAGTCTGAATAGGTTGTGTTAGGTTCAGTTTCATAGATGGAGTTAGGAATAAAGGGTTTATGACCAAATATTAGCTCGTAAGGAGTAAATTTTGTCGTTGAATGTTCCGTTGTGTTATAAGTCAGCATAGCTGTATAGACATAAGTCGGCCAGTTGTCTTGGTCCGTATTTACGAAGGATTTTAAATATTCTTTGAGAGTCGAATGACTGCGTTCTAAAGCGCCTTGCGTCGGAGGGTGGTAAGGCGATGACCATAATTGTTTAATTTTAAGGAATTTGCAAGTAGTTTTAAAAAGGTCGGACGTAAAGTTAGTACCTTGATCAGTTAAGATAGATTTAGGAATTCCGAATAAGGATATAAAATGAATAAGACAATCGCTAGATTCTTCGGCGGTTGTACTACGTATCGGGTAAGCGATTGAATATTTAGTTAGATCATCTTGTAAGGTTAGTATATACTTAAGTTTAGCAGGACCGGACTCGGGTAAAGGTCCTACTATGTCCAGTGCTATTCTCTGAAACGGTGCTGTGGATGTAGTAGTGATTTCCATTGGGGCCTTATTTAATTTTCTCAGTGCTTTATTTTCCTGACATAGTTTACATTTCTTGACATAGTCTTCTATGTCGCTTCGCATACCTTTCCAAAAGAATTGTTCCCGTATTCTGTTGTACATTCTTGTCGAGCCTAAGTGTCCGGCTGTAGGAATATCGTGGTTTTCACGCATGATTTTGGGTCTTTCACTCAGAGTAGGGTATATTGTTTTATTTAGGTAAACGTGGATTTGAATGTTTGTGTTGTGAAAAATATGAGTTAGGATATTGTAGATTTTGACATAGGAGTGATTATCAAATGGATTTTTGAAATCGGAGATAGCAACTTCTGTTATTTGTTCGAATTTCAGGATTTCGCTTCTAATTCGTTTCAGGGTATCATAAATAGCATGATAAGGTAACTCGTCAAAGTGGTGAACTTTTGTAAAGATGAAGTAAACAGTTTTGTCGTCGTATTCAGTTTTTAGAAAGTGGTATAATTCTTTTTCTGAATTAAGGATTTCGTCTTCGTTGCCAGAATTTAGGAGAATTTCGGGGATGTAGGGATTTGATTCGTCTAAGTCTATTGATGTAGGAATTAATATTACCTTGCATGTTGTTTTAAGAAGGCTTTCGTTATGTTCTTTTAGAATTGTGTTGCAAGTATTGTTTTTATTTGACTTTAGGAATTGGGAATAATTCTCTTCATTTAGATTAGATTGCTCATTTGGTGAGGGAATTTGTAGCGAGTCGAAGTCAAGGTTAAGATCAGCACTGTTAGGGCTAGTCTCAAGGTAAGGTAAGTTTGGTCCTAGATCTATGAGATCTGGAGATAGTATTGGTTCATTTTGTGGTATAGGATTTTGTAGTATATTAGAGTCGGGATTTATTTCGTGATTTAGTAGGTCATTATCTTCGAAAGAGAACGGAATGGGAGTTGGAAAAATTATAAAAGGATCCTCTAAAGGATCATCGAATTCAGTGTCAAGGTCTAGTAATTGAGGATCAGAGGTTGTCGAAGGTTTACCTTGGATAGGGTTAACTGGAAATCGAGACAAAGCATCAGCGTTAGTATTCATTTTCCCTTTCTTGTATACAATATCATAGTCAAACTCTTCTAATTTGAGTCGCCAGCGTACTAGCCTAGAGCCGGGATCCTTGCAGTTAAATAACCACTGTAGTGGTTTGTGATCAGTGACTATGGTAAATCGATTTCCGTACAGATAGGGTCGGAAGGCTTTAGTTCCAAAGATAATAGCTAAGCATTCTTTTTCAGTAACGCTATAGTTACACTCAGCCTTATTGAGTGTTCGAGACGCGTAAGCGATTGGACGGTCTTTTCCGATTGGAACTTGGGATAATATAGCTGAAACAGCGAAGTTGGAAGCGTCACAGGTGAGGATAAAGGGTTTGGTAAAATCGGGATATGCTAACACCGGTGACGTCACTAATTTAGTTTTTAAGTTTTCGAAAGCGAGCTGTTGTTCATTGTTCCAATTGAACGGTGTGTCCTTTTTTAGGAGAGATGTTAATGGTTTTGCTAGTTTGGAAAAGTCAGGTATGAAACGTCTATAGTAAGATACGAGTCCAAGAAAAGATTTTATATCTTTTGGGCATTTTGGTTTTGGAAATTCAGTGATACATTTGACTTTTCTAGGATTTGGTTGAACACCGTCTTTGTTGATGAGGTGACCAAGATAAGCCACTTCTTTGCATAGGAACTCGCATTTATCTGGTTGGAGTTTCAGGTTATAGTTCCTGAGCCTATCGAAAACAGCGGACAGATTTTGAATGTGACTTGGTAAGTCAGGTGAGTACACTACAATGTCGTCTAAATAAACAAAGCATCGTGAGCCTTGAAGTCCACACAAGCATGTGTTCATTACTTTTTGAAAAGTAGAAGGGGCATTTTTTAACCCGAATGGCATTCTTGAAAATTGGAAATGACCTTGTGGTATAGAAAAGGCGATTTTGGGAGCGTCTTGCTCGGACATAGGAATCTGATGGAAGCCTGAGGCTAAATCTAAAGTTGTGAAGTATTGACTTTTCCCCAATTGATCTAAAATTTCAGTTATTTGTGGAATAGGATATGTTTCTCCAATAGTAACGTCGTTGAGTTTTCTATAGTCGATAACGATTCTCCATTTTTGTTGTCCCGAAGCATCCAGCTTTTTGGGCACAACCCAAATGGGTGAGGACCATGGTGAATTAGAAGGTGTTATGATGTTTTCTTCGAGCATTTTGTTAATTTGATTTTCGACTTCCTTTTTATGACATTCAGGAAATCTATAAGATTTAGTTTGAATATGGATATCTGTATTTGTTCTGATATTGTGTTCGGCGATTGTAGTGTGTGTGAGCTTATCGCCAGGAAGATGGAAAATATCGGAAAAGTCTGTACAGACTTGTAATAGGGCATTATATTCCTCTTCATTGAGGTGAGACATCCTAAGATGCTGGAGAACCCTTTTTGTTCTTGTAGAAACGTGCATAGGAGACAATGATTCTTGAGTTTTCGAAGAGGCTTGAGTGCCTAAAGGTTCTAGTGTTAGATTAAGGTTAGATTGGAGTATAACGGACTCTTCGGAGATATTGACAACTGTAATGTTAATACGGTTGTTTTCTTTCACGCTTACTACGCAGTTGGCTACTAATAATGAATCAGTGATGTGTTGGTCTATGAGCAGACCTTCCTTTATATGTGGATTACTTACTGTGCATTCAATTACAGTTTCAGTACGAGGTGGAATGTTATATAATGGTTCAGCGAATTTCAAGTCGATATAATATTCATCTATCTGTAAAGTTCCTTGAAGATAGTCGATTTGGCAACCTAAGTTTTTCAGGAGGTCGTTACCTATGATGCCGTCGAAACTTAGGCTAATATCTTTGACAACGTGAAAATTATGGATATAAGGTTTGCCATCTTTTTTGAATGTTTGCATTTCAAAACTGCCTAGGGTTGAAGTTGTTTCGTCTCCAGGATCAATTCCTTTGAGGATTATTATTTCATCACTTAACTTTGGGACTTTGGACATAGAATCTAATTTCAGCAGACTTATGCAGGAACCTGTGTCAATTAAGAAGGATAAAGGCTTATCGGCAACCGGAGTATCGATTATTACGTGAGGTAAATATCTTTTCTCTGTGTTTCGATGTATTTTATAGATTTTCACGTTTGTTTTCTGTTTCAGATGTGGTGAGTTATCGGAGGATGTGTTACGATTTGGCATGAAAGTAGAGTCAGTCGATTTCATGTTTTGATTTTGCACTTTAAAGGATTTGGTAGGAACAGCGGATTCAGTGTGTTCAGTGAGTAATTCAGTAGATTTAGTAGTGGCTTTTTTCTTAGATTCAGTGGATTTAGTAAGCGATTCAGAGGATTTAGTAGGAATAGCGGATTCAGTGAGTTCGGTGAGTAATTCAGTAGATTTAGTAGTGGATTTTTTCTTAGATTCAGTGGATTTAGTAAGGGATTCAGAGGATTTGGTAAATGGTTTTTCCATAGATACAGTGTATTTAGTAAACGGATTTTTCATAGATACAGCGGATTTGGTAAGCGATTCAGAGGATTTAGTAAATGGTTTTTCCATGGATACAGTGGATTTAGTAAACGGATTTTTCATAGATACAGTGGGTTTAGTGTGCGATTCAGTGGATTTTGTAATTTGTTTTTTTAAAGATCCAGTGGGTTTGGTAAGTGATTCAGTGGGTTTAGTAATCGATTTTTTCATAGATTCAGTGGATTTAGGATTTGTTGTTTTCACAGATACAGTGGATTTAGTACGCGATTCAGCGGATTTAGTAATTGATTCAGGGGATACAGTGAAGAAAGAGGCATCGGCTTTAGTATGGTAAGACGAATTTCCTGCGCGATACCGTTCAGGAAATTTTACTCGTTTAAATCATTTTGATTGATTTCATCTAGATTATCTTCCTCGTTTCGCTTTAAGACGAAAACTTTACGTGTTGGCCTAGAATTTGAAGTTTGTGTAGAATTACGTTGACGGCCATCGGAAGTAGAAGCAGTAGATTGATTTCTACTGTTGTTGTATTGTCTTTTGCGACAATTTTCAATAGTATGGCCTATGTTTTTGCAGTAACGACATATCATATCGTTGGTATTTACTTTTGAATGATCAGATTGGTGATTCCGCGGATTTGGAAAACGCGACGATTGGGAATCACGGCGATAATTAATGCTTTTTAATCTGTCATTGTTGGAGTGAGTAGCGGATGCGGATCTTTTATAGATGCTAGATATAATTTTCTCTTCTTCGACTGCGAAACTTATAGCGGAATTTAGCGAGTCGGGGTTGCGACATCTAACGACTTGTGATATCCGTGGTAAGAGACCTATTATGAAGGTGTGAAGTGCAAGATCTTGCATTGCAGCTACACGACCTGCTAACTCTGTTTTACGTTTCGTTGGAATAGAAATGTTTATTTCCGTAAGTAATTTCGCTAAGCATGTTTCTATTTTTAATGCAAACTGATTAACTGTTTCAGAAGAGTTTTGTTTACAATCCTGAAGTTCAGTGAGTAAATGAGCATAGTGTTTTCTTTCACCAAATTGGTGTTTTAGGAACTCGATGAGTTGATCAAAGGACTCGAACTCTTTGACACTACATGTAGTTTCAGCTTTATCTGTTAATTGACTTAGAATATATTTGAATAGGATAGATTTTTGAGTTTTAGTAGCTATATCAAATGCGCTCTGGCAATTAGTGATAAAGGGATTTAACTTTTCCCTGGAACCATCGAATGATTTGATGAATTTAAATAGAATACCGAGTTCTATTTTTTCTTCGATTTCGGCCCTTGTATTCCTAGGACCACTGGAATTTTCTTCTTTTGTTTCGTGTTTAGAAGCCATGATTTGATTTTACACAATAAAATACAACTTATCTTAATAACAAGAAATAGCCTCTAGCTTATGCTACTTTGTATAAGTGACTCAGACGCGTAATCGAAACGCGTAGTCTAAACAAAATAATCAGTAACGATACAATAAGGTTTTATCGGTTACAATGTATCAGCAGTGTACAATAAAATTATGGTATTAAAATAGTTAGATAGGATTAGTATAGACTCTGAGTTAATTCTAGTATTCGTGCTAGGATGTAATAACGGCCAAGGTAGATGAAGTTGACTTTTAGATCACTCACAGGAACGCCATCATTGTGAGGATATTCAGGAACATCGTGACCGCTTCTCCAGCGGTAAACAGCTGAACAGCAGTTGTAGTAGACCTCTGGACCAGCAGAGGGTGAAAGCCGGTCTCGGTTGCGGGATGCAACACTCAAGACAGGGTGTCGGTTGAGCACTTCGATTTCTTGCACTGACACGACACTTATTTTATTATACTGGTTTTGGAACTTTAACTTTTAGCACTTTCGAAATAGATTTAGAATATTTATGAACACTTGATTTCACTGGCACTTTAGTTTTCTTCGAAGACGTATTCGGGTAGGGGATTTTCGTATCCCACCGCTGCCACCAAATATTATACGAGACTTAGGAATCTTGTTTTTAAAAAAAACTATTATTTAAGCTAAAATAGGATTTAATTAATAAGTAGGATTTAGAATACAGAAATAGTAGAAATAGTAAGAGTTAGGACCTCCGACCCGTACCGAGATTTAGAACCAACTGCCCCGCTGGGCTCATGAATGACGTACTGTAACCCATAATGCTGATGTGGCACATCTGAGCGTTGCTAAGCCATTCCTCTAACATTGTAAGGGTATAACAGTACGGTGTCGCTCAATGCAGCGCTCACGCTGTCGGGTCTTCTCCCGCTCGATCTTCGGGTGTTGGAGGTCGCCCGGCTGTTTGAGTGCAAACGGGGACGTCCGATTGAAGAGCTGGAATCCCGCGAACTGGAGGAGTGTAGGGCCTTCACGGAGGCCCCTCACCCTGCCAGTGAGCCAGATGTTGAATATCAGTGTCTGGAGAATTTGCTCCCCGAAACTGTGGCTCAGCTACAACTCCCCGCTCATCTGATTTACACTGACGGTAGTAAATCGGATAAAGGGGTCGGGGCGGCATATTCATACTGGCGGGATGGGTCCGAGATTCGGACCAAGCGGATGAGGTTGGAGTCGATGTGCACCGTCTTTCAGGCGGAGCTGCTCGCGTTAGCCAGGACTAAGGACCTGGTTGTCTTGAGAGGCTTCGATTGCACGGCGGTTCTCAGCGACCCTCGGTCATCGCTCGACTTGATCCGGAACCCGGAAACGCACCATCCCCTTGCTACCCATATTCGTAAGAATATATGGGAGAAAGAGGGGAGAGGGAGTTTCCTCCGGTTCTTTTAGGTTAAAGCTCTTGTCGCGATCTCTGAAAAGGACTGTTGTAATAGCCCTGAAAAGAACTGTTGTTTATTAGCCTTGAAAAGAACTATTGTTTAGCCCTAAAAAGAACTGTTGGTTAGCCCTGAAAAGAACTGTTGATTAGCCCTGAAATTAACTGTTGGTTAGCCCTGAAAAAAACTGTTGATTAGCTCTGAGAAGAACTGCTGTTTAGTTCTGAAAAGAACTTTTGCGTAGCTGTAGTTTTAAGGACGAAATCAAAAAAAAGAAAAGACGTGTGGCACTCGGGGACTGCCGCGGTAAAGCTATTGCATAGCATTTTGTATCAATTTATGCAATTATAATTATTTATTTATTTTATTTATGCAGTATTTTTTTTCTTTGATATTAATTCAAGTTACACTTTTCAGCGTGGTGACCGGTAAGAAAACAAATTTTTCTTTTATTAAATAAATAAAAAGTTAATATTATTTAAAATATTTTTATTATTTTACAATACATGTGGGTTTTATTACCTTACAGTAGCTGTTGGTTATTCAAGAATATTTATCATTGAAACTATAGGTTTATGATAACTGAAATAAGAAACATAAGTTTGCGACTTAATATCCTCTAAATACCTAGAAAATACCGCGTCAATGGTGGTCCCATATTTTGTTGTGGACTTTTGTGGATCATTATTCATTTTCAAATTCAATGTTTTTGATAGAAAAGTTGTCCACCGCTCTGATTTTTTATCAGCGAAGTTAATGTTGAAATCGCCAGCCAAGATAAGTGGAAATCTATTACCATTTGTTTCAAGTATTTTCGAGCCACTCGAGTTACTCCAGTAAAGTGCGATGAATAAAATGCTCTACCTCGTCCAATTTTGGATTCGGAGAAATGTAAATTGCTACCATAACTATTTGTAGGCCATTTCTAAGTTTGCATAAGCACGCACAAATATCTCCAACAACTGAGCGCCTAACATTAACATCGCTAACGTGTGCAATATTTATTTCAATATTCGGAGTCATAATATTAGTACTTAATATCATTTTTATTTTGGTAAATAGCTACCCCACCTTTTGAAACAGTATCTCGCTTGAACTGAACAATACAATTAAAATTAGGTATTTCAATTGGATTATCATGCGTCATGCAAGTTTCGGTAAGAAGTAACACATTTGTTTGTCTCGTAACTGATTCTTGTAAATCGTATTTATGACTATTTAGACTGGCAGTTGAAAGTCATTATTGAAATGCCATTTCTATTACTAATGAAATCTAATACACTTTGAGCAATCGTCTGAACACTATTTAAAGACAGTCTTTTGAATTCTTGCAACAATTGAAAAAACGGTCGCGTGAGCACTTTTTACTCTATAAAATCACGCGCTTTTATTTAGTAAACAACACTATAAATAATTTAAAAGTCCAATGAAAAATTAGCATGACATTCATCTTAGCTTTTCCGTTAAAAAAAAAGCTATTTTATAAAAACACTACTAAATTAATTTGAATAAAAGTACTTAATAATTAATTATATGAAAAGTTTTTAAGGTAGCCATGACAACGTCGATGACGTCTATGACATATCTCTATAGAAGACCTATTTCAGAGAGAAAATTAATCGCAAGTTTAGCACATTGCGACTATCAGTAACATGGCAAGTGTGTAGGCCTGAGTTCGCGCCCTGCAATATGCATGCTCTTTTTGAAAATCTATAAATTGTTTTCAAAAGATGTAGTCGCACGCACACAAACATACCGTGCCGAAGACTGCCGAACTGAAACGACGTTAGACGATGGGGAGAATGAGGTTTTTTCGTTACGGAATTTCTGGATTCGGTCCCCGCGCTCAAGGCCCGCGATAGAAGCTATGCAATAGCTTAAAAATCAAACAAAAATTACATATTAGACTTCACGCACGACCTCAGCGTAGGGAGTAGGGTTTCTCAATTCTCGACCTTTTTATTTCTCGGACTACGAGAATTCTCGACCACTATTTCCCGGGAATTCCCGGGTTGTCGAGAAATATGGAAATTGATTGAAAATATCTGTGACTTAACAATAAATTATGCTTTTTATGTATGCATATGTCAATATTCAATAACATTTATCAATCAACAACATTTATTTTAGTTTCGTGTGACTTTAACTTAAGTAAGTGCATATAATTATAAAACTGTAATTAAGCAAAATAAACTCTAGCGAGATCTTTTGTCATTCTTTGGCAAGAACAAATAGAATATCTTCTAAAAGCAATGTCACCATGTCACCACACTGAAATTTAGTACTTTACTGTATACTAAATAATTTACTTTAGTCTCTGTCTGTACTACAAACTTTTCAATTATATAACAAAAAAACGATAGTTTTTCTATTAGGTATAAAAAGAACAATCAGACTAACTTGTTATAAATTGAGATTTTCCTTTACGTAAGTAAACATAAGAACCTAATAAATAATTATTAATCTTAGACTAATTACAATTACAATTTAAAGCGAAAACTGCTTCAAAAGCTAGTCCACTATGTCTTCGACATAAGCCTTTAAAAATACGAGGGCATTTGTAGCATCATCTGACAATCGGTTTTGTATTTTCGTCACAAAGTTTCTATGAGAAAACCTATTCATTTCTGTCGACGTAGGCTTTAAGCAAGTTTTCCAGATTTGGTGCTCTTTTGCTGGTTGATTCATCTAACTGAAACTCTTTTCTAATCAAGCTTCTTGTTAAAAGTTACAATGTTGCTCGGATTGCCTGTGGCTGCCATTTTAATAGCCTGTTTTAGTTTCAGCTCAAAGAATTTCTTGCTGGAGTTGCTCGTTTTCTAATGTCTGTATTAGAGTGTCATCTTCATCTAAATTAGAGCTGCTAGGAAATAATCTATTGTTTTGTTTAGTTTCAGAATTTCTCGATTTCTCGATCACTTTTATCCGTTTCGAGTAAGGCAAAACTTCCCGGGAATTCTCGATGCGAGAACTCTCGAAGAGAAACCCTAGTAGGGAGCCGACCTTGCGTCTGAGCCGCGCGGGGGACCTTACTCATAGATATAAACTCCCGCAACGGCCGCTCCGAATTTATTTTATATAATTATAATTATATAAATTAATTTTGATAAGAATTAATAGCATTAGTAAAATAAATGCGTTTAAATGTAGTAAAAAAAAAAAAACCAAGACTTTTAAATAAAAAATGGGCGTTGTGCCTCACTCGACATAAACAGGTATAGTGTGTCGCGGACTTTTTAGTAGATATTAATACGATCTAAAATTAATTAGAACATTTTATGGTTCTATCATTTATGGTTTAGGCAGCGTACGCAAAATAAATAACTTATCTGGTTGATTTTTTACACCTTGTGTTCCAAAAACCCAAATATCTTACGGAACCCTATTTTGTCCAAAATCAAAATTAGCCTATGTTATTCGTGGATAATGTAGCTTTCGAATGGTGAAAGAATTTTTGAAAATGGTCCAGTAGTTTTTGAGCCTATTCATTACAACCAAACAAACAAACCAACAAAGTTTTCTTCTTTATAATATTAGTGTAGGAAGATTAACTATAGCTGATGTACGCGAAGTGTCGGCGTCGTGTTTCGCTGACTGGTCTCACGTAGCCAACGATGAAACCGGCGGTACACAACACCTTTCGGCCAGAACCCTTCTTTGAGGAACTTCTCGAGATGACGTGTCGAAACGCGCACCACGAACGACTTGATGTTCGTGTTGTGACGCGGCTCCAACCTCTCGACCCTCAAAGTCCAGTTGATCTTGACGCGCAACCTCCGTGGAACCTTCTCCCTCCTCAACCTTCGTGGGATAGTGCAGTCCATAGATATCAGAAATATAAGGAGATCGGTTACAGAGCGCAATTTTTTCGAGGCCCGATGTAGCCAAAAATACCATTGACAAATCTTGACCAGTCATTGATCAACGTACACATTGAAAGGGGCGCTGCTATAGATTGCTATTTATGACGGCCCAATCCCTTTCGTCGAGAGGAGGCCTGTGTCCCAACAGTGAGAAAAATTAGGCTTCTTATACAGTATGTTAAGAAAATCCTGTTCGACCCGTGAAGGTGTTGTTAGGTATCGATAACTGATTCTACTAATGGATACAAAACCGGAAAAAACTAAAAAAAAAATCCCCCTAAAAAAATAAATATTATTTCGCAAAAAGAGGTAACTTAATAAATGTGCGTTAAGCACCCTTCCGCGGGTGGAGGGCGGCAGGGTACGCGGCACGTGGTCGCATCGCTATTCACTCATAATAATGCCGGTGTTGTCACTTTTTTAAAAATTACCAAATTTCGGGGAAGTTGAAATTAATTCGCGGGAAAAAGAGATTATTTCAAAATTCATTTGTATTGGTACTATGATGATTACGTAAAATTTAATATTATATTTGGTCATGTGTTTACCTAACCTTTATTATCCTTATGGGTCGGACAGGGTTTTCTTAACATATTGTATATAATTATGTATGTATGATGTAGTTCGCAGCATCCCGTCGAGTCAGCTGAGGTGTCATATGTCAAAATCATAAATAACTTTACCATAGAACTTAACTTTCTCTGCGTCTTTTATTGCTCTTCCGCGACCTGTAGACCCCCCTCATGATCATAGAAGGGTAATAGATGATGCTATGATCCCTATAGGTTGGCGCAGCGGTTAAGCTATTGACTGCTGCGCTGCGTGCCGCGGGTTCGATCCCCACACGGAACAAATATTTGTATGAACTACAAGTAGCTGTTCCTGGTCTGGATGTTTGTGTATGTGAGTTTATATGTTTGTAAACGCACCCACAGATACAGGAGAAATTCCTAGTGCGGGGCAACTTTAAAAAAAAAAAAAAAGTGACCAACAATTCATACTTTTCTTATTGTTCGTATTAATTATTCCCTCTCTAGGCCATCAGGGCGACGCCCTTGGGCATATAATCTAAAAACTATCTAGGATTATTTTTATCATACCCACGTGTTATATTATAAAATGAAATCTCTTCCAGATATGGCTTATACAAGGTCTCAGTGAAGACTACAGACCAGATTGAGCTGGTCAACCACCTTAGCCATCACCTAGACCTTGATGTCTGGTCCCATGCAGTGCCCGGTCATGATGGACAGGTTCTGGTGCCTGTCGAGAAGAAGACGCTGTTTCAAAATGAACTCAAAGCCGCTGGCGTAGAGTTCAATATTGAAACTGATAATATTAAGGAGTAAGTAAGCAACCAAATAACTCCCAACATCCAATTGCATATCCCATCATCCATTTCAGTCTACTTAAATCATACTGAAGGATGTTGTTAATCCATTTCTTCGTATGTCCGTAAAATGTATCTGCTTAATAAGGCGAATAACGCAATGTATATTACTGAACTGTCAAAGTAAAAATCATTTCTACTGTTAGTTACTAGAGTTACTGTGAAATTACCCCCGGTAGGATAGTGGAGGATGTTTTCATTTAGTGTACATACAGGCAGCACGGTTGGCGCAGTGGTTAAGCCATTGAGTAATGCGCTGCGTGTCGCGGGTTCTATCCCACATGGAACCAATATTTGTATGACTACAATTAGTTGTTCCGGGTCTGGCTGTTTATGTATGTGAGTTTATATGTGTGTAAATGCACCCACGATACACAGAAGAAATTCCTAGTGTGGGCCAACATAAAAAAATGTGTGCGTGTACTAGTGTACACACGTAAGAAGTGAAACTTCTTAGAAAAAGAAATTTTGTCAGAATTTTGAAATTCCCAGCCGTTTCCGAGATAGAGGATGATTTTAGGTAGGGATATGGGGAAGGACTTCGAGGTGGGTAAATATAGTAAACAACAATTGCACGCGCCAGCACCAGGTGAGTCAGTGCGGAATGCGAAATGTGGAATGCGGGATGCGGAATCCCCCGGGGCCAGAATGTTGGGCTCTTCCTCCCGATTCCGAAGAGCCCAAACTCGGCTAGTCTAGGACCTCTGGATCCCGAGATAGGCCGCGGGGGGGTGAGGTGGCCTGAGGAGCAAGTTGGGGGGGGTAAGGGAGTGTAGAGGAGAGGGGTGGGGAGGCTAGGTTGAGTCTAGGGGGAGGGGTAGGTGAGGGGGGGTTATCTAAGTGTTGGGAGGATCCTGTCCACCAGGGGTCACAACATGAGGGGAGAGTGGGAGGGGACAGGACACTGGAATCTCGGAATGTATGTGCTATATGGGTATTGGGGGTCAGGTACTATGGGGTCAAAATGGGGGTCTAGGGGGGTATAGGTTCCGGTTGGACGGGGAGTTACTAAGGGGGGGGGGGGGGGTAATTTTGTCAGAATTTTGAAATTCCCAGCCGTTTCCGAGATATCCGGGATTTTAGGTAGGGATATGGGGAAGGACTTCGAGGTGGGTAAATATAGTAAAAAAATTAATAAAAAGATGGCGCGTAACGGAAAAATGTGACGGTAAATTTTTTCCAACGCCGATAAAGAAGTTTCACTTCAAAAAATATATCAACAGAAAAATTATTTTCTTTTGGCAATTTAAGTTTTTAACCGACTTCAAAAAAGGAGGAGGTTCACAATTTGTCGCAATGTTTTTTTATTTATGTTCACTGATTACTGTAAGACGCCTGGACCTGTTTGCGAAATTCTTATTTTATTTGAGAGGGTTGTCCCATAGTCACCAAGTTAGGATCTGATGATGAAAGACTAGAGAAATTAAGAAAACTTTCAAAATTTTTAGGGGTAACTTGTGCATTTCTAGGTATTTTTATTAAGTAAAGCACTACAATTTACTAATGATCTGGAGTAGATCTGATGATGGAGTAGATATGAAGCCGGGAGACAGTTGAGGGAACTCCTCGAGAATTCATAGCAGCTACCTTGTGTTTGAGCTAGATTAATTTGTATTAATAAGAACTTTACACTTAGATGGGTTTTAATTGTCATTAGGTTAGGGCTCTGATGATGAATACAAAGGCCACTTCAGGGAACTCCTCAACGGTTTACAGTAGTTCCCTTGTGTCTGCATTTAATTAATATATATTGATGAGCGATTTTCACCCATATGGATTACTAAGAAAATCTGCAGTAGATTTGATGACGAAGACCATAGACAGACGAGGGAACTCCTCAACGATCCACAGCAGCCACCTTGCGTTTGTGCTTGATTAGAACTTTGCACATATGTGGGTTAAAATGAAGGTCTGTCAGTTGTGTCCGTAAATCTGATGATGAAGACCAACAGGAGTCGAAGAAACTCCTCAAAAACTTACAGCATTGAAGTTTAGCACTGAAGAACCAGTACCTACATGTCATGCTTAAGCAACAATCAATTATAATCAAGAAACTGAATTTAAGTTGCGTAATCGCGTCATGTCTAGCATTGTTTATACATTCATTTTGACCTCGTAGGAATTTTATAGAAATAGGTTCAGTGGTTTTGTTTTTAAACCAAAATTACGGGTAAAAATGACATTATTCAAAATTACGTCGTTTGCTTACAGGCCTTTTCCCAACTATATTACTTAAACAAAATAAAAAAAAAACAACCGTCTTTCAGAAAACACTACAAAGTGAAAAATAACTAATTTCCGAAGTCGGGTATGTCTTTGGTATTAGTATAATCGCTTTTGGAAACAAAAAAAGGTATTGTAGTACGAGATCAAAATTAAAGTATGAGCAATGCTAGACATGACGCGATTACGCAATTTAAATTCATTTACTTGATTTTAATTGATTGTTGCATAAGCGTGACGAGTTGGCAGTGTTTGTCCTATATTAACGTCAATGCTGTAAATTATTGAGGAATTCCCTCGACTGCCAATGGCCTTCATCATCAGAATTACTACAGACCATCATTTTAACCCATATAGGTGCAAAGTTCTCAGCAATATAAATGAATTAAGTCCAAACACAAGGTACCTACTGTTAACCGTTGAAGAGTTCCCTGAACTGGCCTTCGTTTTCATCACCAGAGCCTTCATGACAGTCATAACTCATCTTTATGTAAAGTTCTTATCAATACAAATTAATCAAGCACAAAGTCAAGGTAGCTGCTGTGAATCATTGAAGAGTTCCCTTGACTGTCTAGTGTCTTCATCATCAGATCAACTGGAGACCTTCATTTTAACCCACATAGGTGTAAAGTCTTCATCAATATAAATGAATTAAGTCCAAAAATAAAGTAGCTACTGTAAACCTATGAGGAATTCCTGGAACTGGCCTTTGTTTTCATCATCAGAGCCTTAATGACAGTCACAACTCATCTTGGTGTAATCTTATTAATACAAATTAATCAAGCACAAACTCAAGGTAACTGCTATGAATCGTTGAGGACTTCCTTCGACTGTCTCCCGGCTCCGTCATCAGCTACACCAGACCTTTATGAAATTGTAGTTCTTTGAAATATTTAATGAAGATACTTAGAAATGCACTAGTCGCCCCTACGATTCTTGGAAGTTCCTCTTGATTTCTCTAGTCTTCCATCATCAGATCCTGACTTGGTGACTATGGGACCGATTCGAAAGTTTACCTTTTCAAACAAAAAAAGAATTTAGCAAATCGGTCCAGGTGTCTGAGATTAATATCTAATATTAATAAAGTGAACATACATAAAAAACGAAACGGCTGCTTAACCAATCGCTTCGCGCCCTTGGCAAATGCTGAGGGGATTCCCTCGGGGCCAAAAGGTCGGGCTCCTCCTCCTGATTCAGGGGACCCCAAACTCGGGTAGTCCACGACCTCTGGTTCCCGAGATAATCCACGGGGAGGTGAGGTAACTAAAGAGGGTCGGGGGGGGGGGGAGGTTTCGTGGGGATGGGGGGAGGGGGTTAGTGGATTCCCTTGGGGCCAAAAGGTCGGGCTCTTCCTCCTGAATCAGGGGACCCCAAACTCGGGTAGTCCACGACCTCTGGTTCCCGAGATAATCCACGGGGGGATGAGGTAATCAATGAGGGGGGTCGGGGGGGGGTGTAGTTTCGTGGGAATATTAAGGGGTGAGGGAGGGGGGAGTAAGGGAGGGGGGGATACAGGAGGGACTGTGAAGTAGGCGGTACCAAATTTTATGTTAACTGACCCCCTTAATGGTTGTCAGTCAACATAAAATTTAATGTATAGTGTTAAGTGTAAATAATAAATAAATAAATAAGTGTACCCGTGTAATTTAAAAAAAAAAAAAAAAATTGCATAGATCTTCTATTTTTATTGAAAAAAAAAAAAAAACTCGTTGTAGACCTTGTAGTACCAAGCTCGCGCCACGGGCGCCTCTGTGCTTATATCCCCCACTTAACTTCCGTTCGCCTTGCCCGATCATTTTTCGTAACGCTTTCGCCAGCTTACTCCCCAAGTCAAGCGTGCCTAAAGAAGTTTCACTTCAAAAAAATACACTTAAAGTATCTCAAACCTCGTTTATCCCATCTTCTTCTTCTTTAACCTATAGAGGTCCACTGCTGGCCAAAGGCCTACCCCAAGGCTTTCCACGATGACCGGTTTTGTGCTGCCCGCATCCATCGGCTTTCCGCGTCCCTCACCAGGCCATCGGTCCACCTTGGTTGGGGGGCCTCCTTACATCCCATAGCACCCTTTAATTACAAATTATAAATGAATTTTTTCTTTCCTAATAAAAATTACTGTCTTCAGACTCCTTGATTTGGAAGATGAGCTGCATTCTGCGGCATCGGCAGTGAAGGCCGACAACGGCTCGCTTTCCTTCGACCGGGTCTACACTTACGAAGAGGTGAGTTTCTAGTACTGTGAACAGACGGCAGAGAGACATTTACACACACACCGATCGCTTTTTTTGAGCGGAAAGGCGTGTCAGCCTTTACTGATTAAAACCCACCCGTGTTTCTTCACTTGCCTGTGCAGCGGCCAGGGCCACGGTTTCTTGTTTAACCAACCCGCATCCCTGACCCAGGAGGCAACGGTCTTCGTGGACCCCGTCACGATGTGCTGACATCTCTTTTACACGCCGTCGACTCGCCTTAGCTTTAGTCAATAAACATTCATAGAGGCAGAAATGTACAACATTACATTTTCGAGATGATTTCAAACAATTTACCCCTTTTTTTATTCATAAATGTTGGTTAACTATAAGCAACGTTTATGAATAGAAGGGTTTATTTATTTTATTTTTAATAATTATAAACTAGCGCTTGACCACAATCCCGCCTGATGGTAAGCAGTGATGCGATCGTTGATGGTAAAGCGTGCTAGTTTATTAAGAACCTATTCACTCAAATTGAGCGAATAGGAAGGAAGACGGCAGTTGTGCGAGGTGATGCAATGTTAAACCCAACAACACGACCAACGATGCAGCGCCAAAGGGAGATTGATCTGAAGACCCTCCACGACCAAACTCCCAACACATCAACATTTAGCGCATCGTACCCGGCACACATCGCAACACAACTGCTCAGACCCGTCCTCCGTACGGCTTCGCCAGACATCATGCCGGGCCACGACTTTACTTTCTTTTCCTTTTTTCAAGTTAAATTTGTTATAAGTTGATAATGCGTCTGTGTTTTTCAGGTGGACTCTTTCCTAGACTCGCTGGCGGAACTGTACCCTGACACAGTGACGCTAGTTAATGCTGGCAAGAGTTTTGAAGGCAGAGACATTAAATACATCAAAATATCCACATCCAATTTTCAGGTAAGGATTCAAGTCCTCAACTGTTGTATAGGAATACAAAATTATGCATAGACTAGAGAGATTCATCCTGGGGCTCTACTCTGCTATTTTTTATAAATTTGCCATTCCATTAGCATTGTTCTTAAAATTTGGTAATCTGCTAAATTCATAATAATCGAACAATTATCTCAGTCGTCTCGTAATGGAATGGTGATAGAATGACATTGCCGTATTGGCATTATTATAAAACCTGTTAGTAGATATGATTTTCTAAAAACTACTACTGAATTTTAACATTTATTAATATGGAGTGGGATATCAGTGATTGACCACTGGAAAGTTATAATGACCCCATTTTGTTAGTAGTTTTTTTTTTAATAATTATAAACTAGAGCTTGACTGCAATCCCGCCTGATGGTAAGCAGTGATGCAATCGTTGATGGTAAAGAGCACTACATTATTAAGCTCATTCACTTAAAAAAAAAAAACTTAGTGAATAGGAAGGAAGACGGCAGTTGAGCGAGGTGGTGCAATGTTAAACCCAACAATACGACCAACGATGCTGCGCCAAAGGGAGATTGATCTCTTCAGATCAATCTCCCTTTGGCGCAGCATTGGGAGTTGGGAGGTCGTGGAGGGTGTTCACCCTCCACGACCAAACTCCCAACACAACAACATTTGACGCATGGTACCCGGCACACATCGCAACACAACTGCTCAGACCCGTCCTCCGTACGGCTTCACCAGACATCATGCCAGAACACGACGAATCGCTTGGCGGCAAGACTTTGTCTGGTGGGTGGTAACTTTTGCCGGCAGCCGATGTTATGGCCTAACACCAAGAAAAGATTACGAAAATTACGTAGATTACGAAACTTGTCAAAATCGAACATTATGAGATCACTGATCGCCCATTTTGAGACTATTGTAATAGCAGACTAGGGCCCCTGGTCTAAACTCTATGATAACTGTAGGGATGGCTGCCTATTCTTCATAAAATATAATCACAGTAAACGCATCTTACCTTTGTAGATCGCCCTAATACTGCACCTGATAGTCATAGTGATACAATTCGTAATATTGCGCAATATAATTGATCGTCTAGGGGTCGCCTTAAATAACGAAAATTACCCCGCTGATGTCAGAAAATCAGATAGTTGAAGTGTGCGGTACGTTTGCACTCAAATTATATATATATTTTTTTAATAATTATAAACTAGTGCTTGACCGTCGATGCCTGCTGATGCCTGATGGTAAGCAGTGATACAATGGTTAATGGTAAAGAGCGCTAGTTATATCGTATCCGTCTTTATTTTACTGTGTGATAAAATAACAACAACATAAAAACAAGCAAAATGTAACCGTCATAATGATATCATCGTATCTTAATTAAAATCTAGGTAAAAGGTAAAATTGATCGGTTTATTAAAAAGATAACATAGCTTGATTAATTTCATCATAATCCGTATCACCTGGTAGATAATGTACGCAAAGTCTTGGTTTATCTATTAAGAATAGATAAATGAATAAAAAATATCGGATTTAATGGATATTAGGTAACAATAACATGTTACTACGTGTAAGTAATGCGTTTGACGTATACGCAATGCGTTGGAAGTGTATGCAATGCGTTTGACATGTTAAAATGCGTTTAGTATGTATGCAATAAATTTGACGTGTATGCAATAAGTTTGACGTGTATGTAATAAATTTGACGTGTATGCAATAAATGTGACGTGTATGCAATAAATTTGACGTGTATGCAATAAGTTTGACGTGTATGCAATAAGCTTGACGTGTATGCAATAAATTTGACGTGCATGCAATAAGTTTGACGTGTATGCAATAAATTTGACGTGTGTGTGACGTGATGTTTTAATTTCTGAATTGTTGTTTTTTTTTTCATAATGGACGCTCTCAGCGTACAATATCTTTCTGCATCGTTCTCACACGATTGATTTCAAAATGAATGATGTAATCAAATATTTGTATCAATAGCTTGATAATTTAAAAGAGTGTCCATGGAGTTTCTTGCCCGTTCTTCTCCATAGGTACCTACTCTTTGGAATGGGCGACTACCTTCACCTTACTGACTGACCGACCTTCTGACAATTCAAAAGTGCCTGTAACTGGTTTATTTGAAATAAATGCTTTGATTTTAATTTTTTGATCTTGATTTTGATTTTATGCAATAAGTTTGACGTGTATGCAATAAATTTGACGTGTATGCAATAAGTTTGACGTGTATGCGATCCGTCACTGTGACGCATTTTGAGTCTTAATGTACTCGATGATTGGGATATTGGGGACCACGATCCGAAATCATAACAATAAACTATCAAAACATAAATCGAAGAATACTAATTACCTCTAACTGCAATTGCAATGCTAATGTTAAATACACTACAGAAAAACTGTGCACGTTGTAAAAAAAAAAGCGTCCTGCTGCTCCCGTCCCGCCCCGG
The DNA here is from genome assembly GCA_037179545.1 of Sesamia inferens. NCBI lineage: Eukaryota > Metazoa > Arthropoda > Insecta > Lepidoptera > Noctuidae > Sesamia > Sesamia inferens. The sequence goes on along the minus strand of CM073935.1, from coordinate 5,120,657 downwards.
CCGGCCGGTGCCGCCATAAATGCGACGCCACTCAATTTTTTAATCTGTAATATCTTCGAAATTATTCATTTAAATCATCTGCTTTAAAGGGCGATGTAGATCTATATTAAATCAACAATATTGTTCAAGTATTCAATTGGATAAGGATTAATGCCATATTAGTTAAAATCGCTTCGAAATAGCCGATATTTGTCGTAAAAAGTAAATGACAAAAAATATTATTGTGGGATATCCATAAAAGATAGACATATACCATCGAGGATTTTTTTGTAGACCTTTTTAATATGTACAATATTTAGTACATTATTTTGATAAATCTCGTAAAGTTCAGCCTGCGTTTCACTGCAAACGCGAAAAAAATTTAATTATTTACTACATCACATTAGAAAAATCAAAAATAATGGTATTTCTCCACAATTTAATGGATGTTATTATACATATAAACCTTCCTCTTTAACCACTCTATCTATTAAAAATGCCGCATCAAAACCCGTTGCGCAGTATCAGTTTTAAAGATTTATTCATACAAAGGGACATAGGGAAAGAGACTTTCTTTTATAATGAGAGGGTAGGAGCGCTTTAGCTACAAGCATCTGGAGTGTTGTACGCCGCTTTTAAAAATTCCTTAATAATATAAACAACGTGTAATAACAATAATTATATACCAAAAACGTTAAACAAGTTATAAGCATTAAGTGTTAACGTTATCCACGAAAAACTCAAGTGTTTTGGAAAATATTAAACATTTGTGAATAGTGTTAAAAAAACTTGTCTACAAACAATAGTAATAAAACAAGCTTAAGTGAAGTAACAGTGCAAAAATAAGTGACTAACAGTGCATAATAAGTGAAAAACTCTAAAATAATCCGTAATCTCCAAGAAAAAATTCCATTGGCATGATTTATACCTAATGAGTTTTTATTGTTTAAAAAGCTATTCCGCATTAAACAATCACCAATTTCAATCTCACTAGTAATAGTTCAGATAGTGAGGTAACTCAAGCAGTCGACTGTTACGCACGTTGTCTTACGTTCAAACCCCGCCGACTGGGTTACTTTTTGTATTTACACAGAATTGTTGACACGATTTATAATTTCTTACAATGAGTGACTTCTTCGGATATATCACTCAACGACGTCAGCGCCATCGCAGACATTCGGACACAAACACAAATGAAGATTTAAATATAACTACCGACTTGAATAATTGTACCAGTAGCAATAGCGTACCAGAAATGTCAGACGAAGAACAATGCGATGAAATTACCCAACTTCAAGCTAAAATTAAAGAATTAACATTGGGATTAGAGGCAGCACACGCAGAAGTGGAAAGTTTAAACTTAGAGAATACACAACTTAAAAAAACCATTGAGGAATTAACAAAGAAGAAAAATATCTACAAAAAAATTACAAGTGATATAGTTAGTGAGAACAGTAAATCTCCAGTAACTAACAAGAAAAGTAATCAAAAAACTAAAATTACAAACAACACTCCACAGACAACACCAAAGATTGACAAAACTAAAACTATCTGTTTGCCCACTCAGACTGTTGACAAATCAACACAATATGATACCCACTTAATGACGAGCCTGAAAAGCGATAAAAACTTAGATAAAAAAGAAACAAGAAAAAATATGTGTATTTTAAGCAATAACAAAAGGAATAACATAAGTAATTTAATTGAGAACACTTTTAAAATGTATGATTACTGTCACTATTTATATCCAGGCGGAGATGTTCAACAAATGCTACAGGGCATTATTAATAAAATCAAAAACTTTAGCAAAAATGATTATTGTGTTATCATAATGGGAGAGATGGACTTCATACGGACTGGAAACTATCACGACATTATATATTTAATTAGAGAAACGGTCGGAAAAATCAAGAACACCAACGTAATAATTTGTCTTCCAACCTACAAATATGGCTATCATACATCTATATATAATGCAAGAATAGAAACTTTTAACAATCTCTTGTATCTGGACAACTTAACTCACGAATATGCCTACTTACTGGACTCTAATGCAGATTTAAAATGGGGCTATGATATGTTCTCTGCGCAACAAGGACACGTAAATGGAACAGGGATGAAGAATATTTTCTCCAATCTCCAGAGGATGGTTACTGAAATTGATGCTGACAATGATATAACAATATCTAATTCTTCTTCCTCAGATATTAGGGATTCAGGCATGTTTTTTCTATAATTATCTGATTATCATGCATCAAAACATCGCGGGACTCGTGAACAAGGCGGATCAACTAACACTGCACCTGCAAGAACTAGCCAAACAAAGAAATTGTGTAGACATAATTTGCGTCACGGAACACTTTATGGAGCGAGGACACGAGGAGCTCCTTTCAATACCTAATTATAAATTAGCCGCTTCATATACAAGAACTACAAAAAGAGGAGGAGCCGGTATTTTGGTAAAATTCGGTCACCAATATAAAGAACTTAGAAATATCGGTAAAATGTCTATTGAAGGCGTTGTCGAAGTTTGCGCAATTGAACTTATACAACATAACATAATCATTATTTGTATATACAGAGTACCTAAGTTAAACAATTTAGAAGTGTTCTATTCAAAATTAAATATTATTTTATCTACATACTGTTACAATTCGAACAAGAATGTAATTCTATGTGGCGATTTCAATATTAATATTTTAAAACAGGATAGAGTATCTCTCGAGTTTATTAGTTTCCTATTGAAGTACAATCTTTCTTTGGAAATTGGTCAACCAACTAGATTGCAAAGCAATACATGCATAGACAATTTTGCACATAATATTTCACGAAGATGTACCCATAATGTTCTTGATTTACATTTGTCAGATCATACAGCACAAACTTTAAAGCTTCCGGTGAAAAAGACATATTTAATTAAAACTTGGAATATAAAAGTGCGTGACTATAGTAGTGAAAACTTATTGAAATTCAAAGACTGTTTGAAATCAATTTCTTTCTCTGATGTCTATCTCAGTAAAGACCCTAATGTAGCATATAACAAGTTTTTCGAACTTTTTCAATTGTTTTATAATTTGTGTTTTCCAATTGTTTTAAGAAAAAGAAAACTAATAAAAAAACCAAACTGGCTAACACCTGGTATTAGAAGGTGTAGCCAAATAAAAAGACAGTTGTTATGGCACCATAGATTAAATCCATCTAATGTAAACGTGACTAAACTTCGAAACTATTCAAACAGACTTAAGAAAATAATAAAATTGACCCAATTAGCAAAAAATAACTATAAAATAAGAACAGCACATAATAAATCGATGATGACATGGAAAATAATAAATGAAAATAGAAGCAACTCTCCACCAGAGTATATAAAAGAAATAATTAATGACGGAGTTAAATACACTACACCCAAAGACATAGCAAACATGTTCAACGACTACTTCATAAGCCAAGCAGAAAAACTTTCCACTGTTTCTACACATCTGACCACTAACAATAGAATAGATTACTCATCGCACTCGATGTTTTTAGCCCCTATCTTACCACATGACGTAAATAAAATTATAAAAGATTTAAAAAATAAAAATAGTGTAGGTTACGACGATATTTCAACAAAGGTTTTAAAGTATGTTTCCGAAATAATATTACAGCCCCTCAGCTGCATAATTAATTTAAGTATTGAATCTGGAACGTACCCTGATAAACTTAAACCTACTATCATAAAACCATTATTTAAAAAGGACGATGAGAGAGACATTAAAAATTACAGGCCAATAGCTCTTATTCCGGTAATATCCAAGATATTCGAAAAATGGATGTATAGATCTATAGAAGCATTCCTCGATAGAAATAAGATACTTGTAAAGGAACAAAAAGGTTTTAGGAAAGACCATTCAATCAATATGGCAATATATGACTTTCTTAATGATATAATTCCTAACATGAATGAAAGAATCCCTATTTCAGCAATATACATGGATATGACAAAGGCATTTGACTTGGTCAACCATGATATACTGCTGAGCAAGTTAAACGCGTATGGGATTAGGGGTAATGTCTTATCACTTATAAATTCCTATCTAAAAAATAGAACACAACACACCGAAATAAGTCGAATTTGTAAATCAAACAAAACAGTTGTAAAATACATATCCAAAGAACGGAAAATATACTATGGTGTGCCCCAAGGCAGTGTGCTAGGGCCTTTGCTATTTCTTCTATATATAAATGACTTTCCTCAAAATATACCCTATCCTATGACATTGTTTGCCGACGACAGTACTATCATTGTTAAACTTGACAAAAATAATAATGACTTTGAAACTGAAATAACTAATGCATTGCAGCAAGCCGTTAGCTGGTTAGAACATAACAACTTAATTATAAATTTAAAGAAAACTAAAATTATGAACTTCCGTCAAAGAGTAACCAATTCGAAATTAAACGTAAGCTTTAATAATGAAAAAATTGAAGAAGTTGAGAATACAATTTTTTTAGGCCTAACTATTGACAATCAACTTAATTGGAAACAACACACTTCAATATTAATTAAAAAAATTAGTAAGTTTGCTTTTGCTTTGTTTAAACTGAAGAAAGTAGTAAATCAAACTGCGGCAGTAACTGCATACTATGGATATGTCGATTCACTACTGCGCTACGGAGTCATGTTTTGGGGTAATTCCTGCAATAAAGATATGGTGTTCAAATCACAAAAAAGATGCATCAGGGCTATTACTGGTATAAAAATAACCGACAGCTGTAAGCCTTGTTTTGTTTTGTTAAAAATAATGACTTTGCCTTGTTTGTATATATTTGAGACTGCTATATTTGTTAAAAAGAACATTCATCTATTTAGAAAAGCATCTGAAAGTCGCTATAAAATGATCAGAGAAAAACACAGACATGAACTATGCGGTAGACCTTCAAAGACCGCCTTGATGGACAAAAGCATACTTTGTATGGCCCCAAAAATATTTAATAAATTACCAAATGGGATTAAGGACCTAAAAAATATTATTCAATTTAAAAACAAATTAAGACGTCTATTATTGGAGAAATGCTATTATACAATTCAGGAGTTTCTTAATGATAAATTGTAAATTATTTGACATTGATACTCATTTAATTTTGACATTATACTATTGCTTTGACATAATGAACTTGACATTGCCACCTATTTAATTCTGAAATTGTATTATATAAGTTATTTAACATCTATTTAATTTTGACATTGCACTGTATTTTGACATTGTAAGTTATTTGACATTAATATTTATAAACATTTGACATAGCATTATATTCCAAATTCATTACATTATTCATCATTTTAATATATTGATAATCCTTTTTATGATTTTAAGTGCTGTTAAATAGTGTATGCCTTTATGGTAGATTTTTCGAGGAACTGATGTATTAGATATTAAGATCACATTGTAAAATGTACTTACCAAAAATCACACTAATAAATGAATTGAATTGAATTGAATTGAATTGAATTGAATAATATGTAGCGATGAAGGCAATATTTACATTAAACTTTGTTTTACTTTTTAATAATTTTTTTTTCATTCTTTCTATTATACTACATATATTATGGGCCTCAGAAGAAAGCATAAGGTCGCACAGAGAGCTATGGAGAGGGCTATGCTAAGTGTTTCTCCATGTGATCGAAACAGGAATGAGGAGATTCGTAGAAGACCGAGAGTCGCACAGTCTTTTTGGAAAATCTTGGGGGAGGCCTATGTCCAGCAGTGGACTTCCTGTGGCTGACGTGATAATGATTATACATATATTATTAGCCAAAATTTAAAATGACAATATGTACAAGTGAAAAAAGGAGCAAAATAATTATAGGGCATCACAAAAATGACAACAGGAACACTGTCCCGTTGGCAGACAGCATTGTCACGTTGTAAGGCGGTGCTAATTCTTTGGCAAACAATCAGACCGGTCCTCTACACACTTGAAGAGTTGACTCACCGCTTGGTATGATATCTCGAATCACCAAATGAGCACTCAGACCCCATGGCCCTAATGTTCCAAAACCCCAAACGTACCTCTGACTTTTTAGAAGCGAGATCTTTAATAGTTTTTAATTCTTCCCCAGGATAACTCAAAACCTATAGTCTTCATGGAATCTCTCCTCCACGCTCGTGAATGGATCACCTTACCAGTTACTCTCTACGCCATCCACAAGCTGGTGATTGACATCACCGAGCAAGACCTGCTGCAGAACATCGATTGGATCATCCTGCCTATTGCCAACCCTGATGGATACGTTCATACCCATGGAGAGGTAAGGAATTGCGTGTCCACTTGGATGCTGCATACCCAAGTGTCCTACTATATGAGTTTCATAAAAACATACATAATCAGCCTGTAATTTTCCCACTGTTGGGACACAGGCTTTTGAGAGGGAGTGGGCCGTAATCTACCGTGCTGGCCCAGTGCCAGTCGGAAGATGTCACATGTCGTCTGGTTTGGATCGATCGGTTCGGGATCAGTTCGGGATCGGTACGGTTCGTCAGGATCGGTTATGGACCGGTACGGTTCGTGGGGATCAGTTCAAGATCGGTACGGTTCGTTAGGATCGGTACGGTTTGTCGGTCCGTTCGGATCATGTTGGGCTCATCAATTTAGAAGTATGAGGAACAGGGAGCAAAGTTCACTAATCCGCCCACCGTTTGATGTCGTGACGTTGTATGCGTGCTAGTTGTACGGTAAACTCTGTTTGCGTGATTCAGAATTTGCGAGATGCCAATATGACGCGTTGTTCGCACGTGGTTTTGTAGGTACCGCTACAATAGTTACTAAATAATCAATTTGTGGTCGCAACAAATATGGAAAATTTCCCTCCGGTTTTTATTTGAAAAATTAAATGACGCCTGAAACTCACACGTCTGATATTAAATTACTGATCAATTATGTGACCGCGACTGGTATGCTGCCAAATTTTTGGGGTCAGAAGATAAAATATGTGATCAGTTCGGGGAGGATTATTTTCTGCTCAGTGATTTTTGCCGAGGGTAACGCAGTTGTAGTTTATTGATTTCAGGAGGTGGTTAGTAACAGCTGTAGTTAACGTCTGAAACTGAAAATTCCTATTCAGTTTTTAGTTAGATAATCATTGTCATTGCTTTTGTTACCGTTTGTTAAAAAAAGGCCGTCGAGGGACTGACCGAAAGGATTGAAAATACAGAAACTAATTTTTCTTCTTCTTTTTCAGCCTGGTCCACTGCTGGACGTAGGCCCCCTAAGGTTTTCCATTAATGGGAGTCCCACCCATTAAAACTCATCATCATCATCATCATTTCAGCCGAAAGACGTCCACTGCTGGACATAGGCCTCCCCCAAGGTTCTCCACGTTGACCGGTCCTGCGCCTCCCGCATCCAGCGGTTTCCCGCGACCTTCACCAGGTCGTCGGTCCACGTTGTCGGGGGCCTACCCACGCTACGTCTTCCGGTGCGTGGTCGCCACTCGAGAACCCGTCGGCCCCATCGGGCATCGGTCCTACGGGCAATGTCCAGCCCATTGCCACTTCAGTGTTGCAATTCTTCGGGCTATGTCGGTTACTCTCGTTCTTCTGCAGATCTCCTCATTCCTGATTCGATCGCGCAGTGAAACCCCAAGCATAGCCCTCTCCATTGCCCTTTGAGTGACTTTGAGCCTTCTTATAAGGCCCATTGTTAGCGACCACGTCTCAATTCCATAAGTCGTCACTGGCAACACACACTGGTCGAAGACTTTCGTCTTGAGACGCTACGGTATTTCGGACGAGAAGATTCTACGTAGCTTCCCGAAAGCAGCCCAGCCGAGTTGGATTCGACGATTGACCTCTTTCTCGAAGTTGGATTAAATTAAAACTAAAAGATGATAAATTACCGAAAGATAAAATAAAGATATAATATAAAAGTGTGAGAGGAATAATAGCGAGAACTGGTATGAAAGGGTATAGTTATAAAAAAGGCTCCAATAACGTTGGAGGTAGCTAGTATTAAAAAAAAAAAGGTTTTCCATTACATTGTGGGGAGTTGCCATTGACAGCCTCCGTGGCGTAGCGGTAGCAAACGCGGCCGCTGCGCAAGGAGGCGCGGGTTCGATCCCCGCGCAGTGCAAATATTTGTATGCATGAATATGAATATTTGCTCTGGTCTGGTCGTGCCTCGGATAGCACGCTAAGCCGTTGATCCCGGTTGCCATACGAACATCTAGTGGCAGTCGTTACGGGTTGTTGGAGCCCTCAAAAGTCCAACAGCCTCCAACAGTCCTAGCTGCAATGCTTCGATATCGCCTTCGCGTTGCGGAGGTCAGACGACAGTCGCTTCACAGAAAATGTTGAAGTTTCGTCCGTTGAGTCCAAAATCAGCAGTTAGACTGGTAAAGCGGACCCCAGCCTCCAGAGCTAGAAAAAGGCTTCGGATTCGACTGGGATTGCCTAGCCTTTTCCCATCTATGTTAAGGTTGGCTTCCAGTCTAACCGGATTCAACTGAATATCACTATTTTAAATGGAGTGAGTGGAAAGACTGGTGGTCAGACTTCCGGACTTCTGACGTCCCGTAACGACTGTCAAAGATCCAGAGACGACAGCCGGGACCAACAGCTTAGCTTAGCAGCTTGTCCAGCTATGCACACGTGTCTAGTACTACGATCTACCGTCAGTTGTGTTTCGCGCCCAGCGTATCCACGCTGCAAGAATATAATTGTATTTGGGAAAAAATATAACATGGTGTTAAAATTATTGGAATCGATTCAGTTGCTTATTCAGTAGGCCTAGTATAGTTTATAATACAAAACTCGATCGTCGATAACGAGCGCGTTTGGCGCTCTCATTGGTTGAGAGTTCTTACGACCTTGAAGCGGGCCAATCGCTGAGTCAAACGCGCTCGAAATCGACGAACGAGTTTCGTAATGAAAACTTATACTAGGCCTACTGAATAAACAATATTCAGGTTTCGTATATTTTTTCCACGGCTAGAGTACCGGTCTTTTCTGTTAGAGGTACTAGGCTGTAATCTACGACGCAGGCTCAGTGCGCATTGGAAGAAGACATATCTTAGAACAAAATTTCTAGGACTTATCCATTTCCTTCACGATGATTTCCTGCACCGTTTCGAGAGCAAGTGGTGTTGAAATAGTAAACATGAATTAAAAGGTCTGCCTCGGTTCAAACCCACGTCCTTATTTCTTTGTTGTCAAGGGAGAAATCTGCAAAAGGCATGCTCTTCCCAGACCTCTGGAGACCGAAGTCCTGTAGTGTGGGACTTACACTCATAAAAAGCCAGACAAAGTATTACAATTTAGTGTTAAATAAAAAAAGTTTTCTTTACTAACAAAAGTAGTTTTTGTTTAAGATATATGGAATCAGAATGACACAATTAGACTTGGGACTAAGTGCTTTAAAGTTAAAAAGCAGTTATGCTTTTTACTTATTTCAAAAAGCAGCTTTTGTTAACTGCTTATTCGAATAATTGTTTATAAACTTTGAAAGCAATTTCTAGTGCAAAAAGTATATGTTAATGATTGCTGTTTGCTATTTTATTTATGTTTTTTTTTATTAAACACGAATGACATTTGCTAAATGTCTAATTGAAATAAAAAAAACGAGTGTTCTTATGACCACACGACTGAAGTGAAACTTCTTTCGCTCCATCTGTATGTATATATATATACAGTATCTTAAGAAAACCCTGTCCGACCCGTGAAGGTGTTGTGAGGTATCGATAACTGATTCTACTAATGGATACAAAACCGGGATAAACTTAAAAAAAATATCCCCCTAAAAAGATAAATATTATTTCGCAAAAAGAGGTAACTTAATAAATGTGCGATAAGCACCCTTCCGCGGGCGACGGGCGGCAGGGCACGCGGCACGCGGCACGTGGTCGCATCGCTATTCGCTCATAATAATACCGGTGTTGTCACTTTTTTAAAAATTACCAAATTTCGGGGAAGTTGGAATTAATTCGCGGGAAAAAAAGATTATTTCAAAATTCATTTGTATTAGTGCTATGATGATTACGTAAAATTTTATATTATATTTGGTCATGTGTTTACCTAACCTTTATTATCCTTATGGGTCGGACAGGGTTTTCTTAACATACTGTATATGTGTGTACAATATATACATGTATACACGTATACATATATTAATTTTCTATAAATATTTAAATTTATTTCATGGTTTCATTGGTAAATTAATATTTTTGCATAGATCTTCTATTTTTATTGAAAAAAAAAATCCCTCGGGGCCAAAAGGTCGGGCTCTTCCTCCTGAATCAGGGGACCCCAAACTCGGCTAGTCCACGACCTCTGGTTCCCGAGATAATCCACGGGGGGGTGAGGTAACTAAAGGGGGGTCGGTGGGGGGGGGGGGAAGATAAGTTTCGTGGGGTTGCGGGAGGAGAGGGGGGGAGTGGAATCCCTCGGGGCCAAAAGGTCGGGCTCCTCCTCCTGATTCAGGGGACCCCAAACTCGGGTAGTCCACGACCTCTGGTTCCCGAGATAATCCACGGGGGGGTGAGGTAATCAATGAGGGGGGTCGGGGGGGGGGGGGTAGTTTCGTGGGTATATTAAGGGGTGAGGAGGGGGGAGTAAGGGGGGGGATACAGGAGGGACTGTGAAGTAGGCGGTACCAAATTTTATGTTAACTGACCCCCTTAATGGTTGTCAGTCAACATAAAATTTAATGTATAGTGTTTAGTGTAAATAAATAAATAAATAAGTGTATCCGTGTCTCAAAATTAAAAAAAAAAAAAATTGCATTGATCTTCTATTTTTATTGAAAAAAAACTCGTTGTAGACCTTGTAGTACCAAGCTCGCGCCACGGGCGCCTCTGTGCTTATATCCCCCACTTAACTTCCGTTCGCCTTGCCCGATCAATTTTCGTAACGCTTTCGCCAGCTTACTCCCCAAGTCAAGCGTGCGTAAAGAAGTTTCACTTCAATAAATGTTCCATAGAACAGTCCCCTAACTGCGATTGTTCAACTTGTTTCTGCCTTTTCAGTTTGTAATATTTTTATGTAGGCGGATTTTTTTGTTTATAAATAATATTGTTTTTTTACCAAAAAAATAGTCAGAGATAAAATTGACGTTTATATTCATTTTATTCTACTTTCAGTTCCGCCTTTGGCGTAAAAACCGCAGTACTAACTACGGCCCCCTCTGCGCCGGAGTAGACCTCAACAGGAACTTCGACATTTTTTGGTCTGAAGCCTCAAGCAACCTCGTCTGTAGCGATACCTTCCACGGAGCTGCCCCCTTCTCGGAACCTGAGACCGCTATCATCAAGGGAATCTTTGATCAGTACAGTAACCGTATCGAACTGTATTTGGACATCCACAGTTTTGGGAGCATGATCTTATATGGATATGGAACTGGGGACCTCCCTCCAAGTGCCCTTATGCTGCATTTGTTAGGAGTCCAAATGGCACAATCGATTGATGCTGTCAAAATGAGCTGGAATAAGGATTATGTAGTCGGGAATGTTGCCTTAGTTTTGTCGTACACGGCTTCTGGCAGCGCTGGTGATTATGCAATGGCTGTTGGTATACCTTACTCCTATACTTTCGAATTACCAGGACATAGGTTCGGCGTTGGTGGTTTCGGGTTCTTTGTTGACCCTGCTTTCATTGAACAGGCTGGATTTGAGACCTGGGAAGGTATTAAGACTGGTGCCAGATTTGTTGTAGATAATTACAAGAAGAAGCATCTATCATAAACATGTGCCTAGCGTTTTCCCAACTATTTTTGGGTCAGCTTCCAGTCTACCTGGATACCAGGATTTTGCATGGAGCGACTGCCTATCTGAATTTCATAACCCAGTTATTGGATAATACGATATCTAAGAAGAGGCATCAATAAATCACATGTATATTTTGTCTATCCCCCATCGTTTTATTTTGTATGTTAATAAATACTTACTATTGATTACAATGTTTTTTTTTTAATAATTATGAACTACTCATCATCATCATCATCATCACCAGCTTCTACGCCCACTACTGGACATAGGCCTCCCCCATGGCAAGGGCCCAAGGGCATCCTACGCTACGTTTGCCGAGACGCGGTCTCCACTCGAGGACTCGTTTACCCCAGCGGTTGTCGGTCGTGCGGCATATGTGACCAGCCCATTGCCACTTCAGCTTGCTAAGCCTCTCAGCTATGTTGGTGACTCTGGTCCTCTGTCGGATCACCTCATTTCTGATGCGGTTCTTCAGAGAGACGCCCAACATAGCCCGCTCCAACGCTCGCTGAGCGGCTTTAAACTTATGGATTAGTCTGACCGTTGTCCACGTCTCGGCTCCGTAAGTCATGACGGCTAGGACGAGATTTGAAGACTAAAATCTTCAACCAGTGGTTGAAGAATTTAGTCTTCGGTATTATATTCTTCGGTGTTCTGTATAATCTGCCTCACTGTGTGTATGTGGTCTATGGTACTAAATCCTCCTCGAAACCCGGCCTGCTCAGGCGGCTGGAATTCGTCGAGTCTGCGCGCTAGTCGGTTTGTGATCACTCTCGAAAACAGCTTGTAGACATGGCTCAAAAGCGAAATGGGTCTATAGTTTTTCAGTATTTTACTTTTATCACCTTTCTTGAAAAACAAAAACACTAAGCTTTTGTTCCATGCCTTAGGAGTTCTCCCCGAAAAAAGAGCAGTATTAAATATACGCTCAAGCTCTTTTAGCACAGGCGCACCTGCAGCTTTCAAGAACTACGAGGTAATCACGTCTTCTCCCGGGGCCTTCCCATTTTTAAGCTGTCTAAGAGTCACCACCATCTCGGCTAGGCTGATCTCAGGGAGGTCTTCGGTGTAGCGCCGTGTGAGAGTGGCTCTGGAATCTTCGGTGCGAGGAACTAGTTTAGGCCCTTGCGAGGTATACAGCTGACTATAGAAGGTTTCAACTTCCGCAAGTACCTCCAGCTTCAAAGTAACGACTCTTCCATCCGATATCGTCAGGTTCGTCAGATGGCTCCTCTTAAGCTTTTGTACGAAGACTTTCGACCCCCGGTTTAGCTCTATCGCTTTCTCTATGGAGCGTGTGTTGAAGCTCCGGAGGTCTCACCTTAGCGCTTTTGAGATGTTCTTATTGAGGGCCCTGAGTTCTGACGAGGTTGATGGTGGGTTTTCTAGTCGATCCTTCATAAGCCGAAGAGTCTTCTGCGAAAGTTTAGACCTTCGGCCTTGGCGCCTTCTTCTCGCAAGATTCCAACTACTCGATCGAGGTCCTGGTTAATGTCAACGTCGACTGTGGTATCCAAGGCTGCGAATCGGTTCTTCAGTTTTAGCTGGAACGCTTCAGATCGAGCAATGGTTCGGTTCAAGTTGGGCCGGAGCGTGGACTTCATCAGACGGAGACGTTCAAGCTTGTAGTTGATATTCAGAGTGCCTCGAACTAATCGGTGATCACTTCCGGTTTTAAACCTGTTGATCACAGAGACATCTCTGAATATCCGCCTTTTGTCCGTTATGATGAAGTCGATCTCATTTTTTGTCATAGAATCGGGGCTCTGCTACGTCCACTTTCGCTGGAGCCGTTTTTTGAAGAACGAATCCATCAAGAAAAGACCCTTTTTTTCAAGAAAGTCGATGAGCATTTACCTCCGAAACCATGTGATCCTACTACCGATTCGCCGCAAGTCTGTACTCCCACTTTAGCGTTGAAATCTCCCATAACAACGTTGAAGTGCGCCTTTGTTGTGTTGTGCAAGGCTTTGTATATGTCCTCATACATATCTTCTACTTCCTCATCCGAGTGTATCGACGTTGGTGCGTACACTTGTGTTACCTTCAGGGTATACCTTTTGGTTACTTAAGCACAAGGTACGCTACCCTCGTCGACACACTTGAGATATCGACAACGTTGTCACAGATAGATTTGTTGACCAGAAATCCTATACCTCCCTGTGATGGCTGACCCTCCCTGAAATACATAAGATGGCCTGAGTTCAATGTGACCGTATCTTCCCCCTCTCTTCGGATTTCGGACAATCCCAGGATATGCCAGCTTATTACTTCAGTTCCTCCTCTAACTGCTCGAGGTGAGCATCGAGCCCTAGCGTGCGGCCGTTAAGTGTTGGCTGGCTCAGTTGGTCTTGGGTTTGGCGGCCTGCCGTAACCCGGGGATTCCTAGCACCCCCTGCACTGACGTTACCATGGCTGCCGCCTTGGCCAGGGATATCAAGGCCGCCGGGAACTGGGGGCCATCGATTCGTTGTGCCTGTCATGAAATGTAACGGCCTACTTCTATCACGCTGGCCAGATGGGTTGGTAGAGGGTTTTGTTTCGAGTTTTCCTTCTCTCGCATAGATGTTAGGTGCATAAGTGCCTCTTAGTCGCCACCTACGACATCCCGGGCAAGTATTGGAGTGGTGACAAAATGTATTCTAAGGCCGTTACCACACGGCAAACTAGTCGGTTACCCAGGACTAGTGCTTGACCGCAATCCCGCCTGGTGGTAAGCAGTGACGCAGGGTAGTTGATGACGATGTCAGTCGTGGTGGCCTAGTGGTTAAAACACCAGCCTCTCAAGTATGAGTGTGCGGGTTCGATTCCAGGTCAGGCAAGAACCAATGTAACTTTTATTTAGTTATATGTATTTACTTTCTAAGTATATCTTGGACACCAATAACTGATTACAAGGTGAAGGAAAACATCTTGAGGAAACCTGGATTTTAAGTCTGAAGTCGCCAACTCGCATTGAGCAAGCTTGGTGATTACGCTCAATCCTTCTTTGTATGAGAGGAGACCTGTGCCCAGCAGTGGGACGATAAAAAAAGGTTAATGATGATGATGATGTCAGGAACCTCCCTAAAAAACAATGTGTTATTAAATTATTGCTTATTATGACAGTAGATTGTTCTGAATTAAAAAAAAAAATGCTATATAGTCGTTACTGATTCGATTTCTGTCATTTTTCATTTCGGTAATTACCGTATGTTTGTTTGGACTGTACATTGATGGTATAGTTACAGTAATTTGTTACTGTAACAAATTTATTGCAAATAAACCGAAATTAATTAACTTATTACTACGCTAGACCCTTGTCTGTGTGTGATATATTTGTAATGTGACCACAATTTTCTACCACAATCAGTGTAACTAATATATGTAATATGCAACAATATTTTATACTGCTACTAATGCACCTTATGTCAATAGCATAAGGTTCAATATTGCGTGACATGCCATACGTAATTTTTAATCCCAGTATCTTGAGACCTAGGCATTGTAGGGGTACGATCTGAAAATGCATTGCTAGGCCTTTTTTTTTTTTGTTGTGATGGAAATGATCAACTGACTTCTCCCGTTCTGGCCGGATCGGAAGGGTATGTCAGACTTTTACTGACTAAAGCCCACCCGTGTTTCTTCACTTGCCTGCGCGACGGCCAGGGCCGCGGTTTCTTTTTTAACCAACCCACAACCCTGACCCAAGGTGACCTATCAAGCAGTACAGGTTTCATCAATATTGACCACGAAGGGTTGACGTCGAAAGTGCTAGAATCATCGTTTCCTGTGAACCGCGAGTATTAAACAATGTAATGGAATAGAATGTACTGAAAATCGAGTGTTCTTATTATTACTTCTAGATAGATCTGGAATATAGGATCAAGTTGCAAAGCGGTGTGACTGACGAATTAATACATAATTTCGATTCAGCCGATTCCCTTGCTGTTATCTCCAGCGACGCCCTAAGCCGAGGTTCGTACCCCACAGGGGATGCCCTTAGCGTGTTGTCGCTTAGTTTTTAAATGCCCCTGGCTGGAGGTTTTAAATTAATTTAAGGCAGCGACAATATAGTTCGGTTAAGTAGTCACAACCTCTCAAGGTCAACTACGAGATGCCAAATAAAAAAAAAGTCAGTCAGTCTGCATTTGATTATCGAAGCGAAACAAAATAATGATAAGTAAAAAGCGATAATTGAGAACATCTACAGCGACGACTGGAACGATCACTTCGGGGAAAATATATCAGCTGACTTCTGTGGTAATGGTGGTAGGCCATAACATCGGCCGCCGGCAGAAGTTACCACCCACCAGACAAAGCCTTGCCGCCAAGCGATTTGTCGTGTTCCGGCATGATGTCTGGTGAAGCCGTACGCAGGACGGGTCTGAGCAGTTGTGTTGCGATGAGTGCCGGGTACGATGCCCCAAATGATGTTGTGTTGGGAGTTTGGTCATGGAGGGTCTTCAGATCAATCTCCCTTTGGCGCAGCATCGTTGGTCGTGTTGTTGGGTTTAACATTGCATCACCTCGCTCAACTGCCGTCTTCCTTCCTATTCGCTCAGTTTTTCTGGGTGAATAGGATCTTAATAAACTAGCGCGCTTTACCAGCAACGATCGCATTACTGCTTACCATCAGGCGGGATTGCGGTCAAGCGCCAGTTTATAATTATTAAAAAAAAAAATTAGAAACACTTCGATGCGACGTAAGCTACGTTCTACTTGTCACTGCCTACTATCGACTGTACCATCGTTGTCAATAAACTTCGTAACCCTTAACCGACATTTTAATACCCCTAGCCCGGAACCATAGGAGTCTATGTATTATGATTTTAACATAATATTATAATTGGACTGTCTTGGTGGTGTGCGTTAATTCCGGAGCATGTTGTTTATCAGTAACATATTCATTATAGCCCTCGTCAAGTAATGAAACACCACCCACGGCTTCTTACGCATAAAATTAATAAATGAAACGAAGCACCGTCCTTAAAATAAAAGCTCCTAGCGAGAAAAGCGTATTGGTACATTAATTACTGAAATAATGGAAAGGTGTGTGGGAGTAGTCATAATATCTGTGTAATTTTCATACTTTAAAAGGTATATTTTCACACGAGGAAAGGTCGAAATTATTTACATTGATAATAGAACCGATTCCCACACTTAAGTAAATTTAAAATGAGTGCTTTATTTTCTTTCTATTTTATCAAAAAAGGACTGGAGATAAGTATCAGTTTAGTCCTATCAAATTAGTCCGCACCTGACGTGAATTGACGTAATTTTAGTGGCCATGTTTTTGATCACGTGATAACTGTCGATGGAGTTGGCAAATGGGATTGGCAAACATGCAGTGTTAGACAGAACATTTTGATTATAATTATGAGTTCTGTAAAAATTAAAAAAAAAAAAGACGTGTGGCACTCGGGGACTGCTGCGGTAAAGCTATTGCATAGCATTTTGTATCAATTTATGCAATTATAATTATTTATTTATTTTATTTATGCAGTATTTTTTTCTTTGATATTAATTCAAGTTACACTTTTTGAGCGTGGTGACCGGTAAGAAAACAAATTTTTCTTTTATTAAATAAATAAAAAGTTAATATTATTTAAAATATTTTTATTATTTTACAATACATGTGGGTTTTATTACCTTACAGTAGCTGTTGGTTATTCAGGAATATTTATCATTGAAACTATAGGTTTATGATAACTGAAATAAGAAACATAAGTTTGCGACTTAATATCCTCTAAATACCTAGAAAATACCGCGTCAATGGTGGTCCCATATTTTGTTGTGGACTTTTGTGGATCATTATTCATTTTCAAATTCAATGTTTTTGATAGAAAAGTTGTCCACCGCTCTGATTTTTTATCAGCGAAGTTAATGTTGAAATCGCCAGCCAAGATAAGTGGAAATTTATTACCATTTGTTTCAAGTATTTTCGAGCCACTCGAGTTACTCCAGTAAAGTGCGATGAATAAAATGCTCTACCTCGTCCAATTTTGGATTCGGAGAAATGTAAATTGCTACCATAACTATTTGTAGGCCATTTCTAAGTTTGCATAAGCACGCACAAATATCTCCAACAACTGAGCGCCTAACATTAACATCGCTAACGTGTGCAATATTTATTTCAATATTCGGAGTCATAATATTAGTAATATCATTTTTATTTTGGTAAATAGCTACCCCACCTTTTGAAACAGTATCTCGTTTGAACTGAACAATACAATTAAAATTAGGTATTTCAATTGGATTATCATGCGTCATGCAAGTTTCGGTAAGAAGTAACACATTTGTTTGTCTCGTAACTGAATCTTGTAAATCGTATTTATGACTATTTAGACTGGCAGTTGAAAGTCATTATTGAAATGCCATTTCTATTACTAATGAAATCTAATACACTTTGAGCAATCGTCTGAACACTATTTAAAGACAGTCTTTTGAATTCTTGCAACAATTGAAAAAACGGTCGCGTGAGCACTTTTTACTCTATAAAATCACGCGCTTTTATTTAGTAAACAACACTAGAAATAATTTAAAAGTCCAATGAAAAATTAGCATGACATTCATCTTAGCTTTTCCGTTAAAAAAAAAGCTATTTTATAAAAACACTACTAAATTAATTTGAATAAAAGTACTTAATAATTAATTATATGAAAAGTTTTTAAGGTAGCCATGACAACGTCGATGACGTCTATGACATATCTCTATAGAAGACCTATTTCAAAGAGGAAATTAATCGCAAGTTTAGCACATCGCGACTATCAGTAACATGGCAAGTGTGTAGGACTGAGTTCGCGCCCTGCAATATGCATGCTCTTTTTGAAAATCTATAAATTGTTTTCAAAAGATGTAGTCGCACGCACACAAACATACCGTGCCGAAGACTGCCGAACTGAAACGACGTTAGACGATGGGGAGCGTGAGGTTTTTTCGTTACGGAATTTCTGGATTCGGTCCCCGCGCTCAAGGCCCGCGATAGAAGCTATGCAATAGCTTAAAAAAGTTATTGTTTTTGACACAAACCGCATAAAATAGAATAGAATACTCTTTACTATGTACACCATATAGATTACAGAACATAAATATAAAGATTTTACAAATGTTGACACAATTGGCAGTCTGATCGGTAAGAGCGATCTTTTGCAGACAACCTTTGGATGGAATAACAAGGGGAAGGAGAGAGAAATAATGTAGGTGGTCCACAGTGTACTATTTACATAGATTATACAATAAATATGTACCTTAAGTGTAACATACTAGTTTAAATAAATATGTCACCTCGCTCAACTGCCGTCTTCCTTCCTATTCGCTCAATTTTTCTGAGTGACCTATTTACTCTTAATAAACTAGTGCGCTTTACCATCAACGACTGCGTCACTGCATACCATCAGGCGGGATTGCGGTCAAGCGCTAGTTTATAATTTTATAAAAAAAAAATGCATTGCGCTATTTACGTTGTTGAACAGACACATTTTCCTAACATATGAAGCAATGGACTAGCAATACGTTTCAAAATGATTCTAATAGACGCAATTAGAGTGGTGATTGTCGGAATTTTGGGCGGACCTGTATCAATAGGCAAAGATCTACGAATAACAGCCAGGACCAACGCCTTAACGTACAGAAAACAGCAAATCAAACTATTACAATCTGTCAGATTTCTTTATTAGATTTTTAACTTTATCTCTGAAGCATTAAAGCTCAAGATTGATTGGGAATATACGACAGTTTCGGGTAGCTTCGCCTGCTGCGTCCGTACTTCACGAGACACGGAGAGGTCTTGGTGAATAAAGACGATTCAACCACGGATCAACCGCAGCAAAGTGTGATTGCAATTAGTAATTACTTATCCACGGGCCCTGAAGGTACCTTTTTATCAAATCTGAGTATTAATTATTATAATAATTTACTCATTATTTATAACGATAAGATAACCTAGCTTGTTATTCACTTATAATTTGATTTATCTTAGTACTCTGTACACCTGTGCTGTCAAAGAATGTTAAATGCTTTAAAAATGTTAATTTATTTATATCTCGTTACGGTGTTTTGTTATTTGGTGATTGCTAAAAATGAGGAGTATAAAGGGTAAGTTTTACTCTGTTTGGTGTGTTTCTATGGTTTTTTTTTTTTAATAATTATAAACTAGCGCTTGACCGCAATCCCGCCTGAGCAGTGATGTAATCATGTGTTCATGGTAAATAGCGCTAGTTTATTAAGAGCCTATTTACTCAAAAAAACTGAGTGAATAGGAAAAAAGATGGCAGTTAAGCGGGGTGATGCAATGCTAAAGCCAACAACACGACCAACGATGCTGCGCCAGAGGGAAATTGGTCTGGAGAGTCTCCACGACCAAACTCCCGACATAACAAAATTTGGCGCATCGTACCCAGCACACATCGCAACACAACTGCTCAGACCCGCCTGAAAGTCTCTTGAACAGGTGTGTATAGACCCAGCTTGTTTGATCTCCTCGTCTGCCCGATCACCATATCCGTGTACGGAGTGTGGAGAAAAAGTTACCACCCATCAGATTCCGTTCCACCAAAGTCTTGCCGCCAAGCGATTCGTCGTGTTCGGGCATGATGTCTGGTGAACTTGGGTAGAGCACCGCCGTGTCCTCGTAGCAGTGATCGGCGGCGATCTCTCGCGTCCGACCCTAGTCCAGGCCATGGTACGGAGCGAGAGTGCATGGCAGGCCGTTACCTCCTTCTGCGAAGCAGTGATGCTGGCAAAGGAGAAGACGGAGCGCGTGAGGCAGCGGGAATTCCAGCGCCCTCACGCCACTAGCCGCCGCAGGAGACGCCCTGGTCCGGAGACGACATCGAACTTCCAGCCACCGTAGGCAGGGCAGCTCGCCGCCCGGTAAGGACCAGGCCCTAGTCGACGGCGCGTTGTGTTTCATGCGCGCTTCAAAGAGATGTCAGCACATCGTGACGGGGTCCACGAAGACCGATGCCTCCTGGGTCAGAGTTACGGGTTGGTTAAACAAGAAACCGTGGCCCTGGCCGTCGCATAGGCAAGTGAAGAAACACAGGAAAACGCACAGGAAAAGTTTGACATGCTCTTCCACTACGCCAGTCATTTGATGATTTTCCAGTCCAACAAAAAAAAAGGCTGGTGTAGCCGTACAGAGGACTGGTCTCAGCAATTGTGTTACGATGTGTGCCGGGTGCGATGCGCCAAATGTTGTTATGTTAGGAGTTTGGAGATGGAGGGTCTCTAGATCCATCACCCTCTAGCGCAGCATCGTTGGTCGTGTTGTTGGGTTTAATATTGCATCACCTCGCTCAACTGCCGTCTTCATTCCTATTCACTCAGTTTTTTGGAGTGAATAGGCTCTTAATAAACTAGCGCGCTTTGTCATCAA
Organism: Sesamia inferens; assembly: GCA_037179545.1. Taxonomy (NCBI): domain Eukaryota; kingdom Metazoa; phylum Arthropoda; class Insecta; order Lepidoptera; family Noctuidae; genus Sesamia; species Sesamia inferens. The sequence goes on along the minus strand of CM073935.1, from coordinate 5,099,580 downwards.
CGATTGCATCACCGCTTACCATCAGGCGGGATTGCGGTCAAGCACTAGTTCATAATTTAAAAAAAGCATTTAATCAAAAAATACCTTTTGGCCACCGGATTAGTTGTTGTCTTAAATATAGGATTATGGTATATTGAGATAATTTTAATAAGCTTATATGATATCTCTAAAAATTCAAGTTTTTTTCATAGTCTATGGTAGTGGTGGCCTGTTTATATGCCGTAAGTCGGGGGTTGTGAGTTTGAACCCAGTCCAGGCAATTTACTTTGTGCTGTCAATTTCATCACCAATGCTCTCAAAACGACGAAGAAAACATCGTGACTTTGTCAGGCGACAGACAAGTGCTAGACCTAGATAAGTTGGGCGTTTTTTATCTGACTACTTCGTGAAGAAAAGCCGAAAGAAACTCAGAGATCCGTGACCATTGAGTTATGTTTGGATTAAAAAATAGAAAGGTTTTTAATTAGTTTGGATAATAATAATAATATTTACTTATTTCATAGAGGATACAAACATATTTTACAAACAAAATAGGTAGGTTAGTTTTGAGCACAAAAGAGTTAAACATCTGTAACCGAACTAGGCAAGGCCTGTATTTCAGTTATCAGCGCCAATATTACATTTATCGTAGCCATTTATCTTATTTTCTACAAGATGTGTAAAAGACGAGGCGAAACGCCTGCTCGAAGTGGGGTCAACAACGTAAGGGTGGATACTCGCCGTACGAAGGCGACGGGTCGTCTGATGATGGAACGGAGAGATGAGGCGAATTAACTCATGCAATTCCCGTGTAGTCTATAATCCTCTGAGTGGGATTAAATTATAATCATCAACATTTCTGTTAATTCCTTACTATTATTTTATTTTAGTTTGTGCTAAATAAACGTATTTTCATGCTTCCTATTTTTTTCTTTCTTTTTTTATATAGGTTTCATATGATGTCGACATTTTTAAAATAGTATCAAAAAGACGTCCAATTCTGGCCTTAAGCCTCCCCAAACACTTCTACTTCGATCGGTTTTGTGCTTCTGGCGTCTAACGAGTTCTTGCGGCCTTCACAAGTCAATCCACCTAGTGCGAGGCCTTCTAAAGCTAAGTCTTCCGCTATGCCACTCTAGAACCTTTCGACCTTATCGGCCATCTGTTCTGAGAGCAATGTGCCCTGCCTACTGCCACTTAAGTTTGGCCATTCTTCGGACGAGCTATATGGCTTACCTCAGTTGCTGATCCATATAAAAATCTCCAATCCTCTTTGAATTTCGCAGCTACCTTAGCGTATCCCCTTAAATTGCTTATCTCACTCAAGTCGTGAAACTTAATGAACCAAACTAAAAGGGTACGCAGGGCATTAATGTGATTTCTTTGAAACAAGTGAAATTAATTGTAAAGGATTTGTTTATAGATATATTTTTGGTTAAATCTATATATATATATATATATAAAAATCAATGCCACTTTCTTTGTAATGTTATAACTCCAGAACGAACTCACTTATCCAAACCAAATGTTTGGGCTTTGTTGAGACTAATTTGTAGATGGTTTATGTGAAGTTTGAACAAAATGGGTAGAGCGGTTCTTCATTTATCACATTTTTTGTATCAAATGAATTCAATGAACGATCGATCATCATTTCATCTATATATATAAAAATCAATGCCACTTTCTTTGTAATTTTATAACTCAAAAACGGACTCAACTATCCAAACCTCCAAACCAAATGTTTAGGCTTTGTTGTGACTAATTAGTACCTAGATGGTTTATTCATTTCATTTCATTTCATATGAAGTTTGAACAAAATCGGTACATATATATCGGAACATATATATATATATATATATATATATATATATATATATGTATATATATATATATCAAAAAAAAATCAATTGCACTTTCTTTGTAATTTTATGACTCCAGAAAGGACTCACTTATCCAAACCAAATGTTTAGGCTTTGTTGTGACTGATTCGTTGATGGTTTATGTGAAGTTTGACCAAAATCGGTAGAGCGGTTCTTAATTTATCAAATTTTTTGTAACAAATGAATTCAATGAACGGTGATATAAAAACCAATGCCACTTTCTTTGTAATTTTCTAATCCACCAAAACTGTGTAATGGCACCAGATTGGCAGTGAAAAGCTTATTGCTAAATTTAATTGAAGCGACAATTTTAACGGGAAAATAAAAAAGAGGAGTTTGTTTGATACCGCGTATCCTTATGATCGCAACTGGTATGCCATTTGAGATCAAACGATTACAATATCCTGTCTGTTTATGTTGCCTGTTCGAGAGTCGGTACCCCCAGTAGTTTTTTATAGGTACATGCTATAAATGTAAAAACAAAGAATATTGTTTATCTAAATGTTTTGGATTAAGTTTTAAAATTGCTAGCAATTAAAAAAAATATTTTATGTTTGAATAAATAATTTTAATGATCCAATAAATTTGTTTTTATTATTTCACTTTATACGTAGCAAAGAACATATCGGGCCGATAGTATTTTATATGAATAAATTGCTCTATGTGTACGATAACACCGATTGTTTTAAAGTTAAAGCATTAAAATACTGTCTTTCTTCATTACCTAATAACTTTAAAAAATGTTTTGTTTATTTTTATAAAATGAGATATTTTTATTGTGTTTTTTGTGCAAGAGCTAATTTTTCAATCGACTGCTTCTTTTTATTCGGGTAACAATATTGACATCTGACTTATTTTATATGGGTGAACCGACAAAAGTTTCCGACAAAACCACAGACTAGGTTAGAAAATACTGTCAAACCAGAGTCGGACGCTTCTTAGTATTGCCACTATAGGAAACGCAGGCCATTTTTGAGGATGATATTCTAGTAGTTTTTCTACAGTATGTTAAGAAAACCCTGTCCGACCCGTGAAGGTGTTGTTAGGTATCGATAACTGATTCTACTAATGGATACAAAACCGGGCTAAACTTAAAAAAAAATCCCCCTAAAAAAAATAAATATTATTTCGCAAAAGGAGGTAACTTAATAAATGTGCGTTGACCACCCTTCGCCTGCCGCCCGTGGGGGGCGGGCGGCAGGACACGCGGCACGTGGTCGCATCGCTATTCGCTCATAACAATACCGGTGTTGTCACTTTTTAAAAATTACCAAATTTCGGGGAAATTGGAATTAATTCGCGGGAAAAAAAGATTATTTCAAAATTCATTTGTATTGGTACTATGATGATTACGTAAAATTTTATATTATATTTGGTCATGTGATTACCTAACCTTTATTATCCTTATGGGTCGGACAGGGTTTTTTTAACATACTGTATATGCTGTTTTTCTCTTTTATATTCCTGTTTGAGTTTATTGAAACTGTTCTCTCACCATTTACATTTAGATTTATTTTTATGTTTTTATTTTTAAAGTATCGTTTCGGTGTCATTTGTAATTGTTTGCCGCACCGGTTGACGTCTTTACGTCGGCGCCAGCTGTCGCTTGAAACCAGCGCTGGGCTCTGTTTTGCATAGGGTCGCAGTATAATGCTGAGCGACAGCCGTTTTCCGTGGATGTGATGCATGTTTCCCTCAAATATTTCTTATTTTTTGTGTTTTTGTAAACTTTTGCGTCGTGTTTACCGCAGATAAACGTTTTTTTTTCTTTCTTCCATTCAAATAAAAACTGTCTGATGTTAAAAAACTGTCAAAAAATAAATAATAAAAGGGTATATAAATATAGTAACGAAAAGTTGTCTGTAAAAATGACTCTTAGCGATAGGACCGCCCATTGTGTCACCCTTTGTAAAATCTTTATATTTATGTTCTGTAATCTATATGGTGTACATAAAGATTATCCTATTCCATTCCATTTCATGCCAATATATTTATTATAGCGTACAAAATTAAAATAAACAGCAATTTTGCCTGAAAAATAATAATCGTTGTCTGACATTTATTAAACTTTTAAACCGCAATATTTATTCTTGAGATAATGATGTGTGACTGTTGATAAATCAGCCCTAAAGTAGATTTTATATTATATTTATTTTAGTGTTAATTTTTATTTCTTTTAACTGTTCTACTTAAATTCAAAATACTTAACTAAAATAGACGATAATTACAGTCTAGGCCCACCGGATCTAATTACAGTAATTTGTGAAAGCCTGTAAATATCAGTCCAGTATTTTTAGTTATTACACTATAGACTGTATTAGACTTTGTGGACTATAATATAAATAAACTAGCTTTCCGCCTGCGGTTTCCCCCGCGTAGAGTTCGGTTATATCGCGCTTTTTGGATTTCCCTCGGAAAAATCAAATTTTTTCAGGATAACAAGTAGCCTATTATTAAATCCGGACTTCTAACTTTACGTCTGCAAAATTTCAAAGCAATCGGTTCAGCAGTTACGGCGTGAAAGTGGAACAAAGAAACAAACAAACAAACTCACTTTACTTTTCAAAGTCTTGCCGCCAAGCGATTCGTCGTGTTCCGGCATGATGTCTGGTGAAGACGTACGGAGGACGGGTCTGAGCAATTGTTTTGCGATATGTGCCGGGTACGATGCTCCAAATGTTATTGTGTCGGGAGTTTGGTCGTGGAGGGTCTCCAGATCAGTCTCTCTCTGGCGCAGCATCGTTGGTCGTGCTGTTGGGTTTAACATTGCATCACCTCGCTCAACTGCCGTCTTTCTTCCTATTCACTAAGTTTTTTTTAAGTGAATAGGTTTAATTAACTAGCGCGCTTTACCACCAATGGTTGCATTACTGCTTATTATCAGGCGGGATTGCAGTCAAGCACTAGTTTATAATGATTAAAAAAAAACCATTTACAATATTAGTGAGGATAGTAAGGATGAACTCTTATTCTTTCTTTTCCAGATTTAAAGTGTACAACATAGCGCTAGATTCAGAAAAACAAGAAAACAACATCGGTCTACTGAAAAATGATTTAGTAGACTTCTGGAGAAGACCAAGCTTCAAATATGGAGTGGTCGGCAAGGTGATGGTGCCTCCGTCTCATTCCAACTGGTTTGAGGACAAGCTGGAAGAGTTGGGGATTGAAAAAGACGTCCATATTGACGATGTGTATGAGTGAGTATGAGTGGACATTTAATTTTACGTGACAATCGTTTTCCAACCTTTTTCTATGATTTCAAGCAAAATTGCTATTGTAAGTTAGCGTTAATCCCAGTCGCACCCGAATCTTTTTTCAGCTTTGGATTCTGGGGTCCGCTTTACCAGTCTAACTGCTGATTTTGGTTAAACTTCGATATTTTCCGTGAAGTGACTGCCGTCTGACCTCCATAACCCGAAGGTGATATCGAAGCATTGCAGTTAGACCAATTGTTGGACTGTTGAGGGCTCCAACTACCCGTAACGACTGCCATTAGATGTTCGTATGGCAACAGGGACCAACGGCTTAACGTGCTTTCCGAGGCGCGACCAGATCAATGCAAATGCACTACATTGCTCGAGGATCGAACCCGTGCCTCCTTTTTTTTTATAACTACCGTTTGACCGCAATCCCGCCTGATGGTAAGCAGTGATGCGATCGTTGGTGGTAAAGCGCACTAGTTTATTAAGAGCCTATTCACTCAGAAAACCTAAGCGAATAGGAAGGAAGACGGCAGTTGAGCGAAGTGATGCAATGTTAAACCCAACAACACGACCAACGATGTTGCGCCAAAGGGAGATTGATCTGAAGACCCTCCACGACCAAACTCCCAACACAACAACATTAGGCGCATCATACCCGGCACATAACTGCTCAGACCCGTCCTCCGTACGGCTTCACCAGGCATCATGCCGGAACACGACAGATCGCTTTTTAAAGTGTGCCTTCAAGAGTTTTTTGAAGTGTGTCTCTTTATACTACAATGGCGTAAAAGCCTAGAATTTTTTGTAGTTTGTCTTCCCACTCATTGGCGTATTTGTTCCACCTGCTGAGTACCGGGAGGACTTCATTCTTGAGGCTCTCTGGATCTGTTAGTCTTTTACCTGAGACCCAGATTGGCCAAAGCATGGAAAACTTGTCAGGTGATGATTCACTCTACTCCGCTACGAAGTGTACATAAATATGGGTGATGTTCCACAAACTACGGGACACTTAATAATGTGATGGGATATGCACTGTTCGCTGTATATTAAATGAGCTGATGGACCCTCGTTAGTTGTAACCTGCAGGGTATGAAAATAATTAATCTCGTAAAAAAATTATATTAATTCACATCATCATTAAGGGAATATTAGTCGTTGGTAAATATTTTCCGATATTTATCAAATTAATTAGTGAAATGAAGTTTCGATTAATATATGTATTACGGAATAAACATATCGGCTGCCGGCAGAAGTTACCACCCACCAGACAAAGTCTTGCCGCCAAGCGATTCGTCGTGTTCCGATATGATGTCTGGTAGAGCCGTACGGAGGACGGGTCTGAGCAGTTGTATTTCGATGTGTGCCGGGTGCGATGCGCCAAATGTTATTGTTTCGGGAGTTAAGTCGTGGAGGGTCTCCAGATTAATCTCCCTCAGGCGCAGCATCGTTGGTCGTGTTGTTGGGTTTAACATTGCATCACCTCGCTCAACTGCCGTCTTCCTTCCTACTCACTAAGATTTTTAAGTGAATAGGCTTAATAAACTTGCGCGCTTTACCATCCACGATTGCTTCACTGCCCACCATCAGGCGGGTTGCAGTCAAGCGCTAGTTTATAATTATTAAAAAAAAATGCATTTGGTAGCTCAATTGTCAAGGCCTCGGTATTATTAGATTTTCCACCCAGAATTTTTTATTTGTCTATTTGCACGAACAATTTATATGGTCGCTTGGTTAAAAATAATGCTAAAAATTCAAGGGGGGGTTACAATGAACAATTTTTTTGGACGTTTTTACCCTTCTTAAGCGAGTCCAACTAGCACTTTTCCAGTTTCTTGTCGTTGGTGACGTCAAAAAGAACCAAGTATTGGTATTATTATCATCAACCTTTTATCGTCCCACTGCTGGGCACAGGTCTCTCCTCGTACAGAAAAGGAGTGAGCGTAATCATCACGCTTGCTCAATGCGAATTGGCAAAAAAGTTGTATAGTTGTTGTAGTATTGTTGTATTGTTGCGGTTGTTAGGTTGAGTATTGGTTTAGTTAAAAATATTATTTGACTTAGATTTTGTTTGAAATTAAATTTGAGGAGGTATTAGATCATCATAGAGGTGGCTGGGGAGACTAACCTAACCTAACATATTGAAGGCTTTATATAAGACTTTATACAGAGTACTTTATAAAGTGTGTTTTATACATTGTACTTTGTAAGAGAGCAACAGTGGCCTAGTGGTGTCAGTTGTGAGTTACAAGTTGTAGATCGTAGGTTCAAACCCCATCAAGCGCTTTCATCATCCTCATCATCAACCTTTTTTATCGCTCCACTGCTGGGTACACGTCTCTTCTCTTCAGAGAAGGATTAAGCGTAATCACCACGCTTGCTGAATGCGGGTTTGCGATTTCAGACTTAAGAGTCCAGGTTTCCTCAAAATGTTCTCCTTCACCTTGTAATCAAATCATTGGTGTCCAAGATATACTTAGAAAGTACATATAACTTACAAAAAACACATTGGTACTTGCCTGACCTGGAATCGCAACCGTATCCTCATAATCGAGAGGCTGGTGTTTTAACCACTAGGCCACCACTACCACTACTACAGCTTTCAATCGCTTTACTTGCGTAAATTATTTCATCATCACTGCTCTCAAAACGATGAAGGAAAAAATACTCAGGAAATCGGCATGTCCTAGCGGCAAAATTTCGAAGACATTGGACATCAACCAACCCACACAGTCCCTCTTACTGAGAGAAGGCCTATGTACCCAGGAGTGAAAACTTTATAGACAGATACATGTTACATACAATTAAAACATCTATTTATGAAATTATTGTGATTTCCAGATTTTTAACTAAGGAAGAGGTTAAAAGTAGATCAACAAAGGATGACAGCAATGGTGATACTGGTGATGCGTTTGATATCAGACGCTATCATAGTTATGATGATGTAAGTATTTTAATATTTACCTATAAAACGTTATTTTTTCATTATACGAAAGTTGAATACTAGACTATGCAACTAAATCGATTCCAATAATTGTTATATTTTTTCCAATATATTTAAAAACATGTTGCAGTGTGGTTACCCAGCGCACTTTATAGTTCACAGCCAATCATAGGGCCGTGCCGCTGCAGGCGCGAGCGAGCGAGTGTCGCGTTGATCATATTTTTGTAGGGATAACCAGACAATATAACAAGCTTATAAATTTGTGATTTTTCATGATATCTTTTTGAAATTTTTGATATTTTGTACCTAGACCCCTTGCTCTACATGGAAGAAGTCTGCCAGCTTGACATGTGCCAGGGACTCTGTGTCGTGTAACGTCTTAGCATTATGCTGAGCGATAGCCATATTGCGTGGATGTGACACGTATTATTCTCCCCATCCTGTTAAATCATAGAATAGAATAAAATAGAGTATTTTTTCATTTTATTATGTATACCTTATAAATTACAGAATATAAATGTGAAGATTTAACATAGGGTGACTTAATTAGCGGTCTTATCGTTAAGAACGACCTTATCACAGACAACATTTAGTTATTGATCTACTTTAGGTATTTAGTATTTTTACGCGCCATTTTTGCCGGGAATAAACTTTTTTTTTTTACATCAAGAACATGAACCTTCTGTGCTATCATTACATATGTATGTGTGTGTATGTGAAGAAATTACCTATGTCCAAAATTTGAAAAAGCTATCGTTTAAAATCATCAAGTTATGAGCTTATTATGTTGGTGGATGGTTGTCCCTACAAAAATATGGTCAACGCGCCGTCCGCGCCTGCAGCATCGCAGCCAGCGTTGTCTTGCGTAATTCACAAGTGATAATATTTTCCATCACACTTGCAGGCTTTAGACTATCGCAACAGTCATGTGTAGGCAGATATTATTATGCATTTTACTCGTAAATGCATCCAATATTTGTTTTGCCTAGAATTTAGAACGGGGCTCAAACCCGCTGTGCGCACGTGCCTTGGACCATTATGATCTGCCGTTAACTGTATTGTGCGCTTGGTAACAATGCTGCAACAATTTTTAAATATATTTGATAAAAAAAATAAAATAGTGTAAAAATGGTTGGAATCGATTCAGTTGCTTAATCTGAAAAAACTACATATATTCAGAAAGAAAAAATAACATTTTGTATAGATAATGATACCTTTCATTCGCGAGTCCAACTCGTTCTCAGCTGGTTTTTATGACATGGTACTGAAATATTGTCACAAAATTGAATTCCAAAAGGACACTCAGAAGCCCAGACGTGTATATGAGTCTGCGCATTCTTTAGATAAAAAAATACGATCGATGTATTTCCAAATAAGAATTGTTTGTAAGAAATGGATCGCACAATATAAAAGACGCCAACATAGATTTTTAGATTCAATATCGATGACCCCACAGAATAAACGTGTAATCAAAAACGACAACTATTCAGGAAAAAATAAAAACTAAAAACTTGAATAAATGTTGTTTGGTAGTATATAGGGTTAAACAAATTATACTCCATTAAAGATAAAAAATATATTATTACATTAGATATACAGTATGTTAAGAAAATCTTGTCCGACCCATAAGGATAATAAAGGTTAGGTAAACACATGACCAAATATAATATAAAATTTTACGTAACCATCATAGTACCAAAACAAATGAATTTTGAAATAATCTTTTTTTCCCGCGAATTAATTCCAACTTCCCCGAAATTTGGTAATTTTTAAAAAAGTGACAACACCGGTATTATTATGACCTAATAGCGATGCGACCACGTGGGTGTTAACGCACATTTATTAAGTTAAATCTCTTTTTGCGAAATAATATTTATGTTTTAGGGGGATTTTTTTTTTAAGTTTAGCCCGGTTTTGTATGCATTAGTAGAATCAGTTATCGATACCTAATAACACCTTCACGGGTCGGACAGGATTTTCTTAACATACTGTATAGATACAATATGTAACAAAAACGCTGTTGTTCCTTCAACCTACGTTTTAATAATCGGCATACGGACGCAATAAAGCAAGTAATTTAGAAAAATTGTTCAACAAAAATAATTAAAATAAATGTTTAATTATTAATATTTATAATCTGTAACTGATTTCTTAGCTCTGCAATTCTGCATGAAGAAACTAGACATAAGTAGTTGTTGTTAGTAGTTGTTGTAGTAGTTGATTGTGACCCCTCGACTAGACAATGATTACTGTTTTCTAATTATGACTTCATTAATGATGTGCTTGTAGGTACAATTATATGTCCCTGAAAGGAACAACAGGATTTTTGTTATATAGTGTATATTTTAGTTTAAACCGTTTTCCGACAATATAAAAAAATAACATTTTTTTTATTCTTGTGAATGTCTATGGCTAGATCACAGTAAACTTTCATTATAAGGTTATTCGTGTAAAATAAACAATCAGATTAAATATCGTAGGAGGCAATGTAATACTTTAATTATAAATAAAAATATTTTAAAACTTTCATTGACACGTTAAGAACAAACATTGTATGCTTTATCAACACGAATAAACGTGCAAGCTGTTATTATACAAACTCATACAAGTGCACAAGACTTCTCTCAAAAGTTTGCTTATTTTAATAGGGTTAATTCGTATGAACTCGGAGACCCAAAAAGCGTTTAACAATAGCATATACTTTTTATCTTGTGATATAAATCCATGTCTTTTCCCTGGAATAAAGAAATCAAATGATATAATAGGCATACTTTAAGTAAATATGTAAATTAAAAAAAAAAACAATTTAGAAGGTGCTGCGGAGGTCAATGAAACGAAAAATGCAAGAAAAAAAATGTGTATGAGATTTTGCACGTTTATTCTGTGGGTCCATTGAATTGAACAAACCCAACCAGTCTTATGGGCGGGTTGATACACGTTGTGGAATATTTACAGGATATTTTTAGTTGGGACAAAAGATTGGATACCTTTTATTATTCTGTTTAAGCCTATGTTTTTCTTTTGACAGTTCATTGGTAAGTGTTTATCTTACCTACATGAAAAAGTATAACTCAGCTTCATTGCTTGTATTTTTTTTCCTGGGGAAATCTTCATGGATGGCCTCCGTCTGGGAACAGAAGGTTACTTCGAACTCCTGCCGACTAAAACACACTATTCCTTCGAGTACTGTATCAGCGTTCGTCTAGCAGTGATTCGTCTGGTATCAGCCCACCATTTCTAGCGGCCGCCATCACTAAGTGCGGCTGATACCACGACCGCACGTCCTTCCGCTAAGCCGTACATACTGCACGTCCCCTCCTTAAGCTTTAGCGCTCGAGCAACGACACGGCCCCAATTTCGCCACCCGCATGGTGCTTCTTGTGGTGGCCGGAGATCATTAAGCGCCCTTCGACACCCAGCTGCTCTTCTGGTGCGAGTGGAGTGAGAAGCATGCTCTCTCTTCCTCTCCGCAGCCTCCTTTGCATGCATAACCTCCTCGATCGCCTGCAAACACCGTTTAGTTTTGCGTTTCAAAGTAATTTTTTATACAGCATGGACCTATCTCTTTGCTACCTAGCAATATGATAAACTAGCGGCCGCCAGCGACTTCGTTTGCGTGGAGTTAGTTATGCTCCGCTCCTATTGGTCCCAGCGTGATGTTATATAGCCTTCATGGATTTATGGGCTATCCAACACAAAAAGATTTTTTTAAATCGGACCAGTCGTTCCTGAGATTAGCGCGTTCAAACAAACAAACTCTTCAGCTTTAAAGATTAGTATAGATAAATTAAAATATTGACAATACGTACATGTGCATAAAAATATTTATTTTCTTCTTCTCAGTGTAGAGGTACAATGATGGACAAAGGCCTCCTCTAAGACTTTCCAAAATTACTGATCCTGTGCTGCCAGCATAACAGTTAATACACTTAACAGTTTCTCGTGACTTTCACCAGGTCATCGATCCACATTATTGGGGGCCTCCCTACGCTACATCAAAGAAAAGAGTTTAATAGTAGTTTGGAATTACTAAATTTATTGTAGCTTAGAAATAAAAGAAAAACTGTTTAAAATAATATAAATCGTAATCATAGTGATGGTGTCGGCGAGTCGCCTACGTGTGATTCCTCGTATACTTTCTTAGCGGGAATCTGTGCCCAAACGCGACTCGACGAAATGTTTAAGTGAATGGGGTCCGAGGATGGTTGCATTGACTTACCTATGTTGATCCTGTTTCAACTGGTGTGTAATGGATGTAATGATCTGCTTCGCTTTGTGACACGATGTATGCCCTCTGCGTTACGCCCACGCTCGATGTTAACCTCTCCATTCTTTAGTCTGTAGGGATTAAGCAATCATCATTTGCTTGTTATGGAACTAAGTGCACAGGGCCAACCAGACATTATATTATATTGATTAAATTCATATTAATAGATATCTTTCTCTAAATCTCCAAAGGAGGGATGGTCTAATGCAGCGCCGTGCGCTACGACATAGCGAGTCGTACTAATCGGCTTTAACATTGGATGTCCTGTATAGTGTGACCCGAGCTCACGGCTTCGGGCTTGAGTCAGAGGATCCACGCATACGGCGTCGGGCTGTGCTCCGCTCAGAAGACCCACGTACACGGCGACGGGCTTCTCTAGTTCGAGTCAGAGGACCCACGCACACGGCGTCGGGCTTCCCCAATTCGAGTCAGAGGACCCACGCTCACGGCGTCGGGCTGTGCTCCACTCAGAAGACCCACGCACACGGCGACGGGCTTCGCCAATTCGAGTCAGAGGACCCACGCTCACGGCGTCGGGCTGTGCTCCACTCAGAAGACCCACGCACACGGCGACGGGCTTCGCTCACCTCAATTCAGAGGCCCAACGCTCACGGCGTCGGAATTTTACGCACAGTTCTATAGGACATACAATGATTACGATACTTTGTGTTACATAATTTCGGTAACTTTCGCTCCGCTCAAACTATCACGGTACATTATAATTAGATTGATATTAAATAGTTAATGAATTAACCCTAGGCACTTAGCTTTCGTCAACTGGAATCTTCTCAGCTGCCCCGGCACTCGCACAACACTCATAACAATACTTTAAATATATTTCATTACTTAAATTACTGATGAAGATGGCGGTAGGATGCTAACAGGAAGGAACCTGTCGCGTTGGTTCGTTAGGTAAAATAACCATAGACTATAAATGACCAAGTTATGGTATTGTCTCTTACCTTGTGCAAATTTGTCTATGGTCTGGTGAGAATATCTTCTCTTACAATATTGGATTTAGGAGTGATTTCGCGATAAGTCGCGACACTCCCGCCGGAAACATTTAGAAGAAGGTAATCATTAAGTTCTGCGTCCACTCCCTTATTTTCTCAAGGGCTCGGACTGCAGCCTCACGCTGGCTCTTCGATTCTCTGATAGGTCTATCGTGGTTTTCTATGTCATTTGAAGGTTCTCTTAAATCACTATTATCGTCATTGTTGCAATCGTTTCCATTAACAGTTTCATTTTCAATATCTGTTTTGTCAATAGCATCAACCGCTGTAACTTCGGTCATTTCTGCATCTATTTGTTTAGGTTCCATATCAGTCGATGTTTCATTTGGAATAGTTTTCGTTTCTGTGTCATCAGTAGGATTTATGTTTATTGCCTTTTCATGAGCCTTTACCGGTGATTGAAAGAGTTGAAAATCTTTTCTGGTTTCTTGTACAGTTTCATCATGACACTCGTCATCTTCAACTTCTAAAGGATATAAATGTGCAATAGAGCGAGTGAAAATCGCATTTCCAACTTTGACTTTTGCTACTCTAACAAGATCATCAGAGCCTTTCACTAATGACACTATTTTTCCCACTTTCCAGCCTTCTCTGTTCTTATCTCCCTTTACCTGTACTATCTGACCTACTATTGGATTAAGATTTGAAGTAACGCGTGGTTGTTTAGGAGAATGGCTGTATCTTTCTCTTAGGCTAGGTAAGTAGCGGTTTTGGAACATTTCTTTGAATTCATCTAGTATAATTCTAGACTTCTTCCAACCCATAATTAAATTCGTTTTTGTGGAAGATCCTTGTATCATCACGTCAGTTTTTACACTCTCAAGAGTGACACATCTGCCAATTTGAAGAAAATCGGATGGTTTCAAAATATGTTCAAGTTCGGTATCAACACAAGTTAATAATGGTCTACAATTGACCACCGCTTCTATTTCCTTTATCATTGTTAACAAGTGACTATCTCTTAAAAGATGTTTTTGAAATGTTCTTCGCATGCAATGCTTTATCAATCCAACTAAGCGTTCATAAAAACCTCCATGCCATGGTGCGAGTTCAGGTATAAAACGCCATTTTATTTTATTCACAACACAGTACGCCTTTGCTACTATGTCGGAAATCAACTTAAAATGCAAAGCATTGTCTGAAGTTATAAGTGTGGGTATTCCTCTAGTAGAAATCATTCGTCTTAAAGCAAGTTGTCCTTGTTCAGCTGAGAAATCTTCAACCACTTCGAGATGTACAGCTCTGACAGCAAGACAAGTGAATAAGCATATCCATCTCTTACTTGTTCCGCTATCTGTTTTAACTAATATTGGACCTAAATAATCAACGCCAGTAAAAGTAAATGGTTGGCTATAGTTCACTCTTTCAGGAGGTAATGCTGGTGTGGATGGTAGTTTATATGGTCCCCCTCCATGTTTCATGCAACGGAAACATTTACTCAATATTTTCTTAACCTGGCTTTTACCTTGAGGTATCCAGTACGTTTCACGAATTATACTCAATGTGTGGTTGACGCCCACATGATAATTTATTTCATGTGTATCTATGATTACCTTAGAGGTGAATTCACAATCTTTCGGTATGATTATCGGATATCTTTTATCAAATGCCCAACCGGCATATTTCAGTCTGCCTTTGCAACGTAGTATACCGTCGATATCTTTAAAGAGACCTAGATTTCGACTAAGATTAGTTTCCTTTCCTTTCAATTCGTCTCCAAAATGTTCAGCTTGTAATTTCTTAATTTCTTTTAATATGCTGTTTTCAGAGTGCATTTCTTCTGACAAATGATCTAGTGATTCTTGTAGCTGGGGTTCTTCAGCTACCTTTTCAGACATATCCTCATCTTGAGTAATATTCAATTGTAGGCTTTCTGCATTTGACAGATCCTCCCCCGCTAAAAAAGTAATGGTATTTAGTGGAATAAGTGGCCATTCCGATTGGTCCAACTTTAAGAATTCTGGTCCTAGTAACCAACATGACCTTTCCTCTTCCGAAGCATATGGTCTCGTTGCTGCATCCGCAGGGTTTTGATGTGATGGAACATGTCTAAGTACCAAATTCCTATTCAGTTTTATTTCCTCCAACCTTCTTGTTACAAATGGTGTAAGTAGTTTGTTAGAATTATACCAGTCTATCACAATCTGGCTGTCTGTCCACAAGGTTTGCTTATTGATCTGCATTGGTAAAAACTTGAGAACATATTTAATCAGTCTACTTCCAATAAGTACACCGAGTAGCTCTAATTTAGGTATACTTAAATTTTGTTGATCTTTTATCGGTACGAGTCGTGATTTTCTTATTATGAAATGTATATTAATTCCCTGCACTAGGTAGACTACTGCAGCGTAAGCCTGCAGTGAAGAATCGCAGAAACAATGTAGTTCAGCTAACCCATCGATAGAGCTAATAGTTCTACGAGGTATGCAAATATTCTCTATATACTTTATGTCTTTTACAATGGTTATCCAACGCTCTTTAGCATCAATGTCTAATGGACTTTCTTCCATAGATCTTGTAAGAAAATTTTTGCAGATAGCATACTGGGTACACTAAATCCACACGGATCGTATACAGCTGCTATTGTTTTCAAAACTCCTCTTTTTGTGCATTTATTATTTTCATTTACCTTTGCTCTTAAGCTTAATGTATCTTGATCTAAGTTCCATTCTATACCGAGTAATTTTATCGTTCTGTCAGGACATATATCCCTTTCTGGAATCTGTTTTATAAATTCTTTAGAGTTTGAACTCCACTGTCTTAGATTCATGGAAATTTCATCAAATGTATTTTTCAAATTATGGTATAGCATTACTGCTTCATTAACAGTGTTTGATCCAGTCAGAAGGTTATCTACATAAATATCATTAGCGATTTTCTTTATATATTCGAATCTTGAACATTTCAGATGATGTTTGACTGTAACGTTTAGTATAAATGGTGATGCTGTAAGACCAAATGGAACACGGGTAAATCTTAGATGGATGAGGTTTTCATCGGTTACTGGTTTATGAGGGTTCTTCAACCATAAGAATCTTGTCACATCTCTATCTAATTCTTTAAGCCCAATTTGAAGAAAAGCCTTTTCGACATCTGCTACTATTCCAATTGCGTGACATCGGAATTTAATTAAAAGTCCTGTTAAATCTTCCAATAACAGAGGTCCGCAATAAAGGTGCTGATTCAGACTTTTACTGTCCTTGATATGTGCTGATCCATCATAGACTATACGTTGTACTTTCCCTGATGTAGTGATGCAGTGATGAGGAAGGTAATGTACTGCATGGTTTACTTGTCTCTTAGGAACCTCTTCAATTATTCCGTTACTCCACTGATCTTTGATTATATCATCATACGACGTGAGTGTAACTGCATCTAATCTTTTAAGTAAGCCTTTGAGCCGATCAAATGCCAGCCCAAAGTTGGATGGCAATCCGGATGGACTATCACTCCATGGCCAGCTGACATAATATCTGTGATCTTTATACTCTGTAGTTTCATTAAAATGCTTGATAGCTTCTGAAATGAAATGAAATGAAATGAAATCGTTTATTAAGCAAGTAGGATCACCGATCACTTTTACACGTCATATGTTTTTTTTTTCTTCTTTTTTTTTTTTTTTTTTTAAACTAGATGAAGCCGGCATTTCCTAACTGACTACCTCTGAGAAGAAATAGCCGAAACAAACTCAGGGATCATCGTCTTTTTTAAAGTCCAGACATTAAAAATGAAAATGTTTACAATAATTTACGTTATAATTACGCATATTGCTTAATAACAACGCTCAACAGAGCGAGCAGCTCAGTCCCAAGCCTCTCTATCCTCTTAATAATCTGAGATTTTATAATACCCCTTTTTGCAAAGTTTGGCCTTTATATAGGTTTTATATCGTTTAATGGGTAAGTTTCGAATGTCCATGGGAAGCTTGTTGTAAAAGTGTATACATTGACCCATGAACGAGTTGCCTACTCTGTGGAGACGAGTGTGATGTACAGCAAGATTGTGTTTGTTCCTGGTATTTATATTATGAATATCGCTTATTTTCTTAAAATTAGATATATTTTTATGTACATACATAAGATTTTCAAATATATATTGCGAAGCTACAGTCAGAATGTTCACCTCTCTGAATTTTTCTCTAAGAGAATCTCTAGGACCAAGGTTGTAAATGGCTCGAACAGCCCTTTTCTGTAAAACAAAGATGGTATTGATGTCCGCACAAGTTCCCCAGAGAAGAATCCCATAAGTCATAAGACTATGAAAATAACTAAAATAAACAATTCTGGCTGTATTCACATCAGTTATCTGTCTAATTTTCTTAACAGCATAAGCGGCAGAACTGAGTCTACCCGACAGCTTCTCAATGTGAGGACCCCATTGTAACTTGGAGTCAATAGTCAATCCAAGAAAAACTGTCGACTCGACAGGGATCAACTTCTTCATCCCTATTCGCTTTAGGTGAGTCTGTTATACCTATGGATTCCAAGTCCCATAAACACTTCAAGCTTTCTCTGTGTAGTGGTGGATCTAGTTGATTGAAACTGTCATTACCAGAATTTTCAAAGTATGTAAGCACTGATAAACGTTGCCTGCTTTTGGTAAAGTTTATTCTACCAGAAACTATCCAACCAAATTCAGAATATATCAAATACAAATCTTGTCCTATTTGTATTTTATCAGTTGCCATTATAGAGTAATAATGATCATTGCCTATCAATATGTCAACTCGGTCAAGCAGTGACCCATCATCACAACAGATACAACATAACAGATATTCACCAGGGTTCTTCCACCCAAGTAAATTTTCCTCTGGATAAGGTACTCCTGGGGATATTGATGGTACAACGTTGGCAAATATTGACCTGATTGTATTATGATTTGTCATAATATCTATTCTCACTAATGAGCTTGTTATCTCTCTAGGGAGTTGAGATCCAAACGTAAATATTGCAAGGTTATTTCGTTCTTCCTCTTGAAGATTAAATTCTTTAGCCATAGCTTCTGTAATATAGCTTCTCTCACTTCCTGTATCTAACAGTATCCTACAGTTTCTTCGGCTATTACTGTGGCCTAGTACTGTGACAACGGCTGTTTGTAATATTGTGGACCCTTTTCCGCTTACATGCATTACATTTGTCGATTCCTTTTCATTTCGACTCTTCGGCTGCACTTTGGTAGGACATAAAGCTTGGTTATGTCTTCCATGCTCGCCACAGAAGTGACATCTTCTTTTATTAGGGCACTGAGAACATCGATGCCCCCGTTTAAAACAATTAAAGCATTTATCTTGAAGTCTTGCTTTCCTTTTTTCTAGAGTATTAAACTTTTCACAATTGCTATTGTAGTGGTCACCTTTGCAGAAGATACAATTGAAGAGCTTCTTTCTTTTATCAGAATTGTGGAATCTCTTTTCATTAGTTGTATATGGATCAAATCTTCTCTTCAGTCTGTCATTATTAGGTTTGAAATTGTGTTGAAATCCTTTCAATGGTCTTTTACTATATGTGAAAAATTTCTATGACTTTGCAGGTCTCCTTCTTTCAATATTAGTAGCAGCCTTTATATGCAAAGTTTCTGTAGTGTATGGACTTTCAACAGCACTACTTGTACAAGGTTGTTGAGTTATCCTTATAGCGTCTTCTTTAGTGGATATTATCAAGGATAGATGCGTTAAAATGCATTCCACAGTAAATGTATCGTCAGATCCAAGTCTCATCTTAGTATCATAGATTAGGTCAGTAGGGAATTTTTCCATTATTAAAAATCTCATTTGATTCGTATCAGTATTCTCTCCCATGGATTGAAGTATTCTTAAGTGACGTTAATTTCATCCAATGTGGTTCGGCATTCATCCAGTTTTACTGCTTGTTTTATATTATTAATAGCTCTATGATGCGCATGAATTACTTCTTGTTCTTTTCCATATCTGGCCTTCAGGATTTTCACAGCGATATGGTAATTTTTGTTTGTTGTGTTTAAGCCTTCTATTAGTTTAAGAGCATTGCCCCTTACTGAACTCTTAAGGTATAATAATTTATCTACATCAGTGAGTGATCGTTGATTAATGCTAGAGTTAAATTGATCCCAAAAGGAACACCATTCTAAAAGATCGCCTTCAAAGTGAGGTAGATTAAGGTCAGGGAGCTTGCTGTAAGTGGGTGAGTGTAACTTAATTGGAAGGTTGTTTTCACATTTAGACTTAATCTTTGTGTCTAGTTCGGCTACAATATCTTCTCCATTTAGTTG
This sequence comes from Sesamia inferens, assembly GCA_037179545.1. Classification (NCBI taxonomy): domain Eukaryota; kingdom Metazoa; phylum Arthropoda; class Insecta; order Lepidoptera; family Noctuidae; genus Sesamia; species Sesamia inferens. The sequence continues at coordinate 5,080,051 of CM073935.1, read as the reverse complement.
ATATGTTGTTAAGTTTGAGATCTCATCTGGGTCTGGATTCGTGGAAATATTGAAAAAATTATACAACTCCGATGTGAATCGTGATAATAATGATTTGAGTTTAGCCAGTTGTACTTTTGCTTCCTCTAAATTGTCATCATTTAAATTAGTGGATAGATCATAGGCAAGTGCAGAAATGGTTTTGATTTCATCAGCAATTTTAGTCAAACGGTTCATTAATATTTCTTCCATTTCAGGTTTTCTGCAAAGTTATATACCCATATGACTATTATATACTACTATAACCTTATATACCAATATGTGTGTTATGAATCTAACTATATCCATTTCATTTGGAAATTATTTGCTTTTACTAATTTGACCAAAATGTAACTCTCCCTTAAGTATTAGTTTCATTTAAAATTCACTTGGCCTTAAATTTCAACTGAAAACTTATTAAAGAATGAAGAAAAAAAATAAAAAATTGTTTACAAGTAAGTACTAGGTGAGTACTCATTAATAAATAATCCTTCAATTCATAATTATCATTTACCAACCTCTTCATAAAATATGCATCTTAATTGTCATTGCTCTCCGACATGCAGTTTAATATAAATCTTATTGTCTTGAAATAACAACAGTTTACAGTATTATTTTAAAATTAATATTAAAGCATAATTATTTTACTTTAAACCTTACTCATGTACAATCATATCCAAACAGGTATTGGTTAATATTTATGAAAGTACCAATACTTTCAAACTTTAATTTAAACTCTGATTCTAGGACAAAAATAAAAACTTTCTTGAAGTTACTTTTGTCACATGTAGGTATGCATGTGTTTATTATTCTAACCATTGATTAATTTAATTTAGTTTAATTTCAGGGAACAGGCAATATACCAAACATATTGCTGTCAATGACTGAATTATAATTAAAGTTGTGGCCAAGTAAGTAATAAAAATGGAAGAATTTCAAGACAAATAAGTTAATTGACTATCTTAAAATTTCATAGGGATCTTCCTATGAGAATTTCAATCCAAAGTAATATGAGAGTAGATGTTGAAGTTTCTCTTGAGTGCACTTTTAAATAATAACTATTGTCCAACTATACCTAGTGCCTTATAATGCCTTTACTTGGTTTAAATTTTAAATAAGTACAAGTACTTTGTTTACTTATGGTTCTTATATTGCAATGGAATACTTCCTTTCACATGATTGGTAGCCAATAAATCCACCCTTCAAATTAACTTAAGAAGCAAGTTCTTTCCTTTCAAGTGTGTAAGTAGGTAAATTGAGAAAAGAAAAAAATATTAAATAACAATGTGTTTCTCTGTTTAGACTCCGTAATTTTGTAATTTGTTCACCGTAAGTATCAATTAAAACTGTTTAAATCCTTCTGGCGTTCCCACGTGGCCATAAAAATCGAAATTCCATGAAATTTGAAAATTCTGTACCTCCGACGTAATACGTATAGAATAATTACTTTTCATACCTTAATTCACAGTCCCAACACTAAATCGACTGAACACTCGTTTAGTGTTTATTTCACAGGTTACACGAGTTTACAGCAAGTATTAACAACTTTCTTGAGTAGTTGAAAAAGTTTTCCACGTAATGGCGTCTTGTTGGCTTCAGTTGTTGAACTTTGAATGTCACCGTTCAAAGTTCTAATAAGACGTGAACGAATAAAGTGACACGAGTAAGGCAGCGTACACATAGTCACATTTTCTTCGAAATATCATTTTCATTTCCGGTACATATATTGTACTATTTCAATACCTAAAATCGTATGAATATTCCAGTAACTGTGCCGTGACAACATGACACTCGTATTAGTAAAACAACAATGACAATTTTGTCGATAGCGAACATATTTGTTATAACCTCGACTCAAGCGAAAACGAATTTCAGACGCTTTCACACCATTGACAGCCTCCAAGCTTCTCTTAAGCTCCAGCAATTAATAGGCCTCACCATGGAATCCTTACTTCATTAAAACAACCATCACAAAGCTACCACGGCTTTGTACCACTTGGAACATTGTCCCGCCATTGCGTACAAATACAATCAAGCAACAACACACGTTTTAGCAATTATAACCCTTTTAAGCTGAAACGATTTTCACCATGGCTACTAATAATATTCATATAGCTTGATCATAAATATAAAATAAAAACGTCATATGCATGCAGCTTTACCACCAAAATGACTGAATGAGTGAGTGAGTGCGCCGGAATCAGTTTCTAGAATGAACACGGATGGCATTACATGTTTTAAATAAATTGAAACCTTTCAACATGAAATAATTTACACCTTTTAAGCCAAGGCAAGCATCATCAGCCCCTAGGATTCAGTACAATCATATCCCAGCACCTCCACCATGTCGGCGAGTCGCCTACGTGTGATTCCTCGTATACTTTCTTAGCGGGAATCTGTGCCCAAACGCGACTCGACGAAATGTTTAAGTGAATGGGGTCCGAGGATGGTTGCATTGACATACCTATGTTGATCCTGTTTCAACTGGTGTGTAATGGATGTAATGATCTGCTTCGCTTTGTGACACGATGTATGCCCTCTGCGTTACGCCCACGCTCGATGTTAACCTCTCCATTCTTTAGTCTGTAGGGATTAAGCAATCATCATTTGCTTGTTATGGAACTAAGTGCACAGGGCCAACCAGACATTATATTATATTGATTAAATTCATATTAATAGATATCTTTCTCTAAATCTCCAAAGGAGGGATGGTCTAATGCAGCGCTGTGCGCTACGACATAGCGAGTCGTACTAATCGGCTTTAACATTGGATGTCCTGTATAGTGTGACCCGAGCTCACGGCTTCGGGCTTGAGTCAGAGGATCCACGCATACGGCGTCGGGCTGTGCTCCGCTCAGAAGACCCACGTACACGGCGACGGGCTTCTCTAGTTCGAGTCAGAGGACCCACGCACACGGCGTCGGGCTGTGCTCCACTCAGAAGACCCACGCACACGGCGACGGGCTTCCCCAATTCGAGTCAGAGGACCCACGCTCACGGCGTCGGGCTGTGCTCCACTCAGAAGACCCACGCACACGGCGACGGGCTTCGCCAATTCGAGTCAGAGGACCCACGCTCACGGCGTCGGGCTGTGCTCCACTCAGAAGACCCACGCACACGGCGACGGGCTTCGCTCACCTCAATTCAGAGGCCCAACGCTCACGGCGTCGGAATTTTACGCACAGTTCTATAGGACATACAATGATTACGATACTTTGTGTTACATAAATTCGGTAACTTTCGCTCCGCTCAAACTATCACGGTACATTATAATTAGATTGATATTAAATAGTTAATGAATTAACCCTAGGCACTTAGCTTTCGTCAACTGGAATCTTCTCAGCTGCCCCGGCACTCGCACAACACTCATAACAATACTTTAAATATATTTCATTACTTAAATTACTGATGAAGATGGCGGTAGGATGCTAACAGGAAGGAACCTGTCGCGTTGGTTCGTTAGGTAAAATAACCATAGACTATAAATGACCAAGTTATGGTATTGTCTCTTACCTTGTGCAAATTTGTCTATGGTCTGGTGAGAATATCTTCTCTTACAATATTGGATTTAGGAGTGATTTCGCGATAAGTCGCGACAGATGGGTCGACTAAGGGATTTCTCAATCTTTGATTAACTATTTATTTATTTGGATTTCTAACAGAGAAAACACCTTAAATGCTAGAAAATATAAATAACAGGATGTGACCTTGTGCTTCTCCACTTATAAGAAGTCACAGCATGCAAATAATAATATAACAGCATGAATACAAATTGTTAACGTGGTATCAAATTAAATTTTAAAACAATGTTATATGAAATTAGATTTTAAAGCAATGTCATATTAATTAAATTTTAAAACAATGTTATATTAAACTAAATTTTAAGACAATGACAACAAAATTATATTAAACAAAAAATTCCATCACGACACCATAATAAAATTTGTTAAAAAAAAAAGAAACAGTAACAAGCATATTCTTAATTATGTCAAATAATGATAATGAAATAAAGTTAACATTAGATAAATTGAGAAGAAAGTAAAACAATCAAATAAAATTACAATAGACAATAGAATTACAATAATACAAAATTATATTAAATTAAAATTAATTGTTTGACAATGAATTACATTATATATTTATAGTTCATACAAATGTTACTACGATCCTTGCGCATGTCCACATATTATGTCATTCAAGTTTTTTTTTTTTTTCAAATAATAAAGTTTTGTATGTACTCAGAGTATTTGAGAAGATTTCGATGTCTGCCGATGATTTAGCCATACAATTATATCGATGGCTCATTCTATAAATTGGTGAATGTTTAACCAGATTAGTGCGGTGTTGTGGAGCCTTAAGTAAGGGTTGTGGGTGGCGTGGGATTCTGGTAGGAACTTTAATTTGAATACTGCTCAGTAAATCTGGACAGTCAACACCATTATTAAATATCTTGTACAGAAAGGATAAGTTACAAATGGAACGACGAGATAGTTGGATTCTTCTATCTTTATATGATTTACACTGCCGAAGTTTGAACTTAAACGCTAAATGACGGGTAGACTAGACTGTACTACAGTACTCCAAAGTACTTCGGGCATAGCTATTAATTAACAAGAGGGTGGTGGAAGGTTTTTGAAGCCTTTAGAGTATCGCAGAACGAACCCAAGAGCTCGGTAGGCTGAATTAAGCATTTTGTCAATGTGGTCTACAAAACTAAGTCTACTGTCAATGTAGATGCCTAAATCCCGAAATTCCGAATGACTGGTACCTCTTTTAAAACAATAGCTATAGTAACTAAACAACAATATTTCATACATCAACATTAGATAGGTACATGCAGTATCATCGTCATCATTTCAGCCGAAAGACGTCCACTGCTGGATATAGGCCTCCTCCAAGGTTCTCCACGACGACCGGTCCTGCGCCTCCCGCATCTAGCGGTTTCCCGCGACCTTCAGCAGGTCGTCGGTCTACTTTGTCGGGGGCCTACCCACGCTGCGTCTTCCGGTGCGTGGTCACCACTCGAGAACCCGTCGGCCCCATTGGCCATCGGTCCTACGGGCAATGTGCCCGGCCCACTGCCACTTTAGTGTTGCAATTTTTCGGGCTATGTCGGTTACTCTCGTTCTTCATAAATGCAGTATAATATAATTTATTAACGTATTGTCGTCTCCGCCTTGTATTATTATTTATACATCCAGTTTAATATAAGTATTATAAAAAAAAACTTTTTTTAGGCATCTTAAAAAAACTATTGATAATAAATGTACAGACGACAACACATCAAGATACTACGATCCGTTAGATTTCTTTATAAGTTTTTAAACTTTATCTCTGAAGCATTAAGGCTCAAGGTTGATTGGGAATATCTGACAGTTTTGGGTAGCTTGACCTGCTGTTGTTCGTACATGTTTATTAAAAGAGCAAGGAAGTCGTTTTTTCTATTCTATGCTATTTGTTGATGGCAATGGTGCCGATGTCGACAATTCTGCCAATGTCTAATGTGATATGAGAAAACGTGCAAAGGCAAAGAAATAAACAAAAACCAATTCTAATCCAATAATAGTGTCGTTTTTAGAGTTCCGTAGCCAAATGGCAAAAAACAGAACCCTTAGGCCGCTGCCTCGAATCTTGCGGGCAGCGGGGCGGCGGCGGCAACGGCGCGGGAGCCGGGCGGGCATCGAAGACCCGTTCTCGAAACTAGCGGGCAGATCGCGCGTCACTATAGCCGCGTGGTGTTGTGTTCACGATTGTGTCGACGAGATATTTGTTTTTATTCGCGAAAGAAATGTCTGCACAATGGCGGCAACATCTTTTTGATTTAAATTTATTTCCAACGCTCGATCACCGATCGCTGCCCGCCACCGCCTCGCTGCCCGCAAGATTCGAGGCAGAGGCCTTACAGATTCGTCATATCTGTCTGTCCGTCTGTATGTCACAGCCATTTTTTTTTCCGAAACTATAAGAGCTATACTCGTATTGTTGAAACTTGGTAGGTAGATGTATTCTGTGAACCGCATTAAGATTTTGATGCAAAAATAAATAAAAAAAATTAATAAATATTGGGCTCTCCCCATACTTAGAACTGAAACTCAAACATTTTTTTTCAAATCTTAAAAAAACATAAATTACTATAAAAACTACCAATGAAAATTGTTTTGAACGAGGTCTATTAAGTAGTTTTTTTTTAATACCTCGTAAATCGTAAACCGCTTATTACCGCGTAATCTTTCATACTTAACTTAAATCCTTTAATTTCATAAATCAATGGTATGGAACCCTTTGTGCGTGAGTCTGACACGCACTTGGCCTGTTTTTCCTTTCTATTTTTGTAAATCTTTGACTGTCATTACTAGTTGTCAGAAATCCGAAGGTCTGACCTGGTGGTCGCATGTAAAATATATTCAGATGTATTCGGTTGTTTCTCTCCATAGTAGGCCATAACATCGGCTGCCGGTAGAAGTTACCACCCACCAGTCAAAGTCTTGCCGCCAGGCGATTCGTCATGTTCGGGCATGATGTCTGAAGCAGTACGGAGGACGGGTCTGATCAGTTGTGTAGCGAAGTGTGTTGTTGTATCGGGAGTCTGGTCGTGGAGGGTCTCCAGATCAATTTCCCTCTGGCGCAACATCGTTGGTCATGTAGTTAGGTTTTACATTGCATCACCTCGCTCAACTACCGTCTTCCTTTTTTTTCACTCAGCTTTCTTGGGTGAATAGGCTCTTATCAAACTAGCGCGCTTTACCATCAAGCACTAGTTTAAAATTATAAAAAAAGAGAAGGTTAGACTGGAAGTGGAAGAAAAGGCTAGGTAGGCGATGAATTGATGTCTAACTTCTTAGCTTTATTAGGTTTTCAACTTTATGTCTAAATCATGAAGGCTCATGGTTGATTAGGAATATTTGACAGTTTTGGGTAGCTTGACCTGATGTCGTCTGTACAATATGTAAAGAAAACCCTGTACGATCCATGAAAGTATTGTTAGGTATCGATAACTGATTCTACTAATGCCTACAAAACCGGGCTAAACTTAAAAAAAAATTACCCCTAAATATAAATATTATTTCGAAAAAGGGAGGTAACTTAATACATGTGCGGTAGGCAACACGGTAGGCATACATGCGCGGGCGAAGGGGGCAGGGTATGCGGTACGTGGTCGCAACACTCATAATAATACTGTCTAAAATGGTGGAGTCATTAAAAACAAAAATACCAAGTTTTGGGGAAGTTTTATCATACATGGAGATATACAGTATGTTAAGAAAACCCTGTCCGACCCGTGCAGGTGTAGTTAGGTATCGATAACTGATTCTACTAATGGATACAAAACCGGGCTAAACTAAAAAAAAAACCCCCTAAAAAAATAAATATTATTTCGCAAAAAGAGGGACCTTAATAAATGTCCGTTAAGCACCCTTCCGCGGGCGGCGGGCGGTAGGGAACGCGGCACGTGGTCGCATCGCTATTCGCTCATAATAATACCGGTGTTGTTACTTTTTTAAAAATTATATGCGTTTTAATCCTTAAATACCCTTAAAAATTACAATTGACTTTCCTGATTCAGATTCTGCCCTACCTTCGAACACTGCACGAGAAATACTCCAACGCTGAAGTAGAACTAGTGGAATATGGAGTCACAGATCAGAACAGACCTTTAGTATTCCTAAAAATAAACAGTAATATCAACAAAGCTGTAGAAAAACCTATAGTTGTGATAGAATCTGGTATAAATCCAAGAGATTGGGTTACCATTCCAGCAGCGTTGAATATCGTGGAACACATTTTGGATGAGCAGAGGTTTCTGGATGGTTTGGATTGGATTGTGGTTCCAGTGTTAAATCCTGATGGATATGAATATACTCGGAATAATGTAAGTTTGGGTTTATTATATCATTTTATAGTCAATAAACTTTGTTAAAACTATTAACATTCGCATTATCATCATATCATCATAAACGTTTTTATCGTCCCACTGCTGGGCGCAGGTTTCATACAAAGAAGGATTGAGCGTAATCACCACGCTTGCTGAATGCGGGTTGGCGATTTCAGACTTAAAATCCAGGTTTCCTCAAGATATTTTCCTTCACCTTTTAATCAGTCATTGGTGTCCAAAAAAACTAGAACTACTTAGAAAGTACATATAACTTAAAAAAGTTGCTTTGATACTCGCCTGACCTGGAATCGAACCTGCATACTCTTACTTGAGAGGCTGGTGTTTTAACCACTAGGCCTCCACGACTTGCATGCACATAATGAAGTAAGTTATCTATTCACAGCCCCATTGATAAACGTTAGACAACTCCCCAAAAACAAAAGGGATGCGCATTATATGTTAAACCTAGAACCTTCGACTCGACTTCTTTGACTGGGCAGGAACTGTTCCATAAAAGTTATATTTTCTTTCCAACCAGTATTATATTTGGATTGTTTTGAATTCTGATATTTTGTATCAGTGGAACAGTGATGGTCCAGTGGTAACGGCCGCGGCTTAAGAGTCTTAGATTTGAATCTAGACTGCACTATATGTAAATAAGTCTATCACCGTGATAAATAATTTCTCTCAAAACGGTGGAAATCATAATGAGAACAGTGTCACAGAATCAAACTTTCGAAGACATGTGTCATCTGGAGATCACACACTGGGTCTTGGTGGATAGCTCACCTCCTATTATATGAACATAGAAGTCTGTGTCTCAGCGGTGAGGACATTAACGGCTGATCATTTTATTCTCTTCCGTCAAGACATCAATAAAATGTTGAAGAATATTGTCATAAAAATAACATATGAAATTACTAAACAATTATAAAAACTATATTTGAAAGTTGATTAATATGCCACCAACTAGATCTGTGGCTTACTTCTACTCTTAGATGCAAACAAGAATACTTTTTTTTACATAATTTCGCTAACAATTTCTTTCAGCTCCGGCTCTGGCAGAAATCTAGAAGCACCAACAGCCACATGGGCATAGTATGCCCAGGTGTGAACCTGAACCGAAACTTCGACCTGGACTGGCTTCACTTCGACTCCAGTTCCAGTCCCTGCAGCCATCTCTATGGAGGAACCGAGCCATTCTCCGAGATAGAAACCAATATGATCAGACACGTAATCGAAAGCAGTGGCTCTAAAGTTAAACTCTATATATCTTTACAAAATAATGGAGGATTTGTAACATATCCTTGGAGTTATGAAAGAGCTGCCAGTGGAATGTTCCGACATCACCATCTTTTGGGGTTGGATATGGTTCGTTCAATGAATGAACCGTATAATTTGGGTGTTGGATCAGTAATGTTTGATCGCGCGTCAGGTACAAGCGCTGATTTTGCAAGGGAAAAAGAAGTGTTATACACATTCAATATAGATGTTGTACAAGGTGATAATGGGGTCGTTATTGCAGAAGAAGATATTGGTGGTATTGTTGACGATGTCTGGAAAGCTGTCGCTGTGGCTGCCGAAGAAATGATTCGATTAAATCTTTGAAATGATTTTCATTCTTTTTTAGTTTCAGTTATTAATAAATCTTCTAAAACCAAGCATCTGTATAGCTATTGAAGGTAAAAAGAAAGGAAATATTACACTCAGATCACTGTGATATCGATGTCTTTAGTATACTGAATATAAATGCACTAATCGCACCGAAACACTAGCCCGAAGAAGTGGGCCGGCGTGGGACCGATGCCCGATGGGGCCGACGGGTTCTTGAGTGGCGACCCGACGAGTGGGTCCACGCTTAGATTTGATTAAGTTGTCAGGATCAATATTAATATTCAAAATCAAAAGACATTTATTCAAATTAGGCTGAGAATCATCATTTTTTGAACGTCAATATTACATAAGACAGGCCTCAAAACGCCTACCCTTCGCCACTTCCGAGTGCTTTCGCTGGGAAGAAGTGGCGGAACAAACTCCTCAGCAGCACAGCTGTCTATTCATTAAAAACACCTGGCTGTGTGTATATTAAATTAATGTAAATTAACTAAGATACAACAAAAACAATACTAACATAGCTAGTCACAACAATGCAAAAAAAAAAAAAACAATTATCACTACATACTTACATAGTACAAAACAAAGTCACTTTCTCTTTCCCTATGTCCCTATGTATGATTAAATCTTTAAAACTGCGCAACGGATTTTTTAATAGATAAAGTAATTAAAGAAGAAGGTTTATATGTATAATAACATCCATTAAATTGTAGAGAAATACTATTATTTTTGAGGTTTCTAATATAATGTTGTAAATAATTAAATATTTTCCGCGTTTGCAATGAAACGCAGGCCGAACCTTACGAGATTTATCAAAATAATGTACTAAGTATTGTACACATTGTTTACCACCCACCAGACAAGGCCTTGCCGCCAATCGATTCGTCGTGTTCCGACATGATGTCTGGTGAAGCCATACGGAGGACGGGTCTGAGCAGTTGTGTTGCGATGTATGCCGGATACAATGCGCCTAATGTTGTTGTGTCGGGAGTTTGGTCGTGGAGAGTCTCTAGATCAATCACCCTCTGGCGCAGCATCGTTGGTCGTGTTGTTGGGTTTAACATTGCATCACCTCGCTCAACTGCCGTGATCCTTCCTATTTCTAAGTTTTTTAAGTGAATAGGCTTAATAAACTAGTGCGCTTTACCACCAACGATTGCCTCACTGCTTACCATCAGGCGGCTAATTTTCGAAGTGATTTTAACCAATACAGCATTAATCTATATCCAATTAAATATCTTAGGTATATACATTGTTGATTTTATATGGGTCTATAAGGGCCCTTACAGCATATGAGATAAATTAATATTTTCGAAGATATTTCAGATTTAAAAATTGCGACCGGCCGGAGCGGCAGGAGCGGCAGAGCGTTATGTTTTTATATGTTATACAACGTTCACAGTTTTTCTGTAGTGTATTTAGTATCAGCATTGCATCCACGCGAAGCCAGGGCGTGTCGCTAGTAATTAAAAAAATATCGCCTTGATAATGTGTATCTTGTTATATGTAACTCAATCAGTAAATTAAATGGGCCTACAGTCAATAACCAACAATCAACTACATTGAATTCAAAACATTTCGGAGTAATATCTCGACAGCCATGTCAATATGTACCCAGTTATGTGGGGGACTCTATGTATCCTTGAACAAACTTTATGCAATAACAGTATCTTCTAGCATCATATCGTTATTGAAGCTTTTTCGGTACTCATCAAATTGATTACCAATCGTTATTATCTCTTTCAACAACTTCTTTAATATCGACTTATTTTTCTTCGAAAAATTTTTAAAGGCAATTTTCACAAATTGGAAACAGATCCCCAAGCGAACACAGATAAAAATGGCGAGATTTAATTTTAAAAATTCGCGCACTTTTGCGACTCTTTGAGAATTTAATATGGCTGAGATGATAAAGAATTGATTATTTTAGTAATCTGTTATAAAATGCGGCTTATCCGAGGTTGGTGGCGGCCTTTGGGTTTGTTATTTTTTTGACGGATTTCCTTTTTCTTATAAATGTTCTTTTTGTGAAAATTTGGTTCAAAATGGCCTCCAAAGCCTGGGTACAGGTGATGAGTAGCAAGTCTGTCGGTATTGGAGGATGCATTTTGGAGAGTGTGCGAGGGAATATCCACCCTTACGTTGTTGACACCACTATGATCCCGATGAAGCCTTTCGTCTCATCTCTTATACCGCGTACATTGAGGGACTGGAACAATTTGCCAGCGGCAGTGATTCCCTCTGACTACATTTTAAGTTTCTCCGGTCCCGCAGTAGTTTATAATTATATATATATTTTTTATTAATATTTATAAATTAGCGCTTGACCGCAATCCCGCCTGTTGGTAAGCAGTGATGCGATCGTTGATGGTAAAGCGCGCTATTTTATTAAGAGCCTATTCACTCAGAAAAACTGAGCGAATAGGAAGGAAGACGGCAGTTGAGCGAGTTGATGCAATGTTAAACCCAACAACACGACCAACGATGCTGCGCCAAATGGAGATTGATCTGAAGACCCTCCACGACCAAACTCCCAACACAACAACATTAGGCGCATCGTACCCGGCACACATCGCAACACAACTGCTCAGACCCGTTCTCCGTACGGCTTCACCAGACATCATGCCGGAACACGACAAATCGCTTGGCGGCAAGACTTTGTCTGGTGGGTGGTAATTTCTGCCGGCAGCCGATGTTATGGCCTACCACCGAGAGAAAATGTCTAAACTGTGCTGATCTAATACCTCCCAACCGATTTCGCTCATGGTGGCCAATGATAACCGAGATATTTATAGTGTACGAAAATGCCACTAAACTTAGACACGATATCTTTCTTTCCATAGCCCGATGGGACGGCAATTCAACCGGGGAAAGCAAAGCGGGACCTTCTACTATGCGCGTTTTTCGAAGCATGGGGTTATTATTCCAACTTCTAATATCCAGGCTGTTATTAAGAAATTCCTTATTGAAAAACCATTAACCTAACCTAGCAATCAAACTTAGGACACTCGCACAAGATTAACGCCGCAGTTGTGTTACAACAGGGTGTGCTGAATATTGTAAATTAATAATAGCACATATTCCAGTCATGGTGGCCAAGTGGTTAAAACACCGGCTTCTCATGTATGAGTGTGTGCGTTCAATTTCAGGGCAGGCAAGTGCCAATATAACTTTTCTAAATTATATGTACTTTCTAAGTATATCTTGGACACCAATGACTGATTAAAAGGTGAAGGAAAACATCTTGAGGAAACCTGGACTTTAAGACTGAAGTCGCCAATCCACATTGAGCAAGCATAGTGATTACTCTCAATCCTTCTTTTTATGAGAGGAGACCTGTGCCCAGTAGTGGGACGATAAACGGTTGATCATGATGATGATGATTTCAGTTCACAAACTAAACTCAATTTCAATCATCATAATCAGACGTAGGCCTCCTCACGATGATAGGGAGTGTGCCGTAGTCTATCGCGCAGGTCCAGTGCGGGTTGGTCATATCTCTTCGAAGTTCTTGGCTCTAGGACATGCCGGTTCCCTCACGATGTTTTCCTCCACCGTTTTGAGAGCAGTGGTGATGAAATAATTTACACAAATTAAAGCTCCTGATGGGGATCGAACCTACGACCTACAACTTTTAAGTCGCGGCCGATACCACTATGCTACCTGAATGGGCTTCTCTCGTTCTTCTGCGGATCTCCTCATTCCTGATTCGATCGCGCAGTGAAACCCCAAGCATAGCCCTCTCCATTGCCCTTTGAGTGACTTTGAGCCTTCTTATAAGGCCCATTGTTAGCAACCACGTCTCAATTCCATAAGTCATCACACAAGACATACACTGGTCGAAGAAATTTGTCTTGAGACACTGCGGTTACTCGGTAAAATAAAATAAGTGGAGTATATTAAAATAACATAATTTACATGGTCGAATAGAACTCAATTTAAGAAAAATCAATATTTTTCCTTCCATTCCTTCTCGGTGGTAGGCCATAACACCGGCCGCCGGCAGAAGTTACCACCCACCAGACAAAGTCTTGCTGCCAAGCGATTTGTCGTGTTCCGGCTTGATGTCTGGTGAAGCCGTACGGAGGACGGGTCTTAGCAGTTGTGTTGCGATGTCTGCCGGGTACGATGCGCTTAATGTTGTTGTGTTGGGAGTTTGGTCGTGGAGGATCTTCAGATCAATCTCCATTTGGCGCAGCATCGTTGGTCGTGTTGTTGGGTTTAACATTGCATCAACTCGCTCAACTGCTGTCTTCCTTCCTATTCGCTCAGTTTTTCTGAGTGAATAGGCTCTTAATAAAATAGCGCGCTTTACCATCAACGATCGCATCACTGCTTACCATCAGGCGGGATTGTGGTCAAGCGCTAGTTTATAATTATTAAAAAAAACATTTCATTCAGAAAAAGACACAAGATAAATATTAATTTCTTCTTCTTCTTCTCAGCCCATAGATGTCCACTGTTGGACAAAGGTCAATATTAATTTAGTCCCATCAAATTAATCAGCGCTTGGCCGCATCGAAAAACCGCACAACACCGCATCGAAATTACTTCAGCTAAACGCGAGATAATTGCGGACAAACATACATATTATACAATGTGTAACATAAAGGGTACATACATACCAAGGGCATGGCATGTTTACATGATATCAAATGATATCGGAAGGTTTTCAACTCAAAATAAAATACTCAAAAAATTTATATTAAATTTTCGGTTCCGTGTGTTTCTTAAATTCAAATCATAACAAACGTGCACCACACTACATACGTTAATAACTACTCGTTAAACGTCACATTACTTGGCAAAATCACTATAAATGTCTTCAAAAATTCTGTGCGCCTAGTATGGTAGTAGCCTATCACAGGCGGTGTTTTTTCTCGGAATTTCCTAACATAAAGAGATAGGATTAAAAGACCCTTCCAATATCGATTGATATCATGTAAAGATGCCATGCCCGTGGTATGTATATACCCTTTATGTTACACGTTGTATACTAACAGGTCAAACTGAGAACCTTCTTTTTTAAGTCGGTTAAAAACACCACGATAACGCCTATTGGAACTAATGCGGATGAAACCGTGGCGTGCAGCTAGTTTAAAATTAAACTAGAATGAGAGTCACAGAAAGGGACAAAGGGCAATGGGAAGAGGTATACTCGGAGTTTCTCTGCGTGATCGAATCAGAAATGAGGAAATCCGCAGAAGAACCAAAGTCACCCACATAGCTTTTCGAGTCGCTAAAATTAAATGGTAGTGGGCGGGCACATTGCTCGTAGAACCGATGGCCGATGGGGCAGTAAGGTTCTGGAGTGGCGGCCACGTACCTCCAAGAAGGTGGGCCGATGACCTGGTGAAGGTCGCGGGAAACCGATGAATGTGGACAACACAAGACCGGTCATCGTGGAAAGCCTTGGGGGAGGCCTTTTTCCAGCAGTGGACATCCATAGGCTGAAGAAGAATAATAAGATGGAGATTTAAAATAAAGTACTTTGCCGCACTCTAAGAAGAGGGATGTTTCATGGGTAAAAAATAAAATGATTCTATTTAGTCCGTCATTCGCATTATAGAAAAATATTGGATACGTGTATTTTGTTTTTATCAAATCAATAAATATTGACAAATATGAAAGGCATCCAAGATCAGGAGTGGTGGCTGGTGACGTCACTGCTAGCTAAAAAGTGTAGCGTCCAGTGACGTCACAAGAGTTTTCAACGCACTGTGTCGACTTCAGTTTTTGTTTATAGGAAAAAAGAAAAAATACGTGTCTAGTATTTCTAGGAAATCTATCTGACGGACTTATTAGTTTCTTTTAGTCAAATACCCTATTACTCCTGTATCGTGCAAACATTTAAGCTCACATGCACAACCAGCCAGACCCGGAACAACTAATTGTAGGCCATAAATATATTTGTTCCGTGCGGGAATTGAACCCGCGACGCAACGCTGCAGTCAACCGCTCAGCCACTGAATGTAGCAAATTTAATATGATAAATAATAATAATTAGTAATATTTTAGTCTTCTTCATCTCAGCGTTAAGCCCAGCCGTATCCGAAGCTTTTCAGCTTTGGAGTCTAGGGTCCGCTTTACCAATCTAACTGCTCATTTTGGCTAAACTTCGATATTTTCCATGAAGCGACCGCTGTCTGACCTCCACAACCCGAAGGCGATATCGAAGCATTGCAGTTAGACCAATTGTAGGACTTTTGAGGGCTGCCATTGATGTTCGTATAGCAATCGGGACCAGCAGCTTAACGTGCTTAAGTTCAGTGCAAATATTCATATTCATGCATACAAATATTTGCACTGCGCGGGGATCGAACCCGCGCCTCCTTGCGCAACGGCCGCGTTCGCTACCGCTACGCCACGGAGGCTGTCAATTAGTAATATTTTAGTATTATGTATTTATTTAAGTATGTTTGTGTTATTATTTTTGAATTATATATTTAGGTTTATTTAATATTATTATTTTTATACTTATCACATTCATATTTATTTTCCTCCTTGTTCCTACACACTATTGTCTACATTTCTATTTTACTTCTCAAATAATCAGTACCTTTGTACTTAGATCTTAATTTTGACATATCCTTATGTGTTTTATTGTGTGTACATAAATAATAAAATAAATAAATGAATAAAGATTATTAATAATATTTTCACACATATTTCTACGTCACTTTGCAATGCCTTCTTAACCCCAACTTTTGATACGTTAACAAAGTGCTCAAGAAATAAATTTAAAAATTTTGCTGCTATTCTACGTGTGACATGTTTTCTCCGGAACAACATAGTCGTGTACCTAGCGAGACAGACATTCTGAGTTAGTGATGTAATATGTATTGTGTAAATTGTAGGTATCGATATAATAAGAATCAAAAAGAATCACAGATGGCCAAAGGGGCCGAAATGTTCTGGAGTGATGACCGCGGCTTCCTTTGCTACAAGCTGGACAGATGACCTTATGAAGGCCACGGAGATCAGCTGAATACAGGCAGGATAACACGATCAGATGGCATGGTCCTGGCAGTACTTAGGGACTTATTTCCAGCAGTGGACGTTTATATTTGAGGAATCACCTCAATTTTAGTAAGCAAGGTAGTTTTGGACGTGACAACGTCTTATAATTCGATGGAGCCGGCTACATTCACGAAAAACATGACTCATGCGGTGTTACCTCGCGTTCCATATAAGGCTTGAAGTGCAAGCGAGAGCGTGAAGCGAGCGGCAAAGACGCACATTCGGCCTCCGCGTTCGGCAGCGTTCGACATCTGTCTCTCTCCTACAGCTACTACAGCTGCTATACACTAATACATTTACATGTTTTCTAGGCACTATTAAATATAGTGTAAATTTTCTTTTGAAAAATGCAACATAACATTTTCTTATGACGTTATCACGTTCAAGTTGAACGTGATAACGTCAGACAATCGATGTTTTACTCACAAGCCTGACCTTGGAATAGTTTTTACAATATGTAAAGGAAACCCTGTCCGATCCGTGAAGGTATTGTTAGGTATCGATAACTGATTCTGCTAATGCCCACATAGCCGGGTTAAACTTAAAAAAAAATCCCCCTAAAAAAATAAATATTATTTCGCAAAAAGAGGCAATTCATACGCGGGGGAAGGGGGCAGGGCACGCGTCACGTGGTCGCATCGCTTATAATAATACGGTCAAAATGGTGTTGTAATTTTTTTTTAAATTACTAAATTTCGGGGAAGTTGGAATAAATTCACGGGAAAAAAAGATTATTTCAAAATTCATTAGTGTTGTACTATGATGATAACGCAAAATTTTATATTATATTTGGTCATGTGTTTACCTAACCTTTATTACCCTTATGGGTCGGACAGGGTTTTCTTTACATATTGTATATTTAAAGAAGACATTTAAATGTCCCTCATCCAGGGACCGACCAGGATATAACTGTTAGCTTAACTTGATCGATCGAAGTCTGTTATCATACAATTATTTTAATTTAATAGTAGTTAGTAATTTTATAAAATAATCTTATAAACAGCTTTAAAATTTCCCACACAACATACCTCACTATTGTCCATCTCTCGTCGGCATGTCACGTCGCTCCTTGGGGCAATATTTCCCGCCCCCTTCCCTCCCCCCCGCGACGACGTGAAGCTATCCAAACCGAATTCTCTTCCATTATTGCCCACCTGAATCGAAAAAACAATGCAGGATTTTCTTCCCGACAACGGGACGTGAGGTAAGGGATGGGGTTGTCAGAGTTGTAAGATGTATTGAGGTGCATGTATGTTTGAATATGGGATTTTTGGGAAAGATTTTATCATTTTTATACGAAAAGTGTAATAAGCATACTTTTTAGCTAACAACTTAAGAATTTTATTTAGACCAAGCTCAAACCACTTACATAGTTACTGAATTATGAACCTAACCGTTATAGAAATGAAGTTATTTATGTAAAAATGAAAGCTTATCCCGGTACTAAGTTATTTAGTATTAAGAACTCTGCGTAAATTATAGTTCAAAGTACAACTACAGAGTCAAAGGGTAAGGCTAGATTTATAATTACAGTTCTTCAAATATAAGAAGTGCAATTTGACGTTTCATACTTTTCAGTACGACACAACATTGTACTTGCGTAACTCAAAAATTGACATTTATTTCTTCCGCAAAACCACGTAATTTTAAAGTTATTTTTATTTTATCACAAACTGCACAGTTCTTAATCACTTAATTTACATATTTTTTTTTAAACAAAGCAATATAACCAATGTGTAGTCGTCAATAAATAGTATTTTTCTCGACGTCGTGTCAAAGTCACGTAGTAAGGTATTATACCGTAGTGTTGTAACTCTTCAAATTCATTTGTATACTAGAGATACCTGCCGGATGCTCGGGCTAGTAGGGAATCAATCCGGTCCGAAAGAGAGGCCATGGTAGAGCGAACGAGTGTTGCACTTCAGGCAGTCTCCGAATGGGGCAATGCCAATCTTGTAGCATTCAATGCCGCCAAAACGCAGGCGTGTCTCTTCACCGCCAAAAGGAGCCCGTTCACCTTGGCTCCTACTTTTCGGAATGTATCCTTGGAGTGTACCGACCGCCTTCAGCTTTTGGGTGTTGAGATTTCCTCGAACCTAAACTTTGGGCGGTTCATTGAGTCCAAGGCCAAGGTGGCTGCCAGAAAACTTGGTGTAATCGCAAAGGTCCGGCAGTACTTCACACCAGGGCAGCTTCTAATGTTGTACAAAGCACAGGTCCGTTCGTGTGTGGAGTACTGTAGCCACATTTGGGCTGGTGCTGCTAAGTGTCACCTGGCCACTTTGGATTCAGTGGAGAGGCGTGCGAAGAGGCTGATTGGTGACCCTGATTTAACTCGAGTTGGTCTCCAAAGCCTAGAGCACAGGCGTAGAGTAGCCAGCCTTTCGGTGTTCTATAGGATACATTCTGGGGAGTGTGCGAGGGAATTGCACGATTTAATTCCCCCATCTCCGTTCCACCATCGGACGACCCGTCGTACGGCGAGTTTCCACCCTTATGTTGTTAACACCTCTACGATCCGGACGAAGCGTTTCGCCTCGTCCTTTATACCGCGTACATCGAGGGACTGGAACAATCTGCCGGCGGCGGTGTTTCCGTCGGACTACAATTTGAGTGTCTTCAAGGCTAGAGTGAATAGGCTCTTAATAAACTAGTGCGCTTTACCATCAACGATTGCGTCACTGCTTACCATCAGGCGGGATTGCGGTCAAGCGCTGGTTTATATTTTAATAAAAAAAAAAAAAAAAAAACAATCGTTAAAAATTACCGAATAATCGAACTTACTAATAACGATCATTTTCAATGAAAGCGTCCTTTATTATTTAATTATTTTTTTCATTTATTTACCCTCAAAACAATTATATATCGAACAGAGAACCCAAAAATTTAATATATTGTCATCTTTGTTAAAATTACGAAACTTAAAATTAATAATGTATAAAGCAAAATTTATAATATTTAACATTGTATACTCGTATAATACAATGTTGCTTAGGTATGGACGGAACTAAAGATTTTGAGAATTTCTTTCATCTAAAACTCAGACATTGACAGTCATAAAATAAATAAATCTGTAACTTTAATCGATTAGAAATTACAAAGAAATGATATCAATATCTCGTATAAATAGGATATTGTGGTAATCGATGTTTTTAACCTAATCCCTATTCTTCAGTAAGTTAGAAATGTCAAATTGCACTTCTTATATTTGAATAACTGTAGATTTAGTTTTGACGGTTATTACTGTTTGTTCTTTTATGTAGTCTGTCATCATTTTTCGATGTTTGGAATGTGTACATTTTGATATACTTAGAAAGGCGATGTCCATCGAAATGGAGACTAATAAAGAGGAAGAGTAGCCAGCCTATCGGTGTTCTATAGGATGCATTTTGGAGAGTGTGCCAGTGAATTGTATGACTTAATTCCCCCATCTCCGTTCCATCATTCGACGACCCGTCATACGGCGAGTATCCACCCTTACGTTATTGATACCACAACGATCCGGACGAAGCGTATTGCCCCGTCTTTTATTCCGCGTACATCGAGGGACAGGAACAATTTGCCAGCGGCGGTGTTTCCGTCTGACTACAATTTATGTAGCTTCAAGGCTCTTAATGAAATAAAATCCTGTCTGACCCATAAGGATAATAAAGGTTAGGTAAACACATGACCGAATATAATATAAAATTTTACGTAATCATCATAGTACCAATACAAATGAATTTTGAAATAATCTTTTTTTCCCGCGAATTAATTCTAACTTCCCCGATATTTGGTAATTTTTAAAAAAGTGACAACACCGGTATTATTATGAGTGAATAGCGATACGACCACGTGCCGCGTGCCCTGTCACCCGCCGCCCGCGGAAGGGTGCTTAACGCACATGTATTAAGTTACCTCTTTTTGCGAAACAATATTTATATTTAGCCCGGTTTTCTATCCATTAGTAGAATCAGTTATCGATATCTAACAACACCTTCACGGGTCGGACAGGGTTTTCTTAACATACTGGATACTAAAAAAACAAAAAAAAATAAGCAATAGTTTTACCAATTGTTTTTTTCGTAATTGTTTTGTTTTTTTGACAGTTCAACAATGTTCATTGCGTTACTGAGCAAAACATTTTTTACTTCTGAGGCAACATGCTTCAAAATCGTTCTGATTGATCGATTGTTACGTAATTAGGTGGCTGGGTGTAGTAGACGGGGCGAACCATCAAGAAGATTACATTACCAATACATTGACAAGAGCGAATCATATAACATGAAACATCACCAAGTGCGGGAAAGGCTATGCTAGTGATGTGTAGGTACCGGGAATACGCAATGAAATGGACGCGTTGTGAAACGGTCACTGACTGATGTCTTAGAATTTTTGCAAGAAAATATTCATGTCGTTTGATCATTGGCTACACTAATTAACATAGACAAACCCACAATTATAACGGCTTACGGCAGCCATTATTTGCTTTAAAAATTCTAAGACACCTGTCAGTGTTCGTTTTGCAACGCGTCCATTTCATTGCGCTTTCCCCTTATTGATATAGATCGATCGTGATAATAGTCAATTTTAATATTGAACAAACACAACCGAATCGAATGTGCACATGTAAGGTTCGCGACATAAAAACTATTCTCAAGCAATGTATGACCGAATTATGCTAATGTTAGTTCAAAAACAAAATTCAATTAGAAAAAGGAGAAAATGTTGGGAATCTTTAGTTCCAGCGATGCAGCGGTATTCTAAATTCATTGAAAACTTCCGACGTCGGGATTACACCGAATTACCATTCGGTGCTGCACCTCCACGAATAGAGTTGGGACGTAAGACCTAATATCGATAAAGGATTAATTTTTTTCGTCATTTTCTAGCCCATGTCCCAGTTCACTTGGCGTCGGCCAATCCCGCCTGATGGAGGCGGGATTGCAGTCAAGCACTAGTTTATAATTATAAAAAAAGACAAATATCATTATTACATGCTTTTTATTAGCTTCACTTGTATGTTTGCTTGCTTGCTTGTTTGTTTGTCCGTCTCTAACTCTTTGGACTACGAGTGAGCGGTTCATTGCTGTAAAATGTCCCACCGTTTTCAATACGTTCGTTGGCCGAGCGGTATAAGGTAGGTAAAAAATATTTTGATACGGAAAGACCTATACGGACGACAGCAGATCGAGGTACACAAAACTGTCAAATATTCCCAATCAATCTTGAACCTTAAGGCTTTTGTAGATTAAGTTAAAAACCCATTAAAATCTGTCTGAGTTTAGCAGCCGGATGTGTAGTTGTATATATATATATGTGTAAAAATGTTGTATAATGTATCGAAAAACACACAGAAAACAAGGCTAACAAAAACCAACTAAAAAAAACAAACAAAATTCAGCTCGATTCATTTATTCATTAAATGCTATCAGTCAAAGTATACATTACCATCTCAAACCGAATTACGTTGCCTAAAAGCGGCAGCAGCTGCTCTAGCCCCAACCTTGATACCTTCCCAGGTCTCATAACCAACTTGTTCAATAAAATCAGGGTCTACCAGAAAACCGGTAATCGTTTGACTATTCCTATAAGCAGGCAACTCAAATGTGTAAGCGAAGGGGGCTGCAACATCATTCGCATAATCGCTTGCACCACCCGACGCAGCGTACAAGACATGGAAAATGTTCCCAACAATATAGTTTCTATTGCTAGGCCATTTAACCCTGTCGATAGCTTGGGCCATTTGGACACCGACCAAGTTGATTTGCAGAGCATTTGGTGCAAGGACACCGCTTCCAAATCCGTAGAGGATCATGCTACCGAAGCTGTGGATGTCAAGGTACAAGGCCATGCGGTTTTTATGTGCTTCGATAATGTTTCGGATGACAGCCGTTTCTGGCTCGGAGAACGCACTAGTGCCGTGGAAAGTGTCGGTGCAAGGATTGTTGCTGGAGGCAGTACCCCAGTCCTTGCCGAAGTTTCTGTTGAGGTCGACGCCAGCACAGATGTTGCCAGCAAAGTTCAGTCTACGGTTTTTCCTCCAGTAACGTTCCTGTAGAAGAAAATAGGAGGTAATTCCTGAGATTTACTTTAGTCATTTACGATTATAGCGTAAACAACAATATTGGCAGTAGGTAGGCGTTGTTCATGTTAACTATACTATTGTTTAAAATTAAATCGCAGAAGCAGTATTTTAATAGGTTAAATTTTAGTTAGACGAATAGATACATTTCTTGTTTTAATAGGATTTGTTGTTTTATTTTATTACAAAATAAAAGTATTATTTATGACAATAAATCAACAAAATAAAATATTATGTAATGTACTCTTGCACTATAAAAATCATAAATCAATCACTTATTTCCATATCAACATCACTAGAACTCGATTCTTCACTTTCGAGGCTATCATCATCTATGACTTTCGGTTTTGAATTTAGAATAAGCTAAGTCTTTGCTATGACATTATCAAATTTACTTACGCTGTTATGAGTGTGCACGTATCCATCGGGGTTGGCAACAGGTAGGATGATCCAGTCAATGTTCTGGATGAGGTCTGACTCCGTAACGTCAATCACCAGCTTGTGGATGGCGTAGAGAGTAGCAGGGAGGGTCGCCCACTCACGACAATGTAGAAGAGACTGCATCATGACGACTGGTTTGCTGGTGTCCTAGAATTGAAGAATTATTAAAATGGTTTAATGGCCGTATACAGCAGTTTTCTTAATTGATTTTCTGTAAGAACTATGAGCACTTGAAGGCGCCAGAAATATTTTAAAACAAGATGAAGTTGATAAGATATTCCTTTGTTTCTTTAGTAAAAAACTAGCTCACAATGCGGTTTTGATCCCTTAAGAATATTGGGATAAAAAGTATCCTATGTGTGTTTGCTGGTTATAAACTACTAGCGGCCGCCAGCGACTTCGTTCGCGTGGAGTTAGTTATGTTCCGCTCCTATTGGTCTCAGCGTGATGTTATATAGTCTAAAGCCTTCCTGGATGAATGGGCTATCCAACGCATAAAGAATTTTTAAAATCGGACCAGTAGTTCCTGGGATTAACGCGTTCAAACAAACAAACAAACAAACTCTTCAGCTTTATATATTAGTATTATATATTAGTATAGATCTGTGTGCCAAATTTCATCCAAATCTTTCTTCTTCAGCCTATAGAAGTCCACTGCTGGACAAAGGCCTCCCCTAAGGCTTTCATTGCATTTGGGGGTTGCCCAACCCGCCTGCCAAGCTTGGGGATAATGCCTCAAACTTGGCAGGCGGCTTGGGGATCGCAGTAGTTTGATATTCCACAGGAGAATCGCTGCTACCCGCTTCCTTAGTCGCCTTTTACGACACCCACGGGAGGATATGAGATATAGGATATCAAAATCCGTTGATGTTTGCGTAAAAGAGTAACAAACAGATAGATGTTTGTTACTTTTCAGACAGAAACTACTATGGATGATGGATTTATGCTAAGTGTTGTTCCGGATTAGGGCATACAAAATTTACAAAATGATCCTTTTGATTCTTTAAACACCATTACCGTTTTTAACGATGTTGTTTTCTGAGTTTCCAAAATGAAACCAATACAAAATCCCTTTGTTCTATTGGCTATAAGTATTCTCTTTATGTAAGATGCTATAGTATTTTTAAAAAGGAAATCATCTTACCTGGAAGTTGGTGGTGGAAATCCTGAGATATCTGATGGGTCTGCCTTCAATACTGTGTCCACCTAACACGACGGTGACTACGTTAGGGTATTGTCTGGCGAGCTCGTCCAAGTAAGCGTCGACCTAAAAATGATGACAATATCAATATCTGGTATCTGAAGTTTTTTTTTACCTTCAATCAGAACTCCAGGACCAGGTATTTAAATAGTCATTATAAATATAAATAAATAAAAGAAAGGAAAGAAAAAATATTTATTGTGAGTCATGCAGGAAGAACATAATACTAAACTAAACACAGTAAAAAAAAATGTAAAGTCCTATACGAGGCCAAAAGGCCTACCACAGCATGGTGCTTCGACATTTAAAAAATAAATGTCACGGGGCTGGTATTCTAAAAACAAAAATTCCTTCTGAATTGTCTCTATACACATATACACATACCATCTGTAATAATGCTAGAGAGCTCTTTTTTTTAAGAACCCGCTTATCTCTGATTTCGACTAAAACTATTTTTGCTTTTGATGGCCCAATTCTCGAGGAAGGCATTTAAGGCTTAGCATTATGCTACGACCCTTAGAAGCCGAGCAAAAGGAAAAACAGTCAGGAGGAACGCTTGGCCAATAAAAAGTTTTATCTCGGGCAGACGATGCTTTGAAATATATAATTAAGATTATGATCATACATTTCGATTTTATAGCAGTGAAAAGAGCGTTGAAATTTGCAGGAGGAAATAATAAATTCACGAAGGAAGTGCTAATAGCTTTAAGGATAAGCGAGTATTATTAACCTTTTTTCGGTGAGTAGGCCGTAATCTACTACGCGGGCCAGTGGGTATTGATAAATGTCAAACGTCTTAATTTTTTTTTTATGTCTAGAATATCCCGATATCCACGTGTTAACTCCCAGCCCCCGTAGGTGCAGGCCTGCGGGCGGTGAGCAGTGGGCAGTTCGCCGCCCCGTAAGGACCAGACCCGAGTCGACGGCGCGTTGTGTTTTACGCGCGCCTCAAAGAGATATTAGCATATCGTGACGGGGTCCACGAAGACCGATGCCTCCTGGGTCAGGGTTGCGGGTTGGTTAAACAAGAAACCGTGGCCCTGGCCGTCGCACAGGCAAGTGAAGAAACATGGGTGGGTTTTAGTCAGTAAAAGTCTGACACGCCCTTCCGCTCTGCCTAGAGTGGGGCAGGTCTTTTGATGATTTCTCATCCAAACAAAAAAAGGGAGTTTCTGATTATTGTTACTTTTTTATATTTTACTTGTTTTTATATTTAATTGTGACTACTTGGTTTAGTTTCAAGGTTTTCCTGTACGAGTCATAATAAATATATTTTCTTTCTTTCTTTATGGTTGAGAATTCGTATTTAAAAAATTTTACTTTGTATTTCCAATTTCGTTGTCCATGTATCGCTTTTTCTGTTTTCTACATTCATTATTTGTTTAGCCTTTTCCTATATATTGGATTCGGCTATCAGTCTAACTGGGTTCAGCTAAATAGCAGTTTTTAACATGGACCAACTGCCTTGTGACCTCCACAATCCATTTATTGGGTAATACGATACCCCTTGGTATGAATATTAGTCAGACTTTTGGACTTCTGACTTTACGTAACGACTTTGAAAGTCTGAAGGTCCTTAAGGTGCTTTCCGACGCACGGATGGATCATCATCATCTCAGCGTAAGTCACATCCGAAGCTTTCTACAGCTTTGGAGTCTGGGGCCCGCTTTACCAGTTTAACTGCTGATTTGGCTAAACTTCAATATTTTCCGTGAAGCGACTGCCGTCTGACCTCTACAACCTGAAGGCGTTATCGAAGCAGTTTGCATCGTCCAATTATTGGACTTTTGAGAGCTTCAATAACCCGTAACGACTGCCATTACATGTTTGTATGGCAACTGGGACCAACGGCTTAACGTGCTTTCCGAGGCACGACCAGACCTGTGCAAATATTCATATTCATGCATACAAATATATGCACTACGCGGGGATCGAACCCGCGCCTTTTCGCGCAGCGGCCGTGTTCGCTACTGCTACGCCACGGAGGCTGTGATGCACGGATGGAACTCGGTGTTTAATGATAGTCACTCATCCACAAACGATTCGCAGTATGCCTAGCTTAACCTGATGTTATTATGTAGTATCGGACCCCATTATTTTTGTGTTTTATATTATCAATCAGAATGGTGACTTGGCCTACGGTTTAACTTACCTCTGCGTATGTGTGGATTTTGTCAAAGGTGAGTCGTGATCTGGTACTATTGCTCTTGGCAGCGGCCTCAGCTAGAAGTTGGTCTTCTAAGTCCAGCTGTCTAGAATTGAAATGAAAATAAAATATTTTGCGGTCATTTACATTCTTATTGGTATTTGGGTCTGTTATGTGTTCTGATTAAGTGGCAGTGGGCGAGGCACATTGCTCGTAGAACCGATGGCCGATGGGGTAGTAAGGTTCTGGAGTAGCGGCCACGTAACGGAAGCTGCAGCGTAGGGAAGCCCTCAACAAGGTGGACCGATGACCTGGTGAAGGTCGCGGGAAACCAATTGATGCGGGCAGCACAAGACCGCTCATCGTGGAAAGCCTTGAGGAAGGCCTTTGTCCAGCAGTGGACATCTATAGGCTGATGATAATGGTGATTTGTTTTAGAACTTTTAATTTGGAAAGTGTTATGCTCCTCAATGCGACTTTAGAGAATAGTGTTTTTTTGTACTCATGCATATTTTATACCCATCGGTGTGATAAATCCTGTAACTTAGACAAGTATGGAAGATAAGGGGAGACGGACGAGGACGACGGGAACGAGGGACTGGAATAATTTGCCAGCGGCGGTGTTTCTGTTTGACTACAATTTAAGTGTCTTCAAAGCTAGAGTGAATAGGCTTTTAATAAACTAGCGCGCTTTACCATCAACGATTGCATCACTATTTACCATCAGGCGGGATTGCGGCCAAGCACTAGTTTATAATTTATAAAAAAAATTATGATGAATGCCTGGCTAGGTTCCATTTAATTATAAGTTAATTTGTTACAAAATCTAAATCATTGTTTTCGAGCTCCCCGGTTTCACAAACAGTCGGTAAATTTCGAAACAGCTCTTTTTCTAAGAATAATGCTCCTTGAATGCTATCATCATTATCAGCCATATTGGGACATAAAGCTTTCACTTCTAGAAATACCTCCTACGTTTGTGCAATGTTCTTTGATAATACAAGCCAAAATATCTAAAACTTACTCTTTAACATTTTCAACTTCTACTTTGTACTCCACACCGGCGCTTTTAAGGAAGGTTTCAAATGTTTCTCTCTTAACTTTCGGAACGAGGACCATTCCTGGATTTCCAGGTATAGCATCTGACCACACATCCAGCATCAACGCCTCTTCTACATCATGAAGTAGCTTGCCTTCATTTATTGAATCTACATTGACTTCATATACTGCGTGGCTGAAATGAAAAAATAATACGTTGTTATTTTTAATTACAATACAATGGGCACACTTAATTATGTACATCACATAAACTGCAGGTATAAATTTAGAAATTTTGCAAAGGGTGATAATGGGCGATTTTATCTTTAAGAGCCATCTTTCAAAGTCGACCTTTAAATAGGTTAAAAAGAGAAGAGATCATACGATTTGTTATTTATATTAGAAAACACGTATATATTTATATAAAGGTAAATGAATCTTAAAGCTTTCTCGGTTGTAGACCATAACATCGGGTGCCGACAGAAGTTACCACCCATCAGACAAAGTCTTGCTGCCAAGCGATTCGCCGTGTTCCGGCATGATGTCTAGTGAAGCCGTAAGGAGAACGGGTCTGAGTAACTACTCAGACTCGTTCTCCTTACGGCTTCACTAGACATCATGCCGGAACACAGCACTGTGCGGCACGGCACGGAACTGTGTTGCGATGTGTGCCGTGTACAATACGCCAAATGTTGTTGTGTCAAGAGATTAGTAGTGGAGGGTCTCCAGATCAATCTCCCTCTGACGTAGCATCGTTGGTCGTGTTGTTGGGTTTAACATTGCATCACCTCGATCAACTGCCGTCTTTCTTCCTATTCACTAAGTTTTTATGACTGAATAGGCTCTCTCTGAATAGCATCACTGCTAACCATCAGGCGGGATTGAGGTTAAACATTAGTTTATAATTATAAAAAAAATCTATATACATAGATAATAATAATCATGAAACAGATGCAAATAAAATACATATATAATTAATAATGATGTTCAAAGAGAGGAAATGTTAATTAAAGATATTGCAATCAAGTCTTTTGGTAATTTGTCGGAATTCAGTAACTGCTGGGGCCCTAGTCTGCTATTTTTATAAATTTGTCATTGCAATACAATTCCATTGTCATTGTTCTTAAAAGTTGTTAATCTGCTAAGTTCATAATGATTGATCAAATATTTCAGTCGTCTCGTAATTGAATGGTGATATAATGACATCGCCGTTATTATAAAACCCGTTATAAAATGATTTTCTAAAAACGAAAACTTAATTTGAACATTTATTAATATGGAGCGCAGTGTTAGTGATTGATCACTGGAAAGTAATAATGACGTCATTTTGTTAGTAGATTACGAAACATGTCAAAATCGATCATTATGAGATCACTGTATCGACTATTCTGACACTTGTAATAGCAGACTAGGGCTCCTGGTCCCGGACATGATGTGCCGTATTAGAGATTGACCAGAGCTTATATATATTTTTAAAGAATTGCTGCCCAAAAATTGAATTTATTGGCAAATAAATATAATGATTATGTTGAATTATAATCAATAAAAAAATAAAAAAAAAAACTTTTAAGACCATGTTCATTAACCATCATCATCATGTTACATATGTTTATTATTTTGTCCCCAGTCATCAAACACATTCAAACAGACGAATTTAATTTCTTACCCTTCATAAATTTCATGTTTGGCCAACGCCCCAAGTATGCACAAAGAAAATACGAGCAAGTACTTCATGATGAATTAGTAGAGCAAAAGACACTAAATCACAAAATGCTACAAATGATTCCCTTCGATTGATTATATGGGCAGGAGTCTCTGATAAGGCGCAGATTAAGAAATTTGCCAATAGTTAATCCATGTAGTTGATTATGATAAAGAACTATGGTTTCAAGATTAAAATTATGGAATTTCCAACTAGTTTAGTTCACTACTTAGATAACTTAGATAATCCATAATTATAAATTATTTGATATAAATCAAAATAACAGGATAAATAAACATAACACTCACACACATACACATTGGTGATTGATTCCGTTGTCGAACATTGAATTACTTTCGAATTTTCAATTTGAATCAATTCTTTATTAGGTTAGATTTAGCTTAGATGGATCAATTTTAATACTAATCAAATTATAATGTCATATTGAAATGTACGCCGTGAAGTTTGAGAGGCTCCTTTCCTATCCTGTTCTTTTTCTGATCGAGTAGGATTGCGTACCGTCTGAGTACCAGAGTGCACTATGTCTGCACTCAATTATGCACTTTAATTCTCCAGTGCTAAGGGTTGGTTTCTTTCCTTCTCTGTATGAGAGGAGACCTGTTCCCTGTGGGACGATAAAAGGTTGTTGATAATGATGATGAAAGGCTGGTTTCTTGCTATAATGCAATCGTTGCGATTGTTGCAATCCAATGCTGGGCAGGCCACAATAGCGGCGGTAAAGTCTATCTTTGAGGTATGACTAGAGAGGCACCACGGCGTACTCATGTTACTCCTGACGCAGGTGCTCACCGGACACGGCTGTTTCGGGAGAATCCTGTTCCGGATATGGCGGGAGGACAAGCCAAGGTGTCACCACTGTTGGAATCGTCTTGAGGACACGGTGAAGCATACAGTGGAGGTCTGCCCGGCTTGGGTGGAGCACCGCCGTGTCCTCGTGGTGGTGGGGATCTCGCGTCCTACCCTGGTCCAGGCCATCGTCCGGAACGAGAGTGCATGGCAAGCCGTTACCTCCTTCTGCGAAGTAAGATCTCAATTAAAAAAAAAAAACTGAGTGAATAGGAAGGAAGACGGCAAGTGAGCGATGTGATGCAATGTTAAACCCAACAACACGACCAACGATGCTAGGCCAGAGGGAGATTGATCTGGAGACCCTCTACGACCAAACTCTCGACTCAGCAACATTTGGCGCGTCTAATACATCAATCTTGCTATATTTCTAGTTTTATTAGAGCTCGCAATCCTTAAGTCTTTCGTGTAATCAGAAGTCAGTATGTACTGGTTATGTATGGATAGTTCGTTGTGTAGTTGTGCGTACTCAATTTAGGTATTATTGCAAAATTATGATAAAACTCTTTAATCCTGTGTATAGAATTAACTAATGTGTAATGTCGAAGAAGATTAGACATAATACCAGTATAATAGACCTCGTATTTGCTTTATCACGCTTAGATTAAATGTGTCTGAATATGCACATCCTGCACGTCTTAAACCACGAGGTCTAATAGTTGTGTGGTCTCTGTTTTGAAAACATCAGACGACACGTCATACGGCGAGTAACCTTGCCGTTATTAACACCACTACGGCCTGAACGAAGCGATTCGTTTCGTCTTTTATACCACGTACATCGAAGAACTAAACGAATTTACTTGACTGTCTTCCCGTCCGATTGCAATTTAAGTGCCTTCAAGGCTGGAGTGAATAGGCTATTAATAAACTACCACGCTTTGCCATCAATAATTGCATTACTACTTACCATTAGGCGGGATTGCGGCTAAGCACTGGTTTTTAATATTAAAATAAGAAAACTGTTCTAATTGAATAATGTAAGTAATGAACTGGAGGTGTTTTCGTCCTCGTTTTGCTTTGACAAAGAGAAGTCTTTTGTCCCAACAGTGGGAACCATACAGGCTGGGTAATATTCTATTTCACTGTGAACTGCAAGCGACGGCCTCTGTGGCGTAGCGGGTTCGATCCCCGCGCAGTACAAATATTTGTATGCATGAATATGAATATTTACACTGGTCTGGTCGTGCCTCGGAAAGCACGTTAAGCCGTTGGTCCCGGTTGCCATACGAACATCTATGGCAGTCGTTACGGGTTGTTGGACCCCACAAAAGTCCTACAATTGGTCTAACTGCAATGCTTCGATATCGCCTTCGGGTTGTGAAGGTCAGGCGGCAGTCGCTTCATGGAAAATATCGAAGTTTAGCCAAAATGAGCAGCTAGACTGGTAAAGCGGACCCTAGACTCTAAAGCTGAAAGCTTCAGATACGACTGGGATTAACGCTGGGATTAGCCTTTCAAATGTATGGTTTTATAATGCGATCTTGTAAAGAATTCAAAAAGACTTCCACCTTCTTCTTTCTATATAAAACTTTGGTCCGTTCTCAGTTAGAATACATGGTGCCCATTTGAAGCCCATTTTACGGAAAGTACAAGCACAGACTAGAAATGGTACAGAAAAAAATTCTTGGCACCACACATTATAAGTGTTACCACTAGGGTTTCCTATGCGGATCTGATAAAACGGTACAAAATATTAAGCTTGGAGCACAGGCGTACACTGCTTTTGGTTGCGATGCTGTTTGTCATATGCAGGAACAGGTTTAATTGTTTGGAGCTTGCAAATGAAATATGTTATGTGGTACCTAGAATTGCAAATAGGCGTGAAGTCCGAGCAACCCGCTTTAGATTACAGGCCCATGTCCAAAAATGGATGGGTCATATGAACCACCAGGTGACGTATATAGGACGATATAAGAGTATAAAATAATAAGATTCAGCTCCATGCCGTCACTTATAAGCTGTCCAACTGAGTGCTGGTGAGAATTAAAAGCGCAGGTAGAGTGAGTACCTTTTGGGTCATATGGGCACAAGTCAGATACGCCCTTTCGCTCCACCCAGAGCGGGAGAAGTCATTTGATTGAATGATTTGATTTTCTATCAATAAAATTAAAAAAATCCCTAGAGATTTACCGAAATATGGTCATATTTATCACTACTTACTGACTTACCCTATCTGTAAGATTAGCAACGCTATCAGTTCAAAAATGATATTTATAATCATTATGACGATTTTAACCGTTACATTCATTCATGATGAAGTTCCTGGTGGTGGCAGCTCTGCTTGCTGTGGCTTGTGCCAAGCACGAACAATATACCGGGTTAGTAATATTTAGTCCACAGTTTAGTTTTCACTAAGTATGTTCTTAATTTGAGGAAGCTAATTTAAATAATTGAAAAGACTCTGAGCTGTGCTGTTGGGGAGTTTGGCTGCTACATCTTCCCAGTAAGAGCGCTAGGCAGTGGTAGGGTTTCTTTTTTTTTTTTTGTTGTGATGGGAAATCATCAAATGACTTCTCCCACTCTGGGCGGAGCGGAAGGGCATGTCAGACTTTTACTAACTAAAACCCACCCGTGTTTCTTCACTTGCCTGTGCGACGGTCAGGGCCACTTTTTCTTGTTTAGCCAACCCGCACCCCTTACCGAGGAGGCATCAGTCTTCATGGAACCCGTCACATTGTGCTGACATCTCTTTGAGGCGCGCGTGAAACACGACGCGCCGTCGACTCGGGCCTGGTCCTTACCGAGCAGCGAACTGCCCACTTTTCACCGCCCGCAGGCCCGCGCCTACGGTGGCTGTGAGTTTGGTGTCGTCTCCCGACCAGGGCGTCTCCTGCGGCGGCTAGCGACGTGCAGTCGCTGGGATTCCCGTTGCCTCGCGCGCTGCGCCTCCTCCTTTGCCAGCATCACTGCTTCGCAGAAGGAGGTGACGGCCTGCCACGCACTCGCTCCGGACCATGGCCTGGACCAGGGTCGAACGCGAGAGATCGCCTCTGATCGCCGCTACAGGGACACGGCGGTGCTCTACCCAAGCCGGGCACCTCCACCGTATGCTCCACTGTGTCCTCAGGGCGATCCACACAATGGTGACACCCTGGCGGTTCCTCCCGCCTTTTACGGAACAGGAACCTCACGGAACAACCGGTCCGGAATGTCCGGTGAGTACCTGCGTCAGGCGGAAGGTTAGGCCGCCGTGGCGCCTCCTCTACCCACTCCTCAAAGAGGGGACTTACCGCCACTATTGTGGCGTGCCCACTGATCCGCAGCCTGATTGGACTTTTTGTTCGACAAAAAGATTCATAGAAAAAAAACGCGGCCATTAGCGAATTGAACTCGCTTACTGTTATGTGTGGCAAAATAAATATGAAATACATTATCTCGAAAATTTCAACTGTCTGGCTATTATATGTAGTACAAGAGACACCGTCTGGTGACAGACAGACAGACGGACAGTAGAAAAAATCCTTGCCTAAATCCAGAAAGTGAGCCCAGCATGAGTTGGTAACTATAACAGGTTTTCGAATTTATATGTTTCCAAGTTCTTCTTGATCTTATCTTACTTTAAAAAATCATTAAGTTTAAAAAAATGGCAATTAATGTGTGAATCAAATCAAATCAAAAATATACAGTGCGCTATGTTTTGTCTTTGGTGAGACGTACAAATATGTCACAGTTATAGTTTTAAAGTTCACAAAAATAAAAAAATATGTCAAAAAATTAGTACAGAAATTAGAAAAACTTAATCGTTCAAGAACTCGTCAACAGTATAATAAAATTTGGTAATTAAAATTCATTGCAAAGTTTTCTTGAACTTTGGAACAGGTAGTTCTTTTATCTGATCAGGTATTTTATTATATATTCTTGGAGCGATGCCAAAGAAACTTTTGTACATTAGAGCTGTTTTACATTTTGTGTGACACAACTGATGGATTATTTTCTATATTACTTTTGACATTATTGAGATTTTTGCAATTGGCCTATAGTTTTTAATTGGCTTAATTATCACACTTTTGAGACTACTTGGGAATACGCCTTCGATAATAAACAGGTTTATTATATGAGCTAGTGATGATGATATTACGTCCTTCACATATTTTATTACTTTAGTGGACTCATCGTCATAACCAACAGTACCTACTTGTGTTTTTAAGACTATTAATCGTTTTAATTATGTCATGGTTTGATACAGGCATCATGAACAATGATTGCCCTGTTATATTATTAAGTTTGTATTTATTATTATATTTATTTATTTATTATTTATTGATTCAGGCTACATGTGGTCCATTATGTTAGTAACAATTTCACTTAAAACCTATGTTAGTACTTAATAACTAAAACCGATTTTGTACGGTCCGCTAATGCCCACACAATCGGACTATCTGCCCGGGCCGCTATTGAGTGCAGAATGATGTTGGGACTGTTACGCAACCTGCGAAGTAACGAGGCAGATTTCTTGCTCCATACTGCGTCAAAGCTGTCAACGCGCGCGTCAGCTAACATCGCCGACGCACTACAGAAGCGCGGCAGTCGCAACAGCATCCTGAACGCATTGTTGTATTGGATACGCAAAGCGTTGCAAGCCCTTTGGGTATATCTGAACCACAGGCCCCCGAGTACAGTGATGTACAATATGCCTTAAAAAGGGCAATTTTAACTGATACTGCACATCGAGAGAACCTGCGGGCCAGCATGTTCGCCCGGACCGACAACGCTCTGCGTTCCCTCTCCAAGTCTATATCATCTTTCAGGGTATCTGTTACCATGTGGCCCAAGTATTTAAATTTATACACCCTGTTTATTGGATTCCCTCCGCGTACGATTCACACACAGCCAGTAACCTTCGGAGAGCACTGATCGAGGGAGCCAACAGCACCATGTCGTCCGCGTAACTCAGATTATTAAAACACACTCCATCTACATAGCAGACATTCTAAATAAAGTTTAAATTTTATTAAATATTCGTGGAAAATTTCTTATTTTTCTATTTTCCAAGATTTTAAATGACTAGTTTTTTTAGTGGGAATTTTAAGTCACTGAGATGTGTGGTCTGAAAGAACTAAATCTATTATTTGTGCTTTACATCCCTTTCGAAAATTGTGAGCGACATTATTGATGCATGTATTACTACTTAATCAGGTGGGCGTGTAAAGTGAAAGAGACTTTTTACCAAAAGCCTTTTTTTATTATTCTGGTATCACCAGCAGTTTTGTAGCAACACTTTCCTATCTATTTATAGTGGCAACACTGGCCAGTATGTCATTTTTATTTCCGCTCCTTGACCTTAGATGGCGCTGTTTGACATAAAGTATTTGTTATTTGTAGTAGCAACCCTAATGTTAATGTCAATGTTCAAATTTGTTTCGCTACTCACTACTAGGGGCGCCACTTATGGTACAAAGTTCACTTTTTTAAAACAAAACATCATACTTAACCGTTTTATATACCTTTACTAGTAATTAATTCATCACTTATTAGGTTTTTAAAAGTTCTACTGATGAGATTACATTTGTGTAGGTTCAATAAGCTTGTTTTTGTTCGTCATTAGCATTTTTTGAAGCATAATAACGTTTAAAAGTTCAAATATTCAACACAATGTTTTTATTGCATGTCTTGGTTTATAGAAGTCACCAACAATTTTACTTATGTAGTTCGACACGTCTATTAAGATTCGCTACAACACATATCACATTTACTATGGTTTACTGTTTATTTCGAGTTTTAAATATGCGGGCGATGTTTACTTAATACTGTGTTGCCAGCAACACTGCAAGGAAGTGTGTGGAAATGACACCTCAAAACG
The DNA here is from genome assembly GCA_037179545.1 of Sesamia inferens. Classification (NCBI taxonomy): domain Eukaryota; kingdom Metazoa; phylum Arthropoda; class Insecta; order Lepidoptera; family Noctuidae; genus Sesamia; species Sesamia inferens. Next base: position 5,044,267 of record CM073935.1, on the reverse strand, counting down.
ATCCGTATTAAGTTTTAATGTATTTAGATAATTTTGATCCGTCAAATACTTTAAATTTATCTTTACCAGGTGGAAATCCTTCTATGTAGGAGTGTCCACCAACGCCCAGGCCAAAGCTTTGGAACCGTTGATCGAGAAATATGAGCTGGACTTCCTAAGTCACCCAACCATCAACCGCGAAGGTTTGGCGCTAGTAAAGCCTGAATATCAAACTGCCTTCATCCAGGAAGCTGAAACTGCGGGTATTGCTTACAGAATCCATTCTGATGATGTCAAAAGGTAAATATGACAACAACTTAAATACTTAGAATATATGTATAAAAACAAATTAAATATAAGCTATATAATCAGGATCAGGGCATTTCTGGCTCAGTGTCTCATCAAGATGGGAAAAATTTGCACCTTTGCACAAACATATCCATTTATATTTGTCTAGAGCTATTTGAAGTAAAGTATCTATTAATCTTGTTGTGACGTCTAAAAACGCCACGTGTGAACAACGCGTCATTCTGACGTCACACAGATGCTGCATCTCGCAAGCAGAGTTTACCGTACAACTACCATATGTATACAAGTTCCCAATATCAATCGCTGGACAAGTGCCCACCAGACACAGTGCCCGTTTCGTCGGAGGATCCTCCCTTTTGTATGGAGGATGAGTGAACTTTACACACTACTCCTCATACTTACATAATCTAATCCAATCACAAGGAAAAAATAAATAAAGCTAATACGAAAACTTTACCTTTCAGCGCCCTTGACTATGATGATCAGCTCATCGAGGAGCATAAAAGATCAACCATGACCAGGAACGGTGGTCGCCAGCTTCCTTATGATAATTATCAAGAACTGGAAGTGGTAGGTTAAGCGTAACTTGATTTATTTACATTTATCCATATCAACCCAAAATAAACGAATCAAAAAGCACAAAACAACCACAATATAAAACCTCTAAAAACAAAGCGAAAACTGCGTGGCAAATAATCAATCGGGCAAAGTATAACGTACCTAAATATAACTTAAATAAAATTAAAATGGGTAGCTGCGTTATATCTCATCCCAATACTATTGCAGAAGCGTTTAATGATTTTTCTATTGATAAAATACAACTAAAACTGAATGGCGGGTGTAGATCTGGGGCGTGTCCATTAGGTTTTAATAACAAGACTCTGTTTATGGCCCCTAGTATACCAGACGATATTAAAAAAATTATAATGTCCTTGAATAATACGAGCAGTTTGGGATATGATGGTATTGTTACTTATATACTAAAACAGGTTGCGAAAGAAATCTGTGGACACTTGAGTCATGTCATCACCTCGCCATTAGCGCAGGCGTTTACTCTGATGTTCTAAAGGTGTCTATTGTTAATCCACTATTCAAGAAGGAGGACAGAAAGTTAATGCAGCACTATCGGCCTATATCACTGGTTATTATAATTTCTAAAATATTTGAGAAATACATTTATAAGGAATAAATTCATTTATTGAAAGATATAATATTATATGCGAGGAACAGAAAGAATTTAGAGTAGGCAAAACTATTAATATGGGCATTTATGATTTTTTGTACACTGTAACTTTTAACGTAAATAATAGGAAACCGATCTGTGGCATATTTTGTGACATGACGCAAGCCTTTGACTATGTGCATTATGGTATACTCTTAAATAAAATTGAAGCGCATGGAATTAGAGGAAATGTCAACCATCTAATTAAATGTTACTTACGTAACCGAACTCGGATAACAAATATAAATCACATTATATGACTAGTAAAAATGAGATTGTATTTCAATCCTCAGAACGTACAGTTTCGTTTAGTGTGCCGCAAGGTAGTGTTCTAGGGCCTCTTTTATTTATATTATTTATTAATAATCTACCGAAAGGCATCGCTCAACCTCTGACACTATTCGCTGATGATAACACTATAACGATACCTTGTGCCGATATCACTTTTATTCACTTTTGTTAATACTTATGAAAGTGACATAAATAATTCCATAAATCAAATGGTAAACTGGCTAGATAACAATAATTTAAAAATTAACTTGACTAAAACTAAATTAATACATTTTAGTCAATGGATTAATAGTAAGAGTTATTTGAATATACATTACGAAGACCAGCCTATAGAAGAAGTCGAAACAACAAAATTTCTAGCCCTCCACATTGACAAAAAACTGAAATGGAAAACCCATAGGGAAATTTTGTGTAAAAAAACTCAGTCAATCTGCCTATGCCCTGCACACATTGTCATCTATAATAGGTGTGGAGGCATTATTTACAGCCTACTTTGGCTCAACAAAGTCCCATTTACGCTATGGTGTCAGTTTTTGAGACAACTCAACTGAAAAATACACGGTGTTCAAGGCCCAGAAGAGATACGTGCGTTCAATATTCAAAATTAAACCTACTGATAGTTGTGTGATCTACTTTAAAAAAACATAAAATACTTACTTTACCATGTCTGTATATTTTAGAGGTAGCTATTTTTGTTAGAACAAATTCACAGCGATTCAAAACGATTAGATGAAATAGTCCCACGTAATAGGTGCGACAATAGTAGGATATGCTCTCTTACACGGAGAACAGCCCCTCATGCGCAAAAGTGTTTTTGTATGGCTCCATCCACATTTAATAAATTACATAAAAGTTGGAGAGAACTGCCACTGGTTCGTTTCAAAAATAAACTGAGATTTTTTTAAATTAGTAAAACATATTACAATCTGCAAGATTTTCTGAATGAAAATGACTTTTCTGTTCCGACTACTAATATACAAATATAAAAATAATAATGGTATAATGTGAAGTTTAAATGTATATAACTATTATTTAATTACCTACTGTAACTTAGATACCTATTTGACATAATTGAATATACTGTGATATAATTTATTTTTGACTTTAAGTAATATATTTGACATAATTTTTTCTTGACTGTAATATATTTCTACTTTATCTTATATTATTATTTGTTTGCTTTGTATTTTGCTATGAGATTTAACATAACTATATACCAATTATGTAAAATGTAATCCTTATACCTAGAACATTAGTGCGCCGTGATTGGCAAAACATAGACGCTTACAACATATATTTTCAATACCTTTCATGTCTGTCGAATCAGTTAATGTAACCGCATGTTTGACAAATAAATGATCTTTAATAGCTTCAAAATTTTTAAGAAATTTCAAGAACAGATCCCTTAAAATACTGATTTTTGGCGCTTGACTAGCACTTTGCTATTGAAACGTAACCCTTTTAATATGATAATTGCAGATCGATGATTATTTGGACTACATCGGCGAACAATACCCCGATGTTGCTACAGTGGTCTCTCCTGCTAATTCATTCGAGGGCCGCCCCATCAAATATGTCAAGATCTCCACTACCAACTTCGAAGATGAGAGCAAGCCTGTGATCTTTATAGATGGAGGCATCCACGCCAGAGAATGGATCTCTCCCCCAACTGTTACCTGGGCTATTCATAAGCTGGTCGAAGATCTTACTGAAAGTGACCTCCTGGAAAGGTTCGACTGGATTCTGCTGCCTGTTGTCAACCCCGATGGATATAAATTTTCGCATACCAATGTAAGTAACTTTATGATATTTTTATGCTTGTGTCTTAAAAAAATATTAATCACAAAAGAAAGTACGTTCTGACTTTACTTACCTATTTTGTTTTAGCAAACTATAGATAAGTCTAAATGGTATTTTTTTTTGTTCCCAGAATCGTCTCTGGCGAAAAACTCGCTCTACCAATTCGAATCTAGCTAGTCTTATCTGCCCAGGAGTGGATGGTAACCGTAATTTCGACTTTGTCTGGAACACTATCGGCACCAGCAATAGCCCTTGCTCTAATATCTACGCTGGTTCTTCAGCCTTTTCTGAAATTGAAACCAGGGTCGTGAGGGATATCTTTCACGAATACTTAGCTCGCACGGCATTGTACCTCACCATACATAGTTACGGGAGTATGATCCTGTACCCATGGGGGCATGATGGTTCCCTATCTCAGAATGCTCTTGGGCTCCACACTGTGGGTGTTGCCATGGCAAATGCTATCCAAAGCAAGGCTCTTCCTGACTTCCCCAATTACGTTGTTGGAAACTCTGGCCTTGTCCTTGGATACTATATGGCTGGATCTTCGGAAGATTACGCTCATTATATTGGAGTACCTCTGTCCTACACCTATGAATTGCCTGGTTTTACTTCTACTGGAAACGGCTTCCATTTAGCTCCTGAGCATATTGATCATGTTGTCCGTGAGACTTGGGAAGGTATTGTCGTTGGTGCCAGAAGAGCTGGTGATTTATTTACGAATGTTTAATCTAATGAGTGATCAATCTAGTTTGTTTTATATTGTAATAGATAGCAATGTATATATTTGTATTATATTGATATATTAAATTGTATTTCGTATGTGTCTTCCAAGAAAAACTTGTTTATTTTTTCAAATTATTTGTTAAATTAAGTTTTTATTATAAAGGCCTAAATATGAGTATATAATCCGTCTTTTACAAAAGTAGCTAAAAAAATTCTAAAAAAAAGACATCAAGGAATGATTGATTGATGCCTATTTATTTATCTTCTTTTTGCCTTTTCCTAATTATATTGGGGTTGGCTTCTAGTCTAACCGTTCTTAGCTGAATACCAATTTTTAAATGGAGCGACTGCCTATCTGATCTCCACAATCAGAGATCGGGGATGTTTGGCCCTTCCAATTGGTCTGGCTGCTGACCACGGGTGTTCAAATAGTTCCCTAAGTATCCATACTAATATTATAAATGTGAAAGTGTGTTTGTTTGTTTGTTTGTCCTTCCTTCACGCCGTAGCTAAGCAATCAATCGACCTGATTTTTGGCATACAGTTAGTTGAAAAGATGGAGAGTAACATAGGCTACTTTTGGTCCTAAAAAACATCAAGTTCCCAAGGGAGATTACTGGAATATTTGTATATGTACACCAAATATATCCTTACTAATATTATACATCGGAAAGTGAGTTTGTTTGTACCACTTTCACGCCGTAACTCCTGAACCAATTGCTTTGAAATTTTGCGGACGTAAAGATAGAAGTCCAGATTAAATAATAGGGTACTTTTTATCCCGAAAAAATTTGATCTTCCCGAGGGAAATCTAAAAAGCGCGATATAACCGAAGTAAAAGTGGGCGAAGCCGCGGGCGGAAAACTAGTCATATATAAAAATCAAGAGTGAGATTATAAGTAAAAATATGTTATTCTTTTTGAAGCTCTAAAGCGTCTAGTAAGGGTAATTGCCGATGGAAAGTGTCTAGCAATAATGATTGTTAATTTTTAAGCAAATTGTCTAAAGCATGTGTAAAAATCACACCATTTATATTTTTTGTGAGAAAATAAGTAACGTCTGGAGGCCTTGGGATCTTGGAATATAAACTCTATAAACTGCTCTACAGCTTATATTTTTATTTATACATATGTACTATATTGTACACCAAAACATACATTGATTAAAATATACATTCAACACTATAATATATATATATATATATATATATATATATATATATATATATATATATATATATATATATATATATATATATATATATATATATACAATGGGCGCCCTTACCGCTTATTCAATGTCTTCCAGGCAACCTAAGTATTGATAGAGATTTTGGACCTTAAAATGGGACTATCGTTGGTGCAAATATTATACATACAATACACTAAAATAGATACACAGATACATGCATTTCCTAAATTATACATACATAATTTAATACTGAGTAAGCAAAGCAATTAAGCAAAAAATAGTTTGTTTAACAAATCATAACGACAAGTAGTGTCCTTTCACGAGTCTTTTGAATAGCTGTAACGACTGCGCGTATTTTATTTCAATTAGCAATGCATGGCACAATCGAGGAGTCTGAACAATAGTAAAGACTTATCAAGGAACGTTGTGGAACAACGCAATGAATATTATTAAAATATCTGATGAAAGCCACTACTGATAGTGTCGCAGTCACCCTACAAATGTTACTGACAGTTCAGTGAACGTAAGAATCACTTCAGACATCAATAAGTAGTCACGATCGTGAAGAGAGTATGGTTTAGATGATAAGAATTATGGGAGATAAGTAATCAAGGTATGAGGTGAGTTATGATGAGTAATGAAAGAAAGAGAATAAATAAAACATTGACTCCTCCATTTAAAACAATGCCATCTAGCTAGTGGCATTCTTTTGAAATCATACATAAGTACAACTACAATGATCCGGAATCGTTGATGATATCAATAATTAGGTATGACTCTACGTCTGTTGGTTTTCATGCAGTGTATTGTGCTCATGCTTGGTGAATTTGATAACAAAACCTGTCCTATAGAAATTATAACAAGAACAATGTATGTATTGCAGCAAAATTGCTTGCACATAGACTATTTGTTTCTTCTTCTTCAGCCTATAGAAATCCACTACTGGACAAAGGCCTCCCCCAAGGCTTTCCATGATGACCGGTCTTGTGCTACCCGCATGCATCGGCTTCCCGCGACCTTCACCAGGTCCACCATACCATCTTTGTTTTACAGAAAAGGGCTGTTCGAGACATTTACAACCTTGGTCCTAGAGATTCTCTTAGAGAGATATTCAAAGAGGTGAACATTCTGACTGTAGCTTCACAATATATATTTGAAAATCTTATGTATGTACATAAAAATATATCGAATTTTGAGAAAATAAACGATATTCATAATGTAAATACCAGAAACAGACACAATCTTGCTATACATCTCACTCGTCTCCACAGAGTGGGCAACTTGTTCATGGGTCAATGTATACAACAAATTTCCCATGGACATTCAAAACTTACCCATTAAACGACTTAAAAACTATGTAAAGGCCAAATTTTGCAAAAAGGGGTATTATAAAATCTCAGATTATTTAGAAGACAAAAAAAAGGCGTGTGGCACTCGGAGACTGCCGCGGTAAAGCTATTGCATAACCTTTTTTTTATCAACTATAACTTGCAATTATAATTATTTATTTATTTTATTTATACAGTAATTTTTCCTTTGTTTTTTTTTTCTTTGATATCAATTCAAGTTTTCTTTCTGTTTTGTAATTTATTTATTTTTTACCAGCAACGTCATCAAAAGAGTGCGAAAAATGGTGACGATTAAGCGACTAAACTATATTCAATGTTTTCTGTTCGACTTTGATAAAGAGATAGAAAGAAGCTAAGCAATAGCCTAAAAATGACGTCATGTTCGTTATCACACCCATGTCAGAATGTCATGAAATATGATGTCGGCCATCTTGGATTTCAAAAATGAAATCATTTTCGTGATCAGCACCCTGAGTTTTGGCGGGAAAGTCAAGCTGAGTGTCACGCTCGTTTTTCATTGGACTTTTAAAATTATTTATAGTGTTGTTTACTAAATAAAAGTGCGTGATTTATGTAGTAAAAAGTGCATTTAGTAAATAGTTCATAAAGAACAGTGAAATATCGCTGCATAGTGGCCACATCATGACTTTGTCCCTAACCTCACTCGTAAGACGGGTCACGCGGCCGTCTTTTTCGACATGAATAATTCATAATTACGTGGCATTGGCTAAATGCACAAACCGTGCGAAGCCAAAAAATAAAGAAATAAAGAAAAAACCCATGAAATCTATTATATTATCACTCGAGTCAGTAAGCATGTAAAATGAGAAAACTAACATAGAACGATCCGTGTGAGAACTAAACGATCACTATTACACAACAACACTGATACCTTTGAGAAAGCGGACTTCCTCTACAATAGGGCAATTCCTCCGTAAGGTCTGTCTATGCTATTACTTATAATCTCTGTCATTGTGTGCTGTTTCGGTGCAATCGCAAGACCGGCCGGGCACTGAGGGGCAGGCAAGACAGCTATAGTATCCTTATGACTCCACCAACTGGTATTTCGTTGACTCGGAAACGGCGCACAGGGAGCACCACGAAATATACTCAAAGACTCCGAGGTTCTTTTTCAATATACCCCACTGTTTTGTCGTGGTGGCCTAGTGGTTAAAACACCAGCCTCTCAAGTATGAGTGCGCGGGTTCGATTCCAGGTCAGGCAAGTACCAATGTAACTTTTCTAAAGTTATATGTACTTTCTAAGTATATCTTGGACACCAATGACTGAAGGCGAAGGAAAACATCTTGAGGAAACCTGGGCTTTATAAGTCTGAAATCGCCAACCCGCATTGAGCAAGCGTGGTGATTACGCTCAATCCTTCTCTGTATGAGAGGAGATCTGTGCCCAGCAGTGGGATGATAAAAAGGTTGTTGATGATGAACGGCGTCGGTGTCGAATTATTTGTTATCAATTTAATATTTTCGAGCTGATCTTTAGTAACATAATCACTTCTGATTGCGTTAACATCTGACCGTAGAATTAATAAATCCTTCATCAACTTCTTTACGTACGTTCTACGTAGTCAAAGCAAACTGGTGGCAATTTGTGAAGGTCATATGCCACAAAAACTGGGATTGTTCAGGATCCGTGATTTTAAACACCGTAATCGTATATTTTAGATCTTTCTGCTTTTTGTTCTTACGCCTCGATATATGTTTTTGTCTTGTCTTCGTAGAAACAAACAATAACTTTTTTGCCTCATCAATGTCTTCCTCAGAAAAAGCCGACGAGCATATTTTTATTAAACTTTCGTTGTTTCGTTTCGGAGATAACAATATTACAACTCGTACACTTAAATGTACTCGTATTAACATTGTTCACCGACATCTTTCTGTAATATTTTATTTAATAAAAACTTCAACTTCAACTCTTGATCTGGTCCCTGTGGATAGATACCGCAATTTTGCCAATAACACGTGTAACAAATTATAGAAATTCTTTAAAAAAATATTTCACAATAATGGCGGATATCGCCAATAACAGTTGAAAAAACGGCCGCGTGAGCACTTTTTACTCTATAAAATCACGCGCTTTTATTTAGTAAACAACACTATAAATAATTTAAAAGTCCAGTGAAAAAATAGCGTGACATTCATCTTAGCTTTTCCGTTAAAAAAAAGCTATTTTATAAAAACACTACTAAATTAATTTGAATAAAAGTACTTAATAATTAATTATATGAAAAGTTTTTAAGGTAGCCATGACAACGTCGATGACGTCTATGACATATCTCTATAGAAGACCTATTTCAGAGAGAAAATTAATCGCAAGTTTAGCACATCGCGACTATCAGTAACATGGCAAGTGTGTAGAACTGAGTTCGCGCCCTGCAATATGCATGCTCTTTTTGAAAATCTATAAATTGTTTTCAAAAGATGTAGTCGCACGCACACAAACATACCGTGCCGAAGACTGCCGAACTGAAACGACGTTAGACGATGTACGGCCTTCAAGCCACACCTCCGTGCCCGTCGGAGTGGGGAGCGTGAGGTTTTTTCGTTACGGAATTTCTGGATTCGGTCCCCGCGCTCAAGGCCCGCGATAGAAGCTATGCAATAGCTTAAAAAGCAAAGGACTGAGCCGCTCGCTCTGCTATGCATTGTTACTAAGCAATATGCGTAATTATAACGTAAATTATTGTAAACATTTTCATTTTTAATGTCTGGACTTGAAACAAGACAATGATCCCTGAGTTTGTTTCGGCTTTCTTCTCAGAGGTAGCCAGGAAATGCCGGCTTCATCAAGTATAAAAAAAAAACATGACGTGTAAAGTGATCAGTGGTCCTACTTGCTTAATAAACGATTTCATTTCATCGGTCTATTTTGTTAACATCAAAAATATTATGTTTGAAATAGTTTCAAGTCTAGAAGTCTAAGAATCTGCGTTCTTCTAACAATCTTCTCTTACTCTGTCCTACACATACGTCTGACTTTGTTCACTCTTCATTTCCTATTCAATGCATTCTTCTCGCTTCCCCTTGCAATCAAGATGGCCGCCAATCGGTTTGCATTTAAGCAGAAATTGCAGAGTTATTTTCGCAACAATTAGGGTAGAGTCATCTCATCAACTCTCTCCCAAGTTTTAGTTTTGTAAAATTATAAGGATAAATGTTAAGAGATTTTTCCTTATGATTTTTTCAACTAAAGCACCTGCCTTCTAATCTCTTCACCACCTGTGGTTGACTGGTAGAGAATACCTAAGGCATTAAGTTCGCCTCTGTACAAGTCATGTGCGAAAGTGTAAATACATAAATAAATAGTTTCAAAAAAGGAAATTGTTTCTACAAAACAAAGGATCTTTTACTCTGTTATAAGGCATAACGCTTTCAAGCCGCTTGAGGAACGGTGGTCTTCTGAGAACGAAGCCGCCGAAAATTACTTTGTGTAATAGATATCAACAATGTTCTAACAGAAATGTGCGTTATATAAATGGTGTTTGTGAACGATTCGCAGAATCACTATTGCCAATCGAGCCGGTAAGTTTGGTAATGTGTTCCTTTCTCTTTGAAAGCTTCTATCGTTTCTGTGTTGTTAACTATGGCTTTTCAATTTCTCACCGCAGATAAGATATCCGCTCGTACTTCCCTCCAGCAATTGGATAATTTAAAGAATTCAACATTACCGAGTGCAGCCTGCTGGATCAACCTTCAGGAGCCCTAGACTCACCTGAGTCAATGGACTAGCAATAAAAAACTAGCTTCAAAATGATTTCAACTGATAGTAATATAGGATGTTACGCAATTAGGGTGCCGGCCGTTAGTATGGTTCGAGGTTATAAAGAAAAAAATTACATACGCATAAAACATTACCTTGAGTCATAGTTGGGTGTATGACTACACATAACTAACAATTTCGCGGTCAAATTCTATAGGCTTTTATTACCTGGGTGGTAAGCAGTGGGCAGCTCGCCGCCCGATAAGGACCAAGCCCGAGTCGACGGTGCGTTGTATTTCACCACGGGGTCCACGAAGACCGATGGCCCCTGGGTCAGGATTACGAGTTGGTTAAAAAAGAAACAGTGGAACAGAAACACGGGTGGATTTTAGTCAGTAAAAGTCTGACACGTCCTTTCGCTCCGGCTAGAGTGGGAGATGTCTTTTGATGATTTCCCGTCCAAAAAAAAAGTTTTTATTTCTTCGTAGTGGGTGCCCTCTATCTAGCAGAAACTTATTGCTCCGAAACCTATTTGGCACAACTTACTTGGCATAAACTTTTTTAAATGAACATTGTTAAGGTAGGTATAAAAAATATTTAATATAATTGTTTTTTGGCCTACTGGTTTTATGTCCGAATTTAAAATGGGATACTTTTAAGATGGCAAAATTGTATTAGGTACAGGCGCGTGCGCTCCATAGAGGCAGATAAGCACTGCATACCCTTATGATTATCTAAAAAAAAAAAAAATTATAACATACTACAGTAAAACTATACTATATAGTACTACTATACTATACTATAGTAAAGACTTCGTTAATTAGTTAGTGATAACACTGCTATCTATTGGGGCTAGTGCAAACTACGAACAACTAGCCCGCGTAACCCGGCTTAGTCGCGACGCCCGCGCCGCTTCGCGTAGCGGCGTAAGCAGGTACTAAATGTGCCTCTTAATTGTGCGTATGTGAATAAAATTATTTGAAAGTCTGTGTAAAGTTCTCGTGTGTTGCTATTTTATTCAGTTAATAAGCCCAAATAAGCAGTGTCTACATTATACGCGACCGAATTATGAAGTTGACAAAACTAGATTGAAGAAGAGGCTGATTGGTGACCCTGATTTAACTCGAGTTGGTCTCCAAAGCCTAGAGCACAGGCGTAAAGTAGCCAGCCTTTCGGTGTTCTATAGGATACATTTTGGGGAGTGTGCGAGGGAATTGCACGATTTAAATACATCATCATTTGTGTAAATACATCACTTATAGGCATACACAACATTCACAATAAGAGATCTAATTATTAATAATTTAATTCAACAAAACATATATATTACAATTAAAATTAAATTAAATTTAAATTGAATAATATTGAATAATTATTCCTAAATGAAATAAAATCAAATAATATGTATGTTTGAAATTACAGCAGCAGCAGATCGTTAATATGCAGCAGAAACAGAGTTGCAGAGAGAACAGACCCCTGAGGAACACCGGCATTAGTCGACATGGGCTTTAACTCGAGTTGGTCTCCAAAGCCTAGAGCACAGGCGTAGAGTAGCCAGCCTTTCGGTGTTCTATAGGATACATTTTGGGGAGTGTGCGAGGGAATTGCACGATTTAATTCCCCCATCTCCGTTCCACCATCGGACGACCCGTCGTACGGCGAGTTTCCACCTTATGTTGTTAACACCTCTACGATCCGGACGAAGCGTTTCACCTCCTCCTTTATACCGCGAAGATCGAGGGACTGGAACAATCTGCCGGCGGCGGTGTTTCCGTCGGACTACAATTTGAGTGTCTTCAAGGCTAGAGTGAATAGGCTCTTATTAAATTAGTGCGCTTTACCATTAACGATTGCGTCACTGATGGTAAGCAGTGGCTGGATTGCGGTCAAGCGCTGGTTTATAAATGAATAAAAAAAAACTAGCACAATTGTTGTATGTTAAAATACCTCTTTATTTTATCAGTTCATGTTGTTGGGTTATTGGTGTATTTGGTAACATAAATATATTGATTATTGTAAGAAAGATCTGTACTGATGATGTATGTTGACAACGGAACGCGCTCCGTAGCTGTTAAGTACTGTCATAAATTTTTATATCTTCAAAATTTGATATCAGTGGATTATCCCCTTATTTTTTTGTAAAAACTTAAGTTTATAAGCGACAATCATTTAGTGCAGTGCGCGAAGAGTTATCCAATGTTTTAAAGACGATTAACCAACAATAGTAATATTGTTCAAAAGTGCCGTATCACAGTGACAGTTTAACAAGTGCACGGAATTCTGGCAATTAGTTGTACGGCATAAACAGCAAAGTCCTCTGCGCGCATTCCTCGCTGGACTGTCAGTGCTACCAACATACTGACAACGCATTTGGCACAAACGTTCCGTTCCAAGTAACAAAAACGGTGCGTTCCAGCTACATAAATAATTACCTAGATTGTGACTGGTGGCGCCACCCCGACCATAGTAATATCTTCAATTGTTAATTATGTCGGTTAAACGCTCGCCAGTGAAGCCTGTTTCTGATATCCGTCCATTCCTGCAGTCTGAATCTTCTCCAGACCTCTCTATCTTGGGACAAGATTATAATGTAACAAACCGTAAGCGTAAGCATGGCGGGTGTGATTGTATAGACCGTCTGGACGAAATTCGTGCATTATTGTCGGAATCTTCCGCTAAGTCTGAAGAAAAGCTTGCAGCTTTACAGGCATCCATCTCTGAAATTAGTGCTCAAAATGCAGAAATACAGAAGTCTATGGAGTTTATTTCAAACGACTACGACGACTTAAAGGTAAAACTCGGTAACTTAGAGTCGGAACGAGAAATAGACCGCCGCCGTATCTCTGAGCTGGAAGGAAAAGTAGACTTAATAGAACAACAACTGTTCTCTACGAAGATTGAGATACGAAATGTGCCCGAAAAACAGAATGAGAATAAGGAAAGTCTTCGTGCCCTTGTAACCGAGGCTGCCAACGTACTTGGCACACCGATAAACGGAAATGAAATAAAAGATGTATTCCGTACAAAGAAAAAAAATAACAATTCTTCTATCACGGTCGATTTCATAAGTGCAATAACAAAAGATAATATTATCAAGAGGGTTCGTCAATTTAATAGCGCAAATAAACAAAACAAGCTATCAACAACCCACTTAATATTTGACGGACCCAGGCAACCTATATACATTTCCGAAAAACTTACACCTAAGACTCAACGTCTGTATTATATGGCCCGACGCTTTGCTATAGAAAATGTATATAAATACTGCTGGACTTCCTATGGTAAAGTCATGCTGCGAAAGGTGGACGGTGACCGACATTTCCTTGTTAAAAATGAAGCTGATTTCGACAGCCTACGGCTAAGTGCATGACTTATGTTTGGGCCCCATTCTCAAACTAAAATTATGAGTATAATGTCTTGCTCTTTGTTTAAATACTCATCTTTCCGAATGTGTACCTTTTTATTTTTCTATAAGCCTAAACTATACACAAATCCACTCATTCAACTGACACACACAAATGTAGCAGAAATTAATCAACACAAAAACTCACACACACACTTATCAGAAGATCAACACCGCACTAACTTCACGTACACATTTTTACCAGGCTCTAAGTTTTACTCTGGAAAACCTAATTTCACCTTCACTTACTTACCGTTAAATGATCGAGATATAAGTTCTCTATTGGTGCTATTTAGTGCTGACTTAATCCTCGAGCTCAGGTTCCAACTAGCTGTGATATTATACAACCTTTTTTATAAATGATGAACATTGATCAAATAACCCAGGAAATAGATAACCTTTCTATAGCTGATTCGTTTACATGCACTCCGGAAGCATGTCTAGACTATGTAGAAGAGCGCGATTGGGGTTTTCGAATCATTCATATAAATATTAGGAGTATAAAAAAGAATCTAGATCAATTTGTTGCCATGTTAACAGTTACAAAGGTTGAATTTGATTTTATTATATTAACAGAATGCTGGTTGCACGTTGCGGGTTACATCCCTGTATTGCAGGGCTATACTTCGCACTCCACTAGCAACAACCCTATAAAAAACGATGGCGTCGTAATTTACGTCAAAGATACAATCAACTGTACCACACATGAACCGTTATTTACGGATGCCAACTGTCTAGTAACATGCTACAATAACACAGCTATAATAGCAATTTACCGGTCTCCATCTTATCTAAACCCAACTAACTTTTTATCTAGTTTAAATGACATAATAACTTCTGTTAAATCACAAAACAACATTATCCTCATTGGTGATATTAATATTGATATCAGGCCAGGAATAATGATCGTCACTCTGACGACTATTTAACATTATCAGCAATGCACGGGTTGCTGCCTGCCCACAGTCTCCCGACAAGGATAAATAGTTGTCTGGATCATGTCATGATGAAGACTAAATCGCCTGCCAAGGTTCTTGTATTGGACACCCATGTTACTGATCACCTTCCCGTTGCTGTTTTCCTAGGGACTAGTAAAATAACTACAGCCCCTCCAAAAAAAACCTCTGTCCGGTATGACTACGACGAAATAAAAAAGGAAATTAGTAATCATGATTTTACTCCCATTCTCATCACCTCCGATCCGGCCAAGCCACAAATACTTTAATTGCCGATCTTCAAGCTATCATATTAAAAAATACCAAGATTGTTCAGACTCCCAATAGAAAAGTTGTTAAGAAACCTTGGATGACTGCTGGCTTAGTACGATGCCTCCGTAATCGCGACAAAATGCACCGACAGGTTAGTAAGTCTCCCGATAATATAATATTAAAAACAACATATACGCGGTACCGCAATTTTTGTAATTCCCTTCTAAAAAAACTAAAGCAAACTTATGAAAAAGCTGAACTTAAAAAGGCAAACAACAACCCGAAAGCCATGTGGAAAATTATCAAATCAATCACACATAGCAATCAACAAAGGCACTCTCCTAATGCCCTGCTACAATCTTCCGTCGCGCCTATCGTATCTGTCAATAATGCCAATAGGTTTTTTGTTAATGTCGGAGCAAACCTTGCATCAAAGTTTTCTACTGTCTCACCGTCCGTTTTCTCATGTACTACCTCATCTCCAGTTAACTCTTTGGCTATCCCATTAGTTGACCAAGCAGTCCTTATAAGCACTATTCATAAATTGCGTAGTGATTGTGCCGTTGGGTGGGATAACATCCCGGCAAATATAATAAAACAATCAATCTGCACTCTGGCTCCTCCCATTGCCCATATCTGTAACTGTGCCATAAATTCGGGTGTTTTCCCAAAAGCTTTCAAGCGTGCCATTGTTCATCCAGTGTATAAGGGCAAAGCAAGGGATGATGTTTCCAATTATCGGCCAATTTCTGTCCTTAGCTCTTTATCTAAAATACTCGAACGTATCCTCAACACTAGTCTGACAAAATTTCTTTTTAAAAATAAATTAATTGCCAATAATCAATATGGCTTTCGGACAGGAATTTCCACAGAGGATGCCGTCTCTGATTTCACTAATACCCTAATTGATAGATTAGATAGTCACCTTAAATGCTACGGTGTCTTCTTGGATCTGACTAAGGCCTTTGATACGGTGTCTATCCCCAGGCTGTTGGCAAAGATGGAGCATATGGGTGTGCGAGGTGTGGCCCTGGATATTTACAGGGATTATCTCACTGGGCGTAGCCAATGTGTCAAAATTGATTCTGTTCTCAGTGATGAGGAATTTATCAGCTACGGTATACCTCAAGGCAGTATATTGGGTCCCACGCTCTTCCAAATATACATAAATGATCTTTGTCAACTCTCCTTTTCCCATTGCGACATTTTTGCCTACGCAGACGACACTGCACTATTGATATCTGACGTGACCTGGGACAAGGCTAAACAAACCACTGAACTTACGTTGCGAACAATTATGAACTGGCTTTCTACTAACCTTCTGACGCTTAATATCTCCAAGACTAAAGTAATTCAGTTTAAACCGCCAAATTCACCCAAACCGACAATGAACTCTGATAAAATAATAGCGCATACCTGTCATGACTCATCTACATGCATCTGCAAATGCCTCGACATGGTACCAAACATCAAATATCTAGGTGTTTATATCGACGAGAAGCTAGATTGGCGCACGCACACGGATACCCTCTGCTCCCGGCTTCGAAAACTATTATATTTATTTAAGGAGCTCAGATATGCGGCTGACATCGAAACAGCAATATTAGTATATCGGTCATTATGCGAGTCAATGATTACGTACTGTATCCCGGTATGGGGCGGTACCTTCAAGACAGTGATGCTTGGGGTGGAACGAGCTCAGCGGGCTGTTCTCAAGGTTATTTATTTCCGTAAAAGGGACTACCCCACAGCTCAGCTATACTCAGATGCCCAAGTGCTGACAGTGAGAAAGTTATATATCCTCCGATCAGTCTTGCGCCAACATTCCACGATGCCACTAGATGGAAAACTAAGTAATCGACGAATTGGCTTTCCTGTCTGTGAGTCTGTGCAATGTCGTACTGCACTTGCGCGACGACACTTTCGTGCCCAAAGCGCATTAATGTATAATAAAATAAATAAAAAACTTTTAATTTATAAACTTACCTTACATAAAGTCAAACGGACTCTCAAATCATGGCTACTGTCACTGAACTATGACGAAACAGAGAAAGTTATCATATCTGTTTCCTAAGATTATAATAAACCCTTCTGGTAAATAACTGCTACACACATATACACACATAATCACGAACACACACACGCGTGAACACTTGCAGACACACGCACACACACGCACGCACTCATACATACACACACACGCACGCACACACACACACACACACACACACACACACACACACACACACACACACACACACACACACACACACACACACACACACATAAACATGCACTCCCAAATACTAAATACAGGCTTCTTTTAACCAGTTTAGTTTAGTTTACTTTTGTTACCTAAATTCATTAATTTATTATTTGTTAATCTGTTTGCATAGAATTCTCTAAAATTTCCAATTTGGGAGAGGGCACTGGCTCCTGTAACACAGGTATATCACCTAGCACGGGAGTCAGGGACTTCACACTTATTTGTACCAATTTTTTGTGCAATAAAGATTATTATTATTATTATTATTATGTTTAGATAAATTTAAAACGGTGCCTTTCGGTCGTTATTATTTTGTTTCCCGTGTACCTATACCTACCTATATGTATTATTTTAAAACGCGGTATTGACATTGTTCAAGAATATTATAGGCGTAGTTCCTGAAGTTTACAAATTAGCAAAATTAATAGTTACGATTCCAATGAGTACGAGTGAATCAGTGATAGCCTATCATTTTCGAGCCTGAAAAGAATCCACACATATTTACGAAACACACAGGGCCAAAGCAGACTCACAGATTTGACTATGATTTTTATTGAAAAAGAACTTTTAATGATTTTAAAACGATCTTCCAATTTTAACGAGGACGATTTGCAGAGTTAACTATTTGAATAAAGATAAAGTAAAGACTATAAATAAAATTAAGTCGCCGATTTTATTTATAATGTTTACTTTATCTTTTTTGTGAAATACAGTATTACTTATGTACATTCCAGTTAATAATAATTTTTTTTTTTATTCATGTGCACAAAAAAAGAAACTTAACATCTCGCACGTCCTTTTTTTTGTTGGGATGGGAAATCATCAAATGACTTCTCCCGCTCTGGGCGGAGCGGAAGGGTGTGTCAGACTTTTACTGACTAAAACCCACCCGTGTTTCTTCACTTGCCTGTGCGACTGCCAGGGCCGCGGTTTCTTGTTTAACCAACCCGCAACCCTGACCCAGGAGGCATCGGTCTTCGTGGACCCCGTCACGATGTGCTGACATTTCTTTGAGGCGCGCGTGAAACACGACGCGCCGACGACTCGGGCCTGGTCCTTACCGGGCGGCGAGCTATCTCGCACGGCCTTGTAGTGCAAGGCCATTTTGGATATCATTTATGTGTCTTCTTCTTACCATCAATCACATATTTGAATGTTCATTGTGGCCATGCACTAACATCAATTCAATGTTGACACGCCGAAAAGTCACACAAAAAGAAGATGTACTCGTAAACATACACTCTTACAGTGTATGTTTACGAGTACATACCCTACCCAAAATCTCTGTGCCCCTGATTGGGCATAATGACCTTTGTCAGAGTTAAAGTTTTGCATAATTTCGTTTAGCATAACGTTTATATAGAGCGCCGATTATTTGCCATAATTTGATTTAGCATACTACGTCCCGCGCGCTGCGAGCAGTTGGTTTTAACGCACACCGCCGCGCGCCGCTGAGGCTGGCCGGCGAAGTCGGCCAGCAAGCCGTAGCTGCGCTGGTGGGCTTAAAACCATCTGTGACAACTAGCTCGCGTGGGACCGCCGAAGCCACGCAGCGCCGGAGCTGCGACAGAAGCCATGCCTGCTGCATGTTGCATGCTTGCTACATGTTTGTGCTATCCGTTGCTATGCAAAATAAAATTATGACGTAAAAAGTTCTGCTATAAAGGGTGGACCCCCGTCGTAGTATGTGTGAAAAGTAGAGTATTTAGAGGAATACAGGTGTCTTCTTCTTCATCTACAGGTTCTTCTCATCTTCGACGCGTTTGAATATCTCACGTCAGTCAGGATTCTAGTATCATCTCCTTCACTTCGATCATACCACATAACCACCCCCTCCAATAAAAAATAGCAAAATAAAACCACAGATGATTATAGTCTTTTATTTTTGAACAAGTCACCAGCTCTTCTAGCACCGACGATAATACCTTCCCAAGTCTCTCGGCACACTTGTTGAATATACCTAGGAGGCAGGTTGAAGCCCAAAATTGTATTCGAGAGGCCAGGCAACTCATATGTGTAGGATAAAGGTACTCCAATCTGGTGCGCATAGTCCTCAGATGCTCCTGCAGCTCCGTAGTTCAAGACTAGAGCTGAATTACCAACAACGTAAGATCTGAAGTTGGGCAGGGATTGTTTGTCGATTGCTTCGGCCATAGCAACTCCTACTGTGTGAAGGCCAAGAGCATTATTAGAAAGGGAACCATCATGTCCCCAAGGGTATAGAATCATGCTACCAAAACTATGCATGGTGATATACAGGGCAATACGTTGTAAGTGTTCATGTAGGATGTCCCTGACGACCCTGGTTTCTACTTCAGAGAAAGGCTTGGAACCAGCGTAGTTATCGGCGCAAGCAGTAACTCCAGTACCGGCGGTGTTCCAGAAGAAGTCGTAATTGCGATTGCCGTCAACTCCTGGGCAAGTGCCGCTAAGAATGCTCTGGTCCGTGGAGCGTGTCTTGCGCCAAAAACGTGACTGCAAGAAGAATAGATACAAATTATGTATATAAAAGACGGTTCCTTTAATCTGAATTATACATATGGAAATAAATAATAAATACACACATCAAAAGTGTCTAGGGATCAAGCATTTTTATGCGGATTTCTTGAGATTGAGATGTGGCTTTGTAATAAATTTATGATTTTATAAATTTATATGGCTCCTTTTTGGTGCATTTCATAATTTGAACCAGGAACTGTGAATCAAATTCGAGTAAAAGATGAAAATCAGCTGTCAATATTTTCCCTATAAAAACATACAACGCATTGAAGACATTATTAGTGCTACTGTTTCCCTACTACTGATTAAAACCAACGTTATTATGGAGCGGCGACGTCATTTAAGCAGGGAAGAAATGCTCAGAGCCGTGGGAATGATAGAAGCTGGTTCCCGGCAACGTACTGTGGCTTTAGCTCTGAATACAAGTCAGAGTGTTATCAGTCGACTTTGGACACGTTACCGAAGCACTGGTACCGTGGCTGAGCGCCATGGAGGACGGTATCGCTGCACCACACGGAGACAAGACCGATACATTCAAATCTTAACTCGAAGAGCTCCAACAATAACCGCCATGATGTTAGCCGTGAGGCTTCATCACTCTTCAGGGAACTTAATTAGCGACCAAACAGTCAGAAACCGCTTGCATGAAGTGAACCTTCATTCCCGAAGACCGCTACGGGTACCACCTATAGCAATGCACAATCGTAGGATTCGATATCAATGGGCTCTTGAACACAGAAATTGGGCAGAAGAACAATGGCGTTTCGTGTGCTTTTCTGATGAGTCTCGTTTTGGTATGAGACCGGATACAAGACGTATACGACACTGGAGAACCCCTGGACGCCAACAGCGATTAAAATCCTGCCAGGAAGTCCATCCTTATAGTGGTGGAACTATCATGGTATGGGCGGGTATTTGGATCGGCGGAAGAACTGAGTTGATTTGGATCAGAGGCAACCTTAACGCTCAAATTTATGCTGAGACGATTGTATCAGACGTCATCGTTCCTCTACAAGTGCAAATCGGTCCCTTATTTCAGTTAATGCATGATAATGCACGACCGCACACCGCAAGAGTTGTAAGACAGACTCTCGCCGCAGCTAACATCAATGTCCTGCCCTGGCCTGCTCAGTCGCCAGACTTGAACCCGATTGAGCATGCATGGGATATGCTACAGAGAAGAGCTCTGCCGAATATGGAGGGTATCCAGTCGCAAGAAGACCTTTTTTTGTTGTTGCAACGAACATGGGCGGCCATTCCACAGCGTGATTTGGATGAACTCATTTTGAGTATGCCAAACCGATGTTCTTGTGTTGTTAGTGTTCGCGGTAGAAACACGGATTATTAATTGTTTAAGTTACCCAATAAAATTTTAGAGAAAACTGTTATTTCAGTCTTTTTTTCGAACTTTTGTGTTAGTGGTTCAAATGTCAAATATCCCTTTATTAGGAAAATGGCAAATTTCTTTATTAATGCAAAGGTGACTTGGTTTATCGTTACTGTGACAAACGAAAACACTTTATTTGATGAATCCTTAAAGAAAATTTTAATTAATATCAATCAGGAGAAAAGATATTGCAAAAATATATGTTGATCCCTAGACACTTTTGATGTGTGTATATATGTCGTCCTCCGTGGCGCAGCGGTCAACACGCCTGCCTGCGACGTGGAGGCCCCGGGTCCGATCCCCGGTCAGGACATGATGGAAAACGATCTTTTCCTGATTGGCCTGGGTCTTGGATGTTTATCTATATATGTATCTATTATAAATATAGTATCGTTGAGTTAGTATCCCATAACACAAGTCTCGAACTTACTTTGGGGCTAGTTCAATGTGCGTGATTTGTCCGTATATATTTATTTAATTATATACACACAAACTCAGGCTTTCTTTTCATGCGGTTGGCAAAATCCTTACGTACCTATTTGTAATAATATTCGACAAAATTCGCCCAAAGTACTTTGTAAAACTACTGTATCTATCGAGCTTGAGCAAAAAACATAAGATTAACAAAATACTTACATTGGTATGCGAAAATTGATACCCATCTGGGTTGACAACAGGCAAGAGTATCCAGTCAAATCTATCCAGGAGGTCACTTTCAGTAAGATCTTCGACTAGCTTATGGATAGCCCAGGTAACAGTTGGGGGAGAGATCCATTCTCTGGCGTGGATGCCTCCGTCGATAAAGATCACAGGCTTGCTCTCATCTTCGAAGTTGGTGGTGGAGACTTTTACATACTTAATGGGACGACCTTCAAAGGAGTTGGCAGCATTCACCACGGTGGCAACGTCAGGGTATTGTTCACCAATATAATCGATGTAGTCGTTGATCTGTAAATTGTGATAAGAAAATTTTAAATGCTATTTAGGTTACTTTGATTTTCCTGCGGATCTCTTCATTTCTGACTTGATCACAAAAGTAATGTCCAAGTTTCAGAAGCCCTCTCAATTGCCTTTTGTTCACACACACTTCGATGACGCGGACAGCGGGACAGCGTCGACTACGGGCTGTCAGACATGCTTCATTGCATCGTCCGACATCCCTTAAACTTTAATTACTTGTTAAAGATTATTTTTAAATGTATAGTATACAGTTCACTTTTCTGACATAATTTAATAGCTTATTAACATCTGAGCCTCAACACCTTTCGGGTGACTTTAAATCATCTAATAAGTCTCTTTGTGAGCGGTCACGTTTCAGTATTGATAGGGATAATAAGAATTACATGCGAATACCATTTGTGTTGTTAGAACATGCACAATATGGAACATGCTTGTAATTTTTCTTTATTATAAATTAAATATGGTAATGGCACCTTGCTCAAAAAATATTACGATTCTACTTTCCAGCCCTAAGTTAATTAATTAGCTTGTTGGGTGCTTTATTCAAGCAATAATTGCAAATGGCCAGGTCATGATGGAAAAGATCCTTTTCTGATTGGCCTGGGTCTTGGATGTTTATCTATATATGTATCTATTATATATACAGTATGTTAAGCAAACCCTGTCCGACCCACAAGGATAATAAAGGTTAGGTAAACACATGACCAAATATAATATAAAATTTTACGTAATCAATCATAGTATCAATACAAATGAATTTTGAAATAATCTTTTTTTCCCGCGAATTAATTCCAATTTCCCCGAAATTCGGTAATTTTTAAAAAGTGACAACACCGGTATTATTATGAGCGAATAGCGATGCGACCACGTGCCGCGTGCCCTGCCGCCCGCCGCGAAAGGAAGGGTGCTTACGCACATTTATTAAGTTACCTCTTTTTGCGAAATAATATTTATTTTTAGGGGGATTTTTTTTTTAAGTTTAGCCCGGTTTTGTATCCATTAGTAGAATCAGTTATCGATACCTAACAACACCTTCACGGGTCGGACAGGGTTTTCTTAACCTACTGTATAGTATCGTTGATTTAGTATCCCATAACACAAGTCTCGAACTTACTTTGGAGCTAGCTCATCTGTGTGATTTGTCCGTATATATTTATTTATTGAAACACTTTGGTAAAATAAAATGATTTTTGTTTTAAATGTCATTTTAGGTCACACGCATTCTTGATGACGAAGAAAATAATAGCCCCGATTTTCTTGTACACAAATTAAACTTAATTTACTTTAATTTATTAAACTAAATTTTTAATTTCAATGTATCTTTTTCCTTCTATTTCATAAGGAAAATGATAGAAGACAAATATTAGTTTAGTAAAATCGAATTAGTCCACGCCAGACGTAAATCGAACTATTTTCAGCCGCCATGTTTCTAATCGTGTCTAAATTGTCTATGGAGTATCTTAATTTGACAGGACTATACTAAAATCATCTTCTATGTTTTTCTTATAGAAATGGAAAGAAAAATATGCATTCAACTTAAAATTAGTTTAGTTTTATTGAAAAAAAAAAAATGTTATTCCGTTGTTACTTACAGTTTCAATTTCTTGATAATTGTCATAAGGTAACTGACGGCCACTATTTCTAGTAGTTGCTCTCTTTTGTAACTCGATGAGTACGTCGTCATAGTCCAACTGGCTGGAAAAATACGGATTAGTTTTTTAACCCTTTGCTTAGCGAAGATTAATTAATTGATAGACGTTTTTAATTTTAATAGGGATGTTTCCTGGGTAAAAAACATTTATTTATTTATTTAGAAACGAACAATTATAGCACTATTACAGAGCATTCCAATTCAGTGCTATAAGTAAGATAAATTATACGTCATTGAGATTATAGAAAAATATTGCATACGTATATTTTGCTTTATCAAATCAATAAAAAATTGCAAATATAAAACGTATCAAAGATCGGGAGTGGGAACTGGTGACGTCACTCGTAGCTAAAAAGTGTAGCAAGTAGTGACGTCACACGAGTTTTCAACGTACTGTATCGTTTTCAGTTTTTGTTTATATAAAAAAGAAAAAATACGTGTCTGAAATCTGAATCTTTGGTGGAAAATTGGTGGACTAATTAGTTTTTTAGTCAACTACCCTATTATTTTGATTATTTCCCCTTTTTTATACCAGTCTGTATCTCATTGTTTTAAGACAGTTAGCTTTTGAAATTGTATGATTATTTTATTTGTATAAAAGGCTGTGGATAAAATTAAAATTGAAACTTTTTATTCGAGATGCGGTTTTAGAAAACTTTGTGTAAATAAATAAGTAATAACTTTTAATGACATTATAAAATATTATGTTTATATAAATGAAACTGAGAAACACTGTACGTGTGTTAAATAAATATTGCCATTTTAGCAGTATGCTGTGTGTAGAGGATTTGTTTTAACAGAGTGCTGATTACAATAGAAATATTATGTAATGAATAGTTACAAAGGATTCGGAATTATATTTATTTTTTATTTATTATGATTCGAATTTTGAATAAATTTTCCGTACATTTTGACCGCGTAAGTAAATTTTTCTAAGAAATAGCTGATTTTATTTATTTAGAGTTTTCATATTGCAACATGCTTATAATTTTTATTTATTAAATATTGGGGTATTAAATAATGTATAAAGGAATTTAAATAGGACGGACTGCAACCTTTTTTTGAAAATCAGTGAAATATTTTTTTCCCAAGTTTAAATAAATTTCACCACCATTATCTATGCAAAAATTGTTCACTTTTTACAAGAAATATGTACGTAAAGTGTATCATACTAGTTTAAATAAATATATTTATCTTATCAAACAAACATCATTAATAAACATCATACAAGAACAAATAAAATATAATTATAAAAAAGCACTTCCTCTCTCTTTAAAGATATATTTTTAAAGAGAGAGGAAGTGCTTTTTTGTCATAGTTTTAATAGTGGACAGAGTTTGAGCACGCCTTACGGACACGAGCAAGTCATTTCATAGCCGACCTGATTGTACAGTAAAGGATTTATCACAAAAACTATCTGTTATGATCCTATACGATTTAATTAAACACTTGTGTTCATTTTGTATAATCGTTTACTATATTCACAAGTACGACATGTCGTCCACACAGGTACAAAGAGTATAAACCCGACATGAATATAGTGATGTGACTTCAGTACAAGTCACTATACTGTACTAACTTAACCAAATTTTAATTATACTCGAAACGGTCTCCAAAGCCTGGAGCACAGGCGTAGAGTAGCCAGTCTTTCGGTCTTCTATAGGATGCATTCTGATGAGGGGAAGCAAGGGAATTGCATGATTTAATTCCCCCATCTCCGTTCCATCATCGGACAACCCGTCGTACGGCAAGTTTCCACCCTTACGTTGTTGACACCACTGCGATCCGGACGAAGCGTTTTACTTCCTCCTTTATACCGCATACATCGAGGGACTGGAACAATTTGCCAGCGTCGGTGCTTCCGTCAAAATACAATTTTTTTTTATTAATTTATAAACCAGCGCTTGACCGCAATCCCGCCTGATGGTAAGCAGTGACGCAATCGTTGATGGTAAAGCGCACTAGTTTATTAAGAGCCTATTCACTCTAGCTTTGAAGACACTCAAATTGTAGTCCGACGGAAACACCGCCGCCGGCAGATTGTTCCAGTCCCTCGATGTACGCGGTATAAAGGAGGAGGCGAAACGCTTCGTCCGGACCGTAGAGGTGTTAACAACATAAAGGTAGAAACTCGCCGTACGACGGGTCGTCCGATGGTGGAACGGAGATGGAGGAATTAAATCGTGCAATTCCCTCGCACACTCCCCAAAATGTATCCTATAGAACACCGAAAGGCTGGCTACTCTACGCCTGTGCTCTAGGCTTTGGAGACCAACTCGAGTTAAATCAAGGTCACCAATCAGCCTCTTCGCACGCCTCTGCACTGAATCCAAAGTAGCCAGGTGACACTTAGCAGCACCAGCCCAAATGTGGCTGCAGTACTCCACACACGAACGGACCTGTGCTTTGTACAATATTAGAAGCTGCCCTGGTGTGAAGTACTGCCGGACCTTTGCGATAACGCCAAGTTTTCTGGCAGCCACCTTGGCCTTGGACTCAATGAACCGCCCAAAGTTTAGGTTCGAGGAAATCTCAACACCCAAAAGCTGAAGGCGGTCGGTACACTCCAAGGATACATTCCGAAAAGTAGGAGCCAAGGTGAACGGGCTCCTTTTGGCGGTGAAAAAACACGCCTGCGTTTTGGCGGCATTGAATGCTACAAGATTGGCATTGCCCCATTCGGAGACTGCCTGAAGTGCAACACTCGTTCGCTCTACCATGGCCTCTCTTTCGGACCGGATTGATTCCCTACTAGCCCGAGCATCCGGCAGGTATCTCTCCACAACTGCGCTGTCGTCTGCATACCCATAGATACCGGGCATCAGCAGATCATTAATATGCAGCAAAAACAGAGTTGCAGAGAGAACAGACCCCTGAGGAACACCGGCATTAGTCGACATGGGCTCAGATGAGCATCCGTCGACAACAACTCGGAGGGACCGTTCAGTCAGGAAGTCTTTTACCCAGCCAGTCAGGCTAGGGGAAATGCCGTACGCTGGAAGCTTACTCAAAAGGCCAGAGTGCCATACCCGGTCGAAGGCCTTCGAGACATCAAGTGAGACAGCAATCGCTTCCCCATTTCTCTCGAGGGCCTCGCCCCACAAGTGAGTGGCATACACTAGTAGGTCCCCAGTTGACCGATTGCGGCGAAACCCGTACTGTCGGTCACTGAGGAGATCGTTACCTTCCAGGTATGCCAAGAGGCGCGAGTTCAATACACGCTCCATAATTTTACAAAGTATGGAGGTGATCGAAATCGGCCAATAGTTGGTAGGATCGGCACGACTACCCTTTTTGGGCACGGGCTGCACGTTGGCAAGCTTCCAGGACTTGGGCACTATACCAGTCCCAAATGAGAGGCGATACAAGCGTGTCAATACAGGAGACAACTCGGGCGCACATGCTTTTAGAACAATCACTGGTATACCATCCGGACCACTAGCCTTATTCACGTCCAGACGACACAGTGCTCTCAGAACCTCCTTGTTCCGAATGCGAACCTCGGGCATTGAAGTACCGCAGTGGGGTAAAATAGGTGGAGTAGCACTGCCAGAATCAAGACGCGAATTATGGGCAAAGAGAGATGCAAAGAGACCTGCTTTCTCTCTCGCCGTATGAGCCAGTGTTCCATCAGGCCTAACCAGCGGAGGCAGTGTGGGCCGACAGAAGTTCTCCTCGACCGATTTGGCAAGGGACCAAAAAGATCTGCTACCGGAAGGCTGCGCAGATTACATGTTGCTAATATGGGTAATACGGCCGAAGCGAGCCTTCTTTAGCGCCTTTTTGTAGGACTTGGCAGCACGGTTAAAGGCTCTCTTCTTTGAGCTTAGATCCGGAGCTCCGCGGTCACGAGCGTCAACCCAGGTGAGAAATGCCGTGTGCTTACGCTGTTCGGCTTGGGCACAGTCGGCATTGAACCATGGGCGAGCCACGTCATTATAGGGAATAAAATATTCCATAGCTTGACGCACCACATCGGTTATAGCATCCGCACAGCTCGACGGATTGCTAGAAGAGAAGCAGACCTGCCGCCAAGGATAAGACGCAAAGAAATGGCGCATCTCATCCCAGTCTGCTGACCTGTATCGCCACATTCGCCGTTCACCACGAGAGTCGTGATCTGGTGGGGAGAAGGTCGATACAGACTTCACCAGACAGTGGTCTGAAGTTCCCAAGGGTGAGGAAACTGTTACAACACACCTGTCCGGATCAGTGGTTAGCAGAAGCTCCAAACAATTGGCAGTATGACCAACTACATCAGGCACCCTAGTCGCTTGCTTTACCAGCTGGGAAAGGCCCATTGAAAGCGCGAAGTTCCGCGCTTCTCTCCCAGCGTGGTCGGTCCTCTGGTACGGGAAAAGCCAGTCCTGATGGCAGGCATTGAAGTCCCCCAGAGCGACAAAGTGTGCGTCAGGGTGCCGGTGCAGCGCATTGTCAGCGGCCTCACTGAGGTGGTCAAATAATCGAGTTGTCTCCTGATCACCGCTGTGCGATCGGTAGACACAAGTGTAAACAATTTTGTCCACACCAGTGTCAACCAACAGCCATAGGGACGAGAAGTGAGGGTCTTCGAGGTGACGGAGGCGCCGGCAACAAATGTCATTGCGGACATACACACAGACCCCGGCACGCTGCAGGAAATGGTGCTCCAATGCGTATTCCGGGTAGCTGAGGTATGCCGCATCAGACGGACATCTGATCTGGGTCTCCGTCAAGAAACGTAGATGGGGCTTCTCAGTCTCAAGGTGGTGATGTACTGCAATGAGATTGGAGTGCAGACCTCGAATATTAGAGAGGTGCACTTTGAAAGAGAGGACGTGCGCCCGCTATACACACCTACTTTTCTTTTTAGACTTTTTCATTTAAAAAATATTGAGTGAATAGGAAGGAAGACGGCAGTTGAGTGAGGTGATGCAATGTTAATCCCAACAATGCGACCAACGATGCCGGGCCAGAGGGAGACTGCGGGGACGCCCGAACCCCCCCCAGGGATCGCCATCGGGTCCTCTCTTCCGGTCGCCAACCGTCACGATGGGGTCACCCTGGGATTTTTCGCAGTTGGCGGGGCAGCCTTTCGTATGTGGCTGGCACACTACTTGGGCCCCCAACTACCTGCGGTCGGCCAGCGGAGCACCGTGCTTCGGATCCCGCTACCCTCCACGACCAAACTCCCGACACGACAACATTTGGCGCATCGTACCCGGCACACATCGCAACACAACTGCTCAGACCCGCCCCCCAAACGACTTCACCAGACATCATGCCGGAACACGACGAATCGCTTGGCAGCATGACTTTGTCTGATGGGTGGTAACTACGCCGGCGGCCGATGTTGTGGCCTACCACCGAGGAATTTTTTTCAATTTGAGTGTCTTCAAGGCTAGAGTGAATAGGCTCTTAATAAACTAGCGCGCTTTACCATCCACGATCGCATCACTGCTTATCATCAGGCGGGATTGCGGTCAAGCGCTGGTTTATAATTTATAACAAAAAAAAAAAAACATATTTTTACATAATGTAAATGTTGTTTACAATTCTATAATTACTTATTCTAAGTTAATTAAATTTAATCTAGAATACATTTATATTGTTCAACCGACTTCATCTATTAGCCTTCTAACTGGCTTAACTATTCTGCCAGAACGTTAACGTTATGTATTGTTCTGTGGATTGAGTTCTAAACTTCTGGATGTCATCTTCTTCTCTTTCCTGCGACGAGCTGGATAGCATAGAAGAATATTTATGCCTTAAGTGAATTCTATTCCTCCTATACCTACATCCATTACTGTCCTCAACGACATATGACCTATTGTTTGCCAATCTAAGTTTGACAATAGCCTGTTCCCAATTCAATTCAATGTTGACTCATAAAATTACCTTGCAAGACCATCTTCATCGAATGTTAATAAAACAGAGACGGTTGTTCAGGAAAAGGACTCGTCCTTTTCCTGAACCGTCTCTCTTTTATTGTTCAACATTGTTACACATTCTTGCAACAAGTTCATGTTGAAATGTTCATGTTCAACATTGAAATCTTCAAATTTCGAATTAGGTCTCTATTGTTCTAAAGGTGCGACACGATCATTGGGATACAACAATGACATTGACTTGGTATTTCTAATGTAATACCTAGACTTATTTACATTATTTCTTCTTATACCTTCCTTATCGTCTTTAAATGTAACCACTTTTGGTTTTAATTTTTTATATGTCATTGGAATGTTATCTCTTAATTTTTTAGACATTAAAAGTTGTGCTGGAGAGTGAAGATTATTTTTTGGTGTATTTATACAGTATGTTATGAAAACCCTGTCCGACCCATAAGGATAATAAAGGTTAGGTAAACACATGACCAAATATAATATAAAATTTTACGTAATCATCATAGTACCAATACAAATGAATTTTGAAATAATCTTTTTTCCCGCAAATTAATTCCAACTTCCCCGAAATTTGGTAATTTTTAAAAAAGTGACAACACCGGTATTATTATGAGCGAATAGCGATGCGACCACGTGCCGCGTGCCCTGCCGCCCGCCGCCCGCGGAAGGGTGAACGCATATTTATTAACACACTTTTTGCGAAATAATATTTATTTTTTTAGGGGGATTTTTTTTTTAAGTTTACCCCGGTTTTGTATCCATTAGTAGAATCAGTTATCGATACCTAACAACACCTTTACGGGTCGGACAGGGATTTCTTAACATACTGTATACTGTAATAATGCTAGTACCGGGCGACCGAGCTTTGCTCGGCATCTTTCTTTTTGTTAGGTACATCGCGTGTCTCTCTATTTTCAAAACAAAAAATACATAACGAGCGAATTTTTTAAATAATATTTTTTGACTAATGTTTTTCGATCATACCGACATAATAATAAAAAATATTATTAACTGTTATTTAAATATAAAATTACGAGTGCAATTTAGTTTAACATTTTATTAGAAATAAGTACTTATAGTTTAACAATCAGTTACATCAGTTATATATTATCATCAATACATAGTTTAAGGTCTTAACCTAATACTTCCTTCCATACTATATTGCGGGTATGTCGAGGGTTTTCATTAATAATAATTATTTCACGTTCTGACGCACACTGCCGCATATCTTGCAGACACCATCATCGCATCATTTTCGGCGGCCACACGTTGTGCTGCACGCTCTCGTGAAACATCTAAATCAAAGACCTTTCTGTTCTTAAAATGTTAGTCGAGTTTTGCAAGCATCTTACTTTAGCAGCATGTGTGGGATGAGCGGAAACCTGATGACTTTCATCAAGTTCTTCTTCAAATGGGTCCTCTATGTGCGAAGTCTGACAAACACGTGTGGGACGAGCGAAAATCAGATTGTTTTCATCGAGGTTTTCTTTTGCTTCTTGAGATGAGTCACGGCTTCGTGGAGTTAAATTGTTCGTAAGCGTTTTTTTAACGTTCTTTTTGGCATTTTCGTGTAAAAAAGAGAAATGATATTTTAAGAGCAATTTTCTGGGTCTAACCTCAAACCAAACATTGGCTTCGTGTACCATGAATGTAAACGTCATCTATATCAAATCAAAGTACCATATTAATTATCAGAGTAATTAAATTTATTTTGGAATGTTATATGTATATTTATAATAAATAGTTCATAAATAATTTAAATGTATTTTGTGTATGTATTTTTATGAAAACTATGGATAATTGTCTGATGTAAATAAATTAATACTTAATAATAATTGTAACAAAAAAAAAAAAGATGCCGAGCAAAGCTCGGTCGCCCAGGTACTTCATTATTATTAAATCATATTATATGGATGAATTTTATTTTGCCTACTTTGAGGAGGTGCAAGATATCATATGGTTAGCAATAATAATAATATTTCAGTTCGTGTTGTGGCAAGTCTGAAATGTTGACACTGTTGAGAAATTCTGTTGTAAATTCGACTGCTCCTTCAGGCTGATCTTTAAAATGAATGAGCTTCATTGTTTCGACTTCTCCTACACTTTTGTGCTACCCTGGTACTTTGCACCTCCACAAAGTAGGCAAAATAAAAGTTCTTCTATGTATTATATATTTACAACAAAAAATATTGTTGTTTATATACAACATCATTTCTTTCATAATTGTTTCGACTTCTACACTTTTGTGCGTTCTACCTTGCATCTCCACAAATTATGCAAAACAAAATTTCTTCCATTGATTTAATAAATGAAAGAGAAAATTCGTTGACGCCGTTTCCAATTATATAAAATGTAATAAAAAGCATTAGACAACGCCATCATTAAATTTTTTTTTAAATAAAAAAATAAAAACAAAAAAAAAAGTAAAAACACTATATCGTCAAGGATTTGAACCCGAGGTCTACGAGCTCCGAATCAGAGGTCGAAGCCCCTCAGCTATTCGTATCATTAAGGACAGCGGCGAAATTTAGCTTCTTATGAAAAGTTTAGCATTGTTCAGTGTCTCAAAACATGGAAAAAAGAAATTTTCTGAAAATTAAACCTAGCTAGATCGACTTATCGTCCCCGAAGCCCCCTGCACACAAAATTTCATGAAAATCGTAGGAGCCGTTTCCGAGATTCCAATTATATATATATATACAAGAATTGCTCGTTTAAAGGTATAAGATATGTCTCATGAGGTTTCTTTACATTTTTTCAACATGTTTTTTATAATTTTGACTGAGCTTTCTGCTTGTCCATTTGACAGTGCATGATATAGGCTTGTTATATTGTGTTCCATGTCTCATTCATGTACAAAGTTTTTAAATTCTAATCATTGAAATGGTGGTACACCATCTGAGACTAATGATAAAGATATGCCATGACGGGCAGAAATTGATTTTAAATGTACGATTACATTTTTAGCTGTAATGTCTTTATTTAATAGAGCTACTTCTATGTATTTTGAGTAATAATCTGTGACAATTAAATATGTTTGGTTACACTTGTTAATTTCAAAGTTCTGCTATGGTTCATTTTGATTACAAGGTTTAAATTTTGCACATGCCATACATTGTTCCACCATATTTTTTATATCAACTGTGATGTTTGGCCAATATAGTGAATTTCTGGCGAACTTTTCAACATTTGTTTATAACTTGATGACCTTCATGAATTTTTCCTAACATTTCCCTATGCATTGATTGTG
Source organism: Sesamia inferens (assembly GCA_037179545.1). Lineage (NCBI taxonomy): Eukaryota > Metazoa > Arthropoda > Insecta > Lepidoptera > Noctuidae > Sesamia > Sesamia inferens. The sequence continues at coordinate 5,011,177 of CM073935.1, read as the reverse complement.
GTACTATTAATTTTGAACCTTTAAACAATAAATCTTTGACTACATGAATTTCTGCTTGTATACTCCAGAAGAGTTTGACTAATGGATATTCTTTAACATTTGCAAAGTTTCATCTTTCTTAGTATGTTGCAACAGTTTTGTTCTATAATCCTTTGCGACTGCTAGACTTGAATATACTAAATTTACATGACATGGTATTTGTGACTCATTCTCTGGTACGTAATGATATTTCAATGCTGCTTTTGACAAAGTATCTGATATAAACATTTCTTTAATTGGAACATGTACTACTTTCAAGTCATACTTTTGTAAAGTTAACATCATTCTCTGTAACCTAGCTGGTACATCATGTAATGGTTTGTCAAATAAATAAACTAAAGCTTTGTGATCTGTATGAGCTGTTACTCTATGAACATATACATACTGATGAAATTTTTCACAACCAAACTGTATTGCAAGCAATTCTTTTTCTATTTGAGCGTACTTTGACTGTGTTATGGTTAAAGTTTTTGAATTGTAAGTAATGGGCTTATTGTTTTGTAGAATGACTGCTACCAATGCTGACTCAGACGAATCTACTGACAAGACTAATGGTATATTTGGGTTGTAATGAGCTAAAACCGGTGACTATGTTATTTCTTCAATTAAGTTTTTAAGACATTTGTTATGATTTTCATCCCATGTCCAGACTGAATCTTTTTTTAAAAGATTTCTTAAAACTTTAGTTTTTTTGACAAATTACTAATAAAAGGACCTAAATAACTGATCATTCCTAATATTCTTTGTAATTCTTTGACGTTTTGTGGTGTAGGCATGTCTACAATTGCTTTTACTTTGTCTGGGTCAAGCCTTACTCCCTCTTTAGAGAAAATGTAACCTAAAAACAGACTTCAGAAACTAATTTACTTTACCCGTACTAATTTAGACCTTATTTCATCAATTGATTTTAGTGGATATATTTCCCTTATGATGTTTTTATTTAAATTTCTTGAGTCTAAACAAATTCTCAATTGACCTGAACTTTTAACAGTAATGACTAGGCTATTCACCCATTCTGTAGGCTTAGTCATTTTCTTCCATTTACTTCTAATTACTTCCATTCTTTCCATGCGATCCAGCTCCTCGCGAAGTCTTCCAAGCAAGGCAAATGGTACTTTCCTCGGAGGATCTATGCATGGCTCCGCATCAGGTTTGAGTTTCAGGTGACAGACAGAAGGTAGACATACAAGACCCTGGAATACATCATTATATTGTGTAAGAATTTGTTGACAAAAGTTTTGTTTTGATATTGAGAAAACTCTTTTAATTATACCTAGCCTGTTCGTTATGAGACTTTTTCCACTGTGATTCTCTTTGTGCGACTTTGTGTAATTGCGTAAACGATTGATTCTCCTCGTAGTTGTGTATAGCAAATGATTGATTCTCTTTGCTGCTGTGCATACTAAACGATTAATTCTCTCTGTAGCTGTGGAATCGTGTACTTGCTGACTTGATTGTGTGTGTCTGTGTTTTTATGTGACTATTGTATTGATTACTATGACTACTCCCATTCCAACAACATGATCTTGAGTACTTTTATTTGAATCAAATGACTCTAAACGTCTAAACTTTTATTTTTACTACAATATTTAGCAAAATGACCAAAAGATTTAAGTACATGACCTGCATTGAGTTCCGTTCGCTGGGCACTTATATCGATGAGACTGCCCACAGCGACCACACGTCTTCGCGTGCTTCTCTGGATTCGGAGACTGCTTCTCCTGCTTGGGAAGCCTCTCTGCGCCACACCCTCGCCGGCTGACTGGTGAAGCCCGCCGTCGATAGTCTCCCCGACTGCGGCTCCTCCGACGTAAATGCATGACATTTTCAGGTTTATCACCAGCGGAGATGCTGATGATCTTTTCTGCATCTTGTTGTGCGATGATCATTGTACTTGCCAGCTTTCGCATCCTCTGGTATGAGATATCAGATTCTTGCAGTAATCTCTGACGTTCATGTGCTAAATCCAAATTCAGATTTGCAATGAAAATATCTTTGATGAGAGATTCCCTGAGTTCTCCAAATTCACATTCTTGACTTTTATTTTCTAGATCAGCTAGAAATTGCTCGATGGATTCCGATTTCTGTTGGTTCCGTGTGAAGAAATTGTGACGACACATGGTTATGTTCCTTCTCGGTTCAAAAAATTGTCAAATTTAGTTTTGACCTCCAACAACGTGGTTTCCTCTATTTTAAGATTAAATGTGTTGTAAATGTGTAACGCTTTTTCTCCAATATGATGCAATAAAATAGCAATTTTGCGATTTTCAGGAGAATTATCCAAATCTGTAGTCAATAAATATAGCTCCAGTTGTTGCCACCAGCGCCTCTGTCCTTGCGCATTGTGTTTTGCAGAAACTGACGACATATTTAACGCTTTAATCCTGTTGTTCACATAATTCTGAACGCCATCTTGAAAGTCAACCATTTTTTTTAGTTCTTCTATTTACTCACGTTACTTCTTCACTACTGGTATCACTTCTGACACCATGTTATGTTCTTATATGAATTAATTAAACACTTGTATTCATTTTGTATATCGTTTACTATATTCACAAGTACGACTTGTCGTCTACACAGGTACAAAGAGTATGAAGCCGACATGCATATAGTGATGTGACTTCAGTACATCTTACTACATAGTGATGTTACAACACTATCTACCTATCTTCTTAGGAATAAGGTCCCGTATTTACCCTTTCGGTACGGATTCCTAAATATCATAATTATGAAGAATTTTGTATTGAGATTTTCAATTTTTCTTGTATTTATGAGCTAGTTTTATCTGTATGTGCAAAATATATAATTTAATATTTACCTTTTCACGTCATCAGCATGAATTCTGTAAGCAATACCCTCGGTTTCCACATCTTGGATAAAACCAGTCTGATGTTCAGGCTTTACCAGTAAAAGACCTTCTCGTCCCAAGATCGGGTGGCTTAGGATATCCAGCTCATATGTATCTACCATGGCCTTGAAAGCTGTGAATTGGCTTTCAGTGGCAAGCTTGATATAGTAGGATTTCCATCTGAAAGAAAAAAGTTAAATTGTGAGAAACAAAATTATGTTTATTCTCTTTTAGTATTTATTTTCATCATCATCATCATCATTTAAGCCGAACGACGTCCACTGCTGGACATAGGTCTCCCTCAAGGATATCCACCACGACCGCTCCTGCGCCACCCGCTTCCCACGATTTCCAGCGACCTTCACCAAGTCGTTGGTCCACCTTGTCCCAATCCATCGGCCCTATCGGGTGATAGGGCCGATGGATTGGGTTGGGTCGGTCCTATAGGCAACGTCCCCGACCCACCGGTCGGGGACGTTGCCGATAGGACCGACACAGCGAAGGCAGATAAATACTATAGGCAGTGGCCTATAGTATTTATTTTATGTACCCTCAATCATCGAAAATCCACATTTGGGCTGGTGCTGCAAAATGCCATCTGGTTACTTCGGATTCGGCGGAGAGGCATGCAAAGCTTGGGACTGAGCTGCTCGCTCTGGTACGCATTGTTACTAAGCAATATGCGTAATTATAACGTAAATTATTGTAAACATTTTCATTTTTAATGTCTGGACTTGAAAAAAGACGATAATCCCTGAGTTTGTTTCGGCTATTTTTACTCATAGGTAGTCAGTTAGGAAATGCCGGCTTCATCTAGTTTAAAAAAAGAAAAACATGACGTGTAAAAGTGATCAGTGATCCTACTTGAAAAAAAAAAAAAACTTTCCTATGTAAACGATTTCATTTCATTTCAAATAGAGGCTAATTGGCGACCTAGATTTGGTTCAAAACTATCTCCAAAGCCTGGAGCACACGATGAATTTAATTTCTTCTATAGACACTTCTCTCTCTCTACTCTAAGAAGACCAATAATTTTTTTTTTTATTTGTAACATCGCGTAATCTGTACTCATCATATCTTAGAAGCTTGTGAGCCTTGATTCCAACAAGATTCCTTTGTCATTGTGCTAAAAGTTCGTAACCTGCTAAATTCATAATGATCGATGAATTTATCGGTGAGTCGTCTCTAATGGAAATGGAATGGTGATAGAATGACATTGCCGTATTGCCATTATTACAAAACCCGTTAGTAGAAATGATTTTGTAAAAGTGATACTACTTTTTTTATAACAGGAGTTGGACATCCTCATGGACGCTCAGACTGCCTCACTAGTGAGCCAGTCTGGGCAGTGCCGGTCTCTTAATGACTAAAACCCACTCCTACCTTTCTAAGTGTCCCCCTGACGTAGTCTGAGATATTTTCTGTAATATATTTTTTTTTGTTTGCGTTCTAATTTTTTTTATTTTATTAATTTATATTCAGGTTTATAATATTGTTTTATTGTAACTTGCATTATTTATTTACTTTTAATATTTATATTTTTTTTTATGATTCTACTCAATGTGAACACTTACACACATCAAAAGTGTCTAGGGATCAACATATATTTTTGCAATAACTTTTCTCCTGATTGATATTAATTAAAATTTTCTTTAAGGATTCATCAAATAAAGTGTTTTCGTTTGTCACAGTAACGATAAACCAAGTCACCTTTGCATTAATAAAGAAATTTGCCATTTTCCTAATAAAGGGATATTTGACATTTGAACCACTAACACAAAAGTTCGAAAAAAAGACTGAAATAACAGTTTTCTCTAAAATTTTATTGGGTAACTTAAACAATTAATAATCCGTGTTTCTACCGCGAACACTAACAACACAAGAACATCGGTTTGGCATACTCAAAATGAGTTCATCCAAATCACGCTGTGGAATGGCCGCCCATGTTCGTTGCAACAACAAAAAAAGGTCTTCTTGCGACTGGATACCCTCCATATTCGGCAGAGCTCTTCTCTGTAGCATATCCCATGCATGCTCAATCGGGTTCAAGTCTGGCGACTGAGCAGGCCGTGGCAGGACATTGATGTTAGCTGCGGCGAGAGTCTGTCTTACAACTCTTGCGGTGTGCGGTCGTGCATTATCATGCATTAACTGAAATAAGGGACCGATTTGCACTTGTAGAGGAACGATGACGTCTGATACAATCGTCTCAGCATAAATTTGAGCGTTGAGGTTGCCTCTGATCCAAATCAACTCAGTTCTTCCGCCGATCCACATACCCGCCCATACCATGATGGTTCCACCACTATAAGGATGGACTTCCTGGCAGGATTTTAATCGCTGTTGGCGTCCAGGGGTTCTCCAGTGTCGTATACGTCTTGTATCCGGTCTCATACCAAAACGAGACTCATCAGAAAAGCACACGAAACGCCATTGTTCTTCTGCCCAATTTCTGTGTTCAAGAGCCCATTGATATCGAATCCTACGATTGTGCATTGCTATAGGTGGTACCCGTAGCGGTCTTCGGGAATGAAGGTTCACTTCATGCAAGCGGTTTCTGACTGTTTGGTCGCTAATTAAGTTCCCTGAAGAGTGATGAAGCCTCACGGCTAACATCATGGCGGTTATTGTTGGAGCTCTTCGAGTTAAGATTTGAATGTATCGGTCTTGTCTCCGTGTGGTGCAGCGATACCGTCCTCCATGGCGCTCAGCCACGGTACCAGTGCTTCGGTAACGTGTCCAAAGTCGACTGATAACACTCTGACTTGTATTCAGAGCTAAAGCCACAGTACGTTGCCGGGAACCAGCTTCTATCATTCCCACGGCTCTAAGCATTTCTTCCCTGCTTAAATGACGTCGCCGCTCCATAATAACGTTGGTTTTAATCAGTAGTAGGGAAACAGTAGCACTAATAATGTCTTCAATGCGTTGTATGTTTTTATAGGGAAAATATTGACAGCTGATTTTCATCTTTTATTCGAATTTGATTCACAGTTCCTGATTCAAATTATGAAATGCACCAAAAAGGATCCATATAAATTTATAAAATCATAAATTTATTACAAAGCCACATCTCAATCTCAAGAAATCCACATAAAAATGCTTGATCCCTAGACACTTTTGATGTGTGTATTAATAGGGAGTGGAGTGTCAGTGATTGACCACTGAAAAGTTATAATGACGCCATTTTGTTAGTAAATTACGAAACTTGTCAAATTCGATCATTATAATATCACTGATCGACCATTCTGACACTATTGCAGTAGTAGACTACGGCACTGCACACTTTGCAGTTGATACAGATGCCTTTATTATCATAATTTTGCTATGTGCGAATTAAAGAAGAAAATCGAATAAAGAAATCTATCAGATTCTTTTTTTTTATAAATTATAAACTAGCGCTTGACCGCAATCCCGCCTGATGGTAAGCAGCGACGCAACAGTTCATGGTAAAGCGCACTAGTTTATTAAGAGCCTATTCACTCTAGCCTTGAAGACACTCAAATTGTAGTGTGACGGAAACACCGCCGCCGGCAAATTGTTCCAGTCCCTCGATTTACACGGTGTAAAGGAGGAGGCGAAACGCTTCGTCCGGATCGTAGTGGTGTTAACAACGTAAGAGTGGAAAGTCGCCGTACGACGGGCCGTCCGATGGTGGAACGGAGATGGGGGAATTAAATCATGCAATATCTTAATTTGACAGGAATAAACTAAAATGTTATCTTCTATCTTTTTCTTAGTGAAATAAAGAGAAAAAGATGTACTGTCCTTAAATTTAATTTAGTTTGTGGCTACCGTTGTGTGAGCATGTTTCTGTGTCTTTAGAATTAAAACAATGTAATTATAACGTAAATTATTGTAAACATTTTCATTTTTAATGTCTGGACTTGAAAAAAGACGATGATCCCTGAGTTTGTTTCGGTAATTTCTTCTAGTTAGGAAAAGCCGGTTTCATCAAAAAAAAAAAAAAAAACAAGACGTGTAAAAGTGATCGGTGATCCTACTTGCTTAATAAACGATTTCATTTCAATTTAATATTTAATTTTAGTGTTGTGTTTCCTATTCGTTCTAAATCCCTCAATATTAACAGCCTGTCTATTCTGCAATATGTGAATATGTATCGACACTAATAACAGTCACTTCACCTGAACATTTTCACAGAGAGTATAGTTTTTTTTTTATATATATAATTATAAACTAGCGCTTGACTGCAATCCCTCTGATGGTAAGCAGTAAAGCAATCGTTGATGGTAAAACTCAATGGTTTAATAAGAGCCCAATCACTCTAGCCTTGAAGACACTCAAGTTGTAGTTCGATGGAAACACCGCCGCTGGCAAATTGTTCCGGTCCCACAATGTACGCGGTATAAAGAAGGAGGCGAAACGCTTCGTCCGCAACGTAGTGGTGTTAACACTTTTTTTTTTAATAATTATAAACTAGCGCTTGACTGCAATCCCGCCTGATGGTAAGCAGTGATGCAATCGTTGATGGTAAAGCGCACTAGTTTATTAAGCCCATTCACTTAAAAAAAACTTAGTGAATAGGAAGGAAGACGGCAGTTGAGCGAGGTGGTGCAATATTAAACCCAACAACACGACTAACGATTCTGCGCCAGAGGGAGATTGATGTGAAGACCCTCCACGACCAAACTCCCGAAACAACAACACTTGGCGCATCGTACCCGGCACACATCGCAACACAACTGCTCAGACCCGTCCTCCGTACGGCTACACCAGACATCATGCCGGAACACGGAGAAATGCTTGGCGGCAAGACTTTCGTATGTTATTTGATGTGAAATAATATCAAAAATATTAACAAACCCAATATATTCTTCATGTTTGGCACAAGCCAGAGCAAACAAGGCCACCACTACGAGTAACTTCATCTTATCCGAATGTCAGATTTACACTTATCATGGTTTTTATAACAAACAGATAACAGCATATCATCTTTAGATCACACGCAACTATCATACATAACCTGTAAGTGCTATAGATAAAATAATTATTGTTAAGTCATTAATCCTTTTTTTTTCCATCATATTTATGTAAGTATCAACAATTATTGTTTAAGTCGTAGTGGCCTAGTGATTATAACACCAGCCTTTAGAGTATGAGCTTGCGGGTTCGATTCCAGGTTAGGCAAGTACCAATGTAACTTTTGTAAGTTATGTGTACTTTCTAAGTATATCTTGAACATCGATGACTGATTGAAAGGTAAAGAAAAACATATCGAGGATACCTGGACTTTAAGTCTGAAATCGCCAACCTACATTGAGCAATCGTAGTGATTACGCTCAATTCTTCTCTAATGATGATGATTATTGTTTAGATCTCATTATGTATTAGTAACTGAGTCCCGCGGTTTCAACCACATGAAATATGTTGAAGAAAATAAATGCAGCCTTGGCTCGATCTTATTTTTTTATAAATATAAACTAGTACTTAACCGCAATCCCGCCTGATGGTAAGCAGTGATGCGCGCTAGTTTATTAAGAAACTATTTACAAAAAAAAAAAAAATTGAGTGTATAGGAAGGAAGACGGCAGTTAAGTGAGGTGATGCAATGTTAAACCCAACAACACGACCAACGATGCTGCGCCAGAGGATGATTGATCTAGAGGGCCTCCACGATCAAACTCTCAACATAACAACATTTCGCGCATCGTACCCGGCACACATCGCAACACAACTGCTCAGACCTGTCCTTTGTACGGCTTCACCAGACATCATGCCGGAACACGACGAATCGCTTGGCGGCAAGACTTTATCTGGCGGGTGGTAACTTCTGTCAGCAGCCGATGTTATGGCCTACCACCTCTATATCTTACGACCACTTAAAAAATGAGGCCGAGACTTCTTAACCAATACTGCGCATAACTAAAACATAGTGTAGGTAATATAAACAAAATATATACATGTCATTGGATTAACTAGATTAAAATTAATATCAAAGATAATGCGTTGTTAAATATTATAATTAAAATAGAATACGCAATTAGCAGTAGGTATGCAGTAAATATATTTGTTGATAAAGTGACAAAGTGTAAGAAAAAGAATTTGAAATATTAAACATATATAAAACAGCCAGGATGTTCTAATTATTTTTTCTGACCATGAAGGTTCAACAATAATTATAAACAGAATCAAGCGTTACGTCATTAATCGTAATTATTGGGCACTAGCTGAACTTCGTGGTTTCCCCCGCATTAGTTTTAAACTCGTGGGAATAACGAGATAAAAAGTATCTTATATGTTCTACTTGGTAATTTGTGTCTAAATTTTATCCAAATCCATTCAGTAGATTTTGTGTTAAAAAGTAACAAGAAATCCATGACATACATCCTTACTAACTTTCGCTTTTAAGGGTGACCGATTCTCAATGTAAATTAAATTATATTTTACTTTCACTTTTCCCTAATACATATTATGAGAAATATCAGAAGGATTACAAGTATACGATTATACTGGGTCTCCGGAATCGAACGGTGTGGCTCGCCGGAAATACACTACAGAAAAACTGTGAACGTATAAAAAGCTTAGCAGCCCGCCGCCGCTCCTGCCGCCCCGGCTGGCCGGTCCTGCCCGCAATTTATAAATCTGTAATATCTTCGAAAATATTCATTTAAATCATATACTGTAAGGGGCGATATAGATCTATATTAAATCACCAATTTATTTAAGGTATTTAATTGGATAAGGATTAATGCTGTATTGGTTAAAATCGCTTAGAAAATTATCCGGTATTTGTCGTAAAAAGTAAATGTCAAAAAATGTTATTGTGGGATATCCATAATAGATAGATATATACCACCGAGGACTTTTTTATAGACCTTTTCAGTTTGTACAATATTAAGTACATTATTTGGATAAATCTCGTAGGGATCAGTCTGCGTTTCACTGTAAACACGGAAAAAATTTAATTATTTACGACATCACATTAGAAACTTCAAAATTAATAGTATTTCTCTACAATTTAATGGATGTTGTTATACATATGAACCTTCCTCTTTAACTACTTTATCTATTAAAAAAGCCACATCAAAATCTGTTGCGTAGTTTTAATGATTTAATCATACAAGGGGACAGAGGGAAAATTAAATATTTTAAAAGTAGGAAATAATTTTAAATAGTGAAATCTCCAAGTTCAACTATTTTTTTAAAGACACTCTTAATGGAATCGCTTTAGAGATGTTATTCTATCACCATTTCATTAAGAGACGACTGAGCGATCGTGTTGGAATAACAAATTTATAAAAAATAGCAGATTAGTGCTCCTGGCCATGGCTTTTACTTGGTCAGTTAGCTTAGATAGCATATTTCAATACCAATTCTACAAGCTATGTCGGCCACGCTAAGTCCTCTATCAGATAATTAAATTAGGGTACTAATCCTTCAAAACAAGTCCGTCAACGAAAGCTAGTCTTTTTAAGGCCTCCTGCTAGTCGTTTTACACGTGCAGCTTGTGGATCATGTATAGGCAGCGGGCATACAGCGACCTGCAAATACAGTATAATAACGCATTCAGTGTGCTCTTGGAGTTGCAGTGACGGTGTAGCACGTCGGGGATGTTCGTGAGGGCCGATGGGTTTGCCGCATTCATACAGAAGTGATGTGCTTCCATGATAGCGTGCTTGCGTTCCTCTCCCAATGGCATTCTGAATGTGTTTTTGCGGGCGGGCGAGAATCCTGACCTATGACGAGGTCCACGAAGACCGATGCCTCCTGGGTCGGGGTGCGGGTTGGTTAAAAATGAAACCGTGGCCCTGGCGAACAGGCAAGTGAAGGAACACGGGTGGGTTTTAGTCAGTAAAATCTAACACGCCCTTCCGCTCCGTCCTGAGCGGGAGAGGTCATTTGATGATATCCTGAACAAAAAAAAAAATAATCCCAACCAACTTAAGAGCACAAACTTTTAACACTCGGGTTTAGGTAAATGACGGCAACATTATTAATGAGTGCGCAGTAGCTATCTACAAACACATACCGCGATCAATGTAGCGAGCTAGCGTTCAATGAGCCGGACTAAACATCATGAGCTGTTATAATTATTACGCCTTATTATTATTTTTTTTATACAAATTAATAACCGGGGGTGAATATGTCATGTAATAAGTATAATTTGAAATGAACAGGAAAATAAGTATAGATTCACAATATTTTATTATAAATTATAATACCTATATGAATCAAAGATTATGTATAAGTTTCAAAGTATTTTATTATAATATATGACATAAGTTCTTCTGCAGAGGTAAGTAGCAATAAATTTAAATATTTTGGTAGGAATAATCAAAGTAATTGAAAACAACTTTGACGATTCAATACTTTTTTACAGAATCCAATTAACGAGCCTATAAAAGTTAATGGAAGGAGAATCATTGAGTTTCCAATTTTTTTTGAGGGGTTGGTTGAAATTGCGAACCATAAATAATAAATAAATAATAAATAAATATATACGGACAAATCACACAGATTGAGCTAGCCCCAAAGTAAGTTCTAGACTTGTGTTATGGGATACTAACTCAACGATACTATATTTTATAATAGATACATATATAGATAAACATCCAAGACCCAGGCCAATCAGGAAAAGATCGTTTCCCATCATGACCTGGCCGGGGATCAAACCCGGGGCCTCCACGTCGCAGTCAGGCGTGTTGACCGCTGCGCCACGGAGACCGACAATCGCTTTGGATCTACACTTGACAGCACATCAAGCTACCACAATCTGTCAGATTTCCTTATTAGATTTTCAACTTTATTTCTATAATAGGATTAAGGCTCAAGGTTGATTGCGAATATTTGACAGTTTCGAATAGCTTGACCTGCTGTCGTCCGTACATTGAAGAATGTTACACTAATAAAACAAAATAAAATAGGATTACTGTTAAAATTCTTCTTTCAATGTAATATGTGCGGTTCTAAATTCAAATTGAGTAGTCATGACGAAACACAAACCAATGAACTAAACGTCAACGAAGGCGCCGTGATCAGGAGCCATCATTTCAGGAATAGGCCTAACAAATTTAAATGAAGTAGTTGCATCGATGAACTTACCTATAATGTCATTATTCACTTATATTAAACTAGCTTTCCGCCCGCGGCTTCGCTCACGTGGACATCAGTTATATCGCGCTTTTTAGATTTCCCTCGGGAAGATCATTTTTTCCAGGATAAAAAGTACCCTATTATTTAATCCGGACTTTTAACTTCACGTTTGAAAAATTTCAAAGCAATCGGTTCAGTAGTTACGGCGTGAAAGCGGGACAAACAAACAAACTTTCCGATTTATAATATTAGTAAGGATGTCATGTACGAAGTTGTTGACACGTGGAAAAATGCCGCTAAAGAAAGTATGATTGTCACAGCTCAGGAGGAAACAGCTACTGCTCGATTACGAGGTGACACTCATGATATCCCGATGGTACCAGTGGAAGCAGACTGTTACTGAAGCAAACGCTCATATAAAAATCAATATACATAATGCATTGTCTGGTGTTGCAGCTATTATAGGGCATAACTCAGGGAAAGTTTTGTACATCGGAGTCCGGAATAAGTATTGTGAAATTTCTGTCTGCACAAATAAAAAGGAACAACAACTTGCTGTTCACAAATGCTCTAAAATCACGTCGGTTCATCTTCTAGTATGGAACCAACAATACTGGTAGAGGGATTTATATCGTCCGAAGCAACTCGGAAATTAATTTATAATATATTAATTGCTGATGGTAATGCCAGTACACATAAAATATATTAGAAAGCAGACTATATCCCGGCGTTCTGATCGAAATAATTGAGTGTACCGACGATCTTCTCCGCAACGACAAGGGGAAAAAAAAACAATTTCTTGAAACTGATACATCTATCCCTTTGTCGGCGAGTAAATTTTTGACACCTGAAAGATTGATTCGGCTAAGAATAGCAGTAAGATCTTCAGTGCGGCACTGGCGAAAACAAAATTTAACCGATTCAGAAAAAAGTATAAAAGTTCAGAAGAATATTCTAAACAGCGGCAAATACATCATTGGACCAAATTAGAGCTCTCAATTCATGTCTCCGCAGCATTTTATCTATACATGCAACGGGGGAAAGCTTATTACTTAAAATTACCTAAAATCGGTTTTATCATTATTGTAGTAGAGAAAACAAACTGTTTTTACCACGTGATTGTTATTTGATACGAGGCATTCAAAACATACTTTTTCAACGTCGGCCACATGCAATTTCAGCTTTTTTTGTAATACGCCTCTTAACTTAAATTAATACTAACATTAGGCTAAGGCACACAACTATCACTGTATGGATATGAACTTAAATATTTTAATTTGATTAGTGTGCTACTCAGCAACATTCACACTAGATAACATTCCCGATTCCACTCGGAATCTGGAATGTTATCTAATGTTTATTAGATAACATTCTAAATTTCAAAGTCATTCAATCATTTCTTAAACCTGCAAATATTAAAAAAATACAGTTTATCTTGCAGTTGCGGAACTATGGAATTGAATAATAAAAATTAAATAATGAGCCCTGACCGCCGGTAGCTTGCACCCTGTTCCCGATACCGGTGGGCTACTATTTTTTACATTTGTTGTTTTTACATATGTTTATATAATACAACGTGTAACATAAAGGGTATATACATACCAAGGGCATGGCATCGTTACATGATATCAATCGATATTGGAAGGGTTTTTAATCTTTTTTTTTTTATTAATTTATAAACCAGCGCTTGACCGCAGTCCCGCCTGATGGTAAGCAGTGACGCAATCGTTGATAGTAAAGGGCACTAGTTTATTAGGAGCCTATTCACTCTAGCCTTGAAGACACTCAAATTATAGTCCGACGGAAACACCGCCGCTGGCAAATCCTATTGTTAAAATAAAGACATTACAATGTAATAAGAGTAGGATAGATAGTATATTGTATATCTCTCTCTCTCTCTAGTAGAAATGTGTCATGGCGGATCTTTGCTTGTAACAGAACGATTGTGTGCAATATAAATAAGTTCATTTCAAGTTAATTACGCTTATATTCTATTTATATTCCATCTGGTTATGGGCCCAGGTCACTAACTAGCTTGGATTAATAAAAGTGTGGCTAAAGGATTGCAAATACATACTGTAGCGAATATAGTCAGAAATACCGGCGGCGTGGGTTGACGCCATTTTTGTGGTTAGAACACCGGGAAGGAAAATACTTGTCTACTATCATTGGGCAAGGCAGGAGAGTCTACAGGAAGGTTGTGAAATGGATTCGACACAGGGTGGAAGTGGACAACAGAATGTCATGAAGCTGGAGGGTTCCAGAAATTGGAATGTTTGGAAGTTCCAAACGTCCGTGTCGCTGCGAGGTCAAGGTCTTTACAAAATCGTGGACGGGACAACAGTAAAACCTGAAGATGATACTCAGCGTAGTACTTGGGAAACCCAGGATGCGCGAGCTCAAACGCTGATAGTTACGAGGATGACGGAAGAAGTCATGTTGCATATCATCTCGTGCGATACTGCGGCGGCTATGTGGAGGAAATTATTAAGCGTGTATGAACAAAAATCTGAAACAAGCATTCACATTGTGCAACAACGCTTTTTTCAATTTAAGTTCGAAGAAGGAACAGAGATGTCTGTGTTTTTATCAAAAGTACATGAGATGCAGAACAAGTTAAAACAGCTGGGAGAGAAATTGTCTGATAAATTTGTTATCACTAAGGTTCTTATGTCCTTGCCAGAAGATTACAAGCATTTCATCTCGGCATGGGAGTCTGCTCCTGATGACAAGCAGACCTATGATAACCTGGTAGCCAGATTATTGATAGAGGAAGAAAGAATTAAAGAAAAAGGCGGGCCAACGCCGTCTACGACGTTTGTGGCAAAGAAGGTAGATAAAAAAAGTGTAAAGTGTTATAAGTGTCACCGACTTGGACATTATCAAAGCGAGTGTCGATATAATAAGAACAATAATTTTGGTAACTCTAAAGACAATCGTTCAGATCTTAATTGTTATTTTTGTAATAAACCGGGTCATATAAAGAGCCAGTGCCGTTTTAAAAAGGGCAAAGAAAAAGAAAGTAATGCTTTTATAGTCAACAGTGTTTTTGATGAACAGTTACAAAAATCTCAGTGGTTAGTCGATTCGGGTGCAAGCGAGCATATGTGTTGTGATTACAAACTATTCAATTCATACTCGATTGTAAAAGATAAATCGGTAATAGTAGGGAACGGAACGAAAATTAATGTGAAGGGTTGCGGCCAGGTGGCGCTGCAAGTTTGGAATGGGAGTGAATGGATTGACACTACCATTGACAACGTACTTCATGTTCCTGAGTTAAAAACAAATTTGTTCTCTGTCAACTGTGCGACAAGCAGAGGTTATGTTATCGTTACGGAAGAGAATAAATGTAAGTTTTATAAACAAAACAAGGTGATGGCTATTGCTGAGCGACGTGGAAGCATGTATTATTTGGATTTTCGCTATTTTAATGCATGTACAGCGAACCTTGCTGACGTGTGTTGTGATTTGCGTGAGTGGCATGAAAAATTGGCGCACCAAGACATTGTTTATGTGAAAGATGTTCTGAAGAAAAATAATATTAATATTAAAAATGCCAATATTCAAACATGTGAAAGTTGTCTAAAAGGGAAAATTCACCGATTGCCGTATCCTGTAAGTAACAATGAGACGTCAAGAGTATGCGAAATTATTCACGCCGATACCTGTGGACCTATGGAGAAGCCATCGATTGGAGGCTCCAGATATTTCGTGGTATTTAAAGATGAATACTCAAAGTACAGGCGAGTGTTCTTTGTGAAAACAAAAGACGAAATTAAATCATGTATAAAGAACTTCATATCGCAGGCTGAAAATGAAACAGGAAATAAAATAAAGATATTTCGAAGTGACAATGGAACCGAGTTTATAAACAAAGAGGTCAGAGAAGTGTTCCAGAACAAGGGCATTATACACCAAACATCAGTAACTTTTACTCCTGAACAGAATGGAGTAGCTGAGCGGGAGAATAGGATTTTAGTGGAAGCGGCTAGAACAATGCTGTATGCTAAAGATTTACCTATCAGTTTGTGGGCTGAAAGCGTTAATACAGCTGCCTATTTGATTAATAGAACTGGTAAAAGCTCAATAGAAGGGAAATCTCCATATGAACTGTGGTCAAGCAAAAGTTATGATATAAATAACCTCAAAATATTTGGTACTACTGTTTATGTCCACATACCCAAAGAAAAAAGACATAAGTGGGATGCCAAAGGTGAAAAGGGCATTATGGTTGGGTATGGAGAAACTACAAAAGGTTATAGAGTATATTTTCCACAGAAAAGTGAAGTTGAGATCAAACGAGACATTGTGTTTGTGAACAACAGTCCAGTCAAGCCAATACAACAATGTGAGACAATCAATTATATAGAGGATAGTGTGGAGGTTCCAGCTACAGTTGAGGTGGGCACTCAAGTAGAAGATACCAGTGCTGCAGGTATGTCCAGTCCCCAATCACCGACCATGGATGGTGATGACTCTCAGCACACCATGCAGAGTGATTCTGAGAGTAGTGTATATGAACCTAGTGATAGTGATGAGTGTGGTGAGGTTGTGAGACGTGATGTGGATCCTAAAAACAAACGTATTAGGAAGCAGACTGTTTTCTATAATTGTAATAATGTAATGTTAGATAACTGTGAGCCAAAAACTTATTGTGAAGCTATGAATAGTCCGGATGCATGTAAATGGCAGGAAGCTATTCAAAGGGAGCTAAAAACTCTTAAAGATAATAATACTTGGAGTATTTGTGACATACCAGATAATAAAAAAATTATAAGTAGTAAATGGGTATTTAAAATTAAACGAAATAATAGTAATATTCAGTACAAGGCACGTTTGGTGGCCAGAGGGTTTGAACAAAATGATATATTGAATCTAAATGATGTATATGCACCTGTTGCAAAGTTGAGTACATTCAGACTATTTTTGGCTATAGCAACTAAACTTAAATTATATGTTTACCAAATGGATGCAACCGGAGCCTTTTTGTATGGGGAGATTGAAGAGAATGTATACATAAGCTTGCCAGATGGCGCTTATGACAATGATAAAAATATTGTAAAGCTAAACAAATCATTATATGGGCTAAAGAAGTCTCCGAAATATTGGAACGAAAAATTTAACTCTATTATGATCAGGGAAGGTTTTAAACGATCTAAATGTGACCCATGTTTGTACTCCAAATGTAACGATTCAGAACAAATATATGTTCTCTTATATGTTGATGACATGTTGATGTTTGGTAGTAATGAAGAACATATATCAAATTTAAAGTCAATGCTAAACAAAGAATTTGAAATGAAAGACTTAGGTCTAATTTCAGATTTTTTGGGGATAAATGTAAAGCAGAATTTAAAAACAAATGTTACAGAATTATGTCAAAAGACTTACCTAGAAAATGTGTTAAAAAGATTCCATATGTATGACTGTAAACCTATTTCAACTCCAATGGATCAGAATTTTAATTGTAAAGAGCTTGAAAATGATAAATGTAAAGGCAATATTGAGAATATCTGTAGAGAGATCGTTGGGTGTTTAATGTATGCAGCATCAGGCACAAGACCTGATATTTGTGTTGCTGTATCAATATTAAGTAGATATCAAGATTGCGCTAGTAACATGTTATTAATCAACTTAAAAAGGGTCTTGCGATACATTAAACACACATTGAATTATAGATTAGTTTATAAATGTGATGATAGCAATTTGGTTGGATTTTGTGATGCTGTCTGGGGAGGGGACCTTCGAGACAGGAAGTCCACTACTGGTTACTGCTTCATGTATTCAAATTGCCTGGTATCTTGGTGCTCTAAGAAGCAAAGTACTGTGAGTCTATCATCAGCAGAATCTGAATACGTGGCAATGAGCATGGCTGGAAGTGAGGCATGCTGGATTGCTAATGTGTTATGTGATTTCAATGTGAGTAATGTATGTCCTGCTATCATGCATTGCGATAATCAACCTGCCATAACGATTGCCAACACAAATAGTGTTAAACGATTAAAGCACATTGATATCAAATATCATTATATAAGGGAACTGATTGAAAATAAAAAGATATGTATACAATATGTGACAACAAGAGATCAAATTGCTGATATGTTAACGAAGTCCCTCAATGGTAATACACTTTTAAAGTTTGTGAAGCTATGTGGTATGAATATGTAGATTAGTCTTGGTTCTGTAGCGCGTAGGTCGTGTCGCGTAATTAAAACTCAGATAAATCGAACTTTATGTATTGCACGAATGTAAAAGAGTACAATGTATTTGACGTGCGAAATGACGCGATACAAGAGTGTGATTCAGGAATGGATATAATAATGACGTTGTATAATGATGTTGTACAATGATGTAGAATATGACAATAATAATGTTGTAATAATGTTCTTACAAGCTATGCACTCACTTAAATACTAACTATCTCTATACTAACTATCTCTAAATGATAGTGGGGTAACCAATAACGAATCAGCTTCGTTCTTGATGCTGATTCGTTGATCGAGGCAGGCCGCGGCGTATGATTGGTTGATGTAGAAAAGCGCGCCAGTTCCGTCTTCACGTGCTAGACGACTCGTATGGTTCCCACGGACGTTGATCGTTGGTCACGATTCATGGAAACAGGGTCGGAACCCTCGCTGCGGGAGTCAGGGTCGCAGGGACGCGCGCCGTGACTTCCGCAATCCTCGTGTGAGTGATTTACAGTCCTTTGTGTAGCTGTGATCTGGTGTGAGTGATTTATAGTCCTTTGTGTAGCGCCAGTGTAGAGCTGTGATCTGGTGTGAGTGATTTATAGTCCTTTGTGTAGCGCCCGTGCTACACTATTCCCCCCTTTTTAGCAAAGCGTACGTAGCGTGCAGGCGTCCTGACGATCCTGCCTGATCTGGTACGTTGTTCCCTCGTATGCGGGTCTGGATGTAGGCTGGGTTGCTCATCTGTGGTAGCTGCAGGTGCTTGATTGGTCTCGCTGTTCATATGCCTGGGATCATCTTCTGTGTTGATTGTATACGCAGGTTTGAGGCGATCTATCGATATATTGCTAATTCGTCCTGGTAATTGGATTGTAAAATACTTTTCTTTACGTTCGATGATCTTGTATGGACCTTGGTATGGATGCTGCAGAGGTTTGCGGACTGTGTCATCGCGTACAAACACGTGGCTACATGTTTGTAGGTCGTTGTGCACGAACATACATCGCTTATTTGCATGCGATTTGTATGTAGGTGTGAGCTTGGTGATAACTTCTTGCAGGTGATTGACGTAGTCGTGGTCCATTTTCGGTGTAGCTGGTGTTGGTGATATGAAATCGCCAGGCAGGCGTATTGCTTGACCGTAGGTGAGTTGCGCTGCGCTTGTGTTAGAGTCGGAGCGGATAGCGGCTCTGAGACCCATTAGAACAGCAGGCAATTCGTCGATCCATTTGTTGCTGTTTTCTAGTCTAGCCATGAGTGCGGCTTTTAATGTCCTGTGCCAGCGTTCGACGATTCCGTTACTCTGCGGGTGGTATGCAGTAGTACGGGTTTTTTCTACCCCGAGTAATTGAGCGAGGTCTCGGAATAGTCGACTTTCAAACTGTCGTCCTTGATCGGTAGTGATTCTTATTGGACAACCGAAACGAGATATCCATACTTCGTAAAGTTTTCTTGCGACGTTTTCAGCGGTTGTCTCTTGAAGTGGTACAGCTTCGGGCCATCGTGTGCACCGGTCGATCATCGTGAGCAAGTATTTGTGTCCGCATGCTGACGTCGGTAGCGGTCCAACGATATCAACGTGAATATGTTGAAATCGTTCGCTCGGTGGGAATGTTGCGATGTCACTATGATTGTGTCGCTGTACTTTGGAGAGCTGACACGAATTGCATGTCTTAGTCCACTGGCCGATGTCGGTATTCATTGAAGGCCAAAAGAATCGCTCTTGCATCAGCTTCCGTGTGGATCGTACTCCTGGGTGGCTTGGGCTGTGCACGGCATTGAAAGCTATGCGACGAAAATCAGCTGTTAAGTAGGGACGAACATGTGGCGTTGATGTTTCGCAGAATATTGGCTTGTTAGTACCCGGTAAAATGATTTTCTTGAGTTGTATGTTGGTCTGTTGAGACAATGTAGGGATACAACTGTCGTTTTCTTGAGCTTGAGATAACTCGTCGTAGTTGATAGGTGATGGCACGTCGATAGTTTCGACGCGTGACAATGCATCTGCTACAACGTTTTGAGCTCCGCTCACGTGTCGAATGTCAGTAGTGAACTCGCTGATAAACAGTAGCTGCCTGATTCGCCGTGGTGTGTCGTTATCGGAAGGCGGCTTACGAATTGCGTAGGTCAGCGGTTTATGGTCAGTGTAAACCACGAGTTCTTTGCCTTCAAACATCTTTCTGAAATGTTTTATTGCCATATTTATTGACTGCAGCTCCCTGTCGAAAGTCGAGTACTTTTTTTGTCTTTCTGAAAATTTCTTTGAAAAATATCCGAGTGGCAGCCATTGTCCGTTGCTTCGCCTTTGTTGTAGAGATGCCCCGGCGCAGGTAGCTGAGGCGTCCGAAAAAATAGCGATTTGGTCCTCTGGCGCACTGGATGGGTAAGACAATAAAGCAGCGTTTATTATGCTTTGTTTGCACAACTCAAAAGCTTTTGTCGATTGATTGTCCCACTTTACTTCCGTCTTGTCTCGTTTTTTTGAATTATGAAGGAATGCATTCAGCGGTGCCTGAATGCTTGCCGCATTTGGGACACTGTCTCGGTAAAAATTTATCATGCCCATAAATCTTCGTAAGTCTTGAATGGTTTTGGGTTTTGGGTATTCTGTGATTGCTTTGACTTTGTCTTGAAGTGGTTTGATCCCCTTGCTTGATACTTCATAACCTAGGAACTTGACGGTTTCGCTGCCGAAAACACACTTAGAGGGATTTATAGTGACACCATACGTGTCTAATCGGCCTAAAACCTCCTGCAGATCTCCGATGTGGCTTGCTTCACTTTCAGATGCAACGATAACATCGTCGATGAATGGGAACGCATAGTCTATTCCGTTGAGCACTTCGTTTATGAATCGTTGGAATGTCTGTCCGGCGTTCTTGAGACCTGGGCACATTCGTGGAAATTCGAATAAACCAAATGGTGTAGTGATCGCTGTCTTCTCGATATCAGGTTCGAAGATTTTTAATTGCGAATAAGCTCGGTTTAAATCGAGAGTACTGAAGATTTTCTTGCCGTGAAGTAGGTAGGTAAAATCTTTGAGGCGTGGGACTGGATAGCGGTCGGGTTTGGTGACGTCATTGAGTCTTCTGTAGTCACCACAGATGCGTAAGTCGCCGTTTTTCTTAGGAACGACGTGTAGCGGACTGGACCAAGGGCTTTTGCTTGGTCGGCAAATTCCTTGCTGCATCATGAGCTCGAATTCTTTCTTCACGGGCAGGTAGCGATGTGGAGGAAGAGGTCTGCACTTGTTGAACACTGGTGGGCCAGTAGTTTCGATGTGGTGTTCTACCTTGTGTTTGGGAGTATCCTTCATGCTTGATGGTCGCAGGATATCAGGAAACTACCTGAGGAGCTGGTGATACGGCTGTTCCATGTCGATACTTCGAACTGTAGGTTCGGCGGAACGAATGACTGATGCTCTGACGGTCATGTTGGTAACTTTGTCGACGAGGCGTCGGCCGGCTATGTTGACAAGCAGTTGATGACGCTTCAGAAAGTCTGCACCGATGATGGGTTTGCTGACTGCAGCGACGATGAATTTCCAGGTGTACGGCCGTCGTAGGTTGAGATCCAGTTGTAGGGTTTTCTCTCCGTACGTTGGGATGATCGTGTTATTTGCTGCGTACAAACAGAAATCGGTTTGTTTTGCTTTCCCGCCTTTTGTCCTCGGTATCACGGAAACGTTTGCGCCCGTATCAATTAGAAATGACAGACGCGAATTTCTATCAGTTATGAATAGGCGGTGATACGTGTTGTTCGCGTCAGTTGCCGCCTCAACCGACGCAGGCATTAGTTTTCCGACTGGGCACTGTTGTTGTTGAAGTTGTTGTTGAAGTTGCACGGACGTGTACACTTGCGCGCCTCCGTGCCGTACTTGCGATGATAATAACAGATAAGTGATTGTTCTGAATACTTGCGGTTGCTATTATCGTTGCTTGTTGAACGCGATCTCGAACGCCGTCTGTCGAATGTTCTGTGTGATCGTGGTCTGGATCCTTGCCTGTTCTTGAGTTCTGCCAACTCCAGAGATAACTGCCTTAATTGATCGTGTAGGGCAGCCACATCGCTCGTGCGTGAAATTTGCGCGACCTGGTTAGGTTGCGCGATACTGTCCATTACACTGTCTGCTACTTGCGATAACTTTTCCAAGTCCGTAGTGTTGCTCACGGTGAGGACAGCGCGTACTGAGGGTGGAAGTAGCCGGGTCCACATGATGCGCAGTGTACCGTCTGGTATTTTCTGTCCGGCTAGTTCCCGCATTTTTCGCAACAGCTGTGAGGGTTTCTGATCTCCGAGTTCCATCTCATCCATCAGCTTCTGCAGCTTCCGGCTCTCGGATTCCTCGTAGACACTGATGAGTCGGGACTTCAGGGCTTCGTACTTGTTTTCAATGGGCGGGTTGGTTATAATATCACTTACTTGTTGAAGTGCGTCCAGGCCTAGTCGGGCGATAGCTGCTTGATAGCGCGCGTCATCACCTTGTCTCTGTGGCGCCATTACTGCTTCGAAGTGTGTAAACCATAGTCTGGGATACGCCGGCCAAAAGTCAGACAGCCGTGCTTGTAGTGTGAGCGTGTCGACTTGCCCTCCTACCTGTGTTGCGTTGCTTACCTGTGTTGCGTTGTTGGTCGCCATCCTGATTACTCTTCTGGTGTATCACGCAGCAATACCGTGAATATAGCCTCTTGAAATCCTAGTGGTGAGACCCGCTTGTGGGAAGCCACTAGAATGTGCTAATCGCGAGTACCGTCACGTTTGTCTTGATTCACGTCGCTTAGGTCACCACTGTAGCGCGTAGGTCGTGTCGCGTAATTAAAACTCAGATAAATCGAACTTTATGTATTGCACGAATGTAAAAGAGTACAATGTATTTGACGTGCGAAATGACGCGATACAAGAGTGTGATTCAGGAATGGATATAATAATGACGTTGTATAATGATGTTGTACAATGATGTAGAATATGACAATAATAATGTTGTAATAATGTTCTTACAAGCTATGCACTCACTTAAATACTAACTATCTCTATACTAACTATCTCTAAATGATAGTGGGGTAACCAATAACGAATCAGCTTCGTTCTTGATGCTGATTCGTTGATCGAGGCAGGCCGCGGCGTATGATTGGTTGATGTAGAAAAGCGCGCCAGTTCCGTCTTCACGTGCTAGACGACTCGTATGGTTCCCACGGACGTTGATCGTTGGTCACGATTCATGGAAACAGGGTCGGAACCCTCGCTGCGGGAGTCAGGGTCGCAGGGACGCGCGCCGTGACTTCCGCAATCCTCGTGTGAGTGATTTACAGTCCTTTGTGTAGCTGTGATCTGGTGTGAGTGATTTATAGTCCTTTGTGTAGCGCCAGTGTAGAGCTGTGATCTGGTGTGAGTGATTTATAGTCCTTTGTGTAGCGCCCGTGCTACAGTTCAATGGCTTTCTTATTTTCTTTTTGATGTGTAGGATAAGTGTAAAAAGGGATGATTAAAACATATACCTTTTCAATTGTCACATAATTTGTTAATTAATGTTATTACATTGACGGGGGGTGTTAAAATAAAGACATTACAATGTAATAAGAGTAGGATAGATAGTATATTGTATATCTCTTTCTCTCTCTAGTAGAAATGTGTCATGGCGGATCTTTGCTTGTAACAGAACGATTGTGTGCAATATAAATAAATTCATTTCAAGTTAATTACGCTTATATTCTATTTATATTCCATCTCCTATCTCTTTATGTTAGGAAGTTACGAGAAAAAACACCGCCTGTGATAGGCTACTACCATACTAGGCGCAAAGAATTTTTGAAGACATTTATCGCGATTTTGCCAAGTAATGTGACGTGTATGTAACGAGTAGTTATTAACGTACGTAGTGTGGTGCACGTTTGTTATGATTTGAATTTAAGAAACACACGGAACCGAAAATTTAGTATAAATTTTTTGAGTATTTTATTTTGAGTTGAAAACCTTCCAATATCATTTGATATCATGTAAAGATGCCAAGCCCTTGGTATGTATATACCCTTTATGTTACACATTGTATACTAGCGAACGGCCCCGGCTTCGCACGGGTGCAATGCTGATACTAAATACCTACACTACAGAAAACTGTAAACGTATAAAAACATAGCGGTGCGCCGCCGCTTCTGCCGCCCCGGCTGGTCGCTCCTATCCATAATTTTTAAATCTCTAATCTATTCCAAAATATAATATCTAATATAGTCGTGGTGGCCTAGTGGTTAAAACACCAGCCTCTCAAGTATGAGTGCGCGGGTTCGATTCCAGGTCAGGCAAGTACCAATGTAACTTTTCTAAAGTTATATGTACTTTCTAAGTATATCTTGGACACCAATGACTGAAGGTGAAGGAAAACATCTTGAGGAAACCTGGACTTTAAGTCTGAAATCGCCAATCCGCACTGAGCAAGCGTGGTGATTACGCTCAATACTTCTCTGTATGAGAGGAGTCCTGTGCCCAGCAGTGGGACCATAAAAGGTTGATGATAATGGTGATGATATTCGAAAATATTCATTTAAATCACATACTGTAAAGGGCAATATAGATCTATATTATATAAAAAAATTATTAAAGGTATTAAATTGGATAATGATTAATGCTGTATTGGTTAAAATCGCTTCGAAAATTAGCCGGTATTTATCGTAAAAAGTAAAGAAAAAAAAAATTAATATTTTTGCATAGATCTTCTATTTTTATTGTAAAAAAAATATATTTTTGCATAGATCTTCTATTTTTATTGAAAAAAAAAAAAAACTCGTTTTAGACCTTGAAGTACCAAGCTCGCGCCACGGGCGCCTCTGTGCTTATATCACCCACTTAACTTCCGTTCGCCTTGCCCGATCACTTTTCGTAACGCTTACGTCACGCGTTCGCCAGCTTACTCCCCAAGTCAAGCGTGCGTAAAGAAGTTTCACTTCAAAAAGTTATTATATCCGGAAGAGATAGACATATACCATCGCGGACTTTATTGCAGACCTTCTCAATGTGTAGAATATTTAGTACATTATTTTGATAAATCTCATAGGGTTCAGTCTGCGTTTCACTGCAAACGCTGAAAAATTTAATTATTTACGACATTACATTAGAAACCTCAAAAATAATAGTATTTCTCCACAATTTAATATATGTTTTTATATGTATAAACCATCCACTTTAATTACTCTATCTATTAAAAACCGCATCAAAATCCGTGGCGGAGTTTTAAAGATTTAATAATACAAAGCATTGAGCAAGCGTGGTGATTACGCTCAATCCTTCTCTGTATGAGAGGAGACCTGTGCCCAGCAGTGGGACGATAAAAAGGTTCAAATCAAATCAAATCAAAGCATTTATTTCAAATAAACCAGTTACAGGCACTTTTGAATTGTCAGAAGGTCGGTCAGTCAGTAAGGTGAAGCTAGTCGCCCATTCCAAAGAGTAGGTACCTATGGAGAAGAACGGGTAAGAAACTCCATGGACACTCTTTAAATTATCAAGCTATTGATACAAATATTTGATTACATCATTCATTTTGAAATCAATCGTGTGAGAACGATGCAGAAATATATTGTACGCTGAGAGCGTCCATTATGGAAAAAACAACAATTCAGAAATTAAAATACCGCGTAGCAGATGACCACACTAAGAGATGACCAGTCCCCTCTGACGGCGTCCGTTCACGAACATGACGTATGGATCAGCATCATTCAGCTCAACCATATTGAAGGGAACCTAATGATCCAACACACACGCCACCACCAGCGAGAAATTTGAGTGAGCATGACATACTCTCAACAGCCATAGCACAATCAAGTCAATAAAAGACTAACCCAACAAATAGATGCTTTACAGTAAGTACATTGTGCTCACACGTGTTCCATGCAATTATACAATACTAAGAAATTGAATCTACATAATGCAAAGACAGTTTTGTCCAAGGTTCAGCAGCTCCAACGGTGTTCCCGAATGCTAAGTTTAGCTCCTGTGTAGCTGCGCCAGTGCCGTATACCCCTGTCAGCGATGCAATTCCGTAACGTATAATATGCCTGGCTACATAGTGTGTACTGGCTTAGAGTTAAAAAAAAAAACAAACAATTACAAATTAAAACTACAAGAGGAAAAATCAAAGAACAATCAGTGTAAGCATAGAAATCGGACGCAGCTCAAGCCCAAGCCTTTTTGTCGTCAATATAATCTTCAACACTATAAAATGCTTTCTGACACAACTTACGTTTAATGAAGGATTTGAATTTATTCAGGCTCAGATCTTGAACCACCTCTGGAAGTCTAAATATAAGTAAAAATGTATACATTGGCATCTAAAAGAGCCACCTATTTTCTTGAGCCTTGTTGTAGGTACAATGGTTGTTGATGATGATGATGATGATGAATCATACAAAGGCACGTAGAGAATGAGACTTTGTTTTATAATATGTAGTGTAGTAGTTTTTTTTTTTTTTTTTTAATTGATATGGGCGAACTTAATTTAACGAATATCTCTACTGGGGACAATTATTATGAAGGACGGGTACCAGTAACTTCTTTTAAAATATAGGCATGTGGATTCTGAGATATTGTATTATAAGTACATACTTATGCCACACACACACACACACACACACACACACACACACACACACACACACACACACACACACACACATGCCGGATACAGTTCTTGGAAATAATCATATAACATTGCACTGGGAACGGTTTTTCATTACTGATAAGACTATTGTAGCGAATAAGCCTGATATAGTGGTGCATAAATCGATTGGCACTTGTCAATCAATCAAAGCATTTATATATTCATACCTATAAATTATTAGGTAATTTGAAATTACCCAATAATTTATAGGTAAATACTTTTGCATTAGAAATTACGAGGTCTTTTCTTAAACAATGACAAAGTACATGTTATTGTATCTAAAAATATTATTGTAATTAATATTGCAGTAATATCCAAACCGGTGAGATGCAATTATACTAAGCAATATCGTTATCATGGCAAGTCGGGTACTGCTAGAGGCAATGAGTATAAATTTAAAGCAGCGGAAAGAAAAATCCCAATGTTTATTACCAGTGTAAACAAAGAAACGACGCCTGCTAGCATCACGTCATATATTCAATCTAAAACACAAGAGTCTGTCTCTTTGCAAAACATACATTTAAAAAAGGATAAAGGTCACTGTGCCTATAAATTTTTCATATCTCAAGCAAAGTTATCGGTTTATATGGATGAAAAACTGTGGCCTGAGGGTATTGTATTCAGGCGCTTTGTGAATTTTAATCCCCGAGTAGCGAATAGAATAAATTCTATGATCGATACAAATGAGTCAAAATAATGGTCGACTGTCCTTATAATTTCGCCAGTTTTAACTGTAGAAATGTTAAATGCCCCCTAGATGCTGTACGGAAACTATGGCATTCCTGTGATTAAGTCGCGTTGCAAGAGACATGGCTGTTGCCTGATGATATACCTCATCTATGCAGCATTGACCGAGATTTTAGTTACACAGGTACGTCAGCAGTAGATACATCGGCAGGAATACTACGTGAGAGGCCTCACGTTGGCGTAGCATTGCTGTGGAAGTGTGAGGTATTTCCTCAAGTGACGGTGTTACAGTCCAATTATGCGAGGCTATGTGCAATCAAAATTTTAACTATAGACCGCTCTATAATTGTCAGTGTGAGTGTGTACATGCTTACAAATGCCAATGCTAATCTACCTGAATTTACAGACTGTCTTGGTACGGTGAATGCAATAATAACTGAATATGGTGTGAAATCTGTTTTCATCTCGGGTGATTTTAATGCTGACCAGTCTGAACTGTTTTTTAAAGAACTGTGTGATTTCTGTGATGAACAAACATGGTCTCGTATAGATGTAGATATATTGGGTTTACAATCTGGTACTTATATTTATTTAAGTGATATATACGCGCAAATAGTAGTCTATATTAAAGAATGTTATTTGAGACTGAGCTGTATTGACATTCCTGTGGAATTTTCTCAACGTGCAGGTAGGTATTGAGGAAACTTCGACCACAGACGTATTATTGATAAGTTGTATTCTGATATTACAGCCGCCCTTCGCAATGCAGCAGTTGTTAGTAGAGATGTGCCGACTACCACTTTGACCGATTAGCCGACTAGTCGGCTGTAAAGAGGCCGACTAGCTGACTAGTCGGCGAGGCCGATCTCGGTTTCGGAGATTTTCATTCGGCTTGTGCTCAGCTTGTTCGCGCGCTATCCACGCGTATCCTGAAATGTCGCGAATCGCCAAAGTATACATTTGCTGTCCTGCAAGTTCGGTTTACAGTGAGAGGCTGTTCTCAGAAGTTGGAAAAATATACGAAACAAAAAGAAATCCATTGTTGCCAGAAAGGGCAGAAGCTTTAGTCTTCTTACATCATAATCCACGATTAATTAAAAACTATAAGCAAAGAGATTTTGCTATTTATTATTATAAAAATATGACATTTTGATTTGGGTTGTGTCCGGTTAATCATTTAAGTTTCTTTAGTTCTTTTTCATATTCTTGAAACAGTTCGTGTTTAAAATATTGATTTTTTAATTTTTATTTGTTGGTAATTAAAAATACCTCCTTTTTTATTTGATTAAGAATTAATAAATGTTTATTTAAGTTAAGAAGATATTACTTTAATTGTTAATTAATACCAATTTTAGAAAGGTACTAATTTTGTTTTGTTCATATCATAGATATCTATGTGTTCTTTCAAGCCAAATCCCCCTTCTTTAAAGATAAATCCCCCTGCTATGGCGGACTTAGCAATGAGCATCTGCAACATGCAGGCCCATATGCGGGCCTGCATGTCTGCTGCATCGAGAGTGCTAACAATGTTCTATTCTCTATGTATGAGCCATTGTCACCTACCTGTGTTATGTAATTTCCCTGCATATACTTACACTTATGTATTTATATTCATACTTATATATCATTCATTGAAATAGGATGTACACCTTGTGGTACATTATTATTTTCTTGTATTTCAGGGAGTTCTTGTCACTTGGCTCTTGATAGAAGGTCTGGTAATACATTACATATCTTTTCCTTTTCACCTCACTCATTAGTGTTACGTAATTTACCTACATATACTTACACTTATGTATTTATATTCACACTTATATACACATATCATTCATTTCTGCAAGTCATAATACGCATTACAGTTTTATGAAGCGCTGTTCTGATAACATTTTACTACACCAAGACTCAAGACGGTTTATTTTTTAACCAATCCGCAACCCTGGCTAGGAGGCATTGGTCCTTGTGGAACCCGTCACGGTGTACTGACATCTCTTTAAGGCGCGCGTGAAACACAACGCGCCGTCAACGTAGCCGGGAGTTTGATGCTGTCTCTCGACAGAGCGTCTCCTGCGGTGGCTAGAGGCGTGAGGGCGCTGAGATTCCTGCTCTCACACGCGCTCCGCCTCCTCCTTTGCCACGATTACTGCTTCGCAGAACGAGGTGACGGCCTGCCGTGCACTCTCGCTCCGGACCATGGTCTGGACCAGGGCCGGCCGCGAGAGATCGCCGCCACGAGGACACGGTGATGCTCTACCCAAGCTGGGCCGGTGGACCGTATGATTATGTATATTCCTAGAATTTGTTGGAAGGACAACTTATTTCATTCATAACAAGATTGTTACAGAATTGCACTGCAGCTTTACTTCTGCCTAACTCATCAGGGTTTACTGGCATTATGTTATCGGATGTTTTTTTAATGTTGTTTTCTTATACGTGCCGTTAATCTCTTAATCCGCAAAACAGAGGACACAACAACAGGTGTGGATTATTGTATTAACTCAAACACACATTTAAGTACGCACGCACGTTTTGGATAAGCTACTAAGAGATAATGCGGCATCGCTGTTATCAACTATGATGGGCGTGTCACATAATTACGTAGGATAATTAACATGTGCTTAAGACCCTTCATCATCATCATGATTCATCATTTCAGCCGAAACAAGTCCATTATTGGAAATAGCCTAGCTTCCTCAAGGATCTCCATGACGACCGGTCGTCGCCTACCGCATCCAGCGGTTTCCCGCGACCTTCACCAGGTCGTCGGTCCACCTTGTTGGGGGCCTATCCACTTACGCAAGCACTACCACGGGCACCGGTCCTACGGACCATGTGCCCGGCCCACAGTCACTTAAGTATTGCAATTCTTCGGGCTATGTCGGTTACTCTCGTTCTTCTGCGGGTCTCCTCATTTCTGATTTAAACACGTGAGTGACCTTGAGATTTCTTATAAAGCTCAATGTTAGCGACCACGTTATGGCCGTTATTGAAATTTAAAATATTTATTTCAGACCATGCACACAGTCATTTATATAAGTCCATATGTTAGTAAGTAGAGACAAATAGCCATGTTAGTAGAACCGGACCATGTACCGGAAGATATAGCGTTGGAAGGCCTTTTTTTTATTCCGGGGTCGAAAATCCTTATAAATGTCGGCCGCTTTGGGGCGGTCCGGGGATCTGTCAGACTCTTGCTTATTAAAAACCACCCCGGTGTCCCACTTCACACTTACGCCGGGGTCGCGGGAACAAACGATACTTTGCAACCCCCGACTGGCCCGACACTGCAGGCCTCCTAGAATCAAAGCAGGAGGGGGGAAGTGAAGCTTATACTTGACGTATCTGTAGAAGTAGCTTTGGAAGACCTACCTAGCAAAAGTCGGATGGTGGAGAAGCACAGAACCGCCAAGTGAAGGCATTTTTGTAGGTGTATGACTTAATTGAAATACCTATCCGCTTTGTTTTTGGTTTGACTTTACAAACGTGATGGAAAGAATTCAGGTTTATCTACTCATAATTTTAGCAACAACCAGCTATTATTGACTCCCAAAGAAAATCCATCCATTCCTTATTATTTCTAGCTAACTAAATAATTGTGTTAAATTAAGGCGGTTAACTTAAAATGTTTATAAGTACTTGCAC
Organism: Sesamia inferens; assembly: GCA_037179545.1. NCBI lineage: Eukaryota > Metazoa > Arthropoda > Insecta > Lepidoptera > Noctuidae > Sesamia > Sesamia inferens. Next base: position 4,980,072 of record CM073935.1, on the reverse strand, counting down.
GTCACTTAATACCAATTGTATGTCATACCTTGAGAAACTTTTACTCAAGTAATAAGTTTTTACTCATTTACATTTGCATTTAAATTATATTTTATTTTTTGTTTTGCTGGTATACTCTGTCTAGAAAGTCGTGAAAATAAATGAGTGGGCTGCGGTCGTGCATCTAGCAACCCTGTTAATGTGATTGAAATCATTTTGATACTAGCACATTATTTTGTACTAGAAGCAAAACTGGTTTTAATGAAAACACAAATCTATGGTCTCTGCGTTTAAGTAAAACGAGTAAAACAAAAATGTTATACGTATTTACTATTATATGTTTTAACGTGTCTTTGCCAATGAAAAGTATTCCAAAACATAACAATTGCTATCATCATCTGAATACTACTTCAACTCATCAATGGCCTCTGTGGTTATATGGATATCACAATTGTGCCAAATTATAGAAATTCTGTGAAAAAATTATTTCACAATAATGGCGGATATCGTCAATGACAGTGTATCATCATCCGATTCCAAATATTCTTTAATAAAACGTATTTTCATTGTCAGTTGCGTCACTAACAACGTCTCCGCTACTGTTGTCATCAGCCTGCTATCTTCGCTTAGTCGAAGCTGAATGACTGACTTATAACTGACTCATCTATATCTTGATATACGGTTCACTCTCACATTTTCCTGAAATTTGAAAAATAGTAATATGTAATTACTATCAGAAGATGGATAGAACTAATTTTAATTCCGGACATGATATAATTTATTTTTAAAATCAATGGTAAATTAAATCACCTAAAATATCAACATTTACAAATCATACACAAATATATTTGCAATCTAACCTATTTCTTTTTTTTTTATTTTATTTATTTATTTATTTCTCTCTTCACAACATTGGTTTGGCAAATTTTACTTATATTCCACCATTGGAAGAGACTGGTGCCTGAAGTAGGTTTTTGAAGAAACCTGTATTACAGGTCACCAGGGCCCCCCGAAGCAAAACAATAGAGTAAAAAGTTTATAATAAATACGATCTTGAGTAAACATTTGATAGTGCCATGAAAATCACAAAGAGACAATCAGTTAAAAGTTAAAGCTTACAATACATAATACAGAAAAAAAAAAATCACCAATTAATACAAAAACAAATAACAATTAACAATGCAGAACTAATGATTCATGTGAAAGTGAAGGTTCGTGTTGAAGTGAATGATGGAGAGTATGCACATAAATTGCTGTTTGAATGCATGTTGAAGTGTGCGAGTGTGAGTATGCGATGTAAAACAGCCACAAGAGAGAAGCTGCTGGAAATCTATTTGGAAACTGTCAGCAAATCCTCAGTTTTTTGATAGTCAAGGGATTTAAGAAAAGTTTTAACTGACTATTCACAATGGGAGATGGTTTTAGGATATAAATTGAGAGTGACGTTTAATTTGTTGTACAATAATTGACCGAGGAAGCAAAAAAAATTCTGGGGGAGAGAAGATTTGAATTGGAGTGAAGGGCAGACTCTTCCCTTCCGTCGTTGGTTGTAGGTTGATTTGTCAAACTTTAACTGAGAATGCTTTTTTGTTACAGTACGCAGAATAAATGTTTGTCTTACCGTAAGGATATCCCATTTTTTGTATAAATCAATAGTTGGGAAACGAAAGGGAAGACCCGCACCAACCTTAAGAATAGCACGCTGAGCCCTCTCCACCTCAATAAGATGGGTTTTGGCGGCACCGCCCCAAGTTGTGATGCAGTACTCAATTAACGGCTGGCATAAGGCAAAGTAAACCATTTTGATGGTCTTTCGGTCTGCAGTGTGTCTTAGTGTCTTAAAGATATAAATAAGTTTACGGATTCTCGGAACAATGGCATCAAAATGATATTTAAAAGTAAGATGGGAGTCAATAATGATCCCCAGATATTTAATATTATTAGTCCTATCGAGGGTGGGACAACTGCACTCGGAATTTAGAGAGCCACACGTGTGTGCCGAAATAGAGAGGGCTGGCGGAGGAAAAAGGTTAGCTCTATGAGCAAAGGCTACGTATTTGGTTTTAGAAACGTTTACTGCCAATAGATTGTTGTGCAACCATCCGCTAACAGCGTTTACGCCCAATTGTCTGCACAATTGGGCGTAAACGCTGTTAGCGGATGGTTGCAATGAATGAGGTCTTTGATGCTGCCATCAAAGACCTCATTCCACCCACCACCACTGAAGAACAGTGCGGTATCATCTGCAAAAGTGACTATTTTTCCTTTCATAAGAGGAAGCTGACAAAGGTCATTAATATATATTAAGAAGAGCGTTGGCCCGATAATACTACCCTGTGGTACGCCAAAGCTGACAGTGAGCTCATCACTTAACCTATCTTTAATTTTCACTCTTTGTTTCCTTCCAGTAAGATAGTCCTCCAGCAATTTGAGAGGTATTCCTCTTACGCCAAGACGATCCAATTTGTTAATAAGATGAGGTATTGACACTGTGTCGAACGCCTTTGCGAGGTCAAGGAACACCGTAAGGCATTTCTTCCCATCATCTAAACTGGCTACGATAGTGTCAACCAGCTCATGCACGGCATCGTTGGTACTCATACCAGTTCTGAAGCCAAATTGTGAAGGAGAGAGCAGTTTGTTGGTCTCCAGAAACATAACTAGACGCTTATTAATTAGGCGCTCCAGAATTTTGGAAAGTGCCGGAAGGATGGAAATGGGTCGGTAATTGTTCACAGAGTTTTTTTCCCCGGCCTTGAAGATAGGCTTGATAAGAGCGATTTTAAACAGCTCAGGGAATACCCCTGTGGATATTGATAGGTTACATATGTGGGTAACAGGAGAGACAAGGAGATTCGCGTATCTCTTGATAATTTTACCACCAATAAGGTCGAGACCCACAGCACATTTATCCTTTAGTCTGTTTATAAGTAAGAAGACTTCTTGCTCGTCAGTCGACCATTGAATTTAGAGGGGCAATCGGTAGGTGATCACTGCAGTATCTGACTGAAGCCCGATTAATATTAGTGACTCTGTTCGCCAGGGATGCTCCTACGTTTGCAAAGAAGCGGTTGACGTTGTTTGTGTCAGTATCTGGATTGTTTGATGTGAAAAGAGACGACGAATGATCTATTCTTTTATCAGTGCCACTTATTCTTTTAATTACATCCCAAAGCTGTTTTTTGTTGCCCCTAGCATTTTCAATCTCTTGTCTGTCATGTCTCCTTTTTGCTTTTTTGAGTAAGGTGTTGCAATAGTTACGGTAACGTTTGTATGTAGTTTTTATAATGTCGTCATTAGGGTTTCGCTTTTGTTTTTTATGTAGATTGTCCCGATTTCTCATACAACGTAATAATCCTTTAGTGATCCAGGGTTTGCTAATCCATTCCTTTTTGCTGCTTTTAACAATCCTATGTAGTATTGTTTCTGATTGCTGCAGACAAGCAAGTAACAAGAAGTTCCGTTGCAATATTTACATCCTGGGAGTCAATAATAGGTTGAAAATCAACATTTGACATATCTTTATCGAGACCCTCATAATTTACAGTACTATATGTCGCGTTTAAGTAGTGGAGGCGCGATTTGGGTTTACAGCTAATAGCAACACTTTCGTGGTCAGTAATGGAGGTTTCAAAAACAAAGCACGATACGTCCATATTAGTCCTCAACATCATGTGGTCAAGACATGTTAAACCATGCGTTGGAAGAGTATGACCTGGGAGCATACCATGGCCAGCCAATAAGTTTAGGTACTCATGGGATCGTTTATCAGCACTATTTGGAACTATGTTAATATTTATGTCACCGCAAAGGAAAATGTATTTAAAGGATTTCAGGTTAATAAGAAGCAAGTTGAGGGAATCAATAAATTTAGCAACGTTAGTTTGACTTGGTGGACGATATATTCCCAGTACGCAAACATTCCGATTTAATTTTAAAAGTAGACAGTTTGCGTCGATGATCGACGGTTCCTCCACAGTGGCTTGTAAGTGTTTATTGTAATATATTACAACACCCTCATTTTGCGTTTTGTTTAAAGCGGTGCCTACATGGTTGTAGGTGTCGAGGAAAGGAATGTACTTAGCAGACTGAAGCCAGCATTCGGAGAGAACCAGTATGTCCCAACAAATTTTTGATCTTTGGAGAAGTGTGACTAAGTTTGGCATATTGCGGGTGATGCTACGAATATTTTGGCATAGGATATTGATGGTGTGCTTGTGACTGTTAATGTGTTTCTTTGCATTTTCAATGTCGCATGAGACAGTCTTACCTGCAATGTGTCCAGATCTAAGTTTATATCAATATTTTGCATGAGAGTTACTGTAAATTTGTTTAAAAAGATAATGAAAGTCACGTGTAATACGTGATGGAACAAAACTGATTTCATTTAAACTTTTCTCTGGAACACATATTGCTTTAGCTATCAAAATACGACAGAAAGGGAAGATATCTACATATCGATCGAGTGTGTTGAGTATTGGTGAGTAGATGTAAGTGTAGTGAAGGGTTGAAATGTTGACACATAAAAATATAGCTCCGCAATAGTAAAGTAAACTTAAAAACAGAACATAATATAAATAAGAAATATAATATAGACTTAACATTAATAGTAAGGATACATAGAAACATGCTAAAATGGTTGAGAAATGAGTACAAACACCGCCCAAGACCAGTCACAAGAAGAATTCCCGGAGATCAGATTCGTCATTAATACGGACTGGCGAAGCGTTCTCTTCCTTCTTGACATAGATTTTCCCATAAGAAGCCCAAGCCGCATGGAGCTGTTTATTCTTTACATTTAAGCGAGCAAGATAGAAAAGTCGTCTAGATTTAGATGTTAGATACTCCGAGACATACAGAGTGCGAGGTGCGCCCGGTATGTTAATGAGCTGCGAGTTCAATTGCGCTTGCTTATTTTGGCGCCTAATTTTATTGAAAAATTTATAATTAGACATAAATGACTCCCTCCTCATGGTAGTGGTAAAGTCCACAATGATAGTTTTAGACTTTGTATGGAATATATCCCGAATCTCGGCCCGGGGTATACCCTGTTCAAGTCCGATAGTCGATCCAAGTTGTTGAATTATATCAACCAAACCCTGCTTGCTTTCGTTTTCCTGCCTGGGAAGGTTACGGATTTCTATAGCTGAAGAACGCGCATTTGATTCCAGATGGTTTAAGCTACGTTCCAACTCCAGAATTCGTATCTTGTACTGGGTATTCTCCTGCTCCAAATTTTTTACCTTTTCCAGAAGTTCGCCATGTTTAACCGATAAGGTCTCAACCGAATTTTGGATTTCCTGGTTTTGTTTAGTTATATTAATAAGAGTATTGTTTAATGAAACAAACTTAGTTTCTTGTTGTTTCTTAATTTCTTCGAGAAGATATTTTATTTCTGAGGAACACCCTGAACCCGGGCCGCTCTCGAGATCATCCAATGTGCGTTTATAGCGCCGCTTAGATACATTGACGCAATTATTGTCAATCAGATCAGAGTTTATAGGCATTTCATTGAGAGCCGAGTCCGAGTTATGGTGTGTGGGGTAGGTTGGAGAATTCAGATAATTCCGATTGCTCGGTGGAGAGCGCTGCATCGACATAGTATCTAACTAGATAGTGAACTGAGCGCGCACAGCTTAGAGAACGATTGCCCTTATGTAAGAGGATACGAGTAGCAACGAAGTATGTAGGTAAGTGTAGCTCATCCACAGCCACAATACAATGCTATATTAAATAAGGCTCTGCTCCCCACAACGAGAACTACACCTTGCCTTCACTCCTAAAGCACTTACTGATTTTATTTTAATATGTATTTGACTATTAGTTGTCATACAAAAAATATCACTCGACGTTCGGATTCGAACCCGATTACCCGAGCCACTCGTCGCGGCAGTTGTGACGACTCGAAACAGGCTATTTGCGGACTTAATAACAGAGGCGAATTAACTGATCCGTGTAGTAGAACTACGGTGATATTTTGATTATGATTATGATTTTATTAGTAATAGTTATGATTATGTGGGTAGGTACTACACAAATTAACAAAACATGATTGACACTTTTTGCAAATTTTTCTTCGTAACAGTCTATCACTATAGTCACTTGCACTATGTTTTTACATGAGGTTTTGTGAAAGGACCCCAAGATAACGGTAATTCATCAACTTAGAGTGATTTATAAGAATATCTAACTACTTTAAACACTTTTTAGATTTTTTTTTTAACGGAGACTAAAAATACCCGACCGTTCTGTACTAAGTCAGGGGGGGGGACTCAACCTATAAATGCGCAATGTCAACATTTTAGTCTTAAAATCGTTTATTTAGTAAATTTGAAACTTCTAGTAGATTAAAACAAACAGTAACATGATTACATACCTGTTTTGTTTAAATAGAACTAGAAATTAATACAAATTTCAATAAATAACAAGTCACAAAACAAATCGATGACTGCCGATGACATTCGATGTACTTGTATTTACTAAGATTTAGTGTTGCTCTACTTTTAAAATTGTTAGTTTTTCACGACTTATAGACAAGCTATATTTACGTGGCTAGCTGGTACCTATATGGTAAATAATTTCAACGTTATTGTGTTTTCTTTTGGATAGCTGACAGACAGCTGTGCTGGTGTAGAGTTTGTTCCGCCACTTCTTCCCAGCGAAAGACTGTCTTATGTAATAATTACGTTCAAGAAGTGCTGATTCTCAGCCTAATTTGAATAAATGACTTTTGATTTTGATTTTGAACCCTAGCTCCTAAAACACAGGCTTTTGTCGTAGTTTAGGAGGCTTCAGTAATCCTTTTAAAATGATTCTCCGTAGGTACAATAGATTTTATTCCTGTGTATTAATGTATGTTATCTGAGTGTACAAATGTTTTTTATTTAGATATATTTTTTTTGTACTTGATTCCAGAAATCCCAAAATCAGAAATCCCTAATTCGCTCGCTAATGTAAACAAGATGTCTTTCTTTTTACTTTTAACGAATAATCAGAGGAGAGGATGAGGGCTAATCATTTATTTGCAAAGAAAGTAAAAAGTACCTCTATTACAAACCGTCTAATATAATTAACTAGCAAAACTCTGAAGACGTCATGGGTTACAAATGAGTCCTGCAATACGTCAAATTCCAAGTCACTCTGTATTGTAACAGTTTTTTGTGTAAAATTCACAAAGGAGACGGGCGAAATTGGGCCTGAACTGTACACAAATGAATTATATGTCAATAATTTTCATTTATTTTTTTGTTTTCAATCATTTATTACTAATTCTATTTTCCGCGTAATAAAAAAGATAATATTTAATGAAATAATAGTGACTTTCTTTACTTTCACTTTTCAACAATGTTACCAGATGAAATGCGAATCGTTAATAAGTTATAATCGATAAACCAAATTATTACAAAGATAAAAATAAAATTAAAAATGAATCAGTATATTTCTACAGATTCGGTTTAGAAAATCTTTTAATATAAGGTCTTAATTATATTATATATTATTTACTTATTTAAAAAAACATCTTAAAACAAATTGATCAACGAATCGATTTGATAGTCGATCAATTATACTTTTTATTATACAGGCAACGAAGTAAAACTTCTGTCAATGTAACATCAACGTCAAACGAAACATACTCGTTATTGTATTTATGGTTTTATTTTCGTAAATTCGTGTGCTTTTATACTTATTTTCAATGTATCAACTGCGGCATATCGCAGGATCCTCCTGTTGGGTTACGACAAATAGAAGAGGAAAGCATTCTTTCAGTTATAGAGCACAGTCAGTTAGAGATAGATGCCAATGTATACATTTTTACAATAGACTTCCAGAGGTGGTTCAAGATCTGAGCCTGAATAAATTCAAATGCTTCATTAAACGTAAGTTGTGTCAGAAAGCATTTTATAGTGTTAAAGATTATATTGACGACAAAAAGGCTTGGGCTTGAGCTGCGTCCGATTTCTATGCTTACACTGATTGTTCTTTGATTTTTCCTCTCGTAGTTTAAATTTGCAATTGTTTGTTTTTTCTTAACTCAAAGCCAGTACACACTATGTAGCCAGGCATATTGTACGTTACGGAATTGCATCGCTGACAGGGGTATTCGGCACTGGTGCAGCTGCACAGGAGCTAAACTTAGCATTCGGGAACACCGTTGGAGCTGCTGAACCTTGGACAAAACTGTCTTTGCATTGTGTAGATTCAATTTCTTAGTATTGTATAATTGCATGGAACACGTGTGAGCACGATCTATTTGCTGTAAATCATCTATTTGTTGGGTTAGTCGTTTATTGACTTGATAGTGCTATGGCTGTTGAGAGTATGTCATGCTCACTCAAATGTCTCGCTGGTGGTGGCGTGTGTGTTGGGTCATTAGGTTCCCTTCAATATGGTTGAGCTGAATGATGCTGATCCATACGTCATGTTCGTGAACGGACGCCGTCAGAGGGGACTGGTCATCTCTTAGCTGCTACGGCGTATTTTAATTTCTGAATTGTTGTTTTTTTTTCATAATGGACGCTCTCAGTGTACAATATATTTCTGCATCGTTCTCACACGATTTATTTCAAAATGAATGATGTAATCAAATATTTGTATCAATAGCTTGATATTTTAAAAGAGTGTCCATGGAGTTTCTTGCCCGTTCTTCTCCATAGGTACCTACTTTTTGGAATGGGCGACTAGCTTCACCTTACTGACTGACCGAACTTCTGACAATTCAAAAGTGCCTGTAACTGGTTTATTTGAAATAAATGCTTTGATTTGATTTGATTTGATTTGATATGGGAACCTCCAGTGGTAAGTACATAGTTTATTTCATTAAAACTTCTTGTTGTGATATTTTTAAATACCTTCCAGCAAAGATACCTATATATTGGTATATTATTGAAATAAGTTTCAATAATAATATACCTGAATTACTCTAATGCCTTTGATTTATTTGAATTCCAAGTCAGATTTACAATTTGATTATTAATTACGGAAGATAGTTATTTTTATAAACTTACTTTAACAATTCAGCAATGTAATGAAACAATAGTAACATTAAATAACCATATTTTATTAAAGTATTAATTTACTATAATCCTAGTATTGCCATGATGTCAGTAAGAATCTACATAGATGCAATTCTGAAAGATGTCACTGTAATTATTATTTATGGAATCTGTAAATAACAAACTAATATTGTTGTAGGTCAATAGATCTCATCACATTTGCCAAGGATGCAGAGATTTAGTTGTGAATAGCTTCGGCACAGATAATAATAATAATAATAATAACATATTATCTCCGGGTGTTCTCGTCTAGCTAACGGAGAGTACTTGCATAGACACAACCTTGTAGCCAGGATAATTCATCAGCAACTTGCTCTCAAATACAACCTTGTGGAATCAGAGGTGCCGTACTACAGGTATATGCCCGACCCAGTTCTCGAAAATGGCCATATCACATTGTACTGGGATCGATCCATCATCACTGACAGGACTATTGTTGCCAATAAGCCTGATATAGTGATGGTGGATCGATCAGAGCGGCGTGCAATGATTGTTGACATAACCATCCCGCATGATGAGAACCTCGTGAAAGCCGAGAAAGATAAACAAATTAAGTATCTTGACTTGGTTCACGAGGTTGTCGACATGTGGGAGGTGGATTCAGCAGTCATTGTGCCGATAGTCGTGACAGCCAATGGCTTAATAGCCAAGAGCCTCGACCAACACCTCAGGAGGCTCTCGTTAGGCAGCTGGATCAAAGGCTTGATTCAGAAAGCTGTACTTCTGGACACGGCTCGCATTGTCAGGAAGTTCCTCTCTCTGGAGCCCTGACCGCCGGTAGCTTGGACCCTGTTCCCGATGCCGGTGGGCTACTATTTTTTATATTTTTAAATGTTTTTTATGTATTATTTATATAGAAATATTTAAAAATGTAATTTATATGTGTATACAACGAAATAAAGATAATAATAATAAACGTTTATTTTTTCCACCACATAATTAAACATAAGTTTACCAACAAAATAAAGTATACAAGATATAATGATGTAGTGGAAACTGGAGCCTGTACTAGGACAACCTGTGTTACAGGTCTCCAGGCCTCCTGACTACACGGTCGTGTCACAACTAATACAAACGTATACTAACAGATGACAGAGATTATGGGATGAAAGAAAATTGACAAAAAAAATGCATAAAGGAAAACACAAAGTAAATAATTATATAATTTTAAAAGAATTGACAGCAAAGTAGGGTATGTTCGTGTCGATGTTTGATTGTGGGTGTGGTTAGATGAGCAACTTTATTCTCCAATGACTGGACATCGCCAAGTGTGTGTCAAATGTGGATGTTTAGTGTAGCGGACAAGATCTCATTTATTGCACACTGACACCGAACGTGAAGGAAGACTTCAGATTCTTCTAAAGTAGTCATTTCTGAATGGATATTGTCTCAGACCGTAAGCTTTTCTTAGGTTTACTTACTTGTTTTGTATTTTATACTACCACATGGTAATTAATCTTGGGTCAGGGTTGCGGGTTGGTTAAAAAAGAAACCATGACCCTGGCTGTCGCACAGGCAAGTGAAGAAACACGGGTGGGCTGAAAGTCTGACACGGCCTTCCACTCCGCCCGGAGCGGGAGAAGTCATTTGATGATTTCCCATTACACAAAAAAAAGGATAATTATTCTATGTATACTACTATATTTATTTATTTTTTCGCACTAATCACTGAAATAGCAGTCAGCTTAGAGAATATTTTTTTGTAATAGTGTCACATGCATGAGAAAAAAATATATGGAAAAAGAACAAAGGTTACTGTCATATAGTTAGACCAAAAGTTAGTGTGTAGTGTAAGTTAGTGTAATAAAACACAAATAATTATACTGCAGCCTTTATTTCACGAAGGTGTAGATTAGAAGAGATTTGCGTTATTCAGGGCTGTTCCTATAGTCATGTATGTATTACTTTTTTTTAAAAAAAGACTCATGATATATTTTTTTCCAGATTTCAAGAGCTCGAGCTCTCATATGTCATCGTTGCTGGGTGAGAGCTGATAGAAATGCTCATCATTGAATGACTGGACCATCTGGATCTTCAGCATCAGTAGATGTATCAAATGAACATGATGAATCAACTTCACAGTCTAATATCGATGTAGCTAACAAACGAATATATAAAAACCAAAGACATCATGATCGTGAACATATGCATTCCTTTTTGCCACCGACTTTCAAAATTCGTTTATATTTAACTTTGTAATACTTTTTTTTTTGGAAGTTGGTTGTTATGTTTGTATAAAAAACCCTCTGCTTTGGTAGACTTGCCTTACAATGCATTTAAAGCGCAAATCAAATCCAAGCTTTGTTTAAAGGCATATTATTCTGTAAATGACATCTTTCTCCAGAATTAGCTTACTGACATACGAGTTCATATAATTTTCTTTTTCACAGTGCATAAATATATGAGCTGTCACACCCTTTATACCTGGGGCTTATATTTAAGTAATTAGTTTTTACTTATTTACATTTCCATTTTAATGATATTTTATTTTTTGTTTTTGCTTTGCTGGTATTTTGGCGTGGCTAGCTGGCATATGATAAATAATTTCATTGTTGTTGTTTTCTGGTCTTCATTACTGTACCTACATAGTATTGTATAAAGTCTTGTTTTTTTAAAATGAACAGACAGCTGTGCCGCTGGAGAGTTTGTTCCACCACTTCTTCCCAGCGAAAGCACTAGGAAGTGTTGATGGGTGGGCGTTTTGGGGGACTGTCTTATGTAATAACGATGTTCAAAAAGTGCTGATTCTCAGCCTATTTTGAATAATTGATTTTTGATTTTGATTCTTTTTTTTTTTTGTTCACCCCGCATACCCGCGCCTATGGTGGCCGGGAGTTCGATATTGTCGAGGGCGTTTTCTGCTTCGGCTAGAGGCGTGAGGACGCTGAGAGACCCGCTCCCTCGAGAGCTTCGCCTCCTTTTCCATCATTAATTGTATATTAATACGATCAATAAATCAATATAAGAGAAATGCGATTTTTATTTCTGTTTACTCTTTAATTAGATTGTAAATGGTTTTCCTAATTCTTTTTTAACCTCCTTCTTTGTAACATTTAATATGCAGTTACGCGCCGCCGGCCCTTTGGAATCCACACTCACGATGTGTTAATGTAGTAAAAATACATTCTGATAAAATCTAGTCTACAAAAAAGTCTGAATAGGTAATTAGTTAAATATGCCATATGAGCGCTGACAGCTTCTAAGAAAACTTATAAAAAAGCAAATGAGGTTAGTTTTGTGCAAGCTAATAATACCCTATTTCTGTTTTCTCCCATACTGCCATTATAAATAAAGTTTTATTTTTTAAATAGTAATAATATTGAAATGATTTAATGCAATAATCATTGCTGTACATTCAGGCCCAACTTTCTATGAACTTTCGCCCGTCTCCTTTGAACAGAACTCATGTAGGTATGTTCCATACAATTTTATCCCAACCAAACGGCAACGATGTGAAAGATTTGTTCAAATTCATGACCCAAGTGTGTTGAAAGTGCAATTGTTTAGGTTACGACTGGACTGCTGCGCTGCGTATCGCTGGTTCGATTCCCGCATGGCGCAAATATTTGTATGATTTACAATATTACAATTAATGGTTCGGAGTCTGACTGTTTGTGTATGTGACTTTATATTTTTGTAAACGTACTCCCGATACAGGATAAATACCTAGTGTGGGGCAAAGTTTAAAAAATAATCTAAAAAAAAATTACAAAAACGTTAGTATTTGTTTAACTATGTAGATTTAAGAGTTTTTATCATTGTTTTCTTTTCAAAGAACCTGCTATCTATTCTCTTCACCATCCATGGTTGACTGATAGAGAATGCCTAAGACATTATTTAAGTCCCCTTTTGTACACTTCTCTTATTTTTAAAGTCAAGCGTCAGCTAGCAAATTTTGACGAAGTTAACAATGCACTTTCGAAAGTTGTCCATTGGTTTAATGTAAATAACCTTCTTTTGAATGAAAAAAAAACTAAATTCATTAAATTTTCTACGCCAAATGTCAGGCAGTTAAGTACCAATGTTCAACTGAATGGAGTAGAGTTGATCCCTGTCGAGTCGACAGTTTTTCTTGGATTGACCATTGACTCCAAGTTACAATGGGGTCCTCACATTGAGAAGCTGTCGGGTAGACTCAGTTCTGCTGCTTATGCTGTTAAGAAAATTAGACAGATAACTGATGTGAATGCAGCCAGAATTGTTTATTTTAGTTATTTTCATAGTCTTATGACTTATGGGATTCTCCTCTGGGGAACTTGTGCGGACATCAATACCATCTTTGTTTTACAGAAAAGGGCTGTTCGAGCCATTTACAACCTTGGTCCTAGAGATTCTCTTAGAGAAAAATTCAGAGAGGTGAACATTCTGACTGTAGCTTCGCAATATATATTTGAAAATCTTATGTATGTACATAAAAATATATCTAATTTTAAGAAAATAAGCGATATTCATAATATAAATACCAGGAGCAAACACAATCTTGCTGTACATCACACTCGTCTCCACAGAGTAGGCAACTCGTTCATGGGTCAATGTATACACTTTTACAACAAGCTTCCCATGGACATTCGAAACTTACCCATTAAACGATATAAAACCTATATAAAGGCCAAACTTTGCAAAAAGGGGTATTATAAAATCTCAGATTATTTAGAGGATAGAGAGGCTTGGGACTGAGCTGCTCGCTCTGTTAAGCATTGTTATTAAGCAATATGCGTAATTATAACGTAAATTATTGTAAACATTTTCATTTTTAATGTCTGGACTTTAAAAAAGACGATGATCCCTGAGTTTGTTTCGGCTATTTCTTCTCAGAGGTAGTCAGTTAGGAAATGCCGGCTTCATCTAGTTTAAAAAAAAAAAAAAAAAGAAGAAAAAAAAAACATATGACGTGTAGAAGTGATCGGTGATCCTACTTGCTTAATAAACGATTTCATTTCATTTCATTTCATTTCATTTATTTATGCGAAAAGTATAAATAAAACTAAAAAATAAAAACTTTTTACAAAAAAATAGAAACTGACATGCTTTTCAGTGTCTTAGTCGAAATTCGGAAAATTACTTTTTTTTCACCTCACAACAGTGGCAGCCATAACCCATGTTAGAATAAGTTCTCATCAATACGAAAAAAACCTTGTCTCAAAAACTACTAAACCGATTTTAATGAAGCATATATGCTTCTTCTTATTATTACCGAAAATATGCGCGCACAAACATAAAAACATACACTATACATAAAACTACTTGAAATTTGGCTTACAGACATACGGGTCGAATTTATAACATAATTTTTTTTAAGTCGGTTAAAAAGAAAATAGATTTACTCCTTTCATATTTCAAAATAATATCATTAATATAAAGCGCTCTACACACCAAAGCCTGGCGGCATATGTCGGCAACATTTTGCCGGCGGACTAGGTTGGCGGCTCGACATCAGAAACTTATTTGGCAGTTAAAATACTAGCACGTCACAACAGCTGAAATATCGCCTGGCAACTGAGCGCTTGCGTACGCTAGTAGCCGGCAAGGCGCCGCGTGCTGACGGTTCGGCGAACAACACGCGCATGCGAAGGTTGCCGACATGCTTCTCTCAACATAAGCCGCCGGGTTGTGTCGGCGGGCTGTACCGCCGAGCCGTGGGCTTTGGTATGTAGTGCGCTTAAGAGTCAGAAATGTCTTTAAAAAAATATTCTCTGGATAAAACTTATTCTATGTACATGTCACAGCCAATAGGTGTATCTAACCGTTTAATTACGGCCTAGCCTTTTAACTAAACAGCGGCTGTTCCTGTAACGACTTGAAGTATATTCAATAAATTGTTAATTTTTTGGAACCGTAACGAAGCACATGAGAGCCGAATCGGTCGCAGTGACTAAGTTCGGGCACGAGGGACCAAGTGGGTTAGGGCACCCAAATCAAATGTGTTGGGGCACCCAGATCAAATGTGTTAGGGCACTCGGATCAAATGTGTTAGGGCACTCAGATCAAATGGGTTAGATTAGAACTGTGGTCACGCGTGCGAGCCGAGAAAGCGATGCGAGACTCTACTTCTAAAGCCAGGTGGTAAACTAAACCAACTTTGGATTCAAAACGGTCTCCAAAGTTGCATTTTGGAGAGTGTACGAGGGAATCCCCATCTACGTTCTATCATTGGACGACCCGTCGTACGGCGAGTACCCTTACGTTGTTGACACCACTACTCGTCTCTCGTCTCGTCGTTTATAACGCGTACATTGAGGGACTGGAACCGGCGGCAGAACCGGCACGGGTGGCGGTGTTTCCGTCTAACTACGCCTAGAGTGAATAGGCTCTTAATAAAATAGCGCGCTTTACCATCAACGATTGCATCACTGGTTACCATCAGGCGGGGTTACAGTCAAGCACTAGTTTAATATTATAAAAAAAGACGGCTAATTTATTAATATATTTATATATAATTATGTATGGTGTATTTAATATACAATATGTAAAGAAAACCCTGTCCGATCCCTGAAGGTATTGTTAGGTATCGATAACTGATTCTACTTACTAACGGATATAAATCCGGGCTAAATTAAAAAAAAAATACCCATAAAAATATAAATATTATTTCGCATAAAGAGTTAACTTAATACATGTGCGGTAGGCAACCCTTCCGCGGGCGGCGGGAGGCAGGGCACGTGGCACGTGGTCGCATCGCTTATAATAATACTGTCAAAATGGTGTTGTCACTTTTTAAAAATTACCGAATTTCGGGGAAGTTGGAATTAATTCGCGGGAAAAAAAGATTATTTCAAAATTCATTAATATTGTTACTTTGATGATTATGTAAAATTTTATATTATTCTTGGTCATGTGTTTACCTAACCTTTATTATCCTTATGAGTCGGACAGGGTTTTCTTTACATATTGTATACATGTATGGTATTCACTTTTATAACTATGATGGGCTTAACTTGGATGGTGTCTCCTTAGCCGATGCTTTCTTCTTAGTTACTACAAAATCCTTCTCTTACCTGGTTATCATAGTTGCAAAGATACTTTACAATTGGAGTGCTAATCTGCAGAAACATTTGTAAACAAACAAATTATTCACAGAAAATCATTTGATTCTTCTACTAATTTACAACACGTCAATAATCTTACAATCTAAGCTCAAATTTCCGCCTCCCTTGGATTAATGCGTACTTCGAACTAATTTATTGAGTTATCTTACATACTTCCAATAATCGTCAACTGAAGATAAAGTAGTGTTTTTGTTATCAGAAAAAAGTTATATAAACTTTGGCAGTCCACACGGAGCTCACTCGCGTGTATGGACCTGCTGCAGATATGAAGCTACTTGTGCTTGCGACAGTCTTCGTTTTAGCCTACGCTAAACACGAACAATATATAGGGTGAGTAAAAAAAATGTTTTTCGTTTTTAAACCGACTTCAAAAAAGGAGGTTATCAATTCGACGCGCATGTATGTAATACTAGCTTTCCGCCCGCGGCTTCGCCCACGTGGAATTCGGTTATATAGCGCTTTTTAGTTTCCCCTCGGAAACAACAAATTTTTCCGGGATAAAAAGTACCTTATTATTTAATCCGAACTTCTAAGTTTACGTCTGCAAAGTTTCAAAGCAATCGATTTAGTAGTTACCGCGTGAAAACGGAACATACACACTCACTTTCCCATTTATAATATGTATTAGTATGATTTCCAGAACTGCCCAGTTTTCGTATATGTTAGTCAGCGTTTGAACAAATGTGCCAAATTTAAAAAGCGTATGTATGTATGTTTTTATATTAGGGCGCGCATATTTCCGGATCAATAAAAATCAAATATTATTATTAAAAAAAATTGAAATAAAAATAGTTTGATTTATACTACATACGTTATTTTTTGCTTATACGAAACCTGAATATAGTTTGTTCAGAATAAGCAACTGAATCTATTCCAATCATTATTACATCATGTTATATTTTTTTCGAAATATATTTAAAAAATGTTGTAGCGTGGTTACCGAGCGCACAGAGTTCAAAGCGGATATAATCCGCAGGGAACGGTGCGGTGCGGTGGAGGCCACAGGACACTATAGTGTCCTAGAGCCCCCGCCGCTCCGTGCCGCTGCAGGCACGAGCGGGCGAGCGCCGCAATGACCATATTTTTATAGGGACAACTTTGTGATTTTTCATGACATCTGTTTGAAATTTTGTACATAAATTCTTTACAGAAAAATACTGGACACGTGTTTCGGGTTGCGCATATAAAAAAATAACTTTGTTTGATAGTTTGGAGTAGTCTACATCTCAAATCTATAATAGATTTCATTCATTTCATTATTATCATTTAAATATTTAAGTAAAATAGTCATGGCTGTCGGTTAGACTGAAAGCTTCAACATAGTTGGTAAAAGGTGGAAGGCAGATGATAATGTCCTTTAAAATAATTCTTTCAAATGTTTGTGTCAATTTCTTAAAACAATTTTTTTTTCTAGATGGAAGTCCTATTATTTAGGAGTTACATCCAATGAGCAGGTGAAGGACTTGTATACTCTGCGTGCTAAATTGGACCTGGATTTCTTAAGTCCCCCTCACATACAACGCGAGTCGCTAGTTTTAGTGCAACCTGAACATCATGAAGAATTTATCAATAGTTTGAAAAAATTGGGAGTCACTTACAGAAGTCATGTTAATGATATTAAGTCGTAAGTTTTTATTTATTCTTACTTTTCAAATCCTTTTGATTAGATATTTGCATTACTAAAGGCCATTTTTTTTTATTTTTGCTTAACACTACTATATTTTCCTGTATCATGCGTTCACAAACATATACATACATTCACGACACAAACAGTCAGACCCGAAACAACTACTTGTAGTTCATATTAATATTTTCACACCACCGTGCTGGCCCGGTCTGTCCTGGCCTCGTCTCCTGCACGGGGTAGTGGGGTGTTAAACTACCCCGTGCATCGCCTCAGAGACGCGCGCCGACCCTCTCGCACGCCTCCGCCTCGGGGTCCATCAATAGGGAGCGGGAACTTCCCCATGTCCCATTCATGGCCCATTCATGGCGGGCGGAAGAGGGCGTTATCCGCCTTTCCTCGGCGCCCGGCGCGTCTTCTGCGGCCCGGGAAGGGAGTTGAGATCTCCCTCTCCCGTTCCGCAGCTTCCTTCTGCGACATCACGTCCTCACAGAAGGACACCACCGCGTCCCACGACTCTGCGCTACCGACCATCCTCCGCACTACTGGCGGCAGCGTCAGGTCGCCTCCTACTTTATTTGTGAGGACACGGCGCTGCTCCTCCCAAGCTACACACTCGGAGAGCGTGTGCTGCGCCGTGTCCTCCCCGCATTGGACGCAGTGGTGGCACGTAGCGTCCAGCTCCCTGCCTAAGCGACGCAGGTACTTGCCGAAGCAGCCGTGCCCTGACAGTACCTGCGTCACCCTGAACGACAGTGAGCCGTGCCTCCTCCCGAGCCAGTCGTCAAGTACTGGCCGGATCGCCTCGACGGTAGCGAGGCCGGCGGCAGGGCGCATAAGCCTCTGCCGCCAGTCCGCCACCATGACCTGACGGAGCTCCTCTCGGCGCAGCTCGATCTGCCGCTGCACCGGACTGGAGCCCCGTGTCCGCTCTTCCTCTCGCCATCGGTACAATGACGCGAGTACTATCGCCTCTAGGTCCCAGGGCGGGGATCCGGCCAGGACGCAAGCCGCCTCGTAGGATATCGTGCGATACCCGCGGACGACCCTGACGGCCATCGCCCTCTGCGGCTTGCGCAGAATGGCGAGTGTTCCGGCCGCCATGGACCGCACGATTCCTACGTACAACCGCCTACAGGCAGCGCTCTGGCCCCCCATGTTGGGAAGCAGCGTTGATAGCGCGTCTGCTGCACCCATCAGCTTGGGCGCCAGCCGCCGCCAATCCCAGGTACTTCATGGTGAACTCGACAGCTATCCGGGCCCCACTGACCACGATATGTGATCCCAGCGCCGGCGCACGCCGGGGGCCATGGAAAACCATGGCCTCGGACTTGTCAAGGGCCACCTCCAGGCCCAGGCGCCGGATGCGGCTTACCACCTGTGACACCGCAGCCCTGGCTATCAACGTCGCTTCCCTGTAAGAGCTCTCCCGGGCAGTAACAAGCGTGTCGTCCACGTCCATAACACGTCAAGTCGGCGCCCGACGGGAGCTCGCTTCTCAGGACCCAGTCGTAGCCGATGTTCCACAGGAGCGGTCCCAAGACCGATCCCTGTGGAACACCGCACGACATTTGGTGCCGACCGGCACCATCACGTCCCCGATAGATGACGCATCTGTCCTCCAGATAAGCCCCTACTATGCAGCGGAGGTAGGGAGGCACCCGATAGTATTTCAGGGCCTCCCTAATACAGCTCCAGGCCCTACTCTGGAAGGCGTTGGAAATGTCTAAAGACACCGCCAACACCACCCCACCCTGGGACACCGTATCCTCCGCCTGGGCTCTCACGCGCATGATGGCGTCTATGGTGGAGCGCCCCCGATGAAAACCGAACTGGTTGTCATCCAGTTTCGGCCCCTCTCCGCACAAGTGGCCGACGAGGAGTAGCTTCACCACTGCGTCAACCTTACCCTGTTTTGTATCTATAGCAGAACGTTAGAATCCCTTCCCTCTTTCCACTTATCCAAGTATACTGCAATTGTGGGCCAATTTTTAAAGAGTCCTGTTCATCCCTCCTTCGTCGTCTGGGTCTGCCGTGCGATCGTTTCCTACCATTTGGGATCCTATAACTAATAAATTATTCGTTTACAGTGCTCTTGACCACGACGATGAGGTTATTCAAGACTGGACCAGATCCATTACTAGGAATGGAGCCAAATCTATGCCTTACAATAACTACCAGCGATTGGACGTGGTATGTGGTCATCTTTATATACCAAAACCTCTCAGATAAATCACAAGTTATTACTAAAATTAGGCTGAGAATTAGCACTTTGTGAACGTCAATATTACATAAGACAGGCCCCAAAACGCTTCGCCACTTACTAGTTTTTTCCCTAGGAAAAAGAAGTGGCGGAACAAACTCCCCAGCCGCACAGCTGTCTGTTCATTTTCAAAAACACATGACCTTATACAGTACTATGTAAAGTAACTGAAACAAGAAAACACTAGACATTAAACCAAATTAATTAGCATATGTTAGCTAGCCACGTCAAATCATTAAAATTATAAAACAAAAATAGTCAATGAAAGTCATAAGAACCAAAGTTCCTCGGAAAGCACGTTACCTCGTTGGTTTCGGCGACCATTCGTAAGTCTCTCTTTCACTGGCTTTCCAAGTTGTCTGAATCCCGAATGATTTACAAGCAAGGTAACCATGGGGTAAGTAGTAGCCAGTCACTATCAGGATTGCGGAGGTCAAATAGGCTGTCACTGAGGTTAGACAGAAAACCGAAACCAATATAGTTGGGAAAGGCTTGGCAGATAAAGTCCTGTCATCATCATCTTCATCCCCATCTAATCCCGGTTGCATCCGCAGCTTTCACGTTGGAGCCCGGGGTCCGCTTTCTTACACATTCGCCTCCAGTTCGCACGATCTCTGGCATCCCGTGGTGTAAGATTGTTGGCACGCAGATAATGACTGTATCAGAAGAGAATAAACTAATGCAACTCACGAAATTTTAAACATTTTATTAGTAATCAGAACCTTTTCGCATATAAACGGTCTCTGATCATGTCAGAGGGACGCTGAACAAGGGCAGTGAGTTTAAGCCGGTACGAGTCCGGCATTCAACAGAATATCTCATCAGCGATACCATCTGGACGTCCATGAGGATTTCCCAATCCTGCCAAAACAAAAGAAAAAAGATTAGTAATCCTTTTAACATGCTCAATTACCTATGGTTGGTAAAAATCTTAATGGGAAAATACATAATGATGATTGATGTTGATTACCTTAGTACTTTGTTGTAATTAACTAATCACATTTGAAACTCCAATCTGATGCAAGTAGATAAAGAAATCATCAAGTATGCAACGTGCATCTTTATCATTATCATCTGCGAAATCACAAAGATTAAAAATTCAGAGATACGCGGTACAAATATTATTAGTATCAATGGGAAACATTGTGAAGTACATTTCTAGTCTATTACTACATATGTTCGAAAAATATGTTTGTTCAACAACGTTTATAACGTAATGTATGTTGATAAACTGTCAAAATGAAATCTGATATTGATGGTCTTTTTAATTTCCTTTAATAGATAATTAGTAGTGAACTTTAATTCACTTAGAACTTTTCTAAAAGCAAGGCATGGAAAAATAACTTTGAGTCCTTCACAATAATACAAATTTTTTCAACATCAATAATTTAAAACATTTATAATTTGCAGCTACTTTTTGCCCGTGCGTCAATTAACTTTCACATCAGTTGTCCCCCTCGTCCTTCCTTTTCTAGCTATATTATCTTCCACACATCAAGCAACGCCAATCTGTTTTGACAAGATTTCTTTTTTACATTTTCAACTTTATCTATAAAGCTTTAAGGCTTAAGATTGATTGTGAATATCTGACAGTTTCGGATAGCTTGACCTGCTGCCGTTCGTACATCCATCGTTTTTCTGTTTGTACGATTATATTCACGGTCATCGACTATACGGCGTTGTTCATTAAAAAATGTTGCTTTTTCCAGATCTATGCCTACATGGAAGATATCGCTGCTAGGTTCCCTCAGGCCACATTGGTAACACCAGCAAACTCCTTCGAAGGACGGCCCATCAGATACCTTAAAATCTCAACCACTAACTTCGAAGATAGTAGCAAACCAGTCATTATCATCGATGGTGGTATCCACGCTAGGGAATGGATCTCTCCCCCAACCGTCACTTGGGCCATCAGGAAGCTGACTGAGGATGTCACTGAGCCTGATCTCCTAAATAACTATGATTGGATCCTCATGCCTGTGGTCAATCCTGACGGCTATGAGTTCACTTTCGACAACGTAAGTATATTTAATTTTTTATACATACACTTTTCTTAGTATACATTCAAGTATATATGTCTCAGTCTACTCGCTGCTTATCTACCTAACCTTTTAAGTAAACTTCGGCTATCAACGATTGTCACTGTTTACCATCAGGCGGGATTGCGGTCAAGCGCTAGATAATAGTTATTAAAAAAAAGTACTGCTTCCAAAGGTCCGGTGGTTGAAATAAGACCTGTTAAGTTTAATCATAACATAAAGCAATAGTAATAAAATAAAACAATTTTCTTTTCTAGGCTCGTTTCTGGCGTAAGACCCGCTCCACGGACACGAACAACCTCAGTGTTTTTTGCCCTGGAGTCGATGGAAACAGAAACTATGACTTCTTTTGGAACACCGTTGGCACCAGCAACAGTGCTTGTTCCGACATTTACGCTGGAAACCGCGCCTTCTCCGAGATCGAGACGAGGGTCGTTCGGGATATACTTCAAGAGCATCTTGCCCGCACAGCCTTATATATCACGATGCATAGCTTTGGTAGCATGATCCTGTACCCATGGGGACATAATGGACAGCTCTCTCAGAACAGTCTTGGTCTTCACACAGTTGGTGTTGCCATGGCTGAGGCCATACAGGGCCTTTCCTTGCCAAACTTCCCACGTTATATAGTTGGCAACTCCGCATTGGTCCTTAACTACGCGGCTGCTGGAGCTTCTGAAGACTACGCTCATTCTATTGGAATACCCTTGACCTACACTTATGAGTTGCCTGGTCTTTCTGCTGGTTTAGAAGGCTTTAATCTGAACCCTAGTTTCATTGAGCAAGTGTGCCAGGAGACATGGGCCGGTCTTGTTGTGGGCGCCAGAAGAGCAGGGGACTTGTTTGTTAATGAATTACTGTGAAATGATTAACCTATTTCCGATACTGATATCTTCGTTTCTTTCGTTTATCTTCGTCGAAATTCTATATTCGTTTGTTTTTCTTCGTAATTATTTTAATATATATAATAACATTGTACATATTTTATAAACAAAAATCGTTCGCGTGGAGTCAGTTATTTGAACCCCAAAAGAGTAATTTTAAAATTGAAGTATCTTATAAGATCTTAATCGATATTAAGTGATATCTGTAGTGAAACATACGCTAGTTACTTGAACACTGCTTTATTTACTTATACCCTCACACTATAACAATTACGGTATACTAATATGTAACAATGTCAAGGACAGTTTTGTTCAAAATGAAAATTAAATACTATTAATTTATTTGGAAAAGAATTAATATTTGTTTTTTATATACTCCGCTCGTTATTTCTTTATCCTTCCCCTTAGAATTCCATCCAAAGGTTGTCTGTAAAAGATCGCTCTTAGCGACAGGACCGCCCATTGTGTCACCCTTTGTATAATATTTTTATTTAAGTTCTGTAATCTATATGGTGTACATAATACAGAGTATTCTATTCTATTGGTCGTAGCGTGATGTTACATAGCCTTTAGCCTTCCTAGATTAATGGGCTATCCAATGTAAAAAGAATTTTTCATATCGGTCCAGTAGTTATACACACCAGTAGTAACAAACATACTCTTCAGCTTTATGTATAGATAGATTATGGGCTTTAGTACAACTGTAATCGATTCCGTGAAAAATTACAGTGAAAAATTGGCTGAAATGAACTTAGAGGGAAATGCTAATAGTGTGTCAGTCCAACTCATGTTAACTATGCTACAGTATATTCCACGCTCACTTTATTTAAGTTTTCTCCATGAGATAGTACAAGAATCGCACTGCAGTAGGCGTTATCGAAATCTTAAAATACGTTATCTTTATGAACATTAGGGTCATTTTATATTTAGTAAAGTTTCGAATTTAAAATTTAAAATTAAAAATCAAAAGTCATTTATTCAAATTAGGCTAAGAATCAGCACCTTTTGAACGTCAATATTACATAAGACACGTCCCCCCAAAACGCCCACCCTTCGACACTTCCTAGTGCTTTCGCTGGGAAGAAGAAGTGGCGGAACACACTCCCCAGTAGCACAGCTGTCTGTACATTTAAAAAAACACCCGACTTTATACAATACGATTTATAGTACACAAGAAAACACAACAAACAACAGTTAAATTATTTGCCATATGCCAGCTGGCCACGCCAAAATACCAGCAAAACAACAATTAAATTATTTGCCATATGCCAGCTGGCCACGCCAAAATACCAGCAAAACAACAATGAAATTTTTTGCCATATGCCAGCTAGCCACGCCAAAATACCAGCAAAGCAAAAAATATCATTAAAATGTAAATAAGTAAAAACCTAATCATCATCATCGGCATCATTTTGCCGGCGGGCTAGGTTGGCGGCTTCAGTCATTGCAAATCGTAAAACTTAGCCGGCGGCATGTCGGCGACTCGACATCAGAAACTTATTTGGCAGTTAAAATACTAGGATGTCACTACAGCTGAAATGTCGCTGGGCAGCTGAGGGCTTGCGTACGCTAGCCATCGGCAAGCCACCGACGTGTCGGCGGGCAACATACGCAGGCGAAGGTTGCCGACATGTTTCTTTTAACTTAACCTAAATAAAATCCTTAGGTATGAAGGGCATGATAGCTGACATATTTATGTATTGTAAATAAAAGACAATTGTATGAACTCATATAACGTGTTAGTAAGCTAATTCTGGAGAAAGAAAACAAACATTGTCTTGAGTTAATCAGAGCGATCAGGTATTCTTATCATTTAAATAGTCGTTTACCTGTAGAAGTAAACGTACATCCCTCTATTCATAAACGTTGCTTAAAGTTAACTAATGCTTAGCGATTATTTAACTTGTCACTTCACTTGTCAAACTAACTTTATTATTTGTTTATGAATAAACACAGTAGTATTTAAGGGGTTCATTTTTAAACGATGATGAAAATAAAGTAACGTGCAGACATCAAAATGTATGGTTAAACATTCGCTAATCACTAGTTAACTTTAAGGAACGATTATAAAACAGAGGGATTGTCTTGAGTTCATCAGAATCAGAGTGACCAGCTATTCGTATCATTTACATAGTCATTTACAGAAAAAATTGGAAAACACAGCCGACCATACCTACAGAAGTAAACATATTATAGTTAAAATCTCTGTGATCAATGAAGAAATGAGTACATAGTACAAATCGAAACTAAAGTAAATATTATAAGTAAACATCGATAAAATTCTGTCGACACTAGAGCCAACGCTAAAGATCCCAGCGAACGCGAATAGAATACTCAGAATTGGAAATTGATCCCCGTGCTGGTTTCAAACTTTCGCGCCTTCGAGAGCGATGGTAAAATTCCAATTAAACTGCGAAGTTCATATGCACGACGACCCCTTAAGAAATATGCAAATACTCGTCATATTTTTGAATACTTAGGACTTCGTAATAGTATTAAGTGGAGGAATATTGATCGACTAATTTGGGTTGGTTCAAGTTAGCTCTTATTATTTTAAAACTTTGGCGCTGTGAAATATGAACAAATAAGTACGGTCTGGATTTTTGGGTGTGATATTAATTTAGCTGTGTTGGATAATAAGACAGTTTTAAAATGAAATTATTGTAGGGTAAACCACAAAAATAATTACTAACTATCTACGCGGTATAAAAGACAAGGCATAACGCTTGGTCCGTAGTGGTGTTAACGACGTATTATGGATACTCGCCGTACGACGGGTCGTCCAATGATGGAACGGAAATAAGAGGATTAAAGTGAACTTTATCGTATAAGGGTTAAAGTTATTTCTCCATAAAGTCAAGGCCGTCTCGCACTTGCCGGTTTTATTACCGACTTCAAAAAAAGGAGGAGGTTCTCAATTCGTCGGATTGTTTGATTTTTAAGCTTTAAAACCAAAACAATAAAGTGTCTTTTATTCTTCTTTTTTAAAATAAGTTAGCTTAATTAAAGCAACAACTTCGGAGATTATCGAGGTGCAAAATTATTTAGCATTGCAAACCCTATCTATCAAACAAACTTCAGGCGTTTTAGCATAATTTACGCACAGGTATAGAAGTTATAAAAGCTTTTCTGCTGTCAGTTTTATTTTGTATGAGTTTGTTTTATTTTTGTCCTTAATATGGTCGTTAAGGAGACTTTTGAAAAGGGTTGTTATCATTGTTCTAATGCACATAGTCCAATTAAATTTAAAGTAAAACTGTGGAAATATCTAAATGTTAAGGATGCTATAATACCAGGTCACTCAGAAAGTATTGCTACAAAAAGTTTTTTAGTATGAGAGACTGGCCAGTTATAATTTATTTAAAAATATGATACAATATGATATAACTAATAATAGTTACGTTCTAAATTTAAAACTTTTCTCCACTTTTTGTGATCTAATTAAAATTATCGTCTCTTTGAATGATTTCAAACGAATTTGATTTTTGAATGATGTTGCCTGAAACCAGACGAATCCTACGAAAAACTTTAAATGACATTGATGGAAGAAGGCCCTTCTAAAGCACTCTACACACCAAAGCCATATGCAGCGGCATATGTCGGCATCATTTTGCTGGCGGGCTAGGTTGGCGGCTTCAGCCATTGCAAATCGTAAAACTTTGCCGGCGGCATGTCGGCGACTCGACGTCAGAAACTTATTTGGCAGTTAAAATACTAGGACGTCACTGCAGCTGAAATGTCGCCGGGCAGCTGAGCGCTTGCGTATACGCTAGCCATCGGCAAGCCGCCGACGTGTCGGCGGGCAACATTCGGGGACGAAGGTTGCCGACATTCTTCTTTCAACATAAGGCGCCGGATTGTGTCGGCGGGCTGTACCGCCGAGCCGTGGGCTTTGGTATATAGTGCGCTTAAGAGTCAAAAATGTCTTACTCACAAATCTGCTAAAAAAATATTTTCTGGATAAGACTTATTCTGTGTACATCTCACAGCCAATAGGTTTATCTAGCCGTATAGTTAACTGCCGCCGTTCCTGTAACGACTTGAAGTATATTCAATAAATTGTTAATTTTTTGAAACTGTAACCAATCACACGAGAGCCGAATAGGTCGACGAGGGACCAAGTGGGTTAGGGCAATCAGATCAAATGTGTTGGGGCACCCAGATCAAATGTGTTGGGGCACTCAGATCAAATGGGTTAGGTTAGATCTGTGGGCATGCGTGCGAGCCGAGAAAGCCATGCGAGACAAACACTACTTCCAAAGCCAGGTGGTAAACTAAACCAACTTTGGATTCAAAACGGTCTCCAAAGTCTGGAGCACAGGTGAAGAGTAGCCAGCCTGTCGGTGTTCTATAGGATGCATTTTAGAGAGTGTGCGAGGGAATTTCACGACTTAAATCCCCATCTCCGTTCCGTCATCGGACGACCGGTCGTACGGCGAGAAACCACCCCTACGTTGTAGACACCACTACGATCCGGACGGAGCGTATAGCCTCGTCGTTTATAACTCGTACATTGAGGGACTAGAACCGGTACTGGAGACAGCTGACCGTGAACAGCCTGATGGACCATGGTTCATCAGGCTGTTCACGGTCAGCTGTCTCTAATGAGTTTGCACCATCAGTGACTCATACTGTGGAGTTATTTGACAGTCTCAGCAGTACTTCCGTCGCCACACCAAACACAGAAGAATTAATAATAGCAAATAAAATGTTAAATAATAAAAACAAAATATTGATGTACTGTGATGAAATGGATAAAAATATGGGTCACACACTACCACACCATTTAAATGACCAAGTAGTCAATTATTGTATGCCTGAAGCATCTTAGAGTCAAATTATAGATAAAGTTATAAGTGTTAATTACAGTTCATCCACAAATATTGTTATTTTGATTGGGGGAAGAGGAAATGCAAACAGTGTAAAGATAAAGAAATATTTTGAAAATCTAGCCTCATTAAATGTAAATAAAATGTTTTTGTTTGCCTTTCCTTATGGCAATGGCCAATCACAGACCAAAAACAAAATTAGATATAGATGTAATATGACATTACAAACTATGACATTGTATAACGAAAAATTTTAATTTATTAACTCTAATGCACTCATTAGTCAATATTATTTTACGGCCAAAGATAACTATTATCTTTGTAATTCTTTTAAAGGACAGGTAGCAGAAACGCTATCATACTATATACAGTATGTTAAGAAAACCCTGTCCGACCCGTGAAGGTGTTGTAAGGTATCGATAACTGATTCTACTAATGGATACAAAACCGGACTAAACTTAAAAAAAAATCCTCCTAAAAAAATAAATATTATTTCGCAAAAAGTGGTAACTTAATAAATGTGCGTTCACCCTTCCGCGGGCGGCGGGCGGCAGGGCACGCGGCACGTGGTCGCATCGCTATTCGCTCATAATAATACCGGTGTTGACACTTTTTTCAAAATTACCAAATTTCGGGGAAATTGGAATTAATTCGCGGGAAAAAAAGATTGTTTCAAAATTAATTTGTATTGGTAGTGGTACTATGACGATTACGTAAAATTTTATATTATATTTGGTCATGTGTTTACCTAACCTTTATTATCCTTATAGGTCGGACAGGGTTTTCTTAACATACTGTATATAAGTCAGCCAAGTGTTTGACTATCTATACTGCTTCTATTGAGCAGTTAAGTAATACACTTAGTGGTAATGAGCAGAGCTTGGAATTTGTTCCTAGTTATTTAAATTACAACTTGAGACAATAGAGTCAACCTCTATCACTATATTAAATAAAAAATTAGACTTGTGCCCATTATCAAGGGACATTGAGACAATAGAGTTAAACTTTAGCAGAAATGTAAACCTAGATCCATTAATATCACACCCATTAAATTTTAATTTCAAAATATACTCAGTAATAATAACTTTAAAATTGTTCGTCAAAATATACAGAGTGTGATAAATAAACATATTAGAATTGGAGTTGTTCATGAACTGTAGTTATATTGATATTGTTTGTCTTACTCAACATTGGTTAAAAACCTATCAGTTCATGTTCAGCTTTAATAACCATCGGATTGCTAGCTCATTCAGCAGAGTGAATATGATGGGGAAGGGGTGGCTCCCCAATAATTGTTTGTAACAATATCAAATTTAAAGAACGGGCTGATATTATAAGCCTCTCTGTTGAGCGAGTTATAGAAATTGCTTGCATCGAGCAGTTCATTGTAATAAGTGTCTACAGGCCCCCATGTGCTTCCTATGATATTTTTGAAAAATATATGGAGGAAGTTTTATTAAAGACTTGTCACAGTAACAAAACAGTAGTTATCTGTGGAGACTTCAATATTAATGTTCTAGAGAAATCAGCTACAGTTAATAAATTTATGTCATTATTCGTCTTATAATTTGTACGCAAGATTCTTTGCGCCGACTTGAATGATTTTTTTTTTTGCCGGGGTGGAAATCCTCATAGGATGCCCGCCGCCCTGGGGTGGGCGACGGGGTATGTCAGACTTTTACTGACTAAAACCACCCCGGTGTGTCTTCTATCACGAGCGCGCGTGGGGCCGCGGGAGTCTAAATTCTTCCACGGCCCCACACCCCCGTGCTGGCCCGGTCTGTCCGGGCCTCGTCTCCTGCACGGGGTAGTGGGGTGTTAAACTACCCCGTGCATCGCCTCAAAGGCGCGCGCCGACACTCGCGCGCGCCTCCGCCTCGGGGTCCATCAATGGGGGGCGGGGACTTCCCCATGTCCCTCGCCCCTGGACCCATTCATGGGGGGCGGAAGAGGGCGTCATCCGCCCTTCCTCGGCGCCCGGTGCGTCTTCTGCGGCCCGGGAAGGGAGTTGATATCTCCCTCTCCCGTTCCGCAGCTTCCTTCTGCGACATCACGTCCTCGCAGAAGGACACCACCGCGTCCCACGACTCTGAGCTGCCGACCATCCTCCGCACTACTGCCGATAGCGTCAGGTCGCCTCCTACTTCATTTGTGAGGACACGGCGCTGCTCCTCCCAAGCTACACACTCGGAGAGCGTGTGCTGCGCCGTGTCCTCCCCGCTTTGGACGCAGTGGTGGCACCGAGCATCCGGCTCTCTGCCTAAGCGACGCAGGTACTTGCCGAAGCAGCCGTGCCCCGACAGTACCTGCGTCACCCTGAACGACAGGGAGCCGTGCCTCCTCCCGAGCCAGTCGTCGAGTACTGGCCGGATCGCCTCGACGGTAGCGAGGCGGTAGGGCGCATAAGCCTCTGCCGCCAGTCCGCCACCAGGACCTGACGGAGCTCCTCTCGGCGCAGCTCGATCTGTCGCTGCACCGGACTGAAGCCCCGTGTCCGCTCTTCCTCGCGCCATTGGTACAATGACGCGAGTACTTTCGCCTCTAGGTCCCAGGGCGGGGATCCGGCCAGGACGCAAGCCGCCTCGTAGGATATCGTGCGATACCCGCGGACGACCCTGACGGCCATCGCCCTCTGCGGCTTGCGCAGAATGGCGAGTGTTCCGGCCGTCAGGTCCATCGCCCACACAGGGGCCCCATACAGGGCCATGGACCGCACGATTCCCACGTACAACCGCCTACAGGCGGCGCTCGGGCCCCCCATGTTGGGAAGCAACGTTGATAGCGCGCCTGCTGCACCCATCAGCTTGGGCGCCAGCCGCCGGAAGTGGGGTCCGAAATCCCACCGGCTGTCGAGCACCAATCCCAGGTACTTCATGGTGAACTCGACAGCTATCCGGGCCCCACTGACCACGATATGTGATCCCGGCGCCGGCGCACGCCGGGGGCCATGGAAAACCATGGCCTCCGACTTGTCAAGGGCCACCTCCAGGCCCAGGCGCCGGATGCGGTTCACCACCTGTGACACCGCAGCCGTGGCTATCAACGTCGCTTCCCTGTATGAGCTCCCCCGGGCAGTGACAAGCGTGTCGTCCGCATAACACGTCAAGTCGGCGCCCGAAGGGAGCTCGCCTCTCAGCACCCAGTCGTAGCCGATGTTCCACAGGTGCGGTCCCAAGACCGATCCCTGTGGAACACCGCACGACATTTGGTGCCGACCGGCACCGTCACGTCCCCGATAGATGACGCATCTGTCCTCCAGATAAGCCCCTACTATGCGGCGGAGGTAGGGAGGCACCCGATGGTATTTCAGGGCCTCCCTAATACAGTTCCAGGGTAGGGTGTTGAAGGCGTTGGAAATGTCTAAAGACACCGCCAACACCACCCCACCCCGGGACACCGTATCCTCCGCCAGGGCTCTCACGCGCATGATGGCGTCTATGGTGGAGCGCCCCCGACGAAAACCGATCTGATTGTTGTCCAGGTTCGGCCCCTCTCCGCACAAGTGGCCGACGAGGCGATCTGCGATTATACGCTCAAAAAGTTTGCCCGCCTCGTCGAGCAGCACTATGGGCCGATACGCGGACGGCGAGTCCGCGGGGCGCCCCTCCTTCCTGAGCAGGACCAGCTTCCCCTCCTTCCACACACTGGGAAACTGACCCTGCTCAAGGCATGCCGTGAAGAGCCCCCTCAGCTGGGGCTCTAGCTCCTTCAGAGCAAGGACGAGAGCTCGGCCAGGAACTCCGTCGGGTCCGGGCGCTTTATTCTTGGCCCGGAGCCGCGACACGGCCGTTCCCGTCTCTGCTTGCGTCACCACGGGGACATCGGTGCCCTCTTCTTCTGGAGAGTCTGTGGCTGAGGGTGAAACCATCGCCGGGGGAACATGTCCCGCCCGCTCAGGGAAGAGGGAGGAAACCACCGCCTCCAGCAGCTGGGGTTGCATACTTTGCACCAGTGGGGGCGCCCAGGGACGCAACTTGCCCCGTATCCAACGGTAGGGGCGCCCCCACGGGTCCCGATCTAGGGACCCCAGCAGCTCTTACAGCGGCTTTACTAACTTAAGACCTTCTGACCATTTAATTATAAATCAGTTAGACTCTGATCATTGTGGCCAGTTAGTTACTTTTCCTCAGAAAAGTGAAGTCAGAGCTCAAAGAAAACTTGTGAGTTTTGTTCCTGTAAATGAAAATCGTTTAGGACAATTTAAAAATTAATTAATTGTAAGCTGCCTCATCACACCAACTCGGGTCATGCGTATAGTGCACTATTTAACTTGATTAATTGTGAAAGTTTTTACACAAATAAAACATTGCCTGTTATCGACCGCATTATATTTAGTGACTGGGAAACCCCAGGTATTTATAAAAGCGGGGAAAAAATGTATGAATTATATCAGGAAAAAACATATAACCATGATGAAACTTTTCAAGAATTTCTTAAATATTATTCAAAAACTTTTAAAAGACCCTGTTCCTCAGCAAAAGCCACACACATTAAAAATTAAATAAAATCTTCTGGAAATAAAATCAAAACAACTTGGCAAATTATAAAATCTGAAACTGGAAGAACCAAAGTACAAAATCGCGATTTCCATCTTAAAATTAACGATGAAGATATAAAGGCGGATTTGGATGTAGCAACTGAGTTTGTGAATTTTTTTTACTAATATTCCAGTAATTAAAAACAAAAACTTTGTCTTCTTCCTCCACTTCTGCTTACGCCATACTAAAATAATGTATTCCAGAATGTGACAAACACTTTGAATTTACGTTTGCGACTGCTAAAGACATTATAGAATCTTTTAAGAATCTTGATGTAAAAAATACTGCCGATCATTGGGGTTTGTCAGTATATACTGTAGCTTTAATAATAGATGTTATCGCACCTTTCTTAGCAATTGCTTTTAATTCTTGTGTCACATCTGGTATATTTCCTGATTTGATGAAACTTAGCAAAGTAATTCTACTGTTCAAATCTGGTAGTACAACTGATCCCACGAATTATCGGTCAATTTTGATATTACCAACTATGAGCAAACGTAAAAAAAAAAATATTGAAACAGTTGTTGAGACACTTTAACTTATATAATTTATTGCACGTGAAACAATTTGGTTTTACAAAGGGTCGTTCAACTACAGATGCGGGCGTGGCGTTGCTAAAGAACATATTTGAGGCCTGGGAGGAATCGCAAGATGCTCTTGGTATTTTTTGTGATTTGTCCAAGGCCTTTGATTGCGTACATCATGATACTCTTATTAGGAAATTGTATCATTATGGTTTAAGGGACAGAGCTCTGAACCTTCTGACTTCTTATCTGAATAATCGAATTCAGAGGGTTGATGTTAATGTCAACAAATCTGCAGGATCTGTGGTCACCATGGGCGTTCCGCAGGGCTCAATTCGAGGTCCTTTCTTGTTTTTAATTTATATTAATGACTTACCTCATCACGTGAGGGATAATCACAACATAGTACTGTTCACGGATGACATTTCTCTTATTTTTAAAGTTAAGCGTCAGCTAGCAAATTTTGAAGAAGTTAACAATGCAAAGTGTATTGTTAACTTTTTCAAAATTAGCTAAAGTTGTCCATTGGTTTAATGTAAATCACCTTCTTTTGTATGAAAAAAAAACTACAGTCATTAAATTTTCTACGCCAAATGTCAAGCAGCTAAGTACCAATGTTCAACTGAATGGAGTAGAATTGATTCTTGTCGAATCGACAGTTTTTCTTGGATTAACTATTGACGCCAAGTTACAATGGGGTCTTCACATTGAGAAGTTGTCGGGTAGACTCAGTTCTGCCGCCTTTGCTATTAAGAAAATTAGACAGATAACTGATGTGGATACAGCCAGAATTCACAATATATATTTGAAAAACTTTTTTAATATACATAAAAATATATACAATTTTAAGAAAATAAGCGATATTCATAAATAAATAAATATAAATACCAGGAACAAACATAATCTTGCTGTACATCACACTCGTCTCCACAGAGTAGGCAAGTCGTTCATGGGTCAATGTATATACACTTTTACAACAAGCTTCCCATGGACATGCGAAACTTACCCATTAAACGATATAAAAACTATATAAAGGCAAACTTTGCAAAAAGGGGTATTATGAAATCCGGCATGATGTCTGGTGAAGCCGTACGGAGGACGGGTCTGAGCACGATGCGCCTAATGTTGTTGTGTTGGGAGTTTGGTCGTGGAGGGTCTTCAGATCAATCTCCCTTTGGCGCAGCATCGTTAGTCGTGTTGTTGGGTTTAACCCTTAACTGGTATGATGGGTCCCGCGCGGCCCCCACGCCTGACAATTTCTTTGTTTTCTGCCAAACTAAGCATCGCCTGCAGCCGCCATTTTAAGTATTCTCATTACGTCGCCAGTCGCGGCGGTTGCCTGACATTCGGCGCTGCATCACTTAACGGAACGCAGGTATGCACACGTTGGGGTCCACGCGGCCCCCACAATACCAGTTACGGTAGTGTTTTTTTTTTTTACGGTAGTTCATTTATTTTGTTATTTTTTTACAGTTATTTTATCAACATGGCGAGGATTCTAAGTGACAAAACAATAGAAGAGATATTGAACGAAGATTCCGATGGCGAATCACTGATTGGTGACATGCCACTAGAACAAAGTAGCGACAGTGAAATTATAATTGGTTGTGAAGATGCAGACAATAATGAGGACATAGATTCTGACATTGAAGCGTCTTCCACAGAGAGTGAAGATGAAAATATTGCAGGCCTTAGTCAATCCAGCTATTATGGTAAAAATAAATATAAATGGTCCAAAAATCCACCAGCACCTTGGTTGTTTATCCACCAGCGAGCTTGATCCATGTTGATTTTTGTGAAATTTTAATTAGAGACTATAAAATGTTTTTAAGCTATTGCATAGCTTCTATCGCGGGCCTTGAGCGCGGGGACCGAATCCAGAAATTCCGTAACGAAAAAACCTCACGCTCCCCATCTTCTAACGTCGTTTCAGTTCGGCAGTCTTCGGCACGGTATGTTTGTGTGCGTGCGACTACATCTTTTGAAAACAATTTATAGATTTTCAAAAAGAGCATGCATATTGCAGGGCGCGAACTCAGTTCTACACACTTGCCATGTTACTGATAGTCGCGATGTGCTAAACTTACGATTAATTTTCTCTCTGAAATAGGTCTTCTATAGAGATATGTCATAGACGTCATCGACGTTGTCATGGCTACCTTAAAAACTTTTCATATAATTAATTATTAAGTACTTTTATTCAAATTAATTTAGTAGTGTTTTTATAAAATAGCTTTTTTTTAACGGAAAAGCTAAGATGAATGTCACGCTAATTTTTCATTGGACTTTTAAATATTATTTATAGTGTTGTTTACTAAATAAAAGCGCGTGATTTTATAGAGTAAAAAGTGCTCAAGCGGCCGTTTTTTCAATTGTTGCAAGAATTCAAAAGACTGTCTTTAAATAGTGTTCAGACGAATGCTCAAAGTGTATTAGATTTCATTAGTAATAGAAATGGCATTTCAATAATGACTTTCAACTGCCAAAGTCTAAATAGTCATAAATACGATTTACAAGATTCAGTTACGAGACAAACAAATGTGTTACTTCTTACCGAAACTTGCATGATGCATGATAATCCAATTAAAATACCTAATTTTAATTGTATTGTTCAGTTCAAACGAGATACTGTGTCAAAAGGTGGGGTAGCTATTTACCAAAATAAAAATGATATTACTAATATTATGACTCCGAATATTGAAATAAATATTGTACACGTTAGCGATGTTAATGTTAGGCGCTCAGTTGTTGGAGATATTTGTGCGTGCTTATGCAAACTTAGAAATGGCCTACAAATAGTTATGGTAGTAATTTACATTTCTCCGAATCCAAAATTGGACGAGGTAGAGCATTTTATTCATCGCACTTTACTGGAGTACACTGAAGAAGGCTCGAAAATACTTGGTACAAATGGTAATAAATTTCTACTTATCTTGGCTGGCGATTTCAACATTAACTTCGTTGATAAAAAAATCAGAGCGGTTGACAACTTTTCTATCAAAAACATTGAATTTGAAAATGAATAATGATCCACAAGAGTCCACAACAAAATATGGGACCACCATTGACGCGGTATTTTTTCTAGGTATTTAGAGGATATTAAGTCGCAAACTTATGTTTCTTATTTCAGTTATCATAAACCTATAGTTTCAATGATAAATATTCCTGAATAACCAACAGCTACTGTAAGGTAATAAAACCCACATGTATTGTAAAATAATAAAAATATTTTAAATAATATTAACTTTTTATTTATATAATAAAAGAAAAATTTGTTTTCTTATCGGTCACCACGCTCAAAAAGTGTAACTTGAATTAATATCAAAGAAAAAGAAATACTGCATAAATAAAATAAATAAATAATTATAATTGCATAAATTGATACAAAATGCTATGCAATAGCTTTACCGCGGCAGTCCCCGAGTGCCACACGTCTTTTTTTTTTTAAGTTCCTTTAACATAGATTAAGTAAAACATTATTCGTTTTTATTATAACTTGCCAAAAAGAAATTTTCATACTTTTGTTTGTAACGTAAAAAAAAATATCAAAAACTTGTTACTATTGTGCTATCTTTTATTGTATCTAAGTTAGAAGATTTATATAATTAAAAACAAATTGGTAACATTAAACAAGCCTATTATTTATCATTTAAAAGCAATTATTTAAGTAAACAGTTAAAACTTGCTTGCTAGAAGCAATAATTCTAGGGGGGCTGCGCGGCCCCCACGTTTCCAGTTATGTATGTCAAATTTACGATACCAGTTAAGGGTCATTGCATCACCTCGCTCAACTGCCGTCTTTCTTCCTATTCGCTCAGTTTTTCTGTGTGATTAGGCTCTTAATAAACTAGCGCGCTTTACCATCAACGATCGCATTACTGTTTACCACCAGGCGGGATTGCGGTCAAGCGCTTGTTTATAATTATTTAAAAAAAAGACAAAAAAGCGTGGGACTGAGCTGCTCGCTCTGTTAAGCATTGTTATTAAGCAATATACGTAATTATAACGCAAATTATTGTAAGCAGTTTCATTTTTAATGTGTGGACTTGAAAAAAGACGATGATCCCTGAGTTTATTTCGTCTATTTCTTCTCAGAGGTAGTCAGTTAGGAAATGCCGGCTTCATCTAGTTTAAAAAAAAAAAAAACCATGACGTTTAAAAGTGATCGGTGATTCTACTTGCTTAATAAACGATTTCATTTCGTTTCAGTGCCGACGGCGGTGTTTTCGTCTAACTACAATTGAAATGTCTTCAAGCCTAGAGTGAATAGGCTCTTAATAAAATAGCGCGCTTTACCATCAACGGTTGCATCACTGCTTACCATCAGGCGGGATTACAGTCAAGTACTAGTTTAGAGGTATAGTATGCACTCTTATAACTATGATACGCTTAACTTGGATGGCGTCTCCTTAGCTGATGCTTTCTTCTAGGTACTACAAAATCCTTCCCTTACCTGGTTGTCATAGTTGCAAAGATAAACCAAACAATTGGAGTGCTAATCTGTAGAAACATTTGTAAACAAACAAATTATTCACAGAAAATAATTTGATTCTTCTACTAATTTACAACACGTCAATAATCTTATAATCTAAGCTCCCATTTCCGCCTCCCTTGGATTAATGCATATTTCGAACTAAATTATTGTCTTATCTTGCATACTTCCAATATTCGTCAACTGCAGATAAAGTAGTGTTTTTGTTATCAGAAAAAAGTTATATAAACTTTGGCAGTCCACACGGAGCTCACTCGCGTGTATGGACCTGCTGTAGATATGAAGCTACTTGTGCTTGCGACAGTTTTCGTTTTAGCCTACGCTAAACATGAACAATATATAGGGTGAGTAAAAAAAAATGTATTTCGTTTTTAACCGACTTCAAAAAAAGGATGTTATCAATTCGACCCGCATATGTATAATACTAGCTTTCCGCCTACGGCTTCGCCCACGTGGAATTCGGTTATAAAGCGCTTTTTAGTTTCCCCTCGGAAACAACAAATTTTTCCGGGATAAAAAGTACCTTATTATTTAATCCGGACTTCTAACTTTACGTCTCAAAAATTTCAAAGCAATCGGTTCAGTAGTTACGGCGTGAAAGCGGAACAAACAAACAAACAAACTCACTTTCCCATTTATAATATTAGTATGAATTCCAGAACCGCCCAGTTTTTGTATATATTGTCTATATCAGCGTCTGAACAAATTTGCCAAATTTAAAAAGTGTATGTATGTATGTTTTTATATTTGTGCGCGCATATTTCCGGAGCCTAAAAAAATATTATTAATAAAAAAAAAAAAAAATTTAAATAAAAATCGTTAGATATATACAGCGTTATTTTTTCTTTATAACAAACTTGAATATAGTTTGTTCAGAATAAGCAACTGAATCGATTCCAATCATTATTACATTGTATTACATTTTTTTCAAAATATATTTAAAAAATCTTGTAGTGTCGTTACCGAGCGCACATTACAGTTCAAAGCCTAGGGCTCCCACCGCGCTGTGCCGCTGCAGGCAAGAGCAGGCGAGCGCCGCATTGACCATATTTTTATAGGGACAAATAGGTAACATAACAAGCTCATAACTTTGTGATTTTTCATGACATCTATTTGAAATATTGTACATAAATTCTTTACAGAAAAATATTGGACACGTGTTTCGGGTTTCGTATATAAAAAAACAACCGACTTCCAAAAATCACTACAAAGTGAAAAATAACTAATTTCGGTAGTCGGTGTCTTTGGTTTTTGTATATGTTTGTTTTTGACACCGACTTCCGAAATTAGTTATTTTTCACTTTGTAGTGTTTTTTGGAAGTCGGTTGTTTTTTTTTGTAAAAAAGTTTTTTTTTTACACTTTTTAGTTGTGAAAAGTATTGTTCAGCTGTATCCGGTTAGACTGGATGCTGACGCTAATATACTTAATGAAAAAATTTACAAACGCACTGGTTGCCCCTACGATTTTTGAAAGTTCCCCTTGATTTCTCTGGCCTTCCACCATCAAACCCTGATGTCCTTATCATGGGACCACCTTGGGAATGTCTTCTATACAACAAAAAAAAAAAAAATTGAAATCCGTCTATAATTGACGAAAATATCGGTGAACC
Source organism: Sesamia inferens (assembly GCA_037179545.1). NCBI lineage: Eukaryota > Metazoa > Arthropoda > Insecta > Lepidoptera > Noctuidae > Sesamia > Sesamia inferens. Next base: position 4,941,191 of record CM073935.1, on the reverse strand, counting down.
TATATATAAAAAAAATATTATACATACAGATGAATTGAGAACCTCCTCCTTTTTTGAAGTCGGTTAAAAATACCGTTGTATGATAGTAAGGGGTTGTCTACATATTATAGATTTCATTTCATTATTATCATTTAAATCATCATCATCTCAGCGTTAATCCTAGTCGCGTCCGAAGCTTTTTCAGCTTTGGAGTCTGGGATCCGATTTACCTAGACAGGACTGTTGATTTTGACAAAACTTTGCTATTTCCCTTGAAAAGGCTGCCGTCTGATCTCCACAACCTGAAAGCGATACCGAAGCATTGCAGTTAGACAAATTGTTAGACTTTTGAGGGCGTCAAAAATTGGGTGTCACTTACAGAAGTCATATTAATCATGTTAAGTAGGTAGTAAGTTTTTATTTATTCTTACTTTTCAAATCCTTTTGATTAGATATTTGCATTACTAAAGGCGAATTATTACATTTTTTTTACCTTTGCTTAACACTAGTATATTTTCCATGCGTTCACAAACATATATTCACGACACAAACAGCCAGACCCGGAATATTTGTTCCGTGCGGGAATCAAACCCTCGACACGCAGCGCACCAGTCAGTAGCTTAACCGTACTGTGTTTTATATCTATAGCAGAACGTTAGAATCCTTTCCCTCTTTCCACGTATCCAGGTATACTGCAACTGTGGGCCAATTTTTAAAGAGTCCTGTTCATCCCTCCTTCGTCTTCTGGCTCTGCCGTGTGATCGTTTCCTGCCATTTGGGATCCCATAACTAATAAATTCTTCGTTTACAGTGCTCTCGACTACGACGATAAGGTTATTCAAGACTAGACCAGATCAATTACTAGGAATGGAGCCAAATCTATGCCTTACAATAACTATCAGCGATTGGACGTGGTAAGTGATCATCTTTATATACCAAAACCTCTTAGATAAATCAAATCAAAAGTTTTTACTAAAATTATGCTGAGAATCAGCACTTTTTGAACTTCAATGTTACATAAGACAGACCCCAAAACGCTTCGCCACTTCCTGGTTTTTTTGTTGGAAAAAGAAGTAGTGGAACAAACTACCCAGCCGCACAGCTGTCTGTTCATTTTCAAAAACACATGACTTTATATAGTACTATGTAAAGTAACTGAAACAAGAAAACACTAGACATTAAATCAAATTAATTACCTTATGCCAGTTAGCCACGTCTATATACCAGAAAAAAATCATTAAAATTGGAAAACAAAAATAGTCAATTAAAGTCATCAGTGACCAAAGTTCCTCGGAAAGCACGTTACTCGTTGGTTTCGGCGACCATTCGTAAGTCTTTCTTTCACTGGCTTTACGGGTTGTCTGAATCCCGAATGATTCACAAACAGGGCTACCATGGGGTAAGTAGTAGCTAGTCACCGGATTGCGGAGGTGAAATAGGCTGTCACTGAGGTTAGACAGAAAACGACACAAGTTGAAGTCGGTACGAGTCCGGCATTCAACAGAATATCTCATCAGTGATACCGCCTGGGCGTCCATGAGAGTTTCCCACTCCTGCCAAAACAAAACAAAAAAAGTATAGTAATCCTTTTAACATGCTCAATTACCTATGGTTGGTAAAAATCTTAATGGGAAAATACATAATGATGATTGATGTTGATTACCTCGGTACTCTGTTGTAATTAACTAATCACATTTGAAACTCCAATCTGATGCAAGTAGATAAAGAAATCATCAAGTATGCATCGTGCATCTTTATCATTATTATCTGCGAAATCACCAGGTTTAAAAAGTCAGACATACACGGTACAAGTGTTGTATTAACTTAAAATTTCAGTGAAAATCGATCAATAAATCTTGAAAATTTCATTGGATTGTGGATTGGGTCAATCAAAACATTACCCTAATTGCGTTTTGCACTATTAGTATCAATGGGAAACATTGTGAAGTACATTTCTAGTCTATTACTAGATATGTTCCAAAAAAAACGTTTGTTCAACAACGTTAATGATGCAATGTATGTTGTTGAACTGTCAAAATGAAATCTGATGCTGATGGTTTTCTTAATTTCCTTTAATAGATAATTAGTAGTAAAGAAAACTTTAATTCACTTAGAACTTTTCTAAAAGCAACGCATCGAAAAATAACTTTAGTCCTTCACAGTAATGCTCAGTTTAAGCCACCACTTCAAACATTACTATTTTTTCAATAGTCCTAGTAAATATCTGTTTAATTTAAAGTAACATCAATAATTTAAAACATCTAAAAATTGCTGCTACTTTTTACCCTTGCGTCAATTAACTTTCACATCAGTTGTACCCTAGGTTCGTCCTTTTCTAGCTACACTATCTTTCACACAGTATTGACAGCACTTCAAGGTACGACAATCTGTCGGATTTCTTTATTACATTTTGAACTTTAACTCTAAAGCTTTAAGGCTTAAGGTTGATTGGGAATATCTGACAGTTTCGAGTACCTTGACCTGCTGCCGTTCGTACATCCATCGTTTTTTTGTTTGTACGATTATATTCACGGTCATCGACTATACGGCGTTGTTCATAAAAATGTTGCATTTTCCAGATCTATGCCTACATGGATGATATCGCTGCTAGGTTTCCTCAGGCCACATTGGTAACACCAGCAAACTTCTTCGAAAGACGGCCCATCAGATACCTTAAAATCTCAACCACTAACTTCGAAGATAGTAGCAAACCAGTCATTATCATCGATGGTGGTATCCACGCTAGGGAATGGATCTCTCCCCCAACCGCCACTTAGGCCATCAGGAAGCTGACTGAGGATGTCACTGAACCTGATCTTCTAAGTAACATTGATTGGATCCTCATGCCTGTCAATCCTGACGGCTATGACTTCACTTTCGACAACGTAAGTATATTTATTTGTTTATACATACACTTTTCTTAGCATACATTTAAGTATATATGTCTCAGCCTATTCGCTGCGCCAAATGTTGTTGTGTCGGTCGTGTAGAGTCTCCAGACCAATCTCCCACAAGCGCACCATCATTGGTCGTTTTGTTGGATTTAACATTGCATCACCTCGCTCCATTGCCGTATTCACTCAGTTTTTTGAGTGAATAGGCGGCTCTTAATAAACTAGCGCACTTTACCATAACGATTGCATCACCGCTTACCATCAGGCGGAATTGCGGTCAAGCGCTAGTTTAAAAAAAAAGTACTACTTCCAAAGGTCAGGTGGTTGACATAAGACCTGCTAAGTAATAACATAAAACAATTTTCCTTTCTTGGCTCGTTTTTGGCGTAAGACCCGCTCCACGGACAAAAACGCCCTCAGTGGTTTTTGCCCTGGAGTCGATGGAAACAGAAACTTTGACTTCTTTTGGAACACCGTTGGTACCAGCAACAGTACTTGTTTCGACATTTACGCTGGAAACCGTGCCTTCTCCTAGATCGAGACGAGGGTCTTTCGGGATATACTTCAAGAGCATCTTGCCCGCACTGTCTTATATATCACCATGCATAGCTTTGGTAGCATGATACTCAATATTCAATACCTTTATTGTTTTCCACATGTATTCTTAGACGGTAATACTTAAAATTAGTTCATGTGGACCCTGTCAGGCACAACAAAATAAGTAAAGTTAGGAGAGAGGAAGCACTTTTTTACACTCACATTGCTTGCTAACGGGTGCGTGTGCGTGTGTGTGTGTCCGCGCGAATGTGTGAATGTATATTTAAGTTTGTGTCTTTATATTTCTATCATTGAGGTATTCGTTGACAGAGTAGTAGCATTTATTTATAAGAAATTGTCTAAGTTTTTTTAGAAATATATTTATTTTATCTTCTTTTTTTTGTGCGGGTAGTTTATAGTTTAATAGACATCACGTAGGGACTTGCCAAGTGCATTTTTAAGCGTGAACGTGGCATGTTTAGTTTAAAACGGTGTCTGAGTTGATAGCGTGCCTGGTTGTCATCTCGTTTTGAGTATAGCTCTTGGTGTTTCTGAACAAATTTGCATGATTCTAGAATGTAAATACAAGGAAAAGTTAAGATATTATGTTTCTGAAAGAATGGTTTGCAACTGTCTGTTTGCTCAATGTTTACGAGGATTCTTATCAGTTTCTTTTGCAGGATGAAAAGTGTTTGTACATCTGTACTGTTACCCCAAAGGGTGACGCCATAGTTAAGCCATGCATAAGCGTCAGCGTAGTAGGTGAGGGCGTAAGAGTATTTTGAAATTTTTGAGTGAGTTTTTTGTATGTGTGGTTTCCAGTTTATTTGTGTGTCTATAACTAGTCCGAGTAAGGTAAATTCATTAACGGTTTCTAATTTTGAGTTGTTGAAGGTGAAGTCTAATGTTAATGACGTTTTTTGATAAGGGTAGAAAGTTATTAATTTCATTTTGGGGTAGTTTATTTCAAGATTATGATTGGTCATCCAGTTGCATGTTTTGGTAAGTATGGAGTTAAGAGTTTCATCTATATTTTCACTGTTTTTGCATGATACTAGAATGGATATATCGTCTGCGAATAAGACGCATGGGCTTTCTAAAAAAAAAGTAAAGTAAAAATAGTAAGCACCCTATAACACTCCCTTGAGTAATTGAGGCGTTAATTGCTTTTCTGTTTGATCGAATTTTTTCAATTTCATTATTTGCATGGTTGAAGAATTCTATTTCAACTAACTGTTCCCTATCTTTTAAATATGATTTTAGCCATTCGTGGGCCTTTCCTCATATACCTATTCCGTATATTTTTTTAAGTAATTTACCAAATTGTACCTTGTGGTAGGCTTTTGTCATATCTAGTAATATTCCTATTGCGTATTCTTTATTATTTATGGTCTTAAGGGCTTCTTGCATAAATTTATAGACAGCTAAGGTGGTGAAACGGTTTTTCCGAACCCGTTTTGGCTTTCATTAAAAATATTATATTTTTCTCAAAATGCATAAATGCGGTCAAACGTAGCTTTTTCGAAGATTTTTGACGCAGATGGCAAAAGGGCTATTGGGCGATAGTTGTTTGGGTCGGTTTTTGAGTTTTTTTTTTTTGTGGATTGGTTTGATTATAGATTTTTTTAATAAATCGGGGAAGATCAATTCAATCCTCAAACGATTAATTCAGGAGCAGGTAAAACGATAAGGTCAGTTCGTTAGCGCATTGTCTTAAGAGCATTGGAGGTATATCATCGATCCCGTGGCTGCTTTTATTTTTTAGGTTTTTAATTATTTTGTTTACCTCCCAAGCATCTATTGGGCCGAGAAATATCGTGTTCTCCATGGGATTCAGTACAGAGGTATGTATTCCCAGGTTTTGTACCAGGTAAACTTTCTCCAATGGCCGCAAAGAAATTATTAAAGATGTTGGGTGTTTGTTTAGGTTCGCATAAATAGCGAAATTATATACTTCGCTATTTATATTTAATTTAATATTATTATGCTCTTTTCTACATAAAGTTGATTATTTATTATTACTGCATGTAAGCCTTTCTTCCTTGCCTTTATCATTTCTTCTCGTAATTGTTTTCTTTCCTTCAGTGAATTTTCATCCAGAAACTCAGATAGAGACAAACCTGTTCCTTGGAAGTAGCGGCTATTGTTCTTAATGTATTTAGCCATTCTTTTGCTTATTAATTCTACCACTAGTGGCCGGCAATTTATGTGATTTTTACCTATTCTATACATATTTTCTACATAGCCCACTGGGTCCACTTGCAGAATATCGCGTAATACTTCTATGATTATCGTATGATTATTATATTATAATCTTCGGTCATGTAGGTTAGCTTCAGGCTCTTTGTAGTACTCGGTGAAGCCGTAGATGACTATTTTTTTGAATTGCTTTCCGTACATTTCAATTTTAGGGGATGTAGATAACGATTTTATTTCCGAAATTACTTGCTTTAATTGTTCGTTTTCTTTAATTAAGTTTTCTATCTTTGTGTTAATCGTTTCAATATCTTGTATTCGTTGTTCATTTGTCTTGATAAATTAGCGGTTTTCTTTTCAAAATCTTCCGTAAGTTTCGTAATAGCTTTATTTATTTCAGTTCGTATGATGCTCCGGAAATCGGCTATTATTGACTGATTATTTTCTTTGAGACGCATCATAATTATTTCACATAGGTTTTGTTCAAGTTCAGTGCTGGTGTTTGAGGTACTTTTTTCCTCCGGGTATAATGTATCGCCTAATAAGCTCAGATCTTCAAAAGTTGTCGAATCGTTGTTAGGGTAGGTTTTACGTTGAATCGTTACATTGTTTTCTTCGTCGGGTGTGGTTACTCGTTCAATCTGGCTTTGTGTAGATGTTAGCGGTCGTATGTATTTCGTTTCCTCTTTTTGGCATTTAACATCGGCAATCTTGCATTTCCATACTTTTTTGTGGTTAGGTGTCATCATTTTATTGAAATGGTTTATGGAGATTAGGCGCATTCCAGGTCTTAGTTACTGCTGCATAGTGTACAGGTGAGATACAATTTGTTAAGTATATTTTGGGTACATCCTGCGCAAGTATTTAAATTCGCCATAATGACCAATACCGTAGCACCGGACAGGCAGTCAGTTTTAGACTAAAGACTAACTGGGCTACCACTTCAGTCCAAAACTAAGAGAAAAAAAAGCTCAAAAAAGCCAAAGCTAAGTGGTGCCGTAGCCGGTGGGTAACTCGCAGCAGGAACGTAGGCGTGTAGCTCGGAATAATCGTGAGCGTCGCCTTTGCAGTAATTTGGAGAAGTCCAACTGATTGCAATGAAAAATTTTTTAGGCGCTGTTCACTCTTGCATTTTATTAGTGACAGGTTTGAAAACTCGGAGATAGATATTGCACTCACTAACTTTACACTTTATTTGCAGTTTATCGTTAATATTAACACCAGGGCTACACATAGTTACATAGTTCAGAGTTTTGGCTTTAAACTATCAATCACTTCCATGCATACAACCGTTTGCACTTAAACACAACTTAACAATACACTTTTACGAATATATTCAATTTTCATTCAAATCCTGTACCCATGGGGACATAATGGACAGCTCTCTCAGAACAGTCGTGGTCTTCACACAGTTGGTGTTGACATGGCTGATGCCATACAGAGCCTTTCCTTGCCAAACTTCCCTCGTTATATAGTTGGCAACTCCGCGTTGGTCCTTAACTACGCGGCTGCTGGAGCTTCTGAAGACTGTGCTCATTCTATTGGAATTCCCTTGACCTACACTTATGAGTTGCCTGGTCTTTCTGCTGGTTTAGAAGACTTTAATCTGGTCCCTAGTTTCATTGAGCAGGTGTGTCAGGAGACATGGGCTGGTCTTGTGGTGGGCGCCAGAAGAGCAGCGGACTTGTTTGATAAGTAATTACTGTGAAATGGTTAACCTATTTCCGATACTGATTCTTTTAATTAAAGATAAAATTATTCCTTGTCAGTTTGTTTTTCTTCATATTTTTTTTTATTTATATAATAATTTGTTTTGTCTGTTTGCACGTCACTTAACTTTGATATTCGTTTATGAATAAACACCGTAGTGTTTAAGGGGTTAATTTGTAAACTATGATTAAAGTTAAGTGACTTGCAGCTGTCAAAATGTATGGTTTAAAACAGGAGGATTGTCTTGAGTTAATCAGAGTGATCAACTATTCTTTTCATTTACAAAGTCATTTACAGAATAGAATTGGAAAACACAGCATACCTACAGAAGTAAACATAATAAAATAAAAAGCCTTTTATTTCTTACTGTGTACAAAAAATAATAATTAAACTAAAAAAACATGACTAAATACTAACTGTTTAAAATTATGTTATATTTAAAGCAAAAAAAAGAAGTAAGTTGGAGGTGAAGGCCTCTTCTAGAGAATGCCAAGGATTGTTAAGGTGGGATGTGCCAATTTCAGAGCTTCATTTGTTATTTTATCTAGTCCTGGACTTTTATCAAACTTCGTTTTACTGATTACCTTGGCTACCTCTTGCACGTCTATGTCTTGTATTTTTGATGATATTTCTCTTGTTAAGGTTAGGGTAGATAAGAGTTTGCCCTAACCTTAACAAATAAATCAAAAAATAAGAGTTTTTTGGTCCTATATAAATTTCTATAAAAACTTGTAGCTACCTGAAGTATTTCATTTCTGTTGTGGGTTGTTTTATTTGATGCTTCAAGTCCCTTTATCCACTTTTTATGGGAAGTCAATTCTTTGTCAGCTCTTCTTAAACTTCGAGTCTGTATAACATGTTTTTCAAAAGTTCTTTGACGATGGGCTTGGGGCTTGTAGTCAGCTCTTTTCATCTCGAAATTAACTACTTTGTGTTAGTTGACAACACAGACTCTTTATTTCTGTGTTTTCGAGATTCTTGGGCCGTTTTTTGGCTATTGTTAATTGCAGATATGATTTCATCGTGAATTTGTTGAACTGTGTAGCTCTGTTGACAAGCAATGAGATGTTTTAAATTGACGTGAAGGGACTCCTTATAGGCGAGTATTTTCTTATCATGTTCCAAAGTAATATGTAGTCTACTTCATTTTTTACTAAGCCATTTGGTGATCTCCAAGTCCACCTTTTAGTGGGTTTCTTTTTAAAATAAAATTAAAGAAAAAAAAAACTTTTTAAAAACAAGCTTTTATTATTTGTTTATAAAATGAACTAAAAAGTTAAAAATAAAATGAACTATAAAGTTAATAATAAATTAACTGTAAAAAGAAATATAACACTTTGTAACTTGATTGTAACCTTTAAGGACAAATAAGCGTCTTCGTCTAGGATAAAATAATTCCATATTGTACAAATTTATTTAATTTTAACACTAAAACTTTTCACCATACATAATTATTCAATCTCGTCCCCCCTCTTTATCATAGTCCCCATTTATAAATAAAAGCGTGTTACATTTAATACAACACAACATTTTCCTCAAGCTATCACAATGTAACACGCTTTTATTTATAAATGGGGACTATGATAAAGAGGGGGGACGAGATTGAATAATTATGTATGGTGAAAAGTTTTAGTGTTAAAATTAAACAAATTTGTACAATATGGAATTATTTTATCCTAGACGAAGACGCTTATTTGTCGTTAAAGGTTACAATCAAGTTACATAGTGTTATATTTCTTTTTAGAGTTAATTTATTATTAACTTTATAGTTCATTTTATTTTTAACTTTTTAGTTCATTTTATAAACAAATAATAATAGCTTGTTTTTAAAAAGTTTTTTTTTTCTTTAATTTTATTTTTAACTTTTTAGTACCTCTATTTTTAATTCGATAACGGTCCATCCCCCAGAGGTCCGTTGTAGAGGGATACGGGCTACAATACAACAGGGTTCGCCCTGGTACCCTGAGGCGCAACGTTAGCGGCATGACATGTTTATACACCCTCATACCATTCAGCCCTCAGCACGTGCTCACCTTGGCATTGGGTCATCCATCCAATCAATCATATATAATTAATATGGGACGAAAGCAAGAGACTCGTCAAGCAGGAATCAAACGAGACCAAACTCGATGGGGTTGCGTCGTTTAATAACGGAGTTCCTGTGGCCACCTTCCGGCCCCAACATCAGACCCTGGTTACCATATAGTATCAAAGTACTCGTCAAGACTAATCCAATGAGCCCAAACTCGATGGGATTACGTCGTTTAATTACGGAGTTCCTATGGCCACCTTCCGGCTCCATCATCAGACCCTGGTTACCATATAGTATCAAAGTACTTGTCAAGACGAATCTAATGAGCTCAAACTCCATAGGGTTGCATCATTTAATTACGGAGATCCTGTGGCCACCTTCCGGCCCCAACATCAGACCCTGGTTACCATATAGTATCAAAGTACTCGTCAAGACTAATCCAATGAGCCCAAACTCGATGGGATTGCGTCGTTTAATTACGGAGTTCCTATGGCCACCTTCCAACTCCAACATCAGACCCTGGTTACCACATAGTATCAAAGTACTCGTCAAGACTAATCCAATGAGCTCAAACTCGATAGGGTTGCATCGTTTAATTACGGAGTTCCTATGGCCACCTTCCGGCTCCATCATCAGACCCTGATTACCATATAGTATCAAAGTACTTGTCAAGACGAATCTAATGAGCTCAAACTCGATAGGGTTGCATCATTTAATTACGGAGATCCTGTGGCCACCTTCCGGCCCCAACATCAGACCCTGGTTACCATATAGTATCAAAGTACTCGTCAAGACTAATCCAATGAGCCCAAACTCGATGGGATTGCGTCGTTTAATTACGGAGTTCCTATGGCCACCTTCCAACTGCAACATCAGACCCTGGTTACCATATTGTATCAAAGTACTCGTCAAGACTAATCCAATGAGCTCAAACTCGATAGGGTTGCATCGTTTAATTACGGAGTTCCTATGGCCACCTTCCGGCTCCATCATCAGACCCTGGTTACCATATAGTATCAAAGTACTTGTCAAGACGAATCTAATGAGCTCAAACTCGATAGGGTTGCATCATTTAATTACGGAGTTCCTGTGGCCACCTTCCAGCTCCATCATCAGATCAGCTCTATGTCACAATAACATTGCATTGTCATCCGATTTATACATGCATTCTAAATTTCAGCTCAATCGGAAACCGGGAAGTGGATCAAATTTAAGTTGCAAGATTTGATTACAGAACGACAGACAACGGGACAAGTGAAAGTAAATAAAGGCTTGTAAAAGTGTTTATTATTGCTAAATTATTCTCATAGGCAAATTCTATAAGTCTGGATCCTCTATTATTTCTGCTACAATGACCATACTTTCCCATTACTTAATATTACCATCAATTTTACTAGTTATTACAAGCTTTTATTTACTTTCACTTGTCCCGTTGTCTGTCGTTCTGTAATCAAATCTTGCAACTTAAATTTCATCCACTTCCCGGTTTCCGATTGAGCTGAAATTTGGTATACACGTTTAGTTCGGATGACAATGCATGATTAACTGTATGACGTCATTCTAAATCCAACACGGCGGCGTATCCAATATGGCGGACCAATTATTTTTAATGCACTCCTACAATATGGGTATCAAATAAAACGGCTTGCTAAGAATAACTAGAAAAATAATGTGACGTCATTCTAAATCCAAACTTCATACTGCACTAAAGCTACCTGTGTAAAAAGATGGAAGGATAACCCAGATGCCCATGCTGACGGGAAATTTTCTCAGATTGATGCGGTTACAGTGGAAAGATATAAAATTTCTATTTATTGACAAAATATCAATGGTCCCGTATGAGATGCTTTGCATGATCGACTCTAGAATAAAACAACTTAAGAATAGTGAAGAAATGTTCGGTGGTCTTAATGTGCTCTTGTTCGACGATCTAATGCAACTGCCTCCGGTACGCAGAAACCAAGTATTCGATCAACCAGCAAGAATGGTTCCAGCGACACATTTGTGGCGCTTGTTCTCTTTAATAGAGTTAAAAGAGAACATGAGACAAAAAGGTTGCGACAAGTTTGTGAATATATTGAACGCTTTAAGAGTAGGTGAGCTGACTACCGAACACTTTTCTGATCTTATGCAGAAAGTATCTTCAAATAGCTCTGGAGAGTTCTCGATTGAAAAAGCTCTACGTATTTACCCAACGAATCAGCAGGTCAATAAACATAATTCAACCGTTCCCGAACATTTTAGGAAGAAGAGTACACAAATGTTTAAAATAATAGCACAAGATCAATTAATTGATGGATCAAAAAAGAATGATCAGATTAATATTAATAAAATAATACACACGGACATTAACAAAACAGGAGGTCTTCCAAAAGAACTAGAAATATTTGTTGGTGCTAAAGTTATGTTAAGGTCTAACGTTGACGTTGCTAAGGGACTTGTGAATGGAGCAATAGCGATGTACCATCGGTTCGCGTAGACTTTGGTAACGATGGCATTCACATAATACACCCTAATTCAGTTCAATTTCCTGCTAAATTTAATCACGGCACAGCTGAAAGAAGAATGCTCCCGATTGTCTTGTCTTGGGCTTCAACTGTGCATAAAATGCAGGGAACTACTGTAGATCATGCTGTTATTTACCTAGGCTCCAAATTGGTCGCTGCTGGTCAAGCTTATGTAGCTTTAAGCCGAGTTAGTTCTTTAGTAGATCTTCAAATCGAAGAACTTGACTGCTCCAAGTTGACGTCGAAGAAACCTTGTAATGTTGATGCATTAAAAGAAATGGATGGAATGAGAAACGTTACAAATAACTAACAAGTGATTACATAATTTCAACATTATTGATATTTAAATCAGTATATATTACACATCATGTGAACGAACTGTTGTATCATACATCACTACTCTGTAGTCGAGTAACTAATACCATCTCTATGTATTAGTGTCTATGAATATAGTCTATAGTTTTGTCATTGTAACTTAGGATCTGACCTAGAAGATGTCGATTATAATATAATATAATTCTACAAGTGTAATAAACCAGTCTAATTATCTAAAGTCTTTAATATTTACCAATACAAGAACCATACATGGTGTCAGAAGTAAAGAAAAAGCCCAATACGAAGAAAGAAATTTCATAAAATGCAAAAGTCGGAAAGCGTCGGTGGCGGCCATGACACCGAAGCTACAATGAATAATGGCTTGAAGGCGCTTAAAATATCGTCAGATGCAACAAGCAACAATTGCGAAGCCTGGAGGCGCTGGTGGCAGCGGTTCGAATTATACTTATTGGCAACGGGTTTAGACAAGTCCGGTGAGAAACGCAAGATCGCCATTTTATTACATCACATTGGTGAAAAATGCTTAAATATTTTCAACACATTCAACATAAATATTGGAGAAAGCACATTACATGACGTCAAAGCCAAATTCGACGAATTTTTTCAACCCAGAAAAAATATTACCATGTATCGTTACATGTTTTTCACCACACGTCAACAGAAATCGGAAAGCATCGAGGATTTCTTAACCGATCTCGAAAATAAAAGCCAAGATTGCGAATTTGGAACGCTCAGAGAATCTCTTATCAGAGATATTTTTATCGCCAACTTGAGTTTGGACTTAGCACATGTACGTCAGAGACTGCTGCAGGAACCTGATCTGACATATCAGAGGATGCGAGAGCTGGCTAGGACACTCATCGTCGCACAGCAGGATGCAGACCAAATGGTCAAGAGGTCCACTAGTCAAGAGTCTGAAAAAGTCATGCATCTGCGTCGGAGGAGCCGTGGTCGAGCGGAGCGTCAGCGACGGCGAGCTTCACCAGTCGGTCGGCAGGGATCCAGCGCAGGGAGGTCAAGGTCAAGTCCCAGTCCTGAGAAGCGCTCGAAGACGTGTAGCCGCTGTGGACAACACCACCGCTACAAATGTCCAGCGCAGGGAGCTAAATGCAGGTCATGTAACTCTTATGGTCATTTTGCAAAATTTTGTTACTCAAATAATAAAAAAGTCAGTCATTTAGAGTCTTTTAGTTCAACTAGTAGTCAAGATAATTTTGTTGGAATTTTAAATCGTCATAACTTCAGTCATAGTCATAAGTATAGTCAATATAATTGTCATTTAGAGTCACAAAGTCATCACAAACAAAATCATTACAGACATAGCAGGTTGTCATACACCCAGTCACATCCTAGGTTACAATCAACGGTCAGGTCGCACATAGGCCAGTCGCAGTCAATGTCTAAGAGATCTCATGTAGACTCATCTTGTCATAAAAAATATCCTGTGTCATATTTCTGTGATGAAAGTGGTGATAATGTCATATCTGAGAGGTCTAATAAAAAATACCTCAGTGATGAAAAAAGACAGGTGACTGATAAGTCTAAGAGATCTCCTGAAGACTCTTGTCATATGTCATATCTCAGTGATGAAAACGCTAAACAGTCTGAGAGATTTACAAAAAAGTCAAAAAGTCATAGTCGAGATTCATATCTTAATGATGAGTACAGACACAAGTCTGAAGAATCTCACACAACAAACACTTGTAGAATTATTACAGCAAAGTCAACACATAGTAAACAGGTCAATACAGTCGAGTCAAAACAAAACAAATACTATTCTAAACAGTCATGGAACATAAACATTTTAGTTGGTCATACACAAATTAATTGCATTATTGATTCTGGAGCTGATATCAATATTATGTCAAAGAAAACTTTTCAATCTTTGAAATGTCAAAGTCAAATGTCACTTGAGAAATGTCAAATAAACGTTAGTGGGTTTGGTGGTATATCAATACCCATTATGGGCAAAGTCAATGTAAAATGTAGTTTATCTTTAAATAATAGCACTATTAGTGTAAATATAGTGTTTATAGTCGCAGATTTAGTTTGTCCGAATGTTTTAGGTCTACCAACTTGTGAAAAATTAGGTATAATTCAAAGAGTTTTCTCTGTGTCTCAACAAAATTTTAGTGAACAAATTCTTACACAATACAATGATGTATTTCAGGGTCTTGGATGTCTACCTCAAGTCTGTCGCCTGAAACTCAAACCTGAAGCAGTGCCATGCGTGGATGCTTCGAGAAGAGTACCCTTCGCTTTACTGAACAAACTGCGTGATGAATTGGATCGCATGGAGAAAATGCAGGTCATTGAGCGCTTTAGCTGCAAGCATCTGGAGTGTTGTACGCCGCTTTTAAAAATTCCTTAATAATATAAACAACGTGTAATAACAATAATTATATACCAAAAACGTTAAACAAGTTATAAACATTAAGTGTTAACGTTATCCACGAAAAACTCAAGTGTTTTGGAAAATATTAAACATTTGTGAATAGTGTTAAAAAACTTGTCTACAAACAATAGTAATAAAACAAGCTTAAGTGAAGTAACAGTGCAAAAATAAGTGACTAACAGTGCATAATAAGTGAAAAACTCTAAAATAATCCGTAATCTCCAAGAAAAAATACCATTGGCATGATTCATACCTTATGAGTTTTTATTATTTAAAAAGCTATTCCGCATTAAACAATCACCTATTTCAATCTCACTAGTAATAGTTCAGATAGTGAGGTAACTCAAGCAGTCGACTGTTACGCACATTGTCTTACGTTCAAACCCCGCCGACTGGGTTACTTTTTGTATTTACACAAAATTGTTGACACGATTTATAATTTCTTACAATGAGTGACTTCTTCGGATATATCACTCAACGACGTCAGCGCCATCGCAGACATTCGGACACAAACACAAATGAAGATTTAAATATAACTACCGACTTGAATAATTGTACCAGTAGCAATAGCGTACCAGAAATGTCAGACGAAGAACAATGCGATGAAATTACCCAACTTCAAGCTAAAATTAGAGAATTAACATTGGGATTAGAGGCAGCACACGCAGAAGTGGAAAGTTTAAACTTAGAGAATACACAACTTAAAAAAACCATTGACGAATTAACAAAGAAGAAAAATACCTACAAAAAAATTACAAGTGATATAGTTAGTGAGAACAGTAAATCTCCAGTAACTAACAAGAAAAGTAATCAAAAAACTAAAATTACAAACAACACTCCACAGACAACACCAAAGATTGACAAAACTAAAACTATCTGTTTGCCCACTCAGACTGTTGACAAATCAACACAATATGATACCCACTTAATGACGAGCCTGAAAAGCGATAAAAACTTAGATAAAAAAGAAACAAGGAAAAATATGTGTATTTTAAGCAATAATAAAAGGAATAACATAAGTAATTTAATTGAGAACACTTTTAAAATGTATGATTACTGTCACTATTTATATCCAGGCGGAGATGTTCAACAAATGCTACAGGGCATTAATAATAAAATCAAAAACTTTAGCAAAAATGATTATTGTGTTATCATAATGGGAGAGATGGACTTCATACGGACTGGAAACTATCACGACATTATATATTTAATTAGAGAAACGGTCGGAAAAATCAAGAACACCAACGTAATAATTTGTCTTCCAACCTACAAATATGGCTATCATACATCTATATATAATGCAAGAATAGAAACTTTTAACAATCTCTTGTATCTGGACAACTTAACTCACGAATATGCCTACTTACTGGACTCTAATGCAGATTTAAAATGGGGCTATGATATGTTCTCTGCGCAACAAGGACACGTAAATGGAACAGGGATGAAGAATATTTTCTCCAATCTCCAGAGGATGGTTACTGAAATTGATGCTGACAATGATATAACAATATCTAATTCTTCTTCCTCAGATATTAGGGATTCAGGCATGTTTTTTCTATAATTATCTGATTATCATGCATCAAAACATCGCGGGACTCGTGAACAAGGCGGATCAACTAACACTGCACCTGCAAGAACTAGCCAAACAAAGAAATTGTGTAGACATAATTTGCGTCACGGAACACTTTATGGAGCGAGGACACGAGGAGCTCCTTTCAATACCTAATTATAAATTAGCCGCTTCATATACAAGAACTACAAAAAGAGGAGGAGCCGGTATTTTGGAAAAATTCGGTCACCAATATAAAGAACTTACAAATATAGGTAAAATGTCTATTGAAGGCGTTGTCGAAGTTTGCGCAATTGAACTTATACAACATAACATAATCATTATTTGTATATACAGAGTACCTAAGTTAAACAATTTAGAAGTGTTCTATTCAAAATTAAATATTATTTTATCTACATACTGTTACAATTCGAACAAGAATGTAATTCTATGTGGCGATTTCAATATTAATATTTTAAAACAGGATAGAGTATCTCTCGAGTTTATTAGTTTCCTATTGAAGTACAATCTTTCTTTGGAAATTGGTCAACCAACTAGATTGCAAAGCAATACATGCATAGACAATTTTGCACATAATATTTCACGAAGATGTACCCATAATGTTCTTGATTTACATTTGTCGGATCATACAGCACAAACTTTAAAGCTTCCGGTGAAAAAGACATATTTAATTAAAACTTGGAATATAAAAGTTCGTGACTATAGTAGTGAAAACTTATTGAAATTCAAAGACTGTTTGAAATCAATTTCTTTCTCTGATGTCTATCTCAGTAAAGACCCTAATGTAGCATATAACAAGTTTTTCGAACTTTTTCAATTGTTTTATAATTTATGTTTTCCAATTGTTTTAAAAAAAAGAAAACTAATAAAAAAACCAAACTGGCTAACACCTGGTATTAGAAGGTGTAGCCAAATAAAAAGACAGTTGTTATGGCACCATAGATTAAATCCATCTAATGTAAACGTGACTAAACTTCGAAACTATTCAAACAGACTTAAGAAAATAATAAAATTGACCCATTAGCAAAAAATAACTATAAAATAAGAACAGCACATAATAAATCGATGATGACATGGAAAATAATAAATGAAAATAGAAGCAACTCTCCACCAGAGTATATAAAAGAAATAATTAATGACGGAGTTAAATACACTACACCCAAAGACATAGCAAACATGTTCAACGACTACTTCATAAGCCAAGCAGAAAAACTTTCCACTGTTTCTACACATCTGACCACTAACAATAGAATAGATTACTCATCGCACTCGATGTTTTTAGCCCCTATCTTACCACATGACGTAAATAAAATTATAAAAGATTTAAAAAATAAAAATAGTGTAGGTTACGACGATATTTCAACAAAGGTTTTAAAGTATGTTTCCGAAATAATATTACAGCCCCTCAGCTACATAATTAATTTAAGTATTGAATCTGGAACGTACCCTGATAAACTTAAACCTACTATCATAAAACCATTATTTAAAAAGGACGATGAGAGAGACATTAAAAATTACAGGCCAATAGCTCTTATTCCGGTAATATCCAAGATATTCGAAAAATGGATGTATAGATCTATAGAAGCATTCCTCGATAGAAATAAGATACTTGTAAAGGAACAGAAAGGTTTTAGGAAAGACCATTCAATCAATATGGCAATATATGACTTTCTTAATGATATAATTCCTAACATGAATGAAAGAATCCCTATTTCAGCAATATACATGGATATGACAAAGGCATTTGACTTGGTCAACCATGATATACTGCTGAGCAAGTTAAACGCGTATGGGATTAGGGGTAATGTCTTATCACTTATAAATTCCTATCTAAAAAATAGAACACAACACACCGAAATAAGTCGAATTTGTAAATCAAACAAAACAGTTGTAAAATACATATCCAAAGAACGGAAAATATACTATGGTGTGCCCCAAGGCAGTGTGCTAGGGCCTTTGCTATTTCTTCTATATATAAATGACTTTCCTCAAAATATACCCTATCCTATGACATTGTTTGCCGACGACAGTACTATCATTGTTAAACTTGACAAAAATAATAATGACTTTGAAACTAAAATAACTAATGCATTGCAGCAAGCCGTTAGCTGGTTAGAACATAACAACTTAATTATAAATTTAAAGAAAACTAAAATTATGAACTTCCGTCAAAGAGTAACCAATTCGAAATTAAACGTAAGCTTTAATAATGAAAAAATTGAAGAAGTTGAGAATACAATTTTTTTAGGCCTAACTATTGACAATCAACTTAATTGGAAACAACACACTTCAATATTAATTAAAAAAATTAGTAAGTTTGCTTTTGCTTTGTTTAAACTGAAGAAAATAGTAAATCAAACTGCGGCAGTAACTGCATACTATGGATATGTCGATTCACTACTGCGCTACGGAGTCATGTTTTGGGGTAATTCCTGCAATAAAGATATGGTGTTCAAATCACAAAAAAGATGCATCAGGGCTATTACTGGTATAAAAATAACCGACAGCTGTAAGCCTTATTTTGTTTTGTTAAAAATAATGACTTTGCCTTGTTTGTATATATTTGAGACTGCTATATTTGTTAAAAAGAACATTCATCTATTTAGAAAAGCATCTGAAAGTCGCTATAAAATGATCAGAGAAAAACACAGACATGAACTATGCGGTAGACCTTCAAAGACCGCCTTGATGGACAAAAGCATACTTTGTATGGCCCCAAAAATATTTAATAAATTACCAAATGGGATTAAGGACCTAAAAAATATTATTCAATTTAAAAACAAATTAAGACGTCTATTATTGGAGAAATGCTATTATACAATTCAGGAGTTTCTTAATGATAAATTGTAAATTATTTGACATTGATACTCATTTAATTTTGACATTATACTATTCCTTTGACATAATTAACTTGACATTGCCACCTATTTAATTCAGAAATTGTATTATATAAGTTATTTAACATCTATTTAATTTTGACATTGCACTGTATTTTGACATTGTAAGTTATTTGACATTAATATTTATAAACATTTGACATAGCATTATATTCCAAATTCATTACATTATTCATCATTTTAATATAAGTATTGATAATCCTTTTTATGATTTTAAGTTCTGTTAAATAGTGTATGCCTTTATGGTAGATTTTTCGAGGAACTGATGTATTAGATATTAAGATCACATTGTAAAATGTACTTACCAAAAATCACACTAATAAATGAATTGGAATTGGAATTGAATTGAATTGGAATTGGAATTGAAAAGGTTTTTAAACCTACAGAATGGGTGAACAGTATAGTGATAACAGTCAAAAGCACGGGTCAGTTACGAATTTGTTTAGATCCTAGAAATTTGAATAAGAATATTATAAGGGAAATTTATCCACTTAAGTCAATGGATGAGATCAGATCTCAGCTGGCAGGAGCTGTTTGTTTTTCTCATTTAGATGCATTTTCAGGATTTTGGATGATGAAACTAGATGAATATAGTTCTGATTTATGTACATTTCAAACACCTTTCGGTAGATATAAATATTTAAGGTTACCTTTTGGTATTAATGCATCGTCTGAAATTTTTCAAAGAGTCATGATGAATTTGTTCGGTGATTTAGAAGGAGTTCTAATATTCATCGATGATATTTTGGTATATGGACCAAACGAGTCAGTACATAATGAGAGAGTACATAAAGTCATGCAACGAGCACGTGAAGTCAATTTAAAGTTCAATAAGTCTAAATGTAAATTTTTAGTTTCAGAAGTCTGTTTTTTAGGGTATGTTTTTAGTAAAGATGGTGCTAGGGTTGATGAAGAGAAAGTAAAAGCAATTGTCAATATGCCCACACCAAAAAATGTCAAGGAATTGCAAAGAATATTAGGTATGATCAATTATTTAGGTCCCTTTATTAGCAATTTGTCACAAAAAACTCAAATTTTAAGAAATCTTTTGAAGAAAGATTCAGTCTGGACTTGGGATGAAAACCATAGTCAATGTCTTAACAGTTTAATCGATGAAATTACAAATACACCAGTTTTAGCTCATTATAATCCCAATGTACCATTAGTCTTGTCAGTCGATTCGTCAAAGTCAGCATTAGGAGCAGTCATTATGCAGAATAATAAACCTATTGCTTATAGTTCAAAAACATTAACTCAAACTCAGTCAAGGTATGCTCAAATTGAGAAAGAATTGTTAGCCATTCAGTTTGGTTGTGAAAAATTTCACCAGTATGTGTACGGTCATAAAGTAACTGTTCATACTGATCATAAACCTTTAGTCTATCTTTTTAAAAAGCCATTACATGATGTACCAGCAAGATTGCAACGTATGATGTTAACTTTACAAAAATATGATTTGGAAGTTATACATGTTCCAGGTAAAGAAATGTTTATATCTGACACTCTGTCTAGAGCAGCATTGAAAGAACATTATATACCTGAGAATGAGTCAGAAATATCTTGTCATGTCAATTTAATGCATTCAAGTCTAGCAGTCACAAAGGAGTACTATACAAAATTGTTACAGAACACTAAGAAAGATGATACTTTGCAATTGTTAAAAAAGTATTATTATGAAGGTTGGCCAAAAAATAAAAATAATGTCAGTCTGTCAATAAAACCATTTTGGAATATACAAGCTGAAATTCATGTAGTCAAAGATTTGTTGTTCAAAGGGTCAAAATTAATAGTACCACAGTCAATGTATAAGGAAATGTTAGGTAAA
The DNA here is from genome assembly GCA_037179545.1 of Sesamia inferens. Classification (NCBI taxonomy): domain Eukaryota; kingdom Metazoa; phylum Arthropoda; class Insecta; order Lepidoptera; family Noctuidae; genus Sesamia; species Sesamia inferens. The sequence goes on along the minus strand of CM073935.1, from coordinate 4,920,313 downwards.
ATTCATGAAGGTCACCAAGGTATAAATAAATGCTTAAAACTGGCTAGGGAGTCTTTGTACTGGCCAAGCATGTCAGCTGATATTAAAAACTTGGTAGAACAATGTTATGTATGTGCACAATTTAAACCTAATAATCCAAAGGAACCACTAAAAAATTTTGAAATAAATAAATATCCATGGCAACAAGTAGGTGTTGATTTAATGTATTTTGATAACCTCACTTATTTAATTGTCACAGATTATTATTCTAAATTTATAGAAATAGCTTTGTTAAATAAAAACAGTACAGCAAAGAATGTAATAACACATTTAAAGTCCATTTTTGCTCGTCATGGAATACCTTTATCTTTAGTGTCTGATGGTGTGTGTGTTACATTTAATACAACACAACATTTTCCTCAAGATATCACAATGTAACACGCTTTTATTTATAAATGGGGACTATGATAAAGAGGGGGAACGAGATTGAATAATTATGTATGGTGAAAAGTTTTAGTGTTAAAATTAAATAAATTTGTACAATATGGAATTATTTTGTCCTAGACGAAGACGCTTATTTGTCGTTAAAGGTTACAATCAAGTTACAAAGTGTTATATTTCTATTTAGAGTTAATTTATTTTTAACTTTTTAGTTCATTTTATAAACAAATAATAAAAGCTTGTTTTTAAAAAGGTTTTTTTCTTTAATTTTATTTTTGGTTGGTCAATTTTAGCATTGAAGTCTCCCTTTACTATAATATTTTAGAAGTAAACATATAATAAGTAGTTAAAATCTTTGTGATTAATGAAGAAATGAGTACATAGTACAAAACGAAGCTAAAGAAAACATTATAAACATTGATAAAATTCTATCGACACCACTAAAGATCCCAGTGAACGCGAATAGAATACTCAGAATTGTAAATTGATCCCCGCGCTGGTTTCACTTCAGACCATGCACACAGTCTTTCATATAAGTCCATATGTTAGTAAGTAGAGACAAATAGCTACCTATGTTAGTAGAACCGGACCTAGTACCGGTTTATATAGCGTTGGAAGGCCTTTTTTTTATTCCGGGGTCGAAAATCCTTCAAAAAGTGCTGATTGTCAGCCTTCTCTTCTTGTTCTTCTTTAGCCTATGGATGTCCACTGCTGGACAAAGGCCTCCCCCAAGGCTTTCCACGCTGACCGGTCTTGTGCTGCCCGCATCCATCGGCTTCCCGCGACCTTCACCAGGTCATCGGTCCACCTTGCTGGGGGCCTCCCTACGCTGCGTCTTCCAGTACGTGGCTGCCACTCCAGAACCTTACTGCCCCATCGGCCATCGGTTCTACGAGCAATGTGCCCTGCCCACTGCCACTTAAGTTTAGCGACTTGCAGAGCTATGTCGGTGACTTTGGTTCTTCTACGGATCTCCTCATTGCCACTCCTCATTGTCAGCTTAATATGGATAAATGACTTTGATTTTGAACCCTGGCTCCTAAAACACAGGCTTTTGTCCTAGTTTAGGAGGCATCAGTAAGCCTTTTAAAATGATTCTCTGTACCTACAATAGATGTGTTGAGTACGGAGAGTAAGGACGGTGACATGCGTCAATCAAACAAGCTAGTCTGTTGCACACTGTTTAATATAATAAGAACTACCCGGCGTGCGGGCAGGGGCGGGGCGCAGCCCGCTTACCCACTTAACATACGTAACATCCCTCCCCCTTAAGCTAGGCTATACTCTTATCCTAATTGTCTAAGTTTACTCTTAATCCTACTCTTAATCTATGGCTGTACCGTTTGTTCATCATCATCCCCGTCGTCACCACTGACGGTTTGAGTCGGAGTTGAGAAGATAGGACTGATTTCCCGCCGCCTGTTTGTTACCGTAACGCGCGGTGGTGTCGCCGGAGTTCCCTGTTCAGGATCGGTTACCGACTCTCCTCTCTCTCCTGGCTGCGTGACGGTCTCAGGGTGATTGCCGATGTGCGACGCTAAGTCGGGTACCACGTCTGGGTCCCAGTCCTGGTCAACCTCTGTTGGTGATGATAGTCTTGATCTTATTTGATCAATGTGCCTCGTGACCTCGCATCCTAATTGTGGCACATATACATTATACATTGTTTTGCCAATCTTTTTTTTTATTATTCCTTTTATCCAACTGTTTTTTTTATTATTTGTATTATTTATTATCCAAATGTTTTCGTTTTCACTGAAGTCCTTTCTGTGTCTTCCACGGTAGTACTTAGCCTGTAAGGACTGATTGCGTGCGACGGTCTGAGTTAGGTCCGTGGGCGACGGTGACAACGTGGCCGGATTCAAAAGATCAAGGCGCGCGCGCAATGTACGACCGAACACTAACTCCGCGGGTGTTTTGTCAGTGGTGCTATTTTTAGAGTTCCTGTAATCGAATAAAAATTTAGCAATTTTCCCTTGAATATTTTTTTTATTGCAACCCTCCAAAATTATAGTCTTTAGCCCCTTTTTAACGATTTTTACGAAACTTTCGGCTTGTCCATTACTAGCCGGATGATATACAGGAGATAAGACATGCTTGATACCGTTCAGCTTACAAAAATCTCTAAATTCCAACGATGTAAAAGATGTACCGTTGTCAGTTATGTCGTTAGCGATAAACCATTGATTTAATCGCAACTTGTAACTATTCCACTCTTGCGACTGGTGGTCGAATGTGGAAAGAACTCCATAAGTTGCTCCCGTAGACATTTTGATAATATGGGTTCGCTCGTCGCCACGTGTTGAGTACGGAGAGTAAGGACGGTGACATGCGTCAATCAAACAAGCTAGTCTGTTGCACACTGTTTAATATAATAAGAACTACCCGGCGTGCGGGCAGGGGCGGGGCGCAGCCCGCTTACCCACTTAACATACGTAACATCCCTCCCCCTTAAGCTAGGCTATACTCTTATCCTAATTGTCTAAGTTTACTCTTAATCCTACTCTTAATCTATGGCTGTACCGTTTGTTCATCATCATCCCATCCTCGTCGCCACGTGTTGAGTACGGAGAGTAAGGACGGTGACATGCGTCAATCAAACAAGCTAGTCTGTTGCACACTGTTTAATATAATAAGAACTACCCGGCGTGCGGGCAGGGGCGGGGCGCAGCCCGCTTACCCACTTAACATACGTAACATCCCTCCCCCTTAAGCTAGGCTATACTCTTATCCTAATTGTCTAAGTTTACTCTTAATCCTACTCTTAATCTATGGCTGTACCGTTTGTTCATCATCATCCCATCCTCGTCGCCACGTGTTGAGTACGGAGAGTAAGGACGGTGACATGCGTCAATCAAACAAGCTAGTCTGTTGCACACTGTTTAATATAATAAGAACTACCCGGCGTGCGGGCAGGGGCGGGGCGCAGCCCGCTTACCCACTTAACATACGTAACATCCCTCCCCCTTAAGCTAGGCTATACTCTTATCCTAATTGTCTAAGTTTACTCTTAATCCTACTCTTAATCTATGGCTGTACCGTTTGTTCATCATCATCCCATCCTCGTCGCCACGTGTTGAGTACGGAGAGTAAGGACGGTGACATGCGTCAATCAAACAAGCTAGTCTGTTGCACACTGTTTAATATAATAAGAACTACCCGGCGTGCGGGCAGGGGCGGGGCGCAGCCCGCTTACCCACTTAACATACGTAACAAGATGTTATTTCTGTGTACTATTGTATGTTATCTGAGTGTACAAATGTTTTTTATTCTGATATATTTTTTTTGTATTTGATTCCAAAAATCCCAAAATCAGAAATCCCTAATTCGCTCGCTAATGTAAATAAGAAGTCTCTCTTTGTACTTTTAACGAATAATCAGAGGAGAGGATGAGGGCTAATCATTTATTTGAAAAGAAAATAAAAAGTACCTATATTACAATAATATAATTAGCTTGCAAAACTCTGAAGTCGTCGTGGGTTATAAATGAGTCCTGAAATACGTCAAATTCCAAGTCACTCCGTATTGTAACAGTTATTTGTGTAAAATTCCCAAATTTGAACAGAACTCATGTAGGTATATTCCATACAATTCTATCCCAACCAAACGGCAACGATGTGAAAGATTTATTTAAATTCATGACCCACGTGTGTTGAAAGTGCAATTGTTTAGGTCAGGACTTGACGTGACGACACGATTGACGCAGTGGTTGAGCGATCGACTGCTGCGCGTTCGATTCTCGCATGCCGCAAATATTTGTGTTGTTCGGGGTCTGGCTGTTTGTGTATGTGACTTCATATGTTTGGGTAAAACTTATTCTATGTACATGTCACAGCCAATAGGTTTATCTAGCCGTTTAGTTAACTGCCGAGCCTTTTATCTAAATGGCGGCCACCCCGTAACGACTTGAAGTCATCATCAACCTTTTTTTATCGTCCCACTGCTAGGTCAGATCTCCTCTCATACAGAGAAGGATTGAGCGTAATCACCACGCTTGCTCATTGCGGGTTGGCGATTTCAGACTTAAAGTACAGGTTTCCTCAAGATGTTTTCCTTCACCTTCAGTCATTGGTGTCCAAGATATACTTAGAAAGTACATATAACTTTAGAAAAGTTACATTCGTACTTGCCTGACCTGGAATCGAACCCGAGCACTCACACTTGAGAGGCTGGTGTTTTAACCACTAGGCCACCACGACATACGACTTGAAGTATATTCAATAAATTATTTTTTGGAACCGTAACCTATCATATGAGAGCCTAATTGGTCGCATTGACTATGCTAGGGTACAAGGGACCAAATGGGTTAGGGCACCCAGATCAAATGGGTTAGGTTAGAGCTGTGGTCAAACGCGTGCGAGCCGAGAGAGCAAAGCGTCTGAGCACTACTTCCAAAACCAGGCGGTAAACGGCGGAGAGGCATGCGAAGAGACTAATTAGTGACCCAGATTTAGCTCATAACGGTCTCCAAAGCCTCGAACACAGACGAAGAGTAGCCAGCCTGTCGGTGTTCTTTAGGATGTATTTTGGAATTGCATGACTTAATCCTCCATCTCCGTTCCATCATGGGACGACCCGTCGTCGTACGGAAAGGATTCATCCTTACGTTGTTGACACCACTACGATCCGGACGAAGCCGTTCGCCTCGTCTTTTATAACGCATACACTGAGGGACTGGAACATTTTGCCAGCGGTGATGTTTCCGTCTGACTACAATGTAAGTGTCGTTAAGGGTAGAGCGAATACCATCTTCATTATCATCGCTTTACCATCAACGATTGCGTCACTGCTTACCATCAGGCGGGATTGCAGTCAAGCACTAGTTTATTATACACATCAAAAGTGTCTAGGGATCAAGCATTTTTATGCGGATTTCTTGAGATTGAGATGTGGCTTTGTAATAAATTTATGATTTTATAAATTTATATGGATCCTTTTTGGTGCATTTCATAATTTGAATCAGGAACTGTGAATCAAATTCGAGTAAAAGATGAAAATCAGCTGTCAATATTTTCCCTATAAAAACATACAACGCATTGAAGGCATTATTAGTGCTACTGTTTCCCTACTACTGATTAAAACCAACGTTATTATGGAGCGGCGACGTCATTTAAGCAGGGAAGAAATGCTCAGAGCCGTGGGAATGATAGAAGCTGGTTCCCGGCAATGTACTGTGGCTTTAGCTCTGAATACAAGTCAGAGTGTTATCAGTCGACTTTGGACACGTTACCGAAGCACTGGTACCGTGGCTGAGCGCCATGGAGGACGGTATCGCTGCACCACACGGAGACAAGACCGATAATACATTCAAATCTTAACTCGAAGAGCTCCAACAATAACCGCCATGATGTTAGCCGTGAGGCTTCATCACTCTTCAGGGAACTTAATTAGCGACCAAACAGTCAGAAACCGCTTGCATGAAGTGAACCTTCATTCCCGAAGACCGCTACGGGTACCACCTATAGCAATGCACAATCGTAGGATTCGATATCAATGGGCTCTTGAACACAGAAATTGGGCAGAAGAACAATGGCGTTTCGTGTGCTTTTCTGATGAGTCTCGTTTTGGTATGAGACCGGATACAAGACGTATACGACACTGGAGAATCCCTGGACGCCAACAGCGATTAAAATCCTGCCAGGAAGTCCATCCTTATAGTGGTGGAACCATCATGGTATGGGCGGGTATTTGGATCGGCGGAAGAACTGAGTTGATTTGGATCAGAGGCAACCTCAACGCTCAAATTTATGCTGAGACGATTGTATCAGACGTCATCGTTCCTCTACAAGTGCAAATCGGTCCCTTATTTCAGTTAATGCATGATAATGCACGACCGCACACCGCAAGAGTTGTAAGACAGACTCTCGCCGCAGCTAACATCAATGTCCTGCCCTGGCCTGCTCAGTCGCCAGACTTGAACCCGATTGAGCATGCATGGGATATGCTACAGAGAAGAGCTCTGCCGAATATGGAGGGTATCCAGTCGCAAGAAGACCTTTTTTTGTTGTTGCAACGAACATGGGCGGCCATTCCACAGCGTGATTTGGATGAACTCATTTTGAGTATGCCAAACCGATGTTCTTGTGTTGTTAGTGTTCGCGGTAGAAACACGGATTATTAATTGTTTAAGTTACCCAATAAAATTTTAGAGAAAACTGTTATTTCAGTCTTTTATTCGAACTTTTGTGTTAGTGGTTCAAATGTCAAATATCCCTTTATTAGGAAAATGGCAAATTTCTTTATTAATGCAAAGGTGACTTGGTTTATCGTTACTGTGACAAACGAAAACACTTTATTTGATGAATCCTTAAAGAAAATTTTAATTAATATCAATCAGGAGAAAAGTTATTGCAAAAATATATGTTGATCCCTAGACACTTTTGATGTGTGTATTATAAAAAAGGCAGTTGGCTGCAATATACACAAGGTGGTCTGGTACGCACTCTTATAGCTATGATGCGCTTAACTTGAATGGTGTTTCCTTAGCTGGTGCTTTCCTTTTAGATACTCCAAAAATATTCCCTTATCTGGATGCCTTCACCGTTGTAAAGGTACTCTACAATTGGAGTGCTAATCTGCAGAAACATTTGTAAAGAAACAAATTATTCACAGAAAATAATTTGATTCTTCTACTAATTTACAATACGTCAATAATCTTACAATCTACGCTCATATTTCCGCGTCCCTTGGATTAACAGTTAAAACGTATTGCTAACTAATTTTATTGTGTTATCTTACATACTTCCAATAATCGTCAATTGAAGATAAAGTAGTGTTTTTGTTATCAGAGAAAATTTATATAAACTTTGGCAGTCCACAGGGAGTTCACTCGGTGTATGGCCCTGCTGCAAATATGAAGCTACTTGTGCTTGCGACAGTTTTCGTTTTAGCCTACGCTAAACATGAACAATATATAGGGTGAGTAAAAAAAATGTTTTTCTTTTTTAACTGACTTCAAAAAAAGGAGCTTATCGATTCGACCCACATGTGTGTGTGTATATTATATATTTCCAGAACTGTCCACTTTTCGTATATGTTAGTCTATATCAGCGTCTGAACTAATGTGCCGAATTTCAAAAGTGTATGTATGTATGTTTTTTTATATTAGTGCGCGCATATTTCCGAAAACTAAAGAAATATTTTTATTAAAAAGGCCCTTGCCATTTATTGCTTCGGATTATATCCGCTGTGAACGGTGCGGTGCGGTATGAGTGCCGCGGTGGGGGCCCTAGGACAAGCTCATAACTTTGTGATATTAGAAACTATTTTTGAAATTTTGTACATAAATTCTTTACAGAAAAATATTGGACACCTGTTTCAGGTTTCGCATATAAAAAAATAACGTTGTGTAGATGATTATACTACATATGATTACATGCTACAGATTTCATTTCATTCTTCTTCAGCCTATAGATGTCCACTGCTGGACAAAGGTCTCCCCCAAGTCTTTCCACGCCGACCGGTGCTGCCCGCATCCATCGGCTTTCTGCGACCTTCACCAGGTCATCGGTCCACCTTGTTGGGGGTTTCCCTACGATGAGTCTTCCAATACGTAGCCTCCCTCCAGAACCTTACTGCCCCATCGGCCATCGGTTCTACGAGTAATGTGCCTTGCCCACTGCCACTTAAGTTTAACGACTCGCAGAGCTGTGTCGGTGACTGTGGTTCTTCTGCGGATCTCCTCATCTCTGATTCGATCACGCAGAGAAATTCCGAGCATAGCTCTTACCATTGCCCTTTGTGTGACTCTGAGCCTTCGTGTGAGCGACCAGGTTTCAGTTCCGTAAGTCATCACTGGCAACACACACTGGTCATAGACTTTAGTCTTGAGACACTGTAGTATCTTGGACGACGAGGAGATGTAGCGTAGCTTCCCGAATGCTGCCCAGCCGAGCTGGATTCGACGAGACGCCTCTTTCTCGAAGTTGGACCTACCAATTTGGACTCTTTGTCCCAGGTATATATCATCATCATCAACCTTTTTTTTTGTCGTCCCACTGCTGGGCACAGGTCTCCTCTCATACAGAGAAGGATTGAGCGTAATCACCACGCTTGCTCAATGCGGGTTGGCGATTTCAGACTTATAAAGTCCAGGTTTCCTCAAGATGTTTTCCTTCACCTTCAGTCAATGCTGTCCAAGATATACTTAGAAAATACATATAACTTTAGAAAATTTACATTGGTACTTGCCTGACCTGGAATCGAACCCGCGCACTCATACTTGAGAGGCTGGTGTTTTAACCACAAGGCCACCACGACAACAACTTCGAGTGCAGAGCAACCAACTAGAATTGGAGTGGGTGCAACATGAGAGTTCGACATGATCTTCGTCTTATCCATGTTCATCTTTAGACCCACTTGTTGGGAAGCTTTGCTGAAGTCATTGAGCATTTTGCCCAAGTCATCTGCAAAACGGAGGTTAGTATTGTACTCGCCGTTGATGTTGATGTCAAAGTCCTTTCCAGTCCAGGAGCTTGAAGACATCTTCCAACGCAGCAGTGCACAATTTGGGAGATATGACATCTCCTACTCTCACTCCACGCTGGAGTTGGATCGGTTTCGAGTCCTGATCCTGGAGACGGACTGACATGGTAGCGTTTTTGTATAAACACTTTATCACCTCAATGTATCGATGGTCAATTTGGCACCGCTGGAGAGACTGTAGCACCGCCCAAGTCTCGATTGAATCGAAGGGCTTCTCATAGTCTACAAACGCCAAGCATAGTGGTTTGTTATACTCTTCGGACTTCTGTATAACTTGCCGCAGCGTATGTATGTGATCTATGGTGCTTAAGCCTTTTCGGAAGCCTGCTTGTTCGGGAGGCTGGAAGTCGTCGAACCTGAAGCGAGATTATTTGTGATGACCCTAGAAAACAGCTTATAGACATGGCTCAGGAGGGATATCGGTCTGCAGTTTTTCAGGAGGGTATTGTCACCTTTTTTGAAAAACAACACCACCACGCTCCTGTGCCACGCCTTAGGCGTTTTGCCTTTAAGAATGACGGAATTAAAGTCAAGATAGACGGAGTTAATCATTTCATTATTATCATTTAAATATTTGAGTAAAATTGTCATGGCTGTCGGTTAGACTGAAAGCTTAAACATAGGTGGTAAAAGGAGGAAGGCAGATGATAATGTCCTTTAAAATAATTCTTTCAAATGTTTGTGTGAATTTCTTAAAACAATTTTTTTTTTTCAAGATGGAAGTCCTATTATTTAGGAGTTACAACCAATGAGCAGGTGAAGGACTTGTATACTCTGCGTGCTAAATTGGACCTGGATTTCTTAAGTCCACCTCACATAGAACGCGAGTCGCTAGTTTTAGTGCAACCTGAACATCATGAAGAATTTATCAACAGCTTGAAAAAATTGGGTGTCACTTACAGAAGTCATGTTAATGATATCAAATCGTAAGTTCTTATTTATTCTTATTTTTTCAAATCCTTTTGTTTAGATATTTGCGTTACTTAAGGCAAATTATACCATTCGTACCACTGCTGGGCACCGGTCTCCTCTCATACAGAGAAGGGACTTTGCTTAACACTAGTAAATTCCTGTATTGTAGGTGTGTCTACAATTACGCACACATTCACGACACAAACAGCCAGACCCGGAAAAACCATTTGTAGTTCATATAAATATTTGTCCCGGGCGGGAATCAATTCCACAACACGCAGTGACTTTCTAATTATCCTGGTGTACTGCAACTGCAGGCTATTTTTTAAAGAGTTCATCCCTTCATCGTCTTCTGGGTCTGCCGCGCAATCGTTTCCTGCCATTTAGGATCTCATCTATACTAATTTATCTAAACTAATATATAAAGCTGAAGAGTTTGTTTGTTTGAACGCGCTAATCTCAGGGACTACTGATCTGATTTGAAAAATTCTTTTTGCGTTGGATAGCCCATTAATCCAAAAAGGTTTTAAGCTATGTATCATCAAGTTGAGACCAATAGGAACGGAGCATAACTAACTCCACGTGAACGAAGACGCTGGCGGCCGCTAGTAACTAATAAATTCTTTGTTTACAGTGCCCTCGACTACGATGATAAGGTTATTCAAGACTGGACCAGATCCATTACTAGGAGTGGAGCCAAATCTATGCCTTACAATAACTATCAGCGATTGGACGTGGTAAGTGATCATCTTTATATCCAAATAATACATAATAATACGAAAACCTCTTAGATAAATCAAATCAAAAGTTATTTACTAAAATTAGGCTACGAATCAGCACTTTTTGAACGTCAATATTACATAAGACAAGCCCCAAAACGCTTCGCCACTTCCTAGTTTTTTTGCTGGGAAAAAGCAGTGGCTGAACAAACTCCTCATCATCCAGCTGTCTGTCGATTTGAAAAAAACAAATGACTTTATACAATACTATGTAATAATAATAATATAATATTCATTCAAAAAACTTTACGGGATAAATTGCATACAGTCTTAAATATAAGCTTAAATCCAAGTCTTACGTGTCGGAACTTGAGTATCCTGTGTTTCAGGCTAAAAGAGCTACAAAACAATTTAAAATTAACAAATAATCAAAAGGATTCTTAACAATACAAATGTGTAAACGATCTGTAAACGTGGGCAAGTTGTCTTATACTATTCTAATATTACCAAAACTTAACTTCTATTTTCTTAATTTACAAGATATTTATTCTAAAAATTGTATAAAAACTCAAAATATAATTATATTAACCAAAACTTGTAAAAATACGAAATATAAACAAAATCACTTTAGCACAATCAATGAAGTCTCTGTATCATCGTAGGACATTTTTTGCAGAGTTTCCTTAACAATTCTCTTACAGTTAACTTGATTTAAACTATAATCGTTTGATTTCGCGTTCAATTTATTGTAGACGAGAGGACCAAAAAATAGGTAAAATTTTGATGTGAAAGCATTTTTGGTATGGTTTTGAGAACAGACTAGATTTTTTGTTCTTTTGTTAGTAAAGTCCGAGCTATATGTTAGATCTGCGTGCTGTTTTAATACAAAAGCCATTATAAGTAACTATCGGACTGTTAGTACTTCACATTCTTTGTGTAGGAGTTTAGTGGGAAAAAAGAATGGTCTAATTATTTTTGGGTCTGCAATGTATCGTAACTAAAAAAACAAATATCAATTTACGAATCCTATTATTCACAGCTTCTATATGATGCTTCAACGAAAGCGTCTCATCTATTATTATTTCAAGTTACTTAACTGTATTTGAAATTTTAATATTAGGACAAACACATTGGTTATTTGTGCTAGGTGTGCCGTTATGAGCATATAATGTTGTGGTAGAGCCAGTTAGTTTTTTGTTGCGTATCGAAAACTTGACGTAATTTGTCTTGTCAGCATTTAAAGTTAGTGAATTATTTTGAAGCCAATTATTAATAACTTTAAATCCGTGTTGCGCAAACTTGTAGACATTTTCATCAGAGTCAGCCGAAAATAAAAGAGCAGTGTCGTCGGCATAACAAACGATATGGCCCTGATCTAAATTTAGATTACAGAGATCGTTTATATATATTAAAAAGAGTGAAGGCCCCAAAATACTTCCTTGCACATCCAATCATTACACATTGCGTAGGTACGTTCTTCTAGATAGCTCTTAAATAGTTTCAGTTGAATTTCCCTGATGCCTATGGCTTTAAGCTTGCGCAACAATATGGGAATAGAAATTGTGTCACAAGCTTTGGCGAGGTCTAGGAATCATACCCTAGTCCCTATATCTAGTTCTTGTGCTAGATCGTGTACAGCATTATCTGTCCAAACTGCCGCTAGAGAGAATAGATTTATTCTCCAAATATTTATAAAGCCTATTGTTTGTAATCTTTTCCAATACTTTAGACATAGAAGGCAGATTCCAGATCTTTTTGTTATCTGCACCAGCCTCTTTAAGCGTAGTGTTATCGTAATTGCGTTTTACTTTATTTAGCAGGTCGTTACAAAAGTTACGATATCGCTTATATGACACTTGCAATATTAAATTATTTGAATTAGCTTTAGCTTTCATATGCAGTTTATCTCTATTTTTCATATAACGTATAATACCAGTCATAATCCATGGTTTTATGTTGTAGGTTTGTTATTTGACCGAGATATGACTATGTTTTTCTGAATTGGGTTGTATCCTAAAAAATAATTCAATGTCCATCAGATAGATTTATAAGAAATATTGAACACGTATTTTTTATTTTTTATTTCATTCAAATACTTAGGAAGACATATTGATTTGAAATGTCACATGACGTCACTCCGTGGTACAAAATATACCACGACGTGACGTAATTAGCCCCCTCCGCAACTTTAATACACTATATCGCAAAAGTTTTTGGTAATTTCGACAAAATAAAAAATACGGGGCCTATTTTTTTTATCTATAAGACGGACTAATTACTTTTTTGATTTTCATACCTTGGATACATCCCTATTGCATGTTGCATTTTTTTAATTAGGTACAACATACAAAACTGCGGATCAGCGGAATTGTAGACTGGGTCAAAATCAACTTTGCATAAGTCTTCTTCAAGTTTATGTAAATTTAATCTAGAGAGACTGTGCGAGAGGCCACCTTAGGTAATTTACAATTAAGAATAAGTAGGGTAGCACTGTGATCGGTTATTGTTGAGTTAGTTACAAGGGTAAGCGCAGGGAAATTGGCCTTGAGCATAATATGATGTAAACAGGAGCCACTTTGATGTGTAGGAAGCGTGTGAGCGAGAAGTAAACTATGGAAAGCGCGAGGTTCAGATATTTCTCAGCCGGAGCCTCTACACTTCCAGGAAGAATGTTGATATTGATATCTCCAGTAATAATTATATTTTTGAAGGATGATAGGTTTTACAAGGTGTCGTTTACAGAGTTAGTGAAATTGTTTACATTCCTGAAAGAGGGAGTCGACATACGGCTAATATCGCAAAGTCTGCTCCGATTTTAACCAACAATCTGCTACAGTCGTATATGTTTGGTTCCATGACAGATGCATTTAAATGATCTCTTGCATAAACTATTACCCGTTGTTCTGATTGGAAGTTGAGTTGCTCTTATACATGCAATATCCCGGAATTTGTGATATGTTGTATTGTTTAGCAAGCCAATATTCAGTTAGGACAATAATGTCACAATTTATGTCTAATCGTTTTAGAAAAATGCTGAAGTTATCGAATTTCTTAAAAACATTGCGAACGTTTTGGGTTAATATAAATAAAATAAAATAAAATCTATTTATTTCAGGCAACCTGCCCATATATTGTTAGCTATAATAGTTATAACTTAATATGGTTATTGGTACTAGTACCTATAACAGTAGAGAAATTGTATGCGGTGTTCAATGTCACAAACTTGCGATTGAGATACAGAGAAATCATCTATGTCACTAATTAGATTATTAATCATATTAAAATATTAATAAAAATATCAATACAGGTCAAGAAGAAACTAAAACAGTGAACACTAGATATTAAATCAAATTAATTACCTACATGCCATTAGCCACGTCAAAGTACCAATAAGACGAAAAATAATTAAAAATGGAAATCTAAGGAAGTAAAAACTAATTACGTCCTCCGTGGCGCAGCGGTCAACACGACTGCCTGCGATTGCCTGCGATGTGGAAGCTCCGGGTTCGATCCCTGGCCAGATCATGATGGAAAACGATCTTTTCCTGATTGACCTGGGTCTTGGATGTTTATCTATATATACTATCGTTGAGTTAATATCCCATAACACAAGTCTCGAACTTACTTTGGGGCTAGCTCAATGTGTGTGATTTGTCCGTATATATTTATTTATTTATTACTCAATGAAAGCTTCCAGACATAAAGGGCATAACCAGCTCACATATGTACGTATTTTAAAAAATAGGCAATTTTATGAACTCATTTAAGCTATCAGTAAGCAAAGTTCCTCGGAATGTATATACTTTACCTCTTTGGTTTCGGCGACCATTCGTAAGTCTTTCTTTCACTGGCTTTACGGGTTGTTTGAATCCCGAATGATTCATAAACAGGGTTACCATGGGGTAAGTAGTAGCCAGTCACAGGATTGCGGAGATCAAATAGGCTGTCACTGAGGTTAGGTAGGCATAAAACCGACACCAATATAGTTGAGAAAAAGCTAGGCAGATAAAGTCCTGTCATCATCATCATTATCCCCATCTAATCCCGGTTGCATCCGCGGGTTTCACGTTGGAGCCCGGGGTCCGTTTTCTTACACATTCGCCTCCAGTTCGCACGATCTCTGGCATCCCGTGGTGTAAGATTGATGGCACACAGATAATAGCTATATCAGATGAAAATAAAGTAATCCAACTCCCGAAATTATAAAACATTTTACAACAGAATATCTCATCAGTGATACCGTCTGGGCGTCCATCAGGATTTACCACTCCTACCAAAACAAAAAATAAAAGATTACTAACCCTTTAGCATGCTTATGTAACTATGGTTGGTAAAAATCGGAAAATCCATAATTATGATTGATTACTTCGGTACTCTGTTGTAATTAACTAATCACATTTGAATATCCAATCTAATAACAGTAGATAAAGAAATCATCAAGTACAACGTGCCTCATTATCATTATCATCTGCGAAATCACTAGGATTAAAAATTCAGACATACGCGGTACAAATATTGTATTAACTTAAGACTTCAGTAAAAACAGTACCCTAATTGTGTTTTGCACTATTAGAATCAATGGGAAACATTGTGAAGTACATTTCTAGTCTATTACTACATGTGTTCGAAAAATACGTTTGTTCAACAACGTTAATAACGTAATGTATGTTGTTGAACTGTCAAAATGAAATCTGATACTGATGGTCTTCTTAATTTTCTTTAGTAGTAAAGAAAATTTTAATTCATTTAGAACTTTTCTAAAAGCAACTCATGGAAAAATAACTTTGCGTCCTTCACACTAATGCTCCACTTCGAACCACCTCAAACATATTACTATGTTTTCAATAGTCCTAGTAATATCTGTTTAACTTAAAGTAACATCAATAATTTAAAACAACTAAAATTTGTTTAAAATTGTTGTGTTTGTTAACAGCACATTAAGTTACGACAATCTGTCAGATTTCTTTATTACATTTTCAACTTTATCTGTAAAGCTTTAAGGCTTAAGGTTGATTGGGAATATCTGACAGTTTCGGGTACCTTGACCTGCTGCCGTTCGTACGTCCATCGAATTTTTTTTCTGTTTGTACGATTATATTCACGGTCATCGATTATACGGCATTGTTCATTAAAAAATGTTGCTTTTTCCAGATCTATGCCTACATGGATGATATCGCTACTAGGTTCCCTCAGGCCACATTGGTAACACCAGCAAACTCCTTCGAAGGACGGCCCATCAGATACCTTAAAATCTCAACCACCAACTTCGAAGATAGTAGGAAACCAGTCATTATAATCGATGGTGGTATCCACGCTAGGGAATGGATCTCTCCCCCAACCGTCACTTGGGCCATCAGGAAGCTGACTGAGGATGTTACTGAGCCTGATCTCCTAAATAACTATGATTGGATCCTCATGCCTGTAGTCAATCCTGACGGCTATGAGTTCAGTTTCGATAACGTAAGTATATTTATTTGTTTATACATACACTTTTCTTAGCATACATTTAAGTATATATGTCTCAGTCTGCTTAACTGCCTAACCTTTTATCAATTACCGGCGGCAGCATTTCAACTAATATTCACAATGTTAGTTGCATCAATGAAATGGGTAATAATCCAAGGTGGTCTCAGTAACTAAACCAGGGCACCCTGACCAAATGCTCGATGGTAGGCCATAACATCGCCTGCCGGCAGAAGTTACCACCCACCAGACAAAGTCTTGTCGCCAAGCGATACGTCGTGTTTCGGCATGATGTCTGATGAAGCCATACGGAGGACGGGTCTGAGAAGTTGTGTTACACACAAATCGCGCCAGACACGATGCGCTAAATGTTGTTGTGTCGGTCGTGGAGAGTCTCCAGATCAATCAGCCTCAAGAGCAGCATCGTTGGTCGTTTCGTTGGGTTTAACATTGCATCACCTCGCTCCATTGTAGTCTTCCTTCCTATTCACTCAGTTTTTTGCGTGAATAGGCTCTTAATAAACTAGCGCGCTTTACCATCAACAACTACCATCACTGTTTCCCATTAGGCAGGATTGTGGTCAAGCGCTAGTTTGTAGTAATTAAAAATAAAGATGTACTACTTCAAAAGGTCAGGGTTGCCATAATAGCTAATTTAAACAGTTGGCTACGACGTAAGACCTGCTAAGTTTAGTCATAACATAAAACAATAGTAATAACATAAAACAATTTTCCTTTCTAGGATCGTTTTTGGCGTAAGACCCGCTCCACGGACACGAACCCCCTCAGTGGTGTTTGCCCTGGAGTCGATGGAAACAGAAACTATGACTTCTATTGGAACACCGTTGGCACTCACAACAGTCCTTGTGTCGACATTTACGCTGGGAACCGCGCCTTCTCCGAGATCGAGACGAGGGTCGTCCGGGATATACTTCAAGAGCATCTTGCTCGCACTGCCTTATACATCACCATGCATAGTTATGGTAGCATGATCCTGTACCCATGGGGACATAATGGACAACTCTCTGAGAACAGTGATGATCTTCACACGGTTGGTGTTGACATGGCTGATGCCATACAGAGTCTTTCCTTGCTAAACTTTCCTCCTTATATAGTTGGCAACTCCGCGTTGGTCCTTAACTATGCGGCTGCTGGAGCTTCTGAAGACTACGCTCATTCTATTGGAATTCCCTTGACCTACACTTATGAGTTGCCTGGTCTTTCTACTGGTTTAGAAGGCTTTAATCTGGACCCTAGTTTTATTGAGCAGGTGTGTCAGGAGACATGGGCTGGTCTTGTTGTGGGCGCCAGAAGTGTCCCCTACTCTTCTAGCGCCTCTTTTACAATTAGTTACTGGAAAATGATTATCCTATTTCCGATACTGATACTTTTAATTAAAAATTAAAATTCTATGTTCGTTTGTTTTTTTTTTTTTTTAATATATGACGGTGGAAACCGTCAGGAATGGAATCGTGGGCGGTATTTCGAGAAAACGTTGAACAATAACTATAGTGTGAAGTTCGATTCTTATTATTTTAACTGTACAGACACTTAAGTCACTTTAATATTAAGGGATTACAATGATAATCTCAGATTAAAACAGAGAGTGACCAACCCACACGATCGAATCTTGAGCAAAGAATGCCCAGCGACAACGGTCGATCGCTATGTCAAAAGCAACTCCAGTCGGTGTTACCATTCGCTCCATGGTGTTACCCGCTCTTAATAAAAATCATAATTTATCCGAATACCGACCGATTAATAGACTTCAAAAATAGTAGAGTAATTTACGGTCAATTGATACTGATACGAGTCACGCGCCGTCATATATAATAACATTGCACATATTTTATAAACAAAAAATATTAAATTACTAGCGGCCGCCCGCGACTTCGTTCGCGTGGAGTTAATTATTTTAACCCCAAAAGAGTTATTATAAAATTGAAGTATCTTACGAGTATAAGATGTAAATCGAAATTAAACGATGTCAAGGACAGTTTTGTTTAAAATAAAAATTAAATATTATAAGTTACTTGGATAAGAATTAATAATTGTTTTTTTATTTGCTCCGCTCCTATTGGTCGCAGCGTGATGTTACATAGTCTTAAACCTTCCTAGATTAATGCTAGTTAGTAGTTCGTGAGATTAGCGCGTTCAAACAAACAAACATACTCTTCAGCTTTATATATTAGTATAGACACATTGCCCGATGGGGATGGGACCGGCATAGGACCGATGCCCGATGGGGCGGACGGGTTCTCGAGTGACGACCACGCACCGGAAAACGTAGCGTGGGTAGGCCCCTGACAAGGTAGACCGACGACCTGGTGAAGGTCGCCAGAAACCGCTGGATGCGGGAGGGGCAGGACCGGTCGTCGTGGAGAGCCTTGGGGGAGGCTTATGTCCAGCAGTGGACGTCTTTCGGCTGAAATGATGATGATGCTGATAGATAGATTATGGGTTTGCCTATACTTCAAGGTTTGAAGGCTAAAATCTTCAACTAGAGCGTCCTACCCGTCATGACTTACGCAGCCGAGACGTGGACACAAACGGTCAGACTAATCCATAAGTTTAAAGCCGCTCAGCGAGCTATGGAGCGGGCTGTGTTGGGCGTCTCTCTGAAGGACTGTATCAAAAATGAGGTGATCTGACAGAGGAGAGAGTCACCGATATAGCTGGGAGGATCAGCAAGCTGAAGTGGCAATGGGCTGGTCACATATGCCGCAGGACCGACAACCATTGGGGTAAACGAGTCCTCGAGTGGAGACCGCGTCTCGGCAAACGTAGCGTAGCGACGCCCTTGGGCGAGATGGAGCGACGACATCAAAAAGGTGGCTGGTAGCAGCTGGCGGAGAACTGCTCAGGATCGAGCTTGTTGACGTGCCATGGAGGAGGCCTATGTCCAGCGTGTGGACGAGTAGAGGCTGATGATAAAGATGAGATTATGGGTTTTAGTACAACTTTAATCGACTCCGTGAAAAATCAAATCACAGTGAAAAATTGGCTAAAGTAAGGTTAGAGGGAAATGCTAATAGTATGTCATTCCAACTCATGTCAACTATGCTACAGTAGATTCCATGCTCACTTTATTTAAGGTTTCCATGAGACGGTTCAAGAATCGCACTGCAGTAGGCGTTATCGAAATCGTAAAAGACGTTATTTTTATAAACTTTAGGGTCATTTTACATTAAGTGAAGTTTCAAATTCAAAATCAAAATAAAAATTCATTTATTCAAATTAGGCTGAGAATCAGCACTTTTAAACGTCAATATTACATACATAAGACAGTCCCCCGAAACGCCCACCCATCGCCATTTTCTAGTGCTTTCGCTGGGAAGGAGAAGTGGCGGAACAGACTCCCCAGCAGCACTGCTCATGTTGCAGCATGGTATATAGCCTAAAGCCTTACTGGATTAATGGGCTATCCAACGCAAAAAGAATTTTTCAAATCGGACTAGTAGTTCCTGAGATTAGCACTTTCAAACAAACTAACTCTTCAGCTTTATATATTAGTATAGATATGCCAGCTAGCTCCACCAAAATACCAGCTCACATATTTATGCAATGTAAAAAAATTAATTATATGAACTCATGTAACGTGACAGTTAGCAAATTCTGGAGAAAGAACACAAACATTCTCCTGAGTTAATCAGAGCGACCAGCTATTCTTATCATTTAAATAGTCGTTTACGGAATAAAATTAAAAAATAAAGCCGACCATACCTACAGAAGTAAACGTACACCCATCTATTCAGAAACGTTGCTTAAAGTTAACTAATGTATAGCGATTGTTTAACCAAAAATTTTTGACGTTTGCACGTCACTTAACTTTAATATTTGTTTATGAATGAACACCATAGTGTTTAAGGGGTTAATTCGTAAACAACGATTAAAGTTAAGTGACATGCAAACGTCAACATTTATGGTTAAACATTCGCTAATCACTAGTTAACTCAAACTCTAATCTTGAGTTAATCAGAGTGACCAGCTATTCTTATCATTTAAATAGTCATTTACAGAATAAAATTTGAAAACACAGCCGACCATACCTACAGAAGTAAACATATAATAAGTAGTTAAAATTTCTGTGATCAATGAAGAAATGAGTGTATAGTACAAAGCGAAACTTAAGAAAATATTATAAACATCGATAAAATTCTATCGACACTAGAGCCACCACTAAAGATCCCAGTGAACGCGAATAGAATACTCAGAATTGGAAATTGATCCCCGCGCTGGCCTCAAACTTTCGCGCCTTCGAGAGCGATGGTAAAATTCCAATTAAACCGCGGAGTTCACATGCACGACGACCCCTTAAGAAATATGCAAATACTCATCATACTTTTGAATACTTAGGACTTCGTAATAGTATTAAGTGGAGGAATATTGATGGACTAATTTGGGTTGGTTCGAGTTAGCTCTTATTATTTTAAAACTTTGGCGCTGTGAAATATGAACAAATAAGTACCATCTGGATTTTTGGCTGTGATATTACTTTAGCTGTATTGAATAATAAGGCAGTTTTAAAATGAAATTATTTTAGGGTAAACCACAAAAGTTATAACTAAACGATCTACGCGGCTTAAAAGACGAGGCGAAACGCTTCGTACGTAGTGGTGTTAACGACGTATTATGGATACTCGCCGTACGACGGGCCGTCCAAGGATAAAACGGAAATGAAAGGATTAATACACAGTATTGCTTTTGTAAAAAATATATAAGTGTAGTTTTGAAATACAATTATTTAAAATGTGTATTTAATT
Source organism: Sesamia inferens (assembly GCA_037179545.1). Classification (NCBI taxonomy): domain Eukaryota; kingdom Metazoa; phylum Arthropoda; class Insecta; order Lepidoptera; family Noctuidae; genus Sesamia; species Sesamia inferens. The sequence goes on along the minus strand of CM073935.1, from coordinate 4,899,552 downwards.
CTATTCCTTTTTCGTAAAGTGAACTTTATTGTATTATAGTTTATTTATTTATTTATTTATTTATCACTCTTACAACTGTCCTTACAGGCCTTAACCTAATGCGACAGTGCAGTTATCCACTAATACTTAAATATACACTAATTTTAAAATATAACTAACAATACTTATTAAAACTCTTGCGAGTTCACTCAAAGAACAAGAAAATATATCCAGTCTTTCATGGATTTCGTTCACCACACGGATTACACAAGTGAGGGGTGCTTTCGCCAGTAGGTTGGGTCTGGCCACAGGCACGTTTAGCAGTTGCGTGCGTCGCCACCTCTACACGTACCAGTCCGGCACTTGAAGCTCTATCTGACTTAGCACTCCTGGGTTATGTGCTACGCCACGCAATAACTTAATTACATATGCAGCAAGACTGCACTCAGAGCTCATTATACCCCACCATACCAAAGTTATTTCTCCATAAACTATTTATTATTTACATATTATTATGTCGGGTTTCAGTATCATGCCTAGTCTCTAATCGCGACTTATACTCAAAGACACCTTAACTTCAGAGATGGGGGTTATAAATTGTTTTTGCGAGGCTGTCTCGCACTTACAACTATAAAGCAGCTGTCAGACCGGCTCTCCTCTACGGCAGCGAGGTATGGGCTGTGAAGAAAAGTCACGTCCAGAAGCTACACACAGCCGAGATGCGAATACTGCGCTGGGCGGGCGGAGTTACGCTTAGAGACAAGGTACGCAATGAATTTGTGAGAGGTACCTTTAAGGTGGCACCATTTGCAGATAAAATCACGGAAGCTAGACTGAGATGGTACGGTCAGGTACAGCGAAGGCCGGACGACCATGTCGTGAAGAAGTGTCTTTCCAAGGCTACAAAGATGATAGGGAGGGGAAGGCCGCCAACTACATGGATGACGAATATCCGCAAGGATATGAAGCAGTTGGGGCTTTCAGAAGATGACTTATACTAGCGGAAAAAGTAGCGCCTCAGAACCAGGAAAGTCGACCCCGTGTAACGGGAAAAGGCGAGGTGAAAGAAAGAAAGAAAGTCTCGCACTTGCCGGTTTTTTTACCGACTTAAAAAAAGGATGGGGTTCTCAAGTCGTCACATTCTTTTATTTTTAAGCTTTAAAACAAAAACAATCAAGTGTTTTTTAATTCTTCTTTTTTAAAATAAGTTAGATTAATTAAAGCAACAAATTCGGAGGTTATCGAGGTGCGAAATTATTTAGCATTGCAAACCCTATCAAACAAACTTCAGGCGTTTTAGCATAATTCACGCACAGGCATAGAAGTTATAAAAGCTTTTGTGCTCTCAGTTTTATTTTGTACGAGTTTGTTTTATTTTTGTTCTTAATATGGTCGTTAAAGAGACTTTTGAAAAGGGTTGTTATCATTATTCTAATGCACATAGTCCAATTAAATTTAAAGTAAAACTGTGGAAATATCTAAATGTTAAGGATGCTATAATACCAGGTCACTCAGAAAGTATTGCGACAAAAAGTTTTTAAGTATGAGAGACTGGCCAGTTATAATTTCTTTAAAAATATGATTCAATATGATATCGTAACTAATAATAGGTACGTTCTAAATTTAAAACTGTCCTCCACGTTTTTTGTGAGCTAATTAAAATTATCGTGGCTCTTTGAATGATTTCAAATGTCGCCTGAAACCAGACGAATCCTACCATAAACTTCAAATGACATTTATGGAAGAAGGCCCTTCTAAAGCGCTCTACATACCAAAGCCAGGCGGCATATGTCGGCATCATTTTGCCGGCGGGCTAGGTTGGCGGCTTCAGTCATTGTAAATGGTAAAACTTTGCCGGCGACATGTCGGCGGCTCGTCATCAGAAACTTATTTGGCATTAAAATACTTGGACGTCACTAAATGCGCTGAAATGTCGCCGGGCAACTGAGCACGTAATACGCTAGCCATCGACAAGCCGCTGTCATGTCGGCGCGCAAAATGCGCGGGCGAATGTTGCCGATATGTTTCTTTCAACATAAGCCGGTTTGTGTCGGCGAGCTGTGCCGCAGGCCGGCTTTGGTGTGTAGTGCGCTTAAGGCAACCGTGTATCGGTGGTATAATGAATTTAAGTGCTGTCGAATTTAAGTCGATCGTATGTGCAGCCTGTGGATCAAGTAAACCCAGAGGGCATACAGCGACCTAGGCGTACAGTACAACAACGCATCCAGGGTGCTCTTGGGGTTTCCGTGACGCTGTAGCGCGTCAGGGATGTTCGCGAAGGCTTCGCTGCGAGCATGGGGAAACTTGCGTTCCATAAGGGCGCGCTTGCGCTCCTCCTCTAATCATCATCATCTCAGCGTTACATAAGTTGCATCTGAAGTTTTTCAGCTTGGAGTCTGGGGTCCGCTTTACTAATCTAACTAGTAAAGGTGAATTAATTAACTATTGGTTTGAATGAGCCTATGGAATCATTCTTTTTTGTTTTTAAATATAATGAATTACTGCGCCGCGGCGTTTCACCCGCGTAGTTTTCGATACGTTTTTTATTTGCTCCGCTCCTATTGTTCGCAGCGTGATATATAGCCTATAACCTTCCTAGATTAATCGGCTATCCAACGCAAAAAGAATTTTGCAATTCGGACCAGTAGTTCCTGAGCTTAGCGCGTTCAAACAAACAAACTCTTCAGCTTTATATATTAGTATAGATGGAATAGTATTATGTACAACATATAGATTATAAACTGGTGCTTGACCGCAATCCCGCTTGATGGTAAGCAGTGATGCAATCGTTGATGGTAAAGCGTGCTAGTTTATTAAGCCTATTCACTCAAAAAAATTAGTGAATAGGAGGGAAGACGGCAGTTGAGCGAGGTGGTGTAATGTTCATGGGAGGAGCAGCGCCGTGTCCTCACAAATGAAGTAGGAGGCGACCTGACGCTGCCGGCAGTAGTGCGGAGGATGGTCGGCAGCTCAGAGTCGTGGGACGCGGTGGTGTCCTTCTGCGAGGACGTGATGTCGCAGAAGGAAGCTGCGGAACGGGAGAGGGAGATATCAACTCCCTTCCCGGGCCGCAGAAGACGCACCGGGCGCCGAGGAAGGGCGGATAACGCCCTCTTCCGCCCCCGATGAATGGGTCCAGGGGCGAGGGACATGGGGAAGTCCCCGCCCCCCCTATTGATGGACCCCGAGGCGAAGGCGCGCGCGAGTGTCGGCGCGCGCCTTTGAGGTGATGCACGGGGTAGTTTAACACACCACTACCCCGTGCAGGAGAGGAGGCCCGGACAGACCGGGCCAGCACGAGGGTGGGGCCGTGGAAGAATTTAGACTCCCGCGGCCCCACGCGCGCTCGTGATAGAAGACACACCGGGGTGGTTTTAGTCAGTAAAAGTCTGACATACCCCGTCGCCCACCCCAGGGCGGCGGGCATCCTATGAGGATTTTCAACCCCGGCAAAAAAAAAAAAAAAAAAGGTGGTGTAATGTTAAATCCAACAACACGACCAACGAATTTGATACAACAACATTTAGTACATCGCACCCGGCACACATCGAAACACAACCGCTCAGACCCGTCCTCCGTACGTCTTCACCAGACATCATGCTGTAACTCGACGAATCGCTTAGCGGCAAGACTTTGTCTGGTGAATCAATTGTGTAACTTCTGCGGGCAGGCGATGTTATGGTCTACCACCGCGTAAACCGTTCTATTCCGCGAGATGTCACATCCCACACTTTCGTAATCTGATGAAATGCCATGTAATCCGACACGACCTGTCTGATATCAGGCGCAGGACCAACAGTTTACCAATCGTACTCTGTGGTTGTTACTCAGCAGAGAAGGAAGGGAAGGATCTCTCGCCGCGGGTTGCTCGAAAGAGACACAGCAGTTTGATAAACACGGGTGATTTGAGCCAGTAAAAGTCTGACACGCCATTCCAGTCCACCCAGAGCGGTCATTTAATGATTTCCTATCCAAAAAATGAGTCTCCCTCCCTGGCTCCTTTATACAAATGCCCAAAGACCAAATATCAGCCGTCACCAGGCAATCAGACTGCACAGACTAGACATAAATAAACAAACAAAGATAATAAGATCGGTAGTAAGAGAAATATTTATCCATTATTATTCTTAGTCTGTCCGAGAAATGGTTGAACAGGCCAATCTTTATGGCCATGGATTTAATAAGGTTTCGCTGTTTGTTTTTGTTATTAGTCTAGCCTATTTTCGGGAATCGAGATCAAGAATATGATTGCCAGCGATTTGAGTTATTCCAAATTGATTTCGTGATTCTTCGAATTCTTTGAAAAGGTCTAGGTACAATAAATTCTGTGGCTCGACCGTCATAATGCTGCAAATAGCCGTCGTCGATGATTTAGGTTCAAATCGTGCCATAAATTTGATTTTTTTTTTTGTAGTTAGTGCTTATTATTCGCGTCTCGTAATACTTGCTGTCAAATATTAGTTCCATGGACGCTCGCGTTGTCTTCATTTTGCCATCAGCTTTAAAGAGGTGATGAGGAATGTTTTATGATTAATTCTAGTTTAGGTTGGACCTATAACCATTCACACGCGAACCGAATTGGTGGCATTAACTAATCCAGAACACCCCGACTATTTAGTCGGGGTGTTCTGGATTAGTTGACTGTTCAACCCATTTGGGTTGGGATAGCTCTGTGTCCAACCACGTGCGAACTGAGATAGTGAAGCGAGGTGTGCCTGAGAACTCCAATTTCCAGGGCCAGGCACTTGACTAAATGGCTATTTTAAACAGTTGGCCGCAACCAACTTCAACGGATTTGATGTCGCGACATCACCATTCAAATAGCCTTTATTAGAAATCCCTCAAACTACGGTTAAACATATATTTCAACTGAATGTAGACAGCGGAAATCTCCAATATGCTTAGCTATTTAGCAAAGGCCTCCCCTAGGTTTTTTCTTTAGTTCATCACTGAGTTTTTCTCCTCCATGTCGCAAGAATATATCTAAAAAGATCACAATTCGCTGAAGCATCACGTATGTGACAGATCCACTTTTTATGGGGGATGGGAAGTCATCAAATGACTTCTTCCGCTCTGGGCGGAGCGCAAGGGCGTGTCAGACTTTTACTGACTAAAACCCACCCATGTTCCTTCACTTGCTTGTGCGCCAGGGTCACAGTTTCTCTTTTGACCAACCCGCAACCCTGAACCAGGCGTCGGTCATCGTGGACTCCGTTACGATGTGCTGACATCTCTTTGAGGCGCGCGTGAAATGCTGAGCTGAGGCCCTTTTAGCATTATAAGCTAAGTTTTATATTTTTATAGTTTTAAGTGTATTTCTTTGTCTGTCAATAAAAACATTTTTCTTTCTTTTTTTGTTCTTACCGGACGGCGAGCTGCCCACTGCAAGCCCGCGCCTACAGTGACCGGGGATGTCACATATCCCTTAAGTTAAATTCTTCAAATGCAAGTTTAAAGGAAATAGGAGATTCAGGAACGTTCTAGGATGTGCTCGAGACCCCGAGACTGTTGAGACTGTTGGTGCTGCGACTGTAGCTGAACTTGACTGCGCTGGCGGGAATAGGTTGGCACGAGATGTCGGCGACTTAAATAACAACGCATTTTATTTGTTATTTTCTTTTTTTTTTTTATTTCTTGCTTCTTTAATATTATACTGCTGGATTCAGAATTTTTGTTTTTGTTTTTTATATGGTATCTCGTAGTTGATCTTGAGGTGTCGTGACTACTTAACCGGACTATTCTGCGGCTGCCTTAAATAAATTTAAAGCCTTCAGCCAGCGGTACTAAAACTAAGCGACTACACGCTAAGGGCACCCCCTGTCGGGTAAGAACCTCGGCTTAGGGCGTCACTAGAGAGGACAGCAAGAGACGGTTTGATGACCACGGCGTTTCTTAGTACTAGCTTTAAGAAGAAACGCCGAAATAAACTCGGAGGTCATTGTTTTGACATTATCATTACTGGCTTAGCTGGGGCGCGGGATGGCCTTCATCAGGGCAAGGGACGGGAAGGGATATTAAGTTGTGGGGCGCGTCGCGGAGGACCTCGACGTCGCTCGAGCGAAATTTAACGTAATCATCATAGCACTAATACAAATGAATTTTGAAATAATCTTTTTTTCTCGCGAATTAATTCCAACTTCCTCGAAATTTGATAATTTTTAAAAAAGTGACAACACCGGTATTATTATGAGCGAATAGCGATGCGACCACGTGACGCGTGCCCTGCCGCCCGTCGCCCGCGGAAGGGTGCTTATCGCACATTTATTAAGTTACCTCTTCTTGCGAAATAATATTTATCTTTTTAGGGGGATATTTTTTTTTAAGTTTATCCCGGTTTTGTATCCATTAGTAGAATCAGTTATCGATACCTCACAACACCTTCACGGGTCGGACAGGGTTTTCTTAACATACTGTATATATATATATACATACAGATGGAGCGAAAGAAGTTTCACTTCAGTCGTGTGGTCATAAGCACACTCGTTTTTTTTTATATAATTACACACAAAAACCAGTAAACAATATCTATTTATGGCCCTAAAATAGCAAAAAACCCTTAACGGCTCTCGTTCAGCTAAAGTTTCGCAGTCATTATCAACCTTTTTTTTATCGTCCCACTGCTGGGCACAGGTCTCCCTTTCATACAGAGAAGGATTGAGCGTACTCACCACGCTTGCTCAATGCGGGTTGGCGATTTCAGACTTAAAGTCCAGGTTTCCTCAAGATGTTTTCCTTCACCTCAGTCATTGGTGTCCAAGATATACTTAGAAAGTACATATAACTTCAGAAAAGTTACATTGGTACTTGCTTGACCTGGTATTGAACCCGCGCACTCATACTTGAGAGGCTGGTGTTTTAACCACTAAGTCACCACGACTTATATATAAGTTTCGCAGTACTTAACCTTATTGCAACCATCTTACATGTAGCACCCCCTAGATGATAATTGAAGCAACAAAACACAGTATTCTTTAGTTCATGGGTATTTACAAGTACTTTTTCTTAGCCTGTAATTTATTCTACCAGCGATTATTTTAATATTGATATAAATACTTAAGTTGAAAAGAAACAACATCTTAGTCCTTTGTTGACAGCGTTAGCTATCACAAGCACTTATTAAATGATATGTATGCACATTGCACAATATTTCAGGCGTCGTCGCTAACAGAGACACTCTCAATGAGAAATTTTAATGAATTTCTACCATCTTTGGACATAAGAAACTATAGAGCTGCTGGATGGGATACAACAAAGATTTTCTTTGAAGGGTTTAAGCAGCATGAGAATTTTATGCTCTTTACTATGTACATATCGCAGCTAACTGGTTTAACTAGCAGTTTAATTAACCACCTCGTCTTTTAATGGCAGCCGTTCAGCCAACGGCCTGGAAGTTTAGGTTGAATTTGTAACAATAACAAAACCAGGGCACTCCGATCAAATGGGTTAACTGTGATCAAGTGTGGGCAAGTCACTGCAAAATTTACTTAAGAAGCTCTCTTACAAAGATATTTATGATATGAGCGTTGCAGTTATCATTTGGAATCAATTGCTTTGGAAAACGAGATGAAAGGCATACCTACATAGACTGTTTTACGTCAAGCTTTGCATGAAAATGAACAAATAAATAAAAATAAATTCATGTGGCCGAAAGAAAAAATATTTTCTTTCAAAAAAAAAAGAATCGGTTCATAAACGACGATGTTATCCTCGAACAAACATAAAACGGTCGAGTAGACAAACCTCCTCCTTTTTGAAGTCGGTTAAAAATGGTTATTTCAGTAGTCCATTTCTAGTGATATCATTTAGATCCTCATTTCCACTCCAAGGAGCACCAGGTAATTAACTAAGATGGATTTTAATGAAAGTTATTATTGGTACCATCTTGCGAACTGCTTGCATTATACCGGCTCGTTTAGTTAGGTGTGCCTCGATTAACTATCCGTTTTGATAGACGTTTATTGGGGACTAGAGGCCGCATGCGACTTCATCCGTGTTTTCTTTATATGCTCCGCTCCTATTGATCGCAGCGTGATATTATATAGCCTAAAGCCTTCCTAGATTAATGGGCTATCTAACCCAAAAATAATTTTTCAAATTGGGCCAGTAGTTTCTGAGATTAGTGCGTTCAAACAAACAAACAAACAATCTCTTCAGTTTTATAAAGGCTGTATCTGACATCGACGCACAAACGAGTACCATGGATCCAGTACATGATTATGAACCCCCCAGTGGTGGAATTTTTGTCGGCTATTTCATGATAAAAAAAAAATATGTAGTTTTTTCCACTTTAGACCGTTCATAATTACTATACTTTTATAACCCAATAAGATTTTAAAGTAAAAATTAATTAATTCGCTAATTAGACAAAAAAGCGCAATGAAAACAAAACTCGAAAAACTATCTTATCAGCTGATTTAATAGAGTTCACATCAGGGATCAACGTCATACGTACAAACCCGCACGGCAGCACGCTTGCAACGTTCAAAGGCCGAGCCGAAACTTTTTTTTAAACATTGTTATTTCTGTAACCGATCATTAACGACATAAATGACTATCATAATTTTAGTGGCATGCGGTCTATTATTTTCGCGAAGTTTGTGTTACGATGTCAGATACACCCTGTATATTAGTATAGAGTATAGATTTCCTGTGTAATAATAATGTTATTGAGTACGGTTTGTATGAAATTTGTAGAAAGAAGTATTTGTGTTTTTTAAAACTAGCCTTTGTCCGCGGCTTCACACGTGTTGGTCTCGGAAAATGTCCCATGGGATATGTGCCGTGATTAGAAATACTTCATGCGTTACCAACTATGTGTGTCTGTATGCCTTTTATCCTAAGACAATTCGGCAGTTTCCCCTCTAGTCAGCAAAATTGACATACAGATAAACGGACAATAATTCTTCGACATTCAATTTGCTTTTTTTTTTTTGGATAGCTAATTATCAAATGACCTTTCTCCACCTGGGCGGAGCGGAAGACTTTTACTGACTAAACCCACCCGTGTTTCCTCACTTGCCTGGGCGCCAGGGCCACGGTTTCTTTCTAAAACAACCCGCAATCCTGACTAGGCATCGTGCCTACGGTGGCCGGAAGTTCGATGTTGTCTCCCGAGCAGGGCGTCTCCTGCGGTGGCTAGTGGCGTGAGGGCGCTGGGATTCCCGCTGCCTCACGCGCTCCGCCTCCTTTGCCAGCGTCATTGCTCCGAAAAGGAGGTGACGGCCTGCCATGCACTTTGGCTCCGAAGGACACGGCAGTTCTCTACCCAATCCGGGTTAATTAATCACCTAGTCTTATAAAGTAACGGCGACCCATCAACAAACGGCCTGAATAATATTCAATAAAATAAATTATTCATTTTGCCTCGTCTTTTATACCGCGTACTTGGAGGGACTGGAACAATTTGCCAGCGGCGGTGTTTCCGTCGGACTACGATTTAAGCGTCTTAAAGACACTTAAATTACTAGGCTAGAGTGAATAGGCTCTTAATAAACTAGTGCGTTTTACCATCAATGACTGCGTCGCTGCTTGCCATCAGGCGGGATTGCGGTCAAGCAATAGTTTATCTATATATATAAAAGAAAGTCGTGTTAGTTACATCATTTATAACTGAAGAACGGCTATACCAATTTGGCTGAAAATTGGTAAGGAGGTAGCTAAGAACTAGGAGAAGGACATAGGATACTTTCTATGCCGCTCCCCGTCGTTCCTGTGGGAATAAATGAGCTTCTTTGTTTCGACTTTTCCCACACTTTTATGCTACCCTGGTACCTTCCACGTCAAAAAAATATGCACAATAAACCTTCTTTCATGTATTATGATTATTTGATAATGATGAATGAATGAGGTTTATTGTCTCGACTTCTCCTACACTTTTGTGCTACCCTGGTACCTTCCACGTCAAAAAATATGCACAATAAACCTTCTTTCGTGTAATTATGATTATTTGATAATGATGAATGTATGAGGTTTATTGTTTCGACTTCTCCTACAGTTTTGTGCTACCCTGTTACCTTGCACGTCCACAAACTATGCACAATAAAACCTCTTTCATGTATTAATTATGGTGATTTGATAATGATGAATGAGTTTTTTATTGTTTCGATTTCTCCTACACTTTTGTGCTACCCTGGTACCTTACACGTCAAAAAATATGCACAATAAACCTTCTTTCATGTATTACGATTATTTGATAATGATGAACGAATGAGGTTTATTGTTTCTACTTCTCCTAAACTTTTGTGCTACCCTGGTACCCTGCACCTCCACAAAGTAGGAAACACGTGTCCAGTATTTTTAAGTTAATAATATTATGTACAAAATTTTTTTGCGAGCGAGCGCGGTGCGTTGACCTCTAGCGTCAGCTGTTGCGCGCGCACAATACTATGATGATGTATCGTAAGCTGCGTGACGCACTCGGTAACTACACTGTAACAATTTCTAAATGTATTTGGGACAAAATATAACATGGTGTCAAAATTATTGGAATCGATTCAGTTGCTTATTCACTATCTATATATATAAAAGAAAGTCGTGTTAGTTACTCCACTGAGTTATAAACTCAAGAACGGCTCCATCGATTTGGCTGAAATTGGAAGGGGGTAGCTAGAAACTAGGAAAAGGACATAGGATACCTTTTATCCCGTTCCCGTCGATCCCATGAGAATGAATTAGCTTCATTGTTTCGACTTCTCCTACACTTTTGTGCTACCCTGGTACCTTGCACGTCCACAAACTATGCACAATAAAACTTCTTTCATGTATTGTTTCGACTTCTCCTACAGTTTTGTGCTACCCTGGTACCTTGCACCTCCACAAAGTAGGAAACACGTGTCCAGTATTTTTAAGTTAATAATATTATGTACAAAATTTCAAAAAGATATAATGAAAAACCACAAAGGTATAATAAGCTTGCTACGTGTATTCTACTTCGTTGTCCCAACATAAATATGGTCAAAGATCCGCGGGCGAGCAAGCGGTGCATTGACCTCTAGCGTCAGCTGTTGCGCGCGCACAATACTATGATGATGTATCGTAAGCTGCGTGACGCACTCGGTAACTACACTGTAACAATTTCTAAATGTATTTGGGACAAAATATAACATGGTGTAAAAATTATTGGAATCGATTCAGTTGCTTATTCACTATTTATATATAACTCAAGAACGGCTGAACCGATTTAGCTGAATATTGGTGGGAGGTAGTTAAGAACCCGTCCCCGTCGTTCCCGTGTGACGTGACATAAGACATGGTCCAACTCATTCAAAATGTAAGTCAGCAATTCATATACCAAAAATGGTATAACAAAAAGCAAATGACAGCTGAGCATATTTAAAAAAAAGTCTAACCGGTTGAAGCAATCGTTTAAAGCAAAGGATATAAATACTCTCTGCTGGTTTAAAGTTTCTAATAAAAAACCACAAAGCCAACTTCAACTTCAAAATTTCTAATATTGTATTGCTGTGCCATTTATCATCAATAAAATATCATGCCGTGACCAAGACCATCAAATCTTTCTCGACAAAGCGGTAATGCAAGAGTAAATCGAAACATTCTGAATGAAAGCACTGAAGAAGAGCAAGAAATTGCACGTGCAGAGCGCCGCCTTACTATGACTCGACTTCGTGCTTCTCACTCACAAGAGCAAAGGGAGGCGGCAGTCCGTGAAACTGTTCCGTTGACAATGCGAAATCGGCGAACAAACCTCAGAGATCATCATCATCATCATCAATTTTTTTATCGTCCCACTGCTGGAGGCAGGTCTCCTCTCATGCAGAGAAGGATTGAGTGTAATCACCACGCTTGCTCAATGCGGGGTGGCGATTTCAGACTTATAAAGTCCAGGTTTCCTCAAGATTTTTTCCTTCACGTTCAGTCATTGGTGTCCTAGATATTATACTTAGAGAGTACATATCACTTTAGAAAAGTTACATCGATACTTGCCTCACCTGGAATCGAACCCGCGCAATCATACAAGAGAGGCTGGTGTTTTAACCACTAGGCCACCACGACATCTCAGAGATCAATAGCTAGATAATTTACGAAGCACAAGTAGAAATTCATTTCTTTCACAAGGTGCTACACTAAATAAATGACAAATAAAAAAATCATGGAATACTTTTTTTTTTTTATTTACAGTGTTCCTAATTTAAAAAGTAATAAATGTGATCATGTGATATTTATTGCCTTTAAGGCGGAACAAAGTTCGCCGGGTCAGCTAGTAATTTATAAAAAAAAATGTTGTAAATGTAACCTATCACAACCCATCCGAATTGATTGCAGTACCTAAGACATGATATAACGATCAAATTTCTTCGTGGTAGGTTATAACATCGCCTCGGTCGTGTTCGGGCATGATGTCTGGTGAAACCGTATGGAGGACGGGTCTGAGCAGTTGTGTGGCAATGTGTGTCGGGATGCGTTAAATATTGTTGTGTCGGAAGTTTGATCTTGTAGGGTCTCCAGATCAATCTCCCTCTGGCGCAGCATCTCTGGTCGTGTTGTTTGGTTTAATATTGCATCACCTCGCTCAACTGCCGTCTTCCTTCCTATTCACTCAGTTTTTTAAGTGAATTGGCTCTTAATAAAGTAGTGCGCTTTACCATCAACGATTGTATCACTGCTTACCATCAGGTGGGATGGCGGTCAAGCACTAGTTTATTATTATAAAAAAAAGATATGTGAAATTAGAACAGCATTCGAGCTGAGAGGGCGAAGAGAAGGATATCCAAAGGTCAGGCGACTGAACTAACGGTTAATTTAACCAGTTAGCTGCGACATATACAACGTTTTATTTTTTGTTTAGGTGAAACCCAAAACATATATATTTTTAAGTAAAGAATCTATGTACAAAATTTCAAAAAGATATCCTGAAAAACCACAAAGTTATGAGCTTGTTATCGTACTTGGTTGTCCCAACAAAAATGTGGTCAATGCACCGTCTGAAACGGCGCGCCGCGGGCGGGCGCTGTCTCTCAGTGCTCCTAGTGCTATGATCTACCGACAGCTCGGTGTGCCAGCGACGGTGTTTCCGTCGGACTACAATTTAAGTGTCTTCCAGGCTATAGTAAATAGGCTCTTAATAAACTAGCACGTTTTACCTTCAACGATTGCATCACTCCTTAACATCAGGCGGGATTGCGTTCAAGCACTGGGTTACTGTTTTCGGGAAGCTACATAGAATCTTCTTGTCCGAAATACCGCAGTGTCTCAAGACAAAAGTCTTCGACCAATGTGCGTTGCCAGTGATGACTTATGGAATTGAGACGTGGTCGCTAACAATGAGCCTTATACGAAGGCTCAAAGTCACTCAAAGGGCAATGGAGAGGGCTATGCTTGGGGTTTCACTGCGCGATCGAATCAGGAATGAGGAGATCCGCAGAAGAACGAGAGTAACCGACATAGCCCGAGGAATTGCAACACTAAAGTGGTAGTGGGCTGGACACATAGCCCGTAGGACCGATTCCCGATGGGGTCAACGGGTTCTCGAGTGGCGACCACGCACCAGAAGACGTAGCGTGGGTAGGCCCGACAAGGTGAACCGACGACCTGGTGAAGGTCGCGGGATACCGCTGGATGCGGGAGGCGCAGGACCGGTCGTCGTGGAGAGCCTTGGGGGAGGCCTATGTCCAGCAGTGGACGTCTTTCGGCTGAAATGGTGATGATGATGATGATGACTGGTTTACAATTTATGAAACTTAAAAAAATCGTTACGGGTCGTCAGTAGCCCGAAAGTGTGACAACCAGTCTATATCAAGGGGTACCATATGACACAGTGAGTGAGGGCGATTTGTGAAGGTATTCAGCTCAGAGCATCAAGTTTGCCTAGAAGCAAACCTTAACACTGTTGAGAAAAGGGTTGGATAACAGACTCACGGAGGTTGCAGAATAACACATACATAATCACAATCAATGTTCCCACTGTTGGGGCACAGGCCAGTAACAGGGAGTGGGCCGTAATCTACACGCTGGCCCAGTGCGGGTTGGTTGTCCTATGTCTTCGAAGTTTTTAGCTCTAAGACATGCCGGTTTCCTCATGATGTTTTCTTTCACCGTTTTGAGAGGTGATGAAATAATGTACACAAAATAAAGCGCCTGATGGGGGTCGAACCTACGACCTGCAATTTGTAAGTCGTGGCAGATACCACTAGGCCGACATCTGTCGCCCCCAAACATCAGGACCCGGTGGCGGCGCGAAGTGTTCCACCCGCGCCACTCTTACACGATACGGCGAGAGTCATACGCCTCACTCCCCCCTCTTGACCCGAGGAGGCCCAAAGTGGGCCAGCACCAATCGGGGGTTGCGGAAGCAGTGTTCGTTCTCGAAACCACCGGTGTAGGAAAAAGATGTCTGACAGACTCCATCGCCCGCTCCAGAGCGGCGGACATCCATGAGCATTTTCCCCACTGGAAAAAAAAGACATCACTAGGCTACCGCTGTTCTCAGGTTGCAGGATAACATCAAATACGTTGGTCCAGGTCATAGGTCATCTTTTACAGCACCGACTTCCTTCCAAAATATTTAAAATTTTACATGCAGGCGGAGTACTGGGCAGAGAAAAAATTTCCATATGAATTTAACGTAGGTCTACCAGGATCATATAAATAACACTTGAGTTCCTCTGAAGAAATATTAAAGGTATTATTTACATTTCCTCGTCGTGATCATAGAGCGAGAAAATGAATAGAAGTACCTGCTTTTTCTGGGTGTTCATAAATTGCGGCTAAGTACGAATCGTGGTGGTCTAGTGGATAACACACTAGCCTCTCAAGTATGAGTGTACTGGTTCGATTCAAGGTCAGGCAAGTACCAATGTAACTTTTCTAACTTATATGTACTTTCAATGTATATCTTGGACACCAATGACTGATTATAAGGTGAAGGAAAACATCTTGAGCAAACCTGGACTTTAAGTCTGAAATTGCCAACCCGAATTGAGCAAGCGTGGTGATTACGCTCAATCCTTCTCCGTATGAGAAGAGACCTGTGCCCAGCTGTGGGACGATAAAAAGGTTGATGATGGTATGACGAGTCTGACTCGCATACGAAGGGTGGATTATCAAAAGACAAAAAAAAACGCGAAAAGAACCTTGTTTGCTATAGGTCCATGGTCCACTGTTTGACAAAGGATTCCCCCATGTCTTTCCACAATGACTGGTCAATCAACGGTCTTGTGCTGTTCGCATCCATCGGCTTCCCGCGACCTTCACCAGGTCATCGGTCCACCTAGTTGGGAGCCTCCCTACGTTGAATCTTCCGGTGTCCCATCGGACATCGGTTCTACGAGTAATGTGCGCCGCACACTGCCACATAATGCAGACCACATTTCATTTTTATTAGTTATCTATTCTTATATGGACCTTATAGTTTCTTTTATGAGGAATTAAAGGTTTTTATTATGTTATTATAGAGACGAGAAAAATACACACAGTGTAATTTTTTAACATTCCATTTGTTACGATTCGTGAGATAACAGCCCACTTCCGACTGCTTCTGTGTTCCTTATATTGATACCCCTTTCAATTCCGATTTATTTTATTTCTTTTAGGCTCTCGTCACGTACGGATGACAGCAGTTCAAGCTACCCCAAACTGTCAGATATTCCCAACCAACCAGGAGCCTTAAGAGGAGACTCTAGTGCTGAGGAATTTGGAAAATACGTATTTGAAGAAACTATTACCGTCGTGCTGCTTCCAACCTCTCCCGGTAAAGTGCGTAAAGGACAGTTGCAGCTCAGGCTGATTTTACTTACAAAGCCAAGAGACGTTTCGTATTCCTCTGTTTTCTTTTTTCAAAACATGACAGATCTCAATTAAATTTTATATCAAAATTCCTATGCTTTAATTATTTTCTTTTTTGTCAAAAACTTATCACGTTTGTCTAACAGTCATCTGAAAATCACGTTAAAAATGGGTTATTTTTCGCGAATTTGAAGTGTCGTATTTCTTTCAATAATTGAGTTTCGGAAGAAAATCAAATGATAGGGGCACGTATAATTACGGTGTAAAATTGTAGAAAAAAAAAATTGCTCTAAAAGCGTTAACTACGAAGGAAACAGCGGGATACGTGTGTATAAAGAAAGCGCTACTAGAGTCCCCTCTTAATGCTTTAAGATAAATCTGACGGGGGTTTTGGCGGGAAAGTCAAGTTGAGTGTCACGGTCTTTTTCATTGGACTTTTAAAATTAGTTTTAGTGTTGTTTACTAAATAAAAGTACGTGATTTATGTAGTAAAAAGTGCATTCAGTAAATAATTCACAAAGAACAGTGAAATATCGCAGCATAGTGGCCACATCATGACTTTGTCTCAAACCTCCATCGTAAGACGGGTCACGCAGCCGTCTTTTTCGACATTGAACAATTCATTACGTGACATTGGCTAAATGCACAAACCGTGCGAAGCCATAAAAGAAAGACAGAAAAAAAAAGAAGGAAATCTGACAGATTGTAGTAGCTTGGTGTGCTAAAAAGTTTCGTAATCTGCTAAATTCATAATGATCAATCAGTTCGGTCAGTCCTCTCGTAATGGAATGATGATAGAATGACATTGCCGTATTGCCAATGTTATAAAATTCGTTTTTTTTTTTCTGGGGGGAATTTTTTTATATTCATTCAACTATCCACATTAATTTAGTAGCTAATATTTATATAATTTAAAAAGTTAAAAAAATAAAATTATGTACAAGTATGTAAAAGAGGAATGGAAATAACTAGAGGGCATCAAAAAATTCATCCGCATCGCTGTCAACAGGAAACGTGCCCAAAAGGCTGGCAGCATTGCCACGTTGTATGGCGATGCTGATTCTTTGGCCAAAAAATAGCCCAGCCCTCTGGTCACGTGAAGAGTCGATTAGACGTTTGGCGATATCTCGGAACAACAGGTGTGCACTCGGACCCCATGGCCCTAGTGTTTCAACCCCAAACGGCTCGAACATATAGGTTCCAATGAGATTGGAGTATTTCCGCCGTTTGAGGTTTTCCGCACTTGCAGCAGCCGCTGCAGCACAACTCACAGTATTTGAAATCCGTTAGTAGAAATGATTTTCTGAAAACTACTACTTAATTTGAACATTTATTTATATGGAGTGGAGTGTCAGTAATTGGGCCGACATAACAGGCGGAGCGCCGCGGTTCTCACATAACGATAATAGGGGTTCACATCGACGATGAGGTATTTTTTTTATTGTATTATGTAGATTACAAAAACATAAATATAAAGATTTTACAAAGGGTGACACAATGGGTGGTCTTATCACTAAAAGCGATCTTTTATAGACAACCTTTGGATGGAATACTAAGGTGAATGAAAGAGAAATAATGGTGCAGGTAGCATAGAGGGTACACCTTAAAAAAGGCCTGGGAGTCGAACCCAGGAGCTCATGCACAGGTGTAGGCTTGCGACCTCTAGACAAACACGGCAGTAAAAAAGAAAGAATCGCGTCAGGCGGTCCCCGCCAAGTAAGAAGTTCTATGTAAATGAAAATCCAAGATGGCCGCTACCAGTTTACCACAAAATCCCCTTTATTCATAAAGCTTAAAGTTACCTAGTGATTAGCGAATGTTTAACCATTCATTTTTGACATTTTCACCTCATTTAAATTTAATCATCGTTTATGAATTAACACCTTAAACACTATGGTGTTTATTCATAAACAAATATTTGGGTTAGGTGACGTGCAAACGTCAAAAATGTATGGTTAAACATTCGCTAATCACTAGGTAACTTTAAGCAACGTTTATGAATAAAGAAGAATGTGTTTAAAAGCAAATAGTGAATCCTTTTCTATATTTATAAAGGCTCTGTGCTCGTAACTCAAGTTGTGGGCCACTTAAAGTCATAAATTGCCGTAATGCACTTTAAATGCATATTGACGGTTCGATCGCGGCGTGGATTCGATCCCCGCGCAGTGCAAATATTTGTACGCATGAATATGAATATTTGCACTGGTCTGGTCGTGTCTCGGAAAGCACGTTAAGCCGTTATTCCCGGTTGCCATACGAACATCTAGTGGCAGTCGTCGTTGTCGTCGGGTTGTTGGAGCCCTCAAAAGTCTAACAATTGGTCTAACTGCAATGCTTAGATATCCCCTTCGGGCTGTGGAGGTCAGACGGCAGTCGCTTCACGGAAAATATCGAAGTTTAGCCAAAATCAGCAGTTACACTGGTAAAGCGGACCCCAGACTCCAAAGCTGAAAAAGCTACGGATGCGACTGGGGTTAACATTGAGGTGATGATGATGCCTTTAAATGCATATTATTCAAATCAATAACAATGAACAGTAAATAGGTTACGTCGCCATTTTATCGCAGTAGTGAATACGTTTAAGTTTATTGTCGATCCCTGCCGTTTTATTGAGAAATAACCGATTTTGCAGGGTTTAAAAAACCCTTTTCATACTGTAATGAGGTTATGTCTCGTGCAGATTAAAATTGAATCATGTTTTATTTCATGCTAGCTTTCCGCCAGCTGCTGCGCCCACGTGGAATTCGGTTATATAGCGCTTTTAAGATTTCCTTCGGGAATATCAAATTTTTTCGCGATAAAAAGTACCCTATTATTTATTCTAACTTCTGATTTTACGTCTGCAAAATTTCAAAGCAATCGGTTCAGTAGCTACGGCGATAAAGCGGAACAAACAAACGAACAAACTCACTTTCCGATTATTTTTTTTTTTAAATTATAAACTAGCGCTTGACCGCAATCCCGCCTGATGGTAAGCAATGATGCGATCGATGATGGTAAAGCGCGCTAGTTTATTAAGAGCCTATTCACTCTGAAAAACTGAGCGAATAGGAAGCAAGACGGCAGTTGAGCGAGGTGATGCAATGTTAAACCCAACAACACGACCAACGATGCTGCGCCAAAGGGAGATTGATCTGAAGACCCTCCACGACCAAACTCCCAACACAACAACATTTGGCGCATCGTACCCGGCACACATCGCAACACAACTGCTCAGACCCGTCCTCCGTACGGCTTCACCAGACATCATGCCGGAACACGACGAATCGCTTGGCGGCTAGGCTTTGTCTGGTGGGTGATTTATAATATTAGTAAGGATTGTTTTACAAAATTATATATTTTTTTTTTATTTTTTATTTTCATTTCTCGTTACATCACAGCGGGCCCTTTCAAAATACCAGCTCTGCAAATTTTTTAAATGTCAACATCTTGCTGAGAAAGTATCCTTTCGAACTCGTATTTTGTTACTTTTTATAATTCGGTTTCGGTTGGGCTGGTGCTGCACAAAGCCACCTTTGCATTCGGTGGAGACACGTGCGAAGAGGCAAATTTGCGATCTAGATTTGGATCAAAACGGTCTCCAAATCCTGGAGCACAGGCTATGAGTAGCTAGCCTGTCGGTGTTCTATAGGATGCATTTTGGAGAAAGTGCGAGTGCATGACTTAATTCCCCATCTCCGTTGAAGTACAGTTAGTATCCACACTTATGTTGTGGACATAACTACGATCCGGTTTTTTATACCTCGTACATCAAGGAAGTTGAATAATTTGCCATCGGCAGTGTTTCCGTCTGACTACAATTTAAGTGTTTTCAAGGTTAGAGTGTGTAGGCTCTTAATAACCTAGCGTGCTTCACCATCAACGATTGCGTCACTGCTCACCATCAGGTGGGATTACGGTCAAGCACTATGTGGTTTAAAATTATAAAAAAAATATGTGTTTATATTAAGTTTAACTTAGTTTTATGAACGGTCTTTTCTTTCTTTCTAACATGTCTTCATAATTATAATTAGTACCTCAAACACGGATTCCCTGTTAGCCTACATAACAACAGCCTTTATTTTTAATACCATCCTTATTTTCAACAGAATAGGAGTCAAAATTGGAGTGGGTGCTACATGAGAGTTCGACATGATCTTCGTCTTATCCATGTTCATCCTTAGACCCACTTGTTGGGAAGCTCTGCTGAGGTCATTGAGCAATTTGCTCAAGTTTTCCAAGGTCTCCGCCATGACCACGATATCATCTGCAAAACGGAGATTAGTTCCAGTCCAGGAGCTTGAAGATATCTTCCAACGCAGCAGTGAACAATTTGGGAGATATGACATCTCCTTGAACCGATGGCCGATGCGGCAGTAAGGTTCTGGAGTGGCGGCCACGTACTGGAGGACGCGGCGTAGGGAGGCCTCCAACAAGGTAGACCGATGACCTGGTGAAGGTCGGGGGAAGCCGATGGATGCGGGCAGCACAAGACCGGTCATTGTGGAAAGCCTAGGCTGAAGAAGGAGTCAAAATTGGTTTAACCGACTGCAAGAATTCATTTCTACTATCTAATGCATGTAATACCAGTATTGTCATTTTCAAAGATATACCATAATCAGCCTATGAAGCATATCAGCCCGGTGAAGAGTGGTCCGTTATTCGCCACGCGGGTTTAGTGCGGGTTGATGGATGTCACCTGTCTACCAATTTATGTTCTGGAACATTCAAGAACACCGGTTTCCTCGTGATGTTTTCTTTCCCTGTCTTAAAATAAATATATAAATATATATACGGACAAATCACACAGATTGAGCTAGCCCCAAAGTAAGTTCGAGACTTGTGTTATGGGATACTAACTCAACGATACTATATTTATAATAGATACATATATAGATAAACATCCAAGACCCAGGCCAATCAGGAAAAGATCGTTTTCCATCATGACCTGACCGGGGATCGAACCCGGGGCCTCCACGTCCCAGGCAGGCGTATTGACCGCTACGCCACGGAGACTGACAGTCTGTCTACTGTCTGTCAGACTGTCTACGTTTAAATCTCGGAACTAACCATTCGTAAGCTTTGCCACAACAGCTCGGCCCCAGAAGTAGTAGAGCTAAATAGTAAAGTCAGCCTTCATCAGATAGGCAGTCATCATCATCATCATCGTTTAAGCCGAAAGAAATCCACTGCTGGATATAGGCCTCTCCCTAGGATCCATCGGTTTCCCGCGACCTTCACCAGGTCGTCGGTCCACATTGTCGGAGGCCTATTCACGCTGCGTCTTCCGGTATGTGGTCGCCACTCGAGAACCCGTCGGCCCCATCGGGCATCGGTCCTACAGGCAATGTGCCCGCCCACTGCCACTTACGTGTTGCAATTCTTCGGGCTATGTCGGTTACTCTCGTTCTTCTGAGATCAGATCTCCTCATTTCTGATTTGATCACGCAGTGAAACCCCAAGCATAGTTCTCTCCATTGAGCTTTGAGGGACCTTGAGCTTTCATATAAGGGCCATTGTTAGCGACCACGTCTCAATTTCATAAGTCATCACTGGCAACACACACTGGTCGAAGACTTTTAGATAGTTAGGAATAATGGGTATGGGATAGGAATAACGACACACTATCAATTACAATTTGAACATATTTCTCTTGGTGGTAGGCCATAACATCGGCCGCCGGCAGAAGTTACCACCCACCAGACAAAGTCTTGCCGCCAAGCGATTTGTCGTGTTCCAGCATAATGTCTGGTGAAGCCGTACGGAGGACGGGTCTGAGCAGTTGTGTTGCGATGTGTGCCGGATACGATGCGCCTAATGTTGTTGTGTTGGGAGTTTGGTCGTGGAACGTCTTCAAATCAATCTCCCTTTAGCGCAGCATCGATAGTCGTGTTGTAGGGTTTAACATTGCATCACCTCGCTCAACTGCCGTCTTCTAAACTAGGTTCTTAATAAACTAGCGCGCTTTACCATCAACGATCGCATCACTGCTTACCATCAGGCGGGATTACGGTCAAGCGCTAGTTTATAATTATTAAAAAAAAAAATTTTTAACAATTTTGAAGAATATTGCTAATCCATTACTTTATTTATTAGATTTTTTCTGATCAACCTATTAATTCACAATCAGCCTATAATGTTTTTACTTTTAGTACACATGCCTCCTCTCTGTAATAGGGAGTGGGCTGTAATCTACCACACTGGCCCAGAGCGGGATGGTAGATCTCACACGTCTTTGATATATATTTATTTGCTCTTGTAGATGCCGGTTTTGAGAGCAGTGGTAATGAAATAATTTACACAAAGTAAAGCTGGGGTTCGAACCTACGACCTCTAAGCTTGTAAGTCGCGGCCGATACCTTTAGGCCACCACTCTTAATTAACACAATGAAAGTTGTCAACACAAAAACCATCAAATCAAAAGTCATTTATTCAAATTAGGCTGAGAATCAGCACTTTTTGAACGTCAATATTACATAAGACAGTCCCCGAAAACGCCCACCCATCGACACTTCCTAGTGCTTTGCTTGGAAGAAGAAGTGGCGGTACTAACTCCCCAGCAGCACAGCTGTCTGTTCATTTTAAAAAACACATGACTTTATACAATACTACGTATAGTGATGAACACGATAAAATACAACAACAATAAAATTAATTACCATATGCCAGCTACCACGCCAAAATACCAGCAAAGCAAAACAATATATATATATTTAAATGAAAATGTAATTAACTAAAAACTTATTACTTAAATAAAAACCCCAGGCATAAAGGGCGTGACAGCTTACATATTTATGTAATGTAAAAAAGTAAATTTTATGAACTCATATAACGTATCAGTAAGCTAATTTCGGAGAAAGAACACAAACATTGTCCTGAGTTAATCAGAGCGATCAGCTATTCTTATCATTTAAATAATCATTCACGGAATATATGCCTTTGAACAAAGCTTGGATTTGATTTGTGCTTTAAATGCATTGCCCGTCTTATACTGTAATAAACAATTACCCCGCTATAAGTTAAACTCCAAGGACACTAAAAACAATTTAAATATCTAAAAACATTAAGTTAAAATCTTATTTCTCCGAGTTACATCTCAGGCTACAGCAATCAAAACTTGGAACTTTTAGTTATTTTTATTATTAACCTCGCTCAGAAGTTTAAACGGCTCAATAATCGAGTTCTAAAAGAAAAACCAGGTTGACGGGCCATTTTTAATAAAACTTCTGTTAGAGTTCCGCTACTTTTGTGAAAATATGTATCGTTCCTACTTCGAGAGAGTTCGCCACGGGATATATGTATATTGAAAATAGTTTTTCTTTGTTTTCAATAAAGAGTTAGTAGGTAATATGAAGTTTTTGTGGCATTGATGGTGTATTGTTCTTAAAATATAGGCTCCAAGTAGTTTGTAATTTATAAATAAAACCTCAGTTTGCTTATTCCGCGAGCAATTTCGACAACCTTGGTTCCATCACGGTATGGGACAGTAAAAAAGATGAAAATAGAGATAGATAACGCAGCGATAAAAAAAAGAAATAAAATATTTGATACTTGCTCTGTATAAGATTGATATAAGGTATCAGTTATCGAAGATACCGGTGTGCGAAAGGAATTTCAATCGGCACCCACCTTATCGATTGTCGAGTAAAATATATGAGTGCTCTTGATTTCACTAGAGGCACAAGTTAAAAACGACACCGATCTAAAATAATGAGAAAGAAATATTGTTTATTAACAAAGCGTTTTGTAGGTAATAGGGTATTTGACTATAAAAAACTAATTAGTCCGTCACTCCATTTCCAGAAAATACTAGACACGTTTTTTTGTTTTATCAAAACAATAAAAATTGACAAATATAAAAGGCATCAAAGATCAGGAGTGGTGGCTGGTGATGTCATTGATCGCTAAAAAGTGTAGCGTGCAGTGACGCCACAACAGTTTTTAACGCACTGTGTCGTCTGGTGGGACCCCATTGGTGTCCAATATATACTTAGAAAGTACATATAACTTAGAAAAGTTACTTAGTACTTGCTTGACCTGAAATCAAACCCGCACAATCATACTTTAGAGGCTAATGTTTTAACCACTAGGCCACCACGACTGTTATAATAGACAGGTATAGTTAACAAATTTAGTAATGAAGATGGCGTTTTGGGATTTGGGATCACTCCATAGAGAGCTACTTGGAATGACCCTGTTGTAGGTATCTATTTTATCATAATAAAATACATTTTTATACGCTTTTATCATTTTTATTTTTATAGTAGATATGTACACAATGAATATGTTCAGTTATACAACGGTCCTTTACTAATTACTTTAAATTAGGTACAAAAACTGTTTACATTTTCATTCTAATAATTATAAATGATTGCCGATGGGATGTGATGATACATAATGTCATATATAAAATAAGTATGTCGGAGATCGTCGATATAATTTTAATAGAAGTTGCTGATTTGATTTACGTAGTAGAGGGGCGAACGCTTGTGACGTTATTTTGTGATGGCGTCACATGAACAGAGTCGCTTTGGAAAGTGGGGTTCGTCGAACGGTGACTTTGCATCGAGACGCGGACCAAGGCACATCTCCGAACCGAAACTGTCGGTTGCCTATTTAAATTGTTGTTATGAAGATTGGAGGGTATATTTACACGTCGTGCTTCAATTCAAAACTCACCTACGAAATGGAACCTGTACCACCACACCAAGATGCTGTCGACCCTACCGCTCTGCCGTCGCTGTCTCCGACATCAGAAGTTGGATAAAGAACTACACTGCTCACAATCTCGTTATAAATCAAGGAACAGAATAACAGTCACTTTCTGCCAATATTTTTATAGTACTTGTGTGGTAGTTGTTCATTGCCTATGACCTTCTGTAAATGCTGGATGTACTGGCAGTGAACCTGGAAGTGAACGTCATGTCACGAGGTGCGCTCAATTGCTGGCGCAGAAATCGCTCCGCGTGATAGTGCGCTGCAGAAGTGCGCTGCAGGCGTGCACGTGCGGCTGGACGCGGCGCTTTCGCGACAGTGCTGGCTGTTGCTTGGCGCGCGACAGTGCTGGCTGATGCTTGGCGCGCGACAGTGCTGGCCGTTGCTTGGCGCGCGACAGTGCTGGCTGATGCTTGACGCGCGACCGTGCTGGCTGATGCTTGGTGCGCGACAGTGCTGGCTGATGCTTGGCGTGCGACAGTGCTGGCTGATCCTTGGTGCGCGACAGTGCTGGCTGTTGCTTGACGCGCGACTGTGTTGGCTGATGCTTGGCGCATAACAGTGCTGGCTGTTGTTTGGCGAGCGAGGTGCGCTTGCGGAACATGCAAGGTGTGCTTGCGGAGCGCGCAAGGTGCGCTTGCGGAGCGCGCAAGGTGCGCTTGCGGAGCGCGCAAGGTGCGCTTGCGGAGCGCGCTTCTAGCTGCTTGGTGAATCTCATCAATGGCGTGTGGCGCTGCTGGAGCTGCGTGCGGCGCAATCGGAGCTGCGTGCGCTTTGCGGAACGCCCAAGGTTTCAAAACTTGAGCCTCTACTCTGGAGGCGATTAGAAGATTTCAGGAGAGCATCTACTCTGCAGGCGATGAGAAGGTTTCAAAATGCCCAAAACGTTGGTGGTAACGTAATGGGGTTATATGAGAGCTCAGAGATGTCTGGTGTGCAACGGTTGATAACCGCCAAGTGGCAGGTGTTTGTGGGAAATTGCCACAATCCGGTGAGTCGTACTATTTTTATTTTGATTCCGTGGCCGAATGTTCTCTTGTCAAGCACTCTGTAATTTCACTGGTATACGTACACACGCGATAGTACGTATACAGGGTATGGGTAGTACCAGCGTTGTGTACTGAACCATTTCTTTGCGACATGCTAATAAGAGTTATTTCTGTAAATTTTATTTCTTGTACTACCCGATTATTGTTTGTAATAATGGGCTGAGAAATTTTAAATTCGGGTTTTAAAATTGTGATGTCCAAAATCAAATTCAAAATTGTTTATTTCAAATAAACCATCCGTTGGTGCTTTTGAATAGTCAATGTTGGTCAGTCCAAGAAAAGTGAAGCGAAATTGCATGTTCCAAAGCGTGTAGATCTCTATGGAGAAGAACGTGCAAGAAACTCCATGGACAAGTCTGGTTTGTCTTTGATTATTTCAAAACTAAAGTTCACTGTGGCCTGTAGTTACGAGCTCACTTGAGTTTCTGATAGTATGTGTGGCTAGACTATTAAATCTTCTCAAGAGAACAAGCGGTAACGAACATAGAAATGAGTGCTATTTACGAAAAATACAAATTTGATAGAAGTAAGCTAAAGTAATGAAATTTAATATTGGTGAGTTGTTTGATGGCACCAATGGCGATCGTTACCTATTGAAATCGTTGATTGGAAACAGAACTTATAAGTACCCCACGATCGCATACGAAAGATTTCTCCAAGTAATGTCTGCTGAGTTAGATTTTCATAATGTAGAAGATGGTGAGGAGGGTGCCTCCGCCAGCAAATGGAACACGTATCATGGCTATGTGGTCGCACTGCACGCACTAGTCTGTAGTCGTAACTGCAACCCAGTGAGGAGTTGTTCAGGGGGCGATGGGCAGCTAGTGATGTGGCGGGGACTCTGGTAGATATGGTCGCACTGCACGCACTAGTCTGTAGTCGTGACAGAAACTCAGGGAGGAGTTGTTCAGGGCACGATGGGCAGATGGTGGTGTGGTGGGGGCCTGGGTCTCGGAGGAGACTGTTAGTTGTACGGTCATGTATTGACCTGGGAGTCGTGGACTCTAGAGTTGGTCGTATCACAAGAGGTGATGACGATATGGGTGTCAACTATGAGTTGTCACTAGCTACTGTGGTAGCGAACCATGATGTGTTTTCTTATTGAAGATTATGATTTTGATTTGATAATTATGAGGCTTGGAGGAACCTTTTGTGTTTTCTTTTTGAAATTTGATAATTGAGGCTTGAAGGAAGCTTTTGTGTTTAAGTTGTTAAAATAATTAAGTTTGGTTTTCTAATAGTCAATGTAACTAAACGTGACGTGTGACGGTCGGGCTGGCCGAGTTCTCAAAAATGCTTCAAAGTCGGTTTTCTGTGTTTTTTTTTTTTAATTTGTTACAGACATGCACGAGGATGTGCAAAGGGAAATATCGAAGTTTGACCGGAATCGGCGGTTGGCCTGGTGAACCGGATCCCGGACTCCGGGGCTGAGGGAGCTTCGGATGTGACTAGGATTGGCGCTGGGATGATGATGATGATGCACGAGGACGTGCAAATCGTCAGGCTGGCCGTGTCGGAGATCATCGATATAATTTTAATAGAAGTTGCTGATTTGATTTACGTAGTAGAGGGGCGAACGCTTGTGACGTTATTTTGTGATGGCGTCACATGGACAGAGTCGCTTTGGAAAGTGGGGTTCGTCGAACGGTGACTTTGCATCGAGACGCGGACCAAGGCACATCTCCGAACCGAAACTGTCGGTTGCCTATTCAAATTGTTGTTATGAAGATTGGAGGTTATATCTACACGTCGTGCTTCAATTCAAAACTCACCTACGAAATGGAACCTGTACCACCACACCAAGATGCTGTCGACCCTACCGCTCTGCCGTCGCTGTCTCCGACAAGTATTATAGTAATAGGTTTGGTGAAGCAAAATTATTTAAAAAAATAAAGTATAAATAAAAAAAATATAAAAAAACATTCACTGTTCAGTCAGGGTTACCGTCATATTCTCATAATTTATGAATTCATTAATTGAACAGTCGCCTTTATTAATTAATAGATTCGAAAATTTCAATTTAAAAAGAAGAGTTGGTTTCTTTTTAATTCATTGGGTATTACACTATTATATATATTATAACATTGGTCTCAATTGCAATATGCAATATCGCTCGTAGGTTTGCGCGGTGTACTGAGCAGGTAAAACTGACGCTGTCTAGAGCTTACTGCCAGTCGTTTTACGCCTGCAGCTTGTGGGTTAGATATACGCAGAAGGCTTACAACGCTCTGTGCGTCCAGTACAATAATGCGCTGAGGATGTTGTTGGGGCTGCCTCGGTTTTGCAGTGCATCAGACATGTTCGCGGAAGCGCGAATTGATGACTTTTATGCCATCATATGCAAAGGGTGTGCTTCGATGCCGGCGGCCCGAACAGTATCCTAGGTACACTGGCGGACAAGGCTATTTATTAGGCATGTGCGTGCACACATTCATGTCGCCAACTGATCCCCGTTTCTTTTTTACTAACATAGGATAAGTTTTTTTTTTACTAACAATATATGGGCCTTGTCTGAAATAAAAAGTTTGAATTTGAATTATACAGCTACAGGAAGAAATACATATACGGGCGTTACTCGTAGAATTAAACTACAGGCTTTTTTTGAAATAAAATCTTTGCCTCACTCTAGGAGTTACTGCTATATCATGGGTGAATTTACAAACATTTAAATCTACATATAGAAACAGCTAGACCTAGAACAACTTCCTGTAGGCCACACAAATATTTATTTCATGTGGGAATTGAATAGACTAGATAAATTGATTTCCCTTTTGTAAAAGCTCAAAAAAAAAAACACTTTTTTTAAAGAAACTGTTTTAGAATCTGTTGAACAGTCGTTAAATCTTTTTAAGACGACAGCAAAAATGTAAAACATTTTCAAAATTAACTAAAATATCATACGGCTTGTACTATGTACCCTACCCTGGCAATTATTAAAGAATTTAAATGACGCCGCTCACTCAAATCTAATTCTCAGTGATCTGCAAAAATCCTTACAGAATCGCGCCTAGCTTGGAACACCCCCTTAATTGGACTGCTCAAGAAATATTATTTTTGAACAAGGACCGAGTTGGCTGTTTGACTTGGTTTAATTTAAATCGGCCTTTGGGGTTTTTCTTACCTCTTTAAAAGTGGTAGGAAAATTGTGCTAGATAATTTACACTCGAAAATGGGCAGTTTATTTGTTTCCCTTATTTTGCCAGCGTTGCGTAATAATGTAAAGTGTCTGGTAGGGTACAAACCTACGATCTTCATTCAACCAATCCGACCCCATCAGGGGCATTAATTTTTGTAAAATATATCATCACGACTGCTCTCAAAACGGTGACGGAAAATATCGTGTGGTAACTGGTATGTCATACAGCCAAAACTTCGAACATATGTGACATCTACTGACCCACACAGGGCCAGCGTGGTAGATTTCGGCCCATGCCTAAGTCCCAACTGTGGGAACATTATAGGCTTCTTATGCGTAATAATGAAGTCCATCAGTAATTACGAAATGTGTATTATTTTTACCAGCGGTGGTGTTTCCGTCTGACTACAATATGTGTCTCCAAGGCTAGAGTGAATAGGCTCTTAATAAACTAGTGCGGTTTAACATCAACGATGGTATCGCTGCTTACCATCAAGCGACATTGTGGTCAAGCACTAGCTTATAATTTATTTAAAAAAAAAACTTTTCCCGCACCCGCATAACTTTCGATTATGTAGAAATATCTATCTAAGCTTTAAAAGGGGGAGCGAGGGGTAAAAGCAGACCCTATCAGTCAAATTAAAAAACTAAAAAAAAAAACATGCTTTTTAAGGAATATCAAACTAAAAAGAAAAAATAATTTACAAAAAAGCATTAGGCGCTTTGTGCCACAATTTTTCTATATTAAGCGCCTGATGCTTTTTAAAAAATTGTTTTCAACTTTTTAGATCGATATTCTTTTTGAAAAATGAAACGAACGAACGAACGTATTGAACATTGATGTTGACAACAAGATGTTTACCTTCAACTTTTAATCAGTCATTGGTATCCAAGATATACTTAGAAAGTAAATATAACTTAGAAAAGTTACATTGGTACTTGCCTTACCTAGAATTGGACCCGCACACTCATACTTTTTGTCGGTCTCCGTGGCGCAGCGGTCAACACGCCTGACTGCGACGTAGAGGCCCCGGGTTCGATCCCCGGCCAGGTCATGATGGGAAACGATCTTTTCCTGATTGGCCTGGGTCTTGGATGTTTATCTATATATGTATCTATTATAAAATATAGTATCGTTGAGTTAGTATCCCATAACACAAGTCTAGAACTTACTTTGGGGCTAGCTCAATCTGTGTGATTTGTCCGTATATATTTATTTATTATTTATTTATATACTTGAGACGCTGGTATTTTAACCACTAGGCTACCACGACTATGAACTAATAAACGTTTTATATTATTAGGGGAAGGTGGGGGACATTGGATAGTTTAGAAAAAGACAGAAAAATAAATCAATTTGTTATTTATTGAGGTAATCAATATTATTAATGTTTTACTAGGATTAGTAGGATGTGTCAGTTTCATTCCCAGTTTTTTTTTTCTGTGCATGCTGTTCTCTGTTTTTCTTTGTCATCATCTTCAACCTTGTCCCCAGTGGTATACACCTTCTCCCTTTTGTACGATGCTTCCCTGGTCTTTGTGACGCTCATCCAGGTCTTTCTCGTAATCTTCTTTAGAACGTCCTACCAACTGGCTAGGCTGGCTGTTTTTCTTAATGTTTTTTTTTTTTGTATTATGTTTGTGTTTTCGTTTCACAGCCATATTTAGATTAACTGGACCAGTACTTAACATCTTAATTGAAGTAAATTCATTAACATATAAATTATGCTAAAATAAAAACAATTTATATAAAGTTGTTAATGGATAAAATAGGTCCAATATAATAACGTGTTCAGGGCTCTTTTTTATATAATTATAAACTAGCGCTTGACCGCAATCCCGCCTGATGGTAAGCAGTGATGCGATCGTTGATGGTAAAGCGCGCTAGTTTATTAAGAGCCTATTCACTCAAAAAACTGAGCGAATAGGAAGGAAGATGTCAGTTGAGCGAGGTGATGCGATGTTAAACCCAACAACACGACCAGCGATGCTGCGCCAAAGGGAGATTGATCTGAATACCCTCCACGACCAAACTCCCAACACAACAACATTAGGCGCATCGTACCCGGCACACATCGCAACACAACTGCTCAGACCCGTCCTCCGAACGGCTTCACCAGACATCATGCCGGAACACGACAAATCGCTTGGCGGCAAGGCTTTGTCTGGTGGGTGGTAACTTCTGCCGGCGGCCGATGTTATGGCCTACCACCGAGAAAGCTCTGTTTCGGCTCCCTCGATATTGTAATGCATCCGGTATGTTTGCGGATGCCAGCGTAGATGACTTCTATGCAATTATGCGTCGATGGTGCGACGAGTACGGGGGAGTCAAAATAGCGTTCTGAGGATGATTGGCGACAGAACCAACACCGTTCTGTTCAGTAGGTTCACTGAACTCCATGTTTTGCAAGACCATTGAGCATACTTAGCAGGGGTGGCGTATAGGCCTGTATTGATTAAGCGCTCTAGGTACACACCAAAGCCGCCGACTCGCCGACACAGCCCGCCGATATAACCGGCGGCTTTTGTTGAAAGAAGCATGACGGCAATCTTCGCACGCGCGTTTTGCCTGCCGACATGTCGGCGGCTAGCCGACGGCTAGCGTACGCAAGCGCGACATTTCAGCTGAAGTGACGAGCTAGTATTTTTGTGTTTGTTGTGAGAATGGCACATAAATTATAAAACCCTTTCGACGCACGGCAATCACTAACTGCCAAATAAGTTTTTGATGTCGAGCTGCGGATATGCCGCCGGCAAAGTTTTACGACTTGCAATCACTGAAGCCGCCAACCTAGCCTAGCCGGCAAGATGTTGCCGACATATGCCACTGCGCCGGGACTTTAGTGTGTAGGGCGCATTAGGTACTAACATAGTTTAAAACTATTGTTACTAACACAGTGGATCTTTGTTATCTTGTATGTAAATAAAAATAAATAAAAAATAAATTAGCATTTTATGACAGAAGCCAATAGTTAAAAAAGGCAGAGAGAGAGAGAATCAGACTGCAGTTCTTTAATTAAAATTTTAAATGACACTTCGGTTCCAATTTAAATAAAATGTTTCGCTCAGTAATTAAGATTTCTAAAACTAAAATGTTAATCAACTTTTGTTGAACTCTCTACCTAGGTAGCTACCTACCTACCTATTTGTTATGAAATAATAAAAATCGTCTTTAGATAAAATATTGTGTGTATAATTGTGTAGATAAATGTTATTATAATCTATAGATTAGATACGGTTATATGAGTCTGTTACTATTAAATCTATACTAATATATAAAGCTGAAGAGTTTGTTTGTTTGTTTGAACGCGTTAATCTCAGGAACTACGAGACGGATTTGAAAAAATATTTTTGCGTTGGGTAGCCTTTAATACAGTAAGCAGATAGAACCACAGGGCGCAGTTAGTAA
This sequence comes from Sesamia inferens, assembly GCA_037179545.1. NCBI lineage: Eukaryota > Metazoa > Arthropoda > Insecta > Lepidoptera > Noctuidae > Sesamia > Sesamia inferens. Next base: position 4,867,544 of record CM073935.1, on the reverse strand, counting down.
CTGATATTTACCAACAACTTTAGTATTGAACATGATCATATCTATCTAGATTTTTTCATATTTTTATAAGACATTATAAAATACCAGTTGCGCCACACGATTTGACCCGCGTTTTTTTATATGCCCCGCTCCTATTTGTCACAGCATGATGTTATATACCCTAAAGCCCTCCTGGATTAATGGGCTATCCAATGCAAAAAGAATTTTTCAAATCCGACCAGTTGTTCCTAAGATTAGCGTGTTGAAACAAACATACAATCAAACTCTTCAGCTTTATATACTAGTATAGATAAGTCTGTATACAACAGAGGGTTCTGACGTTAAATGGTAATAACAGGGTTATAAAGAAATATCTACTGTAATAGTAATAAAATGAATAGTAAAAATAAAATAAATATTTAAAAAAAAAACAAGTACCTACATCATTACTTCAAACAGATTGTGGCCTGGTAGCTTTTTCCAAAACAATTCTTTGAACAAACACTGTATCACCAACATTTTCATCTTTATCTTTATCAGCATTAGGTCCATTTTCCATTCTCTCTCTAGCACATCTTCATTTCTCCTTATCCCCAGAGCAGCAAGGTTGAGTTTCACGGCAATTTATGCGGTTTGTATTTTTGGTTGGTCGTTCTTCAGAATTGTAAGGGCATGATCTCTTATGACCTGGAGGATGGCCAGTTTCGGCGCGACCGAATCTATGGATATGGCGATCGGGTCCCCATGGTCCTTCCCAAGGTCCTCTCCAGGGACGGTGAGGGAATTCTGATGGACCACGTCGCTCGAAGCAGGGACGGGGCCCGCAGCAGCTTGATCTGTATTCACGAAAACCGGGACGCATGCCACCAAGTCTCCTGAAACCGGGAGGTCCGTGCCAATGGCTTTCCGTTGGTCCATCACTATCACTTTCGGATTCATGATGGCGACATCTATGTTCACAATGACCATCTTCGGGAGGTCCACGTCGGTGATGCTCAGTTCCATGTTGATGATATTCTTGTCTCTCAGAATTATGTTTAAACCTGGGACAGAAAGTCCAGGTCCAAAACCTGGCCCGAAACCGCGATAAGCAGGAAATTCACCAGAGAAAGGGCAGACAAGAGGTCCGCCCATTCTAAATTGAGACCAAAAATGGCCCCTAAAGAAGTCATTTTCAAAATATCCCCTCATGGGTCAGATTTTCACGATTGAATTCTAATGCTATAGCTATGAACGAGTTTACTCGAATGCCGCTTTTATCGACTCAAAGTAGTTTATATGAACGACAGTTGCATAACATTGTGAAATCGATTTCAAGTAGGGCTGCGCTGAAATGTTTATGAAATGGTCCTCGCAAGTATATCAGACAAAATAATATAAGTACTTAGGTGAAACACGACCTGAAATCACTTCGGAAATGCTTTTTCAGCTTTGGAGTCTGAGGTCCGCTGCCGATTTTGGATAAACTTCGATATTTTCCGTGAAGCGACTGCCGTCTGACGACCTCACAATTCGAAGGCGATATTGATACTTAGACCAATTGTTGGCTTAATGTGCTTTCCGAGGCACGACCAGACCAGTTCAAATATTCATATTCATGCGCCACGCTAAAGTGTATAAAGCTATACTAATTTATAAAGCTGAAAAGTTTGTTGTTTTGTTTGAACGCGCTAATCTCAGGAACTACTAGTCCGATTTGAAAAAATCTTTTTGCATTGGATAGCCCATTAATCCAGGAAGGCTTTAGGTTATATAACATAACGCTGCGACCAATAGGAGCGGAGCATATAAAAAAAACATCGAAACCTACGCAGGTGGAACCACAGGGAGCTGTTAGTAACTGATATTTACCAACAACTTAAGTATTGAACATGAACATATCTACCTAGATTTTTTCATATTTTTATGGGACATTATATAACATCAACTGCGCCACATGGTTTGACCCGAGTTTTTTTATATGCCCCGCTCTTATTTGTCACAGCATGATGTTATATACCCTAAAGCCTTCCTGGATTAATGGGCTATCGAACGCAAAAATAATTTATCAAATCCGACCAGTTGTTCCTGAGATTAGCGCGTTGAAACAAACAAACAAACATACAAACAAACTCTTCAGCATTATATATTAGTATAGATAAGACTGTATACAATAGAGGGTTCTGACCTTAAATGGTAATAACAGGGTTATAAAGAAATATCTACTGTAATAGTAATAAAATGAATAGTAAAAATAAAATATATATTAAAAAAAAACGACTACCTACATCATTACTTCAAACAGATTGTGGCCTGGTAGCTTTTTCCAAAACAATTCTTTGAACAAACACTGTATCACCAACATTTTCATCTTTATCTTTATCAGCATTAGGTCTATTTCCCTTTCTTTCTCTAGCACATCTTCGTTTCTCCTTATCCCCAGAGCAGCAAGGTTGAGTTTCTCGGCAATTTTTGCGGTCTGTATTTATGGTTGGTCGTTCTTCAGAATTGTAAGGACATGGTCTCTTATGACCTGGAGGATGGCCAGTTTCGGAGCGACCGAATCTATGCATATGGCGATCGGGTCCCCATGGTCCTTCCCAAGGTCCTCTCCAGGGACGGTTAGGGAATTCTGATGGACCACGTCGCCCGAAGCAGGAACGGGGCCCGCAGCAGCTTGGTCCGTATCCAGGAAAACCGGGACGCATGCCACCGCGTTCCCTGAAACCGGGAGGTCCATGCCAATGGCGTTCCGTTGGTCCATCACTATCGTTTTCGGATTCATGATGGCGACATCTATGTTCACGATGACCATCTTCGGGAGGTCCACGTCGGTGATGCTCAGTTCCATGTTGATGATGTTCTTGTCTCTCAGAATTATGTTCAAATCTGGGACAGAAAGGTCCAGGTCCAAAACCTGGCCCGGAACCACGATAAGCAGGAAATTCACCAGGGAAAGGGCAGACAAGAGGTCCGCCCATTCTAAATTGAGGCCAAAAATGGCCCCCAAAGAAGTCGTTTTCAAAATATCCCCTCATGGTTCAGATTTTCACGATTGAATTCTAATGCTATATATAGCTTTGAACGAGTTTACTCGAATGCCGCTTTTATCGACTCAAAGTAGTTTATATGAACGACAGTTGCATAACATTGTGAAATCGGTTTCAAGTAGGGCTGCGCTGAAATGTTTATGAAATGGTCCTCGCAAGTATATCAGACAAAATAATATAAGTACTTAGGTGAAACACGGCCTGAAATCACTTCGGAAATGCTTTTTCAGCTTTGGAGTCTGAGGTCCGCTGCCGATTTTGGATAAACTTCGATATTTTCCGTGAAGCGACTGCCGTCTGACGACCTCACAATTCGAAGGCGATATTGATACTTAGACCGATTGTTGGACTTTTGAGGGCTGCAACAACCCGTAACGACTGCCATTAGATGTTCATATGGCAACCGGGACCAAAGGCTTAACGTGCTTTCCGAGGCACGACCAGACCAGTTCAAATATTCATATTTACGCGCCACGCCAAAGTGTATAAATCTATACTAATTTATAAAGCTGAAGAGTTTGTTGTTTTGTTTGAACGCGCTAATCTCAGGAACTACTGTTCCGATTTGAAAAGTTCTTTTTGCATTGGATAGCCCCTTAATCCAGGAAGGCTTTAGGCTATACAGCATCACGATGCGACCAATAGGAGCGGAGCATATCTAAACCTACGCGGGTGCAACCGCTTGGCGTAGCTAGTATTGAATATTTATTGTTTATGAAAGATCTTTGATTAAAGACAATGTGTGTTTGTCCTGATGGCATGTCCATTTTCGACATCTACTGGCGGCAGCTAGTTAAATTTGTAAACATAGACAGATACAATACTCAGCCAAATCGCATAGCAATATGAGCACTCATACTAATAACAATTTTTTTTTTTTTAATAACTATAAACTAGCGCTTGACCGCAATCCCGCCTGATGGTAAGCAGTGATGCGATCGTTGATGGTAAAGCGTGCTAGTTTATTAAGAACCTATTCACTCAGATTGAGCGAATAGGAAGGAAGACGACAGTTGAGCGAGGTGATGCAATGTTAAACCCAACAACACGACCAACGATGCTGCGCTAAAGGGAGCTTGATCTGAAGACCCTTCACAACCAAACTCCCAACACAACAACATTTGGCGCATCGTACCCGGCACACATCGCAACACAACTGCTCAGACCCGTCCTCCGTACGGCTTCACCAGACATCATGCCGGAACACGACAAATCGCTTGGCGGCAAGGCTTTGACTGGTGGGTGGTAACTTCTTTCGCCGGCGGCGGGTGTTTTGGCCTACCACCGAGAAAATCTTAATATTTTTCTTCTTCTTCAGCCTATTGACGTCTACTGGTGGACAAAGGCCTCCCGAAATCTTCCTTTTTGTGCCCCAAACCCCACGCTTGGCAGGCGGGTTGGGGATCGCAGTATTTTTCCACAGGAGAAGCGCTGCTGCCCGCATCCCTGGTGAGAGTTCCCTTGGTCGCCTCTTACGACACCCACGGGAGGATATGGGTTGGAACTATTCTAAACCCGGTACCACTTGGTATCCATACCAGACACGGTACCATCTTAATATTGGTTACTAAGAATCGTTTTAGTTCGTCTTTCTAAAATCGTCAACCCTAGCCGTATTTAACTTTACGATCATAGTAGATGCCACTAAACCGTCCAATAACCGGAAATCGTATATTTTCACGGGAACCTTAATCGACAAGGGTTTAAGAGGCGACCACGTCATACTGTTATGGTCAATTGACCACCACTAAGTTGTGATTGCCTGTGGCATTTTAGGAAACGTAATAATTCTAATAATACAGTATTTTAAGAGACGAATTTTCGTGTGCGTCTCACACGAAAGTTTCCATTTTACATTACAATATTATACATGTTTTTTTAAATAGATTCTGCAATTTTGTTTTTAAAAGTTTATGTCAGCTAAAAATACAATAAAAATTTTTGGAAGAAAATATTTCCATTTTATTATTCACACAATACTATTGTTTGTTTTGTTCATTATTTCATAATATTTGTTCGTTGTTGCAATATTACTGAAATATGTGAAATTCATTTCCACGAATAGAACTAGACTATTTTTGAAAAGTTGGTATTACAAAATATTGTGCAACAAAATACAGGTACAATTATTTTTACTAGAACTTGCATATTTATTATTACGAGTTGCAGGAAATATATTATTTAACTTTTTTGAATAGTTATTTATTTATAAATCAGCAAAAAAAATCGTTAGCTAGGTAAGTAGGTTAAAAATTAAATATCTCCATTTTGTTTCATAATATTGCGAAATAGTTGCACAATAGGATATTTGACTAAAAAGAACTAATTAGTCCGTCAGTCAGATTTCCAAAAAATACTAGACACGTCTTTATTTTTTATTTATATGAAAAAAGAAAAATCTTTTTTCATATAAATAAAAAATAAAGACGACACAGTGCGTTGAAAACTCGTGTGACGTCACTGCACGCTACACTTTTAGCGCGCCGTGATGTCACCAGCCACTACACCTGATCTTTGATGCCTTTTATATTTATAAATTTTTATTGATTTGATAAAACAAAATATACGTATCCAATATTTGTCTATAATCTGAATGCCGGACTAAATAGAATCAATTTTTTTTAACCCAGTAAACATCCCTATTCTGTGAGTGCAGTTCTTGGGAATTAATTTCACATATTTTAATTACGTTGTAATCATCATCATCATTTCAGCCGAAAGACGTCCACTGCTGGACATAGGCCTCCCCCAAGGTTCTCCACGACGACCGGCCCTGCGCCTCCCGCATCCAGCGGTTTCCCGCGACCTTCACCAGGTCGTCGGTCCACCTTGTCGGGGGCCTACCCACGCTACGTCTTCCGGTGTGTTACGGTACGTTGTAATAATGTACAAATATTATGAAACTACTGACGTTTTCATGGTATCCTGTCAATTTGGCAAAGTTAGAATTGCAGAAAATATGTTATTTATCTTTTTTAGAATAGTTATTTGTTTATAAATCAGCATGAAATTTCGATAGCTTGGTAAATGGGTTTAAATGTTTACCTACATTTTGTTTCATAACATTGTGCAATAGTTGCAAAATACTATGGATGCAGTTCTTGGAAATTAATTTCACCTATTTCAATTATGTTGCAATAATGTACAAACTTTACGTATTTTCTAAGTACTTATATCTTGGACACCTAACCAATGACTAATTAAAAGGTGAAGAAAATCATCTTGAAGAAACCTGGACCTTAATCTGAAATTGCCAACCCTCATTGAGCAAGCGTGGTGATTACGCTCAATCCTTCTCTGTATGAGAAGAGACATGTGCCCAGCAGTGGGACGATAAAAGATTAATAATGCTGATGATGATTTTTATTAAACTTTATTGAAGTTTTCATGGTATCCTATGGCGTCATTTCAATTTTGCAAAGTTACAATACGAATTATAACGCTGCTAAATTAAAGAGTAAGACTGTGACATAGCAAGCCAACTGAAGTAACTGGTATTACATCTAGTCTGTTAACTAAGTCACATGGTTTGTTACCTTTAGTTAACCCCCTTTTTATTATTATAAACTAGTGCTTGATCGCAATCCCGCCTGATGGTAAGCAGTGATGCAATCGTTGATGGCAAAGCGCGTTAGTTATATGAGCCTATTCACTCAAAAAAACTGACTCAATAGGAAGGAAGAGGGTAGTTGAGCGAGGTGATGCAGTGTTTTCCAGGTGCATCGACACCGTGTCGCGGCCCGGGAACGGGGGCAGCGACCCGCCTTCGAGGAAGTAAGGCGGGTCCGAATAGCGGCTCAGGGGGAGGCCCTGAGCCGGTGGAGGGAGGCACTCCGCTCCCCAGCTGCCGGCCACCGGACGATTGGAACGATTCGTCCGGTGTTGGAGGGATGGGTTGGGCGCCAGCATGGCAGCCTCACCTTCCGCTTGGTGCAGTAATTGACCGGGCATGGCTGCTTCGGTCACTACCTGCACAGGGTCGCCCGTCGGGAGGAGTTACCGCGGTGTCACCACTGCGACGTCCCCGACGACACGGCCGAGCACACCCTGGTGGAGTGCCCGGCCTGGCGAAACGAGCGCCGCGACCTTGTTGCGGCGCTCGGAGGCGGACGCCTCTCCATGGCAACCATGGTGCGAGCCATGATTGAAAGCGAGAGTGCATGGGAGGCTGCCGCCTCCTTCTGCGAGACCGCCCTCTCGCAGAAGGAGGCTGCGGACAGGGAGCGGGAAGAGGATGCTCTTGCCGCTCCCCTCCGGCGTAGACGGGAGGGGCGAAGAAGGTGGGGCACGTACCCCCGTCTCCTTTAGCCCCAGGGTGTGACCAGCGCGTGTGGGTAGCTCCCGCACGCGCATTGCACAACGGTCACCACGTCTGGGGATTACTCCGTTACCGGGTAATCCCCCTTTGGTGCGCAAAACCGGCCTTAACAAGGCCGGTAAGCCCTGAGAGTAGCACGGCGCCTAGGCCTTCGGGCCGGCCCCGTGACACTCTCAACACAGGGCCCGAGGGTAACCGAGTGGTTTTAGTGGGTATTCCCGGCTCCGGCCGGGCAAGTCCCACACACGTCCGTCGCCTAGCTAGCGGCGGGTATGGTGCCTAAATGCATTTCCACTCGTTAAAAAAAAAAAAAGGTGATGCAGTGTTTAACCCAACAATACGACCAACGATGCTGCGCCAGATAGAGATTGATCTGCAGACCCGTCCTCCGTACTTCACCAGACTGGTAACTTCTGCGGCAGCCGTTGTTATGGCCTACTTAAGCAAATAGAGAATAGATGAATAAGTGCATGCCCGCCTTATATTGAAGGTAAAATCAGCAATTCATGACTATTATTACTTAGATATTAACTTGCTGAGAGGTTTGGCGCTGCAGGCCGAGATACAGGTTTTACCTGTAAAAATATAAAAAAATCTACAACATAGGTTTAATATTATTAGCAAAACGGATATCGCAAAGGTGAAAACTACAAATAACACAGCTAGATAGATGCTCATAAAATACACTCCAGAATTTCTAGTAATCAACTATCTACACATCATCATAACGTAACTTTTATCTTATGTAAATTTATCTTTTTACAGCACTGTATTATAATAATATAGCCAAAAAAGTACCTATTTGGTACTTAACGAGCCTCCAAAGCATCTATTTGAGATAACAAACCGTCAAATACAAGAACTTTTTCTGCTTGGAGCATAATGTTCAAAATTAACAGCTTTTCAGTAATAACAAGCAGACATAATCGTTGAGGTAGTTAAGATAAGTGCTTGTTATAAATATTTAACAGTCGGAGAAATCTAAAATGTGGTAGCTTTGTTTTTGACAATTACTGTGACATTGTAAGTTTTCCTGGTGATAATCTATACTATATATTAGTATAGTAGTATAAAGCTGGACTTTATTTTTTAAAGAAAAAATATTTTTGCGTTGAATGGCCCTTTAATCCAGGAAGGCTTAAGGCAAGTCCGTTAAAAAAACAATATTAATCCTTATCTAAATAAATTAGAAGTATTTAATTTTGAACAAATTTGTCCTTCACATCACTTAATTTCGATTCTAAGACACTACAATTTTAAAATAACTCTTCTGGAGTTTAAATAAAATGTTCAAATTAATAATTCCTTGCGAAAGAAGTCGCAAGCGGCCGCTCGTTTAAAAATACATACACAGCCTTTAAGAGGGGACTGTAGTGTCGAGGAATTTGAAAAATACGTATTTGAAGAAATTATTGCCGTGGCGCTGCTTCCAACCTCTCCCGGTAAAGTGTGAAAAGGACAGTTGCAGCTCAGGCTGATTTTACCTACAAAAACGATGACCAAAAGACTTTTCGTATTCCGTTGTTTTCTTATTTAAAACTCGACAAGCCTCAGTTATTTTTATATCAAAATTTAAAGGAAAAGTATACCTATGCTTTTATTATTCTATTATTTTGTCAAAAACTTATCACGTTTATCTAACAGTCATCTGAAAATCACGGTAAAAATAAGTATTTTTTCTTGAATTTCAAGTGTCGTATTTCTTTTAATAATTAATTTTCGGATAAAATCAAATGATAGGGGCAAGTGTAATCACGGTGTAAAATTGTGGAAAAAATAATTGCTCTAAAAGCTTAACCACGAAGAAAACAGCAGAAAACGCCACTAGATTCCCCTCTTAATGTTCCCACTGTTGCGACACAGACATCTTCTTAGTGAGAGGTCGTGGAAAAAGCCCAATATTTAGGTGGGATATCTATAAAATCTCAAGTTGGACTACCTACACACAAGCTACAACAATCTGTCAGTCTGTCATTTTTATATCTAAGGCAATGAGGCTCATTGTTTATTGGAATATTTGTCAATTAGGTTGTATCCTAAAAAATATTTTAATTTCCATCAGATAGTTTTATAAAAAATATTGAACAAGTATTTTTTTTTTTCTTTCATTCAAATACTTAGGAAGATATATTGATTTGAAATGTCGCATGACGTCACAGCGTGGTACAAAATATACCAAGCCGTGACGGAATTAGGCCCCACTCCGTAACTTTATTACGCTATATCTCAGTAGCTTTTGGTAATTTTGACAAAATAAAAAATACAGGACTTTTACATCCCTATTTTGGGTAGCATGAGCTGCTGTCATCCTTACAATGCTGATATTCATCTACCTATATTCGGATAGACTGAAAGCTGACCCCAATCTATTTAGGTTTTCCCAAATTGCCTGCTTTTTAGCAGGCAGATTGATTGTAATGGGGGCGAGTCTATTACCATTAAATGGGCATACATCCAACCTTCAATGTTCAAGAAATTCCATATGGAAATCTCAATAACTTGCCCAACTCGGGGCTTCATGAATATCGAATATTAGTGCCTATAATATCTATGTATACGGTTTTTTAGAAGGTTCCTAATATATGATTCCACGTGTAATTCAGTGAGATGTTCGGTGTTTCGTTTTCCTGAACAGATTTTATATCATCTGTTCACGAAAACTTTTCATTTATATATATTACCTACTATTGTACCAATCTATACCATTGTATAAACTATATATAGGTACTAGCTATGTACCGCGGTTTCACCCGCGTAAGCTTCGAACCGAAAGAGTTCAGTTAATACAAAATAAGCGCCTGTTAAAATAATGGGAGCAATATGTACGTCAGCGTGTGCTCCCGATTTCGCAACATTTTTTATTACTGCTCTGCTCCTATTGGTCATAGCGGGATGTTTTATAGCCTATATCCTTTCTCAGGCTCTAGACTATCTGTGTACCAAATTTGATTACAATCGGTTCAGTAATTTTGTGGTGAAGCCGGACAGACAGACAGACAGATAGAGATACTTTCGGATTTATAATATTAGTATGGATGTAAATATGTATATCTCGCTGTAGCGATCACGGTGTCGGGCCCGTCATGCTTACGTGAATTCAATGCTTTTGCTTCATCCAACAGAAGTTATCAACGTCTTTTTTATAATTATAAACTAGTCCTTGACCGCAATCCCGCCTGATGGTAGGCAGTAATACAATCATTAATAATAAAGCGCGCTAGTTTATTAAGCCTATTCACATAAAAAACTTAGTGAATAGGAAGAAAGACGGCAGTTGAGCGAGGTGACGCAATGTTAAACCCAACAACACGACCAACGATGCTCCGCCAGTAGGAGATTGATCTGAAGACCCTCTACGACCAAACTCCCGACACAATAACATTTAGTGCTTCGTACCCAGTACACATCGCAACACAACTACTCAGACCCGTTCCCCGTACAGATTCACCTGATTTGCATATCATCTTTTTTATTTGACATAAATAGTACATTTATTTACTTACAACTGACAAAGTTACACCAAAAATAAATGTAGGATTCTTTGCCAAACATTTCATCTGTGTGTATCTAACTCCGCGTGGGCAGAAACGCATTTCACGGTCTGTGGTCTCCTCAGTACGGAATGGACGCGTAATTTAATGCTCGCGAGCTTGCCGTGTCTCTGTGTCACTCAAACTTGCTGGAACCTGCCGGAATTTGTGGGAAGTACAGTTTAGTTCAAGTTAAATTATAAATATACAATTATATTTCTAAATCACACAGAATTTAGATAACCAACGAGTCGCAAATCGCGGTTTCGAACTCAGTTTGTGTAAATAATTCATCACCACTGCTCACAAAACGATGAAAGAAAATCATGGGGAAGCCAACATGTCCTAGAGACAAAACTTCGAAAACAGTGACATCCACCAACCTACGATAAGCCCACGTGGAAGTATAGACATAACGGCGCGCGACTGGTTAATTTTGAATATTGCCTTGCCACCAAGCGATTTGTCGTGTTCCGGCATGATGTCCGGTGAAGTCGTACAGAGGACGGGTCTGAGCAGTTGTGTTGCGATGTATGCCGGGTACGATGCGCCTAATGTTGTTGTGTTGGGAGTTTGGTCGTGGGTCTTCAGATCAATCGCCCTTTAGCGCAGCATCGTTGGTCGTGTTGTTGGGTTTAACATTGCATCACCTCGCTCAACTGCCGTCTTCCTTCCTATTCGCTGAGTTTTTCTGAGTGAATAGGCTCTTAATAAACTAGCGCGCTTTACCATCAACGATCGCTTCACTGCTTACCATCAGGCGGGATTTCGGTCAAGCGCTAGTTTATAATTATTAAAAAAAAAACAAAAAAAACATAGAGACTTGTCCTGTAGAGTGAGATGGAAGAATAACTTGAAACATTATTCTAAAGCTTTGGTCTCAGGGTGGTTATTTCCCCGAGATAAGATGTTATGGGGTTTCCGGATTATTGTTATGAATTTATCTTGATTTCTGAGGTAAGCTTTTGGAGTTATCATGAACTAGCTGCGCGTTTTCATCTGTATAAGTTTTGATTCCAAGAGGATAAAGTAACCTATATATGAATCCGTAAAGAGCAGGCGTTTTGGGGACTGTCTTATGTAATTTTGTTGTTCAAAAACTGCTGTTTCTTTTTGCAATTTAGATATTAAATTTAAATTAAAAAATTTAAATTTAGATATTGATTTTAAATTCTGGTCACATATGCTTTGTGATCTTATACCAAACTTTCACATTTCTAAAATTATTCAAAATATACGAGTACTTAAGTTAGGTTTACTTAGGACCAGTGGTTTCCTTCTGAGAAACAGTCATCTCGCAGAAAGAGGCTGCGGAAATGGAGAGGGAAATTTCATCCTCTCATCCGGCCCGCAGCAGGCGCACCGGGCTTCGGCGGAGGGCGGATAACGTCATCTTCTAGCCCCCCTAAATGAGTCTAGGGGCGACAGATTCAGGGACATCTGTTGCCCCCAAACATCAGGACCCGAGCTGTTCTACGGGCGCCACTCTTAGACGTCACTTAGGAAGTCATACACCGCACTATCCACTCCCAATGATCCGAGGAGGCAGTGTCGGGCCAGCACCAATGAGTAAAAAAAGGTTTACTTAGGACAGCCCTGTGTCTGTAAACTGAAACAAAAATCATCATGTGTAAATGTGTAAAAATACCAGTCACTTTGGCTTCGTGAATTTTTCTTTTTTTCCGACTTACCCTGTCACATGGCATCGCATCGCCTGACTGCCATCACTTTGTTATTGCTCAGCTATTTATCTTACTGTTCTTCTTTTTGCTCGGCTCCTATTAGTCTTAGTGTAATATTAAATGCCCTTTCAGTTCTCCCCAAGGATTGGTTTAGTATGTAAAGAAAACCCTGTCGGACCCATAAGGATAATAAAGGTTAGGTAAACACATTGACTAAATAAAATATGAAATTTTACATAATCACCATATTGATAATACTAAGGAATTTTGAAATAATCTTTTTTTTTCGCGAATTAATTCCAACTTCCCCAAAATTTGGTAATTTTTAAAAAAGTGCCAACACCATTTTTGACGGTATATTGTATTATGAATGAGCGCGTGCCGCGTGCACTGTCCCCCTTCGCCCGCGTATATATTGCTTATCGCACATGTATCAAGTTACCTCATTTTGCGAAATAATATTTATTTATTTTTTGGGTTTTTTTTAAGTTTAGTTCGACTTTGTAGGCATTATCAATCAGTTATCGATACCTAACACGGATCGGACAGGGTTTTCTTTGGATAATTATTGTATATACTTTATTATATACCAAAACAATACATGCGATAAAAATAAAGTTTTTTTTTTTTCATAAATATACAATGGGGCGTTTTATCGCTAATAAAATTTCTTCCAGGATACCTTAGAACGGGCAGAACTTTTCCTGAACATAAAATGGTACCTTTTTTTTGTTTTCGGAAAACCTTCAAAAGGCACTCAACCTCTGAGGAATGAGGTCGGGTAGTGTGGGATTTTTACCTCACTGAAACCACCTCAGTGATCATCATCTGCGCTTAAGGGTGGTCCCGGTTGTAAAATGGTACCTACAGCACTCCCGTTAATGCAAAAATTATCCATACAATAGATACACAGATACATGCATATCCAAAATTATAGGTACATAAAAAATAACCAAACAATAAATACTTTTTTTTTTGGGACGAAACCCGCCACACTTTTCCCAACCACTGCAACTCCTGAAAACCAGAATCAACAGTGGAGACCGCCAGAAAAACGCCGAGCAATGAAGCTCGACGAGTCCCGGAGAAACGATTCAACTGTCTTGGGTCCCGCAACGAAATTAATCAGAAAAGAATAGCGGAGGAGTAAGAAACAATAAATATTGCGTTTAAATAAACAAACATACTCTTTGGCTCTATTATTATCAAGAATTCTTATCCTACTTACGTAGGTAAGTTAATTAAAAGCTACCCATTTGTCAATACTGAACAAAAATTGATAATGTGCAAACAGAGGGTCGATTTTCATAAATTCAAGAATATTCATTGTCTAACCTCAGACCCAATTTGTCAAAAATACGTCTGATTTCCCTTGAGTTTAACAAGTTTTTGACATTTATATGCCACCGAGATGAGATTTCGAATTAGATTTTAAATTGAGCCTTCTGGGTCTAGTCTGCTAAATTTATAAATTTGTCTTTTCAAAACGATTCCTTTTTTTTATAAATTACAAAATAGCGCTTGACCGCAATCCCGCCTGATGGTAATAATAATAAATAAATAATAAATATATATGGACAAAACACACAGATTGAGCTAGCCCCAAAGTAAGTTCGAGACTTGTGTTATGGGATACTAACTCAACGATACTATATTTTATAATAGATACATATATAGATAAACACCCAAGACCCAGGCCAATCAGGAAAAGACCGTTTTCCATCATGACCTGGCCGGGGATCGAACCCGGGGCCTCCACGTCGCAGGCAGGCGTGTTGACCGCTGCGCCACAGAGACCGACAGACCGGCCGTAAGCAGTGACGCGATCGTTGATGGTAAAGCGCGATAGTTTATTAAGAGCCTGTTCACTCTAGCCTTGAAGACACTTTAATTGTAGTCCGACGGAAACACCGCCGCTGTGAAATTGTTCCAGTGCCTCGATGTACGACGTATAAAAGAGGAAGCGAAATGCTTCGTTCGGATCCTTGTGGTGTCAACAACGTAAGGGTGGAAACTTGCCGTACCAAGTGTCGTCCGAAGATGTAACTGAGAAAGGGGAATTAAATCTTGCAATTCCCTTGCACAAGCCGGCCGGCAGAAGTTACTACCCACCAGACAAAGCCTTGCCGCCTAGCGATTTGTCGTGTTCCGGCATGATGTCTGGTGAAGCCGTACGGAGGACGGGTCTGCGCAGTTGTGTTGCGATGTGTGCCGGGTACGATGCGCCTAATGTTGTTGTGTTGGGAGTTTGGTCGTGGAGGGTCTTCAGATCAATCTCCCTTTGGCGCAGCTTCGTTGATCGTGTTGTTGAGTTTAACATTGCATCACCTCGCTCAACTGCCGTCTTCCTTCCTATTCACTCAGATTTTCTGAATGAATAGGCTCTGAATAAACTAGCGCGCTTTACCGTCAACGATCGCATCACTGCTTACCGTCAGGCGGGATTGCGGTCAAGCGCTAGTTTATAAATATAAAAAAAAAACTCCCCAAAATGCATCCTATAGAACACAGACAGGCTGGCTACTCTCTGCCTGTGCTCAAGGCTTTGGAGACCGTTTTGAGCTGATTTTGGGTCGCCTATTAGCCACGTATCCTATCTGCAAAATTCATAATGATCTATCGATTCGGTCAGTCGCATCGTAATGGAATGGTAATAGAATGACATTGCCGTATTGGCATTATTATAAAACCCGTTCGTAGAAATGATTTTCTAAAAACTACTACTCAATTTGATCATTTATTAATGTGGAGTGGAATGTCAGTGATTGACTATTGAAAAGACATAGTGAAGCCATTTTGTTAAGAGAATACGAAATTTGTTAAAAATGACCATTAAAAGAACACTGATCTATCATTCTGACACTATTGAAATAGCAGACTAGGGCCCAGTACTGGAATCGCAAAAACGCAATTAGCAATCATAACCAATACTCATGCTTTCTCTAGAAAACACACCTTGTGTTTTGGTATCCCATAACTCTAGGGTTTGATTGAGATCATATCAGAGAATGCTAGATTTTGTAAAGTGGTGAACAATTGTAGCAATCAAATTGATCTGCACTTTTACTCCTTTAGCAAACTGTAAACCATAATTTACAAACATCTTCTGGATTTAAATTAGCACTCACTTTCTGGCAATAAATGAAACATGTGTTTTTCAATAACTTAGTTTAAGTTTTGGTTTTAAGTTGAATTCTTGTACAACTTCATTTTTATTGTTCCGTACCTAAAAGGTAAAACGGAACCCTATTAATGAGACTTCGCTGTCCGTCTGTCCGTCCGTCTGTCACCGGGCTGTATCTCATGAATCGCAACAGCTAGACAGGTGAAACTTTCAGAGATTATGTTTTTCTATTGCGGCTATAACAACAAATACTAAAAATAAAAATATTTAATATTTTTTAATATTTAAGGGGGGCTCTCATCCAACAAACGTGATTTTTTTGTCGTTTTTAAAGATAATATCTACTCGACTCGCACTTGGCCGGTTTTTGAATGCATGCAGAGTTCACGTATAAGTAATTGTTACACTACTCTGCCACCTTGTACTGGGTGTACAACACCCAGTGTAAATAGTTGTTCGTAGACCAAAATAAATAAATCAACTGAGATAATATGTTTTTTTTTATATATATTATAAACTAGCGCTTGACCGCAATTCCGCCTGATGGTTAGCAGTGACGCAATCGTTGATGGTAAAGCGCACTGGTTTATTAAGAGCCTATTCACTCTAGCCTTGAAGACACTCAAATTGTAGTCCGACGGAAACACCGCCGCTGGCAAATTGTTCCAGTCCCTCGATGTACGCGGTGTAAAGGAGGAGACGAAACGCTTCGTCCGGATCGTAAATGTGTTAACAACGTAAGGGTGGAAACTCGCCGTACGACGGGTTGTCCGATGGTGGAACGGTGATGGAGGAATTAAATCATGCAATTCCCTCGCACACTCCCCAAAATGCATCCTATAGAACACCGAAAGGCTGGCTACTCTACGCCCGTGCTCTAGGCTTTGGAAACCATCTCGAGTTAAAACAGGGTCACCAATCAGCCTCTTCGCACGCCTCTCCACTGAATCCAAAGTGGCCAGGTGGCACTTAGCAGCACCAGCCCAAATGTGGCTGCATTACTCCACACACGAACGGACCTGTGCTTTGTACAACATTAGAAGCTGTCTAGTGTGAAGTACTGCCGGACCTTTGCGATAACGCCAAGTTTCCTGGCAGCCACCTTGACCTTAATTGTTTTTCAATTATCATTTTCAGTTCAAAATAATTCAACAAAGTCACGATCCATTTATGTAAAACACCCTTGCGTCAAAAAACATACCTAAAAGATACCTACACAAGTATTTTATATCTTCCAAACTGTATTTTTGGACCACAAATTCTTAGACTTATTGTATTATTTTACTTGCAGATAAGGACACTAGAGTTATGTAGTATAAAAAACACGTTGTAGAGTAATTTTCTCAGAAAAAGACATTACCCTCAAGAGAGATAACATCAGACTGATATTATTTTACCTCTTACTCAGGGAAAACAATAGGCAATAGATCCTAACACATGTTTCCGCTATCACAATAAGTTATCTCAACCAACAACCCACAAAAATAGATGTTAACCCTATTTTTTCGACGCAATTTTTCTACCCTATCTGAAAGGGTGAAGAGGCCAGGAGAGATACCTTAATTTCCGTAATACACGTCTAGCTAACAGCTAGTTCATCTCACTGAGTTTATCAGATTTCGGTTCGGTGAATAAATTTAAATATGCTTTGAAAGTTACGCTTACATGTCGTATGAGGCACCTAAATTGCTTATGAGAGTTCGGTAAATAAGGTTTGTGGATAATGTTCGTGTAAGTTAGATTTTGCTTGCATATGGGAGGGTAATATTCTTGTGATAAGAAGAATTAGTTATGGTGGCCTAGTGGTCAAAAACACCAGCCTCTCAAGTATGAGTACGCGGGTTCGATTCCAGGTCAGGCAAGTACCTATGTAACTTTTCTAAAGTTATATGTACTTTCTAAGTATATCTTGGACACCAATGACGGAAGGTGAAGGAAAACATCTTGAGGAAACCTGGACTTTAAGTCTGAAATCGTCAACCCGCATTGAGCAAGCGTGGTGATTACGCTCAATCCTTCTCTGTATAAGAGGAGACCTGTGCCCAGCAGTGGGACGATAAAAAGGTTGATGATGATGAAGAAGAATTATGATTTGACGTACATACGTATGTTAATGGCGTTGCGGTTAATTTCATGGACATATACCTACTAATGGACATGCCGTACGCGTATAATCTTTTTTTTTTTCTGGGTTGGAAATCCTCAATGGATGTCCGCCACCCTGGGTTGGGCGACGGGGTCTGTCAGACACTTAGTGACTAAAACCACCCCGGTGTCCGGGAGTCTAAAATCTTCTACGGCCCCACACTCTCGTGCTAGCCCGGTCTCTCCGGGCCTCGTCCCCTGCACGGGGTAGTGGGGTGTTAAACTACCCCGTGCATCGCCTATGAGGCGCGCGCCGACACTCGGGCCCCACTGACTACGATATGTGATCCCGGCGCCGGCGCACGCCGGGGACCATGGAAAACCAAGGCCTCCGACTTGTCAAGGGCCACCTCCAGGCCAGGGCGCCGGATGCGGTTCACCACCTGTGACACCGCAGCCGTGGCTATCAACGTCACTTCCCTGTGCGAGCTCCCCCGGGTATTGACAAGCGTGTCGTCCGCATAACCTGAGCAGCTTCCCCTCCTTCCACACACTGGGAAACTGACCCTGCTCGAGGCATGCCGTGAAGAGCCCCCTCAGCTGGGGCTATCTTCTTCTTCTTCAGCCTATGGATGTCCACTGCTGGACAAAGGCCTCCCCCAAGGCTTTCCACGCTAACCGGTCTTGTGCTGCCCGCATCCATCGGCTTCCCGTGACCTTCACTAGGTCATCGGTCCACCTTGTTGGGGGCCTCCCTACGCTGCGTCTTCCAGTACGTGGTACTCCAGAACCTTACTGCCCCATCGGCCATCGGTTCTACGAGCAGATTACTGCAGATTTTGGCTGGAAAAGAGTGAGCGAGATGGCCTATGCTTTCGGTCTAGCACTATATCTTTCCTCATAGATGATTAATGATTTTGAGAGAAAAAGATAGACCGAAACTTCGTTTTCTCTTTTTCTTTCGGAGTGCCACAATTCTTATCTATATGGCATGTTCATTAGTATATGTGGTTAATTTAGTCTGTGGCAAGAAAAGACTGACAGTGACAGAATGTCATCAGTCATATTTAGATTGATTCAATTAAACAAATAAAAAATGTGCAAATAACACTCCTCAACGCGTCATCTAGCAAGTCATAGAGAAGCTCCTTGAAAACCGCTCATTGAATTGTTTTTCATTTTATCAATTGGACATCATTCTATTTTATACTATTTTTCTCTATGGCAATAGTGGCGATGCGATGTCAAAAATCCGTACAACATTGATTGCGCTTTTTTTGTTGTTAAGTGGACGAAGTTTCAAACAAACAAAGCAATGAATTCGGAACGTTCTTTTTTTAATTCTGAAAGTGAATTGCCATAAATAAAAACGTTTTAAGACTAGTCGTTATCTCACTCCAGCAACAATTAATTTCAAAAACTTGGCGAAAATGTAGGGAAGTTAAAGATATTTTTGGTCAGAATCAGAATTTAATTTGAATCGGAATGAAAACTTAATTAACTAAATATGCAATTCTTGTTGATGTCAAAAGTGTCGTCTATTATCATTAAAAGCATGTCTCGTTCCATCGCAATGTAAAGGCATTGTTATTTTTCCCTCTACCTACTCACTTTTTTAAGTTTTTACAGACCATCAGGGTAATAGGGATGTATCACCACGCACAATGGTCCACTAGAGGGACTGAGTACGGAAACCGAACCAGTAACAGTAGGGATGTATTTAAGGTATGAAAATCAAAAAATTAATTAGTCCGTCTTATAGATAATAAAAAAAATTAAGACCCGTATTTTTTATTTTCTCGTAATCACTAAAAACTACTGAGATATAGCGTATTAAAGTTACGGAGTGGGGGCTAATTACGTCACGACGCGGTATATTTTGTACCACGGCGTGACGTCATGCGACATATAAAATCAATATATCTTCCTAAGTATTGGAATGAAATAAAAAATAGGTGTTCAATATTTTTTATAAATCTATCTGAAGGACATTCAATTATTTTTTAGGATACAATCCAATTGTCTAACAATATCAACAGTCATCATCAACCTTTTTTATGGTCCCACTGCTGGGCATAGGTCTCCTCTCATACAGAGAAGGATTGAGCGTAATCACCACGCTTGCTCAATGCGGGTTGGCGATTTCAGACTTATGAAGTCCAGGTTTCCTCAAGATGTTTTCCTTCACCTTCAGTCACTGGTGTCTAAGATATACTTAGAAAGTACATATAACTTTGGAAAAGTTACATTGGTACTTGCCTGACCTGGAATCGAACCCACGCACTCATACTTGAGAGGCTGATGTTTTAACCACTAGGCCACCACGACTTGTATCAACAGTAATGGATTTCATTTTGACAGTTTAAAATCGTTAAAGAATATATTCAAATTGCCAAAAAGTTATAAAGATGCCAGAATCGTTTATACTTATGCCTATTCTATCTATGCGTTCTTTGGTTGCCTGGAAGAGATTGCATTAGCGATAAGTCCGCCCTTTGTATATTTTGTAGTTTTGAATGTATTTTTCAATCAATATACGTTTTTGGTATACCATAAATTATATCCACTCAGTTGCTACATGTGACTCGAGTTACACGAAAAAAATTCGCCGCCGTGCTTCATGTGACTAGAGCTACATTAGTGGTGGTCCAGGAAAATGAGCTCTAATATTTCAGTAGAAAGTATATTTTGCCCTTTTTAAATGTAATTGAATGGATCATAGACAATACTGACAACCAAAAAAAACTAGAAGCGAGAATGAAGTAACAAAATTCGTTAAAAGTGACATTTCTTAGGTGTGGTGTGTTTTGTGGTCAGCATGGACGGGTGGGTAATTTACATAAATGAAATGTTTTTATAGAAACCATATATTTACTTTATTTTAGTTTGTAAAGATAAACTAATAAATGAATAAAGTATAAAAAAAACACATGTTACCCATTTAGATTTTAATGGATTTTATAAAAAATTATACAATACGTTAATATTGCGCATGCGAATTTTGATCACTGTTAGTTAATTATTTTAACCCTACAGAAACGCATTTAAAGCAGCTTCTCAGCACAGTTATCTTTTTTTAAAGAACCACTCGATTGAGTCATAAATCGTGTTATAATCGCAAACGGCGAGCTCCTAGAAAAAGCGCGCGAACTATGGCACGTGACGGTCGGCGCCCGAACAGGCGTAAGCAACTGAGTGGCTATTAAAGAAATAAATAAAATTGAAAATGTTAAAAAAAAAATTAAAAAAGAAAAAAAATGGTAATATCAAATTCTTGGTCAAGGGTTGTCAGTGCTGTGTGAAAATTTCGAAAAACGGAAATGTTTAACCAACATCAGCAGTTAGACTGGTAAAGCAGACCCCAGACTCCAAAGCTGAAAAATGCGGCTGGGATTAACGCTGAGATGATGATGAGTGTTGTGTGAAAATTGATCCAACCGTTTGATCGTGAAAAAGTTACAAACATACAAATACGCACACACACATACAAACAAAAACTTTTGCCTTTATAATACACCAACCATTCCTACTATAAAGTCCCAAATTTTACTAAAGACACCTCTAAAGATCACCAACAACTCCCTATAAAAACTACCACTCATTATCATAATCAAAACCTTTTTATCGTCCCACTGCTGGGCATAGGTCTCCTCTCATACAGAGAAGGATTGAGCGTAATCACCACGCTTGCTCAATGGGGGTTGGTGATTCCAGACTTAAAGTCCAGGTTTCCTCAAGATATTTTCCTTTTCCTTTTAGTCAGTCATTTGTGTCCAAGATATACTTAGAAAGTAAATATAACTTGGAAAAGTTACATTGGTACTTACCTGACCTGAAATCGAACCCGCACACTCATACTTAAGAAGCTAGTGGTTTAACCACTAGGCCACCACGACTACACACACACAAACTACCACTAATTTAAGGAAAATAATTGAGGGTTTATTAAACATAAAAGTACAACCCTATTTCTAACAGGGTGACGGTAAATGTAGATTTAAACTAGTCTGCTGTCTTATTTAACAAAGTGACAGAAAAAAAAAAGAATTCATGTCGCTATTCAGCGAGGAAAAACAGGCTAAATGGAACCATTTTGAAGTCGTTAGAAAATCACCACTTTAAAGTTTTGACGGTAAGTTTGCGTGGGTAGGGTGGCTGTGCTTCATCAGTTTCTATTGAGAAAGTGGCACCAAAAGTGGTAAATATTTTTTTATATAAATTATAAACTACTGCTTGACCGAAATCCGGCATGATGGTAAGCAGTGATGCAATCGTTGATGGTAAAGCGCACTAGTTTATTAAACTATACTGTTCAAACTTGGTAGGTAGATGTATTCTGTGAACCGCATTAAGATTTTGATGCAAATATAAAAAAGAAATAATAAATATTGGGGGCTCCCCATGCTTAGAACTGAAACTCATTTTTTTTTTCATCAAACACTTACGTGTGGTGTATCAATGGATAGGTCTTCAAAAATTATGTCGAGGTTTCTAAAATACTTTTTTTCTAAGCCGAATAGTTTGGGTGACATACGCTTCCAAAGTGAATGGAGTAGAGTTGATCCCTGTCGAGTCGACAGTTTTTCTTGGATTGACTATTGACTCCAAGTTACAATGGGGTCCTCACATTGAGAAGCTGTCGGGTAGACTCAGTTCTGCCGCTTATGCTGTTAAGAAAATTAGACAGATAACTGATGTGAATACAGCCAGAATTGTTTATTTTAGTTATTTTCATAGTCTTATGACTTATGGGATTCTTCTCTGGGGAACTTGTGCGGACATCAATACCATCTTTGTTTTACAGAAAAGGGCTGTTCGAGCCATCTACAACCTTGGTCCTAGAGATTCTCTTAGAGAAAAATTCAGAGAGGTGAACATTCTGACTGTAGCTTCGCAATATATATTTGAAAATCTTATGTATGTACATAAAAATATATCTAATTTTAAGAAAATAAGCGATGTTCATAATATAAATACCAGGAACAAACACAATCTTGCTGTACATCACACTCGTCTCCACAGAGTAGGTAACTCGTTCATGGGTCAATGTATACACTTTTACAACAAGCTTCCCATGGACATTCGAAACTTCCCCATTAAACGATATAAAACCTATATAAAGGCCAAACTTTGCAAAAAGGGGTATTATAAAATCTCAGATTATTTAGAGGATAGAGAGGCTTGGGACTGAGCTGCTCGCTCTGTTAAGCATTGTTATTAAGCAATATGCGTAATTATAACGTAAATTATTGTAAACATTTTCATTTTTAATGTCTGGACTTTAAAAAAGACGATGATCCCTGAGTTTGTTTCGGCTATTTCTTCTCAGAGGTAGTCAGTTAGGAAATGCCGGCTTCATCTAGTTTAAAAAAAAAAAAAAAGAAGAAAAAAAAACATATGACGTGTAAAAGTGATCGGTGATCCTACTTGCTTAATAAACGATTTCATTTCATTTCATTTCATTTCATTTCATTTCAGTGGAAAAAGTTGGTCCCCCCCTCTATCTTCTAAAATAAGAAAATGAAAAATCTAAATAAAACATATGATGTACATTACTATAAAAACTACCCACGAAAATTGTTTTGAACAAGATCTAGTAAGTAGTTTTTTTAATACCTCGTAAATCGTAAACCGCCTATTACCTCGTAATCTTTCATACAAATAACTTAAATCCTTTTGTTTCATAAATCAATGGTACGGAACCCTTTGTGCGTGAGTCCGAAACGCACTTGGCCGGTTTTTATTTAGAAGATTTGCTTTTTTTTGGTGTCGTAGACAAATAATAGGTTAGGCCATATATTATAAATGTGAAAGTAACTCTGTCTGTCTATCTGTTACGCTTTCCCGCTTAAACCTCTGAACCGAGATTGATGAAATTTGGCACAGACAATCTCTAGACCCTGAGAAAGGACATAGGCTATCTTTTATTGAAATCTAAAAAGCGTGATATAACCGAATTCCACGCGGGTGAAGCCGCGTGCGGAAAGCTAGTACTCCATAAAATAAAAACTGGCCCCGATTCTATTGTTCACAAAATAAACTAAATTTAAGTTCAATGCATCTCGTTCTTTCTATTTCATTAAGAGAAAGACAGAAGATAAATATTAGTTTCATCATCAACCTTTTTATCGTCCAACTGCTGGGTACAGGTCTCCTCTCACACAGAGAAGGATTGAGCGTAATCACCACGCTTGCTCAATGCAGGTTGGCGATTTCAAACTTAAAGCCCGGGTTTCGTAAAGATGTTTTCTTTCACCTTTAATATTAGTTCAGCCATATTAAATTAGTTAACACCTCCTGTAAATTGTATCTATCGTATTTTAGTAGTCAAGTTTTTAATCACGTCTAAACTGTCTATGGAATACCTGTACAGTAAGGGACCAAAAGTGGAGTACCACTTTTGACACTTATTGTTAGAGCAATAAAGTTCAAAAGTGGTATTGCACTTTTGACCCTTACTGTACCTAATTTGACAGGACTAAACTTATACATCATCTAATGTCCTTTTCTTAATGAAATAGAAAAAAAAAACACTGAATTTTAATTTAGTTAAGTTTGTAAACAAGAAGGTCGGCTCCATTGTCTATCAAAAAGTATCCGTAACCCAAAAAGGTATTATTATTATCATCATTTCACTCGAAATACCTCCACTGCTGGACATAAGCCGGGACCAAGCACCGACACTTGAAAAGGTATACCCGCTTCTAAGTATCCCATTCTTATTCTTTCGCACAACAAAAGCTCATGGGAGCGTATATCAGAAAATCGTCGTTCCGACACGCCACAAATTACTATAACCCATGGTCACCCTACAAATCTCGTATCCCTTACTATGGCGACAACTACCGGAAGAAACGACCTACGTGACTTCTCATTTATATTTATTACAGTAGAAAACCAACCTTAACTCGCTAGCCTTAGAGTTTATTTGGAGAGCGTGAAATTTTGGGTAAATTTCGTATTTGGCTAGCCTTTGTCAGTGAGTATGCTTGTGTTAAAATAGAGAACTTTCGGGTCATGTGTAGTTTAAACATAATGGTTTCGAATGAAAATGAACTTGAGATGGAATAGTCCATTGACTATTCCACGACCAAAAGGGTTACGCAATTACCCTTTTGGTCGTGGAATTATCAGTAGCAATGAATTTCATTTTGACAGTTCAACAACATACATTGCGTTGTTGAACAAACACAGTTTTGGAACATGTGGAGCAATGGATTAAGTAGCTATATGTTTCAAAATTATTCAAATTCAGAGTAATAACGTGCTAAGCCTATAGGGTGCTGCTATATTTACCGGATCTTTGGCGATTTATGAAAGTCAGGCTTCTTCACTATATAGTATAAAACAAAGTCGCTATTATATTAGAGGTTTCTAATATAATGTCCTAAATAATTACATTTATTCCACGTTCGCAGTGGTACGAAGGCTGAACCGTGCGCCTCCGGGGCGGTCTCCGTGGCGCAGCGGTCAACACGCCTGCCTGCGACGTGGAGGCCCCGGGTTCGATCCCCGGCCAGGTCGTGATGGAAAAACGATCTTTTCCTGATTGGCCTGGGTCTTGGATGTTTATATATATATATGTATGTATTATAAAATATAGTATCGATGAGTTAGTATCCCATAACACAAGTCTCGAACATACTTTGGGGCTAGCTCAATCTGTGTGATTAGTCCGTATATATTTATTTATTTATTTATTATTTTTATTACCCTACGAGATTTATCAAAATAATGTACTAAATATTGTACACATTGAAAAGGTCTACAGAAAAGGCCGCGATGGTATATGTCTATCTCTTATGGATATCCCACAAAACAGTTTTTCATCATTTACTTTTTACGACAAATACTGCCTAATTTTCGAAGCGATTTTAACCAATACAGCATTATTAAAAAAATTATAATTTCAATTTTTGCAATTTTTTGCAATTTCATATCTTAAATACATTGTTGACTTAATATAGATCTACACCGCCCTGTACAGAATATGAATTAAATGAATATTTTCGAAGATATTACAGATTTAAAAATTGCGGGGTGTCACGCTTGCGACGGTACCGATCGGCCACGGTGGCGGAAGCGGCCGGCCGCTATGTTATTTATACAACACTTAGTTTTTCTGTAGTGTATTTAGTATGTATTAGCAATGCACCCATGCGAAGCCGGGACCGGTTGCTAATCAATGTTATTTCTCTATTATTTGTGTTTTAGACGTTTATTATACTTAATGCTGAATGAATATCTACAGACCCTCAATTACACAGATACGGAAAAATGCTAGAGGTATTAAAATATAATTATTAGCTTAGTAAGTTATATACACGCAGGGTAACGCTGATACTAAACACAATACATAGAAAAACATAGAGGCCCGCCGCCACAAACGCTACGTCCGGTCCCGCATTTTTTAAATCTGTAATGTTTTCGAAAGTTTTCATTTAAATCATGTGCAGCCGAATCCGGTTAGACTGGAAGTCTACCAAACATAGCTGGGAAAAGTAGTTCTGTTGCAGGTTTATGGCTGAAACCCTTTTTAGTATTTTTGTTGTTATTAATAAAAATATCATTTTTTGTATTGGTAGATGAGTCACCCATCATACGCGAGTCCACCCATTCATGGAAATTTTTTTTTTGTAATAACAAAGTTTTAATAACACCCTAGAAATTAGATCCCATCCGAATCTATACCTCAGACCAATACCTGTTCGTCCAATACCTGTAAATTTCGTAATGGTATTTAAACCGGTGCTTTGAGTCTCATAGACCAACCTGGCAGTCGTTATCGACGGGGACGTACAACCGCAACATTTAAACCCAGCTTACAATACATGCGAGGGGTTACGGTGCGACGATTTTAGTATTACAGAGCATTATAGTAAAATATTCTATATTCTCGGTGGCAGGCCATAACATGTGCTGCCGGCAGAAGTTACCACACACCAGATAAAGTCTTGCCGCCAAGCGATTCGTCGTGTTCCGGCATGATGTCTGATGAAGCCGAACGGAGGACGGGTCTGAGCAGTTTTGTTGCGATGATGTGTGCCGGTTATGATGCGCCAAATGTTATTGTGTTGGGAGTTTGGTCGTGGAGGGTCTTCAGATCAATCTCCCTGTGGCGCAGCAGTTGGTCGTGTTGTTGGGTTTAACATTGTATCACCTGGCTCAACTGCCGTCTCCCTTCCTATTCACTAAGTTTTTTTTTAGTGAATAGGCTAAATAAACTAGCGCGCTTTACCATCAACGATTGCATCACTGCTTACCATCAGGCGGGATTGCGGTCAAGTACTAGTTTATAATTGTAAATACATGTAGTTGTTCTGGGTCTGCCTGTTTGTGTATATGAGTTTATATGTTTGTAAACGCACCTACGTTACAGGAAACTTTCCTATTATCTCATGGATCAAATGAGATGTCTACAGCACTAACATTGTATACTTTTGTGAGTTTTTCTAATTTTTCTATCATGGTAGCGTTATATGCATATTAATTTAGCAGTTTTTTATCATTCCATTTATAATTGAAACTGCAAGTTATAATAGTTCTTTACTTATAAAATTGTCAGTTTGCAGTACTAATTTAAAAAAAATCTTCTTTGGCTAATAATTTTTAATTTCAAATAAATTTTATCTTAAAAACATGGAGCTCTTTTTTCCAAAAGTAGTCCATTTGTTTATTGATTCGTGTTGCAGTAAGGGTCAAAAGTGCATTACCACTTTTGAACTTTATTGCACTAAGACTCCACTTTTGACCCTTACTCTATATTTCTATTATATTTCAATCTTTTTCGTTATCTTGGATATGTTAAAAATTCGAGTAATTATGGAATATGAGTATCGTCGTGGTGACAACACGGTACAAGCAGCACGGAACATCAACGACGTTTACGAAGCTAACACTACAAATAACGCACCACTTGTTATTGGTTTGCTCGCTGACGTTCTGGGAATATCGACTTAAAAAATGAACCTCGCGGTCGGGCAAAGACTTTTGGTCGACAATGACGAATTGAAGGTGGAAGCTGATGATACACAATCTACGGCTGAATTAGCAACAGCTTTCGACAAAATAAACAAAAAGTACAAACAATATTGGACCATATGCGTCGAATGCGCAAGGTAAAATAGCTTGACAAATGGGTGCCCCACGAACTCGATGATCGCCAGTGCGAAGTACGGAAGACGTGCCTTGCACTGCTCAACAAACACGCAAATGAAGGAATTTTGAACCACATTGTTACCTGCGATGAAAAATCGTTTCTGTTTGAAAACCGCAAGCGCTCAGCAAGTTGAATAAATCCTGGTTCAGCACCTAAGCAATGTCCTAAACGAAATCTTACCCCTAAAAAAGCGATGGTCCCTGTTTACTGGTCTAACGCCGGTGTGTGTTGTGATTTATCACAGCTTCTTACCAAACGGGATGAACATTACTACAGATGTGTACTGTGAAGAACTGAATACAATGATGGAGTAACTAGCGCATCTCCAACCAGCATTGGTCAATTGATTCTCTCCGTTGCTCCTGACCGACAACACGCGACCTCATACCGCACAACAGACGGTCTCCAAGTTGCAAAAAATGGGGTTGGAAGCTCTTCATCATCCGCCTAGACCACCAGACCTTACGCCTACAGACTGCTTCTTTTTCCAGAATTTGAATAACTTCTTGTCGGGAATAAATTTCTACACCCAAGAGGCAGTATAAAATGGCTTTGAAGAATTTTTGCCTCTTGTCCAGCTGATTTTGTTAAGAATCAATGAACTGCCACTGCTTTGGTACATAAAGATACATTCATTGAATGGGTAATTACTTCAATTAATACAAATACAAAATACATGAAGAGAATTCCTTTACATTTTTTTTATATTAAACGGCAATTTTATAGGTAAAGACCTAATATATAAAATATATTTAGAATCAATATATTTATTAAAATCAGTGATTAAAATCCTTCATTTTGATACCCAACTCGATATGCTTGGTAGAAAAAAATATATAATTCTTTCTTTTTGTTCCATTTAATATTAAATTATATACATATTTAGAATCAGTGCTTAAAATCCTTCATTTTGATATCCCCCACGATATGCTTGGTAGAAATTTATTTCTTTATACCTCACAATATGGCGTCATACATCTGCAATTTTGATTTTTTTTTTAATGTCACCTACCAAATAGCACTTGGGCTATTAATGCAATTCTAACGATACCTCAAATGTGAATATCAGTTTGGCAGTCCTGAAGATACAAGGTAATAAAGAAAGGTATTACATACAAGATACACGCTAAAAACATAACCCTTCCTGGCAGTTGGGTAAAAAGATAACTATTGGAATTCCATTTGCCTATGGTTACCCCGTTTTAGACACATTTGTGATGCTGTCTTGGAAAAGACTGCACCTGAAACAGTCGCATAAACTTCCCGAAATCCCAGACGTGAATGTCTACCGGCTCCATTGCTAAGATTGGCGTTATACGCTCCGACTTATGTTTGCTTAGCAGAGCGAAATTTGAAATTATCTGTGTCTAAAGCTACTCTAATTTCTAGTTTGAATTGAAATTAGGTTGAAACGGTGGTTGCAGCTCTATCTTCATATATTCGCTTGGGAGGCTTGGGCTGCGAGCATTTTGGGTTGTAATTGTCAGTTATGATAATAGGGGTTAAAGTATGAAATTGCCGTTTTGTACTGAAAATCTAAATTTTTATTATCAATTTTTAACTAGTTTATTTAATCAAAATAGTAACTATTATTATGTAAACATTGCTGCCATCTAATAGGAAGGTCATTTATGCTTTTGCGGTAGAACTCGGAGGATCTAGACTGCACAAACTGTGTGAAAGCATTTTGTGCTAACTGGAAAGAAAACTTCTTGCCACGTAGATAATTGTCCAAATCTCGAAAAAAATATTAGTCCGTTGGAGCAAGGTCTAGCGAATATGGAGGATGACGAATGGTTTCCAACTGCAGTTTCTGAAGGGTCGAAATGGTTTCTCGTGCTGTATGAGGTCTCGCGTTGACATGGAGCAATAATCGTGAAGATCGACTCATGAGTCGAATTTTCGCAGTTCCCGCCTTTCTTGTCTAAGTTGAATAACAAAAACAATTGAAAGTCGATAGTCAAATGTATCACATTTTTGAAGTGAAACTTCTATACGCACGCTTGACTTGGGGAGTAAGCTGGCGAACGCGTGACGTAAGCGTTACGAAAAGTGATCGGGCAAGGCGAACGGAAGTTAAGTGGGGGATATAAGCACAGAGGCGCCCGTGGCGCGAGCTTGGTACTACAAGGTCTACGAGTTTTTTTTTTTTTTTTTTCAAAAAAATAGAAGATCTATGCAAAAATGTTAATTTACCAATGAAACCATGAAATAAATTTAAATATTTATAGAAAATTAATATATGTATATGTGTATACATGTATATATTGTACACACATACAGATGGAGCGAAAGAAGTTTCACTCCAGTCGTGTGGTCATAAGCACACTCGTATTTTTTTAAAAGAAGAACGTCAGAGAAATCATGCGTAAAGTTATAAAGTTTCATTCGAAAATATCAAACCATAAAGATTCTATATCAATTCAAAGAATCTATTGCAATAAAACGGCAATGTCATACTTTAACTCCTCATATTTTGTTGAAGGACGGGTAACGTGTTTGGGGATTCGGACGAAGAGTTTCGCGTTATATTTTATACGGCTTACATCGAGGGTAAACTAGTGCGCTTTACCATCAACGATTGCTTAACTACATACTATCCGACGGGATTGCAGTCAAGCATTAGGTCATAATTTATATTATAAAAACTTGAAATGAAGATAAGGTGACTGGGTGTAGATAAAAAACGGGGAAAGACAAAAAAAATATAATAAAAATATACCTAATACCAGGGAATTGTTTTAATGCTGGTAATATCGCTGTGAATACTGGAAGGCGCAGCGTAGGGAGGCCCCCAACAAGGTGGACCGATGACCTGGTGAAGGTCGCGGGAAGCCGATGGATGCGGGCAGCACAAGACATGGACATCCATAGGCTGAAGAAGAAGAGAAGAAGAATATCGTTGTGGACACCATTTTGTCTTGCCTCGCCCCGCAGCCTGCGCACCCGCGTAAAATTGAGTTTTTCGATCTTACCCGGCTCCCTGTCCCTCCCTCTCCTTACACAGGTAAGTAACAAACATGTTTTTTTTTTTATATTAGTAATTAGATTTGAACTGTAATATGCTCTATAATGTGATGATTACTATATTTCACGTATTTTAAGATTTATGGTTCCTTTCAAACTTCCCCTTCACTTAAATATGCATGCATAAATTTAAAGCGGTAAGATGATAATATAAAACTTCCCATCTTAACCCGTTCACAAAACTCCTACAAAAGGTCAGGGGCCCTATCTGAAATACACAGTGATATCCTTTCCATAGCGGCGTATTAAATACTTGTGTCAAGAAATCAGGACATAATTCTAGACTATCTAGTGCTAAACCGTCAGCTTAAAAAAAAGTCAGACGCTCAGTTTAAAAGTACAATACTTACACGATTAAATTGCACCAATCAAACTGATTTTTGAGCGGATGAATTTATTCTACCTTAAGATGTCTAGAATTAGATCATTCTAATTACATAATGTGCGATATTGGATAAATCATCCATGGCATGGAATCATGCCATGGATGATTTATCCAATATCGCACAAGTAATTACTACTAGTTGAAATTGCATATTTAGTATTCACTAAATATGCAATTTCAACTAGTATAATAATAAAGATAACTTTTAATTTTGTTTTAGGATTAAGATGCCTCGTAACTACAATCATAAGGAAATCGTCACGGGCAACTTGTTATACTCCTAAGAACTTAGGGATTGCAATACAGAGAGTGGAGAATAAAGAATTAACTATGTACGCAGCAGCTAAGTTTTATAACATACCTGTCGTCTTATAATGTCAATTTGGTAGTGATTATAATAATATGTTATACTGATATATAACATATATATAATACTGTTTACTAATGTTTATAATATAATGTTTTGTTTTTTTTTTTTTTTGTTAAATATTAAGAGACGCATAATATAGGTAATTTTTTATATTTTAGTTACTTTTGCGGAAATCGAATTACCAACTGATCTGATAAAGTCAAATTTAATATTTTTGATAAGAGGTTATTTTTAGTTTTGTAAGTAGTACCTACTTATGGCTTACTTATTTTATTTAACTGAAATGTTTAGTATTACCTTCTTTGAAATAATATTTTTAATAATGTTTAATTGTATTCTGCTGTCGTGCTAAATGAAAACGTGTGTTTTAAGATCGATATATTTTATTTGGTAAATTATTTTTTCTTGCATTTAGAACGCGATTTTTTAATGTAACTCATTTTCAAGTTATTTATATAGGTTATTGAAGCAGAAGATTTATCGATCACCACACAAGCAATACAGAGAATACGAATGCGTGCATGCATGAATACGATTTTAGTCACTATTTCAATCTTACCCCTTCAGCATTTCATTTTTCCCCTACATATTCTTAAAACCAATTTTATTCACGTTTTTTCATAAAGTATTGTTTTAAACAACTTGCTGTCAACTTTATAGAAACAAATTGACTGTACTTTTTTTTACCCAAAACAACATTTTATGCTTTGCTGCCGTCACCACGTGACACTGGCAGAATAGTCGAAACCGGCTCAGTTGCCAAAGAAGAAAAAAAAAAACATTTTATGCAATTGACTTAAATTCTTTGTTTTACAACAGTTTAACCATCAAGACTGTTTATCTCATCAAACATGCATTCCGTCTTACCCCCACTTACCTTAATTCTACTTATTTTCAAGTCGTAAAGCGTATTAAACAGATTTACTTCAAGAACCATTGATTTGTCAAACTCAGGGTTGCCACAAAAAAAAAACATTAAATATAAAACACTTTACTGAATCAGCTAAATTAAAATATATTGTAATGTAGGTGCAATTTTAATATTCAGCTTGTTGTGCCAGACTGTGCAACCGCTGGCAATCGGAAGGGTGACGTCACGGGCGAATGGTTATAACCTGCGCAGTAATATTGCTCGAGAGTCAGAAGTATATTAAAACTGTGCTTGTTTATATGTGACAGCCGTGATTTTATCATTCTTCAGTGCACTATATAATAAATATGACTGAAATGCTCTACCTGCTCTGAAGTCGGCGTGTTTATGTATAGCAGCTAATTTGTGTTAAATACTCGTATTAATATGATTTTTTTTATTTAAAGAACAGCGGTAGCCTGGTGGTATCATCATCATCATTTCAGCTGAAAGACGTCCACTGCTGGACATAGGCCTCCCCAAGGTTCTCCACGATGACCGGTCCTGCGCCTCCCGCATCCAGCGGTTTCCCGCGACCTTCACCAGGTCGTCGGTTCACCTTGTCGGGGGCCTACCCACGCTACGTCTTCCAGTGCGTGGTCGCCACTCGAGAACCCGTCGGCCCCATCGGGCATCGGCCCTACGGGCAATGTGTCCAGCCCATTGCCACTTCAGTGTTGCAATTCTTCGGGCTATGTCGGTCACTCTCGTTCTTCTACGGATCTCCTCATTCCTGATTCGATCGCGCAGTGAAACCCCAAGCATAGCCTTCTCCATTGCCCTTTGAGCGACTTTGAGCCTTCTTATAAGGCCCATTGTTAGCGACCACGTCTCAATTCCATAAGTCATCACTGGCAACACACACTGGTCGAAGACTTTTGTCTTGAGACACTGCGGTATCGGACGCGACTTATAAGTTGTAGATCGTAGGTTTGAACCCCGTCAAGTGCTTTATTTTGTGTAAATTGTTTTCATCACCACTGCTCTCAAAACGGTGAAGGAAAATATTGTGAGAAAACCGGCTTATCCTAGAGGCAAAAAATATCGAAGTCTTGTAACATCTACCAACGCGCACTGAGTCTGCATGGTGGATTGTGGCCCCCTCCTTCTCACTACAATGTCTTTGCCTAAGCCACAAATACATTTTTTATATTAATTTCTTTCTCATAACTTTTGACAATTCGCATTACGCATGCAGGTTATATTTACTTGATATACGTTTCAACATTCATTCGTCATGTCCATAGACATGGAGAGCATTGAAATTAAAGAAAATCACAGTTTTATTTACTTATACTTTATTGTATGTCAAAAACAAACATCGATCAAAATACATAAAAAACACACAATGGGCGGCCTTATCGCTAATGCAACCTCTTCCAGGCAACCAATCAATGGACAGTTCTTCCGAACCACAAATGGTTACCAACAGTCGTTTTTTGCAAAAAAAATATGGCAAGAAAAAAAAAATCATCAGCATATCAGTATTGTGGCACTTGAAATCAAATTTGAATATTGCGTCACTAATTGCGAAATAAACTTAAGTGTGCTGGTATGGTCAGCAGTTGAGTGAAATCATTCTAAACAAAAACATCAATTTTATACCAAAAATGGTAAAAAAATCTAGTAACAAACAGTTGAGATACTGAGATAGAATATTGTGTACCAGCCCCCTAATCGGCGAAAACATTTTTGTCAAATGATTGCGACTAGATGGGTTCGTTTGGACCGAACGGACCAATGGGCGATCCGAACGAACCCAACTGATGCCAACTAGTCGCAATCATTTGACAAAAATGTGTTCGCCGATTAGGGGGCAGGTTTGTGTTTCGAACTATAAAGTAATCAATAAAATCTAAACCATGAGAGGACTTTGGGAGAACAAATCTCTCTTCGACGGATATTTTGGGCCACAATTCGCAGGAATGAGCAGACCTTTTTTGGTTGTCCTTTCTGCGATGATCTTCCTGAGAGCCACAAACTAAATTCCGGTGTATTCGGCTAAATTCCGGTATTTCGAAAAATGTTGTCACTGTGAACCTGAGCACACGAGATGGGGACCCTTCGAGTATTTCCATTAAGGATGGCCCGTGGACCATCGGAATGCCTTTGTTGTGGACAACGACATGCTGGCACGTTCCAGGACCTGACAAACTTCAGCTTTGGTTTGGATGCAACACTGGTCAGCATTGTTGTGAGATGAAGGTGTCATCGAACTTGTGGTCATGACAACCGTCGACCAGAATGCTGTCATCATACTTCTAACAGACTATACTTGGACCAAAGGCCATGCCATAAGAATAACTGCGAAGGTAGATTAAAACATGTTCACAGCAATGAATACTGTATCCGTGTTCGAATCTTGCTCCTGTTGGAATAAGGAACATAGTAAACCTGATGATATTTTAGAAAGAAAGTACAGCGAAACATTGAGTGAGAGGGAGAATAAGATACAGCTGGTGACACTGTGGTTGTTCAGGGAACTCTTCTGGAGAATGTGAAAAGGTCAAGCGTCTGATAATACGTAGAAAGTATATTCAGAAACATTTATTTTATTAATAACAAGTCATTTATTTGACTAAAGATAGAAAAAATATTTTTGAACAAAATAAATAGCACGAAAGGAACGAAATAATAGCCTCGTGAGATAATAAGGCCACCGCGTGGGCCGAAGATATCATAAATTGAACACAAACTTGATCTTTATCATGACTAAATAATAACGTATAATATTGTACAATAAAGAATATTAAATAAATAATTGTCAATTATCAAAACGAAAAAACGTCCCACGAGTAGAATAATAACTGTTATTCATTCTTTTAATTGTGTATGTTTAAAATACATAATATAGAATATAAATTCTGGCATGCCTAATGTTGAAATATGGCTAAACTTTCATATAAGTATTGTCACCAAAATGGATAAGTATTAATAGTCAGGGCGCTGGATGGAGTTGACTGTGCAAATTGTGAAGATGGCATTCGGTGTATGGTTTTGAACTCGGAAAGCATGCAAATTATGATTTTGAATGTTGCCAGGACGTGTATTGGTCCAATTTTTTATAACTCCCCACCCCATTAGATATCAAGTAAGTGGACTGAACACATGCTTTGGTATCATTATAATAATTGTTTTAGTGGCAATATCATTTCTTTTATGATTCAAGTTACTTATAGCTAGTCAAGTGGAAAGAGAACAGAAAAAATAACAAGAAAAACAATAATTATTGATAAAAAAATATATACATTTAATTTAGAAAATAATAATAACATTTCATCTTTTTTATATTCACAATTGTTATTTATGCATTTGCATAACGAAATACAATAAATATGTAATTTTTTACAAGAGCAAGCCAATGTTTTACAATTGGATGTGCATTTATAAGGTTGAATCAACAATTTGGCGGTGGTTGCTTAGTCATTTGTCATGGGTATAATTTACCATCTTTCCTTTCATAGTCTAAGAAGATGTAATCAATAGGATGTAGTAGTGTTTGGTCAGCATTAACACATACATAAGATTGTGCTGAAGCTCTTAAAAGATGTAAAGTCACACTAAGGGCGATGAAACTGAGGAGATCAGCAGAAGAGCCAAAGTCACCGACATAGCTCTTCGAGTCGCTAAACTTAAGTGGCGGGGGGGGGGGGGGGGGGGGGGGCACATTGCTCGTAGAACCGATGACCGTGACCGGTGTGGCAGTATGGTTCTAGAGTAGCATGCAGCGTAGGGAGGCCCCGACAAGGTAGACCATTGACCTGGTGAAGGTCGCGGGAAGCCGATGGATACGGGCAGCACAAGACCAGTCATCGTGCCTTGCCTTGTCTTGGGGAGCCCTTTGTTCAGCTGTATACCTTTATCTTAGGCTAATGAAGAAGATGATATCTTTAGCAGAAGTTTGTTTAATTTCGAATCACTCCGAGTTTTCACACAAGTTTCGATCTCATGAGACTTTAGGGGTAAAAGTATCACATGTATAATTCGCTGGAGTTAGCTTTCCTTTTTTCTTTTTTTTTTTTAAAACGTTGCCCCGCACTAGGAATCTCTCCTGTGCCATGGGAACGTCTACAAACATATAAACTCACATACATAAACAGCCAGTACTACTTGTAGGTCATATAAATATTTGTCCCGTGCGG
This sequence comes from Sesamia inferens, assembly GCA_037179545.1. NCBI lineage: Eukaryota > Metazoa > Arthropoda > Insecta > Lepidoptera > Noctuidae > Sesamia > Sesamia inferens. The sequence goes on along the minus strand of CM073935.1, from coordinate 4,830,804 downwards.
GAATTTAACATGCGACAGGCATCGCAGCAGTCAATAGCTAAACCACTGTACCAACCGTGCCGTCAGTACCAAAACAAATACCAAATTACATCATAATTGATTGAGCCGTTCGAACTTAAATATGTAAGTAAGAGACATTACCACACACTCACAGGGTTTCCCTTTTCTAGTATTAATTTGTTTATTTTTAATAAGATTTTTTTAAATTTTCTTTATTAGATTTTAAAAAAGGTATCCGTATTACTTCGTCCATTACCAATTCTTTAAGTTTCTTATAATTGTAAGTATTATTATATTGTAAGTAATAATATTCAAGTGATTTATGATAAGGCTATTGTTAAATTATATGAAAGCGTGTAATAATAATTTTGTTTTCTTAATTTAATCTATTAACAGTACGTTGATATCAATTTTTCTAAGTGTATCTAAGCGTGTATTTTGATATCAATATTATTAAGCCTTCGGATCTAAGTGAGTATTTATAGTTTCAGTTCCCACACAAGGAAAGAAAACCGTTCACTTTAGCTAATACAGTTCACCTCAACTAATAATATAGATTTTTCTTCTCGTATGTTTGTTTGACCTAAAGCCGTGACGTAAGCCGTTAACATACTTGCGTTCGTTCGTTCGAAATAATTTTCCTAGAAAGTCTTTATAAAGTTCTATTTTTGAGATTGTTTCATATTTTTTAAACTTATGGTTCAAAAGTTAGAGATGGCCGTATTTTTTTTAGATTGAGGAGCGATTATTTCCCAAAAATATTTACATTATCAATTTAGTTTACCCCTATTTATTTTTAAATACCTTTACAAAAACATACACACGTCAAGGTTGAAAAGAGAAGTGTGTATGTCTTTGTCAGTGTGATGTTTTTTTTTATAAATTATAATCTAGTGTTTGACCGCAATCCCGCCTGGTGGTAAGCAGTGATGCAATCTTTGATGGTAAAGCGAGCTAGTTTATTGTAGTCCGACAGAAACACCGCCGCTGGCAAATTGATATTATTGATAAACATATTGGTACCATAATTCAGCTTTCCAGTGCTAACGGTCACTAATAATATACGGGTCACTCAGACAAACTTGGAGAAACTATATAAGGGTTCCTAGTTTACTACGGAAACCTAAAAACAAACATGTCTAACCAAATAAAACTACCACACATACTTGCAGCAATAAAGACGTACATTAATTAACTTTATATGTCATTGTCAGAATGTATTGTTGTGCCAATTAGTAGCAAGCTTCATAAACAAAGTACTCTTTCATGATATTCATTTATTTTTAACTAGCAAACTGCTCCGGCTTCGCACGGGTGCAATGCTGATAATAAATACACTATAGAAAAACTGTGAACGCTACGTCCCGCAATTTTTTAAACTGTAATATCTTCGAAAATATTCTTTTAAATCATATGCTTTAAAGGGTCATATAGATCTATATTATATCAGCAATGTATTTAAGGTATTTAATTGGATAAGAATTAATGCTGTGTTGGTTAAAGTCGCTTCGAAAAGTAGCCATTATTTGTCGTAAAAAGTAAATGACAAAAAATGTTATTGTGGGATATCCATCAGAGATAGACATACACAATCACGGAGTTTTCTGTAGACCTGTTCAATGTGTACAATACTAAATGCATTATTTTGATAAATCTCGTAGGGTTCAGCCTGCGTTTGCAATAAGCGGAAAATTTTTTTTTTATTTATGGCATCACATTAGAAATTTCAAAAATAAAAGTAATACTCCAATATTTAATGGATGTTATTATACACATAAAACTTTCTTTTCAATCACTCTTTTCTAACTTCTATTAAAAAAACTGCATCAAAATCCGTTACGTAGTTTAAAAGATTTAAGCATACATTGGGATGAGAAAGAGACTTTATTTTATACTATGTACTGATTTTATTTCTATCATTATGTCAATCTCTTGAGTTAGTTAAAGAGAGAATTTGATCATTGTATTAAAACTATAGGTTATTTTTCATTCTTCTATTCATTTATTTATTTATTTTTATTTATTTTTTTTCTATTTAAGTCTGTTAAGATATTATGCCAGTTGTTTTACACTTTAGTTAATTTATTACTTTGGTTTTTTTTTTGCGTGTGTAGCATGATACTAGTGCTGCCATCTTGCAGTGACTTTTTTCGGAGTTTGATGTCACGAGATTATAATGTTCAAGCACTTTCTTAGTTAAATAGTTAACGAACTTATTTCTTTTCGAATCACACAAAACAACACGCAGTGGCTTTCAGCGTGTTATTTTTAAACCACAAATACAACCTCCATTCTTCGCACGATTTAAAGGTTTATTCAACGGTAAATATTGTCGTTTCTTTCCACTTCTCTCGACACTTTAAGCTACCTCCGTAATCCAACCTTTTGACCCAACGGCTTAATATAGTATTTCTCTAAAACAATAACATTTTTATTACACACTAGCAACGAACGATTGGTTTGCACCTTACCCAAATAATAATAAAAACAACTTGCATAAAAGCCACAATATTTGCCATATAAAGGGTGTCTCTGACATCGACGCACAAACGAGTACCATGGATCCAGTACATGACTCTCAACCCCCCACAGGTAGAATTTTTCGTCGGCTTTTTCCTGATTTAAAAAAAATAATATTCAGTTTTTTTTCAATTTAAACCGTTCATAATTGCTATTTTTTTATAACCCAATAAGATTTTAAAGTAAAAATTAATTGATTCACTAATTACACAAAAAAGGGCAATGAAAACAAAACTTGAAAAACTATCTTATTAAAACTTCATACCCACAGACCCGCACGGCGGCGCGCTTGCAACGTTCAAAGGCCGAGCCGACACATTTTTTAAACACTGTTATTTCTGTAACCGCTCATTAACGATATAAATGACTATCATAATTTTATTAGTGGCATGCGGTGTAACCTTCTCGCGAAGTTTGCGTTACGATGTCAGTTACACCCTGTGTTATAGGGATAGAGAAAACGACTTTGTTTTATACGTGTAGTGATGATAAGCACTTTGTACAGAAAATATAGCAAAAAAAAAAAACAAAAATTGTTCCGATGATTGTTTTCAACCATTAATAATTCCGGAGCCATCGACATGCTGATCAAATATCATAAAACCTTTACAATATCTGTTTGCTCACTTTACGTTTTGCAGCTGTTTGCAATATATTATGTTAATGAATATACATATGTGTGGGAACGCTAGTTATAAAGCTGACACACTGGTCGAAAGGATTGAGAGCGAACATTCTTGAATATAACGGCACAGAATACCGAACAGTGTTCCAGGAGAGCATTAGACAATGACGATGGAGGAAGGAGGGAAATGTGCCTACAGAGTGCATTTAGGTATGTCTACGCACACATTTGTTTAATATCATCATTACCTAAGAAGCCTTTCCCTACTATATTGGTGTCAGCTTCCAGTCTAACTGGATTCAGCTGAATACCAATATGGAGCCACTACCTATCTATCCTCGTGTGGTACTGGGCTTAGAATAGTACCATCCTATATCCTCCCATCGGTTTCGTAAGAGGTGACAAAGGGAACTCTCACCTGAGAAGCAGCAGCGCTTCTCCTGTGGAATATCATATTACTGCGATCTCCACGAGTGTTAGTGATTGACCACTGGAAATCATAATGACGAGATTTTGTTTGTAGATTACGAATCTTGTCAAAATTGGTCATTCTGAGACCACTACGCGAACGTTCTGTTACTATTATTATAACAATAGTATCAGAATGGTTGATCAGCACCCTAGTTACGTAACACGCCATTACTATCAATTGGAATTATTTTAAAACTTATTGCTAATCCATTGTTCCATATGTTTGAAAATTGTGTCAGATCAACAACGTAAATATGCAATGAATGCTGTTGAACTGTCAAAATTATAGCCATTGCTACAGATAGTGTGTTACGTGATTACCCTGAAGGAGCCCTACATACAGGACACGGGGCCCTAGTCTGTTGTTGCAGACTAGGGCCCGATGTCAACAGTCAACAACTCTGCTCGGCAACATGTTCGCCATCCCTCCTCCCTGTACGCAAGAATTAATAGTCTGTTTACATTTGTTATCTGCATGAAACACACGGAGAGTAACTGTGCGTTACAGTTATTATGTCTAGTAACTACGCCAATGAGCTGCTAACTAAGACCCGTTAGCTGCTGATCAATGATCACGTGTAAGCGAGTGGCTATTTATATTATGGATAAAATGGTTGTAGATGGAGTTACCTTTACCCGTCTGATACCGGGCTTAGAATAGTACCAACCCATATCCTCCCGTGGGTGTAGTAAGAGGCGACTAAGGGAATTCTCACCAGGTAAGCGGGTAGCAGCGCTTTTCCTGTGGAGTATCAAACTACTGCGCTCCCCAACCCGCCTGCCAAGCGTGGGGATTATGGCAAACCCCCGCATTGTAATGAAAGCTTTGAGGGAGACCTTTGTCCAGCCCACCAGACAAAGCCTTGCTGCCAAGCGATTTGTCGTGTTCCGGCATAATGAAGCCGTACGGAGGACGGGTCTGAGCAGTTGTGATGCGATGTGTACCGGGTACGATACGCCAAATGTTGTTGTGTTGGGAGTTTGGTCATAGAGGGTCTTCAGATCAATCTCCCTTTGGCGCAGCATCGTTGGTCTTGTTGTTGGGTTTAACATTACATCACCTCGCTCAACTGCCGTCTTCCTTCCTATTCGCTCAGTTTTTCTGAGTGAATAGGCTCTTAATAAACTAGCGCCCTTAACCATCAGCGAACGCATCACTGCTTACCATCAGGCGGGATTGCGGTCAAGCGCTAGTTTATAATTATTAAAAAAAAAGTGGATCTCTATAGGCTGAAGTAGATGGAGTTACCTGAGTTTGCGGGTTACATACTCGTACGCTGTTTAGGAAGGTCGCGGGAAGCCGATGGATGCGGGCAGCATAAGACCGGTCATTGTGGAAAGCCTTGGGGGAAACTTTTGTCCAGCAACCTTTGACCCCTGTAGGCTGAACAAGAATACGCGTGTTTAACACAGTGTAAGTGGTAAACTTTACGCCGCAGAAAATAGTGACTGAAATTGCGTGGCGTTTAGATTTAGACATGAAAGAAGGAAAGGAAATGCCTGTTTTTAGCACAGGCTGGCGCCCACTGGCGGCACGGCATGGCAAGAGATTTTTTTGCGACGAATAGAAAATATAACTAAACGAAATCTTAAACTTAGCGGAAAGCTCGATTCTCCAGCGTTTGTCCTCGAACTCCTCCGAATTGGCTGAACGGATTTTAATGAAATTTCATACATCTTTTATTATATAAAATTCTCCTGTCACAGTTTTTGTCGTCGAACTTCTCCAAAACGGGTGAACCGATTTTAATGAAATTTCGTATAAACAATCGTTAGGCATACGTCCTTCTCTGTATGAGAGGAGACCTGTGCCCAGCAGTGGCACGATAAAAAGGGCAATGATGATGAGGCTTTGATTAGAATAGAAAGATAATGCTTGATTATTTGCTTCAATTAAAATAAATAAAATAAATTCTTTGGTTTTACCACAAAAACTGAAACACTTCTTCAACACGTGTCTAATAATATCAGTGACACGTCATGTTATGTGGTTCATAATTATAGGAATACACGCTGATTACACGTGTGTATAGCTACCACACACCTGACCTTGCTTGAGAAAATCAACAATGAGGTCACTATTTGTTTTCCCAACGCTTTCACCAACTTCTCTCTCAACATTTTATGGCAAAATCGATAATTTTGCGATAAATTGTTGAGGCAGAATTTGTAGTCACACTAAATTCAATATAGGCGAAGATATTCGAATATTAATTTTAATCAGTCATTATTAATCCTAATGCTCGAAATGTGTCTAAGTTAAACTAAATTACTTAACTTGTAAGTCGCATTGACTAAGTTGGTAGCAAGCTTAGTGTTAACAGTTCGTAAGTCGTGTAGATGTGTGATAAGCCGACCTAGGGTTAATATCACTCTCTGCTTTTGATTTGTGCGTTATAACTACTAAGCTACTAGATCGTCAATTATGGTTGAGGTAGGGTTTGTATAACGAGAAGGCACGGCTCCCTGACGTTTCGAATGACACAGGTACTTTCGGGGCATGGTTGCTTTGCAAAGTACCTGTGTCGCATAAACAGGGAGCCGGGCGCCCGGTGTCACCACTGCGTCGACCCGAACACGGCGCATCATACGCTGGCAAAGTATGCCTCTTGGGTACTCTGAAGTAGGCAGTGACGTGTCGCTGCCGGCTGTAATAGAGTCGATGGTCGAAGAGTCCTGGGATACAGTGGTTTCCTTCTGCGAAACAGTCTCACAGAAGGTGGCTGTGGAAAGGAAGAGGAAGATCTCGCCCACTCACCCGGCCTGTAGCAGGCGCACCAGGCGTCGACGGAGGGCAGGTTATGCCCTCTTGCAGCCCCCTAAAAGGGTCTAGGGGCGACAGACTTGGCGACGTCTGTCGCCCCCCAAACAAACGTCAGGACCCGAGGTGGCGACGCGAAGTGTTCCACTCGCGCCACTCTTAGAAGTCACGGGGGAAGTCAAACACCTCAACTTATTTCCATGATGTGATAATGTATAATGCTTTTTATTATCTAAAATCGCAGCCGTGCTTATGCCGATAATGGGCGCCGGGCCTTACTCTAAATGCGAAGTATAAGTTTCTAGGTACTGTAATTACCTTCAGAGTCTTCTAACATCGTGTAAACCAACATTACAAGTGTTTGATCGCCAATCCTATTTCAAAACGTTGTGCCAAACTGTCATGGCCACTGAATCCTGCTACGTTAGCTAAATGAGTACAATTACGTATGTTGCGTTCATTGCCGGTTGAGTGCGGTGTACGCGGGACTGGCAGGGGTACATACGGCAGCGGAATTAATACTGGCTAGGATTTTAAGATGTGCAAGGTAAGGGCAGAAGCGTATTTACTGCTATTTTATCTTTTAGGTTGCATTGCAACCTAAATCATATTGCTCTTTATTTTCAGACGAATAAGGTTGGTAGTAGCTCTTGGGTTGATTCTACTGGTCGTGAAAGTATCATCTGTTTGCGCGAGTTCTGGCATAGGTGTGAAATGGATCACCGGGGTGGTTTATAGTCAGTAAGAGTCTGACAGACCCCGCCACCTGTCCCAGGGCTGTGGACTTCTATGAGGATTTTTGACTACTGTAACAAAAATAAAATATGGGTTGTTTTGACTGTAAAGTGTGTCAAAATTATGGTAAACTCTATTCGCGTTACAATACGGATAGCTGCTACGGTTGCAGACTGACTTTTTGAAGTTTGACCCCCTTGTTGGTTTTGTAGTTGCAAGCACGACTGCAGATTGCGGGGTCCAGAGTTCAACCCCAAGGCAGAAAAAGTTTTATCGTGTTTTCCATTAGATATTTCTTGATAACTGGCTGAGGTTACGAAGTTTGATTGCTCCATGCCTCGGAAAGAACTTTGGTCCCCTGTAGGCCTAGTATGAGTTTTCATTACGAAACTCGTTCGACGATATCGAGCGCGTTTGACTCAGCGATTGGCCCGCTTCAAGGTTGTAAGAACTCTCAACCAATGAGAGCGCCAAACGCGCTCGATACCAACGATCGAGTTTCGTATTGAAAACTCATACTAGGCCTACTGATCTCGTTCCGATCATATTGGATTGGTTTCCTATCAGATTATGGGACCTAAGGAACAGAGGTTGCACCTTGGTTTAGGCACACATTTGTACGGAATATCTTCTGCGTACCTCACTAACCCTCGTTGAAATTCGCTACCGTGACTGAAATCGGTCACTAGGCTATTTTTAGTATCTAAAGTTTTTAGTGTATAAAGGTAAAATTACTGTGAACGGGTGTTACATCGCCAAAAAGTAATTTAGCAGCGCGAACAAAGTCGTTTCTTACGGTTCTGTGCTATTTTGTAATATGTAAAACGTGTGATACAATGTCTTTGAAGAGTTCATAAATGTTTATCAATAACACCCACCAGTCGTGAAGCGCCTAAATGCTCAAGTTTAGGCTTGGAACTTCGACTTTTCGAAAGTCGAAATTAAATAAGATAATCCCTCAAAGCCAGCCTTTCGTCACTTCTTAGTACTTTGACTAGGAAGAAGAAGTCTCGCAACAAAAACTTAGATAACACAGCTATATATTGATTCGTCGTGTTCCGGTATGATGCCTGGTGAAGCCGTACGGAGGACGGGTCTCAGCAGATGTGTTGCGATGTGTGCCGGGTACGATGCGCCAAATGTTGTTGTGTCGGGAGTTTGGTCGTGGAGAGTCTCCAGATCAATCTCCCTCTGGCGCAGCATCGTTGGTCGTGTTGGTCTTGGGTTTAACATTGCATCACCTCGCTCATTTGCCGTCTTCCTTCCTATTCACTAAGATTTTTAAGTGAAAAGGCTTAATAAACTAGCGCGGTATACCATCAACGATTGCATCACTGCTTACTATCAGGCGGGATTGCAGTCAAGTATTAGTTTATAATTATTAAAACTAATAATCATTCCGGTTATTCGCTTATCGCTCATGATTTAAACTGACAATCGCAGCTAGGTATTCAAAGCTAAGCCTGAGTGAAGGTTCTATTGGTGACATCACTCAGTTCGAAGCTTGTTCAATGCTTTGCCTATGGACACTACTGACTGTTTGTTATCGACAGAATAGTGAGGTTAGAGATTCAGTTTTATTCGTTTGTATTTTGAAACAAAATATATGTTCAAAAATAAACATAATTAGCCTATTTTATTGTTGTTGCGACAGAGGCCTTCTTGGGAGTTGGCCGTAATCCAACACGTGGATCCACTGTGAATCAAAACAATTTTTTTGCAAAGTGTGTAGGTTTTATACAAAAATGTTTTTATAGAAAATATAATGAGCTGGGTGGGTTATACATTCTGCCAGAGACTTGACCTGCAAAATTTAATAAATAAAATCAGTATTGATGCGATTGAATGTATGAAATATGAAAATTAATAAAAAGAAAATTAATTAAACACTCACCATTATCATCTCAGCGTTAATCCCACTTCCCAGTCACATCCGCAGCTTTTTTCAGCTTTGGAGTCTGGGGTCCGCTTTACCAGTCTAACTGCTGATTTCTGGCTAAACTTCGATAGCTTTCGTGAAGCGACTACCGTCTAACCTCCACAACCCGAAGGCGATATCGAAGCATTGCAACTAGACCATAATTATTAGACTTTTGAGGACTCCAAAAACCCGTAACGACTGCCGCTAAATGTTCGTATGGCAACCAGGATCAACGACTTAACCTACTTTTCGAAGCATGGCCAGACACGTGCAAATATTCATGCGTACAAATATTTACCCTGCGCGGGGATCGAACCCGCGCCTCCTTGCGCAGCGGCCGCGTTCGCTACCGCTACGCCACGGAGGCTGTCAAAAATTAATTAAATACTATTAGGTCATTTAATAATAGACTAAATTAAGCACAAAAGTTTTTATTTATTAATGATATCAATAACATTATGCTGTTGAAATGCTTCACGTTTAATTAATTAATTAAAAAGAAAATTATTTCAAAACTGAGTTCGGCTTCGTGTGTAGATGTAAAATGTTTGCGAATTTTTTGGTTCTAGGACTCCACGGACCTGAAGCCGTAGCGTTGAAAGGCCATCCACAAGGTGAACGGATGACCTTGTGAAGGCCCCGAGAAACCATTATGTGAGAGAAACACAGGGCCAGTAGAAGTCAGCTCGCTGCCCGGTAAGGACCAGGCCCCGGTCGACGGTGCGTTGTGTTTCACGCGCGTCTCTAAGAGATGTCAGCACATCGTGACGGGGCCCACGAGGACCGATGCCTGCTGGGTCAGGGTTGTGGGTTGGTTAAGAAATAAACCGTGGCCCTGGCGCATAGGCAAGTGAAGAAACACAGGTGGGTTTTAGTCAGTAAAAGTCTGACACGCCCATCCGCTCCCCCCAGAGCGGAAGAGGTCGTTTGATGATTTTCCATCCAAAATAAAAAAAGTGGTCAGTAGAAGTGGCGAAGGTTTGGAGAGGCCTACGTATATACAGCAGTGGCTATCTTTTGACTAAAATTATGATGATGATAATTTATATTTTAATTTAATTCAAGCAACTAGGGCCCATGGAAAACACAATACAAACTATAACATAAAAGTACTTGTAAACTAATATAAAAAAACAACAATTGCGGTGGTAGGCCACATCGGCTGCCAGCAGAAGTTACCACTCACCAGACAAAGTCTTGTCGCCAAGGTGAAGCCGTCCGGAGTACGGGTCTGAGCAGTTGTGTTGCGATGTGTGCAGGGTACGATGCGCCAAGTGTTGTTGTGTCGGGAGTTTGGCCGTGGAGGGTCTCCACATCAATCTCCCTCTGGCGCAGCATCATTGGTCGTGTTGTTGGGTTTAACATTGCAGCACCTCGCTCAACTGTCGTCTTCCTTCCTATTCACTAAGTTTTTTAAGTGAATGGGTTAATAAACTAGCGCGCTTTACCACCAACGATTGCATCACTGCTTACCATCAGGCGGGATTGCAGTCAAGCGCTTATAAATATATATAACGTTTCGAGGGATTAAAAAGTCCTAGTACGTATGAAAAATTGCCGCGTTGTAGGATTAAAAAAGTTACGATGGCTTATAATTTCCGGGATGAACTTGTATTTTTTAATAGTTTCTAGTGCAAATAGATTTATCATCCTGAGACAATGTAGCCTTCACACAATAGTATTAGTGATGTAATGCCAAGGATAGTATGCTAAACACATGGATGGACATCACTAAATCGGCTTAGCTCACATACGCTGTATTGATAAGTACAACGGTTGATTTACGCGAACATAATATCCATCAATAGGACGATGCCATTAGGATATATTGCTAGATGGAGGCAACCTCAAACATTGATGGTTTACTGGGAAGTTCGGTGGATGACGTTCTAGAGGTCGCAACCCAATAAGGTAGACTAACCAAATCCGTTCATCTCTGGACACCGACCTGCATGAGGCTATACTCGCGGCCAGGGATCGTAACAGATCCCTATCGTAAAGGAGAAGATAATTCCACAGGGACATCACGACCCTCAGTAAGGAGGAGAAGAGATACCGTGGTGCGCACAGGCAGGTGAAGGAACATGGGTGAATTTAGTCAGTAAAAGTCCGTCATTTGATGAGTTCCCAACCACAAAAAAACGTAGTACGGGGGAGTAAAGGAGGCCTGGTACAGCTCACCCCCCATCCTATTTCAAGTTACACATAAATCAACTTTATTTATTTTTTTTTTTTTTTTTCTCCTTTATTTCTTATTGCAATCTGTCTGGGAGACATTCAACAATACTTAAGAAATGATGTATGGTATGTGAGGTACAAGTCCAGTGACAAGCCCTCCAAAATGATGTCTTAAATAATTAAGTCTTGAGGAACTCTCTTCTTTAGTCTCCTTGCACTTGGAAGGAAATCGTCCATAAGGTGGTGTGCCAATATGTTAGGGTGCTGCTGCAGTCTGTCTTTATATGCTGTGATTCTCTCCTTTATTTCCTTCTTTACACTTTTGATGCCAAGCTCTCGGTGAAGTCTTTCGTTAGTGACATACCATGGTGCGTCTACTATCATCCTTAGCATTTTTGATTGAAACCTTTGTAGGATTTCCAGATTGGAGTTGGCAGCCGCGCCCCATAGCTGTATTCCGTATGTCCATATTGGCTTTATTATACTCTTGTATAACAAAAGTTTATTTTCCATTGAGAGCTGGCTGTTTCTATTCATCAACCAATACATCTTGCGCACTTGTTGTCCCATTGCTAGGCGTTTGGTAAAAATATGTTTTCTCCATGTTAGGCGTCGGTCTAGATACATTCCAAGATATTTCGCTTCGTCTTCGGAAGCTGGACAGCATTCAGTGTGACTGGGGGACAAGTCTGTCGCCGGGTAGTAAATGTTACCTGAAGTGATTTTGTTTCATTGGCTTTGATGCGCCAGTCCTTTAGCCATGCTGTGATCTTATCCAGGCTGCTCTGTAGTTTGCGAGAAGCTTGAATTGGTGAGTCATCTGATGCCATGATAGCTGTGTCATCAGCAAACGTGCCCATAACAACATCGTCAGATATTGGCAAGTCTGCGGTATAAAGAAGATACAGAGCAGGTCCCATTACACTACCCTGCGGCACTCCCGCTTGAATTTCTTTAAGTTCCGTATTTGCTTCACCGTGACTAATGAAAAAGTGTCTGCCGAGCAAGTAGGACCTTATTAGGCTGTAAAAGTTGGTGGGCAGTGTCTTTTTGATTTTATACAATAGACCATCATGCCAGACTCTATCAAAGGCCTGTGATATATCAAGGAAGGAAGCTGTGCAATATTCTTTTTGTTCAAATGATTTTGATATACCATCAACGAGTCTATGAATTTGCTCGACTGTACCATGTTTTTCCCTGAATCCAAATTGGTGGTCGGGTATGAGGTTGTTTTCCTTAATAATTGGATTTAACCTTCCAAGGATCAAGGTTTCCATTACTTTGGATGTAATTGGGAGTAGGCTAATTGGCCGATATGATTTGGCATCTTCTGGACTCTTGCCTGGTTTCAGGATCATTATAATTTTAGCTACTTTCCATTGTGGAGGTACAAATTCCCTTCGAAGAATAGCGTTATATAACTGCGTCAGGAATATAATGCCCTGCTCTGGTAGCTCCTTTAGAATGGTCGATGTGATTAAATCGTATCCAGGCGCTTTCCCTACTTTTAGTTTTCTGATTGCAGATTTGACCTCTCCTTTGCTAACTTTCTGGATGGGTAGCTCTAGTTGATGCGTCTGGTTCAGCAGTTCTACCACCATTTCCTTCTTTGTGGAACCAATATCGGGGTTTGGTTGGAAGACTTCTTGCAGATGCTCCATGAATACGTTGGCTTTCTCGACATCATACCTAGCCCATGAATTATCTGCTTTGAGCAGAGGTGGTTGGTAAGTTATTGGGCGTTTGAGGCCTTTTGTCACTTTCCACAATGAATAGTCTGTACATGGTGTAGCGTCCAGATTTTGCAGGTAAGTTGAAATTTTTTGATTTCTATCATCGTTTAATAGTTGCTTGAGTTGTTTGGCTAGTCCATTGTATGTTGTTTTGTCCCCTGGGTACCGAGTGGTTTGCCATCTCTTTCTTGCTTTACGCTTTTCATCTAGTAATTTTCTTATAGATGGTGAGCATTGGAGTCCATCTTGATTTATGGGCTTTGGTGGAGGCATGGCTTCCCATGCAGCCTGTTGGACTATGTTGTTAAAATGCTCAACTGCGCTTATAATATCGACATCTTCCCGTAGCGGTATTTTGACATCAAGAGATTTAGTTATTGATTCTCGAAAGTATTCCCAGTTGGTTCTATGGGTATGTAGTCGACAAGGTGTTTCCTTTTGCATAATTCTTCGACTCAATAATACTTCTACAGGAGAATGGTCAGAGGACAGGTCAGTACTGGAGCTGCAACTGAAGTCGGTGTTGCTAATACCTTTGGTAACACAAAAGTCAATCAGATCTGGCCTCCTATTTCGATCAGTGGGCCAGTATGTTGGTTCTCCTGTTGAGATAACGCCCAGTCGGAGTTTGTTTATCGCTAAGAGTAACTGTCGGCCTTTTGCATTTATAGTCCGAGAACCCCAGAATGTGTGCTTGGCATTAAAGTCACCGCCAGACACAAACCGCTGTCCTAATGTTTTAAGGTATTTTTCGTATTCCTCTTGCTTTATGACGTGCTTTGGAGGGCTATATATGGCTGATACCATCACTGGTCCCAACCAGTCCTCAATCACAATATTTGTAGCCTGGATTTTTTCAGTACAATAGCTGTGAGCTAAGTGGTGTCTTATGTTGGTCTTAATCAGAACTGCACTTCCTCCATAGCCTTTTCCGTCAGGGTGCATGGTGTGATATAATTTGTATCCTGGTAAGGTAAAATAGCTTTTACTTGTAAAGTGTGTTTCCGAGATTAACATGATATCAATGTTGTTTAATTTCATATATTTATTAACCTCAAGGGTATGTTGTGACAGCCCATTGGCATTCCAGAGCACAATTTTTATGGAGTCCAGTGTTCAGTTAGTTTGGTCGTGAGATTCAAACTTTATTTAATGAAAATTAAGTTGATTTCTTATGTAATAAAAAATCAAGGTCGCACGGAGAGCTATGGAGAGTGCTATGCTAGGTTTTTCTCTACATGATCGATTCAGGAATAAGGAGATTCGTAGAAGAACTGAAATCGAGTCTAGCGGTTTAACTCTCGGAAGTGGCAGTGGGCGAGGCATATAGCTCGTAGAGCCGATGGCCGATGGCGCAGAAAGGCTCTTGAATGGCGAGACCACGTACCGGCAAGCGCTGCGTCGGACACCCACCGACTAGGTGGTCGGATGACCTGACCAAATTAAAGGGAAGCGCTGGATGCAGGCCGCGTCCAATCGTTCACTTTAGAAATCCTTGGTAGGGGGAGGGGGGGGGCATTATCCAGCAGTGGACTTCATCATCATTAAATGATGAAGCTGATTTCAGAGTGACTAGTACTACTAAAAAAGGTATAAAAGTGCTTAATTACGTAATACACCATTACTCTCAATTTGAATCATTTTGCAACATATTGCAATCCATATTTTCGTAGTTTTCTGTTCAAAAAGGTAAATAACGCAATAAATGTTGTCGAACTGTCAAAATGAAACCTATTGACAGTGTGTTACGCAATCTATCTGCTTCTTCAGCTTAATATAAGCCAGTGTGTGTCACACTTTATATTTAGGGCTAAACTACGTCTGTTGGTTACGTCACAATAGCGGCGGTAAGTACCCTCTTCGAGAAGTGGCTAGAGATCCGCCACGACGCCTTCACCTTCCACCTGTCTCACAGCACGGACACGGCTGTTTCGGGAGGTTCCTGTTCCGAATAAGGCGGGAGGAAACGCCAGGGTGTCACTACTGTGGGGGTCACCCCGAGGACACGATGGAGCATACGGTGGAGTTCTGCCCAGCTTGGGCGGAGCTCCGCCGTGTCCTCGTGGCGGCGATCGGCGGTGATCTCTCGCGTCTTGCCCTGGTCCAGGCCATAGCCCAGTGTGAGAATGCATGGCAGGCCTTCAGCTCCTACTGCAAAACAGTGATGCCGGCAATGGAGGAGGCGGAGGGCGTGAGGGAGCGGGAATCTACACGCTCTCATCCCTCTTGCCACCGCAGGAGACGGTCTGGTCGGGAGACAACGTCGACCTCCCGGCCACCGTAGATGCAGGCTTGCGGGCAGCGAGTTGCCCACTGCTAGCACTGCACCAGGATAAGATCGATGGCGCGTTGTGTTTCACGCGTGCCTCAAAGAGATGTCAGCACGTCGTGACTTGGGCCAGGGAAAGAGAAACCGTGGTCCCTGGCGCACAAGCAAGTGAAGGGACACGTGTGAGTCAGTAAAAGTCTGAAAAGCCTTTGCGCTCCGCCCAAAAAATACATTTTCAACTACCGTGCATAACTCTGTTTTTTTTTACATTTCTGTGGTAATAGTAATCAATATATACATATATATGGATTCGATATTATGGAGTCGTGGTGGCCTAGTGGTTAAAACACCAGCCTCTCAAGTATGAGTGCGCGGGTTCGATTCCAGGTCAGGCAAGTACCAATGTAACTTTTCTAAAGTTATATGTATTTTCTAAGTATATCTTGGACACTATTGACTGAAGATGAAGGAAAACATCTTGAGGAAACCTGGACTTTATAAGTCTGAAATCGCCAAGCCGCTTTGAGCAAGCGTGGTGATTAGGCTCAATCCTTCTCCCTATGAGAGGACACCTGTGCCCAGCAGTGGGACGATAAAAAAGGTTGATGATGATGATGATGATATATGGATTCAGAATATTCAAATGGATTATAAATATAGCATGGGACGATCCTCTTCAAAATAGCCTTCGGCGTCTCTTTTCACAAAACCTGTCAATTCGTTGCCATATTATTTTAAAGTTGGTAGTGGGTAAAACTGCACCAGTAAAAAACAAAACGCAAACAAAAGATTGTCAATTTAGTATTTCAATATTTTATTGAATTTGAAACCGAAGTGAAATTTAATTAAAAAACAGAACTCTGATTAATTATTATCTCTCTTTTCTTCAACTCTTACATAGTTTCTATTATAAAACGCCAAAAAGTATGTATAAGCCTCCTTTATACCGCGTACATCGAGGGACTGAGACAATTTGCCAGCAGCGATGTTTCCGTCGGACTACAATTTGAGTGTCTTCAAGGCTAGAGTGAATAGGCTCATAGCAAACTAGTGCGCTTTACCATCAACGATTGCGTCACTGCTTACCATCAGGCTTTATTGCGGTCAAGCGCTAGTTTATAATTTTATAAAAAGAAAAATGTATATTATCGAAACATTTCCTGTTTATCGAATTTTGATGCTGACCGTAAATACGGGTCCATTGTTATTCCATCCCTTTCTGTCTGTCTTTACGAGTTGCAGTCGCAAACGTAAGTAGAATTTAAATTTAATTGTTCCCTACAGGTTTTTATTCACGAACGTTACTATAAAGTTAAACAGTTACCCATCCATTATTTAACGGCGAGAAGAAACGCCGAAACTTACTTTGTATTTTGTTAGGACTTTACAGCTGAACAAAACAGATTTACCCTGAAAGCAATAGCATGGCAACTATATCAGTTTTAAAACGAATTTGTTTCTTTTTGCGAGTTTGTCAATTATAACTTCCTCTAACGTTCCCACGTTGGAGGAAGGTTAAAAAGTTTAGAGGTATGAGGAACAGGTAAAATTCACTTATACTCTATATTCTCTTTGCAAATCTGGATATTTTCGCTCTTAACCAGAGCGAGTTCAGAAAAATGGCTATTGATTTACTTTTTGGTAAT
This sequence comes from Sesamia inferens, assembly GCA_037179545.1. Classification (NCBI taxonomy): domain Eukaryota; kingdom Metazoa; phylum Arthropoda; class Insecta; order Lepidoptera; family Noctuidae; genus Sesamia; species Sesamia inferens. Next base: position 4,813,942 of record CM073935.1, on the reverse strand, counting down.
CCTTAACTCTTACTGTTTCTTGCTGATGTTTGGTGTGACGTGATTGTGCCCATGGACCATAACTGGACGGGGCACGCTGTCTTGAATTGGTTTGTGTGATTTTTAGGGTTTAGTTTTATCATTCGTTACTTTCTCACTGTCTCCTTCTGTATACGTCCGTTTCCTTATGTCTTGTACAATCAATAATATGATTCCGTGGACATTGGTGTGGGTTATATGTTTGTTTACTGTATATTATACCTTAGCTAGATTGTTAATATTGTAACATGTAACTGTTTTTTTTCCCAAATAAATAAAAAAAAAAAGAAAAGGGAGGATCTTTCGACAAGACTGGTATTGTCTGGCGGGCACTTGCTGTCATGAAGTTGAGATGTAGACTTTCCGTGACGTCAGTATGCCGCGTGGTTCGTTTGTGGCAAATTAACTAAGACAGCTTCAAAATACGTCATCGGGATGTAAAATTATAACGCGTATATTTATTTACTAGCGATCCGCCCCGACTTCGTAAGGGTATTATAATGCTGATATCGAAAAGAGGGGTCATCTGGCCGCCTCGTAGGCCGGATATATCCCCAAAGGATTTTTTTCTTTAGGGATATATTCAGCCAAAAATTTATGACACCAACCCAGTAACTATTGACGAATTAAAGGATCGTATTCGCACAGAAATCTATAACATCTCAACAACAACATGTTGTAGAAAATTTCCGCTCTAGATTGCAGCAATACCAGAATAATGAAGGATTGCATATGGATGATATAATTTTGAAGAAATAAATTTCCCGTTTTTTAAATTTTAATTAACTTTAATTCGTTTTTTTATCATCATTTCAAATGTAAACGGACTTTTGGTCCACTCTGTAAATCATCATCATCATCATCTCAGCGTTAATCCCATTCGCATCCTAAGCTTTTTCAGCATTGGAACCTGGGGTCCGCTTTACTAGTCTAACTGCTGATACTAAATACACTACAGAAAAACATAGCACCCGGTCGGTATCACCGCAAACGCTACGTCCCGCAATTTTTAAATCTATAATATCTTCAAAAATATTCATTTAAATCATATGCTGTAAAGGGTCATATAAATCCATATTAAATCAACAATGTATTTAAGGTATTTAATTGGAAAACGATTAATGCTGTATTGGTTAAAATCGCTTGAAAAATGAGTCATTATCTGTCGTAAAAAGTAAATGACTGAAAGAAATCACACTGCTATAGTGCTGAAATACAGGACTACCATAGTTTAGGATCCAGTTCACTTCATTTATTTTAATAATCTTCGGTATCGTGTTTTGATGAGTGTGAAAAATAAATTAATTTTACTTTACACGCGTCATCTGCAGAGGCTACCGTCGGATCCGCGTGTAGCTTGAGCGTATACAATTACATACATGATACAACGTATAAAATCAAAGTAACCTTCGTGCATGGTGACAAGTAGGCAGGTAGGGTTCCTCGGTGGTAGGTCATAACATCGACCACCGGCAGAAGTTACCACCCACCAGACAAAGCCTTGTCATCTAGCGATTCATCGTGTTCCGGTATGATACCTGGTGAAGCCGTACGGAGGACTGGTTTGAGCAGTTGTGTTGTGTTGCGACGCGTGCCTGGTATGATACGCCAAATGTTGTTTGTTGTGTCGGGAGTTTGGTCGTAGAGGGTCTCCAGATCAATCTCCCTTTGGCGCAGCATCGTTGGTCGTGTTGTTGGATTTAACATTGCATCACCTCGCTCAACTGCCGTCTTCTTTCCTATTCACTCAGTTGTTTTGAGTGAATAGGCTCTTAATAAAACGCCAACGATTGCATCAATGCTTACCATCAGGCGGGATTGCCGTCAAGCACTAATTTATAATTGTAAAAAATATATGGCATTTTCTAAAAATGTTTTTAAAACCGGCTAAGTGTAAGTCGGACACGAGAACGAAGGGTTCCGTACCATTATTTAAACACAAACAACACGTACTTGTTCTTAAAACGGCAACAACAATGTCTGTTAGGTATGAAAATTTCAACTGCCTAGCTATCATTTTTATGGGACACAGTGAAGTCTTAGTAAAAGGGTCACGTTTCTCTTTGGGTACGGAACCCTAAAAACCAAATTACAGAAATGAAATATCATTTTATTTCAGAATAAAATGGTAATCTTTGTTTGGCAGGGTACAAAAAAGCCTTAAAACATATATGGTTTCTACTATCTACACTTATTTATATTTCACTGTATCATCCATCCAACGCTAAAGCTTTTACCGCTGCGGTTGCTCAGTTAGTTAAGGAAAATGGTTAATATAAAGATTAAAGTTATAACCACTCCTCATTTTATAACAGTTACAGCACATAAGCACCTCTTCACTCCCATAAAACCAAACCCTACTTGTGACAGAAGCCAGCACATCAAGCGAATGCAATCTCTCAAATTTCTTTAATAGATCAGCAACTTTATCGCTGAAGCTTAAGGTTCAAAGTTGATTGGGGAAATTTGACAGTTTTGGTTATATGTGATGTGCTACCTAATAACTTCCTTGCCCCTTTTCAGGCCAGGTTTAAACGCTAATGAAACTTAAAATAAGGCGCTAATTGCCTCCTAATATATCATCTTGAAGATAGCACTCGTTTATGACATAAATTATTACATGTCAGGCAAATGAAGCGATTACGCCTTGGGGATTTCGTGTTCTGGAACGTGATGTGTGGATTGAACACAGTTGATACTTTCGTTGATGATTAAAATAGGATAAGAAATAGCAGTTGTATTGCGGTGCGGTGTGCCGGGTGCACACATCGTAACATAACTGCCTTTTCTGATAAATGATGCGCCAAATGTTTGAGTGTCTCTAGATCAACACACGACAGAGACGACACGATTAGCACAGTGGCTGAGCGACCGACTACTGTGTTGTTGTGTGTCGCGCGCTCGATCCCCGCACGAAACAAATATTTGTAAGACCTAGAAGTAGTTGTTCCGGGTCTTACTGTTTGTGTATGTGAGTTTATATGTTTGTAAACGCACCCACGATACAGTAGAAAGTTCTGGGACACCGTTTTTTTTTTATCAAAAAAACTGTTGGTTGGTGGTATTGTTGGGTTTAACATTGCATCACCTTTTTTTTTTCCGGGGTGGAAATCCTCATAGGATGCCCGCTGCCCTGGGGTGGGCGACGGGGTATGTCAGACTTTTACTGACTAAAACCACCCCGGTGTGTCTTCTATCACGAGCGCGCGTGGAGCCGCGGGAGTCTAAATTCTTCCACGGCCCCACACCCTCGTGCTGGCCCGGTCTGTCCGGGCCTCGTCTCCTGCACGGAGTAGTGGGGTGTTAAACTACCCCGCGCATCGCCTCAAAGGCGCGCGCCGACACTCGCGCGCGCCTCCGCCTTGGGGTCCATCAATAGGGGAGCGAGGACTTCCCCATGTCCCTCGCCCCTGGACCCATTCATGGGGGGTGGAAGAGGGCGTTATCCGCCCTTCCTCGGCGCCCGGTGCGTCTTCTGCGGCCCGGGAAGGGAGTTGATATCTCCCTCTCCCGTTCCGCAGCTTCCTTCTGCGACATCACGTCCTCGCAGAAGGACCCCACCGCGACCCACGACTCTGAGCTGCCGGCCATCCTCCGCACTACTGCCGGCAGCGTCAGATCGCCTCCTACTTCATTTGTGAGGACACGGGGCTGCTCCTCCCAAGCTACACACTCGGAGACCGTGTGCTGCTCCGTGTCCTCCCCGCATTGGACGCAGTGGTGGCACCGAGCGTCCGGCTCCCTGCCTAAGCGACGCAGATACTTGCCGAGGCAACCGTGCCCCGACAGTACCTGCTTCACCCTAACATTGCATTACCTCGCTCAACTGCTGACTTCTTCCTTATTCACTTAGTTTTTTTTCTGGGTGAAGAGGCTCTTATTAAACTAGCGCGCTTTACCATCAACGATTGCATCACTGCTTATTATCATGCAGGATTACGGTCAAGCGCTAGTTTATAATTATTAAAAAAGGATACTCTAGTAAACGCGTTTTATATTTTTGGTAATTCTGTATCTCAAAAATAATAACGGAAGCCTTATAAGGTCATTTTGGTGTCCGTTTATCTATCCGTCAGTTAAGACCATTTTTCTGGAGAACGCGGGGGTAAGTTATTAAGTCGAAATAAATATCAAATACTCAAGGCGCGATCCCATAATTTAGTAGCTATTAATTTGTATAATCTCAAAATGAAAAAAATACAGACCGACCAATCAGAATCAGAATCAGAATCTTTATTTGTAAACATAGGTTAAAGTGTGTGGTGTTACAGATAAATATTATACATCTGCTATGTTTTGCCCAGAGGCGTACAAATATACATACTAACTGACATTTTAAACTTATCATAAATAAATAACAATAATATCAAACACATGCATAAATGTCAGCCAATTGCAATAAAATGTCTAATGGATGCCTTAAATTTTATCTGCAGTTTTAAAATATTATTCAAAGACTAATCTGCCAGACAGAAATTCATGCACTGTGTAATATGGCCTGTCAACTAAATAGTCATTTAGCTTTTTCTTAAAAAAAATTATATTTTCTATTTCTCTAATTTGCCTAGGAAGCTTATTATAAATTCGTGAAGACATTCCAAAGAAACTTTTAGACAGTAGAGCTGTTTTTGAGGGAATATTATTTGCTATTTTGTCGGCATGCCGACGGGAATGCAGGTGACCAAACTTTTCCTTATTGGTTTTCACGAATGTAGCGACCTCATAGATGTAAAGAGCAGGAAGCGTTAAAATTTTCAGCTTTTTAAAATATGGTACGCAGCTATCCGGGGCATGTATGCCACAGACAACCCTAAGACATTTCTTTTGAGCTCTAAATGCGAGTTCTCTGTCTGTAGCATTCCCCCAAAAAATTAGTCCATATCTGAGCGTAGACGTTACATAAGCATGATAAGCGGTTAATACTGCTGCTTGATTAACAATCTGAGATAATCTGTATAAAGCGTAGGAAAATTTATTTAGTTTTTTACAGACCGTATCTATTTGAGTTTTCCAGGACATATTTTTGTCAATCCACAGTCCTAGGAATTTGGTGGTATCCGTTTCCTCTATTTTTCTCATGTCATAATTTATATTTAATGTCATAGGGCTTTTCCTTTGAGAATAAAAGACTATTTTTGTTTTAATTAAATTAATTATTAGATTATTACATGTCAACCAATTTATAATGTCATTTAATGTATCATTTATATCTTTTTCAAATATATTGACGTCAGTCGGAGAAAATACAGCAGTGCTGTCATCCGCAAAAAGAATTAACGGAATTTTTAAGGCGCTTGGTAAATCGTTTATATAGATAAGGAATAACAAGGGACCCAAAACACTTCCCTGTGGCACGCCATATGCTACATCGCTTGGACTTGATAAATACTGCACTTCAGATTTCGTTGCAAAACAAAGTTTATTTATTGCAGTTGTTTGTAATCTATGGCTTAAATACGATTTTATTAAGTCTAGAGCAATACCACGTATGCCGTATCTATACAATTTTTCGAACAGTACTTTATGATTCACATGGTCGAAAGCTTTAGTCATGTCCATATACATAGCCGTTACTGGTGTCCTATTGTTCATATTTTTGTAAATTTTACTAAGAAGATCGTAGATGGCCATATTGATAGTCTTGCCTTTACGGAATCCATTTTGTTCACTGACAAAAAGATTATATTTTTCAAAATAGTTATAAAGGCTATTGTGGATTACTTTTTCAATTATTTTTGAAAAAATTGGGATTAAAGCTATTGGCCTGTAGCAAGAGATATCCTCCTTTTTACCCTTTTTGAACAAAGGCTTGATTATTGTCATTTTTAGCTTACTGGGAAATATCCCGTTTTGGATGCAAAGATTAATTAAATAGCTCAGAACTGGACTAATGGACATTGCGACGTATTTGATAATTGACGTAGATATATTATCATATCCAGTACTACAAGTATTTTTTAAAGATTTTATTATTTTAAAAATGTCGGTTGGAATTGTAGGACTTATAAATAAGGAATTATAATTATTCTCAATCAATGTCAGCGTTTTGTTATGATGTGATGTCAAAGAATTTAATGTCAAGGGTTTTGTAGGTTTAACAATATTAACAAAGTAAGTATTAAAAGCTTCAGCGATTTGTTGCGGATCCGTTATAGATTTTCCATTTATATTTATTTGTGCAATTCCATCTTTAGGAATATTGTGCTTTGTGGAGTTAATTATCTTCCAAGTTGTTTTAGTCTTATTATTGGATTGTTTTATACTGTAGTCATTTTGCGATTTTCGAGTCAAGTTTATTATTCGCTTTAGCCTAGAGGAATAATTTTTGAATTTATTATGATCCGCTTTATTAGACGTTTTGCGATACGTCCATAATAATTCTCTCTTCTGTCGGCAGCACTTGGCTATACCCTTTGAGATCCATGTAGGTCTTTTGGTATGTGTATTTCTCATTCTTATAATAGGAAAACAAAGATTATAAAACAACTGAAAGTTATCAAAAAAATTATTAAACGCTATTTCTGCATCGTTTTCACTAAAAACCTCAGAAAACGTGAGACTATCTATACATTGCTTAATTTTGTCCCTATTACTGTTACTGAGATCTCTTTTAAACGTATACCACTGTTTAATTCGACAGGTTTTTTTAACTGGACATGACAAAATTTGTGCAGTATGGTCCGAGAGGGCAAAATCAATGATGTCGCACTTGCTTCCCCTAATATTGTTGACGATATTATCGATACATGTATCGCTACTTAAACGCGTTGTTTCTCTGGTACCAAATTTTAAATTATAGTTTAGGATAGTATTTTCAAATTCTGATGATGAGTATGTATGACCAAGTATCATAACTCCTCAGAAAAACCTAGTGAAATGCCAAGTATCAAGTCGTAAAGTCGCAGTATTCAACAAGTTGCAATGCAATGCATTCGCCCTGACATGTCGCAGCCGTCCTTACGGAATTAATTATACCCCTATAACTCTGTTATTGTAACTGACGACCATTTCATAATAGACTAGAGCAGCTATAATACGCGGTGTATATCTCTATAATATATAAAATTCTCGTGTCACGGTGTTCGGCTTTAAACTCCTCCGAAACGGCTCGACCGATTTTGATGAAATTTTTTGTGCTTAACCGGTATCTATGAGAATCGGCCAACATCTATTTTTCATCCCCCTAAATGTTAGGGGTAGTCCACCCCTAAATTTTTTTTTTATTTTTTAGACAAAATTTTTAATTTCTATTTTTTTATGATACAACATACAAAAATACATACAATCCCCAATTTTCACCCTTCTACGATCAACCCTTATTTTTTAATAGCCATTTTAGTAATTTAATCTATTATTTATATGGCAAAACAACGTTTGCCGGTCAGCTAGTGTAAATATAAAATTAATTACAATATTAGGTACAATCTAAAGTATCTAATAATTCAGCTAAATTGTAATTCAAATCTGAAGCTTTCTACTAAGATCGTTTCTGTAAAGGCAGGATTAAATGCAAGGGTTTCACAACTTGTGGGTAGGTCCGGCTCACGCGGGCCACCGCCGTGTCCTCGTGGCGGTGATCTACGGCGAGGGAGTGAAAGAAGGAGAGGCACGCCGCTGGAGACGCCCTGGACATCGGGAGTCAAAATTAATATAATAATTAAAAAAAAAGAGTTGTAGCTCGTGGGTTTAAACGCAGCCATGCGTTTTAAGTTGTGTAAGTTAGTTCATCACCACTGCAAACCGGTGAAGGAAAACATAGTGAGACTAGACAAAGTCTTGCTGCCAAGCGATTCGTCGTGTTCTCGTGGCATGATGTCTGGTAAAGCCATACGGAGGACGGGTCTAAGCAGTTGTGTTGCAATGTGTGCCTTGTTGGGTCGGTTACATAGAGATAAAATCAAAAATTCAAAGACATCCAGCATCACACCTTAGGTCCGTTTCATTCCATTCCTTTCCGCAGCAAGAAGACCCTTATCCCAACAGCACGTGCATCAACGAGACAACGTGTTGATGGTGGCGGCAGGAAAATACTCTGAGATTCCTGCAAAACCGATGAGAAGACCAAATTTTGTATGACAAATTACTTTGTGTAGTTCATCATCACCATCATTTCAGCCGAAAACCGTCCACTGCTGGACATAGGCCTCCCTCAAAGACCTCAGATTATAGAAAAATATTGGATACGTATATTTTGTTTTATCAAATCAATAAAAATTTACAAATATAAAAGGCATCAAAGATCAGGAGTGGTGGCTGGTGACGTAACTGCTCGCTAAAAAGTGTAGCGTGCAGTGACGTCACACGTGTTTTCAACGCACTGTGTCTTCTTCATTTTTTTGTTTATATGAAAAAAAAAATACGTGTCTAGTATTTTTTGGAAATCTGACTGACTGACTAATTAGTTGTTTTAGACAACTACCCTGTTCTCCCATTTACATAACCTTTAGTATTGCAGCAAGTATAATTGCAAATGTCATGCATAAATTACAAATGCCATTGGCAAGCTGCAATGCATACATCTTGATATGCTATAGACATTCAAACGGAATTAATTACCCGTAGTTACAGCTCAGCAAGGGTCATTACATTTAAAAGGTTTATTATGAACACTTAAGATCTTCTGGCACGGAGCCAGAAACAACACAACGTCACTTCCTGAAATCCTAAAGGAAAGCAGTGTTCATAATTTCAGATAGGTAATTTACATTCCATCGAAAATCTACTTTAATGAAAGGTATTTGAAGTTAGTTTTTGAAAACTTTCTATAACAAAAAAGGACCTAACAAGTTTTGATTACAAAGGAATATTGAAAGAAAATTTGTTTAGTATATCATTGAAGTTGCTGTTCCATAACTTGAAAATTACCACAAATTCATGGCTTAAGTTACAAGCTACCTATTTTTCTGATTTCATTTATGGCGAACGAGTTGCCAAATGAACAATAGAGGAAGTTCTGCGCGCGTGTAAACGAGTAGTGTTGCCAGAAAAATAACATGCAAAATACCGCGTGACTTAGGTATGCGATCCTATGCCGCATACAGTTGTATCTCGAATGCTTATTTCCACTCTATTTAAACATTTTTCAGTTCATACAACTTAGCAAAATGACGGGAGTAGCTGCCCCCTAATCGGCGAACACATTTATGTCAAACGATTGCGACTAGTTGGGATCATTTGGGAACGTTTGACAAAAATGTGTTCGCCGATTAGGGGGTTGGTGAAGCCGTACGGAGGACGGGTCTGAGCAGTTGTGTTGCGATGTGTGCCGGGTACGATGCGCCAAATGTTGTTGTGGTGGGAGTTTTGTCGTGGAGGGTCTTCAGATCAATCTCCCTTTGGCGCAGCATTGTTGGTCGTGTTGGTGGGTTTAACATTGCATCACCTCGCTCAACTGCCGTTTTCCTTCCTATTCGTCAATCTGAGTGAATAGGTTCTTAATAAACTAGTGCGCTTTACCATCAACGATCGCATCACTGCTTACCATCAGGCGGGATTGCGGTCAAGCGCTAGTTTATAATTATTAAAAATAAAAAAATAAATAAGTAATTCACGGTTAGTTTTTAATGATGAATGATAGCTGAAGAAAATGAACCTAGACAGGCTTACTTTAATATATTTATTATTTGTCATTAATAGTATTATTGTTTACATATTTCATCGCGAATACTCTCAAAAACAGCTCAGCGGCAGGTTTATTTGCCTTTTAAAATTCTTTATTATGTGCATTTTAATACCCTCCCTCTCTTTCTTCGTTTAAAGGTACAGGTACAGGTAAAAAGGAAGGGTGTCATGATTTCGCCCAGCAAGGCCTTTTTTTTTTTTTTGTTGGGATGGGAAATCATCAAATGACTTCTCCCGCTCTGGGCGGAGTGGAAGGGTGTGTCATATATATACCGTCTCGTAAAATAATAGAGTAATAGAGTATAGTAGATGAATTAAATAAAAGGCTATCTTATAGAAACTATTATAACAGCTTTCTTTCATATAGAGAAATTGATCAGGCCAGTAGCCAGCCTGTCGGTATTTTATAGGGTATATTTTTGAGAGGATGCCAGGGAACTGGGTTGTATGCTAAAACATAATTTAATGTCCAGCAGATAGATTTAAAAAAATATTGACGACGTGTTTTTTCTTTCATTCAAATATTTAAGAAGATTATATTGATTTGAAACGTCGTATGATGTCACGCCCCCACGTAATTACCTCCCATTCCGTAACTTTAATCCGCTATATCTCATAAGATTTTATTATGTATTGTCACAGATTACAGAATACTAAGTGTATTGTTAATATATTTTAAAATATCAATAAATACCGCGTATAAATAAAAGCAAGTTTTCTGTTTTCTCAAAAAAGTAACCTTAGAAAATAATTACACAAATACCTACTTTTACACTTAATTAAGCCTTCCAATGAATTCATTAATTACAATAAACACCAAGGGCGGACTGTTACGAATTTATTATTATTAATTTAAACACAGCTGTTAATTATGTTCCATTTTAACTGAATAGTTAGTATTTAAACAGCTCTTTAGACTTCTTAGGTCTATAATTTAAAATAAGGTTGTCTTAAGGTTATTATATTATTATATGGAAATATTATTGAAGAATCGTGGTGGCCTAATGCTTAAAACACCAGCCTCTCAAGTATGAGTATGCGGGTTCGATTCCAGGCCAGGCAAGTACCAGTGTAACTTTTCTTAAGTTATATGTGCTTTCTAAGTATATCTTGGACACCAATGATTATGAAAATATCTTGAGGAAACCTGGACTTTAAGTCTGATATCGCCAACACGCATTGAGCAAGCGTGGTGATTACGCTCAATCCTATTTTGTATGAGAGGACACCTGTGCCCAGCAGTAGGACGATAAAAAGGTTGATGATGATGGAAATGTTAACTACGCTTGGTATCTACGGTCGGTTCGTAGATGGGTGAACAATGATTACAATATTGAGGACAAGAGTGGCTAAGCGATCGACAGTTGCGTTTCGTGTCGTGGGTTGGATCCCCGGACGGAACGAATATTTGAACGGCCTACAGGAAATTGTTCATATTCTGGCTGTGTTTGTATATGAGTTTAAATGTTTGAAAAACCCACTCACGATACAGGAGCAATTCCTATTGTGGGAAAAGTACATGGCATGGATAACGATATGATTTTAATAAAAGTTGCTCATTTGATTTATGTACTAGTGGAGCAAACGCTGTGACGTTATTTTGTAATGGCGGCATCAAGACTGAGTCGTTTTGGAAATTGGGGATTGTCGAACGGTGACTTCACTATGAGACGTGGACCAGGGCACTTCTTCGGGGCGAAACGGTCGGTTTGCCTACTTAAATTGTCATTGCCAAGATTGGAGGGTATATTTATACTTCGTGCTTTAATTCAAAACTCACCTCCGAAACGGAGCCCTTACCAAGATGGTGACAACCATAAAAAAAAGATCATCAAACTCGTCTCTCATAAAAGATGTAAATAAAATATCAACTGAACTTCCCCACATTATGTGTTCCCAAAACCGATGAAACCACTAAAAGTGTCATTATGCATGATAAACTACCCCACAATTTACGAGATATTCATCTATGAAACATGCGCTCCCAGTGATATTGTGGCAAGGTCTATTTTGAATTTCTACTAAGGATTTTATCAACCTTACTATCTTTTCCAAATATCAAGTCGCTCACCGATGACTCTGACATTCAGTAATGGCTGGAGACAGTTCAAGATATTAACTAAAATATTGGTTCATGTGAGGACTGCTATACTTAAAATTTCAGGACCTTAACAAAAGGGTTTAAAGGTCAAAATGGTGCAGTAACTGGTAGTGTGGCAGCAGAATGTGTGGTCGCTTTAAAGACATTGGGTGTGGTCTCTGTACTAGCGTCGGATTTAAATGGTTTCATTATCCGTATACATGTCGCTTTTACCCAGTAATTTATTGGCACATCTCCAAAGAATGTGAAACTGAGTTCATTACATATCATTAATAATAATTATCGTCTATACCAGTACCTCTAAGTAATCTTAAAAAACGTAAAAGTAACTATTTTCTTTTTAAGATAAATTATAAACTAGTGTTTGACCGCAATCCCGCCTGATGGTAAGCAGTGATGCAATGCGCGCAAGTTTATTAAGAGCCTATTATAATTATATATACTCTGTCTACCCTTGAAAACACTCAAATTGTATTTCGAAGGAAACACCACACACACACAAATTGTTCCAGTCCCTCGATGTAGGCGGTATAAAAGAGGAGGCGAAAAGCTTCGTCCGGATAGTAGTGGTGTCAACAATGTAAGGGTGGAAACTCGCCGTACGACTGTTCTTCCGATGATGGAACTGAGATGGGGGAATTAAATTATAAAATTCACTCGCACATTCCAAAATGCATCCTATAGAACACCGAAAGACTGGCTACTCTTCGCTTGTGCTCCAGGCTTTGGAGATCAATTTCAAACATTTATAAGATATTTAACCCTTGTGTCTGTAAAATATAAAAAAAAAACTGAGATTATATACTTCTAGGTGAACTAGGGACATTATTTTTTATAATTATAAACCACTAGTCAAGCACTAGCTTGACTGCAACCCCGCCTGGTGGCAAGCAGTGATGCAATCGTTGATGGTTAAGCGCGCTAGTTTTTAATCCTATTTATTCACTTAGAAAACTTAGTAAATAGGAAGGAAGACGGCAGTTGAGCGGGGTGATGCATCGTTAAACCCGACCAATGATGCTGCACCAGAGGGTGATTGATCTAGAGACGCCCCAAGACCAATCTCCCGACATAACAACATTTGGCGCATCGTACCCGGCACACAACGCAACACATCTGCTCAGACCCGTCCTCCATACGGCTTACCAGACATCATGCTGGAACACGACGGATCGCTTGGCGGCAAGACTTTGTCTGGTGGGTGGTAACTTCAGGCAGCCGATGTTATGACCTACCACTAAAGACCGCCGCTACCAAATTGTTATAAAAAATTGTTCTTAGATGTACAGTAAGGGTCAAAAGTGGAATTACACTTTTGACACATTGTTATTGCAATAAAGTTCAAAAGGGGTAATGCACTTTTGACCCCTTACTCTAAGTGGTATAAAAGATAATGCGAAACCCGTGAAACGTTTCGTCCGGATCGTAGTGGTGTCAATAACGTAATGGTGTATAATCGCCGTATGATGGATCGTCTGATGACTTACCTATAATAAACTTTTTCTTATGCTCTCTCACACTTGAGCCACACCGCATACTGTTGGAAGGGTAAATGACGCCATCGCACAGCGGAAATTATCAGCTATGCGGCAAATGGGCTCTCGATATCGCTTATCTGCCCACAAACGTCTTCACACGTACTCGACACTGCTTCGATGTACTGCCTGGCTTGGTATAGGGATTGATTTGTGTTAACGGAAATTGGAAGCCTCTTTAAGCATCAAACGATTTTTTTCAACGACTCCTGCGCGTAGGTTGATTGGAATTAGAAGTAGCTTTGAGGTGAATTTTGGATACTATGGTATAAATAAAAGGATTGGAGAAAGGCCACAGCAGAAGACAGGAACAATGTGGCAGCGGCGGTGTTTCCGTTGGACTACAATTTAAGTCTCTTCAAGGCTAGAGTGTAGGCTCGCATTTTACCATCAAAGATTGCATCACTGCTAAAAAAAATAATAAATTGAATAGTAAAATAAACCTAATAAATTGATTAGTAAAAAATGCTAAAGCAATTTTTACTATTCAATTTATTTATTACTTTTTTCATTAATTATTTTAATGTTATTATTTTTTTATTATTATTTATTACAAAAAATAATTGAATAGTAAAAATTGCTATTTTAGTAATAACGTCATCGACCAACCAGGTTAAGCAACGCTCATCGCAGCTGGTTATTAAATGGGTGACCATCTTTACTCACCCTGAATCCAAAAGCACTTAAAGACATCAAAAACGCACAGGTGGATACTCACCGTACGACGGATGATCTGATGATGGATAGGAGACAAGGGAATCAAGTCATGCAATTCCCGCACATACTCTTCAAAATGCATGCTATAGAATACCAAAAGGCTGCTCTTCGCCAGTGCTCCAGGCTTTGAAGACCGTTATAGGCATAATATTTCTCGATGATAGGCCATAACATCGGCCGCCGGCAGAAGTTACCACCCACCAGACAAAGCCTTGCCGCCAAGCAATTTGTCGTGTTCCGGCATGATGTCTGGTGAAGCCGTACGGAGGACGGGTCTGAGCAGTTGTGTTGCGAGGTGTGCCGGGTACGATGCGCCTAGTGTTGTTGTGTTGGGAGTTTGGTCGTGGAGGGTCTTCAGATCAATCTCCCTTTGGCGCAGCATCGTTGGTCGTGTTGTCGGGTTTAACATTGCAGCACCTTGCTCAACTGCCATCTTCCTTCCTATTCGCTCAGTTTTTCTGAGTGAATAAGCTCTTAATAAACTAGCGCGCTTTACCATCAAAGATCGCATCACTGCTTACCATCAGGCGGGATTGCGGTCAAGCGCTAGTTTATATTTATTTAAAAAATAATAATAATAATATAGACAAATTACACAATATTTATTCCAGGATACTTTGTAACACTTCCCTGTTTCATTATTACGCTTGTTTCAGTTATTCCTCATTGCTCGAGTGTCAGGTTTGGGGATATTACGTGACATAAATTGCGACACTAACGTATGTATGTCAGGATAGTGTCGTTAGCCGAAATACAAGATGGTGGGGTAATCTTTTTAGGCATTTTCTTTAAGGGAGTGTCTGAAGGGTAGTTGCCCATTTTTAACTGTTCCTGTCCATTACACAATGCGACTTACCATCGTGTCATTAACTTTTATGTAATTGGGTGCGCCGTGTCCAAACATGGCGCACCCAATGACATAAAAGTTAGGTAAGTACATAATTACAATGAATGTCTATGTCATCATTGTATGTAACATCACAGAAACATAAGAATTAAACGTTTTGGCTACTCATTCATTAATGATATAAATATATACAACACTATTTTTTCTTTATGCGAAACCTGAATATAGTTCGTTCAGAATAAGCAACCGAATCCTCCTCCTAATCGTCCTCCGTACGGCTTCACCAGAGATCATGCCGGAACACGTCGAATCGTTTAGCGAGAAGACTTTGTCTAGTGATAAATAGATACAATACAAAAAAGGTTTCAATCGTTCTACTGGCCGGTTTTAAAAATGCCGTGGTATTTAAAAAAAATGCGTTCTAAATCCAAATTTTCATGATTCTTTTTACAGGAAGCCCCATTTTTATTCTACATTTTTGGCGCGAAGTTCCAGAAGTTAACATCGAGTTTCATAACTGTTATTAAATTTTTATCGATTAATTATTGCTGTTTGGCTGTATCAAAAATGGTAGATAAAGTGGTAAAAGCTAACAAATAATCGCGCTGCTTGAAGAGGGTTGCAGCCAATGCTTCGTGGCTAGGAGGCTAAATGTTAGTCGGTCGACGGTCCAAAGGACCCGACAGCGATATCAGGAGACTGGTTCCGTCGAGAGAAGGCCTGGTTCTGGAAGAAAATCATGTACCCAACCACGGGATGATCGTTTTCTTGTGAGTCGCGCATTGAGAAATCGCAAATCTTTGTATGTGGATCTTAAGAACAACCTCCAAGAAGTAAGAAATGTGCATATTAGTCTATGGATGGTCAGGAGGAGGCTTCTCGTTACCAATATACGCAATCACCGCCCAGCCCGCTGCCCCAAATTACTCCGTGAGTACCGAGTTCACAGGCTCAGGTTCGCTAGAAATTATAAGTCATGGACTCAAGAAGATTGGAATAGGATTTTGTTCTCTGATGAAGCCAGGATATCTCTGTTCGGTGAAGACCGACGTCGGCGAGTGCTAAGAAGACAAGGAGAATGCTTTGCAGAGGCATGTTTCGAACAAATCACACTTTATGGTTAGTCTTCATTGAAAACGGCTCCCTGACTGGGCATCGATACAAAATGAAAGTTCTAATTCCTCATGCACAACCCGCATTGGCCGCTCTAGGTGAAGCCTCGATTTTTATGGACGATAATGCTCGCGCCTACCAATCTCGCGATGTTGAAGCGTATGTGCAAGAGGTCGGCATTAGTTATTTGGATTGGCCAGCTCGAAGTACCGACGTCAATCCCATTGAGCATATCTGGGACGTTCTGAAAAGGCGTGTGAGATCAGTACAACTGGCTCCGCAGACCATCAGAGAGCTGAAGAATGTGACTACTGCGGAGTGGGAACGTATTCCGCAAGCAAGAGTTAAGAAGATATACTCGCTAGCATGCCCAGACGAATTCAACCTGTGGTTTTAGCTAGAGGGGGTCACACTCGATACTAAACATTTATCTGCTTATACTTTATTAAACAAAAAAGACGAACAAAAAAACTTAATTTTAACTTCAAGAACATATGCTTTACTAGCGAACATACACTACTAGCGAGGATTATCATTATTTTCCATAAATTGTATCAAAATTTTAAACCATACTGATGAAAAGGATTATTTTCTTATTTTATTTTTTTTATTTCATTTATTTAATTATTTATGTACACACAATAAAATACATAAAGATACGACAAAATTAAGATCTGAGTACAAAGGTGCTGCTTATTTCTTAAGAAATTTCTTCTAGCAGACTTGCGAAAGGAGAAGTAAAATAGAAATGTAGATAATAGTGTGTAAGAATAAGGGGGAAATAAATATGAATATGATAACTATTAAAGTAATAATATTAAATATACCTAAACATGTAAATCTAAAAATAGTTATACTACTTAAATAAATACATAATACTAAAATATATAAATATGTATAAATAATAAACAAATTCAGATTTCTTATTAATTTATTTATTAAAACTTTATGCACAAAGAAAAATGTTGCACAATGGCGGACTTAATGCCTTATGCCGTTTTGTTTCAAATGAGTTTATAACATAAAAAAGTTATATTGGTACTTGCCTGACCTGGAATCGAACCAACACACTCATACTTAAAAGGCTGGTGTTTTAGCCAATAGGCTACCACGAATTTCAACAAAAATATCAAATAATTATCACGGTGGACTGAAACTACAACTCGTAAATTGGGGTAACCACTAAGGCACAACTGTTTAACAATAAAGGAATTAAATCCACTAACAACGCGCACCCTAAACCGCTCGGCTCAGAAGGTATGAAATTTACCTAAAAGTTTCTTAAAAGACGAAAGAACTGCTCACTTTTGTTTAACAAAAGTTTAAGGAAGTAATTTAAAAATTCAAGATTAAATAAGGCGTGAAAATTTGTGTTAAAGTTCGTCATTTTCGTCAATAGGAAATCCCATCTCGACACAGGACTTGTAAATATATCGACAACGTTATTTTTTGCTTATGCGAAACCTGAATTATAGTTTGTTCAATACATTTAGAAGATGTTGCGGTAGATCATCGCCCGCGCAACAGCTGACGCCAGAGGTCAATGTAACGCTCGCCTGCCCAAGCGGAGCGTGGACCATATTTTTGTTGGGACAGCCAAGTAGGATAACAAGCTCATAATTTTGTGATCTTTCATGATATATTTTTGAAATTTTGTACATAGGCTCTTTACTCAAACATACTGGAGACGTATTTCGGGTTTTGTATAAACAAAAAATAATGTTGTAACTTTATTATGGGATTGATGAAATAGGTGTAGGACGTAGGTGCTGTTGAGGTTGCCCTTGTTCTGCAGCGCTACTGGCATGTTCGCTGTAGCGCTGACAGATGACTTCTATACCATTCGGAGTAAAAAGACTGCGTCCTTAAGAGGGGACTGTAGTGCCGAGGAATTTGAAAAGTAGGTATTTGAAGAATTTATGGACGTCACGCCGCTTCCAACCTCTCCCCGTACAGTGCCAAATGAAAGTTGCAGCTCAGGCTGATTTATCAAAAAAAAAAAAATGTAGACCTAAAGACGTTTCCTATTCCGCTCTTTTCTTTTTTGCAACACAACAATCTCAATTAGTTTTATATCAACATTTAGAGGAAAATATACCTATGCTTCTATATTATTTTTAGTCAAAAACTTATCACACCATGAAGTGGGTTATTTTGCGGGTTTTTTAAATATCGTATTTCTTTTACTAGCAGTCGCCAGCGACTTCGTTCGCGTGGAGTAAGTTACGCTCCGCTCCTATTGAACGCAGCGTGATGTTATATAGCAAAAAGAGTTTTTCAAATCGGACCAGTAGTTCCTGAGATTAGCGCGTTCAAACAAACAAACTCTTCAGCTTTATATATTCGTATAGATTATATAAGTTTTTGAAAAAATCACACGTACAGTGGGCACGTATAAAATTGTAGAAAAAAATAGTTGCTCTAAAAGCGTTATCTGTACAATATAATAATATTTTAAGGTCTTGGTCCGCGCTACTGCAGTGTTTCCATGTTTGCGGAAGCGAGAATAGATGGCTTCCACGACGTCATGCGCAAGCGTTGCACTTCCATTATGCGCAGGCTACACGACAGCCCTAACAGCATCCTGAAAACTATAGCTTATAGATGGGACAGCCCTATCTTGAAATATTGGATATGTGTTATTTTTCTTAATAAGCAGAATAAGGGCTAGCACTCACAGCATACTGAAAAGTCACGATGCAACAATACTTAAGCTATGCTGTATCGCTCGTGTGGCATGATTTAATTTAATTGAATGTTTAATTTAATGCGATAATTATGTTTATTTTAGTTTAATATGTAATTTATGTTTAATTTAGTTTAATCTAAGTTAATGTAATTTCACTTGAAATTTACATTAAATTAAACTGTAATTTCACTTAGTTTAATATGATTGTGTTTGTATTTTTAATTTAATGTAATTAATTCATTCAATATAACTAACCCTAATTGATTAGTTATTATTGTACTAACCATTGATAACCATTCTTGTGAAATAAAATTAAATCCATTCTTAAGCATCACTTATAAAAAGCACAAATTGCATAGACTAGGTACTGCATCTGCAGCGGCGCGAAGTGTTCCACGCGCGCTACTCTTAGACGTCACGGGGGGAGTTCTACACCTCACTCCCCGCCCTGACCCGAGGAGGCCCCACGGCTGCGGGCCAGCACCAATCGGGGGCTGCGGAAGCAGTATTAGTTCTCGCAGCCCCCGGTGTAGGTGTGAGACGGAACACCCGGGTGGTTTTTAGTTAGTAGGAGTCTGACAGACCCCGTCGCCCACCCCAGGGCGGCGGACATCCATGAGGATTTTCCACCCGGAAAAAAAAAGGAACTGCATCTGCAACGTAGAACAAGTAAGGAAGTAAGTTGAATGAGCATCAAAAAATTCGGCTGTATTTCTTCCAGTGGAATAAAAGCCCAAAATGCGTGCATCATTATTATTTATTTATTTATTAACATATACAGTCATCGTTACAGGATGGTATGGATATGCTGCTTCTTTTCGTTGACAATAGGCTAATCTATGCGTCACGGGAAGAGTTTACCAATCGCTTGGAGATGTTTTGAAATGTTCGATGAGCACGCGGACCCCCATCATAAACACTAACTTCTATTCTATGACTATTCATTAATCTATAAAAAAAGTAAAAGACTACACGATGCAAAATATAGCTGCGGGGAGCCTGTCTCATTGTGCATCTAGTACTATGGTCTACCGTCAGCTGTGTTGCGTGCTCGGTAACCACACTGCAATAATTTCTAAATATATTTGGAAAAAAAATATAACATAGTGTAAAAATTATTAGAATTGTTTCAGTTGCTTATTCTGAACTATATTCAGGTCTCGTATAAAAAAAATGTCGTTGTAGGATCTGTACGACATTTAAAAAAAAAGCTACCTATCAGTATCTTTTTGCCGAACTACTTCTACTGCACCTATCCACTGTTAGTTTTCGATCATGCCAGTACCAGAAAAGTAAAATGTACATTCACGATACTGCATGTTATTAATAGATTCTTGGAATTTGTTTTCCTTTAGTTAAAAGTTCCTGCTGAGAGAAGGACGCCTGCTGCACAACCGTATCCTATTTCAAGTTACGCCAATATCAGCTCTATTTTAATGACGATCAACTTGATTTCAAAGTGACTAGTTTTAATGACTATTAATAAAGTTCAGTGTATACTACATCTTTACAAATCTTGATAACTTAAAAAAAAAAATTAAGTTGTGGCGTAAACTGAATTATTTTATAAATAATAGTTCTTTTTCGTTTGTTCATATTTGTTTGCCTTTTTAGCGAATATACAGTATGTTAAGAAAACCCTGTCCGACCCATAAGGATAATAAAGGTTAGGTAAACACATGACCAAATATAATATAAAATTTTACGTAATCATCATAGTACCAATACAAATGAATTTTGAAATAATCTTTTTTTCCCGTGAATTAATTCCAACTTCCCCTAAATTTGGTAATTTTTAAAAAAAGTGACAACACCGGTATTATTACGAGCGAATAGCGATGCGACCACCTGCCGCGTGCCCTGCCGCCCGCCCCCCGCGGAAGGGTGAACGCACATTTATTAAGTTACCACTTTTTGCGAAATAATATTTATTTTTTTAGGGGTTTTTTTTTAAGTTTAGCCCGGTTTTGTATCCATTAGTAGAATCAGTTATCGATACCTAACAAGACATTCACGGGTCGGACAGGGTTTTCTTAACATACTGTATAATATATACAACGCGTCATACTGACGTTACTTGAATTCTACATCTCGCAAGCAAAGTTTACCCTGTAACTATCATATATACAATTTCCTAACTTCACCCGTTGGGCAAATAGCCGGCAGACATAACAGCCGTCTGGTCGGAGGATACATCCTTTGCTATGGAGGATGAGTGAACTTTACACCTTGTTCCTCCTCTTGATCAACATTATTTTAGCCGAAAGTGCTAACTGCTGGACATAGGCCTCCCTTAAAAAAAATGCTTTATTTCGACCAACAATTTTTTACATACAATATGTAAAGAAAACCCTGTCCGATCCATAAGCATAATAAAGGTTAGGTAAACACATGACCAAATATAATATAAAATTTAACGTAATCATCATAGTAACAATATTAATGAATTTTGAAATAATCTTTTTTTCCCGTGAATTAATCCAATTTGCCCGAAATCTGATCATTTTTAAAAAGTGACAACACCATTTTGACGGTATTATTATAAGAGCGATGGTACCACGTGATGCTTGCCCTGCCCCCGTTACCCGCGGAAGAATTGCCTACCGCACATGTATTAAGGTACCTCTTTTTGCGAAACAATATTTATTTTTTTAGGGGGATTTTTTTTTAAGTTTAGCCCGGCTTTAGTCTCCGTTAGTAAAATCAGTTACCGATACCTAATAATTCCTTCACGGATCGGACAGGGTTTTCTTTACATATTGTATAATAAACATACCAAACTGCGTAACTATTTGTCGGTGAGATTAGCGCTTACTTGAAATACTTGGTTTAAATGCAATGGAGGTATCTAGCTTGAATCTAAAATCAAATAATAAGAATACTAATATTTACTACTTGGCATTATTTTCACATATCGTATCCACTGCCTTAAGGAGAATCGTCTTTAATTTATTTTTAAAAGTTCCTTTACACATTTTGTTATCCTTTCTTATCCATTCATAATTATTATTGTTGAACAGCGTAGGCATCAAATACTTGTTGGTTCTTCATCCTGCGGTTTCCCGCGACCTTCATCAGGTCGTCGGTCCACCTTGTCAGGGGCCTACCTACGCTGCGTCTTCCGGTGCGTGGTCGCCACTCGAGAACCCGTGGGCCCCATCAGGCATCGGTCCTACGGGCAATGTGCTCAGCCCACTGCCACTTTAAAGTTGCAATTCTTCGGGCTATGTCGTTACTCTCGTTCTTCTGCGGATCTCCTCATTCCTGATTCGATAGCGCAGGGAAACCCCAAGCATAGCCCTCTCCAGCGCTGCGTGGGTAAGCCCCCGACAAGGTGGACCGACAACCTGGCGAAGGTCGCGGGAAACCTGGCTGGTTGTGGAAGGCGCAGGACCGGTCGTTGTGGGAAACCTTGGGGAAGGCCTATGTCCAGCAGTGGACGTCTTTCTGCTGAAATGATAATGATGATGATAAAACTACGCAAGAAACGAAGCGTAGCCTAAATAAATAGACTAACGTGTAAATTAATTAATGTAATCATACAAAAAGCGTTTGTTCAACGAACCATTAGTGTAATTACGTTATTTCATTTCGATGTTCGTTGACTAAAATAATGTGGAGCTTGTGAACCATCGCTCCTCTTTCGAGGTGGAACCGACGCGAAAATATCAAATGTGCATGGATTTGTGCAGTGACCGAATACTTATTCACTTAACTAAAGGCTTTGAACAAAAAAAAAATAATGTGTATCCATGTCTCAAAATTAAAAAAAAAATTGCATAGATCTTCTATTTTTATTAAAAAAAAAAAAAACTCGTTGTAGACCTTGTAGTACCAAGCTCGCGCCACGGGCGCCTCTGTGCTTATATCCCCCACTTAACTTCCGTTCGCCTTGTCCGATCAATTTTCGTAACGCTTTCGCCAGCTTACTCCCCAAGTCAAGCGTGCCTAAAGAAGTTTCACTTCAAAAACAAAAAGAGGTTTTAATGTAGACTATACAGGATGTATCTGACATCGTAACGCAAACTTCGCGAAAAGGCTACATCGCATGCCACTAACAAAATTATGATAGTCATTTATGTCGTTAATGAACGGTTACAGAATTCACAGTGTTTAAATAAAAGTATCGACTCGGCCTTTGAAGGTTGCAAGCGTGCCGCCGTGCGGGTTTGTAGGTATGACGTTGATCCCTGATGTGAACTTTATTAAATCAGCTGTTTTTCGAGTTTTGTTTTCATTGCGCTTTTTTGTATACTTAGCGAATTAATTAATTTTTACTTTAAAATCTTATTGGGTTATAAAAGTATAGTAATTATGAACGGTCTAAAGTGAAAAAAAATATTTTTTTTTTTTAGAATCATGATAAAGCCGACGAAAATTTCCACCACTGGGGGGTTCAGAATCATGTACTGGATCCATGGTACTCGTTTGTGCATCGATGTCAGATACACTCTTTATCTACCGCAACATAGGGAGACCCCCAGCAAGGTGGACCGATGACCTGGTGAAGGTCACGGGAAGGCGATGGATGCGGGCAGCACAAGACCGGTCATCACGGAAAGCCTTGGAAGAGGCCTTAGTTCAGCAGTTCAGTGCCTGCCTTTTCCCAACTATGTAGGGGTCGGCTTTCAGTCTACCTCAATCCCGTATGATGCGACTGCCTATCAAAAATAGTTAAATAATTAAATGTTATTAATTTTTGAGTGATCGAATCAGGAATGAGGAGATTCGTAGAAAAACTAAAGTCGCCGACATAGTCCAGCGGATTAGCTCTCTGAAGTGGCATTGGGCGGGACACATAGCTCGTAGAGTCGATGGCCGATGGGGAAGAAAGGTTCTTGAATGGCGACCACGTACCAGCAAGCTCAGCGTCGGACGCTCACCGACTAGGTGGTCGGATGTTCTGACCAAAATCGCAGGGAAGCGCTGGGTGCAGGCCGCGTCCAACCGTTCTTTTTGGAAATCCTTGGGGGAGGTCTATGTCGAGCAGTGGACTACATGTGGCTGAGATGATGATGAAGAGTTTTTGAGCTATGGTGAAACTCTGGTAAAGATGTCACCGCTCCATTCCGTGTGCCCTTGGAACGCAAGACTCGGGCAGCGCTCGCATAAGAGGTGTTTCAAATTATGCTAATAGTCATAATAATGCATGATATATTCAATTTTTAAATTATTTAAAACTCGTCGTATGGTGACTAAAACTCCACAGTATTCACTTACTCCATTTATATTTCGTAGACGTAGTCAAATCTATAAAGACTACATCACTATTTTTAGTGTTTACTTGCGAACCAGTGAGGCTTGCATTTGAGATGGGTGCTGATTAGATTGCAGCTAAGAGGTTGTTAGATCCTTTCAAAATGTTGACATTGAATTCGATTTAATTTTTGAGATTTCAAAGTGCTATTGGACATTATTTTGCTAAGCAATAATTTGAGGTTTTAAAATAGTTTACACATATAAAATGGTCTCTTTTGTTTCATTCTTTTAGAAATGTAATTTTGCTGCAGAACTGTATAATTAGGGTCGATAATAATTGCCAGTCCGACAATTATTGTCGACTCACAAGGCTTGTGAGCCTCACTACGGAACGGTCATCACGATCCCTCTCACTACCGGGCACCAAAGTTACTGTTCGGCATAAGCCTAAACAGTGACAAAGCCAATCACTGGTTTTTTTTTTCTAATTATAAACTAGTGCTTGACCGCAATTCCACCTGTAGTAAGCAGTGATGCAAACTTCCGACACGGCAGCATTTAGCGCATCGTACCCGGCACACATCGCAACACATCTGCTCAGACCCGTTCTCCGTACGGTTTCACCAGACATCATGCCGGAACACGACGAATCGCTTGGCGGCAAGACTTTGTCTGGTAGGTGGTAACTTCTGCTGGCAGCCGATGTTAGTATCTAACTATGGAGAAAAACGGGCAAGACACTTCAAAGACTGTCTTTTCTATCAAAAAATTGTTACAAGACGTTATTCATGTCAACCATGTTAAAATTATGAGAAAGATCTAGAAAGATAAAACAAAAAAGATAAAAACTATTCTGGAATTAAGTTAAGTCCTGAAGCTAAGAGACCAGGTTCTGCTAGTTGTCTGCTTATCTTGCTTTGTTGGTTTTCCTATCTGCATTGCTGGTAGTTTGCTATTATAATAGTGTCAGAATGGTCTATCAGTGTTCTCATAATGATCTATTTTAACAATAAATGACGTCATTGTGACTTTGCAGTGGTCAATCACTGACGCTCCACTCCATATTAATAAATCTTCCAATTGAGTAGTAGCTTTTAGAAAATCATTTCTATTAACGGGATTCATAAATAAATAAATATAATATATACGGATAAATCACACAAATTGAGCTAGCCCCAAAGTAAGTTCGAGACGTGTGTTATGGGATACTAACTCAACGATACTATATTTATAATAGATACATATATAGATAAATTTATGAGGAATGACAAATTTATAAAAATAACAGACTAGGGCCCCTGTTAGTCCTTACTGACGGCGCCTATTCACGAACATGGCGCATGGGTCAGCATCTTTCAAGTCATTTGACATGGTAAAATCACATCCTGTTGTAAACATTTTCAAGACAGCTGTTCTAGGAACCTAAGCTTAATCTCCTCTGTAACTACTTCAGTATCAAGAGAAAATGTAATCTAACTGCTTTGAAATCCATTGAGTTATTACAACTTACTATCATTAAAGCAAAACTAAAGATATATAAAAACAATCTGCGTCGTCCGTCTATAAACTTCGAGCCTTAATAGCCTTCAGAAAAACTTGGCTAAAAACTCGGCTATCTTCGTCATTTTAGTGTAAGATCGGGCGCACGCAAGTTCCTTATTGAGTTTCGCGATTAATTTTGTTTTTATTTAGTTTAGACAGAATGAAATGTGTCCCTGCTCCTGCTTAGAAGTTTTGTCAATTATTTTCAGACGACCAAGGGGCCAAACTGGGTCGTCGCAGTTCCTTTTAATGGTAAACTACATATACCACAGCAAATCCAGACCATGGTCGAGACGGAGATAGGGTTATGAGCTGGTTACCTTTATTAAAGAGTGGTCTTTGGCAGCTCTGGGTAGAGAGAGGTGAAAGGAGAGAAAAGAGGCTTTTTCCTAGCAGAGAGGCACAAATGGCAAACAAAAACAAAAAAATCATAAAATTTGTCAACATATCTCTCTAAATTCATATTATTCTAGCGAATGACTGTTTCATGAAATCATGATATTAGAGCCAAACTTTCACTAAAGAAGCTGTATTTCTCCATCGTGTCATCGTGGCAGCGATCGGCGGAGATCTCTCGCGTCCGGCCCTGGGCCAAACCATGGTCTGGAGCGAGAGTGCATGGCAGGCCGTCAACTCCTTCTGCGAAATAGTGATGCTGGCAAAGAGCGGGAATCCCAGCGATCTCAAACCTCTAGCCGCCGCAGGAGATGCCCTGCCTGCCCTGGAGACAACATCGAACTCCCGGCCACCGAAGCCGCGTGCTTGCAGTACGGACCAGGCCCGGGTCGACGGCACGTTAACTTTCACGTGTGCCTCAAAGAGAGCACATCATGACGGGGTCCACGAACACCAATGCCTCCTGGGTCAGGGTTGCAGGTTGGTTAAAAAAGAAACCGTAGCCATGGCGCACAGATAAGTGAAAAAACACGGGTGGGTTTTTTAGTCAGTAAAAGTCTGACACGCCCTTCCGCTCCGCCCAGAGCGGGATAAGTCATTTGATAACTTCTCACCCATAACACAAAAAAGTAGCTGTATTTCACTATGAAATATTGCGAGTCATATTTCAATTTACATACAAGCTAATAGTGACCTGTTTAGTACAAAAAAAAAAAATCATAAGTAAATTTCAATTCCCATTGCGCATCGGAAGAAAAAATCCAGAGCAGTACACAGCGTTTTCCATAGAAATGGCATAATTTCATTATCAGGTAAAATTTATTTGAATACATCGGTAATTGCCTGTATTTTATGTATATGGGCGCCTATAATTAAGCATGTTTTGAATATGCATTTGATTTGACTCCCTTGTAGTTTATACTTGTATCCGGTCGAGTCTATGATACATTGTTATTTTGATATATTTAAAATCTATTTTGATACCTCCTTTTTATCTATCTATACTAATATATAAAGCTGAAGAGTTTGTTTGTGTGTTTGAACGCGATTATATCAGGAACTACAGGCACGATTTGAAAAATTCTTTTACGTTGGATAGCCCATTAATACAGGAAGGCTTTAGGCTATATAACATCACGCTGCGACCAATAGGAGCGGAGCAAATAAAACGAAACCTACGCGGGTGAAAACACGGTGTGCAATTAGTTTATTTATAATGTTCTAGTTTCCTGTTAATTTTATATTGTTTCTATTAAAAATTTATCTCGACACAAAGAATCTATTTGGTAGTAGTTTTGTGTATAAAAATTGTTATAATACTTACAAGGGGTGAGAAATGAAGTGAGGAGTTTTATTTGTACTCTTTTAAACAGCTTTCATACGCTGATGTCGGTAGCGTACGGTTGATCGAATTCATGCCTAGGAGAGAAAATTGGCTATTTTATTAATGAAAGATCAATCCTTACATAGTAAAAGGATAAAATAACAAGCAAGTATTATAAAGTAATTAAGGTTTCAGTTACGAGGCAAATAATTATAAAATAGAAGCCGTAGGTTCAAGTTTGAAAAGATGTTTCAATTTCGGCTTCTACTTGAAATTTTAGATCAAAAGGGAGTTTCGTAATTTGGTATATTTCTGGGATTTTACTAGCAATACAAAATTAGTAGGTAATACCAAAGTTGGGTACCTACTTAGCTATTCATGGAAAACTAAAGTTTGCACTTTAGTTAGATATTTCTCCGTAGTCCGGTTGAAATATAGAGGTTTTAGGTAAATTGAAGATCATTCATCATTTAAAACCGATTCAAGTTGGTCTGAGTCATTTCGAAGAGATTATTTATTAACATACTAACGAAGATCTATCACGAGGCCGTCTAATCTATATTTGTTGTATATATTTCATCATCATCATTATCAACCTGTTTATCGTCCCACTGCTGGGCACAAGTCTCCTCTCGTTCGGAGAAAGATTGAGCGTAATCACCACGCTTGCTCAATGCGGGTTGGCGATTTCATTCTTAAAGTCCAGGTTTCCTCAAGATGTTTTCCTTCACCTTCAGTCATTGGCGTCCAAGATATACTTAGAAAGTACATACATATAACTTTAGAAAAGTTACATTGGTACTTGCCTGACCTGGAATCTAACCCGCGCATTCATACTTGAGAGGCTGGTGTTTTAACCACTAGGCCACCACGACTTATTTATATATTTATGTATGTATAATTTTGAATATATATGTATCAGTGTATTGTAGGTAAGTGTAATATTTGCTCTAAGACAAGATTTTCCGAACATATTCTTTCTAACGTTACTTGGAAGACATTGCATTAGTGATACGCCCATTGTACACAAGTTTTGCAGTATTGAGTGCACTTTTTAATTAATGTATGTGTTTTGTTGTGTTTTTGGTGTACAATAAATAAATAAATATTTCTCGACCTCAGAAGCATGGTGGTATGTATAGTTGCGACGATCTATGCATACGATCTACTATATACTACAATGTACATTGATATAAAACATTTATATTGTGGAGGTATGAGAAGCAGCTTTTAAAGCTCACACATCCTCCATAGACAAGGGAGCATCCTCCGACCAGACTGGTATTGTCTGGCGGGCCACTTTGCCTGCCGGTTGATGTCGTGAACTTGTATTGCCACCACTCCTATCATCTTTGATACCTTTTATATTTGTCAATGCTTGCTAGTTGCGCAGAAAACTCTGCTTGCAAGATGCAGGATTCCCATGACGTCAGTATGATGTGTTGTTCGCATGTAACGTTGTAAGTACCGCTACCATATGTTTCATCAATCTGTAAAACAAGCCTATATCTGTAATGTGTATCTTTAATATGTAAAATAACGTTTATTTGGAACAACTTTTACGAAGATAGGCACAAAAGCTTAAACAGTGGCGCAGCTATCAACGTCCCTCTCAACAATATGTAACATTTGTTCACTGATTGGTAATACTCATAAAAAGGAAAGAAAGAAATGATAGTTAATGTAGAATTTACCATGTTTGTGAATGTGTGCGTATTAAACGGGCGTGCGTGCGCGCGCGTGTCTGTTTGTATGCGTGTGAGTGAGAGGTTAAAGGGGGGTGCTTGTATAATGAATTTAATATTACAGTAATAAGGAAACTAAGTGTTATGTTACCACAACTTTTACTGCTATTTCGTAGGGGAAGGATGTCAGCAATTCTGACAATTTCATTCAAAATTTTAAGTCATTTGTTCAAATTAGGCTGAGAATCAGCACTTTTGAACGTCAACATTACATAAAACAGTCCCCCTAATACGTCCGCCCTTCGTCACTTCCTAGTGCTTTCGCTGGGATTATACAATGTAAGGTCAAAAATGTTAATAAGTAACACAGAATGTCAAATTAAATGCAGAAAATGTCAGTGAATGCTCAGCTAGATGAATCTATAAAACTAACTTATTGTATTAAGATTATTTTTAAAACCCAGTATAGAGACTCCATATTTTACATGACGCTTGGAGTCTCTCTTAGGGATCGAACCCGCAATCAGGTTTTTTTTTTTTTAATAATTATAAACTAGCGCTTGACCGCAATCCCACCTGATGGTAAGCAGTGATGCGATCGTTGAAGGTAAAGCGCGCTAGTTTATTAAGAGCCTATTCACTCAGAAAAACTGAGCGAATAGGTAGGAAGACGGCAGTTGAGCGAGGTGATGCAATGTTAAACCCAACAACACGACCAATGATGCTGCGCCAAAGGGAGATTGATCTGAAGACCCTCCACGACCAAACTCCCAACACAACAACATTTGGCGCATCGTACCCGGCACACATCGCAACACAACTGCTCAGACCCGTACTCCGTACGGCTTCACCAGACATCATGCCGGAACACGACAAATCATTTGGCGGCAAGGCTTTGTCTGGTGGGTGGTTCTTTGGAACTTCTGCCGGCGGCCGATGTTGTGGCCTACCACCGAGTAACCGAGTAACCGAGGTGATCCGACAGAGAACTATAGGGGTCGACATATGTAGGTCACAGGGTAATCAAATTGCGTAGCTATATTAAATTTTTTTTTCTATGTTAGGGTTATTATTTTTATTGGTTTTGATGAAATTCGTATTTTCACACTATTTTCCCAATAAAATATATTTTTTTCGCTCTTAAAAAAGTTATCGTATTTATAATATACATATTTTTAAATTGAGGAAATTCGTCAGCTTAAAAAGAGTATTATGATTTGATTATAAAAAACCGAAAATAAAAAGTTATCAGCTTCAAAGTCCATCAAATAGATTTTTAGATCTCTACTGAATCTATTATAATTAAAAACTAAAACAAAATATTATTTGGAAGCTTGTGATACTAATTCAAAAAAAGGCGTACTATAAATATGACACTGGGAACATGTCTTTACAAGTAGCCGTGAAAGCGTGTTCGATCCTGTTACGCTCGCTATAAGTTCAGACGTGTCTATTGTTTTGTTTCTTGCAAGTGTTTCGTAAACTTTACTTTAGTCGATAAGTCTTCGTCAAGCACAACACATCTCGTAATATAAAAAATTGTGATTTTTTTATAAGATTGAGGAAAGCAAAGGAGGTAAGCAAAAATATTAGATTTTGTTTCTTATCAAGTGGTTAACGATATATTTGTTTAGTTTGGGATGGTATATGTATATATATATTTATATATATATAATATAATTTTTATACTTACTATATATGTATAATTATTGTTTATAGATCATGGATGCAGTGAGAAGAAAATATAAAAAAGCATTGATGGTGTCTGAAATCACCGAGTATCTTCAAGATATTGAAGATTGTAGTGACGAGGAGTTCAATGACTTGGAAGTTGCGATATTGCCCCCGGATGAAGTGGATGAAATGACTGATATAGAAGAAGGTAATGACGACGATATGGGAGTTCTGCCAGTGTCAGATGTGGCTGGTCAAGTGGAATTTTCATGTACAATTGATAACGTCGAGGAAGATCTTCCTACTCAAACCACATCTCGGACCAACAAGACAGTCATTTGGCGTAAGTGTGAACCTGTATATTCTGAAATTCAGCCTGAATCTAATACTGCTAAACAATGTTTAGAAAATATGATTACGGAATTGGAAGGAAAATCTGCGGTAGAAATATTCGAACACTTGTTATGTGACCAGATTCTAGAATATATAGTGCATGAAACAGTAACCTATGCCAAAAATTATAAAAATGATTTGAACTTCAATCTTACCGTGAATGAGCTAAAAGTATTCATAGGAATTTTGTTTTTCTCTTCGTATCTCCACTTGCCTCAAAGCAAACTATATTGGTGCAGAGATGATGATGTACACATTCCATTTGTTGAACGAGCGATGTCTCGGAATCGTTTTGATAAAATTAAATCATATTTACATTTCAATGACAATTCAAGAATTGATAATAGTGACAAAGCTTTCAAAATTCGCCCATTTATCGATAAAGCTAATAAATCATTCCAAAAGTTTGGTGTTTTTGAATCCAACTTAGCTGTTGATGAAATGATCGTCAAATACTTTGGTCACCATGGTATCAAACAGTTTATAAAAGGTAAACCAGTAAGATTTGGATACAAGCTTTGGGCACTGTGTGGAGTAAGCGGATATTGTTATAACTTTTCGCTTTATACAGGAAAGGATCCTCAAATATCTTGTAATACTGGTGATGGCTTGGGTTCAAGAGTGGTAAAAAAGTTGCTTACAGTATGTACTGATCCTAGTGCACATGTAGTCTACTTCGATAACTTCTTCAGCAGTATGCAATTGTTGATTGACTTGAAATCTGAAGGGTTCAGAGCTACAGGGACAGTCAGAGACAATAGGACTAAGAAATGTCCAATCATGACCAAACAAGAAATTAAGAAGCAAGAACGTGGTTATTCCGATCATCGTTTCGATAAAAATAATGAAATATTATGCGTGAAATGGCATGATAACAATGTAGTATGTCTCTTAACTAATTTTGATACTGTTGAACCTTTTGTAAAAACTAATAGGTACTCAAAGGTAGAAAAGGCCAAAGTTGCTGTGAATCAGCCAAAGCTTATTCATAATTATAATAAAAACATGGGAGGAGTGGATAAACATGATTGGCTTATTTCTAAGTATCCAATCCGCTTTAGAGGTAAAAAATGGTATTGGCCTCTAGTAATCCGTGTTTTGGACATGACACTAGTCAATGCATGGATTATTTATAACCAGGTAAATAAAGATGAGACCATACCTCTGCTTGATTTCAGAAGAAGGGTATGTTTTTCTTGGATGAAAAAATCGGAAGGCAAAGTAAATAAGCTTACATCAGGTACTTCAGAAGTTCTTTTACAACCTATAAGATTTGACAACTATGGTCACTATATGACCAAGAGGGACAAACAAAGACGTTGCCAAGGACAAGGCTGTAAAAAAAAGCCTTTAACATTTTGTTCTAAATGTGAAAAAACACTCTGCAGTGATTGTTTCATACCTTATCATACAAAATAAGCTTTTATTACATTATTTCTGATACTGTTACTGGTCCTATTTTTAAATAAAGCTGATTTCCATATAATTCTTATCTTTACTTTTTCCTGACCATATGTTCCCACTGTCCTATTTATAGGACATGCTGAATCAGCGAAACCGTTTTTTTTTAATTTATTTTTTTGCCATATTATTTTTTCTTAACATATTAAGAGCCCTAATACAAGATTTCATCAAAAAAATCCAATATTTTCAATGCTTGGGAAGTAATGGGTTAATATAGAACCGATGACCGTTGTAGCAAACGTGTCCTTAAGTGGAGGCCGCGAATCCGTTCCCGATGACGATGGCTACAGTTTATGCTATAACTCTACAAATTCAATAGTGCCAGTTACTCTGAAATCTGAAACTTAATTACCTCTAGAATAAAGTTGCTATTTGTTCAAAGTAAAATGGAGTGATTTTGAAACAAATTTGCATATAATTATTTTCTTAACGATGCTTAGGACAAGACGCTGTTGGCGGCTGATAATGTTTACAGAAGATCTGATCCTTACCGTTTCAATTTAAGAATCTCAAGACCAATCGCCTCCATGCGCCTACCCTTAAGTAGGGGTTTAAATGAGCTCATCGGGCCAAGGAAATGAAGGGCGGTCGCTGAAACGATCAGCCATTAAATAGGTGTGGGCTCAAAAACGAGTCGTTAGGGATTTTCGATAATATTTCGTCTTAAGATAACTGGAGCGTTTGTCTCAAATGGAATTCGTATAACGACTCACCACAATGGAACGTTCATTTATCTTTGTGATTTTGTGGATGATGGATTGATTTCACTGATTGTGTTTTCCTTTTCGTCCATTTGTTTAAGTTTTGTTTAATGGAAAACATTTACAAGGTCTTAGGGAAATGTTAAGCGGTGATGTATAGGCCGGCTGGGTAATAGCAATATGGTAGTTGACTAAAAAAAACTAATTAGTCCGACAATCAGATTTTCAAAAAACACACGTAATTTTTCTTTTTATATATAAACAAAAACTGAAGACGACAAAGTTCGTTGAAAACTCATGTGACGTCACTGCACGTCACACTTTTTAGCGAGCAGTGACCTCACCAGCCTCCACTCCTGATCTTTGATACCTTTTATATTTGTAAATTTTTATTGATTTGATAAAACAAAATATACGTATCTATTATTTTTCTATAATCTGAATGACGGACTAAATAGAGTCATTTTTTTACCCAGGAAACATCCCTATTGCGTAACATAATGGGTTTTATTTTGACAGTTCAACAACATTCATTGCACTATTTACGTTCTTGAGTACACACATTTTCGAACACATGGAGCAATGTATTAGCAATATGCTTCGAAATTATTCCAACTAATAATAACAGTGTGTTACGCAATTAGAGTTGGATGCCAGATTAGTGTCAGATTTCAGGTTGACTTTCCTAGGTGTTATTTAAATAAAAACCAATTACAGATGGTTCAAACCTAAGTTCTTTTCAGTTCACTGTTACAAAGTGGATGAGAGTTCCTGAGAATAAAATTTTATTAATTCTACTAATAGAATGACTTCTAAAATTGCCTGGATGGATGGATGTTAGAAACTTATTTGGATGAAATTATGCAGATGGTTTATAGCAAGGATTGTAGAATAGGGTATTTGACTAAAAAAAAAAAAAAAAACTAATTAGTCCGTCAGTCATATTTCCAAAAAATACTGGACACGTATTTTTTCTTTTTTCATATTAACAAAAAATGAAGACGGCATAGTGCATTGAAAAGTCATATGACGTCGCTGCACGCTACACTTTTTAGCGACCAGTGACGTCACCAGCCACCACTCCTATATCTTTGATGCCTTTTATGTTTGTAATTTTTTATAGTTTTGATAAAACCAAAAATAAGTATCTAGTATTTTTTGGAAAACTGACTGACGGACTAATTAGTTTTTTTAGTCAAATACCCAATTAGAATTCTTTTAATCCCGAGATTCCGGGATCAAAATTATCCATGTGAAACTGCGGCTTGTAGATTTAGTTTATTAATAACCGACTGAACGGTAAACCCTAAACTAGGAACTTGCCCGTACCTTGGGGGCGAAAACTCTGTTGGCAAAATCGAACTACACTTAGTCAAATATGAACGCGCAAGATTTATATTACAAAATATGTATTTTAGATATACACGTCTGTAATCATGAGCTCTAGAATGGTAAATGAATAAATGATCGCATAAATCTTCTTTTTTTTTCTACTATGGCATCTCGTAGTTGACCGTAAGAGGTCGTGACTACTTAACCCTACTATCCTGTGGCTGCCTTAATTAAATTTAAAACCTCCAGACAGGGGTATCCAAAATTTAAGCGACAACACACTAAGGGAACCACTTGTGGGGTACGAACCTCGGTTTAGGGCGTCGCTGGAGAGAACAGCAAGGGACGACTGGATTGAAATTTTTAACGCTTAAATCTAGGCTAGGTTATATGTGCTTATATAATATACTAATTGAATGTTTTACATGTGTGTGTCTGTAGCCGGCCCTCACAGTTGGACAGCTACCTCAGCTCGGCAAATTTATCTCTTTATTGGTTTGATTATCATTAATTTCATAAGAATTAAACAGTTGATACTTGAGTCTAGTTGAGTGGCATGATGTGATGTTAAGTTATTGTTACTGTAGCGGTACCTACAAATGCCATTGGAAACAACGCGTCAAACTACCGTCACACGAATTCCACATCTCGCAATCAGAGTTTACCGTGCAACTAGCATATATACAACTTCCCAATTTCTTCCCATTGGGCAAGTGCCCGCCAGTCATAACACCCGTCTGGTCGGAAGATCCTCCCATTTCAATGGAGGATGCACTCGTCTTTACTTCCTGTTCCTCATGCCTCCACAGTTACTATGGGATGTAAGAGTTGGCTATGCATAACTACCTACAGTACGGTAAACAAATCATGGCTGTTTTGAACTTCGCGCAGAAGGTCTGGTCTGGTGATGCCATATGGAGGACGGGTCTGAAAGTTGTGTTGCGATGTGCGCCGGGTACGTTGCGCCAAATGTTGTTGAGTCGGGAGTTTGGTCGTGGAGGGTGTCCAGATCAATCTCCCTCTGGCGCAGCATCGTTGATCGATTTGTTGGGTTTAACATTGCATCACCTCGCTCAACTGCCGTGTTCCTTCCTATGCACTGAGTTTTTTGAGTAAATAGGCTCTTAATAAAATAGCGCGCTTTACCATCAGTGATTGCATCACTGCTTACCACAGGCGAGATTGCTGTCAAACACTAATTTATAATTATAAAGAAAAGGTTGCGTAATAGAACCAAATAGTAAGACGCTCACTCACCTCGAGTGAGCGTGAGAGAACATGCGTGCTAGTTTGGAGAGCCTGTTGTTAGCTGGTAACCATACTATCAATCTTTCGTTCCGGATACCATGGCCTGTCATTCTCTATAGAAAACAACTGTCAGCCAGCCTTCTTGCTTGAGGCGCCAAGCAGGGTCCAGGCACACAAAATACCTCCACATCAGCGTAACAATTGGTTGAAAGGAATACATATTGCCTTCCTTTAATCTTTTGGCTTGACTTTTAAAATCTAACCCTTTGCAAGTAAAGGTTGTCTGTAAAAGATCGCTCTTAGCGATAAGGCCGTCCATTGTGTCACCGTTTGTAAAATCTCCATATTTTTATATTCTGTAATTTACATGGTGTACATAGTAAAGAGTACTTTATTCTATAGGCTATATGTAATTAGGTAATATTCGAGTCTTTTAGAATGTTAAAAAGCTATGCTAGGAGTTTCTCTCGAAGGAGATCCACAGAAGATCCAAAGTCACCGACATAGCTCTTCGAGTCGCTAAAATTAAGTGGCAGTGGGCGGGACACATTGCTCGTAGAACCGATGGCCGATGGGGCAGTAAGATTCTGGAGTGGCGGCCACGTACCGGAAGACGCAGCGTAAGGATGCTCCCGACAAGGTGGACTAATGACCTGGGGAAGGTCGCGGGAAGCCGATGGATGCGGGCAGCACAAGCCCGGTCATTGTCCAGCAGTAGACCTCCTCTATAGACTGAAGAAGAAGATATTCAAGTGATTTTACAGATATTGTGGAAAAGAGAATAAATATTTTTGTAATAATAATCTATTCAGTTTTATTGGGAATCTTTTTTCATGGCAACACTTTTCGGTCCCGCTATGATTCATGGGCTGTATTCTAAATATTCCTATTCTTTTCAAGTACGCACCAACGCGCTACCTACCCTACGAACATTTAATTTACAAAAAAAAAGCAGCAAAATCCCAAACCATAAACATTTTTTTTAAACTAAACACCCGAAAGAAAATTACATACCTACCCACCTCAAAAAACAATTTGCAAATCTTTTTTTACTCCGGAAAAAATGTGCGATTTCCACACAAATCAAGTGAATGCTGTTATTTTAGGACCTCAGAGGTCCCAAGGACCATTAACACTCGTTTACTTAGGCCCTGAATAGATTACAACTGGGATTTTATGAAGATTGCACTTAACTTGTTAAGATATAGACCTGTCTCTGGAAGTTTTTCTTTTTGGTTATAATGTAACTATGATAAATGTACCTAAATATACAGTATGTTAAGAAAACCCTGTCCGACCCGTGAAGGTGTTGTTAGGTATCGATAACTGATTCTACTAATGGATACAAAACCGGGCTAAACTTAAAAAAAAAATCCCCCTAAAAAATAAATATTATTTCGCAAAAAGAGGTAACTTATGAAATGTCCGTTAATTAAGCTCCCTTTCGCGGGCGGCGGGCGGCAGGGCACGCGGCACGTGGTCGTATCGCTATTCGCTCATAATAATACCGGTGTTGTCACTTTTTAAAAAATTACCAAATTTCGGGGAAGTTGGAATTAACTCGCGGGAAAAAAAGATTATTTCAAAATTCATTTGTATTGGTACTATGATGATTACGTAAAATTTTATATTATATTTGGTCATATGTTTACCTAACCTTTATTATCCTTATGGGTCGGACAGGGTTTTCTTAACATACTGTATAATAGATAATACAGCTAGCAGTAAGAATCGTCGTGTTCCGGCATGATGTTTGGTGAAGTCGTGCGGAGGACAGGTCTGAACAGTTGGAGTTTGGTCGTGGAGGGTTTCCAGACCAATCTCCCTCTGGCGCAGCATCGTTGGTCGTGTTGTTGTGTTTAACATTACACCACCTCGCTCAAGTGCCGTCTTCCTTCCTAGTCATTATGTTATTTAAGTGAATAGGCTTACTAAACTAGCGCGCTTTACCAGCAACGATTGCGTCAATCACTATAGTTTATAATTGTAAAAACAACACACACATACTAAGTATTTATGATTTCATTGGGATCTCCAACAATAGATACACACATACAATAAAAAAATTACAATAATAGAGTAAGGCTCTTTTACGTTTCCTCCTTCAATTACAGAAGACCACAGCATGCACACATAACTAGGTGTAAACACTATACCTACAAATAGTGAAAATCAATTATATATGATGAGTGCAAATTATAAAATTAGAAACAGTAAAATAAAATTAACATAAACAAAATTGAGCATTCATTTATTACAAACTAGCTGTCACCCGCGACTCCATCCGCGTGGGCCACAGTCCACAACGGGCGGTTATTCCCGTAAATTAAAAAGAGCTCAGTTAATATAAAATGAGCGCCTGTTAAAATAATGGGAGAATTATGTAATACGTCCGTGTTAGCTCACGTTATCGCAACATTTATTGTTACTGCTCTGCTCCTATTAGTCATAGCGGGATGTTATATAGCCTATGTCCTTTCTCAGGCTCTAGAGTCTAGAGTATCTGTGTACCAAATGTCATTACAATCGGTTCAGTAGTTTTGGCGTGAAAGCCGGACAGACAGACTGACAGACAGACAGAGACACTTTCGCATTTATAATATTAGTATGGATAATATAAATAAATAAATAAATGTATATACGGACAAATCACACAGATTGATCTAGCCCCAACAAAATAATAGTTGTCTAATGTTCAGCTGACCTTCAATTAAAATAAAGTCGTGACTCGAAATCGATAAAAAGAAGAGTTGGTATAGCTGTTACATTGAGTTTATTGTATTCTACTATTTCAACAAATCATACATCTCCCGTATGGTCTAGTGGCTAGGATACCTGGCTTTCACCCAGGAGGCTCGGGTTCGATTCCCGGTACGGGAAAGTACTTTTTGTGATTTTCTGACATTTTTCTCTGTATTTTCTACTTTATTTTTGCTACATTGTGCAGTTATTATATTTTATTCTATTTCATCTGTATAAATATTTATACCTACATTATTTTCCGTATTCATATTTCGAAAGAACTTCGACAATCAAAGCTATATACCTACCACACATCATGGCGTAAAAATCCGGACGAATAGCCGCCAACTATTCTTTTGTGTACTTTTGTGTAAGGTCTTGTCCTTTTTTGGAATTCCACATTCCCAGCCCACAAACAACAAATAGTCAAGCGCCTAGTCCAAAAAAATAAATACCGATTTCTTTCATATTTTTTTGTTAAAATGTCTCACACTAGGAATTTCTCTTGTATCGTGCGTGCGTTTACAAATACCTACAATCACATACACAGTGATTGTAGGTGACAGCCATACCCGGAACAACTAATTGTTGGTTATATAAATAACTGTTCCGCGCGGGAAACGAACCCGCGGCACCCAGCGGAGCAGCCGTATTATATTTGTACAGTATTTGTAACTTTTATGGATGTTATTATTTTGTTTAAGTATGTTGTGTCTTTTTTTTGTTTGGAATGGGAAATCATCAAATGAGCTCTCTCGCTCAGGGCGGAGCGGAAGGTGTCAGACTTTTGCTGAAAGCCACCCGTCTTCCTTCACTTGCCTGTGTGCCAGGGCCACGGTTTCTTGTGCTGTGTCTACTGCGCCATATTATACACCATGCTTAAGTATATAGTGATTTAAGCAGTGTAACAATAGGGTATTTGACAAAAAAAAAACGAATTAGTCCGTCAGTCAAGGACATCTGTGACGTTGTGCTGTTTGCAGATGATACCTCTCTAATTTTAAAAGTAGACAGGAATAGACATGATTTTGACGAAGTAAACAGTGCACTCTCAACAGTTACGGATTGGTTTACTTCAAATAACCTAGTTCTTAATACCAAGAAAACGAAATGTGTAAAGTTCGCCTTGCCTAACATTAGTAATCTAGGACCCAACATTGTTTTAGATAAAGAGGTGCTTGAAACTGTGGGCTCGGCAGTTTTTCTGGGAATAGCAGTAGATACCAAACTTCAGTGGGGACCACACATATCAACCCTAGCAGGAAGGCTCAGTTCAGTAAAG
Organism: Sesamia inferens; assembly: GCA_037179545.1. Taxonomy (NCBI): domain Eukaryota; kingdom Metazoa; phylum Arthropoda; class Insecta; order Lepidoptera; family Noctuidae; genus Sesamia; species Sesamia inferens. The sequence goes on along the minus strand of CM073935.1, from coordinate 4,774,319 downwards.
CCAGGAAAGTAAGACAATATACTAACGTTGATACAGCTCGTTTAGTTATTTCCACAGCGTTATGTCCTACGGTATTCTACTGTGGGGCAAAGCCGCTGACATACAAAATATATTTTTACTCCAAAAACGAGCTGTCCGAGCAATTTACCAGCTCGGTGTCAGATTTTCTCTGAGCGATTTCTTTAAAGATATTGGTATTCTCACGGTTGCTTCACAATAATTTATCTTAGCCAACATCTTATATGTTAGGCAAAATATTCATGTGTACACCAAAAACTGTGATATTCATAATATTAACACCAGAAACAAGGACAAATTGCGAGCCCCTTTTCACCGACTTCAAACGGTTCATAACTCTTTTGTTGGGCTTGGTCTAACTTTTTATAATAAGTTACCCTCTGCTTTGCTAGACTTGCCTTACAATGCATTAAAAGCACAAATCAAATCCAAGCTTTGTTCAAAGGCATATTATTCTGTAAGTGATTATTTAAATGATAAGAATAGCTGGTCGCTCTGATTAACTCAGGACAATGTTTGTGTTCTTTCTCCGGAATTAGCTTACTGACACGTTATATGAGTTCATATAATTCACTTTTTTTTTTCAATACATAAATATGCAAGCTGTCACGCCCTTTATGCCTGGGGCTTTTATTGAAGTAATACGTTTTTAGTTATTTACATTTTCATTTAAATATATATATTTGCTTTGCTTTTATTTTGGCGTGGTAGCTGGCATATTTTCAATAATTTCATTGTTGCTATATTTTCTTGTGTTCATCACTATACATAGTATTGTATAAAGTCATGTGTTTTTTTTAAATGAACAGGCAGCTGTGCTGCTGGGAAGTTTCTTCCGTCACTTCTTCTTCCCAGCGAAAGCACTAGAAAGTGTCGATAGGTGGGCGTTTTGGGGGACTGTCTTATGTAATATTGACGTTCAAAAAGTGCTGATTCTCAACCTAATTTGAATAAATGACTTTCAATTTTTTTTTTTTGAGTCAGATTTCAAAACAATACTAGACACGTATTTTTTCTTTTTTCATATAAACAAATATAAACAAAAAAAGAAGACGGCACAGTGCGTTGAAAACTCGTGTGACGTCACTAGACGCTACACTTTTTAGCGACCAGTGACGTCACCAGCCACCACTCCTGATCTTTGATGCCTTTTATATTTGTAAATTTTTATTGTTTTGATAAAACAAAAAATACGTGTCTAATATTTTTTGGAAATCTGACTGACGGACTAATTAGTTTTTTTTAGTCAAATACCTTAATAATTTGGGGGAGGCCTTTGTCCAGCAGTGGATATCCATAGGCTGAAGAAGAAGAAGAAGTCAAATACCCTATTGTATATATGCCACGGTAGGTGCCGTGGCTGATAGTTCAATTGCTGCGCTGCGTATTGTGGGTTCGATTCCGGCACGGAACAAGTATTTGTATGGCCTACAGGTAGTTTTTTCGGGCCTGGCTTTTTTTTTTTTTTTTCATAATTATAAACTAGCACTTGACCGCATTCCCGCCTGATGGTAAGCAGTGATGCAATCGTTGGCGGTAAAGCGCGCTAGTTTATTAAGAGCCTATTCACTCAGAAAAACTGAGTGAATAGGAAGGAAGACGGCAGTTGAGCGAGGTGATGCAATGGTAAACCCAACAACACGACCAACGATTCTGCGCTAAAGAGAGATTGATCTGAAGACCCTCCACGACCAAACTCCCAACACAACAACATTAGGCGCATCGTACCCGGCACACATTGCAACACAACTGCTCAGACCCGTCCTCCGTACGGCTTCACCAGACATCATGCCGGAACACGACAAATCGCTTGGCGGCAAGGCTTTGTCTGGTGGGTGGTAACTTCTGCCGGCGGCCGATGTTATGGCCTACCACCGAGTAGTGTTTGTGTATCTGAGTTTAAGGGTCTTTAAAATGCATTCACGATACAGGAGTAATTCCTAGTGTGGTAGCAACGCTTAAAAAAAGAAATATTATTATTATCATTGCAGACGAACGCAGTTTTTGCTCTTTTTTGCCATTAATGGTCCATCGCTGGGCAAAGGCCTCTCTACTCTTATTCGACATATCTCTGTCCTGAGCTGCCAAGGACCAATCTTTCTGAAAGGAGTACGGAGATAATCCCGCCATCTACCTCTGGGCCTGCTGCGATTTCGTTTTCCATTAATTCCACGAGTCTTTATTTATGATACCAGTAGGAAACCCTACCAGAATCTGTTACATATTCCCATTGAATCTTGAACCTTAATATTTGAGGGATAAAGTTCTTGTTGAGTGTGAGTTGCTTGATCGCAATCCCGCCTGATGGCAAGCAGTAATGTAATCGTTGATGGTAAAGCGCGCCTTCCTATTCAATCAAAAAACTGAGTGAATAGGAAGGAAGACGGCAGTTGAACGAGGTGATGCAATGTTTAACCCAGAGGGAATCCCACACGATGGTAAACTGATATGGAGTCGTTGATGGTAAAGCGCGCTAGTTTACTAAGGCTATTTCATTTTAAAAAACTTAGTGGAAAGAAGACGGCAGTTGTGCGCACTCAACAACACGACTAAAGATACTGCGCCAGAGGGAGATTGATCTGGAGACCCACGACCAAACGCTCCAACACAACAACATTTGGCGTATCGCTCCCGGCACAAATCTCAATAGAAATGCTCAGACCCGTCCTCTGTACGGTTTCAACAGACATCATGCCGAAACACGGCAGCCGATGTTATGGTCTACCACCGAGTTGTCTGACCGTAAAAGCTTCAAGTGCTGGCTTCTATACTTTTATAATACAAATAGTTAGTACCTACTAAGGAAATTATAAGCTATTTTTATCTTATACATATATACAACTTTTTTTTTTGTTTACCCGAAAGATGAATATAGTTTGTTCAGAATAGCAACTGAATCGATTCCAATCATTTTTATACCATGATATATTTTTTCCCAAATACGTTTAGATAATTTTGCAGTGTGGTTACCGAGCGCGTATGGTAGATCATAGAACTCCACGCTCGCGCTACTGCTGACACCAGAGGTCAATGCACGGTTCGCTCGCCCGAGCGAAGCATGGACAGTATTTTTGTTGGGATAGCCAAGTAGGATAACAAGCTCATAACTTTGAGGTTTTTCATGAATTTTTTTTAAAATTTTGTACATAGATTCTTTATTTATTAAATTACTGGATACGTATTTCAGGTTTCGCGTTAACAAAAAATAATGTTGTGTATCTATGATTTTGATGCCATACATACTTTACATAGAGGAAAACACTGTCTCTTCTACAACCCAATTTAGTAATAACTGGTTGCCAGACTTTTGGGTGGCTGCAGCGTAGGGAGGCCCCTAACAAGGTGAACCGATGACCTGGTGAAAGTCGCGGGAAGCCGATGCATGCGGGAAGCACAAGACCGGTCATCGTGGAAAGCCTTGGGGGAGGCGTTTGTCCTCGATTGGCTGAAGAAGAAAAAGAAGACTTTGGGCGGCCTGTAACTACTGTTAAATATAAATGAATAACAGCCGAGAAGAACGACTTATTGCGGTTTCTCAGATACGAATTTCACTACACAAAGTAGTGATGAAAATACGACAATAAATTAAACATCGTATACTTTAGCACATTCACAGTCTACCCATAAAAAATCATATAAATATGTCCATTAGTTTAGTCACAGGAAATTATTTTTCATTTTTCACATTTTTTACATGATGTACATATTGATAAGGAAGCGCTCACAGGTTAATGACCGCCACATCCAGCGGTACTTAACTTTAATAATAATGGCGCCAAAATAGCAAGTCGATACAGGACTGCGCATCGAGGATCGGAGGTCTGTGAACCATATTTTAAAGGATGTTCTATTCCGTTTCAAATTTTATGTCCGTGTTTTCATTTTTTGTCGTATTATCAGCACCACTCTGTATAAAGATGATCGCCCATCCGTAGTCCGACCTAGGCAAGGTAACTTAACCTGGTCGGACAAACCGTGTAGCTATGATTACTTAGTGAAGAGCCCTTTCAATGTAACTTGTCTTCATTATGTAGTACATGTGTTTACGTCAGGAACAAACATTGATTTCCTCCACTGTTTCAGGAGTGTGATATATTCGGTACAAAAGTCAACAAAACGAATTCATTAAGCCGCGATCGATTGTCAATGTAAGTGATTTATTGTTAACTAGTTGTTGCCCACGACATCGTCCGCGTAAACTTCTGTTATTACGACCGCTATTAAGAAGTTTTATATACAAAAGTTTTACCTACTTTTTTAATTTAAGTGTCTTCAAGGCTAAGAGTTAATAGGCTCGCTTTACCATCAACGATTGCAAAACTGCTTACCATCGGGCGGGATTGCAGTCAAGTACTAGTTTATAATTTATAAAAAAAAAGGCCGCCACCAGGACCTGACGGACCTCCTGTTGGCGCAGCTCGATCTGCCGCTGCACCGGACTGGAGCCCTGTGCCCGCTCTTCCTCACGCCTTCGGTACAATGACGCGAGTACTTTCGTCTCTACATCCCAGGGCGGGGATCCGACCAGAACGCAAGCTGCATCGTAGAAATTCGTGTGATACCCGCGGACGACCCTGACGGCCATCACCTTCTGCGGTTTACGCAGACTGGCGAGTATTCCGGCCGTCAGGTCCATCGCCCACACAGGGGCCCCATACAGGGCCATGGACCGCACGATTCCCACGTACAATCGCCTACAGGCGGCGCTCGGGCCCCCCATGGTGGGAAGCAACGTTGATAACACGTAATATATCTACCCAAACTAATAACATAATATTTTAGAGTGGATAGACCTTTAATAAATGCAAGTACTCATGATAAATACTAGATGTTTAGGAAAAGAAACACAATAATTATATATAATATAGACGTACCAACATACATTTAAACTTTTGATTAAGCAAGTATATTTGTGTTTCTTGAAACCCTATTTCAATTGTCGGCAATTTCCAGTTTAATATTACTTTTCTAACACATAATGGCTGTTTCTAACTTTTATAATCATCATTAGTTTATGCCTTTCCTGCCCTCGTTCGCGTGAAATTATCACTCGTCCGCTCTGTAAAGGCCATAGGAATAAAAATATTAAGAAGTTTATTGATCATACATTTTGATTACAGTTTACTTACCACTTATTTAACATAGTAACAATACTCAAAACACGTTCACCTACGCTAAGGTTGAACTTATTATTTCTTTATTTTATCATATACTAGCAACCCGCCCCGGTTTCGTACTGGTGCAATGCTGATATTAAATACAATACAGAAAAACTGTGGACGAGGTATATAAATATATAGCGGCCCGCCGCTTACGCCGCCCCGGCAACGCTTCGTTCCACAATTTAAAATCTGCAATATCGTTGAAAATATTCATTTAAATAATTTATGGTAAGGAGCCATAAATATAAATATTGTATTTAAGGTATTTGATTGGATAAGCATTCATGCTGTATTGGTTAAAATCTCTTTGAAGATTAGCCATTATGTGTCATCAAAAGTAAATCACAAATATACACTTCTGGACACATCTATTGGCCCACCTTGCATTTTCAGTTTCGTTTGGTCCTAGCTAAAATTTTATATTTGGTCGACCAAAAAGTTTTTATGCACTTTTGAACTTGGCACATTCACAATTTCATTCAATAGACTTTTTTTGAATTTCGAACACAGAATTTAAAGAAACAAAAGACAATTTGGAGCCTGTTTGTTGACGTCAAACAATCGAATACTGAGAAAACTTTATTTTATTGATTTACTTGGATTTAATTCTTGAAATAGTGATTGATATCTTTGGTTTTGCAACAAACATTACTTATTCATAACATTAAGGTGAGGTTCTATCAATAGTCAATGGATACTTCACCTGAAGTCGCCGCCCAAGCTGTGGCACTTATTCAGGCCGGACACAGCCAAAGAAATGTGAGTGCTCAACTTTATTTAAGTCGACCTGCGGTCCAAAATGTTTGTCGGAGGTACCTAGAGACTGGCGGCTTTGTTCGTCGCCAACGAAGGCCACGATCTCGGGTCACAACTGAAAGGCAGGATCGATTCATCGTGACGACCAGTTTGAGAAATCGTCACCTTACCTCCATTGAGATACAAAACCAACTTCGCGACTCCCACGGAGTATCTGTGAGTGCTCGAACTGTTCGAAAAAGGTTAAAAGAACGCGATATGATACCACACAAGCCAGCTAATGGGCCCAAACTAACGCGAGCCCACCGAACAGCGCGCCTTCATTTCGCACGCACTCATTTAAATTGGACACAGCAAGATTGGAGCCGTGTACTCTTTTCTGATGAGTCTAAAATCGTGTTACATGGCAATGATGGAAGGAAGAAGGGCTACTGACGTTAGGGAGAGCGTTTCGCATAATGCTGCTTTGAAGAGAGGGTTGCTTATGGCGGTGGCTCATGGACTGTCTGGGGCGGTATATCCGCGAGCGGCAAAACTCAACTTGAGGATGTTACAGGACCACGGCTGCCAACATTAAATGCTGAAAGGTACATTAGTGAGTGCTTAGAACCTCACGTGATACCATACGCGGACTATGTGGGCCCAAATTTCCTTTTTATGCATGATAATGCAAGAGCCCATACGGCCGGCATCGTCAGGTAATATCTTCGAGATGTGAACATCACAGTTATGAACTGGCCAGCCAGAAGCCCAGACATGAACCCATTTGAGCACATGTGGGACGAGCTAAAAAGACGTGTTAGGGCTCGTCAGCCAGTTGCCCAGACGATGCAGGAGTTGAAAACAGCCATAGGAGAGAAATGGGAGATGATCCCTCAAAATTTCATAGAGCGGTTGATAAACTCTATGCCTAATCGTATGAGGTCTACAGAAAACTCCGCGATGATATATATCTTATCTCTTATGGATATCCCACAATGATATACCTATGGACACATCTATTGGCCCACTTTAGAGTTTAGGTTTTGATGGTCCCTACCGAAATATGATTGCTAGATTGAACAAAAACTATTGATGTAGTTTTAAACCTGATAGGTTTTACAATCTTTTTCGATCGCATTGTTTTAAATTTGAATTCAGAATACCATACGACACGGAGCTACGCCTAACAAGGGTTGCCTCCGTGGGCATGCCATGACCACAGCTCTCATATGTTCGTTCGTGTTCGTTACGAGTGCCTATATGCAAGTTCGGGTCGGTGTATTCGAATAGGTAGTTTTCGCTAAAGGACAAAGTCGACCTGAAACTTTTTTTTTTTTGCAGTGATGCAATCGTTGATAATAAAGAGCGCTAGTTTATTAAGAGCCTTCACTCAAGAGAACTGAGTGAATAGGCAGGAAAATGGCAGTTGAGCGAGTTGATGCAATGTTAAACCCAATAACACGACCAACGATGCTGCGCCAAAGGGAGTTTGATCTGAAGACCCTCCACATCTCCCTCAACTCATCAGACTCATCAGACTCAAACTCAGTGGCTCTTATCTGTTTTAATCTGAGATTGTCATTGTAATCCCTTAATACTAAAGTGATCTGAGTGTCTGTACAGTTAAAATAACAAGAATCGAACATCACACTATAATTATTGTTCAACGTTTTCTCGAAATACCGCCCACGATGAATGCTCATGCGGATGAGAAGACACCTCAAATATCCGGAACGGATAGGTTTGCCACCGTCATATAAATATGTATGACGACGTGAGCGACGGCGGAGCGATAAGGTCATCCGCATCTTGGTGTGGTGGTAAGGGCTCCATTTTTTTATATATATTTTTTTTTATTAATTGTAAACTAGCGCTTGACCACAATCCCGCCTGATGGTAAGCAGTGATGCGATCGTTGATGGTAAAGCGCGCTAGTTTATTAAGAGCCTATTCACTTAGAAAAACTGAGCGGATAAGAAGGAAGACGGCAGTTGAGCGAGGTGATGCAATGTTAAACCCAACAACACGACCAACGATGCTGCGCCAAAGGGAGATTGATCTGAAGACCCTCCACGACCAAACTCCCAACACAACAAAATTAGGCGCATCGTACCCGGCACACATCGCAACACAACTGCTCAAACCCGTCCTCCGTACGGTTTCACCAGACATCATGCCGGAGCACGACAAATCGTTTGGCGACAAGGCTTTGTCTGGTGGGTGGTAACTTCTGCCGGCGGCTGATGTTATGGCCTACCACCGAGAAATTTCGAAGGTAAACTCTTGAATTAAATCACGAAGTGTAAATATACCTTCCAACCTTGACAGCAGCATTTTAAAAGGGCAAATCGACAGTTTCGCCCCGGAGAAGGGCCCTGTATACCCAGTATGAGTTTTCATTACGAGACTCGAACTTCGATATCGTGCGCGTTTGGCGCTCTCATTGGTTGAGAGTTCTTACAACCTAGACGCGGGCCAATCAATAAGTCAAACGATCTCGATATCGCCAATCGAGTTTCGTCATGAAAACTCATACTAGGCCTACAGGTCAGGAATAGTTTGAGTGACAGACGCTTCCAAAGTGGAAAAAAGTTGCCCCCCTCCCCCTCTAACTTCTACAATAAGAAAATAAAAATCAAAGAAAAAAAAAACATATGATGTACATTACTATAAAACCACTAACGAAAATAGTTTTGAACGGGATCTAGTAAGTAGTGTTTTTTAATACCTCGTAAATCGTAAACTGCTTATTACCGTATAATCTTTCATAGAAATTTATGAAATTAAAGCCTTTAATTTCATAACTAAATAGTACGGAGCCCTTTCTGCGTGAGTCCGACACGCACTTTGCCGGTTTTACTAATCTCATCGATCGAGTTTCACCTTCAGACAGGGCAAAACGTGACATAAAAAGGCATTTAAAAGAAATAGAGATGAGTATTTCTAAATGTAGTATGTAAAAGACTGTTATTTTTTTAAGTTAGGTACCTATAAGCTTATATTTACATGTTTAATCTTCAAAGTTCTTTTTACTTAATACGAAACCTGAATACACTTTGTTTAGAATAAGCAACTGGATCGATTCCAATAATTTTTACACCATGATATATTTTCTAACAGGTTCAAGGCTCAGAACATTTCATCTCGACTTAAATGACGTCATGATATAACTCTTAGGTCCGTATTACAGAACGTTACTCAAGACTCAAGCATTACTTAAAACTTGTTTCAACCAATCAAAAGGCTTCAAACAAGACTTAAGTAGAGCTTGAGTTTTGAGTGACGTTCAGTAATACGTACCTTAGAGCTCACACGACACGTTCATCATAAACCTGTTTTTTTAATCGTGCCCTTTAAAGTCCAGGTTCTCTCAAACGTTTTCCTTCACCATTTAATCAGTCATTGGTGTCCAAGATATACTTAGAAAGTACATATACCTAACTTAGAAAAGTTACATTGGTACTTGCCTGACCTGGAATCAAACCCGCGCACTCATACTTGAGAGGCTGGTGTTTTAACCACTAGGCCACCACGACGAATTTTTATGTAAATATCTTGAAATAAAGGAATAAAAAAACAATTTGATTTGGAAATAAAAACTACTTTAGCACGTTGAGCACTTTTGTTGGATAGGGAAAAAGCATTAAAGCATTGAATTAGCGTGAGCGTGACCGACCCCACACCGTAATCGCCAAAGCGAGATATATGTACATATTTTTTTTAATAATTATAAACTAGTGCTTGATAGCAAACCCACCCGATGGTAAGCTGATATGAAGTCATTGATGGTAAAGCGCGCTAATTTAAGCCTATTTCACTTTAAGAAAACTTAGTGGACAGGAAGGAAGATAGCAGTTGTGCGCACTCAATAACACGACTAAAGACGCTGCGCCAGAGGGAGATTGATCTGGAGACCCACGACCAAATTCTCCAACACAGCTACATTTGACGTATCGTAATCGGCACACATTGCAACACAACTGCCCAGACCCGTCCTCCGTACGGCTTCACCAGACATCATTCCTGAACACGACGAATCGCTTGACGGCAAGACTTTGTCTGGTGGGTGGTAACTTCTGTCGGCAGCCGATATTATGGCCTACCACCGAGTATCTATACTAATATATATACTTTATATTTATAGTTTATACAATGGTTTGTTAGTTAGTTTATCAGTGATTGCGTCACCGCTCTAAGGCGTTGTCCTAATTAGCGTAGATCGCACGATGACACAATGCGTTCTCGTCGTGCGATGAGTTAAAACATACAGATTTCATCACAGTGTCCTATTTGAACCTCGCAACTAATCGTGTGAGCATATGAAATGCTTAATAACGATCGTACGATGTGTTCGATACTGCGATCGGTTTTTTTTTATGAATTATAAATTAGCGCTTGACTGCAATCCCGCCTGATGGTAAGCAGTGACGCCGTCGTTGATAGTAAAGCGCACTAGTTTATTAAGAGCCTATTTTCTCTAATCTTCGTGTAATCAAAGCAATAGATCTCTATTGAGTGTCCAAATTGGTTACCTACGCGATGCGTCGACGCGCGCCGAGCGCTGCACGATGACACGATGGACATCGCGCGATCTATTAGGACACCTATTAGGTCATCGCGCGACCACTTTGATCGTGAGATGAAAAACGCATCGCGCCATCGTACGATCACTCCCAATTACACAGTGATTTTTTGAATGTCGTTAAAGAAGAAGGCGCAAAAATGTGACATGAACACTTCGATCAGAGGTCACTGAGCAAGGGAATCTGGTATCGCACTATCCAGCCAACACTTTCGCGTTGTGTATGGTTCGATCATGCAAATATGAGTCGATCAGAAATGTTTATGGCTCTTCGACTTCAATCGGGACACATCCCTATGATCAGTTTTGGTTCCCTCATGGGTAAAGTTGCGTCACCAAATTGTCCGGAGTGCATTATCCGACCACGCTGGGAGAGAAGCGCGAAACTTTGCGCTATCAATGGGCCTTTCCCAGCTGGTGGAAGAAGCGACTAGGGTGCCTGATGTGGCTGGTCATACCGCCAATTGTCTGGACCTTCTGCTGACCACTGATCCGGACAGATGTGTTGTTACAGTTTCCTCACCGTTAGGAACTTCAGACCACTGTCTGGTGAAGTCTGTGACGTCCTTCTCCCCACCTGATTGCGACTCGCGTGGTGAGCGGCGAATATGGCGTTACAAGTCAGCAGATTGGGATGAGATGCGCCACTTCTTTGCATCTTATCCTTGGCAGCAGGTCTGCTTCTCTTCTAGCAATCCATCGAGCTGTGCGGACGCTATAACCGACGTGGTGCGTCAAGCTATGGAGTATTTTATCCCCTTCAGTGACGTGCCCGTCGGTGGCTCGGCTCGCCCATGGTTTAACGCCGACTGTGTTCAAGCTGAACAGCGTAAGCACACGGCATTCCTCGCCTGGGTTGACGCTCGTGACCGCAGAGCTCTGGATCTAAGCTCAAAGAAGAGAGCCTTTAACCGTGCTGCCAAGTCCTACAAAAAGGCGCTTAAGAAGGCTCGCTTCGACCGCATTACTAACATTGGTAACAAGCTCTCTGCGCACCCTTCCGGTAGCAGATCTTTCTGGTCCCTAGCCAAATCGGTCGAGGCGAACTTCTGTCGGCCCACACTGCCTCCGCTGGTTGGGCCTGATGGAGCACTGGCCCATACGGCGAGAGAGAAAGCAGGTCTCTTTGCATCTCTCTTTGCCCATAGTTCGCGTCTTGACACTGGCAATGCTACTCCACCTAATTTACCTCATTGCGGAACTTCAATGCCGGAGGTTCGCATTAGAAACAAGGAGGTTCTGAGAGTATTGTGTCGTCTGGACGTGAATAAGGCTAGTGGTCCAGATGGTATACCAGCGATTGTTCTTAAGGCTTGTGCGCCTGAGTTGTCTCCTGTATTGACGCGCCTGTATCGCCTCTCATTTAGGACTGGTATAGTGCCCAAGTCCTGGAAGCTTGCCAACGTGCAGCCCGTGCCCAAAAAGGGTAGTCGTGCCGATCCTACCAACTATCGGCCGATTTCAATAACCTCCATACTCTGCATGATTATGGAGCGTGTATTGAACTCGCGCCTCTTGGCATACCTGGAAGGTAACGATCTCCTCAGTGACCGACAGTACGGTTTTCGACGCAATCGGTCAACTGGGGACCTACTAGTGTATGCCACTCACTTGTGGGGCGAGGCCCTCGAGAAAAATGGGGAAGCGATTGCCGTCTCCCTTGATGTCTCGAAGGCCTTCGACCGGGTATGGCACGCTGGCCTTTTGAGTAAGCTTCCAGCGTACGGCATTTCCGCTGGCCTGACTGGCTGGGTAAAAGACTTCCTGACTGAACGGTCCCTCCGAGTTGTTGTCGACGGATGTTCATCTGAGCCCATGTCGACCAATGCCGGTGTTCCTCAGGGGTCTGTTCTCTCTGCAACTCTGTTCCTGCTGCATATTAACGATCTGCTGATGCCCGGTATCTATGGGTATGCAGATGACAGCACAGTTGTGGAGAGATACCTGCCGGAAGCTCGGGCTAGTAAGGAAACTATCCGGTCCGAAAGAGAGGCCATGGTAGAGCGTGTGAGTGCTGCACTGCAGGCAGTCTCCGAATGGGGCAATGCCAATCTTGTAGCATTCAATGCTGCCAAAACACAGGCGTGTCTTTTCACCGCCAAAAGGAGCCCGTTTACCTTGGCTCCTACTTTTCAGAATGTATCCTTGGAGTGTACCGACCGCCTTCAGCTTTTGGGAGTTGAGATTTCCTCGAGCCTTAACTTTGGGCGGTTCATTGAGTCCAAGGCCGGGGTGGCTGCCAGAAAACTAGGCGTCATCGCGAAAGTCCGGCGGTACTTCACACCAGGGCAGCTTCTAATTTTATACAAAGCACAGGTCCGCTCGTGTGTGGAGTACTGCAGCCACATTTGGGCTGGTGCTGCGAAGTGTCACCTTGCGGCTTTGGATTCGGTGGAGAGGCGTGCGAAGAGGCTGATTGGCGACCCAGACTTAACTCGAAACGGTCTCCAAAGCCTCGAGCACAGGCGTAGAGTAGCAAGCCTTTCGGTCTTCTATAGGATGCATTCTGGTGAGTGTGCAAGGGAATTGCATGATTTAATTCCCCCATCTCCGTTCCATCATCGGACGACCCGTCGTACGGCGAGTTTCCACCCTTACGTTGTTGACACCACTGCGATCCGGACGAAGCGTTTTGCTTCCTCCTTTATACCGCGTACATCGAGGGATTGGAACGATTTGCCGGCGTCGGTGTTTCCGTCACATTACGATTTGAGTGTCTTCAAGGCTAGAGTGAATAGGCTCTTAATAAACTAGCGCGCTTTACCATCAACGATCGCGTCACTGCTTACCATCAGGCGGGATTGCGGTCAAGCGCTGGTTTATAATTTATAAAAAAAAAAAAAAAAATTATAGTTGAAGACACTTACCATATACTGATGGAGTGCATCCAAAACAAGGTCGAAAGAACCATATTGGTACCCAAATCAATAGATGTTGGAAGGTGTAATAGTGTTCTTGCGTTCCCAAAATTGTCAAAGGATGCCAGATTATTATATAAGTTAGCAAAAACAGGATTTAGATAATAAGTAATACGTTTGTACCGATGAGGGTGACATAATCAATTTCTGATTAAACTCAACAAGTGCGTGTCGGACTGACGCACAAAGGGTTCCGTACCATTGCTTTATGAAATTAAAGGATTTAAGTTATTTGTATGAAAGATTACGCGGTAATAAGCGGTTTACGATTTACGAATAATTAAAAAAAAACTACGTACTACGTACTAGATCTCGTTCAAAGCAATTTTCGTTGGTAGTTTTTATAGTAATGTACATCATATGTTATTTTTAGATTTTTCTTTTTCTTATTTTAGAAGTTAGAGGGGAGGGGGGACCAACTTTTTTCCACTTTGAAAGCGTCTGTCACGCAAACTATTTGGTTTAGAAAAAAAATATTTTAGAAACCTCAATATCATTTTTGAATACCTATCCATAGATACCCCACACGTACGTGTTTGACGAAAAAAAAATTTTTGAGTTTCAGTTCTAAGTATGGGAGCCCCCAATATTTATTATTATTATTTTTATTTTTGTATCAAAACCTTAATGTGGTTCACAGAATACATCTACTTACCAAGTTTCAACAGTATAGCTCTTATAGTTTCGGAAAAAAATGGCTGTGACCTACGGACGGACAGACGGACAGACAGTCGTGACGAATCTATAAGGGTTCCGTTTTTTGCCATTTGGCTACGGAACCCTAAAAACGTAACCCCACGGTTACATTATGTTGCAAAAAAGCACGCTTTATACACGAAACAAAACGTTTTATTTTGTTCAGTGCTCAGTTTTACTATTCATATTTTACGTAAACTGTAATTGAAAATCTGCTAAAAATTGCCACAGCTGAAGATGCGAAGGAAAATCATATTATTCGTTTTCAATTGTTTACAAATAAACAATAGAAGATAGATAGAAGATAGAGTAGGTAAGTACCTCCCCGTCACACCTAAGGGAGCGCGTCGTTGGGCGCTGGGGCGCATTGAAGTGAAAAGCGCAGAGCGTAGTTGACATGCAATAATGTACGTATGACAGCAGGTCAAGCCACCCGAAAAGATCAAATATTCCCAATCAATCTTGAGCCTTAATGCTTTAGCGATAAAGTTGAAAATCTAATAAAGAAATATGACAGATAGTAGTAGTTTGATGTGCTATCAACTGTAGGTACATTTAGGACGGATTTCCACTGACGCGGAGGGGGCTTGGTGGTGCATAAATGACCGACTATGCTCGAAATCTCTGATCCGCTTCAATAGAAACACCACGAGCGGGGTGGAGCCGACCTGAGCAGTGAGCGGATATTCATAACAAAAATACAGCGAGGCGTTGCAGTGAGGAGGGCAACGAGCAATGGGGTGCAGAGCGAAGGACAGCGGGGCGGTGCTGTGCATAGCAGAGTGATGCTTCTTTCTGAGAGATTGAGTGTAAATAAGCGCAAAAATACGCGATTCCAAAAGAATGCCTCCCACTGCTTCGCTCTGCTCCGCTCTGCTCCGCTTTGCTCCATCATCTAGTGCTAGGTGGGATTGCGGTCAACTAGTGATTGACCGCAATCCCGCCTGATGGTAAGCAGTGATGTAATCGTTGATAGGAAAGCGCGCTTGTTTATTAAGAGCCTATTTAGTCTAGCCTTGAAGACATGTAAATTGTAGTCATACGGAAACACCACTGCTGGCAAATTGTTTTCCAGTCCTTCAATGTACGCGATATAAAAGACGAGGCGAAACGTTTCGTTCAGATCGTAAAACAAACAACGCAAGGATACTCATTGTACGACGGTGTAAAGATGGCAGAATACCGGCTACAAAGATGGGGGCATTAAGTCGTGCAATTCCCGCGCATGCTTTACAAAATGCATCCTATAGAACATCAACAGGTTGGCTACTCTTCACCTGTGCTCCAACGCTTTGGAGATCATCAATAACCTTTTTATTGTTTCACGGCTGGGCACAGTTCTCCTCTCATACAGAGAAGGATTGAGCGTAATCACCACGCTTGCTCAGTGCGGGTTGGCGATTTCAGACTTATAAAGCCCAGGTTTCCTCAAGATGTTTTCCTTCACCTTCAGTCAATGGTGTCCAAAATATACTTAGAAAATACATATAAGTATATAAAAGTTACATTGGTACTTGCCTGACCTGGAATCGAACCCGCGCACTCATATTTGAGAGGCTGGTATTTTAACCACTAGGCCACCACGACTTATTGATTTATTTGAGAACTAAATCTGAGTCGCCAATTAGCCTCTTCGCATGCCACTTCACCGAATCCAAAGTTGCCAGGTGGTATTCAGCGGCACCAGCCCAAATGTGGCTGCAGTACTCCACACACGAACGGACGGAACGAGAACGGATGGAGTTATCTAAATTTTCATCTAAGATCTACCTATACTAATATATAAAGCTGAGTTAGTTTGTTTGCTTGAACGCGCTAATCTCAGGAATTACTTACTGGTCCGATTTGAAAAATTCTTTTTGTCTTATTTAGCCCATTAATCCAGGAAGGTTTTAGGATATATAACATCACGCGGCGACCAATAGGAGCGGGGCATAACTGACTCCACGCGAACGAAGTCGCTGGCGGCCGCTAGTATAATATAATTCTGCTGAAGAGTAGGTATGTGTGGGTATAAGTTCGGCGCTTGGACCCTTCAGGTCAATCTACCCGAAACTGTAATTTTTTTCTTAATCAATCTTGAACCTTAATGATTGAGCGACAAAAATCGAAATAAATCTATAGATTACTAAGACTTCGTGTTTTAGAATAGGCATTTATCTGAATGACGGATATGATGAGTCGATGTCTGAGATTCGGAGGGTTAACCCTTTGTATATGCAACGTTAGTTTTGTTTATGCGAAACCTGAATATAGTTTGTTCAGAATAAGCAACTGAATCGATTCCAATCATTTTTACACCATTTTTCCCAAATACATTTAGAAATTGTTGCAGTGTGGTTACCGAGGATGCAACACAGCTGACGGTAGATCATAGTATTAGGAGCATATGGCGCCGTGTGGCAGTGTGTGCAGGGCTACCCCGCGCCGCGCCGCTACAAGCGCGGGCGGGCGAGCGATCCGTTGACCATATTTTTGTTGGGACAATCAGGTAAGATAACAAGCTCATAACTTTGCGGTCTTTTATGGCATTTTTTTGAAATTTTGTACATAGATTCTTTACTTAAGAACTAAAACATAGATTCTTTACTTTTCTTTCTGTATATTGGACATGTCGACGGGTCCCAAGAACAAAGTCCTATATACAAAATTGTCTAGTTGCAGTGTGAAGCAATAAAGTTACGCGAATCTATTAAGTTGCAAAAAATTAATAAAATTAATAGAAAATTATGGTTAAAGGAAATACCTTTTACTATAATTTTCTATTAATTTTCTTTTTTTTTTTGCATTTTAGTAGATTCGCGTAACTTTATTGCTTCGCACTGCAACAAGACAATATTGAAGATAGGACTTTGTTCTTGGGACCTGTCGATGTGTTTCGGGTTTAGCATATATACTAAAAATAACGTTGTATATTACAAAAACTCTAAACTAAACAAACACGCTCCCTTACATTGGCAGGCCCTTTGTACAAACATGTTTTTGTCGTAAAAAAATAACGGTTTAGCCGCCCAGTGTAGCCATGGTCGTCATCCGATATGTTATGTAAAAATCTCACCGTAATAAACAATAGAAAGAAAATAGCCGTACTTACATAGAATACGGTGCCGAAAAGTTTCAACACGCGCTAGTCAGAGCTAGGCTGTTAAAATTGGTCGTGTTTTCTCTCTTTTTTTCTTTGATCTTGCATTTAAATTTGGCTTGGTTTGCTTCAACCTGCTTCCTTTGTGCAGAACGGACCAGGGCTAACAAGCGCTGGTAAGCGCTTATAAGTTCTAGTTTTCTTTCTGTGTACGGCTTTACATAGGTAAAGTGATAGTATAGTGAGTGTCAATACTTACCTGATACTTTTGCCGTCATTCCAACAAATGAAAGAGATTGACATCCCTATCATATCACGCTCCTAGCCGCCGCAGGAGACGACCTGGTTCGAAGACGTTATTGAACTCCCGGCCGCCATAGGCACGCACTTACTGTAAGTGCAACAGCGGCTCTGCGGCAACAGCGTGCTGTGTTCCACGCTCGCCTTAGAGAGATGTTAGCACACATTGACGGAGTCTACAAGGACTGACGCCTGCCAGGACTGTGCGATGAACGAAGAGATACCGTGGCCTCCAGTACATAGGCAAATGATGGAATACGGTTGGATAATATATTATACTAGAAATGAAATCTTTTATTAAGCAAGTAGGATCACTGATCACTTTTACACGTCATATTTTTTTTTAACTATTTGGAACTGGCATTTCCTAACTGACTACCTCTGAGAAGAAATAGCTGAAACAAACTCAGGGATCATTGTCTTTTTCAAGTCCAGACATTAAAAATGAAAACGTTTACAATCATTTACATGTCTTAAAAAAGTAACAGTGTTTAAAATGTCATAATTACACATGTTGCTTAATAATAATGCTTAGCAGAGCGAGCAGCTCAGTCCCAAGCTATTGTCTAAGTTATTGTCTTCTAAATACTCAGTGATTTTATAATACCTCTGAAGGTTCTTGTAAAAGTGTATACATTGACCCATGAACGAGTTGCCTACTCTGTGGAGACGAGTGTGATGTACAGCAAGATTGTGTTTGTTCCTGGTATTTATATTATGAACATCACGTACTTTCCTAAAATTCGATATATTTTTATGTACATACATAAGATTTTCAAAAATATATTGTGAAGCTACAGTCAGAATGTTCACCTCTTTGAATTTTTCTCTAAGAGAATCTCTAGGACCAAGGTTGTAAATGGCTCGAACAGCCCTTTTCTGCAAGACAAAGATGGTATTTATCTCCGCACAAGTTCCCCAGAGAAGAATCCCATAACTCATAACACTATGAAAATAACTAAAATAAACAATTCTGGCTGTATCTACATCAGTTATCTGTCTAATTTTCTTAACAGCAAAGGCGGCAGAACTGACTCTACCCGACAGCTTCTCAATGTGAGGGCCCCATTGTTACTTGGCGTCAATGGTTAATCCAAGAAAAACTGTCGACTCGACAGGGACCAACTCTACTCTATTCAGTTGAACATTTGTACTTAACTGCCTGACATTTAGCGCAGAAAATTTAATGACTTTAGTTTCTTTTTCATTTAAAAGAAGGTTATTTACCAATGGACAACTTTAGAAAGTGCATTGTTAACTTCGTCAAAATTTGATAGCTGACGCTTGACCTTAAAAATAAGAGAAGTTTTTCTCGGTGGTAGGCCATAACATCGGCCGCCGGCAGAAGTTACCACCCACCAGACAAAGCCATGCCGCCAAGCGATTTGTCGTGTTCCGGCATGATGTCTGGTGAAGCCGTACGGAGGACGGGTCTGAGCAGTTGTGTTGCGATATGTGCCGGGTACGATGCGCCTAATGTTGTTGTGTTGGGAGTTTGGTCGCGGAGGGCCTTCAGATCAATCTCCTTTTGGCGCAGCATCGTTGGTCGTGGAGGGCCTTCAGATCAATCTCCCTTTGGCGCAGCATCGTTGGTCGTGTTGTTGGGTTTAACATTGCATCACCTCGCTCAACTGAAGTCTTCCTTCCTATTCGCTCAGTTTTTCTGAGTGAATAGGCTCTTAATAAACTAGCCCGCTTTACCATCAACGATCGCATCACTGCTTACCATCAGGCGGGATTGCGGTCAAGCGCTAGTTTATTATTATTAAAAAAAAAGAAGTCGATACTAGCGGCCGCCCGCGACTTCGTTCGTGTTTTTTTATATGCTCTGCTCCTATAGGTCGCAGCGATGTTATAAAGTCTTCATGGGACATGGATTAATGGGCTACCCAACGCAAAAAGAACTTTTCAAAATCGGAACAGTAATTCCTGGGAATAGCGCGTTCAAACAAACAAACAAACTTTTCAGCTTTATATATTAGTACTATGGAGTCCTACGAGCAATATCAACAGCAACTATTTCTTTTAGTTATAAAGTTTTCATTCCATTCAATTTACGAACTGCTTTCAATTACCTCCACTGTGCTCAAAGTTAAATCTAACCGAAGAAAATCCACTTATGCAAAAAGACTTGCATTATTTAATACCCTATTGCAACATTTCTTTTATATTCACTGTTCCCTTTTCATTCTGTAGCGCAAAATAATTATAACTTTCACACTAATTGGTTGAAACTATAGGCTTGCTCCAAAACTTAGCACGAAATATTTCGCTTCTATTTTTACCTTGACTTTGATCGAGCAAAATAGCTCATTCTCATTACTGTTCAGATGCATATTCATTTGTATTTAAATAATAATAGGCTGTTAATGTAGGAGGCTATTGAGGTCCTATATTGTAGCTGGAGATATTCCTATATCTAGCACTGGACATTAATTGACATTCTTCCTCTTCTTCCTCAGCCTGTCCTCAGGATGTCCACTGCTGGACAAAGGCCTCCCCAAGGCTTTCCACGCTGACCGGTCTTGTGCTGCCCGCATCCATCGGCTTCCCGCGACCTTCACCAGGTCATCGGTCCACTTTGTTGGGGGCCTCCCTACGCTGCGTCTTCCAGTACGTGACCGCCACTCCAGAACCTTACTGCCCCATCGGCCATCGGTTCTACGAGCAATGTGCCCTGCCCACTGCCACATAAGTTTAGCGACTCGCAGAGCTATGTCGGTGACTTTGGTTCTTCTGCGAATCTCCTTATTTCTAATTCGATCACGCAGAGAAACTCCGAGCATAGCTCTTTCCATTGCCCTTTGTGTGACTCTGAGCCTTCGTATAAGGCCCATTGAATCCAATCTAATTGACATTAGAGAGTATTTATTCCAGTAGGTATTCCAGTAGGCGTCTCTGACAGTTGTTTCACATAACAGTGCTGCTTTTTAAAACAGCCAGCGGTAATGTATAGGTGTACAAATAAGTTTCCGCTTCTTAAGTGGGTGATAGACGTACGAACTTTAAGTAGGCGGTTTTTAAGATCGTGAACTTACGCCGTTTTTAAGATCGTGAACTTACTCGGCTCGACGTCGGTGACACGCGTGAAACTTGCTCAACTTGTTCAACTTGCTCGTGATGTCGTCGAGAGAAGAAGCTTTGTGTTATTTGGGATTTATATCATACTACAGTTTAAAAACTAATAAAAGACGACATCGGCAAGTATGATTAAAGCACAGCATTACGAAAAGAGAGCGTTTATCGCATGTGAATTTAGTAAGAGCATGGGCGTACCGAGGGGGGGCAGGTACCCCCCCCCCCCCTGCAAATCTCGCAGAATATGTATGAACTCCCCTGATTACTAAACAAAGTATAAATGAGGACTTATCCCTATCTTTTAAATAAACCACGCAGTAGACACTGACAGCATGCACGGTGTAATAAGGTTTTTGACTAAAAAAAATAATTAGTCCGTCAATCAGATTTCCAAAATATATTAGACACGTATTTTTTGTTTTATGAAAAGAATAAAAATTGACAAATATAAAAGGCATCAAAGATCAGGATTGGTGACTGGTGATGTCATTGGTCGCTAAAAAGTGTAGCGGCTCACTAGACGCTACACTTTTTAGCGACCTCGTGAAAACTTGTGTGACGTCACTACGTCACACGTGTTTTCAACGCACTGTGTCGTCTTCATTTTTTGTTTATATGTAAATTAAAAAGGTCGTGTCTTTTATTTTTTGGAAATCTGACTGACGGACTAATTAGTTTTTTTTTAGTCAAATACCCTATTGCCAAAAAAACCGTGTCCGATTATAGCGCATAAAGATAACTCACTCAAAAAATTTGACTTGCCTGGCCGACTTGCCCTAGAGGCCAGAAGCTGGGTACGCACATGAGTAAGAGAGTTACGTGAAGAGAAGGAAAATTTCCATAAATATTTCATCATGCCTGAACCGCTGTATGAAGAACTTTTGTGGGTCCCAGCTCCCAGCGCTGCCACACGTACTAGCCGAGACGAACTACGAGTGAGATTTCAAACAGGTTGGGTCGCCGGCGAACTTGCTCGGTAATTTTAAAATAGGGTTTTTAAGGTGACACACAGGTTGAAAAGGTCGTCGAGCCACAAGTCCGCGTACTTATCGCACGTCTATCACCCACTTTAGTGACGGCGATGTTTTCAACGAAATTGTCAGATGTAAAACGTGGTATCGTAAGTTTGGACATCTGGTAATAACATAGACTTACGAGTATTAGTGACTCTTTATCAGTATCTCATATTTATTTTCATGCAAAAATGTCAAGTTTTATGTCGAATTTCATCATTTGCGGGAAATTTTGTTTCACCTTTTTCTTGGAAGCATTATTGAAGGAAAAATCAAAAGTCATTTACTCAAATTAGGCTGAGAATCAGCAGTTTTTGAACGTCAATATTACATAAGACAGTCCCCCAAAACGCCCACCCATCGATCGACACTTCCTAGTGCTTTCGCTGGGAAGAAGAAGTGGCGGAAGAAACTCCCCAGCAGCACAGCTGTCTGTTCATTAAAAAAAAAAACACATGACTTTATACAATACTATGTATAGTGATGAACACAAGAAAATACAACAACAATGAAATTATTGAAAATATGCCAGCTACCACGCCAAAATACCAGCAAAAGCAAAACAATATATATATATATTGTTTTGTATGTATGTTAAGAAAACCCTGTCCGACCCGTGAAGGTGCTGTTAGGTATCGATAACTGATTCTACTAATAACTTAAAAAAAATCTAACTTAAAAAATAAATATTATTTCGCAAAAAGAGGTAACTTAATAGATGTGCAATAAGCACCCTTCACGGCACGTGGTCGCATCGCTATTCGTTCATAATAATACCGGTGTCGTCACTTTTTTAAAAATTACCAAATTTCGGAGAAGTTGGAATTAATTCGCGGGCAAAAAGAGTTTATTTCAAAATTCATTTGTATTGGTACTATGATGATTACGTAAAATTTTATATTATATTTGGTCATGTGTTTACCTAACCTTTATTATCCTTATGGGTCGGACAGGGTTTTCTTAACATACTGTATATATATTTAAATGAAAATGTAAATAACTAAAAACTTTTTACTTCAATATAAGCCCCAGGCATAAAGTGCGTGACAGCTTACATATTTATGTTTTGTAAAAAAAGTGAATTATATGAACTCATATAACGTGTCAGTAAGCTAATTCCGGAGAAAGAACACAAACATTGTCCTGAGTTAATCAGAGCGACCAGCTATTCTTATCATTTAAATAATTATTTACGGAATCATTACTACTCCAGATATGACAAAATTATTCTCCTATGTGATAATGGTCGTCCGCATGTTAAAAAATGGCGGAAACTTATTTGTACAGCTATTATATAAAATAGCGAAGTCTACTATCCATCTGTAACATGTTCCTACATTAGGTGGCACGACGTGGAATGGCACAGCGATACATTAAAATCTGTGTAGCCCGAAGCCTTTCGCGAATTCTTCTATCCTTTTATGATGATACCAACGAAACATGCAAGCTATGTGTGTGGAAATAAGATTTAAAATCATTTTTACTCTCAAAAATATTTTGCCGCGACGCGAACACATAAATAAGTAGGAACGTTGAATGTTCATACCGTTTACAAAAGCCCTTACTCAATCAAGAAACACCAGTTAGATACGCCATTATTTCTCTCGTACCTTAGTTAACAACACGGGATCGTTCTGGAACAACCCGGAAGGCCCAGAAGGGCGAAGAGCGAATATTAGTTAGAACTAATCTCCGGGTAACACCGTGAGTGATGTGGTTCCGCGTGTGATTGCACCATCGTCAATTGTGTTTAATGTTGCCAGGCGGTAGGGTTGTCCGATTTCAAAACCAAAAGCCATTTGAGCCCGATTTATGATTTTTTCTGATAGTCTCCTAAAACGTCTGCCTTAAGTACACATATTTGTTCAGCTCTAAGTATACAGCTTTTGTCCACAGAAAATAACGATTTAATATGTACTGCGTTCATGGTTGTGAAACTGAACGGATGCTTCATTACATGATTTTTGTCTTTCAGTGCTCATGGGGAGAAGTGGCGCACCAAGAATAGAATAGACTACTCTTTATTATGTATAACTATACAAAGTCATTATCATCATCTCACACATACACATCTTCGCTTCAATACGCGTGATCTGTGAATCAATCCTGTGGTGTGAGATTTTTGGCACGCATGTCATCTCCTACAATATAAAGACAGCAATTCTTTGGTCAACCTCATTTGTTCCAGCACGATGGCGGCGCGATGCAAGACATTTTTACCTACGTAACATGCCGTGTACGTAGTATCTTTTCATAAGATTTGACCGTACCAGCGTAGGGGACTCTCCTGCAGTTTATTTGCTATGTCACGGACACGAAAACTGACACGGATGCAGGCGTTCCTGATGATCACCATACAAGAAGAGAAGAAAGAACAAAAATCTTACGGACATTTTTTTCATTAATATTCTTACAAAACATTATTGGCGCGTTACTAATGTCGAATTTACACAAGAACTGTAGGAAAAAGCAAAAAGAATAAATAATTAGTGATTAAAATTGTAACAAACATTAATATTGGTTTCTATTTTGTTTTGAAATACCCTAAGATATTACACTCTTTAAGAGGGGATTCTAGTGGCGTTTTCTATATACAAACGTATTCTGCTGTTTTCTCGTGGATAACACATTTAGAGCAATTATCATTTGATTTTTCCAATATTTAATTAAGCCGAGTTTTTGCCGCGATGTTCAGACGACTATTAGACAATTATGATAGGTTTTTTACAAAAAAAGAAAATAATAGAAGCATAGGAATAATTTTCCTCTAAATTTTAATATAAAAATAATTGAGATCTATCATGATTTGAAAAAGAAAACATCGGAATACGAAACATCTTTTGGTCATCGTTTTTGTAGGTAAAATCGGCCTGAACTGCAACTGTCCCTTTCGGACTTTACGGGGAGAGGTTGGAAGCAGCGCGACGACAATACCTATTTTTATTCCAATACCTAATTTTCATATTCCTTGGCACTAGAGTCCCCTCTTAAAGGTCTTACTAATGAGGTACATGCACTCTCTCAGTAAAAAGGAGTAGGTTGTTAGATTTCTTTTACTGTTTTAAGAGCAGCGCTGATGAAATAATATACACAAACTAAAGTGCATGTTTGAGTTTCGAACCTACGACCTAGAAGTCGTAGTGTACGGACCGTCGTGTCCCGGTATGATATCTAGTAAAGCCGTACGGAGGACGGGTCTGTTGAGCAGTTGTGTTGCAATGTGTGCCGGGTGCGATGCGCCGAATATTGTTGTTTCGGAAGTTTAGTCGTGGAGGGTCTCCAGATCAACCTCCCTTTGGCGCAGCATCGTTGATCATGTTCTAGGGATTAACATTGCATCACCTCGCTCAACTGCCGTTTTCCTTCCTATTTACTTAGTTTTATTTGAGTGAATAGGCTTAATAAACTAGTGCGTTTTACCATCAACGATTGCATATCTGCTTACCATCAGGCGGGATTGCGGGCAAGCGCTAGTTTATAATTATATAAAAAAATAAATAATATATTTAGCAAAACGCAAAACTTTTTCCACTTTCAGTGATTTGCAACGAGTGCCATCCCTAGTAAGGGCATGTAACATTTTATCGCTAGCAGCCTTATGAGGCGGCCGTCATGCGAAAATTTACTGCCAAGTGTTACTACCTTTTTATTTCGCGCCAACATAAGTGTTTTATCGTAACTACCTTCTCGATGAGAACAATGCTGTCCATGATAGTGTATCAGTCTGTTGTTTTAATAGAATAAATTGTTGACGGATGGCGGCTTTCAGCCTACGCTCGCCTGTTTTGCTTTTCAAGCATCTAAATATGGCGCAATTTCAAGGGTCTAAATATGGCGCAGTTTCAAGCGTTTAAATATGGCGCAGTTTCCCTGGTTCACAAACTAAGCAAAATTTATTTTCAAAGCATATTTTTCTTTCTATTTTTTTCATTTACAGTTTGTCATGCAAAATATTGTTACAAAAATACATCAAGCGAGGCCTTATTTGATAGGACTAATAAAGACAAACATTAGTCTTTTCTAATTAGGCCGCGCATGTCCTTCTCAAGCAAAAGATACACGAAATTTGGTTTAGTTTGGAAAGAATTGAATCAGTGTTAATATCTCAAATTCCAGCCATTTCATTTCAGCTGTTCTTATGAAAGTCTTTTTTTTTTAATTTTTGTTTTCAAATAATTATAAACTAGCGCTTGACCGCAATCCCGCCTGATGGTAAGCAGTGATGTGATCGTTGATGGTAAAGCGCACTAGTTTATTAAGAGTCACTCAGAAAAACTGAGCGAATAGGAAGGAAGACGGCAGTTGAGCGAGGTGATGCAATGTTAAACCCAACAACACGACCAACGATGCTGCGCCAAAGGGAGATTGATTTGAAGACCCTCCACGACCAAGTGGTGGTTCAAGATCTGAGCCTGAATAAATTCAAATCTTTCATTAAACGTAAGTTGTGTCAGAAAGCATTTTATAATGTTAAAGATTATATTGACGACAAAAAGGCTTGGGCTTGAGCTGCGTCCGATTTCTATGCTTACACTGATTGTTCTTTGATTTTTCCTCTTGTAGTTAAATTTGCAATTGTTTGTTTTTTTTTTTTTTAACTTAAAGCCAGTACACACTATGTAGCCAGGCATACGTTACGGAATTGCATCGCTGACAGGGGTATTCGGCATTGGTGCAGCTACACAGGAGCTAAACTTAGCATTCGGGAACACCGTTGGAGCTGCTGAACCTTGGACAAAACTGTCTTTGCATTGTGTAGATTCAATTTCTTAGTATTGTATAATTGCATGGAACACGTGTGAGCACGGTCTACTTGCTGTAAAGCATCTATTTGTTGGGTTAGTCTTTTATTGACTTGATAGTGCTATGGCTGTTGAGAGTATGTCATGCTCACTCAAATGTCTCGCTGGTGGTGGCGTGTGTGTTGGATCATTAGGTTCCCTTCAATATGGTTGAGCTGAATGATGCTGATCCATACGTCATGTTCGTGAACGGACGCCGTCAGAGGGGACTGGTCATCTCTTAGCTGCTACGGCGTATTTTAATTTCTGAATTGTTGTTTTTTTCCATAATGGACTCTCTCAGCGTACAATATGTTTCTGCATCGTTCTCACACGATTGATTTCAAAATGAATGATGTAATCAAATATTTGTATCAATAGCTTGATAATTTAAAAGAGTGTCCATGGAGTTTCTTGCCCGTTCTTCTCCATAGGTACCTACTCTTTGGAATGGGCGACTAGCTTCACCTTACTGACTGACCGACCTTCTGACAATTCAAAAGTGCCTGTAACTGGTTTATTTGAAATAAATGCTTTGATTTTGATTTTGATTTTGACCAAACTCCCAACATAACAACATTAGGCGCATCGTACCCGGCACACATCGCTACACAACTGCTCAGACCCGTCCTCCGTACGGCTTCACCAGACATCATGCCGGAACACGACAAATCGCTTGGCGGCAAGTCTTTGTCTGGTGGGTGGTAACTTCTGCCAGCGGCCGATGTTATGGCCTGCCACCGAGAAAAAGGTTGAAAAAGATTTTTTTATATTAATAAACTAGTACTTGACCGCAATTTCGCCTGATGGTAAGCAGTTGATGTAATCGTTGATAGTAAGCAGTGATGTGATCGTTGATGGTAAAGTACGCAAGTTTATTAAGAGCCTATTCACTCTGACCTTGTAGAGTTTTTCCACTATTTAACGCATGTTATTACACATATAAACCTTTCTCTTCAATCACTCTGCCTATTAAAAAGTTGAATCAAAATCCGTTGCGCAGTTTTAAAGATTTAAGCATACATAAAGATATAGGGACAGTGAAAGCGACTTTGTTTTATACTATATAGTGATGTAGTGTCTCTATGACGTGTGCGGTGTTTTGTTCTAACATTATGCTCACGCGTGTCCGACGATGCACCCACATGGCTCGTCGAGCGCTAGTCCCATTTCCTCCGATACAAACTGTGTACTTGTTAGAGAAAATTATTCTGTTGTTCGTTGTGAACAGTATGAAATTATGCCTTTGTACTCCACAAAGGCTTCCGCTTATGTGATCCAGTGCAGTTTTATCAACTTTTCAACTCATTAGTATTTAATTGGTTTCAGCGGCTTGGGAGCCCTAAAACGAGGATTTATTGTACATAAACATTTGGAGGTAATATCATCATCATCATCATTAACCTTTTTTATCGTCCCACTGCTGGGCACAGGTCTACTCTCATACAGAGAAGGATTGAGCGTAATGACCACGCTTGCTCAATGGTTGGCGCTTTCAGACTTAAAGTCCAGGTTTCCTTAAGATGTTTTCCTTCACCTTATAATCAATCATTGGTGTCCAGGTGGAGGAAATACCTGCTCTAATTTAGGTCTTCGTGGGAAAATTATGTACTACTAACTAAAACTAAAAAAAAATATATAAATTTGTTGATGATTTCAACTGCCTAGTTATCACGGTTCTTGAGCTGTGGATACAGCCTGGTGGTTCTCTGCCGCTATGGACGGAGCGGAAGGGTGTGTGGGAACGAATTGCCTAAAACTTAGCCGTGTTCCTTTACTTGCCACGTGCACTAGATCTTCGGTATGTCTTTGGAACTCCCCACGGCCTTGAGAAGTTCGGGTACCTTACGTCGTGGTACGACTCATAAACATAAATGACTTTGAACCTTCAATTTGCTAATCTAACCTAACCAGTGTTGAGGTCAATGGCAATTTGACCGGATTAAGTGTTAGAACTTGAAGTGCTTAATGGGGAATAGTTTAAGCTACCAAAGTTTTATATTTATTTTGTTTTTGTAATTTGTTGCTCTGTATATTTACCCGACTATGAGAAGGTAGCCGAAGATACCATCTGCTTTGCTAGACTTGCCTTACAATGCATTTAAAGCATAAATCTAATCGCTTTGTTCAAAAGCATATTATTCCGTAAATGACTATTTAGGTTCACTTCAATTTTTCAAGGCGAGATAATTAGAGAAACGATAGGCTATATTCTAGGTGCTCAATTGACGGACATATCACGGATGTCATTTGATGCTTTCCCATCCTGAATAAAAAGGTTTTGATCTGGGCTGTCCTTAAGGCGAAATATTCAGGGTGGCCTGGGAATTTCTATTTTTCATAAAAGCAACGATGTTATAAAAAAATTGCACTACGGTATCAGGTTGTAAATTGTTGACCTAAATATGATTCGCGGCCGTCACAAATATTTATTTAAAGAATCCGGTATAATTCGTGTATTGACTAATCCCCACAGTTTCACGTTTCAGTTTCGTGCGTTTATCGGAATAAAAAGTATTCTATATATATGCTAATCCCAGTTACAAACCATATGATGTGATATATATACGATGTAATCAAATATTTGTATCAATAGCTTGATAATTTAAAAGAGTGTCCATGGAGTTTCTTGCCCGTTCTTCTCCATAGGTACCTACGTTTTGGAATGGGCGACTAGCTTCACCTTACTGACTCACCGACCTTCTGACAATTCAAAAATGCCTGTAACTGGTTTATTTGAAATAAATGCTTTGATTTTGATTTTTGATTTTGATTATGTGTGCAATTTTATTCTCAAATCCGCTCGGTAGCTTTTAAAGAGTAACAAATATTCATACATCCCTACAAAGTCTAGCTTTTATACTATTAGTAGGATAGTAGGAAGTAGGATAAAGTAGAAAGTAGGACTAAGTAGGAAGTAGGATTAAGCAGGAAGTAGGATTAAGTAGGAAATAGGATAAAGTAGAAAGTAGGATTAAGTAGAAAATAGGATTAAGTAGAACGTAGGACTAAGTAGGAAGTAGGATTAAGTAGAAAATAGGATTAAGTAGAACGTAGGACTAAGTAGGAAGTAGGATTAAGTAGAAAATAGGATTAAGTAGAACGTAGGACTAAGTAGGAAGTAGGATTAAGTAGAAAATAGGATTAAGTAGAACGTAGGACTAAGTAGGCAGTAGGATTAAGTAGAAAATAGGATTAAGTAGAACGTAGGACTAAGTAGGAAGTAGGATTAAGTAGAAAATAGGATTAAGTAGAACGTAGGACTAAGTAGGAAGTAGGATTAAGTAGAAAATAGGATTAAGTAGAACGTAGGACTAAGTAGGAAGTAGGATTAAGCAGGAAGTAGGATTAAGTAGAAACTGGGAAATAGGATTAAGTAGAAAGTAGGATTAAGTAGGAAATAGGATTAAGTAGAAAGTAGTATTAAGTAGGAAATAGGATAAAGTAGAAAGTAGGATTAAGTAGAAAATAGGATTAAGTAGAAAGTAGGACTAAGTAGGAAATATGATTAAGATGAAAGTAGGATTAAGTAGAAGTGCTCATTCTGATAATTATAATTTTGCAAAGTCATATTTATTGCAGTCTCGAATCAGATTTTATGAACATTTATGATCTGATTAAGTTCATTTGAATTTCACAAACGACCTTAGTGCATCTCCCGTAAAGGGTAGGTAAGTTGTCTTTCAGTCTTGGTAACTTTACAATTTTGATATTAAATTCACGTTACAAATTAACTCAATAATCAATCCGCACTTTTAGCTCTAAAAAGTATTTGGGATTTGACCAATATTGTTATTACTCAACGAATCTCGAAGACGTGTGATATCTTCGACCTCTCACGGTTACAGTTGTGGATGACGGCCCACTCCTAACCACTAAGTAGATTCAATGTACCAATAGTGTTATAATAATAAAAGCGAGACTGGGGAAATTTCAGCGAAGTTACGGATAACGAAAGTAAATAATAATAATAAAAATACTTACCTGTAGTCTTTTGGAGATTTTTTGTTTATTTAACTCTTACACATTTTTACAGTTCGTAGACTAAATTCGTATATAATAAATTCGAAAATGTTATGTTGTTAATAGTTTTGTGTTACGCAATTTTAACAATGATACAGCTTAGAAAAACAGTACATTGCCGCCAAGCGATTTGTCGTGTTCCGGCATGATGTCTGGTGAAGCCGTACGGAGGACGGGTCTGAGCAGTTGTGTTGCGTTGTGTGCCGAGTACGATGCGCCTAATGTTGTTGTGTTGGGAGTTAGGTCGTGGAGGGTCTTCACATCAATCTCCCTTTGGCGCAGCATCGTTGGTCGTGTTGTTGGGTTTAACATTGCATCACCTCGCTCAACTGCTGTCTTCCTTCCTATTAGCTCGGTTTTTCTGAGTGAATAGGCTCTTAATAAACTAGCGCGCTTTACCATCAACGATCGCATCACTGCTTACCATCAGGCGGGATTGCGGTCAAGCGCTAGTTTATAATTATTAAAAAAAAAAAAAAACATTGTGAAAAATAATAATAAAGCTTTATTACATTCCACAATCAATCAAGTGATATTAATAAAATTCCATTTATTTCAAGATATTGTTATTACCCCCCCCCCCCCCCCCCCCGTTATCTCTTAGGGTAAAAGCCTCTGGACACGCCACAATAGCGGCGGTAAGTCTCCTCTTTAAGGAGTGGCTAGAGAGGCGCCACGGCGCCCTCACCTTCCGCCTGACGCAGGTCCTCACCGGGCGCGGCTGTTTCGGGAGGTTCCTGTTCCGGATAAGGCGGGAGGAAACGCCAGGGTGTCACCATTGTGTGGATCGCTCTGAGGACACGTATACTCCTTACGGTGATGGTCTGCCCGGCTTGGGTAGAGCATCGTCGTGTCCTCGTGGCGGCGATAGGCGGCGATCTCTCGCGTCCGACTCTGGTCCAGGCCATGGTTCGGAGTGAGAGTGCATGGCAGGCCGTCATCTCCTTCGGCGAAGCAGTGATGCTAGCAAAGGAGGAACAGGGCGCATGAGGGAGCGGGAATCCCAGAGCCTTCACGCCACTAGCCGTCGCAGGAGACGCCCTGGTCGGGAGACAACATCGAGCTCCCGGCCACCGCAGGCGTAGGCGAACGACCTCATTAAGCGTAGCTCATCCCGATCGATCGAACGGTGGGCTTTTTATTACTTAGCCTTTCAACATTTGTTCCCAAAAACGATGATACCCCTACTTTTTATCTGCACCCTTAAGTGGTGTAAGAACATACCATAAGAACTCCATATAAGGAGATAATATCTGAAAGTGCCTATAAATGTCACAATTTCGCTGTTGAATATATTCCGCTATATTTTATGTAAGCGCTATCAGTTTTTTAGCATGTTACTTGAATGGATGCCAAGAATTCTTAAGTGTTAAATTATTCCATTTTTATATAAAAAAAAATACGCGTAAAAAGCACCCTAATTGCATAATATAACACAATCTGAATAATTTTGAAAGATTCGTAATCTGTTCCTTCATATTTTATAAAATTATGTCCGTTAAACAATGTTAATAACGCATTGAATGTTGTTGAAAATTCATCTTTCCTTTCACATGTAAAATCGAGTTTTAGACAATATCTTCTGTGTGTTTTGTGTTAGAGTTGTTCTCATGCTTAGTTCCGTTTTCGGTGGTAGATCTTTTTGTGACGCTTAATGAAGACTTTAATCACTTTAAAATTAGTATTTGATAGTTTTTGCTGGTCTAGATTATTTGAGTTGGTTCAGTGCAGGCTCTAGTTTAGTGTTATCTGGTGGATGTACCTCATCAGATAGGATACTATCGGATTCGAATTAGGTCAATTAGGCCATCGTTTGCTGTTGATCCGTGTAATTCTGTTGTAAGATAATAGGGTATTTGACTAAAAAAACTAATTAGTCCGTCATTCAGATTATAGAGAAATATTGGTTACATATATTTTGTTTTATCAAATCAATAAAGATTGACAAATATAAAAGGCATCAAAGATCAGGAGTAGTGGCTGATGACTTCACTGCTCGCTAAAAAGTGTAGCGTCCAGTGGCGTCACACGAGTTTTCATCGCACTGTGTCGTCTTCATTTTTTGTTTATATGAAAAAAGAAAAAATATGTGTCTAGTATTTTTTTGGAAATCTGACTGACGGAATAATTAGTCTTTTTTAGTCAAATACCCTACTGGTGTTCAGTTTTCTAGTTTGTTAAATTTTTCACGGTTAATTTAGAGTTTAAGAGTTGGTGGGTGAATGTGGTGTGGCGCCAATTGGAGGTTACGGAAGCAGTGTTCGTTCTTTCGTGCGTTTCTTCCTGCCTTTCTTTCTTTCTTCTTTATTGGCAAGAAGCTTTTTTAAAATGCTTTTTATCACCAATAATCTTCAGCTGTACCGATAATGGGCGCCGGGCCTGAGAAAAAAGAACTTGATTCTATATTCCGTATTGCTCAGACCCGAGCAGTTGTGTTGCAACGTGTGCCGGGTACGATACACCAAATGTTGTTGTGTCGGGAGTTTGGTCGTGGAGAGTCTCCAGATCAATCTCCCTCTGGCGCAGCATCGTTGGTCGTGTTGGTCTTGGGTTTAATATGGCAGCACCTCGCTCAACTGCCGTCATCCTTCCTATTCTTAAGTTTTTTAAGTGAATAGGCTTAATAAACTAGTGCGCTTTACTGTCAACGATTGCATCACTGCTTACCATCAGGCGGGATTGCAATCAAGCACTAGTTTATTATTATTAAAAAAAAAAACTAAAATTAAGAGACACAAAAATAAAATATGTGTCATAAATGTGTACGCGCCAATAAACTATCAAAAGCTTTCAAAAATTTACTCAAACTGAAATAAAAATGTAGAATTAAAAGGCTGCAGACATAGATGTAGTACTTGTTATATGCAATTTCACTTATTTAAAAAAAACGAGTGTGCTTATGACCACACGACTGAAGTGAAAACATCTGTATGTATATATATATATATATATGTGTGTACAATATATACATGTATACACATATACATATATTAATTTTCTATAAAGTAGGTTTCGTGGGTTTGCGGGGGGAGGGGGAGAGGGGGGAGTGGATTCCCTCTGGGCCAAAAGGTCGGGCTCCTCCTCCTGATTCAGGGGACCCCAAACTAGGGTAGTCCACGACCTCTGGTTCCCCAGATAATCCACGGGGGGGTGAGGTAATCAATGAGAGGGGTCGTGGGGGGTAGTTTCGTGGGAATATTAAGGGGTGAGGGGGGGGGGGGGGGAGTAAGGGAGGGGGATAGAGGAGGGACTAAATAAATAAATAAGTGTATCCGTGTCTACAAATTAAAAAAAAAAAAATTGCATAGATCTTCTATTTTTATTGAAAAATAAAAAAAAAACTCGTAGACCTTGTAGTACCAAGCTCGCGCCACGGGCGCCTCTGTGCTTATATCCCCCACTTAACTTCCGTTCGCCTTGCCCGATCATTTTTCGTAACGCTTTCGCCAGCTTACTCCCCAAGTCAAGCGTGCCTAAAGAAGTTTCACTTCAAAAATAAATGTTTCCTTCTGTATTCCTCTTTTCAGACATAATAAAAGATTAACAAATACTTTATATTTAAAAAGGGGAAGACATTAGTCACAGACTTGTTACCTAGTTTTCTACTAGAAATTCTACTAGCTAGGGTTATCACTGGACTTGAAACTGCTGAGTTTTAACCTCTATCCACATTGAGGCGAATCCCGCGATGCGGGACGCTCCTGCACGAGTTTTGTTGGTGTCAGAAGACTGTGTAGGAACTCTTAACAAAGTAGGAAATAAATGCTTGTTTATTCGTATGTGGTCCTTCCTTACATTTTGCTTTTATACATAAATTTAGCAGCAACAACGTTATTTTTTGTTTATACGACACCTGAATACGGTTTGTTCAGAATAAGCAACTGAATCAATTCCAATCATTTTTACACCATGTTACCATTTATAACCGAATTCAAAAAAAGCATTTATAGGGTCAAATTGAGTAACCTCCTCCAGGTTACTCAATTCGACCGTATGAATGCTTTTGTTTATGTTTGTTCGCGGATAACTTCGTCGTTTATGAACCGAGTTTGATAGTTCTTCTGGAAAGAAGATTCTGTTGGAAAGAAGACATTCCCAAGGTGGTCCCATGATAAGGATATCAGGGTTTGATGGTGGAAGACCAGAGAAATCAAGGGCAACTTTCAAAAATCGTAGGGGCAACCAGTGCGTTTGTAAGTTTTTTAATTAAGTATTTTAGCGTCGGCATCCAGTCTAACCGGATGCAGCTGAACAGTACTTTTCACAACTAAAATGTGTAAAATAAAAACTTTTTTTACAAAAAAAAAAACAGCCAAGTTCCAAAAAACATTACAAACTGAAAAATAACTAATTTCGGAAGTCGGTGTCAAAAACTAATATACAAATACCAAAGACACCGACCTTCAGCTTTTGGGTGTTGAGATTTCCTCGAACCTAAACTTTGGGCGGTTCATTGAGTCCAAGGCCAAGGTGGCTGCCAGAAAACTTGGCGTTATCGCAAAGGTCCGGCAGTACTTCACACCAGGGCAGCTTCTAATGTTGTACAAAGCACAGTTCCGTTCGTGTGTGGAGTACTGCAGCCACATTTGGGCTGGTGCTGCTAAGTGTCACCTGGCCACTTTGGATTCAGTGGAGAGGCGTGTGAAGAGGCTGATTGGTGACCTTGATTTAACTCGAGTTGGTCTCCAAAGCCTAGAGCACAGGCGTAGAGTAGCCAGCCTTTCGGTGTTCTATAGGATACATTTTGGAGAGTGTGCGAGGGAATTGCACGATTTAATTCCTCCATCTCCGTTCCACCATCGGACGACCCGTCGTACGGCGAGTTTCCACCCTTATGTTGTTAACACCTCTACGATCCGGACGAAGCGTTTCGCCTCCTCCTTTATGTATACTGCGTACATCGAGGGACTGGAATAATCTGCCGGCGCCGGTGTTTCCGTCGGACTACAATTTGAGTGTCTTCAAGGCTAGAGTGAATAGGCTCTTATTAAACTAGTGCGCTTTACCATCAACGATTGCGTCACTGCTTACCATCAGGCGGGATTGCGGTCAAGCGCTGGTTTATAAATTAATAATAAAAAAAAAAACTTTGTAGTGTTTTTTGGAAGTCGGTTGTTTTTTTTTTTTGTAAAAGAAGTTTTTATTTCACAAATACGTTTAGTAATTTTTGTAGAGTGGCTACCGAGCGGTTACGATAGATACGTAGATAGTACGTAGCCGCGCGCACAGCTGACGCCAGTGGTTAATGCACCGCACTCGCCGGCCTGTGCGAAGCTTTGACCATATTTTTGTTGGGACAAGCAAGTAGATTAGCAAGCTCATAACTTTGTGGTTTTTCATTATTTTTTTTTGGAAATTTGTACATAGAATCTTTACTTAGAAATATTGGATAGGTGTTTCTTGTTTTCATATACAAAAAATAACGTTGTAAAATTTTACTTACTAATGGGATAACAATGATTTCCAAAATCATGTTACAATGTGTGACAGTAATGCACGATGAACAAGCACCCATCTCGATATGGGTCGTAACTTCGTCATTACACGTCGTAACGTCTCTGCGATCTACGCTCAATGGGCGCTGTTCATGACTCCTATAATTTTAACGATAATTAAGTCATTACTAAATACTAGCTGATTAACACAATCAAATTAAATAAAAATTCTCGGTGGTAGGCCATAACATCGGCTGCCGGCAGAAGTTACCACCCACCAGACAAAGTCTTGCCGCCAAGCGATTCGTCGTGTTCCGGCATGATGTCTGGTGAAGCCGTACGGAGAACGGGTCTGAGCAGTTGTGTTGCAATGAGTGCCGGGTACGATGCGCCAAATGTTGTGTTGGGAGTTTGATCGTGGAGGGTCTTCAGATCAATCTCCCTCTGGCGCAGCATCGTTGGTCGTGTTGCTCTTGGGTTTAACATGGCATCATTTTGCTCAACTACCGTCTTCCTTCCTATTTATTCAGTTTTGAGTGAATAGGCTTAATAAACTAGCGCTATTTACTATCAACTATTGCATCTCTGTTTACCATTAGGCAGGATTGCGGTGAAGGTGCAGGTGCGACTAATTTATAATTATAAAAAAAAAACAGTTCAAGAGAATTTCGTCGTGCACCCTATGCGGGATTCGCCTGTATGATTAAAGCTGTAGCTTTCCACCATAATCAAGCTTTTAATGTTTCTACTGCTGAGAGATAGGCCTCTCTTCTACAAGAGTGAGTAGCCGTTTTCCACCATGTGGGTACAAGGCAGATTTTACATGTCTTCGAATTTCTAGGACATAATATGTATGACGACGCCAGCGACGGCGGAGCTGCAGGGTCAGCAGCATCTTGGTGTGGTGATAAGGGCTCCATTTCGTAGGTGAAGTTTTGAATTAAAGCACGTAGTGTAAATATACCCTCCAATCTTGACAATAACAAATTAAATAGGCAAACCGATAGCTTCGCCCCGGAGATACGCTCTAGTCCGCTACTCAAGCCGAAGCCACAGTTCAACATTCCCCACTTTCCAAAACGACTCTGTGTACGTACCCCTATTACAAAATAACGTCACAGCGTTTGCCTCATTCCTACGTAAATCAAATGAGCAACTTTTAATAAAATAATATCCTTATCTACGACATATTTATGATTGTTTTCATTCTTTTACTTTGGTTTTCATTTCTCTCAGCAATTCATTCATTAAAAGTTTCATTATCTCACTTGGCAGTATATAGTGAAGTTTTGTGCTTGCTATCCGGACAAAAGATGTAGATATTTTCACGTAAGCAGAAGATTTTCCTTTCTCCATACATACATTGCACAACCCTATTGAAATGAAAAAAAAAAGACAACGCTTCTTTCTCTAGAAAATTTCTCAGTTTATTTCTATTATTCATTACCACCTAGCGGTTCAGAAAAATACAATTTTATAATAAACTCTTTTGTCCAACTAGGTAACAATGTCAGAGGTTTGTACGAAAGTATTTTGAAACTGTATTAATTTAACTTTGTATTCTTTTGTTAGTTTGTAATGGTTTAATAAGGTCGTAACAAATGCAAAAAAAAATATATGTTTTTGGAAAAACAACTTTAATTCTTACTCAGTAAAGTCCAAGTAAGTTTCAATCCATTACAGGCAAATTGTTCCGGTTTATCGATGTACACAGGATAAACGGCTATACAACGTTATTTTTCGATTATGCGAAACCTGAACTTAGTTTGTTCAGAATAAGCAAATGAATCCATTCCAATCATTTTTAGACTATGTTATATTTTGTCCCAGATACATTAAGAAATTGTTGCAGTGAGGTTACCGAGCACTGCACGCAGCTTACGATGAATCTGATACTGATACTGCGCACAGCTGATGACAGAGGTCAACACACCGGGCGCCCGCCCGTATGGACCTTTGACCATATTTTTGTTGGGACAACCAAGTAGAATAGCAAGCTCATAACTTGATGGTTTTTCGTTATAACTTTTCGCAATTTCGTACATAGATTCTTTACTTAAAAATACTGGACATGTGTTTAGTGTTTTGCATAAACAAAAAATAATATTGTATAAGTCAGTAACACTGTGGGTACATCAAAAGCAAAACTGGTAGTCGCGCTATTGTGTAGAACTACAAGGAAAGTTCCTAAATTTATATGTAAAATATAATTCATATCCAGTAAGAGCTCAAAATACCAGTGGCATAATTACTCAAGTCAAGTAAAACTTCTTCTTCTTCTTCTCAGCCTGCAGAAGTGTACTGTTGGACAAAGGCCTCCCCAAGGCGTTCCACGACGACCAGTCTTGTGCTACCCACGTCCATCGCCTTCCCGGATCCTTCACCAGGTCATTAACGCACCTTGTTGGGAGTCTTCCTACGCTGCGTCTACCGGTACGTGGGAGTAAAACTTACAAAAACATTATTTACTGCGTGAGATTTGAACTCACAGCTCACTGATTCATACATCTTTCTGGACATATCTAACCACAAGGCTTGACTCATATCATACTGTTATTATTTTGTCTTTTTTATCATCTTCCTGCATGACTTAAAATAAATCCTTTTTTTCTATAAATTATGAATTACAATCACTTGTTTTCGACAATGATAAATATAGGTTTACTTTCATAAAACAAGAAGGATGTAAGTCAATTAAACGTTTAACGATTGCTTTGTGAGATTGTCTATGGTATTTTGTACTCGACACTGTACATATTATGTAGTTTATCGACGAAATTTGTTGATAGAAAATGTTGGCTACGAATTTCGGGTTTTGTACGGATTGCTTCTGTGCGTGTCAGACATGCAGGACCATTTAATGGACGTATGCGGTTGCACTCTGCACGTTCTGATGCACACTCTGTTGCTGGGTTGGTGGAAATAAGTGAGACTTCGGTGTGTAGACTTACTTGGTTTATATTCTTCAAATTATTAGCGGAGTCACTATTTAACTTATACTACTATTGATTTTAACTATTACTTCTTGACTGTTGATTCTGTAGA
Source organism: Sesamia inferens (assembly GCA_037179545.1). Taxonomy (NCBI): domain Eukaryota; kingdom Metazoa; phylum Arthropoda; class Insecta; order Lepidoptera; family Noctuidae; genus Sesamia; species Sesamia inferens. The sequence goes on along the minus strand of CM073935.1, from coordinate 4,735,448 downwards.
GATTTTGTAGGGATCTTGCTGTTGATCTTGACTGTAGCTGTTGACTCCTCGATGGTGAAGACGAATGTGTTCTTCTTACTCTAACTGTAGACTCCTTGATGTCGAAGACGAATGTGTTTTACTGTAGCTGTAGACTCCCCAATGGTGAAGACGAATGTGTTTCACTGTAGCTATTGACTCCTTGACGATGAAGATGAATGTGTCTTGATGCTCAAACGTGGAGCCTTTTTATACTGTGACAAGGGCGCAAACTGTGGGAAGGGACGAGATCGTCGGGTTTCACCAGCCATTGTCTTACGCACGTTTCTGGGCTGCATCCTAAACCTGAGGGTCTGCACTTTATAACGTCCATTACAAGGGGTCATTTTATTGCGCCTATCCCAAGGAACCAAGGACAAGGGATTTTATGGCGACCACCTTTTTGGTGTTGTTACGTTCAGCCAGATGTGGGACAACTATTTCTATTATAATTTTATGTCTGCTGCATTTTATAACTAGGGAACACTTTATGACGGTTAACTTTTGTCACTGATATTTTACCAAATGTTCACAGTCATTCCTATAATAATTGCTGCCTTGCCAGATGTGTACAACCATTCCTATCACAATGAATGATCGTCCATCTCACGCTTTCTAAATTATTATGCACAAATGTTCTATTCTAAGTAATTACAATAACATCTACTATACTGTATACACTGTTCGTAACACTATTTGTAATCAGTTCTTATATACTATTTAAAACTATTCGTCCCGCACAGCTTCCTAGAATTACTAGAATGGCTCAAGGAAACATGAAATAGCACACTGTCTTCCTTGGGGTAGGTAGAGCCGACAAATTATCACCTGATACGATCCTTGAGTATTTCCTTTGCTACGGATGATACAGCAGCGGGGTGATTGTTTAAAATCCTATCAGTAGGAATGTGAGAGGTCCCATGGTTTAAATCAGATTAGCCTAAGCTTGCTGCGGTCGGCTTGTGCATGGATGACCATCATTATTTACCCCTCGCTGCGCTGCGTGTCGCGGGTTCGATCCCCACGCAGAACTAATATTTGTATGACCTATAAGTAATTGTTACCGGTCTGGCTGTTTGTGTATGTGAGTGTTACGTGCCCTGCCTACACCAAATCAGCTAAATAGCGACATGATTGCTAATTACGCCAATAAATTGGCTTCATCATTTCAGCCGAAAGACGTCCACTGCTGGACATAGGCCTCCCCCAAGGTTCTCCACGACGACCGGTCCTGCGCCTCCCGCATCCAGCGGTTTCCCGCGACCCTCACCAGGTCGTCGGTCCACCTTGTCGGGCTTCCCGAAAGCAGCCCAGCCGAGTTGGATTCGACGATTGACCTCTTTCTCGAAGTTGGACCTTCCTAACTGGATAGTTTGTCCCAGGCCAGGTTTGTCCTTCCTAATTGGCTTGTATCCTAAAAAATAATTTAATGTCCATCAGATATATTTCTAAAACATATTGAACACGTATTTTTTTATTTTTTCAGTTATTCAAATACTTAGGAAGATATATTGATTTGAAATATCGCATGACGTCACGCCATCGTACAAAATATACCACGGCGTGACGTAATTAGCCCCCACTCCGTAACTTTAATACGCTATATCTCAGTAATTTTTGGTAATTTCGACAAAATAAAAATACGGGTCTTAATTTTTTTTATTATATATAAGACGGACTAATTATTTTTTTGATTTTCATACCTTGGATACATCCCTATTGGATGTTTCTACGTAAAACTGCAGCCACCGTTCTTTGCTGACTCGTGTGTCGCCGATCACTTACTCTCGTCGCGCTGACACGAATCCCATTTTACTCAATTTTGCAATCGATTATTAAATTGAATTCAATAAATCAATAATTAATTTTACAACTTCGGTATCGTCCAAGTCTAGACATAAGGTTAAGAATAAGTTAACATTGTAATTTTTGAATAATTAAATCTTTATTCAAGTAATTTCGGTTTGTTTTTAAGTCTTTCGGCTGCCTTCTAAATAATTTGAGTTGTTATGTGTTTGTAAATAATAATTCCTCTAGAATGGAGGGTGACTTTAAAAAAAAAAAACAGTCCTTTTTTTAATAATTATAAACTAGCGCTTGACCGCAATCCCGCCTGATGGTAAGCAGTGATGCGATCGTTGATGGTAAAGCGCGCTAGTTTATAAAGAGCCTATTCACTCAGAAAAACTGAGCGAATAGGAAGGAAGACGGCAGTTGAGCGAGGTGATGCAATGTTAAACCCAACAACACGACCAACGATACTGCGCCAAAGGGAGATTGATCTGAAGACCCTCCACGACCAAACTCCCAACACAACAACATTAGGCGCATCGTACCCGGCACAAATCGCAACACAACTGCTCAGACCCGTCCTCCGTACGGCTTCATTAAACATCGTGCCGGAACACGACGAATCGCTTGGCAGCAAGACTTTGTCTGGTGGGTGGTAACTTCTGCCGGCGGCCGATGTTATGTACATTCGCAGTCCTTTGACAGTCGTTATGGGTTGCTATAAGCCCGAAAAGCTAAAGAAGTGTTTTACGCATTAACTTCGTGGTGCAAGTGAGACAGATAGTCGCTACGTAAGAACATCATCATCATCATCATCATCATCATCAACATTTCTGTCGTCCCACTGCTGGGCACAGGTCTCCTTTCATACAGAGAAGAATTGAGCGTAATCACCACGCTTGTTCAATGCGGGTTGGCGATTTTAGACTTAAAGTCCAGGTTTTCTCAAGATGTTTTTTTTCACCTTGTAATCAGTCATTGGTGCCCAAAATATACTTAGGAAGTACATATAACTTAGAAAAGTTACATTTGTACTTGCCTGACCTGGAATCGAACCCAGAAGCTGGTGTTTTAATCACTAGGCCACCGTGACTATAGTTTGGTTAAGTTGGTTCTTGGTTTTTTTTATTTTTATTTTAATATAAATTAGAAATGACGTATGGTCTCCCGTGTGATACCGGGCTTAGAATATCCTCCCGTGGGTATTGTAAGAGACGACTTAAGGAACTCTCACCAGTGGAATATCAAATTACTGCGATCCCCAACCTGCCGCCATGCGTGGGGATTATGAAAAAAAAGGAATGCCTTTGTGTTTAATTGTATATGCTTAGGCGAGAATAGAATTTTATTTAATTACATTATCTAATTTTGCCGCATATGCCAGCTACCACACCAAAATACCAGCAAAGCAAAACAATATATATATATATATATTTAAATGAAAATGTAATTAACTAAAAACTTATTACTTAAATAAAAGCCCCAGGCATAAAGGGCGTGACAGCTTACATATTTATGTATTGTAAAAATGTAAATTATACGAGTATATACTCATATAACGTATCAGTAAGCTAATTCCGGAGAAAGAACACAAACATTGTCCTGAGTTAATCAAAGCGACCAGCTATTCTTTGTAATAAACATTTTTACAAGTAGCATGTACAATCATCATCATCATCATCATCTCAGCGTTTATCCCGGTTGCAACCGTGGCTTTCGCGTTGGAGCCCGGGGTCCGCTTTCGCATCTTTAGCATCCTGTGGTGTGAGATTGTTGGCACGCATGCCATCTCTCACAACGTCAAGCCAGCACCTCTTTGGTCTACCCCGCTTGTTCCGGCCCGGCGGAGACGCCATGGCAATACATTTATGACCCACGTAACATGCCGGTTTTCGTAAGACGTGACCGTACCAACGTAGGCGACCCTCCTGCAGCTTTTCCGCTATGTCACGGACATGAGTAGCTATAATATGGGGGTTCTGGACCACCGGATGCCAGCGTAACTAGACCCGTGCGTGTATGTATTTTGGTAGGCGTGCGCGATCAGGTTAGGCTGGTTATCGTCGTTTTGCGGGGAAACAACGGATGTAAAAAGTAGATAAGGAATGAATGTTGGTATTTTGTACCTCGTAGCTCCATCTATTGTAATTTGTTGGGAGGTGGCGGGGTGATAAGGATGGTGCGGACCAGGCTACTACGATCTGTCGAATTTGTTTAATTTTCAACTTTATAACTAAAGTGTATAAGGTTCAAAGTGGGAAAAAATTTTCGGGTGCGATCAGGTTTTTTCTTGTTCGCTGTGACGTATGATGTTATTGTAATCGTACGGCGGCAGGCTACTACGATCTGTTAAATTTGTTCAATTTTCAACTTTATCACTAAAGTATATAAGGTTCAAATTGGGAAAAAATGGGCGGGGCTGCGATATTACTGCGATTGATAGCGGGGGCGCAGCGGGGCGGCGGCCTCAGTAGAAATATTATAATTTATATGAATGGTACGGCAGCAGATGAAGCTACTACGATCTGTTACCGCCCCTCCTACGTCACAGCTATCAATCGCATCGCAGCCACCGAACTATCAATTTTTTCCCACTTTGAACCTTATACACTTTAGTGATAAAGTTGAAAATTAAACCAATTTAACAGATCGTAGTAGCTTCATCTGCTGCCGTACCATTCATATAAATTATAATATTTCTACTGAGGCCGCCGCCCCGCTGCGCCCCCGCTATCAATCGCAGTAATATCGCAGCCCCGCCCATTTTTTCCCAATTTGAACCTTATATACTTTAGTGATAAAGTTGAAAATTAAACAAATTTAACAGATCGTAGTAGCCTGCCGCCGTACGATTACAATAACATCATACGTCACAGCGAACAAGAAAAAACCTGATCGCACCCGAAAATTTTTTCCCACTTTGAACCTTATACACTTTAGTTATAAAGTTGAAAATTAAACAAATTCGACAGATCGTAGTAGCCTGGTCCGCACCATCCTTATCACCCCGCCACCTCCCAACAAATTACAATAGATGGAGCTACGAGGTACAAAATACCAACATTCATTCCTTATCTACTTTTTACATCCGTTGTTTCCCCGCAAAACGACGATAACCAGCCTAACCTGATCGCGCACGCCTACCAAAATACATACACGCACGGGTCTAGTTACGCTGGACATCCGGTGGTCCAGAACCCCCATATTATAGCTACTGACATGAAGACTGCCAAATAAAATATGAAATTTTACATAATCATTGTAGTAATAATACTAATGAATTTTGAAATAATCTTTTTTTTTCTGCGAATAAATTCCAATTTCCCCAAAATTTGGTGAATTTTGAAAAGTGACATCACTATTTTCGACGGTATTATTATGAGCGATGAGAGAGTGCCGAGTGCCTGCCGTAAGTTACCTCCTTTTGCAAAATCATATTTGTTTTTTTAAGGGGTATTTTTTTTAAGTTTAGTCCGGCTTTGTATGCATTAGTAGAATCAGTTATCGATATTGCGTGTCTTTTCACCGCCAAAAGGAGCCCGTTCACCTTGGCTCCTACTTTTCGGAATGTATCCTTGGAGTGTACCGACCGCCTTCAGATTTTGGGTGTTGAGACTTCCTCGAACCTAAACTTTGGGCGGTTCAAGTCCAAGGCCAAGGTGGCTGCCAGAAAACTTGGCGTTATCGCAAAGGTCCGGCAGTACTTCACACCAGGCAGCTTCTAATGTTGTACAAAGCACAGGTTCGTTCGTGTGTGGAGTACTGCAGCCACATTTGGGCTGGTGCTGCTAAGTGTCACCTGGCCACTTTGGATTCAGTGGAGAGGCGTGCGAAGAGGCTGATTGGTGACCCTAATTTAACTCCAGTTGGTCTCCAAAGCACAGGCGTAGAGTAGCCAGCCTTTCGGTGTTATATAGGATACACTTTGGGGAGTATGCGAGGGAATTGCACGATTTAATTACCCCATCTCCGTTCCACCATCGGACGACTTGTCGTACGGCGAGTTTCCACCCTTTTGTTGTTAACAACACCTCTACGATCCGGACGAAGCGTTTCGCCTCCTCCTTTATACCGCGTACATCGAGGGACTGGAACAATCTGCCGGCGGCGGTGTTTCCGTCGGACTACAATTTGAATGTCTTCAAGGCTAGAGTGAATAGGCTCTTAATAAACTGGTGCGCTTTACCATCAACGACTGCGTCACTGCTTACCATCAGGCGGGATTGCGGTCAAGCGCTGGTTTATAAATTATTAAAAAAAACAAGATACCTAACAATACCTTCACGGATCGGACAGGAATTTCTTTAAATATTGTATACAATTTTTGGGCATTAACCGTTGGGCAAGTGGCTACCAAACTCAACACCCGTCTGGTCGTTCCACCCTTTTCTATGAAGGATGTGTGAATTTTACACCCTGTTCGACATATGTACCTCTATAGTCACTGTCGGAAAAACAACTTATAAAATGACTATTCATGAACAATTTCAATTATTCCATAAATTATTCCGAACATACAACAAAGTATGCTAAGTAACTAAGTCTAATTTACGTAAATTTATACCACACTTAATTCTAACTTAATGTGCTTTGAAAATCTCAGTGTGCGGTGGTTTGGTGCATGTAACCTCTTAACGTGAGTTATATGCAATGTACTTTATATCCGTTCTTCATGACTCATGTTCATGGAATCAAGAGAGTTGGTGGGATTTACGTTGCGAGTACGGCTGGTCATTTTATCTTAATTTTACTTTATCAGTTTTTTTAGTTCTTTTTGTCACCCATTGTATACAACCTGTCGCCGTACGACAAAAGTTGATATTATACTTGGTGTCTTGTCGAATTGCCACTTAGTCGACTCTTTAAATTCAGCTATAATTAATTACCTATGTAAAGTCTGCATAGCCACCTTGGTATTCATTCTCCGGGTGTGATTATTGGTTAAATTAGCCGCCTGAATTGAAGTCTGGCTGCGTTAGTCAAACTATATAGTTTAGCATGGAATTATAACCATGCGCCGATGCGGGCGCGGGTGTGCGAGCGCTGCGTCGACCATATTTTTGTTGGGACAACCAGGTAAAATAACAAACCCATAATTTTTTGGAGGTTTCCATGATATCGTTTTGAAATTTTGTACAAAGATTATATTATTCATTTAAAAATATTGTAAGTACACGTGTTTTGGGTTCCGCATATACTAAAAAAAAACGTTGTATAACTGATAGGGCACGGTGCTGGCTCCGTGGAAACAACCACGGCTTATGTCTGTCTGTCATAAGTTCAAATCCAGATAGCCACTTTTTTATGTAAATTATTTCATCGATGGATGTAACGATCCTGCAACCATCAATCTACTGATACTCGTCATTAGCACATTCCAGTGACCTCCTACAAGCGGGTCTCACCACTTGGATTTCAAGAGGCTGTATATTCACGGTATTGTTACGTTACACCAGCAGAGTCCAGTTCAGGCTGGCGAGCAGCATTCAGAACACCCTGGATTGAGCTGTTCTCCCCAGCAAGCCCGAACTGTCAGCATTTACCACAGGAAAGAGGGCGAATCGATACGCCACCACTACAGTCATAACGCGGTGACTAAAGTCAGAACTCCGTGACCATCATTGACCGGTAAACCAAATAGCCCGAAGGCCGTAGGAGACACCAGCGCGGAAACTATCTACCATCATTTATTAGCGATTGATTTGCGCGATTTGGCTGTCCCGTCGCGATCAAAACTAATCGAGGACGCCAGTTCGAGTCGGATCTGTCCCATTCGCTGACAAAGCGTCTGGCAGATAGAAAGATGGCACACTAAGCATACACATAAGCACTGCTTTAGTTAATTATTATTAGTTAATTTTATGTTTACATATCAAGCATTTTACACCTGTTCAGTTTGTTGTTAACTTTAGTAACTTTTTTCGTATTAATCTTCAATATTCCCTGTCTAATTTTATATATACCTGGGACGAACAGTCCAACTAGTTAGGTCCAACTTCGAGAAAGAGGTGTCTTGTCGAATCCAACTCGGCTGGGCAGCGTTCGGGAAACTACGATACATCTTCTCGTCGTCCAAGATACCACAGTGTCTAAAGATTAAAATCTTTGACATTGTGTATTGCCAGTGATGACTTACGGAACTGAAACGTGGTCGCTCACAATGGGCCTCATACGAAGGCTTAGAGTCACACAAAGGGCAATGGAAAGAGGTATGCTCGGAGTTTCTTTGCGTGGTCGAATCAGAAATGAGGAGATCCGCAGAAGAACCAAAGTCACTGACGAGTCGCTAAACTTAAGTGGCAGTGGACAGGGCACATTGCTCGTAGAACCGATGGCCAATGGGGCAGTAAGGTTCTGGAGTGGTTCGCAGCGTAGGGAGGCCCCCAACAAGGTGGACCGATGATCTGGTGAAGGTCACGGGAAGCCGATGGATGCGGGCAGCACAAGACCGGTCAGCGTGGAAAGCCTTGGGGGAGGCATTTGTCCAGCAGTGGACATCCATAGGCTGAAGACGAAGAAGAAGAGAATTTTATATAAATTTACTTTTCTTTATTTATAGGGGGAATATTGTAGGCACTTTGAATCTATGTATGTCACACGTGTCGCTATTCATGGACTTAGTCTTGTTTACTTGCAATAACTACTTATTTTATTCGGATCATTTAAATTATCCTTTCTATGTGTGCAATATACATTTGATCACACAATATTCAAATCAAATCAAAGCATTTATTTCAAATAAACCAGTTACAGGCACTTTTGAATTGTCAGGTCGGTCAGTCAGTAAGCTGAAGCTAGTCGCCCATTCCAAAGTATAGGTACCTATGGAGAAGAACGGGCAAGAAACTCCATGGACACTCTTTTAAATTATCAAGCTATTGATACAAATATTAATAATAATTATATCATTCATTTTGTAATTAACCGTGTGAGAAGGATGCAGAAATATATTGTACGCTAAGAGCGTCCATTATGGAAAACACACAAAAAAAAACAACGACAAAAAAAGATTCCGTAACGTACAATATACTCGTACTTGGCTACATAGTGTGTACTGGCTTTGAGTAAAAGAAACAAACAATTACTACACACTGTATTACACACACTATTAAGTTTATACAATAAACAGATTTACTGAACACGCATGCGTAGTCTTCACTAAACCAACTGTAATCAAAATGGTAAAAGAAACCATTGTAACGAAACCGGCATGTCCAACAACCAAAGATTTTTTGAAACAACCCATTTTGAATGACAATTTACCGGGTATTAAATTATTGCAAAATTGGCTCTAATATTATCTATTTTCTAGAATAGTTGTATTACCAATCTCGCTGTATTCACAAGTATTATAAATACTATTTTTTCCGTCCCGATATCGATCATGTGTCCCGTAGGTACAAAAGTAGAAGCCAAAAGTGTCATTTAAGGTGGTCTTAAGTAGACATAAGGGAGCTAGTACTGTCGATTAGCAAACATCTGGCTAACCGCCTGGGGACATGTTAGTTGTGACGTCAGTGCTACGGCAGCTACGCCGTCGTAGCAAATTTGGGGTCAGCTACGAGGCGTAGCAATTGGTGGTACGGTGCAATAGTTGATTACAATTTATGTTCCTGCATAATTCATAGCTAAGGAGAAAATGTACGATCCGGACAAAGCGTTTCGCCTCCTCCTTTATACCGCGTACATCGTGGGACTGAAACAATTTGCCAGCGGCAGTTTTTCCGTCGAACTACAGTTTGAGTGTCTTCAAGGCTAGAGTGAATAGGCTCTTAATAAACTAGCGCGCTTTACCTTCAACGATTGCATCACTGCTTACCATCAGGCGGGATTATATTAAAAAAATAACACTTGAAATGTGATTGAGAAATAGCGTTATCTTATATTTTGCTTTTGTATAAACTGTAGAGCAAAACGTATTGTAATTTTACGTACATAATCTTAGAAATAACGAAACGAAAGAATAGAAGTTGAAAGTACAGAACGGTGAGCAGAAAAATACAATCTTCTTAAACTTGTGAATCTTATAGAAAGTACACTGAAAAAAAAAACATCACAGAAATGAAGAAAATTGTGTTTCTATGACTGCTTTTTTAAATAATATAAAGTAGCGCTTGACCGCAATCCCGCTTGATGATAAGTAGTGTTGCAATAGGCATGTATCCAAGATATGAAAATCAAAAAATAATTAGTCCGTCTTATAGATAATAATAAAAAACACGGTGACTTTAATACGCTATATCTCAGTAGATATAGCGTATTAAAGTCACGCAGTGGGCGCTAATTACGTTATACCGTGGTGTATTTTGTTCCACGGCGTGACGTCATGCGACATTTCAAATCAATATATCTTCCTAAGTATTTGAATGAAAGAAAAAATAAAAAATACGTGTTCAATATTTTTTATAAATCTATCTGATGGACATTAAATTATTTTTTAGGATACAACCCAATTGTTGATGGTAAACCGCGCTAATTTGTTAAGAACATGTTCACTCTAGCCTTGAAGACATTTAAATTGTTGCCAGATGGAAACACTACCGCTGGCAAATTGTTCTAGTCCTTCGATGTATGCGATATAAAATACAGAGCGAAATGCTTCGTACGTAATCAAAGTAAGGGTAGATACTCGGCGTACGAGGGGTCGTCCAATGATGGGGGAATTGGTTAAGCTGTTCCCGCGCATACTCTCAAAAATGCGTCCTATAGAACACCGAGTCACTGGCTACTCCTCGCCTGCGCTCTAGGCTTTGGAGACCATTTTGAACCAAATCTGGCTTTTATGACAAAATAAAAATTACTACTTAGTTTTTAACAATTCCACACAAATAGGGCAATTTAACAGGGGTTCCGTTCATTGTAATTTTAATGCACAGAGGTACGGAACCAGTGATAAAGTCAATATTGAGTATGTAAGTTACTCGGCTAGTTAGGGAGGACATATGTAGCTTATGTTAAGAGAACGTGCACTTAGCTTGGCATCATAAAGTCTGCTTAGTATGCAAAACTACAGCTTGAACATACTTTAGATGGAATTTTTGGGGAAAGAGGAAGCTTCTACCTGAGATATTAGGGTAAGCACCCTAACTTAGTTTAGTTTTAATTTAGTTTCTCCTGTTACCAAATTCATTTATTTTTGTTAGTCTTTTTGCATAGGATTCTGTAAAATCTCCCATTGGGAGAGGACACTGGCTCTTGTAACGCACGTATATCACCTAGCACAGGAGTTAGGGCTTCAGACTTTTTCTGTACCAGTTTTTATGTAATAAAGATTATTATTATTATTAACTGCGTGCGTTTACATTCAGAATTGAGCTTTGAAGTATTACTAATCCATTGCTTGGTAAATTTATATAATTTATCTACTCAACAACAAAATGAACCTGGCTCAACTGTCAAAATGAAATCTATTGTGATTGCCATTGGGATATGTGTTAAGAAATTCTCCTGTGATTTTATATATTTTTTTATATCTTCACCTCAATGCATTTCTTTTCCGGACTTTTTTCCTTTGCTTGACCGCAACCCCGCCTAATGGTAAGCAGCAGTACAATCATTGATGGTAAAGTGCGCTAGTTTATTAAACCTCACTCAAAAAACTTTGTGAATAGGAAGGAAGACGGCAGTTGAGCGAGGTGATTCAATGTTATACCCAACAACACTACCAACGATACTGTGCCAGAGGCAGATTGATCTGAAGACCCTCCACGACCAAACTTCCGACACAACAATAATTGATGCATCGCACCCGGCATACATCGCAACACAACTGCTCAGACCCATCCTACGTACGGCTTCACCAGACATCATGCCGGAACATGATGAATCGCTTGGCAGCAAGACTATGTCTGGTGGGTGGTAACTTCTGCCGGAAGCCGTTGTTATGGCCTACCACCGAGCCATTTTCCAGACTTCTATCATTCTTCCTATATTTTATTATAACTATATCAGGGTCGATTTCCAGTCCAAACGGATACAGCAGAGTTTTTTTGCTGTCCTTTATTTTTCATGGAGCAGCTCCCTATCTAACTGGTTAACACGAGACCCCTTTTTTAGTGTGAATGAGAAATCATCAAATGACCTCTCCAGCTCTGGGCGGAGCGAAAGGGTGTGTCAGATTTTTGCTGACTAAAACACACCCGTGTTCCTTGACTTGCCTGTGCGCCAGGGACCACAGTATCTCTTTCGAACAACAGATTTCAAATGAGATGTCAGATTTTTTGGGCTTCTAATACTTACTCGTCAGCAGAAACATTCTGTAACAGTAACTTCGGTGTTTCCGCCGGACTACAATTTAAGCGTCTTCAAGGCTAGAGTGAATAAGCTCTTAACAAACTAGCGCGATTTAACATCAGTGATTGCATCACTGCTTGCCATTAGGCGGGATTGCGGTCAAGCATTAGTTTATAATTATATAAAAAAAATTACGTGTTATCAATGCGGTTATTGGTATTTCCTCGTTCCATAATTAAAAAAAAATATATATATATATATTTATTTAATCATTTATATACACACATTTGTATATAAACATAAGAAAAAAACAGAACAGAAAAATGATACAGAGGTAATGCTTATTTCATAAAAAAATTCTTGCAGTATAATTATCTAAAATGTGGAAGTATGTGTTAAATACCCCGATGGTATTTAGGGAGGTTGACCTGTTGGTACACTAGTGAGGGTTGTAAATAAAACCACTGTGTACTGATCTGACTTGATTGCTCTCGATAGCTCTGTCTCTTTCTTTCGATCTCTCTCTCTTTTATTAAAAAAAAAAAACTTAACTTATATAGTACACACGGTAACGAAACCATAGCGACTTCTAAATCTACGCCAACGCCATCTATCGAGCACGCCGACAACTTTATAAGAAATTATGTCTTTAACATACCGCCCACCAAGGACATAACTGACGGAATGTCCTTTTAAACTGAACTAGAGTGACACATTGCTATAACAAGTTGAACTAAACGGTTGTAAGACATAATTTGAACTAAGATTTACGAGCTATGGTTCGTATACTAACTAAAATATTCAATACATAAAGGCTACTGAAAATGTTACTATAACTTAAATCTAAACATGCATTATTCTAGATTATACCGTAAATGTATACTTAAACATAACATAAAAATTGTAAACAGTGTAAAAAAAAACTTAAAATAAGTGTATAATTTCATTTTTCACAGTTGATCTAAAGTTTACATGCATAAAATGGTGAAATAAGTTGGTTTTCATAAAATATTAAGTGTAAAATTCATGGTTGTATAAAATCTGTCTTGTAAATAATAAATACAGTACATTTTTATTCAACTACTGATAAAATACATATTTTGGATGTTGGCCTTTTGATTGTTGAGGATTTGGTGCGTAACGTGACTACAAGGGTAATATTGTCATCCCCTGGATGTTTTTGTACTATCCTACCCATTAACCAACGACTGGGCGGCAAGTCGTCTTCTTTGACTAACACAATGTCTCCAATTTTTGGCTCAGCAACTTGGGAAGACCATTTGTAACGATTCGTCATAGTAACGAGATATTCGTGAGACCAACGTCTCCAAAATGACTGAAGCATTCGTTGAATAAACTGCCAGCGTGATAAATAATTAATATTCGAATCTTCGTACTTGTTATCTGGTACATTTACTAAGGGCTCTCCTATGAGAAAGTGTCCAGGCGTTAAAGGTAACGGTTCACCAGGATCATCAACCTTAATTGTGCTCATAGGTCGCGAATTCAAACACGCTTCTACTTGACTGAGGAGTGTCGTTAGTTCTTCAAATGTAAGTGTCGCTTCACCGATCACGCGTTTTAAATGGAACTTTGTGGACTTCACTCCTGCCTCCCAAAGTCCGCCAAAGTTGGGACTATGAGGAGGAATGAAATGCCACTCCGTGCCATTTGCTTCGAGATGTTCGGCTATGGACGATTGGATAGCTGTCAACTGCTTTAATTCCCTGGCGGCACCTACAAACGTGGTGCCATTGTCACTCCACAGTTTGGCACAATGACCTCGTCTTGAGACAAAACGTCTAAACGCAGCTAAAAAGGATTGAGTGCTCATGTCACTCACTGCTTCTAAATGCAAAGCACGAGTGACCATGCATACAAACAGACATATATAGCCTTTGTATGAACGGTGGCCACGACCCTTTGTTGTCCTTACATTAATTGGACCAGCATAATCAACCCCACTATGTAAAAATGGTCGAGCTGGGGTACATCGAACAGCTGGTAGTGAACCCATTAATTGATTTTTAGTACTAGCTCTTTGCCTGGCACATGTCACACACTTGATGACATGGTGTTTGACCACATTTCTAACCCCTATTATCCAATAGGCTGTCCTCAAATAATTTATCATTAGCTGTGGACCCCCGTGAAGTGTTTTACAGTGTGCGTCAGCTATGATTAACCGAGTTAAATGACTGGAGTGAAGCAGGACTATCGGATGTTTCATTTGTTCGCTTAGCTCTGATTTCTCCAGTCTACCTCTTACTCTCATGATGCCCTTATCGTCGAGATAGGGGCAAAGTGATTTTATTGAACTTTTTTTTGAGTGTGTATATCCTTTGTCCTTGAGTTCCTTATATTCTGTAGTAAATTGTTCTTCCTGAGTTTTCTTAATACAACATTCAAGCGCAGCGTCTAATTCTGGTTTTTGTAGATACCCTTTCCTGTATGGTTTGTTCTCCTTTAAAAATCTTCGGCAGTATGCAATGACCCTAACCAATCTTCGTAATTGAGAAAATTTATTAAAGAAGGAACAGTTTGGAATGACCGCTACATGTACCTTTGCTGACTCTTCTAAATCTATATTGCAATCATTATTTGGCCTATTATAAATAACATTTCTTGATTTAAGAAAAGATGGTCCAGAAAACCATAAATCGTTTTCTAGCAGGGAACTGGGAAGTATACCTCTGGAGGCACAGTCTGCTGGATTGTCCTTAGTGGAGACGTGAAACCATTGCGACGCTTTCATCGAAGTCAATATTTCAGATGTCCTATTGGCCACAAACGTCTTCCATTTACTTGGGTGGCTATTTATCCAGGCCAACACTACAGTGGAATCCGTATACGCCTTGACCTTCTCTGCGGAGATATTCAAGACCTCAGATGTTTGCGTTAGTATCTGTGATAGCATGACTGCACCGCAAAGCTCTAACCGCGGAATACTTATCTGCTTTACTGGTGCGACCCTGGTCTTAGCAACCAGTAACGATACATGAACATTATTATCTGCGTCTACAATTCGCAAGTAAACCGCAGCTGAGTACGCTGTTTTAGAGGCATCACTAAAACCGTGAAGTTCCAGACAGTCGTTCGACTTGGTGCCAAGCCAACGAGGAATCCGAATCTTGGTGAGTAATACCAATTCCTCACGATATGATTCCCATTCATTCTTTAACTCATTGGTAATCTCCTCATCCCAACCAATACCTGCAAGCCACAACTTCTGGATAAACACTTTCGCTAATACCACACTCGGGGCTAACCAGCCTAATGGATCAAAAAGACGTGCTATTACAGAAGTAATAGATCTTTTAGTTACTGGGGCGGTCGTCGGCGGAGGGAGATTCACCGTGTACTGGAAGGTGTCTGCGTTGCGGTTCCAGGTAAGTCCTAGAATTTTAATAGTACTATCTAATTTTATTTCTACTTCCTTTTCCTTGTGTTCTGGTTTCCTTGATTTATTGTACTCTATTGCTTGTTTTGAGTCCTGTATGATTTTGTGCTTAGTTGTGTTGTCCTTATTTATGTTGTCCTTTATCTTGATTTGATCTATTTGTCCTTTCAATGTATTATTTTCTATTTCTTGTATTTTGTCTACTATTTCTTGATTATTACTGTTCCATTTTTGGAGCGTGAATCCACCCTTTCTTAATAATGCTGTCATTTGCCTATAGATTTCCAGACCTGCTTCTATGCTATTACAACCGGTCATCAAATCGTCCATATAGAAGCAGTTCAGGACCATTCCGGCAGCCAGATTATAATTTTTACCTTTATCGTGGGCGATTTGATGTAGGGTTCTAACTGCTAGGTATGGTGCAGATGCCGTACCAAAGGTCACAGTCATCAGCTCGTAGTCCTTGATTTCAGTCTCAGGACTGTCTCGCCATAATATGCGCTGAAACATAGCGTCTTCTTCAAAAATCCTGACCTGACGATACATTTTGACGATGTCCGCTACTATTGCTATGGGATGAAGTCTCCACCTTAATACTGTGTGCCTTAAATCGGACTGCAATGTAAGTCCCACCATCAACGTGTCATTGAGTGAGACTCCATTATTGTTTTTCTCGGACGCGTTGAAGACAACGCGTATCTTCGAGGTAATTTTGTCTTCCCGGATCACAGCATGGTGAGGTAAGTATACCGCCACATCCTTTTTTTTATCATTTTTGTTTATTTCCCTCATGTGTCCTAATTGTAAATATTCTTCTATTACTTGTTTGTACTTTTCTTTTAGATCGGTATTTCTTTCTAGCCTTTTTTCTAATGACTTATATCTTTTTTCAACGATAGCACAAGATCCTCCACCTTTACAAGAAGGATTTTCCTCGCGGAAAAGTAGTCTCACTAATGTCATTTATGGATCTTTGACCGATGTTACTGATGGTCATCTAATAACGGGTTTTTGGAGGTCAGATTAGATTATCTACCAATCCACACTGGGACTGCGTGGTGTATTATGGCCCACTCCCTCTTACCAAGAGGCCTGTGACCCAGGAGTGAGAACATTATATATGCTGATTATATTATATATATATTTTTTTTAATAATTATAAACTAACGCTTGACCGCAATCCCGCCTGATGGTAAGCAGTGATGCGATCGTTGATGGTAAAGCGCGCTAGTTTATTAAGCGAGCCTATTCACTCAGAAAAACTGAGCGAATAAGAAGAAAGACGGCAGTTGAGCGAGGTGATGCAATGTTAAACCCAACAACACGACCAACGATGCTGCGCCAAAGGGAGATTGATCTGAAGACCCTCCACGACCAAACTCCCAACACAACAACATTAGGCGCATCGTACCCGGCACACATCGCAACACAACTGCTCATACCCGTCCTCCGTACGGCTTCACCAGACATCATGCCGGAACACGACAAATCGCTTGGCGGCTTTGTCTGGTGGGTGGTAACTTCTGCCGGCGACCGATGTTATGGCCTACCTATACTTAATATACATATAATGCTGAAGAGTTTGTTTGTTTGAACGCGCTAATCTGGTGAACTATGATACTTTTTGCTATGGATAGCCTATTAATCCAGGAAAGCTCTAGGCTATATAACATCACGCTATGATCAATAGGAGCGGAGCATATAAAAAAAAAATCAAATATTAATCCTTATCCAAATAAATTAATAGTATTTAATTTTGAACAAAATTGTCCTTGACATCACTTAATTTCGATTAACTTCTTCCAAGATATTACAATTTTAAAATAACTCTTTTGGAGTTGGAATAAAATGTTCAAAGAACTAACTTCACGCGAAAAAATATCATACTTATCTAGGAGACTCAATTTGCTTAATCAAATATATGGTATGGAACAAATTTTTTCCACAAAAAGCTGAACATTTGTCAATCCTGTTGAACTTCATGGTTAAAATTCAAAACACTTTGAAAGCGCTTGTCTATATTCCCAGTTCGAGCTTCACTTTAATTAATCCTTTCCCTAATTCCATTACATTACAAAAACTCTTTAAAAAAATTTTTAATTTGCTATTTCCGAGCGGCCCAGTCAATATTGCTCTGCTGCTAGATAGGGCTTGCTCTCACTGCGCTCACAAGTGCTGTACAAGCAACGCCGGAACGCAAACATTAGCTTATGATGCTGCATGCGCTAAATGTGTGTAAATTGCTGGGCTTTTGTTATTTCACCTTTGTTTAGCTGTAGCGTAAGCAGCTATAGAGCCGAGGATTTCTTTTTTGTGCGAGTTTTTTCATTGTTTGGGTTGCAAACATAATGATTCATTATTTAACTAATATTATTTGTGGATGGCAACTCTGTTTTGCAAAGGGTCGCAGCATAATGCTGAGCGACGGCCGTTTCCGATCCACACAGATCAAAATCAAAATCAAAAGTAATTTATTCAAATTAGGCTAAGAATCAGCACTGAGGATGTAACGGATGTTCCCTCAATTATTTCTTATTTTGTTTTTGTGTTCTTGTATTTATTTTTTGCGTCTTGTCTACCGCAAATTGTCGACAAAATTGGTGCAGTGGCTGAGCGATCGACTGCTGCGCCGTGTGTCTTGGGTTCGGTTCCCGCACGGAACACATATTTCTATGGCCTACAATTAGTTGTTCCGGGTCTGATTGTTTGTACATGTGAGTTTATATGTTTGTAAACGCACCTACGATACAGGAGAAATTCATAGTGTGGGGCAACGTTAAATATATATATATATAAAGGGTGTTTCTGACATCGACGCACAAACGAGTACCATAAATCCAGTACATGATTGTGAACTTTCAGGAACAGGTGGAATTTTTCGTCGGTTTATTCCTGATTAAAAAAAAATAATATGCGGTTTTTTTCACTTTAAACCATTCAAATTTGTTAAACTTTTCTAACCCCATAAGATTGTAAAGTAAAAAATAATTAATTCGCTAATTACGCAATGTCAACAAAACTATCCTATCAGCTGATTTAATAGAGTTCACATCAGGGGTCAACGTCATACCCACACACCGCGCGGCGGCTCGCTTGCAACGTTCAAAGGCCGAGCTGACACATTTTTTTAAACACTGTAGGCCTAGTATGAGTTTTCATTACGAAACTCGTTCGACGATATCGAGCGCGTTTGACTCAGCGATTGGCCCGCTTCAAGGTCGTAAGAACTCTCAATCAATGAGAGCGCCAAATGCGCTCGATACCAACGATCGAGTTTCGTATTGAAAACTCATACTAGGCCTACTGTTATTTCTGTAACCGCTCATTAACGATATAAATGACTACCATAATTTTATTAGTGGCATGCGGTGTAGCCTTCTCACAAAGTTTGCGTTACGATGTCAGATACACACTGTATATATCTATATACGTACGTATTTTCTTTCCTGTTTTCTTCCTGTCCATAATTGACTTATTGAAAAAGGGTGGTATAAAGCTGCACCCTAATTGCGTAACAGACTATTACTATCAATATCAATTATTTTGAAGCATATTACTAACCCATTGCTCCATATAAAAAAAAAATATGCCCAACAGCGTAAATACTGCAATGAATAAATAAATAAATACGGATAAATCACACAGATTGAGCTAGCCCCAAAGTAAGTTCCAGACTTGTGTTATGGGATACTAACTCAACGATACTATATTTTATAATAGATACATATATAGATAAACATCCAAGACCCAGGCCAATCAGGAAAAGATCGTTTTCTATCATGACCTGGCCGGGGATCGAACCCGGGGCCTCCACGTCGTAGGCAGGCGTGTTGACCGCTGCGCCACGGGATGAATGTTGTTGAACAGTCAAAAGAAATCCCATTACAACTGATTGTGTGTTATGCAATTATTACTATGGTACTGTTTTGAATACCAATAAACAGAAGGTTAATTCTCGTTAATTCTTCTTCTTCTTCTTCTTCAGCCTATAGAGGTCCACTTCTGGACAAATGCCTCCCCCAAGGCTTTCCACAATGACCGGTCTTGTGCTGCCCACATCCATCGGCTTCCCGCGACCTTCACCAGGTCATCAGTCCACCTTGTTGGGGGCCTCACTACGCTGTATCTTCCGGCACGTGGCTGCCACTCCACATCTTACTGTCCCATCGGCCATAGGTTCTACGAGCCATATGCCCCCCCCCCCCCCCCCACTGCCATTTAATTTTAGCGACTCGAAGAGTTATGTCAGTGACTTTGGTTCATCTGCGGATCTCCCCATTTCTGATTCGATCGCGCAGAGAAACTCCGAGCATAGCTCTTTCCATCGTCCTTTGTGTGACTCTGAGCCTTGAAAAACTAATGTCAAAAACTTCCTGAAAATGGAGGGTAATTAGACATATGTGTTTCTGATAGATTGAAACTGAAATTAGACTGTCAACATTCTTAAAATAAAATGAATGTCCCCGCAGTCTCCAGATCAATCTCCCTCTGAAACAGCATCGCTGGTCGTATTATTGGGTTTAACATTGCATCACCTCGCTCAACTGCCGTCCTAATTCCCAATCACTCAGTTTTTTTTTTGGGTGAATAGGCTCTTAATAAACTAGGGCGCTTTACCATCAACGATTGCATCATCTGGATTGTGGTCAAGCACTAGTTTTTAATAGGTAATAAAAATTTTAAAAAATCTATCACCTTTTTGTCTTTGTTACTATATTGTCTTGACTAGCTGGCATATGGTAATAATTCCATATTATGTTGTGTTAATTACTATAGATAGTATTGTGCTATAAAGTCATGTGTTTTTTAAATGAACAGACAGCTGTGTTGCTGGGAAGTTTGTTCCGCCACTTCTTCTTTCCAGCGAAAGCACTAGGAAGTGATGAAAAGCGGGCGTTTTGGGGGACAGTCTTTTGTAATAATGACGTTCAAAAAGGGTTGATTCTCAGCCTAATTTGAATAAATGACTTTTAATTTGATTTGACCTGATAGTAATTAATAAGTTGTTATTGTGTAAGGCATACTAGTTTATTTCACCAAGCTTCGCCCGCGTGTTTGTTGGAAATTATCCCACAGGAAAGCACTACCGGTATAATAATATATGTGTGTTAATCTGAGTTATTCACTATCTCATTATCTGCCCGCCTTTCCCAATTAAGTTGGGAAAAAGCCTCTAAAAGTTTTCTTGCCCTTCTCCCAGTTTATTTGTGGTCGGCGCAATATGTCTTGTCCTTTACATACTTCTTTATTAGACTCGTGCCTTTAGGCTACGCAACAATAGACGCACGGGGCGATATATAGAAAGAAAGAAAGAAAGACGATTATTTGCGGTAAACACGACGTAAAAGTTAACAAAAACAAAAAAAGAATAGTTGAGGGTACATGCGTCACATCCACGCCAAACGGCTGTCGCTCAGCATTATGCTGCGACCGTATGCAAAACAGTGCCCAGCGCTGGTCTTCAGCGATAGCCGGCGTCGACGTAAAGACGTCATCTGATGCAACAAACAATTACAAGTGACACCGAACCGGTAGTGCAATAAAAATAAAACTGTAATAATAACAAAAAAAAGTAAATCTAAATGGTGAGAGGTTTTGATATACTTAACATATTTTTTATTATTTTTATTAATTAAGTTTTGGAAAAAATCAAATGATTGACAGGCTGATTTTACCCACAAAAACGTTGATCAAAAGACGTTTCGTATTCCGTTGTCTTCTTTTTCAAAACATGACAGGTCTCAATTGTTTTTATATCAGGGAAAAGTATAGCTATGCTTCTATTATTTTTATAACCTTTCGCCCTATTTTGTATTTTTAGGCAAATTAATTCCCTCTAGAACCGACTGCGTTGTTGTTTTTATTGGTATTCTGTTATGGATAAATGTCCATAATATGGAAATGAAGACCAAAGAAATGTTGATTACGCTGTGTTTATAATTATGGCGGCAACGTGCCTTACCACGAAAGATTGTAAACAAGATTCAAGTGGACTATATTTGGTTTAGCAATATATTAGAAATTATAAGTAAATATGTGATAGAATCATGCTTTCGGAGTATACTTCTCCAATTTAGATGCTAAAGGCGGCAAACCATTTACCTCGCCATTAACCTTCAGATGCGTAGTTCGTAGACCACCAGACCAGATCAGGAGAAGGCGCACGTCGACACAATTCATTTCCAGACTCCCTAACTTTATTTATTTAAGAATTTGAGGCCTAAACCCCAGGGGGTTACTTTAAATACTTAAAACTAATTAAATTTTGTGACCGTTAAAAGATCGTGGCCATGACTAGCTAGCTTGCGAGATCGAAGGGAAGTGATTCGTCACGTCGTGCGGTGCCTACTATGGTACGTGGTACTATGCCTTCGTTCCGTTTTCTTTAAGTTTTTGTCAGCGCTCACCGCCGATAAACACAAAAATATAGGAGATATTCAACAATAATGATAACTCCTACACATTACCAGATATAGTGCTAACCCCATATAGTTAGTATCTGTAGCCTTTTCCCAACTTTTGGGGGTCGGCTTCGAGTGCAACCGGATTCAGATGAATACCAATAATTTACATGGAGTGACAGCTTATCCAACCTGAGCATCCGCCTGACGCTGGTCCTCAACGGGCACGGATGTTTCGGGAGGTTCCTGTTCCAGATATGGCGGGAGGAAACGCCAGGGTATCACCATTGTGTGGATCGCTCTGAGGACACGGTGGAGGTCTGCCCGACTTGGGTAGAGCACCGCCGTGTCCTCGTGGCGCCGATTTTTTGCTTTCACGATGGTGATTTTCATGTACTGCATCGTCCGGGTGACAGAGGGAACTTCTACCGGCTAAAACTATCTCGATATTTCACCTCTATCTATGGTAGGGGTGCGGTATTCATTTAAGCATTCACCAGTCCCCAGTCAGGATTTGAATCGGTGTCCTTTAGCTGATCTTACCACCGTGCGGCTATTCGGGAGACAATAATAGGGTGGCATTATTTGAATGTGTTATATACGGAGAGTAACTGTGAGTAAGGACGGTGACATGCGTCAATCAAACAAGCTAGTCTGTTGCACACTGTTTAATATAATAAGAACTACCGGCTAGCGGGCAGGGGCGGGGCGCAGCCCGCTTACCTACTTAACATACGTAACATCCCTCCCCCTTAAGCTAGGCTATACTCTTATCCTAATTGTCTAAGTTTACTCTTAATCCTACTCTTAATCTATGGCTGTACCGTTTGTTCATCTTCATCTCCTTCGTCACCACTGACGGTTTGAGTCGCAGTTGAGAAGATAGGACTGATTTCCCGCCGCCTGTTTGTTACCGTAACGCGTGGTGGTGTCGCCGGAGTTCCCTGTTCTGGATCGGTTACCGACTCTCCTCTCTCTCCTGGCTGCGTGACGGCCTCAGGGTGATTGCGGATGTGCGACGCTAAGTCGGGTACTACGTCTGGGTCCCAGTCCTGGTCGACCTCTGTTGGTGATGGTTGTCTTGATCTTATTTGGTCAATGTGCCTCGTGACCTCGCATCTTAATTGTGGCACATATACATTATACATTGTTTTGCCAATCTTTTTTTTTATTATTCCTTTTATCCAACTGTTTTTTTTTATTATTTGTGTTATTTGTTATCCAAATGTTTTCGTTTTCATTGAAGTCTTTTCTGTGTCTTCCACGGTAGTACTTAGCCTGTAAGGACTGATTGCGTGCGACGGTCTGAGTTAGGTCCGTGGGCGACGGTGACAACGTGGCCGGATTCAAAAGATCAAGGCGCGCGCGCAATGTACGACCGAACACTATCTCCGCGGGTGTTTTGTCAGTGGTGCTATTTTTAGAGTTCCTGTAATCGAATAAAAATTTTGCAATTTTCCCTTGAATATTTTTTTTATTACAACCCTCCAAAATTATAGCCTTTAGCCCCTTTTTAACGATTTTTACGAAACTTTCGGCTTGTCCATTACTAGCCGGATGATATACAGGAGATAAGACATGCTTGATACCGTTGAGCTTACAAAAATCTCTAAATTCCAACGAAGTAAAAGATGTACCGTTGTCACTCACCAACGTGTGTGGAATCCCAAACCGCGACATGAAATCATTAAGTTTACTTATAACTGCCCTTGAATTATAAGTTGTGGTCATTTCATAACATTCCACCCATTTGCTATACGCGTCTACAACAACTAAAAACATATAATCGTGGAACGGGCCCAAGAAATCTATATGAATTCGATAAAAAGGATGCGGCGGTAGTGGCCAAGGCGCGAGAGGAGCGTGCGGGGGTGCGGGGCGCAGCGCACAGCACACGTCGCAAGCCCCCGCCAACCTTTCAAGCGCTGCGTCCACGCCAGGGAACCACAGCCGCTTGCGAGCCTCCGCCTTCATCTTAACTATCCCGAAATGAGAACTATGTAACTCCCTACACACCTTTCCTTGCAAAATTGAGGGAATAACGACTTTATGTCCACGCATTAAGATGTCCCTTTCGTAAGATAACTGTGTACGACAATTAAAAAATGGTTTTAAGCTTGCGTCATTGACTTTCCTAGGCCAGCCATTTAAAATATATTGCTTAATTGTGGTCAGCTGAGTGTCGCGAGCCGTCTCGCGACGCAAATCATTTAGTGTCACAGGTAGATCGCCTTCCACTACAAAGTTGACGTAGGTCGCGCGGTCCTCGCAGTCCGCGAGTTCGTCCGTCGCCTCTCCTCTCTCTCTCGCTGACCCGTTCACTTCCACGCTACCCTCATTCGCCCGAGATAAATAGTCCGCGTTGTTAAGCTTGCTGCTTATGTACTCAATGGTATAGTTATATGCTCCTAGAAATATCGCATATCTCTGTAGGCGGTTGGCGGATACTTCAGGTATACCTTTGTGGGGCCCGAATATAGCTAGCAAGGGTTTATGGTCTGTTCTTAGTACGAATGGCTCGGACCTACCATATAGGTACTGATGATAACGCCTCACCCCAAATACAATCGCTGTTGCTTCCTTTTGTATTTGTGCGTAATTTTTTTCCGCTACGGACAGCGTGCGGGAAGCGTACGATATTGGCCTTTCTAATCCCTCAGTACCTATTTGTGATAATACTGCTCCCAACCCCGTTGGTGACGCGTCCACTGTTAATATTAACTTAGCATTGGGGTCGAAATGAGCTAATGTCTTATCGGATGCTAGTATTTTCTTTATTTGGTTAAACGCGTCATGATGCTTACGGGTCCATTCCCACTTTGTATTTTTCTATACAAATATTATAAAGAGGAAAGGTTTGATTTTTTGTTTGTTTGTTTGTTTGTATGAATTGAATAGGCTCCGAAACTACTTGGCAGATTTGAAAAATTCTTTCACTGTTGGAAAGCTACATCATTCCTGAGTGACATAGGCTATATTTCATTTAAAAAAAAAATAGGCATCCTTACTAAAATTACGATAACGTAATCCAAGGTGTGAAAAAAATATCAAAAAACTACCTTACATCGCGTGCGCTGCGAAAACTATTGATGATAGAACAAAATGATATACTACATTTTTTTAGAACACACCATTATCTACAAGAAATCAGCGGCAGCATATCTCTAACTATTACAGTCATGTCACAATAAGCGTTTTTTTTATTGAAAAAAAGAAATTAAAATACCACCGCTACAAAAAGCTCTTTATTTGTACCTTGGTATTAACCCTTAACAAAATAAATGATGTATTATTTAAGACTGCTTCAATATCTTTATATAACTATGAATTATTCGATTCTGACAATCCATTCAAAAGATATCACGAGTTAAAAAAAAATTAAAAAATAAACTGTATTCGGCTAGCTATGCGTTGTAGGCGTCACTCGGGCAGGGGTACGGGAGGGGGGTTAAGATCACGAAATAAACTTGAGCCGCGCGGTCGGCTCCCTATGTGATGGACGTGTGCGGAATTTACGCTTGATAATAATTCGTTTAGTAAGTAACTAAACCGATTTAAAAAGTTCTTTTCAGAACTAAACCCATTTATATAAAATATTGTTCACTTAGTTATTAACCTAATAAATTACTTGAATATTTTTCATGATTTTCAATTTAATTTTAATAAATAGTAGATAGTTGTGTACGTTGTAATATAGTAGCATATATAGCTTACAGTTATGCTAATTTAGTTCAAAGGCATTTTTTCTTTTGTCATTTTGAAATGCCTAAAAGATCAAGATCTCAACTTTCTGGAAATAGTTCCCAGGCCAGGGCATCAAAAATACGTCGAAGTGAAGAATCTTCATCAGAAACTGAAAATCGTCTTTCAATTCATTTCCATTCCATTCCATTCAATTCCAAGGCCAAACCTTCGAATTAGTTGGGATCGATCTGCGAAAGAAATGTTTTACTCATGGTCAACTACATGTTGGTCAATCGCGAGTCGGAGCCCCTGAAAATCAATTTATTTTGCTGCCACAAAATAAAACAACATCAAATATTGTTAACAGAGAAGCTCTAACAAAATAAATGTATTTTCTTTTAGGGTTATGACCTCAATAATTGAAAAAAAAAAAACAAAAAATTAAAAATTATATAAAAAAAAGAAAAAAAAAAACAAAAATATACAAAAAAAAACACATAAATACAAAAAAAACATTAAATAATATCTGAATTTAATTATTCTTATTTTTTTTTTTTATTTACTCTTTTTTAGGAGCTCGACGCAAAAAGGGATGAATATGTGTCATATTATTATTATTTCCTTATTATTATTATTATTATTAATGTGTTAAAATTAACAAATCCAAATGTAATGTTTAATGCCCGTGCGAAGCCGGGACGGGCCGCTATCCATATTAATACTACAAATGCGAAAGTAACCCTGTCTGTCTGTCTGTTACGCTTTCACGTCTAAACCACTGAACTGATTTTATTGAGATTTGGTACAAAGATAGAGTTAACCTTGAGAAATAACATAGGTTTTGAAGAGTTCCATTGGAAACGCGATAAATCCGAACTCCACGCGGGCGAAGCCGCGGGCGGAAAGCTAGTATTTAATAAATTATATAATGGAGTAAGCACTGATGACGCGTCAGGCACGAAGTTCCGATAATAATTTGTTAGACCTAGAAACGACTGTAACTGTAACACGTTTTCTGGTTTAGGAGCTTGTAAAATAGCTTTGACTTTCTCTGGCGACTTCCTAACTCCGTGTTTATCTATGATGTGGCCTAGGTTAGAAATTTCGTCTTTATAAAATTCACATTTCTTTAGCTGTACCGTTAATTCAGCATCGTTTAAACGTTGCAAAACCATTATGAGCCTCTGTCTATGCTGATCTTTACTTGCACCCGTTATTAAGATATCATCTAATAAAAATATGACTCCGTCAATACCCGATAGTAAGCATTCCATTGCCCGCTGAAAAATGGCGGGTGCACTGGTTAACCCAAATACTAATCGAGTAAATTTAAAAAGGCCGCAATGCGTATTAATGCAGGTAAGCATTTGTGATTCTTCATTTAAAATGAATTGGTTATATGCCATTGACAAATGGATTTTACTGAAATGTACGCCTCCGTGTAACTTGGCCAATAAATCGTTTACCGTCGGCAATGGATACTGGTCGACAATTAATTGTTTATTGATTGTTACTGAGTAATCCGCACATAACCTGATGCTACCGTCTTTTTTCAAAACTGGCACGACTGGTGACGCGTATTCTGAATGTTCCACGGGTTTTAGAATGCCTAGTGACAATAATCGGTCGAGCTCCTTGTCTATTCGTTCTTTTAGCGCATATGGTACCGGTCTTGCTTTACAGTAAATTGGTTTTGCGTCTGATTTTAAATGTAAACCTATTTTATGTTTGTTAAACGAACCTAGCTTGCCTGAGAAAACCTTAGGGAACATGTTAAGGAGTTGCTTGTCTATATTCGCATGGTTGGTCACGGTGTGTACATGTACCGGCGCCAGCTCCAGGTTAAACTCACGAATAAAGTCGCGACCCAGCAGCGGCGGGCCGCCTGCGCGCACTACGTATACCTTAATATTATGCGTTCTACCCAGATATGATACCGGCAAGTAAACAATTCCGATCGTTTCTATGTTTTCACCTGTATACCCGAATAACTTTTTGTTGGTGACTGACAACGGCAATCCCTTAAAATTCGAGTTATAGGTTTCCTCTGAGATGACGCTCACTGCTGACCCGCTATCTATCTCGAACTCTAAAGTTAGACCACTGATTGATACACGCTCTGTCATCGGTTTCCCTTTCACGCACCTAATGTTATAAAAACACTCACTGTCGTCGCCTCCGTCGTCTACGGAACCTACCTGTACCACTTTTACTTTACCCTCACACATTTTTCGCAAATGACCCTTATTACCACACTTTTTGCACTTATAGTTTTTATAACGACACTGGTTTGCTTTGTGATTAGTGAACCCACATACACTGCACCTTTCCCTTTTGGTTACGTTGAAGACGCCATCGAGTCCCGCTGCGCCGTTGCCGCTAGTGCCTGACGCCGGCGCTGCCAGCGACGATGCATCGCGCGCACAGCGCATGTTTTCCGCCAAATCGATGGCCTTTGCGAGGGTCAGTTCCCGCTGATCCTGCATGAAAAGTTTGTCTCGCTCTCGTCCTGCCGCCATGCCCATGATGAATTTGTCCAGCAGGGCCTCCTCCAAATTCTTGAATGCACAGTGCGTCGCTAATCCTCTTAACCTGGCCGCCCATTGAGTATGCATTTCTCCTGGTCGTTGTGTTGCTGCATAGAAGATTGACTTCTCTGCAAACCCGAACCTTTTTGGTGTGAAGTGCTCGTCGAGAAGTTTTACTATCACCTCGTAGCCTATTTCTTCCACCTTGTTGGGTAACGCCAGATCAGTAGCTAGCTTGAACGTCGATTCGCATAATGACGTCAACAATATCGCTCTTCGCTTGATCGTTGCTTTGTCCGTTGAGTCAGTTATGTCGTTAGCGATAAACCATTGATTTAATCGCAACTTGTAACTATTCCACTCTTGCGACTGGTGATCGAATGTGGAAAGAACTCCATAAGTTGCTCCCGTAGACATTTTGATAATATGGGTTCGCTCGTCGCCACGTGTTATATACGGAGAGTAACTGTGAGTAAGGACGGTGACATGCGTCAATCAAACAAGCTAGTCTGTTGCACACTGTTTAATATAATAAGAACTACCGGCTAGCGGGCAGGGGCGGGGCGCAGCCCGCTTACCTACTTAACATACGTAACAGAATGTTATACAGAACTTAACAGAGTATCTTTTATTCACTCACTAGCTTTAGCTTTTTAGATTACCCTCGGGAATATTTGTCTTTTTTCAACAAAAGGTAGCCTATGTTCTTTCTAAAGATTGTCTGTGCCAAATTTCATCAAAATCGGTCGAGAGGTTTAAGCGGGAAAGTGTAACAGACAGACAGACAGACAGAGTAACTTTCGCATATTAGTATGGATAATCATCATTACCATCATCTCCGCGTTTAGTCCCGGTTGCATCCGCGGCTTTCGTGTTGGAGCCTGGGATTTTCATCATCATCATCCTTTTTATCGTCCCACTGCTGGGCACAGGTCTCCTCTCATACAGAGAAGGACTGTGCGTAAGCACCACGGATCCTCAATGCGGGTTGGCGATTTCACTTTAAATCCTCAAGATATTTTCCTTCACATTCAAATCAGTCGTTGACGTCCTATATATACCTACTTAAAAAGTACATATAATTTTGAAAATTTTACTTACAATAATTCCAACAAATATAACTTTTTTTGTCAAAATGTGTAAGCACGCAAATTAAATACGCAGGATGTGTTCGTAGAATAAGCCATTATAAATATTGACCGGATCCCAGGTTTATCAAATGTGGCCATTTCATATCAAAAATATTACCCCTGTAATCAATATGGCACTTTAAATATTCTATCTCCATTTATTCAGTGAATATAAATTAAGTGTAGCTGCATATTATGTTGGTCACTATAAGAGCGCGCGCACATTAACGTAACGACACTATATCGCTGCGACAAAATGTAGGCATACTGTGTTTTAGTTGTGCTTTTACTAAATGTCATCATTATCAGCATCATGTCAGCATAAAGTCGGCCATTGCTGGTCATAAGCCTCTCCCAAGCACCACCACATCTGTGACCGTTTCTGTACTTCCCGCATCTAGTAAATTCTTGTGGCTGTCACAAGGGCACCGTGTGTTTTTTTTTTTAAATGAAATGGCAGCTGGGGAGTTTGTTCCGCCACTTCTTCCCAGTGAAAACACTAGGAAGGGACTGTTTTATGTAATATTGACGTTCAAAAAGTGCTGATTCTCAGACCCTTGGTTTAGAAAAAATATCTTTTTTCTTACTCCT
The DNA here is from genome assembly GCA_037179545.1 of Sesamia inferens. Lineage (NCBI taxonomy): Eukaryota > Metazoa > Arthropoda > Insecta > Lepidoptera > Noctuidae > Sesamia > Sesamia inferens. The sequence continues at coordinate 4,705,669 of CM073935.1, read as the reverse complement.
CCGCTATTCTTTTCTGATTAATTTGTTGCGGGACCCAAGACAGTTGAATCGTTTCTCCGGGACTCGTCGAGCTTCATTGCTCGGCGTTTTTCTGGCGGTCGCCACTGTTGATTCTGGCTTTCAGGAGTTGCAGTGGTTGGGAAAAGTGTGGCGGGTTTTGTCCCAAAAAAAAAAAAAAAAGACCCTTGGTTTATTTTTTATTTTTGACCCTGTGTACGGTAAATCTTCCGGTTCGCGGTCGTATTTCCATAACTTTTCGGCCCCCTTGGCCAACTGTTCTGCGAGGAAATGTGCCTTGCCTACTGCCACTTAACGACCAATTGTAAATCGCGTGAAAAGCATGAACTTACATGAAAATGCGACAGTTCGAGCAACAGTCGCTCATTGTGCGGCAAATGTAATAGTGAAAATTTCATAATTATTCACTATGTAATTATTTCAAGCGAAGTTAATTCTTGATAAGCATGTAAACGGCACAGGATGTTGTGTTTTAATATTGGTAATCTGCCTGTATGATGAATTTTAATACTGGAATTATATCCAATTTCCTACCATTTATTATGAGCTTTATTAAACATAAAAGAGGTGGTGACTCGTTCATACCTGCAACTATGAACTTGAATGATCAGGTAGTAAAAACAGGCCCAGACATTGTGAATCTTTTTGCAGAACATTTTGCCTCAATTTACTTGCCCAGCGCAACACCTTCGAATAAGCCTACGTTTAAGTCTCTGTGCTATGGGTACCCACAGCACACATTGTGTTCATTGGCTATCGAAGAGTTGCAGGTGCTTAAAGCGATTAAAAAGCTCGACTCTGCGAAGGGTGCTGGCCCAGATGGGATCCCGCCGGTATTTGTGAAAAGATGCGGCTCTGCGTTAGCTCTGCCTCTGTCCATAATATTTAACCGATCATTAGCAGATGGGACTTTTCCGTCCGAGTGGAAGAAAACTCGCATTGTACCAGTTTTTAAGAAAGGGGAAAACTCTGACGTTAAAAACTATCGCCCTATTTCCATTCTGTCTTGCTTCTCCAAACTATTTGAATCGATTGTCTATCCTGTGATCTTTCGGCTTGTAGACAGTAGCATCTCGGATTCACAGCACGGTTTTAGACGTGGTCGCTCAGTCGTCACTAACTTGGTCCCTTACATTTCCAATGTATCTAATGAAGTTGACTCAGGCAGGCAGGTTGACGCCATCTACACTGACTTTAGCAGTGCTTTCGACCGAGTTAACCATTTCATTCTTTTGAAGAAATTATATGGATTCGGTGTGGACGGCCCACTTTTGAAGTGGTTCGAGTCTTATTTGCAACAGAGACCTCAGTCGGTGTCTGTAGATGGATATGACTCGAAAACTTATTTTGCAGATACCGGTGTGCCCCAGGGATCACATTTGGGACCCCTTCTCTTCTTAATCTTCATTAACGACATAGTGGATAAAATAAGACACTGTAAGGTGTCACTATTTGCCGATGACCTAAAGATGTATAAAACTATAAATTCTGTTGTCGACTCTCGCCAATTGCAAAGTGACCTAGATGCGATCCTACAATGGTGTCGTTGTAACAGTATGCCACTCAACGCAACTAAGTGCTTCCACATTAAATTCACTAGAAAGAAAAAGCAACTTGCTACGGAATACAATCTTGATGGTACGGCACTGGCAGAAGTTAACGAAATCCGAGATCTTGGGGTACTTGTTGACAGTCAACTTAAGTTCACCTCGCACATTAACAAGTCTGTCACAAAGGCGGCTCAAATGCTCGGATTTTTAAAGCGTAACTCGGGCGGATTTAAACATCAGCGCACCAAAATCTTGCTTTACCAAACCTTGGTGCGCAGTCATCTTGAGTTTGCCAGCACTGTATGGAATCCGTATTATGCCGTGCATTCGCAGCGCGTTGAGAGCATACAAAGAGCGTTCACTCGGCATCTATCTTTTAATGCTAGTGGTTTTTCCCACAGAAATCCTTACAAAGAGCGTCTAATTAAGTTTCGTATGCATTCTCTTCGTGAACGGAGACTTTTATCAGGCATGTCCTTCTTTCATAAGATAGTGAGCGGTCAATATCAGTGTGGCTACTTTCTAGAGAACATGTCTTTAAAGATTCCCCGTACCTATCCTCGCGGGACACTCAAATATATTTTTTATACCCCACCTGTAAAATCTAATTTGGGACGGCAAGCACCTCTCCGTAGAATAATTGATGAGTATCATTCCCTAATCACGGTAATACCCGATCTTGATGTGTTCCACGATACGTTGCGTATATTTAGAAACAAAATAATAATGCACCTTAATTCTAATTGTTAATCATTGTTTGTTATAATTTTCTGTTTTATATCTCGACTCATTGTTGCTTGACATTGTATTGACATTTCTTCTTTTTTTTTATATGACTTATTATTTATTAGACATTCTAATTAATATTTCAACAATTATTACTGTATTATTTGTTAAATTTTAAAGTGTATTTTTATTAGGTATTATTTTATTTCGTCTCTATTGTATTATATCTTCGAGCCGATGAACTGACAATGCTATGTACGCCATTATTGTCACATGCATCAGGCCATAAATTGAATAGTGTTAATTATTTTCAATGTTTAATGTTTGTGATGTGGCAGTACTTCTTAAATAAATAAATAAATTATGAGAAAAATGTTGACAAAAATTGTGGTTGGTAAAAGTGGAAGTCTGTTGCCCTTTCAGGCTAAAAAATTTCGAACGGATTTGGATAAAATTTAAATAATAAAATAATTAAAAAAAAAACGTGGAGGCCTAGTGGTTAAAAGGCCATCCTCTCAAGTATGAGTGCGGGTGCATTTATATGCGGGTTCGATTCCAGAGGCAAGTACCAATGTAACTTTTCGAGGTTATATGTACTTTCTAAGTATATCTTGGACACCAATAACTGATTAAAAGGTTAAGGATATCATCTTGAGGAAACCTGGACTTTAAGTCTGGTGGTAATGTGGTGATTACGCTCAATCCTTCTCTGTATGAGAGGAGGCCTGTGCCCAGCAGTGGGACGATAAAAAGGATGATGATGTTGGATAACATTTGGCGCACAAATAGTTTATAATCAGGAACAATAAGCACACAGGTTATTTTTTATTCCGGTATTCCTACGAGATCAGAACTTACGCGGAGTAAACAAAAAGCTTTATCGACTTTTGAAATTAACAAATGTCGAAAGAACATTCACCTACCTAAAAGAAGTTTAGGTGAGTATAGACTACAACATTTTCTGGAGCATCTCTCTGTAATGTGACGTTCTTACGAACGATACAATACAGGCAAAAGCTCAGTTTCCAAAACATTTTTTTTTTAATAATTATAAACTAGCGCTTGACCGCAATCCCGCCTGATGGTAAGCAGTGATGCGATCGTTAATGGTAAAGTGCGCTAGTTTATTAAGAGCCTATTCACTCAGAGAAACTGAGCGAATAGGAAAGAAGACGGCAGTTGAGCGAGGTGATGCAATGTTAAACCCAACAACACGACCAACGATGCTGCGCCAAAGGGAGATTGATCTGAAGACCCTCCACGACCAAACTCCCAACACAACAACATTAGGCGCATCGTACCCGGCACACATCGCAACACAACTGCTCAGACCCGTCCTCCGTACGGCTTCACTAGACATCATGCCGGAACACGACAAATCGCCTGGCGGCAAGGCTTTGTCTGGTGGGTGGTAACTTCTACCGGCGGCCGATGTTATGGACTACCACCGAGAATATTTCCATGTGATGTTACGGGTACTCACAACGAGTGTGCATTTACCAAAATTTCGTTGTACCTTGCGTTTATTCTTTTTGAAATGTCAGACCTACAAGTTTTATATGCGTCACCCCGCAACCACGCATCGCCCGCACTGTGGCTCGACAAAATGATACACCAACAAGCTCGTTACTTTGTAACAAAGAGGCGAGCGTGTTCGACGTTTACTTCGTAAAGTATGATACACTGGGTTAATTTAAATGTCTTCAAGGTTAGAGTGAATAGGATCTTAATAAACTAGCATGCTTTGCCATTAACGATTGCATCACTGCTTACCATCAGGCGGGATTGCGGTCAAGCACTAGTTTATAAAGTATACAAAAAAACTGAAAACTAGTGTTTCCAAGAATTAGCTCCCACTCCGTAACTTTAATACGCTATATCTCAGTAGTTTTTGGTAATTTCGTCAAAATAAAAAATACGGTTCTTAATTTTTTTTTATTATCTATAAGACGGACTAATTATTTTTTGATTTTCATACCTTGGAACCATCCCTATTGTCGACAACAATAAGTAATTATTATGAATATAATTGTAAAAGTAGTCGGAATAATTATGATAAATATAATAATTGTAGCCTCCAATTTTCCCTCTATTTAAGGAGATTTAGTTACGGCCAAGAATTAACCTTTGAAATAACCGAAATATGAACACCCTCTTCGCTAGCCTACCGATATCGGTAACTTAAGTTAGTATTATACCATTTTGCTCAATATCTCAGATGTAGAAAATTGTGTTTGTCATTAGTATCGTTCCAGCAAGCTATTATATTTGGTATTATTTAACAATCGGTCGTTTGCGATAGCGTCAGTAGCAATGCGAAGACTGCTGTCCCAAGATATCTTAAACATGTATATTAATTAACGCACTTCTTAAAAACAGTTTGTTCAGAATAGTTTATTGAATCGGTTTATATCATTTTTAATATAGGTAATTTTATATCCCAAAAATAATTAGAACTACGGAAATTATTGTCATTTAACTCTTTGTTTGTACAGACTTTTAAAATCGCAGTTTTACTTGTATTCATACAAATTTAATCATTCAATAGTGTTCGCGCTAGTTTTATCGATCGGGTCCGATTGTTAGTTAGTCGAGTGATAGATGCCCGATCGGTACGGGCTAGCGCAATTAGTATTGTCTATGGCGACGCGCGGCCGCCATTATTAACCTTTCACAACGTCTTGAGACCCCGTCGCGTACGGGGTCCGTTGCTATTAAAAACAACGTTTTGGGACCGCGCCGGCAGCGGCCGTTGCTTGAACCTCTTGACGAATAATCATCGCGTGCATGGCACGTTCGGTCGAATGATTTTCGGGAAATAAAAGACAACGTGTTGAGACCCCGCCGCGTACGGCGGGCCGTTGCTTGCACTTCTTGACGAAATCCTCGCGTGCGTGGCGCGTTCGGACGAGTGAATTTCGGGAATAAATACCACCGGCCGCGTTTTGTATAGTTTGTCGCGATTGTTGCCTGTGTTTTGAAGTATTTACTTGAACTATAAAACTTAACAGTGCGTCTGTAAATTGAGTTGAATTTGAATCGGAAACGTGGTTTCATTGGCGATCTTTGTCGGGCGTGATTGACACTGCTTTAATAAAACTGCAACTTGGACAGATCCATATAATAATTTTATTCTCCACAACAGGTAACAGCCAATATACTATACTTAAATTGAATACATAACAGACGGACTCCAATATTTCTTAACTATTCCGACTGATTCGGAGGACAACCAGGAACTGCGCGTACTCGCTCCAAAAAATGCTTATATCTAATCTCACTCCCGCCACCACTTTGACGAATTAAATGAGGGTACTAGAGAGTTGGCGCAATTTCCGGTTTCGCTCCTTCTAGACAACTATATGAAATTTAAACAAAAACTGATCATTAAAATACTAATAAATGTTCTTAACATTTTAGAAAGAATCATTACATTACATTCGGCCATCCGACTTAGTGCAGCCTCCTGGCGCACTACAGCTAATATCAAGAATTCATAAATAACATAATATAGAAGTACACAACTTAGATTCTATCGGACTTTATACAACAATAACAAATACTATTCAATAATACATTACTTAAAATCTCAGTTGATTATCAAATCAAGAAAAAGAATCATTACATTAAATTACCTTATTTAATTAATGATAATATAGAACATCTACTTCAGAATCGCACAGTCCATTTCTTGTAATCTGGCTTAATAATCAGAATTCAATGAAAGAGCACATTTCGTTTTTAAATATGGCAATGTCATGTATATGAATGTCAAATGATGGTGCATTTGAATGTCAAAATAATTAATAGAAGACAATTTGGTTAACAGAAAGGAGATTGTTTGTTCTGATGCCATAAACACATACGACAATTAATAAATTAAATGACAAAATGAAAGTGGCTGGACTATTTATCGACCTCAGCTCAGCTTTTGATACTATTGACTATGAATTATTACTGACTGACTTACTGCAAATCGCACCGACCACCAATTCAACTACCTTACCGTCCAGGAGCTCAGGAGCAAAAGGGCCTGTCAATCAGCCCGCTGTCTATTTATAATAGACAGGCATAGATTATAGTAGAAGTAAGCATAAACAGGGTAGGTGCGAGTTGCTACAAGTATTCGAACTTCTTTCTGCTAACACGGCCTCTCCTGACCGTGCACCGTCCTCGGCTGCATCAGCATCAGCAACATCTTCATCTGAAGCGCTGAAGCACGTCGAGCGTCTGCGCGCCAACTTCATCTGCGCACTCGAAGTACCGGCAGGATCCAGCAGGAGTATCTGGAGGCTAACCAGCATCATCGAGGTTGTCGCCATCGCAATCTGCATGAAACAAAGTCATTAAATAATCATGTCGCCATTTGAAATTGCCTATTCTTTTACTCCTCACGCGTTCAAGGCCCTCATACAAAAATATACTCTCTCAAACAAGATAAAGACGCTTCACTTTCAAAAGTATGCATACTTCTTCAGACACAGGTCTCTTTCTTGCTCATACTTGAACTTGTACAAGTTCCCCACGTTAAAAACGTGTACCCAAACCTGATATGCATACATAGTATACGTAAATACCAGATGAGCGTTCAAAGAACACGACTTCCAGGACAACACCTGATGCGCACAGTACGCGTAACCCGCACTGGGCACACGTGCCACAACCAGGCACTCAGGAACCAGGAAGACAGCAGTCAGAGCCAACACTGTCGCGCGTCCAGCGACAGTCAGCACTGCACGCGACAGTGTCGCGTCCAGCTGCACGTGCACGCGAACGCTCGCCTGCAGCGCAGCACTCCCGCGGCGCTCGCCTGCAGTGCAGCACTCGCGCGGCGCTCGCCTGCAGCGCAGCACTCCCGCGGCGCTCGCCTGCAGCGCAGCACTCCCGCGGCGCTCGCCTGCAGCGCAGCACTCCCGCGGCGCTCGCCTGCAGCGCAGCACTCCCGCGGCGCTCGCCTGCAGCGCAGCACTCCCGCGGCGCTCGCCTGCAGCGCAGCACTCCCGCGGCGCTCGCCTGCAGCGCAGCACTCCCGCGGCGCTCGCCTGCAGCGCAGCACTCCCGCGGCGCTCGCCTGCAGCGCAGCACTGCGGCGCACTCCTGCAGCGCACTCTTACAGCGCACTCCTGCAGCGCACTCCTGCAGCGCACCCCTGCAGCGCACTCCTGCAGCGCACTCCTGCAGCGCACTCCTGCAGCGCACTCCTGCAGCGCACTCCTGCAGCGCACTCCCGCAGCGCACGCCTGCAGCGGCACTATCACGCGGAACTATCTTTGGTTCTCCTTTGAAGTCGGGGAGCAGCTTCAACAAGTCTTTCGCGGCCAGCACACTCGATGTCCCACGAGCCCTCCTTGGTGTGGCCTCTCCGCCAGAAGTAGAAGTCGCTCTCCTTCCACTCCTTGACCGCCTCCCAGGCGGAGCAGCTGGAGGCGCCCCTCCCTTTTATCATCCTCGCTTGGTACCATGGCTGAAAATAAATTGAACCGAGTAGAAATCCGTACCCCGATTATCCAAATCAGTACAAAAATATTCATTGCTAATAATTTCATAAGCTTTAAGCCATTAATTTTATCCAAGCAACTACTGAACATAATCCACTCAGTCCTCGCAATAATCTAGTGGACAAACATAGTCCACTCAATCTTAATAATAATCCAGTGGACAAACATAGTCCACGCAATCTTGACATTAATCCAGTGGACAAACCTAGTCCACGCAATCCTGACATTAATCCAGTGGACAAACCTAGTCCACGCAATCCTAACATCAATCCAGTGGACAAACCTAGTCCACGCAATCCTGACATTAATCCAGTGGACAAACCTAGTCCACGCAATCCTGACATTAATCCAGTGGACAAACCTAGTCCACGCAATCCTGACATTAATCCAGTGGACAAACCTAGTCCACGCAATCCTGACATTAATCCAGTGGACAAACCTAGTCCACGCAATCCTAACATCAATCCAGTGGACAAACCTAGTCCACGCAATCCTGACATTAATCCAGTGGACAAACCTAGTCCACGCAATCCTGACATTAATCCAGTGGACAAACCTAGTCCACGCAATCCTGACATTAATCCTGTGGACAAACCTAGTCCACGCAATCCTGTCAATCCCGTGGACAATCCTAGTCCACGCAATCCTGTCAATCCCGTGGACAATCCTAGTCCACGCAATCCTGAAATGTCAAAATGACATAAATGACATAATAAGAATAACTAAACATAAATGCGTATTATTTGCTGATGACATAATTATAGTGGCATCCGATAGAAAGAAAAGTACCATTACAGATCATGAGTTAGATATCACTAATACAATAGACACATTATTGAATTGGCTTGACTTTCACCATTTAAAAATTTATTTAAATAAATCCGTTTACATTCAATTTAACCAATCTAATAATAATAAATATAATATAAAATGAATATCACTAAATTCAACGAAGTAATGCACACCAAATTTTTGGGAGTAATAATAGATAAAGATATTAATTGGAAAGAACACGTGGAAAGTGTTAGCACTAGAATTAATAAATTTGTCTATGCGTTGAAACAAGTTAAAAATGTCACGAATATAAAAACTGCTGTTATTTCATATCACGCGTATGTTGAATCGTTACTGCGCTATGGTATGGTGATGTGGGGTAATAGTACTGATGTAAATAGAGCATTTGTCGCTCAAAAAAAAAATGCATAAGGGCAATATGTGGCCTTCAACCGGATGACTCATGTCGACCAGTATTTAAGAGACTTGGTTTGCTACCGCTGCCGGCTCTTTATATTTATGAAATATGTATGTTTGTTAGGCAGCATCAAAATTTATTTGTCAAAGCAAATGACATTTGTGTCCGAAACCGACGAGACCCCAACAGGCTCGTACTAAGTGAGATTCAAAGGCTAGCTAAATATAATAAAAGCTGCCTTGCAATGTGTGTACATTTATATAATAAGTTACCAAACGATCTCATAAATGTGAATACCAGCTTGTTTAAAAGGAAATTGTATGAATGGTTGTCTGTGAATGGTTTTTATAGTGTTAAGGATTTCCTTGACAAAAATGTTAATGTCTAGTACATCTTGGAAAATCTACATGCTTATATTAAATTGGCAAAACATGTCTTGGTCCAAATTGTATTATTACCATCTCTGTATACCGTGTTTTTATGCAAATAAATATATTATTATTATTATTCCTCATTATATATTTTTTTTTTAAATATCTCACATCTGTGTGTGGGTCGAATTTGGCACGGGCCGAAGCCAAGTGCTTTTGAGTAAAAAAGGATTGAATTAAATTAAGTATTTAAAAATTTTCGGGTTAACCTGCATGTGTTAAGAATAACTGCTTTTTGTAGTAGAAGATAAGTAGACGGGCTAATGTTTAATGTGTTAAGGCTATTGTATAGGGTTTTTGGGATGACACCTGTGCTGGATATTACGATGGGAATAGTTTTGGTGTGGGTGATGTTCCACTGCGTTTTAACCTCTATGGCTAATTCTGTGTATTTTGCAATTTTTTTTCAGTGTGTGTGCTAGTAAGATTATGGGTGTTGCATATAGCTATGTCTATTATGTACGCAAATTTATTTTCTTTATCTACCATAGTTATGTCTGGTCTGTTGTTGTATGTGGTTTTATCTGTGATTATGGTCCTATCCCAGTATAACTTGAAATTATTGTTTTCTAATACTACCTGTGGTTTGTATTTATAGTAGGGAACTTTGTCTCTAATAAGTTTTGTTTTGATTGCTAGTGATTGGTGGATTATTGCAGCAACTTGGTCGTGGCGGTGTTTATAGTCAGTTTGGGCTATTATTATTATTATTATTAATCCCGTGGACAAACCTAGTCCACGCAATCGGGATGACGACTTGTAATAATTAATGTTCGATTCATCAGATACTTCTTTTTTTTTCCTGCTCTTTTTTTTTTTTTTTTTTTTTTTTTTAGGTTTAAAGATCTTTATTTCTCAAAAGAACATAATACAGTTCACTTATATGAGACTTAATATTTAATGCACACATTATTTCGTCTAGTGACGCAGCATGATAAGAAAGCAAAAACAAAAGTGTGGGTAGTTACATAGTACATTTACAAACAAGTTAAAACGGCTGGCCAATTAGAAACCGAGGTACCCTCTTATTTATTTTTGAGCAAATTATTGTGTAGATGTGCTTATGTATGCAGCAAACTATAGTCTCAGAGACCGGTGATCGTTTATGTGTTTCATTTTATAATTTTGGCTATAATGTGTATGTTAGTTTTATGTTGTAATTATTACTTAGGTATACTTATTATTAAATATATTTAAATAAGTACATGTTTTTTTTTATGCTTAATTTTCTTGATTTACAAGTAGTAATCGTATTTAATACTTTATTAACTTACCAAGTATTTCATAGTATGTTGCCAGGGTATTTATGTACAACTTACGTTCAGCGTAATATATTCCTTTAGTTTTCTTTTATAAATATTCATGCTTCTACACTCCTTGATTTCATTTGGCAATTTGTTATATTTTAATTTGTTAAATTTTTTTTTTTCTCGTACCTTATCCCTATCATAGCAATAATCCAATCCAGTGAACAAGCATAGTCCACTCAATCCTGTCAATAATCCAGTGAACCAGCATAGTCCACGCAATCTTAACAATAATCCAGTGAACATACATATTATAGTTACTGTATCTGATCTGTGTCTAAAAATATCTGTTCAAACCATACCCTCAATTATTATGTTCATAAAAATATTTATTCTAAACATCTAGGTACCCAAATTACATACAGTTTCCTGTAGCCATCACGAACAACAATATTAAGGAGTCGCCTTAACCAAATGTTCGTCGCGATAAACCACAAAATGTGAATAAATAGCATTGTCAGGGAGTTGCCCTGACCGAACGCTGCCCATCCATGATTAGAAACTGTACGAACTTATACATTCAAAACTTCAACGTTTGGTATATTATCACCAAAACACCATGAGGGAGTTGCCCTCACCAGATGAATCAACGACAATAAAACCACAGATTAGATTAATATTTTAAATACTACATGGCATGGTTTGAAATAACGATAAATAATCATTTTTTTATAATCAAGAAATGAATATTGCTTATACATACCTTTATTTTGTGGGCTGAATCCTCTCTCACTTCTGAGATTTAATAAAACTGCAACTTGGACAGATCCATATAATAATTTTATTCTCCACAACAGGTAACAGCCAATATACTATACTTAAATTGAATACATAACAGACGGACTCCAATATTTCTTAACTATTCCGACTGATTCGGAGGACAACCAGGAACTGCGCGTACTCGCTCCAAAAAATGCTTATATCTAATCTCACTCCCGCCACCACTTTGATGAATTAAATGAGGGTACTAGAGAGTTGGCGCAATTTCCGGTTTCGCTCCTTCTAGACAACTATATGAAATTTAAACAAAAACTGATCATTAAAATACTAATAAATGTTCTTAATATTTTAGAAAGAATCATTACATTACACTGCTAAATAACTTCTTACGTTGGTGAGCTTTGGTGCCCTATTAAGGGAACTTGGTGTGTCGACTGGTATGGGACAGTCAGTGAACTGAAGACATCGGATGTCATCGTAATCGACGCGCGCGTCGATTCTCCGGACTTCACTTCGCGACCGAGCACACTGGGTCCCAGGTAAGTCCCGTAGATTTACCAGAGTGTGGTCGGAGATTAGTTTACTTGTGGTGTATGCCGACCTTGTTTGTTGGTTAAGCCGTGACAAATGCGCGGTAGATGTACGTGCTGTACTGGGGCGCGCCTACATCTTTTTGGTAGCAGAGCGTGGTTTCTAATTACTAATTTGATTAATTAGAGTATCATTCCAGTATTTTGGTAGCCTTCAGAGGCTAATTTGCAAAAATTTGATTTTTTATTTGTTGTTGTCGGTACTCGTAAAATTATATCTCTGACCACCTCCATCATTGTGTGGTTCCGATATTTTACAAAGTAAGAAATGTAAAAACAATTGTAGGTAGATTGTTTTATTTTTTGGTTCATTTCTTTCCGTCAGAGGAACGGAGTAGGCTAAGGCATGATACGCCATACAGCCAGTTATGTTTACGAGTAACGTTTTGTTATTGTTGACTCGATTATCTTGTGTATTTGTACGAACCAAATAGTTCGTTTCGTTGTTGAGCCACAGTTACCGGTAGGTACATTGTTGAGTCATTGACTACGGTTATCAATAATTACGAGTTATTTTTATGACTAATGTTTGTTATTGTTTTAGTCGACTCGTGTATTGTACGAACCAAATAGTTCGTGATTGAATGTTTTGATTTAGCTCGTAATTCATAGTCGTAATTTTGTTGATTTAGCTCGTAATTCATAGTCGTAATTTTGTTGCTTTAGCTCGTAATTCACAGTCGTAATTTTGTTCTGTTTGTTGTTTGATTTATTACGTAAGTCATAGTAATAATTTTATTCTGTTTGTTTGTTGACTTATTGTGTAATTGGTAGTAATAATTTTGTTTTGGTAATAAGTTTGGATCTGTGTCGCAGTTAAGTTAGGCCGTTTGCACACTGATATTTTGTATGTATACTTTGTAATATTTTTTATTTGTACATGTTAGTGTTTTGTTTGTAACGGTTGCCCTTAGTTTTGGTCCCCACACGGTCTCGCGGAATTTTTTGAGTTATTTACGCTTGTTTTTGTTGCTTTCCGCGCGTTCTTTAATTGAATTTAATTGGTTAATTTGAATTAAAGGCTTTTATTTGGAATGGCTCCCAATCCGCTTGCTACGGCAAAGGCCGAGGTCCAAGCCGCATTGCGTTGGCTCGCGGGTGCGGCCGCCCTGATTGTTCGGCCGGATCGGGTACAGGCTTTGTTGACCCGTTATGAAGGGTTGCCTGCGCGCATGGAAGGTTTGGAGCGACATGTTGTCGACTTCCATGCGTACGTTTTGGAACACCCTCCAGCGGAGGAAGCCGTAATAGAGACCTTTAGAAGGGATGTCGACCAGGCGTACGAATTGGCTGACCAAATTACAGAGTCGGCAGAAGGGCTCCTGGCTGCCCGTAGGGGAAAGCCGACTTGGAGCGGGGAGGTTAAACCGACCCCGCCGGCTTTGTTAGGGAGACTGCCCACATTAGAGATTCCCCACTTTGACGGGGACCTCACGGCTTGGATGGGCTTCATCAACCTGTTTGACAGCTTGGTGGACTCCAGGGAAGATTTGTCCCCCAGCCATAAACTGGCTTATTTGCGCTCCGCCCTCCGCGGAGAAGCCAGTGCAGTGGTCCAGCACCTGATAGTTAGCGATGCTAACTACCAGGTTGCGCGGCAGTTGTTGCTGGACCGCTACCAAAACGTCCGCTTGCTAGCGGACACCCATGTGGCAGCCATTTTGGCCTTACCGAAGGCAACGCGGGTTTCTTCACTAAGGAAGGATTTGGTCAACCCGCTCTTGACCGCCCTCCACTCGTTGCGCCGGCTGGATTTGCCGGTCGACCAGTGGTCTTTTCTGCTTCTGCACATCGTCCTAACGAAATTGCCCGCAGACGTAAAGGGGCGATTTGAGCAAAGGTACGGGGGCAATAGCGCCTCGTATCTCCCCCCCTTCTCGGACTTGCTTCGTTTTTTGGAGGACGAGTGCAGAGTGATGGACCAGCTGACCGACCCCACACCGGAAAATGAAATGAAATGAAATCGTTTATTAAGCAAGTAGGATCACTGATCACTTTTACACGTCATACCTATGTTTTTTTTTTCTTCTTTTTTTTTTTTTTTAAACTAGATGAAGCCGGCATTTCCTAACTGACTACCTCTGAGAAGAAATAGCCGAAACAAACTCAGGAATCATCGTCTTTTTTAAAGTCCAGACATTAAAAATGAAAATGTTTACAATAATTTACGTTATAATTACGCATATTGCTTAATAACAATGCTTAACACAGCGAGCAGCTCAGTCCCAAGCCTCTCTATCCTCTAAATAATCTGAGATTTTATAATACCCCTTTTTGCAAAGTTTGGCCTTTATATAGGTTTTATATCGTTTAATGGGTAAGTTTCGAATGTCCATGGGAAGCTTGTTGTAAAAGTGTATACATTGACCCATGAACGAGTTGCCTACTCTGTGGAGACGAGTGTGATGTACAGCAAGATTGTGTTTGTTCCTGGTATTTATATTATGAATATCGCTTATTTTCTTAAAATAAGATATATTTTTATGTACATACATAAGATTTTCAAATATATATTGCGAAGCTACAGTCAGAATGTTCACCTCTCTGAATTTTTCTCTAAGAGAATCTCTAGGACCAAGGTTGTAAATGGCTCGAACAGCCCTTTTCTGTAAAACAAAGATGGTATTGATGTCCGCACAAGTTCCCCAGAGAAGAATCCCATAAGTCATAAGACTATGAAAATAACTAAAATAAACAATTCTGGCTGTATTCACATCACGAACGAGCACAGGTCGTTCGGTGGCGGCGAGGGGACAACCCCGCCGTCCGACCAAACAATACTCAGCTGTCCGAAGGGACTCCCCCCCGCACCAGGTAAACGGTGCCGGTATTGTCGGGGGGACGGACATGACGTGCGTGGTGCTCCGGACTGCAGGTCGAAGAGCCCTCGCCAAGCAACGCGCCTGGTGCTACTTGTATCTGGGGGACCACCGCCAGTCAGCGTGCCCCCAGGCTAAGGTTTGTCCACATTGCGGCGGGAGACATCACGCTCTCCTGTGTTTGAACCGCAATGGTGGCGGGTCCAAAAGGGGCCCAGATTCCCCGCACACGGGCGGGGGCCCCAAGGGCGGGGGCCCCAGGGGCGGGTGCCCCACGGGCGGGGGGCCCCCCGCAGGACGTAGCGGTGGCCGTCGGGGGCTCGGGGAGGCGGGCGGTACGCCGCTCCCCCCCCTTGATGGAGTACCCTCGACTGGGGCGTTATGTTCCCCCGTACGCGGCCCACGGTTATTGCCCCACACCTCGGAGTCGTGTTGGAAGGAGTCCCTACGTTGCGGAGTGGGACCCTCTCGCCTACTGTCGGCGATCCCCTCCGATCTTGTCGACTCAGTTCACCCGGGGTCCAGGGGGGCAATCACCCCCCCCGGGTTTTCATTAATGCCACTGTCGGGCGCAACCCCCCCACCGGAGTTTGTGCTGTTGCCAACAGCCTCCGTGCGTGTTTGGGGCCCCAAAGGTGATTTGTCACACTGCGTGCCCTTTTGGATTCAGGGGCCCAGGGTTGCATAATTTCTACTTGGCTCGTCCGACAGTTGGGCCTAAATATTGTGCCGCATAGGGAGTCGGTACGGGGCGGTGGAGACCTGCGGATTTCGGATCCGATCGGTCGGGTTTTGTTCTCTTTCTCCCCCCACTCCTCCTCAACGCCGAAAATCGGTACTTCAGCGATTGTTTTTGAAACGGTGGTCGGGCCGCTTCCGCAAGTGCGAGCCCCACACGCCGCCGTTAAATTGTCGGCTGGATTGGCTCTGGCTGATCCTCACTTCCACCGACCTGGCCCGATCCATTTGTTGATCGGTGTGAATGTGCTAGGTCGTTTGCTGCGTGGAAGTAAACGAGTTTTGCAGGCAGCCGGTTTTGTAGCCATATCCACCTCTTTGTTGTTGGGTCATGTAGTAATGGGATCGTTTAGGGACGTCCCAGACCCACCTTCGGCAGACAGCGACCTCGCTGTTGGTTCTGCCTTGTCGGACATCCTCCAACGCTTTTGGGAGGTTGATTTGGCGCCACGTGCCTGGCGAATTGAACCCCGCAGACTGCGCTTCCCGCGGCTGCGAGGCGCCTGAACTTGTGAATCTCCAGCTGTGGTGGGGTCCACCATGGTTGTTGCAGCTGGAGGGTTCTTGGCCCCATACCCCCGCCGTGGTCGGGGCATCTACGCCAGGGGTGCATGTTCACGCCACCGAGACTGTAGCGGCTCCAGATCCGGAGTTTTTGCTTGAGCGCTACAGCTCTTTGGATAAATTGCTTGGCGTCACCGCCTGGATACGGCGTTTCATCCACAACTGTCGTAGCCCTCGTGGCAAATTTGAGTCTCCGGTCCTCTCACCGCAAGAGCGCAATGACGCTCTGCTATATTGGGTGCGGATAGTTCAAGAGAGTGAATTTGCATCGGAGTCGAAAACCCTCCGCCAACGCACATCCAATCTGAAGGGACCCTTAGGGCGCTTGAATCCTTTCTTGGATGATCAGGGTTTGATGCGTGTCGGAGGTCGGCTTAGAAATGCTAAGCTCCCCTATGGGGCTCGTCATCCATTGTTGCTCCCCAAGAACGGCCCCTTGGTGAAGTTGTTGATCGCAGACCGCCATGTGAAAAATGCACATGCCGGATGCAACGCTCTTACTGCGATCCTCCAACGGGAATTCTGGATTTTGTCTGCGCGGAGAGTGATCCGATATGTCATCTTCCGTTGTCTCCCGTGCTACCGCTTGAAAGCGGACATCGTGCAGCTCCAAATGGGGGATTTGCCTGCCGATCGAGTCACTGAATCGATGCCCTTTGCCGGAGTTGGTACGGATTTTGCGGGACCATTTATTGTAAAAGCTTCGCGTCTCCGTAACGCTAAGACCGAGAAGGCTTACTTGTGCGTTTTTGTGTGTTTAGCTACTAAAGCGGTCCACCTCGAGGTGGTTAGTGCTCTCACGACAGAGGCGTTCGTCGCTGCTCTTGGCAGATTTGTTTCGCGTCGCGGACTGCCGTCCTTAATTCGATCCGACTGTGGGACCAACTTTAAGGGTACCGATCGTTATTTGAAGGAAGTTTGTGAATTTTTAGATAAACATAATGTTGTGATCGGATCCACACTCTCCCGCAGAGGGGTACGATGGCAGTACTCACCGCCGTCCTGCCCCCACTGGGGAGGTATATTTGAAACAATTGTAAAAGCCGCGAAAACTCACCTTCGTCGCGTTATTGGAGATAGTATCCTAACTTTTGAGGAGCTCGCGACCGTATTTTGTAAGGTTGAGGCGGTCCTCAACTCGCGTCCGTTATGCCCTTTGTCATCCGACGCGAATGATTTGGAGGCCCTCACGCCGGGCCATTTCTTGATAGGTAGACCACTTAACGCCCTGCCTGAATATCCTTATTTGGACATTAACTCCGGACGGCTCTCGCGATTTGAATTGCTTCAACAGCTTACGCAGAGTTTTTGGCGCCGTTGGCATCTGGAGTATTTGCACATTTTACAACAGCGTGTTAAGTGGTCAGACAAGACGAACCCACCAAGAGTCGGAGACCTAGTTTTGTTGAAGGACCCAAACCTGCCACCCCTCTGATGGCGTCGTGGATGCATTGTTAAATTGTATCCGGGGTCGGATGGTGTTCCCAGGTTTGCCGAGGTCCTGGTGGGGGACTCTGTCTTGAAGCGCGCGATCGCCACACTCTCTCGCCTGCCTTTGGATTGAATTGTCGGACCGTTTGTTACTGTCCGGGGCGGGGGGATGTTCGCGCTGGTTTTATCGATCGGGTCCGATTGTTAGTTAGTCGAGTGATAGATGCCCGATCGGTACGGGCTAGCGCAATTAGTATTGTCTATGGCGACGCGCGGCCGCCATTATTAACCTTTCACAACGTTTTGAGACCCCGTCGCGTACGGGGTCCGTTGCTATTAAAAACAACGTTTTGGGACCGCGCCGGCAGCGGCCGTTGCTTGAACCTCTTGACGAATAATCATCGCGTGCATGGCACGTTCGGTCGAATGATTTTCGGGAAATAAAAGACAACGTGTTGAGACCCCGCCGCGTACGGCGGGCCGTTGCTTGCACTTCTTGACGAAATCCTCGCGTGCGTGGCGCGTTCGGACGAGTGAATTTCGAGAATAAATACCACCGGCCGCGTTTTGTATAGTTTGTCGCGATTGTTGCCCGTGTTTTGAAGTATTTACTTGAACTATAAAACTTAACAGTGCGTCTGTAAATTGAGTTGAATTTGAATCGGAAACGTGGTTTCATTGGCGATCTTTGTCGGGCGTGATTGACACTGCTAAATAACTTCTTACGTTGGTGAGCTTTGGTGCCCTATTAAGGGAACTTGGTGTGTTGACTGGTACGGGACAGTCAGTGAACTGAAGACATCGGATGTCATCGTGATCGACGCGCGCGTCGATTCTCCGGACTTCACTTCGCGACCGAGCACACTGGGTCCCAGGTAAGTCCCGTAGATTTACCAGAGTGTGGTCGGAGATTAGTTTACCTGTGGTGTATGCCGACCTTGTTTGTTGGTTAAGCCGTGAAAAATGCGCGGTAGATGTACGTGCTGTACTGGGGCGCGCCTACAAATAGAAAATAAAGAAAACTACCTTATTCCAAGAACGTTAAGATCTTCATTCTCGAAGCATTGGTATAAGTAATTTAATAAATAACAATGCATATACATGTTAAATTAAAAACTCAGTGTATGTATTATGATTATAACAAAATAATCTAATTGGGGTGTTGACTGCCTCCGTGGGGTAGTTCGCTGCGCAAGGAGGCTCGAGTTCGATCCCCGCGCAGTGCAAATATTTGTATGCATGAACATAAATATTTGCACTGATTTGGTCGTGCCTCGGAAAGCAAGTTAAGCCGTTGATCCCGGTTGCCATACGAACATCTAATCAATTGATCTAATTGCAATGCTTCGATATCGCCTTCGGGTTGTGGAGGTCAGATGGCAGTCGCTTAACGGAAAATATCGAAGTTTAGCAAAAAATCAGCAGTCTGGTAAAGTGGACCCGAGACTCCAAAGCTGTAACAAAAGCTTCGGATGCCACTGCGATTAACGCTTTCTCGGTGGTGGCCATAACATCGGCCGCCGGCAGAAGTTACCACCCACCAGACAAAGCCTTGCCGCCAAGCGATTTGTCGTGTTCCGGCATGATGTCTGGTGAAGCCGTAAGGAGGACAGGTCTGAGCAGTTCTGTTGCTATGTGTGCTAGGTACGATGCGCCAAATGTTGTTGTGTTGGGAGTTTGGTCGTGGAGGGTCTTCAGATCAATCTCCCTTTGGCGCAGCATCGTTGGTCGTGTTGTTGGGTTTAACATTGCATCACCTTGCTCAACTGCCGTCTTCCTTCCTATTCGCTCAGTTTTTCTGACTGAATAGGCTCTTAATAAACTAGCGCGTATAATTTTCGATGAGTCAGAACTGTTGAAAATGCCACCCCAGTGAGTCGGGGTAGTACAGCACCGGGTTGAGGTTGGCTGCTGCGTCGATCAGGAGAGAGGGTTCTTGTTGGTGACTGGCCGAAAGCGCGTAGTGTGAGGTTGCTGAAGAGGGTTAGGGCGATGGCCAGGTATGCGCTCTCGTTGCATGCTAGTGGTCAGAAAACCCGTTGAAATCGCTGGCTAAATCATCTATCTGCCGCCTGATGGCAAGCAGTGATGCAATCGTTGATGGTAAAGTGCACTAGTTTATTAATAGCCTATTCACTCTTGCCTATATTTTATGCAAATGTGACATTTTCCGTGAAGCAACTGCCGTCTGATCTCCAGAACCCGAAGGCGATTGATATCGCCTTCGGGCATTGCAATTTTTGGACTTTTGAGGGCTCCAACAACCCGTAACGACTGCCATTAGATGTTCGTATGGCAACCGGAACCAACGGCTTAAAGTGCTTTTGGAGGCACGATCAGATCAATGCAAACATCCATTTTCATGCATATAAATATTTGCAGTGCGCGGGGATCAAATCCATGCCATCTTGCGTAGCGGCCCCGTTCACTACCGCTATGCCACGGAGGCTGTCAATGACTGTAAACGACAACAAATTCTGTCTTGGGGAAATAAGTCTTCTTCCATGACGATGAGCCGATAGCAAGTCGGTACACGCACTACGAATGCCTTGAAGTTGACGTTGTGGTGCGACTGCGGTAACTGTATCCTCGGCGTGTATCTCGTCTTCTGGCGTACTCCATGATGACCTCCACTTTAGCAGTATAGTGTAGGCGGAAGATACACCGTATGTAGACGTATCATCATCATCATTTCAGGCGAAATACGTCTACTGCTGGATATAAGCCTCCCTAGGTCCTACGCCCCCTGCATCCAGCGATTTCCCGCGACCTTCACCAGGTCGTTGGTCCACCTTGTCGCCTGCGTCTTCCGGCGCGTGGTCGCCTATCTCCGAAGCCTTATTTCAAAACAAATTTAAGACTACTTTCAAGCTTTCCAGGACCGTTGCGCATTTACGCATCAAAACTTTCAACCAATCGATAAACAACCTTATTTAATTAAAATTAGAGTCGTAATTAATTATAGCAAACTTGTACTAGATACATTAGCGCCGAGATGTTTACACAGGCCGATTTAATTACTTAGACTAAGTCGTTGAGTTTCTGAAGGGATAATTCGTCGTTATCTCTGGCTTGGAATTCATGCCTTCCGTAAATGAGTGGGTTATACCCATTGAAGACAAAATGGATGTGGTAATTTTATAGGCCAGGTTAACTGTAGCTTGGCTTGCCGTGGTCGGATCGTGGATGGGTAACACTAGTGAAAAATTATTTAGCGATGCTGAGCACTTTTGTTGAATGGGGAAAAAGCATTGAACTCACGTGAGCGTGACCGGCCCGAGACCAGCATCATTTTCTATTTTACTTTTTATGTATTCGCCTCATTTTATACTCAGTTCACAGAAGACCTCAGTACCGAAATATTTTAAAATAAACTTTCGTGAATAGGAAGGTAGATGGCAATTGAGCGAGGTGATGTAATGCTAAATATAACAACAGGACCAACGATGCTGCACCAGAGGTAGATTGATCTGGAGAGCCTCCACGATGAAACTGCCGACGAAACAACATTTGACGCATCTTAGCCGGCAATATAACTGTTGGCTTGGCTTCACCAGACTGATGTCTGGTGGTGGTGTGGTCGACCGCAGGCAGAAGTTATCACCTATCAACCAAAGTTGCCGTACGGAGGACGGGTCTGAGCAGTTGTGTTGCGATGTGTGCCGGGTACGTTGCGCCTAATGTTGTTGTGTTGGGAGTTTGGTCGTGGAGGGTCTTCAGATCAATCTCCCTTTGGCGCAGCATCGTTGGTCGTGTTGTTGGGTTTAACATTGCATCACCTCGCTCAACTGCCGTCTTCCTTCCTATTCGCTCAGTTTTTCTGAGTGAATAGGCTGTTAATAAACTAGCGCGCTTTACCATCAACGATCGCATCACTGCTTACTATTTATAATTACTGTTTATAATTATTGAAAAAAAAGCGATTCGTCCGGAAATTATGAACACGACGAATCGCTTGGTGGCAAGACTTTGTGGCCGATGTTATGGTATACCTACTTGTTAACATAGTTATATCATATCGTTATGCAACGTGTAACGAAAGGGGTATATACGTACCAAGGACACGGCTTATTTGGATAATGTCAAATTATATTAAAAAGGTTTTCAATTCTATCTCTACATGTTAGGAAGTTGTGAGATAGAACAACGCCTGCGGTAGGCTACTACCATAGCCTAATAGATACGCAGAAGTACAGAAGTGATACATATATCGTGATATTGGCAAGATTTTCTTTTTCTTCTTCTTCTTCTTCTTCTTCTTCTTCTTCTTCTTCAGCCTGTTGAGGGCCACTGCTGGACAAAAGCATCCCCCAGGGCCTTCATTGCTTTGGTGAAGTTTGCCTTAATCCCCACGCTTGGCGCTTGGTTTGGGAATCGTAGTAATTTAATTTCCCACATGAGAAGCACTGCTGCCCGCTTGCCTGGTGAGAGTTCCCTTAGTGGCTTCTTGCGACACCCACGGGAGGATATGGGATGGTACTATTCTAAGCCCGGTACCACACGGTGAAGGCTAGATTTTTGTTTGAGTTAAAACCCTTCCAATGCTGTTTATTGCCATCTATAGAAGCCATGCCCTTGGTATGTAGTTAAGTATTATAGGCAAGAAGCAAGAAAATTATTTCTACTACATACCTTTTTTACTTCAACCGCGCAGTGGAATTGTTCTGGGTCCATAACCTGTGTATATACACTTTTCGTTATAGGCTGTATAAAAATCTAATTCTTTAGTTGCAACATAGATGAATGAAACATGAAATGGAAACATGAAAGCGCTCTTCCTCTCTCTACTTATTTAAAACTTGCTGTGCCCAACAGGGTCCATAATTGTTTCCAATAATATAATAAGATATTTACCACCTGTAACTGTACATTATGGATTGCAATAAACGATTTTTGATTTGATTTGATTTGAAACATAAATTGAACCCTGTTTATTAGGTATTAAGAAGTAAGGGTATTTAAGGTTATGGTTCCTTTGGGATATGCTTAGCTGAGCAGATCACCACAACCCGTAGGTTACACGATAGCCCTTGATAAGTTTGGTTGTCAGACTTTTGAAAATCTACAAAAGACAGTAACAACGGCTAAACGTGTTGAAGGGTCTCGATATGTATGCGTAATAGTTGGTCACCGATCCATGTATCAACCTTAGCGCTACTCTGCCATGAAACAGTGCCATTGTTATTCAGACAGATGCCTCTATGCATATTTTTTCACTATAAATAAAGAAAGAAAGAAAGAAAGAGAGAAGGAAAGAAAGAGATTTTTTTTTAATATGTTTTAGTTCCGTACCACTGTCGGCCTAACGCCATTCAAATTTTCACACATAACATGTATATAAACTGTTTTTTTTAGTATCAATTTTATATCAGCGTATAAAATTGATACTAAAAAACCCGTTTTTATATTATAATTATAAAATAATGGTTGACCGCAATCCTGCCTGATGGTAAGCAGTGGAGCAATCATTGATGGTAAAGCATGCTGGTTTATTAAGAGCCTATTCACTCTACCCTTGGAGACACTTAAGTTGTAGTCAGACGGAAACACCGCCGCTGGCAAACTGTTCCAGTCACTCAATATAGGAGTAATAAAGACGAGGCGAAATGCTTCATCCGGAACGTAGTGGTGTCAGCAAGGTAAGGGTAAATACTCGCCGTACTTCGGGTCGTCCGATGGTGGAAGGTAGGTGAGGAAATTATGTCATGCAAATACACTCTTCAAAATGCATCCTATAGAACACCAGGCTGGCTACTCTTCCCCTGTACTCCCGGCTTTGGAAACCATTTTGAGCTAAATCTGGGTCGCCAATTAGACTCTTCGCACGCCTCCCCACCGAATCCAAAGTTGCCAGGTGGCATTTTGCGGCACCAGCCCAAATGTAGCTGCATTACTCCACACACGAACGGACCTGTGCTTTGAATAGATGCGACCGGTGTTTTAGACCATATTTTTTGTTTTAAAATGTCGTCATCTCTATTGGCATTCAGGCTTAATGCGCATACTAACACAACTACCTCTCATCGAGTCCCATCTGCCTCACAACGGTAACTCACGTAATGACCCTTCTCATGAACAGAATTTCATTTCGTTGCTTCCCTCCCTTCATGACTCCGTGTCATGCGCTCGGGGGCGCCTCCCCTAAACTTATTTAATTAGTATTCTGTAAATGAGAAGCGGGGTGGCGACAATCTAAATACAAGCAGTTTAATTTTTCGTTAATCGCCAGTAAAGTCGAGGAGTTATGCGGATCCACGTTCCGCTTTAACTTTGGATGCTGTGTATCTTGTTGCACAGTTAAAACATCTTGGTACCTACGTTCTATTTATTTTTACTTACTTATTATCTACCAATAAGTCCTTTGCCTGCATACTCACACTCTCTCGCTCACACGCCTGCCTTAAAAGTACACACACTCTCCCATGCTCGCCAGTCACACTCTTACACATACTTGCACTCCCTGTCATAACTACACTCAAAGACACGTACACACCAGCACACATATGTCTTACACTTTCTCCCTTGCGCCAAATTCCTGCGCCCTTGTTATACCTATTTGACTAGCCGTCCTCTATGGCCCGAGACAGTCTCCTAAGAAACAGGGTTACCTAGTTTAGGATACAGGGTGACATGCTGTTTCCAGGTCCATGTAGATATTTTTACATTACATTTACATTTTTATATTTACTTTTTTTTTCTTTGTATGTATGAATCATGTGTGTTATCATAATAAAGATTATTATATTTTTTATTTTATTATTTATGTACAACAAGGATAAGACAAAATTACTGCCTATTTCTTAAGAAATTTCATCCAGCAGACCTGCGAAAGGAGAAGTAAAACAGAAGAACAAGGAGGAAATGAAATATGAATATGATAAGTATAAAAGTAATAGTATGATCTTAATATACCTAAACGTACAATCTAAAAACAGTTACATTAAGCATACTTTTTCTTTTTTTAATAATTATAAACTAGCGCTTGACCGCAATCCCGCCTGATGGTAAGCAGTGATGCGATCGTTGATGGTAAAGCGCGCTAGTTTATTAAGAGCCTATTCACTCAGAAAAACTGAGCGAATAGGAAGGAAGACGGCAGCTGAGCGAGGTGATGTAATGTTAAACCCAACAACACGACCAACGATGCTGCGCCAAAGGGAGATTGATCTGAAGACCCTCCACGACCAAATTCCCAACACAACAAAATTAGGCGCATTGTACCCGGCACACATCGCAACACAACTGCTCAGACCCGTCCTCCGAAGGCTTCACCAGACATCATGCCGGAACAGGCAAATCAAACAAACAAACTTAAATAAATACAAAATACTAAAATATATAAATATGTATAAACAAATTCCATTTCTTCTTCCCAGCGAAAGCAAGGTTGAGCGTTTTGGTGGGACTGTCTTATATGTAATATTGACGTTCAAAAAGTGCTGATCCTCAGACTAATTTGAATAAATGCCTTTTGATTTGATTTGAATTCTCACAGTATAGAAAAAAGTGTTCTTTTAATCGACGTAAAACTTAGGTCAAAATCAGCTTGTTATATTAGCCGTTTAGTCAACTGCCTGGCCGTTGGAATTAGTGCTCATCTCGCTTCGGTGTCGCTGTTCTAACCTAAAACATTTGTTGGGGGTGCCTGGCTTAGTTACTGCACCAATCCGGCTCGCACGTGATTGGTTACAGTTGGTGTTGGTTATATATCACACTATTACTATCAGTTGGAGTCATTTCCAAGCTTTTTGCTAGTCCATTGATCCATATGTAAATAATAATAATTTATAAAAAAAATAAACGGTGTATCTGACATCTACACACAAACGAGTACCATAGATCCTGATTTAAAAAAAAATATGTCGTTTTTTTCACTTTAGACCGTTCATAATTGCTTTAATTTTATAACCCAATAAGATTTTAAAGTAAAAATTAATTAATTCGCTAATTACACAAAAAAGCGCAATGAAAACAAAGCTCGAAAAACTATCTTATCAGCTGATTTAATAGAGTTCACATCAGGGATCACGGCGGCACGCTTGCAACGTTCAAAGGCCGAGCCGACACTTTTTTTAAACACTGTGAATACTGTAACAGTTCATTAACGACATAAATGTCTATCATAATTATATTAGTGGCATGCGGTATAGCCTTCTCGCGAAGTTTGCGTTACGATGTCAGATACACCCTGTATGTTCCAAAAATACCTCTGCTTACTTTCTAGTTGGTTATGTAAATGACGAATGTTGTTGAACTGTCAAAATGAAACCCATTCCTGCTGATAGTGTGTTACGTAATAACAATTTTTTTAATAATTATAAACCAGCGCTTGACCGCAATCCCGCCTGATGGTAAGCAGTGATGCGATCGTTGATGGTAAAGCGCGCTAGTTTGTTAAGAGCCTATTCACTCAGAAAAACTGAGCGAATGGGAAGGAAGACGGCAGTTGAGCGAGGTGATGCAATGTTAAACCTAACAACACGACCAACGATGCTGCGCCAAAGGGTGATCTGAAGAGGCCAATTATGTTTTTTTTTTTTTTTTATAAATTATAAACTAGTGCTTGACCGCAATCGCGCCTGATGGTAAGCAGGGATGCGATTGTTGATGGTAAAGCGCACTAGTTTATTAAGAGCCTATTCACTATAGCCTTGAAGACACTCAAATTGTAGTCCGACGGAAACACCGCCGCTTGCAAATTGGTCCAGTCCCTCGATGTACGCGGTATAAAAGACAAGGTGAAACGCTTCATTCAGATCGTTGTGGTGTCAATAACTTAAGGGTGAAAATTTGTCGTACGACGGGTCGCCCGATGTTGGAACGCAAATGGGGTAATTAAATGATGCAATTCTCTCGCACACTGTCCAAAATGCATCCTATAGAACACCGACAGGCTGGCTAATCTTCGCCTGTGCTCTAGGCTTTGGGGATTATTAGAGATCGTTTTCAGCTAAATGCTAAATTGCACACATCAAAAGTGTCTAGGGATCAACATATATTTTTGCAATAACTTTTCTCCTGATTCATATTAATTAAAATTTTCTTTAAGGATTCATCAAATAAAGTGTTTTCGTTTGTCACAGTAACGATAAACCAAGTCACCTTTGCATTAATAAAGAAATTTGCCATTTTCCTAATAAAGGGATATTTGACATGTGAACCACTAACACAAAAGTTCGAAAAAAAGACTGAAATAACAGTTTTCTCTAAAATTTTATTGGGTAACTTAAACAATTAATAATCCGTGTTTCTACCGCGAACACTAACAACACAAGAACATCGGTTTGGCATACTCAAAATGAGTTCATCCAAATCACGCTGTGGAATGGCCGCCCATGTTCGTTGCAACAACAAAAAAAGGTCTTCTTGCGACTGGATACCCTCCATATTCGGCAGAGCTCTTCTCTGTAGCATATCCCATGCATGCTCAATCGGGTTCAAGTCTGGCGACTGAGCAGGCCAGGGCAGGACATTGATGTTAGCTGCGGCGAGAGTCTGTCTTACAACTCTTGCGGTGTGCGGTCGTGCATTATCATGCATTAACTGAAATAAGGGACCGATTTGCACTTGTAGAGGAACGATGACGTCTGATACAATCGTCTCAGCATAAATTTGAGCGTTGAGGTTGCCTCTGATCCAAATCAACTCAGTTCTTCCGCCGATCCAAATACCCGCCCATACCATGATGGTTCCACCACTATAAGGATGGACTTCCTGGCAGGATTTTAATCGCTGTTGGCGTCCAGGGGTTCTCCAGTGTCGTATACGTCTTGTATCCGGTCTCATACCAAAACGAGACTCATCAGAAAAGCACACGAAACGCCATTGTTCTTCTGCCCAATTTCTATGTTCAAGAGCCCATTGATATCGAATCCTACGATTGTGCATTGCTATAGGTGGTACCCGTAGCGGTCTTCGGGAATGAAGGTTCACTTCATGCAAGCGGTTTCTGACTGTTTGGTCGCTAATTAAGTTCCCTGAAGAGTGATGAAGCCTCACGGCTAACATCATGGCGGTTATTGTTGGAGCTCTTCGAGTTAAGATTTGAATGTATCGGTCTTGTCTCCGTGTGGTGCAGCGATACCGTCCTCCATTGCGCTCAGCCACGGTACCAGTGCTTCGGTAACGTGTCCAAAGTCGACTGATAACACTCTGACTTGTATTCAGAGCTAAAGCCACAGTACGTTGCCGGGAACCAGCTTCTATCATTCCCACGGCTCTGAGCATTTCTTCCCTGCTTAAATGACGTCGCCGCTCCATAATAACGTTGGTTTTAATCAGTAGTAGGGAAACAGTAGCACTAATAATGTCTTCAATGCGTTGTATGTTTTTATAGGGAAAATATTGACAGCTGATTTTCATCTTTTACTCGAATTTGATTCACAGTTCCTGATTCAAATTATGAAATGCACCAAAAAGGATCCATATAAATTTATAAAATCATAAATTTATTACAAAGCCACATCTCAATCTCAAGAAATCCGCATAAAAATGCTTGATCCCTAGACACTTTTGATGTGTGTATATAATATGTAATCAGCTTATAATGTTCCAATAGCAAGACACGCCTCTTTACACCACGTGAGCCCAGTGTGAGTTAGTAGACTTAGCTTATCCTGAATTATTGGTTTTAGGTGATGACGGTTCCCTCACGAGTTTCTTTTTTTCGATTGTCTTTGAGCAGTCATCATCATCAACAACCTTTTTATCGTTCCACTTCTGGGCACAGGTCTCCTCTCATATAGAGAAGAATTCAGCGTAATCACCACGCTTGCTCAATGCGCATTGGCGATTTCAGACTTAAAGTTCAGATCATTGGTGTCCAAGATATACTTAGAAAGTACATATAACTTAGAATAATTATATTGGTACTTGCCTCGAACCCGCACACTCATACTTTGAGTAGTGATTAAATTAATTTCAAAAAGCAATTTTAATAACTATATCTGGTCAATATTATTTCACAGTAAAACCATAACATATTAAGGAAAAAGCAAGTACGATTGCCGCACTATATAACAGTTGATTCAAATTTATTATATTGATTCAAAAACTAACCGTCTGCCCAACCGAAACACCAATTTAAAATTTAAATTAAATTTCATTCGACCTACTTTAACCATGACAGCAAAGGCTGTATGTTTGAACAAACCTACACATCGTTTAAAAACGGAACAATGTTTCCTTTGCCTCACATTCGATTCATAAAACACAAATTAAGCATGACATTTGCTTGATTTTCGAATAAAAAGAAACGTCACTGGTGAGACACGACACGCATATAATTCTTTGTTGACATCTGTGAAGAGAAATTCGCGCCTTCCAATTATGTAAAATTTAGTATTGTAAGCAAAGCGAAAACGCTTCTTTGGAATTTTTATTCATAATTTCTTGCGCCGTTTCGTCTCCATGTAATTCATAGCTTACATTGTGTCACTCTGTCTATATTTTTTTAATTTTTAAGACGTAAACGTCAAAAAGTCGAAACAAACACATATTTTTTTTGTAAACATCTTCATTTTTAATGTCTGGACTTGAAAAATGACGATGGAAATTTGGCACAGACAATCTTTAGACCCTGAGAAAGAACATAGGCTACCTGTTATTGAAAAAAAACATGATATTCCCGAGGGAAATCTAAAAAGCGCGATATAACCGAATTCCACGAGGGCGAAGCCGCGGGCGGAAAGCTAGTTGTGAAATAAATTTTTTGAAGAATTTCTATAATTTGTTACACGTGTTATTGGCAAAATTGTGGTATTTGTCCACAGAGGCCATTTATCAAGAGTTGAAGTAATATTCTAAAGAAAAGGAAAGAAAGAATATTTTAAGTTATTAAAATCCATAGCACAGGGCGTTTGGTAAGATATTCGAAAAATATCATACTGTTTACCCAGCGGCATCTTTAAGTTAAATCAAAGAGTTGACTTGCAAGGCAGTTGAAGCGGCAATTGCGACTGTAAGAAATTTGGGAAAGTTACACATATCCAAGTATTTAATAGCATTTATTAGTATATCATAACACAGGACAATACAACATTATACACCACATAACACAAACAAAAGACGACGCAACGACGCTCAGAGACTGTGGTAATACCGTCAACACGCCTGCCTGTGATGTGGAGGCCTCGGGTTCGATTCCCGGCCAGGTCGTGATGGAAAACGATCTTTTCCTGATTGGCCTGGGTCTGGGATGTTTATCTATATATGTATCTATTATAAAATATAGTATCGTTGAGTTAGTATCCCATAACACAAGTCTTGAACTTACTTCGGGGCTAGCTCAATCTGTGTGATTTGTGAAAAAAAACACTTAATTTTCTAGGTTAGGTACCTACTTGAAGGATTATCATGGGCTTCAATTTTTTTTTTAATAATCTCTTCTCTTTCCACTTGTTTTTATTTAAAGCTGTTGAGGACCAGTTCTTGTTAAAAGAGCCCAGCACGACCCCCTATCTCGGTCTGGGCTTCCCATTATGACGCAGGACGTTTGCCATTAAGAGGAACCCATTGGGTCACAGGTTCAGCCAATTGGCTTTGTGAAATGCGGCAGATATGGAACCTAATTCCATTTCAGTATGGCATCAACTTTACAAGAGACGTTAGTTATTCCTGTTAAGGAACAGATTTTCGTATTCTTAAGCTGGTCCATTAGCTAGATAACAGAATACTCCATTCTATAGCCCTCTGACAAAACTTAAACTTAAAATAGTCGTGAGCAAACATGCAATTCACGCATGTTCTCCCTTCTCTGTATGAGAGAGTCTGTTTGACTTCCTCGTTGGCCTGTGGTCGGAAGCTTGGAGATTGAGCGTGGGTTCCTGAATTTGTGGATTACTTGACCCATATGTATTATCTGTCATTTTCTTAATGAAATATAAAGAAAACGCTGCATTGAATTTTAATTTACTTTAGTTTGGGAATAAGGGAATGGGGGTGATTACCTCCCACCCAAGATGAGGCCTGGTTCCCAGCAGGGGGAAAATTATAGGCCGATTACACACCATATATTTCGTGGCGCAAATTGTGTGAAAATCTTGTCTGCCAGTGTAGACGAGGGTTGAGATACAAACTAATTAACATCTAAGTTTGGTCATTAAGAGATAATCGCGAGACGATCTTTCTTCAACCAGGCTCTGAGCGCACCCCTTATAACCCTTTTACAGGGTGTTATCTTGTATCAGTTTATCTGTTCACAACGCAATTGGAGGGCGAACTGCGATAAAGGATAATACCTATAGGGTGCAAATTATAGTTTTTCGTGCTTTGTTTGTTTTAAAAATATATTAAAAACAATAAACAATCATTAAATAAATAATCAAAAATATTAATAACAACATGCAAAATAGAAAATCCAAACTCGATTGCTTGGCAATTAGAAAATAATAAAAATAATTATAATTAATAACAAATAAATAAAGTCTAGCCTAGCTTATTATCTTATATTATCAGTAATAATCTTCATAACATTACATTTAAATTTAGATTTTGAGCATAGAATTCTTACAAGATTACCACCATACGACGGATGGGGCAGCGCAACCCAGAATTATTTCGACAACTTCTGACAGCAAATAAGGCATCTGCTCGGGTACTACGTATGTTAACATTGCCTGGGACTACATTATATAATTTACTTGTGAGATCGATACAATCAAAATCCCCACGAACAATACTATGCAATATAGCTTCAAGATATATTCGCCTAGATTCTAGCCTAACCTGTCCATATTTATGTAATACAAACAGTAATTGTGGGTACGACAAATACGTTTTATGGCACCTATAGTGCATGGCTCGTAGAAGCTTACGCTGGACCTTTTCAATTAAATCTATGTACTTCTGGTAAAATGGGTTCAAGACAGGGACGGCATATTCCAGCTGTGATCGTACAATAGTTTTATATAGGTGAAGGTATGTAGAAACCCGGTTGAACTCAGTAGAAGATCTCATAACAAAACTCTAACATAACAAAAATCTTAAATGCTTTAAGTACAATACTCTCAACATGTTGCTCTAAGGACAATTTATCATCAATCAACACACCAAGATCCTTTACCATATCTAAATTACTGAGCGCTGTGTTGTGCAATGAGTATTTAAAGTTGATAATAAAAAGTAAAAGAATTATCATTCTTTTATTTTTTTGTGAAATTAATGCAATTGCACTTTTTAAGACGAAGGTGTAACTTATTTTTAAGACAGTAGTCAGCGAGCCTATCCAGATGTTGTTGGAAGAGTCGATAATCCTCTACAGTCTGTATAGATCTATAAGCTTTTAGGTCATCAGCGTACACAATAAATTTAGTGTTTTCAAAACATTTGTCTATGTCATTTATATATAGAATCGCCAATAATGGCCTCAGGATTGAACCATGTGGAACCCTGGCATCACAATCCACCATCCCAATCTTCCAAGTTATATGTACTTTTTAAGTATATCTTGGACACCAATGACTGAAGGAAAACGTCTTGAGGAAACCTGGACTTGAAGCCTGAAATCGCCAACCCGCATTGAGCAAGCGTGGTGATTACGCTCAATCCTTATCTATATGAGAGGAGATCTATGCCCAACAGTGTGACGATAAAGAGGTTGAAAATGATGATGACGATGTATATAGATAAGGTACATACAAAATTAATGATTTTAATTATCAAATCAAAATTTGATTCAAAATGAATCAAATTGACGATCGTAACATATTGTGTTTAAATAAATTCAACATACTTACTTAAAACATAATGACCCGTAAAATGCTAAAATATGGAGAAAATTTGAATCTTTCAGACTTCTCTGTATCAAGAGTATTTTTATAAAGTAAGAAACAGAGGAAGCTTCTTTAAAATGGATATGTCTTTTAAATTTAAAAAGTTTAATATCAACAATATGTCTTAATCTTTCAGTAAAAATCAGTAAACACATTAGTCTTATCTGACAACAAACTTTATTATTTCAACGTTGAAATCTACTTTAAACTTTCGTCTCGATTTGCCCCTGCATCCTTATTCACTCCGTTTTACCTGAATACAGTTACTACCAGACTCTTGAGACGAGCGAGATATGTTTACATTGTAAATAGGTAAGTATCATGTATCTAAATATACATATTTTAATTAAGATTTTACATTTCTATTTTAAAAATATTATGCTAGTAGTAAAACGTTGAAAAAGTGCTCAACATTTAAACCACACTCTACGTACCATACTACGTCTGAATACATTGACTAAATTAAATTTTTAATTTAACTACAACATTGGAGGAGCGTGGAAATGAGGTAGTCGAGTTTTTTTAATAATTTTTAGGTGTTTCCAGCTTAAAAGTGAGTATAATTATGTTAAATAGATTGTTGTGGTTATAAACATGGGTTATTTTATACACTTTAGCAGTTGCTACTTTCACTCCACTGTTTTGATGCCATAAAACATGTAGTATTGCACAGAATTTTATTAGTTAGAGGGAAAATTATTTAGAAGCAAATCCCTGCAGTATGTACCCTTTCGTGGTCCACTTGGATCCCGTGTCAGGACATAAGTGGGAAGCTGTTACTCCAACCATGTACAGTAGGCCAATAACGAAGGACTGATAGTAAGGTGTAACCTCCGATCCTGGCCTTTGTGTTCCAAAACAATTTTACCTCTGCGCTGCTAATGAAATCGCCTTGTTTATAGCCAATGATACGAAAAAGAAGAATATAATTTTACTAAAACAAAAGCTAAACATATTTTGCTTTTGTGGGAAATCGTATAGGTACATTGACCGAATAGTTGACCTGCAGAACACATGAACCAGTACTGGATGGAGTATGACTTTAACGACAGCCTCAATGCCATAGATAACGTCAGACGTCAAATGTCACTAAGATTCATTTATCTAATCTTGAAAATTGATTTAAAATGTGAGCGAAGAAGTGTCATTCTGAAACTGACTTTTCTAAGGTTGTAAAAATTTCTCCTAATTATCTTATACCTTTAAACGAGCAATTCTTGTATATATATATAATTGGAATCTCGGAAACGGCTCCTACGATTTTCATGAAATTTTGTGTGCAAGGGGCTTCGGGGACGATAAGTCGATCTAGCTAGGTTTAATTTTCAGAAAATGTCTTTTTTCCATGTTTTGAGGCACTGAACAATTGCTAAACTTCTCATAAGAAGCTAAATTTAGCCGCTGTCCTTAATGATACGAATAGCTGAGGGGCTTCGGCCTTTGATTCGGAGCTCGTAGACTTCGGGTTCAAATCCCTGACGATATAGTGTTTTTCCTTTTTTTTTTTTTAGTTTTAAAAAAAATAATGATGGCATTGTCTAATGCTTTTTATTACATTTTATATAATTGGAAACGGCGTCAACGAATTTTCTTTTTCGTTTATTAAATCAATGGAAGAAATTTTGTTTTACCTAATTTAGGTACATAAATAAATTAATTAATACCTAAATTAGGTACCAGGGTCGCACAAAAGTGTAGAAGTCGAAACAATTGTGAAAGAAATGATGTTGTATATAAACAACAATATTTTTTGTTGTAAATATATAATACCTGGAAGAACTTTTATTTTGCCTACTTTGTGGAGGTGCAAAGTACCAGGGTATCACAAAAGTGTAGGAGAAGTCGAAACAATGAAGCTCATTCATTTTAAAGATCAGCCTGAAGGAGCAGTCGAATTTACAACAGAATTTTGCCACAACACGAACTGAAATATTAGTATTATTATTATTGCTAACCTTATGATACCTTGCACCTCCTCAAAGTAGGCAAAATTCATCCATATAATATGACTTAATAATAATGATGAAGTACCTGGGCGACCGAGCTTTGCTCGGCATCTTTTTTTTGTTATAATTATTATTATTGATTTATTTACATCAGACAATTGTTCATAGTCTTCATATTATTTATTTATTTATTTACACATCCATTTCAGGCATCACAGCCCATAAAACATAAACAATGCAATATTAAATTAAATCAAAAATACAAACAATAACAAACTACAAATACAAATATATTATACAAATTTTGAAATGTCAAAAAAAATAAATCAGAAATACAAATAATAATAAACTACATATACAAATATAATTATGAAAATTTTGAAATGTCAAAAATAAAGATATAAAAAAGTCAAAATATTTAATAATACGCCTGCCTCTGAGTCATTTGTTTGTTTGTCAGTACATTAATCATATAACAATGATTAATATATTGACAATCAAACCTATTCGCAAATACGCTCAGGATAGTGTTGGAGCTGATCCGGAGCCTGCGCCCCAGAGACGCGCACCGCTTTCGCATTGTCGTGTAAAAACAGTCGACACGGGCATCGGCAAACATACCCGAGGCGCTGCAGTGCCGGGGCAGCCCCAACAACACCCTGAACGCATTATTATACTGTACACGGAGAGCGTTGTACTGCTTCTGGGTATATGACACCCACAGGCCCGCCGCATACAGGGACATACAAAATGCTCTGAAAAGAGTTATTTTGACGGCCCCCGAGCAACGAACAAATCTGCGGGCAATCATATTGGCCCTCACAGACAATGCCCTCCGCTCTCTATCGATGTCCGCATCATCCCTCAGGTCAGAGGTCACGATATGCCCGAGATATTTA
This sequence comes from Sesamia inferens, assembly GCA_037179545.1. NCBI lineage: Eukaryota > Metazoa > Arthropoda > Insecta > Lepidoptera > Noctuidae > Sesamia > Sesamia inferens. The sequence goes on along the minus strand of CM073935.1, from coordinate 4,670,469 downwards.
AACCGTTGAACTCTATTTAATCTAACACCGTTCAACGTAATAGGCGGAACAGCATCCAAGCAGCTCCGACCCCTGGCCTGAAAGACCATGCATTCGCTCTTCTTTGCGTTGTATACCAGGCCATGATCCTGCGCGTAACGCTCGCAGACACCCAGCAACCTAGACAGACCACACACGGAAGCGCTCAGCAGCACCATGTCGTCCGCATAACTAATATTGTTGACACAAACACCGTCAATATGGCAGCCGACACGGGTGCTACTGAGCTCCTCTATCAGTGCGTTTACGTACAGGTTGAACAGCTTCGGCGAGGTCAGCCCCCCCTGCCTCACCCCGCACTCCAACCCGTACGGCTCCGACAGAGCACCCGACCATCGAACTACGTTGACCTGGTTAAAATACCAGTACCTGAAGATGTTTATTATTTCAGGGGGCATTGAGATGTTAATTAACTTTTGCCATAGGATGTCATAGTTAACCAGGTCGAACGCCCTCGACAGATCGAGAAAACAGGCATAGACAGGTGTGCTTCTATCGGAGTAGTACCTGACAGTTTGCTTCAAACACAGGATCGCCGACTCGGTAGACAGTCCCGGTCTAAACCCAAATTGATTATCATGAGTAACTAAATACCGGTCAAGCTGTGTATTAAGCAAACCGTCAAGAACCTTAGCCAGCACTGTTGCTAATGAGATTGGCCTGTAGTTGCTGGCGTCGCTTAAGTCCCCGGTCTTACTCTTCACAATTGGTACCACCACGGTCCTCATCATTTCTGCTGGTAGGTATGCATGTCCTATACAGAACGTATATAGCATGGCAAGGACTCTGGGCAGGTGGACGCCAGCATTCCTTAAATGTTCAATGCTCAGACCATCATGGCCAGGAGACTTACCTCGTGACATTGTCTTTATAACATCCAGAACACTCTTGGATGTGAATCTGGTGTTTATCTCCTGTCCATGTGATCCTTCTGCACCGGATGATCGTGATGGCCCCAATGGCGATTTCACTAAAAAGTGATCCCTAAATATATCAGCAATACATTTCGGTTCACTCACACCGTTGACACTCACGGGTAAACCCGGCTTATTATTGAGCCTACTAGTAGTATTCCAAAAGTTACGAAAGTCATGTTTCGAATGTTGAGAAGCGAGAATGTCCATCTTTATCTGCTCCTTATTGTTTTGGCACCACTTTAAGCGTGATTTAAAGATTCTACGACTCTCTCGCATCTCCTCCCAAATAAGTCCTTCACTCGGTTTACCACACCGAACCCAATCCATAAATTTACACCGAGCTACCCCGTGAGCATCACGAACATGCCTGTTCCATCCGATTACGGGCTGTCTTCCTCTCGGTTTAACAACAGTATGACTCTCAGAGGCGGCTTTACACAATGCATCAACAATCTCACGATACATTCTGTCAATTATACACATATGGTCTCTGTTGTCACAACGTTTACCGCTACAGTTACTGAATTCAGGCGGAAAATCAATGTCTCTTAAACTATGGAAGTGGAAACCAAACATTTCAACATCAAACAAAACCAAACCAAACATTAAACCATTTACATAATTTATTATAAAAGTCTATTTGCTCGTGGCTTCTTTCCCCCCATTTTATTTTGTTACATTTAACATTTTGTAACAAAATCTTTGGTTTTACATTATTTATATTACACTTAATAATGAGTGGAAAGTGGTCAGACCACACCGGATCGTACCTGATGTGTGTATCGATTATAGTTTCAAAAGCCGATTCAGTTACCACACAGTGGTCTAACCATCTTAGAGCACCATTAGCGTCACTTATAAAACTATATGTGTCAGACAGTAAACCTAATTTAATGAGATCGGCACATTTCCAATCCAAGTCGTTACAAAAATTTAAAAGTTCATAATAGAATTGCTCACCCGGGTGGGCGTTGAAGTCGCCCAACATGTAAACACACTCAATACCTTCACTGCCCACCACTGCGCTCAACGTTGCCATACAATCAGTAAACTCAGTTAGATTCGCCGTGGTGTCAGTCGGCATGTACACACTGAACACTAAGAATGACCTTTGTTCTATCACCACTTTAATACAGCACACTCGCGTATTATCACATCGGACTATCGTAACATTATTAAAGATTTTCTTATTCCACAACAATGCAACACCACCCCATGGTCGTCCTGAAATCATTCCCTTTGATGTATCCATGGGCGATACACCCGTATAAGCGAAGTCATCATCTATACAGCTCAGATAAATCAATGTCGTGCGGCAGCAGCCAATGTTCTTGCAAAGCAATTATGTGCGATGTTCTACATAATCGCCGGACATCATCTACTGAGCGCTTCACATTCTTACAGTTGAAACTTATAAAGCTGTATGGTTCCTTATTTGCCATCTTTATTTTATTCATAAAAACACATAAGTACACAAAATACATTTAAATTATTTATGAACTATTATAAATATACATATAAAATTCCAAAATTAAATTTAAATTAAATTGATAATTAATATAGTACTTTGATTTGATATAGATGACGTTTACATTCATGGTACACGAAGCCAATGTTTGGTTTGAGGTTAGACCCAGAAAATTGCTCTTAAAATATCATGTGTCTTTTTTACACGAAAATGCCAAAAAGAACATTAAAAAAAACGCTTACGAACAATTTAACTCCACGAAGCCGTGACTCATCTCAAGAAGCAGAAGAAAACCTCCTTGAAAACAATCTGATTTTCGCTCGTCCCACACGTGTTTGTCAGACTTCGCACAGTGAGGACCCATTTGAAAAAGAACTTGATGAAAATCATCAGGTTTCCGCTCATCCCACACGTGCTGCTAAAGTAAGATGCTTGCAAAACTTGACTAACATTTTAAGAACAGAAAGGTCTTATGATTTAGATGTTTCACGAGAGCGTGCAGCACAACGTGTGGCCGCCAAAAATGATGAGCAACGGGAGCGACGTCTGCAAGATATGCGGCAGCGTGCGTCAGAACGTGAAATGATTATTATTAATGAAAACCCTCAGCATACCCGCAATATAGTATGGAAGGAAGTATTAGGTTAAGACCTTAAACTATGTATTGATGATAATATATAACTGATGTAACTGATTGTTAAACTATAAGTACTTATTTATAATAAAATGTTAAACTAAATTGCACTCGTAATTTTATATTTAAATAACAGTTAATAATATTTTTTTATTATTATGTCGGTATGATCGAAAAACATTATTTAAAAAATTCGTTCGTTATGTATTTTTTGTTTTGAAAATATAGAGACACGCGATGTACCTAACAAAAAAAAAAGATGCCGAGCAAAGCTCGGTCGCCCGGTACTTATAATTAAACCAGGTGACCCATGAGAATTTTTTGCTTATCTTTGATTTTCAATCGTAAATTTTCTAAAAACCACTGAAATTTGAGTAATTTGTTTAATTTTCTGGTATAGCGGTCCAGAAAAACTTTAAAGCGATGCCTCAACTATGTTTATTAATAAATTATGAAGGAAGTTATGACGTACCGACAAAAAGGTCTTGAGAATAAATAATATAATAATTATGATGATTTGATTAACTTTTTGCTTTAGAGATCTCGATAAAACATCATTTTAAAATTTAACATATAGCCAAAAGAATCGTTGTAAACTAACAAAAATAATATATTTCTTTTCTTGGAAATAATTTGCTCATTTTAAATGTTACTGCCACTGCGAAAATGCAATATAATATTTTTTGAATAACTACAGAATTGAGTTAGAATATACAATTTCTCCTCATTTTGTTTTGCTAATTAATATTTACTACACGTAAAATACATAGGTACATTTATTTTCTAAAATATAAGCACAGTATACAGGGCATTATAATTAATATGAGGTAGCTACATGTTTACAAAAACAAAGTTACATTTACAAAATTACAAAATTATTTTCTCTAGACAAACAAGACAAAAGTTAAATTAAATAATAATTCATCATCATCATCAACCTTTTCATCGTCCCACTGATGGGCACAGGTCTTCCCTCATACAGAGAAGCATTGAGCGTAATCACCACGCTTGCTCAATGCAGGTTGGCGATTTCAAACTTAAAGTCCAGGTTTCCTCAAGATGTTTTCCTTCACCTTGTAATCAGTCATTGTTGTCCAAGATATACTTAGAAAGTAAATAATAATTACAATGTCATAATTGAATTAAAAAACAGCCAATATTAAAAAAAGAACATCTTGATGAAAGCATGTTCTAGAACCAAATATTCGACTACATATGACATCTACTAATCCGAACTGAGCACGCATGGCAGATAACAGGCCTATAATCATAATTAGCCTATAATGTCGTCCCCCGTGGCGCAGCGGCCCCGAGTTCGATCCCCGGCCAGGTCATGATGGAAAACGATCTTTTCCTGATTGGCCTGGGTCTTGGATGTTTATCTTTATATGTATCTATTATAAATATAGTATCGTTGAGTTAGTTTCCCATAACACAAGTCTCGAACTTACTTTGGAGCTAGCTCAATCTGTGTGACTTGTCCATATATATTTATTTATTTATTTTAATGTTCCCACTGTTGTGACAGGAGTGGGCTAATCTACCACGCTGGCCCAGTGCGGGTTATTCTGTATATCATAATTTATTCCTCTTTATTGTGCCTTTGTTGAACAGCGCTGGCCTAGTGATATCGGCCGCGTCTTACAAGTTGTAAGTCTGTAGCGGCTATGTATTTGCAGCGTAAGCTAACCCCGCCGCTTGGAGTCGAACAGCGGCGAGCCACGCCAGTCGGTTCCGGACACCCAGTATGGTCGTACATATGTAATCCTTCTGATATTTGTATTAGGGAAAAGTTAAAGTAAAATATAGTTTCAGTGCAAGCAGAGTTTTATTTATATAGAGGGTCACACACACCTAAAGGTCGTAGGTTCGAACCCCATCAGGCGTTTTACTTTGAGTACAATGCTCGAAGACCTCAGTAGGGCCTCCAAGCGAGTCGGTCTTAAAATGAACATGGGCAAGACGAAAGTCATGTCTAATGCCCATGTTGTACCGACTCCTATAAAGATTAGAGACTCTGTTCTCGAAGTTGTTGACAGTTACGTGTACCTGGGACAAACTATCCAGTTAGGAAGGTCCAACTTCGAGAAAGAGGTCAATCGTCGAATCCAACTCGGCTGGGCTGCTTTCGGGAAGCTACGTAGAATCTTCTCGTCCGAAATACCGCAGTGTCTCAAGACAAAAGTGTTCGACCAGTGTGTGTTGCCAGTGATGACTTATGGAATTGAGACGTGGTCGCTAACAATGGGCCTTATGAGAAGGCTCAAAGTCACTCAAAGGGCAATGGAGAGGGCTATGCTTGGGGTTTCACTGCGCGATCGAATCAGGAATGAGGAGATCCGTAGAAGAACGAGAGTAACCGACATAGCCCGAAGAATTGCAACACTAAAGTGGCAATGGGCTGGACACATTGCCCGCAGGACCGATGCCCGATGGGGCCGACGGGTTCTCGAGTGGCGACCACGCACCGGAAGACGTAGCGTGGGTAGGCCCCCGACAAGGTGGACCGACGACCTGGTGAAGGTCGTGGGAAACCGCTGGATGTGGGAGGCGCAGGACCGTCGTGGAGAACCTTGGGGGAGGCCTATGTCCAGCAGTGGACGTCTTTCGGCTGAAATGATGATGATGATGACGAGGTACAGTATTTCATCACCACTGCTCTCAAAATGATGTGGAGAAAACATTGTGAGCAAGCCGGTATGTCCTAGAGTTTAAAAAAGAATATCTAAGACATGTGATATCTACGAACCTGCAGTGGGCCAGCGTGGTAGATTCCCTCTCATCGACAGGAGGCCTGTGTCCCAACAGTGGGAACATTTTAGGCTGATTATGATTATGATGATGGTTTCCACTGCTGAGATGTATTTAACTATATGGCTATGATGAGTTACAAAATTCTCAACCCCGTATAGTTACAGCCATCATCATCATCATCATCATCTTAGCGTTCATCCCGGTTCCGCGGCTTCCACGTCGGAGCCCGGGGTCCGCTTTCTTGCTCAATTTCTTCCATTTCACGCGATCTTTGGCATCCTGTGGTGTGAGATTGTTGGCACGCATGTCATCTCTTACAACGTCAAGCCAGCACGTCTTTGGTCCACCGCGCTTGTTCCGGCCCGGCGGAGGCGCCATGGTAAGATATTTGTGACCCATGTAACATGCCGTACGTTTTCGCAAGACGTGACCGTACCAACGTAAGCGACCCTCCTGCAGTTTATCCGCTATGTCACGGACATGAAGACTGCCACATATGCGGAAGTTCCTAATGTTAACCACGGTAAAAAGCCACGCCTCCAACAGTTTTGTGACGCAGCAACGTAATAAAATGTTCAAACAGTAATTTCAACTCATTTCCCCATTTAATATTAATATTAGCAACGCGTTCTAAATGTGTTTATTACACCTACCGTCTCTAAGAGAACTCGTTTTCGTTACCTTATTACAAGTCAAAGGCTTGAATTATTAAAGCGCTCCAAATTCTTGCCGAAGAGTTTTTTGCATACGAAATTTCATTTTAGAGATGTTCGTGTTCGTTACGAGTGCCTATATGCAAGTTCGGGTCGGTTTATTCGAATAGGCAGTTTTCGCTAAAGGACAAAGTCGACCTGAAACATTTTTTTTTTGTAGTGATGCAATCGTTGATGGTAAAGAGCGCTAGTTCATTAAGAGCCTTCACTTAAGAGAACTGAGTGAATAGGAAGGAAGACGGCAGTTGAGCGAGATGATGCAATGTTAAACCCAACAACATGACCAACGATGCTGCGCCAGAGGGAGATTGATCTGGAGACCCTCCATGACCAAACTTACGACACAATAACATTTGGCGCATCATACCCGGCACACATCGCAACACAACTGCTCAGACTCGTCCTTCGTACGGCTTCACCAGACATCATGGCGGACCACGACGAATCGCTTGGCTGCAAGATTTTGTCTGGTGGCTGTTAACTTCTGCCGGCAGCTCATGTTGTGGCTTGCCACCGAGAATTATCAATTAATTGGGAACATACATATCCAGCTTTCAGGCCTATTGGTCGATTTACATTGTTTCAATTCTTAATACATCTTTATGAATCTATTGACTCACGCTAGTAATATTATTTAAAGAATGACGCTTCGCCCATTTCGGGCGATAAATTTGTGCAAATCGAGTAAGTCTTATAAGCCTTTATTCTGACCGTGTCGATCACTAATATCCGTACCGTAGATACCCACGTTAATCATATTCGGCTTAGCGCGATATTAGCCAACCCGAAAATAATTTACCGCAAAAAAAGCCACTCGGTTTTTTTTGCATATCATTTTGTTTTTGTTAACTTTATAACCTTGTGCTTGACAGTGATCCCGCTTGATGGTAAGCAGTGATGCTATCGTTGGTGGTAAAACGCGCTAGTTTATGAAGAGCCTTGAAGACGGTAGTAATTAATTGGTGTCAGACGGAATGCCCGCCGCAGGCAAATTGATCCAGTTCTTCCATGTTCGCGGTATAAAAGACGAGACGAAATGCTTCGTCCGGATGGTATTGGTGTCAACAACGTAATGGTGGATACTGTCCGTACGACGGGTCATCCGATGATGGCTCGATTATGGCGGAATCAGTTATGCAATTCCCGCGCACACTCTCCAAAATATGTAATGTATCCCATAGAATATAGACAATCTGGGTCACTAATTAGCTATTTCGCACGCCTATTCACCGAATCTAAAGTTGCCAGGTGGTATTTTGTAGCACCAGTTCAAATGTGGCTACAGTACTCTACACACAAATGGACTTGCGCTTTGTTTAACATTAGAAACTGTACCGGTGTGATGTAGCACCACCCCGAACCCACGCAAGAACCCCAAGTTTCCTAGCAGCCGTCTTGGCTGTGACTCAATGAACAGTTCAAAGTTTAGGTTTGAGCAAAACATTAATTTTAAGAATCCATAATTATGTAATTTAATATTGGGCATCCATTTAGAATTTACCACTCTTCTTCAGCCACTGCTGGACAAAGACCTCTCCCAATTTTTCCACTCGGCTGTGCCGAATTATGCCGACCCGAACATGTGTGTAATACTCCTTAAGTATTGACGTGTTACATGGGAATTTGGGAATTGTTGAACAACTTCCTGAATAGTAACTTTGTACTTTTACATACGTGAACAAGTATTGTTGTGTTCTTTCCTCCCTTAAAGGAGAAGTTTCGGGAAATATTTTTAGATGCGTTTGTGGTTTGACTTATCTTTTTTATAATAATAATAATATTTATTTGCGAAAAACATGGTATACAAAGCTGTTAAAATATTAAATGAGCTCATGTTTAGCTTAAAAATTAAGCATCTAAAATTATGATGAAATGTTACAGTTTGTGGGCCAAAAATTCCTTAACAGTATAAAAAACATTTTCATTTAGCCACTTATACAATTTAATTTTAGTGCAATTGGTAATTTGTTAAATATACGTACACACATAGCCACACAATTTTTCTTGTATTTAGCACTTTTAGGCATATCATCTAGAACTAGTCTATGTAGGTCACGCCGACTTCTTGAACATACTTCTTCGGCTGTTTTGAACAGTTCTTTATATTTCTGTACAAACATACACACTTCATATATATACATCGAAGGCAATGGTAGCAAACCAAGCTTTTTAAATATTGGTTTACAGGATTCCTCGGATGAAATCCGTATATGGCTCGTATACATTTCTTTTGCGCAATAAATGCTCTATTGAAGTCAGCACTATTTCCCCATTTTATTATTCCATACTGCAAAGACGATTCAACGTATGCTCGATACGACATTACAGCCGTTTTTATATTTGTTATCCTTTTAATCTGTCTAAGGGGATACACGAATTTATTTACTTTACTGTAAACATGCTCTACCTGCGCCTCCCAGTCCAGATGTTCGTCTATTAATACACCTAAAAACTTAGTTTGTGTCAACTGGGTAAGTTTTGGTATGTTCAACTGAATTGAATTTGTTATTATAACATTTGTTAAATTGTATGTATACAGATTTTGTAAAATTTATACATAAATTATTGTTATTTAACCAATAGGGAATTTTCCTGAAATTTACATATATAAAAGGCATCAAAGATGTGGTGGCTGGTGATGTCACTGCTCGCTAAAAAGTGTAGCGTGTAGTGACACCATACGAGTTTTCAACGCATTGTGTCGCCTTCATTTTTTGTTTATATGAAAAAAGAAAAAATACGTGTCTAGTATTTTTTGGAAATCTGACTGAGTGACTAATTAGGTTTTTTAGTCAACTACCCTATTAATTACATAGATTAGCAATTGTAGTATTTATGTCAATTTCATGATCAGTAATCGATTTTTATTTTTTGTCGGCAGTTACAGTTATGGAAATGTCATCAGCATAAAGAAAGCGTCTATGATTTATGATTTTACGTTTGTTGGTCCCTCTGAATATATTGTTTTCTTTGAAATACATGGAACTCCCAGTATTTTATATTATTTGGTAAGTATGCAACGCAACGCAAATGCAACGTTAATTTTTGTTTATGTTAAAATCAAAACACGTTTCCAGTATTTTTAAGTAAATAATATATGTACAAAATTTCACTTTAGTGTTGCAATTCTTCGGGCTATGTCGGTTACTCTCGTTCTTCTGCGGATCTCCTCATTCCTGATTCGATCGCGCAGTGAAACCCCAAGCATAGCCCTCTCCATTGCCCTTTGAGTGACGTTGAGCCTTCTTATAAGGCCCATTGTTAGCGACCACGTCTCAATTCCATAAGTCATTACTGGCAACAAACACTGGTGGAAGACTTTTGTCTTGAGACACTGCGGTATTTCGGACGAGAAGATTCTACGTAGCTTCCCGAAAAAATTCGGGAAATAAAATGTAATATTATTTATTTTTAACACGTGAATTTTACTTAGAACATATTGCACTCCTGCACATAGTAGGACTGTGCCGCTGTGCACACGCGTCTAGTACCACTTATCTGCCGTGAACTGTGTTGTACGCCCGGTAACCACACTGCAACAATGTCTAAATGTATTTGGGAAAAATATAACATGGTGTAAAAATGATTAAAATCGATTCAGTTGCTTATTCTGAAGAAACTATATTCAGGTTTCGTATAAACAAAAAATACCGTATTACCGATTAAAACTCAGATTTCATTACGTACAATCCCTCCTCTTAAAAAAATGGTCCCACTTGATTTATTTAATGTTACATATAAATAAGTATGTATAACACACGTAGGTTCGGAAAGAATAAACTAGTTCTACCACAGATAAAATATTGTTTAAGGTAAGACAACATTTACCTAAGTATTTGCAAAAGAAACATTACACATGATAGCAAATAGAAGTATAAGATTAAATCGTAACAGGTTGACATATAAGAGGTAGGTAAATATATATATATATATATATATATATATATATATATATATATGTCGTGGATTTCAATATAGTTTTGATAAGAGTTGCTAATATAATTTATGTAATAGTGCGTTATTTCGTAATGGCCGCACGTGCACAGAGTCCTTTTGGAAATTTGGGATTGTTGCACTTCGCATTGAGACGCTGACCAGGGAACTTCTTCGCGGCGAAATTGTCGATTTGATCATTAAAAATCATTATTGTCAAGATTGGAAGGTATACAGGGTGTATCTGACGTCGTCGACCTGACCAAAATCGCAGGGAAGCTCTGAATACAAACTGCGTCCTACCGGTCTTTTTAAAAATGCCAACCATTTTTAAAAAGACCGGTAGGACTAACTACTTACGAGTACTTTTTAAAAATGGTTGGGGGAGGCCTATGCCCAGCAGTGGACTTCCTGTGGCTGATATGTTGATGATGAAGTATGTAATAGGTATGTACATATGCAAGGTGGTTAGGTTAAATTTTGTGGCCACGGGATGTTTATCCTATACTAGTGTATAAAGTCAGTGTTTTTTAGGGTTCCGTAGCCAAATGGAAAAACGGAACCCTTATAGATTCGTCATGTCTGTCTGTCCGTCTGTTCGTCTGTCTGTCCGTATGTCACAGCCATTTTTTTCCGAAACTATAAGAGCTATACTGTTGAAACTTAGTAGGTAGATGTATTCTGTAAACCGCATTAAGATTTTGATGCAAAAATAAAAATAAATATTGGGGTCTTAGAACTGAAACTGAATTTTTTTTTTCACTAAACACATACCTACGTGTGGGGGGGTATCTATGGATAGGTCTTCAAAAATAAAAATGATATCGAGGTTTCTAAAATATTTTTTTTTCTAAACCGAATACTTTGCGTTACAGACGCTTCCAAAGTGCAAAAGTTGCCCCCCCCCCCCCTCCCTCTAACTTCTTAAATAAGGAAATGAAAAATCTAAAAAATACATATGATGTACATTACTATAAAAACTACCAACGAAAATTGTTTTGAACAAGATCGAGTAAGTAGTTTTTTTTATACCTCTTAAATCGTAAACTGCTTATTACCGCGTAATCTTTCATACAAATAACTTAAATCCTTCAATTTCATAAATCAATGGTACGGAACCCTTTGTGCGTGAGTCCGACACGCACTTGTTTTATATATGATCAGGTACAGCTATGCTGCTGGGGAGTACGTTCCGCCACTTCGTCTTCCCAGCGAATGCAATAGGAAGTAGCGAAGGGCGGGCTTTTTGGGCTCTCCGGAACCGTAGTTCCACTGCGATGTCCCACTAGTGGCACAAAACTTTTTCGTAGTCTCACCAAACACCCACTTGACCATTTTGTTACGATGAAATGTAAGAACGCCACATGGTAAGTATTCTATCATGTGCAAACTAAACAGGACCCACTCGACTTTGAAGTAAGTAGGTAATCCTTTTTTATCTTTTGTTTTTAAAATTGTTATTAGTGTTACATCTCGTAGAATAAATTAATTTTACGTTATACTAAACACATTACCATGAATAATACTGATGAGTTTAGAATTATAAACAGAAAAGGCGGCCAAGTGTGGCTCTACCGTGGAATCAGATACTATCGTCAAAAAGTGTATTGAAATAAATCTGTAACATGGAACTGTAGCCAGAAGCGAAATTTTAAATATACTGGATCTATTCATCATCATCATTATCAACTTTTTTTTTATCTTCCCACTGCAGGGCACAAGTGTCCTCTCATTCAGAGAAGCATTGAGCGTAATCACCACGCTTGCTCAATGCGGGTTGACGATTTCAGACTTAAAGTCCAGGTTTCCTCAATATGTTTTTCTTCACCTTCAGTCATTGGTGCCCAAGATATACTTAGAAAGTACATATAACTTTAGAAAAGTTACATCGGTACTTGCCTGACCTGGAATCGAACCGGTGCACTCATACTTGAGAGGCTGGTGTTTATCTATACTATAATTTTACTATCTCGTTATAGGCTTTTTTTCTTTGGGGTAGGCCTGATGTGTACTGGCGACAGATTTTCAAAATTCATTTATTAGGCAATTACATACCACATCGTAACTAAATGGTCAAGTGTGTTTGGTAGGACCACGAAAAAGTTTTGTCCCACTAGTGAGACATTGTAGTGGGACCACGGTTCTGGAGTCGTTTTGGGAGGACTGTCTTAGGACTGTCTATTGACGTTCAAAAACTGCTGATTCTCAGCCTAATTTGAATAAATGACTTTTGATTTTGATTTTTTTTTATTTATCCCAGTATTCTCACCGAATCCATACTTACGTGGGTGAATTTATTAAATCAATGCACTGTGTCACGTATAATGCATTTTTTTTTTACGTTTATACCTCTCTGTGGCTGTACATATTTGATTTTCCGAGAGTGGTATGTAATATATCTCCATTCATCACGACCAAAAAGGCACGACAGGCGGTTGCTTTTCATACAAAAAATTTGGAATTCAGCAATGTCCACACTAGTGAACGTTTGGTCATCAATCAATGTAGCCTATCTCGCAGTTGACATATCAAATTGAATATTTTCCTGTTTCCATGAGAACATTTGACTTCGTCCCAATTAAAATGTGGATTCATTTTTTTACTATTTCTTGTAATGTCCATTGCATTTCGTGTTGTTTTTTATGGGTAATGGTGCTTTTTTATTTACTGTACTTTTTATTTTTCACAAAAACAGAAAATCGTTCACCAGATCCCCCTAGTGGCTTCGTGAGTCTATCGGGCACTCCCCACTCAGTGGCCTAGTGGTTAAAACACCAGGCTCTCAAGTATGAGTGTGCGCGTTCGATTCCAGGTCAGGCAAGTACCAATGTAACTTATCTAAGTTATATCTACTTACTAAGTATATCTTGGACCCCAATGACTGATTACAAGGTGAAGGCAAACATCTTGAGGAAACCTGTACCTACTTTAAGTCTGAAGTTAGCAAGCCGCATTGCAATCCTTCTTTGTATGAGAGGAGACCTGTGCCCAGCAGTAGGACAATATAAATGTTAATGATGATGATAATGATAATTTGCAATTCCGTGTGATGGTAGAGCGTGGAAGACTCGTATAACAAAACACCATTGTAGTAAATACCCATGTTTAAAAAGCAATAAATGATTTGGTTTGATAGGAGGTTGTTTATTTTTAATCGGCATTTTTGAAGTCAAACTTACTTAAATTCTTCATTATGATCTAACCAAACCCTCTTCCTAACGTTTCCTCCATCGCACAACGTCAATTCTTCGGCGTCGACTGTCGCTGAAAATCAGCGCTAGGGCTCTATCTTGCATAGGATCGCAGCATAATGCTAAGCTATAGCAGTTTTGCGTGGACATGACACATCTTGCTCCCAACTTTCTTGTCTCATTTTTACCTTAATAATCGTACTTTAACATTATATCAATTATATTTAGGGGATAATACCATAATCGCCACGCTTAGCAGGTGGGCCCCCGACAAGATGGGCCGACGACCAAATAGGACGTGGAGAGGCGTGCGAAGAGGCTGATCGGTGACCTTGATTTATCTCGAGAGAGTCTCCAAAGCCTAGAGTATCCAGCCTTTCGGTGTTCTATAGGATGCATTTTGGAGAGTGTGTAAGGGAATTGCATGATTTAATTCCCCCGTATCCGTTCCACCATCGGACGACCCGTCGTATGGCGAGTTTTCACCCTTAAGTTGTTAACACCACTTCGATCTGGACGAAGCGTTTCGCCTCCTCCTTTATACCGCGCGAGGGACTGGAACAATTTGCCTGCGGCGGTGTTTCCGTCGGACTACAATTTGAGTGTCTTCAAGGCTAAAGTGAATAGGCTCTTGATAAACTAGTACGCTTTACCATCAACGATTGCGTCACTGCTTACCATCAGGCGGGATTGCAGTTAAGCGCAGGACCGGTCGTCGTGGAGGTCCTTAGGGGAGGCCTATGATGATGATGATGAAAAGTACTTCAATATTCAAATTCAACTAAATACCCGTATTTTACACCGAGCGACTGAAAGAAAGAAAATGCATTTATTCAGCACAGACAGACATACAATACATCAAATAATAAAAACCCCGATGTAAATAAAATCAGCAGTGTGCCTTGCGGCTGCACCAAAAAGGTCAAGTTCAGCAAGAATGCCAGACAAATAGTGCCTGCCGCTGGTTTTCAACTGAACCTGATGTGAGGTGATGGAAGTAAATCAGTGTTACACTACAGCATAACGTGTGTCATCATCATTTCAGCGTTAGGTAGACTTCGATATTTTCCGTGAAGCGACTGTCGTCTGACCTCCACAACCCAAAGACAATATCGAAGCATTGCAGTTAGACAAATTGATGGACTTTTGAGGGCTCCAACAACCCCTAACGACTGCCATTAGATATTCGTATAGCAACCGGGACCAACAGCTTAACGGGCTTTACGAGGCACGACCTGACCAGTACAAATATTCATATTCATGCATACAAATATTTGCACTGCGCGGGAATCGAACCCGCGCCTCCTAGCGTAGCGGTTGAATTCGCTACCGCTACGCCACGGAGACTGTCGGCGATATAACGTTTGCGTACGTTTACGTTTGGGTACTTAAATGTACCCAAAATTACTTTTATTATTGACTGTACCCAAAATTACTCAGATTGTTTTACATAAACATTATTCGAATAATTTCAGGCAAAAATTAATAAATGAGAGTTTTGGAATCCCTATAAATGTAGGGTGTTTCATAAAATGCGAAAAACATTTTGGTATCGTTTACTGTTGAAATGAGACTCGTCTGGAATCAGTTTTCCTTTTATTTTGCAATCTCTCGGTGGTAGGCCCTAATATCGGCTGCCGGGAAAAGTTACCACCCACCAGACAAGGCCTTGCCGCCAAGCGATTCGTCGTGTTCCGGCATGATGTCTGGTGAAGCCGTACGGAGGACGGGTCTGAGCAGTTGTGTTGCGATGAGTGCTGGGTACGATGCGCCAAATGTTGTTGTGTCGGGAGTTTGGTCGTGGAGAGTCTCCAGATCAATCTCCCTCTGGCGCAGCATCGTTGGTCTTGTTGGTCTTTGGTTTAACATTGCATTACCTCGCAAACTGCCGTCATCCTTCCTATTCCTAAGTTTTTTAGATGAATAGGCTTAATAAACTAGTGCGCTTTACCATCAACGATTGCATTACTGCTTACCATCAGGCGGGATTGCAGTCAAGCACTAGTTTATAATTATTAAAAAAATAATGCGAAAAGTTTTTTTACAGATGTAACGTTTTTTCACAGCCCCAATTTTTATTTTTTATAACCTGTTGTAAAAATAAAAACGTTTTAAAATAGTACGGACGGCAGCAGGTCAAGCTAATCCTAACTGTCAGATATTCCCAATCAACCTTGAGCTTTAATGCATTAGAGATAAAGTTCATAATCTAATAAGGAAATCTGAGAGATTGCTGTACATAGACACTTTTAATAAATTAGTTTTGACATTTTACGGTAGCTCTAAAATTTTACCTCTATATACCGACGCTACAAGTGAATCTTCAGACAATTTAAAGGTAAGGTCGAAAGAAAAACGAATTTTTAAACCTGAGTTTCATTTTACTAAAGGACTAACTGGTGCTCTAGGCTTTGCCCGTGTAGATGTCGGAAATTATGCTGCTTTTTAGGGTTCCGTAGCCAAATGGCAAAAAATGGAACCCTTATAGATTCGTCATGTCTGTCTGTCCGTCTGTCCGTCCATATGTCACAGCCATTTTTTTCCGAAACTATAAGAGCTATAAAACTCGGTAGGTAAATGAATACATTTGAACCGCATTAAAATGTTGATGCAAAAATAATTAAAAAAATTATATTGGGGGCTCCTCATACTTATTCCCCGGGGCCAAAATGTTGGGCTCTTCCTCCCGATTCCGAAGAGCCCAAACTCGGCTAGTCTAGGACCTCCGGATCCCGAGATAGGCCGCGGGGTGTGAGGTGGCCTGAGGAGCAAGTGGGGGGGGGGAGGCAAGGTTGAGTCTAGGGGGAGGGGGGAGGGGTAGGTGAGGGGGGGTTGTCTAAATGCTGGGAGGATCCTGTCCACCTGGGGTCACAACATGAGGGGAGAGTGGGAGGGGACAGGACACTGGAATCTCGGAATGTATGTGCTATATGGGTATTGGGGGTCAGGTACTATGGGGTCAAAATGGGGGTCTAGGGGTCCTATCTGAATATAGGTTCCGGCTGGGAGGGGGGTTAGTATAGGGGGGGGGGGGGGGGGGGGGAATTTTATCAGAATTTTGAAATTCCCAGCCGTTTCCGAGATATCCGGGATTTTAGGTAGGGATATGGGGAAGGACTTCGAGGTGGGTAAATATAGTAAAAAATTTAATAAAAAGATGGCGCGTAACCGAAAAATGTGACGGTACATTTTTTTCCAACGCCGATAAAGAAGTTTTACTTCAAAAATTGTTATAGATAGTCACCGTATGGTGTACAAATAAGTTTCCGACGTTTTACAAGAGATGTCCTCACTAAGAGGTTTCGTTGAAATTATCAGGTGCAGAATGTGATATCGTAAGTTCGGACATCTGGTAATCATATACACTTAAGAGTATCAGTGACTCTGTATCAGTATCACAGAATTATTTTAGTGCATAAATGTCACGTTTAGTGCCGAATAATCGTCATTCGCGGGAATTATTGTTACTTCTTTAATTTGAAGAAATCTGCATCTGAAGCCCATCCATTGCTTGTAGAAGATTATAGTGAAGCTGCTTTAAGAGGGAGAAGTTGTCGTGAGTGGTTTCAAAAGTTAAGAAACTGAGAAGACAAAGAACGAAGTGGAAGACCGAAATCGTACAAAGACACGGAATTGGAAGCACTATTGGAAGAGGATTGAATCGTATGATTTAGTTCCCCCATCTCCGTTCCACCATCGGATAACCCGTCGTACGGCGAGTTTCCACTCTTACGTTGTTAACACCTCTACGATCCGGACGTATCGTTTCGCCTCCTCCTTTATACCGCGTCGCGCATCGAGGACTGGAACAAGTTGCCAGTTTGTTTGTGTTTCCGTCGAACTACGATTTGAGTGTCTTCAAAAATAGAGTTAATAGGCTCTTAATAAACTAGTGCGCTTTACCGTCAACGATTGCGTCACTGCTTACCATCAGGCGGAATTGCGGTCAAGCGCTAGTTTATAATTTATATATTAAAAAAAAAGGATTATTATTTGTTATTATAGCCAAACATTTTAATTTTATTCTTTAGTAAAATATTGTCAAAATGATGTAGGGATAAGGGTTTCGTATTACCTCTAAAAAAAGGAAGACCTTTTTCAGGGTTAATACGGAACCCTTATAGTTAGGAGTTTGTGAGACACAAGTGAATAATTATAATACAACTTCAATACTCGCTCATTTTTCTCGCCCACCTCGTCCTTTCAAGCTAATACTTATAAAGCTTATCTTCACGACTCGATTGATATTAAACAGTTTCAGATTCCTTTGATAACGCCTCTTAATGAATAATAAGATGTTTTATAAATATTTATAAAATAACTTTAACAACAACGGGCCGAGTTTTATGAATATAAGTCCACAGTTTGACCTTGTTCTGCAGGGAGCAGATTGATAGGAGGAAAGGAGAGGTGCCTCAGTGGGTCACCACTGAGTCAATCCACGTCTCAACAAAGGCCCTAGTGTGCTATTATTATAAATTAGTAATTTCAAGAAGATTCCGTCGTCATTGTGCTAAAAGTTCGTAATCTGCTAACTTCATAATGATCGATCAGTTATTGGTCAGTCGTCTCGTAATGGAATGGTGATAGAATGACATTCCTGTATAGCAATTACTATAAAACTCGTCAGTAGAAATGATTTTAGATAGAATATATTTTTTATTCTTTTATTGCGAATTAATTGTTTCATATGTTCAAAAAGTTTTCCTGCTCAGCAGTGAAATGAATAATGTCGAATTGTCAAAATAAAACCCATTGCTGATATTATGATAAACAATCACTCCACTAGGGCGCTAAACGGCTATTTTTTAAAATTTGCCATTCCAACACGACTCAATTGTCATTGTGCTAAAGGATCGTAATCTGCTAAATTCATAACGATCTATCAATTATCTCAGTCGTCTCGTAATGGAATATGATGGAATAACATTGACGTATTGCGATTATTATGAACAATTATTAATATGAACTCAATTTGAACAATTATTAATATGGTGTGAAGTATCAGTGATTGACCACTGGAAAGATGTCAAAATAAACCATTATGAGATCACTGATGGTCCATTCTGACACTATTGTAATAGCAGACTACTGCCCCAGTTATAGGTCTTTTTTTGTATGAGAAATTATCAAATGTCCTCTCACGCTATGGGTGGAGAGGAAGGGCGTGTCAGTCTTTTACTTACTAAAACCTGTGCACCAGGGGCGACTGTATCTTTTTCGTGAACCTGCGGTCCTGGTGGACATCTGTCTTCGTGGACACCGTCACGATCTGTTGACATCTCTCTGAGGCAATCGTGGAACACAACGCGCCGTCGACCCGGGCCTGGTACTTACCTACCGGTGGTTGGAGGTTGGATGTCGTTTTCCGATGACCAGTTGTTGGCGTTAGTTTCTAACCAAGGGCCTTCTTCTTCATCAGCCTATAGAGGTTCGCTGCTGGATAAAGGCCTCCCCAGGGCTTTCCACGATGACCGGTCTTGTGCTGCCCGCATCCATCGGCTTCCCGCGACCTTCACCAGGTCATCGGTCCACCTTGTTGGGAGCCTCCCTACGCTGCGTTTTCTGGTACGTACTAGCCTTTAGTGTTAAAGATTATATTGACGACAAAAAGGCTTGGGCTTGAGCTGCGTCCGATTTCTATGCTTACACTGATTGTTCTTTGATTTTTCCTCTCGTAGTTTAAATTTGCAATTGTTTGTTTTTTCTTAACTCAAAGCCAGTATACACTATGTAGCCAGGCATATTGTACGTTACGGAATTGCATCGCTGACAGGGGTATTCGGCACTGGTGCAGCTGCACAGGAGCTAAACTTAGCATTCGGGAACACCGTTGGAGCTGCTGAACCTTGGACAAAACTGTCTTTGCATTGTGTAGATTCAATTTCTTAGTATTGTATAATTGCATGGAACACGTGTGAGCACGATCTATTTGCTGTATAGCATCTATTTGTTGGGTTAGTCGTTTATTGACTTGATAGTGCTATGGCTGTTGAGAGTATGTCATGCTCACTCAAATGTCTCGCTGATGGTGGCGTGTGTGTTGGGTCATTAGGTTCCCTTCAATATGGTTGAGCTGAATGATGCTGATCCATACGTCATGTTCGTGAACGGACGCCGTCAGAGGGGACTGGTCATCTCTTAGCTGCTACGGCGTATTTTAATTTCTGAATTGTTGTTTTTTTTTCCATAATGGACGCTCTCAGCGTACAATATATTTCTGCATCGTTCTCACACGATTGATTTCAAAATGAATGATGTAATCAAATATTTGTATCAATAGCTTGATATTTTAAAAGAGTGTCCATGGAGTTTCTTGCCCGTTCTTCTCCATAGGTACCTACTTTTTGGAATGGGCGACTAGCTTCACCTTACTGACTGACCGAACTTCTGACAATTCAAAAGTGCCTGTAACTGGTTTATTTGAAATAAATGCTTTGATTTGATTTGATTTGATTTGACTTTCCAGAACGTTTCTGCCAGGGGCATTAGTCTACTATAATAATAGTTTCAGAATGGACAAACAGTGATATCATAATGATCAATTTTGACAAGCTTCGTAATCTACTAACAAAATGGCGTCATTATGACTGAGTGATCAATCACTGACACTTCACTCCATATTAATAAATGTTCAAATTGAGTATTAGTTTTTAGAAAATCATTTCTATTAACAGCGTTCATAATAATGTCAATACGTCAATGTCATTCCATCACTATTCCATTACCAGACGACTGAGATAATTGATAGATCATTATGAATATAGCAGATTATGAACTTATAGCACAACGACAATGGAATGTTAATGGAATCGTATTGGAATAACAAATTTATAAAGACAGGAGACAAGTCAGTGCAAGCAATGGGTTTCATTTTGACAATTCGACATTATTCATTACGTTGCTAAGCAGCCAAACTCATTGGACACATAAACCAATTAATTAGCAATAAAGAAAATCAAGAATAAATTCTTTCAAAGGATTCAGACTGTCGTTGATATTGGGTTAAGCAATTAAGTGCACTTTGCCATCAACGATTGCATCACTGTTTACCATCAGGCGAGATTGTCGTCAAATGATTACATTACTGCTTACCATCAGGCGGGGTCACTGTCTAGTCATCTAGATCTAAGACCATTAGGCGGGATTGCGGTCAAGCACAAAACAAAATAAGATGCGCTGGCGCTTTACCTAATTTGTATAAATGTTTTTATCACCACTGCTGTTTAGGTTTGCTAAGTGCCACATGCGTAAAACGCGTCATACTGACGTAACGCATGTTCTACATCTCGCAAGTTGAGTTTACGCAACTAGCATACATATACCTTCCCGACATCAACCATTGAGTAATTGCCCGCCAGACAACACCCGTCTGGTCTGAGATCATACCTATATAAGGTGTCAGCTGCAGTATACTGCGAACCAGGAATTCTTTTTTTTTTAATAATTACAAACTAGCGCTTGACCGCAATCCCGCCTGATGGTAAGCAGTGATGCGATCGTTGATGGTAAAGCGCGCTAGTTTATTAAGAGCCTATTTACTCAGAAAAACTGAGCGAATAGGAAGGAAGACGGCAGTTCAGCGAGGTGATGCAATGTTAAACCCAACAACACGACCAACGATGCTGCACCAAAGGGAGATTGATCTGAACACCCTCCACGACCAAACTTCCAACACAACAACATTAGGCGCATCGTAACCGGCACACATCGCAACACTACTGCTCAGACCCGTCCTCCATACGGCTTCATCTGACATAATGCCGGAACACGACAAATCGCTTGGCGGCAAGGCTTTATCTGGTGCGTGGTAACTTCTGCCGGCGGCCGATATTATGGCCTACCACCGAGAAAATTCTCAGGCTTACTAACTAGAAAAACAAATCCAAATCAGTTAGCCTGAATGACAACTTCAGACAGATCAAACATGGTATTTTACAGATACCACATTCCCAACCCCGGGCAAACTAGAGGAATTTCCCGCCATAATAACACTGAAGATAACTTTAGCCCCGGGCCGGTCACTGATGACCGTAGAGAGGGGCAGATACCGATATCGATATAGTTAAGATTAAATTATTTGGAACTCAATCCGATTGGGGTGCTGGCAGTCGAGATATTGATTTTAAATTAAAGTTTTGTATTGAAGAAGGTTATTCTGTTATTGTAGTGGAATTGGTTTCTGTGATTGAGGATTGCACAGCTTTATTCCAAGTTAATATTTTAAGTGTATATTGTGGTAACCTAGAGGTTGTAGGGCGTAGGTTCGAACCCCGTCAGGCACTTTACTTTGTGTAAATTATTTCATCACCAATGCTCTGAAAACGATGAAGGAAAACATCGTGAGGATACGGGCATGTCCTAGAGCCAAAAACTTCGATGACATGTGACATCTACCTACTCGCACTGGGCCAGCGTAGTAGATTACGACCCACTCCCTCTCACCAAGACGAGGCTTATATCCCAACAGTGGGAATGATATAGGGTGATTATGTATTCCAAGTTAAACCACTTTTTGCCTTTACATTGTTTCAGTGTTCATGTTGAAACAATATGTCGGCTTAACAATCTAAATCATCATCATCATTACCTCCCTCGGTGGTAGGCCACATCGGCTGCCGGCAGAAGTTTACCACCCACCAGACAAAGTCTTGCCGCCAAGCGATTCGTCGTGTTCCGGCATGATGTCTGGTGAAGCCGTACGGAGGACGGGTCTGAGCAGTTGTGTTGCGATGTATGCCGGGTACGATGCGCCAAGTGTTGTTTGTTGTGTCGGGAGTTTGGTCGTGGAGGGTCTCCACATCAATCTCCCTCTGGCGCAGCATTCGGTCGTGTTGTTAGGTTTAACATTGTACCACCTCGCTCAACTGCCATCTCCCTTCTTATTCACTAAGTTTTTTAAGTGAATGGGTATAAAAAAAAAAAACTCAGCGTTAATCCCATCGCATCAGTAGCGTTTTCAGCTTTGGAGTTTAGGGTCCGCTTTACCAGTCTAACTGCTCATTTTGGCTAAACTTCGATATTTTCCGTGAAGCGACTGCCGTTTGACCTCCACAACCCGAAGGCGATATCTAAGCATTGCAGTTAAACCATTTGTTAGACTTTTGAGGGCTCCAACAACCCGTAACGACTGCCACTAGATGTTCGTATGGCAACCGGGACCAACGGCCTAACGTGCTTTACGACGCACGACCAGACCAGTGCAAATATTCATATTTATGCATACAAATATTTGCACTGTGCGGGGATCGAACCCGCGCCTTTGCGCGACTGCCGCGTTCGCTACCGCTTCGTCTCGGAGGCTGTCCTACGCCACGGAGGCTGTCCTTAACAATCTAAATAATGCAAAATAACGTTGTTCAGCTATCAAAATGTGAGCCATAGCTTCTATTAGTGTATTATTCAATTGATCCGCAAACCTTTTTAAAACGAATACTTCACTAGCGAGGTTGAGCACTTTTGTTGGATGTGGGAAAAGCACACAAGACGAGTGAGCATAACTGATCCGACACGGTGATCTCCACAGCGAGATATATGTACATACGTATGTATCTTCTTCTTCTTCTACAGCCTATAGAGGTCCACTGCTGCACAAAGACCTCTCCCACGGCCCTCTACGACGACCGCAACCATCGGCTTCCCGCGACCTTCGCCAGGTCATCGGTCCACCTTGTAGGGGGCCTCCGTACGCTGCGTCCTCCGGTAAGTGGCTACCACTCCATAACCTTACTGCCCCATCGGTTATCGGTTTTACGAGCAATGTGCCCCGCCAATTTCCAATTAATTTTAGCGAATCGAAGAGTTATGTCGGTGACTTTAGTTCTTCTGCGCGGATCTCCTCATTTCTGATCGATCGTGCAGAGAAACTGCGAGCATGACTATTTTCATCACCCTTTGTACCATCCCATATCCTCCCGTGGATGTCGTAAGAGGCGACTAAGGAAACTCTCACCAGGGAAGCGGGCAGCAGCGCTTCTCCTGTGGAATATTAAATGACTGCGAACCCCAACCCGCCTGCCAAGGGTGGGGATTATGGCAACCCCCCCAATGATGCACACGACACAGCCCAGGCCTCTAATCCCCGGTTGCTCTGCTATTCCAGTCTACGGTAGCGGACTCGGTTACGGCGGAGCAAAGATCTGGCTACCGTCATACGTATGTACTACTCGCGCGAGTTAACTGTGCACCTCGCTGGAATGCAGTCCATATGTATCAATTTAATTGCATAACGTCATGAGTAAAATGACCTAGTATTATGACGCTTTATCATTAATACGACCTTTTATTAATATAAAAAAAATGTCAATAATATTTTTAACACGATTCTCATTTTTTTCAAACGGTACCGTCCGAATGACGTCACAGAGCGAGGTGCACAGTTAACTCGCGCGAGTTAAGGTACGTTGGGGTAAGATCATAACTAGCAGAGGTGAGCGGCGGGCGTGAGGCACGGGGGTGCCCGCGCCCGCCTTGCACTGCTCACCATGCGGGAGGCACGGCCCCTCGCTAGGAGGGGCAAATGAGGGCCCGCCTTATTAGGCGGGTTTCGCCGGCGGGGGAGAGGTAGCTCAGGCTCTGCTAGTTTCCCACTCCCCCGCCACTAGCCACTATGGCGATGCCGGAGTAGCGCTGGGGTTTTTAGTGGGTATACCGGGAGGCTCTCTCCCGGGGAGTCCCACATACCCCTCCCGTCCCCGACGGGTGGGCATGTCATTTTCCCCAGCGACAAAAAAAAAAAAGATCATAACTAGCATTACAAAATAAAGCCAAATAAATGGGATATTTGATTTAAACGTTATTACCCCAGCGCCGATCTTACCCCAACGCACCTACTACAATATTATAGATCGCGTCCCCACTATAATTTTTTTGCGAACATAATAATGATTTCAATTTTTACTTCTGTCGCCCAATTCGTGAAATTGGGCCTGCCTTTTTTTAATCATAACACGGCGAATTATTTTTCCATTTTTATGTCGATAAAATGAATATTTACTAATCATTAAGGTCCCAGCCCTACAAATATTTATGGAACGAAAAGAGATAAAATAATTTTCAATTCCTCGGAGAAGCTCGTGTCATTTAGTGATTAACATTTTAAAAGGAAGTCTTATTTGAAAAACGGCTTCTCCCTTGTTTTTTATTACAAAAAAAAAATTTTTAGTTTGTTGAGTTCTTGATGTTTTTTTTTTGCAACCATATCAAAGAATAACACCGTACCAATTTTCAGGGTCATCATCATCAACCTTTTTATCATCCTACTGCTAAGCACAGGTCTCCTCTCATACAGAGGAGGATTGAGCGTAATCATCAGAAATAAGGTCCAGGTTTCCTCAAGATGTTTTCCATCACCTTTTAATCAGTCATTGGTTTCCAAGATATAGTTAGAAAGTGCCATATAACTTAGAAAAGTTACTTTGGTTCTTGCCTGACTTGGAATCGAACCCGTACACTCATACTTGCGAGGATGGTGTTTTAACCACTAGGGCACCATAATTACCACTAGGCTACCATGACTTTTTTTTTCAGCGTAAAACCATTAAAATTTTAAGAGATATAATATAAATTCTTTTATATTCACGAGTATGGGAGCGAGTAACAGTACACGGGGTTGGCTCAAATATACAAACTGAAATTATTCTGAACTAGCTTCTGAGTTTTTGGGAATAAAAAATAAAAATACATGGATCGACGTGATTCTATGCATAGTTAGCATAGACTCACGTCGATCCATGTATTTTTATGACTTTTACACTGCTGAAAAGCTATGTTTTCCTAGAAGGGTTGCCGCTATATAAAAGCCGTAGGGTCATATATTTATCATTACCGTAGAATTGGTGAAAATCTTAGGCGGTTTCTTAGCCGGAAAGAGTCCGTCACACCCCTCCGCGTCCTCGAGCGGAGGATATTCCATGAGGATTTTTCCACCTTCGGGAAAAAAAAGAGTCAGATATCGTAAAAAATAATGGACACCAGGGTTCCAACCCTGGTGTCAATATCTCAAGTACACTTGATAGTGTAAAAACTCCCTTTTTTTGTTGTCGTTTGGAAAATGATAATTACGCATCCCCGCCCGTCGTATGTGGTATGTGGGACTCCCCGGGAGATCCCCTCCTGGTATAACCACTACCCCAGTGGCACTCCGGCGTCGCCTTGATGGCGGGGGACTGGGAAAAAGCGGAGCCTTGGCTACCAGCCCCCCACCGGCGATATGCCCGCCTGTTACGGCTGGCCCTTATTTGCGCCTCCTAGGGAGGGGCCGTGGCTTAGCCACCCTCATGGTGAGCGCTGCAAGGCGGGCGCGGGCAGCCCCGTGCCTCACGCCCGCCGCTCACCTCAGGGAGGAAGAAAGCGGGCGAAAACCCGCCTACTCCTACTCCTATCGCTCGCGCTCCGCGGCCTCCTTCTGCGACATGACATCTTCGCAGAAGGAGGCCATCGCCGGCCAGGCCTCCACGCTCCTCACCATCGCTCTGACGATGGCGGGTAGCGAGAGCTCCCCTCCTACCGCCGCGACAAGATCACGGCACGGCACGGCCCACGACGGGCACACCGCCAGGGTGTGTTCCGCCGTGTACTCTTCCGCATCGCAACCATGTCCCGACGATGTCTCCTCTCGTCCTATCCGGTGCAGGCACCTGCCGAAGCAGCCGTGACCGGAGAGTACCTGCACCAAACGGAAGGAGAAGAACCCATGACTCCTGTCGAGCCAATCCTTCAGGACCGGCCCGAGGGCGTCAAGGGTGCGACGGCCAAACACGGCGGAGGCGAGGTCCCGCGTCCAATGTTGGACGATGGCATCCTTCGCCTCGCGCCGGACGGCCTCCCTCTCCTCTGTGGCCGGGCGCTCCCCTAGCGTCCTGCGCTTCGCCGTCCACTCGTGCACTGTGACGAGCACCCACGCCTCGAGCTCCCAAGGCGGAGTGCCCGCCAGAGCGCATGCCGAAGCGAAGCCTACCGTGCGGTGGGCCCGCGCTGCCCGCTGGGCGATGGACCTTTGGGGCGCCCGAAGGGCGGTGAAGTTCTCCCTCCTGTGGAGGTAGTTCACCCAAATGGGGGCCCCATAGAGGGCCACACTCCTCAGTATGCCGGCGTATAAACGCCGGCACCACGTGCTCGGCCCTCCCATGTTCGGTATAAGCCATGAGAAGGCGTCTGCAGCCTTCAGCAGGCGCGTCGACAGCCCGCTAAAGTGCGGGCCGAAGCGCCACCAGCTGTCTAACGTGAGGCCCAGATATTACATCTGGGCGTCAACCCCAACCCTCACCCCCTTCACATAAATGTGGGCGTCAGGTGGGGGGCGCTGCCGGGGGCCGTGAAAGAACACGGCCTCCGTTTTGTGCAGCACCACCCTCAAGCCCAGGCGGCGGATCCTTCCCGCCACTAAGGATCCGCCCGCCGAGCCCAAAACGCTCTAGGAAAATACACCAAATAAATTTTTATGAACTAGTGCTTGACCGTAATCCCGCCTGATGTCATGCAATCATAGATGGTAAAGCGCGCTGGTTTATTAAGAATCTATTCACTTTAGCCTTGATGACACTTAAATTGTAGTCATGTCACGCTCCTTCGATGTACGCGGTATAAAAGACGATGCGAAACGCTTCTCTGCACTGCTTACCATCAGCCGGGATTGCGATCAAACACGAGTTTATAATTAGAAAAAAAATGTATTTATACTTCTACAAATTACGGACGCTTTGTAACGTCCACCACACACTGACGAAGAGCGTGAAGGCTCGCGATTCTTACAATACATACATTGAAATATAAAATTGTCGGTATCGCGGTAGAAAATGGCGTAAAATTAATTAAAATGATTTTAATTTTTTAATCTAATACTTCATCTCAATGAATTAATTACATTTCGAAATTCGCTTTTCAATAACCTGTAAATAATTATTTTCAGGAATATTGAAACACAGGTGCAATAACACGTATTATTAATTACCGCTACTTAATTTGTATTTATACAATAAATATATCGAATATCAGATATTGATGGCTATTCGGTAATTGAAATATAAATTATTATAAGCATTAAATGGAATTTATAAAAGTTACTTATAATAAGTGGTAACTGATAAGTTTTTTTTTTATTACTATTAATTTATAAACTAGCGCTTGACCGCAATCCCGTCTGATGGTAAGCAGTGACGCAATCGTTGATGGCAAAGCGCACTTATTTATTAAGAGCCTATTCACTCTAGCCTTGAAGACACTCAAAATGTAATCCGTCGGACACACCGCCGCTGGCAAATTGTTCCAGTCCCTCGATGTACGCGGTAAACGCTTCGTCCGGACCGTAGTGGTGTTAACAACATAAGGGTGGAAACTCGCCGTACGACGGGTCGTCCGATGGTGGAACGGAGATGGGGGAATTAAATCATGCAATTCCCTCGCACACGCTCCCCAAAATGTATAATTATAATAGTAATAATAATAGTATAGTTTAATAGTTCTTTGTGCATTTTATCGATAGGATGCATTTCAATACTTTAAATTATTAATAATAAAATTTATTTAGACACATTTTGATGACCAGTTAAGCACAAGAAACAGAATAAAGTAAAACATTAATTAAAATAACCATTAAATAAGTATGTCGTACAATGGAAGTAGCGTTAGACCCCACACTAGGATATCCTGTGTCGTGTGATCTAGTTATTTCGGCGTATAAGACAGATTACATGTATGTGAACTAGTTGGTTATTCTGAGATCGATCGGTTACTTAGTCTAAACAATATTATAACTTTCTCACTAAAGAAAACCTGCAAAATTACTTATAAGGTTTGTCTGGAGTGTAATTTAGTGTAGTTTGTGTTGAAAGGACGTGTTAGAGAGATGTGTTTGCGCCTGGTTGAGCATTTGGGAGGGACTTAGGGACTTACTGTATGAGAGCAAGGAGAAATTCAGTCAGTGTGTAGTATTGAGTTGATAGCCACTTTTTATACAGTATGTTAAGAAAACTCTGTCCGACCCATAAGGATAATAAGGGTTAGGTAAACACATGACCAAATATAATATAAAATTTTACGTAATCATCATGGTACCAGTATAAATGAATTTTGAAATAATCTTTTTTTTCCCGCGAATTAATTCCAACTTCCCCGAAATTTGGTAATTTTAAAAAAAAGTGACAACACCGGTATTATTATGAGCGAATAGCGATGCGACCACATGCCGCGTGCCCTGCCGCCTGCCGCCCGCGGAAGGGTGCTTAACGCACATTTATTAAGTTACCTCTTTTTGCGAAATCATATTTATTTTTTTAGGGGGATTTTTTTCTTTTAAGTTTAGCCCGGTTTTGTATCCATTAGTAGAATCAGTTATCGATACCTAACAACACCTTCACGGGTCGGACAGGGTTTTCTTAACATACTGTATATCTAATTCTTGTAAACTAGTACTGATGAAGTACTAGTTTATCGTAATACATATATAGTAATCGTACCTGATCGTAAGCAGTGAAGCAATCATTGATTTTGAAGCACGCTAGTATTCACTCAAAAGAAAAAAAAAAAAGACTCTGAGTGAATAGGTAGAAAGACGGCAATTGAGCGAGGTGATGTAATGTTAAACCCAACAACACGTCCAACCATGCTGCGCCAGAGGGAGAGTGATCTGGTGTGTCCCTCTACGACCAAACTCCCGACACAACAACATTAGGCGCATGGTACCCGGCGCACATCGCAGCCGGAACACGACGAATCGCTTGGAGGTAAGACTTTTTTCTGGTGAGTGGTAACTTCTGCTGGCAGGCAATGTTATGGCCTACCAGCGCCACTTAGTCCACTTAGTACACTATATCCAGGATTTTATTCTTTTTTCATGGAGCTTTTTGAGCAAATTTTGTGCGAGTAGCAGGTGCTTTCCATATCTTTTGTCTGCACGTCTTAGTAGATTTAGATTGGGTTTGAGGTGCTTGTCTGTGGAAGTGTAACAAGACAGTCAAACTGTAGAACTGTCTTATCCTGAGAATGACATATTTTTGGCACAACTTAACAGTGGTAATGGATAGGGCTTTCCATAAGCGACCTTTATGATCCGTCTTTGTTCTTGTTCAAGTTTTATTAAGTCAATCTTTGCCACTGCACCCCATAACACAGTAAAAAAAAGATTGGCATAAAGCCAAAGACTTACATCTGAGGGGATAGTGTTCGGCAATGTTTTTTTAAATATAAACATAAATGTATTAATCCTTGCAGTCATCATCATCATCTCAGCGTTAATCCTAGTCGCATCCGTCATCATATAACTGCTAATTTTGGCTAAACTGCGATATTTTCCGTGAAGCGACTGCCGTCTGACCTCCACAACCCGAAGGCGATGTCGAGGCATTGCAGTTAGACCAATTGTTGGACTTCTTTTTGGCTCAAACTTCACTTTGCTCCAACAACCCGTAACGACTGCCATTAGATGTTCGTGTGGCATCCGGGACCAACGGTTTAACGTGCTTTCCGAGGCACGACCAGACCAGCGCAATTATTCATATTCATGCATACAAATAAATTTGCACTGCGGCCGTGTTCGCTACCGCTACGCCACGGAGGCTCTCATGTATATTAATCCTTGCAGTGACAGCATCAGTGAAAAGAAAAACGTACTTTGCTCGTGGAAACAATTTTTTTTTCAATTTTTATTTCTTTCCAAGTCTTAATTTTTGTTAAACGGAGTCCTTTCGAAACCTCTTAAAATCATAAACTAGTAATAAACCTACCGGATGAAAGCAAAATCACAACATCGATAGAGAAAATTTTATTTCATCTTTTGAAGTGAAATTGATGTAACCATTTTGTAACTTTCTGTGGTCAAAGGTAGTGAGTGCTCCAAGAAAAAATGTCGAAGTATCCATATTTATTGTTTATCAAAACAGTGAAATAACTAAAATACTTCAAGAAAATTTAAAAAAAAAGTACACTTATCAATCTTATTTTGCTATAAAATCTAGAACCCTATAATAGAGAACTAGGCAATACGAGTATGCTGTTTCTGAACTCTGTAGCTAATTAAAAACTCGAGAAATAATAGACTAATATTTTTTATGGTATAACTCACTGAATACACAAAACAGTATTTTTTTAAATAAATTTATCCAGTAAAGTAAATTAAGTTTTTGTAACCACTTGTCACAGCGCATTATGCGAAGAAGTGCGTCAAGCAAAGTTCGGCGCTTTTTTTTATTTTTGCAAGCAATTGATGTCTATTTATAATCATAAAAAACCACAACAAACCTGAAACTTTAGACCGTGAGGGGCGTTCTGAGGAGCGACTTTCACCTTATCCCTACTCCGCGGCCGACCGTCACGCGACATGCAACACACAGACGAAAAAGTTTGTGACGATGTAACAAAAGTTTGACTTAAAAAAAGTCAAGTCAATTAGTTATCCTTTTACGACTTTTTACGACATTATCACGCTTATATGTGTATTCGTCATACATTTATTGCTCACATACCTAAGTACATCACCATAGATCGTTTTTTTTTAATATCCTAGAGAGCCATTGATTTTATTACATGCTTTTTATTAGCTTCACTTGTAAGTTTGCTTGTTTGTTTGTCCGTCTCTAACTCAAAATTTTTTTCAATCTTTCCTTACATTAATTTGTGCAGGCAAAGTATTTTTTAGTTTAGATTTAGTTACTTGGGTAACGCATCATTACGAATTTTAGCACTTGCTATTCTGTCTGTTGGAGATCAAGAAAAGTTTGGTAAAAACAAATGAGCATCACTTAAGCGTTCATGTAATCCGTATATTATTTCAAAAAAGAATATCGAACTAAAAAGTTGAAAATAAATATAGTTTAAAAAACTAAAAAAACATGCTTTTAAAAAATATGAAACGTTAAAAATAATTTTAAAATTAAATTTATGACAATAGTATATAAACAATACTAGTAAAATGAGAAAAAAGCGCGAGGCGCTTAATATACAAAAATTATGGCACAAAGTTTAAAATTATTTTTAACTTTTTAGTTTGATATTCTTCAAAAGCATGTTTTTTGGTTTTTAAACTATATTTATATCACAAATAATAATAAGATTGTAAATCAATTATTATAGCCCTGAATTGTATGCTGATTGTAAACTCGATACCGAAAATCCTCGGTACCCATAATTTTGTCAAGTCATACTGACATGACGAAATTATGGGTCCCGTTTTATGCATGCTGTTATAACTCTTATTACAAGGCAATATAGCCTAAGTCAGCTTTTATTTAATAACAGATACTTTTCCTATACAACGTTATTTTTTGTTTATACGAAACCTGAATATAGTTAATTCAGAATAAGCAACTGAATCGATGCCAATCATTTTTACACCATGATATATTTTTTCCCAAATATATTTAGAAATTGTTACAGCGTGGTTACCGAGCGCACAACATAGGTAATGGCAGAACAGTGTTACTAGGCGCGTGCGCATAGGTCACTCCCGCCCTTCTGTGCAGGGGTGCATACGTAAAATTAACATGTTTTAAGTTGTGGAGGCATGAGGAACGGGGAGTAAAGTTCACTCATCCTCCATAGAAAAGGGAGGATCCTCCAACCAGACGGGTGTTATATCTGGCGGGCACTTGCCCAATGGTTGAAATTGGCAAGTTGTATGTATGCTAATTGCACGGTAAACTCTGATTGCGATATGTAGAATTCGTGTGACGTCAGTATGACGCGTCGTTCATTTTTGTGGCGTTTGTAGGTACTACCGCTACAAAGTAAATTATAATACATGTTATTTTATCACTTAGGTACGACTGAATTTACGAGTAAAGTACACGATAATATCTACTGATACTTATGCATATATGTATCTACTCTTGACCGTTACGAAAGTCCAAAACCTGCAAGTGTGATGGAAAATGTTACCTTAATTACAAACAAACAGAAATTATTATCAATAAACATAAGACGATGCCGCGCCGCTGTAAGCGCGGCTTGGCGAGCAGCTCTTTGACCATATTTTTATAGGGACAACCTGTTAAGGAAATAAGCTGTTTTTTCTCAATTCATAACTACTCATAACTGATTATCTTCCAAATATATTAACAGATCCACATCCTTCCAAGGAATATAACTCAAGAGCTTCATTCTAACCCCGATTTCCTTCACCATAATAATAAATTATAGCGAGCACGACCGTGCATGTCTGTGTTTTGTGCTTATCCTTATTTATACAGTGTTGTCACCGTCGAGTAACGAGGAAAGACAGCTAACATACATTTGAGCCCAAAATAAAGTGTGAAGCATTTTATGTGGATCGTCAGCCTATAGTCGACCGTCCTCAGTTTCCGATTCCATCGCTCACAAACTATAATAAATTTAAACTCAGTACATTCTTTTCTTACTATTTCATTGAGAAAAGGGCGGAAGGTGAAAAGTGTGTTCAGTCCTGTCAAACTAAAATGGTCCATAGACAGTTTAGAGGTGATTAAAAACATGGCGACGAAAAATACGTTTATTTACGTCAGTCAGGGTTGGACTAATTTCACAAGACGTAAACTAACATTTATCTTCTTTCCTTTTTATAAAGAAACAAAATCAATGGATATAAAACCATTTTAATGCAGTAATACATGCATTTAATAATAGAAAAAAAAAATAAAGATGGAACACACATATACACTCCCTACTTTTTTTTAAAACCAACATCTCTCTATAGGGAAGAAGATATTTGTCTTTTGAGAACATATACAAACTACGGAAAAAAAATAAAAATGATGGGGCACAGATATTCAACAAAACATCACGAGAAATAGAATAAATGCTTACAAATGTATAGATAAGAGTAACAATCAGTTAATATTTTATTATTGACAACATTAACATCTACATGAGTATTCGCTGGGTGCGAAGTACTAGGTGGGGGTAACATAATCTATCGCAGCGCTCATGGTGGTCAAAAGTAGAAATAATGTAAGCTCTGTCATCAGATGTATGTACCTGAAAATTTATTTTACTGCATCGATGACATTGTACATATCTGCTGTGTATTGGTAAATTTACAGCCCCCGATATTTAAAAAAAAGAATGTGTCTCTGTGAATATTTCTTTATTAATATTTCCAACAAAATAATGATCTGTTTATTCATATTTTTATGCATAACAATACAAAAATAATTAAATGATACTTATTTTTACTTTCAGTCAAACTTAAATCACAACAATAAATAAATCATAAATACATAATATATATGTTTTTATCAATATAATCATTAATAATAAAATAACTTGTATGACTTATTTACTTTTTTTATCCAACCTACATCACATTGATTATATTTTTTCCAGTAAAATTACGTTTTGGTTGTTCAGTTTTATTATTATTACTATCATTTTCACAAGTACTTTCTAAATATAATGATTTTAAATAATGTTCAAAGTAAAATCTTTCACTAACCAAAATTACATGTTTAATGAATGCTTCATCACGGTGTACCCGCACTATGCAGCTACCATGTTTTACAGGCGAGTACACAAAAAGATCACAAACGGTCATTCCAGTTACATACATCTGTACCTGAATTTGAGTATAATATGGTTTTTGTGTTTTTAACTCTAATCTATCATTTACAAACTCTAAATACTTGACATTGCACATCTTTTCATTATAATTTATCACAGGTTGTTTTGATCATGATAATGGACATTTGATTTCAACTAGTCTTGATAAGATACAATCATTTTCAATGACCACCCCGTCAATGCTGGCACAAAGCCAAGGTTGATATTTGCTTATGATTAAACCAACTTTTTTAACCTTACAGGAATGTAATTTTTCATATTCATGCAAAGCGTGCTGTTCATTTCTTAAACCATATTTTGTTGCCTCACATTCAATTTTTCGTGAGTGTAAAAAGCTTGAAACTAGACTTTCAGTGGTTTTAGTTTTTTGCACTTTAATATGGTGAACGTTTGTGCTCGCTGATATTCTTAAACGCCGGTTAGCGTACCAGTCTTCACACTTCGATTGCTCAATTGTTTTACAACATACATTAATTAAGGTTTCTTCATTTATCTGAATGTTTTTCTCATAGAACTGTTGTAATTGTTCTTCCAGTTTGTATTCAGCCTGATATACTTCAAATTCATCTTTGAAAATTAAAAAACTGATTACGGATGCCTCGCAGTCTTCTCTCACCAAATTTGATTCTGTATGTTTTATTATTGTCTCTACTACATCCTTTATTATAAATGTATCCTCCGTTTGAGATGAGGCTTCCATCACAGATCTTAAAGCTGAGTGTTCTGCTAAGTCTGACAGATCTATTGTCATTGGCTCATAGGATATTTTTTGTTTTGTTGGAAACATTTCATCAAAATATCTCCCTTTGGAATATTTTTTTTGGCAAATTGGCGTGCACTTGGCTTACCCCACTGTTGTTCGTGACATGTTTTTGACAGGCTCTCTTCATGGTTTATAAAGTGGATCAAAGCAGCGATATGCTTGCATTTACCACTTTGATTGTAAACACAATTACATTTCACACTTGTGACTACTCGTGCTGTATTTACCTGCAATCAAATTAATATTTGAATATTACGTCTATCAAAACTCGATCAAACTAAGTATTAAGTTCAAACGGAAATAATCACTTACATTTAAAACCGTTTTGTAAGGTGGCAAAGTAATAGATGTTTGCCTTATGATGAGAGCGTGAATTATTGAACTCTGCCCTTGTTTTGTTCTTAATTCTTCTACATCTCGGACATGTCCAGCCAATACCAACAACTTTCCTTTAAATACGGTTTGTGGTTGGAATTTGATATTGTGAGTAACACTCACAAACCCGGTCTTCAAAACAATACTCATTTCGATCTGAAAACGATATTTAATTTATTACTAGCGATACAGGAACATTTAAATATATTTACTGTTATATAATGAAACCATTAAAGTAGCTTTTTCTTTTTGTTTTACTGTAAAACTACAACTATAAATGAAGTAAACAAACCCTGACACAATCAAAATTAAACACACTTTTTGGACTTACCTCATTTGATTTGAATGACCAAAATGATTTAAAAACCCTTTTTCCACCCAAATCGTGGTATCACAACAATTTATGAGTCGAAAATATTTGTTATTTTTTCATTTCGATATTTTTTCACAAATACACGACCTAAATGTCAATGTGACAGAGCCCACAAAGTTGTGGACGCTAGTTGGCGCTGTAATCGTGCACGGAGCGAATAACGGCGCGTGACTTGTTAATTTTGAATATTGCGATTTATTTTGTAGCAGAATCAATTGCTCGTAAATTACTCAATTTTTTTGAAGTCGATTAATTGCTCGGTATTAAATTATGCGATGTAATACATGCATTTAATAATAGAAAAAAAAATAAAGACATAAACACATATCTACACTCCCTACTTTTTTTTTAAATCAACTCCTCTCTGTAGCGAACCACGCATCCATCGGCTTCCCGCCACCTTCATCAGGTCATCGGTCCACCTTGTTGGGGGCCTCCCTACGCTACATGTTCCGGTACGTGGCCGCCACTTCAGAACCTTACTGCCCCATCGGCCATCAGTTCCACGAGCAATGTGCCCTGCGCACTGCCACTTAATTTTAGCGACGGTATTAAATTTTGATTTTTATTAAGAGCTGGTAAAAACATAGCGAACGACCGTTAGCGCGGGCATCCTTTGCTCAAGCTTCGATCGAGTGTGCTGGTCATACTCAAACCCTTAATATGAGATTATCATTGTAGTCCCTTAATATTAAACTGATTTACAGGTCTCCCAAAGTGATAATACGCATAGAAATCTTCGTCACTGTTCGGCAACGGTCGTATTCCCCGAGCGTTCGGAAGAAGATTTATGTATATAGAGTAGTGCACTTAACCACTTTTTATGCACTTAACCACCTATATACATATCTTCTTCCGAACGCTCGGGGAATACGACCGTTGCCGAACAGTGACGAAGATTTCTATGCGTATTATTACTTTGGGAGACCTGTAAGTGTCTGTACAGTTATGTAAAATAAATAATAATATAAGAATCGAACATCACGCTATAGTTATTTTTAAACGTTTTCTCGAAATACCGCCCACGATCATCCATCGTGGGAGGTAACCGAAAATCAAGAAACCCATTGCTACTGATAGTGTGTTTCACAATTACCCTGCTGCTTCCAATAATATTAATTATCTTTAGTTTCAGTTGTTACGCTACATTTTTTTTAATAATTTATAAACCAGCGCTTGACCGCAATCCCGCCTGATGGTAAGCAGTGACGCAATCGTTGATGGTAAAGCGCACTAGTTTATTAAGAGCCTATTCACTCTAGCCTTGAAGACACTCAAATTGTAGTCCGACGGAAACACCGCCGCCGGCAGATTGTTCCAGTCCCTCGATGTACGCGGTATAAAGGAGGAGACGAAACGCTTAGTCCGGATCATAGTGGTGTTAACAACATAAAGGTGGAAACTCGCTGTACGACGGGTCGTCCGATGGTGGAACGGAAATGGGGGAATTAAATCGTGCAATTCCCTCGCACACTCCCCAAAATGTATCCTATAGAACACCGAAAGGCTGGCTACTATACGCCTGTGCTCTAGGCTTTGGAGACCAACTCAAGTTAAATCAGGGTCACCAATCAGCCTCTTCGCACGCCTCTCCACTGAATCCAAAGTGGCCAGGTGACACTTAGCAGCACCAGCCCAAATGTGGCTGCATTACTCCACACACGAACGAACCTGTGCTTTGTAGAACATTAGAAGCTGCCTTGGTGTGAAGTACTCTTAAAATTAACAACGTTAATAAAGAAGTATTTTGTTTACCTATCTTCTTCTTCTGAGCCTATAGTGGTCCAAGGCTAGACTGTTCTGCCCGCATCCATCGAGGTCATTAGTCCACCTTCCCTATGCTGCGTCTTCCAGTACGTGTACCGTATGGTACGTGTTTGCCTATAGTTAACAAAAACTAAAGAAGTATGTTTCAGATCTTATTATAGAACATTCAGGTTACCTATTACATTTTCGTATTAAAAACCAATTAAGTTTCGAGCGACACTTTTCTAGAGGACCTCGGATTCTAAGCACTTCAATTTCAACATCTGTAGGGACTGGAAACTAGTTTATGGAATAGGAAAGTTTTCAAAAGAATGCAATACTTGTAGCACAATGCAGTTCCTGCTTGTCCGGTTAACTTGATTTCGTTTTGTCGCGACAAGCTTCCAAGATGGAGTGCTTAAGGTCGATTGCACAGTATTATGTTTATTTTTTATAGATATTCTTATCTATATCTATACTAATATATAAAGCTGAAAGTTTGTTTGTTTGTTAGAACGCGCTAATCTCAGGAACTACTGGTCCGATTTTAAAAAATATTTTTGCGTTAGATAGCTCATTAATCCAGGAAGGCTTCGGGCGCTTTTGAAGGCGCTGCGACCATTAGAAGTGAAGCATTTAAAAAAACATATTTAAAAAATAATTATTATAATAACTAATTAATAAAAAAATGCTGGTAATTAAAAAAAGGAGGGGAGGGGGGCTTAACTAAAGAGGAACTATTAATTTTATGTCGGTAGAGTGTCGTGGGAAGAGGCTTATATTAGCGACCCAGATTTGGTTCAAAACGGACTCCAAAGTACAGACGAAGAGTAGTCAGCCTGTCGGTGTTCTATAGGATGCATTTTGGAGAGTGTGCGAGGGAATTGCATGATTTAATTCCCCATCTCCGTTCCATCACCAGACGTCCCGTCGTCCGGCGAGTATCCAACCTTACGTTGTTGACACCAATACGATCCAGACGAAGCGTTTCGTCTCGTCTTTTATACCGCATACTGGGTATAAAAGACGAGACCGTCGAGGGACTGGAACAATTTGCCAGCGGCGATGTTTCCGTCTGACGACAATTTCAGTGTCTTCAAGGCTAGAGTAAATAGGCTCTTAATAAACTAGCGCCCTTTACCATCAACGATTGCATGACTGCTGACATCAGGCGAGATTGCAGTCAAGCACTACTTAGGTTATAATTATA
This sequence comes from Sesamia inferens, assembly GCA_037179545.1. NCBI lineage: Eukaryota > Metazoa > Arthropoda > Insecta > Lepidoptera > Noctuidae > Sesamia > Sesamia inferens. Next base: position 4,631,827 of record CM073935.1, on the reverse strand, counting down.
TTATAACAAAAAAATGTTTTCTGTATTTCAAAAGAGAATTTATTTGAATTTATCAGACTCGAATTTTCAATAGTCTGAAAACGATTTCTGAGGAAAAATATATCAGTTTTACTTCCATACTGTTTTCAATAAGAAACTGTATGTATCTGATTGTTTCTTCGTCTTTATTTTTTTTATTATTTTAAGAATTGACGAGATTTTTAAATGGCGATAATTGAATGGATGAGAGAGTGAGATAGTCTACTGTTTGTCTTTTTCAAACCCTCCATTTCCCTGAAATGGGAGGGATAAGAATTTGTTTGCAGCAGTCCGCGATTTTCAAGGTAGAAAACTAAAAAATTGTATGTAGACTATTTGTGATTAATAAAATAATCGAACATATATTTTTTTTTAATCCGCCCCAACTCCTTAACAATGTCGTCTACACTAGCCTATAAAAATAATATTCTTTTCCGAATTCTCTCCTGTGCTCTAAACCAGGAAAGAGGACCGTGTTACACCGAATTTTTAACGCGAGGGAAGTTGCGTGTAAAAGCCAGAATTTTATATTAGTTTATAGTCCTTCAGACTAAATAACCAATTACAGCTGACACTACCTTCCGACATATGGGTATTATAGTAACTCAGTATGTAGGCTATTTTTATAATTCCTTACTCACAGTCTAAAAACTAACCCTTTACTATGACTACACTATCCGTCTGTTAATCTGTTTGTCACCAGGCTTTATGTCGTGACCATGATAGTTAGGCAGTCCATATATTCACGGATGATGTAAGTATGTTTTAACAACAAATACTAAAAACAGAACTTTTACTTAATTTTTTGTTATCCTGCAAGATTTCTACTCGCACTTGGCCGCTTTTATTATACACAAGTTATCTAACCGCATTATAAAAAGCTTTATGTCAATGAGACGAATTTGAGGACACGGTTGGTGCAATGGCTGAGCGATGGGGTGCTGAGCAGCGTGTCGCACATTCGATTCCCGCACGGAACAAATATTTGTATGACCTACAGGTAGTTTCTCCGGGTCTGGCTGTTTGTGTATGTGAGTTTAAGTGTTTGCAAACGCACACACGATACAGTTATCGTCCTCCGTGGCGCAGCGGTCAATACGCCTGCCTGCGACGTGGAGGCCCCGGGTTCGATCCCCGGCCAAGTCATGATGGAAAACGACCTTTTCCTGATTGGCCTGGGTCTCGGTTGTTTATCTATATATGTATCTATTATAAATAAAGGTAGTATCCTTGAGTTAGTATCCCATAACACAAGTCTCGAACTTACTTTGGGGCTAGCTTAATCTGTGTGATTTGTCCGTATATATTTATTTTATTTTATATTTAGCAGTAATTCGGAGTGTGAACGTTGAAAAAATTAAAAAAAAAATCTGGTTAAAGAAATTATAACTGCCCATATAGAAAGTATTAGACATAAGTAAATTACTTAACCCTCCATAAAAAATGGGAGATCTTACAACTAAACGTGGCTTGGACTAGCTATTACTCCCGACAATTAATTTCGGGTCGTCGTTTATATGCTAACCGCGGAAAACATTGTTTGCGCCATGCAGAGTTCAGCGTGACGTCATTTTGATACATAATTTATATACAGTATGTTAAGAAAACCCTGTCCGACCCGTGAAGGTGTTGTTAGGTATTGATAACTGATTCTACTAATGGGTACAAAAACGGGCTAAACTTAAAAAAAATCCCCCTAAAAAAGTAAATATGATTTCGCAAAAAGAGGTTACTTAATAAATGTGCGTTAAGCACCCTTCCGCGGGCAGCGGGCGGCAGGGCACGCGGCACGTGGTCGCATCGCTATTCGCTCATAATAATACCGGTGTTGTCACTTTTTTAAAACTTACCAAATTTCGGGGAAGTTGGAATTAATTCGCGGGAAAAAAAGATTATTTTAAAATTCATTTGTATTGGTACTATGGTGATTACGTAAAATTTTATATTATATTTGGTCATGTGTTTAGCTAACCTTTATTATCCTTATGGGTCGGACAGGGTTTTCTTAACATATTGTATATGACGTAGATGTCGCTTCAATCTCACATATAAATATCGAATGTTACTACGAACGTAAAAACCGCGAGACGGTTCGTTTTGCGGTCACCACTTATCAGAAAATTGTAGGGGCGGTTCTTCTCTTGCTCATATTGTACACGAAGGGACAAGGAAAAGTTCAGTCAATCCATCAGGATAAAGGTCACTTCTACAAGTCATTTATGGCCTTATCATATTAAGTATTTGATGATTTCTGCTAAATCATTAGGGTTATTTCATTAATGATTCTCGAAAATTCGCGAAAATAGGCAAGCTCATATGGCCACCGGTAGCGGTCTATGTAATCTGTCACGCTTTTCATGCCTGGAGGCCTTTACACTTCATGTTTTTTTCCCCCTCTACATGTCGCAAGCAGAGTTTTACGTGCAAGTAGCATATATACAGGGTGTATCTGATATCGTAACGCAAACTTCGCGAAAAGGCTACACCGTATGCCACTAACAAAATTATGATAATCATTTATGTCGTTAATGAAGGGTTACAGAAATAACAGTGTTTAAAAAAATGTCTCGGCTCGGCCTTTGAACACTGCAAGCGTACCGCCGTGCGTGTTTGTAGGTATGACGTTGACCCCTGATGCGAACTCTAATAAATCAGCTGCTAGGATAGTTTTTCTAGTATTGTTCACATTGCGCTTTTTTTGTGTACTTGAATTATAATTAATTAATTTTTACTATAAAATCTTATTGGGTTATAAAAGTATAGCAATTATGAAAGGTCTAAACTGAAAAATACTACATAGTATTTTTTTTTTATCGCGAAGAAGCCGACACAAAATTCCACTACTGGGGGGTTCAGAATCATGTACTGGATCCATGGTACTCGTTTGTGCGACGATATCAGATACACCCTTTATAACTTCCTAACATCAACCATTGAGCAAGTGTCATCCACGGTCAACACATGTCTGGTCGGAGGATCCTCCTTTACCTACGAAAGATGAGTGAACTTCCTCATACCTCTAAAGAAACCTTACAAAAGTAAGCACGTACCCATAATCTTACCTTTTACCCCTAAATAAAAAATAACTACTTTGTTCACTCACTGCACGTACGCACGGCTACATATCAAGTTACATAGAATCAGTATAAGCTGACTTCTAATTGTACGAAAAATCTACACGATGCGAGGTCAGCTCAAACTGGATAATGACTGCTTAATGTGTAGTCATGTGTACCAATTATATTGTAACCGCCACTAAGACCCATTATAAATGGCTATTCCTAAAATACAGACAGGTTTTTTCTGCCTCCCTTAGGAAATGAGTCTCTTAGATCCGTGTCATTATTATACTGGATTTAATTTATGAAATATTGGCCTATGTGACCACTCAGTATGTCATTATGTTAAAAAAAACTTTTGGTCTAGAACTAATTAGGTAGTTACTATCACGACCAAAAGTCGAGTTACAATCTCACAAAACTATGGCCAAGCAATACCTACTAGTTGTAGTTACGACCTTCTTCTATAATAAAGTTTGAGGTCATCAGCATCATCAATCTTTTTTCAAACAAACTTCTCTTTTTGATTTACCAGTTAAGAACGTAGCTTCAATTAAATTTGGCAATAAGTTTTTCGCTGCCAATCTGGTGCCATTACACAGTTTTGGTGGATTATAAAATTACAAAGAAAGTGGCATTAATTTTTATTTATATAGATGAGATGATGATTCACCGTTCATTGAAATCATTTGTTACAAAAAATATGATAAATGAAGAACCGCTTGACCGATTCTGTTCAAATTTCACATAAACTGTCTACTAATTAGTCAAAACAAAGCCTAAACATTTCGTTTGGATAGGTGAGTCCGTTCTTGAGTTATAAAATTACAAAGAAAATGGCACTAATTTTTATATTATATAGATTACATTGCTGCCATATCAACGTCTGTTTCATTTATTAGTATAAGTATATCTACATCTAATATTATATAACTTTATAATTTAATACATTGTAATATGTTTATTCTTTGTAATTATATTACATCTAAAGTAAACTAATACATATAATAAAAACCTTTTTTGGTATAAATATTCAATAAATTTTCCTATTTGTTTAAATATTATTTGCAAACATTTTTACTGCAAAATACAAATCAATTATCATAATTTAAAAATATATGAAACAACAAAAAGATTTTGTCTTAATTAGGATTCGTTAAGTGCGGCCGCTACTTCAACTGAGGTAACGAAATTTTGCATTACTTTAAAATAAGACGAAGACTGCGATAAAAAAAACGGCTTGCTAATATTGTTATCTTTGTCTAGCATACACTACATCTATATGAATATGACACACACGGATATAAAATAATGTGTTAGTGTGCGTGGCTGGTTTAGCGCAAGCGACAGTAGTCTTTAAGGTGGAAGGGGACTTCTACATGTGATAGTACGTTAAAGACTGTAAATATTAACATCATCATCATCAACAACCTTTTTATTATTTCACTGCTGCTCCTCTCATGCAGAGAAGGATTGAGCGTAATCACCACTCTTGCTCAATACGGGTTGGCGATTTCAAAGTTCAGAAATCCAAGTTTGTTCAAGATGTTTGCCTTCACCTTTTTTTGAATTCAATCGGTGGTAGGCCATAACATTGGCCGCCGGCAGAAGTTACCACCCATCAGACAAAGCCTTGCCGCCAAGCGATTTGTCGTGTTTCGGCATGATGTCTGGTGAAGCCGTACGGAGGACGGGTCTGAGCAGTTGTGTTGCGATGTGTGCCGGGTACGATACGCCTAATGTTGTTGTGTTGGGAGTTTGGTCGTGGAGGGTCTTCAGACCAATCTCCCTATGGCGCAGCATCGTTGGTCGTGTTGTTGGGTTTAACATTGCATCACCTCGCTCAACTGCCGTCTTCCTTCCTATTCGCTCAGTTTTTCTGAGTGAATAGGCTCTTAATAAACTAGCTCGCTTTATCATCAACGATCGCATCACTGCTTACCATCAGGCGGGATTACGGTCAAGCGCTAGTTTATAATTATTAAAAAAAAAATACTTGATGTCCATGAAATAGGTACTTAGAAAGTACATATAACATAATATTATAGGTAATAATATAATCCCAGCATGTTTTACTAAAATTCTAACTTAAATTTCAAAATTACTAGAACTACTAAGTATAATATTTCTGGAACATATACAAACTTCTCGAAGTCGAAAAATTACAAGGAAAAAGAAAATTATTAGTCAAAATGAAACACCGGAAAACGTCAATTTCTTTTATAAAATTAAGTAGGCATAAAGCAATTTGATTGGGTCGTTAGCCCTAAATATACTTCCATAATAAGACGTTAAATTTACTGTAAGAAGAAATATAGTATACATATATTGCTTTTTGACATGAGTTATAAGAATTAGCGTTCCCGACAGATTTTCGTAGAACGCTCATACTTGTTACGGGTCGGGAAAAGCCCGAAAGTTCTTTTTTTTATAATAATAAACTAGTGCTTGATGTAATCTCGAGTGATGGTAAGCAGTGATGCAATCTTTAATGGTAAAGCGCGCTAGTTTATTAAGAGCATATTCGTTCAAAAAACTGAGTGAATATGAAGGAAGACGGCAGTTGAGCGAGGTGATGTAATGTTATACCCAACAACACGACCATCGATGCTGCACCAGAGGGAAATTGTTCTAGAGACCCTCCACAACCAAACTCCCGACAACATTTGGCGCATCGTACCCGGTACACATTGCAACACAACTGCTCAGACGCGTCCTTCGTACGGCTTCACCAGATATAATGTCGGAACACGATGAATCGCTTGACCTTCAAGACTTTGTCAGGTGGGTGGTAACTTCTGCTGGCAGCCGATGTTAAGGTTTACAACGCAAACAACCAACACCCTTTTTTACGGATGGGAAATCATACAAGACCTCTCCTGTTCTGGGCGGAGCGCGAGGCCATGTCAGACTTATACTGACCAAAATCCATCTGTGTTCCTTCACTTGCCTGTGCGCCAGGGCGGCTGTATCCATTTCAAACAACCGGGAGCTCTGGCGGTTATTGGTCTTTGAGGACCCCGTCACTTTGTGCTAACAACTCTTTGAGGCGTGCGTGGAAAGAAATGTGCCGTTAACCCGGGCCATAACGTCGTGTAAAAGACAAGAATCTAATAAAAAAGAGGAGGGAATCACTTGATAAAGAAATTATTAACAAAACGAATAAAAGAAATTCATGAAAGGTTGGTGAGGCGGCAGTGGGATCTCGAAGGCTACAAGGAGGTGTGAGCGGCAGCGGCAACAGCCTCTTTAGCCACCCCTCAAAGAGAGAACTAACTTCCGCTATTGTGGCGTGTTCAACAACGTAAATAAAGTAATGAATATTATTGAACTGTCAAAATGAAAACCATTGTAACAGATAATGTGTTACTTTGGTTGTTTTTAGTGTAACTTTTCAAATGTCTAAGGTTTTGTTTTTCTTGCGTGTCCCAAAATATTTTTCATTTTTTCTTTAAAATTAATTAGCGTAATCCCGAAGGCTCAGATAAAGGTATAGTTCATATACAATATGTAAAGAAAACCCTGTCCGATCCGTGAAGGTATTATTAGGTATCGATAACTGATTCTACTAATGGATACAAAGCCGGGCTAAACTTAAAAAAAAAATACCCCTAAAAAAAATATATTATTTCGCAAAAAGAGTTAACTTAATACATGTGCGGAAGGCAACCCTTCCGCGGGCGGCGGGAGGCAGGGCACGCGGCACGTGGTCGCATCGCTTATAATAATACCATCAAAATGGTGTTGTCACTTTATAAAAATTACCAAATTTCGGGGAAGTTGGAATTAATTCGCGGGAAAAAAAGATTATTTCAAAATTCATTAAGATTGTTACGTTTACGTAATCATCATGTGTTTACCTAACCTTTATTATCCTAATGGGTCGGACAGGGTTTTCTTTACATATTGTATATTTTCCTAGTTATTTTTAAGCTCAAGTTGTTTTTTTTTAAATTATTGTCACATTTTGTGTAGTAAGCGAATTACCATCCATCATCATGATTATCAATTCTATTTTATCATACCGGTCTTTCCAATTTTTGTTTAAGATCAAGATATTTTATTTTAAAAATATAAGCACAGGAACAGCCATATATCGCCAATTACAAGGTATGCAAAATTAAAATGTTTACAATAAATATTTACGTTAAATATTATAATTTAGAGTCTATAGCTCAGTCATTAAACCAATTTGGACCTACGGGATTCAACTATGGTCCTCGGCCAGTAAATCGAACATACTCTGCCTCCAAAGAGCCCAAAACAACATTCTCAGGACCATAAGTGGTGCAGCTTGGTTCACACGTAACACTGAGATACACGAGTACTTAAATATGAAGACTGTCATTGAAGAAGCCAAACAATACTCAGATAACTATGCTGAACGATTAAAGCTCCATCCCAACCCATTGGCAAGCATGCTTTTAATGCGAAACACAATCAATCGCCTGAAAAGAGCAAATGTGCTGTATGACTAAGGGGAGTTAAGGCAGTGGCCTTAACTCACCAAAATTTCAAACCACTGCAACACATCTGATTATAGTCCTGAAGACTGATCGCAGATAATAAAATAAGCAAAAAAAAAAAAAAAAATTTATAATTCTAGTTCAGCATCTTACTTAATAATATAATTTGATCAATTATTAAAAAATAATATATTTCAATTTAATTTTTCACTTTGTTACCATCTGATGTAGACCTCTCATGTCTTACAAAAGCACTCTACTTCGTCTATTAAATGACTAGTAACTATTATTTAAAAATATCCCGTTATTCATCAGCGGTTTTTTAACCATACATTTTAGACGATTACACGTTTACTTAACTTTAATCATCGTTTATGAATAAACCCCTTAAACACTGTCATATTTTTTCATAAGCGAAGATTAAAGTTAAGTGACATTAAAAGGTCCGAAATATATAGTTAAAGAATCACTAATCACTAGTTAATTTTATACAGCGTTTATGAAAACGGGGAAAAGTTTGAGGTAGGGTGAATGAACTCTGGTAAAAGGTCGCCGTCGGCCGGCCGGGTACCATTGGAACGCAAGACTCGGAATGCGTTCGGATATAGGGTGTTTCAAACTAAATCATATGTCATAGATTACATTTTAAAGAGGGGATTCTAGTGGCGCTTTCCCTATACAAACATATTCCACTGTTTTCTTCGTGGATATCGCTTTTAGAGCTCTTTCTTTTTTCTACGCGTTTTCCCCTTCATTACACGTGCCTCTATCATTACATTCCTTTCAAAACTTAATAAAAGATAGGTATATGATATTTCAAAATCCCGAAAAATAACCTATTTTTACCGCGATTTTCAGACGACTATTAGAGAAATGTTATAAGTTTTTGACAGAAAATAATAGAAGTAGACATTATGTACACTTTTCTTCTTGATTTCCTTGATATAAAAATAGTTGAGATCTGTCGTGTTTTGAAAAAGAAAACAGCGGAATACGAAACGTCTTTTGGTCAACGTTTTTGTAGGTAAAATCAGCCTCCTTCTGCGAGACCGTCCTCTTGCAGAAGGAGGCTGCGGAGAGGGAGCTGGAAGAGGACGTACTTGCCGCTCCCCTCCGGCGTAGACGGGTGGGGCGAAGAAGGCGGGGGACGAACCCCCGTCTTCTTTAGCCCCAGGGTGTGACCAGCGTGTGCGGGTAGCTCCCGCACACGCATTGCACAACGGTCACTACGTCTGGGGATTACTCCGTTACCGGGTAATCCCCCTTTGGCGCGGAAACCGGCCTTAACAAGGCCGGTAAGCCCTGAGAGTGGCACGGTGCCTAGGCCTTCGGGCCGGCCCCGTGACACTCTCAACACAGGGCCCGACGGTAACCGAGTGGTTTTAGTGGGTATACCCGGCTCCGGCCGGGCGAGTCCCACACACATCCGTCGCCTAGCTAGCGGCGGGTATGGTGCGTAAAGGCATTTCCACTCGTTAAAAAAAAAAAAAAAAAAGGTAAAATCACCCTGCGCTACAACTGTCCCATTCGGAGTTTACGGGTAGGGGTTGAAAGCGGCGCGACGGCATTGGTTTCTTCAAATATCTATTTTTAAATTTCTCCGCACTAGTGTCCCCTCTTAACTTCTTCAAAATTTGTTTTCTTTTTCACTAATATTTATTAGCTATTGGACAGATCAAGTGACCTGTCTTTGGAAAACGGCTTTAATTCCACTGTGTATTGTATTTTTATCGTCCTTTTCTTTTTTTTTTTTTTCATCAACCGGACCGAAATCCAGACTTACTACTACAATGATTTTCTGCGACAAAAGACCCAATAATACCAAACTAATATTAAGTTATCGCTTAAAATTTACTTAAGGAAAACAAGTCGCAAATTCCCTTCGGGTATATTAGGCGTGATACCGCAAAAACACAGCTGTCTCTCAACAGTTGCACCAAAACCTGTCGTATTCTCTGGAATGGAAATGGAATTTTAGCCCGTGGACAGGTTGTCACATAAATTGAATTTGGTACAGCGCGTAAATGAAGACGCCTGCCGTTCTTTCAAATTGGTATCGTTACTACGCTCATAGATATTGTTGCTGTTTTTCGCGTTTATATTTGTGTGTGAGAATTTGTGGGTTTTGTTGAGGTTAACAAAACCCACGCATTCTGTAATATAGTGGTATGAGGTACGGAATTTATTTTTCCTTTATTGAGAAAGGAAGATCCTCTGAACTGACTGAGGTTGTGTCTGAAGGGCAACTGCCACGGCGTTATCGTAGATTTATTTTTATGCTAGATTAGCAATCCGCCCCGGTTTCTTACGGATGTAATGTGATACTATACTACAGGATCATAGAGTACAGTTAAGGTCTTCAATATTTTGTACGCTATTCATGTATGTTTAATAGGAAAAATTGGGACAAACGAAGATCCTTGGAACCTTTTTTTTTTCAATTTTTTTCTGACTAAAACCCACTCGTGTTCCTTCACTTGCCTGTGCACCAGGGCCACGGTTTCTTTTTTGACCAACCCTGACCCAGAGAGCATAGGTCTTCGTGTACTCCTTCACGATGTTCTGTGCTGACATCTCTTTGAGGCGCGCGTGAAACACAATACGCCGTCGATTCGGGCCTGGCCCCTACCGTGCGTCGAGCTGTGGGCAGCTCACCGCCTGCAAGCCCGTGCTCGATGTTGTGTCCCGAATATCAAAGGACTGGAACAATTTGCTTAAGGCGGTCTTCAAGGCCAGAATGAATAGGCTCTTAATAAACTATCGCGCTGAACACTCAAGGATTGCATCACTGCTTACCATCAGGCGAGATTGCGGTCAAGCATTAGTTTATAATTTATATAAAAAAAGGAAAAAATCAAATGTAAAAAAAAAAAAATACGAGTGTGCTTATGACCACACGACTGAAGTGAAACTTCTTTCGCTCCATCTGTATGTATATATATATATGTGTGTGTATAATATATACATGTATACACATATACATATATTAATTTTCTATAAATATTTAAATTTATTTCATGGTTTCATTGGTAAATTAATATTTTTGCATAGATCTTCTATTTTTATATCGTTGTAGACCCAAGCTCGCGCCACGGGCGCCTCTGTGCTTATATCCCCCACTTAACTTCCGTTCGCCTTGCCCGATCACTTTTCGTAACGCTTACGTCACGCGTTCGCCAGATTACTCCCCAAGTCAAGCGTGCGTAAAGAAGTTTCACTTCAAAAAGAAACTTCTCTATAACGTTATTCACGAAGAAAACAGCGAAATAAGTTTGTCTGGAGAAAGCGCCACTAAAATCCTCTCTTAAGTCATGTAATTCCCGCGTAATCTCTCCAAAATGCATCCTATAGAATACCGAAAGGCTGGCTACTCTACGCCTGTGCTCCAGGCTTTGGAGATTGATCTGCTCAAATTAAACTGTCTTCTGTAACGACACTTTAACTCTTTCAGATTAATCTGAAAGCTAAAATAAATCGTATAGCTCCCAGATCAGCAATCCTATTACCTAGACCATAATAAAGTAGCTTTTAAAGTAGTTTTACCTAACAAAGAGTATGGCTCCGAAATAATTTGTCCCCGGCGAGCGAGCTAATAAAGTCTCGTTTGAACATATTGTAGTTTATGAGTCGAGCTTATAAAACAACAGCCTAGACTAGAATTTTTAGTTTATTTTTCAGGCTGGGACATAAAAGAGGTTGATAGATGGGGTTTGTTGACAGAAACTAACAGTGCAGGTTGTGAGAAAATGTATGTAAAGCTACACTTGCCGCGGTCACTTAATGGATGGGTGACCTTTACATCATCAATCTTTAGGCCCTGGGGCTCTGTTTCACACAGGGTAGACCTTCTTTTCTATTTCTATGGTCGTGACATTATGCTGAGCCACTGCCGTTTTGCGTGGATGTGACGCCTATTAGATTTCCGTATACAAAGGGTAAAAACTGGACCAGGCTGAATCATGAACTAGTAGACAGATAAGATATACAGGGTGTATCGTACCACTAATAAAATTATGATAGTCATTTATATCGTTAATGAAGGGTTACAGAATTCACAGTGCTTAAAAAAAAGTGTCGGCTCGGCCTCTGAACGTTGCAAGCGTGCCGCTATGCGGGTTTGTAGGTATGACGTTGATCCCTGATGTGAACTCTATTCAATCAGCTGATAAGATAGTATTTCGGGTTTTGTTTTCATTGCGCTTTTTTGTGTAATTAGCGATATAATTAATTTTTACTTTGAAACCTTATTGGGTTATAAAAGTATAGCAATTATGAACGGTTTAAAGTGAAGAAAACTACACATATTTTTTTTTTAATCATGAAAAAGCTGACGAAAAATTCCACCACTGGGGGGTTCAGAATCATGTACTGGATCCATGGTATTCGTTTGTGCATCGATGTCAGATACACCCTTTATAGAAAAACTAGTCAGATATGATATTCACATATTATGTATTTCGTCGTATGCTGTCGTGGTGGCCTAGTGGTTAAAACACCAGCCTCTCAAGTAAGAGTGCGCGGTTTCGATCCCAGGTCAGGCAAGTACCAATGTAACTTTTCTAAAGTTATACGTACTTTCTAAGTATATCTTGGACACCAATGACTGAAGGTAAAGGAAAACATCTTGAGGAAACCTGGACTTTAAGTCTGAAATCGCCAACCCGCATTGAGCAAGCGTGGTGATTACGCTCAATCCTTCTCTGTATGAGAGGAGACTTGTGCCCATCAGTGGGACGATAAAAAGGTTGATAATGATGTATTTCGTAGTCCTACGTACGCGTCGTGTCTGATTCGCACTTTGTGCTGGTTTTTTTGTATTTATGTTCTTAGAGTTTGAAGAATAGAGTGCTAAGTTCAGTTATCCTCCATTGAAAAGAGGGAATCCTCAGACAGACGATATTATCTGGCGGGCACTTGCCTACCCGCTGATGTTGTGAGGATGTACGAGTAATAGTTACACGGTAAACTCTGTTTATACATGAATATGAATATTTGCACTGGTCTGGTCGTGCCTTGGAAAGCACGTTAAGCCGTTGGTCCCGGTTGCCGTACGAACATCTAATGGCAGTCGTTACGGGTTGTTGGAGCCCTGAAAAGTCCAATATTTGGTCTAACTGCAATGCTTCGATATCGCGTTCGGATTGTGGAAGTCAGATGGCAGTCTCTTTACGGAAAATATCGAAGTTTAGCAAAAATCAGCAGTTAGATTAGTACCTAAGCAGACCGCAGACTCCAAAGCTGGAAAAGATTTGGATGCGACTGGGATTAACGCTATTAATGCTGAGTATGAGGGGTTGTTCGCGAGTGACAATGTAGGTACTTATCACTATGTATTCATTCTCTGGATCATGTTTATACGATACAAAAGTATTTCCTTTTTTTTTGACACATGTTTGTAACTTCATCACAGACAAAAAGGCAAAGGCCAGTTTGCCAGCATCCTAGGCCATAATGAAACCTACACTGTCATGTGACGTTAATATCTATCTGACATCACGACAGTTGGACAGGCAGCTGGCACGCGCCGCCTGCAGCCGGACAGTGATTTATGTGTCACTGATGTGTGCATCGTTAATTATATTGCACTCAAGTGTACATTGCAGTTATTAAACAGTTTTTGTTAATTATACTGAGATAGATTGAGATTTTAATTAATGACAATTTTCAAATACAACTTGAAGAATTTCATCATATCTTCTTCTTCATCAGCTTATAGAGGTTCACTGCTGTACAAAGGCTTCTGACCGACTGACCGGTCTTGTGCTGCCGTAGCCATCGGCTTCCCGCTACCTTCACCAGGTCCTGGGTCTACCTTATTGGGGACCTCCTTACGTTGCCGCTACTCCAGAACCTTACTGCACCATCGGTCATAGGTTCAACGACCAATATGCCCGGCATATCATTTATCATCCTAAAATGATGCCACTGCTGAGACATCCTCTGTGTGAAAGGAGGTAGGCTGTAGTCCAACACTCGGGCACAATGCAGGTTGGTAGATGTCACATGTCTTGTAACTTTTTTTTTCTTTTTTTGGGACAAAACCCGCCACACTTTTTGTGCGTGTCAGACATGCAGGACCATTTAGTGGACGTGTGCGGTTGCACTCTGCCCGTTCTGACGCACACTCTGTTGCTGGGTTGGTGGAAATAAGTGATACTTCGGTGTGTAGACTTACTTGATTTATATTCTTCCAAAATATTAGCGGGGTCACTATTTAACTTATACTACTACTGATTCTTGACTATAACTTCTTGACTGTTGTTTCTGTAGAGATCTTGCTGTTGATCTTGACTGTAGCTGTTGACCCCTCGAAGACAAAGATGAATGTCGACTTGCTGTAGCTATTGACTTCTCGAAGATGAAGATGAATGTGCCTTGATGCTTTTTTTTTTTTTTTTTTTTTGATATGGCATCTCGTAGTTGACCTTGAGAGGCCGTGACTACTTAACCGGACTTTCCTGTGGATGCCTTAAGTGAATTTAAAGCCTCCAGCCAGGGCTACTAAAAACTAAGCGACTACGCACTAAGGGCACCCCCTGCGGGGTACGGACCTCGGCTTAGGGCGTCGCTGGAGTGAACAGCAAGGGACGGCTGGATCGAATTTTTATTTTTATTTCGGTTTGATGACCGCAGCGTTTCCTAGACTAGCTCTGAGAAGAAACGGCCGAAACAAACTCAGAAGTCGTAGTCGGGAGTTTATATTTACTGGCTCAGCTGCGGCGCGGGCTGGCCTTCATCGGACGAGGGACGGGGGAGGGGGCTGTTACGTTGAACGCGTCGCGATGGACCTCGGCGGCGAGGTCGGTGGGTCGGTCTAGCTCTGTGTGTTGTGCTGGTGGCCCCATTTGCCTCTTGGAGGAGCGTTATTGGGTCATCTGGGTCCGTGAGAGCATGCCTTGGGCGGCGAAGCTTGGAGATGGTGGAGGGGGTGTAATTAGCAGCCGCTACTATTAGGGGATTGCGGTGCTTGGAGGCAGTGTCAAAGAAGCGTTTGGAAAGACGCTTCATGAACTGCTGAATGGTGGGGACTTTGAGATCTAGGTGGAGGATCTCATTACGGACGAACCAAGGGGCGTTTGTGGCTTTACGCAAGAAACGGTTTTGGACTACTTGCATCCTACGGATATGACGCGGCTTGGCGTGTGCGAAGACAGGACAAGCGTATGTCATAATCGGGCGTATGCACGCTGTGTACAAGCGCATTTTGCACTTGAGCGACAGTTTGCTACGCGGGTTGAGGACGGGGTGGAGTCGTCCCAGAGCGTAGGCGGCACGTGAGCGGACCGCCTTAATGTGCTCTGAGAAGTTGAGGTTGCGGTCGAGGATCACACCAAGATATTTGGCTTGCTTCCCCCAGGGGATCAGCTCGCCAGACATGGTGATGGGTCGTGGGGTGGGGACGTTTAGTCGCGGCTTCGTGTGGAGTACCGCTTGACTTTTTTGGGGGTTAACTTCGATCCTCCATTTCTTAAACCAGTCAGCCAGTTTGTTGACTGCGGTTTGGAGATGGTGTCGAATTCGGTCAGGGCTGAGTCCCGAGCAGTAGATGGCGGTGTCGTCTGCGAACAGAGCGACTTGAGCCTTACCACCTTTCGGGATATCGCTTGTGTACAGCGTGAAAATAAGGGGGGCTAGCACGGAGCCCTGGGGAACACCTGCACGGATGGGGCGAGGGGAGGAGTGTGCTCCTTCGATTTTGTAGCGGAAGGTGCGGTTTGACAGGAAGTCCCGTAAGATGAGAACGAGACGGTCGGGCACTCCGAGTTTGTACAGCTTATAGATTAAGCCGTTGTGCCAGACTTTGTCAAACGCTTTCGCTATATCGAAGTAGACTACGCCTGTGTACATACCACGCATGAACCCTGCGTGTATATGTTCAGTGATGCGTAGGACTTGTTGTGGACAAGAGTGTTGGGATCGGAACCCGAACTGTTCATTGGGAATGAGGCCCTTGTTCTCGGCGTAAGCTCTGAGACGCTTATAAATAAGCCTCTCATAGATTTTGCCGAGAACTTTCAGCAAGCTGATGGGACGGTAACTGGTTGGTTCGGCTTTGGGCTTGCCGGGCTTGGGAATGCCAATCACAGTGGCTTCTTTCCACGTTTGTGGGAAAATGTTATTCCCCATTGCACCATTGAAGATGGTGGTCAAGAGGAGGACTAGGTGGGCTGGGAAGAGACGGACCACTCTGTTGGTGATGCCGTCTGATCCGGGTGCCTTTTTGGGTTGAAGGCCTTTGATGATGTCCTGCACTTCATCTGGAGTGATGGGAGGCAGGGGATCATCCGGGTCGTCAACGGGCGGGATGCCTTGATGCTCAAACGTGGGGCCTATTTATACTATGACAAGGGCGCAAACTGTGGGAAGCGACGAGATCGTCGAGTCTCACCAGCCATTGTCTTACGCACGTTTCTGGGCTGCATCCTAAACCTGAGGGTCTGCACTTTATAACGTCCATTACAAGGGGTCATTTTATTGCGCCTATCCCAAGGAACCAAGGACAAGGGATTTTATGGCGCCCACCTTTTTGGTGTTTTTACGTTCAGCCAGATGTGGGACAACCATTTCTATTACAATAAATGATCGTCCATCTTATGCTTTCTAAATTCTTATGCACAAATGTTCTAATCTAAGTAATTAATATAACATCTACTATACTGTATACATAGTTCGTAACACTATTCCTAATTAGTTCTTATATACTATTTAAAACTATTCGTCCCGCACACTTTTCCTACCCACTGCAACTCCTGAAAGCCAGAATCAACAGTGGAGACCGCCAGAAAAACGCCGAGCAATGAAGCTCGACGAGTCCAGGAGAAACGATTCAACTGTCTTGGGCCCCGCAACGAAATTAATCAGAAAAGAATAGCGGAGGAGTAAGAAAAAGATATTCTTTCCACTTCCCTCCATAAAAAGCAGGAGACAGAACAGAACTAAGCCAATCGGCACAAAGGGACATTATTGCAACTGGGAGAAGCCCAGATTGCCAAAAACCACGGAATAAAATTTGATTAAGTTAATGGGTCCTAAGTAGTAGGTATTTGCTGTTACAATTGATTCCAATAATAGGCATGGCAAAAGCGCCTGAACGCACGGAAACTGGTTCTAGTTTCTACAAGGTCCGTATAATAAACGACTCCGGATGTAACTTGTACACTATCCAACATAATATTGTGTTCATTCTGCCAAAGAACTGTCTTGTAACTGTAGATTCCAGGACATGCCGGTTTCTTCACGATGTTTTCTTCACCATTTTAATACCCGAATTTGTACGTACATACATGTATGCCCCTGGGGCTAATCACAGCACGAACTCATTTTTTATTACAAAACCTATGTTGATTACACCTGTGTATCCACATATGAACTATTTGATTGGACTTTGAGAACAGTGTGAATGACATAATTTACACTTAGTCAAGCGCGTAAAGGGGTTCAAACCCACAACTTGAAAGTTTTGAGAAATCATCACGTTTTAAAATACTTTGCATGCTATTTCGGGGTGCTTAGATTCTAGAGTGCATCGGAAATATTCGCAGGGTGTAATTTATAAATAAATTATTTATTATTATGGCATTTCAACGATTAATTCACATATTCATAATAGACATAAATCTTATATTAAAAGTACTACAGTAGTACAAGGTGTGCGCAGCACTTACATATTGTTACGGGCTGGGGGTATTAAAAAACGGTTTCGAAGTTTATTGGCAACGAAGCTACAGTCGATGGTAGGTAACGACAAGTAGAACGTAGCTGATGTCACACCGAAGTCTTCCCTTATTTCCACAAAGTCCGTGTGGTACACACACAACAACACTTCAGATGTTACTCGATGTAGTCCTCAATGTTCTCGTTGGGATGTCGCTGTAGATCACTTCATAACTGTCGCTTGTTCCGCTTCGATAGTCAAATGCAGACTGACTCCGCGCTGGCGTCACGGCGCTTTATATTGGTTAGCTGATCGAACATTCCAGATCTGTCTAGAATTAATAATAATAGCGCATAATTTCAAGTATATTTCAGGTATCTACAGGGACTTCACCGGAGACGAGTTTCTAGTAAGTCTCTTACTATGTCGACACTTCGTTGACAATATTGATGAAACCTGTGCCATTCGATAAGCCACCCTAGGTCTAGTAATGCGTTTTTATATTGTACCTTTACAATGCCTTAGGTCTCGAGATATAGAGCTTAAAAGTTACGTACTGCATGTCACGCAAAATTAAACCTTATCCCATCGAGATAAGGTGCATTCGTAACAATGTGTAGTTAACCTAATGGGTTTGATGAGTACCTAATTAAAGCGATAAAAACAACAGTATAATCAAATAATAACAATATTATCAAATTACTTATATTTTCTGATCTATTGCTGTCCTAAATACAGACCACTAGAATCTTGTTGAATCTTGAATCTTGGGTGCGAAGAATGATTATGCGAATCTCGCATACCTGGCCATAGATAGGATAGATCACCGCGGGCGTTTTAGCCTGTATGAATCAACATAACCCCACGATGGACGCAGACCATGTGATGTGTGTGAAAAAAAAAGAGACTGTTATTCTGTACAAAATAGATCCGCTGAGCTGGATTTTGGTTTTAATGACTCTAATTAATTAAAAGACCAAGACCCAATCTCCCAAATGCAAATATCAACCCCACATGTGATATTTATGAAAAATGGACTCTGTAATGGTGCTATAACACACTACCGCCTCACTTCACCCAAAATCCCCATAAATAAACTGAAGTATGTGCCAGTAATTGACCTACATTTTGTAGGAGTACCTCAGGGTTATAGCCGATGATACGTGACTGGCCTCTTCTATCTCCTGGCTTAAACTCTAGTGAGGGGGTGATATATATTTTGAAAATTAAATACTTTTTCTAAGTGATTTATTGGATTTGGAGGCATTGGAATTAGTTTTTAACCGACTTCAAAAAGGAGGAGGTTACTCAATTCGACCGTACATATGCCTTTTTTATGTTTGTTCGCGGATAACTTCGTCGTTTATGAACCGATTTTGATAATTCTTTTTCTGTTGGAAAGAAGACATTCTCAAAGTGGTTCCATGATAAGGACATTAGGGTTTGATGGTGGAAAACCAGAGAAAGCAAGGGGAACTTTCAAAAATTGTAGGGGCAATCAGTGTGTTTGTAAGTTTTTTCATTAAGTATTTTAGCGTCAGCATCCAGTCTAACCGGATGCAACTGTACTGTACTTTTCACAACTAAAAAGTGTAAAATAAAAACTTTTTTTACAAAAAAAAAAACAACCGACTTCCTGAAAACACTACAAAGTGAAAAATAACTAATTTCGGAAGTCGGTGTCAAAAACTAACATACAAAAACCAAAGACACCGACTTCCGAAATTAGTTATTTTTCACTTTGTACTGTTTTTTGGAAGTCGGTTATTTTTTTTTTTTTTGTAAATAAGGTTTTATGTATATCTAAGGTCTAAACAGAGAGGAGATTTGATTTTTGTATGGGGTCAAGCCATTTCAGAGGAGTATGGTTACTAACATTGTGACACCAGAATTTTATATTAAAGGCTAGCGACCCTTCCCGGCTTCGCACGGATTCAATGCTGATACACTACAGATAAACTGTGGACGTTGTATATAATAACATAGCAGCCCGCCGTCCCGTCTGCCCCGGCCGGTCGCGACCGCCGCAAAATTTGTAATATCTTCAAAAATATTAATTTATATTAAATCAGCAATGTACGTAAAGTTTTTTTTTTTAATAATATTATACTAGCGCTTGACCGCAATCCCGCCTGATGGTAAGCAGCGATGCGATCGTTGATGGTAAAGCGCGCTAGTTTATTAAGAGCCTATTCACTCAGAAAAACTGAGTGAATAGGAAGGAAGACGGCAGTTGAGCGAGGTGATGCAATGTTAAACCCAACAACACGACCAACGATGCTGCGCCAAAGGGAGATTGATCTGAAGACCCTCCACGACCAAACTCCCAATAAAACAACATTAGAAGCATCGTACCCGGCACACATCGCAACAAAAATGCTCTGACCCGTCCTCCGTACGGCTTCACCAGACATCATGCCGGAACACGACGAATCGCTTGGCGGCAAGACTTTGTCTGGTGGGTGGTAACTTCTGCCGGCGGCCGATGTTATGGCCTACCACCGTAAAGTATTTAATTGGATAAGGATTAATGCTGTATTGGTTAAAATCGCTTCGAAAATGAGCCATTAATATGTCGGAAAAAGTAAATGACATAAAATGTTATGTGGGATATCCATAAGAGATAGACACATACCATCGCGGAGCCTTATGTAGACCTTTTCAATATGTACGATACTTGTACATTATTTTGATAAATTTCATAGAATATAAAATGTAATTATTTACGTCATCATATTAGAAACCTCAAAAATAATAGTGTTTCTCCACAAATTAATGGGTGTTATTACTTATACATATAAACCTCCCTTTTCAGTCACTCTTTCTATTAAAACAACCGCATCCAAATCCATTGCGTAGTTATAGATTTAAGCATACATAGGGATATAGGGATACGGAAAGCGATTTTGTTTTATACTAGTGATGATTTTTTTTTAGTATTATAAGAAGGAAGTATTAGAACTTCCTTCTTATAATACTATGTCAAATTAATGCATTATTATCTATTAAAAGGTGTTTGTAGTTAAGTTAGTGAAGCCGTACGGAGGACGGGTCTGAGCAGTTGTGTTGCGATGTGTGCCGGGTACGATGCGCCAAATGTTGTTGTGTTGGGAGTTTGGTCGTGGAGGGTCTTCAGATCAATCTCCCTTTGGCGCAGCACCGTTGGTCGTGTTGTTGGGTTTAACATTGCATCACCTCGCTCAACTGCCGTCTTCCTTCCTATTCGCTCAATTTGAGTGAATAGGTTCTTAATAAACTAGTGCGCTTTACCATCAACGATCGCATCACTGCTTACCATCAGGCGGGATTGCGGTCAAGTGCTAGTTTATAATTATAAAAAAAAAAAAAAAAATTAATCGCACCGATGGGTCGTTTCGACTCTTCTTCTTTTTTCAAGGTGAGATTCAACCGTAACTCTTGATCAATGGCCTCTGTGGAATAGATATCACAATTTTACCAATAACACGCGTAACAAATTATAGAAATTATTGATAATTTTATTTCACATTAATGGCGGATATCGCTAACGACAGTTGAAAAAGACGGCCGCGTGAACCGTCTATGAGGGAGTTTTGAGGCAAAGTCATGATGTGGCCATAGTGGCCATAGTGGCCATAGTGGCCACATCATGCTGCGATATTTCAATGTTCTTTATGAATTATTGACTAAATGCACTTTTTACTACATAAATCGCGGGCTTTTATTTAGTAAACGACACTATAAATAATTTTAAAAGTCCAATCAATGAAAAATGCGCGTGACACACATCTTAGCTTTCCCGTCAAAAACCTTCAATAATAATAATCGCACGGTTGGGTCGTTTAGGTTACGCTTGACGTGGTTGGTTCGTCAACAGGTGACTGTCTTCACATACCAAGACCTTACGTTAAGCCCAGCTGTCAGTCGTGAATCTTTAACAGTTGATACGGGTTCACCAGAAGCCGGGAAGTAAATCTGAGACTAATTCTTAGCAAGAGGTTTCATAATACTCAGCTTATGGATGTCACCTAGGCAATCGCACTATTTAAAAAATACTGGTGCTTAACGGCGTCCGGTTGGATTGGACACTGACCCCAACATAGTTAAAAAAACCGGCCAAGTGCATATCGGACTCACGCACAAAGGGTTCCGTACCATTGATTTATGAAATTAAAGGATTTAAGTTAATTGTATGAAAGATTACGCGGTAATAAGCGGTTTACGATTTACGAGGTATTAAAAAAAAACTACGTACTAGATCTCGTTTAAAACAATTTTCGTTGGTAGTTTTTATAGTAATGTACATCATATCTTTTTTTAGATATTTCATTTTATTATTTTAGAAGTTAGAGGGGGGGGGGGGGGGGGACCAACATTTTTCCACTTTGGAAGCACCTTTGACGTAAGCTATTCGGTTTAGAAAAAAATATTTTAGAATATTTATTATAGGGTAGTTGACTAAAAAAACTAATTAGTCCGTCAATCAGATTTCCAAAAAAATAGACACTTATTTTTTCTTTTTTCATATAAACAAAATATGAAGACGATACAGTGCGTTGAAAACTCGTGTCATGTCACTCATTGCTACACTTTTTAGCAACGAGTGACGTCACCAGCTCCCACTCCTTATCTTTGATGCCTTTTATATTTGTCAATTTTTATTTATTTGATAAAACAAAATATACGTATCCAATATTTTTCTATAATCAGAATGACTGACTAAATAGAATCATTTTTTTACCCAGGGAACATCCCTCACCATTATCCAACATGCTCGAAGACCTCAGTAGAGCCTCCGAGCCAGTCGATCTTAAAATGAACATGGACAAGACGAAAGTCATGTCTAATGCCCATGTTGTACTGCCTCCTATAAAGATTGGAGACTCTGTTCTCGAAGTTGTTGACAGTTACGTGTACCTGGGACAAACTATCCAGTAAGGAAGGTCGAGAAAGAGGTCAATCGTGAATCCAACTCGGCTGGGCTGCTTTCGGGAAGCTACGTAGAATCTTCTTGTCCGAAATACCGCAGTGTCTCAAGGCAAAATTCTTCGACCAGTGTGTGTTGCCAGTGATGACTTATGGAATTGAGACGTGGTCGCTTACAATGGGCCTTATACGAAGGCTCAAAGTCACTCAAAGGGCAATGGAGAGGGCTATGCTTGGGGTTTCACTGCGCGATCGAATCAGGAATGAGGAGATCCGCAGAAGAACAAGAGTAACCGATATAGCCCGAAGAATTGCAACACCAAAGTGGCTTGACACATTGCCCGTAGGACCGATGCCCGATGGGGCCGACGGGTTCTCGAGTGGCGACCACGCACCGGAACACGTAGCGTGGGTAGGCCACCGACAAGGTGGACCGTCAACCTGGTGAAGGTTGCGGGAAACCGCTGGATGTGGGAGGCGCAGGACCGGTCGTCGTGGAGATCCTTGGGGAGGCCAATGTTCAGCAGTGGACGTCTTTCGGCTGAAATGATGATCTAAGATAACATAATTATCCTATAATGTCCCCACTCCAGAGACACAGGTTTCCTCACAGTGAGAGGGAGTGGGACGTAATCTACCACGCGGAGCTAGTGCGCTTGGTAGAGGTCACACGTCTTCGAAGTTTTGCCTCTAGGACATGCCGGATTCCTCACGATGTTTTCCTTCACCGTTTTGGCAGCAGTGGTGATAACAATATTTACGCAAAGTAAAGAAGCACCTGTCGGGGTTCGAACCTACGATCTACAAATTTTGCGGCCGATACCACTAGACTACTGCTCACGTTATCTAAACAAACAAATATTTATGTTTCATTCTGTTTTTTTAGTATTTGTGCCATGTTCTAGCGGCAACAGAAATAAATCATCGGTGAAATTTTCAACTGTGTAGCTACCAGGGTTTGTGAGATATGGCCTGGTGACAGGGAGACAGAATGTGGAGTCTTATTAACTTGGTTCCGTTTTTGCCCTTTGAGTACGGAAAATTTAAAAATACACAAATCATCCTTTGTCAAAAGCCACGAATTAGTTCAACATTCTCAACAACAAAGAAGATTCAACATCTTGTCGTATTATTCAAAATAATTCCCCGAAATTCCTCAACCAGGGTTAAGTTTAACTTTCAGTCGTTAAATGTTCGAGCCACAGTCATTTACATAGTAATCAGGGTTACTCCGAGATTCCTGAAATTGGTGCCCTAAAGGCCTGAAAAACAAGTCGTGAAATTGGTGCTAGGGAATTAAAAATACCTGGAGCTTGAACTTGGGTTTATTTTGCTTGTAATAGGGCCAACACATCATAACAAGTGGGGCAGATTGTTGGACGTGACTGGGAGTCAAATCGAACCGCGAGACTAATTCTCCATCCTTCACCCATTTTCTGCTGCAATACTCTTCTTTTATCAAGGTGAGATTCAAGCTCACCTCTTGATCAATGGCCTTTATGGAATAGATACCACAATTTGGCCAATAACACGTGTAACAAATTATAGAATTTTTTTAAAATTTTTATTTCACAATAATAGCGGATATCGCCAATGACAGTTGAAAAAGATGGCCGTGTGAACCGTCTATGAGGGAGGTTTAAGGCAAAGTCATGATGTAGCCTCTATGATGCGATATTTCAATTTTTAATTCTTTCTGAATCATTTAGTGAATACACTTTTAACATAAATTACGTGTTTTTATTTAGTAAATGACACTATAAATAATTTTAAAAGACCAATGAAAAATGCGCGTGACACTCATCTCAGCTTTCTCGTGAAAATACTCAAGAGTGTCTGCTGCATTACTCTCTGAGGCCTGAATTGGTTTAACAGATTTTATGACTGTTCTTGACATTTTTTTTTTGGGACAAAACCCGCCACACTTTTCCCACCCACTGCAACTCCTGAAAGCCAGAATCAACAGTGGAGACCGCCAGAAAAACGCCGAGCAATGAAGCTCGACGAGTCCCGGAGAAACGATTCAACTGTCTTGGGTCCCGCAACGAAATTAATCAGAAAAGAATAGCGGAGGAGTAAGAAAAAAGATAGTTTTTTCCACTTCCCTCCATAACAAGCAGGAGACAGAACAGAACTAGGCCAATCGGCACAAAGGGACATTATTGCAACTGGGAGAAGCCCAGATTGCCAAACACCACAGAATAAAATTTGATTAAGTTAATGGGTCCTAAGTAGGTATTAGCTGTTACAATTGATTCCAATAATAGAATATGGCAAAAGCGCCTGAACGCACGGAAATTGGTTCTAGTTTCTACAAGGTCCGTATAATAAATGACTCCGGATGTAACTTGTACACTATCCAACATAATATTGCATTCATTCTGCCAAAGAACACACTCCCACAAGATGTGATGTGCGGACTGTTCAAATTCACAGTTCGATGTAGAACACTGACACAAAGGCGAAGGAACAAGTTTAAAAGAATACAGTTTTGACTGTTTTTGACATGTGACATTTGTCAAATATTTACCGCATGTCGAACAAATCATGGGTAATGTGGGTCTCAAAAACGTCTTGTAACATCGACACAGTACCCAGGAGAAGATAGTGGAGAGATCGATGCTTACAGACAGGATTGGTCCGCGCAAGCTTGAAATAGAAAGGAGTGAAATGGAGAAATAGAAGCCTTTGTCATACAGTCAGACAACTTAGGCTAAAAAATTTGTCATTCTTACGATGACTACTTGTTGTTGATGTTATAGTATGACCTGGTTTTTGTTTTAATTCTTATATAGCAGTGATCCAATCGCTGATGCTAAAGCGCGCTGGTTAATTAAGAGCCTATTCACTCGGAACAACTGGGCGAATAGGAAGGAAGATGGCAGTTGAGCGAGGTGATGCAATGTTAAACCAAACAACACGACCAACGATGCTGCGCCAGATGGAGATTGATCTGAATACCCTCCACGACCAAACTCCCAACACAACAACATTTGGCGCATCGTACCCGGTACACATCGCAACACAACTGCCAAGACCCGTCCTCCGTACGGCTTCACCAGACACGACGAATCGCTTGGCGGCAGGACTTTGTCTGGTCGGTGGTAACTTCTGCTGGCAGCCGATGTTATGGTCTACCACCGATTGATTACTACGGATGGGAAGCGCTGGATGGAGTTGGTTTGTATGACATTTTTTATGGAATATATTTCATCACCACTGCTCTCAAAACGGTGAACGAAAACATCGTGATGAAACCGGCTTGTCCAAGAGTCAAAAACTTGGAAGACATGTGTCATCTACCAATACGCCCTGGGCCCGCGTGGAAGATTAAGGCCCCAACAGCGGGAACATTACATGGCTGATTATAATGTATGTATGACATTTCAGGTTTTCCCTAATTTACTTACTGTCCCTTTATGTACCTATACGTCTGTTTCTTCATTCCCTTCAAAATCTATATCTGTGTGAGAACGATGCAGAAATATATTGTACGCTAAGAACGTCCATTATGGAAAACACCCAAAAAAATATAACAACAATTCAGAAATCAACAAAAAAAAAAGACTAATTATAGGTCTGTCTCCTAGTATACCTTAGCTAACTATTATTATTGTAATGCATATCAGTTGTTCGTTCTCCCAAATGGATATAAAACAACGGTAACTATAAATATCTGAATATGCCAGAGGTCACATTCGGACCGTTAATTATAAACATCTGTACCAAATAGTTGACACTATTAATTAATCGGTCATCTCAGAGTAATTTATCTTTGGGATCATTTAGTATCTAAATTTTGGAGGTACCTTACAAGGTCAGTTGAGGGATCAAGTTATAAGCTTTTGTGAAAATTAATATTGATTAACTTAAAATATGTACTTACGTACCATAGAATGGGGTTCCTTTGAATCGCGGGGCGACATTGAACGAAACTTCTTTTAAAAATTTAAATGCAAATATTAAGAATACGGAAGCCTAGGCCACTTCTTTTTTTCGTGTTGGCTACACTGCTCGTCAACCATCATTCACTTAATTCAGTTGGTTTATCTTTAATTTGTGAAGTAAAAAAAAATATTGTGATTTCTTAACGTGAAAATTTGCTTGTGTTATTGGCAAAAAATTAACAATTGATTGATCAACAGTCTGGGTGAGATTGATCAGGGATAAAGTAACCCTACGTTTTAAAGGGTATGGTGAACTACTTTGATCAAAAAATCCGAAAATCATGCCGCGAGATTACAAAAAAAAC
This sequence comes from Sesamia inferens, assembly GCA_037179545.1. Taxonomy (NCBI): domain Eukaryota; kingdom Metazoa; phylum Arthropoda; class Insecta; order Lepidoptera; family Noctuidae; genus Sesamia; species Sesamia inferens. The sequence goes on along the minus strand of CM073935.1, from coordinate 4,605,472 downwards.
CCGCAACGAGAAGATATATAAACTAGAGTGACGAATTATTAAATAAAGCTTTGTCAACAGTAGTGACAGTGACAGAGATTTTTTTTTTTTTAATGAAACAAAACCCGCCACACTTTTTCCACCCACTGCAACTCCTGAAAGCCAGAATCAACAGTGGAGACCGCCAGAAAAACGCCGAGCAATGAAGCTCGACGAGTCCCAGAGAAACGATTCAACTGCCTTGGGTCCCGCAACGAAATTAATCAGAAAAAAATAGCGGAGGAGTAAGAAAAAATATATTTTTTCCACTTCCATCCATAACAAGCAGGAGACAGAACAGAACTAGACCAATCGACACAAAGGGACATTATTGCAACTGGGAGAAGCCCAGATTGCCAAACACCACGGAATAAAATTTGATTAAGTTAATGGGTCCTAAGTAGGTATTAGCTGTTACAATTGATTCCAATAACAGGTATGGCAAAAGCGCCTGAACGCACGGAAATTGGTTCTAGTTTCTACAAGGTCCGTATAATAAACGACTCCGGATGTAACTTGTACACTGTGACAGAGAATATTATATTCCCTTTGGAACTCTATACAATAATTAATATAAAGGAAACTAATAGAACTCCAGGTCCACAGACCATTTTTTAGCCAAACCGAAAAAAGCCTCTGTTGAAGGCAACAACAAAATGTTCTGACTGGGGTTATCCTTTAACCACACTTGATTCGAGTTTTTTAGCAAATGCTTATTTAGACAGAAAAGGAAGATATGTTGCTAGATTCCAAAATAATCTACCAGGCCCGGATTGGGTATATTCTATATTAAAAAGGCATAAGGACGAATATTCGACAAGAGTCGCCGCAAATATAAAAATATCCAGGGCAAGTGTTTCAAGGGAAAGTCTATTCAGACTTTCTCTTGAAACACTACATTCATACTTGAAAAAATAGATTCGTATTTTTTGATAATTTAGAGCAACGTCGTAAAATAAAGGCTGATTAGAGTAAAATCTGTTTTATTTATATGATCAAAGTTACCCTAAAGCATACTTCTTCGTCAGCCTATGGATGTCCACTGCTGGACAAAGGCCTCCCCCAAGGCTTTCCACGCTGACCGGTCTTGTGCTGCCCGCATCCATCGGCTTCCCGCGACCTTCATCAGGTCATCGGTCCACCTTGTTGGGGGCCTCCCTACGCTGCGTCTTCCAGTGCGTGGCCGCCACTCCAGAACCTTACTGCCCCATCGGCCATCGGTTCTACGAGCAATGTGCTCTGCCCATTATTATATTAGCATTATTGCCTAAGCATTGAAATGCTTATAAAATTAAAAATTATGGGTGGATTTTTTTGATTATTTTTTTCCGTATTATTGTTCCGGGTCTACTTTCGAATTCCGTAGTAAAACATGGGTGATCAAAGTATACCCACTTAGGGTTTAACTTTGATCGTTTTTTTCTTAGATTATTACAATTGTGCATGTTAAAATTAGCTTAATCAAATCTACACACAAAACCGATTATTATACTTTTAAATAATAATCATCTTGCTAAAAATGAGAATGCTACAGTCATATTAAGTTAAAAATTGATCAATGTATCCTTGTTTTACGGTACCCATCTACATATATTATAAATAAATTGCTGTTAGTTAGTCTCGCTAAAACTCGAGAACGCCTAAACGAATTTATCTTATCTGGTTTTAAAGGTAATAAAAATTCGAATTACTGCCAGGAAAACCATAAAAACAGCTCTTTTATATTTCCCATACAAACGTTTAAAGATCCACTAAGTAAAAATCGTATCAAGGTGCCCCTTCACCCCCTGTTTGTTCCGGGTCTGGCGGTTTTTATATGTTTGTAAACGCATCCACTATACAGGAGAAATTCCTAGAGTGGAGCAGAGTTTAATTAAAAAAAAACTTTAGTCAGTGTACCTAAAAACCTTAGACAGATTGACTAAAGTCAGACAAATCGAATCTCACGCGGACAGAGCGCGAGAATTAGCTAGATATTATACAAAACTGGCAGACTTCGTAGTGCTTCAATTGATAAATAAAAAACCGATTTCTTTTTGTATAAAATAATTTTAAAACAAACAAAATGAATTTGTATTAAAAAAAACTTTGACTCTTAAACGTTTGTATGGGAAATATAAAAGAGCTGTTTTTATGGTTTTCCTGGCAGTTATTCGAATTTTTATTACCTTTAAAACCTGCCCTAGACCTCCACAAAAATTTCAACATTAAGATAAGATAAATTCGTTCAGCCGTTCTCGAGTTTTAGCGAGACTAACGAACAGCAATAAAGACGATCTAATGATAGTTACATCCAATTTAATAACTATAATATATTCAATATATATTCAGTTGACTTGTTACACACAAATTAACCGATAGATTTTATCAAAAAAAGTATTGGAGCCTATTTACTAAAAACTGAAATTTGTACCAATGTACCCCACACACGGGGTACATTGGTTCATACACTGGCACTTTGGTTCATAGAAATATTTCTACAAATTAAACAAGTTTTATTGAGTTTCCTGACCTTTATTTATTAATTATTTATATTTTTTAAAATATATTTATTCGCTGCTTTTCTTATTGATAATTTTCCTTCCAACACGTCAGATATCGCAGAAGCCTCGGACATTTCATTGATGGAACTTCAATTCATCTTGCTTTTAAATCTTCAAACTATTTTTCTATAAAGAAAGTAAAATATATTACCTAAGTTTTACATACACATATATTTAGCAAAATATCGGGGTATTAATGTGCCCCAAGAGCACTTGTATCTATATGCCCCTGCCTACTACAATCGAAATCAACATTTACAAAAATTAAATCAGTAAATAATCAAAAAAATTAAGTTTATTTAATGTGATGACAGATATGTACTTACCAAATGTTTTAATAAAACACAGGTAATACTAAATAAATTAGAAGAATCACATGCGAAAGCAAACTTCGAAAATTTTGTTGGAAACATCAGAAACCGTTTTATACGTGCCAGTCGCTAGTTGTCGATTGAACGTTGCTCTGCGCTATTGTGTGTGTAGGCTTGGGTCTTCTAACGTGTTTTGTTTTCCATGAATATTGACTGTATCTATGTGCCCCTTGTATCAATGTACCCCGTCTCCCCCTGCTTGTAGGTCATACAGTTACTTGTTCCGTACGGGAAGATTGTCTTGTGACTGGTGCGCTGCATGCCGCAGCGCACCAGTCAATCAATTAGTTGCTAGTTCAGTAAATTGCTTAACCACTATATCAACCGTGCCGGCAATTCTAATAGTAGTAGTATGCATTTCGATTCAACCGAATATTATTTTATATGTATGAGACTGCCGATAGTCATATCGTGTGAGCGACCCTCTAACAAGGTGTATTTGACATCGTAACGAAAAACTTCGCGAAAAGACTAGACCGCATGCCACTAATAAAATTATGATAGTCATTTATGTCCTTAATAAGCGGTTAGAGAAATCAGTGTTTAAAAAAAAGTATCAGCTAGGGCTTTGAACGTTGCAAGCGTGTCGCCGTGCGGGTTTGCAGGAATGACGTTGACGCTTATTGTGAACTATATTAAAACAGCTGATAGAATAGTTTTTCGAGTGCACAATGTGAACAAATCACATTTTTTTAAATCATGAAAAAGCCGACGAGAAATTCCACCACTGAAGGGTTCAAAATCATCTACTGGTTCCATGGTACTCGTTTGTGCGTCGATGTCAGATACACCCTTTGTATCCGAGGCACCCTAGTGGAACCGACCCATGCTTTTATTATTATTCACCCACACCCACAAAGTTTACTCTGGCTTCAGTTCAATATTCATTAAAAAGTTAAGACGACGGATTCAGCCTATTTATTTAATGAATAAGTTTTATTGATCTTGCAATTCCCTTTGATAGTTACCCCGTTTTATTATCTTAGGACAGACAAAGGTCTGAAACTTACTCTTACTGGCTATGCCTTCGGCGGTATATGCGTGATAAAGTGAAAAATATGTAAATAAAACAAAAATGTGAAGGACCCCGGCAGAAATGAAATGCATAAAGGTTATTCAAGATGGAGGCTGCGGTAATTTCGAAAAAATTATAATTCTTCTTTGCCGCCATTTTAGTACTAGTTTATATAACGTTATTTTTACTTGTAATAATATTTTTTCCTAAATACATTTAGAAGTTGTTGCAGTGTGGTTGCCGAGCGCGTAACACAGCACATCATACGCGGCAGACTAGCCGATCAGGCGCGTGAGACTGGGCAACCCGTGCCCCGCCGCTACAGATGCGGGCGGACGAGCGTTGCGTTGACCATATTTTTGTTGGGACAACCAGGTAAGATAACAAGCCCATAACTTTGTGGTTTTTCATGATATCTTTTTGAAATTTTGTACATAAATTCTTTACTTATATTATACACGTGCTTCAGGTTCTAATGAACTAATGAAAAACTTGTTCTTGTTCTGTGTTATTCTCTCCTTGATACACTATTTCTTTAAAATAGCCCCAATCAAATATGTCTATTGGATTAAGGTCCGGCGATTGGGCTGGCCATACAATAGGCCCGCCTCGACCAATCCATCGGTTAGGGAAACGCTCGTTCTAATGTCCTCGAACTGCCCGAGCATAATGAGGCGGGGCGCCGGCTTGTTGCAGCAACATTTCTGCCACTCTGTGTTCAGGAATCTCAGTTTCATTAAGTATTTGGTTGAAACTACAATAAAACCAAAACTAAAAGTCAAAGAGTAAAGTGTTGTACCTCATTTGAATCAGCATTAAATAAGCAAGAATTTTTAACACAGGATCATTTTTCTGTAATACATTTTTTTTTAATTGTGCTCTTAAACCGAGAAGTAATTTTTTGTAACGCTCCAAAATTTACGGAAAAAATTAATTGCTCGTTAAATTTGGTACCAAGAGCTGCAATATTTTTTTTGTAATATTGATACATTATCGAATCATAACCCTTTGTTTTATTGTTTTTATAAATTAAGTTTTTTACTGAAAAAATTGTAAAATCACTTGATAGTTTCATTCAAAAAAACATAATAATTCATAACTTTTCCTGCAATGAAGTTATGGCAATGCTGTAGAAAGATTTTTTGTTAGAAATTACCTCTTTTATTTCCCTGTTTCGTTTGATCTACGACTTTTTGGCCACCCTGTATCAATAGATGTGTAAATAAATTTGCTGCGGATAACGATATCATTTTAATAAGAATTGCTCATTTGATTTACATATGTAGTAGTGGGGCAAAGACTTGACGTTATTTTGTAATGGCAGCGCGTGGACAAAGTCGTTTTGGAAAGTGGGGATTGTCGAACGGTGACTTTGCTTTGAGACGCGGACCAGGGCATTTCTCCGGGGCGAAACTGTCGGTCTGCCTATTTAAATTATTATCACCAAGATTGGAGGATATGAAATGAAATGAAATGAAATTAAATGAAATGAAATCGTTTACTAAGCAAGTAGGATCACCGATCACTTTTACACGTCATATGTTTTTTTTTTCTTCTTTTTTTTTTTTAAACTAGATGAAGCCGGCATTTCCTAACTGACTACCTCTGAGAAGAAATAGCCGAAACAAACTCAGGGATCATCGTCTTTTTTAAAGTCCAGACATTAAAAATGAAAATGTTTACAATAATTTACGTTATAATTACGCATATTGCTTAATAACAATGCTTAACAGAGCGAGCAGCTCAGTCCCAAGCCTCTCTATCCTCTAAATAATCTGAGATTTTATAATACCCCTTTTTGCAAAGTTTGGCCTTTATATAGGTTTTATATCGTTTAATGGGTAAGTTTCGAATGTCCATGGGAAGCTTGTTGTAAAAGTGTATACATTGACCCATGAACGAGTTGCCTACTCTGTGGAGACGAGTGTGATGTACAGCAAGATTGTGTTTGTTCCTGGTATTTATATTATGAATATCGCTTATTTTCTTAAAATTAGATATATTTTTATGTACATACATAAGATTTTCAAATATATATTGCGAAGCTACAGTCAGAATGTTCACCTCTCTGAATTTTTCTCTAAGAGAATCTCTAGGACCAAGGTTGTAAATGGCTCGAACAGCCCTTTTCTGTAAAACAAAGATGGTATTGATGTCCGCACAAGTTCCCCAGAGAAGAATCCCATAAGTCATAAGACTATGAAAATAACTAAAATAAACAATTCTGGCTGTATTCACATCAGTTATCTGTCTAATTTTCTTAACAGCATAAGCGGCAGAACTGAGTCTACCCGACAGCTTCTCAATGTGAGGACCCCATTGTAACTTGGAGTCAATAGTCAATCCAAGAAAAACTGTCGACTCGACAGGGATCAACTCTACTCCATTCAGTTGAACATTGGTACTTAACTGCCTGACATTTGGCGTAGAAAATTTAATGAATTTAGTTTTTTTTTTCATTCAAAAGAAGGTTATTTACATTAAACCAATGGACAACTTTCGAAAGTGCATTGTTAACTTCGTCAAAATTTGCTAGCTGACGCTTGACTTTAAAAATAAGAGAAGTGTCATCCGCGAACAATACTATGTTGTGATTATCCCTCACGTGATGAGGTAAGTCATTAATATAAATTAAAAACAAGAAAGGACCTAGAATTGAGCCCTGCGGAACGCCCATGGTGACCTCAGATCCTGCAGATTTGTTGCCATTGTATATTGTATGTTGTATATTTACACTTCGTGCTTTAATTCAAAGCTTTACCTACGAAATGGAGCCCTTACCACCATACTAAGTTGATGACGATCCTATCCTTCCGCCGTCGCTGACGTCGTCATATTAAAAAAAAAAAATCGTCACATGTTGAAATGTTCCAGGCTCGTGCTTCTAAAACTGGTATTTTCTCACTATGTCTTCCAGATCACAACTTTCCTTTCCTTTGTTCTTCCTTGTGGTCGCTTTTTTATCTCCCGGCACAAAATTAAACTAAAGTGATTTTGTTATGCCCGCCATTAAAAACGCAAATACACAAATTCTCATTAAACAGTTATGTTATGTAAAGATTTTAACACCTAAGTTTGTTAAAACTTCTCCGTAATTGTAGTCAAAGCTTGGTTTTCCTAAAACTTTTCTCATTAGAGGCAATTTCAAAGTCCAACAATACTCTTTGACCGCTGTACCCAGTTCAACCTTACGTCGCCCTTGCACAAATATAATGAATAAACGATTCTGCCTCGAATTTCCTGAATAACAAATTTGCATCGTGATTTCTGCAAGATAAGAACTTTTCTTGGAGTTCAAAATTGCATGTTATGCGAGAAATGGGGGGGGGGGGGGGGTAGGTAAATAACTTTACTGAAGTAAAGCTGTTGATTGCTTCTTTACGTTCTTCTTATTCTTTTTAGATTTGAGAGCAAACGAGCACTTTAAAGGATAGCAACTCTTTTATCTTGAGGATTATGTTTTCTTCCAAGATTGCGGTAATTTAAGAACAATTTCAGTTTGTTTCCGCGTTTCTTTTGAGAGTAGTCGGTAGCACGCCATCTTTACTTCATTTCGAGTAAGATTTAAACAGACATTTTCTGCAGTTATTTGTTTTTTTTTTACTAATTATAAACTGGTGCTGGACCGCAATCCCGCCTGATGGTAAGCAGTGATGCAATCGTTGATGGCAAAGCGCGCTAGTTTATTAAACCTACTCACTTAAAAACTTGGTTAATAGGAATGAAGACGGCAGTTGAGCGATGTGATGCAATATTAGACACAATAACACGAACAACGATGCTGCACCAGATTTTCTCGGTGGTAGGCCATAACATCGGCCGCCGGCAGAAGTTACCACCCACCAGACAAAGTCTTGCCGCCAAGCGATTCGTCGTGTTCCGGCATGATGTCTGGTGACGCCGTACGGAGGACGGGTCTGAGCAGTTGTGTTGCGATGTGTGCCGGGTACGATGCGCCAAGTGTTGTTGTGTTGGGAGTTTGGTCGTGGAGGGTCTTCAGATCAATCTCCCTCTGGCGCTGCATCGTTGGTCGTGTTGTTGGGTTTAACATTGCATCACCTCGCTCAACTGCCGTCTTCCTTCCTATTCACTCAGTTTTTCTGAGTGAATAGGTTCTTAATAAACTAGCGCGCTTTACCATCAACGATCGCATCACTGCTTACCATCAGGCGGGGTTGCGGTCAAGCGCTAGTTTCTAATTATAAAAAAAAGAGAGAGATTGATCTGGAGACCCTCCACGACCAAACTCCCGACACAACAACATTTGGCGCATCGTACCCGGCACACATCGCAACACAACTGCTCAGACCCGCAGGGTAATTACATAACACCTTATATCACTAGCAATAGGTTTCATTTTGACATTTCAACAATAATCATTGCGTTTTTTACGTTGTTGAGCAGATATTCATACTTTTCGAATACATTGAGCAATGAATTAGCAATAGGTATGCTTCGAAATGATTCCAACTGATAGCACCAAGTCTGTTACGTATTAGAGTGCCGTCCTCCGTCATCCGATTTTGATTTATATTGCGTAGGCATAATTTAATTGGTCCCTAGTTATTCTAATATTAGGTAGGCGATATTTCTAGAACTATTAGCACACCCCATGAGAAAGATATGAAAATGAAATTAATAACAGTTTTAAGTGAACAAAAAAAAATTACGTCATTTATTTTCAGCAATGAACAAACTCTATTTTATATTAGATATTTGAAGTTTATTTAAAAAAAAAAACATCGAAATAGGACCTGTAGGACCTATCTATCCTACCTGTAGGAAATAATACAATTGTGCAATGGAAGCGTACTGGGCCCAAAACCTGTAGGAAATAATACAATATTATTAGATTTGACAAATTAAACTTCGGTTTATTGCACGATAGAAAAAATGCTTATAATCCGCCTTAAAAACGCCTTGATAAAGACAAGTATTACAGTAACGCACACAGCGGCCAAAAGCGGTACTGCATTTTTAGGGTTCTGTAGCCAAATGGCAAAAAACGGAACCCTTATAGATTCGTCATGTCACAGCCATTTTTTTCCGAGACTATAAGAGCTATAGTACTGTTGAAACTTGGTAGGTTTTGTGTGAACTGCATTAAGATTTTGATGCAAAAATAAAAAATTATAATAAATATAGGGGGCTCCCCATACTTAGAATTGAAACTCAATTTTTTTTTTTATGAAACACATACGTATCTATGGATAGGTTTTCAAAAATGATGTTGAGGTTTCTAAAATATTTTTTTTCTAAACCGAATAGTTTGCGTGACAGACGCTTCCAAAGTGGAAAAAAGTTGGTCCCCGCCCCCCTCTAACTTCTAAAATAAGAAAATGAAAAATCTAAAAAAACGTACATGTAGTTTTTTTTTTTAATACCTCGTAAATCGTAAATGGCTTATTACCGCGTAATCTTTCATACAAATAACTTAAATCCTTTAATTTCGTAAATCAATGGTACGGAACCCTTTGTGCGTGAGTCCGACACGCACTTCGCCGGTTTTTTTTTGTTTTAATTGTGGTATGGGCGATGTTTAGATTCTTTTAATACACTCGATTTAATAATATAATAACAATAATTTATCATTTCATTTCTCTTCACAAAGTTGATTTATATTAGTATATACAAAGTCTCAGCTGAATTCGACCTTTGTCAGAGACCGGCTCTTGATATAGTATTTGGGGAAAAGCTGTGTTACATGTCACCAGGCTAGAACTAGCTTTTACGGAGATAGGAACAGTACAAGCGTTAATAATGATAAGTTATTCAAATTCCGCCTTTCATATATAGTTTGAAATGCAAACCAGCATCCCGCTGCCAGCTCAAGACTCACACCATGACACCTTTAGGCCATAATAAACCCAAGGCTCCAAACTAGAGGCTATAACTCATCAGCAGACGATAACCGTCATTTGATGGGAGCCCAGATAAGCGCAGTTTAAATCGAGTTGCGATTGGAGTGATATCGATTGACGATGAGATATTATGTTTTTGAACTGGTGTGAACCTTAGGTTTGAGGAGTTTATTTCGATGATGAAGATAATTTCATGTCTTAAGGATGAGACAGTATTGGAATCGCACTCCTTATATACAGTTATTTTTTGTTTTTATGAAACCTGAATATAGTTTGTAGAGAATAAGCAACTGAATCGATTCCAATAATATTTACAAAAAATGTATTTCAAAAATATCGCAGTGTGGTTACCGAGCGAACATTACAATAGGGGTAGTTGACTAAAAAAAACTAATTTCTAATGACACGTATTTTTTATTTTTTCATATAAACAAAAAATTAAGACGACACAGTGCGTTGAAAACTCGTATGACGTCACTGCACGCTACACTTTTTAGCGAACAGTGATGTCACCAGCCACCACTCCTGATCTTTGATGCCTTTTATATTTGTCAATTTTTATTGATTTTATAAAACAAAATATACGTCACCAATATTTTTCTAAAATCTGAATGACTGACTAAATGGGGTCATTTTTTTTACCCAGGGAATATCCCTATTCACAGCGTATCATAGTGTCCTAGGGCCCCCGCCGCGACGCGCCGCTGCAGGCGCGAGTAGCCCGTTGTATTTTTGTTAACTTCATAACTGAGATTTTTCATGGTATCTTTTTAAAAACCATCTAGAGATAGGATTTAAATATTAAAAACCCTTTCAACATTATTTGATATCATTCAAAGTAGGTATGTCATATACGCGGGAATTACATGACATAATTTTGCCATTTCCTTTCCATCCTCGGACAACCCGCCATACGGCGATTACGTTACGATCCGGACGAAGCGTTTCGCCTCGTCTTTTATGCCGCAGCAGTCTTCCCGTCTGATTACAATTTAAGTGTCACTCAGTTTTTTTTTTTTAATATTTATAAACTAGTGCTTGACCACAATCCCGCCAGATGGTAAGCAGTGATGCAATCGTTGATGGTAAAGTGCGCTATTTTATTTAGCTTATTCACTAAATACAACTTAGTGAATAGGAAGGGAGACGGCAGTTGAGCAAGGTGATGCAATATTAAACTCAACAACACGACCAACGACGCTGCGCCAGAGGGAGATTGATTTGGAGATTCTCCAAAACCAAACTCCTGACACAACAACATTTGGCGCATCATAACCGGCATACATCGCAACACAACTGCTCAGATCCGTCCTCCATATGGCTTCACCAGACATCATGCCGGAACACAACGAATCGCTTGGCGGCAAGACTTTATCTGATGGGTGGTAACTTCTGCCGGCAGCCGATGTTATGGCCTACCAAGAAAAGTTCTTTTGAGTGAATAGGCTCTTAATAAACTAGTGCACCTTACCATCAATGATTGCATCACTGCTTGGAATCAGGCAGGATCGCGGTCAAGCCTTAGTTTATAACGTTTAAAATATATATACCTTCCTTATCTATCTGTTATACGTTGCATATATACATATGCAATACAATAAATGCGTATGCATTCCGTGCAAAATCGTGATTTTCCATCCATAAAAGCTGAACAAATCTGAATAAATGTAGTTAATATCTTTGGCGGATATTATAGGAGATACCCCAAAACCATAGCCACAATCCCCAAGTTACATAAAATCGATGTTGATTTTTTTAGGTCTTAGGGGTCCGAAGTAGACCTGTATTGTATTTTTTCTAAGTTCAAAACGATGAAAATTTCCTACGATTGCTGCAAATAAACTGTATATGTTCCTTAAGCGAGATTGTTAAGCGGCTTTTCATTATTATTTTCGTTTCGGAGGTGTGCTAACGTCCTTATAAGCGTGGAATAAGACAAATTAAAATTATTTTATTTCACATAAATCTACATGCACGCACCTATAATGTTTTAGCCGGTACGACATACCCCTCTGTCAACCTTTTGATGGAGGGCATTGGGGACTTTCCAATCCCTCGGAGAAGAAAGATTTCCACCGCGAAACCAAAAAAAAAAAGGACAACAGTATCGATCACTCTCTGGCCTACTCCAAAATCTATATCAAGCCTTTAATTCCCCATCTGTAGTATCAACTTAATTCTCCTTCTTTTTCTTCAGCCTTTAGAGGTCCACTGCAGGACAAAGACCTCCCCAAGACTTTCCACGATGACCGGTCTTGTGCTGCCCGTATCCATCGGCTTCCGGCAACCTTCACCAGGTCATCGGTCCATCTTGTTGGGGGCCTCCCTACGCTGCATTTTCCGGTACTAGGCCACCACTCCAAAAACTTACTGCCCCATCGGCTATCGGTTCTACGAGCAATGTGCCCCGCCCAAAGCCACTTAATTTTAGCGACTCCAAGAGCTATGTCGGTGACTTTGGTTCTTCTGCGGATCGCGTAGAGAAACTCCGAGCATAGCTCTTTCCATCGTCCTTTGTGTGACTCTGAGCCTTCGTATGAGGCCCATTGTGGGTGGAGTGAGTTACATTGTGTGTGTAACTTAATTATATCCATATTGATGCCGTTCGGCCACATACAATTAAGCCCAGTTTGAATGGAGGGTTATTCGGGATTTTGATATTTTTAAATCATAATTATTGTGATAGCGGATTAGTTTACACGAGTAAATAAAGCTTATAATGGATTAACTGCGGATCAACGTGTTTATATAATACTAAGTGAGCCGTGCCCACTTCGTTGGGCGTAAACATTTTTATGGTTCCGTACCTAAAAGGTAAAACGGAACCCTATTCATGAAACTTCACTGTCCGTCTGTCCCCAGGCTGCATCTCATAAACAGTAATAGCTAGACAGTTGAAATTTCCAGAGATTATGTATTTCTGTTGCCTCTATAACAACGAATACTAAAAATAAAAAAAATTATTTAAGAGGGCTCGCATACAACAAACGCGATTTTTTTTGCCGAGTTTTGCTCCATATTAATAACGGAAATAGAATATTTGGTTATACAACATTATTTTTTGATTATGCGAAACCCACACGTGTCCAGTATTTTTAAATTAAGAATTTATGTACGAAATATCAAAAAGATATCATGAAAAACCACAAAGTTATGATCTTGTTATCCTACTTACTTGGTAGTCTCAACATAAATGTGGTCCACGCTTCGTTCAGGCGTTCGAGTCGAGGGCATTGACCTGTGGCGACAGCTGAGCCCGCGGAAACTGCATAGCGCGCTCAGTAACCACACCGCAACAACTTCTAAATGTATTTGTGAAAAATATATCATGATGTAATAATGATTGGAATCGATTCAGTTGCTTATTCTGAACAAACTATATTCAGGTTTCGCATAAACAAAAAATAACATTGTATATTCAAATTATTTTTTGTAATTCCCATACCACAAACGTGTTTTTTTTTTGCCATTTTTAAAGATAATGGTACGGAACCCTTCGCGCGCGAGCACTTGGCCGGTTTTTACTTCTTATAAAATCCGACTACCACGAATTTTCATTTTTCGGATTAATATTTAGCCCATGACACTCACAAAGAACGTGGCTTTCTGTTTAGGAGTTTTCAAAATTGGTTCAGTACATTCAGAGATTCAGGCGGAACGTAAAGGCGTGTCAGACTTTTACTGACTTAAACCCACCCATGTTTCTTGACTTGCCTGTGTGACGTCCAGGGCCACGGTTTATTTTTTAACCAACCCGCAACCCTGACCCAGGAGGCATCGGTCTTGGTAGACCCCGTCAAGATGTGCTGGCATCTCTTTGAGGCGCGCGTGATACACAACGCGCCGTCGACTCGGGCCTGGTCCTTACCAGGTGGTGAGCTGCCCATTTCTCACCGCCCGCAGGCCCGCGTCTACTCCGGTACTACCGGTCGGGAGTCGACATTCGACCAGGGCGTCTCCTGCGGTGGCTAGTGGCGTGAGGGCGCTGGGATTCCCGCTGCCTCACGCGCTCCGCCTCCTCCTTTGCCAGCATGAATGCTTCGCAGAAGGAGGTGACGGCCTGCCATGCACTTTCGTTCCAGACCATGGCCTGGACCAGGGTCGGACGCGAGAGGTCGCCGCCGATCGCCGCTACGAAGGGCACGGCTTTAATATCAAAATATTTCTGATATGAAAACTTACTTAAATAACCCGTCATGGCAACTGCATTTACGAAATTGGACATTCCTTTTCCATTAAAATGCAGGCTTATATGCATTACTGAAATTGATGGAAGACTTTCAATGGTTAAAACCTATTAAAATTCCAAATCGAATTTGTTCTCCAAAATGAGTGAGTATGACAAATGGTTGGCGTTATTTATGGGCGTCTCTGTCAAATTTCGTTATTAGATTTTCAACATTATTGCTAAAACATTAAATATTAAGGTTGCTTGAGAAATTTTCGGGTAGCTTGACCTGGTGTTATTTGTACAATCCATTATTTTCGACTTGACCTTATTTTGTCCAAAAATATGTACATGATGTCTGGTGAAGCCGTACGGACGGGTCTGAGCAGTTGTGTTGTGAAGTGTTGAATCTCCCTCTGGCGCACCATCGTTAGTAGTGTTGGTCTTGGGTTTTACATGGCATCAACTCGCTCAACTGCCGTCATCCTGCCTATTCCTAAGTTTTTAAAGTGAATAGGCTTAATAAACTAGTGTGCTTTACCATCAACGATTGCATCACTGCTTACCATCAGGCGGGATTGCAGTCAAGCACTAGTTTATAATTATTAAAAAAATAGACAAATAATGCTCTCTGTTATTTAATGAATATATAGTTAACATATAAAATAAAGAAATAATAAAAAAATATATACGGACAAATCACACAGATTTAGCTAGCCCCAAAGTAAGTTCGAGACTTGGGTTATGGGATGCTAACTCAACGATACTATATTTTATAATAGATACATATATAGATAAACATCCAAGACCCAGGCCAATCAGAAAAAGATCATTTTCCATCACGACCTGGCCGGGGATCGAACCCGGGGCCTCCACGTCGCAGGCAGGCGTGTTGACCGCTGCGCCACGGAGACCGACAAAAATCAGCTTATAATGTTCCTACTCCTGAGACACAGGCTACCTTTCCGTGAGAGGTGTCACATGTCTTCTAACTTTTGACTCTAGGACATGCGAGTTTCCTCATGCTGTTTTTCTTCATCGTTTTGAGAGCAACAATGATGAAATAATTTACAGAAGGTGAAGCGTCTGATGTGATTCGATCCTAGGACCTATAAGTCGCAGCCAATACTAAATAAACGAAACACAAACTCAAATATGGAATGAAAAAAAACTAAAAATGAGAACCTCCTCCGTTTTAATGTCGATTACATAATAAGTAGCTTTTTATCATATTATCATCTTCCGCCTTGCCTGTTCCAACCATGTTAGGGTCAGCTTCCAGTCTAACCAGGGGTAGCAGGGTGGCATGGAGCGACTGCCATCTGACCTCCATAACCTAGCTATTAGGTAATACGAAAATATCGAAGTTTAGCCAAAAATCAGCAGTTAGACTGGTAAAACGGACCCCAGATGATGACTAGGTATTACGAAATCCCTTGGTAAGTGTTCCAGGCTTTTGACTATCCGTACTACTGTTAATGATCCTGAGATGAAAGCCGATACCCACGTATATTTCGATGGATAGAGGATTCTTGGTATGATCCACATTTCACGGATTACTAAAACTTTGAGTAAGACGCAGACAAGCAGTACAAATTCAGATTTCCTTTCATAAGCTCTTTAATGGACCAGTAGATCTTCGAGATATTTTCGATGGTAGTTAGTTCCAAAGTGGTTTAGATCCCATTCAATTTCAGTAAATTAATTAAGTTACCTCGATACAAAAATCAACTAAAATCTTGTCTGTTAATCTATCTTTGTCCGCTCAAATTAAACTTTTGGCTTGACTTGTTGAAACTTTGTAATGTAAATAAATTACTTCCCATCAACGCTATTTAGATGTAACAAACGTTTTCGTACTAAAGAAAAGGACATACGGGCCCATTTAAAAACTAGAATTTAGCCTATGCATTCCACAACGTTCCTTGATAAATCTTTCACTGTTCAGGCAATGCATTGCCAATTGAAATTAAACGCGCACAATCGTTGCAGGAATTCAAGAGACTTATGAAGGAATACCACTTGTCATTATGATCTTGTTCAACAAACATTTTTTGGTCAATTTATTTGCCTACCTGTAATGTTCAGTATCTATGTAATTATTTATGTATATGTATGTATTTGTGTATCTATTTTAGTATATTATATTAATAATATTTGCACCAACGACAGTTCCATTTGTGGTTCGGGAGAATCTATCCATTTTTTGGTTGCCTGGAAGAGATCGCATTAGTGATAAGGCCGCCCATTGTATATTTTTTTTATGTTGAATGTATTTTGTTCGATGATTGATTGTTGTACAATAAAGAATATATAAATAAATAAATTTAAAGCGATGGCCTAGTGGTGACGGCCGCGATTTACAAGTTGTAGGCCGTACATTAGAACCCCAACAGGCGCTTAACTTTTTGTAAATTACGTTATATAAATAAGAGTGCTGATAGTCATCAGTACTCTTATTTATAACTTAAGACAACAACGATCGGGTTTATGAATCAACGAGGAACGTGTTCTAATTGAATGCTAATGTCGGATCACTCATAAATGTTTGCGTGCCTAATGGTCCGACGGTCCCTGACGTCCCTGACTGTCCCGGCGTTATGCTGGGAGTTTGGTCGTGGAGAGTCTTCAGATCAATCTCTCTTTGGCGCTGCATCGTTGGTCGTGTTGTTGGGTTAAACATTCCATCACCTCGCTCAACTGCCGTCTTCCTTCCTATTCGCTCAGTTTTTCTGAGTGAATAGGCTCTTAATAAACTAGCGTGCTTTACCATCAACGATCGCATCACTGCTTACCATCAGGCGCTAGTTTATAATTATTAAAAAAAAACGTGGTCTAATAGAATACTATTGTCGGATCACTCATAAATGTTTGCATGCCTAATGGTCACTAACAGGTTTTTTCTCGGTATATGAATTTCTATAGACAGACTTGTTTAAGAATGCCTTGCTCACTAAAACAGCAGGAATAAAATTAGAGAACATATGTTGCATATAGAGTACAGTCTGTGAAACAAATAACAAATGTAGATATTCAATTTAATAATAAATAAATTATTTATTGATATTAACAATGTTAGTGACATAAAACAAACAAACACAACAGCAATCACTGCTTCTGCAATCCAGCCGATATACTGGAGTAGAGATTCAAAATACAACATAATGTGCAATAAGTCCCAGAATACTGTTGGAACTGGATTTAAGAAAAAGAAAAGGTCTGTTTGATTTGCTGAATTCTTATACCTCAAGAAAGTCTAGATTAGGCTGTAGCCCATGTTAGACTTTTTGTGATACAAGCATTGAAAAATGACCTAAGGCTTTTTGGCCCATTGGCAACGAACCTCTACTTAGTTGTAGGTAAATAATACTTAAAAACTAAAATCAAAGCATTTGTTTCAATGAAACCATTTACACGTACATATATGTAATTGTCAATTAGAAACTTGAATCGAGTTGCCCCTTCTTAAAGTAAATCTCAAAGGAAAAGAACAGACAAGAGACTCCAAGGGGCACTCTTTTAAATCAGATGTTATTAAAAATCCCGTACCACTGCTCACACAGCTGTGAAGGAAGACATCGTGAGGAAACCGGTATATCCTAGAAAATAAAATCGAAGATATGTGATATCTATCAGCTCACACTGGTTCAACAATATTATTTATTTATTATTTATTAAAACTTAATGCACAAAGAAAAACATTGCACAATGGCGGACTTCATTACCTTAGATATTTTGTAGCAGTCTACCTTAAGGTGATGCAGAGACAAAGCATGGTAGATGGAAAGATATAAGAGATATTGTAGTTAAAAGAGAAACAAAAAAATAAATACATACATATATAATATAAACAGTAGAGAGAGATACAAAAATATAGACAATGAAAAAGAATAAAATACATGTTTGATGAATCTGCCAATTTCTTGCGTAAGTATTCCCGAGCTTTAACTTTAAATGTGTACCGACTGGTTAACGTCCTGGTATTCTGAGGAAGATCATTCCAAAGGAAAACAGCCTGGATAAGAAATGAAGACTTATGAAAACCAGAGACAATTATTGGAAGAACGAAGATTCCTATTATTATTTTTTTAAATAATAATAAACAAGCGCTTGACCGCAATCTCGCCTGATGGTAAGCAGTAATGCGATCGTTGATGGTAAAGCGCGCTAGTTTATTAAGAGCCTATTCACACAGAAAAACTGAGCGAATAGGAAGGAAGACGGCAGTTGAGCGAGGCGATGCAATGTTAAACCTAACAACACGACCAACGATGCTGCGCCAAAGGGAGATTGATCTGAAGACCCTCCACGATCAAACTCCCAACACAACAACATTAGGTGCATCGTACCCGACACACATCGCAACACAACTGCTCAGACCCGTCCTCCATACGGCTTCATACGCAGAGCATAAAAATTTAAATTGAGAAGTAAAATAAGAAGGAGAACAGGTTTTGTGTAGGAGTGAAAACAAGGTCGTCAAAGCTATTAGAGCTCTGCGTTGCCTGATGGGTAGCCATTTCAAGATGGACCGGTGAGAAGATACATGATCGTACTTAAAAATATTAAATACGAATCGAATGCAGTTATTTAGAAGTCGGTCAAGTTTATTGAGTAGAATTGCATACAGGTCGTAATAACACACATCACCATAATCAATAATGGGGAAGATTGGGGATTGAACAAACATTACCTTTATGTGTGATGGAAGAACATTTTTAGCCTGAAAGCGACCGCAACGTCCCGGTGACTTTTTTGCTCACCCTTGCAAACCTGCTTACGCCAGTCCAGGCAAGTGTAAAATATTACAGCCCATTTCGTCACGAAGAAAGGAATGGGCTGTATTCCAGCAGAAGCAACATCATAGGATAATCATGCTATAAAAAGGTAGGCCATAACATCGGCTGCCGGCAGAAGTCACCCACCAGACAATGTCTTGCCACCAAGCGATTCGTCATGTTCAGGCAAGATGTCTGGTGAAGCCGTACGGAGGGCCGGTCTGAGCAGTAGTGTTGCGATGTGTGCCGGGTACAATGCGCCAAATGTTGTTGTGTCGGGAGTTTGGTTGTGGAGGATCTCCAGATCGATCACCCTCTGGCGTAGCATCGTTTGTCGTATTATTGTGTTAAAACATTTCTCAACTGCCGTTTTCCTTCCTATTCACTCAATTTTCATAGAGAGTAGGCTCTTAAGAAACTAGCGCGCTTTATCATCAACGATTCCATCACTGCTTACCATCAGGCGGGATTGCGGTCAAGCTAGTTTACAATTATATAAAAAAAGAAAATGAAACCAAAACTAGGTCACAGCAGGTCAACTAAAAACACTGTTACAATATTCAACAGCCTTGCTTAAATCTCCCATTATAACAAAAGTTTCGCAAAACTTACGAACCACAACTTAAAAAAAAAAATTTCTTTCGCCCATAACGGAAAACTTTAAAGCAACTTTAAGCCAGATCGTAACAATGGAAACTTGTGTTTCATAAATGTTAGTCGGGTGAAGTTCAGCGAAATATGTTAATTCGTTTGATAAAAGAGGCGACCGGGGCTTTTGAAAGCCTTCTTGTATGTGATTTTAATGTAAAATATATACGCGCAGTTGCCTTTTCATTACGTTTACACAAAAAAAAAAATAGTAAATTTCGGAAAAAGAAGATTTTATCGTTTAAAATTTTAATTTTGTACGGAGCAGGTCAAGCTACTTGAAACTGTCAAATATTCTCAATCAACCCTGAGCCTTAATACTTATGCAGTAAAGTTGAAAATAATACAGAAATTTACCAGATTGTAACAGCTTGATGTTTGATCGTCTGTACAAACAACATCAAAAATCATTTATTTAATGTAGAGTGAACGTCAAATGTTAGCAATGGTTATGTAAAACACTTCTATTTTTAAAATTCAAACTCTGTTCTTTGTATAAATAACTTTATTATGCAATTCTGGACACATCTATTGGCCCACCTTTTTCTATAGCCCCTACCGAAATATGATTGCTAGATTGAACAAAAACTATTGATGCAGTTTTTTACCATCTTTTTCGATCGTATTGTTTTAAATTTGAATTCAGAATACCATACGGCATGGAGCTACGCCGAACAAGTCGGATATGCGCATTGTTAAAGGCAATTGATTTTTGAATAAAAAACATATTTTATCAAATAAAGGTTTAATTTAATAACGCGTGTTGCCTCCATGTGCATCTACCACAACTCTCATACGATTAGGCATAGAGTTTATCAACTGCTCTATGAAATTTTGAGGGATCATCTCCCATTCCTCTTCTATGGCAGTTTTCAACTCCTGCATCGTCTGGGCAACTGGCTGACGAGCCCTAACACGTCTTTCTAACTCGTTCCACATGTGCTCAATGGGGTTAATGTCTGGGCTTCTGGCTGGCCAGTCCATAACTGTGATGTTCACATCCCGAAGATATTCCCTGTCGATGCCGGCCGTATGGGCTATTGCATAAAAAGGAAATTTCTTCCCCCATAGTCCGCGTATGGTATCACGTGAGGTTCTGAGCACTCACGAATGTACCTTTCAGCATTTAATGTTGGCAGCCGTGGTCCTGTAACAACCTCAAGTTGAGTTCTGCCGCTCGCGGATATACCGCCCCAGACAGTCCACGAGCCACCGCCATAAGCAACCCTCTCTTTAAAGCAGCATTGTTCGAAACGCTCTCCCTTACGTCGGTAGACCTTCTTCCTTCCATCATTGCCATGTAACACAATTTTAGACTCATCAGAAAAGAGTACATGGCTTCAATCTTGCTGTGTCCAATTTAAATAAGTGCTTGCGAAATGAAGGCGCGCTGTCGCGCTGTTCGGTGGGCTCGCGTTAGTTTGGGCCCATTAGCTGGCTTGTATGGTACCATATCGCGTTCTTTTAACCTTCTCCGAACAGTTCGATCGCTCACAGATACTCCGTGGAAGTCGCAAAGTTGGTTTTGTATCTCAATGGAGGTAAGGTGACAATTTCTCAAGCTGGTCGTCACGATGAATCGATCCTGCCTTTCAGTTGTGACCCGAGATCGTGGCCTTCATTGGCGACGAACAAAGCCGCCAGTCTCTAGGTATCTCCGATTAACCTTTCGGACCGCAGATCGACTTAAATTAAGTTGAACAGTCGCATTTCTTTGGCTGTGTCCGGCCTAAATAAGTGACACAGCTTGGGCGGCGACTTCAGGTAAAGTATCCATAAATTATTGATAGAACCTCACCATAATGTTAAGAATAATGTTTGTTACAAAACCAAAGATATCAATCACTTTTTCAAGATTTAAATCCAAGTAAACCAATAAAATCAAGTTTTCTTAGTATTCGATTATTTGATATCAACAAACAGGCTCCAAATTATCTTTTGTTTCTTTAAATTCTGTGTTCGAAATTCAAAAAAAGACTATTGAATGAAATTGTGAATGTGCCAGGTTCAAAACTGCATAAAAACTTTTTGATCGACCTAATATAAAATTTTTACTAGGACCAAACAAAACTGAAAATGCAAGGTGGGCCAATAGATGTGTGCAGAAGTGTAAAACAATTTCTTGCTTCGTAGCTATAAAATTGCTGACACTGTACTGCGTTTTTCAGTTTGATTCGATTTTTTGAAGTTCTTAGACTTTTTAGACTTCTCCTAAGTGTTGCCAGAGTAAAAATCATACATTCAGTTGTCATAATGAAAATACATTTTTGAAGTTTGTTACAAATATTAATCATTTATTTTTATTAGCTCTCTGCCCGCGGCTTCGCCCGCGTGGAGTTCGGTTATATAGCTCTTTTTAGAGTTCCCTCGGGAATATCAAATTTTTCCGTGATAACAAGTAGCCTATTATTTAATCCGGACTTCTGACTTTACGTCTGCATAATTTCAAAGCAATCGATTCAGTAGTTACGGCGTGAAAGCGGAACAAACAAACTCACTTTCCCATTTATAATATTAGTAAAGATAATGTTGTCATAGTAGATAATATAATACGGTAATAAAAAAAAAGTTTTTTTATTTAATTGTTATATTCATACTGCCGTAATAATCGATGATGTTTAGTAGAATATACTTATTTTTTATGTATGAGACAATTTTATAGAAAGAGAATTTGACAGGCTAATAGTTGTGATGGCAATAATAGACATTTTGTCGTGCCACAATTATAGCAGCCCGCCTTTACCATGTAGCTTCATAATTACGATCTTTTTTACATCATAATTCTGTGTTCAATACTCCTTCAGACCGTTTTATCGGCCGTGGGGACTTTCCACGCGGGAAATATTTTAGTATATGCACTATAATATTTCCCGCGTCAAAAGTCCAGTGTCTTGTGTGAAAGAGACAGTTGTAGACACAGGAGTCTTCTCTCTCTTCCCTCAATTTCATAGTCAATACGATAGTCATGGTAAGCTATCTGACGTGACTAGTGAGAGCGCAGGATCTACCAAACTTCGGATAATTACTAAGAAATTACCAGTAGGAAAACCCACTAACATTTTTGCTCGGCGCTGGTATCTGAATCAGGATCAGAATGAAGGCTCAGAATTGTACTTACGTCCACGAGACCCCTGGGCACGAAAAATCTCAAAATTAGGTCAATATTTGTCCTCATAATTTGGTACTAAAACTAACGCAAACCAACAGGCACAGAGTGACCCTGCGTTGAAAGCCTTGTATTGGTTTTAAGTTAACCTAATTACAAGCGGAGGTTACTGATATATAATTAGGTACTACTAAAATGCATTAGTTCATAGACAAAGCTTGAGTATTCGCACAAGGCAACAGAAATGTGATAGGATTATGGACGCGCGTTTTTTTTTTGGCTTTTTTGCCAGTTAATTGCATAACACACATATATAAATTTGGGTCATTTTGAATATTGCTAAACCATTTCTCTGTTTGTTCGAAAAATGTGTTTGCTCAACAATGTGAATACCGCAATTAATGTTATTAAACTGTCAAAATGAAATCCATTGCTACTGATAGTGTGATACGCAATTATCCAGCTGGAGGCTCTGTTGTTGGCCTTCTGTTATTTTTGCGGGTGGGAAATCATCTAATGACCTCTCCCGTTCTGGGCAGAATGGAAGCGCGTGTCAGAATTTTACTGACTAAAACCCACCCGTGTACCTTCACTTGCCTGGGGCAAGGCCAAGGTATCTCTTTCGAACAACCCGGACGACGGCCTATCCTGCAGTGGCTAGAGGCGTGAGGGCTCTGAGATTCCCGCTCCTTCGCGGGCACTCCCTCCTCATTTTCCAGCGTTACTGCTTCGCAGATGAAGGTGACAGCCTGCCATGCACTCTCGCTCCAGACCATGGCCTGGCCCCGGACTGAGAATACGGCGGTGCTCTGCCCGAGCCGGGCCAGCCCAGGCCTCCACCGTATGCTCCATCGTGTCTTTAGGGCGTTTCCCAGAGTGGTGACACCCTGATGTTTCCTCCGGCCTTATCTGGAACAGAAACCTGCCTGCCCTAAGACAGGGGGACGTTGTGGGCACCGTGGCGCCCACAACGTCCCCTGGGTCGACCCTGGGTTGCGCCAATCGCACTCTCCCCGGACCAGCTAGACGACCACGACCACGATGGGACGTGGTCAGGCATCGGGCTGGTCACCGCCTCAAGTGTTTTTGGGCCCTGAGTATTATAGTTTTTATTGAAATTGATGATAAGTCGGCTAGCTGATTTAGGGAAATTTATATATTTGAATGTTCGATGTCTTGTATAATGTAATGTGAACCCCAACCAAAACAAAACCCTGTAAAGAAAACCCTGTCTGACCCATGAGCATAATAAAGGTTAGGTAAACACATGACCAAATATGTATAGAATAAAATTTTACACAATCATCATAGTAACAATACTAATGAATTTTGAATTAATCTTTTTTTCCGCGAATTAATTCCAACTTCCCCGAAATTTGGTAACGAAATTGGTACCCCGTCGCCCGCGCATGGATTGCCTACCGCACATGTATTAAGTTACCTCTTTTTGCGAAAAAATATTTATCTTTTTAAGGAGATTTTTTTTAAGTTTAGCCCGTGTTTGTAGGCATTAGTAGAATCAATTATCGCTACCTTACAATACTTTTACGGATCGGACAGGGTTTTCTTTACATTTTGTATATAGTATGTAAAATTAGTCAAACTGTTGGAGCTTAGTAACAACAATATAAATACACACACACAACACTCACCTTTCGCCTTTATAAGGTGGATTATGCAATAAAAATAACCTTTTTTTTCTTTATGCCAAGTATTCCATAGCACACCAAGGCTATTCCAGCAACCATGACAATAAAAACTTTTTTTACAAAAATAACTAACTTCCAAAAAAGTGTAAAATAAAAACATTTTTTCCAAAAAAACAACAGACTTCCAAAGAACACTACAAAGTGAAAAATAACTTTCTTTTTTTTTTTTATTAATTTATAAACCAGCGCTTGACCGCAATCCCGCCTGATGGTAAGCAGTGACGCAATCGTTGATGGTAAAGCGCACTAGTTTATTAAGAGCCTATAATATTTAATTTTATAGGCTCTTAATAAACTTTTATTATTTTAAAATTTTTTATTAATTTAAAATTAAACTAATTTCGGAAGTCGGTGTCTTTGGTTTTTGTATATTAGGTTTTGACACCGACTTCCGAAATTTGTTATTTTTCACTTTGTAGTGTTCTTTGGAAGTCTGTTGTTTTTTTGGAAAAAAAGTTTTTATTTTACACTTTTTAGTTCTGAAAAGTACTGTTCAGCTGACAGGATGCTGACGCCAAAATCATCATCATTTCAGCCGAAAGACGTCCACTGCTGGACATAGGCCTCCCCCAAGGTTCTCCACGACGACCGGTCCTGCGCCTCCCGCATCCAGCGGTTTCCCGCGACCTTCACCAGGTCGTCGGTCCACCTTGTCGGGGGCCTACCCACGCTACGTCTTCCGGTGCGTGGTCGCCACTCGAGAACCCGTCGGCCCCATCGGGCATCGGTCCTACGGGCAATGTGTCCAGCCCATTGCCACTTCAGTGTTGCAATTCTTCGGGCTATGTCGGTTACTCTCGTTCTTCTGCGGATCTCCTCATTCCTGATTCGATCGCGCAGTGAAACCCCAAGCATAGCCCTCTCCATTGCCCTTTGAGCGACTTTGAGCCTTCTTATAAGGCCCATTGTTAGCGACCACGTCTCAATTCCATAAGTCATCACTGGCAACACACACTGGTCGAAGACTTTTGTCTTGAGACACTGCGGTATTTCGGACGAGAAGATTCTACGTAGCTTCCCGAAAGCAGCCCAGCCGAGTTGGATTCGACGATTGACCTCTTTCTCGAAGTTGGACCTTCCTAACTGGATAGTTTGTCCCAGGTACACGTAGCTGTCAACAACTTCGAGAACAGAGTCTCCAATCTTTATAGGAGTCGGTACAACATGGGCATTAGACATGACTTTCGTCTTGCCCATGTTCATTTTAAGACCGACTCGCTTGGAGGCCCTACTGAGGTCTTCGAGCATTGTACTCAGGTCCTCCGCGGTCTCAGCCATGACTACGATATCATCAGCAAACCGAAGGTGTGTCATGTACTCGCCATTGATGTTGATGCCCAGTCCTTTCCAGTCCAGAACCTTGAAGACATCCTCCAATGCAGCGGTGAACAGTTTCGGAGAAATGACATCTCCCTGTCTGACACCACGCTGCAGAGGTATTGGTTTCGAGGTCTGGTCCTGTATTCGGACTGACATGGTGGCGTTTTCGTACAAACCCTTCAGCGCTTCAATATATCGATAGTCTACTTGGCACCGCTGGAGAGACTGCAGTACAGCCCAGGTCTCGATCGAATCAAAGGCTTTTTCGTAGTCCACAAACGCCAAGCAAAGGGGTAGGTTATACTCCTCGGCCTTCTGTATAACCTGCCGCAGCGTATGTATGTGGTCTACTGTGCTGTAGCCTTTTCGGAAACCGGCTTGTTCGGGCGGCTGGAAGTCGTCAAACCTGCAGGCGAGACGATTTGTGAGGACTCTTGAAAACAACTTATAGACATGACTCAGAAGTGAGATGGGTCTGTAGTTTTTCAAAAGGGTGTTGTCACCCTTTTTGAAAAAGAGTACCACCACACTTCTGTGCCATGCCTGTGGCGTTTTTCCCTTATCTATGACGGAATTAAATAACTTCTGAAGGGCCCTAAGGATCGGTTCACCACCCGCCTTCAGTAGCTCTGCCGTTATTCCGTCATCGCCTGGCGCCTTGTTGTTTTTAAGCTGTTTCAGAGCCAATCGAATCTCCTGCAGGCTGACGTCCGGGATATCTTCAGTGTAGTGTCGGGTTAATCTTGCTCTAGGGTCTTCAGCAAGATTTAATGCGGGTCTTGTCGTTGAAGTGTAGAGCTGTCCATAGAAATTCTCGACTTCCCTCAAAATCTCGGGCCCGGACGTTAAGATCTTGACGCCAAAATACTTAATGAAAAAACTTACAAATGTACTGGTTGCCCCTATGATTTTTGAAAGTTACCCTTGATCTCTCTGGTCTTCCACCATCAAACCCTGATATCGTTATCATGGGTCCACCTTGGGAATGTCTTCTTTCCAACAGGAAAAGAATTATCAAAATCGGTTCATAAAGGACGAAGTTATCCGCGCACAAACATTAAAAAAAACAGTAGCGTCTTTACCGCCTAGTGAGTAAAACTAATCAATTGCAGATTATTATGTCATTTCATACGGTTATCTAACATTCTGCCGGTTGAGCAATACGTTAGTAATTTAATTTGTGACGCGTTTCTTAACTTCGATTGTAATTATACAACGCTATTTTTTCTTCATGCGAAACCTGAATTTGTTCAAAATAAGCAACTGAATCGATTCCAATCATTTTTACACCATGTTATATTTTTTTTCCAAATACATTTAGAAATTGTTGCAGTGTGGTTACCGAGCCATACAGCTGACGGTAGATCCTAGTACTTGGAACACAGTGAGACAGCGAACCGGTGAACCATATTAATTTTGACTGCTTATGATACCAGTCTTTATAATCTTTTTTGTGAGTATTATTTTACTTCGGTTCATGGGACGCTTAAAAAAACGTCCTGTCTTTTTAGCAATAGTTTCTTTGACTTACTATTTTATTTATGACATCAATTTTATATTATCAGAAAACACATGTCTTTAAGTTCACAAATACGTTTAAAAATTGCCGGAGTCTGAAACTTTTTTTTTTCGAGTGTATGATGAAAGAAAAATGGCTCTTATCAACCCACCTCCTTTTGTACATAGATTCTTTACTTTAAAATACTAGACACGTGTTTCGGGATTTGTCTAAACAAAAAATAATGTTGTATAAGTTTTTAACACTTATTTAGAGGTATGAGGGAACAGATTGTAATGTTTATTAGGACGATAAATTGACCATACGACCTTTAATCTCCAAAATCCATTCAAGGCAAAGTATAACGACTTAGATACATAATCAGCTCTTGTTGTTACTCCCTCTAGAGGGAGTGAGTTGTAATCCTGCACTCGGGTCCAGTACGGGTTTTAGGTTCGTCTCCTCGCGATGTTTCTTTTTAACTGTTCCTTAGCCAAATGGCAAAAAACGGAACCCTTATAGATTCGCCATGTCTGTCTGTCCGTCTGACCGTCCGTATGTCACAGCCATTTTTTTCCGAAACTATAAGAGCTATATTGTTGAAACTTGATAGGTAGATGTAATCTATGAACCGCATTAAAATTTAGATCCAAAAATAAAAAAAATAATAATATATATTGGGGGCTCCCCATACTTAGAACTGAAACTAAAAATTTTTTTTCATCTTCAAGATTTTGTTTATAGATAGATCTTCAAAAATGATATTGAGGTTTCTAAAATATTTTTTTTCTAAACCGAATAGTTTGCGTGACAGACGCTTCCAAAGTGGAAAAAAGTTGCTGCCCCGCCCCCCTCTAACTTCTAAAATAAGAAAATGAAAAATTTAAAAAAAAAATCATGTGACGTACATTACTATAAAAACTACCAACGAAAATTGTTTTAAAGGAGATCTAGTACGTAGTTTTTTTTTTTAATACCTCGTAAATCGTAAATCGCTTATTACCGTGTAATCTTTCATACAAATAAATTAAATCCTTTAATTTCATAAATCAATGGTACGGAACCCTTTGTGCGTGAGTCCGACACGCACTTGGCCGGTTTTTTTTATATAAATTATAAACTAGTGCTTGACCGCAATCCCGCCTGATGGTAAGCAGTGATGCAATCGTTGATGGAAAAGTGCGCCAGTTTATTAAGAGCCTATTTACTCTTGCCTTGAAGACACTTAAATTGTAGTCCGGCGGAAACGTCGCCGCTGGCAAATTGTTCTAGTCCCTCTATGTACGCGGTATAAATGACGAGACGAAACGCTTCGTTCGGATCGTTGTGGTGTCAACAACGTAAGGGTGGTACCTCGCCGTACGACGGGTCGTCCGATGATGGAACGAAGAAGGGAGAATTGAATCATGCATTTCCCTTGAACACTCTCCAAAATGCATCCTTTATCGTTTTGAGAGCAGTGATCATGAAATATTTACACAAAAAATAACAGTAAAGCGCCTGGTTAAGAGAGCACGACCTTCAACTTGGAAGTCGTAGCCGTTGCCACCACCCTGTCATCCACGTCCAAAATAACAACACAGCATGCAAAAACTAAATCCCAAGACAAAATTGAAACTGAGAACTTCAAAACAACTTTAAAAAGTAGCTCAAAATGTGTTAACTACCGCCATTTTACAATGTCTCGCTAGCGGAAAGTTGGTCCATGAGTCGCATGCATAATGCATGTACTGTGAAAGATAATATGTTGAAACGGACGCCATTTGAGGATCTATTTACACTTGAGATATTCCCGTCTAGAGTCGCTTAGTTTTTAGTGATTCTAGTGCCTAGATTGATTTGAAAAGGGTTTGCTTTTTCCAGGCTAAGTAAACGAGTCGGGATTGTTGATGTGAATGGAGAAACATGTATTTTATACCAGTAGGGTAATTGCGCAACAGACTATCAATGAAATGGGTTTCATATTGACAGTTAAACAACATTCATTGCTTTATTTACGTCGTTGAGCAGACACATTTTTTGAACTTATAAAGCAATGGATTAGCAATTTGCTTAAAAATAATTCCAATTATTAGTAATGGTACTTTACGCAATCAATGTGCACCGCTTTAATTACGTCACACACTATTTCTATCAGTTGGAATCATTTCGAAGTATGTATCCATTGCTCCAAATTGTGTTCGAAAAGTGTGTCTGCTTAATAACGAAAAGAGCGCAACGATTGTTTTTGAAATGTCAAAATCAAATCAAATCAAAGCATTTATTTCAAATAAACTAGCTACAGGCAGTTTGGAATTATCAGAAGGTCGGTCAGTCAGTAAGGTGAAGCTAGTCGCCCATTCCAAAGAGTAGGTACCTATGGAGAAGAACGGGCAAGAAACTCCATGGACACTCTTTTCAATAGGGTATTTGACTAAAAAAACGAATTAGGCCGTCAGTAAGATTTCCAAAAAATACTAGAAACGTATTTTTTGTTTTATCAAAACAATAAAAATTGATAAATATAAAAGGCATTAAAGATCAGGAGTGGTGGCTGGTGACGTCACTGGTCGCTAAAAAGTGTGTCGCTAAGTAGTGACGTCACACGAGTTTTCAACGCACTGTGTCGTCTTCATTTTTTGTTTATATGAAAAAAGAAAAATACGTGTCTAGTATTTTTTGGAAATCTGACTGACGGACTAATTAGTTTATTTTAGTCAAATACCCTATTATCAAGCTATTGATACAAATATTTGATTACATCACTCATGTTGAAATCAACCGTGTGAGAACGATTCAGAAATATATTGTACACTAAGAGCGTCCATTGTGAAAAAAACACAAAATAAATAAATAAAACAAGAATTCAGAAATTAAAATACGCCGTAGCAGCTAAGAGATGACCAGTCCCCTCTGACGGCGTCCGTTCACGAACATGACGTATGGATCAGCATCATTCAGCTCAACCATATTGAAGGGAACCTAATGACCCAACACACACGCCACCACCAGCGAGACATTTGAGTGAGCATGACATACTCTCAACAGCCATAGCATAATCAAGTCAATAAAAAAGACTAACCCAACAGATAGGTGCTTTACAGCAAGTACATTGTGCTCACACGTGTGCCATGAGAAATGAAACCCATTGCTACTGATAGTGAGTGCCACAATTACCCTGTTGTTTGTTAGAAGTCACAAGTTTGACAAACCAGTCCTTGCCATGTTCGTGTTATCCGGTGTTGTTCGGTGGTAGGTTACATCGGCTGCCGGCAGAAGTTACCACCCACCAGACAAAGTCTTGCCGCCAAGCGATTCGTCATGTTCCGGCATGATGTCTGGTGAAGCCCTTCGGAGGACGGGTCTCAGCAGTTGTGTTGCGATGTGTGCCGGGTACGATGCGCCAAATGTTGTTGGGTCGGGAGTTTGGTCGTAGAGGGTCTCCAGATCAATCTCCCTATGGTGCATCGTACCCGGCACACATCGCACATCGACATCATGCCGGAACATGACGAATCGCTTCGCCTTTGTCTGGTGGGTGATAACTTTTGCCAGCAGTGGAAGTTATGGCCTACCACCGAGAGAATAACTACGTAATTTGGGTGTTGGTAATATAATATTTCTATATTACTAACATCCAAATTACTTAGTTTTCTTTGATTCCCAGGAAAAACCGAGCCGGAAATCGGGCTGCTACAGATAAATTCCAGGTTGATAAAAAAGTCCAATAAAATCTTGCCCAACCTAATAATCGAACCCTTTATAATAATAACAAACATTTAATTCAGACCCGACACTAATTTCTTTATTCACTATTCATCATAATCAAATCTTTCTTTTTTTATCGTCCCACTGTTGGGCACAGGAGACCATAGAGTGCTCATACGGAGAAGGATTGAGCGTAATCACCACGCTTACACAATGCGGGTTAGCGATTTCAGACTTATAAAGTCCAAGTTTCCTCAAGATGTTTTCCTTCACCTTCAGTCATTGGTGTCCAAGTATATGTACTTAGAAAGTACATATAACTTTAGAAAAGTTACATTGGTACTTGCCTGATCTGGAATCGAACCCGCAAACTCATACTTGAGAGGCTGGTGTTTTAACCACTAGGCCACCTATTAACTCAATTTAAATCACTTTGAAGTATATTGCTTATCCATAGCTCCATATAGTCTGAAAACGTGTTTGCTCAACAATGTACCTAACCCAATGAATGTAGTTTTGTGTGTGACTCAATTACCCTGCTGGCTATTTACGTTGATGAGTAGACACATTTTGAACTGGAGCAATGGTTTAGCAATAGGCTTCAAAATGATTGCAATTGATAGTAATAGGTTGCTACCCAATTAAGGTGCAGCCCCCTAATCGGCGAACACATTT
Source organism: Sesamia inferens (assembly GCA_037179545.1). Lineage (NCBI taxonomy): Eukaryota > Metazoa > Arthropoda > Insecta > Lepidoptera > Noctuidae > Sesamia > Sesamia inferens. Next base: position 4,574,075 of record CM073935.1, on the reverse strand, counting down.
TTGTCAAATTATTACGACTAGTTCTGATCGTTTGGACCGAACGGACCAATGAGCGGTCCCAACAATCCCAACTAGTCATAATCATTTCAACAGGTCTACAATTTGTTAGTATCAATGACAATTATTTCTCTTCGCCAACGATGCTACCATCTGCTGCCGACGTTGAGGACGCCAGTCGCTGGACCGCTTAGAACCTCGAGGCCCATCTGCTTCTAGCAGGCTCCCATCCATCAATGAAAATGTCATGCGCTCATATTATGGTGCTACAGGGGGAGGAAACAACCTGACCGCGTACTGTGTTCGAATGCTCTCTCTGTTTCAGGTGCATGAACCGGCTGTCAACGCTTCGGCACAACGACTATCGGAACTATCTAATGTTATTGGCAACGAAATTAAATTAAAACATGAAGCCTCACTAACCTTTGCAGAAGAGACTGCATTGGAGACTCTCACCCATCAGTTAAGACACCCAGTATAGTGTTGCTACTGCCACGAATGCAGACGAGGAAGGCGTAATGTTTCCACGCGCATTAGCATACATCTCTGACACACTGCATCATGGCCGCCCGAACAGTACCATGAATGCAGCATTACATCTAACAGGCAGGTGTCTGTATGCACACTACAAATAATTAAACTAGAGCTTGTATAATTTCTACACGGTTAAAACAGTGGTCAAACTAAATGCTGTCTAAAAATAAGGACATACGAGTTTTCAGACGAAACCTCATTAAATATTAACATGAATATCAGCAGCTGGCTAAAGACTAAGTTAGTTTTAGTGTGAATTTAAACGGAAGTTTAAATTTAGTCCAATGAATTATGTAGGTAGTTACACTGAAAATCAATTTCGTGTAACATTGTGGTGTCAGCGTAAAATTATCTGGCTAATAGCTGCAAAACTAATTTGACCCGCGTAGGTTTCAATATGTTTTTTTTTTATATATGCACAGCTCCTATTCGTCGTAGCTTGATGTTATATAGCCTAAAGCCTTCCTGGATTAATGGGCTATCCAACACAAAAATATTTTTTCAAATTGTACCAGTAGTTCCTGAGATTAGCGCGTTCAAACAAACAAACTCTTCAGCTTTATATATTAGTATAGATTAAGTAGAGATAGATAATGTTCCTATTCCTGGCACACCAGCCTCTTCTCAGTAATAGGGAGTTGGCCGTAACCTGCCACTGTCTGCGAGCTCATTGTGTATTGGTAGATGTCACCTGTCTTTGAAGTTTTGACTCTAAGACAAGCCAATTTCCTCACGATACTTTCCTTCACCGTTTTGAGAGCAGTGGTGATGAAATACTTTACACAAAGTAAAGCGCCTGATGCGTGGTGATTACACTCAATCCTTCTCTGTATGAGAGGAGACGAGCCCAGCAGTGGGACGATAACAAAAAAAATGGTTGATGTTTAGAACCTACGACCCACTTGTAACTTACCGCCGATACCACTAGGCCATCGCTGCTCTGAGCGCAGCTCAGTCAGCATAATCATCATCATCAGCCTCTACTCGTCCACTGCTGGACATAGGCCTCTTCCATGGCACGTCAACAAGCTCGATCCTGAGCAGTTCTCCGCCAGCCACTACCAGCCACCTGTTTGATGTCGTCGCTCCATCTCGCCCAAGGGCGTCCTACGCTACGTTCGGCGAGACACGGTCTCCACTCGAGGACTCGCTCAGTCAGTATCTCTCTCTCTGCAGTCGGTTCCTCATATCTGAGGATTGTGGTCAGCATTGGGGCAGCATTTTGAATGGATGATTTGCCATCCATTGCTTCCATCGGTTTCGATCCAGCACGTCTCTCACCACCGCGTAGAATTTAGAAGACAATGTGTCTCTGACTTGATCGGTCCATCTGGTTGGTGAACGACCGCGCGATCGTTTGCCTTCGGTGTTTCCAACGACAATCAATTTTTCTAGATTTTCATTGCCTCTGCGTATTGTGTGACCGAAATAGAACAAAATACATTGCTGGCATATGGTCGACAAACGGGTTTTTCAGTCAGTATGCAGTGGTATAATTACGTACCACGCTCTCAATACAATAGGCTTTATTTTGACAGTTAAAAAACATTCATTGCCTCATCTATTTATGGATACAGTACTAAAAAATCATTGTGTTTTCTTCAATAATTAAGGATGTGTGCTATTGAATTGCTCGGTGGCATGCCATAACATCGGCTGCCAGCAGAAGTTATCAAGTTATCACCCACCAGACAAAGTCTTGCTGCCAAGCGATTCGTCGTTTTCCGGCATGATGTCTGGTGAAGCTGCACGGGGGACGGGTTTGGGCAGTTGTGTTGTAATGTGTGTCAGGTACGATGCGCAAAACGTTGTTGTGTCGGGAGTTTGATCTACAGATCAATGTCCCTCTGGCGCAGCACCGTTGGTCGTGGTGTTTAACATTGCATCACCTCGATCAACTGCCGTCTTCTTCCTATTCACTCATTTTTTTTTTTTAGTAAAGACTCTCCTAATAAACTAACGCACTTTACCATCAACAAGTCATCAAGCATCACTGCTTACCATCTGGTGAAATTTCGATCAAGCACTAGTTAATAATTATAATAAAAAAATATTATTTAAAAACAAAAAACCCGCCTGCGTTTTAAATAATATTTTTTTATTTCTATCTTTTTAGTTTTGACAAACTATTTTTCTAATATTGCTAAAATTGATAAAATTGTTTAATTCTTTTCACCGTTCCATTTAATATTAAAACTGCATGTTATATACATATTTTGAATGGGTATTTAAAATCTTTCTTTTAAAAACAACTCGATATGTTTGGTAGACTGGTTTTTTTTTACCTCATAATACGAGTATGGCGTCAAAAATCCGACATTTTGTTTTTTTTAATGTCACCTGTCTAAGAAAAATGTAACGACATCTCAAATGTGAAAATCCGTTTAGCGGTTCTGGAGATACAAGATAATAAAGAATATTAAATCCATTCATATAAACAAGATACACGCTTTGTGCATGCCTCCGAAGGTAATTCTGTTTATAATGTTGCAGAAAATTTAAACTGACTGACTACTGTGCTGATATTTCTAAGTGTACAATACGTAGGTATATAGGTTTGGTATAAGTGGACAGAGGACCAAAGTCACCGACATAGCTGAGAAGATTAGCAAGCTGAAGTGGCAATGCGCCGGTCACATATGCCGCAGGATCGACAACCGTTGGGGTAAACGAGTCCTCGAGTGGAGACCATCTCGGCAAACGTAGCGTAGGACGCCCTTGGGCGAGATGGAGCGACGATATCAAAAAGGTGGCTGGTAGTGGCTGGCGGAGAACTCCTCAGGATCGAGCTTGTTGCCGTACCATGGAAGAGACCTATGTCCAGCAGTGGACGAGTAGAGGCTAATGATGATAGGTTTGGTAATGTTTCAATTTATGTTTCTGGATTTAAGCACCGTATTATAGTTATTCTTTTAAATGCCTTATCATTGAATTTTCACCTTGTTTTAGTCTTTTCAGTTGATTTTTAATTGTAGTTATCCATGAAGTTGGGTATTTTGTTTTATTAATTATTATTTTATTTATGTCTTTTTAGTTTAGAAATATTACGTAACCGGATTAATTGCTTAAATGAGTTTATGTCATGTGGTTGATTTATCAATTTGATAGGCAATGATGAAGCAACGTAAGCTTGACCTTTTGCACAGAAGTTTCTAATTAAATCTACAACTGCCGGGTCTAAAGTTGTGCCCTGTAATTTATGCACCGTCACTGCCCAGCATGAAATTAAGGGAGGCATTCGTCGCTCCATCTTGCCTTTACCACGTAAAGCATCAAATTCTGTAGCACGAGACTGGATCCAGACTCCAATACCAGGTAGGTTGACTGTTATACTTGGGTCATCGAACTCCACAAATACGGCTTCTGGTAGTTCTCCTGGCTCCAACTGCTCTCTACATAGTGCTGTCCAATCTATTCATTTGATAACACCCATGGCACCGTTAACCAGCCCATGGTTAACATTGATGTTCCGTCTTAGCATGGTTCGAGAGCCTACACCTAATTTGAGTTGGTTTGGTATACTACCTGATTTATTGGGATCTACTGGTATGTATTCCTCTTGGGGTTTTGACCATATGTTTTAGGATCAAATGAGATGTCTACAGCACTAACATTGTATACTTTTGAGAGCTTTTCTAACTTTTCTGTCATGGTCGCGTTATATGCATATTAATATAGCAGTTTTTTTTTTTATCATTCTATTTATAATTGAAACTGCAAGTTATAATAGTTCTTTACACTTGAAATTGCCATTCTGCAGTACCGGCCATTCCAAATTTAAAAAAAAAATCGTCTTTGGCTAATAATTTAAATTTCAAATTAATTTTATCTTAAAAATATGGAGCTCTTTTTTCTAAAAGTAGTCATTTGTTTATTGATTAATTAGTGGTAAATTTCCGTCAATAAAATATTTACCGTCGTGGTGACAACGCGGTACAAGCGGCACGGAACATCAACGACGTTTAGGGAGCTAACTCTACAAACCAACGCGTCACCTGTTATTGGTTTGCTCGCTGCCGTTCTGGGAATTTCGACTTAAAAAATGAACCTCGCGGTCGTGCAAAGACTTTTGGTCGATAATGACGAATTGAAGGCGATTGTGGAAGGTGGTGGTACACAATATACGACTGAATTAGCACCAGCTTTCGACAAAACAAACAAAAAGAAAACCCTATATTGGACTTTTTTAAGGAATTTTGAACCGCTTTATAACCTGCAATGAAAAATGGATTCGCAAGCGCTCAGCAAGTTGATTAGATTCTGGTTCAGCACCTAAATAATGCCCTAAACGAAATCTTACCCCTAGAAAAGCGATGGTCCTTGTTTGGTAGTCAAACGCCGGTGTGATTCATCACAGCATCTTACCAAACGGGATGAGCATTACTGCAGATGTGTATTGTGAATAACTGAACACAATGATGGAGAAACTGGCTTATCTCCAACTAGCATTGGTCAATCGCTCCTCTCCGCTGTACCTGCACGACAACACGCGACCTCATACCGCACAATAGACGATCTCCAAGTTCCAAGAAATGGGGTTGGAGGCTCTTCATCATCCGCCCTACTCACCGGACCTTGCGCCTACAACAACTACTTTTTGCAGAATTTGAATAACTTCTTGTCGGGAAAAAAAAATGTACACCCATGAGGCAGTATAAAATGCCTTTGAAGAATTTGTTGCCTCTCGTCCAGTTGACTTCTTTAAGAGTCAATAAACTGCCACTGCGTTGGCAAAGATACATTAATTGCATGGGTAATTACTTAAATTAATAATAAATACATGAAAAGAATTCCTTTACATTTTTTCATAGTAAACGGTAATTTTATAGGTAAAAACCTAATATATAAATTATACTTAGAATCAATATTATTATTAGAACCAGTGATTAAAATCCTTCATTTTGATACCTAACTCGATAAGCTTGGTAGAAAAAAATACATAATTCTTTTTTGTCTTTCCATTAATATTAAGTTATATACATATATTATTTAAACTGTTAGCTTTAAGTAAAATTGTAACTACCTTTGTGGAGAAATAAATAAATTTATTATTATTATTATATTTATGCCCCGTGTGGTACCGGGCTTAGAATAGTACCAACCCATATCCTCCCGTGGGTGTCGTAAGAGGCGACTAAGGGAACTCTCACCAGGGAAGCGGGCAGCAGCGCTTCTTCTGTGGAATATGAAATCCTGCGATCCCCAACCCGCCTGCCAAGCGTGGGGATTATGGCAAACCCCCCCCCCAAAATGTTGCACACGACTAAGCCAAGGCCCCTAGTCCCCGGCAGCTCCGCTATTCCTGGTCATTGTGGTAGCGGCCAAGGTAACGGCGGGGCAAGGGGTGCGAAGAATCTCCGGAAGAGATCCGGCTACCACAAGCAACGACGGATCGACCTGGCAACACTAAACATGCGCACACTGCGGACCGACGAGAGGGTTATTGAACTGGAGGAAGAATTGAGCAAGTTGCGATGGGGTGTCCTGGGATTATCTGAAGTCCGAAGAGAGGGTGAGGACTCGATAATCCTTAAATCCGGTAATTTGCTCTATTTCCGGGAGGGCGACCATCAGTCCCAAGGTGGTGTCGGGTTCCTCGTCCACAGGTCCCTTGTCGACAATGTAGTGAAGATCGAGAGTGTGTCGACCAGGGTGGCGTTCCTGATACTCAGAATAACCAAACGGTATTCGCTGAAGGTCATTCAGGTATACGCCCCGACCTCGACACACTCCGACGATGAAGTAGAGACTATGTATGAGGACATCTCTAAAGCCATACATAGCTCTAAAACTCACTACAGCGTTATCATGGGGGACTTCAACGCTAAACTTGGTAAACGGAGTGGTGAAGAGCTCGGACTGGGAAATTTTGGATTTGGGCGTCGGAACCACCGAGGCCACATGTTAGCTGGCTTCATGGAGAAGGAGGGACTCTTTATGATGAACTCCTTCTTCAAAAAGCGTGAACAGCGAAAGTGGACTTGGATCAGTCCAGACGGGGTCACTAAGAATGAGATAGACTTCATTTTGACGACAAAAAGGCACATATTCAATGATGTCTCAGTGATCAACTCGCTCAAATGCGGCAGCGATCACCGTATGGTCAGAGGCACATTGAATCTGAACATAGTGTCCGAAAGATCTCGCCTGATGAAGTCCACGCTCCGGCCAGCACCCATTCAGATCCACAACTCCGAGGGTTTCCAGCTCGAGCTCCAAAATCGCTTCGAATGCCTAAGTGGCGACGTGGACGAATATAATGACGGGTTTGTAGAAGCTGTCCGTACGGTCGGGACTAAGTATTTTAGGACCCGCCGTACAAATAGAACTAAAAAGCTCTCGGACTACACTCTCGAGCTCATGGAGGACAGACGTGAGATGATTTTGCGTTCGTCAAGTGATGCTTGCAGATACCGGCAGCTCAATAAGCAGATCTCAAAGTCTCTGAAGCGCGACCTACGTCGGTATAATACCGAGCGTATAACGGAGGCTATAGAGCGAAACAGAGGCTCTAAAGTTTTCGCTAGAGATCTGACTATTGGGCATAGCCGGCTAAGCAAGCTGAAGACTGACGACGGCAAGATCTTAACGTCCGGGCCCGAGCTTTTGAGGGAAGTCGAGAATTTCTATGGACAGCTCTACACTTCAACGACAAGACCCGCATTAAATCTTGCTGAAGACCCTAGAGCAAGATTAACCCGACACTACACTGAAGATATCCCGGACGTCAGCCTGCAGGAGATTCGATTGGCTCTGAAACAGCTTAAAAACAACAAGGCGCCAGGCGATGACGGAATAACGGCAGAGCTACTGAAGGCGGGTGGTGAACCGATCCTTAGGGCCCTTCAGAAGTTATTTAATTCCGTCATAGATAAGGGAAAAACGCCACAGGCATGGCACAGAAGTGTGGTGGTACTCTTTTTCAAAAAGGGTGACAACACCCTTTTGAAAAACTACAGACCCATCTCACTTCTGAGTCATGTCTATAAGTTGTTTTCAAGAGTCCTCACAAATCGTCTCGCCTGCAGGTTTGACGACTTCCAGCCGCCCGAACAAGCCGGTTTCCGAAAAGGCTACAGCACAGTAGACCACATACACACGCTGCGGCAGGTTATACAGAAGGCCGAGGAGTATAACCTACCCCTTTGCTTGGCGTTTGTGGACTACGAAAAAGCCTTTGATTCGATCGAGACCTGGGCTGTACTGCAGTCTCTCCAGCGGTGCCAAGTAGACTATCGATATATTGAAGCGCTGAAGGGTTTGTACGAAAACGCCACCATGTCAGTCCGAATACAGGACCAGACCTCGAAACCAATACCTCTGCAGCGTGGTGTCAGACAGGGAGATGTTATCTCTCCGAAACTGTTCACCGCTGCATTGGAGGATGTCTTCAAGGTTCTGGACTGGAAAGGACTGGGCATTAACATCAATGGCGAGTACATGACACACCTTCGGTTTGCTGATGATATCGTAGTCATGGCTGAGACCGCGGAGGACCTGAGTACAATGCTCGAAGACCTCAGTAGGGCCTCCAAGCGAGTCGGTCTTAAAATGAACATGGGCAAGACGAAAGTCATGTCTAATGCCCATGTTGTACCGACTCCTATAAAGATTGGAGACTCTGTTCTCGAAGTTGTTGACAGCTACGTGTACCTGGGACAAACTATCCAGTTAGGAAGGTCCAACTTCGAGAAAGAGGTCAATCGTCGAATCCAACTCGGCTGGGCTGCTTTCGGGAAGCTACGTAGAATCTTCTCGTCCGAAATACCGCAGTGTCTCAAGACAAAAGTCTACGACCAGTGTGTGTTGCCAGTGATGACTTATGGAATTGAGACGTGGTCGCTAACAATGGGCCTTATAAGAAGGCTCAAAGTCGCTCAAAGGGCAATGGAGAGGGCTATGCTTGGGGTTTCACTGCGCGATCGAATCAGGAATGAGGAGATCCGCAGAAGAACGAGAGTAACCGACATAGCCCGAAGAATTGCAACACTGAAGTGGCAATGGGCTGGACACATTGCCCGTAGGACCGATGCCCGATGGGGCCGACGGGTTCTCGAGTGGGGACCACGCACCGGAAGACGTAGCGTGGGTAGGCCCCCGACAAGGTGGACCGACGACCTAGTGAAGGTCGCGGGAAACCGCTGGATGCGGGAGGCGCAGGACCGGTCGTCGTGGAGAACCTTGGGGGAGGCCTATGTCCAGCAGTGGACGTCTTTCGGCTGAAATGATGATGATTATATTTAGAATCAGTGTTTAAAATCCTTCATTTTGATATCCCACTCGATATGCTTGGTAGAAATGTATTTCTTTATACCTCACAATATGGTATCACACATCCGCCATTTTGTTTTTTTTTAATGTCACCTATCTAATAGCACATGGGCTAATAAGACAATTCTAACGATATCTTAAATGTCCAAATTCATGTAGTGGTTCTGGATATACAATGTAGCGTACGAGTGCTGCACTACAGACAATCTCCGAATGGGGGAAACCAATCTTGTAGCATTCAATGCCGCCAAAACACAGGCGTATCTTTTCACCGCCAAAAGGAGCCCGTTCACCTTGGCTCCTACTTTTCATAATGTATCCTTGGATGGCACTGACCGCCTTCAGCTTTTGGGAGTTGAGATTTCCTCGAACCTTAACTTTGGGCGGTTAATTGAGTCCAAGGCCAGGGTGGCTGCCAGAAAACTTGGCGCGCAAAAGTCCGGCGGTACTTCACATCAAGGCAGCTTTTAATATTGTATAAAGCACAGGTCCGCTCGTGTGTGGAGTACTGCAGTCACATTTGGGCTGGTGCTGCCAAATGTCATCTGGCTACTTTGGATTCAGTGGAGAGGCGTGCGAAGAGGCTGATTGGCGACCCAGACTTAACTCGAGTGGTCTCCAAAGCCTAGAGCACAGGCGTAGAGTGGCACCGAAAGGCTGGCTAGCCTTTCGGTGTTCTATAGGATGCATTTTGGGGAGTGTGCGAGGGAATTACATGATTTAATTCCCCAATCTCCGTTCCACCATGGAACAACCCGTCGTACGGCGAGTTTCCACCCTTACTTTGTTAACACCTCCACGATCCGGACGAAGCGTTTTGCCTCCTCCTTTATACCGCGTACATCGAGGGACTGGAACAATTTGCCTCCGACGGTGTTTCCGTCAAATTACAATTTGAGTGACTTCAAGGCTAGAGTGAATAGGCTCTTAATAAACTAGCGCGCTTTACCATGAACGATCGCATCACTGCTTACTATCAGGCGGGATTGCAGTCAAGCGCTAGTTAATAATTTATTAAAAAAATATATTACATACAAGATACGCGCTAAAAACATAACCCTTCCTGGCAGTCGGGTAATAAAAAGAGTTGTGTAGTGCCATTTGGAAATTATGTGCAAAGATTACTCGAACTAATGTCAGAAGACGCAGTAAGGGAAAAATGATAGAAAGTACCGACGTAGAAAGACTTTACCATTTTCCGCAAGTGAAGCAGATGAAATTAGATAAGAAAAAGGAATAATAATAAGATGAAATTATTTAACAAACATACCTTCATAACTCCTTACACCTCCCAATAGGTGCTTCCCCACACGAACTCTTTTACGAGAATCTATAAAAACAGAATATATATATATACTCTCTAGATACATTAAGCCTTAAGTTCAGGTTTCCACGGGTTCCTTTCCTTTAGTCAGTAAATAGGTAGTTTACTCAATGTAGGTATGACAGCCTCCGGGCCCTAGCGGTAGCGAACGCGGCCGCTGCGTAAGGAGGCGCGGGTTCGATCCCCGGGCAGTGCAAATATTTGTATGCATGAATATGAATATTTGCACTGGTCTGGTCGTGCCTCGGATAGCACGTTAAGCCGCTGGTCCCGGTTGCCATACGAACATCTAATGTTACGGGTTGGTGGAGCCCTCAACAGTCCTACAATTGGTCTAACTGCAATGCTTCGATATCGCCTTCGGGTTGTGGAGGTCAGACGGCAGTCGCTTCATGGAAAATATCGAAGTTTAGCCAAAATGAGCAGTTAGACTGGTAAAGCGGACCCTAGACTCCAGAGCTGAGGGGCTTCGGATATGACTGGGATTAACGCTGAGATGAAGAAGAAGAAAACTCAATGTAGGTATTATTAATTTGCTTCTCTTAGAGGAATACCAGCATGTAATAGTTTTGAAACCGTGATGTAATTTTTTAAACGTGTAATCTTATTATCATACTATTTTCAGGTTCCTCATACAGAATATATAGCTAGGAAATTAAGGAATGACGGCACGGTTGGCGTAGTGGTTAAATGTTTGACTGCTGCGCTGTGTGTCGCAGGTTCGATTCCCGCACGGAACAAATATTTGTATAGCCTACAGGTAGTTGTTCCGGGTCTGGCTGTTTGTGTATGTGAGTTTATATGTTTGTAAACGCACCCACGATACAGGACTAATTCCAAATGTGGGTGAAAGTTTGTTTTTAAAACAGAAACTGCCTAAACTGCCTTTGGAGCATCTTAATTTTTGTTTTTATAAACTGGTGCTTGACTGCAATCCTGCCTAATGGTAAGCAGTGGTGCAGTCGTTGATGGTAAAGAGCACTAGTTTATTAATAGCCTATCCACTATAGCCTTGCAGCCTCTTAAATTGTAGTCAAACAGAAACACTGCCGCTGGCAAATCGTTCTAGTCTTCGATGTACGCGATATAAAAGACGAGGCGAAACGCTGCGTCCGGATCATAGTGGTGTCAACAACGTAAGGGTAGATACTTGCCGTACGATGGGTCGTCAGATGATGAAACGGAGATCATGGCTAAGTTAAGTCATGCAATTCCCGAGCATACTTTTCAAAATGCATCCTATAGAACACCGACAGGCTGGTTACTCTTCGCTTGTGCTGCAGGATTTGGTGACCATTTTGAACCTAACATGGGACGTCAATTTAAAGTACAGCTCCAAACATTTTTATGACATTTTATTACATTTTTATGACATTTTAGTCACTCTAATATCAACATAATTATCACTAAAACAAAAATTAATATGATATATACACACTTATAAAACTAAATAAATACAAATTACTAAATAAAGCTATTACAATAATTAAAACTATTAATAAATTACAATACAGCATCAAAAAATTCTTCATCATCGCTGTCGACTAATAATGGCATTGGAATGGCAATACTTAGCCTCTGGCCAAGGTAAAAGCCAGCCCTTGGGTCACGGGAAATGTCAACAAGCCATTTGGACAGTTCATTAAAAAGGCAAAGAGCACTCGGACCCCACGGCCCAAGAGTTTCAACCCCAAACGGCTCGAAAAGATAATTTCCGATAAGGTTGTTATATTTTCGCCGTTTGAGGTTTTCTGCAGCCGCAGCAGCAACGCCAGCACAGCACGTCGATCCAGGAAGATGAGATGGCGCAAGATGCATCCCACACTAAAGGCCTACCCATCTTCCAAGGAAATAAGGACATGCCGTCCGGTCTCTTGCCATCATCGCGCACCAAGCCATTAGGTTCTAATACAGCTGGAACGCCGACAGTGACAAGAGCTCGTCGAATGATGACGTCAATTAGCTTCTCCGCACGCCTCTTCACCGCATCCAAAGTTGCCAGGTGCCATTTTGCAGCACCAGCCCCATTAATTTCGAAAACTACGTGTCTGACACAGAAATCTTAATAATAAAGCAAACGATTTCTGTAGTATCTGAAAACCTACAAGAGATTTGTGTTCGTAAACGATTCTACGATACAAGCAAACTTCTGTGGCGAGGAAAATGCTTACAAAAAAGGTCGTAGTTCCGCGGTCACGTATAGAGTAGGTCCCATTTGCTGACGTCATCGTATTGCAGCTTTATCTGAAAACGTGTCTAGAATTTCCTCCTAGACATACGTTGACTGCTCTTTACATTCTGCCGGCGGCAAATGTTAGTAGGTTTTTGCAGTAATAGTATAGCTTTTGCGAGTTTGATCTTGTTTTCGGCCGATTTTGTTAACGAAGTTTCCTATGACTAAGTAGTTATATAGCCGTTGTTATAAGAAATTGTAGGAATTGGAAGCTCAAAAGACTGCCTGGTATGTTTAAGAAAACGATGTGGACATTTTTGAAGGTAGTAAGATGAAATAAACGCCATAGCAGGAAATACATGGACTTAGAAATCGATGAAATGAAAGATGGAAATGAAGGAGGCTTATGCCAAAATTGGGCACACAGGTCAAGTTGTCGATGTCAAGGACTCAATAGACGAGTTAGAAAGAGAATGATAAGAAAAAAAAAGTAAATGACTCTTAGAAGAGGTACTATGTTTTTTTTTATCTCTTGTCATTATTTTTTTTTTAATGTTGCCCCATACTAGGAATTTAAAACTCACAAACATATAAACTCATATACACAAACAGACAGACGTAGAACAACTACTTGTACTTCCGCTTCTATTTTTGCGACACCTTATATAATCCATTAGGTACCCAGCATTCACTAACATTTCAAAATACGTAACGTTATCTCATAAGTTCCTGTCGTAAACGTAGGTTAGATTTTATCATAAGCGTTTTCTAACGATGTTTATTCTAGCATTTACTGCGTGTATTAGAGAATACAGGGTTATTGGTATAATACTAATAAGTTTGTAACACTGGATTCCTAACATCATAAAAAAGTCTTTTGTTCTGTGACTTTTTACAAAACACAATACATTTGTCAAAAACCAACCTTTAACATTTCGCTATTCTGTCTAACCCCCGCGCCCCTTCTCTGAATTTTGTACTAAACACTATATTTCTGCCAAGCTCGATAAAGAATAGAGGTAAACAAACCAATTTAGGGTTATCACAACTCACGTTTTAGAAATCTCCTGTTATTTATATGATTATCGACTTTTACATGCTAACTACTTATTAATAATTCCTATTGTAGCATTTCAATATAATCACTAAAATGGCATGCATTTAACTGGCCAAGCCGTGGTGGCCTAGTGGTTAAAACACCAGCCTCTCAAGTATGAATGCGCGGGTTCGATTCCAGGTCAGGCAACTACCAATGTAACTTTTCTAAAATTATATGTATTTTCTAAGTATATCTTGGACACCATTGACTAAAGGTGAAGGAAAACATCTTGAGGAAATCTGGACTTTATAAGTCTGAAATCACCAACCCGCATTGAGCAAGCGTGGTGATTACGCTCAATCCTTCTCTGCATGAGAGGAGACCTGTGCCCGGCAGTGGAACGATAAAAAGGTTGATGATGATAACGAAAAGTAAGCCCTATAAAAAAGTGTTAAATAATTGTCTCAATAGGGTATTTGACTATAGAAAACTAATTAGTCCAAGAAAAGATCAGAAAAACAATGGATGGAATGCACGAAAGATGATAATATCATTATTATGACTAATTATTCTACTTTCTTAATGTACACCGCCTTAATAGGGTGTTTGACTAAAAAAAACGAATTAGTCCGTCAGTCAGATTTCCAAAAAGTAATAGACACGTATTTTTTGTTTTATGAAAACAATAACATTTACAAATATAAAAGGCATCAAAGGAGGATATCAAAGGGATCATCATCAAGAGTGGTGGCTGGGGACGTCACTGGTCGCTAAAAAGTGTAGCGTGCAGTGACGTCACACGAGTTTTCGACGCACTGTGTCGTCTTCATTTTTTGTTTATATGATGATGTCGAGTTCCGGCATGATGTCTGGTGAAGCCGTACGGAGGATGGGTCTGAGCAGTTATGTTGCGATCTGTAACGCGTACGATGTGCTAAATGTTGTTGTGTCTGGAGTTTGGTCGTGGAGGGTCTCCAGATCAAGCTCCCTCTGACGCAGCATCGTTGGACGTATTGTTGGGTTTAACATAGCATCACCTTTTTTTTTTATTTTGTTCCCGCATGGGGCTGCGGGAGGCTAAATTCTTCCACGGCCCCACACTCTCGTGCTGGCGCGGCCATAGCACCGAACCGAACATAGCATTACCTCCCTTAACTGCCGTCTTCGTTTTTGTTCACTCATTTTATTTTTTGAATGAATAGGACCTTAATAAACTAGCGTGCTTTACCATCAATGATTGCATCATTGTTTACAATCAGGCGGGATTGCAGTCAACCATAAGCTTATAAATAATAAAAAAAATTAAATCATGTATATCCGTTCAGTAGTTTAGACGTGAATGCGGAACAAAGAAACACACTTCCATATTCATAATATTAGAAAGGAAGTAAGGATTGTTCAAAAAGTGTTCTATTTTTTAGTTTTATGACCTGTGAAACGAACACTAGTGCTTACCAACTTAAAAAAGTTTGTGAATCTTTCCTTTTTTTTGTCGCTGTGGAAATGCCTTTACGCACCATACCCCGAAGCGCGTGTGTGGGACTCGCCCAGCCGAAGCCGGGAATACTCACTAAAACCACAGCGGCACATCGACATCGCCTTAGTGGCGGGGTCTTGGGAAATAGCAGAGCCTGCGCTACCAATCCCCCGCCGGCGATTCCCGCCTAAAAGGCGGGCCCTCAGTGGTCCCCCCATACGGAGGGGCCGGGCTGGGTACGTCTTCTTGTGCAAGAAGACGCAGCAGCCAAGGGTTTTTTAGCAAGGTGTTCTTCCTCTTGGCCCCACTCGCTTGCACGCAGGCAAGGCACCCCCAGCTCCTTTCAGTGAGGAGCCCGGGTTGTTCGACGGTGACCCAGAGTTCAGGTCACGTCAGCCACCTGGAGTGGTGGCTGACCCGCCGCACGTGTGACCGCCGAAGCGGTCCCCACATATCCAGGGGCCGTTCCCCTATCCGCCACCTGGGGACGCGTCCGATGGCAGGCCAGAAACCGCACACGGATTGTGAATCTTACCTGTCCCCCTTATACATAACATAAGCAGTCTATATTGTTCTCACTGTTGGGACACAGGCCTCCTCTCGATGAGAGCGAGTGAGACTTAATCTATCACGCTGGCCCAGTGCGAGTTGATGTAAAACTCAAAGCAGTGACGAAAAACATCGTGAGGAAACTAGTAGGTCCTAGAGCCAAAAAAAACTTCGAAGACAACTGACACCTTTTTTTTTTTAATAGTTATAAACTAGCACTTGACCGCATTCCCGCCTGATGGTAAGCAGTGATGCGATCGTTGATGGTAAAGCGCGCTAGTTTATTAAGAGCCTATTCACTCAGAAAAACTGAGCGAATAGGAAGGAAGACGGCAGTTGAGCGAGGTGATGCAATGTTAAACCCAACAACACGACCAATGATGCTGCGCCAAAGGGAGATTGATCTGAAGACCCTCCACAACCAAACTCCCAATACAACAACATTAGGCGCATCGTACCCGGCACACATCGCAACACAACTGCTCAGACCCGTCCTCCGTACGGCTTCACCAGACATCATGCCGGAACACGACAAATCGCTTGGCGGCAAGGCTTTGTCTGGTGGGTGGTAACTTCTGCCAGCGGCCGATGTTATGGCCTACCACCGAGACCACCTAACCTCTAATGCCGAAATAAATTCCACTCTATGTGACGACGTCGATTGTGTAGATACGTTTAGCTGGCTAGTTATCCACGAGATTCATTTCAATACATAGGTATTCCAGTATTTGGAGGCTTTGTGAGCAACCAAAGCGAATTACTCCGAAAATTCACTATTGTAGTATTACGTTGACAGAAAAAATTCGATGAATTCACTGCACATTGTATTCCCAGCACAATATAGAGCAGAGAATCGGTGCATATTGAGTAATAGAACCTGATTCGTTAGTATTGTGCTCGCAAATGTTTTACTAAGCGTTGGGCCTGATTTTCATTTACAATTAGAGTTAGTGGAGTTTAGTGGTCTACGTTCTTTAAACCGAAGTTGGTTGTGTAATACTCCTGTGCCTCGAAAAGCGCGTTAAACCGTACTTCTTGCTAGTAACTTCATTCCGGATGTTTGGCTGATTGGCGTCACACCGGAGTATAAGAGTGAGGGAAAAGAAAGTGCATCTTTGTCTTCACACATATGCACTGTAGTATCTCTCCCGGCTAAGGCTAGTCATCGCAGAAATTGATCGCCTTGACTGAAATTCGACGTCGACTACTAAGATAAGATTCAATAGAACATAAGTTATTTGCTGTGTGTATAGTTCTATATTAAAAACACTGTTCAAATAAAAAAAAACACACTTATAATTATCGAACATTATTGTAACAGACAAGAAACAAGAAATTATGTTTTGTATTCACTCAAGATACTTACATGTTAGACATAAATAAATTTCAGGATTATTTATAGAACTTGGCACCAATTTAGATCTCAGTTCTTTTGTGGGTGTAATCTACAACCACACCATATCGTTATATTGAATTTGGCTCCCGTATTTATATTTTTGGTGAGTTATTACCATGGCTGCTGCTGGCCGCTGATGAGTCAGAAATGACAGATCTTCTTAACAGTATTACAAACATCAGCCTGGAACTAGTTCCAGGCTGATGTTTGGCCTAGGCCTCAGAATAAACCATGCAAAGACGACGGTAATGGTTGTCGATCGCGCAAATAAGCTGGTGATCACTGGAGCGATTAATCTAGAAATAGTCGACAATTTCATCTATCTGGGGTCTAATATAAGCAACAATGGTTCATGTGAATTGGAAACAAGGAGACGAATAGGTATCCCCAAAAATGCTATGTCTCAGCTTCACAAATTGTGGCGTGACCGCAACATTTCACGGAAAACTAAGATGAAACTCGTTAGATCTCTCATCTTCTCTATCTTCAGCTATGGTTCGGAAACTTGGACAATCAAGAAGGCCGATTGAGACCGCATTGACGCTTTCGAGATGTGGTGCTGGAGGAAGATGCTTCAAATCCCTTGTACAGCGTTCCGCACAAATGCATCAATCCTTCGAGAGCTGGGTGTCACAATAAGACTCTCCTCTGTCTGCCTTCGAAGAATTTAGGAGTATTTTGGCCATATTGCCAGAAAGGATGGAGATAACCTCGGACATCTGGTGGTTACTGGTAAGGTGGATGGACGACGTTCCAGAGGTCGCAGTCCAATAAGGTGGACAGACCAAATACGTTCATCTCTGGACACCGACCTGCATGATGCTATACTCGCGGCCAGGGACCGTAACAAATGGCGAACTATTGTGCGGAAGAGGATAATTCCACAGGGACATCACGACCCTCAGTAATGAGGAGAACGACTTGAGGAGGAGGATTACCATGTATCTGCACGACGATGATAACACTACCCTAGAGCTGGCTTTAGTTGGTTGAGTACGAAGTTGCAATATGTTCTATGTTACGGGTTTGGTTTCCGCACTTAGTCCTTCCAGTGGACCAATTTGCGTAAGCCATGGCGGCCGTTGGCGGTTATTCCAACCAGCCCACCTCCCTCCAGAAGCCCATTAAATCTCATGGCTTGTTGAAAACATCTCTGTAAGATCTTGGTGCCCCTATGGTTTTACTTCTAATTTGGGTGACACCTGTACACTCGAAGAGTACATGCGCAACTGTCTCGTCAGCCTCCATGCAGGTTCTGCACAGAGGGCTATCCGTTATGTCTATTGTGTGGAGATGCTTATTTAGCGAGGAGTGGCCCGTGATGATCCCCGTTATCAATCGCAAGCCTTTCCTATTCAGGTGCAACAGTCTTTTGGTTAGCCTGTCATCCAGAGATGGAATCGTTTCCTTGGACGGTCTGCAGTGCGGTGACGAGGACCACCAAATCTCTGCTTGTGCGTAGGTTTCTGTATCGGAGTTACAATTAACTAATAGGTCAGCTGATTTAATGACACTGACTTGCAGAAAACTGTGCATTAACCTAGTGATCGGGTGAGATAGGAATGGAATAAAATGAACCATATGTGAAGTAGTCTTAGAACATTGTTTTATACCAGAAGGCCACCATTATCATCACCATCAACCTTTTTATCGTCCCACTGCTGAGCACAGGTCTCCTGTCATACAGAGAATTGGCTTGTATCCTAAAAAATAATTTAATGTCCGTCAGATAGCTTTATAAAAAATATTGAACACGTATTTTTTATTTTTTCTTTTATTCAAATACTTAGGAAGATATATTGATTTGAAATGTCGCATGACGTCACGCCATGGTGCAAAATATAGAACGGCGTGACGTAATTAGCCCCCACTCTGTAACTTTAATACGCTATATCTCAGTAATTTTTGGTAATTACGACAAAATAAAAAATACGGGTCTTATTTTCTTTTTTATTATCTATAAGACGGACTAATTATTTTTTTGATTTTCATACCTTGGATACATCCCTATTGAGCGTAACCACCACGCTTGCTCATTGCGGGTTGGCGAATTTAGTCTTGAAAGTTCAGGTTTCCTCAAGATGTTTTCCTTCACCTTTTAATCAGTCATTGGTGTCCAAGATATACTTAGAAAGTACATATAACTTACAAAAGTTACATTGGTACTTGCATGACCTGGAATCGAACCCTCACACTCTTACTTGAGAGGCTGGTGTTTTAACCACTGGGCCACCATGCCTATTGGTTTAATTATTATCGTTATTATCTCAATTATCGTAATTAAATATATTCAAAATCTAGTCAGAATCTTTTAAAATATGTAGAACAATACATTACAGACATTTTTGGTAAACTGAAATCAGACGGTTAACATTCATAAAATTATGTGGATTCTGTTCCTTTAATTTTAAGCATGTTTTGACTTCCTTGTTATTTATACCTACTTGTATTTCCGATTGAGTCTACGAAAAATTGTTACACTAATATACTTAGAATCTACTTTGATAACTCCTTTTTATTTATTTAAAATGTCTACTTTCCGGTACATTTTTCATTGTTTCTATTTAGAATTGGTCTTGACACATCTGTTTAATTATTTAAGAATTATTTTGACATATTTTCCGCTGGTTTTTGTCTATTTGGTGGTAGTTTTGTGTATAAAAATTGTTGTAATACGAATGAGGGGGTCATTCTTGATTCGCTACTCGATGAATAAACCCTGATTTTCTTCCTGCTTGACCTCATTTTCTGCCGTTTCTTATGTTACTGTGTATTTGAGTGATATGTTTGTGCAAATCTATAATATGTATGTCTAACAACGACGGCCATCATGCGCCGACATACATATATGACGTGTCTTTAAATGAACGTACAGCACCAAATACCCCAATTAGAATATTAGGTAACAGTATAATCATCATACATACACTGAATTTTCATCATTATGTATAAAACATTATTTATTTATTTATTTAATCAGTTATACTGATTGTGGGAGAAAATTGAGGTCGCATTATAAATCCAGGCACGCACACAATTGTATACACATAAGGGTATAGCAAAGTAGGCACTACGTCTATTGTGGTTTGTTTTGATTGTACCGTGGAAGTTGGTGTTGATAAAAATGCGAGTGCATTTATCTAGTTATAGGGCTGTATATCTAGCATCTAACGTAGGCTTAAGAAATCGTTGAGACCCCATAACAATATTCTAAATGAGGTATTTATTTTTGGGATAAAAAATTACCTTTCTTATTAACTCGTGGGGTATGGACAGAAAGTTCTACGATAAGGATTAACGAGGTTTATTTAGTAAGTGTAGAAGGCTCTGACCAAGTCCAGAATATTAGAGAAAGTTCCATCCGATTCTAGAAGGTTTCGTCAATGTCAAGAGTATTTCCGAAGATTCCATCGGGTTCTAGAATGTTCCAGATAGTTCCAGAAAATTCCCGGCGAGTTTGGAACGTTCTAGTCATAAACTCATCCTACTGAAAATAAAATGACAATAAAAAGGTACAAACTACAAGCCAATTCGCCAAGTAATGTGATAACCTTACATGTCCTACATTCAACAGTAGACTGTTGTAGCTGATATGTAGGTCAGCATAGACGTAATTAAGGATGGGCGGCAATAAACGCAATAATAACACAATTTTATGTCTATTCTCCGCTAATTTGTACTTTTAAGCTCGACCATAGGAAGCTTTACAGCAGTTAGATGTTCTTATACCCAAACGAGTGGTGCTAGTCAATATCTTTTTTATTTCCAGTGGAGTTAGTTTTAGGTAGGATGTTTTTATACTAAAATTTGTATAATTATCAACACTGTGTTTTTATAGAAATAATTGTATAATAATCATAATTCCTTCGAGAACCCGGAGCACGCGTCAGCAGTCGGGAAGTTACGCTACATCTTCTCGACGTCCAAGATACCACAGTGTCTCAAGACTAAAGTCGTTGTCCAGTGTGTATTACCAGTGATGACTTATGGAATTGAAACGTGGTCGCTCATAATAGACCTCATATGAAGGCTCAGAGTCACACAAAGGGCGATTGAAAGAGCTATGCTCGGAGTTTCTCTGCGCGATCGAATCAGAAATGAGGAGATCCGCAGAAGAACCAAAGTCACGGACATAGCTCATCGAGTTGCTAAACTTAAATGGCAGTGAGTGGGGCATATTGCTCGTAGAACCGATGGCCGATGAGGCAGTGAAGTTCTGGAGTGGCGGCCACGTACCGGAAGACGCAGCGTAGGGAGGCCCGCAACAAGGTAGACCGATGAACTGGTGAAGGTCGCGGGAAGCCGCTGGATGCGGGCAGCACAAGACCGATCAGTGTCAGTGTAAAATTAATCAGTCACTCGCTGCTGCTGCCGGAACACAACTAATCACACAACATCGGCCACCGACAGAAGTTACCACCCACCAGACAAAACCTTGCCGCCAAGCGATTTGTCGTGATGATGTCTGGTGAAGCCGTACGGAGGACGGGTCTGAGCAGTTGTGTTGCGATGTGTGCCGGGTACGATGCACCTAATGTTGCTGTGTTGGGAGTTTGGTCGTGGAGGGTCAACAGATCAATCTCCCTTTGGCGCAGCATCGTTGGTCGTGTTGTTGGGTTTAAAATTGCATCATCTCGCTGAACTGCCGTCTTCCTTCCTATTCGCTGAATTTTTCTGAGTGAATAGGCTCTTAATAAACTAGCACGCTTTACCATCAACGATCGCATCACTGCTTACCATCAGGCGGGATTGCGGTCAAGCGCTAGTTTATAATTATTAAAAAAAAACTTTCAAATGTTCCCAATCATTCTTGAGCCTTAAAACCTTAGAGATAAAGTTGGAAATCTAATAAAGAAATCTGTCAAATTGTAGTAGCTTGATCTGCTACCGTTTGTTTATTCTATTAATATTATAAAGGTGAACGTTTGTATGGATATTTGTTACTTCTTCACGCTAAAACCATTAAATAGTTTTGAATGAAATTTGGCACACAGATAATTTAAAAGCAGGATTAGGAGCAGCTAATAATAAGTCGTGGTGGCCTATTGGTTAAAACACCAGCCTCTCAAGTCTCAAGTATGAGTGTGCGGGTTCGATTCCAGGTTAGGCAAGTACTAATGTAACTTTCCTAAGTTACTTTCTAAGTATATTTTGGACACCAATAATTGATTAAAAGGCGAAGGAAAACATCTTAAGGAAACCTGGACTTTATTAAGTTTGAAATCACCAACACGCATTGAGCAAGCGTGGTGATTACGCTCAATCCTTCTCTGTATGAGAGGAGACCTGTGCCCAGCAGTGGGACGATAAAAAAGGTTGATGATGATTATGATGATGTTTAAACAAAATAAATAATTTAATTTTTAATTTGTGGCTTTCATGTGAACATAGTCAAAACTAATTTTCATAAAATCCCTTGTACACTCCACCATTTTATAAGACTTCTGTGGGCTCGATAATTCTGAGTGCGGTACATTTAATTAACATTTTGTGGTCGTAACGGTCGTTTTCGACGAAACGAACACACTTTGTGGCCTGTAGCCGTTCTAATAGCCTCACAGAATACCATCGGAACCCGATTTGATTTTCTTAGAACAATTTATTCAAGTGAATTTACAATTAAGTGTTTCGGTGATTCTCCTTCGATTGGGAATAATTTATCAATAATTCCAATTGGGATTTAATTTATTTAATGTAGAGATAGTTAGTTAGTTAAGGTAAGAATCTGTTATATTCAAACTCAAATAGAAATAGGTTTAACGTAACAGTAGGCCTAGTATGAGTTTTCATTACGAAACTCGTTCGTCGATATCGAGCGCGTTTGACTCAGCGATTGGCCCGCTTCAAGATCGTAAGAACTCTCAACCAATGAGATCGCCAAACACGTTCGATATCGTCGATCGAGTTTCGTAATGAAAACTCATACTAGGCATACAGAGCCATCGCACGAACGCGGAATGTTTCAGAGCCATCGTGATCAGTCTGCACCAGTGCATTTCTGGACACCTTATGCACATCATTTTGCTTGGATCTGGTAATTCTTATCAAGCTGCACCACCTACTCTGCGAAAAACGACACTTCACCTGCATGATTTAATCCCCCATCTCCGTTTCATTATTGGATTGTACGGCGAGTTTAAACCCTTAGGTTATTGACACTACAACGATCCGAATGAAGCATTTCGCCTCGTCTTTCATACTGGGACATCGAGGAACTGGAACAATTTGCCAGCGGTGTTTCCGTCGCACTAGTTAAAGTGTCTTCAAGGCTAGAGTGAATAGGCTCTTAATAAACTAGCGCGCTTTACTATCAACGCTTGCATCACTGCTTACCATGAGGCGGGCTTGCGGTCAAGTACTAGATTATATAGATTATAATTTAAAAAATTAGCCTCTGCGCGGTCTCCACACAAGAACACGTCTACCCTTACGGTTATCTGTTTTTGGCTAATAAAGCCGGCCGATCGGCAATTCATCTTGATTATTGTGTAAGTTATATCAACAACTTTGATACTTAGCCGGATCATCTCATTTCGGATTCCATCCCTCAGAATGATTTCAAGCATAGCTCGTTTTCGCTGGCGAAGCGAACTTGAAAGTTTTTAGTGCACAAAAAGAAGGCATATGAACACTAGAAATACAATAATATTGGTAGACGGCGTAATTAAAATCGAAATAATTTTATTTCAGAAAATCTACCATATAATGTTGGTAATAGCATAGCTTAACTTAGTCTTAATATTAATTTGACTTAAGTGAGTCTGGACTCATACCTATCTACGTAAGACCTTCCGGTCTGTAAAGACATTCAGGATGCCATTGGAGGATGAGCGCAAAGCTCGCCATCATGGAAGCATGGAGCAGTTGTGTTGCGATGTATGCCAGTTATGATGCGCCAAACGTTGTTGTGTCGGCAGTTTAGTCGTGGAAAGTCTCCAGATCAATCTCCCTCTGGCGCAGCAACGTTGGTCGTGTTGGTCATGGGTTTAACATTGCATCACCTCGCTCAACTGCCGTCATCCTTCCTATTCCTAAGTTTTTTAAGTGAATAGGCTTAATAAACTAGTGCGCTTTACCATCAACGATTGCATCACTGCTTACCATCAGGCGGGATTGCAGTCAAGCACTAGTTTATAATTATTTAAAAAAAAAAAATATCAAGGCATGCTTGTCGACCCTCGCTTTCAGAACATTCCTGACGCGCTACACTGTCGCTGAAACCACAAGAGCATCCTTCATCATTATCATCATCAACCTTTTTATCGTCCCACTGCTGGGCACAGGTCTCCTCTCATACAGAGAAGGATTGAGAGTAAACACCACGCTTGTTCAATGCGGGTTGACGATTTCAGACTTAAAGTCCAAGTTTCCTCAAGATGTATTCCTCGTATACTTGGATTAGTGAAAAAACTGATTGAAGACTGCCGTAGACAGGGAAAAATATTACGGTATTTCGATATCCAAATAAACGATTTATATAATATGCATTAGTAGTAAGAAAATATTGCTAATAGTACTTACACTAAGTGAAAAAAAAAATTGATTTCAAGAATTTGTTGAAGAATCAAATTCACATAATCATCATAGATTACGTCAATTTGTCATATTTTAAAAAGTGGATCTCGATGTGCAAAATGTAACCACGGATCCAGTACATGATTTTGAAATGTATTGTAATTTTTCAACTGTTATTAAAGAAACATTCATTAAAATGACGGAAGTATTTACGCAATTAATCATGTCATTTTTTCTGCCATAATTCATATAAATGATCGCGTATTTGCGCGGCAATTGTTTTCTTTTACAACGCGGACTATGCTATTACAGTTTTGCTATATTTATTGTTACGAAGTTCTGACGGTAGGAGTTACCTGGTACAAATCCTCACGTAAGGAAAAGGCGTTATTTTCACTTAAAAAACATTTTCTCTTTTTCGGGAAAAAGCTATTTTTCACGGTTTTTAAGAGCAATGAAGCTACCAATAAGGTCAAAATATGAATAAATACGGCAGTTGCAAAAAAGTTCAAATGTTTAATAATGCGTGCCGAAAGTGAGGTCAAAATGAAAATCCAAGATGGGGCTAATTTTATGAAAGCTTTTAAAACTTCTTCTTCTTCAGTCTATTGAGGTCCATTGGACAAAGGCCTGCTCCAAGGCTTTCCACGATGACTGGTCTTTTGCTGCACGCATCCATCAGCTTCCCGTGACCTTTGCCAGGTCATCGGTCCTCCTTGTTGCGGGCGTCCCTACGCTGCATCTTCCGATACGTGGCCGCTACTCCAGAACCTTACTGCCCCATCAGCCATCAGTTCTACGAGCAATGTGCTCCGCCCACTGCCTCTTATTTTTTTAAGTTATGTAGATGAAAAGCCCTATATTAAAAACGCATATTAAATAACCTGTTTTTTTGCCGATTATCAAATATTCATGAACGACAGTGGGGGGGTCTTAGAAAGCAAAGATCCCATCTATTGACGAACTGCGGCAAGTGTACAACCCGGATCGATTGATCGATGTCGCACACAAATCAATCGATCTGACTTTTCGATCGAAATGACCTTTCACACGCTAAAATCAAAAGTCAGACGATAATCAACAGTCGACGTGTTCTTGTACGTGTGTGTGTGCGGCTTGTACGTTGTGTGCGTGTACGTTGTGTGCGTGTATGGTTCAAGCATAGAATTAGATTGACGAACACAACACCATCATTTCTATTTTACTTCTCCTTTCGCAGGTCAGAAATTTCTTAAGTAATAAGCAGCACCTTTGTACTTAGATCTTAATATTGACTTACCCTTATATTTTTTTTTTAATAATTATAAACTAGCGCTTGAGCGCAATCCCGCCTGATGGTAAGCAGTGATGCGATCGTTGATGGTAAAGCGCGCTAGTTTATTAGGAGTGAATAGGTCACTCAGAAAAACTGAGCGAATAGGAAGGAAGACGGCAGTTGAGCGAGGTGATGCAATGTTAAACCCAACAACACGACCAACGATGCTAGGCCAAAGGGAGATAGATCTGAAGACACTCCACGACCAAACTCCCAACACAACAACTTTAGGTGGATCGTACCCGACACACATCGCAACACAACTGCTCAGACCCGTCCTCTGTACGGCTTCACCAGACATCATGCCGGAACACGACAAATCGCTTGGCGGCAAGGCTTTGTCTGGTGGGTGGTAACTTCTGCCGGCGGCTGATGTTATGACCTACCACCGAGAAAATGTATTTTATTTTTTACATAAATAATAAACATCATTCCCACTAACACATTTTACGACCTCCATTCCCCGTAATTAACCCTATTTGTTGCTAAAACAACTAGCATAACGAAACGTAATCCACTATCCATCTAGTAAACCTCAAAACTAAGTTAGCACGATCAAAGTTACTTTTTGCGCCACAGTGTTAATAAAATGCAATACAACTCACAGACAGTGTAATTGCCACCATTAAAGCCGCCAGTGGCGCCCTCTGTACGGACTAAGAATTGCGCCATAGTCTGTAAACAAACACGACTCGTTAGAACTCATCGTTTTAATTTTATTGCTTCTTATCTAATTTTTTTTTTAATAGTTATAAACTAGCGCTTGACCGCAATCCCGCCTGATGGTAAGCAGTGATGCGATTGTTGATGGTAAAGCGCGCTAGTTTATTAAGAGCCTATTCACTCAGAAAAACTGGGCGAATAGGAAGGAAGACGGCAGTTGAGCGAGGTGATGCAATGTTAAACCCAACAACACGACCAACGATGCTGCGCCAAAAGAAGATTGAACTGAAGACCCTTTACAACCAAACTCCCAACACAACAACATTTGGCGCATCGTACCCGGCACACATTGCAACACAATTGCTCAGACCCGTCCTCCGTACGGCTTCACCAGACATCATGCCGGAACACGACAAATCCCTTGGCGGCAAGACTTTGTCTGATGGGTGGTAACTTCTGCCGGCGGCCGATGTTATGGCCTACCACCGAGAAAATATATCACTTTTCTGTTTCATCCGCAATTAAAATGTAAGCTCATTATTCTTTTTTTTTTTTCTTCAGCCTATAGAGGTCAAAGCCCCCCCCCCCCCCCCCCCACTTTCGGCTTTCCACAATTACCGGTCTTGTGCTGCCCGCATCCATCGGCGTTCCGAGCTCCGAGCTCTTTATTACTGCACCCTAATTGACTAACACTTTATTATCATCAATTCGAATCATATTGCTAGTCCATTGCTCCATATGTTCGAAAAATTTGTCTGCTCAACAACGTAAATAACTCAGTGAATGTTGTTGATTTGTCAAAATGAAGTCCATTGTTACTGATAGTGTGTTACATAATCACACTGCTGGTTGGTATGGCAACATGTCACTAGATTTTAATAAGTAGTTTTATTTTTTTAGTTTTTGTATCCATCCTTTCACATGGAATTTGAAGCATTATTGGAGGAAATAAGAAGGAAGAGGAATAACGCACCTATCACTACTCCAGATATGACAAAATAAAATAAAAATAAATAAATGTATATAATATACGGACAAATCACACAGATTCAGCTAGCCCCAAAGGAAGTTCAAGACTTGTGTTATGGGATACTAACTCAACGATACTATATTTGATAATAGATACATATATAGATAAACATCCAAAACCCAGACCAATCAGGAATAGATCGTTTTCCATCATGGCCTGGCTGAGGATCGAACACGTCACAGGCAAAACAAAAAACGACGGAAACTTATTTTATACGACCATTTGGTAATTTGTTTAATACATAACCATAAGTCATATATCAATAGTACTCATTCCTACCAAGTCGTGTTACAATGACCATTTCCACACGGGTAAACCGTACTACATTGAAATAATGGTGCGAAAACAGCGCGGCGTGCGGGCGCCGCGCTGTTTTCACGCCATTGTTAACTTTTATCTGCATTTATAAATAAAATTGTTTTGAAAATGAGTAATATCAATGATAATAACGAAATTGACAATATCTTAACGCCTCCTGAAATGAGATAAATAGCTATGGAGACCATAAAAGATTCGCTACCATATAAATCAAGGAAAAATATGAAAAGTGTTACCAATTATTTCCAGGTCGTAGAAAAAGTTTTGTATGCCACTGTCACAAACAGCTATAATACGCGAGCT
This sequence comes from Sesamia inferens, assembly GCA_037179545.1. NCBI lineage: Eukaryota > Metazoa > Arthropoda > Insecta > Lepidoptera > Noctuidae > Sesamia > Sesamia inferens. The sequence goes on along the minus strand of CM073935.1, from coordinate 4,546,171 downwards.
GATCTATTGTACCACTCTGCTTCACTTCGTGGCACAAACTCGGGATCTATTGCGCCACTCAGCTTCGAAACTAATACTCATATTACAATAGCTATCATTGCTTGACAGTGGCATAAATAACTATTGTACACCCATTAGTTTTATATCTAAAATGGTTCTGTCATAATATCGAATACTATAATATTTTAATCTTCTAATTTTGCATAATCAAAGTAATTTGTCCTAAGTACTCTATTATTTAATATATATTATGCAAAATGTTCATTTAAGTGAAACTTTTGCTTAAAATTAGGATTAGGTTTAATGACAGAAACAAATCGTTGAAAATGCGACTTCAGACTGCCTTATCTGCTCTACCCCTAGAGTGTTATTTAGAATCTGATAGACGCGGAGGGGGAGGCGGCTCACTGAAAGAGGAACAAGATGCTGTGGTTTCAGCTTGATAAGAAATCAAAAGTCATTTATTCAAATTAGGCTGGGAATCAGCACTTTTTGAATGTCAATATTACAAAAGACAGTCCCCCAAAACGCCCACCCATCGACACTTCCGAGTGCTTTCGCTGGGAAGAAGTAGTGGCTTAACAAACTCCCCAGCGGCACAGCTGTCTGTTCGTTAAAAAAAAAACCCGGAGAGGTTTTCATATTTTATAGGCCACTGCAGATCACGACCGGGAGGCAAATGTTTCCGAGGATTATCCAAGGTGGGTGTGAAGTTTTTCTTTCTTCAACTCAATATGTGATTTGTTCGGGGTGGCCTGAAAAGCTCGCACGTTTAAGCCTACCCGTTCTTGTGACATAGTTTCGTAAAGTATGTGGCGTAGTTCCTGCAAGCGAGCAGATTTTTGTAATTGTTATGTATAAATTATTTCTTCATCACTACTTCCCAAACCGTGATGGAAAACATCATGAGGAAACTGGCGTATTCTAGAACCAAAAATTGTAAGACATGTGATATCTACCAACCCAACCTAGGTCTGCGTGGTGGATTGTAGCCCATTCCCTCTTGTAAAGGTCTATTTTCCAGTAGTGTGAACATTATAAGTTGCATATGCTAGTATGTCATCAACATCATCATCATTTCAGCGATAATTCCCGTCACTTCCGAAGCTTTTTCAGCTTTTGGAGTCTGAGGTCCGCTTTACCAGTCTAACTGCTGCTTTTAGCTAACCTTTAGCCAATAGGCTAGTTGACTAAAAAAAACTAATTAGTCTGTCAGTCAGATTTAAAAAAAATACTAGACACGTATTTTTTCTTTTTTCATATAAACAAATAATTAAGACGACACAGTGCGTTGGAAAACTCGTGTGACGTCATTGCAGGCTACACTTTTTAGCGAGGAGTGACCTCACTAGCCACCACTCCTGATCTTTGATGCCTTTTATATTTGTAAATTTTTATTGATTTGATAAAACAAAATATACGTATCCAATATTTTTCTATAATCTGACGGACTAAATAGAATCTTTTTTTTTACCCAGAAAATAACCCCAATTGGTGGTCTTTTGAAGGCTCCAACAACCCTTAATGACTGCCATTAGATGTTCGTATGGAAACCGGGTCCAACGGATCAACATGCTTTCCGAGCCACGACCAGACTAGTGCAAATATTCATATTCATGCATACAAATATTTGCACTGCGCGGGGATCGAACCCGCGCCTCCTTGCGCAGCAGCCGCGTTCGCTAGCGCTACGCCACGGAGGCTGTCTGTCTGTATGTATGTAAGTATATGCGGTAGAGCTTATTGAGTGGGGTCAGTTTTAATCAGCCAGGTATTATCTGACTGATCAGAAGACAAGCCGTACTGCTGGGAAATTTGTTGTGCCACTTCTTCTTCCCAGCGAAAGCACTAGGAACTGATGAAAGAGATTTTGGGACTGTCTTTTGTAGATAATTTTGACTTTTCAAAAATGTGTTGTGTACCGATCCATGTATCTCAGCCTAATTTGAATAAATCAGAATTGGTCATACGAGGGGCATGCCAAAGGTTTTTAGATACTCTTTACTCAATAATTTGGTACTGGCAAGTAATACACCATCGTAAACACTGGTTATTTAGTGATACGAGTAAATTTAAATATGGAACATACTTGAATTAATTTCGTTTTTCTTTTAAGAGGCTCATTTTTGAAAGAATTCGGTAGGAATTTGCTTGCAAGAATGGAACTCAGTTGACGTGATTTTTGCGCTATAATTTACTATGACTATAAAAAAGGTTTAAAGCTACAATAATGTTTTGAAGTGTGTGTGGCTACTTTTGGTGAATCTCCAGGTTCACGAGCACCAGTTTTTGGTTTGCTAAGTTCAAGAGAAGGAGGGGTAGCTTTGAAGATGAAGCGAGATCGGATCGCGCGCTAACAGCAGTCACTCAAGAAAACGTTGAAGCGGTTGAAAAGTTTATCCGGGAAAACCGCCGAATTACATACGTAGGGCTTAAACGAGAACTGGGCATTGGATCAGTAGCGCTGAAAATCATTATCCATGATCACCTTTTTCTTCGAAAGCGTTGTTCAAGATGGGTACCGGACAAACTGACCGACGAGCAGAAACACCGCCGGGTAGATTTGTGCAGATAAGTCATAAATAATAAATATTATAATTTTTGAGTATCTAGTTTTTTTTTTTGGCTAGCCCCTCGTATTTATGATTTGGCGGTTATTTTTTACACAAGAATATTTTCTTTGAAGTCCTCAAAACACGCCAAGCTACGTTCTAACTCCCCGCGTATGTGCAGGATAGTTTCATGCACTAGCGTCGCTCAATATCTGTTATTCTCGCCGTAACAACGACCAGCCGGCACCACACTTGCATCCACTCTTTGAAATGGTGTTGAAGATACAATGATGCGAATAGTCGTTTATAGCCACGTTTTGGTTGACTTTTTTCATTAGATACTTTTATATAACTTGCACCATTTATATTGTTACGGGCTAGGGGTACTAAAACGCCGGTTAAGGGTTGTGAAGTTTATTGGCAACGAAGGTGCAGTCGATCGTAGGCAATGACAAGTAGAATGTTGCTGAGGTACACCGAAGTCTTCCCTTACGTTCACGAAGTCCGTATTGTAAACACACAATAACACTATAGATGTTACTTCACGTAGTACTCAAAGTTCTCTTTACAGTTGTCGCAGTAGGTATTCTCAAAGATCGCTTCTTAACTGTCGCTTGTTTTCGTATTGCTAGTCGAATGCAGACTGACTCTACGCTGGCGTCACGGCGATATATATAGGTCAGCTGATCGAATATTCCAGATTCGTCTAGATGTAATAATAATAGCGCATTCGTAACAGTACGTTTGCAATTGTTGTGGATTCTCAATATTTGTAATTGGCCAACCCGTATTGAGCATGTGTGGTGATTACGCTCACTCCCTTTCTGTATGACCTAACCTGTGCCCAGCAGTGGGACGATATAAAGGTTGATATGTTGATGATGTTGAGTATATATTTTGTTAAATGGCCGTCAAAATTTGCAATCCATTTTTCAACCATTTTTTGGTATCTGATTGAGCTAAAATTTTTGTCTAATATCATTGATTTTCAACTGATCTAGTTTTCTGGATTGTAGCCTAATTTTATATTTACCAATTTACCCCAAATATTTACATATTTCATTTATTTGCAAGTGTATAATGTAGCGAGTATTGTAGTGCGCGTGTGTGTGGGTAAATGTGTAGTGTGTGTGTGTGTGAGTATCTGTGGGTATGCCTGTACTGGTTATATATGGTATAGATTGGTTCATCATCATCAGCCTCTACTCGTCCACTGCTGGACATAGACCTCTTCCATGGCACGCCAACAAGTTCGATCCTGATCAGCAGTTCACCGCCAGCCACTACCAGCCACCTTTTTGATGTCGTCGCTCCATCTCGCCCAAGGGCGTCTCACGCTACGTTTGCCGAGACGCGGTCTCCACTCGCGGACTCGTTGGTCAAAAATCAAAATCAAAATTGTTTATTTCAAATTAACCATCCGTTGGTGCTTTTGAATAGTCAATATCGGTCAGTCCAAGAAAAGTGAAGCTAAATTGCAAGTTCCAAAGCGTAGATCTCTATGGAGAAAATCATGCAAGAAACTCCATGGACACGACATGGACATGGCATTTGGTAAACTTCGTCGGGTATTTTCGTCGCCCATACCCCAATGTTTGAAGACTAAAATCTTCAACCAGTGCGTTCTACCAGTCATATGTTGGTTATAGCATTATTATTGTCATCATTCAAATAAAAAAATGATCAAATAAGATCAGCAGTGAATATATTTCATCAATTGCGAAAATCACGGAATCGGTGGAAGTCCTATGGCTTTAATGAAGGTGCAATTGGCATTCCAGAACCTTTCATTCCCGTTGGCCATCAGTTCTGCAATCAATGTGCCAAATGCATGTAAGTACTAAATAGGCTACTATCTCTACAGTAATTACAGTATTTACTAACACAACACCTTACATAATAATGATAACCCCAATCCATATCGTGACGTAGGATTTTGTAGCTACACGGAAGGCGATCTTTGTATGTACGTACCTAATTAATATAAGTGCCCAGCGGCTGTATAATTACTTTGAATTAATAATTAATGGATTGCTTCTGTTAATTGCCTATTGGGGACTGTTTTTATAATCCTAACGTTTATGTGAAAATTACGCATGCAATTATTGTTAAGTGGTATTTTGGTGGTGCCTTTAAAATGTAAAGATAACAAGGGCCATTTTAGATACACACGACCACATATCAAACTGTATATTTTCAGTTCGGAGTCAAATTGCATTGGCTTAAAGACATTTGTTTCTCAAAAGGAGAACATTACGATTCACTTACACGTTGTTATTTTTTCTTTATGCAACACCTGAATACAGTTTGTTCAGAATAAGCAACTGGTCGAATCCAATAATTTTTACACTGTGTTATATTTTTTCCCAAATATACTTAGAATTTGTTGCAGTGTGGTTAAAGAGCCCGCAATACAGCTGACTGATCACACAGCTGAGATTATAGTACAAGGCGCGTGAGACAGGTCAACCCCGCGGCACGGGGGCGTGGGCGGGTGAGCGGTGCGTTGACCATATTTTTGTTGGGACAACCAGTTAAGATAACAAGCCTATAACTTTGCGGTTTTTCATGATATCTTTTTGAAATTTTGTACATATATTACTTAAGTAGTACTGGGCAAGTGTTTCGGGTTCTGCATAAACAAAAATAATATTGTATATTGCCCAATAATTCATACTAATATTAAAAATGTGAAAGTGTGTTTGTTTGTTTGTTTGTCCTTCCTTCACGCCGTAGCTAAGCAATCAATCGACCTGATTTTTGGCATAGAGTTAGTTGAAAAGATGGAGAGTAACATAGGCTACTTTTGGTCCTAAAAAAACATCAAGTTCCCAAGGGAGATCACTGGAATATTTGTATGTGTACACCAAATATATCCTTACTAATATTATACATCGGAAAGTGAGTTAGTTTGTACCACTTTCACGCCGTAACTCCTGAACCGATTGCTTTGAAATTTTGCAGACGTAAAGGTAGATGTCCGGATTAAATAATAGGGTACTTTTTATCCCGAAAAAATTTGATATTCCCGAGAGAAATCTAAAACGCGCGATATAACCGAAGTTAACGCGGGCGAAGCCGCGGGCGGAAAGCTAGTTAGAAAATATATAAGAAAAGTAGATACAGTCTCTGTGAACACATCAAGTTATAAAATAACTGAAAGTGTTTTGGAAGTTAGGTTGGCCTTTGGTGTGGAATGCTTCCTGTGTCTACAGCCACACGCCATCCCATCTCCTAAGCAGAATACCTCAAACGGTGCAAATATAAAACCTTATTGGGAGCTATATGTTTGAGCCATTTGGAGTTGAAACACTAGGATCTTGGAGACCGAGTGCTCATCGGATTTTTCGGGACATCGCCAAGCGGTAAGCTGACTTTTCACGTGACCAAAGGGCTGTTCTATTTTTATCCTAAAACGTGGTAATGCTGCCAGCCTTTTGGGCATTTATCCACAGCGGTGTGGAGGAAATTTTTGATGCCCCAAGAGCCTCATTTTTTTACGTTTGCAAATGTGTTATACATATATTTCAGTGTAAGCTACTTTACTTAAAACTAGCGCAATCTCCGCTCCTATCGGTTACAGCGTGATATTATATAGCCTAAAGCCTTCCTGGATTAATGGGCTATCCAACGCAAAAAGAATTTTTCAAATCGGACCAGTAGTTCTTGAAAGTAGCGCGTTCAAATAAATAAACAAACTCTTCAGCTTTATATATTAGTATAGATTTAAAGAAAACCCCGTCCGACCCATAAGGATAATAAAGGTTAGGTCAACTTATGACCAAATAAAATATGAAAGTTGGAGTAGGAAAATGTTATATCATTTTCCTCCTAAACACAACACTTTTTAATTTAAAATCACTTATATTTACATTGTTACAACAATATTTTCATTATTATGACAGTTAGGTATATACAGTATGATAAGAAAACCCTGTCCGACCCATAAGGATAATAAAGGTTAGGTCAACTTATGACCAAATAAAATATGAAAGTTGGAGTAGGAAAATGTAATATCATTTTCCTCCTAAACACAACACTTTTTAATTTAACATCACTTATATTTACATTGTTACAACAATATTTTCATTATTATGACAGTTAGGTATATACAGTATGATAAGAAAACCCTGTCCGACCCATAAGGATAATATAGGTTAGGTAAACACATGACCAAATATAATATAAAACTTTACGTAATCATCATAGTACCGAGAAAAATGAATTTTGAAATAATCTTTTTTTCCCGCGAATTGATTTCTGTCGGTCTCCGTGGCACAGCGCTCAACACGCCTGACTGCGACGTGGAGGCCCCGGATTCGATCCCCGGCCAGGTTGTGATGGAAAACGATCTTTTCCTGATTGGCCTGGGTCTTGGATGTTTATCTATATATGTATCTATTATAAAATATAGTATCGTTGAGTTAGTCTCGAACTTACTTTGGGGCTAGCTCAATCTGTGTGATTTGTCCGTATAAATAAAATAAATAAATAATCTGTTAGTGTTAAATACATCATCAGTATTTCATATTAAAATTATATATAGGCTTTTAGTACAACGAGAAGCTAAAATTTTAAAGAATTTATTTTTATTAAACTTTTGAATTGTCATTAAGTGATTCATTTCATTTCATTTATTTTTATTCATAAAACAATTTACAATTCCTTGTATCTTATTCTCAAAAAGTTTTTAATTTAAATAACTAGTCGATCAATTAGAGATTACTAGCTTTTCACCCGCGTGGTATTCGGTTCGCTTTTTAGATTCCTCAATTTAGGGGATTAATTATCGTATCATTTAGCTTCTAAGTTTACATGTGCATATTCATTTGCAATATATTACCTTACCTTGTTTTAAAGGACACACGGCGCCATCTATTACCCAACTGGTATGAACCTAACAATATTTTTGTTTTCTTTCGGGAATGTCATTTTTTCCGGGATAAAAAACTACCCTATTATTTAATCCGGATTTCTAACTTTATGCAGACGTAAAGTTAGAAATCCGGATTAAATAATAGTTGACTCTGGTCTGAGCAGTTGTGTTGCGATATGTGCTAGGAACCATGCGCCAAATGTTGTTGTGTCGAAGTTTGGTCGTGGAGGCTCTCCAAATCAGTCTCCTTCTGGCGCAGCATCATTGGTCGTGTTGTTGGGTTTAACATAGCGTCACCTCGCTCAGCTGCCGTCTTCCTTCCCACTCACTCAGTTTTTTTCAGTGAAAAGGGTCTTAATAAACTAGCGCACTTTACCACCAATGATTGCATCACTGCTTACCGTCAGGCGGGATACACTAAAAAATATTTTTTTAAAAAGTGATAGGTACTATTTCACCCGCGCCGTTCCGTATCGACTTGTCGGTACCGGGAAATCGCTTCCTTATGGAAGACTCTAAGACGTCAAATGCGGAGAAATATGACATAATCTCTCGCAAAGGAGGAGACGGAGGGCGTGAGAGAGAAGCAATATCCGCGCCCCCATACCCCTAGTAGCCTTGGTCGTGTGAAGTCAGCAGTGGATTCCCGGCCACCGGAGATAAGCAATGGAAAGCTCACCGCCAAGTAAATATGTCCACAGCGCTTTGTATTTCACGTGGGCCTCAAAAAGATGTCAGGTCATAGAGACGAGGTCCACTAGGGCCGATGACCATTGGAGAGATACCATGGTACAGGCAAATAAAGGAACTCGCATGGGTTTTATTTAGTCAGTAAATTTTGACACCCTCTCAAGCTCCGCCCAGAGCGGGAAGAAGCCATTTTCCATGAAAAAAAAGAGATGCCTGAAAAAGTATGCACGCAGAGATAAAAATTGTGATACGTATTGACGAAAGTAAATTGCTTTGCTATTCACCTTCCAACATTTTGCCAAGTCCCAAAAAACTTTAATCAAACAAGTCTTCAAACCATTGACTCCAATATCAACGGAAGAGCTGTAGATTGAAAGGTCCCCTTCACAAAGTAAAATGAAAAATGTCCGTGGAATCTTTACCAGTTGCACGTAGGATTTAGAAGTCGGTACACGTTTCAACATGTTTCTAAGACAAACAAGGAAAACTTAAGTTGACGTGCTCAGCAAACCATCTTTTGTTTGTAGCCAGATATTTGGACAAATTATTTTGGGAATGTAGGACTATGTTTGAAGATGTTTTTAGGGTTCCGTAGTCGACTATCTGTCTTTCGACAAGTCTATCTCTGTCCGTCCGTTCGCGGATAATCTCAGTGACCATTAGCACTAGAATGTCTTAATCACGCCAACAAAGTAGTTATATAAAAAGTAGTAAAAAATGTTTTAGGGTCAAAAAAGAAAGTATAAAAAAGTCAGTCCCCAAGTTACATACAATATGTAAAGAAAACCCCGTCCGACCCATAAGGATAATAAAGGTTGGGTTAACACATGAACAAGTAAAATATAAAATTTTACATAATCATCATAGTAACAATACTAATGAATGTTGTTTTTTTTTCCGCGCTGCCCCCTTTCGCCCGCGCATGTATTTCCTGTCGCATATATATTAATTGAACTCCTTTTGCGAACTAATATTTATTTTTCAGGGTTTTTTTGTAAGTTTAGCCCGGCTTTGTAGGCTTTAGTAGAATCAGTTATCGATACCTAACAGTACCTTCACGGATCGGACAGGGTTTTCTTTACATATTATACAATATGTAATCAAAATTTTTTAGGAATGAAAACTAAATTGAACAACATTATGACAAACGCACAAAACAACATCTACGACATTATTATAGGAACAGAAACATGGTTAGATGACAGTATTCACGACGGGGAAATATTTGACTGTAGGTACAATATCTACCGCAGAGATAGGGCCTCAACAAAAGCAAGGAATAAAAAGGGTGGAGGCGTGCTTATAGCTGTACTGAAGTCTATTGGGTCCGTTCGCATGACACAATTCCAGACGGACTATGAGGACTTATGGGTGAGTTTAAAAATCGCAAACGGAAAAAAGATCCAACGCCTCAACATCTGTGCTGTTTACCTACCACCGCCCGTACAACAATCAACACTAGACACGTTTTTGGATAAAGTTACGACGGTGATCGACACTACTGGAGATCGAACTATAATAGCAGGTGACTTCAACCTTGGGTTCATTAAATGGTATCCGGACGATAATGGAAATGTAAGCACATCCATGTCACCAAACGACTATAATACCCCACTGGGTCACTCGTTAATAGACTGCCTGTCCCTAAATAATATTGAGCAATTAAACCCTGTAAAAAATCAACTTGGCAAATCCCTTGATCTAGTATTGTCTAACTTTCCTGGTGGATTTGTTCATGTTTGTAGAACTCCCCTGTCAGTTGTTGATTCGTATCATCCACCATTAGAAATTGTCATAAAAAATATGTCACATACTACACTTAAATGTAAACACTCCGTAAAATATAATTACCGAATTGCGAACTATACATTGTTAAGTAGGCGGATAAAACAGGTCAACTGGTCTGTGTGCTTGTCCGAGTGTGCAGATGTCGATGGAATGGTGGAGGTATTATACAAGCATCTTCATAATATAACGGACGAGATCGTGCCTAAAACTAAAGCATCACGCAGTCGGTACCCTCCCTGGTTTTCAAAGAGCCTTATCAAACTTTTAACCGAAAAGGAAAAACTTAGGATACGGTTTAAAAAATATTGTAATCCTCGTGACAACTACGAATACCGATTGTTAGGCGAAAGAGCTGATATTATGGTTAAAAGTAACTACAAAGATTACGTCAGAAAAATCGAGAAGGGCATATCACAAAATCCTAAAATCTTTTGGTCATTTGTAAAAGCAAAAAAATCTAAGACTAATGATATGCCCTGTGAAATGAAATTAAATGATCGCATAGCCACCACCGGGGATGACGTTTGCAAACTCTTCGCTGCCCACTTCTCTTCAACTTTCACCCCATCAGATAAAACGACACATGCTACATTGGAGACAGATCACAAGTATCCCCAAAACAGCTTGAATCGGATTACATTCTCCGAAACAGACGTGATCAAAGTCCTTAAAAAACTTAATGTATGTAAGGGTCCGGGACCGGATGGTTTTCCGCCATTGTTTGTCAAAAACTGTGCGAGTAGCCTAGCCTTACCACTAAAAATCATTTTCAACCACTCAACTCAAACAGCACAATTCCCTTCTGAATGGAAAAATGCTTATGTAATGCCAATCTTTAAAAAAGGCGAAGCAACGAACGTTCAAAATTACCGGCCAATATCAATTTTATCTGTGTTTTCTAAGGTCTTTGAATCCCTCATGTGTCCTATCTTAACTTCATATTTCAAAATAGAGCTAGCTCCCCAACAACATGGATTCTGTGTGCAAAGATCCACCACGACGAACCTAGCTCTTTATGTCAATGACGTAAGTAAACTTATCGATTGTCGCGCACAAGTCGACTCCATCTACACTGACTTCAGTAGCGCCTTTGACAAGGTCGACCACCAGATCCTACTTCACAAACTTTCAAGCCTCGGTATATTTGGACAACTTCTTCAATGGTTTGAGTCTTATCTGACTGAAAGAAAACAAAAGGTCGTAGTAAAGGGGCATCAGTCATTTTTCTATTACTCCACCTCTGGAGTTCCACAAGGCTCCCACATGGGTCCGATATTGTTCCTAGTATTTGTCAACGACATAGTGAACTGCATCAAGCACAGTGAATGTTCACTCTTTGCAGACGATGTGAAATTCTACAGGAAAATAAACTCAATTAGAGACATATCCTTGCTACAGGAGGACCTTAACTCAGTGCAGAACTGGTGCTTAAAGAACCGAATGATCCTTAACGCCGAAAAATGTAAACAAATGACCTTCACAAAAAAAAGAAATACCTTTCCCTCCTCATATTCACTGAATGGTAAGACACTGCAGAAGGTTAACGTAATTCGCGATCTGGGAGTCTGCCTGGACAGTCAGCTAACTTTCACGCCACATATAGAAAATGTTGTCAAAAAGGCAACCAAGATGCTGGGATTTCTGAAGCGTGTTTGCCACGATTTTACTTCTACTCACACCCTCAAACTCCTCTACTTCACGCTCGTTAGAAGTGTTCTCGATTATACATCGCAGGTGTGGAATCCTATCTACCGGGTTCATATCAATCGAGTCGAACGCATCCAAAAAGGTTTCACTAGGTACCTGCGTTATAAATCTATCACCTGCCCAAACACATCCCGTTACCCTGAAAGATTGAGTCACTTCAACATGATATCTCTTGAAAACCGCAGAAAACTGACGGACCTAATCATGCTCTTCAAAATTATAAATGGTCAAATATATGTTCCAAGACTTTTGGAAGGCATGAATGTGTCTGTTCCCCGTAGTAGCCAACCCAGGCCCGATCGTAAATTAGATGTCTTTACACCAACACCAACTATAATTCGAACTAACCTCGGGCGTTCAGCACCATTGTACCGTTTGATGAAGACGTATAATGAAATCCACTCTTGCACCGACGCCATCGACATCTTTTCTAACACCCTGGTTCAATTTCGCAAGCATCTTTTGCGACACATACAAATTGCTGATGGTTGACTTTTGTCTCAATTCCGTCACTTATGTTAGTTCTGCGCTTGTCTCAACTTTTTAATCAATGTTTATTATTTTAATTTAATTTATTTTAATTTTAATTTATTTTGCTCATTTGTTTGTGTTTTCAAAATTTGACATTTAAAACAATTTTAATTTAATTTATTTTGTTCATTTGTCTGTACATTTAAAAAATAATCCCCGAATAACTCATTTCATTTCATTAATATTATTTGTTTTAATAGGTTAAATTAGGTTAACTAATGTGTAAGTGCTGTGCACACCTATAATTGATAAATTCACTGTAGAACTTTGTATTCAAGACTAATTTCTATATATGTTTATGTGAACTAATCGTTGGAGTGCCATAATAAATAAATAAATAAATAAATAAAGAAACCCCGTCGGACCCAAAAAGATAATAAATGTTAGGTAAACACATGACCAAATAAAATATGAAATTTTACATAATCGTCATAGTGACAGTACTAATGAATTTTGAAATAATCTTTTTTTTTTCGGGAATTAATTACAACTTCCCCAAAATTCGGTCATTTTTTAAAAAGTGACAACACCATTTGTGAACTTTGGTTGCGAGATTTAGAATCCGTGTGACGTCAGTATGACGAATTGTTTTTGTATGTTGTGTTTCTCATCATGTGGAGACTATACAACCGCACTATCTTCCACCCTTTCGGTATTCTATAGAATGCATATGGAGAGTGTGAGTGTTCCATCATCGGACGACCCGTCGAACAGCAAATATCTACCCCTTTTGTCACCGCTACGATCTAGACGCTCAGACAGCTCTTCGAGTTGCTAAAATTAAGTGGCAGTGGGCAGGGTACATTGCTCATAGAACCGATGGCCAATGGGGCAGTAAGGTTCTGTAGTGGCGGCCCCCAACAAGGTGGACCGATGACCTGGTGAAGATCGCGGGGAGCAGATAGATGCGGGCAGCACAAGACCGGTCGTCGTGGAAAGCCTTGGGGGAGGCGTTTGTCCAGCAGTGGACATCTATAGGCTGTAGAAGAAGAAGACGATCTAGACGAATCATTTTGCCTCGTCTTTTGTACCGCGTCTTCCCGTCTTACTACGATTTAGGGCTAGAGTCAATAGGCTCTTAATAAACCAGCGCGCTCCATCATCAACGACTGCATCACTGCTTACCATCAGGCGGAATCACGGTCAGGGATTAACTGCTATCATGTGTGTCAAGCTTTGTGTTTGTCGCAGAACAAATCCCAAGTTTTATCGATAATCACGTTAAAACCGTTTGGAGTAACTAAATTAAGAAAAAAAAGTTGTCTGGCAAAATAAAGTTGAGAGTTACCCGACACTCCCAAATAGATACGACTTCGTCTTTAGGGAAAACTAAAAAGTATTTTTAAACGAGTTAACATCGTCTTCAGATATAGTTGAAATCTTATAAGGGACCGTAATGACATCCGTAGGGAATGCTCTTGATGTGGCATCGGTACAGCCACTTAAAGTGTCCATGATAAATGTTACTCGTAGATTTCACAAAATATTATGTTTCGTTTTCTATTAGGTACACAGTTCACTAAACATCTGCATATATAATATTAGGGCTACAGTGCGGCTGCCGAGAGAACGCATCCCTGATTCGAATGATGTTTTTTTTTAATAACTATAATTTATAAATAATACGGACAAATCACACAGATTGAGCTAGCCCCAAAGTAAGTTCGAGACTTGTGTTATGGGATACTAACTCAACGATACTATATTTTATAATAGATACATATATAGATAAACATCCAAGACCCAGGCCAATCAGGAAAAGATCGTTTCCCATCATGACCTGGCCGGGGATCGAACCCGGCCATATTCTCTCAAAAAACTGACTGAATAATAAGGAAGACGGCAGTTGAGCGAGGTGATGCAATGTTAACCTTTCAGCGGTCGCACCCTTGCGTCGAACACAAGCTGTCGCGCGCGGTCTGTGATTCCGCAGCTTTACTTTTGGGAAAATAAATGAATATTTCGACTTATTGTATAGCACATGATTAAAAAGAGGTCTTAAACATGTGAAATAAAATAAAAACATCTAAATTTTTTATTTTTTCTTTTATTTGCACTTAATAGAACAAAGGTCTATAAAAACTCAAAATTTTTGACTCTGGGTGGAAATCACCGTTATAAATCAACATTAAACATATCAAAATTAAATTTTCTTTTTTACCACTAAAAGCTTATAAACTTGACTATAATTATCTTAGAAATAAATCACATTTATCATCAATGGCACTGTGTTATAGGGACTCTAAAATGACACTTATTTTTGAGATCATTCTACGTAAAGTTCTAGACTAATCTAAATTGTAGTAAAATAAAATAAAAAAACATGCCTAAAAACTACTTATTTTTAGTGTACAATAAATATAATAAACTATTCGTCATTAGTATCCATAATATCTACTGGAGATGAACATTCTCGGCATATAACAATCACATGTTCTAGACACATGTGTTTTGCACATTTGAAACAACTATACTTTGTTTTGCGGTTCTTTTTTCTATCGCAATAGTAACAACGACCTGCAACACGTAGAACTTGGTTTGAAGACGATCCTTCTTGGTCATTTTCAGAAATATTCAGGATTTCTTTTATTCTCAGTTTGCTAGTTTGAGAAATAGTGGAAGAAGTATACCTGTACCGCAATTGATTTTCCATGAATGAATAAGAAATTTCTTCAATAAACTTTCGTCTTACAACAGTTTTTTCATTGTTATGTTCAAAAACCACTTGTGCATTTACAGTTGCAATGTTGATCAAAGTATAAAACAATACCATTGGCCACCTTCTTGTGTTTCTTTGGGTGTTGTAAACGCTGCAAAGTTTATCTACTACGTCGACTCCAGATTTAGTATTATTGTAGTCGAGTACAATATCAGGTTTTCCTGTTGATTCGTCAATTTTATCATCTAGATGCATACTAGAAAGCAATAAAACAAGTTTACTTTTCTTTGGTACATAGGAGACCAATGTCATCTTGTTTTGAAATCCAAACACACACGATTTCTCTTGACGTCCTTTCATTACACAGAAGGAAGGTGGTATTTGAGTCTTATTTTTACTCAAAGTACCCACAGACGTCAAGTTGTGTTCATTCACAAGTTTTGTGGTCAATTCGCAACTAGAGTACCAATTATCTGTTGTTACATTACGCCCCGATCCTGATATAACTTCACAGAGACGAACTACAACATCAGTAGGCTTGTTGCTGCAGTGAAATGGACCATCTGGTTGAGTACCAACATATACCTCCATATTGAACGTGTAAAACGTTTTTGCGTCAGCAGCCGCTTGTATTTTGATACCATACTTGTTTGGCTTGCTTGGTATATATTGTCGGAAATTACATTTTCCACGAAACGCTGGTAGCATTTCATCAATTGTCACAAAAGGCGATGGAGCATAACCTTCTTTGCATTTTTTGACAAATAGGTCCCAAAACTCCCTAATCGGCGCAAGTTTATCGTACTGTATTCTCTCAGTCCTTGTGTCTTTGTCGTCAAATCGCAAACTACGTAAGATAAATAAGAATCTACGCTCACTCATAACTAGTCTGGCGATCTCCATAGACGAACCATTCTTGTTAAACAAGTCATCAGCGTTCATACGGCTACATTTCCTCACACCACACAGTAAAAGTAATCCAATCAATCCTTTTATTTCTGTTAGTGTTACTTCTCGAGCATCTCTTGCTCGAGAATAGTTAGGCTGTATATTTCTTATAAATTTATTGGTGTTATTCACAATTATGGTCAACAACTCATCACTGATGAAGTAGGAATAACATTCCGTAGGTGATCTTGAAGCAAGAAGAGGTGGCAAAACTTTAGGGAATTGTTCTCTAATTATATTGACAGATCTAGTTCTCATTGAAACTGGGGGATTAGCACTCCAAACAGTCCCGTCTTTTCCAATATACGTACTTCCTTGCTGGTCTAAAAATTGATGATATGATGACAAAGGAACGTTATCATCATCGCTGTCACTAAGTTCAGCGTCCGATTGAACAGATACATCCTGTACTGGTGAAATTTCTATTGGGTTGTCTTCGTGGTCCGAAACGTCATCAAAGACATCATCCTCTGATTCCACCTCCTCTAGCATGCGAGATACTCGACGTTCTAAGTCTTCGTAATTCATTGTCTACAACAAAAATACAGTTTTGAAATCATACTTTTATATTATTATAATATAAAACATAAAAAGTAATAATAGGACACAAAAACATGAAATATTTACCTCGGCTTCACTTTAATTGCAATGGATTGTTCTGAAACACAATCGGTCGCGCGCGGAATCTGAGACCGCAAATACAAATAAAAAAGCACGTGTGCATGCGACGAATGTCACAGGGCTACTGAGAGGTGCTACCCCACCCCCCCGAGGATTTCACGGAAGCGCAAGCGTGTATTGTTTATAGTTTTAGTAAATTGATTAAAATCAGTTCGTTGCGGACTCAGAGACCGCGCGCGACCGCTGGAAGGTTAAGCCCAACAACACGACCAACGATGCTGCGCCGGAGGGAGATTGATCTGGAGACCCTCCACGACCAAACTCCCGACACATTTGGCACATCATACCCGGCACACATCGCAATTCATCTGCTTAGTCCCGTCCTCCGTACGGCTTCACCAGACATCTTTCAATGATGATCGAATTGATGATTTACCTACTCTGTGGTAGGCCATAACATAGGCTGCCGGTAGAAGTTACCACCCACCAGACAGTCTTGCCGCCAAACGATTCGTCGTATTCCGGCATGATGTCTGGTGAAGCCGTACGGAGGACGGGTCTGCCGATGCGCCAAATGTTGTTGTGTCGGGAGTTTGGTCGTAAATGGTCTCCAGATCAATCTCCCTTTGGTGCAGCATCGTTGGTCGTGTTGTTGTTCACTCAGTTTTTTTAGTGAATAGACGCTTAATAAACTAGCGCCCTTTATCATCAACGACTGCATCACTGCTTACCATATGGCGGGATTGCGGTGAAGGACTAGTTTATAATAAAAAAAGGGGGTTCATCCATCCTTCTTATGGTCTTCCCTTACTCTTATAGTTATCGAGTATCGATATTCATACCCAAAATTTTCCTAAAATCATTTTACTTACTCCTTCTGCCATGATAATAAAAAATGAACACTATAATTTAGGAACACACAAAAATTGTACCACCAAAATCCGTTTCCGCGTAAACCGGGTAATATGACCCGGTGCAGATATCAATAAATGCCATTTGAATGTAAATCGAGGGGCGCGTATCTACCAATTGAATTTTTACCATCACACTCGTATTCAGTTTTGGCGCAGTGCTTTTTATTAGAACTTTTGACGATATAAAATCAAGTACGCTTTTTAGCGTTCTGTAGCCAAATGGCAAAAAACGGAACCTTTATAGATTCGTCATGGCTGTCTGTCCGTCTGTCCTTCCGTATGTCACAGCCATTTTTTTTTCGAAACCATAAGAGCTATATATACTGTTGAAACTTGGTAGGTAGATGTATTCTATGAACCGCATTAAGATTTCGATGCATAATAAAAAAATAATAATAAATGTTGGGGGCCCCCCATATTTAGAACTGAAACTCAATTTATCTATGGATAGGTCTTCAAAAATGATATTGAGGTTTCTAAAATATTATTTTTGTAAACCGAATAGTTTGCGTGACAGACGCTTCCAAAGTGGAAAAAGTTGCCCCCTCCCCCCCTCTAACTTCTAAAATAAGAAAATGAAAAATGTAAAAAAGATATATGATGAAAAAAATATATTACTATAAAACTACCAACGAAAAGTGTTTTGAACGAGATCTAGTAAGTAGTTTTTTTAATACCTCGTAAATCGTAAACCGCTTATTACCGCGTAATCTTTCATACAAATAAATCCTTTAATTTCATAAATCAATGGTACGGAACCCTTTGTGCGTGAGTCCGACACGCACTTGGCCGGTATTTTTTATGTGCCGGATTGGTATAATGTTAATCTACTTACACACACTTTTTTGTTTGAGGGGTGGATTAAAATTGATAATTAAAATTTACCTACTTGGGTAGGTATTGTGAAAAGTTAACTTTTAAACATAACATCTCTCCAAAGGAAACGTGTCAAACTCACTTAAAGAAAGATTAAAGTGACTTTAGCTTTTGGTTTCAAATGTAATTAAATGTTTGTGTAAATTGATTTCAGAGTTTTGCGACTGACTTTCGATACTCAAAATACGGTCTCTGATTAGTCAAAGAAAGTCCCTGTAAACTTTATTGAAGGTTGTGTTTTGTTTATGCGAACCCCGAAAGACGTGTCCAGTATTTTTAAGTAAAGAACCTACGTATAAAATTTCAAAAAGATATCATGAAAAACCACAAAGTTATGAGCTTGTTATCTTACTTGGTTGTCCCAACAAAAATATGGTCAACGCACCGCCTGTCAGCGCCTGCAGCAGCGCGGCACGGGTGGCCTGTCTCATGAGGAGCAGAGCGTAAAGTTTCGGAGCATCCTCCTTAGAAAAGGGAGGATCCTACGACCAGAGGTACCTACTTACCCATCGCTAGATATCGTGAAGTTGTATGCGTGCTAGTCACACTGTAAACTCTGCTTGCGGGATGCAGGATTTGCGTGACGTCAGTATGACGCGTTCTTCACATGTAGCGTTGTAGGTACCGCTATAACGCAGAGCTTATAGGTGACCAGGTCTAAGGCATTCTACTCAGTAAAGGAGTTTATAGTTAAAAATTGATTTGCAAAATCTGTTGATTCTATAAGTATATCTACATAAAAATAACTTTTCTTACTCCTCCCCTATTCTTTTCTAATTAATTTCGTTGCGGGACCCAAGCCAGTTGAATCGTTTCTCCGGGACTCGTCGAGCTTCATTGCTCGGCGTTTTTCTGGCGGTCTCCACTGTTGATTCTGGCTTTCAGGAGTTGCAGTGGGTGGGAAAAAGTGTGGCGGGTTTTGTCCCAATTAAAAAAAAATATATATATATCTACACCATTAATGTCACAGTCATAAAAGTACAACTATGACGTAACATGGTAACTGAAATGGCTGAGTATTACGTATAGTCGGTTATCTAAGTCACGTAGTTTTCTTTACCTTTAGTTAAGTGCCTAAACCAATGGAGTATACCAGTCCTAATACGTGTACCTACTATTAAAAGTCGGTAGGTACTAGACAAGAGTAATACGTTATCTATCACTTCATCGCGTTCTTAAAGAATCTTCGAATGTAAAACAAACCAAGTTTCTTTAGTAAATAATAAATAAAAACGTGTATAAAGCATTGCTTTGTGAGGACGACAGCCGCCAACTGACATTAAATCCTTTGTGGGAAACTTTAAAGTCGCCGCAGCCGCAGGGTCTCCCAACTGAGAATCAAACTCCGAACACCCCACCTGTTAGAAAAGTATTAGAAGTTTCTAGTTTCCGCGTTCCACGAATTTGTTTCTTTTGTGAAAGTGGTTTGGATTCTAAATACTTTGTTATCGAATAGAAATTGAAGTTTTTAAATCAAATGTGATTCCGGCAAGTAGGTACTTTTGAAATCGGTGGAATACCTAAAAAAACCGAGGTATTTTTCTGTGTTATATTTCATAACACAGCTTATCAATATATTTATTTTCCTCGAAGAGGAGGCATGTCTTCAAATACGTTAAAAGGCCATGTAATAATGGGCAAGCCATCAAACGGGCATAATTCCAGAATTTGGGCTACTACTGAGAAAGTTCTATAAATATACCCAATTATATTCATAGGAATAATTCCTTTCAGCATTCAATAACAGGAAGAGAATGTCACTACAATGCGTAAAAAAAAAATCAAAATCAAGAGTCATTTATTCAGAGTCGAAAATTATATATTACAAAAGACATCATTCAAATATTTCCAATTATGTTGTGGTCAGTTTCCTATCGCAATCCAGTCTGTAAGCAAAGTTGAAACCGTTGATGATAAAGCGCGCTAGTTCATTAAAAGCCTAATAACTATAAAAAAAAAACGGAGTGAATAGGAAGAAAGACGGCAGTTGAGCGAAGTGATGTAATGTTATACCCAACAACACGACTAACGATGTTGCGCCAGAGGGAGATTGGTCTGACAGACCCTCCACGACCAAACTCCCGACACAACAACATTTGGCGCATCGTAACTGGAACACAACGAATCGCGTGGCGGCAAGACTTTGTCTGGTGGGTGGTAACTTCTGCCAGCAGCCGATGTTATGGTCTACCACCGAGAAAGCGTTAGCAAGGTCAGTGATTGTTTGGGTCAGGGTTGCGGGTTGGTTAAACAAGAAACCGTGGCCCTGGCCGTCGCACAGGCAAGTGAAGAAACACGGGTGGGTTTTAGTCAGTAAAAGTCTGACACACCCTTCCGCTCCGCCCAGAGCAGGAGAAATCATTTGATGATTTCCCATCCCAACAAAAAAAATGGTCATTGATTGTTTATGAACAAAATAATAACGGTATTTTTCACCAATAGTAGGTATATCGAAAGGAAATTAAAAAATTAAATTATAACATTATTTCTCTAACAAAATAATGTTATAATATTTTTTTTTTTCATTACCGTACAGATTACAAACCAGAGACTTACAAAACATAGACACTATTTCATTTTTTATCTGTGGCTGCGTGAGCTTTGGCACGTGCGCGGTGATGCAGGGTGCAGAATTTTAGCGCCAAATACGTTTCTTTGCATTGCAAGTCGTTGTTGTGTTTCGCTGGACACATAATTGATTATTATTGTTTCTTAAAATGTCAAGTGACAGTGAAGAAAATTTGACGCCGCCTGATATTTTAGAGGCTGCGACAGCAGTCAGTCTTAATTTACTACCAATTAAGTCAAGAAAATTATACGATAAATGTTATCAAGATTTTTTAACATGGCAAATGAATAAAAGTGCTACTTCATTCTCAGAAAATGTTCTATTGGCATATTTTCAAGAACTGTCTGAAAGTTTTAAATGTTCGCTGTGGTCTAAGTATTCAATACTAAAGAGTACTTTAAACATATATAACCAAGTTGATATATCGAAATTTGCAAAATTAATTGCATTTTTGAAAAGAAAATCTCAAGGATTTAAAGATAAGAAAGCGAAAACGTTAACACCTGAACAATTAAATGCATTCTTAAATAAAGCTCTTGGACGCGAACACCTTTTAACGAAGGTACCTATTTATAAATAAATATTTGGATTTTAGTTATATTAAAGTGAAATTGTATTAGCACGTTTCTTGTTCTTGTTTGTATTCAAAATTTTTATTTTCATTTGTTCCAGACTGCACTTATTTTCGGTATTATGGGTGCCTGTCGGAGACAAGAACTCTACAATTTGCAATTTCAGGATGTGGAAGTTTATGAAAATACAATATTAGGTAACAATTCGTAATACAAAAAATAAACAAGACCGCTCGTTTAGTATTACAGGAAAATACTATGACATATGTAAAGAATACATGGATCTACGGCCCGTTTCTTGTAAAAATGCCTGTCTCTTTTTAAATTACCAACGTGGAAAATGCACACATCAGAGAGTTGGCATCAACAAATTTGGAACTTTAGGTAAAAACTATGGCCGATTATCTACAACTTCCAAGTTCAGAGTAGAATACTGGACATTGCTTAAGACGCACTTCTGCGACCCTACTTATTGACCCCGGTGGGGATATCACTACGCTAAAGCGCCACGGCGGTTGGAAATTGACAGCCGTGGCAGAAGGCTATATAGATGAATCCTTGACAACCAAAATATTGGTGTCTAACTCAATTCTAAACGCCATTGAAAATAATAGAAATGAAATCAATATTAATGTACCAGTTGCACCTACACCAAGTGCGAGTGCGTCTAACGCCAACGCAACACAATTCCATATTCAGTTTCATAATTGTAATATACAAAATGTTAACACTTACAATAATAACCTGTATCAATCTCTATCTTTTATTTCATATATTCAATACAATGCATGAGATTAGATAAAGTAGTTTATGAAACTGTACATAATTAGGTATTACACACTCGTGTATAATATCCCTCATTATGTAACAGTTTCATAAACTACTATTACATTTCTTAAAGCAATATGATTTTTAAGGACCCCCTAAATTTTCTCTATGGCATTCAGCTCGGGGTGATAGGGAGACCGTTTGCGTAGTAGTCATTGATTTTGTAAGTGATATGGAAGAACTCATACCAGCTAGGTAACACACTATCAGTAGTAATGGCATTCATTTTGAGAGTTTAAAAATATTCATTGCATTACTTACGTTGTTTAGCACACACATTTTTAACAGTATGCGTCAAATTGATTGCAGTTGGTAGTAACGGTGTATTACGTAATTAGGGAACTGTTCCCGACATTAAGTACATTTATCTTGGTTTGGAGTCGTGGTGGCCTACTAGTTAAAACACCAGCCTCTCAAGTATGAGTGTGCGGGTTCGATTCCAGGTCAGGCAAGTAACAATGTAACTTTCTAAGTATATCTTGGACACCAATGACTGATTAAAAGGCGAAGGAAAACATCTTGAGGAAACCTGGACTTTAAGTCTTAAATCGCTAAACCGCATAGAGCAAGCGTGGTGATTACGTTCAATCCTTCTCTGTATGAGAGGAGACCTGTGCCCAGCAGTGGGACGATAAAAAGGTTAATGATGATGATGATGATCTTGGTTTGAAGGGTATGCTCCTTGCTGATATTACCAATTTTTTTTAATAAAATTTCAAAACATGTGTTCAAATCTATAAATAATTCAATGTTCTTATGTTTGCCTATCGCACATTTCGCATAAAGCACTCAAAGTAACAAAAACATCTTAAGTTGAAGGTTTTTCTTGAGATAAATCACATTTGCGTTTCTTTTATGTTAAGCTTTTTATCTTTGGCTTAGGTGTACAACGGAAGAGATACGTAAATTGCCAAGTTTAGACAGGTGTTACATCTCCTCTTCGAAGAAAAGCAAAAATGCACCAGTTCCGCCATCTTCCGTGCCTGTTCAAACGCGCTGATTTGATTATGGCTGTATCTTTTTCGCGTGATGCGTCATTTAACTGAGCTAGTTAAATATATATAGGTGGTGTAATGAGTTAGTTCCCCTTCAGGGTTGAGTGGTCAGACGGAAGTCGCACTCGTGAAAGCCAAACAAGCCAAACATAAACAGTAACAGAAGAAGGGGATTATATGCTGAGATGATCGTGAGTGCAGTGAGTTAGTTAATTAGTGACTCTAAGATTATTGTATACTAGTGGCCGCCAGCGATTTCTTTCGCGTGGGTTAGTTATGCTCCGCTCCTATCCTACCCTATTCTGACCTAGCCTAAAGCCTTCGTGGATTAATAGGCTATCCAACGCAAAAATAATTATTTAAATTGGTCCAGTAGTTCCTGTGATTAGCGCGTTCAAACAAACAAACTCTTCAGCTTTATATATAAGTATGGATTGCGGATGGAAAATCATCAAATAACCTCTCCCGCTTTGGGCGAAACGGAAGGGCGTGTCAGACTTTTACTGAATAAACCCACCTGTGTTTCTTCACTTGCCTGTGCGCCAGAGGTCATGGTATCTCTCTCGTTTCCTGGCAAAGTAACTCTGCGCTCAGCTTACTACTTTGTTGGGGGGCCGCGTTTGTTTCACACGTACTGTGACTAGTTTATAATATGAAACTTTTTTTTAAACCATGTTTTTTTATTAGGTGTACAAATAAGTTTTCACCGTTTCTTGAACATGCAGAAGAGCATTATCGTGTAGCTATTTTGTCATGTCTGGAGTAGTAAAAAAATACCGCAGTGTCTCAAGACAAAAGTCTTCGACCAGTGTGTGTTGCCAGTGATGACTTATGGAATTGAGACGTGGTCGCTAACAATGGGCCTTATAAGAAGGTCAAAGTCACTCAAAGGGCAATGGAGAGGGCTATGATTGGGGTTTCACTGCGCGATCAAATCAGGAATAAGGAGATCCGCAGAAGAACGAGAGTAACCGACATAGCCCGAAGAATTGCAACACTAAGGTGGCAGTGGGCTGGACACATTGCCCGTAGGACCGATGCCAGATGGGGCCGACGGGTTCTCGAGTGGCGTCCACACACCGGAAGACGTAGCATGGGTAGGCCCCGCGACAAGGTGGACCGACGACCTGGTGAAGGTCGCGGGAAACCGCTGGATGCGGGAGGCGCAGGACCGGTCGTCGTGGAGAACCTTGGGGGAGGCCAAAATGATGATGATGATGGAGTGCTAATGGGCGCTTTTTTCCTATTCCTTCTAACTTCCTCCAATAATGTTTCCAATTCCGTGTCTGTGTACGATCTCGGCCTTCCAGTAAGTTCTTTGTTTTCCACATCAAAGTCACAGTTTCTAAACTTTTGAAACTGCTCACGACAACTTTTCTCGCTTATAGCAGCTTCACCATACGCTTCTACAAGCAATCGATGGGCTTTAACCTGCAGATTCCCTAAAATTAAAAAAGTAAATCAAAACTTCCCTCAAATGACGCTTATTTGGCACAAAACTTGACATTTTTGCACAAAAAGAAATATGTTTGTGATACTGATACAGAGTCACTAATACATAAAGTGTATGTTTTTACCAGATGTCCGAACTTACGGTATCACGTTTTACATTTGACAATTTCAACGTAACCTCTTAGGGAGGACATCTTTTGTAGGTCTGAAGTAAACTTATAATGGTAATATAATTATTTACTAAGTCGATAATAACGACATTTTTCTCCGATCGTCATCGTCTTCCAAGCAGAGCGAGCTTTGGTCCTGATTGTCTTTAGTGGTTCTTTGACTGTCGTTGTAGTTAGTCAGAAGCCCGAAAATCTGACAATCAAGACTGGTTGTCAGATTTTGTTTTTCTTCTTTCTGGACCAAGGGCATGACGTTAGAGTTACCCCATTGGCTGGGTTGTGGAAGTCAGATAGATTGTCTCTCCACGTCAAATAATGGCATTTAACTTGGAATCTAACGCTGACATAGTTGGGAAAATGCTAGGCTCTTCTCGTTAGTAGGCCATAACATCGACTGCCGGCAGAAGTTACCACCCACCAGACAAAGTCTTGCCGCCAAGCGATTCGTCGTATTCGCGTATGACGTCTGGAGAAGCCGTACGGAGGACGGGTCTGAGCAGTTGTGTTGCTATATGTGCCGGGAACAATGCGCCAAATGTTGTTGTGTCGGCAGTTTGGTCGTGGACTATCTCCATATCAATCTCCCTTTGGCGCAGCTTCGTTGGTCATGTTGTTGGGTTTAACATTGCATCACCTCGCTCAACTGCCGTCTTTCTTCCTATTCCCTCAGTTTTTTTGAGTGAATAGGCTCTTAATAAACTAGTGCGCTTTATCATCAACAATTGTTCACTGTTTACAATACTATTGTCAAGCAATAGTTTACAAATGTATGAAAAAGAAGAATCTTGTTCATTAAACTCCATAGCACTTAAACACCCCACTTTCTTTCAGTACAACATATGAAAAACGCTATCAATTTCACAAAAACGATCAGATTTAGTCTGACTTTAATCTTAAACACCGGAATCCCGTAGTTTTCATATTTCATGCTGCCCGGTAGTCTTGTCGGCGCATCCGGTGCCTCCCGGGACCATCGTCAGTCCCGGTTTCTATATTATGTAAGGTTATGGTGAAGTCTCGGTGGGAGCGGGAAGCGAGAAAGAACAAGATGGAATTTTAATCATAAGGTAAATCATTATTTTTATCCATTTGCATAATTACAGAATTAATTAAAAAGCCATTATATCTCGCTTGGATGCACGATCATTATCATCATCTCAGCGTTAGTCCCAGTCGTATCCGAAGCTTTTTCAGCTTTGGAGTCTGCGGTCCGGTTTACCACTACTACTAACTGCTGATTTTGGCTAAACTTCGATATTTTCCCTGAAGCGACTGCCGTTTGACCTCCACAACCCGAAGGCGATATCGAAGCATTGCAGTTAGACCAATTGTTAGACTTTTGAGGGCTCCAACAAACCGTAACGGCTGCCATTAGATGTTCGTATGGCAACCGGGACGAACGGCTTAACGTGCTTTCCGGGGCACGACCAGACCAATGAAAATATTAATATTCATGCATACAAATAATTACACTGCCCGGGGATCGACGCCTCCTTACCCAGCGGACGTATGCGCTACCGCTACGCCACGGAGGCTTGGATCCACGATTTGCGTCATAAATGTGTTGATTTTTGACTTCAAATGAAGTTATTTTACATCCACGAAATCGCACTGGTATCATAATGAGGAAAGGTTCAACATGAACCTTTTTTATCGTTCCATGGCTGTGCACAGGTCTCTCCTCTCATACAGAGAAGGATTGAGCGTAATCACCACTATAAAATCCAGATTTAATCAGAATGTTTTCCTTCATCTTTTAATTAATCATCGTTGTCTAAGATATATTTAGAATGGAGGAGAAAAGGTTATTAAAGTAAATTAAATTTAGTATATTTCAATTACTAAGACTCATACAAACAGATGCATAAAGGGTATATACACGAAAACGAAAACACTCAAACACAGACAATAATTTATCACGTCAGCAATATGTCTGCCGCAGCATTGCTAGATATAATGGCAATGCAGTCTGTAGGCTATCATCACAAAGACGGAGTTGGCGCTGCCCCGCACTCTGTGCACCAGAATCTTCGTTCCTATTCACTCAGTCTGTTAGAGTTGCAAGCAGTGATGCAATCGTTGACGGTAAAGTGCGCTAGTTTATTAACAGCCTATTTACTCAAAAAAACTGAGTGAATAGGAAAGGAAACGGCTGTTGAGCAAGGTGGTACAATGTTACACCCCACAACAGGATCAACGATACTGCGCCAGAAGGAGAGTGATCTGGAGATCGTCCACGACCAAACTCCCGAAACAACAAGATTTGTCACACATCGCAACAGAACTGCTCAGACCCGTCCTCCGTACGGCTTCACCAGACATCATCGAACACGACGAATAGCTTGGCGGTAAAACTTTGTCTGGTGAGTGGTAAGTTCTGCTGCAGCTGAGAATCTAAGTACAAAATTTCAAAAAGATATCATGAAAAATTACAAAGGTATTATATGCGTATTATCTTACCTGGTTGTCCCAGCAAAAATATGGTCAACGCACCGCTCGCCTGCTCGCGCCTGCAGCGGCGTCATCTTGCGTTTATTGATCATAGTTTCTGTTTGCTTGTTTTTAATTTTACATCACACTTGCAGGTTTTGTATTGTTGTAACGGTCAAGTGTAAATAATAAAAAAAGTAAGACTCGCATGTTTTATTTATTTATTTATTTTATTTTTAATAATTATAAACTAGCGCTTGACCGCAATCCCGCCTGATGGTAAGCAGTGATGCGATCGTTGATGGTAAAGCGCGCTAGTTTAGTAAGTTACGGAGTGGGGGCTAATTACGGCGTGACGTCATGCGACATTTCAAATCAATATATCTTCCTAAGCATTTGAATGAAAGAAAAAATTAAAAATACGTGTTCAATATTTTTTGTCAATCTATCTGAACATTAATTTATTTTTAGGGTACAACCCAATTCAGCCGTAAGTGGTAAAATAAAATATTGAACTCATGCACAGAGTTGGGCTGCTCCGCTGTGCGCACGCCCCTAGTACCACTATGATCTGTCGTGAACTGTGGTGTGCGATCGGTAACCACACTGCAACAATTTCTGAATGTATTTGGGAAAAAATATAAAATAGTCTAAAAATGGTTGAAATCGATGCAGTTGCTTATTCTGAACAAACTATATTCAGGTTTTGTATAAATAAAAATTAACGTTGTATATGTTTTATCATTAAACCGCTAACTAACGCACTTCGCCCAACCATTCCGCTATCTTAGTAAGAGCATATTAATGACTCACTACAGGGAAATCTCTGCCGGTATCATAACTTCGTAAATGATCACCAAATCTATCGGGGTGCTGCTGGGAACCGATCATGGGAGAGTTTATCAAGCTATATCCAATACTTCATCGATGAGGTGGACCGACTAAATCAAGTCGGCAGTGGGGGACCTGTTAATGAATGCTCCAGACTGTCGTCCAACAGACATAGTTGGAGAGAGATCGTGCGGATGTGACATCAACGTCTCGAATTCAGTCATAGCGACCACGACCTTTCTGCCAAGAGCGAAACGACGAAGAAGAAACCACCACGGATCATGTAATTGATAAAAATAGTTTTTAATCACTTTCTAATTTAGCCGGTGGTCTTTATTTTTAAATAATGAATAACTGACGTCACGGTTTGCGCAATGGCTGAGCGACCGACTGATGCGCTGGGGTTTGAACCAGCGAACTTCAACTTGTAAGCTGCGCCCGATACCACTAGACCACCTCTGGTCTCATATTGTTTCTTGATGGTATGTATTTATGATACGAACTAAGCAGGTATTTACGTCGAAGCCTTATTAATTACCACAGAGCTTACATTTGAAATTGATATCTCTACAAACATCATTACATTTCTGTTCCCATTGTTTGTATACACGACTGTGTTTCATTTCGTGTTTAAAGGTCTTGGGGTTTATTTACGAATTAAATGATCTTGGAGAAACTGCTTTTGACATTCGTAACAGTGGGTAAGCAGGTCACAGGATTTTTATAGATAAATACTAAATAAACTAACTTTTACAAAACTGTCGGTGTTATTATAGTGTGTGGGACCTATGTTAGGGTGCTTATATAAAGAAACAGGTTTCCGGGACAGACAAATCTGTGCGGGTCAGTACCGACCGGTGCAGGGTTAACTTGCATAAAGAAACAGGTAAGTCTATCCTTATTGACAATCATGGGCTACACTTCGTCGGACGACGATTTTTTCCTTCTGGAAAATGTGTTTTTAAAATGTAGAAAGAAAGAACACTCAGCCTCTCTAACATTAACAGGAGAAGAAAACAATATGGATCATATTATCATTTATTTGAAAAAGACACAACATACAAGTTTTATGATTACACAAGACACATTTAACTACATAATATCTATATATATAAAAGAAAGTCGTGTTAGTTACATCATTTATAACTGAAGAACGGCTATACCGATTTGGCTGAAAATTGGTAAGGAGGTAGCTAAGAACTGGGAGAAGGACATAGGATACTTTCTATGCCGCTCCCCGTCGTTCCTGTGGGAATAAATGAGCTTCTTTGTTTCGACTTTTCCCACACTTTTATGTTACCCTGGTACCTTCCACGTCAAAAAAATATGCACAATAAACCTTCTTTCATGTATTATGATTATTTGATAATGATGAATGAATGAGGTTTATTGTTTCGACTTCTCCTACACTTTTGTGCTACCCTGGTACCTTCCACGTCAAAAAAATATGCACAATAAACCTTCTTTCATGTAATTATGATTATTTGATAATGATGAATGAATGACGTTTATTGTTTCGATTTCTCCTACAGTTTTGTGATACCCTGGTACTTTGCACGTCCACAAACTATGCACAATAAAACCTCTTTCGTGATTTGATAATGATGAATGAGCTTTTTTATTGTTTCGATTTCTCCTACACTTTTATGCTACCCTGGTACCTTCCACGTCAAAAAAATATGCACAATAAACCTTCTTTCATGTAATTATGATTATTTGATAATGATGAATGAATGACGTTTATTGTTTCGACTTCTCCTACAGTTTTGTGATACCCTGGTACTTTGCACGTCCACAAACTATGCACAATAAAACCTCTTTCGTGATTTGATAATGATGAATGAATGACGTTTATTGTTTCGACTTCTCCTACAGTTTTGATACCCTGGTACTTTGCACGTCCACAAACTATGCACAATAAAACCTCTTTCGTGATTTGATAATGATGAATGAGCTTTTTTATTGTTTCGATTTCTCCTACACTTTTATGCTACCCTGGTACCTTCCACGTCAAAAAAATATGCACAATAAACCTTCTTTCATGTAATTATGATTATTTGATAATGATGAATGAATGACGTTTATTGTTTCGACTTCTCCTACAGTTTTGTGATACCCTGGTACTTTGCACGTCCACAAACTATGCACAATAAAACCTCTTTCGTGATTTGATAATGATGAATGAATGAGGTTTATTGTTTCGACTTCTCCTAAACTTTTGTGCTACCCTGGTACCCTGCACCTCCACAAAGTAGAAAACACGTGTCCAGTATTTTTAAGTTAATAATATTATGTACAAATTTTCAAAAAGATATAATGAAAAACCACAAAGTTATAATAAATAAGCTTGCTACGAGTATTCTACTTGGTTGTCCCAACATAAATATGGTCAAAGATCCGCGCGCGAGCGAGCGCGGTGCGTTGACCTCTAGCGTCAGCTGTTGCGCGCGCACAATACTATGATGATGTATCGTAAGCTGCGTGACGCACTCGGTAACTACACTGTAACAATTTCTAAATGTATTTGGGACAAAATATAACATGGTGTCAAAATTATTAGAATCGATTCAGTTGCTTATTCACTATCTATATATATAAAAGAAAGTCGTGTTAGTTACTCCACTTATAACTCAAGAACGGCTCCATCGATTTGGCTGAAAATTGGTAGGGGGGTAGCTAAAAACTAGGAAAAGGACATAGGATACCTTTTATCCCGTTCCCGTCGATCCCATGAGAATGAATTAGATTCGACTTTTCCTACACTTTTGTGCTACCCTGGTACCTTGCACGTCCACAAACTATGCACAATAAAACTTCTTTCATGTATTATGATGATTTGTGATAATGATGAATGAATGAGGTTTATTGTTTCGACTTCTCCTACAGTTTTGTGTTACCCTGGTACCTTGCACCTCCACAAAGTAGGAAACACGTGTCCAGTATTTTTTAAGTTAATAATGTACAAAATTTCAAAAGATATAATGAAAAACCACAAAGTTATAATAAGCTTGCTACGTGTATTCGTACTTCGTTGTCCCAACATAAATATGGTCAAAGATCCGCGGACGAGCAAGCGCGGTGCATTGACCTCTAGCGTCAGCTGTTGCGCGCGCACAATACAATGATGATGTATCGTAAGCTGCGTGACGCACTCGGTAACTACACTGTAACAATTTCTAAATGTATTTGGGACAAAATATAACATGGTGTAAAAATTATTGGAATCGATTCAGTTGCTTATTCACTATTTATATATAACTCAAGAACGGCTGAACCGATTTAGCTGAATATTGGTGGGAGGTAGTTAAGAACCCGTCCCCGTCGTTCCCGTGTGACGTGACATAAGACATGGTCCAACTCATTAAAAATGTAAGTCAGCAATTCATATACCAAAAATGGTATAACAAAAAGCAAATGACAGCTGAGCATATTTAAAAAAAAAACGTCTAACCGGTTGAAGCAATCGTTTAAAGCAAAGAATATAAATACTCTCTGCTGGTTTAAAGTTTCTAATAAAAAACCACAAAGCCAACTTCAACTTCAAAATTTCTAATATTGTATTGCTGTGCCATTTATCATCAATAAAAATATCATGCCGTGACCAAGACCATCAAATCTTTCTCGACAAAGCGGTAATGCAAGAGTAAATCGAAACATTCTGAATGAAAGCACTGAAGAAGAGCAAGAAATTGCACGTGCAGAGCGCCGCCTTACTATGACTCGACTTCGTGCTTCTCACTCACAAGAACAAAGGGAGGCGGCAGTCCGTGAAACTGTTCCGTTGACAATGCGAAATCGGCGAACAAACCTCAGAGATCATCATCATCATCATCAATCTTTTTATCGTCCCACTGCTGGAGACAGGTCTCCTCTCATGCAGAGAAGGATTGAGTGTAATCACCACGCTTGCTCAATGCGGGGTGGCGATTTCAGACTTATAAAGTCCAGGTTTCCTCAAGATTTTTTCCTTCACGTTCAGTCATTGGTGTCCTAGATATTATACTTAGAGAGTACATATCACTTTAGAAAAGTTACATCGATACTTGCCTGACCTGGAATCGAACCCGCGCAATCATACAAGAGAGGCTGGTGTTTTAACCACTAGGCCACCACGACATCTCAGAGATCAATAGCTAGATAATTTACGAAGCACAAGTAGAAATTCATTTCTTTCACAAGGTGCTACACTAAATAAATGACAAATAAAAAAATCATGGAATACTTTTTTTTTTTATTTACAGTGTTCCTAATTTAAAAAGTAAAAAATGTGATCATGTGATATTTATTGCCTTTAAGGCGGAACAAAGTTCGCCGGGTCAGCTAGTATTACATAAAATCGAACATCGTTTAATTAAGAGATGGTGTAACTGGCATGTTCAACCCATTTCACACGAAGAAGGACTACTAGTCACCATAAGGTAAGCACATAATTTATTTTCATTACTTTTTACTTTTTATATGGTCGTATTAGTCAGAGGTTTTTTTAATTTTTGATTTATTTATTTGTTTCATACAAATATACAGCTTTTCCACTTTCAACACGCCTGCCTGCGACGTGGAAGCCCCGGGTTCGATCCCCGGCCAGGTCATGATGGAAAACGATCTTTTCCTGATTGGCCTGGGTCTTGGATGTTTATCTATATATGTATCTATTATAAATATAGTATCGTTGAGTTAGTATCCCATAACACGAGTCTCAAACTTACTTTGGGGCTAGCTCAATCTGTGTGATTTGTCTATAGATATCTAAATATATATATATATATATATATATATATACTCCTGTGCCCACTCCTGTCCCTGTCCTCGCTCAACTGCCGTCTTCCTTCCTATTCGCTCAGTATTTCTGAGTGAATAGGCTCTTAATAAACTAGCGCGCTTTACCATCAACGATCGCATCACTGCTTACCATCAGGCGAGATTGCGGTCAAGCGCTAGTTTATAATTATAAAAAAAGCACCTTAAACTTAGCGGTACCGCCACCCGCAAGTATCATACGACCGCGCGCGCGACTCATACTAAGGTATAGTATGGCGTCTCATAGTTGACCTTGAGAGGTCGTGACTACTTAACCGGACTATCCTGTGGCTGCCTTAAATGAATTTAAAGCCTCCAGCCAGGGCAACTAAAAACTAAGCGACTACACGCTAAGGGCACCCCCTGTGGGGTATGAACCTCGGCTTAGGGTGTCGCTGGAGAGGACAGCAAGGGACGGCTGGATTAAAGGTTTTTAGTGGTTTGATGATCGCGGCGCTTCCTAACAAGAACCGCCGAAACAAACTCAGAGGTCATAGTCGGGAATTTATATTTACTGGCTCAGCTGCGGCGCGGGCTGGCCTTCATCGGGCAAGGGTTGACCCCACGGGGGTATATTTTTTTGTGTTATTTGGGGAATTCTAAACGCTTACGCTTTTTCATATACAAAGTTTAAAAAATACGAATGAGTTTTAATTATTTTCATTCGATTTTAATTAGGAGTTCGTGATTAAATACTAATTAATAGCCGCGAGTGTCGACTTTCAAGGTTAAGCAACGCTTGCCGAGGTCAGACATAAGATGGGTGACCATCCAATACACAGACGTCTCCGTGCCTCGGAACGAACTTTTAGCCATGGTCCCGGCTTTAATTAATAGGTTCCACTTATTCTTTGAGATGCAAAATTCGAAAAAACAGCTATATAAAAATAGGGCATCAAAAATTCGCCCGCTTTGCCATTCGTGTATTTATAATCTAATTACCATTTTGCCTCTTCAAACATTCTTAAATAAACTATTACTTCATTTAAAATAACCAGAAAGCATCCTTTGACTCAAAGACGCGGCGTATTCGCGGGAGAGTCATTAAAACTGTACACGAAGAGAATCTTGCCCAATTATAGTAACCTTAGTTAGCTGAGTTCTTCTGGTTGAGCTATGAAATGTATTTTATAAATTCTATATTATTCTTACTTCTGGCATCCGAGTGCACAAAATTGCTGCAAGAAGGTTACGTAGAAACTTTTACCATACTCTGGCTGAGCAGCAGATATACAACATGCACATTAATTAACGCACATCCTAAAATAGTTTGTTCAGAATCGTTTACCGAATTGGTTTATATCATTTTTAATATAGGTATTTTTTTCCGAAATTAATTAAAAGTACGGAAATTATTGTCATATTAACCCTGTTGTTTGGTTGCCCAGCATTGGGAACATCAGATTGATTACACGGCTCATTCCAATAGTAGAGAGTAAGATCCAACACAATTACGTCTGTGGAGGAGAGAGTAAATTTCTTTCATTCTCCATAGAAAAGGGTTCGACTAGACAGGTGTTATGTCTGGCGGGCACTTGCCCAATGGTTGAAATCGGGAAATTTTATGTATGCTAATTGCACGGTAAACTCTGATTGCCAGATGCAGAATTCGTGTGACATCAGTATGACGCGTTGTTCCTTTGTGGCGTTATAGCAGATACCGCTACGTATAAATTAAATTCTTCCTTACAATTCCACCAGCTAAAATGGTGTCAATTCTCTGTATTTGCAGTTTGTACAAACTAGTATTTGAAACGTGCTTTCAGCTTCAAAACTAGGACAATACTTGAAGCTACGATTGTTACCTTGGTTTGAGCTAGCTTCACTTTATTCTTATTAAATGCAGGATACCTTGCACTAACTTTGTAGTTATTGCACTGGCGTCCAAAAGCTGAAAGTTATTCTGGATAGAGGAAGATATTTCGCAATAATATTTATGACTGAGTGCCGAGGCTCCATTTTAGTAATAAACAAAACAAATACAAGAGAGTTTACCTCAGGATTTATAGTTTATTTTATTAAACACACAAAGGTACTATATAAATAACAGTTAATATGATATTTTGGGAACATATACAGCAGATATGACAGCCTCTGTGGCGTAGCGGTAGCGAACGCGGCCGCTGCACAAGGAGGCGCAGGTTTGATCCCCGCGTAGTGCAAATATTTGTATGCATGAATGTGAAAATTTGTTCTGGTCTGGTCGTGCCTCGGAAAGCGCTTTAAGCCGTTTGTCCCGGTTGCCATACGAACATCTAATGGCAGTCGTTACGGGTTGTTGGAGACCTCAAAAGTCAACAATTGGTTTAACTGCAATGCTTCGATATCTCCTTCGGGTTGTGGGGGGCAGACGGTGGTCGCTTCATGGAAAATATCGAAGTTTAGCCAAATCAGCAGTTTTTTTTTTTTAATAATTATAAACTAGCACTTGACGGCATTCCCGCCTGATGGTAAGCAGTGATGCGATCGTTGATGGTAAAGCGCGCTAGTTTATTAAGAGCCTATTCACTCAGAAAAACTGAGCGAATAGGAAGGAAGACGGCAGTTGAGCGAGGTGATGCAATGTTAAACCCAACAACACGACCAACGATGCTGCGCCAAAGGGAGATTGATCTGAAGACCCTCCACGACCAAACTCCCAACACAACAACATTAGGCGCATCGTACCCGGCACACATCGCAAAACAACTGCTCAGACCCGTCCTCCGAACGGCTTCACCAGACATCATGCCGGAACACGACAAATCGCTTGGCTGCAAGGCTTTGTGCAAGTTTGACTGGTAAAGCGGACCCAAGACTCCAAAGCTTCGCTTGCGACTGGGGTTAACGCTGAGATGATGATGATGATGACCTAGTGCAGACGACAGCACATCAAGCTACTACAATCTATCAGATTTCTTTATTAAATTTTCAACATTATCTCTAAAGCGTTAAGGCTCAAGATTAATCGGGAATATTTGACAGTTTCGGGTAGCTTGACTTGTTGTCGTCCGTTTATCGTAACTCAGCCTACAAACGGACATAGTAAGGGCGACCAACAGTTATTTTTTTAAATAAAAATCTTACTCCAAAAGACAGTTAAATTTTAACTGCCTTTTTTTAATTAAAACACAATTATTTGACTTGACTTTTTTTTATTTGTCTATTTCCACCTCGTAAACTTTTATGTGAAATAAATTACTTTCAAAGAATTTTGTGTCTTTACAGCAATGATTTTAATTGTTCCGTCATAAGTCATAACTTTAACGATCAGTGAGGCCTCTGCCTCGAATCTTGCGGGCAGCGGGGCGGCGGCGGCGGCGGCGAGTGAGCGGCAGGATCTTATGCGTAAAATCAAACGGACCGGTTCCCGAAAACAGCGGGGCGGTGGCGGGCAGCGAGCGGGCAGATCACGCGTCACTATAGCCGCGTAATGTTGAGTTCATGATTGTGTCGACGAGATATTCGTTTTTATTCGCGAAAGAAATGTCTAAACAATGGCGGCAACATCTCATTGATTCAAATTTATTCCTAACGCTTGATCACAGCTTGACTTAAAATATACCGCTCGCTGCCCGCCCGCTGCACGCAAGATTCGAGGCAGAGGCCCGAGGGTCTCACGGGATCATATTTTTAATCTGCTCTTGGAAGTTGCCACTTCATTTTATGACGACATATCGAGCTGACTTTTAAGGAGGGTTTGTGATTTAAAAGCTATCTTATTTTGCTCAGTGCGAGGTTGAATTCCGATGTATTAGGAAGAAAGACAGTTGCTAGCTGGAAAAACTAATAACTCTTTGCTCAACCCGGATGTCGAATCCAGAATCTCACGGTGATCACAGATACTATTCTTATTGAAATTGGTTTTTCATAGATATATTTTTGAAGAAGTCAGCGACGTCCAAGCGATAGGTTCGTCAACATCTTGGTGTGATGGTAAGGGCTCCATTTTGTAGATGGTGTTTTGAATAAAAGCACGAAGTGTAAATATTAATATAAATCTTGGTGATAACATTTTAAATAGTCAAACCGACAATTTCGCCTGGAGAAGTGCCCTGGTCCGCGTCTCAATCCGAAGTGACTATTTGAAAATTCCCACGTACCCACTTTCCAAAACGACTCTGTCCACGTGCCGCTATTACAAAGTAACGTCACAGCGTTTGTCCTACTACTAATAAATAAATCAAATGAGCAACCTCCATTAAAATGATAACGACTATCCACGACATGTTCTATTTTGATATCACAATTGATTTCGAAACCCTTTCTTTTAATGGGAAACATCAAATTACCTCTCTCAGACTTTTACTTATGATTAAAACCAGTCCGTGTAAGGAACACGGGTGGGTTTAAGTCAGTTTTAGTCTTGTAGGACCACCCGCGGCTCTGGCAGGCATCGGTCCTTGTGGGCCCCGACACTCTTAAAAACCACGAAAACTATCAGTAGACACTATCTATGAGAGAGAGAGAGCGAGAGAAACCGTCGCATCGCTTTTTCGTAACATTCTACAAGCCGCATTTAAAAACTTGTTTCCAAAAATAGCTTGCCAGCAATCTAGCCCGATGGTAAAACCCGCTAGTATATTAGGAGCCTATTCACTCTAGCCTTGAAGGCACTTAAATTGTAATCCGACGGAAAGACCGCCGCTGGCAAATTGTTACGGTCTCTTGATATACGCGATATAAAAAATGAGGCGAAATACTTTGTTCGGTTCGTAGTGGTGTCAACAACGTAAGGGTGGATACTCACTGTACGACGGGTCGTCCGATGATGGAACGGAGATGGAGCATTTAAGTCATGCAATTCAGGCGCACACTCGCCAAAATGAACCTATAGGACACCCGCAGGCTAGCTACTCTTTTTTTTTTTTTTTTTTTTTTTTTTTATTAAAGTATAAACCAGCGCTTGACCGCAATCCTGCCTGATGGTAAGCAGTGACGCAATCGCCGATAGTAAAGCGCACTAGTTTATTAAGAGCCTATTCACTCTAGCCTTGAAGACACTCAAATTGTAGTCCGACGGAAACACCGCCGCCGGCAGATTGTTCCAGTCCCTCGATGTACGCGGTATAAAGGAGGAGGCGAAACGCTTCGTCCGGATCGTAGAGGTGTTAACAACATAAGGGTGGAAACTCGCCGTACGACGGGTCGTCCGATGGTGGAACGGAGATGGGGGAATTAAATCGTGCAATTCCCTCGCACACTCCCCAGAATGTATCCTATAGAACACCGAAAGGCTGGCTACTCTACGCCTGTGCTCTAGGCTTTGGAGACCAATTCGAGTTAAATCAGGGTCACCAATCAGCCTCTTCGCACGCCTCTCCACTGAATCCAAAGTGGCCAGGTGACACTTAGCAGCACCAGCCCAAATGTGGCTGCAGTACTCCACACACGAACGGACCTGTGCTTTGTACAACATTAGAAGCTGCCCTGGTGTGAAGTACTGCCGGACCTTCGCGATTACACCAAGTTTTCTGGCAGCCACCTTGGCCTTGGACTCAATGAACCGCCCAAAGTTTAGGTTCGAGGAAATCTCAATACCCAAAAGCTGAAGGCGGTCGGTACACTCCAAGGATACATTCCGAAAAGTAGGAGCCAAGGTGAACGGGCTCCTTTTGGCGGTGAAAAGACACGCCTGCGTTTTGGCGGCATTGAATGCTACAAGATTGGCATTGCCCCATTCGGAGACTGCCTGAAGTGCAACACTCGTTCGCTCTACCATGGCCTCTCTTTCGGACCGGATTGATTCCCCACTAGCCCGAGCATCCGGCAGGTATCTCTCCACAACTGTGCTGTCATCTGCATACCCATAGATACCGGGCATCAGCAGATCGTTAATATGCTGCCTGTGCAGGCTTTGGAGACCTTTTTGAACAAATCTGGGTCGTCAAGTAGCCTCTTCGTATGCCTCTCCACCGAATCTAAGGTTGCCAGGTGGCATTTTGCAACGCCAAATGTGGCCGCAGTACCCCACACACGAACGGTCCTGCGCTTTGTATAACAATAGAAGCTGTCATTAACGCCAAGTTTGCTGGCAGCCACCTCGGCTTTGAACTCAATGAACCGCCCAAAGTTTACCTTTGAAATCTCAACTCTCAATAACTGAAGGCGGTCGGTGCACTCCAAGGATACATTCCGAAAAATAGGAGGAAGGAGAAGGAAATAGTTTATACGACAGCTAACTATATAAACATGCAGATATAGACATAATATCACCCAACAGTGACGGATAATCGACACAAACTTAACAAATAACCCTCTCATATTGTGAGTTATCACAGCCCAATCCTTTTTATACCCAGATCAGTCTGCTTTATGTGCACCATTAGGCAACCATTACGATTTTCCGAAGAGATAGTTGGCTATAGATATTCGAATACTACCATTAGGGCCAGTATTTTGTCCCTAATCGTTGGATGAATGAATAAACGTTATGCTCTCGGGAAATAGTTGCCTATTAAGC
Organism: Sesamia inferens; assembly: GCA_037179545.1. Lineage (NCBI taxonomy): Eukaryota > Metazoa > Arthropoda > Insecta > Lepidoptera > Noctuidae > Sesamia > Sesamia inferens. The sequence continues at coordinate 4,506,923 of CM073935.1, read as the reverse complement.
CTATTAAAAACAATGACGGAAAAAACAACACATGACACGACGTAATTCCTTTTAAAACGTTTTTCATAAACGGTCATTTTGGATATGTATGTATTTTATGGTCTTCGACCAGTGTGTAGTGCCAGTGATGACTTATGGAATTGAGACGCGGTCGCTAACAATGGGCCTTATAAGAAGGCTCAAAGTCACTTAAAGGGCAATGGAGAGGGCTATGCTTGAGGTTTCACTGCGCGATTGAATCAGGAACGAGGAGATCCGCAGAAGAACGAGAGTAGCCGACATAGCCCGAAGAATTGCAACACTAAAGTGGCAGTGGGCTGGACACATTGCCTGTAGGACCGATGCCCGATGGGGCCGACGGGTTCTCGAGTGCCGACCACACACCGGAAGACGTAGTGTGGGTAGGCCCCCGACAAGGTGGACCGACGACCTGGTGAAGGTCGCGGGAAACCGCTGGATGCGGGAGGCGCAGGACCGGTCGTCGTGGAGAGCCTTGGGGGAGGCCTATGTCGAGCAGTGGACGTTTTTCGGCTGAAATGATGATGATGACGTATTTTATGTATTTTTATACATTGTATTCATAATATTGTATTCCCTTACGTTGTTAACACCACTACAATTCGGACGAAGCGTTTCGCCTTATCTTTTATACCGCGTACATCGAAGAACAATTTGCCAGCGGCGGTGTTTCCGTCGGACTACAATTTCAGTGTCTTCAAAGATAGAGTGAAAACGTTCTTAATAAACTAGTGTGCTTTACCATCGATGATTGCCTCACTACATACCATCAGGCGGGATTGCGGTAAAGTAGGTACTAGTTTTTTCTTTCTTTTTGATTCTAAAGTCTCCTGACTGAAGATAAATGTATTTATTCAAACTTGTATATACATACAAGAATATATGTAAATGCACGCAGGCTAACATAAATAAAAACTTTTTTTTTACAAAGGAACAACCGACTTCCAAAAAACACTACAAAGTGAAAAATAACTAATTTCGCAAGTCGGTAACTTTTTATATATTAGTTTTTGACTAAGTTTTTATTTTACACTTTTTACTTGTGAAAAGTACTGTTCAGCTGCATCCGGTTAGACTGGATGCTGACGCTAAAATACTTAATGAAAAAACATACAAACGCACTGGTTGCCCCTACGATTTTACAAAGTTCCCCATGATTTCTCTGGTCTTCCACCATCAAACCCTGATATCCTTATCATGGGACCACCTTGGAAATGTCTTTTTTCCAACATAAAAGCATATAATGTCGAATTGAACAACCTCCTCCTTTTTGAAGTCGGTTAAAAAATAAGATCAGACATTTTTGCCACCTAGTATGGCGTGAATATTATGAAGAGTATTGATTTTAATAAAAAACAAAACAAAAATAAATGTCAGCACAAGACATAGTAAATAACAATGCATCAAAAGCTATGTATGCCTATGTCCACCAGTGGACTCTGCTGAAATGATGTGTACTATTAAGTAAGTATATATAAATCATCATCATCATCATCTCAGCGCTAATCCCAGTCTCATCCTGTCTAACTGCTGATTTTGGCTAACCTTCTATATTTTCCGCGACTACCGTCTGACCTCCACAACCCGAAGGCGATATCGAAGCATTGTAGTTAGACCAATTGTTGGGCTTTTGAGGGCTCCAACAAACCGTAACGACTGCCCTTAGATGTTCGTATGGCAACCGGGACCAACGGCTTAACGTGCATTCCGAGGCACGACCAGACCAGTGCAAATATTCATATTCATACATACGAATATTTGCATTGCGCGTTGATCGAACCCGCGCCTCCTCGGAGGCCACTAAAAAACTAAACCTAATCAAAACTAAACCAAATCTTAGTACATTGAATCTTTTGTTTTCTATTTCCCCATCTATTTATCAACCTCGACAAGCGTTGCGTAACCTCGAAGATTGACACCTCCGGCTTTTAATATTTAGCCACGAGCATTCCAATAAGTTTAAAATCAAAAGATATAACAAAATATTTAAATTTTCTCTAAATGGCAATAAAATTTGCGTAAGCGTTTAGAATTCTCCAAATTACACAAAAAAATCGGTGTCGGAGGTTATTTATCATAGGTCTGCCAGTTTTGGGGCCGACAGAAGAATAAGTAAATTAGCCCAATGGAAGCCTAATTAGCTAAAAAACAGGTTGAATTATAACATGTTTTTTGTTGTGAATTAGAATTAATGTACGTTTCAGATGTTCTGTAATTTGGGATGAAGGCTGGTTTGTATCTCTGTGTCGGTAACTTTTTATATATTAGTTTTTGACTAAGTTTTTATTTTACACTTTTTACTTGTGAAAAGTACTGTTCAGCTGCATCCGGTTAGACTGGATGCTGACGCTAAAATACTTAATGAAAAAACATACAAACGCACTGGTTGCCCCTACGATTTTACAAAGTTCCCCATGATTTCTCTGGTCTTCCACCATCAAACCCTGATGTCCTTATCATGGGACCACCTTGGGAATGTCTTTTTTCCAACATAAAAGCATATAATGTCGAATTGAACAACCTCCTCCTTTTTGAAGTCGGTTAAAAAATAAGATCAGACATGTTTGCTACCTAGTATGGCGTGAATATTATGAAGAGTATTGATTTAATTTAAAAATTTCATGGTAAATATATTATTATAATGGATTTAGAAAACAAAAATAAATGTCAGCACAAGACATAGTAAATAACAATGTATCAAAATCTATGTATGCCTATGTCCACCAGTGGACTCTGCTGAAATGATGTGTACTATTAAGTAAGTATATATAAATCATCATCATCATCATCTCAGCGCTAATCCCAGTCTCATCCTGCCTAACTGCTGATTTTGGCTAACCTTCTATATTTTCCGCGACTACCGTCTGACCTCCACAACCCGAAGGCGATATCGAAGCATTGTAGTTAGACCAATTGTTGGGCTTTTGAGGGCTCCAACAACCCGTAACGACTGCCCTTAGATGTTCGTGTGGCAACCGGGACCAACGGCTTAACGTGCATTCCGAGGCACGACCAGACCAGTGCAAATATTCATATTCATACATACGAATATTTGCATTGCGCGTTGATCGAACCCGCGCCTCCTCGGAGGCCACTAAAAAACTAAACCTAAATAAAAATAAACCAAATCTAAGTACATTGAATCTTTTGTTTTCTATTTCCCCATCTATTTATCAACCTCGACAAGCGTTGCGTAACCTTGAAGATTGACACCTCCGGCTTTTAATATTTAGCCACGAGCAATCAAATAAGTTGAAAATCAAAAGATATAACAAAATATTTAAATTTTCTCTAAATGGCAATAAAATTTGCGTAAGCGTTTAGAATTCTCCAAATTACACAAAAAATTCGGTGTCGGAGGTTATTTATCATAGGTCTGCCAGTTTTGGGGCCGACAGAAGAATAAGTAAATTAGCCCAATGGAAGCCTAATTAACTAAAAAACAGGTTGAATTATAACATGTTTTTTGTTGTGAATTAGAATTAATGTACGTTTCAGATGTTCTGTAATTTGGGATGAAGGCTGGTTTGTATCTCTGTGGGTTTTAATTTAGGAATGTTTGAGAAGTTTGTATTTTTTTTTTTGTAAAAAAATTATTTTAAATAATTATTAACTAGTGCTTGACCGCAATCCCGCCTGATGGTAAGCAATGATACAATAGTTGATGGTAAAGAGCGCTAGTTTATTAAGAACCTATTCACTCAAAAAAACTGAGTGAATAGGAAGGAAGGCGGCAGTTGAGCGAGGTGATGCAATGTGAAACCCAACGACAGAGGGACAGAGGGAGATTGATCTTGGCGCATCACAATGCTCAGACCCGTCCTCCGTACGGCTTCACCAGACATCATGCCAGAACACGACGAATTGCTTGACGGTAAGACTTTGTCTGGTGGGTGGTAACTTCTGCCGGCAGCCGATGTTATGGACTACCACCGAGAAACTGTAAGTCAAACGGTCAAATTAAATGTAAAAGGTTTATTTCTTAGTGTATACAACTTTTGATATTTAGAAGTGGTTCTTAGAAAAATACATTAAATTGAAATGTACAGACGACCGCACATCAAGTTACCACAATCTTTCAATTTTCTTTTAAAAAAAATACATTTTATCAATATAGGAATAAGGTGCAAGATTGACTGGGAAAATTTTTGACAGCCTCCATGGCGTAGCGGTAGCGAACGCGGCCATTGCGCAAGGAGGCGCAGGTTCGAACCCCGCACAGTGCAAATATTTGTATGCATGAATATGAGTATTTGCACTGGTCTGGTCTTGCCTCGGAAAGCACGTTAACCCGTTGGTTCCGGTTGCCATCTAATGGCAGTCGTCACGGGTTGTTGGAGCCCTCAAAAGTCTAACAATTGGTCTAACTGCAATGCTTAGATATCGCCTTCGGGTTGTGGAGGTCAGACGGCAGTCGCTTCACGGAAAATATCAAAGTTTAGCCAAAATCAGCAGTTAGACTAGTAAAGCGGATCTCAGACTCCAAAGCTGAAAAGCTACGGATGCGACTGGGATTGACGCCGAGATGATGACGATGAAGATTGACTGGAAAAATTTGACAATTGCTGGTAGCTTGGCCTGCTAGCGTCTGTACACATTTATTTTGTTTAAATATTTCCTTAAAACCAGCATAATTAGCGATGTTTAAGATTGTTGAGTAGAAATCCCGCGGTTTCTGCCAAATAAGTTTTGATCCCGTGGGAATAATCGGATACAACCTACCTTATACAGAGTGGTGCTGACAATACGACAATAAATGAAAACACGAACAATGCTGGTTCATAGCAATAATCCTAAACCATAGAAAAAAACCTAGCATCAAAAATAAAATAAAATTCAAACAAACTAAATCGCATAAAATTGTAAACGGAGTAGAACATCCTTTAAAAATATTGGTTCACTGACCTTCGATCGGCGACAGAGACTGCAATCACGCCTGATGTTAAGCAGTGACGCGATCGTTGATCGTAAAGCGCACTAGTTTATTAAGAGCCTATTCACTCTAGCCTTGAAGACACTCAAATTGTAGTCCGACGAAAACACCACCAATGGCAAATTGTTCCAGTCCCTTGATGCACGCGGTATAAAGGAGGAGGCGAAACGCTTCGTCCGGATCGTAGTGGTGTTTACAACCTAAGGGTGGAAATTCGCCCTACGACGAGTTTGTAGTGTCGATGTTATTCCCAATCCTATTTTAACAAATATATATATCACTAGTGACCCGCCCCGACTTCGCACGGGTGCATGTATTATACATATCCTTCCTTACCTTATTAACCTTCCTCTTGAATCACTCTATCTCTTTAAAAAAATCGCATCAAAATCCGTTGCGTAGTTTTAAAGATTTAAGCATACATAGGAATATAGGGACAGAGAAAGCGACTTTGTTTTATACTATATAGCGGTCGCCTGCAGCAGGAAATGGTCAGCAAAATGATTCCCAAGTCAATTCATAGACACAGACACTAACGTCGACTACGCAGTCATTATCCGCAGTCTGCATAGATTGTCTTTCTTTATGAGGATATAAAATGAAAATATTTAAATGTAATTAATACTAAGTTTCCACATTCGCGAAATAAATTTCTTAAAGTTGGTGCGATGATTGATCGCATCGATAACTGGTCTGCATCCGATATAAAATATATTTGCAAGAATTATGGATTTTGGCCTGATGGTGGAAAAAAGCTACCAATGAGATGATACACATGTCCTTCAATTTTAAAAGTGGACATAAAATTACCTGCCCTAGATATTTTTTTTTTTTGCTCCAAAAGAAGTCATTTGAAAAAGACTATTGTATTTACGTATATTTGTTAAAAAAATGGTCAGTAGGCCTAGTATGAGTTTTCAATACGAAACTTGATCGTCGATATCGAGCGCGTTTGGCGCTCTCATTGGTTGAGAGTTCTTACGACCTTGAAGCGGGCCAATCGCTGAGTCAAACGCGCTCGATATCGACGATCCAGTTTCGTAATGAAAACCCATACTAAGCCTACAGATAAGAGTTTTTATTGGTTGTGGCGGCTCCTGAAGGTTAGAAAGACAAACTTTACCTGAAGCGCAGCACATAACATTAGGGTCGTCCGCCCATTTCTGTGCAGAACAGTTAGAGCAGATCTTAGTTATGACTCCGATTTGGACTGACGCTTGTGCATAATTAACCTGCGGATCATATCTGATAGCCAGTCTGTTGCCGTTTGCTATAATTCGATTTCGAACTCTATTTGTGGACTGCTGTCGCTCTGCCTGACTTCTAAGTCGCTGCGAACGCTCGACACTTGACTATCGTTCGCGTAAGTCAGAGGTCCTTACATTTTGTTCATGAAGACGCTGGAAACGCTCCAGCCTCGACTCTCGTGCACGTAACTCAAAGGTTCTCAGATTTTGTTGTGCAAGGCGTTGCGAACATTCGACACTCGACTCTCGTGTGCGTACCTGAGAGTTTCTCTGATTTTGTTCAGCAAGGCGTTGTGAACGTTCAGGTGAAGATTCTCCCATACGACTTATTCTTGCTGCCCGTGCTTGAGAACTATGTTTAGAAAGTTGAAACCTGGCTCTCTTAGGCATTTTTAATGTTTAAGAATATGATAATAGCGTGTAATATTCTAGCTCTGAAAAGGACTGTTGTTTAGCCCTGAAAAGAACTGTTGGTTAGCTCTGAAAAGAACTATTGGTTAGCCCTGTAAAGAACTTTTGATTAGCTCTGAGAAGAACTGTTGTTAGTTGTGTAGTTTTAACAACGAAATATAAAAAAAATCGCACGGAAATTATTAGACTTCGCGCACCACCGCTGCGTGGGGAGCCGACCTCGCGTTTGAGCCGCGCGGGGCCGCGCTTCCCGCACGCGTCGAAAGAAATCGTAATATATTAATTTCGCCAGAACTTCAAAACCAAAAGTCCAATTTTAATCATTCAACATAAACTGTACTTGGTGATAAAATAATTTATTTTGTTAAGGATTAATAGCATGAGTAAAATAAATGCGTGTAAATGTAGTCCAAAAAAATTCAAGAATTTAAATAAAATATATGGTTGTTTTGCCTCACTCGACATAGATATGTATAGTGTGTCGCAGATTTTTTTGTAGATATTTATAAGTTCTATAATTAATTAGAACATTTTATGTTTCTATCTTTTATAGTTAAGGCAGCGTACGCAAGATAAATAACTTTTCTGGTTAATTTTTTACACCTTGTGTTCAAAAAACCCAAATATTTTACGGAACGCTATTTTTTCCATAATAAAATTTAGCCTATGTTCCTCGTGGATAATGTAGCTTTCGAATGGTGAAAAAAATTTTGAAAATGGTCCAGTAGTTTTTGAGCCTATTCATTATAACCAAACAAACAAAGTTTTCCTCTTTATAATATAAGTGAAGATAAAGAAATAAAAATATAAATTAGAGTTATTCAAGTTATTATAAATTTAATCCAGTTGCTTGTTCCATCTCAAAATCTATCAGCTTGTTCCTAAGAATGCTTGGTCAGTATCAAGTCTAACCAAATACACAGCACTGCATACCTGACCACTGCATTACTGACTGATACTTAGTAAGACTGATGGTCAGACTTTTGAGCTTCTGATGGCCCGTAACGAGTGTCAAAGACTCCAGTGATGCTTTCTGTATACAAACGTATTCCGGCGTTTTCTTCGTGGATATCGCTTTTAGAGCAAATTTGTTTATACAATTTTACACCGCGATTATACGTGCCTCAGTCATTTGATTTTTTTCCGAAACTTTATTAATAAAAGAAATATGTAACTTCAAAATCCCGAAAAATAACCCATTTTTACCACGATGTTCAGACGAGTATTAGACAAGGGCTTTTGACAAAAAACAACCGACTTTCAAAAAACACTACAAAGTGAAGTGTATTTTGGAAGTCGGTTTTTTTTTTTTGGAATTAAAGTTTTTATTTTACACTTTTTACTTGTGAAAAGTACTGTTCAGCTGCATCCGGTTAGACTGGATGCTGACGCTAAAATACTTAATGAAAAAACATACAAACGCACTGGTTGCCCCTACGATTTTACAAAGTTCCCCATGATTTCTCTGGTCTTCCACCATCAAACCCTGATGTCCTTATCATGGGACCACCTTGGGAATGTCTTTTTTCCAACATAAAAGCATATAATGTCGAATTGAACAACCTCCTCCTTTTTGAAGTCGGTTAAAAAATAAGATCAGACATGTTTGCTACCTAGTATGGCGTGAATATTATGAAGAGTATTGATTTAATTTAAAAATTTCATGGTAAATATATTATTATAATGGATTTAGAAAACAAAAATAAATGTCAGCACAAGACATAGTAAATAACAATGTATCAAAATCTATGTATGCCTATGTCCACCAGTGGACTCTGCTGAAATGATGTGTACTATTAAGTAAGTATATATAAATCATCATCATCATCATCTCAGCGCTAATCCCAGTCTCATCCTGCCTAACTGCTGATTTTGGCTAACCTTCTATATTTTCCGCGACTACCGTCTGACCTCCACAACCCGAAGGCGATATCGAAGCATTGTAGTTAGACCAATTGTTGGGCTTTTGAGGGCTCCAACAACCCGTAACGACTGCCCTTAGATGTTCGTGTGGCAACCGGGACCAACGGCTTAACGTGCATTCCGAGGCACGACCAGACCAGTGCAAATATTCATATTCATACATACGAATATTTGCATTGCGCGTTGATCGAACCCGCGCCTCCTCGGAGGCCACTAAAAAACTAAACCTAAATAAAAATAAACCAAATCTAAGTACATTGAATCTTTTGTTTTCTATTTCCCCATCTATTTATCAACCTCGACAAGCGTTGCGTAACCTTGAAGATTGACACCTCCGGCTTTTAATATTTAGCCACGAGCAATCAAATAAGTTGAAAATCAAAAGATATAACAAAATATTTAAATTTTCTCTAAATGGCAATAAAATTTGCGTAAGCGTTTAGAATTCTCCAAATTACACAAAAAATTCGGTGTCGGAGGTTATTTATCATAGGTCTGCCAGTTTTGGGGCCGACAGAAGAATAAGTAAATTAGCCCAATGGAAGCCTAATTAACTAAAAAACAGGTTGAATTATAACATGTTTTTTGTTGTGAATTAGAATTAATGTACGTTTCAGATGTTCTGTAATTTGGGATGAAGGCTGGTTTGTATCTCTGTGGGTTTTAATTTAGGAATGTTTGAGAAGTTTGTATTTTTTTTTTTGTAAAAAAATTATTTTAAATAATTATTAACTAGTGCTTGACCGCAATCCCGCCTGATGGTAAGCAATGATACAATAGTTGATGGTAAAGAGCGCTAGTTTATTAAGAACCTATTCACTCAAAAAAACTGAGTGAATAGGAAGGAAGGCGGCAGTTGAGCGAGGTGATGCAATGTGAAACCCAACGACAGAGGGACAGAGGGAGATTGATCTTGGCGCATCACAATGCTCAGACCCGTCCTCCGTACGGCTTCACCAGACATCATGCCAGAACACGACGAATTGCTTGACGGTAAGACTTTGTCTGGTGGGTGGTAACTTCTGCCGGCAGCCGATGTTATGGACTACCACCGAGAAACTGTAAGTCAAACGGTCAAATTAAATGTAAAAGGTTTATTTCTTAGTGTATACAACTTTTGATATTTAGAAGTGGTTCTTAGAAAAATACATTAAATTGAAATGTACAGACGACCGCACATCAAGTTACCACAATCTTTCAATTTTCTTTTAAAAAAAATACATTTTATCAATATAGGAATAAGGTGCAAGATTGACTGGGAAAATTTTTGACAGCCTCCATGGCGTAGCGGTAGCGAACGCGGCCATTGCGCAAGGAGGCGCAGGTTCGAACCCCGCACAGTGCAAATATTTGTATGCATGAATATGAGTATTTGCACTGGTCTGGTCTTGCCTCGGAAAGCACGTTAACCCGTTGGTTCCGGTTGCCATCTAATGGCAGTCGTCACGGGTTGTTGGAGCCCTCAAAAGTCTAACAATTGGTCTAACTGCAATGCTTAGATATCGCCTTCGGGTTGTGGAGGTCAGACGGCAGTCGCTTCACGGAAAATATCAAAGTTTAGCCAAAATCAGCAGTTAGACTAGTAAAGCGGATCTCAGACTCCAAAGCTGAAAAGCTACGGATGCGACTGGGATTGACGCCGAGATGATGACGATGAAGATTGACTGGAAAAATTTGACAATTGCTGGTAGCTTGGCCTGCTAGCGTCTGTACACATTTATTTTGTTTAAATATTTCCTTAAAACCAGCATAATTAGCGATGTTTAAGATTGTTGAGTAGAAATCCCGCGGTTTCTGCCAAATAAGTTTTGATCCCGTGGGAATAATCGGATACAACCTACCTTATACAGAGTGGTGCTGACAATACGACAATAAATGAAAACACGAACAATGCTGGTTCATAGCAATAATCCTAAACCATAGAAAAAAACCTAGCATCAAAAATAAAATAAAATTCAAACAAACTAAATCGCATAAAATTGTAAACGGAGTAGAACATCCTTTAAAAATATTGGTTCACTGACCTTCGATCGGCGACAGAGACTGCAATCACGCCTGATGTTAAGCAGTGACGCGATCGTTGATCGTAAAGCGCACTAGTTTATTAAGAGCCTATTCACTCTAGCCTTGAAGACACTCAAATTGTAGTCCGACGAAAACACCACCAATGGCAAATTGTTCCAGTCCCTTGATGCACGCGGTATAAAGGAGGAGGCGAAACGCTTCGTCCGGATCGTAGTGGTGTTTACAACCTAAGGGTGGAAATTCGCCCTACGACGAGTTTGTAGTGTCGATGTTATTCCCAATCCTATTTTAACAAATATATATATCACTAGTGACCCGCCCCGACTTCGCACGGGTGCATGTATTATACATATCCTTCCTTACCTTATTAACCTTCCTCTTGAATCACTCTATCTCTTTAAAAAAATCGCATCAAAATCCGTTGCGTAGTTTTAAAGATTTAAGCATACATAGGAATATAGGGACAGAGAAAGCGACTTTGTTTTATACTATATAGCGGTCGCCTGCAGCAGGAAATGGTCAGCAAAATGATTCCCAAGTCAATTCATAGACACAGACACTAACGTCGACTACGCAGTCATTATCCGCAGTCTGCATAGATTGTCTTTCTTTATGAGGATATAAAATGAAAATATTTAAATGTAATTAATACTAAGTTTCCACATTCGCGAAATAAATTTCTTAAAGTTGGTGCGATGATTGATCGCATCGATAACTGGTCTGCATCCGATATAAAATATATTTGCAAGAATTATGGATTTTGGCCTGATGGTGGAAAAAAGCTACCAATGAGATGATACACATGTCCTTCAATTTTAAAAGTGGACATAAAATTACCTGCCCTAGATATTTTTTTTTTTTGCTCCAAAAGAAGTCATTTGAAAAAGACTATTGTATTTACGTATATTTGTTAAAAAAATGGTCAGTAGGCCTAGTATGAGTTTTCAATACGAAACTTGATCGTCGATATCGAGCGCGTTTGGCGCTCTCATTGGTTGAGAGTTCTTACGACCTTGAAGCGGGCCAATCGCTGAGTCAAACGCGCTCGATATCGACGATCCAGTTTCGTAATGAAAACCCATACTAAGCCTACAGATAAGAGTTTTTATTGGTTGTGGCGGCTCCTGAAGGTTAGAAAGACAAACTTTACCTGAAGCGCAGCACATAACATTAGGGTCGTCCGCCCATTTCTGTGCAGAACAGTTAGAGCAGATCTTAGTTATGACTCCGATTTGGACTGACGCTTGTGCATAATTAACCTGCGGATCATATCTGATAGCCAGTCTGTTGCCGTTTGCTATAATTCGATTTCGAACTCTATTTGTGGACTGCTGTCGCTCTGCCTGACTTCTAAGTCGCTGCGAACGCTCGACACTTGACTATCGTTCGCGTAAGTCAGAGGTCCTTACATTTTGTTCATGAAGACGCTGGAAACGCTCCAGCCTCGACTCTCGTGCACGTAACTCAAAGGTTCTCAGATTTTGTTGTGCAAGGCGTTGCGAACATTCGACACTCGACTCTCGTGTGCGTACCTGAGAGTTTCTCTGATTTTGTTCAGCAAGGCGTTGTGAACGTTCAGGTGAAGATTCTCCCATACGACTTATTCTTGCTGCCCGTGCTTGAGAACTATGTTTAGAAAGTTGAAACCTGGCTCTCTTAGGCATTTTTAATGTTTAAGAATATGATAATAGCGTGTAATATTCTAGCTCTGAAAAGGACTGTTGTTTAGCCCTGAAAAGAACTGTTGGTTAGCTCTGAAAAGAACTATTGGTTAGCCCTGTAAAGAACTTTTGATTAGCTCTGAGAAGAACTGTTGTTAGTTGTGTAGTTTTAACAACGAAATATAAAAAAAATCGCACGGAAATTATTAGACTTCGCGCACCACCGCTGCGTGGGGAGCCGACCTCGCGTTTGAGCCGCGCGGGGCCGCGCTTCCCGCACGCGTCGAAAGAAATCGTAATATATTAATTTCGCCAGAACTTCAAAACCAAAAGTCCAATTTTAATCATTCAACATAAACTGTACTTGGTGATAAAATAATTTATTTTGTTAAGGATTAATAGCATGAGTAAAATAAATGCGTGTAAATGTAGTCCAAAAAAATTCAAGAATTTAAATAAAATATATGGTTGTTTTGCCTCACTCGACATAGATATGTATAGTGTGTCGCAGATTTTTTTGTAGATATTTATAAGTTCTATAATTAATTAGAACATTTTATGTTTCTATCTTTTATAGTTAAGGCAGCGTACGCAAGATAAATAACTTTTCTGGTTAATTTTTTACACCTTGTGTTCAAAAAACCCAAATATTTTACGGAACGCTATTTTTTCCATAATAAAATTTAGCCTATGTTCCTCGTGGATAATGTAGCTTTCGAATGGTGAAAAAAATTTTGAAAATGGTCCAGTAGTTTTTGAGCCTATTCATTATAACCAAACAAACAAAGTTTTCCTCTTTATAATATAAGTGAAGATAAAGAAATAAAAATATAAATTAGAGTTATTCAAGTTATTATAAATTTAATCCAGTTGCTTGTTCCATCTCAAAATCTATCAGCTTGTTCCTAAGAATGCTTGGTCAGTATCAAGTCTAACCAAATACACAGCACTGCATACCTGACCACTGCATTACTGACTGATACTTAGTAAGACTGATGGTCAGACTTTTGAGCTTCTGATGGCCCGTAACGAGTGTCAAAGACTCCAGTGATGCTTTCTGTATACAAACGTATTCCGGCGTTTTCTTCGTGGATATCGCTTTTAGAGCAAATTTGTTTATACAATTTTACACCGCGATTATACGTGCCTCAGTCATTTGATTTTTTTCCGAAACTTTATTAATAAAAGAAATATGTAACTTCAAAATACCGAAAAATAACCCATTTTTACCACGATGTTCAGACGAGTATTAGACAAGGGCTTTTGACAAAAAACAACCGACTTTCAAAAAACACTACAAAGTGAAGTGTATTTTGGAAGTCGGGTTTTTTTTTTTGGAATTAAAGTTTTTATTTTACACTTTTTAGTTGTGAAAAGTACTGTTCAGCTGGATCCGGTTAGACTGGATGCTGACGCTAAAATAATTAATGAAAAAACATACAAACGCACTGGTTGCCCCTACGATTTTTGAAAGTTCCCCTTGATTTCTCTGGTCTTCCACCATCAAACGCTGATGTCCTTATCATGAGACCACCTTGGGAATGTTTTCTTTCCAACAGAAAAAGAATTATCAAAATCGGTTCATAAACGCCGAAGTTATCCGCGAACAAACATAAAAAAAGCATATATACCGGTCGAATTGAGTAACCTCCTCCTTTTTGAAGTCGGTTAAAAAAAGAAAATAATAGAAGCATAGGTATACTTTTTCTGATATAAAAATAATTGACACCTGTCATGTTTTGAAAAAGAAGACAGCAGAATACGAAACGTCTTTTGATCAACGTTTTTGAGGGTAAAATCAGCCTGACCTGCAACTGTCCTTTTCACAGTTTTCCGGGTGTGATTGGAAGCATCGCGACGGCAATATTTTCTTCAATTACCTATTTTTCAAATTCCTCGACACTAGAGTCCTCCTTAATGCTACCTGTAATTTTAAATAGAAATTGCCCACCAAATATACTAGTATATTCACAGAACATTTCTTGTAATAATAGGTATGTACTGCAATCTAAAGCGGCATTGTTATAACACATAAGTTAATTATAGCCGTGACATAAATGTGATTCATGGCTTTATGCGACAAGGGTGGTGTTGCCCGGACACATATTTACCCAGCTACAAAGGTGTTTAATTAGGCGTGGTCGTTTCTGGCCCACTCCTCATGGAGAGGAGGTGTATGCCCCAATGATGGGAATGATGTAGACTGACGCAATTAGCCATTTTCATATACAACATAATTTTTTGTTTATGCGAACCCCGAAACATGTGTCCAGTATTTTAAGCAAAGAATCTATGTACAATTAAATTTCAGATATAATGTGAAACCACAAAGTTAAAGGAAAATCTGGCACACAATCAGCAATGAGCAATCATTTCATCATCTACTTTAACACTCGTAAAGACAACTTATCAGACATTGGATACAAAGTATTTATACATATTCAGAAAGAATAAATCTCGATTATTTTTTTCATACGTAACACTAACAAGAGTCCGATAATAAAAAATAATTTATTACTCTTATTTTAATCGCAGAACTCACTGCCACTGTACAAAACTGCACTCACCGTTTACAAACATTATTTTTCCGATGTTATCTGTCTGGTGGGGCAATGTGTCATCCATACGAGAATTGTTTAATACAGAACTATCTAGTGAGAAGTTCATGAAGCTCTTTGATACGTATCAGAAATAAAAACTCGTTTAAAATGTACATGTCGGTGAAGCCACCATGGTTGCCTGAACGCTTAACGCCAAAAATTTTTAGGCAACTTTGTTGGCCCGGAGGCTTGAGTGGAAAGTCTTTGAAATTTCTTTGTGTTATAAAAGCGCACATTGTTAGAAAGTTAATGAGTGTTTATGGAATCAGTTAAACTCTCGGGCCTCGTGAGGGTTTAGGGGTGGTGCTCGCTCACGTTGCGAGCTGGTTGAATGAACTGCTGCTGATGATGTAGATCATGCGAACCCTTGGGCTTAGTGAGGGTCACTTAGTCCAATGTTTATTCTACCGTCCCTGAATACACAAAAACGTGCTAAAATGAACCTTATTTTTATAACCTATATACTATTGACGGAGAATCTTGACACCGACTTCTTCACAACTTAATAAAAAGTGCCACCTATCAGTCTCTAATATAACTAAAATGACAAAATATCTTTGGTGCGACATTGATTTGACTGCTAGATGGGTAAAAAAATCAGTTAAATACTTTTCATCTCAAATATAAATAGCGTTTATGAGCAATCTTATAAACTAGTTTAAAATATATTTAAATTTGAAATTTCCAGACTGCTCTTTAGCAAAGGCCTCGCTCAGGTTTTTTTATCGCCCACGATTGTGAATTTTTCTCTGTCCCTCCCGCAGGCCGACTTTTCATCTTCTCGTTTATAAAATTTTCTTAATCTTTTCCATTTAGAATTCTATCATTTCTTTGGCCCGTTTTTTCTTTTATAATTCTATTGAACTATCCTTAAATAGATAGTCTAAATGAGATAAGAAACCACCGTCGTAAGATTAGTTGTAGTTGAGAAACGGATTGATGTTTTCGGATAACATTTTATTTAATTAATATACAGAAACATTTATTTTATCAAACTAAATTTCTTTCAAAAACATCTAATGGTTTCTTACTAAATATCAACTAAATCCAACGATCTTGATTACTTATCACATCTTTCTGCACATTAAAGTCATTATCTTACCATCTTTTAGTGTAACACAATTGAATGAGAACCATTGCGTAAAAGAGATCGCCTCGTCCGATAGGACCTCTGTTTCATATTAGTTTTTCTTTTATTACCGTCCTTATAAATAAAAAGTTATACTGGCTGATTTTCTCAGAAACAACCCAAAAGTTAAAAATCACATCATCGACAACCGAGGCAACTGTATCCGTACCACTCTGTATATCGCCCTAAGGACACAGTGGAGGTTGCCCGGCTTGGGAAGAGCACCGCCATGTTCTCAAGGCGGCGAACAGCGGTGGAGATCTCTCGCGTCCGACCCTGGTCAGGTCATGGTCCGGAGCAAGAGTGGTAGGCATGGCAGATCGTTACCTCCTTCTACGGAGCAGTGGTGCTGGCAAAGGAGGAGGCTCAAGTCTCTAGCCGCCGTAGGAGACTCCCGACTGAGACCGTATGCGCGGGCTTGCGGGCGGCGAGCGATGGGCAGCTCACCCGGTAAGGACCAGGCCCGAGTCGATGGCGCGGGATTCACGCGCGCCTCATAGAACTGTCAGCACATCGTGATGGGTCCACGAGGACCGATGCCTTCCACTATTTTTTACGATAAATCCTTTACTGCACAAGCAGTTCGACTATGGAATGGCTTGCCCATGTCTGTAAGGCGTGCTCAAACTCTGTCTACTTTTAAAACAATGGTAAGAAAGCATTTCCTCTGTCGTTAAACATGTCATTATTTTCTTTTATTTGCTCTTGTATGATGTTTATTAATTAGATGTATATATTTATTAGACACACTATACTACACTCAACGTGCATATTTATTATACATATAAACTATGTAAATAGTACACTGTAGACTACCTAGATTATTTCTCTCTCCTTCCCCTTACTATTCCATCCGAAGGTTGTCCGTAAAAGATCGCTTTTAGCGATAAGACCGCCCATTGTGTCACCCTTTGTAAAGTCTTTATATTTATGTTTTTTGTAATCTATTTATGATGTACATAATAAAGAGTATTCTATTCTATTCTATTGAAAGTGAAGAAGTACGAGTGGATTTTAGTCAGTAAAAGTCTGACATGCCCTTCCGCTCCGCCCAGAGCGAGATTCATTTGATGATTTCCTATCCCAAACAGAACAAGAGGCGACTGCAAAGACTGCGAAAGCAACGACGACAAAGGCAACATCATCAGTCAACTCTTCGATGTTTGTCAAAAAACCCCCATTCTGTTCAATTCTAACCAAAAAATACTGCAACAGCCCGCGGGAAAAAATGGCATTATGTACTTTTAATTTTCCGAGGTATTTTTCGCTTCATCCTGGCAACACGGGTCATCCCCTTGGGTGTTACGTTGCCATCCCCTCCGTCCACCTTTGTTGCCCTTGTAATTAGAACGCCAAATAATGGGAGGTGACTATCTATTTTTTATGCGTATCATATTTTGATGGCAGCAATGTTCACGTGTTTTTTTTTTTCGTGAGCTTGTCATTTATGTGTGTTATGTCAGTTTGTGGGAGCGATATTATGGATACCGATTAATTAGGAGATTAGGATGAGTTGTCAAATGTGGTTTTCAATTTTGCTGAGTTTTTTCTCCTTTTGGAAGAAATGGTGGTATTTACGGAGATATGAATAAGTTTATATTTCTGGTGGCCTAGTGGTTAAAATACCAGCCTCTCAAGTATGTGCGAGTTCGATTCAAAGTCAGGCAAGTACCAATGTAACTTTTCTAAGTTTTATTTACTTTCCAAGTATATCTTGGACACCAATGACTGATTACAAGGTGGACGAAAACATCTTGAGGAAACCTGGACTTTGAGTCTGAAATCGCCAACCCGCATTGAGCCAGCGTGGTGATTACGTTCAACCCTTTTCTATATGAGTGGAGACCTGTGCCCAGCAGTGAGACGATAAAAGGTTGATGATGAATATATTTCTTTGAAATTTCTTTTAACATTATTAACTAGTTCTTGACCGTGATCCCGCCTGATGTTAAGCAGTGATGCAACAGTCACAAAATATCGATTAGAATCATCATCATCATTTCAGCCGAAAGACGTCCACTGCTGGACATAGGCCTCCCCCAAGGTTCTCCACGACGACCGGTTCTGCGCCTCCCGCATCCAGCGGTTTCCCGCGACCTTCAGCAGGTCGTCGGTCCACCTTGTCGGGGGCCTACCCACGCTACGTCTTCCGGTGCGTGGTCGCCACTCGAGAACCCGTCGGCCCCATCGGGCATCGGTCCTACGGGCAATGTGTCCAGCCCACTGCCACTTTAGTGTTGCAATTCTTCGGGCTATGTCGGTTACTCTCGTTCTTCTGCGGATCTCCTCATTCCTGATTCGATCGCGCAGTGAAACCCCAAGCATAGCCCTCTGCCCTTTGAGTGACTTTGAGCCTTCTCATAAGGCCCATTGTTAGCGACCACGTCTCAATTCCATAACTCATCACTGGCAACACACACTGGTCGAAGACTTTTGTCTTGAGACACTGCGGTATTTCGGACGAGAAGATTCTTCGTAGCTTCCCGAAAGCAGCCCAGCCGAGTTGGATTAGACGATTGACCTCTTTCTCGAATAGAATACTAATAAAATAATTATAGAAATATATAGAGAAAATAGAATAATAATAGAATATTAAATCACCAAATGACCTCTCCAGCTCTGAGCGGAGCGGAAGGGCGTGTCAGACTTTTACTGACTAAAACCACCTGTGTTCCTTCACTTGCCTGCGCGCTATGGCCACGGTCACGACGAGAATTGCCCCTCAGATACATAATTAAGTTTAACAACTGTTTTAATGAAGTGCATTTCCTTCTGAATACTGTAATGACCACCCATCATCTAGATAGGCGACCTCATTAAAACACAGAATTTCCGTTATTATGCAAACAAAATAATGAGTTGAAATAATGACATTTACATACTCGTAATATAAGAAATAGATATGGACTTGATTAAAATTAGAACGCTTGCGTCTTGAAACAATACATTAACACTTAGTTTATAAGTACTTTTAAGTACCTACTTTCTTTTTGTTTAACATGGCTTTCTTACATGCCCGTGGTATAAATGAAATTACCTGTAATATTATGAATACGTATATAAACCTTACCTTATTACAAATATAAAACTTTATTTCCCTAAAATTCTGCTACGATTTTAAAATTTTTTGTTCACAGCTACGGTTTCTTTACAGTAGATTCCTGTAACATCACAGCAGGCCCTATCAGAAATGCCATCGCTAATACATTTATTTTTTTAACTTACGAAGCATCATACTGAAATAAACGCCTTTTGGCCTCGTGTAGGACTTTGTTTAAATTTTGTTATTTTTTATACATTGTTTTTTAAGCTATTGCATAGCTTCTATCGCGGGCCTTGAGCGCGGGGACCGAATCCAGAAATTCCGTAACGAAAAAACCTCACGCTCCCCACTCCGACGGGCACGGAGGTGTGGCTTGAAGGCCGTACATCGTCTAACGTCGTTTCAGTTCGGCAGTCTTCGGCACGGTATGTTTGTGTGCGTGCGACTACATCTTTTGAAAACAATTTACAGATTTTCAAAAAGAGCATGCATATTGCAGGGCGCGAACTCAGTTCTACACACTTGCCATGTTACTGATAGTGGCGATGTGCTAAACTTGCGATTAATTTTCTCTCTGAAATAGGTCTTCTATAGAGATATGTCATAGACGTCATCGACGTTGTCATGGCTACCTTAAAAACTTTTCATATAATTAATTATTAAGTACTTTTATTCAAATTAATTTAATAGTGTTTTTATAAAATAGCTTTTTTTTTAACGGAAAAGCTAAGATGAATGTCACGCTAATATTTCATTGAACTTTTAAATTATTTATAGTGTTGTTTACTAAATAAAAGCGCGTGATTTTATAGAGTAAAAAGTGCTCACGCGGCCGTTATTTCAACTGTTATTGGCGATATCCGCCATTATTGTGAAATATTTTTTTAAAGAATTTCTATAATTTGTTACACGTGTTATTGGCAAAATTGTGGTATCTATCCACAGGGACCAGATCAAGAGTTGAAGTTGAAGTTTTTATTAAATAAAATATTACAGAAAGATGTCGGTGAACAATGTTAATACGAGTAAATTTAAGTGTACGAGTTGTAATATTGTTATCTCCGAAACGAAACAACGAAAGTTTAATAAAAATATGCTCGTCGGCTTTTTCTGAGGAAGACATTGATGAGGCAAAAAAGTTATTGTTTGTTTCTACGAAGACAAGACAAAAACATGTATCGAGGCGTAAGAACAAAAAGCAGAAAGACCTAAAATATACGATTACGGTGTTTAAAATCACGGATCCCGAACAATCCCAGTTTTTGTGGCATATGACCTTCACAAATTGCCACCAGTTTGCTTTGACTACGTAGAACGTACGTTACGTAAAGAAGTTGATGAAGGATTTATTAATTCTACGGTCAGATGTTAACGCAATCAGAAGTGATTATGTTACTAAAGATCAGCTCGAAAATATTAAATTGATAACAAATAATTCGACACCGACGCCGTTCATCATCAACAACCTTTTTATCGTCCCACTGCTGGGCACAGATCTCCTCTCATACAGAGAAGGATTGAGCGTAATCACCACGCTTGCTCAATTCGGGTTGGCGATTTCAGACTTATAAAGCCCAGGTTTCCTCAAGATGTTTTCCTTCGCCTTCAGTCATTGGTGTCCAAGATATACTTAGAAAGTACATATAACTTTAGAAAAGTTACATTGGTACTTGCCTGACCTGGAATCGAACCCGCGCACTCATACTTGAGAGGCTGGTGTTTTAACCACTAGGCCACGACGACAAAACAGTGGGGTATATTGAAAAAGAACCTCGGAGTCTTTGAGTATATTTCGTGGTGCTCCCTGTGCGCCGTTTCCGAGTCTACGAAATACCAGTTAGTGGAGTCATAAGGATACTATAGCTGTCTTGCCTGCCCCTCAGTGCCCGGCCGGTCTTGCGTTTGCACCGAAACAGCACACAATGACAGAGATTATAAGTAATAGCACTGCCTCCGCTGGTTAGGCCTGATGGAACACTGGCCCATACGGCGAGAGAGAAAGCAGGTCTCTTTGCATCTCTCTTTGCCCATAATTCGCGTCTTGATACTGGCAGTGCTACTCCACCTATTTTACCCCATTGCGGTACTTCAATGCCTGAGGTTCGCATTCGGAACAAGGAGGTTCTGAGAGCACTGTGTCGTCTGGACGTGAATAAGGCTAGTGGTCCGGATGGTATACCAGCGATTGTTCTAAAAGCATGTGCGCCCGAGTTGTCTCCTGTATTGACACGCTTGTACCGCCTCTCATTTGGGAATGGTATAGTGCCCAAGTCCTGGAAGCTTGCCAACGTGCAGCCCGTGCCCAAAAAGGGTAGTCGTGCCGATCCTACCAACTATCGGCCGATTTCGATCACCTCTATACTTTGTAAAATTATGGAGCGTGTATTGAACTCGCGCCTTTTGGCATACCTGGAAGGTAACGATCTCCTCAGTGACCGACAGTACGGGTTTCGCCGCAATCGGTCAACTGGGGACCTACTAGTGTATGCCACTCACTTGTGGAGCGAGGCCCTCGAGAGAAATGGGGAAGCGATTGCTGTCTCCCTTGATGTCTCGAAGGCCTTCGACCGGGTATGGCACGCTGGCCTTTTGAGTAAGCTTCCAGCGTACGGCATTTCCCCTAGCCTGACTGGCTGGGTAAAAGACTTCCTGACTGAACGGTCCCTCCGAGTTGTTGTCGACGGATGCTCATCTGAGCCCATGTCGACTAATGCCGGTGTTCCTCAGGGGTCTGTTCTCTCTGCAACTCTGTTTTTGCTGCATATTAACGATCTGCTGATGCCCGGTATCTATGGGTATGCAGATGACAGCACAGTTGTGGAGAGATACCTGCCGGATGCTCGGGCTAGTAGGGAATCAATCCGGTCCGAAAGAGAGGCCATGGTAGAGCGAACGAGTGTTGCACTTCAGGCAGTCTCCGAATGGGGCAATGCCAATCTTGTAGCATTCAATGCCGCCAAAACGCAGGCGTGTCTCTTCACCGCCAAAAGGAGCCCGTTCACCTTGGCTCCTACTTTTCGGAATGTATCCTTGGAGTGTACCGACCGCCTTCAGCTTTTGGGTGTTGAGATTTCCTCGAACCTAAACTTTGGGCGGTTCATTGAGTCCAAGGCCAAGGTGGCTGCCAGAAAACTTGGTGTAATCGCAAAGGTCCGGCAGTACTTCACACCAGGGCAGCTTCTAATGTTGTACAAAGCACAGGTCCGTTCGTGTGTGGAGTACTGCAGCCACATTTGGGCTGGTGCTGCTAAGTGTCACCTGGCCACTTTGGATTCAGTGGAGAGGCGTGCGAAGAGGCTGATTGGTGACCCTGATTTAACTCGAGTTGGTCTCCAAAGCCTAGAGCACTGGCGTAGAGTAGCCAGCCTTTCGGTGTTCTATAGGATACATTCTGGGGAGTGTGCGAGGGAATTGCACGATTTAATTCCCCCATCTCCGTTCCACCATCGGACGACCCGTCGTACGGCGAGTTTCCACCCTTATGTTGTTAACACCTCAACGATCCGGACGAAGCGTTTCGCCTCGTCCTTTATACCGCGTACATCGAGGGACTGGAACAATCTGCCGGCGGCGGTGTTTCCGTCGGACTACAATTTGAGTGTCTTCAAGGCTAGAGTGAATAGGCTCTTAATAAACTAGTTCGCTTTACCATCAACGATTGCGTCGCTTTACCATCAACGATTGCGTCACTGCTTACCATCAGGCGGGATTGCGGTCAAGCGCTGGTTTATATTTTTAATAAAAAAAAAAATAGTGATCGTTTAGTTCTCACACGGATCGTTCTATGTTAGTTTTCTCATTTTACATGCTTACTGACTCGAGTGATAATATAATAGATTTCATGGGTTTTTTCTTTATTTCTTTATTTTTTGGCTTCGCACGGTTTGTGCATTTAGCCAATGCCACGTAATTATGAATTATTCATGTCGAAAAAGACGGCCGCGTGACCCGTCTTACGAGTGAGGTTTGGGACAAAGTCATGATGTGGCCACTATGCAGCGATATTTCACTGTTCTTTATGAACTATTTACTAAATGCACTTTTTATTACATAAATCACGCACTTTTATTTAGTAAACAACACTATAAATAATTTTAAAAGTCCAATGAAAAACGAGCGTGACACTCAGCTTGACTTTCCCGCCAAAACTCAGGGTGCTGATCACGAAAATGATTTCATTTTTGAAATCCAAGATGGCCGACATCATATTTCATGACATTCTGACATGGGTGTGATAACGAACATGACGTCATTTTTAAGCTATTGCTTAGCTTCTTTCTATCTCTTTATCAAAGTCGAACAGAAAACATTGAATATAGTTTAGTCGCTTAATCGTCACCATTTTTCGCACTCTTTTGATGACGTTGCTGGTAAAAAATAAATAAATTACAAAACAGAAAGAAAACTTGAATTGATATCAAAGAAAAAAAAAAACAAAGGAAAAATTACTGTATAAATAAAATAAATAAATAATTATAATTGCAAGTTATAGTTGATAAAAAAAAGGCTATGCAATAGCTTTAACGATGAAGATATAAAGGCGGACTTGGAGGTAGCAACTGAGTTTGAGAATTTTTTTACTAGTATTCCAATAATAACAACAAAAACTTTGTCTTCTTCCTCCACTTCTGCCTACGCCATACTAAAAGAATGTGTTCCAGAATGTGACAAACACTTTGAATTTACGTTTGCGACTGCTAAAGACATTATAGAATCTTTTAAGGATCTTGATGTAAAAAAAACTGCCGATCATTGGGGTTTGTCAGTATATACTGTAGCTTCAATAATAGATGTTATCACACCTTTCTTAGCAATTGTTTTTAATTCTTGTGTCACATCTGGTATATTTCCTGATTTGATGAAACTTAGCAAAGTAATTCCACTGTTCAAATCTGGTAGTACAACTGATCCCACGAATTTTTGGCCAATTTCTATATTACCAACTTTGAGCAAAATTTTTGAAAAATTAATTTTGAAACAGTTGTTGAGACACTTCAACTTATATAATTTATTGCACGTGAAACAATTTGGTTTTACAAAGGGTCGTTCAACTACCGATGCGGGCGTGGCGTTGCTAAAGAACATATTTGGGGCCTGGGAGGAATCGCAAGATGCTCTTGGTATTTTTTGTGATTTGTCCAAGGCCTTTGATTGCGTACATCATGATACTCTTATTAGGAAACTGTACCATTATGGTTTAAGGGACAGAGCTCTCGACCTTCTGACTTCTTATTTGAATAATCGAATTCAGAGGGTTGATGTTAATGGCAACAAATCTGCAGGATCTGAGGTCACCATGGGCGTTCCGCAGGGCTCAATTCTAGGTCCTTTCTTGTTTTTAATTTATATTAATGACTTACCTCATCACGTGAGGGATAATCACAACATAGTATTGTTCGCGGATGACACTTCTCTTATTTTTAAAGTCAAGCGTCAGCTAGCAAATTTTGACGAAGTTAACAATGCATTTTCGAAAGTTGTCCATTGGTTTAATGTAAATAACCTTCTTTTGAATGAAAAAAAAACTAAATTCATTAAATTTTCTACGCCAAATGTCAGGCAGTTAAGTACCAATGTTCAACTGAATGGAGTAGAGTTGATCCCTGTCGAGTCGACAGTTTTTCTTGGATTGACTATTGACTCCAAGTTACAATGGGGTCCTCACATTGAGAAGCTGTCGGGTAGACTCAGTTCTGCCGCTTATGCTGTTAAGAAAATTAGACAAATAACTGATGTGAATTAGAGATGAAACGGATAGTGATTTGGCCGGATACCGGATACCGGATATTCGGCTAACTACGAGGCCGGAGCGCCGGATATCCGGCCACCGGATATTCGGCCGCTTATCGCGTTACAATTTGATTTGAATATGCGCGCGTGATTAAGATCGGAAATATTCGGACGCATTCGGCGTGATCGGCATTCGACGGCACGAATCGCGGCGTTCGGGTGTAATCGCTCATGTCAGGTTATATGCATTTGTTTATTCCATTGTTTTTCTTTCTATTTAACTTGTCGATTATTAAAAAATGTCAGTATCAAAAAAAAGATCGCCAATTTGGCAATATTTTGATTTAAAAAGTGACGATAACAAGTACGCGTCATGTTTATTGTGTCACGTTGAAATTTCTCGCGGTGGTGAAGTTTTTGCTTCAATTTTAATGCGAGAATACTCTTATATTTTCAAACTTATTTTGTTAATAAACAAACATACTACTTAGCAGTATTCTTAAATTAGTTATTTCGCTGGTCATTCATTTCATTTTAATTTTCATTACTACTACTACAATCTCAATTTGAAATTTAAAATTTAATTTTTTTCTAAACGATATTTTATTAATGCAAGCTTCAGACTTCAGTTTATTTATGCATATTGTGAATGGGTAGGTACTAGGTACAATATTTTAAAATACGTTTCTTTTTCATTCATCAGGTACGTCTGCCATGAGTAATCATTTAAAGTCCAAACATCCACAGAAGTCTAGATTGATAAGTACAAGTAAAACTAGCGAAATTTCAAGATCAATTACGGTTTCACAACGTGCCAATCCCAGCCCAATTGCTCCTTCTATAACTGCAGAAAAACAGCTAACACTGTCGGAATCGTTTGAAAGAAAATTACTTTGGGATGTGAATGATGCCAAAGCCAAAAAGTATCATTATTTAATTGCAGAAATGATTGCAATAGATAACGAGCCGTTCAGTATTGTAGAAAAGGTTGGGTTTAAAAGACTTTTAGAACAAGCGCTACCTCGTTATGAATTACCAAGTCGCACTTATATATCTCAAAAAATTATTCCAGACATCTACAATAGAATTCGCGACAAAATAAAAGCAAACATTTCTAAAGCTATTGCAATTTCTGTTACGTCTGACATTTGGACCTGCCTGCACAATAGTTCCAGTTTCCTAAGTTTCACAGCCCATTGGTTGTCTCCGGAATTTCAGCTGAACCTCGGCGTTCTTGCTATGAAACCGTTTTCAGGATCACACACAGGTGAAAATATAGCAAACGAACTGAACGCTATAGCTGCTCGCTGGGATATTGAGAAAGATAAAATTCACTTACTAATCCATGATAGTGGAGCTAATATGGTGAAAGGAGCTCGAGTTGGAGAGTATCATTCCGCTAGATGTTTCATACATTCGCTTCAGCGAGTTATTGATAAGTCAATGAAGGTCCAGGCTGAGCTATTAGAAGTGATTGCTACTGGTAGACGTCTAGTAACTCATTTCAATCATTCAGGTTTGGCACAAGAAAAATTACTTGCAATTCAAAAGGAGTTAAATTTGCCGTAGCATCAGTTAGTGCAGGACATCAACACGAGGTGGAATTCTACCTACTACATGGCTGTACGCTTGGTGGAACAAAAAAGGGCTATCTCTCTTTATGTTGTTGAACATGAGACACTGACTAATTTGACGATACAACAGTGGGGTCTGTTGGAGCAGTGCATAAACCTTTTAAAACCATTTGAAGAAATAACAAAAATTACAAGTTCTGGCGTTTCCTGTATATCCGAAGTGATACCACACGTTTATGCACTAAAAAAGTATTTGGATAAAACCGAGACAGCACAAAGAACACCAGACTTAGCACGTTAAAGAGCCTCCTTGAAAGCTGAATTGGAAAGTCGTTTTAAATCCTTAGAAGAAGATCTAAACTTCATAATTGCTACCTTTCTAGACCCAAGATTCAAATCAGACTATTTAGGAGTTCTTGAAACTGAAAAAGCCCGACAGAAAATCCTGATAGAATATATAAAAAACTCTTACGACGATTCTTCTTCCGACAGTAATAGATCATCGCCGTCTTCAACACCTGCTAAACGACAAAAAGAAGATGAAACTGGATCAAATTTTACACGCGAAGCTCATAACACTTTTTGGGACTGTTTCAATGAAGTGGCAAAGGACAACAGTAGCAGTTGTCGCGATCAAGAAAAACAAAATCCAATTTCTAATGAGATTGACTTTTTCTTAAAGTTATCTCGAATAGATCGCAATCGCGACCCATACCTTTGGTGGTCGGTCAATTCAAACCAATACCCTCAATTGGCGAAGTTTGCAAGAATTTATCTTGGAGCACCTGCCAGTAGCGTTTACAGCGAAAGGCTATTTTCAGAAGCTGGTCTAGTATACGAAGCCAAGCGGAGTCGCCTCTTACCAACAAATGCTGAAAACCTAGTATTCATTCACCATAATTTGCCGCTAGTTAATTTTGAGTACTAACACTAAGTAAATTTTTAGTAATTAACTTTTTATCAAACAATTTCTCTCATTATTTTAATTTAATAAATGGTGTCCGTCCATAACCTATTGTTATATTATTTTTATTTCATATATGTGTGTGTATGTGCAAAATAATCCGTTACTAATATTATAAATTCAGTCTGTTTGTCTGCTACTCTCTCACGCCTAAACTAAAGAACTGATTTTGCTGAAATTTGATACAGAGATAGATTAGACAACGAGAAACAATATAGATAGGCTTAAAAACTTTTGTATTCCCACAGAAAAGCGCGATATAGACGAGTTTAGGGCGTAAAGCACTCAGCGCGAACGGTATCGCGGGAAACATCTAGTATTCGGTATTCGGCCGGATAGTGCCCTACTATCCGGTATCCGGCCGGATAGTGAAAATAGGCCGGATAGGCCGGATACCGGATAGTTACCGGATATCCGTTTCATCACTAATGTGAATACAGCCAGAATTGTTTATTTTAGTTATTTTCATAGTCTTATGACTTATGGGATTCTTCTCTGGGGAACTTGTGCGGACATCAATACCATCTTTTTTTTACAGAAAAGGGCTGTTCGAGCCATTTACAACCTTGGTCCTAGAGATTCTCTTAGAGAAAAATTCAGAGAGGTGAACATTCTGACTGTAGCTTCGCAATATATATTTGAAAATCTTATGTATGTACATAAAAATATATCTAATTTTAAGAAAATAAGCGATATTCATAATATAAATACCAGGAACAAACAGAATCTTGCTGTACATCACACTCGTCTCCATAGAGTAGGCAACTCGTTCATGGGTCAATGTATACACTTTTACAACAAGCTTCCCATGGACATTCGAAACTTACCCATTAAACGATATAAAACCTATATAAAGGCCAAACTTTGCAAAAAGGGGTATTATAAAATCTCAGATTATTTAGAGGATAGAGAGGCTTGGGACTGAGCTGCTCGCTCTGTTAAGCATTGTTATTAAGCAATATGCGTAATTATAACGTAAATTATTGTAAACATTTTCATTTTTAATGTCTGGACTTTAAAAAAGACGATGATCCCTGAGTTTGTTTCGGCTATTTCTTCTCAGAGGTAGTCAGTTAGGAAATGCCGGCTTCATCTAGTTTAAAAAAAAAAAAAAGAAGAAAAAAAAAAAAACATATGACGTGTAAAAGTGATCGGTGATCCTACTTGCTTAATAAACGATTTCATTTCATTTCATTTCATTTCATTACCGCGGCAGTCTCCGAGTGCCACACGCCTTTTTTTTTATTATTATGTTTAGCTTTATGATTTTCCTTTTGGAATCACAATGAATAATTTTTCTTTCTGTGTTCCAATTTTATAAATGACGCCGTAGAAATAATGTGTCTATTCACTAAGAAAAACTGAGCGAATAGGAAGGAAGACGGCAGTTGAGCGAGGTGATGCAATGTTAAACCCAACAGCAACAACACGACCAACGATGCTGCGCCAAAGTGAGATTGATCTGAAGACCCTCCACGACCAAACTCCCAACACAACAACATAAGGCGCATCGTACCCGGCACACATCGCAACACAACTACTCAGACCCGTCCTCCGTACGGCTTCACCAGACATCATGCTCACTCGACAAATTAAACTCAGTTTTTCACAGTAATAATAAATACTGATGTCAGCAGATTAAGTTATCCAGAACCATCAAATTTTGCCAATCAACCTTGAACTTCTACAGCGCTAGAGTTCAAAACAAATTAACGAAAGGTGATGTTTCTTTTTGAGCCACCACTATGTACAGTAAGGGTCCAGAAGTGGAGTACCACTTTTGACACTTATTGTTAGGGCAATAAAGTTCAAAAGTGGTAATGCACTTTTGACCCTTACTGTACGCTGTATAGATAAAAAAAAAAAGATTTTCATAAAAATAGTACTAAATTAATTTGAATAAAAATACGTTTTTTAGTGTGATAACACTTTATTAAGGTAGCTATGACAGTGGTTATGACGTTTGATTGACGACTTTGAAACTTCTATTTTCCCGCTGTGTTCGTGTCGAGTGTTGATTTGAGTTGATTGTGTATCGAAGCTTTTAGTGATTGTTTTTGTTTTGTGTTCTATATGTTCGGAATTAATGTTTTGTGTTAGTTTTGCAGTCATCTGGTAGATAATATAGATACGATAGCCTTAGATACATGACACTTTAATCAAATGTCACTGTCAAAATCTTATTTCGCTTATTGCTGACCACCATGTTTATCAGTAGCTGTGTTGCACTCCTTGGCCGAGTTAAATTGAATTTGTATAAGAACTGAGCCAAAGTATATAAAATTAACATAAAAACAGTGAACTATATTGTATACTAATATTTACATTAAGTGTATAGTGCTGGCCCAGGCTCCATACATTTCTGAACAAAGAGCCTTATACATAAACCTTTTGCTTTACAACCACCGCCACCTGAACTTAGGTGCACGCAGGTATGGGCACTGGGCACACTTGTGCACTATAATATCTCCGGCACCTAAGGCTAGTCTCCATTGAAATTGGCTAACATGGCCGAAATACGTCATGGCGGACTGTGTATACTAGCTGATCTGTGCCCACATAATTCAATACTTACCATTTTCTACCACAACACGGGTTAATAATACAAAATAATAAATGACACAAATGAAGTGGCTTTCTATTCATCATGTCAGCCACCGGAAGTCTACTGCTGGACATAGGCGTCCACAAGGATTTCCAAAAAGACCGGTTGGACGCGTCATGCATCCAGCGCTTCCCTGCGATTTGGTCAGGGCATCCGACCACCTAGTCGGTGGGTGCCTGACGCTGCGCTTGCCGGTACGTGGTTGCCATTCAAGAGCCTTTCTGTTCCATCGGCCATCGACTCCACGTGCTATGTGCCCCGCCCACTGCCACTTCAAAGAGCTAATCCGTTGGGCTATGTCGGTGACTTTCGTTCTTCTACGAATCTCCTCGTTCCCGATTCTGATTTCTATTGGGTTAAGGATTTTTAAATCGGTTTAGTAGATCCAGATATTATTCCTTATAACCTCGCAGACAAAAATATACTTTAACGTCTTTATAATATTGGTATAGATAATCTGTATAGAATCATACATCTGGGACGTCTTCTTCTTCTTCTTCAGCCTATGGATGTCCACTGCTGGACAAAGGTCTCCCCCAAGGCTTTCCACGCCGACCGGTCTTGTGCTGCCTGCATCCATCGGCTTCCCGCGACCTTCACTAGGTCACCGGTCCACCTTGTTGGCGATGTAATTCTTGTAATTTTAGTGATATTTACAGTCCAAGTCTTAATCTATTAATGATACCAAGTTTTTGACGTAAATTTTCACAGAGATGAGATTTTCAACGTTGAAAATTGACTTTCAACTCATTCATGCCAGTCTGTAGCGACTCCCGCTGGCCTGACCTGTCTGAAGAAGACCAT
Source organism: Sesamia inferens (assembly GCA_037179545.1). Lineage (NCBI taxonomy): Eukaryota > Metazoa > Arthropoda > Insecta > Lepidoptera > Noctuidae > Sesamia > Sesamia inferens. The sequence continues at coordinate 4,476,256 of CM073935.1, read as the reverse complement.
CAGCCACATATGTTTGAAAATAATTTTTGCTATTTATCCATCTAGTAAGTAGTGATGGTTAAAACACCAGCCTCTCAAGTATGAGTGTGCGGGTTCGATTCGAGGTCAGGCAAGTAACAATGTAACTTTTCTAAGTTACATGTACTTCTAAGTATATCTTGGACACCAATTACTGATTACAAGGTGAAGGAAAACATCTTGAGGAAACCTGGACTTTATGTCTTAAAGTCCGAAATCGCCAACCCGCATTGAGCAAGCGTGGTAATTACGCTCAATCCTTCTCTGTGTGAGAGGAGAACTGTGCCCAACAGTGGGACAATAAAAAGGTTTATGATGATGATCCATCTAGTTAGAGTCTAGCTAAAGCTAAAAACGGGTAAGCAGAGAAACACACAACAGCTGATCTGCTTTTATGTTAACAAGACGTAACAATTTGTGTCCAAAGTAGCCACTATTTCTTCGTCATCATCATTCATCATCATCATTGCAACCGAATGACGTAGGTCTCCCCCAAGGGTCTCCACGACAACCTGCGCCTCCCGCATTCAGCCGTTTTCCGCGACCTACACCAGGTCGTCGGTCCACCTTGTCGGGGGCCTACCCACGCTGCGTCGTCCGGTACATGGTCGCTACTCGAGAACCCGTCGCCCCTTTCGGGCACATTGACCGATTCATACGATGTATGTGCTATTTCTTCAACAAGAGATTAATTGGAATAGGGAGCTGTTCTTTCTATAGCAATTCGGTGAATGGCAAAAGTATTTTTTTTAATAGGTGAAAAGCTTTTGATGTTATGTTCAGCTTTTCTTTAGATTCTTTTCTTTCTTTCTTTTGTTTTTTTTTTTTTTAAAAAACCAAAACTAGAGAAAGAAGAAACACTAGGAATTTGACCTGTATCGTGGGTGCGTTTACAAACATATAAAACTCACATACATAAACAGCCCGACCCGATACAACTACTTGTATGTCATACAAATATTTCTTCCGTGCGGGAATCGAACCCGTGACACGCAGCGCAGTAGTCAATAGCTTAACTACTGTGCTAATCGTGCAATCACACAAAACGTTGAAAGGGAATGCGCTGTTATCGCGCGGGCCCATTACGGGCCAGTAGATGTCTTCGATTCTTCTACAAGTTTATTAAGTAAGTCAAATTGTTTACATCTGTCACCTCACATCAGGTTCAGTTGAAAACTAGCGTCAGGCACAAGTTGTCTGGCAATTTTACTGATCTGGACCTTTTTGGAGCAGTCACGAGGCACACTTTTCTGCTATTTTTTACATCGAGGTTCTAATGTTCTTATCATCGTCGTCATCTCAGTGTCAATCCCAGTCACATCCGAAGCTGTGTCAGCATTGGAGTCTGGGGTCCGCTTTACCAGTCTAACTGCTGATTTTGGCTAAACTTCGATATTTTCCGCGAAGCGACTGCCGTCTGACCTCCACAACCCGAAGGTGATATTGTATTGCAGTTAAACAAATTGTTGGACTTTTGAGGGCTCCAACAACCAGTAACGACTACCATTAGTTGTTCGTATGGTAACCGGAACCAACGGCTTAACGTGCTTTCCGAGGCACGACCAGACCAGTGCAAATATTCATATTCATGTTTACAAATATTTGCACTGTGCGGGGATCGAACCCGCGCGCCTCATCGCGCAACGGCTGCGCCTCTGAGAATGTCTGAGGTTCTTATTTTCTCTATTTGTTTATTATTTTTTTTTGGCAGATGCAATACATCAGTATTGTGTCTTTAAGTCTTTAGTTTTTAGGAAATGACGGTTTACTCAGAATGTTTCCCTTTAAACCATTGTAAATCTGCCACGCCTAAATGGATATTTTTCACACTTAATAATAGGGCTAATGCATGCCAGACAGTAGGCCAAACTTGTAACCTATACTTAGGCCAAATTCGGTAAAGAATATTGGGAAACAAACCGTTGCTAGGCAACGACTTGTTTACACCTAAAATGTTAACTGCATTTTCTAGATGGATGATTTTACCTACATGTAATAGTCTTAATTTCTAAATGTAAACAGTTTATTTATGTTTAGATATTTATGATTTGCATAGAACGCTGAACCGAATTGAATGAAATATGACACACATGTAAGCTAATTTCCTAATAGTTTAAATTTTTGAAACATATAGGTACATATATTATACGTAGTCCATACTTGAAAATAATATAATACATGTATTAGGCGGTTGATTTAAAAGTAGTTAAAATATGCAAAAATGTATTGACAAATGTACCAACTGTATTTATAGTCTGAATTTCACAAAATGTGTTTAATACCTGGGTTTCATCCATGTGTCTTTTTTTAAGGTTATCGTAAAATTAATGTCGTTTTATTTAATGATTTTTCAAAATAGCAAGTGAATATGCTTGTCATTTCAGTGATTCTATTGAAATATTGCCGCATTAGGAATTGTTAATAATAGTTAACATGTAAATAATAGGAGATTTGTAAAACGTGAGTTGTGATAAAAGTTTATGGTTTATTTACCTGTGTTCTTTATCGAGCTTGGCACAAGCATAGTGGGTCCCGCTTAATGGTAAGTGAGATCATGTCATGCTGGAACGTTTCCGTTATGGCCTATTGCTATCCCGCCATCTCTGGCAGAATGACCTGAACTCTTTTATAAAAGATTGGTCTTAGGCAGCTATAGAAAGAGAGGTGACAGAAGAATAGTTCATTATTGGCTAATAAAAAAAAGTTGAACTTACATATGACCTTGGGTTCGATTTTTAGGTATAAACTTAGCGGTCCTTAACACTAGACCACAACTGATCTAGTTCCCAGCTCCAGTAATATTTGAAAAGGTGTTAAAATAAAAACACATTTATTTTATTTCAAATTGTATTTATTTTCGTATTTATTATTTAAACCATTCGCATCGCACTCCACACTATTGGTCCGTTCATAATTACACAGCACACGATATACTTCATCATTTTACAAATTATTTTGAATCACCTATAATTATTTACATTTTTACATTAAACAAACAATTTTAGAAATTTATTTTATTATCTAGGTATTGACATTTAGGACAGATACAGCTAATTCTTTTTATATAAAAAAAATATTAATTTATACAATTCAGATTTTTATGGTTTCTCTTTATCAAGTTTATCGATAACACGAGAGAAAGGTTTCTTTCGTGTTACCGACACACTATGTAAAATATATGAGTATACAGGAAAAGAAAAGTTAGTTTTTTTTTGCCGTTCCACAATTTATTTCTTCATTGATATGAATATTACATGGCAACCATTTATAATATTAAAGTCGCAAGAAATAAACTGCCTCGGGAACAAAATCTTAGCAAATAAAAAGACTTGGTAAATATTGGAAAATCTATATAGATTTTTTGATGTATTGATGTTTCTATAAAAAAAAACCATTGCAAGTCTAAAGAACAGGTGTATCTCTCCTAAACAGAGCAAAGTTACTGCTCATAAACAATTTGTAACTATTGTTAATTTGGTTATAATAGTATGTATAAGAAAAAGCTTTGAAATATACCTTTTATACACTATGTATAAATATAATATTTACAGGCTACATTAATAAACACAAAACGAGTGGAAAATGTAACCACAAAGAAACTAAATTTTTATGTTAATGAGACCGTTTATTGTTTTTTTTTTTTATAATTATAAGTGAGTGCTAGACCCCAATCCCGCCTGATGGTAAGCGGTGATGCAATCGTTGACGGTAAAGTGCGCTAGTTTATTAAGAGCCCATTCACAAAAAAATAGTGAATAGGAAGGAAGACGGCAGATGAGCTAGGTGATATAATGTTAAAACTAACAACACGATCAACGATGCTGCGCCAGAGAGAGATTGATCTGGAGACCCTCCACGACCAAACTCCCGACACAACAACATTTGGTGCATCGTACCCGGCACACATTCCAACACAACTGCTCAGACCTGTCCTCCGTACGGCTTCACCAGACATCATGCCGGAACACGACGAATATTGTAGTAATTCCGCACGTTATTAAAAATCAAATTGGTTTGAAACCATGCGAACATCTGCCCGGAAAACTGTTATCCTTTTTCAGAACATTTTTACCTGAAAAGGCGCTTTCGGAAATTTATTATTGTGCCCTGAATGTGGACTCCTTACAAAGCTCTGCCTTTTATAACGATAAATGCCATTAATTTGAGAAGATCTTTTTCCAACTATCTAGGGTCGTCTTCCAGTGTAACTGGATGCAGCTGATCACCAGTTACATGGACAGCCTATCTGACCTCTGCTACAAAATTCATGGGTAACACGATAGCTCCTGGTAAGATTATTTTTCCGACTTACCTGTATTGACAGGCATACTCTATACAAAGTTATATTTTCTTTATACGAAACAATAACACAAACATTGTTCAGAATAAGCAACTGAATTGATTCCAATCATTTTTACACCATAATATATGTTTTCCCAAATACATTGAGAAATTTTTGCAGTGTGGTTACCGAGCGCGCCATGCAGCTTACGGTAGAGCGCAACAGCTGACGCCACAAGTCAACGCACCGCTCGCCCGCCCGAGCGGAGCGTTGACCATATTTTTGTTGGTACAATGTAGTAGGATAACAAGCTCATAACTTTGTGGTTTTTCATGATATCTTTTTGAAATTTTTTACATAGATTCTTTACTTAAAAATACTTGACTTCTGTTTCCAGTTTCGCATAGACAAAGACCCAAGAATTGACCGGAGCAAGTAAAGCTTAACCGTGAATCGCCTTGTAAGGAGGTTTTCTCCGATATTTTTCTTCATCGCATTGATAGCAGAGGTAATGAAATCGTTTACACACAAAGTTCCTACCTGGATTCGAACCCACGACTGACAACTCGTTAACTGTTTACCACTGGGTCACTATTTAGAATGATTTTCTCAAACATTATCGTCACGACATCCTATTTATTCGCCACAGATAACCCTCAACTTTGTACTATAATAACCATTTAATAAAATCCCATCATAATTATGTCGTCCGCACCTCCTGCAAACATTCATCATATGACGAAGGTGTTACAATAAGGTTGCTTGTTTATTAGTCTGCGGAAGCGGGTGCGAGAGCGGGCACCGATACGATCTACCGCTGTCAGTATTCAAGACGTGAACAATTAGACAATAATGGCACTGATTCCCTTGATCATAAACTAAATTTAATTTCAGTGCATCTTTTTCTGTCAGTTTTATTAAGAAAAGGACAGATAATAAATATTCTTCTTCTTCTTCTTCAGCCTATACAAAATAAAAAAATCAATATCAAAGCATTTATTTAAAATAAACCAGTTATAGGCACTTTTGAATTGTCAGAAGGTCGGTCAGTCAGTAAGATAAAGCTAGTCGCCCATTCCAAAGAGTAGGTACCTATGGAGAAGAACGGGCAAGAAACTCCATGGACACTATTTTAAATTATCAAGATATTGATACGAATATTTGATTACATCATTCATGTTGAAATCAACCGTGTGAGAACGATGCAGGAATATATTGTATGCTGAGAGTGTCCATTATGGAAAACACAAAAAAAAAAAAATACAAAAAACATAGAGGTCCACTGCTGGACAAAGGCCTCCCCCAAGGCTTTCCACGGTGACCGGTCTTGTGCTGCCCGCATCCATCGGTTTCCCGCGACCTTCACCAGGTTATCAGTCCACCTTTTTGCCATTGGTTCTACGAGCAATGTGCCCTGTCCACTGCCACTTAATTTTTGCGACTCGAAGAGCTATATCGGTGACTTTGGTTTTTCTGCGGATTTCCTCATTTCTGATTCGATCGCACAGGGAAACTTCGACCATAGCTCTTTCCATCGCCCTTTGTGTTACTCTGCTCTTTTTTTTTATTAATGGAACGAAATTAAGTTTAGTTTTTGGACAAGGGAGTGGCACTAATGGCTGTCTTAATAAAATATGGTTTTGAACACCTTAATGTCAAATACTGTTGAAAATTACAAATATTCAGAACTGATGGAGGGAAACCTATCAATTGTATGACGTAGGACCATCGGTTTCTCAAAGCTGGTTCCTCTATGGAGATTACATCAACATGGGCCTTTCCTTTTCCCAACTACATACATTGACGTCAGCTTAAAGAAGAACCAGTTTCAGCTGAAGATTAAGCAATGATGCAATCGTTGATGGTAAGGCGCGCTAGTTTATTAAGAGCCTAGACACATATATACATACATAAAATGAAAACGTAACGTGTAGCTGCATCCTGCAATATGGGAGAATCCCACCGATCCGTGAACACAATGAGACAGTACTATACATGTTATACGTGGACGGGAACACAGATGGTAGCAAAATTCAACACTTTGATCGTGCGCATAATAAATGCGGAGAAAAAGCGCTAAGTACACTTAGTCCGAAGTGCAGATGGCACCCAACAGTTTTTAGGGTTTTGTATCTCAAGAGTCTAAATATAATATTAAGACTTCCCTGTCTGCCTATCTGTCGCGATGTATGTATGTATGTATGTTCTTGAACCGTGATAGATAGTTGAAATTTTCACAGATAATGTATTTCTGTTGCTGCTGTAACAGCATACACATATTGCAAAAAGGGGTATTATAAAATCACAGATTATTTAGAAGACACTCGCTCTGTTAAGCATTGTTATTAAGCAATATGCGTAATTATAACGTAAATTATTGTAAACAATTTCATTTTTAATGTCTGGGCTTGAAAAAGACCATGATCCCTGAGTTTGTTTCCGCTATTTCTTCTCAGAGGTAGTCACTTAGGAAATGCCAGCTTCATCTAATTTAAAAAAAATAAAAAACATGACGTGTAAAAGTGATCAGTGATCCTACTTGCTTAATAAACGATTTCGTTTCATTTAATTTCATTTCATATACAACATTATTTTTTGTTTATGCGAAACCCGAAACACGTGTCCAGTATTTTTAAGTAAAGAATCTATGTACTTCAAAAAGATATCATGAAAAACCACAAAGTTATGAGCTTGTTATCTTACTTGGTTGTTCTAACAAAAATATGGCCAACGCTCAGCTTGGGCAGGCGATTGGTGCCTAGACCTCTGGCGTCAGCTGATGCGCGAGCGCGGAGTACTATGATCTACCGTGCGCGCTCGGTAACTACACTGCAACGATTTCTAAATGTATTTAGGAAAAAATATAACATGGTGTTAAAATGATTGGAATCGATTCAGTTGCTTATTCTGAACTAACTATATTCAGGTTTCGCATAAACAAAAAATAACTTGGTATATAGAATAAAATCGCTATTTAAAACTCCCATAAAACAGACGTGTTTTTATAGATAATGCCACGGAAATATTCATCCGACTCCCATTTGGCCAGTTTTTTTTAATTTTTTCGACGTAAGCTGACCTAGGGGATAATGACAATTAACCAAGCGAGAAGCGACACGGTTTCAATCGCTGAACACTTACCCCTTTATTCATAAACGTTGCTTAATAAACTAGTGCGCTTTACCATCAACGATCATATCACTGCTTGCCATCAGGCGGGATTGCGGTCAAGCGCTAGTTTATAATTATTAAAAAAAAAAAAACCTAGTGATTAGCGATTGTTTATCCATACATTTTTGACGTTTTAACGTCACTTTACTTTAGTCATCGCTTATGAATAAACCCCTTAAACATTATGATGTTTATTCATAAACGTTGATTAATGTCAAGTGACGTGCAAATGTCAAAAAAATGTGGTTAAACAGTCATTAATCCCTAGTTAATTTGTTAAATGAGCGATTGAACCCGCGTCGCTTCTCGCTTGCTCCTATGACTATATTCTAAGTTTTAAAAAGGGTTTCATTACATGTCTGTGTGCCTACACTTTCCACCTACAAAAGGAAGCATGGAAGGTTATAATTACGCAATTCATTTGATTAATTACGTAAGCACCAATAATTAATACCTACTGTAATTAAACTGATTAATTATTATAGTAACAGTTTTTTTTATTCATATAAATTATCATTTTTATAAATAAACAGTAAGTAGATACATATATAAAATAAAAACTTAAATATAAAATAAAATTTAAAAAAAAAGAAGACCAATTTTTGTGATTGAAAACTTTCAAAACCAAGTCTCGATTTCATCTCATTAATCAATGTCAAACAACTGTCAAAAATGTAGCGAAATTAGTGGTATTTTTGAAAGTGACATTAGACTGCGAACTTCACTAATACGAAAAGTGGTCCTCGGAAATCTAACTTGTTACAGTCCATTGAGCGGATAAGGATATTGACGTTAATTAAACACAAAGTGTTTTCTCAATGTTATGAAGACGTAGTTAGGTTTTCTTGTATAATCCAATATTTAGATTTCTCGAGAAAACACACTTAATTAAAATTTATTTGCAAAAAAATAAATTACGTTTGGTATCTAGAAATCTTGCATATTTACACGAAAAAATAAAATTTACAAACATACGTGAAAATTATTAACATTAAGTTTGTTCGCGGATTCTTATACATACTTTAAATTAATAACAGGCCAAATAAACCTAAGGAAAATGTAGTTATAAAAACCTAATACATTATTCAGAGATAAAACAGTCATAAAAATGAAAAGATCATAACATTCTGTTTTGAACAAAAGGGCTGAAATATTTATTTTCTTTCAATGTAGGACGGGGTTATTATTTGATATCGCTTTTCTTGCTGCGAACCTGGTATTTCAACGATTATTATATGTACATATAATCTATGTCATCCTCCGTGGCGCAGCGGTCATCACGCCTGCCTGCGACGTAGTGGCCCCGGGTTCGATCCCCGGCCAGGTCATGATGGAAAAACGATCTTTTCCTGATTGGCCTGGGTCTTATACATATACTATCGTTGAGTTAGTATCGTATAACACAAGTCTCGAACTTACTTTGGGACTTGCTCAATCTGTAGACTACCTGCATTATTTCTCTCTCCTTCCCCACTCCTTCCAAAGGTGGTCTGTAAAAGATCGCTTTTAGCGATAAGACCGCCCATTGTGTCACCGTTTGTAAAATCTTTATATTTATATTCTGTAATTTATATGGTGTACACAATAAAGAGTATTCTATTCTATTCTAGCAGCAAACCGGGTTAAATAATCGTTTAGTTAACCGCCTAGCTTAAGTAAATAACGACCATTCCAGTTTCGGCCTAAATTATATTTAATATATTATAGTGTACGCTGGAATCGTAACCAATCACGTGTAAGCCGAATTGATTGCAGTAACCAAGCCAAGGCACCTCGGCCAAATGGACTAAGTTAGAACTAGAAGTTGCTACTAGAACTGTGATAAATCGCGTACCAGTCGAGAGAGTGAAGCGACACGTCTTAATATAAAACAATAACTTTGTATATATAAAATTAACAAAAGAGTCTGTTCAAGTTAGGAGATTTATATCTGATGAGATCACAATGGCAGATTCATGCCAGCGCGCTTTTTTTACCAACTTCCAACAAAGTGTGTTTCTGCTAGTTTTTCAATAGTTAGCTGGACAACGAGCATCTAATGTCCAGTGCGTGATAACCAGCTGTATTTTACGCCCTTGCGAGTGTGGTCTAACGCATTAGCTCATACAAAGAAGAGAAATTAGGAAAGTTACCTGATGGGTAACTCTGATACTTACCAAATAATAAAAGATAACTAACTAACAAACTAAAAAGTTATTGTAAAAGTTTGCAAATAATAGTAAAGAAGACTGTAAACACTTATAATTGATTCTAAAAGACGTCTTGTTCACAAACTAAATTAATTTTAAGTACAGTGCATATTTTTCTTTCTATTTCATTAAGATAAGAAAATATCATATTTGTTTACTCCTTTCAAATTACTTATTTATTTACTTATTTTTTCCCACACAAATTTTAGAGAGGCGGACTTAATGCCTTAGGCATTCTCTACTATTCTACCACACGTGGTGAAGAGATTACATGGCATATGCTTTTGTTGAAAAAATAATAAACAAAAAAATTCTCTTTTCACTATTTCAATAAATACTTTAATAAGCTATATACACATACTACATACTATTATCAAAATATATACTTTTAATATAGGTATACAAAACTAAAATTAAATTAAAATTAAGATACTCGATGGATAGCTTAGACGCGATTTAAAATATAGTGACTAAACATACGTCAATTTACATCACGCGCTTTGACAAGACTAAACTGATGTGTATCTTCTGTCAAATTTGTTCAAAAGGATTGCTAAAGGAGCTTAGATTCTCATTCAAGATTAAACGTCAAAGCCAGTTGTGCAGTGTGGAGTTGTAGAAGACTTACGTCACTTATTTAAGGACTGTGTCCGGTACCAGTCTGGTGGAAATTATTTCAAGTTTAGGATCTTGAGCTTGAACAAACTTGAAGCAGGCACATTTCATAAAATCCTGGCTCAATCAAATGGCGATGTTGTAAAGAGTCTTTTTATATAATTATGAACTAGTGCTCGATGGCAATCTCGCCTGATGGTAAGCAGTGATGCAATCGTGGATGGAAAAGCGCGCTGGTTTATTAAGAGCCTATTCACTCAAAAAAACTGAGTGAACAAGAAGGAAGATGGCAATTGAGCGAAGTGATGCAATGTTAAACCCAAAAACACGACCAACAATGCTGCACCAGAGGGAGATTGATCTGGAAACCCTCCACGACCAAACTCCCGACACAACAACATTTGGCGCATTGTATCCGGCACACATCGCAGCACAACTGCTCAGACCCGTCCTCCGTACGGCTTCACCTATAGTGACATGACTGAGTCTAGACGTCTATTTAGGATGAAATTGAAATGGTATCAAAATAACCAACAACAAATTAAGATAGATATAATTGAAAGACACCATTCCAATAATAACTTCTCAAAATTTTGTAAATCATTGGTTGATTTACAAAATTTTTACAAACTGGATTAAAGCCTAGGCGGCCCGTGAGCGTCGCGGGTGAATACGAGCCTGATGCCATCGCAGGATTATTTCCGCAGCATGTCAGAGTTGAGCCCTTTGTGAACCGTGCACGGTCTGAGATGATATCGGTGCTTGATGCTGGGGCTACACATGAATGTAAAGTACACTGGAAAGGACATTGATGTAGTTATCATATCTATGAAAAGAGGAAAATCTCCAGGTCATGATGGCCCCAGCATTGAGCACCTGCGGCACGCTGGGGTATACTTGCCTAGAGTTCTGGTTCTTTAATGTGTACATTAACCACTCCTACCTGCCTGACGATCTCATGTATACCATTGTTGTCCACATTGTAAAAAACAAGACCGGAAATGTCTCGGACAGGTCCAACTACAGGCCTATATCCTTAGCAATGGTTATAGCGAAGGTATTGGACAGTTTGCTTGATGGCCATTTAACAAAACATATAAAACTGCACGATGGTCAGTTCGGTTTTAAAAAAGAACTGAAAGTGCGATTTTGTGTCTCAAGTAGACTGTGCAATATTACACCGCTCGTAAAACGCCAGTATACGCATGTTTCCTGGACCTGTTCAGGGCATTCGACTTGGTTACGTACGACCTGCTGTGGACAAAAATGAATCAAGACACTAGTCCACCAAAAGTTATAGATATATTTAAGTACTGGTACAATAATCAGAATAATGCTGTTAGATGGGCGGCAGTCTGGGGAATATAGGTTAGTGTGTGGGATACGGCAGGGAGGGTTGACCTCACCGAAGTTATGCAATTTATACATGGACCGCCTGATTGGTGAGCTGAGCGGCACCGGCATCGGGTGTCACATAGATGGAATCTGCGTAAGTAATATAAGCTACGCGGATGACATGGTCTTGCTCAGCCCCTCAATCAGTGCGTTGCGTAAACTGCTCAGTATATGTGAAAAGTATGCGGAAGCCTATGGGCAGATACAAAGTAAAAAAGTGAGATTATAGTATTTAGAGCGCAGAAAAAAGAGGCCACAGTAGTATCTCCCGTCGCAAGTCACTCACTTCAAGTATCTGGGCCACTGGGTCACCGAGGACCTTAAAGATGATATGGATGTGGAGAGGGAACTCAGGGCGTTGTCTGTTCACTGTAACCTGTTGGCTCATAGATTCGCACGGTGTACTGAGCAAGTGAAGGTCACACTGTTTAGAGCTTTCTGTCAGACCTTTTACACATGCAGTTTGTGGACCAATTACACACAGAGGACATACAACCCTCTGCGTGTGCAATACAACAATGCGTTCAGGGTGCTGATGGGGCTGCCGCGGTACTGTAGCGCCAGTGGTATGTTCACAGAGGCGCGCGTGGACAGCTTTCACGCCGTCATATGCAAGCGAAGTGAGTCTTTAAAGGCGCGATTGCGCAGCAGCCCCAGCGCCATTCTGGCTGCGTGCGCAGGTCGATGGGACTAGTGCCTAAAATATTTTACAATATTTAATATTTAACAAATTATGGAAGCAATTCCGAAACAAATTTTATTATTATTATTATTCACCAGACAACCTCTGTCCTACAACTACCTACTGTCCTAGTAGCTTTTGTGGTTACTCGCTCGTCACATCGAGCTTTATGCAAGAACGAGACAGGGACGTACCTACCGATGTGTCGAACGTATCAACAATATCGTGGGCCCTAGGTAACAGGGGCCCCTAATAAAAAAAAAATTAACCTCTTATTGCTAATGGCCGAATGAATAACTATTAAACGTGTGAAAATTAACGTCATTTATTTATGGTTAACAGCAATTTCAAGATACACGGTCTAGTTTCAAGCCATTGCATTCGTTCAGCAAAATCTCATAGATAATTTAGCTTAGTGCCTCAGAACGCTCAGAATAACGAGCTCGCTTCGCTTTTGAATTCTTTTAGCAAAATTGCAATTACACCTTTAAAGCCAAGATTCTATTTTTTTGTTTTTTTATTGAGTAGGGAAGGTAAAAGCAGTTTCAAACAAATTTATACTCTGTAATATAATAAAGCTGAAGAATTTGTTTGTTTGAACTCGCTAATCTGAGGAACTACTGATTCGAATTGAAAAAAATCCTTTTGTGTTGGATGGTACATTTATTGAGGAAGGCTTCAGGGTATATAGCATCATGATGCGACTAATAGGACCGAAGAATTAGTAGAAAGAGTGTAAAAAACGGGGAAAATTATAATATTTAATTAAATTATACATCTTTGATGGCTTCCGTTACGTGCCCTGCGTAAATTGATTCCTGTTACCTAAAAAATATGTAATCAAACTTTTTAATCGCGATCATAATAACAGAAATTGACGCGACCGAAGTCGCGGGCAACACCTAGTGTCCTTAAAAAACAGGGCCCCGATTAGGACTGACTACGGCACTGGGCAGTGATCCGCTTATCTGGAACTGATACTATGACTGCGTTACCTACCTTTGAAATCTTGTCCAGAGAGGTTTTAAGCGGGTTTCGTTGGGACGAAAGGAAAAATTCGCTACTGAGATAGACAGTTTCTTCAAATAGCAAACACAGTAAGTAGGTATATGATTTATTGGAAAACAAAAGTTAACAAATGAATACACAAAGTTAGTTTCACTTTGTACGAAACCTGAATATAGTTTGTTCAGAATAAGCAACTCAATCGATTCCAATCATTTTTACATCATGTTATATTTTTCCCAAATATATTTAGAAACTGTTCTGCAAAAGAGCGCACAACGCAGTTGACGGTAGACTAGAGGGACCCCCGCGCCGCGCCGCTGTAGCAGGCGAGCAGTGCGGTGACCATATTTTTGTTGGGACAACTAGGTAAGATAAGAAGCTCATAACTTTGTGGTTTTTCATGATATCTTTTTGATATTTTGCATATAGATTCTTTAGTTAAAAATATTGGACACGTGTTTCGGGTTTTGTATATACAAAAAATAACGTTGTATTAGTAATTTGTGTAAACTGTACCCACGCATCTATGCCCACTCTTCATACCTAAATATAACAAGTATCCAAGTGACATTTAAAATCATAGCCGTGCTAATAAGATACGAAAATAACATAAAATAATTTGGGTTTTTAAATTCAGTATCTACTAATGTAAAATTTGTATCAAATATACCATACGGAGGACATGCCGGATACGATGTGCCAAATGTTGTTGTGTCGGAAGTTTGGTCGTGGAAGGACTCCAGATCAATCTCCCTCTGGCGCAGCATCGTTGGTCGTGTTGTTGGGTTTAACAATGCATCACCTCGCTCAACTGCCGTCTTCCTTCCTAATAACTCAGTTTTTTTTTTTAGTGGACAGGCTTTTAATAAGCTAGCGCGCTTTACCATCAACGATTGCCATCACGCGGGATTGCGGACAAGCACTAGTTTATAATTATACAAAAAAAAGGTAAAAGAATGAGGATATTAAAAACTGTAACTGATAAATAAGCAAGTATCCATACTAATATTATAAATGTGAAAGTGTGTTTGTTTGTTTGTTTGTCCTTCCTTCACGCCGTAGCTAAGCAATAAATCGACCTGATTTTTGGCATACAGTTAGTTGAACATCAAGTTCCCAAGGGAGATTACTGGAATATTTGTATGTGTACACCAAATATCCTAATATTATAAATCGGAAAGTGAGTTTGTTTGTTTGTTTGTTCCGCTTTCACGCCATAACTACTAAGCCGATTATTTTGAAATTTTGCAAACATAAAGTCCGGATTAAATAATAGGGTACTTTTTATCCCGGAAAAAAATTATATTTACGAGTGAAATCTAAAAGCGCGATATAACCGATCTCCACGCGAGCGAAGCCGCGGGCGGAAAGCTAGTATACAATATGTAAAGAAAACCCTGTCCGACCGATAAGGATAATAAAGGTTAGGTAAACACATGACCAAAATATAATATAAAATTTAACGTAATCATCATAGTAACAATATTAATGAATTTTGAAATAATCTTTTTTTCCCGCGAATTAATTCCAACTTCCCCGAAATTTGGTAATTTTTAAAAAGTAACAACACCATTTTGACGGTATTATTATAAGCGATGCGACCACGTGCCGCGTGCCCTGCCTCCCGCCGCCCGCGGAAGGGTTGCCTACCGCACATGTATTAAGTTAACTCTTTTTTTTTTGCCAAAATAATATTTATTTTTTTAGGGATATTGTTTTAAGTTTAGCCCGGCTTTGTATCCATTAGTAGAATCAGTTATCGATACCTAACAATACCTTCACGGATCGGACAGAATTTTCTTTACATATGGTATACCTAAATCCAGACAACATTATATTTATGGTACATTCGTTTTAAATATTGCGAAACGATCAACGTCAAAAAGGCTTAGTGAAAACCATCTGATCTCAATGAAGACTTATTTTGAACGATTCAAATATTGGCATTTCGAAGCACGGTCGCTGCCTCACTGACATTGCGCCACAGAGTATTTAGATACAGAAAGTTAACTTATAATATTAAAAAATCGGTTCGGAAGGCAATGGATTTTTTTTTATAGTTATAAACTACTGAGAGCGACCCTCCACGAAAAAACTCCCGTAACAACAAAATTAGCGCATAGTACCCGGCCGGCATATATCGCAACACAACTGCTCAAACCCGTCCTCCGTACGGCTTCACCAGATATCGTGGCTGAACACGACGAACAGCTTGGCGGTAAGACTTAATCTGGTGGGTGGCTTACTGACTAAAATTCACCCATGTTTATCCAGTTGTATCAGGAGCGACACGATAACTCTTTCGAATTTAGCGGACCCGTCACTTAGTGCTGCCTCTTTAAGGCGCGTGCAGAACATAACGTGACGTCATCCAGGATCAAATCCTTACCGGGCGGCGTGTGGTAATTAGGTATGCATAGTTTTAGCAATATTATTTCGTGTCGTTGGAACCGCGTCATGTTTGCCGCAAATAGATTGTATCTTCTTACTTTTTTCTAAAAAGCGCGCGTTACCTTTTTGTATTTCATTACTCTGTGTGCATGTCAGTTCAAATGCCTACCCTGGATATTTACACGTTAATATTGAATCTCAATTTGTCACGTCGTGTGTGTTTCAATTAAAATGGCTGAAATGTTTCCGGCAGTGGATCAATTAGTTACTGTAGGATAAAGTGATTCCGCTTTTTGACTCACGAATTAATTATTTATAATATATATTACTCGCAAGGGAAGATGTCGTTCCTTTAATAAAAGTAATGTTAAGAAACAATTTGTTTACCGTATTGGAATTAAAAATAAAATGTTCAATAATTATTGAACCAGAAATAGAGCTGTTGTCATCCACACGGTGGGTGTCTGAAAATGTACAGCGCCACCGAAGTCAGGTCGGAAGATAACCAACAATAGTATTAGGATTTGAGGGAAGCCTTTAGTCAACAGTGGGACAGTGTAAACAAAGTAACAAAATAAATAATGAACCAAGTCAAGACTTTCCGCGAACAATTCTGAAATATGTGTTTTATCACAAATATCTTATAGTATTTAAAACAATTGTCTGTGAGTTTACTGGCCATAACATTTTGAATACAGTCTTACCAAAAAATAACTAAAATAAACTCTATAAACTTAACTTAAATACTTACGTTAGGTACATAAACATTTTTAACTTATAACCGCATATATTTACTGCTATATTCAGGGTCATCAATGAACCATTTAAATTTTGTTCCACATCGTACAATAATACAGTGTGAATGTATGGCGATCTTCAACCAGTGCGTCCTCCCGTCATGACTTACGGAGCCGAGACGTGGACACTAACGGTCAGACTAGTCCATAAGTTTAAACCGCTCAGCGAGCTATGGAGCGGGCTATGTTGGGCGTCTCTCTGAAGGATCGCATCAGAAATGAGGTGATCCGACAGAGGACCAAAGTCACTGACATAGCTGAGAGGATTAGCAAGCTGAAGTGGCAATGGGCTGGTCACATATGCCGCCGGGCCGGCAACCGTTGGGGTAAACGAGTCCTCGAGTGGAGACAGCGTCTCGGCAAACGTAGCGTAGGACGCCCTTGGGCGAGATGGAGCGACGACATCAAAAAAGGTGGCTGGTAGCAGTTGGCGGAGAACTGCTAATGAAAGAGGCTTATGTCCAGCAGTGGACGAGTAGAGGCTGATGATGATGATGTATGGCGATGCTTCCACATCCTGGGTGACCAGCAGGGGAATTGCGTAACTCACAATCTGTAGCAATGGATTTCGGTTTGAGAGTTCTACAACATTCACTGCGTTATTTAACTTGCTAAGCAAATACATATTTCGAACGAGCAATGGATTAGTAATATGTTTCAAAATGATTCCAATTGATAATATAATAGTGTATTACGCAATCAGGGTGCTGATCTGCTACCATATCGATGATTAAAGTTAAGTAAAGTTTAAACGTCGAAAATGTGTGGTTAAACAGACACTAACCACTAGGCAAGTTTAAGTAACGTTTATGAATAAAGGGTAAAGTTCTTACTTCTAGCACAGAAGCCTTCTCTCAAAAGCTGTAATGTAATACGTGACCGCAGTGCAGGCTGTTAAGATTACAATTTTTTTTTTTAAAGTAGTTCTTGACTTGGAATCCCGCCTGATGGTAAGCAGTGATGCAATCGTTGATGGTACATCGTGCTAGTTTATTAAGAACCAATTCACAAAAAAAGAAATAAGAAAAATATCTTGTATGTTTATCTATATATGTATCTATGATAAAATATAGTAACGTTGAGTTAGTATCCCATAACACAAGTCTCGATCTATATATTTATTTTATCATTAGTGCACTCAAAACTGTAAACGAGCACATCATGAGGAAATATGTATGTCCTGGAACCAGACACTTGAAAATATATGTCATTTACCAACTCGCACTGTCTCCGCTTCATGGATTATGGCCCAGTCACTATTACAGAGAGTACTATGACTTGTGTTCCAGCAGTGAAAACATCTGATTATGTTTTATATGAGCTCGTGCCTCTACTAGTGATAATGACGGTTCACTGATGGCTCTGTCAGCAGTTTTTGGTGGATTACCCACTAAGATTTTGATCCGATAACATATTTATAAAAGCAACATGGCATGCACTCCATTACCAACTTCAATGCGTCAGTTAAAGCTACCCGGGCAAATCGAATTTGGGTTCAAAATGACGTCATTTCATTTTATGGGTTGCCAAAGTTTGAAGTCATGCTTACTCTCGTATTTTTAAAACATTCGCACGGAGTTTTAAGCCAAAGTTTTGTGATATTGGAGGTCGTTATAAAGAGATTTTGAACTTCTCTCATCCTAATATTTAATTTAGTTTATCTTTCGAAACATTACGACCCCATTTTCTGAAGCTGGGATCTATTAACTTCATATAGCGTGTGCTTTAGCTACGGTTTCCATGACCAGCGGTTTCCGCCATGTTTATAATGAACAATGTCTTAGGAATCTATAATTTTCAACAATATTTAACATTAAGGTTTCACAAACTGATGAAGTGTGTATCGGAATCTCGCAGAGTTCTATCCCATACAAAATCCCGTAGAAAAAAAAAACTATTTTGACGTGAAAACGTCTTATAATTCGTTGGAACCGGCTATACTCACGAAGAAACATGGATCATGCAGCGTTGCCCCGTTCCATTTAGGGCTTGAAGTAAGAGCGAAAGCGTGGAGCAAGCGACAAAGAAGCACAATCGGGCTCCGCATTTGGCAGCGTTCGACATCTGTCTCGACGGCTGCTACACAATAACACATTTACATATTTTCATTAAGTATGAAGTGCAGTGAAAAGTGAATGTGGTGTCAATTGTTTATAACAACGATAATTGCGGCGATAAACGTTTAAAAAATGCAACCATTCCATCAATATTTTCTTATGATGTTCTGACGTTCAACTATCGTCAGTGAATGGACTTTAAACACAATCAATTTCTTAGTCTTTTTTTTTTTATAGCGGAAACTTTAAATTCACCCATTTAGCTGCCACGGTTTATGAGATACAACCTGGTGATAGAAAAACGGTGGAGTCTTTGTAATAGGGTCCTTTACTCCTTTTAGCCTTTAGGTCTTTACTCTTTAGGCACGGAAATTAAAAAAAAAAATGTTCTGTATTGGGCAGCCGTTATTGTATGACCGTTTTCTTGCTAAACTAAAGCTGACCCACCACCACCACTGCACCACTGCATCAATGTACGAGTACCAGTTCAAGACAGAGAAGGACAAAAGGTAAATCACGATCTAAGTGTCGTTTACAGATGTGAGCATAAGCAGAAATTTGTAAAACTAGAACTATTAAGACTACTTGTAGTAGAACTTCAAGAATATTTTTAAAATTTCTAGAATTGCCCCTTAGATCTGTTTGTGTTTCTTTAGTAGATTTTCGACTTTATTTACCAAAGCTTTAAGGATCAAGGTTGAGTGGAAATATGCACAGTATGATCTCAGTCGGTCAAAAATACGTCTAATTTCCCCATATTTTGACAATTTTTTGTAATTTTTTTGTCACTGAGAAAAGATTGAGACTTGAATTTGAACCTTAGTCATTACGGGACTTCTGAAAAATTTATTCCTGTCTCCTTTGATTCAGAAGTTTCGCGTTTGATTTTTTACTTATAGCGAAACCTTTTCTTGTTTTACATTGCGACATAATTTTCATTGCCCTTTGGCACACGAATCCAGCCGGCAGCTGCAACAGTCATAAAGCTGAAGAGCTTGTATGTAAAAAGTTTGTTGCAATTAGATTTAAACGTTTTAGATTACGAAAATCGACATTTAGACTATGAATGTTCTTACCATTATGAGAATTTCCCTCTGATATAAATGTATATACCAATTAGATAAGACAGGAGTCCAAAGGACTTATAAATGACGTAAGCTTCATACCTTTACTATCAGTAACGATGACAGGTCCCATCAACTGAGGCTTTGAATAAATGTAGCGGAAATTCTATTCTATCTTTGAAGCATATATATTTAAGTCTGCAAAGCTAGGTCAAAGCTAGATTTAGGTATCCTGCGTTTGGAATTTACTTGTTTAAATTCTAAACAAATATATTAAGTTGATAGGAAAAGTAACTTAAATTCGTACGCAATAAAATTCAGTTGACGCTAGAACTCCAAACACTTTTTCTATAGTGCTAGTGCAGTACGCTGAAATGAACTTAGTTGATATTGAAATAAAGTTAATATTTATTACATACTTATACTGTCATGACGTAGAAACTTAATCCAGGATATTAATTGATAAATAATACTTCAGCCAATCTAGATGGTAAGCAGTGATGCAATTTTTAATGGCAAATCACATTAGTATATTAAGAGCCTATTCATTCTATCTTTAAAGATACACCCATTGTAATCAGACGGGAAAACCGCTGCAGCTAAATTACCGATGTTGTTATTTCGCTAATATCCCTTTTGACTCTTAATCTCTCAATTCATTTCGTTCAAAGGTCTCACTTAATGGATATTACACTAGGTCGATTTTCGCTGTGCGACTGGTCCCTTACCAAATTGCCTTACAAGCCAAATCGCCACCCCAATTTACACAGTTCGATAAAAATAGCGGACTAATTAATTTTGTATCAAAACGGCGACACTCATGCAGCAGGCGACTATGTTAGTTACCCGCCACGTGACCTGTCGCTGCACGACAAATGTCGTAATGTATTAAAATGATTTAGCTCAAAACGGTCTCCAAAGCCTGGATCACAGGCGAAGAGTAGTTAGCCTGTCGGTGTTCTATAGGATTTTATAAAAATTGCACAATTTCGTTCCCCCTTCTCCTTTCCATCATCGATTGACCCGTCATACGGCTAGTTTCCACCCTTACGTTGTGGACACCACTGCGATCCGGACGAAGCGTTTCGTCTCGTTTCCGCCGGACTACAGTTTAAGTATGCAAGAGTGAATAGGCTTAATAAACTAGCACGATTTACCATCAATTATCCAGCAATACTACGAGCACTCGTTAATAATTTATAAAAAAAACTTGCCATTTTAGTCACCTGTGGCCTAGCCGAATTGCCATTTAGATAGTTGATTTTCGTGTACGAGTTACGTCAATAGATTTACGCGTGTCACCAGCTGCAGTGCGACATTGTAACGATCTTACCGTGTCATGAGCTGGGAGTGAGCTGTTGTTATATAGAGGTCCACTGCTGGACATCCGTGTGGTACCAGGCTTAGAATGGTACCAACCCATATCCTCTCAAAGGTATCGTAAGAGGCGACTAAGGGAACTCTCACCTGGGAAGCGGGGAGCAGCGTTTCTGCTGTGGGATATCAAATTACTACGACCCTCAACCCGCCTTGTCAACTTACTCTAAGGTAAATTTACCACACTTTACACGGTAAGAATTTTATAGCAGCGATTTGCTGTTTGTGTCCGCTGGCATGGAAAATACCTTCGAGGTGATTCACGGCATTCACTAAGAAATTCTTTTATATTTTGTTTTCATAAACCGCGTGCATCTGGCCGCCAAAGTCTTAGGGCTGAAATTGAGTTAAGTACGACGGCAGAGACGGGCAACCGTCGCGTGTCGTGGTTACGCGGTTACGCGTGGTTACGCGGCCGGGCTCCGTTGGGAACGCGACGGTCCCCGTCGGCGATACCCCTCGCGTGTCGCTAGTTCAATTTTAACGATACGCATGTATAGTTGTATCGATGGAGAACTTTATATTATACCATTTTTTTTTTTTTTTTTTTTAATTGGGACAAAACCCGCCACACTTTTCCCAACCACTGCAACTCCTGAAAGCCAAAATCAACAGTGGCGACCGCCAGAAAAACGCCGAGCAACGAAGCTCGACGAGTCCCGGAGAAACGATTCAACTGTCTTGGGTCCCGCAACAAATTAATCAGAAAAGAATAGCGGAGGAGTAAGAAAAAAGATATTTTTTCCACTTCCCTCCATAACAAGCAGGAGACAGAACAGAACTAGGCCAATCGGCACAAAGGGACATTATTGCAACTGGGAGAAGCCCAGATTGCCAAACACCACGGAATAAAATTTGATTAAGTTAATGGGTCCTAAGTAGATATTAGCTGTTACAATTGATTCCAATAATAGGTATGGCAAAAGCGCCTGAACGCACGGAAATTGGTTCTAGTTTCTACAAGGTCCGTATAATAAACGACTCCGGATGTAACTTGTACACTATCCAACATAATATTGCGTTCATTCTGCCAAAGAACACACTCCCACAAGATGTGATGTGCGGACTGTTCAAATTCACAGTTCGATGTAGAACACTGACACAAAGGGGAAGGAACAAGTTTAAAAGAATACAGTTTACTTTTAAAGTTGCCATGACCTGTGAGAAATTGGGCAACGCAGTGGTCAACCTCCAGCCATGTCCTAGCCAGCCGATCGCCAACGGATGGAAAGAATAGATGGAGGTGCCGGCCCTTGATGGAATTATCCCACCTACTTTGCCATTCGGATAAGAGGTCCTCCCAGACTTCAGTCTGAGGTTTAAATAATCTAGAGATTTTATTAAAGTCGCGTTGTGTAACAAAATTAGTGTCCATGGCCTCCCCCCTCGCGGAGTAGTACATTGAAGCACGTCGCTGTACCTCAAGGTCGACTGGAAGTACACCTGCCAGTACCGGTAAGGCTTCAGTACTGACCGTTCTATACGCCTTGCATAAAAATATCAATGCCAAACGTTGGCTTTGAAGCAGTTTACGTCGTGCCGCCCCTATGCTGGCCCTATCGGCCCAAACAGGTGCACCGTAGCACATACATCCTAAGTAGGTAGCTCCATATATAGTTTTTAAAGTTAGGAATGATAGACCCCAAGTTGCTTTCGATATTCTAGTTAGGGCATAAAAGTTCCTTTTAGCTTTTTCACCAACTATTTTTATATGTTCTATAAATGAAAAATTCCTTTCTAAGATCATACCAAGATAGCATACGGATTGCTGTTTTTTAATGGGAACGTTATTAAATTTAATAGTAGGCAATGATTTAAGATTACCTTTTAGTAGAAGTTGATAGGTTTTATGTGGCGCAAACGTTAGGCGGTTACGATCACCCCACTGAGATATTAAATTTAGGCAAGTATTGGCCAAGTTCTCAAGTCCAGCTCGGGTACTTGACTGAATGAGCAGTAGGCCATCGTCCGCGTAACCAGTAAGTGAACAGCCGCAAGGAAGCGGGATCGCGAGGAAGTCATCAAAACCCAAATTCCATAAATAAGGACCGACAACTGAACCCTGAGGACATCCCATGGTTAGTGTTTTAGTACTAGAAAAATGACCGAGCTTAAGTACCGCGGAACCGTTTATAAAGTAAGAGTAAACGAGATTATATATGTTTTTATAGCAACCGCGAGTTTTTAATTTTAACAACAGCATAGGCCACCAGGCGTTATCAAAAGCCCCAGAAATATCCAGGAAGATCCCAATTACGTACTTGTTTTCGGATTGGTTAACGGTTCTTCTGACAGAAAGCGCCGCGTCGACTGTAGATTTACCTATGGTGAAGCCATACTGATTATTATGGAATTTTGGACCGTTCGGTAGTAAACGTGGAACGATGAGGCGCTCAAGAAGTTTACCCAAAGATGGTAGAAGTGTGATAGGACGATATGACTTCGGATCATCCGGTGGTTTGTCACCACACTTTGGTATTATTCGTATGAAACCGCGTCGCCATTTACGAGGAAAAACGCCTTCAGCAATGCATCGGTTGTATACAGTTAAGATGGCATCACCCGCTGTTTTACACGCTTCTTTAATCATCCTATTAGATATTTTATCTTCACCTGATGATTTGTTGACCGGTAGTTTTCTAACAATATTTATAAATTCGTCATTAGATGGTACGTCTGACATTGGTGATTCAGGTGGCACAGGAGCCCACGCTCTAATCTGTTGGTGGTAGTCGCTATCGTTAGCCGGTGAATCATCAGGGATAAGTGTATTAATTAGCACTTCTGTTGTTTCCTCTATGCCTGTGGTATGCTTATCATTGACTTTAATGTTTTGAACGTATGCAAGGTCGACCGATCTGTTAGCTTTAAATTCGTGATATAAGGGAGACCACGGACCCTCCCTGTCAAGTTTATCAACGATTTTTCGCAACAAGTTACCCTTAGATATATTATACCATTACGCATTACATGATTTACGAAGTTTCAGCCCTTATTGACTGAACAAGTCCGTGCGTATTACCGCTGGTGGGAACCGAGCGTGCCCCCGCGACGCATTCCGTCGCACAGAGGCGGGAACCGCGCTTGCCCCCGCGACGCACTCCGTCGCACGGAGGCGGGAACCGCGCGTGCCCCCGCGACGCATTCCGTCGCACAGAGGCGGGAAACGCGCGTGCCCCCGCGACGCACTCCGTCGCACGGAGGCGAGAACCGCGCGTGCCCCCGCGACGCACTCCGTCGCACGGAGGCGGGAACCGCGCGTGCCCCCGCGACGCACTCCATCGCCCGGAGGCGGGAACCGCGCATGCCTCCGCAACGCACTCCGTCACACGGAGGCGGAAACCGCGTGTCGCGACCCACTCCATCGTACGGAGGCAAGTCCCGTCTGTGTGCGTGGCGCGCCTGCCCGTCACGGACGCCCGAGTGGATGCCCGCGACGGAGCACTTTTATAAGAAACCGCACGAGTGCCCGCACAAGGCATTTCCATCCCTTAAAATCTTTATTGATATAACAAACATTACATTTAACTATTATATCTTTTTGATGACCCAAACGATCGAAATTACTGCCACCGAGGAACTCAGCCGTTATAAGTACGGGGAAACTATTGAGAGAGCGATAATAGTATCATTAAAGGAATTATGGTCGCTAATAGAATGAATTTAGAAACATTTACGCTAAAGTATGCCTTTATGTTCATATTCGTTTAATACTTAATTAGGCAATTATGAGAACTTAATTAAGATCAGTCAGATTCACAGTATTTGAGAGTAGGTGTCTAAGATTACTTGAAATATAAGTTAATTTTATGAAATAGCTAATTAATTTATAGAGAGGCTATTTTTAAGACTTTGTTATGAATGCTTTTGACTGCTAAATGGAATTTTACATAGGTTTCGATGAAATTCTTAAACTAATTTTAACTTAAAACAACTTCGACCCATTCACAAAACATTTCAATACCAAATTCGATTCCCCTTCTAAAATTGTCCTTATAAAAACTTTCCACACGTCACCATATCTATGTCTACACTTGGGTCGCATTTTCACTCGCGTTCATCAAAAATGGTTCTTTCACTTCACTTGCAACTTTCTTTCTGGGCTTAGGAGGTGGTTTGGGAGCAGTCCTGGACCTTCCAAGGGTGCCACTAACAACATTCACTGAGTACCCAGATCTAAAGTCACGATTCCTTAACAAACCTTCGTGTTCTGCGAGGGTCACCTTCAAAGGCCTTTGTTCCGACTTGATTATCTGGTTCACAGACATTGCTTGCAAAGTAAGGAGCTGGTTGTGGATATTCGGAGAGCTCAAGCTGTTCCTGGGTATCGTAGCATGGGGAGTCCCTGGTGCAGGAGACGGAGCAGGCTCTTCATCATCGACATACGCAGGCATCTTGCCAACAGGACCCAAATCTATCTCACTCTTATTCAAACTGTAGTAGTTCCCACCGTGGTTGAAGAACCTCATATTAAAAGTATCGTAGTAAGGTATAACACCATTCAGAGTAGAGAATACTTGTGGACGTAGACTGCTGTCGGGAACCATTCTTGGTCTTCTTGGCAACGTAACGTAGCCCTTCGAACTGATAAGGGGGATGGAACCTTGGAAGTTTTGGCCGTGAAATCTGCTGTAAAGGGCAGGATTGATAGCTGAGACTCCGTATACTGGAGATTTGATTGGACTCTCCGTGTTTTGTGAAGATCCTCCTGCAGGGGAGACTTGGGTTCCTCTGAGAGGGAATGCGAGGAGGTCTGGCGGATATGCCTGATGCTCTTGGGCTAGGCGGTCCATGAGCATTGCTTCATGGGACATCTTTGGATGCTCAACCTCCTGATGCCGGCTGTTGTCCTCAGTTGAAGCTGTGGACAAAAAAAAAAGATTGTTTGAGTTATGAACAGTTAAATGCAACGTCTGATAGATTTTCTTTAATTTTAACTTAAAAGACTCGTAAAAGGACTGGTCCCATATTTTTAAAAACACCAGGGCTATTATTTTTACAAATGATGTGCCTAAGCCGGGCCTTTGACCTTCGCAACAATACATCAACTGCCCTACAATTTGTAAAAAAAAAAGCCGCCCGACATTTTCGCCCCACCGAAATCATGAAGAAAATAACACTGACAATGGTTAAAACAAATATTTTTTGTCGGAACTCTCGGCGTTATTACCATAACCGTATAATCTAAAAAACAAGTCAAAGCCGTTGACATTGGAGGGCTCCCGACTTTTTACGAATAAAAATTCAGAGCATTCCCACAATTGTCTCCACAAAGTTGGGTAGTCATTAAATTTCATGTCTATTGTAGAGGCCCAGTGACTAAATGAAGACATTTTCTGCACCAAAAACACCTCTTATACATTTTCACATGGTTTTTTGAAGTGAACGTTCTCGATAAACAATTTGTACCACTTGGCAACTTTCGATTGCGATTGTTTCATGTTAAATACGAAACAGAAAACTCATGAATTCTAAAATGCTAGTTACCAGTTGCCAGATCTATGTTCATTACAACATGAAATTTCATACAAAAGTATAGGTTTTAATCGCATTAGTCTTATAAAGGATGTCTCTGACATCGACGCACAAACGAGTACCATGGATCCAATACACGACTCTGAAGCCCTCAGTGATGGAATTTATCGTCGGCTTTTTCATGATTTGAAAAAAAGAAATATATGTACTATGTAGTTTTTTTCACTTTAGGCCATTCATAAATGCCATACTTTTATAACCCAATAAGATTTTAAAGTAAAATTAATTAATTCGCTAAGTACACAAAAAAGCGCAATGAAAACAAAACTCGAAAAACTGTCTTATCAGCTGATTTAATAGAGTTCACATCAGGGATCAACGTCATAAATAAAAACTCGCACGGCAGCACGCTTGCAACGTTCAAAGGCTGAGCCGATACTTTTTTTAAACACTTTGAATTCTGTAACCGTTCATTAACGACATAAATGACGATCATAATTTTATTAGTGGCATGCGGTCTAGCCTTTTCACGAAGTTTGGGTTACGATGTCAGATACACACTGCATATACACATTTGGCTTTATACTGCTGTTCACAACTTCATGCTTGAGCTATATATTATGTAATATTACCTTATATAATCTAGTTGATCAAGAAATCGTTATGTTATCGTGGTCTCGTGGTGACCTAGTGTTTGAAACACCAGCCTCTCAAGTATGAGGATGCGGGTTCAATGATGATGATGACCTTAGCCCTAAGACTAGTTAAAGTTTCAATAACAGGTCCAATCCAATTTTTTTTATTTTCAATTAGGCGTTATTTCTAGTTAAACAGAAATCATCTTAATTTTAATGGGATGTAAGTTGATTTCAGATTGACCAACACTATTGAAAACGTTATAAGTTATAGCGTAAACTGAACTTAGTTGTTTAGACATTAAACTTATTTTTTATCACTAAATAGTATAAAACAAAGTCGCTTTCTCTGTCCCTATATCCTTACCATATGCTCAAATCTTTAAAACTTCACAACGGATTTTGATGTGGTTTCTTTTAATAGATAGAGTGATGTATCCCATCACTCAAGTGAAGGTTTATATGTATAATAACATCATTTTTGAGTTTTCTAATGTGATGTTGTAAATAATTAAATTTCAATACTCAATACTTTTATTGTTCTCCACATATTGTCGGGCACAACAAAATAACTGAAGTTAGGAGAGAGGAAGCACTTTTTTACACTCTACTACGTTGCTTGCTAACGGGTGCGTATGCGGGGATGTGTGTGTGTGTGAGTGTGACGGTGCATGTGTGTGTGTGTGTGTGTGTGCGTGTGCGAACGTGTGTATGTCTATTTAAGTTTGTGTCTTTATATTTCTATCATTGAGGTATTCGTTGACAGAGTAGTAGCATTTATTTATAAGAAATTGTCTAAGTTTTTATAGAAATATATTATATATTTTTTCTATCTCTTATGGATATCCTACAATAACATTTTTTTGTCATTTAGTTTTTACGACAAGTAATGGCTAATTTTCGAAACGTTTTTAACTAACACAGCATTAATCCTTGTCCAATTAAATACCTTTAATACATTGATGATTATAATGAATACTTTCGAAGATATTACACATTAAAAAATTGCCGGACGTAGCGTTGTGACGGTACCGACCGGCCAGGGCAGCAGGAGCCGAGGGCCACTATGTTTTTATAAACATAGGTACAACGTTTACAGTTCTTCTGTAGTGTAATTAATCAGCTGCCTATATTTGCATATATTTATAGTGAACATTTAGTAATATTATTTAGCGTGTGTGGGTTTTTTCTTCCGTCAGTCAGATTTCCAAAAAATACTAGAAACGATATTTTTTTTTATAAACAAAAAACGTACACGAGTTTTCAACGCATTGTGTCGACAATGCGTTGAAAACTCGTGTGACGTCACTGCACGCTACACTTTTTAGTGACCAGTGACGTCACCAGCCACCACTCCTGATCTTTCATGCCTTTTATATTTGTCAATTTTTATTGTTTTGATAAAACAAAAAATACGTGTCTAGTATTTTTTGGAAATCTGACTGACGGACTAATTAGTTTTTTTTAGTCAAATACCCTATTATTGTTATGATTATTTCATTTTCCTTAATTTGCATGAACTTTCTAACTATTTTGCCTGCATTTAATATTGCAGTTTTTTAGTGTTATATTAATTGAGTCTTTTGTGTCATCGTGGCTAAAATAGTAACCGCACAGGTCATTCGATCAGGTTAACAGACGCTTGCCGCGGTTGGTCTGTGGATGGCCATCTTTACACACCAACACCCCTCCGTGTCTCGGAAAGCACGATAAGGAGTTGGTCTCGACTGTCATAGATCTTTGACAGTCATAGATCTTTGACAGTCATAGATATTTGACAGTCATAGATCTTTGACAGTCATAGATCTTTGACTGTCATAGATCTTTGACAGTCATAGATCTTTGACAGTCATAGATCTTTGACAGTCATAGATCTTTGACAGTCATAGATCTTTAACAGTCGTTCCGGGTCTTCAGAAGTCCGAAAGTCTGACCAGCAGTCATACCAAGGGATATCGTATTGCCCAGTAAATGGGTTGTAGAGCTCAGGTAGGTAGTTGCTCCATGTAAAGTACCTACTGCTATTCAGCTGAATACGGTTAGACTGGAAGCTGAATGCAACACAGTAGGGAAACGCTAGGCTGGTGATGATATAACCTGAGTCTTTTATGTTTGATACCGCGTACATTTTTTTTTATAATTATAAACCAGTGCTTGACTTCAATCCCGCCTGATGGTAAGCAGTGATGCAATCTTTGACGGTGAAGCGCATTAGTTTATTAAGAGCCACAGCCAGGCAGAGTTTATTCACTCAAAAAAACTGAGTGAATAGGAAGGAAGACGGCAGTTGAGCGAGGTGATGCAATGTTAAACTCAACTACACGACCAACGCTGCTGCACCAGCGGGAGATTGATCTTTTCGCGCATTCCTCCCGGCACACGTTGCAACACAACTGCTCAGACTTGTCCTCCGTACGGTTCACCAGACATCATGCCGGAGCACGACGAATCGCTTGGCGGCAAGGCTTTGTCTGGTGGTAACTTCTGCCGGCAGCCGATGTTATGGCCTACCACCGTGAAAACACGGAGGTACTTGAACAATTTGTCAGCTGAAGCGCGCTGTACCATCAACGATTGTATCACTGCTTACCATCAAGCTTACTTACGACAAAAAACTTAAGACTGTATGATTACGATTTTCATTTCATTTAGATACTCATAAATGACTCAAATAACTATTATCTCACTATAATTTCCCTTCAGCAATATAAGGAACGTCCAAGTTATTTAATATTCATATTTCAGGAAAGTAAATAACGAGGGATATTGTTTGAAAATGTTCAAAGCTGTTTCAGTGTGTGACGGTAAGCGAAATCGGAAATGGTAGCATATTTGTCTTGAATTTATCATCAGATTGTGTAAACCTCGGGGATTTGTATGAAGTTCTAGAACAAAAGGAATGTAGAAATGAAAGGAGAACATCAGTGCTCGTTCATTGTTGTATTTGCATTGGTAATGTTAATATTGAATGAAATATCTACGAACAGTCGACAGAAGGTAAAAATTTAGTTTTCATATAATGCAAATATTTGTTTTTCGATGTACGAGTATTTCATAAATGTGATGCTATCGATGATAGGAAAGCGCGCTATTTATTAAGAGCCTTTTCACTCAAAATTAACTGAGTGAATAGGAAAGAAGACGGTATGCAGTTGGGTAAGGTGATGCAATGCTAAACTAAACAACACGACCAACGATGCTACCCAGAGAGAGATTGATCTGGAGACCCTTCACCACCAAATTCCCGATATAACAACATTTGGCGCATCGTAAACGGCACACATGGCAACACAACTGCTCAGAACCGTCCTCCATACGGTTTCACCAAACATCATGCCGGAACACGACGAATCGCTTGGCGGCAAGACTTTGCCGGCAGCCGATGTCGTGGCCTACCATCGCCAACACTGCCTTTTCCCTACTATGCTGTGGTCGGAAGACCAGTATTTTATATGGAGCAAACGTATACCTGAACTGCTCAACCCCAGTACCTGGGTTGAGCAGTTCAGGTATACGTTACATACGAAAACTCTTTGATAAAATTGGTTCTCATCCTCTCGGGTTTCTGACGACTGTAACAGATTGTTGAAGAATTTTCCGAGGCATGGAGGATCTTGCTATGTCAAGATGGGCGCTTATCCACAGACGAACCGTAGAAAATTTAACGTAACTTGACTGATTAACCCATTAGAATGTTATTATTTGGTCGTAAAAGTGATATTTATTATTCATTCGTACTTTAAGTGTGAGTCGTGGTGGCCTAGTGGTTAAAACACCAGCCTCTCAAGTATGAGTGTGCGGGTTCGATTCCAGGTCAGGCAAGTACCAATGTAACTTTTCTAAGTTATATGTACTTTCTATGTATATCTTGGACACCAATGACTGATTAAAAGGTGAAGGAAAACATCTTGAGGAAACCTGGACTTTGAGTCTGAAATCGCCTACCCGCGTTGAGCAAGCATGCAAGATGTGTGGTGATTACGCTCAATCCTTCTCTGTATGAGAGGAGACCTGTGCCCAGCAGTGGGACGATACAAAAGGTTGATGATGGTGAGAGTGTGTGTTTCTTATATGTATATCTCAAGCACCATCCTTAAGGTAATACGGTACACTTATCTCGTAACACACTATCAATTATACCATTTGAATAATTTTGAAATAAATTGCCAATCCATTGTATAATCTTATAAATTTAATAAATAATATACTTATACAACGTTATTTCTTGTTATGCGAAACCTGAATATACATATATAAAGTTGAAGAGTTTGTGTGTTTGTTTGAACGCGCTAATCTCAGGAAATACAGGGCCGATTTGAAAAAATCTTTTTGTGTTAGATAGCCCATTAATCCAGAAAGGCTTTAGGCTATATAACATCACGCTGCGATCAATAGGAACGGAGCATATAAAAAAAAAACATATCGAAACCTACTCGGGTGAAACCGCGCGGCGCAGCTAGTAATTTATATTTGAGAAATATGCTGACTCAACAATACAAATTACGCAATGGATGTTGGTAATCTGTCAAAATAAAAGCCATTGTACCAGTAGATAGTGTGTTATACAATTACTTCTCAGTAGTTTCAAAGATTCCATCTCCATCCATATAATATCAATTTCAATAAAAAGTGTATGCCTGCTCCCTTGTATGGGTTAGAATGTTAAGCTAAAGAATAGAATAGACTAAAAAAAACTAATTAGTCCGTCAGTGAGATTTCCAAAAAAATACTAAACACGTATTTTTTCTTTTTTCATATAAACAAAAAATGAAGACGACACAGTGCGTTGAAAACTCGTGTGACGTCACTGCCCGCTACACTTTTTAGCGAGCAGTAACGCCCCAGCCACCACTCCTGATCTTTGATGCCTTTTATATTTGTAATTTTTTATTGATTTGATAAAATAAAATATACGTATCCAATATTTTTCTATAATCTGAATGACGGACTAAATAGAATCAATTTTTTTTACCCAGGATACATCCCTATCGCATGCAGCTGAGATGAGAATACTAAGAGGGATGTGTTGTGTTATGAGTATACAATTTTATTTTTTGTTAATACGAAACCTGAATATGAACAGCGGGGCCTCCTAGCACAGGTATAGTTTTTACTTAAAAGGAGGTCCGTACCTGATTTCTTGTTTTTTTTTTTTTAGTTGTTTTTTAGTTTATTCAGAATAAGCAACCGAATCGATTCCAATCATTTTTTCATCGAGTCATTTTTTTTCCCAAATACATTTAGATTTAATTAGACATTGTTGCAGAGTGTTTCTGTTTACCGAGCGCACAACACAGTTCACAACAGATCTGGTCGACACGATTGGTGCAATGGCTGAGCTATCGACTGCTGCGCTGCGTGTCGTGGGTTCGATTCTCGCCCGGAACCAATATTTGTATGGCCTACAATTTGTTGTTCCGGATCTCGCTGTTTGTATATGTGAGTTTATACAACGTGTAACATAAAGGATATATACATACATACCAAGGGCATGGCATCTTTACATGATATCAAATGATATCGGAAGGTTTTCAACTCAAAATAAAATACTCAAAAAATTTATACTAAATTTTCGGTTCTGTGTGTTTCTTAAATTCAAATCATAACAAACGTGCACCACACTACATACGTTAATAACTACTCGTTATACGTACCATTACTTGGCAAAATCACGATAAATGTCTTCAAAAATTCTGTGCGCCTAGTATGGCAATAGCCTATCACAGGCGGTGCTTTTTCTCGTAACTTCCTAACATAAAGAAAGAGGATTAAAAAACCGTTCCAATATCGATTGATATCATGTACAGTTGCCATGCCCTTGGTATGTATATACCCTTTATGTTAAACGTTGTATATTTGTAAATGCACCGACGATACAGAAGAAATTCATAGTGTGGGGGCACCGTTTTTAAAAAAAAAGTCCAAATAAAAATAGTGACACTAAGCGCGTGCGCACAGCATGGCAACGAACATTTACATTTACTTATAAATTTAGCTTTAACAACTATTTTTCGAGACCAAACAGCCCGCTGCCATTTACTCACTTACTTAACAGACAACGTTGCCCTATTTAGGTAAGTTCAAGGAAAACAACTTTGATTTTACAAAGCATAAGATGAAAACGAATTAAGAATCCCAATTCGTCCGAAAATTTATACGGAATAATTTTATCTGTTGAAGCCTTAATTTGTTTACTAAGAACGGGGAGAAATTTACGGAATAATAAACAGAATGCCTAACCATCGAACCATGGTGGCCAATTTGTGCTGCTTAAGTAGGTACCTTAGTAATTATTATCGTGAGTGGATGATATCAATTTCTACTCTTTCCTAATCTGTGGTTTGATCAGATATCATGGGAAGAGTTACCGTCATTTAGGAGTAGGTTTTGTGATTTTGCATGTTAATATTTTGTATGATAAATGATTTATTTTCTGTAAGTAGGTTTCTTTAAAAACGTTTAAAAGTCATTTTTGATGAACTTTTTATACTATCTTTTTAAAGCGGCAGTGTTAGGCTAGCCGTAAAAGTCATAAACGTTTTAATTTATTGAATAGCTTTTATCGCAGGCTTTGAGTGCGGTGACCGAATCAAGAAATACCGTAACGTTAATAAAACCTAACACCGTGTAACCAAAAACCGTGCATCGTCTAAGGTCGTTTCAGTTCGGCAGACTTCGGTACGGTGTTTGTGTGCGTGCGACCGGACTTATGCGTGTAGATTAGCTGCTAACTGTTCATAACTGATTCTATCTCTTTTAGACACGATTCTAGGTGAGACAGCGTGCTTTTTGGCCGCGTCCACGAGTGAGTTCGAACCTGCATAAATAATTATAATTGCATTATTTGATAAGAATTGCTTTGAAATAGCTATACCGTGTCAGTCCCAGAGTGCCACACATTTTTGCAGGTCAGTATCATGTTATGAGTGCCGGCTCCGTATGCTTAACCTCAGAGACGAACTTACTCTACTGTGTTTAAGTGTATTGGATTGAAGGAATGTATAGTTTTTAATAATATTTAGATACTTTTAAGTTAGTATAGTTGTATTTATCTCATTGGGGAATCTGTAGTAGATGTAAGGCAGATAAATAATACACAGATAGACAGACTGGATGCGGAAAGCAGAGGACAGCGGAGTGATACAACGGTTTGACACAATAATTAAGCTTTTATTTTATAGGTAAATGTAAAGCATGTATATTGTTTCTTTTTTAAGTATATCTTGGACACCAATGACTGATTACAAGGCGAAGGAAAACATCTTGAGGAAACCTGGACTTTAAATCTGAAATCGGTAACCCGCATTGAGCAAGCGTGTTGATTACGCTCAATCCTTCTCTGTATAAGAGAAGACTTGTGCCCAGCAGTGGGACGGATAAAAAGGTTGATGATGATGATATTGTTTCTCCGAGTGATTATTTTATCTTATATTTAATGTTCAACGCAATATGATTTTTAAATGAATAAATTATAGTGTCATGGCGCAATCTAGGAGAGGCCTATGCCTAATAATGAACCTCGGTAAGCTGTGTGAGTGTCATTTAGCCCACGTCAAATTGTAAAATTTTGTGGCACTTACGAGCTAAATTTTACGAATCAATTTAGCGAAATTCTAATTTGGCGTAAAAAAGTGCTTCGAAAATTCTACTTAAAAATCTCGGTGGTAGGCCATAACATCGGTCGCCGGCAGAAGTTACCACCCACCAGACAAAGCCTTGCCGCCAAACGATTTGTAGTGTTCCGGCATGATGTCTGGTGAAGCCGTACGGAGGACGGGTCTGAGCGGTTGTGTTGCTATGTGTGCCGGGTACGATGCGCCAAATGTTGTTGTGTTGGGAGTTTGGTCATGGAGGGTCTTCAGATCAATCTCCCTTAGGCGCAGCATCGTTGGTCCTGTTGTTGGGTTTAACATTGCATAACCTCGCTCAACTGCCGTCTTCCTTCCTATTCGCTCAGTTTTTCTGAATGATTAGGCTCTTAATAAACTAGCGCGCTTTACCATCAACGATCGCATCACCGCTTACCATCAGGCGGGATTGCGGTCAAGCGCTAGTTTATAATTATTAAAAAAAAAAGTAATAATAATAACAAACTTCTTTTCATAATTAATTCCCAAGTCTAAGCAAGACTTAAACTTTTATAACGCTGCTCTGGTAGAGGCAGTAACAAAATTCGATTAACATTTTAGTTTTGTAAATAATAATTGTTAAGCAAAATATTTCATTAAAATCGAAACCAAAGTGACATTTAATTAAAGAACCGCACTTTGACTGTCTAAAAGAGCGACCTTTTACTCTCTCCGATACTAATATCCAAAGCTGAAGAGTTTGTTTGTTTGTTTGAACGCGCTAATCTCACGAACTACTGGTGCGATTTGAAAAATTATTTATTTGTTAAATAGCCCATTAATCCAGAAAGGCATTTTTTAAATTAAATCACGCTGTGAGTAATAGGAGCGGAGGATAACAAAAAAATTAAATTTATGCTGTACGTATTTTTTCTTATTACTCCACGAGAACGAAGTCGCAGACGGCCGTTAGTCAATTGTAAAATGTCAAAAAGCACATCCTTACTAATATTACAAATCAGAAAGTGAGTTTCCTTGTTTGTTTGTTTGAGTTTGTTCCGCTTTCACGCCATAACTACTGAACCGATTGCTTTGAAATTTTGCAGATGTAAAGTTAGAAGTCCGGATTAAATAATCGGGTACTTCTTATCCCGGAAAAATTTGATGTTCCCGAGGAAAATCCTATTTTTCAAGTCTGGATATATTCGCTCTTAACCAGAGCGAGTTCAGAAAAATGACTATTGATTTACTTTCTGGTAATCCTTAACTCTTACTGTTTCTTGCTGATGTTTGGTGTGACGTGATTGTGCCCATGGACCATATCTGGACGGGGCACGCTGTCTTGAATTGGTTTGTGTGATTTTTAAGGTTTAGTTTTAGTTTTGTCATTCGTTACTTTCTCACTGTCTCCTTCTGTATACGTCCGTTTCCTTATGTCTTGTACAATCAATATGATTCCGTGGATATTGGTGTGGGTTATATGTTTGATTACTGTGTATACCTTAGCTAGATTGTTAATATTGTAACATGTAACTGTTTTTTGTCCCAAATAAATAAAATAAAATAAAATAGAACCGACCTCCACGCGGGCGAAGCCGCAGGCGGAAAGCTAGTTATGGAATAATTTCGTGTTAATCGAATTTTGTTGTTAGCCGTGCCAATACAACTCTAGGAATTCGTTCAAGTCAGTTCTCACGTTAAAATTTAACTAAATTATTAATTATTATAAGTTGAAAACTCTGACATTGACTTTCTTGACGGTTCTTGTTGACACAATCTGTCACGGAATGGACATTTGAAGTACCTTTTAATAACTTTATCAATATTAATTGTTCGCGATGATAGACCGTGGTTGGAGTATAAATTACTTATATTGGACTGTATTCCCCTTATTCATAAACGTTGCTTTTTCACCCACCAGACAAAGCCTTGCCGCCTAGCGATTTGTCGTGTTTCGGCATGATGTCTGGTGAAGCCGTACGGAGGACGGGTCTGAGCAGTTGTGTTGCGATGTGTGCCGGGTACGATGCGCCTAATGTTGTTGTGTTGGGAGTTTGGTCGTGGAGGGTCTTCGGATCAATCTCCCTTTGGCGCAGCATCGTTGGTGGTGTTGTTGGGTTTAACATTGCATCACCTCGCTCAACTGCCGTCTTCCTTCCTATTCGCTCAGTTTTTCTGAGTGAATAGGCTCTTAATAAACTAGCGCGCTTTACCATCAACGATCGCATCACTGCTTACCATCAGGCGGGATTGCGGTCAAGCGCTAGTTTATAATCTTTTTAAAAAAAAAAAAGAAAAAAAACGGTTAAACGACTGTTTAACCATACATTTTGACCTATTAACGTCACTTAACTTTAATCATCGCTTATGTATAAAAACTACACTGTTTAAGGAGTTTATTCATAAACGATGATCAAAGTTAAGTGATGTGCCAATTTCTAAAATGTATGGATAAACAATCGTTAACCACTAGTTAACTTTAAGCAATGTTTATGAATAAGGGGTTATATCATAAGCATGCATAGCATAATCAGCCTATAATGTTCCCACTGCTGGGACTCAGGGATCGTCTCGGTGAAAGGGAGTGGGCCGTAATCTACCACGCTGGCCCAGTGCGAGTTGGTAGATGTTACATGTCTTCGAAGTTATGCCTCTAGGGTTTCACATCGTGAGGAAACCGGCATGTCAGTTTCCTTACGATGTTTTCTTTCACCCATTTGAGAGCAGTGGTGAAGAAATAATTTAAAAAAATATATTGCGCCTGATGGGACCTCTCCTTTGCTCACTAAATGTGTACGCGCTGTACTGGGGCGCGTCTACATATTTTTGGTAGCAGAGCGTGGTTAGTGCTCTCACGACAGAGGCGTTCGTCGCTGCTCTTGGGAGATATTAAAACGGTCAGTTGAGAAATGTTTAAAAATGTGTAAACGTAACTGTGCGTAATGGTGACCAGCCGCTGACTAGGGTGATGAAGGGCATACAGCCTGCTGCACCCCTCGGCCAGAGTCGTCAGTACTGAGCGATGATGAGTGTTGATGTTTATAGTAGTGATCTTAACAAATATAGTTAGCTTCTGCCTTCGAATCCGCGTAAAATTCCTTGCCTAACTGCACAATTACTTAGATTTTGCTTAACGTTCTTCTATGAGTCTTAGTGTGATGTTAAACCTTCCAAAGCTGTACCTGGTACCTATTCCCACTTATAATTATTTTCTCGGTGGTAGGCCATAACATCGGCTGCCGGCAGAATCCACCAGACAAAGTCTTGCCGCCAAGCGATTCGTCGTTCGTGTTCCGACATGATGTCTAGTGAAGCCGTACAGGGGACGTGTCTGAGCAGTTGTGTTGCAATGTGTGCCGGATACGATGAGCGAAATGCTGTTGTGTCTGGAGTTTGGTCGTGAGGGGTCTCCAGATCAATCTCCCTCTTGCGCAGCATCGTTGATCGTATTGTTGAGTTTAACATTGCATCACCTCGCTCAACTGCCGTCTTCCTTCCCATTCACCCAGTGTTTTGTGTGAATATGCTCTTAATAAACTAGTCCGCTTTACTATCAACGATTGCATCACTGCTTACCATCAGACGGGATTGCGGACAAGCACGAGTTTATAATCATAGAAAATAATTTTATTTTAATACTAGATTTGTCAGAGAGCGGTGGAACGGAGTATTCTGTGGATTGATTTAAGAATACCAGATTCCGGTCCATCACTAAAATAACTAAAGTCACTCGGAAAGACTGCAAATTCATGTCATTTTAAGCCCAAGAATTCTTTAAAAAAGTTTGTAGTATATTTTACATCACGCTCCTAGCCTAGGAAACCTAGGAGCCGGTCATAAAGAAAAAAGTCAGTAAAATCGAAGAGACGGTAATACCGCAGATGATGCGAGGTGTAGACAGATAGAATAATCTATTTTGTATAATTGTGTGGAAGTGCGTTGGTTAATTTACATGTCGTATACAATATGTAAATTAATATAATTATTTTATACTGTAAGTATATACTGTGTATATTTTATACAATATGTAAATTAATTAACGCACTTCTACACGTTTAATTAATTTCTTATTTTTTTTATGTTGACGTGTCCTTTTCTTAATGGTATAGAAAGAACAGGATGTAATCAACTTAAATTTAGTTTAATTTGTGAAAAGTGAAAAAGAGGTTCAGCAAGAAAATGTGTCCAAGTAATTAAAAGTAGGCTGTTGTTTATTATATAAGGCCATGTTGAGCAGATATTAAGGAAATATTTGAATTAGCTACAACAACACAGTACCTTGTGAAGTTATGTAATTAAACGAAAATACTCAGGCAAAGCTTTTTGTAACATATTCTAGCCTTTAAAGGTGACTGTGGTTGCTCAAGCTCTCCACAAGATATGAAACGTCGAAAAAATAAATTATTTTGAGGCCACATTAATCTTTATTTTATATTAATAAAATGATTTTCATTGTCATATTAATAAAATAACAATGAAGGTCAAATAAATGAAGTGCAAACTCACTCACACACACACACACACCCTCACACACACACACACACACACACACACACACGCACGCACGCACGCACGCACGCACGCACGCACGCACGCAGGCACGGGAGAGAGAGAGAGAGAGAGAGATGAATAAAGCTTTTCCTTTATATTATTAAATAATTTTTATTGTTATTTCATATTAATAAAATAACATTGGGACGATAAAAATGTTGATGGTGATGATGATTATAAAACCCGCTCAGTCGGTATTGATCCCTGTTGTATTTTTTGAGAATTTCGCCTTTATTACTTATACTAGCACCACCGTGGGTTTTTACCTGCATATCCATAATCCCGCCTGATGGTAAGCAGTGATGATAGTAAAACACGATAGTTTATTATTTATTTTGTCGTCCTCCGTGGCGCAACGGTCAACACGCCTGCCTGCGACGTGGATGCCCCGGGTTCGATCCCCGGCCAGGTCATGATGGAAAACGATCATTTCCTGATTGGCCTGGGTCTTGGATGTTTATCTATATATGTATCTATTATAAATATAGTATCGTTGAGTTAGTATCCCTATCCTCAATCTGTGTAATTTGTCCGTATATATTTATTTAGAGGCTGTTCACAAAAAAAAAAAATGAGTGAATAGGAAGGAAGACGGCAGTTGAGCGAGGTTGCGCCAAGATTGATCTGGAGACCCTCCAAGACCAAACTGCCAACACAACAACATTTGGCGCATCGTACCCGGCACATACATCGCAACACAACTGTTCCGACCCATCCTCCATACGGCTTCAGCAGACATCATGCCGGAACACGACGAATCGCTTGGTGGCAAAACTTTGTCTGGCGGGTGGTAACTTCTGCCGGCAGCCGATGCATAACATCGGCGCCTACCCACATCGATGTCAACACCGGGGGAATGTCGTGTGTTATTTCGATATATAAACTATTATATATTCCTGTGAAGATTTATACAAATCCGTTATTCAGTTTTTGTCTGAAGAAGTAATGAACATCAATATCTAATATATAAAATTCTCGTGTCGCGGTGTTTGTGGTTAAACTCCTCCGAAACGGCTTTCCCGATTCTCATGAAATTTTGTGTGCATATTGGGAAGGTCTGAGAATCGGACATCATCTATTTTTCATCTCCCTAAATGTTAAGGGTAATCCACCCCTAATTTTTTTTTTAATATAGATCTATATCCCCCTTTACAGCACATGATTTAAATAAATAGTTTCGAAGATATTACAAATTTGAAAATTGTGGGGCGTTGCATTTGCGGCGGTACCAGGCGGTTGGACGGCGGGCCGCTACGTTTTTTATACAACGTTAACAGTTTTTTTATAATGTATTTAGTATCAGCATTGCACCCGTGCGAAGCCAGGCGGGTCGCTAGTATCCATATAAACGTTTCACGTTTATAACACTGATACGGTTTGCATTTTTTAACTCTCCATAATCCGATTATTTCACATGCTAAATTCGTGATATGTTTAACTAGCTGCATCCCGCGGTATCACTCAAGTTTCGTCCTTGTAGGAATATCCGGTTAAAAACTACCCTATATATTTGTTGAATATCTCTTCTGATTTTTGTGTTTGTCAGCGGTGAACTCTGGCAAAAACTTAAAGAAAACGGAACGCGGCCAATATTGGGGCCGCGTCCTTCCGCCGACCGCCGAACGACGTGGCGAGCGCACTTCCTTTCGAACTGGCAAGCTAGAGAGTCATGGTCACGATCTTTTAACGGTCACAAAAATGTAATTAGTTTTAAGTATTTAAAGTAACCCCTGGGACAATTTAGGCCTCAAAATCCGAAATTAATAAAGTTAGGGAGTCTGCCAGTGAATTATGTCTATGAACTCCGCATCTAAAGGTAAGTGGTTTGCCGCTTTTAGCACTTTAATCGGAGAGATATACTCCGAAGGCATCTTTCTATTACATATTTACTTATAATTTCTAATATATTGATTGCCTCGATGGAGTGATGGCTACAAGCGCTACTGCTGAGGTCGAATGGGGTTCTGGATTCAATTCTTAACTCGGGCTAAGTGTGATTGTGTGGGTTTATACCCATCTGGAACGAGGAGTCTAGATTTGGGCACAGCTGCTGGCAACAGGCTTGCAAATATGAAAACAATACGCTTGTGGGACTTATAATTGGTAAAGTGCCCATTCGACCAGCTTAGAAACGACCCAAAGAATTAGCGATACGCGGTTGTTCTAACTAAACGAACACCTCTGCCTTACTCTTGCGGGACTACTAGCGTGATGTTACTGTACGGTTTGTAATAGTTACTTTCGTACACTGAATTGCCGTAAACGTTTGAAAGTTCAATTAGTACAGAGAGTTACGTCTCCCTAAGTTGCACTAAGTAGTTAAGACGATTATTTCTCCCATTTGTTAAGATACACAGTTATAAGTTCACTATACAAGTCCTCTTACTAAAGTTAAATTACCAGGAGACTGAACATCTGCTCAGAACAATCCGATAGGCGTATCTTCATAA
Source organism: Sesamia inferens (assembly GCA_037179545.1). NCBI lineage: Eukaryota > Metazoa > Arthropoda > Insecta > Lepidoptera > Noctuidae > Sesamia > Sesamia inferens. The sequence continues at coordinate 4,434,531 of CM073935.1, read as the reverse complement.
CAGACGCACTCACTCATACATCCTCACACACATACACACATGCGTAGCAGTTAACCTAATATTAAGTTTTCCCAAAACCAATTATTTATACACAAAGGTGATCTTTGTGTATAAATAATTAATTATTAAGAAAATATACTAAAACAATACTCAAAAATACAGGGTGTATCAGACATCGTAACGCAAACTTCGCGAGAAACATGCCACTAATAAAATTATGATAGTCATTTATATCGTTAATGAGTGGTTACAGAAATAACAGTGTTTAAAAAAATGTATCGGCTCGACCTTTGAACATTGCAAGCGTGCCGCCGCGCGTGTTTGTAGGTATGACGTTGACCCCTGATGTGAACTCTATTAAATCAGCCGATAGGAGAGTTTTTCAAGTTTTGTTCACATTGCGCTTTTTTGTGTAGTTAGTATGTAGTAATTAATTATTTTTTTACTTTAAAATCTTATTGGGTTATAAAAATATAGCAATTATGAACGGTTTAAAGTGAAAAAAACTGCATATTATTTTTTTTTAATCAGGAAAGAAACGACGAAAAATTCCACCTGTGGGGGTTTCAGAATCATGTAGTGGATCCATGGCACTCGTTTGTGCGTCGATGTCAGATACACCCTTTGTATGTCTATACGATAATTACTATACAGACACACATGCAAAGCGTGCATGTGTGTGTGTGTTCCTTCTGTATGTTGGTAAAGGCTCAGGACACGTTAGAGGTCTTCCCGGCTTGGGCGGCAGCACCGCCGTGTCCTGGTCTTGGCCACGGTCCGGAGTGACAGTGCATGGCAGGCTGTCACCTTCTTCTCCAAAGCTGCTGTGATGCTGGCTTAGTCAGGGAGCGGGAATCTCAGCGCCCTTAGTAGCTTCGAAGACCGTTTTAAACCAGATCAGTGTCGCCAATTAGCCTCTTCCATACAGTTTTTACTAGTTAACTACATGGCATGTTTGAATCATCATCATCATCATCATCAACCCTTTATCCTCCCACTGCTGGGCACAGGTCTCCTCTCATACAGAGAAGGATTGAGCGTAATCACCACGTTTGCTCAATGCGGGTTGGCGATTTCAGAATTATAAAGTCCAGGATTCCTCAAGATGTTTTCCTTCACCTTCAGTCATTGGTGTCCAAGATATACTTAGAAAGTACATACAACTTTAGAAAAGTTACATTGGTACTTGCCTGGTATTGGTGCTTGCTTGTTTGAATATTATTATTTAATGTATAATGTATATTGGCAGGCTGTGCCTGTTACAATGATTTAATTAATTAGTACCAATGATACATTATTAAATTTTAATTGATAATTGTTTAGTGAACCTTGAATGTGTTTTTCTTAAATGTATGGAATTAATAAAAATACAGGATGACATTAAATTAGCTAGCGAAACTCCCCCGACGTGAATGTAGCTGTAAAACAGAAAAATATTGGATGATTTTTATTTGGAGTCACTGATTTTTTTGAGAAAACTAGTTTTTTTTTAATCTACAGTATTTAGAATTTTTTTTAATATATTTCTTCATATTTAGAATATCTGTATTAAAATTAATGTTAATTTGTTTTCGGAAAACTTACAGCAGGATTTTTTTACATTGCCCCACACTAGAAATTTCTCCTGTATGTCCTGTACACAAACATCCACACCCGGAGCAACTACTTCAAGGTTATACAAATATTTATCCCGTGCGGAAAGTGAACCCGTGAAACGCAGTACAGCAGTCAATAGCTTAACCGCTGCGCCAACCGTGACGTCGATTGCATAACATACTATCAGTAGCAATCAGTTTAATTTCAGCGTTATTTAGACATATAACTTAGCAATAAACTATGAACTATTAGCAATATACTCAAGACGATTCCAACTGAGTAATAATGTGTTCTTCTTCAGCCTATAGATGTCCACTGCTGGACAAAGGCCTCCCCCAAGGCTTTCCACGATGACCAGTCTTATGCTGCCCGCATCCATCGGCTTCCCGGAACCTTACCGCTCCAACGGCCATCGGTTCTACAAGCAATGTGCCCTGCCATCTGCCACTTAAGTTTAGCGACTCGAAGAGCTATGTCGGTGACTTTGGTTCATCTGCGGATCTCCTCATTTCTGATTCGATCACGCAGAGAAACTCCGAGCATAGCTCTTTCCATTGCCCTTTGTGTGACTCTGAGGTCCGTTGTGAGCGACCACGTTTCAGTTCCGTAAGTCATCACTGGCAACACACACTGGTCAAAGACTTTAGTCTTGAGACGCTGTGGTTTCTGGTCAGCCTATATATACAACAATATTTTTACTTAATACGAAACCTGAATATAGTTTGGTCAGAATAAGCAGCTGAATCGATTCCAGTCATTTTTACATCATCACCTTCATCATCATCTCAGCGTATAACCCCGGTTACATCCGCGGCTTTCGCGTTGGAGTCCAGGGTCCGCTTTCCTACACTTACTTCTCCATTTCGCACGATCTTTGGCATCCCGTGGTGTGAGATTGTTGGCACGCATGTCATCTCTTACAACGTCAAGCCAGGACTTCTTTGGTCAATTCCAGTAATTTTTACACCATGTTATATTTTTTCCCAAATCCATTAAGAAATTGTTGCAGCATGGTTACCGAGCGTACACAGCTGAGGAGAGATGATAGTACTAGAAGCACAGTGAGACTGCGCCCACCCCTGCCGCGTCGCTTCAGGCGTGTGGTTCCCGAGCGCGCCACGCAGCTTACGGTAGATCATAGTACTGCGCACGCCCGCGCAACAGCTGACGCTACAGGTCTACACCCCGCTTGCCCGCGGTGCGTTGACCATATTTTTGTTGGGACAACCAAGTAACGTTGTATATAGAAGTGCACATTCTGCTGGACAAAAGCCTCCTCCAAGTTGGGGGGTTTGCCATAATTCTCACGCTTGGCAAGCAGGTTGGGGATCGCAGTAATTTGATATTCCACAAGAAAAGCGCTGCTACCCGCTTCCCTGGTAAGAGTTCCCTTAGTAGCCTCTTACGACACCCACGGGAGGATATCGGTTGGTACTATTCTAAGCCCAGTACCACACGGCCAATTAGTAAGGCATCGAGAAGTTGCAACTGATTACTTAAAAATTACGCCAAGTTATGACGCTCATCTCACTGCCTATTCCTGGTTAGAGAAGACACAGAAAAATGTAAGGCGATAAAACCGTAACTTCAAAAAAGTGCGTGAAATTGTTACGGAGCCTTAGGCAAAACTATTTATTTTTACGTTACTCTCTTTGCCTCCATCCAACTCGCTCGAAAACACCTGGCACATATTACATTTTTCGTTGACATCAGCACGATTTCACCTACATTCAATTTCGAGTTTACTAAACGATCTGCTGACAGGTTAGGGTCAGTTCGCAATGAGACATGACTCAATATGGCGCACACTTTTATAGATAGAGGCACTATGACGCCTATACCCTGGCTTACAAACCGAAATAAAGGAGATGTTTCATTTTGGGCCACCACTATGTACCCTATATAGATAAAAAGGAAAAAAAAAAACAATAGATTTTCATAAAAATACTATTAAATTAATTAGAATAAAATTACAAGTATATATAATTAACTAGCTGTTGCCCGCGACTCCATTCACGTGGACCTCAGTTTACAGCGCGATTAAAAAAGCTCAATTGATATAAAATAAGCGCCTGTTAAAATAATGGGAGCAATTTGTACGTCCGCATCTGCTCCCGTTTTCGCAACATTTTTTATTACTGCTGTGCTCCTGTTGGTCATAGCAGGATATTATATAGCCTATATCCTTTCTCAGGCTTTAGGCTATCTGTGTATCAAATTTCATTACAATCGGTTCAGTAGTTTTGGCATGAAAGCCGGACAGACAGACAGACAGAGATAATTTCGCATTTATAATATTAGTATGGATTATTTGAAACGTTTTTGAGTGAGATAACCTTTTTTTTATATTTATATTTTTTTATTTTGGATAGTCGTGGTGGCCTAGTGGTTATAACACCACCCTCTCAAGTATGAGTGCGCGGGTTCGATTCCAGGTATAGTCGTGGTGGCCTAGTGGTTATAACACCAGCCTCTCAAGTATGAGTAAGCGGAATGGATTCCAGGTCAGGCAAGTACCGATGTAACTTTTCTAAAGTTATATGTACTTTCTAAGTATATCTTGGACACCATTGACTGAAGGTGAAGGAAAACATCTTGAGGAAACCTGGACTTTATAAGTCTAAAATCGCCAACCCGCATTGAGCAAGCGTGGTGATTACGCTCAACCCTTCTCTGTATGTCTCCTCTCATACAGAAAAGGGTTGAGCCTGTGCCCAGCAGTGGGACGATAAAAAAGGTTGATGATGAACCTTTTTTTTAAGGTAGCCATGACAGTGGTTATGACGTTTGATTCACGACTTTGACAGTTCTATTTTCCAGTTGTGTTCGTGGCGAGTGTTTATTTGAGTTGATTGTGTGTCGGAGCTTTTAGTGATTGTTTTTGTTATGTGTGCCGTATGTTCGGAATTCATGTTTTGTTTTTTTTTCGCAGTCATATGGTAGATAATATAGATCACTGTCAAAGTCTTATTTTGCTTATTGCTGACCACCATATAAATAATAGTACTTAGTTGTGTTTCCACTCCTTGTCCAAGTTAAATTGAATCTATATAAAAACCAAGCCAAAATATAGGAAATTAACATAAAAAATAGTTAACTATAGTCTCCCTTATTCATAAAAACTGCTTAAAGTTAACGAGTGATTAGCGATTCTTTAACCACAATTTTTTCACCTTTTAACGTCACTTAACTTAAATCATCCTTTATGAATAAACACCACAGTGTTTAAGGGGTTTATTCATGATCGATTTTTATAGTTAAGTGACCTGCAAGCGTCTAAAATGTATGTTTAAAAAATCGCTAACTTTAAGCAGCGTTTATGGATAAGGGGGAGTGTATACTAATATTTACATTAAGTGTACGTAGTGATGGCCCAGACTTCAAACATTTCAATCAAGCCTAACCTGTCTATGTTAGTTGATAGGCGTTCCGGCTGTATTAGAACCTAATGGCTTGGTGCGCGATGATGGCAAGAGATCGGACGGCATATCGTTATTTCCAAGGGCAGGCCTTTAGTGAGGGACGCAACTTGCGTCGATACTACATGTATTATATTTTCGAGCCGTTTGGGCTTGATACCTTCGGGCCGTGGGGTCCGAGTGCTCCTTGCCTATTTAATTAACTATCTAAGTGGCTTGTTGACACTTCCTGTAACCCAAGGGCTGGCTTTTACCTTGGCCAGAGGCTAAGCATTGCCATTTAACGCAGCAATGTCGCCAGTCTCTTTTGGGTACATTACCAGTCGACAGCGATGCCGAAGGTTTTTTGATGCTGTACTCTAATTTATTATCTAATAGTTTTAATAAGGGTAGGTTACAGTGGCGAAGGGTCCATACAAGCCGATTCCCACCGGGTTACCTTTCAAAAATCAGTTCCATATTCATACAAAACTATTTACATTCTATTTCATTAACAAAGTATTATTAATCAAATGCCGGCGCGATTTACAATAGCAATCGTAATTTTTAGCAATACCCTAAGTATCACATTTCATTTTATAGTCGTAAATTAATCAGCGCTTCAATTTTTCGTAATTCTTTTCGTAGTTCTCTTGAAGGAAGCCGACGAATTTCAGCTTACCTATGGCAACCTTTTACTATGCGGCGAAAAGAGAGAGCGTGTCAGACCATCTCTTTCTAATGCTCGCTAACCGTCGGTAAAACTTGATAAATATAAGGCTACTCGCGGGCGGCTTGTAGTACTCTCCTCTACTCTATTAGAAAGAGACAAAGAAACCACGCCACTACTTTTGCTTAATATTTTTGTTGGTTTTGGATCGGTATTTGTGTGGTTCGGTTTTTAACACTTTATTATTTTTGTAAATTTTTATTTTATTGACTCTTATTCCCTAACAAAATATCCTGCAGTAGGTAAGTGTTTAAGTGGTTTTTTTAAGCTATTGCATAGCTTCTATCGCGGGCCTTGAGCGCGGGGACCGAATCCAGAAATTCCGTAACGAAAAAACCTCACGCTCCCAATCGTCTAACGTCGTTTCAGTTCGGCAGTCTTCGGCACGGTATGTTTGTGTGCGTGCGACTACATCTTTTGAAACAATTTATAGATTTTCAAAAAGAGCATGCATATTGCAGGGCGCGAACTCAGTCCTACACACTTGCCATGTTACTGATAGTCGCGATGTGCTAAACTTGCGATTAATTTTCTCTCTGAAATAGGTCTTCTATAGAGATATGTCATAGACGTCATCGACGTTGTCATGGCTACCTTAAAAACTTTTCATATAATTAATTATTAAGTACTTTTATTCAAATTAATTTAGTAGTGTTTTTATAAAATAGCTTTTTTTAACGGAAAAGCTAAGATGAATGTCCTGCTAATTTTTCATTGGACTTTTAAATTATTTATAGTGTTGTTTACTAAATAAAAGCGCGTGATTTTATAGAGTAAAAAGTGCTCACGCGACCGTTTTTTCAATTGTTGCAAGAATTCAAAAGACTGTCTTTAAATAGTGTTCAGACGATTGCTCAAAGTGTATTAGATTTCATTAGTAATAGAAATGGCATTTCAATAATGACTTTCAACTGCCAGTCTAAATAGTCATAAATACGATTTACAAGATTCAGTTACGAGACAAACAAATGTGTTACTTCTTACCGAAACTTGCATGACGCATGATAATCCAATTGAAATACCTAATTTTAATTGTATTGTTCAGTTCAAACGAGATACTGTTTCAAAAGGTGGGGTAGCTATTTACCAAAATAAAAATGATATTACTAATATTATGACTCTGAATATTGAAATAAATATTGCACACGTTAGCGATGTTAATGTTAGGCGCTCAGTTGTTGTAGATATTTGTGCGTGCTTATGCAAACTTAGAAATGGCCTACAAATAGTTATGGTAGCAATTTACATTTCTCCGAATCCAAAATTGGACGAGGTAGAGCATTTTATTCATCGCACATTACTGGAGTAACTCGAGTGGCTCGAATGTACTTGAAACAAATGGTAATAAATTTCCACTTATCTTGGCTGGCGATTTCAACATTAACTTCGCTGATAAAAAATCAGAGCGGTGGACAACTTTTGTATCAAAAACATTGAATTTGAAAATGAATAATGATCCACAAGAGTCCACAGCAAAATATGGGACCACCATTGACGCGGTATTTTCTAGGTATTTAGAGGATATTAAGTCGCAAACTTATGTTTCTTATTTCAGTTATCATAAACATAGGTTTATGATAGGTTTATGATATAGAGTTTCAATGATAAATATTCCTGAATAACCAACAGCTACTGTAAGGTAATAAAACCCACATGTATTGTAAAATAATAAAAATATTTTAAATAATATTAACTTTTTATTTATTTAATAAAAGAAAAATTTGTTTTCTTACCGGTCACCACGCTCAAAAAGTGTAACTTGAATTAATATCAAAGAAAAAAAATACTGCATAAATAAAATAAATAAATAATTATAATTGCATAAATTGATACAAAATGCTATGCAATAGCTTTACCGCGGCAGTCCCCGAGTGCCACACGTCTTTTTTTTTTTTTTTTTTGTTTTTTTGACCGGCTTCCCTTTGTCAAAATTTCACCCTTCGCCACTGGTAGGTTATGATTTTTATTTAATAATTTGTAGGTTTTTTTTTAATAATTATAAACTAGCGCTTGACCGCAATCCCGCCTGATGGTAAGCAGTGATGCGATCGTTGATGGTAAAGCGCGCTAGTTTATTAAGAGCCTATTCACTCAGAAAAACTGAGCGAATAGGAAGGAAGACGGCAGTTGAGCGAGGTGATGCAATGTTAAACCCAATAACACGACCAACGATGCTGCGCCAAAGGGAGATTGATCAGAAGACCCTCCACGACCAAATTCCCAACACAACAACATTTGGCGCATCGTACCCGGCACACATGGCAACACAACTGCTCAGACCCGTCCTCCGTACGGCTTTACCAGACATCATGCCGGAACACGACAAATCGCTTGGCGGCATGGCTTTGTCTGGTGGGTGGTAACTTCTGCCGGCGACCGATGTTATGGCCTACCACCGAGTTTTATAAGTTTGTGAATAATACCTGTAGTTTATAAAGTATAAATAATGTTTATTTTCTCTCCTTTCGTTAATCGGATCGCAAACTTGCAACATGTCTTCCTGTAAACAGACCCTAAGCTGCCACAAGTTTCGTTAGTGACAAACTATCTAAAAGGTGCACGTTTTTCCAGGTAGCCACTTCGCTTGTTAGTAATTCCTGGAGGAGATGTAGTGAATTCGTTTGTTTAGCTGTCTTGCAACACTGTCCTTCTTACTATCTGCAAGCAGTTTGGTTGAAAGACACACAGGGTGTATCTGACATCATAACGAAAATTTCGCGAAAAGGCTAGACCGCATGCCGTTAATACTCGTAAAATTATGATAGTCATTTATGTCGTTAGTGAGCGGTTACAGAAATAACAGTGTTTAAAAAAAGTGTCAGCTTGGCCTTTGAACGTTGCACGCGTGCCGTTGTGCGGGTTTGTATCGCGCAGTGAAACCTCAAGCATAGCTCCATTTCCCTTTGAGTGACTTTGAGCCTTCTTATGAGGCCCATTGTTAGCGACCACGTCTCAATTCCATAAGTCATTACTGGCAACACACACTGATCGAAGACTTTAAAATCTTATTGGGTTATAAAATTATAGCAATTATGAACGGCCTAAGTGAAAAAAACTGAATATTATTTTATTTTTTTTAATCGGGGAAAAGCCGACGCAATATTCCACCACTGGGGGGTTCAGAATCATGTACTGGATCCATGATACTCGTTTGTGCGTCGATGTCGGATACAGCCTTTATTAAGCCGAATCCGGTTTGGAAGCCGATTCCAATATAGTTGGGAAAAAGCGGATATAGGCGCCGATTCTGTCGTTCACAAAGGTAACTAATTTTACGTTAAGTGCAACTTTTTCTTTCCATTTCATTAAGAAAAGAATAGAAGATAACATTTTTGTTTAATCCTGTCAAATTAAGATATTCCATAGACAGTTTAGACTGCGATTATAAACATGGCGACTAAAAATACGCCAGTTTACGTCAGGAGCGCACTAATTTGACAGGTCTAAACTGACATTTTATCTTCTGTCCTTTTCTTAATGAAATAGAATGGCCAATGTTTAGCTTTGTGGTCCGTAATTTTACTGAAGACTTTTTATAAATAAATACTAAAAGATCAAGGTTTTTAGAACTGCTTTTCTCTGCCTTAATCGTTTTAGATCCGATAAATCAATTCATGATCTGGTTTATTTTGCTAGTTTATTTATGTACATACGCATTGAGCCAATGCACGTTGTACCATGAATATTTTAGAGGTACTTTTGCCCAAATGTCTTAAAAAATTGGTTAATTATAATAGTTAACTACCTTTTACGAACTACTAAAAATCGTATATTGCATATGCTGTTGTTTACTATTAAAGGGCATGCAGTGTTATGTTTTTTAAAGTTATATTGACCGAGTTGTGAATCAATGATAAATAAAATAATAAACACAAAAAAAAACACACTTGCTGCTGAATTGAAACGAGAAGATGAAATTCAGATTGTTGTTGCAGGAAATCATAGTAAAAGTTATGAACAGAACTTTGGAAAATGTTGCAACTTACCCAACACAGATTCGTTGTCTAGTAAAGTCCTGTTAAGTTCAGACATTTCTGTAGCTTCACTCGTAAAGGACTGTGGCACTTCATACTTCCGAGGCGGCTTCGATACCGGATTCACCTCCAACTTCATCCCCTTCTCAGTTTCAGAAGCTTCTGATCCTTCTATCAACACGTCCCCGTTGGAAGAACGAGCATCATTCTTAATCAGTCTTTTGATTTGATTGTTTTGGGTTGTAAAGTAACATACCACGAGCGCTGCGCCGAAAATAATAACTATGGCTGTTAGACAACCAACTATAATTGCGAAGGAGTCGGTGTCCATACCAGCGATGGTACCTACTCCCCCATATCTTGAGAGAACTAGTGTTAAAGTCTTCTCATCGCGACCTCCAGGATTCTCAGCAACGCACGTGTAATTTCCTCTATCACTATACCTCGCGTATATGATCGTTAAATTCACCCATCGAATCAAATCCATACTGTTCTCTGCTACAGAGTATCTAATCTCACCGAAAGCCTTCATTTCAATAGTTTTACCATTAAATCGCCAGCCAACTTCAGGTGGTGGATTCCCTACTACTTTGCAAATCAGAGTCACGTTTTCATCGTAACTTTTGACTATTGCGTCAGGCACCGGTTCTAGTATTGTCGGGCGGCACGCGAAGTTCGACGAGTTTAATTCATTCCAAAGTTTGCCTTGTACAGATGTTGGTTCGGCGCACGACGTGGGAGGGGTGTAGAGGTTGTGACTGATCACCCAATCCCGGAACGTTTGAAGATTGCAGTCACAACGCCATGGATTGTTGTGTAAATCTAACCCGGATAAGTTTCTCAGACCCATCAAAGTTTCTGGTTTCATATGACTCAAATTATTACCATTAAACCTTAATATTTTCAACTGGGGTAAGTTAACGAAAGCTTTCGTTCCAATACGGTGTATTCTATTGTTGCTCGCTTCAACTTTCTGAAGAAACTTCAAATTGCGAAATATACCGTCCTCCAACTTATCGATAAAATTGTTGCTCAAGTTTATTAATCTCAGTTTCTCTGTGCCTTTGAAAGTATCGGGGTGCAGTGATCGGATTTTGTTCTTCGACAAATCCAGTTCGATCATGATTGCTAGAGTTACGAACGCAGTTTTGTGAACTACTTCGATGCTGCACTCCTTGAGGAACAGTTTTTTTAGATTACTTAGGCCTACTTTCTTAAATGCTTCCTGATGTAATTGTTGTAGATTATTGTTTGAGAGGTCTAATATTTGAATGTCGTTGCTAAGGTTCGCCGGGACAATTCTAAGGCTTGAATTCGAGCAGATTGCAGCTTTATTCCCGGACTGCCATCTGCAGTCACAAGGCCTCTGGCACTCCGTCGTGAAATCTGCTACCGTGGTGGTAAGCAGTGCGAGTGGTATGCACGCGATTCTCATCCATGTCGTCCAGTATTTGTGGTCCATTTTGCCGTAGTGCTGGTCATTTCTTCGTGCCGTAGCATACCTGGAGCGGGCTCGTCAGCCGACGCATTTGTTTCTGAAACAAACGGAAAATTGAATTTAAATAAAGCTTTCAATATTTGTTCGGGCAATTCAATTTGTTTGAACACTGGCCTTTTGAGCTACAAAGGGAAACTCATAACGTGATAAACAACTTTGTATAAATCTTTGTAGTGTTGTGGAATGGAACCTTAAACCCTAATGCTTTAACAATAAAGGTGAAAGTCTATTAAATATATTTCACAGATTATGTATATTACCCTGATGTCCTGAAGTCTACACAAAAAAGCACTAATTTACCTATGATAATAAAGATACTAAAAATATATTACTATGCATTTCATGTATACTTTCAAATTTTGTTCCTCATCATCATCAACGTTTTTATCGTCCCACTGCTGGGCACAGGTCTCCTCTCATAAAGGTAAGGGTTGAGTGTAATCACCACGCTTGCTCAATGCGAGTTGGCAATTTCAGACTTAAAGTCCAGGTTTCCGTTAAAGATGTTTTCCTTCACCCTTTAATCAGTCATTCGTGTTCAAAATATACTTAGAACCTGGCCTGGAATCGAACCTGCACACTCTTACTTGAGAGGCTGGTGTTTTAACCACTAGACCACCACGAGTCTGAATTTATTTTGTTCCTAGTTATATTCATTTAAAAGACATTTATTTATAGTTATAAACTAGTACTGGACTGCGACCCCGTCTCATGGTAAGCAGTGATGCAATCGTTCGTAGTAAATCGCACTAGTTTATTAAGAGCCTATTCACTCTAGCCTTGAAGACACTTAAATTATAGTCAGACAGAAACACCGCCGCTGGCAAATTGTTCTAGTCCCTCTGTATGCGGTATAAAGGATGAGGCGTAACGCTTCGTCCGGATCGTGGTTGGCATCAACAAGGTAAGGCTGATACTCGTCGTACGATAGAGCGGAGATGGGAATTAAATCATGCAATTCCTGCGCACACTCTCCAAAATGCATCCTATAGAACACCGATAGACTTAATTTAGAAACGCCCGCATGATCATTTTATGCGCTTAGAGGAGCATTTTTACGGGCTTTAGATTCTCAATGCTCGGCACAAGAGCGAGAGTTGGAAATCCAGTACACGATAAAATCCCGTCGCGGCATTTTTTTACCCATCGGCATGGGGCCAATAGCTCGACAAAACAACAGATGCATTTAGATACCCTGCGTTCGTAATTTAGTTTTTCATAAATAAACAAATGTGAATTAATAGAAATATAACTTGAAATCCTACACAATAAGCTTTCATTTCAACTCATAGCAAGGATGGAGCATTTAGGTGTGAGAGGCTCCGCACTGCGAATATTTAGGGATTGTCTTGAAAATCGCTCTCAGATAGTCAGGATAGGTGATCATCTCAGTGATGAGGAAATTGTGACCTATGGCGTGCCTCAGGGAAGCATATTGGGGCCCACCATGTTCCTGATTTATATCAATGACCTTTGCAAAGTGATTCTCCCGAACTGCAAAATATACGCTTATGCTGATGACACTGCAATCGTCATTTATGGACCTACTTGGGAGATGGTTAAAACAATGGCTGAAAACGCTCTAAGCAAGGTCATGAGCTGGTTTCAGGATAGCCTACTAACCCTGAACTTAGGCAAAACGTGCTATGTTCCTTTTGCTATCAGACGAAATACTTTGCCTCCTAGGGATTTTACAATAACGGCCCACTCGTGCCAGAAATCATCTGGTTCATGTAAAACATGTAATTGCCCTACACTGGACAGATGCAATAGTGTCAAATATCTAGGTTTGCAAATTGATGAATGCCTTAGATGGGACAAACAGCTCGATATGATAACTTCCAGAATACTGCGACTCATCTACGTCTTCAAATCACTAAGAGAACCTGCTGATATGGGCAAGCTGAAGATGGTGTATTTTGCACGGTGCCAGTCTATAATAGGATATTGCATTACTGTGTGGGGTGGTGCATCTAAAACGTACTTGCTGAGAGCTGAGAGAGCTCAAAGAGGCGTACTAAAGGTTATGTGCAAAAAGCCATACAGATATCCAACCAAGCAACTCTATGAAGACTGTGGGGTCCTAACAGTTAGACAACTGTTCATTCGGCAATCGGCCCTCAGGACTCATAGAACCATGCCCAAATCAAACCCTAAAAATCGCACTAATATCCCATCTGGCGTTAAGCATAAAACTTCTTTTGCCCAACAACAATTTTACGTTTTAAGTAAACTTTAATATAAAAAGCTACATAAACAGTTAAATATACTGGACCTAAATAGATATAATTTAAAGAAAGAAATAAGTCATTGGCTATTGCATCAGGACTATGTAGCGACGGAGAATCTGTTAACCTACATCTCTTAAAAGATCACGTCTCACACTTATATCCAAATATTATAGATTTACTATATTCACAGAATCACTACACACACGAATACATACACACACCCACACACATACTTAAATACACACACTCACACATACACACACACACTTCCACACACCGCAACACGCACATACACATATAACATGCATGTCTGCTGTCTCTAAATTTTGCATTACTTAGGATAATTTTAATTTCAATTTCATTTCTGTTGTTATTGCTTTTTTTTTCTCCCTTCTTTTGTACATCTGTTAGTTCAATTCACTGACACTGTTTTCTCATGTCCTTATGGAAATTGTTTACAGAATCCATTTGGCTGAACCCTATCTTTTAAGATACAGGCAAGTCCTAGTTTAAAAGATAGAGGCGACTATTGCATAGTAATTATAAACTTTCTTTTTATGTAACAGTTTGTAGTGCTATGTATTTTTTGTGAAATAAATACTTTATTATTATTATTTACGCTGCGCCTTTAAATAATTTTAAAACTTTTTCAACAGTTATGCGTTTTAAAATTGTTTTTGTCACTCTGAAATCAACATAATGGTCATTTAAATAAAGTTGATATTTATTTAAATTAAAATAGGTAGGGTGTGGTACACTGGGCGCTTTTACTGTACATTCAAACACCTACGCTTCTTCTTCCCATTTTTTACATATGTTTCCTCTACGTTTGTCACTATTTTTAGAATCTAACTTCATTAGCTGATGCGACACAAAACCGAATATAATTGGCTTAGGCCCGTTACACACAGCATCATCATCTCAGCGTTAATCCCAGTCGCATCCTTTTTTCAGCTTTGGAGTCTGGGGTCCCCTTTACCTTTACGCTTTACACACAGCATGTTTTCTTTAAGACGTGGTACGCGAGACGCACTGCAGAACAGTCGTTTCAAGTTGTACACGGAACCGTCCAAACAGACAGACCCGAGTTAGTGCTGCAGTGTTGACCATTGGACGAATATCGGGGGTGCAGTGAATGCATATGCGAGACACATATCATCATATCCTCAGCATTAATCCCAGACGCATCCGAAGCTTTTTCAGCTTTGGAGTCTGGGGTCCGCTTTACCAATCTAACTGCTGATTTTGGCTAAACTTCGATATTTTCCGTGAAGCGACTGCCGTCTGACCACCACGGCCGGAAGGCGATATCGAAGTATTGCAGTAAGACCAATTTTTGGACTTTAAAGGGCTCCAACAACCAGTTACCTCGCCTCGTCGCCGCCGCCGGCTTAACGTTTTTATTTATTTTTTTCCGATGCACGACCTGGACCAGTGCAAAAAAAAAATCATATTCATGCGGACAAATATTGGCACGGCGCGGGGGTCGAACCCGCGCCTCCTTGCGCAACGGCCGCGTTCGCTATCGCTACGCCACGGAGGCTACCGGAAATGGGTTATGCGAAACTCACACCCCAGTCATAAATAAAGGTTGAAAGACCAGCGGTGGTACCGCGGAAATGGTTGTATATGACACCACTGGTTGTATGGTATTCGGCTACGATGCCAGGTCGTAGTGTCGTCGCGCCTGTCAATAAACTATTGATCCATGCAATTCTGAAAAAATAAATCTGCTTGTACGGAAGATAGCAGATTAAGCTACCTACCTTAAACTGTCAAATATTTCCAATCAATCTTGAGCCTTAACGCATTAGACATAAAGTTGGAAATCTAATAAAGAAATCTCACAGAATGTAGTAGCTTCGTCGTCCACACAAGTATTTCTTGGAAATTGGTCCGATATAGAAACCAATATCTGTCTTGAAATAGTGTAGCGAAACTAGTTTCACCTTTATGAGTAATACTAATAAAATTATGATAGTCATTTATATCGTTAATGATTACAGAAATAACAGTGTTTAAAAAAATGTGTCGGCTCGGCCTTTGAACATTGCAAGCGTGCCGCCGCGCGTGTTTGTGGGTATGACGTTGACCCCTGATGTGAACTCTATTAAATCAGCTGATAAGAGAATTTTTCGAGTTTTGTTCACATTGCGCTTTTTTGTGTAATTAGCGAATTAATTATTTTTTACTTTAAAATCTTATTATGTTATAAAATTATAGCAATTATGAATGGTTTAAAGTGAAAAAAACTGCATATAATTTTTTTTTTAATCAGGAAAAAACCGACGAAAAATTCCACTTGTGGGGGGTTAAGAATCATGTACTGGATCCATGGTACTCGTTTGTGCGTCGATGTCAGAGACACCCTTTATTTAAAGAGGGTGCTGTGAATTTTATTCGAAACACACATCTCAGTCATAAGTAGAGATTGAAAGACACCACTGGTTGTATGATATACGGCTACGATGCCAGGTCGTAGTGTCGTCGCGCCTGTCAATAAACTTAGAACATTCTTATTGATCCATACAATTCTGACGATCGTGGCTAGAGACAATGAATCAAAAGCAGTTTTTAACGGAAAAAAATCTGCTTGTACGGGCGACAACAGGTCAAGCTACCATAAACTGTCAAGTATTCTCAATCAAACTTAAGCTTTAATGCATTAGAGATAATGTTGGAAATCTAATAAAGAAATTACACAGTTTATAGTAGCTTGTTGTGCTGTCGTCTGCACAAGTATTTCTTGGGAATTAATCTGATATAGATACCAATATCTGTCTTGAAATAGCGTACTAAAGTTAGTTTCACTTTTTACGAGTTTAACCTACAGGTAAGTATATTTAAAGGGAAAATCTTGCACCTTTCAGTAAGTCGTAAAGTTGGGGAAACAATAATGACCTAAATACGTGATGTTGCTAGCTTTAGGTAGAGAGAGAAATAGCTATATTATGTCAAATTTGTAACTCGACAACTAGTTCAGAGGCCTAACGAGCTGCGTGGTAATTGCGTAACACGCAACTATAAAAATGGTTCCCATTTTGACAGTTTAACAACATACATTACGTTATTTAAGTTGTTAACCAGACTCATTTTTTAAAACATAAGCAGCGATGGATTAGCAATATCCTTCAAAAGTCTCCTCACTCATTGGTAGCTCACCCTTTTTTTTAGATTTTTAAAGTAGCGATACTACAATTTTTTTTTATAATTATAAACTAGTGCATGATCGCAGTCCCATTTGATGGTAAGCAGCAATGCAATCGTTGACGGTATGGTGCGCTAGTTTATTGAAAGCCTATTCACTCAAAAAAACTGAGTGAATAGGAAGGGTGACGGCAGTTGAGCGAAGAGATGCAATGTTAAATCCATCAACACGTTATAAAAGAGAGACTTAAAAAAGAAAGGGCAAAAAAGAATTCTTGCCACGCAAGAAGGACAAAGACGGCAATAAAAAAATTAAAAAAAAACCATCAACACGACCAATGATGGTGCGTCAGTAGGTCTGGAAAACATCCACGACCAAACTCGCGACATATAAATAAATTAAGTCCAACACAAAGTAGCTGCTGTAAACCATTGAGGAGTTCCCGGAACTGGCCTTTGTTTTCATCATCATAGCTCTAATGACAGTCACAAATCTAAGTGTAAAGTTCTAATCAATTATAATAATTGTAAATTTATTCACCAATTAATCAACATAAAACATAGTAAGTATATAGGTAATACATACGCTACATAATAGGAGCATCTGCAACCGAACTAGGTAAATCCTGTATCTCGGCGTGCAGCGCAATACAAATTAATCAAGCACAAACACTAGGTAACTGCTATGAATCATTGATGAGTTCCTTCAACTGTCTCCCGGCTCCATCATCAGATTCACTCCAAAATTCTATTAAATTGTAGTGCTTTAAAAGACGTAATGAAAATACTTAGAAATACACTAGTCACCTCTACGATTTTTGAAAGTTCTCTTTGATTTATCTGATCTTCCGTCATCAGATCCTGACCAGGCGACTATAAGACCACCTGAAAAGTACATCCTTTCAAACAAAAATAGAATTTTGCAAATCGGTCTTGGCGTCTTAGAGTAATCAGTGAACATACATAAACAAGTAAAAATAAAAGATTACGACGAAGTGAGAATCTCCTCCTTTTTTTAAGTAGGTTAAAAGACCATCTGCTGTAATTAAGAATCATGTGGCAATGCTTGGCCTCCGGCCAAGGTAAAAGGCAGCCCTTAGGTCACGGGAAGTGTCACTCAGCCGTTTCAGAGTTTCCTTAAAAAGACTATGAACACTCGGACCCCACGGCCCGAGGGCTTCAACTCCAAACGGCTCTGAAATTCAGTTACAAATAGGTCCGTACTATTTATGTAATATTATTTTTGTTTATGCGAAACCCGAAACACGTGTCCTGAATTTTTCAGTAAATAATCCATGTACAAAATTTCAAAAAGTTATCCACAAAGTTATGAGCTTGTTATCCTACTTGGCTGTCCCAACAAAAATATGGTCCACGTTCCACTCACGCGACGAGCGGGGCGGTGACCTCTAGCGTCTGCTGCTGCGCCGGCGTGCGCAATATACCGTGCGCGCTCGATAACTACAATGCAAAAATTTCTACATGTATTTGGGAAAAAATATAATATGGTATAAAATGATTGGATTCGATTCAATTGCTTATTCTGTACAAACTATATTCAAGTTTCGCATAAACAAAATATAACGTTGTATAATATTATTGTCCGTTCAAATCATAATTTCTATTCTTTTACAGTTTATGAAATGGCTTCCTAACACAGCACATTAACGCAGTGAGTTAATAACACAAAGATTCGTTTCTATACACACCGCAAATAATAATGTTTCTGTATATAACCCAAAGTTAATTAGCTCCTATTCAAGTATACCGATATTAAGCTAATATTTTCTTAGTTCGGCTCAAGTTATTACATTTTGTTATGGAACGTGTACCAAAATTCAGAAGGCTTGTATTTGGGAAAACTCTTCCAAGACTTCGCCAAAAAAGGTAATATGTTATATATGAAGGCGTATTCCCGTAATTAAATTGTTCCTTACGAGAATCTCGTCATAAACTCATCTCAAGGTTGTCCTTGAGATGTGTTGACATTGATTGTTCAATGTCAAAAAGTCTTCAAGAATGTTTGATAAGAAAAGTTTGGCTGTGACGTGCTAATATCGCATATATCGCAGCCAAGTGGTTTAACTGTTTTCGTAATAGCCTAGCCTTTTAACCGTTCAGTTAATGACACCAGTTCAATAAATTATAGTTTCGGTTGCCAATCATGTACAAGTCGAATAACTTGCAGACTTTGCTAAGCTAGGGCACTACGGCTTGACCAAATGGGTTATGTTAGAACTTGGATCAACCGCGTGCGAGCAAAGCGGAATAGCGAAGCGAGGCAAGCACTACAAAGGTCAGACGGTTGATTAAACGGCTACTTCAACCAGTTGGGTGGGGCATATGCTTTATTTTACACCATAAAAACAAATATTATATAATATTTTTGACAATTTGAGATTGAAATCAAACTGAGAACATTCTTATAATTATGAGAATTGCTTTCTGGCTTTTAAAAGCCTGCCGAAAATGTAACTTCGCGTACCTAGTTTGGTATACAAGTTTTTTTTTTACAATATACGAAACCTGAATATAGTTTCTT
Source organism: Sesamia inferens (assembly GCA_037179545.1). Taxonomy (NCBI): domain Eukaryota; kingdom Metazoa; phylum Arthropoda; class Insecta; order Lepidoptera; family Noctuidae; genus Sesamia; species Sesamia inferens. The sequence goes on along the minus strand of CM073935.1, from coordinate 4,415,415 downwards.
CAGAATAAGCAATTGAATAGATTCCAATCTGTTTACACCATGCTATATTTTTTCCACAAAATATATTTAAAAAATGTTGCAGTATGGTTACCGAACGCACATTAAAGTTCACAGCGAATCATAGTGTGCATGGGCCTCCGCCACGCCACGCCGCGAGCGAGTGCGCGGCGCGTTGACCATCTTTTTGTAGGGACAGCCGGTAACGTAACAAGTGCTTTTGTCATACCTATTATTGGATTAATAATATATAATAGCACATATCTACTTAGGACGCATTAAATTAATCAAATTTTATTCCGTGGTGCTTGGCAATCTGGGCTTCTCCCAGTTGCAATAATGTCCCTTTGTGACAATTGGCCTAGTTCTGTTTTGTCTCCTGCTTGTTATGGAGGGAAGTGGAAAAAATATATTTTTTTCTTACTCCTCCGCTATTCTTTTCTGATTAATTTCGTTGTGGAACCCAAGAGAGTTGAATCGTTTCTCTGGGACTCGTCGAACTTCATTGCGCGGCATTTTTCTGGCGGTCTCCACTGTTGATTCTGGCTTTCAGGAGTTGCAGTGGGTGGGAAAATATGTGGCGGATTTTGTCCCAAAAACTTTGATGATTTGTGATTTTCCATGACATCTTTTCAAAATTCTGTACATAAATCCTTTACATAATAATACTGGACACGTATTTCAGGTTTCGCATATAAAATAACGTTGTAAGTATATTATTACTCATTAGTAACCCAACAGTGTTTTGTTCATATACCCTATAATAAAACAGCCATTATCTAGCAAGATTATATTGTACCAAATGGTGACAGCGATAAATATGAATCACGCATTCGGAAGTAATAATCAGCTGAAATCATTTGGTATTTTAGAGTGTTTTGGTGATGGACAATATGTGTTATTACGGAACACGCAAGATCTCTGGCCGTACTATATTTAAACTCCCGGCAAACTGAGCTGTGGCGTGGCTGAAAGAATAGAATAGAATACTCTTTATTATGTATAACATAAAGATTACAAAAACATAAATAAATTCCTCAGGAGTTTATAAAGAAGACAAGGATGTATCGCAAATTGATTCTTAACTTAATAGGCTATTATGGATAACTTACATAACAACATGAATCACATAATTATATTCTATTTTCAAAATAAAGAAGAATGGAAAATATGATGATATCGATGTAACACTAGACAAAGTCTTGCCGCCAATCGATTCGTCGTGTTCCGGCATGATGTCTGGTGAAGCCGTACGGAGGGCGGAGCAGTTACGTTGCGATGTGTGCCGGGTACGATGCGCTAAATGTTGTTTCGGGAGTTTGGTCGTGGTCTCCAGATCAATCCCCCTCTGGCACAGCATCATTGGTCGTGTTGTTGGGTTTGACATTGCATCATCTCGCTCAACTGCCGTCTACCTTCCTGTTCACTCAGATTTTTTGAGTGAATTGAATAGGCTGTTAATAAATCAGCGCGCTTTAGCATCAACATTTGCATCACTCCTTACCATCAGGCGGGAGTGTCATCAAGCACTAGTTCATAATTATAAACAAATCGAACCTGAACAAACTACATTCATTATGTGAATTAATTTATTATATCTTGCAGATAAAGGTAAAATCGAAAACACAGCCGTATAATTGAACATGACGTCACAATTCAGTAAATCCAGTAAACAAATTCATGGAACTGACATACTCTCAGTCGGCATTACGTTTCAAATCCTTTGACATGTGTATGCTTGGTTATGACAACACAATTATCCAGACAGAATTATTTTGCCATTTACTTTATGTACTTAAACAATTTTATTACCAATTTTTGATTGAAAATCAACGAAGAAAATATTCACCATCTGACTAGTCCTTTCCAACCATGGTGGCGTCGGCCATCAATCTGATTACAAGTAACATGCTTTAAGTTACTGAGGTCATCAAAACATTACTTTAAGTTACAGAGGTCCAATACAAATAATTCGTTAAAATCATAGAGGCTACGTATTTTAAGTAAAAAGGTTTTGGTTTCTGAGGGAAGGGATTAAGCATTTTTACAGGAGGTTTTTGCGTTATCGAGGTTTTAAGATATCAAGGTTTTACTGTTGTTTCCATCTTCAAAACCCACTCACTATGTAATAAAACATTTCTTTGTGGAAGTCCAAAAGGGTTTATTTTTTACTTTTTCCAGACTTTTGGACTTCTGATTTCGGACCTGTAACAGCTATCCTCCTCTCAATCTGTATGGTTCTTTAGTAGAAAAAAAATCTCACAATCGAGCAACTCTGCATTCATTCTTCTTAGACTACTTAATAGGAGACTCCAACCTCATCATATTTTAAAATATGTTTGACTGTAAAAGTGTTTTCATAAATCTACTTACAAAATAAATAACTTTATTATTTACTTATCAAATTCAATCCAACTAGATTTTAGCCCATTTCTACCCCCAAATTTAATGACGAATTGTCATTTAGTTTAGAGGGAAAAAATGGCCCAAACTTTTATAAATGATGATGATGATGGCCCACTTTTTATTAATGATACTATAAATATTATAAATTATGCCCCAGGGCTTAATTACAGTACAAGCAGCCTCTTTTTTGTATTTAATAGGTTCCAGTCTCTCAACCAATCTGTCAAATAGTTTCATGGTTTTAGCATGAAAAAGTCAGAAAGACGTTCGCATTTTTATTATCTCTTAAGGGACTTCATACTTTTCTTCCTGTGAAAATTCAAAGTTTACACGTGTGTGGGTATGGACGTCAGTGTTGTGTAGATCACTATAAAACGTTGTTCTTAAACACGTTCTTTCTACTACGCAATATTTACACCTTTGGATCTAAGCTCAAAGAAGAGAGCCTTTAACCGTGCTGCCAAGTCCTACAAAAAGGCGCTAAAGAAGGCTTGCTTCGGCCGTATTACCCATATTGGCAACAAGTTATCTGCGCAGCCTTCCGGTAGCAGATCTTTTTGGTCCCTTGCCAAATCGGTCGAGGCGAACTTCTGTCGGCCCACACTGCCTCCGCTGGTTAGGCCTGATGGAACACTGGCTCATACGGCGAGAGAGAAAGCAAGTCTCTTTGCATCTCTCTTTGCCCATAATTCGCGTCTTGATACTGGCAGTGCTACTCCACCTATTTTACCCCACTGCGGTACTTCAATGCCTGAGGTTCGCATTCGGAACAAGGAGGTTCTGAGAGCACTGTGTCGTCTGGACGTGAATAAGGCTAGTGGTCCGGATGGTATACCAGCGATTGTTCTTAAAGCATGTGCGCCCGAGTTGTCTCCTGTATTGACACGCTTGTATCGCCTCTCATTTGGGACTGGTATAGTGCCCAAGTCCTGGAAGCTTGCCAACGTGCAGCCCGTGCCCAAAAAGGGTAGTCGTGCCGATCCTACCAACTATCGGCCGATTTCGATCACCTCCATACTTTGCAAAATTATGGAGCGTGTATTGAACTCGCGCCTCTTGGCATACCTGGAAGGTAACGATCTCCTCAGTGAACGACAGTACGGGTTTCGCCGCAATCGGTCAACTGGGGACCTACTAGTGTATGCCACTCACTTGTGGGGCGAGGCCCTCGAGAGAAATGGGGAAGCGATTGCTGTCTCCCTTGATGTCTCGAAGGCCTTCGACCGGATATGGCACGCTGGCCTTTTGAGTAAGCTTCCAGCGTACGGCATTTCCCCTAGCCTGACTGGTTGGGTAAAAGACTTCCTGACTGAACGGTCCCTCCGAGTTGTTGTCGACGGATGCTCATCTGAGCCCATGTTGACTAATGCCGATGTTCCTCAGGGGTCTGTTCTCTCTGCAACTCTGTTTCTGCTGCATATTAACGATCTGCTGATGCCCGGTATCTAAGGGTATGCAGATGACAGCACAGTTGTGGAGAGCAGTTGCAATTCAGGCAGTCTCCGAATGGGGCAATGCCAATCTTGTAGCATTCAATGCCGCCAAAACACAGGCGTGTCTTTTCACCGCCAAAAGGAGCCCGTTCACCTTGGTTCCTACTTTTCGGAATGTATCCTTGGAGTGTACCGACCGCCTTCAGCTTTTGGGTGTTGAGATTTCCTCGAACCTAAGCTTTGGGCGGTTCATTGAGTCCAAGGCCAAGGTGGCTGCCAGAAAACTTGGCGTTATCGCAAAGGTCCGGCAGTACTTCACACCAGGGCAGCTTCTAATGTTGTACAAAGCACAGGTCCGTTCGTGTGTGGAGTACTGCAGCCACATTTGGGCTGGTGCTGCTAAGTGTCACCTGGCCACTTTGGATTCACTGGAGAGGCGTGCGAAGAGGCTGATTGGTGACCCTGATTTAACTCGAGTTGGTCTCCAAAGCCTAGAGCACAGGCGTAGAGTAGCCAGCCTTTCGGTGTTCTATAGGATACATTTTGGGGAGTGTGCGAGGGAATTGCACGATTTAATTCCCCCATCTCCGTTCCACCTTCGGACGACCCGTCGTACGGCGAGTTTCCACCCTTATGTTGTTAACACCTCTACGATCCGGACGAAGCGTTTCGCCTCCTCCTTTATACCGCGTACATCGAGGGACTGGAACAATCTGCCGGCGGCGGTGTTTCCGTCGGACTACAATTTGAGTGTCTTCAAGGCTGGAGTGAATAGGCTCTTAATAAACTAGTGCGCTTTACCATCAACGATTGCGTCACTGCTTACCATCAGGCGGGATTGCGGTCAAGCGCTGGTTTATAAAATAATAAAAAAAAAAATGTTAAACCCAACAACACAACCAACGATGCTGCGCCAAATGGAGATTGATCTGAAGACCCTCCACGATCAAACTCCCAACACAACAACATTAGGCGCATCGTACCCGGCACACATCGTAACACAACTGCTCAGACCCGTCCTCCGTACGGCTTCACCAGACATCATGCAAAGTTAGCCCTAAGTCTTAATTGTTAAATAACAATTCAGACTTAGGGCTAACTTTGCCTGCTTACCAAACTCGTGAATGAAATCAGTGCTCTGAGCGAAATACCTCGATGTTTCTGTATATGAAACAAAGTACTTAGTCAGATGTTGAAATCTCAAAGTCATCATTTAACATTCAATTTAGTGAAGCATCCAAATTTATAAGGCAAGCGAGCGGAAATCTTGAAATTACTCCGAGTCTTTCGTTTATAACTTTGAAAACGATTATGAAGGCCAACTTTACCGGGCTGAAGACGGTGGGCTACTGTCTAAAGAGGCAAGTTTTTTCTGGCAAAATCCCTGCTCGAAAAACGTAAAAGCTCTTACGGATTGAAGTAGCGAAGTTGTAATAAGTTTGTATCAACACGGGCTGTTAAAGACGCGTTACATTTCTGCGCGTGGATTCGTTTCTGATCGGCTGGAAGGTGAAGTTTTTTTATTCTGTTTGGTTATTGGGAAGTTATTTGACTGAGTGTGCAAGGGAAAAAACAATGGTGTTCCAGTAGCCACGACTCATAAGTAGCAGTCTTTACGCTGACTTTACACCACTGATCTCTAAACAGTCATAGAAATCATTATGAGGAAACTGGCATGCTGAACTACTAGAACTAAAAATTCAAAAACATATGACCTCTACTAATTAGCAATTGCACGATTTAATTCCCCCATCTCCGTTCCACCATCGGACGACCCGTCGTACGGCGAGTTTCCACCCTTATGTTGTTAACACCTCTACGATCCGGACGAAGCGTTTCGCCTCCTCCTTTATACCGCGTACATCGAGGGACTGGAATAATCTGCCGGCGGCGGTGTTTCCTTCGGACTACAATTTGAGTGTCTTCAAGGCTAGAGTGAATAGGCTCTTAATAAACTAGTGCGCTTTACCATCAACGATTGCGTCACTGCTTACCATCAGGCGGGATTGCGGTCAAGCGCTGGTTTATATTTTAATTAACAAAAAAAAATGGGCATGCGTGGTGAATTATGGCCCATTTCCAGTAAACCTGTATCCCGATCAGAACGAAGCGTTTCATCTTTTATACCGCGTACATCGAAGAACGGGAACAATTTGCCAACTGAGATCTTTCTGTCGGAGTACAATTTAATTGTGTTCAAGTCTAAACTGAAAAGGCTCTAGCGCATTTTACCATCAATGAATGCATCACTGCTTACCATCAGGCGGGTCACGATTTATAATGTTAGAAAAAGTCATTTATTTATTCATAAAACAATTTAGATTGTGTTGAGTAACAAAAACTTAAAGTAACAATTAACTATTACTTATAGTATTTATATCTAAAGCTTTTCATTATCTTATTCTGACATTAAAAGAAGTTTAATACTTTCAAAAAATTCAGGTATACAAAGGCCAAAAGAAAGTCATCACACTAAAAAAATGACGACGCACTTAGACATGTCGGTAGGGTGACCATAAAAAGATATATAGCAAATTTTAGGGCCAATATCGCACAAAGCAAATAAGACATTACGGCCGTCTTAACCGCAGGGTGGGGGAATGGGTTCTCAGATGACACGCACGACCATAATGGCTTTACCGCTATGGTGGCCACGGTTTTGATGTTACGTTTTTGTATTTGCAGTTTTCAAACTGGGCTTTGTTGGGTTGGGGATTATTGTTTTGGCTATACTGGTGTTTTATGTTAAAGAAAAAGTATAGTAATTTATTTGCGACAAGAATGACGCTGAGAAAGAACACAAAAAAGGAAATGTTGTCTCACTTCAGGTATTACTCCTGTATCGTGGTTACGTTGATGAACATTTCAACTCACATATAAAGGGTGTATCTGATATCGACGCACAAAACAGTACCATGGATCCAGTATATGATTCTGAACCCCTCACTGGTGGAATTTTTCGTAGGCTTTTTCATGATTTAAAAAAAAAAATATGTAGTTTTTTTTACTTCAGACCGTTCATAATTGCTATACTTTTATAACGCAATAAGATTTTAAAGTAAAAATTAATTAATTCGCTAATTACACAAAAGAGCGCAATGAAAACAAAACTAGAAAAACTATCTTATCAGCTGATTTAATAGAGTTCACATCAGGGATCAACGTCATACCTACAAACTCGCACGGCGGCACGCTTACAACGTTCAAATTCCGAGCCGACACTTTTTTTTAAACACTGTTATTTCTGTAACCGCTCATTAACGACATAAATGACTATCATAACTTTGTTAGTGGCATGCGGTCTAGCCTTTAGCGAAGTTTGCTTTACGATGTCAGATACACCCTGTATAAATAGCCAGACCCGAAACAACTACCTGTAGGCCATATAAGTTTTTGTTCCGTGCGAAAATTCGAATATCGAAAAAGCGACATGTAATATGTATAGCAACAGGGGATCGTTCAGCGACTGCACCAATCGTGCAATTATGAATCACACAATATGGCCGTTAGCTCAGCATAATGCTACGTTTTAGCGATACTAGGTGTTGACGTGATGACGTCAACCGGTGTGTCGTATTTTTAGCAGATGTCACTATGTCATTGATTTTTTTATTTAAAAACATTTTCCTTACGACGTTTCCTCCACCGATTTGATATCTTAATACGTTCAAAATGGTGTTCTGAGTTCAGCTAACCAATAAAAATAACTCAGTATACCATCATTGTTGTGCCTACGTTATATAAATGAATAAATTCTCCTTACCCTTGGTATTCCATCCGTAAGTTGTCTGTGAAAACTATTTATGTTCTGTAATTTATAGTGTATATATAATAAAGAGTATTCTAAATTACTAATAACATAAGTCTAAGGCTCGACCGAGAACTCGGTCTCGGCATTCTCAGCTGCAAAGCCAACCGAGAAATTTGTACCGGTTCTCGGATATTTATAGCCGAGATTTTCGGTAGAGCCAAAATTTCAAAGAAATGCAAATATTTTTGAGTATTGTTTTTTTTCGCCTTATAAAGTGCTTAGATCTGCAGCAAATTACTTTTTATCTGCTCCACCTATCAGCGCAGCAAGTGAACAATTTTTTAGCAAATCTGGACCGTTTTATGATGAGAGGCGACAGTCTGATGGGCGAAAATGCCGATGAATTGTTTTTTTTTTTTTAAATAAGTAATATAATGTTATAGAACTTCAATTCCTAATTAGTTAATTTTGTTAAACAATATATTAAAAAGTTAACAAGATTTAATTTTCTTTTTTCGCTTTTTCTATTGTCGGTCTTGGCCGCGATATTATTATAATATCGGTATCAGTCTCGGTCGTGAACGAAAAATCTATCTCGATTGAGACTAACAAAGACTCACAGCTCACCCGTTAGGTGAAATCGTTGTCACCATCGTCATGCGGTCGGCTGTAAGTACAGACGAGGACCATAATTTATTGCAAATAAAACTGTCAAGCAGAACAGTCCTGCTTACTAGAGGCACTGGGGCCTAAAGATCACGGGCCCACTCTTAAAAATGCGTAGAGTGGAACGGCAGCTGTAAAGAACGACTTTTTTATGACAGCAGCCCCCGACGATCGTGAGACCTCGCTCACTCGCCCAGAGTACTCAATGGAAAAGAGGGATCTGCTGTCAAATTGGAAATATACTGCGGTTGCGTCTTACGCAATCTGCTACTTTGAGTCAACATCAGTGATCACTTATCATTGAAGAAAGAAATAGCGATCGAAGAGATAACGTAATGAATGTTGTGGATCTGTCAAAATAAAACTCATTGCTGCTGACAGTGCGTTACGTAATAAGCCTGCTGTTCTTGCACAGATGCGACAGAAAGTATAGTTTTAAAGAAAATTTTCTCGGTGGTAGGCAATAACATCGGCTGCCTTCAGAAGTACTACCCACAAGAAAAGTCTTGCCGCCAAGCGATTCGTTGTCATTTCTGTCATTCCGGCATCGTGTCTAGTGAAGCCGTACAGAGGACGGCACCCTAATTGCGTGACAGACTATTACTATCGATTGGAATCATTTTGAAACATATTGCTAATCCATTTCTGCATGTGTTTGAAAAAGGTGTCTGATCAACGGCGTATACAACGCAATGGACATTGTTAAGAGGGGACTCTGGTGGCGTTTTCTCCATATAAACGTATTCCGCTGTTTTCTTGGTGGATAACGCTTTTAGAGCAATGATTTTTTTTTTCTAAAATTACATACCTAGATTATACGCGCCCCTATTATTTGATTTTTTCGAAAACTTAATTAATAAAAGAAATATAATGTTTCAAAATCCCGAAAATAATAAATAAATAAATAAATACGACAAATCACACAGATTGAGCTAGCCCCAAAGTAAGTTCGAGACTTGTGTTATGGGATACTAACTCAACGATACTATATTTTATAATAGATACATATATAGATAAAGATCCAAGACCCAGGCCAATCAGGAAAAGATCGTTTTCCATCATGACCTGGCCGGGGATCGAACCCGAGGCCTCCACGTCGCAGGCAGGCGTGTTGCCCGCTGCGCCACGGAGACCGACGAAAAAATAACTCATTTTTCCCGCGATGTTCAGACGACTATTACACAAATGTGATAAGCTTTTGCCAAAAAAGGTAATTAATAGAGGCATGGGTATACTCATCTTCTAAATTTTGACATGAAAATAATCAGATCTGAAAAGATCTGTCGTGTTTTGAAAAAGAAAGTAGCGGAATACGAAACACCTCCCGTCGTACGGCCGTCGTACGGCGAGTTTCCACCCTTATGTTGTTAACACCTCTACGATCCGGACGAAGCGTTTCGCCTCCTCCTTTATACCGCGTACATCGAGGGACTGGAACAATCTGTCGGCGGCGGTGTTTCCGTCGGACTACAATTTGAGTGTCTTCAAGGCTAGAGTGAATAGGCTCTTAATAAACTAGTGCGCTTTACCATCAACGATTGTGTCACTGCTTACCATCAGGCAGGATTGCGGTCAAGCGCTGGTTTATACTTTAATAATAAAAAAAAAAAAAAAACACCTTTTGGTCTACGTTTTTGTAGGTAAAATCAGGCTGAGTTGCAACTGTCCCTTTCGCACTTTACGGGGAAAGGTTGAAAGCGGCGCGACGGCAATAGTTTCTTCAAATACCTATTTCTCAAATTCCTCGGCACTAGAGTCCCCTCTTAAACTGTCATAATAAAACTCATTGCTACTGACAGTGCGTTATGTAATTACCCTGCGGGTCTGAGCAGTTGTGTTGCGATGTGTGCCGGGTACGATGCGCCAAATGTTGTCGTATTGGGAGTTTGGTCGTGGAGGGTCTCCAGATCAATCTCCCTCTGGCGCAGCATCATTGGTCGTGTTTCTGGGTTTATAATTGAATCACCTCATTCAACTATCGTTTTCTTTTCTATTCACTCAGTTTTTTTGAGTGGATAGGTTATTAATAAACTAGCACGCTTTACCATCAACGAGTGCATCACTGCTTACCATCAGGCAGGATTATTTTTTTATTGGGACAAAACCCGCCACACATTTTTCCACCCACTGCAACTCCTGAAAGCCAGAATCAACAGTGGAGACCGCCAGAAAAACGCCGAGCAATGAAGCTCGACGAGTCCCGGAGAAACGATTCAACTGTCTTGGGTCCCGCAACGAAATTAATCAGAAAAGAATAGCGGAGGAGTAAGAAAAAGATATTTTTCCACTTCCTTCCATAACAAGCAGGAGGTAGAATAAAACTAGGCTAATCGGCATAAAGGGATATTATTGCAACTGGAAGAAGCTTAGATTGCCAAGCACCACGGAATAAAATTTGATTAAGTTAATGGGTCCTAAGTAGGTATGTGCTGTTGCAATTGATTCCAATAATAGGTATGGCAAAAGCGCCTGAACGCACGAAAATTGGTTCTAGGCATCAGGCAGGATTGCGGATAACACTAGTTTATTATTATATATAAAAAAATAATAATAATAACAGCCGCACATTGTACGGACGACAGTAGATCAAACTACCCGAAACAGTCAAATATTACCAATCAATCTAGAACCTTCATGCTTTAGGAATAAAGGTTGAAAATTCAATAAAAATATCTGACTGATTGTAGTATCTTGATGTGCTGTCGTTTGTACCCAATTGGCAGAATATAAGCGCAATTAGGGTGCTGTGAACCTTTCCATAAATTTTGTACCCAAAATATTCAACACATTTCGACTAGACGTTAATCGGTGCTACTACAAAACCGCTTTAAGTAAATTACCCTTAGGAAAACTGACCTCACCCTCAAGACGTGATAAATTGGCAGGCTGACTTTATCTATTCAGCTCAGTCCTAGCACTCAAGCTGTAGAAATTAGACCGCGCCTGTTTTGGTTACACAATTAATTAATGTTCTACGTGGAAAGGTTTAAAAATAAGGCCTACGTTTGACCTTGACAGTTGATCGTCGGTTCTCGCTAGCGTGTTTGCATGGTGGTCTTGTCCTTTTTGGGTTGATGACCTGGGGAGGACAGTTTGGATGAATTGAATACGGTAGACTGAAATCAGAGTCTTGCACAATAAGTACTATTATGAATTAATTCTATCTATGGGGATCGAGTCACCTATGTTCCCATCCGTACGGAAAATAAGCTTTTTAAGCTATTGCATAGCTTCTATCGCGGGCCTTGAGCGCGGGGACCGAATCCAGAAATTCCGTAACGAAAAATCCTCACGCTCCCCACTCCGACGGGCACGGAGGTGTGGCTTGAAGGCCGTACATCGTCTAACGTCGTTTCAGTTCGGCAGTCTTCGGCGTTGTGTGCGTGCGATTAGACGTATTGTACGACTCTACGAAACTCGCACGAATCGAGACGAGCTGCTCCGAAATCGGACGAATACATAAGCAGCTGTTTATGAGAAAGTATATAGGTGTATAGGTATTTATGTACAACATCGAATAGCTGAAAATAAAAAGAAAATGAAATAAATAAAAAAAAAATAATGAAGAAATAATAATAAAAAAAAGAAAAGAAAAGAAATAAATATGAAGAAAAAAAAGAAAATATTAAAAAATTAAAGTAAAATAATAATAATAAATAAAAAAAAAAAATAAAAAAAAAATATATAAAAAATAAAAAAATAAATAAAAAAAAATAAAAAAAATAAAAAAAAAGAAATACAAAATGCTATGCAATAGCTTTACCGCGGCAGTCCCCGAGTGCCACACGTCTTTTTTTTTTAAATTTAATACTAGTGCTTGACGGTGATCCAGACTGATTGTTAGCAGTGATGCAATCGCTTCTTGGACCCCGTCACGATGTGCTGAAATCTCATTGAGGCGCGCGTGAAACACTACGCGCCGTCAACTCGGGTCTGATCCCACAAGCCCGTGCCTACAGTGGCCAGGAACTCAATGTTGTTTTCCGACCAGGGCGTCTCCTACGGCGGCTAGAGGCATGAGGGCGCTCAGACTCTAACTCCCCCACGCGCTCCGCCTCCTTTATCAGCATCTCCGCTTCATAGCGACGCGGTATAAAAGACAAGATTAGACACTTCGTCCGGATTGTTATTTGTAATACATCGAATCTACAACCTCACCTTATTTGCCAAAATTTTAAACAATTATAAGTTTAAAAAAATTACTTTTATTCCTACAAACTAGAGTTCAGTTTGCACTACAAAGTTATAAAAATATTTGAATACTTAATTTAGATTCAAATATTTTTATAACTTTTGAGTGCTAGTCACAATTAAACTAGTTTAATTATCATTGAAATAGAGTTGACAATAGTTTAACATGAAATAACAATTCTGATAATTTTGAAGGACATTGCTAATCCATTGCTTCTTAAGTTCGAATGAGTTGTGTGTTCAAAAACGTAAATAAAGCAATTAATGTTGATGGGCTGCCAAAATAAAAGCTTCCAGATTAAGAACAATATTTTTCAAAATCAAGGAATACGAGAGGCACAACTGAAATAAACAAGTTTATTACCTCATCAGTTATAGCAATAACCGATTTTCCTTTGAACAAAATGGCCGCACATCCGCGCCTCTTTATTAATGTTCTTCCTTATCTGTGGTCAGTTCGACCTCAGTACTGACAGTGACGAAAGCGTGTATTTATCCAATAATATATTAGATAAATCCTGGTGATACCACGGAGTAAATAGACACAGAAAGCTTGAAAAGCTTGAGAGCTATCAAAGACGCACAACAATAGCCCGTTCTTATTTAAATACCTTTAACAACAGCAGAGTAAAATCAATCTTTTTTCAATTAGGATAAGGATCAGATCAGATAACAGATAGCAAATTTAGCAGAAGATGAATAAAGATCACTGGGACAAACTATCCAGTTAGGAAGGTCCAACTTCGGGAAAGAGGTTAATCGTGAAATCCAACTCGGCTGGACAAAAGTCTTCAACCAGTGTGTGTTGCTAGTGATGACATGTGGAACTGAGACGTGGTCGCTAACAATGGGCCTTATAAGAAAGCTCAAGGTCACTTAAAGAGCAATGGAGGGTTTTACTGCGTGATGAAATCAGGAATGTGGAGATCCGCAGAAGAACTAGAGTAACCGACATGGTCCGAAGAATTGCAACACTTAAGTGGCAGTGGGCCGGGCACAATGCCCGTAGGACGACTGGTTCTCGAGTGGCAACCATACATCGAAAGACGCAGCGTGGGTAGGCCCCCGACAAAGTGGACCGACGACCTGGTGAAGGTCGCGGTAAACCGCTGGATGTGGGTGGCGCAGGACCGGTCGACGTGGAGATCCTTCGGGGAGGCCTTTGTCCAGCAGTGGACGTCTTTCGGCTGAAACGATGATGATGCTGAAAGATCACTGAGGAGAGGAGGAAGCCCTCGTTAGGCAGCTGGATCAGGTGCTTGATTCAGAAAGCGGTATTTCTGGACACTGCTCGTTTTGTTACGAGGTTCCTTTCTCTGGAGCCCTAATCTCCGGTAGCTCCCGATATTGATGATTTTTTTTTCAATGTTTCTATACTTTTTATATTGTATATATTAAGAAATATAATCTTTGTGTAAAAATTTATTTTAAGTAATTTATGGATGTGCTACATGTTCTAATAATGCGCATTGGAACATGTAGGAATGTAGGATACATGAAACTACGTTACGATTACATTTTGCAGTTGCTTTGCTTCTGTCAGTAAATGCGTGTCGCTCGTGTGCATATATGCATATCAACTGTGAAATATATGTGTACGAAAACTTAGGTAAAGTTAGATATCATTCCCAAATCAAAATATTAAGAATTAACACTACTGAGGCCTCTCTCTAAGTTCACCTCACCTAAATTTTGGTCAAGGTGAGATGTTTCAGGATGTATTTTGAAGAGGGTGTGAGGGAATTGCATGGTTTAATTCCCAAATCTCCGTTCCATCATCGGACGACCCGTCGTACGGCGAGTTTCCACCCTTACCACTCTTGCGTTATTGACACGAAAAAAGGCTCTTAATAAACTAGCACTTTTACCATCAACATTTGCATTACTGCTTACCATCAGATGGGATTACAGTGTGTCAGATCGTTTCAGATCACCGTACATACCCGTCTGTGTTCGTAAACGCATGTTCGTTCGCCGACAAGTTGATATTCTGTAGATAATATTATTCGGTGACCTACCGGGAGCAATTTCTCTTATCTCCTAATGTTATTATTAATCTCTCGTGAGTTATCTTTTTCGGCAATATCCTTAATATAATATTTTTTTTTTATGACACATAGTCGTGTATCTGCCGTTTTATCGGTTGCGGTGACGCGTTTAGTGTGTGATAAATGATGATAAAGGTATTTGAAAGGCACTAAGCTATAGTCTATGGTCTGATAGTTTTTCACCATTATTAGGCCTGAAACGTCGCGTGTTTACAAGCGAGGACACGCGGGCGGGCTCAAGGGACCGAATTATTTTATTTACGCAGTAAAACTGTTTAAATTTTAACGTTTAGCATATAATTTTGTATATGTTTTATAAATAGTTATAAATTACTAGTTTAAATATTTTTGTAAAATCATTTTCAAATGTCGTGGTGGCCTAGTGGTTAAAACACCAGCCTCTAGTATGAGTGCGCGGGTTCGATTCCAGGTCAGGCAAGTACCAATGTAAATTTTCTAAAGTTATATGTACTTTCTAAGTATCTCTTGGACACCAGTGACTGAAGGTGAATGAAAACATCTTGAGGAAACCTGGACTTGTAAGTCTGAAATCGCCAACCCGCATTGAGCAAGCGTGGTGATTACGCTCAATCCTTCTTTGTATGAGAGGAGACCTGTGCCCAGCAGTGGGACGATAAAAAAGGTTGATAATGATTTTCAATTGTGTTTGTTGGTTTAGACAAGGTAATTTAATCTACTTTTATTATTTATTACGGTGTAAGTAACGGGAGGGTCTGTTCTGGATAAGGCAGGAACAAATTCCGTAGGCGCGGGCGTGTGGGCGGCGAGCAGTGGGCAGCTTGCCGCCCGGTAAGCACCAGGCTCGGGTCTAGAGCGCGTTGTGTTACACGCGCAACTCAAAGAGATGTCAGCACGTCGTAACGGGGTCTACGAAGACTGAAGCCCTTTTTGTTTTTTTTTTTTGCGGATGGAAATCCTCATAGGATGTCTGCCGCCCTGGGGTGGGCGTAGGGGTCTGTCAGACTTTTACTGACTAAAACCCCGGTGTCTCTTCTATCACGAGCGCGCGTGGGGCCGCGGGAGTCTAAATTCTTCCACGGCCCCACACCCTCGTGCTGGCCCGATCTGCCCGAGCCTCGCCTCCTGCACGGGGTAGTGGGGTGTTAAACTACCCCATGCATCGCCTCAGTGACAGTTTAGACCTGTCAAATTAGTGCGCTCTTGACGTAAACTGGCGTATATTTAGTCGCCATGTTTATAATCGCGTATACAGTATGTTAAGAAAACCCTGTCCGACTCATAAGGATAATAAAGGTTAGGTAAACACATGACCAAATATAATATAAAATTTTACGTAATCATCATAGTACCAATACAAATGAGTTTTGATATAATCTTTTTTTCCCGCGAATTAATTCCAACTTCCCCGAAATTTGGTAATTTTTAAAAAGTGACAACACCGGTATTATTATGAGCGAATAGCGATACGACCACGTGCCGCGTGCCCTGCCGCCCGCCGCCTCCGCCGCCTCCGCCACCGCGCTTTAGTGAGCATAACGCACTTTTATTAAGTTACCTCTTTTTGCGAAATAATATTTATTTTTTTAGGGGGATTTTTTTTTTTTAAGTTTAACCCGGTTTTGTATGCATTAGTAGAATAAGTTATCGATACCTAACAACACCTTCACGGGTCGGACAGGGTTTTCTTAACATACTGTATAATATATATAATTATAATTGCGTTATAATTTGACAGGATTAAAGTGACATTTTATCTTCTGCCCTTTTCTTAACTTAAAATTAGTTTAGTTTGTAAACAACAAAATCGACGCCATTATATTAAAAGCTGTTTGACATTATATTGCGAATTGTTTGAGGTTAAAATGAAAGCTGTTTGACATTACATTATTGACATCATTACATATGATGTCGACCTCCGTGGCGCAGCGGTCAACAGGTCTGCCTGCGACGTGGACGCCCCGCGTTCGATCCCCAGCCCAGTCATGATGGAAAAACGATCTTTTCCTGATTGGTCTGGGTCTTGGATGTTTATCTATATATGTATCTATTATAAATATAGTATCGTTGATTTAGTCTCCCATAACACAAGTCTCGATCTTACTTTCGGGCTAGCTCAATCTGTGTGATTTGTCCGTATATATTTATTTATTTATTTATATGAAATTTGTAATGGATGAAATGGGTAAGGGAGTGTAGAGGAGAGGGGTGGGGAGGCTAGCTTGAGTCTAGGGGGAGGGGGGAGGGGTAGGTGAGGGGGGGGGTTGTCTAAGTGTTGGGATGATCCTGTCCACCTGGGGTCATAACATGAGGGGAGAGTGGGAGGGGACAGGACACTGGAATCTCGGAATGTATGTGCTATATGGGTATTAGGTCAGGTACTATGGGGTCAAAATGGGGGTCTAGGGGTCCTATCTGAATATAGGTTCCGGCTGGGAGGGGAGTTAGTAAGGGGGGGGGGGGGGGGGAATTTTGTCAGAATTTTGAAATTCCCAGCCGTTTCCGAGATATCCGGGATTTTAGGTAGGGATATGGGGAAAGACTTCGAGGTGGGTAAATATAGTAAAAAATTTAATAAAAAGATGGCGCGTAACGGAAAAATGTGACGGTAATTTTTTTTCCAACGCCGATAAAGAAGCTTCACTTCAAAAATTTTGCGTTTCAGTTCTAAGTATTGGGGCCCCAATATTTATTATTATTTTTTATTTTTGCATCAAAATCTTAATGCGGTTCACAGAATACATCTAACTTCCAAGTTTCAACAGTATAGCTCTTATAGTTTCGGAAAAAAAATGGCTGTGACATACGGACGGACAGACGGACAGACAGACATGACGAATCTATAAGGGTTCCGTTTTTTGCCATTCGGCTACGGAACCCTAAAAAGAATTATCAATTTGGTTTAATAATCAATTTAAACAAAAGCTAAATTTCATTCGCAATCCTCCATTGGTGTCCTGAACATCAAGTATATTCAACAAGCCTAGCTAATTATTTCCTTGGTTGACTACACAGTACATCTAAAAGAAATTAAATGCTCCTGTCATTCCTCAAATATAAGCATAGGCCCGAAATACTTCGGTTTCATCTTTTCCATCAAAAAACGCCTGGAGGTATTTCTTTTAATAAAAGTAATGGCATATTCGGCGAAACGCCACTGAGGCAAAATTTCTTCCTAGAATTTAATAGGATTTCCTAAACTGTACGAAATGGTGGTGTAATTTGGGAACAAAAATTTGCTTAAGCGTTTCAGAAGTTATTATGTAGTTCAAAGAACTAATTTTACCTAGCATGGTTACATTTTGACAGTTCAACAACATTCATTATGTTATTTAAGATGTTGAGCGGACATATTTTTCGAAAATACGGAGCAATGAATGTGTAATTATCATTATCATCTTCATTTCAGCCGAAAGACGTCCACCGCTGGACATAGCTTCCAAAGGATTTCCACGACGACCGGTCCTGTGCCTCCCACACCCAGCGGTTTTTAAGAATTGCAACACTAAAGTGGCAGTGGGCCGGGCACATTGCCCGTAGGACCGATGCCCAATGGGGTCGACGGGTTCTCGAGTGGCAACCACGCACCGAAAGTTACTGCGTGGGTAGGCCCCCGATAAGGTGGACCGACGACCTAGTGAAGGTCGTGGGAAAAGTGTAATAGTGTAACACTATTAGAATGTTGATCGGTCGTCCCATACAGGTGTTATAACTGAGGTTCGTTCCCCTCTCCTCCTTGCCAAGACTGAAATATGTTTCGCAATGAGTCTCCTGTGAGCTGATTGCAACACGCACTTATCATCATCTCACCGTTAATCCCAGTTTGTTGGAGTCTGGGGTCCGCTTTACCAGTCCAACTGCTGATTTTGGCTAAACTTCGATAGTTTCCATAAAGCGACTGCCGTCTGACCCCCACAACTCGAAGACAATATGATGAATTAGATGTTCGTATGGCAACCGGGACTAACGCCTTCACGTGCTTTCCGAGGCATCAGACCAGTGCAAACCTTCATGTTCATGCATGCACATATATCTGCACTACGCGGGGATCGAACCCGCGCCTCTTTGCGCAGTGGCCGCGTTCGCTACCGCTACGCCACGGAGGCTGTCAATTGCACTGATTGCAAAACACACTAGCAGTACCAAAAAGTTTCATATTGACAGTTCAACAACATCCATTGCGTTATTTCCATTATTGGGCAGACAAATTTTGTCAAACATATGAAGCAATGGATATTGTATTACGCATCAAGGCACCTTTATAATTGAATGACGCACTTTCAATCATTATTCGAGCTGTGACAATGTTGGAAAGCTTATAGGTACGCAGACAAAGGATTGACTTATGTAGATGAAAGACAGAATGACGTACTAGTTCTTCACCGCGATTCCACCTGATAGTAAGCAGTGATGCACTCGTTAATGGTAAAGCGCGCTAATTTATTAAGAGAGGATTATTCCGTTGTGCTTGGCAATCTGGGCTTCTCCCAGTTGCAATAATGTCCCTTTGTGCCGATTGGTCTAGTTCTGTTCTGTGTCCTGCTTGTTATGGAGGGAAGTGGAAAAATATCTTTTTCTTACTCCTCCGCTATTCTTTTCTGATTAATTTCGTTGCGGGACCCAAGACAGTTGAATCGTTTCTCCGGGACTCGTCGAGCTTCATTGCTCGGCGTTTTTCTGGCGGTCTCCACTGTTGATTCTGGCTTTCAGGAGTTGCAGTGGGTGGGAAAATGTGTGGCGGGCTTTGTCCCAGTAAAAAAAAAATCTTGCCTGATGGTAAGAAGTGATGCAATCGTTGATGGTAAAGCGCGCTAATTTATTAAGAGGATATTTAATCAAAAAAACTGAGCGAATAGGAAGGAAGACGGCAGTTGAGCGAGGTGATGCAATGTTAAACCCAACAACACGACCAACGATGCTGCGCCAAAGGGAGATTGATCTGAAGACCCTCCACGACCAAACTCCCAACACAACAACATTTGGCGCATCGTACCCGGCACACATCGCAACACAGTACTCGGCACATATTGACCCGCAAAAGTTTTGATCGGCATAAAAAGTATCCTATATGTTATTAATGATTTGTGTGCCTTACTCCATCCAAATCCTCTCAGCTTTGAGCATGAAATAGTAACAAACGTACACACACACACACAAACTCTTGCCTTTATCATATTTGGGTGATAAACAAAAAAAGACAAATTTTATAACACCTTTTCGGAAGTTGGACAGAAAAGCTTCAAGTTAAAATCAATACGCAATGCCGTACTTTTCGCCAAATAAGGGCGTTTATTGATCAGCTCGACCTCTGTACTTAAACGAGGTGACTGGCATACATACATGAAATATACCAATTAACTCCCGGATGCCAAATATATTAACGAATGGTTTTTATTTGCCAACCAAAATCGTAATTGAACATGCTGATGTCTATAAAAGAATTTTGTGTTTTTGGGTAGGTATGTGTGAGTTTATGCCAGCATAACAGGCGAGGAAAAATTCATGACATTTCACCTTCTAGAATCGTTCTTGTGTTAAGATTCAAGGGACCATTACATCTAAATGCCTTTTCCATATCATCCCAAGCATTCGTATTTGACATACATCATCTGACATTTTTCATTTTTGTTTATTATGAGACAGTAAACAGCTATTATATAAGGGTAGGCCATAACATCGGCCGCCGGCAGAAGTTACCACCCACCAGACAAAGCCTTGCCGCCAAGCGATTTGTCGTGTTCCGGCATGATGTCTGGAGAAGCCGTACGGAAGACGGGTCTGAGCAGTTGTGTTGCGATGTGTGCCGGGTACGATGCGCCTAATGTTGTTTTGTTGGGAGTTTTGGTCGTGGAGGGTCGTCAGATCAATCTCCCTTTGGCGCAGCATCGTTGGTTGTGTTGTTGGGTTTAACATTGCATCACCTCGCTCAACTGCCATCTTTCTTCCTATTCGCTCAGTTTTTCAGAGTGAATAGGCGCTTAATAAACTAGCGCGCTTTACCATCAACAAACGCATCACTGCTTACCGTCAGGCGGGATTGCGGTCAAGCGCTAGTTTAAAATTAAAAAAAAAATAGCATAATATTATAATGTAGCAATATTGCAGCCCACTACATTATACGCATGTTAACAATATAGGAACAAGGCGAAAAGAGTACCACTAGATGACCAGTACCAAACAAAAATTGATTTACATAAATATAACACAATAAAACCAATATAAATTTTAAGTATTCTTAGAATTAGTAATTTGGGTTTATTCCTCACAAACAAGAATTAAGATTACAATAAAAAAAAACCATTAAATATTTGACTCATTAAAATTCATTGGTGAATTGTGGTTGAAATTAGTCTGAGTGAAACTAGATGACCATGAATAAATATAAACAACAACTGATTTACATAAATACAACATAATAAGAACAACATAAATTTTAAATATTATTAGAATTAGTAATTTGAGTTTATTCCTCATAAAGAAGAATGACCTAAAATGACAAAAAAAAAAACATTAAAGAAATGAAATAAATTACTTTTTACAATCCTTAATAAATTGAAGTAATTTAAACGATTGAAATTAATTACATTTTGAATAAAACACACACTATTTCTTATTATCATTAAATAATACATATTTTCAAAACGTTAGACTTTAATTTCGATTCGGAACATACAAAAATATTACGTCTTATTATTCAACAATTTCATAACAATAACGCATTCGGGTGCTTACTTTTGCATAGAAAATTATTCCCCATAAGGCTACAATATTATGAGGGTTAGTTGTTATCAACAATAGTCAGTAAATATTAGGAATCGGGCCTCCTATAATCGTTTATTACATCCGAACTTTTTCTATTATTTTCTATTTACTTCCACGTTTTGATGGAGGGTTAGTGTTCTGTTAAGGCAGAGAGTAGCTTGTGTTGTTGCGTTTATGCTGTGTGTAGTTTTAACATAATTTTCTGAATGTGGGTCGACGTATTTAGGTCATGTCGTGTGAAAACGTGTGTGCATGTTGATACTTTGTATACTAAGCCTTTTATTTGCATCGAAAAGTGGTGAATAAAAGAAAGACGGCGCGCGACGATAAATCTTGATAGTTAATTAATCACTAACAAACGATTATCTATCCAAAGGTTGAATTTAAATTATCGCTTTTTGCAAGTAAGTAAGGTTGTGGCGTGGATGGGTGACCAGCCTTCGTGCCCTGGAAAGCACAACGTGGTTTTTTGAAAGTTTTTTTTTACCGTTATAAACTAGTGCTTAAGCGCAATCCAGACTGATGGTAAGCCGTGATACAAACGTTGATGGTAAAACGCGCTAATTTATTAAGAGGCTATTCACTTTAAAAAACTGAGCGAATAGGAAGGAAGACGGCAGTTGAATGAGGTGATGCAATGATAACTCCAGAGAGAGATTGATCTGGAGACCCTCCATGACTAAACTCCCGACAAAACAACATTTGGTATATCATACTCGTACATCGCAACACAAGTGCTCAGACCCTTCCTCCATACGGCTTCATGTCGAACCGCTTGGCGGCAAGACTTGGTCTCGTAGGTGGTAACTTCTGCCGGCAGCCGATGTTATGGCCTATATAATAAATAAAATTTAATTAAAGCAAATCTAATAAAATTTAAACAATAAAATAAAAAAACTAAAAAATAATATTAAAATTTAAAACAACACTATTCGATACAAAGTTTGTTGAGCAAAAATATTTCCGAACATTTGGAAGAATAGATTAGCAATTATTTTCAAAATGTTTCCAACTGACTGCAATAGAGCGAAACGCCACTAAGATGCTGGATAGCACAGTGTCATTAAAAAAACTCTTGCGAACTCACTAAAGTGACATGTCCATATATCAAGCCTCATATGGAGAAGGTTTATGGTGGCTCCGCAGAAGAGGCATCCTGGCAAGTAAATTGGTCCTGGCTGTTGGCGTGGCTAGTAGTGGTGGGCGCCGCCACCTCTAAATATATTTGTCCGGAACAAATATGCCTATGCGACCTAAAACCCCAGGGTTATCTTCCAGGCCCTGCAGTAACTTGACCGATTTGCTCGAAAATAACATCCCCTGACTCCACACATATTTAGATCAATGTTATTGTCGACCAAATATTTAGTCCCATTCATGATAATAACCCAGCAACCTCACTATAATTAAACTTTAGTTCAAACACGCCAGAGGAAGCATCTGAATGCTACCTCTTTTCGCTAATAATAACATTCTGCAACCATGTAGTGTATCATGTTTACTAAGCTTAGTAATTAAGTTCATAGGTACTTTATATCTCTACAGACGATGTTATTAGTGGCTTCGATTATACAAATATTTTGGTGAAAATGTTTCAGTTTGAGAGCAACGATTGCCTACTGGTACATATCGGCTGCGACTTACAAGTTGTGGTTCGTAGGTTCAAACCCCATCGGACGCTTTCTTTTTCTTCTTCAGGCTATAGATGTCCACTGCTGGACAAAGGCCTTTTTTTTTATTATTATAAACTAGTGCTTGACTGCAATCCCACCTGATGGTAAGCAGTGATGCAATCGATGATGGTAAAGCGCGCTAGTTTATTAAAAGCCTATTCACTCGGAAAAACTGAGGAATAGGAAGGAAGACGGCAGTTGAGCGAGGTGATGCAATGTTAAACCCAACAACACGACCCAACGATGCTGCACCAAAAGGAGATTGATCTGAAGACCCTCCACGACCAAACTACCAACACAACATTATTTGGCGAATCGTACCCGGCACACATCGCAACACAACTGCTCAGACCCGTCCTCCGTACGGCTTCACCAGACATCATGCCGAAACACGATGAATCGCTTGGAGGCAAGACTTTGTCTGGTGGGTGGTTACTTCTGCCGGCGGCCGATGTTATGGCCTACCACCACCAAGGCCAAGGCTTTCCACGATGACCGGTCTTGTGCTGCCCGCATCCATCGGCTTTCCGCGGCCTTCACCAGGTCATCGGTCCATTTTGTTGAGGGGCCTCCCTACGCTGGGTCCTTCAGTACGTGGCCGCCACTCCAGAAACTTACCGCCCCATCAGCTACATCGGTGCTTTACTTTGTATAAATTATTTCATTGCCACTGCTCTCAAAACGGTGAAGGAAAACATAGTGAGGAAACCGCCATTTCCTGGAGCCAAAAAAAAAGAACTACGAATACATGTGACATCTACAAATACGCACTGGGTCCGCGTGGTAGATTTCGGCCCTCTCTTTCTCACTAAGAAGATGCCGGTGTCCCAGGAGTGTGAACAGTATAGGCTGCCTAGCTTTCTACCAGCGGTTTTAGATTTCCCTCGAGAATACCAATTTTTTTCGGGATAAGAAGTACCCTATTATTTAGTGCCCAAGTCGGTTTGCATTCAAGCGGAAATTGCAGAGTTATTTTCGCAACAATTAGGTTAGAATTATTGCTACACCTCTCACCCAAATTTTAGTTTAGTATGTATAAAGTAGTCGTGGTGGCCTAGTGGTTAAAATACCAGCCTCTCAAGTATGAGTGCGCGGGTTCGATTCCAGGTCAGGCAAGTACCAATGTAACTTTTCTAAAGTTATATGTACTTTCTAAGTATATCTTGGACACCAATGACTGAAGGTGAAGGAAAACATCTTGAGGAAACCTGGACTTTAAGTCTGAAATCGCCAACCCGCATTGAGCAAGCGTGGTGATTACGCTCAATCCTTCTCTGTATGAGAGGAGACCTGTGCCCAGCATTGGGACGATAAAAAGGTTGATAATGATGATGATGCATAAAGGTATATCTGACATCGACGCACAAACGAGTACCATGCATCCAGTACATGATTCTGAACCCCTCAGTGGTGGAATTTTCCGTCGGCTTTTTCAAGATTTAAAAAAAAAAATGTAGTATTTGTCACTTTAGATAGTTCATAATTGCTATACTTTTATGACCCCATAAGATTTTATAGTAAACAACTGATTTAATAGAGTTCACATCAGAGATCAACGTAATACCTACAAATCTGCACGGCGGCACGCTTGCAACGTTCAAAGGCCGAGCCGACACTTTTTTTAAACATTGTTGTTTCTGTAACCGTTCATTAACGACATAAATGACTATCATAATGTTATTCGTGGCATGCGGTCTAGCCTTTTCGCGAAGTTTGCGTTACGATGTCAGATACAGCCTGTATATTATAAGTATATATTTTGGTAATAGTATGAATGTATATTTAGCTTATATAAGTATTTTTTAATAGTGTTGAGAGCTTTTTTTTCCTTTACAATTTTTTTTTCTCTTCACCTCCTACGGTTGACTGGTAGAGAATGCCTAAGGCATTAAGTCCGCCTCTGTACATTTCATGTGCGAAAGATTAAAAGAAGAAATAAATAAATCCGGACTTCTAACTTCACGTCTGCAAAATTTCAAAGCAATCGGTTCAGTAGTTACGGCGTGAAAGCGGAACAAACAAACTCACTTTCCGATTTATAATATTAGTAAGGAAGTAAGGATTATGAGATGTTTTAGTTTACATACCACTCTGCTATCCAGAAGTTGATTAAAAGCGTTTGTATACATAACTTGGGCTGGTCATTTCTCGGTTTCCAAAATGCGAAACCGCTGTTGAACTAAAAACCAGTGAATCAATAACTGTTTTTTTATTGTTATAATGTAGTGCTTGACCGCAAGCAGTGATGCAATCGTTGATGGTAAAGCATGCTTGTTTATTAAGAGCCTATTCCCTCAAAAACACTGAGTGAATAGAAAGGAAGACGGCAGTTGAGCGAGGTGATACAATATTAAAGCCAACAACGCGGCAAACGACGTTGCGCCAGAGGGAGATTGATCTGGAGACCCTCCACGACTAAAATACCGACATAACAACATTTGGCGTTAACAACACAACTGCTCAGACCCGTCCTCCGTATGGCTTCACCAGACATCATGCCGGAACACGACGAATCGCTTGGCGGCACGATTTTGTTTGGTGGGTGGTAACTTCTGCCGGCAGTCGATGTTATGGCCTACCACCAAGAAAAATGTTCTGTCTTGAAACGATTCTCCAAGATATTGATGGAATAATGTAAGCTGTCACGCCCTTTATACCTGGAGGCTTTTATTTAGGTAAAAAGTATTTTTTACTTACATTTCTAATTTTAATATTTTCTTTTTTTACTTCACGTACATGTATTGGCGTGCCTACCTGACATACCTATGGTAAATAATTTAATTTACTATTCTGTGTTTAGTAATGTTACTTACTTTACATGCCTAGTATTATATAAAGTTAGGTTTTTAACTGAATAGACAGCTGTGCTGCTGAGGAGTTTGTTCCGTCACTTCTTCTTCCCAGCGAAATGGCGGGCGTTTTAGGGGACTTATTTAATATTGACGTCCAATAAAGTGCTCGTTCTGAGCCTAATTTATATAAATGAATTTTGATTTTGATTTTTAAAGGTCTGAGTTTTGGTATCTTCAATCCTAAATAGCAGTCGAGGGGTTGATTGTACCCCGAGTCGGCGTATTGTGTTTCACGCGCACCTCAAAGAGACGTCAGGACATCGTGACGGGATCCACGAAGATCGATGCCTCCTGGGTCAGGACCCTAGCCATCGCACAGGCAAGTGAAGAAACACGGAAGAGTTATAATCAGTAAAAGTCTGACACGCCCTTCCGGTCCGCCCAGAGCGGGAGAAGTCATTTGATGATTTCCCATCCCAAACAAAAGAAAGGGGTTAATTGTACAGTGCTCCTGTAATTTTAAAATATGCTTAAGGTATTATTATTTCCCATGAGGGAACACCACTTTTTCCGGCACTTTAATTTATGTTAAGAAATAAATTGGAATTTATGTTTGTTTGCAATTTAGCTGGTCAGTAGCAGGTTGTATGTATGTTGATCTATGTATATAATTAGCGGCTATAAAATTTTGGATGGAAAATCCTAAGTGCAGAGTCCACACGCAGTGCCTAATGCCGATATCTAAATTGATTATTTTATATTACAGAAATACATCTGTCCGTGTCAGACATTTATTCGCAACTAAAATCTAGCAATTAGAGTGAGTACTACTTCAACTCTCCAATGACCCCTGTGGTTAGATACCACAATTTTGCCAATAACAAGTGTAACACATGATAGAAATTCTTTAAAAAAATTATTTCATAATAATGGCGGATATCGCCAATGACAGTTGAAAAAACGTCCGCGTGAGCCGCCTACTAGGAGATTTGATGCAAAGCCATGATGTGGCCACTATGCTGCGATATTTCAATGTTATTTATGAATTATTCACTGAATGCAATTTTTACTACATAAATCACTCGTTTTTATTTAGTAAACGATACTATAAATAATTTTAACAAAATAACAGACCACTAGGGTCTGTTATTTTTGCTGGACTGGGCCTGTTTTGGTGCAGTTGCGTGGCACACTTTCCATTATTTAACTACATCGGTCTTCATACTTTCTTTTCATTTTTATTAGTTGCTATGTCGTATATTATGTGTCTTTTAGCACGTGCTAAATAAATGTACTTCCGTCCTTTTATATTTATATGTAAAACTCTTTGAAATAATATTATTCACTTTATAGTCCTTTGATGTACGAGGGCCTGAAACAATTATGCATGCGGCGGTCTTTCCATTTGACTTCAATTGTCTTCAAGGCTAGAGTGAATAGGATTTTAATAAACTAGTGCGCTTTACCATCAACCATTGCAACACTACTTACCATCAGGCGGGACCTGACCGCGCCAACCCATCACCAGAAATTGGTACCCGACCAAAATTAGTGGAAAGTCTTAACATCCATCTCAATCTAATAGGCAAAAACATATAACTTTTTTGTTTCAATTATGCGTCTTCAAAGCTGGAGTGAAGAGGCTCTTAATAAACAAAAAAAAAATAAAAATTTCATAATAATAAAAATTTATTTCATAATAATGGCGGATATCGCCAATGACAGTTGAAAAAACGTCCGCGTGAGCCGCCTACTAGGAGATTTGATGCAAAGCCATGATGTGGCCACTATATGGCCGCTTTACCATCGACGATGGCATCACTGCTTAGCATCTGGCGGGATTACGTCAAGAACAAAAGTATAATGTTAAAAAAAGACAATAAAATGAAAACGAAGAATACACCAGAGCTAAAAATCTAAAAGTACAGGTCACAGGTTCAAGGTTACCTACATGAGGGCACAGACGATCACATTTTATGACGTCGTAAATATTAACTATTTTATCATGGGAGTGTCGTGGCACGGTTATGGGTTCATGTCACGAGACGGTGGGTTCTTGAGCCATTTGTTTTTACGTATTTTAATGCTAGAAATGATAAACTCGAAACGTAGGACGCTTTCACGCCATTTGTACATACACGTTTTTCTTTCAGTGAGAAAAAATGATTTATTCGCTGTATACAGCATGTTAAGAAAACCCTATCCGACCCATAAGGATAATAAAGGTTAGGTAAACACATGACCAAATATAATATAAAATTTTACGTAATTATCATAGTACCAATACAAATGAATTTTGAAATAATCTTTTTTCCCGCGAATTAATTCCAACTTCCCCGAAATTTGGTAATTTTACCATTTTTTAACTATATGAGCGAATAGCGATGCGATCACCTGCTGCGTGCCCTGCCGCCACCCGCCCGCGGAAGGGTGGTAACGCACATTTATTAAGTTACCTCTTTTTGCGAAATAATATTTATTTTTTAGGGGTTTTTTTTTTTAAGTTTAGCCCGGTTTTGTATGCATTAGTAGAATCAGGTATCGATACCTTACAACACCTTCACGGGTCGGACAGGGTTTTCTTAACATACTGTATAAACGTCGTCAGTTTCTTTATGGTTCAATATGGAAATTGAGGGTTTTTACTACGTGACTCATATACCGTATTCACGGTCGTCAGTGTGTTATAAAATACATTGTTTATAGAACTTAGCGCCTGCTTGGTTTAGCACAAATTTTTGAGTTAGTTGATTTCTAGTCATCGATTACTTATACACTAGATATACAGTCTCGAACAAAACTCTTATCAAAAAGTACGACAAATTAATATTAAGCAGTCTAAAGTTATCATAATAAATATACCGCCCACCAGACAAAGCCTTGCCGCCAAGCGATTTGTCGTGTTCCGGCATGATGTCTGATGAAGCCGTACGGAGGACGGGTCTGAGCAGTTGTGTTGCGATGTGTGCCGGGTACGATGCGCCAAATGTTGTTGTATTGGGAGTTTGGTCGTGGAGGGTCTTCAGATCAATCTCCCTTTGGCGCAGCATCGTTGGTCGTGTTGTTGGGTTTAACATTGCATCACCTCGCTCAACTGCCGTCTTCCTTCCTATTCGCTCAATCTGAGTGAATAGGTTCTTAATAAAGTAGCGCGCTTTACCATCAACGATTGCATCACTGCTTACCATCAGGTGGGATTGTGGTCAAGCGCTAGTTTATAATTATTAAAAATAAAAAAAAAAATGAAATCAGCCTTAAGTGCATTGTATAAAGTTCTTATCACAAAGCAGTACGAAAAGCCATTATTTTTACGATCGAGTTTGTGGTACATTAAACATCAAACCAAATTCAACCTTACACGCATGCATTAAAGTCAGATTTATAAAGTAAATACTATATGATAGAAGCACCCATGTGCTGTGTTGTACACTTGTTCAGTTCAACCATTTTTTTTATGCTGATCGATGTACTTAGTTGATTATGAATTACATACATTAGATTGAGATAGTGATACGAAAGGATATGGCCTTAAAACTATTTTTAATATAAGTGATAATCACCAAGTAGTATACAATATGTAAAGAAAACCCTGTCCGATCCATGAAGGTATTGTTAGGTATCGATAACTGATTCTACTAATGCCTACAAAGCCGGTCTAAACTTAAAAAAAATCCCCCTAATAAAATAAATTGTATTTTACAAAAAAAGAGGTAACTTAATACATGTGCGGTGCGGTGTAGGGCACGCGGCACGTGGTAATATCGCTTATTTATAATAATACAGTCCAAATGGTGTTGTCACTTTTTTTTTAAATTAACAAATTTCGGGAAAGTTGGGGTTAATACGCGGCAAAAAAAGATTATTTCAAAATTCATTAGTATTGTTACTATGATGATTACGTAAAATTTTATATTATATTTGGTCATGTGTTTACCTAACCTTTATTATCCTTATGGGTCGGACAGGGTTTTCTTTACATATTGTATATTTATCCTAAATTTGAAACTGAGATTATTTGATCTAATTTGGTTGTGGAACTCGTACGTGTTCTGGTAATTGTTGCGATCAATTCATTTATGGAAATGCACGTGAACAACGTGCTGAATTGTTCGGTTGGAAATATTGTACCGAACATTGTTTATTACCACAGTATTCAAGTAGGTACATTGCACTGTAGGCAGATGTTATCGTCAATCTAGATTTTGCCAACTATGATTTTTAATTTTACATATATTTACAATATGTAAAGAAAACCCCGTCCGACCGATAAGACTAATAAAGGTTAGGTAATCACATCATCATCATCATTCATCATTATCAATGTTTTTATCGTCCCACTGCTGGGCACAGGTCTCCTCTCATACAGAGAAGGATTGAGCGTAATCACCACGCTTGCTCAATGCGGGTTGGCGATTTCAGGCTTAAAGTCCAGGTCTCATTAGTATGTTTTCCTTCACCTTCAGTCATTGGCGTCCAAGATATACTTAGAAAGTACATATAACTTTAGATTGGTTACATTGGTACTTGCCTGACCTGGAATCGAACCCGCGAATTTTGAAATAATATTTTTTTTCCACGAATTAACTCCAACTTCAACAATATTTGGTCATTTTTTAAAAAGTGACAACACTATTTTCGACGGTATTATTGGTAGGTACCTTATATGAATGAAGGTACAATATTAGCGGCATTTTGTTTGATGATGCCGTGTATTGCCATGTAAGTTAGGTACCTCCTTTTGCGAAATAATATTTATTTTTTAGGGGGTATTTTTATTTCAAGTTTAGCCAGACTTTGTAAGCATTAGTAGAATCACATATCGATACTTAACAATACCTTCACGGGTCGGACAGGGTTTTCTTTAAATATTGTATACGTTAAATTAAAACCACGCAACAACCAACATTAATTAACATTGAGACAAAAATATAACTTTAGAATTAACATGTAACAGGATAAGTACTTCCTCGCATAGTTTCTTTCACAGAACACCAAACATACATCCATAATCTTATTCCATTTATCCGCAAACACTTCACATTCAGGGTTGACAATCAGAAGGGCATTCATCACATTTAGAGTACGAAAGACCAGGGATTCGGCTCTGGTTATAGTGTCCGCTGGGAGTTGCGCAAACAGAATTTCCTGGCCGCTCTGATGGTGACCAAAAAATTATTGGGGTCGACTTTCAGTCTGACCAAATTCAATTGAATAGATGTATTTCAGATAGAGCGACAGTTTGGGGGTAACTCGGCACCCCTTGATATGACTGATAGTCAGATTTTCAGATTCTGACGACCCGTATAGGTCATAATTTAGCATTGGGGGAGATAAGTTCAACCTTGTCCCCTAAACTAGACCAGGCATGTATCTTATAGATTACTATAGAACCTTGCTAATACATAAGTTTTTAATGCACGGTTTAAACATCGTCCCGTAAAGAAACCATTCCGTGAATCAAAATCTAAAATCAAATCAATGAATTATATATACTTTTAAATTGTCAAAAGTTTTGATCAGACAATAAGATGAAGCTGGTCGCCCATTCCAAGGCGTAGAAGTTTTCTCGGTGGTAAACCATAACATCGGTTGCCGGCAGGAGTTACCATCCATTAGACAAAGTCTTGCCTCCAAGCGATTCGTCGTTTTCCGACATGATGTCTGGTGATGGTTCTCGCAGTTGCAATAATGTCCCTTTGTGCCGATTGGCCTAGTTCTGTTCTGTCTCCTGCTTGTTATGGAGGGAAGTGGAAAAAATATCTTTTTTCTTACTGGAGGAGTAAGAAAAAAGATATTCTTTTCTGATTAATTTCGTTGCGGGGCCCAAGACAGTTGAATCGTTTCTCCGGGACTCGTCGAGCTTCATTGCTCGGCGTTTTTCTGGCGGTCTCCACTGTTGATTCTGGCTTTCAGGAGTTGCAGTGGGTGGGAAAAGTGTAGCGGGTTTTGTCCCAATTAAAAAAAAAAAATGATGTCTGGTGAAGCCCTACAGAGGACGGGTCATCAAATATTGTTGTGTTGGGAGTTTGGCCGTGGAAGCTCTCCAGATCAATCTCCCTCTGGCGCAGCTTCGGTCGTTTTGTTGGGTTTAACATTGCATCACCTCACTCAACTGCCGTCTTCCTTCCTATTCACTCAGTTTTTTATGAGTGAATAGACTCTTAATAAACTAGCGCGCTTTACCACCAACGATTGCATCACTGCTTACCGTTAGGCGGGTTTGTGGTTACACACTCATTTATAGTTATAAAATATATATATAAAACTGATGACTTTGTAATTATACAAAGGAATTATTTTAAATTAATAATAAAACCACACTTGTTGTACCACTGAATCATAGAGAAGTATTTTATTATTATAGAGCTGTCATAGACTACAGATGTACATAGTAACTTAACATAGACTGAGGAAAGGCGGCAAATTTAATAATTAATTCAACAAAAACAATTCAGAAATTAAAATATGCCGTGGCAGATAAAAGATGACCAGTCTCTACTAACGACGCCCGTTCACGAACATGACGTGTGGATCCAATATTTTCGTTTAGCTCCAATATTTTGAAGGAAACTTAATGATCCAACACACACGCCACCACCAGAGATACATTAGAGTGAGCATGACATAATATAAACTAAACTGCCAGAGCATATTCAAGTTAGTAAAAGACGTACCCAGTAAAAGGTACCTAAAAACAAGTGCTCACACGTGTGCTATGCCATTGTACAATAATAACAAATTGCGTCTATATAATGCAAATATAGTTTTCTCTAATGGTGAGCAGTTACATTAATGTTTCTAAATGCTTATTAGTTTAAGCTCCCCTGTGGAGCAGTTCATCATTTATACCAAAACTTGAATTTTAAGTAATTTCTAACAGACGACCTCATTAAGGTGAAGCTAAAGTTCACATTATTTGATACATGCATCTCGCATTCATAGGTTTATAGGATAAGTATACCTATGCTTCTATTGTTTTCTTTTTTGTCAATACCTTAATACCTTATCATATTTGTCTAATAGTCGTCTGAACATCGCGGTAAAAATGGGATTTTGAAATATCGTTTTTCCTTTATTAAATAAGTTTTGGAAAAAATTAAATGATATGGGCATGTATAATCAAGGTGTATAACTGTAGAAAAAAAAATGCTCCAAAAGCGTTATCCACGAAGAAAACAGCAGAATACGTTTGTATAGAGAAAACGCCAACTACTAAAACAAACAAAAACAACTATAAAAACCGGCCAAGTGAGTGTCGGACTCACGCACAAAGGGTTCCGTACCGTTGATTTATGAAATTAAAGGATTTAAGTTATTTGTATGAAAGATTATGTGGTAATAAGCGGTTTACGATTTACGATGTATTAAAAAAAACTACTTACTAGATCTCGTTCAAAACAATTTTCTTTGGTAGTTTTTATAGTAATGTACATCATATGTTTTTAAGCTATTGCATAGCTTCTATCGCGGGCCTTGAGCGCGGGGACCGAATCCAGAAATTCCGTAACGAAAAAACCTCACGCTCCCCACTCCGACGGGCACGGAGGTGTGGCTTGAAGGCCGTACATCGTCTAACGTCGTTTCAGTTCGGCAGTCTTCGGCACGGTATGTTTGTGTGCGTGCGACTACATCTTTTGAAAACAATTTATAGATTTTCAAAAAGAGCATGCATATGGCAGGGCGCGAACTCAGTTCTACACACTTGCCATGTTTCTGATAGTCGCGATGTGCTAAACTTGCGATTAATTTTCTCTCTGAAATAGGTCTTCTATAGAGATATGTCATAGACGTCATCGACGTTGTCATGGCTACCTTAAAAACTTTTCATATAATTAATTATTAAGTACTTTTATTCAAATTAATTTAGTAGTGTTTTTATAAAATAGCTTTTTTTTTAACGGAAAAGCTAAGATGAATGTCACGCTAATTTTTCATTGGACTTTTAAATTATTTATAGTGTTGTTTACTAAATAAAAGCGCGTGATTTTATAGAGTAAAAAGTGCTCACGCGGCCGTTTTTTCAACTGTTATTGGCGATATCCGCCATTATTGTGAAATATTTTTTTAAAGAATTTCTATAATTTGTTACACGTGTTATTGGCAAAATTGTAGTATCTATCCACAGGGACCAGATCAAGAGTTGAAGTTGAAGTTTTTATTAAATAAAATATTACAGAAAGATGTCGCTGAACAATGTTAATACGAGTACATTTAAGTGTACGAGTTGTAATATTGTTATCTCCGAAACGAAACAACGAAAGTTTAATAAAAATATGCTCGTCGGCTTTTTCTGAGGAAGACATTGATGAGGCAAAAAAGTTATTGTTTGTTTCTACGAAGACAAGACAAAAAAATGTATCGAGGCGTAAGAACAAAAAGCAGAAAGACCTAAAATATACGATTACGGTGTTTAAAATCACGGATCCCGAACAATCCCAGTTTTTGTGGCATATGACCTTCACAAATTGCCACCAGTTTGCTTTGACTACGTAGAACGTACGTAAAGAAGTTGATGAAGGATTTATTAATTCTACGGTCAGATGTTAACGCAATCAGAAGTGATTATGTTACTAAAGATCAGCTCGAAAATATTAAATTGATAACAAATAATTCGACACCGACGCCGTTCATCATCAACAACATTTTTATCGTCCCACTGCTGGGCACAGATCTCCTCTCATACAGAGAAGGATTGAGCGTAATCACCACGCTTGCTCAATGCGGGTTGGCGATTTCAGACTTATAAAGCCCAGGTTTCCTCAAGATGTTTTCCTTCGCCTTCAGTCATTGGTGTCCAATATATACTTAGAAAGTACATATAACTTTAGAAAAGTTACATTGGTACTTGCCTGACCTGGAATCGAACCCGCGCACTCATACTTGAGAGGCTGGTGTTTTAACCACTAGGCCACCACGACAAAACAGTGGGGTATATTGAAAAAGAACCTCGGAGTCTTTGAGTATATTTCGTGGTGCTTCCTGTGCGCCGTTTCCGAGTCAACGAAATACCAGTTGGTGGAGTCATAAGGATACTATAGCTGTCTTGCCTGCCCCTCAGTGCCCGGCCGGTCTTGCGATTGCACCGAAACAGCACACAATGACAGAGATTATAAGTAATAGCATAGACAGACCTTACGGAGGAATTGCCCTATTGTAGAGGAAGTCCGCTTTCTCAAAGGTATCAGTGTTGTTGTGTAATAGTGATCGTTTAGTTCTCACACGGATCGTTCTATGTTAGTTTTCTCATTTTACATGCTTACTGACTCGAGTGATACTATAATAGATTTCATGGGTTTTTTCTTTATTTCTTTATTTTTTGGCTTCGCGCGGTTTGTGCATTTAGCCAATGCCACGTAATTATGAATTATTCATGTCGAAAAAGACGGCCGCGTGACCCGTCTTACGAGTGAGGTTTGGGACAAAGTCATGATGTGGCCACTATGCAGCGATATTTCACTGTTCTTTATGAACTATTTACTAAATGCACTTTTTACTACATAAATCACGCACTTTTATTTAGTAAACAACACTATAAATAATTTTAAAAGTCCAATGAAAAACGAGCGTGACACTCAGCTTGACTTTCCCGCCAAAACTCAGGGTGCTGATCACGAAAATGATTTCATTTTTGAAATCCAAGATGGCCGACATCATACTTCATGACATTCTGACATGGGTGTGATAACGAACATGACGTCATTTTTAAGCTATTGCTTAGCTTCTTTCTATCTCTTTATCAAACTCGAACAGAAAACATTGAATATAGTTTAGTCGCTTAATCGTCACCATTTTTCGCACTCTTTTGATGACGTTGCTGGTAAAAAATAAATAAATTACAAAACAGAAAGAAAACTTGAATTGATATCAAAGAAAAAAAAAACAAAGGAAAAATTACTGTATAAATAAAATAAATAAATAATTATAATTGCAAGTTATAGTTGATAAAAAAAAGGCTATGCAATAGCTTTACCGCGGCAGTCTCCGAGTGCCACACGCCTTTTTTTTTTTTTCGATTTTTGATTTTCTTATTTTAGAAGCTAGAGGGAGGGGACCAACTTTTTTCCACTTTGGAAGCGTCTGTCACGCAAACTGTTCTGTTTAGAAAAAAAAAATTTAGAAACCTCAATATCATTTTTGAAGACCTATCCATAGATACCCCACACGTATGTGTTTGATGAAAAAAATTGAATTTCAGTTCTAAGTATGGGGTGCCCCAATATTTATTATATTTTTTTTTTTGCGTCAAAATCTTGATGCGGTTCACAGAATACATCTAGCTGCCAAGTTTCAACAGTATAGCTCTCTTCTTTCTTTTAAACTTGTTCCTTCGCCTTTGTGTCAATGTTCTACGTCGAACTGTGAATTTGAACACTCCGCACATCACATCTTGTGGGAGTGTATTCTTTGGCAGAATGAACGCAATATTATGTTGGATAGTGTACAAGTTACATCCGGAGTCGTTTATTATACGGACTTTGTAGAAACTAGAACCAATTTCTGTGCGTTCAGGCGCTTTTGCCATACCTATTGTTGGAATCAATTGTAATAGCACATACATACTTAGGACCTATTAACTTAATCAAATTTTATTCCGTGGTGCTTGGCAATCTGGGCTTCTCGCAGTTGCGATAATGTCCCTTTGTGCCGATTGGCCTCGTTCTGTTCTTTCTCCTGCTTATTATGGATGGAAGTGGAAAAAATATCTTTTTTCTTACTTCTCCCCTATTCTTTTCTGATTAATTTCGTTGCGGGACCCAAGACAGTTGAATCGTTTTTCCGGGACTCGTCGAGCTTCATTGCTCGGCGTTTTTCTGGCGGTCTCCACTGTTGATTCTGGCTTTCAGGAGTTGCAGTGGGTAGGAAAAAATGTGGCGGGTTTTGTCCCAATAAAAAAGAAGAAAAAGTGTAGCTCTTATAGTTTCGAAAAAAAATGGCTGTGACATACGGACGGACAGACAGACATGATGAATCTATAAGGGTTCCGTTTTTGTCATTTGGTTACGGAACCCTAAAATTACATAATCCCTAAGACTTGAATGTTAATATTTTACAAAATACAAATTTTGTATGAATATTTATCACATTCATACGTCTTCCATCAACGTCACTCCGTATTAATCATTGCTTACTGAAACACGGGACTTTGAGTGCTGCCTACCCACTTAGCCTATATATATACACCTACCTATACAACTGTCACAATTTTATACCCAAGAGACTGCACAGATAACACATGCAAACGTAAACCGCCTTGTCTAGTCTTGTATTATCAAGTAAAATCTAAATTATTGTTACGGGCTAGGGGTACTAAAATACCGGTTAAGGGTTACGAAATTTATTAGCAACGAAGGTACAGTCGATTGTAGGCAATGTCAAGTAGAATGTTGCTGACGTTGCACCGAAGTCTTCACTTACGTCCACGAAGTCCGTATTGTAAACACCCAATAACACTACAGATGTTACTTCACGTAATACTCACAGTTCTCGTTACAGTTGTCGCAGTAGGTATTCTCAAAGATCGCTTCTTAAGTATCGCTGTTTTCGTCTCGGTAGTCAAGTGCAGACTGACTCGGCGCTGGCGTCACGGGGCTATATATAGGCCAGCTGATCGAACATTCCAGAATCGTCTAGACGTAATAATAATAGCGCATAACTTCGAGTACATTCACTAGGTACCTACGGTAATTCCCGGAAACGGGCTTCTAGAAATTTCGATGTCGTCACTTAGTTGACAAAATTGATGAAACCTGTACCATTCGATAGGCCACCTTAAGTCTAGGAATGCGTTTTTATATTACACCTAGACAATGTCTAGGTCTCGAGTTATAGGGCTTAAAAGTTACGCACTGCATGTCACGCGATATTGAACCTTATGCCCTCGACATAAGGTGCATTCGTAACATTGCCCCCTTCTTAGACATGCTCGTCCCGAGCATGATTTGATCCATAATAGCGAGCTAGGCGGTCTACGTGTACGATCTTCAGCTTCCCCTTAGGTCCTTTCCTTATCCGGTAGGTGACATCGTTTATCCTGGTTACTATCGTGTACGGACCCTCCCATTTGGCTTGAAATTTCGGACTCTTTCCTTTTCTCCTAATGGGATTATGTAACCATACCAAAGTTCCCTCTTCAAATCCGGGCACGTTAGCTTTACGGTCGTATCGGATCTTCATTTTCTCGCTGGTTTTCAGACCGCTCTCTTTCACAAGCTCATGTATTCTATCGAGTTTACGCCGCAGGTCGGCCACATAGTCGATGGCTAGGATAGGGGTGTCGGGGGGTGTTCCGGTAAGTGCATCTATGGGTAATCTAATTTCTCGGCCGAAGTTGACTTTCGCCGGTGTACAATTTGTGCTATCATGTGTTGCAGAGCGGTATGACATTAAGAAGAGTGGAATGTATTGGTCCCAGTCCCTCTGGTGTTCTTCCACTACTTTGGCCAAATGATTCTCTAGCGTCTGGTTGAATCTTTCGACCATTCCATCTGACTGAGGGTGATATGGTGTTGTACGAGTCTTATGTATCCCGAGTAGTTGGCAAACCTCTTGAAATAGTGAAGACTCGAAGTTTCTACCCTGGTCAGAGTGTAACTCCAAGGGAACGCCAAATCGACAGAACACCTCGTGAACTAGTTTTTTGGCGACGGTATTAGCTTCTTGGTTGGGTACTGCAAAAACTTCTGGCCATTTGCTGAAATAGTCTTGCATGACGATGATATACCTATTCCCTTCTTCAGTAACAGGGAATAGCCCAGCTATATCGACAGCAACTCTTTCCCATGGTGCACCAACATTGTACACTTTCAGCCGACCTCTGGCTCTTGTTTGCGGTCCCTTTACTGAGGAGCAGGCTACACATTTCCTACACCAGTCCTCCACGTCTTCGCGACAATGCACCCAACAAAAGTTTTTTCTCACCTTCTTCAGGGTTTTCTTCACTCCTAGATGTCCTCCGGATGCTCCGTCGTGCACCTGCTTTAGCACTGATGCAACTTTATCACCGGGGACAACTATCTGTAAGGTGACCTCCTGTCCACTGGGTGATTCCCATTTCCTCTTCATAACTCCATTGTCAATTATCAGGCTGTCCCATTGAGCCCAGTAACTTTTTACTGTTGGGCTAAGCGCTGATATTTCACTCCAAGCGGGCCGCTGGCCACGTTTCTGCCATTCGATTACTGTCTTCAAGTCACTATCTTCCTTTTGTGCGTCTTCCAATGATCGATTATCCCAGCCTTCATCCAAAGCGTTCACCTGGATAATCCTTACGTTCTCTTTCTTTTCCTGCTTGGAACAATGTCGGCAAGATTCTTCACAAGGCCGTCTAGATAAAGCATCAGCATTATTGTGTGACTTGCCTTTTCGATGTTCAGTGACAAAGTCAAATTCTTGCAGCTGCTCTATCCACCTTGCTACTTGTCCTTCTGGGTCTTTGAACTGAAGCAACCACTGTAAGGCAGCGTGATCGGTGCGAAGTGTAAACTGTCTCCCAATCAAATATTTCTTGAAGTGTCGTAAGGTCTTAACAACGGCTAGAAGTTCTCGGCGGGTAACACAGTAATTTCTTTCTGGCTTGGAAAGACATTTGCTGAAATATGCAATAACGACCTGTCGATCTCCTTGTGTTTGAGAGAGAACTCCTCCAATACCAACATTGCTGGCATCTGTGTCTATCAAAAATCGGCCTTCCCTACTAGGGTAACCTAATACAGGAGCCTCACACAAGTGAGTTTTCAGAACCGCAAATGCCTGTTCGCAGTCAGAGTTCCATTCAAATTGACACTTTTCCTCTGTTAAACGATGCAATGGTTTCGCTAACTCGGAGAAATTCTTCACAAACCGACGGTAATATGCACACAGACCCAAGAAAGAGCGTACCTCAGTTTTGTTACGAGGGGTAGGCCACTTCGACACGGCTTTTATTTTTTCAGGGTCTGTTCGAATTCCTTGCGCCGAAATAATGTATCCTAAGTATCCAACCTCTTTCTGGAATAGTGTACACTTACTAGGACTGAGTTTTAAATTCGCTTCACGCAGTTTTTGGAACACTTTCTCCAAATTGCGTAGGTGCTCTTCGAAGCTTCGTCCCATAATGATGATGTCATCCAAATAGACCAGGCATGCATCACCAAGCAACCCCACCAAAATGCGCTCCATTAAGCGCTCGAATGTAGCTGGAGCATTGCACAGTCCAAAAGGCATGACATTGAATTGCCAGAGACCGTTCCCAGGACCAGTGGAGAAAGCGGTCTTTTCTTTATCCTGCTGACAGATTTCCACCTGCCAGTATCCACTTTTGAGGTCAACTGTGGAGAACCATTTCATGCCACTTAGCAAGTCCAAAGTGTCATCTATACGTGGCAGAGGATAACTATCCTTTTTCGTGGCATCATTCAACATCCTGTAGTCAACGCAAAACCTTGTACTGCCATCCTTTTTCTTGACTAGGACAACTGGAGATGACCAAGGGCTGGTAGATGCTTCGATAATCCGATTTTTCTCCATATCTCTTAACATTTCCGTGACTTCCTGTTCTCTTGCAAAGAGGATACGACGTGGTCTCTGTCTTATCGGCTGTGTATCACCCGTATCTATATGGTGTTTGACTAGCCCGGTCCTTCCCACGTCACCGTCGGTCTTCGAGAAGATGTCATGGAAGTTATGCAACAGTTGTTTAACTTTGTGAGTTTCGAACATGTTTAAATTGCCCTTAAAATTTTCGAGTAGTGCCGATACGTGTTCC
The DNA here is from genome assembly GCA_037179545.1 of Sesamia inferens. Taxonomy (NCBI): domain Eukaryota; kingdom Metazoa; phylum Arthropoda; class Insecta; order Lepidoptera; family Noctuidae; genus Sesamia; species Sesamia inferens. The sequence continues at coordinate 4,374,974 of CM073935.1, read as the reverse complement.
TGCCACTTCTTATCACGTTCCTTTTCGTGCACCTCTGTTTTTCTCAAAGATGCTACATGATCGCACACACCCACCATGCAATTCTTTTCAAGAATTATTTCTTTGTTACTAACATTGATTATGCGTATTTTTGGTTTATCGGAAATCATCATCAGTGTCCTTGCCGTTATCCAGTCTGGGTGATCTCCAGAACCTTCTATTATAATACAACGTTTGCGGCATCCTATTGGTGAAAATCTAATATCTACTAAAATTTCTGACCTTGGTGGTAATACCGTTTTCCTTAAACAGTACACTGACCCTTGTTTTGCACCTTCAAGAAATACTTCTTGTTCTGGAAAACTTAATACTCCTTTTGCTACATTAAGGACGCACTGTTGTTTCTTCAGGAAGTCCAGTCCTATTATGCAATCATCTGTAATATTCGCTACTAAAACAGGATGTGTAAATGTCTTATCACCCATTTTCAAGGTCACATTCGTTTCACCAAGGACGAGCACTGGTTGGCCGGTGGCGGTTTGTAATCGGCATTGTGAAGACCCTCTTTTCCATGCTATGGTCCGAGGAAATAGCTTCGGTCGTGCAATAGTTCTTGATGCACCAGTATCCAATGTGAAACTGCATGACTTACTATTCAATTCTCCTTCTATAATAAGACTGTTTCCGTCACCCACTTGTGATACTGTTATAATGGGGGCTTCACGTCGATCAGCCAGTACTCGCCCCATAGCCCTGGCTGTTCCTAGTTTAAATCCTCTGCTTCTACCTGTGTCCCAGAAGTACTTCTTCCCTTAGACTTCCTGGGACAATTGATCCGAATATGCCCCTTTTCGCCGCACTCATAGCAGGTTGGTCCTTGTCGGGTTTTTATTAGTGCGGTTACCTCACGGATACGATGATGTTGTCGGCCATCTTGACGTACAGCTTCCACCTCTAAAGCGTGTGTCAAGGCTGCCTTCAGAGTCTGGTGGTGACCCAGACGAACTGCAGCCCTGACTTCTGCATCTCGAATCCCATTAGTAAAGGCTTTGCACAGTAGTAGCGTCAATTAATGCTGGTGTTGATGCATACGCCTTTCGAACAATGCGTTCTATTTCCGTAGCCCATTGTTGCAAACCTTCACTGCTCTTCTGTGTGCGGTCGCGGAGTTGAGCCCTTTAGACATGTTCGAGGTGTTTCTCCCCGTATCTCTTCCAACAAATAGGCTAGGGTATTACAATCGCCGGAAATGTTTTCGAGGATTTGTACCGCCTCACCACGCAGAGCAAGCGTAAGGGCGGTTACAGCTTGATCGTCGTCCCAATTGTTGCCTTTTGCAACCTTTTCAAATTGAAGACGGAAGGCCACCCATGACGTGGTTGAATGAGGGACTTGGAACGTCGGCAAAGCGCTGGGTACAGGTACACCTTTAATACCTCCTCTTTGTACCTTCTCATGCAAAAATTCTATTTCTTTCCCAAACCCCATGATGGTATTTTCTAGTTTCCTGAAACGCGCATCATGATTGTCTATACGAGCATCTTGCTGGTCTATGCGCGTATCTTGTTGTGCTGTTTTTATTTTAAGCTCGTTGACCTCTTCTTTGGTTTTTTCCCACCTTTCGTTTAGTTCCAATACTAGTTGCTGGGATTTTGAATGGGATTCTGCTACACTTTTAATTTGTGCCTGGGTTTCTGCTTGGGATTGTTTTATTTGTGCCTGAGTTTTTTCTATTTGTGCCTGGGTTGCTGCCTGGGATTGTTCTATACTCAGCTTTATTTGCGCCGTCAAGTGAGCCAGTAACGCCGAAAAATCGGGTCCACTGGCTCCGGGAGTAGTGGTGGTAGTAGGCGCATTCACCTTCGTCGGTGTTACGACGGCCGCTTGTACTCCGGGTGCAGGGACACCAACCGATTCTTCCTCTTGACGCGCCGAATCCATCGCTGCTTGTCGTCGCGTGCGAACTCTTTCGTCTTCCCTTGGCGTGACCGGCATTCCGCTTCTGACACCAATTGTTATGGGCTAGGTGTACTAAAATACCGGTTAAGGGTTACGAAATTTATTAGCAACGAAGGTACAGTCGATTGTAGGCAATGCCAAGTAGAATGTTGCTGACGTTGCACCGAAGTCTTCACTTACGTCCACGAAGTCCGTATTGTAAACACCCAATATATAAAACACTACAGATGTTACTTCACGTAGTACTCACAGTTCTCGTTACAGTTGTCGCAGTAGGTATTCTCAAAGATCGCTTCTTAAGTATCGCTGTTTTCGTCTCGGTAGTCAAGTGCAGACTGACTCGGCGCTGGCGTCACGGCGCTATATATAGGCCAGCTGATCGAACATTCCAGAATCGTCTAGACGTAATAATAATAGTGCATAACTTCGAGTACATTCACTAGGTACCTACGGTAATTCCCGGAAACGGGCTTCTAGAAATTTCGATGTCGTCACTTAGTTGACAAAATTGATGAAACCTGTACCATTCGATAGGCCACCTTAAGTCTAGGAATGCGTTTTTATATAACACCTAGACAATGTCTAGGTCTCGAGTTATAGGGCTTAAAAGTTACGCACTGCATGTCACGCGATATTGAACCTTATGCCCTCGACATAAGGTGCCTTCGTAACATTATTTAGGCTAGAGTAAATACATTCATAATTGCGGCGGCATCGTACCAACCATAAAAGATTTTAAACAAGATTCAAGTGGACTATATTAAGGATAGCAATATATTAAAAACTAGTAGTGTAGAGTAGTGGTTAAAACACCAGCCTCTCGAGTATGAGTGCGCGGGTTCGATTCCAGGTTAGGCAAGTACCAATGTAACTTTTGCAAAGTTATATGTATTTCCTAAGTATGTCTTGGACACCATTGACTGAAGGTGAAGGAAAACATCTTGAGGAAACCTGGACTTTATAAGTCTGAAATCCCCAACCCGCATTGAGCAAGCGTGGTAATTACGCTCAATCCTTCTCTGTATGAGAGGAGACCTGTGCCCAGCAGTGGGACGATAAAAAGGTTGATGATGAAGCAAAAATGATGCCTTCGGAGTATATCTCTCTGATTAAAGTGCCAAAAGCGAGGAGGCGCACGTCGACACAATTCACTGGCAGACTCTCTAACTTTATTAATTTTGAATTTTGAGACCTAAATCCCCGGGGGTTACTTTAAATACTTAAAAGCTAAGTTAAGCTATTGACTGCTGCGCTGCGTGTCGCGGGTTCGATTCCCGTACGGAACAAATATTTGTATGACCTACAATTAATTGTTCCGGGTCTGGATGTTTGTGTATGTGACTTTATATGTTTGTAAACGCACCCACGACACAGGAGACATTCCTAGTGTGCAGCAACGTTTAAATTTTTTTTAAGCTATTGCATAGCTTCTATCGCGGGCCTTGAGCGCGGGGACCGAATCCAGAAATTCCGTAACGAAAAAACCTCACGCTCCCCACTCCGACGGGCACGGAGGTGTGGCTTGAAGGCCGTACATCGTCTAACGTCGTTTCAGTTAGGCAGTCTTCGGCACGGTATGTTTGTGTGCGTGCGACTACATCTTTTGAAAACAATTTATAGATTTTCAAAAAAGAGCATGCATATTGCAGGGCTCGAACTCAGTTCTACACACTTGCCATGTTACTGATAGTCGCGATGTGCTAAACTTGCGATTAATTTTCTCTCTGAAATAGGTCTTCTATAGAGATATGTCATAGACGTCATCGACGTTGTCATGGCTACCTTAAAAACTTTTCATATAATTAATTATTAAGTACTTTTATTCAAATTAATTTAGTATGGCCTACAATTAGTTATGGTAGCAATTTACATTTCTCCGAATCCAAAATTGGACGAGGTAGAGCATTTTATTCATCGCACTTTACTGGAGTACACTGAAGAAGGCTCAAAAATACTTGGTACAAATGGTAATAAATTTCCACTTATCTTGGCTGGCGATTTCAACATTAACTTCGTTGATAAAAAATCAGAGCGGTTGACAACTTTTCTATCAAAAACATTGAATTTGAAAATGAATAATGATCCACAAGAGTCCACAACAAAATATGGGACCACCATTGACGCGGTATTTTCTAGGTATTTAGAGGATATTAAGTCGCAAACTTATGTTTCTTATTTCAGTTATCATAAACCTATAGTTTCAATGATAAATATTCCTGAATAACCAACAGCTACTGTAAGGTAATAAAACCCACATGTATTGTAAAATAATAAAAATATTTTAAATAATATTAACTTTTTATTTATTTAATAAAAGAAAAATTTGTTTTCTTATCGGTCACCACGTTCAAAAAGTGTAACTTGAATTAATATCAAAGAAAAAGAAATACTGCATAAATAAAATAAATAAATAATTATAATTGCATAAATTGATACAAAATGCTATGCAATAGCTTTACCGCGGTAGTCCCCGAGTGCCACACGTCTTTTTTTTTTTTTTAAAAAAGGTCGTGGCTATGACTCGCTAGCTTTCCAGTTTAAAAGGAAGTGACGACACGCCGTTCGATGATCGGTGGAAGAACGGTCCACTATGGTCACGTTCCGTTTACTTTAAGGTTTTGGCAGCGTTCACTACCGATGTCACATGTCTTGGAAGTTTTTGGTTTTAGAATATGCAGGTTTCCTCTCGATGTTTTCTTTTGAGAGCAGTAGTGATGAAAAAGAAAAAAAGAAAAGAAACCATTTATTTGGCGCACACCCTTATAAATACATACAGTATATGTAGTGACAGTAGTGGTAGACTAATAATAGTTTTAAACAAAGAAAACAGAACAAAAAAAAACAAAGAGAAACAGATAAAAAAAGACAATCAACAAATGTGAGTCCAACGGTTGCGCCAACTACGTAGCAGTTGCCTGACGCTGGTTTTCAACTGAACGTGTGATGAAATAATTTATACAAAGTAAAGCCGCTGATGTGATTCAAACCTACGACACTAATTAATAATAAAAACGAACTAATAAATAAATTAGCTTTCTGTCCGCGGCTTCGCCTGCGTGGAATTCGGTTATATCGCGCTTTTTAGATTCCTCATTTTCGGGGATTAATTATTATCGTATCATTCAGCTTCTAAATTTATATGTGCATATTTGTTTGCAATATATTATCTTGTTTTAAACGACACACAGCGCCATTTATCACCGAACTGGTATGAAGCTAACAATATTTTTGTTTTCCCTCGGGAATATCAATCATTTTTCCGGGATAAAAAGTAATCGATTATTTAATCTGGACTTATAACTTTAATTTCTGAAAGTCCAGTGTTAGTTATATATAACTTTAGAAAAGTTACATTGCTACTTATCTGACCTGGAATCAAACCCGCACACTCATTCTTGAGAGGCTAGTCACACCAGGCACCACGACTGTACAAAAAAAACCGTAAAAGTAATTAATTCTTTTTTTATTATGTTTTAATCCTATACTCAAAACTACAAAGTTTTGCTAATTACTTTAATTGGATTCTGTGTTAGCACAAACAGGCCGTTATTACTCGTACTACTTTTAAAATTATCCAACATTTTTATTTTCAAGATATACGACGCCATCCCTGCTAAGTATGCTCAATTGTCTTGCAACACATGGAGTTCAGTGAACCTACTGAACAGGACGGTGTTGGTTCTGTCGCCAATCATCCTCAGATCACTATTCGGGCTCCCCCGTACGCGTGACACCACCGACGCACAATTGCATAGAAGTAATTTACGCTTACGACTGAAGGTGAAGGAAAACATCTTGAGGAAACCTGGTCTTTAAGTCTGAAATCGCCAACCCGTATTGAGCAAGCGTGGTGATTACGCTCAATCCTTCTCTGTATGAGAAAAGACCTGTGCCCCGCAGTGGGACGATGAAAGGTTGATAATGATGAATGATGATATATTTAATAACTATAAATGAGTGCTTAACCACAAACCCGCCTGACGGTAAGCAGTGATGCAATCGTTAATGGTAAAGCGCGCTAGTTTATTAAGAGTCTATTCACTCAAAAATAAACTGAGTGAATAGAAAGGAAGCCGGCAGTTGAGTGTGATGCAATGATAAACCCAAAAAAACGAGCAACGATGTTGCGCCAGAGGGAGATTGATCTGGAGACCCTCCACGACCAAACTCCCGACACAACAGCATTTGGTGACCCGTCCTCCGTACGGCTTCACCAGACATCATGTCGGAATACGACGAATCGTTTGGCGGTAAGACTTTGTCTAGTGGGTGGTAACTCCTGCCGGCAGTCGATACTCGATATTATGGTTTAACACCGAGAAAACTTCTACATTTTGGAATGGGCGACCAGCTTCATCTTATTATCTGACCAAATTTTTGACAATTTAAAAGTACATGCAATTGATTGATTTGATTTTAGATTTTGATTCACGGAATGCTTTCATTACGGGGCGATGTTTAAACCGTGCCTTAAAAACGTATGTATTAGCAAGGTTCTATAGTAATCTATAAGATACATGCCTGGTCTATTTTAGGGGACAAGGTTGAACTTATCTCCCCAATGCTAAATTATGACCTATACGGGTTGTCAGAATCTGAAAATCTGACTGCCAGTCTTACCAAGGGGTGCCGTGTTACCCCCAAACTGTCGCTCTATCTAAAATACATCTACTGAACTGAATTTAGTCAAACTGAAAGCCGACCCCAATAACTTTTTGGTCACCGTCAAAGCCGCCAACAAATTCTGTTTGCGCAACTCCCAGCGGACACTATAGCCAGAGCCGAAACCCTGGTCTTTCGTACTGTAAATGTGATGAATGCCCTTCTGACTGTCTTATTACTTCTGACTGTGTAATTGATATATTAATATTTAACATATACAATATGTATAGAAATCCCTGTCCGATCCGTGAAGGTATTATTAGGTATCGATAACTGATTCTACTAATGCTTACAAAGCCTGGATAAACTTAAAGAAAAAATAAATATTATTTCGCAAAAGGAGGTAACTTACATAGCAATACACGGCATCATCAAACAAAATGTCGTCACTTTTTAAAAATTTACCAAATTTTGGGGAAGTTGGAGTTAAATCGTGAAAAAAAAAGATTAATTCAAAATTCATTAGTATTGTTATTTATTTATTTATTTAAATCATAATTGGCAAAATCTGTATTGACGATAACATCAGATGTATGTACTTGAATACTGTGGTAATGAACAATGTTTGGTACAATATTTCCAACCGAATAATTCAGCACGTTGTTCACGTGCATTTCCATAAATGAATTGATCGCAACAATTACCAGAACACGTACGAGTTCCACAACCAAATTAGATCAAATAATCTCAGTTTCCAATTTAGGATAAATATATACTACTTGGTGATTATCACTTATATTAAAAATAGTTTTAAGTCCATATCATTTCGTATCACTATCTCAATCTAATGTATGTAATTCATAATCAACTAGGTACATCGATCTGTATAACAAAATGGTTGAACTGAACAAGTGCACAACACAGCACTTGGGTGCTTCTATCATTTCTTCTTCTTCAGCCTATGGATGTCCACTGCTGGACAAAGGCCTCCCCCAAGGCTTTCCACGCTGACCGGTCTTGTGCTGCCCGCATCCATTGGCTTCCCGCGACCTTCACCAGGTCATCGGTCCACCTTGTTGGGGGCCTCCCTACGCTGCGCCTTCCAGTACGTGGTGGCCACTCCAAAACCTTACTGCCCCATCGCCCATCGGTTCTACGAGCAATGTGCCCTGCCCACTGCCACTTAAGTTTAGCGACTTGCAGAGCTATGTCGGTGACTTTGGTTCTTCTGCGGATTTCCTCATTTCTGATTCGATCACGCAGAGAAACTCCGAGCATAGCTCTTTCCATTGCCCTTTGCGTGACTCTGAGCCTTCGTATGAGGCCCATTGTGAGCGACCACGCGCTATCATTTTAGTATTTACTTTATAATTCCTATAAGACCTACTGAATATACTAAAAAAAAATTATAAATATCGGTCCAGCCATTCCAAGGAGTTTGGTTATAAAGATACGAGAATTTTATATCTTAATATAATATAAATTACGTGTCACATTGTTTATCTACAATGGACTCCTCAACTACTTAACCAATTTTAATCAAATTTGTCCACCATGTGCAGTTTAATCCAACTTGAAAGATAGGATAGGTTCCATCTCAATTTATGATCGCAATGTTATTTTATTGCAAATTATTTGCCTATATCAATCATAAAGGTCTCAATGTTTTTTTTTTACTAATGGCCTTTTAGGGGTGGCTGACTCTCAATATAAATAAAACTCAACTTGCACTGAAACTATGACTTACTTTTACTTTTCCCTAATATAAATATCAGAAGGATTACATGTGTACGACCATACTGGGTCTCCGGAACCGACTGGCGTGGCTCGCCGCTGTTCGGCTCGCCCGCCGGACGATTTGCCTGCGTAGGCATTCCGCAGGTCCCTACAGCCTCTATGTAAAAAAGCATGGTGGTATCCATGTCTGATGTTCTTCTACCGTTCCCCTTAAATAGTTTACAACAATGTACATAATATGGCAAAAACGTTAGCCACAGCAAAGCGTGGCCGGGTCAGCTAGTAGATATATAGATTAAATTCTATATATCAATATAATTAGTCTTCATATGATCTGACAAAAATTATATCTGGATTTTAGAAGGGACAGTGACTGTGTTTTTGGGCTTTCTTCTTAGACAAGTCTGAAAGATAACGCCGACCTAATATAGGTTTTAAATATGATTGACGTATATTGTCGTCCACCGTGGCGCAGCGGTCAACACGCCTGCCTGCGATGTGGAGGCCCCGGGTTCGATCCCCGGCCAGGTCATGACGGAAAACGATCTTTTCCTGATTGGCCTGGGTCTTGGATGTTTATCTATACATGTATCTATTATAAATATAGTATCGTTGAGTTAGTATCCCATAACACAAGTCTCGAACTTACTTTGGGGCTAGCTCAATCTGTGTGATTTGTCTGTATATATTTATTTATTTATAACAGTGTGTGTACAAACGCAATAAGAGAATAAAATTATTTATTTATTTTTCTGTAATGCCAATAAACGCATTTTTCTTTCTTTCTTGAACTTGCTAATCATTCTCATAGTGCAAAATCAGCGTATAATGATCCCACTACTATTTCAAAAAACTCCTCTTGGTATGAGGGAGTTCGCCGTAATCCAGCTGTAACATCATAACGCGGGCCCAGTGCGGGCCCGCGTTCTGATGTTGGCGATGTAATGAATAAAAAAACAGACATATTTATGACATTTTAAGCCTTACTTTTGCTAGCAACAATTTTACAAATGACGCCAATTTTCGAAGCGCAACAATAGTTAAAATTGGAAACTCCTGTTGTGTTGCCATCATCAATCAACGTCATTTAAGTAATACTATTTTGACACTGGCAACACTAACTGCTCGTTTTGTCACGAAATTCTGTGTCATTGCGGATAAAAGGCTGTTCAAATAGCTTGCGAAAATAGTTTCTTGGAAATGACAATTAGTAGATATACATATATAATTAGTAGGTATCAGGTGTCGCTAAGAGGTTTATACAATGAGGTTAAATGTGTGGCTTAAGTAAAGATAATTAGATAGTATAGTAAGTTTCTGAAATATTTTAATGTTTTACAATTTAATTAGATTAGCTTATGGTAGAGCCGATCGAGACTGCAAGGTCGTTTTCGACATGTGGTGCTGGAGAAAGATGCTTTGAATTCCTTGGACAGCACTCCGCACATATCAGTCGATCCTTCGAGAGCCGGGTGTCACAATAAAACTCTCCTTTGTCTGCCTTCAAAGAATTTTGGAATATTTTGGCCATATTGCCAGAAAAGATAGAGGCAACCTCGAATATCTGATGGTTACCGAGAAGACGGATGGACGACGTTCTAGAGATCGCAGTTCAGTAAGGTGGATTGACCAAATTCGTTCATCTCTGGACACCGGCCTGCATGATGCTATACTCGCGGTCAGGGATCGTAACAGATGGTAAACTATTGTAAAGGGGAAGATAATTATTTATTAAATTAAATTAAATTATAGATAATAACAAGGCCAAGGTGGCTGCCAGCAAACTTGGCGTTATCGCAAAGGTCCGGCAGTACTTCACACCAGGGCAGATTCTAATGTTGTACAAAGCACAGGTCCGTTCGTGTGTGGAGTCACATTTGGGCTGGTGCTGCTAAGTGTCACCTGGCCACTTTGGATTCAGTGGAGAGGCGTGCGAAGAGGCTGATTGCTGACTCTGATTTAACTCGAGTTGCTCTCCAAAGCCTAGAGCACAGGCGTAGAGTAGCCAGCCTTTCGGTGTTCTATAGGATACATTTTGGGGAGTGTGCGAGGGAATTGCACGATTTAATTCCCCCATCTCCGTTCCACCATCGGACGACCCGTCGTACGGCGAGTTTCCACCCTTATGTTGTTAACACCTCTATGATCCGGACGAAGCGTTTCGCCTCCTCCTTTATATCGCGTACATCGAGGGACTGGAACAATCTGCCGGCGGCGGTGTTTCCGTCGGACTACAATTTGAGTGTCTTCAAGGCTAGAGTGAATAGGCTCTTAATAAACTAGTGCGTTTTGCCATCAACGATTGCGTCACTGCTTACCATCAGGCGGGATTGCGGTCAAGCGCTGGTTTATAAATTAATAAAAAAAAAAACACAGGGACATCATGACCCTCAGTAATGAAGAGAACGACTTGAGGAGAAGAATATACACATACATACAGTTCACTTAACCTAAAAAGAAGAGGACGGATTCTTTGACCGATAATTATCATGCCTCATGATTTAGTGTCACGTCTGTGTGATCCGCACGCCGCCACAAGCTGTAGTTTTTATGTTACCAATTCAAGCTAGATGGACCACATCTCAGTTCAATATGTCTGGCAACACACACTGGTCGAAAAAAAATTTCTTGAGACACTGCGTTATTTCAGACTTGAAGATTCTACGTAGCTTCCCGAAAGCAGCCCAACCGAATTGGATTCGACGATTGACCTCTTTCTCGAAGTTGGCCTACCTAACTGGACAGTTTGTCCCAGGTATACGTGACTGTCAACAACTTCGGGCACATTGCCCGTAGGACCGATGCCCGATGGCTGACGGGTTCTCGAGTGGCGACCACGCACCGGAAGATGCAGCGTGGGTAGGCCCCCGACAAGGTGGACCGACAAGCTGGTGAAGGTCGCAGAAAACTGTTGGATACGGGAGGCGCAGGACCGGTCGTTGTGGGGATCCTTGGGGGAGGCCTATGTTCAGCTGTGGACGTTTTTTGGCTGAAATGATGATGATGATCATGGACATTACTTGTCTACGTCAGAGCGCTGATTGCGGGGTTCCAAAACGCTGTCCATGCGGCAAAACAGTCGAATACTCTGGATACTAGCTTATAAGCATACTCAAATAAAAGTGCTGGTCGGATGGCAAGATATACAAGATATAAAAGATATCATCTATCAGGCACTTGTTATTTTTCAGCTGTTAAAGCACCAATGATGCAATGACCACGAGGTCCTGTAAGTTCGGTAGGCCTTTGTTGTGGGATGTAGCCGCTGTCGACACCCTACTGATCTTTCTAGCACGGCGGGCTAAGATCAGGTTCAGAAACATCCATCCAACGTGGCAAACTGCTAGCATTCTGGGCATTTACCCTATTGACACCGATAGCTTAGCGAAGAGCTTAACGGGCCCCGGGCTCCAAAGCGAAAGCCGCGGATGCAACCTGGACTAAACGCGGAGACGATGATGATGTAGGGTCATCATCATCATCTCCGCATTTAGTCCCGACAGCGATGTGGACAAATTTTTTGATGCCTAGTGAACTCTTTTTTATTTATATAGTTTTGCATGCTTTTTTGCTTCAGAGTTAGCTTAGTATAGACACATATACATATGTTTAGTACATATTATATACTATAGTGTTACCATGTAACATAAAATATATTGTATTTATAACTTGTTATTAAGAATTGATATAAGAGCGCACAGTATTCGCATTTTTTTATTTGAAAATTATAATCCATGGATCTATAGATTTCAATAACATTTTCTTGTTTATCTTGTTATTTATAATTGCCTTATTCCCCTTTATTCATTAGTTAACTAGTGATTACCACTTGTTTAACATCATCGTTTATGAGTAAACCTCTTAGTGTTTGAACTTAACATTTTGAGGAATATGCTACAATACAGATTTAGCTGATATTTGCAAAGCACGATAATTTATCTCCAAGAAATAATTTTGAATTTTCAACATTTCCTCCATAAAAACTCAGACTTAAATTTTATTAAACGAGTAAAAAATACCTGTAGATTGAGAAATAAACCCTTAAATAAGCTCGTTATTTCAATAGAAACAAATCCGTCTACCTATAGATGAAATTTCTGACGCTCTAACTGTTAAAATACTCACCAGATAAGATTATATTCTGCAGTCCAGTTTGAAAATTTGAGTCAGTTTCGCCATATCTGGAACAATAAGAAACATTCGTGTTAACATACAATTTAATTAATAACCACAGAACAAGGCTAGTCCTCTTGTTTCATGGGGCTTCCACATGACTACTGTAATCATCATCATAAGGTCATCTTGTACCGGCGGGCTCGGTTCGCGGTCCCGCAGCCGCGGTGGTTTGCTGCTACGCGTTCTGTGATCGGTTGATGGGTGACCGCGTACCGACGCGGTCACCCATCAACCGATCACAGAACGCTACCGAGCGGGGAACGGGGGATTAACAGAAATCCGACGCCATTCAGTCAGTGACTTGTTATTACTCGTAGCGTAGTGACTGGTAGTGACGCGTTTGTGTACGTTTATCAACAAAATAGATAACGATATTGAAGTCGATCTTCTAATTACTTTGGTACAAGAAACTGGTCGTAGTCTGCAACTCAACTGATCGTTTAACGCTCATCTTGCAACCGTCCGTCTTGCGATAATCTATCGCCAAGTTTGCGAGCGATAATCGCTACCGCGATGGCTGCCTATGAATATCTGACTGTTTGGAGTAGCTTGACCTGCAGGCTGTCGTCCGTACATACTGGAAGATGTAATGAAACATTTTTAAATTTATTGATATATGATTTAAAAAGTTAAAAAATTTCACTGGTCAACACAATTTTGTAACAAGAAAAGTGCTGGCTAATTTTAAATTACCTACCAAACCTAATTTTATAATCATATTGTTACGGGCTAGGGGTACTAAAACGCCGGTTAAGGGTTGCGAAGTTTATTGGCAACGAAGGTACAGTCGATCGTAGGCAATGACAAGTAGAACGTAGCTGATGTCACACCGAAGTCTTCCCTTATGTCCACGAAGTCCGTGTCGTAAACACACAATAATACTACAGATGTTACTTCACGTAGTACTCAAAGTTCTGGTTACAGTTGTCGCAGTAGGTATTCTCAAAGATCGCTTCTTAAGTATCGCTTGTTTTTGTCTCGGTAGTCAAATGCAGACTGACTGCCCAATGGCGTCAGCGGGCAGTCAGCGGGCAGTAGCGTCGGCGGGCAGCTGATCGAAAATTCCAGATTCGTTTAGACGTAATAATAATAGCGCATAGTTTCGAGAACGTTCGGTCGGTACCTACGGTCATTCGCCGGAGACGAGTTTCTGGAAATTTCGATGTCGACACTTTGCTGACAAAGTTGTTGAGACCTGTACCTTTTTTTTTTTTTTTATAATTTATAAACCAGCGCTTGACCGCAATCCCGCCTGATGGTAAGCAGTGATGCGATCGTTGATGGTAAAGCGCGCTAGCTTATTAAGAGCCTATTCACTCTAGCCTTGAAGACACTCAAATTGTAATGTGACGGAAACACCGACGCCGGCAAATTGTTCCAGTCCCTCGATGTACGCGGTATAAAGGAGGAAGCAAAACGCTTCGTCCGGATCGCAGTGGTGTCAACAACGTAAGGGTGGAAACTCGCCGTACGACGGGTCGTCAGATGATGGAACGGAGATGGGGGAATTAAATCATGCAATTCCCTTGCACACTCACCAGAATGCATCCTATAGAAGACCGAAAGGCTGGCTACTCTACGCCTGTGCTCCAGGCTTTGGAGACCGTTTCGAGTTAAGTCTGGGTCGCCAATCAGCCTCTTCGCACGCCTCTCCACCGAGTCCAAAGTGGCAAGGTGACATTTCGCAGCACCAGCCCAAATGTGACTGCAGTACTCCACACACGAACGGACCTGTGCTTTGTATAAAATTAGAAGCTGCCCAGGTGTGAAGTACCGCCGGACTTTCGCGATGACGCCTAGTTTTCTGGCAGCCACCCTGGCCTTGGACTCAATGAACCGCCCAAAGTTTAGGCCCGAGGAAATCTCAACTCCCAAAAGCTGAAGGCGGTCGGTACACTCCAAGGATACATTCTGAAAAGTAGGAGCCAAGGTAAACGGGCTGCTTTTGGCGGTGAAAAGACACGCCATTCGATAGGTCACCTTAGGTCTAGCAATGCGTTTTTATACGGCACCTCAACAATGTCTAGGTTTCGAGTTATAGGGCCTAAAATTTACGCACTGCAGGTCACGCGATATTGAACCTTATGCCGTTTTGATTCCATCAAATCTAGTTTTCGTGTTACAGCGACTACCCAAAAAATTAAAAATTAACTGTGTTTGGTTTAGTTTCGCATCCAGAGAATTTGTTTATTTGAAGAGCATAGTGGTTTGTTCTGTTATTAGAGTGAAGTAAATGTCAAGAAAGTGTAAAAATGATCCTGACAAGTTTTGTTACATTTTTGGTGACATTATCTTCAAAACTCAAGGAAGGAATTTGACACCATTAGTAAGTTATAATAGGAACAGTATTTTGGTTTTGCTTTCGGGTATCAAGACAAATCGTGGGTTCCACACATCTATTGTATTACATGTGTAGGTCTTCTCACTGGATGGGCGAAAAGATCTCGATCGATGCCTTTTGCAATCCCTTTGATTTGGACGGAATCAGCGAACCACTCATGTGATTGTTATTTTTGTCTTACTGATCAATACAAAAAGTAAAATCAAGTGTCCTGACCTGCCATCAGCTAAAAGACCGATCCCTTATAGTGAAAGATCTACCGGTACCAGAACCACATCAAACTAGCGATCTGTGCCTTACGCCAGAAGTCGAAAAAGAGACATTGGATCCTGACTTTCAAGGTATATTTGTTAGCCTCCAAAACAAGCAACTGATGAAAGATGATATATTTAAAGAAACGCAAAGTAATTTATAAATATCAGCTTGGGAAACTTTCATGACGGTAACTTCCTATTTTCTAGGAAGTCGCCGTTCAAGTGACTACAAATTTATTATCGCGGAGCTTTTATCTGTTACAAGGCTTTGGACTGTAATATGACATTGAAAATACATTATTTCTATTCACATTTAGACTTCTTTTCTGAAAATTTGGCCGCCGTAAGCGATGAACACGGTGAAAGACTCCATCAAGACATTTCTAGCATAGAAAAAAGATATCAGAGCAAGTAGAATCCATGTATGTTAGCGGATTACTGATGCGCATTAAAGCGAGATGTTCCTGAAGCAAAATTCAGACGAAAATCATAATAGTAGATTCATATTAATGTTGCAATAAACCGAAATATCTTCTTTTTGTTTATAAAAATTCAAATTTTCTAAAATATTATAAAATGCTATTACAAAAAAAAAAAAGCTATTCGTAATTGAAGCATTTCCATTTTATATTCTTGTCCTAAACATAACTAGACAAATGTTATCATGTAGTAAAGATTGTTTTTTTGTTGACTAGTGTTTTATTATGTACAAGTCCATAAAGTAGGAATGGAAATAATTAGAGGGCATCAAAAAATTCAGCCGCGTCGCTGTCAACAGGAAACGTGCTCAAAAGGCTGGCAGCATTGCTACGTTGTATGGCGATGCTGATTCGTTGGCTAAAAATTAGCCCAGCCGTCTGGTCACGTGAAGAGTCGACTAAACGCTTGGCGATGTCTCGAATTTACTTAACAATTAATTACTCCAACGTTATCTACATAAGAGCTAAAAGCCTTACATATTAATGCTGTTATAAGCTCTTATTTTCTGTATATTTTACAGTCTTAATATATTTTACTAGCGACTCGCCCCGGCTTCGCACGGGTGCAATGCTGATACTAAATGCACTTCAGAAACACTGTGAACGTTGTATAAAACACCGCCGCGAACGCCACACCGTGTACTGCCGCAAACGCGACACCCCGCAAAATTTTAATATCTATATTAAATCAATAATGTATTTAAGGTATTAAATTGGATAAGGATTAATACTGTGTTGGTTAAAATCGCTTCGAAAATTAGCCGGTATTTGTCGTAAAAAGTAAATGAAAAAAAATGATATTGTGGGACATCCATAAGAGATAGTCATATACCATCGCAGATTTTTTTGTACACCTTTTCAATGTGTACAATATTTAGTACATTATTTTGATAAATCTCGTAGGATTCAGCCTGCGTTTCACTGCTAAGGCGGAAAAAATTTAATTATTTATAACATCACATTAGAAACCTCAAAAATAATAGTATTTCTCCACGGTTTAATGGATGTAATTATACATGCAAACCCTCCTCTTTAATCACTCTATCTATTAAAAAAAACTGCATCAAAATCCGTTGCGGATTTTTAAAGATTTAGTCATACAAAGGGACATACGGAAAGAGAAAGTGACTTTGTTTTGAGTTACTCGATGCGCTGCGTGGCGGCCACCGCCGGCATGTATTTTTATTTTAATTTCATGATATCTTTTGAATGGAATGTCCAGATTTCAATAATTCAAAAAGTAATCATCAGGTCATCAGGTCAGGTCATCAGGATCAACAGTCTTGAATATTAAATTATTTATTTGGATAAAAAATTATAAATAGTATGGATAACACGTCTGATTTTGATCGGCATTTCTATCAATTTGTTAAATGTAAAAAAGTAGTTATAGTGACTTAACTACAATAGTTAGACATATGGTCTTGGTAAGTTTTTTGTAGATATTGATATATTCTATAATATTGTTGAACATATTTTTGTCCTATCATTAATACTCATCGCAGCGTATGCGATGAAAGACATTTTATGGCTAATTTTATTACAGCTTCGGTTGGTTTTAGTAAGATTTTCAAAAGATTTATATAGTAATCTAGTACTAAATATAGCCTATGTTACTCAGTGATAATGTAGCTATCTAATGAAAAAAGAATTATTAAAATCGGTCTAGTACTTTTTGTGTTTATTCGTTACATACAAAAATACAAATCTTTCCTCTTTATAATATTAGTGTAGATTACTAGCTTCTGCTCTTGTCTTTATCCACGTGATTTTTTTTTTTTTATTTGTTTTTACATAAAATACATATATTACTATTACTTAGTATTTGGTTTTACTTTTTTCTTCTTTTTTGCCAAAAATCCGCGTTTATATACAATTTGTTAGTAAAAAATAACCAGAGAACATTTATCTGGACCTTCTGTTTCATGGGACTTCCAGATAACTAAACTGACTCCAAAAATCCGTAGCGTTATGTTATTTTTTTATAATTATAAGCTAATTATCATCATTATAATGTCAGCCTAAAGACGTCCACTGCTGGACATGGCCTCCCCCAAGGATCTCCACGACGACGGTTGATTTAGTCTTTCCTTTAGTCCTTTGATCTTTTTATTATAAACTAGTGCCTGCAATCGTTGATAGAACAGCGCGCTAATTTACTAAGAGCCTATTTACTAAAAAAAAACTTAGTGAATAGGAAGGAAGATGGATGAATGAGGAAGGAAGATGCAATGTTTAACCGAACAACATGACCAACGACGCTGCGCCAAAGCATAAAGCCTTCCTTAAGAATTAGCCTATCAACAATAATAAAAAATTAATCAAATCTGACCAATCCATTTAATGAAATAACTTCACACTGGTATGGATTGATTACGAGAAAAGGTCATGCTCCAAAATCATATCGGTTACAACAGAATTAAATCCAGATTAGGGACAATTGTAGGATTAGAACGCTTCACACAGAAAGCCACACAATACAAGCTAAAACGGCAGAAGGCTGTTAAAAATTCAACAATAGATAGTGGTCGCCTTTGTCGCAAGCACACAAAGCGAAAATTGTGAACGGAGTCCGGATGTAGGGCGCTAGATGTGGCCACGGGAAATGGGCATTTAGGATTTTTTTATTACGTTGATAGGTAATATTGGCGAGTATTGTACTTCTTTTAAAGAAAGAAATAAAATACATTTATTTTGTACAGAATAAAAGAAACACCTCTCATTTTTTTATCTTTCTGGTGCTATATACTTTTAACATAAAAATGAAATGCTAATTAACGTAGATTAAAAATTGATAGTTTATTTTATTGCTAATATTTTACATAAATATTTATTTTATTATTTATTAATTTCTAGAGATGGAACCTTTTGGCTTCGTTCCAGAGTTTCTGTTCAATTTTTCTTTTTGTTACTTTTCACTTTCATAATATTATAGTTTTTTTTTTTTGGTTTCGTAGTCAACTAGGAACCCTTATAGTTTCACCAAGTCTGTCTATCTGTCTGTCCGTCCGCAGATAATCTCAGTGACCGTTAGGAGTAGACGGCTGAAATTTGTTACTATTATGTATATTAATCACACCGACAAAGTGCTAAAATAAAACTGAAAACTGGAAAAAAATGTTTCATTAGAGTATTCCATTCACGTAAACTGGGGAGCATTTTTTTCTTAAATTTTCTAGAATGGTTTTTTGATATTGTTAATATTAAAAACAGAGTTATTTTCGCAACAGTTAGGGTAGAGTCATTTCAACACCTCTCTCCCAAAATGTTTAGTTTTGTATGTATATATTATAAGTACATATTTTGGTAATTGTATGTATGTGTATATATCTTATTTAAGTATTTATTTAAATAGTGTTAAGAGTATGTTTTCTTTATAATGTTTTCAATTAAAGCACCTGCTACTAATCTCTTCACCACCTATGGTTGACTTGTAAAGAATTCCTAAGGCATTAAGTCCGCCTCTGTACAATTTATGTGCGAAAGAATAAATAAATATTTACGGAAATAATCGCTCCGAAAGTCAAAATAAAAGCGCCCCTCCTCTACCATTTCAAACATACGTTTGAAAAATCGAAAAAATGAAACTTTATAAAACCTTTCTAGGAAAATTATTTTGGACTTGATGGGCGGAACAGTTTAAAAAAAAAACGGTCAAGTGCGAGTCGGACTCGCGCACGTAGAGTACCGCCATTGTCTTTAAAAACGCCAAAAAAAATCACATTTATTTTATGGGAGCCCCCCTTAAATATTTTATTAGGTATACTGTGTATAGTGGTTAAAAAGAGTCATTAATTTTCCAAAACTACTAATTTATATTCTGACTAAATAATAGTGTTTCAACCTGACAAAGAGCATTTGCGGCATACATTTCTTTTCTTATTTCATCAAAATAAAAGGCCATTGAAAATCATCGTTTGCTGATAGAAACTTACGGAGAGCATGCTCCAAATGTAAAAACGTGTGAGACGTGGTTTCGAAAATTTAAAAGTGGTGTTTTGTAACACAAGTTACAAAACACCTTTGTAACTCGTGTTAGTATGTAACAGATATGATGAAGCTGCAACAGCATCGGGTAAACGCACCGATTTGTGAACACACTGAGATGTGAACACAAAACAAACACACTGAATGTGAAGACACTGAGTAGGTGATGCCGCGAATACATCTGTTTCTAATAATGGCTACTAAACCACTAATATTCTTATTCGCGAACATCTCTGACGCATTTTTTTTTTTAATAATTATAAACTAGCGCTTGACCGAAATCCCGCCTGATGGTAAGCAGTGATGCGATCGTTGATGGTAAAGCGCGCTAGTTTATTAAGGAAGGAAGACGGCAGTTGAGCGAGGAGATGCAATGTTAAACCCAACAACACGACCAACGATGCTGCGCCAAAGGGAGATCGATCTGAAGACCCTCCACGACCAAACTCCCAACACAACAACATCTGGCGCATCGTACCCGGCACACATCGCACCGTAGCCAGTACTTTCAAATCAAATGAAATCAAAACATTTATTTCAAATAAACCAGTTACAGGTACTTTTGAATTGTCAGTCAGTAAGATGAAACTAGTCGCCCATTCCAAAGAGTAGGTACCTATGGAGAAGAACGGGCAAGGAACTCCATGGACACTCTTTTAAATTATCAAGCTATTGATACAAATATTTGATTAAATCATTCATGTTGAAATCAACCGTGTGAGAACGATGCAGAAATATATTGTACGCTTAGAGCGTCCATTATGGAAAACACAAAAAAACAACAATTCATAAATTAAAATAACCCAACAAATAGATTTCAGTTCATTATTATATTGAATGCTTAGGTTGCTGTTTGCTCCCTAAGTGAAGTTAGCTTTTTTTTTAAAAAAATAATTATAAACTAGTGCTTGACCGCAATCCTGCCTGATGGTAAGCAGTGATGCAATCGTTGATGGTAAAGCGCGCTAGTTTATTTAGCCTATTCACTAAAAAAAACTTAGTGAATAGGAAGGGAGACCGCAGTTCATCGAGGTGATGCAATGTTAAACTCAACAACACGGTCAACGATGCTGCGCTATAGGGAGATTTATCTGGAGATCCTCCACGACCAAACTCCCGACACAACAACATTTTGTGCATCAAACCGGCACACATCGCAACACAACTTCTCAGACCCGTCCTCCATACGGCTTCACCAGACATCATGCCGGAACACGACGAATCGCTTAGCGGCAAGATTTTATCTGGTGGGTGGTAACTTCTGCCGGCAGACGATGTTATGGCCTACCATCGAGAAGAGCTTCATCTATATCCG
The DNA here is from genome assembly GCA_037179545.1 of Sesamia inferens. NCBI lineage: Eukaryota > Metazoa > Arthropoda > Insecta > Lepidoptera > Noctuidae > Sesamia > Sesamia inferens. The sequence goes on along the minus strand of CM073935.1, from coordinate 4,354,145 downwards.
ATGAGTCTGGTAACTTATTTGTTGACTGTGCGTACCTATATAGACTGACTTTTATCCATAAAGATGCCTTACACTGTTATTCCGTTGTGTGCTGTCCAAGACCATCGATTTTAACTAAGCATTAAACACGGCGAGTTCATTAGATTGTATTAATTAGACGATATTAAGCTTGAAGTTTTGTTTCGTGATCGTGAGTGAACGAAATTCAAACTCGGCCAGTGCGTGCTTCGTCATCAAGGATTTTGATGCGGTTTTTTAATAGATAGTGATAAAAGAGGAAAGTTTATATGTTTATACATATAAACTTTCCTCTTTTATCACTAAAATGTAATTATTTACGACATCACATTAGAAACCTCATAAATAATAATAATAATAGTCATAAGTAATAGTATTTTTCTACTATTTAATGGATTAACATCCATTAAATACTAGAAAAATACTATTATTAATCCATTAATCCATTAAATAATTAAATTTTTTCAATATTGTACATATTGAAAAGGTCTACAGAAAAGTCCGCGATAGTATATGTTTATCTCTTATGGATATCCCACAACAATTTTTTTTTCATACGACATACGACAAATACTGGATAATTTTCGAAGCATCATCATCATCATTTCAGCCGAAAGACCCGGTTCTCCACGACGACCGGTCCTGCGCCTCCCGCATCCAGCGGTTTCCCGCGACCTTCACCAGGTCGTCGGTCCACCTTATACGGTGCGTGGTCGCCACTTGAGAACCCGTCGGCCCCATCGGGCATCGGTCCTACGGGCAATGCGACCAATCCACTGCCACTTTGGTATTGCAATTCTTCGGGCTATTTCGGCTACTCTCGTTCTTCTCCGGGTCTCCTCATTCCTGATTCGATCGCGCAGTGAAACCCCAAGCATAGCCCTCTCCATTGCCCTTTGAGTGACTTTGAGCCTTCTTATAAGGCCCATTGTTAGCGACCACGTCTCAATTCCATAAATCATCACTGGCAACACATACTGGTCAAAGACTTTTGTCTTGAGACACTGCGGTATTTCGGACGAGAAGATTTTACGTAGCTTCCCGAAAGCAGCCTAGCCGAGTTGGATTCGACGATTGACCTCTTTCTCGATTTTCCTCTTTTTCTTTTTCTTTCTCTTTTTTGTAGCGATTTTAACCAATACAGCATTAATCCTTATCCATTGTTGATTTAATATAGATCTATATCGCCCTTTACAGCATAAGATTTAAATGAATATTTTCGAAGTTATTATAGATTTAAAAATTGCGGGGCATTGCGTTTGCGGGGGTACCGACCGGCCGAGTGTTTTTTATACTATGTTCACAGATTTTCTGTAGTGCATTTAGTATCAGCATTGCATTCGTACGAAGCCGGGCGGGTCGCTAGTTATGTATAAAGCCCTACTGTGAACAACCAGCCTCATCTAGTATACTAAAATAAACATCTTTATTGTTAAAACTGTGGGGCTGTTTCATTTTAGCAGTCATTGTAATTTCGCGTCGACACGGCACGGCGGGCGGGATTCCGCCAACTTTTGCTTTGACAGGCATTCTGATGGTTCCCTGCTAAATTATATATTTTATTGCTGCTGGTTACAGTTCAGTCGGCCATTTTTAACCAACGGTTTTGTTAGAAAGTTTTTGCTCCTTCTGTTGGCAGGCAATTAATTCAGTTTTTACTGTGTCCCTTCGTGACGTCGTCAAGGGTGGTGAGGAGTTATACACTGGTTTGATGAAGGAAGTAACATGCATTTTAGCAAGGCTAAAGGAGGGTTGTGTAGCGTTCTCTATAAAACGCCACATACAAACGACGCGTCATACTGACGTCACACAGATCTCGTAAGCATAGTTTACAGAGGTGGTGCCTGAGAGGTGGCCTAAAGACCATTGCTCTCAAATAGGTGAAGGACAACATAGTGAGGAAACCGGCGAGTCCTAGAGGCAAAAACTCTTCGAAATTTGTGCCTGTTACATCAACCAACCCACTCTGACCCCGCGTGGTAGATTCACGGCCCACTCCCTGTCCCCGTGAGGAGGCCTGGATCCCAGGAGTAGGCACATTATAGAGTGATTATGTTATGTTATAGTAGTGACACGGTGTAATCCTCATCTTAAACATTACTAGCAAATAAAAATCATCATCATCATCATCATCATTTCAGCCGAAAGACGTCCACTGCTGGACATAGGCCTCCCCCAAGGTTCTCCACGACGACCGGTTCTGCGCCTCCCGCATCCAGCGGTTTCCCGCGACCTTCACCAGGTCGTCGGTCCACCTTGTCGGGGGCCTACCCACGCTACGTCTTCCGGTGCGTGGTCGCCACTCGAGAACCCGTCGGACCCATCGGGCATCGGTCCTACGGGCAATGTGTCCAGCCCACTGCCACTTTAGTGTTGCAATTCTTCGGGCTATGTCGGTTACTCTCGTTCTTCTGCGGATCTCCTCATTCCTGATTCGATCGCGCAGTGAAATCCCAAGCATAGCCCTCTCCATTGCCCTTTTAGTGACTTTGAGCCTTCTCATAAGGCCCATTGTTAGCGACCACGTCTCAATTCCATAAGTCATCACTGGCAACACACACTGGTCGAAGACTTTTGTCTTGAGACCCTGCGGTATTTCGGACGAAAAGATTCTTCGATTGACCTCTTTCTCGAAGTTGGAAATAACATTAGAAAACTATTCCTTTTTCCTCTAAATTCCAGCCTTCTTCCCCAAAATAAACCGTGTAACGTTTAAAAAAACTTTCTACTCGTAAACGATGTAAGAGAGACATCTAGCGGCAAACAAGAATAAATTATGATTAATGCCATATAGGTTCAAATAAATGGCGTTACTTACAAATTGTTCTTTTAAAATAATCATTTAAATTAGAGGAAATGTATACCTTCAAAATATAATGCTGTTGTGAAATATAGCAGCACCAGTGGGGCTATTCTTGTAATTTTAAGAGCGGACATAATAGGGTAACATACGGCTTCGTCATATGGGAACATCTCAATAATGGGGTGGATTTTCTAAAAGGCTTTGTGTGGAATAAATTGCATATACACACATCAAAAGTGTCTAGGGATCAACATATATTTTTGCAATAACTTTTCTCCTGATTGATATTAATTAAAATTTTCTTTAAGGATTCATCAAATAAAGTGATTTCGTTTGTCACAGTAACGATAAACCAAGTCAGCTTTGCATTAATAAAGAATTTTGCCATTTTCCTAATAAAGGGATATTTGACATTTGAACCACTAACACAAAAGTTCGAAAAAAAGACTGAAATAACAGTTTTCTCTAAAATTTTATTGGGTAACTTAAATAATTAATAATCCATGTTTCTACCGCGAACACTAACAACACAAGAACATCGGTTTGGCATACTCAAAATGAGTTCATCCAAATCACGCTGTGGAATGGCCGCCCATGTTCGTTGCAACAACAAAAAAGGTCTTCTTGCGACTGGATACCCTCCATATTCGGCAGAGCTCTTCTCTGTAGCATATCCCATGCATGCTCAATCGGGTTCAAGTCTGGCGACTGAGTAGGCCAGGGCAGGACATTGATGTTAGCTGCGGCGAGAGTCTGTCTTACAACTCTTGCGGTGTGCGGTCGTGCATTATAATGCATTAACTGAAATAAGGGACCGATTTGCACTTGTAGAGGAACGATGACGTCTGATACAATTGTCTCAGCATAAATTTGAGCGTTGAGGTTGCCTCTGATCCAAATCAACTCAGTTCTTCCGCCGATCCAAATACCCGCCCATACCATGATGGTTCCACCACTATAAGGATGGACTTCCTGGCAGGATTTTAATCGCTGTTGGCGTCCAGGGGTTCTCCAGTGTCGTATACGTCTTGTATCCGGTCTCATACCAAAACAAGACTCATCAGAAAAGCACACGAAACGCCATTGTTCTTCTGCCCAATTTCTGTGTTCAAGAGCCCATTGATATCGAATCCTACGATTGTGCATTGCTATAGGTGGTACCCGTAGCGGTCTTCGGGAATGAAGGTTCACTTCATGCAAGCGGTTTCTGACTGTTTGGTCGCTAATTAAGTTCCCTGAAGAGTGATGAAGCCTCACGGCTAACATCATGGAGGTTATTGTTGGAGCTCTTCGAGTTAAGATTTGAATGTATCGGTCTTGTCTCCGTGTGGTGCAGCGATACCGTCCTCCATGGCGCTTAGCCACGGTACCAGTGCTTCGGTAACGTGTCCAAAGTCGACTGATAACACTCTGACTTGTATTCAGAGCTAAAGCCACAGTACGTTGCCGGGAACCAGCTTCTATCATTCCCACGGCTCTGAGTATTTCTTCCCTGCTTAAATGACGTCGCCGCTCCATAATAACGTTGGTTTTAATCAGTAGTAGGGAAACAGTAGCACTAATAATGTCTTCAATGCGTTGTATGTTTTTATAGGGAAAATATTGACAGCTGATTTTCATCTTTTACTCGAATTTGATTCAAAGTTCCTGATTCAAATTATGAAATGCACCAAAAAGGATCCATATAAATTTATAAAATCATAAATTTATTACAAAGCCACATCTCAATCTCAAGAAATCCGCATAAAAATGCTTGATCCCTAGACACTTTTGATGTGTGTATGTAATATAATTTAATTTCACGCACAAGTCGGTCGAAAAGGTTAGGCTATGCTTATCGTGGTTGGTCTATAGATGATTTTGAGTAACCATCTTCACAGACCCTTCCGTGCCTCGGAAAGCAGAAAAGCCATTGGCATTGGCAAAAGCATTTGGCGGCTATCATGCGTGGATATTTGGCAGTTGTTACGGGTCTTCAGAAGCCGGAAAATCTGACCACTAGTCTTACCAAGACGTATCTGCTGCAGCTGTTGACGACAAAGAGGTGTTGGGAATAGGATGGTAAAGTGAAACTCGATTGACGACATGATAGCAATATATTAATTCATTTTCAACTGCTTAAAAGTAGGTACTATCACACCATATGGGACGTAGTGGCATGTGAACTAAAACTTAATATTGTAATCGACCAATCAGGGCTCGCCGTGCGCCACGCATATTGTTCTACCATCCAACATTACTCTGCCTACCTTTTGGTCCGATGTTAGCGAGGCGCTTTCATATAAAATACCATGTAACCTGCACGCGCGCTTATGCCCCTGGCTGGAGCCTTTAATTGTATTTAAGGCATCCACAGGAAAGTCCGTTTAACCCCTTGTCCGATGAAGGCCAGCCCGCGCCGCGGCTGAGCTTTAAATATACTTCCCAACTATGACCTCCGAGTTTGTTTCGGACGTTTCTTCTCAGAGCTAGTACTAGGAAATTCCGCGGTCATCAAACCGAATTAAAATAAAACTTCGATCTAGCCGTCCCTTGCTGTTCTTCCAAGCGACGCCCTAAGCCGAGGTTCGTTCGTTCGTGTTTCGTCCTACAGGGGGTGCCCTTAGCGTGTAGTCGCTTAGTTTTTAGTTGCCCCGGCTGGAGGCTTTAAATTCATTTAAGGTAGCCACAGGATAGTTCGGTTAAGTAGTCACGACCTCTCAAGGTCAGTGGATCTTGAGAGGTCGTGACTACGTCGTCGTAGGGACGAGATGCCATAATAATAAAAAAAAAAACCGGTTAAGTAGTCACGGCCTGTAATGGTCAACTATGAGATGCCATATCACAAAAAGCAAAAAGCGCGCGCGCTTTATCGATAGCTTCCTGCTGCGTTGGCACGTTGTCCTTCGCCAACTGATTACGCCACTACGGCTGCTGGGCCACCGCCGGTGTCGTACGCCATGTCCACTATCCTCACGCCTCAGTGCACGGTCGTCCGCCGTCGTCGCCGGTTGTTTGATGCTATATGTGTGAGACCGCTACAGAGGTAATCTATCTATGTTAAATGCTGGTACTAGCCGAGAACGAATAGTGTTACGTGCTTTCCGAGCGACGGTAGCGGGTAGGCTGCGGGCGGTCATCCACAAACAGACCGTGGCAACCGTACCTTTACCCCAAATCAACCCGTTCGGCTGTTAATATTTTTCGCGCCTTTATAGTTTTTATCCAAATCCATTATACGAAAGGTGTTAAAATTGCCATTCTGAAATAACCCACAAAGATTAAACTCCTGTTACCTTAATCTCTGCTTACCTAAGAACAAGCCAGTCTTAATGCTCGCTTAGTTCGGTTTTCTCATTTAACGTGGCGTTAGAGAACGTAATCCCAGCTTACAGTAATAACTGCTAACTGATATAAATTGAGTCGAGGGTTTGTCTGAGTTAAAAGTTAAACAAAGATTAATTTATATTGTAAGTTAGTTTTAGAGGGATGAGTTGATAGTTTATTGAAGAAATCTAAAGCTCGCGCTGATCTTTTTGGCACGATAAGAATTATTTTTGTTGGATCCAAGAAGAAGGAAAAGAATTCAAAATTAAAACCTCGTTGACTACATTGTATAACCTAAGCGATATGGCAATCTACAAATAAAATATTCCCATAATTTACAAAGCTAAAAAGTCTTAAAAATATGATTATGTACAAGTATATAAAAAGGAGGGGATATAATTAAAAAAATCATTCGCATCGCTGTCAATAGGAAATGTGCTCAAAAGGCTGCCAGCATTGCCACATTGAATCATCATCATTCATCATCATCATTTCAGCCGAAAGACGTCCACTGCTGGACATAGGCCTCCCCCAAGGTTCTCTACGACGACCGGTTCTGCGCCTCCCGCATCCAGCGTTTTCCCGCGACCTTCACCAGATCGTCGGCCCACCTTATCGGGGCCTACCCACGCTACGTCTTCCGGTGCGTGGTCGCCACTCGAGAACCCGTCGGCCCCATCGGGCATCGGTCCTACGGGCAATGTGTCCAGCCCACTGCCACTTTAGTGTTGCAATTCTTCGGACTATGTCGGTTACTCTCGTTCTTCTGCGGATCTCCTCATTCCTGATTCGACCGCGCAGTGAATAGTAATGCTGATTCTTTGACCAATAAATAGGCCAACCCAATGATAATAATAAAATAAATTGAAAAGAAAATTATTCATCATCTCAGCATTAATCCCAGTCGCATCCAAAGCTTTTTCAGCTTTGGAGTTTGGAGTCCGCTTTACCAGTCTAACTGCTGATTTTGGCTAAACTTCGATATTTTTCGTGAAGCGACTGCGGTCTGATCTCCACAACCTGAAGGCGATATCGAAGCATTGCAGTTAGACCAATAGTTGGACTTTTTGAGGGCTCCAACAACCCGTAACGACTGCTTTTTGATGGCAACCGGGAACAACAGCTTAACGTAATTTCCGAGGCACGAACAGACCAGTGCAAATATTCATATTCATGCATACAAGTATCTACACAGCGCGGGGATCCAAACCGCGCCTCCTTGCGCAGCGGCCGCGTTCGCTATCGCTACGTCACGGAGGCTGTTCACAGAACAGAAAATGATTATTGTGTATAATTAACAACTCATTACGAAAAAATAATTTGAATTACGTGCCACAAAACATCTTTTTTTTAAACTGACATTGTGCTAACAAATTTTAAATTTACGTTTTGTACCCAAAGACAAATTTTAAATTAATAATCTCCGTTCTACGTTAGGACGGCGCTAAAAGGCGTCTTAATTCAATACAAAATGCTTTTAATTTTGGGTCTAAACCTGCTAAGTGTTTTGGGTAACATTATCGGTAATGTGTTATTCAAAGGCCCGTTTATGGTAGCGACCCATTTCTGGTTGGACCCGTTATTTTTTGGACCCATTTTGTTTAACGGGCTATTCCTTTATGGTAGGGATTTGTTTAATCACATGTTTGGAGGAAGGAAATGACGGTCTGCATTCATTTGGGTGACAACGCTAATATTTAAGATTAGTGAGCGTTTGTTGTGACCGTTGACAACATGTTACATACCTACAGTCACTAAGGCTCGGCCCTTATTATGGGCATCGGCAAGGCAAAGGATTTTTTGGCATCCCTACATGCATCCATACACCGTCGGAAAGTATGGCTTGGCATGTTGCAACGTTCTTAGGAATTATGAGGCCTGTCCTAGCCGGAGTCTTTAAGCGAGCTCTCCCGAGTGTTGCCTCAGCGCCAACGGCACGGCGGGCAGCGGCGTACCGAAAGATTCCGAAGTACCCCGAAGCATCCTCAACACTCTTCAAAATGCATCCTATAGAACACCGACAGGTTCGCTACTCTACGCCTGTGCTCCAGGCTTTTTAGACCGTTCTGAGTTAAATCTGGGTCGCCAATCAGCCTCTCCACTGAATCCAAAGTACCCAGGTGACATTTAACAGCAACGGCCCAAATATGGCTGCAGTACTCCACACACGAGCGGACCTGTACTTTGTACAACATTAAAAGCTACCCTAGTGTGAAGTACCGATAACGCCAAGTTTCCTGGCAGTCACCTTGGCCTTGGACTTAATGAACCGCCCAAAGTTTAGGTTCGAGGAAATCTCATCTCCCAAAAGCTGAAGGCGGCTGTCACACTCGCAAGGATATATTCCTAAAAGTAGGAGCCAAGGTGAACGGACTTGTTTTGGCGATGAAAAGATACGCCTGTATTTTGGTAGCATTGAATGTTACAAGATTAACTTTGCCTCATTCGGAGACTGCCTGTAGTGCAGCATTCGTACGCTCTACCATAGCCTCTCTTTCGGACCGGATTGATTCCTAACTAGATCGAGCTTCCGGCAGGTATCTCTCCACAATTGTGCTGTCATCTACATACCCATAGATACCAGGCATCAGCAAGTCGTTAATATGCAGCAGGAACAGAGTTGCAGAGAGAACAGACGCCTGAGGGACACCGGCATTAGTCGACATGGGTTCCGATGAGCATCCGTCGACAATAATTCGGAGGGACCATTCGGAAAGTCTTTTACCCAGCCAGCGAAAATGCCGTATGCTGGAAGCTTACTAAAAAAAAAATTTTACTACTAAAAAGCAATTGAAATACAATATGCACTACTTAAGACCTCCAGATACATATATTTAAAGCCTGCACTACGACATCTCTGGCCAGAAACTAGGCCAAAATATAGGTTAAAAAAATCACAAACGATTTCGCACGTCCAAATCCCGGATAAACCTGTCTCTCGCGTGGATGACCTGCGACCTTCATCCTTACTTATCCCGGATAAATAATGGGTGGACCCGGATGCCGTTTGTTCACCTATGAATAAATAGCACCCATATGATATATTACTTAAATAGCCGTCAAACTGGCTTGAATAGTAATTCAAAGATGTATAACAAATGGATTGGGCAACACTTTTGGCGCGGGCCATACGGAGTGGACCTCAGGCGAGGATGGGGCGTAGACGCGTAAGGGGGTGTGGTGGGTAGAACTGTTAGAAAACCAAAGAAGAAAAATATATCTTCCTACATTCGTGCTAACGAACGCGGGCTCGTCGGCAGCTTTTTGGCATTTAAGTATAGCTAATTTAAAAAAAAAAGACAAGATCTATCATAGAACAAAAATAGTCAGCAAATGGACTTTTTTATAGAGACTACTTAACCAGACTATCCTTAAATGAATTTAAAGCCTCCAATCAGAGGCATTTAAAAACTAGGTGACAACACGCTAAGGGCACCCCCTGTGGGGTTCGAACTTTGGCTTAGGGCATCGCTGGAAAGAACAGCAAGGAACTGCGGGACCGACTTTTTTATTAATTCGGTTTCATGACCGCGGCGTTTCCCAGTACTAGTGTAAAGTAGTGTAGCTCCCAGAAGAAACAACGAACCAAACTCAGAGTTCATAGTCAGAAAATATTTACTGGCTCAGATGCAGCGCGGGCTGGCCTTCATCAGAAAATGGGGTTACGTTGAACGCGTCGCGATGGACCACGGCAAGAAGGCTTCCCTCTTGGCACGATGCTATGAATTCAGCGTGATTATTGTATCCTATGCTATAGAGCGAATAAGATTTAAACTTTTACCAAAGTACCAACTATACTTATTGCAATCCACTGCTGGACATCTTTCCCATTTGGTTCTTCTTCATCTCCATCTTTCACATTCATTTACTGATTCATAACAAACTATATTCAGGTTTCGCATTAACAAAAACTTACGTTGTATATGAACAATTTTCTCAGACCACTTCTTGCTTTCTCAGTATCCAGAGTTGGTCCTTAGTTTTACGGAGTTAAGACTGTGAACCATTAATTTGATTACCTTGACCCCATGACGTAAGACGAAGTGAAGTTAAGCCGCGCTTCATAGCAACCTTCGATGATGAAGAATAAGTGGGTAACTATATAAATAAGAAGTGTTGTTGCTGTTGTTGCTTAGCCACAAATCATATTAAAAATACCAGTCAAAATCAAAAGTGATTTATTCAAATTAAGCTGGGAATCAGCACTTTTTGAACGTCGTCTGGGAAGAAGAAGTGGCGGAACAAACTGCACAGGTGCACAGATGTCTGTTCATTAAAAACACGTGAATTTATACAACACTTTGTATAGTAATGAACACACGAAAATACAACAACAATGAAATTATTTTCCATATGCCAGCTACCACGCCAAAATACCAGCAAAGCAAAGTCATATATATCTTCCGTCTATACTGTACAAGGTATAAGGGAAAGGGTATATACATGTCGGAGACAGCGACGGCAGAGCGGTAGGGTCGACATCATCTTGGTGTGGTGGTACAGGTTCCGTTTCGTAGGTGAGTTTTGAATTGAAGCACGATATACCCTCCAGTCTTCATAATAACAGTTTGAATAGGCAAACCGACAGTTTCGGTTCGGAGATGTGCGTTGGTCCGCGTCTCGATCCAAAGTCACCGTTCGACGAACCCCACTTTCCAAAGCGACTCTGTCCATGTGACGCCATCACAAAATAACGTCACAAGCGTTCGCCCCTCTACTACGTAAATCAAATCAGCAACTTCTATTAAAATTAATCGACGATCTCCGACACGGCCAGCCTGACGAGTTGCACGTCCTCGTGCATCATCTTCATCATCATCCCATCGCCAATCCCAGTCGCATCCGAAGCTCCCTCAGCCCCGGAGTCCAGGATCCGGTTCACCAGGCCAACCGCCGATTCCGGCCAAACTTCGATATTTCCCGTTGCACGTCCTCGTGCATGTCTGTAACAAATTAAAAAAAGGCACAGAAGACCGACTCGGCCAACCTGACAGTCACACGTCCCGTTTAATTACCATGACTATTAGAAAACCAAACCAACTTAATCATTTTAACAACTTAAACGCAAAAGCTTCCTTCAAACCTCATAATTATCAAATTTCAAAAAGAAAACACAAAAGGTTCCTCCAAGCCTCATAATTATCAAATCAAAATCATAATCTTCAATAAGAAAACACACCATGGTCCGCTACCACAGTAGCTAGTGACAACTCATAGTTGACACCCATATCGTCATCACCTCTTGTGATACGACCAACTCTAGAGTCCACGACTCCCAGGTCAACACATGACCGTACAACTAATAGTCTCCTCCGAGACCCAGGTCCCCGCCACATCACTAGCTGCCCATCGCCCCCTGAACAACTCCTCACTGAGTTGCAGTTACGACTACAGACTAGTGCATGCAGTGCGACCATATCTACCAAAGTCCCCGCCACATCACTAACTGCCCATCGCGCTCTGAACAACCCCTCACTGGGTTGCAGTTACGACTACAGACTAGTGCATGCAGTGCGACCATACCTACTAGTGTCCCCGCCACACCACTAGCTGCCCATCGCGCTCTGAACAACCCCTCACTGGGTTGCAGTTACGACTACAGACTAGTGCGAGCAGCGCGACCACATAGCCATGATACGTGTTCTATTTGCTGGCGGAGGCACCCTCCTCACCATCTTCTACTTTATGAAATCTAACTCAGCAGACATTACTTGGAAAAATCTTTCGTACCTATGCGATCGTGGGGTACTTATAAGTTCTGTTTCCAATCAACGATTTCAATACGTAACGATCGCCATTATCGCCATCAAACAACTCACCAATATTAAATTTCATTACTTTTGCTCATTTCTATCAAACTTACATTTTTCGTAAATAACACTCATTTCTATGTTCGTTACCGCTTGTTCTCTTGAGAAGATTTAATAGTCTAACCACACATACTATCATAAGCTCAAGTGAGCTCGTAACTATAGGCCACAGTGAACTTTAGTTTCGAAATAAAGACAAACCAGACATAATTTTAAAACCTCGATTTAAAATTTCTCAGGCCATTATAACAAACAATAATCGGGTAGTACAAGAAATAAAATTTGCAAAAATAACTCATTATCATGTCGCAAAGAAATGGTTCATTACACAACGCTGGTACTACCCATACCCTGTATACGTACTATCGCGTGTGTACGTATACCAATGAAATTACAGATAACTTGACAAGAGAACATTCAGCACCGAAATCAGAATAAAAATAGTACGACTCACCGGATTATGGCAACTTCCCACAAACATCTGCCACTTTGCAGTTGTCTACCGTTGCACACCAGGCATCTCGGAGCTCTCATAAAATCCCATTACGTTACCACAAACGTTTTGGGTATTATGACATCTTCTCATCGCCTGCAGAGTAGAGGCTGTCCTGAAATCTTCTCATCGCCTGTAGAGGCTCAAGTCTTGAAACCTTGGGGGGTTCCGCAAAGCGCACGCAGCTCCGGCTCCGCGCCACACGCCATTGATGTGATTCACCAAGCAGCTAGAAGCGCACCTTGCGCGCTCGCAAGCGCACCTTGCGCGCTCCGCAAGCGCTCCTTGCACACTCCGCAAGCGCACCTCGCTCGCCAAGCAACAGCCAGCACTGTCGCGCGCCAAGCATCAGCCAGCACTGTCGCGCGCCAAGCAACAGCCAGCACTGTCGCGCGCCAAGCAACAGCCAGCACTGTCGCGCGCCAAGCAACAGCCAGCACTGTCGCGCGCCAAGCAACAGCCAGCACTGTCGCGCACCAAGCAACAGCCAGCACTGTCGCGCACCAAGTATCAGCCGGCACTGTCGCGCGCCAAGCATCAGTCGGCACTGTCGCGCGCCAAGCATCAGCCAGCACTGTCGCGCGCCAAGCAACAGCCAGCACTGTCGCGCGCCAAGCAACAGCCAGCACTGTCGCGCGCCAAGCAACAGCCAGCACTGTCGCGCGCCAAGCAACAGCCAGCACTGTCGCGCGCCAAGCAACAGCCAGCACTGTCGCGCGCCAAGCATCAGCCGGCACTTTCGCGACAGCGCCGCGTCCAGCCGCACGTGCACGCCTGCAGCGGACTCCTGCAGCGCACTATCACGCGGAGCGATATCTGCGCCAGCAATTGAGCGCACCTCGTAACTTCACGTTCACTTCCAGCCTCACGTTATTCTGTTCCTTGATTTATAACGAGATTGTGAGCAGTGTAGTTCTTTATCCAACTTCTGATGTCGGAGACAGCGACGGCAGAGCGGTAGGGTCGACATCATCTTGGTGTGGTGGTACAGGTTCCGTTTCGTAGGTGAGTTTTGAATTGAAGCACGATATACCCTCCAGTCTTCATAATAACAGTTTGAATAGGCAAACCGACAGTTTCGGTTCGGAGATGTGCGTTGGTCCGCGTCTCGATCCAAAGTCACCGTTCGACGAACCCCACTTTCCAAAGCGACTCTGTCCATGTGACGCCATCACAAAATAACGTCACAAGCGTTCGCCCCTCTACTACGTAAATCAAATCAGCAACTTCTATTAAAATTAATCGACGATCTCCGACATACATTTATACTAAGGGTAAAGCTTCTCTAAATGATATCAAACGATATTGGCAAGGATTTTAATCCAATATCTCGACATGTACGGAAGTTATGAGGAAGAACAACGCCTACGGTAAGCTAGTACGATACCAGGCGCGCAGAAATACGGAAGAGATGTATCGTGATATTGGCAAGTATCGTGACGAGTAACGTGTAGTTATACATTACTGTGAAGCCTTATCAATAGAAAATAATACTTTTTTATAGTTTAAGTGTTTGACCGCAATCCCGCCTGATAGTATGCAGTGAATGCAATGGTTGATGGTAAAGCGCGCTAAAAGCTGAATGGAAGGAAGACGGCAGTTGAGCGAGGTGATGCAATGTTAAACCCAACAACACGACCATCGATGCTCCGCCAGAGGGAGATTGATCTGGAGACCATCCACGACCAAACTCTTAGACACAATAACATTTGGGGCATCGTACCCGGCATAAATCGCAACACAACTGCTCAGACCCGTCCTCCGTACTGCTTCACCAGACGTCATGCCGGAACACGATGAATCGCTTGGTGGCAAGACTGTCTGGTGGGTGGTAACTTCTGCCGGTAGCCGATGTTATGGCCTACCGCCGAATACACATAATAGCTATCAATTTCAAGTTGTAAGAACACTAAGCTGTACCTATATATGTTTCTCGAAAAAAATAAAATAAATAATAAATATTTAAAAAAAAAATACTGACGTGGATCTGATCGATATAAATGAAAAATGAAATCATTAAAAACACAGAATACCTACACAAAGAATAAACAAAAAACGATAACGGTGTCAGATCAATCACGCTCCGTAGGTATCGTCCTGAAGACACTGTGGAGCATTCGGTGGAGGTCTGCCCGGCTTGGGTAGACCACCACCGTGTCCTCGTGGCGGTGATCGGCGGCGTTCTCTCGCGTACGGCCCTGGTCCAGGCCATAGTCCTGAGCGAGAGTGCATGGCATTCCGTCACCTCCTTCTGCGAAGCAGTGATGCTGGCAAAGGAGGAGGCAGAGCGCGTAAGGGAGCGGGAATAATATTTCACGCCTCTAGCTGCCGCAGGAGACGCCCTGGTCGGGAGACAACATCAAACTCACGGCCACCGTAGGCGCGGGCTTACGGAACGGACCAGGCCCGAGTCGACGGTGTACTGTGTTCCACCTGTGCCTCAAGGAGATGTCAGCACATCGTGACGGGGTCCACGAAAACGAATGCCTTCTGGGTCAGGGTTGCGGGTTGGTTAAAAAAACCGTGTCATTGGTGCACAGGCAAGTGAAGGAACACGGGTGGGTTTTAGTCAGTAAAAGTCTGACACGCCCTTCCGCTTCGCTCAGAGCGAGAGAGGTCATTTGATGATTTCCCATCCAGAACAAAAAAAATCAATACCTTTTCCTCATCCAACAAAAGTGCTGAATGTGGCTAAAATAGGTTTATTTTCAATAAAACAAAGTTACCAAAATAAATTCTTATAAATTTCAATTCATTGAACATATTGTAAGTAACAAATAACATGTGTAATATTGTACGGAACTCAACACATAAAACTTAAGTGTAATTGGAGGTCCGTAACGAAGCTAAAAAACCTTTTCTTAGAAGCTACGCACAAAGCAATCGCAGGCTTAATAAATTTATTGAACGTAGTACTTTATGAGCCAATATTCTACATCCGTTTTCATTTGTTTGAAATTGGTGATCAGTCTAAGTTATTTTTAGCGAATCCTGTTATCTACTGCTTATTACGCTCATAAAAGCTAAAATTACTTCTCAGTGGAGGCTCAGTGGTAACGTGCGCGACTCACGAGATGTAGGTCATAGGTTTGACCCTAGACAGGCGCTTCACTTTGTGTAGATTATTTCATCGCCACTGTTCTTAATGGTGAAAGACATCATCGTGTGGAAACCAGCATTTCCAAAAGCCAAAAATTCTGAGATAATATGTGACATCTACATCTCGCATGGGCTCTCATGGTGGCCAACTCTTCCTCAGAGAAAGGAGGGCTCTGTCCCAGCGGTGGCAATATTAGAGGCTGTTTATGATAAGCAGCTTCCTATACGCCTTCGTCGGAATTGTTTATGTCGTATTTCAGTTCCACAGAATTTTGTAAAATCCTGCAACCCACTGTTATTTACCTCTGTTAACAAATGTTTCAAGTCATGACAGCCTTCGTGGCGTAGCGGTAGCGATCCCGGCCTCAGTGCAAAGAGGCGCGGGTTCGATCCCCGCGCAGAGCGAAAATTTGTATGCATGAATATGAATATTTGCACTGGTCGGGTCATACCTCGGAAAGTACGTTAAGCCGGTCCCGGGATATTAGAGCCCTCTGAAGTCGAACAACTTCGGGTTGTTAGAGGTTAGACAGCAGTCGCTTCACGTGTTAGACTGATCAAAAGTGGTGTTTATAAAAAAAAAAAAAAAGACGTGTGGCACTCGGGGACTGCCGCGGTAAAGCTATTGCATAGCATTTTGTATCAATTTATGCAATTATAATTATTTATTTATTTTATTTATGCAGTATTTATTTTTCTTTGATATTAATTCAAGTTACACTTTTTGAGCGTGGTGACCGATAAGAAAACAAATTTTTCTTTTATTAAATAAATAAAAAGTTAATATTATTTAAAATATTTTTATTATTTTACAATACATGTGGGTTTTATTACCTTACAGTAGCTGTTGGTTATTCAGGAATATTTATCATTGAAACTATAGGTTTATGATAACTGAAATAAGAAACATAAGTTTGCGACTTAATATCCTCTAAATACCTAGAAAATACCGCGTCAATGGTGGTCCCATATTTTGTTGTGGACTCTTGTGGATCATTATTCATTTTCAAATTCAATGTTTTTGATAGAAAAGTTGTCAACCGCTCTGATTTTTTATCAGCGAAGTTAATGTTGAAATCGCCAGCCAAGATAAGTGGAAATTTATTACCATTTGTACCAAGTATTTTCGAGCCTTCTTCAGTGTACTCCAGTAAAGTGCGATGAATAAAATGCTCTACCTCGTCCAATTTTGGATTCGGAGAAATGTAAATTGCTACCATAACTATTTGTAGGCCATTTCTAAGTTTGCATAAGCACGCACAAATATCTCCAACAACTGAGCGCCTAACATTAACATCGCTAACGTGTGCAATATTTATTTCAATATTCGGAGTCATAATATTAGTAATATCATTTTTATTTTGGTAAATAGCTACCCCACCTTTTGAAACAGTATCTCGTTTGAACTGAACAATACAATTAAAATTAGGTATTTCAATTGGATTATCATGCGTCATGCAAGTTTCGGTAAGAAGTAACACATTTTTTTTTGTCTCGTAACTGAATCTTGTAAATCGTATTTATGACTATTTAGACTTTGGCAGTTGAAAGTCATTATTGAAATGCCATTTCTATTACTAATGAAATCTAATACACTTTGAGCAATCGTCTGAACACTATTTAAAGACAGTCTTTTGAATTCTTGCAACAATTGAAAAAACGGCCGCGTGAGCACTTTTTACTTTATAAAATCACGCGCTTTTATTTAGTAAACAACACTATAAATAATTTAAAAGTCCAATGAAAAATTAGCGTGACATTCATCTTAGCTTTTCCGTTAAAAAAAAGCTATTTTATAAAAACACTACTAAATTAATTTGAATAAAAGTACTTAATAATTAATTATATGAAAAGTTTTTAAGGTAGCCATGACAACGTCGATGACGTCTATGACATATCTCTATAGAAGACCTATTTCAGAGAGAAAATTAGTCGCAAGTTTAGCACATCGCGACTATCAGTAACATGGCAAGTGTGTAGAACTGAGTTCGCGCCCTGCAATAAGCATGCAAGGCCCGCGATAGAAGCTATGCAATAGCTTAAAAACCAATCAAGAGGTATATGTTCCAATGTTCGTGTATAATCCATTTGAATTATTATTACAACCAGAACTTATTAATTTAGATAGGAACAAAATAGCAATCACCGAGTACACAATAAAATGTAAAACTATAGCAATCAGCTATTAATTAATATGGAAATATATGTCTCACAGCAACTACCAATGTAACTTTTCTAAAGTTATATATACTTTCTAAGTATATCTTGGACATAAATTACTGAAGGTGAAGGAAACATCTTGAGGAAACCTGACTTTAGGTCTGAAATCGCCAACCCGCATTGAGCAAGCGTGGTGATTACACTCAATCCTTCTCTGTATGAGAGGAGACTTGTTCCCAGCTGTGGGAAAAGGTTGACGATGATGATGTCTCACAGAGTTCGCACGACTTTACTGCTCCGACTGACGCTTGTCTAAAAGAGAGCCAGCGCGGGTAGACCACGCCTTTTATAGTAAACATGAGGTGGGGTACCGGTCTTCGCTAACACACGGAAAATATCGAAGTTTAGCCAAAATCAGCAGTTAGACTGGTAAAGCGGACCGAGACTCCAAAGCTGAAAAAGCTTCGGATGCGACTGGGATTAACTCTGAGATGATGATGATGAATTAATGTTTCAAGTTCCTATATGACCGGCTTAATAGAAGAAATACCTAGCTAAACTAAAGATGACGATGCATTTATTAATTTTACCTACTTCCTCTCTCCATAAATACTATCAGTATATTTTAATGGTTACTGTTTCAGGATCGTATACACAATTGTATAAACAATTCTAAAGGATAAAACATATTGTACTATTGACTGCACGATTAGCGCAGTGGTTAGGCTATTTATTGCTGCACTGTGTGTCGCGGGTTTAATTCCCGCACGGAACATATATTTTTATGACCTACAAGTAGTTGTTCTGAGTCTGGCTGTTTGTATTTGTGAGTTTTATATGTTTACTAACGGCCGCCAGGGACTTCGTTCGCGTGGAGTTGGGTATGCTCCGCTCTTATTGGTAACAGCGTAATGTTATATAGCCTAAAGCCTTTCTGGATTAATGGGCTATCCAACGCAAAAATAAATTTTCAAATCGGTCCCGTACTTCCTGAGATTAGGGCATTAAAACAAACTCTTCAGCTTTATATATTAGTATAGATAAACGCATCCACGACACAGGAAAAATTCCTAGAGGGGGGCAACGTTTTTCTTTTAAAAGGAAATATGATTTACATATCATAATCAGCCTATAATATTCTCACTGTTGGGACACAGGGCTCGGTGAGAGGGAGTGGGCCGTAATCTACATCATGGACCCAGTACTAGTTGGTAGATGACACATTGGCTGAAAAGAAGGAAGAGGAACTCCTTCAGGTTTACCCAGGTACTCACCGAGCACGGTTGCTTCGGTGAGTACCTGAATGGAATTGGGCGAGAGAACAGCAAATTGACACCATTGCGGAGGCAGCCTGGATTCCGTACAGTACACGGTCGAGGAGTGCCCTGCGGCCTCCGAGCGGCGCGTCCTGGTTGCTAGCTGTTTCTACCAGCAGTAGAAACAGGTCAGAAAAAGTATGCTGGCAAAGACAAACAATTGGACAGAAGTAGCTTCCTTCTGTGGAACCATGATTGCCAAGAAGGAAGCCGCCGAGCGGGAGCGGGATCGGGATCGGGATTAATTCGCCGGAACTCACCTATCTATAGAGGTAGGTAGACTTTTGGGGTCGCGGTCGCACCGAGCAGGGTCCCTGCCTGTCCACTAAGTCACCCTAGGGAAGACGGTGGCACAGTGGTCACCTGCTACCGCGTATTGGGGGCTTATGGGAGGCCCTCTTAGAGTATCCCCAGGGGTGTGCCTTACACGATGTACGTTGAGCAGGGGGGTTCCAGAATTGATATTTTAAGAGGACCACCCCTATTTGTGTTTTAGTGAAGTAAAGATCCCACACTTCCCGACCTCCTTCCCCGGAGGTCGGGAACTTTTTGAAGGTCTCCCCCAAAACACTAAAAAACATTTATGTCACATATTTTCGAAGTTTTGCCTCTAGGATACGCCGGTTTCCTCACAATGTTTTCCTTCACCGTTTTGAGAGCTGGCTATTATGCTTTATCTTTGTAAGTATATATATTTATTATTTTATTATGTAAAAGGTACCACCCAGATTACCGTACCAGTATTGTCTCCCCTTCCTTGTTTTAATTCATACAAAGGTTGTCTTTAAAAGATAGAGGTTAGCTAACGTTCGTTGATCACCCTTTGTAAAATTTCTTCTATTGTATTTTATCATATGCTAACGCCAGTTGCCTTGTGTTTACTTTATGACCTCTTGAATAATTTTGACAAACGATCTGTTTGCGGGTGAATGGACGTAGATTTTATAGACACTTCAGATATACTGTGAAACATTATTCATGTCCCAAACTGCACTGGGCCCGCCGCGTTCGAAAATATCGGTATTTTTTTTAAAGTTTAGGTAATCTAAATTTTTTGTTTTTTTTTCTTTTTCGGACGGCGACCGGCGGCGATCTCTCGCGTTCGACCCTGGTCCAAGCCATGGTCCGGAGCGGTAAGAACCAGGCCTGAGTCGACGGCGCGTTGTGTTTCACGCGCGCCTCTAAGAGATGTCAGCACATCGTGACGGGGTTCACGAAGACCGATGCCCACTGGGCTAGGGTTGCGGGTTAGTTAAAAACGAAACCCTGGCCCTGGCGCACAGGCAAGTGAAGAAACATGGGTGGGTTTTGTTAGTAAAAGTCTGACGTCCCCTTCCGCACCGCCCAGAGCGAGAGAAGTCATTTGATGATTTCCTATCCAAAACAAAAAAAAGGCTAAAAACGGGACGTTACTATAATAACACTGCACTGTCTCTCTGTCATCAGGATTTCAGATATTGGATCTGAGTCTCATTAAGAAAACGATAGAAGATGACCTTTTAGTTTAATCCTGTCAAATTAAGACACTCCATAGACAGTTTAGACGCGATTATAAACATGGCGACCAAAAATACGTTAATTTACGTCAGGTGCGGAGTAATTTGACAGGTCTGAACTATAATTATATCTTCTGTCCTTTTCTTAATTAAATAGAAAGGAAAATGCACTAAACTTAAATTAAATATAGTTCGTGAATCAGGGAATCAGGACCAGTATCTCACGATTCGTTATAACTTAACAGTTTATATTTTCACCTATGGTATTTTTCTGTTGTCACTATATACAGTATGTTAAGAAAACCCTGTCCGACCCGTGAAGGTGTTGTTAGGTATCGATAACTGATTCTACTAATGCATACAAATCCGGGCTAAACTTAAAAAAAATCCCCCTAAAAAAATAAATATTATTTCGCAAAAAGAGGTAACTTAATAAATGTGCGTTACCACCCTTCCGCGGGCGATGGGCGGCAGGGCACGCGGCGCGTGATCGCATCGCTATTCGCTCATAATAATACCGGTGCTGTCACTTTTTAAAAATTACCAAATTTCGGGTAAGTTGGAATTAATTCGCGGGAAAAAAAGATTATTTCAAAATTCATTTGTATTGGTACTATGATGATTACATAAAATTTTATGTTATATTTGGTCATGTGTTTACCTAACCTTTATTATCCTTATGGGTCGGACAGGGTTTTCTTAACATACTGTATAATAACAAATATTACATTGAGAAGACGCATTAAAATAAATGTGTTAACAAAAAAAGTAATATACAAAGGTATTTTTTCTTTGTACGAAACCTGAATTAAGTTTGTTCAGAATAACTAACTGAATCCATTCCGTTCATTTTTACAGCATGTTATATTTTTTCCCAAATACATTTTGAAATTGTTGTAGTGTGTTTACGGAGCGCACCACACAGCTGACAGTAGAGCACAGTAAGACAGGGCCCGCGTCGCGCCACTGCAGACGCGAGCGGGCCAGCGGTGCGTTGACCATATTTTTGTTGGGACAACCTAGTAAGATAACAAGCTCATAACTTTGTGGTTTTTCGTGATATCTTTATGAAATTTTGTACATACAGTATGTTAAGAAAACCCTGTCCGACCCATAAGGATAATAAAGGTTAGGTAAACACATGACCAAATATAATATAAATTTTTACGTAATCATCATAGTGAATTTTGAAATAATCTTTTTTTCCCGCGAATTAATTCCAACTTCCCCGAAATTTGGTAATTTTTAAAAAGTGACAACACCGGTATTATTATGAGCGAATAGCGATGCGACCACGTGCCGCGTGCCCTGCCGCCCGCCGCCCGCGGAAGGGTGGTTAACGCAGATTTATTAAGTTACCTCTTTTTGCGAAATAATATTTATTTTTTTAAGGGCATTTTTTTTTTAAGTTTAGCCCGGTTTTGTATGCATTAGTAGAATCAGTTATCGATACCTAACAACACCTTCACGGGTCAGACAAGGTTTTCTTAACATACTGTAGATTCTTTACTTAAAAATACTGGACACGTGTTTCGGGGTTCGCATAAACAAAAAACAATGGTGTTTAAGTATTAACAAATTAAAAAAAAATACGTTGCCTCACTCTAGGAATTACTCCTGTGTCGTGGGTGCGTTTACAAACATCTAAACTTACTCACACAACAGCCAGACCCGGAACAACTACTTGTAGGTCATACAAATATTTGTTCCGTGCGGGAATCGAACCCGCGACACGCGGCTCAGCAGTCGATCGCTCAGCCACTGCGCCAACCTTTATTAAAATTAAAATTATTAGTTACCAAGTCAAAAGACAAAACTACAATAAACTTCAATATTTCTAACTAAAATTGGTTAAGGTTAAAATCATCGATATATTTTTTAAACGTTGGATACTTAAGTACACTCACCCAAGTAATTGTCAGCTGAAATATTTATTGCGGGTTCGAATCTCGGGTTGGTCTTGTGATTTATAGTGACCCCCGAAGTGTCTCGGGTTTTGGACACTTTGTTTTTACAGCAAAAGAATGAATTGGTAACACAAAAAGGGATTTTTGTTATTTTTATGCTACCTTTTAGGATGCGGGTTTTCTTGGAGTGGGGTGACTGGGTATCGTGTTAGTTTTTTATGGAGTTATTGTTGGCTTATACGCATTTATTTTTTACTACACACCCCAACATTCCCCCGCATAAGTTTAGATCTCGTGCGAATATCGGATTACAAAGTATTCTATAGAACATTATTTTTTGTTTATGCGATACTCGAAACACGTGTCCAGTATTTTTAAGAAAAGAATCTATGAACAAAAAATTTCAAAAATATATCATGAAAAACTACAAAGTTATGAGCTTGTTATCCTACTTGGCTGTTCCAACAAAAATATGGTCCACGCTCCGCTCGGGCGGGTGAGCGGTGCATTTACTTGTGGCATCAGCTGTTGCGCGGGTGTGCGCTATCATAAGTTGCGTAATGCGCTCGGTAACCACACTGCAACAATTTCTAAATATATTTGGGAAAAAATATAGCATGGTGTAAAAACGTTAGGCATCGATTCAGCTGTTTATTAGAAACTGTATTCTGGTTTCGTATATAAAATAACGTTGTATATGTTAATCCTGCTTTATATATCTGTGTGTGTAATTTAATTTTTTAATTTATCTCTTCTGAGAGCAAAGGCCGTCAGTGGATTGCTTCTGCCTAACACATCCAGTATACCCCAGCTACGTTAGCCAGTTAGGTAGTCTGTCCATCTAGTTGGAGGATTTCCTAGGCAATCATTGTTAATCAAATTGGACATACCGACACACTGTCAATTTCTAAAATTCAGGGTGTTACTGAGAGTGATCTCTCTCGCTTCCGCCCGTCTGCTGAGCCATGGTCGGGAGCGAGAGTGCATGGCACGGGATCGTCTCATTTTGCGAAGGAGTAATGCAAGCAATGGAGACGACCGAGAGGGAGAAAGAGGCACAGAGTTTTCTCCCTTCCCGACGATGGCACGGTGCTCGCCGTTGCAGGGCCGGGGTCGACCATGATAATGGCTGACGGGCCGGGAGCCGCTGAGGGCTGTTCGCACGAAAAGAGACCTGTCGAACTCACGACGACGGGTCAAGGACTGCCAGGGGTACTCTACCATTGGAAGGGCCCGGTACCCCGGAAAATCAGACAGTCCGGCACAGCCCTCCGCGTCACCGAGCCGAGGATAGTCCATGAGGATTTTTTCACTTTCGGAAAAAAAAGGTGTTACTGAGAAACTCCTGACGGGAAAACCCACTATAAATTTCTACACGTTACACTACCCGTCCTGAAAATGAAATCTAGGGCCCCACGTTCAGCAGTCGCAGATGCAATTACGTCTCTAAGTCTAAAGAGGCAGTTGGCGTAAAGACAAGATAAGAGTAGGGGTTGAAAATTTCAGTTTACCAAAGCTATTACCGAATTATAATATTGCAAAATCCCCGTGTGTTACCGGACTTAGAATAGTACCATCCTATATCCTCTTGTGGGTGTCGTAAGAGGCTACTAAGGGAACTCTCACCAGGGAAGTGGGCAGCAGCGCTTCTCCTGTGGAATATCAAACTAGATTATGGCAAACTACCCAAAGCCTTGGGAGAGACCTTTGTCCAGCAGTGGACCCTTATAGGTAGAAGAAGAACAATATAGCAAAATTGCAGCATTACAGTGACGTAGTATGACAATTGAATAGAAATAGTATTTCATTTAGTCTGTTTATGGAAGTCACGTGGTTTTTAGGGTTCTGTACCTAAAAGGTAAAACGGAACCCTATTCATGTGGCTTCGCTGTCCGTCTGTCAGTCAGTCCGTCCGTCCGTCCGTCTGTTACCAGGCTGTATTTCATGAACCGTAAAAGCTAGACAGTTGATCTAGGCGCCCCAGTACAGCGCGCACATCTACCGCGCATTTGTCACGGCTTATCCAACAAATAGGGTCGGCTTATACCACAAGTAAATCAATCTCTTACCACTCCACAACAAATCTAAGGCACTTACCTTAGGACCCAGTGTGTTCTATCGTGGAATGAAGTCCCGGCGAATCGACGCGCGCGCGTCGACTTACAATGACGTCCGAGGTCTTCCAATACACTGACTGTCCCATACCAGTCGACACACCAAAGTTCCCTTAATAGGGCACCAAAGCTCACCAGCGTATGAAACCGTTATTTAGCAGCGTCAATCACGCCCGACAAACAATCGTTCAATGAAACCACGTTTCCGATTCAAATTCCACTCAATTTACAGGCGGCACTGCTACGTTTTATAATTCAAGTAAATACTTCAAAACACGGGCAACAATCGCGACAAACTATCCTAACCGCGGCCGGTGGTATTTACTTCCCGGAAATCACTCGTCCGAAACACGCCACGCGTGCGAGGATTTCGTCAAGAGGTTCAAGCAACGGACCGCTGCCGACCCAGTCCCAAAACGTTGTGTCATGATGGCCGCGCGTCACTATAGACAATACTAAATTACGCTCATCCCTACCGGTCGCGCCGTCGATCAAACTCGACTAACTAACAATCGGACTCGACCGATAAACTAGCGCAAACAGTTGAAATTTTCTCTCCCATACCACAAACGATTTTTTGCCGTTTTTTTAAAGATAGTACGGAACCCTTCGTACGAGAGTCTGACTCGCACTTGGCCGGTTTTTGTATACCTTTAGTTGGCAATCTAAACCGATAGAGTATAGGATCATAAGCCCAACAGAATATTACGAATCGTAAAATAAACCAGCTATAATAAAGCATTTGCGTTTTCAATTTGATGCCTGATTTACGAAGAACGTTTGGTAGTGAACGAATGTCACAGCATTCAAAAAACCGACCAGTAATAATTAATATGATACGAACTAGTAGCTCGTTCCATGTTCCCCGCAATATGTACCTGTTTATTACACCTATACTTGTTTTCACAATTTCGAAGCTTACTGCTAATCCATTGCTCTTTACGTTCGAAAAACGTGTCTGCTCAGTAACGTAAATAACGCAATGAATGTTGTTGAACTGTCAAAATGAAACACATTGCTACTGATATAAGGTGTAACGCAATTACCCTGCTAATTGCCATTCAATTGTTTTGTTTTTTATTAATTATAAAATAGCGCTTGACTGCAATCCGGCCTGATGGTAAGCAGTGATGCAATCGTTGATGGTAAAGCGCGCTAGTTTATTAAACCCATTCACTTAAAAATCTTAGTGAATAGGAAGGAAGACGGCAGTTGAGCGAAGTGGTGCAATGCTAAACCCAACAACACGACCAACGATGCTGCGCCAGAGGGAGATTGATGTGGAGACCCTCCACGACCAAACTCCCGACACAACAACACTTGGCGCACCGTACCCGGCACACATCGCAACACAACTGCTTAGACCCGTCCTCCGTACGGCTTCACAAGACATCATGCCGGAACACAACGAATCGCTTGGCGACAAGACTTTGTCTGGTGGGTGGTAACTTGTGCCGGCAGCCGATGTGGCCTACCACCGAGTTAAAATTGATCAATCAATTAAGACGTCTATTGAACTTGTGCTGCGCATAACACTCTCTCTTCCTCTTTGTGGGTCCAATCTATCCCAGCCCAGTGAGTCCGAATCGCACTTGGGCGGCATTTTTATATAGGATGTTTGGTGCATCGTCTGCCAAATTGAATTGGTCGACTGAAGGGATCATCTGTTAGTCGTTTAGACCCCTTAACACCCTCATGTCTTGTGGATTTTTTTATTGTTGTACTAAAATAAAAAACCAAGTTTTACATTCAAATTAAAAAAAATATATGGCGTGACTCTGAATTTTAATTTTATTTCGATGTGTGTACCTACAAATACAATACAAAATACAAATATTTATTGGGACAAAAAACACATTTTCCAATTTTAGTACATCCCTGTCCCCTAAACTAGGCTAGGCCTGTATCTTAAGGGGCAGTGTCCGGTTATAGCGTATGCTATATACAGAGTGTATTTAACATCGTAACGCAAACTTCGCGAAAAGGCTACACCGCATGCTTCTAATATAATTATGATAGTCATTTATGTTGTTAATGAACGGTTACAGAATTCACAGTGTTTAAAAAAAAGTGTCGGCTCGCTCTTTGAACGTTGCAAGCGTGCCGCCATGCGGGTTTGTAGGTATGATGTTGATCCTAGATGTGAACTCTATTAACTCAGCTGATAAGATAGTTTTTCGAGTTTTGTTTTCATTGCGCTTTTTTGTGTAAATAGCGAATTAATTAATTTTTACTTTAAAATCTTATTGGGTTATAAAAGTATGGCAAGTATGAATGTTCTAAAGTGAAATAAACTACACATTTTTTTTTATCATGAAAAAGCCGACTAGATATTCCACCACTGGCGGGTTCAGAATCTTGTACAGGATCCATGGTACTCGTTTGTGCGTCGATGTCAGATACACCCTTTATTATAATGCAATTTCGGCAGATGTGCCAGTGGACTAGCAAGTTCTTGAATTTAGACCTTGTGTCAAACTTTAAAAATATGAGAGTGAGACGGTGAAGAGTGAAATTGTATGTAGGTAGTAAGAGTATGACGTATTTGATTATTATGTTTAGGAAGTATGTATGGTGTAGTGAATTATGGTGGAGTGAGTGTATATTTGTACGTATTCGGACGAAACTGTCGGTTTCCTTATTTATTTTTATTTTTTATACGGACAAATCACACAGATTGAGCTAGCCACAAAGTAAGTTCGAGACTTGTGTTATGGAATACTAACTCAACGATACTATATTTATAATAGATACATATATAGATAAACATCGAAGACCCAGGCCAATCAGGAAAAGATCGTTTTCCATCATGACCTGATGCGGTTATGCGGGTGTGCGGTTATTGTCAAGATTGGAGGGTATATCTACACTTCAATGAAATGGAGCCCTTTTTTATTTATTTATATATTCTTTATTGTACACCAATCAAACATCGAGCAAAAACATTCAACACAAAAAAGACATACAATGGGCGGCCTTATCGCTAATGCGATCTCTTCCAGGCAATCAAAGAAGGGACAGATTCTCCTGAACCACAAATGGGACTGTCGTTGGTACAAATATTATTACTACAATATACTAAGGTAGATAGACCCACCAGACAAAGCCTTGCCGCCAAGCGATTTGTCGTGTTCCGGCATGATGTCTGGTGAAGCCTTACGGAGGACGGGTCTGAGCAGTTGTGTTGCGAAGTGTGCCGGGTACGATGCGCCTAATGTTGTTGTGTTGGGAGTTTGGTCAGAAAGAAGTCACCCTTACCATCACACTAAGATGGTGAAGATCCTGTCGCTCCACCATCGCTGACGTCCACATATATTTGAAAAATAATTCACATGTCAGTTGATTCTATGATATGGTCTCATGCATTCAATAAATACTTTTTCCTTCTTCCTTTCATTCATATTCTAGAGTCATAGAAGGTCGTAAAAACACCTTCTATTAATAAAACACCATGAATTCTCTTTTATGGCGCTTTTATTTGAATATACTCATTCCCATGGACGAAACAGAACACATTCTAAAATAGCCTTATTTTCCAAAACAACAGGGTCCAAGTTTCTCCTTCAGTTTGGCAAAGCCATTTTAAAGATTAAAAAGCGATTCCAGAAGTCTATTAGGACGCAATATTTGTCCAGAAGCGACAAATAGCAGGTTAGATGTCACTCGTAAGATTTATTTAATGACTCTGAAAACAGTTGGGATATTTGTGCGCCAATGACTTTTTAGTTTTTAGTTATTTTTAGGTTCCACAAACAGTTGTGGGCTAAAACTGTAGGAATTCCTGTATTTTAAAGGATGTTAGAGCTTTAGCCTTTAGAGCTTTTATATATTTTTAAACGTTTACAAACACTTTGTAGCAGTACCTACAAACGCAAAAAAAATGTTTATACTAATTACCTAATAGGCTCGATAATATGAATAAAGTACAACCACAAAGTAAATCACTTTATATAGGAAAGAAATATGTTTCAGAGTGTATGGGTTTTCTCGTATTCTTTTTTAATTAACGAATTGAATGTTTTTTTTTTTGGGACAAAACCCGCCACACTTTTCCCACCCACTGCAACTCCTGAAAGCCAGAATCAACAGTGGAGACCGCCAGAAAAACGCCGAGCAATGAAGCTCGACGAGTCCCGGAGAAACGATTCAACTGTCTTGGGTCCCGCAACGAAATTACAACGAAAGTACATCGAGGGACTGGAACAATTTGAAAACAAACAACAAACAAACAACCATTTCCCCTAGCCTGACTGGCTGGGTAAAAGACTTCCTGACTGAACGGTCCCTCCGAGTTGTTGTCGACGGATGCTCATCTGAGCCCATGTCGACTAATGCCGGTGTTCCTCAGGGGTCTGTTCTCTCTGCAGCTCTGTTTTTGCTGCATATTAACGATCTGCTGATGCCCGGTATCTATGGGTATGCAGATGACAGCACAGTTGTGGAGATATACCTGCCGGATGCTCGGGCTAGTAGGGAATCAATCCGGTCCGAAAGAGAGGCCATGGTAGAGCGAACGAGTGTTGCACTTCAGGCAGTCTCCGAATGGGGCAATGCCAATCTTGTAGCATTCAATGCCGCCAAAACGCAGGCGTGTCTCTTCACCGCCAAAAGGAGCCCGTTCACCTTGGCTCCTACTTTTCGGAATGTATCCTTGGAGTGTACCGACCGCCTTCAGCTTTTGGGTGTTGAGATTTCCTCGAACCTAAACTTTGGGCGGTTCATTGAGTCCAAGGCCAAGGTGGCTGCCAGAAAACTTGGTGTAATCGCAAAGGTCCGGCAGTACTTCACACCAGGGCAGCTTCTAATGTTGTACAAAGCACAGGTCCGTTCGTGTGTGGAGTACTGCAGCCACATTTGGGCTGGTGCTGCTAAGTGTCACCTGGCCACTTTGGATTCAGTGGAGAGGCGTGCGAAGAGGCTGATTGGTGACCCTGATTTAACTCGAGTTGGTCTCCAAAGCCTAGAGCACAGGCGTAGAGTAGCCAGCCTTTCGGTGTTCTATAGGATACATTCTGGGGAGTGTGCGAGGGAATTGCACGATTTAATTCCCCCATCTCCGTTCCACCATCGGACGACCCGTCGTACGGCGAGTTTCCACCCTTATGTTGTTAACACCTCAACGATCCGGACGAAGCGTTTCGCCTCGTCCTTTATACCGCGTACATCGAGGGACTGGAACAATCTGCCGGCGGCGGTGTTTCCGTCGGACTACAATTTGAGTGTCTTCAAGGCTAGAGTGAATAGGCTCTTAATAAACTAGTGCGCTTTACCATCAACGATTGCGTCACTGCTTACCATCAGGCGGGATTGCGGTCAAGCGCTGGTTTATATTTTAATAAAAAAAAAAAAAAAAAAAAAAAAAATTTGCCGGCGTCGGTGTTTCCGTCAAATTACAATTTGAGTGTCTTCAAGGCTAGAGTGAATAGGCTCTTAATAAACTAGCGCGCTTTACCATCAACGATCGCATCACTGCTTACCATCAGGCGGGATTGCGGTCAAGCGCTGGTTTATAATTTATAAAAAAAAAAAAAAAAAAAAAGAATAGCGGAGGAGTAAGAAAAAAGATATTTTGTCCACTTCATAATGTACGACTTCACGTCTGTGTTTTCAAATTGAATGTTGTTGATTGACACCACTACAATCTGGACGAAGCGCTTCGCCTCACCTTTTATACCGCTTACATTGAAGGATTCGAACAATTTACTTACGGCAGTCTTCCCGTCTGTTTACAATATAAGTGACTTGACGCCTTACCATCAACGATTGCATCACTGTTAACCATCAGGCGGAATCTCGGTCAAGCAGTAAGTAGCACACACAGTATTTGGCAACTCCGCGGTGATCCACGCTCGGGTTTTGCCAGAGTGAAATGGAACACATACTCTGGGCCTCAAACTTGTGGGCCGGACTCAACAATCCGTTCCATCACTAAAATAACTCATGTAAGCTGCCACGCTTAGATGGAGTTGGGATGGACACATCTGCCGCTTGTCAAACGATCGATGAACCAAACTTTCTACCCAGTGTGTCACGCTTAATGGCAAACAACATCGCGGCAGGCCCGGTCCGAGATGGTCTTAAATAAAGACTAGACTTTGGCAGCTCTGGACAGACAGGGGTGGAAGGAAAGGTTAATAAATAATAAAAAATGTGTGTTTATCATATTCAAAATGTATTACACTGTAATACATGACTATGTAACTGTGTATCTTGTGGGTACATGTTGTTTTTTGGTTGAGGAAGACACTCCGCTCGTGATACAGTGATATACTACATAGAAAGAGGGGACAAGCCAAATCAGTTGGAAGACAATCAGAACAATTTCACAATGTACGACTTCACATCTGTATTTTCAAATATTTTTTTATACTTTGTATGGTTGTCTTTTAATATTGAATAAAGTTTTAATATTATTGTTATTGAATATTTTATGGTTGTGCTATCTAAATAAAACAGATTGTAGTCAAGGGTTAATAATCAGGGAGTAAAAAAGAAATTAAACAAAAAATCGAATTCCAATAAATTTAACTGCAGCAACAGTATTCTAAGCACAAACTTACAACCCTAAGGCATTATACATTCCGCCTGACGCGGGTCCTCACCGGACACGGTTGTTTCGGAAGGTTCCTGTTCCGCATAAGGAAACGCCAGGTTGTCACCACTACGTAGATTGCCCTGAGGACACGGTGGAGTATACGTGGAGGTCTGCCCGGCTTGGGTAGAGCACTAAAGGAGGAGGTGGAGCCAGTGAGGGCGCTCACACCTAGTCATCGCAGGAGACGCAGTGGGTAGGACATAACATCGAACTCCCGGCCACCGCAGGCATGGGCCCAGGCCCGGGTCGACGACGCGTTGTATTTCACAGGCGCCTCAAAGAGCTGTCAGCAATTCGTGACGGGTTCCACGAAGACCATTGCCTCCTGGGCCAGGGTTGCGGGTTGATTGAAAAAGAAACCGTGGCCCCGGCACACAGGCAAGGGAAGAAACACTGGTGGGTTTTAGTCAGAAAAAGTCTGCCACCCCCTTATGCACCGCGCAGAGTAGGAGAGGTCATTTGAGATTTTCCATCCACGACAAAAAAGGTGTTATACATGCATTTATATCACATACAGTAAGTATTTTGTAATGACATCTTATTTTGAAAACAAAATTAAATTGTGTTTTGTTACAAAGTAGACTTTCCCTGTGATTATGATAACAGTGCTTACAACTTGTAAATGTTCAAAGTTAAATTAACCACGAAATAATTTGATGGCTGAAAAGGTTCGCCGGCTGAAACTCTTTCGACTTTGTACCAGCTACGATTTTAATACGAGAACAGATATTTTTAGAAACACTTTAGAATTTAGGACAAATATTTTTTAAAACAGTTTTTTTTGACGACACGGTTGACGCAGTGCTGAGTAATAGGCTGCTGTGTTGCGTGTCACGGGTTCGATTCCGGCACGGGACAAATATCTGGCTGTTTGTGTATGTAAGTTTAAATGTTTCTGTTAGTATGGGCAGCAATGGATGTTTTAATTTTATGAACTGTCAAATAACATTTGTGTGTCTTTGACCCGGGTTATGACATTAGGAAAACATTGTTTTAATTTTGTAATTTTTGAGTACAAGGATTTTCAGTTAATTATATATTTTTTTCTTTATTATGTGTATTGTTGTATTATTATTGTAATCTGCGTTCTGTTTGTGCGGAATAAATAACTTCTTTTTCTTTCTTCTTTATTTCTAAATAAATTAACACGTTTTTATTTCAATAGGTTTTTAGTATTTTTTGTTGTATTTTTGTAAGTTTTCCCTGTTAGCTTCCTAATTCGTTGGAACGTATAATTCAGGATGCAAGTTCGATTCCAGATCAGGCAAGTACCAATGTAACTTTTCTAAGTTATATGTGCTTTCTAAGTATATCTTGGATACCAGTGACTGATTAAAGAGTGAAGGAAAATATCTTGAGGAAGACTTTAAGTCTGAAATCGCCAACCCGCATTGAACAAGTGTGGTGATTGGTGAAGACCTGTGCCTAGCAATGGGAAGATAAAAGGTTGATGATGATGATTGATGGTATTGTTGAATTTTGGTTAATGTTATTATTATTAGGTATATTTTTATTTGTATCCCGACTGATGGTAAGCAGTGATGCAATCGGCGTTGGCAAAGCTCACGTTGTTAAAGAATTAAACGAAAAAGACTTCCTACTAATAGATTTTTTTTAAATTATAATTTATTTATATGTAAATCGTTAGAACACAAGATCAGAGACAAATTTGCTAAAATACTAATGCGACATATTGGCTAAATATGAGTTTATGGAACAATAACCTTATCTCCTACAAAATAAATTTCAGTTTACGCTACACACACACAACTTAAAACAATTTTTCACTTTTTCAATAGTTATTCACTCTGAAAACAACTTGATTGCCATTAAAATAAAGTTGATATTTATTTAACTTAAAATAATCATCAATTTAAAACAAATACAATTTGAATATATCTTGCTATTTATAGGATCTACTGTGTGGTACCGGGCTGGATAGGAAATCATCAAATGACTTCTCCCGCTTCGGGCGGAGCGGAAGGGCGCGTCAGACTTAACTGGCCGTGCGGTATCCCCGGATCAGCCGAACGGCCATGACCTGGCCGCTTCCTTAGCGACCGTGCCCATACCAGTGCCCCGTAAAAGACCATGGACCGCACGGCCCTGGCGTAGAGCCTCCGGCAGGAGGCGTTTGGTCCCCCTAGATTGGGGAGGAGCCGCCTCAGGGCAGCCCCGGCCCGTTCCAGTCTGGGTGCCAAACGTCGGAAGTGCTCCTCGAAGTTCCACCGGCTGTCGAGGACGAGTCCCAGGTACTTAATTGTCGACCCGACGTCGATTTGAACCCTCTCCTACCGTTATGTGGGAACCTGAAGGTGGTGCATTTCGAGGACCATGAAAGAACATGGCCTCGGACTTCTGCAGGGCCACCTCGAGTATGCAATGAAAGCCTTGTGGGAGACCTTTATCCAGCAGTGGATGTCTATAGATTGAAGTAGAAGAAGTTTCTATAGGATATAAACAAATCTATAAATATAGATGTAGGTACGTACCTTAAATTCACAGTCATCCCTTCTAGGAATACACATGGTGTAATGTTATAATTATGTACTGTTATTTTATAATTTGACACATAAGCGAAAGCTCCATTTCAGTCACAACCCACATCAACGGTGAATATTTTAAAGCCACACTCAGTTAGGTATTTAGTTCAAAGGGACAGACTTCTTTGTAATGTCACAGTGTACTAGACGACGGATCGAAACGTCTGTCGGTTCACCAGTACAACAAAGTTGTGGGAATACATTTTCTTTTGATGTCACTTGTAGTATGTGCTTTAACCATATTACATATGTGGAGGTAAAGCATATTTTGCTCGCTGGTAGGCCATAACATCGGCAGCCGGCAGAATCCACCAGACAAAGTCTAGTGAAGCCGTACGGAGGACGGGTCTGAGCAGTTATGTTGCGATGTGTGTCGGGTACAATGCGCCAAATGTTTTTGTGTTGGGATTTTGGTTGTGGAGGGTCTCCAGATCAAACACCCTCTGGCACAGCATCGTTGGTCGTGTTGTTGAGTTTAACATTGCATCACCTTTTTTTTTCCGGGTTGGAAAATCCTCATAGATGTCCGCCGCCTTGGGGCGGGCGAAGGGGTCTGTCAGACTCGTATTGACTAAAAACCACCCCGGTCTGCCTACACCGAGGGTTGCGAGAACGAACACTGCTTCCACAACCCCCTATTGGTGCTGGCCCGCCACTGTGGGCCCCCCTCGGGTCAAGGGGGGGAGTGAGATGTATAACTTCCCACGTGACGTCTAAGAGTGGCGCGCGTGGAACACTTCGCGCCGCCACCTCGGGTCCTGACGGTTGGGGGCGACAGATGTCCCCGAGCCTATCGCCCCTGGACTGATTCACGACTGATTCTAAAGTAAAACTTCATATCCATGATGATTAAGTTGATTTTCAAAGTTCAAGATAACTCTTAAAATATTTGAAATTGTAGCGGAAATTGAACTTTATTATTAGTGTATTTTAAGAGTATTTTTTCAATATTTATATTTTTGGCGAATATTTCGCACAATTATATTAGATATTCCTCCCTATAAATAGTTCCTACACTTCTTATGTAAGTAAGATACATAATATACTTGAGAAGGTTGGCCACCGCAAGGTTGTTACCCGAGTAGACAGTGTCGGGTGATGGTATGAAATACTATGTAGTTCTTGCGGTAGAAGACCATTAAAGGTCAGGTGCTTTGTGGCTTCACTACTCTGAGACCGTTATAGGAGTCATTTATACCCTCCACTTAGGGTCGTCAATATCTTGTGTCAGTTTAATTATAAAAAAAAGAAAGAAAAATCTTTTATTTAGCACATACTAAAACACAGTATACTAGATAAATATAACAAATAATCATCATTTCAGCCGAAATACGTTCACTGCTGGAGACAGGCCTCCCCCAAGGATCCCCACGACGACGGCCAGCACTGAGCATCTCGCATCCAGCGGTTTCCCCGCGACCTTCACCAGGTCGTCGGTCCATCTTGTAAAAATATATCGCATAGCAACAAATAAAAATCTAATAGAAAGTTTAAAGATCGATGTGATAAAATAGCAGGAAAATGTGCCAAAGTATGAAATTTTATCATATTTGGCAAAAGGCTCCATCAATCCACATATATTAATAAATATACTCAGTATCAGAAAAGTAACACTATTGCATAGAATAAATTTTATTAAAACTGAATATGCTTAAAAAACCTCAGTTTCCTAACTCACAGGTTTAGTAAAAGCATACAAATTCTTCATCAGATTTGCCTATTCGAGTCATTATGGGTTAGGCGGGACACGATCGTATCTAAATCAACGAATCTCTTCTTCTCGTCAGTAGGTAGTTAGGTATTTAAATCTGAAATTATTTAAATATATTTTCGCTGTTCTTAAATCATGCCACACCTACTTAACTATCAAATTCTCGCCCTGCGTATGTTTCCTCAAAAGCCAGGAGCGACGGAAACCTCATAAAATCTATTTAAAGACAATCCTAGTTCACAGGCCTCCTCTCCCTGAGAGGGAGTTGGCTGCAATCTAACTCGTAAGTCCAGGATCTGTCCTGGACTTACGTGGTAGATTGCAGATATTTAACATCTAATAATCTGTTATTAGATGTTAAATATCTACGGATTGTTGGTTCTAAGCCATGCCGGTTTCCTTACGATGCCGTTTTGAGTAGTGTGTAGCAGTAGTGATGTAATTCATACGATGTAAAATGTCTGCTTGGGTTTAACAATCAGCGAAATATTTCAAAAAAGCCAATTATAAGCAATTTTGAGTTGTCAAGAAGTCAGTAGTAGCACAGAGTTCACCGATCTCTATTGATGACGCTCGTTTACGAACATGACGAATGGATAAACACTATTCAGCTCAACCTTTTTGAAGAGAAATAAATAATCCAGGATACTAGTTATCATCAGCGAGATATTAGAGTTCAAAGGCAAAATAGTCCTAAATAGTATTACTAAGTTATATCACGGCATACATACATAGATCTAACAGTGAACAGAAATACATTCACACGTCCATCTGCTTTAATCTCCCCTCCAGATTAAAAGTTCTGCATGGGAAATATCAAAACGGACACATTCCAGACACGCCAAAGCTCTGCACAAACATCATTTTGAGACTAAATTCCGTGTGCACATGTCTAAATGTACTGACATTTACATAGCGATGTGTTTGACAAGTTTATAACTCTGACACATTTTAACAAAGGATGGTGAGCGAGCTTAAACATAACATTAAAACCGTATTTCATTCTACGAATTGCAGATATGTTTATGTACACACACATTTTGTAATGAAACCAAGCAGGTGGGATAGACATTTGGTAACAGGTAACTTGTGTTTTTCCAGTTTTTTCTCGCGGAAATTACACGACTTAATTCATTATCCAATGACCCGTCTTACGGCAAGTATCCACCCTAACGTTGTCTACTCTGCTATGATTCGGACTAAGCGTTTCGCCTCGTCTTTTATACTACGTACATACATCGAAGGACTGGAACAATTTTCCTGAGGCGGCCTTTCCGTTTATTAGAATTTAAGTGTCTTTAAGGCTAGAGTGAATAGGCGCGTAATAAACAAATGCGCATTACCAACAACGATCTTATCATCATCGCCTTACATCGTCATGGTCTTAGAGCCTGTAAACGACAAACAGTTAAGTTAGTGGTGTAGCTATAGTACAACAAAATCTCGTCAAATAACTAGTAAACTTCGATTGTGTGGAAGTGATCCTATAGACACCAACTGGTCACGAATCTACACAAACGGGTGATAATAGCATGATTTTTTTCAAGAATTTAGATTTGGAAATTGACAATTTCTAATGCACATCACACAAAGGGCGATGGAAAGAGCTATGCTCGGAGTTTCTCTGCGCGATCGATTCAGAAATGAGGAGGTCCGCAGAAGAACCAAAGTCACCGACATAGCTCTTCGAGTAGCTAAAATTAAGTGGCAGTGGGCGGGCAAATTGCTCCTAAAACCGATGGTCGACGAGGCAGTAAGCTTCTGGAGTGGCGGCCACGTACCGAAAGACGCAGCGTCGGGAGGCCGCCAACAAGGTGGACCGATGACCTGGTGAAGGTCGCGGGAAATCACTGGATGCGGAAGGCGCAGGATCGGTCATCGTGGAAAGCCTTGGGGGGAGGGCTTTGTCCAGCAGTGGACCTGTACAGGCTGAAGGAGCAGAATGATTGTGTAACAGCAAGCGAGCAGATGCAAGCTTAAATATTATGCTGTGTTTTTTGTTAACTTTATATCAAGCCCGTATATCACACGAAATATAGTGCAAGGTGTAAATCCAACGATTCCTCGTATCCGAGTCAGGTTTCATAAAACCCCTCGTCATGCATATTCAAGTTGAAACTTATTTCGTATGGATGCAATCAGTCAGAAATAGGTTACTGTAAGTGATCGCCCAGAAAAATGTAATATCCAGTTACTAGGTTACTTCCACTTGACTGTTTTCTCAAACGAGGGTTTATATTTTTATTCAGCAGGGTAATTACGTAACACTAACCCCCTTATTAATAAACGGTGCTTAAAGTTAACTAGTGATTAGCGATTTTTAACCATACATTTTTGTCATCATCGTTAATGAATAAAACTCTTAAACACTGTGGTGTTTATTCATAAAGGATGATTTGACTTAAGTGACGTTAAAAGGTCAAAAATGTATGGTTAAAGAATCGCTAATCATTTGTTAACTTTAAGCAGCGTTTATGAATAATGGAAAATATTAGTAGTAATAAGGTACATTTTGACATTCAATACTATCCATTGCGTTATTGACATTGTTGAGCAAACACATTTATCGAACATATGGAGCAATAGATTTGCCATATGCTTTTTTTTAATTTTCGATGTTTATTTTGATCTTAATTATGGTTGATGTTGTTCATGTACGTATTTAGTTTATTTTATATATGTTACCGAATATGTTTTATTTTATTATTATTATTTTGCTTTTTTAATTTTGTTTGCTTAGTTGTACTTTTATACATGCTGTGGTCACCTGTAAGTAATGGAGTACACCTTCGTGATAATATTGTATTCCATTTTTACTTTTTTTCATGATTTGTGTATATCCTTTATTGGAGATCCTAAATAAATAAATAAAAAGATTTCAATTGATAGTGACAGTGCGCTACGCAATTAGAGTGCAATTTGTTTTGATTATTACATCTCCTTGATTACTGGGTATAAAGATTGTTTTTGTAAAGTGTCAAGCCGATGCTATATAACAAGGGAATAATTTACCTATTTCATCATCATCATCATCAACAACCTTTTTATCATCCCACTCCTGGACACAGGTCTCCTCTCGTACAGAGAAGGATTGAGCGTAATCACCACGCTTGCTCAATGCGGATTGGCGATTTCAGACTTATAAAGTCCAGGTTTCCTCAATATGTTTTCCATCACCTTCAGTCATTGGTGTCCAAGATATAATTAGAAAGTACATATAACCCAATAATATGTTCAGCGATTTTTGGTACCTTTCGAGATGGAGATTTTGCTCAGTATCGAACAAAATGAAATTTTCAAGTCTGAAATTAAAATTTCAATACCAACTTTTATTATATATCATACTTTTTTTTTCAATTCACCCAAAGATAATTATTATGAAACCTACTGATATACTAAAACTGTATAGAATAACGATTCAAATAAAGAAAAAGGTATATTTTTTTATTATATTAAAAATATTACCTTTTTTAATTTCCTTTTGTAAAAAATTAAAGCTGCTTTTGTGATTCAAAATATAATTATTAGGCCTAGTGAAACTGTAGTTAATAACGATTCAAATACCAAAAAAGAAACCAATATTTTTTTTATCTGCCTTAGGTTAAAAATTCTCGAAGAAAAAATTAATATATCAAATACTACCAATAATCACTGAATATTCATGGGAGTTCAATAGATAGATAATGTATTCCCCTATCACCTGGCATCGGCTTGACAATTTACAAGAAACATCCTGTATATATGCTTCTTAAGAGGGAATTCTAACGGTGCTTTCTCTATACAAACGTATTCCGCTGTTTTCTTCGTGGATAATGTTTTTAAATCATTTTTTTTTTTCTAAAATTTTACACCGTCATTATACGAACCCCTATCATTTAATATTTACCGAAACTTAATTAATAAAGAAATACGATACTTTAAAATCGCGAAAAAGAACCCATTTTTACCGTGATGTTCAGATGACTGTTAGACAAACGTGATAAGATTTTCACAAAAAAGAAAATAAAAGAAGCATAGGTATACTTTTCCTGTAAATTTTGATATAAAAATAATTGAAATATGTCGTGTTTGAAAAATAAAATGTTTTTTTAGGTAAAATAGTCCATAACATCGGCCGCCGGTACAAGTTACCACCCACCTGACAAAGCCTTGTCGCCAAGTGATTTGTCGTGTTCCGACATGATGTGGCATGATGTCTGGTGAAGTCGGATGGAGGACGAGTCTGAGCAGTTGTGTTGCGATGTGTGCCGGGTACGATACGCCAAAATTTTGTTGTGTTGGGAGTTTGGTCGTGGAGGGTCTTCAGATCAATCTCCCTTTGGCGCAGCATCGTTGGTCGTGTTGTTGGGCTTAACATTGCATCACCTCGCTCAACAGCAGTCTTCCTTCCTATTCGCTCAGTTTTTCTCAGTGAATAGGCTTTTAACAAACTAGCGCGCTTTACCATCAACGATCGCATCACTGCTTACTATCAGGCGGGATTGCGGTCAAGCGCTAGCTTATAATTATTAAAAAAATAATCAGCCTGAGCTGCAACGGTCCTTTTTGCACTTTACCGGGAGAGGTTGGAAGCAGCGTGACTGCAATAGTTTCTTCAAATAAGTACCTATTTTCCAAATTCCTCGGCACTAGAGTCCCCTCTTAAGCAAAGTTTGCGATGTTGGATGGACGGAGGTTTGCTACTTTTTCACACAAAAGCGGATTTGAATGAAGTTTGGCACATAGATTAGAACCAGAGTTAACATGTAGAAAACTATCAATCACAATATTCCAACA
Source organism: Sesamia inferens (assembly GCA_037179545.1). Taxonomy (NCBI): domain Eukaryota; kingdom Metazoa; phylum Arthropoda; class Insecta; order Lepidoptera; family Noctuidae; genus Sesamia; species Sesamia inferens. The sequence goes on along the minus strand of CM073935.1, from coordinate 4,313,998 downwards.
GGATAGTAACTTATATGGATGCAACCATGGAACGGATGACCTGGAAAAAAGTACTGGAAGAATAATTAATGAAACAACCATCGCCAACCTAATGGCTAATAAGCACTCCAGGCCGTATCTGGAGCAGTTTTGCCTCAAGGTCGCTAGAACTAGCATTGAAAGAAACCGGACAAGGTGAGCGGCACAACCAGTGCTGCCGTCGGCAAGGATTGAATGTAACTGGCATTAGCTGTAGAACGTAGTGATAGTTTAAATATGTAGAGGAATAAGTATAGAAAGTAAGGACAATACGATAAAAAAAAAATGACAAATATAAGAACAACCCTAAAAAAAATGGACAAGCCGCAAAAAAAGGCAAAGCAGTAAAAAGAAAAAGGCAGCTAAAATAAATGGCAAAAAAGAATTCTTGCAAAGCAAGAAGAGAAAGGACGAATATATTAAAAAAAAAAAAACATGGAACGGAAGTATGCAATTATTTTTAGTTTAATTTTCCCCTTACACAGAATGCCTACAATATAAACCTGTGTTTAATAACTCTTTTTGCTCTGTTCACATTAATAATTTTTAAATGGAGAAATTTTATATCCTCGATTCATTTTTATTGTCAATTGATACCAGAGTGCACTTCATTTCATTTCATTGTAATCAATACAATGATTCGGAAAATTGAATCGTTACAATTGCGTTGAGTGCTAGCTACAATAGATTCACTACGAGAACCGGGACTCTGGCTTCAATAATGTCGATTGTCTCTCGAAATGCTCACTGAAATGAGAGGATGTTCAAATGTTTTAAAATTATATCGATTTGAGAAAAATAACATAAACGTTTTAATATTTTTGTCTAGTGCCCATTTTAGGAAAGAAACTAAGTTTTCTCTTTTAATATATTTATTTAACACTTGATATTTAATGACTTTTTCTGAAGTTTTGAGATCAATTTAAATATTTGATTGTTTTATAAAATTATGTTGTAATATTTAATTTACAATTTTTTATACTCTTATAGTCCTCGGGTCAAAATTGACCATACGTATTAAAAGATTGTAGTTCCTCTGAATTATGTGTTTACGAACAGAACTCTTATCTGTCACTTTTGTTATTGAATTACCCTTCATTTTGTAGTTATACTGCTGAAGCAGTATAATAGTTTTGAGTAAACAGAACGTAATTGAGAGCTTTTTGAACGAAGTATCCGATGAAGAAGGACCGTGTTCAGAGTTGGGGGATCATGTGGAGAATGCTGCTTCTTCAAGCTAGTTTTAGTGAGATTGTAAGTACATTTGATCCTTCTGAAAGAATGACATCAAATAATGGCCAAATAACTTATTCCAAAAAACCGCTTGGAAGCAGTCAAGGAAGAGCCGCTAAGGAAAATATCATCAGCACGATGCCAGGATTGACTACATTCTAGATTCAGGATTCTTCTTCAAGAGTCACAGAAGAAGAAAGATCAAGTTTTGAATTATGTTTTAGGCCTACATTGATACACACTATTTTGTATTACACAAATATCCTCAATATTTGAAGACATGTATTTGATAAAGAATGGACTGACATTGATAATACGGATTTATTTGCATTCATAGGTTTACTCCTGTCAGCTGGTGTTTTTCGATCAAATAACGAAAGTAAGTACTGAAAGTTTGTCAACTGGAGCAACTATGTCACAAAAATCATTCAACAAAATATCAAGAGTTATAAGGTTTGATAATAGATCGGAATATTTTGCTCAATTCGTAAGCTGTGGAATCAGTGGATTGAGGTATTACCGAAGATTTATAATCCTTCCGAAAATGTGAGAGTAGACGAACAAATAGTCGCATCCAGGGGAAAGTGCCCATTCCGACAATATATGCCATTAAAACTGGCAAAACATGGCATACAGTTTTGGGTGCTATGTGATTCTGCAACAAGTTATGTTTGGAATATTTAACCCGGAAAACTTTTCCTCGAGCACCATTTTCACTGGAAATTGCAAAAAATATACGCGATTCAACGCAAGACGATCCACAGTCATCATCTTCAGTCCAGTCTGAAAACAATACAGGGAAAACAACGACCAAGAGAAGTAGATGCCAATTATGTCCAAAAACAGATAATAAAACGGGATTAGTTTGCCTTACGTGCAAAAAGTTTATATGTAAAAAATACTCTAAAACTATTACTCTATGTACTAAATGTGATAAGTAATAATTACTTTATGTTTTGGATATAATAATAGGATTATGTTATTATTTCACAAAATTTGTTCTATGTTCATTACTTGATATTAATAAAAACTTAGTAAAACTAATAGTTTTTTTTATTAATAAGTTATTCATATTAAATTATAAACATCAATGACATTTACTATGCAATTATTGAGTGTAAATTAAGGCAACATGGCACTGGGTCAAATAAGACCCAAAGCCCGTTTACGTCGGTAACTTTGAGGAACGTATGAAGGTTAAAACCTTCTTATTAAAAAAAATTGCTCCGGGTGGTACCGGGCTTAGAATAGTACCAACCCATATCCTCTCGAAGGTATCGTAAGAGGCGACTAAGGGAACTCTCACCAGGGTAGCACACAGCAGTGCTTCTGATGTGGAATATCAAATTACAGCGACCCTAAACCCGTGGTACCAAGCACGAGGATTATGGTGACCCCCCCGCCCCCTTAATGTACACATAACATAAGCCTCCAATAGGACAATAAATTCAGAAATGAAAGAAAAAATACAGAGTTTGAAGGAGAGTGAGTGAGTGTGTGTGAAGTACTGCAGCCACATTTGGGCTGCTGCTGCAAGATGCCATCTGGCTACTTTGGATTCAGTGGAGAGGCGTGTTAAGAGACTATTTGGCGACCTAGTTTTAGCCCAAAACGGGCTCCAAAGCCTGGAGCACAGGCTTAGAGTCGCCTAAGTAGTAGCCAGTCGGTGTTCTATAGGATGCATTTTGGAGAGTGTGCGAGGGAATTGTATGATTTAAATCCCCCATTTCCGTTCCACCATCGTACGATCCGTCGTAGGGCGAGTTACCACACTTACGTTGTTGACACCACAACGATTCGGACGAAGCGGTTCACCTCGTTTTTCACACTATACTTTGAGTGTCTTCAAGGCTAGAGTGAATAGGCTCTTAATAAACTAGCGCGCTTTACCATCAACGATCGCTTCACTGCTTATCATCAGGCGGGATTGCGGTCAAGCGCTGGTTTATAATTTATAAAAAAAAAAACTATATTGTCTCCATATCAACAAAGCTATTTCTGTAAACACCTTTACTAACATTTAAAAATTCAATTTATGATATATAACTAAAAACTTTTTAATACAAACAAATTACCTCTCCCTTCACAGTCAAGGAAAAGTTATACATTATAAATGAATCAGATTGTTAATCTTCAAAACATTACGTAGACATCTTGGATAAACATAAGGCAGTTATTTTAATACTAGCATAATTTTCTTTACAAACAAAAACATTAATTATTTAGGCTTTTACCGAGGTTTTAGCTCGACGCGTCCAAAATAGGCTACCATGAATTAATGAACTTCCTATGCCCAAGTAAAGGCTGTGTGCCTGATCTAGCGATAGATATTTTACAAACTACTATAATATCGAGGCATGAGGAACAGAGAGTAAAGTTCACTCATCCTCCGTAGAAAAGGGAGGAACCTCCGAACAGATGGGTGTTATGTCTGGCGGGCACTTGCCCAATGCTTGAAATTAGGAAGTTGTATGTATGCTAGTTGCACGGTAAACTCTGATTGCGAGATGTAGAATCCATCATATCAGTATGACGCGTTGTTCCATGTGGCGTTTGTAGATTCCGCTACATATAATATTTCTCACTTAGCGAAATAAGAAGGAAGTACAGAAAAATTGCTTATATTTTGCATTTTATTTTAAACGTTATAAAGTAGTGCTTGACATCAATACCGCCTGATGGTAAGCAGTGGTGCAATCGTTGATGGCAAAGCGTACTAGTTTATTAAAGGTATATTTTTTTGTAAACGTTCTCAATACTTACTAATTTATTGCATTAAATAATGTGTAAACACTTGGAATTTCTCCTGTGTCGTGAGTGCGATTACACACTTTAAAAAAAAGGCGGAAAGAAGGGAAAAGGAAAGTAAAATACTTTTTTTTTTAAAGAGAACGTACTTCTTCTTCGAAATAATATTCCATTTTTTAAAATCTTGTTTTAAAAAAAAGTTGGGCTGTAGTATTTCTACAGTACAGACACATTTTGAATAAATTTTAAACTCGCTTACTTAAACACTTTTAGAATGGGTCCTAGTTCTGAAACTTAATTCTTAGTTCACTTTAAATTCAAGAACTTTGTTCTTCGGACTCAGAACTTCTATTTTTATTTTGTTGCTTTTAGAACTACTTGTATATATAAATACACATAATTTGTTAGAAGGTGGGAGTTTTGTTACGTCACTTTTTTCCAGTGAAAATGGTTCACGTCGATGGATTTTGAGAGCTTAGACTTTTTACTGTCAACCTTCTTTAAAGAAAAGAATGAAAAATATTTGTTGTGACTTATGCAGGTTATCATAAAGCTAAATTAAGCTAAACGCAATCTATATATATATAAAAGAAAGTCGTGTTAGTTACATCATTTATAACTGAAAAACGGCTATACCAATTTGGCTGAAAATTGGTAAGGAGGTAGCTAAGAACTGGGAGAAGGACATAGAATACTTTCTATGCCGCTCCCCGTCGTTCCTGTGGGAATAAATGAGCTTCTTTGTTTCGACTTTTCCCACACTTTTATGCTACCCTGGTACCTTCCACGTCAAAAAAATATGCACAATAAACCTTCTTTCATGTATTATGATTATTTGATAATGATGAATGAATGAGGTTTATTGTTTCGACTTCTCCTACACTTTTGTGCTACCCTGGTACCTTCCACGTCAAAAAAATATGCACAATAAACCTTCTTTCATGTAATTATGATTATTTGATAATGATGAATGAATGAATGAGATTTAATGTTTCGACTTCTCCTACAGTTTTATGCTACCCTGTTACCTTGCACGTCCACAAACTATGCACAATAAAACCTCTTTCATGTATTAATTATGGTGATTTGATTTCAGTATTTCAGCCCCCCTTAAATGAAACTTTTCTGTAAATATTAGGTATGCAGATGTTTTCCTGATGAAGCATTGTAAAATTGCCCGTAGGACCGATGCCCGATGGGGCCGACGGGTTCTCGAGTGGCGACCAGGCACCGGAAGACGTAGCGTTAATGATGATTAAGTTTTTTTATTGTTTCGACTTCTCCTAAACTTTTGTGCTACCCTGGTACCTTGCACCTCCACAAAGTAGGAAACACGTGTCCAGTATTTTTAAGTTAATAATATTATGTACAAAATTTCAAAAAGATATAATGAAAAACCACAAAGTTATAAGCTTGCTATTCTACTTGGTTGTCCCAACAAAAATATGGTCAAAGATCCGCGGGCGAGCGAGCGCGGTGTGTTGACATCTAGGGTCAGCTGTTGCGCGCGCGCAATACTATGATGTATCGTACGTAAGCTGCGTGACGCTCTCGGTGACTACACTGCAACAATTTCTAAATGTGTTTGGGACAAAATATAACATGGTGTAAAAATTATTGGAATCGATTCAGTTGCTTATTCACTATTTATATATAACTCAAGAACGGCTGAACCGATTTAGCTGAATATTGGTGGGAGGTAGCTAAGAACCCGTCCCCGTCGTTCCCATGTGACGTGACATAAGACATGGTGTAACAAAACGCAACTGACATGGAATAACAATCCAACTCATTCAAAATGTAAGTCAGAAATTCATATATCAAAAATGGTATAACAAAAAGCAAATGACAGCTGAGCATATTTAAAAAAAAGTCTAACCGGTTGAAGCAATCGTTTAAAGCAAAGAATATAAATACTCTCTGCTGGTTTAAAGTTTCTAATAAAAAACCACAAAGCCAACTTCAACTTCAAAATTTCTAATATTGTATTGCTGTGCCATTTATCATCAATAAAAATATCATGCCGTGACCAAGACCATCAAATCTTTCTCGACAAAGCGGTAATGCAAGAGTAAATCGAAACATTCTGAATGAAAGAACTGAAGAAGAGCAAGAAATTGCACGTGCAGAGCGCCGTTTTAGTATGACTCGACTTCGTCCTTCTCACTCACAAGAGCAAAGGGAGGCGGCAGTCCGTGAAACTGTTCCGTTGACAATGCGAAATCGGCGAACAAACCTCAGAGATCATCATCATCATCATCAATCTTTTTATCGTCCCACTGCTGGAGACAGGTCTCCTCTCATGCAGAGAAGGATTAAGCGTAATCACCACGCTTGCTCAATGCGGGGTGGCGATTTCAGACTTATAAAGTCCAGGTTTCCTCAAGATGTTTGCCTTCACCTTCAGTCATTGGTGTCCTAGATATACCTAGAGAGTACATATCACTTTAGAAAAGTTACATCGATACTTGCCTGACCTGGAATCGAACCCGCGCACTCATACAAGAGAGGCTGGTGTTTTAACCACTAGGCCACCACGACATCTCAGAGATCAACAGCTAGATAATTTACGAAGCAAAGGTAGAAATTCATAATTTCTTTCACAAGGTAAATAAATTACAAATAAAAAATCATGGATTTTTTACTTTTTCAATTAGGAACTGATTTCAATTAGAAATATATATATATTTTTTTTATTTACAATGTTCCTAATTGAAAAAGTAAAAATGTGATCATGTGATATTTATTGCCTTTAAGGCGGAACAAAGTTCGCCGGGTCAGCTAGTAAAAAATAAAAACAAGTTCTAATTATAAAAAAGGTAACGTCTGAAAGTTTTTGACGAGGCCAAAACGCTCCTATCTCAGCATAATGCTTCGAGATTTAAAAAGTAAATGTCTTTAAGCTATAAATGTCTTTAAGCTGTAAAGCATATTTCGTAATAACTTGATGGTTTTGAAAGAGTTTCTGTGGAGTTTCTTGCCCGCTTCATTGTAATGAGTAACCCTTAACAATTCAAAAACGCCTGTAATAATTAGTTTGTCGTTGGTCGGGTTGTTGGGTTTAACATTGCATCAACCAGCTCAACTGTCGTCTTCGGTATTTCTTGAGTAAATAGGCTCTTAATAAACTAGCGCAGTTTACCATCAACGATTGCATCACTGCATACCATCAGGTGGGATTATCGCATAGCTTAAACTACAATCCAGGCTTAAAAGCAAAGTGTGAAATTTCATAGTATAATAGAGTCGACCCATTCAGCTGACGAATTCATTATTTTGCAAAACAAAACCAACTAGTAAGATGAAGAAGAAACAATGGCAGTATTTCCCCTCGAACTCAGTGTTGCCAGAATAATTGCAGAATAGGGATGTATCCAAGGTATGAAAATCAAAAAAATAATTAGTCCGTCTTACAGATAATAAAAAAAATTAAGACCCGTATTTTTTATTTTGTCATAATTACCAAAAAATACTGAGATATAGCGTATTAAAGTTACAGAGTGGGGGCTAATTACGTCACGCCGTTCTATATTTTGCACCATGGCGTGACGTCATGCGACATTTCAAATCAATATATCTTCCTAAGTATTTGAATAAAAGAAAAAATAAAAAATACGTGTTCAATATTTTTTATAAAGCTATCTGACGGACATTAAATTATTTTTTAGTATACAAGCCAATTGTTTAAAAATAATCATGCGACGGCGGAACCTGGCAATGTTTTGTTGTGAAATTTGTGACAGGGTTTTAGCTGTACCTAATTTTGTTTTATCAAGAATTTGGAACGGAAGTTTACTTTTATTGGTTAATGACAGAGCTACATGCAATCATGCAGTGTTGGGTTAAGCCGCTTGTTAGCGGTCAGCCCGTATTTAGGTCAACGAACTTTCCAAGCTACAACAAATTACTTAAATTGTAGGGGTTGATTTGTCGGGTGAATTTTTTTTTTTTTTTTTTTTTTTTCGTTTTTAGACTAGCATATTAGGTAGTCGAGGTGGCCTTGCCGCCTCCTTCTGCGAGACCGTCCTCTTGCAGAAGGAGGCTGCGGAGAGGGAGCGGGAAGAGGACGTACTTGCCGCTCCCCTCCGGCGTAGACGGGTGGGGCGAAGAAGGCGGGGGACGAACCCCCGTCTCCTTTAGCCCCAGGGTGTGACCAGCGCGTGCGGGCAGCTCCCGCACGTGCATTGCACAACGGTCACCACGTCTGGGGATTATTCCGTTACCGGGTAATCCCCCTTTGGCGCGGAAACCGGCCCTACAGGGGAGGGCCGGCAAGCCCTGAGAGTGGCACGGAGTACTTGGCCTTCGGGTCGGCCCCGTGACACTCTCAACACAGGGCCCGACGGTAACCGGGTGGTTTTAGTGGGTATTCCCGGCTTCGGCCGGGCGAGTCCCACACACGCTCGTCGCCTAGCTAGCGACGGGCATGGTGCGTAAAGGCATTTCCACTCGTTAAAAAAAAAAAAAAAAAAAAAGGTAGTCGAGGTGGCCTAGTGGTTAAAACACCAGCCTATCAAGTATGAGTGTGCGGGTTCGGTTCCAGGCCAGACAAGTACCAATGTAAGTTTTCTACAGTGAGATGTACTTTCTAAGTATATCTTGGACACCAATGACTGATACAAGGTGAAGGATAACATCCGGAGGAAACCTGGACTTTAAGTCTGAAATCGCCAACCCGCATTGAGCAAGCGTGGTGATTACGCTCAATCCTTCTCTGTATAAGAGATGACCTGTGCCCAGCAGAATCAGCATAAAATGCGATCTAGTGGAAATATTGGGTTCTTCCCTTTTCTATAAGGATGTGTAAAGTTTATAATCTGAACCACATTTCTTTTTTTTTTGGAATTTGATTTCTTCAAAGCATTGTTCCTACTCTGGACGGAGTGGAAGGATGTGGCAGATGTTTACTCACTAAAACCCAGCCATTTTCCTTCACTTGCCTGTGCACAGGGACCACGGTTACTCTTTCGATCAACCTGTGGCATTTCAGGCATCGGTCTTCGTGGATCCCGTCACGAGTCTGTTCCACACCCCTCTTGGTTTTCTGTTTTCGAAATTGATTTAATTTTTCTTTAGACTGTATTTTTTTATTTCTTTTTTTATATAAATTATAAACTAGAGCTTGACCGCAATCCTTTAAGCAGTGATGCAATCCTTGATGGTAAAGCGCTAGTTTATTAATAGCCTATTCACTCTAACCTTGAGGATACTTTGTAGTCTGACGGAAATACTGCTGCTGGCAAATCGTTCCAGTCCCCCGATGTACGCGGTATTATTGATAGACGAGGCGAAACGCTTCGTTAGGATCGGTGGAAACTCGCCGTACGAACTCGGGGTCGTCGAAGATGGAACTGAAATGGGGGAATTAAATCATGCAATACGTACACTCTCCAAAATGCATTCTATAGAACACCGACAGGCTGGCTACTCTTCGCCTGTGCTTCAGGCTTTGGAGACCGTTTTGATTTGATTGAGCAAAATTTTTGATTTGTAGTACGATGATCAATTTAAGTCGAGTAGAATGATGTCTGGTGAAGCCGTACGGAGGACGAGTCTGAGCAGTTGTGTTAAGATGTGTGCCTAATGTTGTTGTGTTGGGAGTTTGGTCGTGGAGGGTCTTCAGATCAATCTCCCTTTGGCGCAGCATCGTTGGTCGTGTTGTTGGGTTTGACATTGCATCACCTCGCTCAACTGCCGTCTTCCTTCCCATTCGCTCAGTTTTTCTGAGTTAATAGGCTCTTAATAAACTAGCGCGCTTTACCATCAATGATCGCATCACTGCTTAACACCAGGCGGGATTGCGGTCAAGCGTTAGTTTATAATTATAAAAAAAAGTAGCACGAAACGATTCGAAAATTTAGATACTTTTTGGCATTCCATAATACAAGCTGTTTGGTGCATCGTGTGCCAAAGTGCCAAATACTTAGTATTTTTACGTCTTCTTATAATCTTTAATGTTACACGATTCATTTTGACAAGACTTTTGTGAGTTCCTTTATGTGAATATACTCAGTTATGTAAAGGAACTTCCTCATCGCAAGATACGCAATGGTATCTATGGAAATACTTCCAATAAATGTCAATATTAAAGCGTTGCCGATTTATTTGCCAAAAATGTAAGCAAAAGTGAAAAATAACTTTAATTCATACGCAATAAAGTTGAGTTTACGATAGGATTTCAACCATTTTTATAACTTTTTCAATAGCGCCGGTCAGTCTAAAATCAAGTTAATTTACGTTGAAATAAAGTTGTTATTTGCTTTACTTGAAATGCACTGCGCACTTTTAAAGTACTTTTTACTCGGCGACAAACGTTGCCGGAAAACCCATGAGAACCGTATGATCTTTCAGGCATACTATGACAGATAAAAATGGCGCCGCATTAATGCAAGAATTTGTTATTGATGATGTGGATCAGAAAGTTGACGTTATATTAAAAATTCCTTACCACACAACCACAAAACTAAACAGCTTTCTTCGTAGAACCAACATCGTTATCGTGAAAAAGTTTTATTAAAAAAAAAACATCGCGCGTCTTTGGTTTTCTATTTTCGAAATTCAAGTTATTTTTCTTTATAGGTACTGTTTTATTAAAAAAAAAACATAATAGAATGTCGGAGTTAAAGAAAGCGAAAAAGAGAGGGAGAGAGAGAATCAGTATTCTGCTATTTAATTAAACTTCACTTCGGTTTCAATTTAAATGAAATATTTCACTCAGAAATTAAGATTTCGAAAACTAAAGTACGAAAATAATTAAATACTAAATTTCTCGAGTGGCCACTCACGCTCACACCAGGTCGACCTGGTGATCCTTGGGAGAGGCCTATGTCCAGGAGTCTTTTCGCTGAAATGACGATGAAACTACGAAAATTCATCGTCATTTTACCGTCCCACTACTGAGCACAGGTCTCCTTTCATACAGAGAAGGAAGGCATACGCTTACTCAAACGCCAGGGTGTCACCTCTGTGTGGATCGCCCTGAGAACACGACGGAGCATAAGGTTGAGGTCTGTCCAGAATGGGTAGAGCAACATCGTGTCCTCGTGGCGGCAGTCGGCGATGTTCTCTCGGTCCAGGCCATGGTCCGGAGCGAGAGTGCATGGCACAGGCCGTCATCTCTTTCTGCGAAGCAGTGATGCTGACAAAGGAGGAAGCGGAGCGGGAGGGAGTGGAAATCCCAGCGCCCTCCTGCTTCTAGCCACCGGAGAAGACGCCCTGGTCGGAAGACAGATGCGCTGGGCAGCTCGCCGCCCAGTGAGGACCAGGCCCGGGTCGACACGTGCGCCTCAAAGAGATGACAGCACATCGTGACGGCGTTCACGAGGACAGATGCTTCCTGGACTAGGATGGCGGGTTGGTTAAAAAAGAAACAGTGGCATTAGCGCACAGGCCAGTGCAAGATTTTGTCAGTAAAAGTCTGACACGCCCTTCCAAACACAAAAAAGGGGTATTTTTATGTAACGATAATCCAGCCATCCATGGACAAACCTATTCTGATAAATACTGTAACAACAGTTTCATTTTTAATAAATACTTTCATCTGTTTTCGAATGATATTGGTATATTTAAGAGCAATATTGATAGTTCAAAACGCTCCCAATATTTCTTCGTTAAGTATTCTTTATGAGAACGAAAGATTGGTATTGATTTTAATATTCTGTATATTAATAATGAAATATTGAAACTACGAAATTGCAAATGAGGTTTACATTTCGTAACATCGACATGATTTAAGTTTGTTCATGAGATTAGTTGACATTATTTATTTGTGAAACCTCAACGATAGTTACTTGGAAATATTACCACGTTTAATGGCAACGCTACTTCTTTGGAGGAAAACCCAGACCCAACCCTCTGGTCACATGATGTGTCGATCAGTCGGCGAACAATTTCTCTATAATGGAGACACGCACTCTGGCCCCATAGCACGAACGTTTCTGCCCCAAATGGCATGAAGTCAAAAAGTAAAGTACCTACCGTAAATAACTTAACTAAGTAACCATAATATTACTATAAACTAGCTACGTTTTGCAGTTTCACTCATAAGTTTCCATTCCGCGGAAATATCAGGATAAGTGTTCCAAATTTCATCTGAATTCGTTCAGTAAATTTTGCGTGAGAAAGTATCAAACATCCATCTATTCAAACATACAAACACTTACGTTTATATATTAGTAGTAGGATAGTAGAATTTATCCTTTATTCAAAACTAATTTTGAATTTGGAACTTTTGTTCCATATTCGAATGCGTTTAAATTCTGAATTTCAAAACAGTTGAAAATATTAGGATTAATGCTAATGTGGAAATGTGTTCTATATTCAAATGTGTTTAAATTTTAAATTTTAAAACAGTTGAAAGTATTAAGATTATTGCTAGTGTTTAAACACAGCGTCGATTAGAATCTATTAGGTTGAGTACGCAAATGAATCTTTAAAAAAAAAATGCTCATGCAATAATTTTCTACAACATGGCTTCAGTGCTTTGAAGAGCTAACATCTGTATCTCATGTCTGCGGACTGTCATGTCTGCTAATGCAATGTTAGACCCAACAACACGATCAACCGATGTTGCGCCAGAGGGAGATTGATCTGGAGACACTCCACGATCAAACTGCTATACTGTTAAATTTAATTTATTCTTTTAGATATATCCTCGCTCTGTTAGCTTTTCATTTAAGTTTTACCAAAAAATCAATTGTAATTTCGTAGTGCCTATTTCTAGTGATATTTGTTCGCTGCTGACGGCAATGAATAGATATCTCCGCTTATTTGCCACGAGATTTGCACCTATTCTAGACTTCCAGACAAGAACCATTAAGGAAGTAATAAAAAATAAAATACACCAGTCCCCTAAATAAACTCCCCTCTCACCTTTCACACTTTAAGGGATACATAAAATCACAACTGATCTAACCCGAGGAACAGGAAAAAGGGTACAATAAAAAGGCTTTTGTAAACTTTGTTCCCAGTTTCAATTTCGATCCCTATTCTTCAGATATTTTTAGAATTGCGTAGTTCATTCATACTTTTGTTAAGTACAACTTAATTTGCGTGAAAAGTTACAGTCTATGTTAGAATAATATTTTATGTAGTAATCTTCTACCAATTTTTGGTGGTTTAGAAAAGGGATGTGTCCTGGGTAAAAAAAAAAACGAGTGTGCTTATGACCACACGACTGAAGTGAAACTTTCGCTCCATCTGTATGTATATATATATGTGTGTGTACAATATATACATGTATACACATATACATATATTAATTTTCTATAAATATTTAAATTTATTTCATGGGTTCATTGGTAAATTAATATTTTTGCATTGATCTTCTATTTTTATTGAAAAAAAAAAACTCGTTGTAGACCTTGTAGTACCAAGCTCGCGCCACGGGCGCCTCTGTGCTTATATCCCCCACTTAACTTCCGTTCGCCTTGCCCGATCACTTTTCGTAACGCTTACGTCACGCGTTCGCCAGCTTACTCCCCAAGTCAAGCGTGCGTAAAGAAGTTTCACTTCAAAAATTTCTTAAAATTAAATCACTCTTCCAGAAAAGGTAAAAACAATTTAAAGAACATAATTGTTTTCCTAATCTACGGTAGTCAGATCTGCATCCTAATTGTGTAACAAAGTAGTACTATCAATTGACATAACATTTTGACATGCTATTGAAGCGTATTGTTAATCCATTGCTCCATATGTTCAAAAAATGTGTTTGATGAACAACGTAAATAACGCAATGAATGTTGTTGAACTGTCAAAATGAAACTCATTGCTACTGATAGTGTGTTACGCAACTACCCTACTGATCGTTCATCATCAACCTTTTTATCGTCCCACTGCTGGGCACAGGTTTCCTCTCATACAGAAAAGGATTGAGCGTAATTATCACGCTTGCTCAATGCGGACGATTTCAAATTTAAAGTCCAGGTTTCCTCAACATGTTTTCCTTCGTCATTGGTACATATAACTTGAAAAGTTACATTGGTACTTGCCTGACCTGCAATAGAATCCGCACACTCATACTAGAAGCTGGTGTTTTAACCACTAGGCCACCACGACTTCACAAGGCCACCAGGACTACACTAGGCCACCACGACTTTGCTAGGCCACCACGACTTCACTAGCTGCACAAACCGCCTTAGAGTTTGACAAAGATCGATGTCATGAAGCGTAGCATTCTGGGTGTTAAATGAAAGGACGTAATTCGGAAAAGCACGATGCGGTCCAAAACGGGCGAAGTGGATGAAGGAAAAGAAGGCTGCCTCATATATGATTCAGCGGATCACATCAGCCGTATTCAGGATGACTGCTGGGCAAAAGTCACCACACGATGAGTACCTGAAGATAGGCGGGCCGCCGAGGCCAGCCACTCAAGCGTCCAAGCCAACAAAGTTGCCTAAAAATTTTTGTCGTTAAGCGTTCAGGCATCCATGGTGGTCTCACCGACATGTACACTTTAAACGAGTTTTTATTTATGATATGTATCAAAGAGCTTCATGAACCTCTCACTAGATGGTTCTGTATTAAACAACGATTCTCGGATGGATAAAACAGTGCCCCACCTGACAGATAACATCGGAAAAAAGCTTGTTTATAAACGGTGAGTGCAGTTTTGTACAGTGGCAGTGACTTCTGCGATTAAAATGAGAGTAATTTTTTTTTTCGGACTCTTATTAATGTTACATATTAACCCATTACTTCCCAAGCATTGAAAATATTGGATTTTTTTGATGAAATCTTGTATTAGGGCTCTTAATATGTTAAGAAAAAATAATATGGCAAAAAAATAAATTAAAAAAAAACGGTTTCGCTGACTCAGCATGTCCTATAAATAGGACAGTGGGAACATATGGTCAGGAAAAAGTAAAGATAAGAATTATATGGAAATCAGCTTTATTTAAAAATAGGACCAGTAACAGTATCAGAAATAATGTAATAAAAGCTTATTTTGTATGATAAGGTATGAAACAATCACTGCAGAGTGTTTTTTCACATTTAGAACAAAATGTTAAAGGCTTTTTTTTACAGCCTTGTCCTTGGCAACGTCTTTGTTTGTCCCTCTTGGTCATATAGTGACCATAGTTGTCAAATCTTATAGGTTGTAAAAGAACTTCTGAAGTACCTGATGTAAGCTTATTTACTTTGCCTTCCGATTTTTTCATCCAAGAAAAACATACCCTTCTTCTGAAATCAAGCAGAGGTATGGTCTCATCTTTATTTACCTGGTTATAAATAATCCATGCATTGACTAGAGTCATGTCCAAAACACGGATTACTAGAGGCCAATACCATTTTTTACCTCTAAAGCGGATTGGATACTTAGAAATAAGCCAATCATGTTTATCCACTCCTCCCATGTTTTTATTATAATTATGAATAAGCTTTGGCTGATTCACAGCAACTTTGGCCTTTTCTACCTTTGAGTACCTATTAGTTTTTACAAAAGGTTCAACAGTATCAAAATTAGTTAAGAGACATACTACATTGTTATCATGCCATTTCACGCATAATATTTCATTATTTTTATCGAAACGATGATCGGAATAACCACGTTCTTGCTTCTTCATTTCTTGTTTGGTCATGATTGGACATTTCTTAGTCCTATTGTCTCTGACTGTCCCTGTAGCTCTGAACCCTTCAGATTTCAAGTCAATCAACAATTGCATACTGCTGAAGAAGTTATCGAAGTAGACTACATGTGCACTAGGATCAGTACATACTGTAAGCAACTTTTTTACCACTCTTGAACCCAAGCCATCACCAGTATTACAAGATATTTGAGGATCCTTTCCTGTATAAAGCGAAAAGTTATAACAATATCCGCTTACTCCACACAGTGCCCAAAGCTTGTATCCAAATCTTACTGGTTTACCTTTTATAAACTTTTTGATACCATGGTGACCAAAGTATTTGACGATCATTTCATCAACAGCTAAGTTGGATTCAAAAACACCAAACTTTTGGAATGATTTATTAGCTTTATCGATAAATGGGCGAATTTTGAAAGCTTTGTCACTATTATCAATTCTTGAATTGTCATTGAAATGTAAATATGATTTAATTTTATCAAAACGATTCCGAGACATCGCTCGTTCAACAAATGGAATGTGTACATCATCATCTCTGCACCAATATAGTTTGCTTTGAGGCAAGTGGAGATACGAAGAGAAAAACAAAATTCCTATGAATACTTTTAGCTCATTCACGGTAAGATTGAAGTTCAAATCATTTTTATAATTTTTGGCATAGGTTACTGTTTCATGCACTATATATTCTAGAATCTGGTCACATAACAAGTGTTCGAATATTTCTACCGCAGATTTTCCTTCCAATTCCGTAATCATATTTTCTAAACATTGTTTAGCAGTATTAGATTCCGGCTGAATTTCAGAATATACAGGTTCACACTTACGCCAAATGACTGTCTTGTTGGTCCGAGATGTGGTTTGAGTAGGAAGATCTTCCTCGACGTTATCAATTGTACATGAAAATTCCACTTGACCAGCCACATCTGACACTGGCAGAACTCCCATATCGTCGTCATTACCTTCTTCTATATCAGTCATTTCATCCACTTCATCCGGGGGCAATATCGCAACTTCCAAGTCATTGAACTCCTCGTCACTACAATCTTCAATATCTTGAAGATACTCGGTGATTTCAGACACCATCAATGCTTTTTTATATTTTCTTCTCACTGCATCCATGATCTATAAACAATAATTATACATATATAGTAAGTATAAAAATTATATTATATATATATATATAAATATATATATACATATACCATCCCAAACTAAACAAATATATCGTTAACCACTTGATAAGAAACAAAATCTAATATTTTTGCTTACCTCCTTTGCTTTCCTCAATCTTATAAAAAAATCACAATTTTTTATATTACGAGATGTGTTGTGCTTGACGAAGACTTATCGACTAAAGTAAAGTTTACGAAACACTTGCAAGAAACAAAACAATAGACACGTTTGAACTTATAGCGAGCGTAACAGGATCGAACACGCTTTCACGGCTACTTGTAAAGACATGTTCCCAGTGTCATATTTATAGTACGCCTTTTTTTGAATTAGTATCACAAGCTTCCAAATAATATTTTGTTTTAGTTTTTAATTATAATAGATTCAGTAGAGATCTAAAAATCTATTTGATGGACTTTGAAGCTGATAACTTTTTATTTTCGGTTTTTTATAATCAAATCATAATACTCTTTTTAAGCTGACGAATTTCCTCAATTTAAAAATATGTATATTATAAATACGATAACTTTTTTAAGAGCGAAAAAAATATATTTTATTGGGAAAATAGTGTGAAAATACGAATTTCATCAAAACCAATAAAAATAATAACCCTAACATAGAAAAAAAAAATGTTGAATATAGTGTCCTAAAAATAGGACAGTGGGGAGGAATGGGTTAAAATAATTATCGAGATTTATTCTTTCTGAATATGTATAAATATTTCGTACCCAATATCTGATAAGTTGTCTTTACGAGTGTTAAAGTGTATGATGATTTAAATGATTGCTCATTGCTCATTTTGTGCCGGATTTTCGTCAAGTTTTTGTTTGATATAATATCTTGAAATATTACAAATTAATCCCTACAAGAAAAATAGTTCATATTTAGTAATTCAATAGACTTCTGCTAAAAAATAAGAAGAAAATAACGAGGATTGTACGAGTGCTCGGCGCGGCTTGATACCGATCGCGCGCTCGGACGTTCAACGCATTCCCAGCTCTCACATCGGGACGTTCAAGTGGGTATGCATGCCTTGAGGGCTGGTTTGACATGTTCTATGTTACGGGTTTGATTTCCGCACTTAGTCCTTCCAATGGACTATTGTGCGTGGGCCATGGCGGCCGTTGGCGGTTATTTCAACCAGCCCACAACCCTCCAGAAGCCCATTAAGTCTCCCGGCTTGTTGACATCTGTGTAAGATCTTGGTGCCCCTATGGTTTTACATCTAATTTGGGTGACGCCTGTACATTTGAAGGGTACATGCGCAACTGTCTCGTCACGCTCCATGCAAGCTCTACACAGAAGGCTATTGTATGAAGATGTTTATACTAAAACTCCACCCTAATAGGGATGTCTCCAAGGTATGAAAATCAAAACAATAATTAGTCCGTCTTATAGATAATACAAAAAATAAAAAAGCGAATTTTTTATTTTGTCGAAATTACCAAAAACTACTGAGATATAGCGTATTAAAATTACGAAATGGGGTTTAATTACATCACGCCATGGTATATTTTGGTACACGGCATGACGTCATGCAACATTTAAAATAAATATATCTTCCGATGTATTTGAATGAAAGAAAAAATAAAAAATACCTGTTCAATATTTTTTACAAATCTATCTGATGGACATTAAATTATTTTTTAGGATACAACCCAATTGCATAATACATTATTACTATCAGCTGGAATCATTTTGAAGCATATTGCGAATCCATTGCTCTATGATCAAAAAATGTGTCTGTTCAGCAACGTAAGTAACGCAATGAATGTTGATGAACTGCCAAAATGAAACTCATTGCTACTGAAAGTTAGTTACGCAATTACCCTACTGGTTCAACATGCCGCGGCAAAACAATTTCTTGAAGGACTTGGGGGTGGCCTTTGCCCAGTAATGGAATAGTAAAGGCTAATATTAAAGTTTTTTACATGTTGCTCTTGTTTATATAGTTGTTTAATTCAATACTTGTGAAAACACAAAGCAGATTAAATGTTGTTACAGAACATTAAAAAGTACCAGGAGTCAGCCCTATCCGAGTTATGAATGTGTTAGAAGATTATGAACGATGCAAGTTTTAACTGCACTTGTTATCTAGTTCAGCGTCTCGGCATAAGTTTGCAGATGTTGCTTAGAATAACATCCTGATATAAATTTAGTTTTATTTATCCTTCTAAGCACAAGATAAGGAAAATATACTATTTGTGTCATCATCATCATCGACCGCAGTCTACTGCTGGATATAGGTTTAGGAGGAGCTCATGTCTGCCTTCCTTTCTTACACAGCATTCAACTCAATTTTCTCGATTTCTGTTTGTTTGATGAAACAATATTTTTGCGTTGGGCCACAACTTATAAGTAATTAGCGGCCGCCAGCGATTTCGTTCGCGTGGTTTAGTTATGCTCTGCTCCTATTGGTCGCAGCGTGATATAATATAGCCTAAAGCCTTCCTGGATTAATAGGCTATCCAACGCAAAAATTATTTTTCATATCGGACCAGTAGTTCCTGAGATTAGCGCTTTCAAACAAACAAACAAACTCTTCAGCTTTATAGATAGTTAAGTATAAAAAAACAGTTCTCTAGATGCATGGAACGAACGGCGAACCTTTTTTTTTTTTTTTTTTTTGCCGGGGTGGAAATCCTCATAGGATGCCCGCCGCCCTGGGGTGAGCGACGGGGTATGTCAGACTTTTACTGACTAAAACCACCCCGGTGTGTCTTCTATCACGAGCACGCGTGGGGCCGCGGGAGTCTAAATTCTTCCACGGCCCCACACCCTCGTGCTGGCCCGGTCTGCCCGGGCCTCGTCTCCTGCACGGGGTAGTGGGGTGTTAAACTACCCCGTGCATCGCCTCAAAGGCGCGCGCCGACACTCGCGCGCGCCTCCGCCTCGGGGTCCATCAATGGGGGGCGGGGACTTCCCCATGTCCCTCGCCCCTGGACCCATTCATGGGGGGCGGAAGAGGGCGTTATCCGCCCTTCCTCGGCGCCCGGTGCGTCTTCTGCGGCCCGGGAAGGAAGTTGATATCTCCCTTTCCCGTTCCGCAGCTTCCTTCTGCGATATCACGTCCTCGCAGAAGGACACCACCGCGTCCCACGACTCTGAGCTGCCGACCATCCTCCGCACTACTGCCGGCAGCGTCAGGTCGCCTCCTACTTCATTTGTGAGGACACGGCGCTGCTCCTCCCAAGCTACACACTCGGAGAGCGTGTGCTGCGCCGTGTCCTCCCCGCATTGGACGCAGTGGTGGCACCGAGCGTCCGGCTCCCTGCCTAAGCGACGCAGGTACTTGCCGAAGCAGCCATGCCCCGACAGTACCTGCGTCACCCTGAACGACAGGGAGCCGTGCCTCCTCCCGAGCCAGTCGTCGAGTACTGGCCGGATCGCCTCGACGGTAGCGAGGCCGGCGGTAGGGCGCATAAGCCTCTGCCGCCAGTCCGCCACCAGGACCTGACGGAGCTCCTCTCGGCGCAGCTCGAACTGCCGCTGCACCGGACTGGAGCCCCGTGTCCGCTCTTCCTCGCGCCATCGGTACAATGACGCGAGTACTTTCGCCTCTAGGTCCCAGGGCGGGGATCCGGCCAGGACGCAAGCCGCCTCGTAGGATATCGTGCGATACCCGCGGACGACCCTGACGGCCATCGCCCTCTGCGGCTTGCGCAGAATGGCGAGTGTTCCGGCCGTCAGGTCCATCGCCCACACAGGGGCCCCATACAGGGCCATGGACCGCACGATTCCCACGTACAACCGCCTACAGGCGGCGCTCGGGCCCCCCATGTTGGGAAGCAACGTTGATAGTGCGCCCGCTGCACCCATCAGCTTGGGCGCCAGCCGCCGGAAGTGGGGTCCGAAATCCCACCGGCTGTCGAGCACCAATCCCAGGTACTTCATGGTGAACTCGACAGCTATCCGGGCCCCACTGACCACGATATGTGATATCGGACCAGTAGTTCCTGAGATTAGCGCTTTCAAACAAACAAACAAACTCTTCAGCTTTATATATTAGTATAGATAGTTAAGTATAAAAAAACAGTTCTCTAGATGCATGGAACGAACGGCGAACCTATTCTGGGTGTGAGAGTATTTTTAAGTGAAAATTTCTTCTATATTTTTGTGGTTTGGAAGTCGATGAAATGGAAAAAACGACAGTGAAAAGAGACGAACACACAAACTCATAAGATTTAACGCAAATTAGATAGTAATATTTACAACCATATTATATAACACAATATTGTTGCAAATATTATGACTCAATATAAAGCAATATTTTTCAACTTTGGAGTCTGGGGTTCGCTTTACCGGTCTAACTGCTGATTTTGGCTAAACTTCGATATTTTCCGTAAAGTGACTGCCGTCTGACCTCCATAACCCGAAGGCGATATCGAAGCATTGCAGCTAGACCAATTGTCGGACTTTCGAGGGCTCTAACAGCCCGTAACGACTGTCATTAGATGTTCGTATGGCAACCGGGACCAACGGCTTAACGTTTAGTGGTTTAATTATTCGTTGAACAATTAGTAAAGAAGTAGTAAGGATTTTAGTATACGTTTAGGAGCACTATGAGCCGCAATGAAAATAAAATTGTATCTATTCTTAGACAGAAAAAAAAACGATTTTTTTTCGGATTTTTTTAAATTCAACAGTGCATTTGCTTTGCAGTATCGAGAGATATCTAGAAATTATTTACGTTACAAGCAGCAGGAATCTATGATACACGGTGTCTATGTTAGGAAGTATAATTAAAAAAAAAAAACATGTGTATATGCATAATATTTACACATAATTTTGACAGTCTCAGTGGCGTAGCGGTAGCGAACGCAGCCGCTGCGCAAGGAGGCGCGGGTTCGATCCCCACGCAGTGCAAATATTTGTATGCATGAATATGAATATTTGCACTGGTC
The DNA here is from genome assembly GCA_037179545.1 of Sesamia inferens. NCBI lineage: Eukaryota > Metazoa > Arthropoda > Insecta > Lepidoptera > Noctuidae > Sesamia > Sesamia inferens. Next base: position 4,292,340 of record CM073935.1, on the reverse strand, counting down.
TGGTCGTGCCTCGGAAGACACGTTAAGCCGTTGATCCCGATTGCCATACGAATATCTAATGGCAGTCGTTACGGGTTGTTGGAGCCCTCAAAAGTCCAACAATTGGTCTAACTGCAATGCTTCGATATCGCCTTCGGGTTGTGGAGGTCAGACGGCAGTCGCTTCATGGAAAATATCGAAGTTTAGCCAAAATGAGCAGTTAGACTGGTAAAGCGGACCCTAGACTCCAAAGCTGAAAAGCTTCGGATACGACTGGGATTAACGCTGAGATGATGATAATGTTGAATGCATATTGACAAAAACAAACCCCTATTCATAAACTATGATTAAAGTTAAGTGACGTGCAAACGTCAAAAATGTATGGTTATACAGTCGCGGCATTGTCGATCAATCGTTGAATAAAAAAGTTAATGTATAGTCATCGTTAAAATAAGGCAGAAATTCTTATATACACACATGTTTGCAAAAAAAGTCTCTTAGCTTTAACTCATTGATTCCTGGTTAGAGAAAGAAGTATTCGCTTACCTTTGGGATCTTCGTATTTAGGAGAAATCGCACCAAACTTTGGTACCTAAAACAAATTTGTCACACGTCAATATAATCATACGGATAAAACAAAACTTTGCTAAAATCAGCCTTTAGTTATATTATTTTAACTCGAGTATCATATTTGCATAAAAATGCACATACTTTTAACAATTAACACAGAATTCACAGACACCGGACACTCTAGAATACCATTCCACTAGTTGTAAGTTATTTAAAATAATAATCAAAGACAAAAGTTTCTTATCTGTGATAACCGTGCGCACAGACAACACAACTTTTTTTATCGTTCTGACAACCCGCGTGTGTCGATGGCGCGGAACGGAATGATGCTATGTTAGATACCTTGTACAATTATTTGTATTGTTCTCATATTTATTGTGTTACACTCACATACACTCATTGCAGCATATAACTTATCTACATAAGTCAACTCACACTTCTAGTACTCTTTTTGTTCTAGATTGGAAATCATCAAATGACAAAAAAAAAACCAAAGACACCATGACCGACATATATACTCGTATTTGGCACCGACTTCCGAAATTAGTTTTTTTTTTTTTTTTTTGATGCACTGTGTCTAAAGACTACATTGCACCGAGGCGACGCCGAGATTCATTTGGCGTGACGATTAGGACCGTTTCTGATTGGCCGGAGAAGGCAGAATACTAAGAAAAGTGCAAAAATATGTCAGAGACCTCCTTTGCCCAGCTGTGGGAAATATGAGTCAATGTTTTCTGTTTTTAATTGTTTCTTTATATAAATGTTGTGTGAAATATGCTTGCAAATCCTCAAGTGCTACTGACCTGGAAATTACTTAATGTGTTCAGGAATAATGAATGAAGTTTTCGCTCATTATAATTCCCCCGTATAGGCAGAGTTACGTCATTAGTATGCAAGCAGTGCGTTTGAGATAAAGTTGGGGTGTCTTCATATTGGAACCATTTCTCCAATATAATGTAAAATGAAAATGAACTGTGTTTTGAAGACAGTTTGTGTTTGATATATTTTTCTTTCAACTATCACGTATTCAATACTGTACGTATTATATTAAATTGTGTAAAATAACACTGATATAAAACACAACTTGTAGAAAATAAGATAAATGGCTACGATAAATGTAATATTAACCGAGGGGATTGGCGCTGATAAGTGAAATACAGGCCTGGGGCACGCCCTCATAGCGGCGGTAAGACCCTGCATGGAGAAGTGGATCGACCCGAAAAGGCGCGGGGTGCTCACCTTCCGTGCGACGCAGGTGCTGACCGGACACGGGTGTTTCGGCAGTTACCTGTGTCGTATCGGTCGGGAGCCGACACCGGCGTGCCATCACTGCGGTGGCGGGGCAGAGGACACGGCGCGACACACCCTCGAGGAGTGTCCCGCATGGGACGAGCCGCGCCGTGCGCTAACCGCAGCAATCGGCGGAACCGACCTCTCGCTGTCGGCCGTGGTCAAAGTCATGGTCGACAACGAGGAGTCATGGGACGCGGTCGTCGCCTTCTGCGAGGATGTAATCGCGCAGAAGGAGACGGCCGAACGGGAGAGGGAGGCACTGAGCACTCTCCCGTCCCGCCGACGGCGCGCTGGCCGGAGGAGGAGGGAAGCCGAGGTCGATCCGCTTCCTCCATAACGAGAGGCTGACGGGCCGAGGACCGGGGGGGTCCGACGTCCGTCACTAGGGCCGGAGTAGGCGTGTAGAGGCAGTTCCGACACGCCTACCTGATGGAAGGAGGGGAGGAAGAGGGACCCGCCGAGCTCGCGCCGGTGGGTCAAGCCTGCCGGGGATGCGGTGAATGGCAAACTAGGCCCCGCACCCCCGGCCATAGGCAAGAAGAGGAACGCTCCAGTGGTTTTAGCCGGTGAGAGCCCGGCACACCCTCCGTCGACCCCCCGACGGCGGACGGTCTGGTAGAGATTTCCACTGGGTGAACACAAAAAAAAAAAAAAAAAAATACAGGCCTATTTCGGCTACAGATGCTACTGATGCTCCTTTGTGCTCAAAACTAGCCTATTTTTAGTTTTAGTTAGTTTTCATTGACGATGGATGCGGGAAGCACAATACCGGTCATTGTGGACAGCCTTTGCAGAGGTCTTTGTCCAGCAGTGGACTACTATAAGCTGAAGAAGAAGACACATCACATCATCACAGTGGCAATCCAAATATTAAAAGAACATTCAAAGTCTGGTCTCATTGTCGATCTGTCGATATTTCATTCTCGATCTGATATTTGAATTTGGAATCAGCATTCAACTGTAATCTTTAGCAGATTTTCGTGCGGATACTGACCAATTCCATTCATATGTAGAATCTTTCGCTCAAAATGTTTAATGCTTTGTTCACTGGCGTTTGAAGTTTGAGCGTTTTTAGTTTCTGGTAGTGTTCTTTTTTTAACTGCTCTCTTTTTGGTAAAAATCATTTCAACTAGTTTTCTTCTTTGAATTCATCTGGTGTATTAAATATCTTCCTCATCAACCTTCCGGATAAACTCTGATTACGGGGAACTGGGGAGGGTGAGGTCATAGGAGAATTATTATAGTTATTTGAAACATATTTTTTCAATCCTGTAGTTCCCGAAAGGATAAGCAAAGCTGTGTATATACCTATATATTGCAACACGAAGATACCAGAAGAGTATGACCAAAATCAAAAGTGTGGTACAAACCATTAAACGTTCCGTTTTATGGTTAACTTTCATAATCCCATAAAAATATCAACTGTCCCATACAAAATTTCAATAAGTATTAGACCCAAACGTATAAGGCGAAATTTTATTGGAAAGGACTTTTTTAACACGGCTCACGGTAAACTCAAGAAATCGTTGGTTTTCATGATTTACGAGGATGCTAAATCCTATAGCGAGATGTCAAATCAATGTTCGATTCCCGGACGGAACAAATATGTGTATGGCCCTACAGGTAGTTGTTCCGGGTATGTTTGTGTATGTGAGTTTATATGTTTGTAAACGCACCCACGATACAGGAGAAATTAGTAGAGTGGGGCAACAATTTAAATAAAACCATGATAGTCGCAATTTTTTGAAAATATCTATAGGTTTTTCTAGATAGTTCTTCGCGTATTAAATTCACACCGATCTCTCTTTATGTCTCTACCTATTATATACGAGTACAAAAAGGCATCCTAAAGGTCGCTTATGGAAAGCCCTATCGGTATCGTACTGATAAGTTTATACCTTTCGCGCTATATTGACGAGACTAGCTGGCATATGGTGGATAATTTCATTAAATGTTCTGTGACAGTATTATATAAAGACAAGTGTTTTTTTTTAATGAACAGTCTGCGGTACTGATGGGGAGTTTGTTCCGCCACTTCTTCTTCGCAGCTTGCTATAGCTGGAAAGAAGTGGCGGCAATTCCGAAGGGTGGGCGTTTTGGGGGGACTGTCATATATAATATTGATGTACAACAAGTGCTGATTCTCAGATTAATTTTAATAAATGACTTTTGATTTTAATATATATTTTATGTTTTACTTACTTTTTTGTAATAATTATAAAGTAGTGCTTGACCGCAATCTTGCCTGATGGTAAGCAGAGATGCAATCGTTGATGGTAAAGCGCACTAGTTTATCAAGCCTATTCACTAAAAAAAAAACTGTTTTTATTTTCTTTCTCTTATGGTTTGTGCATTTAGCCAATGTCACGTAATGAATTGTTCATGTCGAAAAAGACGGCGTGATCCGTCTTACGCTGGAGGTTTGAGACAAAGTCATGATGTGGCCACTATGCTACGATATTTCACTGTTCTTTATGAATTGTTTACTGAATGCACTTTTTACTACATAAATTACGCTATTTTATTTAGTAAACAACACTATTAATAATTTTAAAATCCGATGAAAAATGAGCATGACACTCAGCTTGATTTTCCCGCCAAACCCCTGATTTTCTTTTGTCTGTTGTCTTATTTAGTCAACAAAATACCGTTTATACCTTTCTGAGTGCGTGGGAGTATCGTCTAAGGAACTTTGTTCCTGACGAGGAACCCCCGAGCGTACATATTTTGTTCTCGAAACTTTGATGGTTCAATAGAGAAAGTTGTTCAGTTTTAGAGTCTGTACCTTGTTCTTAAATATAACCACGCGATTTTAATACACGCTGTATTTAAATTACATATCAAAGAGGTATTGTTTAACGCTTATATTTCTAAGGATAAGGTAAAATTTCTCCACTTTGGATTCAGTGGAGAGGCGTGCGAAGAGGCTGATTGGTGACCCTGATTTAACTCGAGTTGGTCTCCAAAGCCTAGAGCACAGGCGTAGAGTAGCCAGCCTTTCGGTGTTCTATAGGATACATTTTGGGGAGTGTGCGAGGGAATTGCATGACTTAATTCCCCCATCTCCGTTCCACCATCACGACCCGTCGTACGGCGAGTTTCCGCCCTTATGTTGTTAACACCTCTATGATCCGGACGAAGCGTTTCGCTTCCTCTTTTATACCGCGTACATCGAGGGACTGGAACAATCTGCCAGCGGCGGTGTTTCCGTCGGACTACAATTTCAGTGTCTTCAAGGCTAGAGCGAATAGGCTCTTAATAAACTAGTGCGCTTTATCATCAACGATTGCGTCACTGCTTACTATCAGGCGGGATTGCGGTCAAGCGCTGGTTTATAAATTAAGAAAAAGGAAATAATTTTGAGTATAACATTTTTAACCGACTTAAAAAGGAGCAGGTTATTCAATTCGACCGGTATATATGCTTTTTTATGTTTGTTCGCGGATAGCTTCGTCGTTTATGTACCGATTTTGATAATTCTTTTTCTGTTGGAAAGAAGACATTCCCAAGGTGGTCCCATGATAAGGACATCAGGGTTTGATGGTGGAAGACCGGAGAAATCAAGAGGAACTTTTAAAAACTGTAGAGGCAACTAGCACGTTTGTAAGTTTCTTCATTTAGTATTTTAGCGTCAGCATCCAGTCTAACCGGATGCAGCTGAACAGTAATTTTCACAACTAAAAAGTGTAAAATAAAAACTTTTTTTACAAAAAAACAACCGACTTCCAAAAAACACTACAAAGTGAAAAATAACTAATTTCGGAAGTCGGTGTCAAACACTAATATACAAAAACCAAAGACACCGACTTCCGAAATTAGTTATTTTTCACTTTGTAGTGTTTTTTGGAAGTCGGTTGTTTTTTTTTTTTAAAGTTTTATGTACACGTGAATAAAGGTCTCATAACAAATATTGTTCTACAATTTATCCCATTCTTTTTCGCCTAGTATAGTCTAAATTTTCAGTAACCATTTACAAATTGAATTTCAAGAATATAAGAAAAATATATCATTCTATTTAAATAGTGATGTAGTATTCGTCGTGTTCCGGCATGATGTCTGGTGCAGCCGTACGGAGGACGGGTCTGAGCAATTGTATTGCGATGTGTGCCGGGTACGATGCGCCAAATGTTGTTGTGTCGGGAGTGTGGTCGTGGAGGGTCTCCAGATCAATCATTGCATCACCTCGCTCAACTGCCGTCTTTTTTAGTGAATAGACTTAACTTTAGAATTAACTTGTTTTTTTTTTAGTGAATAGACTCTCAATAATTTAGCGCGCTTTACCATCAACGATTGCATCAGTGCTTACCATCAGGCGGGATTGCGGTCAAGCACTAGTAGCACACAATAAATCCTTAAATACTTGTATAAATATGTTAATTGCAATTATCAACAAATGCTACTCAATAGGTCAATTTATCAATATATACATTTTTCCCTGTCAAAAATCCAGCTACACTGTAGTTCGTTTTATCTATCAAGAATGAAGAGCTCGTCAAGTTACTGCAGACTATCAGATTTCTTTATTAAATTTTCATCTTCATATCTAAAGCATTAAGGCTTAAGGTTGATTGGGAATATTTGACAGTTTCGGATAGCTTGGCTTGCTGTCGTTCATACATAGTGCGCACTTTTAGTTCAGATAGTAGGTATTTAATCTATATACTGGTTCCGACTCTGCGCTCTCATTAAAATATTAATATTAATAAATTAAAAAGGCTATTATATCTTAAAAAATTACCCAAAAAAATCAACGTTGAAATATCAACAATGGAAACAAAAAGTATAAATGTTCAGGTACACGAAAGAAAATTTATTGGCTACTTAAGCTCGAGTAATCAAGTTTGTTGGTGTTATTAAGAAAGTTTCGCATTCCTGAATGAATAAATAATTATGTAATGTAAATGGAAATGTTTAGGTAGAATTATAGAGAGTTCCTTCAGGTGTTGACATACCGTGTGATTGGTATTAATGAGGAAGCGGCAGGGAAGCTTAATTAAAATAATAAATACAACGTTAGAACTGCCTTACCTTTGATGTACATTAAACCCTAATCGAAGTGTCATTCTGCCACGACGTCACCGTGCAAAATTGGGTGATGGAGGGGGGGGGGGTGGAGGTTTAATAATTATAAACTAGTGCTTGGCCCAATCCCGCCTGATTGTAAGCATTGATGTAATCGTTGATGGTAAAGCGCGCTAGTTTATTAAGAGCCTATTCACTCTAGCCTAGCCTTGAAGACGTTTAAATTGCAGTCCGACGGAAACACCGGATCGTAATGGTGTCAACTACGTAAGCGTACGTGGAAACTCGCCGTACGACGGGTCGTTCGATGATGGAACAGAGATGAGGTAATTAATTAACTAAAATGCATCCTATAGAAGACTGGAAGACTATACAGGCTGGCTAGTCTTCGCCTGTACTCCAGGCGAATTATGTTTTGAATTAGAATCTCAGAGAACATGATTTAATCATTGAGCTGGAGGTTTCTTTATACTTTTAGCGTTATAAAGCGGTTCGCAGGACTATAAGGAAAACCGTAGAACATTATATTCTTATTAAGACCTTTTTCATTCTACAAAAGGATTAAGAAGGAATGCGCTTTCACGCTGCTTGGCTACTCTCTAGCGATTACAGATTACGTTTTCCTCCAAGGATACTGGGCTTGTAATATGCTTATACTATAAGCCGGAATTATATTATATAGTTGAGCAAAATAGAAGTTATTGTATGGGCAGGCGATGGGATTGTGTGGGTCACGGCAGCCGAGGAAATAAACTACAGTGGTAACCAACAATCTCCGTCGACTTTTGGCGGGAAAGTCAAGCTGGGCGTCACGCTCATATTTTATTGGACTTTTAAAATTATTTATAGTGTTGTTTATTAAATAAAAGTGCGTGATTTATGTAGTAAAAAGTGCAGTCAGTAAATAATTCATAAAGAACAGTGACATATCGCAGCACAGTGGCTACAACATGACTTTGTCTCAAAGCTCCCTCGTAAGACGGTTCACGCGGCCGTCATTTTCGACATGAATAATTCATTACGTGACATTGGCTAAATGCACAAACAAAGAAAGAACAATCTTCGTAACATTACTATATGATCTCCTACTAAGACCGTATCCTACAAGCAAAGGTTTTGTTCCAACTGCTGGAATGCAGGTATGAGCGTCAGCGAGCCAAAAACCAACACGTTATCCCAGTATGAGTTGGAGGATGTCACATGCATTCAGTTGTAGGACAGGTTGGTTTCCTCCCAACGATTTCCGTCACCATTTTGAGAGCAGTGGTGATCCAAAGTCAGTATTGGACTATAGTGTCAAGTCTATTGGGTTACAGGCCTCCACTCCGTGAGGAAAAGCGAACCATAATCCATTAAGTACCCACAGTGAGGGTTCGGAACGCATTTTTTTTTTTAATAATTATAAACTAGTGCTTGACCGCAATCCCGCTTGATGGTAAGCAGTGATGCAATCGTTAATGGTAAAGCGCGCCATTTTATTAAACCTATTCACTGAAAAAAATAACTGAGTGAATAGGAAGGAAGACAGCAGTTGAGCGAGGTGATGCAATGTTAAACCCAACAACACAACCAATGATGCTGCGCCAGAGGTAGATTAATATGGAGACCCTCTATGACCAAACTGTCGACACAACAACATTTGGCGCATCGCACCCGGCACACATCGCAACACAACTGCTCAGGCGTGTCCTTCGTACGGCTTCACTACACATCATGCCGGAACACGACGAATCGCTTGGCGGCAAGACTTGCCTGATGAGTGGTAATCTCTGCCGGCAGCCGATGTTATGGCCTACCACCGAGTCATGTCTTTGAATTTCTGCTGGTTTCCTTCACCGTTTTAAAAGCAGTCGTCATGAAATAAATTACACAGAGTACCTAACTTCGTGCTGGCAAGGAGGACGTAAAAAAAATGTATGCTTTTATAGACATTGTGAAGGACTTCTAGAATATTAACGACATACGTAGGTAGTATAATTCATTCTTGATTTATATCTCAGTTCCGAGTTACAGCCCTCGAGGGACAGTATAAGGAAACTCGAATCTAACTAAGGATACACGAGAATTACACGCAGCTTGACTATATTACGTAGAATTTGTACTATTTCTTTGATACATCTATACTAATATATAAATCTGAAGAGTTTGTTTCTTAGTTTGAACGCGATAATCTTAGGAACTACTGGTCCGATTTGAAAAAATCTTTTTGCGTTGGATAGCCCATTAATCCAGGAAGGTTTTATGCTATATAACATCACGCTGCGACCCAAAGAAGCAGAGCATATAAACAAAAAAACATATCGAAACCAACGCGGGTGAAACCGCGCGACGCAGCTGGTATACTTTATCTGTGTAACTTAATTGAGGTCTACTTCTAGTCTTACCGATTGTGGCTGAGTAACATTCCAACACAACCTGTAGGATACAAAACTCGATATAAAACTCGTTTAGTAGTTTCCATCCATCTACCTTTTACGTCTATAATATTAGTAGGATGGAGTGACGGCCTATCTGAACTTCACAACCCAGGTACTGGGTAATTCGTTACCTTAGACTATTCGTTAGTTTAGTCAGTAATCCATGAATAACATCTAGGATCATCGACTTAACGTGCTTTCCGAGGCACAAAGAAGTCTCTGTATTAAAAATGGTCACCAATCCACGGGTAAACCGCAGAAAGCACTTCTGTCTCTCGGCGGTAGGCCACAACATAAGTTACCATCTACCATACAAAGTCTTGTCGCCAAGCGATTCGTCGTGTTCCGGCATGATGACTGGTGCAGCCGTACGGAGGACGGGTCTGAGCAGTGGTGTTGCGATGTGTGCCGGGTACACATCTCAACTATATATCTAAAATATCTATCGCTAGATCAGACACACAGTATTTACTGGCATAGGAAGTTCATTAATTCATGGTAGCCTATTTTGGACGCGTCGAGCTAAAACCTCGGCAAAAGCCTAAATAATTAATGTTTTTGTTTGTAAAGAAAATTATGCTAGTATTAAAATAACTGCCTTATGCTTATCCAAGATGTCTACGTAATGTTTTGAAGATTAACAATCTGATTCATTTATAATGTATAACTTTTCCTTGACAGTGAAGGGAGAGGTACTTTGTTTGTATTAAAAAGTTTTTTTATTATCATAAACTGAATTTTTAAATGTTTGTAAAAGGAGTGTTTACAGGAATAGCTTTGTTGATATGGAAACAATATAGTTGAGAAAAAAGCATTTTGTCCCACACTAGGAATTGTTTCAGTGTCATGGGTGCGTTAACAAATATTTCTTCAGTTTTGTCGCCAAGCGATTCGTCGTGTTCAGACATGATTTCTGATGAAGCCGTACGGAGTACGGATCTGAGCAGTTGTGTTGTGTGTGTGTGTGTGTGTTTTCGTGAATGGGCCAAATGTTGTTAGTTATGTCGGGAGTTTGGTCGTGGAGGGTCTCCAGATCAATCTCCCTCTGGTGCAGCATCGTTGGGCGTGTTATTGTGTTTAACATTGCATCATCTCGCTCAACTGCCCTCTTTCTTCCTATTCACTCAGTGTTTTTTCGTGAATTGGCTCTTAATAAACTAGCGTACTTTATTACCATCAACGATTGCATCTCTGGTTACCATCAAGCACTAGTTTATAAACTAGTTTATAATTATTAAAAAAAAAACTGAAACTGATCGGTCAACCCGCAAATTGCTTAAATAAGCTTTTACATATTTCACATGAACCACTTACAGGTTCTTTTGTGACTGTGAGGACCATGCAGAAAGGCGTGCACGATAAGTCTTGGTGGACTAGCTGCTTAAAACACCAGCATCTCAAGTATGAGTGTGCGCGTTCGATTCCAGGTCAGTAGGCCTAGTATGAGTTTTCATTACGAAACTCGATCGTCGATATCGAGCGCGTTTGACTCATCGAACTGGGCCACGCTTCAAGGTTGAAAGAACTCTCAACCAATGAGAGCGCCAAACGCGGTCATTATCGACGATCAAGACGGCAAGTACCAATGTAATTTTTCTAAGTTATATGTACTTTCTAAGTATATCTTGGATACCAATGACTTTTCTTTTATAAAATACGAGTATAAACTAGCGCTTGACCGCAATCCCGTCTGATAGTAAGTAGTGACGCAATCGTTGAAGGTAAAGCACACTGGTTTATTAAGAGCCTATTCACTCTAGCCTTGAAGACACTCAAATTGTAGTCCGACGGAAACACCGCCGCTGGTAAATTGTTCCAGTCCCTCGATATACGCGGTATAAAAGAGGAAGCGAACGCTTCGTCCGGATCATAGTAGTTTTAACAACGTAAAGATGGTCCGATGGTGGAACGGTGATGGGGGAATTAAATCTTGCAATTCCCTCGCACACTCGCCAAAATGCGTCCTATAGAACACCGAAAGCCTGGCTACTCTACGCCTGTGCCTCATCATCATCATCATCAATCTTTTTATCGTCCCACTGCTGAGCACAGGTCTCCTCTCATCCAGAGAAGGTTTGAGCGTAATCACCAAGCTTGATCAATGCGGGTTGGCGATTTCAGACCAAAAGTCCAGGTTTCCTCAAGATGTTTTCCGTCACCTTTTAATCAGTCATTGGTGTCCAAGATATACTTGGAAAATACATATAACTTAGCAAACATATGCATACTGTGAATTATTTAGTACAAGATTGAAATTTCATTTAATTCAGTTTCATTACAACATAAGGAAAAATACAATCTGTGACATTAGAAGCAGCTCAATTCTAAGCTTTTTTGTCCTCAACATAATCTGCAACGGTACAAAAGGCTTTCTAGCACAGCTTCCGATTAATGAATGATTTATTATGGCTTAGATCGTGAATCAGATTCAGATATTTCTTATAAAAACGTACGTTTTCAAAGTCTTCTTGTAGGTACAATAAATTTGTGTTTGCTTCGACTATTTGTATCGTAAAGATAGTGATATGTTGTATTAGTTCATCTAGTATCGTAGATATCACTATATTTACGATACAAATACTAGAAGAACTCAATTTGCTTGTAGTATTTGTATCGAACTCAAATTTACACAGAAATTACATCGAAAAAATCCAAACTTTACTGTATACAAATGTATTGTAAGTAAGTACCTACAACAAGGCTCAAGAAAATAGGCTACTTTTTCAGATGCCAAAGCGTACGATATTAAATTTAAAAAAATGTGGAAGATTTCATAAATATACTGAGACGCCATAGTCGTTGAATTAATCTGTTTAAATTTGTGTCTTACGGAGAGTCTCGGACTTAATCTATGAATTGATCGAACAGCTCGCTTCTGCTAAATAAAGATATATATGTATACATATGCCTGGATATCAGCGGCATATCTCCACATTAGAATACCGTACATTAATTTGTAATTGTTTATTTTTTTTTTACTCAATGCCAATATACACTACGTAGCCAAGCATATTGTACGTTACGGAATTGCATCGCTGACAGCGGTGTTCGGCACTGGTGCAGCTACACAGGAGCTAAACTTAGTAAACTTAGTATTCGGGAACACTGTTGGAGCTGCTGAACCTTGGACAAAACTATATTTGCATTATGTAGATTTAATTTCTGAGTATTGTATAATTGCATAGCACATGTGTGAGCACGATGTACTTGCTGTGAAGCATCTATTTGTTGGGTTAGTCTTTTTTTTTGTGTTTTCTATAATGGGCACTCTTAGCGTACAATATATTTCGTTTGATTTCAAAATGAATGATGTAATCAAATGTTTATATCGCTAGCTTGATAATTTAAAAGAGTGTCCATGGAGTTTCTTGCCCGTTCTTCTCCATAGATACCTACTCTTTGGAATGGGCGACTAGCTTCACCTTACTGACTGACGGACGTTCTGACAATTTATTGTAACTGGTTTATTTGAAATAAATGCTTTGATTTTAATTTTTTGATTTTGATTATACTAAGAAAATAGTTAAAGTACATATGATAAGGGACTGTCTCTATGTAAGAGTCACATTATTTTCTAACAACATATACTGCGGCAATCACCGAATTATAACATTGCTTAATTAAAGAGTGCTACTGTAACATAGCATGCTGGAGTATACAACATTTAATTAACGCACACCCTAATTAGAATATTATGTCATAATACATACAGTGAATTATTAACTTAACATGCATATGCATTGTTATTTATTAAATTAGTTATAATCAATTCCTTAACGTTCTTGGAAAAATGCGTTTTTCCTTATTTTGTATTGAATGATTAAATTTGTACGGACACAAGTAACATTCATATTTTAAAACTCTGTACAAAGAACGGGGTTAGTATGAAAATAATTTTCGCAGTTTTGATTATATTTGGGATAAAAAATCTTACAATATTAAACATGATATAAACCGATTCAGCAAACCATTGTGAACAAACCGTTTTCAGGAAGTACGTTAATTGATTTACATATTTTATATAGGTAAATATACAAACTTACTTCCAAGTCATTCTGAAATAAACTAAGATACCATTGTAATAAAGTTGATTTTTTGCTAATTCTATTTAGGAGTGGGTATGAAGCACTGCCCAAATTTTCTTTATCAATTCTGTACTTTCATGATTCCTCCCCAGGGGGGTAGACAAATACTATAGAACGCCACCTTTTACATACTCTTTTTGCTATTTTTAATTGTACACTTCTAATCATACGCGTACGAAACGATATACGAATACTTAACACCCGACCTTTATAAAGAACGTCACTAATGCTAACGTAGGACGTTCCTTCCCGGCGTTTTAACTCACATCTGGTTTATAAACCACTTTTTATTTTTACTTTTTTCTCGGTAGTAGGCCATAACAACGGCCGCCGGCAGAAGTTACCACCCACCAGACAAAGTTTTGCCGCCAAGCGATTTGTCGTGTTCCCTCATGATGTCTGGTGAAGCCGTACGGAGGACGGGTCTGAGCAGTTGTGTTGCGATGTGTGCCGGGTACGATGCGCCTAATGTTGTTGTGTTGGGAGTTTGGTCGTGGAGGGTCTTCAGATCAATCTCCCTTTGGCGCAGCATCGCTGGTCGTGTTTTTGGGTTTAACATTGCATCACCTCTCTCAACTGCCATCTTCCTTCCTATTCGCTCAGTTTTTCTTAGTAAATAGGCTCTTAATAAACTAGCGCGCTTTACCATCAACGATGGCATCACTGCTTACCATGAGGCGGGATTGCGGTCAAGCGCTAGTTTATAATTATTAAAATATATACATAACATACATAATCAGCTCATAATATTCGCACTCCTGGGACACAAACAACAAGCCTCCTCACAATGAGAGGGAGTGAGCCAATCTACCACGCGGGCCCAGTCCAGGTTCGAAGATGTTACATGTCTTCGAAGTTTTGCCTCAAGGACATGCCGGTTTCCTCACGATGGTTTCCTAAATCGTTTTGAGAGCAGTGGTGATGAAAATAATTCACACAAAGCGAAGCGCCTGATGGGGTTCGAACCTAAGACTTTCAATTTGTAAGTGGCGGTCAATAACAAGACAACTACAAGACCGCTACTCTCTATTCTTCTTCTTCAGCCTATGGATGTCCACTGCTGGACAAAGGCGTCCCCCAAGGCTTTCAAAGCTGACCGGTCTTGTGCTGCCCGCATCCATGGTCATCGGTCCACCTTGTTGGGGGCCTCCCTACGCTGCGTCTTCCAGTACGTGGCCGCCACTCCAGAACCTTACTGCCTCATCGGCCATCGATTCTACGAGCAATGTGCCCTGCCCACTTATGTTTAGCGACTTGCAGAGCTATGTCGGTGACTTTGGTTCTTCTGCGGGTCTCCTCACTTCTGATTCGATCACGCAGAGAAACTCCGAGCATAGCTCTTTCCATTGCCCTTTGTGTGACTCTGAGCCTTCGTATGAGGCCCATTGTGAGCGATCACGTTTCAGTTCCGTAAGTCATCACTGGCAACACACACTGGTCAAAGACTTTAGTCTTGAGACACCGTGGTATCTTGGACGACGAGAATATGTATCGTAGCTTCCCGAACGCCGAGCCGAGCTGGATTCGATGAGACACCTCTTTCTCGAAGTGGACCTACCTAGTTGGTAGGTATATATACTCATCAATAACTTCGAGTGCAGAGCAACCAACTAGAATTGGAGTGGGTGCGACATGAGAGTTCTCTCTAATAAACCGCTTTATTTGCATTATTTTAGAGCATCATACTTAATACACCGTTCATAATAAATTGTGTTCAAAATAAATGCCAATAATAAACAAACACGGCCAAAAAAGGAAGTGAACTAAATAACAATTTTCCGTGGCCGTTCAGCCGAATCGACTTCATCTCGATCAAAGAGCCCGCGAAAGCACAATTAAACTTTACCAATGCCTTTGTTTAAAAACAAAACTCGGGGAAAAATTCTTTTATCTATAACAATTTTCAGTCTCTTAACTAACCGGCAAAGTCCAATAGTTCCGCAACAATCTTGATAAAGGCGATCGAGCGTACTTCGGCGTTCAACCTTAAAATGTTTCTGTGTTAACCGACAGTTAAAAAGTTCGTTTGTTACCTTGGTTTAGCAAACAGCCTCGATTTTTTTATAATTTTAAACCAGTGCTTGACCCCAAATCCGCCTGATGGTAAGCAGTGATGCAATCGTTGATGGTAAAGCGCGCTAGTTTATTAAAAGCCTGTTCACTTTAGCCTTTTTGTTTTTATTTGGGATGGGAAATCATCAATTGACCTCTCCCGCTGTTGGTGGAGTGGAAGGGCGTTTCAGACTAGTACTGACTAAAACTCACCCGTGTTTCCTCACTTGCCTGTGCGCCAGGGCCACCGTTTTTTTTTTCAACTAACCCGCAACCTTGATCTTGGAGGCAACGGTCTTCGTGGACTCCGTCACGACACGTAGTGACATCTCCTAGCGGCGCGCGCAAACACAACGCGCCGTCGACTCAGGCCTGGTCCCAACCAGCTGGCCAATGCTCATCACCCGCAAGCCCGCGTCTATGGTGCGTAGGACATGGCGGTGTTCTATCCAAGCCGGCAGACCTCCACCGTATGCTTCACCGTGTCCTTAGGGCGATCCATACAATGATAACACCCTGGCGTTTCCTCCCGCCTTTCCCGGAACAGGAACCTCCCGTAACAACCGTGCCCGGCGAGGACCTGCGTAATGCGGAAAGTTATGCGCCGTGGCGCCTCTTTAGCCACTCCTCAAAGAGGGGCCTTACCGCCGCTATTGTGGCGTGATCAATTCACTTTACCCTTGAAGATACTTAAATTGTAGTCAAACGGAAACACCACCGCTGGTAAATCGTTCCAGTCCCTCAATGTACGCGGTATAAAAGACAAGGCGAAACGCTTCGTCCGAATTGTAGCGGTGTCAACAACGTACTCGCCGTATGACTAGTCGTCCGATATGTATTTCCTCCACACTGCATCCTATAGAACACCGACAGGCTGGCTACTCTTCGCCTGAGATTCGCCTTCCAATGTTCGGCGCAGGGTTGTTTTGACACTAACACTTATGCAGTTTCTGACGTTTTTAGCTGTGGCCTGTGTGTAAACGCATGCCTATCTGTTTTTGACAGTAAAAAGGTATTCTATTAGTGGCGCCTTAGTACTGTCTGCCTGTCGTCAGGCTGTATCTCACAAATCATGGTAACTAGACAGATAGTTGACATTTTCACAGTTCTACTGCCATCATCATCATCATTTCAGCCGAAAGACGTCCACTGCTGGACATAGGCCTCCCCCAAGGTTCTCCACGACGACCGGTCCTGCGCCTCCCGCTTCCAGCGGTTTCCCGCGACCTTCACCAGGTCGTCGGTCCACCTTGTCGGGGGCCTACCCACGCTACGTCTTCCGGTGCGTGGTCGCCACTCGAGAACCCGTCGGCCCCATCGGGCATCGGTCCTACGGGCAATGTGTCCAGCCCATTGCCACTTTAGTGTTGCAATTCTTTGGGCTATGTCGGTTACTCTCGTTCTTCTGCGGATCTCCTCATTCCTGATTCGATCGCGCAGTGAAACCCCAAGCATAGCCCTCTCCATTGCCCTTTGAGCGACTTTGAGCCTTCTTATAAGGCCCATTGTTAGCGACCACGTCTCAATTCCATAAGTCATCACTGGCAACACACACTGGTCGAAGACTTTTGTCTTGAGACACTGCGGTATTTCGGACGAGAAGATTTTACGTAGCTTCCCGAAAGCAGCCCAGCCGAGTTGGATTCGACGATTGACCTCTTTCTCGAAGTTGGACCTTCCTAACTGGATAGTTTGTCCCAGGTACACGTAGCTGTCAACAACTTCGAGAACAGAGTCTCCAATCTTTATAGCAGTCGGTACAACATGGGCATTAGACATGACTTTCGTCTTGCCCATGTTCATTTTAAGACCGACTCGCTTGGAGGCCCTACTGAGGTCTTCGAGCATTGTACTCAGGTCCTCCGCGGTCTCAGCCATGACTACGATATCATCAGCAAACCGAAGGTGTGTCATGTACTCGCCATTGATGTTGATGCCCAGTCCTTTCCAGTCCAGAACCTTGAAGACATCCTCCAATGCAGCGGTGAACAATTTCGGGGAGATAACATCTCCCTGTCTGACACCACGCTGGAGAGGTATTGGTTTCGAGGTCTGGTCCTGTATTCGGACTGACATGGTGGCGTTTTCGTACAAACCCTTCAGCGCTTCAATATACCGATAGTCTACTTGGCACCGCTGGAGAGACTGCAGTACAGCCCAGGTCTCGATCGAAACAAAGGCTTTTTCGTAGTCCACAAACGCCAAGCAAAGGGGTAGGTTATACTCCTCGGCCTTCTGTATAACCTGCCGCAGCGTATGTATGTGGTCTACTGTGCTGTAGCCTTTTCGGAAACCGGCTTGTTCGGGCGGCTGGAAGTCGTCAAACCTGCAGGCGAGACGATTTGTGAGGACTCTTGAAAACAACTTATAGACATGACTCAGAAGTGAGATGGGTCTGTAGTTCTTCAAAAGGGTGTTGTCACCCTTTTTGAAAAAGAGTACCACCAAACGTCTGTGCCATGCCTGTGGCGTTTTTCCCTTATCTATGACGGAATTAAATAACTTCTGAAGGGCCCTAAGGATCGGTTCACCACCCGCCTTCAGTAGCTCTGCCGTAATTCCGTCATCGCCTGGCGCCTTGTTGTTTTTAAGCTGTTTCAGAGCCAATCGAATCTCCTGCAGGCTGACGTCCGGGATATCTTCAGTGTAGTGTCGGGTTAATCTTGCTCTAGGGTCTTCAGCAAGATTTAATGCGGGTCTTGTCGTTGAAGTGTAGAGCTGTCCATAGAAATTCTCGACTTCCCTCAAAAGCTCGGGCCCAGACGTTAAGATCTTGCCGTCGTCAGTCTTCAGCTTGCTTAGCCGGCTATGCCCAATAGTCAGATCTCTAGCGAAAACTTTAGAGCCTCTGTTTCGCTCTATAGCCTCCGTTATACGCTCGGTATTATACCGACGTAAGTCGCGCTTCAGAGACTTTGAGATCTGCTTATTGAGCTGCCGGTATCTGCAAGCATCACTTGACGAACGCAAAATCATCTCACGTCTGTCCTCCATGAGCTCGAGAGTGTAGTCCGAGAGCTTTTAAGTTCTATTTGTACGGCGGGTCTTAAAATACTTAGTCCCGACCGTACGGACAGCTTCTACAAACCCGTCATTATATTCGTCCACGTCGCCACTTAGGCATTCGAAGCGATTTTGGAGCTCGAGCTGGAAACCTTCGGAGTTGTGGATCTGAATGGGTGCTGGCCGGAGCGTGGACTTCATCAGGCGAGATCTTTCGGACACTATGTTCAGATTCAATGTGCCTCTGACCATACGGTGATCGCTGCCGCATTTGAGCGAGTTGATCACTGAGACATCATTGAATATGTGCCTTTTTGTCGTCAAAATGAAGTCTATCTCATTCTTAGTGACCCCGTCGGGACTGATCCAAGTCCACTTTCGCTGTTCACGCATTTTGAAGAAGGAGTTCATCATAAAGAGTCCCTCCTTCTCCATGAAGCCAGCTAACATGTGGCCTCGGTGGTTCCGACGCCCAAATCCAAAATTTCCCAGTCCGAGCTCTTCACCACTCCGTTTTCCAAGCTTAGCGCCACAATAACAATAATTAATACAAAAACAGTATTATATATCGATGTTTTTTTTTTATTTGATTGAAAAAACCCGCCACACATTTTCCCACCCACTGCAACTCCTGAAAGCCAGAATAAACAGTGGAGACAGCCAGACAAACGCCGAGCAATGAAGCTCGACGAGTCTTGGAGAAATGATTCAACTGTCTTGGGTCCCGCAACGAAATTAATCAGAATAGAATAGCGGAGGAGCAAGAAAAAAGATATTTTTTTTCCCTCCATAACAAGCAGGAGACAGAACAGAACTAGGCCAATCGGCACAAAGGGACATTATTGCAACTGGGAGAAGCCCACATTGCCAAGCACCACGGAATAAAATTTAATTAAATTAATGGCTCCTGAGTAGGTATGTGCTGTTACAATTGATTCTAATAATAGGTATGGCAAAAGCGCCTGAACGCACGGAAATTGGTTCTAGTTTCTACAAGGTCCGTATAATAAACGACTCAGGATGTAACTTGTACACTATCCAACATAATATTGCGTTCATTCTGCCAAAGAATACACTCCCACAAGATATGATGTGCGGACTGTTCAAATTCACAGTTCGATGTAGAATATTGATACAAAGGCGAAGGAGCAAGTTTAAAAGAATACATTATATAGGTGATATGTAGTACAGAACCCATTCCTGACGCCGGGTGTGCCGCAGATCTTCGATCGACTCTGCCAGGATATGCCATACCCCCGCGGCGGTCAACGCATGTCTCAAGTGCACCTGTGTAATCTGAAATCGTCCGGAAGCCCTGCCGTGCTAGCCGGCTGGGAATGTTTAAGTACCTACTGGTTCACAGGTTCCCACTAGAAGTTCAGGATCAGTCATTCATGTTCACGTCCAAACATCCTACGTTATCCTGTCATGACATTCCATTTCTACTTGTATACTAAATAAGACGTTTATTTTCCCTGAACGTGTAGTCAGAGCTGACCTAAACTACACCCACATTTTCTACCTTTACATAATTCATCAAGGTTGCGTGCTCCCAGTAATTACACACATTCAGTGGAACAAGAATTTTGGAAGACCCCTACCCTTGTTTAGTTATATTTTCTCATAACTTTGGGAATTACATTAAAACCTTATAATTTACACATGGATAGAAGTTTCCGAACAAAATTGAAAAGTTCAAGGTGAAGTTCTCAAGGTTACATTTAAATTATCTAATTAACGATGTTATTTATGCCCTCAGCTGTAGTAAAAGTACGCAGTAAGTACTGTAGATCTTCGTCATCATGTCTGCGTTAATCCTAGTCGCATCCGAAGCTTTTTCAGGTTTGGAGTTGGGATCCGCTTTACCAGTCTAACTGCTGATTTTGGTTAAACTTTGATATTTACCGTGAAGCAACTGCCGTGGCGATATCGAAGCATTGCAGTTAGACCAATTGTTGGACTTTTTGAGGGCTCCAATAAACCGTAACGCCTGCAATTAGATGTTCGTATGGCATCCGGGACTAACGAGTTAACGTGCTTTCCGAGGCAAGACCAGACCAGTGCAAATATTCGTATTCATGCATACAAATATTTGCACTGAGCCGGGATCGAACCTACGCCTCCTTGCGCAGCGGCCGCATCGCTACCGCTACGCCACAGAGGCTGTCAAAGTCTCCTCTCAAATGTGCAGTAAGTACTGCACATCCCCATCCTATTTCAGTGAAAGAAATATAAACTTTACTTTAATGGGTATTAAGTTGATTATAGAGTGAATAGCAGGGCCGGATCTACCTATGGGTTGCTTGGGATGCAGCCCAGGGCTCCGAGGTTATAAGGGACCCGCAGACCATGCTAAAAGCAATAGGCGATAATTTAAATTTAATAAAAATGTAAAATAAAACTAAGCGCTGCTTAACCTAACGTCTGACGTGAATTCGTTTTTTCCGCACTTTAGTTCACGTCATCAAAATGACAAACTGAAAGTGTTAATTGTTACTGTGCTTAATAAGTAAGTATACTAATAAGTGATAACTTAAAAGTTATATATAAATAAGTAAAATTTATTTCTGTGAGTGAAATAGGTACGAGTATGTGGTAAAAGATATCCTACTTTTATTTGGTAAGTTTAAATAATTATAAATCATGCCTTTCTTTTTTATGGTATTTTTAATGTTACGGACCACTACAATGGTGTACAAGCATTACTAAAACAAAAAAATAACACCGCGGATTATGCGCCATGTGCTGTGCATTCCCTTAACCTAGTTGGTGTAGAATCTGTTAAGGTTGCAACCGAAATTGACAATTTTTTGGAGTTGTGCAACAAATATACGTTTTCTTTTCTACTTCAACTCTTAGATGGGAACTATTGAATCGTGAAATAAAATTAAAATTCACGTTAAAAAAATTAAGAAATATCAGTTGGTCTTGCCACTACCATTACTAGTTACGATGATGTTATGAAGATTTTTAAAAGTTTCAGCGATATTGAGGTTGAGAAAATTGATTACCGGAAAGAGGAAAGAAATTTATTTAATAAAATCGCGAAACTCGAGACTGTTATTTTGATTATCTTTTGGGAGGACATTTTGGAAAGATTTCATCTAGTTCATAAAAAAATACAGAGCCCTGGTCTAGACATTTGTGAAGGCAATAAGTTAATTATATCATTAAAACTTTGTGAACAACATACGACATCAATTAGATCAGAAGCTTAAGGAATTCGAAGAAAAAGAAAAATAATTAAGTACTACTGTGGGAAAAGACTACAATGACAACAAGAGACGCATTACTACAACATTTTCAGATAAGTCTACAGGTGAATTCTCGGTATACGGCGAAGAAATATTTAAAAAGAACACGTTAAATGTTGCGTTGGATAAGCTGACTATAGATTTAAATATTATAAGCCAAGTCTATGAGAGATATAGCAAAAAAATCAAATTTTTAACGGATTTGCAAGACAAAAATATCGAAAACAGAGATTTGGAAAATGCACTTCATATTATTGATGACTACTATACTATCCTATCCTGATGACTTAGACGAGCATTTAGTGAATGATTGCATTCAATTAAAATCTTACTTACTCCAATCTAAGCCAGTCTTACACATCCTGCAGTAACATTTTTATGCTCAAGTATGAAAATAAACTTACTAACCTGTTTTCTAACTGCTATACCATTTTAAAGTTTTTTTTTAACTTTGCCAATCACTAGCTGTGAAGCAGAATGCTCCTTCTCTAAGATGGTCTATGTACAAAATAAATACAGGACAACAATATCGAACCATCTTGTAAATAATTTATCACTTCTTTCCATAAATTGTGATCTAACAAAAGACTTGCAGTGTGATGACAAAAAAAAAAAGAATTTGAAGCACAAAAACGCAGAAAGGTTGATTTATAAATTAGGTATAATTTATATAACTGTCACACACATAACCTGTCAATTTCATTTACTCATACATAATTTACAGGGTGTATCTGACATCGTAACGCAAACTTCGCGAAAAGGCTAGACCGCATGCCACTAACTAAATTATGATAGTCATTTATGTCGTTAATGAGTGGTTACACAAATAACAGTGTTTAAAAAAAAGTGTCGGCTCTGCCTTTGAACGTTGCAAGCGTGGCGCCCTGCGTGTTTGTAGATATGACGTTGATCCCTGATGCGAACTCTATTAAATGAGCTGATAGAATAGTTTTTCTAGTATTGCTCACATTCTAATTAACGAATTAATAAATTTTTACTTTAAAATCTTATTGGGTTATAAAAGTATAGCAATTATGAATGGTCTAAAGTGAAAAAAAAAACTGTATATATATTTTTTTAAATCCATAAAAAGCCGACGCAAATTTCCATCACTAGGGGGTTCAGAATCATGTACTGAATCTAAGGTACTCGTTTGTGCGTCGATGTCAGAGACAGCCTTTATGTGTTACAAAGGCCATTAAGAATTGAATTGAATTAATATATATGTCGTGGATCGTCGGTATCGTTTTCATTAGAGGTGCTCATTATGTTAAATAGTAGTGGGGAAACGCATTGACGTTATTTTGTAATAACGACACGTGGACAGAGTCGTTTTGGACAGTGAGGATTGACGAACGGTCACTGTTCTTTGAAGGGCGGAACAGGGCACATCTCAGGGGTCGATTTGCCTATTTAAATTGTGATTGTAGGGTATTAATACAAAAATCCACCTACGAAATGAAGCCCTTACCACTACACAAAGATGCTGACGACCCTACGCTCCACTGTCACTGACTGCGACAAACAAATAAAATTATTTTATTGTTTTTTATATTCTTATACATATCACTATTTCGGTTTTTCTCTCAGCCAAAGATTGCCTGGAAGAGATTGCTACAGCAATAAAGTACTTTTGTACAACTAAATCGTGCGTAGATTTAGGTAATATTTATGTTTTTTGTGCAATAAAGAATTTATCATTATAGAAACAGTTTTTTGACATGGCTATTAGTTGAGTACTTAGATAGGCCCCTGGTGAATAGCACATTAAAAAGTTATAAAAATGTTTAAAGTTTAGCGTGAAATGAAGTTTATGTTGTAGGAATTTCTAGCTTACCCAAGGTAAACCCATGTCCAGGTGGGAAGTCTTCAGCGGGTGGACCAAATGCTTGGGATAAGAAAGCACTATCTCATTACAGCTTCAGCATTTCTTGCGATAATTCGTTAGAGAGTGGGACCACACACTTTAAAAAACTGTTTCAGCTTTTAAGCTTTTGTGGCACAAGGATGTCGTCGTGTGTTGGAGACCACTTTGGCTCTTTCGCAGGAGCTTGCCACCACTCTTGCCTCCGTTATGCTATTACTGCTTACATATAAATGTCATTGTTTTGATTGGAAAGCTGGAATGTTTTTTGTCCGTGTCCAACAAGGTTGTACCGCCATATGGTGATATCTATTTGTTTTATTTCATTTTACGGTCGGTATTTTCCTTGTTTTGGCATCTCGTAGTTGATCTTGAGAAATCGTGACCCTCCGCTATCCGTCTGTTTGTTTGTCAGCCGTCTATATCTAGTAACCCTAAAAGGAAGACAGATCTTTTTGAAGGAATGTATTTCTATTGCCGCTACATAATATAGTAGTAGTCGCTCATAGGCCATAACATCGGCTGCCGGCAAAAGTTACCTGATAAAGTCTTGCCGCCAAGCGGTTTGTCTTGTTCCGGCATAATGTCTGGTGAAGCCGTACGGAGGACGGGTCTGAGCAGTGATATTGCGATGTGTGCCGGGTACAATCAATCAGATCCTTCTCCCTCTGGCGCAGCATCGTTGGTCGTGTTGTTGGGTTTAACATTGCATCACCTCACTCAATTGTCATCTTCCTTCCTAATCACTCAGTTTTTCTTTTTTGAGTTAATCAGCTATTTTTAAACTTCATGCTTTGCTATCAACGATTGCATCTCTGTTTATAATTATTAGAAAAAAAAAAATTAAAAAGTTATTTAAAAAAAATATTTGAAAGATACATTTATTTTCTAAAAATTGGTACTCGGCTTTACTTTTATCGCGCGTTATCCTGAAGCAGCAGCGGCCTTGTGCGATTGACCAGTCTCGGTTGTTTAGCGGCTAGTTTATCCATCAGTATGTGGGGCTGCTCACAGTAGAGATCTGCAGTAATCGTCTGGCCAGATTTAAGGAAGCTGTAGTGCACCACACCGGCAATTCTAATTCACAAAATTACTTTATTGCGAAAAATTTGTAACGTAAGTATTACTTGCATTACCAGCCTATAATGTTCGCATTGCTAAACGCAGAATACGTGTCTTTAAGAGGGGGAAGGCTGTAATCAAACGTGAGCTATATTGTTTCCCCAGTGTGAGTTGGTTAAACAGGCTTGAGTTAAGTGTTAAGTAGGTACCCAAAAAAATTATACACGAGTAATGAAATTGGTATTTTCCTCACAGCATTAATCCTAAAACAATTACGGGACCGATCTATAAAACACACTTTTATCATCATTAATATAATCATCGAAATTAATTCTTAAGCGAAAACGCCTCGTTGGCTCCTAATCAAAATGTGCGAAAAGGTACCTATGTACTTCATAATTTCGTACAGAACTCGAAAAGTCTGTTGTAATTTTGCAAATGGAGTATCAATTCAATATAATGAGACGACATTTTATATAATGTTGCAGGATAATATGAATAATCATTTTTTTTTGCGTATATCCTATGATTTCTGCAAGCACCCATTTTGGTAAACTTAGCACTTTATTTTTTAAATAAAAGATATGCGGTTGACGTATCCAACGTATCGTAAATAATGAGAATAAAAAAACATACCGGGAGAGTTTTCTTCTTCAACCTATAGAGATCTAGTGCTGGAGAAAAACCTCTTCCAAAGCTTTCCACAATGACCGGTCTTGTGTTGCCCGCATCCATCGGTTTCCCGTGACATTCACCAGGTCATCGGCCCTCTTTGTCGGGGCCTCCTTACGGTGCGTCTTCCGGTACGTGGCCGCCACCCTAAAACTTTACTGCCCCATCGGTCATAGGTTCTACGTGAAATGCCCCGCCCACTGCCACTTAAGTTTAGCGGCTCGAAAAGCTATGTCACCGACGTTGATTAAAATAATGCTGATTATATAAAAAAAATACCGCTTCCCCTGGGTTAATAGTGAACTGTTATGACAGATAAATCGCTTTGATTGGCTTACGCAGCGTGCCTGCTTTAATGGCGAATTTGATTTAACACACGTTTTTTGTTATGACCATTTAACTTCATTAAACGCAATTTACAATGATCGTACTTTATTATAATATTATACTGACACTGGGGTAATTTGCCGAATTAAAACGAACAACGTGCAAAGTGCGGACGAATTTAAGGAAAGAGAGAGAGAAAGAGAGTCATTAAACTGGACGAATTGAGGCAAGAAATAGAGAGAGAACCATTAGACGGCGAGCCAATTACGAAATATTATAAGTTGATATATATTTTTTTAATAATTATTACTTGCCAGTATTAAATAGATATCGCTGATCACAGTGGTATGTTGTATCTATAAACAGGGGTTCTAGAGTGCCATTAGTCGTCTCCTAATTGAATGGTGATAGAATGAGATTGCTGTATTGCCATTATTATAAAACCCGTAGTAGAAATGATTTTCTTAAAACTACTACTTAATTTGAACATTCATTAATTTACCGCTGGAGAGTACTCACGTTTTTAAAATTAACGTTTGAAAATTCGTTAGTAGATTACAAAACTAGTCAAAATTGATCATTATGTAATCACTGATACTATTATAATAGCAGAGTAGACCAGAATGATTTATTCGATAAAAATAAATACTAAAAAAAATATTTTATTTTTTCCAAAAAAAGAATCTTCCAACATTCCAATCCATTGCGAAAATAATTGAAATTGCGCAGAGAACTAATTATTCCTATTAACCCGTGACATGTATGTGCCATGCTAATGGTCTTGATGGAAACTGACGCATTATCGTGATCGTTATTTCTAATTACTGGACAATGTGTTAGATAATAGAATTATGAAGGGGAATTTCGGACGTGACGTTATGTATTGGGTACTTAGGGAAGGATGGATTCATTAGCCTCCCTACCTTGAAGTTAGCAGGTAAAGCAGTACAGATATCAGTTTCGTTGTTTAAAGTATAGATGTAAAAATTGACTTCGAATATGGTTTCGTCATGGAAAAACAAAGTTTGGATTTCTTAGCCAAAGGTTCAGGGTATTCATGGTTCCCTGAGTGGAGATCTTCCCGGATTGGGCGGCATAGGTGATTGATTGGTGGCGGCGATCTCTCGCGTCCAGTCCTAGTCCAGGCCATCATCCAGAGCGACAGTGCATGGCAGACCGACATATTCTTCTCGGAAGCAGTAATGCTCGCAAAGGATTAGGCGGAGTGCGTTAGAGAGTGCCAATCTCAGCGTATTCACGCGCCTAGGCGCCTCAATGAGATGTCAGCATATATTGATGAGGTATAATGTGACCATTGTCTACCCAAGCCATGATTTTTTCACAAAGGATACTATAACCCTAGTGCACAGGCAAGTGAAAGAACACGTTTAGGTTTTAGTCACAAAAATCCGACACGCACTGTCGTTGCGCCCATAGCGTTAGAAGTCTTTTGATTATTTCGCACCAAACAACAAGATTAATGAAAAATTACTGATTTTTGCATGGTTCTATGTATATTACTTTGATATTACTTTTAAGGTGTGCGAGGGAATTGCACGATTTAATTCCCCCATCTCCGTTCCACCATCGGACGACCCGTCGTACGGCGAGTTTCCACCCTTATGTTGTTAACACCTCTACGATCCGGACGAAGCGTTTCGCCTCCTCCTTTATACCGCGTACATCGAGGGACTGGAACAATCTGCCGGCGGCGGTGTTTCCGTCGGACTACAATTTGAGTGTCTTCAAGGCTAGAGTGAATAGGCTCTTAATAAACTAGTGCGCTTTACCATCAACGATTGCGTCACTGCTTACCATCAGGCGGGATTGCGGTCAAGCGCTGGTTTATATTTTAATAAAAAAAAAAAAAAAAAAGACGTGTGGCACTCGGGGACTGCCGCGGTAAAGCTATTGCATCGCATTTTCTATCAATTTATGCAATTATAATTATTTATTTATTTTATTTATGCAGTATTTCTTTTTCTTTGATATTAATTCAAGTTACACTTTTTGAGCGTGGTGACCGATAAGAAAACAAATTTTTCTTTTATTAAATAAATAAATAATAAATGCACTTTGTTCATTCATATTCAAAACACTTTATACACAAATTTTACAAGTACAGTTATCACTCGAGTCAGTAAGCATGTAAAATGAGAAAACTAACATAGAACGATCCGTGTGAGAACTAAACGATCACTATTATACAACAACACTGATACCTTTGAGAAAGCGGACTTCCTCTACAATAGGGCAATTCCTCCGTAAGGCCTGTCTATGCTATTACTTATAATCTCTGTCATTGTGTGCTGTTTCGGTGCAATCGCAAGACCGGCCGGGCACTGAGGGGCAGGCAAGACAGCTATAGTATACTTATGACTCCACCAACTGGTATTTCGTTGACTCGGAAACGGCGCACAGGGAGCACCACGAAATATACTCAAATACTCCGAGGTTCTTTTTCAATATACCCCACTGTTTTGTCGTGGTGGCCTAGTGGTTAAAACACCAGCCTCTCAAGTATGAGTGCGCGGGTTCGATTCCAGGTCAGGCAAGTACCAATGTAACTTTTCTAAAGTTATATGTACTTTCTAAGTATATCTTGGACACCAATGACTGAAGGCGAAGGAAAACATCTTGAGGAAACCTGGGCTTTATAAGTCTGAAATCGCCAACCCGCATTGAGCAAGCGTGGTGATTACGCTCAATCCTTCTCTGTATGAGAGGAGATCTGTGCCCAGCAGTGGGACAATAAAAAGGTTGTTGATGATGAACGGCGTCGGTGTCGAATTATTTGTTATCAATTTAATATTTTCGAGCTGATCTTTAGTAACATAATCACTTCTGATTGCGTTAACATCTGACCGTAGAATTAATAAATCCTTCATCAACTTCTTTACGTACGTTCTACGTAGTCAAAGCAAACTGGTGGCAATTTGTGAAGGTCATATGCCACAAAAACTGGGATTGTTCGGGATCCGTGATTTTAAACACCGTAATCGTATATTTTAGGTCTTTCTGCTTTTTGTTCTTACGCCTCGATACATGTTTTTGTCTTGTCTTCGTAGAAACAAACAATAACTTTTTTGCCTCATCAATGTCTTCCTCAGAAAAAGCCGACGAGCATATTTTTATTAAACTTTCGTTGTTTCGTTTCGGAGATAACAATATTACAACTCGTACACTTAAATGTACTCGTATTAACATTGTTCACCGACATCTTTCTGTAATATTTTATTTAATAAAAACTTCAACTTCAACTCTTGATCTGGTCCCTGTGGATAGATACCACAATTTTGCCAATAACACGTGTAACAAATTATAGAAATTCTTTAAAAAAATATTTCACAATAATGGCGAATATCGCCAATCACAGTTGAAAAAACGGCCGTGTGAGCACTTTTTACTCTATAAAATCACGCGCTTTTATTTAGTAAACAACACTATAAATAATTTAAAAGTCCAATGAAAAATTACCGTGACATTCATTTTAGCTTTTCCGTTAAAAAAAAAGCTATTTTATAAAAACATTACTAAATTAATTTGAATAAAAGTACTTAATAATTAATTATATGAAAAGTTTTTAAGGTAGCCATGACAACGTCGATGACGTCTATGACATATCTCTATAGAAGACCTATTTCAGAGAGAAAATTAATCGCAAGTTTAGCACATCGCGACTATCAGTAACATGGCAAGTGTGTAGAACTGAGTTCGCGCCCTGCAATATGCATGCTCTTTTTGAAAATCTATAAATTGTTTTCAAAAGATGTAGTCGCACGCACACAAACATACCGTGCCGAAGACTGCCGAACTGAAACGACGTTAGACGATGTACGGCCTTCAAGCCACACCTCCGTGCCCGTCGGAGTGGGGAGCGTGAGGTTTTTTCGTTACGGAATTTCTGGATTCGGTCCCCGCGCTCAAGGCCCGCGATAGAAGCTATGCAATAGCTTAATAAGGTTATTTTTTTTTGGCATAAGGTATAGTTTTAATGTAGTCGTGGTGACCTAGTGGTTATAACACCAGCCTCTCAAGTATGAGTGCACGGATTCGATTCCAGGTCAGGCAAGTACCAATATAACCTTTCTAAAGTTATATGTACTTTCTAAGTATATCTTGGACACCATTGACTGAAGGTGAAGCAAAACATCTTGAGGAAACCTGGACTTTATAAGTCTGAAATCGTCAACCCGCATTGAGCAAGCGTGGTGATTATGCTCAATCCTTCTCTGTATGTGAGGAGACCTGTGCCCAGCAGTGGGACGATAAAAAGGTTGATGATGATGATAGTTTTAATTACATTTATTGCTTGACTTGCTGACATATAGCAAATGATTTAATTTGATATTCCGTGACGAGACACGAAATATGAAACAAATGAACTTCAATTATTTTCATACCCACAACTGTATAGAATCAAATTCTCTAACTGAACAGACAGCTGTGCTGCTAGGGAGTTTGTTTCAGCCAATAGTCTTCATCACAGTGAAAGCATTAGGAAGTGGTAAAGCGCAGCGTTTTGGGCGACTGTCTAATGTAATTTAGACGTTCAAAAATTGCTACTTCTGAGAATAATTAGAACAAATGACTTTTGATTTAATGATATATTTATAATATTATGCGGGATTCGAAACAAGGACTCGTTCTAAAGTACTCACGAGCCCAGCTGTCTGTGCAGTTAGAAAACTTAATTCTATCCATTAACTAATTAACATTAAGTAAGTAGGTAACGTGAGCCATAAATATTGTCTGTTTTTGTAATACAGAAGCCAATATAAACTTCTTGTGGAGCACTTACCCAATTAATATACAGACCCTGAGAGGATACCGAATCACAGGACAGGTTCAGGTAGGATTAAGACACGTCACAACGTACTAGTCTACTTAAAAACCATAGACTACATAGTTGTCGAATTGTCGATCTCAACTTACCATTCAATGGATCGTCTGCTTATTCGCTACCCAATAACAATCATTATCATCTCAGCGTTAATCCCAGTCGCATCCGAAGCTGTGTTAGTTTCGGAGTCTGGGGTCCGCTTTACCAGTCCAACTGCTGAGTTTGGGTAAACTTCGATATTTTCCGTGAAGCGACTGCCGTCTGACCTCCACAACCTGAAGGCGATATCGAAGCATTGCAGTTAAACCAATTTTTGGACTTTTGAAGGCTCCAACAACCCGTAACAACCCGTGCTAGTCCATAACAATGTACATCAGTAAAGTATAAGTCGGACCCGTGCACCAATATCTAGGTATACATAAAAAGAAATTGTTTTTAGTGTTCTTTTTTATAGGGACAACATCTATCTGAAAGTTTCGACGGTCTAGCTACTATCACGGATCATAATAAAGCGTCCATTTTGTTTACTGACTCCTAATAAAAAGTGGTATACTTATGTTTAAAAAACACGGTTTACAAAATACTTGTAGTGGGTTAGTATTCCATTACCAATTTCCTTTTCTATGTTGATTGACGCTAATAGGCGATGAGGCAGCAAATCGTACCCTGTTCTAACCACTAACGCTAAGTATATTTTGTGGTTGTTTCGTGCACATTGAGCCTGTATAGTTGTTTGTTAATACGCTTCTTTTGTTTACCCTCTATTTTCCTTTAGTAGGTTGTCAAAAGAGATCCATTGTATAGTAAATTTGAACTTTTTACACATACATACATCCATCCCACCTGCTAGGATTTTTATTTAACAATCATAAACTAGTGCTTGATGGTAAGCAGATATGCAATTGTTGATGGCAAAGCACACTAGTTTATTACGCCTATTCACTCAGAAAAAACGAGTGAATAGGAAGGAAAACGGCAGTAATGCCATATGTAAACCCAAAAACATGACCAACGATGCTGCACCAGAGGGAGATTGATCTGGAGACCCTCCACGACCAAACTCCTGAAACACCAACAATTAGTGCGTCATACCCGGCACTCATCGCAACACAACTGCTCAGACCCCTTTCATACTCCTATTTAAGAAAAAAAAACAGTTCAAAGCTTTCCCAATGACCGTGTTAAGAATGTTCCTTAGTAAATTTTCCCGTGTTATACATAAGTACTCCAAACAAAACTAAATTTTAAAAGTAATACCCTTACCTCTGTCCTTAAAACAGCCAGGAATATCCTGGACCTTAGTATAAGAACATTGGAATTCTCGCTCACCAATATTCAATTTAGTCTATACGGTAACTACGACCCAATTTCCATTCACTGAGCCAGTGTTTCCCAAAATGTTAATAAACTTTTTTTCAAATTTTCCCCCTCATCGTACCTTCACGGTAATGTAGGCAACTGTTCGTAAACCAGGAAGTACTGAGGCCTACTCGAGTACATAATGTGTTTCAATAAAATGTACTGCATACACAGATGTTCTCAAACTTCTGAGTCGTGACCCCCGAAGCGGTTTTGTTGAATGAAAACTTTTCGGAAGTTTGTTTCGTGGTTGGATTATTTTATAGGGGTGATGCATTGGACTACATTATTATTCCGATGTGGAGGAAATTTCTGTTAGTCATGCAAAATAGGCAGAACAAGAACCCATCATTATAAGTTTGGTAACTACGTGGTTTTCGGTAATCAATAACTGACTGCTGCGCTGCGTGTCGCGGGTTCGATTCCCTCACGGAACAAATGTCTGTATGACCCACATGTAGTTGTTCCGGGTCTGGATGTTTGTGTATGTGAATTAATATGTTTTTAAATGCGCCCACGATACAGGAAAAATTCCTAGTGTGGGGCAACGTATTTTTTGCATGGATTTTATCATCATTTGCCTAATCTTTTCCGAAGTTATATTAATACTATACCCCTTAGTAAAACTAGTTATCAGACTTTCAGCCTTCAGACGACCCCTAATGACTGTCCGAGGTCTAAGAATAACAGCCGGGACCATCAGCTTAACGCGTTTAGCCAGGGACGAAGGGTCTTGGTAAGTAAAAAGGGTCACCCATCCACGGAACAACAGCGGCAGGTGTAGCTTTAACCTGCACCCTAATTGCGTAACATACTATTACAATCAGTTGGAATCATTTCGAAGCATATTGTCAATCCGTTGCTCCATATGTTCGAAAACGTGCCCGGTCAACAAGGTATATAACGCCATTCATCATCATCATCAGCTTCTACTCGTCCACTACTGGACATAGGTATTTTTCATGGCATGCCAACAAGCTCGATCCTGAGCAGTTCTCCGCCAGCCGCTACAAGTCAACTTTTTGATGTCGTCGCTCCATCTCGCCCAAGGGCGTCCTACGCTACGTTTGCTGAGACGCGGTCTCCACTCGAGGACTCGTTTACCCCAACGGTTGTCGGTCCGGCGGCATATGTGACCAGCCCATTGCCACTTCAGCTTGCTAATCCTCTCAGCTATGTCGGTGTCTTTGGTCCTCTGTCGGATCACCTCATTTCTGATGCGGTCCTTTAGAGAGACGCCCAACATAGCCCCCCCCATAGCTCGCTGAGCGGATTTAAACTTATGGACTAGTCTAACCATAGTGTCTACGTCTCGGCTCCGTAAGTCATGACGGGTAGGACGCACTGATTGAAAATTTTAGTCTTCAAACATTGGGGTAATAACGCATTGCAAGTTGTTAAACTGTCAAAATGAAACCCATTGCAGTTGATAGTCTGTTATTTATTATTGGAATCAATTGTAACAGCACATACCTACTTAGGACCCATTAACTTAAACAAATTTTATTCCGTGGTGCTTGGCAATCTGGGCTTCTCCCAGTTGCGATAATGTCCCTTTGTGCCGATTGGCCTAGTTCTGTTCTGTCTCCTGCTTGTTATGGAGGGAAGTGGAAAAAAAATATCTTTTTTCTTGCTCCTCCGCTATTCTATTCTGATTAATTTCGTTGCGGGACCCAAGACAGTTGAATCGTTTTACCGGGACTCGTCGAGCTTCATTGCTCGGCGTTTTTCTGGCGGTCTCCACTGTTGATTCTGGCTTTCAGGAGTTGCAGTAGGTGGGAAAATGTGTGACGGATTTTGTCCCCTTAAAAAAAAAATGATACTGTGTTACACAATTAACCTGCTGACCGATTGAACCCTTGCGGCTATTTCTTAGTCATACAAAGACTGTCAAACCGACGTCGGTATATGCAGAAAATCAGCTCCGAGTATCGTATAGGGTCGGCATTTTGCGGAGCGGTGGAAGTTTTGGGTGAATTTGACGCATATTTTGCCGTAACTATTTATTTTATGTGTTTCTGTTAAGTATGTATTTTTAAACGTCATGTAGGTACCTACTCATCTACCGCAAATATAACTTTACGTTGGCACCATATATAACATGTAATGTAATTAACACACACCCTCAAACAAGCCAATTTGAATATTATGTTATAATCATAAAACATACACTGAATTTTTAATTTAACATGTATGTGCATTCTTATGTTTTATTAGATTATTTATAACAATTCTTGGACAACGAGGACCGTAATGTTCTTGGAATAAGGTTTTCTTTTTTCTTTATTTTGTATTGAATGGTTAAATTTGTATAAAAACAAATAAAACTGTGATTTTAAAAGTCTGTACAAACAAAAGGGTTAATATGACAACAATTTATATATAATTTATATGACAATAATATGATAATAGTTTTAATTGTGGTTGACCTATATTAAAAATGATATCAGCTGATTCAGTAAACGATTCTGAACAAACTATTTACAGGAAGTGCGTTAATTTATATAAAAATCACACGGGTTAGAATAAAGTAATAATAGTCCAAAAAGGTATAAGGACCTAGAATATTTGAGAATCACATCCAAGTTCTCGATACAGCTCGTGAATTCCCGGTTTTTATATGAAAACGCTGAGTGGAGGCGAAATTTTTTCTATCACACTTCTCATTTCTTGTGAGTAGCACTCAAAACATTATTTATACGAGCCGTTTCTAGATTTATATTAAAGGTTTGTATTCAAGGACCGATGGGGTAAGGAATATGATGAGTGCGAGGTGAATGTGAATAGATAACAATAACAGCATGGAGGATGGAGTGATTGAAATTTTTTTTTTTTTTCTAATAATTGTAAACTAGCGCTTGACCGCAATCCCGCCTGATGGTAAGCAGTGATGCGATCGTTGATGGTAAAGCGCGCTAGTTTATAAGAGCCTATTCACTCAGAAAAACTGAGCGAATAGGAAGGAAGACGGCAGTTGAGTGAGGTGATGCAATGTTAAACCCAACAACACGACCAACGATGCTACGCCAAAAGGAGATTGATCTGAAGACCCTCCACGACCAAACTCCCAACACAACAACATTAGGCGCATCGTACCCGGCACACATCGCAACACAACTGCTCAGAAAAAATGCGAACAGTCATGGTAGTCTAACGGTATGGTCATAGGTCTGCGATGTTTGCGCACGCGCACACAGACGCACGCGTGGGAGCGCCAACACCATTCTGAACGTGCTCAGCCACAAGCTGGACAGCCCCCTTCTGCGGCACTAGGTACAAGCACAAGTGCGTGTGCCTGGTGCCCCAGAGGGTGGTAAATACCTTAATTAACTGTTTTTATTTTTATTTTTTATTTTATTCATTATTTAATACTAACATAGTTTTTAAGTTGTACGCTAACAATATATGGGCATGTTGCCTGAAATAAATAGATTTTATTTTTATTTATTTATTTATTTATAGGTACGAACCCCATCAGGTGCATTACATAATCAGACTATAATGTTCCCAGTATTGGTGCCACCAGCCAGCTCTCGGTAAGAAGGAGTGGGCCATAATCTACCTCGCTAGCCCAGTGCGGATTCGGTAGTTGCATTACTTTGTGTAAATTATTTCATCAGCCCTGCTGCAAAACGATGAAGGAAAAAAAGCATCGTGAGAAAACCGGTATGTCATCTTTTTTTTATAATTATATACTAGCGCTTGACTGCAATCCCGCCTGATGGTAAGCAGTGATGCAATCATTGATGGTAAAGCGCGCTGGTTTATTAAACCCATTCACTTAAAAAACTTAGTGAATAGGAAGGAAGACGGCAGTTGAGCGAGGTGGTGCAACGTTAAACCCAATAACACGACCAACGATGCTGCGCCACAGGGAGATTGATGTGGAGACCCTCCATGACCAAACTCCCGACACAACAACACTTGGCGCATCATACCCGGCACATCGCAACACAACTGCTCAGACCCGTCCTCCGTACGGCTTTACCAGACATCATGCCGGAACACGACGAATCGCTTGGCGGCAAGACTTTGTCTGGTGGGTGGTAACTTCTGCCGGCAGCCGATGTGGCCTACCACCGAGCAAATCTATCAACCCGCACTGGCACAGCGATGTAGATTATGGCTTACTTCCTCTCATCAAAAGTAGGTTTGTGTCCCAAGAATTAGAACAATATGGACTGATTATGCATGCACTGAAAAAAACTGCCTTAACTTTTTTACCATTCCCGTGTATGAGGCTAGTGGCTAAGTAATAATAGCTACTTGGGACGATCGATTAAGTTAAGCTAACTAACCACGATCAGTCCGCGGATGGGTGCTCATCTTTAAAATCTAAGCATTTATTTCAAACTAGCTGCGCCGCAAACGATTTCACCCACGTAGGTTTCAATATAGTTTTATTTATATGCTCCGCTCCTAATGGTCGCAGCGTGATGTTACAGGGCCTAAAGCCTTAAAAGAATTATTCAAATTGGACCCGTGGTTCCTGAGATTAGCGCGTTCAAACAAACAAACAAACAAACAAGCAAACAAACTTTTCAGCTTTATATATTAGTATAGATAAGCACAAGCACAATCACACCAAATACATAGAAAATCGTCACAATGAAATAGAATTGACTCTAGTCGTCTTTTCCAAAAAGGAGATTTTGTAGAAGAAGATTAAGCAATAATTATTTCTTTATCTTCTACTTTTTTTTTTTTTTTTTTTTACTAAAATATAAACCAGCGCTTGACCGTAATCCCGCCTGATGGTAAGCAGTGACGCAATCGTTGATGGTAAAGCGCACTAGTTTATTAAGAGCCTATTCACTCTAGCCTTGAAGACACTCAAATTGTAGTCCGACGGAAACACCGCCGCCGGCAGATTGTTCCAGTCCCTCGATGTACGCGGTATAAAGAACGAGGCGAAACGCTTCGTCCGGATCGTAGAGGTGTTAACAACATAAGGGTGGAAACTCGCCGTACGACGGGTCGTCCGATGGTGGAACGGAGATGGGGGAATTAAATCGTGCAATTCCCTCGCACACTCCCCAGAATGTATCCTATAGAACACCGAAAGGCTGGCTACTCTACGCCTGTGCTCTAGGCTTTGGAGACCAACTCGAATTAAATCAGGGTCACCAATCAGCCTCTTCGCACGCCTCTC
Organism: Sesamia inferens; assembly: GCA_037179545.1. Classification (NCBI taxonomy): domain Eukaryota; kingdom Metazoa; phylum Arthropoda; class Insecta; order Lepidoptera; family Noctuidae; genus Sesamia; species Sesamia inferens. The sequence goes on along the minus strand of CM073935.1, from coordinate 4,255,386 downwards.
CACTGAATCCAAAGTGGCCAGGTGACACTTAGCAGCACCAGCCCAAATGTGGCTGCAGTACTCCACACACGAGCGGACCTGTGCTTTGTACAACATTAGAAGCTGCCCTGGTGTGAAGTACTGCCGGACCTTTGCGATTACACCAAGTTTTCTGGCAGCCGCCTTGGCCTTGGACTCAATGAACCGCCCAAAGTTTAGGTTCGAGGAAATCTCAACACCCAAAAGCTGAAGGCGGTCGGTACACTCCAAGGATACATTCCGAAAAGTAGGAGCCAAGGTGAACGGGCTCCTTTTGGCGGTGAAAAGACACGCCTGCATTTTGGCGGCATTGAATGCTACAAGATTGGCATTGCTCCATTCGGAGACTGCCTGAAGTGCAACACTTGTTCGCTCTACCATGGCCTCTCTTTCGGACCGGATTGATTCCCTACTAGCCCGAGCATCCGGCAGGTATCTCTCCACAACTGTGCTGTCATCTGCATACCCATAGATACCGGGCATCAGCAGATCGTTAATATGCAGCAGAAACAGAGTTGCAGAGAGAACAGACCCCTGAGGAACACCGGCATTAGTCAACATGGGCTCAGATGAGCATCCGTCGACAACAACTCGGAGGGACCGTTCAGTCAGGAAGTCTTTTACCCAGTCAGTCAGGCTAGGGGAAATGCCGTACGCTGGAAGCTTACTCAAAAGGCCAGCGTGCCATACCCGGTCGAAGGCCTTCGAGACATCAAGGGAGACAGCAATCGCTTCCCCATTTCTCTCGAGGGCCTCGCCCCACAAGCCTATAGAGCCTATAGAGCCTTCTTCAGCCTATAGAGGTCCACTGCTGGTCAAAGGCCTCCCCCAAGGCTTTCCACAATGACCGGTCTTGTGCTGCCCGCATCCATCGACTTCCCGCTACCTTCACCAGGTCATCGGCCCACCTTGTTGGGGATCTCCCTACGTTTTGTCTTCCAGTACGTGACCGCAACTCCAGAACCTTACTGCCCATCCGGCCATCGGTTCTACGAGTAACGTGCCCCACCCACTGCCACTTTATTTTATCGACTCGAAGAGCTATGTCGGTGAGTTTGGTTCTTCTGCGGATCTCCTCCTTTCTCATTCGATCGCGCAGAAAAACTCTCCATCCCTTTTGTGTGACTTTGAGCCTTCGTATGAGGCCCATTGTAAGCGATCCTATTTCTTTATACCCCCCCCCCCCCTCTATTTCTCGGAAATCACGTTAAGCTGACGGTTCCGGCTGTCATTTATGGATCTTTGGCAGTCGCTACGAAACCGCCACTAGCCAGAAACCGAAGTTCTGACAACCAATAAGTCCCAGTCAGTGGATTGTGGAAGCCAGGTAGGCAGTCACTATTTGTGAAATATATTAATTCAGCTGTATCTGGATAAACTAGAAGCCAAGTCCAATATAGTCGAGAAATGGTTAAAGCAGATGTTGATGACTTTGTTCCACATTTTTTTTTTATATAAGCATTGCCCCAGTATTGACTAAGCAGCATGCGTGTCGGCTGCTATGTAGATGGAGTGTGTTTTAATAATCTGAGTTACGCGGACGACATGGTGCTGTTGGCTCCCTTGGTCAGTGCTCTCCGACTGAGACTGTGTGTGAATCGTACGCGGAATCTCATGGGTTGATATACAACGCCAAAAAGACAGTGTATATTGTCTTCGGGTCTGGAGCCAGGCGCAAAGGGTGATATAGATTTGGAGAGGGAACGCAGAGCGTTGTCGGTCCGGGCGAACATGCTGGCCCGCAGGTTCTCTCAATGCGCAGTATCACCTTTTTAAGGCGTATTGTACATCAATGTACTCGGGGGCCCTGTGGTTCAGATATACCCAAAGGGCTTGCAAACGCGTTGCGTATCCAATACAACAATGCGTTCAGGATGCTGTTGCGACTGTCGCGCTTCTGTAGTGCGTCGGCAATAGCTTTGACGCAGTATGGCGCAAGAAATCTGCCTCGTTACTTCGCGGGTTGCGTGACAATCCCAACATCATTCTGCACTCGATAGCGGCCCGGGCAGAAAGTCCGTTTGTGGAATTAGCGGACCGTGCAAAATCGGTTTTCGTTATTAAGTACTAACATAGGTTTAAGTGACATTGTTACTAACACAATGGACCACATGTAGTCTGAATTGCCCCATATTGAGAATTTCTCCTGTATCGTGGGTACATTTACATAAAAAAGAAACCTAAAAATCACGCGTACGGAGGACGGGTCTGAGCAGTTGTGTTGCGATGTGTGCCGGTTACGATGCGCCAAATGTTGTTGTGTCGGGAGTTTGGACTTGGAGGGTCTTCAGATCAATCTCCCTTTGGCGCAGCATCGATGGTCGTGTTGTTGGGTTTAACATTGCATCACCTCGCTCAACTGCCGTCTTCCTTACTATTCGCTCAGTTTTTCTGAATGAAAGCTAGTAAAGAATATTTGTTACGTGCGCCAATCGAACTCGAGGCATGCAGCCCAGCAGTCGATTACTCAGCCACTGCGTCAACCGTGTCGTCATTAAATTGTTATCATCATCGTCAAATTTAAGGTGTTTGAACTTAAAATGAACTCTTTCTTTTACCTTGAACAATATTCACATAATACAAAGATTACCAGCAAACTTGAAAGCGGGATAATGGAATATAATCATGTTATGCATGAATAACAAACATTCGAGGATTTGCGTGGATCAGCGATCACGAGGAAGCTGTGGCATCAAAGATAAACCGGTTTAAGAATATAAGGAAGCCGAATTCCTATCAACTCGTGTCGACGCGAGTTATTTGAGAATAACTCGTGCCTCGGTGAACCAACTGATCCTGTAATAATGGTACCTAAGCTGGCGTGTATCAAATTGCAAGAAAAGACAGTTATTATTTGAATATACGGGCTATTTAAGCTGGTAGTAAATATGTAGTAAATATAATGTATGAATTAAATTTATAATTATTAAAAAAAAAAAATGCCACGGGCCTCAAAATTCTTTGGGAAAGTGGTTAATAGAATCTTCTTAATAATGATGAATTATGTATTCATTGTAAGCAGGTTTTTAACTTACAATCACACATTTTTAGGGTTCCGTAGCCAAATGGCAAAAAACGGAACCGTTATAGATTCGTCATGTCTGTCTGTCCGTCTGTCCGTCCGTATGTCACAACCATTTTTTTTCCGAAACTATAAGATCTATACTGTTGAAACTGGGTAGGTGATGTATTCTATGAACCGCATTAAAACCGCAAAAAAAAAAGTATTGGGGGCTTCATCAAACAGTATGTGTGGGGTATCTATGGATAGAGCGCTTGACCGCAACCCCGCCTGGTGGTAAGCAGTGACGCAATCGTTGATGCTAAAGCGCACTAGTTTATTAAGAGCCCATTCACACTAGTCTAGCCTTAAACACGCTCAAATTGTAGTCCGACGGAAACACCGCCGTTGGCAAATTGTTCCAATCCCTCGATGTAGGCGGTATAAAGGAGGAGGCGAAACGGTTCGTCCGGATCGTAGTGGTGTTAACAACGTAAGGGTGAAAACTCGCCATACGACTGGTCGTTTGATGGTGGAACGGAGATGGGGGAATTAAATCATGCAATTCCCTCGCACACTACCCAAAATGCACCCTCTAGAACACCGAAAGGCTGGATATTCTACGCCTGTGCTCTAGGCTTTGACAGCTTCATGCCATGATTGAAATAAAAAGGTTTCCGTACATCATGATGTTGTGTAAAAGGGACTTGCAGTAACTACAGTATTCATTTTTATTTTTAAACGGTAATAAGGATGTACCAAAGCACGGAAACAAAGAATTTCAAATTAAATCCAAAAGAAGATAGCTTTTTCACCAAACGAGCGATTTGATTTAATACCTTTCCAATTCTTTGGACTGAAAGCAATTTTACTTGTAAAGTTTGTGAGTTATGAAGATTACGCTTCGATTTTTGGGATGAGACTAGAAAGAAGGGATATCGGATTCAAGCGTAACCACGGCTTTTAATACACTGGGCGTTGCCTGCGGAATTTTTTAAATTCTTTTTTGAAATAATTATGAACTAGCGCTTAAATGCAATCCCGCCTGATGGTAAGCAGTGAAGCGATCGTTGATGGTAAAGCGCGCTAGTTTATTAAGAGCCTATTCACTCTAGCCTTGAAGACACTTAAATTATAGTCAGACGGAAACACCGCTGCTGGCGAATTGTTTCAGTCCTTCGATGTACGTGGTATCCTATTCTCTATCCCATCCTGGGATTTGGTTGAAGAACATGAGCTCCTTTTCATCCTTAATCTCGGTGGTAGGCCATAACATCGGCCTTTATGTCAAAATTCATGCAAATCCATTAGTACTTCTTGCGTGAGAGAATATCAAACATCCACTCATTCATACAAACTTCCGCGCTTATAATATTATTACGAAGAATTATGAAAATACAGTTCCCACAAAGAGTTGTTGAAGCTAAGGCTTAAATAAAAATAAAAGATGCCAACAAATTGGTTTAAACGTCTCTCACTTTGCACTAATAGAGGAAAATGTTCACTATTATACTTAGTTTTAGAAATGAGGTTGGAAATATACGGGTAAAGCAATTGTGGTATGAACCGCGTGTGAATATAAGTTTTTTGGCAAAAAAATGAGATAGTATAGGAGGTCATTCCATAGATATTATAAAAATCTTGTGAAGTTGCTAAAACGAGTTTTTATTTAGGTATCAGTTTGTGACTTATTGAACTTGAGAAATCTAGTTTCTTGGTAAAATATAACCGCTCTCCCCTTCCCATCGAAAGGCTAATCAAGCTGGCTAGGAAAATCTGAAAAAAAAATTGATACTCCATTTGATGAACTGTGAAGGAAAGCTAGAAAGGGTCTGATAACTTTGTTAATTCCGAAGTTATAAGGCCTTTATGAATGCCTTCGTGCGCGAGATTCCTTTTTTTTTCTTTGCAAAAAGGGGCTTATAAAATCACAGATTATTTAGAAGACAAAAAAGCTTGGGACTGAGCTGCTCGCTCTGCTAAGCATTGTTACTAAGCAATATGTGTAATTGTAACGTAAATTATTGTACCTAAACATTTTCATTTTTAATATCTGGACTTGAAAAAAGACGATGATCCCTGAGTTTGTTTCTGCTATTTCCTCTCAGAGGTAGTTAGGAAATGCCGGCTTCATCTAGTTAAAAAAAAAACATGACGTGTAAAAGTGATCATTGATCCTACTTGCTTAATAAACGATTTCATTTTATTTTGATATTGGCATCTCGAACTTGACCTTGAGAGGTCCTGACTACTTAAGCGGCCTTCAGTTTCTTTTTAAGAAATCGTTTAAAAAACCTACTAACGCTTTCCGACCTGGGGTTTAACCTTAAGAGAAATGCTCAGCCCACAGACCAAGAACCAACTAAAAAGCTTCGATAGTCTCGATAGAAAATGTAAGAAAAAAAAAAGGAGTCAGAATAATAGGGTATTTGACTAAAAAAAAACAAATTAGAAGATGAAGACGACACAGTGCGTTGAAAACTCGTGAGACGTCACTGCACGCTACATTTTTTAGCGCGCAGTGACGTCATCAGCCATCACTCCTGATCTTTGATGCCTTTTATATTTGTCAATTTTTATTGATTTGATTAAACAAAAAATACGTATCCAATAGTGTGAAGGTTCAAGTTTATTTAGGAAATTTTGAAATATCACAGACGAAAACTGGGGTTATAAAAATAACCTCAAAATTGGAATGATAAAAATAACCCTAAATTGAAATCATAAATTTAATTTCAATTATCAAAGGAAAACTCTCTTAAATGAGATTTGAAATTAAAATTCTGGGCTTATGAATTCAATCAAATAAGTACGCTACAAGGTATTTTTACTATTACTAAAGGCACACCAAAGTAAGTTTATAATATGTTACTGAATTAAAGAACATTGTGAGTTTGTTCAGAATCGTGCGAGGGAATTGCACGATTTAATTCCCCCATCTCCGTTCCACCATCGGACGACCAGTCGTACGGCGAGTTTCCACCCTTATGTTGTTAACACCTTTACGATCCGGACGAAGTGTTTCGCCTCCTCCTGTATACCGCGTGTCGAGGGACTGGAACAATCTGCCGGCGGCGGTGTTTCCGTCGGACTAAAATTTGAGTGTCTTCAAGGCTAGAGTGAATAGGCTCTTAATAAACTAGTGCGCTTTACCATCAACGATTGCGTCACTGCTTACCATCAGGCGGGATTGCGGTCAAGCGCTGGTTTATATTTTAATAAAAAAAAAAAAATCGATTGCTGTTATTTTCAATATAGGTGATGTCATTAATAATAAGTATAACTACGTAAATCACTTGCTCTTTTGTTTATAACTGAAAATTAGCGCTTGACAGCCATCCCGCCTGATGGTAAGCAGTGATGCAATGGGTGATGGTAAAGCGCGCTAGTCTATTATGAGCCTATTCACGCAAAACCAACTGAGTGAATAGGAATTAAAATGTTGTTGAGCAAGGTGATGCAATGTTAACTCAACAACATGACTAACGATACTGCGCCGTACTGCCTGCCTGCAACTGCCTGAAGCCGTACTGAGAACGGGTCACACCCGTTCTCCGTACGGCTTCAGGCAGTTGTGTTGCGATGTGTGCCGGGTGCTCTCTCTCTCTCTCTTCTCCAGATTAATCTCCCTCTGGCGCAGTATCCGCCAAAATGCCGACCCGTTCTCCGTACGGCTTCACCAGACATCATGCCGGAACACGACAAATCGCTTGACGGCAAGGCTTTGTCTGGTGGGTGGTAACTTCTGCCGGCAGCCGATGTTGTGGCCAATAACCGGATTAACGTTGTATTCGTTAATTCGCGATTCAATCTCAATTGAAAATTGTTAATTTTTGACATATTGTTACTGGTGGTCCATATTTAACAATTTTTATTTTACTACTCTGAAAATGGCGAAAGAAAACATTGTGAAGAAACCGAAATTTTTTCACTTCTGCCGGCAGCCGATGTTATGGCCCACCACCGAGAAAATCTCTCTCGATTCTCAGATTCTCGTACAGTCGAAACGAACCAAAATGCATAATGTAGCTACTTTCCTAGATCTTTATACGTATGTGGCTGTGTGCGTACACCCATTTGTAATTTGATCAAAGTAATTGTATCCGGCAATCAGTATAAGTAAATTAATAAAAAAGAATGTTATACACACTTCCTGAAAACTGTTCAGAATGGTTTACTGAATAGGTTTATATCATTTTTAATATAGGTTTTTATCCCAAAAATAGTTAAAACTACGGAAATTATTGTTATATTAACCCTGTTTGTACAGATTTTTTAAATTGCAGTTATACTTGTATTCGTACAAATACAATACAAAATAAAGAAAAAACCTCATTCCAAGAACGTTAAGGTCTTTGTTCTCCAAGAATTGATATAACTAATTTAATATGTAACAATGCATATACATGTTAAATTAAAAATTAAGTGTATTATGGATACAATATTCTAATTGGGGTGTCTGGTGGTGATTGTTATTTCGATTAAATCCTAAACGGCTGAACCTATATTAATAAGGGTTTCACTAGTTTTATAAAAGGTAAATTAGACTATATTTCTTTAAAATATACAGTTAGGTTTTCCCGCAACATATAAAAGTCATCATCATCAGTCTCTAGTCGTTTACTGCTGGATATAGGCCTCCTTCATGGCATGCTAACAAGCTCGATCCTGAGCAGTTCTCCGCCAGCCACTACCAGCCAACTTTTTGATGTCGTCCATTTCGCCCAAGGGCGTCCTACGCTACGTTTGCCGAGAAGCGGTCTCCACTTGAGGACTCGTTTACCCCAACGGTTGTCGGTCCTGCGGCATATGTGACTAGCCCATTGCCACTTCAGCTTGCTAAACCTCTCAGCTATGTCGGTGACTCTGGTACTCTGTCGGATCACCTTATTTCTGATGCGGTCCTTCAAAGAGACGCCCAACATAGCTCGCTCCATAGCTCGCTGAGCGGGGCTTTAAAAATAATAATCATAAAACAAATTTAAATTCTGATATACACACAAACGAAGCAGAAGAAAGAAGAATGAAGTAGAGAGAAGTAGAAGTAAGTAAAGGAGGCACAGCTTTTTTAATATAAAAAAGTGTCTAAAGTATGCTGTTCAAAAAGCATCTAGAAAGATAGAAAAATTACAAGTAAATAATAATATAGTAATAGTAAAAATAGATCTGTCATCTTAGAGAATTAAACGTCATTTTTTTTTTAAATCTATAGTAATGAGCTAACACGCCCGCGCCATTCAGCCTCCCGTGTATTTCAGCCTAACTAACACAAAACAGACGAAGTAGCGCCAAGGATCAAGACATTCAAATTATTTCGATAGTGGAAACTGTTTCAATTTGAGTCAAAATGGCGATTGTCAAGAATCCCTTTGTACTTCAATTTCTAAATAGGTTTCAAGGTTTTGGGGTGCCAGAGGTAAAGTGAAGACAGGAAAGGCAAGAATACCTCGATAAGGGGCTCTGGCGGCTTACGAGTTTTGAATACTTGATGATATGTGACAATTTGAGAACCTGTCTTACTGTTCACAAGCATATACAGCAGTGTAAGCTATCAGTAGCAAAGAGTTTCACAGTTCAACAACATTCACTGCATTTTTTATAGTGTCGAGCAGACATGTTTTCCGATTATATGGAGCAATGGATTGGCAACATGCATCAAAATTGATAGTCATAGTGTGTACGCAGTTAGGGAGCTAATCTGTCTTTAGTTCAACCCCCACCACCTGAAAAATATAAGACGTTGTTAATCTGAACCTAAATCATTTTGACCAATAAATAATCCATTTCTTCAAATGTTCTAAAAATCTGCTCAACAAAGTAAATGACTCAATCAATGTTGTTCTGCTGTTTTGAAAACCATTGCTACAGGCCCTATTCTGCTATAACAATAGTGTCAGAATTGTCGAGCAATGATTTCATAATTATCGATTTTGAGTACAGTAAACACGTAATCTAATAACAACATGGCGTCATTATGACTTTCCACTGGTTAATCACTGACACTCTCCTCTATGTTAATAAATTAATGTTCAAATTGAGTAATCGTTTTAAAAATACAAAAATATTTATTTCATCCAATCATACAAAAAAAAAGGAAAATTAAAATTAAAAAAATTTCAAGAAAATCATATCTACTAACGGGCTTTATAATAATGGCAATACGGCAATGACATTCTATCACTATTCCATTAATTCCAGGCCAATAATTTAGCAGATTACCAAGTTTTAGCACAATGACAATGGAATCGTGTTGGAATGACAAATTTATAAAAAATAGCGGACTTGGGCCCCTGCTAGTGTCTTACGCAATTACCTCGCATACAACGTGCCTTATAAGAAAGCTCAAGGTCCCTCAAACGGCAATGGACGTGGGCATACAACGTGGACCGACGACCTGGTGAAGGTCTCGGAAAAATGCTGTATGCGGAAGACGCAGGACCGGTCGTCATGGAGATCCTTGGGGGAGGCCTACATCCAGCAGTGGACGACTTTCGGAAGGTGAAAATGATGGGTAAAGTGTTGTTTCTACTTGCCATTGATGTTCCACAGCTAGGCAAGAGTCACCTCCCTCTATCCAGAGCTGCCAAGGTCTTTATTAAAACAACCAAGCTCATCCTGCCATCTCCATCTGGTCCCGTCGCTGTGTAATTTGCCATTAAGCGGGCCCCACTGGGTCGTTAGTCTGGGAAAAGTGTTATTGGGTATTTTTTTCATTAAATAAGTATTTTTCGGCCAAAGAATCCCGTTTAAGAGCAGAAGGGGTCATTTCCCAAATGTTGGTTGTATAAGTACAGTAATGAGCAGAAGTATGTATACACTCGGCTTTATTCAAAAGCGATCTTGCGGCATTTCTACAAGCAAGCGCACACTGACGGAAACTATGCTTTGGCATGCTACAGCGTCCTTAGGGATAGACATCCTATAGCATGCACCGTCAGACCGTAGTGTAAACTCCCCCGAGTGTTGCCTCGACGACAGCGGCGCGCCGTTCGGCGGCAAAACGAAGGATCCCGAAGTATCCCGAAGAAACCTAAAGCGCTCTACACACCAAAACCGGCAAGGCCGGTGGCATATGTCGGCAACACTTTGCCGGCGGGCTAGGTTGGCGGCTTTAGTGATTGCAAGTCGTTAAACTATGCCGGCGGCATGTCGGTGGCTCGACATCAGAAACTTATTTGGGAGTTAAAATACTAGCACGTCACTTCAGCTGAAAATATGTCGCCGGGCAACTGAGCGCTTGCGTGTGCTTGGCTTTGCTGTGTAGTGCGCTTTAAGCATACCGAAGCGGTATTTTTGCTACAACGATCATATATCATGGAAATTTCTACTTTATTGCCATGACGTTAATGCATAATGCTTTTTATTGCCTAAAATCCTTAGTCGTGCCGTTGCCGCTAAAGGTCACCTGGTCTTACTCCTTTATCGAACGAGCTCCTGTCCACTACTTCATCGGCTTGGATTTTCAGGTTCGCAACCTGTCGTCGGCCTCCGTAATTACTAAACTTTCTTCGTTACATTTTGTTTAGAGTTCTCACTTCATTCGAACTTGTTTTCTTTCTGGGTAATATTCAAAGATCAAATATTTTCTGCCTAAAATATAAAATACTAACAGTAACTCAAAATTTATAAAGGTTAAAATTAGAGAGCACTGGAGCAAACGATCTTCATGATATTTTTAGCTGAAGAGGTAATCATTAATAGGAGAAAACGCTCGATTGGTTCGAGTTAGCAATTGGGTATTATTAACAATATTAGTATGAGAGTCTACTAAGAATATTCAATTTTCTTATTAGCTTAGCGACTAAACCAGCCCACGCTCGGGACGGGGTGGGGGTAGAAAATTTTAAAACTTTTAACGTAAATTTGTACATATGACATATCAAAGTAATTTGGGCGAAGCATGGGGTACATACATACAAAATAGCCATTGCTCAGCATTATGCTAAACCACTGCGCCAACCGACGTAAAATTTTATACTGCATTGATTGACATCATAAATGTTAACATGGCGGGGTAACAGTGTTTGAAAAAATGTGTCGGCTCAGCCTTTGAACGTTGCAAGCATGCCGCCGCGCGTGTTTGTGGGTATGACGTTGACCCCTGATGTGAACTTTATTAAATCAGCTGATAGGAGAGTTTTTGGAGTTTTGTTCACATTGTGTATTTTTGTGTAATTAGCGAATTAATTATTTTTACTTTAAAATCTTATTAAGTATAGCAATTATGAACGGTTTAAAGTGAAAAAACTGCATATAATTTCTTTTAAATCAAGAAAAAACCGACGAAAAATTCCACCACTGGGGGTTCAGAGTCATATACTGGATCCATGGTACTCCTTTGTTCGTCGATGTCAGAGACACTCTTTATACCATACAGGACCCCAACGCATGTCAACATTTATGATGTCAATCAATGCAGTAAAAGATTTTACGCCAGTTGGCGCACTGGTTGAACGATTGACTGTTGGTGTCCTATAGGATGCATTTTGGAGTGTGCGTGGGAATTGCTTGACTTAATTCACTCATCTCCGGTCCACCATCAGACCACCCGTCGTACGACGAGTACCCTTATGTTGTTGACACCATTACTCGTACAATCCGGGCGAACCGTTACGCCTCGTCTCTCTCGTACTAGAACAATTTGCTAGCGGCGATGTTTCCGTCTGACTACAATTTAAGTGGCTACAAGGTTAGAGTGAATCGGCTCTTAATAAACGTGCTTTTCGATCAACTATTGCATCACTGGTTACCATCAGGCAGGATTGCGGTGCAAGGGAATTGCATGATTTAATTCCCCCATCTCCGTTCCATCATCGGACGACCCGTCGTACGGCGAGTTTCCACCCTAACGTTGTCGACACCACTGCGATCCGGACGAAGCGTTTTGCTTCCTCCTTTGTACCGGGGACATAGCGTACTGGAACAATTTTTTAGCAGCGGTGTTTCCGTCTGACTACAATTTAAGTGGCTACAAGGTTAGAGTGAATAGGCCCTTAATAAATTAGCGTGCTTTATTATCAACTATTGCATTACTGGTTACCATCAGGCGGGATTGCGGCCAAGCATTAGTTTACAATTATATTTAAAAAAAATCTAGTCCGTCGCAACTCCCTAACAATGATTACCGAATGCGTAATCGTCGCACACCGTTTTTGGCACCGTACATTCTGCTAGTATCTACTGCTATGAATTGAGCCGTTATTCCAACTAAAGACGAAAGATTAACAATATTTATAGTTCGCTCGAAACTCCCTTCATGCCACTTTTCGCAATGAGACTTAACAGAACCGATCGACTGGTATAGGTACATTCAGTTCACATCCGTTTAAACGGTGATTACATGTCAACAGCAGTCAATTGCTAAACTCACACCATAACACTGAACGCACCTGACTGAATATCGACATTTCATACACTGATGGATATATTAACTACGTTAGTGATTATTGAATACAATAATACGCGTCGCCAACGATTACTTTAGGCGGTTGATTGAATTCAAGTGATACCTACCGTGGCGTGGCACGCACCAGGTTGGATCATTTTCAATCAGCGTGATCACTGGCTCCGATAGGGTTGCCATGGTTAGGAATTTCGCTGGACTTTTCCTGACTTGTCAATAAAAAAATAATATAAAAACGGAAAGACTAAAATTTGATTGTTTGTCACAAAAACACACTAATATTTATAAATGCGAAACTTTGTGAGTATGGATGGATGTCTGTTACTCTTTCGCGCAAAAACTCTTGGACGGATTTAGATGACATTTGGCGTATAGATAGTGTGTAACCAGGAATAACACATAGGGTACTTTTTATGTCTATCGTCCCGCGGGGTTGAACTTTACGCGGGTGAAACCGCGGGAGGCTGATAGTAGTCTATAATCACTATTCTCTGCGTGATGAAATTGGTAAATCGAGCTGGTAAGTTATATGGGTGTTCAAAAGTTGGTGATACACGTGCGAGTAAGTACGCGGACTTGTGGCTCGACGACCTTTTTCGCCTGTGTGTCACCTTAAAAACGCGTAAGTACTTTATAATTACCGCGCAAGTACGCCGGCGATCCAATCCAATGAAATCTTGCTCGTAGTTCGTCTCGGCTAGTACGTGTGGCAGCGCTGCGAGACGGGAGCCGCAAAAGTTCTTCATACAGCGGTTCAGGCATGATGAAATATTTATGGAAATCTTCCTACACATCACGTAACTCTCTTACTCATGGGCGTACCCAGCTTCTGGACTCTGGGGCAAGTCAGGCTTAGGGGTGGGCAAATCAAGCCATTACATAACACCGTGCATTTAGTCAGTGTCTACGGCGTGGTTTATTTAAAAGTTCGAGATAAGTCCTCCTTTATACTTTGTTTAGTAATCAGTTACTAATGATACTGTTACTGTCATGTTCTGCGAGATTTCCAGGGGGAAGACCTGCCCCCCTGCCCTCCTCGGTACGCCCATGCTGTTACTAAATTCACATGCGATAACGCTCTCATTTCGTAATGCTTTAATCACACTTGTCGATTTCGTATTTTATAATTTTTTAAAATGTAGTATGATATAATTCCCAAATAATACAAAGCTTCTTCTCTCGACGACATCACGATATAATATGAGCAAGCTTCACGTGTGTCACCGTCGTCGAGCCGAGTAAGTTCACGATCTTAAAAACCGCGTAACTTAAGTTCTTTCTCTGGGTTATATGTAACATCACGTCCCAAAAAATACGACGCTAAAACTCAACAATGTTTTTACATTGTTGAGTTTTAACGTCCTTAAGGCAGATTTACTGACGTGACGGAGAGTAGATAACGCCACAGTTTCAATGAAAACGCAATTACGCATGGAGAATTTGGCTCCGTTTCTCCCGCCCATCTGCGTGGCGCATTATAGTGTGTGTCCGTCCTTATATTATCGGCGTTTCAGAGCATGTGGTCGCGTCGATCGTGGCATTTCGGTGTTCCAATGACAGTGACTCGCGAATTCGCGCGAGCGGTGTTTTTGGTGTTAGATGCGGGTTGAAGCTTCCAATTTTTGCGATATAGTTTGAAAGTTTATCTGTTTTGTGGCACAATGGCTGTTCGGGAGCGTCGTGACAGAAAACATACAGAAGAGACGGGCGCCGTCTGCGTCTCACACCTTTTCTGTATGTCCAGCGCCTAAGCGTTCCATTTAAGACCAAAAATGTCATAGTTGCGGTCGACTTATTTATTCAAACGCACCCAAAAAAAATACGACAAACAAATATCAAAATGTAGGGAAATAGGTATTATTTTACAGATTAATTTTGTTGTAAAATTATTCTTATTCTTCTCATCGAGGGACTGGAACAATTTGTCAGAGGTGGTGTTTCTGTCTGATTACAATTTAAGTGTCTTCAAGATCAGAGTGAATAGGCTCTTAATAAACTAGTGCGCTTAGCATCAACGATTCCGTCACTGCTTACCATCAGGCGGAATTGCGGTCAAGCACTAGTTTATATAACAAACAAAAAATATATTACTGCTACTAGATTTTGACCTTATTAAATTACGCGAATCAGCCTTTGGGTCGTTATTCAGTGATGTAAAGCAATCATTATACTTATGTATGAAGTTACCATCCCCTTACCCTTTGTAACCATCGATACATTTCCTGGTAAATCGTTTACAGATCCATTATTTTTCAATACTATCCCTTCATTATTGTCTGCTTTCCCAAGAAATTAGGTAAAAGGACCCTTCTATATGTTTTTGTATCTGTTTTCTCAGACTACAGTTGTTTTCTTAAAAGAATTTGTTTCAATTTCCTTTTGGAATCACCGAAGCGTTGCGTTATCGAAAACGTGATGACATTTCCTTTATCATTTGTAGGAAAAGTAAGAATTAATGTTTATAAAATGTTTACAGGTTTGCACGTTGCACGTTTTAAAATTAAGAGAATCATTGATTATGAGAAATATTACATATTTTATAATAGCCAATAACAATAAATGATTCTGACATTTTTATTATAGGTCCGGAAAATGTTTGTTCCTTCTAAGGTGCTTGGAAGAGATTACAAGGGCACCCATTGTAGGTATATTATGTATGTTGAATGTATTTTTAAATAATGTATGTACTTTTTCTTCCCAGCGAAAGTACTAGGAAGTTGCGAAGGGCAGGCGTTTTGGAGGGACTGTTATGTAATATTAACGTTCAAAAAGTGCTGATTCTCAGCCTAATTTGAATAAATGATTTTGATTATATTTTTGGTGTATATGTTGCAGTCAAAACTCTTAACCAGTCAAAAGTACTGTTGACTAGCAAAATTAGTCAAAAGTACTTTTGACTGAACAGGTTGGTCAAAAGTAGTTTTGACTGAAAATTATTGGTAATTATGACTGCAAATTTGCAGTTAAAAGTACTTTTGACTGACGCTCTTCGTCAAAAGTAGTTTTAACTGCAAATTTGCAGTTAAAACTACTTTATTTCAATGATGTTAAAGCGTTTTAATCTTCTGTACTGTAATTAGGTTAGGTTAGGTTTGTTTTGTTATAATCCCCGCATACTAATGGACATCTTTAAAGTAATACATTTCCGTTAGCTATTTAGGAAATGTATATGTTGCAGTCAAAACTCTTAACCAGTCAAAAGTACTTTTGACCAGCTGTATTGGGCAAAAGGACTTTTAACTGTTATTTTAGTCAAAAGTATTATTGACCAACCTGTTCAGTCAAAAGTACTTTTGACTCATTTTGTTAGTCAACAGTACTTTTGACTGGTTAAGAGTTTTGACTGCAACATATATATAATACACAATATACAGAGTGGTGCTGACAATACGACAATAAATGAAAACACGAACAATTTTGTTGTGGCTAATGTCCAAGAGGGACAAAGCCAAGAAGAAAAAAAAAAAACACGAACAATGCTGGTTCATAGGAATAATCCTAAACCATAGAAAAAAACCTAGCCATAAAATAAAAAAAAATAAAAAAATTCAAACAAACTAAATCGCATAAAATTGCAAACGGAATAGAACATCCTTTAAAAATATTGGTTCACTGACCTCCGATCGGCGCCATTATTATTAACGTTTGGTACCTCAGGATACGGTGGTCATTAACCTGTAAGCGCTTCCTTAACAACATGTACATCATGTAGAAAATGCGAAAAATGTAAAATAATTTCCTGGGACTAAACTAATGGACATGTTTATATGATTTTTATGGGTAATCTGAGATTGTGTTTCGGTACACGATGTTTAATTTATTGTCGTATTGTCAGCACCACTCTATAATTTTATGTCATAATCATTTAAACATTGATTTTGTTAAAATACAATTGTAAGATTTAGATTGTAGTGGTATCTACAGCATCACACGTAATCTGTGCACAACACCGACGTCACACAAAAACTGGACTGGGCAAGCAGAGTATATGTACCTCGCGTCGAACATTTATACAACTCCCCGAACTCATTCGTAAGAGGATATAAGGCTGTACCTAGTATTCAATGTACTGTGAATAATTAACAGTGAAATATAAAAAAGAATAGAATATTCTTTATTATTTACAACGTTTAAATTACAGAACATAAATATGAAATTTTTACAAAGGGTGACACAATAGGCGGTGTTATTGCTAAGGGAGATTTTTACAGACAACCTTTAGATGGAATAACAAATGGAATGACTTAATTAATTGCAAGCTAGTGTTTAAAAAGGGCTCCATGTAATAAATCTATATAATAAGCAACTACTTTTAAGATTATTTACCGAAAAAATCATTGTTTTTTTTTAATATTTCAACATATTTCATTCATTTCAGGTGACGCAGGCCCTAAAATAAATACTTCAAACATACATTTTCTTATTATAAAATATATTCACTCAAAAGTTTAACAAAAAGTCAATGCTACTAGTACTTATAACTCAATCCCAAACCAACATGTCTACCAAACATCTCATTTGTGTATCAACATTTTCATTCGCAAAAACATATAATAAAAATAAATTCTGTTTACTTGAATCCCCCCTAATCCCTCGAAACACAAACGTATGGGCACCGCAAGATCCCGCATTACATGTATATGGGGGACGTGGGATGTCAGATGATATTGACAACCAGATCCGGGGATCTCAATAAAGCAGTCAATCCTGTTATTATAGTCAGCGATGGCAAAACGAGAGTTCTTTCTTTGAGCATAATATATTTTTTTTGGATATACAAAAATGGACGATAAACGGGGTTAAAATAGATTCATTGAAGTCAAAAACAACGACGAACAGGGCTTTCTTATCTGAAACGGGATATTATTTTAAGACTACTCGTGCAAAGTTAATTTAGTTTTAGCCGAGTGGAGAACTCAAAAGGTATAGTAATTATAAAAACGTTCGCTGTCTGCAGTGCCATCCTATGACCATCCCACCGTAAAAACTTAGGCAAAGTGGACTGAGCTGTCATTTCAACGAACACCATTTACAGCTCTCTGTAAGGTCATTACACCTAACTTTTTACGACAAAAGGTGATGTTTCATTTTGGGCCACCACTATTTACACTAATAAAAGGAAAAAAAAACATATTTTCATTAAAAATACTACTAAATTAATTTAAATAAAAATACCTTCTCTGTATGAGAGGAGACCTATGCCCAGCAGTGGGACGATAAAAGGTTGATAATGATGATGATGATGGTGACAAGTATAATTATATAATTAATTATTTGAAACGGTTTTTAGTGTAATAACCCTTTTTTAAGGTGCCATGACAGTGGTTATGACGTTTCATTGATAACTTTGACAGTTCTATTTTCCCGTTGTGTTCGTGGTAAGTTTGATTTGAGTTGATTGTGTTTCGTAGCCTTTAGTGATTGTTTTTATTTTGTGTGTCATATATTTGAAATTCATGTCTTGTTTTTTTTCACAGTCATATGGTAGAGTCAGAGGTAGGTCAGTGTGTGTTGCCAGTGATGACTTACGGAATTGAAACTTGGTCGCTCACAATGGGCCTCATACGAAGGCTCACAGTCACACAAAGGGCAATGGAAAGAGCTATGCTCGGAGTTTCTCTGCGTGATCGAATCAGAAATGAGGAGATCCGCAGAAGAACCAAAGTCACTGATATAACTCTGCGAGTCGCTAAACTTAGGTGGGGAGGAGGGAGGGCCCCAACAAGGTGGACCGATGATCTGGTGAAGGTCGCGGGAAGCCGATGGATGCGGGCAGCACAAGATCAGTCAACGTGGAAAGCCTTGGGGGAGGCCTTTGTCCAGCAGTGGACATCCATACACTGAAGAATAAAAGAAGATGGTAGATAATATAGATACGATAACCTTAGATACATGACACGTCAATCAAATGTCACTGTCAAAATCTTATTTCGCTCATTGCAGGCCACCATATTTATTAGTAGTTGTGTTGCAGTCCTTGGCCGAGTTAAATTTGAACAGTTAGCTATAGTGTATACTAATATTTACATTAAGTGTACATAGTGAGAAAGTGGAGTTCTTACGGTTCGTCAACTGTTCATTCTGCAGACTGTTATGAGACAACACGCACTTCTTTATTATAGTCCCTCACCTATGATCGGTAAAAGGCGCTACGACCTCGTCGCCCGGTCCGTTGACAGACTTTTAACTTGTTTCTCTGAACGATTCTTTTGTTTTCTTGGAGGCTACCTCTATAATAGAGTTAACAAAATTCACAACATCTTTCCACTCACGAAACACCTCTGTAAGAAAAAGCTCAATGGATGGCTAAAGACTCTTGACTACGATACTACCGAAAACCTACTATCTATCCCAAAATAATCACAACATTGTCTTACCGTTTATCTATATATATGTTACCACACGCACATACTCGTACAACATGCAATATAACAAGCACCGATTTTCCATCACTCACACTTACACTCACACACCGCACACACTCACCCTCCCACACACTTACATATCCACACACTCCCCACAAAAACTCCTTCCTATATGTAAAATTTAAATCACTGTTTAATTCTTGTATACGGGAAGCTATAATAAAAATGTATAACTGGGGTGGAGACCCTGGTGGCCTGAAATACAGGCTTCGGCTTAGCTTAGGCACCAGTCTCCCACAGTATTTTTGTATAAGCCCAATAGTGCTAGCCGTGGCTTCATACATTTCTGAAACATCTCCTTTTTTCAGAACTGACCTCAGCCTCAATCTGTAACAGAGTAATTTATATTTTCCACATTTGTTTCCCGCCGCCATCAGATTGGTACCATGTGATTGGATTTTGAACGTTTAACGTGATTTGGTCTTCAGATATATGTAAATATATTATGTGTGGTTCAAAAAGGCAAAGCAGATGATGGCCCGTTCTCTATCATACCATATTTTACTGCGGCAATATTTCCGAATCGCTTCGTTCCGGTATCCCAACGCTCTGAATCAGAGGCATTACAGTAAATTGGCTATGCGTTCGACGATAGAGCACGGCTGCCTAAACTATAGCTAGTTTTGGCATAGGTTAGTTAGGGCACCTAAAAGCAAGATTGTAGACTTAAAAACATGTTTCGTGTTTTGATTTCTTGTTTGTTGTTTTTTACCAATATCGTTACATTTACGCAGTGTTATATTTTGTTCTAGCTCGTAATCTTAACAGGGAACTCGTTTAGTCTACCAGTTGGCATTTAGAAGTAGTGCTCGCCTTGTTTTGTTTTTTTGACTCCTACAGGGTTGATCAAAGTCTTCTTATCTTCAGCCCATAGAGATCCACTTTGGGGGGATTTGCCATAATAGAATAGAATAGAATACACTTTATTATGTACACCATATAGATTACAGAACATAAATAAAAAGATTTTACAAAGGATGACACAATGGGCGGATAATCCCCTCGTTTGGTAGGCGAATTGGAGATCGTAGTAATTTGATCTTCCACAAGAGAAGCGCTAATGCCCGCTTCCCTGGTGAGACTTCCCTTAGTCGTATCTCACGCGAGGATATAGGATGGTACTAAGCCCGGTACCAACGGTCTAAAGAAACCCATTTAGTTGGGGTACCGTGGCTTAGTTACTACCACAAATTCTACTCGAGATTGGTTACAGTTCCATTGTAATCAGAGAGATATTATAAATTAAATACCACTCAGCCTGTAAGTTAAATGGGCTGTATTTAAAAAAAAGTTAGGTACATGTTAAAACATTTCTTTTCTTTAATTTGACGTTCAAAGAGTGCTGATTCTCGAATGACTTGATTTTAATAACTAAGCGGCTATTTAACCAGGTATGTATGAAGTGTAGCCTCTGTCCATAATTTAGGCTGTGCATCAGGACCGTATGTAGAACACACATTGCATAATCATAGAGGGAGCATTGATTGATGATAATTTATATTTGCACATTGTTGCCGTCGTGTGTCATTCACATCATTAATGATTGACAGGAGTAGGTGTTCATTTTTTATTTACTTTCTTCACATAATCTTTTTATCCTTTCTCTTTATTTCTCTTTATTTTTTTACATACAGAATTTGAAACTAAATCTACTAGTGAAATTCCATTCAAATGATGGTGACAGGGATACTTGAAAGTACAAGAAAATAGTGAAAACGTTTCTCGTGGGATCCCTTTCCTCTGTGTCATTATTTTATAATTATTATTTGCCTCTTTTTTCCAATGATGGAACGCAATGCAATTCCCTCGGACATTCTCCAAAATGCATCCTATAGAACACCGACAGGCTGGCTACTCTTCGCCTGTGCTCCAGGTTTTGGAGACCGTTTTGAGCTGATTTAGCCATCAGTTAGCCTCATCGCACGCCTCTCCACTGAATCCTATTTCATTGATTTATTTCTAAATTACATTTTTAAATATATTTCTAAAGAAAACATTTAAAAATAATAGCCCACCGGTATAGGGAATTTAGGTTTTAGAGTTCTAGTATTTCATTATTCTAAAACTGTACTGGCTGTGTTTCATGAACCGCGATGGCTAGACTTTTCACACATGATGTATTTCTGTTACCTCTATAATAACAAACACGAAAACTATAATAAGAATGTATATAAAAACAATTATCAATTTTTTTTTAATGACCATTAAGTTTATTTCAATGACTAGCGTTTTCGAAAAAGATATAAAATTGTTTGAACTTTTCTAAACTAGCGCTTGACCGCAATCCCGCCTGATGGTAAGTGGTGATGCGATCGTTGATGGTAAAGCGCGCTAGTTTATTAAGAGCCTATTCACTCAGAAAAACTGAGCGAATAGGAAGGAAGACGGTAGTTGAGCGAGGTGATGCAATGTTAAACCGAACAACACGACCAACGATGCTGCGCCAAAGGGAGATTGATCTGAAGACCCTCCACGACCAAATTCCCAACACAACAACATTAGGCGCATCGTACCCGGCACACATCGCAACACAACTGCTCAGACCCGTCCTCCGTACGGCTTCACCAGACACTTTGCCGGAACACGACAAATCGCTTGGCGGCAAGGCTTTGTCTGGTGGGTGGTGTAATGTAATGATTCTTTCTAAAATATTAAGAACATTTATTAGTATTTTAATGATCAGTTTTTGTTTAAATTTCATATAGTTATCTAGAAAGAGCGAAACCGGAAATTACGCCAACTCTCTAGTACCCTCATTTAATTCGTCAAAGTGGTGGCGGGATTGAAATTAGAAATAAGCATTTTTAGAGCCAGTACGCTCAGTTCTTGGTTGTCATCCGAATCACTCGGAATAGTTAAGAAATATTGGAGTCCGTCCGTTATGTATTCGATTTAAGTATAATATATTGGCTGTTACCTGTTGTGAAGAATAAAATTATTATATGGATCTGTCCAAGTTGCAGTTTTATTGAAAGTGGTAACTTCTGCCACACACACACACATGTACTTGCAAATAAAGTATTATTATTATTATAGGGTAAATTGAACATAATAATGTAGAAATTAAAGGTATTTTTCCCATAATTTATATCTGTTTACATTTTTGACAAATTACTCCCGAACGCAGGATACATTAACCCTTTCCCGCTAGGATAATTAATATGCTTAAGCTGTCAGTGGTTTCACGCCAAAGTTGCTAAGTACCTATGGGGATTGAACTCAAGATTTCTCACTCAATTCTCGTCTTAGCCGTTCCGCTAGCCCTGCTGTTTAATATTGTCTAAAGAGCACCCTAATTGAGTAACGCACTATTCCTATCAATTGGGATCATTCTGGTGATAGGGTATTTGACTAAAAAAAAACTAATTAGTCCGTCATTCAGATTATAGAAAAATATTGGATACGTCTATTTTGTTTTATCAAATCAATAAAAATTTACAAATATAAAAGGCATCAAAGTTGAGGAGTGGTGGCTGGTGACGTCACTGCTCGCTAAAAAGTGTAGCGTCCAGTGACGTCACTCGACTTTTCAACGCACTGTGTCGTCTTCATTTTTTGTTTATATGAAAAAAGAAAAATACGTGTCTAGTATTTTTTGGAAATCTGACTGACGGGTTAATTAGTTTTTTTAGTCAAATACCCTATTCATTGCTCCATAAGTTCGATAAAAGTGTCCGTTCAACAACGTAAATAATGCAATGACTACTGCCAAAATGAAACCCATTGCTACTAGTACGATGTTACGCAATTGTCTTGCTGGGTAATAAGTTCAAACAAGAGCATACCTTGAGTGAGTGTAGTGACTGTTTAGTTCATGCTCTTTTATAGGATCAAGCCTCCCCCTTGCAAACCCTCCACAAGATTCTATCCAATAACGTACGGAAGTACGTCACGTTTATATTTGATAAATAAAACATGAATATTAAAATATGCTGAATTAAATAAGACTTACTTTGTATAGTAACCAAATAATACAAGAATAATTGTCATAACATCGACCGCCGGCTGAAGTTACCACTCAAAAGACAAAGCCTTGCCGCCAAGCGATTTGTCATGTTCCGGCATGCTGTCTGGTGAAGCCGTATGGAGGACGGGCCTGAGCAGTTGTGTTGCGATGTGTGCCGGGCACGTTGCGCCTAATGTTGTTGTGTTGGGAGTTTGGTCGTGGAGGGTCTCCACATCAATCTCCCTTTGGCGCAGCATCGTTGGTCATGTTGTTGGGTTTAACATTGCACCACCTCGCTCAACTGCCTTCTTCCTTAATAATCACTAAGTTTTTTAAGTGAATGGGTTTAATAAACTAACGCGCTTTACCATCAACGATCGCATCACTGCTTACCATCAGACGGGATTGCGGTCAAGCGCTAGTTTATAATTATTAAAAAAAATATATATCATCAATTGTTTTGAATAACGTCTGTTACAGTTATCGAAATACATACATAGATAGTCAGCCTGTAGCGTTTCCTCTATTGGGAAACAAGCCTCCTCTCAGTAAGAGGAACTGGGCCGTATTGTACCATGATGGCTCAGTGGGCGTTTGTAGATGTCACATGTCGTCGAAGTTTTTGGCTCTAAAACTTTTCCAATTCCTCATGATGTTTTCCTTCACCATTTTGAGAGCAGTGATGATGAAATAATTTAAACCAAGTAAAGCCCCTGTTTATTAACACTACCCTGTAGATCTTGTAAGTATATCTTGGACACCAATGACTGAAGGTGAAGGAAAACATCTTGAGGAAACCTGAACTTTAAGTCTGAAATCGCTAACCCGTATTGAGCAAGTGTGGTGACTACGCTCAATCCTTCTCTGTATGAGAGGAGACCTGTGCCCAGCAGTGGGACGATAAAAAGGTTGATGATGATGATGATGATGAAAGCGCCTGTTGGGGTTCGAACTTATGAAGTACAACTTGTAAGTCGCGGGAGATACACTAGGCCACTGCTGCACTATTGTGGAAATAAGTTGACAGAATTACTTAGATGTTACTTACAAAAATGCCGTGTCGATTTATTGGACAATACTTGATAGTAGGCATCTACATCAACGGCGAGTAGATCACTAACCTCCGATTTGCACATGATACCGTAGTCTTTTTTTTTTTTAATAATTATAAACTAGCGCTTGATCGCAATCCCGCCTGAAGGTAAGCAGTGATGCGATCGTTGATGGTAAAGCGCACTAGTTTATTAAGAGCCTATTCACTCAGAAAAACTGAGCGAATAGGAAGGAAGACGGTAGTTGAGCGAGGTGATGCAATGTTAAACCCAACAACACGACCAACGATGCTGCGCCAAAGGGAGATTGATCTGAAGACCCTCCACGACCAAACATCCAACACAACAACATTAGGCGCATCGTACCCGGCACACATCGCAACACAACTGCTCAGACCCGTCCTCCGTACGGCTTCACCAGACATCATGCCGGCACACGTCAAATCGCTTGGCGGCAAGGCTTTGTCTGGTGGGTGGTAACTTCTGCCGGCGGCCGATGTTATGGCCTACCACCGAGTCATGGCGGAGACCATGGAAGACTTGGGCAAAATGCTCAATGACCCCAGCAGAGCTATCCAACAACTGGGTCTAAAGATGAACATGGATAAGATGAAGATCATGTCGAACTCCCATGTCGCACCTACTCCAGTTCTACTTGGTTGTTCTGCACTCGAAGTTGTTGAGGAGTATATATACTTGGGACAGAAAGTCCAACAAGGTAGGTCCAATTTCGAAAAAGAGGTGTCTCGTCAAATCCAGCTCGGCTGGGCAGCGTTCGGGAAACTTCGCTACATCTTCTCATTCTCACAGTGTCTCAAGACTAAAGTCTCTGACTAGTGTGTGTAGCCAGTGATGACTTACGGAACTGAAACGTGGTCGCTCACAATGGGGCTCATACGAAGGCACACTAAGGACAATGGAAACATCTAAGCTGAGAGTTTCTTTGCGCCATCATATAAGAATGAGATCCGCAGAAGAACCAAAGTCACCGACATAGTTATTCGAGTGGCTAAATTTAATGGCAGTGGACGTAGCACGTTGTGTGTAGAAACGATGGTTGATGGGACAGTGGCGGCCACGTACGCGCAGTGTAAACTAAAGTAAATAGGCTCTTAATAAAGTAGTGCGCTTTACCATCAAATATTGCATTAGAACATCAAATCCATAAGGCAGGAACGCGGTTATGCAAAAAATTAATTAAAAAAATCAAGGGAGAGAGGTGTTGAGTAGACAATACATTTTTTTTTTTTTGCGAAACAACTCTGCAATTTCCGCTTAAATGCATACCGACTGAATATACGACCCTCGTTAAATCAAACCCCCGTGCAGCATGCTTACACTTATCTGCAACATTATCGACACAATTCTTCAAACAATTGTACTAGAATATGAATAACGTGTAACATAGACGTCATCGCAACTGGGACGCGGCGGGGTCACGTATGGCTCACGCGAGGTACTCGTACGAATCACGTACGAACTAACACGCTACACGTATCATTCTATACTGAATACGTGTCGCATTAGGTGCATTATGGTGGCACTAAATTTAATTGTTTTTGAAAGGATAATCCTAAACGGTTTAAATGTTTTATGCATAATGTCATGTGGAGGTGATTTGGAGGTTAATGGATTAGCGTTTAAGGGATCAAAACCTCGTTAAACACGTGTGCCGTTTTTAATGTTACTAGCTTTTGTGTGACTTTACCCCGTTGGAAGTCGGAAAATATCCCACAAGGATGTATTCTTTTTTCTTCAGCCCAGAGATGTCAACTGCTGGATAAAGGCCTTCCCCAAGACTTTCCACAGTGATCGGACTTGTGCTGCCCGCATCCATCGGCTTCCCGCGACCTTTACCAGGTCATCGTTCCACCTTGTTGAGGGCCTTCCTACGCTGCGTCTTCTGGTACGTTGCCGCCCCTCCAGAACCTTACTGTCCCATCAGCCATCGGTTTTATGAGCTATGCGCCCCGCCCTATGCCACTTAATTTTAGGGACTCGAAGATGTATTATGAGGATTAAAATAAAGTACCCTATACGCGTCTCGGCAAAAGTAGCGTAGGATGCCCTTGGGCGAGATGGAGCGACGACATCAAAACGGTGGCTGGTAGTGGCTGGTGGAGAACTGCTCGTTCTAAATACTACATATAATTCTGGCATTAGCGATATTCCCATAGAATGGAAACAAATGCGGGTGAAACCACGGAGCACAACTAGTAAATACTAATACTAAATAATAACATTCCATACCATAATTTCATGCACTTACTATGCATCATCATCATCATCTCAGTGTTAATCCCAGTCGTATCCGTAGCTTTTCAGCTTTGGAGACTAGGATCCGCTTTATCAGTCTAACTAGTCTTCCGCTCCGCTTCTCCTCGTCTTATATACCGCGTACATCGAGGGACTGGAACAATTTGCCAGCGCGGTGTTTCCGTCTGACTGCAATTCAAGGCTTGAGTGAATAGGCTCTTAATAATCTAGCACGCTTTACCATCAACGATGGCATCACTGCTTACAGTCAGGCGGAATTGCGGTTAAGCACTAGTTTGTTATTCTAAAAAAAAAACTGTCATTTGATGTTTCCCCAACATAAAAAAAAAACAAATAAGGTTATCAATAATTATTGATAACCTTTTTTGTAATAATAATAATAATTCATCGACATCGTTGTCACTAAAGAAAGTCCAAAATGCTGGCAGTGTTGCAAAAACCTCAAAACAAGTAATGAAATGTTAGAGAAAGGAGTGAGTAATCTCGTGACGGTTGAGAGAGCCTCAAGTAATATGAGTAATGTGGAATCAGGGAAGGAAGATGGCATGTTGATCTCATAAGAAATAATCTCGTAAGTAAAAACCGTGGTAAGGCTTACAGGATCTAAGACTTACTTACCCTAAAAAGACTTAGCCATACAAATCCTTCCATTAAATCAGTGTACGTTCTAGTACACACGAAATTGCGTGTACTACAACCCGCTTACAGGGATAAATGTATCGGAAAAGTATTCGCTGTGACCCTAGCAATACTAAGCCCATACCGATGTGTGCGCAAACAAATACATGACTATTTACCCTTTATAATAGATATGGAGTCATAAGAATAGCGGCGGCCCTGTATCGGCCGCGATATGACAACTTGTAGGTCGTGAGTTTGAACGCAGGCTGGCACTTTACTTTGTGTATTAAATTTCTTTAATAACTGTGGAGGAAAACATCGCGAGGAGACCGGCAATAGGCATTTATTCAAAGGTATGTTTATATCTACGTGAATTACAGCCCAATCCGTTCCCGCGTTATAGGCGACCACCGACATAACTCTTCGAGTCGCTAAAATTAAGTGGCAGTGGGCGGGGCACATTGCTCGTAGAACCGATGGCCGATTGGGCAGTAAGGTTCTGCAGTGGCGGCCACCTACCGGAAAACGCAGCGTAGGGAGGCCACCATCAGGGTGGACCGATAACTTGGTAAAGGTCGCGGGAAGCCAATGGATGCGGGCAGCACAAGACCGGTTATCGTGGAAAACCTTGGGATAGGCCTTTGTCCAGCAGTGGGCGTGGATAGGCAGAAGAAGAAGTTATAGGCGCATTATGTGAGTAGGAAGACTGAGATTCAGTCATGTAACTTTACAATCTATCAGTAAATAGGCCTTCCCTAAATTGCACCATAACACCCTGCCTCTGCCTTCTGCATCCAGTCTATTGAAGTCACCGGTCAGCGAGTATCGTGTTTGGTAGGCAAATACCCGATGACTGAAATCGGGACTTTGCGAATCATCAGTGGGATACGAAGCTCGTATGTGACCATATAAATGCAGGCGGAGTCATTACATAAAAGAAATATGAACTTCTACTATCAAACCAAAAGAGCAGAAGGAGCACGGTTAGCGCAGAGGTTGAACTATTGACTGCTGCGCTGCGTGTCGTAGGTTCGATTCCCGCACGAAACAAATATTTGTATGACCTACAAGTAGTTGTTCCGGGTCTGGCTGTTTATGTATGTGAATTTATATGTTTGTTAACGCACCCACGATACAGGAGAAATTCCTAATGTGGGGCAACGTTTTTTCAAAAAAGAAAAAAACTGTTTTAAGTTTTCAATTTACCAAAAATCCGAATCTTTTTAAAACTACAGTTCGTTCAAACTGACTTCCAAACTAAAAAAAACTTTAAAAATAGAACCGACAAACAAACTTCTCCAATTCCTATCCGGAATTAAATTTCCATAAGCTGTGTCCCCGCTAATTTCGAAGCCATGCTCTATATTGCTTCGCCATTTCACTGAGCAGTTTGCACTGTCCTCGCATCGAATTAAAGTTAAGTTCTAGCTATTGCTTAGACCCTGACTGGGTCGTTTTATTCTCAATAAATGTTATTATTATGATAACAGTAAGGGTAAATAGCAAGGAGTCAATACTTGTTGATAAGTATACATATATTGGCCCCGAATCCATGGT
Organism: Sesamia inferens; assembly: GCA_037179545.1. Lineage (NCBI taxonomy): Eukaryota > Metazoa > Arthropoda > Insecta > Lepidoptera > Noctuidae > Sesamia > Sesamia inferens. The sequence goes on along the minus strand of CM073935.1, from coordinate 4,227,086 downwards.
TAAAAACTAAACAAAATTGAAGCTCAGTGCAGCTATTTCTACCTATTTTATTATGAAAAGGACAAAATATAAAATGTTAGTTTAGAACTGTCAAATTAGTCCGCACCTGACTTAAATTGAGAGTTTTGGCGGGAAAGTCAAGCTGAGTGTCACGCTCGTTTTTCATTGGACTTTTAAAATTATTTATAGTGTTGTTTACTAAATAAAAGTGCGTGATTTATGTAGTAAAAAGTGCATTTAGTAAATAGTTTATAAAGAACAGTGAAATATCGCAGCATAGTGGCCACATCATGACTTTGCCCCTAACCTCACATGTAAGACTGGTCACGCTGCAGTCTTTTTCTACATGAATAATTCATAATTACTTGACATTGGCTAAATGCACAAACCGTGCGAAGCCAAAAAATAAAGAAAGGAAAGGAAAGGACTTAAATTGACGTATTTTTGGTCGCCATGTTTATAATCGCGTCTCAACTGTCTATGGAATAGATTAATTGGACAGGATTAAACTAAAATGTTATCTTATATCCTTTTTGAATGAAATAGAAAGAAAAGGATACATTTAAAATAGGGATATTTCCTGGGTAAAAAAAAATGATTCTATTTAGTCCGTCATTCAGATTATAGAAAAATATTGGATACGTATTATTTTGTTTTATCAAATCAATAAAGATGTACAAATATAAAGTGTAGGGGCTGGTGACGTCACTAGTTGCTAAAAAAGTGTAGCAAGGAGTGACGTCACACGAGTTTTCAACGCACTGTATCGTCTTCATTTTATGTTTATATGAGAAAAGAAAAAATACGTGTCTATTTTTTTTTTTGAAATCTGATTGACGGACTAATTAGTTTTTTTTTAGTCAACTACCTTATTAGGTTGGTGTGTGAATAAGAGAGTGAACGCCATACTCCGTTTTATATTTGTCTGGAATTTCTTTTTATGAATGAATCGATGCTCTTTCCACAATGAGAAAGAGGAGCTCAAAGAATAATGCATATAAAAGATTATGGAAGAAGCGAAAGAGAAATGTAAAAAAAATAATGGACAGCATGTGTGAGGAATCAAGAATTAAAAAATGCGCACGACAAATAAAAAACAATAGACATTTTTTTTTAATAATTATAAACTAGCGCTTGACCGCAATCCCGCCTGATGGTAAGCAGTGATGCGATCGTTGATGGTAAAGCGCGCTAGTTTATTAAGAGCCTATTCACTCAAAACTGAGCGAATAGGTAGGAAGACGGCAGTTGAGCGAGGTGATGCAATGTTAAACCCAACAACACGACCAACGATGCTGCGCCAAAGGGAGATTGATCTGAAGACCATCCACGACCAAACTCCCAACACAAAAACATTAGGCGCATCGTACCCGGCACACATCGCAACACAACTGCTCAGATCCGTCCTCCGTACGGATTCACCAGACATCATGCCGGAACTCGACAAATCGCTTGGCGGCAAGGTTTGTCTGGTGGGTGGTAACTTCTGCCAAGTATTCAAGCAAATAAAATGATTTAGATTTTGTCTATTGCTTGCTGTCTGGGCCAATAAGAAAGAATAATGAATAATATAAAGGAGAAGGTAGTGTATGAGTGCAGCATGCGTTTACAATGTAAGCGGAAAAAAATAATTATTAACGATATCGCATTAGAAACTTCAAAAATAACATTATTTCTCCACTATTTAATGGCTGTTATTATACATATAAACTTTCCTCTTCAATCACACCAAAACCCTTTAAAAGTTTAAGCATACATGGCGATAGACGGACAGCCTCCGTGACGTAGTGGTAGCGAACGCGGTCGTTGCGCAAGGAGGCGTAGGTTCCATCCCCGCACTGGTCTGGTCGTGCACCGGAAAGCACGTTAAGCCGTTGGTCCCGCTTGCCATACGAACATCTAGTGGCAGTCGTTACGGGTTGTTAGAGCCCTCAAAAATCTAACAATTGGCCTAACTGCAATGTTTCGATATCGCCTTCGGGTTGTGGAGGTCAGACGGCAGTCGCTTCACGGAAAATATCAAAGTTTAGCCAAAATCAGCAGTTAGACTGGTAAAGCGGACCCCAGACTCCAAAGCTGAAAAGCTACGTATACGACTGGGATTAACGCTGAGATGATGATGATGATGAGAGATATAGGGACTTTGTTTTATATTATGAAGTGAAGGTCAGTAGGTTGTAGTGAGCCTGAAATTTAAAGCAACATTTGGTACCACCGATAAGCTCCTGGGTAAAAACTTAATTTGACTTCCAAACTATTTACCCAATCCCGAGGTAAGCACATAATAAAAACCTCGAACAATCATAAACATGAATATTTTTCTACATAAAAGCAGACCTTTATTACGTAACCTAAAGCGTTTACGTTCAAACAATAGAACGTAAACGTCACTATGATCGTTTCCTATTTTGGTTTGCATTCTTTGTTTGGAACTGGTCTTGTTTTCATAGATTTTTTTTTTTGCCACGCTATTATGAACGGTACGAAAATTCTAGTATAATAGAGGATTTACACGACATACACATAAGTAGGTATGTTAAAATACAAATACAAAGAAAGGAACATTGTTTCTTCTGCAGAAAGCAAACGTACATTTTTGAAACGTGTATTTGTATTGTAATATTTTTTATAGTGTATTGTTTCAGTAATCCTTGTCGTACTTACTTGTTAAATGTTTATAATGGTGGCCTAGTAGTTAAAGCACCAGCCCCTCAAGTATGAGTGTGCGGGTTCGATGCCAGGTCAGGCAAGTACCAATGTAACTTTTCTAAGTTATACGTGCTTTCTAAGTATATCTTGGACACCAATGACTGATTAAAATGTAAAGGAAAACATCTTGAGGATACTTTAAGTCTGATATCGCCAACCCGCATTGAGCAAGCGTGGTAATTACGCTCAATCTTTCTCTGTATGAGAGGAGACCTGTGCCCAGCAGTGGGACGATCAAATTATGCTGATACTAGTTATACTCTTATTTAAAGAGTACGTTTTTCATTTCAAGCCCATATTTCAGTGAAAAATCTCGTCTTACATGATTATAGCCAAGTCTAAAGAAATACTTGTGCCTTGAAACTGAAGTAGATCCGCCAAGTTCGTGGGTACACTGCATTTAAAGCAGTTTGTAATAAGAAAGTTCCAGTTCGTACAACTTCGGAACTGTTCGTGAAACTTCGGAAATGTTCGTGTTTCCTCGTAACGTTGACGAGTCGAGTCGTTCTTTATTCGTCAATAAAAATAAAGTATAAAATTGTCCTTTTCAGTAATTTAGTTAGCTTAAGACTATTTGTTCACTGTTTACTTTCGTCGGTTTTAAAAGCGAGTATTAATTACTTTTTACTTGTTTCCAAGCTAAGTCCCACTTTGGTTTTCGTTCTGATTTAAGAGTTTTGAAGTCTATCACTCAGTTTCAATCCGAAAATACTTCATTTTATATTCTGCTGGAAGACTTGGAGTCTAATGAGGATTTATTTTGTTAGTGCCCAGCTCTGGCATCCGTAGTGTAAAAAACATTGTGTTTCCCTACGAATAGTTTTCAAAAACTTTTTGCTTTAGTTGGGAGTTTGGATTTGAAAATGTGCTTCAATGACTTATATTTTTTCCAAGCAGGTTTTATTCTACGCATGTGGTTTGTATTACGTGAGTTATCCGGAGTTATACGTAACAAGATCGCCAAAGACAGAAATGATGGAAAATCATGGAATTGACTTTTGTGTTGACCTGTACGATTTCTGACAAGGGCAATGAATGCACTCATCCTGTGTGGTTCTTTCCGTAAAAAAAGGCCACATTGACTGCGCAGCGTAGAGAGGCGCCGCACAAGGTGGACTAATGACCTGGTGAAGGTCGCAGGAAGCCAATGGGTGCGGGCAGCACAATAGCGGTCATTGTGGAAAGCCTTGTGGGAGGCTTCTGTCCAGTAGTGGACCTCTATAAGCTGAAGAAGAAGAGAAGAAGTAGAAGGTAAAAGAGTCTTTCGGTAGCGTTAAGTATCTTAATATGACCCCGTTATGCTATTTAACGTAAAGTATATTTAACATTTAAATGTTAAATTTAACTTGTCCATTCCAAATTTCAGAATTTCTATCGTAAAAAGCAGCCTAACTAACTCTTGCGTCTTATAATTTAAACGACCAAAGACTTTCATAGTGAGCTTGAAGTTAGAAGCATTTTGTAAAAATAAACCTTTAAAATAAACAGAGCAGCTAACTAACTATAAATCTTCTAGAGGAACTCTCAGCTTTCAGCGTTTTCATGAATTTATATTAAAAGGAATAAGGTAAATAGTTCGTTTGTTGATACACTTAGTTTTAATAGAACTCTCTAGGCATACAGCCGACAGTTTTTTTACGAAGTAATTTCAAGACCCTGTAAAGTAATTTTGTTCAGTTCAGTTCAACAATATTCATCACGTTGTTTATGTTGTCGAGCAGAAACATTTTTCAAACATTCGGAGCAATGGATATACATATTGCTAATATGTGCTTCAAAATGATTCACATTTGTAGTGTGGAGGCATGAGGAACAGGGAGTAAAGTTCACTCATCCTCTATAGAATAAGGAGGATCCTCCGACCAGACGGGTGTTATATCTGGCGGGCACTTGCCCAACGGTTGATGTTGAGAAGTTGTGTGTATGCTAATTGCACGGTAGACTTTGATTGCGAGATGTAGAATTCGGGTGACGTCAGTATGACGCGTTGTTCGCATGAACAACGCGTCATACTGACGTCACCCGAATTGGCATTGATGCCATAAGACGCGTTGTTCCCATGGACAACGCGTCTTATGGCATCAATGCGTGCCGGTTTGTAGATATACCGCTACAGTAGTAATCGTGTATTACGCAAACAGCACAGTAATTACTATAGGTCGGAATAGGTAGAGGGAATTGGGGTCATTGATCGGAAACGTATATATTAAAATGGACATTCCTCCGTAATTGCGGAATTGGTTGCATCTTTCCTATCCGCTCAGAGTGAATAGGCTCTTAATAAACTAGCGCGCTTTACCATCAACGATCGCATCACTGCTTACCATCACTCGAGATTGCGGTCATGCGCTAGTTTATAATTATTAAAAAAAGAAAAAAAAAAACAAAATGTATAAATTATATTAAGTCGTAAAACCGTTTGATTTGGCCATACCCTTCATTAAGGCTAAAAATAAAATATTGAAATGTATTAATGCTTCGATCGGAATTTGATTGTTTTTATTTTTCAACAAATAAATAATAAATTAGTTTTGTTACCTTCCTTTAAATGAATTGAGTAGTAATAATGTCACTACCAACATTAACAATATTTACTTGGATCCGGAGTTACATTCCGGAGATCCATGGTACTCGTTTGTGCATCGATGTCAGATACACCCTTTATATAAAAAAGACTAGAATTATGTAGCGACCCACACAATTCTATTCAAAAGATTTAGGTGAGCATGAAATAGACAGTTTTATCGCTAAAAGATATCTCTTACAGACGTGCTTTGAATTAACAAGAATAGCGGTAGAACCTGATAACGGTACCTCTCTATTGATAGCCAGCGTAGTTTTTGTATAGAATACATCTTATATACCGCCCGCGTTGAGGACGGAAACTATCGCACCGGACCTTACTACCCGGATAACAACCCCATATGGGTCCTGAACTCCGAGGTATTACTCATATGTTAAATTTCATAGAAATAATTTAATATTAATAGTAATCATCATCATCATCATCATTTCAGCCGAAAGACGTCCACTGCTGGACATAGGCCTCCCCCAAGGTTCTCCACGACGACCGATCCTGCGCCTCCCGCATCCAGCGGTTTCCCGCGACCTTCACCAGGTCGTCGGTCCACCTTGTCGGGGGCCTACCCACGCTACGTCTTCCGATGCGTGGTCGCCACTCGAGAACCCGTCGGCCCCATCGGGCATCGGTCCTACGGGCAATGTGTCCAGCCCATTGCCACTTCAGTGTTGCAATTCTTCGGGCTATAGTAATAATTTTATTTAATATTTAATTAGTATATTGTAAGGACTAGCATTGGTGTTTCAGTTATTATTATTTTATTTTTTGTTTTGTTTGAATAAGCTAATAAGTATTAAGTTTATTTTAGTGTATGGTTCTCTAAGTATAAGTAGATCTGTAATGTATCAAAATACTTTGTTATCGAATTGGGTCTTAATAACCTGTAATATTAACAGAGAGAGGATAAATAAATAAATAAATAAATCTGTTTACCACTGTGTCCAAAAAGCTAACTTTCGTAATAGGGTAGTTGACTAAAAAATCTAATTAGTCCGTCAGTCAGATTTCCAAAAAAATACTAGACACATATTTTTTCTTTTTTCATATAAACAAAAAATTAAGACGACACAGTGCGTTGAAAACTCGTGTGACGTCACTGCACGCTACACTTTTTAGCGAGCAGTAACGTCACCAGCCACCACTCCTGATCTTTGATGCCTTTTATATTTGTAATTTTTTATTGATTTGATAAAACAAAATATACGTATCCAATATTTTTCTATAATCATTATGGCGGACTAAATAGAATAAATTTTTTTTTACTCAGAAAACATCCCTATTAAATAGGTTCAAAATCTAGTCACAAACTCATCTTGATGACAAACAAATCTGAAAAACATGCCTTTTGGGTTTCTATATGTTGCATTTTGCCATCACCGTCCTATCATCGGAAGACCCGTCGTACGGCGAGTATTCATCCTTTTTTTTGTTTGGGATGGGAAATCATTAAATTATCTCTCTCGCTTACGTTGTTGACACCACTACGACCCGGGCGAAGCGTTTCGCCTCGTCTTTCATACTACCGCGTACTTCGAGAGACTGGAACAATTTGCCTGTGGACGTCTTCCCGTCTAATTACAATTTCAGTATCCACAAGGCTCTTAATGAACTAGTGCGCCTTATCATCAATGATAGCATCACTACTTACCACCAGGCGCCGCCAGTGAAAACGCGCGATTACTGCGTACCTACTTGTGATTTTTCTTCCATCCGTCACTTTCCTTTTCGTGTATGAAATGAAATTACCACAATAATTTCATTAATGATAGCAATATTAAATTATGAGTTGTAATAACTAACTAACTATAACTATAAAATGTGATTATAGCCTGTAAAAGTGTTGCTTATAATATTAGTGTAGGTACTGTTATTTATTATAATAATAAACAATTTTTGTAAACAAATCATCAAGCAGGTTCGTGGAGAAGCACGAGTTTATAACCTTTTAAAAAATTACAAAATGTAGTGAACTAACGTTTTTGAAGGTTTAAGGCGGAGATCGATTGTTTGAACGTTCTCAAATTTACGATAATTGTCACTCTGGTTCATACATTAGTAAGTTAGTTGTCGAGGTTAGTCGCCGAGGTGATTATTGAGTGTTCATTAAGGTATTCAATAGGTAACTACTACACTTGGGACTGGACAACTTGGTTCATATAACTACCTTTTCTGACTGACATACGTAAATGGTTTAATTAAAACAAACAGTTTGAATGTGAAATATAATAGGGTAACAGGGCGAGAATTTTATTCCCTTTAGAACGTCGATGCTCTAAGCCAACTGGCGTCCCAGACAACGTTTTACAAAATAAAATTAAATACTAATTATAATGTAATTATAAATTTGACGCGTATGTATGAATATTTTAATAAATTAAACTTAGAGCAGTAAGGCTTATAAATTTAAAAGCGGTATGCCGTTAGTTCAGCAGCTGCAACAAGGTATGAAAATCTAGCTAATTACTACGTGTAACAAATTGCCTACAACTGCACATTTCACTTTAGTGTATGCCTCGAGCGGGGGCAAAGAGCGGGTATAGAAGTTGGATTTTAGTGTCAAAAATGTTCACAATAATCGTTGCCATATTTACTAAAAGATATTTAGAGGCACACTCTTAAATAAAAGTCGTGGATACGGTAACAACAACAAGTCCATCATTCAGATTATAGAAAAATATTGGATACGTATATTTTGTTTTATCAAATCAATAAAAATTTACAAATATACTCGTAAAAGGCATCAAAGATGGAGGATCATCAGGAGTGGTGGCTGGTGACGTCACTGCTCGCTAAAAAGTCTAGCGTGCAGTGACGTCACACGAGTTTTTAAACGCACTGTCTGTATGCTGCGTCTTCATTTTTTGTTTATATGAAAAAGGAAAAGAATCGTGTCTAGTATTTTTTGTAAATCTGACTGACGGATTAATTAGTATTTTAGTCAACTACCCTATTATAGACGTAACATAATGCTAGGCAATAATGATAGAACAAACACTGAGGTGAGTTGTTAGAGCAGGAGTCTGCTAGAGCAAGATCAGTATTCTCGTATTGGGTCAGGCTTGCGGGTTGGTTCAACAAGAAACCGTGGCCCTGGCTGTCGCACAGGCAAGTAAAGAAACACGGGTGGGTTTTAGTCAGTAAAAGTGTGACACACCCTTCCGCTCCGCCCAGAGAGGGTGGGAAATCATTTGATGACTTCCCATCCCAAAAAAAAAAAAACTCGTATGGGTACTGTACGCCTTTATAACCGACTGCTTGCCGCAATGTTGGTAATTATATATACTTTGGTGTTAGAAGTATTTCTCTAACTAACCCTAAGACTTTACAAAAAAATAAAAAACACGAAATTAAATGTTTATTTCTAAGTATATTATAGTGTCAGTGGAGGCCGAATTGAGACTGAGGTAACACAATTACGGTTTATTTTCCAAGAAAATAGCCTGCACTAAAAAGAATCTGATAAAACTTGTAATTACTTTAATTTTCTACTTGAGTCAGCGCGCGAACGTTTTTCACCGCCATAATATGTCAATCTTTCTCTGAGAGTCTCTAGCGGATGGCATAGAGAGCGCGATTTCGGGTTGCCACGCTATAAGATATATTTTAACACACTTTTATACATGGATCACTTACACACTAGATTCAAAATCAGCGTAAAAAAATGGTTGAACTGAACAAGTACATAACGCAGTACTTGGGAGCTTCTTTCATTTAGTATTTACTTTATAATTCTGACTTTAATACATGAGTGTAAGGTTGAATTTAGTTTGATGTCAGACTCGGTCTTAAAAAATAATGGCTTTTTGTATTGCTTTGTGATAAGAACTTTATACACTGCACTTGAGGCTGATTTTAAATTAATGTATACTTATTTTGACTACTTTAGACTGCTTAATACATGTTGCCATTTTTGATAAGAAGTTTGTTCGAGACTATGTCTCTAAAGTAGAAGTGATCGATGGTTTTATACGAAAATATTTAATTGATATTTTTTATTTTTTGCTGCTTGCAATATCTTGCTGAAAAAAAGGCCGATATAAACTCTAGTTCTCAAAAGGTTTCTTTTTAAATCCAACATTATGTTATTAAAATTTAAGCACAGGCGTAGAGTAGCTAGCCTTTAGGTGGATGCATTTTGGTAAGTGTGCGTGGGAATTGCATGATTTATTTCCCCCATCTCCGTTCCACCATCGGACGAAGTGTTTCTCTTCCTCTTTTATACCGCGTACAACGAGGGTCTGTAAATATTTTCCAGCGGCGGTGTTTCCCTCGGACAACAATTTGAGTGTCTTCAAGGCTAGAGTGAATAGGCTCTTAATAAACTAGTGCGCTTTACCATTAACGATTGCGTCGCTGCTTACTATCAGGCGGGATTGCGGTCAAGCGCTAGTTTATAATTAATAAGAAAAGAAAAAAAAACATGCAGAGACATATCGCGAAAGAACTTTTGAAAAGAAACCTATTGCAGCTTTAATTTATTGGGACCCTATCATATACAGAACTTGTGCACGCATAACTCATACTTTATGAATGAAAGCAGGTCAAGCTACCCGAAATTGTCAGACATTTACAATCAACCTTGAGCCTTAATGTTTTAGAGATAAAGTTGAAAATCTAATAAAGAAATCTAACAGATTGTAGTAGCTTGATGTGCAGTCGTCTGTACCCAAAAAAAAGCTGAAATGAGTTTTTTTCAAATGGTCCTAATTGGGTCGTTAATAGGGTACAGCAACACGACAACTGATATCTGTCTGAGCTGAGCCCATGTACCAACAACCCGCTACATCTTACAACACACACACACACCCACAACAACGAGTTGGCCCCACCATTTCTCGTCTACTCAATTGTCCCGCAACTGGGTCAAGCCGAGTCGAGTCGATTTTTGCCATTTAATTAGAGCTGAGCCGGCGGGAATTCACTAGTGCTCTTTAGGCCACTAATTTTCGAAGGCTGTGGGTGTGTTTATGTGTGGGGTGTGTTAGTGTGTATGTCTAAGATTAGAACACTTCATTGTCTCGTATAAAATGTACAAAATAGTACTTTGCTTTAGTGTCAGCCTGAGTTACTAACATAGTACATTTACAGTCAATAGCTAATGTAACTTAGGTAATTAAAACGTTTAAGAAGTAAACGCGTAAGTCTGTTATATAGAATACTAGCGGCCGACAGCGACTTCGTTCGGGTGGAGTTAGTTATGCTCCGCTCTTATTGGTCGCAGCGTGATGTTATATAGCCTATACCTTTCCTGGATTAATGGTCTATCCAACGCAAAAAGAATTTTTCAAATCGGACCAGTAGTTCCTGAGATTAGCGCGTTCAAACAAATAAATAAACAAACTCTTCAGCTTTGTATATTAGTATAGATTTAGCGTCTTTCGCTACTTTTGATTTTTTATTAACTTTTGTACTTATATTGTTTTTTTTTTGTTCAGCCTTTAGAGGTCCACTGATGGACAAAGGCTCCCCCAAGGCTTTCACTATTTTGTCATAATCCCCAAGCTTGGCAGGCGGGTTGGTGATCACAGTAATCTGATATTCCTCAGGAGAAGCGCTGCTGCCCGCTTCCCTGGTGAGAGTTCCCTTAGTCGCCTCTTACGACACTCACGGGAGGATATGGGTTGGTATTATTTTAAGCCCGGTACGACACGGTGATGTACTTGTATTATGATGAGGTAAAATTTGTGAAGGCCTAGAGAACTGGCTTTGAAAATTATTTTCAAAGTCGATTCCGTAGGTCCGACTCCTGGCACAAGAAGGAACAGTATGGTTATAGTCAGCAGGAGTTCAACATAACCTTAGATATAATTTTCCTAAATAAAAAAAGGAGTAAATTTTAATCCTTACTTCCTTACTATTCTTTTAAATCGGAAAGTAAGTTTGTTTGTTTGTTCCGCTTTCACGCAGTAACTACTGAACCGATTCCTTTGAAATTGCAAATTGCAGACATAAAGTTAGAAGTCCGGATTAAATAGTAGAAAATTTTTTATCGCGGGAAAATTTAATATTCCCGAGGAAAAACAAAAATATTGTTAGCTTCATACCAGTTCGGTGATAGATGGAGCTATGTGTCATTTAAAACAAGGTAATATATTCCAAACGAATATGCAAATGTAAACTTAGAAACTAAATGATACGATAATTATTTATTATTTATAAATATATATATATTTTAGTATTATGTATTTATTTAAGTAGTATACTTATTTTTGGTTTATATTTTTCATTATTACTTTAATAGTTATCATATTCATATTTCATTTCCTCCTTGTTCTTACACACTATTGTCTACATTTCTGTTTTACTTCTCCTTTCGCAGGTCTGCTGGAAGAAATTTCTTAAGAAATAAGCAGCACCTTTGTACTCAGATCTTAATTTTATCGTATCCTTATGTATTTTATTGTGTGTACATAAATAATAAAATAAACAATTAATCCCCGAAAATGAGGAATCTCAAAAGCGCAATATAACCAGAGTCCACGCGGGCGGAGCCGCGGGCGGAAAGCTAGTGATTTATAAAGTGCTATAAGTTTGTCCACGGTATATATTTCAAAGGAAAACAAAACATTAAAAGCCTGACGTCATAAATAAACCGCCCGGCGGATGAAGGATGTTGGGAGACACAGGTGGTTGCTCCACAAGAACCGTTGATAACTTTCCATATTTCTTTCTTTCTTATTTCTCCATTATATGAAAGTGTTCGTGGTAACATTACTTAACATCACGACTGTAGTCCCCGGTGAGGGAGGCAGAAGTGTACCTATAGTGCAGTCACGAGCTAAATTTTATATAGAACATTTTTTATTGAGGCCTTTGAACGTACGTTGCAAGCGTGCCGCCTTTCGGTTTTGTAGGTATGATCCCTGATCTGAACTCTATTAAATCAGCTGATAAGATAGTTTTTCGAGTTTTGTTTTCATTGAGCTTTTTTGTGTAATTAGCGAATTATTAATTTTTACTTTAACATCTTATTGTGTTATAAAAGTACAGCAATTATGAACGGTCTAAAGTGAAAAAAACTACATACATATTTTTTTAAATCATGAAAAAGCCGATGAAAAATTCCACCACTGGGGGGTTCAGAATCATGTACTGGATCCATGGGACTCGTTTGTGCGTCGATGTCAGATACACCCTTTATTGTGTTTTTAGTTATGCAGTCGTTAATGGTAAAACGAGCTAGTTTATAAACAGGCCATTTAAAAAAAAAAACTGAGTAAATAGGAAGGAAGACAGGAGTTGATCGAGGAGATGCAATGTTTAATCCATCAACGTGACCAACAATACTGAGTCACAGGGAGATTAATCTGGAGACCGTCCACTACCATACTCCTAACAAAACAACAATTGGCCCATCGTACCCGGCACACTTCACAACACAACTGCTCAGACCCGCCCTCCGTACGGCTTTACCAGACATCGTGCCGGAACAAGACGAATCGCTTGGCGGCAAGACTTTGTCTGGTGGGTGGTAACTTCTGCCGGCCGCCGATGTTATGTACAGGTGGGCCGAGAAAACTTTATTTTCTTTTATTCGCGATTAAATCTCAATTGAAAATTGTCAAGTGTTAATATAATGTTGCTAGTGGCCCATGGTAATATTTAATCATTTTTGCTTTACTACTCTGAAAATGTTGAAAGAAAACATCGTATGGAAATCGGCATGTCTTAGAACTAACAAATCACGTGGTGGATAACGGCTCAATCATTGAAAGGATGCCTGTGTAGTCGAAAGTTTGACTACAATCCAGCCTGCAGGTAAGCAGTGATGCGATCGTTGATGGTAAAGCGCGCTAGTTTGAGTCTATTCACTCTAGCCTTGAAGACACTCAATTGTAGTATGATGGAAACACCGCCGCTGGCAAATTGTTCCAGTTCCTCGATGTACGCGGTAAAATAGAGGAAGCGAAACGCTTCGTCCGGATCGTAGTGGTGTGAACAACGTGAGGGTGGAAAGTCGCCGTACGACGGGTCGTCCGATGATGGAATGGAGATGGGGGAATTAAATCATGCAATTCTCTTGCACACTCACCAGAATGCATCCTATAGAAGACCAAAAGGCTGGCTACTCTACGCCTGTGCTCCAGGCTTTGGGTGTTGGGTTTGGAGTTATTTAGAACTAAATATAATAAGGTACTAAACTATCGAAGCATTGCACTTAGACCAATTGTTGGACTTTTGAGGGCTCCTACAACCCGTAACGACTACTATTTGATTTTCGTATGGCAATCGGGACCAACGGCTTAACGTGCTTTCCGAGGCACGACCAGACCAGTGCAAATATTTAAATTCATGCATACAAATTTATGCACTGCGCGGGGATTGAACCCGCGCCTCCTTGCGCAGCGGCCGCGTTTGCTATCGCTACGCCTAGAAACCGGTAATAAAAATTAAACTCCAACTGAAGCAACTGTTAAAAGAATATCTAATGCCAGTCAGGATCTAATGTGCTTTGCTTTAGGTGCTTGTGTAAGATATTGGACATTATATTGGGAAACAAAATCCTTGAACTTCACGTTATTTCCTTTTCTGTTAACTATCAATAAAACAAAAATTGACCTCCAATTACCCGAACAATACTCAATTCAGTTGTTTATATACCTGCCACCGATTTCCCCGTAGACCCGATAATGGTACGAGATCAGCTTGCTTGCGCGTGCCCTGAATTTAACTGTCGCCTTATAGCAGATGGCAGGTGATTGGCAGAAGTTCAAGCCTTCTTGTGACTCGTGATTTGTGGATAAAATCAATAGAAACATATAAGGTTAGGAAATTATCAAATTACCTCTCCTGCTATGGGCGGAGCGGAATGGCATGTCAGACTTTTACTGACTAAAACCCACCCGTGTCTCTTCACTTGCCTGTGAGCCAGGGCCATGGTTTATTTTTTAAATACCCCGCTACCCTGTCTCAGGAAGCATCGGTCTACGTGGACCCTGTCACGATGTGCAGACATCTCTTTGAGACGCGCGTGAAACACGACGCGCCGTTGACTCGGGCCCGGTCCTTACCGGACAGCGAGCTGCCCACTGCTCACCGCCCGCGCTTACGGTGGCCGGAAGTTCGATGTTGTCTCCCGACCACGGCGTCTCCGGACCATCATTACAGAGTAAACTAGGGCAAAGTCTATTTTCCAAATTGATGTTGTTTCAAGTTAAGAAAATATCAGATTAATGTCAATGATAACCGAAATTCATCACTAATTAAATTCGACTACCACCAAAGTCTTTTAATATAAAATGTTATTTTTATGTATACGAAAGCTGAATATAGTTTGTTCAGAATGAAATGAAATCGTTTATTAAGTACGTAGGATTAACTGATCACTTTTATACATCACGTTTTTTTTTTAACTAGATGAAGCCGGCCTTTCCTAACTGACTACCTCTGAGAAAAAATAGCCGAAACAAACTCAGGGATCATCGTCTTTTTACAAGTCCAGACATTAAAAATGAAAATGTTTACAATAATTTACCTTATAATTACGCATATTACTTAGTAACAATGGTTAGCAGAGCGAGCAGCTCAGTCCCAAGCCTAATAAGAATAAGCAATTGACTCGATTTCAATCATTTTCACACCATGTTATTATTTTTCCCAAATACTTTAAGAAATTGTTACAGTGTGGTTATGTAGCGCACACAGCTGACGGTAGATCAGAGTACTAGGAGCACAGTGAGACAGGCCCCCCCTGTGCCGCGCCGCTTCAGGTGTGGACAGGCGAGCTGTGCGTTGACCATATTTTTGTTGGGACAACCAATTAAGATAAAAAGCTCATAATTTTGTGGTTTTTTCATGATATATTTTTGAAATTTTGTACATAGATTCTTTACTTAAAAATACTGGATACGTGTTTCGGGTTTCGCATAAACAAAAAGTAACGTTGTATAGACTGACATTCAGGAATAGGGTATTAGACTAAAAAAAACTAATTAGTCCGTCAGTCAGATTTCCATCAAATAACTAGACACGTATTTTTTCTGTTTTCATATAAATAAAAAATGAAGATGACACAGTGCTTTGAAAAGTCGTGTGACGTCACTGCACGCTACACTTCTTAGCAACCAGTGACGTCACCAGTGTCAATGTCAGTCGATATAATGACTGCGTCGTCGATTTTACTGTCGGCGTCTGTGAATTAACTTGGGAATCATTTTACTGTCCGTATCTTTCCTGGGTAGGTGTATTGCAGCGGTAACCGACATCCACTAGAGCGGAGCTGCAGGCGACCGCTATGCAGTATAAAACAAAGTCGCTTTCTCTGTCGCTATATCCCAATATATGCTTGAAGCTTTAAAACGACGCAACGGATTTTGATGCGATTTTTTTAAGTAGATAGAGTGATTCAAGAGGAAGGTTTATATGTATAACACATGAACCCGTGCGAATCCGGGGCGTATCAATGGTGTTGTATATAGATATAGATTTTTATTCCAGATATAAAAGTTTGGTGCTCATCAATCCTCATGTTTGTTAAAACACGACCAAAGTTGCGTCTTCATAAGTTTTTTTTTTTTTTTTTAAGATTCAGTGCGCAATAGGTACCCAAATTACATAACTTATTTATAATGAAATACATTCATAAAGTATGTTGTCCCATGTACTAAAATATTCGCGAAGTACTTTGTGTTTGTTTAAAATATGAGAAATTATTCAAAATATCATAGAGAAGCCAGGATCGGCGCAGTCTGAACTGATAAAATTCTCCGCCGGTTTTATATAGTTAAAAAAATAAGGTTCATATTATTGCATTTTTTAATATATCCACAGAAATTAAATAGAATTAACATTTCATTTTGTAACATATGTTTTATTTTTAAGTCGAAACGGCAGTGCCATGTGACCCTCATTAAGCCCGAATATTCGCATGACCTACATCATTAGCAGTTCATTTTACCAACTTGCAACGTGATCAAGCTTCTCAAAACCCTCACGAAGCCCGAGGGTCGAGGGGTAACCATTGGATGCAGCTCATCAAGCGTCAGGTGCTGATCATCAGATGACATGGATTATTTTAATTTCCGATTTGTATTATCTTTTTTTACGAGCACTTTACACTGCTTCATTCTCACTTTCTTTTTTTATAAATTATAAACTAGTGCTCGATCGCAATCTCGGCCTGATGGTAAGCAATCATTGATGGTAAAGCGCGTCAGTTTATTAAGAGCCTATTCGCTTTAGCCTTGAAGACTCTTAAATTATAGTCCGGCGGAATCACCGCCGCTGGCAAGTTGTTCCTGTCCCTCGATGTAAAAGACGAAGCGAAACACTTCTTTCGGATCGTAGTGGTGTCAACACGTAAGGGTGGAAACTCGCTGTACGACGGGTCTTCCGATGATGGAACAGAGAAGGATAGAACCAAATATTTTGTAACAACTTACTGATATCAAAAAGTGCCTATCCGTAGAGTGTCTTGAAAATTTTCTTCCCCATACATTATATAGGTACTACAAAATGGAATGGACGACTAACTTCACGTTCCTTGAAATTTCAGAATGTCTATAATTGGTTAATCTATACTAATATATAAAGCTAAAGAGTTTGTTTGAACGCGCTAATCTCAGGAACTACTGGTCCGATTTGAAAAATTCTTTTTGCGTTGGATAACCCATTAATCCAGGAAGGCTTTAGGCTATATAACATCACGCTGCAACCAATAGGAGCGGAGCATAACTAAACCACGCGAACGAAGTCGCTGGCGGCCGCTAGTTTCAAATAAATTCTTTGATTTTGAGTATGGTGGAATTCGCCCCAAAAAGGTCTAAAAACAGTTTTATATAGTAAATTACATAAATTACAATGTAGAATACATATTTACAAAACCAAATCCCCGCCGTATATTTCAGTAAATAAGAGTAGAAAGAGGCGAAACGATTGTTTGAAATTGGTATATTGGTATATTGAGAATTCGGATAGCTGTCAATCGTGATCAGCTGTCGATTCAGCGGTAAAGGGAAACCGAATATCGGATATCGGATATAGGTAATATTCTGTGGCAAGTCTCGTGGTTTGGGCGTTTTAACTCAGTTTTTTTTTGTCTCTTTTACATGTAGGTACTCGTAATATGACACACTGTCTACATTTCTGTATCTATTGTCCTATTGCAGGTATGCTGGAAGAGATTTTTTAACCGACATAAAAAAAGGAGGTTATCAATTCGACCCGTATGTATGTAAGACAAATTTCAAGTGTATATATGTATGTTTTTATGTTTGTGCGCGCATATTTTCGGAACTACAAGTCCGATTTAAGTAATTCTTTTTAAGCTATTGCATAGCTTCTATCGCGGGCCTTGAGCGCGGGGACCGAATCCAGAAACTTCGTAACGAAAAAACCTCACGCTCCCCACTCCGACGGGCATGGAGGTGTGGCTTGAAGGCCGTATATCGTCTAACGTCGTTTCAGTTCGGCAGTCTTCGGCACGGTATGTTTGTGTGCGTGCGACTACATCTTTTGAAAACAATTTATAGATTTTCAAAAAGAGCATGCATATTGCAGGGCTCGAACTCAGTTCTACACACTTGCCATGTTACTGATAGTCGCGATGTGCTAAACTTGCGATTAATTTTCTTTCTGAAATAGGTCTTCTATAGAGATATGTCATAGACGTCATCGACGTTGTCATGGCTACCTTAAAAACTTTTCATATAATTAATTATTAAGTACTTTTATTCAAATTAATTTAGTAGTGTTTTTATAAATTTCAATAAAACTACAACTTGTACAGATCCATATAATAATTTTATTCTTCACAACAGGTAACAGCCAATATATTATACTTAAATTGAATACATAACGGACGGACTCCAAAATTTCTTAACTATTCCGAGTGATTCGGATGACAACCAAGAACTGAGCGTACTGGCTCTAAAAATGCTTATTTCTAATTTCAATCCCGCCACCACTTTGACGAATTAAATGAGGGTACTAGAGAGTTGGCGTAATTTCCGGTTTCGCTCTTTCTAGATAACTATATGAAATTTAAACAAAAACTGTTCATTAAAATACTAATAAATGTTCTTAATATTTTAGAAAGAATCATTACATTACATTCGGCCATCCTACTTAGTGCAGCCTCCTGGCGCACTACAGCTAATATCAAGAATTCATAAATAACATAATATAGAAGTACACAACTTAGATTCTATCGGACTTTCTACTTCAATAACATACAACAATAACAAATACTATTCAATAATATATTACTTAAAATCTCAGTTGATTTTCAAATCAAGAAAAAGAATCATTACATTAAATTACCTTATTTAATTAATCATAATATAGAACATCTACTTCAGAATCGCACAGTTCATTTCTTGTAATCTGGCTTAATAATCAGAATTCAATGAATAGAGCACACTTTGTTTTTAAATATGGCAATATTATGTATATGAATGTCAAATGATGGTGCATTTGAATGTCAAAATAATTAATAGAAGACAATTTGGTTAACAGAAAGGAGATTGTTTGTTCTGATGCCATAAACACATATGACAATTAATAAATTAAATGACAAAATGAAAGTGGCTGGACTATTTATCGACCTCAGCTCAGCTTTTGATACTATTGACTATGAATTATTACTGACTGACTTAGAACATTACAGTATCGAGAGGCAAATCCTTAATTCTCATAAGATCCTACTTACATAATAGAAGAATGTCTGTAGAAATTAAAAGCATCGATTGCTATTTAGAATTAAGAAAAACATTATACAAATTATGTACAAAGTTGAGAAATAAACAATTTATTTTATTTATTTATAGAAACAATCATGGAAGTTGTATACACGTCTAAAATCACAAAGATACAACGTGGTGTACCTCAAAACTCAATTTTGGGGCCTATTCTATTTATCATATTTACAAATGACTTGCTGAACTTTATGCATCACACTAAACTTAATGTAAAACTTGTCTTTGCGAATGACACTAACATAATAGGGGCCAATGACTTAAAAGAATTGACCCAAGCTGTAAACGAACCACTTAAAAATCTTTACGATTGGTTTACAGTTACCTTTTGCTAAATACAAGTAAAACCAACATTACTTTATTCAAGACAACAACTCGTAACAACGACAATCTAGACGTACAAATTGATGGAGACAAGATTGACTTAGTAGACAAAGTCAAATTCTTAGGTATTAACATAGATGTCAACTTAAATTAAAAACATGAGCTAGCTGCTATTGACTCTTCTATTTCATCAGCATGCTATGCACTCAGGAGCCTTAGAGATATTTTAGATTTAAAGCATCTAAAGGCTAATTATTATAGTGCTTAACGAAGCTAGATTGAGGTAACAGTTACAATTATACGTCTCAGAAAGCATTCACCTTACAGAAATGTGCTATAAGGACTTGAATAAGGATCTCACAAACAGAATCTTGTAGAGAGCATTTTTTTAAAAGTTGAATGTTTTGACAGTACTAAGTTTATATATATTGGTTATTCTTTGTTACTTTGCCAAGTATATTCATCAGTATCAATCACAAGAGGAACGTAAGGTAAGAGAAAGCAGATGAAGAAAGGAGTTTAAACACAAGTTGTCACCAAATTTTAACGTGGTCAGGCATTGCTCCAGCTACCAAGCAGTTGAATTGTTCAATAGGTTACTAACTGATTTGAAATTGTTAATATATAATAGTCATTTATTTAAAAATAAATTAAAAACCTTGTTGGAAAGATGTTTAGTTTATAATCAGTATCAGAATTCATGTCAAATGATACAAAATAAAGAAAGTACCAGTGAACACGCTTTCGACTCAATTCCTTAACTTTGACGACTGTAACAATGCATTTGACATTATTTTATTTATTTTTTTCTTGTAATCATATCTGACATTTGTTTATATATCTATTGACATACTTAAGAATAATTGATTGACTTGTTAAGTTTGTCTGTGATTATTTATTTTATTATTTATGTACACACAATAAAATATTCAAATCGACATTTTTAATTTTTTTAGCCACATGTGGTATTTCTATTTTAATTTTATATGCAATATTCAACACAATGTAAATTGTTATGAATGGGTAATTGACGAAAATGAAAATAATGAAATAATGACAACTAGTTTGCCTCGTCATTCTCGTTTTCCTAAGCCAGCTGTCAATGGTTTGAGCCCTATAGGCCGGGTCGAATTCGGGAACTACATTATTTTAAATTTTAAAAATTGAAATGAATTTCCACTTGGTTCTCCTTTGAAGTCGGGGAGCAGCTTCAACAAGTCTTTTGCGGCCAACATAATCGATGTCCTACGAGCCTTCCTTGGTGTGGCCTCTTCGCTAGAAGTAGAAGTCGTTCTCCTTTTATTCTTTGATTGCCTCCTAGGCGGAGTAGTTGGAGGTGCCCCTCCTTTTTATCATCCTCGCTTGGTACCATGGCTGAAAATAAATTGAACCGAGTAGAAATTCATACCCCGATTATCCAAATCTGTACAAAAATATTCATTGCGAATAGTTTCATAAGCTTTAAGCCATTAATTTTATCCAAGCAACTACTGAACATAATCCACTCAGTCCTCACAATAATCTAGTGGACAAACA
Organism: Sesamia inferens; assembly: GCA_037179545.1. Taxonomy (NCBI): domain Eukaryota; kingdom Metazoa; phylum Arthropoda; class Insecta; order Lepidoptera; family Noctuidae; genus Sesamia; species Sesamia inferens. The sequence goes on along the minus strand of CM073935.1, from coordinate 4,206,242 downwards.
TAGTTCACTCAATCTTAATAATAATCCAGTGGACAAACATAGTCCACGCAATCTTGACATTAATCCCGTGGACAAACCTAATCCACGCAATCCTGACATTAATCCCGTGGACGAACCTAGTCCACGCAATCCTGACATTAAACCAGTGGACAAACCTAGTTCACGCAATCCTGCCATTAATTCAGTGGACAAACCTAGTCCACGCAATCCTGACATTAATCCCGTGGACAAACCTAGTCCACGCAATCCTGACATTAATCCCGTGGACAAACCTAGTCCACGCAATCCTGACATTAATCCCGTGGACAAACCTAGTCCACGCAATCCTGACATTAATCCCGTGGACAAACCTAGTCCACGCAATCCTGACATTAATCCCGTGTACAAACCTAGTCCACGCAATCCTGACATTAATCCCGTGTACAAACCTAGTCCACGCAATCCTGATATTAATCCCGTGGACAAACCTAGTCCACGCAATCCTGGCATTAATCCCGTGGACAAACCTAGTCCACGCAATCCTGACAATCCCGTGGACAAACCTAGTCCACGCAATCCTGACACTAATCCCGTGGGCAAACCTAGTCCATGCAATCCCGACATTAATCCCGTGGACAAACCTAGTCCACGCAATCCTGAAATCCCGTGGACAAACCTAGTCCACGCAATCGGGATGACGACTTATAATAATTAATGTTCGATTCATCAGATACTTCTTTTTTTTCTGCTCTTTTTTTTCTTTGTTTTAGATTTAAAGAACTTTATTTCTCAAAAAGAACATAATACAGTTCACTTATATGAGATTTAACATTTAATGCACAAATTATTTCGTCTAGTGACGCAGCATGCAGATACACAATAGGTAAAACGATAAGAAAGCAAAAAACAAAAGTGTGGGTAGTTACATAGTACATTTACAAACAAGTTAATACGGCTGGCCAATTAGAAACCGAGGTACCCTCTTATTTATTGATTATTTACTTTTGAGCAAATTATTGTGTAGATGTGCTTATGTATGCAGCAAACTATAGTCTCAGAGACCGGTGATCGTTTATGTGTTTCATTTTATAATTTTGGCTATAATGTGTATGTTAGTTTTATGTTGTAATTATTACTTAGGTATACTTATTATTAAATATATTTAAATAAGTACATGTTTTTTATGCTTAATTTTCTTGATTTACAAGTAGTAATCGTATTTAATACTTTATTAGTTTACCAAGTATTTCATAGTATGTTACCAGGGTATTTATGTACAACTTACGTTCAGCGTAATATATTCCTTTAGTTTTCTTTTATAAATATTCATGCTTCTACACTCCTTGATTTCATTTGGCAATTTGTTATATTCTAATTTGTTAATTTTTTTTTTTCTCATACCTTATCCCTATCCTAGCAATAATCCAATCCAGTGAACAAGCATAGTCCACTCAATCCTGACAATAATCCAGTGAACCAGCATAGTCCACGCAATCTTAACAATAATCCAGTGAACATACATATTATAGTTACTGTATCTGATCTGTGTCTAAAAATATCTGTTCAAACCATACCCTCAATTATTATGTTCATAAAAATATTTATTCTAAACATCTAGGTACCCAAATTACATACAGTTTCCTGTAGCTATCACGAACAACAATATTAAGGAGTCGCCTTAACCAAATGTTCGCCGCGATAAACCACAAAATGTGAATAAATAGCATTGTCAAGGAGTTGCCCTGACCGAACGCTGCCCATTCACGATTAGAAACTGTACGAACTTATACATTCAAAACTTCAACGTTGGTATATTATCACCAAAACACCATGAGGGAGTTGCCCTCACCAGATGAATCAACGACAATAAAATCACCGATTAGATTTGGTTTACGTAAAATTAATATTTTAAATACTACATGGCATGGTTTGAAATAACGATAAATAATCATTTTTTTATAATCAAGAAATGAATATTGCTTATACATACCTTTATTTTGTGGGCTGAATCCTCTCTCACTTCTGAGATTTCAATAAAACTGCAACTTGGACAGATCCATATAATAATTTTATTCTTCACAACAGGTAACAGCCAATATATTATATGTACTTAAATTGAATACATAACGGACGGACTCCAATATTTCTTAACTATTCCGAGTGATTCGGATGACAACCAAGAACTGAGCGTACTGGCTCTAAAAATGCTTATTTCTAATTTCAATCCCGCCACCACTTTGACGAATTAAATGAGGGTACTAGAGAGTTGGCGTAATTTCCGTTTTCGCTCTTTCTAGATAACTATATGAAATTTAAACAAAAACTGATCATTAAAATACTAACAAATGTTCTTAATATTTTAGAAAGAATCATTACATTACATAAAATAGCTTTTTTTTTAACGGAAAAGCTAAGATGAATGTCACGCTAATTTTTCATTGGACTTTTAAATTATTTATAGTGTTGTTTACTAAATAAAAGCGCGTGATTTTGTAGAGTAAAAAGTGCTCACGCGGCCGTTTTTTCAACTGTGATTGGCGATATCCGCCATTATTGTGAAATATTTTTTTAAAGAATTTCTATAATTTGTTACACGTGTTATTGGCAAAATTGTGGTATCTATCCACAGGGACCAGATCAAGAGTTGAAGTTGAAGTTTTTATTAAATAAAATATTACAGAAAGATGTCGGTGAACAATGTTAATACGAGTACATTTAAGTGTACGAGTTGTAATATTGTTATCTCCGAAACGAAACAACGAAAGTTTAATTTTGTTATACTATGTATTGTTCAACTTGGGGAAGATTAAAAGTTTCATTAAAATCGGCTCCGTAGTTTTCGTATTCATGAGAACTTACTCTAACATAGGTTATGGCTGCCACTATTGTTATGAGGTGAATAAGTAATTTTCGAATTTCGACTAAGACATTGAAAAGCATTAAATAAAAACTTTTTACAAAAAAATAGAAACCGACTTCAAAAAAATACGGGTCTCGAGGTTTCTGTTATTTAGCTCGCCACCGACTTCTAGAGCCATGACAAAAGTAACATTATTTTTTCCTTTTAAGTGTTTTTTTGAAGTCGGTTTCTATTTTTTTGTAAATAAGCACAACTCTGTATCTTTTTTCAGTTCTGTTTTTTCTTGGTTGTTTATATATGGGTGTACATAAATGGTTGAATTAATAATACGATTTTATCCTATAAATCTCTGACTTACACAGACTAGCTAAAATATGGCCCCCTAAAAGTTGTAGCGGTACCTACAAACGCCACATGGAACAATGCGTCATACTGAAGTCACACGAATTCTACATCTCGCAATCAGAGTTTACCGTACAACTAGCATATATACAACTTCCCAATTTCAATCATTGGGCAAGTGCCCGCCAGACATAACATCCGTCTGGTCGGAGGATCCTCCCTTTTCTATGGAGGATGAGTGAAGTTTACTCCCTGTTCCTCATGCCTCCACACTGGTGACCCCGATCATGGACGTCAGCGCAGCCTTCGTGCAAAAACTCCAGCGTGACGTCATCATCACTCTCGCAAGCTTTGGCAACGAGTCACCCAGCCAGCCAGCACCAACGGCTACAACGGGTATCCTGACCACAAGCATGCAGCGACCGCGCATACTTGGTCATCACCCACAGCCTCATCAGCAACCTCGGTACAGCACACTGCACTTTCGGCCGGTCAATAAGCAGAGTCCTCTCTCCTGGTCGACGCAGCAGCCAGGCTCAACCCGGCGCTGTACGACATCCGACGCACTGGAGTATTACGCAGCGCCACCACCACGACTCACTGGGGAATCTCCGAAGAAAGAAAGAAAGAAAAACGTTTATTTGCAATAACATGACGCAAGAGTTTACAAAAAAATAAGAAATAGTTGAGGGAAACATGCGTCACATCCACGCAAAATAGCTGTCGCTCAGCATTATGTACATATTGTACAGTTCCGACTCACCGTGAACTATGCGACAACCGGTTCCGACTCACTGGAACCTCAGCTGGCCTGGAAAGCATCGCAAGTGCCCGCCAGACACCTGTCTGGTCGGAGGATCCTCCCTATTCTATGAAGGATGAGTGAACTTTACTCTCTGTTCCTCATGCCTCCACAAAGTAAATGAATAACTCAAGGTGGTAAGCCACATCGGCTGCCGGCAGATGTTACCACCCACCAGACAAAGTCTTGCCGCCAAGCGATTCGTCGTGTTCCGGCATGATGTCTGGCGAAGCCGTACGGAGGACGAGTCTGAGCAGTTGTGTTGCGATGTGTGCCGGGTACGATGCGCTAAGTGTTGTTGTGTCGGGAATTTGGTCGTGGAGGGTCTCCACATCAATCTCCCTCTGGCGCAGCATCGTTGGTCGTGTTGTTGGGTTTGACATTGCACCACCTCGCTCAACTGCCGTCTTCCTTCCTATTAACTCAGTTTTTTTAAGTGAATGGGTTTAATAAACTAGCGCGCTTTATCATCAACGATCGCATCACTGCTTACCATCAGGCGGGATTGCGGTCAAGCGCTAGTTTATAATTGTTAAAAAAAAAAGGTAATAATTAATTTAGGCAGATGTTCTCAACTATCATAATTATATCTATATTTACTAAAATAATTATTGATATTTATAAAATCAATTTACTACAGCTATTATATTATACTAAGATATACGATCCAACTAATTTACTTAATAATTAACTTTGGTAATTAAAATCGTTCGAGAGATATTTAATTTCACGATGGTTATCGGAGTTGTAATAAAAGACTTTGAAGAAAATGTTAATAGAAAGTAAAAACGTTTCTTTGCGATAAACATGACGCAAAAAGACCCTAAAACATAAACAAAGGTAAAAAAATGGTTGGAGGAGACGTGAATAAAGAGGGTTCTCTGTTAATAGTTCAATATAAAAGGGTATTTAACAAGAAATTTTAAAATTAATGTTAGAAATTTGTGTTTTGTTGACTTTACGAAATTTGGTTTAAAGCCGCCCGGAACAAATTTTATTATTTTAATCTATACTTACTAATACACTAGCGGCCGACCGCGAGTACGTTCGCGTGTTATTAGTTATTATGCTCGATTCCTATTGGTCGCAGCGTGATTTTATGTAGCCTAAAGCCTTTCTGGGTTAATAGGCTATCAAACGCAAAAATAATTTTTCAAATCGGACCAGTAGTTCCTGAGATTAACGCGTTCAAAAAAACAAACAAATTAAGTCTTCAGCTTTATATATTAGTATAGAAGTATAGAAAAAGCTAAAGTGTTTGTTTGTGCCAACTTTGTCCTTTTGTCAACTATGTCTCATAGAAGACTATGAGACATAGTTGACAAAAGGAAAATCCAGTAAGAACTGAATTTAGCTGAATATCTTATTTATTTATTTATTTTATTATTTATGTACACACAATAAAATACATATAGATACAACAAAATGAAGATCTGAGTACAAAGGTACTGCTTATTTCTTAAGAAATTTCTTCCAGCAGACCTGCGAAAGGAGAAGTAAAACAGAAATGTAGACAATAGTGTGTAAGAACAAGGAGGAAATAAAATATGAATATGATAACTATTAAAGTAATAATATTAAATATACCTAAACATATAAACCTAAAATAAGTATACTACTTAAATAAAACATAATACTAAAATATATAAATATGTATAAATAATAAACAAATTCTCACAATATAGAGGAAAGGTAATGCTCTTTTAATCGACGCTTAAAATTAGAAATAGTGTTTAAATCACGAATGTTAGGCGGGAGTGAGTTCCACAATCTTACAGCATGTACAGAGAAGGAATAGGAATAGTAAATCGTTTTATGAGGATGAGATTTAAGGATGGATCTTAGGTGTGATCTACAGGGTGCGTCGCTAGAGCGCGCGTAAGAAAAACGCTCACGCAGGTAGGAAGAATAAGACGGGTTGTGTAAGATGTTGAAAAAGAGACATAAAATCCTAGTATTCCTGCGAAGGCGAATTGGGAGCCACTAGAGTTCCTTGCGAAGGTGAGAAACATGGTCATACTTACGAAGACCGAAAACAAAGCGAATGCACAGGTTTTGCAAGCGCTCAAGCTTGTTTAACAGCTCCTCAGTAGCATCCAGGTAACAGGCATCGGCATAATCTATAATCGGCTGAATAAGGGTTTGTGCTAAAGAAATTTTAGTCTTCAAGGGCAGAAGACCCTGAAGGCATTTCAGTGAATGAAAGGAAAAATGTACCTTTCGACTGATCTCACTGACCTGAGCACGCCACGGTAGATTGGAGTCTATAACTACACCCAGATCTTTGGCAGTTTCAGTAAAGTCAATTCGTACACCATCAAGATATAAAGGCAGGAGGGATGTAATATTGGCTGCATTGCGAACGAATCTGCTGCCTATGATCATAGCCTGGGATTTAGTTGGGTTAATTTGTAAGCAAAATGACTTAGCCCAAGCGCTAACACTAGCCAGGTCATGATTCATTGCGGCAATTGCAGAGCTCGTGTTGTCAGCAGAAGAATGTCGATAGAGCTGCAGGTCATCTGCGTAGAGATGGAAACTGGAGGAGATTACTCTAGTAACAGAGTTAATGAAAATTGAAAAAAGAAGAGGAGAGAGAACGCTACCCTGAGGAACACCCTCAGTGAGATTACACCAATCGGAGAAGGACTCCTCTAGGCGAACACACTGAGAGCGTCCCCGGAGATACGAGCTGAACCAGGCTAAAGCGGAAGAAGAGAAATTGATAGAATTGAGAATGCCTAGTAAAATGTCAAAGTCCACTGAGTTAAAGGCGCTGCTAAAGTCAAGCAATACAAGGACAATAGGAAGAATAATAGGAGTAATCATTCTTGAGCACAGCTTATCATTAACGACTGCCGAAGAAGTAATTGCATGTATAATCGTTATCGTATAATCGTTAAGCTTCTACGCAGAAACTGTGCAATGACAAGAGAAAACGTTACTTTCTATGTTAGGTGTGCGCATTCGATGTGCTTTATACAAATTCAACAGAACTTCATGCGATTCAGTGAGAACTGGGAGCCTCTAAGCCGTCCTAGATATGAAGGGGCACGATCTGATTATATTTTATGTGACTTGGGAGCACAAACAGCTAGGACACGTCCAGCCACAACTCTCACGTCGTAGTTTGTGACAATTAACGCGATTCCTAATTTCCATGTTAAGAGCTTTTCTTTAAAGTGATAAAATAAAGGCAGTAAAAGTATGTATGTGTATAGTGCCTAATTTTACTCAAAATCAGTTCAGCCGTTTGAGCAGGAGAAGTATGAAACACGACAAAACTTCAAGACATTTTCTTACTTTTGCAATAGTGGCTCTGACATGAACTTAAATGTTATTGAAATAAAGTCGATATTTACTTAACATGAAATAAGTGGAGGGTGTGCAGCGCCACACCTTCATTTGGTCGTATCTTGTCTTATACTCAACCAGCTGCGGTGCGTGTTCCCGCATAAGTTTCAATAATATTAATAGGGTATTTGACTAAATAAAACTACTTAGTCCGTCGTGGGTTGTCGGTCTCTGTGGCGCAGCGGTCAACACGCCTGCCTGCGACGTGGAGGCCCCGGGTTCGATCCCCGGCCAGGTCATGATGGAAAACGATCTTTTCCTGATTGGCCTGGGTCTTGGGTGTTTATCTATATATTATGTATCTATTATAAAATATAGTATCGTTGAGTTAGTATCCCATAACACAAGTCTCGAACTTACTTTGGGGCTAGCTCAATCTGTGTGATTTGTCCGTATTTATTTATTTATTTTATAGTCAGATTTCCAAAAAATGTAAAAACGTATTTTTTCTTTTTTCATATAAACATAAAATCAAGACGACACAGTGCGTTGAAAACTCGTGTGATATCACTGCATGCTACACTTTTTAGCGAGCAGTGACGTCACCAGCCACCACTCCTGATCTTTGATACCTTTTATATTTGTTAATTTTTATTGATTTGATAAAACAAAGTATACGTATCCAATATTTTTCTATAACCGAATGACGGACTAAATAGAATCATTTTTTTTAACCAAGGAAACATCTCTATTCCAGATCAAAACTATCCCATATGTCAATTATCCAAAGCCCTTCAGTAGTATTAACTTAGTAGTAGTATTAACAGTACTTATTATTGGAATCAATTGTAACAGGGTAGGTATTACCTACTTAGGACCCATTAACTTAATCAAATTTTATTCTGTGGTGTTTGGCAATCTGGGCTTCTCCCAGTTGCAATAATGTCCCTTTGTGCCGATTAGCCTAGTTCTGTTCTGTGTGGAAAAAATATCTTTTTCTTACTCCTCCGCTATTCTATTCTGATTAATTTCGTTGCGGGATCCAAGACAGTTGAATCGTTTCTCCGGGACTCGTCGAGCTTCATTGCTCGGCGTTTTTCTGGCGGTCTGTTGATTCTGGCTTTCAGGAGTTGCAGTGGGTGGGAAAAAGTGTGGCGGGTTTTGTCCCAATAAAAACAAAAAGTATTTCATAAAAGAGTAACAAACATTCGTCTATACATACCATACCACTCCCGCTATGATCGAAGCGGAAGGGCGTGGCAGACTTTTACTGACTAAAACCCACCCGTGTTCCTTCACTCGTCTGTGCGCCAGTGACACGGTTTCTTTTTTAACCAACCCACAACCCTAAGAGCTTAAATATTGTTGAGGTGTTGTGTTGAGATTCTGTGCCGGGTATAAAAGTAAAAATTTGCTATTCAGTATATTTTGATCTCGTAGGTATTGCACCTTTTTATAAAATAAACTAGTGCTTGCCCGCGATCCCGCCAGATGGTAAGCAGTGATGCAAACGTTGATGATAAGGCGCGCTAGTTTATTAAGACACTTAAATTGTAGTTAGTCGGAAAGACTGCTGATGACAGAAACAGTTGATTTTTGTTAATCAACCTACTCAGGCTATTGTAGGCCCCCGTTGGACTTAGGCCTTTTTTTACAATTGAGGAACATGGCGTAAAGGTAACTTATCCTCATCCTCAGGATCCTCCGACCCGACGCGTCTTGTATCGGACGAGTGATTGTCCGACGCCTGTTATCAGGAAAGTTTTGTGTATGCTAGTTTTAGTGGCCGGCCTGTCGGTGTTCTATAGTATGCATTTTGGAGAGTGTGCGAGGGAATCGCTTAACTTAATTCTCCCATCTCCATTCCATCGTCCAACGACCCGTCGTACGGCGAGTATTTACCCTTAAGTTGATGACACAACTACGATCCGGACGAAGCATTTCGCCTCTTCTTTCATACCGCATACATCGAAGGAGTGGAACAATTTTCCAGCGGCGGTATTTCCATCTGACTAAAATTCAAGTCTCTTCAAGGCTAGAGTGAATAGACTTTTAATAAAGTAGCGCGCTTTACCATTAACGATTGCATCACTGCTTACAATCAGCTGGGCTTGCGGTCAAGCACAAGTTTATAATTCTATTAAAAAATACGGTAAAGTCAAGTCTGCTAGCGAGAAGAAAAATACTAAATATCGCTGCTGTAAGCACCTAGCAATTAGAGCTATGACGCACTGTCGACTAATCGCCGGCGACTCGGTCGATGGCGATTGTGACTTACTATAGTTTAAATACATACATAGGTGCTTCGGTACTTGGTCGACGGTCACTTGACATTGCTAATATTTTGGTTGCTGAGAGACTGAATCGCTGGCGACGAGTCGACAGTACGTAATAGCTCTTATACATTCTTTTTTGTTTTATATTTTTGCTAAAATGTTGATATAACTGTTTGCTATCCATTTCAATAAATTAATACTTTCAAAGTTTACTATTCGCCCGGAACCAACAGTATAAAATGAAAAGCAAATTTAATATCAAATAACGATCATGGAACAAACTTCCCATTAATATCAAATCACAAAAGTATTACAGAAGTTTTATGGAATTTCCGAAGGAGTATGTTATTGGTAGTTTTAGAATTTATGCTGTGATGTTAGTGTAATATCTTATATTCTATTGTTGTACCGCTTGTTGTGGCCACTTCAATCTTGATGGATTTGCGGTATAAGCGATGAGTTATGGCTTGAAAGAGATGTTTCATTTTGGTGGTGGCCCAAAATGAAACATCAGGCTATGTACGCTATATAGATAGAAAGAAAAAACATAATAGATTTTCATAAAAATATTACTAAATTAATTTGAATAAAAATATAGGTATATATAATTGATTAATTGAAACGTTTTTCAGTGAGACAACCCTTTATTAAGGTAGCCATGACAGTGGTTATGACGTTTGATTGACAACTTTGACAGTTCTATTTTCCCGTTGTGTTCGTGTCGAGTGTTGATTTCAGTTGATTGTGCATCGCAGCTTTTAGTGATTGTTTTTGTTTTGCGTGTCATATGTTCGGAATTAATGTTTTGTGTTAGTTTTGCAGTCATCTGGTAGATAATATAGATACGATAGCCTTAGATACATGACACGTCAATCAAATGTCACTGTCAAAATCTTATTTCGCTTATTGAACACCATGTTTATCAGTAGTTGTGTTGCACTCCTTGGCCGAGTTGAATTGAATTTGTAGAAGAACTAAGCCAAAGTATATAAAATTAACATAAAAACAATTAACTATAATGTACACTAATATTACATTTACATTAAGTGTACATAGTGCTGACCCAGGCTCCATACATTCCAGAAACATCTCCTTTGTTCTAGAATGCTGAGAACAGAATTAGATACGAGAAATTGTTACTTTACCTCTATAATCGGCCTATGATGTGATGTGGCCGATTATATAGGTGCAGTTGGGTACTCCTGGGGTACAGGCGTCTAGTTTTTTGAAAGAGAAACCATAAAAGTTAGTAGATGCCCCATGTTTTCGTATTTTTCGTCTTAGGATATGCCGATTTTCTTCATTGTTTTGAGAGCAGTAATGATGAAATAAATAACACAAATAAACGCGCCTGACTGGATACCCGCGATGTAAATTTCGAACGTTGACTCTGTTGTGCCACTGCTTTGGAGAAGGAAAGAGAATTGAGAAACTTCCTCGCATTCTTCGGTTTGTAGGTTTAAGCGCATTGTTGCAAATGACACACAGGAACGTGCCTGACTGCTGTTACTATCGGATCATCACTGTTAATACCAGCCTACCACTTCTCTGAATTATTATACACAAGTTTTTTTATACTGTTTTCTCTGGGGCATTATTCTATAAGTAAAAATCCCCAACAAGTCCCGGAATATGTAGTTCAATAACGCATGGTTTCGAAAATATAAGATGATAAAGAAGTGTAGGCATCTAAGTTTCATTGATAAATACCAGTAAATAATTTTCACGCAAACCAATCATCAAACCAAATTCATATTTGAAGCTAATACAATGCGATGTTGTCATATTTCACGTAAAGATGTTTTGCATTAATAATCGTGACGTTTACAGTAATTATATTGTGGAGTGGCATATATAAAAAAGTGGCAGTGGGCTGGGCACATTGCTCTTAGAATCGATGGTCAATGGGGCAGTAAGGTTCTGGAGTAGCGGCCACGTGCCGGAAGAATGCAGAGTAGGGAGGCCCACAACAAATTAGACCTATGACCTGATGAAGGTCGCGGGAAGCCGGTGGATGCGGGCAGCACAAGACCGGTCATTGTGGAAAGCCTTGGGGAAGGCTTTTGTCCAGCAGTGGACATCTATAGGCTAAAGAAGATTGCTTACTCTGTCCTTCACATACGTCTGACTTTGTTCACTCTTCATTTCATATTCAATCTATTCTTCTGTGGAATGCGCTTCCTCTTGATATCAGGATAGCCGCCAGTCTGTTTGTATTTAAGCAGAAATGGCACAGTTATTTTCGCAACAATTAGGGTAGAGTCATTTCAACACCTCTCTCCCAAATTTTTAGTTTTGTATGTATATATTATCTAATATATAAAATTCTCGTGTCACGGTGTTCGGCTTTAAACTCCTCCGAAACGGCTCGACCGATTTTGATGAAATTTTTTGTGCTTAACCGGTATCTATGAGAATCGGCCAACATCTATTTTTCATCCCCCCAAATGTTAGGGGTAATCCACCCCTAAATTTTTATTTTTTATTTTTTAGACAAAATTTTTAATTTCAATTTTTTTATGATACAACATACAAAAATACATACAATCCTCAATTTTCACCCTTCTACGATCAACCCTTATTTTTTAATAGCCATTTTAGTAATTTAATCTATTATTTATATGGCAAAACAACGTTTGCCGGTCAGCTAGTAAGTATATATTTTGGTAATAGTATGTGTGTGTATATAGCTTATTTAAGTATTTATTTAAATAGTGTTAAGAGTATGTTTTCAATTGGCTTGTATCTTAATAAATAATTTAATGTCCATCAGATAGATTTATAAAAAATATTGAACACGTATTTTTTATTTTTTCTTTCATTCAAATACTTATGAAGATATATTGATTTGAAATGTCGCATGACGTCACGCCGTGGTACGAAATATACCACGGCGTGACGTAATTAGCCCCCACTCCGTAACTTTAATAAGCTATATCTCAGTAGTTTTTGCTAATTACGACAAAATAAAAAATACGGGTCTTAATTTTTTTTTATTATCTATAAGACGGACTAATTATTTTTTTTGATTTTCATACATTGGATACATCCCTATTAAAGCACTTGACTGGTAGAGAATGCCTAAGACATTTAAGTCCGCCTCTGTACAATTTATGTGCGAAAGAATAAATAAATAAGATTGTGGAGGTCAGATTGGCAGTCGCTCCATATGTGTTTCATACCGGTATTCAGCTGAATCCGGTCAGACTAGTAGCTGACCTCAACACAGTTGAAACAGGCTAGCCAGATGATTATTTTCAGGACTCATCAATTTGAAACAACCGAAAATGTCGTTGTTACGTAATCATGCTTGTTTTTCATTACGCGTTATGTTAACCATTATTACTTGAGAAGGTTTACCATATCCAAACGACCTTTATGAAGGGAATACGGCCCTGATTTTAAGTAAAACACAGCCATTAATATCGTGTTATGGTTCATTTTTCTTCGTGTTGCGAGACATTATTTTAACGCTTAATTTTAAGATTCTTTGTATTCAAATTAATTGGTGAGATTTTTATTTGTTAATGTTAATAAATTGTTTCTTTTATAATCATGAACTAGTGCTTGACTGCAGTCCCGCCTGATGGTAAGCAGTGATGCAATCGTTGATGGTAAAGCGCGTTAGTTTATTAAGAGCCTATTCCCTCAAAAAAACTGACAACGCCATCTGCATCGACTGAAAACGGCATCGGCAGTTGAGCAAGATGATGCAATGTTAAATCCAACAACACAACTAACGGTGCTGATACTTCGATTAAGTATATATATATTGCATAATTATTATTATTTCGAATGAATCATAAATTACTAAAAAATATTAATTTTAAATAAAGCTAACAGTCTTTAAATAATTATGTGAACAGACATGCACATGAAGCATCTAATTACAATATGACAAATGTCTTTGGTAAATTTTTAATCTTACTGCTAAAACATTAAGGATCAATGTTGATTGGGCAAATTTACAATTGCTTGTATCTACCTATAAAAAGCTTCAAAAATTTGTCCGCAACGGTTTTCTTTTTGACTTTCTAATCTATACATGTAAAACAGTAAATGGTGCATTTTGTATTACAGTCTGTATTAAGGTATTAAGTATTTATTACACTTGTGAACATACTATTAACAAAATTATTTTAAATATTCTGCTTAGTTTAACCAGCTAGTAATAATTATTAAAAGTAAGTTAAAAATCTGTGACTCATTTAGGAAAAAAAATATCTTTCTTTAAGAGTAACAGGTTTTTTCTTATTTTTAATAATTATTACTGGCTAGAAGATAATATATTTTTCCTGAACCAGTCACAATTTTTCCTTCTTTCTTGTGAACAATCATTGGGTAGATCAAATAAATAAATAAAAACTTAACCCTTTCACTTTTTTTAATTCTGCTACCTCCAACATAATCGGAGCCTATATTTATACTAAGCTTCACTTTCGCGCGTTAACAGTTTATCAGACTACCTACATATTTATTCCTAGTTATAGTTAAACATACATTCCTACGGCTACTATGTACTTACTAAGTCTTATTCTAATAACTGCGTTTTGTTTGGGCTACTTAATATTTTTTTCTTATTTAATTTTGATTCCATTAACATTACCTTTCACTTATTACCACCCACTGACTCTGGGAAATGTTCCTACAACTGCGTATGAAATTGTAAATTAATGTGGCAACAAGATTTGTAATCTTGATCTTAATCACAGTTTTTGTTTTTTTTTTTTGTGTGTGTTTAAATTAGCTGTGCACCGCGGTTTTAGCGAGATAAGTTTCGATTACATTTCGATAAAAATTGTCTTATATGATACAGACTAGCCTAGTTTGGGGAAAATGCAAAATCTCTGTAATCTTTTTAGCAATAATAATAATATATTATTACCCAAATAATATATATTAAACACCAGCCTCTCAAGTATGAGTGCGCGGGTTCGATTCCAGGTCAGGCAAGTACCAATGTAACTTTTCTAAAGTTATAAGTATTTTCTAAGTATGTCTTGGACACCATTGACTGAAGGTGAAGGAAAACATCTTGAGGAAATCTGGACTTTATAAGTCTGAAATCGCCAACCAGCATTGAGTAAGCGTGGTGATTATGCTCAATCCTTCTCTGTATGAGAGGAGACCTGTGCCCAGCAGTGGGACGGTAAAAAGGTTGATGATGATGATGATGATGATGAATATATTATCATTAATAATAATGATTATAAATCACCTGTGTGCCCCAAATTCGGTTAGAGCTTCTTGCGTGAATATATATGTAGAAGAAGTTATGAGTATCCTCGTGTGTAACCGGGCTAAGAATAGTACCATCCCATATCCCGTGGGTGTCGTAAGAGGCGACTAAGGGAACTCTCACCAGGGAAGGAAATTCTCTCCTGTGGAATATCAAATTATTGCGATCCGCAACCCACCTGCTAAGAGTGGCGATTATGGCCATACTTGCCATGCAAGACGGAAAGAAGACGACTATAAAAAAAAACTATACTTCTTAGTATGACCGGTGGTCATACTTTCGGGTTTCTGGTAATCCGT
Source organism: Sesamia inferens (assembly GCA_037179545.1). Lineage (NCBI taxonomy): Eukaryota > Metazoa > Arthropoda > Insecta > Lepidoptera > Noctuidae > Sesamia > Sesamia inferens. Next base: position 4,191,151 of record CM073935.1, on the reverse strand, counting down.
TACAAATTTCAGAGATCTACAAATGACACTCGTAACTACTTAATATACTACGTCTCTTTGACAGCACAGTTGGCGTATTGGTTAAATATTTGACTGCTCCGCTGTTGCGGGTTAGATTCCCACACGGAACAAATATTTGTATGACCTATAAGTAGTTGGTCTGGGTCTGGTTGCTTATGTATGAGTTTATATGCGGGTTGGCGTTTTCAAAGTCCAGGTTTCCTCAAGATATTTTCCTTCACCTTGTAATCAGTTACTAGTGGCCAAGATATACTTAGAAAGTACATATACCTAACTTAGAAAAGTTACATTGGTACTTGCCTGACCTGGAATCAAACCCGCATACTCATACTTGACAGGCTGGTGTTTTAACCACTAGGCCACTACGACATATGACACGCTATATCTATGTAATAGGATATAACCCACGATACAGGAGAAATTCTTAGTGTGGGGTAAAGTTATAACAAAAAACAATGCTCTTCGAGGCACAGAGGCGGTAATTGTCAGCCATCCACATCCACAGACCAACCGCAGCAAGCATAACCTTAACCTGATCGGTCGACCTGTGTAGCTATGGCCACAGGCAAGAATTTTACATTAAAATGGAAATATAAATTAATTGGACCGAAAATTGAGCCTTGAGGAACTCCTACGTTATTATTTAGCAGTTTCGTAATTCAACCTTTCGATTCATTTGATGTAAATTAAGCTTTTGATTGCAAAACTGTAATTAATAAAAAGCTGGAGCGATAAGCATGTAATTTGAGTGAAACGCTTCAGCCGATTTTCTGTTTATTCATCGATAATGTTAATTGACCAAAGGTACTCAATGTGATTGGTAAAATAAATAAATTCTACTTTTATCTCATAGGGATCTGGAAAATTATAGATATTTGTAAACAACATATTAATTTTATATTTCCAGTTCGTCTACTGATGAATTATCAAGAAAGAGAAACATTATTTATTCCGCACGTAAATAATAATAATAAAAAGGTCAAAGTCAAAAGCCTCCTACTCGAACACGAAAAAATTATAAACAAAGTTTTCTTGGTGTCATAGCTAGAGTTGTTCAAAACGGCTATAAAACAATAGCACGTTACAGACTATAAACTATTAATTTCTAGCGCACTATTAAATGCGCTATGTCATAGCGCGCTATAAATAAGAAAGCACGTTACATTACATATCGTTCTTCGTTACACAAGCCGCGTGCTATAAAAGCATTTACATTTTCAGATCTTAAGGGAGAATTGTTTTCTAAATTAGAACAATAAAAAAAATATTATACGCTGTAATATGTTTTTGCTTTAAGTGAGCCTTTAAATTGGTTATAGTAGTTTTAATGGACAACTGTCGGCGACAATAATTACAAATAGCAGTTGCTGCCGTCTGTGGACTTTTCAAAGAAGTTCCCAATTGGCCACCACCTTTGCGATTAGGCATTTTTACATAGAGTTACCTTTGCACACACTAATCTTCACTACTTCGTTTTGCAACAGAATTTTATACTAATATTTACAGACACTAACAAGCAAGATCGCGCGCGATGAAAATACCGTGCTGTGACAACAAACATACATAGGCGCCAGTAGTCCACAGCGCTCAAACACGATGACATTCAATCAATTTCATTCATAGCGTCATAGCGTCGTAACGTCCACCTAGCTATATGAAATATAGCTAGGTGGATGGCGCTATGCGCTACGAGGAAATAGCGTGCTATTGAATGGCGCTGGGCGCTATATTAACCACCTCTAGTCATAGCCACCCTCATTGCGTAACCAGTCATTATTATTAGTTGGAATTATTTCGAAGCAAATTGCCAATTCATTGATTCATATATTAGAAAATGTGTCTGCTCAACAGCGTAAATAACGAAATGAACGTTTGCTCAACAGCGTAAATAACGAAATGTTTTGCATGGAACACGTGTGAGCACGATTTACTTGCTGTAAAGCATCTATTTGTTGGGTTAGTCTTTTATTGACTTGATAGTGCTATGGCTGTTGAGAGTATGTCATGCTCACTCAAATGTCTCGCTGGTGGTGGCGTGTGTGTTGGGTCATTAGGTTCCCTTCAATATGGTTGAGCTGAATGATGCTGATCCATACGTCATGTTCGTGAACGGACGCCGTCAGAGGGGACTGGTCATCTCTTAGCTGCTACGGCGTATTTTAATTTCTGAATTGTTGTTTTTTTTTCCATAATGGACGCTCACAGCGTACAATATATTTCTGCATCGTTCTCACACGATTGATTTCAAAATGAATGATGTAATCAAATATTTGTATCAATAGCTTGATAATTTAAAAGAGTGTCCATGGAGTTTCTTGCCCGTTCTTCTCCATAGGTACCTACTCTTTGGAATGAGCGACTAGCTTCACCTTACTGACTGACCGACCTTCTGACAATTAAAAAGTGCCTGTAACTGGTTTATTTGAAATAAATGCTTTGATTTTGATTTGAACGTTATTGAACTGACAAAATGAAAACCATTGCTACTGACAGTGTGTAAGGCAATTATCCTGAGGGTCAAAGACAACACACATTATTTGACAATTGACATTGACAATTTACAAAATATCCGTGATGCGGCCGCGACAATTGCGGCCGCGCAAACAAACTCAAAAAAGACAATTGCAGAGTGGAGACATAACTTCTAGTGTTACAAAATAAACAACACATCTGCGCAAGAACAGGTGCTTGCTCGGCAAAATGCTGTGATTTCAGACGAACCTATCGTCAACAGCCCTGATTTTCAGCAACTACCTCTCGAGTGACGTAATGACGATCCAGCGTGTTAGCCAATAAATCGGGTAAGTCTAATTTTCAGCAGGAATAAGTGACATACTAGTTGAATTTAGTATGTACTACATACATATTGATATATATGGAAAAAATATATACAACGTTTTCTTTATACGAAACCTGAATGTAATTTATTCAGAATAAGCAACTGAATCCATTCCAATCATTTTTACACCATGTTATATTTTTTCCCAAATACATTTAGAAATAGTTGCGGTGTGGTTACCGCTAGCTTTTTTTTATTAAATTATAAATTAGCGCTTGACCACAATCCCGCCTGATGGTAAGCAGTGACGCAGTCGTTGATACTAAAGCGCACTAGTTTATTAAGAGCTTATTCACCCTAGCCTTGAAGACACTCAAATTGTAGTCCGACGGAAATACCGCCGCTGGCAAACTGTTCCAGTTCCTCGATGTACGCGGTATAAAGGAGGAGGCGAAACGCTTCGTCCGGATCGTAGTGATGTTAACAACAGAATTAAATCATGCAATTCCCTTGCACACTCCCCAAAATGCATCCTATAGCAGACCGAAAGGCTGGCTACTCTACGCCTGTGCTCTAAGCTTTGGAGACCGTCTCGAGTTAAGTCAGAGTCACCAATCAGCCTCTTCGCACGCCTCTCCACTGAATCCAAAGTGACCAGGTGACACTCAGCAGCACCAGCCCAAATGTGGCTGCAGTACTCCACACACGAACGGACCTGTGCTTTGTACAACATAAGAAGCTGCCCTGGTGTGAAGTACCGCCGGACCTTTGCGATAACGCCAAGTTTCTTGGCAGCCACCTTGGCTTTGGACTCAATGAACCGCCCAAAGTTTAGGTTCGAGGAAATCTCAACTCCCAAACGCTGATGGCGGTCGGTACACTCCAAGGCTACATTTCGAAAAGTAGGAGCCAAGGCTCCTTTTGGCGGTGTAAAGACACGCCTGTGTTTTGGCGGCATAGAAAGCTTTCAACTCAGCTTACGTTAGATCATAGTACAAGGCACGTGAGACAAGGGATCTCACGCCGCGCCGCTGTAGGCGCGGCCGGGCGAGCGGTACGTTGACCATATTTTTGTTGGGACAACCATGTAAGATAACTTTGTGGGATTTCATGATATCTTTTTGAAATTTTGTAAATAGGTTGTCTACTTAAAAATACTGGACACGTGTTTCGAGTTTTGCATATACGAAAAATAAAGTTGTATATATCTGCATATAAGCGTGTACTGAAACAAAAATGTTAAGTTATTTTGTACAGTGTTTTTTTTTTAATAATAATAAATAGCGCTTGACCGCAATCCCGCCTGATGGTAAGCAGTGAAGCGATCGTTGATGGTAAAGCGCGCTAGTTTATTAAGAGCCTATTCACTCAGAAAAACTTAGCAAATAGGAAGGAAGACGGCAGTTGAGCGAGGTGATGCAATGTTAAACCCAACAACACGACCAACGAAGCTGCGCCAAAGGGAGATTGATCTGAAGACCCTCCACGACCAAACTCCCAACACAACAACATTTAGCGCGTCGTACCCGGCACACATCGCAACACAACTACTCAGACCCGTCCTCCGTACGGCTTCACCAGACATCATGCCAGAACACGACAAATCGCTTGGCGGCAAGACTTTGTCTGATGGGTGGTAACTTCTGCCAGCGGCCGATGTTATAGCCTACCACCGTATTTACATAAATTCCATCCCAGTGATTGTAACTTCGACACTGTTATGTATAAGCAAAGGCGTCTGCATTGATACATTATGAGTAAGTACAAAAATAGAAACTGTGGATATTTAATTTTAATTTAAAACTAAGTACTTTGCTGACACTATGCCACTTTGACTGTACCGTTAGCGAAGTGGTTAAGCTATTGACTGCTGCGCTACCTATCACCGGTTCGATTCCCGCTCGGAACAAATATTTGTATGACCAACAAGTAGTTGTTCCGGGTCTGGCTGTGTATGTGAGTTTATATGTTGGTTAACACCCCCATGATACAGGAGAAATTCCTAGTGTGCATCCTGTCTTCTTGGAATAGGGGTCAGCAAAAACAACAGAACGTCACTGGCTACGATCCGTATCGTAAAATTCGCCAAAAATATGAACAAATATGAGTTTATGGAAAAATCACTTTAATCCCTATACAACAAAGTTTACTTTACAACTTTAAACATTTTTATAACTTTTTCAATAGTTGCCTTTTTAATGGAAAAAGTTTCTTCTCCAAAATGTAATACGTGTGGAATTGTAGACGATGTTGCATATATTGATGGAATGTGTTCAATTTAATGCAGAGAGAGAGAGGAATTGTTTGAAAAATTTGATTTGGACAAAGTACAGGCCAGAGCCATGAATACAGTACTCTCGAACCCTAACAGTGAAGACACTTGTATTTTATTTAAGTTATTATCAGTTAGGTTATACTAGTAATTTATTGATTTGTTAACTATATGTACTGTATGCAATATAAAAGTAAAAAAAAAAAACAGAATAAAAAATTATAAAAAAAAACTTTTTCAATAGTGCTAGTCACTCTGAAACCAACTTAACATTCATTGAAATAAGGTTGATATTTATTTTACTTGAAACAAGGCTGGGGTATGCAGCACTCTGCAATTTTACAATACATACTGCTTTCGCTTCAAAATAAAATAGAATATTTGTTTCACGTTACTTATAAATTAGTAAAAATATGAAAATGAAACAATAGTTTACGGCCGGACCCAATAAAATTGACAAATAAACGTATACGCTCATGTTACATGAAATTTAATCAAATTTGGTAAATATTTATCTGGACCAGTGTGTACCCATTCAGTTTTGATAACCCGGCCGTTGTTTGAAAATACTTCGTGCTTAAGTGTTTATTTAGACTTTTTTTTCCTACATACAACGTTATTATTTGTTTATGCCGCCCGCACCTGAATATAGTTTGTCAGAATAAGCAACTGAATCGAATCCAATCATTTTTACACCATTTTATACTTTTTCCCCAAATACATTTAGAAATTGTTGCAGAGTGGTTACGCGAGCAGTTACGATAGTATACGGTACGGTAGTACGGCATTACAGTACTTGCGCGTGCCACAGCTGACGCCAGAAGTCAAAGCACCGCGGTCGCCCATCCGAGCGGAGCTTTGGCCATATTTTTGTTGGCATAACCAAGTAGAACCATAGTCACCGACATAGTTCTTCGAGTCGCTAAACTTAAGTAGCAGTGGGCAGGACACATTGGTCGTAGAACCGATGGCCGATGGCGCAGTAAGATTCTAGAGTGGCGGCCACGTACTAGAAGACGCAGCGTAGGGAGGCCCCCAACAAGGTGAACCGATGACCTGATGAAGGTCGCGGGAAGCCGATGGATGCGGGCAGCACAAGACCGGTTTTCGTGGAAAGCCTTGGGGGAGGCCTTTGTCCAGCAGTGGACATCTATAGGCTGAATAAATAGCAAGCTTAAAACTTTGTGGTTTTTAATGATATCTTTTTGACATCTTGTATATATAGATTCTTTACTTAAAATAATTTTGTATAGTTCGTTTTTGTTATAATAACGGTAAGTTTTTCATAGCACTTTCCAAGTAAAAGCAATGTTCCCTAGTTTATCATTAAAATAACTGGGCTGTATGGTGATTAATACCTTATAAAAATACGGCACGAAACAGTTAAATTTGTTGCCCAAACGACCCTCAAAGATTGGTATATTACAAAAACCCGAGTGCCTATTAAGCGCATTTTACCTTAGCCTAATTGACACATTTGTCGCACAGTAAAAATAGATAAAAAAATAGCAGTTCTGAGACTCGGAAATCATTAAAAACAGAAAATACACAAATTAAAAAATAAAAAATTATCACGTTGTCCGGTCGATCACGCTCACGCGAAAGTAAAGCTTTTTCCCCATCTTACAAGAATGCATTTAGTCGCTAAAGAAGTTTTTACTTCAAAATTGTTTCAATTATTAACTACTAATTATGGATTTTGCGACGATTTTTATTGGTAATTGTGTTTTTCACTGGTGATTTTACGCTAAGGTACTTGAAGAAAATATTTATAAATAGGTAATTGCAATAAAAGAACTTGATACAACGGATTCACGATACTCCCTGATATTGTCATGTCAAACCAAAATAATGCATAAAACAATTAAGATACTCTTTTATATTTATTAGCTCACTGAAGCTACAGAAACATTTTAAACTCTAAACAATTCATGAATGAACATATAGACATTACGTGTTAGTGTGAATTTCCCATTCGTTTATCCGACTTTTCCGGGCAGCCGTTTAGCCATCTCTTTTACTGTAATATAATTTAATGTCGCCTGCCAATGTGACCCAAAAATATCTATTTATTAGTTTAGTAACTTCTTTTGTTACGTTGGCATGACTGGCACAAGGAAAACTTTCCCGAACATAATCTTGTTTGACACACGGTAGTGCCAACTTATGTACTTGTAATGGATACGTTTATTTCCTTCGATGACTGTTCTTAACTGTCGGATTAAGGCTTTTGTATTTGTATGTAAAAGGTAAATATAGAATCAAATTGCTTATGTGATCCTCAAATATGGCTTATTAAATTATTGAGGTTGATGGTACTGACCCATGTTCATGAGACTCATCCTGAACAGCAGCTTACTTTTATTGTTATATTTTCAATATTCTCTCGTCTGTAAAGGGATTTTTTTAAGTGTTCTTGCCAATTGAAGCAAGAGAAATAATGCTCACAAGATTAAGGTCCTGTTCTGTAACTCGATTCCGTTGTTGTTGTTTTTTAAGGGACACATTGGATGCGGGCGATGAGCAGTGGGCAGCTCGCCGCCCGGTAAGGAACAGGCCCGGGTCGACGGCGCGTCGTGTTTCACGTGTGCCTCAAAGAGATGTCAGCACTTCGTGACGGGGTCCACGAAGACCGATGCCTCCTGGGTCAGGGTTGCGAGTTGGTTAAAAAAGAAGGCCCTAGCGCACAGGCAAGTGAAGAAACATGATCGGGTTTTAGTCAGTAAAAGTCTAACACCCTGCCAGCAATTCTACTCCACCCAGAGCGGGAGAGGTTATTTGATGTTTTTTTTTAATATTTATAATCTAGCGCTTGACCGCAATCCCGCCTGATGGTAAGCAGTGATGCGATCGTTGATGGTAAAGCGCGCTAGTTTATTAAGAGCTTATTCACTCAGAAAAACTGAGCGAATAGCAAGGAAGACGGCAGTTGAGCGAGGTGATGCAATGTTAAACCCAACAACACGATCAACGATGCTGCGCCAAAGGGAGATTGATCTGAAGACCCTCCTCGACCAAACTCCCAACACAACAACATTAGGCTCATCGTACCCGGCACACATCGCAACACAACTGCTCAGACCCGTCCTCCGTACGGCTTCACCAGACATCATGCCGGAACACGATAAATCGCTTGGCGGCAAGGCTTTGTCTGGTGGGTGGTAACTTCTGCCGGCGGCCGATGTTATGGCCTACCACCTAGATAACCCAAACAAAAAGAAAATTCACATTAAATTACAAATATTCTAAAAAGGCTCCTGTCTCAGCATAATGCTAAAATATTTATTAAATAGATACCGCAACGCTGGCATTTCGATAGGGCTCTTGAAATGTAGGTGCATAAGTCTACCATACTTACAATATAACATCGTCGATTCTTCCCATCTATTTGACAGTTGGTAACTTTAATTGGATTAAAACTTCTCTAATATGAATTCAGAGAATTTATTTACTTGAAGCTTGAAATAAATTGGACGCAAATTGATTGATATTTTCATACAATGAAAAGATAACTACAACCAAATATAACAATACTCCGCAAGCCATTTCAGCAAGCTTTCGAAAAACCTTCACCGGTAACTGTGCGTTCGTCTAAATTGATAAATACACAACCCTCCTGTATGATTGTTCGGTTGGTAAATATTAAAGACTTTAGATAATTAGACTGGTTTATTACACTTGTAGAATTATTCTATTGGAAACGACCTCTTCTAGGTCAGATCCTAAGTTACAATGACAAGACTATAGACTATATTCATAGACACTAATACATAGAGATGGTATTAGTTACTCGACTACAGAGTAGTGATGTATGATACAACATCCCCCCTGTTTAAGTTTAAATTAACCCTTGACAAACAATGTTATAGAAACCTGACTTAGTTACAATTTAGACAATGACTTAAGACTATGGTTAGGTCTTAATCTAGGATACAATGTTCTACTTAATCTTTTTCATCAATTAGCCTTCTGGTTGGCTTTACAACTCTTCCAGAACGAGTTACATATTGACTGACTGAGGATTGAGATGAGAGCTCTTGAGGTCTAGACTCCTGCCTGTTACCTTCCTCTCTCCCCTGCGACGAATTGGATAGCATAGGAGAATATTTGTGTCTTAAATGAACCCTATTCCTCCTATACCTAACTCCATTGACATCCTCAACGACATATGACCTATTATTAGCCAACCTTAGCTTGACAATGGCTTGTTCCCAATTGCTATCAGGCTTTCTTTTAAAGTATACATGATCATTGGGATACAATAATGACAATGGCTTTGTATTTCTATTATAATATTTAGACTTATTTTCATTATTTTGCTTGACACATTCTTCATAATTTTTGAATGTAACCACTTTAGGTTTTAATTTCTTATAAGACATAGGAATGTTATTTCTTAAATTCCTGGACATTAACAGTTGAGCTGGAGATGGTAAATTATTCTTAGGTGTGTTTCTATACTGTAATAAAGCTATGTATGGATCAGATGAGTTTCTTTTACATTTTTTTTACATATTTTTGATAATTTTGACTGAACTCTCTGCTTGACCATTTGACTGTGGATGATATGGGCTAGTTACAATGTGTTCTATGTCCCATTCATGCATAAAATTTTTAAATTCTAATGACTGAAAAGGAGGACCACCATCAGACACTAAAGATAAAGGTATTCCATGACGAGCAAAAATGGACTTTAAATGTGTTATTACATTCTTTGCTGTACTGTTTTTAATTAACAAAGCTATTTCTATAAATTTAGAATAATAATCTGTGACAATTAAATAAGTGAGGTTATCAAAATACATTAAATCAACACCTACTTGTTGCCATGGATATTTATTTATTTCAAAATTTTTTAGTGGTTCCTTTGGATTATTAGGTTTAAATTGTGCACATACATAACATTGTTCTACCAAGTTTTTAATATCAGCTGACATGCTTGGCCAGTACAAAGACTCTCTAGCCAGTTTTAAGCATTTATTTATACCTTGGTGACCTTCATGAATTTTACCTAACATTTCCTTATACATTGACTGTGGTACTATTAATTTTGACCCTTTGAACAACAAATCTTTGACTACATGAATTTCAGCTTGTATATTCCAAAATGGTTTTATTGACTGACTGACATTATTTTTACTTTTTGGCCAACCTTCATAATAATACTTTTTTAACAATTGCAAAGTATCATCTTTCTTAGTGTGCTGTAACAATTTTGTACAGTACTCCTTTGTGACTGCTAGACTTGAATGCATTAAATTGACATGACAAGATATTTCTGACTCATTCTCAGGTATATAATGTTCTTTTAATGCTGCTCTAGACAGAGTGTCAGATATAAACATTTCTTTACCTGGAACATGTATAACTTCCAAATCATATTTTTGTAAAGTTAACATCATACGTTGCAATCTTGCTGGTACATCATGTAATGGCTTTTTAAAAAGATAGACTAAAGGTTTATGATCAGTATGAACAGTTACTTTATGACCGTACACATACTGGTGAAATTTTTCACAACCAAACTGAATGGCTAACAATTCTTTCTCAATTTGAGCATACCTTGACTGAGTTTGAGTTAATGTTTTTGAACTATAAGCAATAGGTTTATTATTCTGCATAATGACTGCTCCTAATGCTGACTTTGACGAATCGACTGACAAGACTAATGGTACATTGGGATTATAATGAGCTAAAACTGGTGAATTTGTAATTTCATTGATTAAACTCTTAAGACATTGACTATGATTTTCATCCCAAGTCCAGACTGAATCTTTCTTCAAAAGATTTCTTAAAATTTGAGTTTTTTGAGACAAATTGCTAATAAAGGGACCTAAATAATTGATCATACCTAATATTCTTTGCAATTCTTTGACATTTTCTGGTGTGGGCATATTGACAATTGCTTTTACTTTCTCTTCATCAACCCTAGCACCATCTTTACTAAAAACATACCCTAAAAAACAGACTTCTGAAACTAAAAATTTACATTTAGACTTATTGAACTTTAAATTGACTTCACGTGCTCGTTGCATGACTTTATGTACTCTCTCATTATGTACTGACTCGTTTGGTCCATATACCAAAATATCATCGATGAATATTAGAACTCCTTCTAAATCACCGAACAAATTCATCATGACTCTTTGAAAAATTTCAGACGATGCATTAATACCAAAAGGTAACCTTAAATATTTATATCTACCGAAAGGTGTTTGAAATGTACATAAATCAGAACTATATTCATCTAGTTTAAGCATCCAAAATCCTGAAAATGCATCTAAATGAGAAAAACAAACAGCTCCTGCTAGTTGAGATCTGATCTCATCTATTGACTTAAGTGGATAAATTTCCCTTATAATATTCTTATTCAAATTTCTAGGATCTAAACAAATTCGTAACTGACCCGTGCTTTTGACTGTTATCACTATACTGTTCACCCATTCTGTAGGTTTAAAAACCTTTTCAATGACCTGCATTTTCTCCATGCGATCCAATTCATCGCGCAGTTTGTTCAGTAAAGCGAAGGGTACTCTTCTCGGAGCATCCACGCATGGCACTGCTTCAGGTTTGAGTTTCAGGCGACAGACTTGAGGTAGACATCCAAGACCCTGAAATACATCATTGTATTGTGTAAGAATTTGTTCACTAAAATTTTGTTGAGACACAGAGAAACCTCTTTGAATTATACCTAATTTTTCACAAGTTGGTAGACCTAAAACATTCGGACAAACTAAATCTGCGACTATAAACGCTATATTTACACTAATAGTGCTATTATTTAAAGATAAACTACATTTTACATTGACTTTGCCCATAATGGGTATTGATATACCACCAAACGCACTAACGTTTATTTGACATTTCTCAAGTGACATTTGACTTTGACATTTCAAAGATTGAAAAGTTTTTTTTGACATAATATTGATATCAGCTCCTGAATCAATAATGCAATTAATTTGTGTATGACCAACTAAAATGTTTATGTTCCATGACTGTTTAGAATAGTATTTGTTTTCTTTTGACTCGACTGTATTGACCTGTTTACTATGTGTTGACTTTGCTGTAATAATTCTACAAGTGTTTGTTGTGTGAGATTCCTCAGACTTGTGTCTGTACTCATCATTAAGATATGAATCTCGACTAAGACTTTTTGACTTTTTTGACTTGACTGTGAATCTCTCAGACTGTTTAGTGTTTTCATCATTGAGATATGACATATGACAAGAGTCTTCATTGGATCTCTCAGACCTATCAGTCACCAGCCTTTTTTCATCACTGAGGCATTTTTTATTAGACCTCTCAGATATGACATTATCACCACTTTCATCACAGAAATATGACACAGGATATTTTTTATGACAAGATGAGTCTTCATGAGATCTCTTAGACATTGACTGCGACTGGCCTATGTGCGACCTGACCGTTGATTGTAACTTAGGATCTGCCTGGGTGTATGACAACCTGCTATGTCTGTAATGATTTTGATTGTGATGACTTTGTGACTCTAAATGACAATTATATTGACTAGACTTATGACTATGACTGAAGTTATGACAATTTAAAATTCCAACAAAATTATCTTGACTACCAGTTGAACTAAAAGACTCTAAATGACTGACTTTTTTATTATTGGAGTAACAAAATTTTGCAAAATGACCATAAGAGTTACATGACCTGCATTTAGCTCCCTGCGCTGGACATTTGTAGCGGTGGTGTTGTCCACAGCGGCTACACGTCTTCGAGCGCTTCTCAGGACTGGGACTTGACTTTGACCTCCCTGCGCTGGATCCCTGCTGACTGACTGGTGAAGCTCGCCGTCGCTGACGCTCCGCTCGACCACGGCTCCTCCGACGCAGATGCATGACTTTTTCAGACTCTTGACTAGTGGACCTCTTGACAATTTGGTCTGCATCCTGCTGTGCGACGATGAGTGTCCTAGCTAGCTCTCGCATCCTCTGATATGTCAGATCAGGTTCCTGCAGCAGTCTCTGACGTACATGTGCTAAGTCCAAACTCAAGTTGGCGATAAAAATATCTCTGATAAGAGATTCTCTGAGCGTTCCAAATTCGCAATCTTGGCTCTTATTTTCGAGATCGGTTAAGAAATCCTCGATGCTTTCCGATTTCTGTTGACGTGTGGTAAAAAACATGTAACGTTACATGGTAATATTTTTTCTGGGTTGAAAAAATTCATCGAATTTGGCTTTGACGTCATGTAATGTGCTTTCTCCAATATTTATGTTGAATGTGTTGAAAATATTTAAGCATTTTTCACCAATGTGATGTAATAAAATGGCGATCTTGCGTTTCTCACCGGACTTGTCCAAACCCGTTGCCAACAAGTATAATTCGAACTGTTGCCACCAGCGCTTCCAGGTTTCGTAATTGTTGTTTGTTGCATCTGACGATATTTTAAGCGCCTTCAAGCCACTGTTCATTGGAGCTCCGGTGTCATGGCCGCCACCGACGCCATCCGACTTTTGCATTTTATGAATTTTCTTTCTTCGTATTGGGTTTTTTCACTCTTCTGACACCATGTATGATTGTTCGGTTGGTAAATATTAAAGACTTTAGATAATTAGACTGGTTTATTACACTTGTAGAATTATTCTATTGGAAACGACCTCTTCTAGGTCAGATCCTAAGTTACAATGACAAGACTATAGACTATATTCATAGACACTAATACATAGAGATGGTATTAGTTACTCGACTACAGAGTAGTGATGTATGATACAACACCTCCAATTTAACCGCAGGTGGTTAAAAAACACAGTTTTCACCCCAAATAACAGGTAAAAATAACAAGCTTTGTACAAAAACTGAGCTCTGAGCTAGGCCAGCGTACTGGCAGCTTAACATAGTTTGACCTAACTTTAAATATACTAAAATCACTTGTGTTCGAGACAGTGTTTTGTTTTGTATTTCTGACGAAAAAGCTTTTAACAACAGGTGATACAGTTGTTATTTGAACGTGAAGCCTCAATTCCCGTACACATTTTTTGGTTTGACAGAAATCCCCGGAACACCTATTTTGCCGCCTCCTTTTTTTAAAATGGGAATCATCAAAAATGACTGCCTCTGCTCGAAACGAAAAAGCGTGAGCGACTTTTACTGGCTAAAGCCTGCCCGTGTTCCTTCATTTGTCTGTGCCAGGGGTCACAGTTTTTTTTAATACAATTATATACAAGCGATAGCTTGTCCGCAATTCCGCCTGATAAGCAATGACGCAATTGTTGATGGTAAAGCGCACTAGTTTATTAAGAGCCTATTCACTCTAGCCTTGAAGACACTCAAATTGTAGTCCGATGGAAACACCGCCACTGGCAAATTGTTCCAGTCCCTCGATGTACGCGGTATAAAGGAGGAAATACCCCCGGCCCTGGCAGGCATTGGTCCAAGTGAACCAGCTGACATATCTTTGAGGCGCGTGTAGAACACAACGCGTTGACTTTACCGGACCCATCGCTCGCCTTCCGCGAGCTGGCTACTGACTCCTCTCGTGTGCGTATCCAGAAAACTTTTTTTTTTAAATTAAGATTTGCCTCATACTAGGGATTTCTCCTGTATCGTGGGTGCGTTTACAAACATATAAACTCACGTACACACACAGCCAGACTCGGAACAACTAATTGTAATTTGGAAGGTCAATTATGGGGAAATCTGCGAATAGGTTCCTATTCTGTGCTAGTGATTTTATTAATTAATTCGTATCCCTTAATAAAAGAAGACGTATAGTTATATTCCTCATTACTATTCGTCCACAATTACCTATACTAACCTCGGAACAGTAGAGATAACTCGTTCAATAATGCATCCGGGAGCATCTAGAGAAACACATAAATACATAGATAGTACAGGAGAGATCGTTGCGGTATGGCTAAGATACGAAGCCGGGTGCTGTACACGCAGTTCCTATATCAAGTTACACGAATATTAACCTTATTTTCATGTTAATTAAATTGATTTCAGAGTGACTACTAGTTATATAGCCCTGTTGTAAAAGATGATTTGAGTGTCTTCAAGGCTAGAGTGAATAGACTCTTAATAAACTAGCGCGCTTTACCATCAACGCCTGCGTCACTGCATACCATCAGGCGGGATTGCGGTCAAGCGCTAGTTTCTAATTTAATAATAAAAAAAAAACTTCCAAAGGTATTTATAAAAGCTACCGTATATCCGAAGGTTAACGAAAAACAGTTTTCATCAACAAGTGATATCATACATACCCACAACTGGATAGTAAAGGCCATATAGACTATAGCTGCATATACAGTATGTTAAGAAAACCCTGTCCGACCCATAAGGATAATAAAGGTTAGGTATACACCCGACCAAATATAATATAAAATTTTACGTAATCATCATAGTACCAATACAAATGAATTTTGAAATAATCTTTTTTTCCCGCGAATTAATTCCATCTTCCCCGAAATTTGGTAATTTTTAAAAAAGTGACAACACTGGTATTATTATGAGCGAATAGCGATGCGACCACGTGCCGCGTGCCCTGCCGCCCGCTCCCCGCGGAAGGGTGCATATCGCACATTGATTAAGTTACCGCTTTTTGCGAAAGAATATTTACTTTTTTAGGGGGATTTTTTTTTTAAGTTTAGCCCGGTTTTGTATGCATTAGTAGAATCAGTTATCGATACCTAACAACACCTTCACGGGTCGGACAGGGTTTTCTTAACATACTGTATAAAAATGGAAATGCAGCAGTATCATTAAACAAAAATTGTTATTTTCCCCCCTTTTTCATAAACGTTGTTTAAAGTTAACTAGTGATTAGCGATTCTTTAATCATACATTTCAGACATTTACACGTCACTTAACTTTAATAATCATTTATGAATAAATCCCTTAAACACATAGTGTTTGTGTTATTCATTCATTGTGTTTATTCATAAACGATGATTAAAGTTAAGTGACGTTAAAAGGTCAAATATGTATGGTTAAAGAATCGTTAATCATTTGTTAACTTTAAACAACGTTTATGAATAAGGGAGATGATGTTTAATTAAAAATAGGCAGGCTCTTAATACATTTATAACATCTCGCCTATAACAGTGACAAGTAATTAATTACTAAATTAATTTAAAAAGTTTTAATTACTTTAAAACTTTTAATAGCATGTACTACACTAATCCATTCTACTTTTTTAGTCTAACCTAAAGAGATTTAAAATAATAACACATAAAAAAAATAACGCATCAGAATCGATCAATCGGCTGAGAACCTACGATGTATTAATAAATAATATTTTCGCGTCAGGGGTTAAAAAACGTCCCACAGACCTAATTTCGACTGTGGCCAAAAATCTCAGCTGATACTAGTGCAGTCATAAAAGTGCATTCTTTTACCTTCAATCTCATAGTCAGATTTTCCGATATAGGATCAAATGTTTGACGTTAACAAAATACTCGATACTACGAATAACCCGTAATAATAGTCTGCCCTAATTCAATAATTCAACAATACCGATATATACACGTAATAAGACCTATGAAAATAGATACAAACGTTACGTAGCGTGGTAGCACGTAGCGGTTTGGTTATCTGCTACGAACGTGGGCGGCGTAGCCTTGACACAATTACCTCGGCTACGCCGTAGCAACACTGCAGTCTAGTGAAAGTAATTGAACTTGTTTCATGGGAAGTATAGACTGGGTTCATATCATTCCTTGTTTTGAAATAGGTGAAAAATAGCCGCTACTTTAACTAGACCTACATTAGCGGCTACTATTACTGCGCACCTGACCATTCTAAAGAACATCACCAATGAGGTACTAGCACTATACGTCCTCCTTGTTCAAAAGCTCTAGCAATTAAAACTTCTTACACTAACTACTTTAACTGACTATCACGAGAAATCAGCAGGTACTTAGAAAGCAGTTTGGCTTTAAGCTGATTGGATCAGTCCCCTGTCAACGTAATCACTGACGATCACTTCCCATTAGTTCCCTTTAGCTCCCCACCAGATCTCTTAGCTTTCAAGATCCCTTTGCGAAGTGAACGGGTGCCGTATTAAAGTTATAATCTGCGGTAGAAGATTTTAGCATGTTGGCACAATATATTGAGAGAATATAACGGTTAGATAATGGAAGCATTAATTTTTAGATTAAGGAGGAATTTTGTCAGCTTATACAAGCAACTGAATCGATTCCAGTCATATATTTAAAATAATGTTACAGTGTGGTTACCGAGCGAAACATTACAGTTCACAGCCGTCCTATCGACCATCGGTTCTATGAGCAATAATAATAATAAGCCTGATATAGTGGTGATAGATCGATTAGCGCGCCTCGCAATGATTGTCGATGTTACCATTCCACATAACGGAAATATCCTGAAAGTTGAGGAAGAGAAACAAATTAAATATCTCGGCATGGCGCACGAGATTGTCGACATGCGGATTGTGAACTCGGCTGTCACTGTACCGATTGTCATATCAGCCAATGGTTTGATAGCCAAGAGCCTCGATCAACATCTATTGAGGCTCTCGTTAGGCACTTGCATCAAGTGCCTGATTCAAAAGGCAGTACTCCTCGATACGGCACGCATCGTGAGGAGGTTCCTGTCTCTGGAGCCCTAACCACCGGTAGCTTGGACCCTGCTCCTGTCATCGGTGGAAAACTATTTTTTATAATTTTATGTATTTTTATTAATATTTTAAAATGTAAATGAATATGATATTGAGAAAAATAAACGGAATAATAATTATTTAGGAAGTTTTTGCAAGAGGAAATCTCCAACCAAGATTCCCCACCTGAAATACACTTGGTTTAGGCCCGTCATTTCAGTTTAAAACCGAAATTCTAAAAATATTCGAGAAAAAGTTATCTTGAGTACAATAATAATAAATTGTTTATTTCTCAGCTTTGTACATAATTTTTGTAACAATTTTCTTAATTCTAAATTCTGCCGCAGGCGTAAAAGTGCTTATTATAAATTTTTATTTTGCCATAAATTAACAATAAAAGAAGTACGTAATAATCTAGGACACAACGGAAGTATACAGTGTTATTAATAGCGTCCTATTGCTTACATAGTACATATTATTAGTTAATATAATGATTGCAATGTGCCCCGCCCCTGCCACTTAATTTTAGCGACTCAAAGAGTTATGTCGCTGACTTTGGTTTTTCTGCGGATCTCCTCATTTCTGATTCGATCACGCAGAATAATACGACACAAAATAAATATATGTAGGTACATAAAAAATAAATACCAGCTTATTATTATCCTACTGCAGATTAGAAGCCTCTTCTCATGCAGTGAACGCACTAACATTGATCACCACTGTCGCTAAAGAAATTTTGGCGATTTCAGGCTTAAATGTTATAAGAGCTTACTACTCGTACATTCCAGCCAGGCCATCCCGAATCAAGTGAACAACCTGTTCACCACACACTGAGACTACTGGAGCAGCTACCGTCGTAATTAGCGTGATGTTATTATAGTGACATCAATAAAACAATGAAATTACTTTAAACGTTGTATATTGAGACTACATTCGCTTGACACATTCGTGACCCTAGTAAACATCGGAGACTTTTGACACCGCGATGCAGGATTCAACACGAATGCTACAGCGTCATCTATTGGCACGTTTGTGAACTAATAATTCAAACACCAAGCATCCAATGAGAAAAATCAATAGGAAGCAGGGAGAAAAGCTTCCACCGCGACTTCGGAAAACAACATGAACATTTTCCTCTCTGCCGTGATCTATAGTAGCGTATATCGATAGCTCGTAAACGATTGTGTACCCAAATAAGGCGATGCAGAAACAATTTTTTAAAGTGGGTATCACTGATCCATCCAATTCCCATTGCGAGTGTGATGTCTCTGAACAGACCATGCCCCAATCATTAGAGGTTCCTAAGTGGCCATACATATGCACCTTGGATACTCTAATGACTGCCAATCATGGCGCAACTACTGGGTTAAAAAAAAACAGTTTTTGAAAGAAGATTAAAAGAACACGTGCTTTCTTTCCCCTCTGTCACAGTTGTTTCCGTATTTATTTTGAATATACTATAATTTCTGTGATTCTAAAAATATTTAATTTAGAAGTAATTCTGTATATTGTATGTATGTTATTGTATTCTTAAAACGTTTGTGTTATTGAGAATAGTTTTTTTAAGTAATATTTTTTTCTGTCATTTTCTTTTTCCTAAATGTTGAATACTTTTCTGTATTGTCTGAGATTTTTTTATAAAATAATAATCATCACTTCTGTACCTTTTTTCTTTTCTGTTTTCTTTTTCGTATGTTTATTTATGTGTGTAAATAAATGGTTAAATAAATAAATAAAGAAGCCCAAAAATACCGAAAATCGAATTGAATGATGTTTAATAGGGGAGACCTGTAAACTGCTATGGATAGGCTAATATGAATGATAATGGACTTAACGTTCAGTTTTGCTCACGGCGACATGAATGTTAAAATCTAACCTTAGCTAGTCAAGTATAGTACTTGACTAAATTTACGGCAGTAATATTCATGACGTAAAATATTTAACTGCCCCAAAGGGTTCCTACTTATTTCACATGACTAATAATAATTATAATTGAATTAATTAATTAAGAGCCTCGACCAACACCTCAAGAGGCTCTCGTTAGGCAGCTGGATCAAAGGCTTGATTCAGAAAGCTGTACTTCTGGACACGGCTCGCATTGTCAGGAAGTTCCTCTCTCTGGAGCCCTGACCGCCGGTAGCTTGGACCCTGTTCCCGATGCCGGTGGGCTACTATTTTTTTATATTTTTAAATGTTTTTTATGTATTGTTTATATAGAAATATTTAAAAATGTAATTTATATGTATATACAGTGAAATAAAGGAATTATAATTATAATTAAAAAAACCTCACCACAAATAATGTCTTTTTTTATTTTTGTATCGTAGATGATAAACTCGCATAGACAAACAGCCAGACCCGGAACAACTAATTGTAAGCAATACAAATATTTGTTCCGTGCGGGAATCGAACCCCCGACACGCAGCACAACAGTCGAACGCACGGCCACTGCGACAATTGTGTCCTTAAAGTTATTTAGCCTAAATAACTTTTAAACAACACTATAACATGGACTTTGACGTAACACTAAGAATAGAAACACGTTGAAGAAGTATTTAAGTTTTTTTAGAAAGACCTTTACCCCCTTATACAGTATGTTAAGAAAACCCTGTCCGACCCGTGAAGGTGTTGTTAGGTATCGATAACTGATTCTACTAATGGATACACAATCGGGCTAAACTTAAAAAAAAAATCCCCCTAAAAAATAAATATTATTTCGCAAAAAGAGGTAATTTAATAAATGTGCGATATGCACCCTTCTGCGGGTGCGGGTGGCAGGGCACGCGGCACGTGGTCGAATCGCTATTCGCTCATAATAATACCGGTGTTGTCACTTTTTAAAAAAATACCAAATTTCAGGGAAGTTGGAATTAATTCGCGGGAAAAAAAGATTATTTCAAAATTCATTTGTATTGGTACTATGATGATTACGTAAAATTTTATATTATATTTGTTGTTATATTTGTTTTGTTGTGTTTACCTAACCTTTATTATCCTTATGGGTCGGACAGGGTTTTCTTAACATACTGTACATAAACGACGACACGACGACACGAATGGTACAGTGGCTGAGCGATCGACTTATGCGCCGCGTGTCGCGGGTTCGATTCCCGCACGGAGCAAATATTTGTATGGTCTACAGGTAGTTGTTCCGGGTCTGGCTGTTTCTGTATGTGAGTTTATATGATTGTAAATGGACCCACGATACAGGAATATTTCCTAGTGTTGGGAAAAGTTAAAAAAAAACACTTTACTTAAACTTAACCACTGATTAGTGACTGTGTAACTATACATTGTTGACGTGTTAACATCACTTAACTTTAATCATCGTTTATGAACACAAACACCATTAAGTTTAAGGGATTTATACATAAACGATGATTGCAGTAAAGTGACGTTAAAATGTCAAAAATGTATGGTTAAACAGTCGCTAATCGCTGGTTAACTTTAAGCAACGTTTAAGAACAAAGAGTTTAGTGCCCAAGCTAAAGGACATTTTAAATTCAATTCCAACTCTTCGTTATAACCAAGAATTTTTTGCGGAAATAGTTTCAAAGAAATGAAATAGCAAATGAACGATATTTTACTGCAATAACAGAAATTGTAAGTAAAAGGTGCAGTACATTAACGAAACGACAAACCGCAGAGATACTGCATTGCGCTGTGAGTGAACTAGCTTCGTAACACCCTGTAGATGTTACATTACCGAACATTGGGTCTTTATTACTATAGTTTTGAGTTGAACGTGACCATTCCAAGATAGTTGACACGCTTGGCATTTGGATTTAATATTATAATCAGCCTTTTATTTTCACACTGTTTTGGGTTTTTTTCTTATAAAATTATAAACTAGTACTTGACCGAAATCCCGCCTGATGGTAAGCAGTGATGCAATCGTTGATGGTAAAGCGCGCTAGTTTATTAAGAGCCTATTCACTCAAAAAACAGACTTAATAGGAAGGAAGACGACCACCCAACAACACGACCAACGATGCAGTATTTATAGATTATGGCTTAGTTTATAAACTGCTGAAGTCGTGGTGGCCTAGTGGTTAAAACACCAGCCTCTAAAGTATGAGTGCGCAGGTTCGATTCCAGGTCAGGCAAGTACTCAAGTAACTTTTCTAAAGTTGTATGTACTTTCTAAGTATATCTTGGACACCAATGACTGAAGGTGAAGGAAAACATCTTGAGGAAACCTGGACTTTAAGTCTGAAATCGCAAACCGCATTGAGCAACGTGCTGACACATCGCAACACAAGTGCTCAGACCCGTCCTTCGTACGGCTTCACCAGACATCATGCCGGAACACGAACACGGTGTGCCGGGTATGATGCGCCAAATGTTGTTGTGTCGGGGATTGGTCGTGGAGGGTCTCCAGATCAATCTCCCTCTGGCGCCAAACAACACTACCAAAGATGCTTGTTGGTAGTGTTGTTTGGTTTAACATTGCATCACCTCGCTCAACTGCCGTCTTCCTTCCTATTCACTCAGATTTTCTGAGTAAATAGGCTCTTAATAAACACGCTTTACCATACCAAAGATCGCATCACTGCTTACCATCAGGCGGGATTGCGGTTAAGCGCAAGTTTAAAATTATTAAAAAAAAAACATCGCAATACAACTGCTCAGACCTGTCCTCCGTACTCCGTATTATTCTTGAGACGGTAAAAAATGTCATGCAGTATACAAGGCTGTGTGCATATTAATTCGTTCACCCTCACCCTATAACTTACTCGTATACGGGCAACCCCCTGACCGCGGACCGGATGCAACCCAATCCGGTTTTCGATCCGGTAAACCACGCGTGAAAAAAAATTAAAACTAACGCTAAAAATATGTGATAGATGTTACTTCTATAATACAATATGTCCATTACGTGTTTTACGTGTCTTTTTCATATCCAATTGCTAGACACTGCAAGCAATCTATAACAAAATGTTATACGAATAAAAGAGCCGTGGTAGCCTGGGAGCTGCAAGTTGTAGCTCGTAGGTTCGAACCAAATTAGACGCTTTGCTTTATGTAAATTGTTTCATCACCATTGCTCTCAAAACGGTGAAGGAAAACATCGTGAGGTATCCAGCATATCATCATCATCATTTCAGCCGAAAGACGTCTACTGCTGGACATAGGCCTGCCTCAAGGCTCTCCACGACGACCGATCCTGCGCCTCTTGCATCCAGCGGTTTCCCGCGACCTTCACCAGGTCTTCGGTCCACCTTGTCGGGGGCCTACCCACGCTGCGTCTTCCGGTGCGTGGTCGCCACTCGAGAACCCGCAAGTCCTACGGGCAATGTGTCCAGCCCACTGCCACTTTAGTCTTGCAATTCTTCAATCCAAATATCCTACAGCGAAAAACTTCGAACACATGTGACATCTATCAACTCACACTGAGCCAGCGTGGTATATTACGGCCTACTCCCTCTCAATGAGAGGAGGTCCGTGTCCCAGCAGTGGGAACATTATAGATTGATTATGTATTTTATGTATACGAATAAGTTACACGTATACAATAAGTTGTATCATAACTCATATCTACTCTTGTCGGTGAAATGGCGTGCTAAATGTCAATCGTTTATTGGCAAGATGGGCAAACAACCATCACAGGCCACACAGTCGGTGGTAGGCCCTAACATCGGCCGCCGGCAGAAGTTACCACCCACCAGGCAAAGCCTTGCCGCCAAGCGATTTGTCGTGTTCCGGCATGATGTCTGGTGAAGCCGTACGGAGGACGGGTCTGAGCAGTTGTGTTGCGATGTGTGCCGGGTACGATGTGCCTAATGTTGTTGTGTTGGGAGTTTGGTCGTGGAGGGTCTTCAGCTCAATCTCCCTTTGGCTCAGTATCGTTTGTCGTGTTGTTGGATTTAACATTGCATCACCTCGCTCAACTGCCGTCTTCCTTCCTATTCGCTCAGTTTTTCTGAGTGAATAGGCTCTTAATAAACTAGCGCGCTTAACCATCAACGATCATATCACTGCTTACCATCAGGCGGGATTGCGGTCAAGCGTTAGTTTATAATTATTAAAAAAAAAACAGTCCTTGTGATTTGAATGGGAAGAAGAAATGGCGCTTTCATCTCCCCAGTAGTTCAGCACATCTGCCTTCACCCACTCTAGAATCTTATGTGTATAGTTACAATGTTTACTCTGATGCCTTCTTTTTTCAAAAAAATCAAAGGCAAGAGTCATTTATTCAAATTTAGCTGAGAATCAGCAGTTTTTGAACGTCAATATTACATAAGACAGTCCCCCAAAACGCCCGTCCTTCGCCATATCCTAGTGCTTTCGCTGAGAAGAAGAAGTGGCGGAACAAACTCCCCAGCAGCACAGCTGTCTGTTCATTAAAAAAAAATCACATGACTTCATATGTAGGTAAAGTAAGGAATACAAGAAAATACGACAACGATGAATACTTACCTTGCCTACTTCCCTGTACATATTTTCCCCTCAAAAGCATTTATCAAACCTTCCTATAACTATTCTGTAGCTTATCAGCAAACGTGTTCGAAAACAAAAAACTAACAAATCACGAAATATAATTCCTAAAAAGTCACGTACCACTTCATTTCAAGTTCTGTTAAACACAGATCCTTATCTAAACAAAACTGCACTAAAGTACCACTAGTAGGTACCTAGAAAGTACCGCCACAAGTGCTTTTAATCTAGATGCTATCTGCAATCCACACGCCAAATGTTTCAAACCTGTTTTCGTGATTATTACTAACACTGGCACAGTTGGAATCTAAACAGTATTTCAACTAGAGCATTTTTGAAGTGAATACTCGCTGACCACTTTTGTTGGATAAGGAAAAGTATTGAATTCGCGTGAGCATGGCCGACCTGATGTGATCGGTACAGGGAAATATACATATGTATAATAGATGCGTCACCGCTATAATTTCTTTGTTCTTTTTAGGGTTCCTTTCTAAAAGGTAAAACGGAACCCTATTCATGAGACTTCGCTGTCCGTCTGTCCGTCCGTCTGTCACCAGGCTGTATCTCATGAACCGTAATAGCTAGACAGTTGATATTTTCAGAGATTATGTATTTTTATTGCTGCTTTAATAACAAAAACTAAAACTAAAAAATAAAATATTTAAGGGGGGCTCCCATACAACAAAAGTGATTTTTTTACGTTTGTTGCTCCATATTAATAACGGAAATAGATAGACGCTTGAAATTTTCAAAGTAAATTTGGTTATATATTTAAATTAAAAACAAATAATCAAATTAAAATAAATTAAATATTAAAGTGGTCCATACAATAAACGTATTTTTTTTGCCGTTTTTAAAGATGCACATTTTAGAGTCACGATTCATTATCAAAACTTTTTAGACCAGTAGTAATTTATAATCTCAAACACTGCGGCATTGCAACGCAAGTAGTCACTTGTCAATCTGAGTGGTACAACATGAAAGTTTGATCGTAGTTGTTCTACTGTTTATTAAAGTACTGTGACAGCAGTTACAGTTTTATATTCCTTTGAAATGTAGTTGGAGCAAAATGTTTTGGTTTCAGTTATGGCTCCGGTATAAATGTGAGCGAAATGTTCTTATGGAGTTCAATTTTTTGTCGAGAGAAGTATGAATGTGTGAAATTTGGATAAGGAACATATATTTTATGGCATAGCAGAATCACATCTACGGTATGTGATCATATTTTGGGGAAACTCTACCAAAAAGGAACTGCCTTCAAAGCGCGAAAAAGATGCCTTCGAGCGATGTTTAAAATAAAACCCACTGATAGTTGTAAGCCATACTTTAAAAAATATAAGATATTGACATTATCTTGTCTATACATACTAGAAGTAGCCGTGTTTGTGAAGGCAAATCCGAGTCATTTCAGACGTATAGCTGACGTTTTTCCCGGCAGTAGACGCGACAATAGCTTGCTATATCAGGAGCCAGCTAAGACAGTACTTATGCGCAAAAGTGTCTACTGCATGGCTCCAGTTATTTATAATAAGTTACCAAAGAGCTGGAAAGAAAATTGTTTAAAAAAGTCTCTGAAGCTTTTAAGTGGTGAAAGCATACTATAGTATAAGTGAGTACCTTACTGAAACAGATTTCTTTTGAAGTTAGAATATTGTTTTGAACTGTTTTCTTAAACTATATTTTCTGGTTTTAAGTGTAGAAGAATGATTTAAAAAATGTTGCATGTCTAAATGGTAAAACATGGCTGAACCTGTCATTATACATACATTTTTTTTTGTCATCGTTACTTACCCATGTTTGGTAAATAAAAAATTATCTTTATCTCTTTAATTCTACGAAATCGGCATGAAACAAAAATTGGAAGACATATATACACCCCGAATAGATAGATATATATATATATATATATATATATATATATATATATATATATACCCCGAACTGGGCCTACGTAGTAGATTTCGGCTACTGCCTCTCACAAAGAGGAGCTATGTCTCCAAACAATGGGAACAGTTCGTCTGTATGAAGATTGAACTACGTATTTAGAAATTTTTACATTTCGAGATGCAACATCATCATCAACTTATTTAACGTCCCATTGCTGGGTACAGGGCTCCTCTTCTCTCAAATGTTGCTCTTATTGCCCGTGACAGCACACCAGACCCTGTCAGAATACCAGCGCTATGGCTTTTACTTCATGCTGCGATTGGAGCCTTTTGGTATTGTAAAGAACTTTGGAATTTTTTCTTACTTTTTTTATAAATATAATTTGTTTTTTTTTTTTATTTAATTGTGTTTAATTTAGTTCGTCCCGTGTGGTACCGGACATAGAATAGTACCAACCCATATCCTCCCGTGGGTGTCGTAAGATGCGACTAAGGGAACTCTTACCAGAGAAGCGGGCAGCAACGCTTCTCCTGTGGAATATCAAATTACTGCGATCCCCGACCCGCCTGCCAAGCGTGGGGATTACGGCAATGTCCCCCAATGGAATGAAAGCCTTAGGGGAGGCCTTTGCCCATCAGTGGACCTCTATAAACTGAGAAGAAGAAGAAGAAGAAATTTAGTTTAGTTTTGTTCACACACACTTCGATGACGCGGGCAGCGCGGCGCCGTCGACTACGGGACCGGACACACAAACATCATTGCATCGTCTGACACGACCGCGTGCAGTCATCCCTTTAAACTTTAATTGTTAAAGATTATTTTTAAATATATAGTATACAGTCCATTTGCCTTTAATCTAACATATGAGCCTCAACAAGTTTTATAATCTTCCTGTACGTGTCAGAATGTACGCCATTATTGCCGCATGCATCAGGCTATAAATTGAATAGTTAAAGTTATTTTCAATATTTAATGTTTGTGGCAGTACTTTTTTAAATAAATAAACAATTAATACTTTTTTCTTTCTTTCTAAATTATATCCTAGCGTTAGTCAGATAAAAATAGCATAATTTCCTTCGTGGTTATTATAGAAAATGCAGGAAAAACATCTTGGTAGTGCTATTTGCATCTAAAATGAGTTTTCTTGAACGAAGAGCAATTAAGGAATTCAAAATGAAATTAACTCTATTTCCATTTTTAAATATTGGGTACCAACACTATGTATTTGTGGAGGAATGAGGAACAGGGAGTAAAGTTCACTCATCCTCCATAGAAAAGGGAGGATCCTCCGACCAGACTAGTTGTAAGGCGGGCCACTTTGCCCGCTGGTTTATGTGGTGAACTTGTATGTGTGCTAGTTGCACAGAAAACTCTGATTGCGAGATGCAGGATTCGCGTGACGTCAGTATGACGCGTTGTTCGCATGTTGCGTTGTAGGCACCGCTACATATTAAATAAAAAAAATCTTATTTAAAAAATGCCTTTTGACGCATATTCTCGTGTAAAGACATAATTGTTAATCGTTAATACAACACACCGTATTATTACTATTTTGGAGACGGTAAAAATTTTAATCCAGTATACAACTTCCCGACATCATCGTCAGACAGTTGCCCACCAGACTCTCTCGGTGGTAGGCCATAACATCGGCTGCCGGCAGAAGTTACCACCCACCATACAAAGTCTTGCCGCCAAGCGATTTGTCGTGTTCCGGTATGATGTCTGGTGAAGCCGTACGGAGGACGGGTCTGAGCAGTTGTGTTGCGATGTGTGCCGGGTACGACGCGCCAAATGTTGTTGTGTTGGGAGTTTGGTCGTGGTGGGTCTTCAGATCAATCTCCCTTTGGCGCAGCATCGTTGGTAGTGTTGTTGGGTTTAACATTGCATAACCTCGCTCAACTGCCGTCTTTCTTCCTATTCGATCAGTTTTTCTGAGCGAATAGGCTCTTAATAAACTAGCGCGCTTAACTATCAACGATCGCATCACTGCTTAACATCAGGCGAGATTGCGGTCAAGCGCTAGTTAATAATTATTAAAAAAAAAGACACGGAATTCGTCCTTTTGAGGCATTCTCCCTTTTCCTCAAACCTCTATAACATCAAAAACCATCCAGTCAGAGAGAAAACATACAAGGTTATACTAACGGATTAATTTTCGCGTGTACAAACGGCTACATATCAAGCTATGCAATCCAGTTTTGGCTGAACTTGCATTATATAGGTTTTTCCTACAATCAAAATTCAGCTTTTACTTGTTATTTACGAGTAGCTTGGTGTGTAGCCATGAGTACAACCAGTTTAAAAACGCTCAGTGGAAGTAAATGCCGAACAAAATGTAGCCGCATCAGTTGATTGATATTTTAATTAAAATCGTTTTGTATATTTTCGCCGAAAGATTATTTTCATCCGTTTAACCGAATTCAATAACAGACACTGTTTTTTGGTAGTCCCGTTTAATTCTTCACAATGGACGAAGTAAATATTGACTTTGTTCTTGTTATTGATTGCTTGAGTAATTATTTTCGTTGTTTTAACGCTGTTTTGACAGCTGTCAAGTGGTAGTAATGTAGCATACCATTTTCAGAACATAATGTGCCCACTGCTGGGATTCAGGCATCCTTTCTTTGAGGACTGCTCTAATTCACCGCATGCAACCTGTGCTATAAGAAGGCTCTAGGACATGTAGGATTTCTAATATTTTTTGAACTGTTTTGAGATCAATTGTAATGAAAAAAGCTTGATTTTAAATATTTGACAATGTCGAGTAGCTTGGCCCGCTGTTGTCCGTACAACGGAACCGCAAAACTTGTTGGGCAGTTGCCCGCCAGATGCAAAACCCGTCGGAGTATCCTCTCTTGTCCACGGAGCATGAGGAAACTTGAGTGTTTTGCCAAGTTTCTTTTATTCATCTTACGATTGATTGTGGTTTATAATGATGTTCTTAATTTTATTGTTTTCTGTCCCAAATCGAGTCTATTTAACATTGATTATAAATAACCTTTATAATTGACGTCACGGTTGGTGCAGTTGTTAGGCTATTGACTGCTGCGCTGCGTATAGCGGTTTCGATAATCATACGAAACAAATATTTGTATGACCTACAATTAATTGTTCCGGGGCTGAAACATTATAAACTGATCATGCTAATGCTAATGCAGCAGAATCATATATTATTCTACCTGATAGAAATTTAATAATGGTCTTATTGAATCCATAGTATAAAAAAGACCTAAAAGTTCTTACCCACAAGTACCGTCCAAACTAAGGTGACCTCCAGTACCGTGGGTGTGTTTACTAACACACAATCTTACAACAACAAACAGCTAAGCCCGGAAAAACTATCTGTTGGTCAAATATTTGGTGGGTTGGGAGACCGGTCGCTCGAGCCAACATTGGACAAAATTTTCAGACACTTTACTTTTGATCAAATGTCGAATTGCCTAGCCTTTTCGGCACTGTTCGCCTTGGCTTCCAGTATAACAAAGTGATATCTACACATCTGTCCATTTTTTGTCTCTTTGTTTCTTTATTTTCTTTTTCTCAAACGACAGTACCTTACGCGGATCACACACTACAACGCACCACTCGACAAAGTGCAGAAAACTGAGCCAAATTCCCCGCGTGGAAGCGCGTTTTTATTGAATTTGTATATAGAACATCTAGTTTATTATTTATTTTCGTAACTGCCAGTGACATCAGTGTGGGCCCTATCAGAATACTAGCGCTGCGTCATTTAAAAAAATAAATGTCATTATTCTTAGATAAGAGCCTTTTGGCCTGGATAGGACTTAATGTTTCATTTTTTTTTAATAATGATAAACTAGTGCTTGACTGCAATCCCGCCTGATGGTAAGCAGTGATGGAATCGTTGATGGTAAACCGCGCTAGTTTATTAAGAGCCTATTCACTCAAAACACTGCGAGAATAGAAAGGAAGACGGCAGTTGAGTGATGCAATGTTAAACCCAACAACACTACCAACGATGCTGCGCCAGAGGGAAATTGATCTGGAGACCCTTCACGACCAAATTCAGACATAACAATATTTGGCGCATCGTGCCCGGCACACATTGCAACACAACTGCATACACAGTAATCAAACGGCGTCACTTTAATCCGAACTTTTCGGTGACTGCAGTACCTATATAACAAAACAAAAGACCAACTCTCGTAATTTAAAAGTCCTAAATCCAGTCGCGACAAACAAATGTTTCAAACTTGTAAAAAATTACAGGTATTTTTGAGTTACGCCCCTGGACGGAGCCGCTAACTGCGTTAATATATGTTTTTCATGTTCAACAATGCTTAAAACCACAAAAATTACCAGTACTTCAATTATAAACCAGCTATAGTATTTACAGTTTATGGCTTGATTTATAAACTGCTCATTAATTACTACATTTTCACTAGCAGCTACTTAATTGCCACCATCCATAATGTTGCCACAATACTCTTTGCTATAAAAAATAGGTAATTGGGTCGATCCGTCATTTGTTTAATTTAAACTATCACACTAATGGCGAAAGTTTGTGTATGTGTGTGTGCTTGCATGTCACATCTTCACGCTCGAACGGCTAAATCAATTTTGCTATAACTAAGAGACTTTTTGCACCGTTAACTCCATCTGTTGGCGCAAAGTAGCCAGCTTATGCCGCCATCTATCGACGAATAAACGGAGGCTCAGCAAGTCAAGATGGAAGCGAAAATGAAACGGCAGCGCTGATTGGTCGCCGCTGAAGATCTCGAATGTTCGTTCGTTCTACGAATCGATTTCCGTAATTAATATTTCTTTTATATCTCCAGAAAATGGTAGTCGGTTCACCATCAAACCAAAATTTGTTAAAATAAACTTCTAAACCAAAAAATAATAAAGAATCATTGAAGAAGCCCGACTCTCAAAATTAGCCACAACAGACACTTTTTATTTCGATATTCCCATGGGATTGTGACTTAGGCGTGTGAAACCGAGGTAAAAGTGAATTCAACATCTGCCGGGTATTTTTCCAACTACATATGTCCAACCGGACCTAATATATGTAGCAGGAGAATATCAGTATTTTTACATTGAGCCAGTGGCTAAGTAAACCTCACAATCCAATTAGTGCATAATTAATTTTAACGTTCAAAAAATCCTTCTATGTGCCTATTTAAAATAGTTGCTTTGACTTTTGATCTTGAATTTAAATAAGATAACTGTGGCGGCAACGTGCCTGCCACGAAAGATTTTGAAGTAGAATCAAGTGGACTGTATTTAGGATATCGATATACATATTAGAAATCATAAGTCAATATAGGATAGAATGGTGCCTTCAGAGTATATTCCTCTGATTATGGTACTAAAGGTGATTATTACAACCTTCAAATGCGGAATTCGTAGACCACCAGACCAGATTACGAGAAGATGCGTGTTAACACAATTTACTTAAATTTGGTGACCGCTAAAATAACGTGGCCATGACTTGCTAGCTTGCCAGTACGACTGCAGGTCCCCGCCCCGTCGCTCGGTGACACTCGGAGCATGGTGGAATGGTTGCATTCCGTTTTATCTAAAGTTTTCGTCCACCGCCGATAAATACCAAAATCAGAGGAGATATTCAACAATACCTCTTCGTCAGACTGGTTGTCAGAGTTTCAGGTTTCTGAAGACTCGTGACGTTGGTCAAATATTGATGAAAGACAGCAGATATCGACGCAGTAACGTAATTTCCGAGATATGATTGTCTTGGCATGGAAACACGGTCACATACACTCACTTCACGTCACGACTATGGAAGATCAACAAATGACTGAATCAAAAGTCATTTATTAAAAAAAAGGTAAAAGGTATAATTAAATATTATGTGGCGATACCTACAAACGCCACAAATAAACTATAGTGCGTTTCATCTAAGAGTTCCTTTGCCGTCATGTTGGCATTAATTTTTTGTCACTATCGTAAACAAGGTAAACGCACTCTGCGTCTCTTTCTCTCTCACACTAATTTGCATTAGTGCCAACATGACGTCAAGGGAACTCTTAGATGAAACGCACTATACCCGTCATACTTACGTCACGCGAATTCTACATCTTACAAGCTGAGTTTACCGTGCAACTAGCATAAATACAACTTCCCAAAATCAATCGTTGGACAAGTGCCCGCCAGATATAACACCCGTCTGGTCAAAAGATCATCCCTTTTCTATGAAAGATTAGTGAACTTTACTCCCTGTTCCTCATGCCTCCACAATTATAAGATTAGAGAACTGTAAAAAGGTAGTTTTGTACGTGATATACAAAAAGGCAGTTTTGTACGTGATATACAAAAAGGCAGTTTTGTACGTCACAAAAGAAAAAAATAAAACTGTTCAAGTTCTGCCCTACTATAAAAGCTGGTGGTAACCACCTAATTAACGGAGAGACGACGAATAAAAAGGAAGCCAACTCAGAAAATAATTACCTTGAAAGTTTAAACAAAAACAATCCACAATAGAAAAGGTACCAACAGTTGGTTCAGATAAACATAAGTTATTGCCTGCAGCCGACCAGCGGAGCTTTCCTACGGAATATATACGAGTTTAGAACAAGGACATACCTAGCCAGAATGCGGTACTGAAATATTTGCTGGCTACCCCGGATGGACAGCAGGGTTACGGTCAGTTAATTTCCTGAAATAGAATTATTTTTAGTTTTGTTCTGTGTTAGTTGTGACTCGAATTGATTTAAAATATATGCAGTAGTAGCTGCGCTTGTCTTGTTATATGTAGACAAAGAGATTTATTTAAAAGGACTTGCTTAGCTTCTATCCGTGACTGTCCCTAGCTCTGTCCGTTGCATTGCTTTGCCTGTGATGACTCCATTCTCGCTTATCATAATTTATGTTTCTTTTTCTTTTTGCTCGACAGCTATCGGAATGCTTGACTAGTTATTTGACTGCTGGGAGGCGGTTTTTAAGTCGACTTTGACCTTAAATACTAGACAAATATTTTTTGTTTTATCAAAACAATAAAAATTGACAAATATAAAAGGCATCATAGATCAGCAGTGGTGGCTGGTGACGTCACTGGTCGCTAAAAAGTGTAGCGTGCAGTGACGTCACACGAATTTTCAACGCACTGTGTCGTCTTCATTTTTTGTTTATATGAAAAAAGAAAAAATTCGTGTCTAGTATTTTTTGGAAATCTGACTGACGGACTAATTATTTATTTTTAGTTTTTAGGGTATTAGACCCTATTGGGTTATCATTTTTTTTTTACTGTCGTATTGTATTTTTTTTCTTGTTAGCTTTATTGTTTGTATAGAAAAGGAGCAGGCTTAATGCGTGGGCTTTTGATGTGGTTAAGTCCTACTGGTAGCTAATTAATATTTTTTTTAGTATCTGACATTTGTTTTACAGCATCTTCTCGACAACCTGTGATGACACTGTAGAACAAATATCAAAATTTAGGGAAATTAGAGGCATCATTGACTAATTGAGACTAAGGTCAGCGAAAGAGTGAAATATGGATCATATATTAAATTTCATAATTAAATTCGTAATATTTTATTATTATTTTATATAGTCTTTACTGTAGAATTTATCAAATAAACCTATTCCCCTTATTACAAAACCGGGATTTTTATAGATCAGATATTAAGCACCTCACTGGTCATTATATTATACTCGTACAACTAACGATTATAGAAATTCAGTTCTTTGTATAAAAATGACAGCTTGATTCAGTACTAGTTTTTTGTGTATTAATAAATTTAATTTAATGTCAATAATATTCGAAATACAAAGACTGACTCTTAACTAAAGTAAGTTTTCTGTTAATCTGTTACCCTGAAAAAGAGTTGAAATTTTCGGTCGGTCATATAACTTATCCCTTTCTCATGGAAATTAGCAGTTCTACCTGGCAACACATACAGCCAATTCAAAGTGACAAAATTCTATCTCATCCAGAAAAACTTGCTACACAAAAGTCTACGTTTATGCTTTCCACGATATTTTTTTGGTAGTAGTTCTGCACCCAGTTTCAACCTAACCCTTCACTTTTAATGAATACCCCCAAACACTAGTTTCATCTCGATGTTCTGTGAAAAATGGAGTCAACTCGTGTCCATTTTCTTTTTTATTTAAGTTCCAGTTTACGTTGTTTTATTTATGGCGTTGTGTGAATTACAGTTTACCTAAAATAATGTATATAAAATAATTGTTTCAATTCAATAGAATAGAATACTCTTTATTATGTACTCCCTATAAATTACAGAATAAACATATAAAGATTTTACAATGGGCAGTCTTATCGCTAAGAGTGATCTTTTACAGACAAGTCAAGACAAGACACTCCATCCATCGGCCAGGCCATCGGTTTTACGAGCAACGTGTCCCGCCCACTGCCACTTAATTTTAGCAACTCGAAGAACTATGTCGGTAACTTTGGTTCTTCTGCCTCATTTCCGATTCGATCGCACAGAGAAACTCCGAGCATAGCTCTTTCCATCGCCCTTTGTGTGACTTTGAGCCTTCGTTTGAGGCCCATTATGAGCGTTCACCATTCAGTTACTGTCCAATACAATACCTCTTGGTAAGTATCAATGGTGCCTGACTGATGGTCAGGCTTTCTAGTTTCTGACGACCCGAAACGCCTATCTATAAGCGACAGCCAGGACCAACGGCTTAACGTGCTTTCAGAGACATACAAAAGTCTCGGTATAGTTGACTAAAAAAAACTAGTTAGCCCGTCAGTCAGATTTCCAAAAAAATACTAGACACGTATTTTTTCTTTTGACACACGAGTCACACGAGTTTTCAACGACACAGCGCGTTGAAAACTCGTGTGACGTCTCTGCACGC
Organism: Sesamia inferens; assembly: GCA_037179545.1. Lineage (NCBI taxonomy): Eukaryota > Metazoa > Arthropoda > Insecta > Lepidoptera > Noctuidae > Sesamia > Sesamia inferens. The sequence goes on along the minus strand of CM073935.1, from coordinate 4,156,354 downwards.
TACACTTTTTAGCGCGCAGTGACGTCACCAGCCACCACTCCTGATCTTTGATGCCTTTTGTATTTGTCAACTTTTATTGATTTGATAAAACAAAATATACGTATCCAATATTTTTCTATAATCTGAATGGCGGACTAAATAGAATCATTTTTTTTTTTACACAGGAAACATCCATATTATTACATCTGTCATTTTTAATATCGATCACACTTTCGCCATCAAAACAAAACTATAATGGATGAAGCCAGATCCTACGTACACACACGTGCGCGTACATAGATTTGTAATGTCACCACATTTTTTTTCCCACAATCAGTATTACAAATGTAATAAAAAACGGTGTTCTAAACACACTAATGAAAATTCAATATATATATTGTGATTATAACATAATATTCTAATTGGGGTGTTTGGAGGTGTGCGTTAATACCGGAACATGTTGTGTAAGCCAGTGGGTTACAAATCTTGACTACCTTCATAATATATAATAGCTTTGGCTTGAAACTAAATACTAACACTTTAAATAGTTAGAGTGTTTCTCGGTAATAACATCGGTTGCCGGCAGAAGTTACCACCCACCAGACAAAGTGTTGCCACCAAGCGATTCGTCATATTCCGGCATGATGTCTGATGAAGCCGTCCAGAGGACGAGTCTAACTAAGCACTTGTATTGCGATGTGTGCCGGGTACGATGCGCCAAATGTTGTGTCGGGAGTTTGGGCCGTGGAGAGTCTCCAGATCAATCTCCCTCTTGCGCAGCATTGTTCGTAGTGTTGCTTGGTTTAACATTGCAACATCTCGCTCATCTGCCCCCTTTCTTCCTATTCACTCAGTTTTTTTGAGTGAATAAGCTCTTAATAAACTAGAGCACTTTACCTTCAACGATTGCATCACTGCTTACCTCAGGCAGGCTTGCAGAGTCTCTAGTTTATAATTATATAAAAAAAAATATCTACTCAAGAAAACTGGTAAACTAAATATACTGACGACTGAGGGAAACTCACCAGTAATAACTAATACGCTGAAAAACTCTCTAATTAATAATAATAAAACATTAGTACTCAAAAACCATTAGCGTATATTATGTTGTAGAGTATGTTTCTCTAGACGTACCAATTAACTACACCTAAGATCTCTGTATACCCCAGAGCATACAGCCGTTAAGATGCGGCTTGTAGAGATGACGTGTTTGCAAAATAAACGTCTCGTGTCTCTCCCGTTGTTCTAAGTCCCCCTCTGTTGACTTTGCGTAAATATTAACAGACTAACGTATCACGTAGATGGGTGGTTAAAGAAAGTCTATGGAAATGATGTCAAAGACAGTCTAGACTACAGACTAGCTGGAACCTGCGTCGGCATTTGGAAATAAATATCAATCTATACTTCGCGGTGTTTCCGTCTGACTACAATTTAATAATAATAATATCTTTATTTCAGACATAGGTCCATACATTTTAAACAAAAAATAAAACATAAAACGTTAGTAGGGAGTAATTTAAGTGTCTACAAGGCTAGAGTGAATAGGCTCTTAATAAAACAGTACGCTTTACCATCAGCGATTTCATCACTGCTTATTATCAGACGAGATTGATTAATTTGGAATAACAGTATAGTATTGATTGGAACGAAAATGGCGTCGATACCCTTGTTTAGTTACTTGGCGCTTCATGTAACTTGACTTAATTAAGCCGCCTGATTTTTAGTCACGTCGCATCTAAACTGTCCATGGAATATCTTAATTTGACAGGACTGGGTTAACGTTTTTATCTACTGTCCTTCTCTTTATAAAATAGAAAGATAAAGATACACTTGAACTTCAATTTTGTTTGATTTGTGAATAAGACAATGCCACCATCACCGAGTTCATCTTGTTTTAAAATATGTATTAAATGGCGTGTTTTTTAAATATTCTGGGTGCCATGCTTTTTTAGTATTTAGGTATATTATCCGTGTGTATCCAAAATAACATAATTTTCTTTCTTTCTTTCTTTAAGACCTCACAAAAGAACATTAAATCTATACTAATATTTACAGCTGAAGAGTTTGTTTGTTTGAACTCGCTAACCTCAGGAACTACTGGTCCGATTTGAAAAATATTTTTGCGTTGGATAGCCCATTAATCCAAGAAGGCTTTAGGCTATATAACACCACGCTGTGACCAATAGGAGCGGAACATAACTAACTCGATTTATGCGAAATTCAAACGCGTGGCCAGTATTTCTAAGTAAATTATCTATGTACAAAATTTCAATAGATACAATGAAAAAGCACAAGGTTATAAGCTCGATATTCTACTTGGTTGTCCCAACAAATATACGGTCAAGCCTCCGCTCGGGCGGGCTAGCGCGGTGCGTTGACCTCTGGCGTCAGCTGTGAAGCGCGCGCAATTTTTCGTAACGGCTCTGTAACCACTATGCAACAATTTCTAAATTTATTTGGGTAAAAATATAACACGGTGTAAAAATGATTGGTATCGATTTAGTTGCTTATTCTGAAAAAACTATATTCAAGTTTCGCATTAAACAAAAAATAACGTTGTATAACTAGCGAACCCGGGAGACGTAGACTTCCCGGAGAAGCAGCGCCACCTATCGGGTCAAATTGTATTTAAAGTCATCTGGCAACCCATTCTCTACATAGGAACTTATTTATTCGTCTGACTTCAATACTCATTCATTCATTCGTCTGACTACAATTTAAGTATCTTCAAGCCTAGATTTAATAGGTTCTTAATAAACTAGCGTCTTTTACCATCAACGATTGCATCACTGCTTACCATCAGGCGGGATTAAGGTCAAGCACATGTTTATAATATGTTAAAAAGAATTGAAATATACACACAAAGCATTCGTTTAGGAGGACTAAAGAAGTACATGTACACAAGAATTATGTATCTGCATTGAATATAACCTAACCTAACAATATTTTTGTAGCATCTCTATATCCACGAAAAACAGATTATCTTTATTAACTCTACATATGTACTGTTCAGTTTTTTTTGGATAGTCTCACTACATATATCGTGAACTACAAGTCCCGTCTGGGCGCCCTAGTCACCGCAAGACATACACATAATATGTCCTTGCCTCCTTCCCCAAGGCCACGCATACTATCAAAACAAAATTCAACGAGAGGTACCAATAATTAATGTTAGGACATCATCACGGGGTGATGATGCCTGGGCCAGGCCTGTCGGTTAGTTAAAAGAGAAACTTTGGATCAGAGAGATCATCTGATGATTTTCCATCCACAACAAAAAAATAAAGGCACGAAGAAGCACTGGGGGTGGTGACGTACTCAACAAGTCTACTGCGCGTATCTAAAACCTCGAGAAGGCATAGGTTTGTGAACTGACAAAGAAACAAAGCCAACCCTCGTAAAGCCTAAGCCTGTCAGTCGATAAGTCCTTGACTCACAGTACTAACGCGTATTGTATCTATATATATTTCTTCGTACATCAATGTGAAAAAACAACCGGTCAAGTACGAGTCGGACTTGTGCAAAGGATTGTAAAATAATATAATTTATTTCGGACCGTAACCATATTCGGTTAGTACTACAAAAAATCTTAAGCTAATGTTAGTAGAAATCAAAATTAAAACAATATATATTTAATTGCGAGCTCAGCATGACATTCCATACTGTCTAACTAGGACCCGCATGAATATCTGCATCAATTTAGAGTCCATCTTATTACTTCAAAATGCTGTTAGTTCATCCCCGCACTCTACGTAGCAAGGAGGCGGTTCTATTGCGTCTAATGGCATGAAAGCCATCAACACGAGCTTTTCGCAAACATACCAGATGCACTACAGAAACGGGGCAACCCCAGCAGCATCCTGAAACCGTTATTGTATTGGACTCGCAAGGCACCAAGCGATCTCTGTGTATTTTCTTATATGTTTGGCAGTACGCTTTCAAAAGTGAGATTATGTACCATCAGCTATATGTCGGAGATGATTGTCGATTAGAACTGTGGGTAGTCAACAGAATTTATTATTTACTCCGTATTTTTTTATCCCAATAAAATAGGAACTCCAAGCCCTGACTATGATACTATCCTCCTTCTGAATCTACATGAGAAGCCCTGGAGATAATATACCTTGGCTTACCACTCCTGCTTCTGTCTTCTACATAAAATAAAATTTCATTCCCTTTTAGCGGCAATAGAAACCCATCTATGAAAATTGCTCACGAAATCAATCAAATCTCAAATCTATCACATTTCATGTGCTTGCAGCCTAATAACAAATAGACAGACCGTCTTAATAATAGGATACCGTTTCTTTGGGTACGAAACTCTAAAAAGGATTCCCTAGAAGATCCCTTTGTCGTCTGTACAAAAGTTTCTCTGATAGCGTTGCAATTAATTGTAAATATTTACTAACCTCTCTTCTTGGGCTTTATTAAAATAGTTTACTGACGGCTCTCGGTGACCGTGTCTTGTGTCTCCCTAATATAGGCATGACTTTCGCGATCCACGAATAGCGAATGTGGGTGTCCTAAGGGCGAATTTTACTGATAAACGAAACTTCTTCATTCGGAATAAGATTAACATCTCATAAAGGCGTTCCAAACTCCATTCACAACAAGATTAGAAACTTAAATAAACATTTTGACAGTCCATCCAATGATTTTGAGTTTTATTGCGTTGGTGTTCATTACAAAATGGTAGCTAGAGTATAAAGCATCGTAACACCTGTTTTCTTCTAATGTCATCCTTATGACTGCCAAATAGAAAACAAAATCGCTTGAACGGACAACAAAAACGGGTTGTTGAAGTCTTATCATTGTTGAAGACAGCGGCGCAGATTTTCTAGTTCACAAACTAAATTTTAGTTGAATACATCCAATTGGGTTGTATACTAAAAAATAATTTAATGTCCATCAGATAGATTTATAAAAAATATTGAACACTTATTTTTTATTTTTTCTTTTATTCAAATACTTAGGAAAATATATTTATTTGAAATGTCGCATGACGTCACACCGTGTTACAATACGCTATATCGCTATATCGCTATATCAACTTTATTACGCTATATCTCAGTAGTTCTTGGTAATTTCGACAAAAAAAAACAGGTCTTAATTTTTTTATTATCTATAAGACGGACTAATTATTTTTTTTTTATTATCATACCTATTTCATGCCTCGGAAAGCACTTTAAGCTATTGGTTCCGGTTGCCATACGAACATCTAGTGGCAGTCATTACGGTTTGTTGGTGCCCTCAAAAGTCCAACAAATGGTCTAACTGCAATGCTTCGATATCACCTTCGGGTTGTGGAGGTCAGACGGCAGTCACTTCACGGAAAATGTCGAAGTTTCGCCAAAATCAGCAATTACACTGGTAAAGCGGACCCCAGACTCCAAAGCTTCGGATGCGACTGGGATATCCTTTATTTGACTTATTCTTATCATCAATCACGTACTTAGATGTTCATTGCGGCCACGCACAAACACCAATTCAAAGTTGACATGCAAAAAAAGTACGCGACTATGCTAAATTGAAACTACGTCTACGTTACGTTTTTTAAGTTTTACCATATATAAGCACAGAGATCAAAATCTCTGTGCACGCCCCTGCGACCAGACCAGTGTTCATATTCATGCATACAAATATTTGCACTGCCACGGAGGCTGTCAGTATAATAGTAAGACAGCCAATTACAAGTCTTCACGTCCACAATATAATAGATAATAACAATAATTCATTTATTTCAGATAAACTCCATATTTGTTAGTACAATTTTGAGCTTATAAACTAGTGAGTGTTATTAATGCATAAAATATCACAAAGATATTTATCAATAAGTGGCGAGTCGAGTGGAGTCCCCATTGTTGGTGGAAAATCGCTATAAGACTTCGTGCAGTCTTATCCAGCGAGCCAGCATCGCAGAGTTCCATCGGTCCACCAGCGCGCGCTGTATGGTATTTAAGTATGATGTTATGTTATTAAAATTTACAAACCATCACACCCTTTCGTCATTTAAAAATTAGCATAACTGTCTCCAGAATCAGTTTAAAGGAATTTCCAATATGTTCCGATTAGTAAGTTGAGTATAACCATCCGTTGTGGAGTTAAGCCGTTACATTTCAAAGGGAAACTCCTTGTTGCACTGTAAAAGCAATATGTCTGACCCAAAGTTTCGGTTTCAACCAATGATGTTGAACTTTCCCGAACTATTAACTTGGACCGAGCCCAGTGGGCCACACTGTGAATATTGAGTTGAAGAAATTATTGGATCTGCTGCAAGTACTGTGAGCCTGGTACGACCGCGCAGGGCTTTTAAGGCTCTCCTCAACCAGGGTCTTATAAAAAAAAAAACAGGGTCTTATCAGTAATTTCATACATTATAAAAAGGTGCTTGACCACGATCCCGCCTTTTTGAAGTGAAACTTCTTTACGCACGCTTGACTTGGGGAGTAAGCTGGCGAACGCGTGACGTAAGCGTTACGAAAAGTGATCGGGCAAGGCGAACGGAAGTTAAGTGGGGGATATAAGCACAGAGGCGCCCGGGGCGCTAGCTTGGTACTACAAGGTCTACAACGAGTTTTTTTTTTTTTTTTTTAAATAGAAGATCTATGCAAAAATATTAATTTACCAATGAAACCATGAAATAAATTTTAATATTTATAGAAAATTAATATATGTATATGTGTATACATGTCTATATTGTACACACACACACATATATATATATATACATACAGATGGAGCGAAAGAAGTTTCATTTCAGTCGTGTGGTCATAAGCACACTCGTTTTTTTTTTAATATATAAATTATAAATTAGCGCTTGACCGCAATCCCGCCTGATGGTAAGCAGTGACGTAATCGTTGATGGTAAAGCGCACTAGTTAAAATGTGAATGAATAGAAAGGAAAACGGCAGTTGAGGGAGGTGATGCAATGTTAAACCTAATAATATGACCAACGATGCTGTGCCAGAGGGACTGATCTAGATCCTGCGAACACCAGGGATCACCATCAGGTCCTCTCGTCCGGTCTTCAGCCGGCACGATGGGGCCACCCTGGGATTTTTCGCAGTTGGCGGGGCAACCTTTAGTGTGTGACTGGCACACTACTTGGGCCCCCAACTACCTGCGGTCGGCCAGCGGAGCACCGTGTCTCGGATCTCGCCACCCTCCACGACTAAACTCCTGGCACAACGACATTTGGCGCATCGTGCCCACATGCAACACAACTGATCAGACCCGTCCTCGAACCGCTTGGCAGCAAGACTTTGTGTGGTAGGTGGTAACTTATGCCGGCGGCCGATGGCAAAGAGTGGTGCAATCGTCAATGGTAAAGCGCACTAGTTTATTAAGAGCCTATTCACTCTAACCTCAAAGACACTTAAATTGTAGTCTGACGGAAATATCGCAGGCAAATTGTTCCAGTCCATCGATGTATGCCGTAAAAGATGCAGCGAAACGCTTCGTCCTGATCGTTGTGGTGTCAACAACGTAATGCTCACCGTGCAACGTCCAATGATGGAACGGAGACGGCGGAATTAAGTCATGCAATTCCAGTACATATTTTCCAAAATGCTTCTATAGAATACCCGTTTTGGGATACTTTTTCCCGATTCCTCGCCACACATCTGCATTTTTATCGTCAGATATTTCCAACATGTGCGAGCAGTTTACAATACCGCCCGCAAGTGTTATAGGATCGTGTTCATCCTACTACAAAATATTCTAAGAACTCACATCGGAATTTCGCAGAACGGCGGAAAGCATGCGTGCAGCTTCTGTTGCATCATTACTTGACTTATTTCCTTTAAAATTCTCGTACGGCACATAATATGAAAACACCAGCCGCTCAAGTATGAGTGCGCGGGCTCAATTCCAGGTCAGGCAAGTACCAATGTAACTTTTCTAAAGTTATATGTACTTTCTAAGTATATCTTGGACAACAATGACTGAAGGTGAAGGAAAACATCTTGAGGAAACCTGGACTTTAAGTCTAAAATCGCCAACCCGCATTGAGCAAGCGTGGTGATTACGCTCAATCCTTCTCTGAATGGGAGGAGACTTGTGCCCAGCAGTGGGACGATAAAAAGGTTGATAATGAAAGACACGGTTGGCGCAGTGGTTCGATTCCCGCATGAAACAATAATTATTTGTATGGCCTACAGGTAGTTGTTCCGGGTCTGCCTATTTGTGTCATCATCATCATCATCTCAGCGTTAATCCCAGTCGCATCCGCAGCTTTTCAGATTTGGAGTCTAGGGTCCGCTTTACCAGTCTAATTGCTGATTTTGGCTAAACTTCGATATTTTCCGTGAATCGACTGCCGTCTGACCTCCACAACCCGAAGGAGATATCTAAGCACTACAGTTAGACCAATTGTTAGACTTTTGAGGGTTCCAACAACCCGTAACGACTGCCACTAGATGTTCGTATGGCAACCGAGACCAACGGCTTAACGTGCTTTCCGAGGCACGACCAGACCAGTGCGAATGTTCATATTCATGCATACAAATATTTGCACTGTGCGGGAGGCTGTCTTAGTGTCCTAGAGGTCTGCCGATTTGTGTATGTGAGTTGTTTGTTACAGGAGAAATTGCTAGTGTATGGCAACGTTTTAAAAAGAAATGTGGCGATAAGATTAGTTCCTGTCATCTTTAATTGACTATTACTGGTCCATTAACGATACGGCTATCTAGTACATCTATAACAAGCTTATAGATATGCAGATACATTATATTATAGTCTTTGAATCTGCCATAATTTTCGTACATTCAATTAAGCGGCCACAGGTAGTTATACTCCCAGTTAGATGGCCAGGTGTTGCCACACGGAATATTGCTGCATAAAGTCTTTACGCCGAAACCCATACCATTGTTTAATTATTACTCACATATTTCCTGGAGCACAGAAACGCTTATAGCTTATCACATACACATATATGTTCAGTGGTTATTGCAAATTAAAATGGCAGGACATAAAGCAACCTTGTGATAATCGACGCGACTTACGAATTGTAGGTCTTAGGTTCTAACCTAGATAAGCGTTTTCATCATCATCATCATCATCATTAATGATCAGCCACAGTCCACTGCTGAATATAGGCCTCTCCTATCCTCCGTATCATTCCGGCAACTCCAGCTAGGTGCATCACTTTGTGTATGTGAATTAATTCAACGCCATTACTAGTCTGCGATTGGATTAAACTTCAATCATTACCCGACTGCGCGCCGCAAAGGCAGGTAATATGTTCATCAGTCTATGTATGTATGTCTGTTCGTTCCTTTTAAGCACTATATACTCTTAACGCCTGGACCAATTTTTATGATTCATACATCATGTGTACAATACACAATTGTTTTCTTTCTAGAGTCCTTTTGTATAATACATAATAATATTATAATCCATACTTTCATACTAATATTATAAATGTGAAAGTGTGTTTGTTTGTTTGTTTGTCCTTCCTTCACGCCGTAGCTAAGCAATCAATCGACTTGATTTTTGCCATATAGTTAGCTGAAAAATGGAGAGTAACATAGGCTACTTTTGGTCCTAAAAAAACATCAAGTTCCCAAGGGAGATTACTGGAATATTTGTATGTGTACACCAAATATCCTAATATTATAAATCGGAAAGTGAGTCTGTTTGTTTGTTTGTTCCGGTTTCACGCCGTAACTACTAAGCCGATTGTTTTGAAATTTTGCAGACGTAAAATTAGAAGTCCGGATTAAATAATAGGGTACTTTTTTATCCCGGAAAAAAATTATATTCACGAGGGAAATCTAAAAGCGCGATATAACCGATCTCCACGCGAGCGAAGCCGCGGGCGGAAAGCTAGTAATATTATAAATGCGAAAGTGTCTCTGTCTGTCTGTCTGTCTGTCCGGCTTTCACGCCAAAACTACTGAACCGTTTGTAATGAAATTTGGTAAACAGATAGTCTAAAGCCTGACAAAGGACATAGGCTATATAACATCCCGCTATGACAAATAGGAGCAGAGCAGTAACAAAAAATGTTGCGAAAACGTGAGCTAAGGCGGACGTACTACATATTGCTCCCATTATTTTAACAGGCGCTTATTTTATATTAACTGAGCTCTTTTTAATTTACGGGAATCACCGCCCGCTGTAAACTGTGGCCCATGCGGATGGAGTCGCGGGCGATAGCTAGTAAACATATGAAATCATTTATTTTTAAGCAAACAAAAATGATTGTTATATATTTAAATAAATAACAATAATTTTAAATAAATTATTAATTATTATTATTTATTCAAGGATAAGAATATTTATTTGCTTTAACTTTGATTGGGGCCAGTCAAAGTATGGTGGATCACAGACCAAGGTCGAACGTCATGTCGTAGGAACATGGTAGACTGAATATATTTTAAGTAGTAATGTAACGGCCAGGAAAATAACTAATAACTACTAAAACTGTATAACAACCTATACCTACTGTTGTAATAAAAAGTCAAAGTTACGTTATTGAAATCAGACTCCAAGCCATTTTACACGTGCATTCGGTGGATTTGTAACACGCAAAGATCGCAACGCTTTGATCTCCAGTATTAAAACGCAATCGGGATAGTGACGGGCTACCGATGTTTTGTACCGCTTTGGGAATGTTTGATGAGACGAACAGGTTTTCATGACATTGGATTGACACACCTTTGCAGTAGTGCCTTGACCCGATATGTATCAGTACTCATGACACCGTGAGCACGTAGCGCGGTAGGATTTTTTTGTTTTTGTGTATTGTGACTTTTCGTAATGAAATATAGAAAGGCGGACTTAATCATCATCATCATTATCAACCTTTTTATTGTCGCACTGCTGGGCACAGGTCTCCTCTCATACAGAGAAGGATAGAGCGTAATCACCACGCTTGCTCAATGCGGGTTGGCGATTTCAGACTTAAAGTCCAGGTTTCCTTAGGATGTTTTCCTTCACCTTCAGTCATTGGTATCCAAGATATACTTAAAAAGTACATATAACTTTAGAAAAGTTACATTGGTACTTGCCTGACCTGGAATCGAACCCGCGCACTCATACTTGAGAGGCTGGTGTTTTAACCACTAGGCCACGACGGACTTAATGCCTTAGGCATTTAATATTGTCGTGTTTTAAATCAACAATAAAAAGACTTTCATGACTTTGCTGTCCATTCACAATACAGAAGAAATTCCTTAATGAAGGTTATATTTCAAAAATTTCAAGTAGGAAAGATGACATAAAAGAAATTCCTTAATAAGGCTGATGTTTCTGATTAGGAGAGAGATTTTATTCGGAATCTTTTTTTTTTTTTTTTTTCAACAAACAATTACTCATTTTCAAATAATAAAAAGCTAAATCTTTGAATAGATGAACTGATATCGTAATTGCCTTTGTTAGTTAAACTCGGGCGATGTCAGTGGGTAGTAAGTGCCGCAGTTTTAGCAGTTAGATGCATTAGTTTGTTCTCAATTACGATGTCTTTCGGGAAATATGTATGTTGAATTGTGATCGTTTTTTTTACTAAACAGCTGGGATATCTTGTTATTTAAATTCCTTGGTACCAGCATATCGATGGGAATAATTTTGATGCATAATCCATTGCTACATATGTTCGAAAAATGTGTCTGCTCAACAACGAAAATAACGCAGTGAATGTTGTAGAAGCGTCAAAATTAAAGCCATTTCTATGTACTGATAGTTTGTTACGCATTTACTCTGCTGGACTCGTCACTTCACCTTACTTCCCTGCTTTTTCTTTCTGCCTTGTTTGTTTTGGTTTGGCTTAAAAGTGTCCCATGTAGTGTGAAGCATTCTCAACAACTGAGCTATTAAATGCAAAAGTATTTGTTTATATGTGATTTCAGATATTAGTGCACAAACAGAAACTCTATTCAGATTTATTTTATACTACCTGTCCGCCCACGGCTCCGCCCGCGTGGAGTTCGGTTATATCGAGAATTTTAGATTTCCTTCGGGAATGTCAAATTTTCCGGGATAAAAAGTACCCTATTATTTAATCCGGACTTCTAACTTTACGTCTGTAAAATTTAAAAGTAATCAGTTCAATAGTTACGGCGTGAAAAAATAAACAAACAAACTCACTTTTTCATTTATAATATTAGTAAGGATTAGTTGGCTCATACCCACTTCATGGGCGGTAAACATAATTTACTTGTGCTGAAATCCGACCACAAAAAGTCTTTTCAGTTTTTCTAGTTGTGATGGATGGGGTATATCAATCACAAGTAAGATAGTTTTCTATCGGTAAAAGAAATTTTCAAAATCGGTTATGTAGATTGAGAGATTACCCCCTTTTTTCGAAGGTGGAATAATCCTCATGGACTGTTCTCCGCTCTGGGACGCGAAGGGGTGTACCAGACTCTTATCGGCTAAAAAGCCACCTAAGCATTCGTCATCTGCCTTTCCGGGGTACCGGGTCCTCCCAATTCTACGGTACCCCCTGAGGCCTGACCCGTCGTCGCGAGTTCGACGGGTCTCCTCACGCGCTAGCAGCCCTCAGCGGCTCCTCTCCGCTTACAACGTCAACTCGGCCATGTGACGGACGTTGAACTCTCCGGGTCATTTGCCCGTCGGCCATTAACATGGAGGCAGCAGGTCGCTCCCGACCTACTGAGTTTGTGAGTTTGTAGGGAGTAATCGGAGAGATTATCTCATCTTAACCTGTTTATAATATTTATATTATTTGCTGGTGCCAACAACTCCTTCCGCTCAATTTCTGTTATTATGATCGCGAATATGAAGTTGTGTATCATATTTCGAGGGTAAATTGAACCGTTTACGTAGAACAGATAACGGAAGCCCTCGAAGAAGATAAATATAAATATATACGGACAAATCACATAGATTGAGCTAGCCCCAAAGTAAGTTCGAGACTTGTGTTATGGGATACTAACTCAACGATATTATATTTATAATAGATACATATATAGATAAACTTTCTTATAAGGCCCATTGTTAGCGGACGTCTTAGTTTTATATGTCATTACTGGTAATACACACTGGTCGAAGACTTTTGTCTTGAGACACTGCGGTATTTCGGACGAGAAGATTCTACGTAGCTTCCCGAAAGTAGCCCAACAGAATTGGAATCGACGATTTACCTCTTTCTCGAAGTTGGATCTACCTAACTGGATAGTTTGTCCCAGGTATACGTAACTGTTAACAACTTCGAGAATACATTCTATTATATAAAATTCTCGTGTCGCGGTGTTTGTGGTTAAACTCCTCCGAAACGGCTTTCCCGATTCTCATGAAATTTTGTGGTATATTGGGTAGGTCTGAGAATCGGACAACATCTATTTCTTATCCCCCTAAATGTTAAGGGTAACCCACCCCGATTTTTTAAAATATGATGTATATCGCCCTTTACAGCACATTTAAATAAATAGTTTCGATGATATTACAAATTTAAAAATTGTGGGGCGTCGCATTTGCGGCGGTACCAGCCGATTGGGCGGCGGGCCGCTATGTTTTTTATACAACGTTAACAGTTTTTTTGTAATGTATTTAGTATGAGCATTGCACTCGTGCGAAGCCAGGCGGGTGGCTAGTATTTATATAGATTGATATTCATAATAAAAGATACCAATAATATTTTATGTATCAATTAGCTGCACTGCGCGGTTTCACCCGCGTAGGTTCCGATATGTGTTTTTTACATGCTATGCTCCTATTGGACGCCGCTTGATATTATATATAGCCTAAAGCCTTATAGGTAGGTATTGCACCTGTACACAGAGACGTGGAAGCTTCTTGTCATGCTCTGCGCACGCGCCTAGTAGGTACTATGATCAAAATCAAAGCATTTATTTCAAATAAACCAGTTACAGGCACTTTTGAATTGTCAGAAGGTCGGTCAGTCAGTAAGGTGAAGCTAGTCGCCCATTCCAAAGAGTAGGTACCTATGGAGAAGAACAGGCAAGAAACTCCATGGACACTCTTTTAAATTATCACGCTATTGATACAAATATTTGATTACATCATTCATTTTGAAATCAATCGTGTGAGAACGATGCAGAAATATATTGTACGTTGAGAGCGTCCATTATGAAAAAAAAACAACAATTCAGAAATTAAAATACGCAGTAGTAGCTAAGAGATGATCAGTCCCCTCTGACGGCGTCCGTTCACGAACATGACGTATGGATCAGCATTATTCAGCTCAACCATATTGAAGGGAACCTAATGACCCAACACACACGTCACCACCAGTGAGACATTTGAGTGAGCATGACATACTCTCAACAGCCATAGCACTATCAAGTCAATAAAAGACTAACCCAACAAATAGATGCTTTACAGCAAGTAGATCGTGCTCACACGTGTTCCATGATCTGTTGTGAACTATATTGTACGCACGGTAACCACACTGCAAAATATAACGCTGCGCAAAGTAAAGTTGTAGATACATAATCAGAATCACCGTATAATGTTCCCGCAGTTCGGACACGGTCCTCCTATCAGTATAAGCGTTATCGATCAACAATGTTTTTATTTTTTTTTATTTCTCACATCATCAAGACACTATGATTGTAACTACATAAAGGTGTGCACAGAAAATATATTAGTCCTTAAACATAATGGCCGATTAAGAGAAAATTACCACAATTCGAAATCGTTCAAAAGAGATACCGTGGCCCTCGGCGCACAGCCAAGTGAAGGACGGGTGGGTGGACGGTGGGTTCAAGTCAGTAAAAGTCTGACACACCCTTCCACTCCGCCCAGAGCGGGAGAGAGAATTTTATGAATTCCCATCTTAAAAAAAAGCCAAGTGACCATTACCTTTCAGAACCTTATATTCACATATATTTCAAAAAGCTTATATACTTTGAAGTACACTCTAGAAAATTACCTTTAGATCTGATTTCAGACTTGCTCCGAGTTTTCTAACTCGTACCTGGTGGTTGCTTTCCTCGAGATTTAAAGCAGGTACTATACTGACAAATTCATGTAGTACGATAGATAACATGACGTACATAAGTATGTTATCATATATCCTCAATCATAGCATTTAGCCACAACTGATGTTGGGTAATGTAATCAGTTGCCAGATTGCAATAATGTGAGATTAAACATGTCTCATGTTTGACGTATTGGTTGTGATTTGGGATTTTCTGTGACATTGTTCAGGTACTATCTGATCTACGCGTTTTAAAGGCCTACCTAAATGTTTATGAAACCAGAATGAGACACAATAAGTTCGTATTAACAAAAGAAGCTTATAATTTTTAGTTTTATGACAATCATCATCATCATCATCATCTCAGCGTTTATTCCAGTCGCATCCGAAGCTTTTTCAGCTTTCCGTGAAGCGACTGCCGTCTGACCTTCACAACCCGAAGGCGATATTTAAGCATTGCAGTTAGACCAATTGTTAGACTTTTGAGGGCTCCAACAACACGTAACGACTGCCACTAGACGTTCGTATGGCAACCGGGACCAACGGCTTAACGTGCTTTCCGAGGCACGACCAGACCAGTGCAAATGTTCATATACATGCAAACAAATATTTGCACAGTGCGGGGATCGAACCCGCGCCTCCTAGCGCGACGGCCGCGTTCGCTACCGCTACGCTACGGAGGCTGTCTTTTTTTTACTTTTATGACAATGTTAGTGGAAAAGTAAAATCATATGAATCTGGGTATATTGTTTATTTACCAACTAACATTTCGCTACTATACAGTAAGTTTCAAAGCCTACTTCTAATCACACAATATTCTATTATTAATCTGTCCAAAATAATTTCAACGGCCAAATAATAAATAGGCAAATAGCAATGACCTGCTAGACATGACTACAAAAAACCCTGGACAAAAGTATAATGCTTAATGTATGATGACGACGTATACAAGTACCATAACCAGGCCAACCATTGTCAAGGTTTGTTGCCTCGAGTAATGCAAATGTAATGTTATACTATGATTAATGATTTCACTTGTAACGTGGATCTCATGTTGGGCGGCAATAGGGCTTACTGGCGCCCAAACCGGGACTGTTAACAATTTATGCCCCAGTTCAACCCTTCATTTAATTACCAACTACTTTGAAAGTAAAGACTTTAATAACAATGGGGATGTGATTTAGAATATTAAATTAAGTTGGTATAAGTAAATTGCAATGATGACTTTGTAAAATAATAGGTAAATGAGTAATTAATTAATTCAAAATAGTGGCAATTTTAATTGTACATGTTAGCTATCAATACATTCAATTTAATTGGTATCGTTAACATGATAGCATAACAACAACAGTTAGTCCAAAATAAACAACAACTAGTCAAATATTTCTCATTTAAATATAACTAAATCGAAACTAATATCGTTTATGTTAATATTATTGGACATCGCTGTATGAAAATTAAGCCCACGCTGTGCAGGAATAAAATAGGGTAGAATTGACAAACTAAGGTCTTTATTTAAGGTTTTTAGTAGTTTATCTTTAGCTATATACAACATGTAAATTAATTAACACACCTCCTGAAAATAGTTCAGGATCGTTTACTGAATTGGTTTACATCATTTTTAATATAGGTATTTTTATCCCAAAAAATAAAACTACGGAAATTATTGTCATATTAACTCTGTTATTTGTACAGACTTTTAAAATCGTAGTTTGATTTGTCTTCATACAATTTTAATCATTTAATACAAAAAAAGTCGTGGTGGCCTAGTAAGCCGTGGTGGCCTAGTGGTTAAAACACTAGCCTCTCAAGTATGAGTGCGCCGGTTCGATTCCAGGTCCGGCAAGAACCAATGTAACTTTTCTAAAGCTATATAAACTTTCTAAGCATAGCTGCTCAGACCCGAAGAAGAATGTAAATTGAGAGATTACCCCCTTTTTTTCCGAAGGTGGAAAAATCCTCATGGACTATCCTCCTCTCTGGGACGCGAAGGGGTGTGGCGGACTCTTACCGGCTAAAAAACCACCTAAGCATTCGTCATCTGCCTTTCCGGGGTACCGGATCCTCCCAATTTTACAGTACCCCCGGCAGGCCTTGACTTGTCTCTTCTCGCGCGAGCAGCCCTCAGCGGCTCCTCTCCGCTCACAACGTCAACTCGGCCATGTGACGGACGTTGAAATCCCCGGGTCATTTGGCCGTCGACCATTATCATGGAGGCAGTAGGTCGCTCCCGACTTCTGAGTTTGTGAGTTTGTAGGGAGTAATCGGAGAGATTATCTCATCTTAACCTGTTTATAATATTTATATTATTTGCTGGTGCCAACAACTCCTTCCGCTTAATTTCTGTTATTATGATCGCGATTATGAAGTTGTAGTTGTGTGTTGTAAGTGTATCATATTTCGAGGGTAAATTGTACCGTTTACGTAGAACAGATAACGGAAGCCCTCGAAGAAGATGAATAATATTTCCCTTATATATTATACTAGCGTCGTGTTGGAAGTCGTGGTGGCCTAGGGAAGTCGTGGTGGCCTAGGGAACTCGTGGTGGCCTAGGGAAGTCGTGGTGGCCTACGGAAGTCGTGGTGGCCTAGTGGTTAAAACACCAGCCTCTCAAATATGAGTGCGCGGGTTCGATTCCAGGTCAGGCAAGTACCAATGTAACTTTTCTATAGTTATATGTACTTTCTAAGTATATCTTAGACACCAATTACTGAAGGTGAAGGAAAACATCTTGAGGAAACCTGGACTTAAGTCTGGAATCGCCAACCCACACTGAGCAAGGGTGGTGATTACGCTCAATCCTTCTCTGTATGAGAAGAGACCTATGCCCAGCAGTGGAACGATAAAAGGGTTGATAATGGGAATGATGAATACAAAAGAATAAAAAAAAAACTTATTCCAAGAACGTTAAGGTCCTCGTTCTGCAAGAATTGGTATAACTAATTTAATAAATATCAATACATATTGTTATATTAAAAATTCAGTGTACGTATTATGATTCAACATAATATTCTAATTTGGGTGTTTGAAGGTATGCGTTCATTACATTACATGTTAAAGTTTTTAGCCATTTAATTATTTTGCACCATTCATTATTACCGTAAAAATATTTTTTAACACGTTCAACGCTACCTGCGTTGAACGCAAGACCGAAACAAATATTTTTGGAGCGTTTTCTCGTCTACACGTTGCGGCTAATTTACATCCCGCACCAGAGTATCCTGATATGCGTTACGGCTTGTATGAACAGCGATTTTGTTGACTTATTTTTACTCCCGCAGTTAAATTAAAAATTTACATAGAACTTGCATACGTTTAAGTCAGGTTTTCCTCGGTGGTAGGCCATAACATCGGCCGCCGGCAGAAGTTACCACCCACCAGACAAAGCCTTGCCGCCAAGCGATTTGTCGTGTTCCGGCTTGATGTCTGGTGAAGCCTTACGGAGGACGGGTCTGAGCAGTTGTGTTGCGATGTGTGCTGGCTATTAAAAAAAAAAGTTTACCACTCTGATATTTTATAAATTTCATTAAACTGGATATTGTGTTCAATTATTTATTTATTAGGGTATATCTTCTAGTGGTTAGTGGTACGTTTCTGTCTGGCATAATTTCAGAACTTCGCTTGGAAGAAGCCAGGAGTTTAGAGCATTCTATACATTAATAATTCCTGAGTTAGTATTCAATTTCGAAGTTATGCTATACGAAATTAAATGTTAGCTATTGAAGACGTTGTGATTTCGCTGAAGGCTATGCTGAAGTTTAGTTATGTCTAAGGTACGTTCATAATGGATAATTTGGACTTATCCGAAAGTTTAAACTTTGAAGGAAGCCTAACAAATTACACATTCATAAACTATACACCGGCCACGTACCGGAGGGCGCAGAGGAGGGCCGGTGGACCGGGATCTGATGAATGTCGCGGGAAGCCGATGGATGCGGGCAGAACAAGACTGGAACAATTTGCCAGCGGTGGTGTTTCTGTCGGACTTCAATTTGAGTGTCTTAAAGGCTAGAGTGAATAGGCTCTTAACAAACTAGCACGCTTTACTATCAACGATTGCATCACTGTTTACCATCAGGCGGGATTGCGGTCAAGCACTAGTTTATAAATAATAATTAAAAAAAATTAAGTACCTTTGAAGAAGGATAGCAAACGAACTCCACGAACACTCTTTTAAATCAAAATTGTAAGAATACAGAATATTGGTTATATCAGTCGTGTTAAAATAATGGACGTTAAAAGCTTCCGTAACGAAAAAAAAAACATTAATATAAGGCTAGGGACAGCAAAGATCCTCCTTCTCAAAGAACGACAGTAAAAAGATGACCAGTCTGCTGATAGAGCCCGATAACAAACATGACGCATGGATCACCATCCAGCTCAACCCTGAAGAGAGCTAATTGATCCAATACTCATACCAAAACTACTAATTACAACCAGACAATCTATAAGGTGTTTTTGTATCCCACAACCATCTGGTATGAATGATCCATATCAAATAATCAACTGCTTTAGGATTTATTAGATAATTATCATTTTCAAAAACACTCTAAAGTGAAATATGACAACGTTGCATTTTATTAGTTTTAATTAGGAATTTGGTTTGATGCTCGGTTTTACTAAACTTAGATAAAGGGAAACTTAGATACCTACACATATCTTTTACTTTCAAAAATAACATTATTAATAATCTTTATTACACAAAAATTGGTACAAAAAACTATAAAGTCCCTGACTCCTGTGCTAGGTGATATACCTGTGTTACAAGAGCCAGTGCCCTCTCCCAATAGGAGATTTTACAGAATCCTATGCAAAAAGATTTACAGAAATAAATGAATTTGGCAACAAGAGAAAGTAAATGAAAAGCGGTTAAAAGAAGCCTCTATTGAGTATTTGGGAGTGCGCACACACACGCATATCGTGTGTATGTGTGTGTGTGAGCGTACATATGTGTGCTTGGGTTTTCGTATGTGTGTGAATGTGCGCGCGTGTGAAATATATATTATTTGACCTATGAATCATGATACCGAAAAAATACAAACAATTTATAATCTAATGCAACTAATAACTAACAAACTACCTTCCTCCTAAGAATTTGAAACAGTCATGCCAATTGGCATTCGAACTTTGCCTCGGGAGGCAGTTTGTCTTGCATTTGTGCTTCATTCTCCTCTGCGGCTTCTGAATATCTACGGACTTGCCAGCTGAAATTAATTTGTTGTTTCTCAGACGGTACATAACGTACTGCTGATGTTTGTTGTTGGAAATGCGATATTCAATTTCGATGTATGCAAGTGAATTGTTTGAAACTATTGATTCTGGAGATGATTCGTTAGATGCTGTCCTAGTTTTAGATTTTGAAGTCTTAGAATAGAATAGAATACTCTTCATTATGTAGACCATATAGATTACAGAACAAATATAATGGTTTTACAAAGGTTGACACATTAGGCGATCTTGTCGCTAAGAGATAGAAGATAACCTTTGAATGTAATACTAAGGGGAAGGAAACAGAAATAGTGTAGCTAGTCTACAGTGTACTATTTACATAGAATATACAATAAATATGTTCGTTAAACTTATCATACTAGTTTAAACAAATTTATACATCTAATTAATAAACATCATACAAGAGCAAAATAAAAAAAATACCGTTTTGAAATTATTTTGTTATGACAGTAAACCGGTAAGACGTAACTATAATAATCTATGTTTAATTGGTAAAGTAAATGATTATTTTTAAAAAGCTACTGGCGAAGGACTTGGGATTTAGGCGTTGCTCCACAGCTGCATTAACTATGTTTGAAAATGTGGGTGGGATCCTCCAGTGCGATCAACTGCTACGCTATACATGAATCCGAAAAACAAGCTATATAACTCACGTTGCAATACTTCTCTGTGCATATCCTACGCAGCTGTAGACGGTATTAAGTAATATATAGTCAAAATGAAAGTAAGGTAAAAATGGTATGGTAGTAAGGTCAAAATGAAAACGAAAGAGGGCTTTCATTTTCATTTTGACCTTTCATTCCTTGAGACTTCGGTCACCTTGCAAACAATGAAAACTATAACTGACAGTAGGTAGTAGTAGTAGGTAGAAATCATAACGTAACATAATGTGATATGCACCCTCTGTGCATATCACATTATGTTACGTTATGATTTCTACCAGTTTATATACCAGAAGCCGCGTTAAAGATATTGTTCCAAAATAGACACACAATACTCTATTTCCAGGAATAACAATTGGACCCTATAATGAAAATAATGGGGATGTTTCCTTGGTAAAAAAATGATTCTATTTAGTACGTCATTCAGATTATAAAAAAGTATTGGATACGTATTTTTTTTTTTTTTTAATAATTATAAACTAGCGCTTGACCGCAATCCCGCCTGATGGTAAGCAGTGATGCGATCGTTGATGGTAAAGCGTGCTAGTTTATTAAGAACCTTTTCACTCAGATTGAGCGAATAGGAAGGTGATGCAATGTTAAACCCAACAACACGACCAACGATGCTGCGCCAAAGGGAGATTGATCTGAAGACCGTTCTCAACCAAACTCCCAACACAACAACATTTGGCGCATCGTACCCGGCACTCATCGCAACACAACTGCTCATACCCGTCCTCCGTACGGCTTCACCAGACATCATGCCGGCATCAGGAGATCAGGAGTGGTGGCTGGTGACGTCAGTGCTCGCTAAAAAGTGTAGCGTGCCACTGCACGTCACTACGTCACAAGAGTTTTTAAAGCACTGTGTCGTCTTCATTCTTTGTTACCTACGTGTCTAGTATTATTAGGAAATCTGACTGACGAACTAATTAGTTTTTTTTGGTCAACTACCCTATTTCCGAAGAAATTATACAAATCAAAGTTCGAAAACAATAGAACGGGCCATAATGAGTGCGTTTTATTCAATATTTATGAACGTAACAATCAGTGGTCGCCGTGAATCGTAGAGCACCGATGGTGCGCACGTCTCTCAAGATTATATCGATAGATTCTGTAATAACCCTGTATATTTTTTTTTTACTTTCCGTAAACCATTTTATCACCACTGCTCTCAAAACGGTGAAGCATAACATCATAAGGAAACCACCATGTCCCAGAACCAACTTAAAAACTCATCATCATCTAGCAACCCGCACTAGGCTCGTGGTAGATTTCAACCCATTCCTTCCCATATACAGGAGGCATTTGCCACAGCAGTGCAATAGGCTGATTTACGCCCTTTAAAATGTTTCGATAATATCACAGGATGAGATTTCTGTGTAGACTAGGGATTCAAGAAAGAATCAACAAAGGAGACAATCATCATCATCAAACCTTTTTTTATCATCCCACTGCAGGGCGCAGGCCTCCTCTCAAACAGAGAAGGGTTGAGCGTAATCACTACGCTTGCACAATGCGGGTTGGCGATTTCATACTTAAAGTCCAGGTTTCCTCAAGATGTTTTCCTTCACCTTGTAATCAGTCATTGTGTCCAAGATATACTTAGAAAGTACATATAACTTAGAAAAGTTACATTGGTACTTGCCTGACCTGGAATACTAGGCCACCACATCGTTACGGAGACAATAATTTTGGATATTATTAAAAGGAAGCCAAACCTCTGCAAAAAAAACTGTAGTGACAACTAAAAACAAGGATATTTTGTCAGCATGTAAAACTTAAATAATAACGAATAACGTTGTCATATAAAAGATATCCAATGTATTTCTTTGAACATCTGAAATAAAAACCCAAACACGAACCTAATCATTTTATTGCCCTTCTATCGCCGATTCAAAAGCATCGTAAATTAATTAAGCAAAATCGATAAAATCAGTGGCACATCACTAAAGAAGCCCTCCGTTAATCGTCTCCTTATAATTATAGGTTATCGTCGCATGATTTCACAGGCTTCCTCCACTTCTTTCTTTCAAGCCAGACGGCCGCTATAATTAGTTGCCCTCACCAAACTAAAACCAACCCTATCCTTGGCACACGAGAGTTCACTTTCCTGTTGAACTACTCCGAGTAGCATTCAATGACACTTTGGCAGGCTGAAGAACTATTCATACGACAGCGCCTGATTTTTCCCTGATATTTCGTGTGACATTTTATCTTGTTTTTTTTTTTCGTTCCATGCAAGGATTTTCCGGTTTATTCCTCTGTTAGTATGTATGCACTTGGTGGCTCGGTTTCTAATCGGTACATTTGAAAAGTCACATTCTATTTCAAAGAAAGCACTCGTGGATATGTATAAAGGTTGAATGGCTCAAACACTTAACATTTTTAACTGTTATGTTTTTACTTTTTTTAATATTGACGTAGATTACACGTTCATGTCATTTAATTTTCCGCTCTGAGAGAAAAGTGGTCGATGAAACTCAATCTAAAGATCAAAGGAGGATCTGTTAATGGAGGATTATTTCAATGCACTCTTATCCCTGTCTATTAGGTCAACCGTTTTTTGAGTGATTGTACTAGTCACAGAAATCTTAATAGTAAGACGATAGAAATGCTATCTTGTACTAGTATATAGTACCGGGCGACCGAGCTTTGCTCGGCATTTTTTTTTGTTTGGTACATCGCGTGTCTCTATATTTTCAAAACAAAAAATACATAACGAGCGAATTTTTTAAATAATATTTTTTGACTAATGTTTATCGATCATACCGACATAATAATAAAAAAATATTATGAACTGTTACTTTTTTAAAACTCAAAAACAAAATAAAAAAAAAATGTAATAAAAAGCATTAGACAACGCCATCAATATTTTTTTTAAAACTCCAAAAAAAAAGGGAAAAACACTATATCGCCAGGGATTTGAACCCGAAGTCTACGAGCTCCGAATCAGAGGCCGAAGCCCCTCAGCTATATGTATCATTAATGACAGCGGCGAAATTTAGCTTCTTATGAGAAGTTTAGCAAATGTTCAGTGCCTCAAAACATGGAAAAAAGACATTTTCTGAAAATTAAACCTAGCTAGCTCGACTTATCGTCCCCGAAGCCCCCTGCACACAAAATTTCATGAAAATCGTAGGAGCCGTTTCCGAGATTCCAATTATATATATATATACAAGAATTGCTCGTTTAAAGGTATAAGATACGGACAAATCACACAGATTGAGCTAGCCCCAAAGTAAGTTCGAGCTCAACGATACTATATTTATAACAGATACATATATAGATAAACATCTAAGACCCAGGCCAATCAGGAAAAGATCGTTTTCCATCATGACCTGGCCGGGGATCGGGATCGGATCGGACCCGGGGCCTCCACGTCGTAGGCAGGCGTGTTGACCGCTGCGCCACGGAAGCTGTCTGACTTTAATGTCTGTTAGATATAATAATAATAATAATAATAATAATAATAATTTATTTCCAAAAACTTAGTATCTACTAGTATACATGACATTTGGCAACAATTTCAATTAAAATATAGAGTTTAGCGTCTGTAGCCGAACTAGGCATAGCCTGTATTTCGGCTATCAGCACCATTCCCCTCGTGAATTATACCAAGAAAGTGCCAATCAAAAGGCATCTATATAAATAAATTAGTACTACAGAAATACTGAATAATAATATTGAAGAGTAAATTAGAGACTAATTTGCAAATAATAATAATAATAATAATGAAATGAATATATGATTTAAATTGATTGCAATAATACATAATTAATATGATTTAAATTGATTACATGCATGTGCGTGTGATTGCATGACTATATGAGGGTCTTATGTATATGATAATGTATATATGGATGTGTGTGCGCGCGTGTGTGTGTGTGTGTGTGTGCGTGTGTGTGTGTGTGTGTGTGTGTGTGTGTGTTTGTGTGAGTGTGTGTGTGTGTGCTCTTTGTTTTCTGAGCTCTTCTCTGAACAGCATTCTTAAAAAGGTAAGCATATTAGTTGTTCAGTCTCCTCGTAGTTTAAACTCTGTAAGTATTGACATAAGTTAATTTTGCACTGCTTTATAGTTAAGGGGTGTATATTTATTAATTTGTTAAGCTTATTATAAAGGTAAGGGCCTAGAAAACGCGTAAATCTCTTACCAAAGGTTGTCTTAAAAGTATTTAAATAGTCACATACATGATGTTTGCGCCGTTTCTGTAGTAACATTGGGTTGTAGGGCTGTTTTTTATGTTCAAGTAGGACAATTTTAAGAATGAACAATTGTCTTACAGTCAAAACCCCGCACAACTGGAACAGTGTGTAAGTAGAAAAGCGCATTGGTTTGAACGTGCTAACCTTTAGTATAGCTCGCTGGGCGACCTCAACTGACTTCAAGGTGGATTTGCAGATACCTCCCCAGGAGGAGATACAGTAGGTGAGGAGTGACTGACAAAGGGCCTGATATATTCGCTTCAGCAGTTCAAGGTCTGCGACATGACGTAAATTTTTAAATACATATATTAATTTTCGCACTCTATTGCAAAGAAGTTTGACATGTTCCTTAAAGTTTAGATTATTGTCTAACGTGATACCAAGGTACTTAAGAGTCTGGACGCGTTCCAAAGGTGGACATGAGCAACTTCCCACAGAATCGCACTCATGAGAAACAATTCTGAGGTCATCGCGAATACCCATCGCCTGTCTAATGCTGAAACAAATATACTTGGTTTTGTCCACGTTCAGAGTAAGTATGTTATTCTGCAGCCATCGCTTAGTCATATCAAAGCCATTCTGTGCGATAGTAAAAACCTCCTCCCAACTATCACCCGCAAACACCAGAGCGGTGTCATCCGCGTAAGAGATAATATTACCTTTGGTGAGTTTAAGAGAGGTAAGCGCATTTATATACACAAGAAAAAGGGTGGGACCTAGTATACTGCCCTGTGGGACACCATGTGTAATTGGAAGGCAAGTGCTTTTGTATTTGTCCACTCGTACACACTGGGTTCGCCCAGAAAGGTAACTTTTGAAAAGTTCAAGCTGGGTTCCTCTGACGCCCAATGCTTCTAACTTTTTGAGTAAGAGAGAGATAGAAATCGTATCAAATGCCTTTGCCAGGTCAAGAAAAATAGAAAGACATTTTTTCCCTTTATCCAAGTTGGAACTAAGAAAATCGACTAATTTATTTACTGCCTGTTCTGTAGATTTTCCGTGCCTAAACCCGAATTGGTTCTCCGAAAGCAGACTATATTTTTCAAGATATTTTATTAGACGGTTGTTTATAATCTTCTCCAGAATTTTAGAAATTGCAGGTAGTATAGATATGGGTCTGTAGTTATTAATGAGACCCTTGTCACCATTCTTATAGATCGGGCAGACTTCTGATCGTTTTAGGGAACAAGGAAACACTCCAGTTTTTAAACAATCATTGAAGATTTTTGTCAGGGGATGTACAAGGCAGTTTTTATGTTGTTTCAGGAATCTACTACTGATATTATCACAACCCGGTGCGCTATCCGTCTTCAAGCCCATTATAAGATGTCCAATCTCGTCGTGGTTTGTGTCAGTTAAGACGAAAGAATTGGGGACATTTATTGCTTCGTCTTGAGCAGTACTTAATAAAGGCACGGAATTACTATTTTGTTGACTCGTTTTATCAGCCAGTGACCTACCCACATTTACGAAATAATTATTTGCTACAAGAAGTGATTGATCTGGAGAAGATGATAGACTTAGGAGCTCTTTATGGTGTTGTTTTGTTTTTGCTGTGTGTGTGATGTTTTTGATGACGTTCCATAACTTTTTATTGTCATTCTGGGCGTCAAGGATTTGGTTTTTTTCATGTGCTCTTTTTAACCTTCGTAATAAAGAATTGCAGAAATTTCTATAGCGTTTGTAGGTAATCTTTAAGACTTCATTATCCGGATCGCTGTTCGCCTTTTTGTGTAATTGGTCTCTATTTTTCATGCAACGTAATAGTCCTGGAGTTATCCAGGGCTTAATGATTTTTTGGCGTCTAGAGAGTGTTATGAGTTTTGTGTTCTTTTCTATTAATTTTTGCAAGCATTGCGTTAGGTAATTTAGACTGGTATTAGGGTTTTCTGTTTCATAAATGGGATCAAAATTAATGTCTGAAATATCTTGTGATAATGTTTTTTCGTCAATGATGGACTTTGTTGTAGTTGCATGTTGCCGTGGTTTTTTTAAATTTAAACAAAACAAAACGGGATGATGATCTGTGAGTGTTGCATTAGGGACTATAGTTTTAGAGGAGGCTTTAGTTTTTATGAGCACATGGTCTAAGCATGTTTGGCGCGCGCTGCGTGTTACTAACGTATGCGCTGGCAGGAGGCCGTGCAAAGCAGCTAAGGTCAGATAGCGTTCCCCTTCAAATTTAATTTTATTGGAGTTTATAGCCAAATTCATGTCTCCAATAACAACGATGTGCTCAAAGGAAGACACCGTTTGCAACATATTATCCAACGACAAGAAAAAAGGCTCCATTTTGATGTAAGAAGGCGATCTGTAAAGGGCCAGTATAGCAATTTGCTTTCCAACTGTGGCTAGTAGACAATTACTTTCATGGAATTCGGGTTCTATTATAGTAAAGTTAATATTTTCCTTGTAATATATTACTATTCCGTCATTTTGTTTTGGATTAATATTTGTTGCTACATGAGAGTAGCCAGACAGGCGGGGGATTACCATTTCACCCTTTAGCCAACACTCTGTCAAGATTAAAACATCACATTTAAGTTTAAGTCTTTGTAATAATACCTCTAAGCCTGAAAGATTTCGGTTTATGCTTCGAATATTTTGTGTCAAGATAATTAAATTGTCCGTAGCAGAAGTAATAATATTTTGACATTCCTCTAGGTCTGCGAATTGAATAAATGAGAGAATTTAATAAATGAAAGTTATATTACTCATTTTCACGTTAACTATTATGTAATCTGGAATAGGTACTTTATAAAAAACTGCCAAAATACGGTTAGCCTAATTGGGACAGAGTCAAGACAGATCAAGACCACCTCCTATATTTTTACTACTATTAAGATTAAAAAATATATATTTACTGTGACAATATTACAACAAGAATCTTTAATAAAGAAATGACTTTTCAGAGAGTCCCATTTGGGCGCCAATTACAGTAATTGGCGAATTAAACGTTATTGGCACCAATAAGCTATTAATAAAATCTACTTAAGATAAATTCGGACTAATTGGATTCCTACTTACTTCGGTATGTGTCCGATTCAGCCGTGATCTGAAATGAGACAAAATAATAAGTAAAATAATTGTATCTTGTTATAAAACAAAATATTTTATATGAGTGTTAATAATATCCACTAAAATATGTATTTATTGATTGGTTTATATAAGATGGTTATAGTGACGACAAAGCCTTATTTATAAACAAATATGCTTTCAAATATTATAATCTAAATATAAAATGTGTATATCTTAGAAATACTGAACACAATGGGTAATTAAAAACCGGCCAAGTGCGAGTCGGACTGGCGCAGGAAGGGTTCTGTACCATTATCTTTAAAAACGGCAAATAAAATCACGCTTGTTGAATGGATCTCGGTGGTAGGCCTCACCATCGGCCGCCGGCGTAGTTACCACCCACCAGACAAAGTCATGCCGCCAAGCGATTCGTCGTGTTCCGGCATGATGTCTGGTGAAGCCGTTTGGAGGGCGGGTCTGAGCAGTTGTGTTGCGATGTATGCCGGGTACGATGCGCCAATTGTTGTCGTGTCGGGAGTTTGGTCGTGGAGGGTAGCGGGATCCGAAGCACGGTTTTCCGCTGGCCGACCGCAGGTAGTTGGGGGCCCAAGTAGTGTGCCAGCCACATATGAAAGGCTGCCCCGCCAACTGCGAAAAATCCCAGGGTGGCCCCATCGTGCCGGTTGGCGACCGGACGAGAGGACCCGATGGCGATCCCTGGGGGGGTTCGGGCGTCCCCGCAGTCTCCAGATCAATCTCCCTCTGGCCCGGCATCGTTGGTCGCATTGTTGGGATTAACATTGCATCACCTCACTCAACTGCCGTCTTCCTTCCTATTCACTCTTTTTTTTTTTTTTTTCAAATGAAAAAGTCAAATAAGAAAAGTAGGTGTGTACAGCGGGCGCACGTCCTCTCCTTCAAAGTGCACCTCTCTAATATTCGAGGTCTGCACTCCAATCTCATTGCAGTACATCACCACCTTGAGACTGAGAAGCCCCATCTACTTTTCTTGACGGAGACCCAGATCAGATGTCCGTCTGATGCGGCATACCTCAACTACCCGGGATACGCATTGGAGCACCATTTCCTGCAGCGTGCCGGGGTCTGTGTGTATGTCCGCAATGACATTTGTTGCCGGCGCCTCCGTCACCTCGAAGACCCTCATTTCTCGTCCCTATGGCTGTTGGTTGACACTGGTGTGGACAAAATTGTTTACACTTGTGTCTACCGATCGCACAGCGGTGATCAGGAGACAACTCGTTTATTTGACCACCTCAGTGAGGCTGCTGACAATGCACTGCAGCGGCACCCTGACGCACACTTCGTCGCTCTGGGGGACTTCAATGCCTGCCATCAGGACTGGCTTTTCCCGTACCAGAGGACCGACCACGCTGGGAGAGAAGCGCGAAACTTCGCGCTTTCAATGGGCCTTTCCCAGCTGGTAAAGCAAGCGACTAGGGTGCCTGATGTAGTTGGTCATACTGCCAATTGTCTGGACCTTCTGCTGACCACTGATCCGGACAGGTGTGTTGTAACAGTTTCCTCACCGTTGGGAACTTCAGACCACTGTCTGGTGAAGTCTGTGTCGACCTTCTCCCCACCAGATCACGACTCTCGTGGTGAACGGCGAATGTGGCGATACAGGTCAGCAGACTGGGATGAGATGCGCCATTTCTTTGCGTCTTATCCTTGGCAGCAGGTCTGCTTCTCTTCTAGCAATCCGTCGAGCTGTGCGGATGCTATAACCGATGTGGTGCGTCAGGCTATGGAATATTTTATTCCCTATAAAGACGTGCCCGTCGGTGGCTCGGCTCGCCCTTGGTTCAATGCCGACTGTGCCCAAGCCGAACAGCGTAAGCACACGGCATTTCTCACCTGGGTTGACGCTCGTGACCGCGGAGCTCCGGATCTAAGCTCGAAGAAGAGAGCCTTTAACCGTGCTGCCAAGTCCTACAAAAAGGCACTAAAGAAGGCTCGCTTCGACCGTATTACCCATATTGGCAACAAGTTATCTGCGCAGCCTTCCGGTAGCAGATCTTTTTGGTCCCTTGCCAAATCGGTCGAGGCGAACTTCTGTCGGCCCTCACTGCCTCCGCTGGTTAGGCCTGATGGAACACTGGCTCATACGGCGAGAGAGAAAGCAGGTCTCTTTACATCTCTCTTTGCCCATAATTCACGTCTTGATACTGGCAGTGCTACTCCACCTATTTTACCCCATTGCGGTACTTCAATGCCTGAGGTTCGCATTCGGAACAAGGAGGTTCTGAGAGCACTGTGTCGTCTGGACGTGAATAAGGCTAGTGGTCCGGATGGTATACCAGCGATTGTTCTAAAAGCATGTGCGCCCGAGTTGTCTCCTGTATTGACACGCTTGTACCGCCTCTCATTTGGGACTAGTATAGTGCCCAAGTCCTGGAAGCTTGCCAACGTGCAGCCCGTGCCCAAAAAGGGTAGTCGTGCCGATCCTACCAACTATCGGCCGATTTCGATCACCTCCATACTTTGCAAAATTATGGAGCGTGTATTGAACTCGCGCCTCTTGGCATACCTGGAAGGTAACGATCTCCTCAGTGACCGACAGTACGGGTTTCGCCGCAATCGGTCAACTGGGGACCTACTAGTGTATGCCACTCACTTGTGGGGCGAGGCCCTCGAGAGAAATGGGGAGGCGATTGCTGTCTCCCTTGATGTCTCGAAGGCCTTCGACCGGGTATGGCACGCTGGCCTTTTGAGTAAGCTTCCAGCGTACGGCATTTCCCCTAGCCTGACTGGCTGGGTAAAAGACTTCCTGACGGAACGGTCCCTCCGAGTTGTTGTCGACGGATGCTCATCTGAGCCCATGTCGACTAATGCCGGTGTTCCTCAGGGGTCTGTTCTCTCTGCAACTCTGTTTTTGCTGCACATTAACGATCTGCTGATGCCCGGTATCTATGGGTATGCAGACGACAGCACAGTTGTGGAGAGATACCTGCCGGATGCTCGGGCTAGTAGGGAATCAATCCGGTCCGATAGAGAGGCCATGGTAGAGCGAACGAGTGTTGCACTTCAGGCAGTCTCCGAATGGGGCAATGCCAATCTTGTAGCATTCAATGCCGCCAAAACGCAGGCGTGTCTCTTCACCGCTAAAAGGAGCCCGTTCACCTTGACTCCTACTTTTCGGAATGTATCCTTGGAGTGTACCGACCGCCTTCAGCTTTTGGGTGTTGAGATTTCCTCGAACCTAAACTTTGGGCGGTTCATTGAGTCCAAGGCCAAGGTGGCTGCCAGAAAACTTGGTGTAATCGCGAAGGTCCGGCAGTACTTCACACCAGGGCAGCTTCTAATGTTGTACAAAGCACAGGTCCGTTCGTGTGTGGAGTACTGCAGCCACATTTGGGCTGGTGCTGCTAAGTGTCACCTGGCCACTTTGGATTCAGTGGAGAGGCGTGCGAAGAGGCTGATTGGTGACCCTGATTTAACTCGAGTTGGTCTCCAAAGCCTAGAGCACAGGCGTAGAGTAGCCAGCCTTTCGGTGTTCTATAGGATACATTCTGGGGAGTGTGCGAGGGAATTGCACGATTTAATTCCCCCATCTCCGTTCCACCATCGGACGACCCGTCGTACGGCGAGTTTCCACCCTTATGTTGTTAACACCTCAACGATCCGGACGAAGCGTTTCGCCTCGTCCTTTATACCGCGTACATCGAGGGACTGGAACAATCTGCCGGCGGCGGTGTTTCCGTCGGACTACAATTTGAGTGTCTTCAAGGCTAGAGTGAATAGGCTCTTAATAAACTAGTGCGCTTTACCATCAACGATTGCGTCACTGCTTACCATCAGGCGGGATTGCGGTCAAGCGCTGGTTTATATTTTAATAAAAAAAAAAAAAAAAAAGGATGCCTTACAAATATTTATTTTATTTTAATAAAAGAGAAATGGAAATAACTAGAGGGCATCAAAAACTTCATCCGCATCGCTGTCAACAGGAAACGTGCCCAAAAGGCTGGCGGCATTACCACGTTGTATGGCGATACTGATTCTTTGGCCCAAAAATAGCCCAGCCCTCTGGTCACGTGAAGAGTCGAAGAGTTTTTATATATATATTTTTATATACTTGTACATATTTTACATATAATTAGTAAACAAAAACTCATTACATTTTAATCTTATTATTTATTTTTAATTTTAATATATAACCAAATATACCGTGAACATTTCAAGTGTTTATCTATTTACGTTATTAATATAGAGGAAAACACGGCAAAAAAATACGTATCATGTATGAAACCCCCTTTAAATGTTTTATTTTTAGTATTTGTTGATATGGCGGCAACAAAAATACATAATCTCTGAAAATTTCAACTGTCTAGCTATTACGGTTCATGAAATACAGCCTGATGACAGACGGACGGACAGCGAAGTCTCATGAATAGGTTTCCGTTTTACCTTTTACGTACGGAATCCTAAAAATCTCTGAATTAATTTGAAGTCTAAAACGTAATCATTATAGCAAAAATATCTGTCGGTGTTCTAATGGATGCATTTGGGGGAGTGTGCGAGGAAATATTTCCCCCATCTGCGTACCCTCGTACAGCAAGTATCGACCCTTACTTTGTTGACACCACTACGATTCGGTCGTCTTTTATTCTTCTGCCTCGTCTTTTATAACGCATACATCGAGGGTGTGGATCAATTTTCCAGCGGCGGTATTTGACTACAATTCACAAAGAAGTCTTCAAGTCCAAAGTGAATAGGCTCTTAATCAACTAGTGCGCTTTACCATCAACGCTTGCATCACTGCTTACCATCAGACGGGATTGCGATCAGGCACTAGTTTAATACGTTGCTTTAATATGTAAAAAAAAGATGATAATAGGATATTTTGTCTTACTTTTACCTGATTTGTGTAAAAAAATAAATACGTTTATTATATACGACTAAAATTAAAAAAAAAAAATACTTGACATGTTCGGCGTTTCCCATTCGACTACACTGAGAAAAGATATAAAAATAAACACAGATGGTATAATCTTCTATAAAATCTCGAAGATGAAATTCAAACAGCTAGACGGTTTTGAGTGTAATTTGGTACTTAGAAGATGTATAACTAGGATTAACTTATAGCATAAGTACTTTTCATTCGGGTGATACCGTGGGGCGTTGTTAGTCAATAATAAAAGATAGTATCATCTTTTCAGCCAAAAGATAATGATATAATACATTTTTATTATGCTAGACGTGGTTTGTGGTTAAGCACTACTTTATAACAAAAAAAGACGTGTGGCACTCGGGGACTGCCGCGGTAAAGCTATCGCATAGCATTTTGTATCAATTTATGCAATTACATACATGCCTCGATACATGTTTTTGTCTTGTCTTCGTAGCAACAAACAATAACTTTTTTTGCCTCATCAATGTCTTCCTCAGAAAAAGCCGACGAGCATATTTTTATTAAACTTTCGTTGTTTCGTTTCGGAGATAACAATATTACAACTCGTACACTTAAATGTACTCGTATTAACATTGTTCACCGACATCTTTCTGTAATATTTTATTTAATAAAAACTTCAACTTCAACTCTTGATCTGGTCCCTGTGGATAGATACCACGATTTTGCCAATAACACGTGTAACAAATTATAGAAATTCTTTAAAAAAATATTTCACAATAATGGCGGCTCTATAAAATCAAATCGCTTTTATTTAGTAAACAACACTATAAATAATTTAAAAGTCCAATGAAAAATTAGCGTGACATTCATCTTAGCTTTTCCGTTAAAAAAAAGCTATTTTATAAAAACACTATTAAATTAATTTGAATAAAAGTACTTAATAATTAATTATATGAAAAGTTTTTAAGGTAGCCATGACAACGTCGATGACGTCTATGACATATCTCTATAGAAGACCTATTTCAGAGAGAAAATTAATAGCAAGTTTAGCACATCGCGACTATCAGTAACATGGCAAGTGTGTAGAACTGAGTTCGAGCCCTGCAATATGCATGCTCTTTTTGAAAATATATAAATTGTTTTCAGAAAATGTAGTCGCACGCACCAAACATACCGTGCCGAAGACTGCCGAACTGAAACGACGTTAGACGATGTACGGTCTTCAAGCCACACCTCCGTGCCCGTCGGAGTGGGGAGCGTGAGGTTTTTTCGTTACGGAATTTCTGGATTCGGTCACCGCGCTCAAGGCCCGCGATAGAAGCTATGCAATAGCTTAAAAAAAATAACGTATCTGTTAATTAAACGAAAATTCTCAAATACTTAATAACAGCTGATAATTCGAATCCCAATTGATTGCGTTATGTTGGTCCAATAAATGAAATGTTTTACAAACTTTGAGTTTAATTAACGTGTTAATTGATTAAATCGCGTTAATCTTTGCGTTGTAAATAATTTGTGAAGTTGATTCTAGATTCTTTTTTTACTAGCTTGTACTCGAAACTTCATCTATTCAATAAACTATGAGATAGTCTACTGTATTGGAAAACAATGTGTGGACTCTAAAAGGGGTCAACCAAAAGCAAACAATATTCATCGATCGAAATTATCATTACATTTTCTTTGCTCTTGATTCATATTGCAACCTATATATTTATTTAAATATTAGTACAGTTTCATCTACTTTATTTAAAAATAAATTTAATGAATTACCTAAATATTATCCCTTCTGATGGCCAACTCTGAAAGTGACGTGTTTGCGGATGAATGGAATAAGCTTATGCGTATATGTTTGGTCTTCTGTGAAAGAAAGTATGCGAGAGTCCACTATTAAATGTTAGTTTTAATAGGAGTTTTTAGGTTAATTAATGTAATTGTTTGTTTCTATGTTAGTTAATGTAATTGATTTTGTACCGTTTTAACTAACTATAAATAAATCTAATATATAAAATTCTCGTGTCACGATGTTCGAACTTAAACTCCTCCGAAATGGCTCGACCGATTTTGATGAAATTTTTTGTGCTTATCCGGTATCTATGAGAATCGGCCAACATCTATTTTTCATCCCCCTAAATGTTATGGGTAGTCTACCCCTAAATTTTTTTTTATTATTTTTTAGAAAAAAAAATTAATTTATATTTTTTTGTGATACAACATACAAAAATATATACAATCCCCAATTTTCACTTTTTAATAGCCATTTTAGTAATTTAATCTTTTATTTATATGGCAAAACAATGTTTGCCAGGTCAGCTAGTAAAAAAATATACCACAGACTACCTACACTATTTTTCTCTACGCCCCCTTGGTATTCCATCCAAATATTGTCTGTAAAAGATCGCTGTTGGCGATAAGACCGCCCACTGTGACAATCTACGTTAAATCTTCATATTTATGTTCTGTAATGTATGTGGTTAATATAACAGAAGAAAAATAAAAAGGGCCACGAACAACAATAAAACAAAAGGAGACAACAATGAGCTGAGTGAAGGTAAAGTGAAAAGCTTCAGTACAGCCTATCGACTTTGTGAAAAACTCACCAAGAAAACTAGGTATAGTCAGTCTAGAGTGAGTTCTCAATAGTGCCAATCTCTGAGTATTTGTTGCTATCACAGCTTAGTCCACGTTCACCTAAGTTTTCAGAGAAGATGGTTAAAGAATGGGACTGCTTATCTTGCGTAGCCAAAAATGTATGTATTTGCGGTGATAGGCCATAACAAATGTTGTTGTGTCGGGAATTTGGTCGAGGAGGGTTTCCATATCAATCTCTTTCTGGCGCAACATCGTTGGTCGTGTTGTTGAGTGAATAGGCTCTTAATTATCAAGTGCGCTTTATCATTAACAATTGCATCACTGCTTACCATCAGGCGGAATTGACTTTAAACTTACTTGAAAAATAACTTTAATTCCTTCACAATGAAGACCAATTTATGCTTAAACTTCAACGTTTTTTCTTTTCCAATAATGCTCTTCTTCTACTCCAAAATCAACTTAATTTTCATTGTAATAACATTGGTATTCATGTAACTTGAAACAGAATGCGGGGGCATTTTAAGAATGTAAGTGAAAAGCGACTAAAAAAAAGATATTTACAAGGCAGAAGTGAGTGGACACAGAAGGGCAGACCCTCGAAGGACACATAG
The DNA here is from genome assembly GCA_037179545.1 of Sesamia inferens. NCBI lineage: Eukaryota > Metazoa > Arthropoda > Insecta > Lepidoptera > Noctuidae > Sesamia > Sesamia inferens. Next base: position 4,120,284 of record CM073935.1, on the reverse strand, counting down.
TGACCTTATTGGTAATGTTTATCTGAAAGGTCAGGTGTGTAGTGCACGCAACCGGCGGCGTGCGTGTAGGATGAGATGTGGGATCGTAAACGAGCTGTACTGCGGTGGCTGGAGCGGATGGTGTTTTATGGCTTTATGCCTCCCCCCATGGGAGAGAAGCGTGAGCATATGTATGTTACGTTATGTTTATGTGTAAGGAGATTATGGGGTGATAAACAATAATTAGTGTCATCATCAACCTTTTATCGTCCCACTGCTGGGCAAAGGTCTCCTCTCATACAGAGAAGGATTGAGCGTAATCACCACGCTTGCTAAATTTGGATTGGCGATTTCAGACTTAAAGTCCAGGTTCCCTCAAGATGTTTTCCTTCACATTTTCATCAGTCATTGGTGTCCAAGATATGCTTAGAAAGTACATATAACTTATAAAAGTTACATTGGTACTTAAAATAAATCCTTATCGAAAGAACCACCAGACAAAGCCTAGTCGTCAAGCGATTCGTCGTGTTCCGTTCTGGTGAAGCCATACGGAGGACGGATCTGAGCAGTTGTGTTGCGATGTGTGCCGAGTCCAAATGTTGTTGTGTCGGGAGTTTACCCGTGGGGGTCTCCAGATCAATCTCCCTCTGTTGCAGCATAGTTGGTCGTGTTGTTGGGTTTATCATTGGATCATTTCGCTCAACTGCCGTCTTCATTCTTATTCACTCAGTTTTTTGAGTGAATAGGCTCTTAATAAACAAGCGCACTTAAAAAAAATGTTTAATTTCTAAATAGTGAAACCGACTACTGTGGATAAATGTAAACTTACGTTCTCCAAGTTTCTACAACTGACTTCTAACTATCGCGAAGTAATTCGTTTCACTCGAAAGCCAACAGAGCGTAGCGAAACAAGAAATGACTGATTCTTGATAAAGTTTCACTCGAAGTGTTTTCAATTCGAGGTATATTTGCAATTCATTACTGTGTAATGTACTTGATTTAATTTAATATTACGAGTTTTAGTATTACTTTGAAAATAATTATGTATAACAATAATATGAAAATAATAATATAAGCACAAAAAACAATAACATAAAACAAAATAAATTTTGAAAAAAAACAACTTCTTTGTTAAAGTTAAGATTACTTTAATTTATTTTTTATCAAATTTAAACTTTTTATAAGTTTGTCAATTATAATTAGCACATTTGATAAAGGTGTACTCTAAAATCAGCCCAACTACTATTAAAAGAAAGTTAATATTTGTTAACTTGAAATAACATCATTACGAATTGTTAGTTTGAATACACTTCAAAATGGTTAAGGCGCAGTCCCTGAAAAAAAAAAAAACAACCAAAACACACAATAAACCTAACCAAGGGGGTCGGCTTTTTCCCTTTCCTATCCAATGGTTTTCTGTAAAAGATCGCACTTAGCAATAAGATCGCCCATTGTGTCACCCTTTGTAAATTGTTCATATTCATGTGCTGCAATGTATATGGTGTACATAATAAAGAGTATTCTATTCTATCTCCTTCGAACGATTTCGTGAGGTACGTTATACCATATCTAGTGATAGACGCCATTAAGATTCCTTTATAGACTTAAAAGTATGCAGTCCTCGCTACAAGTCTCACTCTTAATCAAAATTCATAACCACTTTCTATTGGCAGTACCCCAGATTTCAGCTGACACAACGAAAAACTAAAAATGTCCGCCCAGAATGTTATTAGGGTTCCGCACCGGATAAAAACGGGCCCCTATTAGTAAGACGTGGAGTCTTGTGAGTGTTCGTCTATGTCTTTGTCAACAGGTTGTATCTCATGAATCTTCACAGATGATGAATTTCAGTTGTGGTTTTGTTTTATAATTATAAAGTAGTGCTTGGCCGCCATCCCCCCTGGTAAGCAGTGATTGCATCACTGCTTGTTGGTAAAGCATGCTAGTTTATTAAGAGCCTATCCAGTCTAGCCTTGAAGACACTTAAATTGTGGTCAGACGGAAACACCGCCGCTGGCAAAGTGTTCCAGTCCCTCGATGTATGCGGTATAAAAGACGAGGTGAAACGCCTCGTCCCGGTCGTAGTACTACTATTTCACCTTACATCACCTTACGTTGTTGACACTACTGTCTACAACGTAAGGTGATGGAATAGAGATGAGGAAATTAATCGAGCAATTCCCTCGTACACTCTCCAAAATGCATTCTCTAGAACACCGACAGGCTGACTACTCTTCCCCTGTACTCCAGGCTTTGGAGTTTTTCTTTTTTAATTTTGTAGGGCATACTTCAAGGAACCCTGCGTGCGCAAGTCCGGGTTCACTTTGCGGGTTTGAAATGTTAAAATCTTTTAAGATTTGAATCACCGTTATTATACGAGGACTTCTACTTAAAAGAGGAAAAATTTAACCTGGTTCTGTTATGTAATCATCACACTATTTTTTGCGAAAGTTTAGTTAAGTAAGCAGAATTTCATACAGTTTAATTTCCAACTGTCGTCAATGGCAACGAAACTCAATCACCAACGACAGAGAAATTTAAACCTTCGTCAGCAACAGAGAAACTCAAACCTACTCTACTACTTGTCCGGCAGAGGGACTCCAACAGCCGTCAAGGGCAGAGGAACTTTAACCGTCCCACACGACAGAGGAATTTCACTCGTCGTCAATGGCAGAGAGACTCCAACCGTCACCAACGGCAGAGAAACTCCAACCATCGCCAACGGTAGAGGAACTTCAACCATCGCCAACGGTAGAGGACCTCCAACCATCGCCAACGGTAGAGGAACCCCAACCATTACCAACAGTAGAGGAACTCCAACCATTACCAACGATAGAGGAACTCCAAACGTTGTGAACGACAAAGGGACTTCAAAGATCGTCAGTGGCAGAGAAACCCAACCATCGTCAAGCGTTGACTGCAATCGTCGACAACGGTCCGCTCTTATAATAATAACAAATGATAGCCCCCTGATCGATTTCGGTTACGCTCGCCAATCTCAATGTAGATAGCAACGTCATAACCAGTTGATTTTACAGTGCACTAGTGTGTGCGTGAATTCGTTCTTTCATTACTCTCTTAGTCCAGTGACGGGAAACCAACACGATAGAGGAGAGATCAGGGGCTGGAAAGAAAGTTTGATCATCATCAACCTTTTTATTGTTCCATCACCACGCTTGCTCAATGCGGGTTGGCAATTTCAGACTTAAGGTCTAAGTTTCCTCAAGATGTTTTCTGTCCCCTTGTAATCAGTCATTGGTGCCCAAGATATACTTAGAAAGTACATATAACTTAGAAAAGTTATATTGGTATTGGCCTGACCTGAAATCAAACCTGCACACTAATGCTTAAGAGGCCCGGTGTTGTAACCACTAGACCATCACGACACGAAAGGAAGTTTGCGTAGAAAAAATTCAACATTGAACTTATGCAATATGTAATTACCGTAAAGTTTGTATTGAATTCTTGACACCATCGCCCCACGCCTTAGTATCTAGAGTGGTTAATTAGTACCTTTTATACTATTTATTTTATGTCACAAATTCAATTTTATCCTTTACAGCGGTGGCCTAGTGGCGTCTACCGCGATTTACATGTTGTAGGTAGTAAGGAGCGTAGGGAGCGTAGGGAGGCCCCCAACAAGGTGGACCGATGACCTAGTGAAGGTCGCAGGAAGCCGATGGATGCGGGCAGCACAAGACCGGTCGGCGTGGAAAGTCTTGGGGGAGGCCTTTGTCCAGCAGTGGACATCCATAGGCTGAAGAAGAAGAAGAAGAAGAAGGTAGTAGGTTCGAACCCTGTCTGGTGCTTTACTTTGTGTAGATTATTTCATCACCACTGCTCTCAAAACGATGAAAGAAATAGATTATCAACTTTACCCCCAAACCTTACCTTAAGGTCAAGTTTGATTAAGAATATTTGACTGTTTCGGGTAGCTTCACCTGCTATCGTCTGTACCATACCGATATTCAGCTGCATCCCGTTAGCTTGGTGAACGGTGAAGAAGACATCGTGAAGAAACCGTCACGTCCTAGAGGCAAAAAATTTCGAAGACATGTGATATGTACCACTGAGTCCGCGTGGATAACGGCGTACTTCCTCCCACCCAGAGGAAGCCTGTGTCCCAGGAGTGGCACATTATACGCTGACTAATTATTTATGTTTATGCCTTTTAGTTCACAATCAGCCTAGTCTCTTAGTAATATTGTAATAGGGATGTTTCCAAGGTATGAAAATCAAAAAATAAATAAATATATATATATATATATAAAGGGTGTAACTGACATCAACGCACAAACGAGTACCATGGATCCAGTACATGATTCTGAACCCCCCAGTGGTGGAATTTTTCGTCGACTTTTTCATGATTTAAAAAAAAACACGCTATACTTTTATAACCCATTAAGATTTTAAATTAAAAATTAATTAACGCGCTAATTAAACAAAAAAGCACAATGAAAACAAAACTCGAAAAACTATCTTAACAGCTGATTTAATAGAGTTCATATCAGGAATCAACGTCATACCTACAAACAAGCACGGCGGCACGCTTGCAACGTTCAAAGGCCGAGCCATCACATTTTTTTAAACATTGTTATTTCTGTAACCGTTCATTAACGACATAAATGACTATCATAATTCTATTAGTAGCATGCGGTCTAGCCTTTTCGCGAAGTTTGCGATACGATGTCAGATCAGTTACGGTGTCAAAACCTACTGAGGTGTAGCGTATTAAAGTTACGGAGTGGGGGGTAATTACGTCACGCCGTGGTATATTTTGTACTAGGGTGTGACGCCATGCGACATTTCAAATCAATATATCTTCTTAAGTATTTGAATGAAAGAAAATATAAAAAATACGTGTTCAATATTTTTTATAAATCTATCTGATGGACATTAAATTATTTTTTAGGATACAACCGAATTCGTCTTTTAGTAATTATTGATTATTTTATCATCTTGTAATAACTGCTGTCCTATGTAATATGATAACCTCATTGCATCTACATACTCCAGTATCTAAGTGAGTAATTGTTAAACAATAGTATGGATTCCAGCCCCTTAGTGCTTCAATATTCCGTGTGTATATTACTAGAGATTATAGCTGCCTACTGGATGCTTGCTTGTACTAAGATTATGGCGGATTCATGAGCTGCTTCTACATCTGCCAGTTATAGTTTGTTAATAGCTTCAGGTACTAGAGCCATATCGTTAAGTGGTCCAGTAAGCTAGAATATTTCTTGAATTTATAAGTTTTGCCTGTAATTTAGGTTATTGGTATTTTTTAAATCTGTTTAAGTATTTATTATTCGTGCTGAAGTACTGTATGACTTAGTGGTAGGCCATAACATCGGCTGTCGAGAGAAGTTACCACCCACCAGACAAATTCTTACCGCCAAGCGATTCATCGTGTTCCGGTATGATGTCTGGTGAAGCCGTACGGAGGACGATTCTGTTCGGTTATGTTGCGATGTGTGCCGGGTACGACACGCCAAAAGTTGTTGTGTCGGGGGTTTTGTCGTGGAGGGTCTCTAGATCAATCTCCCTTTGGCGCAGCATCGTTGGTCGTGATTTTGGGTTTAACATTGCATCATCTCGCTCAACTGCCCTCTTCTTCCCTATCTCTAAGGCGCGTGGCGCATTTGGTAACCACACTACAACAATTTCTAAATATATTTGGGAAAAAATATAACACGGTGTAAAAATGATTGGAATAAATTCAGTTGCTTATTCTGAACAAATTGTATTCAGCTTTCACATAAACAAAAAATTACTTTGTATAACTTTACATATGGTATTAGTTTTAATACTCTTAATTAAGGCAGAACCTATTAATTGACTAAATACAAAAGCTGACTTTATTAATCGCATTTAAATTAAAATATTTCATAAAATTATTAATTAAGTGAGCTTTCGTCTTTGAGAAAAATTAATAAAAAGAGTCCTCATAATGTAGCCTGAATTTCAGTTTACATTACAATTTCATTTTTTTTGTTGTAATTTTTCACAATCACTCTGAACTCAAACTAATTCTCGTTAAAATAAAATCTATTCCTTTTTGATGAACATAATAGCATCGGCTGCCGGCAGAAGTCACTACCCACCAGACAAAGTCTTGCCGCGAAGCGATTCGTTGTGTTCCGGCATGATGTCTGGTGAAGCCGCACGGAGGACGGGTCTGAGCAATTGTCTTGCGATGTGTGCCGGGTACGCCTATTTGGTGTACCAAATGTTGTTCTGTCGGGAGTTTGTTCCTGGAGGGTCTCCAGATCAATCTCCCTCTGGGTTAAACATTGCATCACCTCGCTCAATTCCCGTCTTCCTTTCTATTCACTCAGTTTATTGAATGAATAGGCTTAATAAACTAGCGCGCTTTACCATCAACGATTGCATCACTGTTTACCATCAGGCGGGATTGCGATCAAGCACTAGTTTATAATTATAAAAAAAAAACATTATTATTATCTATACTAATATATAAAGATCAAGAGTTTGTTTGTTTGAACGCGCTAATCTCAGGAAATACTGGTCCGAATTGAAAAATTATTTTTGCGTTGGATAGCCCATTAATCCAGGAAGGCTTTAGGCTATATAATATCACGCTGTGACCAATAGATAAAGAAAAAACATAACAAACGCGGGTTAAACCGCGAGGCCCAGCTAGTTATTAATAAAGTTGATATTAGTTTAACGTGTAATAAAGTCAATTGGAAACATAAATGAAATTTTAAATAAGGTAACTACATGTCACTATATAGTGTAGGTATGTGGTTTTATAACTTTTAACTCAATGTACGCGTGTCAAACAATTTTAAATAATGTTTTGGAGTTAATCATAACTTTATACTCCTAGAAACGTGCTGAATACTGAAGTATGATGTATACAAAAGCTATTACAAATTCATAACACCAGAGAACACGTTGACAATCCTTTTTAGTTTTAATTTCTTTTTTCTTTGCATTGAAACTCCTTTATCTACGTCTGTGCGAGATTTAATAGCAATGTAAAAAAAGTCATCACATTTTTATGTTACGCGCCATCTTAGTTTCTTATCGAAATAATGGCGTGACGTAAAAATAATATTTCAATTAGAAATCAACATAAATAAAGAAGGCTTAAAAGTGTTAAAATTGTCGTTCGTTTCATAAATCCAACATGTGAGAGTAATTTTGGTATTTTGATTATAAGTATTAATTAATAAAAATAAATATAATAAAAGTATGAGGTAATTATAAATTTAACTGTCAATCTATGTACATAGTCAAAATGTTTTATTTTCCTACACAATTTCTAACAGTTGTAGCTAAATAGTAGAAAAATAATATGTCACAAAGAAATTTAACTTCTTATGTGTCTACACTGGTACGCCCACGCTCATTTTTTTTCTTTTAGCCTATTCTATCCCACCGCTGGACAAACACCTCCCCCATATACTTCTACCTTTCTTTATGTTGAGCCTTCTCCGTCCAATCAGTCAGAAAAGAGTCCAAATCTGTGAAGTGACGACCTCCGTCATCAGGCATCTACATAAATTATAATAAATTAGTTCAGACTCATAAGTCTCATTCCTGTGGGAATATCGCGATAGAAAGTCTTTTTTGTATTAGTCCTGGTTATAAACTAAATTTCTGCCAAATTTTAATCAAATCTGTTTCGTTGATTTTCTATAAAAGTCCTTACAAACTTTCGTTTTATTAGTTCTTCGAGTATTAATTTCGATTAGGAGAATTTAAAACCTGTTTTTCAATTCAGAATTAATCTAACAAAAATATATTGGCTACTCTACAAAAATTAAAACTATTAATTAAAACTACAATATGGCGTCAGAAATTCCTCAGCATTGCTGTCAAATGCATGTTTATTACAACATATAAACTTCAAAGTTTTCATGTGAGCAACACTTGTGTAATTCATAAGCACACTGCGGGTCTCAATAAGAAAACCCTTTTTTTTAAATTGGAATATTATTTTTTCATGCAAGTCTCAACTCTAAAATTGAACAGCTGTCATCTCTGTTTATTCCAATTTTTAAAAATGGAGCGCTGTTTGACAGAAGAACGCTTTATGATTATGAAAACTCGTTACAAAAATGGGGAAAGTTACGCTGACACCGTTTATACGCAGACTTCTTGTGGCCTCAACTGGACGGCATGAATCTGGACAACTTCAGCAAGACGGTGCAACACCGCCCATGAAATAATCGAATTATTGCAGCAATGAATTCCAGAACACAATATCTTATAAAATTCTGATGTCAACTGGCCACCAATATCGTGCGATTTAACACCGTGTGATTTATTTCTTTGTGGTTTTGTGGAATCTTGGGTTTATGCAAATAAATCCGAAACAATTCCTGAGTTCAAATCAGAAATCCAACGCGTCATCGGTAAGATACAGCCACATCATTTTCTATGCAAAAATGGAAAGAGTAATGGCCTCTCTTCGGAGCCGTGGGGTTCATTTACCGGATATTTTATTCCATACTAAATCGGAACATGTCTTCTTTACAATACAATAAAAATATCACAAAACTGTCATAAAATACATATTTATTTTTATTTCTCTCTTACTGAAACACCCTTTATAATTCAACTTGCTCAAACTTTTGTTCATATATTTCCTTGACCCTAAACGGTCAAATACATTGCGCAGATGTCAGATGATTCATAATATCATCGACGTTTTAGTACCCGCCTTACAACCAACTCTAACGCTAACTTCTCAAGTGTAAAATTCTTTAGTTAAATATAAAACCGCACAAAGGAAAATCGCCGCACTGTAATCATGGCCTCTCAGACATCAAGAAGTGTTCTAAACGTACACGGGCAAAGAATTAAGCAGACGAACAGAATGACGTATGCATAATACATATCCATGTATAAGCCCTGGTTCACGCAAAACTGTGTTAAAATGCGAAATGTAGGTAGTTGAATATTTATCACTTACCCGCAGACCAGGCAATGCAATTACCGGAGCATTGGTAGTGACATTGTCAGTGGATATTGTGGTTTTATCTCCTTGCGGCTCATCGCTCATGTATCATTGTGGTTTTAATATTGTTTTTGTACTAATTGTTATTGGACACGCCGAAAGTTGTCGACAGAGGTCACAGAATAAGCAAACTGTATTGCCAGTAGGGCCGATTTGCTGTAGAACGACCTTGATGCTGGTAGACGTGTTCTTGAGTTGACATCGCTAATCATTGAATGTATAGGACGCGCGGACGAGCGAAGTGTAAGGGCATGTCAAACTTTTACAGCTCGTTTGAGGTAATACAAAAGTAAAATCCTCATAGTAAAACGATAATAGGGATGTATCCAAGGTATGAAAATCAAAAAAATAATTAGTCCGTCTTATAGATAATAAAAAAAAATTAAGACCCGTATTTTTTATTTTGTCGAAATTACCAAAAATTACTGAGATATAGCGTATTAAAGTTACGGAGTGGGGGCTAATTACGTCACGCCATGGTATATTTTGTACGACGGCGTGACGTCATGCCATATTTCAAATCAATATATCTTCCTAAGTATTTGAATAAAAGAAAAAATAAAAAATACGTGTTCAATATTTTTTAGAAATCTATCTGATGGACATTAAATTATTTTTTAGGATACAAGCCAATTGCTGTAATATTGTAAAGGCGAAAAATAAAAAAAAACTTTGTATTTCCAGTGAAGCAATTTGAGGTGTATTTTGAAAATTCCCAATAACATATCAGACATAAATATACAACCCTGTCCGATCCGTTAAGGTATTGTTAGGTATCGATAACTGATTCTACTAAAACCTACAAAACCGAGTTAAACTTAAAAAAAAACCCTAAAAAATAAATATTATTTCGCAAAAGGCGGTAACTGAATACATGTGTGGTAGGCAATACATGCGCGGGCAAAAAAGGTGTCGTCACTTTTTTAAAATTCACCATATTTTGGGGAAGTTGGAATTAATTCGCGGAAAAAAATATTATTTCAAAATTCATTAGTATTGTTACTATGACGATTATGTACAATTTCATATTTTATTTGGTCATGTCTAACCTAACCTTTATTATCCTTATGGGTCGGACAGGGTGTTTTTTTATATATTGTATATATTTTGTCAATGAATCGTATTGTATAATCACATCTTCAATCAACAAATTCACCTTCAACATTTGCCTTAAAACTACAAATACAAATATTAGTTCCATAGTTTGTTAGTATTCCGTGACCTTCGCCATTAGTAACACGATACAGCGTGTCACGGCGACGTGACACGTTTCAGTCGTGGCGTAGAGACGTTTGGTGCTTAATTACCATTGCTGACAGTTACCAATTTATTTGTAGATAGATAGCGTGTTGTGGGGTTAAAATAAATTAGAGATATCACAAATGCTTGTATAACATGGTGGTACGACATTATGCCATTATGATTATCATATTATTTTCTAACTGAATAGATAGGTGTGTTGCTGGAGAGTTTGTTGTGTCACTTCCTCCCAGGTAAAGCACTAGTTTTAATGCACATCTATATATGCTCGTATAAAAGAAAGTCGTGTTAGTTACACTATTTATAAATTAAGAACGACTCCATCGATTTGACTGAAAATTGGTAGGGAGGCAGCTAAAAACTAGGAGGAGGACATAGGATACCTTTTATCTCGTTGCCGTCGATCCCGTGGGAATGAAATAGTTTCATTGTTTCAACTTCTCCTACACTTTTGTGCTACCCTGGTACCTTGCATGTTCACAAACTATGCACAATAAAGTTCCCTTCATGTTTATGATTTGATAATGATGAATGAGCTTCATTGTTTCGACTTCTCCTACACTTTTGTGCTACCCTGGTACCTTGCACCTCTACAAAGTCGGCAAAATAACACTTCTTCGATACATATATATATATATATATATATATATATAATACATGATTATATATATATATATATATATATATATATATATCAACGGCGTGTGACTGGTTAATTTTGAATATTGTAATCAGTTTTATCGTATCACTATCAATTGACCGTAAATTAGTCTACAATTTTTTGAAGTCGATTAATCGGTCGGTATTCGGATATATTATGATTTTTATTAAGAGCGGGTAACACCGACTGGAGTTATGTTTGACATAGCGAAATAATAGAATAATTATAATTTTTTAAATTTACAATATTCCTAATTGAAAAAGTAAAAAATGTGATCATGTGACATTTATTGCCTTTAAGGCGGAACAAAGTTCGCCGAGTCAGCTAGTAGCAATTAAATATATCAATATACAAACATATTCAAATATTCTCGCATTTTTTTCCCTTCAACCTCATTGGCTGACGGAACATCAAATCAGCATTAAGGAATGGAGAACGAATCAAACTCAAGAAGTTTTTCTATTCACTCGTCATTATAGTTTTTGTCTCTCCGTAACCCCGGTATGAATAACATCAATTGACCAAAAATCCAGCAGCCACCAGCCTGTGAGCTTATCGGCAAGTCCATACCACTAAGTGAACATCTGGTGGACGCCTCCATCCATTCCAACACACCAGGAATACATCGATTGAAGCCCCTTGTAAGTCCAATGTCTGTGCTTGCTTGCGATTTCTCTCCGTATTTCTATTCCGAGTCTATATATCGAGGGTCAAGTCTATATATCGAGGAAATATAAGTACCACAGCATATTTTGGCTAATCTAGCCGAAACTAAAATAACAAGAAAGTTGTGAAGGATGTTTATTATGGCAGTCTTTTGTAACTTTGACGTACTTTGGTTTTGATTTTATGTATTATTTTTCGTCTTTTGCACGCTGTCTATATGTTTGAAATTATGTCTTATCGTAGGACCGCATGTACGCGTAAGTATTTACATACCATATGACGTTCGCATTAAAATTACGCCACCGCCGCCATGACACTCAAAACCCCTTTCGGTATTACCCGTACTAAAATAAAAATACCACTTAAGAAATACATTCTAAACCACTGAGTAAAAACATTCAATTTTTTTTAATATAAATTATAAAGTAGTGCTTGACCGCCATCCCGTGATGGTAGGTAAGCAATGATGCGTACCGTAGAATTGGGAGGACTGGAAAGACAGATGATGAACGCTTTGGTAGTTTTTTAGCCAATAAATGTCCGGTATACCCCTCCGCGTTCCCGAGCGGAGGATAGTTCATGAGGATTAAAAAAAAATAGAAGTAAAGCAGTGATGGATGCAGTCGTTGATGGTAAAGCGCGCTAGTTAAATTAAGAGCCTATTCACTCTAACCTCTAACTCTTAGGAACTGATACTATCAGTATAAATCAAACTAAATCATCACGCGCCGTTTAATATAATATACTTCTCTATATCTTTAGCTCACGACCAACTAATATCTACTCACTGCACTTTTTGCTAAACGCTAGCAACAGAACAAACGCATCTGCGGTTGCTTACAACTAACCAGATTAATTTCCCGGTCCACTCGGCCGGCATAAATTGTGGCTACCCTGGCTTTTGTTGGTAGGAACTCAGTTTTAATTAGTGCAAATTTTGGGGTATTAATCTTGGGGCGGTGATTCTGTCTGGATAGTGGGATGTGATGAATGGTCGAGCTTATCTTTGTTCTAGGTGTTAGGTAAGAAGGGCTTGTTTTAATGGAAGATAACAGGCATATTTAGACTTTGCAATAAATGCCTACAGATTAGAGAAACGCACTAAAGTTTACGTTACTCTAGGTGCGACCCAAATAGGATTCGATCCAGTTGATATCGGAATAAAAAGTATCTTATAAGTTAAGCCTGGCATACAAACCATCATCATCATCATCAACCTTTTTACCGTCCCACTGCTGGGCACAGGTCTCTTCTCATACAGAGAAGGACTAAGCGTAATCACACGCTTGCTCAATGCGGGGTGCGATTTCAGACTTAAAGTCCAGGTTTCCTCAAGATGGTTTCCTACACCTCGTAAATCAGTCGTCGGTGTCCAAGATATACTTAGAAAGTACATTTAACTAAAAAAAAAACTTTGGCACTTGCCTGACCTGGAATTGAACCCGCACACTCATACTTGAGAGACTGGTGTTTTAACCACCTTAGGCAGCAATCTACCACGCGAGCCCAGTGCTGCAGGGTATTTGCGTAACATACGTTATTATTATCAGTAGCAATGGCTTTCATTTTGACAGTTTAACAAAATCACTGCACTGCAAAAGCACTGGGCTCGCGTGGTAAATTACTGGCTAAGGTGGTTAAAATACCAGCCTCTCAAGTATGAGTGTGCGGGTTCGATTCCAGGTCAGGCAAGTACCAATGTAACTTTTCTAAGTTATATGTACTTTCTAAGTATATCTTGGACACCAATGACTGATTACAAGGTGAAGGAAAACATCTTGAGGAAACCTGAACTTTAAGTCTGAAACCGCCAACCCGCATTGAGCAAGCGTTGTGATTACGCTCAATCCTTCTCTGCATGAGGGGAGACCTGTGCCCAGTAGTGGGACGATAAAAAGGTTGATAATGATTGTAAATCACTACAATATTTCGTTTTTCCACCGACTTCAGAAATTAGTTATTTTTTCACTTTGTGGTGTTTTTTGGAAGTTGAATGTTGTATAAAGGTTTTAAATACAAGATATACTTAATAAATTGATCAGCCTATGATCTTCCTAATGCTTTTTACTCTCCAAACTTAGAGAGGAAGTAATCTAACCACTTGGGCCCAATGCTGGTTAGATATTACGATGTCAAACAATCAGTTAATTTGTGAAACAAATGTTTACCATAAATAGGGAATACACTATGTTTTTTTTTAATACATTCAAATTTACAAGTGATTCACTAGGTGTCAGTGGAAATAGGTGATTTTAAATTAAAACTCCAACGGTATGAAAAACAAAATATCAAAAGAGAAAAGTCCATTATTGATTCCTATCCATATTGATTGGTGGTTGAATAATTAAACTAAGTTATTTTATATTTTTTTCTTTAATGCTATAATTAATAATTTAGGCTTTTTTTAATATATATGTCGGAGATCGTCGATTAATTTTAATAGAAGTTGCTAATTTGATTTACGTAGTAGAGGGGCAAACGCTTGTGACGTCATTTTGTGATGTCGTCACATGGACAGAGTCGCTTTGAAAGTGGGGTTCGTCGAACGGTGACTTTGCATCGAGACGCGGACCAAGGCACTTCTCCGCACCGAAACTGTCAGTTTGCCTATTCAAATTGTTATTATGAAGATTGGAGGGTATATCTACACGTCGTGCTTTAATTCAAAACTCACCTACGAAACGGAACCTGTACCACCACACCAAGATGCTGTCGACCCTACCGCTCTGCCGTCCGCTGTCTCCGACATCAGAAGTTGGATAAAGAACTACACTGCTCACAATCTCGTTATAAATCCAGGAACAGAATAATGTGAGGCTGGAAGTGAACGTCTCGTTACGAGGTGCGCTCAATTGCTGACACAGAAGAGATTGCTCCGCGTGATGGTCCGCTGCAAGAGTGCGCTGCAGGCGTGCAAGTGCTGGCTGTTGCTTGGCGCGCTACAGTGCTGGCTGTTGCTTGACGCGCGACAGTGCTGGCTGATGCTTGGCGCGCGACAGTGCTGGTTGATGCTTGGCGCGCGACAGTGCTGGCTGTTGTTTGGCGAGCGACAGTGCTGGCTGTTGCTTGGCGAGCGACAGTGCTGGCTGTTGCTTGGCGAGCGACAGTGCTGGCTGTTGCTTGGCGAGCGACAGTGCTGGCTGTTGCTTGGCGCGCGAGGTGCGCTTGCGGAGCGCGCAAGGTGCGCTTGCGGAGCGCGCTACTAGCTGCGTGGTGAATCGCATCAATGGCGTGCGGCGCTGCTGAAGCTGCGTGCGGCCCAGCCAGAGCTGCGTGCGCTTTGCGGAACGCCCAAGGTTTCAAGACGTGAGCCTCTACTCTGCAGGCGATGAAAAGATGTCAAAATACCCAAAACGTTTGTGGTAACGTAATGGAGTTTTATGAGAGCTCCGAGATGTCTGGTGTGCAACGGTTGACAACTGCCAAGTGGCAGGTGTTTGTGGGAAATTGCCACAATCCGGTGAGTCGTACTATTTTTATTTTGATTCCGTGGCCGAATGTTCTCTTGTCAAGCACTCTGTAATTTCACTGGTATACGTACACACGCGATAGTACGTATACAGGGTATGGGTAGTACCAGCGTTGTGTACTGAAACATTTCTTTGCGACATGCTAATAAGAGTTATTTTTGTAAATTTTATTTCTTGTACTACCCGATTATTGTTTGTAATAATGGGCTGAGAAATTTTAAATTCGGGTTGTAAAATTGTGATGTCTAAAATCAAATTCAAAATTGTTTATTTCAAATTAACCATCCGTTGGTGCTTTTGAATAGTCAATGTCGGTCAGTCCAAGAAAAGTGAAGCTAAATTGAATGTTCCAAAGCGTAGATCTCTATGGAGAAGAACTTGCAAGACTAAAGTTAACTGTGGCTTGTAGTTAAGAGCTCACTTGAGCATCTGATAGGACGTGTGGTTAGATCATAAAATCTCCTAACATTGGATGATACTGAACCAGAAATACTACAACAACCAGACAAGAGAGCATGCGGCTACGAACATAGAAATGAGTGCTATTTCAGTAAAATCTAGATTTGATAGAAATAAAGCTAAATTTATGTTGGTAATTGTTATGTTGGTTAATGTAATGTTGGTTAATTTAATGTTGGTGATTTATTTGATGGCGATCGTTACCTATTGAAATCGTTGATTGGAAACAGAACTTATAAGTACCCCACGATCGCATAGGTACGAAAGATTTTTCCAAGTAATGTCTGCTGAGTTAGATTTTCAAAATGTAGAAGATGGTGAGGAGGGTGCCTCCGCCAGCAAATAGAACACGTATCATGGCTGAGTGGTCGCGCTGCACGCACTAGTCTGTAGTCGTAACTGCAACCCAGTGAGAGGTTGTTCAGAGCGCGATGGGCAGCTAGTGGTGTGGCGGGGACACTAGTAGGTGTGGTCGCGCTGCACGCACAAGTCTGTAGTCGTAACTGCAACCCAATGAGGGGTTGTTCAGAGCGCGATGGGCAGCTAGTGGTGTGGCGGGGACACTAGTAGGTATGGTCGCACTGCATGCACTAGTCTGTAGTCGTAACTGCAACTCAGTGAGGAGTTGTTCAGGGGGCGATGGGCAGCTAGTGATGTGGCGGGGACCTGGGTCTCGGAGGAGACTATTAGTTGTACGGTCATGTGTTGACCTGGGAGTCGTGGACTCTAGAGTTGGTCGCATCACAAGAGGTGATGACGATATGGGTGTCAACTATGAGTTGTCACTAGCTACTGTGGTAGCGGGCGATGATGTGTTTTCTTTTTGATGATTATTATTTTTATGTGATAATTATGAGGCTTGGAGGAACCTTTTGTGTTTTCTTTTTGAAATTTGATAATTATGAGGCTTGGAGCAACCTTTTGTTTTCTTTTTGAATTTTGATAATTATGAGGCTTGAAGGAAGCTCTTGCGTTTAAGTTGTTCAAATGATTAAGCTTGTTTGGTTTTCTAATAGTCATTGTAATTAAACATGACGTGTGACGGTCAGGTTGGCCGAGTTCTCAAAAATGCTTCAAAGTCGGTTTTCTGTGTTTTTTTTTTTTTATTTGTTACAGAGATGCACGAGGACGTGCAACGGGAAATATCGAAGTTTGGCCGGAATCGGCGGTTGGCCTGGTGAACCGGATCCCGGACTCCGGGGCTGAGTGAGCTTCGGATACGACTGGGATTGGCGCTGGGATGATAATGATGAAGATGCACGAGGACGTGCAAGTCGTCAGGCTGGCCGTGTCGGAGATCGTCGATTAATTTTAATAGAAGTTGCTAATTTGATTTACGTAGTAGAGGGGCAAACGCTTGTGACGTCATTTTGTGATGTCGTCACATGGACAGAGTCGCTTTGAAAGTGGGGTTCGTCGAACGGTGACTTTGCATCGAGACGCGGACCAAGGCACTTCTCCGCACCGAAACTGTCAGTTTGCCTATTCAAATTGTTATTATGAAGATTGGAGGGTATATCTACACGTCGTGCTTTAATTCAAAACTCACCTACGAAACGGAACCTGTACCACCACACCAAGATGCTGTCGACCCTACCGCTCTGCCGTCCGCTGTCTCCGACATATATTATTCTTGTAATATGAACATCTATATGTAAGAAACATATTTAGGGAAAAATATGAAAATGTATGAAAAGTAATTTAACTTTCATAGGTTCTTTCTATATATCATCTTAAAAAGTACGCACGTTTAAGTAAATATAACGCTTATTGTACCTCATCTGGAGTTTTATATCAGAGAGAGAGAACCTTATGAATATCGGGAATCAATAAACAAGATATGGAACGTAAGACTTGTTTCGTATACGATACGTCGTTACGGCTTAATCGGTTGCCGATTTTTCGTAGAATTTTTAGTAGGTATTAGAGGTGTAATACTAGGATAGAATATTGAATTAAACTTTTTTTTAGGGTTGGGTGTCATCAAATGACTTTTCCGGCTCTAGGCGAAGCGGAAGGCCGTGTCAGACTTTTACTGACTAAAACCCACCAACGTTTATTCACTTGGCTGTGCGACGGCCAGGGCCACGGTTTCTTTTTTAACATCTCTTTGAGGCGCGCGTGAAATACAACGCGCCGTCGACTCGAGCCTGGTCCTTACCGGGCGGCGAGCTGCCCACTGCTCACCGCCCGCATACCTTAAAGCTTAAAGCTTACCGCAAAGCTTAATGTGCTATAATCTATACACCACTTTAAAATGCCAACCATCTACGTTTTTAGTTTAATTTTATAATTGGGTTTAGTTGTGGATTCCAAAAGGATTCCACAACCAAACCAAAATTACCTTAATAATAGTGTGCGGTGCCTACCGCCACTAGTTCCTACAAAAAGGATCAAGATGTTATTAGATATAGATAAAAATCTACAAGAAACACCGCAAACAGATTCAATATCGTAAATAAATAGGTATGATCCTATATGAGATCGTTATTAGGCGACAAAATCCCTAATAATACGCCTCTTTGGATACAAAGTATACGAAAACATGCTCAAATAGGCACGGTAATGTGAAAGAATGTTTTAAATTATTTTTGCGGGCCTGGATTTTGGCAAACAGGAGAGAAATACATATATAACTGATATTAGGAGAAATTGCTTTGATTACCGTACATGTTTCCGACTTTAAGAGGAGAACAAAGAGTTCGGAGGACGGGTTTAAGCAGTTGTGTTGCAATGTGTGCCGGGTACGATGCGCCCAATAATTTTGTTTCGGAAGTTTGGTCGTGGAGGGTCTCCAGATCAATCTCCCTCTGGCGCAGCTTCGTTGGTCGTGTTGATTCGGTGGAGAGGTGTGCGAAGAGGCTAATATACCGAGTACATCGAGGGACTGAAAGAATTTGCCAGCGTCGGGGTTTCCGGCACACTACAATTTGAGTGTCTTCAAGGCTAGAGTGAATAGGCTCTTAATAAGCTAGCGCATTTTACCATCAACGATCGCATCAGTGCTTACCGTCAGGCGGGATTGCGGTCAAGCACTGGTTTATAATTTATAAAAAAAAAAAGATGAACACATGACATGGAAAACGCACATGGAGATTATGATAAAAAAGATTCATAAATTCTGTTATGCTCTACACAATTTAAACAAGGTTGCAAATCGTAATACTGTTCTCATTGCATATCATGCATATGTCTCCACAGCTGTTCGTTACGGCATAATGTTTTGAGCCAACTCTACCAACAGAGAAATAGCATTCAAAGCCCAAAAACAATGTCTCCGAGCCATATGCTTGTTAAAAACCACCGACAGCTGCAAACCATATTTTGTTAATTTAAAAGTACTTACGCTGCCATTCCTCTATATTTATGAAACTTCAATATTTGTTAAGGAGAATGTGTCTAAATTTGTAAAACTTATTACTAGACGTCACCAAAACACGCTAAATTTAAAAAAAAAAACACTACTATACTTTTTTCAAAGAGTTGTCTCGGCGTGGGTTCAAAATTTTTTTAAAAACTACCAAAAACCTTTAAGAAGTATGACTAACATGAATCGTTTTAAGTCACAACTTAAGAAATTGTTGATTGACAGAACTTACTATTCCATCAATGAGTTTTTAGATAATAAGAGTATAAAATAAGAAAATGTTTATTTTAATGTTCAATATTGTTTTTAATTAATTTGTACGCCTAAAACATAGTGATAGAACATAAATTTTATACCATGTACCATATTAACTATGTTTAGCAAATAAAATACTTTGACTTGAAAAAAATTTCGAAAATTCTAAATAATTATTTATATACTCGAACATATGTAGGTATAGTCGTAAAGAATAATGGATAAGCGTAATTACATAATGTTATTATGTACCTAAGGAGTTTTATTGTGCTATAACATTGTCGTTCCGAGGCAGTCTTAGGCCCAGTAAAATAAATATATTGCACGTCGCTTAGAATAACATCAGAAATAAAAAGGCTCGCCAATTGTGTGCCGCTGTCCGGTTTGATGCGCTCGCAAACTAGTTGAAGTAATTTCAACTGTATTTTTACTGACTCAATGATGATATTTATTCGACAGTAAAAATCGTGGTAGTGGTGGTCGTACCATGCCAGAGAGATTCAGTAATAATAGAAAATTATGAGTTTATACCATATCTAAAGAAAACACCGTCCGACCCATAAGGATAATAAAGATTAGGTAAACATGACCAAATTAATAAAATATGAAATTTTTCATAATAAAAAATGTTATTATTATTCCTTTATTTTTCTATATGTACATATTGTTTTACATTTTTAAATATTTATATAAATACATAAAACAACATTAGAAAATATTAAAAAAAGAAAAAAATAGTAGCCTACCGGTATCGGGAACTGGGTCCAAACTACCGGCGGTCAGGCCTCCAGAGAGAGGAACTTCCGCTTGGAAAAGTACCGCTTTCTGAATCAAGCCCTTGATCCAGCTGTCTAACGAGAACTTCCTGAGGTCTTGATCGAGACAAGAGTTCATTAAGCCATTGGCTGTCACGGCTATCGGTACAGTGATTGCTGAATCCACTTCCCACATGTCGACAACCTCGTGAGCCAAGTCAAGATACTTGATTTGTTTATTTTTCTCGGCTTTCAGGAGGGTTCCATCATGCGGGATGGTTATGTCAACAACCATTACACGCCGCTCTGATCGATCCACCATCACTATATCAGGCTTATTGACAACAATAGTCCTGTCAGTGATGATGGATCGATCCCAGTACAATGTGATATAGCCATTTTCGAGAACTGGGTCGGGCATATACCTGTAGTACGGCACCTCCGATTCCAAAAGGTTGTATTTGAGAGCAAGTTGTTGATGAATTATCCTGGCTACAAGTTGTGTCCATGCAAGTACGCCCCGTTAGCTAGACGTAAACACCCGGAGATAATATGCTTTATTGATTCACTATTATAGTAACAACACTAATGAATTTTGAAATAATCTTTTTTATCCGCGAATAATATCCAACTTCCCTGAAATTTGGTCATTTTTTAAAAAGTGACAACAACATTTTTGACGGTATTATCATGAACGATTAGTGATGCGACTGCGTGCCGCATGCCCTGCCTCCTTCGTCTGCGCATGTATTGTCTAATAAAATATTTTTTATTTTTTTAGGGGGATTTTTGTAAGTTTAGTCCGGCTTTGTAGTCATTAGTAGAATCGGTTATCGATAACTAACAATACCTTCACGGATCGGACAGGGTTTTCTTTACTATATTATATAATTGTAATTTTTTTCTACAATGCGTACATACATAATTAGTAGTGTAGGCTGTACGCCCTTTATACCTGGAGGCTTTATTTAGAAAAAGGTTTTACTTCCTTACATTTCCAGTTTAAATGATTTTTTGCTTTCCTGGTATATTGTCGTAGCTAGCTAGCTATGCTATTTATAGAAACTGAAACAAGAAAACAGACATTTAGTAAAATTAATTACATATGCCAGTAATTAAATTTACTATATGACTCTTTTCTTGTTACAGTTCCTATACATAGTATTGTATAAAGCCAAGTGTTTTTTTTTTTTATGAGCAGACAGCTTTGCTACTGGAGAGTTTTTTTCCGTCACTTCTAGTGCTAGTGCTTTTGCCAGAAAGACTGGCGAAAGCACTAGGAAGTGGTGAAAAGCGGGCGTTTTAGGGGGTCTGTCTTAGGTCATATTGACGTTCAAAAAATTACTGATTTCTCAGCCTAATTTGAATAAATGACTTTTGATTTTTAATTTTCACTTTGAGTCAAACTTATTTGCTAGACCCAAAGTATATAAGAATGTTATGATTATACATTGACATAAAATTATACGATATATTACAATATATTCAAGTTTAAACTACAAAATCTTTGCTGAACTTAAAGGTATACTGTAACAGTTATACAAGGCAAGTGGTATCCGGCTGCAGTCAGAAGCAAACTCAACTCTTAAACCATAACTTTGAGCAGTAATTGCGTACGATAGCTTTGCTATATCGAGAAATTACCCGCAAACCACATTTAGTTTCCAATCATACTAAAAGTTGTTTCGAGAACATTAAGCAAAGGTTTTCTAGTAAAAATGCTAAGGAGGATCAGTTGACAACAGTATGTTTTTACTGCCAACTTGATATTAATTTTCTGGGCCGTCGATCCGTTTAAAATTGCGACTACCCTCCAAATGAAGCGCTCGACAGTTCGGCGGATTAACTGCTTGGCCTGTTACAATTTATTGGTGTTTTAACAAATGAAATGTATGGTTTAATTGTTTGTTTGGCTTTTACTGTCTCTGTTGTGGGTTTAAAAATACACAGGATGTAAAGTTATTAGTTGTTGGAATTGTTGTTTTAAAGTGAAACTGGTAAGCGTGAGTAAAAGATTAACTGCAATTAGAATAACAATATACATACACTATGTCGGTCTCCGTGGTGCAGCGGTCACCACGCCTGACTGCAACGTGGAGACCCCGGGTTCGATCCCCGGCCAGGTCATGATGGGAAACGATCTTTTCCTGATTGGCCTGGGTCTTGGATGTTTATCTATATATGTATCTATTATAAAATATAGTATCGTTGAGTTAGTATCCCATAACACAAGTCTCAAACTTACTTTGGGGCTAGCTCAATCTGTGTGATTTGTCCGTATATATTTATTATTATTATTTATTATTTAAACGGTTATATTATTAGCAAATAAATGATTATCAATAACGGTACGAACGCTAACCTAACTATAACAACATAAATACAACTGACATCAACTTTTGAAATATCTACTAACATGTTTGACGTCCTAAATTCAATTTAAAACTTCCTAGTGTCTGTCCCACGTTGGGCGCCAATTGAACGACAACAAGGTCCTAATGGTATTAAAGTAGTTTACTAGCCTAAAAATGACTTGAAACTAATGACTGTCCTCATTTTCCCTACTAATATTATAAATGCGAAAGTAACTCAAAGGGCAATGGAGAGGGCTATGCTTGGGGTTTCACTGCACGATCGAATCAGGAATGAGGAGATCCGCAGAAGAACGAGAGTAACCAACATAGCCCGATGAATTGCAACACTAAAGTGGCAGTGGGCTGGACACATTTTCCGTAGGACCGATGCCCGATGGGGCCGGCGGGTTCTTGAGTGGCTACCACGCACCGGAAGGCGTAGCGTGGGTAGCCCCCCGATAAGGTGGACCGACGACCTGCTGAAGGTCGCGGGAAACCGCTGGATGCGGGAGGCGCAGGACTGGTCATCGTGGAAAATCTTGGGGGAGGCCTATGTCCAGCAGTGGACGTCTTTCGGCTGAAATGATGATGATGATGATGAAAGTAACTCTGTATGTCTGTCTGTTACGCTTTCACGTCTAAACCACTGAACTGATTGTATTGAAATTTGATACAAAGATAGAGTTGTAGTAGGTATAGGGTAGGGCTTTAGCACAGTAGACCACATACATACGCTACGGCAGGTTATACAGAAGACCGAGGAGTATAACCTACCCCTTTGCTTGGCGTTTGTGGACTACGAAAAAGCCTTTGATTCGATCGAGACCTGGGCTGTACTGCAGTCTCTCCAGCGGTGCCAAGTAGACTATCGGTATATTGAAGCGCTGAAGGGTTTGTACGAAAACGCCACCATGTCAGTCCGAATACAGGACCAGACCTCGAAACCAATACCTCTCCAGCGTGGTGTCAGACAGGGAGATGTTATCTCCCCGAAATTGTTCACCGCTGCTTTGGAGGATGTCTTCAAGGTTCTGGACTGGAAAGGACTGGGCATCAACATCAATGGCGAGTACATGACACACCTTCGGTTTGCTGATGATATCGTAGTCATGGCTGAGACCGCGGAGGACCTGAGTACAATGCTCGAAGACCTCAGCAGAGCCTCCGAGCGAGTCGGTCTTAAAATGAACATGGGCAAGACGAAAGTCATGTCTAATGCCCATGTTGTACCGACTCCTATAAAGATTGGAGACTCTGTTCTCGAAGTTGTTGACAGTTACGTGTACCTGGGACAAACTATCCAGTTAGGAAGGTCCAACTTCGAGAAAGAAGTCAATCGTCGAATCCAACTCGGCTGGGCTGCTTTCGGGAAGCTACGAAAAATCTTCTCGTCCGAAATACCGCAGTGTCTCAAGACAAAAGTCTTCGACCAGTGTGTGTTGCCAGTGATGACATATGGAATTGAGACGTGGTCGCTAACAATGGGCCTTATAAGAAGGCTCAAAGTCACTCAAAGGGCAATGGAGAGGGCTATGCTTGGGGTTTCACTGCGCGATCGAATCAGGAATGAGGAGATCCGCAGAAGAACGAGAGTAACCGACATAGCCCGAAGAATTGCAACACTAAAGTGGCAGTGGGCTGGACACATTGCCCGTAGGACCGATGCCCGATGGGGCCGACGGGTTCTCGAGTGGCGACCACGCACCGGAAGACGTAGCGTGGGTAGGCCCCCGACAAGGTGGACCGACGACCTGGTGAAGGTCGCGGGAAACCGCTGGATGCGGGAGGCGCAGGACCGGTCGTCGTGGAGAACCTTGGGGGAGGCCTATGTCCAGCAGTGGACGTCTTTCGGCTGAAATGATGATGATGATGATGATCCTAATGGTTTTGATTCCGGACTTTTGAAGAGTTCTCTTGGAAATGCGATATAACCGAACTCCACGCAGGCGTAACCGCGTGCGGAAAACTGGTATACTATAATAGGTATCATCATCAACCTTTTTATAGTCCCACTGCTGGGCACAGGTCTCCTCTCACACTTTATAAATAGGTATGTTCGCGCCAAATTGGAAAAACATTTTTGGGCTTATATTCTTTAAATTAGAAAGATTTTTGTTTTAATGTAGGTACCAGTGAACACGCTTGCAACTGAATTCTTATTAACTTTGACTGTAACAATATGCTTTGACTGTAACTAAACATTTGACATTTGTTTTTGTAATTATGTCTGACATTAGTTTAAATTTCTATTGACATACTTATAATTGATTGACTCAATATGTATTATTTAAATTTTAATTCATTTATTTTTTTCCGCATGTAGCAATTTTATGTGTAATGTTCATTACAATGTTATAAGAATAAACAAATACAAAATTATGTGTAATACAATAGGAGCTTTTAAAACTCTGATAGAGAAGAATTCAACATTTTTGTAAATTGAACGTAACATTTTTTTACAGTTGAAATTGAAAATTTTAAACGGTATATGTGGGTCATATACCGTTTAAAATTCACCCAGACGCTGTACCGTCCAGACTACATTTTATAAAATAACAAGCTAGTTCGTTTGCTCAGAAATATGAGTGAACTCGTATCTTTTACCTTTCTAGTTCAATAAGATGGGATTCAATACCGCAAGTTACTGAGCGTAATTGCATTGCGGAGAGATTGCAGTACCTGAACGCGGTTAAAAATCGTTTGTTTTAAATATAATGTGTCTTTGTTTAGAATCTTTTTTGTTTACATAGGATGATTGATCAGGTTAGGCTAAACTTGCCGCGTGGTTCGTGGATGGATGACCATTTTTACATACAACTTTAAGCAGTTGGTCTCGGCTGTTCTTTTAGATCTTTAACAGTCATTGCGGATCGTTCACCATCATCATTATCATCAACCTTTTATCGTTCCACTGCTGGGCACAAGTCTCCTCTCATACAGGGAAGGATTGAGCGTAATCACCACGCTTGCTCAATGCGGGTTGGCGATTTCAGACTTAAATTCCAAGTTTCCTCAAGATGTTTTCCTTCACCTTGTAATTAGTCATTGGTATCCAAGTTATACTTAGAAAGTACATATAACTTAGAAAAGTTACATTGGTCCTTGCCTGACCTGGAATCGAACCCACATACTTATACTTGAGAGGTCGTCAGACGTCCGAAAGTCTGACCCCAAGTCATACTAAAAGTTAACCCTTTTTAAGGTAGTGGCAACTATGTTGCCACCATGTATTTAAACGATTATTTGGTGACATTTTGAATTTTAGTCAATTTATTTTATCTGTATGGAATACTGTGAAATATATTTCAGTGTCAAACTTGTTTTTTACATTGTCTAACGTCATAGCTGTCATTTGAAGTTGACGTAAGTTTGAAAATCGGTGGTTTCTCAGAGATTTTTACAAATCTAGTTCAATCTCGAAATTGTGCTTCTGTTTCGGTAAGTTTTATGTATTATTTCAACGCATTGGGGCAATAACTATAACATAAGTCTGTATTTTTCAAGTTTGGGTTGACTGCTTGTAATAAAATGCGATTTGTTTAGGTGGCAACATAATTGCCACTGCCTTATGGTGTGTGGTGCTTGGCTTGGTGTTCGAGTTCTTGTTTTTTATTTTGTAGATAAAATTGCCGCGATTTTTGAACGATGAAGCAATCGAGGATGAATTAGAGCGTTTATTTGGTCTTCCTGACGATCCTGAGATTTCTGACGATGAATGTGAACCTGAGCCAGAGACTTTTACCGACATAGATATCGACATTGAATGATGATAATGAAAATGAGAAAATCAGAAAAAAAAAGAATTTACCAAGAAATCAAAAAATATCTTTGGCAAGAGGCGATTTTAGATGGCGCACCAAAAATAATGTTGCATTTGTAATGTGGCAAGACACAAAATTTGTTACACTTCTCACCACTGCCTTTCATCCAAAAAATAAATAAAACATTTTGTGACCGAACTCAGAAAGATGGTTCTAAAAAGGTTATTGGATGTCCACTAACCATACTACAGTATGCAGAGCGCATGGGTGGAGTAGACCGATTTGATCAGATGCGGAGCACTTACGAAGTTGGGAGGAGAAGCAAGAGATGATGGCTCTGAATTTTCTATTTTTGTGCAGACTTGGCCATCACAAATTCATTTTTACTGTACTCTAAAAACAAAAGGGTACACAATCCACTTTCACACTGCATTTTAGGTTGTGTCTGGCCCGTGGTCTCATCAACAATTATTCGTCGAGAAAGAGAAGCCTGGAGAGCCAGTCACAGTATTCCATGAAACGCCCAAAACTCTCCACCAATCGACAAAAATGGTGGGCGTGACGGATGAGATACGCTTGGCAAACGTGGGCAAACATCGACATGAGCAATTGGACTCATGGCGACGTTGTCGTGTGTGTAACACAAAAACACAGAACAAGAGATCGAAAATACAATGCTCTCTACATGTAAAGTGCCACTTTGTGTGGTTCCTTGTTTTGATATATTTCATAATCAGCAATGTCAATATAAAATATACCAAAACGGGGAACTGCCAGACGGGTCTGCATTCACTTGGCTTATCTTTATTATTAAAATAAAGAGAGTATTATTGAAAATGGCGTTTTATTGACGGGCCGTGGCAACTATATTGCCACCACATTTTCCAAAAATTTCCCATTGATTTTCAAAAAAAACGAAGTATTATTTTCATCATATAAGTGTTATTTTTCAATTTTTGTTTAGTATTCATGTTTATCACCTTTAGTTTCCTCTGCCTTATAAAGGGTTAAAGTATAACCTATACCAACGCCTAGCTCCTTAAAGAATAGAGGTAAACAAACCAATTTAGGGTTGATTAGGATGATTAATGGACTTTTACATGCTAACTATTTATTAACAATTCCTATTGCAGCATATTTCGTTAGAATGACTAAAATAAAATGCATAGTAACTTGGTATTTAAAAAAAACAGTAAAAAGTCGACATTAGTTTTACGTTATAGCCCAACAAAAAAAGAAAAATGGACGAAATCCAGGTATTAAACACATTTTGTGGAATTCAACCAATGAATAAAGTTGAGGCATTTGTCAGTACAAATTTTGCGTGTTTTACTTACTTTCAAATCAACTGCGTAACACATGCATTGTAATATTTTCAAATATGGACTAAGTATTATATATATGGATTCCAAAATTTAACCTATTGGAAAATTAGCTTATATGTGTGTCATTTCATTCAAATCGCTTAAGATTTCTATGCATAAATATCTAAACATAAATAAACTGTTTACATTAGTAGGAAGTAGGATTATTACTTTTATGAAAATCATCTATGTAGAAAAGATTGTTAACATCTGTCTCTATGGCCGTCTTTTATCTGGGTTGGGAAGATCGAGAATCTTTGTGTAAAGCTTAATCTGGTCGACTAGACTAGAGGTAGACTGGAGGCTGACTCCAACCAGGTTGGGAAAAGACTAGGTAAATGATGATGATAAACGTCACTATCGTTAAAAGGAGATCAAATATTGTTTTAAAGTGTTCTCAAATTTAATTTGAGTGGATTATTTGGAATTTAGGTGTCAGGTTATTTGTCTCTTAAAGCGGTACAGATTACTCTTAAATTGTTTTTAAAGGACGTGTTACGGTGTTAGGTCTGAATTTTAGTTTGATATCTATCTGCTTAAGATTTTAATAGCATTCTAATATGTATAGCGACCTTTTAGAGAACAACTAAAGATAACCTTGTATTGAGTTTGTTTGTATGGAGCTTGTATTATAAAGGTTGAGACCAGCCTTTAAAATTCCCGATATAAGGACACAGGTCCTCACTCTAAGAGAGCGAGAGGGCCGTAATTCACCACGTGGGCCCAATGTGTTACATGTCTTCAAATTTCTGTTTCTATGACATAACAATTTCCTCAAGATGTTGTATCACTACATAATATGAACCAAAGTCGCTTTCTCTGTCCCTATATGTATCTTTAAAATTACGCAAGAGATTTTGATGCGTTTTTTTTAAGAGATAGACTGATCGAAGAGGAAGTTATATATAATCATCATCAGCATCAGCCTCTACTCGTCCACTGCCGGACATAGGCCTCTTCCATGGCACGCCAACAAGCTTATTGATGTCGTCCCTCCATCTCGCCCAAGAGCGTCCCATGCTACGTTTGCCGAGACACGGTCTCTACTCGAGGACTCGTTTACCCCAACGGTTGTCGGCCCTACGGCATATGTGACCAGCTCATTGCCACTTCAGCTTGCTAACCCTCTCAGCTATGTCAGTGACTTTGGTCTTCTGTTGGATCACCCCATTTCTAATGCGGTCCTTCAGAGAGACGCCCAACATAGCGCGCTCCATAACTCGCTGAGCGGCTTTCAACTTATGGACTAGTCTGACCGTTAGTGTCCACGTCTCGGCTCCGTAAATCATGACGGGTAGGACGCACTGGTTGAAGATTTTAGTTATATGTTCAATAAAATCCATTAAATAGTGGAGAAATACTGTTATTTTTGAGGTTTCTAATGTAATGTCGTAAATAATTACATTTTTTCCGCTTACATTGCAAACGCAGGTTGAACCCTACGAGATTTACCAAAATAATGTACTAAATATTGTACACTTTGAAAAGGTCTACAGAAAACCCCTTGATGGTATATGTCTATCTCTTAGGGATATCCCACAATAACGTTTTTTGTCATTTACTTTTTTACGACAGATAAAGACTGAAATGAAATGAAATCGTTCATTTATCAAGTAGGATCACTGATCACATTTACACGTCATATTTTACTACTAATTTTCGAAGCGATTTTAACCAAAACAGCATTAATCGTTATCCAATTAAATACCTTAAATACATGTTTGATCGCCCGGGGCACCAGGAGCAGCGGGCCGCTATCATTTCTCCGTGGCGCAGCGGTCAACACGCCTGCCTGCGACGTGGAGGCCCCGGGTTCGATCCCCGGCCAGGTCATGATAGAAAGCGATCTTTTCCTGATTGGCCTGGGTCTTGGATGTTTATCTATATATGTATCTATTATAAAATATAGTATCGTTGAGTTAGTATCCCATAACACAAGTCTCGAACTTACTTTGGGGCTAGCTCAATCTGTGTGATTTGTCCGTATATATTTATTTATTTATTTATTATTTATATACAACACTAGCGGCCGCCAGCGACTTCGTTCGCTGAGAGTTAGTTATGCTCCGCTCCTATTGGTGGCAGCGTGATGTTATATAGCCTAAAGCTTTCCTGGATTAATGGGCTATCCAACTGAAAAAGCATTTTTCAAATCGGAGCAGTAGTTCCTGAGATTAGCGCGTTCAAATAAACAAACTCTTAAGCTTTATATATTAGTATAAAGTATAGTTTTAAAGTTTTTCTGTAGTGTAATTAGTATCAGCATTGTACTTATGCGAAGAAGGGGCTGGTCGCTAGTGTTATATATAAGCTGGGATAAAACTAAAACAAAAAACAAAATTTCCACTTGCTCTTATCCCAAATTATTTGGGGTCGGCGCAATAATGTCTTTCTTTCCACAGTTCTCTATTAGTCGTGGTCTCGGTAGTCTCCCCCTTCTGATCTCACACATTCCTTCTATCGTTTCTTTGATTTTCTCCTATCCATATAGCCATCGACTTCTATACTTAAATCTCTTTCATGGTATATACTATTGTTACGAATGCACCTTATGTCGAGGGCATAAGGTTCAATATCGCGTGACATGCAGTGTGTAACTTTTAAGCCCTATAACTCGAGATCTAGACATTGTATAGGTGTAATATAAAAACGCATTCCTAGACTTAAGGTGGCCTATCGAATGGTACAGGTTTCATCAATTTTGTCAACTAAGTGACGACATCGAAATTTCTAGAATTACCGTAGGTACCTACTGAATGTACTCGAAGTTATGCGCTATTATTATTACGTCTAGACGATTCTGGAATGTTCGATCAGCTGGCCTATATGTAGCGCCGTGGCGCCGACACCGAGTCAGTCTGCATTAGACTAGCGATACGAAAACAAGCGACAGATAAGAAGCGATATTCGAGAATACCTACTGCGACAACTGTGAGTACTACGTGAAGTAACATCTGTTGCATTATTGCGTGTTTACAATACGGACTTCGTGGACGTAAGTGAAGACTTCGGTGCAACGTCAGCAACATTCTACTTGTCATTGCCTACAATCGACTGTACCTTCGTTGCCAATAAATTTCGAAACCCTTAACCGGCGTTTTAGTACCCCCAGCCCGTAACACTATGACTACAATTTTCACACAAAACTTCAGCTATAGGTACCACTTTCACACTTTCTTTTATGTAATCGTTTTTTTGTATAATCCATCCCTGTACACACATACCCCTTTTAGTATTTTCATCTCAGCTGCATGAAATTGTCTTCCATTCATCCCTTTTGTGGCCCAACAATCTGATTCATACAATGATACTGAAAAGCCAAATCTAATTCCATGAATTATTATATATTATATCGTACCTCGGTTCAATATCGTTTTCATCCGTTCTCAATGTCGAATTGCAATTTCGTAACACATCAGGGATACGATTATAACTTTTAATTACTCGCTTAACTATTACACTACCTGGTATCGTTTCAAATTATTCCCTCCATCCCTTTAAGGCCAGGTGTTTTGCTTACGGGAGAATTAGATAGCAAATGCAAATAAAAAGAAATTAATTGGATATAGAACCCATGGTCTATATTCAATTATCTATGATGATTATGTAAAATTTCATATTTTATTTGATCATGTGTTTACCTAACCTTTATTATCCTTATGGGTCGTACGGAGTTTTCTTTATATATTGTAGATATATATTAAATCAAAAATGTATTTAATTGGTTGAGGTATTAAGGTATATATGCTGTATTAGTTAAAATCGCTTCGAAAATTAGCCATTATTTGTCATAAAAGGTAAATAACAAAAATGTCTTGTGGGATATCCATAAGAGATAGACGTATACCATGAGGAGTTTTCTGAAGACTTTTTCAATTTATACAATTGTTTGTATACATTTTAATAAATCTCGTAAGGTTTAGCTTGCGTTTACAATGTGAGCAGAAAAAAATTATTTACAACATCACATAAGAAACCTCAAAAATAACAGTATTTCTCTACTATTTAATGGAAAATCTGTTGCGAAGTTTTAAAAATTTAAGCATACTTTAGGATATAGCTAAACGAACGCAGCGACCGGACGGACTAATGGGCGGTCTAAACGATCCCAACTAGTCGCAATCATTTGACAAAAAAGTGTTCGCCGATTAGGGGGCAGGCCGCTGCGTTCGTTTAACAATATCCCAAAGTACGTTGTTTGACAGTAAGCTGGTTGACGTCCACTTACTTAATATCGACATTTTTGTCAGACGTATTAGTTCTATTGAGAATCCAGTCTAGTTAGAATATAAGCAATTACAAGAATAAAATTACAAAGAGCTCTTAGCATGTGGTCATCATTTCAGCCGAAAGACGTCCACTGCTGGACATAGGCCTCCCCCAAGGTTCTCCACGACGACCGGTCCTGCGCCTCCCGCATCCAGCGGTTTCCCGCGACCTTCACCAGGTCGTCGGTCCACCTTGTCGGGGGCCTACCCACGCTACGTCTTCCGGTGCGTGGTCGCCACTCGAGAACCCGTCGGCCCCATCGGGCATCGGTCCTACGGGCAATGTGTCCAGCCCACTGCCACTTTAGTGTTGCAATTCTTCGGGCTATGTCGGTTACTCTCGTTCTTCTGCGGATCTCCTCATTCCTGATTCGATCGCGCAGTGAAACCCCAAGCATAGCCCTCTCCATTGCCCTTTGAGTGACTTTGAGCCTTCTTATAAGGCCCATTGTTAGCGACCACGTCTCAATTCCATATGTCATCACTGGCAACACACACTGGTCGAAGACTTTTGTCTTGAGACACTGCGGTATTTCGGACGAGAAGATTTTTCGTAGCTTCCCGAAAGCAGCCCAGCCGAGTTGGATTCGACGATTGACCTCTTTCTCGAAGTTGGACCTTCCTAACTGGATAGTTTGTCCCAGGTACACGTAACTGTCAACAACTTCGAGAACAGAGTCTCCAATCTTTATAGGAGTTGGTACAACATGGGCATTAGACATGACTTTCGTCTTGCCCATGTTCATTTTAAGACCGACTCGCTCGGAGGCTCTGCTGAGGTCTTCGAGCATTGTACTCAGGTCCTCCGCGGTCTCAGCCATGACTACGATATCATCAGCAAACCGAAGGTGTGTCATGTACTCGCCATTGATGTTGATGCCCAGTCCTTTCCAGTCCAGAACCTTGAAGACATCCTCCAATGCAGCGGTGAACAATTTCGGGGAGATAACATCTCCCTGTCTGACACCACGCTGGAGAGGTATTGGTTTCGAGGTCTGGTCCTGTATTCGGACTGACATGGTGGCGTTTTCGTACAAACCCTTCAGCGCTTCAATATACCGATAGTCTACTTGGCACCGCTGGAGAGACTGCAGTACAGCCCAGGTCTCGATCGAATCAAAGGCTTTTTCGTAGTCCACAAACGCCAAGCAAAGGGGTAGGTTATACTCCTCGGTCTTCTGTATAACCTGCCGCAGCGTATGTATGTGGTCTACTGTGCTAAAGCCCTTTCGGAAACCGGCTTGTTCGGGTGGCTGGAAGTCGTCAAACCTGCAGGCGAGACGATTCGTGAGGACTCTCGAAAACAACTTATAGACATGACTCAGAAGTGAGATGGGTCTGTAGTTTTTCAAAAGGGTGTTGTCACCCTTTTTGAAAAAGAGTACCACCACACTTCTGTGCCATGCCTGTGGCGTTTTTCCCTTGACTATGACGGAATTAAATAACTTCTGAAGGGCCCTAAGGATCGGTTCACCACCCGCCTTCAGTAGCTCTGCCGTTATTCCGTCATCGCCCGGCGCCTTGTTGTTTTTAAGTTGTTTCAGAGCCAATTGAATCTCCTGCAGGCTGACGTCCGGGA
Organism: Sesamia inferens; assembly: GCA_037179545.1. Lineage (NCBI taxonomy): Eukaryota > Metazoa > Arthropoda > Insecta > Lepidoptera > Noctuidae > Sesamia > Sesamia inferens. The sequence continues at coordinate 4,087,094 of CM073935.1, read as the reverse complement.
TATCTTCGGTGTAGTGTCGGGTTAATCTTGCTCTAGGGTCTTCAGCAAGATTTAATGCGGGTTTTGTCGTCGAAGTGTAGAGCTGTCCATAGAAATTCTCGACTTCCCTCAAAAGCTCGGGCCCGGACGTTATGATCCCGCCGTCGTCAGTCTTCAGCTTGCTTAGCCGGCTATGCCCAATAGTCAGATCCCTAGCGAAAACTTTAGAGCCTCTGTTTCGCTCTATGGCCTCCGTTATACGCTCGGTATTATACCGACGTAGGTCGCGCTTCAGAGACTTTGAGATCTGCTTATTGAGCTGCCGGTATCTGCAAGCATCACTTGACGAACGCAAAACCATCTCACGTCTATCCTCCATGAGCTCGAGAGTGTAGTCCGAGAGATTTTTAGTTCTATTTGTACGGCGGGTCTTAAAATACTTGGTCCCGACCGTACGGACAGCTTCTACAAACCCGTCATTGTATTCGTCCACGTCACCACTTAGGCATTCGAAGCGATTTTGGAGCTCGAGCCGGAAACCTTCGGAGTTATGGATCTGGATGGGTGCTGGCCGGAGCGTAGACTTCATCAGGCGAGATCTTTCGGACACTATGTTCAGATTCAATGTGCCTCTGACCATACGGTGATCGCTGCCGCATTTGAGCGAGTTGATCACTGAGACATCATTGAATATGTGCCTTTTTGTCGTCATAATGAAGTCTATCTCGTTCTTAGTGACCCCGTCGGGACTGATCCAAGTCCACTTCCGCTGTTCACGCTTCCTGAAGAAGGAGTTCATCATAAAGAGTCCCTCCCTCTCCATGAAGCCAGCCAACATGTGGCCTCGGTAGTTCCGACGCCCAAATCCAAAATTTCCCAGTCCGAGCTCCTCACCGCTCCGTTTTCCCAGTTTAGCGTTGAAGTCCCCCATGATAACGCTGTAGTGAGTTTTTGAGCTATGTATGGCTTTAGAGATGTCCTCATACATAGCCTCTACTTCATCGTCGGAGTGTGTCGAGGTCGGGGCGTATACCTGAATGACCTTCAGCGAATACCGTTTGGTTATTCTGAGTACCAGGAACGCCACCCTGGTCGACACACTCTCGATCTTCACTACATTGTCCACAAGGGACCTGTGGACGAGGAACCCGACACCACCTTGGGACTGATGGTCGCCCTCCCGGAAATAGAGCAAGTTACCGGATTTAAGGATTATCGAGTCCTCACCCTCTCTTCGGACTTCAGATAATCCTAGGACACCCCATCGTAACCTGCTCAATTCTTCCTCCAGTTCAATAACCCTCTCGTCGGTCCGCAGTGTGCGCACGTTCAGTGTTGCCAGGTCGATCCGTCGTTGATTGTGGTAGCCGGATCTCTTCCGGAGATTCTTCGCACCCCTTGCCTCGCCGTTACCTTGGCCGCTACCACAATGACCAGGAATAGCGGAGCTGCCGGGGACTAGGGGCCTTGGCTTAGTCGTGTGCATCATTATGGGGGGGGTTTGCCATAATCCCCACGCTTGGCAAGCGGGTTGGGGATCGCAGGAATTGATATTCCACAGAAGAAGCGCTGCTGCCCGCTTCCCTGGTGAGAGAGTTCCCTTAGTCGCCTCTTACGACACCCACGGGAGGATATGGGTTGGTACTATTCTAAGCCCGGTACCACACGGGGGACGGTACCGCATGTGGTGTTTTCCTGTAATTGGTTGTGCAGTAAGATTTAAGTCAACAATTTGTATGTATTAATAATGTGTGAAATATCTGTAGCAATTGATGATGAACCTTAATTAATGAAAAAAATAAAATAAAATAGAGGGACAGTGAAAGAGACTTTGTTTTATATTATGTAGTAATTAGCCACCAACCTCTCTATAATGTTAGTAAGATGCTCAAATATGTGGGGTAAAAGAGTGTGTCACACACCTCTTTGCGGAAATTAAAACCTTTTTTCCAAAGAAGTATAGAGAGACTTCAGGAGTAATATGTCATTTTAATAAAGAAAACTCTTACCTTCGATCAGTACTACACTGGAAAAACAACGCATTAAAGTTGGACCGTTTATACTGATCGATCGGCTAATTGAAAGTCGGTGTAACAGTTGGCTTGGTTAATCAGTCAAAGGAAAAGAAATAAAGACCTCGTACGGACGGCGCCATAACTGGGTTAACGGCCATTTTGTCGATCGTCGATAGTCTTGGGTTTGGCGGCTTAAAGGATGAGTGGGACTGAGTTGATGGATTGGAACGAATGGGGTGTTTGAGGAACAATTTCTATTACTTACCAATGGTTGATACGAATGTTCTACTAATAGGGATGTTTCTTGGGTAAAAAGAAATGATTCTATTTAGTCCGACATTCAGGTTATTGAAAAATATTGGATACGTATATTTTGTTTTACCAAAACAATAAAAATTGGAAAAGATAAAAGGCATCAAAGGTCAGGAGAGTTGACTGGTGACGTCACTCCTCGCTGAAACTGTAGCAAGGAGTGACGACACACGAGTTTTCAGCTCACTGTATTGTCTTATTTTTTTTTTATATTACTAAAGAAAAAATACGTGTCTAGTTTTTTTTTTGGAAATCTGACTGTCGGACTAATTATTTTTTTTTTGTCAACTATTTTCTTTAATAGCTATGGGTATGGCAACTCTTAACTGTAACTGGCAACTTCTGCTATTGGATCGTAGTCGACAAAAATGAAAATTGACTATGTGGTATTTTATTCAAATTTGGCTAATAATAAATACTTTTCGAACGGCTAAATTATATAAGACAGTTCTTAATGCTTTTAGTGAGAAAAAGTAACGTAATAAACTCTCCAGTGAATGCAGATTGCCACAAAGCATTCTCGATATTCGAAATGTTTGAGCGACTAGGACCATGGAGTGCTTATCGAGTATTTCGGGACATCGCCAGGCCGTTTGATCGACTCTTGATATTGAGATGAGCATTTCCAACCATCGCGGTAAAGCTTTTTGGGCGCTTTTCCTATTAATATATGTATATGCGGAAGATTTTTGGGGTATACTTATATTTTTCCTCTATACAAGATGTTTGGTTTTCTTTTGATATTCCGTAACTTTAGGATTTGAATGAGGCCATATCGAAAAATCAATTGGTACATGAATTAATTAACAATCAGATTGAAATTTCAGATATATTAGTTAGCAAGCAAAAGTATGAGCAAAACAAGTATTTTAATTGAAAATCAAAAGATCAATAAACCAATCTACAATAATATTGTTTCAGGATCTTCATTGGCAAATATCACAGAACTTTATTAATAAAATACATGCTGTGCCTATCAATTTCTAATTATGTCCTCAAATTCAGCCCAAGTAAAACAAGACTATGATAACATATTTCGCCCAAGGGAATATTAGCAAAAACTACGGTGACCCAATTCTCTGTAAATTGATTCTTCCTAATTAGGAAGAATCAATTTACACAGTGTAATTACATTGGATACCAAAACACTATCAATTTATTTATTTAGGACGGTGAATTTTAGCGTTAATTACTCTTTTAGTTGCGTCCCCGAATCGTGTGGTTTCCATTATTTCCTAAATTACAATGCTGGACATTGAGTAGGGAATGAATGGAATGCTTTTGCGTGTTTTGATATTCATAGAATATTAAATGGTGGTTTGGTCGCCAATTGTATTGTGGCGTTTACCATATTCCTATTAGTTACGTAAGTATTTCGGAAAAACACTTTTTTAATTATGTTAAGTTTTATTGTGAATTGTTTCACATTTACCCCAGGAAATAACAATATCGATAGATTTTTTTATTAAAGTAGTACGTAGCCTATGCAATTTTTCCTATCAATTAACATCTTTTATGATGTTTTGCATAAACGACGGGTCTGAGTAGTGGTGTTGCGATGTGTGCCGGGTACGTCACATGTTGTTGTGTCGGGAGTTTGGTCGTGGATGGTCTCCAGATTAATCTGGCGCAGCATCGTTGGTAGTGTTGTTTGGTTTAACATTGCATCACTTCGCTCAACTGCAGTCTTTCTTCCTATTCACTCAGTTTTTGAGTGAATCGGCTTTTAACATACTAGCGCGCTTTACCGTCAACGATAGCATCACTGCTTACCATCAGGCGGAATTTCAGCCAAGCTCTAGTTTATAATTATAAAAAAAATATTAGTATATATATTTTATAATTATAAATAATTATTGTAATGCCTATCTGTTGCACTGCATACACGCATACTATAAGCCTCACATAAAGGAAAAGATTACTCCATTCGCTGCCTACCCCGTGGCGACCGATGCATTGTTCCAATACCGCATTCGTATTAATTAATATCAGCAACAATCATAGCTATAGAGTCAGCGTTTAAAGTTGCGCATATATGACGCAATTTTATTTTGACCCTTTGGTATGGAACTTTGTTTTACTTTGGCACTACAGTAGGTTTGAGTATATGATTGGCAAAGTGGCTGAGCGATCTACTGCTGCGCTGAGTGACAATTCCCGCGCGGAACAAATATACAACATGTAATGGAATTAACACACACCCTCAAATACCCCAATTAGAATGTTATGTTATAATCATAATACATACATTGCATTTTTAATTTAACATGTATATGCACTGTTATTTATTAAATTAGTTTTATCAATTCTTGGAGAACGAAGACCTTAACGTTCTTGGAATAAGGTTTTTTTCTTTATTTTGTATTAAATGATTAAATTTGTATGAATACAAGTAAAACTGTAATTTTAAAAGTCTGTTCAAACAACAGGGTTAATGTGACAATAATTTCCGTAGTTTAAATTATTTTTGGGATAATCTTTTTCAGATACGCATAAAACTACAGATACATACTCACATACTAAGCACACAGTACGTAGTGGTAATGAAACCGATCCCTAGATTTACATCGCAGGGCTGCGTACACGCCGGGGCATAACTCCGCTGCCGCGAGAAATCGCGGTACATTACGTATTTTTAGGTTCTCAAAAGTGCAAGTGTACAAACACTTAAAACAAAATAGGGTAGTTGACTAAAAAAACCAATTAGTCCGTCAGTCAGATTTCCAAAAAATACTAGACACGTATTTTTTCTTTTCTCATAACTCGTGTAACGTTACTGCACGCTACATTTTTTAGCAAGGAGTGACGTCACCAGCCACCACTCCTGATCATTGATACCTGTTATATTTGTCAGTTTTTATTGTTTTAATAAAACAAAATATACGTATCCAATATTTTTCTATAATTTGAATGACGGACTAAATAGAATCATTTTTTTTTCTCAGGAAACATCCCTACGCAATATATAAAATGTTCTACGAACATACAGAGATTTCACTAATTGTGCTGAAGTGAAAAATATTTCTGTATAGGTACATTGTTATTTGACTAATTTAATTTGGGGTCTAAGTGCTCATGATAGATGTTTTCGGTACATCGCCAAGCGGTTAGTTGGGTTTTCACGTAACCAAAAGGCTAGTCTATTGTTAGCCGAAAGAATCAGCATCGCCAAACAACGAGATAATGTTGCCAGCCTTTTGGACAGTTATCCTATTGACAGGAATGTGAACGAAATTTGGATTTTGCCCAATGAGAGTTATTCTTATCTTTTTTTTTATTATATTTTATCTTCTTTTCTTTTCTTGACGATTTTTTTTTTATTATCATTAATTTATGTACTAAGTAATTTAGATTGTTTTAGAGCTCTTCTTCCTTGAAATACAAAATTTTCAGGTTTAGGTACGTAAGACTTAGAATTATGAATGGAAATAACTGTATCAACTTATCCTATAAATCATTTTCAATAAATATTATGTATTTAATTATTATAAACTAGTGCTTGACTGCAATCCCGCCTGATTTTAAGCAGTGATGAAATCATTGATGGTAAAGCGCGCTAGTTTATTAAGCCTATTTACTTAAAAAAAACTTAGTGAATAGGAAGGAAGACGGCAGTTGAGCGAGGTGATGCAATGTTAAACCCAACAACACGATCAACGATATTGTCTCAGAAGGAGATTGATCTGGAGACCCTAAACGACCAAACTTCCGGCACAACAACATTTGGTGCATCGTACCCGGCACACATCGCAACACAACTGCTCAGACCCATCCCCCGTACGGGTTCACCAGGATTGCAGGATTGCGGGATTGCAGCTCAGCACTAGTTTATAATTATAAAAAAGGCACTTTGTTTTCTCTACATTTATTAATCGTCACTGCTTTCAAAACGGCGAAGAAAAACATCTTATGAATGGGAATGTCCTTGAACCAAAAATTCACAGATATGTTACATCCGGCAGCCCACACTGGGCTCGCATTGTAGATTATTAGAAAATTCCTGTGTCCCAGCGCCCTATTTCAGTTCGCAGTCAGTTGAATGCTTTCCCGTAAGGTAATTGAAAGTTTTTTCGTAGACCTCTTTCGTAACCGTAAATTGTATGCGAGACTTCAAAACCAATCTTTTTGAATTTTCACATTGAGTCAAATCGCCGTGTCTTCACATAAAAACTATTTCATCTTAGCAAGCAGCCTCCGGCAAAATTGGCAAATGAAAAAATATCGAAATTCTTTAGGTATCTGTCCCGCTGTCGACAAGCGACATACAACAGATTGTGGAGAGAAAAGATATTCAGTAAAAATGAATTAATAAGACACAATGATTTGAGTGCGCCACGCAGCTTTCGGTAGATAAATAGTACTGCGAACGCCCGCGCAGCAGCTGATGCCAGAGGTCAATGTAACGCTCGCCCGCCTGAGTCGAGCGTGGACCATATTTTTGTTAGGACAGCAAAGTAGAATAACAAGCTCATACCTTTGTGGTTTTTCATGATATCTTTTTGAAATTTTGAACGTAGATTCTATACTTAAAAATACTGGACACTTGTTTCGGGTTTCGCATGAACAAAAAAATATTTTTGTATAAATTACGTGTCACCTTGTTTGTCCGCGACGGACTCCTCAACTACATAACTGATTTTATTCAAATTTAAACACCGGGTACAGTTTGTTCCAACTTGACAGATAGGATGGCTTACATCTCAATTTATGATGGCAATATTATTATATAGCAAATTATTTTTCTATATCAGTCATGAAGGTCGCCATGGTGGTGCCCATGACTGATGTTCTTCTACCGTTCCCCTTAGATATATTACAACAATGTACATATATATTATGGAAAAAACGATAGCCACAGCAATGCGTGGCCGTGTCAGCAAGTATTCATCTATATATATAAACATCAATGCCACTTTCTTTGTAATTTTATAACTCAAGAACGGACTCACCTATCCAAAAGAAATGTTTAGGCTTTGTTTTGATTAATTAGTAGATGGTTTATGTGAAATTTGAACGGAATCGTTCGAGCGGTTCTTCATTTATCACATTTTTGTAACAAATAAATTCAATGAACAGTAGATCATCATCTTATCAATAAAAATCAATGCCACTTTCTTTGTAATTTTATAATCCACCAAAACTGTGTAATGGCACCAGATTGAAAGTAAAACTTATTGCCAAATTTAATTGAAGCTACGATCTTAATTGGTAAATCAAAAGGAGAAGTTTGTTTGATACCGTGTATCCCTATAATCCCAACTTTTTTTTAATAATTATAAACTAGTGCTTGACTGCAATCCTGCCTGATGGTAAGCAGTGATGCAATCGTTGATGGTAAAGCGCACTAGTTTATTAAGCCTATTCACTTAAAAAACTTAGGAATAGGAAGGATGACGGCAGTTGAGCGAGGTGATGCAATGTTAAACCCAAGACCAACACGACCCACGATGCTGCGCCAGAGGGAGATTGATCTGGAGACCCTCCACCACCAAACTCCCGACACAACAACATTTGGCGCATCGTACCCGGCACACATCGCAACACAACTGCTCAGACCCGTCCTCCGTATGCCATTATATGAACTGATATACCATTTGAGTTCAAACGATTACAATATTCTGTGCGTTTATCATTTGCTATGTCCATCAACAAAGCCCAAGGGAAAACATTTCACGTTTGTTGTCTGAATTTGGAGGAATCATTTTTAAAATGGCCAACTTTATGTTGCCTATTCGAGAGTCGGTACCTCCAGTCGTTTGTTTAATAATCTAAATGTTTTGGATTGAGTTTTAAAATTGCTAACAATTAAAAAAAATATTTTATGTTTAGGTATATAAATTATTTTTATGAGCCAATAAATTTGTTCTTATTACTTATTTCACTTTATACGTAGAGAAGCAAGTATCGGGCCGCTAGTATGTACATACTGAAAAGAGCCTTTTATAAACACGTTAGGTCTGTAGATTTTACGTATATCAGCAGGTATACACACCCACTGATATATGTAAATTTTTTTGAGCAAAAAAGTCACCGGGACGTTGCGGTCGCTTTATAGGCTCAAAAATGTTCTTCCGTCACACATAAAGGCAATGCTTGTCCAATCCCTTATCTTCCCCATTATTGATTATGGTGATGTGTGTTATTACGACCTGAATGCAGATCTACTCAATAAACTTGACCGACTTCTAAATAACTGCATTCAATTCGTATTTAATCTTCTTAAGTACGATCATGTATCTTCTCACCGGTCCATCTTGAAATGGCTACCCATCAGGCAACGCAGAGCTCTAAGAGCCTTGACTACCTTGTTTTCACTCCTACACAAACCCTGTTCCCCTTCTTATCTTACGTCTCATTTCCAATATTTATTCTCTGCGCATAATAAGAATCTGCGCTCTTCCAATAATTGTCTTCTACGATGTCCTTCTCACCGCACTGGTTTTCTTAAGTCTTCATTTCTGGTTCAGGCGGTTTTCCTTTGGAATGATCTTCCTCAGAATATCAGGACGTTGACAAGTCGGTACACATTTAAAGTGAAAGCTCGACAAATATAATTTATTGTTTTCTCAATCTATGATTTTTTTTTAAACTCTCTCTTCTGTTTATATTTTGTATGTATGTATTTATGTATTTATTATAATATATATATATTTTTCTCTCTTTTAACTTTAATTTGTTTGCACCTACCATGTTTTGTCTCTGCATCACCTCAAGGAAGACTGGTAGAAAATTCCTAAGGCATTAAGTCCGCCATAGTGCATAAAGTTTAAATAAATAAATAAATTCGCTTCAGAAACTCAATAAACGTGTACAACCAGCTTTTATTTCCAACCATATAATGCAAATTGTATGTACAAAAAATTTGGCACTGAAATGTTGGCAACACCATTTCAACCTGTACAATTTTCGTTCCCCAAAATACCTTACTACTTTAATTCAACTTATACTTTTTTAAAGTTATAAAATATAGTCTACATTCTGTGTTCTTGACATTATTTAACGGCTCACAGTTGCGGGTCATATGCAGAATTTTAACTGTGAATTACGAGTAATAACTTACACTCACTGTGTACGCGAAAAACAGTATAAGTTATGAGAGAAAAGCGAGATGGGATATTAAAATGGAAATGCCAAAAGCATTGAGAATTTTTTTTAATAATTATAAACTAGCACCTGACCGCAATCCCGCCTGATGGTGCGATCGTTGATGGTAAAGCGCGCTAGTTTATTAAGAGCCTATTCACTCAGAAAACTGAGCGAATAGGAAGGAAGACGGCAGTTGAGCGAGGTGATGCAATGTTAAACCCAACAACACGACCAACGATGCTGCGCCAAAGGGAGATTGATCTGAAGCCCCTCCACGACCAAACTCCCGACACAACAACATTTGGCGCATCGTACCCGGCACACATCGCAATTCAACTGCTCAGACCCGTCCTCCGTACGGCAAAAAGTAGATCATAGAAAAAGGATTATTCACTCTTCCCTCAAAATGGGAGGAACTTCCAAGCAAATGGGCGTTGTATCTGATGCGTAACGGAACGATGATTAATATAGGGACGTTTCAATGGTGCTTCTACATCATCATCTTAGCGTTGCGGTTGCATCCGCGGCTTTCGCGTTGGAGCCCGGGGTCCGCTTACGTTTCGATGGTGCTTATTGTGGGATAAACTTTACTTGTGAGATGTAGAATTTTTACGTGTGATCAATGAGGCGTAGTTCGCATGTAAATAATAAATACATGTATAATTGGGTTGTATCCTAAAAAATAATTTAATGTCCATCAGATAGATTTATAAAAAATATTGAACACGTATTTTTTATTTTTTCTTTCATTCAAATACTTAGGAAGATATATTGATTTGAAATGTTGCATGACATTACGCCGTGCTAAAAAATATACAACGGCGTGCCGTAATTAGCCCCCACTCCGTAATTATAATACGCTATATCTCAGTAGTTTTTGATAATTTCAACAAAATGAAAAATACGGGTCTTAATTTTTTTTATTATCTATAAGACGGACTAATTCTTTTTTTGATTTTCATACCTTGGATACATCCCTATTTGACGCCAGAATACAAGGATGTAAGGATAGTATTACAGATGCATTTTGGTCATGCATCAGGTAAATTTAGCTTGAGCTGGGTATCAACACCAGGCGAAGGAAAGCACACTAGAAGTACTTTAGGCTACTAGACCAACGAGGACGTCAATAGCCTAAAGTAAAATAATATTTGTTAATATAATTTTTTGTTTTATTAAATCAATTTATTTAATACTAGCTTTCCGTAGCAGCAGCAGCAGCAGCAGCAGTAGGATTCGGTTATATCGTGATTTATTAGATTCCTTAATTTCAGGGATTAATTATCGTATCATTTGGCTTTTAAGTTTACATGTGCATATTTGTTTGCAATATGTTACCTTGTTTTAAACGACACACAGCGCCATCTATCACCGATCTGGTATGAAGCTAACAATATTAATGTTTTCCCTCGGCAATATCAATTTTTCCTGGTTAAAAAAAATACCCTATTATTTAATCCGGACTTCTAAATTTACGTCTGCAAAATTTCGAAGCAATCGGTTCAGTAGTTAAGGCTTAAAAACGGAACAAACAAACTCTCTTTCCGATTTATAATATTAGTAAGGATTATAATAAGTCGTAAAACATGTGTTATTTCAGACTTAATGTTGGTAGTAAGTTCCCGCGGGATATTTTCTGATATCCACGCAAGCATAGTCTATATAGCCAAAAAATGGTCAATTAGCGAATACACAAGTTTCCGTTGTTAATAACTTTACACCAGACACCAAAGCAGGCATGCAAATTTCCGACTAAAACCCACTTTAGGTTTCATTTTTTTATGAATAACGGTTGAATTTTAGCAGCGTCGAGTATAAATGGTAATATTTCTCGCGTTTAATGAATTCTACAAAGGGGCTAGCAAGGTTTAAACTGGAAGTTCAGTATTTCTTACGTTTTTTAAAAAAGGTGTACGCTATCGTATATGTTGTGGTGTTTTTTATGAAGATGTGGAAATTAAAAGCTCCTTCATTTCCTTTGAATACACTTAGATATTTTTTTAATGTGATAGCTAGTACTTACATGGCTTATTTTTTTTTTAATAATTATAATGAGAGAGAGATTTAGAGACTAATTTAATAATTTTCTAATTGTCGGTGGCTGCCGGCAGAAGTTACCACTCACCAGACAAAGTCTTGTCGCCAAGCGATTCGTCGTGTTCTGGCATGATGTCTGGTGAAGCCGTACGGAGGACGGGTCTGAGCATGTGTGTCAGGTACGATGCGCCAAATGTTGTTGTGTAGAGAGTTCGGTCTCCAGATCAATCTCCCTCTGGTGCAGCATCGTTGGTCGTGTTGGGTTTAACAATGCATGACCTCGCTAAACTGCCGTCATCCTTCCTATTCACGTAGTTTTTTTGGAATGAATAGTTAAGCCTTTTCACCCAAACTGCGTGAATAAGCTAGCGTCCCTTACCATTAAAGATTGCATCTCTGCTTACCATCAGACGGGATTACGAACACTAAAGCACTAAAGTTTATAGAGTAGTTGACTAAAAAAAACTAGTTAGTCCGTCAGTCAGATTTCCAAAAAATACTAGACACGTGTTTTTTTCTTTTTGCATATAAACAAAAACTTAAGACGACACGGTGCGTTGAAAACTCGTGTGACGTCACTGAACGCTACACTTTTTAGAGAGCAGTGACGTCACCAGCCACCACTCCTGATCTTTGATGCCTTTTATATTTGTAATTTTTATTGATTCGATAAAACAAAATATACGTATCCTATATTTTTCAATAATCTGAACGACGGACTAAATAAAATCAATGTTTTTTTACCCAGTAAACATCCCTATTTATATATATGTCGGAGACGGCGACGGCAGAGCCGTAGGGTCGACAGCATCTTGGTGTGGTGGTACAAGTTCCGTTTCGTAGGTGAGTTTTGAATTAAAGCACGACGTGTAGATATACCCTCCAATCTTCATAATAACAATTTGAATAGGCAAACCGACAGTTTCGGTTCGGAGATGTGCCTTGGTCCGCGTTTCGATGCAAAGTCACCGTTCGACGAACCCCACTTTCCAAAGCGACTCTGTCTATGTGACGCCATCACAAAACAACGTCACAAGCGTTAGCCCCTCTACTAAGTAAATCAAATCAGCAACTTCTATTAAAATTAATCGACGATCTCCGACACGGCCAGCCTGACGATTTGCACGTCCTCGTGCATCATCATCTTCATCATCCCAGCGCCAATCCAAGTCCCACCCGAAGCTCCCTCAGCCCCGGAGTCCAGGATCCGCTTCACCAGGTCAACCGCCGATTTCGGCCAAACTTCGATATTTCCCGTTGCACGTCCTTGTAACAAATTTAAAAAAAAACACAGAACACCGACTTTGAAGCATTTTTGAGAACTCGGCCAACCTGACCATCACATGTCACGTTTAGTTACATTGACTATTAGAAAACCAAACTTAATTATTTTAACAACTTAAACACAAAAGCTTCCTTCAAGCCTCATAATTATCAAGATTCAAAAAGAAAACAAAAGGTTCCTCCAAGCCTCATAATTATCAAATTTCAAAAAGAAAACAAAAGGTTCCTTCAAGCCTCATAACTATCAAATCAAAATCATAATCATCAAAAAGAAAACACATCATCGCCCAGCTACCACAGTAGCTAGTGACAACTCGTTATTGACCTGACCATGTCAAGAGTCGATACGACCAACTCAAGAGTCCGCAACTCCCAGGTCAATACACGACTGTACAACTAATAGTCTCCTTTGAGATCCTGGTCCCCACCACACCACCATCTGCCCATCGTACCCTGAACAACTCCTCACCGAGTTTCAGTCACGACAACAGACTAGTGCATGCAGTGCGACCATATCTACCTAGGTCCCCGCCACACCACTAGCTGCCCATCGCCCCCTGAACAACCCCTCACTGGGTTGCAGTTACGACTACAGACTAGTGCGTGCAGTGCGACCACATAGCCATGATACGTGTTCCATTTGCTGGCGGAGGCACCCTCCTCACCATCATCCACTTTATGAAATCTAACTCAGCAGACTCATTACTTGGAGAAGTCTTTCGTATACGATCGTGGGGTAATTATAAGTTCCGTTTCCAATCAACGATTTCAATAGGTAACGATCGCCATTATCGCCATCAAACAACTCACCGTTATTAAATTTCATTACTTTAGCACACTTCTATCAAATTTAGATTTTTCGTAAATAGCACTCATTTCTATGTTCGTTACCGCTTGTTCTCTTGAGAAGATTTAATAGTCTAGCCACACATATAACACAATAAGCTCAAGTGAGCTCGTAACTATAGGCCACAGTGAACTTTAGTTTCGAAATAATGACAAACTAGACATCATAATTTTAAAACCCTGATTTAAAATTTCTCAGCCCATTATAACAAAGAATACGGGTAGTACAAGAAATAAAATTTGCAAATAACTCTTATTATCATGTCGCAAAGAAATTGTTCAGTACACAATACACTGGCACAACCTTGTACACTGTATATATACTGGCGCGTGTATACATACACCAATGAAATTACAGATTGCTTGACAAGAGAACATTCGGCCACGGAATCAAAATAAAAATAGTACGACTCACCGAATTATGGCAATTTCCCACAAACACCTGCCACTTGGCAGTTGTCAACTCCCAGAACTCATAAAATCCCATTACCTTACCACAAACATTTTGGGTGTTTTGAAACCTTCTCATCGCCTGTAGAGTAGATGCCGTCCTGATATCTTCTCATCGCCTGCAGAGTAGAGGCTCAAGTCTTGAAACCTTGGGCGTTCCGCAAAGTGCACGCAGCTCCGGCTGCGCCGCACGCAGCTCCAGCAGCGCCACACGCCATTGATGCGATTCACCAAGCAGCTAGAAGCGCGCTCCGCAAGCGCACTTTGCACGCTCCGCAAGCGCACCTTGCACGCTCCGCAAGCGCACCTTGCATGCTCCGCAAGCGCACCTTGCACGCTCCGCAAGCGCACCTTGCACGCTCCGCAAGCGCACCTTGCACGCTCCGCAAGCGCACCTTGCACGCTCCGCAAGCGCACCTTGCACGCTCCGCAAGCTCACCTTGCATGTTCTGCAAGCGCACCTCGCTCGCCAAACAAGAGCCAGCACTGTCGCACGCAAAGGATCAACCAGCACTGTCGCGCGCCAAGCATCAGCCAGCACTGTCGCGCGCCAAGCATCAGCCAGCACTGTCGCGCGCCAAGCAACAGCCAACACTGTCACGACAGCGCCGCGACCAACGACACGTGCACGCCTGCAGCGGACTCCTGCAGCGCACTATCACGCGGAGCGATCTCTTCTGCGTCAGCAATTGAGCGCACCTCGTAACTTAACCTTCACTTCCAGCCTCACTGCCAGTACATCCAGCATTTACAAGAAGCTCATACAAAGGCAATGAACAACTACCACACAAGTACCCATACCATACACAAGTACTGTAAAAATATTGGTGGAATCTGGCTGTTATTCAGTTCCTTAATTTATAACGAGAATGTGAGCAGTGTAGTTCTTTATCCAACTTCTGATGTCGGAGACGGCGACGGCAGAGCCGTAGGGTCGACAGCATCTTGGTGTGGTGGTACAAGTTCCGTTTCGTAGGTGAGTTTTGAATTAAAGCACGACGTGTAGATATACCCTCCAATCTTCATAATAACAATTTGAATAGGCAAACCGACAGTTTCGGTTCGGAGATGTGCCTTGGTCCGCGTTTCGATGCAAAGTCACCGTTCGACGAACCCCACTTTCCAAAGCGACTCTGTCCATGTAACGCCATCACAAAACAACGTCACAAGCGTTAGCCCCTCTACTACGTAAATCAAATCAGCAACTTCTATTAAAATTAATCGACGATCTCCGACATATATATAAAAGAAAACCAATACATAGGTAATATGACACGCCTTGTTGAGCTGGTTTTTCAATACAGCAAATGTCAAAGATGTTGATGACAATCTTGAACAAAGGCTTAGCCTGTTTTTTGAGCCACAAAGGGCTTCATTATGTAATATGTCATTTAATAACAATCCTCAGCCAATCAAGTTAAACACTTGATCGATGGAACTGTGTGGCTGACACTCGCAACAAGCCTATTCATCATCATCATCGACCTTCTTTTACCGTCCCACTACTGGGCACAGGGGTCCTCTCATACAGAAAAGGATTGAGCGTAATCACCACGCTTGCTCAATGCGGGTTGGCGATTTCAGACTTAAAGTCCAGGTTTCCTCAAGATGTTTTCCTTCATCATGTAATCAGTCATTGATGTCCAAGATATACTTACTAAGTAATAATCTATGTAAATAGTACACTGTAGATTACCTACATTATTTATCCATCCTTCCCCTTAGTATTCCATCCAAAGGTTGTCTGTAAAATATCGCTCTTAGCGATAAGACCACCCATTTCGTCACCCTTTGTACAATCTTTTTATGCGGGGTCAACTTTTAATGCGTGGTTCAACCACCGTGTGTGTACCGTTGTCAACATGACACGTGAATATTTACAAATGCAATACTGAGCTTATCGACATTAAATCCAACAAATATTATACATAAATGAATAAGTTTGTGAGAATGTCTGGATATATGTTTGTCACTCTTTCACACAAAAACTACTGAACATATTTGGTTGAAATTTGGCACACAGATGGTATATAACCAGTAATAATAATAATATTTTTATTCAAATAACATTGGACTCACTATTGTTAGTAAAAACTAAAGAACTATGTTAATCAATAACATTTGATACCTATTTAATTGGTTTTCATCCCGTGGGAGATTATATTACCAGGAATAATAACACTAGGATACGTTTTATCTCGATAATCCCAGAAAATCGAAACTTAAGCGAGCCAAACCGCGCAGCGAAGCTACTTGTTACAAGGCTAGAGTGAATAGGCTCTTAATAAACTTGCGCTTTACCATCAACGATTGCATCACTGCTTACCATCAGGCGGGATTTCGGTAAGCAGTTTATAACTTATAAAAAAAGTATTTGTGTTTTCCCTGATTATTGACTTCAGCACCCCCGAAAATCATTAAAACTATATCCCCCCTTCTCTCTCTCTCTCTCTCTCTCTCTCTCTCTCTCTCTCTCTCTCTCACACTCTCTGTCTGTCTCTCTCTCTCATTCTTTAAAGTTAGCCACGATAAAGAACTTCGTTCCAATAAGGGTTCCTGTTCGTGCTTTCACCTTTTGTCTACGCAACCCCTCTAAAGGTATGATACAATAATTCTGTACCTCTGAGCCGAACCTACAATGTGAAAGGTCAAACGTGATACTAAAATAACCGACGTTAAATACGAAAACCGCCTGTAATGAACCCCGACCTTAATTATATATAATTTTAATAAGTAAAAGCAGTGGTTTTAATGGGATAACTCCTTTGAGAGGTGTGAAGCCATTGCACCTAATTGAGGTTGGAGTTCATATGTATAATATAATTGTTTGTTGTTATAGGTGTTGCAAAATATCCCGCGAAATATTGCAACTGGAATTAAAAATCAAAATTAATCTTCTTTTTCTTAGAACATATTATATGTACTTTCTAAGTATAACTTGGGCACCAATGACTGATTACAAGGTGATGGAAAACATCTTGAGGAAAGCTGGACATTGAGTCTCAAATCGCCAACCCGCATTGAACAGGCGTGTTGTTTTCGCTCAATCCTTCTCTGTATGAGAGGGGACCTGCGCCCAGCAGTGGGTCGATTAAATGTCACCCTTTGTAAAATCTTTATATTTATGTTCTGTAATCTATATGGTGTACATAATAAAGATTCTATTCTGAGCAATCGTCTGTTAAGCTATGTATCGCGAGATCGCTTCTGGCACAGAAAAAAAAATAGCCTACACGTTCCGGGCCTGGCAATTTTTGTGTATAAGATTTTAAAATATTTTAAACGCCCCCCAGATATACTGATAATTCCTAGTGTGGAACAACGGACAAAAGTAAAAATAAACAACTTATAAATGAGAAAATAACGCTGTTTGTCAGCTTTTCAGGCCCAAACCACTAAACCGAACGTTAAAAAAGTGACAGAAAGGCTTTTGCCAGATATTAAATAATCCTGCTAAATAAACTACGGCGCCCAAGCGGGCGACCTCTCATCCTGGATTATCGTTTAAAAAAAATAATAACACACAAAGTACTCTCAGACAAAGTCGAGTTTTTAATAACGAAGCATATTTAACTGTCATCCTAAATAAACGCAAAAAGAAAACCGTAAATAATTATTTATGATTTTCTTTTTGCATTAAACAGAGTCAACGGAGGCTAAATTACTTACCGCTTTGCGACCCTTTGCAGTACGGAAATGGAACTCAAAGCGAAAGATACGCAAATACGATGAACTGTAAACTAGAACATTAATTTGCTCAACTTACGTAGACAAACCGCTTGTGTCAACAACTCATTTGCACACACACACAAACTCACTCACGACGCAGTCCCGACACTCACTCATTGACATAGTGTTTGTCTAAACTATTGTTTCCAGACATTTCTACTGATAATTGCTGGGTGATGACGTTAAAGTTAAGGGTCTTCATACATGAGCGCTCTTCGTACTGGCGAATAGAATAATAATGATAAAGCATCACGTTAGTTATTAGAACTATCTTAACCCACTTTCACAGAGACCTACTAAATATGTATTCAATTCTCCGTGTTAAATCGAGCATTGTGAATCGAACAGAGCGCATCCCATTGCATGATATAAATACATTATTGGATTTTGAACTCTCAGCGTTCAGCAATACGTTGAAAATTTAGTACGCGAAAAAATCATGAACCTTAGCGTAGACCACGTTTATGACCTTGATCAAAGCGACGTGCATTTGTAAGACTAATTGGATTCTTTTTTCAGGTGGGAAGAAATCATCAAATGATTGATGACTCATGACAATGAAGGGTGTATCAGTCTAATGTCCACCCGTGTTCCTTCACTGGCCTATACGCCACGAGCCACGGTATCTTTTCCGAACTGCCTGCAGCACTCATTGGGTTTCAACAGTTATATTATTATTCCTTTATTTCATTGTATATACATATAAATTACATTTTTAAATATTTTTACATAAACAATACATAAAAAAACATTTAAAAATATAAAAAATATATTATTATTATTGTATTTATATATACAGTATGTTAAGAAAACCCTGTCCGACCCGTAAAGGTGTTGTTAGGTATCGATAACTGATTCTACTAATGGATACAAAAACCGGGCTAAACTTAAAAAAAAACCCCCCTAAAAATTAAATATTATTTCGCAAAAAGCGATAACTTAATAAATGTGCGTTAAGCACCCTTCCGCGCGCGGTAGGCGGCAGCGCACACGGCACGTGGTCGCATCGCTATTCGCTCATAATAATACCGGTGTTGTCACTTTTTTAAAAATTACCAAATTACGGGGAAGTTGGAATTAATTCGCGGGAAAAAAAAGATTATTTCAAAATTCATTTGTATTGTTACTATGATGATTACGTAAAATTTTATATTATATTTGGTCATGTGTTTACCTAACCTTTATTATCCTTATGGGTCGGACAGGGTTTTCTTAACATACTCTATACTTATCTTCTCTGTATGAGAGGAGACCAGTGGGACGATAAAAAAGGTTGATGATGATATATACCGTATTGTACACTATAAACGTACATTGATTAAAATACATTCAACACAACAAAATATACAAGCATCGGCCTTATCGCTAGTGCATTCTCTTTCAGGCACCCAAAGAATGGACAGAAATTTTCCTGTGCCATAAATGGCACTGTCGTTGGTGCCAATATTATATTTACATACACACAATACACTAAAATAGATACACAGATACATACATATCCAACATTATACATATGTATTTAAATAAATCGTGGTGGCCTAGTGGTTAACACACCAGCCTCTCAAGTATGAGTGCGCGGGTTCGATTCCAGGTTAGGAAAGTACCAATGTAACTTTTCTAAAGTTATATGTACTTTCTAAGTATATCTTGGACACCAGTGACTGAAGGTGAAGGAAAACATCTTGAGGAAACCTGGACTTTAAGCCTGAAATCGCCAACCCGCATTGAGCAAGCGTGGTGATTACGCTCAATCCTTCTCTGTATGAGAGGAGACCTGTGCCCAGCAGTGGGACGATCAAAAGATTGATGATGATGATGATATAAATAAATACATATGTACGGAGGACGGGTCTAAGCAGTTGTGTTGCGATGTGTGCCGGGTTCGATTCGCCAAATATTGTTGTGTTGGGAGTTTGGTCGTGGAGGGTCTTCAGATCAATCTCCCTCTTTCGCAGCATCGTGAGGTCGTGTTGTTGGGTTTAACATTGCATCACCTCGCTCAACTGCCGTCTTCCTTCCTATTCACTCCATCTGAGTGAATATGTTCTTAATAAACTAGCGCGCTTTACCATCAACGATCGCATCACTGCTTACCATCAGGCGGGATTGCGGTCAAGCGCTAGTTTATAATTATTAAAAAAAAAAGTATGTAATTAGACTAAAATTAGTTTGTTTAACAAGATCATACCGACAAGTAGTGTTCTTTCACGAATCTCTTGAACTCCTGCAACTACCCAACCCATGTAATGAAAACCTTATGAGAGGCCTTTGTCCAGCAGTGGACCTCTATAGGCTGATAGGAGAAGAAGTAGAATATTTAGTATTCGTTCCAGGACATGAAGAATCATTGTCATCAAAATCAAAAGTCATTTTATTCAAATGAGGCTGAGAATCAATACTTTTTGAAAGTCAAAATTACTGCGTAAAACAGTTCTCCAAAAAAGCCCATCATTCACCTACTCATGGTGTATATACAATATGTTAAGAAAACCCTGTCCAACCCATAAGGATAATAAAGGTTAGGTAAACACATGACCAAATATAATATAAAATTTTACGTAATCATCATAGTACCGATACAAATGAATTCTGAAATAATCTTTTTTTTCCGCGAATTAATTCCAACTTCCCCGAAATTTGGTAATTTTTAAAAAAGTGACAACACCGGTATTATTATAAGCGAATAGCGATGCGACCACGTGCCGCTTGCCCTGCCACCCGCCGCCCGCGGAAGGGTGTTTAACGCACATTTATTAAGTTACCTCTTTTTGCGAAACAATTTTTTTTTTTTGGGATTTTTTTTTTTAAGTTTAGCCCGGTTTTGTATCCATTAGTAAAATCAGTTATCGATACCTAACAACACCTTCACGGGTCGGACAGAGTTTTCTTAACATTCTGTATACGCTGGGGAGATGAAGAGACTCATAAAACTCCCCAGCAGCATAGCTGACTGTTCAAATAGAAAAAAAAAATGTGAATATGAATGGAATTGGAGAAAACTCAACCATATTTATTTATTTAAAGCGCTCTACACACCAAAACCCGGCGCCACAGCCGGCCGTCACAACCACAACGGCTTATGTTGAAATAAGCATGTCGACAACCTTCGCCCGCGCGAGTGCCAGTCGACATGGCAGCGGCTTGCCGGCGGCTAGCGTACGCAAGCGCTCAGTTGCCCCGCAACATTTCAGCTGTAGTGACGTCCTAGTATTTTAACTGCCAAATAAGTTTCTGATGTCGAGCCACCGACATGCCGCCGGCAAAGTTTTACGATATGCAATTACTGAAGCCGCCAACCTAGCCCGCCAACAAAATGTTGCCGACATATGCCACCGGGCTGGCTTTGGTGTGTAAAGCTCCTTAGGACAACCACAATGAAAACGATTAAACAGATACTAAAGATTCCAATTTTCTCACATCATTCTATTTTCATGTATTTGTGAAAATATCTCAGAATTTTATTCTGAACATCACTTTTCTCTAAACAACCGAATTGAATGGCCTTCATTACTGGTTTATTGGGTACCTGATACTTTAACAAATCCTTCTGATGTTTACAAATTTTCTAAAACGTCAAACAGTTAAAATGAAGAAATTGACTAACCCATTTTCGAAAATGGTTATGATTTTTGGAAATGGGCAATAAACTTGTTCGTTTGTACAGCGTGGCGTTTTAATGGAGACATTAATTTAAACACACGCATATATGTAATATAGTTTATCGCTTTCGTTCATTTTAGTTTTGCTTGTCGTTTTAGTTTCTAAAATTTCTTCTTGAAGCAAACTGAACTTAAAGAACTGTGGCTTTGTGTTTTAATAATATTTGATAATATCTCTTTCAGACTATTAATAATATAAAACGAATTGTATATAAATTCCATAGCATTTTTTATATCGTTGATTCTGTCATTAAAAGACTTTATATGTATGTGCATACATAGATTATGGAAGAAGTAGATCTTTTGTTGCAAGTATAGAGACGACCTCTAAACCTAAAAGACTTCTAAAATATATTTATTAAAACCTGCGTATTATAAATTTTTACATTTAAAAATAAATGTTATCTATAAAAGACTTATTCACAGATCTCTTTCTCTCTCTCTCACTGCAAAAGTTTCAGTATCTTGATTCAAGCCTTTACAGTGTTTATTTTTTCCTCTAATATAAATAGTTAATCTCGAACTACGCACGCAACGCTCGCAATATAACAGAAAATAAACTTTGCTAAAAAAAACCCTCACACACATACATAAAACTGGATAAAACTCCGTATTCATATTTACTATTCAACAAAGGGTTAACGTTTATTGCCTCTCGACCGTTGAATACACCGCAGAACCGGATTTATTCTGATATCCACGCCTTCGCTAAACCAGTTCAAATCGCTTCATACCGGATAGAGCCGGTAAACTGCTAGAAAATAGCGGAAATTATCGGGAATATAAGACGGTGTTTTGTGTTTATTTCACTTTTATATTTCTGCCTAAAAGCGTAGTATTATTTGAAGTAGAAAAGATGAAATAAGTTATTACTTTTAATGTTAAAGTTAAGCAAATTAACATAGTTTAATATTTACAAAGTAATATTAAAAGAAAACCAGTCTTGTTATATAGAGAACTGATAGCGTCGCTCCTAATACATTGCCTTATTCCAAAACTGAGCAAAACTTCTCCATTCACCAATCTCTCAGAGCAGATAACTGATCTAACAAGACAATTGGCAAACCCTCAGGGACATCGTCGCAATTCCGTGACGTAATATATAATGAATAAAAGATCGTGCTGTGAAAAGCGACCCTAGTCCTAAGCTCATCAGGAATTACGTGTCGTATTGAAGGCTTCGATTTATGGACAGGAAATTGTGCTAGCATGTTGGCGGTAATCGTTGTCTAAACATGCCATTAGTCTTCAATCTATATGGGGTTAGATACAAAGGCGTTATGTTCAAAAATATGGACAATATATAATTCTTCTGTACGTTGACGTTCTGTACGTTGTCACCTAAGTTTCCCTAAAAGCCCGGACTGATTTGAATGAAAATTTAGGAGTATATTTAAAACTGAATTAGAGAGATCACATAAGTAGTCTCGCTGACCTTGCCAAGTCATATTTAGTTTAATTTTCAATTCTTAATTTGAATTCTAAATTTAGACTCTCCTCTGTCTGCCTACGATCAATTTTGGAATATTTTGGACATATTGTCAGAAAGGATGGAGACTACCTCGAACACCTGATGGTTACTGGGATACATCCACCTTGGATGGACGACGTTCTAGAGGTCGCAGTCCAATAAGGTGGACTGACCAAATTCGTTCATCTCTGGACACCGGCCTGCATGATGCTGGCGACCAGGGATCGTAACAAACTATTGTAAAGAAGATGATAATTCCACAGGGACATCACGAGTCACGACCCTCAGGAGAACGACTTGAGGAGGAGGAGGTATTTAATTTTTTTATGTCTCTTAACTTTTGTTTTTTTAGCCGTCTTATAGTCATAAAGAGATAGATAGAAACTTTTTTCCATTATAGTGGCATCAAAAAATGAAAATCAACATGCCCATCCATTATGTAAAGCTCTTACACTATAACTTAGTTAAGTGAACATGGAGTGTCAATCCCTAACATTAGTTGCAATGAAAGCTTACTTCACCTAAGTTTTCTCGGTGAACGGATAACATTACAGATTGTGGAGGATAATATTACAAAAAACCATGAAATTATTTTCTGGGAGCCAACAAATCCCCCAACAGGCTCGCAACCCAACTCACCCTTCTGTGTTCACAACAAAAATGTCGGAAGACGTCATCTAAAACGTCTGTCATTTCTGGATGCCGACTCATTTCGCGGCTGAACGACTCTATTCCTTTTGATTCCCTTCATTATACCAAAGTGTGCTCTGTAGTAATGGAAACCATTCGGATAAGATATTATATACGTTTGATGACAGCTTTAAACTGTTTGTTTTGTCATTTTTCGGCGTTTCTCTTGAGTATTGAATGTTATACTAAAGATAATATTACAGTTAGAACGTCTAAAATTAGGTACTGTTAAAATACTTTGGACTTGAATCATTAAAAAAGATATACAAATATAGATTTAATTCAAGTCCACTCCAAGGTAAGGCCTCACCGGACACGGTTGTTTTGGGAGGTTCCTGTTCCGGATAAGGCGGATAATTGAAACGCCGAGATATCACCATTGTATGGATTGCCCTGAGGACACGGTGGAGCATACGGTAGAGATTTGCCCGGCTTGGGTAGAGCACCGCCGGGTTCTCGCGTCCGTCCCTGGTCCAGGCCATAATCCAGAGCGAGAGTGCATGGCAGACAGTCACCTCCTTCTGCGAAGCAGTGATGCTGGAAAAAGAGGGGGCGGAGCGCGTGAGGCAGCGGGAATCCCAGCGACCTCACGCCACTAGCTGCCGTAGAAGACGCCCTGGTCAGGAGACAACATCGAACTCCCGGCTACCGTAGGCGCGGGCTAGCGGGCGGTGAGCAAGGGGCAGCTCACTGCCCGGCAAGGACCAAGCCCATAGTCGACAGCGCATTGTGTTTCACTCACGTCTCAAAGAGATGTCAGCACATCGTGACGGGGCCCACACAGACCGATGCCTCCTGGGTCAGGGTAGCAGGTTGGTTAAAAAAGAAACTTTGGCCCTGGCCGTCGCACAGGCAAATAAAGAAACACGGGTGGGTTTTAGTCAGTAAAAGTCTGACACGCCCTTTATGCTCCGCCCAGAACAGGAGAGGTCCAAGGTAAGATAGCTACAGATAATAACAATATACAGTAATAAATGTGTGGTGGGAAGCAAATGTAAGTAGTACTATATAGGTTTCGATCCCGCGGAAACGTTGGGATAAAAAGTAACCAAAAATCGAAACCAAAAGTCATTTATTCAAATTAGGCTAACAATCAGTACTTTTTAAACGTCAATATTACATAAGACAGTCCCCCCAAAAAGCACGCCCTTCGCCACTTTCTAGTGCTCTCGCTAGGAAGAAGAAGTAGCGGAACGAACTCCCCAGAAGCACAGCTGTCTGTTCATTTAAAGAAAAACACATGACTTACTTGATAACCTATATATTAATCCTGATTATCTGACTAATATAAATCCAATAGATTTTGCGTAAAAGAGTAATAAAGACAGTTCCAAACTTAGACGATTGTAATACTATGTTAGTAGAAAGTAAGATTATGTATTTCTCTTATATTTAATATAAAATTATTTAAAAGTAGACAGAATCCTTTTCAAAATATTTGAGATTAAATAATAACTCTTCCTCTAAAAGACTTTAAACTTCAACTTCGAATTTTACTTGAAAATCGCCGCTCAAGAGCGCCAATTGGAAACTACAAAACAATGTCACAATACCAGTTATATTTCATTCCGAAACTGGTATCTCAAATATCATTTTCTATACAACTCCCTCAGCTATTATTTACAATAATTCAATACAGGCTCGGAGTAGAATCATCATACTTCAAAAAGGATAAGCACTTATTTAAATATTGTCTGACTTTGAACATCGAGTTTAAATATTATCTGACTTTATACATAAGCACGTGTTTAAATATTGGCGCCAATTTTCTTGTGTACAAACTAAACTAATTTTAAATTAAGTGCATCTTTGTCTTTATATTTCATTAAGAAAAGGATAGAAGATAACATTTTAGTTTAATCCTATCAAATTAAGATATTCCATAGACAGTTTAAACGCGATTAAAAACATGGCGACCAAAAATACGCCAGTTTACGTCAGGAGCACACTTATTTGACAGGTCTAAACTGACATTTTCATTTTTTTTGTGATTCCCTATCGGGACCATTGTCTGACATTTTACATAAGCACATGTTAAAATATTAAATGATTTTATACTTAAGCACGTGTTTAAATATGGTCTGGCGTTGTTCATAAGCACGTGTTTAAATATTGTCTTGCTTTATACATAAGCACGTGTTTAAATATTGTCTGGCTTTGTTTATAAACACGTGTTTATTGTCTTACTTTATACATGCACGTGTTTAAATACTGTTTGACTTTGTATATAAGTAACTGTTTAATATTATCTGAATTTGTACAAAGACACGTACCTACTTAGCGTATTTAAATATTGTCAGACTTTCTACATAAGTATTTATATAACTAAACTTTATACAATAGGCCCTTTTAACGAGGTTTGACAAGAAAATAGGACAAGTGCACTCTTTTTGATGTCAAACGGGTTTTCCTCTTGTTTTATTTTATCTTGCCAATACTTTGAAATTCTGTTCAGATTTTAATAGGTTGATTGCTTAATAAGGCATGAGGGATAAACGCGTAATACAATAGCAATGGTTTGTATGATTTGTAGCCACACGATTCGATCAGGTAAGGCTACGGTTGCAGCAGTTTGCCCCTGGATCACCTTCACATACCAAGGCCCCTTTGTGTCTCGAAAAGGATGTTAATCCGTTGGTCATTAGTGGCTGAGGAAGCAGTGTTCTACACCTCTGCTATAGGTGTATGATGGAACACCGGGGTGGTTTTCCCCGTCGCCCATCCCAGGGTGGCGGACATTCATGAGGATTTTCCACCCAGGAAAAGAGATAAAAGGATTGTTATTGGTGGATCTTTGTCTCTTGTTACGGGTCATTAGAAGCCCAAAAATCGTAGAAATACTATTAAAGTTGAGCAAATTATAAATTTCGCTTGTTTAAGGGCAACCACATATTATACGCTACTGGTTTACTAAAGGTATTATTAACATTGTTAAATTGAAGAGTACAACTGTGACGTCGCATGACAACTAAAATGACTGGTATTACGTTTAGTCGGTTAATTAAGTCACGTGGCTTTTGTTGTTTATGGTTAGTTAACTATCTAAGTCGATATTGTATAAGTACGTAGGTACAAACTTTTAAGTTCCTACGACACGAACGAACAGAGTTGAAACATTAGCCTTTTGACGGATATATCGTGAATTGTCTATGCCATTATTTTTTTTTTTACTTTATTATAAACTAGTGCGAGTAGAGAAGAGAGAACTAGGACTGAGAGCCTATTCACTCTAGCCTTAAAGGCACTCAAACTATAGTCCGATGGAAACACCGCCGCTGGCAATTTTTTTTTAATAATCATAAACTAGTGCTTGATCGCAATTCCGCCTGATGGTAAGCAGTGATGCAATCGTTGATGGTAAAGCGCGCTAGTTTAATAAGCCCATTCACTCAAAAAACTGAATGAATAGGAAGGAAGACGGCAGTTGAGCGAGGTGATGCAATGTTTAACCCAGAGGGAGATTGATCTGGAGACCCTTCATGACCCAACTCCCGACATAACAACATTTGGCGCATCGTACCCAGCATACACCGTAACACAACTGCTCAGACCCGTCCTTCGTACGGCTTCAGACCAAATTGTTCCAGTTCCTCGATGTACGCGGTATAAAAGACGAGACGAAACGCTTCGTTCGGATCGTTGTGGTATCAACAACTTAAAAGTGTACTCACCGTACGACGGGTCGTCGGATGATGGAATGGAGATGGGGGAATTTGGCTTTGGAGACCGTTTTGCCAAATAATGTGTGTTTTATTTGACCCTGGCTCTGATATCAGAACAACATTTTTCATATGTTTTCTTGTTTCAGTACAAGACTGTTGACTATATTATATTAGGCTCTTGAATGGCGATCACGCGTCGGATGCCCAACGGCTAGGTGATCTTATGATCTGACCAAAATCGCAGGGAAGCGCGATGCGCGTCCAACTATTCTTTTTGGTAATCCTTGGGGGACGCCTATGTCCAGCAGTGGACTACATGTGGCTGAGATGATATTAGGTATAATTTTTTTTTATATACACTTAAATTACATTTTTAAATATTAATATAAAAAAATAATAGCCCGACGGTATCGGTAACAGGGTTCAAGTGGCCAGGGCTCCAGAGAGAGGAACCTCCTGACAATGCGACCCGTGTTGAGAACTACCGTTTTATGAATGAAGAACTTGATCCAACCCAAAGAGACCTGTTTTTTCTATAATCACAAACTAGTACTTGATCGCAATGTCGCCTGATGGTAAGCAGTGATGCAATCGCTGATGGTAAAGCGCGCTAGTTTATTAAGCGACTTTTACTAAAAAAACTGAGTGAATAGGAAGGAAGACGGCAGTTGAGCGAGGTGATGCAATGTTAAACCCAACAATACGAACAACGACGCTGCAGCATAGGCATATTGATCTGAAGACTCTCCACGACCAAACTCCCGACACAACAACATTTGGGGCTACATATCCGGCATACATCGCAACACAACTGCTCAGACCTCTCCTCCGTGCTGATGAATTATCCTAGCTACAAGGTTGTTTATGCAAGTACTCTCCGTTAGCTAGATGATTCATTATTGTTATTATACAAAAAAACAACATCCTTTATTATTTCTATTTCATGCATTTTATGTTTTAATGAACACGACTCTATCTCGCATTGGGTCTCAGCATTATGCTAAACGATGGCCCCTTTACATTATTTTATGTGTTCTTCCTTCGTCATATTTACGTGACGTTTGTAAGAAAAAATCCTACTGTTACTTACAATATTTATTTTTTCTTCTTTTAATAACGTTTTGCAACATTTTCCTCTTCTCAAAGAAATCCGATACTTTTTACTAAATCTCGTCTTACGGAATCTGTCGACGGCAAATAGACAATCGACAATGAACAAGGAAAATGGAAATGCTTATGTTGTAAGTATCCTAATAATCGTCTCAGCAAAAAAGAAAAATAATATTTATTGAAATATAAGAACGGTCTGTACTGCTGAAATAATTAGGTTATTTTTTATTTTTATTTGGGGGTAATATCCGTGACTATAAATCAAATTTGAAAAAATCTATTTGCACTAATTATTCTTGTGGAAGGTAATGAGTCATCGGGCGGTGAGCAGTGGGCAGCTCGTAAGGACCAGGCCCGAATCGACCGGGCGTTGTGCTTCACGCGCGCCTCAAAGAGATGTCATCGTGATAGGGTCTACGAAGACCGATGCCTGCTGGGTCAGGGTTACGGGTTGATTAAAAAAGAAACCGCGTGGCCCTGGTGCACAAGCAAGTTAAGAAACACGGGTGGGTTCTAGTCCGTAAAAATCTGATACGCCCTTCCGCTCTGCCCAGAGAGGAAGAGGTCATTTCATGATTTCCTATCCAGAATAAAAAAAAGGGAATGAGTCATTTAACATCAAGCTACGATGAACAGGGAGCTGTGCAAAAGAAGGAAAACTCAGAACAAATTCTCAGCACATACGAAGTAAAAAATCGATAAAGCGATGGGATACTATGCGATATGTCTGCGGCTAAAATTTAACGCGATCGAGAAGTAAGTCGCGAACATAAGCCAGTATCTTATATTTCATTAACATTGAGAGTAGAACACACTGACCGCACTGCCACATAGGTCTGTGCGGTCAACAGCAACTACCGATGGATTCTATAAAAATGTTCAGAGTTAAGTGAAGTAAGGTCACATAGTGTGTGTAGTGAGCTTTCAATGGTGTCAATCTCTAGCATTAGATTTTTTTTACGGACAAATCACACAGACTGAGCTAGCCCCAAAGTAAGTTCGAGACTTGTGTTATGGGATGCTAACTCAACCATACTATATTCATAATAGATACATATACAGTATGTTAAGAAAACCCTGTCCGACCCATAAGGATAATAAAGGTTAGGTAAACACATGCCAAATATAATATAAAATTTTACGTAATCACCATAGTATCAACACAAGTGAATTTTGAAATAATCTTTTTTTTTCCCGCGAATTAATTCCAACTTCCCCGAAATTTAGTAATTTTTAAAAAAGTGACAACACCGGTATTATTATGAGCGAATAGCGATGCGATCACGTGCCGCGTACCCTGCCGCCCGTCGCCCGTGGAAGGGTGCTCAAAGCACATTTATTACGTTACCTCTTTTTGCGAAATAATATTTATTTTTTTAGGGGGATTTTTTTTTAAGTTTAGCCCGGTTTTGTATGCATTAGTAGAATCAGTTATCGATACCTAACAACACCTTCACGGGTCGGACAGGGTTTTCTTAACATACTGTATAGATAAACATCCAAAACCCAGGCCAATCAGGAAAAGATCGCTTTCCATCACGACCTGGGCGGGGATCGAACCCAAAGCATCTCCATCGCAGGAGAGCATGTTGACCGCTGCGCCACAGAGGACGACGAGTTGGAATGACAGCTCTCCAAGCTCACTTCAATTAGTTCCTTCGTTTTCCTTGTGACATGGTTACAGAATTCCACAACATTCCAGCCCTCTGTGGCCCTAGTCTGCTATTTTTACAAGCGTGTCATTTATGTATTTATTTACACTTTCGCACATGGACTGTACAGAGGTGAACTTAATGTCTTAGGTATTCTCTACCCGTCAATCTTGGATGAAGTGTCATTCCAACAAGATTCTATTCTCATTGTGCTAAAAATTCATACTCTGCTAAATTCATAGTAATCTATCAATGATCGGTCAGTCGTCTCGTAAAGGAATGGTGATGGAATGACATTACCATATTGTCATTGTTATAAGACCTGTCAGTAGAAAATATTTCAAATAATCATCCATCATCGGAATACCCGTCGTACGGCGAACGTAAGGGTTAAAACCCTTATGTAGTTGACACCACAACGATCCGAACGAAACGTTTCGTCTCTTCTTTTATGCCGTCTCCGTCTTAATAAACTGGCGCTATTTACCATCAACGATTACATCACTGTTTACAATCATGTGGGATTGCGGTCAAGCACTGTTTTATAATTTATAAAAGAAATCTACTCAATTTGATTTATTTTTTTAATATTGAATGAAGTATCGGTGATTGGCCACTGGAAAGTCATAATCGTCATTATGTTAGTAGAATACGAAATTTGTCAGAATTGATCATTACGAGATCACTAATAGACAATTCTGACACTATTTTAACAGCAGACTAGGACCCCTGGTCATGTGAATAGTCGACTTACCGCTCTTTGTCACTTTATTTTCCATAGTCACAAAAATAGACACCAATATTTGGCTACAGCAAAAACACCCCTTTTCACCTCCGGTACTTAATGCACTAACAAAAGATTGGACCAAAACATTGATTAGCGAAAAAATGCACAAATACGAGGTACACGATAACACAGCATGTAGACAATGTAGTTCTTCATTTTGGCCACAGCGATCCCTGTCCGAGACGGCCCGTAAAATAAATTGAAATTTTGCTATGCAGGTGTACGGAGAACGCGTATTACACTGGTTGGCTTGCCCAGCTTTTATGGACTCCTTTTGTCCAAGGCTGGTGCAATAGCTGGCTTATAGCCTCTATCAATATATCTGATGAAGGAGGCTTTGTTGTTTTATTTGCTGGATGTAGATTTTATAGTTAACTAGCAGTTTCTTCCTGAATTTGATGGAGCGGAGCTCTGAATTTACGATAACCCTTTTTCACTCTGAAACAGGCCTTTCGTATCTTTCGTTAAAAGGTTTTTTAATAACTGTATGTTGCTATTACATTACTTTATCGACTACCTACAAATGAGATCAATAAAAACCGGATTTCAATTAAACTCTACATCAGTGCCTAGCCTGTATATTTTTGTAACCTTTGTACTCAGAATATAAAGGAGATAAAAATACATTTCTGAAGTTGTAAAGGATTTTATCTATTCTTAGAATACAAGAAAAATATTCAGATACTTTTCTTAGCCATCCAACTTCTTCAAACATAACATGCACTACTTTATCCATAAACGTTGCTTAAAGGTAATTGGTGATTAGCGTTAGCTTTAACCTTACATTTTAGAGGTTTTCACATCACTTAACTTTAATCATCGTTTATGAGTGAAATTTTACATGAATTATTAAATAATATACAGCTGCATAACTATTTATATGCAACAACAGTCTAACTGACTTCCACAAAGAAGTTACTGGATCACATAAAACTCCTCAGTAAGACTGGTTATATGATTTTTGTGTATACCTTAACGACGAGTGACCGCCTTGACAGTACTGTAATGTATATGCTTCAATATCGCCTTCGGGTTATGGAGGCCAGACGGCAGTCGCTTCACGGACAATATCGAAGTTTAGCCAAAATTAGCAGTTAGACTGGTAAAGCGGACCCCAGACTCCAAACCTGAAAAAGCTTCGGATGCGACTGGGATTAACACTGAGGTGACGACTGTAGAGTAATCAGTCTAATGATAATGACTGATTACTCTATAGGTGTGGCATGCGAGCTACCTGCCGCGCACAGGGATCGCCGCGAACGGTTTTAGTGTTAGTTGTGTGTGAACGGACGAGTTTTATCAAGGAAACTGGAACCAATTCGTCTTATTGAAATACAGCGTTGTTTGTTGTTTATAAGAAACCTGAATATAGTTTGTTCACAATAAGAAACTAAATCAATTCCAACCATTTTACATCATTTATCCAAAATGTACTTAAAATCGGTTCCAGTTTAGTAACTCAGCAGGCGCCCAACACAATTCACGGCAGATCATAGCGGTTATTAGGCGCGTGGGCACAGCGGGGCGGTGGCAAACAGCCCTTTTAGTTGCCTTAACTTACACCTTAACTGATCGTCTACATTTGTATGTACACCTGTATGTGTAGCGGCCGCTGAGTTTGGAGTCTAGGGTACCTTTTTAGGTCAGACAAAGTACTACTGGGTAATAATTAATAATAATACGTTACTTATCAATAAGGAGTTTCTAAGAGCCCAGATTCACAGTATCTCAAGACTAAAGTCTTTGACCAGTGTGTGTTGCCTTACTTATGCCTTACAGTGATGACTTACGGAACTAAAACGTGGTCGCTCACAAATGGGCCTCATACGAATGCCCAGGACAAAGAGCGATGGAAAGAGCTATGCTCGGAGTTTCTCTGCGTGATGGAATCAGAAATGAGGAGATCCGCAGAAGAATCAAAGTCACCGACATAGCTTTTCGGGTCGCTAAACTTAAATGACAGTGGGCAGGGCACATTGCTCGTAGAACCGTTGGCCGATGGGGCAATAAAGTTCTGGAGTGGCGGCCACGTACCGGAAGACGCAACGTAGGGAGGCCCCCAACAAGGCGGACCGATGACCTGGTAAAGGTCGCGGGAAGCCGATGGATGCGGGCAGCACAAGACCGGGCATTGTGGAAAGTCTTGGGGAAGGCCTTTATCCAGCAATTGAACTCTCTGGGCTGAAGAAGAAAGAATACATCCTTGTGGGATATTTTACGACTTCCAACGGGGTAAAGTCACACAAAAGCTAGTAACATTAAAAACGGCACAAGTGTTTATGTTCGGAGCAATACAACCGAACAGCTCAGCACTTTAGCTTTCGTGCATTCATATAAAACTAATACAATTCATTATTAAAGTCAGTGCGTATTCGGCCGTCGATCGCGTAACTCAAACCATACCAAAACCATACAAACCATCTTTTAGATTTAACCAACATAGCTCTGTTACTTATATTTATTTTGTCTAAACCATAAAATCATAACCAAATTAAAATCGTATCATTTAAACCGAACCAATACCAAACCATAAACATCAACTAAACCAAAACCATCATTTAATCTAGAAAGTTGGTATCACGCGGAAGCCATACTTTCTACAGTTTAAGAAGATTTTGATCCCACGACCTAGTACTTTAAACGCTAATCCATTAACCTCTAAATCACCTCCACATGACATTATGCATAAAACAGGTCGTGGGAAGCCGATGGATGCGGGCAGCACAAGCCCGGTCTTTGTGGAAAGCCTTGGGGGAGGCCTTAGTCCAGCAGTGGACATCTATAGGTTGAAGAAGAAGAAGAAGAGCCCAGAGTATGGAAGAGCTCAGAAAATGAGAAGTTAGGGCGCCGATGTGCATATTGATCGGGCCATCGGGCCATCGGGCCTCTCTACGGTCATGTCAGTTTCTGGAAATCGGCAATCTGGAAAAAGAGTGCATTTGTGTCTACGCGCAGATATGTGCACTATAATATTTCTCGCGTGGAAAACTAGACTACGATGAGATAATTCCGTCGTGACCGAAGAACGTTCTGGATATTATGACTAATATAGGTTGTTGCCGGATCACATATATACACGACTTGCCGTGATGACGAAGTGGGACGCCTGAGTACTGACCTCGATTGAACGAAGACTTACACACACGTCACCGTTCCATCATCAGACGACGCGTCATACGGCGAGTATCCGCCCATACGTTGTTAACAACACGACCAGGACGAAACGTTTCGCCTTCTTCTTTAATGCCGCGTACATTGAGGGAGTTACCGTCGGATTACAATTTAAGTGTCTGCAAGGTTAGAGTGAATGGACTCTTAATAAACTAGCGCGCTTTACCAGCAGCGATTGTATCACTGCTTACCATCCGCGGGATTGAAGTCAAGCACTGGTTTATAATTTATAAAAATAAAGTGGACTGTAATACCATAATTTACATGATCAACGAAATGTAACAAATAAAAAATAAATCTTTTTTTAATGAACAGACAGCTATACTGCTGGAGAGTTTGTTCCGCCACTTCTTCATCCCAGTGAAAGCACTAGGAAGTGTTGATGGATGGGCGTTGTGGGCGACTTTCTTATGTAATATTGACGTTCAAAAGCTGATTCTCAGCCTAATTTGAATAAATGATTTTTGATTTTGATTGAAATATTCATTGTGGAGCGCATCTGTGAGCTTAGTAATGGGCTTGGTACCCAGACTTCCTCGGCCAATCACGTCCTTATGTGGAGTGCCAACATATAAGTAGGTAGCTACTTGGGTATGACCTCTTAGAATCCTTTGGTAAATATCGAAGTGACACCCACGCTAAGGGAGAATCTATTCCTAATAGAAGATGACATCATTTCCGAAATTATAAAAAAATCTATTAGCTCTGTGATCGAAATAGAAAGGACAACGTTTGTTGTACGAGTATGCTCCTGATTGTACGAAAATCTTTATCTGTGATTATTTATGGGTTGAGAGTTGCTCCAAATAAAAGGACTTCTGGAAGAAATGACATTAGCGATAAGGCCACCCATTGTATATCTTGTAGTGTTCTATATTTTTTTTATGTAATGTATTTTTTGATGCACAATAATGTATATATTTAAATAAAATACTAGTTTTTAGCCGAAGACTGTAAGATGACCTTAACTTAGTTAGCAAAAGGCTGGGCTGATACAATAATTAGATTAAATTGTTTCTGATTAACTGATTACTATAATTATCCCGTACTCAAAATCATTAAACATATGTTTTCTCACACAAATTATATTAGTGCCAACCGTAGCTGCTATCACACAAGAACTTGTTAGTATTTAATTTTATTAACTAGGACGTGATCTAGGTAATAAAATTACATGCTAACATATTCCGTCAAAACTAGATAGAGTATATGCGGGCTTGCGTAAGATGGAAATAGCGGAAGCGAGTATTTATCCAATGTAGCCAGGAGTGGAATAGAATAGACTAGCATGAAAAACATTTGTTTTTTTTTTGCTTTTCGTTTTTTGTTTTTTTTAATGAAAAAACAGGTGTGCTGCTGGGGAGTTTGTTCCGCTTCTTCCCAGGGAAAGCACTAGGACGTAATGAAGGATGGGCGTCTTGAAGGGATGTCTTATGTAATATTGACGTTCAAAAAGTGCTGATTCTCAGTCTAATTTAAAATAATGACTTTTGATTTTGATTACTTTCTGCAAAAAAAAAAAGGTTGCACTAAGTACTTAGTAATTTTCTAAAGGATTTTTCTATACTTTATCTAAATTTATAAAATAAATAAGTGAATACAATCTATATTTTCCGCCTATGTTTATTGCGAAGAACGCTATGCTTACACTCAATAAAATTCCTAGCAGCAGTCTCATCTCTGTGACAAATAAATTTCAAATACATGTCAAAATATAAATTTTGACAAAGTTTTGACATTTGTTGACATTACATAACAGAGAAATTAGGAGTCTATATCTAGTATTTTTGACAAATTGAGAATGAGATCAAAAAGCTGATTTCCGTAATATAAAAAATCTAGTCTGTATCAATTCGGCGACAAAAAAATGTCGAAAACTTTCCAAAATGTAGATAAAAATTCATAGCAATGTTATTATTTGAAGTTTTTGTACCTATGTTGTATAGAATAGAATAGAATAGAATTTATTTGTAAGAATATTGTTGTTACAAGGTGTTACATACAATTCACGTCCAAACTATTCTGCTGTCTTTCAGCGTACAAACATTTTCAAGCACTAAAATTAAATTTATTAAAGATTGAATGTGTTATACATGTAATATATTGTCAAATAAATTTAGGAGTCAAATAGATTGTAGGAGTTACGCGATATTATTTTTAGTATTGAACAGATATGAAATGTTCCTCATCATCATCATCAACCTTTTTATCGTCCCACTGCTGGGCACAGGTCTCCTCTCATACAGAGAAGGATTGAGCGTAATCACCACGCTTGCTCAATGCGGGTTGGCGATTTCAGACTTAAAGTCCAGGTTTCCTCAAGATGTTTTCCTTCACCTTCAGTCATTGGTGTCCAAGATATACTTAGAAAGTACATGTAACTTTAGAAAAGTTACATTGGTACTTGCCTGACCTGGAATCGATCCCGCGCACTCATACTTGAGAGGCTGGTGTTTCAACCACTAGGCCACCACGAATTTGAAATTTTCCTAAACCTATTTAATTGAAAAATACTAAATACCAACTATTAAGCACTATATATTGCTAGGAACCATGTATATACATGCGTTTTCATTGCGGGGTCTTTTCCACACTTCAGTTTAGCCATGTCCTTTGGAGTATTATTTGACAGATTATGCCTGTTTTGCTCTATGGCCTGTGATTATATTAGTATGTATTGTAAAATAAATAAATTGAGGTTTATATGTTATTTCAAACTGATGTTATACTGAACAATATTTCTGGTCTGGACACTATCCCATTTACAGTTTCTCTCTCGGCAACAACATCTAACACAGCTCGCAAACAATGCTATTATTTTCGAGACATCTATTTCACGGTATTGCTCCGTCTTATATCTGCCACGTATCGTTTACTTCAGTACAACTTATATTGTAACTACCGCGAAAGAAAAGAGTTACTTATTGGAGAAATATTACTATAGCTTGTGTAGTTTATCATCACACAACTGCCTCTGAATGCTGTTTTGTATGAATCAGTATGATTTGCCACAAGAACGAATAAAGTTAAATTGCCCGCAGGCAGCTGATATTTATTAGATTGTGAAGTGAAGAAGTGCTTGACCGAGATCCCGCCTAATGTTATGCAGTAGTAGAATTGTTGATGATAAGTCGCAATACTTTATTATGACCCTAGTCACTCTAGCCTTGAAGACGCTTCACTAATGTAATATAAAATAATGTCGTTTCTTTGTCCCTATATCCCTGTATGCTTAAATCTTTAAAATTCCGCAACGGATTTTGATACCGTTTGTTTTTAATAGATAGAGTGCTTAAAGAAGAAGGTTATTTTTGAGGTTTCTAATGTTATGTCGTTAATAATTACATTTTTTCCGCTTACATTGCAAATGCAAGCTGAACCATATGAGAATAAATCAAAATAATATACTAAGTTTTGTACACATTGAAAAGGTGTACAGAAAACTCCGCGATGGTATATAACTACCTCTTATGTATCCATAAGACATAGACATATACCATCGCTAAATTTAGGCCCACAATAAAAATTTTTGTCATTTACTTTTTACGACAAATAATGGCTAATTTTCTAATCGATTTTAAATAATACAGCATTAATCCTTATGCAATTTAATAGCATAAATACATATATTGTTGATTTAATATACATACGAGTATATAGAACTTTACAACATATGATTTAAATGAAAATTTTCGAAGATATTACAGATTTAAAAATTGCGGGACGTAGCGTTTGCGACGGAAGCCGGGGCGGGTCGCTACTAAATTATAAACTGACTGCCTGAGATTGTGCCAGTTCTTCATTGTACGCGGTAAGTATGGAAGACGAAGCGAAACAACTCGTCCGGATCGTAGCGGTGTCAACAACGTAAAGTCCCGTCTACCCGCTCTGTCCTGCCTCCGTCTTGCCCGCGCAGTCCAGACCTGTGCATTCATGACTGTATATAAAAACGGAACACCGTATCGTGACCACACGTGCAGGTAAGCTCGTGCAAACTGGACTGTGCAATCCTAGTTGTGTTTTGAGAGCTCGTGTAAATACCTAATAGGTAGGTACCCTTTTCAATCATTAAATGATATGTTTATTTTTTTTTTTTGTTTCTATCTGAGTATTCTTTGCTTTTTATTTTCCACAACGCTAGCAACGATTTATACAATTCTATGAATTGTGTTATAAATTCCTTAGAATAACTCCTAACATCGGTTATTTTTGGATTTGTGACGTGTACTTTGTCGTAAAATAATTCGTAGGACTGATGCGCGGCTTGAATGACCGGCCACACGTGCAAGTAATATCGTGCAGGCCAAGTTTGGCAGTCCATAAGGGTAAATAGCCTATTTAAAAACCTTCATCGTAACATGTCGATATAGAAAAGTATAAAATTGCATCAATTTATATTTGTATGTTTCCTCTTGAAGCGGACATGGTTCCCTGGATACTCGAGTGGATCTTCAACCTGAATCATAAAAATAATATCTAGCTAATAAGCTGAGGTACGCTGGTTTTATATATGTGTTAGTGAGTTTGATTTATTGTACCTACTTTAAAACTTAGTGAGGAGTAGGGGATTTATTTATATGAGGATAACCAACAAAATTTAGGCCATAATATATGCTAAAGACTAAGTATTTTATTTCCATTTTGTTATTTATAATTAAAGTTACAGTCACGCCATGCATTAAACATAGATGGAGGAAATAAATATATACGGACAAATCACACAGATTGAGCTAGCCCCAAAGTAAGTCCGAGACTTGTGTTATGGGATACTAACTCAACGATACTATATTTATAATACATACATATATAGATAAACACATACAGCCTCCTTGGCGTAGCGAATGAATGAATTTAATAAATACTTCTAAAGAGCGGATTTTAGTCATAGCAGCCAATCTCAACGTAGACTTGGCCTTTCTATGCAGCAGACATTCATAAAGAAGTAACCAAATAAGCAATACCTTTGTACTTAGATCTTAATTTTGACATATCCTCACGTATTTTATTGTGTGTACATAAAAAACTAAAATATGTAAAGAACACTAGTGTTGCAAACTTAACAACACGGAAAAGGATCGTCATCGTATCAACTCGAGCCATTCAGTTTTCTTTGTTTGAAAGTCCCTATTGCAACGCACACTAATCGGAATCATAACGTAATCGCCTCGCTTCGGGACTAGCTCACGAACCGCGGGGCGGTGCGTGGTCAACATGCAATTCGCGCGATTAACGTTCCTCGTCCCTGCGCTTACGATTTTCCGTAGGTATGCGAGCTTACGTCTCATGGTTGGCTTTGATAGCCATCTCACCTATCCTACCGTCCACAAGGTGTTATGTCATTATTGAACAAAATCGAATTTCGAGCTTCGGACCAAATAGTGGCGAAAAATTATAAATTCATTGCTATTTCATAACCATAACCGTAGCCCGTAGGTTTGCACGATGTTCAACACAAGTTAAAATCACGCTGTTCAAAGCCTTTTGCACCTCGCTATACACGTGCAGCCTTTGGGTTAACCACACACGAGCGGCTTATAGTGCCCTCCGTATCCAATACAATAATGCGTTCAGAGCGGTGTTGGGGTTGTCCCGTTCTTGCAGTACCTCGGGCATGTTTGCGGAAGCGCGCACCGACTGTTTCCACACCACCATGCGCAAGCGGTGCGCGTCCTTGGTGCGCAGGGTGCGGGACAGCTCCAATACAGTTCTGTCGATGATTGCCGAGAGGATTGACTGTCCGTATATTCGACAGTGCTGTAGCAGGCACGTAAAATAAATTAGTAGGTAACTTATTTATGACTTGTGATTTTTTTTATTTTTATTTTTAATTTTATTTATTTGTATTTGATTGTTAATTTTTATTTTTGTTTTTATTTTTTTTTTTAATTCAAATTTCTCTCTTTGTTAAAATGTATGGATCCAAGATATCTGAAATAAATGAATTTTAATTTTAATTTTATAACTCTTGTGGGAGAGTTACCGGTATTTAGTCATGTAACTGATAGTAAATCTTCTTCTTCGTGTCAGCCTATAGAGGTCCATTGGTGGACAAAAGCCTCCCTCAAGGCTTTCATTCCATTTGGGGGGTTGCCATAATCCTCACGCTTGGCAAGCGGCTTGGGGATCGCAGTAATTTGATATTCTACAGGAGAAGCGCTGCTGTCCGCTTCCCTGGTGAGAGTTCTGTTATGGGGTGGGATGATGGAGTCTTTTTAAAAAAACACTTTTATTACACACTGGAAATATATTTTAAAGAAAAGATTACAAAATTGGCCGATTAAAATAGGATATGTCCACATCAAACCCTTAAGCCGAACTGAACTATGCACATCGACGGAAATGCTTACGAAACCTTTGATTGTCAGTACCTCACCGATTCTCAGTAAAAACCAAGTAAACAACTGATGCGTGGTCAGCAGTTTACTTAGGGTTGTCGTTTAGGAGCATTGTATATTATAACAACCCCCCCGATAAGAATGATCATCACAGATTAAGTGATGAGAATTAGAAAAACCGAATTATCTAGGACTTTGATGTGGACTTGACAATTTTTATTACTTACTAAAACCTATTAAAAATTAAATTATTAACTAGACATAGAAACTTATAGGAAATTTGACAGAGTTCGTAGTTAGAGATAATATAGTAAATAGCATAGCATTACGCCTATAGTTTTAAAGAGTTAGGCAGAAATAGAAATTATTACTAAGTAATTATTAAAATAGAGATAATTAAATAATGTAGAGATTATAAAGGAAAGAATTTAGAAAATAAACTAGTTAAAATGATTTACATGATTGTATTACGTTTTATTGGAAGTGGCACTGATTTTACAGAAATGTTATCATTTTCAACTTCGGAAGAGTCTGAAGTATAAGCGACATTAGTAACACGTGTTTTAGAGCCTCTAGACTTGTTATAGTTTTTATTATATATCTTGATACAACAACTTTGATTTCTAGGACAAATAAATCTTCTTAGTCTGTACAAAAAGTATATGAAACATATAGATGTGATTACATATATAAGCGAAAGGTAATGTGTGCTATATTTTTCTAAATGAGAAGGCTCTTCAATTTGATTTAATTGATTTTCAAAATCATCAAGATGAGTACTTGCCTTTAACAAGGAATCAAAGCTGTTGAATTCGTTTAATTTAATTAGAGGGACTTCATGTAATGTCTTATTTAACTTCACGTTATGACAACAGTCATCATTTAATATATTAAAGTTAGATACAGTGGTAGTAAAATTAAAACTAATATTATCAGATGGTACAAAAGTAAGGGTTTTATAAAATGCTTTACAAAATTTAGGTAGATGAAGAATTCCTGTGCCTAGCAAGATTTCCACGTGGTCCCTCAAGTCTTCATTACACATAATATGACCTTTATTAGGTTCTGATTGAATGAATATCCAACGATTGTTGGAAATCTTTTGAAATAAGTCAATTGAGCCACGTAGAATTCTTGTTTGACAGGATTTTGGTAATTTATCAATTACATCAGTTAATAAGGTCGTTTCACAAGTAGGATTTGCGATGGTCGAATACACATTGTTTAAAACACACACGTAACACTGATTTTTTATTATTTTGCACTCACTCACACTATCAAACTGTGAGTAAAATAAGCGATCTACTGTTATTGCCAGATACTGTTTATTGGGAGCAATTAGGACATACGTATCAGGGGTTTTATTATCTAAGGAAATGGGTAATGGGATGTTATGAAAGAGATTATAAACTTGAGAAAGTACTAATGGAATTTTTAAGATTATTATCAGCTTGTTGTCATGATAATAACATACTATGTCCGATATATTTATAATTGCATTAATGTTTTGTAGCGTTAATAAAATTGGCAACTCAGCGTGTCGCGGTAACTGATTAGCATGTAACTCAAGCTCTTTGTACAATTGCATAGGACTTAGTACAGTCGGGTGCAAAACATTTATCTTACTAAACAATATAGCATTATTTATATCGTCAATGTCGAAGGACAATGTTATAATAATACTTTCTATAGAAGTAAGCAGCAGAGTCAATTGAGATTTTATTTCCAATTTATCATTAGTATTAATAAGATTGCTAAAAGCCTTTTCGATTTTATTTAGATTTTGGTTTAAACGGTTTTCATTTTCTTTTACTTTAGACATTGTGTTATTGAATGTAGAAATAGTAGATTTGATTACATGAATATTATCGCGCATTAAAATCGTTAATTGTTTTTCGTCTGACTGTACTTTATTTATAGCGTTTGTAAACTTATATGCGTCATCGGAATCCAATGTTCCAAAGAAAGTCTTTAATAGAGATCCGCCTGCATCAATTAAGCCGCGTTTATAACGTTTAACTTCGTTTACTTGAACTAAATAGGAAATAGATGAAAATTTCTTTACGTTGTTATTATGTTGTAGTTGAAGAGAATTCAGTGAGTTTAAGCAATCAATTTTAACTTGAGACGAGGAGACAGAGCCGCAAAATTTAGATGTTTTATCGAATAAGTATTCTACGTTATCTAAATGTGGTTGTATATGACTAAGGTCTACGTAGGTTATTACATTCCAACGATCGCTTGTAAATTTTACATCTAATAGTTGATCGAAATACAATCCAGGACTGTTAGCAATTTGTGTGACGAATTGGTTTGCGTAAGTTGACACCAGCCACCTGGAAACAATGGATAGAAAAATGCTTGTTATTTATTATAAAACTAGCTGACCCGGCGAACTTTGTTCCGCCTTAAAGGCAATAAATATCACATGATCACATTTTTTACTTTTTAAATTAGGAACACTGTAAATAAAAAAAAAAAAAAGTATTCCATGATTTTTTTATTTGTCATTTATTTAGTGTAGCACCTTGTGAAAGAAATGAATTTCTACTTGTGCTTCGTAAATTATCTAGCTATTGATCTCTGAGATGTCGTGGTGGCCTAGTGGTTAAAACACCAGCCTCTCTTGTATGATTGCGCGGGTTCGATTCCAGGTCAGGCAAGTATCGATGTAACTTTTCTAAAGTGATATGTACTCTCTAAGTATAATATCTAGGACACCAATGACTGAAAGTGAAGGAAAAAATCTTGAGGAAACCTGGACTTTATAAGTCTGAAATCGCCACCCCGCATTGAGCAAGCGTGGTGATTACACTCAATCCTTCTCTGCATGAGAGGAGACCTGTCTCCAGCAGTGGGACGATAAAAAGATTGATGATGATGATGATGATCTCTGAGGTTTGTTCGCCGATTTGGCATTGTCAACGGAACAGTTTCACGGACTGCCGCCTCCCTTTGCTCTTGTGAGTGAGAAGCACGAAGTCGAGTCATAGTAAGGCGGCGCTCTGCACGTGCAATTTCTTGCTCTTCTTCAGTGCTTTCATTCAGAATGTTTCGATTTACTCTTGCATTACCGCTTTGTCGAGAAAGATTTGATGGTCTTGGTCACGGCATGATATTTTTATTGATGATAAATGGCACAGCAATACAATATTAGAAATTTTGAAGTTGAAGTTGGCTTTGTGGTTTTTTATTAGAAACTTTAAACCAGCAGAGAGTATTTATATTCTTTGCTTTAAACGATTGCTTCAACCGGTTAGACTTTTTTTTAAATATGCTCAGCTGTCATTTGCTTTTTGTTATACCATTTTTGGTATATGAATTGCTGACTTACATTTTGAATGAGTTTGACCATGTCTTATGTCACGTCACACGGTAACGACGGGGACGGGTTCTTAACTACCTCCCACCAATATTCAGCTAAATCGGTTCAGCCGTTCTTGAGTTATATATAAATAGTGAATAAGCAACTGAATCGATTCCAATAATTTTTACACCATGTTATATTTTGTCCCAAATACATTTAGAAATTGTTACAGTGTAGTTACCGAGTGCGTCACGCAGCTTACGATACATCATCATAGTATTGTGCGCGCGCAACAGCTGACGCTAGAGGTCAACGCACCGCGCTCGCTCGCGCGCGGATCTTTGACCATATTTATGTTGGGACAACCAAGTAGAATACTCGTAGCAAGCTTATTATAACTTTGCGGTTTTTCATTATATCTTTTTGAAATTTTGTACATAATATTATTAACTTAAAAATACTGGACACGTGTTTCCTACTTTGTGGAGGTGCAGGGTACCAGGGTAGCACAAAATTTAGGAGAAGTCGAAACAATAAACCTCATTCATTCATCATTATCAAAAAAGACGTGTGGCACTCGGGGACTGCCGCGGTAAAGCTATTGCATAGCATTTTGTATCAATTTATGCAATTATTATTATTTATTTATTTTATTTATGCAGTATTTTTTTTCTTTGATATTAATTCAAGTTACACTTTTTGAGCGTGGTGACCGGTAAGAAAACAAATGTTTCTT
Source organism: Sesamia inferens (assembly GCA_037179545.1). Lineage (NCBI taxonomy): Eukaryota > Metazoa > Arthropoda > Insecta > Lepidoptera > Noctuidae > Sesamia > Sesamia inferens. The sequence continues at coordinate 4,042,776 of CM073935.1, read as the reverse complement.
TTATTAAATAAATAAAAAGTTAATATTATTTAAAATATTTTTATTATTTTACAATACATGTGGGTTTTATTACCTTACAGTAGCTGTTGGTTATTCAGGAATATTTATCATTGAAACTATAGGTTTATGATAACTGAAATAAGAAACATAAGTTTGCGACTTAATATCCTCTAAATACCTAGAAAATACCGCGTCAATGGTGGTCCCATATTTTGTTGTGGACTCTTGTGGATCATTATTCATTTTCAAATTCAATGTTTTTGATAGAAAAGTTGTCCACCGCTCTGATTTTTTATCAGCGAAGTTAATGTTGAAATCGCCAGCCAAGATAAGTGGAAATTTATTACCATTTGTTTCAAGTATTTTCGAGCCACTCGAGTTACTCCAGTAAAGTGCGATAAATAAAATGCTCTACCTCGTCCAATTTTGGATTCGGAGAAATGTAAATTGCTACCATAACTATTTGTAGGCCATTTCTAAGTTTGCATAAGCACGCACAAATATCTCCAACAACTGAGCGCCTAACATTAACATCGCTAACGTGTGCAATATTTATTTCAATATTCGGAGTCATAATATTAGTAATATCATTTTTATTTTGGTAAATAGCTACCCCACCTTTTGAAACAGTATCTCGTTTGAACTGAACAATACAATTAAAATTAGGTATTTCAATTGGATTATCATGCGTCATGCAAGTTTCGGTAAGAAGTAACACATTTGTTTGTCTCGTAACTGAATCTTGTAAATCGTATTTATGACTATTTAGACTGGCAGTTGAAAGTCATTATTGAAATGCCATTTCTATTACTAATGAAATCTAATACACTTTGAGCAATCGTCTGAACACTATTTAAAGACAGTCTTTTGAATTCTTGCAACAATTGAAAAAACGGTCGCGTGAGCACTTTTTACTCTATAAAATCACGCGCTTTTATTTAGTAAACAACACTATAAATAATTTAAAAGTCCAATGAAAAATTAGCATGACATTCATCTTAGCTTTTCCGTTAAAAAAAAAGCTATTTTATAAAAACACTACTAAATTAATTTGAATAAAAGTACTTAATAATTAATTATATGAAAAGTTTTTAAGGTAGCCATGACAACGTCGATGACGTCTATGACATATCTCTATAGAAGACCTATTTCAGAGAGAAAATTAATCGCAAGTTTAGCACATCGCGACTATCAGTAACATGGCAAGTGAGTAGGACTGAGTTCGCGCCCTGCAATATGCATGCTCTTTTTGAAAATCTATAAATTGTTTTCAAAAGATGTAGTCGCACGCACACAAACATACCGTGCCGAAGACTGCCGAACTGAAACGACGTTAGACGATGGGGAGCGTGAGGTTTTTTCGTTACGGAATTTATGGATTCGGTCCCCGCGCTCAAGGCCCGCGATAGAAGCTATGCAATAGCTTAATAATCGTAATACATGAAAGAAGGTTTATTGTGCATATTTTTTGACGTGCAAGGTACCAGGGTTGCACAAAAGTGTAGGAGAAGTCGAAACAATAAACCTCATTCGTTCATCATTATCAAATAATCGTGAAAGAAGGTTTATTGTGCATATTTTTTGACGTGCAAGGTACCAGGGTAGCATAAAAGTGTAGGAGAAATCGAAACAATAAAAAAGCTCATTCATCATTTATACATGAAAGAGGTTTTATTGTGCATAGTTTGTGGACGTGCAAAGTACCAGGGTATCACAAAACTGTAGGAGAAGTCGAAACAATAAACCTCATTCGTTCATCATTATCAAATAATCGTGAAAGAAGGTTTATTGTGCATATTTTTTTGACGTGGAAGGTACCAGGGTTGCACAAAAGTGTAGGAGAAATCGAAACAATAAAAAAGCTCATTCATCATTATCAAATCACCATAATACATGAAAGAGGTTTTATTGTGCATAGTTTGTGGAAGTGCAAAGTACCAGGGTATCACAAAACTGTAGGAGAAGTCGAAACAATAAACGTCATTCATTCATCATTATCAAATAATCATAATTACATGAAAGAAGGTTTATTGTGCATATTTTTTTGACGTGGAAGGTACCAGGGTATCACAAAACTGTAGGAGAAGTCGAAACAATAAACGTCATTCATTCATCATTATCAAATAATCATAATACATGAAAGAAGGTTTATTGTGCATATTTTTTTGACGTTCAAGTTACCAGGGTAGCATAAAAGCGTGGGAGAAGTCGAAACAAAGAAGTTCATTTATTCCCACAGGAACGACGGGGAGCGGCATAGAAAGTATCCTATGTCCTTCCCCCAGTTCTTAGCTACCTCCTTACCAATTTTTAGCCAAATTGGTATAGCCGTTCTTCAGTTATAAATGATGTAACTAACACGACTTTCTTTTATATATATAGATTATTTTGTTATTCGTGGGCTGGTTTAATTTCATCATAATGATGCCGAACATGTTTTCGATCGACTTGTATTGTAACAGTATGGTTGCCATTTATTTTTATAATTTTGTAAGGGCCTTTCCACACCGGTGATAACGCCTTATTTTGTTTATGATGGCAACGAATGTATACCATCTCACCGGCGTTGTAAGTTGTAGGCCTGGAATGGGAATCATAATATTGTTTGGAGCGTTCTTTGGAATGTTGAATGTTTTGCAACGCTTTTTGTCGGCTGTAATATAATCTATGATTAAGAGCTCGCACATAATCTGTATAGGTGTTACTCTCGAGGGAATCTATTGATTTTGGAATGTAAGGTTTATGACCAAACAAGAGTTCGAATGGGGTAAAACCTGTAGTTGAATGAACATTCGAATTATAGGCTAGCATCGCGGTATTGATGTATAGGTCCCATGTGTGGGAGTTTTCCTCTATATAAGATCTTAGGTATTCCTTTAAAGTCGAATGACTTCTTTCTAGAGCTCCGCAAGTCTGAGGGTGGTATGGCGATGCATAAATATGTTTAATGCCAAATAGTTGTTCTAGCTGCTTAAAAACATCTGAGCAAAAGTTAGTGCCCTGATCCGTAACAACGGTGCGAGGAATCCCTAAGTGCGAAATGAAGTGGACCAGGCGTTGCGCGGTTTCTTGAGCAGAGCACGTCTGCATGGGATATGCTTGCGAATATTTTGTAAGGTCGTCTTGGAGAGTGAGTATAAATTTGTAATGGTCGATCCTGGATTCTGGAAGAGGTCCTACAATATCTAAATATAGTTTTTCATTCGGTTTAGTGGCTGTTGATGTTATTATCATAGGAGCCTTATTAGAACTACGCAACGGTTTGTTTACCTGGCACGATTTGCAACTTTTGACATAACTTTCTATGTCTTGGCGCATGTTTTTCCACCAGTAAAGTTGTTTCAGCCTATCATACATACGTGAGATACCCGGGTGGCCTGCCGAGGGTGTGTCGTGATTTTCTTTTAATATACGAGGCACTTCAGCTGGAGTTGGAAATAAGATGTTGTTATGATAAACGTGTATTTTAATACCCGTGTTGTTGAAGATAAACCCTAGCATATTATAAATTTTTGTGAATGACATCTTAGCGAATGGGTCTTGGAAATCGGATATCGCGAATTCTTTTTCCTCCGAGTACCATGTAGTTATCATATCTCGATAGTCTCGCAACATGTTAAAAACATCTTTATAAGTTATGTCGTCGTAATGATGTACGCGTAAGAATAAATGTGTGAATGTATGTTTTTCGTTAGACGTACTTTGAAAGGTGAATAGTTCACGTTCTACGGATCTTATGTCGGGAACATCTTCATTGAATTTAGACATTTGAATGATTTCAGAACAATATGGGATTGAGTCATCTAAATCAATTGCGGAAGGATAAGCTATCATTTTACATTTCGTTTTGAGAAGTGATTCGTTATGCTCAGCTATAATCGTGTCATAAGTTAGGCTTTGTTTCTGACTGATTTCTAAATATTTTTCATACGTTTCGGAAGTGGAAGGAGAATTGGGACCTACAGCGAGTATTGGGTTACGAGATAAGGAGTCAGCGTTGCAATTTATCTTTCCCTTTTTATATACTATCTCGTAGTCGAATTCTTCGAGTTTTAGACGCCAGCGAACTAATTTGGAACTCGGGTTTTTACAGTTAAATAGCCACTGAAGTGGTTTGTGATCGGTGACTATTTTAAATTTGCGACCGTACAGATACGGTCGGAAAACTTTTGTGCCGAATATTATAGCTAGGCATTCTTTCTCTGTTGTGGAATAATTTCCTTCAGATTTATTAAGAGTGCGAGAGGCATAGGCTATTGGGAGGTCTTTGTTTATTTCTCCCTGAGAAAGGATAGCAGAGACAGCGTAGTTCGAAGCATCTGTTGTAAGGAGGAATGGTTTAGAGAAATCTGGATATTGCAGAATTGGGGCCGTAGTAATTTTACGTTTTAAAGTTTCGAATGCTTTTTCTTGCTCAGAAAGCCACTGGAACTTAATATCCTTTTTTAAAAGACTAGTGAGCGGTTTAGTAATATAAGAAAAGTTATCTATAAAACGTCTATAGTAGCCAACTAGCCCTAGAAATGATTTGATATCTCGAGGATTTTTTGGAACTGGAAATTTTTGTACACATTCTACTTTTCTGGGATCAGGTTTCACGCCGTGTTCAGTTATTATATGGCCTAGATATTGAACTTCTCTGCAAAGGAATTCGCTTTTATCGGGTTGTACTTTTAAGTTATGTTTGCGTAAATTTTCAAAGACTAATTTAAGTTTTGATATATGAGAAGCTAAATCGTGCCCGAAGATGACTATATCGTCAAGATACGTGTAACAGTGAATACCCTGTAGCCCAGATAATACGACGTTCATGAGCCTTTGGAAGGTGAATGGCGCGTTCTTTAAACCAAAAGGCATTCTATTAAATTGATAGTGACCCGGTTGACCTGATACCCCGGGAACACTAAAAGCTGTTTTCTCAGCATCCGATTCTTTGGTCATAATCTGATGAAATGAAGATGCTAAATCTAAAGTTGAAAAATATTTGCTATGTCCAAGCTGATCTAATATGTCTGTAATGTTAGGAATGGGGTAAGCGTCACCGACAGTGATCTCGTTAAGTTTTCGGTAGTCAATAACTATTCGCCATTTTGGTTTTCCAGACGCGTCTTGTTTTTTTGGTACCACCCAGATAGGAGCTGACCAAGGAGATACTGACGGACTGATAATGCCTTGTTCCAGCATTTTCTTTATTTGTTTACTAACTTCTTCCTTGTGACATTCAGGAAAACGATAGCTTTTGACATGGATAGGAGTTTGCGACGTAGTACGAATTTCATGTTGAATTGTTTTGGTAGCCGTTAACATATCACCTTCTAGGTAGAAAATGTCATGAAATTCAGAACATAATTTGCGTAAACATAACTCTTCTTCTTCGTTTAAATGACTACACCTCAATGCCTCTTGTACCTTTTGTTCATGTTCTAGATCAGATGAGGTTGCAGGTGAGCAAGAAAAGGTATTTTCGGTTATGCCCGGAGAGATAGTAGGATTCGTTTCGAGAATAATTGATACAGGTTCTAGTGTAATTTTAATTGGTTTTAGAATAATGTCTTCATGGGACGTATTTAGCACGGAAATATTAACTTTATTGTTTGATTTGACGCTAGTAAGACATTTGGAAAAAAGAAGTCGCAGGTTATCTGTTAACTTTGTATTTAAACATAAGCCTTCTTTTAACTCAGGATTAGTAACTTCACACTCGATCATCATTTCAGTTCGTGCTGGAATAATATAACTTATTTTGCGGTTTAGTTTAAAGTTAACAGGTGGACTACTCGGTATTTGTAGTTGAGATGTTTTGTAGCATATAGAGGCGCAATATTTTGTAAGAAAATCTGTTCCCACGATTCCCTCATAGTCAAGATTTATTTTGTCAACTACGTGAAAATGAAAAGGGAATTCGTTATTATTATCGTGTATTATAGACAAGATAAATCTACCTTTAGTTACAGAGAACGACGATATATCATTTATACCTTTAAACTTGACTTTTTCTGAATCGAGACTTGGAATCTTTGATAAACTCGTATCTTTCACCAAGCATATTGAGCTACCCGTGTCGACTAGAAGTTTTAATGAATTTTTGGAATGAGACGTTTTAACCTCGATAAACGGTAATGAAGTCCTTTTATTTTGAGATATATCGTAGACAGTAGGACACTCTTCAAGACTATCGAACAAGTCGTTAACGACATCTCGGTTAGACTTAGTATGAGACGCAGTGGAAATAGTAGGTTGTATGTTTTTTGGGTTTAGATTATTTTCATTGCCAATGGGACATAATATGTCCGAAGTAGAAGGCAGTGATTGTTTCTTACTGTTATCGATGGGCTTAGAGTCCGAAATAGAAGATAACAGTTTAGAATTAGACTTAGTAGAACTTGAATTAGTATTCGATTTAGTAGATTTAGTAGAGATAGGATTTGTATTAGATTTAGTAGAATTTGAAATATACCTTTTTTTGTTAGTGCCTTTGACTTGGAAATCGCGCTGGCACTTACACGCGAATCCGCCCTTTAGTTTAAATCGTCGTTGTTCTCTAATTCTTGAATTTGCGGTGGTGACGACGTTTCGGATGTCTCGATGCAATGTTGTTGTTGATGAAGTTGATTTTTTAAAGAATTATTATATTGACGTTTGCGACAATCCGATATATCGTGTCCCACGTTTTTGCAATATCTACATACAATAGGAGCTGAGTTAGTAGAATTACTTTGAGTGCGCGGAACTTGAGCACGGTTTCGAGTATCAACACGTTTTTTAATGTAACACTCCGACTCCGAGTGTCCCTTTTTATTACAAATTTTACAATATTTAATTTTTACGGGAATAATAGTATTTTTGTGGGTATTTAGAATCTTTTCCTCTTCCAACGCAATATTGATAGCAGCATTCAAAGTTTTAGGATCGCGACAGCGTACTATGTTACTAACATTCGAATGCAAGCCGATAATAAACGTAAAAAGAGCTAGATCTTCGGTCATGGCGATGCGACCTGGCAACTCTTTTTTCAGAGTGTCTGAATTATGAATTTCAGCTTGAAGATTTGTAAGGCATGTTTCGATTCTAAGTACATATTGGGCAACAGTCTCATTTGTTTCTTGTTTACAAGACTGCAAGTCTAGTAAAAGATGATTATAATGTTTACGTTCTCCAAAATTTTGTCTCAGGAAATCTTTAAGACTATCAAAATGATCAAAAAGGCGATTAGAACACGCGATTTGAGCTTTACCCCTTAATTTTGATATTATAAATTTTAAAAGTAAATCTTTTTGCGAGTCTGAGGCTAAATCCAGTGCATTCTTACAATTTGTTAGAAATGCTGGTAACACATCACGTTCTCCGCTGTAAGTATCTATGAAATCGCAGAGAACTTTCATGGGGTATTGCTCGGAAAGTATTACAGGTTTGCCTTGGACGGACATTGTATATATATTTTTATAGGGTTAGTACAATGGGAATAAAGTATAAACAGATTTGGCAACAACAAGAAACAAAATATTTTACTCACAATAGGATGATCAACTTTGGTAACATCACTGTAGAGATCAGCGGCAGGAACTGGAGTTGGCCTTCCTCAGACCAAGTGCAGCGTCGTCGAGGTGGAGGGCACAGCGCGGTGAATTTATAGAGTCAGGAACTTATTTTCGAAGCAGCGTCAGTTCTTATAGGTTTCGTAAAACATCCGCGGCACAGTAAAACAGTTTATTGATTAACAAGTTCGTGATTTAGAAGATATAGAAAGAAGTTCAGGAACTTAGTTTTGAAACAGCGATAGTACTTGTAGAGTTCAGAAAACACCAATAATACGGCGAAATAGTTTATTTACCACTAGCGAGTTCGTGATATAGGAGATGTAGAAAGAAGGTCACACTCTTAAAGTTTCGATACAGAGTTTTTAGGTTTCACACGCACGAGATGGTTTTTTTTTAATGAGTTTCGGCGATGTGGACAAATAGATTTGAGCGATTTAGTTTTATGTGCGTAATACTTTTCGCGACTTTCTTTCCACCATCCCACTTCTGACACCACTGTTATGGGGTGGGATGATGGAGTCTTTTTAAAAAAACACTTTTATTACACACTGGAAATATATTTTAAAGAAAAGATTACAAAATTGGCCGATTAAAATAGGATATGTCCACATCAAACCCTTAAGCCGAACTGAACTATGCACATCGACGGAAATGCTTACGAAACCTTTGATTGACGTCAGTACCTCACCGATTCTCAGTAAAAACCAAGTAAACAACTGATGCGTGGTCAGCAGTTTACTTAGGGTTGTCGTTTAGGAGCATTGTATATTATAACAGTTCCCTTAGTCGCCTCTTACGATACCCACGGGAGGATATGGGTTGGTTGGATAGTAAATAACACGATAAAATGTAAGCCCTTTTGTCACTGAAATGAAATGAAATGAAATAGTTTATTAAGCAAGTAGGATCACCGATCACTTTTACACGTCATATGTTTTTTTTTCTTTTTTTTTTTTAATTAGATGAAGCCGGCATTTCCTAACTGACTACCTCTGAGAAGAAATAGCCGAAACAAACTCAGGGATCATCGTCTTTTTTAAAGTCCAGACATTAAAAATGAAAATGTTTACAATAATTTACGTTATAATTACGCATATTGCTTAATAACAATGCTTAACAGAGCGAGCAGCTCAGTCCCAAGCCTCTCTATCCTCTAAATAATCTGAGATTTTATAATACCCCTTTTTGCAAAGTTTGGCCTTTATATAGGTTTTATATCGTTTAATGGGTAAGTTTCGAATGTCCATGGGAAGCTTGTTGTAAAAGTGTATACATTGACCCATGAACGAGTTGCCTACTCTGTGGAGACGAGTGTGATGTACAGCAAGATTGTGTTTGTTCCTGGTATTTATATTATGAATATCACTGCTTTGGTTATTAATGCTGCTAACCTACATTTGAGCATACTAAAAACACATCCAACGGTTAAGGGGCTTTTAATTTCTGAATCCTTATATAGTAGTAAATTATTGCATATTATAGACTACTCTTTATTATGTACAGCATACATATCACAGAACATCATCATCAACCTTTTTATCGTCCCACTCCTAGGCACAGGTCCTCTCATACAGAGAAATATTGAGCGCAATCACCACGATTGCTCAATGCGGGTTGGCGAAGTCCAGGTTTCCACAAGATGTTTTCCTTCACCTTCAGTCATTGGTGTCCAAGATACAATTAGAAAGTACATATAACTTTAAAAAAGTTACTTTGGTACTTCCCTGATCTGGAATTGAACCCGCGCACTCATACTTGAGAGGCTCGTGTTTTAACCACTAGGCCACTAAGACTTCCAGAACATAAATATGAAGATATTAAGAAAAGTGACACGATGGGCGCTCTTATCGCTAAGTGCTATAAGAGACAACCTGCAACCCAAAAAGATAAAGACTTTCTTTTTTGATTATAATGACATCAAAAAACGACCAGGTCAGAGTTTGTGGACGGAAAAATTGTGGACTCGGATATAACAACTTTTGAATTCAAACTGCTCTGGTGGCAGCCAGGTCTAGCGGCAGTCGGCGAGCCGTAAGCGCAGGGACGTATCGGTGCTGCTGATCCAATTTGGTTTCCTGGACACCTGTCTGTAGGCGAGGCGAAAGGTGATTCGGCATTGATCCCATTTCGAGCTTGATACCTTCATAGGACGGCAATCCGACAAGACCGGCGGACTTCTAAACTCCGGGTCGTCACTAAGATATTCCAAATGACAAAATCCAATAACACTTTGCTCGATCCCAAAACCTTGTTGCTGTTGTTGGGGTAGTTTAAAAAAGTTACTAGATAAAAAAAAGTAAGGAAAATATATTTTATTGATGCAGAAAACCTCAATAGCAAATGAGTACATTTTACATAGGCATACTTTTGGAAAATAAAGGTTGTACAAATAGTGAAAAACCCTGCCTCCTAAACTAAAGGGACCCTGTGACTTAGGAGTCAGTATTCTATTGTAGCTTAGTGAACAATAAAGACCTTTATATAATGTGTGTCTTAAGATAATCTTTACTCTAGTTTTGTCTCTTTGTCGTCCTCCGTGGCGCAGCGGTCTACACGCCTGCCTGCGACGTGGAGACCCCGGGTTCGATCCCCGGCCAGGTCCTGATGGAAAACGATCTTTTCCGGATTGGCCTGGGTCTTGGATGTTTATCTATATATTTATCTATTATAAATATAGTATCTTTGAGTTAGTATCCCATAACACAAGTCTCGTACTTACTTTGGGGCTTCGTCAATCTGTGATTTGTCAAAAAAAAAAAAATATTTTTTTTTACATTACACACTTAAGTTGGTGCCAACATAAACTCATTAGGATTTTGCCGTGCACCAAAAAAACATAGCCTACAACATTAAGAAAATTATAACCACCAACCTAGATACTTAGCTCAAAGTGACAACTACAAAACAAAAAAAAAATGCAGTCGTGGGACTCACCGACAGAAGAGAAAACTGAAATAATAAAAAATATAGAGAATACACAAAAAGTAAAAATAAAACAAAAAACTATCATGGTGTTAGGTCGGCGACGCTCACGCGACTTCAAATTAAACACACAAGTTTATTTGATCCTACACTCAATACTCAATAATTTATTGTATTCCATAAAGTTACATAATGTTTCGTATATTAAAGTATAGAATCAAATATGGACCCTGTCCAGCAAAGTATTTAGTATATATTAAAAAAAAAGTAATAATTAAAATGGTATCTGTACGGTGCAACCGCACATCAGCATAGCATCGTCAGCATTTACGCCTCGCATTCATTATACTTTATTAAGTATAATCATCAGTTCTCGTCGAGCCTTCAAGCGGTCGGGCGTTCCCATTACGGCCAGCAAAGGCCACGTGTCACCCATTACAGACACATCAGTTCATTAGCTCATTTTACCTATAACTTTGGAACAATATGGTAAGTACTTTATATAAACTTAACATATTTTATTGTATTCTGCCCACATCATCTAAAAGTAGTGTGTGATCTAGCAAAAGATCATACAGATCATTAAAGAACAGTATTTTATAGTTTTATGGTATTTATATTTTGTAGAAGTATTTATATGGTGGTTTGGTTAAAATTTATTTTTATATTGCTCGATTGACATTATTACTATTAATTTTAATAAGCTACTTATCTACTATGTTAATCTATATCGCGATATAGTGTCATTTCTTAAGATGGCGCACCAGAACTAAATTGCTTCCCCTTGAAAGAGCTCAGAGAGCAATTTGAAAGGTAGCAAACATCCCGCAGATCTATATAAATCTTGCAATGTAATAACTGTTCGCCTGGTTTTTATTATGCACCTCGTTTTAAAACAGCACAACATGCCCACAGTGCCAACATCACTAACAAGAGAAGGAATGTTCTAATAAACATGACTTACTTTTTTTTTCTCTCGTGGTGGAAAATCTTCACCGTCCTGGGGTGGCGAAGGGGTCTGTCAGACTTTTACTGACTAAAAACCACTACGGTGTTCTATTTCACACGAACACCGGGGGTCGCGAGAATAAACACTGCTTCAGCAGCCCCCGATTTGTGCCGGCCCGCCATTGTGGGCCTCCTCGGACTAGTACCTATGCATGCCTAATGTAACCTCAAATATTTGTAGAAAGATTTTTATTTTAATGTTGCCCCTTACACTAAGAATTACTCCTGTATCGTGGGTGCGTTCACAAACATTTAAAATCACATACACAAACAACCAGACCCAAAACTACTGCCTACTATATTATTGTGTTTATTGTGAATGTTTAACATAAAATATATTGTTATTGAATAAAAGAAATTAAATAACATTATTTTGTACCGCGCACATCAAGGTACTGGAGCAATTTAGCAGCGGCTGTGTTTCCGACGGACTACGATTTAAATCTTTTCAAGGCTTTTTTCTAGGTGGTAGACCATAATATCGGTTGCCGGCAGAAGTTACCACACAAAGTCTTGCCACCAAGCGATTCGTCGTGTTCCGGCATGATGTCTGGTGAAGCCGTACGAAGGACGGGTCTGAGCAATTATGTTGCGATGTGTGCCGGGTACGATGCACCAAATGTTATTGTGTCAGGAGTTTGGTCATGGAGGATCTCCAGATCAATCTCCCTCTGGCGCAGCATCGTTGGTCGTGTTGTTGGGTTTAACATTGCATCACCTCGCTCAACTGCCGTCTTCCTTCCTATTCACTATTTTTTTTAAGTGAATAAGCTTAATAAATTAACGCGCTTTACCATCAACGATGGCATTATTGCTTACCATCAGGCGGGATTGCAGTCAAGCACTAGATAAAAATTATTAAAAAAGAAAAGGCTAGAGTGAATAGGCTCTTAATAAACTAGTGCGCTTTACCATCAACGACTGCATCACTGCTTACCATCAGGCGGGATTGTGGCTAAACACTAATTTATTATTTATTAAAAAAAAAATAAACCAAATGAACCATCTTAAAGAAACCTGGACTTTAAGTCCGAAATCGCCAACCCGCATTGAGCTAGCGTGGAGATTAAGCTCAATCCTGCTCTGTATGAGAGGAGACCTATGCCCAGCATTGGGACGATAAAAGGTAGATGATGATACAATACATAGTTTAAGTAGACTTAGGTAGAATCACAATGAAATACATGTCAAGAACTAAACTGTACACCATAAGAGGAAACTCTGCCTCTCAAACTAGACGGTAGCCTGTGTCTTGAGTGTTTGCGATTCAGCGCTTTAACTAAGATTTATACAATAGTGGACTGGTCGGATCTACCTGAATGATTGCTCGTGATACTGACGAAAATTTAAATGTCCTACGTTACGAGTATGTATGTGCATACGTGTGTGTGGGTGTATGAGTTAGGGTAGCTAAAATGAAACTAAAACTCTCATTTAGTGACAAAAAAAATAATGAAAGACTACCTTTGAATAACAATAATTTCAATCTTCAAAAGTCCAACCTAATTTCAAAATTACATTTTTGCGCCTTCTCACTGATTCATTGTACTTTAGATTAGATCAAAATCAAATAGAAACTCTATTTTCTAGCATTTTATTGCCATTCTAAAACTTTCAAGCATTTTTAAAAGTCATGCGACACGCAATTAACATTGCTTTTTAACAATCCTAAGCTACGCTGTTCACAATGGTCTTATTGTACCAACATTATTGGTGCCCTTGACTTCGACCTGAAGGACGATGTATAGAACAGCAGGGGAATGAAATGAAATGAAAGGAAATCGTTTATTAAGCAAGTAGGATCACTGATCACTTTTACATGTCATATTTTTTTTAGACTGGCTGGAGCCAGCATTTCCTAACTGACTACCTCTGAGAACAAAAGTCGAAACAAACTCATGGATCATCGTCTTTGTTCAAGTCCAGACATTAAAAATGAAAATGTTTGCATTACAATATGTGTTTGCTTAGTTTTTGTGAATTGCGTAATATGCTATCATTAGCAATGGGTTTCATTTTGACAGTTTAACAACACTCATTGTTGAGCAAACCCTTTTTGTCGACAATGGCGCCGATTCTGTTGTTCACAAACTAATCTAATTTTAAGATATGTGCATCTTTTTCTTTCCATTTCATTAAGAAAAGGACAGAAGATAAAATGTCAGTTTAGACCTGTCAAATTAGTGCGCTCCTGACGTAAACTGGCGTATTTTTAGTCGCCATGTTTATAATCGCGTCTAAACTGTCTATGGAGTTTCTTTATTTGACAGGATTAAATTAAAATGTTATCTTCTGTCCTTTTCTTAACGAAATGAAAAGAAAAAGATGCACATAACTTAAAATTAGTTTCGTTTGTGTTCACAACAGAATCGGCGCCAATATCTTATTTAATTGTTAATACGTTGTTACTAGTCCAATTATTACAGGAATTTCCTAATTTAGTATTGTCATAAAATGGTGGACCGACGACCTGGTGAAGGACGCGGGAAACCGCTGGATGCGGTAGGCGCTGAACCGGTCGTCGTGAAGATCCATGGTAGAGGCCTATGTTCAGCAGTGGACGTCTTTCGGCTGAATTAATAATGATGATGATGATAACTCTGCGAAGGGTGGACAAATTTAAGTATGTGGGCCAATGGGTCACTGAAGATCAAAAATACAATTGTGACATTTAAAGGGTACGTAAGTCGCTGGCTGTCTGTTGCAACACAGCTCGCAGGTTTGCTCGATGAAGGAAGCCAATTAAAATTACACTTTTCTAAACTTACTATCAATACTTCGATACGTGCAGACTGTGGGTTAACTTCACTCAGCGGGCATATACAGCGATCTACGTGTTCAATATAATAAGTCACTGAAGGTGCGGGAAGCTACGATACATCTTCTCGTCGTCTAAGATACCACAGTGTCTCAAGACTAAAGTCTTTGACCAGTGTGTGTTGTATTATGTATTTGTATTTGTAACAAGAAATAAAAGGCATTTTATTTTATTTATTATTATTTATTATGCAGTAGACAAAGACGTGTATTCATCATTTGGTATGACATTCATATTATAGTAAGCAAAACATAAAAGTCCATCAATATTCTTAAACATTAAGATCCGAAACATGTCTCTCATTGATTACCATAAAGTAAGGAGAATCCATCAGCGTTGTCAGCAAAGAAAAATATTACAACTTGTATAACTCAATTCGTGACTGGGAGGCATTAGGAGTCGTCGGTGTACCGCGCAGTAATAAATAAGACGAGTGCACCCGGGTGAAAGAAGCTAGCGGAAAGTGCGGCCTCAAAACGACGAACGTGTACCTATTAAAATTATTTTTGATTATACAGTATGTTAAGAAGACCCTGTCCGACCCGTGAAGATGTTGTTAGGTATCAATAACTGATTCTACTAATGAATACAAAACCGGGCTAAACTTAAAAAAAAATCCACCTAAAAAAATAAATATTATTTCGCAAAAAGAGGTAAATTAATAAATCTGCGTTAAGCACCGTTCCGCGGGCGGCGGGCGGCAGGGCACGCGGCACGTGTTGGCATCGCTATTCCCTCATAATAATATCGGTGTTGTCACTTTTTTTTAAATTAGCAAATTTCGGGGAAGTTGGAATTAATTCGCGGGAAAAAAAGATTATTTCATAATTCATTTGTATTGGTACTATGATGATTACGTAAAATTTTATATTATATTTGGTCATGTGTCTACCTAACCTTCATTATCCTTATGGGTCGGACGGGGTTTTCTTAACATACTGTATACTAGCGCTTGACCGAAATCCCGCCTGATGGTACTGTGGTGTGTTTGGTGTGGTGTGGTTTACTACCGTTGATGGTAAAGCACGCTAGTTTATTAAGAGCCTATTCACTCAAAAAATACTATGTGAATAGGAAGGAAGACGGCAATTGTACGAGGTGATGCAATGTTAAACCCAACAACACGACCAACGATGCTGCCCCAGAGGAAGATTGAAGAGAATTTTTAAAATCGGACCAGTACTTCCTGAGATTAGCGCGTTCAAACAATCAAATAAACTCTACAGCTTTATATATTAGTATAGATTTATACACACGTTACGTTGTAGTGTAAAAATTATTTACATCCGTCACCTCACATCAGGTTTTTACTGAACTGAACCTTTTTGATTTAGCCGCGAGGCACACTTTTACTGCTATTTTTTACTTCGGGGTTTTTACTTTTTATTTGTTGCTATTTGGGAGTGCGTGTTTATGTGCGTGTGTGCGCGTGCGCGTGTGTGTGTGTATGCATGTGTGCAGGAGTTATTTACCAGAAGAGTTTATTATAATCTTTTAAAATAGATATCATAATTTCTATTAAATTAATTAATTATTAAAAGTTATAACAGAACTAAATAACACAGATCGCCTCCCAGTAATAAGTAATATGCCCCGATCAGTACGGATTAGTTGATGTCACCCATTTTCAAATTTTTGTATCTACGACATGTAGTAATAGTAATGAAATAATTTACAAGAACAGTTCCTGTTGAGTCACGAACCTATGTCCTACAACTCGATAAAACTTTTCTAGTAGGGCATCACTGATGGGTCTGGTGAAGCCGTACGGGGGACGGGTCTGAGCGGGTGGTGTGATGTGTGCCGGGTATGATGCAAATGTAGTTGTGTCGGGAGTTTGGTTGTGGAGGGTCTCCAGATCAATTTCCCTTTGGCGCAGCATCGTTGGTCGTGTTGTTAGGTTTAACATTGAGAAGAAAGAAACAAACTTAAAGGTCACTTTTAAAGCCCAAACATAAACTAGGTTAAATCATACCAAGACCATGTGGAATCGATGTCTTAGATAATTTTTGGTCCCGTACTTACACAACGTTATTTTCCCTTTATACGTAACGAAACCTAAATATTGTTTGTTCAGAATAAGCAACTGAATCTATTCCAATCATTTTTACACCATGTTATATATTTTTCCAAATATATTTAAAAATTGTAGCAGTATGGTTACCGAGCGCACAAGTTCAGTTTACGGTAGATCATAGTATTTGGCGCGTACGCATGCCCGCGCAACAGCTGACGCTACAGCGTTGACCATATTTTTGTCGGGACAATAAGACAACAGGTTCATAACTGTGTGTTTTTTCTTGATATCTTTTTGAAATTTTGTACATAGATTCTTTACATAAAATACTAGACACATGATAACCTCTCCGTTAAACGTTGTATAGATGTAAATACTCCATCCGATGTGCACTCGAGAAGTAAACATTGATTCCAGGACCATATCCTCGGATTCAGAGCACTACAAGCAAAGGTAGGCAAACGTTGCAACCTTACCTCAGGGATATCTTTAGTTTTCCTTTACACGCCAATGTACTTGGAAAGTTTCAAGCGAACTTTTGTAAAGTTGGACATATTCGAAATTTTGTTGTTGAGAAGCCGCACTTAACTTCTTACAATACGTTTTATTAAAAATATATAACCTTGTGCTTAACGTAGTGAAATTCTGCCTTGTTCCTGTTAGAAATTAACGAATCCAGCATTAAGCGCATTTCCCGAGTAGATACATTATTTACTAAAATATAGACAGATAATAAGAAAATATAGTATCAGCTTCACACCATTTATATTTTTATAGTTATGTCATGATGACAGACAGCTGCATCATGTGTTAGTTGCCAAGGTAGGTATACAACCTCCAACACGCCTCCTCAATCTACTACATGATGAGCTATACAAATTAGAAACAAAAACGCTAACTTAATTACATATAGAAGTAATAAATCCAACGCGTCTCATTAACAAAACAAAACAATATCAAAATTAAAATTAGCCATTACAACAGATAGGTATGAAACTCAAATTACAAATCCTAAACCTAACTGTACTTGCCTGTTAGAAATTAACGAATCCAGCATTAAGCGCATTTCCAGAGTAGATACATTATTTACTAAAATATAGACCGTATCAGCTTCACACCATTTATATTTTATAGTTATGTCATGACGACAGACAGCTGCATCATGTGTTAGTTGCCAAGGTAGGTATACAACCTCCAACAGTTCCCAAGAACTATTAGAAATACTGATTAATTGTTTACATTTTAGATTTAAATTAAGATAGTTGTGTACATAAATTTAACAGGTCGCCGCTGTTGATAAATTACCGCAGTTCAAACACCTTTGCATTATAATTTTGTTTCTTTAAATTGAGTCACTTTTCCATTTCGTGAACAAAGAAGGGTTAGTGCTTTGAATGTTAATGTGAGCACATACATAAATTAACTATACAAAAACTTACTATAGTATCTTCAATTATACTCCAGCGATTTATAAGTTAAGTAAAGATAAACATAAAAACCTTGTGACAGAACCAACTAAATATGTATAGTTAATGTTAATGTTAAGATTAATCAATAACGTTGCTAAATTGACGAGTTCAACTATCGACCATAAAAACATAATGGCATGTATAGCTCGATCTTAGAAGCATTAGGTAACATGTATAACTCCACCTTAGAAGCATTAGGTCGCATGTATAACTCGACATTAGAAGCATTAGGTCGCATTTATAACTCGACATTAGAAGCATTAGGTCGCATTTATAACTCGACCTTAGAAGCATTAGGTCGCATGTATAACTCGACATTAGAAGCATTAGGTCGCATTTATAACTCGACATTAGAAGCATTAGGTCGCATTTATAGCTCGACCTTAGAAGCATTAGGTCGCATTTATAACTCGACATTAGAAGCATTAGGTCGTATGTATAACTCGACATTAGAAGCATTAGGTCGCATGTATACATCAAACTTAGAAGCATTAGGTCGTATGTATAGCTCGACCTTAGAAGCATAGGTAGCATGTATAGCTCGACCTTAGAACGTATAGATCCGATGACCTACAAATACGACATACTGCTTCTAAGTTCGAGATTATTATGATTCAGTATGACATCTGAATAGAACTGTCTGATGTGACTGGTATTACGTTTAGTCAGTTAACTAGGTCACGTGGTTTTGTTATTTACCTTTCGTTGACTACCAAAACCGATGGAGCGTACACACATAAATTATACGAAAGCTAGTTGTAGTGTTGGTAACTAGCTTCGTTATAGCGTACGAAATTTCTTGCTTTTAAATATTAACTCAAAAGCAAGTAAGGATGGTAGTCAAAAAGCATTTTGATGTTTTACTGGAATTTCAGTTTGGCTATGAACAAAGAGTATTTAATAATATATTTTGGTGTTGGTTATAATTGTAGTTGAATGCACGGTTAGCACAGTGGTTAAGGTATTGACTGCTGGGCTGCGTGTCGCAGGTTCGATTCCCGCACGAAACAAATATTTGTATGACCTCCAGGTAGTTGTCCCGGGTTTGGCTGTTTGTGCATGTGAGTTTATATGTTTGTAAACGCACCCACGATACAGGAGAAATTCATAGTGCGGGGCAAAGTTTTTTATAAAAAAAATTGTAGTTACGTTAAATGAAGAAAAAAAGTTGATTATTTATTATTATTCTCCAAAACTTCACACTGCATCTATTGTCATATGTATAATAATATCTTTTTTTTATAAATTATAAACCAGCGCTTGACCGCAATCCCGCCTGATGGTAAGCAGTGATGCGATCGTTGATGGAAAAGCGCGCTAGTTTATTAAGAGCCTATTCACTCTAGCCTTGAAGACACTCAAATTGTAATGTGACGGAAACACCGACGCCGGCAAATTGTTCCAGTCCCTCGATGTACGCGGTATAAAGGAGGAAGCAAAACGCTTCGTCCGAATCGCAGTGGTGTCAACAACGTAAGGGTGGAAACTCGCCGTACGACGGGTCGTCCGATGATGGAACGGAGATGGCGGAATTAAATCATGCAATTCCCTTGCACACTCACCAGAATGCATCCTATAGAAGACCGAAAGGCTGGCTACTCTACGCCTGTGCTCCAGGCTTTGGAGACCGATTCGAGTTAAGTCTGGGTCGCCAATCAGCCTCTTCGCACGCCTCTCCACCGAATCCAAAGTGGCAAGGTGACATTTCGCAGCACCAGCCCAAATGTGGCTGCTCCACACACGAACGGACCTGTGCTTTGTATAAATTAGAAGCTGCCCTGGTGTGAAGTACCGCCGGACCTTCGCGATGACGTCTTTTTCACAAACAAAACTAATTTTAAGTTAAGTACATCTTTTTATTTCCATTTCATTAAGAAAAGGATAGAAGATAACATTTTAATTTAATCCTGTCAACGCACACCCACGATACAGAAGTAATACCTGGTATGGCACAATGTTTTATAAAAAAAAAGCCTTCAAATGACGTCTAGTACGCCCACGAAGGGGCGCTATCGTCCACATTGAAAATGTTCAATATAGATCTAAATCCTTTTACAGCAAAAGCACTGTTACCACATACAGATTACCATTAAGATAGTACCTTTAATTAAGAGTTAATTGAACTGTTATCAGTGGTCAGTTAGTTTTCTATTCCTGTTTTCCACTATTCCAGATAACATGAAATCCTACTTTTTTTGTAAATGCGTATATTTGTGAGGATGTCTGGATGTATGTTTATTACGCTTTCACGCAAAAACTACTATTTTTTTTGGTTAAAATTTAAAAAGCAGATGGTTTAATTATATATTTTTTTAAATGCTTGTTACTGTTTCTTTAATTTTATCAAAAAAAAAAAACTAATAATTTTAAAAGATATAATTTTGTTGTCACTGTCTTAAAATTTAATTTAATATAACATTGTTTTAAAATTTAATTTGATACAAGGTTAGCAATTTGTTTTCATGCTGTTATATTATTATTTGCATGCTGTGACTTCTTATAAGTGGAGAAACACAAGGTCATATCCTGTTATTTATATTTTCTAGCATTTAAGGTGTTTTCTCTGTTAGAAGTCCAAATAAATAAATAAATAATCAGGAATAAAATATAGGATATTTTTTATGCCATTCCACGGGTTCCGAACTTACGCGGGTCAAACCGCGGGACGGAACTAGTATTATAATATTCTATAAAATTTGATGAAATAAAAAAACAATGAATTCATCGCTGCAAGGAAAACAGTGAAGTACATATGAGCCGCGGTTGGACGGTTACTATTTTGTGTCCATTATTTTCGAGTTTATGAGCAGTCGAGGCACTAAGGCCAAGAACCTCATTAGTAAAATAGGGCACAAGCTCCTTGGCAAAACGGGTGACTCCCACTCCAGATTTTTCTTGGCACAAAAGTTAGCTATTGCCATTCACCGTGGCAATGCAGCAAGCGTTATGGGAACCTTTACGCTGCTGGGAACTGGTAGTAACAGATTGTTTCACGAATTTTTTTGCGTGTTTATACAACGTTTTTTTTTTTTTGAAGTGAAACTTCTTTACGCACGCTTGACTTGGGGAGTAAGCTGGCGAACGCGTGACGTAAGCGTTACGAAAAGTGATCGGGCAAGGCGAACGGAAGTTAAGTGGGGGATATAAGCAAAGAGGCGCCCGTGGCGCGAGCTTGGTACTACAAGGTCTACGAGTTTTTTTTTTCAATAAAAATAGAAGATCTATGCAAAAATATTAATTTACCAATGAAACCATGAAATAAATTTAAATATTTATAGAAAATTAATATATGTGTATACATGTATATATTGTACACACATATATATATATTATACATACAGATTGAGCGTAAGAAGTTTCACTTCAGTCGTGTGGTCATAAGCACACTCGTATTTTTTTTTTTTGGTTATTCGAAACCCGAAACACTTATCCAGTTTTTTTTATTTAAAGAATTTATGTACAAAATTTCAAAAAGCTACAATGAAAAACCACATATTATGAGCATGTTAACTGGTTGTCCCTACAAAAATATGGTCAACGTGCCTGAAGCGGCGCGGCGCGGTGGGGCCCTAGGACACTATGATCCGCTGTGAACTGTAACCACACTGCATCATTTTTTAATTATATTTGGAAAAAATATAACATAGTATAAAATTTATTGGAATACATTCAGTTGCTTAATCTGAACAAACTGTATTCAGGTTTGGTATAAAAAAACGTTGTATAGGTTTTGGGAATCCCCAACAAATGACACACGTTTACAATAGAAATTAACAATAATCAAACAGTTTCTCTTACGTATGCTCCTTCAATTACAAAAGACCACACAAATTCGAACTCTGATCTCTAGAGAGGAGTAATTTAGCGGTATCTACAACAACTCATATAAAAAAAAAAGACGTGTGGCACTCGGGGACTGCCGCGGTAAAGCTATTGCATAGCATTTTGTATCAATTTATGCAATTATAATTATTTATTTATTTTATTTATGCAGTATTTCTTTTTCTTTGATATTAATTCAAGTTACACTTTTTGAGCGTGGTGATCGATAAGAAAACAAATTTTTCTTTAATTAAATAAATAAAAAGTTAATATTATTTAAAATATTTTTATTATTTTACAATACATGTGGGTTTTATTACCTTACAGTAGCTGTTGGTTATTCAGTGATATCTATCATTGAAACTATAGTTTTATGATAACTGAAATAAGAAACATAAGTTTGCGACTTAATATCCTCTAAATACCTAGAAAATACCGCGTCAATGGTGGTCCCATATTTTGTTGTGGACTCTTGTGGATCATTATTCATTTTCAAATTCAATTTTTTTGATAGAAAAGTTGTCAACCGCTCTGATTTTTTATCTTGAGGAAACTCGGGCTTTATAAGTCTGAAATCGCCATCCCGCATTGAGCAAGCGTGGTGATTACGCTCAATCCTTCTCTGTATGAGAGGAGATCTGTGCCCAGCAGTGGGACGATAAAAAGGTTGTTGATGATGAACGGCGTCGGTGTCGAATTATTTGTTATCAATTTAATATTTTCGAGCTGATCTTTAGTAACATAATCACTTCTGATTGCGTTGACATCTGACCGTAGAATTAATAAATCCTTCATCAACTTCTTAACGTACGTTCTACGTAGTCAAAGCAAACTAGTGGCAATTTGTGAAGGTCATATGCCACAAAAACTGGGATTGTTCGGGATCCGTGATTTTAAACACCGTAATCGTATATTTTAGGTCTTTCTGCTTTTTGTTCTTACGCCTCGATACATGTTTTTGTCTTGTCTTCGTAGAAACAAACAATAACTTTTTTGCCTCATCAATGTCTTCCTCAGAAAAAGCCGACGAGCATATTTTTATTAAACTTTCGTTGTTTCGTTTCGGAGAGAACAATATTACAACTCGTACACTTAAATGTACTCGTATTAACATTGTTCACCGACATCTTTCTGTAATATTTTATTTAATAAAAACTTCAACTTCAACTCTTGATCTGGTCCCTGTGGATAGATACCACAATTTTGCCAATAACACGTGTAACAAATTATAGAAATTCTTTAAAAAAATATTTCACAATAATGGCGGATATCGCCAATCACAGTTGAAAAAACGGCCGCGTGAGCACTTTTTACTCTATAAAATCACGCACTTTTATTTAGTAAACAACACTATAAATAATTTAAAAGTCCAATGAAAAATTAGAGTGACATTCATCTTAGCTTTTCCGTTAATAAAAAGCTATTTTATAAAAACACTACTAAATTAATTTGAATAAAAGTACTTAATAATTAATTATATGAAAAGTTTTTAAGGTAGCCATGACAACGTTGATGACGTCTATGACATATCTCTATAGAAGACCTATTTCAGAGAGAAAATTAATCGCTAGTTTAGCACATCGCGACTATCAGTAACATGGCAAGTGTGTAGAACTGAGTTCGCGCCCTGCAATATGCATGCTCTTTTTGAAAATCTATAAATTGTTTTCAAAAGATGTAGTCGCACGCACACAAACATACCGTGCCGAAGACTGCCGAACTGAAACGATGTTAGACGATGTACGGCCTTCAAGCCACACCTCCGTGCCCGTCGGAGTGGGGAGCGTGAGGTTTTTTCGTTACGGAATTTCTGGATTCGGTCCCCGCGCTCAAGGCCCGCGATAGAAGCTATGCAATAGCTTAAAAACATGTCATGATGACTTTACGGACGAAGCGTGTCAGTTCCTCTTTTATACCGCGTACATCGAAGGACTGGAACAATTTGCCTGCGACGGTGTTTCGGCCGGACTACAATTTGAGTATCTTTAAGGCTAGAGTGACTATTCAGTCTAGCCTTGAAGATCAGGCGAGATTGCTGTCAAGAACTAGTTTATCCTTACTAATAGTATACATCGGAAAGTGAGTTTGTTTGTCTGTTTGTTCCACTTTCACGCTGTAACTTCTAAACCGAATGCTTTGAAATTTTGCAGAGGTAAAATTAGAAGTCCGGATTAAATAATAGGGTACTTTTTATCCCGGAAAAATATGATATTCCCGAGGGGAATCTAAAAAGCGTGATGGAACCGAATTCCACGCGGGCGAAGCTGCGGGCGGAAAGCTAGTAATTTATATAAAAATAACGTAAATCTTGCATCTCGCAAGCAAAGTTTAGTGCACCACTAGCTCACCTACATACTGTAAAGCCTGTTACTTCTGACACCATCTAAAGGCTGTTGTTGCTAGGTGCAGCAGGACAGGTGGCATCAGGATAGTCTTGTAATAAAACCAGGAGCTCTGTGTTGCGACGTATATATTCAAGGACGAGAGCGGAAGTGCAAGTGACCATTCATAGGTTAGTGTTGCGCATCGACAATAATGTTGAGACATGTACGTAACACATATAACTTCCTGACATCAACTATCTGGGCAATTACCTGCCAGATATAGCACCGATCTGGTCGGACGATTCTCCCTTTTCTATAAAAGATGAGTGAACATTTTACCCATACCTCTGTATACTGATGATAACCACTGGGTGGGTTTTATTGACGTAACGTGGCCCCGAAACCCAAAAATAAAAGCTGATAGCCTGTAGTTACTGCTTACCAAAGAAGCTGTGAATTTTAAGTATGTATGTTACATAACATAACATACATACTTACGTTTCATTCATCATAGTTATTCGCTAAAGTCTAAGAATTGTAAACTTGTAACAAAGGCTTCTCCAAAAATCTACTTCAGGCACCAGTCTCTTCCATTGGTTAAGTAAAATATTGTTAAGTGTTAAGGAAACCAATGTTGTGAAGAGAGAAATAAATAAAAAAAAACCGGCCAAATGCGAGTCGGACGCACGCACAAAGGGTTCCGGACCAAAATGTTTGTATTACCGTTATTAATATGGAGAAAAAAAACGGCAAAGAAATTACGTTTCTTGTATGGGAGCCCCCCTTAAAAATTTTATTTCTTTATTTTTGTTTATATGTTGTTATAGCGGCAATAGAAGTATATAATCTCTGAAAATTTCAACTGTCTAGCTATTCTGGTTCATGAGATACAGCCTGGTGACAGATGGACAGTGAGATTTCATGAATAGGGTTCCGTTTTACCTTTTAGTTACGAAACCCTAAAAATGTCATCAAAATACCACGTCCCTAGCGACCTTCCCATTACCCCTAAACTACATACCATACTCTAAACTACTACAAAATATAGGGTAAACAAAATCCCTTCCTTAGATATTCACAAAGATATGTACCAACATAGAGGAAACCGCAAAAACGCCACACGTTAGCATCGAGTGGTTGTATGATGTAGAGCTGATATCCGGCTGCGCTTCCTTTACGGTTCTAGTACGGTCAGCAAAACGAATAGTAGCAATACTGGCTACAAAACCGGTTTGAAGCTGTTAAAACTGATTCGGAATACGTTTAGCGGTTTTTAGAATGCATGAAAAATTTTTCCAACTTTTTTTATGAAGCAAAAAAAATTTTTTTTATTGTGCTTCGTGACTGAATTCCTGTCAGTTGTTTTCCATCGATGCTAGCTTTTGTTTTATTAGTGAAAAGTGAAAATGTTTCAACTCACAGGAGTTGAGAATCATTTACCTAATCAATGGAATCTATCAATCAAATCAATTCTTGTATTAAGTGTACAAATAAGTTTTTGCAGTTTAACAAATTATGTCCTCACTAAGAGGTTTCGTTGAAATTTTCAGATGTAAAATGTGATATCGTAAGTTCGGACATCTGGTAATAACATACACTTAGAGTATTATTGACTCTGTATCAGTATCACAGTCATATTTATTTTTGTGCAAAATTGTCAAGTTTTGTGCCGAATAAGCGTCATTTGCAGAAACTTATGTTACTTCTTTAATTTGAAGAAATCTGCAGCTGTGGCCCATCGATTGCTTGTAGAAGCTTATGGTGAAGCTGCTTTAAGAGAGTGAGAGAGAGAGAGAGAGAGAGAGAGAAGTTTTGAAAGTTTGGAAACTGTTAAGACAAAGAACGTAGTGGATGACTTAAATCGTACGAAGACACGGAATTGGAAGCATTATTGGTGGAATATAGAAGGAAGAGGAAAAATGCGCCCGTTACTACTGCAGATATGACAAAATTATTCTCCTACGTGATAATGCTCGTCCGCATCTTCAAAAAACGGCGGAAACTTATTTGTACAGCTATTAATTTTAGAAACATGTAGTCTAATCTCAATGTTTCAAAAATAAGAGGTATTTTTGACAGATTTTCTTTAATTTTTTTCAAGTTTTTCACATCTATATTAGCGAGATGAGATCGAGGTTTTGAATTACGAGAATGAGCATTCTCGTAGAACAGATGGCCGATGGGAGAGTATTAACAGTAAGCAGCTGGTGAAGGTCGCGGGAAGCCGCTGGTTGCAGACAGCACAAGACCAATTATGTTGGAACACCTTAGGGGAGGCCTTTGTCCAGCAGTGGACAAAGAAGGCTGAAGAAGAAGAAGATAGTTAGACTGTTGAATTTTTCACGTGATGTATTTATATTGCCGTTATAACATCAAATACTAAATGTAGAATAAGTTTCTTATTCTTAATTCGAAACCCTTCGTGCCTGTTCTTGACTAGTAGGTCTTACGTAAATAACTTTTTTAACACCCTTGCTTGTAAAGCTGACGTAATTCCACCGGTTTTAAATATGTAAAGCGGGCCATAACAAACGTGTGTGTTATCAAAGCAAATTGTTAAGTTATAGTCCAAACAAATTCCATAACAGCATTATTTGCCATTTCAAATAATTCTGGAACTGATCGCCACCGCACGGCTCCAGCCAGTGAGCAGCGCTGTTCCATATTTGAAATGGCAAATAATAATACTTATGGCGGGAAAGCAACAGTGTGCGTTCACAGATTGAGTTTATTTAAAATAACGGATGTCCTATTTGAAATAATTTTTTTTTCTGTTTCTTCGCAAGTGTGTTAAAAAACGTCGTACGATATACGCGCGTATTGGTTATATCATGCTCGCCTCAATTACACTCTCGCCTTCGCCTTCTTATATTCATCATTACGCACTAATATTGTAATGTACTATTAATTTACACTACTACGTACCGTGGTTACAAATGTGTCAAAAACTGTTACTAATTCCATTTTGGAGAGTGTGCGAGGGAATTGCGTGATTTAATTTCCTCATCCCCGTTCCACCATCGGACGAGCCTTCGTACGGCGAGTTTCCACCCTTACGCTGTTGTTTCGCCTCATCTTTTATACCGCGTACATAGAGGGACTGGAACAATTTGCCAGCGGCGGTGTTTCCTTCGGTCTACAATTTCAGTGTGTTCAAGTGAATTTAACCGTGTCCCTGGCCGTAGCACAGGCAAGTGAAAAAACACGGGTGGATAAAACCCATCCGTGTTTCTAACAGGCGTGTCAGTAAATGTCTGACACGCCCTTCCGCTCCGCCCAGAGCGGGAGAGGTCATTTGATGATTACCAATCCCAACAAAAAAAGGCTAGACTGAATAGGCCCTTAATAAACTAGCGCACTTTACTATCAACGATTGTATCACTGCTTACCATCAGGTATAAGCTAGTAACTAGTGCTTACGGTCAAGCCGTTACTAGCTTATAGTTTATTAAAAAAAAAACCTAATCATGGTTACTTCATAAATGTGTCACAAAATAATGCTAATTCCATAAAACATACCTAGCCCGAACAGATGCAAGTACCAGCATGCAATAAAAAAAAAATGTTCCTTACAGGAATAGAATCCGCGACACACAGCGCAGCAGTAATCGCTCAGCCACAGCGCCAGCGCCCTTTATACAAAATATGTATGAAACTGTGACCGAAATTCAATTCCAATCATAATTTCAACTAGTGACATTAACCAAACGAGGCCCCGATCGAAAGTTTGCGGTTCCAAATCCAACCCAATTGAACTATTGTGGGGAACCCAGGTCTAAAACCGGCCCATTTAACTTAATTGACAAAAGGGTCGAACACACGACCAATTTTTTGCTGAACGAATGTCGACTTTGATGTCGAAATTGCACATGCCAAAATTTTTCAACATCAATTGGATGGAAAGCTTAAAATTCGACAGTTGAGTAATTTTGATTAGCTTTTCACAAAAATCGCTTTATTCATCTGCGAGGTATTTTTGCGATCTGATGTGCCCGGGTTGTGTGAAAAATATAAAAAAATACGAGTGTGCTTATGACCACACGACTGAAGTGAAACTTCTTTCGCTCCATCTGTATGTATATATATATATATATATGTGTGTACAATATATACATGTATACACATATACATATATTAATTTTCTATATATATTTATATTTATTTCATGGTTTCATTGGTAAATTAATATTTTTGCATAGATCTTCTATTTTTATTGAAAAAAAAAAAAAAAAACTCGTTGTAGACCTTGTAGTACCAAGCTCGCGCCACTGGCGCCTCTGTGCTTATATCCCCCACTTAACTTCCGTTCGCCTTGCCCGATCACTTTTCGTAACGCTTACGTCACGCGTTCGCCAGCTTACTCCCCAAGTCAAGCGTGCGTAAAGAAGTTTCGCTTCAATAATAGTATGGACATAGTACTCTTCGATCCTGAGGTGGTTCCTGTCTCTGGAGCCCTAACCACCGGTAGCTTGGACCCTGCTCTACGAAGCGTTACAGGGGCGGGAGGGGGTCTTTCATACCACACGTTAAGTAACATTGTTTCTAAAAAATAGGTATTTAAAACTCAGAAACTGGCAACCCTTTTCATTTACGTACGGGGATTTTTTATGACTATAGGCTAAAATTGATCACTTGAGTGTTACGTAACGTTTAGAGAACGGGAGGGGGGGTACACAAAAACGTAACGGTGCGTTACAAGGGGTGGGTAGGGTAGTCAAAAATCTTCAAGAACTGCGTTACGTTATACTTGAACGTTACCTGGGCCGGGCGGTTATATTGCCCGAAGGACCGACGCCCGATGTAAAAGAATCGTGCCAAGCAAGTTTGGGTTTCTACAGCTATAGTTAAACAATAACCCAGACAGCCAGGATAGTAGTTAACTTCCCAAGTTGAGAATAACGTGCATAAGTGTATTACTCGGTGGTAGGCCATAACATCGGCCGCCGGCAGAAGTTACCACTCACCAGACAAAGCCTTGCCGCCAAGTGATTTGTCGTGTTCCGGCATGATGTCTGGTGAAGCCGTACGGAGGACGGTTCTGAGCAGTTGTGTTACGATGTGTGCCGGGTACGATGCACCTAATGTTGTTGTGTTGGGAGTTTGGTCGTGGAAGGTCTCCACGTCAGACATTGGTCGTGTTGTTGAGTTTAATAGTATTATATAGTGTGTTGGGTATTGCACCACCTCGCTCAACTGCCGTCTTCCTTCCTATTCACTAAGGTTTCTGTTTTAAGTGAATGGGCTTAATAAACTAGTGCGCTTTACCATCAACGATTGCGTCACTGCTTACCATCACCGGGATTGCAGTCAAGCGCTAGTTTTAAAAAAAAAAAACATTCATGTTGAGAATAACGTGCATAAGTGTATTACTCTTGGAGGCTTTTATTTAAAGACTTGAAGCTTTTATACTAGATCACAATCTGAAATTTTGAATAAAAACATCTGGAATTATGCTCGAGTTGGTCTCGTCTTGAGAAAAATAACTCTCTTCTGTGGGAGGCCTTAGTAAACATTTAATGTAAAACTTAGAATAAACTTACATAGTTACCACACTAAGAATTAGATTCTGTAGCTAATAAAGGCATTTTTAGTCTTCAAGAGTCAGAAGTTTAATTTTAATTAATTTATTTGATTCTGAGACTGTGCAAATAACAAAATCACTGCTTTCAGACCGATGAAAGAAAATGTCGAGAGAATATGGGACGTTCTAGAAACGAGTGGTGGATTGCAGCCCATTCCCTCTCATATAGAGAGGGAGATTTTGTTCCAGCAATAGGAACATTATAAGCCAATCATATAAATGTGAAATTCTCTCGAATTTCGACTGGTTAGTTACGAGTTCAATTGGAACTACATAATTACAGTTCTTGGCTTATTAAACTATTATCCCATATGACATCGTGTGTGAGGTTTGCAGATCAGAGTTAGATAGTTAATAGGTCATTGCTAGATATAGTAAGATTGTTATTCAATCAAATTTATACTGAATATTGGTTACAATAACCAGCGACGCGATGTGTAACTGAACAACTGGTTACGAGTCAAATTAAAAAGTAGTTTTTTTTTTTGTAAATGCGTTATTTCATACACACGTTATGCCGTAGCGGGTAGCCGTATCGAGCATCACACCGGCGGCGCGCGTCGCTGGTTATTGTAACTAGTTACGTGAAATAAGGACCACGCCTAGTTTCGTTTCATGTGTAACTGTATAGTTGCTGGTTATATTTAACAATCCCGAGTAGCTGAATTAAAATAACTAGCTACAAAAATAACTTGTTTTGTAACAGGTTACGCCGATCAAGTAACCGGTTATATTACGTTTCTTGAAAAAGGTGTTACGACTCACACCTAGTCTACATATTTCGATATGACTTTATTAAATTGAGTTCGCTCTTTGAAAAGTCTGGAATATTTAGCTTTTGGAATGTGGTGATCTATCGTCAAAGTGCCTTTTCTGATAATATAAAAGTGGGAAGAAAATAATGGTATTTTTTAGAAATCAATTAATGTTCTAGAAGACACGGCAAAGGATTGATTTATTGTATTTTCATACGAATCGCGTGATTTGTTATCGGAATGGATTTTTATCATGAAATCGTTAGCGTTTTGGTATCGCGGTAAAAATGTCTGCGTAATGCATGCTATTGGAAATAAAAGTAAGTATTAACAAAAATTTTGTAGCATTTTTCATTTCTTCATAACTCTTCTTTCTTTTCTTGCATGTTGATCATATTTAGGTGACTGATATATTCAATTGTCGGTCTCCGTGGCGCAGCGGTCAACACGCCTGCCTGCAACGTGGAGGCCCCGGGTTCGATCCCCGGCCAGGTCATGATAGAAAACGATCTTTTCCTGATTGGCCTGGGTCTTGGGTGTTTATCTATATATGTATCTATTATAAAATATAGTATCGTTGAGTTAGTATCCCATAACACAAGTCTCGAACTTACTTTGGGGCTAGCTCAATCTGTGTGATTTGTTCGTATATATTTATTTATTTATTTATTCAATTGCAAATTAGTAAAATAAAATATTGTTCCGTACTTAACCGCGCCCTGTGTGCAAGCATGTTTTAGATTACTTAAAAAAAATAGCAAAATAAATATACTTCTATTAGTAGTCGAGGGTATTTTAAAACTGACAAAGCTGCGAGTTTAACTTAATATAAGCCCGACAAGTGACGAACGGTGGACTAGACTGGAACAAAATAAAGTGAGGACGTACGAAGGACGGGTCTGAACACATGTGTTGCTATGTGTGCCTCTTACGGTGCACCAAATGTTGTTGTGTCGAGAGTTTGGTTTTGGAGGGTCTCCTGATCAATCTTCCTCTGGCCCAGCAGAGTTAGCCGTATTGTTGGGTTTAAAATTACATCACCTCGCTCAACTACCGTCTTCCTTCCTATTCACTCAGTTTTCTTGAATGAATAGGCTCTTAACAAACTCTAGCACTAATTTATGATTATAAAAAAAAAATCGGGAATTCAGACTTTCATCGTGGCCACGAACAGACGAAGTTCGTATAAACAAGAAGTACAGGGTTTTTCATTAAGAGCGCTCGAACATTGAAATGAAATAAATAAATCTGTTTAAGTGATATTACCACAGTTTTTATTGCATTTTAAAGAATATTCAATGACATTATGTGTGGAAAATAATATCAACCAAATGGCCACCGCAACTCCGCTGTAGATGGTGTATTCTGGTGGACCAATTTTGAAGGACGTCTTTGCATAAATGGGGCTCAATTTCACGAAGGACGCGAGTTATGTTGGCCTTTAGGGCAGTAATTGACTGTGGTTTATCCGCATACACTAGAGATTTCACGTAGCCCTACAGAAAATAATCGAGTGGTGTTAAGTCACACGATCTCGGGGGGCAGTTGATGTCGCCACCACGCGAGATGATGAAGCCCTCGAACTTCCCTTTCAATAAATTTAATGTTTCCCGTGCTGTTTGGCAAGTGGTGCCGTCCTATTGGAACCACATGTTTGTAAGATCCATACCACCTACCCTAGGCCACAAAAAAATTGTTATCATCGTCCGATATCGGTCGCCATCGCAACGCACGGAACGTTAGGCGAATAGAGCACTGATTTTGATAATAAAATTTAATAATTTCTACGCGTTGTTGAAGCGTTTAGCATTCCATGGTGAAATGTCACGACTAAATATGTATTCATGCTAAATTTGACAGCAATCGCATTACCAAGATGGCCGCTCTGCGCTGTCAAAGTTCGAGCGTCCCTATTGAAAAACCCTTTATAATGTGTGTATGTTAATTGTATATTTATTATTTCAATCAATAAACATCATCTTGTCTATAAATAGTTTCATTCAACTCCCATTTTGAACTAATTTTGTATTCAGAGCGGCATTAGAGAAAGGTTGTTCTATCTTAAAATAGAGCCTTCTGGGACTCAAGACTCCCCTCTGTGAAAGTGAGTGGGCCGTAATCTACCACACGGACATAGTACGGGTTGGTAAATGTCACATGTCTTCGAAGTTTTGGCTCTAGGACATGCCGGAATCCTCACAATGTTTTTCTTCACCATTTTTGAAAGCAGTGGTAAAAGAGGAAAAAGTTAGAGCAATGAAATAATTTATACAAAGTGCTTGATGGGGTTCGAATCTATGTACAACCTAGGTACAATTACGACCCTGACTTAACTCGAGATGGTCTCCTAAGCCTAGAGCACAGGCGTAGAGTAGCCAGCCTTTCGGTCTTCTATTGGATGCATTTTGGGGAGTGTGCGAAGGAATTGCATGATTTAATTCCCCCATCTCCGTTCCACCATCGGACGACTCGTCGTACGGCAAGTTTCCATCCTTACGTTGTTAACACCATTACGATCCGGACGAAGCGTTTCGCCTCCGCCTTTATACCGCGTACATCGAGGGACTGGAACAGTTTGCCAGCGGCGGTCTTTCCGTCGGACTACAATTTGTGTGTCTTCAAGGCTAGAGTGGATAGGCCCTTAATAAACTAGTGCGCTTTACCATCAACGACTGCTTCACTGTTACCATCAGGCGGGATTGCGGTCAAGCGCTAGTTTATAATTTTAATAAAAAAATAATAATTGTCAGTCGCGTCAGTTACTACTAGGCTACCACTGCGTTGTATGAATCTAGCGAATTCATGCAGTCAGTTCTTGGATGTTTCTTTCATGTATTCATCAGATTTTAAAACATTAAAAATTTTATCTAAAATACAATTAACTAATTAAGTTTTAACTTAAAACTGCTTAAATTTTTTGCTTTTACCTGAAGAAATACTTAACTAAAATTTGACAAGTTCTCATCTTTAAATTTTCAAAACAGAAACGTGATCTAAAACATTAATTTACAAAACCGGAATACTCGTATATTATCCCGTATTAATAATTATCTATTTTTATTCTATTTAATTCCGACATTTTTGCCAACCGTACCCACATCTCTAGCACACGACAAGCCGGTCGAAAACCCGCCTCATGTAATACAAACTCACATCATACTAATATCTTTGGATGTATACGATCTTCTTTTAAACACCACTGTCGAACCCATCATCCTCACCACAAATCACTGATATTTGACTGTACCATAAATATCCTACAATATGTATACTACAGGCAGTCGTGGTGGCCTGGTGGTTAAAACACCAGCCTCTCAAGTATGAGTCTGCGGGTTCAATTCCAGGTCAGGCAAGGACCAATGTAATTTTTCTAAGTTATATGTACTTTCTAAGTATATCTGGGACACCAATCAGTTACAAGGTGAAGGAAAACATCTTGAGGAAACCTGGATTTTAAGTCTGAAATCGACAACCCGCATTGAGCAAGCGTGGCGATTACGCTCAATCCCTCTCTGTATAAGAGGACATCTGTGCCAAGCAGTGGGACGATAAAAAGGTTGATGATCATGGTGATGATGTATACTGTAGAAGACGGAAAGAAAGAAAGAAAGTATTATTATTATTTATAGGATATTTATAGTACAGTGGTTGGTCTATTGATGGGTGACCATCTTTACATACCGAGACCCCTCCGTGCCTCGGAAAGCACGTTAATCCGTTGGTCCCGGCTGCCATTTGTAGATCTTTGACAGTCGTTACGAATCGTCAGAAGTCAGAAAGTCTGACCACCAATCTTACCAAGGATTATTGTATTACCCAGTAGCTGGGTTGTGGAGGTCAGATAGGCAGGCTCCATGTAAAGTACTGGTATTCTACTGAATGCGGTTAGACTGGAACGACCCATACGTAGATAGGAAAAAGCTAGGCGATTGTGATGATATATAGTTTTTTTTTTTTTTTTTTTTTAATAATTATAAACTAGCGCTTGACCGCAATCCCGCCTGCGGTAAGCAGTGATGCGATCGTTGATGGTAAAACGCAACAGTTTATTAAGAGCCTATTCACTCAAAAAAACTGAGTCAATAGGAAGGAAGACCTAACAACACGACCAACGATGCGCCAGAGGAAGATTGATCTGAAGACCCTCCACGACCAAACTCCCAACACAACAATATTAGGTGCATCGTACCCGGCACACATCGCAACACAACTGCTCAGCCGTCCGTACCCGGCCTCCGTACGGCTTCACCAGACATCATGCCGGAACACGACAAATCGCTTGGCGGCAAGGCTTTGTCTGGTGGGTGGTAACTTCTGCCGGCAGCCGACGTTATGGCCAAGCGATTCGTCGGTTTCCGGCATAATGTCTGGTGAACCGTACGGAGGACAAGTCTGAGAAGTTGTGTTGCGATACGCCAAATCTGGCCTTTATCTGTCTTTACAATACCAGATTTAAAGCGACCCTATTACGGCGAGACAGTTACTGTATTTTAAGCATTATGTCGACAACCATAAATTCTTAATGAAAAATTTACAACTTAGATTCGTTTTAACGTCAATTTTCATAATGAGAACTTTTAACTTTAGAATAGAATAAAATTGCTTTATTTTTATTAATTTATAAACCAGCGCTTGACCGCAATCCCGCCTGATGGTAAGCAGTGGCGCAATCGTTGATGGTAAAGCGCACTAGTTTATTAAGAGCCTATTGACTCTAGCCTTGAAGACACTCAAATTGTAGTCCGACGGAAACACCGCCGCTAGCAAATTGTTCCAGTGCCTCGATGTACGTGGTATAAAGGAGGAGGCGAAACCCTTCGTCCGGATCGTAGTGGTGTTAACAATTTAAGGGTGGAAACTCGCCGTACGACGGATCGTCCGATTCGCACACTCCCCAAAATGTATCCTATAGAACACCGAAAGGCTGGCTACTCTACGCCTGTTTATAGTTCTTTATTTACGCAGAAAGTAGGTACAAAATACAGATATTAAGTTTTCAGAAGATCTTTATACTGATTACCTTAACTAAGGCATGCAAACAAAAGCAAAAATTAATGAATATCTAATAACAATAGACCATCTCATTCTATACATACAGGGTGTATCTGACATCGTAACGCAAACTTTGCGAAAAGGCTACACCGCATGCCACTAATAAAATTATGATAGTCATTTATGTCGTTAATAAACGGTTACAGAATTCACAGTGTTTAAAAAAAAGTGTCGGTTCGGCCTTTGAGCGTTGCAAGCATGCCGCCGTGCGGGTGTGTAGGTATGACGTTAATCCCTGATGTGAACTCTATTAAATCAGCTGACAAGATAGTTTTTCGAGTTTTGTTTTCATTACGCTTTTTTATGTAATTAGCGAATTAATTAATTTTTACTTTAATATCTTATTGGATTATAAAAGTATAGCAATTATGAACGGTCTAAAGTGAAAAAAACTACTTATATATTTTTTTAAATCATGAAAAAGCCGGCAAAAATTCCACCACTGGGGGGTTCAGAATCATGTACTGGATCCATGGTAGTCGTTTGTGCGTCGATGTCAGATACACCCTTTATTATAAATACACATTGCCAAATCAAATAAATATAAATTACATGTTAAAATTAATTAAAGCAAATTAGAAAAAAAATTCAGCGGTTTAAAACTAGGTCCAATCATAAGCTTCATATTATGGCATTTAAGGCTTAAACACTTTATGCTAAAAAAAGACAAAATAATCTTTTTTTTAATAATTATAAACTAGTGCTTGATCGCAATCCCGCTTGATGGTAAACAGAGATGCAATCGTTGATGGTAAAACGCTCATTAAGTAGATGGTAAACGCTCGTTCATAAAGCCTATTCACTCAAAAAAACTGAGTCAATAGGAAGGAAGACCCAACAACACGACCAACGATGCGCTAGAGGAAGATAGATCTGGAGATCCTTCACGACCAAACTCCCGACACAACAATATTTGGTGCAATATACTCGGCACTCATCGCAATACAACCGCTCAGAGCCGTCCTACGTACGGCTTCACCAGACATTATACCGGAACACGACGAATCCCTTGGCGGCAAGACTTTGTTTGGTGGGTGGTAACTGCTGCGCGCGGCCGATGTTATGGCCTACTACCGACTAAAATACTATGATTAATAATATAAAAATAACATCGGCTGCGGGCACATTTAAACATTGCAGCACCTCGTTCAACTGTCGTTTTCCTTCCTATTCACTAAGTATTTTTTGAGAGCCTATGCTCTTAATAAGCTAGCATGCATTACCATCAACGATTGCATCACTACTTACCATCTGGTGGAAATGCGGTCAAGTCCTAGTTTATAATTATAAAAAGAAACTTCAAATAGGCGATGTGTTCTTTCACAGTTTTAAGAGCCTGCTTGGTTTTGAACCGACAACCTACAATTTCTAAATCGCGGCCCTTACAAGGCAGGCTTAAAGTTATTTTGTTTTGAAATTTGTTGAGTTTCTCTTTCAAAGTTTTATTCTCAACTAGTTGAGGCCCAGTAACATTATCAGTGAGTGGTTTACTGCTGTATTAAACTTGATTTAACTAGTTCTCTTGGATAAAATGGTCTGTAAAAATATGTACATTTTAGTATTCTAGTTTTTACTTTGGTCAAATTGTATGCTGTACGGGTTGACATCAGCACGTTAACGCCGTCTGCCGCTGAAAACCAGTGCTGGAGCTCTAACTCGTATAGGTCCTTAGCGTAATGCTGAGCGATGCGATGGTCATTTTATGTGAATGAGACGCATGTTTACTCACAACTTGCAATTTTTTGTGTTTGTGCGTCATTTTTGCCGGAAATAAATGCATTTTCTTTCTTTAATCATTTCTTCTCTTCTTTCTTTCTTGCCTTTTTTCTTGCTTTCCTTCTTTCTTCCTTTCTTTCTTCCCAACTTTATTTTCTTCATTCTTTCTTTCTGACTTTCTTTCTTTCTTTCTTTCTTGCCTTTTTCTTGCTTTCCTTCTTTCTTCCTTTCTTTCTTCCCAACTTTATTTTCTTCATTCTTTCTTTCTGACTTTCTTTCTTTCTTTCTTTCTTTTTTCTTTCCTTCTTACCTTCTTTCTTTTTTTTAAAATTTTAAAATTCACAATAACTTCATATACGTTTTGAGTAAATTACTCGATACTTAACTGATTTATGACAAATCGTTTGAGAAAGCGATCCTCAATAACAGAAACTATTAGGTTTTATTACTGTTGAGTAAAATAAAATTAAAAGAACCATTCGACCTGAAAATATGGGATCCGTAACCGGAACAAGGTCAGACCGATTTAAAATCTCAAAAGTAGT
This sequence comes from Sesamia inferens, assembly GCA_037179545.1. NCBI lineage: Eukaryota > Metazoa > Arthropoda > Insecta > Lepidoptera > Noctuidae > Sesamia > Sesamia inferens. Next base: position 4,005,209 of record CM073935.1, on the reverse strand, counting down.
TTGGATTACTAAATCGATCCATCTACACTGGTGGGAAAATTCCCTGTTTTGACCCTAAACTTTTGAGGTCACAAGTTTATATATCCATTGTTAGATATAGTGGAAGAAAATACATTTTGCGGTGTTGCAAAATTCAGGATCAGGTCGAAATTTTACAAAGTGGATTATGGGATGAAAGAATTTGGAATGGTCCTTCTGAAAGTGGCTCACGTCAGTGACGTTATAAAGTATGGAAGCTGTTCTAAAGGGCCACGGGAGACCAATGAAAACTTGTTTGATGTTATTTTTATTCAGTTTTAGTAGTACTGCAGAACGAGGCAAATTGAGTCTCACGCTTGAGTTATATGTAGGTACGAATAGGTGAATGTCTTTCGCAAATATTACTCACTGGCGACTTTTTTCGCGTAAATTTATGATTCCCCGTCCACTCCATCGCATTGCATAGGTTTCCCGTGCTTTTACTGCGTTGTAACGACTTATTTAGTTTTTATTAAGAAAAGTTATAGCTAATATTATATAAATAGCGTGTAATGTAGTGGTATATATACACTTGTTTGCAATTATTTATGCAAATCAGATTTAGCTGCTCAGTACTATTAAGCGATTTTTAAGCTATTGCATAGCTTCTATCGCGGGCCTTGAGCGCGGGGACCGAATCCAGAAATTCCGTAACGAAAAATCCTCACGCTCCCCACTCCGACGGGCACGGAGGTGTGGCTTGAAGGCCGTACATCGTCTAACGTCGTTTCAGTTCGGCAGTCTTCGGCACGGTATGTTTGTGTGCGTGCGACTACATCTTTTGAAAACAATTTATAGATTTTCAAAAAGAGCATGCATATTGCAGGGCGCGAACTCAGTTCTACACACTTGCCATGTTACTGATAGTCGCGATGTGCTAAACTTGCGATTAATTTTCTCTCTGAAATAGGTCTTCTATAGAGATATGTCATAGACGTCATCGACGTTGTCATGGCTACCTTAAAAACTTTTCATATAATTAATTATTAAGTACTTTTATTCAAATTAATTTAGTAGTGTTTTTATGAAATAGCTTTTTTTTTAACGGAAAAGCTAAGGCTAATTTTTCATTGGACTTTTAAATTATTTATAGTGTTGTTTACTAAATAAAAGCGCGTGATTTTATAGAGTAAAAAGTGCTCACGCGGCCGTTTTTTCAACTGTGATTGGCGATATTTTCAATTTACCAGCTCGGGGTCAGATTTTCTCTGAGAAATTTGTTTAAAGACATTGGTATTCTCACGGTTGCTTCACAGTTCATCTTAGCCAACATCTTATATGTTAGGCAAAATATTCACATGTACACCAGAAACTGTGATATTCATAATATTAACACCAGAAATAAGGACAAACTGCGAGCCCCTTTTCACCGACTTCAAAAGGTTCATAACTCTTTTGTTGGGCTTGGTATAGCTTTTTATAACAAGATACCCTCTGCTTTGCTAGACTTGCCCTACAATGCATTTAAAGCACAAATTAAGTCCAGGCTTTGTTCAAAGGCATATTATTCCGTGAATGATTATTTAAATGATAAGAATAGCTGGTCGCTCTGATTAACTCAGGACAATGTTTGTGTTCTTTCTCAGTAATTAGCTTATTGATACGTTATATGAGTTCATATAATTTACTTTTTTACATTACATAAATATGTAAGCTGTCACGCCCTTTATGCCTGGGGCTTCTTAGTTAAGTAACAAGTTTTAGTTAATTACATTTTCATTTGAATATAAATATATTGTTTTGCTTTGCTGGTATTTTGGCGTGGTAGCTGGCATATGGTAAATAATTTCATAGTGTATTTTATCGTATCGTTTGTTTACATAGTATTGTATAAAGACATGTTTTTTTTTTTAAATGAACAGACAGCTGTGCTGCTGGGGAGTTTGTTCCGCCACTTCTTCTTCCCAGCGAAAGCACTAGGAAGTGTCGATGGGTGGGCGTTTTTGGGGGACTGTCTTATGTAATATTGACGTTCAAAAAGTGCTGATTCTCAGCCTAATTTGAATAAATGACTTTTGATTTTGATTTTGATTTTGATATCCGCCATTATTGTGAAATATTTTTTTAAAGAATTTCTATAATTTGTTACACGTGTTATTGGCAAAATTGTGGTATCTATCCACAGGGACCAGATCAAGAGTTGAAGTTGAAGTTTTTATTAAATAAAATATTACAGAAAGATGTCGGTGAACAATGTTAATACGAGTACATTTAAGTGTACGAGTTGTAATATTGTTCTCTCCGAAACGAAACAACGAAAGTTTAATAAAAATATGCTCGTCGGCTTTTTCTGAGGAAGACATTGATGAGGCAAAAAAGTTATTGTTTGTTTCTACGAAGATAAGACAAATACATGTATCGAGGCGTAAAAACAAAAAGCAGAAAGACCTAAAATATACGACTACGGTGTTTAAAATCACGGATCCCGAACAATCCCAGTTTTTGTGGCATATGACCTTCACAAATTGCCACCAGTTTGCTTTGACTACGTAGAACGTACGTAAAGAAGTTGATGAAGGATTTATTAATTCTACGGTCAGATGTTAACGCAATCAGAAGTGATTATGTTACTAAAGATCAGCTCGAAAATATTAAATTGATAACAAATAATTCGACACCGACGCCGTTCATCGTCAACAACCTTTTTATCGTCCCACTGCTGGGCACAGATCTCCTCTCATACAGAGAAAGATTGAGCGTAATCACGATGCTTGCTCAATGCGGGTTGGCGATTTCAGACTTATAAAGCCCAGGTTTCCTCAAGATAAAAAATCAGAGCGGTTGACAACTTTACTATCAAAAACATTGAATTTGAAAATGAATAATGATCCACAAGAGTCCACAACAAAATATGGGACCAGCATTGACGCGGTATTTTCTAGGTATTTAGAGGATATTAAGTCGCAAACTTATGTTTCTTATTTCAGTTATCATAAACCTATAGTTTCAATGATAAATATTCCTGAATAACCAACAGCTACTGTAAGGTAATAAAGCCCACATGTATTGTAAAATAATAAAAATATTTTAAATAATATTAACTTTTTATTTATTTAATAAAAGAAAAATTTGTTTTCTTATCGGTCACCACGCTCAAAAAGTGTAACTTGAATTAATATCAAAGAAGAAGAAATACTTCATAAATAAAATAAATAAATAATATAATTGCATAAATTGATACAAAATGCTATGCAATAGCTTTACCGCGGCAGTCCCCGAGTGCCACACGTCTTTTTTTTTTGTAATTTCATAATTACAAAAAAAAGCGCGGGTTTGCAGTGATGAAACCGTTGTTGGTAACGCGCGCAAGTTTATTAAGAGCCTATTCACTCAAAAAACTGAGTGAATAGGAGGTGGTGCTGCGCTAGAGGGAGATTGATCTGGAGACCCTCCACCAAACTCCCGACACAAGAACATTTGATGCATCGTACCCGGCACACATCGCAACACAATTGCTCAGACCAGTCCTCCGTGCGGCTTGAATAGACATCACGCCGGAACACGACGAATCGCTTAGCGGCAAGACTTTGTCAAGTCTTTGAAGGGTGGTAACTTCTGCCGGCAGCCGATGTTAAGGCCTACCACGAGAGTTCCAACTATTATTATATAATTATAAACTAGTTATATTTTATAATTATAAGCTGGTGCTTGACCGCAATCCTGCCTGATGGTAAGCAGTGATGCAACGTTGATAGTAACGCGCGCTTTAACATCAAGTATTCGACCTCCGTGGCGCAGCGGTCAACACGCCTGCCTGCGACGTCGAGGCCCCGGGTTCGATCTCCGACCAGGTAATGATGGAAAACGATATTTTCCTGATTGGCCTGGGTCTTGGATGTTTATGTATATATGTATATATTATAAAATATAGTATCGTTGAGTTAGTATCCCATAACACAAGTCATCACACAAGTCGGGCTAGCTCATCTGTGTGATTTGTCCGTGTATATTTATTTATTGCGGGATCGCGGTCAAGCACTATTTTATAATGCTAAAAATATACAAACTCACTACTTGTTCAAATGGGGTTGGCAAATATGACACCACGATCCTTGCACATACTTGCCTTGTTTACGTTCATAGATCTGACCATAAATGTGCTTTGGTTGCACATGACCTTTCCAAAGAACATCTTCATTTAGGTTACTAATTCTCTTATAGAATGTTCCCTTGGGGCGTTTCCACTCACATCTGCCTTTCTTTTAAATAAGTGATTTTTGCTAGTCGTCTCTCATTCATGCTCTTGACAGGTTCACAGAACACGTCCAACATTATTTTCGCATAAATTGTCACCTTTGATAAGTACTTTGGGAAAACAACGTGCAAATTCTTGCACTAAAATAAAGAGTCTTTTTCCCCATACGTCCACAACAAATTGAAATCTTAACTCACAAGTCTAACGAAGTTACAAACTACTAAAGACGTACGAGGAACACGACTCCCAAAGTAGGCGTGACCTGGACGTAAAATTCAATTTGCGACTCCAAATAGGGTCGTGGACAGTGAGCGTGTTAACATGTCAAAACCATTTATTCGTACTTTTTTTTATAACAATTAAATTACTACACTACATTTTTTTTTTTATTAAAATATAAACCAGCGCTTGACTGCAATCCCGCCTGATGGTAAGCAGTGACGCAATCGTTGATGGTAAAGCGCACTAGTTTATTAAGAGCCTATTCACTCTAGCCTTGAAGACACTCAAATTGTAGTCCGACGGAAACACCGCCGCCGGCAGATTGTTCCAGTCCCTCGATGTACGCGGTATAAAGGGCGAGGCGAAACGCTTCGTCCGGATCGTAGAGGTGTTAACAACATAAGGGTGGAAACTCGCCGTACGACGGGTCGTCCGATGGTGGAACGGAGATGGGGGAATTAAATCGTGCAATTCCTTCGCACACTCTCCAGAATGTATCCTATAGAACACCGAAAGGCTGGCTACTCTACGCCTGTGCTCTAGGCTTTTGAGACCAACTCGAGTTAAATCAGGGTCACCAATCAGCCTCTTTGCACGCCTCTCCACTACATTTTTAAGCTATTGCATAGCTTCTATCGCGGGCCTTGAGCGCGGGGACCGAATCCAGAAATTCCGTAACGAAAAAACCTCACGCTCCCCACTCCGACGGGCACGGAGGTGTGGCTTGAAGGCCGTACATCGTCTAACGTCGTTTCAGTTCGGCAGTCTTCGGCACGGTATGTTTGTGTGCGTGCGATTACATCTTTTGAAAACAATTTATAGATTTTCAAAAAGAGCATGCATATTGCAGGGCGCGAACTCAGTTCTACACACTTGCCATGTTACTGATAGTCGCGATGTGCTAAACTTGCGATTAATTTTCTCTCTGAAATAGGTCTTCTATAGAGATATGTCATCGACGTTGTCATGGCTACCTTAAAAACTTTTCATATAATAATTAATTATTAAGTACTTTTATTCAAATTAATTTAGTAGTGTTTTTATGAAATAGCTTTTTTTTAACGGAAAAGCTAAGGCTAATTTTTCATTGGACTTTTAAATTATTTATAGTGTTGTTTACTAAATAAAAGCGCGTGATTTTATAGAGTAAAAAGTGCTCACGCGGCCGTTTTTTCAACTGTGATTGGCGATATTTTCAATTTACCAGCTCGGTGTCAGATTTTCTCTGAGAAATTTGTTTAAAGACATTGGTATTCTCACGGTTGCTTCACAGTTCATCTTAGCCAACATCTTATATGTTAGGCAAAATATTCACATGTACACCAGAAACTGTGATATTCATAATATTAACACCAGAAATAAGGACAAACTGCGAGCCCCTTTTCACCGACTTCAAAAGGTTCATAACTCTTTTGTTGGGCTTGGTATAGCTTTTTATAACAAGATACCCTCTGCTTTGCTAGACTTGCCCTACAATGCATTTAAAGTACAAATTAAGTCCAGGCTTTGTTCAAAGGCATATTATTCCGTGAATGATTATTTAAATGATAAGAATAGCTGGTCGCTCTGATTAACTCAGGACAATGTTTGTGTTCTTTCTCAGTAATTAGCTTATTGATACGTTATATGAGTTCATATAATTTACTTTTTTACATTACATAAATATGTAAGCTGTCACGCCCTTTATGCCTGGGGCTTCTTAGTTAAGTAACAAGTTTTAGTTAATTACATTTTCATTTGAATATAAATATATTGTTTTGCTTTGCTGGTATTTTGGCGTGGTAGCTGGCATATGGTAAATAATTTCATAGTGTATTTTATCGTATTGTTTGTTTACATAGTATTGTATAAAGACATGTTTTTTTAAAAATGAACAGACAGCTGTGCTGCTGGGGAGTTTGTTCCGCCACTTCTTCTTCCCAGCGAAAGCACTAGGAAGTGTCGATGGGTGGGCGTTTTTGGGGGACTGTCTTATGTAATATTGACGTTCAAAAAGTGCTGATTCTCAGCCTAATTTGAATAAATGACTTTTAATTTTGATATCCGCCATTATTGTGAAATATTTTTTTAAAGAATTTCTATAATTTGTTACACGTGTTATTGGCAAAATTGTGGTATCTATCCACAGGGACCAGATCAAGAGTTGAAGTTGAAGTTTTTATTAAATAAAATATTACAGAAAGATGTCGGGGAACAATGTTAATACGAGTACATTTAAGTGTACGAGTTGTAATATTGTTATCTCCGAAACGAAACAACGAAAGTTTAATAAAAATATGCTCGTCGGCTTTTTCTGAGGAAGACATTGATGAGGCAAAAAAGTTATTGTTTGTTTCTACGAAGACAAGACAAAAACATGTATCGAGGCGTAAGAACAAAAAGCAGAAAGACCTAAAATATACGATTACGGTGTTTAAAATCACGGATCCCGAACAATCCCAGTTTTTGTGGCATATGACCTTCACAAATTGCCACCAGTTTGCTTTGACTACGTAGAACGTACGTAAAGAAGTTGATGAAGGATTTATTAATTCTACGGTCAGATGTTAACGCAATCAGAAGTGATTATGTTACTAAAGATCAGCTCGAAAATATTAAATTGATAACAAATAATTCGACACCGACGCCGTTCATCATCAACAACCTTTTTATCGTCCCACTGCTGGGCACAGATCTCCTCTCATACAGAGAAGGATTGAGCGTAATCACCACGCTTGCTCAATGCGGGTTGGCGATTTCAGACTTAAGCCCAGGTTTCCTCAAGATAAAAAATCAGAGCGGTTGACAACTTTTCTATCAAAAACATTGAATTTGAAAATGAATAATGATCCACAAGAGTCCACAACAAAATATGGGACCAGCATTGACGCGGTATTTTCTAGGTATTTAGAGGATATTAAGTCGCAAACTTATGTTTCTTATTTCAGTTATCATAAACCTATAGTTTCAATGATAAATATTCCTGAATAACCAACAGCTACTGTAAGGTAATAAAGCCTACATGTATTGTAAAATAATAAAAATATTTTAAATAATATTAACTTTTTATTTATTTAATAAAAGAAAAATTTGTTTTCTTATCGGTCACCACGCTCAAAAAGTGTAACTTGAATTAATATCAAAGAAGAAGAAATACTTCATAAATAAAATAAATAAATAATATAATTGCATAAACTGATACAAAATGCTATGCAATAGCTTTACCGCGGCAGTCCCCGAGTGCCACACGTCTTTTTTTTAATGTCTGTTAACTGCTATCAAATTACGATGTTTAATATAATTTTTGAAATCCAACTAGTAATTTCAAGTTCCTTAGTTTTTTATTAGTTTTGGTGTATAGGGAAGCCACTTTGTCCTACCAATTATAGTGTTCTTCTTTTCTTCTCCTTTATAGTGTTCTTCTTTTTCGTTTACTCTTTCTGGGATAGTAATGAGTTATTAATTGGCATAATTTTTCCTGTTTACCTGTCGTCCTGTGTCCAGTCCACCTCCACATCTGCAAGTTAATTCTGGATAAGATGTTTGTTATTTTTATTTATATTTTAGGGCGAATTTCACCAAACTTCTATACGTAAAATAAGAACTAATACACTAAGAATGAGTTTATACTAAAACTGTCAAATGTCAATTTTATTCCAATGATTAAGGACTTCATTTTCCATCGTTAGATAACTTTTAGTCGATGAAAATTTATGTTTGCTTGTTTTGCAATCATTTCTTTAATAGAGTTATCAGACAATTGAAGAAATGGCCTCAAGGATAAGGAAGCAGAGCCTACTAAAATCAGCCTAGAAATGTTTATTTCTTTTGGAATAAGAAATTTAAATATCTACACTATCTTACAAGTGGTACAATTTTGATCAGTGTAACAAGTAAAGCTATGTAGATTCGGAGAAGTCAGAAGATATTTCTCAAAGCAAATTAGTTGAGTCGAGGACAAAGGTTCGCATTGTTGTTGCAGACGAGAACGGCATTCCAAATATACATAGTATACTTAGCTATTCTGTGTGTTTAAACAAGGCGCTAACATGAAGTTAACATGTTTTATGTCCACAGTGAGGTCGGTTGTAGGTTCTTAGATGGCTTTTGGACATATACTGTAACAAAAAATACCCCGTAATTGAGCGATCAGAGTTCAGTACATTTCAGTCTCAATTTCTAAAAAATATATCTAGTTTTCCAACATTTATGTCAAGATTTTTATGGTTATTGTCGCTTTTATATAATTCTAAACTAGTATTGACCACAATCGCGCATGATGGCAAGCAGTAATGCGATCGCTGATAGTAAAGCGCGCTAGTTTATTAAGAACCTATGCACTCAATAAAATTGAGTGAATAGGATGGGAAACGGCAGTTGAGCGATGTGATGCAATGTTAAACCTAAGAACAGGACCAATGATGCTGCGTCAAAAGGAGATTGATCTAGGGACCCTCCACGACCAAACTCCCAACACATCAAAATTAGGCGCATCGTACCCGGCACACATCGCAACACAACTGCGTATATAATTTGCGTTTTTACAATGAGAAAAATATGTGAGCTGTCACGGCCTTTATACCTGGGGCTTTTATTTAAGTAATAAGTTTTTACTTATTTAAATTTCTATTGTAATGACTTTTTTTTTGTTTTTTGCTTTCCTGTTATTTTGGCGTGGCTGAATTGAAATTATTTACCATATCTCAGTCTGGTAAATAATTTCATTTTATCTTATGTTCTATACATACTTAGTGTTATATAAAATCATGTTTTTTTTTTGAGTTTGTTCCGCCACTTCTTCCTAGCGAGAGCACTAGGAAATGGCGATGGGCGCCCCGTTTTGCGGTCTCTGTTTTATGTAATTTAAGCTACAAAAAGTGCTGATTCTCAACCTCATTTTAATAAATGGCTTTTGATTTTGATTGTGACTTATTCCCCATATTAAAGGAAAGATTCTCCGACCAGACTGATATTGTGTTTGGAGCGCATTGCAGGATAACACATTTTTTTACATGTGGTATTGTAGATACCGCTAGACTAGGATAGGTTTTCTCATACTGATTTACTTCAATGTTTTGACAGAAGTGATAATGATTTTATTTACACAAATTAAGCGCCAGCCTTGAACCTACAACAACACGTAAGTTGTAGCCGTCACCACTGGGCCACCACTGCGCTTACTAAATGTGTCAACACACATTTTATTTCATAGAGATAAAAACGGCTAGCCAAAACAAATTACCTGTTTTTTGCATAAGTCTACGCAACCCCAAAAACAACGTAATCTCAGGAACAGATGCGGCCTAAATCAAGTTTCTCGGGGCTCACCTTGACTACGGTAATCCAACCCTTCTTACTTAGGCCATATTACACCAACTTTGGTCTTTTTTCCAGGTATATTGGACCATCTTGGAAAGAATAAAAAATACATTAGATAATCTATGTTGTTTTTCTTAGAACAATTTTTTAGGCGAAGGCAACGGCAATAGAATAGGGATGTATCCAATGTATGAAAATCAAAAAAATAATTACCAAAAACTACTGAGATATAGCGTATTAAAGTTACGGAGTGGGGGCTAATTACGTCACTCGTGTATATTTTGTACCACGGCGTGACTTCATGCGGCATTTCAAATCAATATATCTTCCTGAGTATTGAAACAAAAAATAAAAAATACCTGTTCAATATTTTTTACAAATCTATCTGATGGACATTAAATTATTATTTAGTATACAACCCAATTGGCCGATATAGGCATTGCATTTAAAGCAGGGTAATATTTAAAAGCTGATATCTGAAAAAAATCTATAGTAACTATGACGTCATAGGATATAACCCTCGTTTAACACATCAAGTCTTAGAAAGAGACACAAGTGTGAATGACATAGACGAGAAAAGAATACCGCACTCAGAATGCTGGGATATTCTTGTCTTTATGGTTCTACTCTGAGATTCTGTAACTCTCTCAAAGAATATGACAAAGAAAACGTAGGCGAAGTGAGATTTCTACGAAATCGAGCAGCTGGTCTTTTTGTGTCGTTAATTCTTGTTGCGGGCCGGGATTGTCCGTGCCGTGCCGTTTGTGACGGTTCACGGCAGATCATAGCGGGCACTAGTTATCCCTTCGGACTACGCGCTTTAGGTTAGTATGTGTACTTGTGCCCGCGTGGTACCTGGCTTAGAATAGTACCAACCCATATCCTTCCGTATCTACGTACGAGGCGATTAAGGGAACTCTCACCAGGGAAGAGGGCAGCGGCGCTTCTCCTGAGGAATATCAAATTACTGCCATCCCCAACCCGCCTGCCAAGCTTGGGGATTATAGCAAATCCCCCCAAAGCAAAGCCTTAGGGGAGGCCTTTGTCCAGCTGTGGACCTCTATAAGCTGAATAAGAAGAAAAAGAATTCTTTTTTTTTTTTTTTTGTTCTATTTAGTATTCTTGATATGGTTGTGTTTTTATTCTTTCATCTTCTTACTAGCGGCCGCCCGAGACCTCGTTCGCGTGGAGTTAGTCATTTGAACATTTTATTTTACCCCAAAAGAGTTATTTTTAAATTGTAGTATCTTAAAAGATGTTAATCGAAATTCAGTGATGTCAAGGACGATTTTGTTCAAAATTAAATACTATTAATTTATTTGGATAAAGATTAATATATGTCTTTTTATTTGTTCCTCTGCTATTGGTCGCAGCGTGATTTTATATATAGCCTAAAGCCTTCCAGAATTAATGGGCCATTCAAAGAAAAAATATTTTTTTCAAATCGGACCAGTACTTTGTGAGATTAGCGCGTTCAAACAAATAAACCAACTCTTCAGCTTTAAATATTAGTATAGAAGATTGTTGTTGCAAATATGTAAAGGTCTTAAATTAGTACTTGGAAAAAAATACAATTAACCAAAACTAGAAGTTAAAAGAGCGTTACCCCTTTTCCATGTCCAATCACAATATTGCGACAAGCTTTGCATTTTACGAAGTGAAAAATCGAGGTCACGTGTCGCCATACACCCGATTTATTACAAAGGGTCACACCACGTGTGCAGGGACGAATAGAACCGTTACTGGCGAAAGAAATAACATGGGGGAAATACGGCCTGATTTACGGACATTTCTGTTTAAGTGAGGCTATAATTGCATGCTTGTGTACGGTCGCCAAAGGATAATTAGTAACCATACAGGATTGTCGAATACAGTTGAAGTTTAATAAGAAAAGTAAGAATTGTTTCAGATCAAATTAAATTTAATTAACTAATAAATTAATTAATGCACACATCAATAAGCAAGCATATTCAAATATTCCCACATTTTGCCCCTTAACCGCATTCTTGGCGGAGTATTCAATCAGCAATAAGGAGTGGAGAACGAACTCAACGAACAGAACGCAAGAAGCTTTTCCATTCACCTTCAGTATAATGTGGTTCTATCTGCATAACCCTGGTTTGAACAAAATCAAGTAACCGAAATCCTAACGCCACACGTCCGGTGAGCTTATCAGCAAGTGTATAGCGCTGAGTGAATATTTGGTAGAGGCCCCAAACCACTCCAGCACACCAGGATTACCTTACTTGGACCTGCTTGGTTGCAGTTTCTCTCCGTATTTCAATTACAAAATACCTGGCGTGCGCCTATTTCACAGGCTAAACATATATCGAAGAATATAAACCAAAACACAATCGTCAAATTAAATTTAAATAAATTATTTGATTCAAGTAGTCATCGTAGTAGTGGTGGCCTAGTGGTTAAAACACCAGCCTCTCAAGTATGAGTGCGCGGGTTCGATTCCAGGTCAGACAAATACCAATGCAACTTTTCTAAGGTTATATGTACTTTCTAAGTATATCTTGGACACCAATGACTGAAGGTCTTTAAGTCTGAAATCGCCAACCCGCATTGAGCAAGCGTGGTGATTACGCTCAATCCTTCTCTGTATGAGAGGAGACCTGTGCCCAGCAGTGGGACGATAAAACGGTTGATGATGATGATGATGAATTGATTCAATAATTTTTTCAATTATCAAATTAAATTTAAATAAATTAATTGATTCAATAATTCGTTCATTTATCCAATTAAATTTCCTAGTTCTTTCGTCAAACGTGTCCATTATTACCTATTGACAAATTTCGCACAAATCATACCAGTTTATTACCCTCTCAATATCCTTACTTGTGTTATAAATGTGTAAGTGAGTTTGTTCCGCTTTCAAGCCTAAACTACTGAATGGATTTGGATGAAACTTGACACAAAGATAGTTGTGTAGTATAAACAGGAATAACACATAGGATACTTTTAATCCCAACATTACCACGTGATCGAAAGTTATACGAGTGAAACTTAATAATTTTACATCTTAATTAATAGTTTAGAAACATAAATTTAATTTAAGACATCAGGAAGCTCTATTGTAAATCTAGGACCTTAAAAACGTTTTTGACAGCGTTTTTCACAAGCCATGTTGACCGAACTGCTTTTTCTTAACACTTTTGAAGGGCCATTTCTATTTCAGACGTACCCTTAAATGTCAACAAAACACTAAGCAACAGAATACACCGTATATATGATCTATGTATAATAAGGCATCCGCGTTGACAAAAATTATCTATTCGCTCACGCCAACGAACGGTCTTTATCGGTCGTTGGCGTGAGCGAATAGTTAGCCTAAAAAAATACCAAAAAACTATTATACGTCAACGGGTTTATAATATTCCCTGCGTGTATAAAAACTATTTCGTAGAATGTGTCACTGGCCACTTTCTACAAATATTTGTCTGGAATTTCGATGAACGAAATAAATTTTATTTTTGTACTTTTTTCTAAACTCTGGAATACGTTCGTCGAATATTTAGCGGATGCAAATGTTCGGATGCTGATTTGTATTGAAAAGAAAAATATTGTCAATAAAGGGAATTTGTTATTGTAAGCCTTGTTCGAAGGTTGAATAAAAGATAAGGAAACTGTATCAAACTTACTTTTGAATTGCGAATTCTCGTTAAGAATTCCGCCTCATTATCTGTATAAAGTTTCAGCAACAACGTTAGGGTCGGCTGCTAGCAAAGGAGGAGGCGGAGCCCGTGAGGGATCAGGAATCTCAGCTTCGTCACTCCTCTAGCCGCCGCAGAAGATGCCCTGCTCGGGAGACAACATTAAACTCCTGGTTACCACAGGCGCGGGCTTGTAGCGATGTCAGCACATCGTGACGGGGTCCACGAAGACCAATGTCTGGGCCAAGGCCGCGGATTGGTTGAAAGATGGCCCTAGATGAGAGGCAAGTGAAGGAACACGGGTGGGTTTTAGTCAGTAAAATCAGACACGCCTTTCCGCTCCTCCCAGAGTAGGAGAAGTCAGGGCTCCCCGTCTAACCAGTTGCAGATTTTGAATACTCGTATTTTATATGGAGAGATTGTCTACTTGACCTCCACAACCCAGTCGCTTACTGATAATACAGCACTACTATTTGACAGCCTTTAGGTTATATCTGACTACATTTAGCGACTCTACCCCAACCCCGGGAAAACTAGCAGATTTTTTTTTTATAAAACTTTGCCCCACACTAGGAATTTCTCCTGTATCGTGGGTGCGTTTACAAACATATAAACTCACATACACAAAGAGCCAGACCTGGAACAACTACTTGTAGGTCATACAAATATTTGGTCCTTGCGGGAATCGAACCCGCGACTTGACCACTGCGCAATCACAAACAAACATTAAACAGGATCATTGGCGTTTATTTGCCCTAAAATACCTAATGTTTCATGTAGATTTGCTTGTGTAGTTGGTAAACCAAAACAGCTGGGGATGATTCGACCCTAAATCTGACTTGGTCCCCCCTAGCCCTGAGTTGCTTTCTACTAATGAATATTAAATATTTATTTTATTTTTATTGTATTTTACTCTGATGTTGCTCTGATCGCCACACCAGACCGTATCACAATGCCAGCGCTACGACTACTACTTATAGATTCGTCATGTCTGTCTGTCCTTCTGTCTGTCCGTATGGCACAGCCATTTTTTTTCCGGAACTGTAAGAGCTATACTGTTGAAACTTGGTAGGTAGAGGTATTCTGTGAACCGCATTAAGATTCTGATGCAAAAATAAAATAAAAAAAAATATTTGGGGCTCCCCATACTTAGAACTGAAACTCAATTTTTTCTTCATTAAATACGTACCTGTGTCTGTGGATACTACCGGTATCTATGGATATTCGATAGGTATTTAAAAATGATATTGAGGTCTTTAAAATATTTTTTCTAAACCCAATAGTTTGCGTGACAGACGCTTCCAAAGTGGAAAAAAGTTGGTCCCTCCCTTTAACTTCTAAAATAAGAAAATGAAAAATGTAAAAAAGAAAAACATGATGTACATTACTATAAAAACTGCCAACGAAAATTGTTTTGATGATTTACGACGATTTACGAGGTATTAAAAAAGTACCTCGTAAATCGTAAACCGCTTATTACCGTGAAATCTTTCATACAAATAAATCCTTTAATTTCATAAATCAATGGTACGGAACCCTTTGTGCGTGAGTCCGACACGCACTTGGGCGGTTTTTTTTATATTTGGTTGTGTCTACTTAGAGATTTTCCTGTAAGAGCCCCAATAATTATTTTTTCTTTCTTTCCGAGAAATGGCGAAATGGCATTAACTTGATCCGGTAATGTAGTTTTAGTTTGATAGACACTAAGATTCCCTGATTGTATTACAACACCACATGTTTTGTTATGTATCAAAGCTAAAATCCTTACCTAAAGGATTTCGGCCCAAACGAAGCCTTCTTAGTAAAACTATTTTTGAACGTTTGTTTAGTGCTCGGGATTCACAACCAAAGCAGACATTAAATTTATGAACATTTAGTATGAATTTTAAATATACACACATCAAAAGTGTCTAGGGATCAACATATATTTTTGCAATAACTTTTCTCCTGATTGATATTAATTAAAATTTTCTTTAAGGATTCATCAAATAAAGTGTTTTCGTTTGTCACAGTAACGATAAACCAAGTCACCTTTGCATTAATAAAGAAATTTGCCGTTTTCCTAATAAAGGGATATTTGACATTTGAACCACTAATACAAAAGTTCGAAAAAAAGACTGAAATAACAGTTTTCTCTAAAATTTTATTGGGTAACTTAAACAATTAATAATCCGTGTTTCTACCGCGAACACTAACAACACAAGAACATCGGTTTGGCATACTCAAAATGAGTTCATCCAAATCACGCTGTGGAATGGCCGCCCATGTTCGTTGCAACAACAAAAAAAGGTCTTCTTGCGACTGGATACCCTCCATATTCGGCAGAGCTCTTCTCTGTAGCATATCCCATGTATGCTCAACCGGGTTCAAGTCTGGCGACTGAGCAGGCCAGGGCAGGACATTGATGTTAGCTGCGGCGAGAGTCTGTCTTACAACTCTTGCGGTGTGCGGTCGTTCATTATCATGCATTAACTGAAATAAGGGACCGATTTGCACTTGTAGAGGAACGATGACGTCTGATACAATCGTCTCAGCATAAATTTGAGCGTTGAGGTTGCCTCTGATCCAAATCAACTCAGTTCTTCCGCCGATCCAAATACCCGCCCATACCATGATGGTTCCACCACTATAAGGATGGACTTCCTGGCAGGATTTTAATCGCTGTTGGCGTCCAGGGGTTCTCCAGTGTCGTATACGTCTTGTATCCGGTCTCATACCAAAACGAGACTCATCAGAAAAACACACGAAACGCCATTGTTCTTCTGCCCAATTTCTGTGTTCAAGAGCCCATTGATATCGAATCCTACGATTGTGCATTGCTATAGGTGGTACCCGTAGCGGTCTTCGGGAATGAAGGTTCACTTCATGCAAGCGGTTTCTGACTGTTTGGTCGCTAATTAAGTTCCCTGAAGAGTGATGAAGCCTCACGGCTAACATCATGGCGGTTATTGTTGGAGCTCTTCGAGTTAAGATTTGAATTTATCGGTCTTGTCTCCGTGTGGTGCAGCGATACCGTCCTCCATGGCGCTCAGCCACGTTACCAGTGCTTCGGAAACGTGTCCAAAGTCGACTGATAACACTCTGACTTGTATTCAGAGCTAAAGCCACAGTACGTTGCCGGGAACCAGCTTCTATCATTCCCACGGCTCTGAGCATTTCTTCCCTGCTTAAATGACGTCGCCGCTCCATAATAACGTTGGTTTTAATCAGTAGTAGGGAAACAGTAGCACTAATAATGTCTTCAATGCGTTGTATGTTTTTATAGGGAAAATATTGACAGCTGATTTTCATCTTTTACTCGAATTTGATTCACAGTTCCTGATTCAAATTATGAAATGCACCAAAAAGGATCCATATAAATTTATAAAATCATAAATTTATTACAAAGCCACATCTCAATCTCAAGAAATCCGCATAAAAATGCTGGATCCCTAGACACTTTTGATGTGTGTACTTTCTAAGAATACTAGAAACTTTTTATCAAAATATTAAAGAATAGGGTAGTTGACTAAAAAAAAACTAATTGGTCCGTCAGTCAGAACCCCCCAGTGGTAGAATTTGTCGTCGGCTGTTTCATGATTTAAAAACAATATATATGTAGTTTTTTTCACTTTATACGTTCATAATTGCTATACTTTTATAACCCAATAAGATTTTAAAGTAAAAATTAATTAATTCGCTAATTACACAAAAAAGCGTAATGAATACAAAACTCGAAAAACTATCTTATCAGCTGATTTAATGGACTTCACATCAGGAATCAACGTCATACCTACAAACCCGCACGGCGGCACGCTTGCGACGTTCAAAGGCAGAGCAGACACTTTTTTTAAACATTATTATTTCTGTAACCGTTCATTAACGACATAAATTACTACCATAATTTTATTAGTGGCATGCGGTCTAGCCTTTTCGCGAAGTTTGCTTTACGATGTCAGATACATCCTGTATATTACAATTAAACACTCTTATGACTGCGCCACTATTTATTTATTTAACTTAAGTGCCTTAACCAGCCTCTACCAGTCAACTTCGGGCGGTGAAGAGATTAGATGACGCGATTCACAATATTCTTAAAACACTTCCAACAGTATTGAAATTTCATGCAGTTGCAAATGTGAAGGACAACAGAATATTGCCTCACTTCAGGGATTAGCAAAAAAGTAACGGCACAGGAAAAGCCAACAAATTTAACCAAATTTTTTAGTACCCAATTCAGGTCTGTTACATAAATATCACACGTAGCGCCCGAAACTTGCTATGTGTCGTGGCGTGTTGTGTATCTATGAATTTAGATTGGCTTTACGTCTGCCACGTTTGCCATGTTCACCACATTTAGCCCTGTGTATGGACTGTCAATTAAAAGGCGTTTTTTGTCGAAAATTTTTTCGTGTGAAAAATACACAAAAAGAGTAAAAAGTATGTAAATATCGTTGTCGTACACTATTTAATCAAATTTTATTTATATTTTAATTTGACCTTATTTCAAATAAAAAAACATATCAAGTTTAAAAAAAAAACGTTGCCCCACACTAGGAATCTCTACTGTATCGTAAATGCGTTTACACCATCATCAATTTTTTTGGGATCGAACCCGCACTCTCATACTTGAGGCTGGTGTTTTAACCACTAGGCCACCACGACACATACATACATAAGTATAAAGTCAGATACACAAACATTGGTAAGTTGATTACAGAATCTTTTTCTTCTTACGTCTTTCCTGGTGCTGAGGCGCCACTTATTCCGCTGGTATGCGTCGTTATCTGAAAACCACATAAACTGGGAAACGCACATACAGACAATAAAATCAAAAATTTCAAAGTTCTCATATGCTCTCCGTGAAATAAAAAAGACCACAAACCTACAAACCACACTAAGTACATATTATGCGTACGCCCATGCTTGGTTTAACTATGGCATCATCTTATGGGGAAATAGCACAGACGCTCCTTCCCTATTCACCCCAAGAGAATAAATACTCAATAACAATACAAATAATAAAAATAAATGAATAGGAATTACATAAAACTAAATAAATAGATAAATGGAAAATGAAGCGCTCTTCCTCTCTCTACTTATTTAAAACATGCTGTGCCCAACATGGGTCCATAATTGTTTCCAATAAAATATTTACCACCTGTAACTGTACATTATGGATTGCAATAAACGATTTGATTTGATTTGATTTGCTTCATATCCTTACGGACTTTCGTCATCCATGAAGTTGGGGGCCTTCCTCACCTTTACAGAATGATTAGCACTACTACAAAAGTTACAAAACCGTGTTAAATTTTAGCTTAAACTAATAGGAATTACAAATTATCTTCCCTTAGCTTCTAATTTGCTTACACTTTTGGCGAAAATGTCGCTATACTATTTTGCATACTTTCATCAATTATCGTCTTAACGGCCATAGTTGTACACCGAATCTTCTTAAACCTATATCAGGCACGGTAAGTCAAACGGAAAAGATGGCCGGAGATGATGAAGATGACCCACGCTCAAATGATTGAACCAAAATTTAAGAAATGTCCGAGTGAGATATTCGAGAGGTAAAGCTGGAAATAGGTCACGTTGGAGAAATATATACATATATTACTCCAGGGTAAGGAACACCCGCGGCTGGTGCCTGATTATCTAAGACCTTATTAGATAATCAGGCACCAGCTCTGAAAATTGTGAATTACTCTTGTATCGTGCTCTTATATTTGCCCCACTGCACTGGGAATTACTGTGTATCGGAGGTCCGTTTAAAAACATTGAAACTTTTCGCTTCCTCTTTTTTATAGTCTGTTGAAGCCGTACGGAGGACGGGTCTGAGCAGTTGTGTTGCGATATGTGCCGGGTACGATGCGCCTAATGTTGTTATGTTGCGAGTTTGGTCGTGGAGGGCCTTCAGATCAATCTCCTTTTGGCGCAGCATCGTCGGTCGTGTTGTTGGGTTTAACATTACATCGCCTCGCTCAACTGCCGTCTTTCTTCCTATTCGCTCAGTTTTTTTTTCTGAATAGACTCTTAATAAACTAGTGCGCTTTATCATCAACGATCGCATCACTGCTTACCATCAGGCGGGATTGCGGTCAAGCGCTAGTTTATAATTATTAAAAAAAAAAAACATCGAGGGACGCAATTTGCAATTTACCAGCGACGGTGTGTCTGTCAAACTACAATTTGAGTATCTTCAAGGTTAGAGTGAATAGGCTCTTAATAAATTAGCGCGCTTTACCATCAACGATCTCATCATTGCTTACCATCAGGCGGGATTGTGGTTCAAGCGCTAGTTTATAATTTATAAAAAAAAAAAACTCGCATACTCAAACAGTCAGACCCGGAACAACTACTTGTAGGTCATACAAATGTTTTTTTCCGTGCGGGAATCGTGGCACGCAGCGAAGCAGTCAATTGCTTAACCACTGTGCCGACCATGCAGTAGAAGTAAACAAGATTCGTTAATTTAATTTTAACTATTTAAGCCTCTCACAAGAATTTATTTATATTTTAGTATACATATTTTATTATCCTGAACGTATCTGCTTTCAAATAAAAAGAACATTGAAATCGGTTCACGCAATCCAAATTTACATACATAATCCGTCTAGTTTGTGAAAATTAGAAACCCAATTTAGGGAGAGATGGCGCTGTACTTTGGGTTACTTGGTGCTGTTAAGATTTTTCCTGAATTGATGGGGTCGAGACTTAGTTTGGACTTTAAGTCTGAAATCGCCAACCCGCATTGAGCAAGCGTGGTGATTACGCTCAACTCTTCTCTGTATGAGAGGAGACCTGTGCCCAGCAGTGGGACGATGAAAAGGTTGATGATGATGATGACACTTGGTATGAGCTATAGAATAGTTAAAATCTATAACATTTTCTTTTGTTATCACTGTCTTTTAATATAAATATGTGAACTCAATGTAATAAATAGCCCATTTTTGTAGTTTTTTAGGGTCCAGTAGCCAAATGACAAAAAACGGAACCCTTATAGATTCGTCATATCTGTCTGTCCGTCTGTCCAAGCCATTTTATTCCGAAACTATAAGTGCTATACTGTTAAAACTTGGTAGGTAGATGTCTTCTGTGAACCGCATTAAGATTTTGATGCAAAAATGAAAAAAATACTTAGAATTGAAACTCATTTTTTTTTTCATCAAACACAGACGTGTGGGGTGGGGTATCTATGGATAGCTCTTCAAAAATGATATCGAGATTTCTACAATATTTTTTTTCTAAACCGAATAGTTTGCGTGACAGACGCTTCCAAAGTGGAAAAGTTGTCCCCTCCGCTCTAACTTCTTAAACAAGAAAATGAAAAATCTAAAAAAAACATATGATGTAAGTACATTACTATAAAAACTACCAATGAAAATTGTTTTGAACGAGATCTAGTAAGAAGTTTTTTTTAATACCTTGTAAATCGTAAACCGCTTATTACCGCGTAATCTTTCATACAAATAACTTAAATCTTTTAATTTCATAAATCAATGGTACGGAACCCTTTGTGCGTGAGTCCGACACGCACTTGGCCGGTTTTTAACCCTTAATAAACTCTCGAGTGGGGAGACTTATCGTGACGGACGGGAAACTACGGAATTAAACGTGACACGACACGCTCTTGGCGGATTTTTTATTTTTTCAAAAGGCCAGCAAGAAGTTTTCTATTCCTGTCATAGTAGTACGTGCTGATGTACTTAATTTTTTTATTGAGTAAAGAATCTAAGAAATATAAGAAAACATAAGTAGCATTTTCTTAAAACATAAATAATATCTATAATTTCTTAACTCTTAATCAAAAACACATTTTATTATATAAAAAACTTGTCCTTTCAAAATTATTTATTCTTATTAAAATTATAATTATACAATTTGTAAGCAAATAATTGTGTATGCAAAATGCTGAAATAATTTTCGCTTGGAGCGCGGTTCAACAAATTGGACACTGGAGTGACGGGCGCCGCGGCTGTTTATTCCCATAACCAACAGCGTAATTATAAACTTATTTTTTTATAATTAAACTAGTCTCACTGACAAAAATAAAAGGTATTTTATTTTGTATTCTAGAAAATGTTTTACTGTATATAGAAATATTTCACATGCCAACTTAACTCTCAAGTTTGGTATACTTACATCAACTGGTATATGAATTATTTTTCAAGTATCTCACACGATTATTTTTTTTTACATCAAAAAATGAACGTAGGTAGACAGAAAATATGCCACTGTTGATGTCAAAATGAATAAATAAAAAAAAACCTGCCAAGTGCGTGTCGGACTCACGCACAAAGGGTTCCGTACCATTGATTTATGAAATTAAAGGATTTAAGTGATTTGTATGAAAGATTATGCGGTAATAAGCGGTTTACGATTTACGAGGTATTAAAAAAAACTACTTACTAGATCTCGTTCAAAACAATTTTCGTTGGTAGTTTTTATAGTAATATGTTTTTTTTTTTTTTAGATTTTTCATTTTCTTATTTTAGAAGTTAGAGGGGGAGGGGGACCAATTTTTTTCCACTTTGGAGAGCGTCTGTCACGCAAACTATTTGGTTTAGAAAAAAAATATTTTAGAAACCTTGATATCATTTTTGAAGACCTGTCCATAGATACCCCATACGTACGTATTTGATGAAAAAAATATATTTTCAGTTCTAAATATGGGGGCCCTCAATAACTATTATTATTTTATTTATTTTTGCATCAAAATCTTAATGCGGTTAACAGAATACATCTACCTACCAAGTTTCAACAGTATCTCTTATAGTTTCGGAAAAAACTGGCTGTGACATACGGACGGACAAACGGACAGGCGGACAGACGGACAGATAGACATGACGAATCTATAATGGTTCCGTTTTTTTGCCATTTGGCTACGGAACCCTAAAAATGAAATGAAAGCATTTCATTACATACAAATTGTTTGAATCTGACACGCAATAATAGCGGAACATAAAATACGTATACAACAGATAGAAAAATCGATAGTCCTTTGAAGATTACATTTTCGTCCATATCGTTTTGCTTCTTCCGCATAAACATTTCTTTGTCTAACAAAAAGATATTTCAGAAAGTATATTTAAAAAAAGATTTAATAAAGTATGATTTTCTTTTATCCTTCTATTATTTCCACAAAAAGTTTTAATGAAAATACAGAACACAAATGAAATACAAAAAATATTTTTAAAAATATGTTTTGAATTATGAATTTTGATAAAATAAAATTTTGATTTGAGTTCTGTATTTTCATAAAACTTTTTGATGGTTTAATTGGAACTGTATTATAAATAAAGTTCAAAAACTATTTATTGTTTTATTTACTAGGTATATTTGATATACTAAAATCTACTATTTACTAAACCGTTTCCCATATTATTATTTGTTGTAACGTTGTTATTGAGAATAAAAGTTTGCCTTAATTAGCAAAATTACGTTGTCAATGCATATTAATTTTAGTGTTAAATTATTTTAATCCAAATTCTAAAGAGCAACGTTTTTATTTTTTCATAATCATCATTTGTCCGAAAGATAATTTGCCTTATTTAAGTATTACATAGCATCACATGCCTTTAAATTGAAATCCATTAATGCAATATATCCTTAATTTTATTTATAGTGTTTTTACACGGGCCTTCGTTGCCTGAATCCAATAAACAAATATTACAAACGACCTACGAACATTTCTAATAAAGTTTTAAAGTCCTAAATTTATATTAATTATATATTGTTTTAAAACACGTTTATCATTATGGTTCATGGAGTTGAAGGATTTACCGACAAATAATTTTAGGCGAAGAAATGCAGTAACAAAAAACACAGCTTAGTTAAACCCGTTTCTACCAACACCATTTCATAGATCATTTAAAATATGATAATATAATATTTAATACCCATACCAACATAGCATATAAAGAACTTAAAAAATACGTTCATTTGCGATAAACACATCTCTTGTGCAAAAACATTTCTCTCTGTGGTAGGCCGTAACATCGGCCGCCGGCAGAAGTTACCACCCACCAGACAAAGTCTTGCCACCAAGCGATTCGTCGTGTTCCGGCATGATGTCTGGTGAAGCCGTACGGAGGACGGGTCTGAGCAGTTGTGCGCTCTAATTTATATATATTAAAAAAAAAAGAAAGAAGAAACAGCCTTACACATACACCTTCAAAATGGTTCAAG
Source organism: Sesamia inferens (assembly GCA_037179545.1). Lineage (NCBI taxonomy): Eukaryota > Metazoa > Arthropoda > Insecta > Lepidoptera > Noctuidae > Sesamia > Sesamia inferens. Next base: position 3,981,644 of record CM073935.1, on the reverse strand, counting down.
GCATCTCTACCTGGCAGCAATATTAACTATATGAGACACTCGTACATACAAAATATAATACGTGTCAACGTATAACTATTAGGTGTACAAATAACTTTCCGCCGTTTTACACAACATGTCCTCACTAAGAGGTTTCGTTGAAATTGTCAGATGTAAATGTGATATCGTAAGTTCGGACATCTGTAATAACATACACTTAGAGTATTTATTGACTCTGTATCAGTATCACATTTATTTTTGTGCAAAAATGTCAAGTTTTGTACCGAATAAGTTTCATTTGCGGAAATTTTTGTTACTTCTTTAATTTGAAGAAATCTGCAGCTGAGGCCCATCCATTGCTTGTAGAAGCTTATGCTGAAGCTTCTTAAAAAGAGAGAAATTGTCGTGAGTGGTTTCAAAAGTTTATAAATTGTAAAGACAAAGAACGTATTGGAAGACCGAAATCGTACAAATACAAGGAATTGGAAACATTATTAAAGGAAGATAGAAGGAAGAGGAAAAACGCGCCCATTACTACTGCAGATATGACAAAATTATTCTCCTACGTGCTAATGCTCGTCCGCGTGTGGGGCCGTTCAAATATTACGTTAGCAGATTTATTAAAATTATTTACCCCTCATCCCCCATGTCAGCAAAAATATTATAATCTTATGAACAAAACATTTTCAAGCATAGATAATGTGAGGGTTGCACTTCGTGTAAAAAAGTAAATAACTACGGATGACGTAATCATCATCTAGACTCCCCTATCCCCCATGTCATCCAAAATAAATAAAACAAAGACCCCTCCGCCCCCCAATAGTGCTTACGTAATGTTTGAATGACCCCTGTTCAAAACAAGATGGAAACTTACTTGTACACCTATCTCATATAATACGTATAAAAGTATAACGTATAATAATACTCTCCCGGACAAAGTCCGTCACAAAAGGCCCTACTAATTTAATACTAACCAGCATTAATTCAGGACTGTATCTCATAAATCGTCTACCACATTCTAGCCGCTACCACAAGGTCTCGTAAATACTTTATTAGGCGGAGGATGTCCGTTGAGTCTGACTATCTGATGCCAAACGAGCTCCAAAGTTGAATGAAAGATTGGCTAGTCGGACTTTATGTATCTTATTTAAGAATCTTTGGTAAGAAGTTGTTTTGCTAGAGAGCTGGTATTTTCGACCTTAATAGCAAATCTAAATCAAGATATTTAAAGGCATCGGTGTATCGATTTTGCGGGTGATGCCTTAGAAAAAGTTGCTTGATTGATGATGTTAATCGTTGCATATTACGAAAATTGTCGCGAGGAAAGTTTGGAGTAGCCTAAGCATGATCTATAATTAATCTGCCCACTATTGGATCACAAACCTCCTCTCTGTGTGAATATTTCGAGCCGCGGGAATATAGCAGTGAAAAGTATCCGTCGGCGCATGATCGCCGTTGCTGTTAGACATCTTATAGATTTGCACCAATACATCACTCAAGACGTGAGACGTGAGAGTTGAGACGTGGTCGCTAACAATGGGCCTTATAAGAAGGCTCAAAGTCGCTCAAAGGGCAATGGAGAGGGCTATGCTTGGGATTTCACTGCGCGATCGAATCAGGAATGAGGAGATCCGCAGAAGAACGAGAGTAACCGACATAGCCCGAAGAATTGCAACACTAAAGTGGCAGTGGGCTGGACACATTGCCCGTAGGACCGATGCCCGATGGGGCCGACGGGTTCTCGAGTGGCGACCACGCACCGGAAGACGTAGCGTGGGTATGCCCCCGACTAGGTGGACCGACGACCTGGTGAAGGTCGCGGGAAACCGCTGGATGCGGGAGGCGCAGGACCGGTCGTCGTGGAGAACCTTGGGGGAGGCCTATGTCCAGCAGTGGACGTCTTTCGGCTTAAATGATGATTTCATTTCTTATGTAAATGTGTGTTTGAGTGATCCTCAAACACACATTTACATAAGAAATGGCAGGAAAACGTTTAAAAGAGTATAAAGAAAACTCCTCACTTTAATTCAGGGTGTTTATTCCACGAGTAGCAAATCAAGAACTACCCCCTTGTAAGTATTACAAAAAATTTTAAACACAAAACTACCGCCAAAGAGATTTTATATAAAACCGGCGGGAAATGTGTCAAACTAATTCGTAAATCATTAAGCGGATGTGTCAAAATAAATTCTTAATACTAAAATAGAAACAATATAAAATTAAACAGAAACTTGAACATTCACACAAACGAGATTTTAAGTATTAAAACAATTTATAATCTAAATCAATTTACAGTGTCGTGGTGGCCTAGTGGTTAAGACACCAGCCTCTCAAGTATGAGTGCGCGGGTTCGATTCCAGGTCAGGCAAGTACCAATGCAACTTTTCTAAAGTTATATGTACTTTCTAAGTATATCTTGGACACCAATGGCAATGACTGAAGGTGAAGGAAAACATCTTGAGGAAACCTGGACTTTAAGTCTGAAATCGCCAACTCGCATTGAGCAAGCGTGATGATTACGCTCAATCCTTCTCAGTATGAGAGGAGACCTGTGCCCAGCAGTGGGACGATAAAAAGGTTGATGATGATGAAACAATTTATAATAGACTCAACCATATACAAGCATAAATAATAAAGAAGTCAAATTAAATAATTAACTAAAACATGCTTAAAATCAAAGATTGCATCACTGCTTACCATCGGGTGGGATTGCGGTGAAGCCCTAATGTATAACTATTTAAAAAATGCAATTCCCGCACACACTCCCCAAAATGTATTCTATAGAACACTGACAGGCTGGCTACTCTTCGCCTGCTCTCCAGGCTTTGGAGACCGTTTTGAACCTAGTCAGGGTCGCCGATAGGGATGTTTCCTGAGTAAAAAAATTGATTCTATTTAATCCGTCATTCAGATTATAGAAAAATATTGTATACGTATATTTTGTTTTATCAAATCAATAAAAAATGACAAATATAAAAGGCATCAAAGATCAGGAGTGGTGGCTGGTGACGTCACTGCTCGTTAAAAAGTGTAGCGTGCAGTGACGTCACGCAAGTTTTCAACGCACTGTGTCGTCTTCATTTTCTGTTTATATGAAAAAAGAAAAAATACATGTCTAGTATTTTTTGGAAATCTGACTGACGGACTAATTACTTTGTTAAAATCAAAAAAATCAAAATCAAATCATTTATTTCAAATAAACCAGTTACAGGCACTTTTGAATTGTCAGAAGGTCGGTCAGTCAGTAAGGTGAAGCTAGTCGCCCATTCCTAAGGTACCTATGGAGAAGAACAGGCAAGAAACTCCATGGATACTCTTTTAAATTATCAAGCTATTGATACAAATATTTGATTACATCATTCATTTTGAAATCAATCGTGTGAGAACGATGCAGAAATATATTGTACGCTGAGAGCGTCCATTATGGAAAAAAAACAACAATTCAGAAATTAAAATACGCCGTAGCAGCTAAGAGATGACCAGTCCCCTCTGACCACGTCCGTTCACGAACATGACGTATGGATCAGCATCATTCAACTCAACCATATTGAAGGGAACCTAATGACCCAACACACACGCCACCACCAGCGAGACATTTGAGTGAGCATGACATACTCTCAACAGCCATAGCACTATCAAGTCAATAAAAGACTAACCCAACAGATGCCACTGGGCACAGATGCTTTACAGCAAGTAGATTTTGTTTGTTTTTGTTCAACTACCCTATTAGCCTCTTGTACCAGGCTAAATGTGTCTGCAGTACTATCTGCTTCCAGTGGTTTGATCTGCAGTTTAAAGGAATATCGACATAAATAGTATCCTATGTGCAAATTCTGTTTTTTTTTTTTTAATAATTATAAACTAGCGCTTGACCGCAATCCCGCCTGATGGTAAGCAGTGATGCGATCGTTGATGGTAAAGCGCGCTAGTTTATTAAGAGCCTATTGACTCAGAAAAACCGAGCGAATAGGAAGGAAGACGGCAGTTGAGCGAGATGATGCAATGTTAAACCCAACAACACGACCAACGATGCTGCGCCAAAGGCAGATTGATCTGAAGACCCTCCACGACCAAACTCCCAACACAACAACATTTGGCGCATCGTACCCGGCCCACATCGCAACACAACTGCTCAGACTCGTCCTCCGTACGGCTTCACCAGACATCATGCCGGAACACAACAAATCGCTTGGCGGCAAGACTTTGTCTTGTGGGTGGTAACTTCTGCCGGCGGCCGATGTTATGGCCTACCACCGAGGTAATACCGTCAGTCCGTTTAAATGTGGAGAAGTAACTAACACACACACACACATCCACTTACATAACATAATTAGACTATAATGTTCCCACTGTTGGGACACAGGCTTCCTCTCGGTGAGATGAGGGAGTGGGCCGTAATCTACCACGCGGGCCCAGTGAGGGTTGATAGACTTCACATATCTTCGAAGTTTTGCTTCTAACACATGCCTGTTACCTCACGATGTTTTCCTTCACCGTTTTGAGAGCAGTGGTGATGATATATTTTACACAAAGGAAAGCACCTAGCGGGTTTCGAACCTACGACCTACATTTGGTAAGCCGCGGCCCTGACCGATTAGGCCTCGACTGCTCTGCATCATAAACACAATCACTCACAAACTTTCGCCGTGATACAACTTTATGGAAATCTGTATTTATGCAGTATGCACTAGAGCTAAGTATAATTCTGAACCTCGAAATGCGAAACATTTCTAGAACTTTACTGAGATTTATCTAGATTTTCTGTTGCTTATGCTGCTCGTAGCTTCATATTTTCTGAGCTAACGCGAATAGATTATACTTTATTACCACTAAAATTGGCTGATATTATGGACTGACTCACACAGCTTGCGTAGAATGGGCACCAGTGCAGTACTATGTCTAGTTTAATACCCAAATCAGGCATTATTCTAGTGGTGTCTTCTAGTAGATTAATATTAAGTAATATTCATGGTCATCTGTATATAACGTTATTTTTTTATAAGCAACTGAATCGATTCCTATCATTTTTACACAATGTTATACTTTTTCCCAATTACATATAGAAGTTGTTGCACTGTGATTACCGAGCGCACACGGTAGATTATAGTATTGCGCACGCTGGCGCAACAGCTAACGCCAGAGGTCAACGCCCTAACTTCTAAAATAAGAAAATGAATAATCTAAAAAAAAAAACATATGATGTACATTACTATAAAAACTACCAACGAAAATTGTTTTCAACGAGATCTAGTACGTAGTTTTTTTTAATACCTCGTAAATCGTAAACCGCTTATTACCGCGCAATCTTTCACACAAATAACTTAAATCCTTTAATTTCACAAATCAATGGTATGGAACCCTTTGTGCGTGAGTCCGACATGCATTTCACCGGTTTTTATATAAATTGTGCTTGACCGCAATCCCGCCTGATGGTAAGCAGTGATGCAATCGTAGATAGTAAAGCGCGCTAGTTTATAGCTTATTTACTAGAGTGAAGACACTCAAATTGTAGTCAGACGGAAACACCGCCGCTGGCAAATTTTTCTATTTCCTCGATGTACGCGGTATAAAAGAGGAGGCGAAACGCTTCGTCCGGATCGTAGTGGTGTTAACAATGTAGGTGTAGAAACTCGCCGCACGACGGGTCGTCCGATGGTAGAACGGAGATGGGGGAATTAAATCATGCAATTCCTCGCATGCTTTACAAAACGCATCCTATAGAACACCTTATCCCCAATGGTCTGCCATTGGAATAAGGTGTTCTATAGGATGCTCGGCTCTTATTGGTCGCAACGTGATGTTATATAGCCTCGAGCCTTACTGGGTTAATGGGCTATCAAACGTAAAAAGAATTTTTCACACTCAAACAAACAAACTCTTCAGCTTTATATATTAGTATAGATTTAATCACCTCAGCTCTAAAGCCGTGAAGGAAAATATCATGAGAAAACTGACATGTCTTAGAGGTAAAATTTCAATGACCTGTGGACATCTACGAATCCGCACTGGGCCCGCGTGGTGGTTATGGCCCAATGCCTCGCACCTAGAGGAAGCCTGGGTCCCAGGAGCGGGAACATTATAGGAAGTTACCACCCATCAGACAACGTCTTGTCGCTAAGCGGTTCGTCGTGTTCCGGCATGATGTCTGGTGAAGCCGTACGAAGGACGGATCTGAGCAGTTGTGTTGAGATGTGTGCCTGGTACGATACGCCAAATGTTGTTGTGTCGGGAGTTTGGTCGTGGAGAGTCTCCAGATCAATCTCCCTCTGGCGTAGCACTGTTGGTCGTGTTGGTCTATAGTATCACCTCGCTCAACTACCGTCATCCTCCCTATTCCTAAGTTTTTTAAGTGAATAGGCTTATTAAACTAGTGTGCTTTACCATCAACGATTGCATCACTGCTTACCATCAGGCAGAATTGCAGTCAAGCACTAGTTTATAATTATTAAAAAAAAAATGAAAAGGACAGAAAATGATCTCAAATTTCATTCCTGTTAAAGTAGTCAGCGCCTGCTCTATATTGACGTATTTTCCGTCGTCATGTTTTTAATCACATCTAAACTGCCTATGCTTAGTATTTCAGTTTGAAAGGACTAAACTAAAAACTACTATTTTTTTTTTTACAAAAAAACTATTTTTTCGTTTTTCCTTTACTTACTTAATGAAATGAAAAAGAATTAACTGAAACTCAGTTTAGCTCGTGAGCAAACGCCATTATAATGGTACCTTTAACTCATTTTCAAGCTCAGATATTCAAATATGTCAAAATATCTAACAGTCTCCTCTCAAAACAAATCAATAACTTTAAATGTCTTTATCAAATGACACCACTGTCATATTTGGCAGCGATCTCAGACAGCGCTATATAAAGCGCTCAAAACGCTGTCTATGTATTTGATTCCCAGTCCCGTAGTTGATACTTAAATTACTTTTGAAACATTGTTCGCCGATTTCAATGAAGTGACAATTTTGTTCTATGCTTTCGTGTTGATGGAAGAATAATTATTTCTGTTGATATTTTTCGAAATGAGGGCACTGACCTCTCGGTTCATACCTACTTATTATTTTTACCTCAGTATTTTTTGCCGTTGAAATATTGATTCTATCGGTGCCACAACAGCACGGCTGGCTGCAGAATTTACCACCCACCAGACTAAGTCTTGCCGGCAAGCGGTTTGTCGTGTTCCGGCATGATGTCGTACGGAGGCCTGGTCTGAGCAGTTGTGTTGCGATGTGTGCCGAGTACGATTCGCCAAATGTTATTGTGTCGGGAGTTTGATCGTGGAGGATCTTCAGATCAATCTCCCTCTAGCGCAGCATCGTTGGTCGTACTGTTGGATTTATCATTGCATTACCACGCTCAACTGCCGTTTTCCTTCCTATTCACTCAGTTTTTTGAGTGAATAGGCTCTTAATAAACTAGCGCGCTTTACCGTCAACGACTGCAGTTTATAATTATAAAAAAAGGCCTCCTCTCTGTGAGATGGAGTGGCCAGTTATCTGCCATCCGGGCCCAGTGTGGGTTGGTATATGGTACATGTCTTCGAATACTTGGTTCTAGGGCATCCTCACGTTGTTTTTGTTCCATTTTGAGAGTGGTGACTAAATAACTTAGGTACACTGCTAGTTAGTTTCGGCTGTTATCAATGAGCCAAGTCTACTTTCCTCAACACTCTCTCTAACTTAACCTTGTATTAATTAACGCATGAAAAAATAACTGTTAATTAAAACCAGCAGATCGACAAAGGTGCGACGCTTTTAGACTGAGTTAATTATATTTTGACAACACTTTCTGTCACGTAGAAAGAAACCGCCACTGTCGGTTTTTGCTGTTATTATAACAAAATTAGTGGTGGGCTAGTGGTTAAAACACCAGCCTCTCAAGTAAGAGTGCGCAGTTTCGATATCAGGTCAGGCAAGTGCCAATGTAAGCTATATGTGCTTTCTAAGTATATCTTGGACACCAATAATTACAAAATGAAGGAAACAGTTAGAGGAAACTTGGACTTTAAGTCTAAAATCGTCAACCCGTATTGAGCGAGCGTGGTGATTACGCTCAATCCTTCTCTGTGTGAGACCTGTGCCCAGCAGTGGCATGACAAAAAGGATGATAACAAAGTTTATCATGTATACACATCAAATGCTTCAGAAAGCCCTTGAAATATTTCAGTTTTTTTTTTATCCTAATATTATTGCGAAAGTTTGTAAACATGGTTTAATAGATGTTTGTTACCGTTTTACGCAAAAAATTCTCAACGTATTTGAATGAAATTTGCAACACAGATGGGTTATAATCAGGAATAACCAAAGGATACGATTTTTATCCCGATGTTCTTACAGGAACAAAACACGTGCAGGCAAAACCGCGGGGCACTGCTGGTAAAAAATAAAAGTTATTTTTTTAGGATTCTATCGAAAAGGGATAAAAACAGGACCTTATCAACAAGTGTCGTCCATTTATCTGTTACTATACGATATTCTCAAATGCTCCCTACCTATTTAATCTACGGTCTCTTGTTTGTCAGAGAAAAATCAAAACTAAAACATTATAAACTTACTGTTATGAAAATCCACTAGTGTCGAGGTCTGAAACAAATGGAAAAATGAAATTAATCACTATAATAGTTTAAAAAACAAGACATCAAGATCGTTCAAATAATGATTTTATTTGTTAACACAGGTAAATAAGTACAGATCTTATGCCAATAGGCGTACAAATATATAGTGTTTATCTGGCTCATTATAACAAAATTTTAACCCCTAAGAAAAGCCCCGTTATTCATAAACGCTGTTTAAAGTTAACTAGTGATTAGCGACTAGTGATTTAGCGAGCAGCGTTTATGAATAAGGGGGTATATTTTTAGAAATCATCCATAATTATTATTTCTAATTAAAATGGCAGAGCCAAATAGGGAACTCTTTCTTATCAATTGGATGTCAAAAAATCTAAGTCCGAATAATTTAAATGTCAAAAATTTAAATCATCAATATTGTAATTCAATAGTATAATTCTATACAATTTTTTTTTTTTTTACATTGAGCCATCACATTCAAAAATTCGTCTTGCGTGTAGATGAAAGATGAAGAAAAATGCGTCTAACTTATTAAGTGCGTTTTTAAATTGAGTTAATGGCATATTTTTAATGTAATTGTGAAATCTTAGGTGAAGTGATAGAGCGTAGAGTGACCTACCATTCCCAATTAATGCTAAGAATGTTTTTCAAAAGAGATACCGTGACGTACAGGCAGGGGAAGGAACACGGGTGGGTTTTAGTCAGTAAAAGTCTGACACGCCCTTCCGCTCCGCCCAGACCTGGATAGGTCATTTGAAGACTTCCCATCCGTAAAAAAATGCTACGGATGGTCTTCACTATGCACATGACTCTAAGCTTCCTTCATCTAACTTTTCATGTTGAGATTTCTACAGAATCCATCGACTGCACGTGCTAAATAACATACTATCCTATAATTATCACCTGTTTTTTTTTTTACGAAAAATATGGAATATTTTCTATAATTTGATTGTACGGTTAACGCAGTGGTTTTATTTTTTTGACTATTGACTGCCATTAACTATATTTTATACATTCATTTCAGCCGAAAGACGTCCATTGCTAGACATTGGCCTCCTCCAAGGATCTTCACGACGACCGGTCCTGCGCCTCCCGCATCCATCGGTTTCCCGCGACCTTCACCAGGTCCTTGTCGGGGGCCTACCCACGCTGCGTCTTCTGGCTGGTCTGCGTCTTTATACATATACACGAATACAAAAGAGAAATAAAAAAACACATCACATAAAACAAAATAAATAGTCAAGGTACGTTACATCAAAGGCAAAAATGCATTATAGCAATAAACCATTTTTACCTTTTGTTTTTAAGTTATAAACGATCAACATTTTAAAAGTTTCTTTATTTATTTACATTTGCCAATGAATTATTCAATAAGAGTTTTTTGCCTGAGTTTCATACACAAAGTGAGTGTAAAAAGAGGCCATCAAACCAAAATAAATATTTCACTTTTACATTAAATTTATAATCGTGACTTTCGAAGTATTTTGCATGAAAAATGATATTTTCAGAAAAAAATACATTTTATTTATATGTATGACTAATTATAAACTAGTTCTTAACCGCAAACCCTCCTAATGGTAAGCTGTGATACAATCGTTAATGGTAAAACGCGCTTTTTTATTAAGAGTACATCGAGGGACTGGAACAATATGCAAATACTACGATTGTTTTTTGAATCTCATCATAATAAACATCCAGACAGTTTTTGCAACACCACTTTTCCATCGAAACATTGTGTACAGACGAAAATACCTTTTGGAGCATGTTAGCTTCTAACTTGCTTTAGCCTCGATTTATAATACTAAAATAGGCTTAGTCTGTCGAATAAATATGTTATCATTTGACAATGTGAAAATAGAATCGACCTACTAAAACATGCCAATCCACGTTCAATGACAACTCACAGACAAGAGGGCGGTGTCCCAGCAGTATTATAGGTTACTTACGTATAAGCACGTACAAATGATAAAACTGTTGGAACTTCTACAAGTTAATAAAACAAAAAACATAAACGCATAGTTTTTGCAACTTTAAGTATTTTTGTACGTTTTCAATTGTAGGAATCTTCGTTTTTTTTTTCTTGTTTATTTTTCTTTTATTTGCGGCATTTCCTCTCTCTTTAAACATGTCATTCTTTTGTATCTTTTTTTTGTTTGCTTTTGTATGATGTTTATTAATTAGATGAATATATTTATTAGACTAGTATGATACATTTAACGTGCACATTTATTATATAAACTATTTAAATAGTTGACTACCTACATTATTTCTCTCTCCTTCCGCTTACTATTCCATCCAAAGTTAGCGATAAGACCGCCCATTGTGTCACCATTTGTAAAATCTTTATATTCATGATTTTGTAACCTATATAGAGTACATAATGAAGAGTATTATATTCTATTCTATTCTTTTCTGTTGTCAATACGGCGAAGGAAAATATTCTGAAGAAACCAGCATGGCCGCAGGCAGTATAATATAGACGGCCCTCTTCTTAAAAGATGTTGTGAGATAATCCACCACGCAGACCCAGTGACGGGCCAGCTACCAAAGATGTAACATGTTTAAAATTTGTTTCATCAAAATCATTATTAATAAATGCGTTGATGTTAAATCACTTAAAAACTTATGTATTTTTAAAACTTGACTTCTGTAGACACTTTCGTAATTTCATATGATCAATTTTTTGTTTTTTGTGAAATGCTCGCAAGAATGTAACACGCTTAATTTTAATTTTAAATTCAAAACCACGAACTATAAAGAAAAGTCACATCGAAAGCGAGGATGCAAAGAAAGAACTTAAATATCTAAAAAAACCTTCACCTTTTATAAAAAATTAAATTAAAGTAAAATCATTTATATTCAGGTAACCCAAAAGTACCCATGCAGCTACCAGAATACATACACATACAAACAACAACACATTCAAGTTTCAGGACACAGCTAGCAACATGTCTGCTACAGCAGTGTCCAATATACGGGCAGTTAAACCTCCCGGCAATTATCGCCAAAACTGTATTGGAACTGCATGCATCCTGTGCACTACAGACTTGTACCGCTCATGCATGGTGGTGTGAAAACAGTCGGCGCACGCTTCCGCAAACATGCCCGAGGCACTGCAGAGCCGGGACACCTCCAACACCGTTTTGAACGGGTACTGGATATGGAGGCCATTGCAAGTCGCTCTTGTGTAAGCTACCGTTTCCGAATAAGCAACTAAATCGATTTCAATAATTTTTTACACAATATCATATTTTTCCCAAATACATTCAGAAATTGCTGCAGTGTGGTTCCCGAGCGCGCACGGTAGAACATAGTACTGCGCACGCCCGCGCTACAGCTGACGCCAGAGGTCTACGCACTGCGCTCCCACCCGAGCGGAGCGTGGACTATATTTCTGTTGGGACAGCTAAGTAGGATAACAAGCTCATAACTTTGTGGTTGTTTATGATATCTTTTTGAAATTTTGTATATACATTCTTTACTTAAAAATACACGAAACACGTGTCCAACGTGCTTCGGGCAAACAAAAAATAATGTTGTATAAATTTTAATCGAGGATTGAAATACTTTACAGTTTATCTATGAAGCAATCAAGCAATAGCCCTTACTAACGTATTTTTTCTATATTTATTTCTTTCTCACTGCATTATTTCACCACCCCCGCTAACAAACACGCAACGGCTTTACTTGTTACGAGCGCATTTACATCAGCCAAGGGATTAATAAAATATGATGGTGAGAAGTCTGTTCACTCTCAAGATAAATTGTTTCCTTCACAAATACAATTTAGCTTGTTTCCCCAAACACTCCCCTCGGGTAGCTAACTATAAACATGTTTTGATTGAATTTATTATTTACTAAGTAAAGAGATGGTATTATCTATCTTGGTAATGGAGCCTATGGAATTAAGAATAATGATTTTGTTTGATAATGTTGAGTGGAGTGATTGATGGGGATAACCTAGTTTTTTGTATGTGATGTTGTAAGCTTAATAGACATAGGGTTTAGATTATGTATCATAAGTAAGTATTTAGCATTCTATTGGTCTCAAGGTTCCAAGCATGACTAACATGCCGAGTGCTAATACAATAGTGTACGAAGGACAACATTATAACTTCCCAGTGGTCCATCACTGAGAATCCACTCCATATTAATAAATGTTCAAATTCAGTAGTAGTTTTTAGAACATCATTTCTACTAATTTTATAATAATGCCAATACGGTAATGTCATTCTATCACCATTCCATTACAAGACAACTGACGGATAATAGATCGATCATTATGAATTAAGCAGATTGCGAACGTTTAGCACGATGATAATGGAATCGTGTTGGAATTACAAATTATTATAATTATATTTTATCAATATTTGTATGCATGTATATGAATATTTGCACTGGTCCGGTCGTGCCTCGGAAAGCACGTTAAGCCATTGGTTTCGGTTACCATACCAACATCTAGTGGCAGTCGTTACGGGTTGTAGGAGCCCTCAAAAGTCCAACAATTGGTCTAACTGCAATGCTTCGATATCGCCTTCGGGTCGTGGGTCAGACGGCAGTCGCTTTACGGAAAATATCGAAGTATCGCCAAAATCAGCAGTTAGACTGGCAAAGCGGACCCCTGACTCCAGAGCTGGAAAAAGGCTTCGGATGCGACTGGGATTAACGCTGAGATGATGCTGATGATGATGATCAAAGTAACAACAAAGGTTATAAGTGCTTTCATGTACTTGATAAATAATGATGTTCACCCATCTACAGATAAGCCGGGGCGAAAAGCGAACCCCAGACTCCAAAGCTGAAAAAGCTTCGGATGCGGCTGATGATGATGCACAACTATTTTATAATTAATAATTCCGGAATTCAAATGTAATGTATTTTTCTCGGTGGTAGGCCATAACACCGGCCACCGGCAGAAGTTACCACCCACCAGACAAAGCCTTGCCGCCAAGCGATTTGTCGTGTTCCGGTATGATGTCTGGTGACGCCGTACGGAGGACGAGTCTGAGCAGCTGTGTTGCGATGTGTGCCGGGTACGATGCGCCTAATGTTGTTGTGTTCGGAGTTTGCTTGTAGAGGGTCTTCAGATCAATCTCCCTTTGGCGCAACGTCGTTGGTCGTGTTGTTGGGTTTAAGATTGCATCACCTCGCTCAACTGCCGTCTTCCTTCCTATTCGCTCAATCTGCGTGAATAGGTTCTTAATAAACTAGCGCACTTTACCATCAACGACCGCATCACTGCTTACCATCAGGCCGGATTGTGGTCAAGCGCTAGTTTATAATTATTAGAAAAAAAAAAAAAAGTATTAAAACATGTCGTATTGCTGCGTCATTCGCTTATAGGAGAGAGGGAAGATAGAGTTTTCCTGTGTGTACACGCTCATACCTGAGCACTGTAATATCCGCAATCACCGTTCCTGGAGAGTGAGCCACTTCAGACGATCTAAATTTGGATAATCTGATGCGGAAACAGCTATTTCGTAAGCAAATCCGAATTAACTACCTCCTAACAAGGTCTAAATGCTAAATCCTAAATGAAGTCAGGATATTGTGAACCACGAACATAATATTATGCTCATTAAAGTAAATCAAAGAGAATAATTTACGTTTAATGAGTTTATTCCAAAAGCCATGAAATAAATCTTGTAACTTAATCAACTCGCTCAGGAATACGAATAAATAATGGCATCTCTTTCTTCATTGCTCTGTCGTAATTCCAGTACCAGCTTGTTATGGTCCCACTGCGGGACTAAAACCATTTCTTATAAATGAAGTCCTTAAGTCTGGAGTTTGGCTATAGTAACCAAGTACAGCAGAGTCCAGCTTACGGCACGGAAGATGTTTTAAGGAAGTATCACAACCATCATCTGCCAAATAATCCAAACTACTCGTATATTGATCGACTTCTTACGTTTGGGTTAGTTTCCTATATTGGGGGCGGCTTCCTATGTTTGGTTCGGCCTCCAGTCTAACCGTATATAGCCGAGAGCTGAGTACCAGAACAGTACATGAAGCTACTGCCTCGGCGGCGAGCAGTGGGCAGCTCGCCCGGGTCGACGGCGCGTTGTGTTTCACGAGCGCCTCAAAGAGGTGTCAGCACATCTTGACGGAGTCCACGAAGTTCGATGCCTCCTGGGCTAGGGTTGCAGGTTGATTATAAAAGAAACCGTGGCCCTGGCCCGCAGGCAAGTGAAGAATCACGTGTGAGTTTTGGTCAGTAAAAGTTTGACACGCCCTTCTGCTCCACCCAGAGCAGGAGAGGTCATTTGATGATTTGCAATCCAGAATAAAACAAAAAGCTACTGCCTATCTTACTTATGGAGTTAACATAGTAACTTCATGGATCATGGATCCAGTAATTGGATAAGACTGGTTGACTCTCGAGATTTATCGGCCCATATCAAAGTAGCAACAAAGGTTTTAAGTGCTTTCATGCACTTGATAAATAATGATGTTCACCCATCTACAGATAAACCGGGGCCAGCGTTGCTTAACTTTTGCGACCCATGTGGATGATGACACATTACCATTAGCTCCTCACACAATTATTACGTACGTTTATACACGTACTTATACAGTATGTTAAGAAAACCCTGTCCGACCCGTGAAGGTGTTGTTAGGTATCGATAACTGATTCTACTAATGCATACAAAACCGGGCTAAACTTAAAAAAAAAATCCTCCTAAAAAAGTAAATATTCTTTCGCAAAAAGAGGTAACTTAATCAATGTGCGATATGCACCCTTCCGCGGGGAGTGGGCGGCAGGGCACGCGGCACGTGGTCGCATCGCTATTCGCTCATAATAATACCGGTGTTGTCACTTTTTTAAAAATTACCAAATTTCGGGGAAGTTGGAATTAATTCGCGGGAAAAAAAGATTATTTCGAAATTCATTTGTATTGATACTATGATGATTACGTAAAATTTTATACTATATTTGGTCATGTGTATACCTAGCCTTTATTATCCTTATGGGTCGGACAGGGTTTTCTTAACATACTGTATAAAAAATGATTATTTACCAGAAAAACGGAAAATGGGCGATTATGAACTCATAACTTTGACTCGATACGTGATAGCAGTGGTTATTGATCGTAAACAAGTTGCAACATGTTACATGCTGGTTATCGTCTTCAAACATTAGTGGTACACGGTGTCTTGCGTGGCGCCAACACGGTTTGTGCTTGGACTACTGCCCACCAGTTAGAGATGACACGTTGATTGTACGATGTCCGAATCTTGTGTTCATAGTCTATGGTTTGAGCTGTTCATTGTGTATCAGTCAGCCATGGAAATGTTTATTTGAACAATGGATAAGACTCGAGTAAAAGATTTGCCAAAACCGGCCAAGTGCGTGTCGGACTCGCGCACAAGGGGTTCCGTACCATTAATCATCATCATCATCATCATTTCAGCCGAAAGACGTCCACTGCTGGACATAGGCCTCCCCCAAGCTTCTCCACGACGATCGGTCCTGCGCCTCCCGCATCCAGCGGTTTCCCGCGACCTTCACCAGGTCGTCGGTCCACCTTGTCGGGGGCCTACCCACGCTACGTGTTCCGGTGCGTGGTCGCCACTCGAGAACCCGTCGGCCCCATCGGGCATCGGTCATACGGGCATTAATTTATGAAATTAAAGGATTTAAGTTATTTGTATGAAAGATTACGCGGTAATAAACGGTTTACGATTTACGAGGTATTAAAAAAGCTACTTACTAGATCTCGTTCAAAATAATTTTCGTTAGTAATTTTTATAATGTACATCATATGTTTTTTTTAGATTTTTAATTTTCTTATTTTAGAAGTTAGAGGGGGGGGGGGACCAATTTTTTTCCACTTTGGAAGCGTCTGTCACGCAAACTATTCGGTTTAGAAAAAAAATATTTTAGAAACCTCGATATCATTTTTGAAGACCTATCCATATATAGCCCACGCGACTGTGTTAGATAAAAAAAAAATGAGTTTCAGTTCTAAGTATGGGGAGCCCCCAATATTTATTATTATTTGTTTATTTTTGCAACAAAATCTTAATGCGGTTCACAGAATACATATACCTACCAAGTTTCAACAGTATAGCTCTTATAGTTTCGGCAAAAGTGACTGTGACATACGGACGGACAGACGAACAGATAGACATGATGAATCAATAAGGGTTCCGTTTTTGGCCATTGGCTACGGAACCCTAAAAAGGGGTATTATAAAATCACAGATTATTTAGAAGACAATAAAGCTTGGGATTGATGAGCTGCTCGCTCTGCTAAGCAATGTCATTAAGCAATATGCATAATAATGCTACAATTATGACATTTGAATCACTGTTTTTGTTAAATCACGTAAATTATTGTAAACATTTTCATTTCTAAAGTCTGGACTTGCAAAAAGATGATGATCCCTGAGTTTGTTTCGGTTTTTCTTCTCAGAGGTAGTCAGTTAGGAAATTTCGGCTTCATCTAGTTTAAAAAAAATATGACGTGTACAGTGATTAGGGATCCTGCTTGCAAAATAAACCATTTCATTTCAGTAAAAAGATTTTTTTCTCGGTGGTAGGCCTTAATATCGGCTGCCAGCTTCTTTCCTATTCACTAAGTTTTTTACTAACTAGCGCGCTTTACCATCAACGATTGCATCACAGCTTACCATCAGGCAGGATTGCACTTAAGCACTAGTTTAAAATTATTAAAAAACACAACAAAATCTTTATATTAAAACAGTTGCTCCTAACGACTGTTTTAATATAAAGATATCTTATAATGTAAATGGTGTGGGTTTAACAAAATGACTATTTTTATAATCATAAACTAGTACTTAACCGTTATCCCGCCTTATGGTAACCAGTGATGCAATCGTTGATGGTAACACTACAACAGGGATGTTTCCTGGGTAAAAAAAAAATATTCTATTTAGTCCGTCATTCAGATTAGAGAAAAATATTATGTACGTATATTTTGTTTTATCGAATCAATAAAAAATACAAATAAAAAAGGCATCAAAGATCAAGAGTGTAAACTCGTGACGTCACTCGTTGCTGAAAAGTGTAGCAAGAAATGACGTCATACGAGTTTTCAACGCACTGTATCTTCTAGATTTTTTGTTTATATGAATAAAGAAAAAATACGTGTCTAGTTTTTTTTTTTGGAAATGACTGACGGACTAATTAGTTTTTTTAGGCAACTACTCTATTAGTCGCCCAAGTCGGGCTCCGATGAGCATCCATCTCATATGTCCGAATATTATGTCTTTATTTATAATCTGTGGTTGAGTTTTTTGTGATTTATGTCAGTTATTCAGTCTTGCATGGAAGCTATAACTGATGTGGGGAAATGTATATAGTAGAATATTATACAGGAGGCTAAAATAACCCAATATATACGAGGTGATAGCGAGGGAGTTATAAACCAAGTTATAATGCTTTTAACGGCTTGTATTGTCGTTATTAGCGACAAAGTATAATAATCCAATACAATACTGAATAATTTAAATAAGTTATCACCAATTAAAATAAAATATAGAAAAATTCTAAAGATTGCGCACATATGTGTTTTTTTAATTCTACTGCAGCCGCAACGCAATACACGAACGCATTCTGCCAAAGAGGTCGCTGGCTTTAGTTCTGTTTTCAAAAATAAAACATTTTTCTTGTTTATGAGCAGTATGAAAAGTCCGAGTCTTTATTTAAAATTATTCTGCATTTGAGTAAATACTTTAAAGTTTTTGCAGGATTTTTAGGTAACAGACAAAAAAAATACATAAAAACCTTTTTCGTCCATATACAATTATTTCCTCGCTCCAGTTGTCTCGCACAAAATCGTTCTTTTGTGCAAGAGGAATGAAGTCTTATAATTGACTAGAATCTGCCTAAGACTTCATGCGCCCGAATTTCCTGTTTTAACATAAATATCCTATAACCCATTAAGAAGGGTCGGGTTTAACAATATATCTAAACTTCTTGTGTTTGTAGTTTGTGGTCAGAGGCCTTCATTGTGTGTCAGTCAGTCGGACAGATGGATATTATTATTATAGGCTACAGTAGGCACGAAGAAGTAGAAGAATTTCAACACTAAAGGGGCAGTGGGCTGGGCACATTGCCCGTAGGACCGATGCCCATTGGGGCCGACGGGTTCTCGAGTGGAGGCCACGCACCGGAAGACGCAGCGTGGGTAGGCCCCCGACAAGGTGGACCGACGACCTGGTGAAGGTCGCGGGAAACCGCTGGATGCGGGAGGACCGGTCGTCGTGAAGAACCTTGGGGGAGGCCTATGTCCAGCAGTACACGTATTTCGGCTAAACTGATGATGATGGTGACAGTAGCTGTGGTTCTTTGACAGAGATACCGTGACCCCCAACTTAGACAAATCAAGGACCACGGGTGGGTTTTAGTCAAAAGTTTGACACGCCTTACGTCTGCGCGTACGAAGTCAATTTTTTTTTTAATAATTATAAACTAGTGCTTGACCGCAATCCCGCCTGATGATAAGCAGTGACGCAAGCGTTGATGGTAAAGCGCGCTAGTTTATTAAGCTTATTCACTAAAAAAACTCACTGAATAGGAAGGGAGACGGCAGTTGAGCGAGGTGATGCAATGTTAAACTCAACAACACGATCAACGATGCTGCGCCATAGGAAGATTGATCTGGAGATCCTCCACGACCAAACTCCCAACATAACTACATTTGGCGCATCATAACCGGCACACATCGCAACACAACTTGTCAGACACGTCCACCGTACGGCTTCACCAGACATCATGCTGGAACACGACAAATCGCTTGGCGGCAAGACTTTATCTAGTGGGTGGTAATTACCACCTCCATATCCTTCCAGGCATCTTTTTCTTTACCAATTGTACCTTATAATATAATATTATAGAATAGTCTATCAATACCAGTGTCAGGTTGGCTAACATTTTTGCTGAACTGGAAATTTTTTTAGTAACCCTTTTTTTGTTCTGGATGGGATGGATTCATCAAACGACCTCTCCCGTTCTGGAAGGAGAGTGTTCAGACTTTTATTGACTAAAATCCACCCGTGTTATTTGTCACGGTTTCATTTTTAACCAACCCACAACCCTGACTCAGGAGGCATAGATCCTCGTGGACCCCGTCACGATGTGCTGACATATTTTTGAGGCGCGCGTGAAACACAACGCGCCGTCGACCCGGGCCTGGTCCTTACCGGGAGCGCTGGGATTCCCGCACCCTCACGCGCTCCTCCTCCTTTGCCAGCATCAATGCTTCGAGAAGGAGATTTTGAGTAACCCTAAGGCACAGATTCCTTCACATGTGACTGTTCGTATACCCTTGGCTGATATTTTTTTTCCTAAATCTACTTATGTGGTACATTGTTTGACTGCTTAAACAGGACTATCACGGAACGGAATCATTTTTAACCTGCACAATACAATAATGTCCACTCTTTAGTCTAGAGCACAGGCGTAGAGTAGCCAGCCTTTCGGTGTTCTATAGGATACATTCTGGGGAGTGTGCGAGGGAATTGCACGATTTAATTCCCCCATCTCCGTTCCACCATCGGACGACCCGTCGTACGGCGAGTTTCCACCCTTATGTTGTTAACACCTCTGCGATCCGGACGAAGCGTTTCGCCTCCTTCTTTATACCGCGTACATCGAGGGACTGGAACAATCTGCCGGCGGCGGTGTTTCCGTCGGACTACAATTTGAGTGTCTTCAAGGTTAGAGTGAATAGGCTCTTAATAAACTAGTGCGATTTACCATCAACGATTGCGTCACTGCTTACCATCAGGCGGGATTGCGGTCAAGCGCTGGTTTATATTTTAATAAAAAAAAAAACCACCTATTTTAGCATAAGCACTAAATATTCACACATAATGTACATAATATTACATTCACTTCACCATAATTCACTACACCACATACACTTCCTAAACATAATCACCAAACACTCACTCTTACTCCATACAATCTTACTCTTCACCATCTTATTCTCATATTTTTAAAGTGTATAGTCTTAAAAGTCACTAGGTCAAAATTCATTGCATTATATATCATACCCTATAATTGGACACTGCCCCCTAAGATACAAGTGTAGCCTAGTTTAGGGGACAGGGATAATCCTATTGTACCTACCTATTTGTGATGCAGTACTAATCTACACGAAAAGTGAAAATGTATTTTTTGTCCCAATAAATATTATCATTATTAATATTTAACTCTCTCGCACTCACTATCTCTCAACTGACTAGTTTAAATTTATTGACCTAAGTTCTACGTGCCTCCCCAGCGTACCTACATCTGATTTCACACTTTTTTACGTTTTTATCTGATGTAGATAGGTCTCTCGGGTACTGGGTACATTTAGTCTGTGTTAAAGGAATATATATTTTTTCTTTATTTCTTTTAAAAGTACTCTTTACTCTTGAAAAATGAATTGTATGAGAGAGGTTAACTCAGGATTTATAGTTTAATAGCGGCCGCCAGCGACTTCGTTCGCGTGGAGTTGGTTATGCTCCGCTCCTATTGGTCGCAGTGTGATGTTATATAGCCTAAAGCCTTCCTGGATTAATTGGCTATCCAACGCGAAAGGATTTTTTCAAATCGGACCAGAAATTCCTGAGATTAGCTCGTTCAAACAAACAAACAAACAAACAAACAAACTTTTCAGCTTAATACTAATGTAGTAATCCAAACCTTCGTCATCATCATCATCCCAATCGCATCCGAAGCTTTTCAGCTTTGGAGCTTTCTAACTACTGATTTTGGCTAAACTTCGATATTTTCCGTGAAGCGACTGCCGTCTGACCTCCACAACCCGAAGGCGATATCTAAGCATTGCAGCTAGACCAATTGTTAGACTTTTGAGGGCTCCAACAACCCGTAACGACTGCCACTAGATATTCGTATGGCAACCGGGACCAATGGCTTAACGTGCTTTCCGAGGCACGACCAGACCAGTGCAAATATTCATATTCATGCATACAAATATTAGCACTGTGCGGGGATCGAACCCGCGCCTCCTTGCGCAACGGCCGCGTTCGCCGCTACGCCACGGAGGCTGTAACCCAAATCTTCATACCACAAAATAATGGGTAACCCATAACACATCTTGTGTTGTAATTCACAATATTAACAGCTTAGTAAAAACACACACGAAAACAACCCTTATGAACATCAGACATCCGGCTCCGACCCACTCATTTCGTGAGTGGAATACACGTTTGGGCCAAGATTTTCGGTATTACAACACTTTATCCTCCAAATTATAATGTTAACAACAAGCAGTTTATTTCGTTGTGACGTGTAATTCGTTAAACTCACGAAGGAATTTAATAAAAATAATTACATTTGTGTGCGTGACTTTTGTTTTCGTGTGTGCGTAGCCAGCTATTGGCATCTACTCCCTTGTTCATCAACCTAAAAACAAGTTAAATTTATGTTTTTTTTTTTTTTAATAATGATGTAAAAGCGCACTAGTTTAATAAGCCCATTGACTCAAAAAACTGAGTGAATAGGAGGAAGACGGCAGTTGAGCGCATTGATGCAATGTTTAACCCAGGGGGAGATTGATCTGGAGCCCCTCCACGACCAAACTCCCGACACAACAACATTTGGCGCATCGTACCCGGCACACATCGCAACATAACATCACAACTACTCAGACCCGTCCTCCGTGCCTTCACCAGACAACATGACGAATCGCGTGGCGGCAAGACCTTGTCTGGTGGGTGGTAACTTCTGCCGGCAGCCGATGTTATGGCCTACCACCGAGAAAAAGTTTAGTTTAAATTTGAATTTTATGTTTTTTTTTTTATATACGTTTTTTATAAAGAGTCTTTCAACAAGAACGGGTCAAAGTTAAAATTGAATAAAACATGATGTATGTGAGATATTAACGAAATTTATTTTTTTATTTGAAAGGCCTTTTTATGCCATTATGGATGGAGTATAAAATCGTTCAAATGTCCGTTGCGGCTTCGTATGGTGGCACGGCCCAATTTTAATGACTCTGCTGCATTGATTCTGCTGAATCTGAGCGATGGCCTGCGTTATGTTAGCTTTTAGAGCAACGCTCGAATGTGGTGACTGCTTCTATTTTTTAACCGACTTCAAAATTAGGAGCTTACTCAATTCGACTAACTAACTATGTCACTTCCTGTGTGTAACTTCGTCGTTTATGAACCGATTTTGACAATTCTTTTTTTGTTGAAGACACCGACTTCCGAAATTAGTTATTTTTGTTTTTTTTGTAGTGTTTTTTGGAAGTCGGTTATTTTTGTTTTATTCTTTTTGTAGAAAAAGTATTTTACATTTAGATTACATTGCTGTTTTTTTTTTCTTTTCTTCTTCATACTCATTGTTCTATCTTCTCTTTTTTTTTGTTGAAATGTGTAGTAGGAAAACATGATACCTGCTTGATTATTTGCATATTGCCACCAAGTGGAGCCTGGTGACATGTACTACAGGTTCTCGTAAAACCTACTTCAGGCACCAATGTGAATTTATGATATTTTTCAAAACTGTTAAATACTAAAAACCCTTGTGAGAAAAAATAAACGAAGTTATAATTATTATTACGAAACGGTGCTATATCATAACACTTGGACTAAAAAAATCCAGTCTTTCTACCAATTTGATCTTTCATCCTTCCGCATTAGTGGCACAATTTTGGGCTAGCAATCCCTTCTAGAAAAAACACGCAGCGTATTCAAACTAAGTTAAAGGAGGCCACACAGTCCGAGCCCCATTTATCCTTGAAAGGGCTTACCTTTATTCCGACGGCATAAATTATTTAATAGACATGCTGCCGTCAGATTACAAAATCGGGAATTTCGGGTATTTCCTAATCGAATTTAGGGCTTGTTTTATATTTTTGGAGTTTCATTTTACAACTTTTTTTTACGAGACCTGAATACAGTTTGTTCAGTGTAAGTAATTGAATCGATTCTAATCATTTACACACTAAGTTGTATTTTTTCCCAAATATATTGAGAAATTGTTGCAGTGTGGTTAACGAGTGTAGAACACCGTTGGCGGTAGATAACAGTGAGACAGCACCCCAAACCTCTCTCTTTTTTGCAATGCAATGGAATAAAAAACTTTAATTACTAACAGGAGTCCATAGGGTAAAAAAGAATTTAAAATTAAATTAACTTCAACAGCATTAGGTTACAGACACAAAAATATAATATAATTTACTATTCATGCACAACATCAGGGAATCCCATAGCAATTAGACCAATCGTTTAAATTACTAATGCCACAAAAAAATTCATTAAGTTACATCAAACGGGCTTTATATTTTTCTGAAGTATAATAAAAACTAGATTTCAATCCTATATATTAAAGAAAACTTTAATATGAAGAACCAGGCATTCAACTAACATTAATTTTAGTAGGTATTTCTCAATTCAAGTCGGTAACTTGATACAGCCTCATTGTGCCAGCTTCTTAATGAAATGTGGTAATGACAGAGAACGCGGAAGGCGTGTCAAGTTCTTAGTAATTTAGGTAAAGAGGAGCGAGTATTGTTAACGGCATGTATGTAGTTTCATTAATATGTGAGCAGGAGCCGGTTTTATGCAACACGCATTTGTATTTCTACATAAGTAAATAGAAGAGTATGTTTAAAGAAACGAGATATTTCTTTCGTTTTTTAGCCTATACTTAAAGTATCTCACTGTTGGACAAAGATCTTCCCTTTTTCCGTCCAAACCTCTGCATCATTTGCGATATTTGGACTTGTTAACCTTGAGTAACTTAGATAACCACAGCACTATGATTTACCCTGACAGAGATGTCTTCTCTCAATTTTTATCAAGACATGTTTTTTTTATATACATAAATTATAAACTAGCGCTTGACGGCTTGGCCGCAATTCCGCCTGATGGTAAGCAGTGATGCAAGCGTTGAAGGTAAAGCGCGCTAGTTTATTAAAAGCCTGTTCACTCTAGCCCTGAAGACACTTACATTGTAGTTGTAGTAGGCAAGTGAAGAAGTGGAAACTCGCCGTACTACGGGTCGTCTGATGATGGAACGGAGATGGGGGAATTAAATCATGCAATTCCCTCGCACACTCTCCAAAATGCATATAACATACTGTATATTTGGAATAGTTATTTGAAGTATGGCTAAATAGATAATGGTAATGATGATATATTAGAAAAAGTGTTTTCTGCATTTTTAAAGCATATTAGCCCAAAATAGTAATAAATAGGTAACAAAATAAACACACTAATAAAAAGTCCTGTATTTTCAAGGGAGTTTTAGGGATTCTAGTTCACAAAAATAGAGCATGTATTTTAAGTCTGAAAATAAATAGAGAAGTATGGTTATCAGAATAAAGTTTTTGAAGTAACATGATCATAAAAACCACACTTTTCAAGTCTCAAAGACACAAAGTCATTTAATAAGTACCGGTTTTTTTTAACCAACTTCAAAAAAGGAGGTTATAAATTCAACCCGTATGTATGTACGCCAAATTTCAAGTGTATGTATGTATTGCTGGATTAAATTTTATATTGATACTTGGCCGTATATTAAGTGAGTGTTTGCCTGTCTAATTATGTGTTGTAACGTTAGGTGGCGACACTGATTTCTCTGACTACTTCTGTCACAGCGGTCGGTTTACTTACTGTATATGTGATTTACTGAATAAATAAAATTATTCAGTTAAAGAGAATTCTTGTTTGTAATCCTAATCTCAATAGGTTATGGGCCCAGGACCCACGTAAATGAATCGTTGGTTATAAACAAATAGCAGAGAAAACAGTAAAGTATTTTGTTTGGTAGTACAGGCGCGTGCTGTCTGTAGCTTACAAAGTAGAGTTCGGAAAGGCAATGAGTCTAGAAAAATTTGACGGGACGAATTTTAAACAGTGGAAATTTCCCTTCGCGCAAAAGGGTTAGATATTAACACTCCAAAACCAGAAGCAAATACGAGTCAATGGAACAAAGATGATGGAATGGCTATGTATATTATAACATCGACTGTACATTTCAATCAAATATCACTCATGGAAAATTGTGAACCAATGCTTGAGGTGATGACCAAACTTGAGTCCAATTATGAACATAAATCAAAGATGACCAAAATGATGATGGTGTTTCGAGATTTCTGTTGTTTAGATCGCCACCGACTTCTAGAGCCATGACAAAAGTACTTAAAATTATTTTTTCTTCTTAAGTGTTTTTGAAGTGAAACTTCTTTACGCAGGCTTGACTTGGGGAGTAAGGTGGCGAACGCGTGACGTAAGCGTTACGAAAAGTGATCGGGCAAGGCGAACGGAAGTTAAGTGGGGGATATAAGCACAGAGGCGCCCGTGGCGCGAGCTTGGTACTACAAGGTCTACAACGAGTTTTTTTTTTTTTTTCAATAAAAATAGAAGATCTATGCAAAAATATTAATTTACCAATGAAAACATGAAATAAATTTAAATATTTATAGAAAATTAATATATGTATATATTTATACATGTATATATTGTACACGCATATATATATATATACATACAGATGGAGCGAAAAAGTTTCACTTCAGTCGTGTGGTCATAAGCATACTCTTTTTTTTTTTGTATTCGGTTTCTATTTTTCTGTATAAAGTTTTTTTTTATATTTTTAGATAATCGTTATCGTCTTTTTTGACTTCAAACTCGAACTGAAACATTTACTTTAATTTAACCACTTACAAGAACTTTCGAACTGTTAAATACTACCGTAACTATAAATATAATAAGAACATGTCACCATTCTCCCACCCTCATTCCAATTATTTGTGGTCGGCGTAACGTGTTTTATACCGCGTACATCGAAAGACCAGCACAATTTGCCGGCAGCGATCTTTCCGTCTGACTACAATTTGAGTGTCTTCAAGGCTATAGTGAATAGGCTCTTAATAAACAAAACCCTTAATCAGGGTTGTGGGTTGGTTGAAAAAGAAACCGTTGCCCTGGCGCACAGGCAAGTGAAGGAAGACGGGTGGGTTTTAGTCAGTAAAAGTCTGACACGCCCTCCCGCTCCGCCCAAAGCGGGAGAGTTCATTTGATTATTTCCCATCCACACCAAAAAAGAGAAAGAAAAAATCTTGAGTAAATAGGCTCTTAACAAATTAGCGCGCTTTATCAACGATTGTTTTACGACCACTTCTTAGGTTCCACCATCAGGCAGGATCGCGATGAAGCCCTAGTTTACTTGGTTTAAAAAAACAGGTTTTTTTTTTCAAGTCACAACCTTACTAACCAAATCATCATTATCTTGGTCCATCTATCGTTTCTATGGTCTTCTTCTACTTTCCCAGCCATCAACGTTCACACCCAAACCTTTCCTCGCAACTTTTTTTTCATTCCTTCCACATGGTCATACCATGACTACCTATAACCACGCAACATTTCATTTACTGTATATACTTAATTCTTATTCTTTCGTGTAACAAGACCCATCCCTCTTCTTAGCATCCTCAGCTGCAAGCTCTGATTAATAAAAAGCAGTAGGTCTAATTATGGTTTTCTACATATTTGCCTTAAGTTTAAGGAGAATGCGGGAATCGTTTTATAGGAACATAACTATCACTAATAAAATACTGACACACTAATTAGACGCTTTGCTTAATTATAAACGGCAAAGACAAATTGTGTACCATGTTTAATATATTTTGTCTGATAAAAAAAATATTATATTACGCTGAATCACACAATTTTGTCTCCACATTCAAGTTTTACAAGTATCATCAACATGACATCACACTTCATACTTTTTCTCACAAATCAAAACAGCTTTTACAGTTTTTACTCTAAATAGCAAAAACCTTAATCCACATGCTTCAAACTCAGCCTTAATCAAAGATTAATAACCTCTGCGTTTAACACACAGTTGATTAATTAATCACTCTCCCAACTTCGGAACTGGAAAGTTTTCGAAATCACTTAAAAACATAATCTAACTGCTACGTACGCGTGGGCGGGTTTCTAAATAGTTGGAACTTGTGGTATATCCCAACTGTTGGAAAACCTTGGTACCTGGTGTGCCAGAGCATTTATAGAGGCGTGTATGAACATTTAACTGGTCAAAATTAATTCTATGAGCTGGGCGTCAATTGTGGAGAATTCATAAAGTTTGGGACGACATGAGTGTGTTTGTAATGAAAGTTTGGGACAGCTGTGAGAGCTCATGACCGAATTATAGTTCGAATAATCGTTTTGTGAATTAACATCGCTTTTCGTCTGTGTTGTGAATGTGACACATTTTCTTCCATGTATTTTGGTACTGCATTTCTCAGTAAACGAGTTGTAAACATCAAAGAGGCAGATCTTTGTAAAATATTGGTATGAAGCTGCATTTCATCATCGTCATTATCATCAACCTTTTTATCGTCCCATACTTAGAAGGATTGAGCGCAATCACCACACTTGCTCAATGCGGGTTGGCGATTTCAGACTTAAAGTCCAGGTTTCCTCAAGATGTTTTCCTTCACCTTTTAATCAGTCATTGGTGTCCAAGATATACTTAAAAAGTACATAGAACTTAGAAAAGATACATTGGTACTTGCTTGACCTGGAATCGAACCCGCACACTCATACTAGAGAGGCTGGTATTTTGACCACTAGGCCACCACGACTGCTGTATTTGTTAATTGAAATCTGACCCCAACAGAGTGAGGATCCAGCTTATCACAGTCCACGGCTGGGCATAGGCCTCTCCCAGGCTCTCCTTCTTATTCCACATCTAGTCTGTCTAAGCTGCCTTCTTTATTTCGTCTGTCTATTCAGCTGGGGGCTGCCCCGCATTACGCCTTCCCCTACTGCTCCGGCGTGATATTCAAAACGGTCCAAGCAAAATATTCTGATTTTTAACGTAATTGAAAGTTGTTTCCAAACAAATATTTGTTTATAATCTGGAGAGTGTGTCTAATTATTCGGATTAGTACTAATCCAAAAATTAATTTACAGGCAATTTTTTTTAGCCCAATGAGCGCTTGACTGTTTTTTAGGGTTCCAGGTTCACGTCTCTTGACCCTTAAGCCATGTATTCACTAGTAAACATTTGTTCATAAACTGTTCTTAAACAATGTATCATAATGTTTCATCATCTCTGAAAACAGTTTATAAACAGTTCATAAACATAGGTGATGAAACATTGCTTATGACACATGTTACTGTGCTTCCCACTACGAGTGGAGAGCAAGACGAAACATCCAGTTTATAAACAAAAGTCAATTGGTGTAGACGAGTTTTGCGCGAGATTATAAACATGGAGGTAGTGTGGTCCAACAAACAAATTTCGATGCTCATAGAGCTTTATCACCAACTTAGTATTCTTTGGGACGCCTCAAATAAAGATAAATTAAAAAAGAATAGAGACGAGAGACTACAGGCTTTAGTTTTATCATCCGTCTGTCCTCAGTTTACGTTCCAAATGGTTAGTGCTAGAAAGACGAAACATTGCATAGGTATATTGTTATTTTCTTTTATTTTTTTTTATATTTATGAACTAGTGCTTGGCCGCAATCCTGCCTGATGGTAAGCAGTAATGCAATCGTTGGTCGCAAAGTGCGCTAGTTTTTTAAAAGCCTATTCACTCAAAAAAAAAATGAGTGATTAGTAAGGAAGACAGCAGTGGAGCGAGGTGATGCAATGTTAAATCCAATAACACGACCAACGATGCTGCACCAGAGGGAGATTGATCTGGAGACCCTCCACGTCTAAACTCTGTACACAACAACATTTGGCGCATTGTGCCCGGCACACATCGCAACACAATTACTCAGACCCGTCCTCCGTACGGCTTCACTAGACAACATGCCGGAAGAGAACGAATCGCTTGGCGGCAAGACTTTGGTAAATGGTAATTTTTGTCGGCAGCAGATATTATGGCCTACCACTGAGTAAACGTTTCTTTCAACAAATTTTTTGTTTACAGTAGACGTTCAAAACTCCAGTGGCATGCTAAGGACTACATTTCGTATGCATTTGCGTGTATGAGTGATGTCTCAACATTCCACAGATAACACAAACCAATGAACGTCGCATTAGGAACGCGAAATAGTATTAATTACTATTGAATTTAGAGGCGACCTGTTCTTACCATTGACATTTCGTTGCATTACTTCATTACTTCGCCGGTTATATCAAACCAAGTGAATGCTTCAGGCTTCCATACCAAATCTATAAACACAAATACTGTTTAGTGTTTGTTGTTATAGTGGCAACAGAAATATAAATTCTGTGAAAGTATCAATTCACTAGGTGTCATTATCGTCATCATTTATATTAAATTCTTTGTTGTACACCAATCAAACATCGAACAAAAAACATTCAGCACAAAAAACATACAATGGGCAAGCATCATTTCAGCCGACGATGTCGGTGATGTGATGTGAAGTTAATTGTCAATTGTACCTATTAATATATTAATTGGAAAGACAGTTTACTCACTTAACCTTTTTTTTTTTGTTTTGATGGGAAATCATCAATTGAACTCTCCCGCACAACAACATTTGGGACATCATAACTGGCACACATCGCAACACAACTGCTCAGACCCGTCCTCCGTATGGCTCTAGCCTACAGAACATTTCTGCGCTACCCCTACGAGGGATTTTTCGCCAAAACTCTCCATAATTAATAACATGCTAAATTCATAGTTACATCAATGTGGGCTGCTGGCTGGTGTGCTTCCCTATCTCCGCTGCATAGTAGAGTTTAATCGTCATCTATCGAAGACATGACGGTGTCGGTCAGCACCAAATATCGTGCTGTTAGACGGGAAAACGTCGGAGAGGTTTTAAAAAAAAACGTTTTCAATTAAAACACTATATTTAGCACTCAGATACAGACAGGATGAACTGATACGTCTAAGAGATGTGCTCGCGATAGAGATTGAACGCAGACTGCCTAATTGATGGACTAGGGTTGTACTTGTGACGAAAGTGCTGATTAAGCACTTTTGTGACGTAGAGAGCTTTATTGCTAATCTTTCAGTATTTTGGGTTATTTATGCATTTTAGGGTGCATTTGGCAATCGTAACAGCCCCCCGATTTAGAGTGAACTACACGTTTTAAGGTGAAGTTTACGGGAAGATTAGAATATATTAGGATTACCCAATTCGAAGAGCGGGAGCTGGTATAATTTGGGGAATATTAATTTCTTCGTCAATTGGTCTAGGATCGCTATTATTTCTATTAAAACGATATAGTTTCCTAAACGTATCAGTTTTACAGATTTTGTACAGAAGATACAGAGTTATTAAAATTAAAGTTACAATAGTTATAGCGGAATAGTAATTACCATATTGGACAATATGAGGTTTTTCTGGTTTTACAATGAGTTTGTCTAAGTTTTTTAACATTTCAGGATTATAAGCGACAGAGTCTAAGTTTACATTTTTCAAGGTAATAGAAGGTAAACTAGGTATAATATTATTAAAACTTAATCTATTACAGCATGAGTCATTAATTATGTTTAAATTTGTCTTAACAGGTTTTATTAGGACATTAACATTGTCTCGAGAAACTAATTGTGTATCTTTACAATATGCTATACAACCCTTGGGTAAGTATAATATGCCACTACCACTTATATCTAATTCAGTTAATTGATTCACATTACATTCAATACTTAATTTAGATTTTTCCGACATTACATATAACCATTTGTTATTTAAAAGAGGCTGCCAGATACTAACTTGACCATGAAAAAATTTTGTTTTACATATTTCTGGAATCGAGGTTAGTACTTTACTAATTATTTCTGTTTCACAGCAAGGAGTTGCGGCGACAGAATAGGATATACTCGTGTCACAGAGATAGTGATCACTGTTTATAATTTTACAATTTCTTAATTCGTCAAGTTTACAATATATTGATTTGTCTTTAGTTATTCCAATGTATTTAGAGGATGGGATGATAGTTGAATAAGATACAGGGTTGTCAACCTCGTAAGGCACTGGACAAGGTAAGTTATGATACAATGAGAAATGTTGAGGTTTAATCAAAGGTATTTCAAGGACAAACACTATTTGGTCCTTGCTATAGTAACTAGATACAGTAGATATATTTAGAATAATATGTACATTTTCTAGACTTAGGAGAACAGGTAACTGTCTAGAGTTCGAGATGAATCTGTAGTTATTCACTAATTGAGTATAAAGTTCTATTGGTGAAAGAATAGATGGATGTAGAATGTTTGATCTACCAAACATAACTGAGTTCACTATATCCTCGACCTTGAATGATAAAGCTAGAAGGCTATTTTCTATCATAGATGTTAATTCTAAAATACGGGATCGTATTCCTAATTCTTTAGAAATATAAGTTAAGTTTTTAATGTCTTCGTATAAAGCGTCGATGGCGACGTTTAATTCATGCTCATTGGATTCTATAGTTTTTATTGTGTTGTTATAAGATTTAAGGGTAGAAGTAGTAACGAGAATATTTTCTCTAAGCATTGATGCTATTTTGCTGGTATCAGCTTGAATTTCCTGAATGGCGTTATTATAGCGGATGGCATCTTCTTCATCCATAGTTCCAAATAGTTTTTTGGACAAGGTTCCAATAACACCTAGAAGTGCGGATCTTTTTACTTGATGAGACATGAGATAAGAGATTGCCTCGTTATCGCGTTTAATGTCTTGGAAACGAGTTACTAGAGGTAGGAAAAGATTATTGCATTCTACATAATCAAGAGCTTTGCTTTTTCCGCATAATGATTTTGAATTATCAAGTATATGATGTAAATTAGTAATATGTGGGTCAATAAATGAGATTTCTAAAGGGATTACTACACTAAGATAACTATCGACTAAACTTAGAGATCCTATGGGATCGAAGTAAATCCCAGAACTATTCGTCAGGGGTTTGACGAATTCTTGACCCGTTGAGGGATTACTGCAAGGAAATAGAACTAGTATTAGTGTAATATTATTAATTACTATGCTTATACTACTATTTAAAATAAAGATTTATGTATAAGACCTAGGAGCTAGTTTTACCTCATCGTAATGATGGGTGACATGTCGTCTATTAATTAATAGGGTTAAAGTGTTGCGGCCATTAATTTTAACCACTTTATATGGACCTTTCCATAGGGGTGATAAGGCTTTTCGCAATCTTACGTGATTCTTTAGGTATACGTAATCCCCTACTTTGTATTGTACGGGACGAGAGTGGTTATCATAATATTCCTTCGACTTTTCTTTTGATTTTTGAATATTTTGAAGGGCTTTTTCCCTTGAGAGTTTTAATCGATGGTGTAGGAATTTAATGTATTCGGGATAAGTCGTTTGGGAATGTAATTCGTAAACAGAATCAGGGATGAAGGCTTTATGGCCAAAGAGTAGTTCGTATGGAGTAAAATTTGTAGAAGCATGGACTGACGTATTATAGGCAAGCATTGCGGTATATACGTATCTATGCCAGTCTGTATGATTTTCATTGACATAAGACTTAAGATATTCTTTGAGTGTAGAATGGCTGCGCTCAAGCGCACCTTGAGTTTGGGGATGATAAGGGGATGACCAGATTTGCTTGATCTTTAAGAATTCGCAGGTTTTCTTGAACATATCTGCAGTAAAATTGGTTCCTTGATCTGTAAGGATCATTTTTGGAATCCCAAATAAGGAAATGAAATGGACGAGGCACTCGCATGTGTCCTCTGAAGTAGCATTTGCAATGGGATATGCAAAGGAAAATTTAGTAAGGTCATCTTGCATAGTTAAGATGAACTTAAGTCTTGTTAGGCCCGCCTCCGGAAGTGGGCCTACGAGATCCATACTAAGCCGCTCAAAGGGTTTCGTGGAAGTAGTAGTTATCTGCATAGGTGAGCGGTTAGTTTGCCTTAGGGCTTTATTCGATTGACATTGCGAACAATTTTTTATATATAATTCGATGTCTGATCGCATGTTTTTCCAATGATATCTTTCTTTTATTCTATTTAGCATACGCGCCGTACCTAGATGTCCAGCGATAGGGATATCGTGATTTTCCTTAAGGATTTTCTTTATTTCAGATGGAGTCGGAAATATTAGTGAATTATGATAGATGTCGATAGACACATTCGAGTTATTGAAGATATAGGAAAACATATTATATATTTTTAGCCAGTCATGTTTATCGAAAGGATTACGGAAATTAGTAATAGCTAAATTTATGATTTCCTCCCTTGATGTTGAGAGTATTTGATGTTTTAGGTTTATTAGACTTTTATAGATGTCTTCGTAAGAGCAACTATCGAAATGGTAGACTTTTGTAAATAGGAAATAGAAGGTTTTAGATTTGTGTTCAAAGGGTAGGCATGTAAACAACGTCCTTTCTTTACCTAGGAGATCTGAGGAATTTTCAATTTCACCTAAAATTTCCTCTATATAAGGGTTAGCGGTATCAAGGTCAATAGAAGTAGGTAGAACTATATGTTTACAATTACTTTTGAAAATATTTTCATTATGTTCTATAATTTTGGTATTACTATTAAACTGTTTTCCGGACATTGTTTTCAGGAATTTGGAATAGTTTTCGTCGGAACTAGAAGTTAGTGATGTATGCTCCTCAGCATTATCATCAACCGTAGGATTTGGAAGGTTTGGATTTTCAGGTAAGTCATCTCTATTTTCAGGACCAAGAAAGTCTGTGAAGGAATCGTCATTGTCTAACAAGTCTACCGACGGGACTTCGTCAGAATCCAGAGGTATAGAAGGTAGTTGTATATCGAGATCTTCTAGAGTTATAGGACTAAAATTAGGCGATTGATTTTCGTCATTTCGCCTGGACGTAGAAGGGATAGAATTATCATCGTTATTTTGAACAGGATTTACGGGGAATCGAGACAACGCATCAGCGTTGCTATTGATTTTACCTTTTTTGTACTCGATCTTGTAATCGAACTCCTCTAGTTTTAAGCGCCATCTAACTAGTCGGGATCCCGGATCTTTGCAGTTGAATAACCATTTTAATGGTCTATGATCTGTTACTATAGTGAATTTATGTCCATATAGATATGGTCTAAACATTTTGGTACCAAATACTATGGCTAGACACTCCTTTTCTGTGGTGGAGTAATTGGTTTCTGCTTTATTCAACGTTCTTGATGAGTACGCGATTGGGCGATCCTTTCCAATTTCGCCCTGGGATAGAATGGCTGATATTGCATAATTTGATGCATCGCAGGTAAGCACAAAGGGCTCAGAAAAATCAGGATATATAAGTATAGGAGCGGAAATTAGTTTTCCTTTTAGTTCTTCGAAAGCTATTTGTTGCTCATTCAACCAAGAGAAAGGGACATCCTTTTTTAGTAATGTAGTGAGAGGTTTAGCGGATTTAGAAAAATCAGGGATGAAACGGCGGTAATAAGATACTAGACCTAGGAATGATTTAACGTCCTTGGGACATTTAGGCATTGGAAATTGAGACACGGCCTTGACCTTTTCAGGATTAGGGCTTACTCCCTTGTCACTTATGATGTGACCAAGGTAACCGACTTCTTTGCGAAAGAATTCGCACTTGTCGGGTTGTAGTTTAAGGTTATATTTGCGTAGTCTATCGAAAACTTTTAACAATTTATCGCAATGTGATGAGAGATCGTGTGAATATATTACTACGTCATCAAGATAGACATAGCAATGAATGCCTTGAAGTCCGGCGAGAGCGGTATTCATAAGCCGTTGAAAAGTAGCGGGTGCATTCTTTAGTCCAAACGGCATGCGTTTGAATTCAAAATGCCCTTGAGGAACAGTGAACGCGGTTTTAGGAATGTCGTTGCTAGAAACACATATTTGGTGAAAACCTGAGCATAAATCGAGGGTGGAAAAGTATTTACTTTGCCCTAATTGGTCTAGTATTTCATTGATTTGAGGGATAGGATAACTTTCGCCGATTGTGATGTCATTGAGTTTCCTGTAGTCAATGACAATGCGCCATTTTTTCTGGCCAGAGGAATCTATTTTCTTAGGGACGACCCAAACTGGAAATGACCAAGGGGAAACAGAGGGTTGAATGATGTCCTGGGACAACATTTTAGAGATTTGCGTTTCAACTTCCTTTTTGTGAACCTCTGGAAATCTGTACGATTTGACATTGATAGGTTCTGAGGGGGACGTATTTATTTCGTGTTTTAAGAGATCGGTGGTTGACAATTTATCGTCAGGTAAATGGAAAATGTCAGAGTATTGAGAACAGATATCGAATAAGCACGACTTTTCTTCGTCGTTGAGATGATTAGCCCGTAACATGTTTAGGACTTCTTCTTTTCTGATTGTCGAAGATTTAGGAGAACCAGAGTTTGGTTGGATTTGGAAAGAGTTCACCTCGAGGGGTTGTATTTCTAATTTTAGATCAGAGTTGATTGTGACTTGTTTTTCAGAGGTGTTGACAACCGATATATTTATTCGGTTATTATCCTTAACTGTAACGATGCAGTTTGCTATTAACAAGGATTCGGATATATGTTGATCAAGGATAAGTCCTTGTCGATGCTCAGAATTATTAACAGTACATTCTATAATAGTTTCAGTACGGGGTGCGATTTTATATACGGGTTGGCAGTATTCTAATTTTGTTATGATATTACTAATTTGTAATGTGTCGGTATTATAGTCAATAATTCCGTCTAAATCATTCAGGAGGTCAGTTCCAATTATGCCGTCATAATTTAAATCGATGTTTTCAACTACGTGGAAACGATATGCAATGTCAGAATTTGGAAATAATTGCAATTGGAAATGACCTAAGGTGGGTATGGTTTCGTTGGTGTTGTGAATACCTTTCAATTGAATGATTTGATTTTGAAGCACGGGCATTGATTTTATTGAATTTCTTTTTATCAAGCTCACAGCGGATCCGGTATCGACTAAGAAATTTAAACTACGGTTATTTAACGGAATTTTGAGGGTAACATGAGGTACGTATCTTTTCGTAGAATTAGAAGTAATTTCATAAATAATACTTTTTTGTATTTCAGGAGTTGTACAACCCGCAATTGGATTCAGAGTAGACTCAGTAAATTTAGAAGAATTTGGTACTTCAGATACAGAAGATTTAGAGGATTTGGAATAGGCTGACTCCTTCGGTACAGCGGATACAGAGGATTTAGAATAGGCTGACTCCTTGAGTACAGCGGATACAGAGGATTTAGAATAAGCTGACTGTTTAGGTGCAGCGGATACAGAGGATTTAGAACAAGCTGACTTCTTGGGTTCAGCGGATACAGAGGATTTAGAATATGCTGACTGTTTAGGTGCAGCGGATACAGAGGATTTAGAACAAGCTGACTTCTTGGGTACAGCGGATACAGAGGATTTAGAATAAGCTGACTGTTTAGGTGCAGCGGATACAGAGGATTTAGAATAAGCTGACTTCTTGGGTTCAGCGGATACAGAGGATTTAGAATAAGCTGACTGTTTAGGTGCAGCGGATACAGAGGATTTAGAACAAGCTGACTTCTTGGGTTCAGCGGATACAGAGGATTTGGAAAGGGTGTCTTTTGAGCGCGAAGGCGGATATAGAATTTGAGGGCTGGGCCCCACGTGACACCGTCGTGAGCCCACTACTCGTTTAAATGATTTTCGTCGGTTACAGAACCTTGAGGTTCGTTGTCGTAATCGATACGGTTGACATGGTTTTGTGTATTACTTTGTCGTGGAGTAGAATCGTCATTTTGATTAAATTTGTATTTTTTATTATTATATTGGCGTTTTTTGCAATTTTCAATGGTGTGACCCTCAAACTTACAATATCGGCATATAGGTGGAGAAGACTGGGGTTTACCTAAGTTATGAGTTGTATTGGGTTTAGATCGATTTTGAGTAGTATTAAGTTTTTGCGGAGGACGATTTAAATTCCTTCTCTTTGATAGTAGGGCCTGTATTTTCTCCTCCGAGATAGCAAGGTTAATGGCTTCATTCAAGGTGGAAGGATTTTTCATGCGAATTAAATTACAAATTTTGGGTGAAAGCCCCATTAAAAATGAGTGGAGAGCTAGATCCTCCATAGCCGATATTTTACCGACTAATTCGGTTCTCTTTTTATTGGAAAATGTAATTTCAGTAATTAATTTGGCTAGGCAAGACTCAATTTTGAGAGAATATTGACTTACAGATTCATCTGGCTGCTGTTGGAGTTCCTGTAATTCGGATAATAGATGTGCGTAATGTTTTGTTTCCCCAAATTGGGATTGTAAAAAAGACTTTACCTGTTCCCAGTCGTTAAAATCCTTTATGGATGCTGCTGACTCGGCTTTTCCTTCGAGTCGGCTTAGAATATAATTTAGTAAAATAGGTTTTTGAGTTGCTGAAGCAAGTTTGTTTGCATTCTCGCAGTTATTGAGAAACGATTGAAGTTTCTCTCGAGACCCGTCAAAGGGTTTAATAAACATAAAAAGAATATTTGTTTCCATTTTTTCTGACAGAGTAACGAGCTCTGTCCTTGATTCAGGTTTTTCGGTTGGCATATAGGCCAGAATATAAAACGAAATAAAGCTAATAAAATAGAACACAAAATAATAAAGTAACGGTTACAATGTATGCTAAGAATGTTAGCGGGCGTCGTCGAGTCGAGCTGATAAGCGCTCCGTTTCGTAGAAGCTCGGATGTTTAGACTACGAATATTATCAGTAAGTCTCACTGTAACTTTGCACTGGATTATATTTTATTTATGATTTTGAACACACGGCACTGCACTGGATTTCGAGTTATTATATTGATTTCACTTACAGGATAGCAGCTGCGGTGACGAGAAGAGACAGGAACATGATCACCTGATCTCAGGGATGGTGTAAGTACTCGAATGATTTTCAGGAACACTGGAACTGGATTTGCACTCTGAACTCGCGGTATTTCACAGAAAGTACACACACGGGTAAGAGTTGAATTTAGTAGGATTTAGAATTAGTAGATAAGATGTGGATATAGAATGAGTCTGGTTCGGCACTTATGATTTGCACACTGAATGTCTGAGGCGTTTTCCAGAATTTTTTAAAATCCTTTTGCGCTGCCACCAATTGTTAGACGGGAAAACGTCGGAGAGGTTTTAAAAAAAAACGTTTTCAATTAAAACACTATATTTAGCACTCAGATACAGACAGGATGAACTGATACGTCTAAGAGATGTGCTCGCGATAGAGATTGAACGCAGACTGCCTAATTGATGGACTAGGGTTGTACTTGTGACGAAAGTGCTGATTAAGCACTTTTGTGACGTAGAGAGCTTTATTGCTAATCTTTCAGTATTTTGGGTTATTTATGCATTTTAGGGTGCATTTGGCAATCGTAACAGTGCGGTGTTCCGCAGGGATCTTGGGACCGCTCCTTTGGAACATCGGCTACGACTGGGTGTTGAGAGGCGAGCTCCGGTGGGCCCCGTCGGGCGCCGACTTTACGTGTTATGCGGACGACATGCTTGTCACTCACCAGGAGCAGTTCGCACAGGGAAGCGACGTTGGTAGCCACGGCTGCGGTGTCACAGGTGGTGAACAGCATCCGGCGCCTGGGCCTGGAGATGGCCCTTGATAAGTCGGAGGCCATGGTATTTCATGGCCTCCGACTTGGACAGGATCACATATCGTGGTTAGCGGAGCCCGGATAGCTGTCGAGTTCACCATGAAATATCTGGGATTGTTGCTCGACAGCCGTTGGGAATTCCGGCCTCACTTCCGGCGGCTGGCGCCCAAGCTGATGGGTGCAGCGGGCGCGCTACCAACGTTCCTTCACAACATGGGAGGCCGGAGCGCCGCCTTTAGGCGGTTGTACGTGGGAATCGTGAGGTCCATGGCTCCGTATGGAGCCCCTGTGTGGGAGATGGACCTGACGGCCGGAACTCTCGCCATTCTGCGCAAACCGCAGAGGGCGGTGGCTGTCAGGGTCGTCCGCGGGTATCTTACGATATCCTACGAGGTGGCTTGCGTCCTAGCCGGATCCCTACACTGAGACCTAGGGGCGAAAGCACTCGCTCACTGTACCGTTGGCGCGAGGAAGAGCGGGCACGGGACTCCAGTTGGGTGCAGCGGCAGATCAGGCTGCGCCGAGAGGAACTCCGTCAGGTCCTGGTGATGGACTGGCGGCAAAGGCTTCTGCGCCCTTTCACCAACCTCGCTACTGTCGAGGTGTTCCGGCCGGTACTCAACCACTTGCTCAGGAGAAGACACGGCTTCAGGGTGACGCAGGTAGGTACTGTAGGTACAGGTGGGTGCTTTTTAGTCAGTAGGAGTCTGACAGACCCCGTCGCCCACCCCAGGGCGGCGGACATGCATGAGCATTTTGCATCCCGAAACAAAAAAAAAATGTGATGCAATGTTAAACCCCACAGCACGACCAAAGGTGTTGCGCCAGAGGGAGAT
This sequence comes from Sesamia inferens, assembly GCA_037179545.1. Classification (NCBI taxonomy): domain Eukaryota; kingdom Metazoa; phylum Arthropoda; class Insecta; order Lepidoptera; family Noctuidae; genus Sesamia; species Sesamia inferens. The sequence continues at coordinate 3,941,808 of CM073935.1, read as the reverse complement.
TGATCTGGAGACCCTCCACGACTAAACTCCCGACACAACAACATTTGGCGCAACGTACCCGGCACACATTGCAACAGGACTGCTCAGACCCGTCCTCCGTACGGCTTCACCAAATATCATGCCGGAACACGACGAATCGCTTGGCGGCAAGACTATGTCAGGTGGGTTGTAACTTCTGCCGACAGCCGATTTCTAAGTAAATTAGGTCTTCCTAACAATTATAGGTATAATTCAACTATGATATAAAACGGAAAAGAACTCATCATATATTCGTTAAACATATATTTAGCAGCTAGTAAATAATATAGCAAAACAGTTGAATATTTTACTAGAAACAAAAAAGTTTTTTTCTAATTTGTGATAAAACTTCATGAAAACAGCCTGTAACATTGAAATCTTAGGTCTTATTTCTAAGAAATTATTAGTATCTACTCAACTAGGAGTACTTAATTAATATTGGCTTCTCGAAGTATATATATATATATATATAGTTTTACTTTTGAAGATAAGTTATTGTTCATTGGGCCTGTATTAGGTACGATAATAATCGTCGGAAATTATGGGTCGGGCAAAGGTAATGTGGATTGGTTGCCATTAGTTTTGATAAGAAATAAATTGGGCTCTGTTTTTGCGGAAAGTTTTCTAGAGGCATCTACAAACAAACGAATGCGAACATCACGTCATACTGACGTCACACGAATTCTACATCCCGCAAGCAGAGTTTACCGTGCAACTAGCATACATATAATAACTAGCATTTAACTTCCTAAGATCAACCGCTGGGGCTAGTACCCGCCATACTCAACACCTGTCAGGCCAGAGGATCCTCCCTTTTCTATGGAGAATGAGGCTGTTCCTCATACCTCCAAACTGGTGACTCCGAACATGAACGCCAGTACAGCTATCGTGCAAAAAATGTCAGCGTGACGTCATCATCTTGGCACCAGAAAACAGCCACAGCGCATACCTGGTCATGACCCTCAGCCTCATTAGCAACCTCACACTGCGCACTTTCACTTTCGGCCGGTCAACAAGAAGAGTCTTCTCTCCTGGTCCACGTAGCAGTCAACCTCAACCCGGCGCTGCACGATATCCAAAGCACTGGAGTACAACTCAGCGCCATCACCCCAACTCACTGGCGATGTCTCCGTAAACAGTTCCGACCCACCTTGAACTATACGCCAACCGGTTCCGACTCACTGGAACCTCAGCTGGCCTGGCAAGCATCGCAAGATACAAGACAGCCCACTATCAACCTCTGGTCTCCGGAGGGGAATGATGTAGCGGTACTTACAAACGCCACAAACAAATAACGCGCAGAGTTTACCGTGCAATTAGCAAGTGCCCGTCAGACACAACACCCGTCTGGTCGGAGGATTCTTCCTTTTTCTATGGACGATGAATGAACTTTACACCCTGTTCCTTATCCCTCCACAGTTTATTTAGGGTTACATGTTCAATCAGCAGATATATTTTATTTCTAGAATAATGTTGACAGATTTTGTATGAAAGATTTTATCAAAAATTTAAAATTATTCCTCGGGTAAGTTCATGGCGACATAAAGAGTACGATTGTCGCAACCCAGTGCTGGGCACGCCACGATAGCGGCGGTAAGTCCTCTCTTTGAGGAGTGGCCAGAGAGGCGCCAAGGCGCCCTCACCTTCCGCCTGATGCAGGTCCTCACCGGTCACGGTTGTTTCGGGAGGTTCCTGTTCCATATAGGGTGGAGGGAAACGCCAGGGTGTCACCATTGTGTGGATCGCCCTGAGGACACGGTGGAGCGTACGGTGGGGGTCTGCCCGGCTTGGGTAGAGCGAGCACCGCCGTGTCCTCGTAGCGGCGATCTCTCGCGTCCGACCCTGGTCCAGGCCATGATCCGGAGCAAGAGTGCATGGCAGGCAGTCACCTCTTTTAGCGAAGCAGTGATGCTGGCAAAGGAGGAGGCGTAGCGCGTGAGGCAACAGGAATCCCAGCGCCCTCACGTCACTAGCCGCCGCAGGAGACGCCCTGGTCGGGAGACAACTTCAATCTCCCATCCACCGTAGGCGCGGGCCTGCGGGCGGTGAGTAGTGGGCAGCTCGCCGCTCGGTAAGGACCAGGCCCGAGTCGACGGCGCATCGCGCGCGCCTCTAAGAGATGTCAGTACATCGTGACGTGGTTCACGAAGACCGATGCCTCCAGGGTCAGGGTTGTGGGTTGGTTAAACAAGAAACCGTGACCCTGGCCGTCACGCAGGTAAGTGAAGACGGGTGGATTTTAGTCAGTAAAAGTCTGACACGCGCTTCCGCTCCGCCCAGAGCGGGAGAAGTAATTTGCCATCGCAATAAAAAAAGGGTATGAATAATCAACGTTTATACGTTTAAAATATATGACATTAATTCGCAAAAATTATATTTTTTCCTTTTTTCCTTTCTTTATTTACTCAAAATCGTCGGTTGCTGACATATTTAGGTATTTATTATTGTTTTAACACACGTGTTATTCGGCAAAAACACTTTTATTCATAGATTTTCAAAATAATTTTGATACTTGTTATTGTAATATTAGGCAAACTCCGAACCGATACGATTACCGATTTAGAATGTGATATTAATCTTAGTAATGTTATAAATGTCTATCTTTGTTTTATGAGTATTTGTTACCCAATCACGCAAAACCGCTTGAATAGATTTGCATGTAACTTGTCACAACATAGTTATAGCTAACACACAGAATATTTTTTACCTCAGTATAACGTTCCCATGAGATTTTTCCCAAGCTCTAGATAAGCTAATTATACAACGTTATTAACCAACTGCAACGATTCCAATCAGTTTTACACCATGTTATATTGTTTCCCAAATACACTTAGAAATTGTTGCAGTGTGGTTACCGAGCGCTCACGATAGGTCATAATACTCCGCGCTTGCGCAATAGCTGACGCCAGAGGACATTCACCGCGCGAGCGGAGCGTGGACCATATTTTTGTTCGGACAGCCAAGTAGGATAATAAGCTTATAACTTTGTGGTTTTCATTACCTATATCTTTTTGAATTTTGGTAGATAAATTCTTTACTTGAAAATACTGGACACTAGTTTTGGGTTTCGCATAAATAAAAAATTATGTTGTATAATCTAAACAATCAACTGTGACAATATTTCTTTATAACGTACTCCGTAACAGTCAGTGCCTTCCAACTTACGTGTCACAGTTTCTTCTGAAATAAGTTTGACACACATAATCGAAAACCTAAATGTTATAAGAGGGATCACGAAAAACATTATTCTGTCCACGATCCAAGGCTAAACTCGCGCTATTGACTTAAAATGTTGACGGGAATGTATCAAATTTTATGAGGCTCCATTGATACCCAACGTTTGTCGTTCACCCAAGAATCGAATTGAAAAATAATGAGAGAGGACACATAAAAAGATCATTCCTCCTACACGCGGAGACAGATCAAGCGACAACTTTCCAGTATAACCTGACCTGGCATTTTATAGGCTTGTTGTACAAAAAGAGGTTAACTTAAACTGAAGTCTGAGTTTGAAATGGCATTGGGCGTACATTCGATGTAATGGAAAAGTACGTTTAGTTGATAACATTTCGTATGCAAAGGATTATAATGTCTGTTTTGTGTGACAACTCTAGAACGTCGAGGTGATGTTTTTATATGAGGAGAACTTTGTGTTTCTTTTCTCTTGTAAGTATGTTATGTCACTTGTATGTTACTTTAATAAAAGCTTGTTATCTTTTGCCTTTCCATGTGATTATGCAGATACGAAATACGTGAAAGTCAATGTCGAAGTATTTATTTTAAAGAGTCACATAAAAGGCACTTTTGAACGTAAAAAAATACAGTAAAATTATTATGGAGGTATCTACAAACGTCGCGTCATATTGACGTCACACGGATTCCACATCTCGCAACCAAAGTTTACCGCGCGACTAGCTTAAATACCATTTTTTTTTTCTTTATGCGAAACTTGAATACAGTTTGGTAAGAATAAGCAATTGAATCGATTGCAACCATTTTTACACCATGTTATATTTTTTCCTAAATACATTTAAGAATTGTAACAGTGTTGTTACCGATCACACAACACAGCTGGCGGTAGATAATAGTACCAGGGGCATAGTGAGATAGGGCATACCCATGCTTCGCGGCTGCAGGGACGGGCGGGCGAACGGTCCGTTGACCATATTTTTGTTGAGACAACCGAAAAAGATAACAAACTCATAACTTTGTGATTTTACATGATAGCTTTTTGAAATTTTGTACATAAATTCTTTAAATAAAAATACTTGACACGTGTTTCGTGTTTTACATATACATAAAATAACGTAGTAAGTACCACAGAAATCATAATTGACTTGTTATTACGATTTCTGTGGTAAGTACAAAATGAAAAAAATTTTGGTGACTTTTAGGTTAAGTGAGCTGTCAACTGTGTCAATCCCTAGCTTCAGGTGAAAGGACAGCTTTCTTTACAAAGTTTTCACGTATGATTGATTTTTAAAAAATAGGTCACTATACTCCATTCGGAATAAAAATTAGACATTTAAATAACATTTTTACAGTTCGGTCAACCGATTTTGAAATCTATTGCGTTGATGGCATGATAAACGGTAGTTACAGTAAATATTCGTCCTTATTCCTAAGCAATAAAAATCAAAATCGGTTGGATTTATACATATATTCTGAGGTTTATTAAGTAGCAAATTAGATCTGCTTTGCGAGAAATGACTACAGAAAGACGAGTTACGTATCGCTGTATATTCATGAGCAAACATATGTATATACACGAGCAAAAATATGTATATACACTCGGATTTATTCAAGAGCGATTTAATTCTACAGTTTTGAATTAAAAATTATGTTGTTACGAGAAGTATTATAGCATTTTTGATCTCATATTTTAAAGTTGCATTCGTTATTGCACGAAAAAATAGCAAAACAATGTTGCCAAGTTTTCATAATATATTGATGTTCGTGACTGTAAAATATTTAACACTACATATTTAAATAAAATCGCTGAAAAAACTGATTTCAAAACATTTTTTATTATTATCTGTTGTCATAGGAACTGTAGTAGTGATCTGTCTCTGAAAATTTAAAGTATGTATCTATTGCGGTTCAAAGCCATCTGAGAAAGACACGGACAAACCTAAATTGTAATATCTAATAACACTGGGCCAGCGTAAATGCCCACTCCCTCTTACGAAGAGGAGGCCTGTCCCTCAACAGTGGGAACATTACAGGCTAATATGATGCCTAGTGATTAAAACACCAGCCTCTCAAGTATGAGTGTGCGGGTTCGATTCCAGGTCAGGCAAGTACCAATGTAACTTTTCTAAGTTATATGTACTTTCTAAGTATATCTTGTAAGCCAATGACTGATTATAAAGTGAAGGAAAACATCTTGAGGAAACCTGGACTTTAAGTCTGAAATCGCCAAACCCCCATTGAGCAAGCGTCGTGATTACACTCAATCCTTCTCTGTATGAGAGGAGACCTGTGCCCAGCAGTGGAACGATAAAAGGTTGATGATGATGATGACTGAAAAGCTTACAATGCCCTTTGAATACGAAACCACTCCTTTAAAATATAACATTCACACACGAGTAAAGAAAGCCGCGAACTTACGAAATACGTTGAACAGATTGCCTGTCAAGTGATTGCCCCTAAGATATTCCCGAGAACGAAGTCCCTTAACAAATTAAACCAGGATCAATGACGAATAATTCCAAAATGGTAAAACCTAGTTAACCAAGCGGTACTTGGAATTGAGACAAAGTATTCGAACTAACTCCGAATATCCATAACTTTCCATTACATGAATTATTAGGAGCCGAAACTCTGTGCTTAGTATTTTAGTATCTTTTTAAGGTTCTGTGCTAAAAAAGTTTTTTTTTTTTTAATAATTATAAGCTAGTGCTTGACTGCAATACCGCCTGATGGAAAGCAGTGATGCAATAGTTGGTGGCAAAGCGCGCTAGTTTATTAAGCCTATTCACTTAAAAAACTTAGTGAATAGGAAGGAAGACGGTTGTTGAGCGAGGTGTTGTAATCCTTCTGCCAGTCGTTTTACACGTGCAGCCTGTGGACCACGTATACCCAGCGGGCATACAGCGACCTGCGCGTACAGTATAATAACGCATTCAGGGTGCTTTTGGGGTTGCCGTGGCGTTGTAGCGCGTCAGGGATGTTCGCGGAGGCGAGGGTCGACGGGTTCGCCGCGATCATGCGGAAACGGTGTGCTTCCATGATGGCGCGATTGCGCTCCTCCTCCAATAGCATCCTGAATGTGTTTTCGGATCGGTGGGACTCGCCCCTCTTACGCAGGTGGATGGGAGTCCAGACCCACTTTAGTTAATTTATTACTAACATTAGGCTAAGCTCTACTTGTACTAACACTATATGGATATTTATGTTTTTTAAATCCGAAATAAAATTTTTGAATTTGAATTTGAATGTTAAACCCAACAACACGACCAACGGATGCTGCGCCAGAGAGAGTTTTATCTGGAGACCCTCCACGACCAAACTCCCGACACAATAATATTTGGCGCATCGTACCCGGCACACAGCGCCACATAACTGCTCAGACCCTTCTTCCGCACGGCTTCACCAGACATCATGCCGGAACACGACGAATCGCTTGGTGGCAAGACTTTTTTTGGTGGGTGGTAACTTCTGCCGGCACCCGATATTATGGTCTACCACCACGAAGACATAGATATGTCCATTATCATAATCATCAGAACATAGTCCACTGTTAGACATAGGCCTCCCCTTTTATACATCATTAAACTCGATTTTCAGCGACTCCGATCATGCTGTTACCTACCACCCTGCGAAGTTCATCATTAACCTAGCCCGAGCTGAGGGTCTGTCAAGTTTTTCAGACTCTAAGGAACCACTCAACATTTGGGCTGTTGCTGCAAAATGCCACCTGGTTACTTTGGATTCAGTGGAGAGACGCGCGAAGAAACTAATTGGCGACCCAGATTGAGCTCAAAACGGTCTCCAAAGTCTGGAGCACAGGCGAAAAGTAGCCAGCCTGTCGGTGTTCTATAGGATGTATTTTGGAGAGTGTACGAGGGAATCGCATGACTTAATTTCCTCATCTCCGTTCCATCATCGGACGACCTGTCGAACGGCGAGTTTTCACCCTTAAGTTGTTGTCACCACAACGATCCGAACAAATCGTTTCGCCTCGTCTTTATACCGCGTACATCGAGAAACTGGAACGATTTACCAGCGTTGGTGTTTCCGTCGGATTACAATTTAAGTTCTTCAAGGCTAGAGTGAGTAGGCTCTTAATAAACTAGCGCGCTTTACCATCAATGATTGTAACACTGCTTATCATCAGGCGGGATTGCAGTCAAGCTCTAGCTTGTACCTTTTAATAAAAAAAATAAAAGTTTCTCCATCTCACACCTTCGCTGGGGATCGCGGAAAGGAAGACCTCCTGCTGATTCATGGTCTCCCCTTCTATCCACACGATCATCATGTGCCAACAGAAAACTATTACTAAGCTTCCGCTGTCCGACTATATGCCTCTTTGTCAGACAGTGCCTTATTCACCATGATCATAAAATGTAGACCGTAAAAATTTTCAACAAACGTATATTTGTATTGCCGATATAAGTGAGCCGATTTTCTTTGACCTAGGACCTTGACAAACTATCCTTACTAATATTATAAATCGGAACGTCAGTTTGTTTGTATGTTTCGCTTTCATGCCGTAACTACTGAACCGATTGCTTTGAAATCATTCAAACGTAAAGTTAGAAGGTCGGATTAAATAATAGGGCACTTTTTATTCCGGAAAAAATTATATTCCCGAGGGAAATTTAAAAAGCGCGATATAACCGATTATATTTCGATATATTTCTCGGTGGTAGGCCATAACATCAGCCGCCGGCAGAAGTTACCACCCACCAGACAAAGTCTTGCCGCCAAGAGATTTGTCGTGTTCCGGCATGATGTCTGGAGAAGCCGTACGGAGGACGGGTCTGAGCAGTTGTGTTGCGATGTATGCCGGGTACGATGCGCCTAATGTTGTTGTGTTGGGAGTTTGGTCGTGGAGGGTCTTCAGATCAATCTCCCTTTGGCGCAACATCGTTGGTCGTGTTGTTGGGTTTAACATTACATCACCTCATTCAACTGCCGTCTTCCTTCCTATTCGCTCAGTTTTGCTGAGTGAATAGGCGCTTAATAAACTAGCGCGCTTTACCATCAAGGCGGGATTGCGGTCAAGCGCTAGTTTATAATTATTAAAAAAAAACGATTTCCACGCGAGCGATGCCGCGGGCGGAAAGCTAGTGTTAAATAAAGTTTAAATTAAATTAAGTTCAGTGGATGTTTTTCTTTCTATTCAATTAAGAAAAGAACTCAGACAGAAGTCAAATAAGTCGGAGCTAGATGTATTTTTAGTAGCCATGTTTTCAATCAGATCTAAACAGTCTATGGAGTATCTTAATTGCGCATTTTTGTTAATATATCACAACAATTCGACTGACAAATAACATCCCAATTCTGAGTTTATCGCCAATTTTCATCCCAAATTCCCTTTTACTATAAATATAAATTTCTAAAAATAAACCTCAATTCGAAATAAAATTTTAAGTGACATTAATTGAGTTTAACAATCTCACAGCCGTGAGATACTAACATATGTGGACCATTATCGAAACTTCCAGGACATATATCAAACAATAGATAGTCGTACAATCACCTTCTACCGAACAGGTAATCATTTTAATGTAATAATTAGGGACTGGCCACGGTTATTAGACCGTTGTACTCATGGGATATTATGTAGATATATTAGGCTGATGTACCAATTTGACGTCGTAGATTGAAATCCAGCAAGGCGTTTTTATTTATGTAAATTATTTTACCAGCGTTGCTCTCAAAACGGTAAAAGAAGTCGTCATGAGGAAATGAGCATGTCTTAGAACGTAAATTCGAAGATATGTATCATGTAACAATCCCCACTGGGCCCTGGTGTTAGATTACAGCCTACTCCCTCTGATAGTAAGAAGGCCTGTGCAAGAGGAATATATACATACCTACTGATTATGTTCCTATGCAAGGAACCCTGTTGTTCCTTCAACCTACGTTTTAAGAATCGGCATACGGACGTAATAAAGCAAGTAATTTATAAAAAATTTTCAACAAAAATAATTAAAATAAATGTTTAATTATTAATATTTATAATCTGTAACTGATTTCTTAGCTCAAACGCTCGCTTAGAACGTTCCCGCCAATTTATTTAACTTATAAAATCAGATATTCTAAAAAAAAAAATCGAAATTGTCGGTTTTAATATTTTTGTTTTATTGTGACCCCTCGACTAGACAATGATTACTGTTTCCTAATTATGACTTCATTAATGATGTGCTTGTAGGTAATATTATATGTCCCTGAAAGGAACAACAGGGTTTTTGTTACATAGTGTATAAAAAGCAATACAGTTCGAAAGCACTTCTTATTAAACCAAAATCTCACAATACAAAAACCAAACTGAGAGTGAGGGATATTCTATACATATTTGGATTTAGTAGATGGTGGAAAAACGGTGGAAAATTCATTTATAGAAAGTTTGGTAAATAAGACAAGATAAAACCTTAATCAAACGATAATCATTCAAGCGTTTACAAATAATCCATTTCAAAACTCTTCACTGTTTTAATCATTTACGCGTCCAATCTCTTTGAGCCGAAAACCGTTCAAATACATTTTTTTACAGTCCAAATCACTGGGGCAGTCATCACTTTGATAAAAACTCCCAAAAATATAATTGCAAAAGTCCCTATTTAGATAACAAATCGTTATTGGATTCACAAAAGGGTGGCTTGTCAAAAAAATTGGCAACAATTTAGACATCAAAGTATTCGAAAACGGGAGGCGAAAAGACCAGGGAGGTGATTTTAACCAAACCGTTTACGGCAAATTTGCCATTACGCTGTTTGTACGAATGAAGACTTTGTGATGTGGTACAAAGTATAGAATGGACGGTTCGGGACGGTTTGGGCGGTTCAAATGTTAAAATCAAGAAGAAAGAAAATCAAAAAAAAAAAGAGAAAAGAAAGAAGAAAAGATTTCAGTTTATTTGGACACAGTTCGTTATAAACAGAATACAAAAATAACAAAATGAAATTCTCGGTGGTAAGGCCATAACATCGGCTGCCGGCAAAGTTACCGCCCATCAGACAAAGTCTTGCCGCCAAATGATTCGTCGTGTTCCGGCATGATGTCTGGTGAAGCCGTAAGAAGGACGGGTCTGAGCAGTTGGGTTGCAATGTATACTGGGTTGCTGTGTCGGGAGTTCGGTCGTGGATGGTCTCCCTTTATAACAGCATCGCTGGTCGTGTTCTTGGGTTTGAAATTGCAACACCTCGCTCAACTGCCGTCTTCCTATTTCCTAATTTTTTTGAGTGAATAGGCTATTAATAAACCAGCGCGCGTTACCACCAATGTTGGCATCACTGCTTAACATCAGGCGGGATTGCGGCCAAGCACTAGTCTATAATTATAAAAAAGTAACGCTTTAACAATAATAGCATGTACATATGTACCTCACGGCTTCGTCAAAAAGGTTCGGTTCAACAGCACGGCAGATGCTATCTGTGGCTGATTATTTAATGAATCTTTAGGGACAATGGTACAAGACTTTAAAGATACTAAAACATAATTGTTAAACTTGTAAATAAACTAGTTAACAAACATAAAAGGGACGCTGATAAAATTTTGCGTGAAGTAGTTTGTATTTAACGGATACTGCATGTCTTTACGAGTACAGTCAGTGGGTTCTACTGAAAAATCATACGGCGCCCAACGCATTCAGGATGCTGGTAGGGTTGCCCTGATACTGCAGCACGCCAGGGATGGTTATTCAATTAGAGTTAATCGTGCAACCAGCACATATACGACTTCACAACATCAATCGGCGCGCTGCAGCAGCAAGTGCCGCCAGACAATACCCTGTCTGATCGCAGAATAGAATAGAATGGAATGGGATGCAATACTGTGGAATGCAATGGAGTGGAATAGAATACAGAACATAAATATAAAGATTTTCAAATACAACAGCGGTGACATAATGGGTGTGGTCTAAATGTTACACCCTTTTGCTCATACTTCTAAACTAACATACTTTGTAGGTACACTGTTACTAACACTATGAGTGTCGTTACTTAAAATAAGTTAATTAATAAAATGTTGTTGGTAGCTATAGATATAAATATCCTATTCTCGAAGTTGTTGATAGTTACACAGACCTGGTACAAATTATCCAGTTTGGTAGGTCCAACTTAGCAGTGGGCAGCTCGCCGCCCGGTAAGGAACAGGCCCGAGTCTACGGTGCGTTGTGTTTCACCCACGCCTCAAAACCATGACCCTAGTCTACACGCAAGTGAAGGAACACGGGTGGATTTTAGTCAGTAAAAGTCTGACTAAAACTCAGACATCCAGCCCTTCCACTCCGACCAACGCGGGGAGGTCATTTGATGATTACCCATCCCAAACAAAAAAAAAACTAGCCAAGACTTGTCGGACTCACGCACAAAAGGTTCCGTACCATTGATTTATGAAATTAAAGGATTTAAGTTATTTGTATGAAAGATTACGCGGTAATAAGCGGTTTACGATTTACGAAGTATTAAAAAAAGGCGTGTGGCACTCGGAGACTGCCGCGGTAAAGCTATTGCATAGCCTTTTTTTATCAACTATAACTTGCAATTATAATTATTTATTTATTTTATTTATACAGTAATTTTTCCTTTGTTATTTTTTTCTTTGATATCAATTCAAGTTTTCTTTCTGTTTTGTAATTTATTTATTTTTTACCAGCAACGTCATCAAAAGAGTGCGAAAAATGGTGACGATTAAGCGACTAAACTATATTCAATGTTATCTGTTCGACTTTGATAAAGAGATAGAAAGAAGCTAAGCAATAGCTTAAAAATGACGTCATGTTCGTTATCACACCCATGTCAGAATGTCATGAAATATGATGTCGGCCATCTTAGATTTCAAAAATGAAATCATTTTCGTGATCAGCACCCTGAGTTTTGGCGGGAAAGTTAAGCTAAGTGTCACGCTCGTTTTTCATTGGACTTTTAAAATTATTTATAGTGTTGTTTACTAAATAAAAGTGCGTGATTTATGTAGTAAAAAGTGCATTTAGTAAATAGTTCATAAAGAACAGTGAAATATCGCTGCATAGTGGCCACATCATGACTTTGTCCCAAACCTCACTCGTAAGACGGGTCACGCAGCCGTCTTTTTCGACATGAATAATTCATAATTACGTGGCATTGGCTAAATGCACAAACCGTGCGAAGCCAAAAAATAAAGAAATAAAGAAAAAACCCATGAAATCTATTATATTATCACTCGAGTCAGTAAGCATGTAAAATGAGAAAACTAACATAGAACGATCCGTGTGAGAACTAAACGATCACTATTACACAACAACACTGATACCTTTGAGAAAGCGGACTTCCTCTACAATAGGGCAATTCCTCCGTAAGGTCTGTCTATGCTATTACTTATAATCTCTGTCATTGTGTGCTGTTTCGGTGCAATCGCAAGACCGGCCGGGCACTGAGGGGCAGGCAAGACAGCTATAGTATTCTTATGACTCCACCAACTGGTATTTCGTTGACTCGGAAACGGCGCACAGGGAGCACCACGAAATATACTCAAAGACTCCGAGGTTCTTTTTCAATATACCCCACTGTTTTGTCGTGGTGGCCTAGTGGTTAAAACACCAGCCTCTCAAGTATGAGTGCGCGGGTTCGATTCCAGGTCAGGCAAGTACCAATGTAACTTTTCTAAAGTTATATGTACTTTCTAAGTATATCTTGGACACCAATGTCTGAAGGCGAAGGAAAACATCTTGAGGAAACCTGGGCTTTATAAGCCTGAAATCGTCAACCCGCATTGAGCAAGCGTGGTGATTACGCTCGATCCTTCTCTGTATGAGAGGAGATCTGTGCCCAGCAGTGGGACGATAAAAAGGTTGTTGATGATGAACGGCGTCGGTGTCGAATTATTTGTTATCAATTTAATATTTTCGAGCTGATCTTTAGTAACATAATCACTTCTGATTGCGTTAACATCTGACCGTAGAATTAATAAATCCTTCATCAACTTCTTTACGTACGTTCTACGTAGTCAAAGCAAACTGGTGGCAATTTGTGAAGGTCATATGCCACAAAAACTGGGATTGTTCGGGATCCGTGATTTTAAACACCGTAATCGTATATTTTAGGTCTTTCTGCTTTTTGTTCCTACGCCTCGATACATGTTTTTGTCTTGTCTTCGTAGAAACAAACAATAACTTTTTTGCCTCATCAATGTCTTCCTCAGAAAAAGCCGACGAGCATATTTTTATTAAACTTTCGTTGTTTCGTTCCGGAGATAACAATATTACAACTCGTACACTTAAATGTACTCGTATTAACATTGTTCACCGACATCTTTCTCTAATATTTTATTTAATAAAAACTTCAACTTCAACTCTTGATCTGGTCCCTGTGGATAGATACCACAATTTTGCCAATAACACGTGTAACAAATTATAGAAATTCTTTAAAAAAATATTTCACAATAATGGCGGATATCGCCAATAACAGTTGAAAAAACGGCCGCGTGAGCACTTTTTACTCTATAAAATCACGCGCTTTTATTTAGTAAACAACACTATAAATAATTTAAAAGTCCAATGAAAAATTAGCGTGACATTCATCTTAGCTTTTCCGTTAAAAAAAAAGCTATTTTATAAAAACACTACTAAATTAATTTGAATAAAAGTACTTAATAATTAATTATATGAAAAGTTTTTAAGGTAGCCATGACAACGTCGATGACGTCTATGACATATCTCTATAGAAGACCTATTTCAGAGAGAAAATTTATCGCAAGTTTAGCACATCGCGACTATCAGTAACATGGCAAGTGTGTAGAACTGAGTTCGCGCCCTGCAATATGCATGCTCTTTTTGAAAATCTATAAATTGTTTTCAAAAGATGTAGTCGCACGCACACAAACATACCGTGCCGAAGACTGCCGAACTGAAACGACGTTAGACGATGTACGGCCTTCAAGCCACACCTCCGTGCCCGTCGGAGTGGGGAGCGTGAGGTTTTTTCGTTACGGAATTTCTGGATTCGGTCCCCGCGCTCAAGGCCCGCGATAGAAGCTATGCAATAGCTTAAAAAAACTACTTACTAGATCTCGTTCAAAACAACTTTCGTTGGTAGTTTTTATAGTAATTTACATCATTGTACCTACTTAGAACTGAAACTAAAACCCCCCAATATATTTTTTTTTTATTTTTGCATCAAAATCTTAATGCGGATCACAGAATACATCTACCTACCCAGTTTCAACAGTATAGCTCTTATAGTTTCGGAAAAAAATGGCTGTGACATACGGACGGACAGACGGACAGACAGACATAACGAATCTATAAGGGTTCCGTTTTTTGCCATTTGGCTACGAAACCCTAAAAAGGTAGGTCCAACTTCGAGAAAAAAAGTCAATCAGCGAATCCAACTCGGCTAGGCTGCTTTCGGGAAGCTACGTAGAATCTTCTCATCCGAAATACCGCAGTGTCTCAAGACAAAAGTCTTCGTTCAGTGTGTATTGCGAGTAATGAAATATGGCACTGAGATGTGATCGCTAACAATGGGCCTTATAAGAAAGTTCAAGGTCACCTAAAGGTCAATGGAGAGGGCTATGCTTGGGGTTTCACTGCGTGATCAAATCAGAAATAAGGAGATCTTTTCGACTGAAATGATGATGATGATGAACTCTTATTAAAAGGCTGAGCAAGAAACACCTGTTGACTGCTTGTTTCTGTTAAAAACCTTTGTTTATACCTGAAGGCACAGTGATGTTTTTTTTTTTTCCTTTATTAATTTCGTCATTCAAGCAGCGAGGTATTTTTTTAATTTAGGCAGCTCTACAAGATTCATTGCAGTATTTACGTAGCTAGGCAGGCAGCATTTTCAAACATATGGAGCAATAGATCAGTAATTCATTTAAAATTGCACAATACGCAATTAGGGCCCAGCGTCACGCAATTTCTAAAACCAGATCATTCCAGAGTCATAACTTGTCCCATACAGAAAATCATTCATCCTACTAGAGGACATTATAAAACCCAACACTCTGTGTTCTTATTCGAAAAAATACCATCGATTTATACAGAATCCTCTCCTTAATAAAGCGTAGGATATAAATTGACCACTCCAGTGCTTAGCATTTATTCCACTCTGGTAACATTCACGTTAAAAAATAAATCGGCCTAAAGGCATTTCAGGGTCTCCAACATTTTGCGGCTCAGGTAACGTCTGAAAAACTTAATTTTCCTTTATACCCATTCAATGGGATATACATGTATTATTTTTTTTATGTTAGAAAGTAATGTCGGGCTTATGTTTTATTACGATGTACGTAAGAAATTGTTTTCGGATATCAAAAAGATGTTTGGTGAAAAAAAGGTGATTCTGTAATGTGTGTTTATCCAACTTTGTAATAACGGCAGGTTTTCTTGTCTTTTGAACTTTGTTTTCGGTTAAAAAAGGTAACGTCTTTGTCGAACATTTGTTTAACGCATTCAGAAACCATCCTTTTGAAAAGTTAAGCCCCTTTTTGCGGATGGGAAACCATCAAATGAACTCTTCCATTCTTGGCGGAGCGGATGGGTGTGTGAGACTTATACTGACTAAATACCATCCATGTTAGCCATGGGCTGCGTTATTTCATTCAAACTCCCCGTGGCAAGCTAGACCCCCAGGTTGGGGAAACAGCGAAGGAAAATGTGAGGAAAGCAGCAGGTCCTAGAATCAAATATTCTAAGACAGATGCCAGCACGCGTAATGGTGTAAGCAATGAGAGATGAATATATTTATGAACTACTGCTAGACCGCAATCCCGCCTGATGGTAAAAGTAGATAGTAAAGCGTGGTAGTTTATTAAGAGCCTATTCACTCAAAAAAACTGAGTGATTAGTAAGGAAGACGGCAGCAGTTGAGCGAGGTGGTGTAATGTTAAACCCAATAACACGACCAACGATGCTGCGCCAGAGGGAGATTGATCTGGAGAGCCTCCACGACCAAACTCCCGACACAACAACCTTTGGTGCTTCGTACGCGACACACATCGCAACACAACTGCTTAGGCCCGTCCTCCATACGGCTTCACTAGACATCATGCCGGAACACGACGAATCGCTTGGCGCCTTTGTTTGGTGGGTGGTAACTTCTGCCGTCAGCCGATGTTATGGCCTACCACCGAGTAAACAGTATTACATTCTGATCATGCCCTATAAATATGTATGCATGATTATGCGAAAAGCACCGAGTCAATCGAAGTGGACTACTTGGAGAGGCCTCAGTCCAGCTGTGTGGTGGTATTTAGTGATTGTAATGACATCCACGTTACTAGATTCTAATATTTTTTTGGGAGAACTCTAGTAGATCTTGTAGACTTTAGATCTGTAGACCATTTATTATTATTTTACCAAGAACTTGGTACTAGTTGAAAAGCGTATGCTACCCTCCGATACCCACTGTGATTTGAAAACATTGTAAAAGCCAATTATTTGTAAAAGAATAATCGAAGAGTTTCTTGTCAGCTCTTCTCCATAGGAAAATATCATTTGTTGGTTTATGTGAAACAAAAATATTTTGATTTGATTTGCCGAAATCTTTCTGCTGAAATGAGGACAATGACGCAAATGGGCGAGAAAATAATGACAATACGTATGTTTTACCAAGTAATCTCTGGTTTTATAACATCACTAGTTTCTGCCCGCACCTTGTAACATGTGGATGTCGGAAATTATATGAAAGGAAAGTTTTTTAAGCTATTGCATAGCTTCTATCGCGGGCCTTGAGCGCGGGGACCGAATCCAGAAATTCCGTAACGAAAAAACCTCACGCTCCCCACTCCGACGGGCATGGAGGTGTGGCTTGAAGGCCGTACATCGTCTAACGTCGTTTCAGTTCGGCAGTCTTCGGCACGGTATGTTTGTGTGCGTGCGACTACATCTTTTGAAAACAATTTATAGATTTTCAAAAAGAGCATGCATATTGCAGGGCGCGAACTCAGTTCTACACACTTGCCATGTTACTGATAGTCGCGATGTGCTAAACTTGCGATAAATTTTCTCTCTGAAATAGGTCTTCTATAGAGATATGTCATAGACGTCATCGACGTTGTCATGGCTACCTTAAAAACTTTTCATATAATTAATTATTAAGTACTTTTATTCAAATTAATTTAGTAGTGTTTTTATAAAATAGCTTTTTTTTAACGGAAAAGCTGAGATGAATGTCACGCTAATTTTTCATTGGACTTTTAAATTATTGTTAAATATAATAATTATTATATTATTATTATTATATTTTAAAAGCGCGTGATTTTATAGAGTAAAAAGTGCTCACGCGGCCGTTTTTTCAACTGTGATTGGCGATATCCGCCATTATTGTGAAATATTTTTTTAAAGAATTTCTATAATTTGTTACACGTGTTATTGGCAAAATTGTGGTATCTATCCACAGGGACCAGATCAAGAGTTGAAGTTGAAGTTTTTATTAAATAAAATATTACAGAAAGATGTCGGTGAACAATGTTAATACGAGTACCTACATTTAAGTGTACGAGTTGTAATTTTGTTATCTCCGAAACGAAACAACGAAAGTTTAATAAAAATATGCTCGTCGGCTTTTTCTGAGGAAGACATTGATGAGGCAAAAAAGTTATTGTTTATTTCTACGAAGACAAGACAAAAACATGTATCGAGGCGTAAGAAAAAAAAGCAGAAAGACCTAAAATATACGATTACGGTGTTTAAAATCACGGATCCCGAACAATCCCAGTTATTGTGGCATATGACCCTCACAAATTGCCACCAGTTTGCTTTGACTACGTAGAACGTACGTAAAGAAGTTGATGAAGGATTTATTAATTCTACGGTCAGATGTTAACGCAATCAAAAGTGATTATGTTACTAAAGATCAGCTCGAAAATATTAAATTGATAACAAATAATTCGACACCGACGCCGTTCATCATCAACAACCTTTTTATCGTCCCACTGCTGGGCACAGATCTCCTCTCATACAGAGAAGGATTGAGCGTAATCACCACGCTTGCTCAATGCGGGTTGGCGATTTCAGACTTATAAAGCTTATTATTTATTTAATAAAAGAAAAATTTGTTTTCTTATCGGTCACCACGCTCAAAAAGTGTAACTTGAATTAATATCAAAGAAAAAGAAATACTGCTTAAATAAAATAAATAAATAATTATAATTACATAAATTGATACAAAATGCTATGCAATAGCTTTGCCGCGGCAGTCCCCGAGTGCCACACGTCTTTTTTTTTTGATGCAATCGTTGATGGTAAAGCGCGTTAGTTAATTAAGCCTAAAAACTTAGTGAATAGGATTGAAGACGACAGTTTAGCGAGGTAATGCAATGTTAAATCCAACAACACGATCAACGATGCTACGCCAGAGGGAGATTGGTCTGGAGACCTTCTACGACCAAACTTCCGACACAACAAACATTTGGTGCATCGTACCCGGCACACAATATCGCAATACAACTGCTCAGACCCGGCCTTCGTACGGGACACGTACGGCTTCACTAGACATCCGGAACACGATGAATCACTTGGCGGCAAGATTTCGTCTGGTGGGTGGTAACTTCTGCCCGCAGCTTATCACATGTGGATGTCGGAAATTATATGATAGGAACGTGATTCTGAGATAAAGAGTACCTTAGATTCTTCTCCAGAATGTCATCTATCTCCTTGCTTTAAGCGTGACAAAGTAGGATACAGACAGAGTTACTTTCCTCATCAACAGCCTTTAGGAGTTCATATTTTTTTTTCTAAATTATAAACCAGTGCTTGACCGCAATCCCGCCGTAAGCAGTGACGCAATCGTTGATGGTAAAGCGCGCTTGTTTATTAAGAGCCTATTCACTGTAGCCTTGAAGACATTCAACTTGTAGCCCGACGGAAACACCGCTTGCAAATTGTTCTAGTCCCTCTATGTACGCGGTATAAAAGACGAGGCGAAACGCTTCGTTCGGATCGCTGTGGTGACAACAACGTAAGGGTAGAAATTCGCCGTACGACGGGTCATCCGATGATGGAACGGAGTTGGAGGAGTTAAATCATGCAATTCCCTCGCACACTATCCAAAATGCATCCTATAGAACACCGACAGGCTGGCTACTTTTCGCCTGTGCTCCAGGCTTTGGAAACCGTTTTGAGCTAAATCTGGGTCGCCAATTAGCCTCTTCACATGCCTGCCTTCTGAATCCAAAGTGGCCATTGCTGAATATTGGTCTCTTCTATTGCATCCATTCAACTTGATTTTTGGAAACTCTCATCCAGCAGCTTCCAGCCATCGCGCTAAGACCGTCGGTCTACCTAGCCTGAGGGCTTACTTACGATATTTTATACAATTTCATGAACTAATGCTTGACCGTGATCAAGCCTGGATGTCTGGTGAAGCCGTACGGAGGACGGGTCTGAGCAGTTGTGTTGCGATGTGTGCCGGGTATGATGCGCCAAATGTTGTTGTGTTGGGAGATTGGTCGTGGAGGATCTTCAGATCAATCTCCCTGTGGCGCAGCATCGTTGGTCGTGTTGTTAAGTTTAACATTGCATCACCTCGCTCAACTACCGTCTTCCTTCCTATTCACTAAGTTTTTTTAGTGAAAAGGCTAAATAAACTGGCGCGCTTTGCCATCAACGATTGCATCACTGCTTACCGTCAGGCGGCATTGCGGTCAAGCACTAGTTTATAATTATTTAAAAAAAAGCCTGATGGTAAGCAGTGATGTAATTGTTAATGGCAAAGCACACTAATTTAATATATGCCTATTTATTCAGTCTAGCCTTGAGGTACTTAACTTATAATCGGAATGGAAGCCCACTGCAGGCAAATTTTTCAGCACTTCGGTATACGATTACCGTGGTCTCCGTCCAAGAACAGATCTTCCTCAACGGTCATCGATACTACGTGAATATGGCCAGTTCAATGCCAATTAAGCGTGCTTGTTATGTGAGCTAAGTCAACAATGTTGGTGCTCAGATACCCTCACCGGATACCTCGGTCGGATCACCTCATTACGGATTCGATCCCTCACAGTTACTTTCGAATTTATTTATTTTTTATAGATGCTTGCCTTCAATAAGTTCGCCTTCTGTTACTAGCCAACGATATACCTGTACTTAATTATTCGAAAATACAGGTGTGTTTTTATTATAATTTTCCTTATAGTTCACAACCAATCTACTTAAAAGGAGTGGGAGGTCCGTAAGTTAATAATTCCTTTTCTACTAAAGAACATAACATAACGCATTATTAATTAGGCCTCCCGTATAACATGAATGGATATTAATTATTTTTTTTTAATTAATAGTTCATCTATTTTTTATGATGTGGAAAGTAAAACACAACAGTAAATGCTAACGGGACAGTAAATGAAAACACCGGTGAAAATATTTATAACATGTCAATTAATCAAATGTACAAATTCCAGATTCTATTTATTTGTCTTCGAGATAATTCATAACAGTCTGAAATTAAAAAAGCGTTATTTTACTAACAACTTAAATACCAGTGATGAGCCAAATACGGTTTTGCTAATCTTTGACAACCTGTAGTGATTAAAATATTGGATGTTTTCTTTTTTATTAACAAAATTATTTTTTGTTTATGCGTAACCCGAAACAGACCATTATTTTTAAGTAAAGGATTTATGTAAAAAAATTCAAAAAGATTCATTATATCTTTTTGAAATTTTTTAAAACCACAAAGTTATGAACTTGCTATTCTACTTGTTTGCCCCAACAAAAATATGGTCAAAGCTCCGCACGGGCGGGCGAGCGCGGTGCATTGACCTCTAGCGTCAGCTGTGGCGCGCGGCGCAAGTACTATGATCTTTCGTAACCGCTCGGTAACTCTGCAACATCTTCTAAATGTATTTGGGAAAAAATATAACATAATGTAAAAATGATTGCAATCGATTCAGTTGCTTATTCTGAACAACAAAAATAACATTGAAAAACTAAATAACGTTCTATAATTATAAACTAGTGCTTGACCGCAATCCCGTCTGATGGTAACAGTGATGCAATCTTTCATGGTAAAACGCGCTAGTTTATTAGGAGCCTATTCACTTTATAAATCATGCACAGAGGCACTGAGCACGCGTGCTCGGTATATACAGATATCACATATCCACAGACGGTCAATCGGGCCAAATATGCTGATAATTTATAACCAGTCAGTTCGATGTTGTCCCCCGCCCAGGGCGTCTCCTGCGGTAGCTAGTGGCGTGAGGGCGCTGGGATTCCCGCTGCCTCACGCGCTCCGCCTCTTCCTTTGCCAGCATTACTGCTTCGCAGAAGGAGGTGACGGCCTGCCATGCACTCTCGCTCCGGACCATAGCCTGGACCGCCGTCGATCGCCGCCGATACGACGATACACAGATATTACCTATCCACAGAGCAATTAGGCCAAAAATGCAGATATTTTAGAACCACTCAGTTTGTATGTATAGCTTATTACTTTTTATTAGAGTCGTGGTGGCTTAGTGGTTAAACACCAGCCTCTCAAATATGAGTGTGCGGGTTCGATTCCTAGGTCAGGCAAGTACCAATGTAACTTTTCTAAGTTATATGTATTTTCTTGATATTTATTTATTTATCTTTAAAAACTTACAACTACCATTACAGGCTTAGAAACCTGATGCGATAGCTAAGACTAATAAATTTTAAAAAACTACACAATTACTTAACTTACTTAACACAAAACTACTTACAACTAAAACAATACAACCTTATAATTATAACAATACAATAAACACACTAATTGCTGCTTTTATAACATATTATATATAAACCTACCTTTGCTAATTCTACAAAGTAACACGAAAAAATGTCCAACCTATTCTGAATTCCGTTAATAGTACGAATTGCTCGCGTGAGAGGTGCTTTGGCCAGATATATAACAACAATGACTGATTACAAGGTGAAGGAAAACATCTTGAGGAAAGCTGGACTAAAATCGCTAACCCGCATTGAGCAAGGGTGGTGATTACACCCAATCCTTTTCTGTATGAGAGGAGGCCTGTGCCCAGCAGTGGGACGATAAAAAGGTTGATGATGATAATAATGACTTTTTATTCTGATTCCCCAACGGGGTCAACCCTTACGCAGGTGAAACCTGGAGGTACTGCTAGTAAATAAATAAATTCCGAAAAATAATCCTGTGGACAGAGTGGTCACATTATTAGAAAAATGCAAACATTTTTATACTAGTTTTAAGTTTTCATAATGTCACTGTTTACTGTTCCTCTTTGTAAAAATAAATTAAATTTATTACTCATTACATAAACGACACCGCACTGTTTTCAAAAGAATGCCTTATCCCGTAATCTGCCATCGGAGCTATTCGCCGAGCAATTGGTATGTGACAATACGATCCGTTAGGCTTACTCGAACGTCAGTCGGAGGGTTGAACGATTAAACCATTTAATCTACGTCTCGTTGTTTGGAAAATATAAGCAGAAGGTTTATGAAGCAATCTTTTCGGGGCCATAGTTTTTATACCATCGTAACAAGCCTATCTTGACTGGTTTCAACAAAATAACAACAAGAAGACAAGGCTGGCTAAGATATCAAATATATGAAGAAACAGAAAACCTTCTGATCAGGGTGAGATAACATGCTGGACACCCTAACCACACACACATACACTACACATACACACGCCACAAACACACACTACATATACTCGTACACCGCTACGAATATATTAGTTAGTTTTTTTTTTTGTTAGTTATAATAATAGAATATATGCATTCTTCACGCACTATTTTCTAGAGCTGCTTAAGTATTATTATTATTCCCTTTATTTTTCTATATCTACATATTGTTTTACATTTTTAAATATTTATATAAAAACATACAAAAACGTTTAAAAATACAATGAAATAGTGTTCCACCGATGACGGGAGCAAGGTCCAAGCTATCGGCGGTTAGGGCTCCACAGACGATGCGAGACGTATCGAGGAGGCCTTTTGAATCAGGCCCTTGATCCAACTGCCTAACGAGAGCCTCAATAGATGTTGATCGAGGCTCTTGGCTATCAAACGATTGGCCGATACGACAATTGGTACAATGACAGTATAGAATAACCTTGTGCGCCAAGTAGAGATATTTAATTTGTTTCTCTTTCTCAGCTTTCAAGAGATTCGCGTCATGTGGAATGGTAACATCGACAATCATTGCGAGGCGCGCTATCGAGTATTTATTATTATTACTTATTAATATTTTTCTTTTTTTTTGGTTTTATTTTCTTGTCTGTAATATTAGCTTCATCACTTCCATTGTTAAGATAGCACATAAGAGAAGAGCGAGACAGTCTGACACAAGTACTATTGTGACTTACTGGAACTGCCTCAATTTATGTCATCATCATCTCAGCGTTAATCCAGGTTGCATCCGTAGCTGCTTTGGCTAAACTACATTTTCCGTGAAGCGACTGCCGTCTGACCTACACAACCCGAAGGCGATATCTAAACATTACAGTTAAACCAATTGTTAGACTTTTGAGGGCTACAACAACCCGTAACGACTGCCACTAGATGTTCGTATTGCAACCGGGACCAACGGCTTAACGTGCTTTCCGAGGCACGACCAGACCAGTGTAAATAGTTGAAGGAAACATGCGTCACATCCACGCAAAACGGCTGTCGCTCAGCATTATACTGCAACTCTATGCAAAAACAGAGCCCAGCGCTGGTTTTCAGCGACAACCGGCGTCGACGTACAGACGTCACCCGATGCAACAAACAATTAAAAGCAGCACCAAACCAGTACACACAACAGTACAGTAAATATAGTAAAAATAAAAAACGTAATAATAAAAAGATATAAAAAGATTTACAATTGACATAAGAAAGACAATTGGATTTACAATTGTAAATCGTGAGAGTACAGTTTAAACAAACACAAACAAAAATATAAAAAATAAAATACGGGATACATAAAAACTACGAGAATATTATCCTCAAAAATGACATACATCTGGTTCCGATTTGAAATTCAGCATTTCCTAACATAGTCTGTGGTTTGTGGTTTGCACTGTGCGGGGAACGAACTCGCGCCTCCTTGCGCAAAGGCCGCGTTCGCTACCGCTACGCCAAGGAGGCTGTCCTCCCTCAATTTATGTATTATACAATATTTAGATGAAATAAATACATTTGTATTTAACAACAATAACATACATACATAACATTACACAATGCCCCATTTTTCCACTGCTAGGGAACAGACTTCCTCTTGGATGAAGAGTGTGGGTCGTTTCGGTTATCCATCAAGGTACCACGTTGGCAGATTTCACATGTCTATGATTCTAAGCCATACCAGTTTCCTCGCGATATTTCTTTTTTCACCGTTTTGAAAGCACTATTTATAATACAAAGAACTCATAAACATTGATCAATTTTGTGGACTGCGTGTTGGCAATTAAAGATTGATTGTTCATTGCATAACATCACGCAGGAGAAACATAGTGGCCGAAATAGCCCGAAAAGTTTCTAAACTTATGTGGTAGTGGGCGGGGCTGCATTCATTCCTGTAGGTTATAACAAGCATTCCATTTCTCATAGGCGCTGCTCTAGTTATTCTCCACGACACCAGGACAAATTATTCATCCACAATCAGCTCACAGTCACAGCTTTCAACTTAACGCTAAGTTTCGACGACTTAGTGACATTTCAGCATTAGGAACTGTTCCCACGCTAGATCAATTGTTCTCGCAGAACAAATGGCCGTTGAGGCTGAAAAGTTCTGGAGTGGGGACCGCGTACTGAAAGACGTAAAGTTGGAACCGACGGCCTTTTTACAGCCGCAAGAAGCCATTGGATGCGAGAAGCACGGGACTTGAACGATCTTGGCAGGAAGGCTGGTAGAAGTTGGATGAGAATTGCCTAAACTCAAGTTAAATGGTGTATGGAATATTTACTGCGTGCAGTAGACGTTTTTCGGCAGCAAATCATAATCATTATCATCTCAGCGTTAATCCCAATCGCATCCGAAGCTTTTTCAACTTTGTAGTTTGGGGTCCGCTTCACCAGTCTAACTGCAGCAAATCATGATAATGATATCTCGGAAGGGAGGAGAGAGGGGGGAGGTAGAGATGTACGTACACGCATACTTATAATATCCTTAACAGAGCGCCTATTAAATTGACTTCTTCCATAGCAATTTGTTTAACCAGTAGTTCAATTTATATATTGTTAAATCACTTATGAATTGTCCAGTTAGACAAGCATTGCCATACGACGTGGCAATGCCGCCGGTCTCTTGGGTACATAACTCGTCGATAGCAATGCCGAGGAATTTTTTGACTTATATATATATATATTATAGGGGTATAGTATAGAAATAGTTATACACCTCACTTCCCCCCTGACCCGAGGAGGCCCACAGTGGCTGGCCAGCACCAATCGGGTGTTGCGGAAGCAGAGTTCGTTCTCGCAACCCTCGGTGTAGGTGTCAGATGAAACACCGGGGTGGTTTTTAATCAGTAAGACCCGTTGCCCACCCCAGGGCGGCGGATTTCCATGAGGATTTCCCACCCCGGGACTAAAAAAAAAAGTTATTAATATTATTCTTTTTTTTTAAAGTATTTTGTTGTTTATTTATTATTAGAAGTCCATAGTCATGAATGACACTAGATATTTTCGCTTTATAAAAATCAGCGTATTAAGTTCCCACGACGGGGACACAGGCTTTCTCCCTGTACGGGGGAGTGAGCCATAAACTGACTAAAACCTGGGCATACC
Source organism: Sesamia inferens (assembly GCA_037179545.1). NCBI lineage: Eukaryota > Metazoa > Arthropoda > Insecta > Lepidoptera > Noctuidae > Sesamia > Sesamia inferens. The sequence goes on along the minus strand of CM073935.1, from coordinate 3,915,921 downwards.
TTAACATCAAATTACGCATATTTCCTCGGCAAAGCATTGCGGTAATACGCACCTAAACCAGCTAAATGATGGAAATGAACCTTCTTTTATTTCTCTAAATTGGCTATTACAAGGATTACGTTTTTATATACGACTAAAGGAAAATGGCCATTATGTATGTTTTTGCGTGCAGTTGATCGGAGAGGTCGAGACCATTGGGGCCTTTCACGGTGGAAGGGGTGGAAGTTCCACCTGAGCTTATTAATGCCTATTTATACAGACACTTGTTTTTATTTGATCCTCAAATGATCCTCTTGTGCTGTCCTTGAATATTAATAAATTAATGGCATACACCTGCGTTTGGTGCCGGGCTTAGAATAGTACCATTACATATCTTTCCGTGTATGTCGTAAGAGGTGACTAAGGGAATTCTCACCAGGGAAGCGGGCAGCAGCGCTTCTCCTATTGAATATCAAACTACTGTGATCCCCAACTCGTCTGCTAAGCGTTGGGATCATGACAAACCGAAATATTTATTTTGTTTCAAATCTCCATCCAAGCTTAGTTATATTCGAGTTAGATATTGATTTATATGTAACCTATCCACGAACACGCGGCATGTGCAGCTTAACCTTCGATCGACCTGTGCATCTGCTGTTAATCGACCAGGAATTGACCCAGCTTGAACATAATAAAACACCACATATCAATGTAGAATCGCAATAGGAATTACATTATCCAACAATGGCCGCCTCAAAGGAACTCATGAAATTTAAATCACTCATTACGTTTCACTGCGGATCACAGGTGGTATACCTGTCTAGCACCGGCACCGGTATAGTATTATAGGTATACCTGACTGTGTTCTGCGTAGTTCTACATAATCTTCATAGATACGTATGCATAAAGCGCACTACATACCAAAGCGCGGCGGCTTCCGTCATTGCAAATCGTAAATCGGCTCGACATCAGAAACTTATTTGGCAGTTAGTGATTGCGATGCGTCGAAAGAGCTTGTGTCATATAATTTTTGTGCCATTCTCAATGATAATTCAGTAAATAAAACTAAACAGACTTATGATTGCTGGATCGCTAGGCGCCGACATGTCGGCGGGCAACATGCGTGCGCTAATGTTTCAGACATGCTTCTTTCAATATAAGCCACCGGGGTCGTGTCAGCGGCACACCAAAGCAGCTTTGGTGTGCCGGGTTTTTTTTTTTATAAATTATAAACTACCGCTTGACCGCAATCCCGCCTGATGGTAAGCAGTGACGAAATCGTTGATGGTAAAGCGCACTAGTATTTTAAGAGCCTATTCACTCTAGCCTTAAAGACACTCAAATTGTAGTCCGACGGAAACACGCATGTACGCGGTATAAAGGAGGAGGCGAAACGCTTCGTCCGGACCGTAGTGATGTTAACAACGTAAGGGTGGAAACTCGCCGTACAACGGGTCGTCTGATGATGGAACGGAGATGGGGGAATTAAATCATGCAATTCCCTCGCACACTCCCCAAAATGTATCCTATACAACACCGAAAGGCTGGCTACTCTATGCCTGTGCTGTAGGCTTCGGAGACCATCTTGAGTTAGATCAGGGTCTCTAATCAGCCTCTTTGCACGCCTTTCCACTAAATCCAAAGTGGCTAGGTGACACTTAGCAGCACCAGCCCAAATGCGGCTGCAGTACTCCACACACGAACGGACCTGTACTTTGTACAACGTTAGAAGCTGCCCTGGTGTGAAGTACTGCCGGACCTTTGCGATAACGCCAAGTTCCCTGGCAGCCACCTTGGCCTTGGACACAATGAAGCGCCCAAAGTTTAGGTTCAAGGAAATCTCAACTCCCAAAAGCTGAAGGCGGTCGGTACATTCCAAGAATACATTTCGAAAAGTCTGGTTTCGAATTCTTACTTACCTACTCGTAAATCCATTACCTTTAGATATAGTCAGGTAACTTAGATGAAATCAAGTGTAAATTCCTCAACTCATCATCCACACGCACATTAATAACGCTCGACCCTCCCTTTAAAGGTACAACCTACCTTTACATAGTAATCCAGCTTCATAAATCACTCACAAAATTAACAAAACAATGAGACGGACCACCTTTTCTCTTCTCTACCATAAACTCACGGCAAATGACAGTGCAGATCCAAAGAAAAACTCCATAGTGTGACGTCATTTGTAATCTTCAGCCGGCACCCATTGTCTTTGGTCCCAACATTATGAATTCACGAGGGGCGAGGTCAGTACCCAATGATTACGGTCCCTGTTTACCGTACCGAATAAATAAAAATATTTTTTTTTCGACCTTTCAAGCATTTTAATGTTGATATACGTATCCGTGTTACTAGAAGCGGCTGAGGTGATTTAAATTTTGTGTGCGAATTTATTTAAATTATTTTTATGGTCTGTGTCGTTGGTGTGTAATACAGATAAAAACAGTGGGGATTTTAAGGGTGCGTTTCATTTAAAATACTCGAACACAGCTGCATACGGTTAGACTAAGCCGCCCCAACATAGTTGCGTAAGTCCCCTCTTTGAGTAGTGTCTTGAGAGGCACCACGGCCTGATGCAAGTCCTCACCGGAAACAGCTGTTTCGGGAGGTTCCTGTTCCATATAAGGCGGGAGTAAACGCCAGGGTGTTACCACTGTGGGGATCGCCCTGGGGACATGGTGGAGGTCTACCGGCTTGGGTAGAGCACCGCCGTGTCCTGGTAGCGGCGTACTCTCGCGTCTTACCCTGGTCCAGGCCAAGGTCCGGAGCAAGGGTGCATGGCAGGCCGTCACCTCCTTCTGTAAAGCAGTAATGCTGGCAAAGGAGGAGGCCGAGCTCATGAGGGAGCGGGAATTCCAGTGCTTTCACGCCTTTAGCCGCCGCAGGAAACGCCCTGGTCGGGAGACAACATCGAACTCTCGGCCACCGGGCGCGGGCAAGCAGTGGGCAGCTCGCTGTCCGGTAAGAACCAGGCCCGAGTCGACGGCGCGTTGTATTTCATGCGCGCCTCAAAGAGATGTCAGCACATCGTGACGGGGTTCACGAAAATCGCTGCATCCTGAGTCAGGGTTACAGGTTGGTTATAAAAGAAACTGCGGCTCAGCCGCATAATCAAGTGAAGAAACACGGGTGCGTTTTAGCCAGTAAAAGTCTGATACGCCTGTCGCTCCGCCCAGAGCGGAAGATATCATTTGATGATATTCCATCCACAAAAAAGGGCTATTCTATGCTAGTTTATGTTATACAAGCGCTCAGTTGCCCGGCGACAGTTGAGCTGTAGTGACGAGTTAATATATATAAGTTTCTGATGTCGAGCCGCCGACATTCCGGCGGCAAAGTTTTACGACTTGCAATGACTGAAGTCGCCTACCTAGGCCGCCGGCAAAATGTTGCCGACATATGCCGCCGGGCCTTTGGTGTGTAGAGTGCTTTGGATGTTATCACAATCGTGAAATAACAATAGTAAGTAGTAAGTAAAACTATATAAGAATACTTTAGTTTATCTTTTTCACTTACGAAAAGATTTGCAAAGTATATTGTGTTTTTCTTTATTATCAGCTTAAGGTCGAACAAATATTTTTTGGGCAAAATTAATAAGCTTTCATTTGTATCAATCTGTTTAGCTTATAAGAAATATCTGTCTTATTTCTTCTTCTGTGTTCAATGTATGACCTTTAATTAAGGTTATATTATAAAATGTTTTTAAAAAATTGATTTTTTCTAGCATTTGTATTGTGGTAAGCTTTGTTGGTTATCCTTAAATAAAAATAATTACAATCATGATGTTATGTATGTTGAAATAAGACAAGAAAGTGGTAAACCAAGCCTATTAAGAAAAAAATGTAAACCATGTACCTACTTCGTAAAATGTTAAAATGTTTTTGTACAAATAGAAGGATATCAAAAAATGTTCTTTTTATTTCTAACTAGCTGACCCGGCGAACTTTGTTCCGCCTTAAAGGCAATAAATATCACATGATCACATTTTTTACTTTTTAAATTAGGAACACAGTAAATAAAAAAAAAAAGTATTCCATGATTTTTTTATTTGTCATATATTTAGTGTAGCACCTTGTGAAAGAAATGAATTTCTACTTGTGCTTCGTAAATTATCTAGCTATTGATCTCTGAGACGTCGTGGTGGCCTAGTGGTTAAAACACCAGCCTCTCTTGTATGATTGCGCGGGTTCGATTCCAGGTCAGGCAAGTATCGATGTAACTTTTCTAAAGTGATATGTACTCTCTACAGTGGCGAAGAGTTGATACAAGCCGATTCCCACCGGGTTACCTTTCAAAAATCAGTTCCATATTCATACAAAAGTATTTACATTCTATTTCATTAACAAAGTATTATTAATCAAATGCCGGCGCGATTTACAATAGCAATCGTAATTTTTAGCAATACCCTAAGTATCACATTTCATTTTATAGTCGTAAATTAATCAGCGCTTCAATTTTTCGTACATTACATTGAACTCGACGAATTACAGCTTACCTCGGTCAACGTTTTACTATGAGGCGAAAAGAGACAGAGCGTGTCAGACATCTCTTTCTAATGCTCGCTAACCGTCGGTAAAACTTGATAAATATAGGCTAATGCCAAACGGCTCGTAGTTCTCTCCTCTCCTCTATTAGAAAGAGACAAAGAAACCACGCCACTACCAGAAAGGAAACACGACAAAATTAAAAAGAATTAGCGTTATAATGAAATCCTTCGCAAGTCATATTCTTTTTATTTTGGCATATTTTCGTGTTCCATTTCGTTTAGTTGAAAATAAATTATTGTTATTATGTGTTCCTCTATACCACTGGTGCGTAAGTTTTTCGTTTGTTATATTTTTGAGATTGTCCGATTTGGCTATCATGTCAATTGAAAAAAATTTGCTTAATAAAATGAAAAGTAATCCCAATTTTTATAACAACATTTTAGCTCATTTTGTTAAAAAAAACAGACGCATTGCATTAGAATATAAATAACGTTGTGATTGTGTATAATTTGCTTTATTTTTGCTTAATATTTTTGTTGGTTTTGGATCGGTGTTTGTGTGGTTCGGTTTTTAACACTTTATTATTTTTGTAATTTTTTATTTTATTTTTTCTTGACTCTTATTCCCTAACAATAGGTACTTAACTTAGTACACACATCAAAAGTGTCTAGGGATCAAGCATTTTTATGCGGATTTCTTGAGATTGAGATGTGGCTTTGTAATAAATTTATGATTTTATAAATTTATATGGATCCTTTTTGGTGCATTTCATAATTTGAATCAGGAACTGTGAATCAAATTCGAGTAAAAGATGAAAATCAGCTGTCAATATTTTCCCTATAAAAACATACAACGCATTGAAGACATTATTAGTGCTACTGTTTCCCTACTACTGATTAAAACCAACGTTATTATGGAGCGGCGACGTCATTTAAGCAGGGAAGAAATGCTCAGAGCCGTGGGAATGATAGAAGCTGGTTCCCGGCAACGTACTGTGGCTTTAGCTCTGAATACAAGTCAGAGTGTTATCAGTCGACTTTGGATACGTTACCGAAGCACTGGTACCGTGGCTGAGCGCCATGGAGGACGGTATCGCTGCACCACACGGAGACAAGACCGATACATTCAAATCTTAACTCGAAGAGCTCCAACAATAACCGCCATGATGTTAGCCGTGAGGCTTCATCACTCTTCAGGGAACTTAATTAGCGACCAAACAGTCAGAAACCGCTTGCATGAAGTGAACCTTCATTCCCGAAGACCGCTACGGGTACCACCTATAGCAATGCACAATCGTAGGATTCGATATCAATGGGCTCTTGAACACAGAAATTGGGCAGAAGAACAATGGCGTTTCGTGTGCTTTTCTGATGAGTCTCGTTTTGGTATGAGACCGGATACAAGACGTATACGACACTGGAGAACCCCTGGACGCCAACAGCGATTAAAATCCTGCCAGGAAGTCCATCCTTATAGTGGTGGAACCATCATGGTATGGGCGGGTATTTGGATCGGCGGAAGAACTGAATTGATTTGGATCAGAGGCAACCTCAACGCTCAAATTTATGCTGAGACGATTGTATCAGACGTCATCGTTCCTCTACAAGTGCAAGTCGGTCCCTTATTTCAGTTAATGCATGATAATGCACGACCGCACACCGCAAGAGTTGTAAGACAGACTCTCGCCGCAGCTAACATCAATGTCCTGCCCTGGCCTGCTCAGTCGCCAGACTTGAACCCGATTGAGCATGCATGGGATATGCTACAGAGAAGAGAAGAGGAAGAGGTTCTGAGAGCACTGTGTCGTCTGGACGTGAATAAGGCTAGTGGTCCGGATGGTATACCAGCGATTGTTCTAAAAGCATGTGCGCCCGAGTTGTCTCCTGTATTGACACGCTTGTACCGCCTCTCATTTGGGACTGGTATAGTGCCCAAGTCCTGGAAGCTTGCCAACGTGCAGCCCGTGCCCAAAAAGGGTAGTCGTGCCGATCCTACCAACTATCGGCCGATTTCGATCACCTCCATACTTTGTAAAATTATGGAGCGTGTATTGAACTCGCGCCTCTTGGCATACCTGGAAGGTAACGATCTCCTCAGTGACCGACAGTACGGGTTTCGCCGCAATCGGTCAACTGGGGACCTACTAGTGTATGCCACTCACTTGTGGGGCGAGGCCCTCGAGAGAAATGGGGAAGCGATTGCTGTCTCCCTTGATGTCTCGAAGGCCTTCGACCGGGTATGGCACGCTGGCCTTTTGAGTAAGCTTCCAGCGTACGGCATTTCCCCTAGCCTGACTGGCTGGGTAAAAGACTTCCTGACTGAACGGTCCCTCCGAGTTGTTGTCGACGGATGCTCATCTGAGCCCATGTCGACTAATGCCGGTGTTCCTCAGGGGTCTGTTCTCTCTGCAACTCTGTTTTTGCTGCATATTAACGATCTGCTGATGCCCGGTATCTATGGGTATGCAGATGACAGCACAGTTGTGGAGAGATACCTGCCGGATGCTCGGGCTAGTAGGGAATCAATCCGGTCCGAAAGAGAGGCCATGGTAGAGCGAACGAGTGTTGCACTTCAGGCAGTCTCCGAATGGGGCAATGCCAATCTTGTAGCATTCAATGCCGCCAAAACGCAGGCGTGTCTCTTCACCGCCAAAAGGAGCCCGTTCACCTTGGCTCCTACTTTTCGGAATGTATCCTTGGAGTGTACCGACCGCCTTCAGCTTTTGGGTGTTGAGATTTCCTCGAACCTAAACTTTGGGCGGTTCATTGAGTCCAAGGCCAAGGTGGCTGCCAGAAAACTTGGTGTAATCGCAAAGGTCCGGCAGTACTTCACACCAGGGCAGCTTCTAATGTTGTACAAAGCACAGGTCCGTTCGTGTGTGGAGTACTGCAGCCACATTTGGGCTGGTGCTGCTAAGTGTCACCTGGCCACTTTGGATTCAGTGGAGAGGCGTGCGAAGAGGCTGATTGGTGACCCTGATTTAACTCGAGTTGGTCTCCAAAGCCTAGAGCACAGGCGTAGAGTAGCCAGCCTTTCGGTGTTCTATAGGATACATTCTGGGGAGTGTGCGAGGGAATTGCACGATTTAATTCCCCCATCTCCGTTCCACCATCGGACGACCCGTCGTACGGCGAGTTTCCACCCTTATGTTGTTAACACCTCAACGATCCGGACGAAGCGTTTCGCCTCGTCCTTTATACCGCGTACATCGAGGGACTGGAACAATCTGCCGACGGCGGTGTTTCCGTCGGACTACAATTTGAGTGTCTTCAAGGCTAGAGTGAATAGGCTCTTAATAAACTAGTGCGCTTTACCATCAACGATTGCGTCACTGCTTACCATCAGGCGGGATTGCGGTCAAGCGCTGGTTTATATTTTAATAAAAAAAAAAAAAAAAAAAAAGAGCTCTGCCGAATATGGAGGGTATCCAGTCGCAAGAAGACCTTTTTTTGTTGTTTGAACGAACTTGGGCGGCCATTCCACAGCGTGATTTGGATGAACTCATTTTGAGTATGCCAAACCGATGTTCTTGTGTTGTTAGTGTTCGCGGTAGAAACACGGATTATTAATTGTTTAAGTTACCCAATAAAATTTTAGAGAAAACTGTTATTTCAGTCTTTTTTTCGAACTTTTGTGTTAGTGGTTCAAATGTCAAATATCCCTTTATTAGGAAAATGGCAAATTTCTTTATTAATGCAAAGGTGACTTGGTTTATCGTTACTGTGACAAACGAAAACACTTTATTTGATGAATCCTTAAAGAAAATTTTAATTAATATCAATCAGGAGAAAAGTTATTGCAAAAATATATGTTGATCCTAGACACTTTTGATGTGTGTACTTACTAACAAGCATGCATGTGTGGTATGGAGATGCACGTCGAAAAAGGCTTTTCTCAAAGCCGATTTTATCATACTTGAAAGACACTGTTATCAAATCATCAGTCCTTTTTTGTATGGTGAAGGTGGGGCTTTTGATATTATTTTTATCTGAAGACCTCCTCCAAGATATCCTGCTGTAGGTAAGTGTTTAAGTGTCTATTTTTTTGGACCGGCTTCCCTTTGTCAAAATTTCACCCTTCGCCACTGACTCTCTAAGTATAATATCTAGGACACCAATGACTGAACGTGAAGGAAAAAATCTTGAGGAAACCTGGACTTTATAAGTCTGAAATCCCACCCCGCATTGAGCAAGCGTGGTGATTACACTCAATCCTTCTCTGCATGAGAGGAGACCTGTCTCCAGCAGTGGGACGATAAAAAGATTGATGATGATGATCTCTGAGGTTTGTTCGCCGATTTCGCATTGTCAACGGAACAGTTTCACGGATTGCCGCCTCCCTTTGCTCTTGTGAGTGAGAAGCACGAAGTCGATCGTCAATTTCTTGCTCTTCTTCAGTGCTTTCATTCAGAATGTTTCGATTAACTCTTGCATTGCCGCTTTGTCGAGAAAGATTTGATGGTCTTGGTCACGGCATGATATTTTTATTGATGTTAAATGGCACAGCAATACAATATTAGAAACTTTGAAGTTGAAGTTGGCTTTGTGGTTTTTTATTACAAACTTTAAACCAGCAGAGAGTATTTATATTCTTTGCTTTAAACGATTGCTTCAACCGGTTAGACTTTTTTTTAAATATGCTCAGCTGTCATTTGCTTTTTGTTATACCATTTTTGGTATATGAATTGCTGACTTACATTTTGAATGAGTTGGACCATGTCTTATGTCACGTCACACGGGAACGACGGGGACGGGTTCTTAACTACCTCCCACCAATATTCAGCTAAATCGGTTCAGCCGTTCTTGAGTTATATATAAATAGTGAATAAGCAACTGAATCGATTCCAATAATTTTTACACCATGTTATATTTTGTCCCAAATACATTTAGAAATTGTTACAGTGTAGTTACCGAGTGCGTCACGCAGCTTACGATACATCATCATAGTATTGTGCGCGCGCAACAGCTGACGCTAGAGGTCAATGCACCGCGCTTGCTCGCCCGCGGATCTTTGACCATATTTATGTTGGGACAACGAAGTAGAATACACGTAGCAAGCTTATTATAACTTTGTGGTTTTTCATTATATCTTTTTGAAATTTTGTACATAATATTATTAACTTAAAAATACTGGACACGTGTTTCCTACTTTGTGGAGGTGCAAGGTAGCAGGGTAGCACAAAACTGTAGGAGAAGTCGAAACAATAAACCTCATTCATTCATCATTATCACAAATCATCATAATACATGAAAGAAGTTTTATTGTGCATAGTTTGTGAACGTGCAAGGTACCAGGGTAGCACAAAAGTGTAGGAGAAGTCGAAACAATGAAGCTAATTCATTCTCATGGGATCGACGGGAACGGGATAAAAGGTATCCTATGTCCTTTTCCTAGTTTTTAGCTACCCCCCTACCAATTTTCAGCCAAATCGATGGAGCCGTTCTTGAGTTATAAGTGGAGTAACTAACACGACTTTCTTTTATGTATATAGATAGTGAATAAGCAACTGAATCGATTCCAATAATTTTGACACCATGTTATATTTTGTCCCAAATACATTTAGAAATTGTTACAGTGTAGTTACCGAGCGCGTCACGCAGCTTACGATACATCATCATAGTATTGTGCGCGCGCAACAGCTGACGCTAGAGGTCAACGCACCGCGCTCGCTCGCGCGCGGATCTTTGACCATATTTATGTTGGGGCAACCAAGTAGAATACTCGTAGCAAGCTTATTATAACTTTGTGGTTTTTCATTATATCTTTTTGAAATTTTGTACATAATATTATTAACTTAAAAATACTGGACACGTATTTCCTACTTTGTGGAGGTGCAGGGTACCAGGGTAGCACAAAAGTTTAGGAGAAGTCGAAACAATAAATAAACCTCATTCATTCATCATTATCAAATAATCGTAATACATGAAAAAAGGTTTATTGTGCATATTTTTTGTCGTGCAAGGTACCAGGGTAGCATAAAAGTGTAGGAGAAATCGAAACAATAAAAAAGCTCATTCATCATTATCAAATCACCATAATACATGAAAGAGGTTTTATTGTGCATAGTTTGTGGATGTGCAAAGTACCAGGGTATCACAAAACTGTAGGAGAAGTCGAAACAATAAACGTCATTCATTCATCATTATCAAATAATCATAATTACATGAAAGAAGGTTTATTGTGCATATTTTTCTGACGTGGAAGGTACCAGGGTATCACAAAACTGTAGGAGAAGTCGAAACAATAAACGTCATTCATTCATCATTATCAAATAATCATAATACATGAAAGAAGGTTTATTGTGCATATTTTTTTGACGTTCAAGTTACCAGGGTAGCATAAAAGCGTGGGAGAAGTCGAAACAAAGAAGTTCATTTATTCCCACAGGAACGACGGGGAGCGGCATAGAAAGTATCCTATGTCCTTCTCCCAGTTCTTAGCTACCTCCTTACCAATTTTTAGCCAAATTGGTATAGCCGTTCTTCAGTTATAAATGATGTAACTAACACGACTTTCTTTTATATATATAGAAACAATAAACGTCATTCATTCATCATTATCAAATAATCATAATTACATGAAAGAAGGTTTATTGTGCATATTTTTCTGACGTGGAAGGTACCAGGGTATCACAAAACTGTAGGAGAAGTCGAAACAATAAACGTCATTCATTCATCATTATCAAATAATCATAATACATGAAAGAAGGTTTATTGTGCATATTTTTTTGACGTTCAAGTTACCAGGGTAGCATAAAAGCGTGGGAGAAGTCGAAACAAAGAAGTTCATTTATTCCCACAGGAACGACGGGGAGCGGCATAGAAAGTATCCTATGTCCTTCTCCCAGTTCTTAGCTACCTCCTTACCAATTTTTAGCCAAATTGGTATAGCCGTTCTTCAGTTATAAATGATGTAACTAACACGACTTTCTTTTATATATATAGACTAGCTGACCCGGCGAACTTTGTTCCGCCTTAAAGGCAATAAATATCACATGATCACATTTTTTACTTTTTAAATTAGGAACACTGTAAATAAAAAAATAAAAAAAGTATTCCATGATTTTTTTATTTGTCATTTATTTAGTGTAGCACCTTGTGAAAGAAATGAATTTCTACTTGTGCTTCGTAAATTATCTAGCTATTGATCTCTGAGATGTCGTGGTGGCCTAGTGGTTAAAACACCAGCCTCTCTTGTATGATTGCGCGGGTTCGATTCCAGGTCAGGCAAGTATCGATGTAACTTTTCTAAAGTGATATGTACTCTCTAAGTATAATATCTAGGACACCAATGACTGAAAGTGAAGGAAAAAATCTTGAGGAAACCTGGACTTTATAAGTCTGAAATCGCCACCCCGCATTGAGCAAGCGTGGTGATTACACTCAATCCTTCTCTGCATGAGAGGAGACCTGTCTCCAGCAGTGGGACGATAAAAAGATTGATGATGATGATGATGATCTCTGAGGTTTGTTCGCCGATTTGGCATTGTCAACGGAACAGTTTCACGGACTGCCGCCTCCCTTTGCTCTTGTGAGTGAGAAGCACGAAGTCGAGTCATAGTAAGGCGGCGCTCTGCACGTGCAATTTCTTGCTCTTCTTCAGTGCTTTCATTCAGAATGTTTCGATTTACTCTTGCATTACCGCTTTGTCGAGAAATATTTGATGGTCTTGGTCACGGCATGATATTTTTATTGATGATAAATGGCACAGCAATACAATATTAGAAATTTTGAAGTTGAAGTTGGCTTTGTGGTTTTTTATTAGAAACTTTAAACCAGCAGAGAGTATTTATATTCTTTGCTTTAAACGATTGCTTCAACCGGTTAGACTTTTTTTTAAATATGCTCAGCTGTCATTTGCTTTTTGTTATACCATTTTTGGTATATGAATTGCTGACTTACATTTTGAATGAGTTTGACCATGTCTTATGTCACGTCACACGGTAACGACGGGGACGGGTTCTTAACTACCTCCCACCAATATTCAGCTAAATCGGTTCAGCCGTTCTTGAGTTATAATTATATAAATAGTGAATAAGCAACTGAATCGATTCCAATAATTTTTACACCATGTTATATTTTGTCCCAAATACATTTAGAAATTGTTACAGTGTAGTTACCGAGTGCGTCACGCAGCTTACGATACATCATCATAGTATTGTGCGCGCGCAACAGCTGACGCTAGAGGTCAACGCACCGCGCTCGCTCGCGCGCGGATCTTTGACCATATTTATGTTGGGACAACCAAGTAGAATACTCGTAGCAAGCTTATTATAACTTTGCGGTTTTTCATTATATCTTTTTGAAATTTTGTACATAATATTATTAACTTAAAAATACTGGACACGTGTTTCCTACTTTGTGGAGGTGCAGGGTACCAGGGTAGCACAAAATTTAGGAGAAGTCGAAACAATAAACCTCATTCATTCATCATTATCAAATAATCGTAATACATGAAAGAAGGTTTATTGTGCATATTTTTGACGTGCAAGGTACCAGGGTTGCACAAAAGTGTAGGAGAAGTCGAAACAATAAACCTCATTCGTTCATCATTATCAAATAATCGTGAAAGAAGGTTTATTGTGCATATTTTTTGACGTGCAAGGGACCAGGGTAGCATAAAAGTGTAGGAAAAATCGAAACAATAAAAAAGCTCATTCATCATTTTATACATGAAAGAGGTTTTATTGTGCATAGTTTGTGGAGGTGCAAAGTACCAGGGTATCACAAAACTGTAGGAGAAGTCGAAACAATAAACCTCATTCGTTCATCATTATCAAATAATCGTGAAAGAAGGTTTATTGTGCATATTTTTTTGACGTGGAAGGTACCAGGGTTGCACAAAAGTGTAGGAGAAATCGAAACAATAAAAAAGCTCATTCATCATTATCAAATCACCATAATACATGAAAGAGGTTTTATTGTGCATAGTTTGTGGAAGTGCAAAGTACCAGGGTATCACAAAACTGTAGGAGAAGTCGAAACAATAAACGTCATTCATTCATCATTATCAAATAATCATAATTACATGAAAGAAGGTTTATTGTGCATATTTTTTGACGTGGAAGGTACCAGGGTATCACAAAACTGTAGGAGAAGTCGAAACAATAAACGTCATTCATTCATCATTATCAAATAATCATAATACATGAAAGAAGGTTTATTGTGCATATTTTTTTGACGTTCAAGTTACCAGGGTAGCATAAAAGCGTGGGAGAAGTCGAAACAAAGAAGTTCATTTATTCCCACAGGAACGACGGGGAGCGGCATAGAAAGTATCCTATGTCCTTCCCCCAGTTCTTAGCTACCTCCTTACCAATTTTTAGCCAAATTGGTATAGCCGTTCTTCAGTTATAAATGATGTAACTAACACGACTTTCTTTTATATATATAGATATATAGATATAGATAGTGAATAAGCAATTGAATCGATTCCAATAATTTTGACACCATGTTATATTTTGTCCCAAATACATTTAGAAATTGTTACAGTGTAGTTACCGAGTGCGTCACGCAGCTTACGATACATCATCATAGGTATTGTGCGCGCGCAACAGCTGACGCTAGAGGTCAACGCACCGCGCTAGCTCGCGCGCGGATCTTTGACCATATTTATGTTGGGACAACCAAGTAGAATAATACTCGTAGCAAGCTTATTTATTATAACTTTGTGGTTTTTCATTATATCTTTTTGAAATTTTGTACATAATATTATCAACTTAAAAATACTGGACACGTGTTTCCTACTTTGTGGAGGTGCAGGGTACCAGGGTAGCACAAAAGTTTAGGAGAAGTCGAAACAATAAACCTCATTCATTCATCATTATCAAATAATCGTAATACATGAAAGAAGGTTTATTGTGCATATTTTTTGACGTGCAAGGTACCAGGGTAGCATAAAAGTGTAGGAGAAATCGAAACAATAAAAAAGCTCATTCATCATTATCAAATCATCATAATACATGAAAGAGGTTTTATTGTGCATAGTTTGTGGACGTGCAAAGTACCAGGGTATCACAAAACTGTAGGAGAAGTCGAAACAATAAACCTCATTCATTCATCATTATCAAATAATCATAATACATGAAAGAAGGTTTATTGTGCATATTTTTTGACGTTCAAGGTACCAGGGTAGCATAAAAGTGTGGGAGAAGTCGAAACAAAGAAGCTCATTTATTCCCACAGGAACGACGGGGAGCGGCATAGAAAGTATCCTATGTCCTTCTCCCAGTTCTTAGCTACCTCCTTACCAATTTTCAGTCAAATTGGTATAGCCGTTCTTCAGTTATAAATGATGTAACTAACACGACTTTCTTTTATATATATAGATTATAATGTCGCCGCGGGTTTTTTTTAGGAAAATGTTGAACAAAAATGTTTTAGGAAAGGTTACTTCGGGGTTTTTATTTGTTCGTTTGGAATGATCTGGGTATGAAGGGTTACTTCACATCGGGAGTAAGGTAAATCAGTTAGTATGCTTGACTGAACGTAATAGTACATTACCACATCTGGTTTTATTGAAAGGGTTAGCAGTAGCAAATAGGTGTGTTTGTTGTATGTGAGGGTGTGTGTATGTGTGTGTGTGCGTGTGTGTGTGTGTGTGTGTGTGTGTGCGTGTGTGTGTGTGTGTGTGTGCGTGTGAGGGTGTGTGTGTGTGTGTGTTGTTAAAAATCAACGCCGGTTCGTTCGAAGACGAAGTCTAAACATTTTCCCTCCTCTTTTCTTCTTCCTCTTTTATTTATATTTGCCAGCGGCGGTGTTTCCGTTGGACTAATTTAAGTGTCTTCAAGGCTAGACTAAATAGGCTCTTAATAAACTAGCGCGCTTTACCATCAACGATTGCATGACTGCTTACCATCAGGCAGGATTGCGGTCAAGCATTAGTTTATAATATAAAAAAAAAAATAAGTGACAAAGTGTTGCTAAGCAACGATGAGGAACGATTAATGTGTCTGCTTGACAATATAAATAACGTTATGAATTCAAAATTGAAACCCATTGTTAGTAATGGTTTCTTCTTCTTCTTCATCTACGTTTTATCGTCCCACTGCGCGCACTGGGCGCAGGTCTCCTCTCATACAGAGAAGGACATACTAACAGTATGTTACGGAATTACTCTGCTTCCTTCCACAGATGTGACGTGCGGCTTATTAATTGCTGTTTATATTATTACATAAATAATTAGGTACTTCTTCTCTCTGCAATTGGAATTCTGTTTTAATTGCTGTTGTTTCCTTGTCATGTCTTGCTTCCTTGAACAGCTAGATCAACTCTTGTAGTGTGCAAATCACCAATGATGACAGAAGTTTGGGACACAGGTAGGCCAAAGTAAAGAAACCCTGCTCAGTTGCCTCCGCCCTGGAGTGCAAATATGTTGTCCCTTAAAGAATAAGTCAATACTTTTGGAGTCGTTTGGTATGAAACCCTCGGACCGAGGTCCGAGCACTCATTGCTAGTTCAATGAACTCTCTAAAAGTTTGTTAACACTTCTCGTGACCTTAAGGCTGGCTTTTACTTTGACCAGATGCTTATCAATGCGATACATTGTGGAATATTTCCAAGCTGTATGTATTTGGTACCCCCGTGTGGTACCGGGAATGGAGAATTAATAGTATCAGCCAACCCATATCCTCCCGTGGGTGTCGTAAGAGGTGACTAAGAGAACTTTCACCAGGGAAGCGGGGAGCAGCGCTTCTCCTGTGCAATATCAAACTGCATCCCCAACCTGCCTACCAAGCGTGGGGATTATGGCAAACCCCCCCAATGTGGGAAACCTTGGGGGAGGCCTTTCTCCAGCAGTGGACCTCTTTAGGCTGATGAAGAAGTATGTATTTTAGTTTTTTATTCTAAATCAAACCATTTATTGTAAGTAAACCAATTACAGGCATTTTTGAATTATCAGAGAGTCGATCAGGGTCACTCAGAAAGATTAAGCTAGTTGCCCATTCCATTTCACGGATATAATCATACAATTGATACATAAATATTTGATAACATCATTCATGTTCAAGTTTGTATTAAGTTTTTGTCATGCTCACTCAAATGTCATGCTGATGGTGGCGCGTGTTGTTGGGTCATTTGGTTCCCTTCAAAATGGTTGAGCTAAGTGGGGCTGATGCGCGCGTCATGCTCGTGAACGGGGGCCGTCAGTAGAGACTGGTCATCTCTTAGCTGCCAGTGGGCTTAATTCATTTTCTATCTTTTAATTAATTTTTATATTTATACATTGTGCTCACATGGTAGAAGCAACAGAAATATGTCACGAATCGAACCCATACTATGATTTTAAAAGAGTGTCCATGGAGATTCTTGCACGTTCTTCTCCATAGAGATCTACGCTTTGGAACGTGCAATTTAGCTTCACTTTTCTTGGACTGACCGACATTGACTATTCAAAAGCACAAACGGACCATCCGTTTGTGCTTTTGATTTTTAAACAATAAACAATTTAGATTTGATTTGATTTAGATTTAGTATAATTCTCACATGGTTAACCCATGTGAGAAATATTCAAAATGATGTGGCGTTAAAAAGGTTCGTTACAATAGCGTGCTAAAATTTTAATTATCTTAATTCAAACTCTGTAAAGTTCGAACAATGAATTTGACAATGTTGTGTACAACTTTGTAACATAAAAGCTACAAAAAATATTCTTATAAATACATATGTTATTGCCTAACTAATAACTAGGTATACGTGTGACTAAAAGTATAAATAAGGCCGTAAAGAACGTATTATTAAACAGAGAATCATGTGAAATTAGCGACATGCCCGAGCTAGGTTTATTAAACTTGTATTTCAGAATTTAAAATAAGCCATGGCAAATAAGAGATGATTGGACCCATCTGACGGCGCCCGTTCACGATCGTCGCGTTTGGAGTATCCCCGTTCAGCTCAACCACCAGCAACACATTACTATGAGCATGACATACTCTCAGCCATAACACATTCAAGTAAATGAAGACGTAACCAGTAAACATCAGCTTTACAGCAAGTAAACAATACCAAGTTTTATTTTAAAATTAAACCTTGTAATGAGGTCTTAATATTAAGTCTAGTGACTCGAGTATTTGAAATAAACAGATGTAGAACATTCTCTATGAAAATGCTGCAACAAAACAAACGAAATCTCAGAAACAGTAGGTACAGTATATTATGCAATGAATCTATATTATGCAAAGATGGCTATTTTCAACATTCAGCATTCCAACAAAGTTTCAGAATGCTATAGCCTGTGTGGAGCAGGACAAGCTTTGAGCAAAACATTTTTGTCAGCGATGTGACCCAGTAACTTAAAATATGTTTAGCTAAATAGTGTGATTTTAATTAAATCTTTACTAAAATAATTTAATAAAAGATTTTTTTTTAATAATTATAAACTAGCGCTTGACCGCAATCCCGCCTGATGGTAATCAGTGATGCGATCGTTGATGGTAAAGCACGCTAGTTTATTAAGAGCCTATTCACTCAGAAAGCCTGAGCGATTAGGAAGGAAGACGGCAGTTGAGCGAGGTGATGCAATGTTAAACCCAACAACACGACCAACGATGCTGCGCCAAAGGGAGATTGATCTGAAGACCCTCCACTACCAAACTCCCAACACAACAACATTTGGCGCATCGTACCCGGCACACGTCGCAACACAACTGCTCAGACCCGTCCTCCGTACGGCTTCACCAGACATCATGCCGGAACACGACAAATCGCTTGGCGGCAAGACTTTGTCTGGTGGGTGGTAACTTTTGCCGGCGGCCGATGTTACGGCCTACTACCGAGAAAATAAAAATAAAAATTAGTAAATAGAATAAAATTTAATGAAATGTAATTAAATTTAATGAGATGTAATTGAATTTAATGAATGTAATTGTAATTTTAATGTCATTGTCATTAATTAATTCTCATTGTAATTTAATTTTAATTATTTATATAATTATGTAAATACATAATAATTGTAACATTGTTGTATTTTTAGTCTCAATATAAATACTTTTGTCCTAAACAAAAGAAATAAAAGTTATTTGTGAAAAATAATATAAATAAAAAAAAACAATAACAGAAGAAATAATAACATTTTATGTATAAAATTAAAACCAGTTCTTTGTCCTCGACATATTCTTTTACGGTATAAAAGGCTTTCTGGCACAACATGCGTTTAATGAATAATTTGAATTTATTAATTTGAATTTATTAAGGATCTTGGATCTTAAAGTTTTAGTTAGTATAGTATTAATGTTAGTTAGTATAACTTATAATATTTTCATTTTAATAACTTATAAAAAAACTAGTGTTGGAAATTTGTAAATATTATAAAGGGTTTTTCAAAAGGGACGCTCGTACTTTGACAGCGCATAGCGGTCATCTTGGTAATGCGATAGCTGTCAAATTTGGCATGAACACATATTTAGTCATGACATTTCACCATGGAACGCTACATGCTTCAACAACGCGTAGAAATTATTAAAATTTATTATCAAAATCAGTGCTCTAGTCGCCTAGCGTTCCGTGCGTTGCGATGGCGGACGATGATAACATATTTTTTGTGGCCTAGGGTAGGTGGTATGGATCTTACAAACATGTGGTTCCAACAGGATGGCGCCACTTGCCATACAGCACGGGAAACATTAAATTTATTGAAAGAGAAGTTCGAGGGCTTCGTCATTTCGCGTGGTGGCGAAATCAACTGGCCCCTGAGATCGTGTGGCTTAACACCGCTCGATTATTTTCAGTGGGGCTACGTGAAATCTCTAGTATATGCAGATAAACCACAGTCAATTGCTGCACTAAAGACCAACATAACTCGCGTTCTTCGTGAAATTGAGTCCCATTTATGCGAAAACGTCCTTCAAAATTGGTCCACCAGAAAACACCATCTACAGCGGAATCGCGGTGACTATTTGGCTGATATTATTTTACACACATAATGACGTCATTGAATATTCTTTAAAATGTTATAAAAATTGTGGTAATATCACTTAAAGAGATTGTTTTATTTCATTTCAATGTTCGAGCGCTCTTAATGAAAAACCCTGTAGTTACTTACTTTGTAATGTCAGATCTTAATATTGCCTCTAATTACTTGAGTTTTGAAATAAGCATATGTAGAATATTCTCGATGAAGATGCTGAAACAAAGGAAACGAAATCTCAGAAACAGTTGGTACCTAACTAACAATTGTACAAAACTTTCTGAAATACCTCTTTACTTAAGCCGAAACTAACTTGGTAAGAAAATGTTCGAAGTACTCAGGACTTATCGTCTGCATTCAGTGCTTTTGTTCTGCCATTGTCTGACTTGTCAGAACTTGTCAGAAATATACAGGGTAGCAGGAGCAATACTTTATAGGGGACCGGTTCTCTTTTAGAATTATTTTGCTTGACACTTGAGAATTTTTGTTGTAACCGGGCAGAAACTAAATATATAAGTATTTTTATTTATTTATCATCTTTACAACCTAATGCGACAATGGTTACGATTCTATTCTTCAAAAACAAAACTAATTTAATTGTATTTAATAAAAGCATATTAATTTAGTTATGTCAAATTAGGAAACTCCATAGGCCACTGGTCAACAAAATTTTGTAACAAGAAAAGTGCTGGCTAATTTTAAATTACCTACCAAACCTCATTTTATAATTATATTTATTTTGATTCCATCAGATCTAGTTTTTGTGTTACAGCTACTACCAACAAAATTAAAAATTAACCATTTTTGTTTTACTTTCGCATTCAGAGAATATGTTTATTTGAAGAGCCTAATGGTTTCTTCTATTTTTAGAGTGAAGTGATTCTTAAATAATGTCAAGAAAGTATAAAATGATCCTGACAAGTTTTATTACATTTTTTGTGACATTACTTTCAAATCTCAACGAAGCAATTTAACACCATTAATAAGTAAGTTATATGAACAGTATTTTGTTTTTTTCATTGGACAACAAGTCAAATCATGGGTTCCACACATCTGTTGTGTTACATGTGTGGGTCATCTCACTGGATGGTCGAAAAGATCTCGATTTATGCCTTTTGCAATCCCTGTGATGTGGACGGAACCAACGAACCACTCATCTGATTGTTATTTTTGTCTCACTGATACAAAAGGTATTAAAATTAAAACAAAAAGTAAAATCAAGTATCCTGACCTGCCATCAGCTAAAAGATCGGTCCCTCATAGTGGAGATCTACCGGTGCCAGAACCACTTCAAACTAGCAATCTGTGCCTTACGCCAGAAATCGAAAACATTGAATCTTGACTTTCAAGGCATAATTGTTAGCTCCCAAATCAGGCAAATGATAAAAGATGATATATTTAAGGAAAAACTTACAATTATCAGGTTGAAAATCTTTCATGGCAGTAACTTCCAATTTTCTAGGAAATCGCCGATCAAGTGACTATAAATGTGTTATCGCGGAGCTTTTATCCACTTATAAGGCTTAGGAATGTAAAATATCATTAAAAATACATTTTCTCTATTCACATTTACACTTTTAAAACACGGTCAAGGATTCCATCAAAACACTTCTAGCAAAGAAAAACGATATCAGGGCAAGTGGATCCCATGCATGTTAGCGGATTAGGTACTGATGGGCATTAATACAAGACGTTCCTGATGCAAAATACAGACGAAAATCATAAAAGTAAATTCATATTCATGTAGTAATAAACCGAAATAACTTGTTTTTGTTTATAAAAATTCAAAATTTCTAAAATGGTATTACAAAAAAACTATTCGTAATTGAAGCATTTTAATTTTATATCTAGTGTCCTTATCCTTGTCCTAAACATAACTAGATAAAAGTTCTCATGTTACAAGCAAAAATTGTTTTTTTTTTGTTGACTAGTGAGGCCCAGGGCACACCGTTGGAGGCGCGACGGAGCGCAATTGAAGACAAAAATTAAATATAAACCTTAACTACTGGGACATAAGGTCCCCGAAAAGGTGGACCGACGACCTAGTGAAGGTCGCGGGAAACCGCTGGATGCGGGGGACGTAGGAGCGGTCGTCGTGGAGAACCTTGGGGGAAGCCTATGTCCAGCAGTGGACGTCTTTCGGCTGAAATGATGATGATGATGCGTGACAGATGCAATACAGGGTTATGTTAAGCCACATAAAAGATAAACTAGGATCGAAGTAAGATAAATAAATTCTAATACACGCTTCATAATGGGCAGCTTGAATAGATCTTTCAATTTTATGAGTCGCATATTTTCCTCGGTCAGCTGAAGCGATGCCAAGAATATAATGTTACATCTTCAACTTTTAGTATGCAATGCGTGCACACTGCCAACTCCTGCCTTCAACACTGAAATATGACGTCATTTTGAATGAATTGCAAGTGTTTGCACCAATCTTTGTAAAGTGTCCTACTTTATATTAATAAGAATAACCAACATTTGCTAATGCAGGCCAAAAGCCAAAAATATTCCAACTTTAGGATTTATATAATGTTCCAGCCGTTTGGGGTTGAAACACTAAGACCAAGGTCCAAGTGCTCAATTAGTTTCGCGAGATATCTTTAAGTGGCTGGTCAACAGATCCTGTTAACAGAAGGCTGGGCTATTTTCGGCCAAAAAATTAGCATCGCCATACAATGAAACAGCGAAGAAGATGTATTTTTGATATAATTTTCTCAAGAAAATCATCAAATCATTGTTTTCAATAAGTCAGGTTTTCTTCATGTGAATATTATCTTACATAAAAAGAAAAAAAGAATACACCCCTTAAACAACCTCTTAAAAACCACGTATGCACAATGAGACAGAAAACTCCGATGGAAAAATGTTTGTTACCCTCCCCTTTGAGGTACATTGGTTCAATGTTTAGTAGCCAAATTACCTCACAAATGAGGAGTAACATATCCCATGAATGTTTTATTATTATAACCCCTTTGAACCAGAGTAACTGGCAAATTGATATAGACGAGTCAAAATGTCAGGTTTGAAGACTTGACATACGCTACGTTTCAAAATTTTAACAAAGGGTTGAAATTTTTTTAATATAAAAATTTGCTCAAATATGTTATATTTTAGGTTCAATTGGTTATCTTTTCTAAAGCCTTTTGAGCACGGTATTTTTGACAGTGAATTTGAACACACGTATAATATAACAAGCATGCTTACTTTCCCGGGGAATTTGACAGAGGTGACCTTAGTACAAAAATATTTGGACAGTTTCTATAAAGTATTCATATTTCTGTCCAGCTATGCGCACGTATCCAGTACTATGATCTATACCACACTGCCACAATTTCTAAATGTATTTGGAAAACAATATAACATGGTGTCAAAATGATTGGAATCGATTCATTTACTTATTCTAAACAAACTGTATTCAGGTTACGCATAAGGAAAAAATAAAGTCGTATATGTGAAAACAATGAAAAACGCGCATTCCCTAATACAAGAGTATGTATAGATAAAGGGCCTCATATAGGCTGGTAATTTCAATTTTTCTTATAAGGATAATATTAATTGACCGTGTGGATAAATAATGTGGGTCTCATGCAATGAACTCAGAGGCTCGTAAGACTCGTCGTCTTAACTTTTGTATAGCTCCTTTACTTCACAAAATACAAAGGTTTAGACCTCATCCCACCCACTTTCCATAATCCGTCCTCTGTCCTTTCTGCATAACTAATCTTTGTCAGAAACCTTTTTTCCCTAAGGCCCGTCGTCCACGACGCCACTCAAAAGTAACGCGTTACAAAGTGAAATAAAAAAAAAATATTACATGTGTTTAAAGAAATAACATCCTCGGTGGTAGGCCATAATATCGGCTGCCGGCAGAAGTTACCACCCACCAGACAAAGTCTTGCCGCCAAGCGATTCGTCGTGTTCCGGCATGATGTCTGGTGAAGCCGTACGGAGGACGGATCTGAGCAGTTGTGTTGGGTTTTGTACCGGGTACGATGCGCCAAATATTACTGTGTCGGGAGTTTGAACGTGGAGGGTCTCCAGGTTAATCTCTCTCTGGCGCAGAATCGTTGGTCGTATTGTTGGGTTTAACATTTCATCACCTCGCTCAACTGCCGTCTTCCTTCCTACTCACTAATATTTTTAAGTGAATAGGCTTAATAAACTTGCGCGCTTTACCATCAACGATTGTATCAGTGCTTACTATCAGGCGGGATTGCAGTCAAGCACTAGTTTATAAATATTTAAAAATAAAATATTTCTTTTGAGACAACAAACAACAGTGTAATACTAAGTTAACATAGGTTATAACTTTATGATAGAGGTCCTCAGAATAATGGCCCCATTCCTTTTTACACAAACTAAATTAAATTCAAGTTTATCGAGGTGTCATTATGAAAAAGATAAATACTAGTTTAGATCGTTATGTCTTCATCACTTCTAAACTGTCTATGGAATACTAATTTGACAGGACTAAATTTCTTAAAGCTTAAAGTTTCGTTTATGAATAGGAGAATCAACGCCATTATCCACATTTATTACTAAACAGATTTACTAGTTGTTAGAAAGAACGATCTAAGAGTAAACACTGTTTACACACACCAACTAAACTAAATTTAAGTCCATTGCATTTTTTCCTTTCTATTTCACTAAGAAAAGGATAGCAGATAATATATTAGTTTAGTCCTGTCAAATTAAGATTCTCCATAGACAGTTTAGACGCGATTATAAACATGGCGATCAAAATACGCCAATTTACGTCAGGAGCGGGCTAATTTGAGAGGTCTGAACTAACATTTTATCTTCTATCCTGTTATTTGTCAGGACTACATTATGATAGGATTATATAATATCTTTTATCCTTCTCTTAATGAAATAGAAAAAATAAGATGCAATGAACTGAAATTAGTTTACTGAACAAAAGAATTGGCACTATTACTTACACAATAATGATGTTTCCTGGATAAAAACAATTATTCTATTTAGTCCGTCATTCAGATTATAGAAAAATATTGAATACGTATATTTTGTTTTATCAAATCAATAAAAAAATACAAATATAAAAGGCATCAAAGATCGAAAGTGGTAGCTAGTGACGTCACTGTTCGCTAAAAAGTGTAGCGTGCAGTGACGTCATACGAGTTTACAACGCATTGTCTCGTCTTAATTTTTTTAGTTATATGAAAAAAGAAAAAATACGTGTCTAGTATTTTTAAAAATCTGACTGACGGACTGATTAGTTTTTTTAGTCAACTACCCTATTAGTAGGGCTTCGATCGCTATGAATAGTGACAAATTATTTTCTAAATGCATTCTGATAAACATTATGTTAGTTAATCCAAGCTGTATATTGAAAGCCGGAACAGAAAAAACGAACATTAGAAGGAACATGATTTCTAACAAAATTTTGTAAACCGAGAAAGATAAACAAGTTAAGTATTTTAACTTGGCTTACGAGGCTGCTATGGCCAAGAACCTTGGCCAAGACCTCAGGAGGCTCGCATTGGCAGCTGGATCGAGAGATTGATTTAAAAAGCTGTACTTCTGGATACTCTGACTGCCAATAGCTTTGCCCCATTTTTTTTAAAGTTTTTATATTTTTACTGTTTAAAAATAATATTTATATGTGTTTAATGAAATAAAGGCGAGTAGAACAAATTGTAACGCGTTGCTTCTAAGTAGCGTCGTGGACGATATACCTTATCGTCTTTTACTAAAGGAAAATTCTACTCAGTAAAGTGCTCGTCTTAATTTTACTTCATGGATTAATGACAGTTACATATTTTATACGGAATTTTGTTCTTTAATAAGTACTGCACTTTCTTTTGTAGCAATTTCTATGTTAAATATTGTTTCTCTTAAAATATGATTAAAATAAAGTTGATATTGGCTTAAGTTGAAATGACTTCAATTTGAAAAAAAAGCGTTTGAATTTAGTTACTAAAGTTATTAAGTTTTAAGATCCGTTCTTGTAAGTTTATATTAATTTAAAGAAAAATGCATTTATTTAATCACAGAAACACGTGTAGCCAAAAAGATAAGCCATTTTTTGTGTTCTGTGAGTCAGAAGCTTACTAGTGTACTAGCGACCCACCCCGGCTTCGTACGGTTGCAATGCTGTTACTAAATACACTACAGAAAAAACTGTGAACGTAGTATAAAAAATATAGCGGCCCGCTGTTCCCGCCTCGCACCGCCGGCCGCTAAAACGCTCCGCAATTTTTAAATCTGTAATATCTTCGAAAATATTCATTTAAATCATATGCTGTAAAAGGTAAAATGGATAAGGGTTAATGCTGTATTGGTTAAAATCGCTTCGGAAATTCGCTGGTATTTGTCGTAAAAGTAAAGGACAAAAAAAAATTACTGTAGGATATATATAAGGGATAGACATATACCATCTCGGACTTTTTTGTAGACCTTTTCAATGTGTACTTAGTACTTACTGTGTAGGGTTCAACCTGCGTTTCACTGCAAACGCGGAAAAAAGGAATTATTTACGACATCACATTAGAAACCTCAAAAATAATAGTATTTCTCCACAATTTAATGGATGTTATTATACATATAAACCTTTCTCTTTAATCACTCTATCTATTCCCGCATCCATCGTATTAAACCGCATCAAAATCCGTTCCGTAGTATTAAAGATTTAATCATACAAAAGGATATATGGAAAGAGAAAGTGTGGAAGTGATATTTGAGGACACAGTTTATAAGATTCAGGTATATAGTAACCAAGTAGCAACAGGTCCCCTTTACAAGACTCCGCAAAACTATTAAATGGGTTTACTTAATACCTCGCTTCCCTCAGTTAACTTTTAATTGCAGATTAGTCATCAAGGGTGCACAAATGCACAGAACTGAGCACTTTCTTATTTTGCTTTTAAATGTTTTGATTTATGGTATTTTCTAGGAAATACACTTGACGCGAAACTTAAAAGCAGCAGTGTTAAAATTCTGAATATTGTGATCTGTTTTATCGTATCAGTATCAATTGAACGTAAATTACTGTACTATTTTTTGAAGTCGATTAATCGGTCGGTATTCGGATAAATTATGATTTTTATTAAGAGCGGGTAACACCATGGAGCGAATGGTAACACCGACTGGAGTTGCGTTTGACATAGCGATCGACCGTTGGCGCTGGGCATTCTTTGCTCAAACTTCGATCGAGTGGGTGGTGGTCATACTCACACTCAGTGGCTCTTATCTGTTTTAATCTGAGATTATCATTGTAATCCCTTAATATTAAAGTCATCTATGGGTCTGTACAGTTAAAATAATAAGAATTGAACATCACACTATAGTTATTTTTCAACATATTATCGAAATACCGCCCACGATGGATGTTTATGCGGATGAGAAGATACCTTAACTATTCGGAACTTCGGCACCGCCATCCTGACAGTGTTTACCCCGTCATAATATATATGATGACGTCAGTGATGGCGGCGTGATAGGGTCGTCAGCATCTTGATGTGGTGGTTAGGACTCCATTTCGTAGGTGAAGTTTTGAATTAAAGCACGAAGTGTAAATATACTCTCCAATCTTGACAATAACAATTTAAACAGGCAAACCCACAGTTTCGCTCCGGAGAATTGCACTAGGAATTGCACTAGTCCGTGCCTCAAAGCGAAGTGATCGTTCGACAATCCCCGCTTTCCAAAACGACTCTATCCACGTGCCGCCATACAAAATAACGTCACAGCGTTTTTCCCACTACTACATAAATCAAATGAGCGACTTACATTAAAATTATATATATTTTTAACAAATGGCTAATGGTTTTCGTCAAAGTATCTTATTATTCGCCGTAAAGCATCCAAATGATTAACGAATCAGGGTTCCCGATTCTTAAAGCTTCCTCATTTCTTGTTATCGACACTTCAAAGTTTCAATGTTTCGTAAACAATTCCATTTTCAATCATCATTTCCAACTGGGTACAGACCCAACGTTGCATCGAAAGAAAATTAAATTAAGTTCAAAAATGATGAACTCTGATTCCTTTGTACACTGTTGCTCCAGGATTTCTTGCAAACTTCAAGAAGTGGACTCAGTACGGCGTGTTTACATAATGAGTGCTTCCTTTGCAAATTTTCCGGAGATTCACATAAAAATATTTGTATAACAATCCTCTTCAAGACATCGGGGTTGGCTCAAGTTTTTTTTATTTATTTATTTTCTTGCCTAGTACTGAGACGTCTGTGCTTTGTAAAACTGAGCGAAGACGTCATTTTAGCAAATTAGTCATTTCTGCGTTTTGGAATCTGGGCATTCGTTTCTCTTTGTGTGGATAATTTAATCTGCTCTGCTCTCAAAATGGTAAAGGACAACATTGTTAGGACACCAGCAAGGTATTAGAAACAAAAATTCGACGACATGAGACATCCAAAAATAGAGAAAGCCAAATATTTTACTAAGTAATTTGGAAGATAATGGAAACATCGCCGAGCGGTTGATTCAATCTTCCCAGGACCAGCTGACTTGCATATGTTTGGGCATAGCAATACAACGTGTCTATGCTGGCAGCCTTTGGTCACTACTCTGTTGACAGAGATGGGGTCATTTTTTTTTTCATGTACTTTGATTTTCCATTACCCTATTGTGAATAATTGAATAATACTAATATTTATTGAAGTGGCGACCACGCATCGGAAGACGCAGCGTTGGTAGGCCCCCAACAAGGAGGACCGACAACCTCGTGAAGATTGCGGGAAACCGCTGGATGTGGGAGGTGCAGGACCGGTCGCCGTCCAGATCCTTTGGGGAGGCCTATGTCCAGCAGTGGACATCTTTCAGCTGAACTGATGATGATGATGATGACTACTATTTTTATTTAAATTCAATTTAGGGACGTCAAGTTATTAAATTATGTAAGTATGATAATGTTATAATAATATTTTGATGGCAGAATTCCTCGATCGACTTCTATCATCTCTATCTATCTATCTTATCTCGTTAGGCGGTTGGAACAAGTACGGATCAATACGGTTCGCATCGCGAATAGGTTTCTGTCTCTAAGGCCCTAACCATCGGTAATTTAGACGCTACACACGACATCGATGGTTCATAATTTTTTCATATTTTTAGAAATATCTAAAAATGCCATTGAGTGTCAAAATCAAAATCAGAAATTATTCATTCAAATTAAAATGAGAATCAGCACTTTTTGAACGTCAATATTACATAAAACAGTGCCCCAAAACGCCCACCCATCGCCAATTCCTAGTGCTTTTTTTAAACTCCCCTATAAGTAGATATATGTATAAGGGTTTTTTTTTTATTAAATTTTATAAAACATTAACCACAAGTAAACATGTATTCTAAGTATATCTTGGACATCAATGACTGACTACAAGCAGAAGGAAAACATCTTGAGGAAACCTAGACTTTAAGTCTGAAATCGTCAACCAACATTGAACAAGCGTGGTAATTACGCTCAATCCTTCTTTGTATGAGAGGAGGCCTGTACCCATCAGATTTCCCACCCACCAGCTATACATTGAATGCAAAGTGCTAACAGTACGCCAGTTATTTATTTTGAATATAGTACTACCCCAGCACGCTGATATTGGTTTTAGCCCTGTACCTTCTGGTAAAAGAAGAAAGGATTTAGTTTGCACTAACACACTGACGAAACATGCTGTTAGTAACAGATTTTATTTATTTCTCGGCTTAAATTTAGCTTAAATTAATGTTGTGTGATGCTAACTGAATATCTAGAAACCCTTAGTTACACAGATACGGAAAAATGCTATTATAGGTATTAAAATAAAGTAAGTAGCTTAGTAAGTTATATACTTAATAAATAAGTAGAGGTAATGTATTATTTAAGTTCTTTGGACAATTTGGCATTGCTTAGTCTTAAACACTTATGTCATCTGTTTATTATTATTATATTATAGCCATCAAATATCCTTGTTGATGATAGCCTGAAACACAGATTTAAATAAACCTAGTTCGGGTGATGCCAACATTAGTTTTAGATCGTAACTTTATAGATTTATATTATGTATTACTAGCTTTCCGCCCGCGGCTTCGCCCGCGTTAACTTCGATTATATCGCGCGTTTTAGATTTCTCTCGGGAATATCAATTTTTTTCGCGATAAAAAGTACCCTATTATTTAATCCGGACTTCTAACTTTACGTCTGCAAAATTTCAAAGCAATCGGTTCAGGAGTTACGGCGTGAAAGTGGTACAAACAAACTCACTTTCCGATGTATAATATATACATATATATATAGATATTTGGTGTACACATACAAATATTCCAGTAATCTCCCTTGGGAACTTGATGTTTTTTAGGACCAAAAGTAGCCTATGTTACTCTCCATCTTTTTAACTAACTGTATGCCAAAAATCAGGTCGATTGATTGCTTAGCTACGGCGTGAAGGAAGGACAAACAAACAAACACACTTTCACATTTATAATATTAGTATGGATTCTACAGTAAGTTAGCTTTTACGATTATAATTATTAAGATTTTTATTACTACATAAACAGATTTTTTTATACATAAATTGTTGTTCTATGTTTTTTAATAAATATCATTTTCAATGAGGTACGAATTCATCATCATCATCATCTCAGCGTTAATCGCAGTCGCATCCGATGCTTTTTCAGCTTTGGAGTCTGGGGTCCGCTTTACCAGTCTAACTGCTGGTTTTGGCTAAACTTCGATATTTTCCGTAAGACGACTGCCGTCTGACCACAACCCGAAGGCGATATCGAAGCATTGCAATTAGACCAATTGTTGAACTTTTGAGGGCTCCAACAACCCGTATCGACTGCCATTAGATGTTGGTATGGCAACCGGGACCAACGGCTTAACGTGCTTTCCGAGGCACGACCAGACCAGTGCAAATATTCATATTCATGCATACAAATATTTGCACAGCGCGGAGATCGAACCCGCGCCTCCTTGCGCAGCGGCCGCGTTCGCTACCGCTATGCTACGGAGGCTGTCAGTGAGGTACGAATTTATGAGTAATAATTTAATGTATGAGTGGACTGTGTCGATTTAACTTCAGAAGGGAAAACATAAACACACCGTCCATGAATAATATAAAGGGTTTCTACTTTTGCCAGCCATTATCGGCTTTTTTAAGCCTGTTGAGCAATGTAGAAATCATTAACTTAATCAAACTACAATATTCCCATTATGGGTTCACACGCAGGTGGGCAGATGTAACATTTCTTCAAATTTTTAGTTCCCGGACGGATTTTCTTCGCGATCTTTTTGTTCGCCGTTTGCGAGCAGTGATGATGAAATTGTTTACACATAGAGAAACTTGGTGTAAAAAGTACACTCATCCTCCATAGAAAACGGAGGATTCTCGTAACAGAGGGGTGTTGTGTCTGTCGGGCAATTTCCGTATGCTAGTTGCGCGGTAGACTCTGCTTACGGGATGTAGGATTTTATGTGACATAATTACCACTACACTCAAAGTAAAGAGCCTGCCAAGGTTTGAACCGGGTCACCACTACTCGATAATCCCATGCGATAATCTTTAAATATGGAAGACATATGTTTGTACTTAAATTTTTTCTTCGTTCATTCATTCGTGCTTCTAATTTTGTAACTTTATTTCAAGTGAAACAACTTAATAGCGGTTAATAACCTTTTAAACGACAATTATATTTATTTCAGAGTGACTAGAAGTATTAAAAAAGAAATAACCTTTAATTAAAGCTATTTTTATTGCTTTTGTGTAATTTGTAAGAGTCTATTATTTAATATTGTAAAAGAATATTATAGATAATTTTTTTCTGTGTACTGGTTTTTGTCATGGTCGGGCAGTTTGAGTAATTTAGGTTTGTGTTGTTGTTCTTTATTTGATATTTTATTCATCGAGTCGTTGAGCTCCTTAATTTCGAAGGAAAACATCGTGAGAAAACCAGTAAAAATAGTGTTGATGAAATAAATTATACAAAGTTAAGCCTCTGTTTGGGTTTAACCCCATAAAATACAACTAGTAGATTGCTATTTTTCCACTTTCACTAAACTTTACATTTAGTTAAAACCTGAACTGCACAACCAAAGAAAAGTCTAGACCTAAGAATCGACGGGTGTTAAAATAATATAACCAATTAGCAATAATAATCCATACTAATATTATAAATGTGAAAGTGTGTTTGTTTGTTTGTTTGTCCTTCCTTCACGTCGTAGCTAAGCAAGCAATCGACCTGATTTTTGGCATACAGTTAGTTGAAAAGATGGAGAGTAACATAGGCTACTTTTGGTCCTAAAAAAACATCAAGTTCCCAAGGGAGATTACTGGAATATTTGTATGTGTACACCAAATATATATTATAAATCGGAAAGTGAGTTTGTTTCTTTGTTTGTTCCGCTTTCACGCCGTAACTACTAAGCCGGTTGTTTTGAAATTTTGCAGACGTAAAGTTAGAAGTCCGGGTTAAATAACAGGGTACTTTTTTATCCCGGAAAAAAATTATATTCACAAGGGAAATCTAAAGGCGCGATATAACCGATCTCCACGCGAGCGAAGCCGCGGGCGGAAAGCTAGTTAATTATAAGCCTGACTCTAAGGTTAACTGAAACTGGGTTGCTAAGGTGGCGTGCGATCTTTATTCTTCTTCTTCTTCTTCGGCCTATAGATGTCCACTGCTGGACAAAGGCCTCCTCCAAGGCTTTCCACGATAACCGGTCTTGTGCTGCCCGCATCCATCGGCTTCCCGCGACCTTCAGCAGGCCATCGGTCCACCTTGTTGGGGGCCTCCCTACGCTGCGTCTTCCAGTACGTGGCCGCCACCGAACATAGCTCTTTCCATTGCCCTTTGTGTGACCCTGAGCCTTCGTATGAGGCCCATTGTGAGCGACCACGTTTCAGTTCCGTAAGTCATCACTGGCAACACACGCTGGTCAAAGACTTTAGTCTTGAGACACTGTGGTATCTTGGGCGACGAGAAGATGTAGCGTAGCTTCCCGAACGCTGTCCAGCCGAGCAGGATTCGACGAGACACCTCTTTCTCGAAGTTGGACCTACCTAGTTGGACTGTTTATCCCAGGTATATATACCCGTCAACAACTTCGAGTGAAGAGCAACCAACTAGAATTGGAGTGGGTGTGACATGAGAGTTCGACATGATCTTCGTCTTATCCATGTTCATCCTTAGACCCTATTGTTGGGAAGCTCTGCTGAGGTCATTGAGCATTTTGCTCTAGTCTTCCAGGGTCTCCGCCATGACCACAATACCATCTGTAAAACGGAAATTAGTGATGTACATACTCGCCGTTTATGTTAATGCCAAGTCCTTTCCAGTCCAGGAGCTTGAAGACATCTTCCAACGCAGCAGTGAATAATTTGCGAGATATGACATTTCCTTGCCTCACACCACCTTGGATCTGATTTTAGACTTAGCATGATCTCATTTTTAATTTGACTATCTAGTTTGTAAATTATCTATAAGTGAACCACTATATATTTGTATGCCAAAAGGCAGAATGTACTGGGACTATATCTGACGAAAACACCATTATTGTAACACCTGCATTCTAGACAAATAAATTATTATTATTATTATTATAAAGTTCTTAATAAGACTGAATCCCATTCGTTTTATTTCAATCAAAACTTCCTACACAACATACCCTACCGTTATGAATAAGTTCCGCTGAGCCAGGCCGGTGGTAAGTGACCCGAAGATGGTTACAATATGACTCTGTTCTTGGTCGAATTAAATAAAAAACCATTAGAATTAAAATTAATAACGGGTCAGTCGTTCAAAAATAAGGTCTTTCTTAAAAATAAAACTTACTTGAATTTCAGTCAGGGGAAGTCGCTCTAGCGTGAAATGTACAAATTACAGGCGAATAAAAATAAGACAAGGTAGAGCCTTTTATTTTAGTACAAGGGGATTAATGAAAGCCTCTGAGTGGACTTCTTACTCGAATTAAAACGCGGCGTATATTTTTTTTTTAACATCACCCCGAACAGGATTTTTTCCTGCATCGGACAGTCATTTAAAACTCACACACACACAAACAGCCAGACCCGGAACAACTAGATGTAGGTCATACAAATATTTGTTCCATCGTTTACGAATGATATCTTAAAAGTAAAAAATGTAGTGTTAAATACTGTTATGGGATCGTAATAACAATATATGTATAAGGTGAAGAAAGGGCTTTTATTTAAAAAAAAATACATAATTAACGCTATGTTATAATAACGTTATCCTACCTTGCTGCAGTCAATCCGAGGATCCAGTAATATATGACGAAATAAACCGTGAAATATTCACTTAGCTCTGGTAAAACTGAATTTTTAATGTTCATGTCACGTTGTTCGGGACTAATAAAAACTAAAACTACCGTAAAACTACGTCACGCGATTTTAAAACTCATAAACAGTAAAACTGGAGAGAGCTTAAAACTGGATTTTATGCTTTTATGTTTCGTTTTTGGAATTCCGTGCTTGAACACAGAATTCTTCCTGCTGTTGCCAAGATGGCCGGACAAGCTAATGTTTGGTGTCGTAAAATGGAAAGATTTTTTGTACATTGTTATACCATTGCTGACATAGGTCTGCCCCGCAGTTGTCTATTTTTATCTGCCTTAAAAATGAGATCCTTTATTAGGTAGAATTTTTAACCTATTGCATAGCTTCTATCGCGGGCCTTGAGCGTGGTGACCGAATCCAGAAATCCCGTACCTAAAATGACCTAACACCCCCCACTCCCACCTCCGGCAGTCTTCGACACGGTGTGTTTTTGTGCATATTGCAGCATGCATATTGTAGGGTGCAAACTCAGTTCTACACATTTGACAATTTAATAATTGTCCTGATTTGCTAAACTTGCAATTAATTTTCACTCTGAAATAGGTTTTCTATAAGATATAGAATTTTAAGATACAAAATAGATCGTTACGACGCGGCCGGCATCAATTTTATGATATTTCGACATGGGTGTCGTGACAGGGGTTTTTTGGGGGTGCAGATCACAAAAATGACGTAATTTTTTAAATCTAAGATGGCCGACATCAATTTATGATATTTTAACATGGGTGTCGTTACTACGGATTTTGGGGGGATGCTGATCACGAAAATAACGTCAGTACTGAAATCCAAGATGGCCGACATCAAATTTCATTATATTTTTACTTGGGTGTCGTGAAGGAGGTTTTTGGGGTGCTGATCACTAAAATGATATCATTTTTGAAGTCCAAGATGGCCGACACGACACGACGCTATGCCTGGGTGGACTTCAAATCCCTAATACTCATGGGATAACAAATGGAAGACAAAAATAGAAACCAAAACAAAAAACGAACGGAGGAGGCTAGTGATGTGGCGTCGGGGTCTGAAGAAATCCTTCCTGAAGAAGCGCCCTATACCGAGAGATGGCCAAGGGTCATTCTCGGATGGCGGGACGGGCAAGGCCCGCAAAAAAATTAGCCGGCGCGAGGCCCAGAAAAAGCCGAGCCAAACCAGCTCATTTGAGCTGTTACGAGAAGGCTTGCGGCAGCGAAGGCCATCCATGTGGGACCCCGGCCGACGGAGTGGCAGAATTGCGGGCGGAGATCACCCACTTGACAGTCACAATGGAGCTCCTCCAAAAGGAGAACGAGGACCGAGCTCCGAGCGGACCTAGCCGCGCTGCGAGCTGGCAGCTGCTGGGAGGTGCCACAGGAGGGGGCGCTACAAGGGCGGAATAGGCGCGCGCTGGCCGAGGATGCAGGTCTGGCCCTGGTGCTAAAGGAGCTAAGGAGCTGGCCGCCTTCCGGAGTAGGTTTTAGGCCCTGGAGGCCGTTGTTCTGAGCCCGCCACCTCCTACAACCCCTACAGCCGATGCCGCCTGGTACGTAGCAGGGGTGAAGGAAAAGGCGGCTAAGGCTGCAAGGGCGACCAGAAAGCGGATACGGCGGAAGGAGTGCCCCGTAATCCGCAGCTGTAGTGATAACACTACAGCCGGAAGCGGAAAAGAATGGCACGTCCTACCGCGACGTGCTCAATAAGGCGAAGCGGTGGAAGCGGTGAACCTCCAGGAGATCGGAGTCACCTCGGGCATCAAGATGAGGATCACCGCGACCAGAGCCCGCATGATTGAGGTTCGTGGTGAGGCTAGCGGCCCAACTTTTTTTTTTTTTTTTTATTAAAGTATAAACCAGCGCTTGACCGCAATCCTGCCTGATGGTAAGCAGTGACGCAATCGTTGATGGTAAAGCGCACTAGTTTATTAAGAGCCTATTCACTCTAGCCTTGAAGACACTCAAATTGTAGTCCGACGGAAACACCGCCGCCGGCAGATTGTTCCAGTCCCTCGATGTACGCGGTATAAAGGAGGAGGCGAAACGCTTCGTCCGGATCGTAGAGGTGTTAACAACATAAGGGTGGAAACTCGCCGTACGACGGGTCGTCCGATGGTGGAACGGAGATGGGGGAATTAAATCGTGCAATTCCCTCGCACACTATAAATAAATAATATAAAAAACTGTTTAATTCTCACCACAAGCCAAAAACAAAACAAGTATAAAAAATTGTTACACACAAGAAATAGCATTTAATTTTTTTTGGTTGTGGATCGCTGGTGCCTGTGGTAGGTAGTAACACCTGTAATACAGGTCACCAGGTTCCCACCTGTTCATGATTACATATTACTAGTAACAAAAAATCCAAACAATTAGTGAGCAAGATTATAATAAAAATAATAGTGTGCGTTTGCGTGTGTGTGTGTGTGTGTGCGTGTGTGTGTGTGTGTTTGTGTGTGTGTGTGTGTACATAGCGCATTGGTCTGATTAGGCTAAAACGTTAAAAAGAGCTTCTGTGGCAGCATATGATTGGCTTTGCAGCCAGGCTTGCACTGTGATTTTAAAATTATATTTGTTCAAAGAGTGCAGGGAAAGAATACGGTTTAATTTATTGTAAAGATAGGGTCCAAGGAAAATAAAGAATCTATGACTGAAAGAGGTTCTGAGAGGAGTAGTTGAGGCAACTATATGGTTTCGGCGATAGGTTTGCTGCGAATAGTTGGAAATAGCATGTTGTTTAATAGCAGTGGCAAAAACAAACAGCTGCCTAACCGTAAGAACTTGACAATATTCGTAGAGCTTGACGGTGGGAAAAAGTCTTGGCTTAAAACAGCACACTTTAAGAACCGCTCTCTGCGCACGTTCTATCTGAATATAGTGAGACTTCGCTGCCCCGCCCCAAGACGAAATACAATAAACCAGTATTGACTGACACAGAGCCAGATATGTCATTTTCATGACTACGCTATCTGCTGATTGGCGTAGTTGCTTAAAAATGTACATTAATTTGCGCACTCTGTTTGATAGATGTATTATGTACTCTTTGAACGTAAGGTTGGAATCAATCACTATGCCAAGATACCTTATTGACTTGACCCTTTCGATGTTGCAGTGATCATAATTATCTCTGCCGCCGCTGCCATCATATGACTGTGTCAACTGGGCAACAACGTTTAGTGAGTTTATAATTGACACTTTGGTATTTCGAATCGCAAAATTCATAATTTTCGTTTTCGATATGTTTAGGGTAAGCAAGTTGTTTTGAAGCCATTTACTGATTGTATCGAAACCCCCCTGAGCAAAGCGATATGCCTCTTCCCAGTCGTTCGACGCAAATACAAGAGCAGTGTCGTCCGCATAGGTAAATATTGTACCACCTTCCAGGTTGAGGCTACACAGGTCGTTCATGTAGATCAGAAATAAACTGGGGCCAAGAATACTGCCCTGTGGCACACCGAAATCTACACTCAGGTAGGAGCTACAGCAGGATCCAATTTTTACACTTTGCAATCTATTTGTAAGATAGCTCCTAAAAAGGGACAGTTGGGTACCTCGTATGCCCAGACAGTCTAACTTTGATATTAAGATGGGAATCGAGACCGTGTCGAACGCCTTCGCTAAATCCAGGAATAGTGCAACACACTTCTTACCGTTGTCAAGTTTCTGAGCTATATGATTGACCAGTTTATGAACAGCATCAGCTGTAGATAGATTTTTTCGAAAGCCAAACTGGTTAACTGATAAAAGATTTTGTGACTCTAAATATGCAACTAGCCTTTTATTTATAATATTTTCCAATATTTTGGACACCGCAGGCAAAACTGATATGGGCCTGTAATTTTCGACACGATCACGGTCACCAGATTTGAAGATGGGGTGGAGAATGCCTTTTTTGCACCAGTCAGGAAAAACACCAGAGTCAAGGCACAGGTTGCAAACATATGTCAGCGGAGGCACAATCCTGTCCCTATGTCGCTTTAGAAAACTAGACGAGATTCCGTCCCAACCAACTGCACAATCATTCCTAAGTGAAAGGATTAAGCTTTCCACCTCTTGTTCATTTGTCTCAAGTAGTACAAATAATTCTTTCTGGGGTTCGGGTAGCGAAATTGATCGAGGGTCCCTATGTATTTTACCAGCTAGTTGTTTGCCCACATTTGCGAAATAGTCATTTATTTGATTTATGGTGTCTTGCTTATCGCAATTTTTCGCCATAAGATCATATGCTGAAGACTTCAATTGACCCATATCAGAAACAACCTTAATTACACGCCATAGTTGCTTAGAATTTCTACCTGCTTTTCCAAATTCCAGTCTCTCATAATCTGTTTTAGCTTTTCGAAGCAGATTTGTACAAAAATTTCGATACCTTTTGTAGGACACCACAAGGACATCATTTGATGGATCTGTTTTAAGCTTTTTATATAAATTGTCTCTGTGGCGCATACATTTTAGTAATCCCTGAGTAATCCAGGGTTTTATCGGCCTGCGTCTACGTGAAATTGATATTGTCTTAGTGTTTTTTGACAATGCTAGGACAAGTGGTTCCATTAAATAATCAGTAGCTAAATTAGGATCTTTTGTGGCATAGACGGCATCGAAACTTATTTTGCTAATATCGTTAATAAGCTCGTCCTCGTTTACTTTTCTTATTTGGCATGAATTTAAAATTTTGAATCTATTTAGTGATAAAGAGAGCAGAACTGCAAAGTGATCTGTAACAGTGGATTCTAGCACCATGACTGTGTTAGGGAAGGAAGTTTTTATATTGGCGTGATCAAGACATGTAGATCCATGTGTGACCAGCGCATGTCCCGGGAAAAGTCCATGGTGAGCTAATAAATCCAAATAGTCCAATGAATATGCATCTTTATTATTGCGTGAAATATCAATATTTATGTCTCCCATAAATATAACACTTCTAAAAGCTTTAAGCTCACATAAAATACTGTCCATAGATTGTATAAATATTGAGGGATCTTTGAATGCATAGGGCCTATACACTGCAATTATGGCTACATCAGCTCCAATCGTGATCGTCAAACAGTTTGCTTCGGATACGACAGGTTCTTTAACTTTAACATTAGCCAATACACTATTGACGTATACAATTACACCGTCATTCTGATTAAAAGTTTTTGATGATTTATGACAAATGTATCCCTCTAGAGTCGGAATGACGGGGTTGTGGGAGAGCCAGCATTCTGAAAGAATAATAACGTCACTAGGCACCACAATTCTTTGTAAAAGAGCTAAAAGCCCTGCATAGTTAGCACCTATACTACGAATATTTTGAGATAAAATAGTTAGACATTTCTTATTGGGCAACAGCCCCTTGCAATCCTCAGGGTCACATGTTATTGCATTTGAAAAAGTAACATTATCCAGATTATCTAACATGTCATTAACATTATTTGAATTATCGAATGTTACGGCTTAAAACTAAGGGGACGAAGTACGGTATTCCTAATATTATCACTCTTCCACCAAAATGCTGGACCCTATAATATTTTAAGGAAATGCAAGAACCAACTCCAATAACAATTAACAGTCTTGGTCGTGAAATTGTAAA
The DNA here is from genome assembly GCA_037179545.1 of Sesamia inferens. NCBI lineage: Eukaryota > Metazoa > Arthropoda > Insecta > Lepidoptera > Noctuidae > Sesamia > Sesamia inferens. Next base: position 3,876,693 of record CM073935.1, on the reverse strand, counting down.
TTCTGAAAATGTTTTGTGTGGGTGTGATGCAAAAATGTGTGTATATTTGTGCCAGTGTGATTGTTTGAATATGTGTGTGTAAATCAGTGTATTATAAAAAAACCATTTAGAAAAGCCAGAAAGTTGCAAAATTAAATAACAAAAATCAAGAAAATAATCAGAGGTAGGCATGCAGCACGGTTTGAAAGCCTGTACATAACAATAGAAACAACAACGATTATTAAAAACGGACATGCAAGTTTTTGTAATAATGACATTATGAATGCACAGTCAGATTTGTGTTAGCTTAGCTAAGTCTCTTTCAGAGTTCACTACGACACGCTGCGCTCCGTCCTCTTTTCGCAAGTAAACCTTACCATATGCTGACCAGCAGTGTTTATATTTATGCTGAGCGGCAAAAGCTCTAGCTAGATAGTATATCTTACGGGTTTTCGTTGGTAAGTTGTCAGAAATATAGATAGGTAGACCTTGGGGCCGTCAGCCTGAAGGTGTGTTGTATTCAATTTGTCGTTGTAGTTGTTTTTGTTGAATGTCCTGACTGAATGCTGTAATTTTGACTTTAGAAAAACGGTGGTAAAATCAACTATGATGGTATTATTCATTGAGGTTTTGGAGTTTATTCTATATACATCTTTAATATCGGATTGAACAATGATGGTATCAACGACATTGCCGATCTTTCTCACCGCGTTTGCCAGGTCTAGTTTTGATTCATCAGCAGTTTTTGGGACATTTTTAATTTCAAGAGTAGTCATTTTTGACTGTTTTTCCAAAAGGTCGACTTTTTTTTCAAGTGTATGTATGTAATCTTGATTTTCCTTCCTCTCTACTTCATATTCCTGCATTTTTGCAAGCATTTCATCATATTTGGCAACAGAAAAATCAACGAAATCCTGAAGTTTACTGTACTGGTTTTTAATTTCCAACAGCGTTGTTGCCATGTCTGAGCGAAACAATGTTTGTTCCTTTCTTATGTCTTTAAGTATGTTTGATATTTCGTCTCTCAACTCGTTCATATTGACAAGATTCTCATGACCGTCACGTTTCCTTTTATTACGCCTGGTTATATTTAAATCCATGCAAGAATCACTCGATTCCGTATGCCGTATACTAATGTTAGGATCAGATTGATGAAAGACAGGAGGCTGCTCACTTTCTACATACGGTGATCCTGGTGGAGTGCGACGTACCGACATAACTTTTATTTAAGTTAGTTTTCTCAATCCAAGACGATGTGTGTGGCTGGTACACTGCCTATACCACAGTGGTAAAAGATGGCGATACGTGAAGGACAATCCTTTTGCCGCTCCGCCACTTGAACCAACTCTATATGCAAATTGTGTGATCTAATGGTGTTTGCAATATTCTCACACGCAATACACTCCCCAGAATGTATCCTATAGAACACCGAAAGGCTGGCTACTCTACGCCTGTGCTCTAGGCTTTGGAGACCAACTCGAGTTAAATCAGGGTCACCAATCAGCCTCTTCGCACGCTTCTCCACTGAATCCAAAGTGGCCAGGTGACACTTAGCAGCACCAGCCCAAATGTGGCTGCAGTACTCCACACACGAACGGACCTGTGCTTTGTACAACATTAGAAGCTGCCCTGGTGTGAAGTACTGCCGGACCTTTGCGATTACACCAAGTTTTCTGGCAGCCACCTTGGCCTTGGACTCAATGAACCGCCCAAAGTTTAGGTTCGAGGAAATCTCAATACCCAAAAGCTGAAGGCGGTCGGTACACTCCAAGGACACATTCCGAAAAGTAGGAGCCAAGGTGAACGGGCTCCTTTTGGCGGTGAAAAGACACGCCTGCGTTTTGGCGGCATTGAATGCTACAAGATTGGCATTGCCCCATTCGGAGACTGCCTGAAGTGCAACACTCGTTCGCTCTACCATGGCCTCTCTTTCGGACCGGATTGATTCCCTACTAGCCCGAGCATCCGGCAGGTATCTCTCCACAACTGTGCTGTCATCTGCATACCATAGATATCGGGCATCAGCAGATCGTTAATATGCAGCAGAAACAGAGTTGCAGAGAGAACAGACCCCTGAGGAACACCGGCATTAGTCGACATGGGCTCAGATGAGCATTCGTCGACAACAACTCGGAGGGACCGTTCAGTCAGGAAGTCTTTTACCCAGCCAGTCAGGCTAGGGGAAATGCCGTACGCTGGAAGCTTACTCAAAAGGCCAGCGTGCCATACCCGGTCGAAGGCCTTCGAGACATCAAGGGAGACAGCAATTGCTTCCCCATTCCTCTCGAGTGCCTCGCCCCACAAGTGAGTGGCATACACTAGTAGGTCCCCAGTTGACCGATTGCGGCGAAACCCGTACTGTCGGTCACTGAGGAGATCGTTACCTTCCAGGTGTGCCAAAAGACGCGAGTTCAATACACGCTCCATAATTTTGCAAAGTATGGAGGTGATCGAAATCGGCCGATAGTTGTTAGGATCGGCACGACTACCCTTTTTGGGCACGGGCTGCACGTTGGCAAGCTTCCAGGACTTGGGCACTATACCAGTCCCAAATGAGAGGCGATACAAGCGTGTCAATACAGGAGACAACTCGGGCGCACATGCTTTTAGAACAATCGCTGGTATACCCTTCGGACCACTAGCCTTATTCACGTCCAGACGACACAGTGCTCTCAGAACCTCCTTGTTCCGAATGCGAACCTCAGGCATTGAAGTACCGCAGTGGGGTAAAATAGGTGGAGTAGCACTGCCAGTATCAAGACGCGAATTATGGGCAAAGAGAGATGCAAAGAGACCTGCTTTCTCTCTCGCTGTATGAGCCAGTGTTCCATCAGGCCTAACCAGCGGAGGCAGTGAGGGCCGACAGAAGTTCGCCTCGACCGATTTGGCAAGGGACCAAAAAGATCTGCTACCGGAAGGCTGCGCAGATAACTTGTTGCCAATATGGGTAATACGGTCAAAGCGAGCCTTCTTTAGCGCCTTTTTGTAGGACTTGGTAGCACGGTTAGAGGCTCTCTTCTTTGAGCTTAGATCCGGAGCTCCGCGGTCACGAGCGTCAACCCAGGTGAGAAATGCCGTGTGCTTACGCTGTTCAGCTTGGGCACAATCGGCATTGAACCATGGGCGAGCCGAGCCACCGACGGGCACGTCATTATAGGGAATAAAATATTCCATAGCTTGACGAACCACATCGGTTATAGCATCCGCACAGCTCGACGGATTGCTAGAAGAGAAGCAGACCTGCTGCCAAGGATAAGACGCAAAGAAATGGCGCATCTCATCCCAGTCTGCTGACCTGTATCGCCACATTCGCCGTTCACCACGAGAGTCGTGATCTGGTGGGGAGAAGGTCGACACAGACTTCACCAGACAGTGGTCTGAAGTTCCCAACGGTGAGGAAACTGTTACAACACACCTGTCCGGATCAGTGGTCAGCAGAAGGTCCAGACAATTGGCAGTATGACCAACTACATCAGGCACCCTAGTCGCTTGCTTTACCAGCTGGGAAAGGCCCATTGAAAGCGCGAAGTTTCGCGCTTCTCTCCCAGCGTGGTCGGTCTTCTGGTACGGGAAAAGCCAGTCCTGATGGCAGGCATTGAAATCCCCCAGAGCGACGAAGTGTGCGTCAGGGTGCCGCTGCAGTGCATTGTCAGCAGCCTCACTGAGGTGGTCAAATAAACGAGTTGTCTCCTGATCACCGCTGTGCGATCGGTAGACACAAGTGTAAACAATTTTGTCCACACCAGTGTCAACCAACAGCCATAGGGACGAGAAATGAGGGTCTTCGAGGTGACAGAGGCGCCGGCAACAAATGTCATTGCGGACATACACACAGACCCCAGCACGCTGCAGGAAATGATGCTCCAATGCGTATCCCGGGTAGCTGAGGTATGCCGCATCAGACGGACATCTGATCTGGGTCTCCGTCAAGAAAAGTAGATGGGGCTTCTCAGTCTCAAGGTGGTGATGTACTGCAATGAGATTGGAGTGCAGACCTCGAATATTAGAGAGGTGCACTTTGAAAGAGAGGACGTGCGCCCGCTGTACACACCTACTTTTCTTTTTAGACCTTTTCATTTTAAAAAAAAATGAGTGAATAGGAAGGAAGACGGCAGTTGAGTGAGGTGATGCAATGTTAATCCCAACAATGCGACCAACGATGCCAGGCCAGAGGGAGATTGATCTGGAGACTGCGGGGACGCCCGAACCCCCCCAGGGATCGCCATCGGGTCCTCTCGTCCGGTCGCCAACCGGCACGATGGGGCCACCCTGGGATTTTTCGCAGTTGGCGGGGCAGCCTTTCGTATGTGGCTGGCACACTACTTGGGCCCCCAACTACCTGCGGTCGGCCAGCGGAGCACCGTGCTTCGGATCCCGCTACCCTCCACGACCAAACTCCCGACACGACAACAATTGGCGCATCGTACCCGGCATACATCGCAACACAACTGCTCAGACCTGCCCTCCAAACGGCTTCACCAGACATCATACCGGAACACGACGAATCGCTTGGCGGCATGACTTTGTCTGGTGGGTGGTAACTACGCCGGCGGCCGATGGTGAGGCCTACCACCGAGAATTTGGCGTTGGCCTTTGCCGACGCCAAAGGCCAAAGTGTCCAGATCCACCAAGTACGCTGACTTGCGCATCTTGGGTCTAGACGATACGGCGACAAAGTAGAGGGTGGTGGCCGCCACCGGGCTGGGGGATGTTCTGCCGAACAGACTGAGTCTCCGCAATGACCGCACGGGGTTGCAAACCGCTACGGTGAGGTGCTCCGTGTCGGCGGCCGAGATGATTGTCAGCGAGGGCTGAAGACTTCTGACCAGCTGTCAAACAATCGAATATAACAAAAACAAAGGAAAAAAATACTGCATAAATAAAGTAAATAAATAATTATAATTGCATAAGTTGTTAAAAAAGTGCTATGCAATAACTATACGCGGCAGTCTCCGAGTACCACACGTCTTTTTTTTTATATATTTTTGTTACCACAGAATAAAAAAAATCAAATTAGGTGCTTTCAAATTAGAATCGGCACATTCTGAACACCAAAATTACATAAGATAGTCTTTCGCCTCCACAGAACTCCGTTATTTTAAGCCGATTTGCAAAATTATTTTTCTTATTTAAAAGGATATAGTTTCAGATTGTTCCCATAAAATTTAATTAAAAACAGTTCTCTACTTTGCAAATAATACTAGATGTTATAAAATAACTTTCATTTCGAAAGTCTGTGGCAAATAACGAACATGCGTCCTGTATGGATTATGAATAAAACACGCAGAAAAATAAAATAAAGGTTTTTGTGTATTACTCAGGTGAAAATGTTATTCCAGTTGCTGTCATCAATCCACAGGGACTGATATACTCATAGAAACTTTCCAAATTATCTTCAAATATTCTGATCACACCGAGCTGGTGAAGGACGCGGGAAATCGCTGGATGCGGGAGGTGCAGGGCCGGTCGGTGTGGAGATGCTTGGGGTAGGCCTATGTCCAGCAGAGACGTCTTTCGGCTGAAATGATGATGATCATGATGATGATGTTACACAGCACATTATTTTTTAAGTGGCCATAGAAATGAATTTCTGAGATTTTTTTTATGTGAAATCGTCAAATTATGTACCTCTCCCACTCTGAACGCAGTGGAAGTGCGTATCAGAATTTTACTGACTAATCCCCAGCCGTGTTCCTTCACTTGCCTGAGCCAGGGGTCACGGTATCTCTTTCGAATAACCCATAAGGCCATCGGTCCTCGTGGACTCCATCACAATGTGTTGACATCTGATATCGATATTGACGTGACTACCCATAGGCTTCGCTCATCAAACATGATAACATAAAAATTGGATGATATTAGTCACTTAATTGATTATAATTGTAGTACTAAGCTGAGTTTATTTTTACTTTTGACATAGACTTTCAAAGAAGATTATTAAATTGGTTTACAGTGATTTCCTACATTTTTGACGTGAATACTTAAGTCTTTAAAATCGCTTCCTTAGAAAGCCAATCCAAAACAACGTATGATATTGAAATCTGGGGATACAGTTTGATGTGCTTCATATCTTTCACTGCTATCCAGAATTCAAATATACCACTGGATAGCTAAAGAATCAAAGAATTTATTACGCTCTGTAACGACGGTCATACATCATGCAGCGTGGAAGGAGGAGCGTCCCCTTGTTGAGGTCATTTAACTACGTTTTAAGATTTCTATTTATTATAACTTTTGACTCAGAAAATTTAAAACGCTCTTTCTTGTTTAAATTGTTAGTCTTTAAAAACCCATCGACTGACTTTTTATAATTAGTAATAAAAAGAAAAAAGTTTAATAAAAAATAAATAAATATATATACGGACAAATCACACAGATTGAGCTAGCCCCAAAGTAAGCTCGAGACTTATGTTATGGGATACTAACTCAACGATACTATATTTTATAATAGATACATATATAGATAAACATCCAAGACCCACGCCAATCAGGAAAAGATCGTTTTCCATAACGACCTGGCCGGGGATCGAACCCGGGGCCTCCACGTCGCAGGCAGGCGTGTTGACCACCAGCCTATACACTTCAAAACGCCATATCGAAATTCATAAATCGTATACGGTTGGAATGGGCTTCTCAAAAGCAACCGAATGGTACCAAAAAACACTATTTAACATATATTTTTTATGGAAAATATCACATATTACGTGACGTATTCATATTACAATACAAGGCCATGTCCGCGGCAAAGCCACACCCCAATTTTTACCAGCAACCGCGGCGTTTAACAAACTCAGTGCGGTTAAAGAGGAAGCCGCAAAACATATCCAAAGAACTCGCGATCGTTTCTTGATCACTTAACTGAAAATCAAAAGCTTTGTTACAGATTTTTGGCTCAAATTCAAATTCATGCGGCGTCGAGCCAAACGCCAAAATTAATATTTCTGGGTACTTCTGAAATATGTCTGAGTTTCACTTCAAACGAATTATGTTCACGAGTACAGAAATCTTACTTTGATTTAAGTGGTTTAAGGAATGTTTCTATAGGATTAAGTTAGATTTTACTACTATTTTGTCCTGTTAAAAGTCAGTGGTGGTCCGTTGAAACCTAAGAGATGCTCAACTTTTTGTAATTCTACTCAAAAGCTAGTAAATGAACACATAGTGAGATGTCCAAAATCCTATCATTTGACTTTGATTTACCAACTTGCAAAGTTCCTGCTTATTAGATTACGGCTCTTGATCCTGCAGCGAAGCCACATTTAATTTTAAATTTAAAAAAGCAGGTTCTCTAAATAGATAAATTTATATTTTTAATGATTAGTTAAAAGTAGATTTCGAATTAGTCAATAAAAACTTTATATAAGGTCAACTATATCAAACACTAGAATGTCAACCATATCGAACACTAGAATGTTAAATCTAGATGGTGTAACTCAAGCACGTTGGAGAAGAAAAAGCCAGGTTGAAGTGGGAGTGAGATGGGCTATGATCGCCAATCTCTGGATGCCTGATGGGGAACATCGCCATCGAGGTAGACCACGGCGAAGATGGTGTGTCGATCTGCTAACTTTCACTCAGGACTATCATGACCAGAGATCGCAGTTTGGAAGGAAAAGCGTTAATTCCAGTTGTACCCGAAGCTTTTTTTCAGCTTTGGAGTCTGGGGTCCGCTTTACTAGTCGAACTGCTAGAAAAAGAAAAAGCTGCTGGAAGAATAGAATCATCATCATCATCATCTTAGCCACGTGAAGTCCAGTGCTGGACATAGGCCTCCCCCAAGGATTTCCAAATAGAAAGGTTGAACGCGGCCCTCGAAAGTTAGTCAATTTGGTCAGGTCGGTGGACGTCCGCTGCGCTTGCGGTACGTGGTCGCCATTCAAGAGCCCTTCTGCCCTATCGGCCTTCTCGAGAATAGAATAGTACTGTTTATTATGTACACTATATAAATTACAGAACATAAATATGAACATTTTACAAAGGATGATAATGTTTAGAGTGATCTTTTACAGACAACCTTTGGATAGAATAATAACGGGAAGGAGAGACAAATGATGTAGGTAGTGTACGATTTACATGAATTATACACTAAATATGAAAGTAAATTTTATCATACTAATTTAAATAATACATCCTATTTAATCGTCACTAAAGAAGAGAAAATACAATATATTGATAATGTTTAAAGAGAGAGAAAGTGCTTTTTTATCATAGTTTTAAAATTGGACAGAGTTTGACACACCTTACGGATACGGACAAGTCCATTCCCCAGCCATGACACAGAACAGTAAAGAAAAGAATTAGTAAAGAATTTATCACAGAAACTAATGCAATGCATCGGTATAAAATTGCACCAGTAAATGAAATCGGTATAAACTCTAGTATAAAATTCTCATCATTTCAGCTGGAAGACGTCCACTGTTGGACATAGGCCTCCTCGGACTAGTACCGGTCCTGCATCCTGCATCCAGCAGTTTCCCGCGACATTCAGTAGGTCGTTGTTCCATCTTGTCGGGGGCCTACTTACGCTGCGTCTTCCGGAGCGTGGTCGCCACTCGAGAAGCCGTCGGCCCCATCGGGCATCGGTCCTACGGGCAATGCGCCCGGCCCACTACCACTTTAGCTAAAAAAGCTTAGGATTATGAGTTGAAGTGGAAAAATATAAGATAATTTATAGAGGCCACTTGACAGCCTCTGTGACGTAGCGGTGGCAAACGCAGTCGCTGCGCAAGGAGGCACGGTTTCGATCCCCGCGCAGTGCAAATATTTGTTTGCATGAATATGAATATTTGCACTGGTCAGGTCGTGCCTCGGAAAGCCCGTTAAGCCATTGATCCCGGTTGCCATACAAACATCTAGCGGCAGTCGTTACGGGTTGTGGAGGCCTTAAAAGTCCAACAATTGGTCTAACTGCAATGCTTCGATATCGCCTTCGGATTGTAAAGGTTAGACGGCAGTCGCTTCACGGAAAATATCGAAGTTTAGCCAAAACCAGCATTTAGAATGGTAAAGCGGACCCCAGACTCTAAAGTTGAAAAAGCTTCGGATACGACTGGGATTAACGCTGAGATGATGATGAATTTATAGAGGCCATTGTATAATTACAAGGATACCAATATTCCACTCTACCCAAAGGAACTAAAAAGCAAAGTACAAAATTAATTTTAAAATATTATTTCACGAAATAAATTGTAACCCGCATCTCTGTTGTACATTTAACTGGTACATTCGTTCTGTAGGTAGTTAAAACTAAGCAAAGAAGCAAATAGATGACTTTAAACTATGAACTTTATGATGTTATTCGAGTAACATATTTGCATGAAAGTGTTAGTTTAAAATTTAATTCTGAAATCCGACTGCTGAAGTATGAAAGTCAAGATAACGTCACACAAGCACATGTTAACCAAATTTCGTCTCTTATAGTAACAGGTATACTTTTTTTTTAACAGTTATAAACTAGTGCTTGACTGCAATCCTGCCTGATGGTGATGCAATCGTTGATGGTACACCGCGCTAGTTCAATAAGCCTATTCACTTAAAATACTTAGTGAATAGGAAGGAAGACGTCAGTTGAGGCGAGGTTAAAGCCAACAGCACGACCAAACTCCCGACACAACAACATTTGGCGCATCGTACCCAGTACACATCGCAACACAACTGCTCAGACCCGTCCTCCGTACGGCTTCACCAGACATCATATCGGATCACGACGAATCACTTGGCGGCAAGACTTTGTCTGGTGGGTGGTTACTTCTGCCGGCAGCCAATATTATGGCCTACCACCGAGTAGAAGAAAGAAAGAAGCAATCCAATTTATCTAAGCATAAATTAATGAAGCATGTTTAAAACTTGTAATTTGGTGACGCAAATGATTTATACCACTGATGTGGTTATCAACGTTCAAATACACTAATAAATAGACAGATCCTTTTATATTAGTACTAGCGATCCACTCCACCGGGGTAATTACGTAACCCGTAACGTTACATGGATTTCATTTTGACAGTTCAACATCATTCATTGCGTTATAAAGCAGACAAATTTTTCGAACATAATAATATATGAAGCAATCTCCTATATTTTTAAGGTGCTGGTGTGCACAGTACAAAATTTGACAATGAATGAAATGTAATATAAATTGAATATTCAATATACGTCAGTCGTGGTGGCCTAGTGATTAAAAGATCAGCCTCTCAAGTTTGAGTGTGCGGGCTCGATTCCAGGTCAGGCAAGTTCCAAAGGAACTTTTCTAAATTATAAGTACTTTCTCAGTATATCTTGGACACCAATGACTGATTACAAGGTACAGGAAAACATCTTGAGGAAACCTGTCTGACATCGCCGACCCGCACTGAGTAATCGTGTTGATTACGCTCATCCTTCTCTGTATGAGAGCAAGCCTGTACCCAGCAGTGGGACGATAAAAAGGTCGATAACGATGATGATGATTCGATATTCGTATAAACCTTCCGTTATTAATGCTGGAAATTATGTTGAAAACCGAATCATAATCCGTTGCAAACTGGAAGAAAAGAAACGAGCTCATACAGAAACGAACAGCGACTGACTACATTTATAATTATGTATGAATAGAAGTAACTTTTAAAACAATCTGGAATAAACCTCATTCTTCTGTAATATTTCTGTCAGTGAAATTAAGTTTTACCTGAAACCCCTTTCCCAAACAGACAAAGCTAGTTCGGTTACAATAAAATTTTGTCAGAGCACTGTAACATATTATATATGAAAGTGTAACGAAAGGGAAGCTGGTTCTGCAATACTAAGTAGAAACTATAAGTGTCGGGGAAGGCAGAAAACCAACTCTGTCTACTTAACTCTGATAAAAAGCACTTTCTCCTCCTTTTATTAACATTATCACTATACACAAGAGCAAATTAAATACTACTTAAATAATACTTGTGTGATGTTTATTATTGTAAATAATAACAATCTTTATTTCATAAACCAAATACAATTTTTCATCTCAATAAATAAATAAATAAACTAGTTTAGACAACGCTATGCATTTTCAGACACAGTGAACTTCTGTGTCTATGCTAGTATAAACTGTATTACAGACACAGGCGCCTCCCTCTTACAATTATTAATTTACAATTTGCTGCACTTGATAGTTTTGGTAGGCATAAGAAAGACTTAAGATCTAAGCAAGGACTGGGTGTTTGCGGTGTAGGTGTATGTGTGGGTATGTATGGGTGTGTGTGAATACGTGGATGCGTGTGTGTATGTATAATTAGATGTATATACTTATTAGAATTAGTGATACACTTTATGTACATATTTATTGTATAAATGATGTAAATATTACACTATAGACTACCTACATTATTTCTCTCTACTTCCTCTTGGTATTCCATCCAAAGGTTGTCTGTAAGAGATCGCTCTTAGCAATAAGACCGTCCATTGCATACCCTTTGTAAAATCTACATTTTTGTGATGTGTATTTATATTGTGTAGATATTAAATAGTATTCTATTATTTTTTTGTTTTATTTAGTTTAAGTCTTTTTAGATGGGCTCGGTGGTAGGCCAGAACATCGGCTGCCGGCAGAAGTACCCACCAGACAAAGTCTTGCCGCCAAGCGATTCGTCGTGTTCCGGCATGATATCTGGTAAAGCCGTTCAGAGGACGGGTCTGAGTAGTTGTGTTGCGATGTGTGCTGGGTACGATGCGCCAAATGTTGTGGTGTCGGGAGTTTAGTCGCGGACGGTTTCTAGATCAATCTCCCTCTGGCGCAGCATCGTTGGTCGTGTTGTTGGGTTTAACATTGCATTACCTCGCTCAACAGCCGTCTTTCTTCCTATTCACTTAGTTTTTTTGAGTGAATAGGTTCTAAATAAACTTACTTACTCACTTACTACACATTACTGCATACCATCAGGCAGGGTTGCAGTCAAGCACTAGTTTATTATAATTAGTAAAAAAAAGTGGTTCATTTAGGGTGCAGTTTTTACCTTTTTTATTTTTCCTCCTTTGCCTTTTCAAATAGAAACATTTGAAAGCAAGTTGTTGTAATTAAAAACGGTCAATATGTAGCTGCAATCTCATCTCAGAAAAAAAACCAATGTAAAAAAACTTCAAAATGTAGGGAAATTACAGATATTATTGTCAGATTTTGTATGAGAATATAAACGTTTTTAAAATTATAAGAATTGCCCTAGATTGGTCTCTCTCAAAGTGACTTATCTTCACAAAGCCGACCCTTATATTACACAAGTGGTCGTACTCATCGTACCGACAAAATCGCTTACACAGATCTTTTGTCACCCTTGAAAACTGATCAGGACACTCGAGATTGTACGTTTTCAATTAGGTACAGCTTTATTATGCATCCTCGGGTGATTCAGACAAGAGAGATAACGTGAAAGAGGTTTGTGGAAACAGTTGTCAGGGAACTATATTCTTCTCTCTCCTTTATTCTTTCTTAGTTAGTTTTAATCATGATCTGCAAGGTAATTCAGGCAATTGGTATCTATGGGTTCCCTTTTGACAGTTCAACAACATATATTGCGTTGTTGACGTTATTGAGCAAACGCATTTTGCGAACATATTTAGAAACGAGCACCACTTCTCAGAGCAACAGTTTTATAAAGTAACTATTTGGAAAAAAAATGATATTCATGAATACAAACTACACGAGGCAGTATTTCCGATAAATTCTGTGCATTTTGATACCTGGTTTGACAAGTTCGGTTGCGTATAAGGGGATAAAAAGGGTTCTATACAACAGAAATGATGTATTTGATATGGGTGGGCAATATGATGCTATAATGCTTTTGAATTGTTCCAATTTATAGTATATAAAAATATGTTACGCAATTGGAGTGCTGGTCTTTTATTGTTGATAAACATAATATATGAATTTTATATAATAATATAATATTTTCTATCTCCGGACCATGGCCTGAACCAGGGTCGGACGCGAGAGATCGCTGCCGATCGCCACCATGAGTACACTAATATAATAATAATAATAGCGCATTAGTTATTTGTTTAAGTAATTTTCACGGTTTACCCAAATATCCTTTCTTTGGTATTGTTTACCAAATTGTTGAGTTCCTGAAGTTTTGGGTTGAGCACGGTTTTTGACTCAAGTTCACTCAAAGGGCAATGGAGAGGTCTATGCTTGGTGTTTCATTGCGTGATCAAATCAGAAATGAGGAGATCCGCAGAAGAACGGGAATAACCGATATAGCCCAAAGAATTGCAACACTTAAGTGGCAGTAGGCCAGGCACATTGCCCGTTGGACCGATGCCCGATGGGTTTTCGAGTGGGGACCATGCACCGGAAGCCGCAGCGTGGGTAGGCCCTCGACAGGATGGACCGATGACCTGGGGAAGGTCGCGGGAAACCGTTAGATGGATATAATATAATTATATATATAATAGTTTTTATTTTTAAGAATTATAAACTAGTGCTTGACTGCAATCCCGGCTGATGGTAAGCAGTGATCCAATCGTTGATGGTAAAGCGCGCTAGTTTATTAAGCCTATTCACTTAAAAACCCGATGAATTGGAAGGAAGATGGCAGTTGAGCAAGGTGATGCAATGTTAAGCTCAACAACACGACCAACGATGCTGCGCCAGAGGGAGATTGATCTAGAGACCCTCCACGACCAAACTTCAAACGATCCAACACGACCAAACGATGCGCCAAACATTTGGCGCATCGTATCCGGCACACATCACAACACAATTGCTCAGACCCATCCTCCGTACGGATTCACCATCATGCCGGAACACGACGATGCGCTTGGCGGCAAGACTTTGTCCAGTTTAGATTCCTCACGATGTGTTCCTTCAGCGTCTTGTAAACAGTGGCCGTGTTGAACTGAGTTCGAACCCTAGAGTCTACAACTCGTTGGTCGGAGCCGAAACCCTTAAGCCACGGCTGCTCAATGATGCAGCATAACAAGCTATTTTTAATGTCACCTGAGCTTCTGATCTTACTTTTCTTCACAGTTGAGAATCACATCGTATAGGGAATGACAAATCTGCTACCTTGTAGACATGTAAATGTAAACATATTTATTTACATGTTGATCTAGGAGGCGGATACATGAACAATTCATGCAACGTTTCGCACTATTTCTGTGTCGACATAACCGGATTTGTTGATAGAAAGCTTTTTGCACATCTTTCTTGACTGACTCGTGTCGATAACGTCTCCTTGTGGAAGTGAAAGACATTCAGTAGATTTGTAAAGAATGTAATTTATCTTACCTTTCGACTATATTATATTGTTACTAGTTTAAATATCATCATCATCGTCATGCAGCGTTTATCCCGGTTGCATCCATGGCTTTCGCGTTCGAGCCCGGGGTCCGCTTTCCTGCTTAATTTCCTCCATTTCGCGCGATCTTTAGCATCCTGTAGTGTGAGATTGTTGGCACGCATGTCATCTCTTACAACGTCAAGCCAGCACCTCTTTGGTCTACCCCGCTTGTTCCGGCCCGGTGGAGGCGCCATGGCAAGACATTTGTGACCCACGTAACATGCCGGTTTTCGTAAGACGTGATCGTACCAACGTAGGCGACCCTCCTACAGTTTTTCCGCTATGTCACGGACATGAAGACTGCCACGGATGCGGGAGTTCCTGATGCGGTCCTTTCGCGTAACTCCACACATCCATCGCAGCATATTCATCTCCGTGACACGCAGCTCCTGCTTGTGTCGCTCGAGCACAGATTAAACCTAAACCCGGAACCTCCGTAGGTCGTCGACCCTAATTCGCCCAATGCCCACTGTTCGTTATATGGCATGTTATATACTTTGTCCTATTTTAATTTTACCCAGGGACCCTTTAGTTGTAGAGCACTAGAATCTAGACGAGTTTCAGCCCGGGATTCTGGTTTTATCCAACAGATTACTAACCAGTTACCCCTACACAATTAAACAGTGGTGACTTTGACCAACTCGGTGAAGGAAATACTCGTTAGAAAACCGGTATGCTAGAACCAAATATTCATAAATATGTGATATTCACAAGCCGTGGTAAAATACAGCCCACTCCCTCTCAAAGAGAAGTGGTCTAATTCTCAGCAATCATATTATAATGTGTCCCCATTATAACATGATATATATGTACTCAAATAACTCCAATATTCATTGTAATTTTTACTCTAAATATTTCCCACGTCATATTTTTCAGTAGGTAGGTTATTTTTATATCAAAAAGCCTGCTGAAACTCCACTTACCTCTCATAAACACGTTAATATTCCGGACGCATCATTGAGCATTCTGATTTCAGGCCCGTAAACGTTGGACCTTTTGTACTCCTGTATCCATTAAACAGGTACTCACAAAGTTTTTTTTTCTCAAATGATATTATAAAAATTTACTACCTCGTGGTTTACTGTTCACGATAACTATTGTTGAGCAGTTGGTCCTGCACTCTAATTACGTAACAGACTATTAATCGGAATCTGAATCATTTTGAAGCAAATTTCTCAACCATTGCTTCATAAGTTCGAAAAAATTTTCTACACAACATTTAAATAACGCAGTGAATGTTGTTAACCTGTCAAATTGAAACCGATTCCGATTGATAATGTGTTAAATTACCCCCCTGGTTGGTATCTTCGAGGCTTCGAGTTCGTAATTGTGTGTTTTTAAGAAAAGAAGATTTTGAGGAATACTACAGAGTCACTGGAAATGAACAGAAAATAAAGTTACAGGAAATATTAATAGCAAAGAGTAATTTGGCACTGAAACTAGAAGCTCACAAGGAGCCTTATTACGGGGCAAATCACCCAAACAGCTATGCTTAAAGTTTTCCTGCGTGATCGAATCAGAAATGAAGAGTCACTGACCTAGCTCTACGAGTCGCTAAAATTAAGTGGCAGTGGCATATTGCTGGTAAAACCGATGGCCGATTGGGAAGTAAGGTTCTATATTGGCGGCCACGTACCAGAAGGCGCAGCGTAGGGGGGTGCGTTCCCCAACAATTTGGACCGATGACCTGGTGAAGGTCGCTGGAAGCCGATGGATGTGGGCAGCACAAGACCGGTCACCGTAGAAAGCCTTAGGGCCTCTATAGGCTGAAGAAGAAGAAGACTTCCAGCAAGACGTATTAATAAAAAAATATAAACTTGTAATTTTAAATCAAAACTTTTTTTTTTTTTTCACCGACAAATCACACAGATTGAGCTAGCACCAAAGTTCGAAACTTGTGTTATGGGATACTAACTTAACGATACTATATTTATAATAGATAAATATATAGATAAACATTCAAGACCCAGGCCAATCAGGAAAAGATCGTTTTCCATCATGACCTGGCCGGGGATCGAACCCGGGGCCTCCACGTCGCAGGCAGGCGTGTTGACCGCTGCGCTACGGAGGACGACAAATTAAGATTAAATTAAAATAAATCAAATGGGGCAAAACCCGCCACACTTTTCCAACCACTGCAACTCCTGAAAGCCAGAATCAACAGTGGCGACCGCCAGAAAAACGCCGAGCAATGAAGCTCGACGAGTCCCGGAGAAACGATTCAACTGTCTTGGGTCCCGCAACGAAATTAATCAGAAAAGAATACCGGAGGAGTAAGAAAAAAGATATTTTTTCCACTTCCCTCCATAACAAGCAGGAGACAGAACAGAACTAGGCCAAACGGCACAAAGGGACATTATTGCAACTGGGAGAAGCCCAGATTGCCAAACACCACGGAATAAAATTTGATTAAGTTAATGGGTCCTAAGTAGGTATTAGCTGTTACAATTGATTCCAATAATCAAATGGGGCAACTGCCTATCTGAACTTCACAATCCAGTAGTGTATGTGTGTGTGTTTTTTTATACTATATATATAATCCAGCGCTTGACCGCGTTCCCACCTGATGGTAAGCAGTAATGAAAACGTTGATGGTATAGCGCGCTAGTTTATTAAGAGCCTATTCACTCTAGCCTTGAAGACACTCAAATTGTAGTGTGACGGAAACACCGTCGCTGGCAAATTGTTCCAGTCCCTCGTACGCGGTACGGTATGTACGCGGTATAAAAGAGGAAGCAAAACGCTTCGTCCGGATCACAGTGGTGTCAACAACGTAAGGGTGTAAACTCGCCGTACGACGGGTCGTCCGATGATGAAACGGAGATGGGGAAATTAAATCATGCAATTCCCTTGCACACTCACCAGAATGCATCCTATGGAAGACCGAAAGGCTGGCTACTCTACGCCTGTGCTCCAGGCTTTGGGGACCGTTCCATTTCCGTTTCGATACGAAACTCGTTAGTATCCCTGGTTATCAGTCACAATACATACATACATATTCAGTCTATAAGGTAGCGATAAGACCGCCTATTGTGTCAACCCTTTGTATGATTGTTCAGTTGGTAAATATTAAAGACTTTAGATAATTAGACTGGTTTATTACACTTGTAGAATTATATTATATTGGAAACGACCTCTTCTAGGTCAGATCCTAAGTTACAATGACAAGACAATAGACTATATTCATAGACACTAATACATAGAGATGGTATTAGTTACTCGACTACAGAGTAGTGATGTATGATACAACATCCCCCCTGTTTAAGTTTAAATTAACCCTTGACAAACAATGTTATAGAAACCTGACTTAGTTATAATTTAGACAATGACTTAAGACTATGGTTAGGTCTTAATCTAGGATACAATGTTCTACTTAATCTATTTCATCAATTAGCCTTCTGGTTGGCTTTACAACTCTTCCAGAACGAGTTACATGTTGACTGACTGAGGATTGAGACGAGAGCTCTTGAGGTCTAGACTCCTGCCTGTTACCTTCCTCTCTCCCCTGCGACGAATTGGATAGCATAGGAGAATATTTGTGTCTTAAATGAACCCTATTCGTCCTATACCTAACTCCATTGACATCCTCAACGACATATGACCTATTATTAGCCAACCTTAGCTTGACAATGGCTTGTTCCTAATTGCTATCAGGCTTTCTTTTAAAGTATACATGATCATTGGGATACAGTAATGACAATGACTTTGTATTTCTATTATAATATTTAGACTTATTTTTATTATTTGGCCAACCTTCATAATAATACTTTTTTAACAATTGCAAAGTATCATCTTTCTTAGTGTTCTGTAACAATTTTGTACAGTACTCCTTTGTGACTGCTAGACTTGAATGCATTAAATTGACATGACAAGATATTTCTGACTCATTCTCAGGTATATAATGTTCTTTCAATGCTGCTCTAGACAGAGTGTCAGATATAAACATTTCTTTACCTGGAACATGTATAACTTCCAAATCATATTTTTGTAAAGTTAACATCATACGTTGCAATCTTGCTGGTACATCATGTAATGGCTTTTTAAAAAGATAGACTAAAGGTTTATGATCAGTATGAACAGTTACTTTATGACCGTACACATACTGGTGAAATTTTTCACAACCAAACTGAATGGCTAACAATTCTTTCTCAATTTGAGCATACCTTGACTGAGTTTGAGTTAATGTTTTTGAACTATAAGCAATAGGTTTATTATTCTGCATAATGACTGCTCCTAATGCTGACTTTGACGAATCGACTGACAAGACTAATGGTACATTGGGATTATAATGAGCTAAAACTGGTGAATTTGTAATTTCATCGATTAAACTCTTAAGACATTGACTATGATTTTCATCCCAAGTCCAGACTGAATCTTTCTTCAAAAGATTTCTTAAAATTTGAGTTTTTTGAGACAAATTGCTAATAAAGGGACCTAAATAATTGATCATACCTAATATTCTTTGCAATTCTTTGACATTTTTTGGTGTGGGCATATTGACAATTGCTTTTACTTTCTCTTCATCAACCCTAGCACCATCTTTACTAAAAACATACCCTAAAAAACAGACTTCTGATACTAAAAATTTACATTTAGACTTATTGAACTTTAAATTGACTTCACGTGCTCGTTGCATGACTTTATGTACTCTCTCATTATGTACTGACTCGTTTGGTCCATATACCAAAATATCATCGATGAATCTTAGAACTCCTTCTAAATCACCGAACAAATTCATCATGACTCTTTGAAAAATTTCAGACGATGCATTAATACCAAAAGGTAACCTTAAATATTTATATCTACCGAAAGGTGTTTGAAATGTACATAAATCAGAACTATATTCATCTAGTTTAAGCATCCAAAATCCTGAAAATGCATCTAAATGAGAAAAACAAACAGCTCCTGCTAGTTGAGATCTGATCTCATCTATTGACTTTAGTGGATAAATTTCCCTTATAATATTCTTATTCAAATTTCTAGGATCTAAACAAATTCGTAACTGACCCGTGCTTTTGACTGTTATCACTATACTGTTCACCCATTCTGTAGGTTTAAAAACCTTTTCAATGACCTGCATTTTCTCCATGCGATCCAATTCATCGCGCAGTTTGTTCAGTAAAGCGAAGGGTACTCTTCTCGGAGCATCCACGCATGGCACTGCTTCAGGTTTGAGTTTCAGGCGACAGACTTGAGGTAGACATCCAAGACCCTGAAATACATCATTGTATTGTGTAAGAATTTGTTCACTAAAATTTTGTTGAGACACAGAGAAAACTCTTTGAATTATACCTAATTTTTCACAAGTTGGTAGACCTAAAACATTCGGACAAACTAAATCTGCGACTATAAACACTATATTTACACTAATAGTGCTATTATTTAAAGATAAACTACATTTTACATTGACTTTGCCCATAATGGGTATTGATATACCACCAAACCCACTGACGTTTATTTGACATTTCTCAAGTGACATTTGACTTTGACATTTCAAAGATTGAAAAGTTTTCTTTGACATAATATTGATATCAGCTCCTGAATCAATAATGCAATTAATTTGTGTATGACCAACTAAAATGTTTATGTTCCATGACTGTTTAGAATAGTATTTGTTTTCTTTTGACTCGACTGTATTGACTTGTTTACTATGTGTTGACTTTGCTGTAATAATTCTACAAGTGTTTGTTGTGTGAGATTCCTCAGACTTGTGTCTGTACTCATCATTAAGATATGAATCTCGGCTAAGACTTTTTGACTTTTTTGACTTGACTGTGAATCTCTCAGACTGTTTAGTGTTTTCATCATTGAGATATGACATATGACAAGAGTCTTCATTGGATCTCTCAGACCTATCAGTCACCAGCCTTTTTTCATCACTGAGGCATTTTTTATTAGACCTCTCAGATATGGCATTATCACCACTTTCATCACAGAAATATGACACAGGATATTTTTTATGACAAGATGAGTCTTCATGAGATCTCTTAGACATTGACTGCGACTGGCCTATGTGCGACCTGACCGTTGATTGTAACTTAGGATTTGACTGTGTGTATGACAACCTGCTATGTCTGTAATGATTTTGATTGTGATGACTTTGTGACTCTAAATGACAATTATATTGACTAGACTTATGACTATGACTGAAGTTATGACAATTTAAAATTCCAACAAAATTATCTTGACTACCAGTTGAACTAAAAGACTCTAAATGACTGACTTTTTTATTATTGGAGTAACAAAATTTTGCAAAATGACCATAAGAGTTACATGACCTGCATTTAGCTCCCTGCGCTGGACATTTGTAGCGGTGGTGTTGTCCACAGCGGCTACACGTCTTCGAGCGCTTCTCAGGACTGGGACTTGACTTTGACCTCCCTGCGCTGGATCCCTGCTGACTGACTGGTGAAGCTCGCCGTCGCTGACGCTCCGCTCGACCACGGCTCCTCCGACGCAGATGCATGACTTTTTCAGACTCTTGACTAGTGGACCTCTTGACAATTTGGTCTGCATCCTGCTGTGCGACGATGAGTGTCCTAGCTAGCTCTCGCATCCTCTGATATGTCAGATCAGGTTCCTGCAGCAGTCTCTGACGTACATGTGCTAAGTCCAAACTCAAGTTGGCGATAAAAATATCTCTGATAAGAGATTCTCTGAGCGTTCCAAATTCGCAATCTTGGCTCTTATTTTCGAGATCGGTTAAGAAATCCTCGATGCTTTCCGATTTCTGTTGACGTGTGGTAAAAAACATGTAACGATACATGGTAATATTTTTTCTGGGTTGAAAAAATTCGTCGAATTTGGCTTTGACGTCATGTAATGTGCTTTCTCCAATATTTATGTTGAATGTGTTGAAAATATTTAAGCATTTTTCACCAATGTGATGTAATAAAATGGCGATCTTGCGTTTCTCACCGGACTTGTCCAAACCCGTTGCCAACAAGTATAATTCGAACTGTTGCCACCAGCGCTTCCAGGTTTCGTAATTGTTGTTTGTTGCATCTGACGATATTTTAAGCGCCTTCAAGCCACTGTTCATTGCAGCTCCGGTGTCATGGCCGCCACCGACGCCATCCGACTTTTGCATTTTATGAATTTTCTTTCTTCGTATTGGGTTTTTTCACTCTTCTGACACCATGTATGATTGTTCAGTTAGTAAATATTAAAGACTTTAGATAATTAGACTGGTTTATTACACTTGTAGAATTATATTATATTGGAAACGACCTCTTCTAGGTCAGATCCTAAGTTACAAAGACAAGACAATAGACTATATTCATAGACACTAATACATAGAGATGGTATTAGTTACTCGACTACAGAGTAGTGATGTATGATACAACACCCTTTTATCGTCCCACTGCTGGGCACAGGTCTCCTCTCATACAGAGAAGGATTGAGCGTAATCACCACGCTTGCTCAATGCGGGTTGGCGATTTCAGACTTAAAGTCCAGGTTTCCTCATGATGTTTTCCTTCACCTTCAGTCATCGGTGTTCAAGATTACTTACTTAGAAAGTATAACATACTAAGTATATAAGTCGTGGTGGCTCAGTATGAGTGCGCGGGTTCGATTCCAGATCAGGCAAGTACCAATTTTTTTTTTTTTTATTAATTATAAACTAACACTTGACCGCATTCCCGCCTGATGGTAAGCAGTGATGCGATCGTTGATGGTAAAGCGCGCTAGTTTATTAAGAGCCTATTCACTCAGAAAAACTGAGCGAATAGGAAGGAAGACGGCAGTTGAGCGAGGTGATGCAATGTTAAGCCCAACAACACGACCAACGATGCTGCGCCAAAGGGAGATTGATCTGAAGACCCTCCACGACCAAACTCCCAACACAACAACATTAGGCGCATCGTACCCGGCATACATCGCAACACAACTGCTCAGACCCGTCCTCCGAACGGCTTCACCAGACATCATGCCGGAACACGACAAATCGCTTGGCGGCAAGGCTTTGTCTGGTGGGTGATAACTTCTGCCGGCGGCCGATGCTATAGACTACCACCGAGTAACTTTTCTAAAGTTATGGTGTACATAATAAAGACTATTCTATTCTATCCCCACTCCTGGCACACAAGCCATCTCGTGGTGAGAAGGAGTGAGCCGTGACGTACCTCGCGAACCCAGTGCCGGTAGAGATATATGACATATCTTAGAAGTTTTGCCTCTAGAACATACCAGTTACCTCAGGTTGGTTTCCTTCACCATTTCACCATTCAACATGTGAGTCGCGATCGATTCCATGACGTCACCGCTGGCCCCCATCACCCCGACACATAAAATAGTCCTTTGTGATCAATCTAAAATCTTTTTATTTCATCGCCAAAATACTAGCTTGATACATTTATTGGCACGGACGTGTACTTACTTACACTAAGTGGCAAAAAAAACGTGCCACCCAGTTAACACCTCGCATGAAAATATAAACTCCATGAATACGTAACGAAGAATTTCCTCCCTCCTCTTTTGGCTCGGAAACATTTATTTTACCCCTAGGTCAGGCGCCTTGGTTGATGTAAAAATATTCACTTCCTGTATAATGAAAAGGGTATATATACCCGGTAATTTCTACGTGTATCTTTATTTCTGGCGGTCTTACATTTAAACAAGAATATGAATATTGTATAGCTATATATGTGTTTGTGATATACAGAATACATAATATTTTGCCGAACTTGATTTCAATATCACCACATACTATAAAACGAAGTCACTTTCTCCTTCCCTATATCCCTTTGTAAGTCGTGGTGGCCTAGTAAGTCGTGGTGGCCTAGTAAGTCATGGTGGCCTAGTGGTTAAAACTCCTCTCAAGTATGAGTGCGCGGGTTCGATTCCAGGTCAGGCAAGTACCAATGTAACTTTTCTAAAGATATATGTACTTTCTAAGTAATCTTGGACACCAAAGACTGAAGGTGAAGGAAAACATCTTGAGGAAACCTGGAAGTCTGAAATCGCCAACCCGCATTGAGCAAGCGTGGTGATTACGCTCAATCTTTCTCTATATGAGAGGAGGCCTGTGCCCAGCAGTGGGACGATAGAAAGGATGATGATGATGATGATATCCCTTTGTATGATTAAATCTTTAAAACTACGCCACGGATTTTGATGCGGTTTGATTGATAGAGTGATTAATGGAAGGTTTATATGTATAATCCACGAAATTGTGGAGAAATACTATTATTTTGGAGTTTTCTAATGTAATATCGTAAATAATTACATTTTTTCAGCATTTTTCATTGAAACGCAGGCTGAACCCTACGAGATTTATCAAAATAATGTACTAAATATTGTACACATTGAAAAGGTATTCAAGAAAGTCCCCGATGGTATATGTCTATCTTTTATTGATATCCCACGAAATCATTTTTTTTTATTTACTTTTAACTACAAATACCGGCTAATTTTCGAAGCGATTTTAACCAATACAGCATCAATCCTTATCCAATTTAACACCTTAAATACATTGCTGATTTAATATAGATCGATATCGACCTTTACATCATATGATTTAAATGAATATTTTCGAAGATATTACACATTTAAAAATTGCGGGGTGTCGCATTGGGGGCGTAACACGGCGCAGCGTTCGCAGCGGTTTTTTTTATAATACGTTTACAGTTTTTCTGTAGTATATTTTTATTATCAGCATTGCACGCGTGCGAAGCCTGGGCGGGTCGCTAGTTGGATATGAGGATGGAATAAGGCTGAGATTCGGCACTTAAATGAGTGTCAATATAAAACAATCCTTCAAAACCCCTGCCCTTCGCTACTCCCTAGTGCTTTCGTTGGGCAGAAGAAGCGGCGGAACCAACTTCCCAGTAGCACAGATGTCTGTTCAGTTTAAAAACACCTGACTTTATACAGTACTATGCATGTAAAGTAACTAACATAAGATGCACCTATCCAATATACCAACAATTTTAAAAAAATAAATAAAAAGAAACAACGGTTATTTGCGGTAAACATTACGCAAAAGTTTACAAAAACACAAAATATAAGAAAGAGTTAAGACACACACACACAAAACGGCTGTCGCTCAGCTTTATGCTGCGACCCTATGCAAAATAGAGCCCAGCGTTGGTTTTCATCGACAGCCGGCGTCGACGTAAAGACGTCACCTGGTGCAGCAAACAATTACAAGTGACATCAAAACGGTAGTACAATCTAAATAAAAACGTAATAATAACAACATAAAAAAGTAAATCTAAATGTAAATGGTGAGAGAACAGTTTAAATAAACAAAAACAGGAATATAAAAAGAAAAATCATAAGAAATAGAAATATAAGTAAGTAAAATCTTATCACTTAAATAAAAGCCTCAATAAACAATTATATGAACTGCATATAACTGGTCAGTAAATTGATTCTGGAGAAAGAAAACAAGCAACAAAACCAAATTCTCCCATTTATAATATTAATCCAGATTAACAATTTACTTTTATAGTCAAAACTTATCGCCTCAGCTTACTATAAAAGTTGGCCCTACTTAAAATTAAGTATATATAAACGCTTGAACGAAAATAAAGTCTGCATTTTAGGATAGAGCTATGAAAACTGGGGTTTTCAAGATGGCGATAACAGTCACGAGACGTTTATCTACGTACAGCCGATGTAGAATTAAGTCATTATGGTATGCCATTAATGACCTATGGCTGCTGTGTAAAACCCTTGACCAAGGACATAATTTAAAATGATCTATTTTTAATAAGAAATTATCACGGTAGTATTTAAATTAAGTTAAAGCAATTTGATTAATGCCAACCCGCATTGAGCAAGCGTGATGATTACGCTCAAACCTTCTCTGTATGAGAGGAGACCTGTGCCCAGCAGTGGGACGATAAAAAGGTTGATGATGATGACGATGAATTGGATTGTAGGCCCAACCGCGATTTACTGAGTTGTAGGTTTGAACTTAGACGGGCAGTTTTTTTGTGCTACCCTACCTACACTATTCCATTCCTAAGCATGGGCCTACCTCTACTTATTCCCACTTTCGCGACCTCGCACGTCCTCCTTCCAGCTTCGATGGAACGTATACACCTCGTCCCGCTATCTTTTACGTGACCTGCCACGACGTCGCCTCGCTGTCTTAAGGTACCAATTCTGTGGTATTTGGGCTCAGAATTTGTCCAACATGCTGCAGAGATATCCTGCTCAGTCCCATTAAGCTGGGACATCGTGTTTATACGACTCTGACAAACAAAAAACGTTAGTACACATTCTGACCGACTGCCCCGTTTACGGTCTTGAGAGGTACAATACTGAGCAAGAATTGGGAATAGAGATAACGAAGGCAAATATTAATGTGTTAATAAAAAATAAGGACACTAGGGACAAGTTTATTGGATTTTGCATAAGAGCAGCCACAAAGACCACTAGTAGGAACAAGTAAACGACGATATGCTTGGTATTCGTATTAATTGGCTTTTATCCTAAAAAATAATTTAATGTCCGTCAGATAGCTTTATAAAAATTATTGAACACGTATTTTTTATTTTTTCTTTTATTCAAATACTTAGGAAGATATATTGATTTGAAATGTCGCATGACGTCACGCCATGGTGCAAAATATAGAACGGCGTGACGTAATTAGCCCCCACTCTGTAACTTTAATACGCTATATCTCAGTAATTTTTGGTAATTACGACAAAATAAAAAATACGGGTCTTAATTTTTTTTATTATCTGTAAGACGCACTAATTATTTTTTTGATTTTCATACCTTGGATACATCCCTATTGTATATATAAATATTTAACAGTAGCATAATAAGTACACAGGTCGTTGAAAATGTCTGACACCCCTTGTAAACCTAATGACCTAGTTTAAAATCAGTGATATTGTTTGATAAGGATAGTGTAAGCTAACTTACAGACAGCCGCTTTGACAGCGTCCGTGGCGTAGCGGTAGCGAACGCGGCCGTTGCGCAAGGAGGCGCGGCTTCGATCCCTGCACAGTGCAAATATTTGTATGCATGAATATGAATATTTGCGCTGGTCTGATCGTGCCTCGGAAAGCACGTTAAGCCGTTGGTCCCGGTTGCCTTAGGAACATCTAGTGGCCCTCCTGGCCAGCTACTTGGAGGACCGTGCCGTCCTCCTCGTGGACGGGGCTGGCCAGGTCCGGCGGTATGGCGTGGAAACCGGCGTTCCACAGGGGTCCGTTCTAGGGCCTCTTCTGTGGAACGTCGGTTATGACTGGCTCCTGCGGGGAACCCTCCTACGAGGCACGAGTGTCATCTGCTACGCGGATGACACTCTCCTCACTTCCCGCGGGAGCACCTTCCGGGAGGCGGCCAGTTTGGCATCGGCGGGCGGATCCTTAGTGGCGGGGAGGATCCGCCGCCTGGGCTTGAGGGTGGCGCTGCACAAAACGGAGGCCGTGTTCTTTCACGGCCCCCGGCAGCGCCCCCCACCCGACGCCCACATATTTGTGGAGGGAGTGAGGGTCGGGGTTGAGGCCCAGATGAAGTATCTGGGCCTCATTGTGGACAGCAGGCTGCGCTTCGGCCCGCATTTCAGCGGGCTGTCGACGCGCCTGCTGAAGGCTGCGAACGCCCTCTCATGGCTCATGCCGAACATGGGAGGGCCGAGCAGTCGTTGCCGGCGGTTATACGCCGGCATACTGCGGAGCATGGCCCTATATGGGGCCCCCATTTGGGCGGACTCCCTCCATAGGAGGGAGAACGTCACCGCTCTTCGGGCGCCCCAAAGGGCCATCGCCCAGCGGGCAGCGCGGGCCTACCGATCGGTAGGCTTCGCTTCGGCATGCGCTCTGGCGAGCACCCCGCCTTGGGAGCTCGAGGCCTGGGTGCTCGCCAGAGTGTACGAGTGGACGGCGGGGCGCAGGGCGCTGGGCGAGCGTCCGGCCCCGGAGTTGAGGGAGGCCGTCCGCCGGGAGGCGAGGGACGCCATCGTCCAACATTGGACGCGCGACCTCGCCTCCGCGGTGTTCGGCCGTCGCACCCTCGACGCCATCGGGCCGGTCCTGAAGGACTGGCTCGACAGGCGTCACGGGTTCCTCTCCTTCCGTCTGGTGCAGGTACTCTCCGGTCACGGCTGCTTCGGCAGGTACCTGCACCGGATAGGACGAGAGGAAACGCCGTCGTGCCACGGTTGCGGCGCGGCGGAGGACACGGCGGACCACACCCTCGCGGTGTGCCCGTCGTGGGCCGTGCCGCGCCGCGATCTTGTCGCGGCGGTAGGAGGGGACCTCTCGCTGCCCGCCGTCGTCAGAGCGATGGTGGGGAGCGAGGGGGCCTGGGCGGCGATGGCCTCCTTCTGCGAGGTCGTGATGTCGCAGAAGGAGGCCGCGGAGCGGGAGCGAGAGGAGGATCCCCTCGCTCCGGCGCTCCGTAGGCGGCGTAGGGGCAGGAGAAGGCGGGATTTCGCCCGCTTTCTCCCGCCCTGAGGTGAGCGGCGGGCGTGAGGCACGGGGGTGCCCGCGCCCGCCCTGCACCGCTCACCACGCGGGAGCCACGGCCCCTCTTTAAGAGGGGCAAATGAGGGCCCGCCTTCTTAGGCGGGTTTCGCCGGCGGGGGAGAGGTAGCTGAGGCTGTGCTAGTTTCCCACTCCCCCGCCACTATGGCGATGCCGGAGTTGCGCTGGGGTTTTTAGTGGGTATACCGGGAGGCTCTCTCCCGGGGAGTCCCACATACCCCTCCCGCCCCCCGACGGGTGGGGATGCGTAATTGACATTTTCCCCAGCGAGAACAAAAAAAAAACAAAAAAAAAAAAAAAAAAAAAAAAAAAAAAAAAAAAAAGGAACATCTAGTGGCAGTCTTTACGGGTTGTTGGAGCCCTCAAAAGTTTAACAATTGTTTTAACTGCAATGCTTAGATATCGCCTTCGGGTTGTGGAGGTCAGACGGCAGTGGCGTCACGGAAAATATCGAAGTTTAGCCAAAATGAGCAGTTAGACCAGTAAAAGCGGACGCTAGACTCCAAAGCTGAAAAGCTACGGATGCGACTGGGATTAATGCTGAGATGAAGAAGAAGAGTATAAGCTAACTTAAGAATATATATTTAATTTAAAATAAAAGTTTGAAAGAAAATGTAATTGTAATTGAAAGAATTTGTAGAGCAGAGAGCTCTGATTATGTCAGAGAACACATGTAAGGCAGGAGTGTGGTTTTAGCCGGTGAGAGTCCGGCACTGCCCAGACTGGCTCACTAGTGAGGCAGCTTGGGCGTACATGAGCATTTCCCAATCCTGCCAAGATAAAAAAAAAATAAGATAGGACAAGTGCTTTGCATTACAAATGATTTCCTTACCACTATACTTAAAACAATGACGGAAAACATTGTGAGCTATTCGGCACGTCTTAGAACCAAGGAGTCGAAGACATAGGCACTTCTTTAAACACATATTTTACCTACAGTGGTTTGCAGCATATTCTCTCCATCCATTGACAATCGACCCCAAAAAAAAGATGAACCCTTTATTCAGGATTATTCATCATTCCGTAATGATGGATAGCCCTGTTGCTCAGCACTGAGACACATACTAGGATCTACTATAAAACTAGAAAAAGGGTGGCTTTTATTGTAACTATATTACTGTTTTCTATGAGAGTAACCAACATAGCCCGAAGAATTGCAACACTAAAGTGGCAGTGGGCCCGGCACATTGCCCGTAGGACCAATGCCCGATGGGGCCGCCGGGTTCTCGAGTGGCGACCACGCACCGGAAGATGCAGCGTGGACAAGGTGGACCGACGACCTATTAAAGGTCGTGGAAAACCACTGGATGCGAGATTCGCAGGACCGATCGTCGTGGAGATCCTTGGGGGAAGCTTATGTCCAGCAGTGACGTCTTTCAGCTGAAATGATGACGATGATGTTATTTTTAAGTACTTCTGCTTTTTGTATTTCCTGTTTAACTCCCAAATAACAAATTATCTCTTCATTTCTTTTCAATGACCCTAGAAAATCCGTATGAGGGTAGGATGAAAATATACAGAAAACCCAGAAAACATTATAAAAGAGGGAATATTTAATTAATTCTACCCACGCATGTCAAATTTTCAAGAGTCCCCGCTTTGAGATAACGAGTCCCTGATTACAAAACAGGCATAATTGTCTAAATTTAATCCATACTCTTTTGTGGTTGTAATTATTGTTTTTTCGAGTTAATTTACCTTGTTGAAGCCAGTTTTGTAATAGAAATGTCGCAGTTGAACGTGCTTGCTTTAGATTGTAAAGGGATTATATGTGAATAAAGTTAGCATATACAGAAAATTGACGTCAAAGTATTTATTTCAAATGCATATATAGGGCGCTTTTGAATGTCCAAATTATAATAAGTTCGGGTTGATTCTAGTCGCCCTATTCAAACTAACTTTAGTTTTCGTATGGGAAAGAGTCGGCATGAAACTCCAACGTTATACTTTAAAAATAGTTTTCAATATTACGCATACGTTAATTAATCACCACATATTATAAAACAAAGTCACTTTGTCTTTCCCTGTGTCCTTTTGTATCATTAAATCTTTAAAACTACACAACGGAGTATGATGCGGTTTTTTAATAGATAGAGTGATTAAAGAGGAAGGTTTACATTATAATAACATCCATTAAATTGTGGAGAAATACCATTATTTTTGAGGTTTCTAATGTGATGTAGTAAATAATTTCATTTTTTCCGTTTGCAGTGAACCTTACGAGATTTATCAAAATAATGTACAAAATATTGTACACATGAAAAAGGTCTACAAAAAAGTCCACGATGGTATATAACATTTTTTTATTTACTTTTTACGACAAATACCGGCTAATTTTCGAAATGATTTTAATCAATACAGCATTAATCCTTATTCAGTTTAATACCTTAAATACATTGTTGATTTAATATAGATCTGTATCGCCCTTTACAGCATATGATTTAAATGAATATTTTCGAAGATATTACAGATTTAAAAATTGCGGGGTATCGCATGTGAAGCGAGATTACATGGAAATTCGTCACCTTCTGCGTAGACTCCTCTTTGAGGAATGGCTAGAGAGGTGGGTTTGCGCCCTCACCGTCCGCCTGACGCAGGTTCTCACCGGACACGGCCATATCGGGAGCTTTCTAGCTGTTCCGTTTAATGCGGCAGTATACGGCAGTGGTGACCATTGTGGAAATCGCTCTGAAGAGACGGTGGGGGTCTGCCCGGTTTGGGTAAAGTAACGCCGTGTCCTCATGGCGGCGATCACACGCGTGCGGAGCGGCGTGACGCACAGGAAAGTGAAGAAACACGGGTGGTTTTAGTCAGCTAAAATTTAACACGCTCTTCCGCTCCACTCAGACCGGGCGAGATCACTTGATGATTTCCCACCAATGAAGGTGTGGGATTGCGAATGGCAAAGACCAGACTCGGCTAGACTCGGCGTATTGTGTTCCATGCACTGTTCAAAGAGACGGGAACCCAAAGTGACGGAGTCCGCTAGAACCGATAGAAGCCAACTAAAGGCACACGGGTAGGTTGTAGTCAGTAAAAGAAGTTCCCACACAAGAAAAAAGAGGAGTTTATTTTCTAAAAGGTGAAAATTTAGGCTTCTGTGAGATAAAATATTTTTATTTTTTATTTAGATAGTGGTGACAGAAATATATTAAAGACCTATTACAATAAACTGTCGTTTCTGCCTTCAGTTTTAGGCAGTAGTTAATCTACTTGATGATGCAAGTAACTCCTCCTCTTCAAGTCGTTCTCCTCATTACAGAGGGCTGTGATGTCCCTGTGGGATTATCCTCTCCTTTATAATAGTTCGCCATCTGTTACGATCCCTGGTCGCCAGTATAGCACCATGCAGGCCGGTGTCCAGAGATGAACGAATTTGGTCAGTCCACCTTATTGGACTGCGACAACTAGAACGTCGTCCATCCACCTTCCCAGTAAGCATTAGATATTTGAGGTTGTCTCCATCTTTTCTGGCAATATGGCCAATATGTTCTAAAATTCGTTGAAGGCAGACAGAGGAGAGTCTTATTGTGTCACCCAGCTCTCGAAGGATTGACTGATTTGTGCGGAATGCTATCCAGAAAGGAATTGGGAGTTTTTGTGCAGAAAGGAATTAGGAGGATAAAAGTAACTAATATATAAAAATTCTGCCTAGTCTTTTCCCAAATATATTAGAGTCAGCCTTTAATCCAACCTTGAAAAGCTAAGCACTAGTATTTTACAAAGAGTGTCCACCTACCTAACCTCCAAAACCCAGTTACTGGGTAAGACGAAACCCTTGCTGATTGTCAAACTTCCGGGCTTCTGTCAACCTATCCAATGTCAAAAAATCGATTAATGAAAGCCGGCATCAACAGTTAAATGCTTTTACCGGGGTACGGACGGGTCTCGGTACGTAAAAATGGTGACCCACCCACGCCCAGTCTAATAATAAAAGTA
Organism: Sesamia inferens; assembly: GCA_037179545.1. Taxonomy (NCBI): domain Eukaryota; kingdom Metazoa; phylum Arthropoda; class Insecta; order Lepidoptera; family Noctuidae; genus Sesamia; species Sesamia inferens. Next base: position 3,845,033 of record CM073935.1, on the reverse strand, counting down.
TATAATTTGTACACAACATTTTTTTTTATGTGAAAACCGGAACACGTGTTCAGTATTTTTAAGTAAAGAATCTATGTACAAAATTTCAAAACGATGGGTATAATGAAAAACCACAGAGTTATGAGCTTGATATTCTACTTGGTTATCCAAACAAAAATATGGTCAAATCTCCGCTCGGGCGGGCGCGCACGGTGCGTTAATCTGGCGTCAGCTGTTGCGCGCGTAAGTACTATGATCTGTCGTAAGCTGCGTGCGCGAGCTCGGTATCCACACTGCAAAAATTTCTTAATGTCTTTGGCAAAAAATATATCATGGTGTAAAAATGATTGGAATCGATTCAGTTGATTATTCTGAACAAACTATATTCAGGTTTGGCATAAACAAAAAATAACGTTGTATATTAAAATACCAGGGCGTTAACAAGACTCACGTAGCTAAAACTATAAAAATATACTGTCAGATAGCTACAACAATATCACTCACGAACAAACTTTTTCATTACGGTCAGGCATCGAGTCTAAAACTGCCTGAAACAAGTTTTAAAACGTTATTTACTCAGAACGAAAATTGTCAACGGTGACCACAGGCAATTTAACAAAATATATACCTCAAGTATAAGAACCAAATGAGGAAATAACATGCCCTGTCAACCTCCTGCTATAACAACCTAGTTACGTGCCATTAACAGGCTATAAAATCCACTTATATGGAGTAATACCTCCTATTATAGAGTCTTTTCAATAAATCAACAACAGCCTGCATTGTCAACTTCTACATCACGCGAGTGTTACTACTAATAGTACGCGTAGCTACGGACTTTTATGTGTTTTTCATGGGGTATTAAAGGTCACACCATAAAAAATAAGTACCCGTAACTTTGCACTTTGAAGGTTACGCGGTCTAAGGTCAACTAAGATAAGAAATATTATGTTAAACGCGAGAAAACGCGCGACAAATAAAATCGTATTTTAATGCAGCCATGAACTTAATACATTATTAAAACAAAAGCTTTATTTAAACTTGAGGGTGAGTATAAAAATTAAGTTCATTAAAATAGTCAGGCAAGGACATTTTTATACCAGGTCTTTCACGATTCCCGGTTAAAAGACACGATATTGGTGTTGCTTGCACGTTGTAATATTTCGCAAGGAATAATACAGCACTGGATAGAGAAAAGTTTCTAAGTCTATACATTATGTAACAAAAGCCCTGTTGTTCCTACAACCTAAGTGTTAAGAATCGGCATACGGACGTAATAAAGCAAGTAATTTATAAAAATTGTTCAACAAAAATAATTAAAATAAATGTTTAATTATTCATATTTATAATCTGTAACTGATTTCTTAGCTCTGCAATTCTGCATGAAGAAACTAGACATAAGTAGAACGTTCCCGCCAATTTATTTAACTTATAAAATCAGATATTCTAAAAAAAATCGAATTTGTCGGTTTTAATAGGTATTTAATTGTGACCCCTCGACTAGATAATGATTACTGTTTTCTAATTATGACTTCATTAATGATGTGCTTGTAGGTAAAATTATATGTCCCTGAAAGGAACAACAGGATTTTTGTTACATAGTGTAGACATAAGTTATGCTTGCTGTCCCAAAAACTTTCAATGTAATATATTAAAAACGTCAACGTGAACATAAAACGCAGGGTTACAGATAAAAAACACGATATCAGCAAAAAAAAATGTATTCATCATAGACCCACTTTTTGCGATCCTAACACAAAAAGTTGGAATGGAATCGTTCTGACAAAATTCGAATTCCTTTATTCGAATGTCATATCTTCATCTCTTTCTTCTTGTAAATAAAAGACAATAGGGTTTTATATTCACGACCGCATTATCGTGTCATAAAGAGTTGGGATCTTGTAGTCAGGAAAAGGGGCACAGATTTATGCTCCAAAATTGTTATGAAGGCTTTGCAGGACAGCACACGGTATGGCAATTCATCAAATACATGAAGCCTTGGCCTGGTTACGAAACAGCCCATTTTAGAGTCCCTGTGCAAAATGGCCTTGTCATATTTAGGAAACGGTTTTTTATCGGTTTTTTATCCCACACATTTTTCGCCAACATGCAAAAAGTACTTAATGTCTTTTAATCATGCAAGGTTTATTGAATAATAAGGGGTTGAAAGTAGCTCTCATATGTTTTATGTTTCCTTTCGCCCACCTCTTTTTCATTAGGGGTTTCTCCAAATGTATTTGCAGGATCCACTCAGCTTATAAGATCATTTCTCTTATCTATGAAATAGTAAGGTTTACGCGGATTTACCGTCATTTCGACGACGGAAACCTTGGGGACACCAGGTTTTTCAGATATCAATATACAAATGGATGCCGTTACGATACCCGTGAGAGATGTTATTCTTAGAGGGAACGAAGCGGCAGGAATCAATATCCTGAGCCGGAAACCCGTCACTTTAGTTCTAGAGAATGGGCAGCAATATACGTCTGGTTTATCTAGTTTCTTATCAATCTGATGAAGAAAAAAACAAAGGCCGTACCTCCACATTTATAAGGCAGAAGTTAAAGCTTTCAAGGAAAACCTGGCAATAAATCTTCATTTTCCCCGAAGAAGGCTCAAGGCGAGTATAAAAACCATAAGTATGACTTAACCAAGCTTCTTTTAACGGAAACCTACTTCAGGCCACGGACAAAAGGTCTTCGTCACCAAAATTAATGCCATCATTAAAGTGAAATCTAACAGAATTTACTCTTCATTACAATTTTTACGACTCCATGCAATTATGTTATACGTTCTGGTAGGTGCCTCTTATTTGGATTAATTTCCATATCTTGGTTTATAATTGCTCCCCAACTTATCATGAACTAACGAGGGCGGAAGAGAATCTAAGGCCATGTCGTATGAACCTTTTAAAAGTAAAACCCGGATTCTGGGTGTCTATCCCACCCCAGAGATTCGCGAAATCCACCCCAAGATTTTAATTAGAATGAAAGGAATTATTTGAGTGAAAAACTCCCGTAAGTACGTGTGTTGATGAGATTTTTTAAATTGTTTCGAAGTAGCTCTTTGTTTTCGTATATTTTTCCAATCTTCAACAGCTATATGGGTCTTTTTTCTGTACAAGTTTATCGTGGGGAAAGTGGTATTAACTGGTTCAGGATGTTAGTCCTTTGGCACTTTCTTCATCATTACTGTTAATCATCATCATCAACCTTTTTATCGTCCCACCGCTGGGTACAGGTCTCCTCTCATAAAGAGAAGAATTGAGCGTAATCACCACGCTTGCTCAATGTGGGTTGACGATTTCAGACTTAAAGTCCAGGTTTCCTCAAGATGTTTTCCTTCACCTTGTAATCAGTCATTGGTGTCCAAGATATAGTTAGAAAGAACTATAACTTAGAAAAGTTACATTGGCCTAACCTGGAATGTAACCCGCTCACTCATACTTGAGAGGCTGGTGTTTTAAACACTAGGCCTCCACGACTGTCCTCTTAATAATATATTATTGAAAATTATACGCCATTTAGGGGATCATAGTTAAGTAAAATAGTTGCACGGTCAATTTATCAGGTTCAACTACAACTAACAGGATTCCAATCAACTAATGAAATATATACATTCTATATTTTATATAATAAAAACTTCAAAATTACCTTAATTTCGCTGGTCACTCGATTCCACATATACCTATCAAAATTAAAGAAAGAAAGATAACTCCACACCAATTATTACGCAGTTTCTGTTTGCATAAAATCTATATATATAAAAGAAAGTCGTGTTAGTTACATCATTTATAACTGAAGAACGGCTATACCGATTTGGCTGAAAATTGGTAAGGAGGTAGCTAAGAACTGGGAGAAGGACATAGGATACTTTCTATGCCGCTCCCCGTCGTTCCTGTGGGAATAAATGAGCTTCTTTGTTTCGACTTTTCCCACACTTTTATGTTACCCTGGTACCTTCCACGTCAAAAAAATATGCACATTAAACCTTCTTTCATGTATTATGATTATTTGATAATGATGAATGAGCTTTTTTATTGTTTCGATTTCTCCTACACTTTTATGCTACCCTGGTACCTTCCACGTCAAAAAAATATGCACAATAAACCTTCTTTCATGTAATTATGATTATTTGATAATGATGAATGAATGACGTTTATTGTTTCGACTTCTCCTACAGTTTTGTGATACCCTGGTACTTTGCACGTCCACAAACTATGCACAATAAAACCTCTTTCGTGATTTGATAATGATGAATGAATGACGTTTATTGTTTCGACTTCTCCTACAGTTTTGATACCCTGGTACTTTGCACGTCCACAAACTATGCACAATAAAACCTCTTTCGTGATTTGATAATGATGAATGAGCTTTTTTATTGTTTCGATTTCTCCTACACTTTTATGCTACCCTGGTACCTTCCACGTCAAAAAAATATGCACAATAAACCTTCTTTCATGTAATTATGATTATTTGATAATGATGAATGAATGACGTTTATTGTTTCGACTTCTCCTACAGTTTTGTGATACCCTGGTACTTTGCACGTCCACAAACTATGCACAATAAAACCTCTTTCGTGATTTGATAATGATGAATGAATGAGGTTTATTGTTTCGACTTCTCCTAAACTTTTGTGCTACCCTGGTACCCTGCACCTCCACAAAGTAGAAAACACGTGTCCAGTATTTTTAAGTTAATAATATTATGTACAAATTTTCAAAAAGATATAATGAAAAACCACAAAGTTATAATAAATAAGCTTGCTACGAGTATTCTACTTGGTTGTCCCAACATAAATATGGTCAAAGATCCGCGCGCGAGCGAGCGCGGTGCGTTGACCTCTAGCGTCAGCTGTTGCGCGCGCACAATACTATGATGATGTATCGTAAGCTGCGTGACGCACTCGGTAACTACACTGTAACAATTTCTAAATGTATTTGGGACAAAATATAACATGGTGTCAAAATTATTAGAATCGATTCAGTTGCTTATTCACTATCTATATATATAAAAGAAAGTCGTGTTAGTTACTCCACTTATAACTCAAGAACGGCTCCATCGATTTGGCTGAAAATTGGTAGGGGGGTAGCTAAAAACTAGGAAAAGGACATAGGATACCTTTTATCCCGTTCCCGTCGATCCCATGAGAATGAATTAGCTTCATTGTTTCGACTTCTCCTACACTTTTGTGCTACCCTGGTACCTTGCACGTCCACAAACTATGCACAATAAAACTTCTTTCATGTATTATGATGATTTGTGATAATGATGAATGAATGAGGTTTATTGTTTCGACTTCTCCTACAGTTTTGTGTTACCCTGGTACCTTGCACCTCCACAAAGTAGGAAACACGTGTCCAGTATTTTTTAAGTTAATAATGTACAAAATTTCAAAAAGATATAATGAAAAACCACAAAGTTATAATAAGCTTGCTACGTGTATTCGTACTTCGTTGTCCCAACATAAATATGGTCAAAGATCCGCGGACGAGCAAGCGCGGTGCATTGACCTCTAGCGTCAGCTGTTGCGCGCGCACAATACTATGATGATGTATCGTAAGCTGCGTGACGCACTCGGTAACTACACTGTAACAATTTCTAAATGTATTTGGGACAAAATATAACATGGTGTAAAAATTATTGGAATCGATTCAGTTGCTTATTCACTATTTATATATAACTCAAGAACGGCTGAACCGATTTAGCTGAATATTGGTGGGAGGTAGTTAAGAACCCGTCCCCGTCGTTCCCGTGTGACGTGACATAAGACATGGTCCAACTCATTAAAAATGTAAGTCAGCAATTCATATACCAAAAATGGTATAACAAAAAGCAAATGACAGCTGAGCATATTTAAAAAAAAAGTCTAACCGGTTGACGCAATCCTTTAAAGCAAAGAATATAAATACTCTCTGCTGGTTTAAAGTTTCTAATAAAAAACCACAAAGCCAACTTCAACTTCAAAATTTCTAATATTGTATTGCTGTGCCATTTATCATCAATAAAAATATCATGCCGTGACCAAGACCATCAAATCTTTCTCGACAAAGCGGTAATGCAAGAGTAAATCGAAACATTCTGAATGAAAGCACTGAAGAAGAGCAAGAAATTGCACGTGCAGAGCGCCGCCTTACTATGACTCGACTTCGTGCTTCTCACTCACAAGAACAAAGGGAGGCGGCAGTCCGTGAAACTGTTCCGTTGACAATGCGAAATCGGCGAACAAACCTCAGAGATCATCATCATCATCATCAATTTTTTTATCGTCCCACTGCTGGAGACAGGTCTCCTCTCATGCAGAGAAGGATTGAGTGTAATCACCACGCTTGCTCAATGCGGGGTGGCGATTTCAGACTTATAAAGTCCAGGTTTCCTCAAGATTTTTTCCTTCACGTTCAGTCATTGGTGTCCTAGATATTATACTTAGAGAGTACATATCACTTTAGAAAAGTTACATCGATACTTGCCTGACCTGGAATCGAACCCGCGCAATCATACAAGAGAGGCTGGTGTTTTAACCACTAGGCCACCACGACATCTCAGAGATCAATAGCTAGATAATTTACGAAGCACAAGTAGAAATTCATTTCTTTCACAAGGTGCTACACTAAATAAATGACAAATAAAAAAATCATGGAATACTTTTTTTTTTATTTACAGTGTTCCTAATTTCAAAAGTAAAAAATGTGATCATGTGATATTTATTGCCTTTAAGGCGGAACAAAGTTCGCCGGGTCAGCTAGTATTGATTATAAAATTGTTTGTACATTTTACATTAAATGTTTAGGCCCCTTCAGTGACAAGACAATGTTATTCACATCCATTACGATTTATTTTTTTTATAAATTATAAACTAGCGCTTGACCGCAGTCCCACCTGATGGTAAGCAGTGATACGATTGTTGGTGATAAAGCGCTCCAGTTTATTAAGAGCCTTTTCAGTCTAGCCTTGAAGACACTCACACACTAGTGTGACGGAAACACCGCCGCCGGCAAATTGTTCCAGTCCCTCGATGTACCTACGAGGAATAAAAGAAGAAGCGAAACGCTTCGTCCGAATCGTAGTAGTGTTAACAACGTATGGGTGGAAATTCGCCGTACGAAGGGTCGGCCGTTGATGGAACGGAGATGGGGGAATTAAATCATGCAATTTCCTTGCATACTCACCAGCATGCATCCTATAGAACACCGAAAGGCTGGCTACTCTACGCGAATGACCTTTAAATATTTTTTTAGTTTTTTTTTTAATCGACTTCTTTACTACTTATAGATCTTTCTCTATATTACTTCTTGTACAAATAGACAATTATATCATGCTATTTTAATAGAAGATTTAGAAAATTAAAAAAAGAATATTTATTTTGCACAAAGAATATGAAATATGCATAAGAATAAAAAACACCTAAAAAGCCTGCAGTATATCGCTGCACTGTGTTCAACCCAATTTGATACTGCCATGCGCCTATTACCCATTTCTAATCAATTTGCTTCAAACCGCGTCTTAATTTATTTAATAGCGAGTATTAATATATAAACAGTTCCATACGCCCACTATCACCATAACCCATTCCCACGCAAATTATAAAGTAAACAATATAAACAAACTAATGTTAGGACCTATCCAAACAATGAGGAGTTCGATGGCAATCTACCGACACTGAATTGAAACCAATTTAACTTACTAGAACACAATCGACCGATATGAACATTTGAACAACAATAACAATAAATTAATACTCTATAATAGTAACCCTATTTCTTAGTATTCTGGATTTTAGTTTTGTATAGTCAACGACGTAATTGCCTTACCACACTTTATTTTCTTAATGAATCTTCGCTGATCCTTCGTCTGGGGAAACTAATAGGTTATACGGCAGTGTGATTTTTGTTTTTATAATTGTAAACTAGTGCTTGACCGCAATCCCGCCCGATGGTAAGCAAGAAGAAAAACGACAGTTGAGCGAGGTGATGCCACGACCGCACTCCCGACACAACAACATTTGGCGCATCGTACCTGGCAAACATCACAACACAACTGCGCTCAGATCCTTCAACGTACAGCTTCACCAGACATCATGCCGGTACACCACGAATCGCTTGGCGGCAAGACTTTGTCTGGTGGATGGTAACTTCTGCCGGCTGCTAATGCTATTGCCTACCACCGAGAACTATCTCTACCTCTCTAAAACTTGGGTGACGTGATCGTGGCATTAACTGTCATTCCAACTAATAGCTAGGGCTTGACGCTTTTGACAGCTCATTCCAAACTAAATTCACGGTGAGTTTTTTACAGAATCAATTGGTTGTACTCTTACCGACTACGCCCGACCTCCACCGATCCCCACCGTTACCCAACGGAAACTCGGGGTCCGGGCGATACTTGTATTGCATGCGCATGATTCCTGAGTATGTTTTACTACCTTAACACTGATCATTTATAAGTCATAAAGGTTTGTGTACATAACGCTTTCATATGGAAAAAGTTATCCTAATGCAATCCGAATGTATAGCTAAGCCCGCAATGTCTATGGCATTACTCTCCAAACTTTACATTTTGTTTCAAAAGTACGGCTTGCGACGGCTGCTTAGGTAAGAAATAAATCACTGGTGTTTAATGTTGTGTCATGATTCAATGGAATGGCCGAATCATTTTGTTATTTACTTTTGCTTTTTGGTTGAGGCTACTCTTAGGTAACCTACTAACATACCTCTAGATTCAACTATGTATTAATTAAATAGGTAATTTAATAGGTTAGCGCAGTTGTTAAGCTATTGATTGCTGTGCTGCGTGTCACGGGTTCGAACAATATTTGTATAACCTACAAGTAGTTATTCCGGGTCTGGCTATTTGTGTATGTTAGTTTATATGTTTGTAAACGCACAAAAAAAAATGAAAAAAGAATTGCAATGGTCGTGAAGTTGTCAAGAATTGTTGTCAGATTTGGTAAAGCAATTTCGAGGTCGACCATACAATCGAGTCAATTTCTACTTGGACATTAATAGCCTGTCAATAGAGAGTCACTCAATTGAAGATAAATTGTTCGCTGTCAAATACAATTACTGAAATAGATCGTTTTATTTGTGGAATGAAATACGGTAAACAGGTAAGTAGGAAAGTATGAATGTTAAAATGTTTATTGCGCCATTGAACTTTTAAACGAATTGGGAAGTCAGTTCGTTTTTTTTTTCTTTGCAAAAAATGTTTATTTAACTGCGTATATTGTTTGTCTTGCTCAAATAAGTAATCTATTATTAGCAGAAGAGTCATTGTTGTTCTTAAAAAATAAAAATAAGTACCAAGTGTTCGCCGTTAAATTTTGAGTTGTCTTTATGCTTATTTTTATTTATTACTGTTCATTTTTTATGTGAATTACTTAATTTCCTGTGAATTAATTTCATGTTATGTTGTGTTGGTTTTATCTTGTTAAACTTACTGTGCCCAGAGTTTAAGGAAATGGGTGACCTCCTATAATTTAAAACGTGCAGAAGTATTGGTCCATGTTATGTGCATGAAATGAAATTGTAGCCTTTGTTGGAGATCCAATAAAGATAATCAACAATCTAACACTAAAATATATGTCGTGGAAAACGATATCATTAAATAAAAGTTGCTCATTTTATTTATGTAGAAGTGAAGCAAACTTTGTGACGGTACTTTGTAATGGCGGTACGTTGACAGAGTTGTTTTTTTTTTATTATCTACTAGAAATTTAGGGGATTTTGTTCACAATACGACCATGCTAGCCCCATCATAACCTAATACAAGATTTAGACTATTCCGACTTCAAAACCTTATAAACTATTTTGTGAAGTAAAATCGCTGCATTCGTTTAGTATCAAACACGACACTTGTCTCTTCTCTTCTTCATCTCAGCGTTAATCCCAGTCGTATCCGAAGCTTTTCAGCTTTGGAGTCTAGGGTCCGCTTTACCAGTCTAACTGCTCATTTTGGCTAAACTTCGATATTTTCCATGAAGCGACTACCGTTTGACCTCCACAACCCGAAGGTGATATCGAAGCATTGCAGTTAGACCAATTGTAGGATTTTTGAGGGCTCCAACAACCCGTAACGACTGCCACTAGATGTTCATATGGCAACCGGGACCAACGGCTTAACGTGCTTTCCGAGGCACGACCAGACCAGTGCAAATATTCATATTCATGCATACAAATATTTGCACTGCGCGGGGATCGAACCCGCGCCTCCTTGCGCAGCGGCCGCGTTCGCTACTGCTATGCCACGGAGGCGGTACCGACACTTGTGTCTTTATGGAATGATTAGTGATAATTGCTACACCACCGTATGAGTCGCACCTGCCTCTTCTAAATATATTATAACCACTAATGTGACTGTGAGATTCCGGCTCAATCCATGTTTCACTAACAATAGCAACGTAGGCATTTTCTTGAAGTAGTATGTCCTACTGCATTCAAATTCTACTAATTTTGGCAGTATGTTTAAAGTTGACTCGTGCTGGGGACTATCCATTGAATAGCTTATTTAAACACACCTATCATTGCTTCTATTAAAAATGTTTTAGAGTTTCAAAAACTAATTTCAATATTTTCTTGATCTTCTCATCTAACTGTTTCCTTGAAAGGATGATGTCTTTAATCCGTTTCATTAACTGCCAAAACGAATAATTTTCCTGTCTGTTTTTCTTTCGATTAAAACCTCCATCATTCTGCTTCTGCTCCTCATCATTCTGACTTCCTACAGGTTCCTCTTCAATAACCTGTCCCTCAATAATCACATTTTCGCTGTGCTCATGCTCATTTTTAGGGTTCCGTAGCCGAATGGCAAAAAACGGAACCCTTATAGATTCGTCGTGTCTGTTTGTCCGTCCATATGTCACAGCCATTTTTTTCCGAAGCTATAAGCCCTATACTGTTGAAACTTGGTAGGTAGATGTATTCTGTGAACCGCATTAAGATTATGATGCAAAAATAAAAATAAGAATAATAAATATTGAGAACTGAAACTCAATTTTTTTTTTAAGCTATTGCATAGCTTCTATCGCGGGCCTTGAGCGCGGGGACCGAATCCAGAAATTCCGTAACGAAAAAACCTCACCCTCCCCACTCCGACGGGCACGGAGGTGTGGCTTGAAGGCCGTACATCGTCTAACGTCGTTTCAGTTCGGCAGTCTTCGGCACGGTAGGTTTGTGTGCGTGCGACTACATCTTTTGAAAACAATTTATAGATTTTCAAAAAGAGCATGCATATTGCAGGGCGCGAACTCAGTTCTACACACTTGCCATGTTACTGATAGTGGCGATGTGCTAAACTTGCGATTAAATTTCTCTCTGAAATAGGTCTTCTATAGAGATATGTCATAGACGTCATCGACGTTGTCATGGCTACCTTAAAAACTTTTCATATAATTAATTATTAAGTACTTTTATTCAAATTAATTTAGTAGTGTTTTTATAAAATAGCTTTTTTTTTAACGGAAAAGCTAAGATGAATGTCACGCTAATTTTTCATTGGACTTTTAAATTATTTATAGTGTTGTTAACTAAATAAAAGCGCGTGATTTTATAGAGTAAAAAGTGCTCACGCGGCCGTTTTTTCAACTGTGATTGGCGATATCCGCCATTATTGTGAAATATTTTTTTAAAGAATTTCTATAATTTGTTACACGTATTATTGGCAAAATTGTGGTATCTATCCACAGGGACCAGATCAAGAGTTGAAGTTGAAGTTTTTATTAAATAAAATATTACAGAAAGATGTCGGTGAACAATGTTAATACGAGTACATTTAAGTGTACGAGTTGTAATATTGTTATCTCCGAAACGAAACAACGAAAGTTTAATAAAAATATGCTCGTCGGCTTTTTCTGAGGAAGACATTGATGAGGCAAAAAAGTTATTGTTTGTTTCTACGAAGACAAGACAAAAACATGTATCGAGGCGTAAGAACAAAAAGCAGAAAGACCTAAAATATACGATTACGGTGTTTAAAATCACGGATCCCGAACAATCCCAGTTCTTGTGGCATATGACCTTCACAAATTGCCACCAGTTTGCTTTGACTACGTAGAACGTACGTAAAGAAGTTGATGAAGGATTTATTAATTCTACGGTCAGATGTTAACGCAATCAGAAGTGATTATGTTACTAAAGATCAGCTCGAAAATATTAAATTGATAACAAATAATTCGACACCGACGCCGTTCATCATCAACAACCTTTTTATCGTCCCACTGCTGGGCACAGATCTCCTCTCATACAGAGAAGGATTGAGCGTAATCACCACGCTTGCTCAATGCGGGTTGGCGATTTCAGACTTATAAAGCCCAGGTTTCCTCAAGATGTTTTCCTTCGCCTTCAGTCATTGGTGTCCAAGATATACTTAGAAAGTACATATAACTTTAGAAAAGTTACATTGGTACTTGCCTGACCTGGAATCGAACCCGCGCACTCACACTTGAGAGGCTGGTGTTTTAACCACTAGGCCACCACGACAAAACAGTGGGGTATATTGAAAAAGAACCTCGGAGTATTTGAGTATATTTCGTGGTGCTCCCTGTGCGCCGTTTCCGAGTCAACGAAATACCAGTTGGTGGAGTCATAAGGATACTATAGCTGTCTTGCCTGCCCCTCAGTGCCCGGCCGGTCTTGCGATTGCACCGAAACAGCACACAATGACAGAGATTATAAGTAATAGCATAGACAGACCTTACGGAGGAATTGCCCTATTGTAGAGGAAGTCCGCTTTCTCAAAGGTATCAGTGTTGTTGTGTAATAGTGATCGTTTAGTTCTCACACGGATCGTTCTATGTTAGTTTTCTCATTTTACATGCTTACTGACTCGAGTGATAACTGTACTAGTAAAATTTGTGTATAAAGTGTTTTGAATATGAAAGAACAAAGTGCATTTATTATTAATGAAGAAAGTCACGAAAAAATAGTGAAAGAAATGAGTGAGTACTCTATATACATATATTTTATTATTCACACAAATGCAGTATTATTTATTTATTTAATAAAAGAAAAATTTGTTTTCTTATCGGTCACCACGCTCAAAAAGTGTAACTTGAATTAATATCAAAGAAAAAGAAATACTGCATAAATAAAATAAATAAATAATTATAATTGCATAAATTGGTACAAAATGCTATGCAATAGCTTTACCGCGGCAGTCCCCGAGTGCCACACGTCTTTTTTTTTTATCAAACACATACGTGTCGGATATCTATGGACAGGTATTCAAAAATGATATCGAGGTTTCTAAAATATTTTTTTTTCTAACCGAATAGTTTGCGTGACAGACGCGTAATCTTTCATACAAATTACTTAAATCCTTTAATTTCGTAAATGTAATGCATTATTGTTTACTAGAATTAATATATCTAATATCGTAATATGTTATACTCTGTAATATATGACTATGTAACTGTGTAACTTGTGGGTATCTGTTGGTTTTTTTTTTTTTGGTTGGGAATATTATCCGCTCCTGATACAGTTATATACTAGTACAAGGGGATAGGACGACTCAGTTGGAAGACAACCTAAACAATTTCATAATGTATAACAATTTTATTTTTTAAGTTCAAATATGTTTTATTTTTATTTTTTGTTATTAATTGTATGGTTGTCTCTTAATATTGAATAAAGTTTATTAATATTAATATAAATCAATGGTACGGAACTCTTTGTGCGTGAGTTCGACAGGCACTTGGCCGGTTTTTCTTTTTGTCTTCTTTAACTGATGTCATATTTACTTGGGCACTTTTTTTCTTTTCATAGTGTAGTGCCTTTGGTTTTTGGGTTTCTCCTACTAAAATGTCCCTAAAGGAAGGGGTCTATTAACAATCATTTGGGGTGTTATTATCATTATTTATAATTGACTGTATTTCGCGTTCATCATTTTTATTCCTATAGTTTAAAGTCATATACTTTTCAGTTCCTCTCTCTTTAAGGTAATTATTACAGAATAAAACTTTCCAAGAACAGAATAGCCCCGTTGCGTATACGGTTGGCAGTGCACGACTATGGCCGACTGCTCACGCTTTTCGATTATATGCAGGTGTCACACATTATGATTTCCGAAAATTATAAATAAAACCTAATCATTATATTACTGTCGGAGATTAATATCGAAACTCAGTAGCATAGATACCTCCTTGTATTTGATGAGAAATTGAGGATACAAAACGAAAGCTTGGACATGAGTGCGTGTGATAATGTGTGTGTGTATGTGATAATGTTTTTGTGTTTGTGTGTCGACCATCAAAGTAAACAATAATCTAATTTACAAATCCCACCTTTGATTTATCGCCAACTTGGCAACACACACATGTCTTTGTTCAAAATCCACTCTAGAGCTCCCTAAAGTCACTTCATAAAGCTAATAATCCAAGTTCTTTTGTTTATTGATCTGCCTTACTTAATGTTCTATTATTGTCCTCCACTTGCTAAAACGCCTCGAGCTGGGCAAGCATTAAGTGGGGGCCCTTATAACTCCTAAAACCATATTTCATTTACCCGAGTTTACCGTTGCAGGATCCCTACTGAATATGTAAGTTGAGGGTACTGTTTTGAGAGAAGGGAAGCGCAGAGCGAGTCAAGTTAGAAAGATAGGGTTGTAGGGTTTGAATTGCAATGTTTCCTTATTTATAATAACATTTTGGAGGGGTTTGTAGAAAACCAATAACAGCAGCACGATTCGATTGCACGATTCAGATCCTGGAACATAACTATGGGGTTTTAAGTCGCACAGGCATATTTGTTGCGTACAAATATATTTAGAGGCGGCGGCGCCCACCACTACTAGCCACGCCAACAATCAGGACCATTTATTTGCCAGGACACCTCTTCTTAGAGCGATGGTCACCATAAACCTTCTCCATACGAGGCTTGATGTATGGGCATGTCACTTTAGTGAGTTCGCAAAAGTGCTTTTAATGAGACTGTGCTATCTAGCATCCTAGTTGCGTATCGCACTATTGCAATCATTTGGAATCATTTTGAAGACAATAGGGATGTATCCGAGGTATGAAAATCAAAAAAATAATTAGTCCGTCTTATAGATAATAAAAAAAATTAAGACCCGTATTTTTTATTTTGTCGAAATCACCAAAAATTACTGAGATATAGCGTATTAAAGTTACGGAGTGGGGGCTAATTACGTCACGCCATGGTATATTTTGTACGACGGCGTGACGTCATGCGATATTTCAAATCAATATATCTTCCTAAGTATTTGAATAAAAGAAAAAATAAAAAATACGTGTTCAATATTTTTTAGAAATCTATCTGATGGACATTATATGTTCGGTAAATGTAAATGTGTTTGCTCAAAAAAAACGTAAATAACGCAATAAATGTTGTTGAATAGTCAAAATGAAACCCATTGCTACAGATAGTGTGTTTTGCGGTTACCCTGTTGAATAGTGTTGTTTTAAATTTAAACATTATTTGTTATAGTTTTTATTTTATTGTTTGAATTTCATTAGAATTGTTTTTATTTAATTTTATTATAATGTGTAAATTTATACAATGTATGATGTGAAATGTATCCTTTTTGTCGCATTTTTTTTAATAATTAGAAATCAGTGCTTGACTGCAATCCCGCCTGATGGTAAGCAGTAATGCAATTGTTGATAGTAAAGCGCGCTAGTTTATTAAGCCTATTAACTTAAAAAATTTAGTGAATAGGAAGGAAGACTGAAAGAAGTTGAGCGAGGTGATACAATGTTGGGGTACGCCCCACAGTGCTGACTTCCTCGCAGTGTACCCCGGGCAACGCCGTGTCTGACCACCGTAACGGAGTGGCAGACCGGTGGCTAACAAGCACTGTGACCTACGCGATCCTACTTTCTTTTACTCTGAGGGCGATTGCGTAATTGTGGATATTTAAATTGTGGTTTTTGTTCTAACTGTGGGTTTTATTTTTATTGTGGTTTTTGGTTGACGCTATGCCGAAGCCGAAATCATTGCGGAATGCCTCCGGGCGTTTCGTCTCAAAAGGCCCTTCTCAGGGCCAACCAACCGGCCCTTCTCAGGGCCAACCAAAAGGCCCTTCTCAGGGCCAACCAAAAGGCCCTTCTCAGGGCCAACCCGACGACTTGTCGGCGTCGGAAGCCAGTCGCGCACCATCGGCGGCGGGCTCTTGCGGGGAGGACGAGTACTCCGACTCGGACATGGGGTCCGTTGTCGGGGACTCGTCGTCCGTGTGTGGAGTGGCTGCGGATCGCAGCTTGAAGAGGGCCTACCTGAGGCCCGGGTCCGAGTGTTCTTCGGACTCGGCCAAGGGTAAGCCCAAACAGAAGAAGCCGAGGGCGAAGACTTCTTCGCTCTCGACTTCTTCTCAGACTGGCACCCATGATGTGGGTCTAGCGGACGCCCAGCGTCAGCTTGACTTGGCCAGACGGGCCGACCTCGAGCTGGAGCTGGAGGAGAAGGTTGCCGTGAAAGAGAGGCAGGCGCGTGCAGCCAAGTCGAGGGCCGGATATGGTTCAGCCCTCGTCAGTTTCGAGGGATTATCCGTGGCGGAGCTGGCCCGACTGGCAGAAGAGGACAAGGAGGAGATCGTCGAGGTCGCCTCCAAGTCCTCCAACCTGAAGGGCACGATTCAAAAGGCCCTGAAATGCCGAGCAACTAGCCTGCTCGGCATTGTGTCTGAACTGACGCAGCGTACTGCGTCAGAGGAGACGCGGCAGCTGCAGGCGAGGGTGGATCGCCTGCAAGCAGAAGTCAGCCAGCTTCACAAGAAGCTGGCTGAAGCTACGGCCCCGCCCCCGTCAGCAGCGGCCCCGTCGGCAGTGGTTCCCGCCCCCTCCTCCTCCAATCTCGAGGAACTGTTCCGCAAGGTTGTCATGGAGGAGAGGGCGTTCATCCGTGCCTGTTTTGCAGGCATAGAAGACCGCCTCTTGCCCGAACCGCGTCTCCATCCACCACTAGCGGCGGACAAGACGCCGACAGTAGCTCCCCCTGTCCCAAAGCCCTCAAAGGGCAAGGGCAAGGGGAAGAAGACGCCGGGGGCTCTGCCTCCCCCCGGTACGAGTGCGGGTGCCGAACTGGGGCCGGTTGCCATCGCGACACCTGCCCCCCAGGTTCAGGAGGGAGACGCCCTCCTCCCCTCCACCACCCCGTCCAACCAGCCGTGGTCAGAGGTGGTGAAGAGGGGCAGGAGGAAGAAGGCGACCCAAGCTCCGGCAACCCCAGCGGCTGCACCAGCGGCTGCCTCGGCAGCTAAAAAGTCTCCGAGGCTGGTTGCCCCCAAATCCGCGGCGGTCACGGTGACCATCGTGCCCGAGGCCGCGGAGAGGGGGGTAACCTACGAGTCCGTCCTGAGACGGGCTCGAGCCGTCGCAGACCCCGCCGAGTTGGGGCTCGGTAACTGCCGACGTACCCAAACCGGAGCTCGACTCTTCGAGTTTCCGGGGAAGGACGGCGGCAGGAACGCTGACTTATTCGCCGGCAAGTTGAGGGAGGCACTTGCCGACGTGGCGAAGGTCGCCAGGCCGACCAAAACCACAGCCATTGAGGTGACCGGTCTAGATGACTCGGTCACCAAGGAGGAAGTGGTGGAGGCGGTCGCGAAAGCCGGTGGCTGCGAACCCACAGCGGTGCAGGCTCGGGATATCAGGCCCGGCCGCGGTGGACTGGGCACTATCCGGCTGATGTGCCCAGTCGCCGCAATGTTGGCCGTCCAGGCTAAATGCCAGGGACGGCTTCTGGTAGGCTTCAGCCGGGCTGTGATCCGGGTGCTTGAGGCAGCGCCAATGCGCTGCTTCAAGTGCTTCGGCATCGGCCACACCCGAGCCATGTGTCCATCCACCGTGGATAGGGCGGACACATGCTTCCGCTGCGGGAAACAGGGGCATATGGCGGCCACGTGTGAGGCCGCCAAGTCGCACTGCGCCGCGTGTGCCTCTAGTGGCCGCCCCGCGGACCACGTGATGGGGGGGAGGTCATGCCGACCCCCGTCTAAGAAGGGCAAGCCGCAAGCGGTTATAAGCCGTCCTGCCGCTGCTGCCACTACCCCCGCTGATATCCCATCAGCGGCGGTGGCCGAGGGTGATGCGATGGTCGAATAATGGGTACCGACCGTCGCATCCTGCAGGCAAACATCAACCACTGCCGGGCTGCCCAGGACTTACTGGTGCAGTCAATGGCCGAGTGGTTGGTGGATGTGGCAGTGGTGGCCGAGCCGTACTATACTCCCAGCAATTGGCTGGGAGATAGTGACGGCTTGGTGGCAATCGCGGTGCGGTCCTCCACGGACTCCCCTCCCCTCTCGCTCTTAGAGAGGGGACCGGGATACGTGGCCGCCGCGTGGGGAGGGATGGCCCTTGTGGGGGTCTATTTCTCCCCAAACCGCCCACTTCAGGACTTCGAGGACTTCCTCGGAGTCCTGACGGCGGTCATAGGTAGGGCGACAACGCGTCAGGTCTCCGTTTTGGGAGATCTGAATGCCAAATCGGTGGTCTGGGGAAACCCGGCCACCGACAATCGCGGACGGGCGGTCGAATTGTGGGCGGCCACGTCTGGTCTCTCCCTCTTGAATAGGGGGAGCGTCCAGACGTGCGTGCGGCGGCAGGGCGGGTCCATAGTGGACCTCACCTTCGCCACACCGGCACTGGCCGCCCGCATTCGTAACTGGAGGGTGGAACTGGGGGAGACGATCTCGGATCACCGCTACGTGCGATTCGAGATCTCCCCCCAGAATCCACGGGGGCGCCGCAGCACCCCCTCATCGTCGGGCCGTTCCCCGTTTCCAAGGTGGGCTCTGACCCACCTGGATCGGGAGGCGGCACGGGAGGCCGCGTTCGTCCAGGACTGGCTTTGGCCAGGTCCCGGCGTGGACGTCCTGGACGTGGACGCGGCGGCGGCCCGACTGAGGGGGTCATTGACCGAGGTGTGCAACGCCAGCATGCCTCGGTCGAGACGTCCACCTCCCCGACGTGCCGTGTACTGGTGGTCGGAGGAGTTGGCGGAGCTGCGGGCCTCCTGCGTGGCGGCACGGCGGGCCTACACCCGCTCGCGTCGGCGACGTCGACGGGATCTGGCTGACGAGGACCGCCTCTACGCCAGATACGTGGAGGCGAGGGCGGCCTTCAAGTCGGCCATCGGCGCCGCCAAGGACGCGGCGAGGGCTGAGCTGCTGGAGGGTCTCGACAACGACCCATTCGGGAGGCCATATAAGGCGGCGCGGAACAAACTGCGTCGCATTGGTCCCCCGGTTGCCGAGACCCTCGAACCAGCGCTCCTGGATGGGGTGGTGCGGTCCCTGTTTCCGCGCAGGGATCCACACTTCACCCCACCAGCGATGGGCCCGCCAAGAGCAGCGGCTCTACCGGAGGAGGAAGCTCCTCCTCCTCCGGTTTCAGAGGAGGAATTTGGCGCGGCGACTATTCGTCTCCGCGCCAAAAAGACGGCTCCCGGCCTGGACGGCGTTCCCGCTCGGGTGGTGGCCATCGCGGCCACGGAGATGGAGGGAAGGTTTCGGGACCTCTACGACGCGTGCTTCGCGTCGAGGAGGTTCCCGAAACCTTGGCGGGAAGGCCAACTGTGCCTCCTCCGGAAGGAAGGGCGGCCGGCGGACTCCCCCTCGGCTTACCGGCCCATCGTCTTGCTTGACGAGGCCGGTAAGATGTTCGAGGGGATTATCGCCGCCCGCCTGAAGCGCCATCTGCAGGACGTGGGACCGGACCTGTCGGACGCCCAGTTCGGTTTTCGAGCTGGGCGTTCGACAGTGGACGCCCTGGCCCGTCTAAAGGGCCAGGTGACAGAGGCGGTAGGAGTGGGGGATGGAGTGTTGGCTGTGTCATTCGACATTGCCAACGCCTTCAACTCCATCCCCCACTCCACCATCCTGGAGGCGCTCCGGTTCCACGGTGTGCCCCTGTACTTGCGGGGCCTCCTGGCCAGCTACTTGGCGGACCGTGCCGTCCTCCTCGTGGACGGGGCTGGCCAGGTCCGGCGGTATGGCGTGGAAACCGGCGTTCCACAGGGGTCCGTTCTAGGGCCTCTTCTGTGGAACGTCGGTTATGACTGGCTCCTGCGGGGAACCCTCCTACGAGGCACGAGTGTCATCTGCTACGCGGATGACACTCTCCTCACTTCCCGCGGGAGCACCTTCCGGGAGGCGGCCAGTTTGGCATCGGCGGGCGGATCCTTAGTGGCGGGGAGGATCCGCCGCCTGGGCTTGAGGGTGGCGCTGCACAAAACGGAGGCCGTGTTCTTTCACGGCCCCCGGCAGCGCCCCCCACCCGACGCCCACATATTTGTGGAGGGAGTGAGGGTCGGGGTTGAGGCCCAGATGAAGTATCTGGGCCTCATTGTGGACAGCAGGCTGCGCTTCGGCCCGCATTTCAGCGGGCTGTCGACGCGCCTGCTGAAGGCTGCGAACGCCCTCTCATGGCTCATGCCGAACATGGGAGGGCCGAGCAGTCGTTGCCGGCGGTTATACGCCGGCATACTGCGGAGCATGGCCCTTTATGGGGCCCCCATTTGGGCGGACTCCCTCCATAGGAGGGAGAACGTCACCGCTCTTCGGGCGCCCCAAAGGGCCATCGCCCAGCGGGTAGCGCGGGCCTACCGCACGGTAGGCTTCGCTTCGGCATGCGCTCTGGCGAGCACCCCGCCTTGGGAGCTCGAGGCCTGGGTGCTCGCCAGAGTGTACGAGTGGACGGCGGGGCGCAGGGCGCTGGGCGAGCGTCCGGCCCCGGAGCTGAGGGAGGCCGTCCGCCGGGAGGCGAGGGATGCCATCGTCCAACATTGGACGCGCGACCTCGCCTCCGCGGTGTTCGGCCGTCGCACCCTCGACGCCATCGGGCCGGTCCTGAAGGACTGGCTCGACAGGCGTCACGGGTTCCTCTCCTTCCGTCTGGTGCAGGTACTCTCCGGTCACGGCTGCTTCGGCAGGTACCTGCACCGGATAGGACGAGAGGAAACGCCGTCGTGCCACGGTTGCGGCGCGGCGGAGGACACGGCGGACCACACCCTCGCGGTGTGCCCGTCGTGGGCCGTGCCGCGCCGCGATCTTGTCGCGGCGGTAGGAGGGGACCTCTCGCTGCCCGCCGTCGTCAGAGCGATGGTGGGGAGCGAGGGGGCCTGGGCGGCGATGGCCTCCTTCTGCGAGGTCGTGATGTCGCAGAAGGAGGCCGCGGAGCGGGAGCGAGAGGAGGATCCCCTCGCTCCGGCGCTCCGTAGGCGGCGTAGGGGCAGGAGAAGGCGGAATTTCGCCCGCTTTCTCCCGCCCTGAGGTGAGCGGCGGGCGTGAGGCACGGGGGTGCCCGCGCCCGCCCTGCACCGCTCACCACGCGGGAGCCACGGCCCCTCTTTAAGAGGGGCAAATGAGGGCCCGCCTTCTTAGGCGGGTTTCGCCGGCGGGGGAGAGGTAGCTGAGGCTGTGCTAGTTTCCCACTCCCCCGCCACTATGGCGATGCCGGAGTTGCGCTGGGGTTTTTAGTGGGTATACCGGGAGGCTCTCTCCCGGGGAGTCCCACATACCCTGCCCGTCCCCCGACGGGTAGGGATGCGTAATTGACATTTTCCCCAGCGAGAACAAAAAAAAAAAAAAAAAAAAGGTGATACAATGTTAAACCTAACAACACGACTAACGATGCTGCGCCAAAGGGAGATTGATCTGAAGACCCTCCACGACCAAACTACCGACACAACATTTGGTGCATCGTACCCGGCTCACATCGCAACACAAATGCTCAGACCCGCCCTCCGTACGGCTTCACCAGACATCATACTAGAACACGACTAATCGCTTGGCGGCAAGACTTTGTCTGGTGGGTGGTAACACTGCCGGTAGCCGATATTATGGCCTATCACCGAGAAAAGCAACCTGCATTAGGTTAAGCAACCTATAATATAGAAACTGATAAATAAATAAATAAGATACCTGCCGCGGTTGGTCCTTAGATGGATGGCCATTGACCATCTTTAAATATATAGATTCAACCGTCGGAAAGAACGTTAAGCCGTTGGTGCCGGTTGTAATTCGAAGATCTTTGACAGTCGTTACGAATAGTTCGTAGCTTGAAAGTCTAACAGCCAATCTTACCAAGGGTATCGTATAACTGAATAACGAGTGTGTACCTCCACACTCGTTATTCTCGGAATTGTCCGTAGAACCGAAGCCCGATGGGGTCACCAGCTCCTTAAGTAGCGACCACGCTTATTTACGCGATGTTTTTTTTCCGGGTTATCAGCAAATGAATTCTACCGCTCTGGACGGAACGGGAGGTTGCGACAGCTTAGAACTGGCCAAAACCCACTCGCTTTTCTTCATTCCCATGTGTCATGGGTTATGGTAACTCTTTTGAATGTGACCTGGCCGGATTCGGTCCTAGTCCTCTTTAGTATTCCATCCAAAGGTTGTCTGTAAAAGATTCCTCTTAGCGATAAGACTGACCATTGTAGAATATAATAGTTTTTTTTTTTATTATTAAGATGCCGATCCTTTCGCTTCTTGCATGGCAAGAATTCTTTTTTGCCATTTGTGTTTTTTATGTCCTTCTATTTACCGCTTGTCTTTTTTGCGGCTTGTCGTTTTCTTGGGTCTCTTTTTTCCCACGTTTATTTCTTTTGACATATTTCGTTTTCCTTTGTCATCTTTTATTATTCTTTACATATATCATTATTTTGTTACATCCTATTTACAATTTTACTTACAGCTATGATTATATTTAATTCTTGCCAGCATCGCTGGCGAATATAATATATTGCTATTCTATTCTACGTGGAACACAACACACTTGCGACCCCTGGTCCTGTTAGGGAGCGAGCTATTCATAGCTAGTTGCCCGTAAGCCTGCGAACTGACACATAATGTCTTAAATAAAAGGAAACGGGCCTTGTAAGAATCCCTGTTTACAATAAGAAGAAAAATTCTCATATTAAGAATCATATTATCAATGTAATCTAAAATTTAATCAAATTGTAATGTCATCACTGTAAAGGCGAAATTACTGGACCGCCAAAATACCATTTCGGAGACAAACAAACCTTTATAATAAATATATTTGAACAACAAAAAAAAATTGTATCTTTTTAATTTATCATCCGATTTTAATCAAATAACGCGAACCTTTTCATATTTTTGATTTTTATTTAAATACTATGTATCACTCTCGTGTCGTGTTGGCCTGGTGGTTAAAACACCAGCCTCTCAAGTATGAGTGTGCGGGTTCGATTCCGGGTCAGGAAAGTACCAATGTAACTTTTCTAAGTTACATATACATTCTAAGTAAATCTTGGACACCAATTACTGATTAAAAGGCGAAGGAGAACATCTTGAGGAAATCTGGACTTTAAGTCTGAAATCACCAATTCGCATTGAGCAAACCTTGTGATTACGCTCAATCTTTCTCTGTATGAGAGGAGATCTGTGCCTAGCAGTGGGACGATAAAAAGGTTGATGATGATGATAACAAAGTTTATCATGTATATCATATGTTTATCATGAATAGAATATAAGTAAAAAGGGCGGTTTTGTAAAATGACCTCATTTTGATTGTAAGTTAAATTTACTTTAGCGCCATCCTATTAAACTTTTTAAACACAATTATAAAAGTATGTATTTTTAAATTGGAGAATAGAGATGTTTCCTGGGTAAAAAAATTGATTCTATTCAGTCCGTCATTCAGATTATAGAAAAATATTGGATACGTATATTTTGTTTTATTAAATCAATAAAAATTGACAAATATAAAAGGCATCAAAGATCAGGAGCGGTGGCTGGTGACGTCACACCTCGCTAAAAAGTTTAGCGTGCAGTGACGTCACACGAGTTTTGAACGCACTGTGTCGTCTTCATTTTTTGTTTATATGAAAAAAGAAAAAATACGTGTCTAGTATTTCTTGGAAATCTGACTGACGGACTAATTAGTTTTTTTTTTATTCAATTACCCTATTGTAAAAAATATGTACTTTTTTACTTTTAAGCTATTGCATAGCTTCTATCGCGGGCCTTGAGCGCGGGGACCGAATCCAGAAATTCCGTAACGAAAAAACCTCACGCTCCCCACTCCGACGGGCACGAAGGTGTGGCTTGAAGGCCGTACATCGTCTAACGTCGTTTCAGTTCGGCAGTCTTCGGCACGGTATGTTTGTGTGCGTGCGACTACATCTTTTGAAAACAATTTATAGATTATTCAAAAAGAGCATGCATATTGCAGGACGCGAACTCAGTTCTACACACTTGCCATGTTTCTGATAGTCGCGATGTGCTAAACTTGCGATTAATTTTCTCTCTGAAATAGGTCTTCTATAGAGATATGTCATAGACGTCATCGACGTTGTCATGGCTACCTTAAAAACTTTTCATATAATTAATTATTAAGTACTTTTATTCAAATTAATTTAGTAGTGTTTTTATAAAATAGCTTTTTTTTAACGTAAAAGCTAAGATGAATGTCACGCTAATTTTTCATTGGACTTTTAAATTATTTATAGTGTTGTTTACTAAATAAAAGCGCGTGATTTTATAGAGTAAAAAGTGCTCACGCGGCCGTTTTTTCAATTGTGATTGGCGATATCCGCCATTATTGTGAAATATTTTTTTAAAGAATTTCTATAATTTGTTACACTTGTTATTGGCAAAATTGTGGTATCTATCCACAGAGACCAGATCAAGAGTTGAAGTTGAAGTTTTTATTAAATAAAATATTACAGAAAGATGTCGGTGAACAATGTTAATATGAGTATATTTAAGTGTACGAGTTGTAATATTGTTATCTCCGAAACGAAACAACGAAAGTTTAATAAAAATATGCTCGTCGGCTTTTTCTGAGGAAGACATTGATGAGGCAAAAAAGTTATTGTTTGTTTCTACGAAGACAAGACAAAAACATGTATCGAGGCGTAAGAACAAAAAGCAGAAAGACCTAAAATATACGATTACGGTGTTTAAAATCACGGATCCCGAACAATCCCAGTTTTTGTGGCATATGACCTTCACAAATTGCCACCAGTTTGCTTTGACTACCTAGAACGTACGTAAAGAAGTTGATGAAGGATTTATTAATTCTACGGTCAGATGTTAACGCAATCAGAAGTGTTTATGTTACTAAAGATCAGCTCGAAAATATTAAATTGATAACAAATAATTCGACACCGACGCCGTTCATCATCAACAACCTTTTTATCGTCCCACTGCTGGGCACAGATCTCCTCTCATACAGAGAAGGATTGAGCGTAATCACCACGCTTGCTCAATGCGGGTTGGCGATTTCAGACTATAAAGCCCAGGTTTCCTCAAGATGTTTTCCTTCGCCTTCAGTCATTGGTGTCCAAGATATACTTAGAAAGTACATATAACTTTAGAAAAGTTACATTGGTACTTGCCTGACCTGGAATCGAACCCGCGCACTCATACTTGAGAGGCTGGTGTTTTAACCACTAGGCCACCACGACAAAACAGTGGGGTATATTGAAAAAGAACCTCGGAGTATTTGAGTATATTTCGTGGTACTCCCTGTGCGCCGTTTCCGAGTCAACGAAATACCAGTTGGTGGAGTCATAAGGATACTATAGCTGTCTTGCCTGCCCCTCAGTGCCCGGCCGGTCTTGCGATTGCACCGAAACAGCACACAATGACAGAGATTATAAGTAATAGCATAGACAGACCTTACGGAGGAATTGCCCTATTGTAGAGGAAGTCCGCTTTCTCAAAGGTATCAGTGTTGTTGTGTAACAGTGATCGTTTAGTTCTCACACGGATCGTTCTATGTTAGTTTTCTCATTTTACATGCTTACTGACTCGAGTGATAACTGTACTTGTAAAATTTGTGTATAAAGTGTTTTGAATATGAATGAACAAAGTGCATTTATTATTTATTTATTTAATAAAAGAAAAATTTGTTTTCTTATCGGTCACCACGCTCAAAAAGTGTAACTTGAATTAATATCAAAGAAAAAGAAATACTGCATAAATAAAATAAATAAATAATTATAATTGCATAAATTGATACAAAATGCTATGCAATAGCTTTACCTCGGCAGTCCCCGAGTGCCACACCTCTTTTTTTTTTCTGTATGTTATCAGTACATACTGATATGGGTCATCGACCCGGGCCTGGTCCTTACCGGGCAGGGAGATGCCCACTGCTCGCCGCCGAAAGCTTCGGGTGCGAGTTGGACTCGCTCTTGACTGGTTTTTATTATAACTATACTAAACTGGTAAAGTAAAATTATTACAACGTCATATTTTCCATTTTCATATGTCCAGGATAAGGATTTATTAAAATACTAGCGGCCGCCAGCGACTTCGTTCGCGTGGAGTTAGTTATGCTCCGCTCCTATTGGTCACAGCGTGATGTTATATAGCCTAAAGCCTTCCTGGATTAACGGGCTATCCAACGCAAAAAGAATTTTTCAAATCGGACCAGTAGTTCCTGAGATTAGCGCGTTCAAACAAACAAACAAACTCTTCAGCTATTTATATATTAGTATAGATTTGTTTTTTTATCCAGATGTGACTAAAACTAGAATTGAGGCGTATAAAATCAAAGACAGCTAAGTCCAACTATCATTTTTTTTCACAAATAAAGAAAAACGATATTTAGATATTTTTAGGCTAGATACATTGTACGAATTTTGTTCTAGACATATAGAGAAGTTATTAAGGGCTCATAGATAACCATCTAAACGACCAAAGTACAAGGTTTTTTTTTATATTGATTTAATTAAAATGGACTTAGCTGATATTGATCCCAACTTTTGGATTTAGATCGGACATAGCTGGCTTTGATTCTAATAATTTATTGATTACGCCTTCCCTGGTATACTTCTGGTGCACCAAGTTTCTTATTCTTTTATTTCCGAAACAACCCAAAAACCCAAGTTTTCATTAAAATAACACCACACAAAATGAACTCGATAGTATGAGATCTGCCAGATTGGAAGCACACAAGACTCTCTGATTGGTCAGTTATAACTTTAGCTGTCATTGATTCCCAGGAAGCGGGATATAGATAGCTACCTTTGTTACTAACTGCATTTTTATAATAATTTTAAAGGTGGATCTATCTGCTTTTTGTGCCAAAGAATTGAGGACATAGTTAGCATTTTGCTTAACAAATAAAATGGTATACCCAGATTAAAAATGATAAAAAGTGGATTTAGCTGTTTTTGATTTTATACGCCTCAAATAAAACTTCAGTTCTTAATGATCACCTTTATATTAATTCCTTTCAGTATCATTGGTTTTCATTTTGATAAATTCACTGCGTTATTTACTTTATTGAGGGAACACATTTCTAAAACATATGGAGCAACAGTTTAGCATTAAACTTCAAAACGTTTCTAATTGATAATAATAGTGTGTCAAGAAATTAGGGTGCTGGCTCTACATATAATACCGTTTATTCATAAACGTTGCTTTACTCATAAACGGAGGACGAGAGTAGTTGACTAAAAAAACTAATTAGTCCGACAGTCAGATTTCCAAAAAATACTAGTATTGCAGTCAAGTAGTGCTTGACTGCAATACTAGTATTTTTTGGAAATAATAATTATTACAAAAAAATCATCATCAACTTTTTATCGTCCCACTGCTGGGCATAGATCCTCTCATACAGAGAAGGATTGAGCATAATCACCACGCTTGCTCAATACAGGTTGGCGATTTCAGACTTCAAGTCCAGGTTTCCTCAAGAGGTTTTCCTTCACTTTTTAATCAGTGATTGGTGTCCGAGATATACTTAGAAAGTACATATAACTTAGAAAATTTACATTGGTACTTGCCTGACCTGAAATCGAACCCGCACACTCACACTTGAGAGACTGGTGTTTTAACCACTAAGCTACTACGACTACATTATGTAATTTAAGGTAGTGTTCAAAAATGTATCGTTGCTTAAAGTAAGTTAACTTTGAGCAACGTTTATGAATAGAGGGGTTTATCACAATAGTTAGTAAGTTGGTACCCCTACCCTCGTTATTGCAATTAATTACCTTTGAATTGTCGATCCTTTGGGTTAATTATATAAAGGTTCGATAAAGGGACCATTTTCCCTAACCACTATCGATTCTGGGATAGCAATTGATTGTATTCACCTCATTAGTCCCTTGATGGAGGTTCTTAAGAACGGTTCTTTTCTAATGGACAATGATTTACTGAATTTCTTTATTTCACACGTTCACTTAGAAAGATGAGATGAACTACTTCAATGGTTAATAAATTAGGTTTCGCTGATCTATCAGGTTGAGCTATGCTTGCCGAGGTACGTCTGTTGATGAGTGACCATCGTTACATTCCGAGTACCTTCTTACTCCTTGGTAAGCCAAGAAGTACCGTATTACCCAGAAATTATGTTGTGAAGGTCACATAGGCCGTCTTCTTCTATCAGGTTGAGCTATGCTTGCCGAGGTACGTCTGTTGATGAGTGACCATCGTTACATTCCGAGTACCTTCTTACTCCTTGGTAAGCCAAGAAGTACCGTATTACCCAGAAATTATGTTGTGAAGGTCACATAGGCCGTCTTCTTCTATCAGGTTGAGCTATGCTTGCCGAGGTACGTCTGTTGATGAGTGACCATCGTTACATTCCGAGTACCTTCTTACTCCTTGGTAAGCCAAGAAGTACCGTATTACCCAGAAATTATGTTGTGAAGGTCACATAGGCCGTCTTCTTCTATCAGGTTGAGCTATGCTTGCCGAGGTACGTCTGTTGATGAGTGACCATCGTTACATTCCGAGTACCTTCTTACTCCTTGGTAAGCCAAGAAGTACCGTATTACCCAGAAATTATGTTGTGAAGGTCACATAGGCCGTCTTCTTCTTCAGTTTATAGAGGTCCACTGCTTTACAAAAGCCTCAAAGTTTTCCTATACATAGGGAGGGTTTGTAATAATCCCCACCTTGGCAGACGGGTTGGGCATCGCAGCAATTTGTTATTCTACAAGAGAAGCGCTGCTGCCCGCTTCACTGATGAGCGTTTTCTTAGTCGCCTCTTACGACATCCACGGGAGGATATGGGGTGGTACTATTCTAAGCCTGGTACCAATCGAGATCACAGTTGCTCCACATAAAATACTGGTAAGCATGTGTAAGGTATACGTATAGTCGTGGTGGCCTAGTGGTTAAAACACCAGCCTTTAAACTTTAAAGTATGAGTCCGCGGGTTCGATTCCAGATCAGGCAAGTACCAATGTAACTTTTCTAAAGTTATAGGTACTTTCTAAGTATATCTTGGACACCAATGACTGAAGGTGAAGGAAAACATCTTGAGGAATCCTGGACTTTATAAGTCTGAAATCGCCAACCCACATTGAGGTGCGTGGTGCGTGGTGATTACGCTCAATCCTTCTCTGTATGAGAAGAGACCTGTGCCCAGCAGTGAGACGATAAAAAGGTTGTTGATGATGATGATGATGTAAGAGATGTGAGTCCGAAGAACTGTCATACCCGTGTCGAAACTATGTATGTAGTTCAGACTCCAGATCTCAAAAACGCGAAAGATAATGTATATTACTGGTGGTTAAGTCGTAGTGGCCTAGTGGTTAAAACACCAACCTCTCAAGTATGAGTGTGCTGGTTCGATCCCAGGACAGGCAAGTACCAATGTACTTTTCTAAAGTTATATGTACTTTCTAAGCAAAAAACATTATCGCGTAAGGAAAACATCTTGAGGAAACCTGGACTTTAAGTCTGAAATTGTCAACCTGCATTGAGCAAGCGTGGTGATTACGTGCAATCCTACTCTGTATGAGACGAAACCTGTCCCCAGCAGTGGGACGATAAAAGGTTGATGATGACAGGTTGATGATGGTTGATGGTTTATTTCTCTCCAAAAGGAGAGAAATAAACTGTATTAAAATGATTGGGCTAAATATATACGGACAAATCACACAGATTGAGCTAGCCCCAAAGTAAGTCGAGACTTGTGTTATGGGATACTAACTCAACGGTACTATATTTTATAATAGATACATATATAGATAAACATCCAAGACCCAGACCAATCAGGAAAAGATCGTTTCCCATCATGACCTGTCCGGGGATCGAACCCGGGGCCTCCACGTCGCAGTCTGGCGTGTTGACCGCTGCGCCACGGAGACCGACAATGAGAACCTTCAATGAGAACGGAAACTGACCGCAATATAGTAAGGAAAAGTCAGGTCAGTCATTTGATCAAATGATGGCTTAGCCGTCTTTTAGCTTAACATCTATTTTTGTTTTCTGTAGCAGGCCATAACATCGTCTACTGGCAGAAGTTAGCACTCACCAGACAAAGTCTTGCCGCCATGCTATTCGTCGTGTTCCTGCATGATGTCTGGTGAAGCCGTACGAAGGACGGGTCTGAGCAATGTGTTGAGATGTGTGCCAGGTACGGTGTGCCAAAAGTAGTAGTGTCGGGAGTTAGGTCGTGGAGGTTCTCCAAATCAATCTCTCTCTGGCGCAACATCGTTAGTCGTGATGTGAGGTTTAACATTGGATCACCTTACTCAACTGCCGTCTTCCTTCCTATTCACTTAGTTTTTTAAGTTAATAGGCTTAATAAACTGGTGCGCTTTACCATCAACGATTGCATAACTGCTTACCATCAGGCGGGATTGCGGTGAAGCAGTAGTTTATAATTATAAAAAAAAAACTAAAAATATACAGGTTGACGCGTCTTTGTCTCAGCCGAAAGAAGCCCATTTCTGGACATTGGGCTCTTCAAATCCCTCCACTTCAACTGGTTTTGTGCTTATCTCCTCCTACAGGTTCCTCAGCCTTCAAAAGATCCTTGGTCCAGCTTGCGGGAGGCCTTGCAACGCTACTTGCGGTAAGCGGTCGCCATTCAAAAACCTCTCGGCCCCATTGGCCACCTGCCCGGCTGACTTATAGTTTGACCTATTCCTGACTTTACTACAATCAGGCATCCCATTAAGTGAAAATTGCGTGGGATACAACAAACAAAGTTCATGTATAAATATAAAATATATATGTATATACGGGCAAATCACACAGATTGAGCTAGCCCCAAAGTAAGTTCGAAACTTGTGTTATGGGATGCTAACTCAACGATACTATATTTTATAATAGATACATATATAGATAAACATCCAAGACCTAGGCCAATCAGGAAAAGATCGTTTTCCATCATGACCTGGCCGGGGATCGAACCCGGGGCCTCCATGTTGCAGGCAGGCGTGTTGACCGCTGTGCCACGGAGGACGACATATTTAGAATATATCACTAATTATCACTTTTGTCTAACAAACAATTACTTTTTTCAAAAATACTAATTATAAATCGACCCTTAATAAGCAGTCATTATTTTTAAATAGGCTTACACATGGCCAGGGTTTTAAACAGGTATTAAATATTTATCACAACCTAACTGCCACTAAAGCTAAACCAATCCAGAAATAAGTTACTCCACGCGTACATTTTTATATGTACCATCCAAGTGCGAATCGGACTTAAGCACGAAGTAATAATAAAAAAAATGGAGCCGTCACGGGACGCCTGGTAGATGTGAAACATCGACGTTATTTCGTAAAAGTAGTATGCAGAAAAGAACAGATTGTGGTAGGAACTAAAAATGTCAATAAAATAAAATAAAAATGAGAATGAAATTAAAATTAATAATTAATTTAAAAACATGATATGCAATGAAATTTATGTGAATTTTAATCTACCTAGAGAGTAGATTTTACATTTACTGGCGCTCAATACACACCAAATATACGCGTGCTAAATGCACAGATAAATGCATACTTTAATTATAAAAATATAATTAACTTACTGATGACTTGATAATGTGTCATAGTGTGATTTTGCTTTCTTTGCAGGAGGCTGATCACTTCCACTCTCTAAATTATCACGGTCAGACATTTTATTATCAGAACAGAAAAATGATTTATTTACCAGAAAAACACAGGTTATGAGTACTGTAATAAACAGAGTATACACTATAGGTATCCGAGCTCAGTGGAGCGAAAGAGATGGCTTAACGCCGGATCGAGTGAGAGAGAAACGCACAGTCGATTCCGAGCTCAGTGGAGCGAAAGAGATGGCTTTACGCCGGATCGAGTGAGAGAGAAACGCACAGTCGACGCGTCGCCACGCCAGAAATCGGTCTCACGTGCGCCTATAGATGTTTCACATCAACAAAGGTCATTCATTGAAAGCAGGCTTCAACATTTTTCGAATGTCAATATTACATAAGACAGTCCCCAAAACACCCACCCTTTACCACTTCCTGTTGTTTTCTTACTGACACGTTATATGAGTTCATATATTAGACTTTTTTTACAATGCATAAATATGTATGTGAATTGTCACGCCCTTTATACCTAAAGCTTTTATTTAGGTAATAAGTTGTTACTTATTTACATCTCCATTTTAATGATATTCTTTTCTTTTGCTTTACTGTAAACAACAAGGAAATTATTTACCTTATGCCAGCTAATGGCATATGAAAGAGTGTGGTATGAGTTTGTTCCGCCACTTCTTCTTTCAGTGAATCACTAGAAAGTGGCGAAGGACAGGAGTTTCCTTATTTGAAAAAATGACTTTTGATTTTTATTTTTGCTGGAAGATGTTACGTAATTAACATGTCAGCAGCCATTATTAATACAATAAAAAAAACTGTTTTTAATATCTGTTTTATAGTGGCAACATAAACATGTCGTGGATAATGATATAATTTTAATGAAAGTTGCTCATTTGATTTATGTAGTAGTAGAGCAAACGCTGTGACGTTATTTTGTAATGGCGGCACTTAAATAAGGTCGTTTCGGAAAGTGGGTATTGCCGAACGATGACTTGAAACGCGGGCCAGGGCACTTTACCGCGGCGAAACTGTCGGTTTGCCTATTTAAATTGTTATTGCTAAGATTGGAAGGTATATTTAAACTTCGTGATTTTAAACTTCACTTAGGAAATGAAACCCTTATCACCACATCAAGACGGTGAGGATCCTACCACTCCACGTCGCTGACGTCGTCAAATACTCGTACACCACCTGTGAATATTTCAACTCTCTTGCTATCATGGTTCGTGAGGCCTGGTGATAGAAAGACAGACAGAAACACAGAGAAATCTTAGTACTAAGATCCCCTTTTTACCCTTTGTGTACGGAACGCTGAAAATACATTAAACCCCCAAACACCGCGCTTGTTTATTTATTTAGGTGACCACTAAAATCTGCTATTCAAAGATGGATCTTTGAATAGCCGCATGACCCTTTAATATGGCGGCGCGGGAAACGAATACATTTACCATTGAAAGCGTAGAGAATCAAAACCCTTCGGAATTCTAATAGATTTATTTTAAGCAGAAACTCCTTGAATGCTATAAGTAATACAGGAAGAGCTATTTAGATTGTAATCGACGGAATAATACGGCGTTGAAGGAATGAGGAAAAATATTTGTTCTTTGAAGGAATTTTCTGGTATATTATTATGAATCTCAATGCAATTTCGACGATTGCTAATCTGATTCGTAAACGTTTCATAACGGTGAGATTATTGAATAAGAGGGAAGCGAAAAAATTAAATAGAATTTGATAGAAATGAAATTATGGAAAATATTAGCTCTAAATCTTGCTTTCGTTGGTTTCAAAACACGTTTGAGAGTTCATTTAAAATTGATGACAATTTACAAATCAGAAATCTGACTGATTTTCGCAAGTGCGTTGGAAGCAGCATCCAATTATTTTATGGTGCTGCTGACTTGATATCAGAAAAATAAACAATAACTAGTTTGAAAACACGTTTGGTGCACGAAATTGCTTGTATGGCCTACAAGTACTTGTTCCGGGTCTGGTTGTATGTATGTGAGTTTAAATGTTTGTATTGAACCCTTCGACACAGGATAAATTTCTAGTGTTGAGCAACATCTTTTATGTATAAAAATACTGTGTATAGTTAGCATTTCTGTATAGCTGCAAAATATACATGAATTATAATTGCTTATAATTCATATTTATTGCGATTTATATTTAAATAGTAATCTTAATTTCTGTGTTTACTTCGAGTCCTCTTGGTCAATATACTATACAGTAGTGTATTTACTAAAAGGATTTGGCTCTGAACTTGACGCAAACGTCCGTTCGAGGAGATTGGTGGAAAAGGTAGAACGAAAAGAGGGGTACGCGTGAACACGGGCATTCGGGTTTTGGCAGCTCATCGAGGAAGTTGGAAAAATTGGAAGAGCAAAGTGAATAAACGTGACGAACTGTATTGTAATTTTGTGACATATTAAAACTATTGAAATTGACATATGTTCATAAAATTGAAAACGTATAAGTAAATATGCGATAGAATAATGCCTTCCGAGTATATCTCTCTGATTAAGGTGTTAAAGCGGCAAACCACTTAACTCCAACCTCCAGATGTGGAGTTCGTAGACCACCAGACCAGATGAAGAGAAGATGCACGTCGACACAGTTCACTGGTAGACTCCCTAACATTATTAGTTTTAAATTTTGAGGCCTACATTCCCCCGGGGGTTTCTTTAATACTTAAATTTGGTGACTTTTAAAAGAACGTGGCCATGTCTCGCCAGCTTGCCAGTTCGATAGGGAGTGCGTTCGTTCCCGATAAAAACTATCATATACGTTTATTCTGGTTATAAACCATGTATGGTCGTCTTGCTGACCATATTTTTGATGTTTTTTATAATTACAAACTAATTCTTGTCCGCAATCCCGCCTGATGATAAGCAGTGGTGCAATCGTTAATGTTAAAACGCGCTAGTTTATTAAGAGCCTATTCACTCTAGCCTTGAAGACACTTAAATTGTAGTCAGACAGAAACACCGCCGCTAGCAAATTGTTCCAGTCCCTCGATGCATGCGGTATAAAACAAGAGAAACAAATCATCATCTCTAACTATGTTGGGTCGGCTTTAGTTGATTACCAGTATTTTACATATTACATGGAGTGACAGCCTACCTGATCTCCACGACCTCGACGACTTCTTAAAAAAATACAGAAAAAAACGAGTGCTTATGACCACACGACTGAAGTGAAACTTCTTTCGCTCCATCTGTATGTATATATATATGTGTGTGTGTACAATATATACATGTATACACATATACATATATTAATTTTCTATAAATATTTAAATTTATTTCATGGTTTCATTGGTAAATTAATATTTTTGCATATATCTTCTATTTTTTATAAAAAAAAAGAAGACTCGTTGTAGACCTTGTAGTACCAAGCTCGCGCCACGGGCGCCTCTGTGCTTATATCCCCCACTTATCTTCCGTTCGCCTTGCCCGATCACTTTTCGTAACGCTTACGTCACGCTTTCGCCAGCTTACTCCCCAAGTCAAGCGTGCGTAAAGAAGTTTCACTTCAAAAATACACAACATACACACTTTCAGTAAAAATATTTTAAAGTGAGTGAAAGTAAGAAAATGAATTGAACCACTTAAGTCGCAGTGTCTCAAGACAAAAGTCATCAACCAGTGTGTGTTGCCAGTGATGACTTATGGAATTGAGACGTGGTCGCTAACAATGTGCCTTCTAAGATGGTTAAAGGTCACTCAAAGGGCAATGGAGAGGGCTATGCTTGGAGTTCCGTAGAAGAACGAGAGTAACCGACACAGCCCAAAGAATTGCAACACTAAAGTGGCAATGGGGCGGGCACATTGCCCATAGAACCGATGCCCGATGGGGCCGACGGTACGATCGGGATGATCTGGTGAAGGTCGCGGGATACTGCTGGTTGTGAGAGGCGCAGGATCGGTCGTCCTGGAGATCCTTGGGGTAGGCCTATGTCCAGCAATGGCCGTTATCCGGCTGAAACGATGATGATGATGAATGTGATTAAATTAATAAATACATACACAATTATGATGAAGTGGAATGTAAATGTAAATGGAAAATAATGTTATTTTACTCATCATCATCAACAACCTTTTTATCGTCCCACTGCTGGGCACAGGTCTCCTCTCATACAGAGAAGGATTGAGCGTAATCACCACGCTTGCTCAATGCGGGTTGGCCATTTCAGACTTAAAGTTCAGGTTTCCTCAAGATGTTTTCCTTCACCTTCAGTCATTGGTGTCCAAGATATACTTAGAAAGTACATATAAATTAGAAAAGTTGCATTGGTACTTGCCTGACCTGGAATCGAACCCGCGTTAACCACTAGGCCACCACGACTTACTCTTTTACTCTTCTGTTAAAAACTAAGACAGTTTGACAGTCCCTGATGTCAAGAAAATGTATTTCCTAAATGGGTTTCCTTAAAAACTTCCCTTGTTAGGCTCACCCTCCACCCAACTCATTGTATAATACTGCAAATTATTCTACTAAGCAATAAATTTACCTGTCTGTACGTCGGTAACAATTAAAATACTTGCTGACACATCATCTCCAAGGACTCCAAAGGAACAATAGAAAGCATCACGGATTCTACGTTAATTTAGCTCAGAACAAGAACATTTCAGGTTGCAAGATAATGAATTAAAACAATGGTTTGATTTAGTACGGAAAACAGTGCTTTGTTAGATAAAGTGCCAAGACGTGTCAGAAATGTGGCAGTGGTTTCAAAGGATGCAACAAGACTGAAAAGGACTGAGTTCTGTTCCAACTGATTACCTACTAATTTATACTAACTAGATCACTAACCATCTCCCTAATTGGGTTGTATCCTAAAAAATAATTTAATGTCCATCAGATAGATTTATAAAAACTATTGAACACGTACTTTTTATTTTTTTCTTTCACTCAAATACTTAGGAAGATATATTGATTTGAAATGTCGCATGACGTCACGCCGTGGTACAAAATATACCACGCCGTGACGTAATTAGCCCCCACTCCGTAACTTTAATACGCTGTATATCAGTACTTTTTGGTAATTTCGACAAAATAAAAAATATGGGTTTTAATTATTTTTATCTATATACTTTATACTTTAATATACGTATAAAGCTGAAGAGTTTGTTTGAACGCGCTAATCTCAGGAACCAAGGAACGGATTTGAAAAATTCTTTTTGCGTTGGATAGCCCATTATTCCAGGAAGGCTTTAGGCTATAAAACATCACGCTGCGATTAGGAATAGGAGCGTAGCATAATCAAATCCACGCGAACGAAGTTGCTGGCGGCCGCTAGTTATCTATGAGACGGATTAATTTATTTTTTTGATTTTCGTACCTTGGATACGTCCCTATTTCATAACACACTATTACTATCAATTGGAATCATTTTGAAGCATATTGCTGGTCCATTGCTTCATATGTTCGAATTTTCGTCTGCTCGACAACTCAAACAACGCAGTGAATGTTGTCGAACTGTCAAAATAAAAGTCATTGCTACTGATAGCTTATTACGCGATTACCCTGCACGATTGTGTTAATCCAGATTATAAATCAGATCTTTTATGACACAATTTTTACAGGACGAAACTTACGTTGCTGAAACCGTCGAACACTAATGATATTATAAACACAAAAGCTTCTAGGATGGATATTTTTTTATTCTACACGCAAAAACTACTAAAGGGATTTTGATGAAACATTGAAATTGTGTAAGCTTTTACGTTTTAGTTTCTTGTAAGTCGTGGTGTCCTAGTGGTTAAAACACCAGCCTCTCAAGTATGAGTGCGCGGGTTCGATTCCAGGTAGGCAAGTACCAATGCAACTTTTCTAAAGTAATATGTACTTTCTAAGTATGTCTTGGACACCAATGACTGAAGGTGAAGGAAAACATCTTGAGGAAACCTGGACTTTAATTCTGAAATCACCAACCCGCATTGAGCAAGCGTGGTGATTACTCTTAATCCTTCTCTGTATGAGTGGCGACCTGTGCCCAGCAATGGGACGATAAAAAAGGTTGATGATGAAGCTTTTATGTTAAAATAACACGTAAAACATATGTGTCAATTTAGTAACGGATATGTTTCTCTGACGGTACCCACTTTTGATTCACCCACGCATAAACTTCGATCCCGTTACGATAACCGGATAAAAAATATTATACATTTTAACCCTGTTTATAAACCATCTATGTGCTAATGTTAATCCGGATCCGTTTATTAGTTTTTCATGATAGACTATCACGAGATGGGGTAAGAACGAGAGTAACAGACATAGCCCGAAGAATTGTAGTGGGCCGGACACATTGCTCGTGGGACCGATGCCCGATGGGGCCGACGGGTTCTCGAGTGGTGACCACGCACCGGAAGACGCAGCGTCGGTAGGCCCCCGACAAGGTATATCGATGACCTGGTGAAGGTCGCGATAGACCGCTGGACGCGGGAGGCGCAGGTCCGGCCGTCGTGGAGATCCTTGGGGGAGGCCTTTGTCCAACAGTCGATGTCTTTCTGCTGAAATTATGGTGAATGAAAGAGTATCAAACATATGTAAGTACATTCCTACAATCTTTCAGTACAATATCCTAAAACAAAGTAATCAATATGGAAAACAAAATTTTATATAATATTTAAAATAATAACAATAACAACAATATTTTGATTTAGTGTGGAATACAATGCT
This sequence comes from Sesamia inferens, assembly GCA_037179545.1. NCBI lineage: Eukaryota > Metazoa > Arthropoda > Insecta > Lepidoptera > Noctuidae > Sesamia > Sesamia inferens. The sequence goes on along the minus strand of CM073935.1, from coordinate 3,806,627 downwards.
TTGTTAGGTGGAGTGCGAAAATGTGTCTCAGAAACGGGGCAGTGGTTTCAAAGATTGCAATAAGACATAAAAGAGGACTGTGTTCTGTTCTGCGGAAACTTGCATCGAGTTTGGAGTTGTTCTCTTTGAGAAAAGATGAAAAATTAAAATCCTAAGATGAAATGTTTTGTATTTTATTTTTTATAGCTCACCTAGTAATATATCGGCACATTTACTTTTTGAGGGTTCCGTAGATAAAAGATAAAGCGGAACCCTATTCATAAGACTTCGCTCTCCGTCTGTCCGTCCGTCCGTTTGTCTGGATGTATCTCATGAACCGTAATACCTACAGTTGAAATTTTCAGAGATTATGTATTTCTGTTGAAGCTATAACAACAAATACTAAAAATTAAAAGTCCAAGTCCGACTCGCACTTGGCCGGTTTTTTTAATATTTTACAGAAACAAGGATCAAAGATCTAATGAATGTTTATTGTATGAATAAATTTTAGATTTTTTTTACTGATTGATTACTAGTAATCAAAACGCAGTGATCAACGGTGTTAAGGTACTATTATAGACGCTAGTAAATATTGGAAGTTTAAGCTCGGTGGTAGGCCATAACATCGACTGCCGGCAGAAGTTACCACCCACCAGACAAATACTTGCCGCCAAGCGATTCATCGTGTTCCGGCATTATGTCTGGTGAAGCCGTACGGAGGACGGGTCTGAGCAGTTGTATTGCGATGTGTGCCGGGTACGATGCGCCAAGTGTTTTTGTGTCGGGATTTTGGTCGTGGAGGGTCACCACATCAATCTCCCTCTGGCGCAGCATCGTTGGTCGTGTTGTTGGGTTTAACATTGCACCACCTCGCTCAACTGCCGTCTTCCTTCCTATTCACAAAATTTTTAAGTGAATGGGTTTAATAAACTAGCGCGCTTTACCATCAACGATTGCATCATTGCTTACCATCAGGCGGGATTGCAGTCAAGCGCTAGTTTATAATTATTAAAAAAAAAAACTCGCGCTTTCTTCAGTTAGGGATAAACTAAAAAACCAGCTACATTTTTTTTTAATATTTGTTCCTTGACCACCCTAACCAGGATGTCATTGACATGGACGATATTCTTATAGAGTGAGTGCCTACCATACAAAGGTATTCCTTGTTTTTGTTTATGTTATAATTTAGTGTTTGTCTGCGATCCTGCCTGATGGTAAGCAGTCAAAATCAAAAGTCATTTATTCAAATTAGGCTGAGACTCAGCACTTCTTGAAGGTCAATATTACATAAGACAGTGCCTCAAAAACGCCCGCCCTTCGTCACTTCCGGTGCTTTCGCTGGGAAGAAGTAGCCGAACAAACTCCCCAGCAACACAGCTGTCTGTTCATTAAAAAAAACACATGACTATACAATACTATGTAGGTACAATATTGAACACAAGAATATACAACAACAATGAAATTATTTATCATATGCCAGCTAGCCACGCCAAAATACCAGCAAAGCAAAACAAAAAACAAAGTGGTGCAATCGTTGATGGTAAAGCACACTAGATTATTATAAACCTGTTCACTCTCATCATCATCATCATCATCACCAGCCTCTACTTGCCCACTGCTGGACATAGGCCTCTTTCATGGCACGCCAACAAGCTCGATCCTGAGCAGTTCTCCGCCAGCCGCTACTTCCTTCTTAAATATAAGTAAGTTTCCATCATAATTTATTTAACAGATCAAAATAATTTGAGAATCGTCATCAATCACAAACGGTCGTATTTCAAATTAATAGCAAGTATAAACTACGCAGTCATCTCCAAAATTGTCCTTTTAACTTGACAAAACTTTCCTTGAAAGTTGATAAAGTACCATAATCTCTGCAGAATTGAGATAATCTAATTTACCTTTCTCTTCAAAGTGGAAATATGTCGATCAATTATTTTTAAAACATTGTTGTAATGAGAAGTTTAATAGAGGGCAATAGATTATTATTGCATTAACAGCACCCTAATTGCGTCACACACTATCAGTTGGAATAATTTCGAAGCAAATTGCCAATCCATTGCTTCATATGCTCGAAAATGTGTCTGCTCAATAACATAAATAACGCAATGAATATTGTTGAACTGTCAAAATGAAACACATTGCTACTGATAGTGTATTACGCAATTATCCTACAGTTTTTGGACATTCACATCTAAATCAACGGTGTATTATGGCACCTTCGCCAGTGTGTGTTGCCAGTGATGACTTATGGAATTGAGACGTGGTCGCTAACAATGGGCCTTATGAGAAGGCTCAAAGTCACTCAAAGGGCAATGAAGAGGGCTATGCTTGGGGTTTCACTGCGCGATCGAATCAGGAATGAGGAGATCCGCAGAAGAACGAGATTAACCGACATAGCCCGATGAATTGCAACACTAAAGTGGCAGTGGGCTGGACACATTGCCCGTAGGACCGATGCCCGATGAGGCCGACGGGTTCTCGAGTAGCGACCACGCACCGGAAGACGTAGCGTGGGTAGGCCCCCGACAAGGTGGACCGACGACCTGGTGAAGGTCGCGGGAAACCGCTGGATGCGGGAGGCGCAGGACCGGTCGTCGTGGAGATCCTTGGGGGAGGCCTATGTCCAGCAGTGGACGTCTTTCGGCTGAAATGATGATGATGACTATGGCACCGATTCCCTTGCACACAAACTAAACTAAATTTATATTCAGTGGGTCTTTTCCTTTCTATTTCGTTAAAAAAAGAACAGAAGATGAAACAAAGGATGAAAGTGTTAAAGATTATATTGACGACAAAAGGCTTGGGCTTGAGCTGCGTCCGATTTCTATGCTTACACTGATTGTTCTTTGATTTTTCCTCTTGTAGTTTTAATTTGTAATTGTTTGTTTTTTTTTTAACTCAAAGCCAGTACACACTATGTAGCCAGGCATATTGTACGTTACGGAATGGCATCGCTGACGGGGGTATTCGGCACTGGTGCAGCTACACAGGAGCTAAACTTAGCATTCGGGAACACTGTTGGAGCTGCTGAACCTTGGACAAAACTGTCTTTGCATTGTGTAGATTCAATTTCTTAGTATTGTATAATTGCATGGAACACGTCTGAGCACAATGTACTTGCTGTAAAGCATCTATTTGTTGGGTTAGTCTTTTTTTGTTGTTGTTTTTAAGCTATTGCATAGCTTCTATCGCGGGCCTTGAGCGCGGGGACCGAATCCAGAAATTCCGTAACGAAAAAACCTCACGCTCCCCATCGTCTAACGTCGTTTCAGTTCGGCAGTCTTCGGCACGGTATGTTTGTGTGCGTGTGACTACATCTTTTGAAAACAATTTATAGATTTTCAAAAAGAGCATGCATATTGCAGGGCTCGAACTCAGTTCTACACACTTGCCATGTTACTGATAGTCGCGATGTGCTAAACTTGCGATTAATTTTCTCTCTGAAATAGGTCTTCTATAGAGATATGTCATAGACGTCATCGACGTTGTCATGGCTACCTTAAAAACTTTTCATATAATTAATTATTAAGTACTTTTATTCAAATTAATTTAGTAGTGTTTTTATAAAATAACTTTTTTTTAACGGAAAAGCTAAGATGAATGTCACGCTAATTTTTCATTGGACTTTTAAATTATTTATAGTGTTGTTTACTAAATAAAAGCCCGTGATTTTATAGAGTAAAAAGTGCTCACGCGGCCGTTTTTTCAATTGTTGCAAGAATTCAAAAGACTGTCTTTAAATAGTGTTCAGACGATTGCTCAAAGTGTATTAGATTTCATTAGTAATAGAAATGGCATTTCAGTAATGACTTTCAACTGCCAAAGTCTAAATAGTCATAAATACGATTTACAAGATTCAGTTACGAGACAAACAAATGTGTTACTTCTTACCAAAGAGATTTAAGATATTGCATGACGCATGATAATCCAATTGAAATACCTAATTTTAATTGTATTGTTCAGTACAAACGAGATACTGTTTCAAAAGGTGGGGTAGCTATTTACCAAAATAAAAATGCTATTACTAATATTATGACTCCGAATATTGAAATAAATATTGCACACGTTAGCGATGTTAATGTTAGGCGCTCAGTTGTTGGAGATATTTGTGCGTGCTTATGCAAACTTAGAAATGGCCTACAAATAGTTATGGTAGCAATTTACATTTCTCCGAATCCAAAATTGGACGAGGTAGAGCATTTTATTCATCGCACTTTACTGGAGTACACTGAAGAAGGCTCGAAAATACTTGGTACAAATGGTAATAAATTTCCACTTATCTTGGCTGGCGATTTCAACATTAACTTCGCTGATAAAAAAACAGAGCGGTTGACAACTTTTCTATCAAAACATTGAATTTGAAAATGAATAATGATCCACAAGAGTCCACAACAAAATATGGGACCACCATTGACGCGGTATTTTCTAGGTATTTAGAGGATATTAAGTCGCAAACTTATGTTTCTTATTTCAGTTATCATAAACCTATAGTTTCAATGATAAATATTCCTGAATAACCAACAGCTACTGTAAGGTAATAAAACCCACATGTATTGTAAAATAATAAAAATATTTTAAATAATATTAATTTTTTATTTATTTAATAAAAGAAAAATTTGTTTTCTTATCGGTCACCACGCTCAAAAAGTGTAACTTGAATTAATATCAAAGAAAAAGAAATACTGCATAAATAAAATAAATAAATAATTGTAATTGCATAAATTGATACAAAATGCTATGCAATAGCTTTACCGCGGCAGTCCCCGAGTGCCACATGTCTTTTTTTTTTTTTTTTGTGTGTTTTTCCATAATGGACGCTCTTAGCGTATAATATATTTCTGCATCGTTCTCACACGATTGATTTCAAAATGAATGATGTAATCAAACATTTGTATCAATAGCTTTATAATTTAAAAGAGTGTCCATGGAGTTTATTGCCCGTTCTTCTCCATAGGTACCTACTCTTTGGAATGGGCGACTAGCTTCACCTTACTGACTGACCGACCTTCTGACAATTCAAAAGTGCCTGTAACTGGTTTATTTGAAATAAATGCTTTGATTTTGATTTTAAACATTAATTTGGTCCTGTCAGATTAAGATACGCCATAGACAGTTTAGACGATAACATAGTAACCTAAATATGTAAATTTACATCAGGCGTCATCTTACTAATTTGACAGGACTAATTTAATGTTTTATCTTCTGTCCTTTTCTTAATGAACTAGTACTAAAACTTTTTAGTTTAGTTTTTGAACAAGGGATTTAGGCCCCAATAACAAAGTAATGACAACGGTAATGTCTAAAGAAATGTCTTTAATGTATTTTTTAAGGAAAATCCGAAACATGGTTGACACTTCCCGTATCCCAGGGGCAGGCTTTTACCTTAGCCAGAGGCTAAGCATTGCCATACGACGTGGTAATGCTGCCAGTCTCTTGGGTACATTACCAGTCGACAGTGATGCGAACGAATTTTTCGTCGCCATAATTTTATTTTCTACATAAGGTTTTTTTGAATATCTGATAACTTGGGAGTATAAATGAGACCATATCAAAGAATCAACTGGTGAACTAGTTCACGACCACAATCCCGCCTGATGGTTAACAGTGATTCAACTGTTGATGGCAAAGCGCACTAGTTTATTAAGCCCATTCACTCAAAAAAAAACTGAGTGGATAGGAAGGAAAACGGCAGTTGAGCGAAGTGATGCAATGTTAAACCCAACAACACGACCAACGATGCTGCGCCAGAGGGAGATTGATCTGGAGACCCTCCACGACCAAACTCTCGACACAATAACATTTGGTGCATCGTACCCGGCACACATCGCAACACAGCTGTTCAGACCCGTCCTCTGTACGGCTACACCAGAGATCGTGTTCATCATGATCAAATGTTTTTCATTTTTATTTTATTGGTCCTACAAATAAATTAGACAAAGATACGATTATTAATGTAAAGCTAATAAAATTCCACCCACGTAAACGACTTAAAAATACTAAATTTGGAATTTGAAAGATCGTTAAAAAAATTTAATATAAAGTTATTACTTTTCAGATACTACTATTTTCTGTTATTTTAATTAAAAAACTACACACTTCACAGAATCCATTAGTGCTCACAATCCGTTATCCCATTAAGGGAGATTTACCATATAACTATTATACTTGGTAGAAAATTGATATGAGACGGTCCTGATATGAAAAAATTGTCAACACTTACTATCAATATATGAATTATTTTATATGTAATAGTTTGTTGGAATGCAACCTACTACAAACATATCAATTCGATCGGTTTGTTTTACAGAAGAATCACAAAGATATGCATAAACAGAAACAACTTTCGATTTAGTGGAGAGGCGTGCGAAGAGGCTGATTGGCGACCCAGATTTAACTCAAAACGGTCTCCAAAGCCAGGAGCTCAGGCGTAGAGTAGCCAGCCTTTCGGTGTTCTATAAAATGAATCTTGGTGAGTGTGCAAGGGAATTGCACGATTTAATTCCCCCATCTCCGTCCTACCAACGGACGACCCGTCGTAAGGCGAGTTTCCACCCTTACGTTGTTAACACCACTAGGATCCGGACGAAGCGTCTCGCTTCCTCTTTTATATCACGTACATCGAAGGACTGGAACAATTTGCCAGCGACGGTGTTCCCGTTGGACTACAATTTGAGTGTCTTCAAAGCTCTGTGTCTTCAAAAGTTCTGAATAGGCTCTTAATAAACTAGCGCGCTTTACCATCAACGATTGCATCACCAGGCGGGATTGCGGCCAAGCGCTAGTTTAAAAGGAACTATTCAAAAGACAGCCAAAATTAAAACCGTCCTTGGCCGGAATTTAGTAAACGTCAACATTAAAAGTGATACAGAATGTAGAAAGGATAACAGTACAACCAAACTTTTCTCTGTGCCATAATTTCGTGTCCTCGACAAAGGATGGATCTGCATACAGACTATATAGTAGGAAGGGAACATGTGGCTAAAGTTATATTTTATATGAAGGCCAGTAATCTGGGTATGGGATAAGTTAGAAGAAACTTGCTATGTCTTATATTTCGTTTCTTTTTTTCTCCGACAAATGATCAATGCTTTCATTTCTTTAAACACATTTGTATCAACCCTTTTACACGTCAATAGTACGTTAAAACTTGATGAGGTAGGTGTTTCCTACCTGCTCTCAGAAGAAGAGAAAAAGAAGCCAAAATAAACTCATAGGTCACAAACTCTTTTAAAGTTCAGAGTTTATTTATTTATTTACACAAAAAAAAAAATACGGACCCGAACACTAGTTTAGACGCTTGCGCCGTGCATTCTGTGCGCTCAGCATTTTGTACCGGCATCCACAAGAATCGTAGCGGTATCGTCATTAAGTGCAGAGATATCCTTACATATATTTTGATCCTTCGAGCCGGATATGAAGCAACGACTTATAGATGTAATATCGGCCTTTCACTATAGGTTACAATATCCTCTATTCCTAATTCCTTTAAGCCACGGTGACCATGGCAACACGCCAGATATTCTACAGGATGAAGACAAAACAGACGAATGTGTAATAATCTTTTGGCAGATTACTTCCCTTTGTTAGTCAGATGCCAGCGATCGCAACATTTACCCATTTTCCTTCATCGTAAATTGTTTAGCTTTCATTTCAACAACACTAAATTTAGTTTCAGCCACAGAATGTTGAATAATTATATTAGTGTTGGAGCGCTCTTCATCATGAACATTATGGTATGCTCGGTTAGAATAATTGTTTAAATTATTTGTTTTGTTTTTGGTTGGGATCCTTCACGCATGCGGCCTTTCATAGTTATTTTACATCACGGTCAACGTTACAGTGATCTTTATACTCATTTAAATAAAGTTTCTGTTTGAATGATACCAATGACGTGCAAATCAACATCACGTGGTTCACCTTGAATTGTCTTCTAACATTATGCTGATACCCTTTTGGCATAATAAACTTTGTTTTACATTTTATAGTTTTAAGGTGTACTTATTTTGCTGTAATACTAAAAAACGTATTTTTCTTTCTTTCTAATACTTTTATAAACGTTTTTGATTGAAGTATTTTTGCTTTGTGGTAATTTTTGGCAGTAATCATTACCAGAATATAATATTCCATCAGCTATGACAGCTCCTCTATTCGAGAGGGAGTGGGCTGTGAGCCACCACGATACCCCAGCGTCGATTGTTAGATGTCACATTTCTTCGAATTTTGGTTCGTTTTTTAGAGCATAATCAGGCCACTAGTTTAGGAACTATGGGACTTTTTGTGATAGTATGTAACTCTAAACAAAGATTTTTTATAGTTTATGGCTTATAGGTTGACAAGGAAAGGGGTTCAATAATCGCGGCCCCTAAATAACGGTAGCTAACGTTACTTAACTTGGTAAAAATTGAGCGACATTCACAATTAAAGGCATTGAAATTATTTACATATAAAGTAAGAGGTAGGCAGTCGAAAGTCGATGCAGTTACAGGTCTCCCAAAGTGACAATGCGCATAGAAATCTTCGTCACTGTTCGGCAACGGTCGTATTCCATAATTATGCATGAAAAAAATGCACTTAGATTGCATAATTATGCATGAAGAAAATGCACTTAACCACTCTATATACATATCTTCTTCCGAACGCTCGGGGAATACGACCGTTGCCGAACAGTGACGAAGATTTCTATGCGCATTATCACTTTGGGAAACCTGTACCTCTGCGCGCACCGCTATTCCCCTTGGGGGGTAACCTTACCTTTAATTTCTAAAAACTTTGTGTTATTAAAGAAGCAAAAACTAATTAGGTACCTGGTAAAAAGGCAAAAACTAATTAGCATAAAAATCTATTTATTTTTCATTTTGTTTAACTCCCTCAAACAGTAAATCACCAATGGAACGGGACAAAAATTACTATAAATTTCAAAAAACTTACATTTTTACTGTAAACCTGCTCGTTCATATAACTTAAGCTTGGCAGCTGCCAAGCCAGACCAGACAGATACCAGACAGATTACAGTGTCAAGGGAACTCGGACACAAATGTCACTCGAGGACCGAGCTTAAGGCGTTTCGGACTTAATCCTTCGCCCAAGCACTGCGTACTAAACTTCGGTCAAAACGTATTTGAATAACAGGTTTAGTAATCATGATAATGCTTTTGGAGAACTTAGTGCAGAAGCGACCAACACCCTAATAGGGTTTCACGTTTTGAATCATAAGCCGAAAGTTTTGAAGGAAGTTCCTAAATGATTGCTCCATAAGTTTGATATATTTTTCTGCTCACTATCGTAAATAATGCAATGAACGTAGTTAAACTGTCAAAACGCGGCTGATTACTATTTCATGTGTGTTAAGAAACTATCCCACAGATTAATAGCAAATTTTAGATGAAAATCTTTTAAGGTAAATGCTATATACAACGATATTTTTACTTTATGCGAAACCTGAATATACTTTGTTCAGAATAAGAAACTGATTCGATTCTAATCATTTTTACACTATGTTATATTTTTCCCAAAGACATTTAATAATTGTTGCAGTGTGGTTTCCGAGTGTACGACATAACTGGTGGTAGAACTTAGTACTAGCACAGTGAGACAGACCCCGCACCGCGCCGCTACAGGCGCGGGCGGGCGAGATAACCATGTTTTTGTTGGGACAGCCAAGTAAAGAAAATTTTTACTTAGATTTCAACAAAATATAACGTTGTATAATAATACGCTTTGACTACGTTCGTATTCCTAGATCGTGTGATTGTAAAAGCCGAAGATGAGATTTTAACACTATGAAATCTTTCCTCTTTATTTTCCCTTTGCGACAATTCTGTCTCTTGGATATTTCTCAGGAATCTGATATTTTCTAAAACATTACTTTTATATTTTTAACTATTGTTTCTTTCTGCCGACTATTTGTGCCCGACAAGTACATCAGACATAGCGAAAACTGTAGCTAAATCCCCGTTCTGTTGCCCTCTAAGAGTGCTAAATGTCGTTTTGACGGCTATCCCTGAATGTTATGTGTTTGCGGATGAATGGAATAAGATTATGGGTGTATGTCTGGTGTTCTGTGAAAGAAAGTATGCGAGGATATTAGTTTTTAAGTTATATTTTTTATCTCTATGTTCATTGATGTAACTGATAGCCTCCGTGGCGTAGCTTTAGCGAAAGCGACCGCTGCGCAAAGAGCCGCGGGTTCGATCTCCGCGCAGTGCCAGTGCTAATATTTGTATGCATGAATATGAATATTTGCACAGGTCTGGTCGTGCCTCGGAAAGCACGTTAAGCCGTTGGTCCCGGTTGCCATACGAACATCTAATGGCAGTCGTTGCGGGTTGTTGGAGTCCTCAAAAGTCTAAACAATTGATCTAACTGCAATGCTTTGATATCGAGTTCGGGTTGTGGCTGACCTAGACGGCAGTCGCTTAACGGAAAATATCGAAGTTTAGCCAAAATCAGCTGTTAGACTGGTAACGCGGACCCCAGACTCCAAAAACTGAAAAAGCGTCGGATGTGAATGGAATTAACGCTGAGATGATAATGAGTGTTGTACCCTTCTAATTAATAATAAACAAAAAACAAAATGTGTTCGTTATGAAATTAATGACTTATGGCATTGTCAACTTAGTTCAGCCTTCTCTGACACCCATAACAGTAACCCATACGGATGTTACTACCACGTAATCAGCATAATAAAGAAATGGTAATCTCACAATTTGAGCCAAGAAGATTAACTCTGCTCCGCTGGTAAGACTCAAGGCGACTAAAGATCCAATACTCAAAGCTGCATCATCAACCACGCTCTTATCTGTTAAGAAACTAAATACTGCAATCACAATTAAGATAATGATGTCTTAGGACTGCCATTATAGCGAAAGCACGTCTAACATTTAGTTAATATATAACATGTAACGGAAACTGTATACACGTGCAAAGGGCACGGCTTCTTTGGATAATGTCAAACGATCGTCATCATTATCATCATCTCAGCGTTAATCCCAGTTGCATCCCAAGCTTTTCAGCTTTGAAGTCTGGGGTCCGCTTTACAACTACTGATTTTGGCTAAACTTCGATAGTTTCCGTGAAGCGACTGCTGTCTGAGCTCCGCAACCCGAGGGCGATATCGAAGCATTGTAGTTAGACCAATTGTTGGACTTTTGAGGGGTCCAACAACCCGTAACGACTGCCATTAGATGTTCGTATGGCAACTGGGACCAACGGCTTAACGTGCCTTCCGAAGCACGATCAGACTAGTGCAGAATATTCATATTCATGCATACAAATATTAGCATTGCGCGGGGATTGAACCCGCGCCGTGCAAATATGACTAATAGTATAATGTCAAATGATAATGACACAAAAACCTAGGCATATTTTAACATAATATAGTATAATTAGCCCATAATGTTCCTACTGCTGAGATAAAGATCTCACTGTAAGAGCAAGTAGGCCATATGTGCCGAATGTGGGTTGGTAGATGTGACATGTCTTCGAATTTTTGGTTCCAAACAATGCCAGGTTTTTCATTTCTCTCGCTGGTATGCCATAACATCGACTACCAGCAGAAGTTACCACCCACCAGCCAAAGTCTTGCCGCCAAGCGATTCATCGTGTTCCGGCATGATGTGCAGTTGTGTTGCGATGCGCCAAATGTTGTTGTGATCAATCACCCTCTGTTGCAGCATCATTGGTCGTGTAATTGGATTTAACATTGCATCACCTCGTTCAACTGGCTCTTCTTTCCTATTCACTCAGTTTTTTTTTAATAGGCTCTTAATAATCTAGCGCGTTTTACCATCAACAATTGCATCACTGCTTACCATCAGGCGGGATTGCGGTCAAGCACTAGTTTATAATTATTAAAAAAGGTCCTCTACGTTTTTAAGACAGTATTGATGAAATTATTTTAAATAGAATACTCTTTATTATGTAGTTACATCATATAGATTACAGAACATAAATAGAAAGATTTTACAAAGGGAGACACAATGGGCGGTCTTATCGCTAAGAGCGATCTTTTACAGAGTAAAGTGCCTACATAGCTAGGTTTGAATCTATTACTTGTAACTTGATAGTCGGTTGCCTATTTTTAATACAGGAGTATTCATAGACACTCGCCAGTCTCGTTTGCCACAGAGCTCTCCTAGTGAAAAACTTTAGCCTGAGGCCGCAACCGCAGCTGTGTTCAACTTTTGTTTTGAAATACGATACAACAGATATTTTTATACAAAAAGCCGCCTGCCTTGATACTATCGTGTTGCTACGTCCGCTTTCATTGTAATCTATTTAAAGGATAAAGAACTAAAAAGTGTTCAAAGATTGAGAACGCCTAGAAAAAATACACCATAATAGCAAAATAAATTTGTTTAGGCATTCCTTTCTCACTCTTTAAACGTCATAATTATATCGTATTTGCTTATGGTTTATGTTTATTAATATATGTGTTTATATTTATTAAATTAGTGTGTTAAATTTAAGGTATATATTAATGTTAGGTACTATCTAAATAGTATTCCATCCAATGGTTGTCTGTAAAAGATCATTCTCAGCGATAAGACCGCTCATTGTGTCAGCCTTTGTAAAGTCTTCATATGTATGGTCTGTAATTTATCTAGTATACTTAATAAAGTGTATTTTATTCGATTAATGAGAATTTTTGTTCTGGTGTTATTATTAAAAATAGTGGTGCAAATGTTTGGCTTCTTATCAAACGAGTAAAAGCCAAGCTTGGTTTATTAAAAAAAAAACAGTAAAAAAAATGCCTTTTGACAAGTGGGACATCCACTACTGGGTAAAGATCTCCTCTTTCTAAATCTCTCTGACCAACGCAGCCAAGAACCAATCTTATTTTTTTGGGTTCTGTAACCTAAGAGTAAAAACAGACTGTCTGTTTGTCTGTTACCGGGCTGTATCTCATGAACCATGTTAAATAGACAGATAATATTTTCACACATGTGTATATCGGTTGCCGCTATAACAACACATTTTAAAAAACAATAAAATGAATATTGAAAATGACAAATGTGTACAAACTTATTACAGTGAATGAATCAACATAGCGATTGAATGAACAGCGGAAGCTTAGTGATATTGTCTCATTGGTACCTGTTCTTACAATCCTAAAATGGGATAGTTCAAAAACTTTGAATACTCTCTTTTTTTGTATATTATAAACTAGCGCTTGACCGCAATCCCGTCTGATGGTAAGCAGTGATGCGATCGTTGATGGTAAAGCGCGCTAGTTTATTAAAAGCCTATTCACTCTAGCACTCTAGCACAATTGAAGACACTCAAATTGTAGTTTGACGGAAACACTGTCGCTGACAATTTGTTCCAGTCCTTCGATGTACGCGGCATAAAAGAGGAATCGAAAGGCTTCGTCCGGATCGCAGTGGTGTCAACAAAGTAAGGGTAGAAACTCGCCGTACGACGGGTCGTCCGATGGTGGAACGGAGATGGGGGAATTAAATCATGCAATTTCCCTGCACACTCACCAGAATAATAATAATAATAATAGTTTATTGAACACTCCAAGAATTACAATTTTCTCTTATTCTATATACAAAATCATGGTAGTTATATATTCCTTATTTATAAGAGATCACGTTGACGACTATACTAGTATGAACTGTGTCACAGTCGTCAGCGCTTTCCACACTTAATTATTTGAACCATAATTTATTGTTTCAAGCAAAAGATCTGTAACATTAATAAATAGGACTGATTGATATAACATTAAAGAATTTACAGGGGAAATTAAACTATTTAATATAAGTTACCACATTGAGGAGTGAGGAGTAAGTGTGTAGAATATTAGTGAGTGTGGGTGTGTGTTATGTGGGTGGGTGTGTGATGTGTATGTGTGTTGGTATACATGTACAGTAGGTGTAGAGGAGTTGCTGTGTTTCTTACTTCAAAAATAAAGCAATTTTTCAGTTTCACTATAGTTTAATCGAAGCAGCCACTCTCGTATTACAACCCTACATTTATTATTTGTAAGTGCATAAATATTATTCAAACGGTTTGCTACATTGTATAAAATATTACTTGCAATATAAAACTGTTGCCTAGCATGTACCGTACTGTGAGGCATCCCTGAGCAAACTCTTGCTCTATCCCGCTTTGCAATTGGGATATATGCAATGCTTTTATGCTTACGGAGTATTGCTGATGAAATAAATAGCTGTCTAACAGTTAAAACAGAGCACTCTTTATACAAAAGTTCAGTGCTGTATCTTCGTGGTCGTCCAAGCATGACCTTCAATATAGCTCTTTGTGCACGTTCCACAATGCATCCTATAGAAGACCGAAAGGCTGGCTACTCTACGCCTGTGCTCCAGGCTTTGGAGACCGTTTCGAGTTAAGTCTGGGTTGCCAATCAGCCTCTTTGTACGCCTCTCCAGTGAATCCAAAGTAGCCAGGTGGCATTTCGCAGCACCAGCCAAAATGTGGCTGCAGTACTCCACACACGAGCGGACCTGTGCTTTGTACAACATTAGAAGCTACCTTGGTGTGAAGTACCGCCGGACCTTTGCGATGACGCCATGTTTACAACTTAGCAACTCTTATACAACTTATTTTTTTCTTTATACGATACCTCATCATCATCATCATCATTTCAGCCGAAAGACGTCCACTGCTGGACATAGGCCTCCCCCAAGGTTCTCCACGACGACCGGTCCTGCGCCTCCCGCATCCGAATATCCAATCCTATACGATACCTGAATATAGTTTAATCAGAATAAGCAACTGAATATATTCCAATCATTTTTACACGATGATCTATTTTTTCTCAAATACATTTGGAAACGGTTGCAGTGTGGTTACCGAGTGCACAACATAGTTGACGGTAGATCATAGTACTAGGCGCATCGTGAGACAGGGTCCGCAAGCGGTGCGTTGACCATATTTTTGTTGGGACAACCAGGTAACATAACAAGCTCATAACTTTGTAGTTTTTCATAATAATAATAAAAAAACAATTATTTATTAGGCTTACACTTGGTTAAAAATTACAAGAAATAGCATGCAGTTAAAACAGCAGAACAGCTTTTCAGTTAGTTCGAATTAACAGTGGGTCCCAAACTAGGCGCAGCCTGTATCTTGGTGACCCCAACACTACACATAGTTACTAGGTAAGTTCTGCTAGCGCAGCAAAGATTCATTGGATACATTCATCGATCACTCAGTGGATGGATACTTTATTATTATTTATTAATATAGGTGAAGGAAAACATCTTGAGGAAACCTGGACTTTAAGTCTGAAATCGCCAACCCGCATTGAGCAAGCGTGGTGATTACGCTCAATCCTTCTCTGAATGAGAGGAGACCTGTGCCCAGGAGTGGGACGATAAAAAAGGTTGATAATGATGATGATGATCTATATAGTTTTGGTTTGTTATTTGACAGTTTTATATGACAATTTGAAAGACATAAACTTACAAGAGAGTTCAAGAGACATCATTTCAATTTTTGTGCATAGATTCATTACTTAAAAATACTGGACACTGGTTTCAGGTTTCGCATTTAAAAAAAATAACGTTGTAAAAGAGTGTATAGCAAGGCTAGTGTTTTAATAGTCTATTAAAACCTTAGCTATATTAAACATTCCATTGGCTGTCTTGGCACAGACATGTGATGCGGAGCAATAAGGAAAATGTCGTGTATTCCAAGAGTAGGGTAAGACTATGGAATAGATGGATAGATTGTGTGAAGAATGATATAGCTAAAAACTACAACATTGACTGTTGCACCGATACCGAATAAGAAATTGGTATAAGGACAAGATGATTTTTACTTAACCTACAATCGCCTGTATGTATGAAAAGGCATTCGACTTTTTTGTGATTTTTGTTTGCTATGCCAACCGTACTTGGCAGCGTTGCGTGCCGACGCGAACGTCTCAGCTATGCGTTGTAATACCTACATATTTTTTTAAAGACGAAGGAAGAGAAAGCGCCTTTTTATATAAGGGTGGTATTTTTTTTTACATAATTATAAATTTTAGTGAGAGAAGAAATCAAGGCTGATAAATCTAACCTAGGCACATTTAGATAACTTCTTTTTTGTTGGGATGGGAAATCATCAAATGACTTCTCCCGCTCTGGGCGGAGTGGAAGGGACAACTAGATAACCTTAAGTGACTTCTTCCGATATGATACACTTTATGTACATATTTATTTTATAATCTATGTAAATAGTACACTGTAGACTACCTCTCTCTGCTTTCCCATAGTATTCTATCCAAAGGTGGTCTGTAAAAGATCGCACTTAGCGATAAGACCACCCATTGTGTCACCCTTTGTAAAATCTTTATATTTATGTTCCGTGATTTATATGATGTACATTGTACATACATGATAAAGAGTATTCTATTGCAAATTAAAAAAAATATGGTAAATAATAATTAAGAGAGAAATTATGCAGTTATTTATGGTAGCAGTGTTCATAAGAGAACACTTTACACATTAAAATATTTATTTATATACATATTTCCATTCCTAAAGCCTACCTTACTCTCGTAGCTACCATCTTCATAATTATGAAAAAATGTTTCCAGAACATCCTAGAAACATTTTCATAACCAACTCATATTAACTTTTTTTTTTTTTTTTTTTATTAAAACATAAACCAGCGCTTGACCGCAATCCCGCCTGATGGTAAGCAGTGACGCAATCGTTGATGGTAAAGCGCACTAGTTTATTAAGAGCCTATTCACTCTAGCCTTGAAGACACTCAAATTGTAGTCCGACGGAAACACCGCCGCCGGCAGATTGTTCCAGTCCCTCGATGTACGCGGTATAAAGGACGAGGCGAAGCGCTTCGTCCGGATCGTAGAGGTGTCAACAACATAAGGGTGGAAACTCGCCGTACGACGGGTCGTCCGATGGTGGAACGGAGATGGGGGAATTAAATCGTGCAATTCCCTCGCACACTCCCCAGAATGTATCCTATAGAACACCGAAAGGCTGGCTACTCTACGCCTGTGCTCTAGGCTTTGGAGACCAACTCGAGTTAAATCAGGGTCACCAATCAGCCTCTTCGCACGCCTCTCCACTGAATCCAAAGTGGCCAGGTGACACTTAGCAGCACCAGCCCAAATGTGGCTGCAGTACTCCACACACGAACGGACCTGTGCTTTGTACAACATTAGAAGCTGCCCTGGTGTGAAGTACTGCCGGACCTTTGCGATTACACCAAGTTTTCTGGCAGCCACCTTGGCCTTGGACTCAATGAACCGCCCAAAGTTTAGGTTCGAAGAAATCTCAACACCCAAACTGTTTGAACCACAAATACAAATTATAGTGAGTCAATGTTAGTAATTACACAAGATATAATAATAAATTTAGGTTAAATAACTTAATAATACTGGATATAATTTGATATAATTGAATTAAATGACACACATTTTAAAAATAAATAAATATAATTTAAAAAAAAAAGTCAGAATAGGGTATTTGACTAAAAAAAAACTAATTAGTCCGTCATTCAGATTATAGAAAAATATTGGATACGTATATTTGTTTTATCAAATCAATAAAGAATGACAAATATAAAAGGCATCAAAGATCAGGAGTGGTGGATGGTGACGTCACTGGTCGCTAAAAAGTGTAGAGTCCAGTGACGTCACACGAGTTTTCAACGCACTGTGTCGTCTTCATTTTTTGTTTATATAAAAAAAGGAAAAAATACGTATCTAATATTTTTTGGAAATCTGACTGACGAACTAATTAGTTTTTTTTTAAATCAAATACCCTATTACGGTAAATTGAAATAGGATTGAAAAATTCTACAACATCTAGTGCCCACCTATAAAATCTAGTTTCTTTACGATATTTTTAACCGACTTCAAAAGGAGGAGGTTACTCAATTCGACCATATATATGCTTTATTTATGTTTGTTCGCGGATAACATCGTCGTTTATGAAACGATTTTGATAATTCTTTTTCTGTTGGAAAGAAGACATTCCCAAGGTGGTCCCATGATAAGGACTTCAGGGTTTGATTGTGGAAGAGCAGAGAAATCAAGGGTAACTTTAAAAAATCGTAGGGACAACCAGTGCGTTTGTAAGTTTTTTCATTAAGTACTTTAGCGTCAGCATCCAGTCTAACCGGATGCAGCTGAACAGTACTTTTCACAACTAAAAAGTGTAAAATAAAAACTAATTTTACAAAAAAACAACCGAGTTCCAAAAAACACTACAAAGTGAAAAATAACTAATTTCGGAAGTCGGTTTCACAAACTAATACACAAAAACCAAAGACACCGACTTCCGAAATTAGTTATTTTTCACTTTGTAGTGTTTTATGGAAGTCGGTTTTTTTTTTCTGCACCATTTTGAGAGCAGTGGTGATGTAATAATTGCCTTAAAGTAAACTGTATTCCTTGGGGACGAACCCACGTCCAACTCGTAAGAAATGACCGCTACCACGGGGCCTCCACTGCTTGTCACCTCAGTGGATCATAATGAAACATATATGTATGTAACACGATGAAAAGAATAGAGACGACTTTTGACCAGACGGGTGATATATCTGATGTGCAACTGCCCAACAGTTGATGTCAGCACGTTACATAATTTTAATTTTGCATGACGTCAGTATGCATAGTTCGCATATGGCGATGATGAGATGCCGCCACATCTTACAAAACTTTTATAATTAAACTTCATTATTTATCCAGTCTAACAAGAAGAAAACCTAATAATATTAAGTTCTTTATCATTCAAGAAATAAAAAAGTCACTTACCAATAATTGTACTCATTTTTTTTGTTACCAAAGATTAATAACATAGTGTCTGAAGGCCTATTTCTGTTCAATCTATACTTTGATACAGCTCGTAAAGTATAGTGAACGATGTTTTTATTTACTACCTGAATATTGTTCCTCGGACCAATTTATTGGTAGCTTAGTAGTTCATTTAAACTGTAGGTAGTCTAAGGACAGACGTCCTTACATTAGAAAGCTTGTTATTAAAAAAAATATGAGTTGTGGTAATTTGTTATTGATGGCACATATTTATTGCCCGTGTCCGTAAGGCGTGTTCACACTCTGTCCACTTTTAAAACTGTGTAAAAAAAACATTAAACATATCATTATATTTTATTTGCTCTTGTATGATGTTTATTAATTACATGTACCTATATATTTTACAAACTAGTATGATACACTTAACGTACATATTTATTGTATAATCAATGTAAATAGTACACTGTAGACTACCTACATTATTTCTCTCTCCTTCCCGTTAGTATTCATGCAAAGGTTGTCTGTAAAAGATCGCACTTAGCGATAAGTCCATTGTGTCACCCTTTGTAAAATCTTAATATTTATGTTCTGTAATCTATATGGTGTACGTACTAATAAAGAGTATTCTATTCTATTCTATTCTATATTCATTCATGGACGCTTTTTGTAGGTGGAGTTCATTTTTAGTTTCATTCTTTTTTTCAACCGAAGTTTTTTAACGTCATTTGCGCTAGTTGTATACCTGGTAGAAATCGTCACATAACAAAAACGCATAATTATTGCGCCCTCCATGCGACTTTCTAGATATAGCTTCCATGGTTTTTTAGAGTGGTGAAAACCATGAAAATTGAGGAAGTGAGGAACTTTATATCTAGGGTAAATTTCCTAATTCTGTATTCTGAATCCACACCTTCCCTGCTTCTCAGTCTCTTTATATTAAATACTAGAAAGATGCCGAGTATTATGTAAGGAAATTCGTATTTTAATCACACTAATAAATCGAGGCTGTCACCACAGGACCCATACAGGTCTTTCGCACATTTTGACGCCAGGACTATTTTGTAACAATCTGTGCGTTCGGTACTAGAAATACATCATTCTAAAATGCTAAAACAGTGAGAATAAAACTTTGATTACTCGGTGGTAGGCCATTACATCGGCCGCCGGTAGAAGTTACCACCCACCAGACTAAGTCTTGCCGCCAAGCGATTCGTCGTGTTCCGGCATGATGTCTGGTGAAGCCGTACGGAGGACGGGTCTGAGCAGTTGTGTTGCGATGTGTGCCGGGTAAGATTCGTCAAATATTGTTGTGTTGGGAGTTTGGTCGTGGAGGGTCTTCAGATCAATCTCTCTCTGGCGCAGCATCGTTGGGTCGTGTTGTTGGGTTTAACATTGCATCACCTCGCTCAATTGCCGTCTTCCTTACTATTCGCTCAGTTTTTCCGAGTGAATAGGTTTTTAATAAACTAGCGCGCTTTACCATCAACGATTGCATCACTGCTTACCATCAGGTGGGATTGCAGTCAAGCACTAGTTTATAATAATTAAAAAAAAAAAATATTTCGACAATGTTGTACTGCGTATTTCGCACTGGTGTTAAATGCTGTCCCCGTTTTGGTTTTATGATTCTCGAAGTGTTTCGACTACTTTCGAGTCTAAATACTTCGAAAATCACTCATAAGTAGAATTAACAATCATAAACCACCTACGCTAAAGCTTCCATGATATGTTCTAAAAGTATCAGCTAAAAGTGTATGCAAACCTCTCAAGGATACATTTTTATGCAATCAGTTACTCAAAAGAAATAAGTAACTCTTAATCTGTATTTAGAAGGTCTACCTTATATCTCACCGCATTAACTAAAACTGATTTTTTATTAATGTTTGAACACCTAACCTTATTAAATTACAATTGTAAAATTATCGACAAAAACTAAGGGTTATAAAATCAACCTTAATAAAACAAATCTTGGCATTCAATTTAAAAGTGGCACTTAGTTGCACACCCATAGAAACGATCAGAAAGCGTTTCTACCAACATTTATACCATAACCATTAAAACAGACTCTGCTGTGTACCGAGTGTTTATCAGTTTATAAATAATCGTTATCATCCTAAAACAATATTTTGTATAATCCACATATTGTATACCAAATTAGTGAGGGTATTCCGACACTAATTTAAAATTGTAAGCCTTATTATGAGGGTAGCGGGGTGGACGTTTAGGCAATTTGTTTTGTCCGCAGCGAGAGGTGAATGTATGTTTAACACATTGTATTATAACGCTACCTACACGTTTTGAAAATGTGTTATTAGATTTGAATTTGAGTTTTAGGTGTTTTGTTTTATTTATGCTGCTACGGCAAGTGTATAAAGTTGCCTAAGATAGACCAGAAAAACATGCAAAGAACGCAAACCGAAGAAAGTATTTTCTATACAATAAATTATTTTTACACATCGATCACTCATAAACTAGATTTACAATCAGAGTTAAAAAAAATGGTTGAACTGAACAAGCGCACAACGCAGCACTTGGGAGCTTCTTTCATTTTGTACTTACTTTATAATTCTGACTTTAATGCATGAGTGTAAGGTTGAATTTGGTTTGATGTCAGACTCGGTCTTAAAAAATAATGGCTTTTTGTACTGCTTTGTGATAAGAACTTTATACACTGCACTTAAGGCTGATTTTAAATTAATGTATATTTATTTTCACTACTTTAGACTGCTTAATATTTGTCGCCATTTTTGATAACAGTTTTGTTCGAGACTGTGTACCTAGTGTATAAGTAATCAATGTTATTATAAGATAATTATTGTTATATGTACTTTTTAAGTATATCTTGGACACCAATGACTGATTATAAGGTGAAGAAAAACATCTTGAGGAAACCTGAACTTTAAGTCTGAAATCGCCTACACGCATTGAGCAAGCGTGGTGATTATGCTCAATCCTTCTCTGTATGAGAGGAGACCTGTGCCCAGCAGTGGGACGATAAAAAGATTGATGATTAAATTATTTTTGGTCAAGGACCACCAACGACCTGTTGAAGGTCACGGAAACCGCAGGACCAGTCGTCGTGGAGATCCTTGGGGGAAGCCTATGCACGCCCAGCAGTGGACGTCTTTCGGCTGAAATGATGATGAAATTATTATATATATATTTTTTAATAATTATAAACTAGTGCTTGACTACAATCCCGCCTGATGGTAAGAAATGATGCAATCGTAGATGGTAAAGTGCACTAGTTTATTAAGCCTATTCACTTAAAAAAACTTAGGAATAGGAAGGATGACGGCAGTTGAGCGAGGTGATGCAATGTTCCACGTAGTGTTCCCCGGGCAACGCCGTGTCTGACCACCGTAACCAAGTGGCAGACCGGTGGCTAACGAGCGCTGTGACCTACGCGATCCTACTTTCTTTACTCTGAGGGCGATTGCGTAATTGTGGATATTTTAATTGTGGTTTCTGTTCTTACTGTGGGTTTTATTTTTATTGCGGTTTTTGGTTGACGCTATGCCGAAGCCGAAATCATTGCGGAATGCCTCCGGGCGTTTCGTCTCAAAAGGCCCTTCTCAGGGCCAACCAACCGGCCCTTCTCAGGGCCAACCAAAAGGCCCTTCTCAGGGCCAACCCGACGACTTGTCGGCGTCGGAAGTCAGTCGCGCACCGTCAGCGGCGGGCTCTTGCGGGGAGGACGAGTACTCCGACTCGGACATGGGGTCCGTTGTCGGGGACTCGTCGTCCGTGTGTGGAGTGGCTGCGGACCGCAGCTTGAAGAGGGCCTACCTGAGGCCCGGGTCTGAGTGTTCTTCGGACTCGGCCAAGGGTAAGCCCAAACAGAAGAAGCCGAGGGCGAAGACTTCTTCGCTCTCGACTTCTTCTCAGGCTGGCACCCATGATGTGGGTCTAGCGGACGCCCAGCGTCAGCTTGACTTGGCCAGACGGGCCGACCTCGAGCTGGAGCTGGAGGAGAAGGTTGCCGCGAAAGAGAGGCAGGCGCGTGCAGCCAAGTCAAGGGCCGGATATGGTTCAGCCCTCGTCAGTTTCGAGGGATTATCCGTGGCGGAGCTGGCCCGACTGGCAGAGGAGGACAAGGAGGAGATCGTTGAGGTCGCCTCCAAGTCCTCCAACCTGAAGGGCACGATTCAAAAGGCCCTGAAATGCCGAGCAACTAGCCTGCTCGGCATTGTGTCTGAACTGACGCAGCGTACTGCGTCAGAAGAGACGCGGCAGCTGCAGGCGAGGGTGGATCGCCTGCAAGCAGAAGTCAGCCAGCTTCACAAGAAGCTGGCTGAAGCTACGGCCCCGCCCCCGTCAGCAGCGGCCCCGTCGGCAGTGGTTCCCGCCCCCTCCTCCTCCAATCTCGAGGAACTGTTCCGCAAGGTTGTCATGGAGGAGAGGGCGTTCATCCGTGCCTGTTTTGCAGGCATAGAAGACCGCCTCTTGCCCGAACCGCGTCTCCGTCCACCACTAGCGGCGGACAAGACGCCGACAGTGGCTCCCCCTGTCCCAAAGCCCTCAAAGGGCAAGGGCAAGGGGAAGAAGACGCCGGGGGCTCTGCCTCCCCCCGGTACGAGTGCGGGTACCGAACCGGGGCCGGTTGCCATCGCGACACCTGCCCCCCAGGTTCAGGAGGGAGACGCCCTCCTCCCCTCCACCACCCCGTCCAACCAGCCGTGGTCAGAGGTGGTGAAGAGGGGCAGGAGGAAGAAGGCGACCCAAGCCCCGGCAACCCCAGCGGCTGCACCAGCGGCTGCCTCGGCAGCTAAAAAGTCTCCGAGGCTGGTTGCCCCCAAATCCGCGGCGGTCACGGTGACTATCGTGCCCGAGGCCGCGGAGAGGGGGGTAACCTACGAGTCCGTCCTGAGACGGGCTCGAGCCGTCGCAGACCCCGCCGAGTTGGGGCTCGGTAACTGCCGACGTACCCAAACCGGAGCTCGACTCTTCGAGTTTCCGGGGAAGGACGGCGGCAGGAACGCTGACTTATTCGCCGGCAAGTTGAGGGAGGCACTTGCCGACGTGGCGAAGGTCGCCAGGCCGACCAAAACCACAGCCATTGAGGTGACCGGTCTAGATGACTCGGTCACCAAGGAGGAAGTGGTGGAGGCGGTCGCGAAAGCCGGTGGCTGCGAACCCGCAGCGGTGCAGGCTCGGGATATCAGGCCCGGCCGCGGTGGACTGGGCACTATCCGGCTGATGTGCCCAGTCGCCGCAATGTTGGCCGTCCAGGCTAAATGCCAGGGACGGCTTCTGGTAGGCTTCAGCCGGGCTGTGATCCGGGTGCTTGAGGCAGCGCCAATGCGCTGCTTCAAGTGCTTCGGCATCGGCCACACCCGAGCCATGTGTCCATCCACCGTGGATAGGGCGGACACATGCTTCCGCTGCGGGAAACAGGGCCATATGGCGGCCACGTGTGAGGCCGCCAAGTCGCACTGCGCCGCGTGTGCCTCTAGTGGCCGCCCCGCGGACCACGTGATGGGGGGGAGGTCATGCCGACCCCCGTCTAAGAAGGGCAAGCCGCAGGCGGTTATAAGCCGTCCTGCCGCTGCTGCCACTACCCCCGCTGATATCCCATCAGCGGCGGTGGCCGAGGGTGATGCGATGGTCGAATAATGGGTACCGACCGTCGCATCTTGCAGGCAAACATCAACCACTGCCGGGCTGCCCAGGACTTACTGGTGCAGTCAATGGCCGAGTGGTTGGTGGATGTGGCAGTGGTGGCCGAGCCGTACTATACTCCCAGCAATTGGCTGGGAGATAGTGACGGCTTGGTGGCAATCGCGGTGCGGTCCTCCACGGACTCCCCTCCCCTCTCGCTCTTAGAGAGGGGACCGGGATACGTGGCCGCCGCGTGGGGAGCGATGGCCCTTGTCGGGGTCTATTTCTCCCCAAACCGCCCACTTCAGGACTTCGAGGACTTCCTCGGAGTCTTGACGGCGGTCATAGGTAGGGCGACAACGCGTCAGGTCTCCGTTTTGGGAGATCTGAATGCCAAATCGGTGGTCTGGGGAAACCCGGCCACCGACAATCGCGGACGGGCGGTCGAATTGTGGGCGGCCACGTCTGGTCTCTCCCTCTTGAACAGGGGGAGCGTCCAGACGTGCGTGCGGCGGCAGGGCGGGTCCATAG
This sequence comes from Sesamia inferens, assembly GCA_037179545.1. Classification (NCBI taxonomy): domain Eukaryota; kingdom Metazoa; phylum Arthropoda; class Insecta; order Lepidoptera; family Noctuidae; genus Sesamia; species Sesamia inferens. The sequence continues at coordinate 3,781,774 of CM073935.1, read as the reverse complement.
TGGACCTCACCTTCGCCACACCGGCACTGGCCGCCCGCATTCGTAACTGGAGGGTGGAACTGGGGGAGACGATCTCGGATCACCGCTACGTGCGATTCGAGATCTCCCCCCAGAATCCACCGGGGCGCCGCAGCACCCCCTCATCGTCGGGCCGATCCCCGTTTCCAAGGTGGGCTCTGACCCACCTGGACCGGGAGGCGGCACGGGAGGCCGCTTTCGTCCAGGACTGGCTTTGGCCAGGTCCCGGCGTGGACGTCCTGGACGTGGACGCGGCGGCGGCCCGACTGAGGGGGTCATTGACCGAGGTATGTAACGCCAGTATGCCTCGGTCGAGACGTCCGCCTCCCCGACGCGCCGTTTATTGGTGGTCGGAGGAGCTGGCAGAGCTGCGGGCCTCCTGCGTGGCAGCACGACGGGCCTACACCCGATCGCGTCGGCGGCGCCGACGTGACCAGGCCGACGAGGACCGCCTCTACGCGAGGTACGTAGAGGCAAAGGCGGCCTTCAAGTCGGCCATCGGCGCCGCTAAGGACGCGGCGAGGGCTGAGCTGTTGGAGGGTCTCGACAACGACCCATTCGGGAGGCCATATAAGGCGGCGCGGAACAAACTGCGCCGCATTGGTCCCCCGGTTGCCGAGACCCTCGAACCAGCTCTCCTGGATGGGGTGGTGCGGTCCCTGTTTCCGTGCAGGGACCCGAACTTCACCCCTCCAGTGATGAACCCCCCACGGGGAGTGGGTCAATCGGAGGAGGAAGCTCCTCCTCCTCCGGTTTCAGAGGAAGAATTTGGCGCGGCGACTCTTCGTCTCCGCGCCAAAAAGACGGCTCCCGGCCCGGACGGTGTTCCCGCTCGGGTGGTGGCCATCGCGGCCACCGAGATGGAAGGAAGGTTTCGGGACCTCTTCAACGCATGCTTCGCGTCGGGGAGGTTCCCGAAACCTTGGCGGGAAGGCCAATTATGCCTCCTCCGGAAGGAGGGACGGCCGGCGGACTCCCCATCGGCATACCGGCCTATCGTCTTGCTCGATGAGGCCGGCAAGATGTTCGAGGGGATCATCGCTGGCCGTCTCAAGCGGCATCTGCGGAGCGTGGGACCGGACCTGTCGGACGCCCAGTTCGGATTTCGAGCTGGTCGTTCGACAGTGGACGCTCTGGCCCGTCTCAAGGGCCAGGTGACAGAGGCGGTGGGAGTGGGGGATGGAGTGTTGGCTGTGTCATTCGACATTGCCAACGCCTTCAATTCCATCCCCCACTCCACCATCCTGGAAGCGCTCCGGTTCCACGGAGTGCCCCTGTACTTACGGGGCCTCCTGGCCAGCTACTTGGAGGACCGTGCTGTCCTCCTCGAAGACGGAGCTGGCCAGCTGCGGCGATACGCTGTCGGAACCGGCGTTCCACAGGGGTCCGTTCTAGGACCTCTACTGTGGAACGTCGGGTATGACTGGCTCCTGCGGGGAACCCTCCTTCGAGGTACGAGTGTCATCTGCTATGCGGATGACACTCTCCTCACTTCCCGCGGGAGCACCTTCCGGGAGGCGGCCAGTTTGGCGTCGGCGGGCGGATCCTTAGTGGCGGGAAGGATCCGCCGCCTGGGCTTGAGGGTGGCGCTGCACAAAACGGAGGCCGTGTTCTTTCACGGCCCCCGGCAGCGCCGCCCAACTGACGCCCACATTTTTGTGGAGGGCGTCAGGATTGGGGTCGAGGCCCAGATGAAGTATCTGGGCCTCATGTTGGACAGCAGGCTGCGCTTCGGCCCGCATTTCAGCGGGCTGTCGACGCGCCTGCTGAAAGCCGCGGGCGCCCTCTCATGGCTCATGCCGAACATGGGAGGGCCCAGCACGCGGTGCCGGCGCTTATACGCCGGCATACTGCGGAGCATGGCCCTTTATGGGGCCCCCATTTGGGCGGACTCCCTCCATAGGAGGGAAAACGTCACCGCTCTTCGGGCGCCCCAAAGGGCCATCGCCCAGCGGGCAGCGCGGGCCTACCGATCGGTAGGCTTCGCTTCGGCATGCGCTCTGGCGAGCACCCCGCCTTGGGAGCTCGAGGCCTGGGTGCTCGCCAGAGTGTACGAGTGGACGGCGGGGCGCAGGGCGCTGGGCGAGCGTCCGGCCCCAGAAGTGAGGGAAGCCGTCCGCCGCGAGGCGAGGGACGCCATCATCCAGCATTGGACGCAGGACCTCGCCTCCGCGGTGTTCGGCCGCCGTACCCTCGATGCCATCGGGCCGGTCCTGAAGGACTGGCTCAACAGGCGTCACGGGTTCCTCTCGTTCCGTCTGGTGCAGGTACTCTCCGGTCACGGCTGCTTCGGCAGGTACCTGCACCGGATAGGACGAGAGGAGACGCCGTCGTGCCATGGTTGCGGCGCGGCGGAGGACACGGCGGAACACACCCTCGCGGTGTGCCCGTCGTGGGCCGTGCCGCGCCGCGATCTTGTCGCGGCGGTAGGAGGGGACCTCTCGCTGCCCGCCGTCGTCAGAGCGATGGTGGGGAGCGAGGGGGCCTGGGCGGCGGTGGCCTCCTTCTGCGAGGTCGTGATGTCGCAGAAGGAGGCCGCGGAGCGGGAGCGAGAGGAGGATCCCCTCGCTCCAGCGCTCCGTAGGCGGCGTAGGGGTAGGAGAAGGCGGGACTTTGCCCGCTTTCTCCCTCCCTGAGGTGAACGGCGGGCGTGAGGCACGGGGGTGCCCGCGCCCGCCTTGCACCGCTCACCACGCGGGAGCTACGGCCCCTCTTTAAGAGGGGCAAATGAGGGCCCGCCTCACTAGGCGGGGTTCGCTGGCGGGGGAGAGGTAGCTGAGGCTCCGCTAGTTTCCCACTCCCCCGCCACTATGGCGATGCCGGAGTAGCGCTGGGGTTTTTAGTGGGTATACCGGGAGGCTCTCTCCCGGGGAGTCCCACATACCCCTCCCGTCCCCCGACGGGTGGGGATGCGTAACTGACATTTTCCCCAGCGAAAAAAAAAAAAAAAAAAAAAAAAAAAAAAAAAAAAAAGGTGATGCAATGTTAAACCCAAGACCAACACGACCAACGATGCTGCGCCAGAGGGAGATTGATCTGGAGACTCTCCACGACCAAACTCCCGACACAACAACATTTGGCGCATCGTACCCGGCACATATCGCAACACAACTGCTCAGACCCGTCCTCCATACGGATTCACCAGACATCATGCCGGAACACGACGAATCGCTTGGCGGCAAGACCTTGTCTGGTGGGTGGTAACTTCTGCCGGCGGCCGATGTTATGACCTACCACCGAGAAATATTTTTAATTGAACAGACGGCAGTGTTACTTAAAAGTGGTAATGGCATTTTATTTACTTTATAACTAGAGTTAACACAAAACACTTTTTATTCCGATATTTCGAAGAGTTGGAAACCTATGCGCGTAGCTAGTAAATAAATCAAAGACAAAAGTGAATTATTTGAAACAAATGTTTTGAATTTGACCCAAAAACAATCGCTAGCAAACCGTTACTGAAACCCAAAGAGCTTCATCACGCAATTAAATACTCTTGCAGCGCACTTAGTTGGTACCGCAAGGCGCTGAATTCTCTCAAAAATAAACTTAATACAAAGCTCAGAGTGATTATCTTAAGAACCTCTCAGTTGCAGGCTTTGTAAAGAAACTCGTAATATAAGTGAAATCTGCTAATGGTACCAGCCCCTTTACGAGTTTGCCCACAAAACATGGCCTTATAAGTTTTGTTGTACTGTCAACAGGAAAATGTTATGGATATGTTGATGAAATCTGGCATATAGGTAGTTGATAACCAGGAATAACACAGGTTTTTTTTTTTTACAAATTATAAATTAGTGCTTGACCGCAATTCCGCCTGGTGGGAAGCAGTAACGCAATCGTTGATGGTAAAGCGCATTCGTTTATTAAGCCTCTTCACTCTAGCCTTGAAGGACACACAAATTGTAATCCGACGGAAACACCGCCGCTGGCAAATTGTTCCAGTCCCCCGATGCACACGGTGTACAAGAAGAGGCGAAACGTTTAGTCCGGACCGCAATGGTGTTAACAACATAATGGTGGAAACTCGCCGTACAACGGGTCGTCCGATTGTGGAACGGAGATGGAGGAATTAAATCATGCAATTCCCTCGCACACTCACTAAAATGTATCCTATAGAACACCGAAAGGTTGGCTACTCTACGCCTGTACCTGTAATATATATGGTGTACTGTACATAGCAAAGTGTATTCTGTTCTATTCTATTGTTCCTTTAGAAATCCTGTAAAACACTTAGTGTTTTATAAGCCCTATTATATTATTTTACTCTTTTTCTTCGTCCTCTGTCTCTCATTATCCAGTTACGCAGTGTCGGCCTTTTCAAACATGCGACGTCATTTAATTCTCTCTTGAACGTCTTGTTCGCGGAGACCTAACACCTTCATCTATTAGTTTACTAAAGAATATAATTGATAACTTTCCAAATAATTTTCGTCATAATTTCCTGAGGAATAAATAAAAGCAGAGACGAAGTCGTTGATGGTAAAGCGCGCTAGTTTATCAAGCTTATTGATTTAAAAAAAAACTGAGTGAATAGTAAGAAAGACGACAGTTGAGCGAGGTGATGCAGTATTAGACCCAACAACATGACCAACGATGCTGCACCAGAGGGAGATTGATCTGGACAATTCACGACCAACCGCCCGACACAACATTTGGCGTATCGTACCCGGCACATATCGCAACACAACTGCTCAGACCCGTCCTCCGTGCGGCTTCACCAGACAACATGCCGAACACGACGAATCGCTTGGCGGCAAGACTTTGTCAGGTGGGTGATGACTTCTGCCGGCAGCCGATGTCAAGGCCTACCACCGTTTCAATTTTATTATACACCATATAATAATCTACATTACAAACAAACAAACTCTTCAGCTTTATATATTAATATAAAGCTGAAGAGTTTGTTTGTTTGTTTGAACGCGCTAATATCAGGAACTACTGGTCCGATTTGAAAAATTATTTTTGCGTTGGATAGCCCATTAATCCAGGAAGGCTTTAGGCTATATAACATCAAGCTGCGATCAATAGGAGCGGAGCATAACTAACTCCACGCGAACGAAGTCGCTGGCGGCCGCTAGTCAGATATAAATGTTTAAATTTTATTTTACTACACCATATAAACATCAGATATAAATGTTTAAATTTTATTATACAACACATAAATATCAGATATAAATGTTTAAATTTTATTATACAACACATAAATATCAGATATAAATGTTTAAATTTGATAAATTACAGATATAATGGTGATTATGTTATTATTTTCATTTATGATGTTGACGGTACACTGGATTCGCACGTGATTTAAACGATTTATCATCGAAGAATGGGGTACCACAAGGTTTGGCGCTTGGTAGCGCACTGACTGGGCCTTTTCCGTAAGTATAAAATATAAATTATAGGTCGTGGCTGTGAGTTTGATTCCCATTTGTTTTCTTTGCCGTCAGTAATATTTATTTCATTTTTTAGGAAATAAAACAGTTACACGTTAAAATTATAGTACTTCCGATATTAAAATTACTATATAAATATACTTCATCCGGATCATAAGTAGTTCTGGTCAAGGCTGATGAATTGGAATTGCTGCTTAAGGAATTGAAGATCGTTTAGAACGTTGTCTACGTTATCACCTGCATGTACATTACATATGCAAATACATTATATTTTGAATTTAGAAGTTATATTATGGGATGGATAGCCAAACTGAAAATAACTGAATCTTTATAAAGTAATTTTAAATAGTACATAACATAACTATTACAAAAAATAACAAGCTTACCGATATATTGTTCGCTCTCCTCTGTAATCCAGAAATCTGAAAAGAAAATAATCTTTTGATTATGTAAATACAAAATTGAATTACAATTCTAGAGCGGCTGAAAATCTCATACGGTGCAAAAAAAACAATAACCTCATTAGCTATAAGGTAAAGTCGTTTAGGGTTGAGAAACTGGTGTTTGCCTTGGGTTTCGAGTGCTCATCAAATTTATTTATTAACTGCGTACAACATTGTAAGTTGCTTGCATGATGCAGGATTTTGTATGACGTCAGTGTAATGTGTGATGTAGGCGAAAGGCAAGGCCTATACATTGGATTAGTAGCCAATGATGATAATGATAATTGATGAGTTTCAATTCATATAATAATACTTGATTACTCAATAACTATAGTTGATTGAAAAGGTGTGATTTACTATCTTTACACTACTTAAAGGTACCCTTTAGAATTTTGTTGTAGAATAATGAAATTAACCCCAATCGGTGTTCCTATTAAGAATTTGTTTCATCAATTGTTATTGTGCTGCTTTTATAACGTATAATAAAAATTAAACTCTTATTTGATACATGGGTACTTTTTATTCTAAAACAAAAAACCGGCCAAGTGCGAGTCGGTCTCATGCACAAAGGGTTCCGTACCATTGATTTATGAAATTAAAGGATTTAAGTTATTTGTATGAAAGATTACGCGGTAATATGCGGATTACGATTTACGAGGTATTAAAAAACTACTTACTAGATCTCGTACAACACAATTTTCGTTGGTATTTTTTATAGTAATGTACATCACATGTTTTTTTTTTTATATTTTTCATTTTATTATTTTAGAAGTTAGAGGGGGGGGGGGGACTAACTTTTCCACTTTTGAAGCGTCTATCACGCAAACTATTCGGATTAGAAAAAAAATATTTTAGAAACCTCGATATCATTTTTGAAGACCTATCCATAGATACCCCACACGTATGTGTTAGATGAAAAAAAAATTGAGTTTCAGTTTTAAGTATGGGGAGCCCCCAATATTTATTATATTTTTTTTTTTATTCTTGCATCAAAATCTTAATGCGGTTCACAGAATACATCCACCTACCAAATTTCAACAGTATAGCTCTTATAGTTTCGGAAAAAAATGGCTGTGACATACGGACGGACAGACAGACATGACGAATCTATAAGGGTTCCGTTTTTTGCTATTTGACTACGGAACCCTTAAAAAAAACAAAAAAAAAGAGAAGAGGGAAAAATGTATCTGCATCGCATTGCAATTCAACTTATACTTAAACGTTACATCGAATAAGGTTAGAAAGAGTGTTACATTCGGAAATAATATTATATTTATTGCCTAATTGAGAATTGAATTAGAATTTAGGGTCAGGTTAGGAATTAATCAAAAATACATAAATTATTCTAATCAGTGTTTTCAATTATTGTGGTATAGTTATCTCCACATTGTATGGTAGTTGCTGAAAATCAGCGCTGTTGACAATAGGTTCGTCTGAAGTCACAGCATTTTGCTGAGCAACGACCTTCTCTTGCACAGATGCGACGCACAGTTTAACTGTTATTTGCATTTATCTTTTTGTATTTTTATGTTGTTGTTTGGTTTGTTGTCATCAGCAAGTGTCACGGGCGCATTATGGATGACAGTCGGATCGAATTGTCAAATAATGTTTGCTGTCTAACGTCTATGGCAGGAGTTTGGCGGAAAAGTCAAGCTGAGTGTCACGCTGATTTTTCATTGGACTTTTAAAATTATTTATAGTGTTGTTTACTAAATAAAAGCGCGTGATTTATATAGTAAAAAGTGCATTCAGTGAATAATTTATAAAAAACATTGAAATATTGTAGCATAGTGGACACATCATGACTTTACCCCAAACCCCTCCTAGTCGGCCTCACGCGGGAAACGAAAGGAGATAGGTTAGTTTAAATTAAGCTAGGATAAGTTAGGATTCCGTGTGCAGTTTCTGGCCTGCCATCGGACGCGTCCCCAGGTGACGGATAGGGGAACGGCCCCCAGATATGGGGGTTACCGGTTTATCGGCGCGAACCAAAGCCAGACGCGAGGACCGCTTCTACGGTCACACGTGCGACGGGTCGGCCGCCACCCCAGGTGACTGACGTAACCCGAACCCCACGTCACCGTCAGACAACCCGGTCTCCTCACTGAGAGGAGCTGGGGGCCCGTTTGCATTCGTGCAAATGGTCTATGGTCTATGGCCCTGGCTTTGGCAACAAATCAACTTTGTTAATATTATAGTTTCGCAGTTTTGCATGTTGTAGTATGAGACTTTTATTGATATTATTATTATTTTCTTTTTCCTGCATTTTGTTTGTTATTATTATTTTATAGTATTTAATTGTAATGTGCGTTTTGTGTAGGCGGCATAAAAAAATAATTCTTTCTTTCTGTATGAGTGAAAATAAAATATATTTAAAAGTGTAGATAGAAGCTAAAGTACTAGCAAAGATTAAAATTCTCTTTCTATCTCAAAAGAAATACATTCAAAGTTCTCGCTTTTTTTACTCGACAGCTTTAGATTTACTACCGAAAGCAATTCTTCTACATGTGTAATAATTTATACAATTTCCTTAGAAGGAAATCAGTGGCATGCCCTCAAGGAAATAAAACGGCGAGTTTATTCCCTTGGGTATAAAGAAAAAGATACATGCATGATATATGCTAGAAACTTCGGACAGATATGACAAGTCTTTGATATGTAGTTCGTTCTTTGATATTTTATTTTGTACCATTCTTAGGAGATGGGATGTGGTTCAGATGTATAGGTGAAAAGAGCTTATAGTTTCAAGAAAAAGTGGTGTTATAAAGAGAAATTCCCTTAATTTTTAGAACGTTTGCGTTTATTAAAATTAAAGTAAATTATTTATTTTTTATTATGTCATAAGTTTACAGTATCCTACATATAAACTAAAACTAAGCCACATAAACACAAAGCCGAAGGATCAAGGGCTTTTTAACTTCACAATTAAGGCATTAATAAACCAGCAGTTTAATATATTTCTGAATAATATCTTTTTAACTAATTTTTACCTAATAATGCGTAGTTTTTAGGTCTCTCGGGTACTGCAGAACCTTTATGTACTCTAGTAAATTTATCAATATCAGTCTCAATATGACAAAACCTTTATGTACTCTAGTAAATTTATCAATATCAGTCTCAATATGACAAAACCTTTATGTACTCTAGTAAATTTATCAATATCAGTCTCAATATGACAAAACCTTTATGTACTCTAGTAAATTTATCAACATCAGTCTCAATATGACAAAACCTTTATGTACTCTAGTAAATTTATCAATATCAGTCTCAATATGACAAAACCTTTATGTACTCTAGTAAATTTATCAATATCAGTCTCAATATGACAAAACCTTTATGTACTCTAGTAAATTTATCAATATCAGTCTCAATATGACAAAACCTTTATGTACTCTAGTAAATTTATCAATATCAGTCTCAATATGACAAAACCTTTATGTACTCTAGTAAATTTATCAATATCAGTCTCAATATGACAAAACCTTTATGTACTCTAGTAAATTCATCAATATTAGTCTCAATATGTCACATCTTTAATCATGACAGGTCATTTGATGATTCCCCATCAAAAAGGAGGAATATTCAGACGCTATATTATAGTTTTAGTTAGTTGACTTTATTATATTTTAGTTCTAATAATTTGCTGTTTAATTAGTATTAGAAGTATGTAAATATCATCTTTAGTTATCATAAAAACAGTTTCACTTCATTAACATTACATATTCCTAAAGAGACCTTTCAAAAAGAGTTGTTGTCTCTTAAAAATATGTTTTAAAAGCCACCACAATTATAAATTTAATCTAATCTCATAGCCTGAACGGCAAAACTACTATTTCAGGAATCTAGACTTAAATTATAAATTCTATGCACCCTGAAGAGTACATTCCAGATTTTTCGAGTTCGTGTAGGTATGTGTACAGCTCAAATTTTCTCCTACAAAGTGAATGGAATTCTTTATGAGCCAACACAATTTCACAACTGACCTATAGTAGGCACAGAATAACGCAGTTAGCAAATTTGAGTTTGTCATTTTGTTTTTAGGGGGTTAGTCGTCTGTGACTTCTACAGGAATTTTTAATATTCCTTGCTGAATGCTTTATTATGATTATTAAGAAAAATAAAAACATTGCCCAACACTGGGAATTACTGCTATGTCGTAGGTGCGTTCACAAACATTTAAACCCACATTCACAAACAGTTAGACCGAAGCAAGTACCTATAGGCCATACGAACATTTATTCCGTGCGGGGATAAAACCCGCGACAGCGCAGCAGTCGATCGGTCAGCCACTGCGCCAATCGAAAAATATTGCTTCGAATATCTAGATAAAATCATTTTGCGACACATTCGTCACAAGTGTAACGAAATGTGAGTTTATGGAAAAATAACTTCAAATTCCTACATAATAAAGTTCAGTTCACAATCAAATTTTGTAACCTTTTCTTATCACTGAAGTCAAAATAATTACTTTTAAAATAAACATTTCTATTTGTTTAATTTTTACATAGGTAACTATCGCTCAATTTCTTTTGCCAAAATTGTTTCTAAAAATTAACTGAAAATATCATACGAATAAAGAGGTATTGTGGATGTGTTAATTTAGATATAGAGATTAGATTTTGATTAAAACCCATATTAATAAACAAATCAAAAGCCACAATCCATACTAATATTATAAATGTGAAAGTGTGTTTGTTTGTTTGTTTGTCCTTCCTTCACGCCGTAGCTAAGCAATCAATCGATCTGATTTTTGGCATACAGTTAGTTGAAAAGATGGAGAGTAACATAGGCTACTTTTGGTCCTAAAAAAACATCAAGTTCCCAAGGGAGATTACTGGAATATTTGTATGTGTACACCAAATATCCTAATATTATAAATCGGAAAGTGAGTTTGTTTGTTTTTTTGTTTTTTCCGCTTTCACGCCGTAACTACTAAACCGATTATTTTGAAATTTTGCAGACGTAAAGTTAGAAGTCCGGATTAAATGATAGGGTACTTTTTTATCCCGGAAAAAAATTATATTCACGAGGGAAATCTAAAAGCGCGATATAATCGATCTCCACGCGAGCGAAGCCGCGGGCGGAAAGCTAGTATAAAATAAAAATGTTACCTGTTCACTACAGAAATATTATACCGATACGAGACCATTTATTTTGTTGACGATTATTACTGACTATTATATGTATTCGTACTTTATTAAATACGAAAAGTTATGTTGTAAAAATAAAGCTAAAACTTCAACATAGAGTCACCAACACAGGGTCGGTCACTTCCTTAATCCAGTATTATAATTAAAAACTGAATAATTTCCAGCAAGTTTGCTTGCAATTAAGGCGCAACGAAACAGCCGCATAAATACTAAATGGGGTTTACATTCGTCGCCAGCACAAACGGGAATATGCGTTTAATTAGAATAGAAACACAGCACTGAATTATTTAAGCGGTTCATGGGATTGTGCTGCTCATGTTTGTCGTATATACTGATCTGACGAAAGAAAAATACGAAATTTGCATTTTAGTTAGTAAAAACCACTTATTGAAAACGTAAACCAATTTAATTTATTAAAATTAAACATGCACAATAGACGTCCTCTACACGCAAAATGTTGAAGAATAATGACTGAACGGCCGACGCGTAGCGTATCAGTTGTTTGCTACGATATTGTAGCAGCCGTAGCAGATTGGCTACGCCGTAGCAGCAAACTGCTTGGTTTAGTCTGTGTTCAGAAAGCTAATTTCCGCATCTACTTGGAAACGTCTTAAATAGTTTAGTCTTATAGTAAGTACTATAACCATTGTTATACCAGAGTTGACGGGATTCTAAAGGGATTTATTTTCAAACCAGTTACCTTCTTACGAGTAATATTAAATTAAATTTAAATTTATATCATAATAATATTACTCGTAAGTTTCATGATCACTGCTCTCAAAACGGTAAAAGAAAATATCGTAAGGAAACCCACACGCCATAGAACTAAAAATTAAAAAAACAGAAGAACAGAGAGTATCCCAGCTATAGATACAATATAGGCTGACTAGCGGCCGCCAGCGACTTCATTCGCCTGGTTTAGTTATGCTCCGCTCCTATTGGTTGCAGCGTGATGTTATCCTAAACCCTTCCTGGATTAATGGACTATCCAACGCAAAAAGAATTTCACAAATCGGACCAGTAGTTCCTGAGATTAGCGCGTTCAAACAAACAAAGAAACTCATCAGCTTTATATATTATTATAGATTTTGTTTAGTATACATATGAAAATGGGAAGGGAAAACAAAAGAGAAATAATAAAATGCCCCCATAAACAACAATCAAATAAAATTACTTGGAGGTATTCAGCGGACTGTGATTTTCCCCGGGGTGTATTTAGGACGAAGTGACAAAGAGCCATTTGTTAACATGTACCCAATCATATTTTCCAAGTCTCGCCCAATATCCTATTTAATTCAGAACAAAATGGCGTACTTCCATGTTTTATAGCAATAAATAGAAAGTCATCCATCTATTCTGAATAACTCTTTAATATTCCCACTATTGGGACAGAAGCCTTCTCCCTTCGAGAAGGAGTGAACTTGTCAACAATGAAGGTAAGTTTATAGTAGATTAGGAACAGAGATCACTCTTAGGTCACAGTGGAGGTTTGCTTGGTCTGTGGAGCATTACCATGTGCTCATGGCAGCGATCCCCGCGGCCGGCACTAGTTCAAGCCATGGTCCGGAGCGAGATTGTACTGCAGATCTTCACTTCCTCCGCTGAGGAGGAGTGTGTGAGAGAGATTCAATCTCTGCGCCCTCACGCCCCTAGTCACCGTAGGTGACGCCCTGGTCGTCAAGAGATGGCATCCAACTCCCGGTCACCGACGATTTATTATGTGCGCACCTCAAAACGACGTCAGCACATCGTGACAGGGTCCATAAAGACCGTTGCCAGCCATGCGGGTTATATATGCGGGGTAAAGCGTGCTAGGTAATTAAGAACCTATTCACCCTAACTTTGAAGACAAAATTGTAATCGAGGAAAACCGCTGCAAGCAAATTGTAACCAGTCCTTCGATAACACAGATTGCAGATCGATTTTGTATGAAAGCATATTGTTATTCCGTTTGGCAATCCGATGCGCTACTGCCCAATATGACTGTAATATGCACTAGATTTTACTTGATCTCCATGCAACTGCTGTATATGTAAAGTGACAACTCCATCTTACCCAATGACACGAGATTGGACTCAACCGCACAACGCACGATCCAATTTGACTTATTCAACTGTAGGCATAGTTGTGTACAATGTGGATGGCATGTTGCTATATGGTGATTATAGGCATCTGACAGCCTCCGTGGCGTAGCGGTAACGAACGCGGCCACTGCGCAAAAGGCGTAGGTTCGGTCCTCGCGCAGTGCAAATATTTGAATGCATGAATATGAATATTTGCATTTATCTGGTCGTGTCTCGGAAAGCACGTTATACCTACGGAATAGAAGTCAAAATTTATTGAACTTGTTGTAAAAAAGTTTCGTTTCAAAATCACGAATATACGATAAACGAAACATCATTTTATTTTTATGCTCCCCCATCGGACGACCCGTCGTACGGCGAGTTTCCACCCTTACGTTTTAACACCACTACGATCCGGACGAAGCGTTTCGCCTCCTCCTTTATACCGCGTACAAAGACTGGAACAATTTGCCAGCGGCAGTGTTTCCTTCGGACTACAATTTGAGTGTCTTAGCAAGAGTGAATAGGCTCTTAATAAACTAGTGCGCTTTACCATGAACGATTGCGTCACTGCTTACCATCAGGCGGGATTGCGGTCAAGCGCCAGTTTATAATTCATAAAAAAATAAACGCTGCTAATGGGAGGTTGGTACAAATTGAGTTTTTTTTTATCCCTACTTAATATTATAAATGCGAAAGTAATTCTGTCTGTCTGTCTATCTGTTACGGTTTCACGTATAAACCACTGAACAGATTCTATTGAAATTTGGTACAAAGATTAGAGTTGACCTTGAGAAATAATATACGATAGTTTTGATTCCGGACTTTTGAAGAGTTCTCTTGGAAACGCAATATAACCGAACTCCACGCGGGCGCAGCCGCGGTCGGAAAGCTAGTAAATTATAAACTGGCGCTTGAATCCTAAAAATTGAATAAAATAAGTATGGACGACTTCCATCCTTGTATGGGTAATAATTATTTTCTGTACAAATGAAATATGTCTCACAAATGCACCTCGATCAAAGATTTGGGCAAACTTCCAGTGAGTGACGATCTATGCCGATTTCAATCGGCAAAGATCGTCACTCACTGCACGCCTGAAAGAGATCATCACCCTCAAGATAGACCACGTGGTGTGAGGACTGGCAACTTTTACAGGACCAACATGGCCAGAATTTGCACAAGACAGGGAGGTTTGAAACGAAAAAGTGGAGGCTTGAAATTTGCCCAGTAGTGAAATGAAATGAAATGAAATCGTTTATTAAGCAAGTTGGATCACCGATCACTTTTACACGTCATGTTTTTTTTTTTTTAACTAGATGAAGCCGGCATTTCCTAACTGACTACCTCTGCGAAGAAATAGCCGAAACAAACTCAGGGATCATCGTCTTTTTTCAAGTCCAGACATTAAAAATGAAAATGTTTACAATAATTTACCTTATAATTACGCATATTGCTTAATAACAATGCTTAACAGAGCGAACAGCTCAGTCCCAAGCTTTTTTGTCTTCTAAATAATCTGTGATTTTATAATACCCCTTTTTGCAAAGTTTGGCCTTTATATACATTTTAAATCGTTTAATGGGTAAGTTTCGAATGTCCATGGGAAGCTTGTTGTAAAAGTGTATACATTGACCCATGAACGAGTTGCATACTCTGTGGAGACGAGTGTGATGTACAGCAAGATTGTGTTTGTTCCTGGTATTTACATTATGAATATCGCTTATTTTCTTAAAATCCGACATATTTTTATGTAAATACATAAGATTTTCAAATATATACTGTGAAGCTACAGTCAGAATGTCCACCTCTCTGAATTTTTCTCTAAGAGAATCTCTAGGACCAAGGTTGTAAATGGCTCGAACAGCCCTTTTCTATAAAACAAAGATGGTATTGATGTCCGCAGAAGTTCCCCAGAGAAGAATCCCATAAGTCATAAGACTATGAAAATAACTAAAATAAACAATTCTGGCTGTATCCACATCAGTTATCTGCGGTCGTGTTGTTGGGTTTAACATTTCATCACCTTGCTCAACTGCCGACTTCCTTCCTGTTGGCTCAGTTTTTCTGAGTGAATAGGCTCTTAATAAACTAGCGCGCTTTACCATCAACGATCGCATCACTGCTTACCATCAGGCGGGATTGCGGTCAAGCGCTTGTTTATAATTATTAAAAAAAAAACATAGCACCGGTGACCTATTGGAATTTCTGCGATTTGCAAGCAGTAGGTTAGGCCACCAGGCGCTTACTTTATGTAAATTTTTTCATCACTATTACTCTCAAAACGGTTTAGGAAAACATTGTGAGGAAACCGGCATGAACAAACTATGCAAAAACTTCGAAGACATGTGACACCTACCAACTATCTGACATGATGACACCTACCAACTATCTGACATGATGACACCTACCAACTATCTGACATGATGACACCTACCAACTATCTGACATGATGACACCTACCAACTATCTGACATGATGACACCTACCAACTATCTGACATGATGACACCTACCAACTATCTGACATGATGACACCTACCAACTATCTGACATGATGACACCTACCAACTATCTGACATGATGACACCTACCAACTATCTGACATGATGACACCTACCAACTGTCTGATATGATGACACCTACCAACTATCTGACATGATGACACCTACCAACTATCTGACATGATGACACCTACCAACTATCTGACATGATGACACCTACCAACTATCTGATATGATGACACCTACCAACTATCTGACATGATGACACCTACCAACTATCTGACATGATGACATCTACCAACTATCTGACATGATGACACCTACCAATTATCTGACATGATGACATCTACCAACTATCTGACATGAAGACGTAGTGATAAATCAGCCTATAATGTTCCCACTACTGGAACACATTCTTCCTATGGGTGAGAGGGAGTGGGCCGTAATCTACCTCTCGGGCCCAGTGCGGGTTGATAGATGTCACATGTCATAGATATTTTTCTTACTCTAAGACAACCGGCCTCACGATGTTTTTCATCACCGTTTTGAGAGCAGTGGTGAAGAAATAATTTACACACAGTAAAGCGTCTGTCGGGACTCGAACCTATGACCTACAAATTGTAAGTCGCGGCCGATACCACTAGACCACAACTGCTCCCTAGTAATCTATACTAATATATAAAGCTGAAGAGTTTATTTGTTTGTTTGAATGCGCTAATCTCAGGAACTACTGGTTCGATTTGAAAAAATATTTTTGCGTTGGATAGCCCATTAATCCAGGAAGGCTTTATATAACATCACGCTGCGACCAATAGGAGCGGAGCATATAAAAAAACACATCGAAACCTAGGCGGGTGAATCCGCGCGGCACCGCTAGTATTTTTATCAGGAATTTGTTTATCGCCGAGACTTGACTGCAACTAGCTTTTTGAACATTTTCAACGACAGGAATTGGCTTTGTGCCCACAACCACAATATATATTTTAATACCAGTTAATTGGTTATAAATTATACATTCCAAATTGCAGTATTATGAAAGGACGGTAAAAACAAGTGATATCAAAATGTAATTTTACAAGCTTGTGATTAACTGACTGAAACCTGCAACCAACGTTTCATGATTTAGTCCACTTTGTAGTACGTAATTACTAATTACGCTCTCAAAACAAAACCGACTTTGCGAAATACATCTAAAGTAATTATAATTGAGGGGCTCGTGACTGGGCACGCCAAAATAGCATCCCTAAGTCCCCTCTTTGAGGAGTGGCTAGAGAGGCGCCACGGCGCCCTCACCTTCTGTCTGACGCAGGTCCTCACCGGACACGGTTGTTTCGGGAGGTTCCTGGGTTTCGGGAGGAAACGCCAGGGTGTCACCATTGTGTGGATCGCCCTGAGGACACGGTGGAGCATACGGACCACCGTATGCTCCACCCGGCTTGGGTAGAGCACCGCCGTGTCTTCGTAGCGGCGATCGGCGGCAATCTCTCGCGTCCGACCCTGGTACAGGCCATGGTCCGGAGCGAGAGTGCATGGCAGGCCGTCACCTTCTTTTGTGAAGCAGTGACGCTGGCAAAGGAGGAGGCGGAGCGCGTGAGGCATCGGGAATCCCAGTGCCCTCACAGCACTAGCCGCCACAGTCGGGAGACGACACCTAACTCCTAGCCACCGTAGGCGCGGGCCTGGTCCTTACCGGGCGGCGAGCTGCCCACTGCTCACCGCCCGGTAAGGATCAGGCCCGAGTCGACGGCGCGTCGTTTTTCACCCGCGCCTCAAAGAGATGTCAGCACATCGGGTCAGGTTTGCGGATTGGTTAAACAAGAAACCGTCGCACCGGCAAGTGGAGAAACATGGGTGGGTTTTAGTCAGTAAAAGTCTGACACGCCCTTCCGCTCCGCCCAGAGCGGAAGAAGACATTTGATGATTTCCCATCCCACCAAAAAAATGGGGGTTCGTGACTAAGTAGGTAATAATAGTCGTACGTTTGAATTAGGTTAAGTTACGCGTACCATTGGTATGAGAATGGGTGATCCATTCACATAGAGATACTCCTCTTTACTTCGGGATCCTAAACTGTACCTCGTTACGCGTACGCGTATGGAGGAAAGGTCGAAGCAGTTTTGTTGCGATGTCTGCGTACGATGCGCCAAATGTTGTTGTGTCGGGAGTTTGATCGTGGAGGGTCTCCAGATCCCCTCCCTCTGCCCCAACATCGTTGGTCGTGTTGGGTTTAACATTGCATCACCTCGCTCAACTGCCGTCTTACTTCCTATTCACGCAGTTTTTTAGGATTGCGGTCAAGCACTTGTTTAAAATTATAAAAAAGAAAGTTATAACAAAAAAACTAGAGCTATTTATAGCTCTTTCTTTGTAAACTTGTTTATATTTTATACGTAAAGAGTACGATGGGGCTGACATTTCCTCATAAAAGCCCCAAAATAAAATAAGATTAAAAAAAAAATAATCTTAACGCTTCTGACAGTGAAGAGTTATTTCACTCGGCAGCACTCAGCATCTGCTGTTCCCTACTAGAATGAACGAAAGAATACACATTTATATTACAGACTGAAAGGCACATAATGCACCACACACGAACATCAGATAAAATTAAAAAAGAAGCATAATAAAGATCAAATAAAATTCAAACTAAACTAGCACGCACTAGCACTAACCAGTGTACACGTGGAAGTTGTGCCAAAAAGGCTATTTCGGTGGTATGCTTCCACTCAAATGGGATGCGGGTGTGTTCTAAAATTTTACATGAAACGATCTCCAGAACCGATTACTGGCTTATACAAAACCTTGTCAGTCAAAGGGCAATGGAGAAGGCTATGCTTGGGGTTTCACTGCTCGCCACTCAAGAACCCGTCGCCCCGGTCATCGGTCCTAAGGGCAATGCCCTGCCCACTGCCAATTAAGACTTTCAATTCTTGGGGCAATGTCGGTCACTCTCGTTCGTCTGCGGATCTCCTCATTCCTGATCTGATGAATGGCTACCGCTGGATGCGGGTGGCGCAGGACCGGTCGTCATAGAGATCCTTGGGGGAGCCCTATGTGTAACAGTGGACTTCTTTTGATTGAAATGATGATGATGATTAAATATTTTCGGAATCGGGTCAATAATTCCGAAAAGATAAATCTCCATACACGACTTCAAAAAATGCCATAATGAGCAATTAATTCAAAAACCTTTCACGTGCAAAATCAAAAAGCCATGTACATCAAAAATCATTTTGAAGTTAAAAGTCCCCAATTTTCAGTTCAAAATAAGTATTTCTCTCAACTTAATCCTTAGACAAACACAAAAGTTTAAGCTATTAATTTTATTATACCGCCAATTATTGGAGAAATCCTTTAGGAAGTGATTCCCTTAATTGAACAAACACTTAAAAAACAATAGATCTATTATAAGATCAAGCTCATGTTCCGGAACACTGGAGCTCAATAGACCTTTGTATTTACTGTGAAAGGTAGAAAATTGTTCGGAGCGAAAGATTTTCTGTATCTTGTAATATATTTTGTGCAATTTCTACAAAACGAGAAAATTATTTATTATAGTGTTGGAAACAATTTTCAAAATATAGTTTGTTGTCTGTTCTTCTGTTTATAACGCTTTATAACGGAGCAATAGTGGATTAGTGATTTAGGCCGCGACTTACAAGTAGTAGGTCGTAGGTTCGAACCCCATCAGGCACTTTACTTTGTGTAAATTAGTTCGTGTAATTAGTCGCCATTGCTCAAAAAGGTGAAGGAAAACATCCTCATGAAACGGGCATGTCCTAGAGGCAAAAACTTCCAAGATATGTGACATGTACCAACCCGCTCTGGGATCACGCAGTAGATTACGGCCCACTCCCTCTTACCGAGGAGGCAGATCAGATCATTTTTACAGGATGAATTTTTAAGAACCGTCCAAATTTCTATATATTAATCTATGACGAAAATTATTGAATACGTGTTTTTCTTTTAGCATCACTCAATACAAAAATATTGAGATATCACATCACAAAGTTATCAAAGTTTGATAAAAAAAAAATATAAAGAGTTGATGTTTGTTGGCATCGCGCCGTGCCATCGGCTAGCCAATCGTTTTAAATCAGTGACCACGCAGATCGGATAATTCTTTCGAGAAAATGATTTAATGTGAAAATTTTATATATTTTTTTTTTCTTAAATGTAATTAGCGAATGATACCTAATGCCTAGAAAAAAATTGGACGGTGACTAAAAAATCTTACTGAATATTTATTTCTTTACATTGTTATTTTTTATCATCGTATTTTTTATATAAGTTTATTAATTTTATTGTATAAAAAGTTTCATAAAAGTCATAAATAGCGTGACGAAAAAACTTAAATTTTCGCTACGAAAACTCACTAAACGACGAAGGTCGACAGTTCGGCAACCGGTAGCCTTGGGAACTCATATCTTGTCACAACACTGTTATTATGAAATCCAAAGTACCCTTTTAAAGGATATTTGCCCTTGATATGAGACATTAAATAATAAAATGTATCGAGAACAGAAAGATGTAATTTATTATTTATACGTTTTTTGAAGAGGTCTCAGTAGCTAGGTATTGGTATAACGTAACAGAGTTTGGGTAAGGGATAACCGTGTCTGACCGTAATCCCGCCTGATGGTAAGCAGTGATGCAATCGTTGATGGTAAAGCGCGCTAGTTTCTTCATCAACCTTTTATCGTCCCACTGCTGGGCACAGATCTCCTCTCATACAGAGAAGGATTGAGCATAATCACCACGCTTGCCCAATGGCAATTTCAGACTTACAAGTCCAGGTTTCCTCAAGTGTTTTTCTTTATCTTGTCATTCATTGAAAAATTAAAATACAAAAACCAAAGACACCGACTTCGGTATTTAGTTATTTTTCAATTTGTAGTGTTTTTTGAAAATCGGTTGTTTTTTTTTTTTAAGTATTTATTTGTTTAGATCTTTAATTTTGATCTTTTAATCGCTTAGTTCTGTAGTCGTCGTCGGCAGCTTGTTATAAAAGCGGATGCAGTTTATACGGAATGACTTGCTAGTTTTAGTTAGTTCATATTTAGGTTTCACAGTTTCAATCTTACTGCGTATTTTTATATTACGGAAATACAAAACACTTCTTATTTTAAAAATTAAATTTGAATTTTTTTGCGAATGTACAAAATGCTTTCAACGATACAAAGATAAGGCAAAGTACAATTTCTTTGAATTTATTTCTGAGACACTCGTAATGACCCATTTTATAGATAGCACGGCGGTGATGTATTTCTTTTGCTGCTGTAACTACAAATACTTAAAACTGTTTTTTTTTTGTTTGTGATAGATAATGGACAACTTTTTGCGCGAATCCCACCCACACTTTTTTGCTTTATTCATCATCATTCATAATTTCAGCCGAAAGACGTCCACTGCTGGACATACGCCTCCCGCAAGGTTCTCCACGACGACCAGTCCTGCGCCTCCCGTATCCAGCGGTTCCCGCAACCTTCACCAGGTCGCCGGTCCACCTTGTCGGGGGCCTACCCACGCTACGTCTTCCGGTGCGTGGTCGCCACTCGAAAACCCGTCGGCCCCATCAGGCATCGGTCCTACGGGCAATGTGTCCAGCCCACTGCCACTTTAGTGTTGCAATTCTTCGGGCTATGTCGGTTACTCTTGTCCTCTGCGGATCTCCTCATTCCTGATTCGATCGCGCAGTGAAACCCCAAGCATCCAGCCCTCTCCATTGCCCTTTGAGTGAATTTGAGCCTTCTTGTAAGGCCCATTGTTAGCGACCACGTCTCAATTCCATAAGTCATCACTGGCAACACACACTGGTTGATGACTTTTGTCTTGAGACACTGCGGTATTTCGGATGAGAAGATTTTACGTAGCTTCCCGAAAGCAACCCAGCCTAGTTGGATTCGCTTCGGATTTTTTTTTTTATAAAGTACCAAAATTGGTGATAATAAAAAGATAATAATTAATAATCTTTTCTTTTTTTTTAATTATAAACTAATGCTTGACCGCAATCCCGCAGTGATGCAATTGTTGATGGTAATCCGCGTTAGTTTATTAAGAACCTATTGACTCAAAAAAAAAGTGTGAATAGAAGGGAAGACGGCAGTTGAGTGAGGTGATGCAATGTTAATCCCAACAACACGACTAAAGATGCTGCGCCACTGGAGACCTTCCACGACCAAACTCCCGACAAAACGACATTGGGCGCATTGTACCCGGCACACATCGCAACACAACTGCTCAGAACCGTTTTCCGTACGCCTTCACCAACATCATGCCGGAACACGATAAATCGCTTGGCGGCAAGACTTTGTCTTTGTCTGTGTGTGGTAACTTAGCACAAATCTATAAAAAAATACTTATTAGCTAATAATTAATATATTATAGACTACACTGCGAAGTAACTGTATAATTAAGAAATCATCTAGTAGAGGCTTTCATATTTACTATAGGTTGATAGGTATGATAGACGGTGTCGTGGTTAATATAATAAGAGCCGTACAGATCGATTGATTAGGTTAAGCTACGTTGGCCGCTGTTGGAGCGTGGATGGGTGACCATCTTAACATACCAAGACCCCTCCGTGCCTCGGAAAGCACATTAATCATTTAGTCCCAGCTCTCATTTGTAGTTCATTGATCGTCGTTACAAGTCGTCAGAAGTCAGATTGTCTAACCACCAGTCTTACCAAAGGGTATTGTATTTCCCAGTAACTGGGAGTCAGAGAGAGTCCATGTAAAATATTGGTATTCAGCTGAAGCCGGTTAGACTGGAAGCTGACCCCAACACAGTTGTGAAAAGGCAGGGCAGATGATGTGTGATGACCTTGTCAGCATAGGCGTACCCAGCTTCTGGCCTAGGGGGGGCAAGTCAGGGCTAGAAGGGGACAAGTCAGGTCTAGGGGGAACAAGTCAGATTCTTAGGATCGAATCATCCTCGGCTATTTAGTCTTACAAACTACACAAGCATGTCTACATGAGACATTAGGAATAGTTGTAGTGTGCAAATAGACGCAAATGATTCTGTATAAGTTCCAGTTTATACTTTGATTAGTACATAATTAGGGGAGTTCACACAAATGTTCTGAGAGATTTTCAGGGAGAGGCAGCAGGCACCACCAGCCCCCCATGGGGTAGAAGTCATTTGTTGATTTCCCATCCCAACAAAAAAAGGGGTACGCCCATGCTTGTCAGCCTGTTTTTTTTTAATAATAATTATAAACTAGCACTTAACCGCAATCCCGCCTGATGGTAAGCAGTGATGCGATCGTTGATGGTAAAGCGCGCTAGTTTATTAAGAACCTATTCAGTCAGATTGAGCAAATAGGAAGGAAGACGGCAGTTGAGCGAGGTGATGCAATGTTACCCTGAGCCGGTGGAGGGAGGCGCTCCGCTCCCCAGCTGCCGGCCACCGGACGATTGGAGCGATTCGTCCGGTGTTGGAGGGATGGGTTGGGCGCTGGCATGGCAGCCTTACCTTCCGCTTGGTGCAGGTACTGACCGGACATGGCTGCTTCGGTCACTACCTGCACCGGGTCGCCCGTCGGGTCACCGCGGTGTCATCACTGCGACTCCCCTGACGACACGGCCGAGCACACCCTGGTGGAGTGCCCGGCCTGGCGAAACGAGCGCCGCGATCTCGTTGCGGCGCTCGGAGGCGGACGCCTCTCCCTGGCAACCATGTTGCGAGCCATGGTTGAATGTGAGAGAGCATGGGAGGCTGCCGCCTCCTTCTGCGAGACCGTCCTCTTGCAGAAGGAGGCTGCGGAGAGGGAGCGGGAAGAGGACGTACTTGCCGCTCCCCTCCGGCGTAGACGGGTGGGGCGAAGAAGGCGGGGGACGAACCCCCGTCTCCTTTAGCCCCAGGGTGTGACCAGCGCGTGCGGGTAGCCCCCGCACGTGCATTGCACAACGGTCACCACGTCTGGGGATTACTCCGTTACCGGGTAATCCCCCATTGGCGCGGAAACCGGCCTTAATAAGGCCGGTAAGCCCTGAGAGTAGCACGGAGTCTTGGCCTCCGGGTCGGCCCCGTGGCACTCTCAACACAGGGCCCGACGGTAACCGGGTGGTTTTAGTGGGTATTCCCGTCTTCGGCCGGGCGAGTCCCACACACGCTCGTCGCCTAGCTAGCGACGGGTATGGTGCGTAAAGGCATTTCCACTCGTTAAAAAAAAAAAAAAGGTGATGCAATGTTAAACCCAACAACACGACCAGCGATGCTGCGCCAAAGGGAGATTGACCTGGACTGGATTGACCTGACGTGGAACATTTTAGTACCTGTAATTACTAGTGGAACATTTTAGTCCTATGTTTGTGGTAGGTATATAAACCTAATCGATATTCAAATAAAAAAAAGAAATTGAGCTTTTGACACAAATTCAAAGCTAATTCGCTGTTCAGCGTAATAAATAGGAAGCAATCGTTTTTAAAATGGCCGTCACGTTGTAGACGCTCGTTCAATACATTTCAAACAATATTACATCCTTTTAGAGCCTGTTTTTGACATATGAGGTGTTAGCCGATTTATGAAATCCGCGCGATGTGTTAAAGATCCATTTTAGACTATTAATCATATTACATGAGTGTAAAATTGAAATGCTCGTGTACGTATTTTTTTGACATCCCATAACGCCGGAGCCATTTCTTATTCTGTTTTTTTTGGACTTTTATACTACGTGTATACATATGGTGGTAGGCCATAACATCGGCTGCCGGCAGAAGTTACCACCCACCAGACAAAGTCTTGCCGCCAAGCGATTCGTCGTGTTCCGGCATGATGTCTGGTGAAGCCGTACGGAGGACGGGTCTGAGCAGTTGTGTTGCGATGTGTGCCGGGTACGATGCGCCAAATTTTGTTCTGTCGGGAGTTTGGTCGTGGAAGGTCTCCAGATCAATCTCCCTCTGGGTTAAACATTGCATCACCTCGCGCAACGGCCGTCTTCCTTCCTATTCACTCAGTTTTTTGAGTGAATGGGCTTATTAAACTAGCGCGCTTTACCATCAACGATTGCATCACTGCTTACCATCAGGCGGCATTGCGATCAAGCACTAGTTAATAATTATTTAAAAAAATAGTCAGTCCGATTAATCAGATTCACTTTATCACTACGTTATTACACATTCATAAGATCATTTTTTTTTTTTTTATAAAATTATAAACTAGCGCTTGACCGCAATCCCGCCTGATGGTAAGCAGTGACGCAGTCGTTGATGGTAAAGCGCACTAGTTTACTAAGAGCCTATTCAGTCTAGCCTTGAAGACACTCAAATTGTAGTCCGACGGAAACACCGCCGCTGGCAAACTGTTCCAGTCCCTCGATGTACGCGGTATAAAGAAGGAGGCGAAACGCTTCGTCTGGATCGTAATGGTGTTAACAACGTAAGGGCGGAAACTCGCCGTACGACGGGTCGTCCGATGGTGGAACGGAGATGGGGGAATTAAATCATGCAATTCCTTCGCACACTCTCCAAAATGCAATCTATAGAAGACCGAAACCTATAACCTATAGAGGTCCACTGCTGGACAGAGTCCTCCCCCAATGCTTTCATTACATTGCGGGGGTTAGGCCCTTAGTCGCCTCCTATGACACCGACTGGAGTATATGGGATGATACTATTCTATGCCCGGTACTACACGAGACATGCACCACGTATGCATGCATGCACGGTATATGCACTTTTACTATAGATATAATAATTTCCGGAGCAGCGGCGTGTATTTTGCCTAGAGGTATCACAGCCGACTTACACGTTGTTGTAAATGAAATCGTTTATTAAGCAAGTTGGATCACTGATCACTTTTACACGTCATGATTTTTTTTTTAACTAGTTGAAGCTGGCATTTCCTAACTAGATCTAAGATCTATCTGTTAAAAAATAGCCGAAACAAACTCAGGGATCATCGTCTTTTTTCAAGTTCAGACATTAAAAATGAAAATCTGTTTACATAATTCATGATCACTACTCTCGAAACGGTGAAAGAAAACATCTTGAGGGAACCGCCATGTCCTAGAGCCAAGATATGTGACATCTAGTAACTCACACTGGGCCCGCGTGATAGACGCCCCCTCTCTGAGAGGAGGCCAATGTGCCTGTAAAAATTTCAAAGAAAGCTCGAATTTAT
This sequence comes from Sesamia inferens, assembly GCA_037179545.1. Taxonomy (NCBI): domain Eukaryota; kingdom Metazoa; phylum Arthropoda; class Insecta; order Lepidoptera; family Noctuidae; genus Sesamia; species Sesamia inferens. Next base: position 3,756,076 of record CM073935.1, on the reverse strand, counting down.
AATAAGTGTCGAGTAGACTCTGATAGAAACACGTATATTAGGTAATTACATATTACCTAAATACTAGTTTCAAAATACCAGACTAGTTGGGTTTCATTTCTGTTGATGATTGCGATGTCTTTAAACTTTGCTTTTATTAGCTTTTCATGTTTTAAGTGTCACTTATTTTGGATATACATATAATCCATTTAGATTTTGTTATGGACGTAATGACAATCTTTGATGTTTTATTATTTCCTTTTTTTATTATTTGAATTATTTTCTATTTCGTCAGAAACGTGGAAAGCCTTGTGGAGACATAGATATTTCGATTTTTTGGCCATTTCCTATTTTGTCGAATGGCTAACTGCTGGGTTATTACTCAACACACTATTAGTGGCCTTGGGTTTCATTTTCCTTGGGTTTTTATGCATTCTGGTGAGTGTGCAAGGGAATTGCATGATTTAATTCCCCCATCTCCGTTCCATCATCGGACGACCCGTCGTACGGCGAGTTTCCACCCTTACGTTGTTGACACCACTGCGATCCGGACGAAGCGTTTTGCTTCCTCCTTTATACCGCGTACATCGAGGGACTGGAACAATTTGCCGGCGTCGGTGTTTCCGTCACATTACAATTTGAGTGTCTTCAAGGCTAGAGTGAATAGGCTCTTAATAAACTAGCGCGCTTTACCATCAACGATCGCATCACTGCTTACCATCAGGCGGGATTGCGGTCAAGCGCTGGTTTATAAATTAACAAAAAAAAATATAATGCGTTATTTACGTCATTGAGCAGACACATTTTTTAAGCTGTGATGCAATCGTTGATGGTAAAGCGCACCAGTTTGTTAAGAGCCTATTCACTCTAGCTATGATGACACTTAAATCGTAGTCAAACGGGAAGACCGCTTCAGGAAAATTGTCTCGAAGATTAAATGTTATCCATATCTTGTTCTATGAACCTCTTCTGTCTAAAGCTAATGCACATGTATTATAAGTTTTTTTTATAAGTTATAAATTAGTGTTTGACCGCTAGCAATGAATCCCGTAAGCAATGATGCAATCGTTGATGGTACAGCGAGCTAGTTTATTTAGAGCCAATTCACTCTAGCGTTGAAGACACTTAAACACCGCCGTCCGACGGAAACACCGCCACTGGAAAACTGTTACAGTCTCTCGGTGGACGCGGTATAAAAGAGGAGGCGAAATGCTTCGTCTAGATCGTAGTATTGTTGACAACGTAAGGGTGGAAACTCGCCGTACGACGGGTTGTCCGATGGTGGAACGGAGATGGGGGAATTGAACCACGCAATTCCCATACACACTCACCAAAATGCATCCTACAGAACACCGAAAGGCTGGCTACTCTACGCCTGTGCCAATGGCATGGAGACCGTTTTGGGTTAAATCTTCGCACACCTCTCCAAAAATATAACACATAAGATAGTGGTATATCTTAATAAATAAATAAATGGGGGAATGAAAGGAGTATAATAATTATACTTAAGTACATGACAAATATGAAACCCCAACCCCACAGCGCTGCTTCAGTAATAAAGAAATTACCTCATGATTACGTATTGGAAAAACTAATCTACTTTACGTGGATAGCGTGGCCTCTACGAATATGATTACCAACTTTTGAATACTAAACAAAAAAATAACTGTTATTTGTATGAAAATAGTTTTGTTAATGACGTTTATGCTAAAGGAAACTGATTAAATGTTAATTTATTGTTGTTTTTTGTTCACACGCAATGGTTTTGTTGCAAAACCTTTTGTCTTCTTGCTCAAATAAACTGTTACAAGTTAAACGATTATTGTTTAAGGCCATAATAATTTATTTATAATGTTTCTTGGTTAGGTAATGGAAGTTGTTTGAAGGGCAGGCTGATGGGTTGTAGGGTAGTGTATAGGGTTTATCGATCTTCAAATATAAGGAGGCGGTGGTCTATTACTTGGTAACGGTCCCAATTAACTTGTCGTTCGGTTTATTTGTCGAGCCCGGACAGACGCTTTGCTCTCTGTAAATAATTCCATCGCCACTCCTCTCAAAAGGCTGAAGGGAAATAACTTGGGGAAACCGACATGTCTTAGAATTGAAAATCAGATTGATGGTAACTAAGGTGTGATATACAATATGTAACAAAAACCCTGTTGTTCCTTCAACCTACGTTTTAATAATCGGAACCTACGTTTTAATAATGAAATTATGTAAACAGATTTTCATTTTTAATGTCTGAACTTGAAAAAAGACGATCATCCCTGAGTTTGTTTCGGCTATTTCTTCACAGAGGTAGTCAGTTAGGAAATGCCGGCTTCATCCAGTTAAAATGACCTAGTATTATGACGCTTTATCATCAAAACGACCTTTTATTAACATTCAAAAAAAGGTAATTTATATTTTTTTAGGTCATTTTACTAATGATATATTGCAATTAAATTGATAGACATGGACTGCATTCCAGCGAGGTGCACAGATAACTTCCGCGAGTTATACATTGAGTTGACATAGGTACTAAGTACGGAATCCAAAAAAAACGGCCCATAAAGGACGGTGTTAATTAAAAAAGATTTATAGATTCGAACTATACAAAAAAAATAAAAAAGGAAAAATGATAATAGCGCGAAATAGCGCCATCTCTCAGAAAATTTCGTTACTAATTTATACAAACTAGATGGTTTATCTATATGTGGTCATTTTGAATTGCGTGAACCGATTTTAGTAATCATTTTATTTGAAATAAAAACACGTTCAGAATAATAAAATATGGAAACGGATATAAGAATGCTTGCATATACAGTTAAATTACAAATTAAGTTTAATATTAATCGTTTAGTCTAATCTGAATCATTTAGTAGAATTTTTGAAAAACTTTTAAAAACCCATCAAGTTGAAAATAATTTTCCTTGACAGTTTTTATAGTTTTAATGTTGTTTTCTTTTTTATAATTTTTAATACACACATCAAAAGTGTCTAGGGATCAAGCATTTTTATGCGGATTTCTTGAGATTGAGATGTGGCTTTGTAATAAATTTATGATTTTATAAATTTATATGGATCCTTTTTGGTTCATTTCATAATTTGAATCAGGAACTGTGAATCAAATTCGAGTAAAAGATGAAAATCAGCTGTCAATATTTTCCCTATAAAAACATACAACGCATTGAAGACATTATTAGTGCTACTGTTTCCCTACTACTGATTAAAACCAACGTTATTATGGAGCGGCGACGTCATTTAAGCAGGGAAGAAATGCTCAGAGCCGTGGGAATGATAGAAGCTGGTTCCCGGCAACGTACTGTGGCTTTAGCTCTGAATACAAGTCAGAGTGTTATCAGTCGACTTTGGACACGTTACCGAAGCACTGGTACCGTGGCTGAGCGCCATGGAGGACGGTATCGCTGCACCACACGGAGACAAGACCGATACATTCAAATCTTAACTCGAAGAGCTCCAACAATAACCGCCATGATGTTAGCCGTGAGGCTTCATCACTCTTCAGGGAACTTAATTAGCGACCAAACAGTCAGAAACCGCTTGCATGAAGTGAACCTTCATTCCCGAAGACCGCTACGGGTACCACCTTTAGCAATGCACAATCGTAGGATTCGATATCAATGGGCTCTTGAACACAGAAATTGGGCAGAAGAACAATGGCGTTTCGTGTGCTTTTCTGATGAGTCTCGTTTTGGTATGAGACCGGATACAAGACGTATACGACACTGGAGAACCCCTGGACGCCAACAGCGATTAAAATCCTGCCAGGAAGTCCATCCTTATAGTGGTGGAACCATCATGGTATGGGCGGGTATTTGGATCGGCGGAAGAACTGAGTTGATTTGGATCAGAGGCAACCTCAACGCTCAAATTTATGCTGAGACGATTGTATCAGACGTCATCATTCCTCTACAAGTGCAAATCGGTCCCTTATTTCAGTTAATGCATGATAATGCACGACCGCACACCGCAAGAGTTGTAAGACAGACTCTCGCCGCAGCTAACATCAATGTCCTGCCCTGGCCTGCTCAGTCGCCAGACTTGAACCCGATTGAGCATGCATGGGATATGCTACAGAGAAGAGCTCTGCCGAATATGGAGGGTGGAATATCCAGTCGCAAGAAGACCTTTTTTTGTTGTTGCAACGAACATGGGCGGCCATTCCACAGCGTGATTTGGATGAACTCATTTTGAGTATGCCAAACCGATGTTCTTGTGTTGTTAGTGTTCGCGGTAGAAACACGGATTATTAATTGTTTAAGTTACCCAATAAAATTTTAGAGAAAACTGATATTTCAGTCTTTTTTTCGAACTTTTGTGTTAGTGGTTCAAATGTCAAATATCCCTTTATTAGGAAAATGGCAAATTTCTTTATTAATGCAAAGGTGACTTGGTTTATCGTTACTGTGACAAACGAAAACACTTTATTTGATGAATCCTTAAAGAAAATTTTAATTAATATCAATCAGGAGAAAAGTTATTGCAAAAATATATGTTGATCCCTAGACACTTTTGATATGTGTATTTTTGTTTTAAAGTTAGAGCCGGTACATTTCTTTTTTACTTTTGGTGCGTATATTTCCGAATAAATATTATTCTTGTTCTTCAGTCTATAGAGGTCCATTGCTGGACTAAGGCCTTCCCAAGGAATTGGGCTGTAATTTAATATTCTACAGGAGAAGCGCTGCTGCCCTCTTCTCTGGTGAGAGTTCCCTTAGTCGCCTCTGACGACACTCACGGGAGGATATGGGTTAGTACTATTCTAAACCCGGTACCACACGGGCATCCGGAATATTAACTTTTTTTAAATACCTATCTAACAATACACTATGTAACAAAAACCCTGTTGTTCCTTGCAGGGACATATAATTTTACTTGCAAGCACATCATTAATGAAGTCATAATTAGAAAACAGTAATCATTGTCTAGTCGAGGGGTCACAATCAAATACCTATTAGAACCGACAAATTCGATTTTTTTTTTAGAATATCTTGTTTTATATTATCTTTTTAGTTAACACCGTTCTTTGTGGGCCGTTTTTTTTGGATTCCGTACTTAGTGCCTATGTCAACTCAATGTATAACTCGCGCAAGTTATCTGTGCACCTCGCTGGAATGCAGTCCATGTCTATCAATTTAATTGCAATATGTCATGAGTAAAATGACCTATTATTATTTTATTTTTTTAATAATTATAAACTAGCGCTTGACCGCAATCCCGCCTGATGGTAAGCAGTGATGCGATCGTTGATGGTTAAGCGCGCTAGTTTATTAACAGCCTATTCACTCAGAAAAACTGGGCGAATAGGAAGGAAGACGGCAGTTAAGCGAGGTGATGCAATGTTAAACCCAACAATACGACAAACGATGCTGCGCCAAAGGGAGATTGATCCGAAGACCTTCCACGACCAAACTCCCAACACAACAACATTTGGCGCATCGTACCCGGCACGCATCGCAACACAACTGCTCAGACCCGTCCTCCATACGGCTTCACCAGACATCATGCCGGAACACGACAAATCGCTTATGACGCTTATTATGTCGCTTTATCATCAAAACGAGCTTTTATTAACATTCAAAAAAAGGTAATTTATGTTTTTAACATGATTCTCATTTTTTACAAACGGTATAGTCCGAATGACGTCACAGAGCGAGGTGCACAGTTATCTCGCGCGAGTTAGAACAAATAGTCCATTTTTTACCTTTTAAATGGCAATACATATTAGGAAGGAAACTTAGAACTAAAGTCGCCAACATAGCCCAGCGGATTAGCTCTCTGAAGTGGCAGTGGGCGGGGCACATAGCTCGTAGAGCCGATGGCCGACGGGGTAGAAAGGCTCCTGAATGGCGACCATGTACTGACAAGCCCAGCGTCCGACGCCCACCGACTAGGTGGTCGTATGTTCTGGATGCAGGCCGCGTCCCACTGTTTTTTTTTTTTTATTTGGAAATCCTGGGGCAGGCCTATGTCCAGCAGTGGGCTTCATGTGGCTGAGATGATGATTATAACGGACGGAATACTACGGCATCTTACAGTCGCTCTTGGCCGGTTTTATAACAATTATATAATATTTTGGAAACAAAAATAATATAAACTAATTTCATATACAGAGTGGTGATGACAATACGACAATAAATTAAACATCGTGTACCTCAACACATTCTCAGTCCACCCATAAAAAATCATATAAATATGTTCATTAGTACGGTCAAGGGAAATTATTTTTCATTTTTCACATTTTCTACATGATGTACATGTTGATAAGGAAGCACGTACAGGTTAATGACGGCCGCATCCTGCGGTACCAAACTTTAATAATAATGGCGCTAAAAAAGCATGTCGACACTGGATCACGCTGTCGCGCCTGTCGCCGATCGGAGGTCACTGAACCAATATTTTTAAAGAATGTTCTATTCCGTTTGCAATTTTATGCGCTTTAGTTTGTTTGAAATTTTATTTTTTTTATTTTTGATTCTAGTTTCTTTTCTGTGGTTTAGGATTATTCCTATGAACCAGCATTGTTCGTGTTTTCATTTATTGTCGTATTGTAAGGACCACTCTGTATAAGTGTTTTAACAAAATATTTACAGAATTTTGTAAAATAAGGTAGATATAAAATATCCCTAGGCATTTTGATGTTTGTATTTTTGGTATTTATTTTTGTAAATGTGATTATAAGGGCCGAACGGGCAATTACTCTGATAAATAAATAATTATGTCATGTCATGTATGATCTCATATACTTTAATAACAGAGGTGGTGTTATACCTATTTTATTTTATAAATTACCATACATTCTATTCATATAATAATACTAGCTTTTCCCCACGGCTTTTCCCCTTGTGGTTGTGGAAAATTATCCCACGAGAACGTGCTACCAGAACAGAAAAGGCCTGTCTTTCTACAGGATCAATAAAATTTGGCAGAATCCATGCTAAATTTTATCGAAATCCGTTCAGAGGTTTAGGTGTGAAAAGGTGACATAGATACGGAGCTAACTTCGAAGTTTTTATATTAGATATGGAGTATCTAACTATTCTTACACTATGTATACACACAGTATACAAGTATGTATATTTTCACTCTTCTTGCGAAAAAAAAAAACGTCATTTTAGCGTTCCAAAGCGAGGAAAAAATAACTTTTCATCCTCTAGGGAAAGACGTACTGGTACCCAAAAGCCTGGACAGACCAAAACGTCTTTATTCATTATGCAGAATAATCATAAAGACTCAATTTATTATTGTTAAAGAAAAAATAAAGACATTTGTTTTTGAAAATGGAACTAATAGTGGCGATCTTTTTGGTAGAATGCATGAAATGCGTTGCACCTAGAGAAGAAATTAAAAAAAAAATTGTGGTTTATGGGGAGATATTTTTTTGTTTAACGTAATAATAATACCACAATTTATATTAGCGTGGTTTATTTGCTGCTTTTCGTTTATCTACAGTTTCCTTCTGCTTGGTCGATTAATTAGAACTGACTGACTACTTTAGTACTTATACTTATTTATTAGTCTCGGAAAATATCTCTCTTTATACATTACTAGCGACCGCCTCGACTGTTCCAGAAGGTCCAATCGGAAACTAGACTATTCCAAATGGTTCCAGAAAGTTCCCGGCAAGACTGGAACGTTGTCACCACAATATCATTGTTCTCGTATCGGACTTTCTCTTTAATTTTTTTTAAATACTATTTTTCTTTTTTATTGCCTTTGCTAGGGGTTGTTACTACTGGTAGCTCACTCTAAGCTCACTTCACAGGACATTTCACGGTGATATTTATAGAAAAAATCGATCATCTGTTCACTATACACACTTCACACACTCGGTAGTAGGCCATAATATCGGCTGCCGGCAGAAGTTAGCATCCACCAGACAAAGTCTTGCCGCCAAGCGATTCGTCGTGTTCCAGCATGATGTCTGGTGAAGCCGTACAGAGAACGGATCTGAGCAGTTGTGTTGCGATGTGTGCCGGGTACGATGCGCCAAATCCAAGCCAATCTCCCTCTGGCGCAGCATCGTTAGTCGCATTGTTGGGTCATTGCATCATCCCGCTCAACTGCCATCTTCATTCCTATTCGCTCAGTTTTTTTGAGTGAATAGGCTCTTAATAAACTAGCGCGCTTTACCATCAACGATTGCATCACTGCTTACCATCAGGTGGGATTGCGGTCAAGCACTAGTTGTTATTTATAAAAAATAAATATGTAGGCAAATTGAAAGAACACATAGTTTTAGAAAAGCTAAATATCGTCGCACATACTATTATTACAAGTTCGCACGCTCATAAACACTTCATCACCAACGTTACGCTGCTACTGACTTTAATAACTTCCGCTTAAAATAAATTCTAAATGTGGGGATAATATTTTTCTACACACAATATTACAAAAGGAGCTTAAGGTTAACTATTACAGTCTCGCAGGTCGATCGATCAGGTAAAGCTACGCTTGCCGCGGTTGGTCCCTGGATGGGTGCCCACATTTACATATAGTCCTTTGTCCTTTTTGAGGCACGGAGGGGTCTTGGGCCACTGTCCCTCGGAAAGGACTTTAAGCCGTTGATTGCAGTAAGAACCAGGGCCGGGTCGACGGCGCGTTGTGTTTCACACGCGCCTCAAAGATATGTCAGCACATCGTGTCGGGATCCACGAAGACCGATGCTCCCTGAGTCAGGGTTTCAGGTTGGTTAAAAAAGAAACCGTCACCCTGGAGCACAGGCAAGTGTAGAAATCCACCCAGGGTTTTAGCCAGTAAAAGTGAGACACGCCCCTATGCTCCACCCAGAGCGGAATTCATCAAATGACTACTCATTTGATGAATTCCCATCCAGAATTTAAAAATCTGTTGGTCCCGGATCATCATTCATCATTTCAGCCGAAAGACGTCCACTGCTGAACATAGGCCCCCAAGGTTCTCCACGACGACCGGTCCTGCGCCTCCCGCATCCAGCGGTTTCTCGCGACCTTCACCAGGTCGTCGGTCCACCATGTCGGGGGCCTACCCACGCTACGTCTTCCGGTGCGTGGTCGCCACTCGAGAATCCGTCGGCCCCATCGGGCATCGGTCCTACGGGCAATGTGTCCAGCCCACTGCCACTTTAGTGTTGTAATTCTTCGGGCTATGTTGGTTACTCTCGTTCTTCTGCGGATCTCCTCATTCCTGATTCGATCGCGGAGTGAAACCCCAAGCATAGCCCTCTCCATTGCCCTTTGAGTGACTTTGAGCCTTCTTATAAGGCCCATTGTTAGCGACCACGTCTCAATTCCATAAGTCATCACAGTCCCGGATGCCAATCGTAAATCTTAAGCAGTACTTATGGGTCTTCAGAGACCCGAGAATCTAATAACCAATCCAAGAAGTATCGTATAAATCAGTTTTAGATAAATATACTTAGGAATGATTTTTCAATCGACAGATATGCTTTTATCGACAAGTTTGCCACAGAGATAAAACTGTAAATAGATTTAGGATGTTTTAACTATGAGCATTGGCTTTGAGACTGCCTCGTGCAGAGGCATCTGGTGGAGGTGGTTTTAGATTTAATACAGTAAAAATTAGAATATTGTCCACTAACATTACTGACATAGCAGATAAGCACAAATTGTTACTAAATTTTTACTTACAGTCGATGGACTGTTATATCTGACAAAAATAATTTGAGGCTTTATTATTATTATTTTGAATGATATTGTTTTGAAAGCATACGAGCGGAGAGCATCGGCAACCGACATAATAGTTTTGTTATTATATCCAAGTACGCATGCGCGGGGTTACTCGTACGAATCACCACGTTCGTCCGGAGATCAGGCTTTGGAGACCATTTAGTTCAAAACGGTATCCAAAGCTTGGAGTACAAGCGAAGATTAGCCAGCCTGTCGGTGTTATATAGGATGCATTTTGGAGAGTTTGCGAGGGAATTGCATGATTTAATTCCCCCTTATCTGTTCCATCATCGGACGACCCGACGTACGGCGAGTTTCCACCCTACAACGATCCGAACGAAGCTGTTTGTCTCGTCTTTTATACCACGTACATCAAGGGAATCTTTCCATCTAGCCACACATTAAGTGTATTCAAGACTAGAGTGAATATGCTCTTAATAAACTAGTGCGCTTTACCATCAATGATTGCATTGTCATCAGGTGGTATCAAGGTCAAGCACTGTTTTATAAAGTTAAAAAAAAAACTTATGGAGTTTGAACAATATTCGGTGTTTCCTATTGAATACTCTGATTACACCGAAATAAAATCCGACGTTTTTTAAGACCCTCGAACACATCTGGTTTGGAAGTAAAGTTGAAAGTTTTCTGTACCTGTTATTTTACCGGCACCTGCTCTTATGGAAATTTCAATGTCGTTTGGTACCTTTAATCTCCTCACTGCTGGGATACGCCTCCCTCTCTTCGGGAGGTCTGTTATCCACCACGCAATCCCAGTGCACATTCGAAGAAGTCATATGTTAAGTCTGATTTGACCAAAGTGATACAGTTACCAATTATCCGGGGACTATAACTGACAGTAAATAATTCTAGTATGGAAAAATTGTCAAAAATTGAAAATTGAAAGTTTTTTTTTTTTTTTTTTTAATTATTATAAACTAGTGCTTGACTGCAATCCCACCTGATGGTAAGCAGTGATGCAATCTTTGATGGTAAAGCGCGCTAGTTTATTAAGAGCCTATTTACTCAGTAAACCTGAGTGAATAGGAAGGAAGACGGCAGTTGAGCGACGTGATGCAATGTTAAATCCAACAACACGACCAACGATGCTGCTGCCAACAACATTTGGCTCATCGTACCCGGCACACATCGCAACACAACTGGTCAGACCCGTCCTCCGTACGGCTTCACCAGACATTATGCCGGAGACCGGAACACGACGAATCGCTTGGCGGCAAGACTTTGTCTGGTGGGTGGTAACTTCTGCCGGCGGCCGATGTTCTCAATATAAGCCTTATTCTTTGTAAAAAAAGTTTGTTGGAATACGCTCTTAGAATTTAGATTCGGTGGCGAGGCGTGCGAAGAGGCTAATTGGAGACCCAGATTTAGTTCGAAACGGTCTCCAAAGCCAAGAGTAGCCAGCTTGTCGGTGTTCTATAGGATGCGAGGGAATTGCATGACTTAATTCCCCCATCATCGGACGACCCGTCGTACGGCAAGTATTCACCCTTACGTTGTTGACACCACTAGGATCCAGACGAAGCGTTTCGCCTCGTCTTTCATACCGCGTATATCGAGGGATTGGAACATTTGTCGACACAATTGGTGCAGTGGCTGAGCGATCGACTGCTGCGCCGCGTGTCGCGGGTTCGATTCCCGCACGGAACAAATATTTGTATGGCCTACAATTAGTTGTTCCGGGTCTGGCTGTTTGTGTATGTGAGTTTATATGTTTGTAAACGCACCCACGATACACGAGAAATTCCTAGTGTGGGGCAAAGTTTAAAAAAAAAAAATAATAGTAAATAAATAATTCGTCAGAGCGGTGTTTCCATCTGACTACAATTTAGGTTTCTTCAAGGCTAGAGTGAATAGAATCTTAATAAACTAGCGTGCTATACGATCAACGATTGCATCACTGCTTACCATCAGTCGGGATTGGAATCAAACACTAGTTTATATTTAGTAATTATAAAAAAAGAATTATTGGTTTTAGGAGCAGTGATGATAAAATAATTATCTATAATTATTTGCAACTCCTTCTCATAAAACATTACCCACAAGAAAATGATTACCTAAAATACCATTCCCTCCCTTTTCCATTAAGATAACGCAAAAATTTACCTTTTGCATTAGGTAAAACTCATTAACGCGTGGTAAGTAGGTGAACTACGCTATGAGCGAAGTACGAGTCTCTAATAGCTCCAGGTCACGACAAACGGCCTATTATTACTACTGTTTATATTATTATGGAAATCATGCAATATTGTTTTGTGTAATTGTAACAAAATTCAATTGGCGTAGTGGATCTTATTATGTTATGGCTGGTTTCAATTTAAAGGCAATTATGATTATTATAGGGTGGATTTGTTTATGTTATTATATTTTAGTTTAGTTGTGATTGCGTTTAGTTTATAGGGACTTATCGAAAATTAAAATCTGATGAAAATCTTCTGCCCGTTACTTCATCGGAGTAAGATTTCTTATTGATCTACCCGGTCGTAACGCATCGCCTGCCCTTGCCATTTCTTCGTTTTCTCTCTTCCTATTTTGTCGTGCTTCTTGTTCAGATTTTATTAATGCACTTAGTGTGATGCATATCCTATATCGGTCCTCAAGCATTAGGCTATCAAATGCAAACAGCTTTTGTTTTTAAATCAGACCAGTACATTTAAAGATAAGCATGTTCAGCTATAGAATCCAATACTCTTTATTATGTACACTACATAAATAACAATATAAGTGTCTTCGAGGCTAGAGTGAATAGGCTCTTAATAAACTAGCGCGCTTTAACATCAACGATTGTATCACTGCTTATCATCAGGCGGGATTGCGGTCAAGCACTAGTTTATAATTTATAAAAAAAACCGGCCAAGTGCGTATCGGACTTACGCACAAAGGGTTCCGTGCCATTGATTTATGAAATTAAAGGATTTAATTTATTTGTATGAAAGATTACGCGGTAATAAGCGGTTTACGATTTACGAGGTATTAAAAGAAAGCCGTAGCTTTCTTTTAATCTAGTACGTATACTAGATCTCGTACACAACAATTTTCGTGGGTAGTTTTTATAGTAATGTACATCATATGTATTGTTTAGATTTTTCATTGTCTTATTTTAGAAGTTAGAGGGGGGGGGGGGGGCAACTTTTTTCCACTTTGGAAGCGTCTGTCACGCAAACTATTCGGTTTAGAAAAAAAATATTTTAGAAACCTCAATATCATTTTTGAAGACCTATCCATAGACACCCTACACGTAAGTGTTAGATTAAAAAATATATTTTTTAGTTTCAGTTCTAAGTATGGGGAGTCCCAACATTTATTATTTTATTTTTGCATCAAAATCTTAATGCGGTTCATAGAATAAATCTACCTACCAAGTTTCAACAGTATAGCTCTTATAAAAAAAAATGGAAATGGAATGAAAAAAAATGGCTGTGACATACAGACGGACAGACAGACATGACGAATCTATAAGTGTTCCGTTTTTTGCCATTTAGCTACGGAGCCCTAAAAAAGAACATAAATATAAAGATTTTACAAAATCAACGGCAAAATGGACGATCTTATCGTTAAGAGCGATCTTTTACACCTTTGGATAGAATACCAAGGGGAAGGAGAGATAAATATTGTAGGTAGACTACAGTGTACTAAATAGATAATAAAATAAGTATATCTGTTACAAATACTATATCATAATGATTTAAATAAATATTCATATTTGAAGGCCAAGAAAAAGTAAAGCGTAAAACGATATTCTATCACGATTAATAATAGTATTAAGTACTTCACACCAGGTGGCCTTAGGCTAAAGAAATACCATTTTTCACAAGTTCAATTCTACCAAACACAATTGCGTGTCGACACACAGGCTGCTGAAAAAGGTCCCTTTAATATTGATTACTCACCTCAAGGTGCTTGCATATATAAAACTCGTTCATTCCACTTAATGGAAACCGTTAGTAGGGTTACCAAGCGAATGTTAACAACAGCCTTTTTAACAACCGTTGACGATGTTTGAGTACATTTGGCATAACCTTCGCTCTGTCAGGTTTAGGTACGTACCTAGGAGCGAAGGGTCTTCGCTCGGTGGTAGGCCATAAAATCGGCTGTCGGCAGAAGTTACCACCCACCAGACAAAGTTCTGCCGCTAAGCGATTCGTCGTGTTCTGGCATGAAGCCGTACGGAGGACCGGTTTGAGCAGTTGTGTTGCGATGTGTGCCGGGTACGATGCACCATATGCTGTTTTGTCGCGAGTTTAGTCGTGAAGGGTCTCCAGCGCAGCATCGTTGTTGGGTTATTGCATCACCTAGCTTAACTGCCGTCTTCTTTCCTATTCACTCAGTTTTATAGAGTGAATAGGCTCTTTACAATCGCTTTACCATCAACGATTGCATCACTGCTTACCATCGGGCGGGATTGTTGTCAAGCTCTAGTTTATAATTATTTAAAAAAATATATATATAATAAGCATGTATCTTCACTAATAATACAGCTAAAGAGTTTGTGTTTTTATGTTTGCACGAGCATCTCAAAAACTAGTGCTCGGATTTAATTTTTGCATTTGATAGCCCACTGATGCAGGATGGAGAGGCTATATCTTATTTTACACATTACAATACCATGACCCTTAGAAGCTAAGCAATAATAAAACCGGCCAACTGCGAGTTGGACTCGCACACGTAGGGTTTCCTGTAAGGGTCCGGGACCGGGACCAAGACCGAGAATAAAATAATATCCGAGAACCGATAATAAAAAACGCGAGAAAAAAAATGCTGTTAACTTTAATTACAGTACTAACTATTTAATTAAATTAACTGTTTTAAGAATCAAAGTTAAATATCTTTATATCACTACTTAAAAAAAAAACATTTTTTTCCTCGTTTGTGTCGCCTCTCGTCATACAATTGTCCAGATTTGCTAAACAGTTGTTCACTTACTATGCTAGTAGGCGGCACGGATAAAAACTTATTTGCTGCAGGTCTAAGCAGTTATAATGTGACGAAAACCAATACTCAAAAATATTATCATTTTTTTTACAGTTTTGGCTCTCGGAGAAATCTGCTATTACGGTCTCAGCTGTGACCAAGAATCTCGGCTAATTATAGCCGAGATTCTCCGAGACTGACACGAATTTCTCGGTTATATTTGTAGACGAGATTGCCGAGACCAAGATCGCGGTTAAGCTTTAGTTTCCTTCCATTATTTATACAAAAAAAAAAAAACTGATTTTATTATTTGTCGCAATAACAGAAATACATTATCTGTGAAAAGTTCTAAAATCTACTGATCACTGTTTATAAGATATACCCTGGTGACAGACGGACAGACGGACAGACAGGGGAATCTTAGTAATAGAACTCCGTTTTTGGAGGGGGAAAAGGGGGTGGGTTGGGAGGAGAATTTTAATACAGTCAAGTTCGCTGACAAAAACTACTAAAATTTTAAATTTTATTGGTTTCACTTATCACGACTTGAAGTTTTTAACAGCTGACACTTTAAAAACTTAAATTATCAAATTATTTTATTTGAACTATTGCAATTTGCACGTCAATCTTATTTTTAAAAGTAAATGAGGTCGGCGATTTCTCTCTGATTACTCTGAGAAGGCAAATGTCACATTCAAGTCCATGCAGACTAGTGTCTGAAATGGTCTTTCGAACTAATTGAATGGGTACGGCCAGACAATGCACGCTTGTATCAGGAATCGTGCAGCTCTACTCAGAATCGTGTAATTAATGTAGTTATTGAAAACTAATACATGTGTAGATATATTTAATATTAGTGCTATTAGACTTAACACACTTTTTTCTCCTTGTTCTTATACACATTTTTGTTCATGTCTACATTTTTGTTTAACTTCTCCTTTCGCAAGTCTGCTGGAAGAAATTTCTTAAGAAAAAAACAGCACTTTTGTACTCAGTTCTGAATTTTATTGACGTACATAAATAATAAAATAAATAAACTTGAGAAGCTCAGCTTGTTATGGAAACTTGATGACAAGACCTCTTGAGAATCTACGCAACTGTGACAGTCACCATTCTGTTAAAGCTTGACGGGTAACATAAACCGAGCCTCCGAGCCTTCGAGCCTTCTCTGGATAACTGGGAGTGGGCCATGATTCACCACGTAGATCCAATGCGGGTTGGTAGATACCACATGTTTTAAAATTTTTGGGTCTATTTCCTCGCGCTCTTTTTCTTCGACGTTTTGAGAGCAGCGATGATCCTACATCCTACTACACTTTATTTTTTTTTATATATTTCTAAACTTAACATTGATTGACCGCAATCCCACCTGATGGTAAGCAGTCATGCAATCGTTGATGGTAAAGCGCAGTAGTTCAATAAGAGCCTATTTACTCTAGCCTTGAATACACTTAAACTGTAGTCAGGCGGAAACACCGCCGCTAGCAAATTGTTCCAGTCCCTCGATGTACGCGTTTCGTCTAGCTGCAGTACTTCGATATCGCCTTCGGGTTGTGGAGGGCAGACGGCAGTCGCGCAATATCGAAGCTTAGAGAAAATCAGCAGTTAGACTGGTAAAGCAGACCCCAGGCTCCAAAGCTGAAATAGCTTTGGATGCGACTGGGATTAACGCTGAGATGATCATGACATAGTTTATAACCGGGACACATACTTTTATCACGTTATTCCTACAGAATCTAAACTTACTCAAAAGAAACCGCGGAATGCGGCTGTTATAATAATATACTTAAAGTAAAGCGTCTGTCTTAGACCTACGACCTGTTTTGTTATTCGCAACACAGTTTTCTAAAGACACAAACAACATTTCTGAAATCCCTTAATCAGCTTTCGCAAAACCCACAAACGTATGGCTAAGAAACTGTTTACCGACGACCACATGGAACAACTCCAAAAACTTCCTATTTTCAACAAACCCCTGTAATAAAATTATAATTCGCTCGAATAACTCTGTCCTTTCAAATTACAATATTTTGTCCATTACCCAAATTCGATTTGGCAGCCCTACGTCTACGCCATTTAAGCTTACCCTACCTGCTGCTAAATGGTCCATGGCTGGGAAATACTGCGTTTGGAAATGCTGCCCTTTGCCTTTGGGTTTGTTTTTTAGATCGTGTTGACAGGTATTATACCTTAACTTCCACATAGAGTAGCATACAGGAGGGATAGTTTAGGTCCTTGGTGTAGCTGATATCGATTCTTTTAGACCCCGAACTAACCGTTGATTTATTGATTTTACTGGCAAGCGAAAAGTATTTTTTGGCGAAGAATGAGGTGTTTTCCGTACGTATACGCTCGTGTCGTAAAACTGAAGGTCAAATGTCAAGGAATGCGGCAGTTTTCCGTCTTCCTGAAATCACACGATCCATCATTATAATAACACTTGTGAACCTCTTTCTCAGTTCTGACAGATACGGAGTATATGAAGAAGGTAGACTACAGTCGTTCTAATATATTCCTCATGCCTTTTAAGAGAGGGTGGATTTTCCTTTGCTGTGAAGCTAAACCTAAATGATGATTATCGTTAGTAGTCATTTCGGTAGCAACGATATATCAAATCAAATCAAATTATTTTATTTGACATAAACCAACATGGACACTTGGGCATCGTCAGAAGCTAAGGGTACGATTCCAAGTGGTCTTTTATGACGAAGAGGTCGAAAAAACTCCACAGTTACTCCTTTAAAAATAATTGACAATGTTATCAAATTAAAGTGGGTATGGAAATAAAGCTTAAGCCTGTCGACAAGTCCCAGGTGTTTGATAAAATAAGAAATGGTTTTTTTATAATTATAAGCTAGTTTTTGACCACAATCCCGCCTGATGGTAAGCAGTGATGTATTCGTTGACGATAAAGCGAGCTAGTTTATTAGCGGTTGAGCAAGGTGGTGCTATGTTAAACCCAACAACACGACCAACAATGCTGCACAAGAGGGAAATTTTGTCTGATAACGCTCCACGACCAAACCCTTTCACGCACCGTACCCGGCACACATCGCAACACAACAGCTCAGATCCGTCCACCGTACGCTCACGCAGATCTAAAAGTCTAAAAGGTCTACAGAGACCTCGCGTTTAAAAAATATAGAAAAAATCTGTCAAAAGATAAATCAAATATAAAAATATATTTAAATCTAGTGTCATGGTTACAACCATTGTGAATCACGTTCTACGTACGTGATTTTTTTTTGCCAAAAATGTACCTATATAAGGTAACTTCATAATCATGTTACTGGGTACTACAATAACCATTTTTTTTTTTGTTTGGGATGGGAAAACATCAGCTCTGGGTGGAGCGGAAGGGCGTGTCAGACTTTTACTGACTAAAACCCACCCGTGTTCCTTCACTTGCCTGTAGGCCAGGGCCACGGTTTCTTTTTTAACCAACCCGCAACCCTAACCCAGTGTACTACAATAGCCTTGGTAAGTCATTTAATGTTACGAGCATTATAGTTCGCCACCCGCCTTACAAATCGAATAATAATAAAACAGGAAAGCCCATACTTCCAGAAGGAAATACGTTAATGATCACGTATCAGTAACTAAGTTAGTAAACTTGTTACTTTGCGTACTTACGATTCAATCCACTTCGCACTTTTAACGGCTGCGTTTATACACACAGGCGTGGAAATCAGGTAGCTTAAATAAAATGAGGGTACAACACCTGTCTCATCGCCGTTGAGGAAGTCAAATCACACCAAAAGTTATGTATTCGCGCTAAGAATCAGCTCTCAAAAGAAGACGATTTATACATTTGGTTTTATACGTCTTAGATAGTGATGACATTTAAATAAGAGTTGCTTATTTGACTTATATAGTGATGGGGCAAACGTTGTGACGTTATTTTGTAATGGCGGCACTTGAGGAGTCGTTTTGAAAGTGTGGATTGTCGAACGGTCACTTCGCTTTAAGGCGCGGACTAGGGCACTTCTCCGGGGCGAAACTGTGGGTTTGCCTATTTAAATTGTTATTGTCAGTTGTTCTTTCCTATTTAGTTTTACCCCTATAGCATTGAGGAAACTTTTTTTATATAAATTATAAACTAGCGCTTGACCACAATCCCACCTGATGGTAAGGAGTGACGCAATCGTTGATTGTAAAGCGCACTAGTTTATTAAGAGCCTATTCACTTTAGCCTTATCTGTTTTAATCTGAGACTATCATTATGATCCTTTAATAATAAATTGATGTAAGTGTCTGCACAGTTAAAATAATAAGAATCGAACATCACACTAGTCATTTTTCAACGTTTTCTCGAAAGGTATTTCGAGAACCCACGATGGATGCCCATGGGATGAGAAGACACCTCAATTATCTGTAACTTCGGCCCCGCCTCCTGAAGTTTCCCCGTTATATCTTTAATGTTAAATTCGTTATGGGTAGTCAGAATCCAGAAATTCTGACTAATAGTTTTAGCAAAGGGTGTTGAATTAACAAGTGACTGGATTGGGGAGGTCAAACAGACATATTTAAAATTCTGATATCCACCAGAAATTTACATGGTTAGACTAAATGTATTATTATAATACTAATATAATATAAAAAAAAATCTAATCTGATCTTACTAGAATTTCTATGTTTCTCACTGGTAGGCCATAAAATGGGCTGCCGCAGAAGTTACCACCCACCAGACGAAAGTCTTGTCGCCAAGCAATTAGTCATGTTCCGGCATGATGTCTGGTGATGCCGTACAGAGGCCGGATCTGAGCAGTTGTGTTGAGATGTGTGCCGGGTACGATGCGCCAAATGTTGTTGTGTCGGGAGTTTGTTCGTAGAGGGTCTCCAGATCAATCTCCCTTTGACACAACATCGTTGGTCGTGTTATTGGGTTTAACATTGCATCACCTCGCTCAATTGCCGTCCTCTTTCCTGTTCACTCAGGTTTTTACGAGCCTATTCACTCAAAAGTGAATAGGCTCTTAATAAACTAGCGCATTTTACCATCAACAATTGCTTCACTGCCTCCCATCAGGCATGATTACGGTCAAGCACTAGTTTACAATTATATAAAGAATAAAATTATTTTTACTGACTTAAACGTGTTCCTTTGCGCCAGGGCCACTACTGTATCTCTTTCAAACTTCCCGCAGCCCTCTCAGAGCCAAGAGCCCCTCTAACCCTATATACAATTAACAAGTATTATTGTGTAAACGGTAGATAAATCTTACATTAAACTTGGGCGGATTACACAAGGCTTGTTTTCTTGCAAAAAATCCAAATACTCTTAAAGCTTAACCACGAAGCACAACACAGTAGGTTTCCCACATTACCCTAAACCTCCAAGTTAATATTTCATCAAGCAACAACAAACATTTAGGCACCAAACTGTTCATAACCCACCACGCCGTCAAATATATCATTTTTACGATATCCTTTTAGTCTACACACCATTATCTTCAGTAAGACTAGCAAGGATATAGGCTGGAGGGTCCTGGAGGCCATGTGTCAGGACTAAAAATATTAAAGTGGCCTGCCGCATTGCGGGGCCTAACCAAGGACAAGCAGTCGGACATTGTACATATGGTGCAAATAACGAGATCGCAGGGAAACTTCCAAAGAATATGAACGTCTAGGAACCCTTTGAGGGATTATTAGAAATGCAGCTTTATAGTAAAGGAAAAATAAATAAGTGAAATACGTCCTAAAAGATTTATAATTTTTTGGGATAAACTATCTTGATTCTGGTGGTTAAAGTTCAGTTTTCATTGGACTAGGATTGTTTTGAGAGATTTTCAGAGGTTTACTGCGTTCTTAAATCTATGACATATGCTTTTTTTTATTTTTTTACTTCCTAATTATAATTTTGAATTCAGCAGTAGTTTTATCCCTTTTTGTTGTTGTTGTTAATCTAAAAGAAACCATAAGTTATTTCCGATCTATAAAGCCACCTCCCAATAAAACAAGCACATAACTTTTCATTTCTTCACAGTCGGATACAAGCCCATCTTCTGTATATAGACAATATAGGATTTTTCTCTTCATACAAGTCCCGTTTCCACGAAGACGGCCGCTGAGACAAAGCAATTTCGACCTTGTTCCTTGTAGGTTAAAATTGAAGTGTTGTGCGTTGTAAAAATTTTGTCTGGATAAATAAAATTCCTTCGTCGGACGAAAACTTAAATGCGATTCAGAATTGGCTGTTCAGTTCGATTTTCGGCCGATCTATTGTTATATTTGCAATTGTGTCGAGGAACAGTATTTTGTTTGGCATTGAGGAGT
Source organism: Sesamia inferens (assembly GCA_037179545.1). Lineage (NCBI taxonomy): Eukaryota > Metazoa > Arthropoda > Insecta > Lepidoptera > Noctuidae > Sesamia > Sesamia inferens. The sequence continues at coordinate 3,735,224 of CM073935.1, read as the reverse complement.
TGTTCCTACCTTTTCATACTTGCTGCTAGTCACGATGACGTTCCGATGAGGGTTTTCAGAAACTACAGGCCGCCTGTAAGTTGAAAACATCGTTGTAGCCAATTATTTTCATAAGAGTAACCGTGGGTTCTTACCGGTTCTTCTGTATAAGACACGATCAACTGGAACCCTGCAACTAGCTTCTGACGTTACATAAGTGTAAATCTTTTCATTTTTTTTAATGCTAAGACAGCGTTTGTGTAGGAAATATGCATGTCAAACTGTCATAATCACTATTCGCATACGAAGAAGAAAGATAGTTTTTATTTATAAATTAAATAAATAAATAAATTGTTTATTTCTCAACTTTGTACATAATTTGTATAATGATTTTCTTAATTCTAAATAGCACTGATGTATAATTTGCCTGAACTAGGTAGAACCTGTGCTTCAGGCGTAAAAGTGATTTTTTTATTTTGTAATAAATTAACAATAAAACAATAAAAGTAGGACGTAAAAATCTAGAACACAACGGAAGTATACAGTGTTATTATTAGTATCCTATTGCTTACATAGTATTATTAGTCTGTTAAAGTAATGGTTATTGCCAAATTTATTTACATACTGTAAGTAGGTCTTCAGTCTGCTCATATGACAAACCTTGTAGATAATTAGAAACAACATTCTTACAGCTAAAATAATTCAAATTATAAATATTTAATACTCTATTTAAATTACTAGCTTTCAGCCCGCGTCTTCGCTCGCGTGGAGATCGGCTATATCGGGAATACGTTTTTTTTCCGGGATAAAAAGTATCCTATTATTTAATCCGGACTTTTAACTTTACATTTGAAAAATTTCAAAGCAATCGGTTCAGTAGTTACGGTGTGAAAGCGGAACAAACAAACAAACTCACTTTCCTTTTCAAATAAGTGTTTGACCGCAATCCCGCCTGATGGTAAGCAGTGATGCAATCGTTGATTGTAAAGCGCGCTAGTTTATGAAGAGCCTATCCACTCTAGCCTTGAAGACACTTAAATTGTAGTCCGAAGGAAACACCGCCGCTGGCAAACTGTCCCAGTCCCTCGATGTACGCGGTATAAAAGACGAGGCGAAACGCTTCGTTCGGATCGGTCTCAATAACGTAAGGTAACTCGCCGTACGACGGGACGTCCGATGGTGGGACGGAGATGGGGGAATTAAAACATGCAAGTAAACTAAACTAAGTTAAAAATAAATCGAAGTTATATAAAAAACAGTAACGATAAACCAGAAAATCCCTTACGAGGCCAAAGGCTATCTCAGCATAATGCTTTCTATATTTGGCCTGGTATGACGTCAGGAGTAATCCGAAAAAAAGTTACTAACTGTTCAAAACTCAGCCATCACTTTACTTTTAATAAAAATAAAATGTGTAGATTACACAATTTGAGAGAGCTCAGTAAACCCACTAAAAGACCATGAAATGACCTGATTAAATGAACGAATGTTAAAAAATGAATGTAACCCGAACCTCGGTACATTCGCGTCGGAATTGAATCCTGTACCCGTGGGATACAATCATTGATTTCACCGAAGTCTGGCCCAAAACGAGCAAATTGATGGATTCTAAATAACTTCCTGGTTTGGTTTTACTCGTTTTGTAATTAAAAGATGGATTAGATCACTGGTGCTTCTCATTTTAAGTAAATAATTTTATTTCGTTTTTGCCAAACTAATGTTTTCAGTTACATTATCCTTGAGTCTCGTTGCTAGAAATAAATAAAATTACAATATTTTTTTTTTACTAACTTAAATCCCTTTGTTTCTATTGAACTCGATACTCCTCTGCTTGAGCACTGGGAGCCGTAGACTCAAGTTTCTAAGAAGACAAAGCATATTTACTATTTCCATAGCAACGGGGTGACAATTTTAAAAACAATGTAGATTTTTGTAGGGGAGTATTGACGGGAAAGCTAAGATGAGTGTCACGCGAATTTTTCATTGGACTTTTAAAATTATTTATAGTGTCGTTTACTAAATAAAAGCGCGTGATTATGTAGTAAAAAGTGCATATCTGTCATAAATTTAACTGTCTTGCTAACATGGATCATGATATTCAGTCATTTGACAGACAGACAGTGAGACCGTAACAATAGGCTCCCGTTATTATTAACTTTTGGGTACGGAAACACAAAAATAATTGGCCATCATGTTTGACAGTGTGGAAGTTTGTAGACTGAAGAATAAAAATGTTTCTTCTCTTCATACTTAAAATGGAAGAAATATTCCTACAATCTGTCGTTGCTCCTATTTTTTCAACGAATAAACGCAATTTGATAAAGATCATATAATTTAAATAAATAATTTAGAAAAATCAAACAGAGAGAGTCCAAAAAAAAATATTAACCATCTCAATTATCGCCTTCGTAAACCTCCGATGTCTTACAAAGACAGCTGTCGATCCTATGGTATGCTAACGCTCGAAGAAAGGCGTAAACTGCTTGTGTGCATGTGCTTGCTCTATGATATAATCAATGAACGCCATGATTGCCCGGAGTTGATCGCACAGATAAAGTTTAACACTCCTCTACGGCGCACTCGTCACACGCCAATGTTGCACATTCCTAGGCACTACACCAACTATGCCAGCAACTGTGTACTGACTCGCATTGTTCGATCTTATAACTCAGAATTCTCAAAAGTGGATTTATTTTACTTTACTTGTCGTCCTCCGTGGCGCAGCGGTCAACACGCCTGCCTGCGACGTGGAGGCCCCGGGTTCGATCCCCGGCAACGTCATGATGGAAAACGATTTTTTTCTGATTGGCCTGGGTCTTGGATGTTTACTATATATCCATCTACATATTATAAATATAGTATCGGATAAATCAATATATATATATGGATTTATACGATTTTCCAAACGGCCATTTCTTCTTTATGTTTTCCTTTTATGTTCTGCTATCAATGTCCTATTTTATTTGTTTTAAGTTTAATTTCATAATTTTCATACATTGTTAACTATGTCATGTATTGTATAACCTTCTGTATTGATTTATTATTTTTAATTGTAACTAATTTTAATTTGGTATTAGTCTGTACGCATGCTTTAAAATTATACATCCCAGTTACACAAGGAAACCTATTTTTGGCCAAAAAATAATGTAATACTCATATTTGTAAAATATATTATGTATCGCTGTTGGCTACCTAAATAAATAAATAAATCATGCTTCTTCTTCTTCAGCCTATCGCGGCCCACTGCTGGACAAAGGCCTCCCCAAGGCTTTCCACGATGACCGGTCTTGTGTTGCCCGCATCCGTCGTTATCCGCGACCTTCAGGTCATCGGTCCACCTTGTTGGCGGCTAGAGATCATGCTACTCGTTTTGAATTCGGATACCTGTTTGCTGTCATCACTAGGATCCAGCAGATCCTGAGGCAGCAGTGCGATTCTGCTATTAACGGTGGAGATCTGCCCAGCTTGGGTGGAGCAGCGCCGTGTCCTCGTGGCGGCGATCGGCTCTGGTCCAGGCCACGGTCCTGAGCAAGAGTGCATGACAGGCCGTCACCTCCGAAGCAGTGATGCTGGCAAAGGAGGAGGCGGAACGCGCGAGGGAGCGGGAATCCCAGAGCCCTCACGCCTCTAGCCATCGCAGGAGACGCCCTGATCGGGAGACAACACTGAACTCTCGAGTACCGTAGGCGCGGGCTTGCGAGCGGCGAGCTGCCCGCTGCTCGCCATTCGCAAGCCCCGCCTACGTAAGGACCAAGTCCGGGTCGACGGCACGTTGCATTTCACGCGCGCCTCAAGATATCAGCACATTGTGACGGAATCCACGAAGAACGATGCCTGCTGGGCCAAGGCTGCGGGTTGATTAAAAATTAAACTATGGCCCTGGCGCGAAGCTGCTGCTGGCAAGTCAAGGAACATTGGTGGGTTTTGGTCAGTAAAAGTCACGCCCTTCCGCTCCGCCCAGAGCTGCAGAGGTCATTTGATGATTTTTAATACATATAAAAAAAAAACCGTAACATGTCCACAGAATCGATCGGAGGACAGGATTTTATATCAATGTCCGATCGTTTGTGGAACAGAGAATTACACTCAAAGGCAGAGTTATCAACCTGGTTTTGAAGTGTTATTTTTTAAGCTATTGCATAGCTTCTATCGCGGGCCTTGAGCGCGGGGACCGAATCCAGAAATTCCGTAACGAAAAAACCTCACGCTCCCCACTCCGACGGGCACGGAGGTGTGGCTTGAAGGCCGTACATCGTCTAACGTCGTTTCAGTTCGGCAGTCTTCGGCACGGTATGTTTGTGTGCGTGCGACTACATCTTTTGAAAACAATTTATAGATTTTCAAAAAGAGCATGCATATTGCAGGGCGCGAACTCAGTTCTACACACTTGCCATGTTACTGATAGTCGCGATGTGCTAAACTTGCGATTAATTTTCTCTCTGAAATAGGTCTTCTATAGAGATATGTCATAGACGTCATCGACGTTGTCATGGCTACCTTAAAAACTTTTCATATAATAAATTATTAAGTACTTTTATTCAAATTAATTTAGTAGTGTTTTTATAAAATAGCTTTTTTTTAACGGAAAAGCTGAGATGAATGTCACGCTAATTTTTCATTGGACTTTTAAATTATTTATAGTGTTGTTTACTAAATAAAAGCGCGTGATTTTATAGAGTAAAAAGTGCTCACGCAGCCGTTTTTTCAACTGTTATTGGCGATATCCGCCATTATTGTGAAATATTTTTTTAAAGAATTTCTATAATTTGTTACACGTGTTATTGGCAAAATTGTGGTATCTATCCACAGGGACCAGATCAAGAGTTGAAGTTGAAGTTTTTATTAAATAAAATATTACAGAAAGATGTCGGTTAACAATGTTAATACGAGTACATTTAAGTGTACGAGTTGTAATATTGTTATCTCCGAAACGAAACAACGAAAGTTTAATAAAAATATGCTCGTCGGCTTTTTCTGAGGAAGACATTGATGAGGCAAAAAAGTTATTGTTTGTTTCTACGAAGACAAGACAAAAACATGTATCGAGGCGTAAGAACAAAAAGCAGAAAGACCTAAAATATACGATTACGGTGTTTAAAATCACGGATCCCGAACAATCCCAGTTTTTGTGGCATATGACCTTCACAAATTGCCACCAGTTTGCTTTGACTATGTAGAACGTACGTAAAGAAGTTGATGAAGGATTTATTAATTCTACGGTCAGATATTAACGCAATCAGAAGTGATTATGTTACTAAAGATCAGCTCGAAAATATTAAATTGATAACAAATAATTCGACACCGACGCCGTTCATCATCAACAACCTTTTTATCGTCCCACTGCTGGGCACAGATCTCCTCTCATACAGAGAAGGATTGAGCGTAATCACCACGCTTGCTCAATGCGGGTTGGCGATTTCAGACTTATAAAGCCCAGGTTTCCTCAAGATGTTTTCCTTCGCCTTCAGTCATTGGTGTCCAAGATATACTTAGAAAGTACATATAACTTTAGAAAAGTTACATTGGTACTTACCTGACCTGGAATCGAACCCGCGCACTCATACTTGAGAGGCTGGTGTTTTAACCACTAGGCCACCACGACAAAACAGTGGGGTATATTGAAAAAGAACCTCGGAGTCTTTGAGTATATTTCGTGGTGCTCCCTGTGCGCCGTTTCCGAGTCAACGAAATACCAGTTGGTGGAGTCATAAGGATACTATAGCTGTCTTGCCTGCCCCTCACTGCCCGGCCGGTCTTGCGATTGCACCGAAACAGCACACAATGACAGAGATTATAAGTAATAGCATAGACAGACCTTACGGAGGAATTGCCCTATTGTAGAGGAAGTCCGCTTTCTCAAAGGTATCAGTGTTGTTGTGTAATAGTGATCGTTTAGTTCTCACACGGATCGTTCTATGTTAGTTTTCTTATTTTACATGCTTACTGACTCGAGTGATTATTAGGTATTATTTTATTTCGTCTCTATTGTATTATATCTTCGAGCCGATGAACTGCCAATGCTATGTACGCCATTATTGTCACATGCATCAGGCCATAAATTGAATAGTGTTAATTATTTTCAATGTTTAATGTTTGTGATGTGGCAGTACTTCTTAAATAAATAAATAAATAAATAATAGATTTCATGGGTTTTTTCTTTATTTCTTTATTTTTTGGCTTCGCACGGTTTGTGCATTTAGCCAATGCCACGTAATTATGAATTATTCATGTCGAAAAAGACGGCCGCGTGACCCGTCTTACGAGTGAGGTTTGGGACAAAGTCATGATGTGGCCACTATGCAGCGATATTTCACTGTTCTTTATGAACTATTTACTAAATGCACTTTTTACTACATAAATCACGCACTTTTATTTAGTAAACAACACTATAAATAATTTTAAAAGTCCAATGAAAAACGAGCGTAACACTCAGCTTGACTTTCCCGCCAAAACTCAGGGTGCTGATCACGAAAATGATTTCATTTTTGAAATCCAAGATGGCCGACATCATATTTCATGACATTCTGACATGGGTGTGATAACGAACATGACGTCATTTTTAAGCTATTGCTTAGCTTCTTTCTATCTCTTTATCAAAGTCGAACAGAAAACATTGAATATAGTTTAGTCGCTTAATCGTCACCATTTTTCGCACTCTTTTGATGACGTTGCTGGTAAAAAATAAATAAATTACAAAACAGAAAGAAAACTTGAATTGATATCAAAGAAAAAAAAAACAAAGGAAAAATTACTGTATAAATAAAACAAATAAATAATTATAATTGCAAGTTATAGTTGATAAAAAAAGGCTATGCAATAGCTTTACCGCGGCAGTCTCCGAGTGCCACACGCCTTTTTTTATGTGTGTAGTTTGTTCAATTATTTAGTACACCCATTTTCGTCAATTGTGAAGTCGCATACTCTTAAATCAATATCTCAAAACTCCTTTTGGAATAAATAACCCAATAATATTATTTGAACCTGGAACCTCAAAGGACTTTTTCTTTTTAATTTGACATAAGAAATATGAATAATAAAAAAGTACGCAAGCCCAAAAAGGGTCCTATTTCAACGCATTCAAACATGAGATCAGCACTGCCTCACTGTTAAAAAAAAAGTCTCATTTTTATTTACAGTCTGACACCTAATAAACATTCGCAACGTAACAAAAGTACCTTTTATTTTCCGTGAACCATCGGGGCGTAGCTTTATTTTATAACCAAGTACATTTGTGAGTACCCTACGGAAAGAATTTTCTCGTAGTAGTTTTTTCGCGAGATTAGTTTGAACTCATTCGAATCCGGCTTTAGTGATGGGAAATTGTAAGCTTGGCACGTTGTCCAAAAAGTCGACTATGACTTTGTGACGGTAAGATTTAGATTAGATATGTATCGATGCCGTAACTATTTCACAAGAATAGATATTACATAGCATAATAAAATAGTATTGAATTCAAAACAGTACAATGATATTTTTGACAAGATATGCTTTGGGTAGCGGGGAACGGTGTGATGCCGCCAACGTAGGTTAGAGAATTTTCTTCCGATACAAGTAGGTACTTTGGAATAGATCAGTCAATCAGAAAGTTGAGTAAGTTGCTCATTACATAGACCTGAACACTATGGAGAAGAACCTAGTAAGAAGCTACATTAGTCTAAAAAAAAAGACGTGTGGCACTCGGGGACTGCCGCGGTAAAGCTATTGCATAGCATTTTGTATCAATTTATGCAATTATAATTATTTATTTATTAAGCTATTGCATAGCTTCTATCGCGGGCCTTGAGCGCGGGGACCGAATCCAGAAATTCCGTAACGAAAAAACCTCACGCTCCCCATCGTCTAACGTCGTTTCAGTTCGGCAGTCTTCGGCACGGTATGTTTGTGTGCGTGCGACTACATCTTTTGAAAACAATTTATAGATTTTCAAAAAGAGCATGCATATTGCAGGGCGCGAACTCAGTCCTACACACTTGCCATGTTACTGATAGTCGCGATGTGCTAAACTTGCGATTAATTTTCTCTCTGAAATAGGTCTTCTATAGAGATATGTCATAGACGTCATCGACGTTGTCATGGCTACCTTAAAAACTTTTCATATAATTAATTATTAAGTACTTTTATTCAAATTAATTTAGTAGTGTTTTTATAAATAAAATAAAAAATAAAAAATAAAATAAGCCTTTATTGCTGTTTAAATTTACAACTTAATCTTATAACTATTTATTATCTTTCTTAATATCTAAATTATAATGTTTTTTTTTTTTTTTTTTTTTTTTTTTTTTTTTTTTTTTTTTTTTTTTTTTTTTATATTTTTTATTGATCGGCAACAGCTTGTCCTTCGACAAAGGCCTCCTCTAAGGACTTCCATGTCTCTCTGTCTTTAGCCTTCCTCCTCCATACTGGACCAGCCACTCTCTTAAATTCATCTTCCCAGCGCTTCGTTTGTCGCCCTTTGCTTCTTTTACCATCCCTAGGGTACCATTCTGATATTATCTTGGTCCATTTCTCGTTTTCCTCTCTTAGCATATGCCCTGCCCATTTCCATTTCAATGTTTTATACACTTTTTTCGCTTCCTTAAATTTTGTCTTATTTTTTATTTCTTCTAATCTTATTTTATCTTTTCTTTTCACTCCTATAACACTTCTTTCTATTCCGTTTTGACATACGTTTATTTTATTTATTAATTGTTCTGTTAATGCCCATGTTTGGCAACCATATGTCAAGCATGGCAAAATACATATATTATACACTTTCCGCTTTTCTTTCATTGGCATGTCCTTGCTTTTCATTACTTCGCTAAGAGACCAAAATCTCTTCCAAGTGTTGGCTATTCTTCTGTCAATTTCCTTTGGCATGGTATCATTTACAGCTATTAGCTGCCCTAAGTATATGTATTCTTCCACGTATTCGATTTTTTCTTTGTTTACTTTTATTTCATATGTTTGTGAGGCATTAGTTAGAATTTTAGTCTTACTCGTGTTCATTGAGAGCCCTGCTATTCTACTTTGGTCTGACAGTTGTTGCAGCATTTGTTCTAACATTTTTGGGCACTCGGAAAATAGAATCAGATCGTCTGCAAAACGTAGATGGTTTAAGTTTTCACCGTTTATGTTAAGTCCATTTTTATCCCAATCTAGATTCCTGAATATCATCTCCAGAGCCGCTGAAAACAGCTTGGGTGAAATGGGGTCACCTTGGCGGACACCTCTCTCTATAGAAAACTCTTCTCCCGTGGCTTCTAGCCTGACTTGGGCTGTGCTTTTTGAGTAGATGTTCTTTAGTATTCTAATGTACTTTCCATGTATTCCCTGAGTGTGTAGAGCTTCCCAGATATAGTTGTGTTCCAATGAGTCAAAGGCTTTATTATAGTCAACAAATCCCAGATAGTAAGTCTTGTTGTATTCCTTGTATTTCTGTAGTACTTGTCTTAGTACATGTATGTGATCTATTGTTGAAAATTTGCTACGGAAGCCTGCCTGTTCTTTTGGTTGGTTTTCTTCAAGTATAGATGTCAATCGGAATAAGATTATTTTGGAAAAAACTTTATACAAGTTGGACATTAAACTAATTGGTCGATAGTTTTCTATTTCTCCTCGATCTCCTTTCTTATGTAACAATACTATTGTTGATTTTGTCCAGTCTGCAGGTATATTTTCGGTTTCTATAATTTCGTTAAATATTTCTGTTAAAATTGGAGCAATCGCGGTTATAGTAGACTTTAATAATTCATTTGTAATTTGGTCAGTTCCAGGACTCTTATCCGGCTTTTGTGTTTTTATTGCTCTTATGGTTTCCTCAATTAATATTTTTGGTACTGGTTCAGAGTCTGCTATATTTCTATATCTCGGCACTTCCTTTGGGTTTTTACTTTGGTACAGGTTTCGATAGTAATCGGTAGCTATTTTGAGTATTTCCGGTCTTTTATTTGTATAGTTTCCATCTTTAGTCTTCGTGTTTAGCATCCAATCTTTTTTAATGGTTAGTTCCTTGATCGCCTTTTTTATTCCGCCAGTTCTCTCGATATGTTTTTTCAATGTGTTTTGTCTTTTTAGTTTCCTATCTTTTCTAATGTTTTCGTTTATTTTTTTACTAATATCTGATATTTTTTGACGGTTAATTTTCTTTTCTTTGCTCTGTGATAGTTCTTTCCTTTCTTGCAGCAGCTGTTGTGTTTCGCTTGAAATTATCATTTTGCTATCTGTATTTACTTTCTTTGTTTCTGTTTTTAATAAATTTATAAATTTTGCATATTTTGTTTGAATTGATAAAGATTTTAAATGTTCTGTTTCTATTGAAACTTGTAGGTTGGTCGTAAGTTGTTTGCTATCCCCGGTGCATATAATGGCTGAGCTATCAGTTTGAAATCTTCTCTTTTTCTTTATGGGTGCGCCTGTTAATTTGGCACGAACCATTCTGTGGTCTGAATGAAAGTTTAGATTCTGGATAACTGATACATCCTGGATTACTTTATAGTTATTAGACATGATAAAATCAATTTCATTTTTATAGAGTCCGTTTGGGGAAATCCATGTCCACTTCTTCGTTTTCTTTTTCTTGTAGAAACTGTTGAGGATCCTTAGTTTATTTTCTAGAGCAAAGGTTACTAACCTGGCTCCATTTTTGCTTCTTTTACCATGTCCATATTCTCCCACAGTGTATTCTTCTCCATTATTTTTCCTCAATCCTATTTGTCCATTAAAATCGCCCATCACAATAATGTTTTTGTAACAGTTCTGAATATTCATTTGTAGATCGTCGTAGAATTTTTCAATTTTCGTTATGTCTTCACGTTTCTCCGACTCTGTTAGTGAATATGCTTGAATGATAGACCACTTTTCGGCATTTTTTAGGGGTAGCGTAATGTTAAGAACAGTTATTCTTTCGGAAATTCCTTTGATTTCTTCTATACTGTTTGCAAGTTTCTTTTTGATTAAAAATCCCACTCCATACGATCCTGGTGTCTCACCTTTGTATTGTAGAATGTAGTTTCCGTAATCTTCTATCCCTTCCCCATATCTTCTCATTTCGCTGATTCCTATTATATCCCATTTCATTTCGGCTATGGCTAATTCCAGTTCAAGAAGCTTCTCGGTAGTTCGTAATGATCTTGTATTAAAAGTAGCTATGTGTATGTCCAAGGTATGTTTGGTTGTCTTTAGAGGGTGTTGGTCATTTTCCCCCACGAGGACCAGTCGGCTTGGGGGAGGTTGTTTTGTTCCTGTTATTCCATTTTTTTCCTTTTTATTTGTTTGTTGTTTCCGATCTCCGGTATCTAGTTGCTATTGTTTATTTTTAGTTGCAATGTCTGAGAGAGAATTAGATCTACCCCTCATCATATCGAATGCATTTATTCTGTTGCTCCTTGATGATGTTAATGTTTGTTGCTTCCTTGGCTGTAAATCAGATTGCGGGGAGGTAGATGGATTTCTCTTTCTTTTATCATTTACATTTCCACTCGTATTTTCTTTGACAACCAGTTTATCATATTTTATATAAGCATAATTTCCTTTTTTCCTCTCTTCCATCATCTTGGGTTGAAGAGCCTTCCTTCTTTCTAAAATTTCTTTTGAGTAATCTTCCACCAGGTACAGTTCTTTGCATTTCTTTTTGTTTTTCATTATTTCACTCTTTTTCCACCCACTTACTAATGACAGAAGCGTAGGCCTCGGTTTCCCTTCCTTATTTTTGATTCCAATGCGATGTAGTCATTTGATGAATTCCGCTCTGGGTGGAGCATAGGGGCGTGTCTCACTTTTACTGGCTAAAACCCTGGGTGGATTTCTACACTTGCCTGTGCTCCAGGGTGACGGTTTCTTTTTTAACCAACCTGAAACCCTGACTCAGGGAGCATCGGTCTTCGTGGATCCCGACACGATGTGCTGACATATCTTTGAGGCGCGTGTGAAACACAACGCGCCGTCGACCCGGCCCTGGTTCTTACTGCAATCAACGGCTTAAAGTCCTTTCCGAGGGACAGTGGCCCAAGACCCCTCCGTGCCTCAAAAAGGACAAAGGACTATATGTAAATGTGGGCACCCATCCAGGGACCAACCGCGGCAAGCGTAGCTTTACCTGATCGATCGACCTGCGAGACTGTAATAGTTAACCTTAAGCTCCTTTTGTAATATTGTGTGTAGAAAAATATTATCCCCACATTTAGAATTTATTTTAAGCGGAAGTTATTAAAGTCAGTAGCAGCGTAACGTTGGTGATGAAGTGTTTATGAGCGTGCGAACTTGTAATAATAGTATGTGCGACGATATTTAGCTTTTCTAAAACTATGTGTTCTTTCAATTTGCCTACATATTTATTTTTTATAAATATCAACTAGTGCTTGACCGCAATCCCACCTGATGGTAAGCAGTGATGCAATCGTTGATGGTAAAGCGCGCTAGTTTATTAAGAGCCTATTCACTCAAAAAAACTGAGCGAATAGGAATGAAGATGGCAGCTGAGCGGGATGATGCAATGACCCAACAATGCGACTAACGATGCTGCGCCAGAGGGAGATTGGCTTGGATTTGGCGCATCGTACCCGGCACACATCGCAACACAACTGCTCAGATCCGTTCTCTGTACGGCTTCACCAGACATCATGCTGGAACACGACGAATCGCTTGGCGGCAAGACTTTGTCTGGTGGATGCTAACTTCTGCCGGCAGCCGATATTATGGCCTACTACCGAGTGTGTGAAGTGTGTATAGTGAACAGATGATCGATTTTTTCTATAAATATCACCGTGAAATGTCCTGTGAAGTGAGCTTAGAGTGAGCTACCAGTAGTAACAACCCCTAGCAAAGGCAATAAAAAAGAAAAATAGTATTTAAAAAAAATTAAAGAGAAAGTCCGATACGAGAACAATGATGTTGTGGTGACAACGTTCCAGTCTTGCCGGGAACTTTCTGGAACCATTTGGAATAGTCTAGTTTCCGATTGGACCTTCTGGAACAGTCGAGGCGGTCGCTAGTAATGTATAAAGAGAGATATTTTCCGAGACTAATAAATAAGTATAAGTACTAAAGTAGTCAGTCAGTTCTAATTAATCGACCAAGCAGAAGGAAACTGTAGATAAACGAAAAGCAGCAAATAAACCACGCTAATATTAATTGTGGTATTATTATTACGTTAAACAAAAAAATATCTCCCCATAAACCACAATTTTTTTTTTTAATTTCTTCTCTAGGTGCAACGCATTTCATGCATTCTACCAAAAAGATCGCCACTATTAGTTCCATTTTCAAAAACAAATGTCTTTATTTTTTCTTTAACAATAATAAACTGAGTCTTTATGATTATTCTGCATAATGAATAAAGACGTTTTGGTCTGTCCAGGCTTTTGGGTACCAGTACGTCTTTCCCTAGAGGATGAAAAGTTATTTTTTCCTCGCTTTGGTACGCTAAAATGACGTTTTTTTTTTTGCGCAAGAAGAGTGAAAATATACATACTTGTATACTGTGTGTATACATAGTGTAAGAATAGTTAGATACTCCATATCTAATATAAAAACTTCGAAGTTAGCTCCGTATCTATGTCACCTTTTCACACCTAAACCTCTGAACGGATTTCGATAAAATTTAGCATGGATTCTGGCAAATTTTATTGATCCTGTAGAAAGACAGGCCTTTTCTGTTCTGGTAGCACGTTCTCGTGGGATAATTTTCCACAACCACAAGGGGAAAAGCCGTGGGGAAAAGCTAGTATTATTATATGAATAGAATGTATGGTAATTTATAAAATAAAATAGGTATAACACCACCTCTGTTATTAAAGTATATGAGATCATACATGACATGACATAATTATTTATTTATCACAGTAATTGCCCGTTCGGCCCTTATAATCACATTTACAAAAATAAATACCAAAAATACAAACATCAAAATGCCTAGGGATATTTTATATCTACCTTATTTTACAAAATTCTGTAAATATTTTGTTAAAACACTTATACAGAGTGGTCCTTACAATACGACAATAAATGAAAACACGAACAATGCTGGTTCATAGGAATAATCCTAAACCACAGAAAAGAAACTAGAATCAAAAATAAAAAAAATAAAATTTCAAACAAACTAAAGCGCATAAAATTGCAAACGGAATAGAACATTCTTTAAAAATATTGGTTCACTGACCTCCGATCGGCGACAGGCGCGACAGCGTGATCCAGTGTCGACATGCTTTTTTAGCGCCATTATTATTAAAGTTTGGTACCGCAGGATGCGGCCGTCATTAACCTGTACGTGCTTCCTTATCAACATGTACATCATGTAGAAAATGTGAAAAATGAAAAATAATTTCCCTTGACCGTACTAATGAACATATTTATATGATTTTTTATGGGTGGACTGAGAATGTGTTGAGGTACACGATGTTTAATTTATTGTCGTATTGTCATCACCACTCTGTATATGAAATTAGTTTATATTATTTTTGTTTCCAAAATATTATATAATTGTTATAAAACCGGCCAAGAGCGACTGTAAGATGCCGTAGTATTCCGTCCGTTATAATCATCATGTCAGCCACATGAAGCCCACTGCTGGACATAGGCCTGCCCCAGGATTTCCAAATAAAAAAAAAAACAGTGGGACGCGGCCTGCATCCAGCGCTTCCCTGCGATTTTGGTCAGAACATACGACCACCTAGTCGGTGGGCGTCGGACGCTGGGCTTGTCAGTACATGGTCGCCATTCAGGAGCCTTTCTACCCCGTCGGCCATCGGCTCTACGAGCTATGTGCCCCGCCCACTGCCACTTCAGAGAGCTAATCCGCTGGGCTATGTTGGCGACTTTAGTTCTAAGTTTCCTTCCTAATATGTATTGGCATTTAAAAGGTAAAAAATGGACTATTTGTTCTAACTCGCGCGAGATAACTGTGCACCTCGCTCTGTGACGTCATTCGGACTATACCGTTTGTAAAAAATGAAAATCATGTTAAAAACATAAATTACCTTTTTTTGAATGTTAATAAAAGCTCGTTTTGATGATAAAGCGACATAATAAGCGTCATAAGTGATTTGTCGTGTTCCGGCATGATGTCTGGTGAAGCCGTATGGAGGACGGGTCTGAGCAGTTGTGTTGCGATGTGTGCCGGGTACGATGCGCCAAATGTTGTTGTGTTGGGAGTTTGGTCGTGGAAGGTCTTCGGATCAATCTCCCTTTGGCGCAGCATCGTTGGTCGTATTGTTGGGTTTAACATTGCATCACCTCGCTTAACTGCCGTCTTCCTTCCTATTCGCCCAGTTTTTCTGAGTGAATAGGCTGTTAATAAACTAGCGCGCTTAACCATCAACGATCGCATCACTGCTTACCATCAGGCGGGATTGCGGTCAAGCGCTAGTTTATAATTATTAAAAAAATAAAATAATAATAGGTCATTTTACTCATGACATATTGCAATTAAATTGATAGACATGGACTGCAGTCCAGCGAGGTGCACAGATAACTTGCGCGAGTTATACATTGAGTTGACATAGGCACTAAGTACGGAATCCAAAAAAAACGGCCCACAAAGAACGGTGTTTGAACGGTGACTACCTCTGTGAAGAAATAGCCGAAACAAACTCGGGGATCATCGTCTTTTTTCAAGTTCAGACATTAAAAATGAAAATCTGTTTACATAATTTCATTATTAAAACGTAGGTTCCGATTATTAAAACGTAGGTTGAAGGAACAACAGGGTTTTTGTTACATATTGTATATCACACGTTAGTTACCATCAATCTGATTTTCAATTCTAAGACATGTTCGTTTCCCCAAGTTATTTCCCTTCAGCCTTTTGAGAGGAGTGGCGATGGAATTATTTACAGAGAGCAAAGCGTCTGTCCGGGCTCGACAAACAAACCGAACCACAAGTTAATTGGGACCGTTACCAAGTACTAGACCACCGCCTCCTTATATTTGAAGATCGATAAACCTTATACACTACCCTACAACCCATCAGCCTGCCCTTCAAACAACTTCCATTACCTAACCAAGAAACATTATAAATAAATTATTATGGCCTTAAACAATAATCGTTTAACTTGTAACAGTTTATTTGAGCAAGAAGACAAAAGGTTTTGCAACAAAAGCATTGCGTGTGAACAAAAAACAACAATGAATTAACATTTAATCAGTTTCCTTTAGCATAAACGTCATTAACAAAACTATTTTCATATAAATAACAGTTATTTTTTTGTTTAGTATTCAAAAGTTGGTAATCATATTCGTAGAGGCCACGCTATCCACGTAAAGTAGATTAGTTTTTCCAATACGTAATCATGAGGAAATTTCTTTATTACTGAAGCAGCGCTGTGGGGTTGGGGTTTCATATTTATCATACTATAATTATTATACTCATTCATTCCCCCATTTATATATTTATTAAGATATACCACTATCTTATGTGTTATATTTTTGAAGAGGTGTGCGAATATTTAACTCAAAACGGTCTCCATGCCTTTGGCACAGCCGTAGAGTAGCCAGCCTTTCGGGGTTCTATAGGATGCATTTTGGTGATTATGTATGGGAATTGCGTGGTTTAATTCCCCCATCTCGGTTCCACCATCGGACGACCCGTCGTACGGCGAGTTTCCACCCTTACGTTGTCAACAATACTACGATCTAGACGAAGCATTTCGCCTCCTCTTTTATACCGCGTCCGCCGAGAGACTGTAACAGTTTTCCAGTGGCGGTGTTTCCGTCGGACGGTGATGTTTAGCGTCTTCAACGCTAGAGTGAATTGGCTCTAAATAAACTAGCTCGCTGTACCATCAACGATTGCATCATTGCTTACGGGATTCATTGCTAGCGGGATTGCGGTCAAACACTAATTCCAACAACACTACAACACATTAAACACTTATAAAAAAAACTTATAGCTTATTAGCTTATTAGCTTTAGACAGAAGAGGTTCATAGAACAAGATATGGATAACATTTAATCTTCGAGACTATTTTCCTGAAGCGGTCTTCCCGTTTGACTACGATTTAAGTGTCATCATAGCTAGAGGGAATAGGCTCTTAACAAACTGGTGCGCTTTACCATCAACGATTGCATCACAGCTTAAAAAATGTGTCTACTCAACGACGTAAATAACGCAATAAATGTTGTTAAAATGAAACCCATGGCCATTAATAGTGCGTTAAGTAATAACCCAGCAGTTAGCCATTCGACAAAATAGGAAATGGCCAAAAAATCGAAATATCTATGTCTCCACAAGGTTTTCCACGTTTCTGACAAAATAGAAAATAATTCAAATAATAAAAAAGGAAATAATAAAATAGCAAAGATTGTCATTACGTCCATAACGAAATCTAAATGGATTATATGTATATCCAAAATAAGCGACACTTAAAACATGAAAAGCTAATAAAAGCAAAGTTGTCGGTTTTCAGTAATTTGTGTCATTAATACTCGACATCGCAATCATCAACAGAAATGAAACCCAACTAGTCTGGTATTTTGAAACTAGTATTTAGGTAATATGTAATTACCTAATATACGTGTTTCTATCAGAGTCTACTCGACACTTATTATAAATTCGAGCTTTCTTTGAAATTTTTAAAGGCACATCGGCCTCCTCTCAGAGAGGGGGCGTCTATCACGCGGGCCCAGTGAGAGTTACTAGATGTCACATATCTTGGCTCTAGGACATGGCGGTTCCCTCAAGATGTTTTCTTTCACCGTTTCGAGAGTAGTGATCATGAATTATGTAAACAGATTTTCATTTTTAATGTCTGAACTTGAAAAAAGACGATGATCTCTGAGTTTGTTTCGGCTATTTTTTAACAGATAGATCTTAGATCTAGTTAGGAAATGCCGGCTTCGTCTAGTTAAAAAAAAAATCATGACTTGTAAAAATGATCAGTGATCCAACTTGCTTAATAAACGATTTCGTTTACAACCACGTGTAAGTCGCTTGTGATACCACTAGGCAAAATACACGCAGCTGCTCCGGAAATGATTATATCTATAGTAAAAGTGCATATACCGTGCATGCATGCATACGTGGTGCATGTCTCGTGTAGTACCGGGCATAGAATAGTATCATCCCATATGCTTTCGTGGGTGTCATAAAAGGCGACTAAGGGCCTAACCCCCTCAATGTAATGAAAGCATTGGAGGAGGACTCTGTCCAGCTGTGGACATCTATAGGCTGAAGAAAAAAATGATCTTGTGAAAGTTTAATAATGCAGTGATAAAGTGAATCTGATTAATCGGTCTGACATATTTTTTTAAATAATTATAAACTAGTGCCTGATCGTAATCCCGCCTGATGGTAAGCAGTGATGCAATCGTTGATGGTAAAGCGCGCTAGTTTAATAATCCCATTTACTCAAAAACTGAGTGAATAGGACGGAAGAGTTGGTCTCGAAAGCCCAAAGCCTAGAGCACAGGCGTAGAGTAGCCAGCCTTTCGGTGTTCTATAGGATACATTCTGGGGAGTGTGCGAGGGAATTGCACGATTTAATTCCCCCATCTCCGTTCCACCATCGGACGACCCGTCGTACGGCGAGTTTCCACCCTTATGTTGTTAACACCTCTACGATCCGGACGAAGCGTTTCGCCTCCTCCTTTATACCGCGTACATCGAGGGACTGGAACAATCTGCCGGCGGCGGTGTTTCCGTCGGACTACAATTTGAGGGTCTTCAAGGCTAGAGTGAATAGGCTCTTAACAAACTAGTGCGCTTTACCATCAACGATTGCGTCACTGCTTACCATCAGGCAGGATTGCGGTCAAGCGCTGGTTTATACTTTAATAAAAAAAAAAAAAAAAAGAAGACGGCAGTTGAGCGAGGTGATGCAATGTTTAACCCAGAGGGAGATTGATCTGGAGACCCTCCACGACCAAACTCCCGACAGAACAACATTTGGCGCATCGTACTCGGCACACATCGCAACACAAATGCTCAGACCCGTCCTCCGTACGGCTTCACTAGACATCATGCCGGAACACGACAAATCGCTTGGCGGCAAGACTTTGTCTGGTGGGTGGTAACTTCTGCCGGCAACCGATGTTATGGCCTACCACCATATGTATACACGTAGTATAAAAGTCCAAAAAAACAGAATAAGAAAAGGCTCCGGCGTTATGGGATGTCAAAAAAATACGTACACGGGCATTTCATTTTTACACTCATGTAATATGATTAATAGCCTAAAATGGATCTTTAACACATCGCGTGGCTTTCATAAATCGGCTAACACCACATATGTCAAAAACAGGCTCTAAAAGGATGTAATATTCTTTGAAATGTATTGAACGAGCGTCTACAACGTGACGGCCATTTTAAAAACGATTGCTTCCTATTTATTACGCTGAACAGCGAATTAGCTTTGAATTTGTGTCAAAAGCTCAATTTCTTTTTTTTATTTGAATATCGCTTAGGTTTATATACCTACCACAAACATAGGACTAAAATGTTCCACTAGTAATTACAGGTACTAAAATGTTCCACGTCAGGTCAATCCAGTCCAGGTCAATCTCCCTTTGGCGCAGCATCGCTGGTCGTGTTGTTGGGTTTAACATTGCATCACCTTTTTTTTTTTTTTAACGAGTGGAAATGCCTTTACGCACCATACCCGTCGCTAGCTAGGCGACGAGCGTGTGTGGGACTCGCCCGGCCGAAGACGGGAATACCCACTAAAACCACCCGGTTACCGTCGGGCCCTGTGTTGAGAGTGCCACGGGGCCGACCCGGAGGCCAAGACTCCGTGCCACTCTCAGGGCTTACCGGCCTTATTAAGGCCGGTTTCCGCGCCAATGGGGGATTACCCGGTAACGGAGTAATCCCCAGACGTGGTGACCGTTGTGCAATGCACGTGCGGGGGCTACCCGCACGCGCTGGTCACACCCTGGGGCTAAAGGAGACGGGGGTTCGTCCCCCGCCTTCTTTGCCCCACCCGTCTACGCCGGAGGGGAGCGGCAAGTACGTCCTCTTCCCGCTCCCTCTCCGCAGCCTCCTTCTGCAAGAGGACGGTCTCGCAGAAGGAGGCGGCAGCCTCCCATGCTCTCTCACATTCAACCATGGCTCGCACCATGGTTGCCAGGGAGAGGCGTCCGCCTCCGAGCGCCGCAACGAGATCGCGGCGCTCGTTTCGCCAGGCCGGGCACTCCACCAGGGTGTGCTCGGCCGTGTCGTCAGGGGAGTCGCAGTGATGACACCGCGGTGACCCGACGGGCGACCCGGTGCAGGTAGTGACCGAAGCAGCCATGTCCGGTCAGTACCTGCACCAAGCGGAAGGTAAGGCTGCCATGCCAGCGCCCAACCCATCCCTCCAACACCGGACGAATCGCTCCAATCGTCCGGTGGCCGGCAGCTGGGGAGCGGAGCGCCTCCCTCCACCGGCTCAGGGTAACATTGCATTACCTCGCTCAACTGCCGTCTTCCTTCCTATTTTCTCAATCTGACTGAATAGGTTCTTAATAAACTAGCGCGCTTTACCATCAACGATCGCATCACTGCTTACCATCAGGCGGGATTGCGGTTAAGTGCTAGTTTATAATTATTATTAAAAAAAAACAGGCTGACAAGCATGGGCGTACCCCTTTTTTTGTTGGGATGGGAAATCAACAAATGACTTCTACCCCATGGGGGGCTGGTGGTGCCTGCTGCCTCTCCCTGAAAATCTCTCAGAACATTTGTGTGAATTCCCCTATTACTAATCAAAGTATAAACTGGAACTTATACAGAATCATTTGCGTCTATTTGCACACTACAACTATTCCTAATGTCTCATGTAGACGTGCTTGTGTAGTTTGTAAGACTAAATAGCCGAGGATGATTCGATCCTAAGAATCTGACTTGTTCCCCCTAGACCTGACTTGTCCCCTTCTAGCCCTGACTTGCCCCCCCTAGGCCAGAAGCTGGGTACGCCTATGCTGACAAGGTCATCACACATCATCTGCCCAGCCTTTTCACAACTGTGTTGGGGTCAGCTTCCAGTCTAACCGGCTTCAGCTGAATACCAATATTTTACATGGACTCTCTCTGACTCCCAGTTACTGGGAAATACAATACCCTTTGGTAAGACTGGTGGTTAGACAATCTGACTTCTGACGACTCGTAACGACGATCAAAGAACTACAAATGAGAGCTGGGACTAAATTATTAATGTGCTTTCTGAGGCACGGAGGGGTCTTGGTATGTAAAGATGGTCATCCATACACGCTACAACAACGGCCAACGTAGCTTAACCTAATCAATCGATCTGTACGGCTGTTATTATTTTAACCACGATACCGTCTATCATGGACAAGTACACGTGATTACATGAAATGACCACGAATTCATGATTTTAGATCCCATGACGTAGACAACTTTCGGTTATAAAAAAGATACCAAATTTGAATAACCTATCATCATCAACCTTTTTTATCGTCCCACTGCTGGGCACAGGTCTCCTCTCATACAGAGAAGGATTGAGCGTAATCACCACGCTTGCTCAATGCGGGTTGGCGATTTCAGACTTATAAAGTCCAGGTTTCCTCAAGATGTTTTCCTTCACCTTCAGTCAATGGTGTCCAAGATATACTTAGAAAATACATATAACTTTAGAAAAGAACCTCAACCTATAGTAAATATGAAAACTTCTTCTATAATATATTAATTGTTAGCTTATAAGTAATTTATTGTAGATTTTTGTCGGCATAAGTTACCACCCACAGACAAAGACAAAGTCTTGCCGCCAAGCGATTTATCGTGTTCCGGCATGATGTCCGGTGAAGCCGTACGGAGGACGGGTCTGAGCAGTTGTGTTGCGATATGCGCCGGGTATAATGCGCCCAATGTTGTTGTGTCGGGAGTTTGGTCGCGGAAGGTCTCCAGTGGCGCAGCATCGTTGGTCGTGTTGTTGGGATTAACATTGCGTCACCTCACTCAACTGCCGTCTTCCCTAGAAGGGACTTCATTCGTTTTTTAGAGTGGATAGGTTCTTAATAAACTAGCGCGAATTACCATCAACAATTGCATCACTGCTTACCATCAGACGGGATTGTGGTCAAGCACTAGTTTATAATTATAAAAAAAGAAAAGATTATTAATTATTATCTTATTATTATCACCAATTCTGATACTTTATAAAAGACAAAATCCGAATCGAATCCAATTCGGCTGGGCTGCTTTCGGGAAGCTGCGTAAAATCTTCTCGTCCAAAATACCGCAGTGTCTCAAGACAAAAGTCTTCGACCAGTGTGTGTTGGCAATGATGACTTAAGGAATTGAGACGTGGTCGCTAACAATGGGCCTTATAAGAAGGCTCAAAGTCACTCAAAGGGCAATGGAGAGGGCTATGCTTGGGGTTTCACTGCGCGATCGATTCAGGAATGAGGAGATCCGCAGAAGAACGAGAGTAGCCGACATAGCCCGAAGAAGAAAAGGACCGATGCTCGATGGGGTCGACGGGTTCTCGAGTGGCGACCACGCACCGGCAGGCGTAGCATGGGTAGGCCCCCGACAAGGTGGACCGACGATCTGGTGAAGGTCGCGGGAAACCGCTGGATGCGGGAGGCGCAGGACCAGTCGTCGTGGAGAACCTTGGGGGAGGCCTATGTCCAGCAGTGGACGTCTTTCGGCTGAAATGATG
Organism: Sesamia inferens; assembly: GCA_037179545.1. Classification (NCBI taxonomy): domain Eukaryota; kingdom Metazoa; phylum Arthropoda; class Insecta; order Lepidoptera; family Noctuidae; genus Sesamia; species Sesamia inferens. Next base: position 3,712,674 of record CM073935.1, on the reverse strand, counting down.
AATGATGATGATGATAAAAGAAAAAAAGTTTGGGTCAGATTCACGCAAAAAGTTGTCCGTTATCTATCACAAACAAAAAAAAAAAAAAACAGTTTTAAGTATTTGTAGTTACAGCAGCAACAGAAATACATCACCGCCGTGCTATCTATAAAATGGGTCATTACGAGTGTCTCAGAAATAAATTCAAAGAAATTGTACTTTGCCTTATCTTTGTATCGTTGAAAGCATTTTGTACATTCGCAAAAAAATACAAATTTAATTTTTAAAATAAGAAGTGTTTTGTATTTCTGTAATATAAAAATACGCAGTAAGATTGAAACTGTGATATCTAAATATGAACTGACTAAAACTAGCAAGTCATTTCGTATAAACAGCATCCGCTTTTATAACAAGCTGCCGACAACGGCTAAACTAATATTTAAAAAAAAAAAACAACCGACTTTCAAAAAACACTACAAAGTGAAAACTAATTTCGGAAGTCGGTGTCTTTAGTTTTTGTATTTTAGTTTTTGACACCGACTTCCGAAATTAGTTATTTTTCATTTTGTAGTGTTTTTTGGAAGTCGGTTGTTTATTTTTGTAAAAAAAAAAATTGCTCTTTTAAGTTGTGAAAAGTACTGTTCAGCTGCATCCGGTTAGACTGGATGCTGACGCTAAAATACTTAATGAAAAAAATTACAAACGCACTGGTTGCCCACTACGATTTTTGAAAGTTCCCCTTGATTTCTCTGGTCTTCCACTATCAAACCCTGATGTCCTTATCATGGGACTACCTTGGGAATGTCTTCTTTCCAACAGTAAAAGAATTATCAAAATTGGTTCATAAACGATGAAGTTTTCCGCGAACAAACATAAAAAAGCATATATACGGTCGAATTGAGTGACCTCTTCCTTTTTGACATACAGAGAAGGATTGAGCGTAATCACCACGCTTGCTCAATGCGGGTTGGCGATTTCAGACTTATAAAGCCCAGGTTTCCTCAAGATGTTTTCCTTCGCCTTCAGTCATTGGTGTCCAAGATATACTTAGAAAGTACATATAACTTTAGAAAAGTTACATTGGTACTTACCTGACCTGGAATCGAACCCGCGCACTCATACTTGAGAGGCTGGTGTTTTAACCACTAGGCCACCACGACAAAACAGTGGGGTATATTGAAAAAGAACCTCGGAGTCTTTGAGTATATTTCGTGGTGCTCCCTGTGCGCCGTTTCCGAGTCAACGAAATACCAGTTGGTGGAGTCATAAGGATACTATAGCTGTCTTGCCTGCCCCTCACTGCCCGGCCGGTCTTGCGATTGCACCGAAACAGCACACAATGACAGAGATTATAAGTAATAGCATAGACAGACCTTACGGAGGAATTGCCCTATTGTAGAGGAAGTCCGCTTTCTCAAAGGTATCAGTGTTGTTGTGTAATAGTGATCGTTTAGTTCTCACACGGATCGTTCTATGTTAGTTTTCTTATTTTACATGCTTACTGACTCGAGTGATAATATAATAGATTTCATGGGTTTTTTCTTTATTTCTTTATTTTTTGGCTTCGCACGGTTTGTGCATTTAGCCAATGCCACGTAATTATGAATTATTCATGTCGAAAAAGACGGCCGCGTGACCCGTCTTACGAGTGAGGTTTGGGACAAAGTCATGATGTGGCCACTATGCAGCGATATTTCACTGTTCTTTATGAACTATTTACTAAATGCACTTTTTACTACATAAATCACGCACTTTTATTTAGTAAACAACACTATAAATAATTTTAAAAGTCCAATGAAAAACGAGCGTAACACTCAGCTTGACTTTCCCGCCAAAACTCAGGGTGCTGATCACGAAAATGATTTCATTTTTGAAATCCAAGATGGCCGACATCATATTTCATGACATTCTGACATGGGTGTGATAACGAACATGACGTCATTTTTAAGCTATTGCTTAGCTTCTTTCTATCTCTTTATCAAAGTCGAACAGAAAACATTGAATATAGTTTAGTCGCTTAATCGTCACCATTTTTCGCACTCTTTTGATGACGTTGCTGGTAAAAAATAAATAAATTACAAAACAGAAAGAAAACTTGAATTGATATCAAAGAAAAAAAAAAACAAAGGAAAAATTACTGTATAAATAAAACAAATAAATAATTATAATTGCAAGTTATAGTTGATAAAAAAAGGCTATGCAATAGCTTTACCGCGGCAGTCTCCGAGTGCCACACGCCTTTTTTTATGTGTGTAGTTTGTTCAATTATTTAGTACACCCATTTTCGTCAATTGTGAAGTCGCATACTCTTAAATCAATATCTCAAAACTCCTTTTGGAATAAATAACCCAATAATATTATTTGAACCTGGAACCTCAAAGGACTTTTTCTTTTTAATTTGACATAAGAAATATGAATAATAAAAAAGTACGCAAGCCCAAAAAGGGTCCTATTTCAACGCATTCAAACATGAGATCAGCACTGCCTCACTGTTAAAAAAAAAGTCTCATTTTTATTTACAGTCTGACACCTAATAAACATTCGCAACGTAACAAAAGTACCTTTTATTTTCCGTGAACCATCGGGGCGTAGCTTTATTTTATAACCAAGTACATTTGTGAGTACCCTACGGAAAGAATTTTCTCGTAGTAGTTTTTTCGCGAGATTAGTTTGAACTCATTCGAATCCGGCTTTAGTGATGGGAAATTGTAAGCTTGGCACGTTGTCCAAAAAGTCGACTATGACTTTGTGACGGTAAGATTTAGATTAGATATGTATCGATGCCGTAACTATTTCACAAGAATAGATATTACATAGCATAATAAAATAGTATTGAATTCAAAACAGTACAATGATATTTTTGACAAGATATGCTTTGGGTAGCGGGGAACGGTGTGATGCCGCCAACGTAGGTTAGAGAATTTTCTTCCGATACAAGTAGGTACTTTGGAATAGATCAGTCAATCAGAAAGTTGAGTAAGTTGCTCATTACATAGACCTGAACACTATGGAGAAGAACCTAGTAAGAAGCTACATTAGTCTAAAAAAAAAGACGTGTGGCACTCGGGGACTGCCGCGGTAAAGCTATTGCATAGCATTTTGTATCAATTTATGCAATTATAATTATTTATTTATTAAGCTATTGCATAGCTTCTATCGCGGGCCTTGAGCGCGGGGACCGAATCCAGAAATTCCGTAACGAAAAAACCTCACGCTCCCCATCGTCTAACGTCGTTTCAGTTCGGCAGTCTTCGGCACGGTATGTTTGTGTGCGTGCGACTACATCTTTTGAAAACAATTTATAGATTTTCAAAAAGAGCATGCATATTGCAGGGCGCGAACTCAGTCCTACACACTTGCCATGTTACTGATAGTCGCGATGTGCTAAACTTGCGATTAATTTTCTCTCTGAAATAGGTCTTCTATAGAGATATGTCATAGACGTCATCGACGTTGTCATGGCTACCTTAAAAACTTTTCATATAATTAATTATTAAGTACTTTTATTCAAATTAATTTTTTTTTTTTTTTTTTTTTTTATATATATTTTTTATTGATCGGCAACAGCTTGTCCTTCGACAAAGGCCTCCTCTAAGGACTTCCATGTCTCTCTGTCTTTAGCCTTCCTCCTCCATACTGGACCAGCCACTCTCTTAAATTCATCTTCCCAGCGCTTCGTTTGTCGCCCTTTGCTTCTTTTACCATCCCTAGGGTACCATTCTGATATTATCTTGGTCCATTTCTCGTTTTCCTCTCTTAGCATATGCCCTGCCCATTTCCATTTCAATGTTTTATACACTTTTTTCGCTTCCTTAAATTTTGTCTTATTTTTTATTTCTTCTAATCTTATTTTATCTTTTCTTTTCACTCCTATAACACTTCTTTCTATTCCGTTTTGACATACGTTTATTTTATTTATTAATTGTTCTGTTAATGCCCATGTTTGGCAACCATATGTCAAGCATGGCAAAATACATATATTATACACTTTCCGCTTTTCTTTCATTGGCATGTCCTTGCTTTTCATTACTTCGCTAAGAGACCAAAATCTCTTCCAAGTGTTGGCTATTCTTCTGTCAATTTCCTTTGGCATGGTATCATTTACAGCTATTAGCTGCCCTAAGTATATGTATTCTTCCACGTATTCGATTTTTTCTTTGTTTACTTTTATTTCATATGTTTGTGAGGCATTAGTTAGAATTTTAGTCTTACTCGTGTTCATTGAGAGCCCTGCTATTCTACTTTGGTCTGACAGTTGTTGCAGCATTTGTTCTAACATTTTTGGGCACTCGGAAAATAGAATCAGATCGTCTGCAAAACGTAGATGGTTTAAGTTTTCACCGTTTATGTTAAGTCCATTTTTATCCCAATCTAGATTCCTGAATATCATCTCCAGAGCCGCTGAAAACAGCTTGGGTGAAATGGGGTCACCTTGGCGGACACCTCTCTCTATAGAAAACTCTTCTCCCGTGGCTTCTAGCCTGACTTGGGCTGTGCTTTTTGAGTAGATGTTCTTTAGTATTCTAATGTACTTTCCATGTATTCCCTGAGTGTGTAGAGCTTCCCAGATATAGTTGTGTTCCAATGAGTCAAAGGCTTTATTATAGTCAACAAATCCCAGATAGTAAGTCTTGTTGTATTCCTTGTATTTCTGTAGTACTTGTCTTAGTACATGTATGTGATCTATTGTTGAAAATTTGCTACGGAAGCCTGCCTGTTCTTTTGGTTGGTTTTCTTCAAGTATAGATGTCAATCGGAATAAGATTATTTTGGAAAAAACTTTATACAAGTTGGACATTAAACTAATTGGTCGATAGTTTTCTATTTCTCCTCGATCTCCTTTCTTATGTAACAATACTATTGTTGATTTTGTCCAGTCTGCAGGTATATTTTCGGTTTCTATAATTTCGTTAAATATTTCTGTTAAAATTGGAGCAATCGCGGTTATAGTAGACTTTAATAATTCATTTGTAATTTGGTCAGTTCCAGGACTCTTATCCGGCTTTTGTGTTTTTATTGCTCTTATGGTTTCCTCAATTAATATTTTTGGTACTGGTTCAGAGTCTGCTATATTTCTATATCTCGGCACTTCCTTTGGGTTTTTACTTTGGTACAGGTTTCGATAGTAATCGGTAGCTATTTTGAGTATTTCCGGTCTTTTATTTGTATAGTTTCCATCTTTAGTCTTCGTGTTTAGCATCCAATCTTTTTTAATGGTTAGTTCCTTGATCGCCTTTTTTATTCCGCCAGTTCTCTCGATATGTTTTTTCAATGTGTTTTGTCTTTTTAGTTTCCTATCTTTTCTAATGTTTTCGTTTATTTTTTTACTAATATCTGATATTTTTTGACGGTTAATTTTCTTTTCTTTGCTCTGTGATAGTTCTTTCCTTTCTTGCAGCAGCTGTTGTGTTTCGCTTGAAATTATCATTTTGCTATCTGTATTTACTTTCTTTGTTTCTGTTTTTAATAAATTTATAAATTTTGCATATTTTGTTTGAATTGATAAAGATTTTAAATGTTCTGTTTCTATTGAAACTTGTAGGTTGGTCGTAAGTTGTTTGCTATCCCCGGTGCATATAATGGCTGAGCTATCAGTTTGAAATCTTCTCTTTTTCTTTATGGGTGCGCCTGTTAATTTGGCACGAACCATTCTGTGGTCTGAATGAAAGTTTAGATTCTGGATAACTGATACATCCTGGATTACTTTATAGTTATTAGACATGATAAAATCAATTTCATTTTTATAGAGTCCGTTTGGGGAAATCCATGTCCACTTCTTCGTTTTCTTTTTCTTGTAGAAACTGTTGAGGATCCTTAGTTTATTTTCTAGAGCAAAGGTTACTAACCTGGCTCCATTTTTGCTTCTTTTACCATGTCCATATTCTCCCACAGTGTATTCTTCTCCATTATTTTTCCTCAATCCTATTTGTCCATTAAAATCGCCCATCACAATAATGTTTTTGTAACAGTTCTGAATATTCATTTGTAGATCGTCGTAGAATTTTTCAATTTTCGTTATGTCTTCACGTTTCTCCGACTCTGTTAGTGAATATGCTTGAATGATAGACCACTTTTCGGCATTTTTTAGGGGTAGCGTAATGTTAAGAACAGTTATTCTTTCGGAAATTCCTTTGATTTCTTCTATACTGTTTGCAAGTTTCTTTTTGATTAAAAATCCCACTCCATACGATCCTGGTGTCTCACCTTTGTATTGTAGAATGTAGTTTCCGTAATCTTCTATCCCTTCCCCATATCTTCTCATTTCGCTGATTCCTATTATATCCCATTTCATTTCGGCTATGGCTAATTCCAGTTCAAGAAGCTTCTCGGTAGTTCGTAATGATCTTGTATTAAAAGTAGCTATGTGTATGTCCAAGGTATGTTTGGTTGTCTTTAGAGGGTGTTGGTCATTTTCCCCCACGAGGACCAGTCGGCTTGGGGGAGGTTGTTTTGTTCCTGTTATTCCATTTTTTTCCTTTTTATTTGTTTGTTGTTTCCGATCTCCGGTATCTAGTTGCTATTGTTTATTTTTAGTTGCAATGTCTGAGAGAGAATTAGATCTACCCCTCATCATATCGAATGCATTTATTCTGTTGCTCCTTGATGATGTTAATGTTTGTTGCTTCCTTGGCTGTAAATCAGATTGCGGGGAGGTAGATGGATTTCTCTTTCTTTTATCATTTACATTTCCACTCGTATTTTCTTTGACAACCAGTTTATCATATTTTATATAAGCATAATTTCCTTTTTTCCTCTCTTCCATCATCTTGGGTTGAAGAGCCTTCCTTCTTTCTAAAATTTCTTTTGAGTAATCTTCCACCAGGTACAGTTCTTTGCATTTCTTTTTGTTTTTCATTATTTCACTCTTTTTCCACCCACTTACTAATGACAGAAGCGTAGGCCTCGGTTTCCCTTCCTTATTTTTGATTCCAATGCGATGGATTTTATTTATTTCATTGTCTGCTATAGAGATATCCAATTCATCTAGAAAATATTTTCTTACATTTTTCAATAGATCCAAAGTAGATCTTTCCTCCTCCTTCAACCCATGAATTATTATGTTATTGCGTTTCTTGTCGTTTTCCAAATATTCTATTGTTTTTTCCAATTTTTCCACCTTTTGTTTCAGTATTTTGTTTTCCTCTAAGACTGGTTTTAACTTTTCCTCCATTTTATACATTATTGTGTTAGTTAATTCTACTGTTTGATTTCGCATTTCAATTTTCATTTTTTCAAATAAAAGTTGAAATTGGTCTTCCATATTTTTTACGTATAAAGGCACGTATTTGTTAGATTTGGAGATTTTTCGTTTCCACTGGCAATACCAATATGACACTGACGTATTGATTTGACGGTTGTGCTGATCTTACTCTGAGTTGCTGAGTGATAGTCTATGGTTAAATTTCTAACCTCAAATTTCGCCGGTTTTATTTTCACTGAATCTCTTCGAGTTTCACTAAAGCACTGTTTTTGTTATCACAAACACTTAATCTTGATTAGTTTTATGTTTGAATGTAACGTGATTATGCTAAATGTGGCTTTTATCAATTTATTTGTGATATTTTCCTGGAGCTGTGACACTGTGATGTTTACGATACGAGAACCGGAACCCAAACAAAGTGTTTTTATAAAATAGCTTTTTTTTAACGGAAAAGCTAAGATGAATGTCATGCTAATTTTTCATTGGACTTTTAAATTATTTATAGTGTTGTTTACTAAATAAAAGCGCGTGATTTTATAGAGTAAAAAGTGCTCACGCGACCGTTTTTTCAATTGTTGCAAGAATTCAAAAGACTGTCTTTAAATAGTGTTCAGACGATTGCTCAAAGTGTATTAGATTTCATTAGTAATAGAAATGGCATTTCAATAATGACTTTCAACTGCCAGTCTAAATAGTTATAAATACGATTTACAAGATTCAGTTACGAGACAAACAAATGTGTTACTTCTTACCGAAACTTGCATGACGCATGATAATCCAATTGAAATACCTAATTTTAATTGTATTGTTCAGTTCAAACGAGATACTGTTTCAAAAGGTGGGGTAGCTATTTACCAAAATAAAAATGATATTACTAATATTATGACTCCGAATATTGAAATAAATATTGCACACGTTAGCGATGTTAATGTTAGGCGCTCAGTTGTTGGAGATATTTGTGCGTGCTTATGCAAACTTAGAAATGGCCTACAAATAGTTATGGTAGCAATTTACATTTCTCCGAATCCAAAATTGGACGAGGTAGAGCATTTTATTCATCGCACTTTACTGGAGTAACTCGAGTGGCTCGAAAATACTTGAAACAAATGGTAATAAATTTCCACTTATCTTGGCTGGCGATTTCAACATTAACTTCGCTGATAAAAAATCAGAGCGGTGGACAACTTTTCTATCAAAAACATTGAATTTGAAAATGAATAATGATCCTCAAAAGTCCACAACAAAATATGGGACCACCATTGACGCGGTATTTTCAAGGTATTTAGAGGATATTAAGTCGCAAACTTATGTTTCTTATTTCAGTTATCATAAACATAGGTTTATGATATAGAGTTTCAATGATAAATATTCCTGAATAACCAACAGCTACTGTAAGGTAATAAAACCCACATGTATTGTAAAATAATAAAAATATTTTAAATAATATTAACTTTTTATTTATTTAATAAAAGAAAAATTTGTTTTCTTACCGGTCACCACGCTCAAAAAGTGTAACTTGAATTAATATCAAAGCAAAAAAATACTGCATAAATAAAATAAATAAATAATTATAATTGCATATATTGTTACAAAATGCTATGCAATAGCTTTACCGCGGCAGTCCCCGAGTGCCACACGTCTTTTTTTATTTATGCAGTATTTTTTTTCTTTGATATTAATTCAAGTTACACTTTTTGAACGTGGTGACCGATAAGAAAACAAATTTTTCTTTTATTTATTTTTATTATTTTATTTATTTTTTTTATTTTTTTTTTATTTTTAAAATATTTTTATTATTTTACAATACATGTGGGTTTTATTACCTTACAGTAGCTGTTGGTTATTCAGGAATATTTATCATTGAAGCTATAGGTTTATGATAACTGAAATAAGAAACATAAGTTTGCGACTTAATATCCTCTAAATACCTAGAAAATACCGCGTCAATGGTGGTCCCATATTTTGTTGTGGACTCTTGTGGATCATTATTCATTTTCAAATTCAATGTTTTTGATAGAAAAGTTGTCAACCGCTCTGATTTTTTATCAGCGAAGTTAATGTTGAAATCGCCAGCCAAGATAAGTGGAAATTTATTACCATTTGTACCAAGTATTTTCGAGCCTTCTTCAGTGTACTCCAGTAAAGTGCGATGAATAAAATGCTCTACCTCGTCCAATTTTGGATTCGGAGAAATGTAAATTGCTACCATAACTATTTGTAGGCTACATTAAATTAATTTGAATAAAAGTACTTAATAATTAATTATATGAAAAGTTTTTAAGGTAGCCATGACAACGTCGATGACGTCTATGACATATCTCTATAGAAGACCTATTTCAGAGAGAAAATTAATCGCAAGTTTAGCACATCGCGACTATCAGTAACATGGCAAGTGTGTAGAACTGAGTTCGCGCCCTGCAATATGCATGCTCTTTTTGAAAATCTATAAATTGTTACGGAATTTCTGGATTCGGTCCCCGCGCTCAAGGCCCGCGATAGAAGCTATGCAATAGCTTAAAAATTACACACAAATTGTAAATTATTTTATCAACAGTATCTACTCTTAAAAGGGTTAGAGGAATTAATTTATAGGAAACCGGCATGTCCGTAAAACCTAACGAATAGTTTGACATCTGGCAACACGAACTGGACTCCCGTGATGAATTACGGCCCAGGTCACGGAGCGGAGCTGATCATGCTAACTAAAGAAACTTGTACAGACGGCAAGATTATTGAGTAGGCAGAAAAACAATACAGTAAGCTATTACCAACGCAACTAAAACTTTTGGTCAGCACTAACTTAATATCTCGAAACCATATTCTCGATAATGAAACTTTATTAAGCTCCTTATACAAGTTGTAGACAAAATCTAATTATTAGTCCGTTTACTACTTTATTACTAAGGTAATTTGTTCCCCATCACAGTTGAAAGAAGATTTATTCTTATTTCAGAATAGAGATTGGAAGAAGTAAAAGAAAAGAGATTTAACACACAAAAAACAAAGATGTTTGGTGAAGCCGCACGGAGGACGGGTCTGAGCAGTTGTATTGTGAAGTGCGCCAAATGTTAATGTGTCGGGAGTTTCGTCGTAGAGGATCTCCAGATCAATCTCCCTCTGGCGCAGCATCGTTGATCTTGTTGTTGGGTTTAACATTGCATTACCTCGCTCAACTACTTACCGTCTTCCTTCCTATTCACTCAGTTTCGTTTTGCTTTACCATCAAAGATTATTACTAATACTGTTAATTACTTCCTAGTTACTGTGGACTAGTTTATAATTATAAACAAGGAGTGACTGCGATTTCACTGTGAAAACCTAGGTAAAATGAGTGTAGAGGGAACTGTCACTCTAACTGATGCTAAGTATTGACACTATTGTCAGCTCAGTCTAAGCTCTCTTCGTCCGACTTTTCAGGGTAAGATTGTTTTTTCTTTTATATTTGCGCCAGAGGGACATTGATCTGGAGACCCTCCACGACCAAACTTCCGACACTACAACATTTGGCGCATCGTACCCGGCACACATCGCAACACAACTGCTCTGACCCGTCCTCCATACGGCTTCACCAGACATCATGCCGGAACTCGACGTATCGCTTGGCGGCAAGACTTTGTCTGGTGGGTGGTATTGGTAACTACTGACGGCAGCCGATGTTATGGCCTACTATCTTCCACCTGAATTTCTTACACCCCCGACCTCCGTCGCATCGCATCACCTGCCCCCGCTATTGCTTCGTTTACGTCAGTGTTCCTTCTGTCTTTTTAAAACAAAGATAAAAACGGGACTTTATTATTAAAAGTCCGCTGCCCGTGTACCTCAGAACTGTGATACTTAAGGCAATTGAAATTTTGACAGATGATGTCTTCTGTTGCCGCTATAACAACAAATTTGCCTGCAGCGGTCTTCCTGACAGATTTATAATTTAACTGTCTTTGAGACTAGAGTGATGGGCCTATGGACCTCATACGAAGACTCAGAGTCAATCAAAGGGCGATAGAAAAAGCTATGCTACACAGCTTTTCGAGTCGCTAAAACTAACTGGCAATGGGCGGGGCACAATGCTCGTAGAATCGATGGCCGATGAGGCATTAATGTTCAGGAGTGGCGACCACGTGCAGGAAGACACAGCGTGTGGAGGCCCCCAACAAGGTGAACTGGTGAAGGTCGCGGTAAGCCGATTGATGCGAGCAACACAAGACCGGTCATTGTGTACCTCATAATAAACTAGTGCGCTTTACCATCAACGATTGTAATATTACTTGCCATCAAGCGGTACCACATCTAATCACGGGTCATGGCCATGGCTGTTTTTTTTTTTTTGTTTTGTTTTTGTTTGACTCCTTATTGTTATAGCTTGACCAAACCAAACCTTACTCGAGAATGAGATTAAATTTTTGAATTCGATTAAAGCGTGTTCAAAGAAACAAACGAAGAAAATCTTTAGATTTATATTTTTGCAGTACAAAAAATTATATATAAATAAATAAGTATTATTAAACAAAAATTACTCCATCACTAGTGGTATCGTCATTAGCGTCAAACTACTATTTTTTTTTGTTTTTCAAATATTTTGTACATAGATTTTATATCCATTGCATATTTTGTGTTGAATGTATTTTAATTGAATATATATCATTGCCGTACAAGAAATTATGTATAAATAAATAAATATTATTAAACAGACATGACCCCATCACTAGTCGTATCGCCATTGGTGTCAAACATCCTCGATTTTCTATTTTTTGCGACAGGCTATTAATGTCGTGGCGGGCGAAAAATACCAATATTGGGACGAACATGAATAAACGTGGCTTCTAAATGTAGAGGAACTAGTCTACTTTTTTCGTGATAACGTTCGATCATTTACTAAAGTCAGTTGGTTAATCTTTTGACGTGCATTAGATTTATGAAGCGATATTTTTAGTTGACGGCCCGTTAGCGCTATTTTAAATATTCACAAATATGTCACAGAAACATGATGGTTATGACATTGTTAGTGTTTTTAGAAGTATTCACAGAACTAATGGCTCATGGAGACGAAAGGTTCTAGAGTGGCAATCACGTACCGGGAGACATAGTGTAAGAAGTTCCGCAAGGTGGACCGGGAAACCCAGAACCGGTCAAATAGGCACTGTGTAGAAGAAGCCTATATAAACGTTTTTCGTCTGAAATGATGATCATAATGATCAACGGATTTATGCAACGTATAATTAGCGGATTTATCTTACATCATCATTATCATCATCAACCTTTTTATCGTCCCACTGCTGGGCACAGGTCTCCTCTTATACAGAGAAGGATTGAGCGTAATCACCACGCTTGCTCAATGCAGATTGGCGATTTCAGACTTAAAGACCAGGTTTCCTCATTGGTGTCAAAGATTTTTTTTTAGCAATAATAAACTAGCGCTTGACCGCAATCCCGCCTGATGGAATCCAACCCACACACTCATACTTGAGAGGTAGGCCTGCTATCGGACGCGTCCCCAGGTGGCGGATAGGGGGACGGCCCCCAGATATGGAGGTTACCGGTTTACCGGCGCGGACCAAAACCAGAAGTGGGGACCGCTTCGGCGGTCACACGTGCGGCGGGTCGGCCACCACTCCAGGTGGCTGACGTGACCCGAACTCCGGGTCACCGTCGGGCAACCCGATCTCCTCACTAAGAGGAGCTGGGGGCCCCGTTTGCTTCCGGGCAAACGAGTGGGGCTAAGAGGAAGGACACCTCGCTAAAAAACCCTTGGCTGCTGCGTCTTCTCGCACAAGAAGACGTACCCAGCCGGGCAGGGGCCCACAATGGGCCCTCCATAGGGAGGGCCCTATGGAGGGCCCATTGTGGGCCCGCCTTTTGGCGGGGGATTGGTAGTGCAGGCTCTGCTATTTCCCATGACCCCGTCACTAAGGCGATGTCGGTGTGCCGCTGTTTGGTTTTAGTGGGTATTCCCGGCTTCGGCTGGGCGAGTCCCACACACTCCCTTCGGGGTATGATGCGTAAAGGCATTTCCACAGCGTAAAGAGAAAAAAAAGGTGTTGCAACCACTAGGCCACCACGACTGATTATCTTACATACAAAAGTCTACTTAGAGTTACTATTAATATATTTTTTCAAATATTTTTCCTTGTGTCTATCGCAAGGGGTGAGCTCCGGTTATATTATCTTATTTAAAGGTTCGCCCAGAACTCGATCATTATGTTATACAAAATCGAAAAATGTGATGAATGACAGGCGTACCCGAGGGCTAGTTGTTACGTATTGTGCATGACGTTTAACATGGGTCAGACCAAAAAAAGGGAGAACGTTAAGACCCTATTCAAAGGTCAAATTTAGGTGTAACGGTTTGGAATACGTTTAAATAGAAATTGGTTATTTGTTTATAAGTTTTTTAATAATATAATAACAATAATAATATCGTTCTTAAGATATGGTGATTTGTCTCAGAAAGGTACAATTTAGTACATTATACAATATTATTTTTTGTTTATGCGAAACCGGAAACACGTGTCCAGTATTTTAAGTAAAGAACCTATGTACGAAATTTCAAAAAGATATCATGAAAAACCACAAAGTTATGAGTTTGTTATCTTGCTTGGTTGTCCCAACAAAAATATGGTCAACGCTCCGCTCAGGCGAGTGCATTGACCTCTAGCGTCTGCTGTGTGCGTTACGCGCTCGATATCCACACTGCAACAATTTCTAAATGTATTTGGGAAAAAATATAACATGGTGTAAAAATGATTGGAATCGATTCAGTTCTCACGACTCTCCACGACCAAACTCCCGACACAACTACATTTGGCGCATCGTACCCGGCACACATCACAACACAAATTCTCATACTCGACCTCCGTACGGCTTCACCATACATCATGCCGGAACACGACGAATCGTTTGGCGGCAAGACTTAATCTGATAGGTGGTAACTTTTTCCGGCATTTAATATTATGGCTTATCACCGAGTATCTTCCTTCTTTCCTTTCCCGTGTATTGGCACCGATATCATCACGGTGGCAGAGTTAGCTAACAAATTGAATTTAACGTAGTACTCGTAGAAAATAATAAAGTCAGTTGCCCAAATAAAAAAGCATTTACAGTATCGTAATCATTATGTGTTCAAGGCCGACATGTTTGGGAAACTAATTATAATAATCTTGAGAGAATTGTCGCGTGCCCCACTTAAATTGTAAGAAAACCAAGGTCTAAACATGACCCTATTCGGTACATGTTACTTATGATAAGAATCAGTAACCTTATTTTTAAGCATACTTTGTTATTGACAAGGTAAAGTGTAAACAGTCATTATGGTGTTACTTTGTTGTAGTTTGAAGGAGAAAGCGATAAGGTGGTTCGAAATTCATAATATTTTCTTACGTTTCTTTCCACTTTCTGGATCCTATGCAGTGCATAAGAGGTTTAGGCCGCTAAGCTGAAGTGTGACAGGTTGACAACGTCTGCCGTATATCTGTTACCGGAAATGTATGAAACCTAGGAATTATATACAATTACTAGGAAATGTATACAATTCCGAAGCTATATAGGAAATGTGTAAAGTATTGTTACAAACATTATTTAATACACACATATCCTGGAAAATGTATACATTTCCTAGAAATTGTATAAAATTCCTATATCGTATTAGGAAATGTATAAAACCATGCTTTCTATGAATACAATTAATAAAACACGTTGTTAATCTTAGAAACAGATTTATTATTAAGACTCCGGTTGAAACAATTAGGTTAGGTTAGGTTAGGTTAGTTTTGTTATAATCCCCAAATACTAATGGACATCTTTAAAGTAATACATTTCCGTTAGCTATTTAGGAAATGTATAGATTTACTAGGAAATGTGTGTTATAAAATTTATTTCACACATTTCCGAGCAAATTTAGGAATTATATAAAAATTTCCTAGGAATTGTATACAATGACGCATTACATACATTTCCGTTAACATATCCAATAAGTTGAGTTAAACAAAATGTATATAGGGTTACGCAACCAAACAGACACCAGGTGAGTAACTCTCTATAGAGTTGTATACATTTTGTTGGTAGCGGCGACTGGTTGCGCCACTATGGTATGCCGGTGAAATATAACCTTAAAAGACGAGTTAAAAAACATGGTAGAAATAGCTGGACGAGCTGGACTGAACAATATACCAGAAGTGACTATAGTCCTGGATCGAAGGTGCTGGAAGTCATGCAGAAAAGCCATTGCCCCAGCAGTGGAATGATCCAGGTTAACAGTATATTTTAAAAGGTTTGTGGAGAAACACAGTCAAAAAACTACCAGGATTACATTACCAGTGTTTGTCACAGTAGTAAGTCGATGTAATCCGCCATCCAGCGCGAGACGAGTCTTCAAATCGTTTGAGGATTACCCCAATGAGGATTCTGGTTGTACACAATTCAAAGGATTTGGATGTTAATCCTTTTGTGTGAAACCATTGTTTTGAGGTGACATTTGGATAATTACGCTGCGTTACGTAACAAAGGGAATTTTAACCCTTTTCGTGCACTTTTAATCTGAACGGTTTGGATTTCCAAATATTGGTACGAAATCTTTTCAATTTTGAACTTATCACCAGCTGCGCGCGGCGTGGTGGTTACCAGCATAAATTTTGGTACTATGGGCATATCAAGATAAAAAAAGTCTTATATTTTTTCTGGCTCTATGTGCCAAATTTTATCCAAATCCGGTTAGTAGTTTTTAAAAGAGTAACAAACATACATTCGTCCTTCCATTCATACAAACTTTCGCACTTTTTATGATATTAGTAGATGGGATAATCATCATGCTTAAGACCAATGCAATAGTGGTTCAGGGCCCGGCTATGATTTAAACGTCGTGGGTTCAAACACTGCTAGGCGCGTTACATTGCGTAATTTATTTCAGAACTACTCTCCAAACGGAAACCAAAGGAGGAAACTGTCATGTTCTGGTACCAATAAATCTAAGACAAGTGACATTTACCAACCCTCGTGGTAAATTACAACCGACTCGTTCTCCCAAGAAACGGGCCTATGTCGTTGTGGTGGGAACATTGAAGACTGACTAAATACAGATGCCACCTGTATCAAGTTAACAGAAACTGTCAAATTTGCCCAATCAATCTTGAACCTAAACGCTCTTGGGATAAAGTTGAAAATCAAATTTAAAATTTGAATGATTATAGCAGCTTGGGTCTTAGCAATTGTGTTGCGATGTGTGCCGTGTACAATGCGCCAATTGTTGTTGTGTCGGGGCTTTGGTCGTGGAGCGTCTCCAGATCAATCTCCCTCTGGCGCAGCATCGTTGGTCGTGTTGGTCTTGGGTTTAACATAGTATCACCTCGCTCAGCTGCCGTCATCCTTCCTATTCCTAAGTTTTTTAAGTGAATAGACTTAATAAACTAGTGCGCTTTACCATCAACGATTGCATCACTGCTTACCATCAGGCGGAATTGCAGTGAAGCACTAGTTTAAAAAAAAAACTTGATGCGCTGGTGTCTGTACTTCACGCTTATTCCCATCAATGGGATAGCGAGTTGAGATGTTTATGTTAAGTTTTTTGAGGTGAACGTTTTGCTTTAATCTTTCATATACATGAAACATCTACAGTGACAGTAACTCACACTATCAGTGATCCTCTAAGGGGTTTATAGGATTACTGTTGTCAGTCGGTCTGTCTATCAAGACCCTTTTCCTCAAGAAAGCGTGAAAGTATCAAGCTGAAATCATCCTCCTCCTTTTTCTCGGTGGTAGGACATAACATCGGCCGCTGGCAGAAGTTACCACCCACCAGACAAAGTCTTGCCGCCAAGCGATTCGTCGTGTTCCGGCATGATGTCTGGTGAAGCCGTAAGGTGGGTGGGTCTGAGCAGTTGTGTTGCGATGTGTGCCGGGTACGATGCACCAAATGTTGTTGCGTTGGGAGTTTGGTTGTAGAGGGTCTTCAGATCAATCTCCCTCTGGCGCAGCATCGTTGATCGTGTTGTTGGGTTTAACATTGCATCACCTCGCTCAACTGCCGTCTTCCTTCCTATTCGCTCAGTTTTTTTGAGTGAATAGGCTCTTAATAAACTAGCGGCTTTACCATCAACGATTACATCACTGCTTACCATCAGGTGGGATTGCAGTCAAGCACTAGTTTATAATAATTTAAAAAAATACCTTTTTATTTTATTATTGAAAATAAATTATATTTTATTTTATCAAACAGTGGTAGGCCTTAACATCGTGTCTGGTGAGGCCGTATGACGTCCGATGTACGGAGGACGGGTCTAAGCAGTTGTGTTGCGATGTGTGCCGGGTGCCGAGACTTTGGTAGTGGAGGGTCTCCAGATCAATCTCCCTCTGGCGCAGCATCCTTAGTCGTGTTGTTGGGTTTAACATTGCATCACCTCGCTCAACTGCCGTCTTCCTTCCTATTCACTCAGGTTTTTTGAGTGAAGACACTTTACCATCAACGAATGAAGACTAGTGCAGTTTTTTTTTTATTATTATAAACTAGTGCTTGACTGCAATCCCGCCTGATGGTAAGCAGTAATGCAATCATTGATGGTAAAGCGCGCTATTTTATTAAGCCTATTCACTTAAAAAAACTTAGTGAATCACGACGAATCGCTTGGCGGCAAGACTTTGTCTGGTGGGTGGTAACTTCTGCCGGCAACCGATATTATGGCCTACCACTGAGTAAAAACACACAGTTACAAAAAAAAACACTCGAACTTCAAAACCAAAGCTACTAAAAGATACAGCCGTTTATGCCGCAATATTTCGACACTCGCAAGAGAATCCAAACCTACTTTCCGTGAACTCAAAATCTTGAAAGTTACAAAGCAATGTCTTAAAGCACAACTAGAGGAAAAAATCCGTATATTTATAGTTATATACAATTCTACAATTTTTAGGGAACCTTGGGTGCGTGAATCAGACTCACGCTTGACCGATTTTTAATAACGGCAGAGTTCTTATACTCTTATATTTCGCAGTGATGGCCATTATTCGCAAAAGGACGCTATCCCTGATCTGCAGAACGCGCAGTTGTCTCAATGTTATCTTGAATACCGTGACGTCTCCGTTATGTAGGTCGCTTATTAAATCAGTAATTTAATTATAACTTTGATTCACATTTTAATTTTGAATCTAATTTTCATTTTAACTATTACTTGTATTAGCATAATATTGCTTTGTATCGCGTACTCACTTGCCTGTGGAACATTGATATCTGCATTTAAATTGTTTTATTTATTAACTAGCCGCGCCCAACAGTTTCACCTGCGTAAGTTTATATATTTATATTATATTATATCCGTGTAAGTATGATACACTTAATGTCCATATTTAATAAATAATCTACGTAAATAGTACACTGTAGGCTACCTACATTATTTCTCTCTCTCCTTCCCCTTAGTATTCCATCCAAAGGCTGTGAAAGATCGCTCTTAGCGATAAGACCGCCCATTGTGTCACCCTTTGTTAAATCTTTATATTTATGTTCTGTAATCTATATGGTGTACATAATAAAGTGTATTCTATTCTAAGTTACAATCCCGTAATTACTTTTTTGACAGACACATTTTTATTCCGATACCTATATTCCATACGTACATTCAGTAGTTTAGGCGTGAAATCAGATCAAACAAAACTCACTTGCATATTCATGTCAAAATTGCAGAAACATTTGAAATAAAAATTTTATAAGGACCTTCTCTAAGGATATTTCTCCAGTAGAGCTGGCTCGTCAGGACCTCGTCATTCACCTGTAAAAGCTTTGAATGCAGTTGAAGTTGAGAAGCTGGCTTCTGTGCTCACCCTCCCCCTCACCTTCCTACCGCTCGTTATCAAAATGCGCCCGACGATTGCAGATGGGGCGGCGAAATTTATTGTATCGCCCTCTTGCCAACGTTTGAAAATAAAACATGAAACTTTTTCCTTGCAAATGTTTGTTTGAAAATTCTACAATATAGGAAGTATGTAACATACATATATTATGCGCATTACTACCACGTCTCTCCTCCCTGGAGAATCAGATAGCGGTGTATTGCCAAACGTATAGTTTATTTCATGCGCCATACTTACATTATGTACGAAGAAAATCGTAAAATACAAGAAAACTAACAAAATAAACTCTAGAATCTTTCCAGTACTCTCAATCCCACACAGCTTAAAAATATAGAAAACTAACATACAACACACTACATCACCGGCCCTCGAAAGCTACGGCGTAGCCACGAGAGTGCTACGAGCTACGCCGTAGCGTGCACGTAGCCGGTAAATCTTTGGTGCGGCATACTTCCGTTTTTGAGCAAATAACTCCCTATTATATACTTGTAGGTATTGCTCTCCGGCATTGTCCGAGAAAATATTTACTTTAGAAAAATAGCAAATAAAGGCAAAGTAGAAAAATAACTACTACCCTATTTATGAAATACGTACTTGGTTTTGCTTACTTTTACAATTTAAAATAAAGAAAATAATATCATTTAAAGTACTTTTTGTTTAAACTGTTTACTGAACTACTCATAAATTACAAAGAAGATAATGAACTATTTACAACTATAACTAATATAACTATTAATAACTATATACAAAGACAAAAAGTTTATGCAAAAGTATTTTACATCAATACCAAATTTTTGGCAACTTCATTCGTAGTTATATTCAATTACTGAAATACTCGTTTGTGTCTATAAAAGCATCTAGTACAAAGTTGTAAATACAATTTGAAAACAAATAAACTGTAAAAAAACTTAGTTTAAAATGGTGGCTGAGACTCGTTTGTCTTTTGCGAATAAATAACAGAGGTCTAAGTATTTTTATTTTTCAGTGTTATCCCATAATCTAAAGGACATGGCTAAACTGAAGTATGAAAAAGACCCCGCATAACAACACATGTAGTGAAGTCGAACCTCGATAAGTCGAAGACTTTTTCTCGGTGGTAGGCCATAACATCGGCCGCCGGCAAAAGTTACCAGACAAAGCCTTGCCGCCAAGCGATTTGTCGTCATGGATCATGGATGGTCATGGATTTGTCTGGTGAAGCCATACGGAGGACAGGTCTGAGCAGTTGTGTTGCGATGTGTGCCGGGTACGATGCGCCAAATGTTGTTGTGTTGGGAGTTTGGTCGTGGAGGGTCTTCAGATCAATCTCCCTTTTGTCGCAGCATCGTTGGTCATTTTGTTGGGTTTAACATTGCATCACCTCGCTCAACTGCCGTCCTCCTGCCTATTCGCTCAGTTTTTTCTGAGTGAATAGGTCCTTAATAAACTAGCGCGCTTTACCATCACCAATCGCATCACTGCTTACCATCAGGCGGGATTGCGGTGAAGCGCTAGTTTATAATTTAAAAAAAAAACTACTCGAAATCTCAGGCCTCTATTAGTCGAAATAATAGTGAGTCCCTCAAAGCTATTTTGGTACATATTTTCCCTCCATAACCCGAAAAATTACGTTTTACCTCTGTATCTCGAACCTAATAGCAATAGAGAGAATAGAGCGTCCCTTCGAGCCATTTTGGTACATATTTATACAGCAATGTTTTATTTTACAACCTTTACAACTCGATTATTTGAGACTCATTACCTCTGTAGTTCGAATAAAAATAAGTTACCGACTTTGAATTCGCCGACAGTGTAAGTAATTCATTATTTCGTAGAAAGCAATTTAAGAATATACAATGAATAGAATTACCACGAATTTGTAACTTACGTTAACATGTGTTTGCTTGCTTGTTCTCAGGTGTTTACTTTTATTAGTTTTAATTTCATTGTAATTTTAGCGAAGTAATTCATTAATTGTTGTCGAGTGAAATATTGTCAGAAGTAGTTTGGTTCTACTGCAATTATTGCAAATACAGCAAAAAATTATAAGAATGAATCTCTCTATGTCGAATAAAAATCCGACTAAGTCGAAATTCTCTACAAGTCGAAAACTATATATAAAAACTACTCTATATCTCGAATTTTTTTGGCGTCTCCCTTGATATTCGACTTAAGATAGAGGTTCTACTATATAATGCTGACTAGCTGAAAATTAGTATTTTGTAATTAAAAAGGTTTAAGAACTTTCATATCTGCACAATACTGAAAATAATATCGTGTAACTCGGTAAAAAAACTTCAAACAATAACATTGCTATGAACTTTTAACTAGGCGTTTAAGGTATCTGCGACGATTTTTATTAATAATTGTGTTTTTCACTGATGATTTTGCGCTAAAGTAAAGAGGTAATTGCAAGAAAAAAACTTGATGCAACAGATTTACCTTACTCTTTGATCTTGTCATGTCAAACAAAAATAATACATAAAGACAATCGAGAAACTTTTTTATGTTTATTATTTAACGAAAGTTACTGGGATTAACGCTGAGATGAAGATGATCAGTTAAAGAAAGTTATAAGAAATTTTTAAACACTAAACAACTCATGAATGAATACGAGTATATAAATATTAAGTGTTCGTGTAAAATTCCTATTCGTTTTATTAACCGAGCTGGGGCAGCCGTTTAGCCACCTCTTTTGTGATCTGGTTTCAAATAGTTACTTGGAACTTAACACTATACTCCATCAGTTCAGGTCATTAACTAAAGGTAAGCAAAACCCACGTAACTTGATTAACCGATTAAACGTAATACCAGTCAATCCAGATGCCATGCTACGTCATACTTGTTCTCTTAAATTTAGCAACATTATACAACATTGCCAAAGAGTACAACAAAAGATAAAGGCGTCATATTAATAAAACTTACATATACAATGTTATTTCTTGTTATACGAAACCTGAACATAGTTTGTTCAGAATAAGCAACTGAATCGATTCCAATCATTTTTACACCATCTTATATTTTTTGAATACACTTAGAAATTGCCGCTGTGTGGTTATCGAGCGCACAATACAGTGTTGACGGTAGATCATCGTACTAGGCGCGTGCGCATAGCTAGTCAGATTTTTTTTTATAATTGTAGACTAATGCTTGACCGTAATACCGCCTGATGGTAAGCAGTGATAAAATTGTTGACGGTAAAGCGCGCTAGTTTATTAGGAATCTATTCACTCAAAAACCTAAGTGAATAGGAAGGAAGACGGTAGCTAAGCGAGGTGGTGGAATGTTAAACCCAACAACACGACCAACAACGCTGCGCCACAGGGAGATTAATCTGGAGACCCTCCACGACCAAACTCCCGACACAACAACATTTGGTGCATCGTACCCGGTACACATCGCAACACAACTATTTAGACCCATTCTCCGTACGACTTAAACAGACATCATGCCGGAACACGACGAATTGCTTGGCGGCAAGACTTTGTCTGGTGGGTGGTAACTTCGGCCGGCAGCCGAGGGCTTACCATCGAGAAATTATAAATTATGTAAAAAGTAATAAATCCGATGTTTCTAGGATGTAGATCCTACACTTCTACTGTCTATTGGAAATTGTATATTTAATACATATCTACGTAAAGTCACCAAAGAAAATAAGTAACCAGGATCGTCGGATATAGTTAGTCTAGTAAAATCACGAATAAAATGCTACTAGTCGATTTGCACTTAAACGGAAATTGCAGAATTATTTTGCAAATAATTAGGGTAGGGTCATCTCAACACTTTTCTCACATTTTTTTTTGTATATATTATATGTATATATTACTGTAATAGTATGTATGTGTATACAAGGTGTATCTGACATCGTAACGCAAACTTCGCGAAAAGGCTACACCGCAGGCCACTAATAAAATTATGATAGTCATTTATGTCGTTAATGAGCGGTTACAGAAATAACAGTGTTTAAAAAAAGTGTCGGCTCGGCGTTTGAACGTTGCAAGCGTGCCGCCATGCGTGTTTGTAGGTATGACGTTGACCCCTGATGCGAACTCTATTAAATCAGCTGATATGATAGTTTTTCTAGTATTGTTCACATTGCGCTTTTTTGTGTAATTAACGAATTAATTAATTTTAACTTTAAAATCTTATTGGGTTATAAAAGTATAGCAATTATGAACGGTCTCAAGTGAAAAAAACTGCATATTATTTTTTTTTTAATCTGGAAAAAGCCGACGCATAATTCCACCACTGGGAGGTTCAGAATCATGTACTGGATCCATGGTACTCGTTTGTGTTTATAGCTTATTTAAGTTTTTCTTTATCTAGTGTTATGAATTTTTCTTTTCCTCGACATGGTTTTAACTAAAGCACCTGCCATCTAATCTCTTCACCACCGGTGGTTGACTAGTAGAGAATAACTAAGGCGTTAAGTTCGCCTCTGTGCATTTTCTTTATACGAAAGTATAAATAAATAAATCTTATTAACACAAAACAAACATGTCATTTATTCAACAAAATTTCATTCGAATACATCAATCGCTTTTACTACGCAGACGAACCGTACTCCCCCATCTGCGATCGGCTTCAAAAGCCTACCTATTTAAATACACCACATTAATACTCTCCATGTATCAACCACACTCTTTTGATCGTTTACAGCTTAAGCGGCTTAATCGCTTAATCTGAAGCGCTTAATGTAAAACGTTCCGCTTTTCATAGATTTTCTGCACGAAAAACTGCAAACAGCTTTTAATATAAATATTAATTAATATTATAATCCAAAAGCTGTCTCTTTATGGATAAGAGACCAGAAGGGTAATTGCTTCTTAACACGTTATCAGTAGCAATGTGTTTCATTTTGTCCGTTCAACAACATTTATTACTTTATTTACGTTGTTGAGCAGAATTTTTGAAAAAAATGTGATGATTATGATGATGATATCATCATCATAATCATCATTTCAGCCGAAAGACGTCCACTGCTGGACATAGGCCTCCCCCAAGGTTCTCCACGACGACCGGTGCTGTGCCTCCTGCATCCCGCGGTGTTGCGTAATTAGGATGCATCTTTGTGAAAACTCCATAGTTCACTAGTTCGAATATCAAATGTAGGCACTCGGCCGCCGTCAGAAGTTGCCACCCACCAGACAAAGCCTTGCCGCCAAGCGATTTGTCGTGTTCCGGCATTATGTCTGGTGAAGCCGTACGGAGGACGTGTCTGAGCAGTTGTGTTGCGATGTGTGCCGGATACGATGCGCCTAATTTTGTTGTGTTGGGAGTTTGGTCGTGGAGGGTCTTCAGATCAATCTCCCTTTGGCGCAGCATCGTTGGTCGTGTTGTTGGGTTTAACATTGCATCACCTCGCTCAACTGCCGTCTTCCTTCCTATTCGCTCAGTTTTTCTGAGTGAATAGGCTCTTAATAAACTAGCGCGCTTTATCATCAACGATCGCATCACTGCTTACCATCAGGCGGGATTGCGGTCAAGCGCTAGTTTATAAGTATTAAAAAAATAAAACTAATTTATTTCTGGAAAAAAGTGTTACAAAGAAAAGGGTTATCTGTATCCGTATTATCCGTTTTTTTGTTTTATCTCGAGATCTTTAGTAAAAGTTATGCGTGGCCATCTGTGGTATCGGAAGCGATGTACAATTTGTAGGTCGTAGGTGAGAGCCCTATCAGGCGCTTTACTTTGAGTAAATTATTTCATCACCACTGCTCTCATAACGGTGTGAAAACATCGTGAGGGAGCCAGCATGTTCTAGAGCCAAAACTCTTCTTTCTTTAAAACGTGTGACATCTACGAACTTTGGATGTTGGTTACTCTTTGTCAGTTCGGGTGCGTATATCGTTACAAACTTTCGTATTCATTATATTATAGTAAAAATAATTAGGATAGTAGGAAAATAGGAGAGATAAATTTATTGATTATATTAAGGATATGATAAACTTAAGATCTGAGTGCAAAGGTGGCATTTTAGGATTCCGTAACCAAATGGCAAAAAACGGAACCCAGAGAGAAGATTCGTCATGTCTGTCTGTCCGTCTGTCCGTCCGAATGTCACAGCCATTATTCTCAAAATATTTTTTTCAATCAAACACATACGTGTGTTGTATCAAAAATGATATCGAGGTTTCTAAAATATTTTTTTTCTAAACCGAATTGTTTGCGTGACAGACGCTTCCAAAGAGGAAAAAAGTTGGTCCCCCCCGCCCCTTTAACTTCTAAAATAAGAAAATGAAAAATCTAAAAAAAACATATGATAAATTGTTTTGAACGAGATCTAGTAGTTTTTTTTTTAATACCTCGTCTCTTTGCATCTCTCTTTGCCCATAATTCGCGTCTTGATACTGGCAGTGCTACTCCACCTATTTTACCCCACTGCGGTACTTCAATGCCTGAGGTTCGCATTCGGAACAAGGAGGTTCTGAGAGCACTGTGTCGTCTGGACGTGAATAAGGCTAGTGGTCCGGATGGTATACCAGCGATTGTTCTAAAAGCATGTGCGCCCGAGTTGTCTCCTGTATTGACACGCTTGTATCGCCTCTCATTTGGGACTGGTATAGTGCCCAAGTCCTGGAAGCTTGCCATCGTGCAGCCCGTGCCCAAAAAGGGTAGTCGTGCCGATCTTAACAACTATCGGCCGATTTCGATCACCTCCATAATTTGCAAAATTATGGAGCGTGTATTGAACTCGCGCCTCTTGGCATACCTGGAAGGTAACGATCTCCTCAGTGACCAACAGTACGGGTTTCGCCGCAATCGGTCAACTGGGGACCTACTAGTGTATGCCACTCACTTGTGGGGCGAGGCACTCGAGAGCAATGGGGAAGAAATTGCTGTCTCTCTTGATGTCTCGAAGGCCTTCGACCGGGTATGGCACGCTGGCCTTTTGAGTAAGCTTCCAGCGTACGGCATTTCCCCTAGCCTGACTGGCTGGGTAAAAGACTTCCTGACTGAACGGTCCCTCCGAGTTGTTGTCGACGGATGCTCATCTGAGCCCATGTCGACTAATGCCGGTGTTCCTCAGGAGTCTGTTCTCTCTGCAACTCTGTTTCTGCTGCATATTAACGATCTGCTGATGCCCGGTATCTATGGGTATGCAGATGACAGCACAGTTGTGGAGAGATACCTGCCGGATGCTCGGGCTAGTAGGGAATCAATCCGGTCCGAAAGAGAGGCCATGGTAGAGCGAACGAGTGTTGCACTTCAGGCAGTCTCCGAATGGGGCAATGCCAATCTTGTAGCATTCAATGCCGCCAAAACGCAGGCGTGTCTTTTCACCGCCAAAAGGAGCCCGTTCACCTTGGCTCCTACTTTTCGGAATGTATCCTTGGAGTGTACCGACCGCCTTCAGCTTTTGGGTATTGAGATTTCCTCGAACCTAAACTTTGGGCGGTTCATTAAGTCCAAGGCCAAGGTGGCTGCCAGAAAACTTGGTGTAATCGCAAAGGTCCGGCAGTACTTCACACCAGGGCAGCTTCTAATGTTGTACAAAGCACAGGTCCGTTCGTGTGTGGAGTACTGCAGCCACATTTGGGCTGGTGCTGCTAAGTGTCACCTGGCCACTTTGGATTCAGTGGAGAGGCGTGCGAAGAGGCTGATTGGGGACCCTGATTTAACTCGAGTTGGTCTCCAAAGCCTAGAGCACAGGCGTAGAGTAGCCAGCCTTTCGGTGTTCTATAGGATACATTCTGGGGAGTGTGCGAGGGAATTGCACGATTTAATTCCCCCATCTCCGTTCCACCATCGGACGACCCGTCGTACGGCGAGTTTCCACCCTTATGTTGTTAACACCTCTACGATCCGGACGAAGCGTTTCGCCTCCTCCTTTATACTGCGTACATCGAGGGACTGGAACAATCTGCCGGCGGCGGTGTTTCCGTCGGACTACAATTTGAGTGTCTTCAAGTCTAGAGTGAATAGGCTCCTAATAAACTAGTGCGCTTTACCATCAACGATTGCGTCACTGCTTGCCATCGGGCGGGATTGCGGTCAAGCGCTGGTTTATACTTTAATAAAAAAAAAAAAAAAAATTCATACAAATAAATCATTTAATTTCATAAATCAATGGTACGGAACCCTTAGTTTGTGAAAAAAAAACCGGCCAAGTGCGTGTTGGACGCGTGAGTCCGACACGCATTTGGCCGGTTTTTGTTTTAGTATAAAAGTGCTGCTTATTTCCTAAGAAATTTCTTCCAGCTGACCTGCAAAAGGAGAAGTAAAACAGAAATGTAGACAATAGTGCGTAAGAACAAGGAGACAAAAATATCAAGGTAATAAGTACAAAAGTGATAATACTAAACATACCTAAACATATAATCCACAAATAATTACATAAGTATACTAAAATAATTAAATAAATACAGGGTATTGTTTATTATATACAAATTTATGTATTAAAATTTCCTATCAAACTTCCTGTTTTTATTAAGAATCAATGAAAAATGTCTACGTTATAGGGTCTGGGTGTATCATGTACTGAAATGAAGGTTACAATTTGCTCGTCAATTTCCGCGTCACTCTCTATAGAATACAGGAGGAACCCCGCCTTGTCTACTATGAACTAAAAATAAACTGACTCAATGAATATAAAAATCGTGAAGAAACCCAATCTGATATTGTTGCTATCTTTCTCCAACGCACAAAGCAGGAACGAGATGCACTTCCTTCCTAAAATCTACCAGTCTTTGAACGGAAAATAGGCGTCTAAATACAGCCAGTGTGCCTCCATAACTAACTGGGAATCTGACAATTTTTCATAACATAATTTTTAACGAGAGCTCCAATCAAGTCTGTTTTTGAAATGAAATGAAATGAAATGAAATGGAATGAAATGAAATGAAATGAAATGAAATCGTTTATTAAGCAAGTAGGATCACCGATCACTTTTACACGTCATATGTCTTTTTTTTTCAATTTTTTTTTTTTAACTAGATGAAGCCGGCATTTCCTAACTGACTACCTCTGAGAAGAAATAGCCGAAACAAACTCAGGGATCATCGTCTTTTTTAAAGACCAGACATTAAAAATGAAAATGTTTACAATAATTTACGTTAAAATTACGCATATTGCTTAATAACAATGCCTAACAGAGCGAGCAGCTCAGTCCCAAGCCTCTCTATCCTCTAAATAATCTGAGATTTTATAATACCCCTTTTTGCAAAGTTTGGCCTTTATATAGGTTTTATATCGTTTAATGGGTAAGTTTCGAATGTCCATGGGAAGCTTGTTGTAAAAGTGTATACATTGACCCATGAACGAGTTGCCTACTCTGTGGAGACGAGTGTGATGTACAGCAAGATTGTGTTTGTTCCTGGTATTTATATTATGAATATCGCTTATTTTCTTAAAATTAGATATATTTTTATGTACATACATAAGATTTTCAAATATATATTGCGAAGCTACAGTCAGAATGTTCACCTCCCTGAATTTTTCTCTAAGAGAATCTCTAGGACCAAGGTTGTAAATGGCTCGAACAGCCCTTTTCTGTAAAACAAAGATGGTATTGATGTCCGCACAAGTTCCCCAGAGAAGAATCCCATAAGTCATAAGACTATGAAAATAACTAAAATAAACAATTCTGGCTGTATTCACATCAGTTATCTGTCTAATTTTCTTAACAGCATAAGCGGCAGAACTGAGTCTACCCGACAGCTTCTCAATGTGAGGACCCCATTGTAACTTGGAGTCAATAGTCAATCCAAGAAAAACTGTCGACTCGACAGGGATCAACTCTACTCCATTCAGATGAACATTGGTACTTAGCTGCCTGACATTTGGCGTAGAAAATTTAATGAATTTAGTTTTTTTTTCATTCAAAAGAAGGTTATTTACATTAAACCAATGGACAACTTTCGAATTTGACTTTGACTTCGAGTGTTTTGCTAAAAGTACCCTTCAGATGTGTACCTACCTAATCGGACGCACTTGACTGACTTCACAAACAAGAAACATTGTTACGTCATGCGACGCAGCCCGTCCTGGCTTTCAGCCAGTTTCCAAGAAAACTATTCAAAATATTGCCCTTGTATGATTTTCTGGCTGAGTGGAATGCCACGTAACGTTCATTTTATTCATTGTACTGCATGCAGACAATAATGCTCCTTTTGTAAATATCTGAAATACTTAGTGGTAAACAGACTGTACTAAGTCGTGGTAGCCAAGTGGTTAAAATACCAGCCACACAACTATGAGTGTGCGGGTTCGATTCCAGATGAGGCAAGTACCAATGTAACTTTTCTAAGTTATATTAACTTTCTAAGTATATCTTGGACACCAATGACTGATTAAAAGGTGAAGGAAAACATCAAAATCGCTTCGAACATTAGCCAGATTTTGTCGTAAAAAGTAAATGACAAAAAAAAATATTGTGGGATATCCATAAGAGATAGACACATGCCATCGCGGACTTTTCTGTAGACCTTTCCAATGTGTACAATATTTAGTACATTATTTTGATAAATAGCGTAGGGTTCAGGTTGCGTTTCACTTCACAGTTAGTTATGCTCCGCTTCTATTGGTTACAGCGTGATGTTATATAACCTTAAGCCTTCCGGAATTAATGGGCTATCCAGCGCAAAAAGAATTTTTGAAATCGGGCCAGTACTTCCTGAGATTAGCGCGTTCAAACAAACAAACTCTTCAGTTTTTTATATTAGTATAGATATAAAAATTCCTCTTGAATCACTTTATCTATTAAAAAAAACTATCAAAATCCGTTGTGTATGGTTCCAAGTAATATTCAAACTCGTTCATTCATTTTGCGTGAGTGTGTCATGTGTTATGTGTGCAGTAAATAAATAGTTTATGTACAGGTCTCCCAAAGTGATAATTCGCATAGAAATCTTCGTCACTGTTCGGCAACGGTCGTATTCCCCGAGCGTTCGGAAGAAGATATGTATATAGAGTGGTTAAGTGCATAAAAAGTGGTTAAGTGCACCACGTTGCCGAACAGTGACGAAGATTTCTATGCGCATTATCACTTTGGGAGACCTGTATATGTCGTGGATGGCGGTGTCGTTTGGATGAAAGTTGCTTTGGAAAGTCGTTTTGGAAAGTGGGGATTGTCGAACGGTCACTTCACTTGGCGGTGCGGACCAGAACACTTCGTCAGGGAGAAACTGTCGGTTTGCATATTAAATTGTTATTGTTAAGATTGGAGGGTATATTTATTATAATAATAATTTATTTACTCAAAACAATGGATTGCAGGGCATGTTGAAAACACAGTTATACAAAATCATCATCATCATCTCAGCGTTTATCCCGGTTGCATCCGCGGCTTTCGCGTTGGAGCCCGGGGTCCGCTTTCCTACTTAATTTCCTCCATTTCGCGCGATCTTTAGCATCCTGTGGTGTGAGATTGTTGGCACGCATGTCATCTCTTACAACGTCAAGCCAGCACCTCTTTGGTCTACCCCGCTTGTTCCGGCCCGGCGGAGGCGCCATGGCAAGACATTTGTGACCCACGTAACATGCCGGTTTTCATAAGACGTGACCGTACCAACGAAGGCGACCCTCCTGCAGTTTTTCCGCTATGTCACGGACATGAAGGCCGCCACGGATGCGGGAGTTCCTGATGCGGTCCTTCCGCTTAACTCCACACATCCACCGCAGCATGTTCATCTCCGTGACACGCAGCTCCTGCTTGTGTCGCTCAAGCACAGGCCACGCCTCGCTGCCATACAGGAGAACAGGTCTAATGATGGTCTTATAGACCTGCCCCTTAAGCTTAACCGGCATTTTGGTGTCACAAATGACACCTGACACCTCACGCCATTTTGCCCAAGCTGCGGAAATGCGTGCCCTGACGTCGCAATCAATGTCGCCGGACGCGTGGAGTACAGACCCCAAGTATTTAAACTGGTCTGTGCACTCGATCATGTCACCGCCTATTCGCACGGACATGGGGTCTGTCGTGTTGCTAGCCATATACAAGGTCTTCGCCACATTGAGTTTCAGACCTCCGTTCTCGAGCGAGTCCTTCCACACATTCAGACGCCGCACCAACCGATCCCTGTCCGCGTCCGCCAGCGCGATATCGTCAGCATACATAAGCAACCAAGGAGGTTGCTCATGTGAATCCTTGATGCTATCCGACAAGGCGTCTAATATCACGCTGAACAGAAACGGACTAAGAACGGAACCCTGGTGGACTCCGACGGTGACGGGAAAGGGTTTAGTGTCACCAACAGCGGTCCTAACAACGGAATCGGAATTGAGGTACATGTCTCGAATTATGTCAACATAGGCTTCTGGTACCCCTTTGGACCTCAGTGCCCACCAGATCACCACCCGAGGGACACGGACAAAGGCCTTCTGCATATCAAGAAAGAGCAAATGCAGAGGCGTGTTCTTCGATCTGTATCTCTCCATGGCGATCCTTATACAAAATAAGCACTGTTAAAGCAAACGTGTGGGTGAGCACTGTTCTCCTAGCTAGATTATGAAAACCTGTGTTAAGGGAAAGTAATCCGGTCCCCTAAGAATGACGTAAAGTTACGTAAGTACTCTTGTTTCACTAGTTGCATAGTATTTACATATATGTGATTTCTTTTTGTACATTTTATTGTGGCAAAAAATTTTTTTTTTTTTTTTTAGTATTTTTATTTAAATTTCCATGCTCGCCATTCTACTCGATATTCGGCAACTCTCATTCACTTGTTACCAGTCATTCTGCGAAGATCTTCGTTCCACCTGGCCATGCCTTACGTTTACCGATAAGCGGGCTCCACTCCAAAATACGTCTAACCTAATAATCATCTTTTTTTTATATATAACATGACAAATAAAGTCATTGACATTGCTATTAATATTTTAACAATTATTACTGTTTTATTTGCTAAACTTAAATTTTAAAGTATGCATTCTTTTTTTTAAATTAATTATTGTATTCAATCTTCGAGTCGATGAACTTCCAATGTTATATACGCCTTTATTGTCACATGCATCAGGCCATAAATTGAGTAGTTTAAGTTATTTTTAATGTTTGTGATGTGACAGTACTTTTTAAATAAATGAAAAAATAGTCATCAGTCCTACGTTTCATATGGCCAATTGCTATTTCAGCTAGGGTCCTACGTCTGGCAGTGGACTGTTTTAGGCTGAAGATGATATTGATAAATTTTTAAGTGACGATAGTTGAAAGAATGGAGAGTGATAAAGGCAACATTTTGTCTCTCTCTAACTCTCCTAAAATGATGCATGGAAGCTTGTATGGAGTAGTCTGCAATTTTCAAGTTAGAAAGCTAAAAATTGGTATACAGACTATTTATGGGTAACAAAAAAATAATGCATTTTTTTTTAAATTCCAATCCCAAGTTCTTTTAAATATTGTCTATAGTAGCATATTAAAATAATATCTGCTCAGGATTGTCTTCTGTGTTCTAAATGAGAAAAGGGGTGGCGTAATTCCGAATTTAACGCGAGCGAAACCGCGGGCAAAAGCTGGTACCATTAGTTCTTCCCTACCACTAGAACCTAGTTCCACTCGAAAACACTTTACCTTTCTCATTTCTTACTGCGATTACAGTGTAATAAACATCAGTAGGGCAACCAACACATGTAATGAGAAAGGAATGGCTTCACGTCGTCGCTTCGTTTTTTTTTTGCACAATTTTTTTTAGACCTATAAATGATCGTGAAAAAAAACTAAGGTTGTGCTGAATATATACTCGTTTTAGTGAAGGTCATTTTCAAAGTAGGCAAGAGTAACTAAAAGTTGCAGAATATGTTTTGCTTGTGTTTCCTATGGAGATTGCTGTGGGTGTCGTTTCAGGTGAATGAGGGATTATTGTCTGAAGTTATCGCCACTTTTGTGACATTAATAATCTCACTGCTAAGTGTGGTGGTTAATTTTTATCATAATAACAAATCAATTATATTTAGTTATCATATTTGTTTTTTTTTTTATGCTTTACAACACAAAATCATTGTTCCTACCTTCACTATTAAAACATTTCATTAATTCTTATTGTAAGACAAGAATTAATGATATTTGCCGTATTTGTAGTATTTCCATAATTTCTACGACAGAAGTCATTCATATTTTGACTTCACGGTTAGTGCAGTGGTTAAGCGATTGATCGCTGTGCTGCGTGTTGTGGGGGTTATATTCCCTCACGGAGCAAATATTTGTATGACCTATAAGAAGTTATTCCAGATCTGGCTGTTTGTGAATATGGGTTTTTAAATGTTTGTAACTTACCCACGATGCAGTAGAATTTTGTAGTGTGGGGCAACGGGCCGTTTAGAGTTACTAAACGATTTGTTGACTCTTCCTTTGATCCAAGAGCTGATTTTTACCTTGACCAGAGGTTAAGCATTGCCATTCAATGTGGCAAGAACTACTCGGTGGTAGGCCATATAATCGGCTGCCGGCAGAAGTTAACACCCACCAGACAAGGTCTTGCCGCCAAGCGTTACTCTCGTGTTCCGGCATGATGTCTAGTCAAGCCGTACCGAGTACGGCTCTGAGCAGTTATGTTGCGATGTGTGCCGGGTACGATACGCCAAATGTTGTTGTGTCAGGAGTTTTATCGTGGAGGGTCTCCAGATCAATCTCCCTCTGGCGCAGCATCGTTGGTCGTAATGTTGGGTTTAAAATTGCATCACCTCGCTCAGCTGCCGTCTTCCTTCCTATTCACTCGGTTTTTTTGAGTGCAAGCTACAATTTAAATGTCTACAAGGCTAGAGTGAATAGGCTCTTAATAAACTAGTGCGCTTTACCATCAACGATTGCATCACTGCTTACCATCAGGCGGGATTACGATCAAGCGCGGGTTTATAATTATAAAAAATCAGTACACCAGTCTATTAGGTACATTACCAGTCGACAATATATCGACGCTGTATTGAAATGTTTTTAATAGTAGTTTAATCAATCAATTAATCATTTATTTTGTTAAACTTAGGTATCTGTTTAGTAAGTATAAGTTATTACATTTGCATATGAATAATTTGTAGTTTACTTAATATTAGAAGTTTGTAATTATTTTAATTACCACAGTTAATAATGAATCATTTATATATAGTATTAACAAACGTTTATACTTAATACACTTGATATAAAAATGAGATTTTTGGCATTTCAATATTAAATAGCTGCCGACAGGACTTTCGTTGTACTAGTAAAAATGCTCAAAATGTTATTCCCATAAAAAATACTTTTTTTCTGGTAGATACGTTTATATTCGACAACTGAATGAACCTGCCTACAATACCTATTTTGATGGTAAGTACTCGTTCAATGATTTCTCCCGCTCTGTGCCAATGCAATTGCCTTTTCCAAAATTAGACAGCAAACCAGAGTAAAGGTTAGCTAAAATTACAACTCAATGTCATGCACTATAATTAAATCGCGCATCCCCAAACCTCCCTAGAGGAATGCTGTAGGTTTTAAGGTTGTCCCAATTTAAACACGCCGAAAGGTGTGAAAGTTAGGTGTTTGCCGAAACTTTTACAAAGCGACAGGCCCTAATTCATTACACGGTCGGTCAAAAGCAGGTATATGTTCTTAGTTAAAATAGTTTTCATCCGAACCAAGGGTCGGTTTGTACAAAAAAGGAATTAAAACTTTTTAGACGGATATTTTTGATGTTGTAAGTGTTTGTATATTTATGCAATGGAGAGGGCTATGCTTGGGGTTGCACCGCACGATCGTATCAGGAATGAGGAGATCCGCAGAAGAACGAGAGTAACCGACATAGCCCGAAGAATTGCAACACTAAAGTGGCAGAGGGCCGGGCACATTGCCCGTTAGATCGATGCCCGATGGAGCCGACGGGTTCTTGAGTGGCGACCACGCACCGGAAGACGCAGCGTGGGTACTCAGTTGCTTATAACTACTGTATTATTATTTATTATATGTACAAACACTTCATCGTCATCATCATTATCATTTCAGTCGAAATACGTCCACTGCTGGACATAGGCCTCCCCCAAGGATCTCCACGAGGACCGGTTCTGCGCCTCTCGCATCCAGCGGTTTACCGCGATCTTCACCAGGACATCGGTCCACCTTGTTGGAGGCGTCCCTACGCTGCATCTTCGGTACGTGGCCTCCACTCCAGAATCTTACTACCCCATCGGCCATCGGTTCTACGAGCAATGTGCCCCGCCCACTAGCACTTAATTTTAGCGACTGGAAGAGGCATGTCGGTCACTTTGGTTCTTCTGCGGATAACCTTATTTCTCATTGGATCGCGCAGAGAAACTCTGAGCATAGCTCTTTCCATTTAACCAGCGCGCATTTTTTTATCATTATAAACTAGTGTCCAAGATATACTTAGAAAGTACAAATGTAACTTTGTAAAAGTTACCTTGGTATACTTGGCCATACTTGAGAGGCTGGTGTTTTGACCACTAGACCACCACGACACCACTTACGACACCAATGACTGAAGGTAATGGAAAACATCTTGAGGAAACCTGGACTTTAAGTCTGAAATCGCCAACCCGCATTGAGCAAGCGTGATCATTACGGTCAATCCTTCTCTGTATGAGAGGAGACCTGTGCCCAGCAGTGGGATGATAAAAAGGTTGATAATGATGATAAACTAGTGCCTAACCGCGATCCTGCGCTATGGTAAGCAGTGATGCAATCATTGATGGTAGAGCGCGCTAGTTTATTAAGAGCCTATTCACTCTAGTCTTGAAGACATTTGAATTGTAGTAAGATGGGAAGACCGTCTCAGGCAAATTTTTTCAGTCACTCGATGTACGCGGTATAAAAGACGAAGCGAAACGCTTCGTCCATGTCCTAGTAGTGTCAACAATGTAAGCATGGATACTCGCCGTACGACGGGACGTCCGATGATGGACCGGAAATGGGGGCATTAAGTGATGCAATTCCCTCGCACACTCTCCAAAATACATCCTATAGAACACCAACAGGCTGGCTACTCCACGTTTTGAACTAAATGCTCTATTTTTAGACATATTTGATAAGGAAAATGATATACTTTCAATATTTGCTCTATTGCCGTCCTACGCCAAAATATGACCGCTAATTACACCTCTGCGTGCCTTTAGATTCCACTGACGTCATCAATACTGAAGATAAATACAATAGATAGTTTCCATTAATCATGGCTATAATTATACCGTTTCAAGTGTTGTCTACACAAATGGCGCCAACGAGAGCCTTTTACTAAAGGTCCGTTCGCCCGTCTCCCACAGGCCATTTTCTTTTGAGCCGAACTCTTGAAATTTCATAGTGTTTATACTAAGACCACTATAACAATAAATATATATAAAATAAAATAAAGAAACATACTACAAATATGTAATAGAATTTAAATTAATACTGTTACTAAACTATTATTAAATTAATTTTCGCGGTGATAATCTTATCTATGTGATTAATCTCCCTTTGGCGCAGCAACGATGGTCGTGTTGTTGGGTTTGACATTGCATCATCTCTATCAACTTCCTTCCTATTCACTCAGTTTATTTTTTAGTAAATAAGCTCAGCGCTTTACCATCAACGATTGCATCACTAATTACCATCAGACGGGATTGCGGTCAAGCACTAGTTTACAAGAATAAAAAAAATGCATGCACCAAATTCCTTTACCTACTTTATTAAAATTATAGCATTTTTGATGTCCCAAAAACGGGTGTAAACATTAAATCCTGGGTAGTCGGGACTTCGAATTATATTTAAAAAAAAATTCTTCTTCGTTCAAGCGACGAGACATGAAAACAACAAGAACGTTCACCCATGAACAGGTTGATCGTAGCAACAATAGCTTAACCTTGCTAAATAATCCACCCGCGCAGCTGTCAGTCATGAGCCCCTTTATATTTAACTACCGTCCCCCGGAAGCCTGATATTGTTAAATTTTATGGGGACCCCTCAGTTTCGACGCACCTCACGTTTAACCATCACATCAGTAACGATATTTGGAAGTCGTTTACCCGCATGCGTTTTGAATCTTTACTGCAGTTTACCTAAGCTAGTTGTAATTCAAATCAAATCTCATTTATACAAATTAGGCTGAGAATCAGCACTTTTTGAACGTCAATATTACTTAAGACAGTGCCCCAAAACGCCCGCCCTTCGCCACATCCTAGTGCTTTCGCTGGGAAAAAGAAGAAAAATTTTGGCTCTTCCGTATGATAATGCGAATTTAGTGGTGTTGTTCAAGGGTGAAGAAACATGTCCTGGAACCAACAACGAACACGTGACATCTATTAACCTCGATCTTCGTAGGATAGTGAATAAGACAGGATAAGAGTTGCTGAGAATCCAAGTGGAAGGCATTCGATTTTACAGACCTACGTTCAGACTTTAGGCTGACGGTTATAGTATAGACATGCGTAGATAACGGTCTGATAGCCAACCAAAAACATATAAGAAGTAAAAACTCCTGGCAATCGACCAAACAAGGCCCTTGATCTCGCGGACGTGTTCAAAGGCTTTTTCGATAATGTTCCATCTCATGTTATTATCTTTTGTCCATTTGAAATATCGGCCAAGATTTCGTGTCCCCCTCCCCTGTCCAGTCTAGACGAGGGTAGAGGGGGAGGGAGTTATTACTTATTTCTTCTTTCAGCGACGGATATGAGTCTACTTATTGTGTTTGATGTAACGATGGGGTTTATTGGAGGGTAGTAGATTTGATACAACGATATACCTACGTATATATAGAACTAATTCTTTTCCCTGAATTTACGCTTAGAAGTGGAGGTTCAATAAGTCGCTGTTTATTTCCTTTTCACGCCCTTTTTCTACGTTATAATTTAATCCTTGACCGCTATCCCGCCTGATGGAAAGCAGTGATGCAATCGTTGATAGTAAGCCTCACCAGTTTATTAAGAGCTTATTCACTCTAACCTTGAAGACACTTATATTGTAAACAAACGAGAAGACCGCCGCAGGCCAATTGTTCCAGTCCTTCGATGTACGCGGTATATTAGACGAGGCGAAACGCCAAGCCCTGCCGTTTATGTAAAATTGAAATTTAAAAAATAAACTCAAACTCATTTATTGCGATAATGGGTAATTGACATAATTCACATCGATAGACAAAATAGTTTGGCATCTCCATAATCCACCTGAAGGCATGTAATTTTAAGTGGCGTTTGTCTCTAATTACAATTGTACATAACTAATAATCACATAAATATAAATTCATTCAAAACAAAATATGTAAGATACAAAAAGGTCATAAAAATAATAAATATCAAAAATATTGTCAT
Source organism: Sesamia inferens (assembly GCA_037179545.1). Lineage (NCBI taxonomy): Eukaryota > Metazoa > Arthropoda > Insecta > Lepidoptera > Noctuidae > Sesamia > Sesamia inferens. The sequence goes on along the minus strand of CM073935.1, from coordinate 3,674,480 downwards.
GGACAGGTCAATTGAGAATTTACAAAAATGTCAGATAACAATTAATAATATAATTAAAACAATGTCATCTTTCATTATTAGATTGCATGTCATTTATAAATTCGTTTACACGGTAATAGGCTTTTTCCTGGAGATTGTTTTTTGCTTTATGTTTAAATATATTACAGCTTAGGCTTTCTAGTAATTGTTTTTGTAGGTGATTATAAACACGTCGCCATACAGAGAACACTAGTTTTCATCAATGTACTTTTGTGTTGAGGACAGTTAACTTTTAAATTGTTACGTTTACCTTTATAATTTTCGTACATCGCTAAATTATATCTGACAAACATCGTCAACTCATAGATGTACAGACACTGTACTGTTAATATATTTAGTTTTTTGAAGTATGGCCGACAACTATCAATTTGATCGAGCTTGCACATTGCCCTTATGCATTTTTTGTGCTTTGAATATTTGCTCTTTTTCGGTACAGCATTAGTTGGGATTACATTTCACCAAAATTTTCACGGTGATAGTTATAAGCTATCATTCATCATCATCATCATCAACTTTTTTATCGTCCCACTGCTGGGCACAGGTCTCCTCTCATACAGAGAAGGATTGAGCATAATCTCGCTTGCTCAATGCGGGTTGGCGATTTCAGGTTTCCTCAAGAATGTTTTCCTACACGTTTTAATCAGTCATTTGGTGTCCATGATATACTTCGAATTTAAAAAGTACATGTAACTTAGTACATGTAACTAGGTCACCACGATACCAGTTCTAAATAATCTTTTCAAATCAGAAATTGTCTTGATAACAAATATGTCAAACCTTCATAATTACAAACAACTTTAAAATGTTACATTACTGGCTTTCACATAAAAGTCTTCACAAAGTTGTATCCTGATTGAAAAAAAAAAAAAAACAATTGCCTATTTACTTACCTTGGGCTCGTCAAATTAAATTGGAAGACAGTTTTCTTACGATCGATTTACGAGTATCCGTCTCAAAATAGTTAATTAAATGAAGATTGATTTTCTAAGGGGTTTATTGGGTCGTGTTTGCGACGCGCCTATTAGGCGAGTCATTTACTAAACGGATTTTGGAATAAAGAATCGATTGTGATAGAAAAAAGTTTTCAACTTCATTCGAACTTAGCGGAGTAGTTAATTGGTTTGGATTTTGTGATTTTTAATCGAAAAAGTTGTTTGTTTTTATTTTTTAAGAGTGTTTGATTTTACATTTATTTCATATCTACTTAAAAAGTGTTTGTAATGTCAATAAATATGACATCCTTTATATATCCATACCAAAATTAAAGTTTTAACTTTTGATAAAGGATTATACTCGAAGTCTCGGACACTGCTACTTTATTTTATATTATACAATTTCATACGCATGATGCTAAGATCAATACATACAAAATTCTAAACACTAGAATTTCGATACACTATTTAAAAACAAAATCACGGAAGTCGATTAGAAACTCATCTAAATCTGAATCGACTAAAGTTTCGGATGAAACGGCCGACTCGATTGACAATCGCTTCAGCCCCTTTGCAAAGAAAGTTAATTTAGTACGTAGTTTGGTTTCTAAAAGATAAGAGGATGGAAGCAGTGACTGATTACTTATAATATTATGGCTTATAAAATTTAAGCCCTTATCGCGACGGCCATACTGTTTTTGTTAAAATTAGACGAAGATCCATTTCCTTATATTGTAGATCGTGACATATTTATAAATGATACAATCCTGTGACTGCTTATGGCAATACTGTAGGAGATGACTAGCATGTTCTTCAGATTCACGGTATTTTTTTTCCTATATGACTTGCGCACGGAGGGCCCCGTACCATTATCTATACAAAATAATTATGAGTATATATTTTCATCATCTCAGCACCAATCCCAGTCGCACCCGCAGCCTTTCAGCTTTGGAGTTCAGGGTCCGCTCCACCAGTCTAACTGTTGATTTTGGCTAAACTTCGATATTTTCCGTGAAGGGACTGCCGTCTGACCTCCACAACCCGAAGGCGATATCTAAGCATTGCAGTTAGACCAATTGTTAGATTTTTGAGGGCTCCAACAACCCGTAACGACTGCCACTAGATGCTCGTATGGCAACCGGGACCAACGGCTTAACGTGCTTTCCGAGGCACGACCAGACCAGTGCAAATATTCATATTCATGCATACAAATATTTGCACTGTGCGGGGATCGAACCCGCGCCTCCTTGCGCAACGGCCGCGTTTGCTACCGCTACGCCACGGAGGCTAAATTGATGAGCATATATTTTATTCTACTTTTAATACTTGTTGTTATAGGGGCAAAAGAAATATATCACCTGGAAAAATTTCAACTTTCAACTAATACGGTTTTTTGAGAAACAGCCTGGTGACAGACAGACTGACAGTGGATTCTTAATAATGAGATCCCGTTTTAACCTATTAGCTTCGAATACCCAAAAACGAGTAGTACTTGCATTGAGCAACTGTTTGATTCTTTTTGGTAATTAAAAAACAAATGGTGACCAACCATTATCCATCAACCCTACATTGGTAAACCCAACAAGGTGGACCGATGACCTGGTGAAGGTCGCGGGAAGCGGGCGGATGCGGGCAACACAAGACCGGTCATTGTGGAGAGCCTTGAGGGACGCCTTTGTCCAGCACTGGACCTCTATAGGATAAAGATGACTTGTGAGCGCTATCTTACTTGTTATGTGCTGATTTTCGTTATTCAGTTGTTATTGTTTCTTTGATTTGGACATTTATTAAAACTGTTTGAATTCATCTCGAAACTTAAATGTTGTAAATCTGCGCTTCAGTAAACCTCTTTTGTTTAAAGCTGCCATGATCGGAGTACACTCACTTTGAAATCAATTTAATTACCATTAAAATAAAGTGACTTTTTGTTTAACTGCAAATAACGTCACTTTTGAACATAAATAAAATTTGAATATTTATTAATTAAAACTTAAACTTAGTATCTCACTGTCAAGTTTTAATAAATATATACTTACAGTAGTAACGCTGATTACAATACAGGTGATGTATTTTGTTACATTATAATTTAATTAGTACATTTAGCGTTATTTAATTATCAATATTCTCGTTGTAATTAAGTCTTGTGTAAAGTATCTTTTAAGATTACCTTTCACGTGTATGTATTATGTCTAAAGTATGTACGTAAATTTGTTGGAGTAAATTAATGTAATAATATCTACATTATGATTAGACTGACTTCTAGAATTTACTAGACTGTTAAAGACCAATTACTGAATGTGGCTTTTCAGCCGCGGGCAAATAGTATAGGTTTCGTATTGTATTCTATTCTTTTAAGGGTTCTGTACACAAAGAGTGCTACGGCCTAATATCCAGGCTGCGCTGTCCGCCGGTGTCTCACGGTTAGTCTCTACACTAATATATAAAGCTGAAGAGTTTGATTGTTTGAACGCGTTAATCTCAGCAACTACATTTCCGATTTGAAAAATTCTTTTTGTGTTGGATAGCCCATTAATCCAGGAAGCTTTAGGCTTAATAACATCACGCTGAAACCAATAGGATCGGAGCATATTAAAAAAACATATCGATACCTACGCGTGTGTAACCGCGCTGTGCACCTAGTCTTTTAATAAAACTATTAATTGTTAAATATTGTAGTATGGAGGTGCAAAGCACTTCGAGTACTCATACAGTCCTCTGATATTATTAAGGCGAAAGTTTATGAGTTTGTATAGATGTAGGATAGTTATTAACATAGTTTAAATCTTTTTATCGTCCCACTGCTGGGCACAGGTCTCCTCTCATACAGAGAAGGATTGAGCGTAATCACGACGCTTGCTCAATGCGGGTTGGCGATTTCAGACTTTAATTCCAGGTTTCCTCAAGATGTTTTCCGTCACCTTGCAATCAGTAATTGGTGTCCAAGATATACTTAGAAAGTACATATAACTTAGAAAAGTTACATTGGTACTTGCCTGACCTAGAATCGAACCCGCACACTCATACTTGAGAGGCTGGTGTTTCAACCACTAGGCCCCCACGACTTCTTCACGAGTTATTACTGTTTCACGTAAAAACTAAACGAAATTGAATGAAATTTGGCACACATATGCACCCTAATTGCATAACACACTAATACTATCAATTAGAATCATTTTTAAGCATATCGAGCAATGGATTGGCACCATTGCTCCATATGTTGGATAAATGTGTCGCTGAACAACGTAAATAATGCAATGAATGTTGTTGAACTGTCAAAATGAAACCCATTGCTACTGGTAGTGTCTTACTCACTGAAGGTGCTGGTTTATAAATAGAATTAACATGTAGGATTTTTTAAATTCTTTTTTAAGCTATTGCATAGCTTCTATCGCGGGCCTTGAGCGCGGGGACCGAATCCAGAAATTCCGTAACGAAAAAACCTCACGCTCCCCACTCCGACGGGCACGGAGGTGTGGCTTGAAGGCCGTACATCGTCTAACGTCGTTTCAGTTCGGCAGTCTTCGGCGTTGTGTGCGTGCGATTAGACGTATTGTACGACTCTACGAAACTCGCACGAATCGAGACGAGCTGCTCCGAAATCGGACGAATACATAAGCAGCTGTTTATGAGAAAGTATATAGGTGTATAGGTATTTATGTACAACATCGAATAGCTGAAAATAAAAAGAAAATGAAATAAATAAAAAAAAATGAAGAAATAACAATAAAAAAAAAAAAGAAATAAATATGAAGAAAAAAAAAAGAAAATAATAAATAATTAAAAAATTAAAATAAAATAATAATAATGAATTAAAAAAAAAAGATAAAAAAAAAATGAAGAAAAAAAAAGGAATAAAAAAAAAAAAAAGAAATACAAAATGCTATGCAATAGCTTTACCGCGGTAGTCCCCGAGTGCCACACGTCTTTTTTTTTAATAATTATAAGCTAGTGCTTGGCCGCAATCCCACCTGACGGTAAGCAGTGATGCGATCGTAGATGGTAAAGCGCGCTTTTTTATTAAGAGCCCATTCACTCACACAGAAAAACTGAGCGAATAGGAAGGAAGACGGCAGTTGAGCGAGGTGATGCAATGTTAAACCCAACAACACGACCAACGATGCTGCGCCAAAGGGAGATTGATCTGAAGACCCTCCACGACCAAACTCCCAACACAACAACATTTGGCGCATCGTACCCGGCACACATCACAACACAACTGCTCAGACCCGTCCTCCGTACGGCTTCACCAGACATCATGCCGGAACACGACAAATCGCTTGGCGGCAAGACTTTGTCTGGTGGGTGGTAACTTCTGCCGGCGGCTGATGGAGTGGCCTACCACCGAGGGAATTTTTATTTCGAGAACATATTTATTTCGATATTTCCACGGAATTGAAACTAACACGGGGAAGCCGCGGGGCACAGCTGCTAGGTAATATATTTGAGTAGCCATCACAAACTCACTCATCAGCCACTGTAGTGGCTATAGAAAAGATATTATTCATAATATATAAGACATTTCTCCTAATGAGAATCGATCAAAAAATAAAACAATACTTTCACTTCGAGAGAAAAAGTTTTTCTTTTATTTACTTTAAATTGCAGACCATTCAAAAGTAGGAAAAAAGCGTCTCCATTGATAAAACATCACAAGTTTTCAATAACAACGGCAGAGAAAAAATAACAAAACGAGACAAAATGAAAGAAAAACACGTTTATTGTTTTTTTTTTTTTTAATTCAAACCAAACAGCAGTAACACTGTTCGCGGGTAAAACGAGAAACAATAAATAAAAATCCGGGTTAGTTCGATAAAGATCGCTACGGCTTACCGGTTTTCATAGCGAATCGGAAAAGTTTCTTTTCACTACTTTTTTCGGGCACGCCTCTAGGGTGATGTCGAACACAATATTTTCGAAAGGTAAACTATGTTAGTTCTTAACACAAATTGTCACGTTTTACCAATTTTTTCACTGCAGAATTGCCTCATGTTGTAAAAGAAATATTTGGTTTCTCTCTGTGTGTGTTCATTAATTTAACGGTTTTTTTGACAGCTGTCTTAGAACATTCCATGTTACGTTAAAATTTACTTTGAAATGCAGGATAAAAATGTAATAAAAACAATAATAAAACAAAATCACTTTCTCTTTCCCTATGTCCATTTGTATGATTAAATCTTTAAAACTACGCAACGGATTTTGATGCGGTTTTTTTTAATAGATAAGAGTGATTAAAGAGGAAGGTTTGCATTATAATAACAATCACTAAATTGTGGAGAAATACTATTATTTTTGAGATTTCTAATGTGATTTCGTATTTAATTACATTTCTCCCACGTTTGCAGTGAAACGCGGGCTGAACACTTCGAGATTTATTAAAATAATGTACTGAATATTATACACATTGAAAATGGCTACTAAACATTCCGCGATGGTATACTCGTATGTCTATCTCTTATGGATATCCCACAATAACATTTATTTGTCTTTTACTTATTACGACAAATACTGGCTAATTTTCGAAGCGATTTTCACCAATACAGCATTAAGCCTTATCCAATTTAATACCATAATTACATTGTTGTTTTAATATAGGTCTATATCGCCCTTTACAGCATATGGTTTAAGTGAATATTTTCGAAGATATTACAGACTAGCGGCCGCCAGCGATTTCGTTCCCGTGATTTAGTTATGCTCGGCTCCTATTGGTCGCAGCATGATGTTATATAGCCTAATGCCTTTCTGAATTAATGGGCTATCCAACGCAAACAGAATTTCACAAATCGGATCAGTAGTTCCTGAGATTAGCGCGTTCAAACCATCAAACTCTTCAGCTTTATATATTAGTACAGAAGTATATATTAAAAAATTGCGGGGTGTCGCGTTTGCAGCGGTACACGGCGCGGCCTTCACAGCGGTTTTTTATACAAGGTTCACAGTTTTTCTATAGTGTATTTAGTATCGATTGTGTTTCACGCGCACCTTAAAGAGATGTCAGCACATCATGACGGGCTCGGTCGGTCAAAAGAGAAACCGTGGCCCTGGCGCACAGGCAAGTGAAGAAACACGGGTGGATTTTAGTCAGTAAAAGTCTGACACGCCCTTCTGCTTCGCCCAGAGCGGGAGAGGTCGTTTAGTGATTTCCCATCCACACCAAAAAAAGGATAAACAAAATACCACGTGATGTAGTTAATCGACTAAACGTTATACCAGTCAATTCCGTTGTCATGCCACGTCACAGTTGTACTCTTCGATTTAGCAACATTATAATTTGTTGATAACAATGGGTAGAAAGGATTGACGTCACTGTTTCTGCCACACAAAAAAGTCAAGTCGTCTAACAAGGGTTTATTAACACACGTTTCAAAATATTTAGTTTTAAAACCTATTAAAAATAATTGGTACAAAACACACACACAAACAACGCATTGGAACAAAAATACGTCATTAGATAGGTCATAGAAAAAAAAATCATTAGCTCAGTCAATTAATTAAATTATATATAATTGCATAATTCACATCTCAGCGTCATTTAAAAAGTCAATTTCTTAATAAAAGTTTTTAGTCAGTAATAATGAGAGTCTAATTTTGGCATTTTTATTGAACAATGATCTCCCCATTCTGGAACACGGGTGGATTATAGAGAGGGTTTTACTAAATTAGACCCACCCTATTGACCCACTTGTCTGTATGACAGGGACCACGGCCTGCGGCCCTGGCAAGCATAGGTCCTAGTGGACCCGGTCACGATGTGCTGAAAACTCTTTGAGGCGCACGTGGAGCACAACGCGTTGTCGACCCGGACCTAGTACCAAACCTAGGCCCGTGGCAAACGTCTCCACGAGGATACGGCGGTGCTCCGCCCAAGCCTCCACCGTGCCCTCAGGGTAATCCCCACAATGGCAATGCACAATGGATCCTGGCATTTTCTCCTGCTTATCCGTGACACCTGTCCAGCCACTCCTCAAGGAGGGGACTAATCTCCGCTATTATGGCGTGCCCAACATATCATATATCTAAAATTAATTAAAAAAACATGATTCCAATAAGTGGTGTCGGGATCATGATTTTTTTATAATTTACTTTACTTCTGTATAAACTTAAGGATATTGTTGGTAAAGCGCGCTAGTTTATTAAGAGCCTATTCACTCAGAAAAACTGAGCGAATAGGAAGGAAGACGGCAGTTGAGGGAGGTGATGCGATGTTAAACCCAACAACACGACCAACGATGCTGCGCCAAAGGGAGATTGATCTGAAGGCCCTCCACGACCAAACTCCCAACTGTCGTAAATGTCGTTACATTAGGCGCATCGTACCCGGCACACATCTCAACACTCAGACCCAATGCTCAGACCCGTCCTCCGTACGGCTTCACCAGACATCATGCCGGAACACGACAAATCGCTTGGCGGCAAGGCTTTGTCTGGTGGTCTAGCTGCGTGTCGTGTAGGTTTCGATCCGTGGGAATATCGGAATAAAAAGTATCCTAAGTGTAATTCCTGGTTACAAATTACATGTGTGCCGAAATATTATCAAAATCCATTTATTCGTTTTTGCGCAAACATTTTTAATAACTGTGTAGATTATATAATACGTTTAAACATTTATAGAATCTATGTTTTCAGTCGTGGGGGCCTAGTGGTTAAAACACCAGCCTCTCAAGTATGAGTGTGCGGGTTTGATTCCAGGTCAGGCAAGTACCAATGTAACTTTTCTAAGTTATATGTATTTTCTAAGTATATCTTGGACGCCAATGACTGATTATAAGATGAAGGAAAACATCTTGTGGAAACCTGGACTATAATTCTGAAATCACCAATCCACATTGAGCAAGTGTGGTTATTATGCTCAATCTTTCTCTGTATGAGAGGAGACCTGTGTCCAGCAGTGGGACGATAAAAAAGGTTGATGATGATGATAATGTTTGCATGTTTATACTCTATGTGTGTTGGTTAATGGTTTCCCATTGATCATATTGTGATGAAACTTTTGTAGGGTGTTCTGGAGAGACCCGTGAAAGGTTCCCTAGCTAAGATAAATTATATAAATTATTTAATTTTCGTTTCCAATTAAACTTGTTGCTTTAGTGAAAAAAGGATTATTTGCTTTTAAAATTACTTTCATCACTAAGCTTTGATACAATTTTGATTTATTTTAAGATATGTCAAACAATCGCTATGTGATTACGCTCAATCCCTGTAGAAGAGAGATAATGATGATGACAAACAACGAAAGAATTGAATTAAAAAAAAAAGCTTAGATTGATTTGATACTACCTGACTACTACTGAGAAGAATGGCAAAATAAACTCAAGGGTCATTGCTGAGATTTGGGTGTCTTAGCTGTCAGAGGCAGTCCACAGTGACGGAGTGTGGTCTGAAGACTGAATAATTGCACGAAAGCAAAACAGTGTAAGTAAGTTCACCTCCCAAGATAAAAAATCGAGGCCATAGAACCCATTCTATTCATATTCATCAATTCTGTTGTTCACAAACTAATTTTAAGTTATGTGCATATATTTTTCTTTCTATTTCGTTAAGAAAAGGATAGAAGATGACATTTCAGTGTAATCCTGTCAAATTAAGATACTCCATAGACAATTTAGACGCGATTATGAAACATGGCGACTAAAAATACGCCAGTTTAAGTCAGGAGCGGACTAATTTGACAGGTCTAAACTGACACTTTATCTTCTGTCCTTTTCTTAATGAAATAGAAAGATAAATATGCAATGAACTTAATTTTTTTAATTATAAACCAGCGCTTGTAAGCAGTGATGCGATCGTAGATGGTAAAACGCGCTATTTTATTAAGAGCCTATTCACTCTAGCCTTGAAGACACTCAAATTGTAGTGTGACGGAAACACCGTCGCTGGCAATTTGTTCCAGTCCCTCGATGTACGCGGTATAAAAGAGGAAGCAAAACGATTCGTCCGGATCGCAGTGGTGTCAACAACGTAAGGGTGGAAACTCGCCGCACGACGGTTCGTCCGATGATGGAACGGAGATGGGGGAATTAAATCATGCAATTCCCTTGCACACTCACCAGAATGCATCCTATAGAAGACCGAAAGGCTGGCTACGAGGGAATCGGGCCCAATACCAATTTAAATTTAAGAAAATAGTTTCTAGAAAAATAGACAGACTTGCAAAGGCTTCCCCGAAATACTTCCAGGAAATCTTTTCATTATTAACTTAAAAATTCAAATTTATTTTTGGCACGTGAGGTTACGTTAACCAACTAAACGTAATACCACTCACGTTAGTTGTCATGATACGTCACAGTTTTACTCTTCAATTTAGCAACGTTATAATGTTTGATAACAATGTGTAGAAAGGATTGACGTCACCGTTTTTGCCACACAGAAAAGTCCAGTCGTCCAACAACGATTTATTCACACACCTAGGTATATAAATAGGACGGCTTCACTGTTCCTATTCCGAGAAGGGATGAAGGAGAGAACTTGTGTCCTCTACAATAACTGAAGCAACACGGTGTGATTATAAACTTAGTAAGTATCTAAGTCTCTTGTAACTATTCAAAGTATTATGTAGCTCAAGAATGCAACACGAAGTCGGTCTCACGAAATCGAAATTATCTAGCGGAGGTCATTAGACCCCAGAAAATCTTAAGACCCACCAGACAAAGTCTTGCTGCTCGCGAATTCGAAGCGAAGCGATTCGTCATGTTCCGGCATGATGTCTGGTGAAGCCATACGGAAGACCGGTTTGAGCAGTTGTGTTGCGATGTGTGCCGGGTATAATGCGGTAAATGTTATTGTGTCGGGAGTTTGGTCGTGGAGGGTCTCCAGATCAATCTCACTCTGGCGCAACATCGTTGGTCGTGTTCTAGGGTTTGACATTGCATTACCACGCTCAACTGCCGCCTTCCTTCCTATTCAATTAGTTTTTTGAGTGAATAGGCTCTTAATAAACTAGCGTGAAATGCTCAAAATGACATCAGGCGGAATTGCGGTCAAGCACTAATTATAAAAATATTGCTTTGTAGTTATATTTAAAAAAAAAAACATGATTCGGTGACGTAACGCGATAACGCCATCTAGTGTGTATTAGCGTATATTTGTATTGTCCCTCCTGTATGGCGCTGGTCCACCAGCGCCACACAGGAAAGAATTTTTTTTGCAACATTAGGAATAAACAGTTATATAAACAGATGATGTCGTGGTGTCCTAGTGGTTGAAACACCAGCCTCGTCAAGTGTGAGTGTGCGAGTTCGATTCCAGGTCAGCCAAGTACCAATGTAACTTTTTAAGTTACATGTACTTTCTAAGTATACCTTGTATACCAATGACTGATAACAAGGTGAAGGAAAACATCTTGAGGAAACCTGGACTTTAAGTCTGAATTCGTCAACACGCATTGAGCAAGCGTGGTGATTACGCTCAATCCTTCTCTGTATGAGAGGAGACCTGTGCCCAGCAGTGGGACGATAAAAGGTTAATGTTGATGATGAGGTAGATTGACTTTTAAAACAACGTAGTCACAGTAAGTAATACATGGTCTGCAACAAGTCGGCTTGTTCACTATTTTGCTCGTTATTTTAAAAACATAGCCAGGAAAATTCCTAGCGCAGGTCCTCTGATTCCTCGTTTATCGTCAAAACAGTGCCAAGGGGGCCCTAACGTTATGCCCATTCTACTATCCAACCGACACGCTCGTGTGAAGAAAACTTAACTCTTTATCTCGACGGTTAAAAGTTAAGAGTCTATCGAGAGGAACTGTAGGCTAAGACAAACCATACCGTAAATTAAAAACGTTTTAAAATTGAAAATACTCATTATATAGATAACATTTATTACCTAACTTTAGAGATTTTTAGGGTTCTGTATTCAAAGGGTGGCAAGGAAATTGTTCTAAAGCATTTTTCCGTCTCTCTGTCAGCTGTTTTTAAGAACCGTAATGTGGTGGCTATTGTTTGAAATAATTGGCAACCTCCGTGGCGATGGCGTAGCGGGAGCGAACACGACCGCTGCCCAAGGAGGTACGGGTTCAATCCCCGTGCAGTGTAAATATTTGTATGCATGAACATAAATATTTGCATTGGTCTGGTCGTGCTTCAGAAAGCACGTTAAGCTGTTGGTCCCGGTTGCCATACGAACATCTGATCGCAGTCGTTACGGGTTTTTGGAGCCCTCAAAAGTCCAAGAATTGGTCTAACTGCAATGCTTCGATATCGCCTTCGGGCTGTGGAGGTCAGACGTCAGTCGCTTCACGAAAAATATCGAAGTTTAGCCAAAATTAGCAGTTAGACTGGTAAAGCGGACCCCGGACTCCAAAGCTGAAAAGAGCTTCGGATGCGAATGGGATTAACGCTGAGATGATGATGATAATGACTGTTTGAAACGATATTTTTATGCAAAATGTGAAATAATCAGTTTTTTTTATTTAGTAATTTATTGCAGCCAAAAAAAAAACAGAACGGTAAAGTACAGAGGTGATGCTTATTCAAAAGAAATCTCTTCTCGCAAAATCATAATAGGACAATAGATACAGAGATGTAGACAGCGAGTGAAAAAGTAAAAAACACAAAAAATAATCAATAAAATTAAAAACCCCTAATAACCTTTCTACTTTGTAGGGATTTTTTTTCTATACTTTCCCAAAGCAAAACGAGTATTTCGAATGCCGCTATATAACAACAAATAATAACCATTAAAATAAATAAAAACATTGTTTTTTTTTACATTTTCCTACACTAGGAATTTCTCTTGTATCATGAGTGCATACACTATCAGCCATACTTAAAGTCCAGATTTCCTCAAGATGTTTTCCTTCACCATCAGTCATTGGTGTCCAAGATATATTTATAAAGTACATATACTCGTTACTTCAGAAAAGTTACATTGGTACTTGCCTGACCTCGAATTCAACCCGCGAACTCATACTTGAGAGGCTGGTGTTTTAACCACTAGGCCACCACGACTTCTATTAAGAGCCTGTTCACTAAAAAAATGGACTTAATGGGAAGGAAGAAGGCTGTTTAGCAAGGTGATGCAATGTTTTAACCAACAACACGACCAACGATGCTGCGCCAGAGGAAGATTGATCTGGAGACACTCCACGACCAAACTCTTGACACGACAATATTTGGCGCATCATTCCCGGCCTCTGTCTTGTCTGTAAATCTGTCAAAAGGCTGTATCTCGTCGCTACGGCTCATGTTTGAGGTACGCCTCAATACACATTTATACATGACGTATTTCTGTAGCCGCTATGACAATATATACTAAAAATAATTTTTTTTTTTTTGTAAACATAATGGCAATTACAGAAACAGTCCTATTCGCATGTGGCCGGGTTTTTTTTCTTTCATATTTATATAGCACTGTTTTGCTTAAAATGATAGTTATATTTTTAAAATGTTTTGAATTTTCATTACTTCGAGAGTTCGTGCTAGGGTTTCGGCAAGTCAAATAAATTCTATTGTTATGTCACGGGTCGACCGTTTTACTCTGACGGTCATGTCAATATTATTCCCGTCTATTTTTAGACGACAACTTACACGTGTCTGGCTGCTTTTATAGAGTGCCGTATCTCGTATTAATAAATAAGCGACTTATATAAGTTACTAGCCGGTCTCCAAAACCTGGAGCCAGCCTTTCGGTCTTCTATAGGATGCATTCTGGTGAGTGTGCAAGGGAATTGTATGATTTAATTCCCCCATCTCCGTTCCACCATCGGACGACCCGTCGTACGGCGACTTTCCACTCTTACGTTGTTAACACCACTACGATCCGGACGAAGTGTTTGCTTCTTCTTTTCGAGGGACTGGAACAATTAGCCAGCGGCGGTGTTTCCGTCACACTACAATTTGAGTGTCTTCAAGGCTAGAGTGAATTGGCTCTTAATAAACTAGCGCGCTTTACCATCAACGAACGCATCACTGCTTACCATCAGGCGGAATTGCGGTCAAGCGCTAGTTTATAATTTATAAAAAAAAAATCTGAAATCATCATTACACACAAAAACTTATAGGAAAAAGAAAGTTCCAATTTACCCGAATTTTCTGTTTTCCCATTTAAAATGTAGAAAGAAAGAAATAAACTGTTTATTTCGTACAAACAAATCGCATAATACAAGTAAATAATAATAAAAACACATAAAATAAAATATAGTCAAAAGCCTCGAAATCAAACACGAAACAAAAAAATATGGCCTGATATTAGAACCAAAGACAATACAGATTATTTGACAATTGACGCGTCATACGGCGAGTACCCACCCTTACGTTGTGGAAATCACTACGATCCGGACGAAGCGTTTCGCCTCGTCTTTTACACTGTGTACATCGAGGGACTGGAACAATTTTCCAGCGGCGGTGATTCCGTCTGACTACAATTTAAGTGACTTCAAGGCTAGAGCACGTTTTACCATCAATGATTGCATCACTGCTTACCACACTACGCAAAATGAAATACATACTTCAAGAATAGAGTACCTACTTGACCAAAAAAAAAACTAATTGGTCCGTCAGTCAGATTTCCAAAAAATACTACACACGTATGTTTTCTTTTTTCATATAAACAATAAATAAAGACGACACAGTGCGTTGAAAACTCGTGTGCCGTCACTGCACGCTATACTTTTTAGCGACCAATATTGATATTTATAGATATTTGTCAATTTTTATTGTTTTGATAAAACAAAAAAATACGTGTCTATTATTTTTTGGAAATCTGACTGACGGACTAATTAATATTTTTTTAGTCAAATACCCTATTGATACCAAATTTTCAGTTTCATGTTGCTTAAACTCAAATTATAACAACTGTTGGCAGGGTTGTACCCACTACATAGATCAACAACTTCCCACGTTACTCATCAATATCACGGTAAATTGTGATGTGTTAAAAATTCTCATAACTTTAGAACATAAAGGGATAAGATTAAAATAAAAAGATTAAAAAACCCTTGCAATATTATCTGTTATCACCTTAGAACGGGGTGCCCTTGGTATGTATATATGTAGCCCTTTTATTTTTGTTGAAGGGAAATCACCAAAAGACCTCTTCCAGTTTGAAAGGAGCGGAAGGGCGTGTCAGACTTTTACTGACTAAAACCCATCCGTGTTCCTTCACGTAGGCCAGGGCCACGGTTTTTAATCAACCTATAATCCTGACCCAG
This sequence comes from Sesamia inferens, assembly GCA_037179545.1. Lineage (NCBI taxonomy): Eukaryota > Metazoa > Arthropoda > Insecta > Lepidoptera > Noctuidae > Sesamia > Sesamia inferens. Next base: position 3,659,366 of record CM073935.1, on the reverse strand, counting down.
GAGGCATCGGTCTTCGTGGACCCCGTCACGATGTGCTGACATCTCTTTGAGACACAACGCGCTGTCGACTCGGACCCGGTCCTTACCGCAAGCCCGCGCCTACGGTGGCCGGTAGTTCGATGTTATCTCCCGACCAGGGCGTCTCCTGCGACGGCTAGAAGTGTGAGGGCGCTGGAATTCCTGCTCTCTCACGCACTCCGCCTCTTCCTTTGCGCTGGCAAAGGCTTCTGCTTGGCAGAAGGAGGTGACTGACTGTCATAGACCAGGGTCGGACGCGAGAGATCGCCGCCGATCGCACGCCGAGGACACGATAGTGCTCTACCCAAGCCGAGCAGACCTCTAACGTGTTCTCAGGGCGATCCACACAATTGGAACACCTTCTGCCTGTGCCCTTCCGTTACAAGTTGTAAATAAAATCATCATCATCTCAGCGTTTATCCCAGTCGCATCCGTAGCTTTTCAGCTTTGGAGTCTGGGGTCCGCTTTACCAGTCTAACTGCTGATTTTGGCTAAACTTCGATATGTTCTGTGAAGCGACTGCCGTCTGACCTCCACAACCTGAAGGCGATATCTAAGCATTGCAGTTAGACCAATTGTTTGGACTTTTGAGGGCTCCAACAACCCGTAACGACTGCCATTAGATGTTCGTATGGCAACCGGGACCAGCGGCTTAACGTGCTTTCCGAGGCACGACCAGACCAGTACAAATATTTATATTCATGCATGCAAATATTCGCACTGTGCGGGGATCGAACCCGCGCCTCCCTGCGCAACGGCCGCGTTCGCTACCGCTACGCTACGGAGGCTGTCTAAGTTGTAAATAAGATATTAAAGATAAAAAGGAATCGTAGAGAGCGATAACGCCACTCATTGCATATTTTGTACTTTGATTTATTTACCGTCATGTATGTGATGAAAAAAATAAACATCTTTTATTGTATCGCGTAACTGTTCTTGATATGACATAAGACCTCTACTCTACAGCGGGAAACCTGAAACTTATTTTTCGTAGAGTTACGATTATTGCATAATTTTCCTAGAGTTACGATTATTGCATTATTTTCGGAGAGCTACGATTATTCCATTATTTTATTTGCTTGTACAGACGCCATACATCAAGCAACTATAATCTGTGGAATAACTTTAATAGATTTTAATTTTCAGCTCAAGGACATGCCACTTTCCTTGCGATGTTTTTCTTCACCATTAATCCCAACGTAAAGAACAGACGACAGCACATTAAGCTATTAGAATCTGTCAGATTTCTTTATTACATTTTCAATTCATTACAAGCTCAAGGTTGATTGGTAATTTTTGTCAGTTTCGGGTAGGTTGACCTACTGTCCGTACCTGAATAACCAAACTCAGTGGCAGTCTAAAAGATGAGCAATTGATTGTTTCAAAATACAAAAAGATTCCTGTCAACGATAGGACTAATCGTAAAGTAAGCCAAAGAAATTAAAACTTATCTCGTTATTCAACAAAAAAATCGATTACGATACTTCTAATTCGATCATTAACAACACAATATCGGGTCGTTTCACACGAGGTGCTAAATTTCGGAAGTTGCTAAAACTTTAACACAAAACATTTTCATATGTTGCCAATAACATCGGCTGATAATGTTTGAATCGCGTGTCGATATCGCTGAGGATTTATACAGGAACTTCGACTTACTGGGAAACTTTTCACCTGGTATGTTCGGGGCTTGAGAAAACGAAAATTTTACTAAAAGCATATGAAGTAATCACTCTTCGAACAAAGATAAAGACAGACTTGTAAGAAAGAATTATCCGATATCGATGCGAGTAAGCTAAAAGCTGCCTTGTGATGTATGTACTCATTTACAACCAAATCCCTAACGAACTATTTTTTTTTTTTAATTATGCCTGATGGTAAACAGAAGTGCAATCGTTGATGGCAAAGCGCGCTAGATTTTGGTCTGGCGTGTGGTAACCTCTGCCGGCAGCCGATGTTATGAACACATTGTTAAGATTATTGAAACATCGTTTTTTTTTTTGACTAATGCAGTCGATTTGATAGATGAAGTTTGCTGCCATTGTAAGATAATTCAAAATCCGAGGTGTGTACTTTCAGAATGCGTGCGCAGACAAAAGTTCATTCTCTCTCTACCCTCACTCGCATAGTCTGATTTTTCAAATATTCAAATTAAATAATTATGTAAGACTCCATTCCGCACTTTACCATTCACGATTGCATCACTGCTTACCATCAGGCAGGATTGCGGTCAAGCACTAGTTTTTAATAATAAGAAAAAAATTATATACTATACGGTTTGGAAAAACTGGTTCCGACTTTGATTCTTCAGATCATCCGCAACGTCTGTGATAGATAAAAGCATGATGCCGGGACGAACGGCTTAATGTGCTTTCCGAAGCACGGAGAGGTCTTGGGCACCCATCTATGGGCCAACCGCGGCAGGTATAGCGTGTAATATATGTAAACTGTTGTATGTTAATAATGTAAATTTAAGTATATAATTCTAAACACGCATCACTGATTTTGAATTATGTTAATATAAAGCATAATTTCAGCTCAATTCAAAGTACGTTACGAGAATTCGTAACCTGTCTAGCCTTTTCATACCTCTTTTGGGGACGGGTTCCATTTTTACAAGAAACAGTGGAATACCCGTAATTGTCATGGAACTACTGCCTATTGACCTCCAGAACCCAGGTGATAAAACACCCCTTGGTGAGACTGTTTCGGTGGAAATACATAGATGGCGCCGCCTTGGAACTCAAATGAGGATTTTCCACAAACAATGGGACACTTAATAACCCGTCACGCGTCTGTTGCACGTTACAGACTTTGGACTTGACTGGACTTTGGTGACAGCGCCAAACAAGTAGCCGAACGTAAATGTCACTAGAAATAATAGGAACTACGGCCTGGTGGCCGCAACACCACGTCAATGCGCAAGTTTTGCGAACGGGGTTAATAACAATACGACTTCTATTGTGTCTCGTTCAGTGTCCTTCAAGAGCTTCAGTATATTAATAGGGAAAAGAAAATCAATAGCCAACTACCTCCTTATTTAAACCTTAAACTATTACAAAGGTTTTAAATTTCATGTTACATAGGACTGTATTTCAATTTGGGCTGTTCACTTATTCCATAAGTTTTAGGGGAGGGGGTTCGAGCAAGGTTTTTTCTTTTTTTTACGTGAGGTTGGGAGGGATCTGAATTGTTGTTACATTAAATTCAAAACATTTATAAGATATTGATTTTTTTAAACCAATTTTTTTAAACCAATTTTCTATGCAATTTTGGCTATAGATCTTATGTAAGATTGTAATTGGGAAGATTCATCCAAATTTTATTTTATTTTAAGTCAGACAGGGAGGTGATCAAAATTGCCTTACGTAATAAATGAACTGCAATGATAGCCTATACCCATCATCGTGAAAATTTTAGTGAAATGTCATCCCAATTAAGCTATGGGGAGGGCTATGCTAGGTGTTTCTTTACGTGTCATCAATGATTCAACGAATCAGGAATGTGGAGATTCGTAGAAGAACGAAAGTCGCCGACATAGCCCAGTGGATTAGCTATCTGAAGTGGCAGTGGACGGGGCACATAGCACGTAGAGCCAATGACCGATGGGACAGAAAGGCTCTTGAATAGCGCAGCGTCGGACATCACTGACTAGGTGACCGTGTCGGATGACCTGACCAAAATCTTCTCGGTGGTAGGCCATAACATCGGCCGCCGGCAGAAGGTACCACCCACCAGACAAAGTCTTGCCGCCAAGCGATTTGTCGTGTTCCGGCATGAAGTCTGGTGAAGCCGTATGGACGACGAGTCTGAGCAGTTGTGTTGCGATGTGTGCCGGGTACGATGCGCCAAATGTTGTTGTGTTGGGAGTTTGGTCGTGGAAGGTCTTCGGATCAATCTCCCTTTGGCGCAGCATCGTTGGTCGTATTGTTGGGTTTAACATTGCATCACCTCTGTTTTTCTGAGTGAATAGGCTGTTAATAAACTAGCGCGCTTTACCATCAACGATCGCATCACTGCTTACCATCTGGCGGGATTGCGGTCAAAAGCTAGTTTATAATTATTAAAAAAAAAAAATCGCAGGGAAGTGCTGGATGCAGGCAGCGTCCTTGCGTCTTTGCCTTATAAGGTGCTTAGGTAACAAGTTTCTTCGCGGCTTACATGCATAGTAAGTGAACAACTGTTTAGCAAAGCTGGAGAATGTTACGACGACAGACTCTTTGAAGGGCGAAAAAGCGGAAAAAATGCTTTTTAAAGTTACAATATAATGTTATTTAACTTTGATTGTTAAAACAGTTAAGTTAGTATTGTCCAGCATTACCAGCATTTAATTTTCTTTTTTCACGCTTTTTCTATTCTCGAACTCGGTTCTTGATCTCGGCCGAGTTATTATTCTATTTTCGGCCTCGGCCTCGGCCGGGAAGGAAAGCCTATCTCGATCGCGCCCAACATTCAACAACTAACCGCTGTCTGATCTGGAGGACAAAAACCTTGTTAAAATGTAGAGCGAAAATTATAAATATTTTCGTCAGATTAAGGCTTACTATGACCACTTAAAACCATCATGATTCCAATGTTAGACAAAGATGGAATTATACAAGATAAATAGCGCTGTCCCTTTTTCACAACGGTGTTATGATGGGTGTAATAGGTCATAAATAATTAATGATGGGGTTTAACAGGTATGACCCCAGGCTGTAAATGATCTTAATATTACAACAATCACCCCTCCAGTCGAAATCGTCGCTAAAAGCGTTATGTTAATAATTTAATAGAAGTGTACGACACCTGAGGTCAAGCTATCCAAAACTGTCAAATATTCCCAATCAATCCTAAGCCTTAATGTCTGCAGCAATAAATTTTAAAATCTAATAAAGAATTCTGACAGATTGTAGTCGTTTGATGTGCTATTGTCTGTACACACAGCGAGAGAGACAGTGTTGAAGCCATTAGTCGCAATAAAATAAAATTTTGAAAAAGCTAAAAAAAAAATTCGCAACCTCCTACTTGAATTTAGATTTTTGAATTTCATTCCTTCTGGGAGTCCCGACCCACTTATTTCTCATTTTACGAAGAAGCGCGCTGTACTTATGGTTAACAAGTGTACAAAAACAATGTGATTGTCCAAACGGGACTGGAACATGACCCGAACTCTGGGTGTCACAATCTGCCACAGAAGCAGTTGCTGCGAGTCACTGACATGAATATGCTGCGGTAGATATGTGGAGTTACGCGGAAAGACTGCATCAGGAACTACCAGAAAACCGGCATGTTACGTGGGTAACAAATGTCTTGCCATGGCACCTCCGCCGGGCCGGAACAAGCAAAGAAGCAAGCAAAGAAATGCTGACATGACTTTATAAGAGATGACATGCGTGCCTACAATCTCACACCACAGGATGCTAAATATCGCGCGAAATGGAGGAGAATGAGCAAGAAAGCGGACCCCGGGCTCCAACACAAAAGCCCCGGGTGCAACCGGGACTAAACGCGTAGATGATGATGATGACAATCTGCCAAGCTCTTTTCAACAATCTCACAGCACGGGATTCCAGAGATCGTGCGAAATGGAGACGAATTTGTAAGAAAGCGGACTCCGGGCTCCGGGCCCGGGATTATACGCTGAGATGATGATGCTGACAAATATTTTGAAGGTAATAATTTCAAAATGAACAAAGATTGTTACGACTAAAGCGAACCTTTCAGAACTATTTCTGTCGAGATAAGCACTTGTAATAAGGTGAACAAAACTTGCAAATACTTACTAAGTATGTTATGAAGTTGGGTGAATGTGCGTAACACGAACTGGTAGTTACCCAAATCGTCTCGAAACTTAATTTTAGCTAACAACGTGAAATACTCAATTTTACCTAGTGACTGGGTTGTGGAGGTCAGATAGATCGCTCAAAGTAAAATACTGGTATTCATTGATTTGGTTAGACTAGAAGCTGACCCGTACATGGCTGGAAAAAGAGTAGGCTACACGATCGACTAATATTATATTAAAAATCATTCAGACGCAAACATTTCCTTTTAATAAAAACTTAAATTATAAACTAGTGCTTGACTGCAATCCCGCCTGATGGTAAGCAGTGATGCAATGGTTGATGGTAAAGTGCGTTAGTTTATTAAGAGCCCATTCACTCAAAAAAAAAAAATAGTGAATAGGAAAGAATACGGCAGTTGAGCGAGGTGATGCAATGTTAGGGGTGCAGTCGTAGAGCCTCCACGTGGCGCACCCTGGGCAACGCCAGCCCCAACTGCCCACCGCGTTCTGGTGGACTCTTGGGTCTGGCGGCAAATCTTCACACGGGGAAGGGTCAGGTTTCAATCACCGATCATCTTTGATGGTCGTTGATGGGAACCTGGCCTATGGGGATCAGCATGCAACCACTTCCCACTCTGTTTGCAGAGTATGGTAAGTGGTCGCATGCTGGGGGCATACCGTAATCCCTTCGGGGACCGGGGGCTGTCGGGGCATTTGTCCGGGCCGCGAGGGGACACCTCTATAAAACGGCCGAACCACGGGCGGCATATCCCGTTTAAGGTTACCGCGAACCTGACGGACTAATAACCGTCGAAAGTGCGATCTAGTAGGTCAGGTTTCAATCACCGATCATCTTTGATGGTCGTTGATGGGAACCTGGCCTATGGGGATCAGCATGCGACCGCTTCCCACTCTGTTTACAGGGTATGGTAAGTGGTCGCATGCCGGGGGCATACCGTAATCCCTTCGGGGACCGGGGGCTGTCGGGGCATTTGTCCGGGCCGCGAGGGGACACCTCTATAAAACGGCCGAACCACGGGCGGCATATCCCGTTTAAAGGTTATCGCGAACCTGACGGACTAATAACCGTCGAAAGTGCGATCTAATCCTAAGTTTTGGGGGCTCGGCGAGAGGATGAATGGCTGGGGGATGTCCAGTCGTTAGAGCTCCCCACTGTGGATACACTGCCGCCCTCCACAGTATGTAGGCTTCCCTGGGGTACGACGCTCTGCCCTTGTGGTGACGACAATGAACGCTAAGAATCGTGGGAACTGAATGGAAGAACTTAAACAAACCAAAAAACAAACCAAACGGACTGATCAAAACAAAAATGACGACAAATTAAGGCGAGCAACACGGAACACTGAATGCAACACGAATGGCAACGAAACCGTTAGGCGGTTGATGGAGCTTGATGCCACCGGTGCCACCGGACGATCGTCGGTGGTAACGGTGGAATCAAGCGAGGGGGCACGAGACACGACGTCTGCCCAAAGTGGCTCCGTGGGGGGAGGTCGGAAGGCCTCACGGAAACACTGGGGAGATAGCGGGTCTGAAGGTGAGGGGGCTGGATCCGGACCACCGGAGAGACCGGCCTCCAAGATCCTTAGGACGGGAGCTGGCAGGGGCGGGTCCCACCATTCGGTGGGGCTCGCCCAGGCTAGGCGTCTCCTAAAAGACGGGCCATCCGATTCGGAGAGCACACTGGCGGACTCCGACGTGGGATCTGCCCGTAGCGGCGGCAGCATTGGTCACCCGATGGCCGCGCCCCATGACCTTCAATCGAAGGCTGAGGAGGGGGCTGCGGTCATAGAAAGGGTGATCAAAAAGAGCAAGAACCTCAAAGGAACCTGCATCCGGGAGATCAGGGAGGCGTCCAACAAAATGCTTGACGCGGTCAGATCCCTGGCCTCCCGGAGGGAGAGCGAGGAGGTTCGCAAGCTGCAGGCTGACAACAAGCGCCTGCAGGGTCAGCTTGCAGCCTTGAGGCAGGAGGTGGCTGCACTGCGAAGGGCTTACTCCGAAAGGGGGAGCCCTCGCAGCAGCAAAAAGAAGCAGCCACAGAAACCGGCTCCAGAGCCGGTTCCGGAGAGGATGGCGGCGGCAACGAGCGGCATAACCCGGGACGACTTTGCCCGGGGCATGGAGGTCCTCCAGCGCGAGCTGATGAACTTCATGGGTGGTGCCATCACAGCGCGGCTGGAGGGCCTCGAAAAAGACGGTCGGCTCCTGCCGCCCAAGTCGCATCGCCCCGCCCTGGCGGCCGACAGGCGAGCGAGCCAATACCAGGAGGGGGAGAGGCGGGAGGCTGAGCCGGCAACTCTGATGCCGCCGGCTAACCTGCCAAAAGAGGCCAGGCCGGTCAAGGCCAAAGGAAAGAAGGGACCGAGCGGGCGCGGAGGGGCAGAGGCCCCCGCCCCTGAGCCAAAGCGGGCGCTGGTGCAGGTTGCTGGAGGCTCGAAGGAGATGCAGCCTCTGGTGCTGGAGGGCTGGGAGGGGGGGGGAGTCGTGGGCTACGGTGGTCCGCAAGAAGAAGAAGAAGAAGGCCACCACTGCCCCGGCTCCCACTCCAGCCCAGAAGCCTAAGGGGCCCAAACAGGGGGCCCCAAAGAAGGCAGCCAAGAAGGCACCTAGGGCGCCGAAGAGGCCCGCCGTGCTGGTGGCCCTCAAGCCCGAGGCTCTAAGGGAGGGCGCCACGTACGTGGACGTCCTCCGGAAGGCGAGGGCGGCCATCAGCCTCACGGATCTTGGGGTTGGGCCGGGTAAGGTGAGGAGGTCCATGACGGGAGCTGTCCTAATGGAGCTCCCAAAAGAGACCTCCCCCTCCCAGGCCGACGCCTTGGCCAAGAAATTGGCTGAGGTGGTCGGGGAGGCGGCCGAAGTTACCCGGCCCACTAAAATGGCGGAGATCCGTGTGGCGGGCCTTGAAGAGTCCCTGACTGCGGAGGAGGTGAGAGGGGCCCTGGCCGAGGCGGCCAAGTGCCCTCCCGAACAATTCCGGGTGGGCACCATAGCCATGGGACCGCGGGGCACGGGCTCGTCACGGGTCTCGTGCCCCATAGAGGCTGCGAAGGGGCTGGCAGAGAGGGGCAAACTGGTGGTGGGCTGGAGCGTCGCCTCCATCCACCTGCTAGAGCAGCGCCCCATGCGCTGCCGCAGGTGCCTGGAGAGGGGGCATACTGCGGCGCTCTGCCCATCTACCAAGGACCGGAGCGGGCTGTGCTTCCGGTGTGGTAAGGAGGGCCATTTGGCCGCGGGCTGTAAGGCCTCTGTAAAGTGCGCACTATGCGCAGACAGGGGCTTGCCCAGCGGCCACAGAATGGCAGGTGGCTCCTGCAACGCGCCACCGGTTCGAGGCCGCCCCCTATTGGGACGACCAGCGGCCGGCTCTGCGACCACCGCAGCAGGGGGGGCACCGATAGATACTGCTGATGCCCAGTAGGTCCATCGGTGTCATCTTACAGGTCAACGTCAACCACTCCACCGGGTCGCAGGACCTGTTGTGCCAGGACATGGCGGAGTGGGGGGCGGATCTGGCGGTGGTTTCAGAGCCGCATCATATCCCGGCGTCTGCCAATTGGCTGGGGTCGTCGGATGGCCTGGCTGCGATCGCAAGACCCGCCGCGAGCACTGGCCCCCCTCTCGTTCTCAGGGAGAGGGGTCCGGGATTTGTGGCGGCGCAGTGGGGGGGAGTAGTGGTGATATCGACATACTTCTCCCCCAATCGCAGTCGGGCCGAGTTCGAGCGCTTCTTGGCAGCCGTCGAGGTGGCGGTCCTTAGGGCGGCTCCACGCCCCGTGTTGGTGGCGGGGGACTTCAACGCCAAGCATGGCGCGTGGGGGTCTCCCGTCACGAACGCTTTTGGTGAGGACCTGGCGGACTGGGCCCACTGCCTGGGTCTCCAGGTCCTCAACCGGGGCAACACTCCGACGTGCGTGAGGTGGCAGGGTGAGTCGATAGTGGATGTCACCCTGGCCACCTCAAACCTGGCCCCCCGGGTTCAGAACTGGCGGGTGGAGACAGCGGTGGAGATCTCGGATCACAGGTACGTCCGGTTTGAGATCTCCACGGCGGGCCCTGCGGCCCCGCTCCACCTGGGTCCCGCGGCAGGCGCCTCCTCATTTCCGAGGTGGGCGCTTGCTCACCTCCGCAGGGATGTCGCCGAGGAGGCGGCGGTGTTCCGAGCGTGGGCCGAACCACCGGCCCACCTCACGGGAGACGCGGACGGCATGGCGGACCTCCTCGCTGAGGACCTGGAAGTGGTCTGCAGCGCCGCCATGCCGAGGGCCCGGGGGGTACCGTCGGAGGAGGCAGACATACTGGTGGACGCAGGAACTCGCTCACCTGCGTGCCGCCAGTATGGCTGCACGGCGCGCCTACCAGAGGTGCAGGAGGCGCGCCGTGAGGGGGCCCGGCGAAGAGGACGGTCTTCGCCGGGCATACAGGGAGGCTCATCGAGCCCTGCGTACCGCCATATGCAGGGCAAAGGTCGCTGCCGCTGAGGAGTTTCTGGCACTCCTCGACAGCGACCCCTGGGGAAGGCCGTACAGGATGGTGAGGGGGAAGCTGCAGGGAGCGGCACCCCCCACATCCTGTATGGAGCCGGGCCTATTGAGAAGGGTCCTGGAAACTCTGTTTCCGAACCCGGGACCCTTCACGCCCCCCAGGATGCCCGCCTCCAGTTCATCCACTCTGGAGGTGTGGACCGATGGGCCTCCCGTATCCGACGGTGAGTTGGACTCCGTCAGAGAGAGGCTCCGAGCCAAAAACAAGGCTCCGGGCCCGGACGGCGTCCCTGCGAAGGTGATGGCACTAGCCATGGAGCCCCTGGGGGACCGGTTCCGCGCGGTCATGAATACATGCATCGCGACGGGCCGCTTCCCCAGGAGGTGGAGGGTGGGCAGGCTCTGCCTCCTTCGCAAGGACGGCCGTCCCGCCGACTCACCGTCGGGCTATAGGCCGGTCGTGCTCCTGGATGAGAGCGGGAAGTGCTTCGAGAGGATCATCGCCTCTCGCATCCAGGAGCACCTAGAAAGCCGCGGGCCGCAGTTGGCGGACTGCCAATACGGCTTTTTTGGACCGGCCGGTCCACGATGGACGCGGTGGCTCGCCTCAAGAGGTGGACTGAGGCGGCCACAGCGAGGGGTGAGGGTGTCGTCGCGGTGTCGTTAGACATCGCGAACGCGTTCAACACCCTCCCCCACGAATGCATAGAGGCGGCACTGAAATATCACGAAGTGCCCCTCTACCTCTGCGCCCTCGTGCGGGACTACCTCCGTGAGAGGAGGGTCCTGTACGAGGACGCAGAGGGTCGCGTCCAGTCGTGGACCGTATCTGTCGGAGTACCCCAGGGATCAGTGCTTGGTCCCCTGCTCTGGAACCTGGGGTACAATTGGGTTCTGCGGGGCGCGCTCTTGCCGCGGATGGACGTCGTCTGTTTCGCAGATGACACTCTAGTCGCGGCCAGGGCGCGCGAGTGGGAGGAGGCGGTCCACCTCGCGTCGGTCGGTACCTCCTTGGTCGTCCGGCGCATCCGCCTCCTGGGGCTGGAAGTGGCCCTCGAGAAGACGAGGGCCATGACCTTCCACGCCCCGCGACGCAGAACCCCACCGGGGCTTCGTGTCCGAGTGGAGGGGGTCCGGGTTCCCGTCGAGGTGCACATCAAGTACCTCGGCCTGATCCTGGATCCCCGCTGGAATTTCGAGGAGCATTTTAGGCTCCTCGCTCCGCGGCTGTGCTCTATCGCAGCCGCACTCGGACGGCTCCTCCCCAACTTGGGGGGGCCGAATTCGGCGTGCCGTCGGCTGTACCAGGGAGTGGTGCGGTCGATGGCACTCTACGGAGCCCCGGTGTGGGCGGAGCGCCTTTCCCGGCGCACAGTGGCCCTGCTGCGGAGGCCGCAGAGGGTCATCGCGATACGGACCGTGCGGGCATACCGCACGGTCAGTCATGGGGCGGCCTGCGTGCTCGCGGGCACGCCCCCGTTGGAGGTCGATGCCCTGGTTCTGTCCCAGGTGCATCGACACCGTGTCGCGGCCCGGGAACGGGGGGAACGACCCGCCTTCGAGGAAGTAAGGCGGGTCCGATTAGCGGCTCAGGGGGAGGCCCTGAGCCGGTGGAGGGAGGCGCTCCGCTCCCCAGCTGCCGGCCACCGGACGATTGGAGCGATTCGTCCGGTGTTGGAGGGATGGGTTGGTCGCCGGCATGGCAGCCTTACCTTCCGCCTAGTGCAGGTACTGACCGGACATGGCTGCTTCGGTCACTACCTGCACCGGGTCGCCCGTCGGGAGGAGTCACCGCGGTGTCATCACTGCGACTCCCCCGACGACACGGCCGAGCACACCCTGGTGGAGTGCCCGGCCTGGCGAAACGAGCGCCGCGACCTCATTGCGGCGCTCGGAGGCGGACGCCTCTCCCTGGCAACCATGGTGCGAGCCATGGTTGAAAGGGAGAGTGCATGGGAGGCTGCCGCCTCCTTCTGCGAGACCGTCCTCTTGCAGAAGGAGGCTGCGGAGAGGGAGCGGGAAGAGGACGTACTTGCCGCTCCCCTCCGGCGTAGACGGGTGGGGCGAAGAAGGCGGGGGACGAACCCCCGTCTCCTTTAGCCCCAGGGTGTGACCAGCGCGTGCGGGTAGCTCCCGCACGTGCATTGCACAACGGTCACCACGTCTGGGGATTATTCCGTTACCGGGTAATCCCCCTTTGGCGCGGAAACCGGCCCTACAGGGGAGGGCCGGCAAGCCCTGAGAGTGGCACGGAGTACTTGGCCTTCGGGTCGGCCCCGTGACACTCTCAACACAGGGCCCGACGGTAACCGGGTGGTTTTAGTGGGTATTCCCGGCTTCGGCCGGGCGAGTCCCACACACGCTCGTCGCCTAGCTAGCGACGGGTATGGTGCGTAAAGGCATTTCCACTCGTTAAAAAAAAAAAAAAAAAAAAAAAGGTGATGCAATGTTAAACCCAACAGCATGAACAACGATGCTGCGCCAAAGGGAGATTGATCTTAAAACCCTCCACGACCAAACTCCCAACATAACAACATTAGGCGCATCGTACCCGGCACACGTTGCAACACAACTGCTCAGACCCGTCCTCCGTACGGCTTCACCAGACATCATGCCGGAACACGACAAATCGTTTGGCGCTTACTACTCCGCGAGGGGGGAGGCCATGGACACTAATTTTGTTACACAACGCGACTTTAATAAAATCTCTAGATTATTTAAACCTCAGACTGAAGTCTGGGAGGACCTCTTATCCGAATGGTAAAGTAGGTGGGATAATTCCATCAAGGGCCGGCACCTCCATCTATTCTTTCCATCCGTTGGCGATCGGCTGGCTAAGACATGGCTGGAGGTTGACCACTGCGTTGCCCAATTTCTCACAGGTCATGGCAACTTTAAAAGTAAACTGTATTCTTTTAAACTTGTTCCTTCCCCTTTGTGTCAGTGTTCTACATCGAACTGTGAATTTGAACAGTCCGCACATCACATCTTGTGGGAGTGTGTTCTTTGGCAGAATGAACGCAATATTATGTTGGATAGTGTACAAGTTACATCCGGAGTCGTTTATTATACGGACCTTGTAGAAACTAGAACCAATTTCCGTGCGTTCAGGCGCTTTTGCCATACCTATTATTGGAATCAATTGTAACAGCAAATACCTACTTAGGACCCATTAACTTAATCAAATTTTATTCCGTGGTGTTTGGCAATCTGGGCTTCTCCCAGTTGCAATAATGTCCCTTTGTGCCGATTGGCCTAGTTCTGTTCTGTCTCCTGCTTGTTATGGAGGGAAGTGGAAAAAATATTTTTTTTCTTACTCCTCCGCTATTCTTTTCTGATTAATTTCGTTGCGGGACCCAAGACAGTTGAATCGTTTCTCCGGGACTCGTCGAGCTTCATTGCTCGGCGTTTTTCTGGCGGTCGCCACTGTTGATTCTGGCTTTCAGGAGTTGCAGTGGTTGGGAAAAGTGTGGCGGGTTTTGTCCCAAAAAATCGCTTGGCGGCAAGGCTTTGTCTGGTGGGTGGTAACTTCTGCCGGCGGCCGATGTTATGGCCTACCACCGAAGATAATTGATGATAATTGTTTATTAATAGAATATAAGTATTTTATAAGTTATATTTTATATCTCCGTGTACATTAGGCACGTTGTAAATATTCGTACGCCGCTATAAACTGCGGACGTGTCGAACTTATCCATATTATGTAACAATCGTCTTTATATCTCCCATATCCGACAAATAAATGCCTTTTATCTTTTGTATAATGTTCGCAAACATGTATATGAATACCATGTAACTATCACATATGTAGTAAATTTATCTGATCTTCCTATCTTTTCCATTCTTTTACCTATAGGGTATAAGTTATTCTATTTTAATTGCATCATTATCACATACAATTAATTCTTATCTTTTTCTTCTTCAGCCTAGGCCCATTGCTCGACAAAGCCCCCTAACCTTTCCACAATGACCGGTCTTGTGCTGCCCGTATCCATCGGCTGCCCGCAAATTTCATCAAGTCATCGGTTGCCTTGTTGGGGGCCTCCCTACGCTGTATCTTCCGGTACGTGGCCGCCACTCCAGAACCTTACTGCCCCATCGGCGATCAGTTCTACAAGCAAGGTGCCCCGCCCACTGTATTATATCAGTTACACATTGTACAAACGTTATAATATTCTCATTTACAGAATGGCGACAAAAGAATTCAAACGTAAAATAATTATTTGTAAGGTATATATCTGCATACTGTAAGGTTGCATGCTAATTACCACGGTGTCGTGCGGTCACGCAATTGTTACAGAAATAACGTTATGCCAGCCAACCTTTTTTAGGGTTCCGTACCTTTTACCAACCATTTATTTATTCACACACTTTTTTGGTATCGGAAACCATCAAATGACTTTTACTGACTAAAATCTATCCGTGTTTCTTTTTTAACCAACCCGCAACCCTGACACGGGGGGCATCGGCCTTGGTGGACATCTCTTTGAGGCGCGCGTGAAACATAACTCACCGTCGACTCGGGTCTGGTCCTTACCGGGCGGCGAGCTGCCCACTGCTCACCGCCCGCAAACCGCGCCTACGGTGACTGGGAGTTCGATATCATCTCCCGACGAGGGCGTCTCCTGCAGCAGCTAGTTGCGTGAGGGCGCTGGAATTCCCGCTGCCTCACGCGCTCCGCCTCCTCCTTTGTCAGCATCACTGCTTCACAGAAGGAGGTGACGGCCTGCCATGCACGACCAGGGTCGGACGTGAGAGATCGTCGCAGATCGCTGCCACGAGGACACGGCGGTGCTCTAGCCAAGCCGGGCAGAACTATTCAAAACAAATTTCTGAACATATGGAGCAATGGATTAGCAATTGTTTCCAAAATGATTCCAACTGATTGCAACAATGCGAAACAAAACTAGGATGCTGGACATTGTCATAAAAAGAACTCTTGCGAACTCACTAAAGTGACATGCCCATACATCAAGCCTCGTATGGAGAAGGTTTATGGTAGCCATCGCTCGGACAAGAGGCATCCTGGCTAATAAATTAGTCCTGGGGTCGGCTTCTAGTCGAACCGAATTTAGATAAAAACTAGTATTTAACATTGAGCCTGCCTACCTGACGTCTACAACTCAGTTACTAGGTACCCCTTCTAAACTTCTAAATACCCGTAACGAATGTTAAAGATTGATTGAATGACAGCAAGGTCTCTGTTTGTAAAGATGGTCATCCATCCACAGAAACCGCGGCACGTGTAACTTAACCTGATCGGTCGACCTGTGCTGCAGTTTTATTAGCCATGGGCCCGTTTAGAATCCTGTACCTAACAATACTTCATCATCTTGTTTCCAAAATGAATGAATGAATGAATGAATTGTCTTTGCCCCATTGGTGTAATTGCTGCATGGCGTTCCAGTGTGAGGAAAAAATAAATAAATAAATAAATAAATCTTCAACCTTTTTATCGTCCCACTGCTGGCCACAGGGCTCTCATACAGAGAAGGATTGAGCGAGAGAATCACCACACTTGCTCAATGCGGATTGGCGATTTCAGACTTAAAGTCCAGGTTTCCTCAAGATGTTTTCCTCTTTACTTTCACAATCAGTCATTGTTGTGCAAGATATTTAGAAAGTACATTTAACTTAGAAAAGTTACATTGGTACTTGCCTGACCTGGAATCGAACCCGCACAGTCATACTTGAGAGGCTGGTGTTTTGACCACTAGGCCACCACGACTCTAAAAATATTTACCTAAAGCAAATGGTCCTAATTCCAAAACTACCTTTATGTTCATTAAAAAAAAAACACATGACTTTATACAATGCTATGTATAGTGATGAACACAAGAAAATATAACAATCATGAAATTATTGAAAATATACCAACTACCACGCCAAAATACCAGCAAAACAAAACAATATATATTAACTTATTACTTCAATAAAAACCCCAGGCATAAAGGGCGTGTCAGTAAGCTAATTCCGGAGAAAGAACACAAACATTGTCCTGAGTTAATCAGAACGACCAGCTATTCTTATCATTACCTTTATGTTCATTAAAAAAAAAACACATGACTTTATACAATGCTATGTATAGTGATGAACACAAGAAAATATAACAATCATGAAATTATTGAAAATATACCAACTACCACGCCAAAATACCAGCAAAACAAAACAATATATATTAACTTATTACTTCAATAAAAACCCCAGGCATAAAGGGCGTGTCAGTAAGCTAATTCCGGAGAAAGAACACAAACATTGTCCTGAGTTAATCAGAACGACCAGCTATTCTTATCATTTAAATAATAACTTACAGAATAATATGCCTTTGAACAAAGCTTGGATTTGATTTGTGCTTTAAATGCATTTTTTTTATCAGAAATCTGGTGGCGTAGCTAGCTTTAAACTACAATAGTCTTATACAGAACCATTAGTACGCGAATCGAACTCACGTTTAGCCGGGTTTTTTAAAAGCAATCGTTGTAAGTTGATAAATAATTTATTCATGGCCTTTATTATTTCATGTTTTGATAACATTTATTGTTATTTATTATTGGTGTCTATTGCGACAGCTTCGAAGTGCAGGCTAGCACTGAAAACTGTTTATTACATATCCAACTGATACTTTAATGGTGAAAGTTTGTGTGAATGAACAGATGCTCTTAACTCTTTCGTGCAAAAAATAATAGACCTATTTGAATTAATTTTGGCGTACAAATAGTGTGTAAACAGTATAACACTTAGCCTAATTTTCATTTTGATATTCGCAGGGGATCAAAACTTATACAGATAAAATTAAAGACGTAGCTAGTCGGTTAATTCTTATTAAGGACACGTGCGACAAAAATGGATTAATAAAGGTAGAGAATGGAGAGAAGAAGTCCCCTTGGCGGAATTGGTACCGTACTGCTCTGGTAGGACCCAATATGCTGCTGCGTCCAGCAATACCGACGACGCTGCTGTATGTGTCCAGACTGGACTACTCCACGAATAATGCACAGGTCGTGGAGTATCTGCGCGGTAAGACCAACTAGACTTTGAGGGTCAACAGGTTGGAGCCGCTTTCCGACACATCAAGTTGAGAAAATCCGCAAAGAAAAGTTCTGGCCGTTAGGTGTTGTGTATCGCCGGTTTAGTGGCCAGCTACATGAAACTAGTCAGCGAAACAAGACGCCGACACTTCGTGTACCTACATTAGGTGTAGTTAATTATATTATATTATATACTTATAGTAAAATCGTTTATTAAGCAAGTAGGATCACCGATCACTTTTACATGTCATGTTTTTTTATTTTTAACTAGATGAAGCCGGCATTTCCTAACTGACTACCTCTGAGAAGAAATAGCCCAAACAAACTCAGGGATCATCGTCTTTTTTCAAGTCCAGACATTAAAAATGAGGATGTTTACAATAATTTACCTTATAATTACGCATATTGCTAATAACAATGCTTATCAGAGCGAACAGCTCAGTCCCAAGCTTTTTTGTCTTCTAAATAATCTGTGATTTTATAATACCCCTTTTTGCAAAGTTTGGCCTTTATATACTTTTTAAATCGTTTAATGGGTAAGTTTCGAATGTCCATGGGAAGCTTGTTGTAAAAGTGTATACATTGACCCATGAATGAGTTGCCTACTCTGTGGAGACGAGTGTGATGTAGTATCTAGGTATTTTAAGATTGTATGTTTGTATATGTTTATATGGGCCTAGTGATTAAAAAACCAGCCTCTCGAGTATGAGTGCGCGGGTTCGATTCCAGGTCAGGCAAGTACCAATGCAACTTTTCTAAAGTTATATGTACTTTCTAAGTATATCCTGGACACCAATGACTGAAGGTGAAGGAAAACATCTTGAGGAAACCTGGTCTTTAGTCTGAAATCACCAACCCGCATTGAGCAAGCGGGGTGATTACGCTTAATCCTTCTCTGTATGAGAGGAGACCTGTGCCCAACAGTGGGACGATAAAAAAAAAAGGTTGATGATGATGATGATGACATGTGTTCGAAGTTTTGCCTCTAGGACAAGTCCGTTTCCTCATGATGTTTTCCTTTAGCGTTTTGGAGCAGTGGTGATCAGGCGCTTTACTTTATGTAAATTATTTTAACTATAAATATTTTTTCATAAATATTAAGATAAATCTATTGTAAATTTTTTGTTCTTATTGATTCTAAAACGGTAAGAAGTTCGCTGGAGATCAGGTAGTTTTAATTAAATCATTTTCTAAGTTTTTCTTTTATTTTTCTATGTTGTGTCTTCACCCTGCCGAATAAAAATTGCTTCTTAAGCAGAAAATCATGAATGACCGCCGTGCTCATATTTTCAATGCGTAAAGGCGCTTATTCAATGCGTTTTAAGGCCGTCAATTTCAGTGAGCTTGGCGAAAACGCGTGGAGTTAACGTAACAAAGTATGTATTTCGAAATTAAAAATTCATACTCGTTTCGTATAAAATTAAACATAATGTAAAAAAGGTACAAAACTTACTTTGTTTTTAGACGTGCGTTAGACGGAAAAAAATACAAAAATACTTCATGATAGTGGTAAGTTCTTTCGATTTAAAAAAAAAAAGCGATACGTACTTTTGGGCTCTTATATCTACGATGCCGACGAATTTTTTAATGCTCTATGATTGTTTCCCTTTGTTTTATATAGTTTTACATATTTTTTCATACAAAGATTGAAAGTCAGCTTTTTAATGTTGTGATTATAATTAAATTTCAATAAAATTAAGAGAACTTTGAACATTCCTTTATATCCACTTTTATTTTATGAACATGTACATATTATTATTTGAACACTGTTGGCTTGTACAGGCTGATAGGGATTTTCTATTTTCATTATCTGTGCTAATTTTTATTTGAGTCTAGAATGATGTCCTGAGGGGTATATGGTTTCATTTTGCCTGATGATGTGTCCTCTTACATACTTATAATATAGAAAGGTAAGTTTATGAAATTGTAGGGGGTAATCTTTGTATGTACTGAACCGATTTTGAAAATCCTTTTACCAATAGAGAGCCAGGTTATTTTTGAGTAAAATAAATAATTTCGTTGTTGTTGTATTTTCTTCTATTCATTACTATACATTGTATAAAGTCATGTGTTTTTTTTTTTAATGAACAGACAGCTGTGCTGCTGGGGAGTTTGTTCCGCCACTTCTTCTTCCCAGTGAAAGCACTAGGAAGTGTCGATGGGTGGGTGTTTTGGGGGACTGTCTCATGTAATATTGACGTTCAAAAAGTTCTGATTCTCAGCCTAATTTGAATGAATGACTTTTGATTTTGATTTATCAACCCGAAAAATTAAAAGACTTTTTCGTAGTAGGTAACAAGTAAAAATATTTACCGTTCAACGTAGTGAGTACGGCTCCGTTACTAATGTTACATACATTATCAACCTATATTATTAGCACTGTTGAGACACAGGCTTTTCTTGATGAGAAGTAGTGTCGGCATATGTCAGATGTCTTCTAAGTTTTTGACTCTAGGACATGCCTATTAGGATTCCTCACGATTTTTTAAGAGCAGTGGTGGTGAAATAATTTACACAAAATAAAGGGCCTAATCGGGTTCGAACCACCGACCTACTACTTGAAAGTCGCCCCCGATACCACTACGCCACCACTGCTCAAAAAAAAAAAATCCTACGTTTTTTACAATTTCCAAATCAATGTCTCCTTATATCTTGATCAAAACTTTAATTCGACACTTTTGAAACTTTGATTTCTTAGTAATGTTCTTAACAGTAAAATCATTCCAATCTCCGTTAATTTTATTATCATTACACTTGCGTGGAAGTGTCCGGTTTCCTCAGAACAATGTTTCAAACTAAGTCAGCGATGTCCAAGATTAACTTAGATAATACCTGTTAAACTGACCGCAACATGGTACTTAAGAAGTAGGTCATCAAACTAAGGTCGGTCGACACTTGCAACTATCGTTAATGAGAAACAAACTGACCGCAGAATGAGTCAAAGAATACATTTGCACGACCGTCATTGAAGATGTTGAGAAGGAATTCAACTGTACGAGTATTTTAATGGTATTTGTAATTGTTTCTGTAATTGTATTTTTAATTATTTTTATCTGTGATTTTTTTTATTTTTAATTGTTTTTTAAATTGTATTTTTGATTGTATTGTAATTGCATTTATGAATTTAAATGTAAGTTAGATGTGTGTGTATATTTGAAGTTCTAACATTGCATTGCCGTCGTACTATGTAAATAAATAAATAACTATTTTCGTTCATCATGTTTTGCGAACAGACAGAAAATTAAATAATGTAATTAACGCACAACCCAAACACCCCAATTAGAATATTATGTTATAATCATAATACATACATTGAATTTTTAATTTAACATGTATATAAATATACATGTACATTGTTATTTATTAAATTATTTATTCCAATTCTTGGAGAACGAAGACCTTAACATTCTTGGAATAAGGATTTTTCTTCATTTTGTATTGAATGATTATATTTGTATGAATACAAGTAAAACTGCGACTTTAAAAGTCTGTACAAGCAATAGGGTTAAAATGACAATAATTCCGTAGTTTTAATTATTTTTGGGATAAAGCATTACCTATATTAAAAATGATATAAACTGATTTAGTAAACGATTCTGAACAAACTGTTTTTAGGAAGTGCGTTAATTAATGTCGTGTTGTATATAACCGACCTCTGTAGTAGTCAAAATTGTATCAGATCACAGTAGGTCAGCTTTCCTCGTTCTTTAGAGTCACACAATCAGTAAACCCAATATTTTAAAATATTTTGTTTGATGGCAATAGTTACATTGCTACAATTACTACACTAGATGTTGTTAATTATATTGAATTTATTATTCTAGCCTTTGTACCTCTATGTTGGGCTCGGTTTCAGTCTAAGATAATAAAAGTAAACCTATTGTATGTCATTATTTTACATAGAAGAAGAGATTGAACTTCCATAAACCTGTTACTGAAAAGATTTATGATTTTAACGAAATTTTTCATATTAGTCATCATATTTTAATACGTTACCTAGGTTTTTTTTTGTTACAAAATTTTGTGTGCAATGTTCATATTTATGTCTATCGAAATCTAAGTAAATACCTACAGTGTTTTAAGAGACTAGGAATAAATACACACTTCCACTAAGTTTCATTAACGGATCATGGGACATAATTTAATGGTAATCATAAAAAAATTGGAGCTTATTTTTCGAATAACCTTTTGTCTCTATAAACATTATTAATCCTAGCACTCACCTTAATTTCTAAAAAACACAATAATAACCACACAAACACTAAACCAGCTATCTTTCACTCACTCACTGTAAAAAACTCACATGAAGTAAAAGTTTACACTTTACTAACTTAAGCTAAATAACCACACTCATTCCGTGAAAAAATCAATTTTAATTATTAAACGCGCACACAGCACTATTAGAAGTTTTATTTTATTTCCCGAGTTAAATGCTCTCGTAAAATGAAGGGCGGAGGGACACAACCACCCCTACCCTCGGTAAGTAAGCGACTGGCTTGGTGTACTGTGCTTACTATACGTGTGTAGAATCGTAACGCGTCGCGAAATATGCTTGCATAAGTAAATAGTTAACTACTAGAGTTTAGATATATGATCGTTAATACTAATGATAATTAGTGAATATCATCACGCCTATTTGTCCTGGGCGTGTAGGCAGTGGTGTATGTATTCAGTATCTTAGTGCTAGTCTATGGTAAAGTGGAAATCGAATGCAACGTATCTCTATGCAGCAGAAACGGTTTCTATGGTTCTAGCATTCGATTGAGTGTCGTTCACGCAATTTTACACAGGCTTTTTGGGCACAGGTCGGAGTAAGTCGTGGTGGCCTAGTGGTTAAAACACCAGCCTCTCAAGTATGAGTGTGCGGGTTCGATTCCAGGTCAGGCAAGTACCAATGTAACTTTTCTAAGTTATATGTAGGTACTTTCTAGTATATATTGGGCAGCAATGACTGATTAAAAGGTGAAGGAAAACATCTTGAGGAAACCTTGAGTTTAATTCCGAAATCGCCAACCCGCATTGATCAAGCGTAGTGATTACGCTCAATCCTTTCTGTGTCCACATACTGTTAAAAATCTAAATTTTTCTAATTCAATGATATCAATATATGTTCATCATACTTGATAACTTATTCTGGGAATCTTTTTTGAAGTAAATTTTCTTAAACATCATTGTGATTTGTAAGTCGGTGAAACGATAAAGCGACAATAAAAGAGATAAACACATAAAATTTAACTTTGAGACAATGTCTTATCCACTCGCTCGTTATTTATTTTTTCATGCTTTAGTTAACTTAAGCATCGCGTCGTGTACCATTTATCGAAAATGTAAACTCTGAATCTGAATAAGTCTATGCAATAGACAACATAATTTTTTTACACGAAACCTGAATACAGTTTGTTCAAAATAAGAAACTGAATCGATTCCAATAATTTTTGTACCATTTTATATTTTTTCCCAAATATATTAAAAAAAAATTGTATTGTGATTACCGAGCGAAGAACACATTTCACAGCGGATCATAGTGTCTTAGGACCCCGCCGCACTGGACACGTGTTTCGAGTTTGGTATTAATATACAAAAAATAACGTTTTATAAGAATAAAATGTAAATTAATTAACTGACATTGTATCACTATGATCATTACTAAAACTTACAATTATCCTCTTTCTGAAATGTTACACTTGAAACTAAAAATTTTCAAACGTTTCACTTTTACCACTTGTTAATTGCACACCTGCTTTTTTATAAATTTTGACATGGATTTTTTTTTATATTTATAAACTCATACTTAACCGCAATCCTGCCTGATGGTAAACAGTGATGCAATCGTTGATGGTAATGCGCGCTAGTATATTAAAAGCCTATTCACCCAAAAAAATAACTGAGTGAATAGGAAAGAAGACGACAGTTGAACGAGGTGATGCATCAACACTTCCAACTATGCTGCGCCAGAGGAAGATTGATCTGGAGACCCTCCACGACGAAACTCCCGACATAACAACATTTGGCTCATTGTACCCGGCACACATCGTAACACAAATGCTCAGGCCAGTCCTCCGTACGGCTTCACCAGACATCATGCCGGTACACGACGAATCACTTGGCGGCAAGTTTTAATCGGGTGGGTGGTAACTTCTGCCAGCAGCCGATGTTATGGCCTAACACTGAGCAATTAATTAATTAATGAGTTTTAATTATTTGACATAAAACCTGTCAAACATCAATTATATTTCTCGAATCAAAGTTATGACGATGGAAGAATCAGCCAAGCCATATTTTTCAATCGACCTATCTCTCGTGAATTTTAATAAAAGAACGTAGAAAAAAAATATCACATTGGATTTTTAATGACGACGTCAGCGGTCAAATAAAAAGGTGAACATCAATTTGACGTATTATAAAAAAATCTGTAGCCAAAAGTTTTAATCCAATTGCTCTGCTTACACGCAGGATAAGAAACACGAACAATGTCAGGTAGATCATCATCAACCTTTTTATCGTCCCACTGCTGGGCACAGATCTCCACTCATACAGAGAAAGATTCAGCGTAATGACCACGCTTGCTCAATGCGGGTTGGCGATTTCAGACTTAAACTACAGGTTTCCTCAAGATGTTTTCCTTCACCTTGTAATCAGTCATTGGTATCCAAGATATAATTAGAAAGTACTCCTAACTTAGAAAAGTTCCATTGGCACTTGCCTGACTTTGAATCGAAACCGCACACTCGTACTTGAGAGGCTGGTGTTTTAACCACTAGGCCGCCAGGGTAGATGTTCGTTTAATAATATGTATATTGTTACAGATAAGGCCATTCTCCTGCATAATACCTTGCAATCTCATCCCAACACCTATGAGCCACGTAGCTAAATGTAACATAAAACAGAGTAAAATCTTAACATACAATAACCGTTTCAAAAACCCAAATTCCGGTACAAGAAGAATCTCGCTTCCTCATATTTCAGAGAACGACGGAAGAAAAATTAAAAATTCCTCAGTTTCCATCCGAAGCTCGCTTAACTCTCCAACTTTTGATCGCTTACAACTCCTTAATGTGTTTGCAAGAAAAAATGAATTTTATAAGGAAACTCAGTGTAATATTTTGGGAAAATATTACTTACAGCACAAGTCAGGGGTTTCTTCCTTTGCGCCTTACGATAAAGTATTTTGAGGTAATGATATGTGTTTTGGTTACATATTCCCTCGATAGACTGCGAAATAGGTGCACAGAGAAAACCCGCGAGCAAGCTTACCATAATGAAGAGGTTGGACTCACAGGGGGCTTCGGGTCATTTACTCCTAGTTTGCTGGAGTGAATGGAGGCCTCCACTGGATGTTCACTTAGCTCTTATAGACTTGCCGATTTTTAAACGTGATTAAAAACATGGCGACTAATAATATTTCAATTTACATTAGGCACAAACTAATTGACAGAACTAAACTAATACTTAAAACCTCCTTCTAAGAGTGAGTACACCTTTTTATTAAATTATCAATAGCAATAAAGTATAACAGCGCATATAATGCCAGTAACTTATTACCAAAATTTGTATAAACATTCCCAGCATGAATTTGTCGCGATTCGGAGCAACGATACCTATATAAAAGCCACCAGTCAGTGGATTCCAAATAGCATAAAACGACCGCTCGACAAATCTAGAACCGGATGACAAATCAACGATTGCATCACTGCTTACCATAAGCCGGGATAGCGGTCAAGCACTTGTGTGTAAAATAAATAAAAAATGTGTATTTACATTTTACGATATCCAATGGCAAATATATTATGAGAGTCAGGAGACAGACTGATGTGGCTAAACAGTTAAACATTTTTAAATGACAAACGGATAACATCAAAACAGTTCCGAATAATATTTTTAATTTGTTTCCATCCCCCGCTAGGGCTCGCCGCATGAAACTCTTCGGTAACAATGGAAATAAATTTAATTTGGAAAACGTTTACTGAAAGTTGTTACGATAAAAATAATGGGCTCGATGCTAAATAAATAAAAGCTGTACAATTGTTATAAGAGATCAAAAAAGAAAGAAATATTTTTTATTCCGCACAATCAAAACGTTCATTACAAGTAAGTACCATAAAATAATAAAAAAAGACATAAAAAATATCGCTGAAAGTCCCGTAATCGAAAATGCAAACTTATAAACAATGTTGACTTGATGTCAAAGCCTGGGTCTGGGTTGCGGGATGGGTAAACGAGAAACAGTAGCCCTGGCTGTCGCACAGGCAAATGAAGAAACACGAGTGGGTTTTAGTCAGTAAAAGTCTGACACGCCCTTCCGCTCCGACCAGAGCGGGAGAAGTCGTTTGAGGATTTCTCATCCAACAAAAAAAAAATGGGTCGTAGACAGCACACATTATTTGACAATTAGATCCGACTGTCATCTGTGCTGCGCCTGCGACACTTGCTGATGACAACAAACCTAACAACAACATAAAAAACAAGATAATTGCAGAGTGGAGAATATAACTAATTGTGTTACAAAACAAGTAACAGTTAAACTGTGCGTCGCATCTGTGCAAGAAAAGGTCGTTGATCAGCAAAATGCTGTGACTTCTGACGAACTTATTGTCAACAGCGTTAATTTTCAGCAACTACCTCTCGGGTGACGTAATGAAGTAGCAGCGTTCACAACATTGTATTGTGCACAACATTCAATAGCCATGTTCAGTGTTTCAGTATCCTGCTTTCGAGAAATACGCACAGGTCTCCTCTCATGCAGAGTAGGATACGTTATGAGTGAAATCACCCTTCTCCTGCCCATTAATCAATTCTCTTGGAGTCGGTGTCTACATTTCTTTCTCTTACATATTAGGCGTCATCTCGATAATAACCCCTTCCTGACCTACCTAAACTAAAATCCCCTTTCAAATAATTAAACGACCTCTCCCTTTCTGGGCGGAGGGAGAGCGGAAGGGTGTATCAGACTTTTGCTGGCCGGTCGTGTGCCTTCACTTGCCTGTGCGCCAGGGCCACGGAATCTTTTCTCCACGGAAGGTTTTTTACTTTCCCATAAAGTTCCGAAAATAAATTTATTTTTGAATATCCAGGTTCTTTTTTAAAGTCGATGGTTTTTTTTTGTGTAATAAAGTTTTTATTTTTCTCTTTATAGCTGTGGTACCTACCCCGCGTTACATCCAATTAAACAAATGTCGGGCGTTTATTTGACGGCCTGAATGTTATTAAGTAAATTATAGTCTAGGTTGGAACTGTAACCAATAACAGGCGAGCTGAATTAGTCGTAGTAACTAAGCCAGAGCTCCCCTACCAAATGGTTGGGGCTAGAACCGTGATCATACAAGAGATCGAAACGAGGGGGTGGGGGGGGGGGTGGTGTCAGTACTTCTAAAGGCCGTGCGATGTACTAATCGGCTGATTTAACCCATACCCTAATTGCGTTATATACTATGACTATCAATTGGAATCATTTTGAAGCATATTCCTAGTCCATTGCTTCATAAGTTCTAAAACGTTGTTTGCTCAACAACGTGAACAACGCCATGAATGTTATTGAAATGTCGAAAAAAAACTCATTGCGACTGATTGTTAGTTACGCAATTACCCTGCTGTTGGCTGCAACGTTTTTATTAGACCATACTTTAGATATATGAGACCAAAAGGCTCCTATGTCAGCCTAATGCTGCCAAAGTTAAACATAAGTATCGCAGTGCTTTTAGGTGGTGTTTTTGAAGCTTCTTTAGCGGTGTTGTGTACTTTTACACACAATGTAAGCCTGCACCCGCTGTTTCGTATCGGCGAGGGCGCGAGTGTGCTTGTCTGTTACGCTCTCCAAAATACAGATGAAAGTTTTCTTAGAGATAAACTTTTTAATGTAAAATAATTCGTAACTTAGTTATAATTCATCTTCAACCTTTTATCGTCCCACTGCTGGGCATGGATCTACTCTCATACAGAGAATGTTTGAGCGTAATCACCACTTTTACTCAATGCGGGTTAGCGATTTCAGAGGTCCAGGTTTCCTCAAGATATTTCCTTCACCTTGTAATAGTATACTTAGAAAGTACATATAACTTAGAAAAATTACATTGGTACTTGCCTGACCTGGACTCGAACCCGCAGACTCATACTTGAGAGGCTGGTGTTTTAACCACTAGGCCACCACGACTAGTTACAATTATTAACTTTAATTTTAATAGTTTTCTGTATTACATTTTTATACAGGTAACATTGTCCTGTTTGTTTACGATAGCGTAATAAATAAGTAATGTATTTACCACATAAATTATAGTATTTTGTAGTGATAAATATAACAATTCGTACAAAACTATTCTGTAACCAATTAAAAATATTCAAAAATGCACAACATTGATGCTCAAGGTTTCTGTTGGGACTCCCGTTGTTTTTGGTAATCGCTAAATGGGCTTACTCTTGACCATATCAAGCGCTGATGGAAAGAGATAGAAGAGAGATATAGATGATGGAACGAACGAACCCATAAGAGCCTATTCATTTTGCTTTGAAGTCACGAAGGAAGGGTTAAATGTGGGGGAAACACAGATGTCGACAGAGTTCCACACTTTGGCTGTGCGCATAATTAATCGAGTATTTGGGCCACTGGGTTACGATGATATGCGTTATAATGTGGATCATCGAAAGGGAGTGCAGGGTGTCCGTTGGTCCGTGGGTTTGCACGCTGTAGTGGTGAGGTCAAGAAAACACTTTTTAGGGTTCCGTACTTAAGAGGTAAAACGGAACACTATTCATGAGACTTCGCTGTCGGTTTATCCGTCTGTCCATCCGTCTGTCACCAGGCTGTATCTCATGAACCGTAATAGCTAGGCAGTTGAAATTTTTAGATATTATGTATTTCTGTTGCTGCTATAACAATAAATACTAAAAATGAAAAAAAAATCAGGAGACTCCCATACAGCAAACGTGATTTTTTGCCGTTTTTGCTCTACTCGTATATTAGACGGATAGGAAATAGATAGATGCTTGAAATTTTCACAGAATATTTGGTTATACATATATTAAAATTAATAAATACAAAAATGTATAAATATATAAAATTAATAATTCAATATTGATATTATTTTAATTTAATTATCCCATACAACAAACGTGATTTTTTGCCGTTTTTAAAGATGATACGGAACCGTGCGTGCGCGAGTACGACTCGCACTTGGCCAGTTTTTTAAAGCAGACACAGTCAGGACAGTGGCAAAGCAATAGACTGCTGCGCTGATTTCAACAGCTTTGATTCACGCACGGAACAAATATTTGTATAGCTAACAGATAGTCCGGGCCTGGCTGTTGGTGTTTGTGAGTTCAACATGACTCGCACTCGAAGTTGTTGACGAGTACATATACCTGGGACAAACAGTCCAACTAGGTAGGTCCAGCTTCGAGAAAGAGGTGTCTCGTCGAATCCAGCTCGGCTGGGCAGCGTTCGGGAAGCTACGATACATCTTCTCGTCGTCCAAGATACCACAGTGTCTCAAGACTAAAGTCTTTGACCAGTGTGTGTTGCCAGTGATGACTTACGGAACTGTAACGTGGTCGCTCACAATGGGCCTCATAGGAAGGCTCAGAGTCACACAAAGGGCAATGGAAAGAGCTATGCTCGGAGTTTCTCTGCGTGATCGAATCAGAAATGAGGATATCCGCAGAAGAACCAAAGTCACCGACATAGCTCTGCGAGTCGCTAAACTGAAGTGGCAGTGGGCAGGGCACATTGCTCGTAGAACCGATAGCCGATGGGGCAGAAAGGTTCTGGAGTGGCGGCCACGTACTGGAAGACGCAGAGTAGGGTGGCCCCCAACAAGGTGGACCGATGACCTGGTGAAGGTCGCGGGAAGCCGATGGATGCGGGCAGCACAAGACCGGTCAGCGTGGAAAGCCTTTGGGGAGGCCTTTGTCCAGCAGTGGACATCTATAGGCTGAAGAAGAAGAAGAGCTATTAACTGCTGCGTTGCGTGTCGCGGGTTCGATTCTCGCACGGAACAAGTAGTTGTTCCGGGTCTGGGTGTTTGTGTATGTGAGTTTATATGTTTGTAAACGCACCCGCGCTACAGGAGAAAGTCCTGTAAAAAACTGTGATGTTTGTAAACGCACCCACAATATAGGAACAATTACTAGAGTGGGGCAATGTTCTTATTAAAAAAAAAACAGCATCGCACCAAGCTTTCAACACGTGCAGCTTGTGGAATGGCTATTTATTGTTCATGAATAATGGACTATGAATAAATAAAAAGTTTTATTATTATGAACGTGGACGAGAAGTGCAGAGTAATAAAAAAAACCCGATTGCATTAAGAGTGAATCAAACTTAATTAAAATAAAACTGAAATAACAAAAACGAGTACCTTGATCTGGAACTATGAAGAAAAACTATCAAGGTAATTAAACAAAAAATAAGTCTATCTACAGCTACAGCTCACACTCCAATAAAATGGGTCCCGACTGTCTAAGTTACTACGGATTTTACCATTTTATGAATATTAAAAAGTTTTACTTTTTCACGTGTCTTAGCCCTAGTGTGGGGCATTACTATATCTATAGGTCTAAACATTAAAATATTACTTTTTTCGATTTTTTGTTTAGGTATACGAAATATTCAGTTTACATCACCATCAAGCTTTTTATCGTCCCTCTGCTGGGCACAGGTCTTCTCTCATACAGAGAAGGATTACCTAAGAGTAATCACCACGCTTGCTCAATGTGGGTTGGCGATGTCAGGTTTAAAGTCCAGGTTTCCTCAAGATGTTTTCCTTCGCCTTTAATTGATAGTTAATTCTACAAGTACAAAATCGAAAATCCAAATTAGATCCTCCTGTGCGATTCCCTCTTCCTTCCTTTCACAATACAGAACAATAACAATATAGGCCGAAGTCTTAATATACATAATAACAGTCAGGAACACTTGCTACAATTAAACTTTTCACATTTGACTACAGGTCAGCAAGGCCCGTTTAATGAACAAACTTCAGGAATCTTGTAGGTTGGCGGCGATTCAACTTAAGAGTCTATATTACGTAACTCAATCAATACCAAACGAATGAACGCCTTTGTAATTAATTAAAATAAAATTTTACGATACCAGATAACTGACCAGATACCAATGACTGATTAAAATGTGAAGGAATATATCTTGAGGAAAGTTCTAACATACCAGATAACTGACCAGATACCATTGACTGATTAAAAGGTGAAGGAACATCTTGAGAAAACCTGAACTTGAAGTCTGAAATCGCCAACATTCGCATGCCGATGCATCGCAGGCCGCCAGCATTGAGCAAGCGTAGTGATTACTCTCAATCCTTCTCTGTATAAGAGGAGACCTGTGAACAGCAGTGGGACGATATAAAATAAATAAATAAATATATACAGACAAATCACACAGGTTGAGCTAGGCCCAAAGTAAGTTCGAGACTTGTGTTATAGGATACTAACTCAACGATACTATATTTTATAACAGATATATATATATAGATAAACATCCAAGACCCAGGCCAATCAGGAAAAGATCGTTTTCCATCACGACCTGGCCGGGTGGGAAGGTTGATGATGATGATGATGATGATACCAGACAAGGGATAAGAAAGCAGCGGTGGCCTAGTAGTATCGGTCGCGACTAACAAGTTGTACGTCATACATTCGAACCCCGTCAGACGCTTTATTAATAATAATTATATTATATGTAGGCGCCCCAGCAAAGCACGTACATCTACCGCGCATTTGTCACGGCTTATTCAACAAACAAGGTCGGCATACACCACAAGTAAAATTAATCTCTGACCATACACTAGGAAATCTACGGGACTTACCTGGGACTCAGTGTGCCTCGAGAAGTGAAGTCCGGCGAGGTCGACGCGCGCGCCGACCCTACGATGACGCCCGAAGTCTTCAGTTCACTGACCGTCCCATAAGTCGACACTCCAAAGTTCCCTTATTAGGGCACCAAGGCTCACCAACGTAAGAAGTTATTTAGCAGTGTCAATCACGCCCGACAAAGATCGCCAATGAAACCACGTTTCCGATTCTCTTTCAACTCAATGTACAGACGCACTGTTACGTTTTATAGTTCAAGTAAATACTTCAACACCCGGGCAACAATCGCGACAAAACCATACAATACGCGCCGGTGGTATTTTCCCGAAATTCACTCGCCGAAACACGACACGCGTGCGAGAGATTATTCGTCAAGATTTCAAGCAACGGCCCGCGTACGCCGCGGGGTCCTACCACGTTCTGATAATAGTGCGGCACCGTTCACCACAGACAATACTAATCGCGCTAGCCCGCCGATCGGGCATCTATCGACTCGACTAACTAAAATCGGACTCGCCAATAAACTGGCGTAAACATCCCCCCGCCCCGGACAGTAACAAACGGTCCGACAACTCAATCTAAGGGCAGGCGAGAGAGTGTGGCGATCGCGCGCTTCAAGACAGAGTCCCCCACCAGGACCTCGGCAAACCTGGGAACACCATCCGACCCCGGATACAATTTAACAATGCGTCCACGACGCCATCGGAGGGGTGGCAGGTTTGGGTCCTTTAACAAAACGAGGTCTCCGACCCTTGGTGGGTTCGTCTTGTCTGACCACTTAACGCGCTGTTGTAAAATGTGCAAATACTCCAGATGCCAGCGGCGCCAAAAACTCTGCGTAAGCTGTTGAAGCAATTCGAATCGCGAGAGCCGTCCGGAGTTAATGTCCAAATAAGGATATTCAGGCAGGGCGTTAAGTGGTCTACCTATCAAGAAATGGCCCGGCGTGAGGGCCTCCAAATCATTCGCGTCGGATGACAAAGGGCATAACGGACGCGAGTTGAGGACCGCCTCAACCTTACAAAATACGGTCGCGACGTCCTCAAAAGTTAGGATACTATCTCCAATAACGCGACGAAGGTGAGTTTTGGCGGCCTTTACAGTAGCTTCAAATATACCTCCCCAGTGGGGGCAAGACGGCGGTGAGTACTGCCATCGTACCCCTCTGCGGGAGAGTGTGGATCCGATCTCAATATTATGTTTATCTAAAAATTCACAAACTTCCTTCAAATAACGATCGGTACCCTTAAAGTTGGTCCCACAGTCGGATCGAATTAAGGACGGCAGTCCGCGACGCGAAACAAATCTGCCTAGAGCAGCGACGAACGCCTCTGTTGTGAGAGCACTAACCACCTCGAGGTGGACCGCTTTAGTAGCTAAACACACAAAAACGCACAAGTAAGCCTTCTCGGTCTTAGCGTTACGGAGACGCGAAGCTTTTACAATGAATGGTCCCGCAAAATCCGTACCAACTCCAGCAAAGGGCATCGATTCGGTGACTCGATCGGCAGGCAAATCCCCCATTTGGGGCTGCACGATGTCCGCCTTCAAGCGGTAGCACGGGAGACAACGAAAGATAACATATCGGATCACTCTCCGCGCAGACAAAATCCAAAATTCCCGTTGGAGGATCGCAGTAAGAGCGTTGCATCCGGCATGTGCATTTTTCACATGGCGGTCTGCGATCAACAACTTCACCAAGGGGCCGTTCTTGGGGAGCAACAATGGATGACGAGCCCCATAGGGGAGCTTAGCATTTCTAAGCCGACCTCCGACACGCATCAAACCCTGATCATCCAAGAAGGGATTCAAGCGCCCTAAGGGTCCCTTCAGATTGGATGTGCGTTGGCGGAGGGTTTTCAACTCCGAGGCAAATTCACTCTCTTGAACTATCCGCACCCAATACAACAGAGCGTCATTGCGCTCTTGCGGTGAGAGGACCGGAGACTCAAATTTGCCACGAGGGCTACGACAGTTGTGGATGAAACGCCATATCCAGGCGGTGACGCCAAGCAATTTATCCAAAGAGCTGTAGCGTTCAAGCAAAAACTCCGGATCTGGAGCCGCTACAGTCTCGGTGGCGTGAACATGCACCCCTGGCGTAGATGCCCCGACCACTGCGGGGGTATGGGGCCAAGAACCCTCCAGCTGTAACAACCATGGTGGACCCCACCACAGCTGGTGATTCACAAGTTCGGGCGCCTCGCAGCCGCGGGAAGCGCAGTCTGCGGGGTTCAATTCGCCAGGCACGTGGCGCCAAATCAACGGGGCTTTCGATGTCTGAATTTGAGACACCCGGTTGGCCACGAATACCTCGAGGGTATGGACTGAACTTTTCAGCCAACAAAGGACGACTTGGCTGTCAGACCATGCAAAGATCGACCTAAAATCGACACTAGCTCCCAAGGTGTCGACGACGTGGTTAAGCAATCGGGCTAATAGAGTGGCGCCAGACAACTCCAACTTCGGTATGGTCCATCGGGTCCGAAGTGGGGCAACCTTACTCTTAGCCGTAACCAGATGCACAGCGACAACACCTCGTGCGTCCACCGTTCGAATGTACACGGCTGCCGCGTATCCCCTTACGGACGCGTCACAAAAGCCGTGTAGGCTAGCGGAAAACCGTCCCTCAGGCAATATGTGCCTAGGGATACAAACACGGTTGACTTCCGGGAGGGATGAGACAAACCGCACCCAGTCTCGGAGCAAACCGCCGGAGAGGGGCTCATCCCAGGTCACTTCCGCTGCCCATAGTTCCTGTAGGAAACACTTCATCGCGAACACTACAGGACTAAGCCAACCATTCGGATCAAAGGTGCGAGCTACAGTGGACAGCACTGTGCGTTTGGTCCAGACCTTTGGGCTCGGAAGCTCCAATCTGTAGGTAAACAAATCTTGGACTGGTTTGTACTGTACTCCCAAAACAGACAGCATGTCTGGAGTATCAGGGTTTTCAAAGAGATGAGGCTCCTGCTGGTAGTCCTTGGGTACATCTGCCAAGAGTTCGGGCGAGTTGGACACCCATTTCCTCAACTCGTAGCCACCAGCTCCTAGGAGAGCGATCAACTCATCTCGCAAGACCAGGGCCTCTCGTACACTCGAGGCGCCTGTACAAACGTCATCGACGTACAGAACCTCCTTTATGAGGACAGACGCGCGGGGGTAGCGCAGCCGTTCGCGCTCTGCGAGCTCCCACAACGAACGGATCGCCACAAAAGGACTCGAACGTAGTCCATAGGTATTGGTGTTCAGCTCGTAGACCAGCATTGGATCCCTGGGATCCTCTCGCCAAAGCACAAGCTGGTATCTCCTGTCTTCCGGGTGAATCACAGTCTGCCGGAACATCATGCGAATGTCGGTCACAAAAACGACAGCATGTCGACGGAAGTTGGTCAAAACATCACTCACATCGTGATGCAACTTCGGTCCGGCGTGCAAACACTGGTTCAACGACACTCCGGTTGACGTGGGGGCTGAGCCATCAAAGACCACACGTATCTTCCCGTTGGAAGTCTTCAAAACCGCGTGGTGGGGAAGAAAATAATGTTCTTCATTTCGCCAATCCAGCTGCGAAAGCGACATGTGCCTCAGTTCCTCATACTCCCGCATGAAGTCCATGTACTTCTGCTTTAATGCGGGGTCCCTCACCATTCGGCGCTCCATAGACAACAACCTTTTTTCGGCCAGTGGCCGGGAGCTGCCTAAGAGGGGGCGAACTGACAAAAAGGGCAAGCGAGTGATCAAGCGACCCGAGCGGAGGCGACCAGTATTGTTCTGATAGAACAATTCGCACTCCTCGTCCAACGGGTCCACTCGTTTTGCGGTCGGAGGCTCCTCCACCTCCCAAAAGCGTTGGAGGATGTCTGACAAGGCAGAACCTACAGCGAGGTCGCTGTCTGCCGAAGGGGGGTCTGGGCCGTCCCTAAACGATCCCATCACTACATGACCCAAAGCGGTGGACATGGCTATAAAACCGGCTGCCTGCAAAACTCGTTTACTTCCACGCAGCAAACGACCTAAAACATTCACACCGATCAATAAATGGATCGGGCCAGGTCGGTGGAAGTGAGGATCAGCCAGAGCCAATCCAGCCGACAATTTAACGGCGGCGTGTGGGACTCGCACTTGCGGAAGCGGCCCGACCACCGTTTCAAAAACAATCGCCGAAGTATCAATTTTCGGCGTTGAGGAGGAGTGGGGGGAGAAGGAGAACGAAACCCGACCGATCGGATCCGAAATCCGCAGGTCTCCAACGCCCCGTACCGATTCCCTATGCGGTACAATATTTAAGCCCAACTGTCGGACGAGCCAAGTAGAAATTATGCAACCCTGGGCCCCTGAATCCAAGAGGGCACGCACTGTGACAAAATCACCTTTGGGGCCCCAAACACGCACGGAGGCTGTTGGCAACAGCACAAACTCCGGTGGGGGGGTTGCGCCCGACAGTGGCATTAATGAAAATCCGAGGGGGGTGATTGCCCCCCTGGACCCCGGGTGAACTGAGTCGACAAGATCGGAGGGGATCGCCGACAGTAGGCGAGAGGGTCCCACTCCGCAACGTAGGGACTCCTTCCAACTCTACTCCGAGGCGTGGGGCAATAACCGTGAGCCGCATACGGGGGAACATAACGCCCCAATCGAGGGTATTCCATCAAGGGGGGGGAGTAGCGTACCGCCCGCCTCCCCGAGCCCCCGACGGCCACCGCTACATACTGCGGGGGGCCCCCGCCCGTGGGGCCCCCGCCCTTGGGGCCCCCGCCCGTGCGCGGGGAATCTGGGCCCCTTTCGGACCCGCCACCATTGCGGTTCAAACACAGGAGAGCGTGATGTCTCCCGCCGCAATGTGGACAAACCTTAGCCTGGAGGCACGCTGACTGGCGGTGGTCCCCCAGACACATGTAACACCAGGCGCGTTGCTTGGCGAGGGCTCTTCGACCTGCAGTCCGGAGGCCCCCGAACTTCTCGCAAGCACGCACGTCATGTCCATCCCCCCGGCAATACCGGCACCGTTTACCTGGTGCGGGGGGGGAGTCCTTTCGGACAGCCGAGTATTGTTTGGTCGGGCGGCGGGGTTGTCCCCTCGCCGCCACCGGACGACCTGTGCTCGTTCCCGGTGTGGGGTCGGTCAGCTGGTCCAGTACTCTGCACTCGTCCTCCAAAAAACGAAGCAAATCCGAGAAGGGGGGGAGGTACGAGGCGCTATTGCCCCCGTACCTTTGCTCAAATCGACCCTTTACGTCTGCGGGCAACTTCGTTAGGACGATGTGCAGAAGCAGAAAAGACCACTGGTCGACCGGCAAATCCAGCCGGCGCAACGAGTGGACCGCGGTCAAGAGCGGGTTGACCAAATCCTTCCGCAAGGAGGAAACCCGCGTTGCCTTCGGTAAGGCCAAAATGGCTGCCACATGGGTGTCCGCTAGCAAGCGGACGTTTTGGTAGCGGTCCAGCAACAACTGCCGCGCAACCTGGTAGTTAGCATCGCTGACTATCAGGTGCTGGACCACTGCACTGGCTTCTCCGCGGAGGGCGGAGCGCAAATAAGCCAGTTTCTGGCTGGGGGACAAATCTTCCCTGGAGTCCACCAAGCTGTCAAACAAGTTGATGAAGCCCATCCAAGCCGTGAGGTCCCCGTCAAAGTGGGGAATCTCCAATGTGGGCAATCTCCCTAACAAAGCCGGCGGGGTCGGTTTAACCTCCCCGCTCCAAGTCGGCTTTCCCCTACGGGCAGCCAGGAGCCCTTCTGCTGACTCCGTAATTTGGTCAGCCAATTCGTACGCCTGGTCGACATCCCTTCTAAAGGTCTCCACTACAGCTTCATCCGCTGGAGGGTGTTCCAAAACGTACGCATGGAAGTCGACAACGTGTCGCTCCAAGCCTTCCATGAGCGCAGGCAACCCTTCATAGCGGGTCAACAAAGCCTGCACCCGATCCGGCCGAACAATCAAGGCGGCCGCGCCCGCGAGCCAACGCAATGCGGCTTGGACCTCGGCCCTTGCCGTAGCAAGTGGATTGGGAGCCATTTCTAATAAAAGCCTTTAATTCAAATTAACAAATTAAATTCAATTAAAGAACGCGCGGAAAGCAACAAAAACAAGCGTAAATAACTCGATAAATTCCGCGAGACCGTGTGGGGACCAAAGCTAAGGGCAACCGTTACAAACAAATTATTAACAATGTATAAATAAAAAATATTACAAGGTATACATACAAAATATCTTAAATAAACTTATTACCAAAACAAAATTATTACTACCAATTACACAATAAGTCAACAAACAAACAGAATAAAATTATTACTGTGACTTACGTAATAAATCGAACAATAAACAGAACAAAATTACGACTGTGAATTACGAGCTAAATCAACAAAATTACGACTATGAATTACGAGCTAAATCAAAACATTCAAACACGAACTATCTGGTTCGTACAATACACGAGTTGACTAAAACAATAACAACATTAGTCATAAAAATAACTCGTAATTATTTATCCGTAGCTCAATATTCAACAACAAAGCGAACTATCTGGTTCGTACAAATAAGATAATCGAGTCAACAATAACAAACATTACTCGTAAACATAACTGGCTGTATGCCGTATCATGCCTTTGCCTCCTCCGTTCCTCTGAACGGAAAGAAATGAACCAAAAATAAAAAACAATCTACCTGTTTTCACATTTTTTACTTTGCAAATTATCGGATCCACACAATGTATGAAGTGGTCAGAGATATAATTTTACGAGTACCGACAACAACAAATAAAAAATCAAATTTTTGCAAATTGGCCTCTGAAGGCTATCAAAATACTGGAATGATACTCTAATTACTCAAATTAGTAATTAAAAACCACGCTCTCTGCTACCAAAAACTATGTAGACGCGCCCCAGCACAGCGCGTCCATCTAGCAGGGCGTTTGTTAACGGCTTATTCAACAAACAAGGTCGGCATACACCACAAGTAAAATTAATCTCTGACCATACACTAGGAAATCTACGGGACTTACCTGGGACTCAGTGTGCCTCGAGAAGTAAAGTCCGGCGAGGTCGACGCGCGCGCCGACCCTACGATGACGCCCGAAGTCTTCAGTTCACTGACCGTCCCATAAGTCGACACTCCAAAGTTCCCTTATTAGGGCACCAAGGCTCACCAACGTAAGAAATTATTTAGCAGTGTCAATCACGCCCGACAAAGATCGCCAATGAAACCACGTTTCCGATTCTCTTTCAACTCAATGTACACACGCACTGTTACGTTTTATAGTTCAAGTAAATACTTCAACACCCGGGCAACAATCGCGACAAAACCATACAATACGCGCCGGTGGTATTTTCCCGAAATTCACTCGCCGAAACACGACACGCGTGCGAGAGATTATTCGTCAAGATTTCAAGCAACGGCCCGCGTACGCCGCGGGGTCCTACCACGTTCTGATAATAGTGCGGCACCGTTCACCACAGACAATACTAATCGCGCTAGCCCGCCGATCGGGCATCTATCGACTCGACTAACTAAAATCGGACTCGCCAATAAACTGGCGTAAACATTATATTTCATTTTTGTTATATATATATATATATATATATATATACGGACAAATCATACAGATTGAGCTAGCCCAAAAGTAAGTTCGAGACTTGTCTTATGGGATACTAACTCAAAAATACTATATTTATAATAGATACATATATAGATAAAAATCCAAGACCCAGGCCAATCAGGAAAAGATCTTTTTCCATCATGACCTGGCCGGAGATCGAACCCGGGGCCTCCACGTTTCAGGCAGGCGTGTTGACTGCTGCACCACGGAGGACGACAAAACATTTACAGCTTTACTTTGTGTCATCATCACTGCTCTCAAAGCGGTGAAGGAAAACCTCGTGAGGAAACCATGTTGCATGTCTTAGAAGTAAAAACTTCGAAGACATGTGACAACTTCCAACCCGCACTGGGCCCGCGTGGTGGATTACGGCCCACTCCCTCTCATCTAGTGGAGCCCTGTGTTTCAGGAGTGGGAACATAATAGGCTAATTTTACCAAACCTACTCCTTTCATATTCTGCCTGCCTATGTTCTATGTTGCTCTTTCGTGGAAGCTCTGCACAGAGGGCTGTCCGTTGTGCCTATTGTGTGGAAATGTTTGTTTTGCGAGCAGTGACGTGATGGTCTCTGTCTGCTTTTTCCTAACTATTTTGGGCATCGCATCCACTCTGACAGGGTCCTGCTGAATATCCGTATTTTACGTGGATTGACATATCTGTATTGACCTCCTAATTGCAAGATACTGGATGACACGATGACTGGCTTGTTGCCTTGCAACTTCTGGCGACCCGTAAGGAATATCTATATTGACACCTGGAACGTTAACGTACTTGCTGATGAAGAAAAGGTCTCTGTATAGAAAATGGACATCCATGAACTATCATTGCTACCGCACCTTTAACGAATTGCTCGATAAGCGCCGCAAATATTACATATTCTCTTTCTTGGGACAGCCAAGTAGGTTTTACATGGATTTACTTAACTTAAAAACTACTGGACACGTGTTTCGGGTTTCGCATTAACAAAAAATAATGTTGTATACCCACGGGAGCCATACTCTTCTAGGTCTTCCGAGGTATTATCAAACTTTATATTAATGTATATTAAGCCATGCCCTTTGTATATATCTCCCGTACCTGCTACGATCCTAACCTCTTTTACTTCGTTGACGTTCATACATCTAAACGCCAATACTCGTAATATATAACTTTCAAAATGTAGACGCTGTCTCATCTCGACGACAAACAATTGGCAAAAATGTGGGAAATAGAGCTATTTCTGCCCGATTGACACTGAGGCACTGAGGACTCATATACGCACGACAGGTCTGACTTTTATGAAACACATGTTCAATAAGGTATAAAATTTGTATAAAAACATCTCATGGGAGACTCGAAGCATAGCCCTCTTCATTACAATTTTGGTAATTAAAGGCGTCTAATAAGCCACATTATGAATGACCACGTTACAGTTTTACTGGCAACACGTCTTTCATCTTGAGACACTGCAGTGTGTGGACATATTGCGGAACAAAACAGGTGGCGGATGGGGCCAAAATGCTCTGGAATGGCGACAGCGAACCGGAAAACGTAAGTTTAGAAGGCCTGCTATAGGTAGGACCGACGACCTTACGAAGGCCGCAGGAACCCCTTGGATGCCAGAGGCACACTCTACTTCCTTGAATTATAGCAGATCAAATCTCGGATTAAACCCACAACGACATCGTGTCGGGCCAAAGCCAAGATGGCGGGACGAGACTGACTCCGAAAAGCTAGTTACATCAGGAACTTTGATCATCACAACATAGCATAACCAATCTCTATTCCTATCATACGTAATCATCGCCAACAAGTTACACAAACTCATTTGGGCATCGCAATTCGAAATTAGTAAGAGGCCTTCAGTGAAGCTAGTTCTCTCATTCGACATGGTATATACTTGATTTCGCTACAATTAATCTATTCGAGAGCAATAAGTAGTACCCCAATGACAAACACCACGACTTAAAAGATATAGGTCGTGACTTTAAGCCGTCAGACGTATTACTTTATGTAAAAAACACAGAGTAAAAGGTTACACCTCAAAACTATAAAAAATATGAAACAAAAATTATATTGCCAAAAGGACCCCAGTACAGCGTAATGTCAGATGGAAACACAAGATGTAGCGCCATTTCTTTTTGTTCATAATGTTTAAATTATTTACGTCGTTTAAATCTACAGGGTAATTTTTTTTTTTTTTTATTAGAATATAAACCAGCGCTTGACCGCAATCCCGCCTGATGGTAAGCAGTGACGCAATCGTTGATGGTAAAGCGGACTAGTTTATTAAGAGCCTATTCACTCTAGCCTTGAAGACACTCAAATTGTAGTCCGACGGAAACACCGCCGCCGGCAGATTGTTCCAGTCCCTCGATGTACGCGGTATAAAGGAGGTGGCGAAACGCTTCGTCCGGATCGTAGAGGTGTCAACAACATAAGGGTGGAAACTCGCCGTACGACGGGTCGTCCGATGGTGGAACGGAGATGGGGGAATTAAATCGTGCAATTCCCTCGCACACTCCCCAGAATGTATCCTATAGAACACCGAAAGGCTGGCTACTCTACGCCTGTGCTCTAGGCTTTGAAGACCAACTCGAGTTAAATCAGGGTCACCAATCAGCCTCTTCGCACGCCTCTCCACTGAATCCAAAGTGGCCAGGTGACACTTAGCAGCACCGGCCCAAATGTGTGTGTTTTATAGCGTATAAAATTATATATAATATATATAATAGCAATGGGTTTTACTTTGACAGTTCGACTACATCCATTGCGTTGTTTACGTAGTTTAAGAGCAACATAGCAAACAATTTTTTCCGACTTATGAAGCAATGGACTAGCAATATGCTTAAAACAGATTCCAATTGATAGTACTTAATAGTGTATTTCGCAATTAGGGTGCTGATCTACACAATCCTTATTTAGTAGTAGGGAAGTAGGGAGATTGAATTTTAGGTTGAAAAATTATAACAATAAAATCGATGTTTATAAAAATGATAAAAATGTTAAAAAATAAAAATAATAAGCAGATATGTCTGCTCAGACATTTTGAATATATTTTAGATGGTTTCAAAGAGTTTTTGAAAGTCGACCAACTTTTACTATAATTTATGGGAGGAGGGACTTTCCAGGATGCAGAAGCTGCATAGCGAAAACTCTAAACGCCGCCGACTTGTGCTGTGGGAAGGAAAGCTGTTGACAATATTTTCTTTGTGTGTTTAATTTTCTACGAAAGTTTCTCATATAAGTAGTGGGACTGAATAATAACAAGTAGTTTCAGAGATTAGCACGTTCAAATAAAAAGATCTTATTATTAGTATACAATATGTAAAGAAAACCCTGTCCGATCCATGAAGGTATTGTTAGGTATTGATAACTGATTCTACTATTGCCTACAAAGCCCGGTTAACTTAAAAAAACACCTACATAAAATATTATTTCGAAAAAGGAGGTAAATTAATACAGGCGCGGTAGGCAATACATGCGCGGGTGAAAGTGGCATGCGACATGCGGTCGCATCGCTATTTGCTCATAAAAATATCGCCAAAAATGGTGTTGTCACTTATTAAAAAAAAAATCCAAATTTTGGGGAAGTTGGAATTAATTCGCGGAAAAAAAGAATATTTCAAAACTCATTAGTATTGATACTATGATGATTATGTGAAATTTCATATTTTATTTGGTCATGTGTTTACCTAACCTTTATTATCCTTATGAATCGGACGGGGTTTTCTTTACATATTCTAGATGTTGCAGCCAACTGGTTAAATAAGCCACATTTTAAAATACGTTACACTAGGAATTACTCTTGTATCTTGGATGACTTGGATACATTTACAAATATTTAAACTCTCATACACAAACAGTAAACCGCCATACTAGTAGGAAGTACTCGTCTCATTTCGTTCTCTCGCCTCACGCGTAGTTGATCATAGTTATAACCTAACCCCTTTGGAGTGACCAATTCGGCTCACACATGATTGGTAACAATTCCAACCTAATTTATACTTTACTGAGCATCATTAAAGCCCTTTCTAAAACAACATCCGTTTACAAACACTAGGCACTTAAATAAACGGCTAATATTACCATTTGGGCTTCTATGTAAACGGTTACAGATTACTTACTTCATGCACATTAAGACCCACTCAGGTCACAGCCACGGATAACAGTTGATTTAGGCCAAAAATGATTTTAAAAAGGTATTAATGCTAGATAGGTATGTGAATATGTGGGGAGCAGCACAGGAAAGCGGAAGGCATAAAGTGCGCTGAGGGCGCGATAGCTGTGGTAATGCGATGGTGACAACTAGATGCGAATGCCGACATTAATATATTTTGAACGATAACAGTTTTGGGAACATTATCCACCCAATTTTTTGTAAAGAATGTAGAATTATTATAATTCTCTTAACGAAAACTCACTCAGTATTTCCCACACATATGTACATTAACATGTGCGCATAAGTTTCGATTTTGTTAGTATATCGTGGTAAATTCTATGCATGTATATTCCAGCCCACTAATCGGCGAATACATTTTTGTCAAATGATTGCGACTAGTTGGCATCAGTTGGGTTCGTTCGGACCGCCCATTGGTCCGTTCGGTCCAAACGGTCCCAACTAGTCGCAATCATTTGACAAAAATGTGTTCGCCGATTAGGGGGCAGGTCAAGCAAGTACCAATGTAACTTTTCTAAAGTTGTATGTACTTTCTAAGTATAACTTGGACA
The DNA here is from genome assembly GCA_037179545.1 of Sesamia inferens. Classification (NCBI taxonomy): domain Eukaryota; kingdom Metazoa; phylum Arthropoda; class Insecta; order Lepidoptera; family Noctuidae; genus Sesamia; species Sesamia inferens. The sequence goes on along the minus strand of CM073935.1, from coordinate 3,615,927 downwards.
AAAATGACTGAAGGTGAAGGAAAACATCTTGAGGAAACCTGGACTTTAAGTCTGAAATCGCCAACCTGCATTGAGCAAGCGTGGTGATTACGCTCAATCCTTCTCTGTATGAGAGGAGACCTGTGCCCAGCAGTGGGACGATAAAAAGGTAGATGATGATGATATGTTATAAACTGTGTGCCGAATTTTATCCATATCCGTTAAGTAGTTTTTGCGTGAAAGAGGAAAAAACCTATCATCATCCATCTAGCGATCTACGAGATGTGTTCCAAAAGTACCCGGAATTTTTAAATTTCGCTCTGGAGAATTCGATTGTCAATTTTTTTTTTTTAGTTATTATAAACTAGCGCTTGACTGCAATCCCGCCTGATGGTAAGCAGTGATGCAATCGTTGATGGTAAAGCGCGCTAGTTTATTAAACCCATTCACTTAAAAAACTTAGTGGATAGGAAGAAAGACAGCAGTTGAGCGAGGTGATGCAAATTTATAAACCCAACAACACGGCCAATGATGCTACGCCAGAGGGAAATTGATCTGGATGGACCATGATCAAACTCCCGACACAACATCATTAGGCGCATCGTACCCGGCATGTTTCACAACTCAACTGCTCAGACACGTCCTCCGTACGGCTTCACCAGACATCACGCCGGAACACGACGAATCGCTTGGCGGCAAGACTTTGACTTTGACTTTGTCTATAAATTAGTTTAACACCTCACTACCCCGTGCAGAAGGCAAGGCCCGGAAAAACCGGGCCAGCACGGGAGTGTGGGACCGCAGCAGAATCAGGGACTCTCCGTGCGCACGTGACCGGAGAGACACCGGGGTGGTTTTTAGTCAGTAGGAGTCTGACAGACCCAGTCGCCCACCCCAGGGCGGCGGACATCCATTGAGGATTTTCCACCCCGGAACAAAAAAAATGTGTTTAGGTGTCTTATACCAGATAACTTAAAACAAATAAAATCGTAAGTCATCTATTCAAATTATAACGAAAATCAGCAGTTCGTGCACGTCAAAATCCTAAAAGACAGTCCCCCAAAACGCCCGCTCTTCACCACTATCTACTGCTCTCGCTGGGAAGAAGTAGCGGAAAAAACTCCCCAACAGCACAACTGTTGAATACACCAGTTCTCGTAGGATCACCAACAACAACAAGCAACAACAACAACAACAACAACAAAAGCAACATTGGGTGCGGTCAGTAGTTGGATGGGTGACCACCAGGAAACGCCGCGTGACGTTGGTTTTTTTTTTTCAAGATTTTTTGTCGTTAATAATTAGGTATTCCTCGAATAAAATGAAGAAATTACCCCTAAAACAATATTAATTTTCATAAATTATCAGATTATAACGTTCCCACTTCTGGAACACAGGTCTCCTCTCTGTGAGGACTGGATCGTATTTCACCTCGCGGGTCCAGTGCGGTTTAATTAATTAAAAAATTTAGGTACCTATTTCAGAAGTTTGCATAAAATCTTTACTCTGGTTCAATGACAGTAAATATTACTTATTTTATAGGCCCACCGTAGCGTAACAGATATATCTATTAATAATTTACTTTGTTTTTTACCAATTTATATATTTTTTTTCTTACGATGGTATCTTTACCATATCCTCTATACCATATAATCTATGCATAGATTTTTCAACTAAAATATTTCGTGTATAACTAGAAAGACACACTTTTTTTGGGGGGTGGAAAATCCGAAGTTAAGCAACATCGGGCGCGGTCAGTACTTGGATGGGTGACCACCTGGGAACACCGCGTGACGTTGGCTTTTTACAATATTTTTTGGTTTCATAAAGTTTCTTATTTGCGTAATTAACTATGACATTGTAATTTCCAAGGAAAAGATGATTTGTTCTGTGGTAATTTCTAAGTTATTGTATAACTGAAAAAATTTCAAAATTATTCTTCGAACAAAGTTGGTTGCAAAATTATACCTAAAATAAATGTTAATTAAAAAATAAATCTTCTGAAGTGCTTCATTTTGCATTAAGAAAATTGGTAAAAAGAAAAATACTTTGTATACATATTACGCTAGGGTCATCCTAATAGGGGTGCAGTCGAAGAGTCGAAGGCTGGTGTTGCCCAGGGTGCGCCACGTGGAGGCACGTGGCGCACCCTGGGCAACACCAGCCTCAACTGCCAAAAAAAACAGAGTTAATAGGAAGGAAGACGGCTGTTGAGCGAGGTGATGATCTCAACACAACTGCTAAGACCCGTCTTCCGTACGGCTCCACCAGACATCATGCCGGAACACGACGAATCACTTGGCGGCAAGACTTTGTCTTTGACTTTGTTGTAACTTCTGCCGCCAACCGATTTTATGGCCTACCACTGAAAAAATTATTCTTTCTTTTAAGCGGAAAATCAAATCGTTGTTTTGATTTTTAGATTTCCTTTGGCAATGTCAAATTTTCCGGGATAAAAAGTACCCTATTATTAATTAATCGGGTCTACTAACTTTATGAATGAAAATTGAAAAGCAATCCATTCAGTAGTTACAGCGTGAAAGGAGAACAAATATACAAACTCACTATCCGATTTATAATATTAGCAAGGATGATCTTTGTTTCAAATGCGAATGGCTTGTAACTTTTTGATAACAGCCACAAGGGTCTACCGATTAAGGTAAGCTACGGGTGCCGCGGTCGGTCTGTGATTAGGCCACCATCTGCACAAACCAAAACCTCTCCGTGCCTCCAAAAGCGCGTTTAACCATTGCTCCCTCATCATCATTATAATCAGCCTCTACTCGTTCACTGCTGGACAGAGGTGGTCACCCATCCAACTATTGTCCGCACCCAATGTTGCTTAACTTCGGTGATCCTACGAGAACCGGTGTATTCAACATGATATGTACGTTGCTTAGGTAACAACGATGTACAACTGCTATGTAAGTCGCGGGCCGTTCAAAAGAAGGAACACGGGTGGGTTTTAATCAGTAAAAGTCTGACACGCCCTTCCGCTCCACCCAGAGGTCATTTGATGATTTCGCACCACAAAAAGAAAAGGTGTATCTTATGTATCTACCCATCCACAAGAGCAACATCTATACTTAGGTGTTAAAGAAACCATTGAAACAAATATATATATAATTATATATAATAAGAAAATTGGTAAAAAGAAAAATACTTTGTATACATATTACGCTAGGGTCAACCTAATATGTATTGACATTGAAGCGGAGTATAGATTTCGTGCAAAATGAAGCACTTCAGAAGATTTATTTTTTAATTAACATTTATTTTAGGTATAATTTTGCAACCAACTTTGTTCGAAGAATAATTTTGAATATTTTTCAGATTACATAAAAACAATGAAAAATCGATATGTGTAATGAATACTTAATCATTTCAATAAATGCTGATTTGTTTATTTCATGTCAAATATTTGTTGTCTAATCCTGTCAAATACCACAGAGCATGAAATCACTATGGTCAAATACTGTTCATGTGTGCGTTCACAAATTTATTTTTTGTAAAATGTCTCAAAAGTTCAGGTACTGTTATATTTGTTTGTTTTAGACATTAATTTGTGTAAATTATTATTTATTTAATTTTTGATTTCCGAAAATAATACCTAAGATTTATTCTACAGGTTAACAAAATTGTAAATGTCTTTTTGTAGGTTGTCTATGATTCTTCTTGCTATTCATTTTTATTATTCATATTCATTGTGTATGTCTGGAGTGTCTGGCGGGAAAGCCAAGATGAGTGCCACGCTCATTTTTCATTGGACTTTAAATTATTTATAGTGTCGTTTACTAAATAAAAACGCGTGATTTATGTAGTAAAAAGTGCATTCAGTAAATAATTCATAAAGAACAGTGAAATATAATAGCATAGTGGCCACATCATGTCTTTACGCTAAACCCTAATCGGCCTCACGCGGGAATCGAAAGGAGTTAGGTTAGATTACGTTAAGTTACGAAAAGTTTAGGGTAAATTAGGATATAAAATTACTGAAGAAAATAGTTACTGAAGTCATGGCTGTATGGCGTACTATGTCTTTGCCTTTTCCGTTCACAAGTATAGAAAGAAGTGAACCAAAAAAAATGTCTATGTCTCGAAAGTTCAAGCACTGTTTTAAGTCACTGAAATCGTTATGAAATAAGCTATGTGATTTTCTATAGTTTTGTACAGTTTTATAGTGGAATCTATTGTCGATTCGAAATTGAAAGTAGGGTTAGCTACTTTTTCATATTTTTTGGTACAAAAGTCGTAAAGTCGTCATTTTAATATTTTTTTTTTCTATTTTTTAATTCTAAATTTTTTAATTAATTAATATTGTTTTAGGGGTAATTTCTTAATTTTATTCGAAGAATACCTAATTATTAACAACAAAAAATCTTAAAAAAAAACAAACGTCACGCGGTGTTTCCTGGTGGTCACCCATCCAACTACTGTCCGCACCCAATGTTGCTTAACTTCGGTGATCCTACGAGAACCGGTGTATTCAACATGGTATGTACGTTGGCGAAAGCTGAGTCAAAACATTAGATCACTAACATACAATTTATGAAACTGCTAGGAAATTGGTGATGCGATGCGCCCTTCATAATCAAGGTACTTGTTGCTTAGGTAACAACGATGTACAACTGCTATGTAAGTCGCGGGCCGTTCAAAAGAAGGAACACGGGTGGGTTTTAATCAGTAAAAGTCTGACACGCCCTTCCGCTCCACCCAGAGGTCATTTGATGATTTCACACCACAAAAAGAAAAGGTGTATCTTATGTATCTACCCATCCACAAGAGCAACATCTATACTTAGGTGTTAAAGAAACCATTGAAACAAATATATATATATATATATATATATATATATATATATATATATATATATATATATATATATATATATAATAAGAAAATTGGTAAAAAGAAAAATACTTTGTATACATATTACGCTAGGGTCAACCTAATATGTATTGACATTGAAGCGGAGTATAGATTTCGTGCAAAATGAAGCACTTCAGAAGATTTATTTTTTAATTAACATTTATTTTAGGTATAATTTTGCAACCAACTTTGTTCGAAGAATAATTTTGAATATTTTTCAGATTACATAAAAACAATGAAAAATCGATATGTGTAATGAATACTTAATCATTTCAATAAATGCTGATTTGTTTATTTCATGTCAAATATTTGTTGTCTAATCCTGTCAAATACCACAGAGCATGAAATCACTATGGTCAAATACTGTTCATGTGTGCGTTCAGAAATTTATTTTTTGTAAAATGTCTCAAAAGTTCAGGTACTGTTATATTTGTTTGTTTTAGACATTAATTTGTGTAAATTATTATTTATTTAATTTTTGATTTCCGAAAATAATACCTAAGATTTATTCTACAGGTTAACAAAATTGTAAATGTCTTTTTGTAGGTTGTCTATGATTCTTCTTGCTATTCATTTTTATTATTCATATTCATTGTGTATGTCTGGAGTGTCTGGCGGGAAAGCCAAGATGAGTGCCACGCTCATTTTTCATTGGACTTTAAATTATTTATAGTGTCGTTTACTAATTAAAAACGTGTGATTTATGTAGTAAAAAGTGCATTCAGTAAATAATTCATAAAGAACAGTGAAATATAATAGCATAGTGGCCACATCATGTCTTTACGCTAAACCCTTCCTAATCGGCCTCACGCGGGAATCGAAAGGCGTTAGGTTAGATTACGTTAAGTTACGAAAAGTTTAGGGTAAATTAGGATATAAAATTACTGAAGAAAATAGTTACTGAAGTCATGGCTGTATGGCGTACTATGTCTTTGCCTTTTCCGTTCACAAGTATAGAAAGAAGTGAACCAAAAAAAATGTCTATGTCTCGAAAGTTCAAGCACTGTTTTAAGTCACTGAAATCGTTATGAAATAAGCTATGTGATTTTCTATAGTTTTGTACAGTTTTATCGTGGAATCTATTGTCGATTCGAAATTGAAAGTAGGGTTAGCTACTTTTTCATATTTTTTGGTACAAAAGTCGTAAAGTCGTCATTTTAATATTTTTTTTTTTCTTTTTTTAATTCTAAATTTTTTAATTCATTAATATTGTTTTAGGGGTAATTTCTTAATTTTATTCGAAGAATACCTAATTATTAACGACAAAAAATCTTGAAAAAAAACCAACGTCACGCGGTGTTTCCTGGTGGTCACCCATCCAACTACTGTCCGCACCCAATGTTGCTTAACTTCGGTGATCCTACGAGAACCGGTGTATTCAACATGGTATGTACGTTGGCGAAAGCTGAGTCAAAACATTAGATCACTAACATACAATTTATGAAACTGCTAGGAAATTGGTGATGCGATGCGCCCTTCATAATCAAGGTACTTGTTGCTTAGGTAACAACGATGTACAACTGCTATGTAAGTCGCGGGCCGTTCAAAAGAAGGAACACGGGTGGGTTTTAATCAGTAAAAGTCTGACACGCCCTTCCGCTCCACCCAGAGGTCATTTGATGATTTCGCACCACAAAAAGAAAAGGTGTATCTTATGTATCTACCCATCCACAAGAGCAACATCTATACTTAGGTGTTAAAGAAACCATTGAAACAAATATATATATAATTATATATAATAAGAAAATTGGTAAAAAGAAAAATACTTTGTATACATATTACGCTAGGGTCAACCTAATATGTATTGACATTGAAGCGGAGTATAGATTTCGTGCAAAATGAAGCACTTCAGAAGATTTATTTTTTAATTAACATTTATTTTAGGTATAATTTTGCAACCAACTTTGTTCGAAGAATAATTTTGAAATTTTTTCAGTTATACAATAACTTAGAAATTACCACAGAACAAATTATCTATTCCTTGGAAATTACAATGTCATAGTTAATTACGCAAATAAGAAACTTTAAGAAACCAAAAAATATTGTAAAAAGCCAACGTCACGCGGTGTTCCCAGACGGTCACCCATCCAAGTACTGACCGCGCCCGATGTTGCTTAACTTCGGATTTTGCACCCCCCAAAAAAAGTGTGTCTTTCTAGTTATACACGAAATATTTTAGTTGAAAAATCTATGCATAGATTATATGGTATAGAGGATATGGTAAAGATACCATCGTAAGAAAAAAAATATATAAATTGGTAAAAAACAAAGTAAATTATTAATAGATATATCTGTTACGCTACGGTGGGCCTATAAAATAAGTAATATTTACTGTCATTGAACCAGAGTAAAGATTTTATGCAAACTTCTGAAATAGGTACCTAAATTTTTTTATTAATTAATATTGTTTTAGGGGTAATTTCTTAATTTTATTCGAAGAATACCTAATTATTAACGACAAAAAATCTTGAAAAAAAAACCAACGTCACGCAGTGTTTCCTGGTGGTCACCCATCCAACTACTGTCCGCACCCAATGTTGCTTAACTTCGGTGATCCTACGAGAACCGGTGTATGCAACATGGTATGTACGTTGGCGAAAGCTGAGTTAAAACATTAGATCACTAACATACAATTTATGAAACTGCTAGGAAATTGGTGATGCGATGCGCCCTTCATAATCAAGGTACTTGTTGCTTAGGTAACAACGATATACAACTGCTATGTAAGTCGCGGGCCGTTCAAAAGAAGGAACACGGGTGGGTTTTAATCAGTAAAAGTCTGACACGCCCTTCCGCTCCACCCAGAGGTCATTTGATGATTTCGCACCACAAAAAGAAAAGGTGTATCTTATGTATCTACCCATCCACAAGAGCAACATCTATACTTAGGTGTTAAAGAAACCATTGAAACAAATATATATATATATATATATATTTATATATAATAAGAAAATTGGTAAAAAGAAAAATACTTTGTATACATATTACGCTAGGGTCAACCTAATATGTATTGACATTGAAGCGGAGTATAGATTTCGTGCAAAATGAAGCACTTCAGAAGATTTATTTTTTAATTAACATTTATTTTAGGTATAATTTTGCAACCAACTTTGTTCGAAGAATAATTTTGAATATTTTGCAGATTACATAAAAACAATGAAAAATCGATATGTGTAATGAATACTTAATCATTTCAATAAATGCTGATTTGTTTATTTCATGTCAAATATTTGTTGTCTAATCCTGTCAAATACCACAGAGCATGAAATCACTATGGTCAAATACTGTTCATGTGTGCGTTCAGAAATTTATTTTTTATAAAATGTCTCAAAAGTTCAGGTACTGTTATATTTGTTTGTTTTAGACATTAATTTGTGTAAATTATTATTTATTTAATTTTTGATTTCCGAAAATAATACCTAAGATTTATTCTACAGGTTAACAAAATTGTAAATGTCTTTTTGTAGGTTGTCTATGATTCTTCTTGCTATTCATTTTTATTATTCATATTCATTGTGTATGTCTGGAGTGTCTGGCGGGAAAGCCAAGATGAGTGCCACGCTCATTTTTCATTGGACTTTAAATTATTTATAGTGTCGTTTACTAAATAAAAACGTGTGATTTATGTAGTAAAAAGTGCATTCAGTAAATAATTCATAAAGAACAGTGAAATATAATAGCATAGTGGCCACATCATGTCTTTACGCTAAACCCTTCCTAATCGGCCTCACGCGGGAATCGAAAGGCGTTAGGTTAGATTACGTTAAGTTACGAAAAGTTTAGGGTAAATTAGGATATAAAATTACTGAAGAAAATAGTTACTGAAGTCATGGCTGTATGGCGTACTATGTCTTTGCCTTTTCCGTCCACAAGTATAGAAAGAAGTGAACCAAAAAAAATGTCTATGTCTCGAAAGTTCAAGCACTGTTTTAAGTCACTGAAATCGTTATGAAATAAGCTATGTGATTTTCTATAGTTTTGTACAGTTTTATCGTGGAATCTATTGTCGATTCGAAATTGAAAGTAGGGTTAGCTACTTTTTCATATTTTTTGGTACAAAAGTCGTAAAGTCGTCATTTTAATATTTTTTTTTTTCTTTTTTTAATTCTAAATTTTTTAATTCATTAATATTGTTTTAGGGGTAATTTCTTAATTTTATTCGAAGAATACCTAATTATTAACGACAAAAAATCTTGAAAAAAAACCAACGTCACGCGGTGTTTCCTGGTGGTCACCCATCCAACTACTGTCCGCACCCAATGTTGCTTAACTTCGGTGATCCTACGAGAACCGGTGTATTCAACATGGTATGTACGTTGGCGAAAGCTGAGTCAAAACATTAGATCACTAACATACAATTTATGAAACTGCTAGGAAATTGGTGATGCGATGCGCCCTTCATAATCAAGGTACTTGTTGCTTAGGTAACAACGATGTACAACTGCTATGTAAGTCGCGGGCCGTTCAAAAGAAGGAACACGGGTGGGTTTTAATCAGTAAAAGTCTGACACGCCCTTCCGCTCCACCCAGAGGTCATTTGATGATTTCGCACCACAAAAAGAAAAGGTGTATCTTATGTATCTACCCATCCACAAGAGCAACATCTATACTTAGGTGTTAAAGAAACCATTGAAACAAATATATATATAATTATATATAATAAGAAAATTGGTAAAAAGAAAAATACTTTGTATACATATTACGCTAGGGTCAACCTAATATGTATTGACATTGAAGCGGAGTATAGATTTCGTGCAAAATGAAGCACTTCAGAAGATTTATTTTTTAATTAACATTTATTTTAGGTATAATTTTGCAACCAACTTTGTTCGAAGAATAATTTTGAAATTTTTTCAGTTATACAATAACTTAGAAATTACCACAGAACAAATTATCTATTCCTTGGAAATTACAATGTCATAGTTAATTACGCAAATAAGAAACTTTAAGAAACCAAAAAATATTGTAAAAAGCCAACGTCACGCGGTGTTCCCAGACGGTCACCCATCCAAGTACTGACCGCGCCCGATGTTGCTTAACTTCGGATTTTGCACCCCCCAAAAAAAGTGTGTCTTTCTAGTTATACACGAAATATTTTAGTTGAAAAATCTATGCATAGATTATATGGTATAGAGGATATGGTAAAGATACCATCGTAAGAAAAAAAATATATAAATTGGTAAAAAACAAAGTAAATTATTAATAGATATATCTGTTACGCTACGGTGGGCCTATAAAATAAGTAATATTTACTGTCATTGAACCAGAGTAAAGATTTTATGCAAACTTCTGAAATAGGTACCTAAATTTTTTTATTAATTAATATTGTTTTAGGGGTAATTTCTTAATTTTATTCGAAGAATACCTAATTATTAACGACAAAAAATCTTGAAAAAAAAACCAACGTCACGCAGTGTTTCCTGGTGGTCACCCATCCAACTACTGTCCGCACCCAATGTTGCTTAACTTCGGTGATCCTACGAGAACCGGTATATGCAACATGGTATGTACGTTGGCGAAAGCTGAGTTAAAACATTAGATCACTAACATACAATTTATGAAACTGCTAGGAAATTGGTGATGCGATGCGCCCTTCATAATCAAGGTACTTGTTGCTTAGGTAACAACGATATACAACTGCTATGTAAGTCGCGGGCCGTTCAAAAGAAGGAACACGGGTGGGTTTTAATCAGTAAAAGTCTGACACGCCCTTCCGCTCCACCCAGAGGTCATTTGATGATTTCGCACCACAAAAAGAAAAGGTGTATCTTATGTATCTACCCATCCACAAGAGCAACATCTATACTTAGGTGTTAAAGAAACCATTGAAACAAATATATATATATATATATATATATTTATATATAATAAGAAAATTGGTAAAAAGAAAAATACTTTGTATACATATTACGCTAGGGTCAACCTAATATGTATTGACATTGAAGCGGAGTATAGATTTCGTGCAAAATGAAGCACTTCAGAAGATTTATTTTTTAATTAACATTTATTTTAGGTATAATTTTGCAACCAACTTTGTTCGAAGAATAATTTTGAATATTTTGCAGATTACATAAAAACAATGAAAAATCGATATGTGTAATGAATACTTAATCATTTCAATAAATGCTGATTTGTTTATTTCATGTCAAATATTTGTTGTCTAATCCTGTCAAATACCACAGAGCATGAAATCACTATGGTCAAATACTGTTCATGTGTGCGTTCAGAAATTTATTTTTTATAAAATGTCTCAAAAGTTCAGGTACTGTTATATTTGTTTGTTTTAGACATTAATTTGTGTAAATTATTATTTATTTAATTTTTGATTTCCGAAAATAATACCTAAGATTTATTCTACAGGTTAACAAAATTGTAAATGTCTTTTTGTAGGTTGTCTATGATTCTTCTTGCTATTCATTTTTATTATTCATATTCATTGTGTATGTCTGGAGTGTCTGGCGGGAAAGCCAAGATGAGTGCCACGCTCATTTTTCATTGGACTTTAAATTATTTATAGTGTCGTTTACTAAATAAAAACGTGTGATTTATGTAGTAAAAAGTGCATTCAGTAAATAATTCATAAAGAACAGTGAAATATAATAGCATAGTGGCCACATCATGTCTTTACGCTAAACCCTTCCTAATCGGCCTCACGCGGGAATCGAAAGGCGTTAGGTTAGATTACGTTAAGTTACGAAAAGTTTAGGGTAAATTAGGATATAAAATTACTGAAGAAAATAGTTACTGAAGTCATGGCTGTATGGCGTACTATGTCTTTGCCTTTTCCGTCCACAAGTATAGAAAGAAGTGAACCAAAAAAAATGTCTATGTCTCGAAAGTTCAAGCACTGTTTTAAGTCACTGAAATCGTTATGAAATAAGCTATGTGATTTTCTATAGTTTTGTACAGTTTTATCGTGGAATCTATTGTCGATTCGAAATTGAAAGTAGGGTTAGCTACTTTTTCATATTTTTTGGTACAAAAGTCATAAAGTCGTCATTTTAATATTTTTTTTTTCTTTTTTTAATTCTAAATTTTTTAATTCATTAATATTGTTTTAGGGGTAATTTCTTAATTTTATTCGAAGAATACCTAATTATTAACGACAAAAAATCTTGAAAAAAAACCAACGTCACGCGGTGTTTCCTGGTGGTCACCCATCCAACTACTGTCCGCACCCAATGTTGCTTAACTTCGGTGATCCTACGAGAACCGGTGTATTCAACATGGTATGTACGTTGGCGAAAGCTGAGTCAAAACATTAGATCACTAACATACAATTTATGAAACTGCTAGGAAATTGGTGATGCGATGCGCCCTTCATAATCAAGGTACTTGTTGCTTAGGTAACAACGATGTACAACTGCTATGTAAGTCGCGGGCCGTTCAAAAGAAGGAACACGGGTGGGTTTTAATCAGTAAAAGTCTGACACGCCCTTCCGCTCCACCCAGAGGTCATTTGATGATTTCGCACCACAAAAAGAAAAGGTGTATCTTATGTATCTACCCATCCACAAGAGCAACATCTATACTTAGGTGTTAAAGAAACCATTGAAACAAATATATATATAATTATATATAATAAGAAAATTGGTAAAAAGAAAAATACTTTGTATACATATTACGCTAGGGTCAACCTAATATGTATTGACATTGAAGCGGAGTATAGATTTCGTGCAAAATGAAGCACTTCAGAAGATTTATTTTTTAATTAACATTTATTTTAGGTATAATTTTGCAACCAACTTTGTTCGAAGAATAATTTTGAATATTTTTCAGATTACATAAAAACAATGAAAAATCGATATGTGTAATGAATACTTAATCATTTCAATAAATGCTGATTTGTTTATTTCATGTCAAATATTTGTTGTCTAATCCTGTCAAATACCACAGAGCATGAAATCACTATGGTCAAATACTGTTCATGTGTGCGTTCACAAATTTATTTTTTGTAAAATGTCTCAAAAGTTCAGGTACTCTTATATTTGTTTGTTTTAGACATTAATTTGTGTAAATTATTATTTATTTAATTTTTGATTTCCGAAAATAATACCTAAGATTTATTCTACAGGTTAACAAAATTGTAAATGTCTTTTTGTAGGTTGTCTATGATTCTTCTTGCTATTCATTTTTATTATTCATATTCATTGTGTATGTCTGGAGTGTCTGGCGGGAAAGCCAAGATGAGTGCCACGCTCATTTTTCATTGGACTTTAAATTATTTATAGTGTCGTTTACTAAATAAAAACGTGTGATTTATGTAGTAAAAAGTGCATTCAGTAAATAATTCATAAAGAACAGTGAAATATAATAGCATAGTGGCCACATCATGTCTTTACGCTAAACCCTTCCTAATCGGCCTCACGCGGGAATCGAAAGGCGTTAGGTTAGATTACGTTAAGTTACGAAAAGTTTAGGGTAAATTAGGATATAAAATTACTGAAGAAAATAGTTACTGAAGTCATGGCTGTATGGCGTACTATGTCTTTGCCTTTTCCGTCCACAAGTATAGAAAGAAGTGAACCAAAAAAAATGTCTATGTCTCGAAAGTTCAAGCACTGTTTTAAGTCACTGAAATCGTTATGAAATAAGCTATGTGATTTTCTATAGTTTTGTACAGTTTTATCGTGGAATCTATTGTCGATTCGAAATTGAAAGTAGGGTTAGCTACTTTTTCATATTTTTTGGTACAAAAGTCGTAAAGTCGTCATTTTAATATTTTTTTTTTTCTTTTTTTAATTCTAAATTTTTTAATTCATTAATATTGTTTTAGGGGTAATTTCTTAATTTTATTCGAAGAATACCTAATTATTAACGACAAAAAATCTTGAAAAAAAACCAACGTCACGCGGTGTTTCCTGGTGGTCACCCATCCAACTACTGTCCGCACCCAATGTTGCTTAACTTCGGTGATCCTACGAGAACCGGTGTATTCAACATGGTATGTACGTTGGCGAAAGCTGAGTCAAAACATTAGATCACTAACATACAATTTATGAAACTGCTAGGAAATTGGTGATGCGATGCGCCCTTCATAATCAAGGTACTTGTTGCTTAGGTAACAACGATGTACAACTGCTATGTAAGTCGCGGGCCGTTCAAAAGAAGGAACACGGGTGGGTTTTAATCAGTAAAAGTCTGACACGCCCTTCCGCTCCACCCAGAGGTCATTTGATGATTTCGCACCACAAAAAGAAAAGGTGTATCTTATGTATCTACCCATCCACAAGAGCAACATCTATACTTAGGTGTTAAAGAAACCATTGAAACAAATATATATATAATTATATATAATAAGAAAATTGGTAAAAAGAAAAATACTTTGTATACATATTACGCTAGGGTCAACCTAATATGTATTGACATTGAAGCGGAGTATAGATTTCGTGCAAAATGAAGCACTTCAGAAGATTTATTTTTTAATTAACATTTATTTTAGGTATAATTTTGCAACCAACTTTGTTCGAAGAATAATTTTGAAATTTTTTCAGTTATACAATAACTTAGAAATTACCACAGAACAAATTATCTATTCCTTGGAAATTACAATGTCATAGTTAATTACGCAAATAAGAAACTTTAAGAAACCAAAAAATATTGTAAAAAGCCAACGTCACGCGGTGTTCCCAGACGGTCACCCATCCAAGTACTGACCGCGCCCGATGTTGCTTAACTTCGGATTTTGCACCCCCCAAAAAAAGTGTGTCTTTCTAGTTATACACGAAATATTTTAGTTGAAAAATCTATGCATAGATTATATGGTATAGAGGATATGGTAAAGATACCATCGTAAGAAAAAAAATATATAAATTGGTAAAAAACAAAGTAAATTATTAATAGATATATCTGTTACGCTACGGTGGGCCTATAAAATAAGTAATATTTACTGTCATTGAACCAGAGTAAAGATTTTATGCAAACTTCTGAAATAGGTACCTAAATTTTTTTATTAATTAATATTGTTTTAGGGGTAATTTCTTAATTTTATTCGAAGAATACCTAATTATTAACGACAAAAAATCTTGAAAAAAAAACCAACGTCACGCAGTGTTTCCTGGTGGTCACCCATCCAACTACTGTCCGCACCCAATGTTGCTTAACTTCGGTGATCCTACGAGAACCGGTATATGCAACATGGTATGTACGTTGGCGAAAGCTGAGTTAAAACATTAGATCACTAACATACAATTTATGAAACTGCTAGGAAATTGGTGATGCGATGCGCCCTTCATAATCAAGGTACTTGTTGCTTAGGTAACAACGATATACAACTGCTATGTAAGTCGCGGGCCGTTCAAAAGAAGGAACACGGGTGGGTTTTAATCAGTAAAAGTCTGACACGCCCTTCCGCTCCACCCAGAGGTCATTTGATGATTTCGCACCACAAAAAGAAAAGGTGTATCTTATGTATCTACCCATCCACAAGAGCAACATCTATACTTAGGTGTTAAAGAAACCATTGAAACAAATATATATATATATATATATATATATATATTTATATATAATAAGAAAATTGGTAAAAAGAAAAATACTTTGTATACATATTACGCTAGGGTCAACCTAATATGTATTGACATTGAAGCGGAGTATAGATTTCGTGCAAAATGAAGCACTTCAGAAGATTTATTTTTTAATTAACATTTATTTTAGGTATAATTTTGCAACCAACTTTGTTCGAAGAATAATTTTGAATATTTTGCAGATTACATAAAAACAATGAAAAATCGATATGTGTAATGAATACTTAATCATTTCAATAAATGCTGATTTGTTTATTTCATGTCAAATATTTGTTGTCTAATCCTGTCAAATACCACAGAGCATGAAATCACTATGGTCAAATACTGTTCATGTGTGCGTTCAGAAATTTATTTTTTATAAAATGTCTCAAAAGTTCAGGTACTGTTATATTTGTTTGTTTTAGACATTAATTTGTGTAAATTATTATTTATTTAATTTTTGATTTCCGAAAATAATACCTAAGATTTATTCTACAGGTTAACAAAATTGTAAATGTCTTTTTGTAGGTTGTCTATGATTCTTCTTGCTATTCATTTTTATTATTCATATTCATTGTGTATGTCTGGAGTGTCTGGCGGGAAAGCCAAGATGAGTGCCACGCTCATTTTTCATTGGACTTTAAATTATTTATAGTGTCGTTTACTAAATAAAAACGTGTGATTTATGTAGTAAAAAGTGCATTCAGTAAATAATTCATAAAGAACAGTGAAATATAATAGCATAGTGGCCACATCATGTCTTTACGCTAAACCCTTCCTAATCGGCCTCACGCGGGAATCGAAAGGCGTTAGGTTAGATTACGTTAAGTTACGAAAAGTTTAGGGTAAATTAGGATATAAAATTACTGAAGAAAATAGTTACTGAAGTCATGGCTGTATGGCGTACTATGTCTTTGCCTTTTCCGTCCACAAGTATAGAAAGAAGTGAACCAAAAAAAATGTCTATGTCTCGAAAGTTCAAGCACTGTTTTAAGTCACTGAAATCGTTATGAAATAAGCTATGTGATTTTCTATAGTTTTGTACAGTTTTATCGTGGAATCTATTGTCGATTCGAAATTGAAAGTAGGGTTAGCTACTTTTTCATATTTTTTGGTACAAAAGTCATAAAGTCGTCATTTTAATATTTTTTTTTTCTTTTTTTAATTCTAAATTTTTTAATTCATTAATATTGTTTTAGGGGTAATTTCTTAATTTTATTCGAAGAATACCTAATTATTAACGACAAAAAATCTTGAAAAAAAACCAACGTCACGCGGTGTTTCCTGGTGGTCACCCATCCAACTACTGTCCGCACCCAATGTTGCTTAACTTCGGTGATCCTACGAGAACCGGTGTATTCAACATGGTATGTACGTTGGCGAAAGCTGAGTCAAAACATTAGATCACTAACATACAATTTATGAAACTGCTAGGAAATTGGTGATGCGATGCGCCCTTCATAATCAAGGTACTTGTTGCTTAGGTAACAACGATGTACAACTGCTATGTAAGTCGCGGGCCGTTCAAAAGAAGGAACACGGGTGGGTTTTAATCAGTAAAAGTCTGACACGCCCTTCCGCTCCACCCAGAGGTCATTTGATGATTTCGCACCACAAAAAGAAAAGGTGTATCTTATGTATCTACCCATCCACAAGAGCAACATCTATACTTAGGTGTTAAAGAAACCATTGAAACAAATATATATATAATTATATATAATAAGAAAATTGGTAAAAAGAAAAATACTTTGTATACATATTACGCTAGGGTCAACCTAATATGTATTGACATTGAAGCGGAGTATAGATTTCGTGCAAAATGAAGCACTTCAGAAGATTTATTTTTTAATTAACATTTATTTTAGGTATAATTTTGCAACCAACTTTGTTCGAAGAATAATTTTGAATATTTTTCAGATTACATAAAAACAATGAAAAATCGATATGTGTAATGAATACTTAATCATTTCAATAAATGCTGATTTGTTTATTTCATGTCAAATATTTGTTGTCTAATCCTGTCAAATACCACAGAGCATGAAATCACTATGGTCAAATACTGTTCATGTGTGCGTTCACAAATTTATTTTTTGTAAAATGTCTCAAAAGTTCAGGTACTCTTATATTTGTTTGTTTTAGACATTAATTTGTGTAAATTATTATTTATTTAATTTTTGATTTCCGAAAATAATACCTAAGATTTATTCTACAGGTTAACAAAATTGTAAATGTCTTTTTGTAGGTTGTCTATGATTCTTCTTGCTATTCATTTTTATTATTCATATTCATTGTGTATGTCTGGAGTGTCTGGCGGGAAAGCCAAGATGAGTGCCACGCTCATTTTTCATTGGACTTTAAATTATTTATAGTGTCGTTTACTAAATAAAAACGTGTGATTTATGTAGTAAAAAGTGCATTCAGTAAATAATTCATAAAGAACAGTGAAATATAATAGCATAGTGGCCACATCATGTCTTTACGCTAAACCCTTCCTAATCGGCCTCACGCGGGAATCGAAAGGCGTTAGGTTAGATTACGTTAAGTTACGAAAAGTTTAGGGTAAATTAGGATATAAAATTACTGAAGAAAATAGTTACTGAAGTCATGGCTGTATGGCGTACTATGTCTTTGCCTTTTCCGTTCACAAGTATAGAAAGAAGTGAACCAAAAAAAATGTCTATGTCTCGAAAGTTCAAGCACTGTTTTAAGTCACTGAAATCGTTATGAAATAAGCTATGTGATTTTCTATAGTTTTGTACAGTTTTATCGTGGAATCTATTGTCGATTCGAAATTGAAAGTAGGGTTAGCTACTTTTTCATATTTTTTGGTACAAAAGTCGTAAAGTCGTCATTTTAATATTTTTTTTTTCTTTTTTTAATTCTAAATTTTTTAATTCATTAATATTGTTTTAGGGGTAATTTCTTAATTTTATTCGAAGAATACCTAATTATTAACGACAAAAAATCTTGAAAAAAAACCAACGTCACGCGGTGTTTCCTGGTGGTCACCCATCCAACTACTGTCCGCACCCAATGTTGCTTAACTTCGGTGATCCTACGAGAACCGGTGTATTCAACATGGTATGTACGTTGGCGAAAGCTGAGTCAAAACATTAGATCACTAACATACAATTTATGAAACTGCTAGGAAATTGGTGATGCGATGCGCCCTTCATAATCAAGGTACTTGTTGCTTAGGTAACAACGATGTACAACTGCTATGTAAGTCGCGGGCCGTTCAAAAGAAGGAACACGGGTGGGTTTTAATCAGTAAAAGTCTGACACGCCCTTCCGCTCCACCCAGAGGTCATTTGATGATTTCGCACCACAAAAAGAAAAGGTGTATCTTATGTATCTACCCATCCACAAGAGCAACATCTATACTTAGGTGTTAAAGAAACCATTGAAACAAATATATATATAATTATATATAATAAGAAAATTGGTAAAAAGAAAAATACTTTGTATACATATTACGCTAGGGTCAACCTAATATGTATTGACATTGAAGCGGAGTATAGATTTCGTGCAAAATGAAGCACTTCAGAAGATTTATTTTTTAATTAACATTTATTTTAGGTATAATTTTGCAACCAACTTTGTTCGAAGAATAATTTTGAAATTTTTTCAGTTATACAATAACTTAGAAATTACCACAGAACAAATTATCTATTCCTTGGAAATTACAATGTCATAGTTAATTACGCAAATAAGAAACTTTAAGAAACCAAAAAATATTGTAAAAAGCCAACGTCACGCGGTGTTCCCAGGCGATCACCCATCCAAGTACTGACCGCGCCCGATGTTGCTTAACTTCGGATTTTCCACCCCCCAAAAAAAGTGTGTCTTTCTAGTTATACACGAAATATTTTAGTTGAAAAATCTATGCATAGATTATATGGTATAGAGGATATGGTAAAGATACCATCGTAAGAAAAAAAATATATAAATTGGTAAAAAACAAAGTAAATTATTAATAGATATATCTGTTACGCTACGGTGGGCCTATAAAATAAGTAATATTTACTGTCATTGAACCAGAGTAAAGATTTTATGCAAACTTCTGAAATAGGTACCTAAATATTTTAATTAATTAATATTGTTTAAGGGGTAATTTCTTAATTTTATTCGAAGAATACCTAATTATTAACGACAAAAAATCTTGAAAAAAAAAACCAACGTCACGCAGTGTTTCCTGGTGGTCACCCATCCAACTACTGTCCGCACCCAATGTTGCTTAACTTCGGTGATCCTACGAGAACCGGTGTATTCAACATGGTATGTACGTTGGCGAAAGCTGAGTCAAAACATTAGATCACTAACATACAATTTATGAAACTGCTAGGAAATTGGTGATGCGATCAGCGTTGCCAACTTTACGTCTTTTTACGTAGATCTACGTATTTTAGGTGTTTCCTGAAAACCTACGATTTTCAGTCCCAGAATCTACGTACTTTTAGTCAATTTGTAAAAGTATGCAAAGTAACTAAACTGATGCAAAAATTATATTGTCGCACTGTGTTTCTCACTGTTACGGGGGCGCTAATGTCTTTGTACTTGACTGTATGGGCTCTAAACCTTTGCGTTTCCTTTAAAGGAATGGAAGTTGTTGTCATTGGAAGAGTTTCCGGTCTCTTTTCCTATTATTATTATCCAGTGGTTTTAACCAAATACTGGTATAACATTTATTATTTGAACATGTCTTCTCAGAAATTTAATATAGTTTATCAGAAGAAAAACAACATGAAATTGACAGTGACAGTTGGCGGAAACATTACGGCGCCATCAGACGAGACAAATTTGTAGTTACTTAATATGTTCTGTTCTGTAGAGGCCGCGTAAAAACTATCCAAAACATAGATAGGTGTTTATTTCTATTCAAAGAAGTTCTACATTTCAAAATTCAAATATATATATATATATTTGTTTCAATGGTTTCTTTAACACCTATGTATAGATGTTGCTCTTGTGGATGGGTAGATACATAAGATACACCTTTTCTTTTTGTGGTGCGAAATCATCAAATGACCTCTGGGTGGAGCGGAAGGGCGTGTCAGACTTTTACTGATTAAAACCCACCCGTGTTCCTTCTTTTGAACGGCCCGCGACTTACATAGCAGTTGTACATCGTTGTTACCTAAGCAACAAGTACCTTGATTATGAAGGGCGCATCGCATCCAGTGTTGCCAACTCTGATTTTGAAAAAGGCGTAGACCTGTTGAGAAAATTACGTAGACTTAGTAAAAATGACTTACTAAAAGTTCGTAGATCTACGTGTTTTTTTTTCAAGGTAAAATGAAGTTTTACTTGCCTGACCTGGAATCGAACCCGCACACTCATACTTGAGAGGGTGGTGTTTTAACCACTGGGTCACCACGACAATTTATACATATTTTTATTAAAATATTCTATGTGTTCGTGAGTAGGCTTAATGTTTCTTTGCAGGTCACTTTTGGACAGAAAAGTAAGTCTGTAGCGTGGCAGTAGTAAGTCTGTTTCTGATGTAATTTTTCTTATCATTGATCGACTGAAATCATTACAGGCACTGACGATCCACTCCTTATCCTTAATCCTCTTTTTATGTATCTAATTAAAATATCTGTGCCAAGAGGAAGCGCTCTTCGTTATCAAAAATAGATTGTCACAAAAAATAGAACCGAAACCGATCTATCGGTTGAATTTTGAAATGTAATACTTCTTTGAATAGAAATAAACACCTATCTATGTTTTGGATAGTTTTTACGCGGCCTCTACAGAACAGAACATATTAAGTAACTACAAATTTGTCTCGTCTGATGGCGCCGTAATGTTTCCGCCAACTGTCACTGTCAATTTCATGTTGTTTTTCTTCTGATAAACTATATTAAATTTCTGAGAAGACATGTTCAAATAATAAATGTTATACCAGTATTTGGTTAAAACCACTGGATAATAATAATAGGAAAAGAGACCGGAAACTCTTCCAATGACAACAACTTCCATTCCTTTAAAGGAAACGCAAAGGTTTAGAGCCCATACAGTCAAGTACAAAGACATTAGCGCCCCCGTAACAGTGAGAAACACAGTGCGACAATATAATTTTTGCATCAGTTTAGTTACTTTGCATACTTTTACAAATTGACTAAAAGTACGTAGATTCTGGGACTGAAAATCGTAGGTTTTCAGGAAACACCTAAAATACGTAGATCTACGTAAAAAGACGTAAAGTTGGCAACGCTGATCGCATCACCAATTTCCTAGCAGTTTCATAAATTGTATGTTAGTGATCTAATGTTTTGACTCAGCTTTCGCCAACGTACATACCATGTTGAATACACCGGTTCTCGTAGGATCACCGAAGTTAAGCAACATTGGGTGCGGACAGTAGTTGGATGGGTGACCACCAGGAAACACTGCGTGACGTTGGTTTTTTTTTCAAGATTTTTTGTCGTTAATAATTAGGTATTCTTCGAATAAAATTAAGAAATTACCCCTAAAACAATATTAATTAATAAAAAAATTTAGGTACCTATTTCAGAAGTTTGCATAAAATCTTTACTCTGGTTCAATGACAGTAAATATTACTTATTTTATAGGCCCACCGTAGCGTAACAGATATATCTATTAATAATTTACTTTGTTTTTTACCAATTTATATATTTTTTTTCTTACGATGGTATCTTTACCATATCCTCTATACCATATAATCTATGCATAGATTTTTCAACTAAAATATTTCGTGTATAACTAGAAAGACACACTTTTTTTGGGGGGTGGAAAATCCGAAGTTAAGCAACATCGGGCGCGGTCAGTACTTGGATGGGTGACCGTCTGGGAACACCGCGTGACGTTGGCTTTTTACAATATTTTTTGGTTTCTTAAAGTTTCTTATTTGCGTAATTAACTATGACATTGTAATTTCCAAGGAATAGATAATTTGTTCTGTGGTAATTTCTAAGTTATTGTATAACTGAAAAAATTTCAAAATTATTCTTCGAACAAAGTTG
This sequence comes from Sesamia inferens, assembly GCA_037179545.1. NCBI lineage: Eukaryota > Metazoa > Arthropoda > Insecta > Lepidoptera > Noctuidae > Sesamia > Sesamia inferens. Next base: position 3,593,588 of record CM073935.1, on the reverse strand, counting down.
GTTGCAAAATTATACCTAAAATAAATGTTAATTAAAAAATAAATCTTCTGAAGTGCTTCATTTTGCACGAAATCTATACTCCGCTTCAATGTCAATACATATTAGGTTGACCCTAGCGTAATATGTATACAAAGTATTTTTCTTTTTACCAATTTTCTTATTATATATAATTATATATATATTTGTTTCAATGGTTTCTTTAACACCTAAGTATAGATGTTGCTCTTGTGGATGGGTAGATACATAAGATACACCTTTTCTTTTTGTGGTGCGAAATCATCAAATGACCTCTGGGTGGAGCGGAAGGGCGTGTCAGACTTTTACTGATTAAAACCCACCCGTGTTCCTTCTTTTGAACGGCCCGCGACTTACATAGCAGTTGTACATCGTTGTTACCTAAGCAACAAGTACCTTGATTATGAAGGGCGCATCGCATCACCAATTTCCTAGCAGTTTCATAAATTGTATGTTAGTGATCTAATGTTTTGACTCAGCTTTCGCCAACGTACATACCATGTTGAATACACCGGTTCTCGTAGGATCACCGAAGTTAAGCAACATTGGGTGCGGACAGTAGTTGGATGGGTGACCACCAGGAAACACCGCGTGGCGTTGGTTTTTTTTTTCAAGATTTTTTGTCGTTAATAATTAGGTATTCTTCGAATAAAATTAAGAAATTACCCCTTAAACAATATTAATTAATTAAAATATTTAGGTACCTATTTCAGAAGTTTGCATAAAATCTTTACTCTGGTTCAATGACAGTAAATATTACTTATTTTATAGGCCCACCGTAGCGTAACAGATATATCTATTAATAATTTACTTTGTTTTTTACCAATTTATATATTTTTTTTCTTACGATGGTATCTTTACCATATCCTCTATACCATATAATCTATGCATAGATTTTTCAACTAAAATATTTCGTGTATAACTAGAAAGACACACTTTTTTTGGGGGGTGGAAAATCCGAAGTTAAGCAACATCGGGCGCGGTCAGTACTTGGATGGGTGATCGCCTGGGAACACCGCGTGACGTTGGCTTTTTACAATATTTTTTGGTTTCTTAAAGTTTCTTATTTGCGTAATTAACTATGACATTGTAATTTCCAAGGAATAGATAATTTGTTCTGTGGTAATTTCTAAGTTATTGTATAACTGAAAAAATTTCAAAATTATTCTTCGAACAAAGTTGGTTGCAAAATTATACCTAAAATAAATGTTAATTAAAAAATAAATCTTCTGAAGTGCTTCATTTTGCACGAAATCTATACTCCGCTTCAATGTCAATACATATTAGGTTGACCCTAGCGTAATATGTATACAAAGTATTTTTCTTTTTACCAATTTTCTTATTATATATAATTATATATATATTTGTTTCAATGGTTTCTTTAACACCTAAGTATAGATGTTGCTCTTGTGGATGGGTAGATACATAAGATACACCTTTTCTTTTTGTGGTGCGAAATCATCAAATGACCTCTGGGTGGAGCGGAAGGGCGTGTCAGACTTTTACTGATTAAAACCCACCCGTGTTCCTTCTTTTGAACGGCCCGCGACTTACATAGCAGTTGTACATCGTTGTTACCTAAGCAACAAGTACCTTGATTATGAAGGGCGCATCGCATCACCAATTTCCTAGCAGTTTCATAAATTGTATGTTAGTGATCTAATGTTTTGACTCAGCTTTCGCCAACGTACATACCATGTTGAATACACCGGTTCTCGTAGGATCACCGAAGTTAAGCAACATTGGGTGCGGACAGTAGTTGGATGGGTGACCACCAGGAAACACCGCGTGACGTTGGTTTTTTTTCAAGATTTTTTGTCGTTAATAATTAGGTATTCTTCGAATAAAATTAAGAAATTACCCCTAAAACAATATTAATGAATTAAAAAATTTAGAATTAAAAAAAGAAAAAAAAATATTAAAATGACGACTTTACGACTTTTGTACCAAAAAATATGAAAAAGTAGCTAACCCTACTTTCAATTTCGAATCGACAATAGATTCCACGATAAAACTGTACAAAACTATAGAAAATCACATAGCTTATTTCATAACGATTTCAGTGACTTAAAACAGTGCTTGAACTTTCGAGACATAGACATTTTTTTGGTTCACTTCTTTCTATACTTGTGAACGGAAAAGGCAAAGACATAGTACGCCATACAGCCATGACTTCAGTAACTATTTTCTTCAGTAATTTTATATCCTAATTTACCCTAAACTTTTCGTAACTTAACGTAATCTAACCTAACGCCTTTCGATTCCCGCGTGAGGCCGATTAGGAAGGGTTTAGCGTAAAGACATGATGTGGCCACTATGCTATTATATTTCACTGTTCTTTATGAATTATTTACTGAATGCACTTTTTACTACATAAATCACACGTTTTTATTTAGTAAACGACACTATAAATAATTTAAAGTCCAATGAAAAATGAGCGTGGCACTCATCTTGGCTTTCCCGCCAGACACTCCAGACATACACAATGAATATGAATAATAAAAATGAATAGCAAGAAGAATCATAGACAACCTACAAAAAGACATTTACAATTTTGTTAACCTGTAGAATAAATCTTAGGTATTATTTTCGGAAATCAAAAATTAAATAAATAATAATTTACACAAAATAATGTCTAAAACAAACAAATATAACAGTACCTGAACTTTTGAGACATTTTACAAAAAATAAATTTCTGAACGCACACATGAACAGTATTTGACCATAGTGATTTCATGCTCTGTGGTATTTGACAGGATTAGACAACAAATATTTGACATGAAATAAACAAATCAGCATTTATTGAAATGATTAAGTATTCATTACACATATCGATTTTTCATTGTTTTTATGTAATCTGAAAAATATTCAAAATTATTCTTCGAACAAAGTTGGTTGCAAAATTATACCTAAAATAAATGTTAATTAAAAAATAAATCTTCTGAAGTGCTTCATTTTGCACGAAATCTATACTCCGCTTCAATGTCAATACATATTAGGTTGACCCTAGCGTAATATGTATACAAAGTATTTTTCTTTTTACCAATTTTCTTATTATATATAATTATATATATTTGTTTCAATGGTTTCTTTAACACCTAAGTATAGATGTTGCTCTTGTGGATGGGTAGATACATAAGATACACCTTTTCTTTTTGTGGTGCAAAATCATCAAATGACCTCTGGGTGGAGCGGAAGGGCGTGTCAGACTTTTACTGATTAAAACCCACCCGTGTTCCTTCTTTTGAACGGCCCGCGACTTACATAGCAGTTGTACATCGTTGTTACCTAAGCAACAAGTACCTTGATTATGAAGGGCGCATCGCATCCAGTGTTGCCAACTCTGATTTTGAAAAAGGCGTAGACCTGTTGAGAAAATTACGTAGACTTAGTAAAAATGACTTACTAAAAGTTCGTAGATCTACGTGTTTTTTTTTCAAGGTAAAATGAAGTTTTACTTGCCTGACCTGGAATCGAACCCGCACACTCATACTTGAGAGGGTGGTGTTTTAACCACTGGGTCACCACGACAATTTATACATATTTTTATTAAAATATTCTATGTGTTCGTGAGTAGGCTTAATGTTTCTTTGCAGGTCACTTTTGGACAGAAAAGTAAGTCTGTAGCGTGGCAGTAGTAAGTCTGTTTCTGATGTAATTTTTCTTATCATTGATCGACTGAAATCATTACAGGCACTGACGATCCACTCCTTATCCTTAATCCTCTTTTTATGTATCTAATTAAAATATCTGTGCCAAGAGGAAGCGCTCTTCGTTATCAAAAATAGATTGTCACAAAAAATAGAACCGAAACCGATCTATCGGTTAAATTTTGAAATGTAATACTTCTTTGAATAGAAATAAACACCTATCTATGTTTTGGATAGTTTTTACGCGGCCTCTACAGAACAGAACATATTAAGTAACTACAAATTTGTCTCGTCTGATGGCGCCGTAATGTTTCCGCCAACTGTCACTGTCAATTTCATGTTGTTTTTCTTCTGATAAACTATATTAAATTTCTGAGAAGACATGTTCAAATAATAAATGTTATACCAGTATTTGGTTAAAACCACTGGATAATAATAATAGGAAAAGAGACCGGAAACTCTTCCAATGACAACAACTTCCATTCCTTTAAAGGAAACGCAAAGGTTTAGAGCCCATACAGTCAAGTACAAAGACATTAGCGCCCCCGTAACAGTGAGAAACACAGTGCGACAATATAATTTTTGCATCAGTTTAGTTACTTTGCATACTTTTACAAATTGACTAAAAGTACGTAGATTCTGGGACTGAAAATCGTAGGTTTTCAGGAAACACCTAAAATACGTAGATCTACGTAAAAAGACGTAAAGTTGGCAACGCTGATCGCATCACCAATTTCCTAGCAGTTTCATAAATTGTATGTTAGTGATCTAATGTTTTGACTCAGCTTTCGCCAACGTACATACCATGTTGAATACACCGGTTCTCGTAGGATCACCGAAGTTAAGCAACATTGGGTGCGGACAGTAGTTGGATGGGTGACCACCAGGAAACACTGCGTGACGTTGGTTTTTTTTTTCAAGATTTTTTGTCGTTAATAATTAGGTATTCTTCGAATAAAATTAAGAAATTACCCCTTAAACAATATTAATTAATTAAAATATTTAGGTACCTATTTCAGAAGTTTGCATAAAATCTTTACTCTGGTTCAATGACAGTAAATATTACTTATTTTATAGGCCCACCGTAGCGTAACAGATATATCTATTAATAATTTACTTTGTTTTTTACCAATTTATATATTTTTTTTCTTACGATGGTATCTTTACCATATCCTCTATACCATATAATCTATGCATAGATTTTTCAACTAAAATATTTCGTGTATAACTAGAAAGACACACTTTTTTTGGGGGGTGGAAAATCCGAAGTTAAGCAACATCGGGCGCGGTCAGTACTTGGATGGGTGATCGCCTGGGAACACCGCGTGACGTTGGCTTTTTACAATATTTTTTGGTTTCTTAAAGTTTCTTATTTGCGTAATTAACTATGACATTGTAATTTCCAAGGAATAGATAATTTGTTCTGTGGTAATTTCTAAGTTATTGTATAACTGAAAAAATTTCAAAATTATTCTTCGAACAAAGTTGGTTGCAAAATTATACCTAAAATAAATGTTAATTAAAAAATAAATCTTCTGAAGTGCTTCATTTTGCACGAAATCTATACTCCGCTTCAATGTCAATACATATTAGGTTGACCCTAGCGTAATATGTATACAAAGTATTTTTCTTTTTACCAATTTTCTTATTATATATAATTATATATATATTTGTTTCAATGGTTTCTTTAACACCTAAGTATAGATGTTGCTCTTGTGGATGGGTAGATACATAAGATACACCTTTTCTTTTTGTGGTGCGAAATCATCAAATGACCTCTGGGTGGAGCGGAAGGGCGTGTCAGACTTTTACTGATTAAAACCCACCCGTGTTCCTTCTTTTGAACGGCCCGCGACTTACATAGCAGTTGTACATCGTTGTTACCTAAGCAACAAGTACCTTGATTATGAAGGGCGCATCGCATCACCAATTTCCTAGCAGTTTCATAAATTGTATGTTAGTGATCTAATGTTTTGACTCAGCTTTCGCCAACGTACATACCATGTTGAATACACCGGTTCTCGTAGGATCACCGAAGTTAAGCAACATTGGGTGCGGACAGTAGTTGGATGGGTGACCACCAGAAAACACCGCGTGACGTTGGTTTTTTTTCAAGATTTTTTGTCGTTAATAATTAGGTATTCTTCGAATAAAATTAAGAAATTACCCCTAAAACAATATTAATGAATTAAAAAATTTAGAATTAAAAAAAGAAAAAAAAAAATTAAAATGACGACTTTACGACTTTTGTACCAAAAAATATGAAAAAGTAGCTAACCCTACTTTCAATTTCGAATCGACAATAGATTCCACGATAAAACTGTACAAAACTATAGAAAATCACATAGCTTATTTCATAACGATTTCAGTGACTTAAAACAGTGCTTGAACTTTCGAGACATAGACATTTTTTTGGTTCACTTCTTTCTATACTTGTGAACGGAAAAGGCAAAGACATAGTACGCCATACAGCCATGACTTCAGTAACTATTTTCTTCAGTAATTTTATATCCTAATTTACCCTAAACTTTTCGTAACTTAACGTAATCTAACCTAACGCCTCTCGATTCCCGCGTGAGGCCGATTAGGAAGGGTTTAGCGTAAAGACATGATGTGGCCACTATGCTATTATATTTCACTGTTCTTTATGAATTATTTACTGAATGCACTTTTTACTACATAAATCACACGTTTTTATTTAGTAAACGACACTATAAATAATTTAAAGTCCAATGAAAAATGAGCGTGGCACTCATCTTGGCTTTCCCGCCAGACACTCCAGACATACACAATGAATATGAATAATAAAAATGAATAGCAAGAAGAATCATAGACAACCTACAAAAAGACATTTACAATTTTGTTAACCTGTAGAATAAATCTTAGGTATTATTTTCGGAAATCAAAAATTAAATAAATAATAATTTACACAAAATAATGTCTAAAACAAACAAATATAACAGTACCTGAACTTTTGAGACATTTTACAAAAAATAAATTTCTGAACGCACACATGAACAGTATTTGACCATAGTGATTTCATGCTCTGTGGTATTTGACAGGATTAGACAACAAATATTTGACATGAAATAAACAAATCAGCATTTATTGAAATGATTAAGTATTCATTACACATATCGATTTTTCATTGTTTTTATGTAATCTGAAAAATATTCAAAATTATTCTTCGAACAAAGTTGGTTGCAAAATTATACCTAAAATAAATGTTAATTAAAAAATAAATCTTCTGAAGTGCTTCATTTTGCACGAAATCTATACTCCGCTTCAATGTCAATACATATTAGGTTGACCCTAGCGTAATATGTATACAAAGTATTTTTCTTTTTACCAATTTTCTTATTATATATAATTATATATATTTGTTTCAATGGTTTCTTTAACACCTAAGTATAGATGTTGCTCTTGTGGATGGGTAGATACATAAGATACACCTTTTCTTTTTGTGGTGCAAAATCATCAAATGACCTCTGGGTGGAGCGGAAGGGCGTGTCAGACTTTTACTGATTAAAACCCACCCGTGTTCCTTCTTTTGAACGGCCCGCGACTTACATAGCAGTTGTACATCGTTGTTACCTAAGCAACAAGTACCTTGATTATGAAGGGCGCATCGCATCCAGTGTTGCCAACTCTGATTTTGAAAAAGGCGTAGACCTGTTGAGAAAATTACGTAGACTTAGTAAAAATGACTTACTAAAAGTTCGTAGATCTACGTGTTTTTTTTTCAAGGTAAAATGAAGTTTTACTTGCCTGACCTGGAATCGAACCCGCACACTCATACTTGAGAGGGTGGTGTTTTAACCACTGGGTCACCACGACAATTTATACATATTTTTATTAAAATATTCTATGTGTTCGTGAGTAGGCTTAATGTTTCTTTGCAGGTCACTTTTGGACAGAAAAGTAAGTCTGTAGCGTGGCAGTAGTAAGTCTGTTTCTGATGTAATTTTTCTTATCATTGATCGACTGAAATCATTACAGGCACTGACGATCCACTCCTTATCCTTAATCCTCTTTTTATGTATCTAATTAAAATATCTGTGCCAAGAGGAAGCGCTCTTCGTTATCAAAAATAGATTGTCACAAAAAATAGAACCGAAACCGATCTATCGGTTAAATTTTGAAATGTAATACTTCTTTGAATAGAAATAAACACCTATCTATGTTTTGGATAGTTTTTACGCGGCCTCTACAGAACAGAACATATTAAGTAACTACAAATTTGTCTCGTCTGATGGCGCCGTAATGTTTCCGCCAACTGTCACTGTCAATTTCATGTTGTTTTTCTTCTGATAAACTATATTAAATTTCTGAGAAGACATGTTCAAATAATAAATGTTATACCAGTATTTGGTTAAAACCACTGGATAATAATAATAGGAAAAGAGACCGGAAACTCTTCCAATGACAACAACTTCCATTCCTTTAAAGGAAACGCAAAGGTTTAGAGCCCATACAGTCAAGTACAAAGACATTAGCGCCCCCGTAACAGTGAGAAACACAGTGCGACAATATAATTTTTGCATCAGTTTAGTTACTTTGCATACTTTTACAAATTGACTAAAAGTACGTAGATTCTGGGACTGAAAATCGTAGGTTTTCAGGAAACACCTAAAATACGTAGATCTACGTAAAAAGACGTATAGTTGGCAACGCTGATCGCATCACCAATTTCCTAGCAGTTTCATAAATTGTATGTTAGTGATCTAATGTTTTGACTCAGCTTTCGCCAACGTACATACCATGTTGAATACACCGGTTCTCGTAGGATCACCGAAGTTAAGCAACATTGGGTGCGGACAGTAGTTGGATGGGTGACCACCAGGAAACACTGCGTGACGTTGGTTTTTTTTTTCAAGATTTTTTGTCGTTAATAATTAGGTATTCTTCGAATAAAATTAAGAAATTACCCCTTAAACAATATTAATTAATTAAAATATTTAGGTACCTATTTCAGAAGTTTGCATAAAATCTTTACTCTGGTTCAATGACAGTAAATATTACTTATTTTATAGGCCCACCGTAGCGTAACAGATATTCATCATCAACCTTTTTATCGTCCCACTGCTGGGCACAGGTCTCCTCTCATACAGAGAAGGATTGAGCGTAATCACCACGCTTGCTCAATGCGGGTTGGCGATTTCAGACTTATAAAGTCCAGGTTTCCTCAAGATGTTTTTCCTTCACCTTCAGTCATTGGTGTCCAAGATATACTTAGAAAGATATATCTATTAATAATTTACTTTGTTTTTTACCAATTTATATATTTTTTTTTCTTACGATGGTATCTTTACCATATCCTCTATACCATATAATCTATGCATAGATTTTTCAACTAAAATATTTCGTGTATAACTAGAAAGACACACTTTTTTTGGGGGGTGGAAAATCCGAAGTTAAGCAACATCGGGCGCGGTCAGTACTTGGATGGGTGATCGCCTGGGAACACCGCGTGACGTTGGCTTTTTACAATATTTTTTGGTTTCTTAAAGTTTCTTATTTGCGTAATTAACTATGACATTGTAATTTCCAAGGAATAGATAATTTGTTCTGTGGTAATATCTATGTTATTGTATAACTGAAAAATATTCAAAATTATTCTTCGAACAAAGTTGGTTGCAAAATTATACCTAAAATAAATGTTAATTAAAAAATAAATCTTCTGAAGTGCTTCATTTTGCACGAAATCTATACTCCGCTTCAATGTCAATACATATTAGGTTGACCCTAGCGTAATATGTATACAAAGTATTTTTCTTTTTACCAATTTTCTTATTATATATAATTATATATATATTTGTTTCAATGGTTTCTTTAACACCTAAGTATAGATGTTGCTCTTGTGGATGGGTAGATACATAAGATACACCTTTTCTTTTTGTGGTGCAAAATCATCAAATGACCTCTGGGTGGAGCGGAAGGGCGTGTCAGACTTTTACTGATTAAAACCCACCCGTGTTCCTTCTTTTGAACGGCCCGCGACTTACATAGCAGTTGTACATCGTTGTTACCTAAGCAACAAGTACCTTGATTATGAAGGGCGCATCGCATCACCAATTTCCTAGCAGTTTCATAAATTGTATGTTAGTGATCTAATGTTTTGACTCACCTTTCGCCAACGTACATACCATGTTGAATACACCGGTTCTCGTAGGATCACCGAAGTTAAGCAACATTGGGTGCGGACAGTAGTTGGATGGGTGACCACCAGGAAACACTGCGTGACGTTGGTTTTTTTTTTCAAGATTTTTTGTCGTTAATAATTAGGTATTCTTCGAATAAAATTAAGAAATTACCCCTAAAACAATATTAATTAATTAAAAAATTTAGGTACCTATTTCAGAGATTTGCATAAAATCTTTACTCTGGTTCAATGACAGTAAATATTACTTATTTTATAGGCCCACCGTAGCGTAACAGATATATCTATTAATAATTTACTTTGTTTTTTACCAATTTATATATTTTTTTTCTTACGATGGTATCTTTACCATATCCTCTATAGTTCTATACCATATAATCTATGCATAGATTTTTCAACTAAAATATTTCGTGTATAACTAGAAAGACACACTTTTTTTGGGGGGTGGAAAATCCGAAGTTAAGCAACATCGGGCGCGGTCAGTGCTTGGATGGGTGACCGCCTGGGAACACCGCGTGACGTTGGCTTTTTACAATATTTTTTGGTTTCTTAAAGTTTCTTATTTGCGTAATTAACTATGACATTGTAATTTCCAAGGAATAGATAATTTGTTCTATGGTAATTTTTTTTATGGTAAATTCAAAATTATTCTTCGAACAAAGTTGGTTGCAAAATTATACCTAAAATAAATGTTAATTAAAAAATAAATCTTCTGAAGTGCTTCATTTTGCACGAAATCTATACTCCGCTTCAATGTCAATACATATTAGGTTGACCCTAGCGTAATATGTATACAAAGTATTTTTCTTTTTACCAATTTTCTTATTATATATAATTATATATATATTTGTTTCAATGGTTTCTTTAACACCTAAGTATAGATGTTGCTCTTGTGGATGGGTAGATACATAAGATACACCTTTTCTTTTTGTGGTGCGAAATCATCAAATGACCTCTGGGTGGAGCGGAAGGGCGTGTCAGACTTTTACTGATTAAAACCCACCCGTGTTCCTTCTTTTGAACGGCCCGCGACTTACATAGCAGTTGTACATCGTTGTTACCTAAGCAACAAGTACCTTGATTATGAAGGGCGCATCGCATCACCAATTTCCTAGCAGTTTCATAAATTGTATGTTAGTGATCTAATGTTTTGACTCAGCTTTCGCCAACGTACATACCATGTTGAATACACCGGTTCTCGTAGGATCACCGAAGTTAAGCAACATTGGGTGCGGACAGTAGTTGGATGGGTGACCACCAGGAAACACCGCGTGACGTTGGTTTTTTTTCAAGATTTTTTGTCGTTAATAATTAGGTATTCTTCGAATAAAATTAAGAAATTACCCCTAAAACAATATTAATGAATTAAAAAATTTAGAATTAAAAAAAGAAAAAAAATATATTAAAATGACGACTTTACGACTTTTGTACCAAAAAATATGAAAAAGTAGCTAACCCTACTTTCAATTTCGAATCGACAATAGATTCCACGATAAAACTGTACAAAACTATAGAAAATCACATAGCTTATTTCATAACGATTTCAGTGACTTAAAACAGTGCTTGAACTTTCGAGACATAGACATTTTTTTTGGTTCACTTCTTTCTATACTTGTGAACGGAAAAGGCAAAGACATAGTACGCCATACAGCCATGACTTCAGTAACTATTTTCTTCAGTAATTTTATATCCTAATTTACCCTAAACTTTTCGTAACTTAACGTAATCTAACCTAACGCCTTTCGATTCCCGCGTGAGGCCGATTAGGAAGGGTTTAGCGTAAAGACATGATGTGGCCACTATGCTATTATATTTCACTGTTCTTTATGAATTATTTACTGAATGCACTTTTTACTACATAAATCACACGTTTTTATTTAGTAAACGACACTATAAATAATTTAAAGTCCAATGAAAAATGAGCGTGGCACTCATCTTGGCTTTCCCGCCAGACACTCCAGACATACACAATGAATATGAATAATAAAAATGAATAGCAAGAAGAATCATAGACAACCTACAAAAAGACATTTACAATTTTGTTAACCTGTAGAATAAATCTTAGGTATTATTTTCGGAAATCAAAAATTAAATAAATAATAATTTACACAAATTAATGTCTAAAACAAACAAATATAACAGTACCTGAACTTTTGAGACATTTTACAAAAAATAAATTTCTGAACGCACACATGAACAGTATTTGACCATAGTGATTTCATGCTCTGTGGTATTTGACAGGATTAGACAACAAATATTTGACATGAAATAAACAAATCAGCATTTATTGAAATGATTAAGTATTCATTACACATATCGATTTTTCATTGTTTTTATGTAATCTGAAAAATATTCAAAATTATTCTTCGAACAAAGTTGGTTGCAAAATTATACCTAAAATAAATGTTAATTAAAAAATAAATCTTCTGAAGTGCTTCATTTTGCACGAAATCTATACTCCGCTTCAATGTCAATACATATTAGGTTGACCCTAGCGTAATATGTATACAAAGTATTTTTCTTTTTACCAATTTTCTTATTATATATAAATATATATATATATATATATATATATTTGTTTCAATGGTTTCTTTAACACCTAAGTATAGATGTTGCTCTTGTGGATGGGTAGATACATAAGATACACCTTTTCTTTTTGTGGTGCGAAATCATCAAATGACCTCTGGGTGGAGCGGAAGGGCGTGTCAGACTTTTACTGATTAAAACCCACCCGTGTTCCTTCTTTTGAACGGCCCGCGACTTACATAGCAGTTGTATATCGTTGTTACCTAAGCAACAAGTACCTTGATTATGAAGGGCGCATCGCATCACCAATTTCCTAGCAGTTTCATAAATTGTATGTTAGTGATCTAATGTTTTAACTCAGCTTTCGCCAACGTACATACCATGTTGCATACACCGGTTCTCGTAGGATCACCGAAGTTAAGCAACATTGGGTGCGGACAGTAGTTGGATGGGTGACCACCAGGAAACACTGCGTGACGTTGGTTTTTTTTTTCAAGATTTTTTGTCGTTAATAATTAGGTATTCTTCGAATAAAATTAAGAAATTACCCCTTAAACAATATTAATTAATTAAAATATTTAGGTACCTATTTCAGAAGTTTGCATAAAATCTTTACTCTGGTTCAATGACAGTAAATATTACTTATTTTATAGGCCCACCGTAGCGTAACAGATATATCTATTAATAATTTACTTTGTTTTTTACCAATTTATATATTTTTTTTCTTACGATGGTATCTTTACCATATCCTCTATACCAACGGTCAGCAACAGGCGGACCGCGGTCCGTTTGCGGACCGCGAAAGGTAGAACCTCGGACCGCCGAATATTGTAATGTAGGTATTGTAGGTATGTCAAGTATAAACAAATACGTAATATTTTTGAACCAATCTTTTATTTCTGCGTAATTTGCCACAAGATTCCAAGACTTTGCAGAGATGGGCAAGCTATCTCTGTTTCTTCACCCTTTGAAGGTGATGCAGCAGCCGAATGGACAGATGTGGCTGCCAAGTTATTTAATCTGCCAAAGCCATCACTTAAAATGGAAATAATCGATCTGCATGAAGATGTGTCTTTGCAAATTTATAAAAAGGTGTCAACTGAAGAATTTTGGGTCAAACATGTCCCAGAAAAATATCAAAATTGCAAAAAACTTGCTATCAATTTGCCCACTATGTTTGGCTCGACATACATATGCGAAACATCTTTTTCAAAAATGGATTTTTTGAAAAACAAATATCGTTCGAGATTAACAGACGCTCACTTAGAAGACACTCTTTGAATTAGCTGTTCTTCACGAGAACCAAACTTTAAAAACCTGGCTCAAGACCGCCGATGCAATTTTTCACACTAATTTTAGGTAATAAATAGCTGTACTTACTTATTATCAGTTGTTTTTTTTTTCTGGACCTTTTAAAAATTTTCGAGCAATATCCGGACCCTACTTAAAACTACTTGCCGACCCCTGCTCTATACCATATAATCTATGCATAGATTTTTCAACTAAAATATTTCGTGTATAACTAGAAAGACACACTTTTTTAGGGGGTGGAAAATCCGAAGTTAAGCAACATCGGGCGCGGTCAGTACTTGGATGGGTGATCGCCTGGGAACACCGCGTGACGTTGGCTTTTTACAATATTTTTTGGTTTCTTAAAGTTTCTTATTTGCGTAATTAACTATGACATTGTAATTTCCAAGGAATAGATAATTTGTTCTGTGGTAATATCTATGTTATTGTATAACTGAAAAATATTCAAAATTATTCTTCGAACAAAGTTGGTTGCAAAATTATACCTAAAATAAATGTTAATTAAAAAATAAATCTTCTGAAGTGCTTCATTTTGCACGAAATCTATACTCCGCTTCAATGTCAATACATATTAGGTTGACCCTAGCGTAATATGTATACAAAGTATTTTTCTTTTTACCAATTTTCTTATTATATATAATTATATATATATTTGTTTCAATGGTTTCTTTAACACCTAAGTATAGATGTTGCTCTTGTGGATGGGTAGATACATAAGATACACCTTTTCTTTTTGTGGTGCAAAATCATCAAATGACCTCTGGGTGGAGCGGAAGGGCGTGTCAGACTTTTACTGATTAAAACCCACCCGTGTTCCTTCTTTTGAACGGCCCGCGACTTACATAGCAGTTGTACATCGTTGTTACCTAAGCAACAAGTACCTTGATTATGAAGGGCGCATCGCATCACCAATTTCCTAGCAGTTTCATAAATTGTATGTTAGTGATCTAATGTTTTGACTCAGCTTTCGCCAACGTACATACCATGTTGAATACACCGGTTCTCGTAGGATCACCGAAGTTAAGCAACATTGGGTGCGGACAGTAGTTGGATGGGTGACCACCAGGAAACACCGCGTGACGTTGGTTTTTTTTCAAGATTTTTTGTCGTTAATAATTAGGTATTCTTCGAATAAAATTAAGAAATTACCCCTAAAACAATATTAATGAATTAAAAAATTTAGAATTAAAAAAAGAAAAAAAAAATATTAAAATGACGACTTTACGACTTTTGTACCAAAAAATATGAAAAAGTAGCTAACCCTACTTTCAATTTCGAATCGACAATAGATTCCACGATAAAACTGTACAAAACTATAGAAAATCACATAGCTTATTTCATAACGATTTCAGTGACTTAAAACAGTGCTTGAACTTTCGAGACATAGACATTTTTTTTGGTTCACTTCTTTCTATACTTGTGAACGGAAAAGGCAAAGACATAGTACGCCATACAGCCATGACTTCAGTAACTATTTTCTTCAGTAATTTTATATCCTAATTTACCCTAAACTTTTCGTAACTTAACGTAATCTAACCTAACGCCTTTCGATTCCCGCGTGAGGCCGATTAGGAAGGGTTTAGCGTAAAGACATGATGTGGCCACTATGCTATTATATTTCACTGTTCTTTATGAATTATTTACTGAATGCACTTTTTACTACATAAATCACACGTTTTTATTTAGTAAACGACACTATAAATAATTTAAAGTCCAATGAAAAATGAGCGTGGCACTCATCTTGGCTTTCCCGCCAGACACTCCAGACATACACAATGAATATGAATAATAAAAATGAATAGCAAGAAGAATCATAGACAACCTACAAAAAGACATTTACAATTTTGTTAACCTGTAGAATAAATCTTAGGTATTATTTTCGGAAATCAAAAATTAAATAAATAATAATTTACACAAATTAATGTCTAAAACAAACAAATATAACAGTACCTGAACTTTTGAGACATTTTACAAAAAATAAATTTCTGAACGCACACATGAACAGTATTTGACCATAGTGATTTCATGCTCTGTGGTATTTGACAGGATTAGACAACAAATATTTGACATGAAATAAACAAATCAGCATTTATTGAAATGATTAAGTATTCATTACACATATCGATTTTTCATTGTTTTTATGTAATCTGAAAAATATTCAAAATTATTCTTCGAACAAAGTTGGTTGCAAAATTATACCTAAAATAAATGTTAATTAAAAAATAAATCTTCTGAAGTGCTTCATTTTGCACGAAATCTATACTCCGCTTCAATGTCAATACATATTAGGTTGACCCTAGCGTAATATGTATACAAAGTATTTTTCTTTTTACCAATTTTCTTATTATATATAAATATATATATATATATATATATATTTGTTTCAATGGTTTCTTTAACACCTAAGTATAGATGTTGCTCTTGTGGATGGGTAGATACATAAGATACACCTTTTCTTTTTGTGGTGCGAAATCATCAAATGACCTCTGGGTGGAGCGGAAGGGCGTGTCAGACTTTTACTGATTAAAACCCACCCGTGTTCCTTCTTTTGAACGGCCCGCGACTTACATAGCAGTTGTATATCGTTGTTACCTAAGCAACAAGTACCTTGATTATGAAGGGCGCATCGCATCACCAATTTCCTAGCAGTTTCATAAATTGTATGTTAGTGATCTAATGTTTTAACTCAGCTTTCGCCAACGTACATACCATGTTGCATACACCGGTTCTCGTAGGATCACCGAAGTTAAGCAACATTGGGTGCGGACAGTAGTTGGATGGGTGACCACCAGGAAACACTGCGTGACGTTGGTTTTTTTTTTCAAGATTTTTTGTCGTTAATAATTAGGTATTCTTCGAATAAAATTAAGAAATTACCCCTTAAACAATATTAATTAATTAAAATATTTAGGTACCTATTTCAGAAGTTTGCATAAAATCTTTACTCTGGTTCAATGACAGTAAATATTACTTATTTTATAGGCCCACCGTAGCGTAACAGATATATCTATTAATAATTTACTTTGTTTTTTACCAATTTATATATTTTTTTTCTTACGATGGTATCTTTACCATATCCTCTATACCATATAATCTATGCATAGATTTTTCAACTAAAATATTTCGTGTATAACTAGAAAGACACACTTTTTTTGGGGGTGGAAAATCCGAAGTTAAGCAACATCGGGCGCGGTCAGTACTTGGATGGGTGATCGCCTGGGAACACCGCGTGACGTTGGCTTTTTACAATATTTTTTGGTTTCTTAAAGTTTCTTATTTGCGTAATTAACTATGACATTGTAATTTCCAAGGAATAGATAATTTGTTCTGTGGTAATATCTATGTTATTGTATAACTGAAAAATATTCAAAATTATTCTTCGAACAAAGTTGGTTGCAAAATTATACCTAAAATAAATGTTAATTAAAAAATAAATCTTCTGAAGTGCTTCATTTTGCACGAAATCTATACTCCGCTTCAATGTCAATACATATTAGGTTGACCCTAGCGTAATATGTATACAAAGTATTTTTCTTTTTACCAATTTTCTTATTATATATAATTATATATATATTTGTTTCAATGGTTTCTTTAACACCTAAGTATAGATGTTGCTCTTGTGGATGGGTAGATACATAAGATACACCTTTTCTTTTTGTGGTGCAAAATCATCAAATGACCTCTGGGTGGAGCGGAAGGGCGTGTCAGACTTTTACTGATTAAAACCCACCCGTGTTCCTTCTTTTGAACGGCCCGCGACTTACATAGCAGTTGTACATCGTTGTTACCTAAGCAACAAGTACCTTGATTATGAAGGGCGCATCGCATCACCAATTTCCTAGCAGTTTCATAAATTGTATGTTAGTGATCTAATGTTTTGACTCAGCTTTCGCCAACGTACATACCATGTTGAATACACCGGTTCTCGTAGGATCACCGAAGTTAAGCAACATTGGGTGCGGACAGTAGTTGGATGGGTGACCACCAGGAAACACCGCGTGACGTTGGTTTTTTTTCAAGATTTTTTGTCGTTAATAATTAGGTATTCTTCGAATAAAATTAAGAAATTACCCCTAAAACAATATTAATGAATTAAAAAATTTAGAATTAAAAAAAGAAAAAAAAAAATATTAAAATGACGACTTTACGACTTTTGTACCAAAAAATATGAAAAAGTAGCTAACCCTACTTTCAATTTCGAATCGACAATAGATTCCACGATAAAACTGTACAAAACTATAGAAAATCACATAGCTTATTTCATAACGATTTCAGTGACTTAAAACAGTGCTTGAACTTTCGAGACATAGACATTTTTTTTGGTACACTTCTTTCTATACTTGTGAACGGAAAAGGCAAAGACATAGTACGCCATACAGCCATGACTTCAGTAACTATTTTCTTCAGTAATTTTATATCCTAATTTACCCTAAACTTTTCGTAACTTAACGTAATCTAACCTAACGCCTTTCGATTCCCGCGTGAGGCCGATTAGGAAGGGTTTAGCGTAAAGACATGATGTGGCCACTATGCTATTATATTTCACTGTTCTTTATGAATTATTTACTGAATGCACTTTTTACTACATAAATCACACGTTTTTATTTAGTAAACGACACTATAAATAATTTAAAGTCCAATGAAAAATGAGCGTGGCACTCATCTTGGCTTTCCCGCCAGACACTCCAGACATACACAATGAATATGAATAATAAAAATGAATAGCAAGAAGAATCATAGACAACCTACAAAAAGACATTTACAATTTTGTTAACCTGTAGAATAAATCTTAGGTATTATTTTCGGAAATCAAAAATTAAATAAATAATAATTTACACAAATTAATGTCTAAAACAAACAAATATAACAGTACCTGAACTTTTGAGACATTTTACAAAAAATAAATTTCTGAACGCACACATGAACAGTATTTGACCATAGTGATTTCATGCTCTGTGGTATTTGACAGGATTAGACAACAAATATTTGACATGAAATAAACAAATCAGCATTTATTGAAATGATTAAGTATTCATTACACATATCGATTTTTCATTGTTTTTATGTAATCTGAAAAATATTCAAAATTATTCTTCGAACAAAGTTGGTTGCAAAATTATACCTAAAATAAATGTTAATTAAAAAATAAATCTTCTGAAGTGCTTCATTTTGCACGAAATCTATACTCCGCTTCAATGTCAATACATATTAGGTTGACCCTAGCGTAATATGTATACAAAGTATTTTTCTTTTTACCAATTTTCTTATTATATATAAATATATATATATATATATATATTTGTTTCAATGGTTTCTTTAACACCTAAGTATAGATGTTGCTCTTGTGGATGGGTAGATACATAAGATACACCTTTTCTTTTTGTGGTGCGAAATCATCAAATGACCTCTGGGTGGAGCGGAAGGGCGTGTCAGACTTTTACTGATTAAAACCCACCCGTGTTCCTTCTTTTGAACGGCCCGCGACTTACATAGCAGTTGTATATCGTTGTTACCTAAGCAACAAGTACCTTGATTATGAAGGGCGCATCGCATCACCAATTTCCTAGCAGTTTCATAAATTGTATGTTAGTGATCTAATGTTTTAACTCAGCTTTCGCCAACGTACATACCATGTTGCATACACCGGTTCTCGTAGGATCACCGAAGTTAAGCAACATTGGGTGCGGACAGTAGTTGGATGGGTGACCACCAGGAAACACTGCGTGACGTTGGTTTTTTTTTCAAGATTTTTTGTCGTTAATAATTAGGTATTCTTCGAATAAAATTAAGAAATTACCCCTAAAACAATATTAATTAATAAAAAAATTTAGGTACCTATTTCAGAAGTTTGCATAAAATCTTTACTCTGGTTCAATGACAGTAAATATTACTTATTTTATAGGCCCACCGTAGCGTAACAGATATATCTATTAATAATTTACTTTGTTTTTTACCAATTTATATATTTTTTTTCTTACGATGGTATCTTTACCATATCCTCTATACCATATAATCTATGCATAGATTTTTCAACTAAAATATTTCGTGTATAACTAGAAAGACACACTTTTTTTGGGGGGTGCAAAATCCGAAGTTAAGCAACATCGGGCGCGGTCAGTACTTGGATGGGTGACCGTCTGGGAACACCGCGTGACGTTGGCTTTTTACAATATTTTTTGGTTTCTTAAAGTTTCTTATTTGCGTAATTAACTATGACATTGTAATTTCCAAGGAATAGATAATTTGTTCTGTGGTAATTTCTAAGTTATTGTATAACTGAAAAAATTTCAAAATTATTCTTCGAACAAAGTTGGTTGCAAAATTATACCTAAAATAAATGTTAATTAAAAAATAAATCTTCTGAAGTGCTTCATTTTGCACGAAATCTATACTCCGCTTCAATGTCAATACATATTAGGTTGACCCTAGCGTAATATGTATACAAAGTATTTTTCTTTTTACCAATTTTCTTATTATATATAATTATATATATATTTGTTTCAATGGTTTCTTTAACACCTAAGTATAGATGTTGCTCTTGTGGATGGGTAGATACATAAGATACACCTTTTCTTTTTGTGGTGCGAAATCATCAAATGACCTCTGGGTGGAGCGGAAGGGCGTGTCAGACTTTTACTGATTAAAACCCACCCGTGTTCCTTCTTTTGAACGGCCCGCGACTTACATAGCAGTTGTACATCGTTGTTACCTAAGCAACAAGTACCTTGATTATGAAGGGCGCATCGCATCACCAATTTCCTAGCAGTTTCATAAATTGTATGTTAGTGATCTAATGTTTTGACGTGTGCGTTCGCGCAGCGGAATGTTGTTGAATTTAAAGATTTTAGATATGCAGATATTTAGTGTATGACGTCGTATAATTGTGTATGGTAAAAAAAAATTTGTGCACGCAGCCATTGTGGAGAAATTCGCAAAATACTGATTCCGCTGGGCGAACGTTGTCCTGGCGGAACTTTTTTTAATCCTTTGACTTTAGAAAAAAGAGATGTGTCCAAAAATTAGTGTGTATTTGTGTGTAATTGTGTATGTATGAATAAAATTTGTGCATGCATAAACTTCGGAGATATTCAAGTTTCCGCTGCGCGAACGTTTGGCCAATAGCTAGTTTTCATATAAAGCGCTTACATAGAGAGCTGTAGATTTTTACATACTTTGTTTTGAATTTGTGTGTATCTGTCTAAAAAATAGATTTAGAAAAAATCGTAAGGCTTAAAAGATAAAAATATAAACGTAAAATACGCTTAGTTCTTAAAGTATGCACTTTGGGGTCTAGATTTTCACGTTTATACAAACCTTGTAAGTGTCTGCAAAATATTGCCAAGTATCAATGATGTCCCTTTAGTAATTAAAGAGTTATAGGACAATTTACCATGACATAATCACTGTTTACAAAGCAGTCAAATATCACGACATTCTAAAGGAATTGCATGGTAAAATGTATGCCAATAATTAGTGTATTCATTCAACTATTCACATGCAAAATTTCATGTCATTAAATTCAGTAATTAATGAAATACAATTATAAAACTGACGAAGCATCGAAAACCTACATAACCCGACCAAGTTCGGATAGCTATAAAAAAGCGGCCGTGCAATATATTTAGGTAACATCCCAAAATTTACAGTATAATACCGGTGTTGTATTGGTATAGATGATAACAAAATTGTTTCGATATAATATAAAGGTCATTTATTTTTGTACACCTATTTTTTAAATGTATTTGACTATGACAAAGTAGGTACTATTTACGTAGTTATTTTATTTAAGTATGCGCTTGAGATTTGAGATATAATCTAGATATATTAATTTAGGCAAATAAAATTGATACAGCTAATTTCTATTGAAGATTTCACGCATCAGGATTCTTACTATAGACCCCCAGGGATATTAAATAATTACCACAAGTAAGTACTACTGTTTAGGTAAATATTTATCATATTGTAGCTTATAACACTTTTTAACCAATGCACTAGACGAGCGTTCCCCTTTGCAAATTTAGTGGATCAAACAATCTAATAACTTAAAAAAAACTACTTCTTCAATCGATTTTTTAATTGATGGTCTATACTGTTGTACTGGTTGTGACTTATTTAAGTGAGCGTGTTCCCCCGCACCCCACCAAAATAAGAATTATTTTGATTGAAGCGGTACGCTTAAGGCTAGTCTTTTGGTTAAATAGTCTAAGGTCCGTATTATCCGTCCGAACGTTACTCAAAACTCAAGCTTTATTTACTAGTTTTAAGTAATACTTGAGCATTACTTAAAACTAGTTTTAACCTATCAGAAGGCTTCAAACGAGACTTAAGTAAAGCTGGAGTTTTGAGTGACGTTCTGTAATACGGACCTTACTATTGTAGTTATGAATTGATCAAAAATATTCTAGTGTGAAACAATAGACAACGCGCTGCGCGCAACGAGCGTTAGGCGGCTTCCCGCTTGAAACAGTACTTCCCTCCTTAAAGAAAAGAGAGGGCAATATGTTTTCATTAGCCGCGGCCCGCGCGTATTCATTTGCTGTTGTATTTGAACCTGATTAATATACCTAGATTATATCTCAAGTCTCAAGCGCATACTTAAATAAAATAACTACGTAAATAGTACCTACTTTGTCATAGTCAAATACATTTAAAAAAATAGTTGTACAAAAATAAATGACCTTTATATTATATCGAAACAATTTTGTTATCATCTATACCAATACAATACCGGTATTATACTGTAAATTTTGGGATGTTACCTAAATATATTGCACGGCCGCTTTTTTATAGCTATCCGAACTTGGTCGGGTTATGTAGGTTTTCGATGCTTCGTCAGTTTTATAATTGTATTTCATTAAATACTGAATTTAATGACATGAAATTTTGCATGTGAATAGTTGAATGAATACACTAATTATTGGCATACATTTTACCATGCAATTCCTTTAGAATGTCGTGATATTTGACTGCTTTCTAAACAGTGATTATGTCATGGTAAATTGTCCTATAACTCTTTAATTACTAAAGGAACATCATTGATACTTGGCAATATATTGCAGACACTTACAAGGTTTGTATAAACGTGAAAATCTAGACCCCAAAGTGCATACTTTAAGAACTAAGACCAAATAAGCGTATTTTACGTTTATATTTTTATCTTTCAAGTCTTACGATTTTTTCTAAATCTGTTTTTTAAACAAATATACACAAATTCAAAACAAAGTATGTAAAAATCTACAGATCTCTATGTAAGCGCTTTATATGAAAACTAGCTAATGGCCAAACGTTCGCGCAGCGGAAACTTGAATATCTCCGAAGTTTATGCATGCATAAATTTTATTCATACATACACAATTACACACAAATACACACTAATTTTTGGACACATCTCTTTTTTCTAAAGTCAAAGGATTAAAAAAAGTTCCGCCAGGACAACGTTCGCCCAGCGGAATCAGTATTTTGCGAATTTCTCCACAATGGCTGCGTGCACAAATTTTTTTTTACCATACACAATTATACGACGTCATACACTAAATATCTGCATATCTAAAATCTTTAAATTCAACAACATTCCGCTGCGCGAACGCACACTGTTTTGACTCAGCTTTCGCCAACGTACATACCATGTTGAATACACCGGTTCTCGTAGGATCACCGAAGTTAAGCAACATTGGGTGCGGACAGTAGTTGGATGGGTGACCACCAGGAAACACCGCGTGACGTTGGTTTTTTTTCAAGATTTTTTGTCGTTAATAATTAGGTATTCTTCGAATAAAATTAAGAAATTACCCCTAAAACAATATTAATGAATTAAAAAATTTAGAATTAAAAAAAGAAAAAAAAATATTAAAATGACGACTTTACGACTTTTGTACCAAAAAATATGAAAAAGTAGCTAACCCTACTTTCAATTTCGAATCGACAATAGATTCCACGATAAAACTGTACAAAACTATAGAAAATCACATAGCTTATTTCATAACGATTTCAGTGACTTAAAACAGTGCTTGAACTTTCGAGACATAGACATTTTTTTTGGTTCACTTCTTTCTATACTTGTGAACGGAAAAGGCAAAGACATAGTACGCCATACAGCCATGACTTCAGTAACTATTTTCTTCAGTAATTTTATATCCTAATTTACCCTAAACTTTTCGTAACTTAACGTAATCTAACCTAACGCCTTTCGATTCCCGCGTGAGGCCGATTAGGAAGGGTTTAGCGTAAAGACATGATGTGGCCACTATGCTATTATATTTCACTGTTCTTTATGAATTATTTACTGAATGCACTTTTTACTACATAAATCACACGTTTTTATTTAGTAAACGACACTATAAATAATTTAAAGTCCAATGAAAAATGAGCGTGGCACTCATCTTGGCTTTCCCGCCAGACACTCCAGACATACACAATGAATATGAATAATAAAAATGAATAGCAAGAAGAATCATAGACAACCTACAAAAAGACATTTACAATTTTGTTAACCTGTAGAATAAATCTTAGGTATTATTTTCGGAAATCAAAAATTAAATAAATAATAATTTACACAAATTAATGTCTAAAACAAACAAATATAACAGTACCTGAACTTTTGAGACATTTTACAAAAAATAAATTTCTGAACGCACACATGAACAGTATTTGACCATAGTGATTTCATGCTCTGTGGTATTTGACAGGATTAGACAACAAATATTTGACATGAAATAAACAAATCAGCATTTATTGAAATGATTAAGTATTCATTACACATATCGATTTTTCATTGTTTTTATGTAATCTGAAAAATATTCAAAATTATTCTTCGAACATAGTTGGTTGCAAAATTATACCTAAAATAAATGTTAATTAAAAAATAAATCTTCTGAAGTGCTTCATTTTGCACGAAATCTATACTCCGCTTCAATGTCAATACATATTAGGTTGACCCTAGCGTAATATGTATACAAAGTATTTTTCTTTTTACCAATTTTCTTATTATATATAAATATATATATATATGTATATATATTATATATATATATATACATATATATATAATAAGAAAATTGGTATAAAGAAAAATACTTTATATACATATTACGCTAGGGTCAACCTAATATGTACTGACATTGAAGCGGAGTATAGATTTCGTGCAAAATGAAGCACTTCAGAAGATTTATTTTTTAATTAACATTTATTTTAGGTATAATTTTGCAACCAACTTTGTTCGAAGAATAATTTTGAATATTTTTCAGTTATACAATAACTTAGAAATTACCACAGAACAAATTATCTATTCCTTGGAAATTACAATGTCATAGTTAATTACGCAAATAAGAAACTTTAAGAAACCAAAAAATATTGTAAAAAGCCAACGTCACGCGGTGTTCCCAGACGGTCACCCATCCAAGTACTGACCGCGCCCGATGTTGCTTAACTTCGGATTTTGCACCCCCCAAAAAAAGTGTGTCTTTCTAGTTATACACGAAATATTTTAGTTGAAAAATCTATGCATAGATTATATGGTATAGAGGATATGGTAAAGATACCATCGTAAGAAAAAAAATATATAAATTGGTAAAAAACAAAGTAAATTATTAATAGATATATCTGTTACGCTACGGTGGGCCTATAAAATAAGTAATATTTACTGTCATTGAACCAGAGTAAAGATTTTATGCAAACTTCTGAAATAGGTACCTAAATTTTTTAATTAATTAATATTGTTTTAGGGGTAATTTCTTAATTTTATTCGAAGAATACCTAATTATTAACGACAAAAAATCTTGAAAAAAAAACCAACGTCACGCAGTGTTTCCTGGTGGTCACCCATCCAACTACTGTCCGCACCCAATGTTGCTTAACTTCGGTGATCCTACGAGAACCGGTGTATTCAACATGGTATGTACGTTGGCGAAAGCTGAGTCAAAACATTAGATCACTAACATACAATTTATGAAACTGCTAGGAAATTGGTGATGCGATGCGCCCTTCATAATCAAGGTACTTGTTGCTTAGGTAACAACGATGTACAACTGCTATGTAAGTCGCGGGCCGTTCAAAAGAAGGAACACGGGTGGGTTTTAATCAGTAAAAGTCTGACACGCCCTTCCGCTCCACCCAGAGGTCATTTGATGATTTCGCACCACAAAAAGAAAAGGTGTATCTTATGTATCTACCCATCCACAAGAGCAACATCTATACTTAGGTGTTAAAGAAACCATTGAAACAAATATATATATGTCGGGGACAGCGTCGGCAGAGCGGTAGGGTCGACAGCATCTTGATGTGGTGGTACAGGTTCCGTTTCGTAGGTGAGTTTTGAATTAAAGCACGACGTGTAGATATACCCTCCAATCTTCATAATTACAATTTGAATAGGCAAACCGACAGTTTCGGTTCGGAGATGTGCCTTGGTCCGCGTCTCGATGCAAAGTGCCCGTTCGACGAACCCCACTTTCCAAAGCGACTCTGTCCATGTGACGTCATCACAAAATAACGTCACAAGCGTTCGCCCCTCTACTACGTAAATCAAATCAGCAACTTCTATTAAAATTAATCGACGATCTCCGACACGGCCAGCCTGACGAGTTGCACGTCCTCGTGCATCTTCATCATCATCATCCCAGCGCCAATCCCAGTCGCATCCGAAGCTCCCTCAGCCTCGGAGTCCGGGATCCAGTCCACCAGGCCAACCGCCGATTCCAGCCAAACCTCGACACTTCCGGTTGCACGTCTTAGTGCACGTCTGTAACAAATTAAAAAAAAAACACACAGAACACATACTTTGAAGCATTTTTGAGAACTCGGCCAACCTGACCGTCACACGTCACGTTTAATTACAATGACTATTAGAAAACCAAACTTAATTATTTTAACAACTTAAACACAAAAGCTTCCTTCAAGCCTCATAATTATCAAATTTCAAAAAGAAAACACAAAAGGTTCCTCCAAGCCTCATAATTATCAAATCAAAATCATAATCTTCAATAAGAAAACACACCATGGTTCGCTACCACAGTAGCTAGTGACAACTCCTAGTTGACACCCATATCGTCATCACCTCTTGTGATACGACCAACTCTTAGAGTCCACGACTCCCAGGTCAACACATGACCGTACATCTAATAGTCTCCTCCGAGACCCAGGTCCCCGCCACATCACTAGCTGCCCATCGCCCCCTGAACAACTCCTCACTGAGTTGCAGTTACGACTACAGACTAGTGCATGCAGTGCGACCATACCTACTAGAGTCCCCGCCACATCACTAGCTGCCCATCGCCCCCTGAACAACTCCTCACTGAGTTGCAGTTACGATTACAGACTAGTGCATGCAGTGCGACCATATCTACTAGTGTCCCCACCACACCACTAGCTGCCCATCGCGCTCTCAACAACCCCTCATTGGGTTGCAGTTACGACTACAGACTAGTGCGTGCAGCGCGACCACACCTACTAGTGTCCCCGCCACACCACTAGCTGCCCATCGCGCTCTGAACAACCTCTCACTGGGTTGCAGTTACGACTACAGACTAGTGCGTGCAGCGCGACCACTCAGCCATGATACGTGTTCTATTTGCTGGCGGAGGCACCCTCCTCACCATCTTCTACATTTTGAAAATCTAACTCAGCAGACATTACTTGGAAAAATCTTTCGTACCTATGCTATCGTGGGGTACTTATAAGTTCTGTTTCCAATCAACGATTTCAATAGGTAACGATCACTACTATCGCAATCAAACAACTCACCAATATTAAATTTCATTACTTTAGCTCACTTCTATCAAATTTAGATTTTTCGTAAATAGCACTCATTTCTATGTTCGTTGCCGCTTGTTCTCTTGAGAAGATTTAATAGTCTAGCCACACATACTATCATAAGCTCAAGTGAGCTCGTAACTATAGGCCACAGTAAACTTTAGTTTCGAAATAAAGACAAACCAGACATCATAATTTTAAAACCTTGATTTTAAATTTCTCAGTCCATTATAACAAACAATAATCGGGTAGTACAAGAAATAAAATTTGCAAAGATAACTCTTATTATCATGTTGCAAAGAAATGGTTCAGTACACAACACACTGGCACAACCTTTTACTCGTACACTGTATCTGGCGCGTGTGTACGTATACCAATGGAATTACAGATTGCTTGACAAGAGAACACTCGGCCACTGAATCAAAATAAAAATAGTACGACTCACCAGATTGTGGCAATTTCTCGCAAATACCTGCCACTTGGCAGCCGTCAACCGCCGCACACCAGACATCTCTGAGCTCTCATAAAACCCCTTTACGTTACCACAAACGTTTTGGGTATCTTGAAACCTTCTCATCGCCTGCAGAGTAGATGTTGTCTTGTAACCTTGGACGTTCCGCAAAGCGCACGCAGCTCCGGCTGCGCCGCACGCAGCTCCAGCAGCGCCACACGCCATTGATGTGATTCACCACGCAGCTAGCAGAGCGCTCCGCAAGCGGACCTTGCGCGCTCCGCAAGCACACCTTGCGCGCTCTGCAAGCGCACCTTGCGCGCCAATCATCAGCTAGCACTGTCCCGTGCCAAGGATCAGCCAGCACTGTCGCGCGCCAAGGATCAGTCAGCACTGTCGTGACAGCGCCGCGTCCAGCCGCACGTACACGCCTGCTACGCACCTTGCGCGGACCAATCTCTGCGCCAGCAAGCGCACCTCGTAACGTCACGTTCACTTCCAGCCTCACGTTATTCTGTTCCTTGATTTATAACGAGATTGTGAGCAGTGTAGTTCTTTATCCCACTTCTGATGTCGGGGACAGCGACGGCAGAGCGGTAGGGTCGACAGCATCTTGATGTGGTGGTACAGGTTCCGTTTCGTAGGTGAGTTTTGAATTAAAGCACGACGTGTAGATATACCCTCCAATCTTCATAATTACAATTTGAATAGGCAAACCGACAGTTTCGGTTCGGAGATGTGCCTTGGTCCGCGTCTCGATGCAAAGTGCCCGTTCGACGAACCCCACTTTCCAAAGCGACTCTGTCCATGTGACGTCATCACAAAATAACGTCACAAGCGTTCGCCCCTCTACTACGTAAATCAAATCAGCAACTTCTATTAAAATTAATCGACGATCTCCGACATATATAATTATATATAATAAGAAAATTGGTAAAAAGAAAAATACTTTGTATACATATTACGCTAGGGTCAACCTAATATGTATTGACATTGAAGCGGAGTACCTATAGATTTCGTGCAAAATGAAGCACTTCAGAAGATTTATTTTTTAATTAACATTTATTTTAGGTATAATTTTGCAACCAACTTTGTTCGAAGAATAATTTTTAATATTTTTCAGTTATACAATAACTTAGAAATTACCACAGAACAAATTATCTATTCCTTGGAAATTACAATGTCATAGTTAATTACGCAAATAAGAAACTTTAAGAAACCAAAAAATATTGTAAAAAGCCAACGTCACGCGGTGTTCCCAGACGGTCACCCATCCAAGTACTGACCGCGCCCGATGTTGCTTAACTTCGGATTTTCCACCCCCCAAAAAAAGTGTGTCTTTCTAGTTATACACGAAATATTTTAGTTGAAAAATCTATGCATAGATTATATGGTATAGAGGATATGGTAAAGATACCATCGTAAGAAAAAAAATATATAAATTGGTAAAAAACAAAGTAAATTATTAATAGATATATCTGTTACGCTACGGTGGGCCTATAAAATAAGTAATATTTACTGTCATTGAACCAGAGTACAGATTTTATGCAAACTTCTGAAATAGGTACCTAAATTTTTTAATTAATTAATATTGTTTTAGGGGTAATTTCTTAATTTTATTCGAAGAATACCTAATTATTAACGACAAAAAATCTTGAAAAAAAAACCAACGTCACGCAGTGTTTCCTGGTGGTCACCCATCCAACTACTGTCCGCACCCAATGTTGCTTAACTTCGGTGATCCTACGAGAACCGGTGTATTCAACATGGTATGTACGTTGGCGAAAGCTGAGTCAAAACATTAGATCACTAACATACAATTTATGAAACTGCTAGGAAATTGGTGATGCGATGCGCCCTTCATAATCAAGGTACCTACTTGTTGCTTAGGTAACAACGATGTACAACTGCTATGTAAGTCGCGGGCCGTTCAAAAGAAGGAACACGGGTGGGTTTTAATCAGTAAAAGTCTGACACGCCCTTCCGCTCCACCCAGAGATCATTTGTTGATTTCGCACCACAAAAAGAAAAGGTGTATCTTATGTATCTACCCATCCACAAGAGCAACATCTATACTTAGGTGTTAAAGAAATCATTGAAACAAATATATATATAATTATATATAATAAGAAAATTGGTAAAAAGAAAAATACTTTGTATACATATTACGCTAGGGTCAACCTAATATGTATTGACATTGAAGCGGAGTATAGATTTCGTGCAAAATGAAGCACTTCAGAAGATTTATTTTTTAATTAACATTTATTTTAGGTATAATTTTGCAACCAACTTTGTTCGAAGAATAATTTTGAATATTTTTCAGATTACATAAAAACAATGAAAAATCGATATGTGTAATGAATACTTAATCATTTCAATAAATGCTGATTTGTTTATTTCATGTCAAATATTTGTTGTCTAATCCTGTCAAATACCACAGAGCAGGGGGGAGACAGTTCCCTTGAACAAACGTGTAGCAAAGAAAGTTGCGCCATCTACACTTCCCGACCTAAAACCATATCATAGATGTCTCTGTAAACAATTTGAAAAATAAATATTTTGAATTTTTTTGAAAGAATATGATAAATTTTTAATAATTAGAAGGAGATCATTTAAATTACCAATTTCAATTAAATTTCCTTTTTAAAAATCCTTGAAATGAAATGAAATGAAATGAAATCGTTTATTAAGCAAGTAGGATCACCGATCACTTTTACACGTCATATGTTTTTTTTTTATTCTTTTTTTTTTTAAACTAGATGAAGCCGGCATTTCCTAACTGACTACCTCTGAGAAGAAATAGCCGAAACAAACTCAGGGATCATCGTCTTTTTTAAAGTCCAGACATTTAAAATGAAAATGTTTACAATAATTTACGTTATAGTTACGCATATTGCTTAATAACAATGCTTAACAGAGCGGGCAGCTCAGTCCCAAGCCTCTCTATCCTCTAAATAATCTGAGATTTTATAATACCCCTTTTTCCTTGTTCTGGCAACCTTATCAGATCATTTTGTTAATTAGGTAACAGGAACCTAACATGGTTCACAAGTAGGGTTACCAACTACACACATCAAAAGTGTCTAGGGATCAAGCATTTTTATGCGGATTTCTTGAGATTGAGATGTGGCTTTGTAATAAATTTATGATTTTATAAATTTATATGGATCCTTTTTGGTGCATTTCATAATTTGAATCAGGAACTGTGAATCAAATTCGAGTAAAAGATGAAAATAAGCTGTCAATATTTTCCCTATAAAAACATACAACGTATTGAAGACATTATTAGTGCTACTGTTTCCCTACTACTGATTAAAACCAACGTTATTATGGAGCGGCGACGTCATTTAAGCAGGGAAGAAATGCTCAGAGCCGTGGGAATGATAGAAGCTGGTTCCCGGCAACGTACTGTGGCTTTAGCTCTGAATACAAGTCAGAGTGTTATCAGTCGACTTTGGACACGTTACCGAAGCACTGGTACCGTGGCTGAGCGCCATGGAGGACGGTATCGCTGCACCACACGGAGACAAGACCGATACATTCAAATCTTAACTCGAAGAGCTCCAACAATAACCGCCATGATGTTAGCCGTGAGGCTTCATCACTCTTCAGGGAACTTAATTAGCGACCAAACAGTCAGAAACCGCTTGCATGAAGTGAACCTTCATTCCCGAAGACCGCTACGGGTACCACCTATAGCAATGCACAATCGTAGGATTCGATATCAATGGGCTCTTGAACACAGAAATTGGGCAGAAGAACAATGGCGTTTCGTGTGCTTTTCTGATGAGTCTCGTTTTGGTATGAGACCGGATACAAGACGTACACGACACTGGAGAACCCCTGGACGCCAACAGCGATTAAAATCCTGCCAGGAAGTCCATCCTTATAGTGGTGGAACCATCATGGTATGGGCGGGTATTTGGATCGGCGGAAGAACTGAGTTGATTTGGATCAGAGGCAACCTCAACGCTCAAATTTATGCTGAGACGATTGTATCAGACGTCATCGTTCCTCTACAAGTGCAAATCGGTCCCTTATTTCGGTTAATGCATGATAATGCACGACCGCACACCGCAAGAGTTGTAAGACAGACTCTCGCCGCAGCTAACATCAATGTCCTGTCCTGGCCTGCTCAGTCGCCAGACTTGAACCCGATTGAGCATGCATGGGATATGCTACAGAGAAGAGCTCTGCCGAATATGGAGGGTATCCAGTCGCAAGAAGACCTTTTTTTGTTGTTGCAACGAACATGGGCGGCCATTCCACAGCGTGATTTGGATGAACTCATTTTGAGTATGCCAAACCGATGTTCTTGTGTTGTTAGTGTTCGCGGTAGAAACACGGATTATTAATTGTTTAAGTTACCCAATAAAATTTAGAGAAAACTGTTATTTCAGTCTTTTTTTCGAACTTTTGTGTTAGTGGTTCAAATGTCAAATATCCCTTTATTAGGAAAATGGCAAATTTCTTTATTAATGCAAAGGTGACTTGGTTTATCGTTACTGTGACAAACGAAAACACTTTATTTGATGAATCCTTAAAGAAAATTTTAATTAATATCAATCAGGAGAAAAGTTATTGCAAAAATATATGTTGATCCCTAGACACTTTTGATGTGTGTATTTTCACAAAAAAACGTATAAAGTGGTTTGAATAGGAAAAAAATAAAGTATTAGGTAGAAAAAAGTATTTTTTAAATTTTATGTTTTTATTACATTAAAAACGTATTTTTGTGTGCTTTTAGCACATGCCAACAATTTTTTGTCATCTTTAAAGGTTACAAAGCTTGCTTGACAATTAACATTTAAAGGAGAACGGCCACGACCCATCCAAAAAAAAAAAAAAACCCAAGCCTGATGCAAAAATTTAATATATCAGATTTTAAATTAAAATTAGTATAGTTGTTCTGAGATATGATCGTTGCTGAATTCAGTGGCTAACATGTTTTTTGGCCATTAAAGTTATTAATTAGCATAGGCGCTCAAGGAAAACAATATATTATTTATAAATTGTCATTATTTCATATGATTACTATACAAAAGGACTCTAGAAAGTTAACAATGCTTGTAATACTACTTATATATAAACATATTAAAAATAACAAAAGTATTATAGTATCGTATTTAATAGAACATTATTTACAAAAGTTTTACAATGGTAATACAAGATACATAAGATAATTAGATTATTATATTACACAACAACTCTCGCTTGCATCATCTAACGTCACTATCTTGCTAGCTCACTCACAATCACGTATGTAATCACTTGCTTATTTTATTGTTATGGCCTGACTTACCTAATACTTACAATAATCATAATAAATAATGTGAATTAGGTATTGATAAGTTTACTAAAAAAACATTGTTTGCCTGAAGCGCCAGCTAAGCAACTACTATAGGCAAATAAAATATGTTAGCCACTGAATTTAGCTATGATCACTAAATCAGACGCTAATCAGCTTTGTTTACTAAATCAGATCTAAAATCTGAAATATAAAACTTTTGTGCCGAGCCTGGGTTTTTTTGGCCATTCTCCTTTAAATAAATAACCAACTCGTTTTGGATTAAATTTATTGATACTCTATTTCTCTCTTCTCGCCACTTTAGATTTATTAAAAAAAAACTCTTTGTTAAAATTGCAGGAACAGAGAGTAGGTGGGTAAGAAATATTTTGTTCATTCCAAATTATTTCCATTATCCGTTTTAAACATTTCGTTCAGCAATTACAAATCGTTAAGTACCCATAATGAGTATTTTATTTTACGCATCACAGTAAAGGTTAAAAATATAAGTATTTTTGCATACTTTATTTGTAAAAAAGTAGAAATACCAAAAATAAAGTAGAATGTAGGGTTAATTGGTTGGCAACCTTATTCACAAGATGGCCACTTTTTCATTTTAATTGCCTTAGCGTAAAAAAATTTGATTCTACAAGACCCGATGCCCATTAACAAGTTATTTTGTTTAATTTTCTTATTGTAATGTTTTGCAAATGTTTGTCAAAGCATAACAACAAGAAAATTAAACATAATAACTTGTTATCGGGAATGGAACTATGCTTATGAATACTTATATAGCTAAGTATACGTATGTATAGCATACCTATAACTCTGGTCAAGAACTCTAGATGGCGCTTCAAATTTGCTTGCATAAAAACGTCTCGAGAGGGCTCTCTTTTTCCCTAGTATTATTATACTCTTTGCCACAGAGCATGAAATCACTATGGTCAAATACTGTTCATGTGTGCGTTCAGAAATTTATTTTTTGTAAAATGTCTCAAAAGTTCAGGTACTGTTATATTTGTTTGTTTTAGACATTAATTTGTGTAAATTATTATTTATTTAATTTTTGATTTCCGAAAATAATACCTAAGATTTATTCTACAGGTTAACAAAATTGTAAATGTCTTTTTGTAGGTTGTCTATGATTCTTCTTGCTATTCATTTTTATTATTCATATTCATTGTGTATGTCTGGAGTGTCTGGCGGGAAAGCCAAGATGAGTGCCACGCTCATTTTTCATTGGACTTTAAATTATTTATAGTGTCGTTTACTAAATAAAAACGCGTGATTTATGTAGTAAAAAGTGCATTCAGTAAATAATTCATAAAGAACAGTGAAATATAATAGCATAGTGGCCACATCATGTCTTTACGCTAAACTCTTCCTAATCGGCCTCACGCGGGAATCGAAAGGAGTTAGGTTAGATTACGTTAAGTTACGAAAAGTTTAGGGTAAATTAGGATATAAAATTACTGAAGAAAATAGTTACTGAAGTCATGGCTGTATGGCGTACTATGTCTTTGCCTTTTCCGTTCACAAGTATAGAAAGAAGTGAACCAAAAAAAATGTCTTGGTCTATGTCTCGAAAGTTCAAGCACTGTTTTAAGTCACTGAAATCGTTATGAAATAAGCTATGTGATTTTCTATAGTTTTGTACAGTTTTATCGTGGAATCTATTGTCGATTCGAAATTGAAAGTAGGGTTAGCTACTTTTTCATATTTTTTGGTACAAAAGTCGTAAAGTCGTCATTTTAATATTTTTTTTTTCTTTTTTTAATTCTAAATTTTTTAATTCATTAATATTGTTTTAGGGGTAATTTCTTAATTTTATTCGAAGAATACCTAATTATTAACGACAAAAAATCTTGAAAAAAAACCAACGTCACGCGGTGTTTCCTGGTGGTCACCCATCCAACTACTGTCCGCACCCAATGTTGCTTAACTTCGGTGATCCTACGAGAACCGGTGTATTCAACATGGTATGTACGTTGGCGAAAGCTGAGTCAAAACATTAGATCACTAACATACAATTTATGAAACTGCTAGGAAATTGGTGATGCGATGCGCCCTTCATAATCAAGGTACTTGTTGCTTAGGTAACAACGATGTACAACTGCTATGTAAGTCGCGGGCCGTTCAAAAGAAGGAACACGGGTGGGTTTTAATCAGTAAAAGTCTGACACGCCCTTCCGCTCCACCCAGAGGTCATTTGATGATTTCGCACCACAAAAAGAAAAGGTGTATCTTATGTATCTACCCATCCACAAGAGCAACATCTATACTTAGGTGTTAAAGAAACCATTGAAACAAATATATATATAATTATATATAATAAGAAAATTGGTAAAAAGAAAAATACTTTGTATACATATTACGCTAGGGTCAACCTAATATGTATTGACATTGAAGCGGAGTATAGATTTCGTGCAAAATGAAGCACTTCAGAAGATTTATTTTTTAATTAACATTTATTTTAGGTATAATTTTGCAACCAACTTTGTTCGAAGAATAATTTTGAATATTTTTCAGTTATACAATAACTTAGAAATTACCACAGAACAAATTATCTATTCCTTGGAAATTACAATGTCATAGTTAATTACGCAAATAAGAAACTTTAAGAAACCAAAAAATATTGTAAAAAGCCAACGTCACGCGGTGTTCCCAGACGGTCACCCATCCAAGTACTGACCGCGCCCGATGTTGCTTAACTTCGGATTTTCCACCCCCCAAAAAAAGTGTGTCTTTCTAGTTATACACGAAATATTTTAGTTGAAAAATCTATGCATAGATTATATGGTATAGAGGATATGGTAAAGATACCATCGTAAGAAAAAAAATATATAAATTGGTAAAAAACAAAGTAAATTATTAATAGATATATCTGTTACGCTACGGTGGGCCTATAAAATAAGTAATATTTACTGTCATTGAACCAGAGTAAAGATTTTATGCAAACTTCTGAAATAGGTACCTAAATTTTTTAATTAATTAATATTGTTTTAGGGGTAATTTCTTAATTTTATTCGAAGAATACCTAATTATTAACGACAAAAAATCTTGAAAAAAAAAACCAACGTCACGCAGTGTTTCCTGGTGGTCACCCATCCAACTACTGTCCGCACCCAATGTTGCTTAACTTCGGTGATCCTTTTTTTGTTTTTTTTTTTTTTCCTCGAGTGGAAATGCCTTTACGCACCATAACCGTCGCTAGCTAGGCGACGAGCGTGTGTGGGACTCGCCCGGCCGAAGCCGGGAATACCCACTAAAACCACCCGGTTACCGTCGGGCCCTGTGTTGAGAGTGTCACGGGGCCGACCCGAAGGCCAAGTACTCCGTGCCACTCTCAGGGCTTGCCGGCCCTCCCCTGTAGGGCCGGTTTCCGCGCCAAAGGGGAATTACCCGGTAACGGAATAATCCCCAGACGTGGTGACCGTTGTGCAATGCACGTGCGGGAGCTACCCGCACGCGCTGGTCATCCCCTGGGGCTAAAGGAGGCGGGGGTTCGTCCCCCGCCTTCTTCGCCCCACCCGTCTACGCCGGAGGGGAGCGGCAAGTACGTCCTCTTCCCGCTCCCTCTCCGCAGCCTCCTTCTGCAAGAGGACGGTCTCGCAGAAGGAGGCGGCTTTATCACCTAAGTATAGATGTTGCTCTTGTGGATGGGTAGATACATAAGATACACCTTTTCTTTTTGTGGTGCGAAATCATCAAATGACCTCTGGGTGGAGCGGAAGGGCGTGTCAGACTTTTACTGATTAAAACCCACCCGTGTTCCTTCTTTTGAACGGCCCGCGACTTACATAGCAGTTGTACATCGTTGTTACCTAAGCAACAAGTACCTTGATTATGAAGGGCGCATCGCATCACCAATTTCGATGAAATCTTTTTATCGTCCCACTGCTGGGCACAGATCTGATTTTTTAATTAACATTTATTTTAGGTATAATTTTGCAACCAACTTTGTTCGAAGAATAATTTTGATTTTTTTTCAGTTATACAATAACTTAGAAATTACCACAGAACAGATCATCTATTCCTTGGAAATTACAATGTCATAGTTAATTAGCAAATAAGAAACTTTAAGAAACCAAAAAATATTGTAAAAAGCCAACGTCACGCGGTGTTCCCAGGCGGTCACCCATCCAAGTACTGACCGCGCCCGATGTTGCTTAACTTCGGATTTTTCACCCCCCAAAAAAGTGTGTCTTTCTAGTTATACACGAAATATTTTAGTTGAAAAAATCTATGCATAGATGGTAAAGATATCATCGTAAGAAAAAAAAATATATAAATTGGTAAAAAACAAAGTAAATTATTAATAGATATATCTGTTAAGCTACGGTGGGCCTATAAAATAAGTAATATTTACTGTCATTGAACCAGAGTAAAGATTTTATGCAAAATTCTGAAATAGGTACCTAAATTTTTTAATTAATTAATATTGTTTTAGGGGTAATTTCTTAATTTTATTCGAAGAATACCTAATTATTAACGACAAAAAATCTTGAAAAAAAAACCAACGTCACGCGGTGTTTTGTATGATGCTCGTGTGTGGAGTACTGCAGCCACATTTGGGCTGGTGCTGCGAAATGTCACCTGGTTGGTTTATACTCATTGGAGAGGCGTGCAAAGAGGCTGATTGGTGACCCAGTTTTAACTCAAAACGGTGTCCAAAGCCTGGAGCACAGGCATAGAGTAGTCAACCTTTCGGTGTTCTGTAGGATGTATTTTGGTGAGCGTGCAAGGGAATCGCATGATTTAATTCCCCCATCTCCGTTCCACCATCGGACGACCCGTAGTATGGCGAGTTTCCCCCTTACGTTGATAACAGCACAACGATCCGGACGAAGCGTTTCGCTTTCTGTTTCATATCGCGTACATCGACGGACTGGAACAACTGGCCAGCGGCAGTGTTTCCGTTGGCCTACAATTTGGGTGTCTTCAAGGCAAGAGTATATAGGCTCTTAATAGACTAGCGCGCTTTATCATCAACGATTGCATCAATGCTTACCATCAGGTGGGATTGCGGTCAAGCACTAAGTTTATAATTTATATATAAAAAAAAAGATAGCCGTTATGAAATCAACATATCGACCCCAAAATCATATAAGAAGATGACAATATGAATTGTGAAAAGGTACTACTTAAATAGATTTCCCAAAAAAGAGTTAATGCGCCAAAACTCCTGTGTCCATAGCACAGAGACGTGAAGCCGCCATTTTGCACGGAAACGGAAGTTATAAACCATCCGGCCGCGTTCGATAAGCTCTAATGTCATGTTTCTGCCACTTTGCCACTTTACTATTATGCAAATTTTAATGCTGGCAACACGTGTTATCATGCTGAATTTCGTGGCAATGCAAGGACATCACGCATTTGCATCCTGACGGGACGGAGTTAACCGGTGTTAGTATATCACTAGATATCACAATCTGAAGAAGTTACGCTGGTTGGTGATGAATTAGTAGACTTTTTCACATCCCTGGGGGTAATTGCCTAAGAGATTATCAGTAGCAATAAATAATAATAAATATACAGACAAATCACACAGATTGAGCTAGCCCCAAAGTAAGTTCCAGATTTGTGTTATGGGATACTAACTCAACGGTACTATATTTATAATAGATAAATATACAGTAAGTTAAGAAAACCCTGTCCGACCCATAAGGATAATAAAGGTTAGGTAAACATATGACCAAATATAATATAAAATTTTATGTAATCAGTATAGTACCAATACAAATGAATTTTGAAATAATCTTTTTTCCCGCGAATTAATTCCAACTTCCCCGAAATTTGGTAATTTTTAAAATAGTGACAACACCGATATTATTATGAACGAATAGCCATGCGACCACGAGCCGCGTGCCCTGCCGCCCGCCGCCCGCAGAAGGGTGCTTACGCACATTTATTAAGTTACTTAATAAGTTAAATAATATTTATTTTTTTAGGGGGATATTTTTTTTTTTAAGTTTAGTCCGGTTTTGTATCTATTAGAAGAGTCAGTTGTTTAAGGGGTTTATTCATAAACGAAGATTAATGTTAAGTGACGTGAAAACGTCTAAACTGTATGGTTAAAGAATCGCTAATCACTAGTTAACTTTAAACATCTTTTATGAATAAGTGGGTTAGTTAACCTGCTCAGTCATACTTGAGAGGCTGGTGAAAATGAACCCGTCATGACTCTTTACTTACAGAATCAGTAAGTATTTCAAGAAATGCAGCCTCTGTCTTATATACCTGAACCAAAATATTGTTAATGCAATTTGTGACGGTATCTTTTATTTCTTATAGTGCCACCTATACACTTCAAGCTGAACTATTTGATGTAGAAACATCATTAGTGTTTAAATATCTCGATAGATGGCATGAAACCGTAACATTGCTCCGAAGATTCCTCGTTAAATATACATATTAGTAATACTTTGAAACTGTTATATCCTAAATATTAAAGGTAAATTTTACTAAGATTTTTCTAGCTTGGAAACCTTTGTGTGTTAGCCAAATTTGACGGCAAAAATCACTAAGAAAATTCGTAACAAGCAACAATTGAGCGTTACCTAAATCTTAAGTAATTAATATATACTAATATTTACAATGAGATGGGTGTCAACTCAACGTATGTTATGTTCAAAATACATTTAAAAGTACCTAGTTCAAAGGACGGTATTATAACATGTCCAGGGGTGGGAAGCTCTATATTGAAAATAGTGACATCTATAGGTTGTTCGCAACTGTTATAGTTTTCTTTTTCTTGCAAAAGATGGCAGACATAAGTGTCAATAAAACAGGACTGAGACCTGTTTCACAATTCACACATAAATCATTTAAAGCTGAAACAAAATAATATGTTTAATAAATTAAATGATATATATACTATAGAATAAAAAAAAAGCAGAAATACATGTTCTTAAAACGAACATAAATTTATCAAATATTTCGTTTTGTACTTACAAGTAAATGTCTTCCTTTTTTTTTACTAATTATGTTTATATTCTGAAATGAAATGATTTAAATTGCCTAACAGGAAGAGCACGGAACGTTTAATATCCGTATAATAATAAACGAAGTTTCGGTCTATCTTTATCTCTCTCAAAATCATCAATCATCTATGAGAAAAGTTAGTTTGATGCTCTAAGCATTCGAAACGTAAGTACCTAGTGATTACTTGCTCTGTGATTTATTTATTTTTATTTTTTTTTTGATATGGCATCTCGTAGTTGACCTTAAGAGGTCGTGACTACTTAACCGGACTATCCTGTGGCTGCCTTAAGTGAATTTAAAGCCTCCAGCCAGGGCTACTAAAAGCTAAGCGACTACACGCTAAGGGCACCCCCTGTGGGGTACGAACCTCGGCTTAGGGTGTCGCTGGAGAAAACAGCAAGGGACGGCTGGATCGAATTATTTTATTTTTATTTCGGTTTGATGACCACGGCGTTTCCTAGTACTAGCTCTGAGAAGAAACGGCCGAAACAAACTCAGAGGTCATAGTCGGGAGTTTATATTTACTGGCTCAGCTGCGGCTTCATCGGACAAGGGACGGGGAGGGCGGTTACTACGTTGAACGCGTCGCGATGGACCTCGGCGGCGAGGTCGGTAGGACGGTTTTTTGTATCTTGTGCTAGTGGCCCTATTGGCCTCTTGGAGGAGGGTTATGGGGTCATCAGGGTCTGTGAGAACGTGCCTAGGTCGGCGAAGCTTACTTATTTTGGAGGGGGTGTACTTTGCTGCCGCGACAACCAGAGGGTTGTGATGTTCAGCGGCTGTGTCAAAGAAACGCTTGGATAGGCGTTTCATGTACTGCTGGATAGTGGGGATTTTGAGATCTAGATGGAGGATCTCATTTCGGACGAACCAAGGGGCGTTTGTTGCTTTGCGAAGAAAGCGGTTTTGGAGTGTCTGCATCCTATGGATATGACTGGGCTCGGTGTGTGCGAAGACTACACAGGCGTATGTCATGATGGGGCGTATGCAGGCTGTGTACAGGCGCATTTTGCACCTGAGGGACAGCTTGCTGCGCGGGTTGAGGAGAGAGTGGAGTTGATAGAGTGCGTAGGCGGCGCGCGAGCGTACCGTCCTTATGTGCTCTCCGAAAGTGAGGTGTTCGTCTAGGATGACTCCTAGGTATTTGGCTCGCTTGCCCCAAGGGATCGGCTTGCCAGAAATGGTGATTGGTCGGGGGAGGGTGGGTTTGCTGCGCGGTTTGGAGTGGAGGACCGCTTGGCTTTTGTCGGGATTAACTTCTATTCTCCATTTTTTAAACCAGTCAGCAAGTGCGTTGACAGCGGTTTGGAGATTTAGTTTAATTTGATTGGGGCTGGTTCCTGAACAGTAAATGGCTGTGTCGTCTGCGAAGAGAGCGAGGTGGGCCTTTTTACTTTTGGGGATGTCGCTGGTGAACAGCGTGAAGATCAAAGGGGCCAGTACGGAGCCCTGGGGGACTCCAGCCCGGATGAGGTGGGGGGGGGGGGGGGGGGGGGGAGATAGCTCCTTCGGTTTTGTAGCAGAAAGTGCGGTTTGACAGAAAGTCTCGCAGGATGAGCACGAGACGGTCAGGCACGCCGAGTTGGTACAGCTTGTATATTAAGCCGTTGTGCCAGACTTTGTCAAAGGCTTTCGCTATGTCGAAGTAAATAACACCTGTCAGCCTACCACGTAGGAATCCTGCGTGGATGTGCTCGTTGATACGGAGGATTTGTTGGACACTGGAGTGTCGAGAACGGAACCCGAATTGTTCGTCGGGAATGAGACCCTTGTTCTCGGCAAAGGCCCTGAGACGCTTGTAAATAAGCCTTTCATAGACTTTGCCGAGAACTTTTAGCAAGCTGATAGGACGGTAGCTCGAAGGCTCTGATTTTGGCTTGCCGGGCTTAGGAATGCCTATTACGGTCGCTTCCTTCCACGTTTGTGGGAAGATATTGTTG
Source organism: Sesamia inferens (assembly GCA_037179545.1). Lineage (NCBI taxonomy): Eukaryota > Metazoa > Arthropoda > Insecta > Lepidoptera > Noctuidae > Sesamia > Sesamia inferens. Next base: position 3,551,518 of record CM073935.1, on the reverse strand, counting down.
CCGTCTATGATTTAAAAGTTCCAGAATTTCAAATTCTTAGCGTTTGGCTTTGTCCTAATTGGCGAAGATCGCACGATGACACGATGCGTTCTCTTCGTGCGATGAGTTCAAACATACAGATTTTATGATATTTTGACAAGGGTATCGTAAAAGGATTTTTCGGGGGTGCTGATCACCAAAATGATTTTTTTTTTATTAATTTATAAACCAGCGCTTGACCGCAATCCCGCCTGATGGTAAGCAGTGACGCAATCGTTGATGGTAAAGCGCACTAGTTTATTAAGAGCCTATTCACTCTAGCCTTGAAGACACTCAAATTGTAGTCCGACGGAAACACCGCCGCTGGCAGATTGTTCCAGTCCCTCGATGTACGCGGTATAAAGGAAGAGACGAAACGCTTCGTCTGGATCGTAGCGGTGTTAACAATATAAGGGTGGAAACTCGCCGTACGACGGGTCGTTCGATGGTGGAACGGAGATGGGGGAATTAAATCATGCAATTCCCTCGCACACTCCCCAAAATGTATCCTATAGAACACCGAAAGGTTGGCTACTCTATGCCTGTGCTCTAGGCTTTGGAGACCAACTTGAGTTAAATCCAGATCCTTCTCATTAGAGAAGTGCACTTTTAATGAGAGGACGTGCGCCCGCTGTGCACACCTACTTTTTTTTTTGAAACTTTCATTTAAAAAAAAATATGAGTGAATAAGAAGGAAGACGGCAGTTGAGTGAGGACTGAGGTGATGCAATGTTAATCCCAACAATGCGACCAACGATGCCGGGCCAGAGGGAGATTGATCTGGAGTCTTACGATGGAGGTTTGAGACAAAGTCATGATGTGGCCACTATGCTGCGATATTTCACTGTTCTTTATGAATTATTTACTGAATGCTCTTTTTATTACATAAAATCAGGCACTTTTATTTAGTAAACATCACTATAAATAATTTTAAAACTCCAATGAAAAATTATCGTGACACTCAGCTTGACTTTCCTGCCAAACTCCTAATATCACATTAGACATTTGCAGAATTGTCGACATCGGCACCATCGCCATAAACAAAAATAGAATAGAATATGAGACGAGATTTTCTCACTGTTGTATATTATTATAATCTTTGGTTTGTGATTATTTGCTTAGGCTGTATGGCTTTGTACCGTTGCCTTTCTTTATGGGAAAAGAAGAAAGAAGAATACGACTGATTAATTGATTATTTGCATATAATTTTACTATATTGCTTATTATTGTAAAATTTTGTGTACTACTAACAAGTATGCCTCGTAAACCATGTTACTGGACGCGAAAGCTTGAATTAGATTTAGTTGCATTTGTTCGCCAGAGAGATTATATATGGCGGCCTGCCGGAAATACGAATCATCAAATTCAACAGAAGTACAAGGCTTACGCTGAATTTGCAGCGAGACTCGGCCGAGGGTTTACTGGTAAATATATATTGTAGGGTTTATATAATATTTTGACCTTGCGTAATTATTATTTGATCCTTGTTCAGACGCCAACAGGTCAAGCTACCTGAAACTGATATTTTCGAATTAACCTTGAACTTTTATTTTAGCCTTTGGCGATGAAATAAATTTCACACAATGTAGTAGTTGTGGTGCAAGACGAGAGGGCAAAATTCGAGGAACCGAATAAATGAAATATTTTAACTTTGCCAAGTTTTTAGTATTTTGTTTTGTCCGCTGATACCTTATCATATAAATACTACTGCATATAAATACTACTGCTCCCACTCCTTACTGATACTACAAAACTAAAACCTAATATAGGAGAAGAACTAAGGATCCATTAAGTGTAATAAAGGTTGACCCAGTTAGACATATAAGCTTTTGTTTGTTTATAACCCTATAATACTGGTTAACATTTTTAACCTAACCCAAAAAATTACCTGGTTAAAACCATCATATGGATTAAACCTCCTTTATGATAGAAACATACATTTACAAAATGAGCAAGGGAATAATGTTAATATGTTGTTCATTTCAGCTCGCTCCGTCAGAGATCGATGGGTTAACATCAGGAGTACATTCAACCACAATCATCGGAGAGTGGAACGGTCCAAACTTAAAGCAAAAACTGTGGCTGATATTTATGTGCCTTGTTGGCCACTCTGGAAACCTTTGCAATTCTTAAAAGATGTTTGCAAGAAAGAAGATTTTGAGGTAATTATTCTGAAAAATAACTAATAAATAATAATTAGTATGAACCTATCTAAGTGATGCACTCAGCACTGTCCGAGTGGGTCCTTAGCTATAAATATAGTCTTTTGTGCTCAACTCTCTCTTTCAAGAGTAACAATGACACACATAGAGTTGGTACCAATATAATAAACTTACAACTATGACAGTGACACAATTACACAAAAACAGGAAAACGATCACTACTTTTGCATTCCAACTAAGGAACAACAATTTAGAATATAACAGTCCACTAAAGTCCATTTCAAACACCAATCTTCATGATTTTCACATGACTTGATATGATTGAATGACAGGCATATAGGAAATCCCAATAACATCTAGTTTCTAAAATATAATTAACACGTAAAAGTTCTTGTATCATCATCATAATACGAATCTACATGGATTTTCTGAAGAAGACATACACATGGGAATTCTTGATAGGTTGACAAAATAAACCTGAGCCTTTCGTATAGGTTATGCCAGATTAAAAAAAAAACTAATGCTGTTCATTGCAGGGCAACTATTAGGCTGTGTGGTTTTGTCCTGTTCATTGGACATAATTCAGGGTATTTGTAACTTATCTACTTTCAAAGGAAGTCTGTATCTTCCTGATTTTAGCAGCTATAAGCAAGGTGCATAGATTCTGTTTAAACAGGATCATAATCATCCTTAAATTATAATTACCAAAAGGATGAATTTGTTTTTATTAAATTATATTTATAAATTGATTTCATTTCTGTAAAACAGGGGTTGCCCATAACTGGGACAGTCTGGCTACCATAAAAAATGTAATATTTAGTTTAGTTTTCTGACCTTCTAATATAAGTTCCAATAAATATTTGGTATTTCTTTATTTCAATCATATTTAAAAAAACAAGATGAGATTGGTGTTTTCTATCTGGCAATTTTAAGAAAGGCTGAAAAAGAAGACAACAATTATGATAAATTTACAGTTTCAAAGTTTTTCTACTACTTAAGTATTATTTTAACCAGCATTTACCTGAAGTTGTCAATGGAATAATCATCATTTTTATAAAAATATCAGTGTGTTTACTAGTGCAACACAAAACAGAGGATATATTTTACATGTTAACCCTATGAAATAAGAAACAAACTACTAAACCAATTTTGATGAAACTTATAGTATTCCCTAAGTTGAACAATACATAGTACCACATAAAAAAAGAATTACTTAAATCGGACTTGAAGTTCCTGAAATATGCACGCACAAACATAAAACATATGCTTGAAATTTCGCTTACATACATACGGGTCGAATTGATATTTATTATTTATTTATATTGATTTTTTTTAAGTCTGTAAAAATGGATTCTCATTCTATTTTATTTAAAATTGGTACAGCAACAGCATAACATATTGTAGATTACTTAATAATAACCAAAATCATTTATTTTTTTAATTATGATAATAAGATCAAATACTTGATCATAATTTTTTTTTCTCTTTTCAGAATTTTGAACCCTTGCCGAATGACTACAAAGAGCTGCCAAGTGGTTTGAACGTCAAAGAAGAACAACAATCAGAACTTGAAAATGATTTTGAATTAAACATCCGTCAGCGGAGCCGCCGTACTGACAGGCCCCGCCGTAAAGCAGCATCATCATCAAAAACCATAAAAAAAAACAAATGCAAAGAGGTCATAGATGATCTGTTGCTAGCTATGAACCCTTTGGTCACTGACATGTTGCCATACCAAAGCTACTGGTTCTTTGGGAAGCATGTCACAGAAAGGCTTAATAGGATGAGGAGAATAGACGCTGATAGGGCTTGTGATGACATCATGGGCCTGCTAAATGAATGGCAGCATTGGCAGCAAGATGATCCAACATGAAATCTCAATCAAATTGGTTAATAGCAGTCTATCATTGGAGTGTACAGGAACATAATTGTTATAATCAGACTATGGTGTTCCCGCTGTAGGAACACAAATCTTTCTGTCAGAAGGAGCGGGCTATAATCAACCACACAGGTCCAATGTGGGTAGGCAGATGTCACAAATATTCAACAAATGTAAGCATCATGACTAGATTCGAAACAAATGACTTGAAACTCTAAGGCTGTTATTGGGCAACACTAATATGTTGTACCTACAACGCTACATGTGAGCAACGCGTCACAGTGACATCATATGAATCCTGCATCTCGCAAGCAGAATTTACAAACACTACAAGTTCGCGACATCAACCGGCGGGCAAAGTGGCCCGTCAGATAATTCCAGTCTGGTCGGAGGATCCTCTCTTTTCTATGGAGGATGAATGAGCTTTACACTCTGCTCCTCATACCTTCACAATGTTAATGTCATCATAATTCAGTTGTAAAATAGGGATAGCGCTATTGACTCAGTATAGCTTCTTCTTTGTCTGACACTGGCCAACCCAGAACCCAGCTGTTTTAAATAATATAGGAAAATATGTAGTTAAAATAAAAATTATTTGGTCATGTATACGGGTTTATATTTTGTTTCGGGTGTTGTGTTCTATGAACATCTTGTCTTGCAAATCCTATTTGTTGAGTCTTAAAAGAAAAATTATTTAGTTGTTTCTTGATTGTTGCAGCATTCTTCAGGCTAAGAATTCTGGATGGACAATTAATCACTCATTTCTCTTGGCATTTAGATTGGTTGTTGATACAAAAAAAACTTGGGTCGTTTTCTTCCATATTGTTATAGCATGTTTTGAGTTGCATTCAATTATGCATTAAGGTGAGCAAAGTATTGTGGTCATGAAATGTTTTTCAAAGCAATAGAATTATTAGTTGTTGTCTGTTAAACATTGTCGCTGTTGCTATTAGATCTGATGGTATCAATAATTAAAATGAATTTAAACATTGTGTTATTAGCTTGTAGAACTGTCAGCATCATCATTCTGTCCTCCTACGCCTGTTTTCAAAGTATTCCTTATAACAGTGTCATTAACACTAGGAAGACCGAAAATTTAAACCACTTATAAAGACCAAGTGTACACCTGACTACTTCTTAGGTTGTAGTGCCCTAAACGTGTTTTTCTTTTATTTGTTTATAAATTTAATAGTAAGTAAAATAATTTAATATGTAGTTATGAAGAAAAAGTTTATTAAGAGATACCTACTAATCAAAATATTAGGCACACTGGTGACATTTGAACTCCTTCATGTTGACATTAAAAGAACCACACAAAGTCTTTTCACAAGTCTTTCAAGATTATTCTTGCATCTTGTCACTCCCCACACGCCACCGACTTGTATAGAAGTAACTCTGTGACGTCATAAGCAGACAGGTTTCAAGGTCATAGTGACTTTGTACATTTTAGTGTAGTGCAATGTTTACACCTTGTTGATTGTATTCAGTTGACGCACGTGTTTTTACAAAAAAAAATTGTAACGGTGAATATGACGAATTATTGACAGTTGTTCAAGTCTGAATCTGAATTTTGAAATAGGCCGTCGTCTTGACATTCCGTTAAGTCGTCAACTTCCATTTCAGGATTTTTTTTCCGTTTTCTATTAGTTTGTACAAACCAAAAAAATAATTGCGAGTATTTTGCGAAACCATTAAAAATAGGTCTGTAACAACTGTGTAAAACAGTAATTTTAATAAGAAATCGGCCAAGTGCGTGTCGGACTCACGTACAAAGGGTTCCGTACCATTGATTTATGAAATTAAAGGATTAAAGTTATTTGTATGAAAGATTACGCGGTGATAAGCGATTTACGAGGTATTAAAAAAAACTACTTACGAGATCTCGTTCAAAACAATTTTCGTTAGTAGTATAGTAATGTATGTACTTGTAAATCATATCTTTTTTTTAGATTTTTCATTTTCTTATTGTAGAAGTTAGAGGTAGGGGGGGGGGGGGGGGGATCAACTTTTTTCCACTTTGGAAGCGTTTGTCACGCAAACTGTTCGGTTTAGAAAAAAATATATTTTAGAAACCTCGATATCATTTTTGTAGACCTATCCTATCCATACATACCCCAAACGTATGTTTGAAGAAAAAAAAATTTTTTTTGGGTTTCAGTTCTAAGTATGGGGAGCCCCCAATCTTTATTATTATTATTTTTGCATCAATACCTTAATACGGTTCACAGAATACATCTACCTACCAAGTTTCAACAGTACCTATAGATCATATAGTTTCGGAAAAAAATGGTTGTGACATACGGACGGACAGACAGACATGACGAATCTGTAAGGGTTGTTGTAAGGGGGTAATTAAAAGTCAGATAAATCGAACTTTGTGTATTGCACGAATGTAAAAGGGTACAATGTATTTGACGTGTACAATAATGGCGTGATACAAGAGTGCGACCAGGAATGGCCTGTAATGTAATAGAATGGAATAGAATATAATAATGATGTGTCTTACAAGCTATGCACTCACTTAAATACTAACTATCTCTATATAATAGTGGGGTAACCAATAGCAAATCAGCTTGCTGTTTGCGGAAGTCCACGCGGTATTGCGTGCGTTCTTGATGCTGATTCGTTGATCCAGGCAGGCCGCGGCGTATGATTGGTTAATGTAGAAAGCGCGCCATTCAGTCACGTGCTAGACGACTCGCTATAGTTCCCACGGACCTTGACCGTTGGTCCTGCAGATGTGTTCCGGGGTGAGATTTATGGGAATCCTCGCTGCGGGAGTCAGGGTCGCAGCGACGCGCGCCATGACTTCCGCGCTCCTCGGTGTGATCTGGTGTGATTTATAGTCGACCTTTGTGTAGCGCCTGCTACACTATTCCCCCTTTTTAGCGAAGCGTACGTAGCGTGCAGGCGTCTTGACGATCCTGCCTGATCTGGTACGTTGTTCCCTCGTATGCGGGTCTGGATGTAGGCTGGGTTGCTCATCTGTGGAGGCTGCAGGTGCTTGATTGGTCTCGCTGTTCGTATGCCTGGGATCATCTTCTGTGTTGATTGTGTACGCAGGTTTGAGGCGATCTATCGATATATTGCTAATTCGTCCTGGTAATTGGATTGTAAAGTACTTTTCTTTACGTTCGATGATCTTGTATGGACCTTGGTATGGGTGCTGCAGAGGTTTGCGGACGGTGTCATCGCGTACAAACACGTGGCTACATGTTTGTAGGTCGTTGTGGACGAACATACATCGCTTGTTTGCATGCGATTTGTATGTAGGTGTGAGCTTCGTAATGACTTCTTGCAGGTGATTAACGTAGTCGTGGTCCATTTTCGGTGTAGCTGGTGTTGGTGATATGAAATCGCCTGGTATTGCTTGACCGTAGGTGAATTGCGCTGCGCTTGTGTTAGAGTCGGAGCGGATAGCGGCTCTGAGACCCATTAGAACAGCAGGCAATTCGTCGATCCATTTGTTGCTGTTTTCTAGCCTAGCCATGAGTGCGGCTTTTAATGTCCTGTGCCAGCGTTCGACGATTCCGTTACTCTGCGGGTGGTATGCAGTAGTACGGGTTTTTTCTACGCCGAGTAATTGAGCGAGGTCTCTGAATAGTCGATTTTCAAACTGTCGTCCTTGATCAGTAGTGATTCTTGTTGGGCAACCGAAACGAGATATCCACACTTCGTAAAGTTTTCTTGCGACGATTTCAGCGGTTGTCTCCTGAAGTGGTACAGCTTCAGGCCATCGTGTGCACCGGTCGATCATCGTGAGCAAGTATTTGTGTCCACATGCTGACGTCGGTAGCCGTCCAACGATATCAACGTGAATATGTTGAAATCGTTCGCTCGGTGGGAATGTTGCGATGTCACTATGATTGTGTCGCTGTACTTTGGAGAGTTGACACGAATTGCATGCTTTAGTCCACTGGCCGATATCGGTATTCATTGACGGCCAAAAGAATCGCTCTTGCATCAGCTTCCGTGTGGATCGTACTCCTGGGTGGCTTGGGCTGTGCACGGCGTTGAAAGCTATGCGACGAAAATCAGCTGTTAAGTATCGCAGAAAATTGGCTTGTTAGTACCCGGTAAAATGATTTTCTTGAGTTGTATGTTGGTCTGTTGAGACAATGTTGGGATACAACTGTCGTTTTCTTGAGCTCGAGATAACTCGTCGTAGTTGATGGGTGAGGGCACGTCGATGGTTTCGACGCGTGATAATGCATCTGCTACAACGTTTTGAGCTCCGCTCACGTGTCAAATGTCAGTAGTGAACTCGCTGATGAACAGTAGCTGCCGAATTCGCCGTGGTGTGTCGTTATCGGAAGGAGGCTTGCGAATTGCGTAGGCCAGCGGTTTATGGTCAGTGTAAATCACGAGTTCTTTGCCTTCAAACATCTTTCGGAAATGTTTTATTGCCATATGTATTGTCAGGAGCTCCCGATCGAAAGTAGAATACTTCTTTTGTCTTTCCGAAAAAATTTTTGAAAAAAATCCGAGTGGCACCCATTGTTCTTTGTTTCGCCTTTGTTGTAGAGATGCCCCGGCGCAGGTAGCTGAGGCGTCCGAAAAAATAGCGATTTGGTCCTCTGGCGAACTGGATGGGTAAGACAATAAAGCAGCGTTTATTATGCTCTGTTTGCACAACTCAAAAGCTTTTGTCGATTGATTGTCCCACTTTACTTCCGTCTTGTCTCGTTTTTTTGAATTATGAAGGAACGCATTCAGAGGTGCCTGAATGCTTGCCGCATTTGGGACACTGTCTCGGTAAAAAAATATCATGCCCATAAATCTTAGTAAGTCTTGAATGGTTTCGGGTTTGGGGTACTCTGTTATTGCTGCCACTTTGTCTTGAAGTGGTTTGATTCCCTTGCTTGATACTTCGTAACCTAGGAACTTGACGGTTTCGCTGCCGAAGACACACTTAGATGGGTTTATAGTGACACCATACGTGTCTAATCGGCGTAAAACTTCCTGCAGATCTCCGATGTGGCTTGCTTCATTTTCAGATGCAACGATAACATCGTCGATGAATGGGAACGCATAATCTATTCCGTTGAGTACTTCGTTTATGAATCGTTGGAATGTCTGTCTGACAGACACACACACACAACCATGTGTGTGGAAATTCGAATAAACCGAATGGTGTAGTGATCTCTGTCTTCTCGATATCAGGTTCGAAGATCGGTAATTGAGAATAGGCTCGGTTTAAATCGAGAGTGCTGAAGATTTTCTTGCCGTGAAGCAGGTAGGTAAAATCTTTGAGGCGTGGGACTGGATAGCGATCGGGTTTGGTGACGTCATTGAGCCTTCTGTAGTCACCACAGATGCGTAAGTCGCCGTTTTTCTTAGGAACGACGTGTAGCGGACTGGACCAAGGGCTTTTGCTTGGTCGGCAAATTCCTTGCTGCATCATGAGCTCGAATTCTTTCTTCACGGGCAGGCAGCGATGTGGAGGAAGAGGTCTGCACTTGTTGAACACTGGTGGGCCAGTAGTTTCGATGTGTTCTACCCTGTGTTTGGGAGTATCCTTCATGCTTGATGGTCGCAGGATATCAGGAAACTTACTGAGGAGCTGGTGATACGGCTGTTCCATGTCGATACTTCGAACTGTAGGTTCGGCGGAATGAATGAGTGATGCTCTGACGGTCAGATTGGTAACTTTGTCGACGAGACGTCGGCCGGCTATGTCGACGAGCAGTTGATGACGCTTCAGAAAGTCTGCACCGATGATGGGTTTGCTGACTGCAGCGACGATGAATTTCCAGGTGTACGGCCGTCGTAGGTTGAGTTACAGTTGTAGGGTTTTCTCTCCGTACGTTGGAATGATCGTGTTGTTTGCTGCGTACAAACAGAAATCGGTGTGTTTTGCTTTTCCGCCTTTTGTCCTCGGTATCACGGAAACGTTTGCGCCTGTATCAATTAGAAATGAGAGACGCGAATTCCTATCAGTTATGAATAGGCGGTGAGAAGTGTTGTTCGCGTCAGTTGCCGCCTCAACCGACGCAGGCGTTAGTTTTCCGACTGGGCACTGTTGTTATCAAAATTGCACGGGCGCGTACATTTTCGAGCGTTTGTGCCGTATTTGCGATGATAATAACGAGATAAGTGATTGTTCTGAATACTTGCGGTTGCTATTATCGTTGCTTGTTGAACGCGATCTTGAACGCCGTCTGTCGAGTGGTCTGTGTGATCGTGGTCTGGGTTCCTGCCTGTTCTTGAGTTCTGTCAGCTCCAGAGATAACTGCCTTATTTGATCGTGTAGGGCAGCCATATCGCTCGTGCGTGAAATCTGTGCGACCTGGTTAGGTTGCGCGATACTGTCCATTACACTGTCTGCTACTTGCGATAACTTTTCCAAGTCCACTGTGTTGCTCACGGTGAGGACAGCGCGTACTGAGGGTGGAAGTAGCCGGGTCCACATGATGCGCAGTGTACAGTCTGGTATTTTCTGTCCGGCTAGTTCCCGCATTTTTTGCAACAGCTGTGAGGGTTTTTGATCTCCGAGTTCCATCTCATCCATCAGCTTCTGCAGCTTCCGGCTCTCGGATTCCTCGTAGACGCTGATGAGTCGGGATTTCAGGGCTTCGTACTTGTTTTCAATGGGCGGGTTGGTTATAATATCACTTACTTGCTGAAGTGCGTCCAGGCCTAGTCGGGCGATAGCTGCTTGATAGCGCGCGTCATCACCTTGCCTCTGTGGCGCCATTACCGCTTCGAAGTGTGTAAACCATAGTCTGGGATACGCCGGCCAAAAGTCAGACAGCCGTGCTTGTAGTGTGAGCGTGTCGACTTGCCCTCCTACCTGTGTTGCGTTGCTGGTCGCCATCCTGATTACTCTTCTGGTGTATCACGCAGCAATACCGTGAATATAGCCTCTTGAAATCCTAGTGGTGAGACCCGCTTGTGGGAAACCACTAGAATGTGCTAATCACGAGTATTGTCACGTCTGTCTTGATTCACGTCGCTTAGGTCACCACTGTAGCGCGTAGGTCGTGTCGCGTAATTAAAACTCAGATAAATCGAACTTTGTGTATTGCACGAATGTAAAAGGGTACAATGTATTTGACGTGTACAATGACGCGATACAAGAGTGTGATCAAGGAAGGGACTGTAATGTAATAATGATGTAGAATATAATAATAATGTATAATGATGTCTTACAAGCTATGCACTCACTTAAATACTAACTATCTCTAAATAATAGTGGGGTAACCAATAGCAAATCAGCTTGCTGTCCTGCGATGTCCACGCGGTGTTGCGTGCGTTCTTGATGCTGATTCGTTAATCGAGGCAGGCCGTGGCGTATGATTTGTTGATGTAGAAAGCGCGCCAGTTCAGTCTTCACGTGCTAGACGACTCACTATAGTTCCCACGGACGTTGACCGTTGGTCCTGCAGATGTGTTCTGGGGTGAGATTTATGGGAACCCTCGCTGCGGGAGTCAGGGTCGCAGGGACGCGCGCCATGACTTCCGCGTTTCTGTGTGATTTACAGTCGACCTTTGTGTAGCGCTAGCTACAGACTCTTAGTGACTAAAACTTCATGAACCGCGCTACCCAACGATATCGGCCTCCCCTCGTCCACGCCCCTTCTACCCCGCAAAAAAAGATGATGCAATATGCACGTTCTATTGCGCCACCCTGTACTAAAGTTATTTATTTAATCAGAGTTTACAAATTATAATTAATATAAAACTGTGTTGTACTAGGGTAGACCGGGGCTGGTTGTGACATTTTTATTACAAACTGTCATATTTTTTCATTGGTTTGAGTGTTGTACCTGAGTATAGGTTCGTTTGATTAAGTAACTGTTCAGGAATATTATTTAAAATAATTTTTTTGTTGCAGACTAATAGTAATAACATAAATGTATGAATTCTGAAAAAAAAGCTGTGTAACTTTCAACCCCGTGCTTGGGGCTGGTTGTTACACTACACGGGGCAAATTGTTACAATAAAAAACAAACGTATTATAAGAGTTTTTATTAGGAACAATTATCACAATCAGTTACTTTTCTTAATTTAAATAACATAACATAATGTCTATAAAGCAGTCTTTTGCCTCATTACAACAAAAACATAATAATTTGAAATGACATAAAATTACAAACTTAAACTTTGGTCTTCTTATTCGTAAAAACAAAATATAGATAATTTCTTACCTATAAGATATTAAACCTTTCTATTAAATAAAACCTTTGTAATGAACAAAACGCATTTTAAAATTGCAAATAAACTACACTTAAAAAAAAAAAACATAAGGAAAACCAAGCAGTTCAGTCACTGTAGTCTGAATCGTCACTCTCGCAATTCAAACATATGTAATGTGTAATATTTCCTCTAACACACTTAACATGTGACCAATTCTTACAAGCTCTACACTCTACCCATTCCTCACCAGATTGCTTCGGATCAAAAGGATCACAACATATCAGACAAAAATAACCATCCTCTACTTCACTTTCTTCGTCAGTGTCATGTAATACTTTCCTCTTTACAGCAAGACTTTTTTTTTCATTACTTGTTTTCCTTCTCTTATGTGTATTTTCCTGTTTAGTCTTCTTTCCTGTAGACTTTCCTCCTTTGGCTGACTTTCCTTTTTTGGATTTATTTTCCTGCTTGTTACTCTGTGCCAGTGCCAAAGCATTTTTTTCAGGCGTATCTGTTAAAATTGCTGACTTGCAAGTTTTTCGTGTTATTTTGGTTGTTCTCGCAGCGGTTTTTTGATAAGGCCGAATAATCTCGGGAGAAAAATTATTTTCATTGGGCATAATATCTTTGCTACAACCAGCAACTGGGTTAGTAAAAATTAAGCTTTCGGGTTCTGCCATGGTACTCTCTATGGGAGAATGAGGAGAAGATGGAGTTGAAGTTTCAGCCTCCGTGTTCTGTGCTGTAACAGCGACATTTTCGACGTTAGAGTTAATTGTTTCGTCTATTGGTCTGTCAGTAACAAAAGCAGACAAGAAGTCTTCATCTTGAAAAATATCTTTATTGAATGGTGCAATACCAGTCTTTTTAAATCCGTTGATGATGTTCGTTGGATTTAATGCCGAGGGTAAAGCATTTTTCACTATTGATGGAATGTCGTGTATAGTCATTGTCTTGCCTGGATTGTTTCTAAGCCAACCATCTTGTTGACTGGCACAGTAATTTTTGAATGGCCCGTAGATCCCCACATCCAGAGGTTGGAGCTTATGTGAACAATGTGGTGGGAAGGACAGCAATACCACATTGTTTTCTTTAGCTGTTTCGATGACCTCAATGTCCAAGTGTGAAGAATGATTGTCCAATAATAAGAGAACTGGGTCGGATGGAGATGGTTTCACATTATCTATGAAATGTTTTATAAATATTTTGAATTCCAGCCCAGTCATCCAGCCACTTGAGTTTCCGGCGCCAATGCAGCCTGGAGGACCATCGCGAACAAAATAGTCCCTGTATTTAATTCGTGGGAAGATAAACATACATGGCACCGAGTTCCCCACTGCATTTACTGCTACGCAAAGAGTTACAAGAGTCCCTCTCTCTGCTGATGTAATGGAACCAACTTGTTTAGATCCCTTTGGAGCTAAAATTTTTCTAGGTTTCAGTACTGTTGTCACACCTGTTTCGTCTACATTCCAGATGCGTGACAAAGGAAATTTATATCTATCCAAACACTTCAGCCAATTTAGAAAAGAAATTTTCAACATTCGTTTTATTAAATGACGTGGCTCTGCTCAAGCTAGTAGCCTCTGGTGTTCTTATAGATAACGACTGGTTGCGTTTAAGAAATGCTGCTAGCCAATCAGACCCTGCTTCTTTTTTGTCAAGCCACGATTGCGGCATTACAATGTTGTGCTTAAATGCACAAGCAAATGCCAGCTGCCTGACATCCTTCGGCGTCAATCCGTAATAAATTTGGCTGCATTTAATTAAGTAACTCACCAAAACGGCTTCTTGTTCGTTTTTAAAAACTTGCCTATTCCTCTGGTACCCGACTGTGAGAGATTCCATAGGTGTCCCCTTCTCTTTTGCTTCTTTTCTTTTCTTTAAGTATCTTGTTAGCGACATATGACATAATCCGAAGTCTTTTGCGATGCCACGAATTTTTTTAGTTTTGTCCTCCTCCAAAATAGCTGCTGCTTGTTCATAAATATCTTTAGATATTTTTCCCCGCTCTGTTTTTCTTATATACGTCCTCATCCTACAAAAAAAGACCAAAACAATATAGCACAAATTATTTCAGTCGGTAACAAGCACTACGGGGCAGGTAGTGAAACACAAATCAATATACAAATATAATATACAAATCACAACCTGCCCCGCGCAAATGTAACTTTTAGCCCCAACGCCAAATCTGACCTTTTAAGGTTATGCAGTGAAAACGCCAATAAACATAGCTGTATAAACGTAGATTCATTGTTAAACGAAAGCATTAGGGCGTAAATATCACTACATGGACGTCTTTGTCTTTATGGAACATAGGTTGCAAACCAATATTACGAAAAGTGTAAAATTTTACTAACCTGCGATTTTTATGGCGGCACGCGCGGGCTTCTTTCACAAAAACGCTGGCGCCACTGGCTCTCGCGGTGTGCTAGCCGACGGCGGCGGGAGTATTTGTCCCTTTCTAACGTCAGTATTGCGTTCTTTGTTTCGCGACCATTGCCACTGTAACTACCTACCCCTGTCACTTCCAGCCCCGGTCTCCCCTATGGCCGACATCTTGAACAGTGTTGGCGTTGGTGGTTTGTGTTGCCATCTTAAAAACTAGGGATACCATATGTAACAATTGTTGCGAAATTACCTATCCTTCCAAAGAACGAGGCCACCATTTGTTTTCCCTCACTTCGATCTCTCTTCACTTTAGTTGGCAACTCCTCGAAAGGAAACACCCACTGAGCAGATTGTCTTTTGGTTTCAGGATCATAACAGTAAATCTAGCTTTCGTCACCTGTTAGTATGTCGAACACAGCATTTGAGTCACCTCCGTTAAATCTTTCAATCATTTTACGGCACCAATCCACACGATGGAGTTTTTGAGCCTCAGTCAAATTATGAGGTATCCACCGGGCGCAAAGCTTCCTGACCGCTAAATGTTCGTGGAGGATTTTCTGCACTTGACTCATACCGATGCCTAAGCTTGTCCGAATCTGCTGATAGGTCACTCTTTTGTCAGAGTCTATCATACCGTATGATAGAGACTGACAAAAGAGTGACCTGACCTGACGTGACCATTTATTTTTTGACTCAAAACGGGACATTGATTTATTTAGCTCCAATCAAAAGTTAGCTGGCTTAAAAGTTACGATTCACAAAGGATCCGACCCAAAATGTTTATTTATGTTTATATTTATCAGAAGAACAAATTTGTGTTAATATAACTGGTGACGATTTCAAGTAAGAATGGCACGTTTTTTTTTTATATTCACCTTAATTATCAAGATCGCCCTTAGAACTAAAATTTGTAACTGGG
Source organism: Sesamia inferens (assembly GCA_037179545.1). Lineage (NCBI taxonomy): Eukaryota > Metazoa > Arthropoda > Insecta > Lepidoptera > Noctuidae > Sesamia > Sesamia inferens. Next base: position 3,536,010 of record CM073935.1, on the reverse strand, counting down.
TTTTCTCAGATGTCCACAATTTATTCATAATAGAAAATACTCTTTCTACTGAAGCATTTGTAGATAAAAATATATTCAATTAAAATAGAAAAGTTTTCATGCTTAAGATTATTGGCGCGAAAGTGTTTGAATACTTCCACCCAACGCGTTTCCGTGGAAACAGGGTTGATAAAAATCATGATTTAAAAAAAAAATCAAAATAATCCGATTAATTTGATTTAAATCTGATTTATTTGATTTAAATCTGATTTTTTTGAAGTTTTTTACGTTCTTGTCTTTTTTTTTAATCTAATAGTCAGTTCTTCATTGAAAGGAAAACGACATACACACATCAAAAGTGTCTAGGGATCAACATACACACATCAAAAGTGCCTAGGGATCAACATATATTTTTGCAATAACTTTTCTCCTGATTGATATTAATTAAAATTTTCTTTAAGGATTCATCAAATAAAGTGTTTTCGTTTGTCACAGTAACGATAAACCAAGTCACCTTTGCATTAATAAAGAAACTTGCTATTTTCCTAATAAAGGGATATTTGACATTTGAACCACTAACACAAAAGTTCGAAAAAAAGACTGAAATAACAGTTTTCTCTAAAATTTTATTGGGTAACTTAAACAATTAATAATCCGTGTTTCTACCGCGAACACTAACAACACAAGAACATCGGTTTGGCATACTCAAAATGAGTTCATCCAAATCACGCTGTGGAATGGCCGCCCATGTTCGTTGCAACAACAAAAAAAGGTCTTCTTGCGACCGGATACCCTCCATATTCGGCAGAGCTCTTCTCTGTAGCATATCCCATGCATGCTCAATCGGGTTCAAGTCTGGCGACTGAGCAGGCCAGGGCAGGACATTGATGTTAGCTGCGGCGAGAGTCTGTCTTACAACTCTTGCGGTGTGCGGTCGTGCATTATCATGCATTAACTGAAATAAGGGACCGATTTGCACTTGTAGAGGAACGATGACGTCTGATACAATCGTCTCAGCATAAATTTGAGCGTTGAGGTTGCCTCTGATCCAAATCAACTCAGTTCTTCCGCCGATCCAAATACCCGCCCATACCATGATGGTTCCATCACTATAAGGATGGACTTCCTGGCAGGATTTTAATCGCTGTTGGCGTCCAGGGGTTTTCTAGTGTCGTATACGTCTTGTATCCGGTCTCATACCAAAACGAGACTCATCAGAAAAGCACACGAAACGCCATTGTTCTTCTGCCCAACTTCTGTGTTCAAGAGCCCATTGATATCGAATCCTACGATTGTGCATTGCTATAGGTGGTACCCGTAGCGGTCTTCGGGAATGAAGGTTCACTTCATGCAAGCGATTTCTGACTGTTTGGTCGCTAATTAAGTTCCCTGAAGAGTGATGAAGCCTCACTGTCTCCACAATGTCTTCAATGCGTTGTTTGTTTTTATAAAGAGAAAATATTGACAGCTGATTTTCATCTTTTACTCGAATTTGATTCACAGTTCCTGATTCAAATTATGAAATGCACCAAAAAGGATCCATATAAATTTATAAAATCATAAATTTATTACAAAGACACATCTCAATCTCAAGAAATCCGCATAAAAATGCTTGATCCCTAGACACTTTTGATGTGTGTATTTTAGTTTAATATTAATACAATTATGAATTAAGGTAATTAAACAAGTTCTACTAATAAAATCAACAATTTAAAAAACAGTAACGTTGAAAAAATTACAAGGAAAGTAATAACTTATAGACTAAAAAAGAAACATGAACCAATACTTATGGTAAGAAAGTATGTATTAATGAACTTAGCAGCAAACTTTATTATTTTTTAGTATTAAGTTCCTTCAAAAGGAAAACTAATTTGGCTGCCTTCTCGGTGCCTAATATGTTTCTTATTTTACTGTGCACTAAATTGAAGGCCGAAAATATTCTTTCGACCCCAGCCGAAGAAGCAACTGTACTCAGCAGTTGCTTGATTATATCCAATTCTTCTTCTGCTATACATTTTTCTATATTATGTATCGCTACCCACCAATCAATCGGGGCAGTTTTCTGTATGACTTGTTTATCGATTAACACTCCTGTGAAAGGCTCAACTTTGCATTTAAACAAATAATGTTACTCATTAACCCTAGAAAGATAATCATATTGTGACGTACGTTAAAGATAATCATGCGTAAAATTGACGCATGTGTTTTATCGGTCTGTATATCGAGGTTTATTTATTAATTTGAATAGATATTACGTTTTATTATATTTACACTTACATACTAATAATAAATTCAACAAATAATTTATTTATGTTTATTTATTCATTAAAAAAAAACAAAAACTTAAAACTTCTTCTATAAAGTAACAAAACTTTTAAACATTTTCTCTTTTACAAAAATAAACTTATTTTGTACTATGAAATCAGTCATGTTGTATTATAAAATAAATAACACTGGTTAACAAATTTTAAGGTTTTGTTAATCCATGAAATGAGTTGTGCTAATTGCGAAAGAATACCTCTAAACATACATTTTGATGTAAGTTTTAAGGTCGAGTTAGCTCGCGTTTTTTGTGGAATCAAATAAAAATGTTTTGACTTAAGATAACATTATATTCATAAATCACATATTATAAAATTTAAAAATGAGTTAATATATTGCTTTTCCGTTTATAAGTAATATGTACAGCCTCTCTCTTCAACGTCCAGCAGTAGTCTGCTAACATAGCAGGACTCCATTTGCCCTGGTATCGCTCTTCCATGCCTGAAATATCCTGGTGAAAACGTTCACCATGTTCGTCGCTAACATCTCCCATATTTTCAGGACAAACGTCCAAATGTGAGTCGAGAATATGTATTTTGAGGGAATGCCAGCGCAATCTTAACGTTCTTTATGATGTATTAAATTTAGGGCGGGTTGTTTCACGTGCACTTAACGCATGCGTAAAAGTTAAAAATGGTGCTAACTATCGTTAAGTCAAAAAATGAGTTGTTTCACAATACGTAAACGTTATCGCACGCAAAAAAATTACGATTACGTTAACTGATGGTCTGAGCACTGGTTAACGTAACTTATGTCAAATTGTCAAGTTGTCTTTGGTCCGCCGTGGTGTCAAATAGTATAAACAACATGAACTCCCTTTTATATTCGCGAGTTTGGTCTTTAATTGACGATAGTAGTTCATCTGATGATGATACTAGTAGCGTAGAAAGAAAGAGAAAAGTGTTTAAAACACGTATTAATAATTTAAGCCTTTGGGATGATCAGGAATTTATTGCAAGGTACCGAGTATCAAAGGAAGTAGCTATATTGTTAACACGCCAAATCGAAGAAGAGATAAAATTGGCTACAGAAAAGTAAGTAGATAACCTACCACAATAGATAACCCATTAGATTTTTATCATTAGCCCAGCAATGTTGGCTTTTAATTTAATTTGTACTTTGTAGGTACACCTCGCTTAGCGGGTCCATAATGGACACGTGTGATTTTTCTTGAAATACCTAATAATGATGAATAAAATCAATGATTATTATTATTATTGATTTATGTTATTGTAGATGATTATATATATATATATATATATATATATGTATATACGTATTCAAAAAAACTATTTAAAAAGAAACTGGGCATTGCTAGGTTAAGTATAAGTATGTACTTAGTTTATTTTTAAATTAATTTGTCCATTATATTTCAGAAACTTGGCAGTAAAACCCATAGACCAGGTACTTGCAACGCTGCAGTATTATGGCTCAGGATCTTTCATGAGATGTGTTGGTGACATGTCAGGCTTGCATAAATCAACAGTATGCCGTATTATTCACAGAGTGACTCGGGCTTTAGCTAAATTACGTCCTCATTACATTAACATGCCGGCTGGCGAGGAGGAGAGGTTGGCAGTTGCGACTGACTTTTACAAAATAGCAAGATTTCCAAAAGTGTTGGGTGCAATTGATTGCACTCATGTTCAGATTCTTTCTCCAGGTAAGGAAGATCACTTATTTTACTTAATGTAAGTACCTATCACACTAATAGGTAAGAATAACATTATTCAATATTTGCAGGTGGTGAAAACGCAGAAGATTTTAGAAATAGAAAAGGGTCATTTTCAATTAATGTGCAAGTAGTTGGAGATGCAAATTTATGTATAAGAAACATAGTTGCTAGATGGCCAGGTTCAGCTCATGACAGTCATATTTTTAATAGCTCAAATTTAAAATGCAGATTGGAATCAAATGAATTTAATAATTATTGGCTTCTTGGGGATTCTGGCTATGCTTTGAAACCATACATGCTCACTCCTTTAAATGATCCTCAAAATCAAGCAGAACAGTATTATAATGAAAGCCAAATACGAACAAGAAATACAATCGAAAGGTTGTTTGGACTTTGGAAACGACGATTTCCAATTATAGGAACCAAACTACGTTCTAAAATAAATAATATCCAGCACATAATTGTTGCAACAGCAGTATTGCACAATATATGTCGAAAATTAAATGTTGCAGAACCACCAGAATATGTCCAATTAAATGAAGAAATTCATGATTCAAACAATTATTTAACAACTAATAACACAGACTCAAGTGCAAGGAATAATTTAATTCAAAATTACTTTAGCCAGTAAGTTGGTACTAGGTACTACTATTATTAAAATCAAAGGAATCAAGTGAAGGACATTACTGTTAAGTTTTTTTTTTTTTAATAATGGGCTTTTAAATTACAGATTCACATAAATTTTGGGAACCTGGTGATGGCTATAAACTGATTCAATTGGATGTCAAGGATATTAAGAAGCAGAAAATTGTACTAACTAGTGATTTATTTAAGAATAATTTATTGTTTCCAGTATTACAGCTAGGTACACAGAAATATAATACTTGAAACAAAATTAAATTATTTATTTTCCAATAAACTTATTTCTAAAAGAAGTTTCTTTTTCTTCATTTCTAATATCTCCATTTCCTTTTCATATAATGCCTTTTCCTCTTTTCTTCTTTCCTCCATGTGTTTTATCTGTAGCTGATGTAAATTATCTCCTTGTTCTATGCTTTTTTTAAGCACTTCAGCTTTAACGTCTTGACAAGCTTTTTTTTCACTAAGCTTTCTACGAATTCCTGGAACAAAAGATGAAGTGAGTATTTATTAACAAAATCTTCTTACTTAATACAATGAAACAATGTAATAACTATTTTATAGGTGGTAGGCCATAACATCGGCCGCCGGCAGACCACCCACCAGACAAAGTCTTGCCGCCAAGCGATTTGTCGTGTTCCGGCATGATGTCTGGTGAAGCTGTACGGAGGACGGGTCAGACGGGTTGTGTTGCGATGTGTGCCGGGTACGCTACGCCAAATGTTGTTGTGTTGGGAATTTGGTTGTGGAGGGTCTTCAGATCAATCTCCCTTTGGTGCAGCATCGTTGGTCGTATTGTTGGGTTTAACATTGCATCACCTCACTCAACTGCCTTCTTCCTACCTATTCACTCAGTTTTACTGAGTGAATAGGCTCTTAATAAACTAGCGCGCTTTACCATCAACGATCGCATCACTGCTTACCATCAGGCGGGATTGCATTCAAACGCTAGTTTATAATTATTAAAAAAAATAAAAATAACTTAATAATTCCATTGGATTGTACTTACGAAGTGGTTTTGATACTGGTGCTCTGAGTAATGCTGCTGGTGATTTTGTGTCAAACACATTGTCCAAAGCATCTGGAACAGTTATAATGACCTGAAAATAAAATAATGAAGTTTGATTGAGTTTTAGATTAAATGCTATTGAACAGTTATTTCATTTAAATCAATATCAATAGGTATCTTACATTTTCAGGTTGATTAATATTTTCTTTATGTTCAGCAGCTTGGCTCACTTCAATATTCTCATTGAGAATGATGACCTAAAGAAAAAAGTTATTATTAAAGCAGATTTTAATCATCCCTTATATACCTCTACAAAGTAAATAGGTTCAAAGGTCTCACTTATTGTATACCCATGTACTTATACAGGTACTTATAATTTAACACTTACTTTTTCAGGTTGAGAATCATTGAAAGTTTGAATTGTAGATTGATTCTCAACAAAGTCATCATCCACAATGCTAGGAAGACCATCTATTGAAACCGGCATTACAGTGCGGAACCACTCTGTTTCCGGCTGTACAGGAGGAGCAGGTGGTCCACCCCCAGTTCTAATTCTGGACAGTCTTTCTTGACTGGCGTCCTAAAACGAACCATGCAACTTCTTAATATTTTATATTCAACTTTACAATAATGATCAATGTCGAAAGTGTGTGGACAAGTTGTGCATAATGTATAATAATGTTTATTACCTTACGAGCAGTCCGTTTCATATTATCAAACTTTGCCTTCAACTGTCGTAATGATCTTGGCTGTTCTCCACATGCATTAAACTCTGCGTGTATTGCAGCCCAAGTTCTGTTTTTTTTAAAATTACTTGTGTTGTCTGTTTTTTTACAGAACAACACGTCTTTATATTTTTCAATCAAAGATTGAAAGCGATCTTTCTCATTTTTTTTTAAATTAGTAGACCGTTCTCTGAAAAAAATGTGTAAATTATAGATTAAACGAGTTTTGTTAGATTACAATGTTTACTGGGCTTGTATGTCCGAAATCGCCAACCCCCCATTGAGCAAGGTTGATGATGATGATGATGATGGTCTTAAACAAAGTAACTATGTTTAAAATGTATGTAGTAGTATGAGTGAGTGTGGTAATTTACTTACTTTGGTGTATATGTATCCATTTTTCGTCAAAGTAAAATAGTACAAAATTATTTTCCACAACAATAAACAATGAAGGTTAGATACAGCACAATGACAGTCGCCCATTTTTTTTTGGTTTACTTCTTTCCGTTCATAGGAACGGAAAAGGCAAAGGCATAGTACGCCATACAGCCTAGTCTTAAGTAATTTTTTTTCTTCAGTTTATAGCCTAATTTATCCTTTTTTTTTTGTTTGCGCTGGGGAAAATGACAATTACGCATCCCCACCCGTCGGGGGACGGGAGGGGTTTGTGGGACTGCCCGGGAGATAGCCTCCCGGTATACCCACTAAAAACCCCAGCGGTACTCCGGCATCGCCATAGTGGCGGGGGAGTGGGAAACTAGCGGAGCCTGTGCTACCACTCCTCCGCCGGCGAAATCCGCCTAATAAGGTGGGCCCTCATTTGCCCCTCCTAAGGAGGGGCGGTGGCTCCCACATGGTGAGCAGTGCAAGGCGGGCGCGGGCACCCCCGTGCCTCACGCCCGCCGCTCACCTCCGGGCGGAAGAAAGCGGGCGAAATCCCGCCTTCTCTTGCCCCTACGCCGTCTACGGAGCGCCGGGGCGAGGGGATCCTCCTCTCGCTCCCGCTCCGCGGCCTCCTTCTGCGACATCACGACCTCACAGAAGGAGGCCATCGCCACCCAGGCCCCCTCTCTCCCCACCATCGCTCTGACGATAGCGGGCAGCGAGAGGTCCCCTCCTACCGCCGCGGCGACGCCCACGACGGGCACACCGCGAGGGTGTGTTCCGCCGTGTCCTCCGTCGCGCCGCAACCGTGGCACGACGGCGTCTCCTCTCGTCCTATCCAGTGCAGGTACCTGCCGAAGCAGCCGTGACCGGATAGGAAGGAGAGGAACCCATGACGCCTGTCGAGCCAATCCTTCAGGACCGGCCCGATGGCGTCGAGGGTACGGCGGCCGAACACCACGGAGGCGAGGTCCCGCGTCCAATGCCTTGCCTCTTTCTTTCTACGCTACTAGTATCATCATCAGATGAACTACTATCGTCAATTAAAGACCAAACTCGCGAATACAAAAGGGAGTTCATGTTGTTTTTACTATTTGACACCACGGCGGACTAAACACAACTTGACACAAGTTACGTTAACCAGTGCTCAGACCATCAGTTAACGTAATCGTAATTTTTTGCGTGCGTTAACGTTTACGTATTGTGAAACAACTCATTTTTTGACTTAACGATAGTTAGCACCATTTTTAACTTTTACGCATGCGTTAAGTGAACGTCAAATAACCCGCCTACACTTTGAAACAACACTTCTTATTTAACGAACGTTAAACATCATCTGTTAACGTAACTTTTTGACGTACGTATGTTACGATAACCAACCGTTTGAAACAACCCGCCCTTAGTAAAGTAAAGCCGTGCTGTAATAACGAACAAGTCGAAACTTGCGAGAGTGCGGCGAACGCAATACAAGATTAAACTTGTATAGCTCGATAACTCGAGCTAAGACACTTGTAATATTATAACTGATGATTAGTATTCACCAAGTACTGCCTATTTTTGTATTTCATCATTCATGGGCAAAACCATTGTTAACCAGTGTAATTAGCATATCTTATGCACATTAGAAACAAATTTTACTTATTAGTCAGTCAGAAACAACTTTGGCACATATCAATATTATGCTCTCGACAAATAACTTTTTTGAATTTTTTGCACGACGCATTTGCCTTTCGCCTTATTTTAGAGGGGCAGTAAGTACTGTAAGTACGTTTTTTCGTTACTGGCTCTTCAGTACTGTCTTCTGATGTACCAGGCACTTCATTTGGCAAAATATTAGAGATATTGTCGCGCAAACATCTCTTCAAAGTAGGAGCTTCTAAACGCTTACGCATAAATGATGACGTCAGGCTCATGTTAAGGTTTTTCATAAAATTTTTGCGACTTTGAACCTTTTCTCCCTTGCTACTAACATTATGGCTGTATATAATAAAAGAATTTATGCAGGCAATGTTTATAATTCCGTACAATAATGCCATAGGCCACCTATTTGTCTACCTACTGCAGGACATCACAGAACACATTTGGTCTGTGATGTCCTGCAGTAGGAAGACGAATAGGCGTGTCCACTCCGTCTTTAGTTTGATTATAATACATAATCATTTGCGGTTTACCGGTACTTTCGTTGGTGGAAGCATCCTCATCACAAGATGATAAGTATACCATCTTAGCTGGCTTCGGTTTATAGGAGACGAGAGTAAGGGGTCCGTCAAAACAAAACATCGATGTCCCCACTGGCCTGGAGCGACTGTTTTTCAGTACTTCCGGTATCTCGCGTTTGCTTGATCGCACGGTTCCCACAATGGTTAACTTATACGGTTCTTGTAGTAAGTTTTTTGCTAAAGGGATTGAGGTGAACCAATTGTCACACGTAATATTACGACAACGACCGTGCACAGGCTTTGATAACTCCTTCACGTAGTATTCACCGAGTGGTGCTCCGTTGGTCTGTGTTTCTCTTCCCAAATAAGGCATTCCATTTATCATGTACTTTGTACCACTGTCACACATCATGAGGATTTTTATTCCATACTTACTTGGCTTGTTGGGAATATATATTCTAAACGGACACCGTCCTCTAAAGCCAAGTAACTGTTCATCTATGGTCAAATGAGCCCCTGGAGTGTAATTATGTATGCACTGATGGATAAAGAGATCCCATATTTTTCTAACAGGAGTAAATACATCGTTTCCTCGAAGTGTGGGCCGTATACTTTTGTCATCCATTCTAAGACATCGTATCAAAAAATCAAAACGATCACGACTCATTACAGAGACGTACACCATTGACAAAGATCGATCAAAGAGGTCATCTGTGGACATGTGGTTATCTTTTCTCACTGCTGTCATTACCAGAATACCAAAGAATGCATGGATTTCATGTTCATTCGTGTCACGAAATGTAGCACCTGTCATAGATTCCCGACGTTTCAATGATATCTCAGCATTTGTCCATTTTACGATTTCCGAAATTATCTCATCAGTAAAAAATAGTTTGAAGCATAAAAGTGGGTCATATGTATTGCGGCACATACGCGTCGGACCTCTTTGAGATCTGACAATGTTCAGTGCAGAGACTCGGCTACGCCTCGTGGACTTTGAAGTTGACCAACAATGTTTATTCTTACCTCTAATAGTCCTCTGTGGCAAGGTCAAGATTCTGTTAGAAGCCAATGAAGAACCTGGTTGTTCAATAATATCTTGTTCGTCTAATATTTCACTACCGCTTGACGTTGGCTGCACTTCATGTACTTCATCTATAAACGCTTCTTCTGTATCGCTCTGGACGTCATCTTCACTTACGTGATCTGATATTTCACTGTCAGAATCCTCACCAACAAGCTCGTCATCGCTTTGCAGAAGAGCAGAGAGGATATGCTCATCGTTTAAAGGACTACCCATTTTATTATATTTTAGTCACGATATCTATAACAAGAAAACATATATAAAAGTTATCACGTAAGTAGAACATGAAATAACAATATAATTATCGTATAAGTTAAAATCTTAACCTTTCAGCGGTCGCACCCTTGCGCCGAACACAAGCAGTCGCGCGCGGTCTGTGATTCCGCAGCTTTACGTGTCTTTTTTGGGAAAATAAATGAATATTTCGACTTATTGTATAGCACATGATTAAAAAGAGGTCTTAAACATGTGAAATAAAATAAAAACATCTAAATTTTTTATTTTTTCTTTTATTTGCACTTAATAGAACAAAGGTCTATAAAAACTCAAAATTTTTGACTCTGGGTGGAAATCACCGTTATAAATCAACATTAAACATATCAAAATTAAATTTTCTTTTTTACCACTAAAAGCTTATAAACTTGACTATAATTATCTTAGAAATAAATCACATTTATCATCAATGGCACTGTGTTATAGGGACTCTAAAATGACACTTATTTTTGAGATCATTCTACGTAAAGTTCTAGACTAATCTAAATTGTAGTAAAATAAAATAAAAAAACATGCCTAAAAACTACTTATTTTTAGTGTACAATAAATATAATAAACTATTCGTCATTAGTATCCATAATATCTACTGGAGATGAACATTCTCGGCATATAACAATCACATGTTCTAGACACATGTGTTTTGCACATTTGAAACAACTATACTTTGTTTTGCGGTTCTTTTTTCTATCGCAATAGTAACAACGACCTGCAACACGTAGAACTTGGTTTGAAGACGATCCTTCTTGGTCATTTTCAGAAATATTCAGGATTTCTTTTATTCTCAGTTTGCTAGTTTGAGAAATAGTGGAAGAAGTATACCTGTACCGCAATTGATTTTCCATGAATGAATAAGAAATTTCTTCAATAAACTTTCGTCTTACAACAGTTTTTTCATTGTTATGTTCAAAAACCACTTGTGCATTTACAGTTGCAATGTTGATCAAAGTATAAAACAATACCATTGGCCACCTTCTTGTGTTTCTTTGGGTGTTGTAAACGCTGCAAAGTTTATCTACTACGTCGACTCCAGATTTAGTATTATTGTAGTCGAGTACAATATCAGGTTTTCCTGTTGATTCGTCAATTTTATCATCTAGATGCAAGCAATAAAACAAGTTTACTTTTCTTTGGTACATAGGAGACCAATGTCATCTTGTTTTGAAATCCAAACACACACGATTTCTCTTGACGTCCTTTCATTACACAGAAGGAAGGTGGTATTTGATTTCCTTTTGATTCGTCAATTTTATCATCTAGATGAAAGCAATAAAACAAGTTTACTTTTCTTTGGTACATAGGAGACCAATGTCATCTTGTTTTGAAATCCAAACACACACGATTTCTCTTGACGTCCTTTCATTACACAGAAGGAAGGTGGTATTTGAGTCTTATTTTTTCTCAAAGTACCCACAGACGTCAAGTTGTGTTCATTCACAAGTTTTGTGGTCAATTCGCAACTAGAGTACCAATTATCTGTTGTTACATTACGCCCCGATCCTGATATAACTTCACAGAGACGAACTACAACATCAGTAGGCTTGTTGCTGCAGTGAAATGGACCATCTGGTTGAGTACCAACATATACCTCCATATTGAACGTGTAAAACGTTTTTGCGTCAGCAGCCGCTTGTATTTTGATACCATACTTGTTTGGCTTGCTTGGTATATATTGTCGGAAATTACATTTTCCACGAAACGCTGGTAGCATTTCATCAATTGTCACAAAAGGCGATGGAGCATAACCTTCTTTGCATTTTTTGACAAATAGGTCCCAAAACTCCCTAATCGGCGCAAGTTTATCGTACTGTATTCTCTCAGTCCTTGTGTCTTTGTCGTCAAATCGCATACTACGTAAGATAAATAAGAATCTACGCTCACTCATAACTAGTCTGGCGATCTCCATAGACGAACCATTCTTGTTATACAAGTCATCAGCGTTCATCCGGCTACATTTCCTCACACCACACAGTAAAAGTAATCCAATCAATCCTTTTATTTCTGTTAGTGTTACTTCTCGAGCATCTCTTGCTCGAGAATAGTTAGGCTGTATATTTCTTATAAATTTATTGGTGTTATTCACAATTATGGTCAACAACTCATCACTGATGAAGTAGGAATAACATTCCGTAGGTGATCTTGAAGCAAGAAGAGGTGGCAAAACTTTAGGGAATTGTTCTCTAATTATATTGACAGATCTAGTTCTCATTGAAACTGGGGGATTAGCACTCCAAACAGTCCCGTCTTTTCCAATATACGTACTTCCTTGCTGGTCTAAAAATTGATGATATGATGACAAAGGAACGTTATCATCATCGCTGTCACTAAGTTCAGCGTCCGATTGAACAGATACATCCTGTACTGGTGAAATTTCTATTGGGTTGTCTTCGTGGTCCGAAACGTCATCAAAGACATCATCCTCTGATTCCACCTCCTCTAGCATGCGAGATACTCGACGTTCTAAGTCTTCGTAATTCATTGTCTACAACAAAAATACAGTTTTGAAATCATACTTTTATATTATTATAATATAAAACATAAAAAGTAATAATAGGACACAAAAACATGAAATATTTACCTCGGCTTCACTTTAATTGCAATGGATTGTTCTGAAACACAATCGGTCGCGCGCGGAATCTGAGACCGCAAATACAAATAAAAAAGCACGTGTGCATGCGACGAATGTCACAGGGCTACTGAGAGGTGCTACCCCACCCCCCCGAGGATTTCACGGAAGCGCAAGCGTGTATTGTTTATAGTTTTAGTAAATTGATTAAAATCAGTTCGTTGCGGACTCAGAGACCGCGCGCGACCGCTGGAAGGTTAAAAGAAACTTAAAAGATAATCATGCGTCATTTTGATTCACGCGGTCGTTATATTTCAAAATCAGTCACACTTACCGCATTGACAAGCACGCCTCACGGGAGCTCCAAGCGGCGACTGAGATGTCCTAAACGCACAGCGACGGATTCGCGCTATTTAGAAAGAAAGAGCAATATTTCGAAAATGCATGCGTCAATTTTACGCAGACTATCTTTTTTTGCCGTTTCTTAATTGTCTTTTATTTTACCGCTATACTTTTTTGCGGCTTTAGCTTTGTCTTTTTTTTGGGTCACTCTTTTCCCATGTCAATGTTTTCATACATTTTTTGGTCATATTTTCTTTTGTCATTTTTATCATTTGTTACATTTCTTTTGTCTACAATACTACAATATTCAATTCTATTTCTATTTACATTCTTGCCGACGGCACAGCGCTCGGCTGTGCTGCCCTTGTCCTATTTCTTTCAATGGATGCTTTCGCAACCTTGAGGCAAAACCGCTCCAGGTACGGCCTGGAGTGTTTGTCCGCCATAAGGTCGGCTATTGTTCTCTCTGTCAAAGTTCTACCAGTACTTACTTCCAGGTCGTACCTGTCGCGGTCGTGCCTCGGGCATTCCAATAGCAAATGCTGCACAGTTTCCGTCGCCTGTCTTTCTAGGGTTAAACTACTACCAGTCTCTCCATAGGTTTCTTGCAGAAATTGTAAGGCTGCATCGCTCTCGTCGGTCGACAACTTTTCTTGGGGCAGTTTTGGATTTATCATGTAAGCTAAATAATGAGCCGGTGTCATGGCTTGTCGGTAACGATTCATGACATTCCTCATTTGGATAATGTTAAGGGAATCTTCAAGTTGATCTACTAATTATTTCCTGATAAGTACACTGTCTGAAATAGTACACTTATCGCTTTGAATCTTGTCTAAAGCTTTGGATATTGGCTCCAGCCGTGCAACAAGATCCTCCGCATTTCTTTTAATACTCATATTTTGTATGAGGTTTCGGATGTCAGCGCTAATATCCTCTTTGTTTTCATCTGCTATTTGCATCAATATCGGTCAGTTTTTAATATAGCTATTTAGTGAATCACACATTGTGTTCCACCTTACTTCTTGAGGCATTACTAAACTATTCGTCTTGGTGAGTGAATATTTAGCATGTGCGAAATGATTATTTCTAAAGTATTTGATAACTTTCAGAACATGTCTTGTAGCATTTGGAATTTCTAAATCTTTAGCCAATAAATTAAGAATATGCGCTTAACATCCGTATGTAACTATAAGTATATTAACAACTGCATCATCGTCACCATTGTTTGTTTCAAGCTGTCTACGCATTTTTGCCATATTGGCGGCGTTGTCTGACACAACGCTTCTAACTTTGCAGTTACACAGTTGTTCTGCTTTTTGTATATTTTCATTTGCCACAGTCTCTAAGTAGTCGGCGGTGTGATGATGGTCGGTCGTATCAATAGTATCAACCAGTACCGTTTTGCCATCTTTGGCTGTGACACACGAGCAAACGATAGGATCGTTTCGTATGTTAGACCATCCATCAATTGATAAGCATACAGTTTTGGTATCTAAATCTGATTTACATTTGTTCTGTTCTTCCTTAATCTCATCAAGCAGCTTGCCGCCAATATCAAATCGAGCTGGAGGAACGTAACCAGGACGCAACATACTTATCAGTTTCTTAAATTCCTCGTGTTCCGAATGCAGAAATGGAGTGTGTAAAGGTTGTTGTTGGCACTAGATACTGCAGGACAGGTGGCATCAGGATAGTCTTGTAATAAAACCAGGAGCTCTGTGTTACGACGTGTGTATTCAAGGACGAGAGCGGAAGTACAAGTGACAGTTGATAAGTTAGGGTTAGTGTTGCGCGTCGACAGTAGTGTCGAGACATGTACTACGTAACATCTTCCCTTTTGACAATAATTATTTATTACATGACATAAAACTCTAAACTTGAGTTTATCAAATTATGAAACGGAACGTAAATACAATTTCTTAAAAATATTTTATGTTTCTTATTTCGTGAAAAGGAACGTTAATTTAACAACATATTATGAAACGAAACTGAGGTAAGTACAATGCTTTTTCCTTTCCGAACGAAACGAACATGACATCTGACAGTGACATTTGAATGACGACTAATGTAATAATAATAATAATAATAAACGTTTATTTTTTCCACCACATAATTAAAACATAAGTTTACCACAAAATAAAGTATACATGATATAATGATGTAGTGGAAACTGGAGCCTGTACTAGGACAACCTGTGTTACAGGTCTCCAGGCCTCCTGACTACACGGTCGTGTCACAACTAATACAAACGTATACTAACAGATGACAAAGATTATGAGATGAAAGAAAATTGACAAAAAAAAAATGCATAAAGGAAAACACAAAGTAAATAATTATATAATTTTAAAAGAGTTGACAGCAAAGTAGGGTATGTTCGTGTCGATGTTTGGTTGTGGTGTGGTTATGAAGTCTATTTGTGAAGTGTGAATGTATGTGTGTAGGGGTGTGTGAGTGTGTTTGAAGTGAGTGTGTGTGTGTGGGTAGGACGTATCGAGTTGCTTATTATGAGATCACTTCCAAAAGTCTCTCAGTGGCATCATAATCGTGAGATTGAAGCCAATTTTGGACTTTTGTTTTACAATTGAAAAAGGATAGGGAGTAGATAGAAATGGCTTTATTGGCTTTGTTGTAAAGATAATCTCCCAGAAAACAAAAGAATCTACGACTGAAGCTGGTTTTAAACGACTTAGATTTACAGACCGTGTGTTTGCGTCTCTTTGTGAGGATTTCAACAGGATTGTATGAAAGTTGGGAATGTTTACGTAAAATGGTATTCAAAATGAATAATTGCCGAACTGTCAGTACTTTACAATGCTCGTAAAGTTCTTTGGTTGGAAAGAGAAAGGGAAGTTTACGACCAACTTTAAGAACAGCTCTCTGAGCTCTCTCCAACTTCAGCATGGATGTCTTTGGAGCTCCTCCCCAAGCCGTTATGCAATATGATAAGATTGACTGAACTAGTGCACAATATACGGTGTTTATAATCTTAGTTTCCGCCACATGACGAAGGTTCTTGAAAACGTATATCAATTTTCGTGTTCTCGTTGTAAGTAAATCTATGTGTGGCTGAAATCCAAGACGATTGTCAATCTAAATTCCCAAATATTTGATACCAGCCGTTTTTTTGAGAGTAGGACATGAGCAAGGTTTATCCTGTTGGAGAGAGCAAATGTGTGATGTTATGGTAAGATTTTGGTAAGATGGGATTTCATGATTTCTCAACATAAAGGGGATATACATGGATTTGGACACATTAAGTGTAAGTTTATTATTTTTTAGCCACTCGGCTACCATGTCAAAACCAAGTTGGGCATTTAGAAAGACTTTCTCCCATGAGTCCGCATGGAAAAGCAAAGCTGTATCATCCGCAAAGGTAATGATCCTTCCACCACGCAACTTGAGGTTACACAGGTCGTTGATATACGTCAAGAATAATGTAGGACCTAGGATGCTGCCCTGCGGTACCCCATACGTGATGTCAAGATCATCACTGCACATTTCACCAACCCTTACTCTCTGCCTGCGATTTGTGAGGTAATCAGAAAGCAGGTCAAGTTGCTTGCCTCTCACTCCAAGCCCCTCCAGCTTCTCGAGGAGCAAGGGGGCAGAGACCGTGTCAAAAGCCTTAGCCAAGTCCAGAAAGATCGCCAATACTTTTTGTTTACTATCGAGATTTGTAGAAACAAAGTTCACTAGTTCTTGGACAGCATCACTAGCTGATTTTCCAGATCTGAAACCAAACTGAGAAGGTGACAGCAGTTTATTTGACTCAAGGTAGTTATTTAATAGTTTGTTTATTAACCTTTCCAGAATCTTGGATACCGTTGGCAAAATTGAGATAGGTCTAAAGTTATTGACACAGCCCCTGCTTCCCCCTTTATATATAGGGTGAATTTCGGCAAGTTTTAAAGAGTCCGGAAAAACGCCTGTTGTAAAAGCAAGATTGCAAATATAAGTCAAAGGTGGAAGCAGAACCCCTCGATAACGCTTTAGAAAGATTGCAGGTATGTTGTCGCGACCAACGGCACAGTTATTTTTGAGTCCTAAGATGATTTGTTCAACCTCAGCTACATCAGTGGGAAGTAAAACAAAAGATTGTGTGAATGACTTTTTAGTGTGTACCTCCGGAAAGCGATTGTTACTACTTGTAAGTGATATTTTCTCAGCAAGATTTTTGCCCATGGTTGCAAAAAATGAATTTATATTATTTAAGTCGTCATGGGAACTGTTTTTTATTAGTTCAGTAGGGATGTCCTCGCGTTTTTTTGTATTCGTGACTGTCTTTACGGCCTCCCAGAGTTTTTTGTTACTAGTAGCAGCAGCTTTGCTGATTTCAGCCCTCTCATAACCAGCTTTTATTTTTTTTAAAAGATCGTTGCAGAAATTGCGATATCTTCTGTACGTTACCTCTAGCGTTTCATTAAATTGGTCTTTATTTTTGAGTACTTTTAGTTTTCGATGCATATTGTCACGGTTCCTCATACATCTCAACAGACCCTTGGTAATCCAGGGTTTCTTAATAATTTTCCTATTAGAGGTCTTAAACGTTGTAGTATTATTTATAATTGCTTGATTTAGTGCCGAAATAAAATAATTCGTGGAAGTGTTGACATCATTGTCACTATATACTGGAGAAAGGTCAATCGAGTTCATGTCATTGTCCAAGGTGTTATAGTTAATTTTTTTTATTACCTTTGTAAAAGGCTTATGGTTTCGGGAATTTAGTTTAATTGCAAAGAATATACAATCGTGGTCGGTAATAGAACTTTCTGCTATGTAACAATAAGCAGGTAACCTTGACTTAAGAAATACATGGTCAAGACATGTTAGACTATGTGTGGGGATTGTATGCGCTGGTAACATACCATGGGAGGCTAACAGGTTTAGGTATGAAGACGAGTTGGAGTCACTATTATTTGATGAGATGTCGACATTAATATCTCCTAAAAGAATGATATTTGAATAAGCGGAATAATTACATAAAAGTTTATTTAGGGACTCAATAAATCTAGATGTGTTTCTATAACCAGCCGGTCTGTATATTGCAAGAACAATTGTGTTATTGTTAATTTCTAACATGAGGCAGTTGGCGTCCATAAGTATAGGTTCTTCAGATTTCAATCGTAATGAAGACTTGTAATACACAACCACACCCTCATTTTGAGTTAAATTATTAAGTGTATAGAGGTATTCGTAGTCCTGCAACTGGGGAATGGAATGAGTGCGGGGAAGCCAACATTCAGTCAATACAACTAAGTCCCACTTTGTTTTCGATCTTTCCAATAATGTCATAAAACTAGAGAAATTACAGCTAATACTTCTTATATTCTGGCACACAACTTTGAATGAAGTTTGAAATGGGTTTTCATGATAAAAGGAATCAACACTACCAAGGGATGAGGTTGCGACAGCTAGTTCGTCAAGGTCATAAGCTATTTCTATTAGGTTGTCGAATTTGAAAATTTAAAATACTTTAATGGTCCTGGTATAACTTAAAAAATGCGGAAATAAGTCAAAAAAGAGATACAGAAAATTGCTATGATTAGTGTTCATATTTTCAATAGGAGCCCCAAACAGGAGATAGCGATTTATTATGCAAAGATAGCCAATTTGTATTGCGAAACAATATAATATTATGAATAAGCGCCGTCGAAGTGTCCTGTTGAAGAGAAATGTTTTTGTATATGTGTGTGTGTAAAGCCGTGCTAGATGTGAATGTGTTTGATTTGATATAGAATGTTTAGTCCAGTGATAGGATGTGACGCAGTATGTCTTGGTTACTTTACCACCTAAGGGGTGTCTGCTGTCTAACATAGTTATATAAAAAAAAGGATTAATTACAACTTTAAGCATTTTCAAGAAATTACAAATTATTTTAGTTAATATTATATTAATTAGGGTGAATAAGAATAAGGAACGTTCCAAAAGTAGCAGGTACATCGCTGAGTGGTGCAGTCATGGGGTTCCTGAATGTTGTAGGTCATGAAGAGTTTGTTCCGATTTAACGAGTATTGGCTTGGCTCCTGCGATTTTTCTCAGGAATATGTTTCCGTTTGTAGTCCAACAAAAAACATATCCTTTCAGTTTCGCGAATTCCTTGGCAGCAAAAAAAAGTTTTTTCGAGCCGGCAGAAAGATGCTCTGATATATAAATTGGCCGGGGCTCACCGGCCAAGCCAATGGTTTGGGTATTGAAACGGTCATTATTTGGGTGCTTTTTATTATAGTCGCGGACTGCTGCCAGCAGCTCGTTTTTAGTCGAAACAGTCGAGAACTCAGCCACGATTGGCCTGACACTGTCCGGTTTTCCCGGGAGCCGGTATACGTCACGCACATGAGTGTTATTGAGCGACATATTAACTGACGAGCCCACTTTAGTAATAATTGTGTGGAGGTCCGCCGCTGCCTCACCTTCCTTGACGGGTATGTTCCGGATCTCAATGCTAGAAGGGCGGGATAAGCGCTGCAGGTCGTGAATTTTTGTATCCAGATTCCGTACAGTTTCTCTGAGCATTTCTTTCTCCTTTTGTAACGCGTTAGTTTGCTTTAACATATCATCATACTGTATTTTTCAAATTCGAGATGCGACTTTTGAATTTCCAAGTTTTGTCGTCTAATTTCAGCCAATTCTGACACTAACTTGTTCAAGGAGAAAGTATGGTCATCACAAAATTTGGTAAGATAGGCTTGCTGTTCCTCTTTCCACGATCTTAACATCTGATGAATTTCCGATTTAAAATCTTGAAGTTCGGTACCTGGAGAGAAGCAAGCTCGAGGGCGCTTGTTAGACCGCGACGCAGCGTTAACATTATCACTCGGGCTACTAGATATCAGCTGTGGAATATCTGAGTCGGATATCGTAAGTACAGTCTTCGGTGTGTCTGGTGGCGGTGAGCGCCGTACGCGGGGCATGATTTCAAAGCCAAAGTACAATAAAACGAGTTAATTACGCAGGTGAAGCGCGCAACAGCTTATATAATATATACAGGTAGGTAGTGCGAAGCTACGATAAGGAACAAAACACCCAGCACAATGACGCAACGAAGCGGTCGTCGAGCGATCGAGACAGCAATTAAGACCACCGCACTGATTCTACGGGGATTAGGGTTCCGAACTTAAAAAACACTGTTTTAGTTCAACATGGAAGGTGTCGATTTAGTCCAAGTTCAATATCACTCGTTCGATCCGTATTTCATCACTTTGCACCTGAGTTTTTTTGAAGATAACACTGAATAGCCCTCTAAGTACGTCAACAGTTTAAATTATACCATAGGTTTGTTTACTTTTACGTTATAACTATTTTTAAAGAAATTTTTAAAACAGACTCGATGTTGACCGTGTGCCACTGCCCACACATCTCCAAATCATTTCAGTTTGACATTTGGAACTTATAAACACAATTCAATATCATTAATAATATCATTAATTTACAGGTAGATGCAAATTATATAAATTTTGTGTAATTATTAGGTCTAAACTTATATCTAGACATTAACAATACTTTCTTGGCTTCTTAATAGGTCTACCAAATGACGAATATTTAATATTTGGACGTGTTGGCGTATCTAATGTTTTTGTTTCTGTTTCAGGTTTCATGACCGGACTAGGCGAACGAGGAGACTGAACTTTCGACTGAGGAGACGACGAAGACTGTTGGACTGGACTAGCAGTAACAATTGTACTATGCTGAGGCGATTCTTGGGGTACAACAGGACTACTATAACTGCTGTATTCTAATCTATGTGAGCACTGAGAAGAGACATTTGATGATTGAGGACTTGTGCTCATGTTTGGCTTCAAGATGTGTTGACGATTACGACGGAATGTTCCTTCTGGAGACAAAATTATATAAGACCTGGGGTTATTATCAAGACCTGAAATAGTACCGGGAATCCAAATACTATCTGGCTGTTTTTTGAAGTAAATTTGATCACCTACATTAAGTGAAGATAAAGGTTTTGAATGTTGATTATAATAAATCTGTGACTTGTGATTTTGTGTTTTGATTCTGTTAGACAATGACTTCTATTGTGGAATTTTAGGTTTCAAACTTCTATCTAAGACTGGAAGTTTAGTTCTAGGCATTCTAGACATGAGTAATTGTGCAGGGGAATACATACTCTCTTTAGGAGTGTTCCTATATTGAAGTAGTGCTAAATGGGGATCTGTGTTGTCTGCGAAACATTTCTTTAGACATTCATAGTTTTTTAGACATCCTATTCCAGTAAATAAATCTTTGTATTCTGTAAATAGTGTATCGACTGACTGACTAAATTGGACATTATTTATTTTTTTAATTAATTTTAATACTTCACAACTTTTACGACCAATAATGTTCCTACAAGGCAAATCTACTATATGAAAATTACTTATGACTGACTGACAAAATAGTTTGACCCACTGTTGGTAGAACTTCTCCACTAAAAGTTGAAAGTTTATTATGACTCTTAACTAAGATATTCAAAGGTAGGTTTAGACTATTAAAAGTATTAAATGACAATATGTTAGTATGGGCACTAGTATCAAGTAAAAATTCAATAAACTTATTGTTTATAGACAGATTAGTACGATATGAGTTCTTATCTTTTATCTCATTCAGAAATAGACTATTTAAGTAAAAATAACTAACTTCAGATGAGTTACCAATGTTTTCTTCTTGTACTAGGTTGACGTTCTTCTTAAAGCAGTATCTAGCAAAGTGATTCAGCTTGTGGCAGACGTTGCACTTGACACCGATTGCTGGACACCTGTTTCGATGGACTTGACCACATCGTTGACACTTTCCTGACTGGTTAACGACTTCTTGATGACTGTGACTTCTCTGGCGACTTTGTTTGTTATCCTGATGACTTTGATTGACGTGACGACCCTGACTTCCTTGACGATTATAGCTGACTTGACGACTATGCCCTTGATTGGGGTTATTTTGACGTTGACTGGTGTTTTGACGGTTTTGACTCTGACGATTGACTACACAAATGTTCTCGCTCTTCGATGAGAAGACATGTGCTTCATTCCTCGTATTCCTCATTGTTATGGCTAGACTGACTGCGGCATCGAATGTTTTTGGTTTTTCGATGAGAATTCTTTCTCGAATGTACGATGATGTCTGATTGAGATTCCACGAAAATATGTCTTTTAATAAGTCATCTTGTAAGGCTCCGAACTCGCATTGGATGGAAATATTCTTCAGCGCGGTGGCGTATTTTTCTATGGATTCACTAGACTCTTGCTTCCTATTGAATAATTTGTGTCTTTGCATTGAAATATTGACTCTAGGGGTAAAGTAGTCCTCAAAACGTTGTAGTAGGTCTTTATAGGTTATTTCCGTGATATCCGTATTCAGTGAGTAGAAAATATCCAGTGCGTTTGGCCCGATTGTATATAAAAGTATGGCGACTTTCCTTTGATCCGACTCAAATTGTAGGTTATTGGCAATGAGATAAATATTGAGCGATGTCTTGAAATTTTTCCACGCTAAACCCATATTGGACGAATTAGTATCCAATTGGAAATTAAGTAAAGGCAACATGTTATTTTGCTGCGCTTGCGACGATGGCGGTGAATTATTCTCTGCGGCCATTTTGTCATGAGACTGGCGTTGATTGATTGATTTGACTTGATTAATTATTTAGGTAGGTAGGTAGGTTACCTTTGACTTCACGAGCTTCTTTGTTACTTCTGCTGATGGATTCTGTTACTTCTGACACCATGTAAAGGTTGTTGTTGGCACTAGATACTGCAGGACAGGTGGCATCAGGATAGTCTTGTAATAAAACCAGGAGCTCTGTGTTACGACGTGTGTATTCAAGGACGAGAGCGGAAGTACAAGTGACAGTTGATAAGTTAGGGTTAGTGTTGCGCGTCGACAGTAGTGTCGAGACATGTACTACGTAACAGAGTGTTAGTCGCAAAAAAATATCTCGCAACTTGCAGATCGAAAAGATGATTTTGCGTAGCATTTGTTTTTATCACGTATTCATTTAGTTTGCAAGCACTCTGGTTAGCTTTAGATGAAGAACTAGCAGAAACGGAATTTTCATTGACTTCTAAAACAAATAAAAAAGTAACATTAAAGAAAAACATATTTGTTTAAAAAACCTGAACACTCCGTTATGAAGGTGCCAGAGATGGCGCCTCTAAGACGTAAAAATGTATAAGATAACAAGTTACCCGTGCTCGCGGCATCGCCTACGCTGCCATCGTCGTCTGGGCTTCCAAATGCTTCTTCATTCTTGCTACTAAGCCCATTAATTCCTTATTACACCGTTTAAACACCGCTTTGTTAAACTTGCCGCTAGCGGACTTTTTTTCTTCAAAATAAACCCACACAGCATCTTTCTTTCTTTCTGACATTCTTATTGTATTCACTCTTTCAGTAGTCAATTACGAATGACCGGGCGAAAAACGAATCTCGTAGCATGTTTAAGTTTCGGGGAACCCCGGAACTTTATCGGTAATCTGTATACTCGCATGGCATTACACACGTGTGCGCCCCATAATCAATGTCGGGGGATGTCCCTAGACAATTTTGGACGCCTTGGTTGCAGTAAAAATGTAATGATTTAAATCATTGATTTAAAAGAAAAAATCACTTGATTTAAATCACTGATTTAAATCAAGTGATTAAAATGATATCAACCCTGCGTGGAAACATTTAAATTATTCCATTCTGTTACTTTTTGCGATGTAATGTAATTAGATAATAATGAAAATTCGTCAAAAACTTCACTATCTTTATTACAATCAATATATTGCTTTTCAATTAATACATCCAGAGACTTCTGAACGTCTTCCCATATGAGGACCTTTTTTAAATCTGCCCAATAAAATGTCTCCATTTCTTTGGTAAGAAAGCAAGTCCACTGCTCCAGATATTCACGGCTTGTTTTATAAAATTCTGTAGCCGTCCTTTTCACATATTCTTCATCGATATCAATACCACTATCTTTCAATTTTGACATTAATTGACGGACCATAAATGGAAGAAACTGATTGGTCTGTTTTTGAGTTAAATTGTCTTTTAATTGATTGATTTCTTATGCAGCTTCAATAGCCAATACAGTCTGACCTTCAAGTTTCAAGACAGCTTGATGAAAACTTGCTGACTGAGCGTGTAAAAAATAAAACCACAATTCGGATGTGGGATCATCAAAAAAGTTTTTTAATAACAGGGGACATTTTTCAATACTCAAAAAGTAGCTTTTTAAAGGCTGGTACATTTTTAAAACTCTCTCCAAAGCAGGCATAAGAGCCAGCCATCTGGTTTTGCTATAGCCGAGCATTTGTTGATATTCCGTTTCAGTTTCGGCACAAAACTCTTTTAGAGCTGCAACTCGAATTGTATAAATATAAAAAAAGGAATATATCTTCACAATAACGCTTTCGTAATCTATGGGTACTACCCATAGATTACGAAAGCGTTATTGTTATTGGGTAGCCCATCTGCAGCAGATTTTATTGCATTGTGAATTACGTGGGCTCCACATCCAATACCTATTATTTCTTTTCTCAGAGATGATTGTAATTTCATTAAAACATTGTTAGTTCCTCGCCTAGCTGCTCTCCGAAACTGACGTTTGCATTATCCCCACAAAATGCTACGACTTTTGCAGTCAAATTATTATCTGTCAACACTTGGTTTAAATAATTGACAATGATGTCTGAAGTTTCACCAGGTTGGTCTTGGAAATCTAAAATTTTTACTTGCACACCTACGTAGGGTAGAAAAAAGCGCACTACAATAGGATATAATTTCTTGTTACCGTGGTTTGACGCGTCGTTTAGTATTGTTATACAATTGCACTTATCAAGGTCGTCTTTTAATTCTTTTATTGCTGTAGGTGTCAAAACATTTACTACATTAGCTTCTGATTTCGTACGCGCACATGTAAATTTGGGATCAAAACATGATTGAATCAATTTCGATGCACAATCACTAGAACGAAAACTGTGGTTTTCTTGTATCGTGTGATAAGCCCAGACGCCTTCTGCCGCGGCGATATCCAAGTCCTTCAAAGTTGGTGTGTCCGATTTCTTGAAAAAGTTTAACATCGAAGAACTCGAAGCGGCGGCACGATCGGCATTTTTATGTTTGTCAGACTTTAAATGCTGCTCAATGTCACCACCACCACTGTGAGAAACACTAAATTCTGTACGACACTTATATACAGATACTATACGAGCATCAAACAACAAAAAACAAAAGCGAGCAATAGGCAAATGAATAGATTGCTAAACAATAGTCAATAAGCCAACAAAACACGAGCGATATGACGTCTTGACGTTCGTCGACGACGCGGTCTCGCTCTCGCACACGGTTAGCTTGCGTTCGGTTGTCACATCGCGCGGCGGCGCGGGCGAACAGGGTAGCGGCCGGCCGTTTGCTACTCAAATTTGCGCGCGGTTTTTAAAAACGGGACAATTTTGCGTCCCAAATTCCACTTCGGGGACACCGGGACTCGTAATTGTAAAAAGGGACAGTCCCGGGACGTCTGGTCACGTTGTGCGGCGTATGATTCATACGCCGCACAACGTGACCAGACGTCCCGACATAGATGTTATCTTCAGTCGTCGCCGTAGAAGGCCGTCCCTCACGTAAATCATCAGTGAGATTAGTGCGACCACGTTTAAACTCATTAAACTAGTTTTAAACAGTCGCACGAGATGGGGCTTCACCGTGAAATGTCAATCGTAGTTTATCATAACTTTTTTGTTGATTTAAATGACATCGAAAGTCATAAAAATCATTGTACGAAAATTTTCGGGCTGTTCCCAGTAGTCTTACCCAGTAGTCCTACCAGTAGTACTAATGAAACTTTTCTTCCCAATAGACTTACTCATAGTAAGTCTTCGCGGTTGTCATATTGGGGCCAATTTTTCCCAGTAGTACTACTTTAAAAAGTAACAATAACACATAGACCTCGACATAGCCAGAATTGTTTATTTTAGTAATTTTCATAGTCTTATGACTTATGGGATTCTTCTCTGGGGAACTTGTGCGGACATCAATACCATCTTTGTTTTACAGAAAAGGGTTGTTCGAGCCATTTACAACCTCGGTCCCAGAGATTCTCTTAGAGAAAAATTCAGAGAGGTGAACATTCTGACTGTAGCTTCACAATATATATTTGAAAATCTTATGTATGTACATAAAAATATATCGGATTTTAAGAAAATAAGCGATATTCATAATATAAATACCAGGAACAAACACAATCTTTCTGTACATCACACTCGTCTCCACAAAGTAGGCAACTCGTTCATTTGTCAATGTATACATTTTTACAACAATAGTCCAGTCAAAATAGACTAAATTATGATTCCAGTTTGCATTAATTCCCAACAAGCTGGATTTTTGTGCAGGCCTTGAATACGTCATTACAAATGATATGTCAAAAGTCCCCATCGATCCCGCTTGTGCGTTGTTTTTTATTCGAGGTCAAAGGTCACAAATTTGCGTTTTTTGCGTATATCTCTGAAACAACGAGAGCTATCGAAAAAAGATTCAGACAAAGTTTGTAGTTCGTAAAATTGTCTACAAAAAATATCTCAACATTTTTCTCCTACAAAGCATCGCTTTCGAGATATCGTGACTTTAGAGCGCAGGAAAGTCGTATTTTCGACTATATGCACACATTTCCGAACCACTTCTGAGGTAGTGTACACGGCGCTTTTTTTTTAACGTGGTTTCCCCAGTAGGAATACTCCACAATATATTTTGATCGAGGGAATGTAATGGAACACTATTTTATTGATGAAATTTTTTTTTTATTTAAATTTAATGAAAATTTTAACATCAAGAAAATTACATCATCATTCAACATCAAATTCTTCATAGTCACTCATTTCTTCTTCATCACTGTCTTCTTCCTCTTCTTGCTCGATTTGTGTAGACTGCTCCAAGAAGAGAGATATATCAGTTATATCCTCATCAATTTCGAAACAATCTTCATCTGTTGTATTTGATTCAATGTTGGTGCAAGATTGGCCTTGACAATTGGTACATACCGATAAACAATACAATCCAACTTTTCTGCACCCGCAATTGTTTGTGCAGCCTTTTTTGCAATTACAAAAAATTGTATTGAGTAATTTTTCTGGAGCAGGTGGCAGTAAAGTCTGGATTGGCTCCAAACTATTATTCATCAATTTCCAGCCCCAATCTTCAGGATTTAGATCATTGCCTAGCCACACTTGCACTTGGTAGAACACACGAAACAAGTGTTGATTAGCAGAAGCAGATGTTGGAGGGAGACAAGATAACTGCACTCTCTTATTGTTTTTTGTATTTTTCACAAAACTCAAATATCTATACTTGTCTATCGATTCCATTTTTTTTGGAGCTCCATACATAGCAAGGAGAACACGAATTCCATTGGTGAGGATAACATCTGCTGACGAGTTAATATTTGTAAATACTTTTGCGTTATCAATCAAGTCTTCACGTTTTTCAAACAATTTGAATACTGTATTTTTGCCTCTTTTGAAAATTGCTGATTTCGTATCGCAGCCAGTTATCGCATGAAGGAATAATATATGAGGCTGACATTTTGGATATGCAGTTAAACTTTGTGAAGAATATATTTTCGTTTGAACTTGAGCTCTCCCAGGTTTTAAAAAGTAAATGATCTTATCACTAGGTGTTCGTGCAGTTAATATTATTAACAAATCTACATCTTCCCCATCAACGATAGTTGGATTGGTGCTATGGAATTGTTCAATTGCGGTTTCAATAATGAGGACATCAGCGTCATTTTGAGCTTGTTTCACAACAACATTGGCAGCTGCAAATTCTTCACATAACATCGAAATCAAACGAGATTTATTGTGAGTATTAGCAAGAAACTGCTGTTGGTTTGTCGGAACAGTCATTGATCGATCAAAAACGATATCAGACGATGAAGATGTTTGTTTAGCTCGACGACGTTGTTCTGCAGCTTTGATATTTTTTGTATAATCAGTGTAACCGTCAAATATTTATAGTAACGTTGTGACCAAAGTGTCTACGAACATACTGAAGATATTTGTCCAAAATATCCTCAAATGTGTTCTCTCGATCCCACACAACACGATGCAACAGGTATCCTCCATCGATGATGTAGGTAGCATTTGCACTTTCGATATCAATGTTCACACATTCAAAGCAATCATAAATGGCTGACTTCTGTGTCTTACGCATTCCAATTGCATCAAAGAGCGATAAAGGGTAAGGGGCTAATTCGTACTCGAAGAATTTTTCAAGCTCATCTTCAAATGTCTTCGTAATACTCATGCGTTGAAATAATAATACAGGATCTATTGGTACCTTCTCATCATGAATCTTCATGGTACTGTTCATAGATAATAGAGGTAGTACTTTATCAGCACGTTTCAATTTAATATTATTAAATGTTTGGCCCATCATTTTACTCATAGATGCAATACCCACTTCACGAGCATTATGGCAATTGATTTTATCATCCCCGACGACTCCATTGGCAATGGACATGATTTTGTTCAATTCAGGAAAAGGATCATGTGACGAAAACCATTCACGAAGTTTCTTGATGTCTCCAGTATCTCTCTTTACGCGGGAATCCCTTGCATCGACATGCTGATCTGTCGTGTCCATTCTTACATCCGCTAAATCCTCCAATCTTTCACACACAGTATTCATTGCATGCATGCCATAAATCCATTTACCTATGACGCTCTCTTGCGTACTTCTTCCTCGAGCAACACCTCCATCTGTTTTCATTGACTTCATCATCGATTGCTCAATGACCATATCCGTTGAAGTTCCACAACTCAATTTATCAGAACGTCTAATTGTGAAAAATCCCCGTGTAAATCTCTCGAAAACCTCAGGATCATCAATCAAGTTTTCCAATTGTAACATATCTTGTAGATATAAATGTGCAGATTTGGCATAAGGAAAATGTCCTGATGCGTGGAAGTAAGGAAGCATTTCTCGAATGCTATTCAAATGAGCTTTCCAATCTCCCATACGTTCAGCTCTTATAAACTCCTTAGCAATTGATACCATGTGAAAATATTGCGTCCACAATTTTGCAGTTGGTCCACGTTGTTCATATTCCTTTAATTTTTGATTGAACTGCTCAAGTAATGCCTCAGCCATCTCATCGCCATTCTCAATATCAACGTACGAAATTGTGTTATTCATTATAAGGTCTACAGTATCTTGTAGATTAGCATGCATCTCGTCATCGATGACAAGTTCTTCTGATATTATTGTTGCTAAAGTGAGATGGAGTAATGTGTGTGCTCTAACTGCTCTTGCATAAGCATGGCCATTCAACATTTTGTCTAATGAATTAGTGGCATAAATCAAAGAGAGCACCTCTTTTATGCCACTTCCCTGCATAATTTGGCCAATTGCTCCAAAAAAAGACATGAGTAAATGGAAACCTCCAAGTCTTACTACGATCTTCGATACCTCAGATCCTTCAGGTGCTGCTGATACGATTTCTCGAGCTTTTGCATACAAAGGCTGATCAAAAGTAATAATGCATACATCGTGATTATAACGTTTTGCATTTTCCAAAGCGCAGAGTAAAGTTGTGTAGATAGTATTGTAGTTACTTGCTGGTTGCTGAATGAATGGTAAAAAGAGAATTTGAGACTTTGAAAAATCCATGATATTACTCGTTAAACGTTCAATGTAACCGTTCCAACCAGGTAATAGTAAATCTTTCCATTTCCCATATAACCATAAAATATCAACTTTTTTCAGTAAAGATACTGCTGAGCTACTTTCATAATCAATATTTTGTGCAACTATTTTACTATACCCAACTGCGCCATCATTTTGATAGACTTTTATCGGTATATGAGCATTTGCTGCAAAATCTTTCGCTGAAAGGACTCTGTTTACTCGTGATATGGGTTTTTCGGCTATAACTGCTGCTTTTGGAGTTATAATTTGAATGATACCCATTATGTGGAGCGTATTATGACCGTCTAGGGCAGTGGTTCTTAACCTTTTAGTCATGAGGGACCATTTTACCAAATGTTTCTATGGCCGGGGACCACCCAGTTGGTTTACCTAACTAAAATGACCTAAATTAAGGGTTGTTTGATAAAGAAAACAAGCAAAATTTTATAATTAGCACTCATTTATTTATTATTTGGCAAAAATATAAAAGTTACAGATTTTAATTTAATGTGATTTTTGTGCCTGCATACTCTTTACTAACTTCGGAATTCTCGGTTCAGTACTACTCAAAGCTAAACGCATATCGGCAGTGGCATCCAACCGATTTCGATGCTTGTTTTTAATAATCAGAAGCGTCGAAAACCCCTGCTCGCATAGATACGTCGATGAAAATAATGTTAGGTAACGTATAGCAATGTCTCGAAGCTTTGGAAAAGAAATTGCTTTTTGGCTCCAATAATCTTCAAGATTTATTCCTGATTCGAATGTATCTTTTAAGTTCGTGTCGTGTTGCATTTCAATCACTTCTTCTTGAATTTCATCAGAAACTTCAGAAACGTTGACAATGAAAGGATTCCGGATCAATTTCTGAATACTTTTATCCTCGCAGTCAGGAAAATAGCGATTGAATTCACTTTTTAAATTAGTCAAATGGAGCATCACGTTCTTCTGAATTTCTTCTTTAATATCTGCACCTTGTCCGTCAATAATTTGGTTGAGCGTATCAAATGCAGAAAAGTTTTTTCTTTCGATCTTATTGATCCATAGCTCGATTTTAGCAATAAACGCCCTGATTTTATCTTCATATGCAAATATGTTGCTCATGCCTTGCAACTTCAAATTTCCGGACCCTTGCATTTGAAGGTTCAATTTATTTATTTGCGCAAAAAAGTCGACCAAATAAGCAAAACGCACTTTATATTCGGGCTCACAGAACTGATCTAGCAACTCTTTGTTTTCCTTGTTAGTTAAGAATACTTGTACTTCCTCTCTTAGTTCGTACAACCTCGACAGCATGTTTCCTTTTGAAAGCCAACGAACTTCTGTGTGGAAAAGCAGAGTTTCGTGTTCAGAGTTCATGTCAGAACACAACTGTTTGAATAGACGAGTATTGAGTGCGCTCTTTTTAATGAAGTTAACTACTTTTATAGCTGTTTTCAGAGCTATAGTAAAACATTCCGGGAGCGTTTTGGCAGCCAATGCTTGACGGTGAATAACGCAGTGCGTCGTAATTGCGGAAGGATTTTTGGTTTTTACCAATGCTGCAAGACCAGAGCGAGAACCAAGCATAGCAGGAGCACCGTCAGTACAAAACCCGGCAAGCCTTTCCCACATAAGTCCATGTTCCTCCATATATTGGCTTATTGCATTCATAACATCTGCACCTTGCGACGTAGTTTTAAGTTCTTGAGAAAATAATAACTCTTCTTTAAACATTTTGTTGTCCTCCAAAAATCGAATAAATACAAGTAATTGACAGCATTGCGAAACATCGGTAGACTCATCACATTGTAATGCAAAATAAGGGCTGTTTTTAATCTTGTCAATAACTTGGTCTTCAATATCAGTTGACATTTTTTGAATACGCGACTTAATTGTGTCATTAGAAAGCGGTATTTCACGAATTTTCTTTTGAGCTTCCGCACCTAAAAGCTCTTCTGCAACTTTGAGCATACAGGGCTTTATTAAAGATTCGCCGATTGTGTGTGCTTTTTTCGATTTGGCAATCAATTTTGAAACTTCAAATGATGCAGATAATGTTTTTTCAGAGGTTTCATAACTTGTTCCACTGGGTCCAAGTTTCATTTTTTTAAGACTTGTTAGTTTGCCTTCAAAGAATTCTCGCGAACGGTTACAAAACTTCGGATGCACGGTCTTCAAATGACGTTCCAACTTTGCCGGTTTTAAAGCGTCGTTAGAAAGAACAGTTGCACATAAAACGCATTGTGGTCTAGTTTCTCCATTAATTTCTATTGAAGTAAAGCCCAGCTTAATATAGTCGTCGTCATATTTTCTTTTTGGTGGCATTTTTCTGAAAACGAAGTTTTAGCGATAATATGGACAGGTATAAGATCTGATAATAAAAATGTGTTGTTTTGATAAGCTTTTATTTGTGAGGTCTATGGCCAGCTGTTGGAATGACGGTTAAAGTATCTACTGCTCAAGACGTATCAAATGAGCCCAAATACGACGGTATTATTAAGTAGGTACCTATATTTACATATACATCATAATCTGCTCAATTATACCAAGCAATTGCATTGTCACCGAAATGATATAATATTATGTATTCCCAACTTTGCCTCAATTGGTTGAGAATAACTGCTTTGAAATATTTAGTTGTAAGGTTTAGACCCGAACAAACAAACGTACCTACCTACACACAAACAATGCAAGTCAAATAAGGCTCGTTTTGACGTGACAACGTCTTATAAAACGATGGAGACCGGCTGCATGCACGAAAAAGGGTGACTCATCATAACGTTTGTAGCGTTCTGCGAGTGAGAGCGCGAAACAAGAGAAAGAGAGGCACGATTATAAAATTGTGCATTTATTTCATCTATGTTTTAATATTACGTTGTCACGTAAAACTATCTTATGTAAACCGACTTTAAATAAAACCGATTTTTTAATTGCTTATTAAAACCTAACCTAGCCTACAAAAATACTGAATTGTGCATTATTTTCCGTTTTATATAAAATATTAAAAACTTCTTACCTACCTAATAAGAAACCTAGCAGATTTACAACGTGACGAAAATAAAGTAAAATTAGTAATCCGCAATAGCTAGTTGTGTGACATAAACCAAACAAATAATATTTATTTTACTTACCTATAATAAATCACTACCGCTCATTACAACGTCGACGCTACAAGTGACGATCGGCAACCCGCGCCGCTAAAACAAAGAACGAATGGAACGAAACCGCCACCCCCGCTCTCGTGCACCGCGTTTCGCCTTCGGACTCGTGCCGCGCGCGGCTCGCGTTGTTTCGACTCGACTCATGACGTCACGTCACATATTATTAGGATGGCTTCGCGGACCACTTGGAATGCCTCCAGGGACCACCTGTGGTCCGCGGACCACCGGTTAAGAACCACTGGTCTAGGGTATGTACATTAATGTCAGCATTGTCTGCAGCATATTGAATAATTGTTCCAGTTTCTGGTGGTAGAATATGAGGTGGACGATGAAGAACTGCTGCTGCCTCATACATCATAGTTTCATTATACGATGCACACAAACCAAAAGATGAAAAAATTTGAATAAGACGTTTTGATCCAAACCGTCGATGAAAAAATACTGAGAGACCCAATTGTAACCGTGATTTGAAAGACCTAGGCCGAACAGCAGCCATAATACAGTGGCTGACATTTGTACATATTAATTTCAAGTGTTCCAATTTGCATCGTTTATTTTTCAAAATTATTTGCTCTAACAAGTAAGTCAAAGATTCTGGAATATCACTATTGATATCTTCGAACATCTGAGTAGGTGGAGGATAATTATCAGTGTCAAACACTATCGACTGAATATCTTCTCGAACGATTGCTGCAGCTGCTTCAAGTATTCTCAACCTCTCTTCCTTTTCATTTTGCTTTTTATTCTCATACCAAGCTTTGCTGAGGACGTCATGCTGATTGTCGATGAAGTAAATGAATGTTGAACTTCCCAATTTCTCAGTTATAATGATTCTATTACCATACTTTAACTTGAGTTTTGACTTAATTGTTCTATTATCGATCGATGGTTCTTTGCAAATATCTTTCAATTCTTGTATTGAAAATTGACAATCATCATGATTTTCAATAAATGCAAATATTTCTTCCATCGCTGAAGTAATAGAATCACTTACAGGACGACCGATTTTACCTCCACTAATGGGTTTTAGAAACGAAGTGTAACAATCACTGTGGTACATAGCCTCAGCAGCAACTAAGTCATATTCATACTGAATGCGGGCAATGACACTTTTTGCTAGCTCATCAGAACGAGTCTGAGCTTCCTTCAAGATGGTTTTCTTGAAGTCAAGGGTTGAAACTTGAGACACTCTTCGTCGAAGATGCTGCGCTTTTTTCATTTCAGCCGTTTTATCTGCTTCATTGCCACAGAACAAACAGTATTTCTTGAAACAAAAAGACGATTCATTACCTCGTACTCTAGTACGAGGAGGACTAATCCCAGATGTGGTAGCTATCTCCGCCTCACGCTGTCTTTTAGCTGCAGCGATTCTGCTCTTCCGGGTGTATGTTTTACGACACTGCTTATGTATCGTTACAGATGTTTTGTCCTTCAAATATTCATTGAACCCATCACCCCTTTCAGTACTTGAATCCATTAAAGTCTTTAGCCCACGATCAACAACCACAATTTCGCCTTCAGTCAAAGATTCATTGCAAATAAAGCAAACTTCTGACATTTTTACAAAATTTTGTAATGGCACTGTTTAAAAAGAGAATATAATGCACAAACACGTCTATTCACTACGAAAAACCGTTCAAAACTGACTGCATTTACTAGAGCTATGTCCTTCGGAAAGCAGGTATAGACAGGTTTCGACCCGAACAATGGAGTGTCGCAGGCAGATGTTTCTCAAGGCCAACCGCCCAATATAATTAGAGACGGACGATGACTCACTCAGAATTGTATATTTTTCACGTACTTGTGTGCATGGGGCAAATAAAACTATATTCTAATATTTTCTGTTCAAATGGTTAACCCGATGATGCATACTGGCCACGTATGAGTGTATATTCGTATTTTCTATGTTTAAAATAGCCATAATTCGAGAACAGTGCATCGTACAAGAAAAAGTGTTAAAATATTTTTTGTAGACAATTTTACGATCTACAAACTTTGTCTGAACCATTTTTCGATAGCTCTCGTTGTTTCAGAGATATACGCAAAAACGCAAATTTGTGACCTTTGACCTCGAATAAAAAACAACGCACAAGCGGGATCGATGGGGACTTTTGACATATCATTTGTAATGACGTATTCAAGACCTGCACAAAAATCCAGCTTGTTGGGAATTAATGCAAACTGGAATGTCTATTTTGACTGGACTACAAGCTTCCCATGGACATTCGAAACTTACCCATTAAACGATATAAAACCTATATAAAGGCCAAACTTTGCAAAAAGGGGTATTATAAAATCTCAGATTATTTAGAGGACAGAGAGGCTTGGGACTGAGCTGCTCGCATGTTGCTGTTAAGCATTGTTTTTAAGCAATATGCGTAATTATAACGTAAATTATTGTAAACATTTTCATTATTAATGTCTAGACTTGAAGAAAGACGATGATCTCTTGAGTTTGTTTCGGCTATTTCTTCTCAGAGGTAGTCAGTTAGGAAATGCCGGCTTCATCTAGTTTAAAAAAAAAGAAAAAAAAAAAAAAACATATGACGTGTGAAAAGTGATCGGTGATCCTACTTGCTTAATAAATGATTTCATTTTATTTCGAAGTTTACCGACAGGAAAAATTAAAAAGTTATGAAAACTGAAATACCAAAAATAGTAATTTCTTGTATGAGTCCTAATTGCCCAAAATAAAGACTTATTAATAATAGGTTTATTTTTAATAAAAACTATAATATCGAATATAATAAGTAGTTACTTAGTCTTGAAATACAGCCTAAATAAATATTTTCACCAACAGAGCTTTTCAAAAAAATGACCAACACTTATATCGCCGTTGATTAATTGCATTTGTGCATCTTGAATAAGCCGGTCGCGTTCAATTTACATGATGTCTCTTTTTTTAAAATTAATTGTATTTTTAACTTGGAGGCTACGCACTTTTTGATACGACGCGTCAGAAACTAAAATGTTCAACAATTGGTGTAAATTGCAGGCCTTCTTACCAACTTCGCCGTTCAAAACAAAGTGCCACGATTCCAAATAATTGGTAGTACGTTGCCGTTGGCCGAAGACGCACATTCTTTCAATAATATTTTTGGACAACCAATTTCTGTTCATATACTTTTTAAATTCTTTAATTTTTTCTTGTTCAACGATGTTTCTTTCCATTTCATCTATTACGTAATTCCAACCATCTAAAATATTTTTTCTGGGTAATAACGGCAAAAGTTTGCAAAGGGACACAATTCTGTACGCCTTTAATTTTAGAGACTTTGTTTTTCTTTTCAGGCTCTCACAATAATGATAGTAGCATCCGCTTGGTACAATTAGTGGAAAAACATATCGAATAGCCTTTATCATGGCATCTTCATAGTCAGTTTTAAACTGCTTGGGGTTCCAGTGAGGTATTTGGCTTTTTATTAACTGTAGTAATGTAATATATGTGTCCGTAGTTTTATCCGGAAGGAGGGCGTAGATAATAGGTATTATATTTTGTAACATCTTGTGAACTCCCGAGATCGCAATGAATTGTATAGAGTAGAATGGTTCTGGAATGGAACCAAATGTGCCATCACTGAAATAGTCTTCACATTCAGTCATAATATTTCTTGCCTCCGTGGATGCAAATACTAAAATTCTTGCACCGTCATCGCGATGGTAGTCTGCCAAAAGAAATGAATCAAATTTAGATGGAACCTTAATATCTGTGAATTTTTTATAATATAATTTGTCTACTTCAAGTTTTCTATTTCTTTGCCGGTAAAGTGTCGATTTTATGCTGGAGAACTCAGGTAACTTCTTTATTATGTCGATACCACAATTTTCGACTGAACCCACGGCTTTTCTGTAGATCTTGGGTACAGAGACTGTATCTGATCCACTTACTTGTTTCTTACAGTCATTTAACTTCATGTCTATCTCGTTTTGAGCATAATCAGGGGAACATGTTGGTAAATGTGATATAGTTTTGGACACAATACTATTATTTATAGTAACCGATTCCACGCATTTGCTTTTACGATATAGAGCGCACATCGCCATATAATTCCTCCATCTTTATAAGTCTTTAGTTTATAGTCTCAGACCAACAAAAAAAGAAAGACAGAGTGTTGACTAATAATGACGTGAAGCCGATGTCAATCGATGTTTGCGACATCTGTGTAAAACGTGCGCTTGTGTGCAAGAAACTAATGTTGCCAACTCAATATCCTAGTTTCCCAATCTCCCATCCTATCGCAATTATATTGTGCTACAAAATAATTATTAAAAAATTATTATAATGTTTATTTGCATAAATGCAGATGAATAGGTTATTCCTAACAATTTCAGTGTTAATTAATAGTAATCATATGATACAAATGAGAAAGTTTTTTTTACAAGTTTTTAACTCATAGCCCGCGGGATGCTAAATAATATCAGTCTCCCTCTCTCTCATCTGAGCATGTTTTCAGTTGCATCCTCACCTAGACAAACAATTTTACTAATACGCAAAGGTTTCGATAGGAAGAGGTGGGGTATTTGTGTGCTCTTTAATCGAAATACTGTCAAACAAAAAATTTAAATCTCAATTGTTTATTCATAATATTTTCAAATCGATGAACAAATTATATTAACTTAAACAGTTTTATTATAACACTTGTTAAAATTACAAAATTTGACTTACAACACAGACTTGGATTGGTTAGATACTGGAACTGTATAATAATTAAAATTTCGATTTTCAAATAAATAAAAACACAGCTGTTCAATGCATTACCGGACAATATTAAAGAAAGCGATAACATGAACACATTTGAACTTATGCTAAAGAAACATATATGTACATTATAATTTAACTGTTAATACTCTGGAGGAAAATTTTTGTATTCATTGTGATTACTTTGTATCTCATTATAAGTGGACTGTATGTTCTTATGAGAAATAAATTTCTTTAAACCGAAAAATAGTTACATAGTTAATTTTGGTTTGAAAAAGCGACAAAAAAAATATGAGGGAGATACATTTTATGAAGGTGACAGTTTGCGAAAGAGACATTTTGCGACTGAGCCTTTAAATGGAATGTATAATCCAACCTGTTAATTGGTACACATTTTATTTCTATTATAATATTAACTTAAAATTAATGTCCCTTATGTTGTGTTAATTTTTTGTAATATTGTCGCTTCGTGTCACAACTGTTTTTAATAGATTCTTGTTTTGCAATGTGATGGAATCTTATATTTATAAATTTTTCAATAATAGATCGTATTAAATTTGTTTGGTGCTCAATGCCATACGTGTTATGCTCATTTTGTAAATTGACAAAAGTATGTTTATTGCCAATAAATCTCTTAAGGATTTGTGATAAAATATATTTCTGCTGAGTTTCGGAAGTAATAATAATACCTTCTTTTACAATTTTTCTTATAACTAACTCGCACGTACACCATATGTCGTATGTATCAAAAGAAGGAAAACTTAAACCACCTTTATCTCTTAGAGTGATCAGTTTATGGAAATCATGTCTCTCAGAAGTCAGTAGGCGAATTACACATGGCTCACATTTTAATTTTTTTGCCAGGGAATGAGCAACTCCACCAGCTATGTAACCAATTACATATTTTCTGAAATCGTTTATATCTGGGACGTCTAAATAGCCGGCCAAATGTTCAATATTGTCTACTGATTCCAGGCAATCTAAAGAAGCATCTTCAATTTCCTCCTCATAACGATAGGACAGGAATTTATTATTTGTGTGCGATCAGGATGGCAACTACTTTATTACATCATGTAGGTAGGTGAACATTACTACACATATACGAGTACCCACAACATCTTCCCCTTTAAAAACACAAAGAAAACAATAGTAAAAGGAAAGTAAACAAAGTTTGATATTTAACTTTTACAATTTAGTATAGCTATATTTTCTAATGGTACACAATTGCCAGTTGATAAACATTTTAATTCCAGGTGGGTAAGAAGCTTCCTGTAAATACCTTTAAATTGTTTGACATTCGGATTGTCATTGTGACCACCATGCATTCTGACTGACCCGAAAAAAATCTCTAAATGATCTTGACTCAATTTATACATCGGTAAAAAAACTAATAAATGCTCATTTTCAATCAGTTGTAGAAACATAGATTTAAGGCTTTCAATGTTTATTAAAATACCCAAAAATCCAGTTTTACATTTCGTTTCCAATAAAGGCTTATAAAATCGGGTTATAACAAAAGTTTTTCTCCCATCTTTCATGACACTTCGTTTAGTGACTGTTTTCAACTTCAAATTTCTTATATATTCTTTTAAACTGTCGAGGAATATGAAAATTTCATCCTTATTGCTGGCGTTTATTGGCTTCTTGTATTCAAATACAGTCATAGCTCTTGAATTATATATATCAAACAAATCATTTATCTTTTTTATAAATTGTTCTGTAGGCTCAGATTGCTCATAATTTTTAAGATTTAAGTCTTCCCTACAAAATTTTAATGCAGTAGCTACACTCCTGCTCAGTAGTTGGACGGCTAATTTAACTTTCATTATCTGGTTTCGAAAATTAATATGTTTTTTTGATAATTTATTGGCCAAATGGAGTCCTTCATCATCTTGTAGAGCATTGAGCTGAATCAAATAATCCCATTTTATCAATTTACCGTTTATATCCAAAAACACTTGTTTACATTGCAATTGGTTTCTAATTAATTTAATAATATGGCATGGATCCACGAAACAGTGTACGTCTCTATCATTAGACGGATGTTTGAATGTTGTCTTTATTGATTGCAAATCTTTCACATTGCAATTGAGAAATTCCATGGCAGCAAAATTTGTTGCATGCCCATCAAAGGTTACGGATACTACATCAACACCTGCGTTAAAACATTTAATGAGGCACATTTTAATTAAATTAGCCTTTTGTTCTCCAGTAAGACTATTGGTTAAAAAATAGCCTAATGGAATTTTCCAACGTTGATTAATTGCCACCAACAAAAACACAAAAGCTTGTGATGCTAACGGTGCTGAGTCAGAAGAAGTACCGGTGCCCATATCTACTAATCCTAGGTATTTTTTACCATCCCATATCTTCTGTTGCCTCAGAGCCATTTCATCAAATATAAGGGCACATATTGGTCGACGTTCGCTTGCATCAGCCTTTTGTTTAATAGCCGTAAACGCTTCATCTGTAAAACCAGGCTCTCCATTTATGTGAGCGTACCATTTAGATAAAGTTTTTTGGTGTGGCAGACATGTCTGAAACGTTTTTCGCACGTAGTCATATGCTTTCGGTGAGTAGAAATTCAGAGTTAGACAAAACCTTTTAATTGCAGCAGAATACTTTATCTTCTTTCTTAAAATCTTTTTATTAATGTTATTAAACAAATCTGCTGCCACTATATTTTCATCGAGCATATTGGAGACGTCTGTATCAATAAAGTTTTTTTCTTTTAAATCCTTTGAAATATTTTTCAGGGATCCATTTCTCTTCTTTAAACGTCTGACCCTTTGATTAAGAGTTTTAATTTTACGTTGGCTAATTAGTAAACGCATTTTATACTTTTTGACTTGTTTTCTGAGCGCACTTTTTTTAGGCGTGTCAAATATTGATTCCAAGTCT
The DNA here is from genome assembly GCA_037179545.1 of Sesamia inferens. Classification (NCBI taxonomy): domain Eukaryota; kingdom Metazoa; phylum Arthropoda; class Insecta; order Lepidoptera; family Noctuidae; genus Sesamia; species Sesamia inferens. The sequence continues at coordinate 3,495,457 of CM073935.1, read as the reverse complement.
GACTCACGGATTGGATCTGGATCTGGTGTTGAAACATACTCCCGTGGCCTGGATACATCTTTGGTGTGATGATCTAATGAGGTTTGATCATATAAATTATTCTCATCAAACTCTCTGTTGGTGTCAGGTTGCTGAGGTAAAAGCACTGTATTGACGTCTGATGCGGAATGTTCAGGACCAAAATCAAGCTCACTATCTCTGAAATTTACTACATTTTTTGGTTTCGCATTTTTCATGATACGACGAAGCCCACATTTGGTGTAGTATATATCGCACTCTTCAAAGTGTATAGAGCAAACAACGCTATATTTTGACGGTAACCAATCTTCTTCATTTCTACTGTCCCTTATAGCTTTGATCCATTTTTCTTTCCACACTGTTTCAGTCGGGAATCTAAAATGATAAAAAAATATTGTTATAACATGATAAGGGGCCAAGCTGCGTGATAAAACAAAAATATAATAGTTTAAAAGTTCATTATTGGAATGTGATTTTTCTATTAAACGAAGTTTATTTCGGTCAGTTATTTATTTTATTAAATTTATGAAAATGAAAAATTATTTAATTATTGGAACACAAAAAATATGGTTACAATAGTATTAGTAACAATGACATCTGCAGTAGTAGCATGATGATTCCTTGCAAGTATATTTTTAAATTCTACAATATATAAATTACATGTCAAAGGTCAATAATCAATTTAATACGATACTACATAAGTTCTTTCAGCAGAATACGCGCTTTGTCGTGGAGCTGCGGAAACCAGCCCGTCTTATCCTATCCTAGGGTAAGTTACCCAATTATGGGGAAAAAAATCCTGTGACCTCCATGCAACACTGGCACCGATAGCTAGAGGTTTTGTGTTCCGAAATAATTTAAAGCAATAATAGATTATTGTCGTAATTTAAATAAGTATTCACAAATACTTACTTGTGAAAAGTAATCCCACAAGGCTTCTTTTGAGCACATGAATTATTTTTGCACCATTTAACAACACAAGACGGCATATTTTAATTTTTTCTTTACAAACAAAGAATGAAGCGCGCTGTCACTAGTTGTGAGGCGGACTGGCGGGCGGCCGGCTTCCTATGGCCATACTGGCTTCCTTTTGGTTGCGTCACCGCGTAGCACAGATGGTTCTGTCTTTCTTTTTTTGTTGGTCTGAGTTTATAGTACTGATAACCAATAAATAGCAATACTTCACCTCGTCTTCTTTTTATTATATTTATATCACACATTTTAAAGATTAATATATTTTTATCAGAATTAATTTTAAAATAATTTGTGCCTCTTGATGGATATACAGTGACAAGATGTCAATGAAAATGTTTTATAATATAATATGTCATAGTCAAATGTACTAAAGAGGATAAAAACCTACGTATATATAAGGAACATCTATAAGTATTTCGGTCTACATTGTAATATTGTTTTGTTTTACTGGTAAGTCTACTGGGAATAAAGTTCCCTGTAATCTTACTAGTAAGTCTATTGGGAAGAAAACTCCCATTAGTACTACTGGTAAGACTACTGAGTAAGACTACTGGGAACAGCCCAAATTTTCTCGTGTTAAATTCATGTTGACGTGACACAGACAATTTTCAATTTGCCGCCAAATCCTATAACTAATGACAAATGAATGAAATATATACTCAGTAATTTTGCCAAAGAGTTCTATTTTCAAATTTTAGAATTATTTTTTTATTATATTGTTTATAAGTGGCCAGTTCTAAGAACTTTCAGTTTGACCCTCGTACTGTACTGTTCACTGCCACTATTTACTCGCAGATCAGCTCGAACTGTAACTCAAAAACTGAATGAATATTCGCTTTTTTTTTATATGGCTTCTCGTAGTTGATCTTGAGAGGTCGTGACTACTTAACCGGACTATGCTGTGGCTGCCTTAAATGAATTTAAAGCCTCCAGCCAGGGCGACTAAAAACTAAGCGACTATACGCTAAGGGCACCCCCTGTGGGGTCCGAACCTCGGCTTAGGTCGTCGCTGGAGAGAACAGCAAAGGACGACTGGATCGAATTTTTGTTTTAATTCGGTTTGATGACCGCGGCGTTTCCTAGTAATAGCTCTGAGAAGAAACGTCCGAAACAAACTCAGAGGTTGGGAAGTTATATATACTGGCTCAGCTGCGGCGCGGGCTGGCCTTCATCGGACAAGGGACGGGGAGGAGGCTACTACGTTGAACGCGTCGCGATGGACCTCGGCGCCGAGGTCGGTAGGTCGGTCTTTTTTTTGTGTTGTGCTAGTGGCCCTATTGGCCTCTTGGAGGAGGGTTATGGGGTAATCGGGGTCTCTGAGGGCATGCCTTGGGCGGCGAAGCTTGGAGATGGTGGAGGGGGTATAGTTAGTAGCCGCTACTATCAGGGGATTGCAGTGCTTGGCGGCAGTGTCAAGATAAGATAAGATTTTATTTGCATAAACATGTGTATGTACATACATAAAAAGTGCATACATGGTGATAAATAATGTTAAGCTCCAACATGTTTGTCAGAATATGACGTGCAAAATAATAGAGTTAACCCTATACTTGGCAGAGATATTTTTTTCATTGTTTTAAAAAATAAATGTATTTATTGTGTTCCTAGGTGTTCAATGGAAGGACAAAAAATAATAAAAAAAATATATAATTATTTAGTATATGTTTTATTGTATGTATCACATTAGGCACATTGCCATGTTCATAATAATCAATATCCTCCCTCTCGGACCTCGACCACGAGCAGACGTGTTTTTGGACGACACAAAGTTTTTATTTAATTAATAAATCAGATTTTAAAAACAATAATTCAAAGTAAAAAAATAGGAGTGCATAATCGTGAGGAGCTGAGCTACGCAGCGCGGCGATATCCTGTGGATAGACAAGCTCCGCCCTGCTGCGCGAGACCTAACTGCCGAGATACTGACATCTCATTCGGACAGCGTGCGTCCCGCTCACTAACGAAGACAATAGAAGGTACAATATTCGCCAGTCTGGCTCCACCCCGTTGTTAACGTCATTGTTGATGTACACAGCTTGCCACTGGTTCCATGAGCGCCTGGTACCTGGCAGTGTTTGGGTGGTTCAACTTTTGACAAATTAGCTTGGCGCATTAATTGTCCTTAATTTTGCTGTTGATAAATAAGGAACGAAATAGATTTTAGTCTCTTTCTAACTTTCTACATTGATCTTTTGCCAAATTTTGTTTTCTATCTGCCCTATAAACCTGTTCTCCTGGTAACTACGTGGTGAGCTATACGGAATCATGCCTATAAATCGTTCACCTCCACCGGCATCTACGCCAATGTCAACTACGTCTTCGAATGAAACCTTAGCGCCTGTACTGGCGCAGGAAGCAATAATACACCAATGTAAATCTGCGCCTGATCTTTCCATAATATCAAATATTACGGAACGTAAAAAGAGGAAGTTCGATGGTGAAGAAAACATCACGCCTGTGACTTTGTCTACGTTTAATACGTTCTCTGGCAAACAGGAACTACGATTTGAGGAGTTAATGGAAAAGATCGGTAGCATTATTGTACAAAACTCAGAGTTGAAGCACAGTGTCGAGGTCATGTCGTGTAAGTACGATGAGTTCCTGGGACGTATTGCCACGTTAGAGGTGGAACGGGCAAATGATAAAAAAAAGATTCAACTATTAGAAGAAAAGTTGGAACAATTTGAGCGTAAATCTCGCTCAACGGGCATTGAAATCCGAAACATACCCAAGACTGATAAAGAGACAAAGGAAGATCTTTGCAGCCTAGTTGTCAATATGGGAACGTCACTGAAAGTGGATATCGAAAGCTCTAAGATAAGAGATATTTACCGACTTAAGTCAAAAGACAAGTCCCACCCAATCATTGTGGATTTTACCACGACTCTCACTAAAGAAAAAGTCATCAGTGGAGTTAAAAATTTCAATAAATTAAAGGCTAAGGAGGCGAAACTTAATACTTCTCACTTTAAAATAAATGGCCCTCTGATGCCGGTTTACGTTGCGGAATGCCTCACATATAAAGCACAAAAGCTTTTTTATCTGGCCAGGGGTTTCCAACGGAGCCATGGTTACCAATTTTGCTGGACTGAAAATGGTATAGTGTACCTTCGAAAAAAGGTCAATGATCCGCAAATCAGAATAACTTCAGAATCTGATGTGGAAAAATTGATTTCTAACGAGTGACTAGTCTTGGAAACTATCTTGTCATATTGTATTTCTGATATATTGTTTATGCATGCTTCAATTTTATTAATAACTTTCTTTAATTATTGCCAATTTACACTAAACACGAACACACACTTAAACATTTTTTTTTGAGCTGAAGAGTATCACTTCACTAACTTACTATTTGAATTTAATCTTTACTTCTGGTTGCCATTTTTTACTTTGTCCCATTCCCTATAGAGAATCATTTTTGGTGATTTAAATAGCTTAACAAATGACATAGATAATTGCTCTGTCTCAAAAGTATCAGTTTGTGATCTTGAAAACTGTCATGAGGTGATATCTTTTTCGCCTGACAAACGTCTGACCATACTTACGCAAAATATCCGTAGCGTTAACTGTAACCTCAATGGACTTGTACTGTTACTGGATAGGTTAAAAATGAATTGTGACATAATAGTCCTCACGGAATGTTGGTTATTAAAAACTAATGTTATTCCTACTCTATCAGGATTCCAATCGTTCTCTACTTTAAAAAATTTAAAGCAAAATGACGGAGTAATTGTTTATTACAAAGAACATATTGATTTAGTGTTTGAAGAACCATTTTTTAAAGAAGGAAACTGCCTTATTACCCGATTTGGCAAGCAGTTGACGATAGTTTCTATATACCGCTCTCCCTCATACAAAAACGTTGATCCCTTTCTTGACTCATTACATGAGACTCTTTTAAAAGTAGAAGGGTCCAAAAACTTGATGTTACTGGGTGACATTAATATTCCCATCAACAATTCTAAAATTGATTTAACTGGAGAGAAGTATTTGACTTTTACTGCATCTCACGGATTACTACCTGCCCATACAGAAATTACTCGCAGTGCGAGTGGAACATGTCTTGACCATATATTACTAAGAAGTACCTACTGCACACATACTTTGATTCCTATCACTACTTTAACGGATCATTACCCTGTGATAGTATGTTTAGATCTTAATTTATCTCCAACCCTTATAAACAGTACATATACAGTAACCAATGAGGAAGCCTTAACTCAGGACATCCTAAAAATCGATCTAACTCCGATATTCCAGTCTAATGATCCTGAATTCTCTATCAACTACCTAACCAGCTCAATACAGGCCGCAACAAATAATAATACTGTTGTTGTCAAAATATCAAGACGTAAAAGGATCATCAAACCATGGGTAACTCCTGGGTTATTGAGGTGTATGAAGAATAGAGATAGACTACACTATGAATTGAAGTCCTCACCAGATAATGAAACTCTAAAGGTTACCTATACGCGATATCGGAATTTTTGCACTAAAATTTTAAAGAAAGTCAAACTTGAGTATGAGAAATCGGAGGTTGAAAAAACAAAAAACGATCCAAAAAAGCTCTGGAAATTTCTTAAAGAGATCTCTAGCTTGAATAAAGTTTCTAGTCACCCGAACCATCTTCTCAAGGTTGGCTCCTCACCTGAAAAGTCCCTGGACTCTATAAATAAGTTTTTTGTAAATATAGGACGGACCTTAGCTGAAGAATGCTTGAACCTTCACAATACAGTTGATGCTGCATCCCCGTTATTGACGGATTCCCTCTATACTAGTACTCAACTAAACTCGTTTGTGTTAGAGGAAGCGGATGAAAATGAGGTCTTTCGTCTGGTGATGAGTCAATAGACAGAATGTACGGTGGGCCGCGATAATGTGTCAAATAAATTTTTGAAGAAACACGTTCATTTCTTTGTCCCGGCGCTTACTTACATTTTTAATCAATGCCTTCAGATGGGTCAGTTCCCTTCCCAATTGAAAAGTTCTGAAGTCCGCCCGATTTTTAAAGGCGGTGATAAAAAGGACATCTCTAATTATCGCCCAATCTCTATTCTACCCGATATCTCAAAACTCCTCGAAAAGATAATTAACAATAGACTCACAAAATACTTGGAAAATTATTATTAAAAAAACAAAATACCCGACTGCACACTAAAAAAAGAGTAAAACAAGCCCCACAATAATATTGATCAATCAAATGCTAAAAACTAATTATGTAATACCGTTTAAACAATACCTATATTAAAATACACTACAATATGTGTTCGTAATCGATAGTTAAATAAACAGAAACTTATTTTGAATACAAATTTACTGAATATAATTTATAAATGTTGATGGAAAGCATCGCAGGCGGGGACCACCTTGACCGCCACCAACGAAAATTCTGCTAAATGGTGCACAACCGAAATGACTATAAGTAAGCCTCTGTTGGTCCCCGCCTGCGATGCTTTCCATCAACATTTATAAATTATATTCAGTAAATTTGTATTCAAAATAAGTTTCTGTTTATTTAACTATCGATTACGAACACATATTGTAGTGTATTTTAATATAGGTATTGTTTAAACGGTATTACATAATTAGTTTTTAGCATTTGATTGATCAATATTATTGTGGGGCTTGTTTTACTCTTTTTTTAGTGTGCAGTCGGGTATTTTGTTTTTTTAATAATAATTTTTTTATTTATAACTTTTTAGCTGTTTTTATTTAACGAAAATGTTGTAGATGTAGAAGACTATGTATATGTAAGTACCATTTTAAATTATTTCGACGACATTTGGCTTTAGATTACGAGTGATGTTACTCCGCGACATAAATTTACCGCCAATCTGGACTGTTGGTAGTGAAGAAGAAAAAGAATTAGGTGAGTCATTACTGCTGAAGATCCCGCAAACGTTTAAGTTCAGTTAAAGAACATTCGTCGTGGGGCCGGTCCAACAGCTTTTTTGGGTCAAGTGTTTTTATTGCTAACCCAGCAAGTGTTTTAACACGGCTTAGGGCTACATAAGCCTGGCCCTTTGCAAACACGTTTGATAGGTCCACGACAGCCCGATCCAAGGTGGTACCTTGCAGTTTGTGTACCGTTACAGCCCAACAAAGTATCAAAGGCAGCATCCGACGTTCAATCTTCCCTTGTCCGCGAAGCGCATCAAAGTCGACAGTGGAGGGCTCTATGCGAACCCCCACACCCAATTCATTGCCCTTAACAGAACGATCGTCGAACTCTACGAATACTGCCTGCGGTAACTCACCTGGTTCTAACTGCTCTCTGCGAAGAGAAGGCCACTCAATTCTTCTTATGATACCCATAGCACCGTTCACCAGACCGTGGTTTACATTGATGTTGCGGCGTAACATCACGCGAGATCCAATTCCAATAGTTAGTGTGCCGAGAATGCCCCCTGTTTTGTTCGGGTCGTCAGAAATGTATTGTTTGCGAGGGCACTGACCGTAGGTTTTAGCTTCTAGGGAGATGTCAACAGCGTTTATTTGGTAGAGCTTTAACGATTTGCCCAACTTTTTAGTCATGGCTGAATTATAAGCATCGACTTGTTTCGTAGTAGGGAAAATTCGAACTGCCTCTCCATCGGCAAATGGACCCTCTAGTGGAATTCTGCGGCTGTCCAGGATCTCAAGTTGGTCCATCGTTAACTCACCAACACGAATATTATTGAGAATGTCCACAAAGGTATTGTCTCCTGCCTGTCTCATATTCTGTGGCAATTCACAAAAGCTGAACAATTGCCACAGATTTGTTTCACCAGTTAAGTTCGACGGCTGTCGGAAGCAGTAAGAACCACCGGTGATTCTGGAAACTGGTGGTAACTGCATGAGATCTCCAAACAAAATTACATTGATACCACCAAAGTTCCCTTGATCCTGTTTTAGTTGCTGGAGGCGAATGTGAATGTTTCGCAGTGTTAAGTAGGGCACCATTGATATTTCATCGATGATGAGCCAATTTATATGCCTCCACTTTTGTCGCTCCCTTTGCAGCCTTTCACCTGTTAGTGGGCGTAATGTTTCATTTCTTCCCTTTTCAATTGGTAGCGCAAAAGTGGAATGCAGTGTAGTTCCACCGATTAGTCTGGCTGCTACTCCAGTTGGTGCAGTAACAATCACGTTTTTACCTATTTCAGTGTTACTCAACCTACGAATTTGTTCAGTCATAACTTTTAAGGTAAATGTTTTTCCGGTACCAGCTCCTCCAGTAACAAAAACTAGTAACGGATCAGAATTTGACACGTCCAATAACTTTTGGGAAATTTTTTGAAACAGTTGTCGTTGACTCATGTTCAACGAAGCTACAAATGTTTCAAACTGATTGTCTGGCATGCCTATGTCAGTTGGTTCATCTTCGACTTCTTCGATCATAATATTATGACCGCCGTCGTCGAGTATGTGTTCAATAGGCTGAACGTCATTGTTGTCATTTGCGTCATCGTTTTGTTCCTCAACGGTTCCTGCTGCCAAGTTTTCTGCCACAATGCGGCTTATAGCTTGTTGGATCTCAGTTTCCCACCGCATCATAGTTTCGGCGTCAAAACCTTCTTGCAGCGGACGTAGTCGATGCCTTTTGGCCCAGAAAGCTTCTTTTGCAGTATTAAAACCATCCAACAACTCTTCCTCTGCTCGGAACGGAATATGAGTCAGGACCAATGAGTAGTAATATGCTTCTGGGTCTGAAGACAGCGTATAATAACGCGTTCGGAGTATAGCTGGACGTGTCCGCTTTTTCATCCTACCTACGTTGTCTAATAAGGTAATGTATCGACGACTAGACACGTCCTCATCCTCAGCATCATAGGCATCAGCATCTTGTTCATCCTCCTCTGTATCGTTTCTAGTAGAGGCAACCTCGTACCAAATCGCAAACTCACCTAAACTAAGTTGCTCCAGAGAAAGAGGTCTGTGAACGTACCTATCAAATACATTTTTGTACGGTTCGGAACTTTCTGTGTCAATCCTAAGCATTCGGTATCTTTGTTCAGGCGCGCAAGTGTTTACGAAAACACATTTACGTGAACTATCTCTTAATTTTAAATGACACAATCGAAACGCACATTCGTTGGCAGAGACTTCTCTGTGAGACAAGATTGCGTTTTGGATAGCAAAAACCAGCCGTCCCAAGTTGCTTCCACCGCGGTCTCTTACAGCACTTATAGCTTGCCTTATTGATCTAGAGACCTCTGCAGGTTCAGCTTTTGAGATATACTTTGAGATGTAGTACGCCACACCTAAAGCTGACCCGCAAGGCTGTAGATCAATATTGGCGCGCCACAGTTTTAATAATCTCGAATTGTAGCAGTTTATCATGGTTTCCGAATCTGTTCTTTTTAATATATAAAATCTTCCACCATTTCTCATTGCTTGCTCGTCGTCTAAGATTGTAGTGTTTTCAGACACTGGTCTCGGGAAAGCGAATCTACAAACGTTTCGGTTATTTTTGAAGCATGTTTGAGTGTGTCGATGTGTTTGTAACTGAACGACTAAATCATGCATCTCTGAGTCGTCCTCAGCGTCGGGAACCTCACACGTGACAACACGCTCCAGCTGAATACCTTCAGGGGTGTCAAAAGCATATCAGCACACCATAAAACCATGTGAACGTGAGGGCTACCTCGTAGCTGAAATTCTATGCGCCACCAAAAATCAATAATTTTCTTTCCTAAAATCGGATCCTCTTCTCTTCTCAGCCTAGTAAACAAAGTGTTTAGGCGCAACATAAATTGTCTTGATAACGTGACTGGGTAGGACTCGACAAGGTGCTGCTTTTCAAGGAAGGTCAAATCTTCAAAAGAAAAATTTGGGCGGCCATCGGCAACTAAAAGGGCTTTTAGCATGTCGGGCCAATTTAAATCGTTACAAGAGAGAGTAAGATACCAATGAGGAGGACCTAAATTTTTCACCATGGCAAGAAGATCCGTATACGCTTTGTGCCAGTACGCGGACGTGCCACGTATGTTGCGCATTACCAGGTGCACATTTTGTACAACATCTGTGGGCTCAGCTCCATCCTGACGCAACCGGCCACAGACTGAAACATTTTGTTGAGCCTTGCAAAGTTCTACTAACGAGAGGGCGTAAAATATGTACTCGTTAAATTGGAACCGTTTGTCATTGCTCATCACTCGAGTTTGGTAGTAATCGAGCGGTGTTATTGGAACGGGTCTTTGTTCCCTAAGCCCATTTCGACCATCTGGGAATAACCTTATCCTCGCTAGCTCTTCTGCTCTTTGCTCTCTCAAGACGCTGACCGGGGGCACAGTTTTCCGTTTGAGTTCGTAGATAGGTATTGGTCTCTCTTCTACGGTATTAGCGTTCGAAACAACTTCGTTTAGATCTGGAATATTAGTATCAATCGGCATAAGAGCTGTAGTAACAAACGCGTGTTCTTCGTGAACAGGATCACTGCTATTCAGATTGCCGTCGCTAACTATCTGAGTGTCGTGTTGTTCATTCAGTACTGGCGATTCATTTGGGATGACCAAGGGTGTTGCATTTATAGCTGTGATACTATACTGCATATCTCGATGGCCTCTTACCTGTAGTGCAACAGCAAGATGTTGACATAAATCGCCTTGATTTGCAAACTTCATCAACATGGAGGCTCCTCTGTTAGGTGCAACATAACCTTTGGGTCCCCGAGAATGTGAGTCGAATAAGTAATATTCTGGGATCTCGACATCGGGAGACTGATTGCGTTCGACGATTACTTTCATTACCGCCAATGCAATATTTGTTTGACATGTAATAATTCCTTTATCGTGTGTTGTAAAAAAATATTCAATCCCCGAAGACAAATTAGGGAAGTATCCTTCAAGAACGTCAGATGGCGCACTCGAGTTAACAACTCCAACGACAACATCGGGCTGTATATTTAATTCGAATTCTGTAGCGGCCACAGAAACTGCGGGTAATAGCTCTTCAGTATTTAAAAATTGCGGTCTGTTTGCAAGTCGTGACATGCACCTGTTGAAATATGTATTACCAGCTAATAAAATTCGATCCAAGTCAGATGGGGCCCATTCATTTAATGGTTTGGAACTGGAGTAGGCGATAGCCGTGGCGGCATTAGCCGTGCACTGGCGGCCACGGGATTCCTCTTCAAACCGATCACTGCCTTGGTGAAAAGACCCACGCAAGATGTGACGGTCATGTCCCAAAGCCTTGAAGTGATTTTTTGGCTCATTTCTAATGTGATCTGCATTTTCTAATGTGATAACTGCCTCCAGAATACTTGACCGTATCTCTTCATTGGTAATGTTAGTATTAATTTGCACATTAGAGTACAAATGATTGTTTCGCAATAGCCACTCTAATGCTTTCTTAATTTTTTCGATGTCTACCGAGTATCGTCGATTGTTTGTCACGTTATCTAAATTTTCAGTGACCACACTTATTCCCGCATTTGCTATATTCAATGGAAGCTGTTCAGGTATCTCTTCAACTTGCTGTGCAAAGAGGATGGCTTGCCCCTTAAATCCCTGTTGTCCGTAACGACCACCCAGACGCACCACTTTTATAAACGGTTTTATCCGAGAAATGAGCCGCAGCTCCATCTCTGATAGACATTCAATTTCAGGCGGAATAGGTGCAACAGTCATGTTGTTCCAAAATGCATTTGACTGGCACTGATTCCTTGACAATTTGTTGGCGCATCTATTGCAACAATCTATGCGGTCTGAAACATTTTGTGGTAGAACAGTAATATTAGCAGTTAAGATACTGCGGGACTGTTTCTTGTATAGAAGCTTATGACATACGTAGCACACCACATCCGCCACTTGAGAAATCGCTTCATTGAATGTGGCATCACTATTTGTAAACAACTGCCGTCGAACACGAGACTGTGACCTCATAGCCGAAAGTCTTTCTAAACGCGAGCCAGGTGATTCGTTGTTACGAGACTGCACAGCATACTCTCGCATCTGCTTGAGTCGAGAAGCGCGGGATGATGGAGACTCATGCTCACGAATTAATTCGGCATGCTCCCGCATCTGGTCGAGTCGGGCAGCGCGAGTTGGTGGAGACTCGTGTTCGCGAACATTTCCCGCATGCTCCCGCATCTGCTCGAGTCGAGCAGCGCGAGATGATGGAGACTCATGTTCACGAACGTTTGTGGCATATTCCCGCATCTGCTGGAGTCGTGTCATACGAGACGACGGGGACTCAGCAGCTCTCTTTTCAGATTTGCTAGCTGCAAGCCTACGCCGCTTTTGTTCCCTATCAACGCTAGACTCACGTGCTTGTAAAGTACGTCTACGGGTACTTTTGTTATTTATAAGCTCTTGACGTGAAGTAGGTGAAAGTTGGCTGTACCGTTGGGACATTCTTACTCTTGCTTCTATAAGGCGTTTTTCGCGTGCCTCAGGAGATTCGGCTTTTAATTTTTTAGCCCGAGCCTGAGCCCTTTTTGTTTTGCGAGATAATCCCATATTGTATGTTTTTATTTCTTAAAATGGTCTGATACCTATTGCCGAAAAAATCAGTACTAATGGAGAAGTACTTAATAATAATAAAAAAAAAACAGTTGAACTATAACTAAAAAAAAAATACAAAAAGAATAAGTGAGGATTGTTTAAAAGAATGTTACTTAAACTAACCAAAAATATCTACCTACCTAGTTATTTTATTAATAATTATTATTATATTATTAATTAATATGAAGAATTTAAGAAAGAACCAAAAAAAAGAACGGAAGAACGAGTTAATTAATTAGAAAGAACGAATAAATTTAAAGAGAGAAACACGAAAGAAAAAGAACGAGTTATTTATACTTTATAAGTTTCGCGTCAGACGACGAAGTATCGAAAAAATCGCTATTTAGAGACGACCGTCAACGACGTGTGCCCTTATGCGTGTGCCCGCATTCGGGCTGTATACTCGAGCATATCCCCCTCCGCACCGCGCCGCGCGCCGCATGCCAGGCCACGCCCTATCTTTTTGCTTGCTAACGCATGAGTTGCTTTGCGTTGACGCAGAATTAACATGTTCCCGTGGGAATTTTGAGAAAAAACGTATCCTATATTAATTACTCCCGTGATTGAAATGAATCTAATGATACCGCATACATATTTTTTTAAAGGGAAATTTAGAAAAAATATTATTATGTCTTTATCCCGTGGGACTTTTAGGATAAAATGTATCCTATGACACTCCCGTAATCAAGACAAATCTAACGATACCTCATACATCAAAATCCATCAAGCCGTTTAGGCTACAGGAGGTCACAAAGGAAAAGACATACATACATACTTACACACACTCGAAAAACATTACCCTCCTTCTTTGGCAGTCGGGTAAAAATAAATTGCTTGCAAACAATCAGTTTGGCTTTAGAACAAATAGATCAACCGATGATGCTGTTTATTATTTAACTGAATATGTTGGTACTAACTTAGACAGGGGGCGGAAATGCTTAGCTATCTTCCTGGACCTAAAAAAAGCATTCGATACTATTTCTATTCCCATATTAATTACCAAGCTGGAAAAGCTTGGAGTGAGCACACACACATCGGCAGTAGACGGAGTTCTACATACAGCCAATTTTTTAAATAAAATCTCAATATGTTCTTTCCAGTTAAGATTTTTATCAATCTGGAGGCCTAGATATTTTGTAGAATTAATTTCTTCTATATTTTCATTGCAGTATTGTATGTTTAGATTCATGCTAGGTAACCGTAGCGTAAAATGTATAGCTTTCGTTTTGACGTGACAACGTCTATTAAATTGGTACGGCGTGGAGTCATTCTCGAAAACACTGTAACGGCCGAATCTGACGCCACACGGAGTCCACGCCTACTTTACCCGCACCCCTAGAGCGAATAGACGTCACGTTCAAATATCGGCAGTAGACGGAGTTCTACATACAACCAATTTTTTAAATAAAATCTCAATATGTTCTTTCCAGTTAAGATTTTTATCAATCTGGAGGCCTAGATATTTTGTAGAATTAATTTCTTCTATATTTTCATTGCAGTATTGTATGTTTAGATTCATGCTAGGTAACCGTAGCGTAAAATGTATAGCTTTCGTTTTCTTTAAGTTTATTTTCAAATTGTTTACCTGCATCCATTGTACAGCTGACTTTAAGCAATTATTAATATTGTTCTCATACGTCTCTACACTTTTACAAGGTATCGTCAAAGTACTATCGTCCGCAAATAGGGTCACCGGTTCTTTCATACATTTAGGTAAGTCGTTAATATATAATATAAAAATAAATGGTCCCAACACGCTTCCCTGCGGTACCCCATATTTCATTTCACGCTCTGACGATCGATAAATTTCTTCTTTTTTCTTTAGGGTATCAATATGTCTTATTTCAGTAATTTGTTTTCATGTCTTAAATATGATTCGATTAGGTTAAGGACATTTCCTCTTATGCCATAAGCGTCCAACTTTTTTAATAGTGTGTCATAATGTACATAGTCAAAAGCCTGGGTTATATCACAGAATATGCCACAGACTGGATTTCGATTGTCAATATTGTTAATAACATTATACAAAAAGTCATATACAGCCATATTGGTAGTGCTATGTTGTCGAAAGCCCTTTTGTTCATCACATAAAATATCACTCTTTTTGACGATTTCTGTAAGTTCTTTATATATATATTTCTCAAATATTTTTGATATGACGGGAATAAGTGCGATAGGGCGGTAGTTTTCCATAAAATCTCTATTTTCTTTCTTTGAAGAGAGGTTTCACTATAGATGTTTTTAATGCAGACGGATAGACACCCGCGCTTATACTTAAAGGAGAATGCCCATTTTTGGGCCTACGCTGTACAGTCAACTATTATATTGAAAAATTATCGTCATTTTATCATAAAACAAATACACGAAAAAGAAAAACAATTTACAATTAGAAAACTGAAAAAAATGCATTTTATTGTTTTGTTTACAGCTCTCACTTGCCAAGTATTGATATGTAGCTAAAAAGACATTGTGTCAGATTTAAAAAAATCCGTTATCTTTTTTTTTTCGTTTGTCAAACAAACTCAAAGTCAAACGTCACTGCATTCGCTTTGTTGTGCTTGCGCCGGTGAATGTGTTTTGCTACGAAATTCGTATTTTCTCTCAGCTCAAACACGGACTCTTTATCTGCTACTCTGACTGACTATGGCTTGTTTCCAAGGACTTCGATATTTACAATCAGTATGGATAACTGTATTAATTGCGGTATTAATACATCTCGTTGCAATGTAACGGGCAGACAGCCATTGAATGAAGAATCCATCTTATCTATTGTACGCGCATGGGTTTCTCCGCAAACAGTAAGTAGTGCCAAAATAGAATTATGTACTCGTTCCTCATGCGAATATTTCGACGGGTCCTAAGAACAAAATCGTATAATTATCGATATACGGTATGGGGTTTGTGTAATAATAAGATAGGTTTGATTGGTTATTTCAATAAGTAAAAGGATATTAAAAAAATAGTGCTATATAGTTTTTTGTATACAGTACGTAATACGTGTGTGTGAATCCGTAATACCGTATCCGTTTTACCGTAACACTGGCCTTGGGACCGGTCGATGTATTTGTCTGTTCCTTTGGTTTGAAAATAAATTCTTATTATTTATATTTAAGGTCATCCTGCCATCATCTCTGTCAAGCTTGCTGGGATTTGGCAGTTGATACGTTACTGTCAGTTGAGGCAACAGAATAAACTCCTGTTCCTTGAGGCCATATTCAAGTGTGTATCCATTGTGGATGTTCATTAAGGATTGTACGATCCCACCGTCTCCGATCCAATCCTGAACGAGAACAAAGAATACTAAATGTTATATAAGAATGGATTTTACCCCGGACTGTAAGTATTATTCAAATAACTACAGTTGTATTTATACATATGTCAGTTGTCTGTTTATCTTTAAAGAAACTAAAGAAAATAAACCCATCTTGCCTGGGTAGTGGACAATTTCTCTCCAATTGTATCTGAAACAGATTTGGGGCCATAAGTGGGATGTTTTTAGACAGATGATAATTATAATTTCATTAGACAATTAGTTATCATGAGAAAGTGGTAATAGAATATTCTTTTTATTTTAGGTTGGAGCTCAGAGTGCAGTATGTCATTCTTGTTGGGTGAGGGCAGACAGATCTGCTCGTCACTTTGTCTCACAGCCATCAACATCAGCATCTGCATCTGGCGTGCCAACTTCACCAACTGTCATATACATTTCACAAGAAACCCCTACATCAGAAATGCCAGTGTCTGATATAAGTACTCCAACTGTGGAAGCCAATGAACCAGCACATGGCGTAAGTCAATAATATATTAATTGTTTATGAAGATGAATGAATGACAAAATAAATGAAATATAAAAAAAAAAAACTGTTTATTTTTATTCTCAGTCCCAGTAGGCACCTAACTATGTTGGAGGTGGACGCCTCTCCCTGGCAACCATGGTTGAAAGCGAGAGTGCGTGGGAGGCTGCCGCGTCCTTCTGTGAGACCGTCCTCTTACAGAAGGAGGCAGCGGAGAGGGAGCGAGAAGAGGATGCTCTTGCCGCTCCCCCGAAGAAGGAGGGGGACGAACCCCCGTCTCCTTTAGCCCCCGAGTGTGGCCAGCGCGTGCGGGTAGCTCCCCACGCGCATTGTACATGGTCACCACGTCTGAGGATTACTTCGGTACCCCGGGTAATCCTCCTTTGGCGCGCAAACCGGCCTAGCCGGAATGCCCTGGGAGTGCCACGGGGATAGTGCCTTCGGGCAGATCCCGTGGTGCTCTCATCGCAGGGCTTGAGGGGAACCGAGTGGTTTTAGTGGGTATTCCCAGCTTCGGCTGGGCGAGTCCCACACACGTTCGTCGCCTAACTAGCTGCTGATATGGTGCGTAAATGCATTTCCACTCGAAAATAATAAAAAAAGGCACCTAACTATGTAAGTGCTTTATATATGTACACATTTACTGTACAGTATAGACATATTAAACTCTTAGACTATTGTAAACACAATATCATAAAACTAATTACTTAATAAAAATATTTGCAGGCAATTAGCCTTTGACATTGTTGCATAGTTCCCCTGTTATATTATTGAAAAAATAATCTAGGTAGATACCTACATACTACAAAAATATCAAGTTACGGTAACAACCACACGTAAAACGAAATTACAGTAACTATAATTGTATAATCGACCGGCTAAATAAGAATGATTTCTGATTTAATTGTATTGTTGCTTGTCACTTAATCCATTTTATAACCTCACTTAGCCATAAATTCAAATTAAAAAATCTCTGAATACCAACTGTCAATTTCATTGAAATTAAGTGACATTATACCAGATGTGTTATTTGAAAAAATAACACCAATTTCATGACTGTAATATGTAGGCCCCGAGATATAGGGACGATGGGCATTCTCCTTTATAATATGACTTAGATGTCCACATATTTCCGCTGCTACATATTTTATTACTTTACTGGCGATATCATCATGCCCACGCTACCTGTGTTGTTTAATGACATTATAATTTTGTGTATGTCTGATGGTACACTTGGTGCCATGAACATAGTTTTGTCATTCCAGTCCAATCTTAAACATTTGGGATTACTGGCAACGTGTAGTTGTGGTTAGATTTTGTTAATGAAATAGTCATTAAACGCCTCCGACATTTGACGAGGACATGTTACTAAGCGATTATCTAATTTAATTTTTTGTATGTTTTGTTTTGGTAAATTATATTAAGCACGATTAATTATTTGCCATGTACTTTTTGGTTTGTTTTTCAATGTTTTTATAAAATAGTTATTTTGTGCCTTTTGCGATAAATGTATTATCTTTTTAAACAATTTGGAGTAGCTTTTAAAATAAGTTTTATTTTGATTATTTGGGTTTAATCTAAGCTTCCATAAAAGTTTCCTTTTTTTCTACTACACACTTTTATTCCACGAGACAACCACTTTGGTTTTTTTATTAAGTCAGTTTTAATAAGTCTTTTTGGAAAGCATAAATTATATATTAATTGCAATATGTCGATGAATTTGTCATAAGCAATACTAGGATCAATTGTTTCATAAATTTCCGAAAAAGAAAGATTACTAATATAATTTTTAAATTTTGCTAAATTGTCATTGTTATAATCTCTTCTTGTCATGTACCAGTAGTTTAAGGCATATAAAGTCTGTGCGGGAGAATGAAGTAGCTGTGCTGTATGGTCAGATAATGCAAGTTCCATAACATCAGTCTTACATATTTTATTGAAATTATGAGCAAAATTATCTATACATGTCCAGCTAGCCATACGAGTGGGTTGTTTTATTGCCAGCTTTAGATTATAGCCATTTAATAAACATTCAAATTCAGTACTGAGTCTATTTTTTTAAGGGCATCTATATTAAAATCACCACATAATATGACATTCTTATAATGCAAGCGTGATATTTCCCGCAACATTGTTTCCAATTTATCCATGCAGTCGTCCAAATTGTTTACATTTGGTACCCTTTAGATACAAGCTACAATTATCTTATACATAGTAAGCTCTATGGCACAGTATTCAAATACACCTGGAGTTGAGAAATTGGATATTTTGGGTATATCCTTCGATTGTGTACCATTTTTGACTAATATACATACACCTCCTCTTCTTTGCTGCTTTCTACAGTAACATGAAACTAAATAGTAATTCGGTACATGTAATTGATTGTGGAAACCTTCCATAATAAAGTGTTCTGTGATACACAAGACTTCTACATTAATTTGCTTTTCAGACCCAGCAATATTTTGATGCATTATTTTGACATATTTCGTTGATACTAATTTATGATCTTTAACATGCAAATGCGCCATACGTGAATTAGTTACTTCGTCAATACAATTAGCAAAAAAATTTAGTACTATCATTATTTACTTTTGAATTAGTGGGGCTTATCAAGTTTTGGTAATAGTCTATGTCAATTTGAAAATTTTCCATAATTTTTTAAAAAATATGTATAAGTGCCCTTCTAGTAATTGCACCTGAGTCATTAGAAAACATGTTGTAACTTAAATAAGAATTTGTGTCAAAATAATATGCGTATGACCCACCATTTATTTCCTTAAATAAAAGGTTATTGAATATCTCAACCTTATAATTATGTATAGGAGATCCGCAAACATAAGTAGGACTGTACACTATTACATTTGTATAAGTTATGTGCTCTAAAGATTTTCGAATGGTGTCCACTATATGTAAGCAGTTTGAGGAAGTTTTAAGGTCCTTCTCTCCTAGCATAACTATACAGTAATCATTTATGCCAAAATTTAACAATTTATCATTAAGACGATCTGTACTACAGTTTGGATATATGTAATGACAGTATGTGAAATTCTGTCCAAACGTGTCCTCTATGATCTGGAGCGTGTTGTGTGATGCAATGCTGCTCAGGATACAGCGTTTGTTCTTCTCCCGAACGATTGATTTATTCGCAGCCGCAAAGATTGAGGAATTCCTATTGATGGGATATACTGGTTTCGAATAATCAGTTTTTATATTTACCTGAACTGCTTGCAATGATTTATTATTAATATCTATTACCAGGTACATGTTCGGTCTGAGTTTCTTTTGTGTTCATGGCAATAATTCGGTTTGTTATAGGAGTCGTATTTGGTGTTTTTAGTTTCTGTTTAATTGGACTGTTCGTAATTTTCTTATAGACTTCTTTTTTTTTTTTAATAAGCTCCATATTCATTTTTCGCAATTTACTGATTTCCAATGTAAGTGTTTCGATTTCTTTGTGCGCACTATCAAGTTACAACTTTAGGTTCTCTATCTCTTCCTTGTCTGATGTGTTATCGTCATCAGACATATCTGGCATGCTGTTTGTGGTACAGTCCAGAGTACGACTAATTATGCTATCGTCATTATTATGCTCTGACTGAGTGCATGTATATAAAGTGTGAGTGTTTGTATATAAAATTATGTATTTAAATTTAATTAGTCCATGAAATTTGGTCAGGTTTTTTTTTTCTACCAAATAGTTGATTTATATTTTAAGTGGCAACACTTCTATTTCTACTACTCTCCACTAGAGGCAATATTGGCGCTAGTTGTAATACAAAATCTGTTTGCTACGGTCTCCACTAGAGCTAGTAATGGCGCTAGTAGGAACTACGTAGTTCATCCGCTTGTCACCAGTGTGTGTGGCGCTAGTAGTCAAACAAGGTCAAAGTTCATTGTTTGAATATTCTTTTATAACGTTTTCTTAAGTAAATTACAAAGTTATTGTACACATTAAATATTGAACAAAAACAATATTTCTCACTAAGTTTACTGTTTTCTTAAGCCGTCAGTAAAGTTCTTGAGGACACTGTTTGTTTTTTGTTGTTTTTTAGCAGCAATAAGTTACTACGGGAACTTTGTCGTTTCACTTAATTTCACAAAGCGTCTATTATCACAAGTAATATACCTTGGTAATTGTAGTCCACACATGCACTTTCTAAACTTTTTACGTAACTTAGTTTATTATTTCAATTAATTATTAATTCTAAGTACGCGGGTGGGTCATGTAAACAGAGCCGGTGTTGCCAGCCATCTTCAAAGAAGCGTTTGGAAAGACGCTTCATAAACTGCTGAATGGTGGGGATTTTGAGGTCAAGGTGGAAGATCTCATTAAAGAGAAAGAAATATTGCGATTCACGGACGTTAACGCTATACCAAGCCAGATTTGGTTCTGCTAGATCCTGCATGCTATCTTCGGGCTGTCTACACTCCACCGAAACGTCGTAATTATCAATTTTCATTTCTCTCCACACTTCTGCAAGTGTTTCCCCAGGGTGCTGAAAATTGCGTTTTTCCAAATCATCATCCGTAGTCATTCCTTTGTCGTCGAGATGAGAACCAAAATTTTCATGAGGCAAAATGACGCCTGCCAGTCGTTTGCTGAGGGGAACCATGCGACGCTCATCTCGGTTATATGCGCTCCGCCCATTAGCATTAGTCGCTATAAACATGGCGTCCAGGTTGTATTTTTTAAAGTGTTCAATCGCAAAGTTCTTGACTTTGCGATAACGCGGGTTTTCGTCCGGCCCACCATCTACAAAGATAATGATCACTGGCTTCACGGTGTTCGATTCTGTCATCATTAAGGGTTTGAATGAAGGTATTGATAAAAGTGATTCGAAATCATAAGCATGGGTGTTCGCTGTGGAGGATGTGTGTTGCCCGCTCCTTATGGATATGTGTGTCGGCCCGCTGTACCCAACAGCTTCTTCCTTACCGAAACTGTTAGGTTCCACGTTGACGCCGGCGCATACAGAAGGAATAAGTTTGTGCCGCTCTGCCACGACCCAGTCATGATCAGGTAAAAGTATTCTGTATTCCATATGCATTATAAGAGGGCTCTGACTTTTCACTGTCGGTAAACCTATTGGTACACGTCCCTTATTGTCTTGTGAGAGAACGAATACTTGCTGCGGTCCCAGAAGCGAAGCGAGAGATTCCAATGACCTGATTGTAGCAGTGCAAAATTCTCCATCCTCGTGGTTTTTGTGCATCTCGGTCTGTGGTCTTGCTAACTTTACGGGTACGGTACGAACGTGTCTTCTTACCTCCTGAGTGTTAGAAACGCGTGGGAGTAAATGAAGATATGTGCAACTTCGAGAAAATTGGAATCCCATTAACAACAGCCTCTCATGCAGGTCGGACAGGGTGAGACAACTCCTAATCGTCTCTGCGGCGTTCATCAGCAGCGCTGCCATGAATGGCAATATTAATTATGGTCTCTAGAAGAGCAGGTTGCGAGTCAACTAAAGACGGCTGTCCAGGGCCAGTTCGAGGTTGTGCTGCTGCAGTATTGTTTCTCTGACGTTCATTTTTCTCCACTTTTTCTTTGGCTCGAAATTTTTTTGCACGCTTAGCAGAGTCTCTTGTTTTCTTTAAACGTTTCTCTTCTTCTTTCAACTCTTTGCGTAGCTTTTTTATTTCGTCGTGAACATCATCTTTGGCTATACGAGCACCAGTGTCCCTTGCTTCGGTAAGAACATTTATTCTGTGGTGCAGTAGACCAATTTTCTTCATAAGAGTTTCTTGAGCCGGTTTGCTTGGAACATTTTTAGTGATACCCGAATGAATCAATCAAGGTGGTGTGTGCTTCCTTAGACAATGGTGCCGATTCTGTTGTCACAAATTTCGCTAAACTAAACTATAAATCGCTAAAATTTAGTTTATTCCTGTCAAACGACGTTTCCTATTCTGAAATAGATTAAACTGACACATCTTAACTATATTTTAGTTTGACAGCTCTAAAATCATTTTAGTTACTCAACTTAGCGAAACTTGCTATTTCGCTATTCTGAATTTGACGTTTTTCACCTAAAATTAAAGCTGTCAAACTAAATCTAGCTATTTTTAATCGCGTTTAAAAAGATGTGGAATAAAATTAGTTGTCATGAACTAAAATTTACAAAGCACATTTCTCTGCTAATTCTTGAGTTTGGAGGCCTACTTAGAGTTGCCGTGAATTATTATGGAAGCTTATGTGGCTGTAGCTATTGTCGATTCGGTAGAAAGGTAAATAATAATATTATTGTTATTATACAATACAATACAAAAATTATTTGTGAAAACATATAGAGATTATTGCACTGAACATCTAATTAGCTTTGTACTACTTACTACATTATGATTTTTAAAAGATAATTGTAGATAAATCGACTTAGAGATTTTATGAAATAAAGAAGAACTATTTTTTTTAGAAACCATCAAGAAAGAATTCGGTTGGAAAGATTGCGGGACAATTCCGTAACCCATTCCATATAGCTGAAGAAAAATTCAAAAAAATTTTTAGACTTCCTAGATCTGGGACACTTTATTTGGTGGATGTGTTAAGGAATCCTCAGTTGGATGAAGGATTTATCCCCAAACACATAAAGGTTAGAACAGTATTGTTTTGTTAAAGGTTCCTTTCTCTTGTATTCTTTCTTATCAGATAGTAACACGCTACAAGTAGGGTGTGTAGTAATTACTTATAATATTTACTACTTATTGTAACATATCTATTGTAGTCATTACTTAGTATGTATCTGTATAATAATAAAATTTCATATTCAGATACTAGCTGCACTCAATCTGTTTGCCCAAGGCAGTTATCAAACAGCTGTTGGGCAAGACAACATACTTGGGGTCAGCCAGCCATCAGTGAGCAGGTGCCTAGCTCTAACAGCAGGGGAAATTTTAAAAACTTTATCGCCTCGTTACTTGAGATTTCCCATGACCCGTGAGGAAAAAGAAGCAGCTAAGACTGAGTAAGTTCAATTTATTATTTTGAGTTTAAAAAAAAAATGTTAAGAGTCAGAGTTTAATGTTAAAACGGCTTATTTAAACTCTTTTCTGTCAAATTTGAAGAAAACTGAAAAGAATAAGTAATAAATATTTATTTTGAGGATCTCCAAAACTTAGAACTGCCCCACTCTTATTCATGCAACACTTTGCTTGTTTCAGTTTTCAAGACCTATATAATATGCCCAACACATTAGGTGCAGTGGATGGGACCCATGTTGCCATAGCAAAACCTCCACTCAGTCACCCTATTGCGCCTGGCAACCTATTTTATAATAGAAAGGGTTATTATAGCATCAACTGCCAACTTGTGAGTATAAATAATTTTTTGTTAAGACTCTCTTCAAACCTTAATAAAAACTAAAAATCTTTTTAGATATGCAGTGCGAGGGGCAAGATTATTGGCCTCAATCCAAATTTCCCTGGCTCCACCCATGATGCTGCAATTTGGAGGGCATCTAAAATAAACAGAATCCTGAGAAATGACTTTGTGCATGGGGAAAGATCCCAGTGGCTTTTAGGTAGGTCACCACAAGTAAACTTTTTACTTACTGGGTATGTCTATCAGCTAAGTACATTATAAAGTTTTATTTATTATAGGAGATAAGGGATACCCGCTACAGCCATGGCTCATGACCCCTATTATGGGCCCGGCAACTGAAGCAGAGGCTGCTTACAATGAGTGCCATACAAGAGCAAGAAATGTGGTGGAAATGTGTAATGGGCGCCTGAAAAATAAATTTAGATGTCTGCATAGGATATGATATATACCAGCCAGAAAACGCAGCTAAAATTATATTGGCATGTTGCACCTTGTACAATATGTTTTTGGATTGATTTGATGGTAACTATACTTAGTTCACTCTCTTTGTTTTATTTACATTTGAAAAATAAGAAATCTAAAGTAAGTGTATTTTTACAGATGAAGAAGAAATTGATGTGACTGAGGAAAGTGAGGAGAGTCAGACTGTGGAGGAAGTTAGCACAGATTTTCTTGACGAAGCAAGGGAAATTCGGCACACATCACTTTAATTAAACACTTTTTTTTAAAAAAATACTTTACTTTTTTTTAAATTACAAATATCCTTAAACTATCGAGGAAGTTAGAGTACCTTAATTATCCTATAACTATACTATATATATATATAACTTAAACATCGAGGGACTGGAACAATCTGCCGGCGGCGGTGTTTCCGTCGGACTACAATTTGAGTGTCTTCAAGGCTAGAGTGAATAGGCTCTTAATAAACTAGTGCGCTTTACCATCAACGATTGCGTCACTGCTTACCATCAGGCGGGATTGCGGTCAAGCGCTGGTTTATATTTTAATAAAAAAAAAAAAAAAAAAAAAACTAAACAAAATATAAACAATCAACAAAATATAACAATCAACAAATACAGAAAACTTAAAAATAAACATGCCAGGGATGCCAGAAGAGCGAATGGCAGCTGCTAAAATTTCAGCTGCCTGTACAATACTCTCCCGAAGTAATCTACTATTCTCATTCAGTGCTTGTACCAAATTGTGGTGCACTGGGGGGCGGGGAGTCCTCTGCAATCTTCGACGCCGGGTAATCTGACTTCTCGAATCCGGCAGTGGAACTGCAGGAGACCCACTACCAGTTTCCACAGGCTGCTCTTCCAGTACAGGCTGTAGTGAGGGCGACATACTTGGATGGGCAGGCGACGTGGGTAGTGAGGGTGAGATAGGTATTCCCTGAAATAAAAAAGAAAACGGCAACTGAATTTCACAGTCATGAGCTTGACGACTCTAACAAAACAGATAACTAATGGTTTTGTTTATTGGTACTCAATAATAACAGTCTTAGTAATGTTTAAATCCATAAAAATACCATGAGTACTAAAATAAATTACCATTTCCAAAGAGGCGAAACCATCAACAGCAGCGGACCCAATGATATCAAAAATTTTATTCTCAATATCACTGAGATCTGGCCCTGCCAGTCCTCCACCTGTGGCCCTGATGGAGTCTCTTATTTTTTTCGCCTTTGTTTTTACCTTTGCCACCCATATATTCCAAATCTGTTGAAATTAAATTAGTTAAGAACACAATGAAAATTATGCAATCCAATTAAAGTTTTATCAGATAAAAATCACTTACATGATGCCACTGCTCTACAGTCCTGCTGCAGCCCAGTTGGTTCAGCTCGCTACTGAGGTTAGCCTAAAAAGCCATAACCTCGGGATCAGCTTGATTTTCTAAAAAAAAAAGACGGTTGTATTAGACCTAAATTGATATCTAATAGGTATATTAATGTCAAATCAACAAATGTCAATGAAACCTGTAATTAATTTTGATGCACTCAAATTTTCTGCGGTTTATGAAATGGTTATGAATTTATCAATAAAATAACAAGTTCGTATGTATTTCCTACCTCGGGCCATTAGTGGATTTGTATGAAGCCGTTCTACGAGCAGTTCCTGCTGCCTTTTTGTGGCTCGTTTCCTTGATGACGACAGCATCATAAGAATAATATTTATATCTAAGAAAACTTAATAATTAAAATAGAACTAAAATTGCTAAATGAAATGGCGGATCGTCAAAACAAAACAAACAGGCTCGGATCATCGCCTCATCGGATGTCTTGGATAGGGCTTTCCTTCGACTACGAGTATACGAAAAACCGGTGTTTTCTTTTTGAAGATCACTATTTAATTCTTATATTAGCTCTATAACACTGAAATAAATAATACAAAAATCATGTTATCCGAAACATTTCTTTAAATGCTGCAGTTTGTTGATTTGAAAAACTTAAAGGCTTTTTTTCTTATTGAAAATCGAAAAATGGATCCGCCGAAGCTCTAAATCATTTTCGGTTACAACCCTAGCAGGATTACATTGGCCACAGATAATAAAAATAGTAATAGGTTTTGGATTTTAATTTACTTAAATATAAACAACAATATAGTTTTATAGCGTGTTTATAATCCTTATAAATCATTTAAATAATTTTTGATAAACAATTCAAGATAATTTGCTTTTAGTCATGTTTTTTTTTTTGCAGTTCAGATCATTTGCTTCACTTTCATTCATTTTTTATTTATATTTCCAAGAAATCTTGGTCTATGGTTTATTCAACTTAGCGATTGTCAAACTCAATTTTAGAGATGTCAAATTGCTTTTTAAAATTAGAGAATCTTGTTTGCAGAATAGCTTTTTAGATACACTAAACTAAAATTTAGAAATTTTAGTGATAGTTTAGTTTAGTTGGGTGTACAACAGAATCGGCACCAATGTCTCCGCGGCTTCCTCATCAGTATTCTGACTATGCTCATCGTCGATATCGCTCATCTTTCGTTTGACGGCAGTGCTTTCTTGTCCAGCGACTGCGACAATCGATTCCATAAGAGATGAACACCTGGAAGAAGCTACAACATTCGAATCCTATAGACCAAGAGAAAATAAATTAAGAATAGGTATAATTGAGACATGCAATAAAAAAGAACATAATATAAAACATATAGGTTATTTCATGTCAAATCACAGAATTCTAAAAATCGTATTTTTTTTATATATATAATTAATATATATAAAATTTAGGGTTAGTCGTCTATATGACACGTACAAAAACATAAAAAAACAACTCGATCATAAAATACGATTTTTAGAATTCGGTGATTTGACATGAAATAACCCATATAGAAGATATGCACATTGGGCCTTAGTGTTGCTGGCGTGCTTGATGTTTTCATAGGTAGCTAGAAATATATAGAACAATACTTATGACCAGTTCTTTTATGAAAAATGAAGGTTTGAATTACATATTATAATACTTATGTCTTTATTACATTTTAGGAGTAAACTTACCTATGTAAAATAACTAAGCATTGTAGCTTTCTTCTTCGTGGTCTTCACCTTCAACTCTCGTATAACATCATTTATATGTTGCATAAACTTTTCCTTATTTTTTAGTTTTTCTTTAGCCGTTTTCCAAATTTCAATGGCATTTTTTTGACACACTTGCGCTGGAAAGTCAGCATGAGAGTTTTTATAGGCCAAGAACAGCTGATGATACAAATCTCCCTCTTTAGAGGACAGTATGAACACTATGAACTCACTTTAATAGCACCGACTACAGCAATGTGCTTCTGCATAAACACTAACGAATACTGACAACGAAAACAACATTAAATGACGTACAATACAATCCAGGGATTTCCCGTGAAATATGAAAGAAAAGGTTTGCCAACCTGCGAGAAGAAATTAAAAATAACGACCAAACTAATACGATCGAGGGATTTTGAATTTAGGCGTTTTAATTCCCTAATTTTTTATTAAAGAAAAGAAACAATGTTACGTAATACGTGTTAAACCCCCTCCCCCCCCCCCCCCAAATTGCGTTACGTAATACTTGAATGCTCCCTTTGTGGCTTTACGTTGAAAACGGTTTTGGACTACCTGCATCCTATGGATATGACGCGGCTTGGCATGTCCGAAGACTGGACAAGCGTATGTCATAATCGGGCCTATGCATGCTGTGTACAAGCGCATTTTGCAATTAAGCGACAGTTTGCTACGCGGGTTGAGGACGGGGTGGAGTCGATCCAGAGCGAAGGCGGCGCGTGAGCGGACCGCCTTAATGTGCTCTGAGAAGTTGAGGTTGCGGTCGAGAATCACACCTAGGTATTTGGCTTGCTTCTCCCAAGGGATCGGCTCGCCAGACATGGAGATGGGTCGTGGAGAGGGGACACTGAGCCGCGGTCTCGAGTGGAGTACCGCTTTACTTTTTTGAGGGTTGATTTCTATCCTCCATTTCTTAAACCAGTCAGTTAACCAGTTTGTTGACAGCGGTTTGGAGATGGAAGCGGATTCGGTCAGGGCTGAGTCCCGAGCAGTAGATGGCAGTGTCGTCTGCGAACAGAGCGATTTGGGGCTTACCGTTTTTCGGGATATCGCTTGTATACAGCGTGAAAATGAGGGGGGCTAATACAGAGCCCTGGGGAACACCTGCACGGATGATCCTTCGATTTTATAGCGGAAGGTGCGTTTTGACAGAAAGTTCCGTAAGATGAGGACGAGACGGTCATGCACTCCGAGTTTGTACAGCTTATAGATTAAGCCGTTGGCTTGAAGAAGGTCTCTTGAGCGAGGAAGATGTCAATCTGGTGCTCATGGAGGAATGTTGAGATCTCTGTCTTCTGATCTCTAATGCCATCGGCATTGAAGTGAGCCAGTTTAAGGGATCGGGGCTTGGTTCGTTGACTATTGGCCCTGCTATCCATAAGTTGGATCCATGGTTTGGAGTTTGGCAACCTACAGGTTGTGATAGGCATTGTAAATGCCTATCACAGCCTGTAGGTTGCCAGTGGACCTGGCGGCCAATAAGTCATTCGCCATTTGCTTGGCGCGGGGTGTCATAAAAATAAAGAAGGTCCCTGAGATTACGTTGAACGCATCCATGGGACGTGCGGGGGTTGCTGCTGCAGCCTTAGGTGCAGGGGTAGGGGCGGCCACCCTTTGGGCCGTGGTAGGACGGATGCGAGGATCCTTGTCCTTTCAGGCGGGGGTAGTTGGGGGAGTCAGGGGAGCAGCCGCTACTAAGGCGGGATTGGATATGGATATGGGAAAATCTCGACGAAATTATGGGAAATTGGGAAAGAGAAGTAGAAGTGTGACGGGTAATTTTACAGCGTTGGCAATGAAGACGACATCTGCACCACTCTCTACAATCTTTGCGGACGCCTGGCCACACAAATCGCTGAGTGACTAGTCGCACGATAGCTGTACGCCCAGGGTGACTTAGACTATGAAGACAATCAAAAACTTGCTTCCGAAATTCTGGGGTCACATAGGGTCTCGGTAGTTGAGCGGATACGTCACAAGTTTCAGTGACGATCCTTTCTCGACAAGTAACTGGAGTTCTGGATCAGTCTCTTGAGAGCGGGCTAAAGCATTATAATTAATTGTCGTTGTCATCTCTTCAATGCGCGACAAGGTATTGCACGGGAATTCTGGACACCATAGTCGCCCGGCCGCCACCCGTCATCTTTTTTCTTGACTAGATGTAGAGCTGGAGACCATGGGTTTTCAAAGCGTCTCGCAGTTCCATTGCCCAAGATGTCCTCAAACTCTTTTTCTGCTATTTTTAGCCTTGCAGGATCTAAACGCCTGGGTCTGCTGGCAACGGGTGGGCCAGAAGTAGTTTTAATAAAATACAGCGTATTGTGCTTTAGCTTGAATTGATTTACAGTACCTGCCGGGCGCGTAACCTCTGGAACTTCACGTAGCAGCTGGTGGTAGTCTGTATCCCCGAGGACTGTTTTCACCGAAGCCACATCGTCAGGAATCTGCTGCGCGGACGCCGCTACGAAGAGTGAAGTGGTGCCATCTATGAGCCTGCGGTTGCGGCAATCTATAAGTGGGTTATAAAAACTTAGAAAATCTATGCCTATTATTGGCTTTGACACGTCGGCGATGGTAAACTTCCAAGTAAATGAACGCCGAAGTCCTAGGTTGAGGCTGAGTTGTACTGGACTATAAGTATTTATGACACTTCCATTAGCTGCTGTTAAACTGTACTTTGATTTAGTGCAGGGCGTCTTGATATTTGACCGTGGGTACACGCATAAATCGGAGCCAGTATCGACCAGAAACAACTTTTTTGAATGACGGTCAGTAATAAAAAGACGGCCTGATTCGGAAGGGCAGTCGTAGGCCGCTAATTCCGGCTGCCTTTCGCATTTTCCGCGTGCTACGAGCAAGGCTGCGTACACTTTCTTGCACGAGAACCAAAGCTAAAGTAGTACCAACAATGCGGGTAGTTCTCTGGTGGCTGACGCGGCCTAGATCTAGACCGGCCCCGCCAACTACGGCTACTTGAACGAGAACACGAACGACCACGTACCTGCCTTTGCTTGTTTACCTGAGTAGACAATGATGTTACCTGCTTTGTAAGCTCAGATATCTGACTAGCCATATGCTTAATTAGGGTAGACGTACTGGGGTCTGCAACGCTTGCTACTTGCATCGGTCCGCAGGGCGCGATCTCGCTCACCGTGTCTGCCAAGTCCGCTAACTTGTCCAATCATAAGTCTGGTTGCGACGCTAACACTGTTTGCAGGTTTGTCGGTAGCCGGTCCGACCACAAACTCTTCAAAAAATCTTTTGGAACTGCTGGACCCGCCAGGTCCCGTTAACGCCGTAGAAACTGTGATGGTTTGCGATCACGGAACTCTTCGTGCGTAATTAATTGTTTTATTCTTCGTTGTCGTGACGCGGTCAATCGTTTTATTAATTCAGTTTTTATTTTCTGGAACTTATTTGTAGCAGGTGGATTCGTGATAATATTTCTTACTTCTGTGGCGTAGCGAGGTTCCAACTCGGATACTAACTGGTAATATTTTGTTAGGTCCACGGTAACGTTCGCTAAAGCAAACTGGCACTCCATCTGAGCGAACCACATTTCTGGGTCATCTGGCCAAAACGGAGGTGGACGAACGCCTACACATGAAGTTTCAGCACTGTAATGATCTTTGCGCGATTCCATAGTCGGGGTCGCCAATTATGTAGGTATCGTCCACAAATAAAAATCAAAAGTTCTTAGTAACAGTTATAATTTTAAATTATGATTTCACAATAAACACAGAAGGGTAGAATGTACAGTAACACAACATATGGCAGTTAGAATAGCGGAAGAATAGAATAGCACACTGAATAGCATTAGGTGGAATAATTTTAAAGCGTGAAATGAGAATTTACAAGTATGTACTATTATGATCGTGGTAGAGCAAATCAAAATCAGCGAGTAAACAAGCAAGCGCGGGAGTGCCTTGCGCAGCGGCGAACAATGGACTAGTGCAGGGGTTCCCAATCTTTTGTATCCCGCGGCGCAGTTACAAGTTTAATATTTTTTCACGGCGCCCTGTCCTAGTTATCTATTTGAGGAAAATTGTCGAAAGAAATAGGTACCTACAATAATAGTAGTTAGGTTAGGTTGATCGTAGCGAAAATCAAAACACCACAATATAAAATAGACTTTTTTATTATAAAGGAATTTAAACGGAAAACAACAAGAAAGACTTAAGAAAAAACAAAAATTAAGTACGACATTTACTCAGTCATATCAATGTGAAGGGTGAGCTTGGTGATCTCCGCACAGTTTTTCAAAGCGGGGAATAAGACTTGACACTGCTACTCTCATTTCTTGCTCCACATTGATCTTTGAGCGATATTTATTCTTTATCGCAGCTACAGCTGAAAATCCAGCTTCACATAGGTAAGATGTTGCAAATAGAATGAAAATGTTTAGTGTTTTGCAAGTCAAATTTGGATACTCATTTTGAATTGATAACCAAAACTCCACCAAATCGACACTCGCGAATCTAGTTTTTAGGCTGCTGTCGCAAGAGAGTTCAATGAGACTCTCTTCATCTTGTGATGTAAATCCTTGTGGACTTTGTGCATGGAAAGGGTCTTGGATCCACGCAAATTTTTCAACATCATCATCTGCAAAGTACTTCGAAAAGTATTCGGTGAGCTTCGCTAGGTGTTCCGTGAAAAGGGTAATCAGGTCTTGTGAAACAACCAGTTCATTGGATGCCGCATAATTATACAATTGCGGGAAGCAATCTTGACCGCCGCCTTCCTTCAACTTTGTTATCCACAACTGCAATTTCTTTCTAAACGCCGCAATCTTCTCCGAAAGCTTCAGAATGTGTGTGTTGTTGCCTTGCAAAGACAGATTTAAATTGTTTAATTTCTCAAACACATCGCATAAATATGCTAGCTTTAGCAAAAAATCAGGTTCAGTAAAATACTTGGCATTTTCTTGACGTTCTTGCTGTAAAAAAGTGCAAATTTCTTCGCGTAATTCAAACACACGAAATAAAACATTTCCACGTGAAAGCCATCGTGAATTACAGTAGTACAGCAGAGCTGTATGTTCAGCTCCCATATTTATGCATAGTTTTTTAAAAAGTCTGGCTTTTAGAGGCCTAGTTTTTATGTAGTTTACCGAACTAATTACACATTCCAGTACTTGGTTCAGTTCAGAGCTCATGGCTTTTGATGCAAGAGCTTCCCTATGGATGATGCAATGGGTCCACATAGCATTCGGTGCTTTTTTACGAATAAGCGCTTGTAATCCCCCATACTTGCCAGACATCGATCGAGCACCATCAGTACATACACCGATACACTTTTTCCAATCCAAACAATTTTCTGTAAAAAACTTGTCTAAAATTTCATACAAGTCTTGGGCTTTCGCACTTCCCGTAATGCTTTTGCAGAATAAAAGGTCTTCGACGATGATATTGTCAGCCAGAAAGCGTACGTAGCAAATAAGATGTGCATCATCATTACTGTCAGTGGCCTCGTCAAGTTGCAAACCAAAATCCCTGCTTTTAATTTTTTCTATTAATTGGTGATTGAGATCCTCGGCAATGTCATGGATTCTTCGACTGATGGTATTGTTAGATAAGGGTATCTTGGAAATTAATTTTTCAGCTGATTCTCCCATCATAATATTCACCATGTCGCGAGCAGCCGGTAAAATAAGCTCTTCTGCAATAGTATGAGGTTTTTTGCATTTTGCCATCCTGTATGCCACCTTGAATGATGCTAACAGTGCGTTTTTGGGTACTGAGGCCTGCTGAGTGAATACGTTTTTTGTCTTATTTAAATTTTGTAATTTCCGGTGAAAAAAATCGCGCGATTTATCAGCCATAGTCGGATGAATTGTCTCGAGATGTCGCTTTAACTTACTTGGAAGCATACATTCGGATGATAGTATTTTCAAACAAAGCACACACTGGGGTTTTTCTTCATTGTTTACTTCTATTGAAGTAAAACCAAAGTCCAAATAACTATCATCGTATTTACGATATTTCCGCTTCTTTGCTTCCCCACCGCCACTAGTAGATGCTTTATCACTACCATTAGAACTACCAACTTGTTTACTTAACAAAAATCTGTTCTTTTTGCGTGAGATATTTGAAGAAAAAGAAAGGAAAACAAAACAACAACAAACAAAACGTCCGTCGCGCGGCACACTTGTAGGTAAATAAACGGGCATTGCGTTGCGATGCGAGCGAGCGAGCGCGGGCGGGTGAAGACGTGGGAGGGGTATGGCATCAACGGTTTCAAGCTTTCAAGCGAGTAGGCACTTTAGCGAGCGAACGAACGCAACGCGACGACGAAAAAAAATTCTACGACGCTATGTTCGTTTCCTATGCGAACACTCAAAATGGTACCCGCCAATATTTTTGGTGTCCAATAATAAGAGGATCGACTCACGGCGCCCCTCTTTACTTTCTACGGCGCACCACGGCGCCGCGGCACACACTTAGGGAACCCCTGGACTAGTGTGTTGGTTCGGTTTCGCAGCGCGCCAACACACAAGTGACTAGCGTCGAACGGCCCCGAGCCGCGGCGATGATGCCCGAAGATGCGCGAGTTTAGGTGTGGCGGCTGAGCCGCTACAACATAAGAAAAGGCCAATAAGACTTAATAGTTATTTTTTTAATTTATCTTACTTTTTTTTACCTGCATGATAAGTTATTCATATATATGCATATTTCAGAAGCACCATGGAAAATCAATTGGCGGAACTGATAGTGAAACCTAATGTCTATAATAGACTTTGAATATTTACTACAACGAATTGCTCCATAACTATAACTAAGAAGAATACGCCTAAAAGGGAAGCAATTCCAGCCAAAATTCGCCTAGCAATTACTTTGAGATTTTTAGCCAGTGGCGATAGTTTTGAAAGTCTACATTTCCTATTCAAAGTTTCCAGTTCGATTATATCAAGAATTGTGCCTGAAGTATGCATTGCACTAAACCAAGTATTGAAAGATCAAATTACGGTAAGTGTGTGGATATAGAATAATAACAACACTTACTATTTATAAACTTTATTTATTACAGATAATAGCTTTTTATAAAAAAAACAACCGACGAAAAAAAGAAAATTAGTTGACTGAGAATGTCGTAATCTGTATCTGTTGGTGGGATCGCAATCTCATTAGACAAAATTTGTATGGTATTTGTATTGAAAGCGGCTGAGGAAGAACGTGTTGCTGACATGTCTGGTTCTGAGTATGAGGTAGATGACGATTCAGGTCGTACGTAATATATTGGTGATGTATTCGGATGTGATAATTGAAGTCGTTGTGTTGGTTCTGAATACGATGAGTAAATCTGTGAAGGCCGTGCAGAGTATGTGGGTGTAGTATTTAAACGCTTAATAAATAATCCACCGATTTCATGCATGATCTTTAAGCTTTCTGATTCAGATAGTTTACGAAGCTTATTAGCAAGAATCTTGCCATACCGATCGAAATCGTCTTCTACCACTTGTGGTTTATTTAAAACTTTATGCAGTGAACTTATGGCTTCCTTCATAGTCTTGCCAGCTTCTTGTAGTTCCACCGGATCCTTTCGGCGCCGCAGTACAGTTGGCAATGGAGATAATGCCGTAGGTTCTGATTGATCATTTTCACCTAAATCATCATTGGCAATTCCACTCTCAGGCGTCGGTAGATTCTGAAAATAACGATATATTATATATATATAAAATAACAATAAATATTTATTTTATAGATTCCGGAAGATCCACAGTCGTAGTTAGAAATAGAAAAAGGATTCAGAAAATTTCCAAGGTGTATAGGAGCAATTGATGGCAAACACATCGTAATGCAAACTCCTGCACTTAGTGGTTTTGGAATAATAATAATAATAATAAAGCCCTTTATTCCCAAATATAACATATTTCACTCTTGTTACATTCCTTATAATTATTATAAAATAACATGCAATAAATCAGCACCATACTTAATTATACAAAAGAAAATTGTTTATTACAGTTACTCATTTATGAATACATTTTTTTTTGTTTTTTTTTTATATTATGTAAAATTGTTATTTATTTTCCTATATATTATTTTTTTAATTAACAAATGACAGTTATTTTAAAATAGATAATTTATAGTATTGAGTATAATAATATTTTGATGTAACATTTGTAGTGAATCGATTAACAAAATATTAAATGTTCGGGATACTACAACTATAAAAAGTGTTTCAGCATAGTACTTCTGGATCAGGTCGATAGTAATTACAATTTTATTTTTGCTGAAATTGGAAGCCAGGGAAGAATTAGTGATGGTGGTGTCTTTCGTAATAGTCAACTATGGCAAAGAATTTGTTCAAATAATCTTAATTTTCCGATGCCAAGACCACTACCAGGGGGTACAACAGACGTTCCGTATGTTTTTTTGGGAGATGGAGCATTTGCATTGACAACTCATGTGATGAAGCCGTATCCAGGAAGCCATAATGAAGGAACACCAAAACTTATTTTTAAAATAAGAAACATTCATCCTCACGCGTAGTGGTTGAAAATGCATTCGGGATACTAGCCTCAAGATTCAGAATATTTAGAAAACCTATACTACTGAACCCTGAAAAAACTACTATAATTACTTATGACCTGTGTGCTGTTGCACATTTTTTTAAGAAAGAGCAGTACGTCATCAGCAATATATAGGGGAGCGAGGGGCTTGTTGTAACAGTTTTCATGAAAACTAATATATCTTCCGATCTATTGATTTAATTGCTATTAAACAAAGATGAATGAATGCTTTAACTCTTCCTCTACCAAATCAAGTAAAAATAATACTAATAATAGTTTTTGGCTACGAGCAGCTACTTATTTTCTTAGGTTTTTGAACCGTTGTGACCCCTGTTTCATCAATGTACCATATTCGAGAAGCATGAAAATGATATTTTTGGAGAAGTCGTTGATATATTTCAAAGAATAAATTAACGTTAATCTTATTGAGAGACGTTGTTCGACTTAAAGACGTCGCTTCTGGTGTCCTTAAAGATAAATGTGGATTTCTGCGCATAAAATTTTGGAACTAGTCAGTACCAGCCATATTATTTTTATGCCAAGGAGGAGGAATGTTTTTAGCATTAAGCTGTACAGCACATTGATAAGCTAGTTTCCTTACTTAGTAGTCCAAAATATATTTCGGCACACTTGAGTAGGTAGGAAGCCATGTTACCTTCTTCTTCTGCAGTAAATACTTGTCTAGGCTTAACATAACCAACTCTTAAACTTTCATTATTTTTCTTTAAGTATCTATAAAGAGAGACGTGACATAATCCGAAAGTCTGACTAGCGTTCCGAATACTGCATTTTTTTTTCTAAAACTTCAGCTGCCGCTAACTCGTACACTTCTTGACTGTGTGTTGCCCGCTCTGACTTTCTTTTATACGCCCTCATTCTAGAAGATAGAAAAAAGTAGGTATCTAGATTCTAGATCATAACTTGGAGCATGTTGTAACACGTTACAACAAGCCCCGGGATTTCGTTACAACTAACCTTATGGTATGATTTTCAACATCTATCAAGATAACTATTTAAACATTTTAGCAATCTTAAAAACTGTTACACATTTTAGAGATAGATAAATGTGAATGTGAATAAGATATAAAAAATTTGAAATTAGTCAATAATAATAACACAAACTAATATTTTACGATAGTACAATTTTATATTACCTGGAAAAAATGAAGCGCGTGCACACTCTCTCTTACTGCGCCGGCCGGCGGGACACTGGCTATGACAACATGATGACTAGGATTATAGAGTCAAAGAAATAGTTTAATAAAGTTTAAGATCTTTTATAAGTTCTGAACGGGCTGGTAGTGGTATGGGTGTAGTCCAGAAGTGTTAAGCAGCTTCCATACTGCATTCTGACTAACACCAAAGCGACGTGCCGCATCACAAGTACTGGATCTGGGATCTCGCTCGAAAAATTCCATAATTTGGGTTTCGATATCGACCGCCAGTCACTACTGGCGGTCGATATCGAAACCCAAATTATGGAATTTTGGAGCCACGCACAAGGGTCTGGCAGACCACTGTCTGCCAGACCCTTGTGCGTGGCTCGGGTTGCGAAACTGTCCATGGTCGGGCAACCTTTGGGTAACTGCTAAAATAGTCCTTGCATTGGGGACAGTGGGATTTGCAAATCCTGAGCTCTTATCCTAGGTATACTCTCCGACGCGTACAGTCTCCGGGCTACACGTAAACTTTCACCACTTTGTAAGTACACTCGCAACATTTAGAAAAACTCGCGGTTTGTGTAGTCTGGCAAAGTAACCGATGCGTTTTTAAGTGATCCACAATTCGTAAACGAGCCCGTTAACTGCAGCGGAGTTTGCGCGCGAAACACACCGTGAGGTCAGAGGGCGTGTGACTCACTGTCGTGGGGAAGGCGCGTGGGGTAACCGCGAGACTGCGCGGCCCGCGCACGCGGCCGGCGCTAATACTACGATATTGATAGTAATTTGGTGTCTCATTTGCTGATTTTAGGACGGACAAAAACATGATTTTTTTTTAAACTAATGATGTATATTTGTTCTGTTATTGTTTCTAAGGCCCCCATTTTTTGCGCACTAGAAAAAAAAATGCCCTTTATAGTAGTAGTTATAATAGAAAGAAAGAAATTTTTTTTATTCCGCACAAAGAAAACGCACTTTACAACTAAATAACATTAAATTATATTACAAAGAAAATACAGAAAAAAAAATAATATCACCAACAAGTCTCGTACTCTTAACATGCAAAACGGCCAAACTATATACAAAGTTGATTTGATGTCAAAGCCAGGGGCATATACCATAGACGATGGAAGTAATAACTACTACATACAACGTAGTACTTACTACCTCCATGCCAGCATTAGACAGCACACATTATTTGACAGTTCGATCCGCCTGTCATCCGTAATGCGCCCGCGACACTGGCTCATGTCAACAAACCAAACAACAACTTAAAAATACAAAAAGATAATTGCAGAGAGGAGTAAATAATTAAGTGTGGTACAAAACAAATAACAGTTTAACTGTGCGTCGCATCTGTACAAGAAAAGGTCGTTGCTCAGCAAAATGCTGTGACTTCAGACGAACCTATTGTCAACAGCGCTGATTTTCAGCAACCACCTCTCTGATGACGTAATGACGTCCCAGCGTGTGAGACAATTTATCGGGTAAGTGTAATTTTTTCACAGGATTAATAAGTGATAAACTAGGTGAGGATTGTATGTAAATATTAATAAAACATAGAAAAATATGTATAAATATTGTGTATAGTGTAGTCCTTGTATATAAATGCTCATATTGAGAGATTAATCCTCCCATTCATCTGAGGAGTCACCTCTATTGTATGGAGGTGATGCAGTTGGTACAGGATAGTCATTGTTTTGATTGTGTACTATGGCTCTCACTCTTGTATTTTTTGGTCCTTTATGATAAGTCAACAGTTTTTCAAAACTTTTCTCGTGAGTATATTGAGGTTTAAGCTGTTGGAGTACCAAGTAATTTAAGGTCTTTCGCTCTTCTATATCTTCTAATATTTCCAATTTATGAAAACCATGATTTCTTAATTCCTCTCTCTTGTCATGAGTGAAAGTTTGGACTTAAATTTATTATTATTAGATGTCCTTGAGGACTCATCAGTTCCCTGGATCTAGATCCATTGAATCTTTTGATTGGAGAATCCGCATTAATACAAGATCCATCAGAAAAACCCAAAAAGTTTATAACTGAGGTTAAATGACATGTCCCCGGACCACCCATATGAAGATCCAAAGTATTCATAAAATTAGTTCTCAGTGTTTTCCAAAAATAACCTAAACAGCTAGATCAATTGGGATCTGAGTAAAATAATTCCTAAAAATCCTTTTCTTTGGATAGAGAAGAGATGGAGATAGTGATTGTGATTCTTCAAAGGTTGACATGACGCACGTCCACTCTGTCTAAAGGTCGAAATAATATTAACAAGTGTTTGTTAAATTGCCTATGGTTTAGTTTTAGACGACTAAAATAGGGACGTCCCGCATATCAACGATAAATAATAAATTGATCATCTATTAATTCAATCTAAAACGCTTTATACTTGTGATACATTTTAAAGCATGGATTGGTACATAAGCTTACTCCGTACATTTGACACACAAACCGGGATACTCTGCGACAACTTTTTCTCAATTTCGTATGTTAACAAACAAAACTAATTTATATTTCGGTCTCCGTGGCGCAGCGGTCAACACGCCTGCCTGCGACGTGGAGGCCTCGGGTTCGATCCCCGGCCAGGTCATGATAGAAAACGATCTTTTCCTGATTGGCCTGGGTATTGGGTGTTTATCTATATATGTATCTATTATAAAATATAGTATCGTTGAGTTAGTATCCCATAACACAAGTCTCGAACTTACTTTGGGGCTAGCT
The DNA here is from genome assembly GCA_037179545.1 of Sesamia inferens. Taxonomy (NCBI): domain Eukaryota; kingdom Metazoa; phylum Arthropoda; class Insecta; order Lepidoptera; family Noctuidae; genus Sesamia; species Sesamia inferens. The sequence continues at coordinate 3,455,921 of CM073935.1, read as the reverse complement.
CAATCTGTGTGATTTGTCCGTATATATTTATTTATTATTTATTTATATTATAATTATTAAAAAAAAAAACTGGATTTTTCCCTTCAGTATATTCCGTATATTCCCTTTCGAGTTCTATACGGTTTCAGTATACTCGTATTCCCTTCAGTATATGGTGAGCAAGGCGGAAAATATCGAAGTTTAGCCAAAATCAGCAGTTAGATTGATAAAGCGGACCCCAGACTCCAAAGCTGAAAAAGCTACGGATGCGACTGGGATTAACGCTGGGATGATGATGATATGGTCAGCAAGGTGGTACATCGATACCCGCAGAGCATTTATTGAACGGGATGTGGTTGGAATGGAATGCTTTAGCTCTATTAGTTTATATGCTTCAATCAATTGTTTATTGGCACATAATTGGAATTCAGCCAAGCTTTTTGAGTTCCTTGAACGATTTTATAAAGCGCGTGAGCGTTTAATATGCACAAATCAATCAGATGAAGACCGAGTTTTTTTTGCCACTTTATTTTTTCTTATGCGTTGTATCGAATGGAACATCATGTCCGTGTTGTCAATTGTCCCCTTTTTTTTTTTGTTATAATCAATAATAATTTCTGGTTTCATTTTCGGCAATCCTGTTTCTCTACCGTATTTATTCGTAGGGCCAAAAGCTGTATTGTGAAATATTGAAAGCATATGGATTTCTCCTTTGTCTTTGTATTTTACAGCAATCAGGGTTTGTTATATTTTGCATCGATTTCCCCTTTCTTCAGAGGTTTGAATTCTCCAATATTAGTTTTCTTCAACCGGTTGACCCTTACTGTACCACAAGCAAATGTTTGATGATTGTAGAAATAATTGAAAAGTTTTGGGCTGCTGTACCAATTATCCATATATACGCGCCTGTTCGTTTGCATTAGTTCCTGTACCAGTGTCGTAACCATACCTCCAGTGACTCCTAAATTTTCGGGATTTGCGATAATTTGAATTCGAGCTCCACAGTAGATTATGAAATCAATTATGTATCTGGTTTTTACATAGCACATTATAAAAAGTTTCATTCCAAATCTATTTCTCTTATTATGAAATACTACTTTATTAAAACATATCCTTTGAACAGCATAATGCTTTCATCCACGCTAAGATCTCGATAAGGCGTGAATGAGCCTTTGTAAGTCTTCTTAACGTCTCTCGATATCTGAACAATCTTGTAAATTTATTATAAGCTTTTGATCAAATACTGTGAAATGGGACATCCCGCTCCCAATCTTCTTCCATTATTTTTCTGCATTTGGTTACTACATTCTTCCAGTCTTCTGCAGATATATTGTCGACCTATTTAATAATTGCAAAATTTTATTTGCTGTAAAAGGCGGTGTCGTATTGTGTCGTGTCCAGTATATAATAATATTGTAATGTATATCGATACATTGCGATATATCGAACAAATGTATAGATAGATATTTCAAAAATATCGTAAGTAATTAGGTACTTATATTTAACTAGTCCATAATATTAAATAGGGATCAGGTTAATTATGAGTACAAACACTTTAAAGAGCGCTAGTTTGTAATTATTTTAAAAAAAGTTATACCAATATGAAAGATTTATAAATCTCAGTACTTTTTATTTAAACCTTGCAAAAACAAAATTTTATTATCGCTTTTGGCTTGCAATCTGCTTCTTTGTTGTGTTAGAACCTGTGCGACTTTTGAGAAAAGTCGTTCAGATGGAACTGAGCTAGCCACCATAGTTAAATGCCACGTTGTATAGCGTTGGGAACTGTATTTTATAGTCTGCCCACACTTCTAATGGGTTTCCGTTTAATCTACTGACTGGGAGCCCTCAAATAAAGCGATAACTCATCTGAAACATTTTCATCAGTTTTATTTGTTTTTCAATTCCGCTGAACGAATTTATGGTGGTGTTTACTCCAGAGATCCGATGATAAATATATTTTGTCTGAGTTGTCAGAGTCAGATTCTACAGTAGATTCATCTTGATTTTTTTTTACCATCTCTTTAATTTTACTGACGGCATTTGCGCACGCCAAAGCATCTTCAAAATGAAGTTTTTTAAATCTTGGGTCCAATATTGTAGCCATAGCTAATGATGGCTGTTTAATGGCGCCCATTAATTTCAGTAAAAATGCGTTTATGTACCTCCTTAATTAAATATTCTTCAATTACTAGGCTTTTAAGTTTTGATGTCATGCAGTGCACTAATGGAATGACTTTGCTACTTGAGCAATATTTATCGCCCGATATTTCTTTGATCGCTGCTTCTAGTGGGCCCAGTATGTTGAGAAGCGATGTTAATATTGTCAATTCCATACCAGTTAACATCGGCGGTGCTGTTTTATGATGAATTAAAATTTCGCTTACGGCATTTCGTAAATCAAGGAAATGAGCAATAATATAGTATGAGCTGTTCCAACATGTAGGGACATTTTTGTGTCAGCTTTAACTAATTTACGCAATTAGTCTCTTGCTACACAACGTTGTTTCAAAAAGTAACAATATTTTTTACTTTCGTTATTATTTGCTGTAATTCTGGAAATCCCAAAAGTATTTTGAGCTACAAAATTAAGCGTATGCTCAAAACAAGGGATACGTTTTTTTTTTCCAAATGCAATTTTGGCAGCCTTCACCATATTTGCAGCATTATCAGTCACTACTGCTGTGACATTATTAGTATTAAATCCTCACTCTTCACACGTTTTATTGAGCATTTGTGTAATGTATTCGGAAGTATGCCTTTCCTCAAGTGGTACACACCTATTACGGAATGAAATTCGATTCCGATGCCAAAATGAGCAGTTACACCTAGATAACTTCTCATTTGTACATCTGACCAAATGTCACTTGTTAAGGTAAGATCTTCTACACAGCATAATTTATTTTTTATAACTTGATAATGCATCATACTTTTCATCTAACCACCGTGTCACAGAAATTCTGCTAGGAATCTTATAGTGAGGTGCCGTTACTTTCAGAAGATTCTTGAAACCTTCATTTTCAACTAATAAAAAGGTTGATTTTCTTTGCAGATCATGAACATTATGCCATTGTCAATTCTTTTAGTTTTGTCACCAGTAGATGTATACGCATATATTTCTCCAAAACTACTTTCAATTGATCTCTGGCGTTTAAAAGGCAATGATCTATCATAATCTATCTTTTGATCAGTTTGAGAATTGTTCGTACTTTTCTCGCTACTATCCATTGGCGACGACATAGACGTAGAGGTTGAAGGCAACAGTGAAGTACTAGGGATTGGGTTGAACAAATCTGAATTAAATCCTTTTTTAACCCTTAACTTGGCAGAGAATTTGGTATATATATATATTTCCTTTAAGTGGGTTGCTAACTGGTAAATTGACCCCTAAAAAATTAAAAATAAATTCTTATAGTGTTACTTTTATTTTTATACCTTGTATCTAATAATGCACACTGCCAAGTAGCCATGCATGTACCTTTGGAAATTTATGTGCACTGTAGGATACACTGCTTGATTGATAGAAAATGAAAATCCTGTTTTATTTTATAAAAATATTTATTATTGAGTCTTCTACGCATATAACATCTGTTATATGCAAAATCACAATCGTAATAATTATAATCTATAAGATCAATCAATCAGTACTACACATATAAAAGATAGACAAAATTATAAAAAGATGTTTACTAACAACTAACTACTCGTATCAAAAGAAGTAGTAAGGTTATTTTGTCCATACTACTTCTGGTGATAATTATAAAAACAGTTTCCATCTTCGACTAAACAAAGTCTCACTTGGCATTTCTGACATATAAATTTAATTTGCCCCTTTACACACAACCTATATCGTCCTTTGGATGTAAATATGGCATGTGGCCCACTTGATCATAACGTGTGTATGGATGATTTTGAACAGTTCGGTCCACAATCATGAGACTATTAACTATCGCACATCTAAAATCTTTGAGTATCAGAGATTTTAGACAGTTGTTTTCTCGTAGATAAATTAGTAATGCGTTGTTGATACATATATCAAGCATTTGTGAGAAAAGAGGTATACAGCGTGTAACAAAAAGGGTATATACATCAAGAACCGCTGAAGATTAAAGGTGGTATAGAAACTCAGCACAAAGTTTCAGCTCAAAATAAATTCCTCGAAGAATTGATACCAAATTCTTGGTATCCTTGGTATCGCATGATTCTTGAATTCAAATATTAACAAACGTGTCACAACACTACGGAGGGTCAATAACATTCCAAGTCACTTGCTAATATTACAAAACATTTCTTCTGTAAATCTGATCGCCTAGTACCTATCTGCCTACCTATTGTTGAAACGCGGCGGCGGCGCGCGCGTCTATGAGATGCTCTGATAGTGGGCCGCCTGGTACTTGGTACCTACCTGCCTACTTAAATTTTGCCTCAGAAAAATAGCTTACCATAGTCCGAACAATCAGCAAAATAAATATGAAAATTAAAAATAATAATTTAACTTAAATTTTTTAAAGATGTGGTTCGATGTGACGCCCGTGGTACTGTACACACAAGGTCGTTCGCTTGTGTATGGACACCTGGACATTCCGTAGCATGCTGGTGTTACTGTCTTGAAAGCGGCTTCGATTCGCTCTCTCATTTGCTCTGCTGTATCACACGGCATTGCGTACACTATGTTTTTAATATACCCCCACAAGAAGAAGTCTAATGGAGTTAGGTCTGGAGATCGCGGTGGCCAAGCCACGTGTCTGCTACCGCGCCCGATTCACTGACGAAAACGCATATCTAAATACTCCCGAACATCACGTGTTCAATATGATTTCTTTCGGCGCATTCAAAGGTAACCCACACAAAAACAATGTGTCTGTGGTTCATACCGACACAGCAACAAAGAACAAGACAATGGAAGCATTGTCGTCTCTCTCACAAAATGTACGCCGACGGCGCGTGCGACTCAGTCAGAATATTTTATCGTATTCAATTTCGGAATTAGTTCGTTAAAAAATTTAAATAATTTTGACCGTTTAGGCTATGCGGCAAAAAAATTGGTCCTACGACAACATCTCCCGCGATACCAGCTCACACGTTTAGTCGCCATTGGTGTTGAAACGACGACTCCGTCGAAGCATGCGAGTTGGCGTGAGACCAAACATGGTCATTGTGTATGTTGCTTATCCCCGCTCTCGTGAATGACGCTTCATCTGTCCACAGTACTCTTGAGCCAAAATCTGGCGAAGCTGCTACCTGACCGCAGTACCACTCGCAGATGGTCACGCGAGGCAAAATATCTGCAGGTGTCAGTTCCTGGGTGCGACGGAAGTGGTATGGGTGCTGACCGTCATTGTTCAACACTCGCCATACTTGCATATGGTTAGACGCACCCAGCGCTAATGCAGCTCGCCGAGTACTAGTACGTGGGTTATTTTCGAAATGATCTAGTACGGCTTCGTCTAAATCTGGATTGGTAGTGTTCGGGCGACGCCCTAATCCAGGAGCGTGAAAAGAACCGGTTTGGTGCAGACGATGTACCATTATGGAAACACGCCACCGAAGGAAGCTGTCGACGCTCACCAGAAGGTGAGGTGGTGGAGTGCGGTAGGTAGGCCAGAAGGCCTACCTTCGATAAATCGCTGACGATAAAGTTTCCGCCTAAGATAGTAGCCGAATGGAACAAAACATTGTCATCTCTCTTACAATATTCACGCAGACGGCGCGTACGACCGAGACACAATATTTTGTCATGTTCAATATGATTTCTTTCGGCCCATTCAAAGGTAACCCACACAAAAACAATGTGTCTGTGGTTCATACCGACACAGCAACAAAGAACAAGACAATGGAATTGTCGTCCCTCTCACAAAATGTACGCCGACGGCGCGTGCGACTCAGTCAGAATATTTTATCGTATTCAATTTCATATGTTTGATGTTTGAGCTAGGCCATTCAATTAGGGTTCTGTGATTACGGAACCGCTGTTTGATTCAGCGATAACAATCCTCGTGTCTTTTGGACTCCTACTAGTACCTTTGCGTGTTTTTAATTTATTTTGAAAAGGTAAATTAAGACTAAACTGTACTCTATCTACTGCTGAGTTTTAAGCTTATAATATTTTTGCGAAAGGCAAAAACTTTTATGTCGAAGAAGTAAATACGCAAAGAATAATTAAAATTAAATTTATCTACGGAACCCATGCGAACCTTTTTTGTACACATAAGTTGCTTAGAAATGATATTTTGGGTTCATTTGAACAGATATGAAATCCTTATTCGTAGTCTCTTTCGCACGTTTATCTAAGTAATTAATTTTTCGTAAACTAAGTACCTGCCTATGTATGACAAATCGTCGCTTAAGTTCTAACACCGCGTAACTCAAAATAATGAAGTGTTCAGGAGACGAAAAAACCTGTCTAAGTTTGTAACTTACACTAAAAGTAGATATTTTTTTCATCGCAAACACTTAAAAATGGTTGAATTATTAGATTTTGGTCACATTTCCAAAAAAATATTGTTATTTTTTTTAGTTTATGAGATACGCGGTGTTACCACATTTTATTTAAAAAGTAAGGGACTTACGGAGTGATGGAGGAACAGAAACTAATGTACGTATGAAGTTATGTCAACGTTTATTAAATAATTAAATAACCATGAAATATCTAAGTAATACAGTAAATCAACATTTTTTTATTAATCAGTTAACTAAATTATTAAGGCATTTGGTGTCACAGCAATGAGGAACGTTCACTTATGAAAAACTTAAAGTATCTGCTCTCATCTAACAAAATATATTTTAAAAAAGTAACAAAGTTGTATAAAATAAAAAATCAAACTTAACTAACTACTTATATATAATCAGTCTGAAATCTTAATGAGGTAGCGTATCGTAAAAGCTATGACAGTCGGCAGGTATAACAGTCTTTAAATTCTTGGAGGTGTTTCCACTTACATTCATTAATTTTCAAATGATCATTGTACAGCTTAGGTCTTGGACCTTGTCTTACTCCGTTAAATTTGTATCTTCTAGGTAACTCCTTGTATTCATCCTCAAAGTTCAATTTATATTTAATAGTCCTATTTTTTTTTTTTTTTTGATATGGCATCTCGTAGTTGACCTTGAGGGGCCGTGACTACTTAACCGGACTTTCCTGTCTCTGGGCTACTAAAAACTAAGCGACTACGCACTGAGGGCACCCCCTGTGGGGTACGAACCTCGGCTTAGGGCGTCGCTGGAGAGAACAGCAAGGGATGGCTGGTTTTTATTTTGGTTTGATGACCGCGGCGTTTCCTAGTACTAGCTCTAAGAAGAAACGTCCGAAACAAACTCAGAGGTCATGGTTGGGAAGTTATGGTTACTGGCTCAGCTGCGGCGCGGGCTGGCCTTCATCGGACGAGGGACGGGGGAGGGGGCTGCTACGTTGAACGCGTCGCGATGGACCTCGGCGGCGAGGTCGGTAGGTCGGTCTGTTTTTTATGAGGGTGCTGGTGGCCCTATTGGCCTCTTGGAGGAGGGTTATTGGGTCATCTGGGTCTGTGAGGGCATGCCTTGGGCGGCGAAGCTTGGAGATGGTGGAGGGGGTGTAATTAGCAGCCGTTACTATCAGGGGATTGCGGTGCTTGGAGGCAGTGTCAAAGAAGCGTTTGGAAAGACGCTTCATGAACTGCTGAATGGTGGGGATTTTCAGATCTAGGTGGAGGATCTCATTACGGACGAACCAAGGGGCGTTTGTGGCTTTACGCAAGAAACGGTTTTGGACTACTTGCATCCTATGGATATGACGCGGCTTGGCATGTGCGAAGACTGGACAAGCGTATGTCATAATCGGGCGTATGCACGCTGTGTACAAGCGCATTTTGCACTTGAGCGACAGTTTGCTACGCGGGTTGAGGACGGGGTGGAGTCGACCCAGAGCGTAGGCGGCGCGTGAGCGGACCGCCTTAATGTGCTCTAAGAAGTTGAATAGTCCTATTAGGGTTATATTCCAAAGCTCTCAAATCTGTCACAGTTGGATCATTTGCAACTCGTCCAGGACGTATTGACTCATAATAAAAAGATTTCTTATCGGAATAATCATAAAAGAAATCATAACTCAGAAAGTTGACAATGAAAGGTTGTTTCGGTCGAGCTTCTTTTGAAATCGTAGCATACTGTGAGGGTAAGAATATTTCCTTATTTTTTATTTTGCACTCGATCGCGCTGTGACTAGAGTCACATTCCATCTGGGTGTGCCCCTTCTCTAAGATTTTTTGGGTTATTACAACATTATACTCTATTGCTAGTTCCAAGAGGGCGTTTGACAAAATTACGTTCCTATTTTGTGCCGTGCACCCATCAGAGTATAGGATTATTGGTATAGCTTTTACATCCAAAGCTTTCTTCAGACACTCTATGGTACACGACACAAAAACAGAAGCTACCAATCCGGCATTGTGCTCATCAAACCAGTAACAATAAACGTCTTTCGTTGCCAGATTAAACATAGTAAAATTGTGTACACATAACTTTGTTTTATAGTAAAGAACACTAGCTTCTAACTTTGGACACAATTTAACGGACTGAAGGTCATGTGTGAACACATGCACTTCACCATTGAGTGCTCGGATTTTATCTTTACCCTTCTCATCTCTGGCTGCCTCCTTTCGAGTTACATGTTTATGATAATCCTCTTCTCTAATATTACCTGCTTTAAAAGCGCAACATGTGTCGCACTGGTCTTTTTTTGGTTGGAATAAACTTAGGTTTAGTTCTGCAAATATTTTATCAAAAGACCAACGACTAAAAGCTGGCTTATTTTCTTCACTACATTTGTTACAATATAGTTTATAAAGTGTAAATGCTACAAGATTGGCATTGCCCCATTCGGAGACTGCCTGAAGTGCAACACTCGTTCGCTCTACCATGGCGTCTCTTTCGAACCGGATTGATTCCCTACTAGACCGAGCATTCGGCAGGTATCTCTCCACAACTGTGCTGTCATCTGCATACCCATAGATACCGGGCATCAGCAGGTCGTTAATATGCAGCAGAAACAGAGTTGCGGAGAGAACAGACCCCTGAGGAACACCGGCATTAGTCGACATGGGCTCAGATGAGCATCCGTCGACAACAACTCGGAGGGACCGTTCAGTCAGGAAGTCTTTTACCCAGCCAGTCAGGCTAGGGGAAATGCCGTACGCTGGAAACTTACTCAAAAGGCCAGCGTGCCACACCCGGTCGAAGGCCTTCGAGACATTAAGGGAGACAGCAATCGCTTCCCTATTTCTTTCGAGGGCCTCGCCCCACAAGTGAGTGGCATACACTAGTAGGTCCCCAGTTGACCGATTGCGGCGAAACCTGTACTGTCGGTCACTGAAGAGATCGTTACCTTCCAGTTATGCCAAGAGGCGCGAGTTCCATACACGCTCCACAATTTTGCAAAGTATGGAAAGATCAAAATCAGCCGATAGTTGGTAGGATCGGCACGACTACCCTTTTTGGGCACGGGCTGCACGTTCGCAAGCTTCCAGGACTTGGGCACTATACCAGTCCCAAATGAGAGGCGATACAAGCGTGTCAATACAGGAGACAACTCGGGCGCACATACTTTAAGAACAATCGCTGGTATGCCATCCGGACCACTAGCCATATTCACATCCAGACGACACAGTGCTCTCAGAACCTCCTTGTTCCGAATGCGAACCTCAGGCATTGAAGTACCGCATTGGGGTAAAATAGGTGGAGTAGCACAGCCAGTATCAAGACGCGAATTATGGGTAAAGAGAGATACAAAGAGACCTGCTTTCTCTCTAGCCTTATGAGCCAGTGTTCCATCAGGCCTCACCAGCGGAGGCAGTGTGGGCCGACAGAAGTTCGCCTCGAGCGATTTGGCAAGGGACCAAAAAGATCATCTACCAGAAGGCTGCACAGATAACTTGTTGCCAATATGGGTAATACGGTTGGAGCGAGCCTTCTTTAGCGCCTTTTTGTAGGACTTGGCAGCACCATTTACAACCTTGGTCCTAGAGATTCTCTTAGAGAAAAATTCAGAGAGGTGAACATTCTGACTGTAGCTTCGCAATATATATTTGAAAATCTTATGTATGTACATAAAAATATATCTAATTTTAAGAAAATAAGCGAAGTTCATAATATAAATACCAGGAACAAACACAATCTTGCTGTACATCACACTCGTCTCCACAGAGTAGGCAACTCGTTCATGGGTCAATGTATACACTTTTACAACAAGCTTCCCATGGACATTCGAAACTTACCCATTAAACGATATAAAACCTATATAAAGGCCAAACTTTGCAAAAAGGGGTATTATAAAATCTCAGATTATTTAGAGGATAGAGAGGCTTGGGACTGAGCTGCTCGCTCTGTTAAGCATTGTTATTAAGCAATATGCGTAATTATAATGTAAATTATTGTAAACATTTTCATTTTTAATGTCTGGACTTTAAAAAAGACGATGATCCCTGAGTTTGTTTCGGCTATTTCTTCTCAGAGGTAGTCAGTTAGGAAATGCCGGCTTCATCTAGTTAAAAAAAAAAAAAAAAAAAGAAAAAATAAAAAAAACATGACGTGTAAAAGTGATCGGTGATCCTACTTGCTTAATAAACGATTTCATTTCATTTCATTTCATTTCATTTCATTTCACGGTTAAAGGCTCTCTTCTTTGAGCTTAGATCCGGAGCTCCGCGGTCACGAGCGTCAACCCAGGTGAGAAATGCCGTGTGCTTACGCTGTTCGGCTTGGGCACAATCGGCATTGAACCATGGGCGAGCCGAGCCACCGACGGGCACGTCATTATAGGGGATAAAATATTCCAGTTTGACGCACCACATCGGTTATAGCATCCGCACAGCTCGACGGATTGTTAGAAGACAAGCAGACCTGCTGCCAAGGGTAAGACGCAAAGAAATGGCGCATCTCATCCCAGTCTGCTGACCTGTATCGCCACATTCGCCGTTCACCACGAGAGTCGTGATCTGGTGGGGAGAAGGACGATACAGACTTCATCAGACAGTGGTCTGAAATTCCCAACGGTGAGGAAACTGTTACAACACATCTGTCCGGATCAGTGGTCAGCAGAAGGTCCTGACAATTGGCAGTATGACCAACTACATCAGGCACCCTAGTCGCTTGCTCTACCAGCTGGGAAAGGCCCATTGAAAGCGCGAAGTTTCACGCCTCTCTCCCAGCGTGGTCGATCCTGTGGTAAGGGAAAAGCCAGTCCTGATGGCAGGCGTTAAAATCCCCCAGAGCGACGAAGTGTGCGTCAGGGTGCCGGTGCAGCGCATTGTCAACAGCCTCACTGAGGTGGTCAAATAATCGAGTTGTCTCCTGATCACCGCTGTGCGATCGATAGACACAAGTGTAAACAATTTTGTCCACACCAGTGTCAACCAACAACCATATGGACGAGAAGTGAGGGTCTTCGAGGTGACGGAGGCGACGGCAACAAATGTCATTGCGGACATACACACAGACCCCGACACGCTGCAGGAAATGGTGCTCCAATGCGTATCCCGGGTAGCTGAGGTATGCCGCATCAGACGGACATCTGATCTCGGTCTCCGTCAAAAAAAGTAGATGGGGTTTTTCAGTCTCAAGGTGATGATGTACTGCAATGAGATTGGAGTGCAAACCTCTAATATTAGAGAAGTGCACTTTTAATGAGAGGACACAGCGCCCGCTGTGCACACCTACTTTTCTTTTTGAACCTTTTCATTAAAAAAAAAATGAGTGAATAGGAAGGAAGACGGCAGTTGAGTGAGGTGATGAAATGTTAATCCCAACAATGCGACCAACGATGCCGGGCCAGAGGGAGATTGATCTGGAGACTGCGGGGACGCCCGAATCCCCCAGGGATCGCCATCGGGTCCTCTCGTCCGGTCGCCAACCGGCACGATGGGGCCACCCTGGGATTTTACGCAATTGGCGGGGCAGCCTTTCGTAGGTGGCTGGCACACTACTTGGGCCCCCAACTACCTGCGGTCGGCCAGCGGAGCACCGTGCTTCGGATCCCGCTACCCTCCACGACCAAACTCCCGACATCGCAGCGCATCGTACCCGGCACACATCGCAACAGAACTGCTCACTCAGACCTGTCCTCCAATCGGCTTCACCAGACATCATGCCGGAACGCGACGAATCGCTTGACGGCATGACTTTGTCTGGTGGGTGGTAACTACGCCGGCGGCCGATGTTGTGGCCAACCACCGAGGCAAATCATTTTTGAAATCCAAGATGGCCGACACCAATTCTATATATGATATTTTGACACGGGTGTCGTGAATGAGATTTTAGGGGGTGCTGAGCACAAAAAAGAACATCATTTTTGAAATCCTAGTTGGCCGACATTGATTTTTATGATATTTTACCTGTGCATACGTAGCTATGTATATTATAGCTACGTACCTATGCATACATAGCTATGTATATTATAGGTCTGGGTTTTCAAATGATTAAAAAAAAGTATTCAGTAATTTATTTATTTTATGAGTGGAAACTTCACAGCTGACAGTATATAAACAAAATCGTTAGATTAAACATTATGCCAATTATGAAGTACACAGAAATAATATTACAAATTAGCCGAAAGTGTCATAAATTAACAGTTTGGGGTTGAAACTTTGCAACTGGGAATAAAGCCGAGATGATGAGTAGTTGTGGTCTGTCTCCACAAAGGTACTGATTATTTGTTGAATACCTGTAACGTACAATGCAAGGTTCAGTTACCAGTTCACATTGGTATTCAGGCTAAGTGTCTAAGGATAATTTTGGGTTGTATGAAATGCTCAAAAACCCAATTAACTCATTGCAGGTAGAGTACGCCGAACCACCTTTGGCGTTGAGAAGACAGCATCTAGCGTCAAGATTTTGGGCTAGAGTCACTACTAAATACTCTCCTCACCCGTTTTTTGAAAGGGTGAAAGACCTGGATACCGCATGCCGAAATTCCAATTATTGGAAACATATAGTAGTCCCTTTGTTTATAAATTCTTTTCGTTGGTACCAAAATTTAGATTCTTCTATCCCTCAGTTTCCGAATCTCCCTACTTACAATTTTGACTATGAAACCATATGTTTCAAACCCGAAATTTTCTATAATATATCTAAAAAGTCCCCTTCGGCCAACTCTATTTTCATGCGGGGGTTGGTGAGCGCTGGCGAAATTTTGAGACATTCTTCATGGACGCCTCTAAGTTCGCAGATTCAAGCTGCACTGGTGATGCGGTATACTACCAAAACTCATAAGTCGTTTTAAAGTTTAGATGCCCTAAACAGTCATCAGGGTTTACGGGTGAGTGCGCAGCCATACTGGAAGCTTGTTTATTTTAGAAGCCCATAACATACATTTTGGTGTCATCTTCACGGATTCCCTTAGTTGCCTGCAAGCTTTGGAGCAAAGTCCTTTCAAGAGCAAACTGCACAGCCCAATCTTGCTCCAAATCAAAAAGTCCCTTTTATCTTGTGCCAAGAATCTTAAATCCGTCCATTTGGTTTGGGTTCCAAGCCATTGTAGCATAAGAAGAAATGAGTGTGTCTATGCTCTTGCTACGGACGCTGTCACGTCCCAAGACGCTGACCTCAAGTATTTTAAATGCCAGGGTTTTGATTTGCTGAGCTTTCCCAAAAAGAACTTGCTATCCACATGGCAGGTGCAGTGGCAAAATACAAGTAAGCGGAAAGGAGGTTTTTATCACGCAATACAGCCTAATTTTACACCCAAACCTTGGTTTTACCTATATACCCATATACCTCAAAGAGGGTAATATCTTCTATTTCTCGTCTCCGTATAGACCAATGTTGTTCCCCGGTATTCCTCCACAAAATCCGGGTCAGAGACACATCGCTCTGTGAATGTGGGCTGGATGAAGGTACATTGGAGCATATATTTTTCCAGTGCTCCAATAGTATTCTAGCCTATGATCTGTATAGTCGTCTTCCTAAGTTACATATCCCTGTCCCAACTAACTTGCCGTCCGATTTTATCCGTATTAATGACCTCAAATTATTTTTTTTTTTTTGTGTATTTGTATACAGTATGTTAAGAAAACCCTGTCCGACCCGTGAAGGTGTTGTTAGGTATCCATAACTGATTCTACTAATGCATACAAAACCGGGCTAAACTTAAAAAAAAAAATCCCCCTAAAAAAATAAATATTATTTCGCAAAAAGTGGTAACTTAATAAATCTGCGTTAACCACCCTTCCGCGGGGCGCGGGCGGCAGGGCACGCGGCACGTGGCCGCATCGCTATTCGCTCATAATAATACCGGTGTTGTCACTTTTTTAAAAATTATCAAATTTCGGGGAAGATGGAATTAATTCGCGGGAAAAAAGATTATTTCAAAATTCATTTGTATTGGGACTATGATGATTACGTAAAATTTTATATTATATTTGGTCATGTGTTTACCTAACCTTTATTATCCTTATGGGTCGGACAGGGTTTTCTTAACATACTGTATGTTCATATTTATTATACTTTTTTTTCTCTTTCTTCCTTTTATGGCTTCGGATGGTTTGTGCATTTAGCCAATGTCACGTAATAAATTGTTCATGTCGAAAAAGACGGCCGCGTGACCCGTCTTACGATGGAAGTTTGAGACAAAGTCATGATGTGGCCATTATGCTGCGATATTTCACTGTTCTTTAAGAATTATTTACTGAATGCACTTTTTACTACATAAATCACGCACTTTTATTTAGTAAACATCACTATAAATAATTTTAAAAGTCCAATGAAAAATTAGCGTGACACTCAGCTTGACTTTCCTGCCAAAACTCCTAATATCACATTAGACATTTGGAGAATTGTCGACATCGGCACTATCGCCATAAACAAAAATAGAATAGAATATGAGACGAGTTTTTCTCACTGTTGTATATTATTATAATCTTTGGTTTGTGATTATTTGCTTAGGCTGTATGGCTCTGTACCGTTGCCTTTCCTTATGGGAAAAGAAGAATACTACTGATTATTTGCATATAATTTTACTATAGGTATTGCATATTATTGTAAAATTTTGTGTACTACTAATGGCGGCTCTACACGTTGGCGAAGATATTGGCGGACATTGTGGCATAGATGTTTGCCAAGAGATTGTGATGGCGTCCACACGTTGGAAGGTCGATCAGTTTGCTTCCGTTCGGGCCAATGTGCGGACGAAAAAATGGACTTTGAGGTTTTGACGGCTGCCGCAATTTATTTATTCTCTGCATACCGCTACTACGTAAGTGTATATAAGAAAAGAGTTATTAAAAAAAAATGGAAAAGAAGAAGGTGGTGGATGATGTCCATACATAGAAACAGAACAAGGTAAATTTATAATTTAACTAGTATGATTCTATCTTTTATCCTAATCAAAACTAACATACTACGAGTACTCGTACGTAGTATTATAAATGAGAATGTAGCTATGTTTGTTTGTATCTTATCTCTTCACTCTTTTTTATCTACTCATGAAATATGGCATACACACAGATGAGTCTACTTTCATTTAGTGTTCTTTATCAAGTTCCCGTCTTTATATTCGTTAATTCTTGATCTCGACCATCGGGCATCAAAATGAAAAATCTTTATTATGCTTTAATTTCAGGAGCAGTATGAACAAACAGCTAGATGAGCTTCTTGCTGAGCCATCAGGAGAGTTTGATAATTTTGTTCGGATGTCAGTTAACGACTTTGAATACTTATTACAAAAAATATCTCCTATCATTGCCAAACAAGATACTGATTGGAGAGACGCTATTCCTGCGAGAATACGGCTCGCAGTGACATTAAGATATTTAGCTACAGGGGACAGCTACAAGAGCTTGCATCATCTTTTTAAAATTTCTACTCAAATTATATCTAAGGTAATACCAGAAGTATGTTCTGCAATTATTGAAGTTTTGAAGGATCTAGTGAAGGTAAATATAAGTAAGGTAAAAAAACGAATGCTTTAATCATAAACTTACACAGGCAATTAATGTAACGAAATTGTGTTTCAAACTTATTCTATAACAGAATTATAAACGCCATCTCTTCATTTTGGTTCTTCCATCGCTTTTTCATATGCCTCAAGCAAGAGATTATTTATTTTTCCTGGTTGGATTGTTTCTTGTGACAGTACTTGGACATTGTTAGATACGTATTGTCGATCAAACGATGTTTCTTGGTTTAAATTTTGTGATAGAGCTGTTGTACTATAAGAGTTAGATGATGAAGAAGGGCGTCTGATGATTATATGTGATGGAGAAGTAGGAGAGTATAATATAGGCTGTTGATCAACTAGTGAAGTCTGATATTCTGTTTCTTGAGCTGAGTTTTGTGGAAGTGTTGTTGTAATGTGTGCCTGGTGAATAAGTGTGACCGATGATTGTATGCGAAGGAGAAGTACGCGTGTACAGAGTAGGTGAAGGTGACTCTGGGGAGCAAATGTTTCTTTTTGGCAGTGATTCATTTGAATCACTTTGTGCTGATGAACTACGATTGCGTCTAATAGTAGGCGAAAGACTATGCAGCAACATTCGTTCTTGATAGGCACGACGTCTTTTTATTATTAATCCGTGTATTTCCTACATTATCTCTTCTCTTTCTTCTTAGGGAAATCTTTAAGCTGTTTTGCCATAAGTTTACCAAACAAATCGCTGTCGTCATCGTCATTATTGTCTTCTTTATTGTTCTTAGATTGCAAAACTTTATTTAATGTGTTAAATGCAGCGCTCACGTGCTTGCTAGCTTCTTGCAATTCCAGCGGATTTTTTGATCTGCGTTTCTGTACACCTTGAGTGAGACTTCGGAAGATTATTGTTTTGTGATGAAGTAATCTTTCCTGAATCACTTGTCTCTACTCCATCATTATCTTCCATATCATCGAGTTCTCTAATGCCAGTTTCCTGGCTTTCATGGTCCTGGAACAAATAATGTTAAATTAATTTAAAATCTGTTACACGTATTTATAAGATGGTATATATGGTTTTTTTTTTTTAAATGAGTTTTATAATTCTGCGGACATAGTCGCCCGCACTCTTTTTTATAGGTTTTAATTGTTTACAGTTTTTGTTTTAATATATACTCAGGCGGGGACTCTCCATCACAATTGGGTCCGCTGAGGAACTACATTTTACTTATATCTATGAGTCCATTAATTAATACTATATTAATACAATACCTAAAATATATATATTATTTTTGTGTATTTTTGTATATATATATTTTTTCTGGTTTCTTGTTTGTTTACTATAATAATACATATTACTTAATTGCTATTGTTCAATTTTAACAGTATATATTGCTTATTTCTAATCTTAGGATCTATTTTCGTCTCGACACTCCCGGGGGATACACGGGTGCCGAGGCAAAACGCTACATTACAATTGTCTATGTTTATTTAATTTTTAATTGCTATATCTAGTTCTTAAGGTCTACCCGCGCCTCGACACCCGTGCACTCCCAGGGGGATACACGGGTGCCGAGGCGCGGTGCTGTATTACAATTAATGTAGTTCTTACTTAGTTTATTTTTATCTTTACCATATCTATAATTTGTTATTATGTGTGTTTTGGGTGCGCCCGCGGACGGCCAGGACATGACTAAGACCCCGGCCGCCGCGGGCACGCCCCTTACAATTTTTATTATTTAGTTACCATCCGGTTATCACGAAAGCCACACAAACTTCTGGAATCTATATTTTGATTTTGGATTTAGGTTTTACTGCATGTCTGACCGAGTTTTGCTCCGCTGAGAGCCTCCACCGCCTCCATCAGGCCCCCCACGGCTGCCACGTCCCTGTGATACATGGCCATCTTGAGGTTGTAGTCGATGACCATTTTGGCAGACGCGTCCATCGCTTTTCGGGCGAAACGCCCTATGGCGTCGTCGGTGTCGTCCGAGTAGTAGACACAGGTTAACCTGTGTCTTGACACCGCGACGACCGCGTGGGAAACGCTTTCATGTAAGCGGAGTCTCTGGCTTTTGGTGTTTACTATGACGACGCTGTCGTAGGTCAGTCCCTGGGCCTCGTGAATGGTCAGGATGCGCGACCCTTCGCCCGAACCGTACCCCTGGTCGGCAAGAGAGGATTTCTCCCCCTGCGTGTGGACCAGGAATAGGGTGTTTTCGGCGGTAGCTGGTATTTGCGCACCCGTGAACGCTGCGACGCTCAGGGAGTGGACCCGCGACAGCGATGTCATAGAGGAGTAGGTACCCGGATATACCTCGCTGAGGGAAAATGGTACGTCCATGGGGTTCCGGTGCGTGCATAGGAGGTCCTGGGTGACGCTAGCCACCAGATTTGGGCGGGTGTACCTCAGCTCAAAGAGGTTCTCTCTGTCCAAATATGGCAGCTGATTCACGTCGCCGATAAGAACGACTTCGCTCGCTCCAGACAGCCTTACTGCCATCACTATAGCCCCAAAGTGGTTCATGAGGGCTTCGTCGACCATTAGGCGACGGCATTGACTAAAATTGAGGCCATTGTGCGCACCCTAGTTCTAGCTCGAGGGCCGTAACGGCTCTCCAACTGTCCCTTCAGTTGCTTGGCAGCTTCGGCTGTCGTGGTCGCTACAAAATCGCTCTCCTTGTCGAAGCGACCTATTACCCAGGTTGACTTCCCGCAACCCGGCACCCCATTTACCCACTCGATGCTGGGTATCGCCCAGTGCACCCCCGACTCCAGGTCTCCCGAAACGGATTTTGCCTTTTCGAGAACCCTTTCGTCGAGCATGATTCTGGTGCACTTCGCGACAACCACCACCGGGTCTTCCTTCGGTGTTTTGAAGGTCATTTTCCCTCTGCGCTCCGTCTCCTCCTCATCAAGGGACACGAAGCCTCGTGACGCGCAGTAGGCCGCCATGTACGACCCCTTCATTTCCCCTGCCAAAACCTGGGATTTGGAGTTGTCATACACCGCGGCGTCCGCTTTCTCGAGCAAGGCCCTCAACAGACCCCTGTTTTCGCGTTCGTAGGTCTGGAGGATCTTCTTGCTTGGTTCTTGTAAGACCCTCAACAGACCCTCGTTTTCATTCAGGTAGGTCTGGAGGATCTTCTTGCATGTTGCCAGGTTTACCTCTAACGTGGCCCTGACAACAGCTAGGAACTCGAGAAAGGCGCTCTTCGCGTGGTCCGTGGCGCCTGAGGTGACGGCCAGGGTCGGCGGGCTGACTTGCCCCCTCTCCGCCCTGGTTGGTATGGGTCGCGGCGGTTCCTTCTTTTTAGTTGTTGGTCTGTTTATTTTTTCCATCGCCCTCTCCAGCCTCTCAGTCTGTGTTACTGGACTGGTTTTCGGCAGCAGTGCGTCAAGGAAGGTTCCTATGGCTTTGAGGTGGGTTTTGGACCGGGCTCGGTCCTCCGGACTGGTGATACCCACCTTCGCCTTCCTCTCCTTTTCCTCGGCGGCTTTGCGCTGCACCCTTTCCGCGCCGGTCATGACTGTAGTGGGACCAGTCGCGCTGGCTGAGCGGTCCACGGGGGCTTCCAGGAAACTTAAAGTCTCCCCTCTGTCCTCGTAGACCACCACCTCATGGTGTTCTGAGGCCTTCAGGCAGCCGAATCTGTCCGCGACTTCTCCTTTGTCCCAACCGATCGCCATGGCGTCGACGCTTATTTTCCGGGGTGGCGTTGTTTCCCCTGTCCGCCCGATGTCCTGGAGCAGCGAGCATGATGAACTAAACTACAAATGAAATTGTAGGTAGGATGTTTTTCCATATGATCCTTAATGTTTACAAATTGTTCAAATCTTTTCTTCTCTATGTCAACTATCATAGACACTGTTTGACTTTGAAATGCTGCAATAGAACTCATCATTTCTGTTAATGTTTTGTTCTTGCCTTGTAAATTCAGATTTAATGTACTCAATTTTCCAGCAAAATCTGCCAAAAAAGCTAAGTCACATTGCCAGTCTAAATCACGCAGTTGCCGATAATCATCACCCCTTTCATCAAGAAATTTGATTATTTCGTCCAATAGATCTCGAAATCTTTGCAAAAACTTGCTTCGACTCAACCACCTTACGTCAGTGTGCAATACCAATTCTGGTTCCTTCTCATGTAATTGCTGTTTAAAGAGCCGCATTTGGAGGGATTTTCCCTTAATTGAATTTACAATTTTAAAAGAAATATCCATCACATGTTTCGTATTTAATCTCTTACTAGCCAGTACTTGTTGGTGAATTATGCAGAGGTAGCTAATGAAGTCTGGAAAATCTTCGTCTTTGTGACAAAGAGCAATAAAACCATTATGAATACCTGTCATTGCAGGAGCTCCATCAGTTGTCATTGATACGAGTTTATACAAGGGTAGCTTAATCTGGCTAATATATGCTTTGAATGCCGTGAATATATCAAAACCACGAGTTTTTTCTTTTAAGGAAATCATGCTTAGCAGTTCTTCTTTGGTCGAGAAATCTTCGAAGACCATTCGGATAAAAACAAGTAATTGTGCTGTATCAGTGACATCTGTTGACTCGTCAAATTGAAGCGAAAAAGCAACACAGAGGTCGATATCTATTTGTAGTTGTTCGTTTAAGTTTTTACTTATTGTTTCTATACGGCGCATCACAGTATTTCGAGACAGCTGTAAACCATGAATAGCTTTTTTAATTTCGTTTTTATTTTTGAAATTCACGAACAGCGAATCTGACACTTCTTCGAAGATTTCCTTGATGTATTCTCCATCGAAAAAAGGTTTGCACTTTTGTGCAATTCTGTAGCTTACTTGGAAAGAAGCTTCAGTTGCACCTTTACTTTGCTCAATAGGCCCTGAAAACATGTTTTCTTGAACTTTTAATTGCGATTTTAATGATTGCAATTTGCTCTTTCTTATTTCGCTGTTAGGTGGAAAATCAGTCTGATATTTACTATGCATTGTGTTAAAATGTCGCTCTAAATTTCCTTTTTTGGGTATTGCCAGGGATGTATTACATATTAGGCAGCAACAGTTTCCATTCACCATAGTAAAGAAGTAGTCCAATTCCCATTCTTGGTGAAAGTGATAAGTTTTTGATTTCTTTGGAGCACATTTATCAAGAATCTGCGATAAATTAAATTACAATATTAGGAACATTATTTGTATAATAACAAAAGTAAAAATATCCAATTTAATGAGAATTAATTTCCTAATGTTAGAATACACTTCAAGAAATTTGGCAGCATGCACCATTAACACATCGTTTGATGTAATATGGGCGCGAAATCTTCGTGAAGCGCTTGGGAGGTCAATGACATATCGCGGCACGTAGGTATCACTCAATGTTCGCCAACGATCGGCTTTATTATTTGTATTTGCTTATTTTGAAAGTAAATTTCGTACTACTTGTAGTATAGAAGGCATATTGAGAGAACGTTTGCTATACCTAGTAACAATGTCAAAAATATTAACTTACTTTATTTGATGAATCTTCCGAAGCATTTCTTTCCTCATTTGATGTTCCTTCAGCGTTTCTTTTCAACCACTTATCCATAATGTATGTAAACAACAATAAGGTGCGCGTGATACAGAGTCTAGTCGTAATTTACATCGGTAATCGTCGAAACTTCGTAACCCCGGTAGTTTCGGTCGTCAATGTCAACTGACAGACTGAGACGTGACACGGAACGGATTGACAGTCGCCCCTCCCCCGTATCCCACACGCTTCCCGATTATTGGTCATCGCGTAACGAAAACAAAAGACTGTAATACGTAGAATAGAGGATACGTAAATACAGTGACGGAACCGCGATTGAAAAATTATAGGCAGGTACAAGTTGATGCATGCAGCAGTTGGTGATAACGTTGCGCAGTTTGGTCTTCGTAGGTATTTACATTTTTTTCCCTTGCCACGATCGACTGGACTAACAGTCGCGATCGACCGGTCGATCGCGATCGACCTGTTGGCCACCCCAGGTATATACTATTTATTTTATTATAAAATCGATCGGTACAAAGCACTGTGGTAAATTATTTTATTATATTGACAACACTAGTACTATGACGGGTAAGGAAATTTACAATTATAGCAACACTGACAACACTATATCACCATGGCGGTAAAGGGATTTGAAAACGGAACTAGCAAATTATGACGTGGAATATGGGGGCAAACACCGTCACTATTACTGCACTGTTACTGTACTGTACACTGTTCACTCGTAGATCAACTGGAACGATAATTCAAAACTGAATAACTATTTGCTGTTACTATACTGTACTGTTCCCTGTCACTATTTACTCGCAGATCAGCTCGAACTATAACTCAAAAACTGAATGAATATTCGCTTTTTTTTTTATATGGCTTCTCGTAGTTGACCTTGAGAGGTTGTGACTACTTAACCGTACTATGCTGTGGCTGCCTTAAATGAATTTAAAGCCTCCAGCCAGGGCGATTAAAAACTAAGCGACTATACGCTAAGGGCACCCCCTGTGGGGTACGAACCTCGGCATAGGTCGTCGCTGGAGAGAACAGCAAGGGACGGCTGGATCGAATTTTTGTTTTAATTCGGATTGATGACCGCGGCGTTTCCTAGTACCTACGTACTTTACACAGTGCTCCCATTTCTCTACGGAATATTCAGCAAATAACCTCTCTAACATATTTTTTTTCTGATCCAAATTAGAGTCGATGCTTTGTAGTGGTAATTGTCCTTTCTTATCACCCCAGACTAACTCAATCGGGTTCAGATCTGGGTGATATGGAGGCAAACGTAATACTTCATGTCCGTTTCTTTTTAGTAACTCATCGAATATGTAAATTTCTTCTGTGAAATGTCTTTTTATTAATTTGTATAAGTCATCCTTTCTAAGTTTGTCATGAAAAGGCACATCATGACGTCGTAACCAGTCTTGCATAGCTAATTTAGTAGAAACCATAGTCGGCTTTTTCTCTTCTCGGACGAAATGATAAGCTGCGTTATCCATGACTGTCTGAATTTGGTGGTATAGCCTCGATTACACTGGGCTAGTTTTCAAGCTGCCAGTCAGCGAGATCCCGAGTAGCTTGTACGAGTAAACTTGCTCCGTGTGATTGAGCTTTTTACAATCTGCTTTTAAATATACGATTGTAAAACAGCTGCTTGAAAAAATAGAAAGCCGGGCTAATTTACTAGTCATTCGCTGGCGTATTGGCCTGTAAGCTAGTCAACTAGCTGTGTGTCATCGTCGCTGCTAGTGAACTAGTTGCGAGAACCTTTTTGTGTTTTGGACTTTTGGCAGTTCAAGCTAGGTATGTCGAAGGAAGTTGTTCGCGCGCGTTATTTTAGCTCATGTTATGAAAAAGTATTTACAACAAAAACTGAAGAAAAAATGTAAACAGAAAAGAAAATGGGTAAAATCGTGGATAGAAAAACGTGATGAATATGGTGCTTCCAGCGGTTTATTAAGAGAGTTGGAAGATCAAGATCCTTTGGCCTATACAGTATGTTAAGAAAATCCTGTCCGACCCATAAGGATAATAAAGGTTAGGTAAACACATGACCACATATCATATAAAATTTTACGTAATCATCATAGTACCAATACAAATGAATTTTGAAATACTCTTTTTTTCCCGCGAATTAATTCCAACTTCCCCGAAATTTGGTAATTTTAAAAAAAGTTACAACACCGGTATTATTATGAGCGAATAGCGATGCGACCACGTGCCGCGTGCCCTGCCGCCCGCCGCCTCCGCCGCCGCGCGCGGAAGGGTGGATAACGCAGATTTATTAAGTTACCTCTTTTTGCGAAATAATATTTATTTTTTTAGGTGGATTTTTTTTTAACTTTAGCCCGGTTTTGTATGCATTAGTAGAATCAGTTTTCGATACCTAACAACACCTTTACGGGTCGGACAGGGTTTTCTTAACATACTATAGAAATATGTTGAGACTGAACAGTTCCATATTTGATGACTTACTGCAAATGGTAGACGGAATGCTTAAACCTTTAACTATGGTCGTTACAATTTTGTTACACTACTATGGACGTGCGGCCTCACAGACCGCTATCTTTACGCGCTGGTTTCTATCTGTATGAGTAAGTATTGTATTATTGAAGTGAAACTTCTTTACGCACGCTTGACTTGGGGAGTAAGCTGGCGAACGCGTGACGTAAGCGTTACGAAAAGTTATCGGGTAAGGCGAACGGAAGTTAAGTGGGGGATATAAGCACAGGGGCGCCCGTGGCGCGAGCTTGGTACTACAAGGTCTACATCGAGTTTTTTTTTTTTTTCAATAAAAATAGAAGATCTATGCAAAAATATTAATTTACCAATGAAACCATGAAATAAATTTAAATATTTATAGAAAATTAATATATGTATATGTGTATACATGTATATATTGTACACACATATATATATATATATACATACAGATGGAGCGAAAGAAGTTTCACTTCAGTCGTGTGGTCATAATTTTTTGTTTTTGTTTCTTAGAAGAGTTACTAATTGTTAATAAAAGATGTAATTTCAATGAAAATTTTATTTATTTTAAACTTATTCTAACAATATGACAGTCTTAAGGCACTTTTCAAACTTTTTAGATTGAGATCACTTTATACAGATATTATCACGAGAAAATGTCTTTTTTTACTTAGTTTAACTACTTTTACAATAAAATATAAAGAATAAAGGGCATAAAAAACTTAACATAGTCTTCTCAAAACAAAACATAAAAATTTCGACATACGCCCAACTTGGTCATATTTATTGGCAGTCTTTGCATAGCGGCTTAGAGCATTGCAAGCATATTGGCTGTTTACAGCCCACACAAGTATGGATCGCCTTTCGCTTTAATCTTTGGTGGGCGTAGTTTACACGTCTTACGCTTAGGAACTATATTTTCGTCACTCGATGGCTCCTGACATGGCATATCAGGACCCAAAACTCGTTTAAGCGTCATAAATAATTCATTTGGCAAATGAGGGTTTATTTATAGCTCTTCTTTGCATGTGTGGAACCACCAGGGATTGTCCTAATTTCTTCAGAAATTTACCTCTTTCTAGTTCTTTGCCTTGGTGTCGATTGAATAAAATGTAAGCATTTATTCCACACAAGTCCAGAACTCTGTGAAAAATCACCATAGGCCACCTTCTTGTACAGCGACTGCTCGAATAAATTGAATATTTTTTGTCCGTTTCATCTATCCCCCCTTTGGTGGAATTATAGAATAATATAATGTCGGGTTTTTTCGTATGTTCATCAACAGTATTATCGTGATGCATAGACGATATTAGGAGCACAGCTTTATTCTTCTTTGGTACATGAGAACACGGAGTTTTGTCGTTCGTAAAACCAAATAAAGTTGAACCAATCTCTCTAGACTTTTGTGCCTGACATAAATTCTCTTTTATTCTTTTTCAGAGTCCCAACATACGTTAGGTTACGCTTAGACAGTTCATCTACAACTTCAATAGACGAGAACCAGTTATCTGCTGTCACGTTACGATAGGTTCTTTGTAACGGCTGTGTCAAGCGTAGCACGCATTGAGTAGGAACAAGGAATTTTTTCTCGTCAGCTGATAGTCCGGCGCCATCGCTACCTTTTCCTGAATATAAATAACCATTATAAAAGTAAAGGGTCTTCGCATCACACAAGGCACGAATAAGTAGGCCATATTTACCGGGCTTCTGGGGTATGCACGAAATCATGTGGCTTCTTCCACGAAACTCCACTAGCATCTCATAGTAGTATAGTAGCGATAAACTTATCAAATATTCCAGAAATAGCAACCAGTTTATCGGTCTTTATTCTCTCAGCGCGATCTGCTGGGTTGTCAATACGTAGGCAGTTCAGAAGAACTAAAAATCTGGTTTCTGACATACAGCACCTGAATATTTCGCAACCAGTTCCATCCGTAGCAAATATGAAACTGGTAGGGGAAGGTGGTCTGAGATGGCATAGATTTCAAAAAAAATAATTTTAGGGAGACTTATAACTGAATTTAAATAAATAGCCAATCTATGTGAAATAAAGGTTTATTATCTTCTTAAAATTATTTAACAAAAGGAACATAAATTACTTTTTCTTTGGAAAATAATCATTTTAAAAAAGTCTAGAAAATCCATCTCACCCAACCCCTATGGGTAAGATGGCATACAATAAACAGTACTAATTTAAATCACTGTTTTATTTGCAAATGTCACAAATAACACGTTTTGACGTTTTTGGTAATCCAATGCACTCTGCGTGGTACCATTGACGACAGGTTTGACATTGAAGCCACCATTCTTTGGCTCGGGAATGGCTCCAAGGCTACATGCAATAAATGCAGGATGGATCTTCATCGTCCGAGGCGAATGGTTCTTCCTCGTCACTTGATTCTGCCAACACGATTCTCTTTTTAGTTCTACGAGCAGACTTTCTTAAAGCTTCTGCGTTTTTTTCAGCCATAGCAGCTTTCAGTTGGGTTATATCTGGAGATCCATTCAGCATTCCAAATTTACCTTTCTTACGGTTCACAAATCTTTTTGTTTGCGAACATTTGGGCAATGGAGATATCTGCAATCGTTAATGTTGCTTCAGTTCGATTGTTAGATTGGCCGCTCTTTGGATCTGAAGGTTCTCCATCAGTCTGGACAATTGTCTGCGAGCCCACTGGCATTGAAGGCCCTGCATCAGTCTGTTCATTTGTCTGAGAGCTCTCAGGCGCTGAAGCCTTTGCTTCGGTTTTGTTATTTGTCTGTGAGCTCTGAGGCGCTGAAGGTCTTGGTTTGGCTTGATCACTTGTCTGAGAGCTCTCCGGTGTTGAAGGCCCTGCTTCATTAGGGTCACTTGTCTGAGAACATTCCGACTCTGATGGCCCTGGTTGGTTTGGGTCATTTGTCTCAAAGCTCACAGGTACTGAAGGAATTGTCTCAGTTTCATCGTTAATCTGAGAGCTCACATGCGCAGAAGGTTCTGCCGCAGCTTCATTTTCAGCCTGGGAGGTCTGGTCAGTGACGTCTGAAGGTACAAACATCCACTCAGGGAAAATATTCTCATTTAACGGAAAAATACCACATGCAGCGAATCCAGATTGCCCATGGCTGACTGTAGCAGCTCGAAGACAAGCTTGTTGGAAAATCTCAGCCACCTGGAAATGAGTAACAGTTCTTCCAGGATGGTTCCTTAACCAAATATACAGCTCTTCATTATAGAACGTGTTAAGAGGTCCAAAAAAACTAACGTCCAGTGGTTGCACTTTGTGTGTACAGTGGGGAGGAAAGCAGAATATAATGTTACCGTTCTCTTTGGCGTAAGTCAGCACATCCAAGTTTTTGTGACTAGAATGTCCATCTAGTAGTAATAGAGCCTTGGTATCTTTCGACGGCTTTGCAGGTTTGATAAAATGCTGCATCCACTTAAGGAAAAGCTCCCCATTCATCCATCCCTTCTCTTGGGCAACCCAACTGCGCCGGATGGTGCATGGTCCATTAATTCAGCTTTCATATTTTTACGCGGGAAAATGAATGCTGGAGGTATGTAAGTTCCTAGGGCATTAACACAGCATACAGCAGTATAATGGTGTCCTCTTTCAGCGCTGGTTAACACCCCTACTTGTTTTCTGCCTTTTGTTGCAAAAACCCGCGGGTTTTGTGATGGTACTGTGCTAAACCCAGATTCGTCAACATTCCATATTTGATGAGGTTCAAAGTTATGCTGTTTCATTATGTCAATCAACAATTTAAAAAATTGTTTCCACCTGGACCTTGTTGAATCCTCGCGCTCTCGCTGCCGACGTAGCTTCAGGAACTCGAAGTGATATGGTAGGATTTCGTTTCCTAAAACCTCTTAACCAGTCTAAGCCAGCCATTTTATTTTCAGAAGAAAATCTATGAGGAAGTTTCTTAGCAACAGCTATTTGATAGGCAAGCTCTCTTAGATCAGTCGTCTGTCGTAGTCATTCCAAAGAAACGCACTTCTAACTCTTGTAAATGCTCAGTTATTTGTTTTTCTAGTTCTCTGCTAAATGTAATTTTGTGACCACCTAGATACCCTTTAGAGGTGTCTCCCTTTTCTGCGCGTCGGATCGTAGTAGCTAGAACCTGGTAAGCCTTTGCTGCCATTTGCCATCCCATTCTTTTGCTGCGTACAGCTGAGATCGCGTCTTTCATATTTTTTTCGTCCCAGCTTTGCCTTGTACTTTTTTTAATGTATGGTGCTATGTCTAAAACAACAATAGGATTTTGCTTATTGTTATTGCTAAAAATCTTACGAAGTAAACTAATTAGTAGGTTTCATTTACAAAATAAATATCTCGATACCACCGTTTGAGATGGCATACATACTGGGTGAGAAAATAAATATTAACTCCTTCATTCTTCAAGTTAGTCTAACATTTCAAGTACTACACATTTGTCACACTCAAATCTAAAAACAATATTAGCCCTTAACTTGGCAGAATTTTATTTTTTCGAATATTAAAATAATATTCATCGCACTTAACTTTGATGACCCAAGGAGTCTAGAAAAAATATTTAAAAAAATCAAACTACCCCTTTAAAAAAACCACCCGTATCTTGTGGGATACATTGCCAAGGGCATTGATAAATATATTACGCTGTCAATGTATCTCTACAGAAACATTGCCAAATTATCTGTCTTGATTATATAATAATTTATATGAAAATAAATATAAAAAACACGTTAATAATCAGTATTTTGTACTATTTATGTAATAACAAAAATGGAACTTTAATGAAAAAATACAAAATCAGATTAATTTTAGACATTCTTATTATGGAAATTGAAAAAACAGTTTCTATCCGGTAAAAGACACAGCCTCATTCCACATTTGATGCACATAACAGTAGTCTGACCTTTGATACATAGTTAGCATCGTCCTTTGGATCCAAAAGTAGGGAAATGATTGTATCCATCATATTTAACCTTTAACTGGTATCGTAAATTTGACATACATAACTGGTAACGGGGAGGCCGCGCAGCCCCCCTAGAATGATTGCTTCTAGCAAGCAAGTTTTAACTGTTTACTTAAATAAATGCTTTTAAATCATAAATAATAGGCTTGTTTAATGTTATCAATTTGTTTTTAATTATAAAGTTTTTGGTATTTTTTTTTTTTACGTTACAAACAAAAGTAGGAAAATTTCTTTTTGCCAAGTTATAATAAAAACTAATAATGTTTAACTTAATCTATGTTAAAGGAACTTAAAAAAAAAAACACTTTATAGTCTCTAATTAAAATTTCACAAAAATCAACATGGACCAAGCT
Organism: Sesamia inferens; assembly: GCA_037179545.1. NCBI lineage: Eukaryota > Metazoa > Arthropoda > Insecta > Lepidoptera > Noctuidae > Sesamia > Sesamia inferens. The sequence goes on along the minus strand of CM073935.1, from coordinate 3,426,809 downwards.
CTCTGGTGGATAAACAACCAAGGTGCTGGTGGATTTTTGGACCATTTATTTTTACCATAATAGCTGGATTGACTAAGGCCTGCAATATTTTCATCTTCACTCTCTGTGAAAGACGCTTGAATGTCAGAATCTATGTCCTCATTATTGTCTGCATCTTCACAACCATTTATGATTTCACTGTCGCTACATTGTTCTAGTGGCATGTCACCAATCACTGATTCGCCATCGGAATCATCGTTCAATATCTCTTCTATTGTTTTGTCACTTAGAATCCTCGCCATGTCGATAAAATAACTGTAAAAAAATAAAATAAATGAACTTGCCTAGCCAAAAAACTACCATAACTGGTATTGTGGGGGCCGCGCGGACCCCAACGTGTGCATACCTGTGTTCCGTTGAGTTATGCAGCGCCGAGCGTCAGGCACCCGCCGCGACCGGTGACGTAATGAGAATACTTAAAATGGCGGCTGCAGGCGATGCTTAGTTTGGCAGAAAACAAAGAAATTGTCAGGCGTGGGGGCCGCGCGGCCCCCACCATACCAGTTAAGGGTTAACGTCCGCAGTTGGCTTTACGGTACAGGATGTTTTTATAATCTTTTTTGGTGCTGGTAGAAACAGAATCATAGTTTTTGAATGGCTGCTGTCTCCCAGAATATAAGAGCCCTTGTATAATATGATGTCGAAACTTCTTTAAACTCAGCCGTTTTATGTTATTCACGCCAATATGTCTGCGATACAAAATCCAGCTATTGTTCACGCACATATCTAACATTTGAGAAAATATTGGTAAGTACCATCGGTGGCTTTTCATCTCCGTTCTGTACAAAGCCACTAACATATCTGCAAGGTCGACTCCTACCATATGTGCGTTGTAGTGCTTTATTTTATTGGGACAGGGGACAGCAGCTCTCTGTTTTAAATGCTTATTGTAACGTTGTATAACTCCAACAGGAGTTTCAGAAACATAACTGCTTGCCACAGTAACCAATTTGTTGTCATGCCATTTGACAATACAGACTTTGTTTGTATTGCATACTACTCGTGAATAAGATCCGCGGCCTTTTTTTTTTTTTTTTGGAGGCCTTTATCAGGTATAAGCTTTTGTTCTGCACCACGTAGTCTATTTGATCTTTTGGTGCCTAAGGAGAATATACCCATATTATATCGGAGCATATGAATTAGCTCTAGACTGGTGAAAAAAATTGTCAAAGTAGAAGTACACAACTGAACATGCTGGATCAGGAATAGTTTTACATAGTGAGAAGACGACTTTCGCCCCAAAGCCCAAACTCATTTCTTCTGGTGAAAATAGGTGGTATCTGAAAGTGTCTTCACCTCCATATAAGATTCAGTACTATCGCGTTTTTGAAGATTAAAATTCTCGACTAATATTCGACAACAATTTTATTTAACATAGGTCTGTGATATGTGAAAAAAGCAACATACGGCATAATGTCAACATTAATATTTCTGGTGAATGTACAGTCTATAGTGGTATTGCCTAATGTTGTCGGTAATGTTTGTACGTAGTTGAGGCCGAATTCATTCCTCATGAAGTCAACGAGATAGCTGTTCTGTTGTGGATCGCAATTGAAATCGCCGCATAGAACGATTGGAATCTCCAAGTCTGGCTGAGAGTTCGGTATTAATTTTGTTAAGTTTGCTGAATATGGCAGGAGTGATTGATAAAGACATAGCTTAACAGCTTCAGCCGATGCCTTAGGATGTATACATACTGCACCGAGGTTAAACAGCGTATGATCTTCGACTTTAACGTCCACCAGGCATATGTCACCAACATGAACAACTGAATTTCCGCATGACTTGTTAGCATTTACGATGATTTTGCTACAGTTCGTGGAGCTTTGTAGGTTTCTGTAGATTGCAGAACCGCCGGCTGCAGAAACTCCCACCGACAATCCAGATGAGGTAGACGGACAATCTGTACGATGTTCAAGTGCGGTGTTATTACTTGCTCTTAGTTCGAAGCCATTGATTGTCACAGTGTTCGCGCAATTCATCCAAGTCTCGCTAATTACCATATAATCGGAGTTCATCAATATATTATCGCTTTCAATATCTTCTGCATGGGCAACCAAACTTTGTGCATTGAAAGCAGATACGATCAAAATTAATTGCCGTCGTCGATGTAGGTAGTCACCCTGGTCTTCATTGCATTCGGCTAGGACGTCTCGCTTACAGAAGGCTCTTGCTTGCATTGACAATGTGGGAAGGCGATGATTGGCCATCCGATCGTACTCGTCGCGAATATCTTTCACCGTTGGCGCCGTGCTGCCTGGCCCGGGATTTTATTGCCATCTATCGATTTGCTACAGGTACTGCATAAGCGAAATTCCGTCACATTTTCATCGGGGAATTTTGTTTGAAGGAAAGAAATGTTGCGATGTTTCACTTTCTTTAAGTCTCTTTCGAACCAAAGTCGATCACAAACGCTGCAAGATAAACCAAACGGATTGGCTTCAAAAACCGTTTTGAAGCGATTGTCCGCTGAACGCCAATGATTTTCCATTGCTTCACTTCTACTGATGTTGACATCTCTCAGTTCCGTGGCAGATCCAATAGATATATCGATTGTCTGTTCATTCGTTACGTCCATAAGTACAGGTATTCCAGTGGTAGAGGTACTCGCGAGGTCGGCGGCAGAAGAAAAGTTTCTCGCGGAGTTGGCGTTTTTTTCGGCAGCGGCTTTGCGACGTTCCCGAAACCGTCTCGCTCGCTCGGCGCCGGACATTGGGGTACCTGTGCGTGGCCCATAGCCCCCTCTTTGTAACGATAGCCGCGATTTATATTTCTGGCTGGCTCTTGCACGAGCTGAGGCCGACATAGCAAATGTTTATATATTTATTATCACTTTTTGGTTATTTTAAATATAAATACTGTCCAAATTACACAAATTTTTGTATAAATCAATCAGTTTAAATAAACTTGACAAACACACGAAAGAATCACCGCGCTATAAAGTCGGAGTCACGAGTAACACTGAATAAAAACAAGCGAGAGCGCCGGTTTCGCAAAGTTAACGCGGTATCCCTCCCCCGCCGCCCCGCTCGACCCCTACACGAATTCAATGTCAAAACAGCGAGCTGACTATATAAGTGAAATATTCACACCACATTTTTGTTTCTAAGACTAATAGTTTTTTAATTATTAAGGTACGATGATATAGACCTTTTCGTTACGGTCCACTTTTTAAACCTGGTACCCGTATGTTTCGGCGCGATTTTAAAGACGTTTCACGTCAAAAAGTCACATGAAGCATCAACCAGATAATTAAATAATGTCCAAAGTAATTATTTGAGTGCTAAATATATCTATAATTAATAACTTAACACATCCACTCATTCAATACATAAAAACAAGAAAAAATCATAACTTTTCTTACCTTTTTGCGAGGCAACATGTCGGTATTTGAACTAAAGTGAAGTTTGACAGCTCATCAGTCTTACTAACACAAAAACTCACGCCACTAGCCGCCGCAGTAGACGCCCTGGTCGGGAGACGACACCCTAACTTCCAGCCACCGAAGGCGCGGGCCTGCGAGCGGTGAGCAGTGGACAGCTCGCCGCCCGGTAAGGACCAGGCCCAAGTCGACGGCGCGTCGTGTTTCACGCGCGCCTCAAAGAGATGTCAGCACATCGTGACGGGGTCCACGAAGACCGATGCCTCCTGGGTCAGGTTTGCGGCTCATTTGATGATTTCCCACCCCAACAAAAAAAAAAGGGGGGGGGGCACGATAATCACAAACTGCAAGCGGCCTGTGAGACCGCACGTCCATAGTTAAAGGTTAAAAAAAATGATACGATAATGAGACCGGCAATACCAGTTATTACGAAATTGGAAATAACATTACGTTATCTAGCCACGGCCGATACTTTGAAGTCTTTAGGGTACCTGTTCAGAGTTCCGGAATCAACTATTTCGCAGTTTTTACCCGAAGTGCTAACAGCAATTTCTCATACCCTTCGACCGTTTTTTCAGGTGAGTGAAAATAAAATTACTACAAAATTAAACACCAGTTTTATTAGACAATATTATATTTGACGACAATTTGTACGTTTCCTATAAACGCATTAATAATGGCCTGCTGCAAAACATCTCCATCGTCATTTTCATTGTTCAACGATGAGGCACTAGTCGAAGTAAAAGAAAATTGCGAGTCTGCACTTTCGAGAGAATATGGGGCCTGCTAATCTAAAGATGACAGCTTAAAACGAATGATGCAGTTTTGAATTTCCTGTTGTAGCGAGATGGCTTGTCGCTGTGGCAGAAGACGGAGCTCAGATGCAACAAATTTTCCGAACTGATCATACGGCTTCTCATCTGATGACTCCTTGGCAATTTCATCCATTTTTTTAATAGCTTGTGATATTTCTGTAGATGTATCTTCGAATGCTGGTCGTTTTTTAGATCTTTTCTTTGACGTCGAGGGTGGTCCCATTTTTTCAGACGACTTCTTCTTAGGGCATTGTTCTGAGAAGACATATATATGTCTACGATAATGTTATTGTCTTCATCTCGTGCTGTGTCTGGACTACTTTGTGACAGTTCCTAGAAATTACATTGAAATTTAACTTTGAATTGTTCTCAGGTCCCAAAACAAGCTGATGAATGGAAAGAAATCGAAAATAAATTTCTTCAGCAGTGGAATTTTCCTAGATGTTTTGGTGCAATCGACGGTAAACACGTTATGGTCAAGAGGCCTCCGTGTTCCGGTTCAGTTTATTTCAATTATAATTATTTAACAAGCCGTTACAGTATTACATCACATATCGTTTAACTAAACACAATTACACTTCTTACCTGAAAATACAAAGAAACGACATTTAAAGTTCACTAATATCGTCTCCTCAATTGTTTTCTTTATCTAACTCTATAAGTTTTTATACCAATAAAAAACACACAAAATAATCTTATCCACCATTGAATCACACGTCTCCCGAACGCTGCGCCCTCTACCAACTCTCAATGACAGTTAAAAAACGCGCGAAGCGCGGCAAATTTAAATTAATGAAATATTATTTCATTACATCTCCCCCCTTGAGAGCGAAAATGCTAAATAATATAATCTAGGTATACAATCAATACAATGCACCTACAAGTTATCTTCATATTCGTTTTCTTCTACTTCATCTTCTGTTGTGACAGTTTATAATGTAGTTATGTGGAATGAAGTTGATTCTGTTTTTCTATTGCCAGTATCAATCTTATAAATGGAGTTCGATATTTTCTGTATTATCTTAAAAGGGCCTATTTTTAATTCGTCTAGTTTTTTCCTATTTAGTCTATTTCCATTTTCTACATATACACTGTCTCCTATTTCAAACTCTCGCATTGTTCTATTTCTATCAAATGTTTTCTTGTTATACTTATGGGATTTTATTGTATTTTCTAATGCTAATCTTCTATCAGCAATCCACTTTTCTTCCTTTTCCATTGTCTTAATTTCATTTGGTAAAATACTGACATTTGTACCATCCAGTAAATACTTTGGTGCAAATCCTGTAACAGAGTGGTCTGTTTCGTTATATTTCTGTATACATTCTCTTGCTACTGTTGTCCATGTTCTCTTGTTATTTTTTTCATTTATTTTACATCTAATTTTGTTTACTATTGTTTGATTTAATCGTTCATTCAAGCCATTCGAGAATGGTGTATTCACAGCTGTAAAAATTAGTTTATTGTTATTCTCTTGCAAATATTGTTTAAATTCTTTCGAGTTGATACCTGGATATTGATCCATCAAAATTATTCCAATCTCATCTGTCTAGTACTTTCTTTGTTAGTTTTATAAAGTCATTCGCATTCTGTGTTTTTGAGGTGTCAATAAAGGCATATCTTGTGTAGTGGTCTACTAAAAGGTTTTTTTTTTTTTTTTAATTATTATAAACTAGCGCTTGACCACAATCCCGCCTGATGCTAAGCAGTGATGCGATCGTTGATGGTAAAGCGCGCTAGTTTATTAAGAGTCATTCACTTTGAAAAACTGAGCGAATAGGAAGGAAGACGGCAGTTGAGCGAGGTGATGCAATGTTAAACCCAACAACACGACCAACGATGCTGCGCCAAAGGGAGATTGATCTGAAGATCCTCCACGACCAAACCCCCAACACAACAACATTAGGCTCATCGCACCCGGCGCACATCGCAACACAACTGCTCAGACCCGTCCTCCGTACGACTTCACCAGACATCATGCCAGAACACGACAAATCGTGACAAATCTGGTGGGTGGTAACTTCTGCCGACGGCCGATGTTATGGCCTACCACCGAGAGAGAGAGGTGTAAGTATTTTTTTGTTGATCTAGATCCTCCAAAGCCGCCTATAGTATCCATTGACATTATCTCAAATGGTTTTGTTGCTGGTCCCAGTTGTGACATTAAACCAAATTTTCCTTGACATCTTGATTTTTTTTTTTTTTTTGCATATTTCACAGGTTTTACAAATATTTATTATATTTTTCGTTAGATTTTTGCTGTATATATCGGACTTATTTTTTTCTATAATTGTCTGATTCCAATATGGCATATATCTTCATGCATCTTTCTAATATATTTTTTACTAAATTCTTCTGTGAGTATAATCTTTTCAGATTTCTTTATTTTTTTATAATAGATTTTATTTTTGTGTAATACATTTTGTTTCTTTTCTTTTATTGTTTTATTTTTCTCTTGGTCTTCAACTATATCTTTTACTTGTATTAAATTCATTATTTTTAATAGTTCCTCCTTGTTATCTTCGGATTCTAATACGGGGTTTCGGCTCAAACAATCTGCTTCTACATTTTCTTTACCAGGTATATATTTTACTGTAAAATCATATTGAGATAGGTAATATGTGAGGTCACCCAATTCTTCGTCTGTCCTGCATTTGATGTTCATGTTCTCTAGAGGTTTGTGGGCTGAGTTAACGGTGAATTGTTTTCCAATTAGCCAGTGTTGCCAGTATTTAACTGCTTCTTTTATAGCAAAACATTCCAAATATGGCTTTTTTTTTTCATTTTTGAGATTCATTTTTTTTTTTTTTTTGAAAAATATGCCACTGGTTTGTCTTTACCATCTAGTTGTGTCTGTTTTAATATTGCCTCGATACCCTCTAAAGATGCATCTGTAAAGATTTTTATTGACAAGTCTTTGTCAAATATTTCCAACACAGGTTGAGAACATAAATATTTTTTTATTTGATTTAATGATTCTTCACACTTCTCTGACCACACAAACTTTTCATTTTTTCTTAATAACTTATGTAATGGGTCTAAAATCATTGCACTTCTTGGTATGTATTCATGGTAGAAGTTAATTTTTCCTAGAAATTTTCTGATATTCTTTTGTCTTAGGAGTTGAAAAATGTCGTTATAGAGATCAAATTGTCTTTTAGTGGTCTTACTGAATTGTTCTGAATTACATGACCGAGGTACTTTACTGAGTCTGAAGCAAAGGTACATTTCGTAAACTTCAATCTAACCTAACCTTCTTTTATTATTGCCTCTAATACATTTCTTATGATGTTCTTCAAAGGTGGTCGAGTTAGAATATCATCGATATAGTTTACAGAGTATCCTGTGACATCGTGTTTTCTTAGAATATTGCTTAAAATTCTCTGAAAAATTGCTGGTGACGTTTTCAAGCCAAAAGGAAGACAGGTCCACTGAAAGTGGCCATCTTGTGCGACAAATCCTGTAATATATCTATCTTCTACCCGTAATGGTATTGCCCAAAATGCTGAGTTTATATCTAATGTGGTGAAATATTTACAATTTCTAGTTTTAATAATCAAATCATCTTATCAATGGGAGCTTCTAATACATATACATCCATTTCTTCTTCTGTTTTTTCACACCATTAACCGTTTTCATATACGCTATATTCAAATTGTCCTTTTTTCCTTTTACTTTAATCAGTCTTGAATTTATTAAAGAGATCTGTGAGCCTGAATCATAGATACCGCTCACTTCTAGTTTATTTTCTAATAAAAGCTTGATTTTGATTAATGGTGTACTTATTCGTTTTTTATTTTTTCAGTATTTATATCTACTTCAATAATGGAGTTATTGTTTACATTACTGGATTTAAAAATTTTTTCAGGTTCATTTTTATATTTCTTGAACCAACATGACTCCTCCGGATGATATCTAATTCCTTTCTCCAAAGATTCACAAGTCTTGCATGGCTTCATCTCATTAGTTTTATTTTTAAGGAATGTACCACCCCCAATAGGGTATTTTAGTCTAGATAAGAAAAAAATTAAAAGTGTATTACAATGATTGTTTAGAGTTAATCAATCGGAAAATGTTAGTTTCACTTCATATGGTACATAATTTTATTTTTTATTGCAGTTTAAAGTTTTTAGGTTTTTTTATCTGTTTTTAAACACTACGAAATGTTGCCGCCATGATAATGACGTCTATAAGGTAGTAAACAAAAGTGTCAGCTGTCAATGTCAACTTGGTACTACAAACGTATATACTGACTTAATTTCATTTTACATTCTTAAAGAATAACTATAATAATTCAACATCATGGAAGTGGGTTACGTTAAAGGTGACACCACAAATTTACCAAGAATAGACTCTCTGATGGTCGGTAAATTTTTTGCTGTAAATCCCGACTTCTGTTCCGCTGAGTTACGGAATGTGAAAACATCCATGTAAGTTATATGAACCTTTTATATATCTTTGTTAGATTAAAAAATCTATTTTATTGTGATAAAAGGTTTAAATTTCGTACATTGTTTTCAGATCCGGAAGGGAGACTTATGGCGATGACGCTATAGGTTACGTACAGCTGAAGAGGGAACAAAATGTTTGCACTGTAAAATGTACAGTTTGCCCTGAACACAAAGTACGAAGTAAGCCGTATGCAGCTACACTCGTAGTGGATGAACAGGAAGAAGTGGTGATAAGTGTTAAATGTCATGATTGTCCTGCATCAGCAGGTGGTTGTAAACATAGAGTTGCGTTTTTGATGTGGTTGCACCGCCGAAGTGAAGACCCTTCCTGCACATCAGTAGAATGTTATTGGAAAAAGTCCAATCTTGCGAAAGTTGGAACATCAATTAAAATATTAAGTGCAAGAGAAATGGCAAAACGGAAACCAAAAGTATTTGCACCAGACAGCGGGTTGATGAATGAGTTTGTTAAAGAAGATAAGAAAAATAGATAATTGTCAGTTCATTAAGCATGAACCTGACTATTGTGATACAGATACGAATCTATCATTACATAAAATGATGATGACATACAACGATGAGAATTGTGATAGATTTCTGTCAAAAATCTTAAAAGAATGCAGTAATACAAATATAAAACATGCAGAAAGAGCTACTAGAGGTCAGAATACCAGTAACTTGTGGCATGAACTCAGATATGGAAGGATAACAGCTTCTAGGTGTTATGAAGTTAGTCGTTGTAAAACAACTGATGGAACCTTGGTTGCTGTAATTCTGACAAACTGATTCTGTGCAAAGACTCCAGAAACATCGGCTATAATTAGAGGAAGAAAATTAGAAGATCATGTGAGAAAAGTTGTTGAGAATAAATTGGGAATAAAAATTCAAATGTGTGGTTTGTACATATCAGAGACATTCCCTATGATAGCTGCATCACCAGATGGAAGATATCAAAATACAACATTCGAAATCAAGTGCCCTGTTAGTGCCAAAACGTCAGAAAATTATATTGACAAGGAAGGCAGAATAAAAGAAAAGTATTTTGCCCAGGTGCAAATACAAATGTATTGTGCTCACACCACTGAAAGTTATTTTTGTGTCGCCAATAGTGACTTTACAAAAAACAATGAAGTTACACTTCTTAAAGTTGAATTTGACCAACAGTATGTTATGAGTCTTTTAGACAGTGTTGTTGCTTTTTGGAAAAATAATATTTTTTCAGTTTTGTCCAAAAGTGTAACAACAAATTCTATATAAAATAAAATGATTATAAATTTAAATATCTTTTTCATTCATAACCTTTCAAATGTATAGAATTGAAACACAATAGATTTTCTGTTTTTATTTTGAGATAGGCAGACTTTCAATCTCCACTCTCAGAGTAATTTATTCCATGTGCCAAATTAAAAACAGTATTTTTTAGAAGTGCTAGAATATCATAAAATTTCAGTAGTTTTCAGAAAAAGCTCTAAAAGGTCCAATTGCATTGAATTGCATACCTAGTTGCATCATAAGCACAATTTTTTTTTATCAGGCTAGCATGCAATAAAATATTATCATTATCAGAGCATTTTCCTGTTATCATCATTTATTTATTGTCCGCCAACAACCTGACCTCATTCCTTCTTGGGTAAAATTACATAATACATACAAAGTAAATTAAATAATACAATATTATATTTTTGCAACTATTTATTTAATTAAAGAATTTTGTAGATTAATTAATGCACATGCTGTTTTAATACATAAATCCAAAATGCCAATTAAATTAGTATTTACAACTGTATGCATTTTTAAAATGCTAAATTCACGCAGTCTTCTAATTACTCTTTCAATATGGATTCTAAGACTGGCAATTTGCTTGGTCTGCTTTACTTCTTTTTTAGATAATTTCATCCCGGTATGAACACTTGGTGGCCTTAGTAGGAAAAATCCTTTTTGAGACAAGAATGATTCAACATTTTTAAAACCTCTATCAGCTAAAATATATGAACCTGGATTCAAGCTTTCCAAAAACAAACTTTCTTCTAACAGGCTTACATCACTAATTCTTCCTGCATAGCCATTTGACACAAAGTTTACGAGTCCATCAGGAGTACATGAGACAAGGTATTTAATGGTATTTGTTTTCTTATATTCTGACCAGGTCAATGCTTGATGCATAGCCTTTGAAGGTTTTTGGATTTCTATTTCCAAGCAATCAATGATACATGTCACCTGGTTATATCTGTGTCGAAAAGCTATAGGTAAATTTTTTTTTATTGATGTACTTGAAAATTGTTTGACAAATGGTGAAAGGACTTTAACAATACCTGGCATGTTGTTATTAAATATATTACTCGCTTGAGTCACAGATAAATCAAAATCATCTGATAATTGTGAGAAAGTCCTATATAACTTAATTTTCATTAAACATAATAAAATTTAACCAAGTGTTTTTTCTCATATTTATATCCACTGGTACCTGAATCCACAATTTGTCTGGTGTTTTTACACTAGTGTTCTGACATTCAGAAACAACACACCAACGATACGGAGCATAATTACTCATTATTATTTTTTTTAATAAAACAAAAGTGTATTACTGACAGCTGTAGTTTGTTTACTGCCGTAAAGACGTCATGACCAGAGAACAATCATGGCGTACGCTGTGTGCCGCGTTTTCGCGAAATACGCGCGAAATTTGAAATTATGATAAAATAATTAATTTTTAATCGTACATAACGTGAGAAAAAAAAATATTTTTAATTTTTTAGAGGTATATTAGGACTAAAGAATTTATTTAAGATATATTTCAAAAATGCATGTAATACCCTATTGTGGTTGAATTTTTTTTTTGTACATCATACCTTCATATTTTCTTATCTCATTGAACAATTCAGTAATGTCATTGAGTTCATCCCGGTTTAACTTATTTAAGTTAAACCCAGGCAAACCCATTGCAATAAGATCTATCATTGTTTTGGAGTCTATCGATTTGTTTATGTCTAGTATAAGCCTTTCTTTTTTTATAGCATAATCAATTAGTAGTCCGTCTTTATACTTTATACCTGAATGCAAGTGCATATGTGACTACGTCCCATCCTCGGTTTTTAAAAGTTTCTAAAAATTTGTCTTTCCATTCAGCCTTTATTGTGAGTTTTATGGCCATTGAGCTATACCAATCGAAACAAGATATTTCTAAAAATAACCTATATATCTATTTTTGATTCATCTTTTTTATATTGAAGCGCTCACATTCTTTTTCAAAATTCTCAATCCATTGCATTGCATTAGGGTTCTTGCTTGTAAATTTTTCAATAATGAACTTCTCTGAAATATGTTTTAGGTTATGTTGATTTTCTTTCTTTGTAGTAGTTTCTATTAATTTTTCCAAGATATGTTGCAACTTGTCATCTTTGTCTATTGGTTTTTTAGTGCTCATTTCTTCTAAATATTCTAAAAAGTGCATGTTACCTGCCTCTTCTATGTATGTTTTCTTAAGATCTTCATCCAATTTTATCCATATTTTTCTACTTTGATGCCTTTTCTTTATGCTATTTTTTATTTTTGAGAAAGTGTTCATTTTGACAATAAATGTATGATGAATCACCGGCTTCAGCTCATCAGGTAAAACATAACATTTTCCTTCTTCTTCGTTTTATAAGATATGTTATTGAGGATTTTCGAAATAAACCAAAATTTGTTTCCCTGAAAATACAAAGTTCTGTTTTATTTAACAAGCCGTTACAGTATTACAACACATATCGTTTAACTAAACACAATTACACTTCTTACCTGAAAATACAAAGAAACGACATTTAAAGTTCACTAATATTGTCTCCTCAATTATTTTCTTTATCTAACTCTATAAGTTTTTATACCAATAAAAAACACACAAAATAATCTTATCCGCCATTGAATCACACGTGTCCCGAACGCTGCGCCCTCTACCAACTTTCAATGACAGTTAAACAACGCACGAAATTTAAATTAATGGAGTATTATTTCATTATTTGCGGTCAAGCGATAGTTTATAATTATTAAAAAAAAACCACATAATCACTCAAGCGTTGCAAGTACATTGTGTTTTTAATAAACTTGAATAATAGCGAGTCGGTGTATGTCCGCATCTCAGTCATCCTTGTGACTCAATGTTGTAATAAATTGTATCGCCTCAGACCATCTGATTGATGTCTGTTACATTGCGTCGGGGATAGTGCAAATCCGCGTAACTAGCATTGGACAATCCCGCGTATCTGACAAAGGTAGCCAATTACTGTTTTCGCGGCCAAATCTCGCAAAATCTTAATTGGCTGCCACCGCCTTGACACGAGTTCATTTCGACTAATCGGAAGCCAGAAATCGCCCAGTAACAACACTGCGTATCTATCGCGAGCAAGTGTCAACACCGCGTAAATGAACGAAAATTAGTAAAAAGGTGTATTATTTGAAATTAACTGACCAAAAATATAAAGAATGTTTAAAGACATTCTTAAGGACATTAGACATTCAGAAGTGTACAGTAAGGTACTGGCTAGGAGAGTCACTGAGAAACGAAACAACAATAAACAAGAGGGAAAATACCTAATGCGTTGCCTATGTTAAAAGAATTTGCGCAATTTTTTTAAGGGATATGCCCAAAATGCTTTTTAACTGTAGAAAAGAAAGTACGAAATTATATTTAGAACCAATAATACTGTCTAAACGTGAACTATACAGTATCTGTGTTGAAATGACAACAAAAAAGGCACATAGGGTTGTTTCCAGAAAACTATTTCAAGATATTCAACAAAAAAAAAAGATGCATATAATCTATGTTATTTGCATATAGTATGTAATAATATATAGTGAAGAAATATATCAACAACACTTGTCACAAAAAGATTTAGCTATACAAGAAAATATGTAAAAAAAACAAAGTAGCAGTGGCTAAGAGTCCATACAAGCCGATTCCCACCGGGTTACCTTTCAAAAATCAGTTCCATATTCATACAAAAGTATTTACATTCTATTTCATTAACAAGGTATTATTAATCAAATGCCGGCGCGATTTACAATAGCAATCGTAATTTTTAGCAATACCCTAAGTATCACATTTCATTTTATAGTCGTAAATTAATCAGCGCTTCAATTTTTCGTACATTACATTGAAGGCAACTCGACGAATTACAGCTTACCTCGGTCAACGTTTTACTATGAGGCGAAAAGAGTCAGAGCGTGTCAGACCATCTCTTTCTAATGCTCGCTAACCGTCGGTAAAACCTGATAAATATAGGCTAATGCCAAACGGCTTGTAGTTCTCTCCTCTCCTCTATTAGTAAGAGACAAAGAAACCACGCTACTACGAGAAAGGAAACACGACAAAATTAAAAAGAATTAGCGTTATAATGAAATCCTTCGCAAGTCATATTCTTTTTATTTTTGCATATTTTCGTGTTCCATTTCGTTAGTTGAAAATAAATTATTGTTAGTATGTGTTCCTCTATACCACTGGTGCGTGAGTTTTTCGTTTGTTATATTTTTGAGATTGTCCGATTTGGCTATCATGTCAATTGAAAAAAATTTGCTTAATAAAATGAAAAGTAATCCGAATTTTTATAACATTTTAGCTCATTTTGTTAAAAAAAAAAACAGACGCATTGCATTAGAATATAAATAACGTTGTGATTGTGTATAATTTGCTTTATTTTTGCTTAATATTTTTGTTGGTTTTGGATCGGTGTTTGTGTGGTTCGGTTTTTAACACTTTATTATTTTTGTAATTTTTTATTTTATTTTTTCTTGACTCTTATTCCCTAACAATAGGTACTTAACTTAGTACTTACTAACAAGCAGGCATGTGTGGTATGGAGATGCACGTCGAAAAATGCTTTTCTCAAAGCCGCTTTTATCATACTTGAAAGACACTGTTATCAAATCATCAGTCCTTTTTTGTATGGTGAAGGTGGGGCTTTTGATATTATTCTTATTTGAAGACCTCCTCCAAGATATCCTGCAGTAGTTACCTACTGTTTGTAGTGTTTAAGTGTTTATTTTTTTGGACCGGCTTCCCTTTGTCAAAATTTCACCCTTCGCCACTGCAAAGTAGTATTCTATTTTTCGCTCTTTCTTTGTCTAAAGTCTTTTCATGTGGAAACAATTTCACAGCTTATAAGTCAGCAGTCATAAGTCACTGTTACTATTAGTTAGTACTTACAAGCTGTGAAATGTTGTCCATTTTTTATTATTTAAAGCTAGTGTACTGTATTGCAAAACAAAGCTTATGGTTCATAATTTACAATCTGGGCACTAATAATGATAGACAAAATAAAATGGACAAACACAAAACGGAAATGTTGTGACTTCTACCGCTCTCCTGCTACTGGAGATGCAAAAAACATTATAATTACACAAAAAAACTAGAAAAGGGTCACACACAGATAGAGTTGGATTCCGTTTACTCTATAATTGAAAGAAATTTTAAAAATCGTGAAATATTTATGCATGTGGACTACTAAAAAGGCTTTGATTCGATCGAGACCTGGGCTGTACTGCAGTCTCTTTAGCGACACCAAGTAGACTATCGGTACATTGGGCATCAACATCAATCGCGAGTACATTACACAGTTTCGGTTTGCTGATGATATCATAGTCATGGCTGAGACCGCGGAAGACCTGAGTACAATGCTCGAAGACCTCAGTAGAGCCTCCGATCAAGTCAATCTTAAAATGAACATGGACAAGACGAAAGACATGTCTAATGCCCATGTTGTACCGACTCCTATAAAGATTGGAGAATCTGTTCTCGAAGTTGTTGACAGTTACGTATACCTGGGACAAACTATCCAGTTAGGAAGGTCAAACTTCGAGAAAGAGGTCAATCGTGGAATCCAACTCGGCTGGGCTGATTTCGGGAAGCTACGTAGAATCTTCTCGTCCGAAATACCGCAGTGTCTCAAGACAAAAGTCTTCGACCAGTGTGTGTTGCCAGTGATGACTTATGGAATTGCGACGTGGACGCTAACAATGGGCTTTATAAGAAGGCTCTAGGTCACTCAAAGGGCAATGGAAAGGGCTATGCTTGGGGTTTCACCACATAATCGAATCAGGAATGAGGAGATCCGCAGAAGAACGAGAGTAACTGACATAGCCCGAAGAATTTTAACACTAAAGTAGCAATGGGCCGGGCACATTGCCCGTAGGACCGATGCCCGATGGGGCTGACGGGTTCTCGAGTGGCAATCACGCAGCGTGGGTAAGCCCCCGACAAGGTGGACCGACAACCTGGTGAAGGTCGCGGGAAACCGCTGGCTGCGGAAGGCGCAGCACCGGTCGTCGTGGAGATCCTTGGGGGAGGCCTATCTCTAGCAGTGGACGTCTTTCGGCTGAAATGATGATGATGATGGATTTCAAAACCGCGTATATTCCTCTTAAGTTCTAATGTTATAATTTTATGGTTAAATCAAATCCGCGTATTTGTCGTAGGATCTTAATTATTTACATAATTGATGTTATTTTTCTATCAAGATAAAGAACATATTAATAATTACTTTCTATGTAAAAATAAGCTTAAAATTCATTGAATTAAAAAAGTTATTAAGTTTTAACCTTCCCCTGTAAAATTTGATCTATTGCAGATACGCGGCCTTTACATATGGTAGATTCGCGGATTTGCACTATCCCCGACGATTGTAAGATCCGCATTAACAAAAGACATAAGACAACAAGCTTTTTTTTCACCTGGTTATCTTTTAAAAGGCCTTTGCCATAACGAATTAAATGTACAAGTATGTAAATAATAAATCGTGTCATCTTAGTATCGTATCTTCTGAAACAGGTCCACTGCTAGACGGAAGCCTCACCCATGCATGGTCACTACGACCGGTTGTGTACTCCTTGCAGCCAGCTACGATTTTTGTCTCTGCACCCGCCTAAAACAATGACGTAGTCGTTTTTTTGTCATGTTGCTGATTTTGGTTTTATGGCCTTCTAGAATGTCACTCAAGGCTGCACCTGGTTTTGGATAGGAGACCACAGCATACTCAGGCCCTAGAAGATTCTGCAGTACGTCTCGCAAACCGCGTCCCTGACCATCTCCCACAATAACTACTCTGTGGCAGCTGCTCCGATGTTCAACCGGATCACCTTCCAATGATCGATGCTGAATCAGCTTACCATTTACTTCCTGACTACAATGCGACGGGGTGTCCGTTTTGTTGTAGATTATGCCTAATCTCAGCTGTGTAAACCAGGCCTTAGAGCCTACTGGCACGTTTTATTATTTTCATTGTGTTCTATTCTATTTTTATTTTATTTGAAAGCCTTGTTTATCTTAGCGCTTACTTCAATATAAACTTTTCACCGAACAACATCTTTCCTTTAAAATATTTTTTTTACCACGGTGCCACGAACCCCGTCGACCTTTATATCTACAAAACGTTATCAGCACGAAATTGTGGAGTATAAAATCCGTGTGTGAAATATATACAAAAGTGTATTTTTTTGGAAAATATTGTTTTTTTTGTATTTTTTGGTGTGCGTAAACATGTCACATGATACTGGTGATAGTAATGTTGTGGCGAAGTCAAGCTCTTCGTCATTACCAACCTTTGGCTTAAGAAACAAGGAGGGTTATCCGACGTGGAAGTTTAAAATGAGAAACTACCTACTCCACGAGGATCTCTGGTTTGCCGTTACTGGATACCCAGAAGGTGACACAACTCCTCAGGCTATAAGGGTAAAGTACGATACAAAAGCTCTTGCTAAGATTTGCCTAACTGTAGATGGTGCAGCTATAACTCACGTTAGAAGTGCAAAGACTGCATCGGAAGCGTGGAAATCATTACAGAAAGCTTTTGAGGATAACGGTATAGGACGAAGAATAGCTCTTGAACGTAAGTTGTACCGCTTAAGTCTCGCAGATTATGCAGACATTGAACAGTACATAAATGCAGTTACTTCAACTGCACAGGATCTTGCAGATATTGGGAAGGTGATAGAAGATACGTCGATTGCCGCTATACTTTTAGGTGGACTCACTCCAAAATATGAGCCCCTCATTATGGCGCTTGAAAATTGCAATGTTGATGTAACTACTGACCTGGTAAAAACGAGACTCCTTAATGAAATGTCTAAAAGCGACACATTAACGACGGATTCGGTATTTCAAGCAAAAGTGAAACCTAAATCCAAAAAGAAGAAGGAAGTAGTATGTTATGACTGTAATGTACCCGGACATAAAAGACCAGACTGTCCATTGAAAAAGAAGAAGGAAAAGGGTAATGTTACGAGTACAAATGACTCCTCATTTACTGCTTTGAATACTTCTGGATCTGAAAACAAGGATGTTTGGTATGTAGACTCAGGTGCAACTAAACATATGTCTTCAAGGCGTGATTGGTTTCAACATATAAAGTTGACTGATAGAGGAACCGTAACTGTCGCAAATGGTGAAAAGATCAAATGTTTAGGATTAGGAGATATTTCGATCTCGACACCTAAAAATAAAATAAATACAATTTCTGATGTTGCTTATGTACCAGACTTAAACGCTAATTTGCTATCTGTACAAAAAGCTGTAGATAAGGGTTTTATATGTGTTTTTAATAAAAATGGATGTAACTTTTATAAAAATGATACCTTTTGTGTTACAGGTGATTCGCTTCTTCATGCTTCGCCCTGTGGTGGATTGTATGTACTTAATAGCTCTACAAATGTTTCCAACACTGTGGCTGATAATTATTTAACAAAAGATGAGCACTCTGACTGTCAGGATAGGTATCAAATCTGGCATAAGAGACTTGGACACCTTTGTCGAATAGGCATGAATCGGTTGAAGAATCACCAGGTAGGGGTAGAATTTTCCGTAGTAGATAAATCAAGTTGCATCGCTTGTGTAGAAGGCAAACAAGCAAGAAAACCTTTTAAAAGGATAGCTTTTAATAGAGCAACTTCACCTTTAGAGTTGATCCACTGTGATCTGTGTGGACCTATGTCTACAACCTCTTTTCAAGGTAATAAATATATGTTAACTTTAGTTGATGATTATACCCGAAAAGTTTTTGCGTATTTCTTAAGTTCAAAGACCGAAGTAAAAGATAAATTTTGTCATTTTCAAACTTTAGTTGAAAATCAATTAAGTTTTAAAATAAAAAGGATTAGGACTGATGGCGGCACAGAGTTTGTTAATAAAGTTTTTGCTGATTATCTTTCATCAAAAGGTATCGCGCATCAAACAACGACGCCTTACAGCCCTCAACAAAACGGAGTTGCAGAGCGAACCCACCGATCTATAACCGAGAAGGCGAGATCGCTGCTGGCTGAAAGCTCACTACCTAAGGCTTACTGGGAAGACGCATTTCGCGTAGCTGTATACCTAAAAAATAGGTCCCCTCATCGAGCCTTAAGTGGGGATATACCCTATGATAAATGGTGTGGCAGAAGATGTGATCTTAGTCATCTAAGAATTTTTGGATGCAGAGCCCTTGTCCATATACCTTCATGTAATAGAAAAAAGTTGGACATGAAAGCTGAAGAAGCTATTTTTGTGGGTTATTCTGAAGATCCAAATAGTTATATTTTTAGAGAACCTTCTAACCCACGGCGAATCCTAAAATCTAGGGATGTAACCTTTTTTGAAAACTGCTTTACATTTTTGAAACGAAAGCAGAATGAACCTGAGGTACAGTCGGACTCAGTTTTACTTTTTGAAGAAAATGCTGAAAGAGATGAAAATGAAATTGAATTTCACGATTGTGTTGAGAGTATCGACCCTATAGCTGAAACGTCTTCACCAATAAACACACAGCGTTTTGATGAAGAACCAGCTAGTTTGGAAGAGCAGCCATTTATCCAGGAGCGTCGGTACCCCTCACGAAACAGGAAACCACCAGATTTTCTTACTTATAATGTATTGTCTGATGATTTGGATGAGCCGACGACATACTATGAAGCAGTTCATGCTGACGATGCCGAAAAATGGCAAAATGCTATGCAAGATGAGCACAATTCTCTTATGAAGCTCAAGACCTGGGATCTTGTTGACAGACCAAACAAGAAAGTAATACCATGCAAGTGGGTTTATAAACTGAAAAAGGACGCTAGTGGAAATATACTGAAATACAAGGCTAGACTGGTCGCAAAAGGTTTTAAGCAAGTTAAAGGAGTGGATTACGACGAAACGTTTGCGCCAGTAATTCATCATTCTTCCCTACGTGCCTTATTTGCGTTGGCTGCAGAAATTGGTTTAAAAATAAAACATTTGGACGTAGATACCGCGTTCCTAAATGGAAACTTGGAAGAGGAAGTTTATATGGAACAACCTTTTGGTTTCATAGAAAAGGGTGGCGAAAGTAAGGTTTGCCTATTAAAGAAATCCCTTTACGGCCTAAAACAGGCACCGCGTGCCTGGAATAAAAAGTTAAATGAAACACTTTTAAAAATAGGTTTTGTTCCAACTCCTTCTGAATCTTGCGTATACACTAAACTTTTTGATAAGGAACTCGTTATTCTTAGTGTCTTTGTCGATGACTTTTTAGTATTTTTTGACTCTGAAATGACATTTGACATTGTCAAAAAGGATTTGTCGAGTAATTTTTCACTAAAAGATTTGGGTTTTTTGAAAAAGTATTTAGGCCTGAATTTTAATATACAGGAAAATGTTATAGAAATTAATCAATCGTCATACATAAGTTCACTACTACAAAAACTTAATATGATAAGAGTGTAAGACGGTAAATACTCCACTTGTAAAGAAATCGATGGAAAAGCGTTGTGATGATCAGGTTAGTGAGAATTTTCCATACCAAACTCTTATTGGTTCTCTTATGTATTTGTCTGTAAACACACGACCTGATATCGCGTATACGACGAGCTATCTCAGTCAATTTAATACGTGTTATACTAAAGAGCATTGGAATGCTGCAAAAAGAGTTTTACAATACTTGAAAGGCACTCTCAACTACTCATTGGTTTATAGAAAAAATGGAGAACTCTTAAAAGGATTCTGTGATGCTGATTGGGCAAACTGTACGATCGACAGAAGGTCATACACAGGTTATGTTTTTGTACAAGGTGGAGCACCTGTGTCATGGGAGTCGAAAAAACAACCCACGGTAGCGCTCTCCTCTGCAGAGGCCGAATATATGGCGCTTGCGTCCGCTACTAAAGAAGCTTGTTATTTACGCCGTTTTATCCATGAAATAACAGGTAAACTTACGCCAGTTAAGCTGTATTCAGATAGTCAGAGTGCCATAAATCTCGTTCACAATCCTGTACACCACAACAGGACGAAGCACATAGATACGAAACATCATTTTATTCGAGAAAAGGTCTCTTCTAATGTTGTTAAGTTAGAATATCTTCAGAGTTGTGATATGCCTGCAGATGTTCTCACTAAAACACTGGGGCCTATAGCACACAAGAGATGTGTAGCTGGTTTAGGTTTAATTTAATTTTTCTGTGCAGATTTTTTTTTTGTTTCACAGCTTCGATTATGTGGGGCTGTTGTAGATTATGCCTAATCTCAGCTGTGTAAACCAGGCCTTAGAGCCTACTGGCACGTTTTATTATTTTCATTGTGTTCTATTCTATTTTTATTTTATTTGAAAGCCTTGTTTATCTTAGCGCTTACTTCAATATAAACTTTTCACCGAACAACATCTTTCCTTTAAAATATTTTTTTTACCACGGTGCCACGAACCCCGTCGACCTTTATATCTACAAAACGTTTTGATCTGAGCATCGCTCTCCCATTGATGTTTTATTACATGTTTGCTGGATTGGTCCGATGAGCTTTTTTGCAGAATACCTCCGGTTAGACGTAGAGGGGAATGACGAGAAGTGTTTGCTCTCATATCCAAAGTCCTCTTGAGATTGGTGTCAAGTTGTGAGTTCTGGAGGAGAGTTGGTGACTACTGCCACTTTCTTGAGTTTCTTCTTGTAAGGCCATTACATTCTTTATTGTTTATTGCTTCTACACTGTGCTGCAAAGTGATTATACTTTGAGCAGTTAATACACATCTTTCCATTTGCTGGACACGCTCTTATAGCATGTTCTCTTCCACACCTATTGCATCTTTGAAATTTATCCTTCTTGACTGATAAAATTGACTGCTCCTGACTTTCCATTTTATTCATTTGCGCTTTTCCTTTTTCTACCTGTCTTGCTGTATTTATTGCTTTTTCTAAACTTAAATCAGTTTCCCTCAGTAGATTTCCTTTAACTTGCCTTTCTCCAACTCCTAGCATGAGTACCATTGTGATCATTCTTTCTTGTAAATTCTCAAATTCACAACATTTAGCACTACCTTTGAGCCTGGTTATAAAGTGATCCACCGTTTCCCCTTCATGCTGTTTTATTTTGAGGAAATCATATGTGTTTTTCATTAAGTTTTTCTTTGGTTCTACATAACTTTTAAAGTCAGTAATAACCAAGGCTAATGTTTCATTTTCTTCTTTTTTTTGAAAGTGTTATAAACTTCCAGAGCCTCTTCTCCGGCTGCATTCAAAAACATTGCCACTTTTCTCGTCTCGCTACATTTATCTAACTCAGCTGCACACAGAAATATTTTAAACGCTTGCACGAATTTGTCGAAGTTTTGTCCAGGGCCCGACAATTCAAGGCCTTTCTGAGGTTTTAGTTTCAATCCTTGCATTTTTATTCTTTATAATTCCGCAACAGTAGGTAAATGGCTTGTTTTGCAATGGACACACAAGTCCCTTTCTATAAAGGGTTTTACACCTGACACCATGTAGTGTTTTAATAACATTGAAACCTTAATTATACTAAAGTTATTTATTTAATCAGAGTTTACAATTTATAATTAATATAAAACCGTGTTGTACAATGGCCGACATCTTGAACAGTGTTGGCGTCGGTGTTTTGTGTTGCCATCTTAAAAACTAGGGATACCATATTCTTAAAACGTAGGTTGAAGGAACAACAGTGTTTTTGTTACATATTGTATATGTTAAAGTAGATAAAAGATATAGTTATCTAATTAAATAATGAGTTCTAATGGATGAAACGCGTAAATGCTTTTATCTGAAAATCAACTTACTGTGAAAAATATAGTTTTGATAAAGGGCGAAGAATTGAAATATGAAGACACCACACTATTCTTGGGTATAACTCTGGATGCTAAGCTTCAATGGGGTCCACATATAGAAAAAATATCAAAAAAAGTAAGTTCTGCTGCATACGCAGTTAGAACAATTCGTAATTTGACTGATATTGAGACGGCTCGTAGTGTACTTTGACTATTTCCATAGCGTGATGTCGTACGGCATTCTCTTGTGGGGAAATGCCGCTGATATTCAAACAATATTTGTTTTGCAGAAACGAGCTGGTCGTGCAATTTATAATTTAAGTCCGAGACAGTCTCTCAGAAAAAATTAAAGAAATTAATGTACCGTGCCGTCTGAATTTATTTATAGAAATCTTCTGAATGCTCATAAAAATATAAAATTGTGTAAAAATACAGTGATATCCATAATATAAATACTAGGAACAGGCACATTTATTGTACAACAAGGCTCAAGAAAATAGGTGGCTGGTGAGTTCCAGAGGTGGTTCAAGATCTGAGCCTGAATACATTCAAATTCTACATTAAACGTAAGTCGTGTCAGAAAGCATTTTATAGTGTTAAGGATTATATTGAGGACAAAAAGGCTTGGGCTCGAGCTGCGTCCGATTTCTATAAAATAATAATAATAAAGTGGCAACACCAACGTCACTGTCAACTGTGAACGCTGTGACGACATCGGCCGCGGCAGTTGCGTCGAGCTCGAGCGACGAGTATTTCTCTCCGCCGACGTCGCCAACACCTGTACGCCGGCAGGGGAGAGGACGGCCACCGGCTAGCTTGGACCTTAGGGGCCATCCGGCCCCGAGCCGGGTCCTCGCTGCCGGTGGTTGTGTGCAGCGCATGAGATGGACTCAGACAATGAATAAGAACGTCATGCGGCGCATATTACGGGGCTACAGAGGGGGGAACTAACCTCACTACGTACCGTGAAAGGTTGCTGTCTCTGTTTCAGGCACTGGAACCAACTGTCAACGTCTCGGCCCAACGACTGTCGGATCAGGTTGGATGACCCATCCAACGCAACCACAGGTTGGACGATATCGCACTTGATAGGCTGCGCTCAGAGGTACTGAGCAACCAAATCGTAACGACTCTGACACAGACCGCGGCACAAGCGTCAATTATTGATGCTGTTCCGCCGCGGTCCAATAGAAGAAGAGGATGATATTGTTGAAACAGTAAATAGCCAGTATAACGAACGACTGAGGAGCACACTGGAGGATGCGTTCCGCGAATATAGATACACTCCAACAGACCTTAGACCACGATTACCACGGCTACCCATGCACAAAAAGAATAGGGCGCTGGTGTGTGCTTTGGACTCGCAGCTCAAGAATGTCTTCGAGAGTAGCGAGGATCTCATTGATACACACTCGATCCTGTTTTGCGCGGCTGTAGCGGCATGTCGATTAGCAAATATTTGTTGTAGATTATGCCTAATCTCAGCTGTGTAAACCAGGCCTTAGAGCCTACTGGCACGTTTTATTATTTTCATTGTGTTCTATTCTATTTTTATTTTATTTTTGAAAGCCTTGTTTACCTTAGCGCTTACTTCAATATAAACTTTTCACCGAACAACACCTTTCCTTTAAAATATTTTTTTTTACCACGGTGCCACGAACCCCGTCGACCTTTATATCTACAAAACGTTATCAGCACGAGATTGTGGAGTATAAAATCCGTGTGTGAAATATATACAAAAGTGTATTTTTTGGAAAATATTGTTTTGTATTTTGGTGTGCGTAAACATGTCACATGATACTGGTGATAGTAATGTTGTGGCGAAGTCAAGCTCTTCGTCATTACCAACCTTTGGCTTAAGAAACAAGGAGGGTTATCCGACGTGGAAGTTTAAAATGAGAAACTACCTACTCCACGAGGATCTCTGGTTTGCCGTTACTGGATACCCAGAAGGTGACACAACTCCTCAGGCTATAAGGGTAAAGTACGATACAAAAGCTCTTGCTAAGATTTGCCTAACTGTAGATGGTGCAGCTATAACTCACGTTAGAAGTGCAAAGACTGCATCGGAAGCGTGGAAATCATTACAGAAAGCTTTTGAGGATAACGGTATAGGACGAAGAATAGCTCTTGAACGTAAGTTGTACCGCTTAAGTCTCGCAGATTATGCAGACATTGAACAGTACATAAATGCAGTTACTTCAACTGCACAGGATCTTGCAGATATTGGGAAGGTGATAGAAGATACGTCGATTGCCGCTATACTTTTAGGTGGACTCACTCCAAAATATGAGCCCCTCAATATGGCACTTGAAAATTGCAATGTTGATGTAACTACTGACCTGGTAAAAACGAGACTCCTTAATGAAATGTCTAAAAGCGACACATTAACGATGGATTCGGTATTTCAAGCAAAAGTGAAACCTAAATCCAAAAAGAAGAAGGAAGTAGTATGTTATGACTGTAATGTACCCGGACATAAAAGACCAGACTGTCCATTGAAAAAGAAGAAGGAAAAGGGTAATGTTACGAGTACAAATGACTCCTCATTTACTG
Organism: Sesamia inferens; assembly: GCA_037179545.1. NCBI lineage: Eukaryota > Metazoa > Arthropoda > Insecta > Lepidoptera > Noctuidae > Sesamia > Sesamia inferens. Next base: position 3,401,557 of record CM073935.1, on the reverse strand, counting down.
CTTTGAATACTTCTGGATCTGAAAACAAGGATGTTTGGTATGTAGACTCAGGTGCAACTAAACATATGTCTTCAAGGCGTGATTGGTTTCAACATATAAAGTTGACTGATAGAGGAACCGTAACTGTCGCAAATGGTGAAAAGATCAAATGTTTAGGATTAGGAGATATTTCGATCTCGACACCTAAAAATAAAATAAATACAATTTCTGATGTTGCTTATGTACCAGACTTAAATGCTAATTTGCTATCTGTACAAAAGGCTGTAGATAAGGGTTTTATATGTGTTTTTAATAAAAATGGATGTAACTTTTATAAAAATGATACCTTTTGTGTTACAGGTGATTCGCTTCTTCATGCTTCGCCCTGTGGTGGATTGTATGTACTTAATGGCTCTACAAATGTTTCCAACACTGTGGCTGATAATTATTTAACAAAAGATGAGCACTCTGACTGTCAGGATAGGTATCAAATCTGGCATAAGAGACTTGGACACCTTTGTCGAATAGGCATGAATCGGTTGAAGAATCACCAGGTAGGGGTAGAATTTTCCGTAGTAAATAAATCAAGTTGCATCGCTTGTGTAGAAGGCAAACAAGCAAGAAAACCTTTTAAAAGGATAGCTTTTAATAGAGCAACTTCACCTTTAGAGTTGATCCACTGTGATCTGTGTGGACCTATGTCTACAACCTCTTTTCAAGGTAATAAATATATGTTAACTTTAGTTGATGATTATACCCGAAAAGTTTTTGCGTATTTCTTAAGTTCAAAGACCGAAGTAAAAGATAAATTTTGTCATTTTCAAACTTTAGTTGAAAATCAATTAAGTTTTAAAATAAAAAGGATTAGGACTGATGGCGGCACAGAGTTTGTTAATAAAGTTTTTGCTGATTATCTTTCATCAAAAGGTATCGCGCATCAAACAACGACGCCTTACAGCCCTCAACAAAACGGAGTTGCAGAGCGAACCCACCGATCTATAACCGAGAAGGCGAGATCGCTGCTGGCTGAAAGCTCACTACCTAAGGCTTACTGGGAAGACGCATTTCGCGTAGCTGTATACCTAAAAAATAGGTCCCCTCATCGAGCCTTAAGTGGGGATATACCCTATGATAAATGGTGTGGCAGAAGATGTGATCTTAGTCATCTAAGAATTTTTGGATGCAGAGCCCTTGTCCATATACCTTCATGTAATAGAAAAAAGTTGGACATGAAAGCTGAAGAAGCTATTTTTGTGGGTTATTCTGAAGATCCAAATAGTTATATTTTTAGAGATCCTTCTAACCCACGGCGAATCCTAAAATCTAGGGATGTAACCTTTTTTGAAAACTGCTTTACATTTTTGAAACGAAAGCAGAATGAACCTGAAGTACAGTCAGATTCAGTTAAGATGGAACCTGAGGTACAGTCGGACTCAGTTTTACTTTTTGAAGAAAATGCTGAAAGAGATGAAAATGAAATTGAATTTCACGATTGTGTTGAGAGTATCGACCCTATAGCTGAAACGTCTTCACCAATAAACACACAGCGTTTTGATGAAGAACCAGCTAGTTTGGAAGAGCAGCCATTTATTCAGGAGCGTCGGTACCCCTCACGAAACAGGAAACCACCAGATTTTCTTACTTATAATGTATTGTCTGATGATTTGGATGAGCCGACGACATACTATGAAGCAGTTCATGCTGACGATGCCGAAAAATGGCAAAATGCTATGCAAGATGAGCACAATTCTCTTATGAAGCTCAAGACCTGGGATCTTGTTGACAGACCAAACAAGAAAGTAATACCATGCAAGTGGGTTTATAAACTGAAAAAGGACGCTAGTGGAAATATACTGAAATACAAGGCTAGACTGGTCGCAAAAGGTTTTAAGCAAGTTAAAGGAGTGGATTACGACGAAACGTTTGCGCCAGTAATTCATCATTCTTCCCTACGTGCCTTATTTGCGTTGGCTGCAGAAATTGGTTTAAAAATAAAACATTTGGACGTAGATACCGCGTTCCTAAATGGAAACTTGGAAGAGGAAGTTTATATGGAACAACCCTTTGGTTTCATAGAAAAGGGTGGCGAGAGTAAGGTTTGCCTATTAAAGAAATCCCTTTACGGCCTAAAACAGGCACCGCGTGCCTGGAATAAAAAGTTAAATGAAACACTTTTAAAAATAGGTTTTGTTCCAACTCCTTCTGAACCTTGCGTATACACTAAACTTTTTGATAAGGAACTCGTTATTCTTAGTGTCTTTGTCGATGACTTTTTAGTATTTTTTGACTCTGAAATGACATTTGACATTGTCAAAAAGGATTTGTCGAGTAATTTTTCACTAAAAGATTTGGGTTTTTTGAAAAAGTATTTAGGCCTGAATTTTAATATACAGGAAAATGTTATAGAAATTAATCAATCGTCATACATAAGTTCACTACTACAAAAATTTAATATGATAGAGTGTAAGACGGTAAATACTCCACTTGTAAAGAAATCGATGGAAAAGCGTTGTGATGATCAGGTTAGTGAGAATTTTCCATACCAAACTCTTATTGGTTCTCTTATGTATTTGTCTGTAAACACACGACCAGATATCGCGTATACGACGAGCTATCTCAGTCAATTTAATACGTGTTATACTAAAGAGCATTGGAATGCTGCAAAAAGAGTTTTACAATACTTGAAAGGCACTCTCAACTACTCATTGGTTTATAGAAAAAATGGAGAACTCTTAAAAGGATTCTGTGATGCTGATTGGGCAAACTGTACGATCGACAGAAGGTCATACACAGGTTATGTTTTTGTACAAGGTGGAGCACCTGTGTCATGGGAATCGAAAAAACAACCCACGGTAGCGCTCTCCTCTGCAGAGGCTGAATATATGGCCCTTGCGTCCGCTACTAAAGAAGCTTGTTATTTACGCCGTTTTATCCATGAAATAACAGGTAAACTTACGCCAGTTAAGCTGTATTCAGATAGTCAGAGTGCCATAAATCTCGTTCACAATCCTGTACACCACAACAGGACGAAGCACATAGATACGAAACATCATTTTATTCGAGAAAAGGTCTCTTCTAATGTTGTTAAGTTAGAATATCTTCAGAGTTGTGATATGCCTGCAGATGTTCTCACTAAAACACTGGGGCCTATAGCACACAAGAGATGTGTAGCTGGTTTAGGTTTAATTTAATTTTCTGTGCAGATTTTTTTTTGTTTCACAGCTTCGATTATGTGGGGCTGTTGTAGATTATGCCTAATCTCAGCTGTGTAAACCAGGCCTTAGAGCCTACTGGCACGTTTTATTATTTTCATTGTGTTCTATTCTATTTTTATTTTATTTTTGAAAGCCTTGTTTACCTTAGCGCTTACTTCAATATAAACTTTTCACCGAACAACACCTTTCCTTTAAAATATTTTTTTTTACCACGGTGCCACGAACCCCGTCGACCTTTATATCTACAAAAATATTAAGTTCCCAAATTGTGATGAAGCTAACCGACCAAAACCAGCCGTATCAGCCTGGCAGCACAGGATCGAGCGTCGTATCAATGAGGCCAGGGTACAGGGTACTTCGGCAAACTATACTGCTTCCGGGAGGGCAATACACGGCCAAGAGTGATGCGCTTTGTGAGACAGGCATTCTCGGGGACTGGAATCAGTCCTCGAGAATACATATCACATGTCACAGAGCGCATCGACTTCCAGAAGCAAAAAGTTTGTGCATGGGCGAGCCGTATACGGCGGTATAAGAGGCGGATGGATCGATATACGCAGAATCGCATGTTCCAGAGTGATGAGAGGTGGGTATACAGAGCTTGGGAGCGTTCTGAACAAAACGTGACCGACGTGTGCCGCCCGGATGATGCCGCCACGAGTGCATTCTGGCGCAGCATTTGGTCAGTATCCGTCTGTCACGCTGAGGGTGACTGGATACAGGATGTCGAGCAAGAATGTGAAATTTTACCAGAAATGGATACCATTTTAATAACACCAATAGATGTAGCCACAGCAGTCCGTTCGTTACCGAATTGGAAATCTCCAGGACCGGACGGGCTGCATACCTTTTGGCTAAAATGGCTAAGTAGTTCACACACTTGTTTGGCATCTCAGTTCCAGTCATCCTTAGAGTCTGGTTCGCTACCCCAGTTCTTAACAACTGGAATTAACCACCTGCTCCATAAATCAGGAAGCACCGCGGAACCCAAAAATTATAGACCGATCACTTGTTTACCAACGGTCTATAAAGTTCTTAAATCCATTTTGAAAGCTAAACAAACATCTTGACAGCAACACCATCATGTCTGTCTCTCAAAATGGATGTAGGAGCGGGTTCCGTGGTACTAAGGAACTACTCCTCATAGACATGGCCATCAGCCATATAGATAGATTATAAGAAGGCCTACGATTCGGTGCCACATACATGGCTTATGAAGGTGCTGGAGTTGTACAAGATAAATGCAACTCTACGCACTTTCCTTAAGTCGTGTATGGGGCAATGGAAGACAGTCCTTCGCTATCCAGGGAGTCGACAGATCCAGGGGAATGATGAACCTGTATGGATTAAGCGGGGAATATTCCAGGGCGACAGTCTGAGTCCACTATGGTTCTGCTTACCTCTGAATCCTCTAAGCACACTGCTGGAGGATTCAGGTCTGGGTTATCGATTGAAGAGAGGTGGTCAGGTCATATCTCACCTCCTCTACATGGATGATTTGAAACTATTTGCTCCCAATAAATTGCATCTGATGAAGCTACTGAATGTAACTGAAACTTTTAGTAGTGGCATCAAAATGCAATTTGGCGTGGATAAATGTGCCGTCATGCATGTAAAGCGAGGGCAGATTATGGAATCCGAGGGAATTACACCTTAGATCCCTCTCCTCATTCGAGAGCTATAAATATTTGGGTATGTCGGAAGCGTTAGGTATCAACGATGCTGACATGAAGCAATCGTTGAAGGAGCGCTTCTTTGGTCGCCTGAAGAAGGTATTAAAAAGTCTTCTTTCGGGCGGAAATAAGGTGCGCGCCTTCAACGGGTGGGTCATGCCGGTTTTGATGTACTCTTTCGGCATACTTAAATGGACTCAGACTGAACTCGACGCCCTGGATAGAAGGGTCCTTACACTGCTCAGCAAACAGGATGCATCACCCACGATCATCGGTGATGAGACTGTATATTCCGCGGAAGTGCAGGGGTCGAGGCTTTTTAAATGCGAAGACCCTCCACAACCGAGTGGTATGCAGTCTCAGAGAACATTTTTTTAAAACCTTGTGGGTATGCATCATGATGTGGTCACAGTAGACAAGGGGCTTACTCCGCTATCCATGGCGAAAGAGAACTGTCACAAGCCTATAATACTTACCACAGACGACCGCAAGATGGTATGGCAAAGCAAGGAACTTCACGGGCGATTTTATCGGGTTCTTCATGAGCCCGATGTTGACTTTTTAGCTTCCGTGTCCTGGCTGGAAACTGAAGGTTTCGTCTGTGCAATTATGGACGAAGTTATCTTTACGAATAACTACCGGAGATATATTATGAAGGACGGGACGATTGACGTGTGTCGGGCATGTCACCATCCGGGTGAGTCCATCAGACACATTGTCTCTGATTGCCCTCGTTTGGCTAACGGCGAGTATTTGCACAGGCATAACCAAGTAGCTAGGATTATCCACCAGCAACTTGCTTTGAAATATAAACTTGTGGATTCTGAGGTACCGTATTATAAGTATGTGCCCGACCCAGTTCTTGAAAATGGTCATGTCACGTTATACAGGGATCGGTCTATCATTACTGACAGGACTATTGTTGCCAATAAAAGTAAAAGTAAGTAAGTAAGTCATTTATTTTGCAAATATGGGTGAGTACAGTACATGGTGATAGAGTGATAATCGATAGGTTCAGCCACATTTTACCAATAGGCATGCAAACATTAAAATTTGAAGCTAAATGTACAGGAAATTTATACTTAGACTGCATGTACAATTGAATAATTTGATATCATAGCTTGATAAAAATGACATAATAATGTTACAATATGCAGAAACCAGTTACAATTATTATCAAACTAGCTTTTGCCCGCGACTTCGTTCGCGTGGATTTCAGGAAAGAAATACGGTAACTAAGCACTGCAGAGCCCTAATCATAGGCCTATATGTAGCTACTGCAGTATGCTCCTATAAACTACATTTAACGATCTTTTTCCTTCAGCATAAACATGCAGATTCTTCGCTTTGGAAACACGTGAGCAAGCCACATAGAGCTGACCGTGAGAAAACATGGCGTGCCCAAATGTAGGCCTGCTACCTTCAAGGTTTGACCCTGCGATTTGTTGATCGTCATTAAAAATGCGACTTTTAATGGGAACTGCAGGCGTTTAAAATTGAATGGCAAGTTGTTGGGTATGATTGGGATGTCCCTATGTCCGAAAATTGAAGTTTATTCGCGTCTTTGTAAACAATTACATGCGGCTGCTCCGTATAGGTCTGACCAATCAACATAGATTTCTCCAGGAAACGATCTTCCACTATCCGGCACGACACTGTAGCACTTACCCCATCTATTGAAAGATTAAGCTCCACCGAGCCCATAGACTTTACAAGATTATTGCCGAAACCTTTCATTGTAGATAACGTGGCGTCATGACATACCCCGAGCTTATCGAAATCAGATTCCCGTATTAGCGTAACCTCACTTCCAAGATCAACGAAGGCTCCTATTTATCTTAATAAAACCTTACACTTACCACTGATGACCGCAAGATGATATGGTAAAGCAAGAAACTTCACGGGCGATTTTATCGGGCTGTTCATGAGCCCGATGTAGACTTCTTAGCGTCCGTATCCTGGCTACGATTCAGTGACCTTTTCGGGGAAACTGAAGGTTTCGTCTATGCAATTATGGACGAAGTTATCTTTACGAATAACTACCGGAGATATATTATGAAGGACGGGACGATTGACGTGTGTCGGACATGTCACCATCCGGGTGAGTCCATTAGACATATTATCTCTGGTTGCTCTCGTTTAGCTAATGGCGAGTATTTGCACAGGCATAACCAAGTAGCTAGAATTATCCACCAGCAACTTGCTTTGAAATATAAACTTGTGGATTCTGAGGTACCGTATTATAAGTATGTGCCCGACCCAGTTCTTGAAAAGGGCCATGTCACGTTATACTGGGATCGGTCTATCATTACTGACAGGACTATTGTTGCCAATAAGCCTGATATAGTGGTGATAGATCGATTAGCGCGCCTCGCAATGATTGTCGATGTTACCATTCTACATGACGGGAATCTTTATCCGGAGTGTTAGCAATAGGAATACATACAAATATTATACAGTGACAATTTGTGGTATAACTATTCCACCAGTTTATTTCATGAGTAGTGAATGTAAACAGACCTAAGAGTTCTATATAGTAAAAAATAATTATGTGATTAAAAAATAAGCCAGAATAACTGAATGTGGTACATCTAAGTGGAGCAAATGCTATTATACAAGGACACGAGATTATTTTCAAAATGAGCTTATAATACAGTCATTTTTGTGTAAGCGTCAGTGCTTCGAGACTTTTTTCTTAGGTTATTATTTAACGATTGTCGCCTTCTTTTCTACGCAAAAAAATTAAACCGTTCGAGGTCCAGCAATATTTGTAGGAGTTATTTTTTGCAAACTCCCTGGCTTGGTATAATAACTTCTTTGCACTGGCTGTAAGCTGCTCCGCGACATACAGGGGTTGGCGTTCGGCGGATGCACCAATAATTAGTGTGTTTAATTTCTCTTCCTTCTTCTTACCAGAATTAAAGGAACGTACAGCAGTCAAAAGCTTTTGCTGCGTGAGTACCGTGGTGAACTCAACAATAATCGGCCGCGGAGAGATGGCGCTGCTGGACTTGCCCGGCAGACGGTATAGATCACGTAATTCTTCTTGGTTTATATGAACTCCTACAGCTTCACCGATATTTTTCACCGACTTAAATAGGCTGGCAGAGGTTTCCAGTTTTTCAACCGGGATATTTCGCAGTTCAATCCCAGATGACCTAGATTTTTGTTGTAAGTCAATTATCTTTTGTTCTAGATTTTCGATATATTTTTGCTGGTCATGGCGCTGTTTTCTCAGGTTATCTAATTCTGTTTTCATTTCCTCGAATTGCTTATTCATAAAAATCATAGACTGAATAATTTCCTCGTTTTTTTTTTTTGAATGTCTACGCTAGATGCTTTTATCTGGCTGTTTTGTGTCTTGATTTCAGCAATATCTGACACCATTTTTGCCATCATAGCCGCTTGGTCCGTTAGAAACCTGGATAACCCCTTTTCCTGGTCATTTTTTCAAGAAACTTGGTCATCGCGGAGGTCCGGTGACGATAGTGACACTTCACGCGGCGAGCTATCCTGACGCAAACTTTTATCATTTTGTTTACTTGTATTCACGTAATCGCTAATTGTTATGGCGGTGAGGGTAGGTTCAGAAAGAGTTTGTAATTGGTTCTTCTATTTAATTGTTGTTCTTGGAGTTTTTGAAGGTGTGCGTGGAATATTTGACATTGTTTAGTATGATTTCTTAGAATGTTATGTTTCACAGATAGGTTAAAACAGTATAGTATATTTTATGCACATTAAGTTGTTTACTTTGTAGTAATATTGAGCTTGTACGCCGCGACAATCCACACAGGGCCAGAATCCGGTTGCCGTTGTAGCGGCGATGAGGTAGGCCACCACGCACCTTAGTAGTTTGTTTGTGTCATCAGTCGCACGCGCACTTGTCTTCGTAAATCTTCCGTTTCCCGAACTTATTCCGAACGGGCCACGATTGCTCTGAACTTGCCGAATGAATACGAGCTAACGCCTGTTGCTGTCCTCGTCGCGACTCTCAGCTGTTACTTATTCAATGACTCACACACTTCACCGGGCAAAATTAAAATTTTTGCTATTGAAATTTCTTTACACTAAGTTTATGTCGCGATTACTTGAGATATAAGTTAACTGATTTGCTCACTAAATAGTTTATGCACTTGGCTACACAACAGTATATTAAATTATAGCTAATGATTGGTTTATGCAACTATAAAGAATTATTATGGACGAGCACACATTGAGTACGTGTTGTCGCGCGTAAGTCCGGGAGGGTAGATTCTATCCATTGTTAGCGACCACGTCTCAATTCCATAAGTCATCACTGGTAACACACACTGGTCGAAGACTTTTGTCTTGAGACACTGCGGTATTTTCTACGTAGCTTCCCGAAAGCAGCCCAGCCGAGTTGGATTCGACGATTGACCTCTTTCTCGAAGTTGGACCTTCCTAACTGGATAGTTTGTCCCAGGTACACGTAGCTGTCAACAACTTCGAGAACAGAGTCTCCAATCTTTATAGGAGTCGGTACAACATGGGTATTATAGACATGACTTTCGTCTTGCCCATGTTCTTTTTAAGACCGACTCGCTTGGAGGTCCTGCTGAGGTCTTCGGGCATTGTACTCAGGTCCTCCGCGGTCTTAGCCATGACTACGATATCATCAGTAAACCGAAGGTGTGTCACGTACTCGCCATTGATGTTGATGCCCAGTCCTTTCCAGTCCAGAACCTTGAAGACATCCTCCAATGCAGCGGTGAACAGTTTCGGGGAGATAACATCTCCCTGTCTGACACCACGCTGCAGAGGTATTGGTTTCGAGGTCTGGTCCTGTATTCGGACTGACATGGTGGCGTTTTCATACAAACCCTTCAGCGCTTGTAGGTTTAGCGGATTATAAGTCTGTGAGGTATGTTGTAGAAGTACGATTCTTGTATAGTTGTGCGGTGGGAAAAAAGATGCGTTTAAAAGTACAAACTTTGAGTACTGCACGTTGGGCGATCTCAAGGCTCCTCAAGGTGGCTTTTAAAGTCCCTCCACAGGAGGAAATACAGTAAGATAGAAGCGACTGACAGAGAGCAAAATAGATCTGCCTTAACAGTTAGAGATAAGCGATATTCCGCAAATTTTTAAAAATAAATATTAACTTACGAATTCTAGCAGATAATATTTTTTTGTGTGTCATTAACAATTAAACTTTAAAGTTAAGACCGCTGTCAATTATTACACCTGTTCCAGTGAACGGCACGAGCAGCTAGATCTCGATTGACACTCGTGTGATACGATTTTCTGACCCTGAGTGACTCCACTTACATTTCTAATGCCAAAACAGATAAACTTTGTCTTATCTATGTTTAGAGTAAGAATATTACCCCGCAACCACTTCCCGACCGCATCAAAACCACGTTGAGCAGCACGGAAAGTCTCGTCCCAATCATCCGCCGAAAAACAAAGGGCAGTATCATCAGCAAAGGAGATTATTTCATCCTGGGATAGCCTAAGCTTAGTGAGTTGGTTTATATAGACCAGAAATAACGTAGGCTCCAAGATGCTACCCTGCGGAACTCCATGAGTGATTGGGAGGCTACAACTTTTGTGTGCACCAAGTTGGACACATTGAGAACGCCCAAACAAATAACTTTCGAAAAGCTTGTGCTGTGTGCCTCTAATTCACAGTCTTTCCAGCTTATCCAGTAGAATGGAGACAGAAATAGTATCAAAAGCCTTTGCTAGGTCTAGGAAGATAATGAGACATCTTTTTTTCCTATCTAAGTTTGAGCAAACATAATTGGTTAGTTTATTTACAGCCAGCTCAGTTGACATACCCTGCCGAAAGCCATATTGATTGGTAGACAGAAATTGAATTTTTTCTAAGTAGTCTATAAGTCTGATGTTTATTATTTTCTCTAGTATCTTCGACAAAGCCGGTAGAATAGATATTGGTCTGTAATTATTGATACGATTTCTGTCGCCACCCTTATGAATAGGGCAAACCTCAGCCTTTTTTAACGATTCCGGGAACACACCTGACTGCAGGCAGTTGTTAAATATTTTAGTTAATGGAGGAATTAGAATGTCTTTGTAGGTTTCAAAAAATCGCTATTTATGTTATCCCACCCACATGCACAGTTTGACTTTAAATCAAGGACAAGCCGCTCTACCTCATCCTCTGAGGTATCCATTAATACGAATGAATATTCTGGAATTTCATCAGTACATGTATTTTGAGCATTGCAATCTAATATTTGTATGTTCTTTTGTTGTATTCTTTCGGCTAACGAGCTTCCTACGTTTATGAAATATCTGTTAACTTTATTGAGTGATTGTTCAGGAGTAACTGATAATGTAAGTAGTTCTTCAGTTGAATTTGGTTTTTTGGAAGTGTTAGTGATGTCTTTGATTACTTTTTACAGTTTTTTGTTATCCTTCTTTGCCGCTTGAAGTTGGTCTCTCTCGCACGCTCTTTTTACTTTCCTTATTACGGTAGTGCAGAAGTTTCTGTATCGACAGTATGTAATTTTTAAAATATCATTATTTGGATCTAGTTTTAACTTTTTATGTAACTTATCTCGATTTCTCACACATCGCAGCAATCCTTGTGTCATCCAAGGTTTTATTATCTTGTGGCGCTTAGGAATAATTATTTCTTTTGTGTTACTAGCAATTGCCTGTTGTATACATTGTACAAAATAGTTTAAGGAGTAATTTGGGTCTGTGAAACTATTAATTTGGGACAAGTCAATATTTGTTATACCTCACCATAAACCAATCTTGTCAGTTTTTACTGTTTTAGAGAACGCATATTGTCTTCTCTTTTTCAAATTCATGTTTAATAAAACAGGGTAGTGATCGGTTATTGTAGTGTGAGACACAATTATACTGGTAGGACAGTTGGTTTTTACCAGTGCATGATCAAGACAAGTATGACTTTTGCTACGAGTAATTAGAGTATGAGCTGGCAAAAGGCCATGTGTAGCAGCTACAGTTAAATAACGCTCTCCATGCTGACTTATTTTTTGAGGATCAATATCAATATTAATATCTCCCATCACTATAACATGTTCGAAGGAAGAGAGTTCGTGTAAGGTTTTATCTAATGACGACAGAAATTGGTCGATGTTTTTATAGGACGGGGATCGATAAATGGCCAGTATAGCAATACGGTTATCAATTACAGCAACCAAACCATTACAATCATGCATTATAGGTTCCTCAATAATTACACTGATGACTGAGATGTTCGTCAAAGTAGATCACTACACCATCATTTTGCTTAATGTTTAACTTAGTTCCCTTACTTCAATATCCTGAAAGGTTCGGTATTATAGTTGCAGGTGAAAGCCAACATTCTGTCAATAAAATAACATCACACCTTAGTTTTATTCTTTCTAGCAGGATGTTTAATTCTGGTATATTGCAGTTTGTACTGCGTATGTTTTGTATGAGAATAAGTAAACCCTGACCCGATGGAGTAAAAATTTTCTGGCAGTCCTCAATAGAAGATATCTGCGATTGAGATACAGAAACTTGATCAATATTTTCTGTTAAATCTATGATTATCATTGAATGTAAAATAGTAAATATATTTTTAGCCAGGAAAAGGTAGTTTTGGATTATGAGCAAAATATTACAGCATTTACAAGATTTATAACTTGTTACATTTAGTTTATAGAGAGTCAATGTGTGTGGAGTAAATTTGTAGAGTGTGTTACTATTAGATTTCAAGGAATGCAGTTCGTATTCAGTAATTAGCCAATAATAATATAGTAATAGAATGAAATCGCAGAAGTCAGGAAAGCTAAACAGTAATTTCCGATACAATGTGAGACATACAGTTTCTTTAAGTTTAATATAATATTAACATCTCATGAGAAGACATAGTCATTTTTCAATTCTTAACTTTTCTATGTCGGCATCAGTATTTATTCGAACATGCGATGTACCTTCGTTCTTTTGAGATAAACAATTCCATTCGTCGTCCAACAGAAGTTATATCCATGTGTCTTTTGGAACTGCCTCGCCAGATAGAATAGACTTTGAATTTTTTGAGTTAGTGCTTCCGAGAGGTATAGTGGTAAGTAAGTTGTATTCAGTTTTTCCCCCTTGGGTTTAGATTTATTGAAGATCTTAGTAGCCTTTAAGACTTTATCCTTCAGCATTACCGTGGTGAGGTCGACAATAACAGGATTTGAAGTCTTTTTACTTTAGTCGGTAAATATCCTTTATTTTGGAGCTATCAATTTCGACATTCAGCGTCTTGCCTAACCGCATAATCTCATCGCACAACGTTTCCTTAGTCTCGTTATTTTGTTTAGGCATATTACGTATTTCGATACAGTTTCCTCGGGATTTTCGTTCCAATGCTTCCAGTTTCTCCTCTAAGTCCTTAATTAGAATCCTATCAGCCTTCCTTTCCTTTTCAAGTGAAATAATTTTTGTTAGAAATTCATCGTGTTTCTTCGACATAAGATCCACACTAGATTTTAGTTCCAAGAAGCGTATCTCTTGCTCTTTTGAGAATAGGGTAAACATCTCCCTAATAAGTAACGCTATGTCAACATTCCACCGACGATCTCATGAAGTTTTCTTTTTTTTCGTTCAGTGATATTTGACGTAAACGACTGCAGATCAAGCTCGGGCTCACCAAAGGTTAAGCGGACAGATCCGCCTTGATTTACGAGCTCATTGCTTGATTCCTTGGCGGTGCATAAGATTTCCGAGCCATAACGATTCTCACGATCTAAGGCTGACGTTTCGGCGTCAAAAGTGGTTGAAGGGGAGGCGTGCGTTTTAGCGGCAAAAAAAAAATGTGGGTGTTCCCACAATTTTTTCACTCATAGTCCACACAGCCTTTAACTTTTGTTTTAACACTCACGTTCTAGTCCGTCACTTATTCTTAACCGATAAACTATAGGAATTATGTTATGTTTAACGGATTTAAAAATTAGGAGCGTTTCGAAAACACGTCTACTCGCGGCAGAGGTGCGGCGGGGGTGCTATACACTGATTGTTCTTTGACTTTTCCTCTTGTAGTTTTAATTTGTAATTGTTATGTTTTTTTTTTTTTTACTCAATGTCAGTATTTATTACACACTATATAGCCAAGCATATTGTAATAAGTTGACTCAAGCCGACGAGGCGACCGAGGCGGTGCAGCACGAGCTGTAGCGAGGCGATGTGACACGCAGCGGAGCGGGGGACGACGTGCGCTCGGGGCGAGCGCCAGGCGTCGAATGAACTGTCATTCACTCCGTACTCTTTAGATTTTTATAGAATGCTTGACAATCCTCCAATGATATAGCAGAGACAAATTGCCAGAACATCAGAAGCTGCAACATTAGCTGTATTTATGGCACACAATAAAAAATAAATAAAATCTATTTATTTCAGGCAACATGCCCATATATTCTTAGTGTAAAACTTAAAAAACTATGTTAGTATTAAATAATAAATAAAATAAAAAGAGTTAATTATAATTAAGGTATTTGCCTCCCTCTGGGGCGGGCACCAGGCACACGCACTTGTGCTTGAACCCAGTGCCGCAGAAGGGGGTTATCCAGCTTGTGGCTGAGCACGTTCAGAATGGTGTTGGCGCTCCCGTGCGAAACATCAGCGATGCGATGCGGCGCCGCAGCACAGTGTGAAAGCCGTCTGTGTGCGCGTGCGCAAACATCGCAAACGCACTACAGTAACGTGGGAGCCCCACCAGCACCCTGAACGCATTATTATACTGCACTCGGAGAGAGTTGATGGCCCGCTGCGTGTAGTCGACCCACTGATTGCAGGTGAGAGAGATTGGCAGAATGCTTTAATCAAAGTTATTTTTACCTCAAGACTACACCTTGCAAATCTGCGTGCCAAGATGTTACAGCGGACCGCCATCGCTCTCCTTTCCCTTTCTGTATCCCCGGCATCTTTTAATTCCTCGTTAACCACATGGCCGATGCATTTAAATACATTCACTCTTCTAAGCGCGACACCATTAAACAGCACAGGTGCCACACCCTCCAGTTTTCGACCCCTGGCTTGGAAAACCAGGAGCTCGCTTTTCTGGGCGTTGTACAGGAGACCGTGTACCCTCGCGTACTCCTTACACACACCTATCAGCCTCCTGAGCGCGGCTATTGATATGCTGAGCAACACCATATCGTCTGCATAACTGATACTATTAATACAATGTCCATCAATTGAGCATCCGACTCCAGTGTCACTCAGCTCATCAATTTTACATACAAGCTAAAGAGCGAAGGAGATGTCAACCCTTGCCTCACTCCGCATTCCAGCCCGTACTCGTCAGAAAGTTCTCGCAAGGCATTTGACCCGGTTAGTCTGATGGCCGTACCAATATTTAAAAATATTGATGACTTCACCTGGCACACCTGTGCTCTTCAATTTATTTATTTATTTTATCTAACCTAACTAGGCCTTGGAGAGATCAAGGGAGGCTGCATAAACAGGCGTGCTCCGGTCAGTGTAATACCTGACAGTCTGCTTGAGAGACATAACCGCACATTCTGTGAAAAGTCCAGGTCTAAAACCGAACTGTGCGTTATTTAAGTTCAGGTGTTCTTTAAGTTGTCTCTCAAGAAGACCATTAAGCACATTAGCTGCGGTTGTAGCTAACGATATCGGGCGGTAGTTGCATTTGTCGGAACTATCTCTGGTCTTGTTTTTAATTATAGGCACTACCACCGTCTTCATCAGCTCATTTGGCAGGTAGGAATGCCTAATACACAAAGTAAATAACAGTCCCAGGAGCTTTGGGAGGTGTGGCCGCGCATGCTGAAAATGTTCGATGCTCAGGCCGTCGTGCCCAGGGGACTTCCCTCGTGTCTTGTCTTTTATTATTAACGCAACTTGCTTAGCTGTGACACGTTCAGGTACCCCTGACACGACAACCCCCACATTCCTGACCTGCTCACCTTTCAGTGGAGACTCCGCTTGAAAGTGACATTTAAATAAGTTTGCAATGTCCTTCGGTTTATAGATACCGTTGATACTCACAGGGATACTGGGTTTAGGGTTTTAACTTTTTCGTTTGTTGCCAAAATCCTTTAAAATCTTTATTTTTATGTTTTGTAGCTTATATATTCATCTTTATTCCTTCAATAAGAGGCTCGAAGGTGTTTTATGTTTGAGTAAAAATACTGTGAGAGTGTTGTGTTTTGATGTGTGGTCCACCACACATCAAAACACAACACTCACTCGTGATTGGTTGAACAATAACAAAAAGAAAAACAGAGATACCTTGTTTCTAGCAATATGAACATATAAGATAATTTTCAATGAATATAAATATTAAAAGAATATAATTTTAAATGATATGATGTTTTCTGTAGAAAAACTCTCCCTTACGATGTCCAGCAAAATTTGTAGTTATTATCCTTAGCATATTTTCTAGCAAGGTAGTAAAGACGTTGTGTTTTTAGGGTCAGCATTTCCGTGATATATATTGGTTTTGATGGACCTTATTTATTAATGTGGATTGTATTCAATTTGTTTTGGCTGTTATGTTTGTTAAATTGACGCAAGTTTCGTACGATGCTATCCTTTATTGCTGTAGAGAAGAAATGAACCACTATAGTGGAAGTGCCATTTTTTTTTTTATTCAGACGGTAGATGTCTTTAATATGTTGACTCTGCGGGCGGGTTTATAAAACGATCGCTGTTTTCACGACAATGTTGCACAAGTCTTCCTTTGTTTCACCTTGCCTTTTTGGGATGTTCTTAATCTCAATTTTAGAAGAGTTCATCGTTCGCTCGAGGTTTTCCAATCTCTCCTCCAGCTGATTAATGTAATTGCGGTCAGCTTTTTGTTCCACTTCCAAGTTTTGCATTTAATCACCATATTGTCATTTGTTTTGATATACGCTCAATAGAATCCTTAATTCCAGTAGTTTGCTCCTTAATGTCAATCATAGCCGTTTGAATTGATTTAAGTTTGATGTCTGTTTGGTTTGCATGCGATTTTATTAGTTCACGAATCTCTTCCATGAAGGTTGTGCCATCGCCATTACGTTTGCGCTTGCGTGAATTCACGTTATCATACTCAGGCTCACTAGCGTGTAAAATTGGGCTGGATACAGATGTTTGTGCTACTATTACCAGCATCGCTGCCAGCTGGTATATGGTGACGTCATGGAAAAAATCCAAGTTTTTTTTTTGTAATATATGCATAAGGGATGTGTCAATATTATTATTTTGGATATATATAGCTATTCTAAAACCGCGAATTTGCGGACCTGGCACTGAGATTGAAAGTTTTAACCCCAGTACCAAGTTCGCAATTATGCGGAGTACTTTCTTTAATGTTTTTTGTTTTATTTAAAACTGTCTGTGATATTTGAACACAAGATAATCGTAGTTTGCTTAATTCTAATAACTTTGGTAACATTTATGTTTAAGGGATGATGAAATAATGGACTGTATATTTAGGTCTGGTATGTTGCCGTTGATAATAAATTCTATATAACAAGATCTTGGACAAACAATTATTAAATTTAAAAAGAGGTGTGTGTGGCGGCGGGGTCCGTGGAAGCGAGTGAGGTGAGGTCCGCGCCGGTCCGCTCACTCGGTCATGTCCCCCCGCCCGCGTCCCGCTCCCGCTGCCGATGAAGACTGTTCACGCCGCTGGCGCGTGCATACCGCGACCATGTTGGGTCTCATTCCCAACATTTACTAAAGTCTTTCATAGGATAAACTTACAAAAAAATGTATAAAAAAAATCTGGAAGTAACTTACAACAAAAAAAGCTGCATTCTAATTAAAATAAACACAAAAGAACCCCTTAAAATAATAACAGTTTCCTAACCATAATCATTCAACTCCTTCCAAGAATTTATTATTGAACTTGCTAATACAGGATTTCCTAGTAACTTGGCAGCTTGGACATTATATTTTTCGCAAATCATAGCAAGAAAATCATCTTCGAAGACGAAGTTGAAAAATGTTATTGGAGCTTCTCCAGGGCTGCCGAAAAATGCATTCTGTTTAGTGAAATCTATAATTTGTAACTCACATGTCGTGGTCCAACCTACTGTAGATATGGCAGTGCTTTCTGGTGGTTGCGACAGCGGTACCAAATCCATAGCCGCATTTTGCAGAATATACCGCCGGTCAGCGGCCTCTTCTTCGTCGTCTGGTGAGATATCCAAGTCCTCAAAATGGTACTCATCGTCACTGTTATCACCTCCAAAGAGCTGATCTTCAACATCACTATCCGTAACGTTATAATTTAATGGTAATTTACATCGTTTTGGTCTTGATGGCCCGGCTTCTTCATCCATATTTGAACCTTACTGTATGACAATAAAAGTCAATATTCCAAAACCATAACTTGTAACGGTTTTTTATATTATCCAAGCGTAAGGCCAGCCTCCAAACGTGTTGCCAAGCGCAGAGCCGGGCGCGTACTAATTCATTGAAACCGAACGGCGCTACTCCGCATATTTGCGGGGCACCTGGGGATCACCCGCACCCCGCTAATTCGCGGAGCTGGCAGTGAAGCTGTTAATTAAGCCTGCAGTTGATTGTGTGTCTGATTGATTACACGGAGGCGTCTTTGGAGGTGTCCGTTTTAGCGGCATGTTAGAATTACGTTGAATAATTGTGTAAACTTAATAAGTAGATCAAAAGGTTTCACTGGAACGCGCATACATATGGTTATGATACTGCTATGAAATAAGTTTTGGACTGGAACGCGCTCACCTTTACCGTTGCGGAGGTAGGTTGGCAATATTTTCGGAATGGGCGATCACTTTCTATTTTTGGCACTTTTTGCTACTGTTTTCACTACTTGATGAGTTAAAAGTCCATAGCAGTCTTGCTTATATAAAGCAGTTTCTTCAGGATTATGAGTCATTTTTTGGTTTCCAGAGTTCTTTAGAAATCACTCGAGACACACGCTTATCACGGTTTTTAAGTATCACTGGAGTAGTATTTAGCTTTGCAAACGATAACACCGAGTTATTAGATGCTTTTATCATTAATTATATCGTTTTATTAAAGAATCACTTCCAATTTATATTTGATTACAATATACAATATGTAACAAAAACCCTGTTGTTCCATCAACATACGTTTTAAGAATCGGTATACGGAGCAAGTAATTTATAAAAATTGTTCAACAAACATTATTAAAATAAATGTTTAATTATTAATATTTATAATCTGTAACTGATTTCTTAGCTCTGCAATTCTGCATGAAGAAGCTAGACATAAGTAGAACGCTCCCGCCAATTTATTTAACTTATAAAATCAGATATCCTAAAAAAAAAAAACGAATTTGTCGGTATTAATAGGTATTTGATTGTGACCCCTCGACTAGACAATGATTACTGTTTTCTAATTATGACTTCATTAATGATGTGCTTGTAGGTAAAATTATATGTCCCTGAAAGGAACAACAGGGTTTTTGCTTCATGGTGTATTTACGAGAAAAAGTTCAATTTGCGACCGCAATCAATTTTTTTTTTTAAGTTTTGTTAATGTACCAAGAACTTGACATCAGTACCAAAGCTCCATAGAAAGTGGTTGATCTCCTTTCCGATAATCTACTGGCAACAGTTTTGAGTATTGATTGGTATGTTACTTCACCAGTAGCACTGCGTGCTGTTGATTCAAAATCACCGCCATCTCCGAGCAACGGAAGTCCAAAGCGATGTAACCACAAATTCTACTTTGGAATCGAAAATTTTACTAAAATACACATAGATTTTACTGAGTTATGTTGTGTTGTGCAGTCGTCACATGACGACGTAAAGTAGATGTTCCGCAAATCAAAATTGTGTCACTGATACAAAAGAAAGACAAAACCAAAAGGAAACTTGGTTTTATTGAACTTTAAAACATAACCATTAAAACAAGACATTACGTATTATATTATACGACGTCTTGTCAAAATATAAACAACTAAATAACATGGACAGACAAGGAGTTTATATATCAGTCACATACCTTACAAGGGGCTAAAAGTCATTAGCGGGTACAGGTTCGATCTAATTTTTGAATAGATTTTCACTTTCCCATTCAGTCCGATATTTCTGAGCAGTGTTTTCTTTTTTGCAGCAGTTTTCTTTTTTGGTGTATATGGGCCTTCGTCACTACTCTCGAAGTCCATCTTGTAATATAAACTCAGCCCCGGATCTACGATTTTTTCGGACTGGGGCAAGAACTTGATATTGCGCACCCTCTCTTGAGCGTTTGATAAACAATAAATACCTAATAGGTGGCATTATTTGTGATCAAAAGAATAAAATCTATCTATCTTTAATTGAGCTATTAGCAATATAGATAGGTAATAACTTTTTCATTGGTGTGACGTCAAATTAAATATAGCAATCATAAAGAAGGCAAAAGAGAATCAATTTTATTTTTCATATATTTCTTCACTTCTTCTCTTACTACAGCTTTAATCTTTAATTGAGCTATTAGCAATATAGATAGGTAATAACTTTTTCATTGGTGTGACGTCAAATTAAATATAGCAATCATAAAGAAGGCAAAAGAGAATCAATTTTATTTTTCATATATTTCTTCACTTCTTCTCTTACTACAGCTTTACACGGCGTGCTTTCTTTTCTGCGAAAGAATCTATCAAGTCATCAAAGTCCGTCTTAAAGGCAGTTCTATTTTCAATGGCTAGAATCGCGAGGCCAGATAAACGTTCTTGGCTCATTGTTGAACGCAGATATGTTTTGATTATTTTCAGTTTACTAAAACTTCGCTCACAACTTGCAGATGTCGTTGGTAATGTGCAGTATATTCTTAACGCTATAGTAACATTAGGAAATTCTTCTTGCAAGTCATTCTTGTACAGATGATTTAACATGTCGAATGCACTTGATTTTTCATTAATTTCAACTAGGTCTTTGAATACAGCAAGTTCCAGGCAAAAATCAACTGCATTCAAATCTTTTGAATATTTTCGTGCTAGATCGGCTCCATTTTTTTGCAGATCATTTGTCGTCATATTAAAAAACGCGTGGCCACTGAGGAAGGCAAAATTTTCATGTAGACTTTTTGCGCTCTCTACCCTTGGTTCTATTTCTGTTAAAATTGTGTCAAATACTACTTTTATATCTTTGGAAAATAGCTCATTCGGGTCTAGAGTTCTTGATTCGTCTTCGCATAATTCGTCATGTTGCCTTTTCCTTTTTTGAATTCGTTTATATTGAAGGACTGGCTCGATTTTCAACTTCTCTGATATAATTGCAGCTTCATTGATCCAATGTTCTATTGGTTTTTCTCTCATTTCTTGTATGATCCTAACAAGACCCTGCATTAAAACCACAGAACGCGAAATGATAATATCCTCTTTCTGTATTTCAACGTTTACTCTGTTAATCTCTCGAAGAATGTTGTTCCAAATTGATAAGTTGAGGATAAATTTGAATTCCATCACCGCATGTAGTAAATTACCAGCTTCATACTTCGATTCTGCGGCTGAAGAGGATTCTTTAATTTTTTCTAGAGCTTTGGCAACTTCCGGTAAATTATTTAAAAGAGCAGTAACAGCTTGGTGTTTTGCTGACCATCTGGTTTGACTACTTCCTTTTAAGTTTGTTTTAGTAGGTACACTGTTGCATTATTTTCCATCGCGTGGTGGATCCAACAAAAAAACAATAAAGTTTTTGTACAAGCCCAAATAGGTTAACTGCTTCTGCACATGATGACGCTGAATGCACGCCCACAAGATTTAAGGAGTGTGCTAAACAAGGTACAAACTCTGCCAGCTCATTCACTTGCTTAATTCTGGATTGGACGCCTTTGTATACGCCAGCCATATTAGATCCGTTGTCGTAAGATTGTCCACGACATTTTTGCATATCCAAACCATCAGCTTCTAGTTTTTCCAAAATTCGGTCTGTGATATATTCTCCAGTTTTTCCATCTACTTCAATAAAATCAATAAAACTTTCCTTAATAGTACATCCAGTTTTTGTTATTTTTATATATCGAATAACCTGGCTCTTTTGTTCTGAATGAGATACATCTGGAGTGCAGTCAAACATGAGTGTAAAGTAGTTGGCCTCTTTAATCTCATTGATAATGGTATTTCGAACTTTTTTTGCCATCATATCGATTATTTCATTTTGTATTGTTTTCGACAAATAGGATACCTGTCCTTTTTTGACGTGGTCTAACTGATACTTGAGAGTAGGATCGTACTTAGCGAGTAGCCTTATCAAATTAAGAAAATTTCCTTGACTAGGTTGAGGAAAATTTTCAGTGAGATCACTCAGTGTTTCTTTGGTACCCCTGAAAGAAAGACAGTTTGTGGCAAGATACATGACAGCATCCATTACGACATGCAGAATATGTCTCCATTTTTCTTTCTCAGAGTGAATTAATCGCTCTATATTGTGATCAATGCCTTGGCACAATTTCATTTGCTGCAGGCGAGTTTTCCACTTAATAAAACATTCTTTATGCGTTTGGGATACTTCATGCTCAGTTAATCTTTCCGAAGTCTTTTTCCAATTAATGAGACCCTCTGTGCACAACGCTGATGTAGAAGAGCTGGCGAATAACTTGCAGACAGTGCAGTAAAGTGCATTTTTTGTTTTCGAATAAACAAGCCAGGATCTTTTAATAATTTCCTTATTTGCCATTGTTCCGAACCACATGTTATGTGTCAAATGCCTACCGTTGCATTCAGTGGACCTAAAATCTACGTTATTTGGATGTTCATCATTTAGAAATGCAGCTTGTTTGCTCAAAAATGACCTTTGTTGATCTGTAATTTTCTTTTGGCTCGGCCATGTACCTGGATCCATTACATCTATAATTTCGTCTTGGCTGCTCGACTGCAATAAGTCACTAGCTGTAGATGCTAGATCAAGGTTATCTACCAGCTGAGGTAATTTAGGCGACTGCAACTGTTTGCCATCAATGCCATCATCTGGACCTTGAGGATTCAACTGATCTGTCGAATCAACTTGTATGTCCAAATTACAAGAGTTACTGGAAATACCTGGAACGGTATCCGAAGTATCAGTGGAACTTGATGATGGACCTGCTTCGTAAAGCCATTTTCTCATCTTAGAAGCCGATTTATTTACTTCTTCAAACTTGTCTTTAGCTCTTTTTCTATTTTCAGCCCCAGAAAGCTTTTTTTTGGTGCGCTCATCGTTGACCCGTTACAACCTAAAAGATATTCAAAATAAACGATTAACGAGTAAAGTAATAATAAAAATACCAAACTTTCAAGTCATAAAACATAATTCACTAGCACAAAATTTTCTTAATTACAATGTAGTAGTATTCTGTTATTTAGCTATAAAGTTTTAGTCAAATAGAATATACAACCAGCCAGTACACCACCTTCTATTTGCAAATAATTCAATATAATAATTCAATTTTACATCGGCAGAAGTCGGGAAAGTCCCGTCCAGACTTTACATTGTTGGCATTTGGAATATTCGGATACACACTCGAAATATTTGTAAAATCGTTGTCTACTCTAAAAGTTACGATAAATAAATGATTACTGTAGAACTTGCGAAAGGCTGTAGATTCTGCTACGGCCTTAGGCTGAAGGCGTAGCCGTAAGGCCAAGCGCGCATTGCGGTGCGGCGAATTGCGGCTGCGGTTTTAAAACCGGTACTGCGGTTTTGCCACTCGTATCTCAGCTTTCGTAGCGGAAGGTCGACCAGCATAGACTACGAAACTAGGCTTCGCATTTGCATTTATTTAATATTAACAGCAAGAAAACAGAAACGCAAGCAGTATTGGGTTCATCCATTAACAGCAATGAGACCTATGAAGGGTTTTTTCTTTATGAGATATAATGATTTGCGAGTTTCCAAAAAAGTTTTTTGGTTACTACAGAATGAGCATAATGACCTTTGACAATTTAAAAAAATTGTTGGTTACAAAATCTACTACAAGGATACAGACGAATTTTACGCGCCATCTAATGAAAAATCATGGTGATGAAATAGAGGTTCTAAAGCTTATGGCTATCAATGACCCTGATCCTAAGATTCAAAAAAAGGTCAGAGTTACTGAGCGGCTAATGACATGCAAAAGTTACCTAATGTGCCTAATTAGAAGTTATAGTTTATCATATGTTTTACAACTTTTAATATTATTAGCTATTCAATTAATTCTGTCCTTTTCAATTATCCAGATTACTCCATTGAAATCCGCAAGTCAACGAAGCTGGAATAGACGAAACTGTTACCCCTATTTTTTTTTTTTTTTTAATAATTATAAACTAGCGCTTGACCGCAATCCCGCCTGATGGTAAGCAGCGATGCGATCGTTGATGGTAAAGCGCGCTAGTTTATTAAGAGCCTATTCACTCAGAAAAACTGAGCGAATAGGAAGGAAGACGGCAGTTGAGTGAGGTGATGCAATGTTAAACCCAACAACACGACCAACAATGCTGCACCAAAGGGAGATTGATCTGAAGACCCTCCACGACCAAACTCCCAACACAAGAAAATTAGGCGCATCGTACCCGGCACACATCGCAACACAACTGCTCCGACCCGTTCTCCGTACGGCTTCACCAGACATCATGCCGGAACAAGACAAATCGCTTGGCGGCAAGGCTTTGTCTGGTGGGTGGTAACTTCTGCCGGCGGCCGATGTTATAGCCTACCACAGAGTTACGGATTTTACGCGCCATCTAATGAGAAATCATGGTGATGAAATAGAGGTTCTAAAGCTGCTCTGATAGCTGTATGGCTATCAATGACCCTGATCCTAAAATTCAAAAAAAGAAAAGGCAAGCTTTTACTGATAATTTGAGAAATCGTGGTAATTACATTCACAACAGCAATGTGGTTTCAAATAATAAGGGATATTTAATTCCGACGAGAAGAAAAGCTAATGAAGAATTAGGTCAAAGCCCATCAGGATTTGTAATCTGTAGAAAATGTCTGGGTACTTACAGAAGGTCAACGTTCTACAGACATAGCAAGAAGTGTATAGGTTATGAAGACGATTTGACTAAACACGCCCTTGCTAAACACGCATTAAGTATTATACCAAAATTCGTTCATACATCGAAATAATTTCAAGAAAGCATACTACCTAGGCTGCGTAACGACGAAATTTCTGTTATCGTGAAACAAAATCCTTTAATTATTGCTTATGGCTGTAGACTTCTGAAAAAAAAGAAAGAAAAAAGAAGTAGAAAACTAATTTGGTCCAAAATGAGAGACCTAGCCAATCTTTATAATCTAATAAAGATTGTATGCGAAAAATTTCCTGAGATTATCCAACTAGAAAACTTGATTGACCCTAAGTACTACGAATGTTTTATAGAGGCAGTAAAAGTAATGAGTGGTTTTAATGAAGAAACTGGCCACGTTAAGGTGATTAGCATACCTGCAAGAATTCGTCCAGAAATATTAGGTTGTATTGATATTTTATTTACCAATACAATTATGGACCAATACAAGTCAACAGCACTAAAAGAACACATCTGTCCGCGCTCGTCGCGGGCGCATCAAGTTCCAGCCCGGGCCAAGGAGGGGCGAGTAAGACGCAAGGGGGCCGCGGCCCATATGCGGCCCGCGGATTGGTCGAATACCCTTATATAAATTCGTAGCCGGGCATAGAAGATGCTTTTTTTGGATCGTCGAGAAAGTAATGTATTTCCTAGTTGTCATAATAATATATATTTTTTATACAGTCCACACTTTTATTTAAATATCTCGAAGGCGTACTTAACAACATCAAAAATAAATTGAACGAATTTAAGTTACTCCTCGAGGCCTATTGGCAATGGGAAGTTTCTTCGAATGCTGAGAAAACACGTAAGCGTAACCTCATGACAAAAGAACAAGTTATGCCACTAGAAAAATATATCGAAGAAGTAATGATAAAAATTCATGAACTGGAAGAAAAATACTATGATGTTCTAAAAAAGGATATCACAAATGTCAATTACGAAAATCTTTGTGAAGTTACAATCGCACATATTATACTTTTAGATCGCAAACGAAGTGGTGATGTTGCCGAAGCAGAGCTTCAATATTATCTTAACCGAAAAACAGACAATATTCCACCACAAGTTCTGGAAATTCTGGACAAAAACCAAAAACAAGCTATATCAGATTTAGACATTTTCCAAATTCCGGATAAACGAGGTAGGTCTGTGGGTAGAAATATTGATGCGCTAATAGCTTGTCGATCGACTCTAAAAATTTCATCCGATTACTTGTTTGCACGTACACTCACGGATAAACCATTTGATGGAGGGAGATGTCTTAATAGAATAAAAAGCATGTGCAACTTAACAAAACCGGAAATGTTGACCTCGACTCGATTGAGATACCATATTGCCACGATTTCTCAAGTCCATGATAAAACTAATGACAAATATACCCAACATTTAGCCACATTCCTTGGTCATGATATGCAAGTGCATTCCAGTAACTATAGACTACCCATCCAAGCCATTCAACAGGGACTTGTTGGCAGCAGGCTTTTAGAAATTGAAAATTAAACAAAAAAAAAAGAAATTCCTATAAAAAAGGACTCTGAAAGAAATATAATTCTTCCATGTGAAAGAAATAACGAAACTGACAGTAACACAGATAGCAAAGAAAATGAAACCAGTAAATATGATTATATTAAGGACAACAAAATCAAAACTTTCAAAAATAAAGACGAACAAATAGAAGCAGAAAACAACGATAATACAATAATTGAAGATAAGGCAAGCGACAACAGTATCAATGAAGACAAAGAGAATGATCACCAAAATATATGTGACGAAGGAAAGAAAATAAGAAACAATAAGAAGAGTAAGAATGTTAAAGAAAAAGTAAAGAGAAAAACAAGAAAGACAAAAAAAATACTTACCCAATAAAAAAATATCGAAAAACCAACAATTGATGAAGCCAATGCTCCAAAGCAGGTGCAGTCATCGGACACCAAAAGTTCCACTGACATTGCCCTCGAACGTACAAAGTATTCAAAAAAGAAAATACAAGTACTTAATGATGAATGCGATGATGGATCTGATAAAGAAATAGCTGTACAAAAAACAACAAGACGTAAGAAAACTCATAACAAATGGAGTAGCGATGAGGTGGAAGCAGTAATGCGACATTTAAAAAAAAATCATAAAATTAAAAAGAAATCCAGGAAAAGCCTTATGCGAAGAAGTATTGCGCAAAGAGCCAATTCTGCAAAAACGAACTTGGATGCAAATTAATACTTACACCAACAACATTTATAAAAAGAATTTATAATAAAAATATGCTATCCCAGAACTGCCTCTTTACGCAATATTTCCTTTGAATTAAAGACAAGTGCAGTGGCGTAGCGTGCCTTGTCGGGGCCCCGTATAAAAATTTTTTTTGAGGCCCTTATATGGAGGTAAAGATTTTTCACAAAAGAAAAAATATTGTGAGAAGAAATATTTATTTATCACATAATTTACCCATTTTACAAATAAAAATCGAATTTTAAATATTCACTCTCCTTGCCTTTTTTTCGGCAAACTGATTTATTAAATCATTCATGGCTGATGATGATTTTAGTTTTTCTAAAGTTTCTGCCTCTATGGACAATAGTGACATGTCTGACAGCCGTTCTTGTCCCATCGAAGTTCTTAAATAATTTTTTATTAGTTTTAATTTTGAAAAACTTCTTTCTGCCGTTGCGGTTGTAACTGGAAGGGTCAAGAATAAAAAGCATGCTGTGATTACCTCGGGAAAACTGGATGCAAGACTATTGAATTTTACTAGCAATAATTCAATGAGTTCTTTAATGGAATAAATTTTTTTAATTTCAGAATTTAAGCATGTTTTTAGAGCCTTTAATTGGTCACAAAGATTAAGTGAGATGTCTTTACTGTATTTAGCAGACAGTTTTATGGAAGCGTTTAATATCTCTTCGCTTGAAGAAGATAGGAGTTTCTCCGGTTGTAATATTTCGAATATACTACTCAGGTTGCAAAGGCTTTGAAATCTTTCTTTAGTTTGAGAAATTAATATATCTAAACAGCAATAGTATACATTGACTTTGAAATATGATTCCGGGTCGGAAATTCTTTCATCTTGTGATAACTCATCAAAAAAAACGCTTCGTTATCTTACGCCTACTGTTTTTAAAAACAGTTGTTACCCCCCACTCTTTTGCTAAATCTTTGGATTCATTTAGCAAACTATTAAATGAATTCTGATTTCTTAATTGGCACAGTCTATTCAAAAGATTACTTAATAAAATACTAGATTTCTGTAAGTTATTATTTTCATGCTGTAGAACTTTAGAAACAGGATTAATAATTTCAAATAGTGAAGAAAAAAATGTAACGAGCACTAAGAAATCGAAACTTTCTAAAATTTTAATTATACTTTTACATTCTTCACGTTCATTTTTTTTATTTGAAATTAAATTTAGTTGGTACAAAGTTTTCATGATTAGTAAAAAAATTTTCTTTACTGCTAATAAAGCGTCGTTCCTAGAAGACCATCTGGTAGGACATACCTTTTTAAGGGTAATCAAATATTTCTCAGATGAATCGTCACTTAGCACAGCCCAGCGTTTTATACTATTGGCAAAAAAAGTATATATTATTTCTAAATTATCGAAAAATGTCGATACTTCACGAACATGTCTCGCAGCATCGTTCAAAACCAAGTTTGAAGCGTGCGCAGCACAATGAACATAATCGGCATTTGGAGCATGCTCTTTTATTAGGGTTTGTAATCCTCCATACACACCCGACATAACATTTGCTCCATCGTATCCCTGTCCTCTACATTTAGTCAAATCAATTCCATATTCTTTAGTCAAATTTAAAATGACAGTTTTCAGACCTGCAGCACTGCAATCCGTTACTGCTATGAATCCTAAAAAGGACTCACAGATTTTTATTTCTTTAGGCACATTATCATCATTTTCTGTAACCGAGATATATCGAAAAACTACAGATAGTTGGTCAATTTTTGACAAGTCTTGTGTTGTATCCAGAATTATTGTCAGAAATAGAGCTTTTTTAATTTCTGAGATAATACTGTTCCTAACGTTAGTACCAAGCAAACTAATAATTTCGTTTTGAATCGTAGGGCTTAAATAATTTATTTCACCTTTCGGTTTTAGAAGAAGTTCTTTTAAAGTTGCATCATAGTTAGATAGCAGACGTGAAATTGCCATAAAATTGCCAGAATCAGAATCATGCCCCCTCAAAGGTAGATTACAAGATACTAAAGTAATTATAACATTAATTATACGATGCAGTACATCTCTCCAGAATGTAATTTTACTATCGATTTCACTTTTCAATAGAGTATCGATGGTATTTCCTTGCAACCAACTATTATAAGAGAGTGAGGCACTAATATGCTGCTGTGATTTTTCATGGTCAAGAATAGTTTGTGTGAAATTGCTTCTAACCGAAACACCGTTAACCCAAGCAGAGGAGTACGATTTGTTTTGACGATCTGCTAATAACCAACAGAAGTGACAGTACGGTTTGTTTAAAACGTTAGAATAACATAACCATGGTCTTATAATTTTTATGCCTGCCTGATTGAAATATGAATAATAATAAGCCGAAAAAGGTCGGTTATTTTCTGAAACTTTTGGAAATGGTCCTTGTGGTTTAAATGGACCCAATTTAAAAATTATTTTTCGTTCGCATTCAGTTAAATTGTCACCAAAATTTCCTCTATCTGATGAAATTATATTACAATCTGCATTATCTGCAGATATATCAGAATCGTTGACTTGGGGTTCCTCGCTTTCTGGATGGACATCCGATAAAGTATGTGCTTGGCTTTCTTCTATTTCCGGATGGATATGTGACGAAGCACATGCTTCAGAAGAATCTAAAAATAAACGAGTAATTGTTAAAAAATAAATACGAATGCTTTGATATAAACTAAAAAGAGTTATATATAAATAAATAACGTGACGGACAGATGGACAGACCGAAATTAAAATATTTCCTTGTTTATCATTACGGGCTCCTAATAAATGGGTTGGGTAGTAGTGTAGTACTTACCTTTCCAATCTAAATCACTCACAGTATCTTGTCTCTGAAAAAATTAAGAAATTTTGGGCACTTTTTTTATAACCTCGTCCCTTTTCTGTTTAATTTTTCTTTTCTCAGCGCCGCTGGGATAATCTCTTTTCCTTTCACTCATTTCTTTTACAAGTCGCTACTAATACTGCTAAACCAGAAGAACAATATTGTTTGTACTGAATTACAATGTAATGCACATTTATATAAAGCGCGTAAATAAACAGTGCACTGTACTCCGTGGTTTAACATCCAATGCAAAGTACAACAACGTACACGTACATCGCGATCAGTGTTGCCGACAGTAATTTGCTAAAATCCCCAAACGCATTGTCGAAATTCCCCACGTTTGGGGAAAGAAAAATGATAATTCCCCACATATTCCCCACAGAAATAAAACAACCAAAAATGTAGGTAAAGTTCGGTCTCTGTGACAATGCATTTCTGACGTATGTCAGATATCACTAGTGTCACATTCACTGTAAAGTTCTTTTTAATATCTATATTTTCTAATTATATCTTTCGTTACGTTGAAGAGCAAATACCATCGGCAAATACAAATACATGCATCCAAAGTTACATTGTTTATTGAATCAACCAGTCAGAAATGCATTTTCTCGGCGGCCGTTCTTTTAAGTTTATTTTTTATTTATTAAAACATGACAAAAATTAAAAAAAAACTACACATTTTTTTCGCGCCAAACTTTTTTGTGCAACATTTTAGAACTCGGGTTAAATTTTAAACTGCCCCCTTCTCTCTTTATTCCCTCTCGAGTAGCCATCAAAGCTACCACTGTGTCGGTGTTAAGTTTGTTTCTATTTTCTGTCTTTAGATTTTTTAAAACACTAAACTTGCGCTCTACAGATGCGTTAGAGAACGGTAATACAAGCAGTAGACTTATTACGTATTTTATATTTGTAAATATGTATTGACCGGCACTATTTTTTAATTTAAATACTTTGCTCCATCAAGACTAGCATAAATTTGATGTTAAATATCACGTTTTTGTGTTCATACTTAAAATCCCCGCATTTTCCCCGAATTGAAGCTCTCCCCACACATTCCCCAATCAGCTTTGCTTTCCCCGCAGTTTGGGGAATTCCCCACAGATCGGCAACACTGATCGCGATATCGATAAAGGATTCCCGGGGATTCCCCGCTGAGTTGAAGATGAAGTAAGTAAAACGGGGAAGTCCCGCAGCCCGCCATAACGATGTAGTGTTGCCAACTTTTGAACGCACGCTTAAGGCGGGAAAAAAAGGAATTACTTTATAGAATTTTGTCATTTGTAAAATAAAATAAATTAGAAAGTTTTTATTCTTTTTCCTTACACATTTTGGGGGCACCGTATAATTGATACGGCAAATACGGCGGTAGCTACGCCCCTAGACAAGTGTACAATTTCATTTTATTGGACTTCCCGGAGACGTTTGTTTCAGCTGAAAAGAGACAAGAATTGTGGCTAGCACCAATAAAAAACTAAAAAATAATAGTTCAATTATTTTTAATTTTTGTAAATTGATAAATAATCCGAACGGAGCTACATACGGCACGTTGGAGCACAAGTGCTCCAACGTGTCGTATAGGTAGTAATTTGTTGATCCATTTTCACTTGTTGATCCGGGGTCCTTTTGTTGATCCGTTGCCATTTGCCCATAAATATGTAGCTCCGTTCGGAGCCACATGTGTCACGATGAATAATAATAAGTAATAACAATAATTAAGGGCTGTTTTATACAAATCCACCTTTTTGGCGTCTGAGCAGTTGTTGATCCAATTCAAATGGGCCAATCAGGGCGCAGCATTTGCCAAGGGCGTGATGCGATTGAATAATCTAGATAGGGTTGCCACCTTTTTTTAAGCAAATAGAGTATATTTACTTTTTAAGGTAAAAAAATAAAGTACAAGATCTGAAAATAAAGTATTATTTATTTAAACTGCTATTTTTTTCCATACATATTTTTTGTTACTTCTGGCAACATCTAACAAATATTTATTATCAAAGAACGTCTTAACCGCATCTTTACAATCTATGTTTAGATTGAAATATATAAATAATTCGTTTTTTATTAAATTTAGGGACGCTCTGTTTCGTTCGTCCCGCCACTTAGCATTCATCAGAGAAAAAACTCTCTCTGTAAATGCTGAAGTGGCAGGAATGGATAGCAGAAATGACACGATTTTATATATATTTACGAAATCATTACTACTTTGAAATTTTTTTTGCCACTTCTGTGATGTAGATAATTCCAAAAAATCTTTAGAATGATTAACTTGTGCATATAACTCTTTTAATAAAGAAACTTCTTCATACAGGTCATCCATGTTAATATTAAGTTTTTGCAGTTTCAAAGTTTCTACTAAGTGAGAAAAGTGTTGATATTCAACATCACTTTTTAAATTTATGTTGCTCAGTGAAAAGAGCGAATTTGTGTGATTGAAATCGAACCATTTATCCAGGTACATTAAGGCTTTGTCTAAGAACAATATAAAGTTTCTATGAATTTTTTGACTAACTTCCGGCGAGGACATCTCGATTTGTTTAATCTTTTTTCCAGTTTCATATCCAAAAAAGAGATCTTTTCTTTTCATTAATTCTTTCCTAAGATTGTGCATAATATTGTATACATCCAAAATTGTTATGTTATTCCCTTCTAACAATTTTACAGTTTTAGTAAACACATTTAAAATATGGCTACAAAAATTAAAGTAAACATCAATCACGTCATGATTATCACTGGTATTCAGCAATAATAAACTTTGTATAATCATTGGACAGTCTTCTCCTAGGCTCACAAAATAATTTCTAATTGCTCTCCAATTTAACAATATGGTATCTATACACGGTAGAAGAGAGAGCCATCTAGTTCCGACATGGCGTTTGAGTTCATGAAAATCCTCATCGACCGATTCTATGAATTTTTTAAATTCTTCTCTCCGAACAGCCGAGTGGGAAAAATGAGCATAGATTTTAAGGATAATATTCTCAATGTCATAGGACAAAAAGTTCATGGCATGTTTCATGCAATTGTGCACTATATGAGCATGACAATTTCCCTTGATCAAGTCCGGCACCAAATCTCTAATGTTTGTAAATAATGAGTGGTTAATTCCAAAATTTGCATTTGTATTGTCTGCACTTAGCCCAGATATATTACTAAAAGATAATTTGCATTGCTCTATTGACTTCTCAAATGCATGAAACATGCCATCAGCTGATTCATTGCTGTTTTCATAGAAATCATTAATTAACTTTGAATGCCATTTTTGGCTGTAAAATACTGCACAACCAAAGGGAAAAGTTTTATATTAATCTTGTTGGAAGCATCCGTTTGCAAGCAGAAATATACATTATTTGAATTCAAATCATCTATTACATTTTGTAAAGCATATGGACCCAACACCTCTGTAACTAGTGCTTCCATTTTGGTCCTAGCTAGACGAATACTTGTGGCTGTGCTTGAATTAACATAAATAATTTTATTTAACTTAACTGTGCAGTCCATACTATTGTAGGACAAATTATGCTTAACAGTGTGATATGTTAGGGCTAGCTCAGCAGCTGTAACATTGTCTTTGTCACTGTAAAATGAACCTTGAGACGAAGTGGAAGCAGAAGCAGGCCCAATAAATTTTTCAAGCAGTCCACTAGATTTTTTCATCTCAGATTTCGATTTATGCTGTTTTGTTTGCAGGTGTTGCTTAACCTGTAAACCAATAATAAACCCATCACCTCACCACCACACCACCAAGAAACCAAAGATTAATTATGATGATAGTGTTAGTGATACTAATTCTTTCCATGCATGCTCGTTTGTCCCACCCATACTCACACATACACGCATCTACCTTAGATTAAGTTTTTTCCACTAACCTGTCCTATTCCAGCTGAAGAAATAGCGAAAATCACTCCGCATAATTTGCATTTCGCATTATATTCATTTTGAGGGTCATTGTTTAACCAAGCACCATGTTCTTTTTCCCACAGACTATTGTACTTTTGCCTTCGTTTTGTTTGCTTTGTATTCATTTTTTTAAGCATTTTTTCGGTGTACTGCAGTCAGAGTCACTACACTCACTACAGCAGTCCAACTCTAAGTCAGAGCCCGATTCCAGTAATCGTTTCTTAGATGTATTTCGTGAAATACAGTTATCTGCATCCATAACTGAAGAATTATCACAATGTACACACCAAGAACGGAAAATAATATTTGAACTTTTGTTTTAACCTCAAAAAGCAAAGCAAAAAATGACAAGTTGACATTGACATTTTAGGTTACGTCAAAGGGTTACGTTCAAAATCGATAGTGCTGCTCAGCATTTAACTTTATCGACGCGATCCGTTCCGTTTAACGCAAATAATCGCTTGACCTTTTTGTTTCTTTTAGTAAACAATTAAATAAAACCTTCAAAAGTCAAAATAGGTAAAAAAAAGTATTTTCACGTACTTTATTGCCCTCATAAAGTATAAAGTACGTTTACCCAAAATAAAGTACAATACTTTATAAAGTACGGGTGGCAACCCTAAATCTAGAAGAACTTCCAAGAATCGCAGGGGCGATTAGTGCATTACTAAGTATCTTCATTAAGTATTTCAAAGAACTACAATTTGATAATGGTCTGGTGTAGCTGATGATGGAGCCGGGAGACAGTCGAAGGAAGTCCTCAACTATTCACAGCAGTTACCTTGAGTATATGCTTGATTAATTTGTATTAATAAGAACTTTTCACCAAGATGGGTTGTGACTGTCATTAAGGCTCTGATGATGAAAACAAAGGCCAGTTCCGGTAACTCCTCAAAGGTTTACAGTAGCTACTTTGGGTTTGAACTTAATTCATTTATATTGATGAAGACTTTACACCTATGTGGGTTAAAATGAAGGTCTGAAGACCCTAGACAGTCAACGGAACTCCTCAATAATTCACAGCAGCTACCTTGAGTTTGTGATTGATTAATTTGTATTGATAAGAACTTTACAAAAGATGGGTTATGACTGTCATGAAGGCTCCTTTTATCACCAGAGCCTGATGAAACAAAGGCCAGTTCAGGGAACTCTTCAATGGCTAACAGTAGGTACCTTGTGTTTGGACTTAATACATTTATATTGATGAGAACTTTGCACCTATATCAGTTAAAATGATGTGTGTGTCGTAAATCTGGTGATGAAGACTATAGGCTGTCGAGGGAATTCCTCAACAATTGACAGTATTGAACTTTATTAGGACAAACACGACCTATTCGTCACGCTTATGCAACAATCAATTAAAATCAAGAAACTGAACTTAAGTTGCGTACTCGCTTCGTGTCTAGCATTGCTCATACTATCATTTTGATCTCGTACTACAGTACTTTTTTTTGTTCCTAAAAACGAATATACTAATAACAAAGATACACCGACTTCCGAAATTAGTTATCTTTACTTTGTAGTGTTTTTGGAAGACGGTTGTTTTTTTTTCTATTTTTTTTTTTTATTTTACACTTTTGTTTTGTGAAAAGCACTGCTCAGCTGCATCCGGGTAGAATGCACGCTGATGTTAATATAGATGGGAAAAGGCCTGTAAGAAAACTACGTAATTTTGATTAATGTAAATTTTACCCGTAATTTTGGTTTAAAAACGAAACCACTGAACCGATTTCTATAAAATTCCTATGAGGTCAATATAACTGTATGAAAAATGCTAGACATGACGCGATTTATCATCATGATCATCATCATCATCATCAGCCTCTACTCGTCCACTCCTGGACATAGGTCTCCCCCATGGCACGCCAACAAGCTCGTTCCTGAGCAGTTCTCCGCCAGCCACTACCAGCCAACTTTTTGATGTCGTCGCTCCATCTCGCCCAAGGGCGTACTACACCACGTTTGCCGAGACGCGGTCTCAACTCGTGGACTCGTTTACTCCAACGGTTGCCGGTCCTGCGGCATATGTGACCAGCCCATTGCCACTTCAGCTTGCTAAGCCTCACAGCAATGTCGGTGACTCTGGTCCTCTGTCGGATCACCTCATTTCTGATGCGGTTCTTCAGAGAGACCCCAACATAGCCCGCTCCATAGCTCGCTGAGCGGCTTTAAACATATGGACTAGTCTGACCGTTATTGTCCACGTCTCGGCTCCGTAAGTCATGACGAGTAGGATGCACTGGTTGAAGATTTTAGTCTTCAAATATTGGCGATTGGTATGGGCGACGCGATTACGCAACTTAAATTCAGTTTCTTGATTATAATTGATTGTTGCTTAAGCGTGATAAGTAGGTACTGGTTCTTCAGTGCTAAACTTCGATTTTGTAAGTTTTAGAGGAGTTTACTCGACTCTTGTTGGTCTTCATCATCAGATTTACGGACACGACTGACAGACCTTCATTTTAACCCACATATGTAGATGTAAATTTCTTATCAATACAAATTAATCAAGCAAAAACGCAAGGTGGCTGCTGTGAATCGTTGAGGAGTCCCTCGACTCTCTATGGTCTTCATCATCAAATCTACTACAGATTTTCAAAATAATCCATATGGGTGAAAATTTCTCATCAATATATATTAATTATTCCAAACACAAGGGAACTACTGTAAACCGTTGAGGAGTTCCCTGAACTGGCCTTTGTATTCATCATCAGAGCCCTAATGACAGTTACAACCCATCTAGGTATATATTTTTTTTATTTTATTTTTATATATTATGGGACAACAAACAATACAAAATAGTTACAAACAGTAATATAGCATTATTATAACAATATTGATGCGGATAATGCAGTGGCATTATCCGCATCTTAACAATATCGGAATACGTTAAAAAGTAAAGTTCTTATTAATACAAATTAATCAAGCTCAAGCACAAGGTACGAGGGTTAAACTGAAAGTTTTTAGAAAATCAAAAACTGATAACATTAGCCAGTTATTAGTTTTATTATATCTTTTCAAAATATTGTCCATTCACGTCAATACACTGTTGCATGCGATGGAACCACTGGGAAAAGCACTTTGCCCACTCGTCCTTAGGGGTCTCTTCAATGGCATCGCGATACGCAGCCACCGCTTCTTCAGCATTCATAAACCGCTTTCCTTTAAGTTTTTCTTTAATTTTTGGAAATAAATAAAAATCACAAGGCGCGAGGTCGGGACTATACGGCGGGTGACCCAGTAATTCAACGTTTGATGTCGCGAAATAGTCGATCGTTCGCTTGGCGGTGTGCGACGAGGCGTTGTCGTGGTGAAGGAGGATCCTACTGCGAGGTCGTTTCTCTCGAACTTTTTCCAAGGCAAGTGGCAAACAATTGGTAGTGTACCATTCTGCAGAAACTGTTTTTTGATCCTCTAACACAATTGTTGCGAAATGACCTATCCTTCCAAAGAACGAGGCCACCATTTTTTTCCCGCACTTCGATCTCTCTTCACTTTAGTTGGCAACTCCTCGAAAGGAAACACCCACTGAGCAGATTGTCTTTTGGTTTCAGGATCATAACAGTAAATCCAGCTTTCGTCACCTGTTAGTATGTCGAGCATTTGAGTCACCTCCGTTAAATCTTTCAATCATTTTACGGCACCAATCCACACGATGGAGTTTTTGAGCCTCAGTCAAATTATGAGGTATCCACCGGGCGCAAAGCTTCCTGACCGCTAAATGTTCGTGAAGGATTTTGTGCACTTGACTCATACCGATGCCTAAGCTTGTCCGAATCTGCTGATAAGTCACTCTTTTGTCAGTCTCTATCATACGCCGCACAACACAGATGTTATCTTCAGTCGTCGCCGTAGAAGGCCGTCCCTCACGTAAATCATCAGTGAGATTAGTGCGACCACGTTTAAACTCATTTAACCAGTAGGGGCTTCATCGTAAAAGGCCAATCGTAGTCTATCATAACTTTCTTGTTGATTTAAATGACATCGAAAGTCATAAAAAATCATTGCACGAAAATTTTCTCGTGTTAAATTCATGTTGACGTGACAGACAATTTTCAATTTGCCGCCAAATCGTATAACTAATGACAAATGAATGAAATATATACTCAGTAATATTGCCAAAGAGTTCTATTTTCAAATTTTAGAATTATTTTTTTATTATATTGTTTATAAGTGGCCAGTTCTAAGAACTTTCAGTTTGACCCTCGTACAGTGGGTTTAGTAAGTGATTCAGTGGGTAGTAATCGGTTTTTTAATAGATTCAGTGGATTTAGTAATTAGTTTTTCATAGATTCAGTGGATTTAGGATTTGTTTTCTTCATAGATACAGTGGATTTAACACGCGATTCAACGGATTTAGTAATTGTTTTTTTCATAGATACAGTGGATTTAGTAAGTGATTACAAGTGGTGGATTAGGAAGTGGATACAGTGAAGATAGGGGCATCGGCTTTATTATAGTAGTAGGAATTTCCTGCGCGATACCGTTAAGGAAATTTTACTCGTTTTTACGTACTCGTATTCAAGGTGAAAACTTTACGAATCGGCCTAGAACTTAAAGTTTGTGTAGAACTAGGTTAATGGCCATCAGAAGTGGAAGCAGTAGATTGATTTCTACTGTTGTTGTATTGTCTTTTCCGACAATTTTCAATAGTATGCCCTATATTTTTGCAGTAGCGACATATCATATCGTTGGTGATGGATATTAAAGAAAAACACTTAATAATATTACTGATTACTATATTAATTTGAGAATACAAGGAAGGCTAAACGTGTTCACTCGATGTCACAGAGTAGAGTTGGGGTTCACAGATTACTATAGAGTAAAATATAAAGAGGCGCGAAATTTAAAATTAGAATATATTCAACATTCCCCCTGAATTTAAGCCTCAAAACAAAAATATAAAGTTAACTAAATTTGTGAAAAAAGGAACAAAAAAAAATAATTAAAATGTACTAAGACAATGCTTAGACATAAGAATTGAATTGAATGACATCATTCCAAGATTAGATCTTAAAAGTTGAAATTTATCTTTTGACAATGGTTTTGTAAGTATATCTGCATACTGACAATCACTACTAACATACTTTAATACAATTATCTTTTGATGATACTTTTCTTTTATAAAATGATATTTAATTTCGATATGTTTACATCGTTTATGGAAGTTAATGTTTTTAATGACACTAATTGCACTTTGATTATCCAAATAAAGACACATAGAGTCTTGCTTATATTCATCAATATTACTTAGAAATTGTTTGATCCACATTGTCTCTTTGGTAGCTTCGCAGGCAGCCATAAACTCTGCCTCTGTAGTAGACAAAGCCACTGTTTGTTGTCTTTGACTGGACCAGGTGATAGCTGCTCCATTTTTAATGAACACATATCCGGTGACTGAACGACGTGTGTCTTTGTCATTTGCATAGTCTGCATCACAATAGCCTATGACTTCTGATATTTGTGGAGTTTTTGAGTAACACAGTCCATAGTCTTTGGTATCTTTCAAATATTTGAATATTCTTTTTACGGCACTCCAATGAGTTTGGTTGTAACAATTAAGGAAACGACTCACCAGACTGACAGCATACATTATATCTGGTCGACTCACAATAGCCAGATGAATCAGAGAACCAACTGCTTCTCTGTATGGTATGTCCTTCTCTGGCTCTCCTTCTTCTTTGTCCAACTTCACGTGAGGGTCAGCTGGAACACTATTAGAGTGAGCATTATTCATATTAAATTTGATCAACATTTGTTCTATATATTTAGTCTGATGTATAAATATGCAATCACTAAATTGTTCAATTTGCATTCCCACAAAATTGCTAGGTTTGGTTAACACTTTAATTTCAAAAATTCTTTTTAATTCTTTTGTAACTTCTTTTAGTGCCAATTCATCGGTTGAGAACAGTAACCCATTATCAACATATAAGCATAAGTAGCATTTCTTGTTTCTGACTTCACCAACATAAACACATTGATCTGTTTGGCTGTTTACAAAACCAAATTTCTTAAGAACTGTATCAAATTTGCTATTCCAACACCTGGGAGCCTGTTTCAGTCCATAAAGTGATTTATTAAGTTTACATACCGTATTGTCTTCATGAAGCAGGCCTTCTGGTGGTCTCATGTATATGGTCTCTTCAAGTTGCCCATACAAGAATGCGGTCTTGACATCTATTTGAATCATTCTAAGATTGTTCTGTGCTGCAATAGAAAGTAGCAAACGTATCGAATCATACCTGACTGTTGGAGCATAAGTTTCATGGTAATCGATTCCCTTGGTTTGTGCATATCCTTTTGCACATAGTCTTGACTTATACCTTGGACCTGATGGTTCCTCCTTAATTCGAAATACCCATTTACACTGTATCACTTTGGCATTCTGAGGTTTCTGAACCAATGTCCAGGTATTATTTTTCTGATGAGCCTCCAGTTCCTCACTGATGGATTCTATCCATTTATCTTTCTCGACTGAGCTCATTGCTTCTTTATATGTTTCTGGAACATTTGACAGGATTTCCTCATGCTGACTTAGGTATACACTATCTTTTGTATCATAAACTCTTTTATTTCTAGGCCTTAAGGTTATATTGCTAGCTTGAGGAGTATCAAAACTGATATCAGGTACATACTCGCTGTCTGAAAATGATTTATTATCACATACAGTATCATATGAACTTGTTGATATCGAATCTTCCTTTGTTTCAGTGATATTGTTCTCTTCATTAATATCATTATTTATTGAAGGATTCCTCTCAGATAATTCAACAGGAACATAATCTCTATTGACTGTAGATTCTAGAAATGTAGCATCTCTGCTTTTGACCACTTTTCTGGAGTTTGGTATTATGAATCTATAACCCTTGCTGTGATCACAGTAACCAATGAAGATCATCTTTTGTGCTTTAGGGTCCCACTTTTTACGTTTTTCTTGAGGTAGATGTACCATGGCTTCACAGCCAAATATGCGTAGATGTTTCACATTTGGTTTATGACCAGACCACATTTCTTCAGGTGTTTTGAACGACAAGGACTTGGTTGGAGAACGATTTATGACATAAGCAGCTGTATGCACTGCATCAGCCCAAAACTGTTTAGGTAGGTTGGCATTTAGTAGCATACATTTTGCTCTTTCAACTAAACTCCTGTTCATGCGTTCTGCAGTCCCGTTTTGTTCAGGTGTATACGGAGTTGTCGTCTGGTGTATGATACCATTATTTTTTAAATAATCAGAGAAACTATTATTGACATATTCCAAGCCATTATCTGTTCTGAGAATTTTAATACGAGCATCAAGTTGATTTTCTGCTTCATATTTAAATTCTTTGAATTTCTCTAGAGCTTCAGATTTGTTTCGGAGGAAGTATACATAAACCTTTTTAGAATGGTCATCTATGAACGTCAGAAAGTATTTGGAACCTCCTAGTGTTTGAGTTTCCATTGGCCCACATATATCTGAGTGAACCAACTGTAGCGGGCTCTTCGCCATTTCTCCTTCACTTTTAAAAGGTAACCGTGTCTGTTTACCCTTTTTGCAGGTCACACATGTCAGATTTTCCTTATTTGCAGAGAAACTTACATGGTTAGTGTGTTCTGGTAATTTCTTTAAACTGTTAAAATTCAAATGTCCCATTCTCTGGTGCCACAGGAAGAAATCTTGATCTTCAACATCAGACATGCATGCATAGCCATCTCCGGGCATATTCAGCCGGTACATGTTGTTGATGATACTAGCTGTTGCTACTGTTTGACCTCTGTTATTCATTATAACACAGCCAGTCTTGTCAAATCTTACTTGACCACCATTTTGGATAATTTGACTCACAGACAGTAAATTTGTTGCTAGTCCGGGAACACATAATACATTGGTAAACAAAACTTTCCTTTTGTGACCTTTTTCACTATAAGTATCTAAGCTCACTTGCCCTGAGCATTGCACAGATAAAACTTTATTGTCTGCCACTCTTATTGTTTTTGTTGTAGGAGAACTTACATTCTGAAGCAGATCTCTGTGTTTGGTCATGTGTGAGGAAGCACCGGAGTCCACATACCAGGCATCATCCTGTGTTGATGAGGCTACAAATACAGCAGCATATGAAGAGCTATTTGATTTATGCTGTGTGTCTTTAGCCTTAAATTTGCACTCTGGACTTTTGTGACCATATTTATTACAAGTGTAGCATCGTGGTCCTTTGGATTGCTTTTTATTGTTTTTATGAAACTTTTTATTGGCCGCAAATGCTTTTGAGTCATTTTCATATTGCCTTACATCTTGTAATAATTTTGCTTTTATGGAGTCTGAAGTAATTTTCATGCCTGAGCTCTCTATAGCAATTATCATTGGTTGATAAGATTCTGGTAGACCAGAGAGTAGCAATGTGCCTAGCCACTCATCATCTACTTTAAAACCAATGTTTCGGAGCTTGTGAGCCGTGCTCATTATTTTACTCACATACTGCTCTACGTTTTGACATCCACTCAGTGATGTATTACACAAATCACGCAGCAGTCCAACTCGGCGTGTCAGCCCTGAGTCATCGAATGCTGATGACAACTTATCCCAAACTTCTTTGGCAGTGCTAGCTTCCTGAATGTGTACATAATTTGTCGGATCGACAGAAAGTATTATCTTTGTTTTTGCTTTTGTATCTCGTTTTGCATCTATATCTTGCTCGGAGTCGCATTGAATACAGTCCCACAGTTCTTCGTGTTGCAAATAAGTTTGCATTGCAAAACGCCACGTCATGTAATTTTCACGACCAATTAGCTTTTCAATAAATGCAATTTGATTATTTGCAGTCATTTTATGGAGTTCACTGAGATCTGATAGTTAGCACTTTGCAAAAGTTCAACAAAAAAAAATGAAAGTCACCGGCGTCAGAGGTTATGTTCACACTTCGACTTTTTAACACTGATTTTGCGATAAAGTTTCACACTGTATATTATCTCTGGGCTTCTCTGGGCCCATAACCTGATGGATATTAAAGAAAAACACTTAATAATATTACTGATTACTATATTAATTTGAGAATACAAGGAAGGCTAAACGTGTTCACTCGATGTCACAGAGTAGAGTTGGGGTTCACAGATTACTATAGAGTAAAATATAAAGAGGCGCGAAATTTAAAATTAGAATATATTCAACAGTTGGTATTTACTTTTGAATGATCAGATTCCGCGGAGTTGGGAAACGCGACGATTGGGAGTCACGGCGATAGTTACTTTTTTGAATCTGTCATTATTGGAATGAGTACTAGATGTGGATCTTTTATATATACTAAAGATAATTTTCTCTTCTTCGACCGCGAACCTTATAGCGGAATTAAGCTCATCGGAGTTGCGACATCTAACAACTTGTGATATCCGTGGTAAGAGATTTATTATGAAGGTATGAAGTGCGAGATCTTGCATTGCAGCTACACGACCTGCTAACACTGTTTTGCGTTTTGTTGAAATAGAAATGTTTATTTCCGTAAGTAGTTTCGCTAAACATGTTTCTATTTTTAATGCAAACTGATTAACTGTTTCAGAAGAGTTTTATTTACAATCCTGAAGTTCAGTGAGTAGATGAGCATAGTGTTTCCTTTCTCTAAATTGATGTTTTATGAACTCGATGAATTGATCAAAGGAATCGAACTCTTTGACACAATATACAGTTTCAGCTTTATCTGTTAATTGACTTAGAATATATTTGAACAGGATAGATTTTTGCGTTTTAGTAGCTATATTAAAAGCGCTCTGACAATTAGTGATAAAGGGATTTAACTTTTCCCTGGAACCATCTAATGATTTGATGAATA
Organism: Sesamia inferens; assembly: GCA_037179545.1. NCBI lineage: Eukaryota > Metazoa > Arthropoda > Insecta > Lepidoptera > Noctuidae > Sesamia > Sesamia inferens. Next base: position 3,358,014 of record CM073935.1, on the reverse strand, counting down.
TGAATAGAATAGAGAGTTCTATTTTTTCTTCAATTTCGACCCTTGTATTCCTAGAACCACTGGAACTTTCCTCCTTTGTTTCATGTTTAGAAGCCATAATTTGATTTTACACAATAAAATACAACTTATCTTAATAATAAGAAATAGCCTCTAGCTTATGCTACTTTGTATAAGTGACTCGGTGTTATAGACGCGTAATAGAAACGCGTAGTCTAAACTAAATAATCAGTAGAGGTACAATAAAATTATGGTTGTAAAATAGTTAGATGGGAATAGTATAGACTCTGAGTTAATTGTAATATTCGTGCTAGGATGTAGTAACGGCCTAAGTAGATGTAGATGTAGTTGACTTTCTAGATCACTCAAAGGAACGCCATCATTGTGAGGATATTCAGGAACATAGTGACCGCTTCTCCAGCGGTAAACAACTGAACAACAGTTGCAGTAGACCTCTGGACCAGCAGAGGATGAAAGCCAGTCTCGGTTGCGGGATACAACACTCAAGACAGGGTGTCGGTTTAGCACTTCGATTTTTTGCACTTACACGACACTTATTGGTTTTGTAACTCACTTTAACTTTTAGCACTTTCGAAATAGATTTAAAATATTTATGAACACTTTATATCATTGGCACTTCACTTTTCTTCGAAGACGTACTCGTGTAGGGGACTTTCGTGTCCCACCGCTGCCACCAAATATTATATGAGACTTGGGAATCTTGTTTTTTTTTTTTAAAAAAAAAACTATTAGTGAAGTTAAAAAAGGATTTAATTAATTGATAAGATTTAGAATACAGTAATGGTAGAAATAGTAAGAGTTAGGACATACGACCCGTATCGAGATTTAGAACCAACTGCTTCGTTGGGCTCATGAATGACTTACTGTAACCCATAATACTGACGTGGCACATTTGAGCGTTGCTAAGCTATTCCACTAACATTGGAGGTAACAAACTATACATGTGTCATCCCCTGAATCATCGTCATCACTCGGTATGATCTTTACGTTTTCTATTTTTCTTAGTTATCTTTTTTTGGCAATGTCGTGGTGGCCTAGTGGTTAAAACACCAGCCTCTCAAGTATGAGTGCGCGGGTTCGATTCCAGGTCAGGCAAGTACCAATGTAACTTTTCTAAGGTTATATGTACTTTCTAAGTATATCTTGGACACCAATGACTGAAGGTGAAGGAAAACATTTTGAGGAAACCTGGACTTTATAAGTCTGAAATCGCCAACCCGCATTGAGCAAGCGTGGTGATTACGCTCAATCCTTCTCTGTATGAGAGGAGACCTGTGCCCAGCAGTGGGACGATATAAAGGTTGATGATGATCTTTTTTTGGTGGTATTTTTGGCTTAATGTTTTTTCATTTTCTGTTGCTCGGCTAAGGCGTTTTTTACCCGAGTATCCGTCAAAACAGCGCTTATTCTCTTTCTACGATTTGAAAAGGTTTCTTTTCAGGGGCCTTCGGGAAATATATCAACACCTGAATTAATAAGGCCATCTTATCCCGATAGCTTTAACAGCTTGCATCATGACATCAGCAGACATTTGGTCTCGTTCAGTTATCCTTTTTCGGTTTCTTGTTATATTTTCTACCTATAACACATAGCTGAATTACACTTAAATGACACCCAGCCGGGGTTAGTTGTCACAGTGACAACTAGACCCGAAAAAATTGAGACAACTTGTACCGAAGGCAAGAATCAGTAAATATTCAAAACTAACCTCAAAATGTTTACCCAATGAAAAAGTTTATTTTATTTATTTTATTTTTTTAGACAAATCACACAGATTGAGCTAGCACCAAAGTAAGTTCGAGACTTGTGTTATGGGATACCAACGCAACGATACTATATTTTATAATAGATACATATATTTATAGATAAACATCCAAGACCCAGGCCAATCAGGAAAAGATCGTTTTCTATCATGACCTGACCGGGGATCGCACCCGGGGCTTCCACGTCGCAGGCAGGCGTGTTGAACGCTGGGCCACGGAGACCGACAACCGACAACCGGCAAAAAGTTATTAATTACTACGTAAAACTGACTTATTTCTCTCTTATAATCCCTCAAAACTTTGATAAAAGTTACTTGACACCGGAAAGACATAATATACAAAAAGAGAATAAAATTTACTTACCAATTATTATTTTTTGCAGTAACCTCCGCGACTAAAGGCTGACGGCCATGACACTTTCTTATGTTGGTAGCAATGAGATGCGAAACCTCAATAGGTGCGTTCTATTAACTCTTGTATTTAAATATTGACTTTGTGACAACTAGTACTTAGATGAGATACTCCTCGAGGACACCTCTCCGAGAGGTGTCCTCGTCTAGTGTAGTTGATTTTACAAATGTTTTTAAATTCTTCTTTTTTTTTATAATTATAAACTAGCGCTTTACCGCAATCCCGCCTGATGGTAAGCAGTGATGCGATCGTTGATGGTAAAGCGCGCTAGTTTATTAAGAGCCTGAAGCCTGAGTGAATACTCAGAAAATCTGAGCGAATAGGAAGGAAGACGGCAGTTGAGCGAGGTAATGCAATGTTAAACCCAACAACACGACCAACGATGCAGCGCCAAAGGGAGATTGATCTGAATACCCTCCACGACCAAACTCCCAACACAACAACGTTAGGCGCATCGTACCCGGCACACATCGCAACACAACTGCTCAGACCCGTCATCCGTACCGTCCGTCCGTCCTTCTGTAGTATTTGATAATAAGTGACTCCATTTTTGGCCAGCACTCATTTGAAGAAAATGTTGGTCTTCTGATATTTTTTCATAAATTACTTTGAAATTAATTAATTCTGAATATAAATCATCCATACTAATATTGAGTCTATACAAATTTAGATTATCAATAATTTTCTCAAAATTATCAAATGTGACCAAAGACTTCAATGACAAACAGCTAATTAAAGAAATCCAGTTATTTATTTATTTAAAAAGTACTGCCACATCACAAACATTAAACATTGAAAATAATTAACACTATTCAATTTATGGCCTGATGCATGTGACAATAATGGCGTAGGGGAGACTAGGGATGAACGTAACAATTTTCATATTTTACCTAATATCTCACATACCTTTCGGAATTTCGAAATCTCAATTAATATACCGTATAAGTTGGTCTTTCAGCTATATTTTAGCTTTATAATAAATGCGGCAATTATTATATATTTTGATAAAAACGATTATAGAAAAAGAGTAGAATCTGTTACAACCATCCCTACCCCTAGGGTTGGTTGTAACAGTACAAAGGGATGATTGTAACACTGCAAATAAAACTAAATATACTTTCATAATTAACATATTTATATATTATCATCCTTTTAGGACTTACATTAATATCAAAATCAATAAAAATATTAATTATTTGTAACAAAAAATAACAATCTTCTTAATTAATCAACATAGTTTGAAAATGAGATGTAATCGGACAAACAATTATGGCACACATAACTTAATTCGTTTTTAGTACAGTCTACATGGGCCCATCGTTTACACTCTAGGCATTGCACCCATTTTTAGTTTGGCCTGCTGTTTGAAAAAGATTCCACACAAACGAAACAAAAGCAATCTTCATTGTCTAAATCATCACTTTTTGTGGCAATCATAGCCCTGTTTTTTTTCTTTTGAGCTTTCTTTTTGATAGCTTTCTACTTAATACTGGCTGAAGAGGTAGATAGAATGGGTAAATTATAATTCATCTGATAATTATTAGACGATGTCGTCGGAATAACCAGATCCGCTTCCGAAACCGTTGTTGATGGCAAAGCCATTGTTGCCATGATTAATTCAGGATTTCTCGGCGGTATTGGCATAACAGGTAACGCCGGAGAAGCTAACAAGGGTGTTTGGTGGTGTTGATGTGTTTAGATCACGTTGTAAAGGTAGCAAATCTTCTGGAGACATTGTTTTAATGGACGGTGATGATGATGTGAGCGTTGCTTCAACCTGACGGCTTGTTGATGGAATCGGTTCTGCGTTACTGGGGACTGTAATACCTGCCAATGGTCTATCAGTAACGGAGCTGGGCAAGAACACATTATACAGATAAGACAACCCGTAATTAATTTGAGAACAATGATGTAAATTCTCAGCCAGTATTTTTTTTCCTTAGCATTAAAACTCGCCTCTTTGATACGTAGCCTACTTTTGGAAGACCAGTAGAACCTTCTTCTTGCATTTTTTTTTTGTTCTTTTGTACATATCTATATAAAGTCACTTGACATAGCTGATATGACTTCGCAGCATCTCGAAACGGTACTTTTAAAAGAAGTACTTCTTCCGCGGCCAAATCCATTATTTTTTGAGTGACTAAGCCTCTATCAGTCGTTCGTTTGTGTATATTAGGCATTGGGGAATGAGAAAATAAATCTATATTACTTTGAAATACAAATAAATACAATAAGATGAACTTTAAGATACCACAATCATAAAAGGGATGTAAGTAACAAGTTGTTACTTACATCCCTATCTTAAAATTTTCCCGAAATGGACAAACCCATGCTCATAACATTAAAAAATTGGTAGACAGAAACCATTTCAAACTCCAAGATAGTAAGAATGGACAGTTATACTATAATATTAACGCATAAAATGTCAGCTTAAGGTAGCCACAATAAAAAAAATCACACTTGAAAAATACGATCAAAACTTGCTTTGTTGTTATTTTTTCGGCATTGATTCGCTACGTCCTCAACCTGACAGCTCAGCGCCGTGAGCGCAACTGAGGCAAGGGGGGGGGATCAAAATCGTGCCGTGCGTGTGACAGGCGTCAATGCAGCCAACATAATTCGTTCGGGAACTCATTTGTTACGTTCATCCCGCGTTACTTTCATACCTGGTCTCCCCTACATAGCATTGAAAGTTAGTCTGATTGAAATTGAACCAATTCTCTAAATACAAATTAGCCTTATTAATAAAAAGTATGAAATTATTAATAGTTCTATCAAAATCTTCTTGAGAAGTCTATAATAGTAAATAGTAAAGATAGTAAATAGTATTTAATATCTTTTTTGTTTCATGGCCAAAATACTTGTCATTTTTTCTTTGAATTAGTACAGTTTTTAAACCAGTCATAATGTCATAAATATCTAAAATAGTTACATTATTTCCTTCTAAAGTTTTGATTGCTTTATTGAAAACATTTAATATATGACTAGCATAAAGAAGGTAACTATGAACTACATTATTTTTAACATTATTATCCAACATTAATAAGTTTTGTATAACCTCGAATATATTAAAACTCGAACATATTCCCGAGAGCGAGAAGAAACGCGGGATGAAAAATATATCTAATGACGTTATGACTATGATATTTGTGAAAGATTAAGCTACTTAAAAGACATTCGTTTTAAAGAACTTATCTAGTAAATATAAAAACATTGGTATCCCGAGCATAAAAAAATCATTAAAAGTGAATTAGTACGTTACTTAAATAGTTAACATTGCACTATCGTTACAAGAATTTACACTATCGTGTCTTCAATAGTAAAAGCAATATTTTGATTGCCTGTGTCTGTATTTCTGTCCCGTTTAATCACACCTTGGCTCGCACTAGGCCAGCGTTTGGCAAAACTGTTTAACTGATGTTGCCTGGCTTCACTTTTATCCTTAAGGTCTTTAAAACTGAGCGCTTCACTGCATGGTTCATTTCTTCGGTTTGGTTCCGATGCCAGCGGAGCAGCTAGCAGCTAACAGCTGCTTTTGGCAGCAACCCTCGCTGCGGCGTCGAGGTCTGAGAAGCTGCGGAGTTACCGTAGTCTGCTCCCGGGATCCCTCTCCACGGCGCCCAGAGGTGGCCCTTTTGCACAGGCGACATGGTCTTGTCCGCCACAGCCAGGCCGCTGCTACGCATAGAGCGATTGACATCAGTGCGTAGCAAATTACATACTGGTGTATATCATGGGATGACAGATCGTCTATTCCTGAATCGCTGTCCTTCAGCCTTTTTATCGCCTCCCCCAGATTATTCATGGACGTGGTTAAATTTCCTTCCTCAGTAAGCTTTCCGTCAGGGATTTTGATGTTAATCAAGTGGTTAATTTGGTCAAATTCGGGAACGTAAATGGTTGGTGAAATGTTCATCTGGTTGGACTGTTGACGTATTGAATATAATGAAAAGTCTTTTCCCTTGATTACACACTCTTGACCTATGGTAATGATACCGGATTGGCTCAGCTGACGAACTGTTACGTGATCGCCGCATATTATTTTTATTGCTGTGTATGTGTCACAACAAAAGTAAAAATGCTGAGAAGTTAAATGTAATTCAGTCCATACGTTAGTGCAGCTGGTTGACCGATGACTCTCTTGAGATAATGTTTTAGACTGCGTACCGCTCGCTCCCACAGACCGCCGGGATTAGGCCAGCGAGGCACGTTAAAGTGCCATTCTATACCCATCTCCGTGATGTCAGACATGCAACTTCCACTGAATACTTTTTGTAGCTGGTTAAATTCCTCCTGAGTCATCCTGTTTGCTCCCACGAAGTTAGTGCCGTGATCACTGTACATATGTCGAGGTGCCCCTTTTCTAGCTGCCATTCTGGTTAAAGCTGCTAAACATGCTGAGCTGCCCAAGTCAGACACTAGCTCTAAATGAACCGCCTTGGTCACCATACATGTAAAAACTGCCATGTACCCCTTTGTCTTTTTTTATTCCTCGCCCTTTGTTAGCTTTGATCTCTACAAAGCCTGTATAGTCTACCCCGCAGTGATAAAATGCATATTCTGGATTTACTCTTGGTTCTGGTAAATCTCCCATGAGCTGGTGCTGTCGCATTGGATTTTGTATTCGGCATATGACGCAGTTTCTTATAAACTTTTTAGCTGCCATGTATCCGCCAATGATCTAGAACTGCTGCCTGAGGTTAGCTAACGTTAGTCGCGCTCCGCCATGAAAGGTGAACTTGTGAGATTGATCAATAAGAAGCGCGGTCAATGGATGATCGTGAGGCAAAATAATGGGATGCTTCATCTCAAGATTAATGCGAGCGTTTTCTAATCGTCCACCTACCCGCAAAATCCCATGTTCATCTATGGTTGGATTCAAACTCAAAATCTTACTCTTGCGGTGCACTCTTCCGTGTTTACCTAATGAATCTAGGTCGTTTGCGAAAACTGCCTGTTGAACGTTTTTGATTATCAGCTGTTTAGCGCGACGGAGCTCGTGTAATTCGAGGTACGGTCGATAAATTTGCTTATTCAACGTAGGTACTCGCAATATCCAAGCAAAAACATGTATTATTTTTATAATAGAACTGTGCTTGTTAAGTAAATATTGAATAATTTCGGTAGCCAGCGATTCTCTTTGTTGTTTAATGACTACAGCGCTGGTCTGCTTTAAGTAGGACGCCTTAACTTCTAAATTCGTCTCGTAAATGGTTTGCTGGTTTTCTTGGTTGGTGTATGATGATAACCATGATGGTCTTTGCCACCATAATTTGTGGTCTTTAAGTTGCTTGACGGTTAAACCGCGACTTGCACAGTCGGCTGGATTTTCTGTCATCTTGACATTTTTCCATTGTTTTGATGGTATGATATTAGTAATCGCTTTTACTCGATTTGCTACAAAAGGTTTCCATCGGGCACTCTCCCCCTGTATCCGCCGTTGAATCGGTCCAACAGTGGACATCCGTGGAATAGTCAGATAAGCAACTTTGTACTTTCTGCATTAACTGAGCTAACAGATGAGCACCCATTAATTCTAGTCTTGGTGTAGATACTTCTTTGTTTATAGGCGCTAATCTAGCCTTTCCTGCAACCAATGTAATGGTTACACTCTCTCTATATATGTATATATATGTATATATATATATATATATATATATATACATATATAGAGAGAGTGTATGAATGTATATATATATATATATATATATTTTTTCCGTCTTTCTCTTCTTGCTTGGCAAGAATTCTCACACTCTCTCTATTAACCACCTTGCAGTAGATTACACAAGCATATGCCTTGTTAGAGGCGTCGGAGAACTCGAACAATTCTATATTTTGGCTTTCTCCCATTCCTAGCCATCTGTCGACTTCGAAAGTGTTTATTTCCGGCGATTCTTGCTTCAATTTGGTCCATTCAAAGTTGATGGGTTCAGGTAGGTGGTCATCCCATTATATATTGGACAACCAAACATTCTGAAACATTATTTTCATGGTAGTGCTTAGGGGGGTTAACCACCCTAACGGATCGAACAGCTTCGAAATATGCGAGAGTAGAACTCTTTTGGTGCTAATTGCATGTGATTTGCTCTGTATTTTTGAGCTGAAAGTGAAATTATCTTTCTGTGGGTTCCAACAGAGACCCAACGTTTTGGTAGAATCACTCTGTTTGAACTCGTATGTTGACTGGTCGCATTGCTCTCTCTCCAAATCGGTTAATAGCTCTGGTTTGTTCGAGATCCACTTTCTAAGATTAAATCCTCCCAATCGGCATTACTTTATGAGATCGGATTTCAACTTATCCGCTGCTTCTATTGAATGACGCCCTCCGCAAAAATCATCTATATAGAAACTATTTTCTAATTCTTTTGCTACGCCAGGAAATTTACGTCTTTCGTCAGACGCCAACTGCCTCAAGTACAACATCGCTAAGAACCCTGCTGGTTTGGTTCCGTACGTTAGCGTGGCGAGCTGGAATGATTGTATTGGTTGTTTATTTGATGCTCGCCACAGCACTTTTTGATATACTTGATCGTCTTTGTGTACCCGAATCATTCTGTACATCTTCTCGATGTCGGAAGTATATACAAATTGAAATTGTCTCCATTTCAGGATTAGCTCTTGAAGGTCCTCCTGTATATCAGGACCCCTGTACATAACGTCGTTTAGACTGCACACCGAGAAGACTTTGCTGACGCGTTATAAACTACTCTCAGCTTGGTAGTGGTAGATTCAGCACGAATAACTGCATGGTGTGGTAGAAAGCATTCGGGCGCCTGGTTACTGGTGCAAGGCAACATGTGGTTTAACGTTAAATATTCATTCATGAATTTCGTATAATCCTTTTTCAGCTCGCTGTTCCTGTCCAATTTCTTTTCCAAATTTAGGAATTGAGCTAATGCTTGTGGTTTGCTTTCGCCGAGCCTGTCTTTGTGCTCAGCTTTAAATGGCAGTCGAACTTCGTACCTTCCATCCTTAAGCCTCTTAGTAGTCTTCACAAAATACTGCAAACACTCATGGTCATCGTTGGACATATCAATCTTTTGGTTTATGTCTTCATTTTCCCAATATTTCAAAAGCTCTTCGGTGTTGTTAAGAACTACATTGCATTGCAGAGTAGCCTTCCTATTTGCGTCTGCTGAGCAATCGGCTGCTTCTCTTCATCTCCTCTCAAAATACCTCTTAACATTATTTTGCTATAGACATCTGCGCCTAGAAGTATGTCTACGGGTCTGCTTACATAGAATTCCGGATCGGCTAATTGAATTCCTTGAATATGATTCCATGTTGTTGGTTTGGTAAAGATTTTATTTGGCAATCGCCTAATCAAGTTATTCATAACAATGACGTTCGTGTCGCAGGTAAAATCGCTATTTGTAGACTGTAGCGTTATCTGCAACATCCCTTTGGCGTTGTTTTCTTTTTCACCGACCCCGAATATTTGGCCTTTGAAATGTGATCCCTTTAATCCTAAGACCTGGGCTGCGTTTTCGGTTATTAAAGACAACTGAGAACCCTGGTCAACTAAAGCTCTAATCCTGTGTTGTATTCCATTAGCACCCTTTACTTTTGCGATAGCCGTGGCTAAAAGTATTTCAGATACGCCATCCCAAGACGCATGAGACGACCTAGATGTGATCTTCCTGGTTGCATTATTGTTGGTTGTACTTTCTGCTGACGCAGTTGTACTTTGTCTTGACAACGCTTCGTAAAGTAGCGTATTGTGTGTAGCTAAACATTTCCGGCATTTCTTGTTCGATTTACACGGTTTATTATTATGACAGCATAGGCAATTTTTGCAGTAATTTAATTGCACAATTTGATTTAATCTTTGCTCATGAGTCATTTGTAAGAATTCAGGGCAACGCCACAACCCGTGTTCAGAATCACATAATGCGCAATTTATTGAACGCGACACCTGTAATGCATTCGATTTATTAGGGTTATCCTTACTTCCTGATTGATGATTATTTCGATGAAATGCTTTTCTTTGATTTTGGTTATTATATTTGAATGGTGGGTGCGGCGCAGTTTTTAAGTTGGTTGGTTCTTGTTTGCGACGAGATGCCTCTAGCGCTGTGAATTTTGTCTCTAAAAATTCCAGGAACTCCTGTAGTTCGGGTAGCTCTCTAGGATTCTTTACCGACTCTATGTATTCGGTGAACTTCTCGTTATCCAGCTTTTGCGCTAGCAGGTACACTAAAAGTGGATCCCAAGTTGTTATATCCACCCCCAGATTTTGTACGGCGTGTAACGTCTCCTTGGTTATGTCATGCAGCTTCTTAATAGCAGCCAGTGACTGTTGCTGTATGCTGGGAAGCCCTAGAAGGATGTTGATATGGGATGTGAAAATCAATTTCTTATTACCATACCTATGGTTTAAAATTTCCCAACATATTTTATAATTGTCCGAGCTAATCTGTAAATGGTGAATCAGACGCCCTGCTTCTCCATCCACCTTACTCTTCAAAAACTGCATTTTCTGCGCATTAGACATCGACGAGTTTTTGTCGATCGCTTCACTGAACAAGTCTTTAAAGAGAACCCACTGATTGTAATTTCCATTGAACACAGGGATATCCATCTTGGGCGCTGACTTCTCACGGTGCTTCACTGCCCACATCTTCTGGTTGATATGGTTAGTCAATTCACCGTACTTCTCCTCATGTCTGCAGAATTCCATTTAGTACTTAGCGTCGACGGCACCATCTTCACTTTCTTTTTCCCAATGAAGTTTGTCAATTTCACCCCATCGGCTTTCCAGTGATTTTAGAGCGTTCTCGAATAGCCATTGATTTTCGAACTTATCCACTTGTATGTTACTTACGGTTCTCATGAAAGCCTTGAAATTAATAGTCTGCGTCGTGTCATCTTCTGGTCGTTGATGGCTAACAGCGCTTAGCTGTGACCTAGTTCGGATACCTGGTGATGGTTGCACTTCCTTCGCCTTTGGTCTACGTGGACCTTCTTCGAGACGCTGCGCTGCGCGTAATTGTTGCATAGCTCTTTCAATAACCTCCCTTATCTTAAATTAAACTTCTTGAGCTGTATTAAAACAACCCTTCTTAAAATAAATATGTTCAGAAGCTCCCAACTGACAAATTTTCTTATGGTTATCTTGGTAGTCCTGCCAGTAAGCTTCTAACATCTCTGCCTTACGCTTTTAATTATCGATGGTCTTCCTTTCGGATCCATCTTTCTTTATATTAACTAAAAACTTGCATAGAATTTCGTAGAGCTCAGTTTGGTTGATGAACAGAGTATCAGACTCCATATTTAAAGATTTTTTGTAGAAAATTTGGTAATTGTTAGTATAAATAAATGGTTCAATCTGACCTTATATGGTGCAACCAACCGTCTCTGCACTCTGGAGCTCTCCAAATCGCAGCAATCTTCTGGTTCGCGTTGCACTGTTTCACTTAGTATTCGCTGGTAATTTAATGCTCGAAGGACCATGAAAAAAAGTAGTGCTCGGCGCTATGGTGACCTAGCACACTCTTCTACTGGTAATAGGATGTACCGGATTGATGCGCCGGTACTTGATTAGGGTGCGAATTGTGTGGCCTGGATGTAGCCTGGAAATTCTTCAAAGACTAACGTCTTTGAAGAATTTACTTGGGTAAGTGGTGAAATAAAAAATGATGCGATTGTGTTGAAGTCAGTTCGGCGTGTGTATTCGAAGTAAAAATTACATTAGTCGAGGAAAGTGGGGTTGAGGAACAATATTATAACCAATAGCGGCGTTGCAGAGTAAAGTGTCACTGCTATGTGGAGTGCACTGATTGGAGCATCCAAAAGGCCGCCAAACAACTGTTAGTTTTAACCGCGATTCCCAACATGCCCGCGGCTTTCAAAATATATATAGCATCTTCACTGGTCCTCGTCATCCTGAAGGAGAGGACAGATCTTTGCGTAAGCCCGTCGCACCACGCCCGAAGCTGTTTGTAGATCAGCAACTCTCGCAATCCCATCCTTGCCTGGGATAGTACGGAGAATTCGACCCATGTTCCACTTCAAAGGTGGCAGGTTGGAATCCTTGATCAGGACAAGCGCGCCCTCCTTCAACTCTGCCTTGTTATCTGTCCATTTTGTCCGCACCTGCAACTCGCTCACATATTCTTTGGACCATCGAGTCCAGAAATGCTGTCGCATTTGTTCCACTCTCTGAAATCGCTTTAGTCTTTGCGCAGGAATATCCTTGAGGTCGTCACAAACAGGAGTAGTTAGCGGGCGACCAATCAAAAAGTGGGCAGGAGTAAGAGGACAAAGGTCTTTAGGATCTGGAGAAAGTGGAGATAGTGGTCGGGAATTAAGGACTGCTTCTATTTGCGATAGAACAGTGCAAAACTCTTCAAAGGTAAGGTGCGCGTTCCCTACCACACGGCGTAAATGGTATTTGCAAGATTTTACTCCTGCTTCCCACAGACCACCAAAATGAGGCGAATATGGAGGGATAAATTTAAATTCAATTTGCTGGCTAGCTGCATATTCTATTAAACCAGTACTACATTTAGTAAGAAACTCTTTGAAATCGTTCATTAAGCCAACGAAGTTACGACCGTTATCTGAAAATATAACTGTCGGCTTGCCACGCCGAGAAATAAACCTATTGAGTGATAGTAAATAAGCTTCTGAAGTGAGATCGCTGACCAGCTCCAAGTGTATTGCCCGCGTCGCTAAGCATACGAACAAACAAATATACGCTTTAGTAGTTCTAGCTCCACGTCCTTTACGATTGAGTATGAGAACTGGCCCGCAGTAGTCCACACCACATCTATAAAACGGAAAACATGCATCCATCCTCTCTATAGGTAGATTGCCCATTTGAGGCGTGAGAATTCTACCTCGAATACGGTTACACGTCACGCAAGCATTAACTACGCGCCTAGCTAAGCTCCTGCCACCCAAAGGCCACCATGTTTCGCGTAAATTACAAAGTAATGCCTGAGGTCCAGCATGGAGTAGCTGTAAATGCTCATGACGGAACAGTAACAATGAAAAATAATGCTTACTCGATAATAGGATAGGATGCATTTTGTTGTAACTAAATTCTTGCGAGTTACCTAAGCGCCCACCTACACGAATAATTTTATTATCGTCTAAGAATAAATTTAATTTACCTAAATTACCTTTAATTTTACTTTGCGAACTATTAGATAATAATTTATATTCATTCGGATAACTTTCCATTTGAGACCACCGTGTTGAAATTATTTGAGATTCATTCAATTCATCTACACTAATCATACCCGTACGTTTATTATTTTTGTTACGAATATTGTTGTGAACGAAACGTGACGCATATGCCATCTCACGTTTCATTCGCTTAAACTGTGAAAATCTATTAAACGAGAAATATGTTACAATCGAATCATGAACACCATGAGTTACGAAGGAAGAGATAGCTGGCCTAACTTCAGGAAGTTCTTCATCCGCGTCTATGACCTTGTGATCATCCAGTGAGAAACTAGCACTTCTCAAAAAGTCTGGACCTTCCCACCACAACGTGGAAGAAGCAAGTTCGTTTAAATTCGAACCACGTGAAGCCAGATCAGCTGGGTTCTGCTTACTCCTCACGTGGCGCCACTGAACATCTTGTGTGAGTTCAAGAATCTCCGCCGTCCTGTTCTGAACGAAGGTTTTTAATTTGTTTGGTGACATGCGTAACTATCCTAGCACTATGGTTGAGTCAGTCCAAAACACTATGTTTCTGAACTCACAACGCAACGAACCACGAACCTTATCGAGTATTTTAGAACCTAGTAAAGCACCGCAAAGTTCGAGACGCGGTATACTTATAGGTTTCAGTGGCGCAACCTTAGATTTTGCGAAAAGAAGTCTAACTAAAACTGTATTATCCTTATTTACCGTACGAATAGTAAAACGCACGCGCCATACACTGTTTGCGAGGCATCGCTAAAAACATGCAATTCCATATACATAGGTTGGCTACCTATAGCGTGACGAGGAACACGAATTGTTTCTAGCGCTTGTAAAGAGATAACAAACCAGTTCCACGTTCGGGCGACACTAGATGGAACTATGTCATCCCAACCGATTTTAAGAAGCCATAACTGCTGCAATAATATCTTAGCGATAATTACCGTGGGACTTAACAAACCAAGTGGGTCGAAAATCTGGGAAATGTTTAATAATATAGATATTTTAGTGACAGGATTATCGTTGGCATGAAACTGAGTACTAAAATAAAACGTATCACTTACATTATTCCAGCCTAAGCCTAATGTTTTACTACTAGTATTTTCGTTAGGCTTTATTTCAACTGAACGATCTAATAAGTCAGTATTGGGACACGGAAAGTTGTAAACCCATTTTCGAAGTGGAAAACAACCCGCTTGTAAGGCGTTTTGTATATCTTTACATAACTGTAATAAAACAAACCTGTTACTATGTCCTGTCAACAAGTCGTCTACGTAAAAATCCTCCATAATTGCCCTTCGAGTTTCAGGGTCGGGCTTCGACACCTAGCTGTTTCAAACACCTAACACTGAGAAACGGCGCGGATGCGGTTCCGTACGTAACAGTGTTCAGTTTATATATACCCAACAGTAACAATAGGTCATTGCGCCATAAAATCAATTGGAACTTGCGTTGGTCTTGGGTTACCATGCAATTCCTGAACATTTTTTGAACGTCAGCGCACACGACAAACTTATGCTGCCGGAAACGTAAAAGAATAGATATCAGATCACCTTGTATTGCTTTTTTTTTTTTTTTTTTTTTTTTCCGGGGTGGAAATCCTCATAGGATGCCCGCCGCCCTGGGGAGGGCGACGGGGTATGTCAGACTTTTACTGACTAAAACCACCCCGGTGTGTCTTCTATCACGAGCGCGCGTGGGGCCGCGGGAGTCTAAATTCTTCCACGGCCCCACCCTCGTGCTGGCCCGGTCTGTCCGGGCCTCCTCTCCTGCACGGGGTAGTGGGGTGTTAAACTACCCCGTGCATCACCTCAAAGGCGCGCGCCGACACTCGCGCGCGCCTCCGCCTCGGGGTCCATCAATAGGGGGGCGGGGACTTCCCCATGTCCCTCGCCCCTGGACCCATTCATGGGGGGCGGAAGAGGGCGTTATCCGCCCTTCCTCGGCGCCCGGTGCGTCTTCTGCGGCCCGGGAAGGGAGTTGATATCTCCCTCTCCCGTTCCGCAGCTTCCTTCTGCGACATCACGTCCTCGCAGAAGGACACCACCGCGTCCCACGACTCTGAGCTGCCGACCATCCTCCGCACTACTGCCGGCAGCGTCAGGTCGCCTCCTACTTCATTTGTGAGGACACGGCGCTGCTCCTCCCAAGCTACACACTCGGAGAGCGTGTGCTGCGCCGTGTCCTCCCCGCATTGGACGCAGTGGTGGCACCGAGCGTCCGGCTCTCTGCCTAAGCGACGCAGGTACTTGCCGAAGCAGCCGTGCCCCGACAGTACCTGCGTCACCCTGAACGACAGGGAGCCGTGCCTCCTCCCGAGCACCTTGTATTGCTGGTCCAACTAATTGCAAGTCGTTGAGTGACTTGCCAGACGTGGAGGCAGCACTAGCATCGAAGACGACACGTAACCTCGTTGTAGTGCTGTGCTCCCTGAATACGCCGTGATGCGGCATGAAATAACACGGATGTTCATAGCTGCTTACCGGACTCATATGGCCTAAGTCCAGGCATTCCTGCATAAAGTTAGTATATAATGATTTATAATCAGACGACCGCTGTAAACGTTTTTCTAACGCGTAAAATCTACGTTCAGCTTGGGCGTACGATTCACCTAAAACATCAGGTGACTCTTTAAATGGAATGCGTACATTAAACCTTCCCTCACTATCGCGCGTAGTAGTGTGAACGAAATGGTCCTCACACATACGCTCTTCCTGAGTCCGCGTATCCCTGAGTTTAGGCAGCTCCTCGAGCTCCCAAAATAAGCGCAGTTGCGAATTTAACGAGTTACTTAAGTTACAGTGAATAAGACCTACGTTGCGCGTATTATATACAGAGCCAGAAGCAATCCACCCTAACTTGGTATTTTGCAGATAGGGACCGCTGGGAAGTCTCATCTTGCCTTCCGCTAGCAAATCCCAGAACCTATCTGCTCCTATAAGTATATCGAGACTTTTAGATTCGAAAAATAACGGATCGGCCAGTCTTATGTTGTCTGGTATACAGAGCTGCGCGTTTATTTGACATAAGGCAGGTGTTCATGGACCACTTGGTACTGAACTTGTTACTTCACTACCACTACTGGAAGACTCAAATAAAACACCTTTGTCTATGAGAGTACTTGCTTTAATTTTAATAAACACACGTCTTATACAACTCACGGAGAGTCTTGCCACCGCGATTCACAAGTGTTACGTCACTGCACAACTCCATCTATGGCGGAGTGCGGGAACTAATACGCTACGTGGCGTTGCGTTGCGTGTACCGCCATCTATCAATTATTGTGCGAACTACTTCTTACGTTTACAACTAAACATCCCGCCCACCATGGACAGATTGTCCATAACATAACATGTTACTACACACAAATTGAGCCAAAGGTTTAAGAACTAAACAATTGTGACAAATAATTGACAAGCAGCCCACCGTGAAGCGAGTGGATCCAAAACCAGTAAATTATGCAAATGCTTACATTGATTGATTGATTTTGTAACAATGATTATTCGAACGTGGACTGTAAAATAAATTAACAAAATCAAATCTTACACATTACACAATTTTAACATTGACACAATTACACTCTAACAAAAACATGACAATACGAAATAAACACCAAAACCCTTTGACATAAAATAAACAAAGATAAACAAAGGAGATGTACATACAACACAAAAATATACACAATACACTAAATTTCCATCTTATTTTAGTGGTTATTGGGAGTACAATTAACTTTGACACAGGTCTCTTAATAATTGTTCCCTTACAGCGTAGTGACACTACTCGTGTGACCTTGTCCGAGCCAGGATGTTTTTCGAGAATTAACCCGTGGAGCCATCTCGCGGGAGGCAAATCATCCTCCATAACCAATGCTACATCACCTATTTTTGGTTCTACAGTGTGATGAGTCCATTTGTTCCTCTGATGGAACTGAACGAGATACTCTCGGGACCACTTGTGCCAGAAATCCTGAACCAAACGCTGTGTCAATTGCCATCTACGTAAATTACTTATATTTGACGTTTCGAAGTCCGACTCCGGTGGAAGTAGCAGCGGCTCTCCTATCAAAAAATGTCCCGGAGTGAGAGGACATGGGTCTTCTGGATGACAACTTATGGCCGAAATTGGTCTGGAGTTGAGGCATGCTTCGGTCTGGGCTAGCACTGTTGACATCTCCTCAAATGTAAGAGTGTTGTTTCCGACCACTCGTTTGAGGTGATGTTTGCAGGACTTCACCCCTGCCTCCCAAAGTCCTCCAAAGTTTGGCGAGTGAGGTGGGATGAAGTGCCAGGTTGTTCCATTCGTTGCCAACCACTCCGAAATGTCAGCCTTTACACCAACTCGTTCGTGATTAAACAATGATTTTAATTCTTTATTGGCTCCGACAAAGGTAGTACCGTTATCGCTCCATATTTCCTGACAATGACCTCTCCTAGCAGTAAACCGCTTAAAGGCTGCTAGAAAGGCCTGTGAGGTCATGTCGCTTACAACCTCCAAATGTATGGCCCGTGTGGCCATGCATATGAATAAGCAAATATAGCCTTTGGTGGCATGGTGACCGCGACCTTTGGTTGACCTGATACTAATGGGTCCTGCATAGTCAACACCACTTTTAAGGAAAGGTCTACTAGCGTTGACTCTAGTTGAAGGCAATGAACCCATCAATGGAGCTACAGGCCGAGCAGAATATCGCATGCACTTAACACATTTGCGAACATATTGCCTAATAACTCCCTTTGCATTAATAATCCAGTATTTGGATCTCAAGTAATTCAAAACTAACTGAGGACCGCCATGCAATGTGCGCTCATGGGCGTCAGCAATCAAAAGATTGGTTAAATGCGAATTATGAGGAATAATAAGAGGATGCTTAGTATCTTCATGAAGATTGGCTTTATGAAGTCTGCCGCCAACTCTTAGGAGCTGATCTTTATCAAAAAAAGGATTGAGCGAGTTGAGTACTCCTGCCTTCTCTAATTTTCCCTTTGCTTTCAGCATTTCAATTTCTGCTGTAAAATGTTTTTGTTGACATAACTTTATGCAGGTAAACAATGCTACGTTAATTTCAGTGTGTGTTAAAAAGGTATTGAATTTAACAGTGTCATTTTTGTTCTTAAAATTTAAAAATCTTCTACAGTAGGCGATTACTCTGGTAAGTTTCCTCAAACTTGAATATTTGTTTATAATAGAATCCCCATCGATTTCCTTCGTTACGACATTGCATGCTAGTACCCCTTTCTCCTCTAAGTTGGTTTCTTTGATCAACTTTCTGTTGTAGTTGATTTCTACCTTTTGTAACCAACTAGGTCCCTGCGTCCATAATACCAAGTTTGTGCACTCTGAGGGATTCACGCCGCGCGACGCGCAATCTGCGGGATTGTCTTTGGACTGAACGTGAGACCACTGACACTACTGTCCATAAAAGTGAGTATATCGGATACTCTATTCCCAACAAAGGTTTTCCAGCGGCTGGGATGGCTGCTTAACCAGGCGAGCACTACTGTTGAGTCGGTCCATGCGTGAACGTTTTCTTTACGTACGCCTACAGTGTCTGACACTTCCCGCAGGAGTTTTGATAAAAGCACTGCACCACATAACTCCAAACGAGGTATGGATACCTGTTTGACAGGGGCCACCTTGGTCTTTGAGGCTACAAGACTAACCTGTACATTCCCATCAGAGTCAACGCACCGAGTATAAACTACTGCCGCATAAGCAATATTAGAGGAGTCTGAGAATCCATGCAGCTCTAAAAGGACGTCACTTTTACTTGTACGGATCCAACGCGGTAATCTAAACTCTTGCACGTGGTAAAGGTTGTTTCTAAACGTGATCCATTCCTTTAAGAGCTGATCAGGAAGTTCATCGTCCCATTCAATTCCTACTAACCACAGACGCTGAATGAATACCTTGGCTGTGACAACAACAGGTGCCAACCAACCGAGAGGATCAAATAAACGAGCGATATCTGACACTACTTTGCGTTTAGTCACAGGGGCTTCAAGCGGAGGAAGATTCACAGTATATTTGAAAGTGTCAGTTAGTCTATCCCAAGTGAGACCTAAGATTTTCATAACTGCATCCGATTTTAACTCTAAATTTTCAGTTAATGGTCCATCCTTTATTTTACTATGCAAATCAGCGTTACTGCTGGACCACTTCTGAAGCTGGAAGCCTCCGCGACTCAACAACTCGTTCATTTGTTGATGTATCTGTTGACCCTCGGCAATAGATTCACAGCCCGATAAAAAATCGTCGACATAAAAATCCTTAAGAATTCGATCGCCTATCAAGGCATAATTGCTTCCTTCATCATGAGCAAGCTGCTGTAGTGTACGGACGGCCAGGTACGGAGCGGAAGCTGTACCGAATGTGACACGCATGAGTCGGAAATGTTCTAACTCTGCATCTGAATTGTCACGCCACAGAAAGCGTTGGTAATCAGCATCCTCTTTACTAACCACAACCTGACGGTACATTTTGACTATGTCCGCAACTAAACTAATAGGATGGCGCCGCCATCGCATAATAACTTGACGCAAATCGGGTTGTAGGGTTGGGCCCACCATTAATTCCTTATTTAAGGATACACCATTGTGGCCAGAACATGAAGCGTCAAAGACGACCCTAACCTTGGTTGTGACTTTATCGTCACGTACCACTGCGTGATGTGGCAGGTAGAATGCATTAAATTCCGCCGGTGGGACAACTTCAGCGTGTCCCAACTGAATATACTCATTGATAACAGCCCTGTACTGTGCCCTAAGTTCTGGTTCTTTTTCTAATCTTCTCTCTAGGTTGAGAAAACGTCTGCGAGCAATGACCTCGGATGACCCTCCAAGTGCGCAATTGGGGTGTTCAGTTTTGAACGGCAGTTTCACTATATACCGCCCGCTTGCATCGCGTTTGGTGGTCTTAGAGTAGAATTCTTCGCACTTCAGTTCTTCCTCATTCAAAATACGTTGAACTGAAGGCTCCGATTCCAACTCCCAAAATTTACGCATGAGGTCATTGACATCTGCTGATTGTACTACTGTATGATAACATACAGGCCTAGAGACAGCTGAGGATTGGATTTCGCCTGAGACGATCCATCCAAGTTTGGTCTTCTGTGCGACTGGACTTCCAGGCGGACCCTTGACCAAACCCTCTAAAAGAACTTCTCCAATCACTTGTGCACCTAAGAGCAGATCAATTTTTCCTGGTGTGTGGAATGAAGGATCTGCTAATTGCAAATTTGCAAGTGACAGAGGAACTTGTATAATCTTCCTTTCAGGAAGATTTGTAGTGAGTTTATTCATTACGTATGCACTGACATATGAACAATAGTTCGGATCTAGACGAGACTGTAATTTGAATGTCACCATTGACCTAGAGGGGACTGAGCTTCCCTCGTCATCGCCTAATCTATGTATGCCAGTTTGAGTGGGTACCTTGTGCAACCCGAGAAACTGAACTGCGGCTTCGGTAATCAATGATACCTGAGAGCCCTGATCTAACAGAGCTCTAAAAGTCTGCACAGTACCGGTTCTATCAGATTCAACTTGGACCAGGGCTGTCGCCAGCAATCCGAGACTGTGGTCTAGTTGACCTAAACAACAAATGGGTTTGCCTATCGATTCTTTGGTACCCTCCCCACTTGGGGCTGTAGATGTGACAACCGCGGCTGTCACAACCTTATCTTCTGCTAACCTATTGTTAGAATCAGAGCAACCTACAGTAGCGTCTAAGTGAAGCAGTGAGTGGTGTTTTCTCTTACAAACTTTGCATTTGGTTTTTTGTCGGCAGTTATAGACAGAGTGATTTTTTCCCAGACAATTAAAGCACAAGTTGCTGACTCGGACGAGGTCACGACGTTCATTGCAATTCTTTTTTGAAAACTCTTTACAATTTACCAATTTGTGATCTCCAGAACAAACGACGCATTGTTGGGTTGTGACATTAAATGATTTTACCATTTGAGGTTTGTTATTCTTATTGGATTTTGTATCTAAGTATTCTAATGATCTGAACCTGGATTCAAGGAATGTTTTGAATTCGTTAAATGTTGGTAAATCATCTAATGCACTGACCCTCGTTTCCCACAATTTACGAGATTCACAATCTAACTTTTCACTAACTATATAAATTACAATGGCGTCCCAAGACTGAATATCTATGTCTAAGTTCTGCAACCCTTGCAAACAATCTACAGTGTTGTCCAGTAATGACTTGATATTGGATGCTGTTTCTTTACTAATATTTGGTTGAGTCATAAATCTTTTTAACATGCAATTAGCAAGAAATCGTTTGTTATCGTATCGTTTTACTAAGATTGACCAACACTCTTCATAATTCGAAGCGGTTACTGGGGTATGGCGCAGTAGCTGCTCTGCCTCCCCTGTCAGATGACCCTTCAAATAATGAAGTTTTTGAACGTCGTCCAAGGCTTCATTTCTATGAATTAAAGATAAAAACAAATCTCTGAACGAAGCCCACTCAGTGTATAGTCCGGAAAATGTTGGCAGTGTGATTTTAGGTAATCGAATATTTGACATGACCTTTGCACTTGAATTTGAACTGTTATTACAACTAGATGTGCCTTGAAATATAACTATGTGTTCTTTTAATTGGGACTTGTAAGTAAAATATAATTCTTCTATGGTATCGTACAACTCTTGGGTAAAATAAGTATTGCTAGCTATATCTGACTCTGTTGCTTGTAACAAAATACTTTTGTGAGTTTGATTGAAGTCCTTCCACTGACTTTCTAATGATTCTAACCGAGTTGTTACATAAGTTGGGGTAAGTCTCTCCTTTGGAGATTTCTTAAAGTTAACTAACCCCTTTTCAATTAAACCTTTATTTACTAACTGTATTTTGACCAATGATGACAAAGACTCCATAGTTGTTAAATTGATCGGAATTTAAAACTTACTAAAGAGGAAATAACAAGACTTGCTAGTCAATGGCAACAATAATTACGAGTCTATGAACCCTATCTATTTATCACCCAGTATTTTATGTACACAGTCCTCAACATATACACAGGTTTAATAGTGACCAAGACACATAAATTGGCCGATAGTGACCAAAACACATAAATAGTCAAATTCTAGTAATGTTCTAACTACACACAGATATAAAAGTCTCAGAGTTCTAAAGTCAATATTAACGTCTACTTACAGTTCTTTTTCTTGATTACCTTTACTTGCCGTACACTGCACTTACGAACACGATTATTTACACGAACACTTATACTGGTACTACGTAGGTAATACGTATTTTTATGACACTATGACACTGCAACACTGATATCACGTTGGTATGTGATATGACACTGCAATCCGGAAACACTGCAACACTTTGCTTCGGAAACACCGCAATCCAATATCACTGGAGAGAGGACTGGCACGCCCTCTACCGTAGAACGCTGCAACTCTCGGCGTGCTGCGCTGACACCTGCGCTTGCACAGCTCAGCCGCTCCACTCGAGCACCAATCTTACTACTGTGTAAGATTGTTAAGCGGCACTTCAGGGCGATCCACCCTGGTTTCTATGCCGACCTGTCCGACTCGACAGGATCAAATGTTCATGCACCACTTGGTACTGAACTTGTTACTTCACTACCACTACTGGAAGACTCAAATAAAACACCTTTGTCTATGAGAGTACTTGCTTTAATTTTAATAAACACACGTCTTATACAACTCACGGAGAGTCTTGCCACCGCGATTCACAAGTGTTACGTCACTGCACAACTCCATCTATGGCGGAGTGCGGGAACTAATACGCTACGTGGCGTTGCGTTGCGTGTACCGCCATCTATCAATTATTGTGCGAACTACTTCTTACGTTTACAACTAAACAGCCGGCATCGTAGAAGTTATTTGCGACAATACAAAACAAGTGATGCGTGTTTTGAAAGTATTATCGACTCGCGATTTTATTTCAATGTTACAAGTTTCGGAATATTGTAACAATGAATCACCGACACCCCTGACTTCGTAATTAGATAGTGACGTAGTAACGTTAAGCAAGTTACAAAACGATTTGGTTACGAAACATCGCTGACTTCCACTGTCAAGAAGCGCGCATGCTTGATGATAAACACCGTGGATGTCGGCTACCTCGATTACTGCGGTTGACAGTAGCACGGAGTGCATATCTATAGATTTATTTTGTAGATGTGCCTTGTTTACGCGAATAGGAACCGGTTCGGCAACGGTCGAGGAAGCGGGGTCGGGGATGGCCGGCCCTGCGCTTGCGCCACTAACGTTGGGACGATTAGTCACTACACGTGAATGGAATGAGACTAGACCATCGCTGTTATCGTTATGAATTAATGAGTTATGTTTGCGGTTGCACTTCCTACATGGCCCAAACATACACTTCTCAAGTGCATGTCCCGAACGTAAACAATTCTCGCATAGTTTGTGATCGCGAATTAACTTTAATTTAGCGTCTAAGTCACTATCGATAAATTGTTGACAAGAATAAAGTGGATGAGCACCGTTGCATTTCAAGCAGGACTTTTTGAAACGAGGCGCGCGGCTGTCGTTAGACTTAACGTGTGTGGAAACATTGCAATGTGACGTGTTATAAGAATGTGATTTATGTTTTTTGTTTTCTGTTAGTGTACTTGTATTTTGTTCTTTACTGTGCGAAAGCTGCAATGTTTCCAACATATCTGCCCTGTCTTTTAGGAAACCTATCAATTCATCCACCTTGATTATGCGTTTAGAATTGTTATCGCTCGGAAACAGTGTACATTTGTGTGTCTCCCACTCGCGCTCAGTGGTCTTATCTAGTTTAGACACTATTATATAATTAATAAGCGTATCCCACTGATCAGTGGGTTAACCCAAGATTTTTAGTGCACGCAAATTCTTAAGAATCGTGTCAATTAGCTTGCGAATGGAAACGGGCGACTCTTTAGTTAACGAATTAATACTAAACAAGGCCTTCACATGGTTGTGCACTAGAAGTCTGTTGTTATTGAACCTATTTAGAAGTAGTTCCCACGCCACAATATAATTATCCGAGGAAAATTCCACCGAGTTAACAACTAATTCGGCATTTCCCTTTAGGGAAGACTTTAAATAATGGAATTTTTGGATATTGCTTATGCGTTTTGAATTGTGAACTAGAGATATAAATGTGTCGCGGAACTCGAGCCACTGCTCATACGAACCATCAAAGTTAGGCAGCGTAATTGTAGGTAGTTTAACGTACTGCGGTTGTTCACTACAACAATGTTTAGAGTCGTTAATCTCGTCTTCATCGATCAAAAGAGATTCTGCGTGAGCTAATATGCTATAGTACGAATTTTCGAATGATTCTCTATTATCTAGCTGGTCAGCCATATCACTATCAGAAACATATTCCTCAATCTTGGCCTGAATCTGATTGAATTCGGTATGTAAAGTAGCAGCTCCATTTATGCGCAATTTTAAATCAATTTTAGCCCGAGAGGACGAATCAAGGTCATCGTTATTTTCTAACAAAATCAAATACAGTTGAGCCTCGATTATCCGAACGTCGCTTAACCGAACGACCGCTTATCCGAACGTCAACGGCGCGGGTCAATGCCCACCCCCACCTCCGACCGCGCGGCGCGGGTTTCGCGTGCGCCGCCCGCGCTTTAGTTTTAGCTCGCTTGTCGCAATTCGTGCACTTGTTATTGTACCTACTCGCGTGTTTTGTGTTTCGTTTTTAATTCATTCGTGCACTTGTTAATTTTGCCGCGTGAAAGTAAACTTTTTCTTTAAAATGCCTAAACGTAAACGTGTTGTTCTTTCCATGAAAGATAAATACGAGATTAATAAACGGTTAGAGGAAGGCGAATCTGCAACCAAGTTATCCATTGAATATCAAGTTGGTAAGTCTACCATAACGGATATAAAAAAAACAAAAGACGAGCATAAGTAACTTTATATCCCAGCTCGATTCTTCTGACGGATCCTCGAGTCGTAAAACGATGAAACTTGCCGCAAACACGAATTTAGATGATGCTTTATATAAGTGGTTTACTCAAAAAAGAGCCCAAGGAGAACCTATTTCTGGCCCAATACTGTGTGAAAAAGCAGTTAAATTTAACGAAAAACTGGAAGGGCCGTCTAATTTTCAAGCAAGCACAGGCTGGTTAAAACGATTTAAGTCGAGACATGGCATTCGTGAGCTTCAAATACAAGGAGAAAAACTATCTGCTGATTCATCAGCAGCTGAATCATTCAAAATCAAACTAAGGGATATAATGAACCAAGAAAAATACGCTCTAGAAAACGTTTACAATGCAGACGACACCGGGCTTAATTAGAAAGCTTTGCCGCGAAAAACTCTTGCTTCACGTCGTGAATTAGCAGCACCTGATCCTAAAATAAGCAAGGATCGTATCACTGCCTTAGCATGCGCTAATGCTACTGGCAGCCACCGACTGCCCATGCTTGAACATAATTGGTAAAAGTAAGAAACCACGTTGTTTCAAGCACGTTAATATGTCTGTCATGCCTATCGTTTATACTTCGCAAAGGAGTGCTTGGATGGATAGTACAATTTTCATGGAATGGTTTACAAAAACTTTTATACCCTCTGTAAAAGCCCACCAATTGAAAAATAGTAAAAGAGAGAAAACATTACTGCTTCTTGATAACGCCCCAACTCATCCATCATGTGACGTCCTAAATGAAAAAGACGAGTTTATAAAAGTAATGTTTCTTCCACCTAACGTGACTTCATTATTACAGCCCATGGATCAAGGCGTTATTGACACTTTCAAACGGTATTATAGAAAAGAATTGTTACGTAAGTTACTTTTAGAAAAAGAAGAGGATGGAGAAGAAAGCCTGATAAGAAATCATAAAAAGATTGATTTAAAAGACGCGTCCTATATGATCGGAGCAGCATGGGACAGTGTAAAAGAACAGAACTTGAAAAAAGCGTGAAACAAAGTTTTGGGTATTGGGGAAGATCCTGAAATTGGATGTGTAAATGAGAAACACGAAGATGTATCTGAAATGATAGATATGCTAAAAAATCTCGATTGCCACGAATGTGATGAACAACAGGTTCAAGAATGGATGGATATTGACGATGAAGATCCCGGGTACCAAATTATGCAGGATAGCGAAATTTTAGACCTCATGACTAATAAGGCTGACGCCACCACTAGCACCACATCAGCGGCAAGTTCAGATAATGAAGATGAAAACATAATTAGTGCTTCTGAAGCGTTTACTTGCTTAGATATTGCCTTGCGCTGGTTTGAAACACAGGCCGAGAGCGACCAGTATCAAATATCTTTTCTTAAAAAAATACGTGATCTAGCCGCTCGTAAGCGGGTAGGCTTGCTTCGGCAGACGAAAATTCAAGATTTTTTAAAGTGTTAATTGTAATTACATAGTAAAGATTAGTTTTACTACAAATTGTCTGCACTTTTTTTTTGTTTATTTCCTATTTGTCATTAAAGATATTCATAAATGTAAATAATATGGTTTTCATTTACCTGAACGTAAATTCGTATGGGCCCTGAATCAATATACATACATACATAATTACATTAGTTCGATTATCCGAAAATACCGGTTTTCCGAACACCCATGTCCCCCAATTAGTTCGGATAATCGACGCTCTACTGTAGTTTGAAAATTTGGTAAGTCTGCCTTTTATAATGCCACGTTTACGTACTAATTCTCGGAGCAAATTGTTATCTTCACCTAGATTAGGAGACCTATCGCGAGATTTAGAATTAGCACCTTCGACATCTAACGTGAGGGGAGATTTGTCGCGGGATTTTGCAGTTTCTGTAGGCATTTTGGTGGTCGGTGAAAACAGGAGTACTCACGGTTGGAATGCCTGATGATTACGTCAACACTGCTATCTACGTCCACCAGTCTCACGAAATGAACTTATTCAACACACCGTAACAATCACTGAAATCAGTTAAGGCACTGGTATCACAAAGAGAACAAGGAAGTGATGGAGGAATGAAAGGATGGTTGGTCTCACCAGCTTGCGTATGATGTCTCGTACTAACAAAGGCGGCCACACCCGTAGGATGTATTCCGTAGGAGCTGATTCTTGTATTTGGTTTCGAAGGACCACATGTACCGGATTGATGCGCCGGTACTTGATTAGGATGCGAATTGTGTGGCCTGGATGTTAGTCTTTGAAGAATTTACTTGGGTAAGTGGTGAAATAAAAAATGATGCGATTGTGTTGAAGTCAGTTCGGCGTGTGTATTCGAAGTAAAAATTACATTAGTCGAGGAAAGTGGGGTTGAGGAACAATATTATAACCAATAGCGGCGTTGCAGAGTAAAGTGTCACTGCTATGTGGAGTGCGCTGATTGGAGCATCCAAAAGGCCGCCAAACAACTGTTAGTTTTAACCGCGATTCCCAACATAGGATATGGTAAAAGTTAAAGTCTTGGATTATAAACGAAATAGCTATATTAAATCACGATATCACTTAGTAACAAGAAATGGTAATAAATGTATAAACTTAGACACAATTATTGGTAAAATATGGTAAAATGGTAATGGTAATGAGAAAGCGGTGTCTCTGGCGAGATCTTAACGCGAACTGCAATTATTGGTAAAATATGGTAAAATGGTAATGGTAATGAGAAAGCAGTGTCTCTGGCGAGATCTTAACGCGAACTGCTCACATTTTGGTAAAACGAGCGAATGTGCATATTTGCCTTCCATGCAATTATGAATTTTCGCTGAGTGTTCGATTAAAACTCGAACACCTTATGCTGCATAAAGTAACGATGCATAAGTTATGCATATCATAAAAGAAACAAGAGGAGATCATGCAAGTAAGATGCAAACCAAAGAAACAAACCTGCCCAACACCTGCGTGAGAAATCGTAAATGTTACACCACATTTTTTGGATTTAGCAATTCGCATAGAGGATCACTCGTTAACCAGTCGAATTGGCAATCCCATTCGTGCTTATATTTTTGTTGTACCTTAATAGCTTGGCTTTCTTTCTTGGCGTTGTAGGAGGAGAAGGTGATTACATCTTTTGTACACTTAACTTATCACAGTTATTTTATAAAAGTTGAATAACAAAAATAAGGTCCAGTCCACCGTCCACGTGAAAGTAGGCAAAGAAAATGTAATCAGTTTACTCTGTGGTAGGCCAAAACATTGGCCGCCGGCAGAAGTTACCACCCACCAGACAAAGCCTTGCCGCCAAGCGATTTCGGTTTCGATTCGTGTTCCGGCATGATGTCTGGTGAAGCCGTTCGGAGGACGGGTCTGAGCAGTTGTGTTGCGATGTGTGCCGGGTACGATGCGCCTAATGTTGTTGTGTTGGGAGTTTGGTCGTGGAGGGTCTTCAGATCAATCTCCCTTTGGCGCAGCATCGTTGGTCGTGTTGTTGGGTTTAACATTGCATCACACCGCTCAACTGCCGTCTTCCTTCCTATTCGCTCAGTTTTTCTGAGTGAATAGGCTCTGTATAAACTAGCGCGCTTTACCATCAACGATCGCATCACTGCTTACCATCAGGCGGGAATGCGGTCAAGTGCTAGTTTATAATTATTAAAAAAAAAAAAAAAAAAAGTTAATCACTAAGTAAAAAAGTTTTTAATTGTTCCGACTGAGAACGCACATACTCGCATGTTTGTCAGTGAGTGACAGACAGTTTTGAATATTTGACATTGACAGATTCGTTCAGAAACTCGTTGTGATTTGTTTGCTGGCTGCGCTGCACTGCACTGAGCGCGCGCGCGCCGTCTGACTAAATAAAAATGTGTGAGCATTTAAGTATATCACATAATGTGTTTGCATGCTGAAATAGTAGTTTATGAAAATGTTAAATAATGAGGGATATTATGCACGAGTGTGAGTTTTAAAAACGAGCGAAGCAAGTTTTTTAATAGTATCACACGAGTGTGTAATACCTAATTATGCCTTGTTCCTTGTTTGTGTTGTGTATTTCAGTACTACTTGTCGCCCTACTATGTAATGATAAATAAATAAATAAATGTATACGGACAAATCACACAGATTGAGCTAGCCCCAAAGTATGGTCGAGACTTGTGTTGTGGGATACTAACTCAACGATACTATAGATACATATATAGATAAACATCCAAGACTCAGGCCAATCAGGAAAAGATAGTTTTCCATCATGACCTGGCCGGGGATCGAACCTGGGCCTCCACGTCGCAGGCAGGCGTGTTGACCGCTGCGCCACGGAGGTCGACAAAATATATATGTCGGAGATCGTCGATTAATTTTAATAGAAGTTGCTGATTTGATTTACGTAGTAGAGGGGCGAACGCTTGTGACGTTATTTTGTGATGGCGTCACATGGACAGAGTCGCTTTGGGAAGTGGGGTTCGTCGAACGGACTTTGCATCGAGACGCGGACCAAGGCACTGCTCCGAACCGAAACTGTCTGTTTGCCTATTCAAATTGTTATTATGAAGATTGGAGGGTATATCTACACGTCGTGCTTTAATTCAAAACTCACCTACGAAATGGAACCTGTACCACTACACCAAGATGTTGTCGACCCTACCGCTCTGCCGTCGCTGTCTGCGACATCAGAAGTTGGATAAAGAACTACACTGCTCACAATCTCGTTACAAATCAAGGAACAGAATAACGTGAGGCTGGAAGTGAACGTGAAGTTACGATGTGCGCTCAATTGCTGGCGCAGAGATCGCTCCGCGTGATAGTGCGCTGCAGGAGTGCGCTGCAGGAGTGCGCTGCAGGAGTGCGCTGCAGGAGTGCGCTGCAGGAGTGCGCTGCAGGAGTGCGCTGCAGGAGTGCGCTGCAGGAGTCCGCTGCAGGAGTCAGCTGCAGGAATCCGCTGCAGGAGTCCGCGGCGCTATCACGACAGTGCTGGCTGTTGCTTGGCGCGCGACAGTGCTGGCTGTTGCTTGGCGCGCGACAGTGCTGGCTGTTGCTTGGCGCGCGACAGTGCTGGCTGTTGCTTGGCGCGCGACAGTGCTGGCTGTTGCTTGGCGGGCGACAGTGCTGGCTGTTGCTTGGCGCGCGACAGTGCTGGCTGTTGCTTGGCGCGCGACAGTGCTGGCTGTTGCTTAGCGAGCGAGGTGCGCTTGCGGAGTGTGCAAGGTGCGCTTGCGGAGCGCGCAAGGTACGCTTGCGGAGCGCGCAAGGTGCGCTTGCGGAGCGCGCTTCTAGCTGCTTGGTGAATCTCGTCAATGGCGTGTGGCGCTGCTGGAACTGCGTGCGGCGCAGCCGGTACTGCGTGCACTTTGCGGAACGCCCAAGGTTTCAAGACTTTAGCCTCTACTCTGCAGGCGATGAGAAGATATCAGGACAGCATCTACTCTGCAGGCGATGAGAAGGTTTCAAAATACCCAAAACGTTTGTGGTAACGTAATGGGGTTTTATGAGAGTTCAGAGATGTCTGGTGTGCAACTCTTGATAACTGCCAAGTGGCAGGTGTTTGCGAAAAATTGCCACAATCCGGTGAGTCGTACTATTTTTATTTTGATTTCGGTGCTGAATGTTCTCTTGTCAAGCTATCTGTAATTTAATTGGTATACGTACACACGCCATAATACGTATACAGGGTATGGGTAGTACCAGCGTTGTGTTCTGAAACATTTCTTTGCGACTCGATAATAAGAGTTATTTTTGCAAATTTTATTTCTTGTACTACCCGATTATTGTTTGTTATAATGGGCTGAGAAATTTTAAATCAGGGTTTTAAAATTATGATGTCTGGTTTGTCTTTATTTCAAAACTAAAGTTCACTGTGGCCTATAGTTACGAGCTCACTTGAGCTTATGATAGTATGTGTAGCTAGACTATTAAATCTTCTCAAGAGAACAAGCGGCTACGAACATAGTTATGAGTGCTATTTACGAAAAATCTAGATTTGATAGAAGTGAGCTAAAGTAATGAAATTTAATATTGGTGAGTTGTTTGATGGCGATAATGGCGATCGTTACCTATTGAAATCGTTGATTGGAAACAGAACTTATAAGTACCCCACGATCGCATAGGTACGAAAGATTTTTCCAAGTAATGTCTGCTGAGTTAGATTTTCAAAATGTAGAAGATGGTGAGGAGGGTGCCTCCGCCAGCAAATAGAACACGTATCATGGCTGTGTGGTCGCGCTGCACGCACTAGTCTGTAGTCGTAACTGCAACCCAGTGAGAGGTTGTTCAGAGCGCGATGGGCAACTAGTGGTGTGGCGGGGACACTAGTAGGTATGGTCGCACTGCATGCACTAGTCTGTAGTCGTAACTGCAACTCAGTGAGGAGTTGTTCAGGGGGCGATGGGCAGCTAGTGATGTGGCGGGGACACTAGTAGGTATGGTCGCACTGCATGCACTAGTCTGTAGTCGTAACTGCAACTCAGTGAGGAGTTGTTCAGGGGGCGGTGGGCAGCTAGTGATGTGGCGGGGACCTGGGTCTCGGAGGAGACTATTAGTTGTACGGTCATGTGTTGACCTGGGAGTCGTGGACTCTAGAGTTGGTCGTATCACATGAGGTGATGACGATATGGGTGTCAACTATGAGTTGTCACTAGCTACTGTGGTAGCGAACCATGGTGTGTTTTCTTTTTGATGATTATGATTTTGATTTGATTATTATGAGGCTTGGAGGAACCTTTTGTTTTCTTTTTGAAATTTGATAATTATGAGGCTTGAAGGAACCTTTTGTGTTTTCTTTTGTGAAATTTGATAATTATGAGGCTTGAAGGAACCTTTTGTTTTCTTTTTGAAATTTGATAATTATGGGGCTTGAAGGAAGCTTTTGTTGGACTTGGTTTCCTAATAGTCAATGTAACTAAACGTGACGTGTGACGGTCAGGTTGGCCGAGCTCTCAAAAATGCTTCAAAGTCGGTTTTCTGTGTTTTTTTTTAAATTTGTTACAGACATGCACGAGGACGTGCAACGGGAAATATCGAAGTTTGGCCGGAATCGGCGGTTGGCCTCGTGAGGCGGATCCTGGACTCCGGGGCTAAGGGAGCTTCGGATGCAACTTGGATTGGCGCTGGGATGATGATGATGATGATGATGATGCACGAGGACGTGCAAATCGTCAGTCTGGCCGTGTCGGAGATCGTCGATTAATTTTAATAGAAGTTGCTGATTTGATTTACGTAGTAGAGGGGCGAACGCTTGTGACGTTATTTTGTGATGGCGTCACATGGACAGAGTCGCTTTGGGAAGTGGGGTTCGTCGAACGGACTTTGCATCGAGACGCGGACCAAGGCACTGCTCCGAACCGAAACTGTCTGTTTGCCTATTCAAATTGTTATTATGAAGATTGGAGGGTATATCTACACGTCGTGCTTTAATTCAAAACTCACCTACGAAATGGAACCTGTACCACTACACCAAGATGTTGTCGACCCTACCGCTCTGCCGTCGCTGTCTGCGACATATATATAAATATGATTACTTGTAATGTAAGAGTAAATTAACCGAATGGCGCCGCGTCCAGTTCGCGTGCGCCCCTCGACTTCGTAGTTTCCGATTTAGCTTCGCGATTCCGCTGGATAAAACTAAGATATCAACGAATATCTTCCCAAGTACCCTGTGCGATGGATTTCAATCACTTATAAAAATATTTCCAGATATTTCACGTGCGCACACCCAACCAAAAAAATCTCTCTAATAAAACAACTCGTTTTGTAGTGCAGAACAGAACAACTTCATTTATTTCAAATATATGTTACCAATCCATCACAGATGGCAGCACTTATGAGAGTTCACAGATAATTATAACATATTAGATATAATGACTTTTCTACACCCCCACTATATCTAACAATGTTATACTGATAAACATTTAAAATATATACTAAAAAAAATATCTACTTAATGAATATGCTGAACCCCCAACTTATCTAATAAATAATAATGCTTATTAGAGCATAAGCTCTTTGTAAGTAAGTCAGCTGGCATTTCAGCTGATGGGATATATTTAACATTTACAATATTATTACTTACACAGTCTCTACAAAAATGATAACGGATATCAATGTGCTTCGTCCTTTTATGGAAAATAGGATTTACAGTTAACTTTAATGCATACAACTTATTCAATAGGTTTACATAAGCTCATATTACATTTAAGTAACAGCTGAACAATATAATCTTCTTGACTTATTGATATTGTTTTCTCAGATTTATTTATTTTGATATTTACTCCAAGACACTTCTTGATTTCACCTAAATATTTAATTTTGAAATTATTAGCTAAAACATCTTTTAAGTGCTTGTTTTCTTTGCTATCATTAGAAAAAATATAGAAATCATCCACATAAAGGGTGACAATAGTTTTTAAGTTATTCCTTGTTTTTAAAAACATAGGTACATGGTTTTATCGTAGACTTAACATAGCCAATTTTTAACAAACATTCCTCTACCCTCTTGTACCACACTCTTGAAGACTGTTTTATTATTATTATTTTTTTATTAATTATGGGACAATAAACAGCTACAATATAAAATATTTACAAACAGTAATATAACGTTATTATAACAATATTGCAGCCCACTGCATTATCCGCATCTTAACAATATAGGAATACGTAATAAAGAGTGCCACTAGATGGCTTAATTAACTAATTAATAACATTTGAACACAATAATAACAATATTAAATTTTAAACAATAATTAATAAGTAACTGGGATATATTCCTTATTATCACAAACAAAAATAGTACCAAAATAATAATAATTACATAAATTAAATAATTGACTTACTACATTTCTTAATAAGAAATTATTGAAAAAGGTTGAACTAGGTTAACTAATTTTTTGATACAAAACACTATTTCTTACCATCATTAGACAAAATTTTCAAAACATCAGATTTAAATTTCGATTTGGAACATATAAAAATATCAATGTCAATGAAGTTGCGATTATATGATTCTAACATACGACGAATAGGGCATCGCATTCCTGAATTAGTCCGACAGGTATTTACAGCAAACAGTGTACCTGCACGGACACTACGCTTATTTACAGTACGAGGGACCACATAACATAATTTACTTGTGAGGTCAATGCAATCGAAATAATAGGGTATTCTCCAAATTTTTCAAACTTTTTTAATATGTTCCTTTGTATCTGATTATCATTCATAATTTTTATTTCAGCAAAATACGACAGTTTTATGGTGAAAAAAAATTATCAAAAAATTGTCGTAAAATATACGCGCCAAAACACCGACCGCCATTTTGGTGACGTCATAACAACTAAAATATCCAAACGTCAATTAATGTCAAGTAAACACGAGTTTGTTTGTGGTGTTCTTTTGTGATTGTTTTTATTTAATTTATTAATATTAATTAAAAATGAGTTTCTATAGCCCGTATCGTTGGTGTAGCTTTAAATTGTAAGAATTCTACATTGAAGACTCCAGAAAAGTTATTTATTACTTTCCTAAAGATGTTTCCATGAGATATGTTTGGTTAGAACTCGCGGGACACGATCCTACAAAATACTCAGAAAAATCTCAATTATACCTTTGTGAGGATCATTTCGATGTCAGTACATAAGTTTTTATATCATGATAGTGACATTAAGTTTATTTCTTCTACACAATTGCAGGTTTTCATTATTCTGTAAGCTGCATTAATTATTTGTATGTTTTAGCTAGAACAAGATATGGAGAACTACATGAAGTACAAACTTATGGGCTCAGTAAAGAAGATTAGAATGAAATTAAACGCTATTCCACCTAAGTTTAGTCACATGCCCATTGAGAGCCTTAGTCATAACATGGAGAGTTCAACAAGTGTACTGCCTGGATTATCAACTTCCTGTAAGTAACTTTTTTTTAATAATTGTTATTTTAAAACCTTGATAACACAACATCATACATCACAACATCAGTCTTGCCGTGTGGGCTGTACCGTACGGTCACTTTCGTTACCCACATTTACTTCACTTTTGTACGCGTTGACTGTAATTCCAGCGATTCTCAAACATTTTAGTAAACCCTGAATCACTGTAGAAGACTAATTGGTCATGAATACCTTCATTTGTGGCGCCTGTGATGAACAAATATCCGATGGAGCTCACTGTACTGTGTGTAATCAGGAGCTACACTTCCACTGCGCAGGAATAACGGAAACCGGATACCGGAAACTGGGTGATAGAAAGCTAACGTGGCGTTGCAGTAAATGTAAAATAAGTGCCATTAATCCACCCTCTGTGTCTCCAAAGGTAGAGTCGGAGTCGGTTATCCTCATGGAATTAAGGGCACTCGCTGAGAAGCTGGCTCCTTTGGAATTTTTAAAGGATGAGATAACTGTGCTACGAACCGAGTTTGCTGATCTAAAGTTATCACTTAGTGAAACAAATAGGGAGCTTAAGGAATTTAACGGGAAGATCAAAGATATAGAAACGCGACTCAAGCACGTGGAGAAAGTTCAAGAGCAGGTGGACATCTTTCGTGACCGTCTAGACAAACTGGAGGAGGAAAACAACTCTAAGGAGCAGTGGACTCGGATGAACAACATTGAAATAAAAGGACTACCACAGACTAATAATGAGAATTTGTTCGAAATTATTGGTAAAATTGGCACCATAATTGGTTATCCAGTATCAAAGACTCAGATTAACTTTATAACGAGAGTACCAACCCGGGAGAAAGATAACACGAAATCCATCATAGTGAGTTCTGCAGCCGCTACATGAAGGAGGACTTTATTGCCGCGGCGAGGCTGCTTGTCAAGACTGCTCCCCTGACTGCAGGGCAATTTGGCCTTAAAGGAAACCAACGGATTTATGTGAACGACCACCTGTCATTACAGAATAAGGCTTTGTTGTCCAAAACTAAGAAAGTCGCCGCAGAAGCGAATTTTCGCTACGTTAGGGTCAAGCACTCCAAAATACATGCAAGAAGGGACGACACGTCTCCGACTTTAGTGCTGAAATCCGAGAAAGACCTTTTAAAAATAAAATAACCTCATGTAAATATTCATATATTATAACTGTTCCAAACCAAATTTTCAAATCTAGTTGTGCAAAATCAAATGAAAATAAGATTGAGAACCGTGCGCATTTGAGTGTTGCCGGCGTATTCCATCAGTTACTGTGTTGCTCATTGGAGCGGTATATGTTAATTTCTAAATATTGTTGTTATGTTCCGTGTTATCGTTATGCCAAGGTAGTCCTTAACGCCGTTGTACTAAGGTGCAATCTTGATTACATTGTTT
The DNA here is from genome assembly GCA_037179545.1 of Sesamia inferens. Lineage (NCBI taxonomy): Eukaryota > Metazoa > Arthropoda > Insecta > Lepidoptera > Noctuidae > Sesamia > Sesamia inferens. Next base: position 3,321,504 of record CM073935.1, on the reverse strand, counting down.
CCGCAGTTACGACTTGTCAAACCCGTGTCGTTTCTGTTGTTCCTTTATTTGAGACTGTTTCGAGGTTTTGTGTTTTTAGATACTGTGTATTGCTGTGCTTAAAATATTCCTGCCTTTTTTTGAATTCTACCTCCATCATACTTTATTATCTTCGGTGCTTTCTATTCTTAATGTGTAATTTAATAAATTCACTACTAAATAATGATCCATATCTGGGTGCCTATATATTTATTGTTAAGCTTAAAAATGATTAATATATATTATCAGAACGTAAGAGGGCTGCGCTCGAAAACAAATACACTATATCGCAACGTTTGCATGAATTCATATGATGTTATTATCTTTACGGAGACATGGTTAGTGGATAGTATTAGTGACGGTGAGTTGTTTGACGGACGATATCTTGTGTGGAGACGGGACCGGGATTACTGTCGAACGGCACAGACTCGAGGTGGTGGAGTGCTGATTGCGATAAGAGGTGATTTGACCGTTGTGGAAAGATCTGACTGGCGTACCTCCGCTGAGGATATATGGGTATCTATCGTTCTGAAAAGGTCTAAACCAGCGGTAAGTTATAACATTAATATCTGCGGTCTGTATTTGTGCAAGGAAAATGTTGGTAACTCGTATATAACTCAATTACAAAACTTCCATCATAAACTTAATAATTTAGTAACCGCCCACCCGTTGGATACATTCGTCGTAACTGGTGATTTTAACTTTGGTGGCGATGTGGAATGGAAACATTCTGATGACGGCCCAGGATTATGTCCTGTAAAAGTATCTGTTCGATGTATTTTGGATTTCTTTGATACAATAAATGCGACTAGCCTATCCCAGCTTAATGGTGAGCGTAACGTCAACGGTAGATTATTAGATCTTGTTTTTTCAAATGCTGAAGTCAAAATAAAGGAATGCCCTGATCCCTTGGCGGTTCCTGTTGACGTACACCACAAACCACTATTTATTGACGCTAATTTCGTTGAAGTCCATAAATGCATTGAGAGTCCTAGTGTAAAATATGCATTTTATAAAGGTGATTACCCTGCAATTTCTTCTGCACTGGATCTTATAGACTGGAAAACATTGCTGTCTGCTGGATCCATAGACCAGGCTCTCTGCCTTTTCTATAAAAAACTATATGAGCTAAGGGACTTGTACATACCAGTTAAACCGCTAAAGAAATTGACACACCCCCCCTGGTATACCAATGCTTTAATTAAAATATTAAAAGAAAAGCAGAAATACCATATTAAATATAAAAATTACGGCAATCTATCAGACTACTACTCCTTTTCCATCTTGAGAAACAGAGTTAAGCAAATTGAGGCGGCTTGTTTTGATGCTTATATGGAAAAAATTGAATCTTCTATCGCCAAAAATCCTAAGTCATTTTGGTCTTATGTTAAAAGTAAAAAAAGTGGTGATTCATTACCCAACGTATTGTCTTATATGGACCTGTCCGCAGACACTGGAGAGGGTATCACTGAGCTATTTTCATCTTACTTTCATTCAACTTTTCAAGAACCAGACTCAGACTCTGATAATCTGGATTCTAATACAGATATTAATTCTTCCGACTCAGTGAACCTAAGTACCGTTAGCGTGTGCCCAGACACGGTATTTAAGCTACTTAAAGGCCTAGATCTAGCTAAATCCGGAGGACCAGACATGATCCCGCCAATTTTCATTGTCAATTGTGCAAAAATCACTGAGCTATTTTCATCTTACTTTCATTCAACTTTTCAAGAACCAGACTCAGACTCTGATAATCTGGATTCTAATACAGATATTAATTCTTCCGACTCAGTGAACCTAAGTACCGTTAGCGTGTGCCCAGACACGGTATTTAAGCTACTTAAAGGCCTAGATCTAGCTAAATCCGGAGGACCAGACATGATCCCGCCAATTTTCATTGTCAATTGTGCAAAAAGTCTTGTGAAGCCAGTATGCATGTTGTTTCAGCGGTCTTTGAGAGAGGGTGTTGTCCCGAAAGCATGGAAATCAGCATTCATTACCCCTATCTTTAAAAAAGGCGATAGGTCGAAAATAGAAAATTACCGTCCCATATCTAAACTAAGCCTTTTCTCTAAAGTTCTGGAACGAGTGGTACATACGGAAGTTTATTCCGCCTTGCAGCGCACTTTTGGCGATGAACAACATGGTTTCCTCAGAAAACGGTCGACTGCCTCCAATTTGGTATTGTCCAACGAATTCATAACCATTGGGATGGATAATCGTTGCCAAGTCGATGTTATCTACACGGACTACAGCAAGTGTTTCGACCGAATAGATCACCGTGTGCTTCTTCAGAAACTTTTAGCTGCTGGAATACACGGTGACCTGTTTCGCTGGTTTTCATCATATATAGATAATCGAACGCAGGCTGTGGTTCTGCGCGGGTACACGTCCGGTTGGAAAAGTGTCCCATCGGGCGTGCCTCAAGGCTCGATTTTGGGACCGTTGCTGTTCACAATATTTATCTCGGACATAAAGAACTGCTTTACTAATTCAAGTATTTTACTATACGCAGATGACATGAAGATTATTAAGTCTATACGTACACTAACTGATACTGAGCTACTTCAATCGGATCTTGACAAATTCTTTATATACTGCAAAACCAACAAGTTACAACTTAATATATCCAAATGTTTTCACGTAGTCTACACGCGTCGAATAACTGCAATCGGTTCGGGGTATGCTCTGGATGGTGCGTACATAAGTAAGACAGGCAGTATCAGGGATCTTGGTGTAGTACATGACAGCAAATTACTTTTTGACGATCACATAGAAACCATTGTCAAAAAGGCTTTCAAGGCCATGGGTTTCATTACCAGAGCTTGCTCTAACTTTAGGTCTCTGAAACCAATAAAAGTCCTCTACTGTTCACTTGTGCGTAGCCATCTCGAGTACGCTTCCCAAGTCTGGAATCCCCAATACGAGAGTTACAAATCACGTATTGAATCAGTTCAGAAAAAGTTTTTGCGCTACTTGGATTTTATGGCGGGGCATTTCTCATTAGACTATGAACACCGTTGCAAGCGATATCATTTCCTGCCATTGAACATACGACGTAATATTGCTGACATATGTTTTTTGGTAAGCATAGCAAATGGCTCAATTGATTGTCCGGAACTGCTCAGTAAAATACTTCTTCGTACCAATCAAAACAACCTACGCAAACGACCTCTGTTGCAGGCACCACGCGCATCACCTAATTACAGATCCAACGCCTTTTTGATTCGTAGTGTAAAAGCCTTCAATTGTTTACCATCGCACCTGGATATCGACCTATTTTGCACAAACGCACATAATATTAGAAAGGTTCTAAACAAGGAATATTTTGGGGATAGTCATGAATAGGTTGAGCTGTTTAGTGTTTCAGTATACTAATTGAACTACTAAATAGTTTAACTGCTTTGATATTGCTTTGATATTGCACGATATTTTATAATGCTCTTTAATCAGTTTTTTATTCCTCTTTAATCAGTTCTTTTTTTATTGTTTTTGTATTTTTTTTTTTTAATTTTTCTATTGGTTTGCAAATCGCTGTTAACGTACGTACATAACGAAATTATGTTTTTCTATCTAGATAAACATATATATATATGTGGAAGCTTATAATTAGCAATTTGTGTTGTAAATAATGAAGTTTATGGTAATATTAGTCTGTAAGCTTTCTGTAATAGTAAAATAAATAAAATAAATATATACCTATCCAGTGTATAATATTTTTTTTTGTAATTTCAGTTTTTCAAGAAGGACAAGACATGCCATCTATATCCTGTGAGGTAGAGTCTGTCATTCCCAGCCAAACAGCAGATAGTACTTTAACCACGCAGCCCGCTTTATTGACTTCATGTAAGTTCAGCATTTATCTTGTTGCATTATTTAACACTTTGTTAAAAAAATATAACTAACTCTATGATTACATCAAAAATATATTTATTTATTGTGTTTTCTAGATTCCATGGAAAAACTTGAAAAACCTGATAAGGAAGTTCAAGTGAATATAGTGCCCACTATGGAACACAAATCTGTGCGAACATTACCCGCCCTTTACAGAAGCAGAGCCACACAAATCAATTATAAAGTGAGACACAGCACTACATCACCATTAAAATTAAGTGTGTCTGTTGCCACTTCACCACTTTTCAACATAACTGCGACAGATGTACCTAGTACATCAGGTATAACACGACCAGTAAAGAGAAAATTGTTTACTGTGCTTGAAGATAAGTCTGAAAGTGAGTTATCGACTACTCCTACTATCTGCACTCCATCAGTATCTGGGTCAACAAGTCAAGACTTCTCTCCTATTAAGACTACAGCAACAGACAGTAGTTTCCCTGAAGAAGCCCAGATATATAAAAAAACAACATTGGAAAATACCATAATAAAAATAAAAAAGAAGCCAAGACTTTACATTGGTGTCCCCAAGGAACTTTATTTCTTAATAAATATCATAGAAAAGCAAACAAACATTACTGAAGCAAACATTTTATTGTGTTTGATGAAAATTAGGCTCAATAGATCATTTTCACAAATATGTGATGACTTTGGTTTGTCTCTATCTCAAGCAGGTAAAGTTTTTACAGCAAACATAAAATCAATCAGTAAAGTCATGTTACCTTTTATTAAACAGTTTAAACCAGTAACAATAAAATTAAATTTGCCAATAGCATTTAGACATAGGTATAATAAAGTAACTTGTATAATAAATTGTTTAGAGATAGAAATACAGAAGCCAACTAGTGCTATCCAACAAGCATTAACTTGGTCTGAATATAAGAAGGCCAACACAATAAAGTTTTAGTTGCATGTACTCCAGATGGTTTGGTAAGTTTTATATCTGTTGGGTATGCATGCCTAGAGCACAGGCGTAGAGTAGCCAGCCTTTCGGTGTTCTATAGGATACATTCTGGGGAGTGTGCGAGGGAATTGCACGATTTAATTCCCCCATCTCCGTTCCACCATCGGACGACCCGTCGTACGGCGAGTTTCCACCCTTATGTTGTTAACACCTCTACGATCCGGACGAAGCGTTTCGCCTCCTCCTTTATACCGCGTACATCGAGGGACTGGAATAATCTGCCGGCGGCGGTGTTTCCGTCGGACTACAATTTGAGTGTCTTCAAGGCTAGAGTGAATAGGCTCTTAATAAACTAGTGCGCTTTACCATCAACGATTGCGTCACTGCTTGCCATCGGGCGGGATTGCGGTCAAGCGCTGGTTTATACTTTAATAAAAAAAAAAAAAAAACTTTACTGAGGCCCCCAAGTGTTGCTAGTGGTTCCAAGCTATCAAAAGCTGAGGTGCGTCGAACAAAAGAAATAGCAAGCCTCAGGATTCATGTGGAAAGAGTGATTAGAAGAATCCGGGAGTTTGCTATTTTAAAACCACACTCTGTGGTTAATATCAACTTGGTTCACCTTCTTGATGAATGTATTATTATTGCGTGTGCTCTGATCAATATACAGGATTCTCTTATTAAATAAATTAAATTAAAATTTACAACAAACGTTTCATTTATATCCCATATCCCACTATCCAAAGGACAGAACCATTTTGGTGCATGTAGACCAGAGGTTCCCATACTTTTTTTCTCATAGACCACTTTAAACATTTTGCTGGATCTGGTGGACCCCCTGCAGGAGGTGGGATGGGTGCGGCATAGGCGAGTCTTGTTACTGTTATAATTATTGTCTGCCTTTATTTATAAAAGAAGTAAAGCTTATACAGTGGAATCTCTATAACTCGAACCTCGTTTAGTCGAAATCCTCTGTAGCCCGAAAAAAATTGCCATTCCCTCCCGCTGGACACCTAAATACGCGGTATCTCGAATTATTTAGACTTTGTAATTCGAACAAACTGTTATTCCCCTACGAAGTATTGGTGATACATATTTATACTCTATAACTCGAATTTCAAAAAGGAGACTCCGTAAGTCGTAGTTAGTAAAATATAATGACGTCTTACTTGGAATCCCCCGAAATAATAGCAATAAACTCCAAAATGAATGGTCGGGTTCCGGGCTTCTAATCTATTGTTTTTGTCTTTTACACGTGCAATGAATGAATAGAATCATGAAACTTTCTAAGTAACACAGCTGTGAACATGATGTTTATTCCTTGTCGACACAGGACACGATTACTTATAGCGCAGCTTGTCCGTCAGTATTTTTTGGCTGTTAACTAACAACAACATGAGACTAAGCGGAAACTAATTTAAATCTACGTGAAAATAGCTACTACTGGAACACTAACTGATGCTAAAATCATCGACACAGTCAGAATATAGATGATGATGATGTTAATGAAAATGACGTTGATCATACTGTTCCAGCAAGTTTTGAACCAACAATAACAAAGAAGCCAGAGCTGCAATCCACACTATACGAACTTATGTTTAAAGATGTGATGATATCGAGGATCATGTATTCGGTTCACTGTATGAATGAGCTTGAAAAAATAATTGATAAAAAATCTGCACATTGTTTAAATCAAAAGAAGATAACGGATTTTTTTTAGTGTACAGTTTACATCATTAATATGTAATTTGTTTTAATATGTAAAAAACATACCTACATATAAAAACATAAGTTGAATTATTATTCAAATTCGACTCTACAAATCGAAACATACACTTAGAAATCGCGCCTCTGTAAGTCGAAATTTCAACAGTTAAGACATATGTATCTCGAAGTTCTAGTTAAGTCGAAAACTCGTTAACTCGACTTTTTTTGCATTTCCCTTGAAATTCGAGTTATAGAGATTCCACTGTAATATTCTCTACCTATATTCATTCATAGATGTCAAGTCAGGTTACCTGATACATTTTTATACACCCCCGTTAACAAGTTGTGGACCCCCATTTTTTCCACACGCAATCATAGACCCCCGTCGGGTTCCCGTGGACCCCAGGGGGTCCACCTGGACCACTTTGGGAACCTCTGATGTAGACCATCAAATCAATAAATTAGGTAGGTAGATATGATTTCACTTTCCATACTAATATTATAAATTTAAATGAGACTGGTTGTGTTCCTCTTAAACCACTAGTTTATATGAAAATTGGTGGTGTTTGACAAATGACATAGGATACCAAAAAAAGTTATTTGTTAGGGAAGAATCAATATTCTAGAGAACAGAGCCTTAGATAAAAAGAAGTCAAATAGGTTATAATAATGCCGTGTGGTGACAGCAGAGTAGAATACAAAAGACACCACCCCTACTCGTCCCTCAGGGCTGATTAAGTTATGTAGGTTAAAATAAAACTATTTACATACATTCTCACAACTTTTATATTTTTGTACTTTCATACAATATTGGATATATATTATTTTTCCAAAACTAAATAACATTGTCTAAAAGTTGCCTTACAAAATTTTCATCATACTGCACCTCTACAATATTGACATTATTTGTTTTTTCAAAATCATTGCTCGCAACACAAAAGATACTTTTTTCTACTTTGGCACAAAACATTTGCATTTGCACTTGTGCTAAATATTTTTTTGTCACAACACCATCCTTTATATAATTTCTAAATGTTTTTTCACTTATTGGACATTTTATTTCCACCAAAGTACTTTTATTGTATATGCCATCAGGTGAACCAGCAATCATAGGAAATTGCTCTGATATGAAGAGACCACATTTTTCAATCTTATGGCCTATTCTGTTTTCCACTATTTTCCTGACTTTCTCTTCTAATCTTTGTCCCCTTTTCATAGATAAACTTAGTGGAGTCCGTGCTCCAAGAATAGCAGCTACTAAGGATCCATCCATAGTTTTACATTTGCTTACTTCATAACACTTCGAAGCTGTAATTCTTCCATAACGTAGCTCATACCAAAATGCTGTTTTGAACTGATGCCTTGTCTCTTTCTCAGCATTTTTTAAATTAATATCATTAAATATGTTGCTGATTTTACTTAAAAATAAATTGCAATCATGTTCTTCATTATATTTGCACATTAAATAATGTAAAGAAAACATATTAATTTTCCTTGTAGAGTAGTCTGTCTCATGTTTGAGTAGCTGGCAAGAGTTTATTTTTCTATTTTTACATTGACTCACAAACATTTCTAGGACACTTTTATTTGGCCTTTCTTCTGTTGTTTGTGCACTACTTTTCTTTTCTTTTTGACGTCCTTGGCAAGTAACACTTTTATAGAAGATCCAACTTTAGATTAAGTTGATTTTCTCCAATAACACTCTACAGAAGTGCAAGGTGGGTCCTCACTCCGACGATGACACCACATTAAAAAAGCAACAGCATGCTTACAACCACTTTCAGAAGCAGGACAGTCGTGGCAAACAACACTTTTGATCTCTTCTTCCTGCTCATCCACAGTAAGTGTGCAAGAATATGGCTTGGAGCGCACTTTGTGTTCAGGACATATTTTGCATTTGACGATGCATGTTGGCTGATCTCACTTCAGCTGCACATACCCAATAGCATCATCACCATACGTTTCTCTTTCTGACCTGAAATAAAGAGATGAGTTGTTTTATAAGATAATTTACACACGTTTTTTGCACTTAACCTCGAAACATGAAAGTATATTTTCTTCAAATAAATACATAATATAATATTGTTGTGATAAAGTTGGTAATTGAAAGATAAATACTTAAATAATACTTACATAGCTGTTTTGATATTTCTGTATTCGGCTGAAAAGGAGTCTGTATTACACGCAAAGAACTTGACAATCATTAACGCATCTATCTTCGGCAAATTAGTACTTTCGGCTTTTACAAATCCGACGTCCATGTTTAGATAAAGAAAAGTAACCTAATGAAAGACTAATTAATAATAAAAAACTAAGTAATTAAACGCAAAAAGAAGTAAAATTTTAACTTGACAAATTTGACGCTATTATTGTTTACGTAGGTACCATTGTTGTTTTTCTTGTTATGACGTCATCTCATGGCGGACGGCGTTTTCGGTCACGTGACATACAGATAATAAAAGTTCAATTTTATTTTGGAAATATTAAATTTATCTTAGGTTTTTAAGTATTATCAACATTATTTTTGGATTCCTCGCGTTAAGAACTATACAAATAAGATAAGGTTATAATTTATTGTTGATAGATGAGAATAGCCTATTATGAATGATACCATGCAGTGTGCTGGCCTCTAGAAACTTCCGCCTAGACTGTAATGGTAAGATATTATATTTGCTAATTAATTGTTTTTAAGTATTATCAACATTATTTTTGGATTCCTCGCGTTAAGAACTATACAAATAATATAAGGTTATAATTTATTGTTGATAGATGAGAATAGCCTATTATGAATGATACCATGCAGTGTGCTGGCCTCTAGAAACTTCCGCCTAGACTGTAATGGTAAGATATTATATTTGCTAATTAATTGTGAGTACGTCAAACATCTTTTATAGCACCTATAGTGCATGGCGCGAAGAAACTTACGCTGGACCTTCTCAATCATATCTACATATTTATTATAAAATGGGTTCCAGATTGGGGCTGCATATTCAAGCTGTGAGCGTACAAGCGTATTGTATAAGTAGTGGGCCGTTTGAACTCAGCAGATGATCTCATGACAAAACCATACATCCTAAATGAATTATTGATAATGCTTTCTACGTGTTGATTAAGCGATAATTTACTGTCTAGTAGAACACCCAGATCTCTTACAACTGAAGTGTTGCTCAACACGGCTCCATTTAGACTATACTCAAAATTCACAACAGATTTGTTTTTGGTGAAATTTATATAATGACATTTGGAAACGCTTAAGTTGAGTTTGCTGTCAACACAGTATGTAGAAAGCCTATCCAGGTCTTCTTGAAACTTTAAACAATCTTCTTTAGTGATAATAGTTTTAAAGGCTTTCAAATCATCAGCGTACATAAGAAATTTAGTACTTAAGAAGCATTTCTCAATGTCATTTATATAAACATTGAATAAGAGTGGTCCCAAGATTGAGCCCTGTGGAACACCAGAAGTTATAGACACTGTACCAGACTGATGGCCACTCACAACCACCTTCTGTGTTCTGTTAGTAACATAAAATGAAAACCACCGAAGCAAGTTGCCCCGAATGCCATTAAATGCAATTTTATTAAGTAATATTTCATGATCCACCTTGTCAAAGGCCTTTTTGAAATCTGTGTAAACAGCGTCTACCTGCGGACGTCTATCCATGTTTTCAAAACGATAGTTGGTGAATATTAATAAATTGGAAACAGTAGATCTGCGTTTAACAAAACCATGTTGTTCAGGGATCAGTACGCTATGCAGGATTGGGTAGATTTAGAAATAACTTTGACAAGGTCGACAGAATTGAAATGGGTCGGTATTGCTCGATATCATGTTTTGAGCCTCTCTTGTGCACGGGCGTTATATTGGCCTGTTTCCATATTTCAGGAAACACCCCTTCATACAGGCATTTATTGTAAATTATATGAAGCGGTTCACAGATGCTACCAGCAGTGGCCCTAAAAAACAAAGCTGGGTATCCGTCTGGGCCGGCCCCTTTGGATGGGTCGAGGTTTTCTAACTCTCGACGTAAGTTCGATTTCTCGATATATACATTGTCAATTAATATATTAACGTCACAGTAAGAATAAGAAGGCGGGGTCCAAGTCGATAACGTGGACGATGCAGGTTCGAATACCGAAAGAAAGAAATCGGAGAACATATTGCAAACTAGATCCGGAGCACTCGACTTAAGGTTATGGTATTGCATTGTAGATGGGATTCCCGACTTATCTTTGCGATTAGATAAATAAGTCCAAAAGAATTTAACATTGGAGGTAAGATTATCCTCAACAGATTTAATGTAGGCAGAATAGTTACTGTTACAGGCCTCTTTAAAAATTGTTCGGTATTCTGAAAACATGTTGTAATCTTTAATATTTTTAAATTTCTTCCACTTTATCCAAAGACGCTTTTTCTTTTTAAAAGTCTTGATCAAGTGAGGAGAAAACCAAACTGGAAAGTCAAGCGTACGAGACCTCATTAGAGGAACGTTTGGTGAAACAATACCGCTCAGCATATCATAAAATACGTCAACCGCTTCCTCGGAAGAAAGATGATCCAATTGGACCGACCACTCAACTTCTTTGATTTGTTCATTAATGATATCGTAATTGGCCTTACGGAAGTCGCATTTCTTCATGGGTTTTCCTTTAATGGTTTGCATTGACACAGCTATGGGAACAATTGCAACAAACGGAGGGTGATGTGGATCTACAGGAAGTAAGGGATCTATAGGAGGGCTTAAAGTGCTAATTATGTTTGAGATGAACAAATCGAGAATTTTACCATTTCCATTACGTATTGCATTATATTGGTAGGCATCCAAGGTTGACATTAGTTGTAGTAGTTCCAGACATACGGAGGAAGGCCCAGTACAAGACATACCAGAGGTATGATTCTGATCATCGGTCAGGGCCACTCGCCATGAAATATCCGGTAGATTATAATCTCCTACAATGAATGCACTCACCACGTCAAGTACATTTAATAGGTCGTGCAGTGTTTCGAAATGAGAGTTATAAACATCAGCAGTCGCCCAAGGTGGCACGTATGCTGCACTAATAACATGCATCTTGGAATTATCTACCCTATTCGGAAATCCAACCATAAGATGCTCAATGCTGCTTGTGGAGCTATTTTGTGAGCGGCCAGAGACATTAAAGAAACACGACCGAAGTTTCCGTAACACTGCAATAAGGACCCCGCCGCCATCCTGTTTTTTTACCATGTTACGATCCCGGTCGCATCTATAAACAACATATCGAGGATCAATGAGCTCAACACTAGCAATATCGGGCACAAGCCATGTTTCAGTAAGAATAATAACGTCATAAGAAAACGATAAAATGTTCACAAACAAGGTGTGCAATTTGGTTCTTACACCTCTACAATTTTGATAGTATATTGATATTTGTTCGCTGCTATCCATAAACACAATTTCCAACTATGAATTCACATAAAACAGCAAATGATGTGCACACAAGTAACAGCCAAACCATACCCGTAAAACCCAGCAACATATCCCCATATAAGACATGACTGAGAAAGGTCAGCGCTGCAGTTCGATAAAAACGATAATCGGTTAAACCGTACCCACAAAATACAATCATAATCAGTTCGGGTAGATATTGTGTTGAAATATTATGCAATATAAAAATAAACATTAAGTCCCACAGTATGACAATAGTTAAAATTAAGAATAAATAACTGTAGGCCTAGTATGAGTTTTCAATACGAAACTCGTTCGATCGTATCGAGCGCGTTTGGCGCTCTCATTGGTTGAGAGTTCTTACGACCTTCAAGCGGGCCAATCGCTGAGTCAAATGCGCTCGATATCGTCGAATGAGTTTCGTAATGAAAACTCATACTAGGCCTACTGGAGAATGGTGAGAATGTCAAATTAATTAAAATTTCAAGAAATATAGAATAAAATTGGTAATAATAAGACAAAATTAGTGATAATAAGATAATTAAAATTAACAATACATGCAACAGTAAGAAAATAATATCATTTAAAAAACATTGAAAATAAATAGTGATTAAACGGTGAATACCTGTAAAGAAGAAACAGTTATTCAGTTGGTTTTGTCTTGGTTTTAATTTTATTGAGGTCGTTTTCTCCACGTATGGCAAATGCATTTTCACCCTCGGACTCGCGCCACCAGTATAGTACCGTTTCTGATCCACACAAATTTGTAGTTATGGTTGTTAGCAACTTCACGGGCTTTACGAAATAACTGTTTCTTCCGTAAGGTCAAATGCTCATTAACGTAAACAGTGGTAGTGCCAGCAATACCGATTTGGTCAGTCCTCAATGACTTAGTTTTACGGAACGCGCTAAGCATATTGTCCTTCTGCAGGTGGGTAGCGAGTTTCAGAATTATATTTTTTGGTCGTGTGCTTTGTTGGTGTGCGTGGGGAACCCTGTGCCCCGAAACAATGTCACTTAACAAGACCGGAGATTTAAGTGCACTACCTATAGCCTGGACAATAACTGATAAGTCTTCATTGCGCCTCTCGGGTACGTTACATATTTCCACATTACACTGCCTAGCCTGCTGTTCCAATACATCGATCTTAGCTTCCAAATTGCCAATTAATAGCTCCGAGACAGCTGGCGCGTGTGTTCTGCTCAGTTCGTCAACACGCTTCTAGCGCTTCACGCTACAAAGTATGTTGTTATCCACTGACTGACTCTGGGCACTAGTTTGTAGTATTAATACGTCCTCACGAAGATCAGAGACTCGCTGGTTTAGGAGGATTTGCTCTGTGTGTAATGTATGCATTTCCTTCTGAACATCTAAAAGTGTTGTTTTAATATCATCGCGCAACTGACACATGTCTTTATTCATGTCACTACGCCATTGACTCAGGGTTGATTGCAGATTAGCTGCGAACGATTCAAAGTCCGCATTGGTATTATTAGGCTTTAACGACTTTTCAGTGATCACCGTTCCATTACCCAAGCTGGTTGACGAGCCAAGAGAACTCCGATCTAAGTTATCACATGACATATCCATTGAGAGGTCATCAGCTGGGGGCTCAGTGTACCTGCGCACAGGCGTATTTATATTAGACCTAGTACGCCTAGTAACGTTACAACAAGCCGGGCATTTCCAGGAAGACTTGTTTACGTCGCTCAGAGCCGAAAACTGCTGCGATGTCAAATTCAAACATTCATAGTGGTATTTACCACTACATACAGGGTGTAAGGGAAACGCTTCCGAAAACGAAGACAGGTGATAAGGCTAGTGATTCTCGATACGATACCATCAAAAAATGAGGATTTTTTTTAACAATTTTACTTAAGCATTTTTCGTACACTATGCTGTGGGAACAGTTAAATGAGTTAAATGAAACCATTATTTGCGATTAAACATTTTTTTTTCTTTACAACTCTAACAAGCAATGTATTCGTAAATAATATCAGCTGACGCGCGCGCATAAACTCGGGTTCAAAGACCGCGTGCGGTCACCGACATCGCGACAGTTTCTCGGCTGGAACCGTAGCGAGCGTCGCGCGACGTGCGATGCGCCGGCTGACTATTTTATTTATTTATTTATTTATTCTTTATTGTACACCAATCTTCCTAAACTACTAACCTTCACTCGATCGCTTGAAGCAAATGTCTTTTCAGTTCACTTCTACCTAGTTGTGGGATATCTGCTTACGGGTTCCATTCGTGCAAGGATCGTAATGATTTTCCCCTTTAACAGGGTTACAATTTTATTTTGATCTGAATGTTCAAATTTACAAATCAGAAAAATCCAGTTTACTTTGCTTAACCATGAGGCCCATATCGAAGGTACTTAGATACCTACAGCCGGCGTCGTGGCTGTAAGGCCATAAAAATCCTTTGTAAAGCGCCGCTAAAATAAAGAAAAATAAACATTACAGAGGCGTCAACAGTTTTAAATTGATGGACATGTCGTGAATTTAATAACAGTTTTGTATTATGTCGATAATCGATAGTAAATGAAATAAAGTAAAAGATCGCTGACATCAGCTGTAATTGACTAAAAAATTTTCATTGCATGTACAGTTGCGCCCGTGAATCAATTGAATTTGAACTTTATAACAATGTAATTAAAGTCACACGATGCGTGCTCGTTTATTGCAAGAACTGCATCCTTCATTTAGTAAGTAAACCTAATCAATTTAAAGTGAATAATTAAATTAATTGAATCTAAGAAACCAGTTAAATCTTATTTAAAAGTTAGAAAATGAAAACAGTTTGTAATAAAGCATAAGTGCAATTTCCTAACATTTAAAATGAATTGATTTCTGATCTCGTAATTATTCTTTTAACATTTTCGCCTCTGTAAACACACCGCTTTTGCCTACGCGCCCGCGGGGACTCCCCCAAAGCGTTTCGTGAGCTTGTGCGTTACGTTTATAACAAATTATTTAATTATTGTTTTGTTAGTTTTAAATTTGTGTTTAGTTATTAGGTATTGTTACGTTTTTAGTGCTGTTTTATTATTTTTAGTTATAACTTTTTGTTGTTTTAAACAATGGCTGAGGCATACGTGTACAGTGCTCGTGAATACGCCAACATGTTGATGTGTTGAGGAGAAGCCCTTGGCAATGCTTCTCTAGCGTTGAGAATTTACCGAAACAGATTTCCGAACGTCCGGCATCCATCTGATTCTCGCATGATAACTGCAGCTTTTCAGCGAGTCTTAGAAAATCGACCGATTGCTCCGATGGCGGCAGGTGGTGGACAACAAGTGAATGTTCAGACTGAGGAGCGTATTTTAAATGTGATTCGCCAAAATCCACGCCTGGGTACACGAAGTGCGGCGAAATTATTGCGGCGCTGGGGTGTACCGACAGTCTCTCACTGGACAGTTCATAAAGTTTTGCGCCGGAACAGAATGCGGCCCTACAAAATACACAAAGTACAAGCTTTGTTGCCCAATGATCACGTTCGTCGTCGTGCGTACTGTCGTTGGCTACTAGATCAACAACAACGTGCGCCTGGCTTCTTTGAGCACATTATCTGGACGGACGAGTCCACATTCACGAGAAACGGGATGTGGAACAGGAGGAATGCCCATGTATGGTCAGACGTGAACCCGTACGCCACTCAAGAAACTGGCCATCAGACCAGATGGTCCGTCAACGTATGGGCTGGTATTTTTAATGGACGAATTCTAGGACCAGTGTTTCTACCGCAGCGCCTCAATGGATCAGCATATCTTAATTTTATAAATGGACATTTAAATGATATGCTAGACAATGTGTCTGTGGCTGAATTTCGTCGAGCATGGTTCCAGCACGATGGCGCTCCACCGCATGTTACGCGTCCCGTCCGCGAGTGTCTCACTGAGCTTTTTAATGACTGCTGGATCGGAAGGCTGCGGTCGCCCGCCTGGCCGGCTCGTTCACCCGACTTAACGCCGTTGGACTTCTTTTTATGGGGGTATGTGAAAGAAAGAGTGTTTGATCGGGAATGTGACAGTGCTGATGAAATGCGGGGCAGAATAGTGAGTGTTTTTAATAAACTACGTGAAGAATGTGTTGAGGATCCAACACTAATGCCTCGTGTTCACGAATCGACACAGCGACGGGCCCGGCTTTGTATTGAAATGAATGGAACTCAGTTCGAGCCAAACCTCATAAGGTCGCAAAGGATTTGACAGGTACGTAAAATGCCTCTGTCAGCTTTTTACAATGGACTACAATTGCGATTTTGAAAGTGATGTTTGTAAATTGCGTATAAATCGGCTCTTTTCGGCGGGTGATAAGCGCGGGCGCGGTAGTGCGACGTCGCCTTGCGTGTCAGTGACCTCACGTTTCGTACGCTATCCAATGCTTATTTACGAAATATGAAGTCTTGAAAATAATCAATTTAAAGCGAAAGGTTATTGGTATCCGTTTGCATTTAGGTTGTATATAATCTACGTTCTGTCTTCGGAAGCGTTCTCCTTACACCCTGTATATAGCACAGGAGGATGTTATTGGCCTCCGATAACGCATTCCCACAACACTCCATAATGTGCGATCAAAGATGTCACGATCAAAGTATAGATCAGAATATGTTATGATAGTGTATCAAAACGCACCTTGGTTTCATGTTTACAATACTAACTGTATGTTGGTACTACCTTTAAAAAAAAAAATAAAGTCAGTTGTTACTCAGCTTCATAGCACGTCGTTTCATTTAATAGGTTATGGACCCAGTAAAACGCGTTAAATTGTGAACAGTAAAAGTGATCAGTTATTCGGCCCGAATTGTGTATTTTGCGTCAGTGTGTCGCGCTACAGTTTAATTTCATGAAAATGAGTAGTTCGAACTATCTCCTCAACGTGCCTAAGTTGAAGGGACGTGAAAATTATACAGAATGGACGTTCGCAGCGGAAAACTTCCTTGTGCTCGAAGAAATGAGGCATTGCATCGAGCCAGTAGCAGGAATTGCAGTATCAGCCGCAGATGATGCGAAAACGAAAGCGAAACTGATCATGACAATTGACTCATCGTTATATGTGCATATCAAAAACGTCACTACGACTAGACAATTGTGGCAAAAGCTAAAAGAACTATTCGACGATTCAGGATTCTCTAGAAGAATCAGCTTATTGCGCCATTTGATATCAATTCGTTTAGAGAGTTGCAGCTCGATGACGTCGTACGTAACAGAAATTATTGAAACTGGACAGAAACTAAGCGGTACTGGTTTCAATATTGATGACTGTTGGATTGGATGTTTACTACTTGCTGGATTGAGTGAAAAATATTCGCCCATGATAATGGCGATCGAGCACTCTGGCATTCCTATAACATCAGACGCCATTAAGGTAAAATTATTAGACATGGAAACCGACACCGGAAATCATGAGGTGAACGGTGCCTTTGCAAGTTCGTACTTGCAGAAGGGGCAACATCATAAAAATAAAAAGTCTATGCAGTCTATGGCAACAAACCAAGATGGCGCAACGAAGAAAACAAATGTCAGATGCTATAAGTGTAAACAGCCGGGACATTACAAGAACCAATGCACAAATAATGAAAACAATCAGTCTAATTTTAACAAGAATGCAAGAAAACAAACAAACGCATTTAGTGCTGTTTTCCTTAGTGGTGATTTTAATAAATCTGAGTGGTATATTGACTCAGGAGCCAGTTCTCATTTAACTGCAATGGAAAGTTGGATTATGAATAAACGAAGTATACAAGAAAAGGAAATTATCGTCGCAAATAGCAACAAGTTGAAAGTTTCTTGCATAGGAGATGTTAAAATTGTTACAAAGACTGATGCATGTGAATTCGATGTACCTGTCAAGGACGTGCTCTGTGTTCCAGAATTGACGACAAACTTGTTGTCTGTCAGTCAGTTGATTAAGAATAATAATCAAGTTTCATTTAGTGAAAATGGCTGCAGTGTTTACAACAAGGATGGACAGTTGGTAGCTGAAGCTGTTTTAACCAATGGAGTCTACAAGCTGATGATGCCTGAAAATGTTTTAGCAGCATGTGGTGCAGTGTCAAGTGAGTTATGGCACCGCAGATTGGGTCATGTTAATAGCCAATATTTGAACCAAATGACATCTGCTGTGGAAGGCATCAAGTTATCAGAAAAAAGTGACACATCAAAGTCTTCATGTCCAGTATGTTGCCAAGGTAAGCAGAGCAGATTACCATTCACTAATGTTGGTACTAGAAGTACAGAAAAATTAGCTCTGGTTCACACAGACATTTGTGGGCCGATGGAGGTTATGTCAATGGGTGGATCAAAATAATTCCTGCTTTTCGTCGATGATTATACAAGATACATATTTGTCTATTTTCTACAAAATAAAAATCAAGCATTAAAATGTTTTAAGAACTTTAAAGCTTTAGTTGAGAACCAGTTAAATAAAAAAATAAAAACCTTAAGAAGTGATAATGGACTTGAATTTTGTAACAGAAGGTTTCCCTGATTCTCAAGCAAATGGTAAAGTTTTAAAACTTAAAAAGGCTATCTATGGACTTAAGCAATCCTCAAGGGCCTGGTACAAGAAGGTAGATGACTGTTTATTAGGTATAGGTTATAAACGTTCTAAAGTTGAGTCTTGTTTATATACTAAAATTAACAATGGATGTATAGCAATTGTAACACTGTATGTCGATGATTTCTTTGTTTTTTCTAATGATGTTTTAGAAACAGTAAATTTAAAACAAGTTTTATCTTCTAAATTTAAACTCAAAGACATGGGAATTGTAAAACAATGTCTAGGTATGAGTGTAAATGTAGATAAAGATAAGGGTGTTATCACACTAAGTCAGGAAAATTACATAAACCAATTGTTAGTAAAATTTAATATGACTGAGAGTAAAACATTTAATACTCCAATGGAGGATAAGCTTCATATTACTAAGGAAGAAAATTGTAATTTGAAAGTTCCCTATCAACAATTGATTGGCAGTCTTATGTACCTAGCTGTGTTAACAAGACCTGATATTATGTATTCAGTAAGTTTTCTTAGTCAATTTAACAATAGTTTTAATAACAAGCATTGGATGTATGCAAAAAGAATTTTAAAATATTTAAATAAAACAAAAAGCTTTGGTTTAACATACACTAGGGAAGGTCATTCTGAACATGTTGGATATGTTGATGCTGACTGGGGAAACAATATTGTTGACAGAAGGTCATACTCAGGTGTGTGCTTTGTACTCTGTGGTGGTGCTATTTCGTGGTCTTCTAGAAAGCAAAAATCTGTCGCCTTATCAAGCACAGAAGCAGAATACATGGCCATCACAGAGGCATGTACCGAAGCAATTTACTTGCGTAATATATTATTGGAAATATCTGATAATGTATGTAGTATTCAGATTTTTAATGATAACCAGGGAGCACTAAAACTGTCTTCAAATGATGTTTTTCATAACCGTACTAAACATATTGATGTGCGCTATCACTTTTGCCGTGACTGTGTGAACAATAAGATTGTAAACCTACAGTATTTGGAGACAGCTGAAATGCCCGCTGATTTGTTAACAAAAAGTTTGGGGTGTGCCAAACATTATATGTTTATGGAAATGTTAGGTGTAAAAAAAAAAAAAAAAAATTGTAACTTAACATTGTAGGCACATGTTTGGAATTTTTTGTATTGTAACTTCATCACATACGATGGTTAGTTTGTAACTTTGTTTTGATAGGCCGGAGTGTTATGATAGTGTATCAAAACGCACCTTGGTTTCATGTTTACAATACTAACTGTATGTTGGTACTACCTTTAAAAAAAAAAATAAAGTCAGTTGTTACTCAGCTTCATAGCACGTCGTTTCATTTAATAGAATATGTATTGGCAACACAGGTGGCGCCCTCTATATTTACCCGATGTAATTGGTTAGGATCAAGCGAAAGCAAAGCTGCGGTCGATAGTTACTGTATTACAGATCTAAGTAATTTCGCTATTGCACAACAGATGGCGCTGTTACCAGTTTAAGCTTAGTTTATATGACTTAGCAGTTTTGATAAAGCGACTAGATTTTCAATACAGCAAAAAGCACACTCAGCAATTACAATTGGGCGCACCCACCACTACAATAATACGGGCAATCACCAACAAAATCGTGTTCCTGGTCCAGTATAAATACTTGTATTCCATAAGATAAAAATGTTTCATCTAGTTCACTACCCACTATTATAATATATATACACTTTATCACTTTAAGATTTAGATCTTTGCCACCAGCTAGACAACTTATATAATGTTATTTCACTTGTTATTTTTGAGTTAGGCACGAGAAAAATCAGATATGATCACTTAATATATTTTTAATTATTATTCAAATACGGAGCGTTATAAAAAGACAACTTATACTTGCGCCCTCTAGTGGCTGTTTTTTGACCATACATAGACTTTTTTAATTTAAGAACTTGACCTTTCTGTACTGTCTCAGAAAAACTCTCAGGTATTTGTATATAAATATCTTCCTCAAGAGTTCCATACAAGAAAGCAGTTGTCACATCAAGATGTGTTATTATATCAAGATTAAGTTGAACAGATAGAGCAAACAAAAGACGCAACGTGGTATGCCTCACTACAGGGGAAAAAGTGTCAGTATAGTCCACACCTTGCACTTGTGAAAAACCTTTTGCCACTAAACGTGCACGAAACCGAACACTATTATCACTATTATATTTTTTACGTAGCACCCACTTACATTGCACAACTCTACCATCTTGAGGAGGATTGCTCAACTCCCAAGCATCATTTTCCTTGAAACTCTCTAACTCTTCAGCCATGGCCATTTTCCATTGTTCTTTTTCAGGCCCAGCTAGAGCATCTTGAAGAGATAAACATGTCACATCAACATATGCATTCTCATTTGCACAAAACCTGCACTGAAACCTGTCTGGTTGTTTCCTCACTCGTGTAGGTCTTTGAGGTCTGATCTCCGCTACATCTTCAAGTTCAGAATCACTAGGTTTATATGTCTCATCATTAACATCCAGAAATGTGTCCTCTGAGCTGTCAGATTCCAAGTTTGCTTCATGCATCTTAACTTCTTCTTCCCTCACTGAATCAAAACTTTGTGATGGAACTTCTATCTGACATTCAGATTTTGATTCCTGCTCAATTATGACCACATCTCTACTAGTTAAAATTGTTTTAGTTTCTGGATTGTACAGACGGTATCCCTTTATGTTTTCCGGAAATCCAATGAGAATACATTTTGCTGATTTCCTGTCCCACTTTTTGCGCTTCTCTTTAGCTACATGGACCATTGCTGAACTACCGAAGATTCTGATGTGACTTATATCGGGTTTACAGCCAGTCCATATCTCATATGATGTGCTATTTCCCAATGATGCAGCAACGCTTCGATTCTGTAGATACACTGCAGTGTTGGTGGCCTCAGCCCAAAATTCTTTTCCGAGGTTGGCATCAAAGAGTAGCCATCTCGCCTTTTCAACAATTGTTCGATTGAACCGTTCGCACAAACCATTCTGCTGCGGAGTGTAGGGGTTGGTTCTTTGATGTATAACGCCAGCACTTTTTAAGTAGTTGTCAAACTCTTTATTGCAGTACTCTAGCCCATTGTCACTCCTTAATACCTTGATTGTCCTCTTAATTTGATTTTCCACTTGGGCTTTGAATTCCTTGAATCGCTTCAAAGCCTTTTATTCTTGTGTTTAAGAAAATAAACAAACACCATTCGACTTCAGTCGTCGACAAACAATAAGAAGTATCTGGATCCACCTATGGATACATTTTCCATGGGTCTACATATATCTGTATGAACAATATCTAGTAGGTTACTGCTTCTCTGGCTGGTACTCTTGAAGGGTAAACGACACAGTTTGCCTTCACAACATGTGGCGCATGAAGACTTGCCAACATCCACTTTATCATCAAAAGTCATACCTTGTACTGCAGTCTTCATCTGATTCAGGTAATCTTTGTGAAGGTGTCCTAATCTGCGATGCAATACCAGATACAACTGATGCAGCCAAATGTTCCTGGTTGAGTAAGTTTACTTTGTACACTCCATTTTCTGATAATGCTGTAGCTACTAAATCATTATTTTTGTTATAAATTGAGCAACTACTATCAGAGAATGTAACTTTGTTTCCTTTGCTTATGAGTTGGCTGACTGATAGTAAGTTAGTCGCCAAACTTGGGACGCAATGAACATCTTCCACCATTATGTCGTAGTCAATATCAGCAGCTGTGTCGTGATCTTAACATCGCCAGAACACAGAACCGACAACTTTTCACTGATCGCAACTATAATTTCCTTTTTTTGTTCGTAAGACGCGTTTATTAGCCAACTTTCATTTGCCGTGAGGTGTACACTAGCTCCGGAGTCAATATACCATGAATTTTTGTTGAAATTACCGCTCAGGAACACTGCACTAAACGCATTAGAATGCATACGGGGTTTTTCCTTGCAATTCGACGCGACATTCTCGTTATTTGTACATTGGTTTCGATAATGGCCTTTTTGTTTACATCGGTAACATGTCACTGTTTTGACGTTTGACTTTGACGGATCGACAGTGCTACCAACATTGACATTTTTTCTTGGCGCCATTTTGTTTTTCTTAACACCAATGAACTTCGAACGAGCTGCAAATGCGCTTGCGCCGCCAACTTCGTGTTCTTCTGTTGATGACTCCATGTCTAACAATTTTGACTTGATAGAATCGGCTGTGATGCTAATACCTGAATGCTCAATGGCCACGATGATCGGTGAAAACCGATCTGGCAATCCTGCTAATAGCAATGAACCTGTCCACTGGTCATTTATTTCAAAGCCCGTGCCACTTAATTTCTGAGCTGTATCAATAATTTGTGTCACGTAGGACGTCATTGAACTGCAGTTTTCCAGTCTTATCGAAATTAGATTCCGCAGTAGATTTATCCTTCTTGAAAAACCGTTGTCATCGAATAACTGTTGTAGTTTTTCCCAGAGTTCTTTCGCTGTTCTTACACTTTTCACATGTACGTATAAAGACGGGTCGATTGTCATAATTAATTTAGCCCGCGTTTTTTCATCATCTGCAGCTCCTACGATCACTCCTTCTGGCTTTACACAATGTTTCATGCCTTCAAGGATTAGGAAATTCTCTGCAGCAAAGCACCACTCACTGTAGTTTTCCCGGCCGCGTAACTTCGGTACATTTACCAAGTAGTTGCCCGCCATTTCGATTCGAAAAAAAAACTTTAATTCCACGAATGAGTCACCAATCTTCACTACACAGTGAAAACGCGTGTCGTAAAAAGTCTTTTAACACTCGTATCGTCGCGAAATTCTTGTTAAAAACTGCTTTTTACTAATTTTCTGGGCCCATAACCTCTAATAAAACAACTCGTTTTGTAGTGCAGAACAGAACAACTTCATTTATTTCAAATATATGTTACCAAGCCATCACAGATGGCAGCACTTATGAGAGTTCACAGATAATTATAACATATTAGATATTATGACTTTTCTACAATCTCAAGTAATGACATTGACAATTGACGTTTTAGTTTTTTTACCAGTGACGAGCTGTCACTCGCTTCGCAGAGTCTTTTTATCCTGAACAAAGAGTATGGATGAAGAAAATATGCTGCGCCAAACCCAAATAAAATTAGGATAAGAACAGGAGGATGATACGGGAAGTGAGGCATGAGAAGTTGGGACAAAACCCGCCACACATTTTCCCACCCACTGCAACTCCTGAAAGCCAGAATCAACAGTGGAGACCGCCAGACTAGGGATGGCGATCTGAGATCGATTAATCGAAGAATCGATTTTTCAGGCCAAAAAGATCGATTTTTAAATCGATTTGTAGAACTGAATCGATTCAGCGAATCGATTTTTCTACCTTGAAAATCGACATTCGATTTTTTTTTTTTGGTATAAACTATTTACAATTAATTGTATGTACCCGTATTGGGAGTGTGCTGCCGGTTTAAGAATTAATTATTCAAAAACTCGCGAGATGGCTGTATGTTTAGATTCCTTCGCATCTCTTGAATAAAAAAAAGTTACGTTTACGTCATTTCTTTGTTTATGGTGGTAATTTGCCTTTGCCTTTTCCGTTCGGAAGTACGGAAAGAAGAGAACCAAAAAAAAAAAAAAAATGTTTATGGTGGTGAGGTGACATTTTATAACAGTGACGACCAGTGACTTCTCTTCTCTGCTAGGCCAATTCTCGCCACAGTCGACATCGCCTCGCCTCCTGATCTCTCTCTCGTAATCGTAAAGCGAATTAATTAAACGTAAAGACTAAAGTGTTTGTTTCGGCGGAATAAATAATACCTAATCGAGACTAAGTAGGTAAGTACGCGCTTTATTTTGTTTTTTAATTTCGTGCTATTATTTTCGTTTAGATACGAAACATCAATAATGGGCATTGATATAACTAATAAGTAAATCATATGTGGAATTCCTTAAAGAAGTGTGCATACTAACTACTACTTTTATGTTCATTTATCTATAATAACCTCAAATTGTTTACTTTGTTTACATAGAAAATAATAGTAAAGCTCTGATTATCTTTTTCAATATAAACTACCGTAATTACTTTAATCGTATTTTAGTCAAGTAAAATCGGTCACCTACAATATACAATAGTAATAAGAGGTACATATTTGGTAGGTAAGAACTCCAGGCTAGGGATGGGCAATTCTTTCCGAAAAGAATCGATTTTTAAATCAAATCGAATTTTAACCTAATATACCTATACTTAAAGGTTTTTTTATACAAAAAAAAATATTATTTCTATTTCATTGTTTTACTTTTTAAATGTTTTACTAATCTTTCATAAAACTCTTTTTGTAAATTGTTTAGGAATTGATGCTAATAGAATTTTGAGTATTACTTAAAACTAGTAGGTAACTAATTACTAAAAATTTCATTTTATATAAAGTTTAATGAGAATAAAATGTTTCAGCATGACAGGTAAAAGTGATATTTGGAATCATTTCATAAAAAACGACTCAGGAGGCAAATGCAAATATTGTAACCTGGAAGTAAAAACTAAGGGAAACACAACAAATTTGCGTAATCATTTATTAAGACGTCATCCAACAATTCGGACCGTAAGTGTCAAAAAGAAGAGTGAAAGTGGTGGTGGCAATTGTGATAATGCACGAAATGGTGATGGACAAGTTAGTGGAGCCTGTATTTCTTATATCACATCCTTTGTTTTCCAATGTATTGAGTTTTAACAAAATAAGAATGTTCAATAAATCAAAGTAATTCTTATTTTAGGTTGTTGATGACATGGCTTCAGACATTGCGCCAGTTCCAGATTTTCAAAATGTTGATAATTCAGATAATGAAAGTGTAGCTTCTTCTTCTGTCTCTGCATCAGGCTTAAAACAGCCAACATTGACATCTTGCTTCACAAATATAAAATCATTTCGAGGTAAGACAAAGTGAAATATATTTTTAATAAATTTTCATGAAAGTGACATGTATAGATACAGGATCGAAAATCATTACTTTTTTTTATTTTCAGATAATGGTGTTAAAAGTGGCCAACTAGCCAATGCAATAGTCTTTATGATAGCAAAGGATGGCTTGCCTCTAAATACTGTGGAAAAAACAGGATTTCAATATTTGATGAAAGTAGTGGCACCGCTATACAAAGTTCCAGCCAGAAAAACAATTACCCATATGATTGATGATAAATATAACATTCTTTCGGCACAACTGAAATTAAAAATACAAGAAGTAGAAGCACTATCTTTGACTGCAGATGTTTGGACCGACACACATAATAGTCAAAGCTACTTAGGCTTAACTGGTCATTGTATTTATGAAAATAAATTAATGAGGTTAGGAGTACAAGCTATTATAAAAGAAAAAAACAATAAAGCAATTTTTATTGGTTGTATAGATCATTCAATTAATTTATGCGGCCAACATTCGTTCGCACAAAATGTGACTTGTGTTACATTTTTCGGAGCAGTGGAAACAATATTTAACTTTTTTTCAACTTCCACAAGCCGTTTAGCTAGCATTTATTAAAACTCTATTACCTATCTGTCATTCCTATGTAACTTTTATAAGTTAATAAAAGCCATAATTCATGGTTATTCGTTTAATTCCGTAGTTTAAACCTGGAAAACTATCGCTTAAAATGTGATTTGAACAAAAGCTTGCTAACCACTCAAGGTTATAAAAATCTTGTTCTGTCAGATAGCCGATGCTTGACTCCATTGTCATCACGTGCTAGTAAAAGAAGAGGACGTTGCTCTACACAGTCTACACCAACTCAATCTCCACATTCCAAACTAAACACTAGTAATAAGGACCAGGATATTACCGATGGCGGATATCCAACAAAGCAGGGCTCTGAAATTCAAGCTTTGAAATCCCCAAGCTGTGAGTCCGTGTTGCGGTGAGGTCTCTGCAGGCTGGTGCAGTGAGTGGGCGGCCGATGAGGAAATGAGCTGGGCTTAGTGGACGAAGATCATGTGGATCTGAGGACATAGGGCTTATAGGACGGGAATTCAGGACTGCTTCGATCTGTGCCAACACAGTGCTGAATTCCTCGTACGTCAAGTTAGCGGTACCTACGACACGCTGAAGGTGAAACTTACAGGATTTTACTCCTGCTTCCCATAATCCCCCAAAATGAGGAGCATAAGGGGGAATAAATTTAAATTCAATATTGTCAGTTGATAATTTATCAATTATTTGCTGTGAATATTCCTCTAACATTTTATTAATCTCTTTCATGGCTCCAATGAAAGTTCTACCGTTGTCTGAGAAAATATGAGATGGTTTACCTCGTCGTGAGATAAATCTTTTAAGTGCTAATATATATTCTTGAGCAGCTAACGTACTGACAAGCTCTAGATGAATGGCCCTGGTAACAAAACAAACGAATATGCATATATAACCCTTTTCCAATTTCGCTCCCCTTCCTTTGCGATTCAGTACGTTTATGGGACCAGCATAAGTCACTCCACATCGAATGAATGGGAAACCAGGATCTATTCTTTCAGACGGAAGGTTGCCCATGATTGGCGTTAAGGGTTTACCTTTTATTAGTGTGCAGCGAACACATTGGTGGACAATCTTTCTAGCTAAGTTTCTACCCCCTAACGGCCACCAATTCTCACGCACAGTAGCCAATAGCAACTGGGGACCGGCATGAAGAAGCTCTTTATGTTGATATTGAAATAACAATTGTGTAAAGTTATGTTTACTTGATAAAAGTATCGGATGCTTCTTGTCGTAATTAAAGTCAGGCGAATTACTAAGACCGCCACCTACTCTAATTATATCCCTTTCATCTAGAAATATATTAAGCCTAGAAATCGAACTTGAAGTTTTTAAAGGTAAGTTACGTTTTAATTTATCATATTCCATCGGGAACGATTCGCGTTGAGCAAGACGCGCTAACGACTGTAATGAGTCATTCAATTCATCTACTGATAACGGCCCCTTTCTACGATCTTTCTTTGGTGTGCGTAAGTTATGTATGTATCGCAACAGGTAAGCGCCGGCGCGCACTATACGCTGATAAGAACGAAACCTTTAAAAGGTTAATAACTTTGTTCTTTGTTACGTCACAAACCATAACGGTTGTCATTTGTGATTTTAGTTCTGGTAAGTCAGACTGTATAGTCGAAGGTTGCTGTGACCATGATGACTCAGAATTCTTTAAGAACTCAGGTCCACTCCACCAGAGACTACTGTCAATGAGAACATCAAGACTAACATCGCGCGAGGCCAGATCCGCTGGGTTATTTTTGGTTCCTACATGTAACCATAACGCATTACTGGTTATTTCATTAATCTCCACTATTCTATTTTGAACGAATGTTTTTAACGCATGTGGTGGCATACGCAGCCATCCAAGGACAATAATTGAGTCTGTCCAAAAGTAAATTTTGTGGAAATTAACACGCAATGACTCGATAAATTTTCTTATATAATCGTGCGCCTATTAAAGCCCCACACAGCTCTAGTCGGGGTATGCTGACTGGTTTAATTGGTGCAACTTTACTCTTTGCACACAATAATCTAATAGTGACCGGTGAGTCATCAGAGTAGGTGCGAACATAAGCGCATGCACCATACGCACTCTGCGACGCGTCCGTGAAAACGTGTAATTCTATGAATTGTCTCACTAACTCATGACATGACGCGGAATACGTAGTTTATGCAAATATTGAAGTGTGTCAATAAATTTTTCCCAAGATAACGCAACATCACTGGGAACGGGATTATCCCAATTTACCTCACACAACCACAGTTTTTGCATTAATATTTTGGCTACTACGACAGCCGGTGTTCCAATATGTTGAATATCGTTCAACGACTTACCGGACGACGTGACTGCGCTTGCGTCGAAAACAGTGCGCAGTTTAGTCGTACTGCTATTTTCATTAAAAACGCCGTGATGCGGCAAAAAATAGTGAGGTGACTCATAAGTTTTAACGCAACTCATATGACCGAGCCTTTCATATTCCTCCATAAAATCTACGTATTTTTCCTTAAATTGTGGCAAACGAGCAAATTTTCGTTCCAACGACAATAAACGTTTTTCAGCCGCTGTGTAACTGACTCCGAGCACCTCAGCTGATTCCTTTAAGGGAATGCGTACGGAAAACCTACCATTTTCCATACGTTTTGTCGTTTTGACAAAAATGTCTTCGCACGCACGTTCGTCAGTACTAAGGATATTTTTATTAACGTTATTGTTTATCTCTTCGAGTTCCCAAGACATTTTCAACTGTGTGTCAATTGTTTGGGAGAAATTACATTGCACATTCTTAACGGAAAGTGTGTTATTATGTAAAGGTCCCGACATTATCCAACCCAATTTAGTATTTTGTAAATAAGGTCCATTATTCAACTTAACTTTGCCATCACACAATAATTCCCAGAACTTATCCGCGCCTATCACTATATCGATATTTGACGGTGAGTGAAAATTCGGATCCGCAAGTTGAACATTATCAGGTATACGCATATTATTTACATCGACACTAAATGTGGGTAATTGGTTTGTAATGCACGGTAACACTAAACAATCAATGTTCATAGAAAACGAATTTAACCTTGAACGTAATTTTATTTTACAAATGTGGGTGGACTGCGAAATTGCTTGACCTACCCCAGCAACGTGATAAGAGGACTGTATTAACGGTGTATTTAATGTTTCACATAACGATTTCTTTATGAAACAATGTTGACTACCATTATCAAGCAGAATGCGTACAGTGTGATATTTGTTATTATAATCTGCTATGTCCACTAACGCCGTGGACAGCAAAACGTTGGGTAATAACGAATATTCCTGATTACTGTCTTGCGATTCTGAATGGTTAGTCGTAACGTGTAATGATGCCAAGACAGTGGAGACGTTAGCGATGACCGGCAGTGCTGATGCACTCGACCCGCTCACCTGTGATGCACCGTCTACCTGCCCATCAACGTGAAGCAAACTGTTGTGCCTTTTATCACACAACCTACATGGCCCAAACTTGTATTGGTCAAGTGGGTGGGTTGTGCGTAAACAATTGATGCACAGCTGATGCGTTTTAACTATATTATTCCTTTCTTGGACAGACAAAAACCTTGAACAGGAATAAATCGCGTGATTACCATGACACATCGCACACAGTACGGGGCGTTGTTTTGTTTTTGCGCTCGTATTACCCTTATTGTTATTGTTAGTAACGTTCGTAGCAACATGAGTATGTGTATATTGCTTCTTAGAGCGCGTTTGTTCGCCGCTTCTGTTCTCGTGGGATTTGTTATGGTTTACTTTAATCATTTCTAAAACGTCGGCCCTGTCCTTGAGAAATTTAAGCAAGTCATCTAGTTTCAAAGCTGACCTTGATTTGATTGGGAATTCTAATCTGGGAAGCGGACTCTTTATTTAACCCTAGAAAGATAATCATGTACGAGATGGCGTTAAAGATAATCATACGTCCCAGAGACGTATGCCACGTTATTAACATATATTGTAAAATATATACTATTTTTAGTTATTTATAGGATCTTACTTATTAGTTTAAATATTATGCAATGAAATAAAACAAATATTATGTTATTATATTTATTTAGTTGACAATAAGAACAGCAAATAGAAAACCCTCTTAAAAATTAACAAAAATCAACCTTACTTCTCTAATAGGAACTTTCTATATACTATCAGCCTTTAATTGCAAATATTTGGCACTTTTTGGTATATATAAATGCTTAACAGTCTTTTACATAACAAAGGCAACCTTCTTACATATTTAAAACACATTTATTGCACACATCTTTTTTGTGATTCCCACAAACAGGTTTTTTGCAGAGTGCACACTCCATTTTGGACATTCTGCGTATTTTTGATGGACAGTATGCACAATATCTTTTCTTTTTCACTACAGGTTCTTCTTTTTCTCTTTCCTGACCATTATCATTTGTATTTTCAGGTAGCAGTTCTTTTATATTTTGGCGCAAGTATCTCTTCAACGTAGGAGCTTCCAATCTTTTTTCCATCCAAGATGAAGTTAGCTCTGTGCTTAATTTCTTCATGAATTCCTTCCTATTTAGTGGCTTTTCATTTTTCGAGAGTACATTATGACAATATATGACATATGAGTTCACAAACGATATGTTTAACATGCCATAAAATACAGCCATTGGCCACCTATTCGTCTTCCTAGAGCAACACATTGATGAACACATTTGATCAAAAGTATCAACTCCTCCCTTTGTTTGATTATAATACATTATCATTTCTGGTTTCCCCGTTGTTTGGTTTATTGTGCCTTCTTCGTCACAAGAAGATAGCAAATAAACCATTTTGGAAGGTTTTGGTTTGTAAGACACAAGTGTCAGGGGCCCATCGTAGCAGAACATCGAAGTGCCCACAGCTCGAGAACGAGTGTTCTTCATTTGTTCTGGAATGTCCCTTTTGTTTGAACGTATAGTGCCTACTAGCGTCAGTTTATAGGGATTCTGAAGTAATGATTTTGCCAAAGGCACTGATGTGAACCAATTATCGCAGGTTATATTTCTATTGGTCCCATGTACAGGTTTTGACAACTCCTTTACATAATACTCTCCCTGAGGCACGCCGTTGGTGTTCGTCGCTTTTCCTATGTAAGGCATAGCGTTTATCATATATTTTGTGCCATTATCACACATCATAGGTATTTTGATGCCATATTTATTGGGCTTATTAGGGATATACATCCGAAATGGGCATCTTCCTCGGAATCCAAGTAGCTGCTCGTCAATGGTAAGATGAGGTCCGGGAGTATAATTATTTATGCACTGATTGATCAACAGATTCCAAACCTTTCTTACAGGAACGAATGGATCTTCTGCTCTAAGAGATGGGCGTAAGGATTTGTCATCCATTCGCAGGCATCGTACGAGAAAGTCGAACCTCTCACGACTCATAACAGCGACATATCGTGTCCCTGAAAAGGAACTGTTGAAAAGTTCATCTGTTGAAAGGTGGTTGTCTTTTAGTGCAGCAGATAATGTCAGAACTCCAATGAAAGCACGAATTTCAGTTTCATTGGTGTCTCTAAAAGTTGCAGAAAAGTTAGAAGCCTTTCCTGTACATTCTCTTTCTTTTGCTTCTTTTTCTTTGCGTTTTAGGTGGATCTCCGCATTTGTCCATCGCACTATTTCCAGTACAATCTCATCAGTCATAAACAGATTAAAACATAGGACAGGATCATACAGATTTTTGCACATTCGAGTTGGTCCCCTAGCTGATCGAACAATATTTATAGCTGATGTCCTGCCGCGACTTTGACCCTTGCTTGTAGCCCAGCAGTACCTATTTTTACCTCGAAGCGTACGCTGAGACGGGGTAACTATGCGAGTGTCCAACGAAGGAATTACATTGGCAGTAGACTCCGCCAATTGACTTGACTCTACGTCAGAAGGGCAATCTGAAGCTTCGACTGTTTCATCGACTAACTCGTCTTCTGTATCGCTTTGTACATCATCTTCAAAAAGTTGGTTTTCCACTTCGCTATCACTTTCCTGTGATGAATCATCCTCATTTTCCATTAAAAATTGCCCAATCTCCTGCTCGGTAAACGCTCTCCGACTTGTCATTTTATAATAATAATATGTACCTTAAATATTAAACAAATAATTATCAAAATACAATAAAACGTGAAAACAAAAAAAATATATATATCTTCTAAAAGTTTCACAGAAGATAATCATACGTCTCGTGGACGTACACCATAGCTGTATATAGGTACCTAGGCCACTTACCGTTGCGACACGACCGTCCCACGTTAGCTCCGGTCGACGACTGAGTTGGCTGAGACAGACAGCGCGCTGCGTATCGTAGGTAAAAAGATATAGCAATATTTAACCGCTGTCTACGTCTCGCAGACGTAGATTATCTTTCTAGGGTTAAAGATGGAATTTTAAATAATGCCTTCACATGATTATGAACCAATAGTCGCGGATTATTAAATCTATTCTCTAATAGCTCCCATGCGTGAGAATAGTTATTAGCCGTAAATTCTAATGCACCTATAACGTGTTCCGCGGTACCGGACAATGACGATTTTAAATAATGAAACTTTTGAACGGGATCTAAATCATCGCGATCATGAATCATACTAACGTAAGAATTTTTAAACTCTAGGCAGCAATCGTATGAACCGTCAAAGGAAGGTATTTTAACATCGGGTAACTTAATGCCTATCGGCCTACATGTTGAAACACTAGACTTGTCTACCTCCTTTTTCAATAAAAGTTTCGCAGAAGCTACAGCACGGTAAAATTGATCTTCGAAACGATCTCTCTCTTCCAGCTGTTTTGCTAGATCGAGATCTTCTGTTACTTCTTCAATTGTAGACTGTATTTCGCTATACGTTTCTATCAGACTCGAAGTACTCTTGACACGTAAATTTAATTCTATAGACTGTTGATCAGTTAAGGGCAAAGTGATTTTTTTTAAGTAATTATCAAACAGAGTTAATCTACCTTTTAAAACACCTCTTTTCTTAATTAAATCTGACAATTTGGGCTCACTAATTTTGGGAATTAAGGAAATCAAGAGTACTTACTAGCCAATGTAGGTGCGTGTGAACCAAGGTGGATGCCGTTGCGCAGGTAGGCACCGCCAATTGAGCACTGAAATTGGAAACACAGCACAGAATCAACACCTATCGAAGGATGAGATGGGAAAATGGACGGGAAGTTCAGACCTGCCACTCCTGTCTGTCGATGCCTTAACGCTGCAGCTCTTCGCTCGAAACGTGACTCCTCTTCGTACTTTGATACGACGAATCTTCGGAGACCTCAAGCTTGAACTCCTTATCCGGCTCTATAGGACCACTTTATGTACAGGAACGGGAGGCAGGTGCGAATCAATGAATGGTTTTATTTTTCCTTTTGGCGGTTATGCGTTATATTTAAAAATCGTCTTATTTCTAACAGTGTGTATCAGGTAATAATGAAATAAAATTAAACAATTCTTATAACTATGTCGTTCAATGACGTGTGATTGGTCGCCGACAATTGTGAGCTCTGATTCGCTGCTAAGGATCCGGTAGTGCTCCAGTCCGTCAATAGGTGGCGTTAGTAGTCGCACCAACAGATTTTTTTTTAAATATTTGCACTTGAATCGAAACGCTTTGTGATTGGTGGACAATCGGGACGACACATGCTAGTAAACACTGTAAACAGTGTTTTGCGCTATTGATTATCGTTGGAGTTTACTGTGTTTTGGCTGCAATTTTTATTAGTAAGCTATTTTTGAAGAACTGCTGGACATTTTTATAACTATTGTTATTAATATTAGTTTACAATCTTAAAAATGGACGCAAATTTAGCAAGCCGATAGCAGCAACTTACCCAGGATGGACGCTTTAATGGTTGCACATTTCATTAAGAATAACGTTGATTATTATTCATCTGAACAGAAAAATGTGAAAACAGCAGTGTAAGTACCAAAGTGGGATCTATTTATATATTATTTACCTTTGTAAACTTGTATGATAGAGCAATAAATTAAGTTACAGGGAAAAACATTCACGAGTCCAGGAATTTTTTTGGCATATTTTAATCATCTGTTTTAATAATATGTATAGCATTTTAAATGCAACAATAATATCTATATATCGTTATATTCATTTTGAAAACCCTTAATTTTTAGGTTAGGAGTCACATCTCTTATGTATGGTTTTTGCTTTTGTTCCACAAGTCTGCAAGGGAATCTTATGGTGACGACGCCATTGGATAAGTGCAAATTAAACGAGAGCAAGGAGTTTGCAGAATTAAATGCAAAATATGCCCAGAGCATAAAGTTAGGTCAAAGGCATATAATGTAACACTGATTCTAAATGAAAAAGAAAATGAAGTCATAAGCTGCCAGTGCCATGAATGTGCTGCTTCAGCTGGGGGATGCAAGCATTCAGTTGCTTTCCTGATGTGGGTCCATCGTCGCATCGAGGAACCTGCGTCTACTTCAGTAGAATGCTACTGGAAAAAACCTACTCTATCGCGGGTAGGGACCACTATAAAATATATCACTGTTGAGCAGATGTGTGAAAAAGCAGTGCCTCATAGACAAAGTTCATTTGAACTATATAATGAATTCATTGCTGAGGGCAAATCGGAAAATATACATAAATGTGAATTGCTTAAATATCAACATGACTTTAAACATAAAGATGTCATGCTGTATTCATTACACTGTTTTTTAATGAATCAATCGGAGGAAACTAGTGCTGATGTTGATAAATTCATAGAAGTTATGAATACAATCATCACGGAGGCTGAAATAAGTGCCATAGAAGATGCCACAAGAAAACAAAATAAAAGCAGATTGTGTTATGAGATGCGTTATGGTCGTATCACAGCTTTAAAGGCATATGAAGTGAGTATTTGCCGGACACAAGAAGGGTCATTGATTGCCATTGTGATGGCTGCAAAAATACCAGATACACTAGCAATGAAAAGAGGAAGAACTTTAGAAAAGGCAGTCCGAAAGAGACTTGTTTCCATATTGAACAAAAAAATAAGTATATGTGGAATTTATATAATTATGTTTATTATCTCCTGATGGCCTAACCTATGGATAAACCTGCAAAATGCTTTCGAGGACTCCGGGCTATCAAGAAAAGTCGGCTTATTGCGAGATTTAATCAACACACCACTAGATAACTGCGCTAGCGTCGAAGAATGTGAATAAAATTATGAGTACTGCATATAAATTACGAAATATCGGGTTTCAAGTCGACGACGAATGGTTGGGAACACTCATGTTGGCGGCTTTACCTGATAATTATAAACCAATGATCATGGGTCTGTAAAGTTCCGGTATTAACCACTTGAACGTCCCGATGTGACAGCTGAGAATGCGTTGTACGTCCGAGCGCGCGATCGGCCTCAAGCCGCGCCGAGCGCTCGTAAAATCCTCCTTATTTTGTTATTTTTTAGCAGAAGTCTATTTAATGACTAAATATGAACTATTTATCTTGCAGGGATTATGTTGTCATATTTTAATATGTTATATCAAACAAAAACTTGACGAAAATCCGGCACACAATGAGCAATCATTTCATTTCAATTTAACACTCGTAAAGACAACTGATCCGACATTGGATACAAAGTATTTATACATGATCAGAAAGAATAAATCTCGATAATTATTTTAATATGTAACACTAATAAAAATAATTAATTTATTACTCTTATTTTAATCGCAGAACTCACTTCCACTGTACAAAACTGCACTCACCGTTCATAAACAAACTTTTTTTCCGATGTTAAAATTTCGTCAGACTTTGTTAAGACAAAACTTTTACAGGAAGTGAAAGATTCCGCGTCTTCAGCGTTATTTACAAAGCACAAGAATCCCTCAAAAAACAAGGCCAAAAGGAAAAGGCCCGCGCTGTTTTAATTGTAATAAATATGGACACTTTAAAAATCAGTGCACAGAGAAGAAACTTAATCAAAACAGTTTTTTAGCAGTTTTTTCAGCTTATAGCAATGTAAACAAGGATGAGTGGTACATTGAGTCAGGTGCTACAATGCACATGACGAGACTCTCTCTGACTGGATGTATGACATGCAAGCATCTCCGATTCAGCAAATTAAAGTGGCTAATAATGACGCGGTCCCTGTGCAAAATATTGGTAAACTAAACATATAAACTATTTTTTGCAAGGCTGATTGTCCAATCCAGGTAAGAAATGTTTTATATATTCCTGAGCTGAGTGTAAATTTATTATCAGTCAGTCAATTGACCAAGAATGGTTGTAAAGTGGAATTTACTGAGAAAGGCTGTAACATATATAATGGCAATAAGATTCTTATAGCAAATTATATTCTTATAGGAAAACTCATTAAATAATGAGGCAGCAACCTATACTTACCAAAGACCTTGTAAATATTCCTGTAACTGAAAATTATGAGGTGATATCTGTTGACAATACACTGCAGAGCGAGACTCAAGATGAAGCATCATCACACTCGAGTACTGACTCATCTTTTAATAGTTGTGTGTTGAATAAAATGTCTGATGATGAAACTTATTATCCCAGTTCCAACGATGATAGTAGTGTTGATAATATTATAAGAAATATCACCTTTAGATCTCATAAGAGACACAATAATTTCATGTGTGTTCAACAGGTTTCAGATCCACTAACTGAGGAAGCCTTGTCGGGCTCTGATGCTGAATATTGGAAAGCAGCAATGGATGAGGAGTATCAGTCGTTATTAGAGAATAACACCTGGGATATCACTACTCTTCCAGACAACAAACGTCCCATACCGTGCAAATGGGTCTACAAAAAGAAAACTAATAAAAATGGAGAGACAGTGAAGTATAAAGCACGGCTTGTGATTAAAGGTTGTTCGCAAAGACCTAGTGTAGACTACACAAAAGTAATCTCGCCAGTGATAAGGTATGCTTCTTTCAGATATTTGTTTACCTGGGCAGTTAAATTTGATCTAGACATCTGTCAAATGGATGCGGTATCAACCTTTCTTCAAGGCGATATAAAGGAGAGATTTATATGATGCAGAGTATGAGAATGGTAAACAAGTATGTCGTCTAAAAAAATCATTATATGGATTAAAACAGGCAAGCCGGCAATCAAATAAATCAAATCATTTATTTCAAATAAACCAGTTACAGGCACTTTTGAATTGTCAGAAGGTCGGTCAGTCAGTAAGGTGAAGCTACTCGCCCATTCCAAAGAGTAGGTACCTATGGAGAAGAAGCACCTCAAGCAACATTTCTGGCGGCGATTCTCGCAGGAGTATGTTGTCCTTCTCCAGCAGAAGACGAAATGGCGGTCAGGGAAGAGAGAGCTGAGGCTGGGCACACTCGTCCTCATAAAGGACAGGAGCCTTCCTCCCTTACTCTGGGCCTTGGGAAGAGTCATACAGGTGTACCCTGGCAGCGACGGCATCTCAAGAGTCGCTGAAATAAAAACAAAAAGGGGCACCATAAGAAGGGCTTTTAATAATATCTGCCCCTTTCCAGATCTTTGAAGTCAAGACCCAGGCAGCATGTTGGGAATGAGACCCAACATGGTCGCGGTATGCACGCGCCAGCGGCGTGAGCAGTCTTCATCGGCAGCGGGAGCGGGACGCGGGCGGGGGGACATGACCGAGTGAGCGGACCGGCTCGGACCTCAGCTCCTTCCACGGACCCCGCCGCGACACACACCTCTTTTAAATTTAATAATTGTTTGTCCGGGATTTTGTTATATATAGAATTTATTATTAACGGCAATATACCAGACCTTAAAAATACAGTCCATTATTGCATTTTTAGCCTTCCCCATGGGCGTCGATGGCGGCCATTTGCACAACCATGCTTCTTGAACCCACCCACTCAAGGAACTGAAAAGCATGACAAATTGGGCTTATGCAGGGAGGATCCAATGCCACTCGCGCTGACGGACAGCCATATCCATTGCCCAAACCTTTGAGGTGAGTATAGAAAAAAAATTGGTAATAATAATATCTTAAGCTAAGTTGTCTGGTGTATCTGCAAGAAGTATTTCTTTAATATATTTAAAAAGTCCTTCTTTGTTCTAAGGTCTCTTACTGGTGGAGGAAGGTTATTCCAACAGTGGGTGGCAGCATACCGGAAACTCCCCCTGAAAGCTGCCGTCTTATGTGCCACGGTACAAAGGGGTTTGCTAGACAAACGTGGTAAATATTTGCTCTGTCTCCAGCTTAACTTCTCAAACAGATAGTGAGGTTTTTATGTAATTCCAAAAAGCAGATCATCCATATGTAACCTTCTCCTAGCAGCCATTTTCAATATATTATTTTCGTTTGACTTCTACGAGGTATGTGTAGCGGCTTGGTAACCGCGATGTGCTGAGTCGCATCTTTGGCGATATAGGGGGACGCGAGCGTATGGCTCGCCAGTCGCTTACAGTACACCGCCCTGCCTCTACACGTACGTAGTACATAATTAGTTATAGTGAAATATTGTAGAACCGAACCAAAATTATAGACATTTGTTTAGTGAAGTCACATTTTATTGGATAATCCCTTACATACAAAGAACACGCTCAACATATCTTTACACAGAACCGTGTACTAGCATTCTGTATGCGTTGAATCAGATTCTCTGTTCTTGCTAACAGGCATGGGCCATACACAGTATCACAATAATTAAGTCTAGACAAAATTAGGCTATCCACCAACTGTTTGCGCAAATCAACAATCAGGTAGTCTCTAATTGAGTAAAGGAGTTTTAGTATACAAAAACAACTCCTCCTGCAATTACTGATATGCTTTTCAAAGACCAGTTCCGGATCCATGGTTAACCCAAGGTTGCATGCCACCTCTAAAAAAAAAACCATAAATTTAGATCTATTAAAAGGATTTATTAATTATTTTTTTACTATTTATCTTTAATTGCCAAGTAAATAAATAAATTGCCAAGTGTAAGGTTCCACCTGGGTTGTGTATGGGGATATACACAATATCAGGATGGTCGAGTGTAAGGTTCTGATTGTTTTGTATGTAATTTTTAGAATAAATAATGTGTTAGTTGGTTGTTTCCGCTCTGAAGTCAGTCGTTCGCCGGTTTTTGACAGCAAAACGAAAGCTTGTATCTGATTTTCAGCCTAGAATGGCAGGAGTCATAGCTGACTTCACAACAGTAATAGTCAACTAGGGGTTAGAATAAGGCAGGAAAAAGAAAAAAGGGGACACTTGGTTGGGGACGAGCGAACGGCTCGGTTGTCTTAGATTCGTCGTCATCGTCATCAACCTTTTTTATCGTCCCACTGCTGGGCACAGGTCTCCTCTCATACAGAGAAGGACTGAGCGTAATCACCACGCTTGCTCAATGCGGGTTAGCGATTTCAGACTTGTAAAGTCCAGGTTTCCTCAAGATGTTTTCCTTCACCTTCAGTCAATGGTGTCCAAGATATACTTAGAAAGTATATATAACTTTAGAAAAGTTACATTGGTACTTGCCTGACCTGGAATCGAACCCGCGCACTCATACTTGAGAGGCTGGCGTTTTAACCACTAGGCCACTTTAACGACTACTTGTCTTAGATTGTTAAAAAGTAATTTATGCAATGTTATTGGATAATATGTGATTGTTGTTGGTGATTGGTGGTGATTTAATTAATTAATTAATTAATTTCTAATCGGCTTCTCCAAACTAAGAGATTACGGAGACACGTGCGTTTCCAAAAACACTACCACGCTAAGCTTCCTTCAAACGCCCATGGTCCAGCCATGACCATAGACTTTTGCCTTTTCACAATATTAAATTACAACTTTAATTACATATCAAGAATAGCTTATTTTAGTCATTTAAATTTAATTAATGCATTTAATATACATTTTCTCTTATACATTTAAATGATTATTTTAAAAGAAATCTGTTTGCAAATAACGCCATCTATTTGAACTTAATTGTCTCTAGATGCCGCTACTTACCTCGTTTACGAGTAAAAAAATTTTCATCGTTACAAGTCGCTGTTACTTGTCAGAAAAATATAACGTATTGCTACTGTCAAAAGTAGTTATTAAATTGCTATGCTGTAGTATAAGTATATTTCAAAGCTTAACAACAGTACAATTGTTCTTAGCAAGTTATGATGGAAGATTTAGGTAATCCTGTTATCGCTCGAAATCTCGGAAAAAACACGAAGGGCAAGCGCAAAACTGCTTTGGAACGGGAGAATAGGTACTTAACTTTATATTATTATTTTTAGTATACCCGTCAATAAAATAGGGTGCCCCCTAGATGATCAATTATATTGCGCAATATTACGAATTGTGCAATATAATTGATCACTAAATATTGAAGACTATGTAGATTGAACAAGTTTCAGAAGGTTTATTTTTATTGTACTATATTTTTGCATTGCATCGTGTAGGGTCAGTACTGCGCAATATTTATTAGTTCGTGTTTCACCTTGACGTGGAGAACGCGCGCGCGCGCTTTCCAAAATGGCGGGAAAAGAAATGGAGTAAAAGTGAATGAGAGAGAGTTTATCGTCGAATGTATTCAATTAAACAGAGAATTGCCGTCTCTGTGGAATGTCAAGAGCAAGGAATATCATGAGCGAGACAAAAAAAAAATGCTGCGTACGAAACATTGTTGTTCAAATACAAAGAGATGTTTTCACAGGCAAGCAAAGATAATGTGAAGAAAATATTGAATTCTTTGATAACTAAGTTATACCAAAAAGAGCTCAAACAGGTCCAGTCCATTAAGTCCAGATTTAGTGCAGATTTATTACAAGATCATAAATCCACATGTGATTTAGTCTAGTATGGATAGATACTCAGTCCACTATAGGAAGTCCGGGTGGAGAAAGCGAATACTCCAGCAAATGAGATTTCTTCAAACTCAAGGAACACTACTGATTCAATAATTCCTGTCTCACCAGAATATCCCAACAAAAGCGGACCTCGTGTTGATTTTTGTTTCTTTTTCACTGACGAAGTTTTATCTGTAATTGCCGAGCATACAAATTTATATGCTGCCCAAATTAAACAAAAACACTGGGTAGATGTCTCAAATGATGAAATACAAGCTTTGTTGTTTTTAATGAGGGTGCACCCTCTACCCAACATTGACTTGTATTGGTCAACATATCCATTTTTTCTGTAAAGGCTGGGCCGCACTCATCGCGATAACCCGAATATTCACGTTATCGCGATATGTGTAGCCAAGTATTCGCGAACCCTTCGGCACTTCGGGCGAAGCTTCGGGCTTATCGCTTCGCTGTCGGTAAACTCTCGCAGATCAAAGGGTTTTATTGCGATGAACTTCGCGGTGCGCGGCCACACTTCAGTCGGCCCGTACGCATCGGCCAAGCGGACGTGTTTTCAACGCTAGTATTTTCTCTATAGTTTCCACTACAGTGCTGAACGAACATGGATTGGAGCAACGAAAAAATTTTAGAATTCATTGCGAATTATGAGACTGAGCCGATATTGTGGAACCCATTAGAAACTGGCCATAAAAGAAAAGATCTCTGCTATGACGCTTGGTTGAGGATTAAAAACAACTTAAGCTGGGCATGTACGGTGGAAGATTTGAAGAAAAAACGCGACTCCCTCATGGCATACTATAGGCAACACCTAAACAAAAAAAAAAATCTTTCAAATCTGGAGCTGGGAGAGACGAAGTTTACCAAGTTAACTGGTTTGGTTTTGATGCCCTTAACAGCTTTCTGCAGCCTATCTATGATTGTAAACAAACGATCCATACACAGGTAGGAAATAACAACTACTTTATGCATGCTTAGATTATTTATTATTAAGTTTAAAGAGATAAATACCTCACCTCGCTATTTTTCAAATTACCAAGTTAACATTAAAACAGTGAATTAATTATAACACGGAATAAAAAAAAAAACATTTTCAACGGTTGGCGAGAACTTGAGCAAATTTGTCCCGTATATTTGTTGGTGTAGAAGCATTTTTTCTGGCTATAGCTGTAAAAGAGCGCAAGGCACCGTCAACTGGCTGTTCTTTCCTCCAAGCGCCGGGGATTACCTCATTATTGTCAATCCTATCGAAGAAGTCTGGTGGAGCATAAAAATTATTGGATGTTTCGCTGTTCTTTAGGAAGTTATGTAGTAATATGCATGTCATCACAATGTTAGAGACATGATCCGATTGTAGTGGTATTGGTTTTCTTAATACTCTAAAAATAGCAGACATTACCCCAAATACATTTTCCACTACAATTCTAGCTTGTGATAATTTCTTATTAAAATTTCTTTTTAAACTTCCTTCTGGGTGTTCACCTGGGAAGGGTTTCATTATATTTGTATGAAGTGGGAATGCATTATCGGCTACAAATACATATGGTATTGCATCGTCGCAACCAGGTAGTGGTGAAGGAGGTGGTAATTTAAGATCATTTCTGTTTAATTTTCGGAATAATACACTATTCCGAAATACCCCTCCATCACTAATTCGTCCCTGACATCCAACGTCTGCAAATATGAATTTGTATTTTTTATCAACTAAAGCTAACAGTACAATGCTGTATGTATGTTTGTAGTTGTAAAATTCACTCCCGCTGTGATGCGGTGCCAATATGACTACATGTTTCCCATCCATTGCTGCTACACAATGTGGAAACACACTATGGAAATCGGCTTCTTTTTCCAACCACTCTTGTTCATTTGTAGGCATCTGAAACAAATGATTATATTATTTTTTGGTTCAACAGGTTACTGAAGGTGAGGAACAGGCTTCAGCTTCTACAACTTCTGCAGCAGCTGAAGAAAATACAAATGGGGCCAGCAGTGATGTAAATACTCAACAAACAAAAAGAGCACGATATGATTTATCTTCTGAAATAAAGACTGCCAGGCAACAAATGAACGAAGCATTTAAATATATAAAAAATACTGAAAATGATGAATATGAATTGTTTGGAAAGTTAATAGCAAGTAAAATAAGGAAAATTCAGAATCCTCATGCAAAGGAAATTTTGATGAATGATATTCATAACATTGTTTTCAAAGCATGCATGGTAGATAGACTTAATGAACCGACTGCAGGATTACCTCAATCATTCCTACAAACGAATAATTTACCACATCAGACATCCCAGTCACCTTACAGCCAACAACACCAATCGCCACAGTCCCCATACAGCCAACAACACCAATCGCCACAGTCCTCATACAGCCAGCAACATCAATCGCCCCAGTCTCCATACATCCAGCAACACCAATCTCCACAGTCCCCATACAGCCAACAACACCAATCGCCCCAGTCCCCATACACTCAGCAGCACCAATCACCCCAATCACCATCCGGGCACCAACAACAATCGACCCAGTCACCTTCACACAATGAACCATATCAACCACTCTTGATCTCATCACCATCGACATCATTGCAGACTGTTGTCCAAAACTCTTCATCCGTTCAGAACACCGGAGTACTGCCACCGAGAAAAGCTGCACAAATTATAATTTCCGAAACAGGGGAAATAATGTTAGCTGATTCTTAAATTATTTATAAAATCACTCACTTAGATATAAAATAACTTTAATTGAAATAAAACTGAAATATCATCGAACCTAAGGAGTTTTATTTACGTACCTTAACTTGGTCCTCTAAAACCTTTAGGATAGCGTTGCACGTCTCGTGCACTATTTCGGAAATAATTTGGTGAGACATTTTGAATAGAAAATGCAGGCTTCGAAAGCTGTCTCCTG
Organism: Sesamia inferens; assembly: GCA_037179545.1. NCBI lineage: Eukaryota > Metazoa > Arthropoda > Insecta > Lepidoptera > Noctuidae > Sesamia > Sesamia inferens. The sequence goes on along the minus strand of CM073935.1, from coordinate 3,277,861 downwards.
TTGCTAAATTTCGGTATTTAGTGTTACCGCTAAGCGGACTTTTGCTGGAATTGCTTCTCTAAAATTAGTATTTTTTTTTATGATTATTGGTGCCACTTTCTGTAGCAATATTTCAAAATCGGTTGTAGACATGCGTAGGAAGTTGAAAAATTGGGCTGGCTCAGCAGTAAGATCAGAAAAAAATTTGCGTATGAAGTCTCTGTGAACAAATTAAAAAAAAAATGTTATGGTTTCTTTCTATGCAATTACGTATGCATTGACTAACACTTTTTACTCACGGAGTTCTTGATTTGTGAATATTTATCACCCACTTTCTTCTTTTTCTTGCTTTAGATTTGTTTTTTATTTGATATAGATGTAAAAAATAATTATTTGCTGCCATAAAATACAGAGCAACCGCGGCGTCCATGTTGTTTTTGCGTTTGTACATCGCGATAACATTTGAGCGATAAACTTCGTCTATTATATGTGGCCACCAAGATTCGCCGTAGCCCGAAGACGAAGTTTATCGCCCGAATGTTATCGCGATGAGTGCGGCCGTAGCATAAGAGAAATAATAGACGTAGGGGGAAAAGGGGCAATAGGAGTCAGCGGGTAATGGTGGTCAGTGTAACCACACCCAAACGAAAGAAATTAAACAAGCGAATGTCGACTTAAACGACGCATCAACCTAGTCGCGTCGTCGACCTAGCGGGCGCCCGATCGCCCGTTCAGTGCCCATCGGTCCTTTGCGGAGGCAGGGATTAGGATATTTTATAGAGTCCATTACTTACGAATTGCATTTTTGTTTCAGAGATGCCAAAAATACGACTTTGGTGCGTCGTATTTCTGGGTCGCAATGGACGTCTGAAACTTTAGAAAAAGCCAAAGAACTGGTGAACCAAAACCAGTCTTAGGACTGCGGCTAAATCCATGGGTATTCCTTTTTCCACCCTCCAAAAACGGCTAAATCAACAAAATCAATCAGAACCACGTGTCGGAAGAAGACTTCCTGTTTTTACACAGGATGCAGAAAGGATCTTGGCAGACCGCATTAAATACTTATCTTCAATTTTTTATAGAGTCACAGCTATTCAAGAAAGGCAGCATACAGCATAGCAGAAGAGCTTCAAAACCAACACACATTTGACCAGAGTGGCCAAATGGCTGGACGTGATTGGCTGGAAGGATTTCTGAAAAGAAATAATATATCTATTCGCAAACCAGAAGCCACATGTATCAACAGAATAACTGCTTTTAATAAGGAAGAAGTAAAACTTTTCTATAAACTATTGGGAGATCTAATGGACAAACATAAATTCACCCCAAAAAATATCTATAACTGCAACGAAACCGGTATATATCTACAGATCCTGGTAAGATATTAGCTCCCAAAGGCATAAAAAGGATCGGTTCCATAATAAGTTGGGAAAGAAGTAAAAATATTACACTATTATGTGCCATGAATGCTGCTGGTGGTTTTGTTCCTCCTATGTTCATCTTCCCTCGGAAGAGGATGACTCCGCAGCTCGAAAAAGATGGTTCAGCAGGAGCTATACAGCTTGACATTTTAGTCGTCTTACAAAGATGGTTCACTGACTGTATCCGACATAATATACCCCTAGCCGCGATTATTTGTTTTGTACCTTTAATTAAGATAATAGGTATAGCGAAAAATAAATAATACATCAGAAATACGAAACAACCTGTTAATAATGTTTACGTATCAAACGGACAAAATACCCACTCCGCGCAAATCTATTGGTCAATTCATTTCATTCATCATTTTCTGAGACAAAATAACGTAAGCCAATCAACGTAAGTCAATAAGAATGTCGGACGCTATCCTTTAACAAGTGCGGCGCGCGCGACATGTGGTGCCACTTTCACTTAAAAAATAAATAGGTGGGCTCAACTCAGTTTGCGTTCTAACCCCGGAAGCGAAACATTGTGCGCGGGCGACCGGGAATCTAGTACGAGAGTAGAGTACCTAGTGCAATAACTAGTGAATAGGTTACCTACTTACTTCATTATGAGTGATAGAAACTATCAGTATTCGGATAAAGAGTGGCTAGAAATGATGTGCCTGTACGCAATAATTGGTTACAATTTACGGAAAGCAAGAAGATTGTACGCTGCGCCTAATCACTTCGAATTGTTACGCAACCGAGGAGTGATCAACCCGCAAGTACCAGGAGTGCAAACCATTTTAGCAGCAACACAACGGCTGATTGATTCCGGCCAGTTTCGCACCCCATCGCACGCTCAAGCGCGGGGCCGCATACGTTATTCACCTGTTCTCGAAGAAAATGTCATGGATTATTTCGAGCGACACCCGCGACAGAGTACTAGAGTGGCTGCCAGACATTTCGGAGTCAGCCAGTACTATGTTTGGAAAGTGTTACATACGGAAGGATTGCACCCGTACCACTACCGACGAGTACGAGCCTTATACGGGACTGATCATGAATCCAGAATAGTATTCTGTCGCTGGCTTAGGAAACATCCTAACAACAATATTCTCTGGACTGATAAATCCACGTTCACTCGAGTTGGAATGTTCAATATCCATAACGAGCACAGGGGCCTTACCATGAGCTCTTATAGCAGGGCAGAAACAATCCTAAATTAGTTTTCTGTACCATGACGTCTTATTAGCAGGCCTGCAACAGTCCTGTTACGTTGACGTTTACAAAAACTGTTCACCTTTTTTTTGTATAGAATTTCGTACCATGACCTGCTATTTGACAGCAACAAAACTAATATTGAACGGCTGTAATGTCATCTTGAATAAGTTACTATTATAGAAGCTTAATCAAGATTGTTTTGATCATGTTTTGATAATATACAGTGTCCATAGAAAACTTATTTTTATGTTTATGTGTAATAAAACTCAAAATTATAAATTACTCATGCTGCACATCAATGTGCTAGGATTATATGAAATAAAAACCTTATTCGTTCGTTTTAAACCACATACAACCACATATAATCGTAGTTAACGAGTGCCGGGAGGATTTTTCAAGAATGTTAAGAAATACCCGCGTTATTGCAAACAATAAAGATATCAGACAACAGTTCCTACAAATCCTATCTAGGATAATATCACGCACTTACCAAAGGAAATCAGAACAGACGCAGAATACGAGAAATGCCTATACAAAACCTAGAAAAAGCCATCCCAAAATCTTGAATGTGTATGCGGAACTGCATCATGAAAACAACAGTATATATAAATGAATTAAACCTTAGTACTCTGGGATACCCTCGATTGGGATACATAACGCAAGACATAATGAAGACTTGCTGTTGCTGCACCTCCATAATCTTACAACCACTGAAAAGAATGAAAATTAACCTGGAAAAAAAAACATCTATTCTGTTATACCTATACGAAAGTAAATAAGCCTCTTGAAATCAATATTTTTCTTATTTTAACCTTAATATTTACACATACCTTATTTCTATAGCAATCTAATATACTCAAACAAGATTCAATGAGAAATATTTTAGAAATCAAACCCATACATTGCTTCTAGTCTTTTATGTAATGCATTGCTCTGGGAATTTATAATTGCAGAAAAACTATACTTTAAGAACATTGTAGTGTAAGGTAAACATACTTCTTTTGGGTGCACCCACTGACTTAACAGCTTTGTCAGCAGAATTTAAGAGGTTTTTTGTATGGAGATCTCTCACAATCCTCCAAAAATTGTGATACCTATCATATTGTTATACTCTTTGTATAACATCTATCTATTAATTAAACGCATGTTTAATTGTTCCATGTCAAGATTGTGGTATATTAAACCTACGTCTAACAGGAATATTGAGAAATATGATAATAAGGAACCTAAAAAATCCTAAGCAGTGTGTAGTTTGGAACCCCTTTTAGAATTTAGTACAATAGTTCACTGTTCAGAAACAAATAGTAGAAATATAGGCTGTTTCTAACGGTTCAAGAAATTAAAAATCAGATTTTAGCAAAATATTTTATTACTATGAGTACTGCTTCAATTTTGGTGTCAGATAAAAACATAAATAACGCATGCTCAATATTAGGTACAGTACATGAGCACAACAGCTAACAATGTCTTCGCACATTGCATTGAACTCTTACAAAAACAATTAACACACCATCCTTCTGGAGTAAATGCTGAAAAGAATGAATATGAACCTGGGAAATAAAACATCTATTCTCCTATACCTATAAGAAAGTAAATAAGCCTCTTGAAATGAATATTTTTCTTATTTTAACCTTAATATAATCACACATACTCATGTTAAATAAGTACCTTATTTCTACAGCAATCTAAATATACTCTAACAAGGATTCAATGGGAAATATTTTAGAAATCAAAGCCATAAGTTGCTTCTAGCCTTTTATGTACCTAATGCATTGCACTGGGAATTTATAATTGCAGAATAACTATACTATAAGAACATTGTAGTGTAAGGTACAAAATACTTCCTTTGGGTGCACCCACTGACTTAACAGCTTTGCCAGAAGAATTTAAGAGATTTTTTTTGTATGGTGCCCTCTCACAATCCTCCAAAAATTGTAATACCTATCATATTGTTATACTCTTTGTATAACATCTATCTATTAATTAAAAGCATGTTTAATTGTTCCATGTCTAGATTGTGGTATATTTAACCTACGTCTGTTATGTAATGAAACACCGCGATCAAGATGGCAACTACTTTATTCTCTCCTGTAGGTAGGTGAACATTACTAACATATATCCACAACATCTTCCCCTTTAAAAAAAAAGAAAACAATAGTAAAAGGAAACTTTGTTTAAGTTTGAGATTTAACTTTTCCGTGCCTTACTACGCGTTACAGGTGGTGAATACGAACTTCGCATACTTTTATCAATGTTGATGCTTGGTTCATAGTCATCATCCCCCGAGACATATACATCATCCTCCGAATTACAATTTTGTTCATCATCATCGGATAGAACAATATAATTATCAGTTTTGCTAGTTTCTTTTTTATTATCACCCATACTCTTAAGCAAATGTCGGCGATTTCGACGATAAATACCTTTTTTGTTTTTTATAATGTATGATCGCGGTGTTGACGCCTTTGCTACCACTTTGCCTGGGATTCTCTCGTTATTATTTTCTAACATAATGACGTCATCGCCAACACTTAACTCTGGTAAGGGTTTACAATGTCGATCGTAATACGATTTACTTTTCATTTGCTTACAGACTAATTCTTTATGCTGTATAATATCATCACAATTTGTTCGTTTTAACAGATCCGGGTGTACTGGTAATGTACAATTTAATCTCCTTCCCATCATTATTCGTGCAGGTGAATTTAAATTTTCCCGCGGTGTATTTCGGTAACTTAATAAATGTAAATAAAAGTCGCTGTTACTGTCTATTGATTTTTTTAATATTTTTTTGATAGTTTGTACTGCCCTTTCACTCTTTCCATTGGACTGAGCATAATATGGAGAAGAAGTGATGTGAGTAAAACCCCACGATGAGGCGAATTTTATAAAATTACTACAAGAAAATTGAGGACCATTGTCAGTGATAACCGTATTCGGTATTCCATACCGTGAAAAATTTTCCTTCATAAGATTAATCACCGAATTAGCCGAAATATCTCTTAAATGGCCTACTTCAATAAAACCCGAGAAATAATCTACTAAAATTAAATAACTTTTCTTTCTATACTCAAATATATCTGACCCTATTTTATTCCACGGCAACTCTGGTATAGAAATGGGAATCATAGGTTCTTTACTTGGTTTGTTTGAATTCTCCTGGCATACTTTACATTTTTTTACATAATTTTCTATGTCATTACCAATTCCTGGCCAAAATAATACTTCAGGTGCACAATTCAAACCAAAAGGTAATCTTAGATATTGATATCGCCCAAAGGGTGTACTAAATGTACATAAGTCTGCACTTTCATTATCTAATGTAACCGACCAAAAACCAGAATTTGCGTCTAAAACTGAAAAATATTTAGCTCCGTATAATTTAGCAGCCAATTCGCTTATTGTTGGTAATTGAAAGTGTGCACGCTGTATAGCTTTATTAAGCGGCCTCGGGTCCAAACATATACGCAACTGACCATTTTTCTTAGCAGCAATCACCATTGCGTTCACCCAAGGAGTAGGATGAGTCACCTTTCTAATGACCCCCAACTCAATCATTCTATTCAACTCATCTTTTAACTTATTATGTAATCCTAACGGTACTTTACGAGGAGCACAAACCACGGGCATAACTGTCTTATCAATGACAATATTATATTCTCCCGGTAAGCAACCTAAGCCTTTAAATAAATCATTATATTCTGTCACATTTATGTTATGAATTCGTTTTATTAAACCTAACGTTACACAAGCTTGCAATCCCAACACACTTTGACAATCACCAACAGCAATTGCAAATTTAATTGTATACTGAACATTCTTAAACCACCATGTCAAACTACATATACCTTTTATAGGAATACAATCGCCACTGTACGATTGTAGTTTCACATGTTGATTAATACATATTAACTCTTTGTCGTAACCAAGTGACAGAAATCGTTTATAAGATAAAACACTAATATCTGCACCCGTGTCTAATTTAAATTTCTCTGAACCGTACTCCCCATGCAATGTTTCAAACCAGTCCTCCGACAGTGAATTAATCTCGGTAACGTTATACAGAATAGATACAAAAAATGACTCACAGTCATCTATATCGTTGAAATTCACTTCACTCATACCTATATCATGCACTTTTTTAATACTTTTTTTTAATTTGCACATTCTAGCGAAATGCCCATGGTTTTCACATACATAACACTGCACAGAGGTAGCTGGACACGAGCCCGGCTCCGTACATTGACCTCCACACCTGAGACAGTGGCCCGATGCGCCCGCCTGCCGCACCGCGCTGCTGCCGCGTGCTCGGCGGCCACCGCGCCCGCGCCAGCCTGCTCGGTTGCCTGCGCTGCGCACGCCAACCGCGTTAACGTGCGCCGACGACGTTGACCATGTTATGTATTGAAACACCGCGATCAAGATGGCAACTCCTTTATTACATCATGTAGGTAGGTGAACATTACTACACATATACGAGTACCCACAACATCTTCCCCTTTAAAAACACAAAGAAAACAATAGTAAAAGGAAAGTAAACAAAGTTTGATATTTAACTTTTCCGAGCCTTACTACGCGTTACAGGTGGTGAATACGAACTTCGCATACTTTTATCAATGTTGATGCTTGGTTCATAGTCATCATCCTCCGATTTACAATTTTGTTCATCATCGGATAGAACAATATAATTAACAGTTTTGCTAGTCTCTTTTTTATTATCACCCATACTCTTAAGCAAATGTCGGTGATTTCGACGATCAATACCTTTTTTGTTTTTATAATACACCCTTTGCCTGGGATTCTCTCGTTATTATTTTCCAACATAATGACGTCATCGCCAACACATAACTTTGGTAAAGGTTTACAATGTCGATCGTAATACGTTTTGCTTTTCATTTGCTCACAGAGTAATTCTTTATGCTGCATAATATCATCACAATTTGTTTGTTTTATTAAACCTAACGTTATACAAGCTTGCAATCCCAACACACTTTGGCATGATAATAAGGAACCTAAAAAATCCCGAGCAGTGTATAGTTTGGACCCCCTTTTAGAATTTAGTACAATAGTTCACTGTTCAGAAACAAATAGTAGAAATAAAGGCTGTTTATAACGGTTCAAGAAATTAAAAATCAGTTTTTAGCAAAATATTTTATTACTATGAGTACTACTTCAATTTTGGTGTCAGATCAAAACATAAATAACACACACTCAATATTAGGTACAGTACATGAGCACAACAGCTAACAATGTCTTCCCACATTGTATTGAACTCTTACAAAAACAATTAACACACCATCCTTCTGGAGTAAATGCTGTACCATCTTGAAAATACCATATTCAGAAAAACCAAAATATCAATCCTATGCAATCAAAAAAAAAAATGAGTATTTATTTATTTATCTACTGAAACTATTTTTACAGGCATTACCTTAATGTGACAGTTCAAACATTTTAACATATTGTATACCTTAATACTATTTAACGAAATATAAACATACACAAACACTTATATTATAATCTTACTAAATCTATAATATATATAATTAGTAACAAAAACTTTTATTATGTGTAAAACATAGAATAAACAGCAGTGCTTTGGTCAATTAACTCCTGCCACATGTATCTCATTGATGGTGTGCGCAGCTCTGGTTAGGGGTGGCTTTGCTAGCAGATTAGTTCTGGCTATAGGCACCAGTTGCAGCAGCGGACGAAGTCTCCTCCACACGTAGTGGTGCGGCACAAACAGACTCATGCGCTGCAATACTTTGTCTCCATTCCACGAAGCACCTTCACCAAGTAGACAACCAGAGTAAACTCGCGTCTGATGACTTGTGATTGATTATAGTCAACTATGCCCAGAACAAACAGAGTAGGGTAGATAAATGAGTAAAACGGATATACCCCGTAAAACTTCAAGTACAAATACTAAGAGTAAAATAATAATGTATACAAATGAAAATATTTTAAGAAAATAGGTTATAGTTTTGTTGTCATTTCACATTTGCATGTTGACATTGACAATGTCAGATAGTGTTGGGGTGCTTGATGTTTATAACTCGTTATCGTTAATCTAATTAAGTTTCAATTCGATATCCAATTGATGTGCCTGATGGTTTAAATTAGTGCATGGCAATTAAATAAATATCATCAATACACACTACATAACTGTCGTTCTTAATTCTATAATTAAATGCGTTGGTAGATTATAAATCAGAGAATAGATATTATATATTTATTAAGATGCACTACACGAAGATTCGATGTATATGTTTTCTGGTTTTATACAGTTATTTCACTTAAATGCTACGCGATGTTGATATTAACCGTCATAATACTGTAATGAAAATTATACAGTTCTGTGAGTTAATTCTGTCTATTCTACACGTAGGCAAATGATGAACTGACAGAATTAAATTTTTCATTAAAATCGTTTTCCTAACGTCATTGATTTTATCAAATGGACAGTGGAATGTCAGTAGGAGAATACGATCTTTACAAAGACGAATAAATTGAATGTCACTAAGTATGGATCTTACTATAAAACTTTCTTTTGTTATTTTATTAATAATTGAGATAATCGATTGCCGGTATAGTCTAAGTAACAACACTAATGTCGAACTAACGAGAAAACAAAAACTGTAATCCGTTTCAAGCTGATTTTTACCTACCCATTTCACATGAGAGTAAATCAACTAAAAATGGGTTTAAACACACTACACCGTCAGCGATAAATTATTTTATTTTTAAAAGTAGATTTACTTACCACCTTTAACTGTAATTAGGTAAAGAATTAGTTTTTTTTTTTTAAATACAAAATCGTTTATAATGTTTCAATACAATTATTTATTACATTGACAATACGACGACGACGATATTGGGAATTGAATAATTATCAACACATTTCACACTTCTTTTTATTCTGAATCTTGATCATGATTAGACTTTATGTAAAAAAAACGACCAATAAGTGCAAATTATAATACAAGCGGCCCAAAATTACTATATTTTCTCTGCAGCCCTTGTATACATTTATAAAATTTCCTATATAAAATTGATAAACTGCAATTATTGGGTTATACTAACACAAAGACATGTACAGACGACAGCACAGTCAGATTTCTTTATCCGATTTTCAACTTTATCTCTAAAGCATTAAGGCTCAAGGTTGATTGGGAATATCTAACAGTTCCGGGTAGCTTGACCTGCTGTCGTCCGTACATGTATCAAAAATAAATTCAGCACATTAATCATAATTACTCTCCTCAGCGACATTCCAACTAAAATTCTTAGCAAACAAACTTAAGACATTGTACAGAGTTTATATTGAATAAAAAATACAAATATTGGCGCGCTACAATACTTTTTTTATTGTTGCATGACATGTGTTAACACGTTCAAAATCACGTTGAATCTTTCAAAGTTATAAAGTTGTTTATAAAGGTAAATTGACCTTTGTAGTGCTTTTAGATAATGAATCTATGAAAATAGTCCCACATAATCATAGTTAAAATATGTATATACCCAAGCATCTTATGTTTTTATTATTTAAAAAAAAACCGATAAAGTGAAAATATAAGTTTTTGAACGATGCGTATTAAAGAGCCAGTGGCATTACAGCAGGCCACAGACAAGCATGACGATTCAACATTGGTGAACTTCGTTCAATAATCGTTCAATTTTAATACTCTCATGGTACGGTTTACTAGCAGCGCTAAATTAGGCCTAAATCAAAACTGACTGGAAACTGAACGTTTTGTTAAAAGGTCATGGTAAGCCCCCTGGTGGTCAATAAACAATCCACATTTAATCCGAGAACATTCCCACCAAATCTGATTTAGTGTGAATGTGTGGGCTGGGATTATTAGAGACAAAATAATAGGCCCTATTTTTATTCAGGGTAACCTCAGCGGTGGAACGTACCTAGATAAGATACAGAACGCAATTCCCGAGTTAGTGGAAGATGTACCTGTCAGCTGTTTAAGATTATCGTTCAGTGCGAGAGTACCTAAACCGCGAGTTTGGTGACAGGTGGATCGGGCGAGGTGGTCCCGTGGCGTGGCCACCTCTCAGTCCGGATTTGACACCATTAGACTTTTTTGTGGTCTGAAGTAAAGAGACTACTGTATACCGAAGAACAATTAAAACAGCAAATAATTGCTGCTTTTGATACAGTGAAACAAGGCAGAGTAATTCAGAAGGGAGACAGTTCCCTTGAACGAACGTGTAGCAAAGAAAGTAGCGCCATCTACAGTTCTTGACCTAAAACTATATCATAGATGTCTCTGTAAACAATTTTAAAAATAAATATTTTGAATTTTTATGAAAAAATACGATAAATTTTTAATAATTAGAAGGAGATCATTTAAATGCCCAATTTCAATTAAATTTCCTTTTTAAAAATCCTTGTTCTGGCAACCTTATCAGACCATTTTGTTAAATGGCTATAGGAACATAACATGGTTTACAAGACGCCGCCATCATAGCTTGCGTGTACGCTTGACTGTGTATTTTGGTGATTTATGTGTAATTTCTAGCTTTTGAGATACGTTCTTCGCTGAACGTCGAGTCGAGCTTGCTCCTCCGTTTTAGTAAGATCACTATCCAAAAGCCTTTTCTTCAGTCTTTGTGTTGTGTACTTTTCTAAGATAGAGACGTTTTGTGCGCAATATAGACGCTATTTCATAGTATTATTATACTCCTTGCGCTATTTTGTGTTGTCTTGTGAATGTATAACATTGTGAAGATGCCTCACACATGTGCATTTGGATGTAAATACAGAAGTAAGTTTAGAGTTCATATCTAAGTTTATTTCCTACCGGTGTTAGCATTAACCTGCCATATCATAATCCTAAATAAAAGTCCACAAACCTAAAAAGTTAGTTTCTACCAATATTTGGGATTAATCCAAACAAACATTCTAAAATCAATCAGTTCGTTTAGCATTATTATTGTCTTGGTCAAACTGCTGTCTTATCTAAGGATACCCAAAAAAAAAAAAAAAATGCCGTTGTTCACATTGAGTTATAATGTACTACGTACTAGAAAAGGCGCCTCAACTAGATTGTTTGTAACACGAGTTAGAGCGCACGCACTTAAACTCACTTAGTCTGTGCCGAGCGCTTGCTGCAACGTGACACGTTTGAGTGAAGTTTTGTTATTAAAATTATGCCTTCGTGTGCATTGAGATACTATTCAAACAACTCCAGAAACATAAATAAAAGTCAAGGAGTGACTATTCACCAGTAAGTTCATTCATTATCTTTAAAACACGCTTAATTATAATTTTTCAAATACAACGCGTCACCGCGGTGGCGGCCATCTTTACTTGGATGTCAAAGAGTAAAACATTTGTATGCGCAGACTTGACACTATCTAATGGCAGTAAAATATTAATTGTAAAACACGGTAATAAAATATAGCCTTTGTATTCCTAAACTTAACATTATAATATGTCCCTAAGTTCGGTGTGCCTTTCGGCATAGGCCTCCTCCAAATCTTTCCAATGCTTTCTATCCCTTGCTACTCTCATCCAGTGGGGTCCGGCAGTCAGTTTCAAATCGTCCTCCCATCTCATGACTTGACGACCCCTGCTTCTTAAGCCGTCTCTTGGATACCAGAGTGATTTGCTTACTCCATTTGTTAATCGGGTGTCGCAACATATGCCCAACCCATCTCCACTTTAAGACGTCTATCCGCGTGAGAATATCTGTTAGTTTCTTATTTCTACATTCCTGACCCTGTCTTTTATTTTTAGCCCTAACATGCTTCTTTCCATAGCACGTTGGCATTTGGCTAGCTTTTCCTTGAGTTGGATTGTTACTGACCAGGTTTCACATGCGTAAGTAAGGACTGGGAGAATGCAAGTCTCAAATGTTTTCTTTTTTATGTGGTTACTGAGATCCTTACTTTTCATTATTTCTTTTAATGACCAGTATCTCCTCCACCAACCTTGGGTTATTCTCCTGTTTATTCCCTTCCTCTTTTATTATCATTTGGATTTCAAGATTTCCCCGGCCGTGTTATGGAACAAGAGAATCATGGATCAAATTTGTTCAGAAGACTCGCAGCGAGAAAACTTGGTTACCTTCAGATTATTCACGTATATGTTACGTGCATTTTCAAGATAACGACAAATACACCACAAAGACAGGAAGAGTGTACCTACTTAAAGAAATCTGCAGTACCATGCGATAACGTAATTATATTATTGAATAATATCGCTAGGTTATTTGTTTTATTTGTGATTAGAAATACTTACTTTTTGAGTTGTCCCGTAAGAATATTGAACCACGCTTATGAGACTTATGAGAGGCGTAACTAATTTATGGCGATTTATTTTACTGTACCACTAGAATATTTACAGGCTTAAAAAGTTATTTTATTTTTCAGCCATCAACATGTGAACAGGAAGTATCAGAATCATTGTCCGTACCAGTAAGCAGTTCAAATTCATACATCTTTAATACTCCGAGAAAAATTTAACATTTCGTTGGAAAAAATGTATTCGCAAATTTAAATAAACATTCTCTGAATCAGCCATCAACATTCAATCACAGAATCCATTTAATTCGAGCTATAATAAATCGGTACACAAAAATTAGATTGCGTCACGAAGCAAAAATTGATCAAACTGTGGATTGCTATACCAAACGGTAGAAACTAACTAAACTTATATAACTTAAAGGAAATTAAAATATTCATCATCATCATCATCAACCTTTTTATCGTCCCACTGCTGGGCACAGGTCTCCTCTCATACAGAGAAGGATTGAGCGTAATCACCACGCTTGCTCAATGCGGGTTGGCGATTTCAGACTTATAAAGTCCAGGTTTCCTCAAGATGTTTTCCTTCACCTTCAGTCAATGGTGTCCAAGATATACTTAGAAAATACATATAACTTTAGAAAAGTTACATTGGTACTTGCCTGACCTGGAATCGAACCCGCGCACTCATACTTGAGAGGCTGGTGTTTTAACCACTAGGCCACCACAACTTAACTTACTTATTAAAATATTATTACAGTTTAAATACTTTTTATTTATTCTTTGAGCAAGCACACACGTACAACATCAGGTAGGCAGAATAATAAAATTATGTCGCATCTGCACGCATTGATTGTTATCTATGAGAACATAACACCCCCCGCTTGTCCCGCGCGTACCCCGCCGTCACCATGTGCGCGCCCTATGTTTTGTTTGAGATTATAACTCAATGGTTGTTCATTATGTTATGTGCAAAAGTATAATAAATAAATTTCGAATAATTTATGGACAGCAAAGTAGACCATAAAAAGGCGGTCGCTGGTATGTAATTCGTTTTGCATAAAACTGTAATCAAACAGGTCAAAAGCATATAACAATAAGTATAGCAGAGTGCATTGGTTAATAATAACTGGTTATTTTGGTTATTCAGCTGTTTCCATTTATATGATAATAGCCTATTTAAACTAATATTATAAAGCTGAAGAGTTTGTTTGCTTGAATGCATTAATCAAGGAAAGCTATATTTTACTGGTTATTTGGGTATGCGATGTAGTTCCCACAGGATCCAGATGAAACCGCTAGCAGCAGCGATAAGTTTTTCTAGTAGTTGGTGATTGCTTAATTGAACGCAAATATTGGCTTATATTTATATTTTTTTGTTCGTTTTCTCTGCCTTCCAATAAGAAACCGTTTTGTTTTGATTTTTGATTTTAATTGATTGTAGGTTTTTAGTTCATACATTTTTGGGCATTATCCTTTATTTGAGATGGCACAACATGTAAGTCATGCTTTTCTTATCCAAGTGTATTCTACTAATGGAGAAAATATGAACCCCAATCATGCACAACTATTTGGTTCATTCCTGGTGATTCCAAAATTTGTTTTGCAACAAATACCTGACAAAATCTGAAACCCAGACACGATATAAATGTTATTGTTATGTGAAGGGTCAAGGCCTAATAGGGAAATCTGTTATAATATGCTTGCTTTTACTTAATTATCACCTTTTTATTTCAGATGTGGTTATGCATGCCTTTCCCAATCCCAAAAGATTTCCTGAACGTTTTGAACATTGGGTTAATCTTGTTGGTGAAGGTTTGGATTCCCTATCTGAAAATGACATTTATATAAGGAAGAGAGTCTGTGATATTCACTTTATTGATGAACATAAAGTACGTTCTAAACGCCTCAGTGCACTGGCAGTACCAACTCTTCATTTGCCAAGTAAGTTGTACCGTTTTAATTAGGATAATATGTAATAGTTAAATGAGTATCAGAAAAACAATGAAAATAGTTCTGAAAACATTTTTTTTTATTGAATGAAACTAATCATCTACTATAAAATTAATGTATTTTGTGCTTAAGTCAATATATCAGACCACACCACAGGTAAAAACAACACTGCCATACCATCCTTTTCTTCAAACAGTTGGGCCATTTTCAACCCCCTGTAATGTTGTTGTTGATAAAACTAGAGGCCTGAATTCAGCCAGAAAATCAATAACTAAGCAGGCATTATATTTCAAATTTCATTCAAATTGAACTAGTAATTTAATGACTGGTCATCAAAATTTTTATGCTATAGGTACCTACTTAAACAATAATAAGTTCTTCCATGTCCATATCGCTCGATGGAAGTATCTTAAACAGTCGTTGAGTGACTGCTATAACTGGCTGGCCAAATATTCTAGCTGCTGCAGCATGGCTGCGCGACAGGCTATCAGCATGTGAGGGGCCTAAAACTAACATAGTTTTGACAATTAAGACAAATAAACATGTCAAACGTCATTGATCAATAAACATGACAGCTTACCTTGCCTTGTTGCAATGCCAAAAGTATATTCTTGTGTTTTACAACCAAGAAAGCCAAATTAAAGTAATTGGATGATTGGAAACTGTTTTAATTATGTTTCCCCATTTTTTACTATGTTGTACAAAGACATGGCCAGGGCTCCATATATTTTGAAATATCTCCTTTAGAATACAATTAGGTTTTAGTGTATAAATCAAGGAAAAACTCTTATAAACTAACATTTTTCAGGAAATCCAAAAACTGCAGGCTCAGTAAATGTTCACACAGATCCTGAATATGCCCAACCTTCTACTTCTGCATCAGGTACTTAATAGTTTTTACTTAGTAACATTTTATAGATAATTATTTACAAGCTTTTCTATCCTATAATTCATTTTTTGATGTTTTTTTTATTACAAAAGCTTAAAATTTTGTAATATTACTTTAGCAGTGTAATAAAAAAAATAAAAGTTTATTTGCTAACATTTTTCAGTAATGTCAAGAAGAGCAGTCTCGGAAATTGTTCACACAGATCCTGTCTATGCCCAACCTTCTACTTCTGCATCAGGTACTTAATAGTTTTTACTTAGTAACATTTTATAGATAATTATTTACAAGCTTTTCTACCCTATAATTCATTTTTTGATGATTTTTTATTACAAAAGCTTAAAATTTTGTAATATTACTTTAGCAGTGTAATAAAAAAAAATAAAAGTTTATTTGCTAACATTTTTCAGTAATGTCAAGAAGAGCAGTCTCGGAAATTGTTCACACAGATCCTGTCTATGCCCAATCATCTACTTCTGCATCAGGTAATTAATAATTTTTACTTAATAATATTTTATAGATAATAATTTACAAGTTTTTCTTCACCACAAATATAAAAAGTGATAGTAAAGGATGATAACTGTTATATCGGATTAACTATTACTTGGAATATGAATTAAAATGCTGAGTTTCCCATTGCATTTACGTCAATGCAATAGGAAACCGTTGTTATTCTCGTTAGCGATTCTAACCGTTTTTCCCATCAGTTTGGATTGGACTTCCGTCGGGCATAGTAACTTGTAATACGTGTCTTATAATTGAATATATCTTTCTTTTAGCTAATTAAATTGTCTTTTTTAAAAACCGTCTTCCGACCCGCTCCGTAACAGTGGTGTCAGAAGTGGGATACCAGTGTTGATATCGCCGTAACCGTTCCGCTGGTATCCCCTATCGGGTCGTGGTTATCCTGAAGTGATCATATGTGAACTTTACGTTACCGACGAACTAATCCAACTCCGGGGTGTTCTTATTTTCGCTAAGTGAAAACACACCTCGACAAAGTCAGTGCCATCTCCCTAAGACGAGTCGCGACAGTAAGCCTTACGAGTATCTTACGTAAGCCTGCCGATCATCCAGAATTCTCAGTGCTTCTACATCCAGGGGGCTCAACATACGCAAGCCCTGTTATCGTGATATCGCCGCAAGGAGCAGGTGATTGCCCTTGCTGCCCTTACACGCGGTGCTGCCGCGTGGTGCTGCCACGTGCAAGCGTTGATGACGCTCGGGTGACGTGCGCCGCCACCTCGCTGTCCCTGACGTCCCTGTTGGTGCTGGCCGCGAATTATCGCGCCGCTGTACTCCTGCTCCAGTAATCGTGCTAATCCAGTGCCAAGAAATGCGTATCGAATACTTCGTGTTCCTGTGTCTGTGAGTAAAACACATCTGTTTACTGTTATCGCTACAATATTTTAAATTACGCGTAGGCATTCCTATTACCTAGGGTATCGCATATCGTAAACTCTATCCATACTTGTATCAAACATTTACCTTTTAATTTTCTTTGTAATAATAATACTTTACTTTCTTTATCATAATGTCTACAGAAACTAACGAAACTACTATGAGTACTTCTAAGAAAACGGCAAAAATTGTGTTGAGCGAACAGTTTCCTATCAATGTGCTCTGTAATTTTATTAGCCCTTATAAGGGAGAACGCGAAACTCTTACCGCTTTTATCACCAATTGTCAGAACGCCTTAGATCTAGCATCACCGAGTCAAACGGTTTTATTAACAAAATATATTTTATCGCGCCTAGAAGGCAAAGCTCAGATCGCATGCTCTAATAAAATTTTTGAAGATTTCGACCAATTGAAATGTTTTCTTAAACAAAACTTCGGTGAGAGAAAACATTATAATCATTTGTTGCTAGATTTACAGTCGTGCAGGCAATTGGCAAATGAAACTGTTGCGCAATTCGCACTTCGCGTAGAAAGTTGCCTTACCGATCTTCAATCGGAAATTTATAATTCTGAATCCCTAAAAAGGGATATACCCGGTCGTATAGCTATGACCGAAGATTTGGCCTTATTTACTTTTACTTTAGGGTTACATCCCCGACTTAGTAATGTCAGATGCAGAAGCCCAAAATCACTTAATGATGCGATTAACGTGGCTCTCGAGGAAGAAAAGATACAAAACCTCCTATACAAAACATCTATGAAACCTAAATGTAGGGTCTGTGGTAAGCCCGGGCACTCGGATTTTGAATGCCGGGAGAGACAAAAGCGCACGGGGCCACCGCACGCTCCGTCGGACCCTCAACCATCAACATCATTTAATAACTCGAGGTCATCATCTAATAATCAACTTTTCTGTAAATATTGTAAAAATAAGGGTCATCATATTACTCAATGTCGTAAAAGAAAATATAATAATGAACGGCGTAATATATCTAATTCTGATAATCGCGACAGACCGGCTGCGATGAATCATATTACATTCGATCCGCCGATGTCACCGACACCTTATTATATTCCGTGTGAAAATGATGACGACCCCAATAACTCTTTAAACTAAACCCACGGATTACGAAAGCGTGCCGTCGTTATCCGGATAAATTAGGCACTCGTAAAAAAACGCATAAAAATGACATTTCATCTCAACACGCTCTTACGAGAGTCCCTGAATCGTTGAGTCAAAAACATATTTCATCTCAGCATGCTCCAAAGAGAGTCCCTGTTTCGCTGAGTCGTGCCTCTGTTTCATCTCAACACGCTCTTACGAGAGTCCCTGAATCGTTGAGTCAAAAACATATTTCATCTCAGCATGCTCCAAAGAGAGTCCCTGTTTCGCTGAGTCGTGCCTCTGTTTCATCTCAACACGCTCTTCCAAGAGTCCCTGAATCGTTGAGTCAAAAACATATTTCATCTCAGCATGCTCCAAAGGGAGTCCCTGTTTCGCTGAGTCGTGCCTCTGTTTCATCTCAACACGCTCTTCCAAGAGTCCCTGAATCGTTGAGTCAAAATCATATCTCATCTCAGCATGCTCCGAAGAGAGTCCCTGTTTCGCTGAGTCGTCCCTCTGTCTCATCTCGACGCACCCCACAGAGAACCGCTGTTCCGTCGAGTCAAAATACTATTTTACCTCAACGCGCTTCTAATAGAGCCGCTGTACCGTTGAGTCCGAATCTTCCCTCTCACAATGAATCCGCTGTGCCGCAGTCTAAGGAAGAAATTAAAACTAATCCTGAAATCCCTGTCTATGAGATATCTTCATACTCGAAGAAAGTGTCACTGCCTCACATATATATAACTACTTCGCTTTCTGTCCATCCGTTGCGTCTTCTTATCGATACGGGAGCGAGTATTAGTTTGATCAAACTGTCAAGTTTAACCAATGCGCCTGAATTGTCTCGCGAAATAGTTAAGATAAAAGGCTTTAATAACATTGGCACTTATTCAGAAACTTTAGGTACATGTCAATTAGACTTTACTTCAGAAAATAATTGCCACGAGTATAAATTTCATGTAGTTGACGATAATATTAACTTAGAGTATGATGGTATCATTGGTAGCGACTTTTTAAATCATTTCAAAGCCAATATAGACTATAACTCACAATCGGTTCATATATGCGGACAGAGTCTGGACATCAACTATATTCAACCGACTTACGTCATTCCCGCTCGCTCCGAAGCGGTCATCGAATGCGCAGTATCTAATTACTCGCGTGAACATTATGATAACAATGAGGGCCTATTATTAGATCACTCTATAAGCGAAGGTATTTATTTTGCAAATTGTCTTGTTACTATAAAACCGAATAAAAGAATTAACGTAACCGTCTTAAATACTACTGATTCTGATGTCCAAGTCCAAAACTTTAAAGTCCAATTAACACCTCTTGAACGTAATATCACCACAGATTCAAACGAATCCGTCAACGCTTTATCCTATTCCGAATCTGACAGACCGCAAAGGGTCTTAAATCTAATACGCTGTTCTCATCTAAACTCCGAAGAAAAAGAAGCTTTGCTTGAATGTTGTTCTGAGTACACAGATATTTTTCACTTAGAAGGTGAACCTTTATCATTCACAAATGCGATCGAGCATACTATAGATTCGGGTGATGCGCCCCCTATTCACGTAAAATCGTATCGTTTCCCCGAGTGCCACAAAGAAGAAGTGGACTCACAAATTCGCAAGATGCTTGATCAAAATATTATACGCCCGTCAACATCACCTTGGAGCGCCCCTGTTTGGGTAGTCCCTAAGAAGATGGATGCTTCTGGGAAAAAGAAATGGCGAGTAGTAATAGACTACCGCCGTCTGAATGACGTCACTGTCTCTGAGAGTTATCCCTTGCCGCTTATCACTGATATTTTAGATCAGTTAGGTCACTCAAAATATTTTAGCACATTAGACCTGTCAAGTGGCTTCCACCAGATCAAAATGAATCCTCTGGACGCACAAAAGACGGGGTTCTCAATAAACACGAATTCTAGCACTGCAGGGCACTACGAATTCCTGCGGATGCCTTTTGGGCTTAAAAATGCTCCATCAACCTTCCAGAAGTTGATGAATACTGTCCTTTCTGGTCTCCAAGGCCTCCACGCATATGTGTATCTTGATGACGTAATAATCTACAGTAGCAATTTGATATCTCATATGGAAAAAATCAAGTTAGTCTTCGACCGCATCCGAAAGTTTAACTTAAAACTTCAACCGGACAAGTGCGAGTTCTTACGACGCGAGGTCGCTTATCTTGGTCATATAATCACAGATAAAGGCGTCTGTCCAAATCCCGAGAAAGTCAAAGCCGTCTCTCAATTCCCTACTCCCAAGAATCCGAAGGATATAAAATCCTTTCTAGGGTTAGTCGGCTACTATCGTCGTTTTATTAATAACTTCTCTCAAATCACTAAACCACTGACCGCCCTTCTGAAAAAGGATGCTATATTTCAATGGTCACATAGTCAAGAACAAGCGTTCTCCACCCTCAAGGATAAACTAACTTCAGCGCCTCTGCTTCAATATCCTGATTTTACACAACCGTTCCTTTTAACAACCGATGCTTCCAATTATGCGATAGGAGCCGTACTCTCTCAAGGTGCAATCGGCTCTGACAAACCTGTCTCGTATGCATCGCGTACCCTAAATAAAGCCGAGGGTAACTATTCAACTATTGAAAAAGAGCTCCTAGCGATTTTATTCGGCGTAAAAACATTTCGCCCTTACTTGTTTGGTCGTAAATTCAAAATAATTACAGACCACAAACCTCTAGTATGGCTTTTCAATGTCAAGGACCCAGGATCTAGACTCATTAGATGGCGTTTAAAACTTGAGGAGTATGACTACGAAATCGTTTATAAGAAAGGTAAATTAAACGCAAACGCCGACGCTTTATCTCGGTTCCCCGTAAATGTATTACAAGATAATGAAAGTTCTGATTCGATTATCTGCAACCCTGCAGAAACATCTAATAACGAAGAAGACTCACATAATCCAGCATCCATATCAGAAACTTACGAGCAGTTTCTTAAAATTATAAAACAATCCGATGTGTCATTCGACACCGTCGTCCAAGAACACAACGAGTCATTAATGAAAGCAAAGTGTAAACTTATTGCCTATCCGACATCCATTGACTTAGACGAATCTGTGCCTTACTGCAAGGATATTATGGATGCCTCCACTAGCGAACCTAATATTTGCTACATAGAACGCGAATTAAACACTTACTATTCCACGTCTAATAATGATCATTTATTCACTCATTTATTTCTAAAAATAAATCATTATGACGAAATGAGTTATAAAGATATATTTAACCTCCTTCGTGATTATAGAGACATGATAAAGTATTGGTATATAGAAGAGAAAGAATTCGCGATATCAGACTTTACAGATCCTTACACAAAACTATCATACACAAAAATTTATAATATTTTATCATTTCTATTCCACAACACGAACATTAAAGTCAACATCTACCGTAACTCTATACGATACCCGACCCCTGACGAGGTCAAACGTATTCTTAGAGATAATCATGATTCTCCTCTAGCTGGCCACCCAGGTATATCGCGCATGTTTGAAAGAATCAAAACTCAATTTTGGTGGAAAAACATGAGGCAAGATATCGAGGATTATGTGAAAAATTGTCGCTCTTGCCAAATAAATAAACCTTTAAGACAAACAAATAAGGCCCCTATGATTATCACGTCAACGGCATCTCGGCCTAATGAAAAAATCTATCTTGATTTAGTCGGCCCACTCCCTGAAACACATGAATACAAATATAAGTTCTTGCTTACTCTGCAGGATGACTTAACTAAATTTTCTCAGGCCTACCCTATGCAATCCTGTTCTGCCGAAGAAACAGCGAAATCTTTAGTCCTATACATATCCCATATGTTACTACTACCCACTACTCATTAATCGTAAACATGTACGTCACCATTACGATGAAATCAAGCCGGCCGGTGACGTAACAGTCACAAGTATAACATTAGCGACGTAATGAATGATACACGAGCGCTTCATTGCTATTTCAGATCGACGCTTCCACCGCCGATCGTATGTGAATATGTTTCTTCTATCGTCAGCAGTCCCGGCCTCTACTTTGATAAGCTCTTAGATATTAAGTTTACTAATAATGATTGGAATGTTATAGCATACGTAGATATAAGTCATGTACAACCTAACTTAGATAAGGTCGAATTTTTATTTGAAAAACTTAACGTATTTTGTAACTCACTAACTTCTTCTAAAATACAGTCCGACTGTATAAATTCGTTATCCGCTTTAAAAAATCGTCATATTCTTAACGTAAGCAAATTCTCTTCTATATCATATTTATTGGCTGATGAAAAACCTAATGGGCGTTTTAAAAGAGGTCTCATAGACCTCGGTGGCTCACTGCTGAAAACCATTTTTGGCACTTTAGACTCTGAGGACGCGGTAAAGTTCTCAAAGGCCATAGAAGAAGTACAGACGGATGAAAAACGTCTTGCTCATCTCATGAAAGACAATATTCACGTAATTAAATCGACTATATCATACTTCAATAACACTATATCTAAGGTGAATGAAAACGAAAATCACATATTACGGAATATGGAAACAATCTATAAAATATTAGAAACTGTTACAAATAGTAACGATAAATTAGAAATTAAATCTGAGTTAAGTTCTTTATTACATTCATTAGAGTCCATCATAATCACATTATCTTTCGATATCGAAGATATTAATAATGCAATTCTTTTCGCGAAACTCAACGTTTTGCATCCTACTGTACTCAGTCCGCACCAGTTGTATAGTGAATTAGATAAGCATAGGAATAACCTTCCTAACCATTATGAACTCCCTGTACCTTTAACGTTACAGAATATACACGCCCTAATAGATATTTCGCAACTTGCGTGTTTTTTCCATTTAAATAGAGTTATTATTGTCGTTAAGATCCCTCTAATATTACCACAAGTCTATAACCTATATAGGATAATTCCCCTACCTGTTCCTTACGATATGTCGAAACCCGATACCTACGTTCTTATCGAGCCAACTAGCTCTTATGTGGCGATTACAGCTGACCGAATGTTTTATTCACTCATAACAGACATAGACAAGTGCAAAATAATAAGTGATAAGTGTTATGTGTGCGTATTAACTAATGTGTTTTCAGCGATTACCAGCCCTACGTGTGAAACAACTCTCTTAAGTGACGTAATTAGCAAACTTCCCGACGTATGTGTAACGAAACTTATTCATGGCTCAATCGATCTATTTCATAAGTTAACTTTAAACCGTTGGATTTTTGTACAGTCTGAACCTGGCAAGTGTCATGTAACTTGTAAAGATAAAGACACAAACTCCGACGTCATTTTGTTTGGTACTGGTATCTTGACCTTGCCCAGGAGCTGCAAGGCTTTTTATAAGACGTTGCAATTCGCCGCTGTAGGCGAAACATTCATCGGAAATATAACTAATAAAATATCAAACTTCAACATCTTACAAGATGATTGTTGTGAGCGTTCTAAGTTGAATAAAACCTTACAGCGATTACCTTTCTCAAAATTAAATAACTTAGATAACCTTGATTCTCTGCTACAAGCCAGCATCCACTTAGATACTTTTGAGGAGGAGATTAATAAGATAGAAAACCCATCTCATTTTCAAACTTATAGCACTCACTATTTTTCCTTTAGCCTGTGTATCTCTGTGTTAACTTTGTTATATATTATATACAAGAGCCGCAAATCCTTTTGTTCTACTAACGCCCCATGCTGCATTCAAATATTTAACCAATGTCATAATACCAAAAATAATTCAGTTCCCGTTTGTCAAACCACATTTCATGGTGATAAAGTAGCAACAATCAATAAGGATGAGTCAGAGTCTGTAGAAGACTTAAGGGTAACACCAACCCCTATTAAAAGAAACATCCTGTTTAGCAAAACTCACGATAATTAATTTGTGACGAATGCACATGGCTGGTTCCATCTATATTGTTATCCTCATTGAATCTAGATAAAGATAAATATTGTTTAAGCAACTTTTAGTCTTAATTTTAATCTTAATAATTTTAATAGTATTGTATCAAATCTTAAATAATGATAAATCAATTGTAATAATCATAATTTTAGAATAACTGTTCTATTTGTTTCCTACTAGTTATTTTCATGTCTTCCTATTTTATATAAATCTTAAAAAAAGGGTTGTTATCTCGATGTTTTATTCTTATTATAACTATGTTTCTTTTGTTTTTAACTGTCATAATATGTTGTAGTGCTTCGACGAAAATCCAATTTAGCATCCAAGACTTAGCAAACATTAACCCTTACATCTCTCATCACTTTCAGATGTGATGATCGATCTTAACGGGGGGGTTGTTATATCGGATTAACTATTACTTGGAATATGAATTAAAATGCTGAGTTTCCCATTGCATTTACGTCAATGCAATAGGAAACCGTTGTTATTCTCGTTAGCGATTCTAACCGTTTTTCCCATCAGTTTGGATTGGACTTCCGTCGGGCATAGTAACTTGTAATACGTGTCTTATAATTGAATATATCTTTCTTTTAGCTAATTAAATTGTCTTTTTTAAAAACCGTCTTCCGACCCGCTCCGTAACATAACCTTATACTGGTTGGCCTTACATCCAATCGAAGAATATACGGTTCTGGGGTTCAATTCCTCAGGTCTTTTTTTTTTTGTTTGTATGGGAAATCATCAAATGACTTCTCCCGCTCTGGGCGGAGCGGAAGGGCGTGTCAGACTTCTACCGACTAAAACCCACCCGTGTTTCTTCGCTTGCCTGTGCGACAGCCAGGGCCACGGTTTCTTGTTTAACCAACCCGCAACCCTGACCCAAATTCCTCAGTAGGCCTAGTATGAGTTTTCAATACGAAACTCGTTCGATCGTATCGAGCGCGTTTGACTCAGCGATTGGCCCGCTTCAAGGTCGTAAGAACTCTCAACCAATGAGAGCGCCAAACGCGCTCGATACGATCGAACGAGTTTCGTATTGAAAACTCATACTAGGCCTACTGGTCTCAGCTGTCAAAGGAATTGATATAATTTTTAGGATGTTTTTGTCGGTATTTGTGTTGGTTAATAAGTTACATGATGTGTTTTGTTTTTCAGGAGAAAGGCACTGCATTTCTGCTCTAGTTGACCATAACTACAGTGTCATTAGTAGACCCAGACCGAAGCGATCTGTCAAAGGTAATTCTATACAAATGCATAAAATTGAAATCTCTGTCATCAAAATACCAAATGTTTACTTAAAATATTGTTCTGTATTATTTTGTAACATTATATTAGTTTGGTT
Source organism: Sesamia inferens (assembly GCA_037179545.1). Taxonomy (NCBI): domain Eukaryota; kingdom Metazoa; phylum Arthropoda; class Insecta; order Lepidoptera; family Noctuidae; genus Sesamia; species Sesamia inferens. Next base: position 3,252,369 of record CM073935.1, on the reverse strand, counting down.
CAAATTGTTATTCATTATTATTTTAAGTAGTTCCTCTTAGTAATTACACATTGTTGCCCCGGTAAACCTCGTATGTATCAACCGTCAAAAAAATAGCCAAATTGGTAGAGCCCTTTTCGAGTATTGCGCTTAGCAACACTTAATTAAGGTGATTTATATTTATTTAAAGATGTTTTTTGTCATTTTCAGGTGCTTCTGGAACATACGCCTGCGGTTTACATACTGTAAATTGTCTCCAGAAGGTCACTTCAAACTGAAATAATTCGTTTGCGCAAAAGAGGAGGAACATTTAAGGAGCTCAAATATTTATGAATATGCAATTACAAGCAAAAAAGAAGTTGAAAGGAAGACCATTTACTGTCGAAGAAAAAATATTAAGTCTGTCGTTGTTTAAAAAGAGCCCTAAAGCTTATGCTCATTTTTATAAATATTTCACGCTCCCTTCCAGTAAAGCGATGAAAATGTTACTGAGTCAGATAAGACTTAACTCCTGGAATAAATAAAATCTTTTGGAAAAAATAAAAAATTCTATGAACACAAAAGAAATTCCAGATAGGTTATGTAGTCTTATATTCGACGAAATGTCGATTAACCCGCAAATTTTTTATGCAGCTCGTTGTTGATAATGGCACCGCTTATACAGAATGTAAATTTAATGTTGGCCATACTAAGCTGCACATAAGTTGGTAGCATTGTTTAACTCGTCGACATCCGCCCAGCTTCTGTTATGTCTCCTATTTTTTTTATAGTAATTTAATAAATACAGTTTGTTCGCAAGTTTATGCTTTTATTCGACATTAACCACAGGTTATGGGTCCAGGCACATAATCCTATACTGATTACAAGAATCGAATAAAGCTACGACGTTATTGATTAATCATCGGCGAAAGTGAGGTTATCTACAGACACACGCGTGGCGTCAGCGATCGTCGACACGCCGAGAAGGATAAATACTTGTTCCGGATTAAGAACGAACGAGGTTGGAGATGGAATCAAATAATAATGTCAACGTGCTCAAACTGGAAGGTTCCAGAAATTAGAATATCTGGAAATTCCAAACAATGGTATTGCTGAGAGGCAATGGATGGCTGGACATTGTGGAGGGAAGATGTGTAAAGCCCGAGGATGGTACAGAAAAATCTACTTGGGAAACAAAAGATGCCAAAGCGCAGACAATGTTGGTTACACGCATGACTGAAGAAGCCATGTTACACATCATCACCTGCACAAGTTCAAGTGAAATGTGGAGAAAACTCCAAAGCGTCTACGAGCAAAAGACTGAAACTAGTGTCCATACAACAGAGATTCTTTCAGTACAAGTATGAGAAAGGCACTGATATGTCAGTTTTCCTGTCCAAAATTCAAGAGATGCAAAACCAGTTAAAACAGATGGGGGAAGAAATTTCTAACAAATTTGTAATAACGAAAGTACTGATGTCACTGCCAGATGAATACAAACATTTTGTATCAGCATGGGAATCTGCTCCTGACGAAAAGCAAACTATCGAAAACTTGGTAGCCAGGTCACTAATTGAAGAGGAGAGAGTAAAAGGAAAAAACGAAGATATTCAGCAAAATTCTTCCTCATCCGCTTTCGTCGTGAAAAATAAGAGTAATGTAAAGTGTTACACCTGTGGCAAAGTGGGTTCAAAGTGCGTGCAAAAACAATAAGAACTGTTACTATTGTGGAAAAATAAGACATTACAAGGCGCAGTGTCGGTTTAAGAAACTTAAAGAAAATAAGTTTGAGGAGAAAACAAAGACTAACGCATTCATAGTGTCTAACTCGTCATATGAAGTGCAAAAATCAAGGTGGTTAGTCGACTCTGGTGCTAGCGAACATATGTGACGGGATCGTGTATTATTTACTTCATTCTCAAGTACTTTACAAAATCGGTGATCGTCGGTAATGGCGCTGTAGGGGGGGGGGGGGGGAGACGGGGGGTAAGACGGGGGGGTAAGACGGGGGGGGGTAAGACGGGGTGGCGGGCAAGACGGGGTATATATAGTTCAATCCACGAAGACGCGCCCCAGTATTTCTCCTAACCGTTTATAGTATATGTGTGCAAGCTTCCGTCAATGTTTGAGTGTTATCCGTACACAATAATTATCTATGAGTGCACACCCACACTACAATAAATTGACTAATCAGGAGAGAGCGTCATGGTCAAAGTGAAAGATGCTCTACTTCAATTTTATACTCTTTACCCGACTGCAAGGAAAATTGAGGTGTGGATATTTTATGTGAATATTAGTTGATATACGATTATAATACAATTTTTATATAATAATAGGAGGTAATTAGACACAAATGAAATACGTAAAAAAGTTTTATGGAACTTTTTTTATTGAAATAAAAATCGTCAATCACTAGTTTCAGAAATGTCTGATTCAGATTCTGAAGTATCACTGACATTTATAATAAAATTGAAATCAAGATCACAGTGTCTCATGTATTCGTCTTCTATTTTTTCCACGTGCTGACAAGTATTGAACCAGACATCTTTATTTACTCGATCAAATGCTTCATTTAAAATGGGCATAATCGAAGTGTAGTTTTGATTGATATTGCGGCTAGCAACGTCGTTTTTTACAATACCCCAAATGTTTTCGATTGGATTTAACTCTGGGTGATAAGGAGGCAGCCGAAGCACTGTGAATCCATATTCCTTTAATAATTCGTCAACTCTGTACTTGCGGAAGTTTTCTTTGTTTTTTAATATAAGGTCATAAAGTTCAGGCTTTTTGTAGGTTGGTACAAAATGGATATTTTTTGCATTCAGCCAAGTCTGCATGTCTAATTTGTTGGAGTTGGATGTGGGTATTTTTTCCGAACTAGTATTGTGATAGGCTGCATTATCCTAGACTACCACGGCATCATTTGGGAGATTTGGTATTAGTTTCTCCTTAAGCCACTTTAAGTAATTATCCGAGTTCATATTATCGTGGTAGTCTCCGGATTTGATCTCTGCTCTGTACGTTAACAACGCATTTGGTACGAAACCCTCAGCACTTCCGGCATGTACTATAATTATGCGCACACCCTTTGTTAAATTTTGTTTCATTGCTGTTTTAGAGCCTTTGTCGGCCCAAGATTTTTTTTGCACGTGGTTGGTATGAATATATGATTCATCTGTGTACACTATAGGTCTACCTGCATTACGAAAAGATTTTACCTGTTTTAAATATTTCAATCTTAACATTTGAATATCATGTTTTTCGGTTAGGACCTTCCTATTATTCTCAGTTTTTCTTCATTTATAACCAAGCTTAAGTAACAATGTTCTTAGGGTGGTTCTACATCCATTAAATTGTATACGGTCTTTCAAAATAGTATTAAGTCGTAATAATGTTGGAAATTGATGATGTTCTTTATGGCAGTTTTGGATAGTTCTTCGGACTACACCAATATCAAATTTGTCTAAATTAATTTTTCGTGGTCTTACCCTTCTCTTCTTCATAGGTGATGTAAAAATAGAAGCACTTCTGCCTGCTAAATTCGAATGCGACGTACTCGCTTCATTTTTAGAATCAATATCCATTTCCGTAGTCGGCTCTGTTGTACGCTCTTCACTTTGGACTACAGAAACTATCGCATCCGTCTCCATAGTTATATTAGACTCCATAGTAGATACTGTAGTTTGCTTTATTGTCTCAGTATAAGCCTTTCTTTCGCGTAGAATTCTAGTCACTGTGCTTTCAGATATTCCAACAGCCTGTGCGGTTCTCCATCGAGCATCAGTGAGTTTTTCTGCAAAATTTTGACTTGCTTCTTTTTTCATGAAATCGTAAACTTTAGAAATAATTTCTCTTGCCTACAATTAAAAAAAAAAAATAAAAAGAAATAACATTAGTCTTACTTTTAAATATAAAATGAAGTCTAGTTAGTAAAATTTAATTTTGAATTAAACTACTTTTCTTTTATTATTTTATGTGTTTCGTAACAATAATTTACATACCTGGCTTTTAAGTACAACACGCTGAGATTTTTTCGACATTTTAAAAAAATATAAAGTAGAGCAACTTTCGTGTCGAGTCTGGATTTTTGAAATACAGGTTGTACTACTTGTGTGCATCGAACCACTGACGGTCCGTGACTGACGCTCGGAGAAAACTCCCCGCGCCCCGCGATCCCCTCAACCTAAAATTGGTGGGGCGCGTCTTCGTGGATTGAACTATCTATACCCGTCTTATATCGGGAACCATTTGGCCAATCAAGATCGTTTCTGCGCGTGACGCAGCACTGCCGTAATAGCTTTTAGTCGACGCAGTGACAGAGCGACGACGCTATTGTTTTTGTTTTTTATTTAGAAAAAATAGTATTCGGCGATTTTCTTACCGTTTTTTCACTTTGTTTGCACCGTGATTGTTCTATAAATGACAGCATTTAGAAACCAATAATAAACCACATCCTTTTAATGATTTAAAAAAAGAAGCTGGTAAAGACTGGGTACAAAGCTTTTTAAAAAGGAATCCAGAATTGTCTATAAGACAACCTGAAAGCACTTCAGCTGCGCGTGCTGCCGGATTTAATAAACAGGCGGTTGATAAGTTTTCAATTTTTTAGGAAATGTTTACGATGAACACCAATTGACAGCTGATAGAATCTTCAATTGTGACGAAACAGGAATTTCCGTTGTGCCCAAGACAAAGTCAAAAATAATAGCTAAAAAAGGTAGAAAGCAAGTTGGGGCCATAACTTCCGCAGAAAGAGGTACGACCATCACAGTCGAAATATGTTTCAGTGCCAGTGGCCAATATATGCCACCCATGATGGTATTTCCTAGAAAGAGGATGGATCCGCAGCTAATGCTAAATGCTGCACCTGGAGCTTGGGGAGTTTGCAGTGATTCTGGCTGGATGACAACAGAGTTATTTCTAGAATGGTTTAAAAAGTTTATCGAGTTTAGTGGAGCCACAGTCGAACGACCTGTTCTGTTACTGTTGGATGGGCATAGTACCCACACACAAAAAATTGATCTCATAAATGAAGCTCGATCCCACGGAGTTATCATTTTATGTTTCCCCCCACATACAACTCACCGCCTTCAGGTCGCTGATGTTGCTTATATGAGACCATTGAGCACATATTACGATCAACAAATAACAGCTTGGCTTCGCAGCAATCCAGGAATGGTCGTCACTGTTCGGCAAGTTGCTGAAATATTTGGGAAAGCTTTCATACAGGCGTCTTCCATGTCAACGGCTGTAAATGGGTTTAAAAAATGCGGAATTTGGCCATATGATTCATCAGTTTTCTCAGAAAGTGACTTTGCTGCTTCGTTGATGACGAATATTCCGCAGATCGAGAGAGAGCCGACTACTGAAGTAACAACTGCAACTACGACGACTGTAACTCCAACATCTAATACCGGATTAGCAGCTGCAGCAGCACCGTTGTTTAATTCCCAGATTTTAGCTCCAACTGTCACAGGAGCACAGCCAAATATTGAAACAGAACCAAACTGTCATGAAGACATTCCTCTTGCGACCTCCACTACAACAACATCATCCGTTAAGCCTGGTTGCTCGAATTGGTTTGATGATACTGAAATAAACAAGACACCAAGTACTCCACAAAAATCAACATTTTCCGTAGCCAGTCCCCAGCAAATAATGCCCTTTCCAGCAACCCGCAAAATTTCTCGCGTTGTTAGAAAACGAGGAAAAACTGCAATTATAACTTAATCGCCATATAAAAATGAATTGGAAGAGTCTATTAAAAAAAAGAAGTTGGCAGAAGAAGAAAAGCAAAAGAAAAAAGCAATGAGAGATCTTACGAAAACCGGAAAAAAAACTGCGGCTAATAAAAAAAAAAGTGGCCAAAAAGAAAAAAGGATCTAAATATGTCCCATCAATAGATAGCAGTGATAGTGAAGTTGAAAATACACCATGTTTGTTTTGTAATGGTTGTTATTTGGAGTCCAATGAAGGCTGGGCTGCCTGTTCTTCATGCGGCAAATGGGCTCACTGTAGCTGTGCTGGTATAGACGATGAAGATGAAGATGCAACGTTTAGTTGCAAATTTTGTCAACAAAAATAAATTGGATTTTTTTAAACCCCATCTTGCCCCTCAGAGTACCCCATCTTACCCGACGGAGGGGCATGATGGGGAGATTTGACCTTTTCTACTTTTTTTCAATTTTCTATTTAATTATTTAACATGTGTTCGTAATTAGAATTAGTTATGGAAGACTGATTACCAAAGATAATTACTGAAATAAAAAGATAATATAGACACGAAAATGTTAGTTTTATTGAGATTCAAACGTTAAGTACCCCGCCTTACCCCCCTCTCCCCTAATTAGTGTGCTCGGTTGCGGACAGATGGCGGTGCAAGTATCGGACGGAACCGACTGGGTGGAGACGACCATAAACAATGTATTGTACGTTCCGGAATTATAGATGAATCTGTTCTCTGTCAATCGCGCCACAGACAAAGGCTATGTCATGATGACAGATGATAGCTCATGCAAATTCTACAAGTCTGGAAAGATTTGTGCAGTAGCGGAATGAGTTGGAAGTTCATATTATTTAGATTTGCGTTTTAAACGACAGTGCGAGATTGCAAACAATGCTAATTTGGTGCAGAACGATTTAAATGAATGACACAAAAGACTGGCGCATCAGAACTTTGCCTATGTGAAAGATATTTTGCAGAAAAACAATATCACTGTAAAACAAATTTCTAAGCCGGAGTGTGAAAGTTGTTTGGCTGGAAAAATTCATCGTTTGCCATTCGAAAATAGTAAATATGTAAGTGCAAAGACATGTGAGTAATCCATGCTGACACGTGTGGTCCAATGGAGGAAGATTCAGTTGGTCGGTCAAAATACTTCGTCATACTAAAGGATGATTACTCAAACTTTAGAAGTGTGTACTTTGTAAAAACAAAAAACAGTATTAAACAGTGTATTGAGAACTTCTTAAATAAGGCTGAAAATATGACTGGTAATAGAGTGAAGCTGTTTCGAAGTGACAATGGTCTAGAATTTGTAAATAAAGAAGTGAAGGAAATGTTTTTAAAACGTGGAATAACACACCAAACTACAGTACCCTATACCCCGGAACAGAATGGGAAGGCTAAGAGGGAAAAGTTGAACCAAAGTGAGAGTGAGCCAGTTACATACAGTGAGGCCATGCAAAGTTGTGATGCTGGCAAGTGGCGTGAAGCTATTGCACAGGAACTACAAAATCTAAAAGACAATAATACATGGGAATTTTGTGTTGCACCGGTGAACGTGAAAGCAGTAAGCAGCAAGTGGGTTTTTAAGATTAAAAATCGGTTGCCTGTAAAGTCGGTATACGGGCGAAAGTTTTACGTGACAACGACTTTGAGTGGTAAAATAATTTTAATGTGAATATTCATTCGTATAGTAGGAGTAGTAGTATCCGGTGTGTATGCCTATCTCTCTCACTCTCTCTCTCTCATTCTGTCTCTCTCGCTCTTAGGCGGGCTAATTGTGCTCGAGTGGAAGGGACGCGTGCCTTTCACTTTTTATGTCTGTCTCTCTCGCTCTTAGGCGGGCTAACCATGCCCGAGTGGAAGGGACGCGTGCCTCTCACTCGCTCTCAATAGCGCATAACGTGAGCGGAGCGTAACGCAGTTTCTTGACGTGTCACCCGGCAAACCAATTTATAAGACGTTGTCACGTCAAAAATACAAATAATACTAAACAGTATAAAGCTAGATTATTTGCGAGAGAGTTTGAACAACAAGATGTGTTTGATTTCAATGATATTTATGCTCCAGTCGCAAGGTTATCTACCTTCAGACTATTTGTAGCAGTAGCAACTAAGTTAAATTTACCTATTTATCAGATGGACGTAACGGGGGCGTTTCTATATGGAGATATAAAAGGGGATGTATATGCTGCATTACCAGAAAGGGCTTACTTTGGAAATAATAATATTGTAAAGTTAAATAAATCCTTGTATGGGTTGAAAAGTTCACCCAACAGTTGGAATCGAAAATTTAATTCTGTTATTATAAACGAAGGGTTTTTTAAGGTCAAAATGTGACTCATGTTTATATACAAGGTACAATGGCACTAGTAAAACTTTTGTATTATTATATATTGACGACTTGTTGATATTTGGCACAGATACACACGAGATTACAAAACTAAAAATTGCATTAAATAATAAATATAAAATAAAAGACTTAGGTTTAATTTCAGAATTTTTACGAATAAATGTAACTCAAAATTTGCAAACTGGCACAACAATATTGTCGCAAAGAAATTATTTGGAAAATGTTCTTCACAGATTCCATATGGAAAATTGTAAACCAATCTTAACTCCCTTGGATTAAAATTTTAATACACAGGTACTTGACCCTGATGTTAAATGTGATAAAAACACTGAAGGAATTTGTAGAAAAATAATTGGTTGTCTTATGTATGCTGTTTCAGGCACTAGGCCTGACCTTTGTTTTGCTGTTTCTATGTTAAGCAGATACCAGACATCTGCAAATAATGCATTGTTAGCTGCGCTTAAGAGATTACTACGTTATGTAAAATATTAAAGTATATTTTAACTATAACTTGATTTATAAATGTAATGATACAATGATACAAGGTTTCTGTGATGCTGATTGGGCTGGTGACCCAAAAGGTAGAAAGTCTACATCAGGTTATTTGTTTATTTTTTCAAACTGTTTAATAGTATGGTGTTCAAAGAAACAGTCATCAGTAAGTCTGTCTTCTACAGAAGCTGAATATGTTTCAATGAGTATGGCTGCAAGTGAAGCATGTTGGCTTATTAATATGTTACATGATTTTGATTTTAAAAATGTGTGTACAGTAGACTTATGGTGTGATAATCAGTCAGCAATATCAAATACTAACACAGAATCTGTAAAACGATTAAAACATGTGGATATCAGATATCACTTTGTTAAGGACTTAATTAAAAATAATAAGATCCGCATTAAGTATATTAGCACTTGTAATCAGCTGGTACACATGTTAACAAAGCCATTGAGTAAAGAATTGCTTATTAAATCTTTAAAAGAGTGTGGTGTAGGAGATACACAATAAAACTATAAGAGCTTGTATTATTAATATGTATATATTTGGTATGTATAACATTGAGAGGGAGTGTTGATAATGGCAATGCTTATACTAAATTTAATGTTGGCCTTACTAAGCTGCGCATAAGTTGGTAGCATTGTTTAACTCGTCGACATCCGCCCAGCTTCTTCCTATTTTTTTTTTTTTGTCGTCGTTGTTGAAGCTAGCTACAGATAACATTGTATTACACTGTCTTTATAGTAATTTAATAAATACAGTTTGTTCACCAAATAGAAGGTTTTACTTGCACTAATTTAAAAAATGTGTTTGCTGACCATGTTCTGGTTTTTATGATTAAAGGCGTAAATAACAATTTCAAGCAGCCAATTGCTTATTATTTCACGAATAGTTTGACAAAAATAGAATTAAAAACGATTTTGACAACAGTCCTTACTCATTGTTTTAAACATAAACTTATAGCTCTGAACACTGTGTGTGACCAAAGCCCTGTAAATGTTGGCGCAATAACTGAAATGGTGAACGAATCTAAAAAAATGTATTTGCGTTTAGACAAAAAATGGGGTCGTGTCATACTATTTTATGGTCACAGCGTAGTCCCACTTTACGACGTTCCTCACATCATGAAAGGCATAAGAAATAATTTAATGACAAAAGATGTCATATACACGCGAAACAATGAGGTCAAAACAGTAAAATGGGACTACTTCCTGTAAGGTATTTGCACCTGGTTTCATTATTGTATATGTGGGTATGCTCTAAAAATGAATAAATCAGTCAGCTATCCATCCCGGTGTTTAATTGACGTTCCATTTGGCGACGAGGTATTTTATTAATCGAATCCGCGTGAAACGTGTCAAGTCGAAGTGTTATTATTTTATTAACAATGCCGATTAGACGATTAGAACCATTCGACATCAATTACAAGCAGTGGCCGTCGTATATTCGTCGCGTTAAACAGTACATTCTCCTAAATGAGATAAAAGTCGAGTTGCGTGTACCGTTGTTAATTACGGTGGTGGGTGAAATTACTTATTCGTTAATGTGCGACTTATGTGCCCCGGCAGATCCGGAGACAAAAACATTTGACGAATTGGTACGTTTGGTGACTGATCATCTAGAACCACAAAGATCGGAGATCGCCGAGCGTCACATGTTTCGCTTACGTAGACAGCGTGTGGGTGAATCCATGACGGAGTACCTCCAAGATTTGAAACATCTTGCGACCACATGTAACTTTGGTACGATGCTGGAAGAAAATTTACGTGACCAATTTGTATCGGGTTTATCCAATAGCGCGATGCGATCGCGAATTTTTGCGGAGCGAAATATTAAATACAAAGAGGCGGTGGAGCTGGCTCTGGCGCTAGAGGCCGCAGAGAGGCACGCGGAGGTGAGCGCGGCGACCGCCGCAGCCACCATCTCAGGTGCAGGCGGCGACGCAGGCGAAGGCTTGCACAGGACAGGCGCAGGGCGGACACAAACTAGTGGGGGAGGCACGCGCCGGCCAAGGCGGAACCCGGCCCTGAGGGCCGACGGAGCGACGTCAGGAGGACGCAGGCCCGGAGGCGCCGGGGCCTTCCACGTCTACTCAACAGTGCTGGCGGTGCGGTAAGGCGCATCGATCAGAAAGGTGTCGTTATATTAATTACAATTGTGATGAGTGTAACCAACGTGGACATTTGAAAGTAATGTGAAAAAAAGTGGGACGTAGTGGTCGGTCTGGCAGACAAAACTACGTCAGTGAGGTATCGGAGGACGAGGATTTGTTGAGTATCGAACTGGCATCTAAAGGTAACAAACCTTATTTTATTGACGTAAACATAGACGATTATCTAATTAAATGTGAAGTCGATACGGGGAGTCGTATCTCAGCGATTAGTGAAGACTTTTATAAGAAGATGTTTTCAAATAAAAAAATAAAATTAGATAATCTTATGTTACGTTGTTATTCCGGTACGCGTATTGATTCATTGGGTTATATACATGTGAATGTTCGACTTGGTGATGTTACAGCAAACAATTTGTGTTGTTATGTAATTAAAAATGGGGGACGCCCTCTATTGGGAAGGGATTGGTTGAAGTCCCTTAATGTGAAACAAATCAATTTAAATGATATTATAACAGATCCGTGTATAAGTAAATTAGCTATAGAATTTCCTGAAGTTTTTACTGACAAATTAGGAAAGTGTAAAAAGTTGCTCCAATTGCATCTGACAGACAACGAGCCGGTATATGTGCGAGCGCGGCCCGTGCCGCTGGCGCTCCGCGCGCGCGTGGAGTGCGAGCTCGAGCGGCTCGAGGCCGAGGGGACGATTGCCCGAATCGAGCACTTTGACTACGGTACACCGATTGTGCCGGTGATCAAGACGAACGGCGATATACGGATTTGCGGCGATTACAAAGTGACTATTAATCGTAAACTAAAACGTGAATATTACCCACTACCACACATTGAAGAGTTGTTTGCTACTTTAAGCGGGGGAAGTGAATTTTCTAAAATCGATTTAACGCATGCATATCAACAAACTATGTTGACCGAGGATTCGCAACCGTGTACAGCTATCACGACACACATTGGTACATTCGTCTATCGCCGTACGCCATTTGGGTTATCTTGCATTCCGGAAAAATTCCAAAAACTAATGGAGGAGACGTTGCGCGGGGTGCCAGCCACGGTCGTGTTTCTGGATGATATCTGTGTGACTGGGGCTTCGAGAGCAGAACACTTGATTAATTTGAGGCAAGTACTCGTCAGATTAAGGGATATGGGTTTGACAGTCAAACTTAACAAATGTTGCTTTTTACAATCTAGCGTTAAATATCTCGGGTTCATAATAATTGATCGAAGTGGTCTGCGCCCGGATCCCAAGAAAGTGGAAGCTATTGTTGATGCTCCGACACCCACAGATACCACACAATTAAAGAGTTTTCTGGGTTTACTGAATTATTATGGCAAATTTATACCAAATTTAAGTATATTGTTACACCCGTTACATAATCTCTTAAGAAAGAATGTCAGTTGGAATTGGAGTAAGGAGTGCGATGAGACCTTTAAAGAGGCTAAACGAGTCCTGTCAGGCGAGAGAGTGCTCGCGCATTATGAGGAGGGGCGCCCCTTGGTGCTATCGGTGGACAGCAGCGCGTACGGGTTGGGCGCAGTGTTGGCGCATCGTTTACCTGACGGTAGTGAGCGACCGGTTAGCTGTGTGTCGCGCACACTCAATGATGCGGAACGCAATTATAGTCAAATTGATAAAGAGGCATTAGCCATATTTTATGGAGTCACTAGACACCACCAGTATCTCTATGGTAGACAGTTTGAACTACGAACGGGTCATCAGCCTTTAAGCTATATTTTCGGAGCGAAAGTGGGTATACCGCAAACGGCGGCCGGTCGCTTACAACGCTGGGCTGCACGATTAGCCGCATATGAGTTCACTATTAAATATATAACTTCTAAACAAAATGGCCCCGCGGACGCGCTGTCGCGTTTACCGTTAGCACGGGAGCGCCGTCCCACTGAAACTATGAGTTATGTTAAGCTTGTTCATCAATGTATGCCTGTTAATTTTCATGACGTCGGTAAGAAAACCAATAAAGATGTAATCTTATCTCGTATATTGGGGTATGTAAAGTTTGGATGGCCATCCGTACCTAGTTGCGGTGAAGACCGTAAAAAGGCTATTAAAAGAGCTGTTCATAGTGGTGAGAATGTATTAAATGCATTAAATATATTTTTATTCAATTATCGTAATTGTGAGCATGCAACTACGGGCGTGCCACCGGCAGTATTGCTAACCGGGCGTCGGATGCGGTCAAGACTAGATGCATTACGGCCCGACGTCGCGCAAGTGGCACGAGCAGCGCAGCAACGCCAGGTGGCACATGCAGGAGGCACGCCCCGGCCCCCAATCCAGGAAGGAGAACCAGTGCTCGCACGCGATTACACTTCTAATTCACAGAAATGGTCTGCGGGAACAGTATCCAAATGTACGGGACCAGTTTCATATCGAGTAGATACGGGAAACGGGGTCGCGATTTTCACTATCGCGAACGAGCATCGGTTCTAAAAAGGGGGAAAATGATGGTAATGACAAAGATGATGATGATTTCGAGGATGCGTCGGAAGCATCCGGTGAGCTGGAGGCGGAGACGGGTAGCGCAGACTTAGTGAGTCCGGCCGCCCCGGCGACTCGCTCCCGGCGCCGCCGCCGCCGCCGGGGGCTTCGGCCAGAACAATACGAGCGCACACGCGCGCCATAAACAAAGATAAGGCCATAACTGAGTAGTATAATATTTACCTGTGACGTATTGGGTACTTAGTTATTAGTATCGATTTTGATTGTTAAAACTCTTGTCAAGGTTCATCTATTACCTGTTCCTGTGTTTACCCGTAGTTTTTAAGAGGGAAAAGTGTAAGGTATTTGCACCTGGTTTCATTATTGTATATGTGGGTATGCTCTAAAAATGAATAAATCAGTCAGCTATCCATCCCGGTGTTTAATTGACGTTCCACTTCCAAATGCTGTACGACGCCGATAAGGCAAAAGGAGAGTTGCGGAGTCTCAATAAGCTTACCGAGGAACACATAAATAAAGAAAAACTTAATAAGATGCGTGTTAAATTAGCAACACAACTCACACAATAATCACAGTGTTGCTGTTACGACTGACCATTTGGTGGCAAGAGGAGACCTTCCGATGGAATGCCGACAAATTGTTGACTTCTCACTCTTGTTAGATAATTTGTTTGACACGCTGAATGTCAGCAATTTGTCGGTACCAAATGGTAAATTTTTTAAAGGGCCTATAAAACGCAACTCTCCTCACCACAGTCTTTGGAAGGAAGCAAAATCGTTTTTATAAACCGTAAGAAAAAAGGTCAAAGTTGCAGACAGAATCCGTTTGGTTGAGATAGTAGTACCGTCTGTAACGAATTTAATAAAAACCATAGAAGGCATGGAAACTCTATGGGAAGTTTTGTCTCGCAAGTATGCATTTGATTTTATATTAAGGAGGAATTTCAATCAGGACCCCTTAGAAATTTTTTTTGGAAACATTAGGAGTTACGGAGCAAGAAACATAGCACCTAACACAGTGGGGTTTGAGGGGGCATTTGTAGCTTTAATGTTAAATAATTATAGCTCTCCCCATCCAAGGGGAGCTAATTGCGAAGACATAAATGAATGCCTCCAAAACTTGGACTTCTTTATAAAAGAAAAAGTTGAAACTCCTAATGTTTCTAATAAAACCACTGAAATTATTCATTTTGATAATGAAATTTGTTTTCCTCAGACACGGGAAAACGATGCTGATCAAAGCAATTATGTGTGTGGATAGGTCCTGAAAAAATGTTACACAAATATTGTAAAAGGTTGTTCAGATTGTAAATTCTCACTTGCCAACGATACTTCCAATTGTAATAATGATTTTATTAAAGCAAAAGAATACCAAAATAAGAAATGGCTATGTTATCCAAGCAAAGACATAGACAATCATTTTAAGGATATACAAAACATAGTAATTTCTTTGTTAAAGAAAGACGTGCCCAAAAATGGTTTAAAATCTACAATACTTTCGTTTACAGACATGTTGTTAGAACATCCATTTAAATGTGCGAGGCATAAAAATGAAATAAATTATTTTTTGAAAAATACAACAATAAATGTACTAATATATAGTTGTTGTCGAAACGTTAACCGGATTTTGTCTGGAAAATGCAAATACGATGCTCACGATGACACAACTAAAGTAACAGCACATAAATATTATATAAAACATAAAAATTATAAAAATAGAAAATAAAAAAATAATTTCAAGCAATGGTTTTTCATTTCATTTGTCCCTAGCGTATAAAAATTTGTTTCTAGAAGACCCGAGGCTCAGTAACAAGTTATTTTGTTTAATTTTCTTGTTGTAATGTTTTTCAAAGCATAACAACAAGAAAATTAAACATAATAACATGTTATTGGGAATGGAACTGTGCTTATAAATACATATATAGCTAAGTATACATATGTATAGCATACCTATAACTCTGGTTAAGAACTCTAGAGGGCGCTTTAAATGGATGGCGCCATTTCGGGCGCGCAAACAAGTACAAACAGGTTTGCGCCCGTCGAGAGGCCGGCTCGCTTTAGTCGGCCATACACGCTACGGTCTACCGGAAAGGTCCACCTGTGTAGGTATGCCTGCGCAGGTAGACCGGAATGTGTGTGGAAATAGACCTGTACAGTTTTTTGAACCTGCGCAGGCAACCGGCGCAAGATCGAAAATCGATTCTTTCGAGTGACACCATACGATGTACCTGTGCGTGTGTGCGTGTACTCCGGTCTCGTGCGCAGGTCGCGTCAGTTGTTTTCTATTCTAGTATTTCTTTCAAACGGGCGTCTCATCGCTCGCATCGTATTGCCAGAAAATGGTGCCACCAGGTTCAACTAAAAAAAACCCTTGAAGATTTTATCGAAATTTATAGAAGTAATCCATGTCTATGGCAAATTAAAAACAAAGATTACCATAATCGAGACAAAAAGAAGCTGCTTATAAATTACTCATAAAAAGATCAATAACCTAAGAAGCAACATTAGAAAGGAAAAGAAGAAATATGAGCAATCTTTAAAGTCTGGGGCAGCTGCTGATGATGTATATCGTATTAAACTGTGGTACTACGATTTGTTCAATTTCATTCATGATCAATGCACTCCAAGGGAATCTTCATCCAACTTAGATAGTGATGACGAAAATAGTTGTGAGGTAAGTAAAATATTTTATAGTTTGTAGTATTTTTTTTTATTAAGTAATATAATAATAACATAATTATTTATAACTATAACTATTTAGAACTATGTACCTACTCTGCCCGTTCAGCTTTATTATTTAATTTACATGATCATTTTGGAATGGTACCCTTCCCTCCTGATTGAAATAATTCATAAAATTATTTCGGACTATGTTCGCGTTGTTCAAAGTATTTCCTGGGTTTCTTCTTTCCAAGTTTTCCATGGTGCTATTTTGTGTATTGTATCCTTCAGATATTATAGTCCCGTTTTCAGAGTTTTCTCGATAAAAACATTTTTGAGGTGCATAAGACTTTTTTGAGTGTTCAATTAAAAAGTTATGTAATACACAATATGCTTTCACTACTTTATCGATATTTTCGGGTTCTAAATTTATATGAGTATAAAATACCCGAAATCGTGATGCCATTATCCCGAAAGCGTTTTCAATAGTCCGTCTCGCGCGAGATAGTCTGTAATTCAGGATTCTTCTTTCTTGCGATGTTAAATCTGCCCGTCGAAACGATTTTATCATATCGGGGCGTAATGGGAACGCATCATCTGCCATAAATACATATGGTAAATTTCGGTTACTTCCTGTTAACAATTTACTGCTTGGAATATGTAAATCACTATTTTCTAATTTTTCAAAAAAAAATAGTGTTTTGTAGAACCCCTCCATCGGATATTCTGCCATTCATGCCAACGTCTATATAAATAAATTATATCTATCTATAATCTTCATAAATAACATAATAAACGCCTAACTAACTTTGTTCAATTAGGATGTATTTGTACTAAGTTAGCTAGGCATTTATATTTTAAGAACCGATTTGCGAGACATACTTATATCTTAGAATACTTTTGTTTTAGGTAAACCCCACAAGGATGTTGAAAAGTTTTTACCAAAGGAAGCAAAAATGTTGCACGAAAATAATCAGCAGCCAGTTGAAGAGCAATGCAATGTCCAGAATGTAGAGCTAGAAAATACACCATAATTTTATATGTCCTATTGTAAGATTATTAGCTTCATAAGATGTTTCAATGTGGCAAAATAAATGAAGGTTTGATTTTGTATAATATTTCATATTTGACATCTATGGTTCAAAAAGCCATTTAAGTTTTCTAAAAACTAGCAATATTTGAAATCTTTGCTTTTATTTCTAATTAATAAGTCTCGTCAAACTCAGAAATGTTAATTACTTTCTTGGGAATAAAAAAACTTCAATAATTTTTACTGCCTTTTTTATTACCTATTTCTTAAATGTATGAATAACACACTAACCAACTGAAACTTTATATCAGTACATAAACTAATATAAGTATGACTTCAGTTTGCGAAATTTCCTTCTCATATATTTGGATATGAAGATTTACAAAACATATTTCCTTAAGTTTCAAATCATTTAATTGCTTTAATACAATTTGGGGAATATTAATATCAATAGCCCCCACTTTTTATAATGGTCTCTGGAGTCGTCATTGTGGGTGTCTTTATTAACGTTAACTTCATTTTTGGACTATGAATAATTATTTTCAAGTTTGGAAAGTGAACAAGAGTCCTGAACTTCGGCAAATGAACTGCAAGATGTACCTACTCGTAGAATTTTGGTTAAATTTAAAGTTTGAGTTCTATTACTTTGTATTAAAGGACGTGCTCGAAGCGAATGATACTTGTTTTTAATTCCCCATTTCTTTTAATAATTTTCCACTTTTATCAATCCATTTGTTGTAACAAACAGTAAATACCTAAATATAATTTCAAAATGATGGAAGTTGTATATAAGGTGATTATAAACCTCTATTATGAGTAAAAATTAAATAGCGGTCGTATTAGCATGTTTGTAATACTTTAGGTTGTACACAGGTTGCTCTCGTAATACTTATTCGACTTATATATAATGGTTACAAATACTACGTGTAAACAATTATTATCCGTATAGCAGTTGTTTAAAAGGTAATTATATGACTAAATTGACAGTATTACGTCGTTTATTAAAACGTTTACACTACGAAAAGTTATATAAGTTACTTTTATAGAAGTCGTCGTAGACACTACTATATGACCGTTGTATAAAAAGGTCGCAATAACGTCTATACGACATTATTATACAACGAAAAATGTATATGACTATCGGACACATAATGCACCAGTAAACGACTAAGAGTTAACAAAAATACTGTAAAACAACTTTAATAAGACTCAAGGTCATATAAATGTTTGATTATATGACATAAATGTTAGTTGGGAGGGACTTACATTTTTCTTGCGCCATATTTTCCGATGAAAAATGCTTTAAATCAAACCAACAAGGTCGTCGGAATTTATGACGTATAGATAATACAAGATACGAGCCTCGAAATGTGATTTCAAATGTAGAGTCTGGGAGAATTCAGGTAAATATGTGGGGTTGGATGAGTGTTGCTGGACCAGGCGAGCTTACTTTTATACCGGGGAGGGCGAATGGCCAAACATATAAAGTGTTAGAAAACATAATGCTTCCCCTGTGCACATGGTGTATCCACAATAGGATGTGCCAGAATTTTATTTTTTTCAAGATAATTGCCCGATAATCGTGCGCGGGTAGTTCAAGAGTGGTTGCGAGAGCAACCACAAATAAAAACAGTGCCATGGCCGTCCCGGTCTCCAGACTAAGGGCGGGTTGTTTCAAACGGTTGATTATCGTAACATACGTACGTCAAAAATTACGTTAACGGATGATGTTTAACGTTCGCTAAAAAAGAAGTGTTGTTTCAAAACGTAAAATACTAGCTGTCATGGTTAACAGGGTTGTTAGTAGAAAGTCAAACGTTTTCCCAATAAAAATCGATGGGAGATTTTTTCTAGTATGGCAACATTCACGTTCACGTCAAATTTTATCTGGGCGAATGTTATTGTGCTGTATCTAACCTTCATTAGAATAGAATAAAATACTCTTTATTATGTACACCATATAGATTACAGAAACATAAATAATAATATTTTACAAAGGGTGACACAATGGGCGGTCTTGTCGCTAAGAGCGATCGTTTGCAGACAACCTTTGGAAGGAATTCTCAGGGGGAGGATAAAGAAATAATGTAGGTAGTCTAAAGTGTACTATTTACATAGATTATACAATAAATATATACGTTAAGTGTATCATACTAGTTTAAATAAATTTATACATCTAATTAATAAATATAACAATATGTTTAAAGGGAGAGGAAGTGCTTTTTATCAGTTTTAAAAGTAAACAGTGTTTGAGCACGCCTTACAGACACGGGCAAGTCATTCCATAGCCGAACTGCTTGTACAGTAAAGGATTTATCATAGAAACTAGTGGGATGTCTAATATCAGGTTTTCTGATAACCTCAGAAACAGGGCCCGATCTAGAGGGGGGGCAGGCGGGCATTTGCCCAGAGCGGCAAAATTGTAGGGCGGCAAAATTGACTTATTCTTATCTAGACAATTACCCTTCTATCAAAGTAAACAGAATTGTTCTCTTGCAATAAACGTATCTCAAATTATTTAGTCTCTTTATACCGTTCGTTCACCGACCTTTCCACATAATCAGCTCCTCTACTCTACGATAAAACAATCGTAGAGTCAACACAGTCTGTTTACGTTTGATGGGAATTTCCCTCAGATTTTCGGGGGAATACCCTTTATCTACATTCGTACAACGTGACATTTTAGGGGAATCCCTATATATTAACTATAAGTAAAAGATTTAACTATTTGTCCATTACTGATTTTGAAGCCACCTAGTAAAAACGTTCTGCCAAAGAGGCAAATTTTCGTCATATTCATGAGTAATGTAGTGGTTAATAAGTGATACAGAATTAAAATGTTTTATCCATTTATGTGAAATATATGCTAAGTCTACAAGTCGGTTCTATTCTTAAAAGTGACGTGATTTTTGTGGTACAGATTAATCATATAAATATTGAAGTGAAGAAGAATTTACTACGTAAGTACTTATCTATTATATTAAGTAAATTGTAGGAAAAAATACGTAATATTGAACACACCTTGCTAAAAAGTGTACTTACTTTTTGTTCCTTGGTAAATAGATAACTATTAGTTTTAGTACCGATTTCACCATCTCCGGTTAGCCTATTCGTCAATTAAATTTTCAGTTTTTTGACAGTTCTTGTATGAGTTTGACAGTTCTTATAGGCTATTCGGGTCTTTAATAAGAGCTCTTAATTTAACATTGACTGCAAGATATGTTAAAAATGTTCTAAATGATATGTAAATAATATGAAAATTAACATTGCTCCTCTTCCGGCTTGTTAAATTCCACTCGCCCACCATAATTAGTATCCTTCATTATAAATAGTATCCACCATAGTCAGTGTCCTTTATATCTAGATACCAAAATTTATCCAAATTGATTCATTGGTTTAATCAAAAAAAACGTAGCAGTCAGAGTCAGACAAACAGAATAACTCTCGAATTTTAAACATTAGCAATATTATTAGGTACGTCTATTTAAATTTATTACATATTTTTATTTTATTTACCATACAGAATGGCTGACGGTAGATCACGCTTGTCGGGACACCAATATAAAAAACGAAGGCTGCAAAAAGATGCAGAACGACAAAAGCAAGCGGGGGCATTAGAGTCCTTTTTGAAGAAAGGTGAGCTTAACAAACCATCGACACCCATACCAGAAACCAATGCTATAGCTGAGATTCCGCTTAAACCTCGAGAAGAACATACATCCGATTCCAATACAATTTGTGAACCTGGCGCTTCTACTTCTGGGTCAAGCGCTATGGCAGGTGAAGCTGTTATTGTTGGTGAAGGTGCTATTGCAACTCCAAGTGTTTCTACACAATTAAAATCTATTTTAGATTTCGACCCAGCTACGTGGCCCAATAGATTAACAGATGCAGAAAGAATATATTTGGTAAATAGAGGTCCTCCAGACCCACTGCAAGAATTTGAATTTCCGCAAGATATCAATGGGCGGAGGTTTACTTCGAGATACTACAAGAGAAAGCTTAATAACGGTGAAGAAATTTTGAGAGATTGGCTTGTATATTCTGTGGCAAAAAATTCATTGTATTGCTTTTGCTGTAAAATCTTCAATACAACTACAACTTCCGGTCTATCTGAAGATGGCTACAAAAATTGGAAGCATGTAGGTGATATGCTTAAATCTCATGAAACATCACGAAACCATGTAGAAGCTGTAAAATCTTGGGTAGAACTTTTACTTAGGCTCAAATCGTGTCGTACGATAGATGCCGATTCACAGAGAATAATTAAATCAGAAATAGAACACTGGAATGGAGTATTGCTACGAATTGTCTCAATCATCAAAATGTTGGCTAAAAATGGCTTGGCTTTTCAAGGTACTTCTGATAATCTGTATCAACATAACAATGGTAATTTTTTAAAACTAATAGAGTTGTTAGCCGAATTTGATCCCGTTATGCAGGAACATGTACGTAGAGTTTTGAAAAAAGACGAGAAACAAGCAACCTACTTAAGTAAAACAATTCAAAACGAGTTCAAAACAATTTCAGACGGCATATCAATACACGGAAATATTATTCTATTATTTTAGATTGTACTCCAGATGCAAACAAAACAGAGCAAATGACCATGATAATTAGGTATATTTCTATTATTCGATCCCAAAACCATTCAAGAACGTCAGAGATTGTGATAAATGAAAGCTTTTTAGGATTTATACCAATAGAGAAATCTACAGGTCTGGCACTAACAGAAATTATCCTGGAACAATTATCAGCACTTGGATTGTCTTTAGAAAACATAAGAGGGCAAGGGTACGATAATGGATCTAATATGAAAGGTATTCAAAGTGGTGTTCAAGCCAGGATTAGAAACATTAATCCACGGGCATTTTACGTTCCTTGCAGTAGTCATTCTTTAAACTTAGTGGTAAACGACATGGCAAAGTCCTCACTGGAAGCTACAATTTTTTTTAATACTGTGCAAAAAATATATGTTTTTTTTTCCTCTTCAACATTAAGGTGGTCGATTCTTTTGAATAATGTAAAAGGTCTTACTCTAAAACCACTTAGTGTCACGAGATGGGAAAGTCGAATCGAAGCAATAAAACCACTAAGACATCAAGTAGGACAAGTTTATGATGCATTGTTTAGTGTTTACCAAGACACAGATATGGATTCCTCCACACGAGATGAAGCTTCGAGTTTGTTGAACCAAATTAAACAGTTTAAATTCTTATGTTCCATTATAATTTGGTACGAAACTTTGAATCGCATAAACCCTGTTAGTAAATTAATGCAAAGTAAAGATTTTGACTTAGTTTCCGTCATTAAATTACTTAAAAATACAAAAGATTTCTTTGAAAACTCGCGTTCAGATGAGTATTTTACTCAAGTTCTTGAAGATGCCAAAGCCTTAGCTTCTGAAATTGATTGCGAGGTGTTAGACTTTGAAAATGTAGCTAGACCTCGTGCACGATCCAAGAAAAAACAATTTACTTATGAGTGTATTGACGAACCAATCATTGAGCCTCGTCAAAAATATAAAATTGAAGTATTTTTTCACATTATGGACACAGCTATAAACTCCTTAGAATTAAGATTTTCTCAGATTTCTGAGCATAGTAAGCATTTTGCTTTTTTGTATAACATATATGCTTTAAGAGAACTCCCAAAAGATAAATTGTTAGAACATTGTAAGAACCTCGAGGCTATATTAACTCATGAGAACTCGAGCGATATAAATGCATTAGAACTTTATGAGAAATTGTCAGTCCTTAGTATGTTTTTAAATAGTAATTTATCTCCTCAAAATGTTTTGAAATTTGTAACAGATTTAAGATTTGGTCCAAATATCAGTATTGCGCTCAGGATTCTTTTAACTTTACCGGTAACAGTTGCAAGTGGTGATAGAAGCTTTTCTAAATTAAAAAATAATAAAAAATTATTTGCGATCCACCATGACACAAAATAGATTGTCTGGATTGGCTATGACTTCAATGGAACATAAGGTTTGCGACAGTATAAATTTATCAAATATTGTTAAAGATTTTGCAGAACAAAAAGTGCGAAGAAAATTATTCTAATTAAGATAGGATAATAATATGAACCTCAACTAAAATACATTATGAACCGATTAACTCGACAAACTAAAAGCTTGGACCTAAGCTTTTTAACTTCTGAAACGATTTTAATAAACAATGTTTATTATTCCCTTAGTTAAAGGACCATTATAGGTAGGTACATAAGCAAGATTATACCCAAACAGTAAGAAATAGCACAAGAAAAAAGAGGCCCATATGAAGTAATGAGTCGCAATAGGTGTATAATGATGATAAAGTGGAAAGGTACATAACTATGTCGGTAAAACATATCAATCCATTCAGTAGTTACTGTGAAATTCGTTTAAAGACAAGGGCGTCGCCAAGGGGGGGCAGGGAGGGGCAGCTGCCCCCCCTAGAGATTCTAAAAAAGTTGCCAAATATAATGCAACCAAAGTCCTAAGTATTTGAGTTGATTTGCTTGAAGTTCAAGCCTTGAACAATCATTCCCGTTCGTCGAAACTCGAATGAATTCACCAATTCCACTCTTAATATTCCGTACTACGCTGCACTCTGGTCTGTTTTATAGTTGAAGCGGGAGAGAGGGAGTGGGGAAGCAAAGCAACTTGTAACTGCGGGGCGCCCGCGCCCCCCGCACAGCCGCCTTTGTTTTATCGTCTGTCTGTCATTTATTCGTGCGTTCGTTAGCGTTGCCACTGCCCGCTTTTACGTTTGTTTTGTGCGCTATTATCACATCTAAATAGTTGCTGTGACCACATAATCAATATGGACATCAGAAAATTTTGTGGTGAGTATCACTTGCGTTTAGTTTTCGTATTTTCCGTCCGTAAAATAACGTCAATTGATTTGATTATAAATGCTGATTTTGTATCGGTTTTTAAAATCGCAAAGATCCGTTTCTAGGCACGATATCCGATTCTTAAGGGTCGTCAGTTTAAACCAAAAGGAAAATTGCTCAATTTAATCGTTCAATCGAAAATAGGACCGTATTAACATAGCTTAAAGTAGAAAGTTGTATGAATGAATATCGGCAGTGCCGATTCGGCACAGTCGGCTCGCGTATGCTTGAGACTCCGGTGCGTGCGTGTCGTCGCGCCCACTCCAGAGTGCTCGAACGAGGATGCCCGAGACCGTCTTGAAGGGCATTTATGCTTTCAATGTGAATTGCGGACCAGAAGAAGTTGTTGCTATTTCAAATATTTTATTTTGCAGTTTTAAAAAGAAAGAAACCTGAAGGAGCAAGCAGTGACAGCGATGATTCCGTGGGTGACCTGGCGAGACCTAGCACATCCAAAGAACCGAACTTAGTTCCCGACTCTTCGATAAATGACTGCAACGAAAATGACATCGGTAAATTT
Organism: Sesamia inferens; assembly: GCA_037179545.1. NCBI lineage: Eukaryota > Metazoa > Arthropoda > Insecta > Lepidoptera > Noctuidae > Sesamia > Sesamia inferens. Next base: position 3,228,166 of record CM073935.1, on the reverse strand, counting down.
ATTGGACAAGTATCAATGTTATCGACTGAAATGAAGAAAGAATTGCTTGAAAACACTTGGTCTCCATCTGCGACGTATGACTTTGCGAAAGACGCTAAACATTTGAAGAGGAAATTCAATTATTCATGGTTGGAAACGTACTCTCCATGGTTGGCCTATTCCAGGCACCAAAAAGGAGCCTTTTGTAAATATTGTACATTGTTCCCGCCAAATCCAAATTCTTTTAGAGGCGTATTAGGGTCATTTATCGTAAGGCCGTTTTGTAAGTTCAAAGATATTCACGAGCATTGCAAAAAGCACATGGAAACCCACTTCCATAAGATGGCACTGGAAGCCGCTAAATCATTTCTTGGAAGTGTGCCTGTAGATTTACAACTCAACAAATACTACCGGGGCATTATTGAAGAAAACCGAAAAATTATAACATCTATTATTTCCTGCATTACGTTTTGCGGGTCGCACGACTTAGCTCTGAGAGGAAAACATTATGGCGAAGGTATTCTCGAGGACTTATACAAGCTACGAATTGACGCGGGAGATTTAGTTTTGAAGAAACACATTGAGCATGGGAAAAAGAATGCAAGCTATCGATCGATTGCTATTCAAAATGAAATTATCGCAATTTGTGGAGATGTTATTAAGGCAGACATTGTGAAAAAAGTAAAAGAAGCAGAAGCTTATAGTGTGTTAGCAGACGAAACAGCTGATATTTCCGGTACTGAACAATTATCGATTGGGCTGCGATATTTTGACGAGGAAGCCAATGAGGTCCAAGAAATGTTCGTCGGATTTGTTGAGCTGAAAGGTCTGGATGCGAAATCTATTGCATATTGCATCGATGAGTTTCTGACAAAAGAAGACCTTAATCCTGCTGATAAATGCGTTGGTTTTGGATTTGACGGTTGTTCGACGATGTCCGGAAAAGACGGTGGAGTACAAGCGATCCTTCGCAAAAAATATACCAAAGCACTGTTCTTTCATTGCTCGTCCCATAAACTGAATCTGGTAATAAATGATCTCAATATTCTTCCTGATATTCGAAACACCATGGGAACCACTAAAGATATTATTAATTTTTTTCGGGAATCAGTTTTGAGAAGAAAATTGATACCTAATATTGCCAAGCTCTGCGAAACAAGATGGAGTGAGAAACATAAAACTATCAGAGTATTTAAGGAGAATTTTCCTGTTATATTGGAAGCCTTAGAAAACTTATCGCGTGAAGGAAACAGTGCTACTCGAAAAAATGCCTTTCAACTCCATGCGGCTGCTTTCAAAATTTCGTTTATACTTTGTATTACTTTGATAGCTAAATACTCTGCTTTGTTAGAACCTGTTGTCAACGCACTCCAATCCATAGCTTTGGATGTGGTTAAGGCCTCGCAACACGTCAAACGCATTTTGTAATTGCTTAAGAGCCACCGTGATAATCCCGAAAGAGTCACAGATGAAATTATAAAGGATGCTACTGTTGTTGCGGAGAAAGTCGGCCTGGAGGAGGATATCACTTCAATGCCGCGCATTGTTGGGAAACAACGTCATCGAAGCAATCACCCAGCAGAAAGCCCTTCAGAATTCTGGAAAAGATCATTAATAATACCATACTTGGACTCCGTTATTACATCGCTTGAAACACGCTTTGCTGAAGAAAATACTCCATCATTTGCTTTATCTAAATTACACCCCGCACAAATGCAAACAATGTCAGTCGAAAATCTCACAGAAACTTGTGGAACTATCGCTCAGTTTTATAATTTACCAAACATAAAAATTGAAGTTGAGCTTTGGCAGCAATTCTGGCATAATAAACCAAACTCAACAGATCAAACCGTTGTTGATATCTTAAAAGAAGCAAAAACCTTCTTTCCCGACACGGAAAAAGCGTTGAAAATTTTGATCGCTCTTCCATGCACGACGTGTACGGTAGAGCGATCGTTTAGCAGCCTCAGGAGACTAAAAACCCGGCTAAGAAGCACTATGAGTGAAAATCGCCTCAATGGTTTGGCCATGATGAGTGTGCACCGAAAACTTATACATGGAAACTTACAAGATTTTAATAATAAAGTGGTCGAGAGGTTTACAATGAATCCCCGAAAATTATATTTTAATTAACCTTATATAAACAAACAACGACCATTATAATATTAAAATCTGATAATTAAAAAAAATATGCTGTACGCTGTACACTTATTCAAATTCTAACTCCTTATTATTCTATTTTTCTAATAAATGTTATTATAACTTATTTACAAGTTTTTTATTGCATTGTACTGTCACAGAATACCTACAATTCATACCTACTTTACCTACAATTCATATCTACTTTTCTCATTCATAGATAATGAGAAAAGTATGAATTGTAGTATGTAAAGTCAACTTGCCCCCCCCTGCGCCATCGGCTGGCGACGCCCTTGTTTAAAGATATACATTGTATAGTTAGTAACATAGAAACACTCATCAACTTTCGTACAGGTACTTCTTCAAAGGCCTACTGTATACTTAACATCCCCCAACAACACTAGCTCATGACTTATATGGTTTTGTGTATGTAAAGGGCGGCAAAAATTATCTTTGCCCGGAGCGGCTAAATAGCTAGATCGGGCCCTGCTCAGAAATCTATTATGTGTGTCATGAAGGAACTTGAAACGTTCTTTAAGAGGGGGTTTTAAGATTAAACAACATGTTGTCATTCATTCACTTCATTGTTTATTGTTGTGGGAAAGAATTTTGTGCTATTTTTATAAAGCTATACTTTGACGAAAAATGGATACATATACACTAAAGTAAGTTATTTACCACATTCACTCATACTACTACATGCACTTTAAACATAGTTACTTTGTTTAAGGCCTTCATCATCATCAACCTTTTTATGGTCCCACTGCTGGGCACAGGTCTCCTCTCATACAAAGATTGAGCGTAATCACCACGCTTGCTCAATGCAGGTTGACGATTTCAGACAGAGAGTCCAGTAAACATTGTAATCTAACAAAACTCGTATATTCTATAATTTAAACATTGTTTTTTCAGAGAAAGGTCTATTAATTTTAACAAAAATGAGAAAGATCGCTTTCAATCTTTGATTGAAAATATAAAGACGTGTTGTTCTGCAAAAAAACAGACAACACAAGTAATTTAAAAAAAATAGAACTTTGGCTGCAATACACGCAAGTTTAATGCATGTGAAGAATAGCCTAGATCAGCGTTTCCCATCTGGTGGGTCGCGACCCGCCACCGGGTCGCCAAAAAAAACATACCGGGTCGCCAGCATTGCCTCCATATTTTAAATAAATACTCAAAGATGGTCGATTTTATTTTTTGACTAAGGAGACAATGATGATCACTCGACGGGTGGATTGTAGGTATTGTCATATTGTCTAATAACGCGCGCGTCGCGTCGTGTCGAGACGCGGACGGCGCGGCGCGGGGGTCGGGAGGGGTGCACTCATTATACGTAGTAGCTAGCTTTTGTTTTATTCGCACTTTGCAGCCTTTCCTACAAGAGCGCTTTGTATGTGATTTTACGTATTACTTATAAAACGGTGATTTATTGTATTGTAAACACTAACAATGGATAAGTGGTTGATAAAAAAAAAAGTACCTGTTCTGATAGCAGTTCAAATCACAGTTGAGTGATGTACAGCCAAGTACAAGTTCTAATACTGAAACCAAAAAACGGTCGCACGATGCACAGATAAGTGTTGCAAAAAAGAAGAAGGACTCTTGGTGTCGACAATATTTTGAAGATTATATTCAATTCGGTTTTATAGAAGGCAGAGATAACAAACCACTGTGTGTAATTTGTAATACAGAACTTGCCAACGAATCTATGAAACCTTCAAAATTGTTGCGGCATTTGGAACTAAAACATCCTGAGTACAAAGAAAAGCCAAAAGAGTTCTTTGTGAATATGAAAAAAAAATGTTAGATTCTAGCAAGAAACATATGGATTAAATTTTTTCACAAGGTACTCAAACTCCTAATCTTGTGCTGGCCTCCTATGAAATTTCACAATTAATTGCCCAGTCTGGCTATCCACACGTAATTGCTGAGAAGTTAGTACTTCCAGCAATAAAAATTGTAGCATCGCGATTATTTGAAAAAAAAAAGCAGGTAAACCTAGTAAATCAGTTAGCTTTATCGAATAACACGGTGAAGAGTAGAATCGTGGATATAGCAGATGATATTGAAAAAAACATCTTAAATCATGCCATTACTTTTCCCTGCAAGTTGATGAAAGTACAGACATATCAGATTATGCCAATCTAATATGTTTCGTGAGGTGTGATTTTGATAATACTATTCACGAAGAGTTTTTGTTTTGTAAAATTTTGCCTACAAGAACTACAGCAGAAGAATTATTTAAGTTGATTAATGATTATATAAACAAAAATGACATTGAATGGAATAAGTGTGTAGGATTGAGTAACGATGGAACACGCGCAATGTCAGGCATTCGTACTGGGCTTTATCCAAGGGTAAAAGCCGTAGCACCAGAATATGTTTGGACGCATTGTAGTATTCACAGAGAGGCGTTGGCAGTCAAAAAAATGCCTTTGCCTCTAACTGTAACGATGCAATAGTGTGTCAAGTTCATAAAGTATATAAAATCTCGTCCACTGATTCAAGAATATTCGCCGCTCTTTGCCAAGAAATGGGAAGTGATCACGAACATCTTCTTTTACACTGTGAGGTGCGATGGCTATCAAGAGGGAATGTTTTAAAAAGGCTTATTGAATTAAAAACAGAAGTTGCAGTGTTCTTAGAAGAAAATCCCCCAACAGCCAGAGACGTAATATTTGAATTGAAGGACAGATTTCGTGATATTAATTGGTTGGTAAAGGTTGCCTACATTTCCGATATTTTTGATTTTTTAAATAATTTAAACTTGTCATTACAAGGCAACAACATAACTGTTTTTAAAGTACAAGAGAAAGTGGAAGCTGCACAAAAAAACTTAATCTGTGGTCACATCGTGCTGAGACAGGGAACAACACAGTGTTTTCTAAGTTAACTGAAGTACAAAAAGAGTATAACATGGGTTCCTTGCCACATGATACTTCAGATACTATCAAAGAACATTTATTAGGGCTAGAGACCAATCTCAAAGAATATTTTCCTTCAATTAACATTAACAAAACATGGATAAGAAACCCATTCACATTCAACTTTGACTCCGAAACGGATTTGACAGATTGAAATGTCGAATCGTTAATTGAACTGTCTTGTGACACAGCACTAAAGGACATATTCGAGCGAAAACCATTGATAGATTTTTGGTTATCTTGTCGTCAGGAATACCCAATTGTAGCTAATCAAGCAATACAGTTTTTAATGCCATTTGTCACAACCTATAAATGTGAAGCAGGGTTTTCCACATTAGTTTACCTCAAAAATAAATATAGAAACCGACTTGAAGTCGAACCAGATCTCAGAATAAAACTGTCATCGTTTTCGGCGGACTTGGATGCCTTGGTTAAAAATAAACAGCTTCATACTTCTCACTGATTATAGTAATACATACATATTAGAAATAGCTGTGTTTTATTTTTCCCCAATACCGTTTTCAGTGGGTCCAAAAACTTAAGTGGGTCACGAAGGAAGAGTATGAAATTTACCGGGTCACAGTAGAACAAAGTTTGGGAAACGCTGGCCTAGATCATTACGACAGTTGAAGGCAAAGTTTGATAATATGAAACGGACTGCTCATAAGGACATCATTATTATTCATTGACCTACTTACTTAATTAAAGAAATATGCACAACTTGTCCACACACTTTCGACATTGATCGTTATTGTAAAGTTGAAAATAAAATATTAAGAAGTTACATGGTTCGTTTTAGGACGCCAGTCAAGAAAGACTGTCCAGAATTAGAACTGAGGGTGCACCACCTGCTCCTCCTGTACAGCCGGAAACAGAGTGGTTCCGCACTGATTAGCCCGTTTCAATAGATGGTCTTCCTAGCATTGTGGATGATGACTAGACGTGGTCGTTATTTCACGTAACTAGTTACAATAACCAGCGACGCGATGTGTAACTGAATCAGTAGTTACGAGTCAAATTAAAAAGTAGTTATTTTTGTAAATGCGTTATTTCATACACACGTTATGCCGTAGCGGGTAGTCGTATCGTGCATCACACCGGCGGCGCGCGTCGCTGGTTATTGTTTGCGCTCGTTCATCGGTCGAGTCCGATCGTTAGTTAGTCGAGTTTGATAGACGGCGACCGGTAGGGGCGAGCGTAATTATTGTAATCTGTGGTGATCGGTGCCGCGCTATGACACAACGTTTCGAGAACGTTTAGACAGTCCGTTTCTAGAACGCCTTGAAGAATCATCGCGCGCGTGGCGCGTTTTGGACGATTGATTTTCGGGAAGTAAATACCACCGGCCGCGGTTTTGGACAGTTTTTCGCGTTTGTTGCCCGTGTTTTTGAAGTATTTACTTAAATTATAATCCGTAACAGTGCCGTCCTTAAATTGAGTTGAATTTGAATCTGAAACGTGGTTTCATTGCTGATCGTTTGCCGGGCGTGGATTGACACTGCTAAATGACGGTTTCTTAATGCTGGTGAGCTTTGGTGTCCTCCTGGAGGAACTTTAATGTGTCGACTGGTATTGGACAATCAGTGTTTTGGAAGCCATCCGGACGGCGTTGTAGTCGGCGCGCGCGCTGACCCTCCGGTGGTACGACGGAACACACTGTGTCCTAAGGTAAGTACCTTAGTTTTGTTGTGGAGTGGTCGGAGATTGATTTCTTGTGGTATAAGCCGTGACTAATGCGCGGTAGATGTACGTGCTGTACTGGGGCGCGTACATCGTTTGGTAGCAGAGCGTGGTTTCCTCTCTTGAGCTATCCACATCGTTTGGTAGCAGAGCGTGGTTCCTAATTTGATTAATTAGAGTAACATTCCAGTATTTTGGTAGCCCTCAGAGGCTAAATTGCAAAAATTTGATTTTTATTTGTTGTTGTCGGTAGCCGTAAAATTAAACGGTACTCGTAGAATTAAATCTCTGACCACCTGCCACACCTGTGTGGATCCGATAATAAATTTATAATTTTACAAAGTAAAAATGTAAAAGGAAATGTAGGTAGTTCGTTTTGTTGTTAAATCATTGAGCCATACAGCTACCAGCAAGTACATTGTTGATTCATCGAGCTACGGTTATCAGTAATTACGAGTTATTTTTAGGAGTAATCTTTTGTTATTGTTAATTTGATTATCTCGTGTATTTGTACGAACAAATAGTTCGTTTCTGAATGTTGCTTTGGTTTAGCTCGTAATACGCAGTAACAATTTTGTTCTGTTTGTTTGTTTGATTTATTACGTAATACGCAGTAATAATTTTGTTCTGCTTGTTTGTTCGATTTATTATGTAATACGTAGTAATAATTTTGTTCTGTTTGTTGTTTGATTTATTACATAATACGTAGTAACAATGATGTTTTGTTTATAAGTTTTGATCTGTGTCGCAATTAAGTTAGGCCGTTTGCACACTGATATTTTGTATTTGTACATTGTAAGATTTTTTATTTATACCTGTTAATATTTTGTTTGTAACGGTTGCCCTTAGCTTGGTCCCCACACGGTTTCGCGCGATTTATTGAGTCATTTACGCTTTTTTGTTATTTTCCGCGCGTTATTTAATTGAATTTAATTTGTTAATTTGAATTTGTGGCCTTAATTTGAAATGGCTCCCAGTCCGCTTGCTACGGCAAAAGCAGAGGTTCAAGCCGCATTGCGTTGGCTCGCGGGTGCGGCTGCCCTGATTGTTCGGCAAGATCGGGTACAGGCATTGTTGACCCGTTATGAAGGGTTGCCTGCGCGCATGGAAGGGTTGGAGCGACACGTTGTCGACTTCCATGCCTACGTTTTGGAACACCCTCCAGCGGATGACGCCATAGTGGAGACCTTCAAAAGGGATGTCGACCAGGCGTACGAACTGGCCGACCAAATTACGGAGTCGGCCAAAGGGCTCCTGGCTGCCCGTAGGGGAGAGCCGACTTTGAGCGGGGAGGTTAAACCGACCCCGCCGGCTTTGTTAGGGAGACTGCCCACATTGGAGATTCCCCACTTTGACGGGGACCTCACGGCTTGGATGGGCTTCATCAACCTGTTTGACAGCTGGGTGGACTCCAGGGAAGATTTGTCCCCCAGCCAGAAACTGGCTTATTTGCGCTCCGCCCTCCGCGGAGAAGCCAGCGCAGTAGTCCAGCACCTGATAGTTAGCGATGCTAACTACCAGGTTGCGCGGCAGTTGTTGCTGGACCGCTACCAAAACGTCCGCTTGCTAGCGGACACCCATGTGGCAGCCATTTTGGCCTTACCGAAGGCAACGCGGGTTTCCTCCTTGCGGAAGGATTTGGTCAACCCGCTCTTGACCGCCATCCACTCGTTGCGCCGGCTGGATTTGCCGGTCGACCAGTGGTCTTTTCTTCTTCTGCACATCGTCCTAACGAAATTGCCCGCAGAGGTAAAGGGGCGATTTGAACAAAGGTACGGGGGCAATAGCGCCTCGTATCTCCCCCCCTTCTCGGACTTGCTTCGTTTTTTGGAGGACGAGTGCAGAGTGCTGGACCAGCTGACCGACCCCACACCGGGAACGAGCACAGGTCGTCCGGTGGCGGCGAGGGGACAACCCCGCCGTCCGACCAAACAATACTCGGCTGTCCGAAGGGACTCCCCCCCCCCCCCCCCCGCACCAGGTAAACGGTGCCGGTATTGCCGGGGTGACGGACATGACGTGCGTGCTTGCGAGAAGTTCGGGGGAGTCCGGACTGCGGGACGAAGAGCCCTCGCCAAGCAACGCGCCTGGTGTTACATATGTCTGGGGGACCACCTCCAGTCAGTGTGCCCCCAGGCTAAGGCTTGTCCACATTGCGGCGGGAGACATTACGCTCTCCTGTGCTTGAACCACAATGGTGGCGGGTCCGAAAGGGGCCCAAATTCCCCGCACACGGGCGGGGGCCCCAAAGGCGGGGGCCCCCCGCAGGATGTAGCGGTGGCCGTCGGAGGCTCGGGGAGGCGGGCGGTACGCTGCTCCCCCCCCTTGATGGATTACCCTCGACTGGGGCGTTATGTTCCTCCGTATGCGGCCCACACCTCGGAGTAGAGTTGGAAGGAGTCCCTATGTTGCGGAGTAGGACCCTCTCGCCTACTGTCGGCGACCCCCTCCCATCTTTTCGACTCAGTCCAACCGGGGTCCAGGGGGGCAATCACCCCCCTCGGATTTTCATTAATGCCACTGTCAGGCGCAACCCCCCCACCGGAGTTTGTGCTGTTGCCAACAGCCTCCTTGCGTGTTTGGGGCCCCAAAGGTGATTTTGTCACAGTGCGTGCCCTCTTGGATTCAGGGGCCCAGGGTTGCATAATTTCTACTTGGCTCGTCCGACAGTTGGGCCTAAATATTGTACCGCATAGGGAATCGGTACGGGGCGTTGGAGACTTGCGGATTTCGGATCCGATCGGTCGGGTTTCGTTCTCCTTCTCCCCCCACTCCTCCTCAACGCCGAAAATCGGTACTTCGGCGATTGTTTTTGAAACGGTGGTCGGGCCGCTTCCGCAAGTGCGAGCCCCACACGCCGCCGTTGAATTGTCGGCTGGATTGGCTCTGGCTGATCCCCACTTCCACCGACCTGGCCCGATCCATTTATTGATCGGTGTGAATGTTTTAGGTCGTTTGCTGCGTGGAAGCAAACGAGTTTTGCAGGCAGCCGGTTTTGTAGCCATATCCACCTCTTTGGGTTATGTAGTAATGGGATCGTTTAGGGACGTCCCAGACCCCCCTTCGGCAGACAGCGACCTCGCTGTTGGTTCTGCCTTGTCGGACATCCTCCAACGCTTTTGGGAGGTGGAGGAGCCTCCGACCGCAAAACGAGTGGACCCGTTGGACGAGGAGTGCGAATTGTTTTATCAAAACAATACTAGTCGCCTCCGCTCGGGTCGCTTGATCACTCGCTTGCCCTTCTTGTCAGTTCCCCCCCTCTTAGGCAGCTCCCGGCCGCTGGCCGAAAAAAGGTTATTGTCTATGGAGCGCCGAATGGCGAGGGACCCCGCATTTAAGCAGAAGTACGTGGACTTCATACGGGAGTATGAGGAACTGGGGCACATGTCGGTTTCGCATCTGGATTGGCGAAATGAAGAACATTATTTTCTTCCCCACCACGCGGTTTTGAAGACTTCCAACGGGAAGATACGTGTGGTCTTTGATGGTTCAGCACCCACGTCAACCGGAGTGTCGTTGAACCAGTGTTTGCACGCCGGACCGAAGTTGCATCACGATGTGAGTGATGTTTTGACCAACTTCCGTCGACATGCTGTCGTTTTTGTGACCGACATTCGCATGATGTTTCGGCAGACTGTGATTCACCCGGAAGACAGGAGATACCAGCTTATACTTTGGCGAGAGGATCCCAGGGATCCAATGCTGGTCTACGAGCTGAACACCAACACCTATGGACTACGATCGAGTCCTTTTGTGGCGATCCGTTCGCTGTCGGAGCTCGCAGAGCGCGAACGGCTGCGCTACCCCCGCGCGTCTGTCCTCATTAAGGAGGATCTGTACGTCGATGACGTTTGTACAGGCGCCTCGAGTGTACGAGAGGCCCTGGTCTTGCAAGATGAGCTGATCGCTCTCCTAGGAGCTGGTGGCTACGAGTTGAGGAAATGGGTGTCCAACTCGCCCGAACTCTTGGCAGATGTACCCAAGGACCACCAGCAGGAGCCTCATCTCTTTGAAAACCCTGATACTCCACACATGCTGTCTGTTTTGGGAGTACAGTACAAACCAGTCCAAGATTTGTTTACCTAGATTGGAGCTTCCGAGCCCAAAGGTCTGGACTAAACGCACAGTGCTGTCCACTGTAGCTCGCACCTTTGATCCGAATGGTTGGCTTAGTCCTGTAGTGTTCGCGATGAAGTGTTTCCTACAGGAGCTGTGGGCAGCGGAAGTGACCTGGGATGAGCCCCTCTCCGGCAACTTGCTCCGAGACTGGGTGCAGTTTGTCTTATCCCTCCCGGAAGTCAACCGTGTTTGTATCCCTAGGCACATATTGCCTGAGGGACGGTTTTCCGCTAGCCTACACGGCTTTTGTGACGCGTCCGAAAGCGGATACGCGGCAGCCGTGTACATTCGAACGGTGGACGCACGAGGTGTTGCTGCCGTTCATCTGGTTACGGCTAAGAGTAAGGTTGCCCCACTTCGGACCCGATGGACCATACCGAAGTTGCGAGTTGTCTGGCGCCACTCTATTAGCCCGATTGCTTAACCACGTCGTCGATACCTTGGGAGCTAGTGTCGACTTTAGGTCGATCTTTGCATGGTCTGACAGCCAAGTCGTCCTTTGTTGGCTGAAAAGTTCAGTCCATACCCTCGAGGTATTCGTGGCCAACCAAGTGTCTCAAATTCAGACATCGAAAGCCCAGTTGATTTGGCGCCACGTGCCTGGCGAATTGAACCCCGCAGACTGCGCTTCCCGCGGCTGCGAGGCGCCCACCAGCTGTGGTGGGGTCCACCATGGTTATTACAGCCGGAGGGTTCTTGGCCCCATACCCCCGCAGTGGTCAGGGCATCTACGCCAGGGGTGCATGTTCACGCCACCGAGACCGTAGCGGCTCCAGATCCGGAGTTTTTGCTTGAGCGCTACAGCTCTTTGGATAAATTGCTCGGCGTCACCGCCTGGATACGGCGTTTCATCCACAACTGTCGTAACCCTCGTGGCAAATTTGAGTCTCCGGTCCTCTCACCGCAAGAGCGCAATGACGCTCTGCTATATTGGGTGCGGATAGGATTCAGGAGAGTGAATTTGCATCGGAGTTGAAAACCCTCGGCCAACGCACATCCAATCTGAAGGGACCCTTAGGGCGCTTGAATCCTTTCGTGGATGATCAGGGTTTGATGCGTGTCGGAGGTCGGCTTAGAAATGCTAAGCTCCCCTATGGGGCTCGTCATCCATTGTTGCTCCCCAAGAACGGCCCCTTAGTGAAGTTGTTGATCACAGACCGCCATGTGAAAAATGCACATGCCGGATGTAACGCTCTTACTGCGATCCGACTGTGGGACCAACTTTAAGGGTACCGATCGTTATTTGAAGGATGTTTGTGAATTTTTAGATAAGCATAATGTTGAGATCGGATCCACACTCTCCCGCAGAGGGGTACGATGGCAGTACTCACCGCCGTCCTGCCCCCACTGGGGAGGTATATTTGAAGCAACTGTAAAGGCCGCCAAAACTCACCTTCGTCGCGTTATTGGAGATACTATCCTAACTTTTGAGGAGCTCGCGACCGTATTTTGTAAGGTTGAGTCGGTCCTCAACTCGCGTCCGTTATGCCCTTTGTCATCTGACGCGAATGATTTGGAGGCCCCCACGCCGGGCCATTTTTTGATAGGGAGACCACTTAACGCCCTGCCTGAGTATCCTTATTTGGACATTAACTCCGGACGGCTCTCGCGATTTGAATTGCTTCAACAGCTTACGCAGAATATTTGGCGCCGTTGGCATCTGGAGTATTTGCACATTTTACAACAGCGCGTTAAGTGGTCAGACAAGACGAACCCACCAAGAGTCGGAGACCTCGTTTTGTTAAAGGACCCAAACCTGCCACCCCTCCGATGGCGTCGTGGACGCATTGTTAAATTGTATCCAGGGTCAGATAGTGTTCCCAGGTTTGTCGAGGTCCTGGTGGGGGACTCTGTCTTGAAGCGCGCGATCGCCACACTCTCTCGCCTGCCCTTAGATTGAATTGTCGGACCATTTGTTACTGTCCGGGGCGGGGGGATGTTTGCGCTCGTTCATCGGTCGAGTCCGATTGTTAGTTAGTCAAGTTTGATAGACGGCGACTGGTAGGGGCGAGCGTAATTATTGTAATCTGTGGTGATCGGTGCCGCGCTATGACACAATGTTTCGAGAACGTTTAGACAGTCCGTTTCTAGAACGTCTTGAACAATCATCGCGCGCGTGGCGCGTTTTGGACGATTGATTTTCGGGAAGTAAATACCACCGGCCGCGGTTTTGGATAGTTTTTCGCGTTTGTTGCCCGTGTTTTTGAAGTATTTACTTAAATTATAATCTGTAACAGTGCCGTCCTTAATTGAGTTGAATTTGAATCTGAAACGTGGTTTCATTGCTGATCGTTTGCCGGGCGTGGATTGACGCTGCTAAATGACGGTTTCTTAATGCTGCTGAGCTTTGGTGTCCTCCTGGAGGAACTTTAATGTGTCGACTGGTATTGGACAATCAGTGTTTTGGAAGCCATCCGGACGGCGTTGTAGTCGGCGCGCGCGCTGACCCTCCGGTGGTACGACGGAACACACTGTGTCCTAAGGTAGTACGTAGTAAGTACCTTAGTTTTGTTGTGGAGTGGTCGGAGATTGATTTCTTGTGGTATAAGCCGTGACTAATGCGCGGTAGATGTACGTGCTGTACTGGGGCGCGTACAGTTATTGTAACTAGTTACGTAAAATAACCACCACGTCTAGTTTCGTTTCGTGTGTAACTGTATAGTTGGTGGTTATATATTTATATAATAATTATAAACTAACGCTTGACCGCAATCCCGCCTGATGGTAAGCAGTGATGCGATCGTTGATGGTAAAGCGCGCTAGTTTATTAAGAGTCTATATTCACTCAGAAAAACTGAGCGAATAGGAAGAAAGACGGCAGTTGAGCGAGGTGATGCAATGTTAAACCCAACAACACGACCAACGATGCTGCGCCAAAGGGAGATTGATCTGAAGACCCTCCACGACCAAACTCCCAACATACCAACATTAAACGCATCGTACCCGGCACACATCGCAACACAACTGCTCAGACCCGTCCTCCGTACGGCTTCACCAGACATTATGCCGGAACACTACAAATCGCTTGGCGGCAAGGCTTTGTCTGGTGGGTGGTAACTTCTGCCGGCGGCCGATGTTATGGCCTACCACGTTTCTTGAAAAAGGCGTTACGACCCACACCTAGTGATGACTTTGTTGAGAATCAATCTACAATTCAAACTTTCAATGATTCTCAACCTGAAAAAGTAAGCTCCGTAACCGTAACCGAAACTATCGGATGTTCGATATAAAAAATCATCCGTAACCGTAACGGAATCCGAAATAAAAGTTTCGCATAGTATCGGATAGGGGCGGAGCCTAATTGAGACACGTTATGACAAGTTGTTTTGATCGACCGGCATCTGCCAGTGCCGACACACAAGCTGCGCGCATTGTTTATTTTTTTCTTCGTTAGTCGTCATAACATTCTCGTAAATAACTGACTTGTGACCAATTCTACAATAGCAAATAGTTCGACAAATGTGTTGTGTTACGAAATCGATTGAACTTGTACAAAATGCGTCCTAAGTCGAGTGCAGTTTGGTTATTTTTTGATGAAATTACCGATTCCGCAAAATGTAAACAGTGTGGTAAAAGCTTTTCACGGAAAGGAGGTGGGACTACATCGCTAAAACTTCATCTTAAATCACAACACAGTGATAAGTACGAAGAACTTTTGTTACTGGAAAAAGGTAACCAACAAAATAAACTACAAACAACCAAGCAGCTGACACCTTTACAAGAGTGTAAAAAACAGTTGACACTCAAAGATTCGTTAAAAAATAAAGGTGCCTGGGGTGAAACTAATACCAAACAACAAGAAATTGATAAATTAGTGGCTGAAATGATAGCGTTACAAAACTTGCCATTTCATTTTGTAGAAGATGTGGAATTTCAAAGATTAGTGCAAGTAGCCTTACCACGTTATAATCTTAGAGGTCGGCAGTACTTTACTAATTTACTGTGCAATGATATCTACAATAAAATGAAGTTAAAGATTCTGGACTTATTAAAACAATTTGTGAAGTTATCATTTACTACAGATGTGTGGTCCGAGCCCAGCGCTAATGTATCGTTACTTAGTCTCACAGCTCATGGCATCACGAATAATTATGAAAGAGTTTCTATAATACTCAAGTGTGAACAATTAGAGGGTCCGGCACACAGGTGAAATTATAGCGCATAATTTAAAGAATATTTTGCAAAATTGGGGCTTAAGCAATGAATCAGTTCATTGTATTTTACGCGACAAAGGATCTAATATGATAAAAGCTATGAGTACGGCCAATTTCCCTGATGCAAACTGTACTATTCATCAACTTCAATTATGTGTTAGGTCAGCAATGGAAACCGAAGAATTTATCTCGCCAGTGATTACAAAATGCAAAAAATTGCTACTCACTTCCATCACTCACTAATTGTTCAAAATGAATTAAAACAGAAAGACTGAACCAAACAGAATTATGTATCGTTCAGGATTGTTCTACAAGGTAAGATATTTTTATTTTAAACTAAAATCATTTTATATAAATGTTTTTCTTCTTCTGTATGTTGTTTAATTTCAAATATGTTTTATTTTTTCACAGATGGAATTCGACTTATATGATGGAAAGAATATTGAAATTAAAAGACCCCTTGATACTGTATTCGGGCGCGCATACTATACCGATTCCTACTGCTGATGAATGGCTCGACTTGGAAAAGTGTATTGCAATATTAAAACCATTCGAAGAAATTACACAGGAGTTTTAGTAGTGCAACAGCAACAATAGCTTCAGTAATTCCTTTAGTCTATACTCTTAAAAACACACTAGAAACAGAAAAGGTTAAACAAGACACATCAGAAAACTTTAAATTAATGATTACAAATGAAGACCACACGGGAAAAACAATGAATGTCACCTTTTTTGTGAAACTGACTTTTTAATGCCATCTGTTAGCTTTTTAGGGAAACATTTTATTACAAAAATCAGAATTGGGTAAAATCATCGTAGTCAACTGTTATAGTACAATTTGTATTTGTTTGTCCATGGCAAGAAACGGTTATGTCCGCGCGTCAAACGTTAAAAACCGTCGTTGTCATTTTGACACTTTGAGTTGTCTAGTTTTTTCATAACGTAACCTAAAAAGTTGAGTGAAGCCACTGCATTGTTTTTTTCGCTTTGAATACACTGTATCTATTAATCTAATGAAACAGTATTATTGCAATGACTGAATGAATGAATTGACTCTGCAGGAGGTCAAAACAAAAATTATAACATGATTAAATTTGCATATTTCCTCACTCACGAGAGCAAACTTCTGGATAGTGTGTCTTTCACATTCCCTGTGAGAGGACATTCTTACATGGAGTGTGATAAAAATTTTGGTGTGGTTAAACTGAAGACAAGAATGGAGCTCCCAAATGATTTCTATAACTTGCTAATAAGTGCTCGATCTAAACCTGAACCTTTCATTGTTGTAAATGTAGAACAACAACCAGAAATAGTACGCAACTGGGTAGATTTTCTATCAAATGGAAACTACAAGAAGACAGCTCCATTTAAAATTCAGGAAATTCGGGAGTTTAAAACCTCTTCTGACAAAGGTTCTATTCAGTACAGACCTAACTACAATGGGCTGTTCTACAATAGCATTATAACTCAGAAAAACAAGAAGAATCAATTAGTTATGCCAAAATGTCAGGAAAACGAATTTTATATGCCACCATCAGCTTACCAAGGTTTGTTATTTGTTTAGCAACAAATATATTTTTTTTATAAATTCTGTATAATTACAGTAGGTATTTGAATTTAATTAATATTTCTTATTATGTTTTCAGAACCACTGGCAATCACCAAAGAAAAATACAGCGATCTTCAAGTTCTAAAGGAGTTTTGTTCACATCAAGCAAAAAGTTATTTTAATTCACTTCCACATTAGGGGGGGTCTTATTACCATAATGTAGTAGTAAAATAAGTTTCAAAGAGATGTTATTAAATACTTATTAAGTTTGTAACAATTTATAAGGTTCAAATAGTGATTGTTTAGTAGTAAAATAAGTTTCAAAAAGATATTATTAAATACATGTTAATAGATTTATAACAATTTATTAGTTATATAGTGTTTGAATGATATTTTTTTTATTTTGTTTTAAGAATAATTTATTTAAAATAAAATTAAAAAAATTATCATTCAAACACTATGAAACCAAAATATTTCTTTTTTAAATGTTAGATATATATGTTTAATATATTATTATTATGTATTATAAAAGTAACATTTCTATAATATAAATATTTCTTATAATTGAGCTGTAATAGTAAATGTCAATGCAATGCATAAACCAGGAATGTCAATGACATAGATGGTTTATGCTATGGAGTATAGTCACTAATTTCAGATTCTGAACCAAAATTTAAAACTTATTTAAACAAATCAAGTTTTAGAAGTACAGGCAAAGCATATGTTAACATAGTAATAAGTTGTTTCAATATTTCACTTAAAAGAGTCCAAAATGAAAGAAATATAGACTTTGAAACTATATAAAACTGATTTTCTCTTAATTGTACTTTTTTGACATTCTTTGTTTTTCCCGTGTGGTCTTCAAATACGGTCCTTAATATCAGCGTCAGATTTCAGGACATTGAGAATAACAAAATATATAGGGGAACACGGGGCAAGACGGGCATGCGGGGTAATATGAGCATCTTAGTTTTTTTTTTAATTTATTTCTGACCTGGATTCAAAGTCCTTCAGCCGTATACATATAATATAAAACTTAATACAAAAGCAACTAAAAATGGAATCAAACAAACTATACAGACAATAATACGAGGGATAACAATAAAACTTAAAATTAAAATTAAGTTCTAAAATAAATGACTAAACTTTTACAAACAAACAATCAAACTGAGCTAAATTTTTTCTATTGTTGTTGTAATGAACTTGAAGAGATGAACAAAAAACTGCGGTCTATTTAATAAATCTTTGACGTGGCGGGGTAAACTAATATGTATTGCTGGACGAGTACTATCACTATCACTCTCACTATTGTCAGTGTCAGTTATTTCTTGGAAGAGTAACTGTCGTTGGTTGTTGAATTTTGGGCAAGCGAAAACAAGATGTTGTAAATCGGAAGATTCCTCAGGACAATGTTTACAGTGACTGTTCTGATAGATATTGATTCGATGGAGATGTGTAGGAATAAGGCAGTGACCCAGCCGCATTCTTGATATAATCGTTATGAATTTCCGGCTTCCTTTTGCGCCAAGTTTATCATACCATGGCCTTATTGGTAAGTTTTTCTGCACCTCAGCATACCACTTTCCTTTGGTCTCAACTGTAGTGTCCCAGTGCTCTTTCCAAAGCTTTCGCGAATTGGTTTTGAAGTAAACATAGTAATCGGAGAATGGTACTTGTGATTGACTGTCATCTCGATTAGAATCTGTATGTGTTATAGTATCAGCAATCTCATTACCGTCTATACCACTGTGGGAGGGAACCCATATAAATTCTATATTAATGCCTCTGTTGTACAAATTATCTATGAGAGTACATATTTTAAATAAAATGTAGTTAGTTTTGTAGGACCGAAGTCCATAAAACAATGAAGTTAAAACGCTTTTAGCATCAGTGACTAGAACAATATTTACATTACTTACACTACTAGTTATATACATTAGACATTTAAGGATAGCATAGCTTTCTGCAGAAAAAATGCTAAAATTGCTATTTAACTGAATGCTTTCACTGTAATTGGCTTGTGGATCATAAAAGGCTGCTCTTACATTTTGTTCTTTTTTAGATCCGTCTGTATATATAAAATAACAATCAGGTCTTTTATGTTTGAATTCTAAGAAATCTGTTTTATTTTTTATTAAATCTAAATGAAACTTATTTCTATCATAGTTTATGAGACTGTTATATGAGCATTCATAAATTGGCCATTTCTTACATTTATGGACGTCTTGCATTTTACTTTTAACGTGACTATAAATAGTTATAATTTCAGTTCCAGAAAGAAGTGACTGAGGAGATATAGTAGGTGTGGGCATGAAGTGCATAGCCTCTCTCATGTTGTGAAGTTTAGTGTTGAGAGGATTATCTGAAGCTACTAACTTTAAAAAGAATCTTTCTGCTAGTTGAAGCCTTCTAAGGAACAAGGGGGGTATGCAAGTTTCCACTTCTAATGAGTTTATAGGAGTAGAGCGCATTGCTCCACAAATTAGTCTTAACCCCTTACCGCATACCAAGCCATATTTGGATGACAAAGTTTTAGATTTTTTTATAGGCTAACTATAAACTGTACCTTAAGAACCAAACTTACATCTGAACCAGAATTTCATATTGAAACGGAACGTAATTAATTTGCACATGACAAGTGTCATCTGTCAAATATATTGTAGGTTATGTTGAGCGCGTACGACGGTGTTGGTGTGCGATAAAAAGTGTCATTTTGTAATTGAGAAATAAATACTAAAAAGGTGAGTACACTCATGAAAAAAAATATTACTACATTCTTTTAACTTTCTAAAATAAGGGTAAACATTAATTTTTTTGGTTTTTTGCTATCTTCATATGATTTGTTGCGCTTTTTCTAACCTGCCATATTTGGCTTCGTATGCATTTCACACTAATTGATCGCCGCCATATTTGGCTTGGTATGCATTACAGAGTGCTATTTTTGCTTTTTCAGAAATGGATCCCGCCCGCTTTTATGGCTATTATAAGCATGTTAACACTATACCTGGTGATGGAAATGAGAGTGAAGATGACATTGATTCCGATTGTGATGAAAATTGTTTTACAAAATCAACTCTTTTACCCCCTAGAAGACATATTATCATACCTGAGTCGGATTCTGATTTTTCTGAAGAAGATGACGTGCCTTTGAGTAGTTTACAGTCTGCATCTACCTCTAAATCCAAAGGAAAAGCTACAAAAACAAAGGTCAACTGGAAAAACGGAAAAATGCCAGCTTACGATGCCAATAATTTTAAATTTACGGGTAACACAGATTTACCTGACAGTATAAAAAAACTGAGTTCCCCTGCAGAAGTCTTCGAGTTTTTGTTTACAGCTGATATGACTAACTTTATAACTGAGCAATCTAACCTCAAATCTATTCAAGATAATATTAACAAACCAGCAATGATTACGAAAGAAGAAATAGAAAAGTTTATTGGTATCATTATTTTTATGTCTTGTGTGAAGTTACCGTCAACTAGGAAGTATTGGTCAAAAGAAGTAGGGCAGTCGCAGGTTTATGAAATAATGACGTGTAACAGATTCGAATCTATCAAAAGATTTTTACATTTTAATAATAATGAAACTTTTGTACCTCTTGGACAAGATGGCCATGATAAATTGTTTAAAATTCGGCCTTTGCTGGACATGATTCGAGCGCGTTTGATGCTAGTCCCAAAAGAAGAGTATTTAGCCGTTGACGAGCAAATAATTCCTACCAAGTGTCGTCATGAATTGAAGCAGTATAACCCAGCTAAACCTCACAAATGGGGTTACAAAAACCTAGTTCTGAGCGGGGTTAGCGGCTTTAGTTATGATTTCGATATCTTTGCTGGAGATCAAAGCAATTCCTACCCTTCAGATGCGCCAGATCTTGGTGTAAGCTCAAATGTGGTAACTCGGTTGACATCTACAGTTCCACGACATAAGAATTACAAGATTTGTTTCGATAACTGGTTCAATAGCCCAAATCTTCAAGTATATCTTTTCCAGAACGGTTTGCTACCCTTAGGAACCGTGCGACTCAATCGTGTGCCGAACTCAAATATGCCTACAGAAAAGGAACTCAAGAAGCGTGGTCGTGGAAGCATGGCAGAAAAGGTAGCAGTCATAAATAAAGTAAAGTTAAGTCTGGTTTCCTGGTTCGACAACAAGAACGTCAATCTTCTTTCTGCTTACGTCGGAAGCGAGCCAACCACAACAAAACGGCGTTATGCTCGACAGGAAAAAAAAATATATTGATATTCCTTCTCCCCAAGCCGTCGATATTTATAATCAACATATGGGAGGAGTCGATTTACTTGACTCCATTCTGGGCTATTACAGAATCCATTTGCGGTCTCGTCAGTGGTACAAAAGGATTTTTTTTCACATGCTGGACATGACCATTGTAAACTCTTGGTTGTTGTGGCGCCGAATAAATACAGACTCATCCTATATGCCTCTATTTGATTTTAAGCTAGCGATTTCAGAACACATGCGAAAGACAGGAAAAGCTCTTATGGTCAAAAAACGTGGCCGTCCCTCCAGCATCTTGGGAACTCCGACATCAAGCCGGGGTGGTACTCCCCTCAATGTACCCGACTCGCCAGTACCTGCGAAAAAACCACGAAAAACTCCTGCCAGACATCAGGATCTTCCGTTGGATTCTGTACGCTCTGATGGGATTAGCCATTACCCAATTTAAAAAAATACCCGTCAACTATGCCAATATTGTTCCAAATTTCGTTCCTTCACATTATGTGAAAAATGTAATGTGTACTTATGTTACAACGACAAACGAAACTGTTATAAAGAATTTCATGTAGCATAAGCATATTTTTCCCCAACTGCATACGAAGCCATATATGACCGACCAACCATTGGTCAGACTGCATACGAAGCCATATATGGCGTCATTAAAAAACTTTTATTATATAAGCAAATATTTTTTTTCTCACTTTGATCTCATTATGTAAGGTAAAATAAACACATATGTGCAAAAAAAAAATTTTTTTCTCATCTTCATAATTCATGCAATAAGGGGTTAACCCTATATTTTGTATTACATCTAGTTTGTGGAGGTAGGAATTATTAGCATTTAAGTAAGCTAAGCTACTGTAATCAAAGTGGCTTCTGACTATGCTTTTATACAACATACTCATAGTTTTAGGGTCTGATCCCCAGTAAGTACCTGCTAAATGGCGTAAGATATTTATACTTCTCATAGCTTTCTTACTAATATAGTCTATATGTTTATCAAATTTTAAATGTGAATCAATTACTACACCCAAAAATTTATGATAGTCAACAATGGGAATTTCTGTGTTATTATAAAGAATTTTCATGACTGTATTTTCCTTACTGAATATTAAAAGTGAACTCTTTTCTGGACTCACTTCTAATTTAAGTTTGTTATGATAATATCTATACAATTGGTTTAAAGCATTATTTATGTTATTTTTAGCTATATCTATATTTTGATTTATACTATATAATAGTAAATCATCTGCAAATTGTAAGATGTTGACCGTTTCAGTATTGACATATTTCAAAATCTCTGAAGTATATAGATTGTACAGCAAGGGAGACAAAGTAGCACCTTGCATAGTTCCTTTATTAGCAGATTTAGGGCCGTGCAGTTTATTATTGTACTTTACAGAAATAGTTCGATTACTTAAAAATTCAAATAACCATTTCAAAGTATTTCCTGGAATGCCAATGTCACATAAAACTTCATTAAGCTGTTCTATATTTACATTATCAAAAGCACCTTTAACATCTAAGAAAACACAAACCATGTTAGAATTACTGAGTTTGACTTGTTTAATGTCATGAATCAAAGACACAAAGCTTTCCGAGCAACTTTTACCTTTTCTAAAACCATGCTGAATTTCAGGAATTAAATTATTACTTTCTGAAAAGTATTCCAAACGTAGCTTTAGCATATTTTCAAATAACTTTCCCAAGCATGAAGATAGCGATATAGGCCTGTATGAAGAAGCAGTATTTATAGGTTTATTTAGCTTTAATATTGGAATGACACATTGAGTTTTCCAGGATATTGGTATAATATGACTTTGCCAAAGTTTGTTATATATACAAAGTAGTATTTTTTGAGCATTTGGATGTAACCTTTTAATAAGTAAATAGGGTAAATTATCTAAGCCTGGTGTAGTGTCTTTCCTACTTTGTAATGAAGCAGTCATTTCATTAAAAGAAAAGAGTTTATTAAGAAAAGAATTAGATGCATTTTCTTGAGCACTATGAAACAATGATAATAACCTGTCTACATTAAAGCTGTGGTTGTCTGATAGATTATCTAGAAAAGTTGGAATCCATGAATCATCAAAGTTCTTATTGTGACTACTATTTCCAATTCTCTTAAATTTTTTAACATAATTGTTAATAATCATGCTTGAAAGCCGTTCATCAAGTTGAACATCATAAAATATGTTTATGAAAGGTTTACACTAAATGCAACTAGATGGCGTTGGCGTCGAAATAGAAGTCGCAACCGTTGTAGGACAATGATTTGGTTGGGTCCTTTGGAATTTTAAAAAAATATAACGCATATATAGAACAGTATACAGTAGTTGTTTTATTTTGATTACATCAACCCTACTTGTATACAAATAAAGGTCAACTTTTAAGTACTGGGTACCTTCGCGGTGTTCGGTATTTAACATTGGTCCATCGAGCGCGGATAACTTTTCCGCATTTTTGAGTTAGCGGCCCCAGCTTTGGGTCCGCTCTTCCCGAGGTACTCGCAGTGGATCGCTGCGGCAAGAGTACCCGGCTACTCGCATCGGCAGCGACAGCTTTGTCCAGCACGGTTGGCGAGTTCGGTAGCAGCGGAAGATAAGCGGTGACCGTGGCGTGTACGTCACCCATCCAGTTCAACGTGTAGTCGTCAGAAGTACCTCACACAGTAGTTCAACGTGACATCAGAAGCCTGACGTCACATCTAGTTCATCGTGTCGCCACCAGAGGGCGCCACATACATCATTCATCGTGTAGTGTGAGTGAAGTGCAAATTGTGAGTACATTTATTATTATAAACAAACCAGTTAAAAGTCAAGCCATTTTTAACTTTATTTATTCCAAGCTTTTAACTTTGAAGGTTGTTGAAGAATTTTGGACTTGTAAAATTTTAAGTAAATATTTAGACTTAGAAAGTTTTGTTTAGCTTTTAGAAATTGACTTATTTGTGCATGTTTAGCTTAGGACTTAGAATAGTTTCTTAAAAAACGACGGAACGGGGAACCTATGCCCGACTTCCGCCAGATTATAAGTAATTTAAAACACTTGTAAAAATTTGTGCAACTAAATAGAACTTAGAATATTATTGAACCATTTTACTTAGATATATTTAGTTTGCTTTATAGTAAAACTTTGATTGTTTACACTTGTTGATTGTTATACATCTTTACTCATTATTTGATCGAGTCACATTAACTTATACAATCACACAAGTTATTTACATATTTACAGTTTTATTTGTTAATTATTAAAATTATTAATCAGCTCAAGTATGGAGGGATTGATAAATGTTTTAAAAGGATTCCAAAATGTCATAAATAAAGGATTAGTTAATTTTAAAAAGTGTCCCAAAGAAAGGTTAACTGTCGAATATATCGAGACTAGACAAGACTTATTAGAAAAAGATTGGAATTCTTTTAAAGATACCAACACTAAAATTTACCATAACTCCAAATTTGAGGATGTAGAACAAAAGGTTGTTGATATTTATGACACGACCGAAGACACATATATCACTTACATGAGTTTAATGAAATCAACGATTAATAAACTAAGAGATGTAGGAGAAACAGGACAAAATAGGGAAGGTCCTTCTAGTAATCCATCTAAGTCAGCAAGTTCATTAGTAAAGTTACCCAAGATTTCCATTCCAGCGTTTTCTGGCAAATATGGAGAGTGGACGACATTTCACGATCTTTTTGTGTCGTTAATTCATAAAAATGAGTCATTGGATAATGTACAAAAGTTGCACTATCTGAAAGGTCATCTTACTGGTGAAGCTGAACAACTGATACGAAATACTCCAATTACTGAGGCCAACTACAGTCAGTGCTGGGACCTGCTAAGCAAGCGTTACAGTAACAAAAGATACCTGGCTAACTGTATTTTGAAAAAACTTTTTGGTATTAAACGTATTCAAGTTGAATCAGCGACATCATTAAGGGAGCTTTTGGATACCACCAGTGATTGTTTAAATGCACTGACAAACTTAAGTATTGATGTGAGCACATGGGATGTTATTATCATACATATATCAACATTCAAGTTAGATCCTGAAACGCGTAAGCAGTGGGAACTAAGCGTCAGTAGCGATTCTAGTAATGACTTTCCTACCTTCTCGCAATTTAAAGTGTTCTTGGAACAACGTTTCCGCGCGTTGGAATGCATAGAACCGAAAAGAGTAGCAAGTCACCAGTTCAACAACAGTTCAAACAATCACACGCCTAAAACCATGCTAGCTACAAACTCGTCATCACAAATGAAATGTGAATTCTGTTGCGAGAATCATAAGCTCTGTTTTTGCAAAAAGTTTGCTAGACAATCACTCGAAGCTAGACGTGAATTTGTAGGTAAACATAAAATTTGTTTTAATTGTTTGGGCAGTAATCACACAGTTTTCAATTGTAAGAAGAACACCCGTTGCAGAATGTGCCAAAAGCGCCACCATTCTTTGCTACATATCGATACCGAGTCAGACAACAAGAAACAAGAACCTGAAGACAAACTCACTGCTGATAGTGCTAGTCCTTCGACTAGTGCTACTCAGATAGTCTCTTGCTTGTCTACAGGAAAGATATCAAGACCCAGACAGGTTTTATTAGCCACTGCGCTAATAAAGGCCTTGTCCAAAACGGGTGAATATCAGACGGTTCGAGCTTTACTCGACCAGGGTTCGCAGGCCTGTTTTATTACCGAGGCCACAGTTCAATATCTTGGCCTAAAAAAGATTCCCATTCAAGGCTTTGTGTCAGGATTAGGAGATAACAGGTTAAACATGACAAAATACATGGTACAACTAACAATCAAATCCCGTGTCGACCCAAACTTCAAGTTTGTACTAAGAGCTTATGTGTTGAACAAGATCACGTCTTATCTACCGGAGCGTAGTCTTAATTTAGGAACCTTCGACTGGTTAGACATAAATAATCTTTGTCTAGCTGATCCAGAATTTAACACGCCCAACAAAATCGATGTTCTATTGGGCGCGGATGTGTACAGCTGTATCATTAAAGAAGGCTTAATGAAGAGTCCTTCTGGTACCCTAATTGCACAGAGTACTGCTTTAGGATGGGTATTGTCGGGCGCTACTGCTCCTGAAAATAATCACAGTACAAACAGTGTATTAAATAATATAAAGGTTATGCACTGTCAGGTCAAAGATGAGGATATTTTAAGAAGATTCTGGGAAATAGAAGAGCACATTAGTTTGAAACGGATATTTACACCAGAGGAGAAGAAGTGCGAAGATTTTTATAGAGAGTCAACTAAGAGGGATAGTAATGGCAGATACATAGTCAGATTACCCTTCCGAGATGAAAACCCTCTTTGCAAGGCTGGAAATTCACGCGGCATCGCTAAAGCAAGATTTCTAGTATTAGGAAAAGGTGGATTTGTATTACAAAAGTGGAACAGTAATAGTAAGGAAATATTAAAAAGAATAGATACAATTGAAAGAACTAAAACTAAAAACCAATTAGATCAACCTACTACAACTAAGGACAAAACAATAGAACAAATTAATATCATTCAAAATAATGAATTAGAGAACATAGACTATAAAGAAGAAAAAGGGTTAGACATCAAGTTAGATAATACTATAAAAATCTTGGATCTTACCTGGAATCGTAACGACGATACCTTTCAATACTCGGTGAATCTTTCCCCGCTGACAACTGCACCTGTAACTAAAAGGTCAATTATTTCGGACATAGCTCGGTTATTTGACCCACTAGGTTGGTTAGCCCCTAGTGTGGTTCTAGCAAAAATATTCATACAAAAATTGTGGCTTGCAGGCGTTAGTTGGGATGAAGATTTAAGCACTGAATTAATCAAAGAGTGGAATACTTACCGCAATGAGTTGTCACAACTTAGCCAAGTTCGGATACCTCGATGGCTCGGCACGAAGTCAACCGACGATCTTGAGCTACATGGCTTCAGTGACGCGTCCAAAACGGCTTATTCAGCTGCGGTTTACTTAAGAGCAATAGATGCTACAGGCAAAGGTCACATCTCGTTGTTGGTTGCAAAAACCAGAGTCGCTCCAGTGAAACAAGTAAGCATACCTCGTTTGGAGTTGTGTGGAGCAGTTCTGCTGTCAAATCTGCTGACGGAAACATCAGATGTGTTAAAAATTCCAAGAGATAAAATTCGGGCATGGACGGATTCCTCTGTAGTGTTAGCGTGGCTTAACAGTCATCCCAGTCGATGGAAGACGTTCGTCGCCAACCGTACCTCGGAAATATTAACCAACATGAAGGCATCTCAGTGGTTCCATGTCAATTCCAAGGACAACCCAGCAGACTGTGCCTCAAGAGGTATCTTACCAAGCGTACTGTTGGATAATAGTTTGTGGTTTTCTGGACCATCATTTCTCAAGGAAAACATTATAAAGTACAAACAGCCAAATGTATTGCCTGTTGACCTAGAGGAATCAATAAAGGTACACGTTGCTTTAGTTCCCGAGCCTTTCATTTTCGAGCGATATTCTTCTTTATCGAAACTTCTAAGAGTGGTCGCATATTGCAGGCGATTTCTAAAAAATAATATACATAAACAAAAATATTTACAAAGGACAGAATTAGCATCAGCTTTGGAATGTTGTATACGACAAACACAAAAGGCAACATTTACAGCAGAATATATACAGCTAGAAAACAATGGTTATTTACAACAAAAAACAAGTAAGCTAAAATCATTATGTCCCTACCTGGACGAAAAGGGCATCATTAGAGCTCGAGGTAGAATTGGAAAAGCCCCATTGAGCGAAGAAACTAAACACCCTATAGTACTACCAACTGATAGTCATCTGACAACACTTATAGTTGCAGATGCCCACATAAAAACTCTACACGGTGGTCCTCAGCTGATGTCGAATTTTCTAAGGACAGCCTACTGGGTCATAGGAGTCAGAAGCCTCGTCAAACAGCATGTGCATAAATGTGTTACATGCGCTAAACATCGGGCAAGCACCAGGAGCCAAATAATGGGCTCTCTTCCAACTGTACGATGTACCCCCGCGCGACCATTTTTGCACAGCGGTGTTGACTATGCTGGCCCTATAAATATTAGGACAACGAAGGGCCGTGGACACCGATCATATAAGGGGTACATATGTTTATTTGTATGTATGTCCACTCGAGCTCTTCACTTGGAAGTCGTTAGTGACATGAGCACTCAAGCTTTCTTAGCTGCCTTCCGTCGTTTCGTGTCACGACGAGGTCACTGCTCCAAAATGTATAGCGATAATGGTACCACATTTGTAGGAGCCTCTAGAGAGCTGAAACATTTGGCCTCTATTCAGGAATCCATTGCAGAACAACTCGAAGCTAACGGTACTGGGTGGCACTTCATTCCTCCACATAGTCCAAATTTCGGCGGACTATGGGAAGCGGGGGTGAAGTCCACAAAATTTCATCTCAAAAGAGTAATTGGCGAGGCTACTTTGACCTATGAAGAATTGAGCACACTCCTCAATCAGGTTGAAGCATGTTTGAACTCGCGTCCAATGAGCCTCTTGAATGTTGATGAGCCTGGTGAATTGTTACCCTTAACGCCTGGACATTTCCTAATCGGTGAGCCGATTGTTACTGTACCAGACCGTAATTATGAGAACACAAATGTAAGCTATTTGACACGGTGGCAATTCATTCAAAGAATGTTACAGTCATTCTGGAAGCGCTGATCCCAAGAGTATTTGTCTCATCTCATGAACCGATATAAATGGGCTTCAAAGGTTCCTGAGCCCAAAATTGATGATATTGTCCTAATTAAAGAGGACGACATGCCGCCAAGCCGCTGGTTGTTAGGTCGCGTAGTTGATAAGCATCCCGGAGGTGATAATATCACTCGTGTGGTTACATTACGTACAAAGAGTTCCATTATTAAAAGGCCAACCTCTAAACTTTGCATTTTGCCGGTGACCGATTCATGAATTTTATACTTAGATCAAATTTTACTGATTTTAACCTTATACAGTATTTTTACGTTTGTTTATTTACAAGATTTTTAAATGTTTACATCAATTTCTTGTTAGATTTTTATTTAAATTTACACTGAAATTAAAAAACTATGTTAAGAACCTTTTTTACAACTGTTGAACTTTTACATTTTAAGCATTATATAATTAAATAGCTTTAAGTTTACTAAGTACAGATTTATTTTTCAATGTTATTAATATGCAGATCACAAATAAACTGTCAAATTGTTCATTCAGACCCATAACCAATTCTAGAAGGACATTCCGTCAATAATGTCCTTGGTGGGCGGTATGTTAATAATCATGCTTGAAAGCCGTTCATCAAGTTGAACATCATAAAATATGTTTATGAAAGGTTTACACTAAATGCAACTAGATGGCGTTGGCGTCGAAATAGAAGTCGCAACCGTTGTAGGACAATGATTTGGTTGGGTCCTTTGGAATTTTAAAAAAATATAACGCATATATAGAACAGTATACAGTAGTTGTTTTATTTTGATTACATCAACCCTACTTGTATACAAATAAAGGTCAACTTTTAAGTACTGGGTACCTTCGCGGTGTTCGGTATTTAACAATAATCCCAAATCCTAGAAACTGGAGTCATTCTATTAACCCTTTGACGTAAAAGGGACACCACTGTCCCTTAAATATAATTTGTATTTATTTCTAAACAAAGCATTATTGGGAACTAATTTAAACGCATGCTTATTGTTTCTGAACGTATTTTGTTTTTTTTCTGCGGTTGGTAGCTGTGCGCGCGAAAAAAATAACAAAAACATCACATTACTTTTGAGTAGTTTGCCGCGCTTCTGTGATTTTTTTCTGAATCAATTAAAATACATTTTTGCTGCATTCAGTGACTGTTTAATGAATAATTCATAAGAATGGTAAGTATTAATTATGTTTTTATTATTAGTTATCGTAATTAGTAACATTTTAAATACTTAAATATGAAATTATAAGTAGGGGACGCCAGTGTCCCAATATGCGTAAAAGGCCAATTTTATTAATATTTTATCCTAACTTTTTATGCACGTTCTGTGATTTTACATACGGTCTAAACACTCAATTTATTTGTTTTAGGCACGCAAAGGAAATAGGATTTTCCGTTTGACTGATTGCGAAGTCGAGGAATATCTTATGGCTGAAACTAGTGACACTGAAGATGCACTCACTTTAGATGAAGAAGACCAGTCATTTTTATTAGAGGACATGCAAGCTGGATTTTCTGAAGCTATAATTGAGCCACCTGGTTCATCAGGATCTACTCAAAATCCAGGTCTGTCTTCAGACTCATTATCTACTATCCCCATTTATTCATCAGGTAATCCGGTTCCCGAGTTCAAGTGGAAAAATAATATCTATTGCCCATATATTTTTTCTGACACTGATTATGAATTTGGGAAGATAAACATTTCTCAAGAAATACAGTCTTTGAAACCTATTGATGTATTTGATACAGTCACAAACATTAAATTATTGATTGAGGAAATAATAATACCAGAGTCTTTACGTTATGCTCATCAAAAGGGTTCGGTGTTCAGTACTGATATCCAAGAAATAACAGCTTTTATTGGCATGAATTATGTCATGGGCTACCATGTATTACCCACACTACGAAGCTACTGGTCCACAGAACCTGACATGGGTGTGCCTTATATAGCTAGAGTTATGCCTTTATCACGGTTTGAAGAAAATAGACGAAACTTGCACTTCTGTGACAATGCATCCCAACCATCTCCGACATCGTCATCATTTGATAGAGCCTACAAAATAAGATCAGTAATGAACCATTTCAATTCAAGTTTCCAATCAGCAATGAATAACACAAAAACGCAAGCAATAGATGAACATATGGTAAAGTTCAAAGGTCACAATATTATGCGACAGTACATGCAAAATAAACCAATAAAAAGAGGATTTAAAATGTGGTGTCGTGCCGATTCGAGTACCGGATATTTATTCCAGTTCGATTTATATACTGGAAAAAAGAACGCAGGACCCGAAATAGGACTGGGAGAATCCGTTGTCCTTGATCTTACACAAGCTTTGGCGGGTCTTGGATGTGAAATATATTTCGACAATTTTTCATTTTTCATGCTGCAATATAAACTTGCTAAACAAAATTTAAAGGCATGTGGCACTGTTCGAACACAGCGTAAAAATAATCCTAAAAACTTGCCTTTGGATAAAGAGATGAAGAGAGGCGATATCTACGCTACTAGCTTTGAAGGAATTTCTTTTATCAAGTGGATGGATAATAAAGCTGTGCATCTCCTCACCAACTTTTTGTCACCGGTACCTACTCTAAAAGTCAAACGAAAACAAGTAGGATCAGCTCAATGTCTAGAGATCACTTGTCCTGACATCGTCCATAAATACAACAAAAACATGGGTGGAGTAGATCTCATGGACCAAAAGAAGGTCACATACGAAGTTGATAGGAAATCCAAAATCAAATATTACTTGCGGCTATTCTTTGATTTATTGGACATCGCCATGAACAATTCCTACATTGTGTATGAAAAACTGCATGCGCAACATCGCATAGAAGGGCATTTACTATCATCACTTGAATACCGACAAGTTGTGGCTAAGGCTATGATTGGCAATTTTTCTATCCGTAAACATGCCTTGCCATCCACTTTCATGACCAAAAAGCGGATACAAAATATAGGACACAAACAGTCTTTACCTTCACACGTCATGATGAAGGGGCCTTCGCGTAAACGATGCGTGCAATGTGCGAAGAATGGAGTTGAAAATCGTACCAACAATATATGTGACATTTGTAATGTAAATCTGTGTTTTACAGCAACAAGAAATTGTTTTGCTGAGTTCCATTCATAAAATATTTAATAAAATTGTTATTTTTTACTGAATTTTGTTTTTTATTTTCAGAAAAAACTTGATTTTGCTGTAATAGTTAGCACCTCAGAAACTTATAAATAATGCCCTTTGACGCATATTGGGACACATTTGTCCCAAGTAATTTCATAAAATCTATTGTATTTTTTTTATTTTTTATCCTGTACATACTTGAATTACCTTGTTAAAGACTAAATAACGTTGTCATAAATATAAAATCGTATGTGTACTTATTTTGTGCGTCAAAGGGTTAAAGCTGCTACACAATTTTTTCCATGACTCTGTGCTCTCGATTTTAATCGTTCTTTTCTTTTGAGCATCTAGTTTTTTATATTCTATAAAATTAGCTATAGTGGGACATGACTTATATTGCCTTAAAGCTTCTTTAGATGCATTCACGGCTACCTCACACTTTGCATTCCACCATGGAGCAGGTTTTTTACGGATAACATTACTGTTTTTTCTCTTACTCTTAGGAATAGTTATATCTCTTAAATCATTTAAAGTATTTACAAAACTATTATACAATTCTAGGCAATCTTCAGACTCAATGGTTAATTTGGAAAAGAAATTTTCAGATAGAGCATAAAATTCCGACCAGTTAGCTTTACTATAAATAAATTTTTCTTCCACAGGACCTACTTCATAAATGCATGGTTGAATATTTACATAGAGGGAAACTGGATAGTGGTAGCTGCCTAAAGGATCATCCTGAACCTGCCAATTACACAAATGAGCAATCGAAGGACTAACAAGAGTGACATCTATTGCAGAAGCCTGCCTGTTGGGATATGGACATGTTGTTGGAGTACCATCATTTAATATGCAAAAATCTAAGTCATCAATTAAGTTATATATATTATTTCCTCTATTATTATTGCTATTGCAACCAAAACTGATATGATGTGCATTAAAGTCACCCATAATAATGCAAGGTTTGGGAATATTATTAAAAATATTCCTAAGCTTATTAGTATTAAATCTGCCACTTTTAGGTGGACAATATACACAAAGTATACTGATATTCCCCGATTTTGTCTCAAAATTTATGGCTATGTTTTGGATATTTTCATGAAAGTTAGTGTTCAATACAGAATATTTCAACCCATGTTTAATTAAAATACCTACACCATTGCATGTATTTTCAGAGTTCTTGTAAATAAAATTGTAATTTGGAATATAAGGGATAATAGATTTATTAGTAAGCCAAGTTTCATTAAATAGACAAATGTCTATTTTCTTATCTTCAAGTAATTTATGTAACAATGTTTTCTTGCTCTGTAAACTTTGTATATTGAATTGAACTATATGTAAATAATCCTCCATTAAACTAAGTTTGATATAAATATTTCTTTTATTTTCTTAGTTGTTAAAGGTTCTTTATTTTTGTTATTACCTAGGGCCAATAATGATTTTACAATAGCATTCAGGATAATGTCATTATTGATAATTGTATCTACATCTAAAGACTTTTTTACATTATTTACATTCAGAGGTGGATAGGCCTTCAAATCATTAGATGGTGGAGAACTCACCACAGTGGCATAGTTTTGCTGAGTATATTTCTTCATGTTTTCATCTATTTTCTGTTTTTTTATTGGACAATCTCTGGATATTGCTAAATGAGATCCACCGCAATTAATACAAGTTATTTCTTCCACATCACATTCCATATAAGAGTGATTTCCACTACATGAGGAGCACATCTGCTGAGGACTTCTGCAAACCTTGGCCGAGTGGTTAAACTTAAGGCATTTAAAACATTGTAAGACTGGAGGTATATATTGGTGAACAGGATAACGGAATAATTGAATGTAAGCATGTTGTGGCAATGTTGTAGTGGCAAAGGTTACGGCAACTGTGGTCAACGGAGTTAGTATGTTATCTATCTTTTTCATAAATCTTTTAATGGATATAACTTCGGCATCGCACGTGATATTCTTATAAATTTCTTCGTTGGACATGTCTTTAGGTACATATTTTAGAATACCTATTTTCTCTGTTAAGTGTGACGGTATGAATGCCTTCATTTTATTTTTAAATAAAAATTCATCCATTTTAAGGAAATAATTGGCTGGTATGGCTTTTCTAAAAGAGACTCCAATTTTGTGCGCATTGGCACGGTGGACACCAGTAATGCCCTTGACATTTTCTGTGAATAATTTCGTTAGTGATATGGGATTTCTGTTACCTAGTTTTTCTCGTTCGGTTGATTGAACAAATACTGTGAAATCACCAGTACTGCTTTCTAGGAATTGTCGTTTATAATTGGGTTTCGTAAATATTTTGTACTTATCTTGTTGGTTGCTTGGGCTGGGGAAAACATTGTCGTATTTCCGTTTCTTTTATCCGTCTCCAAGGTCCTCCCCATCACTAGGGGGACCCATTTTGGTTTATTTTTCGTTTTCAGACGTTTTATGATAGGAAAGTCAAGGAAAATTAACTTTTATTGAAATGGAAAATTTGAAGCTGCCGCTTAGGTCGACTTCCCGCCAAAAAAACTGAGCATCTTAGTTCTTCCTAGGGTTGCCAACTATACTGTTTTAAACAGTATTCTACTGTTTTTCACTAAATTATACTTTTTACTGTTTAACAAAAAAAAAAGTATACAAAATACTGTTTTCAGCATCAAAATGTAGACACATTATTATGTGTTACATTTAGACGCTCACAATTTTTTTTATTTGGTCAGAGGGCGCACATTACACTGCTCAGTGCAGCGCACCCACAAACATATCGCACTGAGTTTCTGAACGAATCTGTAGTGTCAAATATTCAAGGCTGTCAGCTGTCACTCACTGACAGACATGCGAGTGTGTGTGTACGTACGTTCTCAGAATCTATCCGTTTTTTTGCGTGGACCTTGTTTTTGTAATAAATCTTTAATTAAATTATTTATTTTTTAAATCTTTATTAAAGTAATTAAATATAAGTAATACAGTGATAAGTTTAGTGTACAAAAGATGGAAAGTGACAACGAATTATCTACTTCTACAAGCCAAGAAAGAAAGCCAAACTGTCGAAGGTACAACAAAAATATAAGCACGAATGGGAATGCCAATATGACTGGTTAACTAATGATCCTCTGTGCGAATTTAATGCTAAATGCAAAATATGCGCTTTAACATTTACTATTTCTCACGCAGGTGTTGGACAGGTTTGGTACTTTCGTTTGCATTTGCTTGATTTCCACTTATCTATTTTTTGACATGCTTAAATTATTAGACATTAAGGTAACTATTTTACATAATATATATATATATATATATATATCGTTTCTGTTTTTTAAGGTTAAACAACACTTGACCAGCAAAAAACATAAAGCAAAAATGGAAATGAGAAAATCTAGTGGATTGTTACAAAAGTTTTTTCCTAATAATTCTGCTTCTACATCAGGCTTGTCTTCCCCTTCTAATGAAGATACCAAGTTAACAGCGGCCGAGTTAGCGATGACATACCATACTGTCAAGCATAATTTATCGTACAGTAGCCAGGACTGTGCTATCAAATTAAATAAGATTATCTTTGTCGATTCAAAAACAGCCACTAACTTACGATTGGCTAGGACAAAAATGGAGGCATTAGTGACCGAAGTTCTTGGCCCACATTCCTTGTAGTCTGTTATTGACCAGTTAAATAAAGACAATGTATTTTACTGTCTACAAACTGATGCCTCCAATAAAAAAAATATAAAATTGTTTCCACTGGTAGTTCAATATTTTACTCCTAAAAATGGAATACAACAAAAATTAATTGATTTCTATGAAAATCCAGATGAATCAGCCAATGGGATGTTTTCAGCCATTAAAAACTCTTTAGAGTTTTATCAATTTCCTTTCAATCAATTATCTGGTTTTAGCGCAGACAATACAAATGCAAATTTTGGACATAATCATTCATTATATACAAACATCTTAGAAGTTGTGCCAGACTTAATAAAAGGAAATTGTCATGCCCATATTGTGCATAATTCAGTAAAAAATTCTATGAATTGTTTAAATTATGATATTGAAAACATTATATTAAAAATCTATAGTCATTTTTCTGTTTCTGCATGCAGAAGGGAAGAATTAAAAAGATTTGTAGCGGTTGCTGAAGGAGAATTCCATGAAATAAAAAGACACATAGGAACTCGTTGGCTATCTCTTCTACCAGCTTTTGTTACAATTTTACTTAATTGGACACCAATCTGTAATTATTTTGTTAGTTTGGATGTTGACTGTCCAATGGTTATACAAAATTTATTAATGTTAGATGATAATGGTAAAAATAATGTGATTTATAGTTACCTTCTTTATGCTAGTCACATACTAAATGTTTTCAATAAAACAATTAAAAAATTAGAAGGAAATAATGTAACTATCTTAGATGTTTATAACATTATAAAAGATCTACTCTTTATCTCCCAAATTAAACGAAGATTATGATAATATTAGCGGATTTATTTTATAACAAGTGATCGTTTCCGCAGTCAAATGGCCAATGCCTCCATTTTACCTCGATTTGAATACATCGAATAATGTCATACAGTGTTGTCATCCTAAACTTTGATTCGATACAATTAAATAATCGACTATAATTTTAATAATAATTACTATTTCAATTTGCTTCTTAAATAATATTACAATACAATTGCATTGTGTTCATTGTTACATACTAGATAGGATATTATCAAAAATACCCACATCTTAGCTAATTAAGCTTACAGCTCGGCCATCCTGTGTAAGTGAGTCCTCTCACTTGTTTGGTGTAAAATATTTAATATAAAGATAAGTATAAACACAAAAAAAAAAACAAATTAAGACTAAATAAAGACTATCATCGGACATACTTCTATAGCTAATTTGATTCTTATATAATAATTCTTATGATAAGGTAATTTCGTTACAGTTGCGTACTATATATTTTTCACAAACTCTGTTATAAATTCTCATCACAATCAAAATTTCAAAGTCTACGTATATTATTATGTTACATCTGAGTTTAACTTATGGTTTTTAACAAAGTCATAAATCTTCATCAAAATCTGCAAGTCTTGCACAGTCTGTCACGATCTTTGGTCTACTGTGCGGCACCGTTATCTTGGTACCATTCATAATCTGCACTGACCTCTATGACAAATTGTGCTCACATTGTATAATCTTACTCACTATCTTGCACAATCTATCACGATCTTTGGTCAACTGTGCGGCACCGTTATCTTGGCACCATTCATAATCTGCACTGACCTCTGTGACAAATTGTGCTCACATCTTACTCACTATCTTGCAATCATACGTGCGACATCAATTTCTTAATGCCATTCATTATCTGCACTGATTGCTCATATATGTATATATATAGACCTTAATAATGACACGCAATTCCTACTCATTTCCATCAGACAACTTGATTAATTCTTGTAATTTAGTATATTATTATAGTGCCCCAAATGTAATAATAATATCGTTACTACCTACTACATAGAGTAATACATCACTCTTTCTCTATTTCTATTTCTGTAGTTTCACTATGATCACTATCAGAGCTCTCACTGGTGTAACCTTTAAAATTCATCTAGGGATGAATTTTATCTAGGGCGACAACATTTTCATACCTCTTGTTACCCTTTCCTGTTATAGGGGTATCTTCGATAAGAAATCTATCATTAGGTAATATTTTGAGGATTCGATAGGGACCTTGAAATTTGGGGAGGAGTTTGTGCTATTTTCCTATATTATCTTTGCCTATAACTGTCCTCTCTACCCTGACCAAATCACCTACATTATATATAGCCCGACTCTTCCTACGCTTATCGAATTGTTTTTTTAGCATAATTCTGTTGTTTTTCTATCCTTTTCCTAGCATTCGACCTCAGTTTTAGTAAGGCATCACCATCGATTCGTTCAGTTGTTTCGGCGATTACATCACTCAATAAATTCTCTGATGCGTTCATCAATCTGCAACCAAACAACAGGTCAGAGGGACTCTTCCCTGTTGATTTATTAATAGTGGTATTAATACCTAATTGTACGTCACCAATCTATTCGTCCCATAAGTTGTCATTTACGTCTTGACATTTAAACTCAGGGCATCAGTTATCGTTCTGTTAAATCTTTCAACCTGTCCATTAGCTCTTGGAGTAGCTACTGCATTCAAAATATGATTTATTTTTAATTGGTCCATAAAACTTAAATTTTGCGCTCGTGAAACAAGAGCCACGATCTATTATAAGACGAGAAGGAACACCAAAATAACTGAAATGTTCCTTGAATGTCTTAATAGCCCTAGCCTTCTTAGTATCTTCAACAGCTCGTATATTGACAAATTTCGTAAAAGCATCTATAATAACAAGCAAATACGTGTTGCCTCTCCTAGAGCGAATGAATGGGCCTAGATGATCAGCATGAAGTGTATGGAATGGTTTCTCCAATTTGGGTATTGGATGAATCACTCCCTCTTTGGGGCCGCCAGGTGCTTTATGATGCGCACACTCCAAACAGACTGAGACGTATTTCATGGTGAATCTACGCATTTTTGGAAACCAAAATATGCTCCTGATACGACTTAACGTTTTTTCGAAGCCAAAATGACCTACCTCATCATGGTTCATGCGCAGCACTTGCCACCTAGAACCCCTCGGAACTACCCATCGTAATCCTTCGTCTAAGATTTTATATACATGACTGCCCTTCAACATGTAATTCTTACGTATGTCAGCTACAAACTTAGTCGTGTCATCTTCTAAGATGTCTTTTATACGTTTTATTTCGCTATCATCACCCTGTACAGTAGCGATCCAATCATGAACGTCTATGTGTTGAACATCAAAACATGCTCGGTATCGATATCAGTAGGTTCACCCACAGGGCACGGCTGAGAGCATCTACGTGAGCCATTCGCGAACTCTGTCTGTACAAAATTAGTGGCACAAGGTCTCTCTTAGTTAAGGTAGTACGAAGTGCGTTACAATCGGTGACTATTTTAAATCTTAGCCCTAGTAAATAGACTCTGAATCGTTTTAAAGTTGCGACTACCGCTAGAGTTTCCAACTCAAAGGAATGAAATTTTTGCTCGTCTACCGTAGTTTTACGGCTGTAGTACGCCACTGGCCTAAGTAAACCGTCAGTACCTCGCTGTAGGAGAATCCCCGCAATACCTAGCTTCGACGCATCCGTATGAATTTCGGTTTCTTAATTAGGATTGTATAAAGCTAATATAGGACGTTGAACTAATCTTGCCTTCAAAACTCTAAACGACTCCGCCTCCTCCGCTGTCCATTTCCATTTGAATTTAGATTTTAAGAGATCTGTTAGTGGACGGGCAATAAAAGCGAAGTCTTTAACAAACCTCCGGAAAAAGCTAGTCAGGCCGATAAATCGCCTGATATCGTGAACGTTCCGGGGTATTGGGAAATTTTCTATAGATAATGTTTTGAGTTTCCCTTGACGTATCCCCTCACCGCTAACATGGAATCCTAGGAAGTCTAGCTCAGTACAAAAAAAACTACATTTTTTCAACTTCAGCGTAAGACCTGCGTCTTTTATTAGCTGAAGTACCTCCTCTAGCCGTCTCATTCCCTGGTTGGGGAAGGAATCAATACGTCGTCCATATAAACGACCGTATAACCGACTTTCGACAGTATTTTACTCATTGCTCGTTGAAAGATCGAAGGAGCATTTGCTAGATCAAAAGGCATGCGTTTAAACTGATATTGCCCATCAGGAGTAACAAATGCTGTCTTGTCTTGAGATTTTGCCTCTGATAGTAGCCAGATGCAAGGTCTAAACTTACAAATAAGCAATTGCCAGCTAGCCTGGCAAGTTGATCATCAATTAAAGGTAATGGATAGTGTTCCTTTTTTGTGTTACTATTTAATACACGATAATCAACACATATTCTACTTTCGCCAGTCTTTTTCCTTACCAATAAAACTGGGCTAGCGTAAAGCGAGTTTGACTCGCATACTATGCCTGCATCGATCATTTCCTTTACCATAGTCTGAACCTGTTTACGCTCCGGAAAGGAGAGTCTATATGGGCGGTAAACTACTGGCTGCGAATCACTCAATTCAATTTCCATCTGAACTACATTAGTTAATCCCAGGTCTTTTAAGTTGTCTGAAAAACATGTTTCATACCTTTTGAGCAATTCTTTCAATCGATTAATCTCACTTTGACTAAGCTGTTTGCCATAATTGAAAGCAGACTTAGTCTCAGCATTTTCAAAATCTAATAAATTGATATCAGAAATATTACTGGTACAGATCACTCGTGTAATGAGCGTATCCTTAGGGAGTATCACAATATCGGTTTTTAAACTCAGTGGTAATTTGACTGGTTGTTCACGACTAAATATTAACGAGTGGGTAGTTTTCGTTATAGCTATACCTGGTTTTTCTGTGAAGCTATGTCCAATTAAAACTGAATATTTAATAACGCTATCAATAACGATGTATGCGTTGACTTTCTCTATAATACCTTGAATTTCAATAATAACGCTTGAAACACCCACTGGTATTACTATACTCCCTCCTATAAATTTTATAGGCGGCAAGTTGTTTTCAGTCCACGTGATTCCCCTCCTAACAGCCTCACTATGACGAATCAGCGTGCATTGGCTACCCAAATCCACATAGCCTTAAATAACTCTACCGTTGAGTTTCAGATTAATCAGATATTAAAAATCATTAGTATTATTGGTTTCAATGCGCATCACATCTTTTTCTTTCGGTCTATATATTTTATTAGCCGAGTCAGAGGGTAATCTGGGACAGTTAATTGACAAATGGCCTAATTTAGAACAAACGTTACACTTCAATATCTTTTTTGTGCATTTAGAACTGAAATGCCCATGTTCGTTGCAGTTAAAGCATACAATTGACGCATTATTGTATGGCTTCGAAGTCTTAGCTTCGCTGTTATTACCAATCTGCTTAGAGCTATTACTAGATACTAAAAAAGTAGTGTTGTTACGTCTATCGTAATTTACCCTCGACCTATCTGGATCACGAATATGTTGCTTGATAGATTGAAGATATACCAGAACTTGCTCGGGCTCCTGACATTTTGCTGCTTTAGCGCCTAATCTTAATGACCGATCCTCAATCCCATATAGTAAGCAATCTACCGCACGTTTACCTTGTATTTCGCATCGATTTAGTAGATTAATTTTTTCATAATAATAATGTTCTAGCGAATCATTAAACTTCACACGTTTTGACAACATTTCGGTTAATAATTCAGCATAGTCTTCACTACTCGGGAATGACTGCTTCAATTTGTCCTTCCACTCTGACCATAAATACGACATTGATGGCAGAGCCTCGTACCACGTTTTGGCAATCCCTGACAGTTTAGGCAGAGCGTAATGTACTATTTGATCGTCGCCCCAACCATAGAGCCTAGCACATTCCTCAACTTTATTGATCCACATTACAAT
This sequence comes from Sesamia inferens, assembly GCA_037179545.1. Taxonomy (NCBI): domain Eukaryota; kingdom Metazoa; phylum Arthropoda; class Insecta; order Lepidoptera; family Noctuidae; genus Sesamia; species Sesamia inferens. The sequence continues at coordinate 3,187,108 of CM073935.1, read as the reverse complement.
AGTCTGACTCTTTACCATAGGGTCAAAATCTGGAATCACATTGCCTAGCATAGGAAATTTGTTGCCCTCAGGTCGACTTTTGGTCAAAGTTTCCACTAAAGTAGCCAAAAACGCTTGCGTGTCATTGTTAAGAACATTGGTGTTACTCACGTACCCGGGAATTGGGGGTGTGTGTTGCTTGATGCTGGATTCTAAGCGCCTACTGCGACTTCGCTCACTGCTGCCTCGCCTACTGCGGCTCCCGTCCAGGTCCCGACGCTGCTCGTAGCTGCTACTCCGACTGCGACTCCGGTTCGGTTGGTGACGGCGCCTCATACTCTGCTCATGGGAACTGCGATCTTCACTACGGAGAGATTCCAACGTAGAATCACGATTGCTCGAACGCTGCCTTCGTTGCTTCCGTTTATGCGTAGTTCTCGTTCGTTTTTCTCTGCTCCGGTCACGGCGACGTTTACGCGTATTGCTCTTGCGATTATCTCTAGTTCTATCCATTGTTACCAGGTAAAAGGTGAAAACGCGTGGCAACACGTGGACACGTTGTTTGAGAATATTGCTTCAAAATTGTAGGCGTAACTGAATAATGCCACTTCTGAGATAAAAGATCTACTCTTTATCTCCCAAATTAAACGAAGATTATGATAATATTAGCGGATTTATTTTATAACAAGTGATCGTTTCCGCAGTCAAATGGCCAATGCCTCCATTTTACCTCGATTTGAATACATCGAATAATGTCATACAGTGTTGTCATCCTAAACTTTGATTCGATACAATTAAATAATCGACTATAATTTTAATAATAATTACTATTTCAATTTGCTTCTTAAATAATATTACAATACAATTGCATTGTGTTCATTGTTACATACTAGATAGGATATTATCAAAAATACCCACATCTTAGCTAATTAAGCTTACAATTATGACTGGTTTAAAGACTGAGCTAATTCAAAGAAAAAATGATAAGTATTTTGGCCATGAAACAAAAAAAGTTTTAAATATTATTAGAGGGTCATCCCAAGAAGTTTTTGATAGAACTATAAATAACTTCATACTTTTTATTGAAAAGGCTAATTTGTACTTAGAAAAATGGTTTGATTTCAGTCAGACTAACTGGCTTTCTTTAATTAGCTGTTTGTCATTAAAGTCTGCAGTCACGTTTGATCATTTTGAAAAAATTATAGAGAATCTAAATTTGTATAGACTTAATATTGGAATGGACGATTTATATTCTGAAATAACAAATTTTAAAGTAATTTATGAAAAAGTATCTGAAGATAAAGATTTTCTTGAAATGAGTACTAGCCAAAAGTGGAGCCATTTATTAGTAAACACTTCAGAAGAATTTAAAAATATAATTAAAATTGTCTCATATCTAATTTCTGTTCCCGCCACCTCAGCATTTACTGAAAGAGTTTTTTCAGTAATGAATGCTAAGTGGCGAGATGATAGAAATAAAGCATCTATCAATTTAATAAAAAATGAGCTCCTCATTTATTTTAATTTCAATTTTGATTGTAATGAGGCATATGATGTTTTTAAAAACTATTGTAAATTAGTAAGTTGTGCGAGAAGCTCCAAAAAATATGTATTTAAAAATAATAAATAAATACTGTTTGTTTTGCTAAAATACTGTTTAATAATCTTCATAGACCTGAATATACTTTATTTCTTGTAAAAAAAGTTGGCAACCCTAGTTCTTCCCCTCCCTATCCGTTGAATGACGGCGGCAACACTCGGTTCGACATTCAGTGCCCTCGTGCACGCGGGACAGGTAGTATTGTCAGCGGGAGCTTGCGCCATTTTGAGTGGGACACAAAACAAAGTAAGTGCGTAATCTGATCTAATTTTTGTACTTTTTGTCATTTCCGTAATGAATATAGACTTAGGAAAATGTGTGACTACGCATGTGGTCTTGATTAGCGTAGTAGGTAACTATAGTTTTCGTTACTATAACTAAAATTGCTATCAAGTAAATACTTAATTCTAGTAAGTTTGTTTTCTTGTATAAGGACTTCGGGGCATTATGGGCGGGGTAATATGGGCATGCCCATACTGCCCCAGTTTCTGATTATGAACTAACGGCTATTTTTCTCTTTTTGCAGCATTGAACATGGTATTAATCCAAGCTCTTTATTGGACATTCAGTGAACTGAGACTCCACATCCAGGTCCATCCTCTTCATTTCATGTTGTGTCACCAACAAATATAAAGCCTATTCCCAAGGCTCAACAGCAAAATTGGCTCCAATCAAAATTGGGCTCATAATTAAAATTAGTGATCAATAAAAAGCTTGATAACTTGAAGTTAGCAGTGGAAGAGTCTGTGGTGGAAGACAACAATTGTTGTTGCAACGTTGGTAGCGCCCTAATATAATCTGCGCGAGCACCATTCGTCGAGCGAGCAACAGCGGCGCCACCTTCAGGCACGCGAATACGAGTCTGCGAGCGCCAAGAGCGGTGGCAAGACACGCTACTAGTGGAGCGCCTGGAGCGTCAAAATCATAGAAACCTCAGACTTCCGTTACAGTGGAAGAAAAAAAAAAAAAACGAATGTTTAGCTAATAACATAAATAAAAAAGTTTACCAATTTAAAATTTGTGCTTTTGATTTTAAAATTAAAAAAATGGATAATTATAATAATTCAAATAGTATGAGGCATATTATTGTGTAAAATGATTTTGTATATGAAAATTAAGTTCAGGTATATTTTTATATATGCATAATAAGTGAGTAAATGTAGTAAATCAAGGAAAATCGGAAAAAAAGGTAACATTTAAAATAAAATTTTTGTTTATTAAGGCATTTTACATTATTGATATATATCAAATATTTTCTTCCACTTCAGTCATTTGAATGGTAGGTAAAGTATTAAGGCAGCTATCTCCGTTACAATGTAAACATGCTACACTACAATATAAACCACTCTTCCGACATCCACAAGCAGCTCCACACCCCTTTTTGCAATTGCAAAATAACATTTGCAGTAGATTATCCGGTGCTGGTAATTGGTTCATGGTTATTGGGATGAACATGTTATTGAGATACTTCCACCCCCAATCTCCAATATTTATGTCGTTTCCTAACCATATTTGGGATTGCAGGTACACTCTTTTCAGGTGTTCAATTGCGGCATCAGTTGTAGGTGGTAATGATGACAGAATAACACTGGTATTTTTGGTTGTAGCTTTAATGAAAAAATTGTATCTCAATGTATTCAAGTCTTTGATTTTTGCAGGAGCTCCATATAAAGCCAAAATACATGCTACACCTGCTTGAAATATATTATTGAAGTCTTCGTTTTTGTTTTTAAATATTTTTGCGAATTCATGCAAATCATGATGTTTTTCAAAATTTTTGGCAAACTTAATTTTTCCTTTATTGAAAAATGCCGAAGTAGTGTCACAACCCGTTAAGGAATTTAAAAAAAGAATATGTTCTTTACATTTTGGTAAAGATTTCTCTAGACTCTTCGAAGAAAATATTTTTTGTTCGACCTTGCCTCGGGATGGTTTTAGAAAATATATTTCACGACTCTCATCCGCTAAAGCCGTTAATATAACTAATACGTCAATATCTTCTGAAACTATTACAACATTTTTTGTTTCCAAATTAATTGCTGTATCAACAATTAATTTATCTGCATCACTTTCCGCTTGACATGTAAAAATATTGTTGTCAGCTAATTTTATTCTCAACATTTCTATCAAGCGACTTTTATTATTGTTATTTGACAAAAATTTATCTTGAGCGATTTTTAAAGGCATATCTGCGTTGAATTCAATATCTGCACATTTATTTTTCAATGCGCGACGATTCCGTTCGGCCGATTTAATAGAATCTATCTTATATCCGTCGAAAACCACGTAGACATTACTATTATAATTATTTTTCAAATATCTTACATAATGCTCACATATCATTTTAAAGCTTTCATTTAATTGCCATTTGCAATGATGTAATAACATGCCCCCATCAATAATATAATGAACATTTTCTAAACTTTTTAAATTAATTGAAAGTTCTGGGAATAACTCATAGAAAGTGGATTTTTTGGTCTTTCGCAGTGCGCCATTTTCAAATAGAGACATTATTCGAGACACACACATTATTCGAGACAAATTCTACGTGTACATAAAAATAAATGCTATCTGAAATTAAATTATATGCTGGAATATTAATTTTTTATTATTTTTCAATTAAAAAGGGAAAAAATTGAAAGCACAAAAAGTTTTTGGTAAACTTTGCAAGATATAGTATAAGAAAGAAAATGCCACCTCAACCAAAAAAAATCATTCACTGTAGCAATTTTCCGAGGTCAAAACCCCCAGGCGCTCCACTATACGCACGCCATTTAATTTTTTATCTCGTGGTAAAATAACTAATTGCAGTGAAATCATCCATCAACATCCATTGCTACAAATCGTGTTTTAGAGGCAGTAGTGTTCAAAATTGTTATTTAGTGCCGTATAATTGTATTATTCTTGTGATTTTCTCAAAAATGATCTCACGTGGCTACGCAAAGGCTAGCTTTACTCGCATACCCAAAATGCTCTCGTCGCTGGAAATCGCAGGCATGTCAATCTTTCGTTTGAAAAGTACAAGTGAAAGATTTAAAGAGGTATTTTCTGAGTATACAAAGCTATGTGACGCCATCAGAATAGTGAAAAAGACGCTGAGGACCCCAGCGAGTTCGAGGAGCGCTATATCGAGCTCATGGCTGCGATAGATGAATCCCTTAATAAGGCGAGCACGTGTCATATCTCTAGTAGTAATAATTCAAGAATAAAATTGCCGCATGTACCCAGTTTTACTGGAAAGTACACTGAATAGGGGACCGCGGGGTAATGGGAGCGGTCGGGAAATGGGAGCTATGGTGATTGAACAGAATGTAGGCATATTTGTAAACACTCGGCCGCTTTCGCCAACCTTCGAGAATCTTCGTCGGACCGGCACGAGCCGTTAGTGCCACGCGTTAAGTCACGAGGGACGGTTGTGTGTTTTTCGTTCCACACTTATCTAATAAATCTGCGGATTGTCAGCGCCAAGGTAAGCATGAAGTTTTATTCTAATTTGATTATGTTTATATTCATTACATCTGTAAATTCATTAACTAACTAGTGCAAGTTGTTAAATTCTGATTGAAATTAGATTTACATTGTTTATATTATTACTTTTCAAAATGGTATCCAGCGGGATATGGGAGCCTACGATGGCTCTCACTACCCGACATAGCTCCCATTACCCCATTAGCTTTCATAATATATTTCACATATTTTTTTATTTTCAGATGCCACGTAAAATAATTCGAAAGACCACAAAAGCTTCTTGGACAGTTGATACATTAGAAAATGCAGTCAATATCCTTAGAGCAGGAGGCATTTCGGTCTACAAAGTATCTCAGCAAACTGGCATACCTTATAGCACTTTAAAGAAGTTATTTAATTTAGCGAAAGCTGACGACGATCGGTACAAAAAAAGTCCTAAGCTGGGAAGATATACTGTATTCAGTTCCGAGCAAGAAAAAATACTGGCTAGTCATGTTCAGACTATGTCTAATAAATTTTATGGCCTGACGAGAGAACAATTTCGAAAAATATGTTACGGTGTAGCTAAAAGCATGGGTATTGAACAACGGTTTAACCAAGTAAGTCAAACTGCTGGAAAAGATTGGCTATCTGGATTTTTACAGCGCCATCCTGAGTTGAGTATTAGAAAGGCCGAAGCTATTAGTATCAATAGAATTCTCGGATTTAACAAGACTGAAGTAAAGCATTTTTTTTGATAACTTGGAGATATTAATGACAAAATACCACTTCGAACCTACGATGATTTACAATGTAGACGAAACTGGTATAACGACCGTGCAAGAGACTGAAAAAATTATAGCTCCCAAAGGGCAAAAACGCGTTGGATCGGTGACATCATGGGAAAGAGGTAAGACTGTCACAGTTATATGTGCCATGAGTGCTTCAGGGTCTTTCATTCCACCGCTTTTCATATTTCCACGAAAACGTCACTCACCACAGCTAGAAAAGGATGGACCTCACGGAGCTGTTTACACATGTAGTCATAATGGCTGGACTAACGAAAATATATTTATTTTATGGCTACGTCATTTTATTAAACACATCAAACCTACTGCTGATTCGCCCGTTTTGCTAATATTGGACAATTACAACAGTCATGCTACTATTGAAACTTGGAATTTAGCAAAAGAGAACCATGTTGTAATGCTTAGTATTCCGCCACATTCATCGCACCGTTTGCAACCTCTTGACGTTGCTTTTTACTCTCCGCTTAAATGAGCGTACAACAAAGAATGCAACTTATATATAAAATCAAGAAATTTAATAAAAATTACACCATATGACATTGCAGGCCTGTTTAATAAAGCTTACACTAAAGTGGCCTCTATAGAAAAAGGAGTATCAGGCTTTCAAGCAACGGGAATATATCCCATGAATCCTGAAATATTTCGTGATGATGACTTCATTGATGAGGAAGCCAGATGTGTGCCTATGCATGACGCAGAACAGCAGCCAACTAACATATCTCCTATCCCATCTACGTCAATGCAGACAGTTAATCAACCACATGCTGACAATTCTAACCGTCCACCCAGTCCATCTATTCTTTATGACGCAGAAATTCAATTAGAAGTATTTCAGGAGGAAGCTGCTGTAAGCTCAGCTCCGATTCCACACATGTCATGCACAACACCAACACGAACTGCTATTCGGGAGGAATATGCCGACAGATGTATCGCTACTCCATCTAAGTCATATTATGACGATGAAACAGTAACTGACTTTGTTAAAATTGTAAACATTGTGAGCCCACTGCCACAACAACTCATCTCTAATAAAGAAAGTAGGTTGAAGAATAAACAACATTCTGAAATCTTAACAAGCACACCAATGAAAACAGTATTTGAAGAAATGAAGAGAAAAAGGACTGAAAAAGAGAACAAGACTAAGAAAAATAAAGGAGAATGTAATAAAGAAAATTGTGCCAAGGGTATTTACCCTTGGCATAATTTTCTTGTTTTACATTTGTAAAACAAGAAAATTTAACAAACAGAATCTCACAAAAGATAGAGTCATTAAAAGCAAGAAGATCACAACCAGAAACAAAAGGGCCAAAAAGGCAAAAGTCATTTATTTAAAAGTGATTATGAAGATTCATCTTCTGATCAAATTGACGCAAGTAAAATTTGCGATGACGAGTCAGAATACTCTGAAGAGGAAACTTTATGTGCAATTTGTTTAGACACGGGAAAAAGTGGAGAAATGTGGTACCGATGCAGAAGTTGCGGAAACTGGGCCCATGAAGAATGTTCTGGAAGTGATAGTCCAGATTCTTATATTTGTACTTTTTGTTTGGATCCGTAAAATCAGGGTCATATGTTATTATTTAATAATTTCATTTAATTTTTGTTGAAATAATTGTTTTATTTTATTCATGTTACAATGAATAGTTTGTAGTAACTAAATCAAATCACATTTATAGTGTGGATAGCAAACTATATATACTATAAATATGATTTGAGTTAGACTTTTGTGGAAGACTAAATCTTATGGCTCCCATTTCCCATATGAACGTGGAATGGGCTCCCATTACCCGCAAGTGTCGGGTAATGGGAGCGATTGACTTTTTTTGTAAAATCGTTATTGTACCTTAATATATATTAATATATATTATGACTATAATTACTTCTAACTATGATTAAAACATCCCAAAATGATTACACCGGTCAACAAATTTTTTTTTTTTTTTTTTTGCGCATGGGTTTTACTAATGCAATTATTATTATATAAGCACATATATAAAGGTGGTCGTTTCAAACCATAAATAGTTTCAATAACTGGGTAATTCTCACGAAAATCCGAAATTCTTGTCCTTGGAGTTTATGTAAAAATCTAAGAAAGAAATGGATGTTACTAATATTTCTATACAATCCTCATAACTATACCTAACACTTTCACATGAGATTTTCGAGCTGTAAAAATAAATAAATAAAAATGCATAACCAAAATGTTCCTAATATCATTCCCTCACTATGTCCCAAGTACCAATTTTATTTACTTTTATTTACCAAAAAAGCACAAAAATCATTCGAATCATATTCAAGTAGGCTGTATTGTATAAACATATTATATATTTATTGGAAAAACCGAAATAAGCGTTATACAGCAAAAAACGAATAAAATAATTAAATATTTATTAATGTCTCACATAAATAAATCATTCCCTCACACTATTACTGGCAGTTGAATTATGAACGCATTTCAAATAAAATACGAACGTTACCATTAGTTTTTGAAAGTTGGCACTAATGTCAATTTATCAAAATGGCGAATTTTTTGTAATTGTGTTCGGATGTGCGCTGCAAAAAGATTTTATTAATTTTATGGCTAAATTAAATTTTTGACCGTCATTTCATCACATTCTAAAAAACCAAAAGGTAAGCACTTTAAGTGATTATAAGTTGCACAGATAAGATGGCTTTTGGGAGTTATTTTCTTAAGCAGAAAAATCATTTCCAAAGTAAGGTTATGTCACGAGTCCTTTACGTTTATTCTTTATTTCGTCATTCCCTCACCATCATTCCCTCATTAAAGTTTATGGTGAGGGAATGATGATATATGAGGGAATGATTTTTGGGTGGGCTAACTGGCTCTTTTTATTGTTATTTTTTTATTAACGCTTGAATTTATTGCTGCAATGTTGTTGTAGGCTAAAAAAGAAAAAAGAAGATAAGCAAAGAAGAAGCTAAATTGAAAAAGCAAGAATATGACCGAAAACGCAGGGAAAAAATGAAAGCTGATCCTGTAACACTTGAAGTACTTCGCCAAAAAGAAAGAATTAAATACCTTAAAAAAAAGAAAAGGTCAAGTTAAACCTATATCCGCAATGAGTTCCCGAGAAAGAAGACAAAAAAGGAAAAACTGGAAGAAAAATAGTCAAACATATAGAAACAAAACGATGAAAGTGCGAAAGAATTTAGCAAGACTGTTAGATGAGACACCGCCTCCTAGCCCAGAACCTATGCAAAATAATGATCAATTAAGAAATTTGGCAGTTAATCGGAGAAGGCAGCAACTCAGAAGACGTAGAGGAATACTTTATGCAAAAATATCCAGATTACAGGAAAAATTGAAACAAGAAATAAGAAGAAAAGAGAGATTCCGTAAGAGATGTCAAAGACAGAACAAAAATAATCAGACTTCACCAGAAGCTAAAGTATCCGCTCTCTTGAAGAACGTCCGCGTTCTTGAAATTGTTAAGAAGAAGCTTCTTCTATCAGAAGTTATTACTAAACAGCTAAAAGATGGGTACAGTAATTTAAAGAAACATAGTGAAAAGAAAAAGTACTATGAAATAGTAAAACCAGATCTTTTGAAGAAGCATAAACTACTCAGCTTATCAAAACAGTTTTTCAAACAGGATTATAAAAAGAGGGTTTCTAGAAAAGTCAGTGATAAATTGATAAAGGTCAAAAAGGATGTTCAAGATTTTTTGGGAAAGGACGAAAATTCCCGAATGTGCCCAGGAAAGAAAGATTTTATAAGGTCAATGGGACAGGTGAAACAAAAACGTTTACTTTGCGATACCCTGAAAAATTTGCACAGTAAATTCCTGACTGCAGTTGAGTATAAAATAAGCTTGACAACTTTCTGCAGGTTTCGGCCTTTTTGGGTGACTTGGGCAAACATAAAAGACCGTAACACATGCAAATGTGTAATCCACGCAAATGTTCAACGAATGATTATGAAGTTACATGAAAATAGAGTATTGCCTTGCTGTAATCTTACTAATTTCTTGACCATGAGAACATGCAATGTCTATTCAACTAAATGTCTGTTACGAGAATGTGAAGGTTGTGCAAACAAAATGCTAGAGTATAATCTTCCACAGCCAAACAGAATAGTGACTTATCAACAGTGGATCTATGAAACTACATCCTTCGAAAAAAATGGAAAGATGAAGATTTGTAGAAAACCTATTTTAAAAGAGATCAAGCTTTCACTGAGAACATTGGTACTTCAATTAGAAAAAACTTTGCCTTCATTATTTAAACACGTTGCTACAATAACACACCAGTATCAGACCATATCAGAACTTAAAAAGACTTTAACTGACAATGAAGTCCTTATTCACATAGATTTCAGTGAAAATTATTGTTGCAAATACAACGAAGAGATTCAGGCAGTACATTTCGGAGGTGCAAGACAACAAGTTACACTACATACAGGAGTATTATATTTACGTGAAAATGACACTGTAAAACCCTACACGTTTTGTTCTCTTTCTGAGAATAATAGACACGATGCAACGGCAGTATGGGCACACTTATTACCAGTTTTTGAGTGGCTTAAAAATCACAATCCAAACATTCACAGAATACACATGCTAAGTGATAGTCCTGTCAACCAATACAAGAACAAGTTCATGTTTCATCTAGTATATCATCATATAAATGATTTGTTTCCGGATGCGACATTTTTTGCGTGGAATTATTCAGAACCTGGCCATGGCAAAGGTGCCCCTGATGGCGTAGGTGGCACATTAAAAAGAACAGCTGATAAGGCAGTGGCTGAAGGCAAGGACATCGTAAATTTGAAATCTCTCAAAGAAATTTTGTTGGCAAGATGTTCTTCAATAAAACTATTCGAAGTTACCACTGCTAATATCGCGAAATAGAAGACTTAGTCAAACAGTCAACAATCATTGCTGCATTTCGTGGAACCCAAAAAATTCGTCAATTTGTCTTCAGTAATGATGTCTTGGAATTTAGAAGTCTTTCATGTTGTGAATGCGCAGAAAAGTGTAAACATTTTCACATGGGATATTACAAATCTTCAAAACGTTGCATCAAAAAACCATCACAGCCAACCACATCCTTTGAATTAAAATCACGAAACAAATCTTATGATGATGGACATTCGTCAAATGATGTTATTTGTACGCACAGTAATATCACTTACAATATTGGTGATAACGTACTTATCAAATGGGACGAAAATGTTTACCCAGGGGAAATAACATCAGTTTCTGAGGAAGGCGCTTTAGTAAAGTGTATGAAAAGAGGAACTAAATCTTGGAAGTGGCCTAAAATCAAAGATGAACAGTTATATGCCTGGCATGACATTCTGAGGAAGATTGAGCCTCCAAAATTAATCAGTAGGGGTTGTTATTTTATAAAAGACTTAAACTAGTCTAAAAGATCTGATTAAGATTTAATTGTAATTTTAAGACTGAATCGTTTAAGATTACAAATTTTAAAAGTAGGTTACCTACTAAATTAGAAGTTATTTTTTGTTTTGTTGAGTTAATACTAAACGTTCATTTTATGTATGAGACTAAAGTTTAAAATAAGAAGTTTTTCTGTTATAAAAAATGCTGTTAGAAGAATCTTTAAGTTTTAAGCAAGGGTTTTGTTATTAAATTAAGTGCTATAACAAATAAAAATAAGTTTAAATTAGAGTTATGCCAAAGTGCTGCAATAATTTTGTGATTCGCTGAAATTACTCATTGATCTTACTTATTGTTTAAGAACAAAATTTCATTTAATAATTAAAGATTATACTTAAAAAAAAACATTTTATTTGAAAAGCTTCTTGACTTGTCTGTAATAATAATAATCATTCCCTCACCTTGATTGTCATTCCCTCACTTTGATTTTTTTTAATGTCCTCATAACTTTTATAAAACGCGATAATGTTTGGGACCACTACATAATTAAATTCAAGTAACATTAGTACTATCAAATTCACATACAAGAAATATCAAATAATATAAATATTTTTTGGAATTTTAAGATAGCCGAATTTCGCCATTTCGTGAAAATTACCCAACTATGTATTGGTTCAATACCTAAAATACGGTATTCGATTCTACAATAACTATTTATTTAGAAAAACTATTTATTGGCGAAAACGTTTTACTCGCCGCACCAACACTGCGAGTCGCGTCCGTCAGTACTAAGTATATTCTTACTCGGTTACTCGGTTCTGTAATAGTTTTATTCTAGTCTTCTATTTAGTCTGGTCAATGTTCTTTCGTTTGCTTATTGTGTGCTTTGGATATTGAAAAGGTCATACAAACTAACGTCATCTAGCGACGAAGTAGATAACATATAATCTTACCGTTAGCTACTGCTATCTATTGATCAGTGGCAGAACTTTTGAACTTTTGAAGACAATTTGGTTAACAGAAAGGAGATTGTTTGTTCTGATGCCATAAACACATATTACAATTAATAAATTAAATGACAAAATGAAAGTGGCTGGACTATTTATCGACCTCAGCTCAGCTTTTGATACTATTGACTATGAATTATTACTGACTGACTTAGAACATTATAGTATCGAGAGGCAAATCCTTAATTCTCATAAGATCCTACTTACATAATAGAAGAATGTCTGTAGATATTAAAAGCATCGATAGCTATTTAGAATTAAGAAAAACATTATACAAATTATGTACAAAGTTGAGAAATAAACAATTTATTTACTTATTTTATTTATTTATAGAAACAATCATGGAAGTTGTATTCACGTCTAAAATCACAAAGATACAACGTGGTGTACCTCAAAACTCAGTTTTGGGGCCTATTCTATTTATCATATTTACAAATGACTTGCTGAACTTTATGCATCACACTAAAATTAATGTAAAACTTGTCTTTGCGGATGACACTAACATAATAGGGGCCAATCACTTTAAAGAATTGACCCAAGCTGTAAACGAACCACTTAAAAATCTTTAAGATTGGTTTACAGTTACCTTTTGCTAAATACAAGTAAAACCAACATTACTTTATTCAAGACAACAACTCGTAACAACGACAATCTAGACGTACAAATTGATGGAGACAAGATTGACTTAGTAGACAAAGTCAAATTCTTAGGTATTAACATAGATGTGAACTTAAAAACATGAGCTAGCTGCTATTGACTCTTATATTTCATCCTTAGAGCCTTAGAGATATTTTAGATTTAAAGCATCTAAAGGCTAATTATTATAGTGCTTAACGAAGCTAGATTGAGGTAACAGTTACAATTATACGTGTCAGAAAGCATTCATCTTACAGAAATGTGCTATAAGGACTTGAGTAAGGATCTCACAAACAGAATCTTGTAGAGAGCATTTTTTTTTTAAGTTGAATATTTTGACAGTACTAAGTTTATATATATTGGTTATTCTTTGTTACTTTGCCAAGTATATTCCTCAGTATGAATCACAAGAGGAACGTAAGGTAAGAGAAAGCACATGAAGAAAGGAGTTTAAACACAAGTTGTCACCAAATTTTAACGTGGTCAGGCATTGCTCCAGCTACCAAGCAGTTGAATTGTTCAATAGGTTCCTCCTTTATACCGCGTACATCGAGGGACTGGAACAATTTGCCGGCGTCGGTGTTTCCGTCACATTACAATTTGAGTGTCTTCAAGGCTAGAGTGAATAGGCTCTTAATAAACTAGCGCGCTTTACCATCAACGATCGCATCACTGCTTACCATCAGGCGGGATTGCGGTCAAGCGCTGGTTTATAAATTATATAAAAAAAAAAAAAAAAATAGGTTACTAACTGATTTTAAATTGTTAATATATAATAGTCATTTATTTAAAAATAAATTAAAAACCTTGTTGGAAAGATGTTTAGTTTATAATCAGTATCAGAATTCATGTCAAATGATACAAAATGAAGAAAGTACCAGTGAACACGCTTTCGACTCAATTCCTTAACTTTGACTGTAACAATGCATTTGACATTATTTTATTTATTTTTTTCTTGTAATCATATCTGACATTTGTTTATATATCTATTGACACACTTAAGAATAATTGATTGACTTGTTAGGTTTGTCTGTGATTATTTATTTTATTATTTATGTACACACAATAAAATATTCAAATCGACATTTTTAATTTTTTTTAGCCGCATGTGGTATTTCTATTTTAATTTTATATGCAATGTTCAACACAATGTAAATTGTTATGAATAAATAAATGATGATGATGAATAGACTATTGTTCAATTGGGTAATTGACGAAAATGAAATAATAAAAATAATGAAATAATGACAACTAGTTTGCCTCGTCATTCTCGTTTTCCTAAGCCAGCTGTCAATGGTTTGAGCCCTATAGGCCGGGTCGAATTCGGGAACTACATTTTTTTAAATTTTAAAAATTGAAATGAATTTCCACTTGGTTCTCCTTTGAAGTCGGGGAGCAGCTTCAACAAGTCTTTTGCGGCCAACATACTCGATGTCCTACGAGCCTTCCTTGGTGTGGCCTCTCCGCTAGAAGTAGAAGTCGTTCTCCTTTTATTCTTTGATTGCCTCCTAGGCGGAGTAGTTGGAGGTGCCCCTCCTTTTTATCATCCTCGCTTGGTACCATGGCTGAAAATAAATTGAACCGAGTAGAAATCCGTACCCCGATTATCCAAATCAGTACAAAAATATTCATTGCTAATAGTTTCATAAGCTTTAAGCCATTAATTTTATCCAAGCAACTACTGAACATAATCCACTCAGTCCTCACAATAATCTAGTGGACAAACATAGTCCACTCAATCTTAATAATAATCCAGTGGACAAACATAGTCCACGCAATCTTGACATTAATCCCGTGGACGAACCTAGTCCACGCAATCCCGACATTAAACCAGTGGACAAACCTAGTCCACGCAATCCTGCCATTAATTCAGTGGACAAACCTAGTCCACGCAATCCTGACATTAATCCTGTGGACAAACCTAGTCCACGCAATCCTGACATTAATCCCGTGGACAAACCTAGTCCACGCAATCCTGACATTAATCCTGTGGACAAACCTAGTCCACGCAATCCTGGCATTAATCCTGTGGACAAACCTAGTCCACGCAATCCTGACATTAATCCCGTGGACAAACCTAGTCCACGCAATCCTGACATTAATCCTGTGGACAAACCTAGTCCACGCAATCCTGACATTAATCCTGTGGACAAACCTAGTCCACGCAATCCCGACATTATACCACGTGGATCAATGTCAAAATGACATAAATGACATAATAAGAATAGCTAAACATAAATGCGTATTATTTGCTGATGACATAACAATTATAGTGACATCCGATAGAAAGAAAAGTACCATTACAGATCATGAGTTAGATATCAATAATACAATAGGCACATTATTGAATTGGCTTGACTTTCATCATTTAAAAATTAATTTAAATAAATCCGTTTACATTCAATTTAACCAATCTAATAATAATAAATATAATATAAAAATGAATATCACTAAATTCAACGAAGTAATGCACACCAAATTTTTGGGAGTAATAATAGATAAAGATATTAATTGGAAAGAACACGTGGAAAGTGTTAGCACTAGAATTAATAAATTCGTCTATGCGTTGAAACAAGTTAAAAATGTCACGAATATAAATACTGCTATTATTTCATATCACGCGTATGTTGAATCGTTACTGCGCTATGGTCTGGTGATGTGGGGTAATAGTACTGATGTAAATAGAGCATTTGTCGCTCAAAAAAAATGCATAAGGGCAATATGTGGCCTTCAACCGGATGACTCATGTCGACCAGTATTTAAGAGACTTGGTTTGAAAGAAAGAAAGAAAGAAAAACGTTTATTTGCAATAAAAATGACGCAAGAGTTTACAAAAAACATAAAAAAAAAAAAATAAGAAATAGTTGAGGGAAACATGCGTCACATTCACGCAAAACGGCGGTCGCTCAGCATTATGCTGCGACTCTATGCAAAAACAGAGCCCAGCGCTGGTTTTCAGCGACAGCCGGCGTCGACGTACAGACGTCACCCGATGCAACAAACAATTAAATTACAGTAAAAATTAAAAAAAAAAAATACCTAATAATAAAAGATATAAAAAGTAAATCCAATTGTATATCGTGAGAGTACAGTTTAAACAAACAAACAAAAATATAAAAGCAAAATACGGGATATATAAGAATTACGAGAATATCCTCCTCAAAAATGACATACATCAAATTCCAATTTGAAATTCAGCATTTCCTAACATAGTCTGTGGTTTGTGGTTTGTCGCACGCGCATCCAAGCCAACATACATCAATGTTTACATTGTTTGATTACTATTACCATTTATAAATAATTTGTATTAGAATTAATTATTACCACACAATTGAGTTACAAAATGCTCCATACGTATAATGTTACGAACAGTTATGTGTCGGTGTTTTATCTTAGCATCAGTGAGTAGTTTGTGAGAGACGAGTCCCTGGAACTGGAAACCGGAGGATGACCCAACATGCTACACCATACAAGAAAGAACACACAGCATTCCAATAGACAATCACCGCTAAACGATTGGACCACCAATGCCAGCCGCGTGCAATCAGGGGTAGGTTCAAAATTCGGTATCTTTTTGAATTTGTAGTAAATACTGCTTGAATTTTGATTTAAAACTACTAACCGTCTTTATAGCACGAAAAGGAGGTGGCAAATCGTTCCAGCAACGAGAGGCAGCGAATTTGAAACTTCCACGGAATGCAGCAGTTCTATGTGCTGAGGCTAGCATTAGGTAAGAGGAAGCCCTGGTTTTAATCTTGTTAAAGTCGCGTGACCAGGTTAGTTTATTATATAAATAATCTGGTTTGCTACCGCTGCCGGCTCTTTATATTTATGAAATATGTATGTTTGTCAGGCAGCATCAAAATTTATTTGTCAAAGCAAATGACATTTGTGTCCGAAACCGACGAGACCCCAACAGGCTCGTACTAAGTGAGATTCAAAGGCTAGCTAAATATAATAAAAGCTGCCTTGCAATGTGTGTACATTTATATAATAAGTTACCAAACGATCTCAAAAATGTGAATACCAGATTATTTAAAAGGAAATTGTATGAATGGTTGTCTGTGAATGGTTTTTATAGTGTTAAGGATTTCCTTGACAAAAAATGTTAATGTCTAGTACATCTTGGAAAATTTGCATGCTTATATTAAATTTGCAAAACATGTCTTGGTCCAAATTGTATTATTACCATCTCTGTATACCGTGTTTTATGCAAATAAATATATTATTATTATTATTATTATTAATCCCGTGGACAAACCTAGTCCACGCAATCGGGATGACGACTTATAATAATTAATGTTCGATTCATCAGATACTTCTTTTTTTTTCTGCTCTTTTTTTTTTCTTTGTTTTAGGTTTAAAGAACTTTATTTCTCAAAAAGAACATAATACAGTTCACTTATATGAGACTTAACATTTAATGCACACATTATTTCGTCTAGTGACGCAGCATGCAGGTACACAATAGGTAAAACGATAAGAAAGCAAAAAACAAAAGTGTGGGTAGTTACATAGTACATTTTCAAACAAGTTAATACGGCTGGCCAATTAGAAACCGAGGTACCCTCTTATTTATTGATTATTTACTTTTGAGCAAATTATTGTGTAGATGTGCTTATGTATGCAGCAAACTATAGTCTCAGAGACCGGTGATCGTTTATGTGTTTCATTTTATAATTTTGGCTATAATGTGTATGTTAGTTTTATGTTGTAATTATTACTTAGGTATACTTATTATTAAATATATTTAAATAAGTACATGTTTTTTATGCTTAATTTTCTTGATTTACAAGTAGTAATCGTATTTAATACTTTATTAATTTACCAAGTATTTCATAGTATGTTGCCAGGGTATTTATGTACAACTTACGTTCAGCGTAATATATTCCTTTAGTTTTCTTTTATAAATATTCATGCTTCTACACTCCTTGATTTCATTTGGCAATTTGTTATATTTTAATTTGTTAATTTTTTTTTCCCATACCTTATCCCTATCCTAGCAATAATCCAATCCAGTGAACAAGCATAGTCCACTCAATCCTGACAATAATCCAGTGAACCAGCATAGTCCACGCAATCTTAACAATAATCCAGTGAACATACATATTATAGTTACTGTATCTGATCTGTGTCTAAAAATATCTGTTCAAACCATACCCTCAATGATTATGTTCATAAAAATATTTCTTCTAAACATCTAGGTACCCAAATTACATACAGTTTCCTGTAGCCATCACGAACAACAATATTAAGGAGTCGCCTTAACCAAATGTTCGCCGCGATAAACCACAAAATGTGAATAAATAGCATTGTCAAGGAGTTGCCCTGACCGAACGCTGCCCATTCACGATTAGAAACTGTACGAACTTATACATTCAAAACTTCAACGTTGGTATATTATCACCAAAACACCATGAGGGAGTTGCCCTCACCAGATGAATCAACGACAATAAAACCACAGATTAGATTTGGTTTACGTAAAATTAATATTTTAAATACTACATGGCATGGTTTGAAATAACGATAAATAATCATTTTTTTATAATCAAGAAATGAATATTGCTTATACATACCTTTATTTTGTGGGCTGAATCCTCTCTCACTTCTGAGATTTCAATAAAACTGCAACTTGGACAGATCTATATAATAATTTTATTCTTCACAACAGGTAACAGCCAATATATTATACTTAAATCGAATACATAACGGACGGAATCCAATATTTCTTAACTATTCCGAGTGATTCGGATGACAACCAAGGACTGAGCGTACTCGCTCTAAAAATGCTTATTTCTAGTTTCAATCCCGCCACCACTTTGACGAATTAAATGAGGGTACTAGAGAGTTGGCGTAATTTCCGGTTTCGCTCTTTCTAGATAACTATATGAAATTTAAACAAAAACTGATCATTAAAATACTAATAAATGTTCTTAATATTTTAGAAAGAATCATTACATTACAAAAAATCGTTTTTTATCTACAATGTCACATCCCTACACAAAACGCTATAGAAGTATCACTGCATAGGACTGGAAGAAAGAAATAAATCATGTGAACCGGTTACGTCAACAATATTGGGAACGGGATAGGCTGCAAGAACTAATTGAACGAGAAATGATTATTTCAGTGGGATCTGACAGTGAATCTTTAGAATATACATAAATAAATGATTCGGACCGTGCTGAGATAAGTGGGGTAGAACTGATGTCAGGTGTTGATGACTAAATAAATATATTAAATATAGTTTTATAAAGTTTGTAAAACAAAAATTACAAAATAAATTTAATTAAATAAATTACTTGTATTTATGAACCATGTGTGACAGATTCCCATAAATCCACTATTAATTTATTATCTAATTTGTAAGTGACAGAGGCTATATATTTTACTAACCCAACGAAGTCGGCATGGGTCAGCTAGAACTTAATATCAAAATATTAGAACTTAAAAGCAAAAGATCAGCATTCATCATACCCGTAAATATAAATATTCTATTGTGATTACTTTAAGTCGATTTATTTTATAAACTCATACGTCGTGTAGGGTCAAAGTTTATATTTACAAAAGATCGTCATTTAGAATTAGAAAGTTTGAATAAGGTACGCGAAGCGGTTCCGTTTTTTTTTTTTTTTTGCCGACAGTACCAATTGATGTGCCTGTGACGTCATTTTGTAACGGTCATCGACGGCCAACTCGAAGCGAATGGGTAGTACGTAACTAAAATTTGTTCAAAACTGCCTCTTTTGGAAAAAATAAATAATGTCCACAATTGAAGAAATTTTCTAACAAGTATCATACCATTTTGGAATACTTATTGAATGCGCCAACTTTTGCAGTTACTAAAACAAAATGTTTAGTAAAGTCAAGTTTGTAGCAACAAGAATGAAAAAACCGTCACAGGGTGTAAATTTTATCGATTTTTTTAAATAGTGTTTTTTTTTAATAGTTAACTTAGATTTTTTAAATATTTTTCAGACAACATAATTATGCGTTTGTGTCTACCCACCTGCTCTCGGCTTGACGTTGGCTTTTAGGACACCCAGTATATTATTTATAAAATATACTTTCATAATCTTATCAAAACAGTTTTATTTTATCGATTTTTTTAAATAGTTTTTTTTTAATAGTTAACTTAGATTTTTTAAATATTTTTCAGACAACATAATTATGCGTTTGTGTCTACCCACCTGCTCTAGGCTTGACGTTGGCTTTTAGGACACCCAGTATATTATTTATAAAATATACTTTCATAATCTTATCAAAACAGTTTTATTTTCTTACTAAATAATAATAAGAAGCCTGAAGTGTGCCTGAGTGTGAAGTTCAATTTAAAATGGCGACCACGTTAACAATGCACGATTCCATTGTGGTTCACAGTGAAAAGTGCTACTGTGTACTTTGTATGTTATTTAAGATTGTGTCACGTGTTTTTATCATTTAATCTTTTAGTAACAGAACGCCTCGGCCCTAAAAAGCCTCGGTCTATGGAAGACCACACCCAAGAAGACACGTTGGAAGCTTTGCGACATCAAGAACGTATAAAAAGTCATTTACTACTTTGAGAAGGTACTAATAAAAAGGTACTAAACTAAAACTACTAGGTAAAAATGCCTCGGCATTTTTATATTGTATGTTTTCGCCATTTGGCATGCGACTCATCGTGAACCCTTCTCAGTCTAACCAAAAAATATCGAGGAACAATAGATGTAACATTCTTTCGAGTTCTCAATCAATTTGGCACCAGTCGCACTGCCTTCAAATTTTCGACATTTTTTCGCCTTTAAATAGTACCTTCTCAAAGTAGTAAATGACTTTTTATACGTTCTTGATGTCGCAAAACTGGATAGAAAATGAAGCGGCTGGGAAAAAACAGCTGCGGAGCTTTAGGCGTAGACACAGAAATGTCAGTCTTCGAAAACCAGAATCAAGTAGTCTTTTGGCAAAACTAACGTCGGAACTTTTTACAGCAACCTCGAACAAAAGAAAGAAAAAAGTATGAAAGAAACAAAATTTACAGATGGGACACGAATCTCGATGACATTTCTATTATGACAGTCCAAAAACCTCATCGTGTCTTACTTTTACATTTTGTGTACTTAAAAACTGACTTTACTTTTCCCTTTGAGAGCCTTTGCCCTCAACGTGTTATTGTTTAGCACGTTACATAACAATGTTGAACTAGACCCTAAGAATAAGAAATTGTGACTTTATACAATGCTTCAAGTACGGTGTGTTGTGCTGACCAGATGCCAAAAAAATAGTGTCAAAGCGGCCTCTCAAAGGTGGCCCGTACAGGTTTTTTTTCAGTATACTAGATCAACAAGGGATAAATTCTTTCATTTTGTATAAAAAAATGTCAGTTACCAACATAAAACGAAGAAATTTCATAAAGAGTTTAACTATTGAACTTAGCGGCAAAGTTGACATCGATGCCGGACTTTCTGGAACCAAGCAATTACCTGAAGAGTCTACACCTGGACCAAAGGCATGTATGTTATGTACAAAAGTGCAAACGTAAAACTAAAGAAGCTAATATGTCTGCGACACTTGTAACAACGGACTTTCAAAAAACACCACAAATAGAAAAATAACTAATTTCGGAAGTCGGTGTCAAAAACAAATATGTATACAAAAACCAAAGACAGCGACTTCCAAAATTAGTTTTTTTTTTTTTGTTCGGTTGTTAAAAATGTCGCAGACTTCTGACAGAAGTCTCTTGATTTTAATTGATTGTTGCATAACCGTGACGAATAGGTAGGTAGTGGTTGTTGTATATTAAACTTCAATGCTGTACATTTTTGAGGAATTCCCTCGACTGCCTATGGCCTTCATCGTCAGATTTAATGCAGACCATCATTTTAACCCATATGACTTAAAAAAAAAACACTACAAATACAAAAATAACTATGTTCGGAAACCGGCGTCAAAACCAAATATGTATACAATAAATGGACTTTTTAAAAAAAAATCAAACCGACTTCAAAAAAAAAAACACAAACGACAAAAACAGACAATAGCAGTACTTACATAACTAAAAAGCGATAAATAACCTAATTTATTCACTTAATGCATATTATATATCTACAATTATTTAAATATTTACAACTTAATACCTAATACTTTAACAAAGTCTTCTTTAACTATTTAAATATTTACAGTTATCACTTATTTTTGGAGTCGGTGCCAGCCTGCAGCCTAGGTAACGTAGTCCGTTAGTATATCTGTGGTGCTGTTTGACTGAGGCGCGCGGCCCCGGGCCGGTAAGCAAACGCAAAACCACACACACCAAGGAGAAGGTGCGCCTGGGGCGCGGGGCGCGGGGTCAGCCGGTTGAGTGTGCCACCCGAACGCGGGCAGACGCGTGAGGGCAGACGTCGTTGACGGTCGCTTCCATTAATAAATTATTTCAGCGCGCTTATGCAATTTCCTATTCTTAGTTTTGCTTTGAATTTTAATGTCGGTCAGTTTTCTTAATTACATTTATTTGTTTGGCTGGCACCGACTTCAAAAATAAGTGATAACTGTAAATATTTAAATAGTTAAAGAAGACTTTGTTAAAGTATTAGGTATTAAGTTGTAAATATTTAAATAATTGTAGATATATAATATGCATTAAGTGAATAAATTAGGTTATTTATCGCTTTTTAGTTATGTAAGTACTGCTATTGTCTGTTTTTGTCGTTTGTGTTTTTTTTTTTTTTGAAGTCGGTTTGATTTTTTTTTAAAAAAGTCCATTTATTTCTCGATTTTTAGTTGTGTTAATGCGTTTTGAACTAAAAATAGATGCTAGTTCATTTACTTAGGGTTAGGGTTTCAATTTATTTAATATATTCGCTCCGTGCACGATTACAGCGCCAACTAGCGTCCACAACTTTGTGGGCTCTGTCACATTGACATTTAGGTCGTGTATTTGTGAAAAAATATCGAAATGAAAAAATAAATATTTTCGACTCATAAATTGTTGTGATACCACGATTTGGGTGGAAAAAGGGTTTTTAAATCATTTTGGTCATTCAAATCAAATGAGGTAAGTCCAAAAAGTGTGTTTAATTTTGATTGTGTCAGGGTTTGTTTACTTCATTTATAGTTGTAGTTTTACAGTAAAACAAAAAGAAAAAGCTACTTTAATGGTTTCATTATATAACAGTAAATATATTTAAATGTTCCTGTATCGCTAGTAATAAATTAAATATCGTTTTCAGATCGAAATGAGTATTGTTTTGAAGACCGGGTTTGTGAGTGTTACTCACAATATCAAATTCCAACCACAAACCGTATTTAAAGGAAAGTTGTTGGTATTGGCTGGACATGTCCGAGATGTAGAAGAATTAAGAACAAAACAAGGGCAAAGTTCAATAATTCACGCTCTCATCATAAGGCAAACATCTATTACTTTGCCACCTTACAAAACGGTTTTAAATGTAAGTGATTATTTCCGTTTGAACTTAATACTTAGTTTGATCGAGTTTTGATAGACGTAATATTCAAATATTAATTTGATTGCAGGTAAATACAGCACGAGTAGTCACAAGTGTGAAATGTAATTGTGTTTACAATCAAAGTGGTAAATGCAAGCATATCGCTTTGATCCACTTTATAAACCATGAAGAGAGCCTGTCAAGCCTGCCAGCATTGACGGGGTGGTCATTGAAAATGATTGTATCTTATCAAGACTAGTTGAAATCAAATGTCCATTATCATGTTCAAAACAACCTGTGATAAATTATAATGAAAAGATGTGCAATGTCAAGTATTTAGAGTTTGTAAATGATAGATTAGAGTTAAAAACACAAAAACCATATTATACTCAAATTCAGGTACAGATGTATGTAACTGGAATGACCGTTTGTGATCTTTTTGTGTACTCGCCTGTAAAACATGGTAGCTGCACAGTGCGGGTACACCGTGATGAAGCATTCATTAAACATGTAATTTTGGTTAGTGAAAGATTTTACTTTGAACATTATTTAAAATCATTATATTTAGAAAGTACTTGTGAAAATGATAGTAATAATAATAAAACTGAACAACCAAAACGTAATTTTACTGGAAAAAATATAATCAATGTGATGTAGGTTGGATAAAAAAAGTAAATAAGTCATACAAGTTATTTTATTATTAATGATTATATTGATAAAAACATATATATTATGTATTTATGATTTATTTATTGTTGTGATTTAAGTTTGACTGAAAGTAAAAATAAGTATCATTTAATTATTTTTGTATTGTAATGCATAAAAATATGAATAAACAGATCATTATTTTGTTGGAAATATTAATAAAGAAATATTCACAGAGACACATTCTTTTTTTTAAATATCGGGGGCTGTAAATTTACCAATACACAATCATTTGGTCTTGGGTACCATGGCAATCCATCAGCACTGAAACAAAGTTGAATTTAAATAGGTAAAATGGATTCTTTGATTAATATCAAATACAGGATTTAAATGTGGTTATGATGTTACTTACTCAATTCTTTTGACGGCAGCTATCCATTTCTTGCATTGTTCAAGTTTCCAAGTAGCTCTTGGGAATCGGTAAAACTTGCATTTACTATTTCTGCCAGTATTCTTGCAGTTTACAACACAACAACTACTGTGACTCATTTTTGTTAGCGGACTAATGAAATTAATTAATGATATTAAAATGTATTATGTAGAATCGCTTTGCCATTGACAGATACATACATCTGATGACAGAGCTTACATTATTTCTACTTTTGACCACCATGAGCGCTGCGATAGATTATGTTACCCCCACCTAGTACTTCGCACCCAGCGAATAGTCACTAATTAATACGTTCGTTTGACGAATCGTTCATATTTTTTAGGAAGCTATAATTGTTATTAATACGTACTTACTTTGAAGAGTTTGATAATACTTATTAGGTATTAAATTTTTTTTTATTATCATGGGTAGACCCACTAAGGCTGCAGCCCGAATGAGGGCAAATCGTCACCTGGAAAGTATTGCAGAAAATAAGAAACGTCTTTCCAAAAATTGCAAGCGAAATGTTATATCTCGTTCCCAAGAATCGCCTCTGGCCCGTCAAGTGAGATTATCTCAGATGAGAAGTTATATGCGTTCTCAATTATCGCAAGAGTCAACAGAACAACACCAACAACGTTTAGATTTTATTAGAAAACGATTAAGTAATGAAACTCCAATACAGCGTGAACATCGTCTCGCTGTTATTCATGAAAGACTGAGTAATGAAACTCCAGTACAGCGCGAACATCGTCTCGCTGTTATTCATGAAAGACTGAGTAATGAAACTCCAGTACAGCGCGAACATCGTCTCGCTGTTATTCATGAAAGACTGAGTAATGAAACTCCAGTACAGCGCGAACATCGCCTCGCAGTTATTCATGAAAGACTGCGTAATGAAACTCTGGAACAGCACGAACATCGTTTCGCTGTTATTAATGAAAGGCTGAGTAATGAATCCCCGCAACAACGCGAACAACGAGTCAATGCTATGCGTGAACGTACTAGGAACGAACTTCCTTACCAACGGACTCAAAGACTAAATTTAATGAGACAACGAAATCTTGAGGTAAGGCGAGTAGAAAATGAGGAGCAAAGAAGAGAACGCTTAGAGAATATGCGGGAAAGTACCCGCAGAATTCGATATATCGGAGAAGATAGTTTCCTATCTACCATTAATGAATTTGCTGATGTTCCATGTGGTGTATGTAGAAAACTATTATATCCGAAGCAGAGATACCGGCTAGAAACCTCATGTCGACAAGATTTATTGCCTGGTGAGTTGGTAGAAATGAGCAACATTGTAGTATGTTCGCGATGCTCTACTAACCTGAGGAAACGTAAAGTACCTTCCCAAGCGTATTGGAATAAAATGGATGTGGCGCCAATACCACCTGAAATTGATAGTTTGTCAGATGTAGAGCAACGCCTACTTACAAGAATAATTCCATTTCTAAAAATTATTAAAATACAAAATAGGTTCAGCCAAAATTGGTGCAAAGGTCAAGTGGTTTTATTTGCACAAGACATAGTGGAAATTGCTGAGCAATTACCACTTCCACTATGTAGCGCAGGGTTGGTAGTCGTGGTAGAAACACGAGAGAACTTGCAGCAACATAGAGAATTTAATATAGACATGGAAAGAGTGAAGACGGCTTTACAATGGCTATTATTGCATAATAACCTGTACCGCGACGTTATACCAAACTTTGCGAATATGTTAAACTATAATATGTCAGATATAGTACAGGTTGCTGAAATTTAAGTAGGTCGTGGTAATGTCCAAGTACAGTCTGATGAAGGCCAGCAAATGGAACAACAAATTCCACAAAATCAATGCAACAGGTTTGTAAACATAAATGACAACATTTCTGTTTTACGTGGTTCGATTCACCAGGGCAATGACCGGTTTGGTATGGACTCTCGTGGTAAGCAGTGCACTGCCGTCGCAGCTGTAGCTTGTGTCGCATTTGAAGTATCAGACCCGATTACATGGACAGTGAGTGATGTCGACTACGTAATGATAGTTGGAGATGCATACTATCGTCAATGCATTTTAGCACGACAAAATCCCGATTCTAGAGAACAAAATACTGAATATTTAGCTACGAGGGAACTTATACCACGCTTATTGTTCAACAGGAGCTGGGTAAATATAAATGTGCAGAGTAATAGTTCTATTGATGGACATATTGATAGAGATCAGTCTGAGGAAGGGTTCCCGAATTTGCAAAATGCTCTATTAATTTTCTTTAGGGATTACCATTATGGAATTTTCACGTGTAATTCTTTTTCCGTTGCTATTGCACGTCAAAATATATCTGGCAATAATATATATTGGCTATTCGATTCTCATGCTAGGGGGCCAAAAGGTTGTAAAGCGTCATCTGGTGGTACAGGATGCTGCATGCGCTTTGTAAACATACATGATTTATTCGTAATGCTACGTCGTAATTTCAAGATAAATAAAGGTAATCAAAATATTCTTAATATATATTGCATTACGCCTATTTCTATTCTCACAGAAGAGAGAGAAATATTGCAAGAGGTTGCTTCTCAAGTAGCACGCCCCGAATTATTGCATGAACTGTTAAGTAATAATTCACACATCCCTACCATAGTAGAACACGCAGGCATGCAAGAATCACCTACCTTCACGTGTTCTCGTCAAGGTCCGGCCGATATATCCTCTACATATACAGCTAATGATAATCCCATTATTTCCCAATACCCAAATACTTCCTCAGTACTTCGGTCACCTACAAATCATATTCGTAGTATGTCGCCTAATTCCACGTGCCCGCTTCCAGGATCAAATACAAATAATTTAGAAAGACGAGTAATTTTTTCTACTAGTTTACTGTACTCCATTGATGACGACGTACCTAATTTGGATACTGTTATTAACGCTAATAACGAAAATGGATTAGACCATCAAGTCAGAGTTGCTGATATCCAAAGGAAAACAGCACCACCTCTCAATATTGAACGGGAGAAAAGAATGGAAGAACTTTGTTGGTATTTTCTTTACCCTGATGGTAGAAACGGTTTTGGTGAAGATCGAGATATATCCATAACTGCACTCGATTATTTCCAAGCGCGAATTATGGGAAATGATAATCGATTTCAAAGAAACGATTATTTGTTTTTTGCATTGTCTGTTGTGGAATATTTTAGAGCCAAAGCAAGCGTTTCGGTCTCGTGTCGAATGAAGCAAGGTGAGCATACACCTCAAGGTCTTGTTGATAATATGCATTTGACAATGAGAAACATAAGAGGATCGGCTGCATACTGGAAAAAATGTTGCGCGGAATTGATAGCCATGGTGTGGAGCCTCGGTCCTCCAACTTGGTTCGTTACATTTTCATGTAACGATCTCAACTGGCCCGACATGATCAAAGCGTTACTCATAGCTGATGGACGTCCTGACGCAATGTCTGACAATGTTGAAAACTTGTCATTTGATGTAAGACTCGGGTTGGTACAAAAATATCCAGTTGTAGTGGCTAGACAGTTTACGCTTAGGGTAAACGCTTTGATAAGATTTCTTAAAATGAATAGTGAATGTTTAGGAGGAGCTATCACAGATTTTTGGTACCGCATTGAGTTCCAAAATAGGGGAAGTCCCCATTTACATATGCTTTTGTGGTGCAACGCTGTACCTAATTTTGATAGTCCTGAAGGGCTTCGAGTAATCGATCAGGTGGTGTCATGCTCACTTAATGGTGATAATGCTGAGCTGGTAAAAAGGTTACAAATTCACAAACATTCCACAACCTGCTATAAAGATCGTAATACTGGTTCGTGTCGTTTTGGATTTCCAAGGCCTATAAGTAACGCAACGGTCTGCTTAGAACCCGATGACGCTCTTCGCAATAATGGCCGTTTTTGTGTACTACAACGAAATACAGAAGAAGTTATGGTTAATAACTATAACTCGGTTCTGCTTAAAATTTGGGGAGCAAACATGGACATACAGCCTTGTGGGAATGTAACAGCTGTTGCTTATTATATTGCCAAGTATGCGAGCAAGTGTGAACCCAATGATTGTGGCGATGTTGTGAGAGAAGCGGTTCAAAAAGCAAAACGTCACAGTAATGATGTATGGAAACAGTTGTTTTCTGTGTCAATGGCTATACTTGGACAACGCTTAGTTAGTGCTCCAGAAGCGGCATACCGTCTCTGTCATTTGCCTATGAAAATGTGTTCAAGGAAAACAGTTTTCGTTAATAGCTGTCGTCCAGAACAACGTTATAGACTTTTGCGATTTTGTGATGACGAAACATCAGTTTTCAACAACATATTTGATCGGTACCAACAAAGACCGAATGAATTAGAGGAGATTAGCTTAGCTGAATTTGCAGTTCGTTACGAAACAGTTTCAAGTGCATTTTGGACAGATGATGACGGTGACATTGAGCTAAGAGACCAGGAAAACGAGAATTCGAGGTACATACGATTACAAGATAATTCGAGGATGCGTATCAGAAACCAAGCAGCAGTTTTACGTACACGATATTACACTATAAATAGTGATCGAGAAGCGTTCTTTTACAATTTAATTGTGTGTCATATCCCCTTTCGCATTGAGAGTGAGCTTATTCAAGAGGGCGAAACAGCTGAAGCATGTTTCTTACGCCGACAATCGGAGCTAAGGCCCCTGCTACATAATTTATCTGTAGAGCAGTTCGCCCATGCTGAACAAATTATACAACAAGCTCTTGTACAAGCAGTAGCCCTCAATGTTGTAAACAAAAATGTCCCTGGAGAAACATCTCATAATATGAATATATATGCCGAGGACCAAATTGATGTCCATAACGATGATTTTATAGAAAATGATCCCACTGCTATGCCTGATGACGTTTTCACAAGTGGAATTAGAAGTCTGAATGTCCAACAAAAAGATTTATTGAAACGGGTGTCAGATTCTATTAAGAGAGACATACGGAGAGATGACAATCAAGAGCCTTTGTTGATGTTTATTACTGGTGGAGCTGGTAGTGTAGTGGTAAATCTTTTCTATTGAAATTAATTGTTGAGCATATTAACCGCTGCTATGCTCCAACGGTGGATAGTTTGTTAAGACCAAATTTTGTAGAAGTGGCGTCATTGACAGGTGTTGCGGCTCGGCAAATTTCTGGAAGAACCCTTCACTCTGTTTTTTCACTTCCCATCGAAAAAGGCACTACGATGACTTATAGAAAAATGAGTGGACAGCCCTTGGAACGGGAACGGCGTAAGTGGCGTTATATTAAATGGTTAATAATTGACGAGATATCGATGGTATCTTACGAAAATTTGCGTATAATACACTTACGTCTGCAAGAATTCAAAAACAATAATTTACTGTTTGGAGGTGTAAGTGTATTATTATTTGGCGACATTATGCAATTACCACCAGTTAAAGGGCATTGGTGTTTCGATCAACCATCATGGGCAAACGCAGAAATACATTTATGGCAGCAGTTTTCCTTCTGTGAACTCACCATCAATATGCGTCAAAGTAGCGATGAGGAATTTGTTGATTTGTTAAATAATTTGCGGTTTGGAGAACTTACATTCTCACAATTGGAACTTCTATGTGAAAGACGGCGAGTTGAACAGGTTGGTGATTTCGCAGATGGGGCTGCAGTTAGAATTTTCCCAACGATCAAATTGGTGGATGACTACAACTCTAAGATGACAGCTCAACTATTTCAGTCGAGTCGTGTCTATACCTTGCATGCTATCGACGAGTCGCGAGAGGCCGCAACCTATGGAAAACGGCCTCCATGTAACGTTATTCCTGCTGATGTTAATAATTGCGGTGGATTGTTGCACATACTAAAACTGGGCATAGGTTCCAGAGTAATGCTAAGGCGTAACATCTCAGTTACCGAGGGTCTTGTCAACGGTGCAATGGGAATTGTTTGTAAGTTTAGGTGGCCTGCTCTGCGTCGCGATCAGTTAGAATCCGGCGAGTTACCTGATGCAGTTTCTATTAAATTCGACGATGATACTATTGGTACTAGAGTGAAAGATAGTGACGGCTTAGTTGAAATTGCACCAGTATCAGCAACATTTCAAGCAACAAAAGGCTATGGGGATGTGGAAAGAAGAATGCTGCCGTTAATATTGAGCTGGGCTGTAACGGTTCATAAGCTTCAGGGTACCACATTAAATAAAGCGGTAATTGACTTAGGCAAGAAAAATTTTGCTAAAGGTCAAGTGTATGTTGCTTTAAGTCGAGTGAAGACTTTAAACCAGGGGTTCCCTAAGTGTGCGCCGCGGCGCCGTGGTGCGCCGTAGAAAGTAAAGAGGGGCGCCGTGAGTCGATCCTCTTATTATTGGACACCAAAAATATTGGCGGGTACCATTTTGAGTGTTCGCATAGGAAAGAACATAGCGTCGTAGAATTTTTTTTCGTCGTCGCGTTGCGTTCGTTCGCTCGCTAAAGTGCCTACTCGCTTGAAAGCTTGAAACCGTTGATGCCATACCCCTCCCACGTCTTCACCCGCCCGCGCTCGCTCGCTCGCATCGCAACGCAATGCCCGTTTATTTACCTACAAGTGTGCCGCGCGACGGACGTTTTGTTTGTTGTTGTTTTGTTTTCCTTTCTTTTTCTTCAAATATCTCACGCAAAATGAACAGATTTTTGTTAAGTAAACAAGTTGGTAGTTCTAATGGTAGCACTAGTAAAGCATCTACTAGTGGCGGTGGGGAAGCAAAGAAGCGGAAATATCGTAAATACGATGATAGTTATTTGGACTTTGGTTTTACTTCAATAGAAGTAAACAATGAAGAAAAACCCCAGTGTGTGCTTTGTTTGAAAATACTATCATCCGAATGTATGCTTCCAAGTAAGTTAAAGCGACATCTCGAGACAATTCATCCGACTATGGCTGATAAATCGCGCGATTTTTTTCACCGGAAATTACAAAATTTAAATAAGACAAAAAACGTATTCACTCAGCAGGCCTCAGTACCCAAAAACGCACTGTTAGCATCATTCAAGGTGGCATACAGGGTGGCAAAATGCAAAAAACCTCATACTATTGCAGAAGAGCTTATTTTACCGGCTGCTCGCGACATGGTGAATATTATGATGGGAGAATCAGCTGAAAAATTAATTTCCAAGATACCCTTATCTAACAATACCATCAGTCGAAGAATCCATGACATTGCCGAGGATCTCAATCACCAATTAATAGAAAAAATTAAAAGCAGGGATTTTGGTTTGCAACTTGACGAGGCCACTGACAGTAATGATGATGCACATCTTATTTGCTACGTACGCTTTCTGGCTGACAATATCATCGTCGAAGACCTTTTATTCTGCAAAAGCATTACGGGAAGTGCGAAAGCCCAAGACTTGTATGAAATTTTAGACAAGTTTTTTACAGAAAATTGTTTGGATTGGAAAAAGTGTATCGGTGTATGTACTGATGGTGCTCGATCGATGTCTGGCAAGTATGGGGGATTACAAGCGCTTATTCGTAAAAAAGCACCGAATGCTATGTGGACCCATTGCATCATCCATAGGGAAGCTCTTGCATCAAAAGCCATGAGCTCTGAACTGAACCAAGTACTGGAATGTGTAATTAGTTCGGTAAACTACATAAAAACTAGGCCTCTAAAAGCCAGACTTTTTAAAAAACTATGCATAAATATGGGAGCTGAACATACAGCTCTGCTGTACTACTGTAATTCACGATGGCTTTCACGTGGAAATGTTTTATTTCGTGTGTTTGAATTACGCGAAGAAATTTGCACTTTTTTACAGCAAGAACGTCAAGAAAATGCCAAATATTTTACTGAACCTGATTTTTTGCTAAAGCTAGCATATTTATGCGATGTGTTTGAGAAATTAAACAATTTAAATCTGTCTTTGCAAGGCAACAACACACACATTCTGAAGCTTTCGGAGAAGATTGCGGCGTTTAGAAAGAAATTGCAGTTGTGGATAACAAAGTTGAAGGAAGGCGGCGGTCAAGATTGCTTCCCGCAATTGTATAATTATGCGGCATCCAATGAACTGGTTGTTTCACAAGACCTGATTACCCTTTTCACGGAACACCTAGCGAAGCTCACCGAATACTTTTCGAAGTACTTTGCAGATGATGATGTTGAAAAATTTGCGTGGATCCAAGACCCTTTCCATGCACAAAGTCCACAAGGATTTACATCACAAGATGAAGAGAGTCTCATTGAACTCTCTTGCGACAGCAGCCTAAAAACTAGATTCGCGAGTGTCGATT
Source organism: Sesamia inferens (assembly GCA_037179545.1). NCBI lineage: Eukaryota > Metazoa > Arthropoda > Insecta > Lepidoptera > Noctuidae > Sesamia > Sesamia inferens. Next base: position 3,154,531 of record CM073935.1, on the reverse strand, counting down.
TGGTGGAGTTTTGGTTATCAATTCAAAATGAGTATCCAAATTTGACTTGCAAAACACTAAACATTTTCATTCCATTTGCAACATCTTACCTATGTGAAGCTGGATTTTCAGCTGTAGCTGCGATAAAGAATAAATATCGCTCAAAGATCAATGTGGAGCAAGAAATGAGAGTAGCAGTGTCAAGTCTTATTCCCCGCTTTGAAAAACTGTGCGGAGATCACCAAGCTCACCCTTCACATTGATTTGACTGAGTAAATGTCGTACTTAATTTTTGTTTTTTCTTAAGTCTTTCTTGTTGTTTTCCGTTTAAATTCCTTTATAATAAAAAAGTCTATTTTATATTGTGGTGTTTTGATTTTCGCTACGATCAACCTAACCTAACTACTATTATTGTAGGTACCTATTTCTTTCGACAATTTTCCTCAAATAGATAACTAGGACAGGGCGCCGTGAAAAAATATTAAACTTGTAACTGCGCCGCGGGATACAAAAGATTGGGAACCCCTGCTTTAAACGGTATTGCACTTTGTGATCTAGAACCAAGCAAATTACTTACCAGACCACATGATGAAAAGGCATTACGAGAAATGGAAAGATTAAGACAACTATTGTAAAAATATATGGATTCCTGACCACCCCAGGAGTAGATATACCCTTTTAAGCATACTCATTATTTTTGAGGAATTGTCTCGATTTCATTGATATTTGTGTTAGTTGTTAGAATTTCTCTCGATATCTCTGAAATTTCGTGATTACATCGTAACCATCTCAGGAGTAGTACCTACCCTTATAGCCCGTCCAGATTCACAGCGAGACAGACCGAGAACAAACGAGAACGTGAATGTGAGGAGTTTCTCGCCGTCTCGTTCTCGCGTTCGTCTGTTCTCCGATCGGTGTCAGTATTTTTGGCCGTGAAAAAGGATTTCTCGGGCGAGAAGAGAGAAGACTACTATATTCACGATTCAGCAATTATATAGTTCATCCAAGTGCCTGCTGCAGTTTCAAATTCGTCAATGTCGTCCATATTGCATAGGAAACAGATCACGAATGAGAAAAATGAGAGTGTTAATAAATTTCTTGTTCTCGCGAGAAGGCCCGGCGAGACTTCTCGGCGAGATTTCTCGCCGTGAGTCTGGATGGAATATAAAAACCCGTCTAGACTCACAGCGAGACGTAACGAGAGACTTTACGCGAGAAGCGAGAAAGCGTCCAAACGCAGCGATGGTCTCACTTCGTGTTTGGCCGTGATCAATAGCGCAGAGGCTTCATTATTCATTATTGTGTGCGTTAGCATATTATAATTTTATAAACATTAAAATAAATAAAAATAAAAAACCACAGAGTAGGTACATGCACATAAACACGATCTACGCGTAGTCAGTACGAGTACATGCGTTGATCTGAGTTGAGACCGAACGAGAATGTGATACGCTTCTCTTTTCTCACCCGAAACACTCTGACTCGGGCCAAAATACCGCCACCGATCCGAGAATAGGCGACCACGAGAACAAGACGGGCGAGCAATGAATCTCATTCAAGGTGCTCGCGTGTTCTCGGCGTGAATCTGGATGCGCCTTTACAAGTATCCCGTTAGCCCTACATACATTCGATCAACCAATTGCAGTACTGCTCCCAACTCCTAACCGTTGAGGAGTACTGTAGCTTCATCATCAGCACAGCAGCATCAGATGTTGATTCAAGCATACCTCACAAGCAACATGTTAGCCCTACATACTACTAAATAGTTTCCATCGACCAATTGCAGTACTGCCTTCAAACTCCTAACCGTTGAGGAGTACTGTAGCTTCATCATCAGCACAGCACCATCAGATGTTGACACCCTGAAGCATATACCTGAGTAAGATGTGATTACGTAACAAAAACACCATACGAGCATACAATTTTCGGTGATTGCCCTCGATTTCTCCTGGATCCCATCATCAGATCCTGGACTGGTGAAAATGGGACCACCTCAGAAGTAAACTCTATCCATCAAAAAAAATTTTTTTGAAATCCGTCTATAATTGACGAAAATATCGGTGAACATACATAAAAAAAAAAAAAAAAATATTATACATACAGACGAATTGAGAACCTCCTCCTTTTTTGAAGTCGGTTAAAAACCAAAGACACCGACTTCCAAAATTAGTTATTTTTCTATTTGTAGTATTCTTTGAAAGTCGATTATTACAAGTGTCACAGACTTCTGACAGAAGTCTCTTAATTGATTTTATTTGATTGTTGCATAACCGTGACGAATAGGTAATGGTTTTCCTATATTAAACTTTAATGCTGTACATTTTTGAGGAATTCCCTCGACTGCTTATGGCCTTCATCGTCAGATTTAATGCAGACCATCATTTTAACCCATATAGGCCGCAAAGTTCTCATCAATATAAATGAATTAAGTCCAAACACAAAGTAGCTACCTACTGTAAACCGTTGAAGAGTTCCCTGAATAGGCCTTTGTTTTCATCATCAGTGCCCTAATGACAGTCACAACTCATCTAGGTGTAAGGTTCTTATCAATACAAATTAATCAAGCACGAACACAAGATAGCTGCTGTGAATCGTTGAAGAGTTCCCTCGACCGTCTCTCGGATCCATCATCAGATCTACTGCAGACCCTAATTAAATTATAGTGCTATAAAATCCCTAATGCAAACCTTACAAATGCACTAGCTATCCCTAGAATTTTTGAAAGTTCCCTTGATTCCTCTGGTCTTCCACCCTCAAACCTTGATGTCTTTGTCATGGGACCACCCTGGGAATGTCTTCATTCCAACAAAAAAAAAAGAATTATCAAAATCGGTTCATAAACGACGAAGTTATCCGCGAAAAACATAAAAAAAAGTCATATATACGGTCGAATTGAGTAAACTCCTCCTTATTGAAGTCTGTTAAAACGCCACTTTGCGGCTTAATGTAAAATATGGTCGCGGTTGGTGCAGTGACTGAGCAATAGACTGCTGCGCTGTGTGTCGCGGGTTCGATCCCCGCACGGAACAAATATTTTTATGACCTTACAAGTAGTTGTGGTCTGGCTGTTTGTGTATGTGAGTTTAAACAGTTGTAAATGCACCCATGATACTGAAGTAATTCCTCGTGTTGGGCAGTTTTAAAAATATTTACATTATAATTAATCATACATTTAACCCTGTTTTATTAGTATAGTTACCATTCTTAACAGTAAAAATAAAATAAAAAATATAAATTGGAGGAGTCATTTGTCTTTGTAGGTAGATAGATTTTCTTGACTTTCTAGTGTTTCTAGTTAAGGAAAGATGTTGAAGTGTTAAGCGATTCGCGCATCAACATCTTCCCTAAACTTCATTTTAAAAATAATTTTAATTTCAGGAGACGCCAAACGAGAGCAATGATGTACAACCTCAGCAAAATGATTCATCTTATTCATTGGCCGACGAGGCGATTAAACATCCCAGAAAAAATCTAAATAATTAAATGATTTCACAAGTCCTGAATATTAGGAAATCTGTCACTGATCAGCAAAATGAAACAAAACAAAATTAAGACACGCTTTTTGGAGAACATATTGCAGCAAAATTAAGAAAATGGCTGAACCAACAAATGCAATAAATAGCAAGACATTGAATTAATAACATTATTTTTGGATAGATATGTATGTAAATTATCGACGACCTTCTAGCTCCCGTAGTCATACAGGATATTACACAGGTTCTCCAAATGATCAGCCGAATGACTTGATTTTATCCATAGCCCTCATCCACAACTTCCTAGAGTTGAATCGTCGCATACAAGTATCAGTTGATGAAAGTTCTAATAGTGAATGTATAAGTAGCCAAGACATACAGAACATAGTAACATTCTTAAATGAAAAATAGTTTTTGTTGGTTACCTAAATTGTTGTAATTTTAAATAAACACAGCTAATAATTTCTTGAGCAATCAAATCACCAAATAAATGTCTTGAGAAATGTTATGGTTAAGGCTCACTAGTTATTATACACACAAAATAAAATACCTATAACCATCATTATAATTTTTAAAACTATGTTTATAAAACTAAGTTTTGAGCAAATTGAACATTGATCATACTGCCATTCTAAACTTCTGACATTGGAGAGAAAATATTCAACCAACTCTTTCCTTGTATCTTTAGGACATAGATTTATATTTCAAAAGTTTTGTGCGCCATTCACCTGGCATGATTACTCTATTATCTTTCTTTGAAACATATTTGGTTTGCTGTATATTTTTTAATATGATTGAACAAAATCAAAAGTAATTTATTCAAATTAGGCTCAAGAATCATCACATTTTGAATATCAAATTACAGGAGACATCTCCCTAAACACCAGCCCTTCAGCACATGTACACTGGCCATGTCACAAAAGCAGCTTTTTTGTGGAAATTTCTGGATAGGTCTCTTGAAGTCTTTGAAGTCATAATTGTTACAAGAGGAAAACAAAAGGATACAAGACAGGGAAACAAGAAGCAAACATGAAACCCGAAATAAAGTTAGTTTCTTCTCCTCAACCCAACCGCAACCGAGCCTCAACTCAAATGATGGACATGTTGGTAGACCAACCTCTCCAAGAGAAAAGGAACCTGAACAGACTAGTAGATGCTGACAAACCCAACCTATGGATTCCAAAAGAGATTTCCTGGAAAGGCCCAAGCTGGCATTGGACAAGCCCCTCAAAATGTCTCAAATTGATGCTGAAAGCATAATATTCCCCAGGAACTACAGCCAGTGTAGCAAATGAGAACCTGTTTAAAGCTATCCATACTGCCAACTACATAATGAGCATCATATACACTTGCCATAACCTATGTAAACAACAGGTTAGGATGTTTAAATCAAACCTTACCCATAAGGCAGCAAGTACTGATTTCAAAATAACCTTGAATGAGGGAGAAAATGTCTTTTTAAGGAACAATGCCCTGGAGACATGGGGCAGGGAATTAAAAAATCATGGGTTTGTACATGAATTATCTGCTAAAGACAATCTGACATGGATCGGAACGATAGGGCTGTTCATGAATTTCTTTTCAGGGTTTACTTTGAGAATGATTAAACTTTGGGTTAGTCACCAGAATTTTCCTTTAAGGAAAGAGGGCGACACTCAGGTGTCCTTTCCTGTGTCTAAGGTCCATGTTCCAGAAGGAAACTCAAGCATTGATCTCTGCTTAAACTTTACTTAAAACTAGTTTCAATCAATCAAATGGCTTGAAACGAGACTTAAGTAGAGCTGGAGTTTTGAGTGACGTTCTGTAATACGGACCTAAGTATGGTTTATTTAGAGCACAACATTTCCGCCTTGAAGGCAATTCCTTCCCATGAGAAAAGAGGTTAGTTAGAAAAGAATTAAGAAATAGGTCTCTTGAATATTTGAAATTTGCTGGCTAACTGCCAAAAAACGTTTTCAACTACAGTTCTTTTATACTGTACATCAAGGGGCTGGAACAATTTGTCAGGAGCAGTGTATCCGTTTGAGTACAATTTAAGTATCTTCAAGGATAGAGTTCAGGCTCATAATAAACTAGCACGCCTTACCATCAATGATTGCATCACAGCTTACCTTCAGGCGGGATTCTGGTTAAACACTAGGTTTTGATCCTGAACATATGCGATAATTGAAATTTCTAGGTGCGACATGATAGAAAGCTTTACATAAGATAAAAATAAGACCATTAATTAAGACTTTAGGAAACGATAGGAAAACCAAACTAAGCAAAATACGGTCGATGAAATTCTAGGTCTAACCTACACGAACACTAAAAACTATCACTCCAGACATAAAATTCGTTGGATATACGAAAAAAAAATTAAACAACACAAAATATGTACCTAAGAACGATAATAAAGATCATAAAGATGTCGTAAGTAGCAGTGTTTCCACTATAGTGATTTTGTTTCCCCACGCCTCAATTAAAATTTCCCCTTTTCAGGACTTTCTTCCCCTCGAAAGTTATTTTGCTGTATTTTTAGTTATGAGAAAAAAAAAGTTGTCTTTATAATGCGTCAAGAAAGTCTTGAGGGGAACTACCACTACCCTATTACAATATTACATAAGTAGCAGTGGCACCATCAAATAATTTCACGACTTTATTGACATATCATTTTTCTTATGTAGCCTGCCCACTCACACCTCTGGTGCACCATACTATAATAATATTATTTACACTAAATACACTAGCAAAATGGTTTTATATTGAAGTGATCGTACAAATTAAGAAACGATTTATATTTGAAGATGTGCACAATGGTTTGTCGTTTTTAAACCCGAAATTAAAATGCCAATGATTTGCACCCTCAATCATTGTACGAAATTGCGAAAAATACATTCCATCGCACATTACCTACTATAGGTTTAACAGAGCCGGGCAAGCAATGGAGAAATCAACGTCTTCTTGCCGAAATGGATTATAACGATTCCATAGATATTGAAAACTATTGGAACATGTTTGAAAAAAATTATGTTAACGGCAGATGAAAATTCCTACAACTGCCAATTTTGATGAACTATTATGTGTCACTACCTTTTTCCAATGCTGCTGTTGAACGATTACTTAGTGATCTAAACATATTAAAACAGAAAAACGTAATAGGGTGTATAATAAAACAGTTGCATCAATCTGGTTTGAAAAGAATGGGAACAACTTCTTCAAGGTGTGGTACCTATTCGTAACTGAAAAATAAGTTACAAAACCACACCTTTAGTTTGTACAGTCCAATGCAACTGCAAGCCAATCAAATACAAATTAGACTTAGCATGAATAAAATTTTCTCGGTGGTAGGCCACAACATCGGCCGCCGGCGTAGTTACCACCCACCTGACAAAGTCATGCCGCCAAACGATTCGTCGTGTTCCGGCATGATGTCTGGTGAAGCCGTATGGAGGACGGGTCTGAGCAGTTGTGTTGCGATGTGGGCCGGGCTCGTTGTTGGTTGTTGTTGTTGTGTCGGGAGCTTGGTCCTGGAGGGTAGCGGGATCCGAAGCACGGTGCTCCGCTGGCCGACCGCAGGTAGTTGGGGGCCCAAGTAGTGTGCCAGCCACACACGAAAGGCTGCCCCGCCAACTGCGAAAAATCCCAGGGTGGCCCCCATCGTGCCGGTTGGCGACCGGACGAGAGGACCCGATGGCGATCCCTGGGGGGGTTCGGGCGTCCCCGCAGTCTCCAGATCAATCTCCCACTGGCGCAGCATCGTTGGTAGTGTTGTTGGGTTTATCATTGCATCACCTCGCTCAACTGCCGTCTTCCTTCCTATTCACTCAGTATATTAAAATGAAAAGTTTTAAAAAGAAAAGTAGGTGTGCACAGCGGGCGCACGTCCTCTCATTTAAAGTGCACCTCTCAAACATTCGAGGTCTGCACTCCAATATCGATGCAGTCCATCACCACCTTGAGACTGAAAAGCCCCACCTACTTTTCTTGACGGAGACCCAGATCAGATGTCCGTCTGATGCGGCATACCTCAACTACCCGGGATACTCTTTGGAGCATCATTTCCTGCAGCGTGCCGGGGTCTGTGTGTATGTCCGCAATGACATCTGTTGCCGGCGTCTCCGTCACCTCGAAGACTCTCATCTATCGTCCTTATGGCTGTTGGTTGACACTGGTGTGGACAAAATTGTCTACACCTGTGTCTACCGATCGCACAGCGGTGACCAGGAGACAACTCGACTATTTGACCACCTCAGTGTGGCTGCTGACAATGTACTGCATCAGCACCCTGACGCACAGTTCGTCGCTCTGGGGGACTTTAATGCCTGCCACCAAGACTGGCTTTTCCCATACCAGAGGACCGACCACGCTGGGAGAGAAGCGCGAAACTTTGCGCTATCAATGGGCCTTTCCCAGCTGGTGGGAGAAGCGACTAGGGTGCCTGATGTGGCTGGTCATACCGCCAATTGTCTGGACCTTCTGCTGACCACTGATCCGGACAGATGTGTTGTTACAGTTTCCTCACCGTTAGGAACTTCAGACCACTGTCTGGTGAAGTCTGTGACGTCCTTCTCCCCACCTGATTGCGACTCGCGTGGTGAGCGGCGAATATGGCGTTACAAGTCAGCAGATTGGGATGAGATGCGCCACTTCTTTGCATCTTATCCTTGGCAGCAGGTCTGCTTCTCTTCTAGCAATCCATCGAGCTGTGCGGACGCTATAACCGACGTGGTGCGTCAAGCTATGGAGTATTTTATCCCCTTCAGTGACGTGCCCGTCGGTGGCTCGGCTCGCCCATGGTTTAACGCCGACTGTGTTCAAGCTGAACAGCGTAAGCACACGGCATTCCTCGCCTGGGTTGACGCTCGTGACCGCAGAGCTCTGGATCTAAGCTCAAAGAAGAGAGCCTTTAACCGTGCTGCCAAGTCTTACAAAAAGGCGCTTAAGAAGGCTCGCTTCGACCGCATTACTAACATTGGTAACAAGCTCTCTGCGCACCCTTCCGGTAGCAGATCTTTCTGGTCCCTAGCCAAATCGGTCGAGGCGAACTTCTGTCGGCCCACACTGCCTCCGCTGGTTAGGCGTGATGGAGCACTGGCCCATACGGCGAGAGAGAAAGCAGGTCTCTTTGCCCATAGTTCGCGTCTTGACACTGGCAATGCTACTCCACCTAATTTACCTCATTGCGGAACTTCAATGCCGGAGGTTCGCATTAGAAACAAGGAGGTTCTGAGAGTATTGTGTCGTCTGGACGTGAATAAGGCTAGTGGTCCAGATGGTATACCAGCGATTGTTCTTAAGGCTTGTGCGCCTGAGTTGTCTCCTGTATTGACGCGCCTGTATCGCCTCTCATTTAGGACTGGTATAGTGCCCAAGTCCTGGAAGCTTGCCAACGTGCAGCCCGTGCCCAAAAAGGGTAGTCGTGCCGATCCTACCAACTATCGGCCGATTTCAATAACCTCCATACTCTGCAAGATTATGGAGCGTGTATTGAACTCGCGCCTCTTGGCATACCTGAAAGGTAACGATCTCCTCAGTGACCGACAGTACGGTTTTCGACGCAATCGGTCAACTGGGGACCTACTAGTGTATGCCACTCACTTGTGGGGCGAGGCCCTCGAGAAAAATGGGGAAGCGATTGCCGTCTCCCTTGATGTCTCGAAGGCCTTCGACCGGGTATGGCACGCTGGCCTTTTGAGTAAGCTTCCAGCGTACGGCATTTCCGCTGGCCTGACTGGCTGGGTAAAAGACTTGCTGACTGAACGGTCCCTCCGAGTTGTTGTCGACGGATGTTCATCTGAGCCCATGTCGACCAATGCCGGTGTTCCTCAGGGGTCTGTTCTCTCTGCAACTCTGTTCCTGCTGCATATTAACGATCTGCTGATGCCTGGTATCTATGGGTATGCAGATGACAGCACAGTTGTGGAGAGATACCTGCCGGAAGCTCGGGCTAGTAAGGAAACTATCCGGTCCGAAAGAGAGGCCATGGTAGAGCGTGTGTGTGCTGCACTGCAGGCAGTCTCCGAATGGGGCAATGGCAATCTTGTAGCATTCAATGCCGCCAAAACACAGGCGTGTCTTTTCACCGCCAAAAGGAGCCCGTTTACCTTGGCTCCTACTTTTCAGAATGTATCCTTGGAGTGTACCGACCGCCTTCAGCTTTTGGGAGTTGAGATTTCCTCGAGCCTTAACTTTGGGCGGTTCATTGAGTGTAAGGCCGGGGTGGCTGCCAGAAAACTAGGCGTCATCGCGAAAGTCCGGCGGTACTTCACACCAGGGCAGCTTCTAATTTTATACAAAGCACAGGTCCGCTCGTGTGTGGAGTACTGCAGCCACATTTGGGCTGGTGCTGCGAAGTGTCACCTTGCCGCTTTGGATTCGGTGGAGAGGCGTGCGAAGAGGCTGATTGGCGACCCAGACTTAACTCGAAACGGTCTCCAAAGCCTGGAGCACAGGCGTAGAGTAGCCAGCCTTTCGGTCTTCTATAGGATGCATTCTGGTTAGTGTGCAAGGGAATTGCATGATTTAATTCCCCCATCTCCGTTCCATCATCGGACGACCCGTCGTACGGGGAGTTTCCACCCTTACGTTGTTGACACCACTGCGATCCGGACGAAGCGTTTTGCTTCCTCCTTTATACCGCGTACATCGAGGGATTGGAACAATTTGCCGGCGTCGGTGTTTCAGTCACATTACGATTTGAGTGTCTTCAAGGCTAGAGTGAATAGGCTCTTAATAAACTAGCGCGCTTTACCATCAACGATCGCGTCACTGCTTACCATCAGGCGGGATTGTGGTCAAGCGCTGGTTTATAATTTATAAAAAAAAAAAAAAAAGAATAAAAATGAAACGATTCGTGCTTTATTTATAGCCTGCCAAGAAACATTTAAAACCTGGAACTGTATACTCACCTTTTATTCCGAGTAGGTTTACGCTGTCACTGCGCACATTTTAGCACATAATAATATTTTCGAATGAAAATAAGGGTAAGTATACTCCACCTGAACGTGCTGTCACTGTTTTTTTTATACGGTAACAAATTAGCTCAGGGTAGACTTTAAATAATGATCTAATACGTAGGTATGGCGTCTAACTGGTGCTGGATGGTAGATATGTCAAAATTTACCAAAGACGTAGCAGTTAGACTTCTATCTACTTTTTAGCATCTAATGGATTTCTAATACGCCCAAACCCTCATTAGTTCTGCAGTTTTCTGCAATATTTCAAGATAGGTTGTATCTATGATTTCCCGCAATTTCCCCGCAAAAGGGGAAGTTCCCCTCATTGTGGAAACACTGCTAAGTAGTAGTATTCTTTTCTTTTCCCATAAGGAAAGGCAACGGTACAGAGCCAGACAGCCTGATCTTTAATCTGTAAGCAATTGTCCAAGTCTTCTGTTAACAAATACGTCGATTTTTCGTTTTTTATAAGGCATTTCTGCCAAGTCTTGTGTTATTTTGTAGATTATAAAGATGTTTAAATAAAATAGTAAGCCCCTCAAAATGTCTCAAATTGATGCTGAAAGCATAATATTCCCCAGGAACTACAGCCAGTTAGGGATGGGCAGAAAATATCGATATATAAAAATATCGATATATATCGGCGATATTTTTACCCGCGATATATCGATTTTCGATATTTATTTCAGATATCAAAATCGATATATTTTCAAGCTCTGCTGTATGCTCATGCGTCACATCACGTATTGACCAATCCGATTTCTTAAATGTAGAAAAAGAATAGGTATGCAGTAGGCTGTATGGGTTGAGTTTCTTTGTTTCAGACATGTTATTTTTAATGTTGTTTTTTTTTTTTTGTGTCAAGCAATTCGCACGCCTGGTGGCAAGCGTCACCTCTACCCATGGACAGCTGCAGTGCCAACAGTAACCAAGAATTAATCAGCCACTGCTCTAATACTGCCCTGCGCGACAGTTATTAGGTCTCATATACACAGTAATTACACTAGCAAAGTGTTGTGTTGAAGATATGGATTTTTTCTGGTATATGAAGCTGTTTTTTTAATAATAGAACTTATCTCAAAACTTCGAATATAATATTTGCTTAAAATTTATATACCTTTAAGGTCGAAATATACTATCAAAACGCAACGCGATGTGTTGTGTCGACACCCGACGCTCGCCGTGCACATAGGCAACACGCCACACGATGCTACAACACGTATCGTGTAGTGTAGTTTATGTCGCTAGAAATACCGAAAAATCGGTAGGTTCGAGACCACTGAAGTAATCACTACGTTTCTAACACAGAGCACGTAATCACTACGTTTTCTACTAAGAAATTCCGGGCTCCTGTAATTCAAGTTAACAAAGAAATTTGACAGATAGATATTGTTTTTTTTTTTGTGGCATGTCTCCTTGGCTTTTGTGCAATATCTTTATTTTTATTTGGTATTCGATAATGCCCTTGCGTTGCCTTTAGGGAAGCCGATATGAGATCAATTAATCAAATAATCGATTTGTCACGAAGTGAGAATCGTATTTTTAAATCGGTATGTATTGTTGAATCGATATTTCACCCTAGAAAATATAAATTAGATTTTTGCAATGATTAGAATTAACTATACAATATTTTCTTTTTGCAAGAAAAGAAATCATCAAATTGCTTCTTCCGCTCTGTATGGAGCGAAATCAGCTGTGTCAGGATTTTACTGAACTTACAATTTCTTAAGTTCGAATTACCGGTTGTAAACATGTATATGAGCACACGTTTGCTCTATTGGCATTAACATATAGGTATGGGCATTCAACTACGTAATTTGCTTGCCAAGCACGTCAACTATTGTTCAACTCCAATATGGCTTGAAAGCATAGAGTACTATGAAAATTTACGCACTTCTCAAAAATAAATGAAGTGATTCGGCGGAGAACCAAAGTTGTCGACACATAAATCAAAGAATAAGCAAGATGAAATACTCAATGGTCTGGCCATATTACACCTTAGAGCCGATGACTGTTGGATTAAACTTTCATGAGTGTAACGAATCCGCAAACGTAAGGTGAGATGCCCTCGAAATTTCACGATTTAGCGGTCCTGTTGCAGAACTAGACATGGTTGTTATTTCACGTAACCAATTACAATAACCAGTGACGCGATGTCTAGTAACTGAATAGCTAGTTACGACTCAAATTAAAAAGTAGTTATTTTTGTAAATGCGCAAGAAAATGATTTAGTTTAGTTTTGTTTCGTGAGTAACTGTATAGTTGGTGGACGTATAATTATGTAAACAATCACAGTAGCTGAATGAAAATAACTAGATACAAAAATAACTCGTTATATAACAGATGACGCCGACCAAGTAACTGGTTATGTTACGTTTCTTGAAAAAGGCGTAACGACCCACACCTACGCGGAACAGGAATTAACGAAGTCCCGTTACCTCTTTTTGAAATCCACTAGTTCTTCAAAAACCATAGACAAAAAGAGGTTAGGTCATTTTATTATTAGGTGTTATAATGCTAAGTATACACTTGCCGACCCAAATCACTGGCGAATAGTTGTGTAACTATGTTACTGTTAATCTCTGTGTAACTCTGAGCATGATATTTTAAATTTTCAGAGTCACTGGTGCCTAAACTTACAGTTTTTTATAATTAAAAACTAGTGCTTGACCGCAATCCCGCCTGGTGGTAAGCAGTGATGCAATCGCTGATAGTAAGGCGCGCTAATTTATTGATTTAAGCCTATTCACACAAAAAAAAACTGAGTAAATAGGAAGGAAACCAGTAGTTCAGCGAGGTGATGCAATGTTAAACACGACCAACGATGCTGTGTCAGAGGGAGATTGATCTGGAAACCCTCGACGACCAAGCTCCCGTCATAACAACATTTGGCTCATTGTAACGGACACATATCGCAACACAACTGCTCAGACCCGCCCTCCGAACGTGTTTTCATGTCTAGTATAAGAAACTTATCGTAACAAATGGCGGTTATTGTGAAAAAGAGGATAATTCCATCATCATGAATCATGACCCTCAGTAATGAGGAGAACGACTTGAGGAGGAAGAGGATAAGAAACTATAATTCAAATATATTCTAAGGCACTTCATAAATAATGGATGTTATTTTAGGACTCTTACCGAGTGAGCAGTTTCTTTTTTTGTAGTACCTCTACCTACTGCATCCTCTAAAAGAATTTACGAACTGTTATGCTCAGAATATCGTGCATATGGCTAATCAATTTTTCAATTTTTTGATTGTGTTGACAATTCAATTAAAAACGTTTATACACATAAAGACAATAACAATAGACATTAGGGGCAGACATATCCTCTTTAGCGCATTCTTAGGAGCGTAAAGTATAGCGCGCGGGAAAGCTGCATGCTCATGCACTCGCGATTCCCTTTGCTATGATATGTTTACGATACCATTCTTTCGCACGCGATTAGTCCTGTTTGTTTTCCTCAGCGGTAAGAACGGCTATGTAAAGGCTAATCACGTGGGATAGATCGCGCGAAACTTGCGCGTGTTGGAGTGTATGCAGTTCACACAGTTTTACTGAAAAACGCGGGTGGTTCAATACAAATAAAATATAATACAATAAAATACAATCAGATCAATATTAACAAAATTGTATAAAAATACAACTCCTCAATAAAGCAACAACATTTATAATTAAACCAATCATCACACCTAAGCACTCAGTTGGTGGTGGCGCTCATAATGGTAAAGAAATACTACATTTATATACCATGTCTATAAAGTCGTGAAAATGGATATTTCGTGAACTAAAAATTTTAAAAGCAGGGCAACACTAAATCTTAGTAAGTAGAAGTGCATCGAATGTCATCGGCAGTCATCGATTTGTCTTGTGCCTTGTGATTTATTGAAATTTGTATTAATTTTCAATTCTATTTAGACAAAACATCGGAGAAATGTGTTAAACATGAGAAAAACAAACCAGAGTGGAGGTCGGGAAATTATTTTCAAAGTTTATCATCAATGTTTGTTAGTACACCAAGCTGGACAAATTTTATCAAATATCGATGATATTTATGTTTGAACAGTTGCCAAAACAGATATGTAATCATGTTACTGTTTGTTTTTAACTGATTATTTAAACGATTTTAAGAATAAAGTGAGAATTGTTTACATTGCGCATTTATAAGTTAGATTGCAAGTATTTAAGACCGCTGCGTTTTGATATTTTAGGTTCTTTAATTTACCGCTGATTTTAAAAATTAATTATATCATGTTGGGAAATTAAATTAGTGCTATCCATCTACTGATAGAAATTACATATTATTATTTTTAAAATTTCAGGAAAATGTGAGATATATGGTGAACCTTATATTAAGATATAGATGGGCCAGTTATTCGCTGCGAAGGTAGCAGGCTGATGACAGCAGTTACGGAGATTTTAATGACGCAGCTGACAATGAAAATACTTTTTAACGAAGAATATTTGGAATCAGATGATAAAAGCAATTATTATGTTTTGGAATACTTTTCATTGGTAAAAACACGTTAAAAAATATAATAATAAATATGTATGTTTTTTTTTTTTGTTTTACTCATGATATTTAAACGCCAGAGACCATAGATTTGTGTTTTCATTAAAACCAGTTCTGCTTGTAGTTTAAAATAATGTGCTAGTATCAAAATGATTTCAGACAAGTCAACAGGGTTGCTATATGCACGAACGCAGCGCCTTCATTTATTTTCAGGACTTAATAGACTAGATAGGATAAGTTAGGATATTATAAACTTACTCAAGAAAAAACTTACTTCTTAAGTCTAGGCTGTGTGGCGTACTATGCCTTTGCCTTTTCCGTTCAGAATTACAGAAAGAAGTGAACCAAAAAAAATGTCTATGTTTCCAATTCAGCGTTGCCAACTCTACGTCTTTTTACATAGATCTACGTATTTTAAGTTAAGTATTTCCTGAAAACCTACGATCAAAATATACGTATTTTCTGTCAATTTGCAAAATGCACGCAAAGTAACCTAATTGATACAAAAAATGTATTGTAGCACTGTCTTTCTTATTGTTACGGGTGTGTTAGTGTCTTTGTACTTGACTATATGGGCTCTATAACTTTGCTTTTCCTTTAAAGAAAGAATTTAACCAAAAACAGTTTATTCGTCTCGCCTAAATGGGGTTCCCCCTCCAAGAGTTCCCCAGCCATGCAAAGACACAAACAACATGAAATTGACAGTGACACTTGGCGGGAATATTACGGCACCATCTGAGGGGACAAATTTGCAGTTATTATGTTCTGTTCCCGCGACCTTCACCAGGTTGTCGGTCCACCTTGTCCTTAGTGTTGCGATTCTCCGGGAAACCGCTGGATGCTGGAGGCGCAGGGGCAGGACCGGTCGTCGTGGAGAACTTTGGGAGAGGTCTATGTCCAGCAGTGGACGTCTTTCGGCTGAAATGATGATGATGATGTTCTGTTCTGTCTGTGGTCGCGAGAAAATTAGCCATCACTTAGACAGGTATTTGTTTCCATCAAAGAAGTATTTTATTTCAAAACGCAAAAGATTGGTCGGATTTTATTCAATTTTATGTAACGAACAATAATTATTTTTGATAATGAAGAGTGGTTCCTCTTGGAACAAATATTATTATTAGGTTAGGTTAGAAAAAGAGGACTTGTCAGTGCTTGTAATGATTTCGTTCGATCAATGTAATGAAAAATGAAATTAGAAACAGACTTACTACTGACATGCTAACAGGCTTACTTTTCACAAAAATTAGCCTGAAAACAAACAGTGAGCCTATTCGCGAACACAGAGTATTTTAACAAAAATGTGTATAAATTTAATAAAACGGAAAATATATAGATAACAAATTTTAAGTACATAGATAATTTTAAATAATTTCTATATCAAAATACTTATTTAGTTTCACCTACAAAACTTTTTACTTTTACCTAAAACAATACGTAGATATACGAATTTTTAGCAAGTCATTCTTACCAAATCTACGTAATTTTCTCATCAGGTGTACACGTGGTGTTTTTCAAATCCGATTTGGCAACACTGTAGAAATCATATTTTAATTTTTACATTTTACAACAAATTTAAGTTTTAAGGTTATTTAGTATAATATGATACCTTATGTACATCCGTGTTTCGTCTATTCTTTAAGGTCCTAGACCAGCGTTGCCAACTCTACGTCTTTTTACGTAGATCTACGTATTTTCGGTCTTTCCTGAAAACCTACGACTTTCAGTCCCAGAATCTACGTACTTTTAGTCAATTTGTAAAAGTATGCAAAGTAACTAAACTGATGCAAAAAATTATATTGTCGCACTGTCTTTCTCACTGTTACGGGGGCGCTAGTGTCTTTGTACTTGACTGTAGGGGCTCTAAACATTTGCGTTTCCTTTAAAGGAAAAGAAGTTGTTGTCATTCAAAGAGTTTCCGGTCGCTTTTTTTTTCTATTATTATTATCCAGTGGTTTTAACCAAATACTGGTATAACAGTTATTATTTGAACATGTCTTCTCAGAAATTTAATATAGTTTATCACACGAAAAACAACATGAAATTGACAGTGAAAGTTGGCGGAAACATTACGGCGCCATCAGACGAGATAAATTTGCAGTTACATATTATGTTCTGTTCTGTCAGAGGCCGCGAAAACTATCCAAAACATAGATAGGTGTTTATTTCTATTTAAAGAAGTATTACATTTCAAAATTCAACCGATTGATCGGATTCGGTTCTATTTTTTGTGACAATCTATTTTTGATAACGAAGAGCGCTTCCTCTTGGCACATATATTTTAATTAGGTACATAAAAAGAGGATTTAGTGCTCGTTCACGTAGACTCGCGGGCGCGGTGGCGGGCTCGGTCACGAAATATCAAACAAATGACGAAATATCAAAGTGTTCACGTATGAAACGCACGTGCGGTGTAAGTAGCGGGCTAGCAGGCGACCGGCGCGCGCGGCGCGCTCGCTACAATTACAAACGCGAGAAATGTTTGTGCGTGTTCACGTTAAACTAGCGGCAGAGCGCGCGATTACCCCGCGACGTCAGGTAAGATCAACCAGTTTGAACTTATGAAATCGCGCAAACGCCTGGCGGCTAACGTGAACACGAACTCGCAACGTCTGCGCGCCCGAACCCGCGCCCGCGCCCGCGCGTTTCTACGTGAACAAGCACTAAGGATAAGGAGAGGATCGTCAGTGCCTGTAATGATTTCAGTCGATCAATGTAATGAAAAATGACATCAGAAACAGACTTACTACTGACACGCTAACAGACTTACTTTTTTGTCCAAAAGTGACCCGAAAAGAAACATTGAGCCTACTCACAAACACATAGAATATTTTAACAAAAATATGTATAAATTGTCGTGGTAACTCAGTGGTTAAAACACCACCCTCTCAAGTATGAGTGTGCGGGTTCGATTCCAGGTCAGGCAAGTACCAATGGAACTTTTCTTAGTTGTATGTACTTTCTAAGTAAATCACCAATGACTGATTACAAGATGAAGATACCTTCATCTTGTAATCAGTCATTGGTGATTTTGATATACATCAAAATACTAGTTTTATTTAATTTCACCTACCCAAACTTCTTAATTTTACCTTGAAAAAAAAAATACGTAGATCTACGAACTTTTAGTAAGTCATTTTTACTAAATCTACGTACTTTTCTCAACAGGTCTACGCCTTTTTCAAAATCAGAGTTGGCAACACTGTCCTAGACTCCTATGGTATCGCAACTTGCAAACCTAAAATAATTGCGTTTTAGAATGGTGTGCTTTGTTCTTATTCTGCTTTTATCCTTTTATCAGGTCCAAAATTTAATTCCGTTATATTTGCAATTTGCATTTGGACAGTGAAGTCGCAGTGTTAACAATTTAATTCTTGAATATTATTGGGTTCATGTGTTATAATTTCGGTAAAAGCGTCCTTAACTCTTCTAGATTGTGAGATTGTCGTCTTTTCTTAATAAGTAGGCTGGTGATTGTAAATGTTTTTTGGTTAGAAAACCATCAAGGCTTCTTTCTGTTGAAAGGGTCTCTAAAACTGGCTTTCACTAGGTTAGTAATACGTCACGTTTTTTGCAGCAAGCTGCTTGGATTGCAATAATATAGCCATTGTTATCTACATTGTTTTGTTTTTGACCTGAATAGTAATCACGATATTTCATTTAGGTCCGTAGGTAATTATAGAGGTCAGTGGGTCCGTATTACAGAACGTTACTCAAGACTAGCATTACTTAAAACTAGTTTCAACCAATCGAAAGGGCTTCAAACGAGACTTAAGTAGAGCTTGAGTTTAGAGTGATGTTCTGTAATACGGACCTTAGTTTCACCATGCTAAAAGTATCAATTAATGGGATCCAAAATCTACTGTAATACCTGTGTAATGTGTGTGAAACAGCATAGTTAAATATGCAGCTAAGTAATAGTTTTATGTAATTAACATACTTAGTAACTATCTAATTGTGGGAGCTTAATCTGAGCATAATTGGCTAAATTATCTAAATAGTAGCAAATTGCCAACTATAAAGAAACCAATATAAGTGAGCACCTGACAAGCATGGTGTGGAAGCAAGAATGATGTTTATTTTAAGTTGTAAAATGCTGACTCGCATGAATATGCTGAAAAAAAAAATACCTACACTAATTCAGTTGTTTTCAAATTTGGATATTTGTCATTGGAAACCAATGCCCAGAAATCTAGATGTTAGGATAACCTTGATTTAAAAATTTGTTACAGTACAGGGCGATCATTTTGTTTTAAATTAAGTATGTGGTCCATTTGAAATGTATCTGCTAATTTTGTAGCTATTCCCTAAACATTTCTTCTCAATTTTCTTGAAACTATTTCTGACAAAACAAATTTTGAAGTGATACTTCTGCCTATATCTCAATTAATTAATAATTTATTTTGTTGCGCCGGGTACGATGCGCCTAATGTTCTTGTGTTGGGAGTTTGGTCGTGGAGGGTCTTCAGATCAATCTCCCCTTGGTGCTGCATCGTTGGTCGTGTTGTTGGGTTTAATATTACCTCGCTCAACTGCCGTCTTCCTTCCTATTCGCTCAGTTTTTCTGAGTGAAGAGGCCCTTAATAAACTAGCGCGCTTTACCATCAACGACCGCATCACTGCTTACCATCAGGCGGGATTGCGGTCAAGCGCTGGTTTATAATTATTAAAAAAAGGTATGGTTACCGGTATTATTAACAGATATGTGCATTATGTTTTGCAAATATACATGTAAATTAGCAAAACATAATAACAATACAATATACAAATTGATAATACCTAATAACATACAAAATGAAAATATTATGATTACCACTTTGCCTGTCCGTGCATCATTATATAATGCATATTTGAGCTACGTCTTTAACAGCGGGCTGTTAAAAAATCTAAGTATGGTACATGCCCTGCTAACCTCAAGCGACACTTGTCAACCATGTAGTCAGTGTCAGGAATTGCGAACATAGCAAGCATTTCATGTCTTGCCACTTTTTTTTGTGTTGGGTAGGGAGAGAAACAATCACCACATATGATTTTTAAATAAGTATAAGTTTATTGTACTTGTGTGGATTAAATAATTAACACAAAAAATATTTTGCTTAGTTTCTTAACTACATTCTTTGATTAGCAAGGAATTTATGTAAACAACTACCAGTAGTACTGCTACTACTAAACTTAATTAAAGTTATAAAACACAGACTTATGAAAATAAAAATGAGCATTTAGGTAATTAACTAATTTGAATTTTTCGTCATTAATTGGAATTGAGAATAAATTAATATAGATAAAATGATTTATTTTCTCAAATAAAGTTTGCGTTTCTTTTTTGACAGTGTTAGTGTATTTGTACATGCATGTTGTGCACATTTAACTATATTACTAGCGTTTAGTACAGACCAGAGTTATTCAAAACGGCTATAAAACAATAGCACGCTACAGACTATATGCTATTAATTTCTAAGGCTTTTTTTTTTTTTTTCGTTACCCAGACCGCATGCTATAATGGAATGTAAAAAAGCAATATAAAAGATATCAATGAACTCTACTTCATACTTTTCAGGCTTCGGACTGTCTATAATTGGTAAAGGTTATTCTAACATTAATTTTAATAAATCTTAAATAAATTATAGGCGTATTTAAAAGGTCATTGATTGTATATACAAAAATCAACTATTAACATTATACATAGATATATACAGTAGTTCTTCTTTAATTTAAATTTAAAAACATTAGTTGAGCTACTTTTGTAGTAGACAACCGTGTTCTTCGATCACTGATGGTGTATCCTGATTTCGAAAAAATACGTTCACAAGGAACTGAAGTTGCCATGATGTTGCACTGTTTCACAAATAATGTATACAAATGCGGGTAGATAAATTTGTGTTCTTGCCAGTATTTTATAGGACATTCTGTTCGTTTTATTAGGTTGTCAGCCAAATATTTTTCTAATTCTTCGGTGGCCTCAACAGCTGACGTTTTAGGCACAAATTCTTTGTCGACTTCGGAATCGAATTCGGACCACAGATTAAAAGTCTGTGATAGCACAGGATCAGTTCCAGCTGATGTTGCCGGCTCAAATGATGTCGATGGTATAGGTTCATCAGTTTTAGGCAGTGATTTTTTATTTATTTCATTTATAATTTTATTTTTTAAGATAATCTGAATATGTTTAATCTGTTCTTTATTTTTAATGGCTTTTAATTTAAATCTAGGATCCAGAACTGTGCACAAACTTATGGTTTCATTTGTTTCTAAATTTCCTAGCCGATCTGTTAGGCTTTCTTTTAATTTTGTAACAAGTTGTTTGACTGGGTCGAATAATTCAAGTTTAATATAATTATTACATATGTTAATAAGGCTAGAAGTTAAAATAATTGCCTTACTTGCAACTAAATAATTTTCAGCGCTCATTTCAACGGTGGCTTCGCAAAACGGTTTCAAAATCATACACAATTGTTCAATCCACTTCCATTCTTCCATTGGAATGATCGGAAGATCAGTTTCTAAATTTGGAATGGTAGCTCGCAAAGATTCTCCTAGCTCAACAAACCTTTCCAGCATTAAGAATACAGAGTTCTACCTTGTAGGTACCGATTTTATCACTGTCTTAGGTTGAACAACATTCTGTTGGTTAATTTGGTATTTTAATAGTTTCTCTTTTGCTATGGTGCTCTTTCGAAAATGGTTTACAACTCTTTGCACTTTAGCTACAGTATCTCTAACTTCCACAAGTGCGTCTTGGACTACAAGGTTTAATTAATGTGCATAACATCCAAAATGCGGTATGCCGTCGGCTTCAAAGTATCTAGCGGCACTCTCCATATTAGACGCATTATCAGAGACAAAAAAATTTACTTTGTCATATATACCCCAGGTTTGTAAAATGGTTTTTATTTCCCTATATATTCTAATACCAGTATGGCGACCATCAAATTCGCCACATTGAATCAATATAGACTTTAATTCCATTGGATTTACCATCATAAAATGTGCCGATATACCCATGTGAAAAGAGGCAAGAAGAAATAAAAAAAATCGTCCAGTTAAACGCAAAGTCAGTTTGCATTACAGTTGATTCTTGGACTTCCCGTAATTTGGATAACTATCCAAATTACGGGAAGTCCAGAAAATTTACTGATAAAGTTTTACGACCCGGTATTTCATAATTTGGATTCAGTGCATGCGTATACTCCCGAAATCGTGAGTCATTTACAATCGAAAAAGGCTGGAAATCATACACTATCATTTTTAAAAGACTCAAATCAATTTTGTTTCTTTCTTCTGATTTGATCTTTTTTGGTAAATAAGCTTGCATAGATCTCTGAATTTTTCTAGGGGGTTCATTAAAGGTGTTACTGTTGTCGTTGCTGTTAGCACGACGTACACCTCTCTCACCACTACCACTACTGCATGCAGAGTTATCACCACCACCATCACAACTGTCTGTCACAGTATTGCTAACAGCACCAACATTTTCTTCGCGCGTATTTACATTTCCAGATATTAAGGGAGAATTTAAAAAAATATTATAGGGGAGAGCAGGTAGGATTCGTACATTTTTTACTTGACGCCATATTAAAACTAAACTATATAATATATTCGAATAAGTTTAATGTCACTATATAGCCTATATATCTGCCTATAATTATGGTGTGGTACAGCTCCGGCACAAATCACACAGACAGAATTATGACCAGTTTTCCAAAAAATGGAAATCGTACGAAAGTACCCCACGCACGGGGTACCTTCGTGCATAGTGTGGGGTACTTTCGTACATGATGGGGTACCTTCATACAGTCATAGAAAATAAACAATTATTGATTAAATTTAATCATTTATTGAGATCAATTTAACACAGAATCAGCATTTTTGTATTATATATTGTTAAGGTATTCATAGGTATCATATAATATGCATTTGCTATTCATAAATTTTAATTATATAAAATCAAGTAGTCTTATTAAATTAATACTGTAGTTAAAGTTACTCTTACAATGAGTAGACACTAAAAAAACGTAAGAAATAGAACTCAGACTTCTATTTATATTATTACTTAAGGCAGTTAGAGTCAGTCTTTAAAAATCTTATTAATTACAATTCTTACAAAAACAAAAATAAAATAAAAATGTATTAACAAACAAAAACTTCTTATAAAATTTTACCATATTCAATAATTATTAGAAAATGTACCATCAGATCAACTAATAACAATCTTAAATTATAATTGAGGTATTCACTTGTTACCCTACATTAAATAAAGATAGATCTTTTGGAAAGCTAAATATGTCAGCTGTTCTTGCTGTCAGAGCAGACTTTGGCGGAGGCAATATACATACCACATCTGATATGTAAACTGTTCCTTCGTCCTTCGTTGTGGGAAAAACGAATCTCCAAGCATTAGGCTTCTTTCTCAAAAAAGAAACTTTGTATTCAGAGGAGCTATATTTCAGGAGAACTTGTCCAACATAATAAATCACAGACTTTTTTTTCTCGAACTTAACAAGCACAAAGCTTTTTTCTTCTATGTTTTCTGCTAAAACTGGGGTTTCATTTTCGTCATCAACTTCTTCCGCAGGAGAAGCAGAACTTTCCCTTAAACTCACTTCATCTTCACAATCAGTCTCATCTTCATAGTCAGTTTCATCTTCACTATCAGTCTTTGTAGTTTTCTTTTGCTTCTTTAAATTAAATGACTCTTTGGATTGAGATTTCCTCTTTATTGAAGATGCGTTATCTGCATCTAGGACAAGATGTAGAGCTTTTTTGATGGCCTTAGCCTTTTGTTTTTTCTCTTGCACTTCCTTCTTCAATAGTCTTCCTTTTTCTATTTCTTCCAGTCTATCTTTTTCCGGAGTATCAGTGTAAATTCTAGATTTGCCTGGTAGTTTTCCTTTCTTTGTTTTCTTTATTGAATCTCTGTCCACTCTAGGATATGGCCTGACTAACTCTGGGGTGATCACCCCCACAGCTGGTAAGCAATCTGTTACTGTAGTAGGTGATGATAGCAAAGATGGAGACACAGATGATGAACAACTTGGAAGGTTTTGTTGAATAAGCTCTGTCTGTATGGGGTCTGCTGGTATGGTCTCTGGCACATCGTAATCTTGAACGGCTGCAGAACTTGATTGCTCATCTTGCGTGGATTGTAACGCTTGTGGTAGTGAAGAAGTTGAAGCTTGTGGGTTCGTTTGAGCATCTTGGGTAGAACTAGAATAGTACACATTCACAGGTGCAAAATCGTCGTCGCCAAAAGCTAACTTATTATAAGGCCATATTCCGGCCTTCTCAAAGGCATGAGTGATATTTTTACCAGTAAATGATTCAAAATATGCTATCTTAGCCAGTCGTGGTATATTATATATATTGAGGGTTTTGCCTGGGTTATTCACGTGCCAATCGTTAAAAGCTATTTTGAGTTTGGCCTTAAAAGGTCCAAATACACCGATGTCTAAAGGCTGGAGACGATGTGTCGTGTGGGGTGGAAAGGATAGATAAACAATCCCATTATCACGAGCATAGTTTACAGCTTCAATAGTCACATGGCTCTCATGGTTGTCGACAAGCAACAAAATGGGATTATCTTTAGAGCACGACGATTTCTTTTGGATGTGTTTCAGTACCTCTATAAATATAGCAGAAGTAATCCACCCACTTTTTGTTGCAACTCCCAGGCTTCCTTCTGGTGCACCTGTCATAAAGTGGTCCTTGAAGTGAACCCTTGGGAATATAAATAGTGGCGGAATTGTATTACCACTTGCTGAAATTATTCCTCCAAATGTAACGAGTTCTCCCCTCTCTGCTGACACAAGTTGGCCTATTTGTTTTTGATTCTTTTCAGCTAAAACTTTAGGTGTACTCAGCACTGTGGAAATTCCGGACTCGTCAAAATTAAAAATACGACCTGCAGTAAATTTGTACTTTGTTAGAACCTTTTCAAGGTTATTATAGAAATCAGTTACAGCAGTCTTGTTAAAAGCAAATGATCTTGCGGCGCTGGTATTTTCAGGCTTTCTAAGACTCAGGTTTCCGTTTCGCCTGCGGAAACTATCCAACCATTCTTTACCAGCCATTTTATTATGATGCCAACTCGGATGAAAATTAAGCTGATTGGCTTTTGCAAACTCATATGCCAATTTTCTGACCTGGATGATCGTCAGACCGTAGTGCATTTTGGAGCATTCAATAATGTAATTGTTTAAAAGGGCTTCCTCCTCAGTTGAAAACACTTGATTTGACGTAAACTTGGAAGTGAACGCACGGGTAGGGATATTTTCGGCAGCTGCTTGTTGGTGAAACTTTTTCAGACGACTTTCGAGTGTTGTTGGTTTGACGCCATATTTTTGTGCAGATTTTCTAATAGATAATGTCTTATCCAAAACTTCTTTTATCGCCGATTCCATTGCACCTTCATCTACCTCTCCCGTCCTCGTCCCCTTTTTAATGTATATTCGCGGCATGGTTCTGTAACAATATTAGATTTTGCTGAAAAATAGATACATTTAAATGTCCAGTCAGGCACGGGGAGCATACAAGTACGAATCTACCCCACCCCTACCTGTACGAAGGTTCCCCAACACCAAAAAAAAACAATTAATATCGAAAATAAAAATAACCGCTGAAACTGGGCCAAAATCTATATTTACATGCTAAACTAGGTTATTCCTTCACAAACTGTGTACATTCACTTTTACAATAGGAATAAAGCGTAAATAAACAAAGTCGTTTAAAAACATAACCAAAAAATACTTACTTGGCGCGAAATCACGTTACGACTCGTTGCGTCGAAGCCGGCGGCCGCACTGACGTCTCACCCCGCGAGTAACCTATGCGTGCGAGTGGGTCTCACGCACACAAACACAGACCTGTCAAAGTATTCTACAGTGGTAGGAATAACGACTGTACGAATGCTCCTACTGTACGAATCCTACCTGCTCTCCCCTATGCTGAAATGTGTTTACACTTTAAGTGAGTCTTTAAATTTGTTATAGTCGTTTTAAAGGACAACTGTCGGCGACAATAATTACAAATAGCAGTTTTACTGCCGTCTGCAGACTTTTCAAAAAAGTTCCAGATTGTCAAACCACCACCTTTGCGATTAGACATCTTTACAGAGTTACCTTTGCACACACTAATTAGTCGTCACTAGTTCGTTTTCAACAGAATTATATCTACACACTAATATTACCTTTGTACACACTAAATAATAGTCACTAGTTCGTTTTCAACAGAATTATATCTACACACTAATAATACCTTTGTACACACTAAATAATAGTCACTAGTTCGTTTTCAACAGAATTATATCTACACACTAATAATACCTTTGTACACACTAAATAATAGTCACTAGTTCGTTTTCAACAGAA
The DNA here is from genome assembly GCA_037179545.1 of Sesamia inferens. NCBI lineage: Eukaryota > Metazoa > Arthropoda > Insecta > Lepidoptera > Noctuidae > Sesamia > Sesamia inferens. Next base: position 3,128,266 of record CM073935.1, on the reverse strand, counting down.
TTATATCTACACACTAATAATACCTTTGTACACACTAAATAATAGTCACTAGTTCGTTTTCAACAGAATTATATCTACACACTAATAATACCTTTGTACACACTAAATAATAGTCACTAGTTCGTTTTGCAATACAACAGAATTTTAAAATAATATTTACAGAATAACAAGAAAGATCGCGCGCGACGAAAATAGCGTGCTGCGATAACAAATAAACATAGTCCACATCGCTCACGCGTGACGCGATGACTGACTGCGCGCTAACGCTAAGCGCCGGAGCGCGCTGTGCGAATTATTCGATCAATTTTATTCATAGCGTAAATCGCGTCATAGCTCATAGCGTCGTAACGTCCACCTACATAGCGTGCGCTATGCGTTATTTTTTTTTCTACATAATCACCATCAAGTTCAATACACTTTTGCCACCTCCCCTTCCAAGCATTTAGACCGTTGAAAAAAAATGATTCTTCCTTAGAGTCAAAATATGCGCCTACAGCTGCTTTGACCTCGTCATTTGTCGAAAATCTTTGACCTCCCAAGTGCTTTTTTTAGGTTAGGGAACAGAAAGAAGTCTGATGGTGCCAGATCAGGTGAATACGGCGGATGCGGTAACAGTTCAAAGCCACAGTTGTGAATTTCAGCCATTGACTGTACTGACGTGTGAACACGGGCTTTATCTTGATGAAACAGGACTTTACTTCGGAGCATTCCTCGACGTTTTTCTTTTATTTCCTCTCGTAAACGACGTAGTAAGGTGCAGTTGTAATCAGAGTTTATAGTCTGACCCCTTTCAATATAATCAATCATAATCACACCTTTCGAGTCCCAGAATACTGAAGCCATCACCTTATTTGCCGACAAAATCGACTTAGCCTTTTTAGGGGGTGGTGAACCAGGTCTTCTCCACTGTTTCGATTGTTGTTTTGTTTCCGGTGTACAGTAATGAACCCATGTTTCGTCCATAGTAACAAAACGATTAAAAAAATCATCTGCATCGACTTCAAATAACTCCAAACAGTCGCGTGAAATAGTCAATCGTGTCCTTTTTTGTTCGACTGAAAGCAGTCGCGGAACCCACCTCGCAGACACTTTGTGAAAACCCAACTCGTTGACAATGATGTTCTGAGTTCGTTCATAAGAGATGCCTATAATCTCGGCTATCTCTCTAATTTTTAATCTGCGGTCTCCCATTATTAAATCAAGTACTTTTTAATATTTTCGTCAGTAGTTGACGTCGAAGGCCTTCCAGAGCGGGGTTCATCTTTCACACCCTCTCTACCACGCTTAAATTCTGCTATCCATTTTTTGACGGATGAATATGACAGAGCACAATCGCCTAATGTACTGACCATGTCATCATGGATGGCTTTTGATGATAGCCCCTTCTTATGGAGGTACTTAATGACGGCACGCTGCTCGATTTGCTCCATTCGCGGAAATTATGTCCGATTACTTTGTTAATAAATTTATAAAATCACAACTAATTATCGCACACGTTTCGAACTTCACACAACGAACTAGTCTGAATTGAACTAAATAATGTGGGTAGATTTGATTTTTAGAATTGAATGGATCTGTGTTGTGATTGTGTGTGCCGAGTACTTTTCAATCCACCCTCGTATTTAATTGCCTTTAAACAATATAAGTTTAGTGAGTTTTTGGCGTTTGCTCGTACAATCATTTGTTATCTTTACCTCGTCGTGCAATCGGATAGTTGTATATTTGTTTATTCTTGCATGTATTAGATGTACTCTGTGATTTAATGTAGAAGGTTGGTCAAATGATTGACCAAGTAAACAAACGAATACGTCTTTCTCAACGAAACATTTCAATGCATTAGTTGTAATATAGTTGTAGTCGTATTTAGATGACAGGCCATTCGCGCCACTACACCGAATTAAACGACGTATAACCATTCCCGTCGATAAACAAATTTTATAAACATCTTCAGTGGAGTAGCATAAACCACCCATATCTTTTATACTTATTAGTTTATGATGCGGAAGTTTCTGTTTCGTGGTCAAAGTATCAATACATTCCTCGCATTTTAACTCTTTGGTCAACCGAGTGCTTACATATCCGGAAATGTAACCAACTATTATTTTAGAAGCTTACCTTATATTTTCATCATCCAGCATATTTACGAAAATTTTACAATTATTTTCAGCCTCTATATCAGTTTCAAGAGCTCTTGTACTTTCCAAAACTTCATATTCAAGAGTATCGTGTCTATTAGTTTGTTGTGCTATTGATGACATTTTGAGACGAATAATGTAAAATGCTGAAATTGTCTAAAGGAATGCAATTTCCTGTGAAAGATGACCGCAGTTCAAGATGACTGAACATTTTTTTGTATGCAGCTCTAAGCTGTAGTACATTTGGGTTATTGTAGCCACCGTGCTTCCTTATTAATCCAAAAAGAAGTTCTAAGTGATCCTGGCTTATGCGATACATAGATATGTAGTCTTGATACTTTTTTTCTTCTACTATGTGGTTATATAATGTTTTCATCGACTCAATACATATGACTGCACCCACAAATCCTGTTTTATTTTGAAGACTCAACAATATTTTTTTTAGTTATCTGTATTATTATTCTGCGTATCTGATTCCTTCTTCTAATAACTCTTTTTGATTGGGATTGAAATTTAAGTTGTAGTATATATGTCTTGACTTCATCTAGTAATGCAAAAATTTCAGATTTGTTTTTATGATCTATAGAACGTTTATATCCGTAAAATTGAGACTTTCTAGAATTCATCGTATCAAAGAAATTATTCATCAAAGTAATACATTTGGCTGTGCCCGCGGAATCCTGAAATTGTGTAGATTTGAATTCTTCTTCACAAAGAGTTAGTGCTTTAGCAACACTCAAAAGCTGTGTGGCGAGTTTCACTTTCATAATTTGGTTACGAAAATGTATATGACGGGGCGTTAATTTATTAGCAAACTAAAGGCCTTCATTTTGCTGGAGTTTGTTTAAACTAATAAGTAGCTGCCATTTAATTTTCTGGTCATTTACTGGCATCATACAATAATCTTTTTCGTTCAAGAGTTTCTAATTAATTTGATTACATGGCAGGGATCAATGAAAATGCATATTTTTTCTGATGTACTTGGATGAAGGAAGTAAGTTTTCAAATTATTCACATCAGACAACTGACATCCAAGAATTTCAGCAGCTTTAAAATTAACAGCACACCCATCAAATGTGAGATTTGCGACAGTTACACCAACCTCGTGGCACTTCTCTAAGCAAATTTTTATTAAATTGGCTTTTGTTTGCGCTGTTATTCCAGATATTAGAAAGTACCCTACAGGCAGTTTGCAACTCTCATTTAAAACCACGAGCATGAAAACTAAAGCCTGCGTTGCTATTGTATCCCCTTCTTCACCTTCCTAAGGGCCTACTCCAAAATTAACCATACCAAGTTGGGTTTTTGATTAAATAGCTTTTGCTTTCTAATCGCCATCTCATCGAATACCAACGAACACATCACAGGCTTTTCACTTAATTGACGTTTTTCTTTTAGCACTCGAAACGCTTCGGCAGTAAATCCCGGTTCTGCGTCAACTGATGAATACCATCTGCAGATTGTTCTGGGATGTGGGAGGGTTTTTATTGTAGACGTCTCTAACATATTTGTAAGCTGCTGTAGAATAGTAGTGCAAGGTCAAGGCGAATTTTCGTAATGGTGCGGTGTATAATTTAGGATGTTTATTCTACTTACTTCGTTTAATCAAAGATTTTTGTAGCTCCACAACGTCATCTTTACACATTAGATCATTTTCAGCATTCCGATCCAAACCGAATTTTTCTTTTAAAGTTGAAACCAACGTTTTATAGGATTCATTTTTTTTTCTTCAAATATCTGTTTTGACGCTGTATCTTCCTTATTTTGTCAAATAATTTCTTTTTCGCAGTGCTTTCTTTGAAAAGTTTTTTTTTTGAGTACGATTTTCCGAGGTGTAGGGGAGACCGGGGCAAAGCCGTATAGCTAAGGGTTTGTGGATGCTGATCAATAATTTTAAAACACAGTTGTACTAAATCAACATTTATTTTTAACCAGTCTCATAAGGGGCCATTCATTTATTACGTAAGACTATTTTCGCTAGTTTTTGACCCCTTCTCCCCCTATTATAAGAAAAAATAAGAGTAGGCCGACCCTCTCCCCCTGTTAAATATTTATTACGTAAGAATCTAAAGGAAAAAAAAAACAATTTTTTTGAGTAACAATTTTTAGAAATGTTTATTTGTACTTTACAAAGGTGCTAATAATTTTTAATTTTTGGTAGTAATAAACTTTGTTTGGTAGTAATAAACTTTGGTTTTAAGCATTCATCTTAAAATCAAACATCTGTAAATCTTTACCTACGTAAGATTTTCAGTCCAGGGGCTCAAAACCCACTCGGAAAGTGGATCGGCCACTGGAACATCTCTGATAATAGGCGCTGCTTCTAGTTGGTTATACACGTCGTCGACGTCGTCGACGTCCATCCATTCCACATCAGCCCCGATGCGGCACAAAACTTCTTTGCCTCGCCTTGAATATATGGCTAAAGCTTTTTCCTTTTTAATATTTGAAATACGGCCATGAAGTTTTTTGTGAAGTTGCGCTGCCTTTTTCGATGCAAAGTATTTAGAGCATACTGAACAAATTCTTTCTATGAGCGCATCTTGTATTGATGGACAGTAAAAATCGTAAGGAACAATCTTGAATGGGGCCTCAACTTCCATGTTTAATGATTGTCGCACAAACAAAGATGCAAAGTGATCGGATGCTTTAACATCCTCTGGGGAAGGAAATATGAGCGAAGATTCACTTCTTAAAGGATATGGTGGAGGAAAAAACCCTTGCGGAAGGATTTTACGAATATCACTCCTTATATCACCACAGCATTCCTTATTAGTGCATTTTACAATTTGTAAAAAATATTGGGACTCTTGCACATGTCTTGTATACCAATGTTGATCATTTAATACATCTGTCATTTCTCCAACGTCGTCATTATCTGGAGGCAAATATTCTGCTACTACTGGTTCATTATCTATAATAATTGAACTCCAAATCTCTGACAAAATTTTACCTGCCTGAGCAAAGTTTTTCAGCTCTAAATCAGAATTGGTTGTTTTTCCCTTTGCATCGAGATGGTTGCCGAAGGTATCATGCGGTAGTACCAGACCAGACAATGGAAGACTCAATGGTGCCATACGTCGTTCAACCCTGTTGAATGCACTTCTACCAGGTGCATTTGTTGCTACAAAAACAGCATCTAAGTTAAGCTCCTTAAATTTTTTTATTGCACTTGCAATAACTTTTGGATACCTTGGATTTTCGTCAGGGCCTCCATCGACTGAAAATATAACCACTGGTTTTGAGGCAAAATCTGCGAACTCTGGCAGTTGTAAAATACGATTGAAGTCAGAATGGTGAGTTTTTGCAGTAGACGACGAGTGTTTGCCAGATCTGATTGCAATATATGTAGGGCCACTGTAAGTGACAGCATCAGGTCTACCCATTCCTCCTTTTTCTATCCGCATTGCGCCATAAACGGACGGTATTAATTTATGGCGCTCTGCAATCACCCAATCGTGATCTGGAAGACGGATACGATTTTTTTTTTTTTTTTTTTTTTTTATTAATGTATAAACCAGCGCTTGACCGCAATCCTGCCTGATGGTAAGCAGTGACGCAATCGTTGATGGTAAAGCGCACTAGTTTATTAAGAGCCTATTCACTCTAGCCTTGAAGACACTCAAATTGAAGTCCGACGGAAACACCGCCGCCGGCAGATTGTTCCAGTCCCTCGATGTACGCGGTATAAAGGAGGAGGCGAAACGCTTCGTCCGGATCGTAGAGGTGTTAACAACATAAGGGTGGAAACTCGCCGTACGACGGGTCGTCCGATGGTGGAACGGGGATGGGGGAATTAAATCGTGCAATTCCCTCGCACACTCCCCAGAATGTATCCTATAGAACACCGAAAGGCTTGCTACTCTACGCCTGTGCTCTAGGCTTTGGAGACCAACTCGAGTTAAATCAGGGTCACCAATCAGCCTCTTCGCGCGCCTCTCCACTGAATCCAAAGTGGCCAGGTGACACTTAGCAGCACCAGCCCAAATGTGGCTGCAGTACTCCACACACGAACGGACCTGTGCTTTGTACAACATTAGAAGCTGCCCTGGTGTGAAGTACCGCCGGACCTTTGCGATTACACCAAGTTTTCTGGCAGCCACCTTGGCCTTGGACTCAATGAACCGCCCAAAGTTTAGGTTCGAGGAAATCTCAATACCCAAAAGCTGAAGGCGGTCGGTACACTCCAAGGATACATTCCGAAAAGTAGGAGCCAAGGTGAACGGGCTCCTTTTGGCGGTGAAAAGACACGCCTGCGTTTTGGCGGCATTGAATGCTACAAGATTGGCATTGCCCCATTCGGAGACTGCCTGAAGTGCAACACTCGTTCGCTCTACCATGGCCTCTCTTTCGGACCGGATTGATTCCCTACTAGCCCGAGCATCCGGCAGGTATCTCTCCACAACTGTGCTGTCATCTGCATACCCATAGATACCGGGCATCAGCAGATCGTTAATATGTAGCAGAAACAGAGTTGCAGAGAGAACAGACCCCTGAGGAACACCGGCATTAGTCGACATGGTGTCGACTCAGATGAGCAACCGTCGACAACAACTCGGAGGGACCGTTCAGTCAGGAAGTCTTTTACCCAGCCAGTCAGGCTAGGGGAAATGCCGTACGCTGGAAGCTTACTTAAAAGGCCAGCGTGCCATACCCGGTCGAAGGCCTTCGAGACATCAAGGGAGACAGCAATTGCTTCCCCATTCCTCTCGAGTGCCTCGCCCCACAAGTGAGTGGCATACACTAGTAGGTCCCCAGTTGACCGATTGCGGCGAAACCCGTACTGTCGGTCACTGAGGAGATCGTTACCTTCCAGGTATGCCAAGAGGCGCGAGTTCAATACACGCTCCATAATTTTGCAAAGTATGGAGGTGATCGAAATCGGCCGATAGTTGTTAGGATCGGCACGACTACCCTTTTTGGGCACGGGCTGCACGTTGGCAAGCTTCCAGGACTTGGGCACTATACCAGTCCCAAATGAGAGGCGATACAAGCGTGTCAATACAGGAGACAACTCGGGCGCACATGCTTTTAGAACAATCGCTGGTATACCATCCGGACCACTAGCCTTATTCACGTCCAGACGACACAGTGCTCTCAGAACCTCCTTGTTCCGAATGCGAACCTCAGGCATTGAAGTACCGCAGTGGGGTAAAATAGGTGGAGTAGCACTGCCAGTATCAAGACGCGAATTATGGGCAAAGAGAGATGCAAAGAGACCTGCTTTCTCTCTCGCCGTATGAGCCAGTGTTCCATCAGGCCTAACCAGCGGAGGCAGTGAGGGCCGACAGAAGTTCGCCTCGACCGATTTGGCAAGGGACCAAAAAGATCTGCTACCGGAAGGCTGCGCAGATAACTTGTTGCCAATATGGGTAATACGGTCAAAGCGAGCCTTCTTTAGCGCCTTTTTGTAGGACTTGGCAGCACGGTTAAAGGCTCTCTTCTTTGAGCTTAGATCCGGAGCTCCGCGGTCACGAGCGTCAACCCAGGTGAGAAATGCTGTGTGCTTACGCTGTTCAGCTTGGGCACAATCGGCATTGAACCATGGGCAAGCCGAGCCACCGACGGGCACGTCATTATAGGGAATAAAATATTCCATAGCTTGACGCACCACATCGGTTATAGCATCCGCACAGCTCGACGGATTGCTAGAAGAGAAGCAGACCTGCTGCCAAGGATAAGACGCAAAGAAATGGCGCATCTCATCCCAGTCTGCTGACCTGTATCGCCACATTCGCCGTTCACCACGAGAGTCGTGATCTGGTGGGGAGAAGGTCGACACAGACTTCACCAGACAGTGGTCTGAAGTTCCCAACGGTGAGGAAACTGTTACAACACACCTGTCCGGATCAGTGGTCAGCAGAAGGTCCAGACAATTGGCAGTATGTCCGACTACATCAGGCACCCTAGTCGCTTGCTTTACCAGCTGGGAAAGGCCCATTGAAAGCGCGAAGTGTCGCGCTTCTCTCCCAGCGTGGTCGGTCTTCTGGTACGGGAAAAGCCAGTCCTGATGGCAGGCATTGAAATCCCCCAGAGCGACGAAGATACGATACTCCAGATGCATTATTGCTGGTGACTGTTTATGAGCAGCCGTCATTCCAATGGGTACTCTTGCTTTGTCATCCTGTGAAAAAAAATCCGTTTCAATTACAAAATATTATTTAACGAATCAAATTTAGGTTGGTGAGCAAAAAAGCACCTGTGATATGAAGAAAACCTGACTTGGGCCAAGTATAGATGCAAGATTCTCTAGATATCTAATAGTTGCTGTACAAAAATGTTGATCGACATGAGATTTATGTAGATCTGTTGTCGCTCTAACTAGCTTCACGGGAGCCGTTTTAACATGTTTTTTGCCTTCATTTGTTCGTGAATCGCGGGGTAGCAAACGAAGATAGGTAGCACTTCGGGATAATTCGAATCCTTCCTTAAGAAGAGCTTGATGTAGATCATCAAGAGTGCGACATGAACGAACCATCTGTGACCTTCTCCTTTCATCGGTTTGACTTCCAAACATAGCTATATTAGTAATAGCATTAATGAGTTCGGATTGATCCTCTTCGAGTCTTGGGCGGCCAGGACTGTCTGCAAGCCGTATCTGTAAATTTAATTTATTTTAGCAACATTTGGCATGTTGAACAAATAAATAACACTAGTTTACACAGTTTTTATCCTTTGAATTTTGAGGGTGAATTTTTCTTTGTTCAATCAAATATGGAATGAAAATTTGAAGTTTAAAATTTTTTATCACGTCACAGTTTTTTCCATTTAAATACATGTTAGAAATATATACAACGTGACTGGTAAAGAGTATATAAAGCCCACAGGGGGTGACTCAGACCGTTAATATGAACAACTTTTTCTATGGGACCAATACTGAAAACTCGAAAAAAAATTGACATTTTCATACAAAAGTGTTTAGCTAGTCTGGCAAATTGTATGGGAATGTCAAATTTTTTTTCGAGTTCTCAGCATTGTTCCCATAGAAAAAGTTGTTCATATTAATGGTCTGACGGCCGAATACTGAAAAGCCACTCAAATATTTGAGACCTGCTTAAACTTTTGAGCAGCTCCTAACCTTCAATTTCGTATACACAAACGTCAATTATAAGCGTCTGTTAAAAATAAGTGCAACTTGAATTAAGTTGTGCTCAGAGACCACTCAGTGAAAAAGTCGTATACAGAAACGCTACTCAACGTTATTTAGCTGTCAAATCAAATGTCAAACTGATTTGAGCAGCCCTTAGATCTGAGAGTGGTCGCGAGGTCCCTCAAATCAAATAAAAGTTGTTAAAAAGTTTGTAAACAGTGGTAAAAATGTCTCTATCGTCATTGTCTTCACTTTCGGATCACGAAAGCCCAACCGTGAGGCGCAGAAATGAAAAGAAGCTGGATGCTTTTCTAAAGTACAACGACGTGGAATTTCGTTCACGGTTCCGCATCTCAAAAGATACCGTATTGTATTTGGATTCAGTTTTCGGTAACACAATAAAACCATTAACAAAAAGAAACCGAGCCATACAACCAGTGGACCAAATACTAATTACTCTACGGTATTATGCGACTGGTAGCTACCAACGCGTAATAGGAGATATTTTTGAGGTCGAACAACCCACGGTGCATCGAATAGTGCATAAAGTGACCGCCAAAATAGCGAGCCTAAAGTCTCATTATATAAATATGCCAACACAGGAAGAATATCCAGTTGTGGCAAATGAGTTTTTTGCTATAGCAGGATTCCCAAGAGTTGTGGGAGCTGTGGACTGTACACATATTAAAATAAATTCTCCAGGTGTGTATTTACGAAGTTTATTTATTATGTTCCCAAATTGTATGCTTGATTAATAGTTTTGTAATATTACCATTTATAATATAACCTAAAGTTGTGTAAATGTTTCTACTGAAATATAGGGCTCTAGTAAAGTAGGTAATTACTGTCTCACAGTAAAATAAATTATTATTATTTTTCAGGAGGTGCCCAATCTGAAATATATCGGAACAGAAAAGGATATTTCTCATTAAATGTTCAAATGGTATGCGATGCAAGATTGAAGATAAGGAATGTAATCGCAAGATGGCCAGGTTCTGTTCATGATAGTACCATATTTAATGACTCACCATTGTGTGCTCAATTAGAGCGTGGGGATTTTGGCACAGGTGTAATTCTTGGGGACAGTGGATACCCATGTCGACCTTATCTACTTACCCCATTATTGCACACAAGAACAGCTGCTGAAGAAGCTTACAATCGGGCTCAAATAAGCACCAGGAATCCTATAGAAAGACTCTTTGGTGTCCTTAAAAGGAGATTTCCTTGCCTACAAACTGGAATGGGGCTAAAAATAAAAAACATTCCACCAATCATAGTAGCGTGTGCAGTGCTACATAATATTGCCCTCTTGCAGTCGGATATATTTATGGAGGATGATGACCCTTTACCTTATTATGAGGAGGAATCCTTGGGTCAACAAATTGTAGGTCTTGAGACCAATCAGAACTTTTTAGTAAGGACTAATTTAATAAATACACATTTTTCCTCTTAAATATAGTTATATTAGTGTAAATTATTATATAGATTTCACTATTTCAAGTTTTGCAGTCTTCGTTTCCAAAATTGCATTTTTGCTTTATATATATTATTTTCCATTTTGTTTTTATTTATCCAGTATTTTGTTTCTAATTTTGCATTTTTGAGTTTTGTCCGAAAATATTGTTGTTTTATTGCATTTTGTGATGGTTTTATTCGTCCTGAAAAATGGTATTAGTAAAATATTATTGAAAATCTCACATCACTAGCATAAAGGACAATAATGTTACATAATTACCAGCAGAGTATGATGTTGAAGGTTTGTTTTTTTCTCGGGGTATGGCTGTTGCAGCTCTCTGGTCATCTATCAAGGTAATTGTCAAGCAATTAAGATGCTGTTCATAGTAAAATTAATTGATTTAATAATTGTACAATAAAAAATTATTACCAGCAATACTTTTTGATTCAATTGGTTTGCTATTGTCCATTATGGAAGCCATTGTTGCATCTTGGTTGTCTGGAAAAAAATCTGTATGTGAGTAAAGAATACACAATAATAAGTATAAAATTAAAAAATGTACCAATGTTGTGAAATGGCAAGCAATTGAGATGCATTTTAATAGTAACATTAGTTTAATAATTAATACAATAATTAAAAACTTACCAGCAATACTATTTGATGTGACTGTGCATGGTTTGGTATTATTTGTTATGTAAGCCACGGTTGCATCCTGGTCTTCTGGAAAAAAATCTGTATGTAAGTATAGAATACACAACAATAAGTATAAAATAAAGAAATGTAACAATGTTGTGAAATGGCAAGCAATTGAGATGCTTTTTAATAGTAACATTAGTTTAATAATTAATACAATAATTAAAAACTTACCAGCAATACTATTTGATGTGACTGTGCAAGGTTTGGTATTATTTGTTATGTAAGCCACGGTTGCATCCTGGTCTTCTGGAAAAAAAATCTGTATGTAGAATTTATAACAATAAATAAATTAACACAAAAATAAAAACAAAATGTACCAATGGTGTGAATATCTGGCTCTGCTGTGTAAACATCGGATTGTGTAAGGAGTTCTGGTTCTGTATCACCTATAAAATAAACAAGAATGTAATGGCTTGTTGATGTCAAATGTATTAGGATATAAAGTACTACACAAACCAAAATATAATGCAGCATCATCATAGTAGTTAGCTAATGGTTGAATCTGAGGAGCAGCCATGGCTAATATTTGAGCATCTTGCTCAGAGAGTGTACTCTTGTAGGTTCCACCACCAGTGCGATTAATTTCTTTCTATAAAAAATAAAAGTTATAATTAGAAGATATCCTGAATTTTAGAAATATTTAATTTAAACAAAACAAACCTTATCAATTGATGCCTTCTTTTTAATATCTTTGGTGATCTCATAGTACTGCAACCGCTAAAAAAATAAAGTGAATAAAGAATCACTTGTGTAAATGATCATTTCAAGATATCACAAAAACAAACTTACATTTGCTGTGGCAATGTTTTTTTTAGATCTCTGTTTTATATTTTCATATAAGTGACGGAGCTGTTGCCAGGTTCTACAGCCACTCACAGAGACAGCATTATATTGCCGGCATATAGTGTTCCATACTTCTCGCTTCTTTAAAAGCATGTGAGCGTTTGTTTCTTTATTTTCAATAATATTTTGATTTCTGGAAGGAATTCAAAATAATAAATATTATATTCTTTCATTTAAATATTCTTTGTGTATTTCAAACTATTTTTAGTGAACTATAATTTAATCATTTGATGTATTAAGATAACTTTTTTTTTACTATAGTTTAGATGATGGGATATTTAATTTTTATATTGTATCTTTATTATTTCTAAATTGTTATTTATAAAAAATGACTGTAAAACATGGAGCACTTTTATGAAAAAAAAAAAACTATCTATATACTAATTTAACCAAGTTTGCAAACAAATAAATGATTTGATTTAAATGTTTTTGTATATTATTTACAACATGACACAGTTTGAAATTACTTAAACTGAAGATCTGAGAATCACACAAAACTTCGATGGCACGTCGCAATTGGGACGAAGCAGTCTCTACTTTGCTTAATCCCAATTGCGCCTCTGCGCTACGGCTTCCTCAGTTTCCGCCTGACGCAAGTCCTCAGCGGATCGGACGTAGATATTTCGGGAGGAAGACATGCACCAGGACGTTGCGGTTAAATGATTCTATTTTCATTCTTTATTTAGGTACTTACTTCTTTACGAGTTCTAACAGCATATCTTTTTCGGCAGGCGTATAATTACTTCCGCGTTTCTTCTTTTCCTCCATCGTCAATTAACTTATTAAATAAGGAATCACCAAAAGGTTGAAGATTTTTACTAAATTATAGTAATTAGAACTTGATTCAACATCAACATTCGCGCGTAAGATAATTGTAACGTTCCAATCAACGACAACAATATTAGCAAGTAAATATTATTTTCTGATGTCTTCTTTTGATATTTATCTCATTTCAATATAAATAATTTAGATCATAATGCAAATTATACTTCTAATAGCTGTTAAATTTCAACTAATTAATAAGTTTAGAAAATATTTATTCAAAGAACACTGCGTAAAAAGAATACAAGACGTAAGCCAAAATAAATTGTAACTGAGAACGTGCTGAGTATCATTTTTTTCGCAGAATGTTGCCATGACGTAAACATTTGAGCGCTGCTTGCTTGATCACGGCATCCAATTGCTTGAGTGAAGTTTGTGTATACCACTTAAAATTTGAGGGATGCTTAAAGTTAAGTAGCCTTTAGGTGAGAATGAGATTTGAGTGGCTTTTCAGTATTCGGGTGTGAGTCACCCCCTGCGGGCTTTATATACCCTTTACCAGTCACGTTGTATAGATATACATTTTACGTTGTTAAACAAAATCATTCGATTCTAAATATTTAAAAAATTTGACGTGATAAAAAATATTCATCGCCAGTGTTTTGTTTGGTAGCCTTATTTGAACAAAAAAAAAAAAAATGGAAATAATCTTTAGGACTAGAAAAAAATAAAATTTTGTAAACCAGTGTAATTGAATGTATATGGGTATAATCGGATAATTACTTTTTTGGTTACATCTGGATGCTCTTCACAAATCTTGGTCAGCAAAGTTTTTTGCTTTATCCTATATTTCGATTGGTATTCAGCATTTCGTTTTTGAGAAATCAGTTTTTTCTTCTCCATTTCTAAATCAGATTTTACGCGTTTTATCTTTTTATCTATATCTATGCCTCCTAATCCACTGTCACGGGCGGTGAGCTCGGCGTTTAACTGTGATTCAAGATGAGTAATTCGTTTTTCGGTATTGGACTGTGCTGGCGTGATGTGTTTAGGCTTTAATATCTTATTAATCTGGTCGTCGTCTTCAGATTCAGTTTTACTTTCAACTTTTTCTACTTCTGGAGGATTTGATTGCTGGGTTGTATTTAAATCTGTTGTTGTTACAGGTCTTTGTCCACAAGATGGGTAAGAAATACTTGCCTTAGTAAAAAACTTCATTGAGTTAACTTTTTTCGTCGCATATTTTTCATTTAGGCTTCTTATTTTGTCCAATATTTGGTTTTGGAAACTTTTAATATCTTTACCGTGATTCGCCTTTGCCGCTTTCCAAAACATATTACAATCTTCTTGGATTTTTTGACCGGAACGTCCCGAATACGTATAACATTTTTTGTATGCATCAAATAACCTTTTATATAAATCGGCGTTTGACAAGGAATCCATGATTAAAACACAATAAAGACACAACACTATACTACTGACACTGGGCAATTGACATACATCAATAAAAGAAACTATTCGCACACTTCAATAATTCAATTACTATTTAATTACAATATTAAAATCATTAACGCAATAAACGAGTATTGTTTACGCAAGCAAGTGACGACTAATCCACACAGACCCGCACCTCCCGCACTGCGCCTCGGGGGAACTCCCCGCTTGTGTGGATCCGTTGCCATGGAAATGGATATTGTACCTATACGCATACGCAAATCTCGGCACGCGCGCAGTGTCCCGCGCTTTTTAAAAGTATAATTGCAACATTGCGCATTTGTGATCTTACGTAAGAACTATCAAGACTCCCTCCCGCCTCTTTGTAAGAAAAAATAAGACATGGCCGATACCCCTCCCCCCCTAAATCGTCTTACGTAATAAATGAATGGCCCCTAAGGTACGCAATCACAATATTTTAACTTAGATAATTAAAGCGTAAATTGAAAAAAAGTAGCAAAAATAATTCTTCTACTTTTTACGGTTTTGCCCCAGGGCATGGACAAAACCTATACTGTATACGATTTTACCCTAGTATATCAATGTGCAGCTATGCAGCCCATGCACACAAAATCATCCAATTCATCTGAATCGTAACCTGTGCAGCCTTCATGAGCCCAACCTTTGCACTCTATACATTGGACCCAACCTTCATTCAATCGAGTAGTGCCGTATTTCTCAAGACAGTATCAAGACAGATAACTGTCTGCAGTTATCGTTGCCATTGGTAGTTGTTTGTTTTTTAGTTTTCTTTTGGTGATCTAGATTAAGTTTTGGTATTTTATTTTGTGAGCTAATCAGTGATGACAGCTGTTTTCCCTCTTCGAATGTTTGTCCTTTTCTGTCTCACAATAACTCTAGGGATTGGCATTACATCTGCTGGAGATACAGCTTCAAAGTCTTGATCAAAGGCAATAGAAGTTGACGGTGCTGGTTCAATTAAAGAGATGGATGAAGCGGATTGTACCAAGTTTATGACAGACGCATTAGGCGATGATTTCACCGGGTCGATTTGTCCACTAGCGGTTGATGGAATCGCATTAGCAAGTAGCGTAGATGATGTTGAGGGTTCCCATGTAACTGTTGTAGTAGAAGTTGAAGGTGTTAACGCATGTATATCCGTAGTTTCAGCCGCAACAAAATCTGTTTCATCGAATACATGTCTATTTGTCGGGTAAATGTCGGTTTTCAAAAATCCTGATACTGCATTATGTATCGTAGCCGCTTTACCATAAGCACCAAAAAGTCTAGCCAGCTGAAACTGCGTTACAACCCGACCAGGATTATTCCGTAACCACATGTTTAATTCTTGAGTATAATAAGTACTTAAAGGACCCATAATGCTTACTTCTAAGGGCTGCATTCTGTGTGTGCAATGGGGTGGATAAAATAAAAATTCCGTTGTCTCGCGCTTTTTCTATTAACGGGAGATTTTTTGTGTGAGTCGAATGTCCATCGAGTAACATTATGACAGGGTCTTCTTTCTTGGGCTTTACTGTCGATATAAAGTGGTTTAGCCATTCAACGAAAATTTCGCTTTGTATCCAGCCACTTGGATGACAAACTGAAACTGTGCCTGGAGGAGCACCGTCTAAAAGTTCTGCCTTCATACGAACACGAGGAAATATCAAGAGTGGAGGGATATAATTCCCAGCAACAGAGACACAAAATACAGCAGTAGTAAGTTGACCTCTTTCCGCTGAACTGGCCAGGCCGATCTGCTTTTTTCCCTTTAAGGCGATTATCCTACTTTGTCTTTTAGGAACCGTCGTCAAACCCGTTTCATCAAAGTTATATATCTTTGTAGGTAGAAATTTGTGTTGATCTATGAGTTCCTCAAGCAAATCAAAAAATTTATTAACACTGACCATATTAAACCCCATTGCCCTTGCTACGGACGTGGGTTCAGCTGCACGCAGTGATAATTGTGGGTGGCGTTTCATAAATCCTGACAGCCAATCCTCTCCCGCTTCTTTAGTAGTTGTATTAAAAGAATGGGCAATATTATTAGCTTCTGCAAGCTGGTACGCTAACCGTCGAAGATCTTTATAAGTGAGACCAAACAATCGTTTTTCCATAATTAAGATGTGGTCAACTAAACTTTTTTCCTGAGTAGTTGTAAAAGTTGGCCTAAAACGACCCAGGCCTTTAAGAGTTGATTTGTTTAAATCATTATTTTGTCGGAATTTATTAACGCGATCTTGTACGATGTTTTACCTGTTTTAAAAATGGCTGATGTAGTATCGCAACCAGTTATTGCATGTAAAAATAAAATATGAGCTTGACATTTCGGATATGCAGTCAGACTTTGTGATGAATATATTGTTGATAGTACTTGAGCTTTCCCAAGTTTTAAAAAGTAAATAATTTTATCATTTGGAGTCCGTGCAGTCAGTAATATCAACAAATCAACATCTTCCCCAACAACGACAGTTGTATTTGAACTTTTCCATTGTTCTATTGCTGTTTCAATTATAAGGACATCAGCATCATTATCAGCTTGTTTTATTGAAATACCAGCAGCTGTAAATTCTTCACATAGCATTAAAATGAAGCGAGACTTATTGTTAGTATTTGCAAGAAATTGTTGTTGGTTTGTTGGAACTTTCATATATCGATCAAAAACGATATCAACAGATGAAGATGTTTTTGTAGTCCGACGACGTTGTTCTGCAGCTTTAATATTCTTCGTATGATTAGTATAGCCATATTTTTTTCTTTTTGGGGCTCCTAATTACGTCCCGGGACGATATTGAGATCACAATATTCAGCTCGTAAACTTATATTGTATTTCTAACGATAATTATTAGTAACCATTATTGTAACACCTAATCCGACTTTTTTTAATAATTGGTTTGGTTTAAGTAATTAAATTCTCAAAACAAATAGCACAAATAAAATAGCTCTTGGATTATCAACACAATCCTCATGCATCCATTGAAAACTTTTGTGCACCTTATCCATTTCTCTCCCTTTTTATCTTGAGAAAAACTTTTTCAACAAATTTGGCATTCAGCGTCATCATCGTCACTCTCTTCTCCGTCAGTAGACACTAAAATTGGGTCGTCATCATCAGACTTATCTTCATTAGAAGATAGATTCTTACGTTGCTTTTGACGTGACAACGTCTATTAAATTGGTACCGCGTGGAGTCATTCTCGAAAACACCGTAACGGCCGAATCTGACGCCACACGGAGTCCACGCCTACTTTACCCCCACCCCTAGAGCGTGTGTCACACTCGTGCGCGAGGTCTATTACCATGTAATAGACGTTGTCACGTTCAAATATCGGCAGTAGACGGAGTTCTACAGACAACCAATTTTTTTTTTTGTTTTCTTTTTGTTGTTACCTGTCGTTTTTTTTTTTTACATTTCTAGTGTTTTTTTTTCCTGCTTTTCTTTCATTTTTTTTTTTTTACTTTCTGCATCTATTATATCTTGTTTATGCGGTGAAGCCGTTACTACCATGGCTTTACCTCGCCTAGCTGCCGTTGAAGGTGGCTCAACCTCTGGAATAGGTCGTATGTTAGCTGGAACTATAAATGGAGATGAAGGATTGCTTAACCGTGATGATGCAGTTGGTGTTCTAGGTCTTGAGCCTGCGTAACCCAAAGAAACAGGGACATCATTTTCCACAGATGCCGCGCTGTTCACATTGGTTGAAAGAGGAGCGTTTGGTGACCCAAAGAAAATATTTTCATTGAGTGGAAATATTCCTGTTTTCCTGAAGCAATTTACAGCTGTATCAATTTTACATGCCTTTGCATAACCCTTTACCAGACCTCGGACAAATCCTGCAGTAATAATGTTTTTTTTTGGTAGATTTAGATGAGTGATAAAATTTGGTATGAGATTTTATCAATTGTATTTAGAAAATTTGCTGAAAATTTGAAAAAAAACATGTGGGAAAACATAATCCCATTGCCTGTCTAGACGACAACTTTTTATCTATATGTATAAAAGAAAAAACGATTGTCATTTTGATAGCATTTTTTACTGTTTGTTGTTCAAATGTAAAGTGTTATGTAAGCACATATCCTTTATTAAAAAAAAAAAACAATACAAAATAAATGATTAAAAGGGATTGAGTATGAACTAAAAAGTTTTATTAATTAAATAAGTTATTTTTGTTAATTAAAAAGAAAGCCACAAAAACCAAAATCCAGAATGAAATTCTAAAAGAATTAATTGAGAATTTCTGGATTTTGATTTTGGTGGTACAATTTCATGCAAGGGGTGATGCATAATGCTACCTTAAAAATTTCGCATTGATATTTTTACCGCTTTTCTTGTTTCCTTGTGCTACAAAACCTGCACCGTTTGTATGTAGACAATGCTAAAAAATGGCTTCTTCTTTGCCCCAATCTTATTTCGTCCGGAACTCCAAAAACACCTCCTTTTATGTTTTTATATACCACCGGATCTTGTTTCTTGTTTGAGATGTGTCCCGATTTCAGACTTCTAGCTAACCGTAATCGGAAATCGCGATGTATGTTTTTTTTTTATTGAGTTTATATAAAATATATGCGTTTATAATGGCACTCTCAAACAAGAACCAAAACATCCGGAACCAGGACTTTTTTGATCTGCGGCCATCAATGCTCCTTGTGTACTCTGCGATCGCAGTAGGACAAAACATGTCTTTCTTCTGCCCGTTCTTTTGTGTTCTCTGGATCACTTCCACTTTGGTTGGGTTAACTGCAGTTGTTACGACAAAACCTTCTTTAGTGTCTTGCCATTTGACAACAGCACAAGGGTGACAGAAGTGGTATGTAAACTCCCCAGGATCCAATTTATTTTCTTTGGCCTGTCTTCGTTCTTCAGGTGTTTTAGGGCGTATTGGATACAGATCTTTAGGTAGGCCTTTTCGATTCATTCGTACTGTTCCTGTTGCCAAAATACCTCTATGATAAAGAGCTTCCATGAGAGCCAAAGAGGAGAAAAAATTGTCAAAACCAAAAGTGTGTTTCGTGGTAAATTCCCTCCAAGTTTCATTACAACTCTGTAACCTAATCCTTCCTCATTGGCTTCTTGGTCTTTGCCTGTATAAATGTCAAATTGGTATAAATATCCAGTCTTGGAATCACAACGGCACCATGCCTTAAACCCTCTTTTGATGGGCTTGGCATGTACTGTTTCTTACTGTCGCGCCCTTTAAATTTGATCATACTTTCATCCACTGATTGGGATTCCGAGTTGGTGGCATTTTCTTGAAAAGTCCTGTTGAGACAATCTAACAAGGGTCTTATTTTTTGCAATTTGTCGTGATCTTTGTGATTCTGGGGCAAATGAGTTGAATTGTCGCAAACGTGTAGATTTTCAAAAAAAATTTTAAATCTCTTGCAGGTCATTGTACCACTAATCTCTATGTTATTGTAAAAAAGATCTGCGCTCCAATAAAGCTCTATATCTGACTGAGGATTTATTCCCATTAGGATGATTATAGCTAGGAATGCTTTTAGTTCCTTTACGTTGGTGTCACTCCAGAATTTGCTTTGTTTTATACTCTCGTATTTATTTGTGTATTCAACGATCATTTGAATAATATCATCAGGAAAGAAATTACTGAAATATTGGGGATGACAATGGGGAGACTCTGCTGGTATTGGCGAAAAGACAAACTAGGATGACGAGCCATAAATAACTTCATCCATTTCTTACCTGCTTTATTTTTGGTTTGTGCAAACGGATGCGGAATATTATTTCTGATAGCCAATTGGAAAGCCATTCGTTTTAAATCAGAAGAAGTCACGCCATAGTAGTTACATTCCATTTGCAAACAATAGTTCACCAACTCCTTCTTCTAATTTAGGTGGTAAAACTGGTTTTCTTCCCATTTTTCCAGAAAATACATCTATAGGCAAGTCAGACTTTTCACGTAAAGTAAACGTCAAAAAGTAGCTCTTGAAACATTAAATAATTTCACTGCCTTTTTATAGCTCATTTCTTTGGTTCTTACAGCTTCAACAACTTTTTTCATTGCTTCAGGATCCCATGACATTCTCTTTGACATCTACAAATGATATAATAGTAGTGTATCTACTCTCATATCAAAAAATTAAAAATATAAAACTAAAAAGGAGTTTATATTGACGTACTTTACCCATAGTATATCGAAAGGAAAAAAAAAATTAAATTATGACATTATTTCTGTAACAAAATAATGTTATAATAAAACATTTTTTCATTACCGTACAGATTACAAACCATAGATAGCTCTATTTCATATCTGTACACATATTTCCCTCATTATGTAACAGTTTCATAATAGTACATTACGATATTAGTGCGTAATAATGTTATAACCAATACGCACGTACATATATCGTACGACATTTTTTAACACCCTTGCGAGGAAGAGAAAAAAAAGCATTTTATATTTTGTTCATTTTTATTTTATTTTTTTTATTAATTTATAAACCAGCGCTTGGCCGCAATCCCGCCTGATGGTAAACAGTGACGCAATCGTTGATGGTAAAGCGCACTAGATTATTAAGAGCCTATTCACTCTAGCCACCAACACACCGCTGCTGGCAAATTGTTCCAGTCCCTCGATGTACGCGGTATAAAGGAGGAGGCGAAACGCTTCGTCCGGATCGTAGTGGTGTTAACAACATAAGGGTGGAAACTCGCCGTACGACGAGTCGTCCGATAGCGGAACGGAGATGGGGGAATTAAATCATGCTATTCCCTCGCACACTCCCCAAAATGTATCCTATAGAACACCGAAAGGCTGGCTACTCTACGCCTGGGCTTTGGAGACCAACTCGAGTTAAATCAGGGTCACCAATTAGAGGCGGAGGCGCGCGCGAGTGTCGGCGCGCGCCTTTGAGGCGATGCACGGGGTAGTTAACACCCCACTACCCCGTGCAGGAGACGAGGCCCGGACAGACCGGGCCAGCACGAGGGTGTGGGGCCGTGGAAGAATTTAGACTCCCGCGGCCCCACGCGCGCTCGTGATAGAAGACACACCGGGGTGGTTTTAGTCAGTAAAAGTCTGACATACCCCGTCGCCCACCCCAGGGCGGCGGGCATCCTATGAGGATTTCCACCCCGGCAAAAAAAAAAAAAAAAAAAAAGGGTCACCAGTTAGCCTCTTCGCACGCCTCTCCACTGAAAAATTAGTAAAATTACAATTATTAAAATTGCACGTAGTTGTCGTTGCAATTATGGTTTTATTATTATAATTACTATTCATAAAGTCATTGTTTTGTGTTAGGGTAAACGTTGGAGACGACGAAACTTCTTGAAAGGCGGTAGGAGAGCATTGTAGGGGAGACCGAGGAGGGTTGTGACATTTTTTACTTAAAGGAACACATCTCAGTAAAGAAGGACAATACGATTGCGAATCTTGTGCCTGAATGGAGCTTAATCCTTACCTTTTATAAAACAGTTATCACTGTCTATAAAAGTTATAAGGTTTCTGAGAAATACCATAAAAATTTAAACTAGTCCTGTACGGGGCAAGGGTCAGCATATACGTTCCGTACTACCCCATGTGTACATGAAGAAACAACACTATTTATAGTACTATGACGGGTACGGAAATTTACAGTTATAGCAACACTGGCAACACTATATCAATATGGCGGGAACGGGATTTAAAAAGCGGAACTAGCAAACTATGACGTGGAATATGGCGGCAAACACTGTCACTATTACTGCGCTGTTACTGTACTGTACTGTTTATTATCCTGTTAACTATCACTATTCACTATCACTGTTCACTCGTAGATCAACTGGATATTCAAAATGAATGACTACTCGCCGGCTTTTACGCGTATTTATGCGGTCAAACCGGAAGCACAGAACTCTCTCGAATTGCTTCCCAGAATCGTCCCGAATCTTCTCGCGGCTACGCGGACAAGAAGTTGATATGTCTATACTCTTTTTTATCTATCTGTCTCGTTCTAACATCGGCGGTTGGGAGGTTCCGCTACTCGACACCAGACGTCACTGATGCTTGCCGCGCTGTCATTGCTCAATGCGTGTGTGTGAGTTGATAGATTGTCAGGTCAATAATTGTCAAGATGTTAATGTAGATTATTCCTCCGAATTCTAGATGTCGCTAGGTCTTCACATCGTTTCATAAATGATTCCGGTGTTTTCTTATCTATGGTTATTGCGTCGAAATGTCATCTGTCAGTCTTGCTATTATTTGTTTACATATTTTGTTGACATAATTTTCTTAAAGTGTTTCTATTAATTTTTGTTTATTTCTGTGAAGTGTTTCTATTTATTTCTGTGAATGTGGAATGTGAAGTGGAATGTTTTCGTCGCGAACACACTCCCGCCGTGCGTTGTCGGTTTCGGCGGCGCATCTATTCCGGTGAAGCGACTATGCTATCTGTGACTGGAAGCAGCACGAGCTTCTTTGTCGGTCTTCGTAAAATCTCGCCCTCTGTTTTGACATCGACTGCTCGAACCATGCCATCTTGCCCTAGAAACGGTTTTACAATTTTCCCTCGTGGGCTCGTGGCTATGTGTTTCTTGGCAGATTCGGATCAACTATCAAAACTAGGTCATCTTCCTGCAGCTGTTTTCCATGGTCTCTAGGCTTTGGCAGATTCGGATCAACTATCAAAACTAGGTCATCTTCCTGCAGCTGTTTTCCATGGTCTCTAGGCTCCCGCTAGTATTGCGAATTTGGAAGATATTTTATCCATCTTTTCCAAAACATATCTGCATGTCTCTATGCTTTTGGGTATACTTCTCTGTATTTTTCTGCCTTATAGTTCTTGACATATAACGAAGTACACGGTGAACTTGCTGCTCCGAAGTTTGCAGACTTCATTCTATATTATGTTGGAGGACCCTCCCGCCGGTATTTTCGCCACAAAAATCGTAATCTGTCTCTGTCTTCTTTTATGATACTAATCTGTTTCTCATTGCTTGCTTTCAGCTCAGGATTTCTGTCTAATTTTCTCTCAATTCCTCCCAGTCTCTTGAATGCTTGTTCGTAGCTATTTGATAGTTCTATTTTATCCTTCTTCCACAGCAGACCTGTCTCATATCCGCCTTCGGGACGTTCTACGGTTTTATCTCTAAGAACTGCTAGTGCTCTTTCTTCTGGATCGGTTTTTGGTTTTCTTGCTGTTACTCCCAATGAGTCTATCAAGAAATATTTCTTCATCTTTTCATCTAATTCTTCTAAAGAGGTTCTATAGCAGTAGTTGACTTGTCTTCCGAGGCTTCTTGTACAGGGTGGGCCATGAATTAGTTAACAATTGAAAAAATCGTATAAATTCAAATTCAAATTCAAATTCTTTATTTCAGACAAGGCCCATATATTGTTAGTTAAAAAAAAAACTTATCAAAAAAAACAAAAAAAAAAACTAAAAAAAACTAAAAAAAATAAAAACACAAAACAAAAACGAAAAAAAAAACTAAAAAAAAAAACACAAAACACAAAATGAAAACTATTAGACATATTTTTAAAATTATTTATTTACAAGAAAGTTAATTATTTGGAATTTATTTTTAAAAAATAACATCATCTAAATGTCCACCGTTTCGATTTTTGCACTCTTCTAAGCGAGCACCGAAATTTTCGAATACTCGTCGACAAAGAGACCGCGAGATCGCTGACATTTCTTCGCTAATTTTTTCCTTTAGTTCACGTAGTGTTTTTGGTTTATGGACACGACTCTTCAAATAACCCCATAAAAAGAAGTCTGCTGGGGTTAAATCTGGACTCCTGGGTGGCCATGGGATGTCGCCTCGTCTGGAAATCAGCTTTTCCGGAAACATTTCTTTGACTGCCGGCAGCGACCCGTTGGATGTGTGATAAGTGGCTCCATCTTGTTGAAACCATGTGTTACGATTATAGCCAGCAAATTCCAGTAGCTTCGGTGCCAGGAACCCCCTTAACATTTTCACATATTCAACAGAATTCACAGTAACCGAACGGCCGCGAGAATCTTCGAAAAAATAGGGCCCAATTATTCCTTTTGCTGAAATTGCAGCCCATACCGTTACCTTGGGAGAATGAAGTGGCCTCGCGTGTTTAGATTTGGGATTTTCGCTGCTCCAATATCTGCAATTCTGTTTGTTTACGTGTCCGTTGAGGTGGAAATTGGCTTCGTCGGAAAATAAGAGGTTGTCAAAATCATTGAATCGATCTAACATTGTTTCGGCATAGGACTTGCGCAAATTTAAATCATTAGGTTTTAATTCCTGTACTAACGGGATCTTATATGGATTAGAGATGGGCCAACTCGGAAAAAACATAACTCGAGTTAACCCGGGTTAAAATCCACATAACTCGGATGGAACTCGAGTTACGTAACTCGAGTTAACTGGATGGACAAGAAAATGTTTTTTTTTTTGGAGATTTTACCCATTTATTCCCTCAGCTGTTCCAATTTTTATCTGTTTCAATTCCTATGTATTGGGAGAGTTATACCTACTAACAAAAGAAACAAAAGAGTTATTGTTTGTAATCTAATCATTTATTAACTATATTTGGCTCGAATTTTAATAATAAATAATAATAATACATAATTACTATCAATAAAACTATTTATAATCAGTATCAGTCAGTAATCACAATATTTTCAAGAAATTAGATAATTAGTATCACAAAGAATCTTTTTTTTCGTTAAACTATTTGCTTATAATTATTAGTATCACAATGAATATTTTTCCTTAGTTAAATTATATGCTTATATTTTCATCATAATTATATCGTAGGTACTATAAATGAAAATGTCTAATTATTTAAAAAAATATATTTTCCTGACAAATAACTAACAATTTAGTTATTAAAAAAACATATAAAAATCTTTTATAAGAAAACTAAAACAAACTTCTCATGAGTTTTAACAAAAATAATATTGTTTTCTTTTTGAAAATGAAGTTAAATAAAACTTAAAATAACAAAATATTTTTGAATTACTTAATAAAAATAAAGGAAAATTTCAAAGTAGTTAAAAATTTTAAAAAGTCCTTACAATTAACTTACAATTTAGTTATTGACAAAAAACGTACAAAAATCTTGTAACAAAATCAAAATAAACTTCTCACAAGTTTTAACAAAAATAATAATCTTTTCTTTTTGAAATTGAAGTTAAATAAAACATAAAATAACAAAATAATGTTAAAGTACTTAAAAAATAAACAATCATTGAATACTGTTAAGAAATAAGATTTGGTCAATCTTTTTTGGTGCTAGGCGGTTTCTTGATTCTTCTATCATTGCACAAAATCCCAGCTTTTGAGAATAAGCGTTCTGAAGGGACTGACGATGCTGGTATACAAAGATATTTTAGGGCAATTTCGGACAACTGCGGAAATAAACATTTCTTGTCATTCCAAAACTGAAGTGGGTCGCATTTTCTGTCAAGATATGGTAATTCTATATATTGTTTAACCATCATAGCTGTAGAAGCATATGGAGTTAGGCGAGCACTACTCTCCATGAGTTTTTTATCTACAACTTTCCAAATGTCGTCTTTATCCAGAGCAGCAACAGTTATTGAAGTACTTGGGGTTTTTGGGCTAGATGAAGGCAAAGATGAAGGTAGGACTTGGTCGGTGTTCATGTTTGATAACTCATTGATAATCCACATTTGCGCATTATTGGCATTACTTTCTAACCTAAAACCTTTTTTTTTAAAGCGAGGATCAAGGAAGGTGGCTTTTGATGCTGTTCTATTAGTCTCATATACTGCAAGCCGTTTTTCAATTACTGCAGAAAGACTACGTTTTAAATTCTTGCCCAATTCAGTTATTGGCGTCTTGTTTTCGATTGTATTTTGCAGTCCAAAAACAAGAGGAATGACAGAAGACAAACTTGGATATTTTTCTCCTGATAAAATCACAGTAACATATTCGAAAGGGCGCAAAAGTGTCACCACGTCTTCTGTTATCATCCATTCATTAGAATCCAGATTTGGCGGAGATGTATCCAGCTGTGGCAAAGTAGCAGAAAGAGGTATTTTAACCTCTAATAGACGTTCGAGCATGTAAAAAATACTATTCCATCGAGTTCGAACGTCTTGTTTAAGTTTTAATGTATTTACATTTAGTTGCTCTTGCATTTTGAGTAAGGCATAAGAAGATTTTGTGCTATGTTTAAAATGCGAAACAATTGCTCGACATTTTGTCAAAAGTTGTTGTAGCTGATAGTTAGAAGTGTTGCCTCCTAAATCAAACGTTTCTTTCTCTAAACAGTCTTTAACCGCGAGATTAAGTGTGTGAGCTACACAAAAATGATTTCGCTTATTCAAACATTCACTTACAGCTTTTTTCATGGCTGCAGCATTATCTGTGACAATAGAAACTACTTTTGAGCTTATTTCCCACTGGTCCATTATCTCTTGTATAGCCAATGCAATATTCTCAGCCGTGTGATGTAGTTGTATTTCTGAAGTCGAAATAACTACAGATTTCAATTTATATTCATATATGTAATGTGCAGTCAGACTTATAAGGCTTTTATTACTGTCTGATGTCCAAATATCAGATGTTAACGCTAAATAAGTTATATCATGTAACTCATTTTTTAAAGATTTGGACACCAACTTATATTTTTCATCTACCATCAAAGCTAATTGTTTTCTATTCGGTAGTTTATATTCAGCATTCAGTACTTTCGAATATTCTTGAAAACCTGAATTTTCCACTATCTGAAATGGCTGCAAATCTTTAACTATCATATTAATTAAAGCGTTGTCACCAGAATTTTGCGTTATTTTTTTTGGCACAGTAAGACGGGTTTGGGTGTGCCTTAACCTTTTTTGAGGAGGCTCAGACTCAACATTCATTGTGGTTGTTGATATTGATACCAATAGCTGCGATGAAGATGAATCGACCGAAGTACTCATATTACCTTTATTTGTTGCTAATGAACCCTGAAATTCCTCGACGACGACAATTGTAGGATGCTTCTTTTTGATGTGGTTTAAAAGTGTGGTCGTATTTCCACTATATTTGAATGTATCCGAACACATCTTACACGTAACACGTCCTGAAGAAGAATCGAAAACCTCCCAAACAACAGATCTTCTTTTGGGTCCCGGCATTTTCCAAAAATAAACAACACGCATTTAAAGATAACCTCAATCAAATGTTGTTTGTTTTGATGAACGAATGAATATAGCGGCTATATTCATTTCATTCGTTCATAACAGACTATATTGAAGTCTCAAACGATCGGCAAACTTCGCTCCATGTCGGTTCTATTCGGTTTTCGAACTCGAGTTAGAGAGAGTTCAACTCGAGTGGATTCGAGTTACGCCCAACTCGAGTTAACTCGAGTTAGCTACTCGAGTTGACCATCACTAATATGGATGTAATTTTATATCTAATTTCAAAATACGGCGCAATGATGTTCGGGATAGTCCTAATTCAGCCGAACGTTTGCGCGTCGATAAATTTGGATCACGTCGAACTGATGCGGAAACTCGCTGCACGTTCTCCTCGCTCCGAGAAGTCCGTGGGCCGCCGGTTTGCTTCACGTTTAGTGTAGATCCGGTCTCTTCGAACTTGAATTTAAATGTGAAGTGGAATGTTTTCGTCGCGAATAAGACCTTTTGTCACAACTCTCCTATCAGATTTGCTAGACAAACGGACTTTTATGTGAATTATAAATAAAATACACGTTTTTAAACATAGAAGTAGGTACTTTATTTATCATTTGGCATATTTGAAGGAACTACAGTAACATGAAACATAACAGGTATTAAAATATTTTTTTAATAAGTATTTAAGAAAACATTATGAGATCAGTCGTTTCAAAATCAGTCGAAAATCTTAACCTAATCTGATAAACAATTATGACAGACATATTGCAGCTCGCCTCCAGTGCAATCTTCGTGAAACCAGCCTCGAGGCACTGAACCCACTTCTCATTTGACTTGCTATTGGTGTAAGGTTCAAGGCAGCACAAGCAAAAACAATCATTTTCTGTATCTTCTTCGATATCAATGGCACTTTTTTTGTTGGCCTTCTTTTGGTATTCTTAGGTTTCTTCTTTTCTTCGCTTAGAACACGCTTTTTCATACTTTTAAGCTTTCTACTGGCTTCTATGGCTGCTATTTCATCCTTTTTAGGGTGTCTGTAAGCGCAGCTGATTTAATCTTGCGTCTATTAAGTTGGTTATTTTTTCTAGGTGGAGCTTGGCGACGGCCTTACTGATTGTGGCGAGAACACATTTGGCTTAGTGTCAATCGGAATACTTGCTGTAGAAGTGGAAGGAATGGGTTCATTAGCGATATTGCTTGGCAAAGATGGATTGGTAGACGATATTGTGGCTTTATCTGTGGATATAACTGAAGCAAGAGCACTTGTCTCATTTTCAACGGGCTTGTTTTCAATTGGTCCGATTGAATTTGGCGTAAAAACTCGTTCTTCGTTATTTTCAACTGTAATATTTGGAGTCAAGGGTCTGTTTTCTACATTGGCCGTAGTTTCTGGGACACTTAACCATTGTTCTGGATCTGGATTGGGCAAAATGCAGATCCATATCAGTGACTTGACTAGGTAGGAAATCGGATTCTCCAAAGATATTTGTATTAACAGGCCAAGTTCCAGTTGCAGCAAAAGTGCAAGTATGTGATCGCCTATAGTAGGGGTCGGCAAGTAGTTTTAAGTAGGGTCCGGATATTGCTCGAAAATTTTTAAAAGGTCCAGAAAAAAAAACTGATAATAATTAAGTACAGCTATTTATTACCTAAAATTAGTGTGAAATTAGGAGTCCAGACCCGTGTTTCACCCAAGTTCTCCACCTGGGTGAAGCACAGGGACTTCTAAGGTCCCGTGCTCCAACTGATGACGTTATTGTACAGTGAATCAATGAATAGTTTTCCCTATATGATTCAAAAAAATTCAAAATTTCAATGACGTTTCGGACAGATTGTTGCAAATTAATATGCATTCGGCCATAACCTTGATTCGTTACTGCTGTTTTAGCCCTAAATTAATTTATTTCCTTCGCGCTTCCCATTTATGGAAGTACACTCACCTTTTAGACAAAATGGACAAAATTATCAGGCATACATTAACTTCAATTTTTAATGTGGCCATGGACGACCGAGCTTGGACACAAGCTACTCTTCCGATTCGTATGGGGGGCCTCGGCGTCCGCAAAATTTCTGATATTAGTTTACCGGCTTTCATATCCTCGGTCCACGGCACTGATATATTAATCAGGAAAATTTTAGCCCCCTCACTGATTAATTTTGTTGTGCCGTTCTTCTCCGAGGCTATGGATTCCTGGAGAATCACTTGCCCGAATACAGATCCACCCAGCAATCCATCTTCCCAGAGACAGTGGGACGAGCCGCTCTGCAGAGTAGTACGGAACAATTTACTTGTCTTGTCTGCTACTGATGCGGAGCTGTGGGAAGGTGGGAGTCGGGTCTTCGGCTTCATGCACTGCCTTCGTCGAACATAGGCACTTTGTTCGACGACACCACTTTCCCCATCGTGCATCCTTACGACTAGGAGCTCCTTGCTGTTCCCCTCATCGCTGTCACTGTGGTGCAGATGTCAACAGCCTCGGACACCACGGCCTGGCTTGCAGCCGAAGTGCGGGTCGCTTAGCTCGGCACGCAAACATTAACGACATCATTCGACGAGCTCTTGTCACTGTCGGCGTTCCAGCTGTATTAGAACCTAATGGCTTGGTGCGCGATGATGGCAAGAGACCGGACGGCATGTCCTTAATTCCTTGGAAGATGGGTAGGCCTTTAGTGTGAGATGCAACTTGCGTCGATACTCTTGCGCCATCCCATCTTCCTGGATCGACATGCGGTGCTGGCGTTGCTGCTGCGGCTGCAGAAAACCTCAAACGACGAAAATATAACAACCTTATCGGAAATTATATTTTCGAGCCGTTTGGGGTTGAAACTCTTGGGCCGTGGGGTCCGAGTGCTCTTTGCCTTTTTATTGAACTGTCCAAACGGCTTGTTGACACTTCCCGTGACCCAAGGGTTGGCTTTTACCTTGGCCAGAGACTAAGTATTGCCATTCAACGCGGCAATGCTGCCAGTCTCTTGGGTCCATTACCAGTCGACAGCGATGACGAAGAATTTTTTGATGCTGTATTGTAATTTATTAATAGTTTTAATTAGGGGAATAGCTTTATTTAGAAATTTGTATTTATTTAGTTTTATAAGTTAGTGTATATAGTAAATCGTAGGTATTACATTAGAATTACATAATTATAATGAAGTAAGTCGTGATGAGAACTAAAATAAAAATTTGATGATTAATTTAATTGAAACTGTTATTTTATTAATTCCATTCATATGATTTAATTTACTTACAAACTTTTTTTGGTGCACGGATTAGTTTGGGTTTTATTTATAAAAATATTTCGTGTATAAAATAAAAAAAAAATTAACAAGAATGTAGATGAATGGTGTGTTTTGAACGAGAGGCACCGTACAACTATCGTAACGGATAGTTGGAATTCGAAACACAATAAAGAGTTCAATTCACCATTATGTTACCCTGAATAGGTACATTACTAACAGTGATATCGCAAAATACCGATTCTTTAGACGTGTCGGTAACAGTTTAGTTACTAAACGCGGCAAAAAACACTGTGAGAAAGACTGTTTTATATTACAATCGCATAACAAAATTTACTTGGGCCATTTTTTGGAAAAAATTCATTAAAATAAATTGTATTGATGAAATATTTGTTAAATTAGGTATTTTTTTTGTTAACTGACTGTTCAACTTGACTGTACTAATCATCAGTTGGAGCACGGGACCTTAGAAGTCCCCGTGCTTCACCCAGGTGGAGAACTTGGGTGAAGCACGAGTCCGGACCCGAAATTAGTATGCATCGGCGGTCTTGAGCCAGGTTTTTAAAGTTTGGTTCTCGTGAAGAACAGCTAATTCGAAGTGTGTCTTCTAAGTGAGCGTCTGTTAATCTTGAACGGTTTTTTTTTTAAAAAATTCATTTTTGAAAAAGATGTTTCGCATATGTATGTCGAGCCAAACATAGTGGCCAAATTGATAGCAAGTTTTTTGCAATTTTGATATTTTTCTGGGGCATGTTTGACCCAAAATTCTTCAGTTGACACCTTTTTATATATTTGCAAAGACACATCTTCCTGCAGATCGATTATTTCCATTTGAAGTGATGGCTTTGGCAGATTACATAACTTGGCAGCCACACCTGTCCATTCGGCTGCTGCATCAACTTCAAAGGGTGACTTAAGAAACAGAAATAGCTTGCCCATCTCTGCAAAGTCTTGGAATCTTGTGGCAAATTACGCAGAAATAAAAGATTGGTTCAAAAATATTACGTATTTGTTTATACTTGACATACCTACATTACAATATTTGGCGGTCCTATGTTCTACCTTTCGCGGTCCGCAAACGGACCGCGGTCCGCCTGTTGCTGACCGTTGGCCTATAGCGTTTCCAGCCAAAGCCAAAGTAACTAAGGTTCCTCTTTCCGCCGATGTCATCGCACTAACCTGTTTTTCTCCTCTTTGTTCTATTACTCTAACAGGTTTTTGTACGGTCGTTATTCTCGTCTCATCTACGTTCCGAATATATTTTGCCTCAAGATTATGTTTACTTAAAACGTTTGTGTAGTTCTCAAAGAATGTTGCCACATTTGTTTTGTTAAAGCTCGTTGCCCGAGTTATGCTTATGGCCTGTGGCAACCTTAAAGATGCATTGGGGTGTCGTTGCATAAATAACTTGAGCCACACTTCTCCTGCCTTTTCATTTTCTACCCATGACGCATTTTTTTATTATATTTTTTTGATTTTTTTGCTAACATAAAGGCTATCCTTCTTCTTTCTTTTGTAGTTAGCCCATAATTGGATGCTGCACATGTCAATAAATCGAGTATTTAATTTAATATATTTTCTTCCTTTTTAGTAAATACCGTTGGACTAACATAACCCATAGATGGAGCCACAACAAGCACTATTATCATTAATAGCCTGTTTCTTCTTAATATATCTCTGCAAAGACATGTAGTTGAGATTG
This sequence comes from Sesamia inferens, assembly GCA_037179545.1. Classification (NCBI taxonomy): domain Eukaryota; kingdom Metazoa; phylum Arthropoda; class Insecta; order Lepidoptera; family Noctuidae; genus Sesamia; species Sesamia inferens. The sequence continues at coordinate 3,095,828 of CM073935.1, read as the reverse complement.
TAAGTGGATGCGGCTTTCCGTAGACTTTGACCTCTTAATGTCACTTCTTCAAAAGCCAGTTCATAAATGTCAACACTAGCCATGCCCCTATAGTCCAGTCAAAATAGACTAAATTATGATTCCAGTTTGCATTAATTCCCAACAAGCTGGATTTTTGTGCAGGCCTTGAATACGTCATTACAAATGATATGTCAAAAGTCCCATCGATCCCGCTTGTGCGTTGTTTTTTATTCGAGGTCAAAGGTCACAAATTTGCGTTTTTTGCGTATATCTCTGAAACAACGAGAGCTATCGAAAAAAGATTCAGACAAAGTTTGTAGTTCGTAAAATTGTCTACAAAAAATATCTCAACATTTTTCTCCTACAAAGCATCGCTTTCGAGATATCGTGACTTTAGAGCGCAGGAAAGTCGTATTTTCGACTATATGCACACATTTCCGAACCACCTCTGAGGTAGTGTACACGGCGCTTTTTTTTTAACGTGGTTTCCCCAGTAGGAATACTCCACAATATATTTTGATCGAGGGAATGTAATGGAACACTATTTTATTGATGAAATTTTTTTTTTTTATTTAAATTTAATGAAAATTTTAACATCAAGAAAATTACATCATCATTCAACATCAAATTCTTCATAGTCACTCATTTCTTCTTCATCACTGTCTTCTTCCTCTTCTTGCTCGATTTGTGTAGACTGCTCCAAGAAGAGAGATATATCAGTTATATCCTCATCAATTTCGAAACAATCTTCATCTGTTGTATTTGATTCAATGTTGGTGCAAGATTGGCCTTGACAATTGGTACATACCGATGAACAATACAATCCAACTTTTCTGCACCCGCAATTGTTTGTGCAGCCTTTTTTGCAATTACAAAAAATTGTATTGAGTAATTTTTCTGGAGCAGGTGGCAGTAAAGTCTGGATTGGCTCCAAACTATTATTCATCAATTTCCAGCCCCAATCTTCAGGATTTAGATCATTGCCTAGCCACACTTGCACTTGGTAGAACACACGAAACAAGTGTTGATTAGCAGAAGCAGATGTTGGAGGGAGACAAGATAACTGCACTCTCTTATTGTTTTTTGTATTTTTCACAAAACTCAAATATCTATACTTGTCTATCGATTCCATTTTTTTTGGAGCTCCATACATAGCAAGGAGAACACGAATTCCATTGGTGAGGATAACATCTGCTGACGAGTTAATATTTGTAAATACTTTTGCGTTATCAATCAAGTCTTCACGTTTTTCAAACAATTTGAATACTGTATTTTTGCCTCTTTTGAAAATTGCTGATGTCGTATCGCAGCCACTTATCGCATGAAGGAATAATATATGAGGCTGACATTTTGGATATGCAGTTAAACTTTGTGAAGAATATATTTTCGTTTGAACTTGAGCTCTCCCAGGTTTTAAAAAGTAAATGATCTTATCACTAGGTGTTCGTGCAGTTAATATTATTAACAAATCTACATCTTCTCCAACAACGATAGTTGGATTTGTGCTATGGAATTGTTCAATTGCGGTTTCAATAATGAGGACATCAGCGTCATTTTGAGCTTGTTTCACAACAACATTGGCAGCTGCAAATTCTTCACATAACATCGAAATCAAACGAGATTTATTGTGAGTATTAGCAAGAAACTGCTGTTGGTTTGTCGGAACAGTCATTGATCGATCAAAAACGATATCAGACGATGAAGATGTTTGTTTAGCTCGACGACGTTGTTCTGCAGCTTTGATATTTTTTGTATAATCAGTGTAACCGTCAAATATTATAGTAACGTTGTGACCAAAGTGTCTACGAACATACTGAAGATATTTGTCCAAAATATCCTCAAATGTGTTCTCTCGATCCCACACAACACGATGCAACAGGTATCCTCCATCGATGATGTAGGTAGCATTTGCACTTTCGATATCAATGTTCACACATTCAAAGCAATCATAAATGGCTGACTTCTGTGTCTTACGCATTCCAATTGCATCAAAGAGCGATAAAGGGTAAGGGGCTAATTCGTACTCGAAGAATTTTTCAAGCTCATCTTCAAATGTCTTCGTAATACTCATGCGTTGAAATAATAATACAGGATCTATTGGTACCTTCTCATCATGAATCTTCATGGTACTGTTCATAGATAATAGAGGTAGTACTTTATCAGCACGTTTCAATTTAATATTATTAAATGTTTGGCCCATCATTTTACTCATAGATGCAATACCCACTTCACGAGCATTATGGCAATTGATTTTATCATCCCCGACGACTCCATTGGCAATGGACATGATTTTGTTCAATTCAGGAAAAGGATCATGTGACGAAAACCATTCACGAAGTTTCTTGATGTCTCCAGTATCTCTCTTTACGCGGGAATCCCTTGCATCGACATGCTGATCTGTCGTGTCCATTCTTACATCCGCTAAATCCTCCAATCTTTCACACACAGTATTCATTGCATGCATGCCATAAATCCATTTACTTATGACGCTCTCTTGCGTACTTCTTCCTCGAGCAACACCTCCATCTGTTTTCATTGACTTCATCATCGATTGCTCAATGACCATATCCGTTGAAGTTCCACAACTCAATTTATCAGAACGTCTAATTGTGAAAAATCCCCGTGTAAATCTCTCGAAAACCTCAGGATCATCAATCAAGTTTTCCAATTGTAACATATCTTGTAGATATAAATGTGCAGATTTGGCATAAGGAAAATGTCCTGATGCGTGGAAGTAAGGAAGCATTTCTCGAATGCTATTCAAATGAGCTTTCCAATCTCCCATACGTTTAGCTCTTATAAACTCCTTAGCAATTGATACCATGTGAAAATATTGCGTCCACAATTTTGCAGTTGGTCCACGTTGTTCATATTCCTTTAATTTTTGATTGAACTGCTCAAGTAATGCCTCAGCCATCTCATCGCCATTCTCAATATCAACGTACGAAATTGTGTTATTCATTATAAGGTCTACAGTATCTTGTAGATTAGCATGCATCTCGTCATCGATGACAAGTTCTTCTGATATTATTGTTGCTAAAGTGAGATGGAGTAATGTGTGTGCTCTAACTGCTCTTGCATAAGCATGGCCATTCAACATTTTGTCTAATGAATTAGTGGCATAAATCAAAGAGAGCACCTCTTTTATGCCACTTCCCTGCATAATTTGGCCAATTGCTCCAAAAAAAGACATGAGTAAATGGAAACCTCCAAGTCTTACTACGATCTTCGATACCTCAGATCCTTCAGGTGCTGCTGATACGATTTCTCGAGCTTTTGCATACAAAGGCTGATCAAAAGTAATAATGCATACATCGTGATTATAACGTTTTGCATTTTCCAAAGCGCAGAGTAAAGTTGTGTAGATAATATTGTAGTTACTTGCTGGTTGCTGAATGAATGGTAAAAAGAGAATTTGAGACTTTGAAAAATCCATGATATTACTCGTTAAACGTTCAATGTAACCGTTCCAACCAGGTAATAGTAAATCTTTCCATTTCCCATATAACCATAAAATATCAACTTTTTTCAGTAAAGATACTGCTGAGCTACTTTCATAATCAATATTTTGTGCAACTATTTTACTATACCCAACTGCGCCATCATTTTGATAGACTTTTATCGGTATATGAGCTTTTGCTGCAAAATCTTTCGCTGAAAGGACTCTGTTTACTCGTGATATGGGTTTTTCGGCTATAACTGCTGCTTTTGGAGTTATAATTTGAATGATACCCATTATGTGGAGCGTATTATGACCGTCTAGGGTATGTACATTAATGTCAGCATTGTCTGCAGCATGTTGAATAATTGTTCCAGTTTCTGGTGGTAGAATATGAGGTGGACGATGAAGAACTGCTGCTGCCTCATACATCATAGTTTCATTATACGATGCACACAAACCAAAAGATGAAAAAATTTGAATAAGACGTTTTGATCCAAACCGTCGATAAAAAAATACTGAGAGACCCAATTGTAACCGTGATTTGAAAGACCTAGGCCGAACAGCAGCCATAATACAGTGGCTGACATTTGTACATATTAATTTCAAGTGTTCCAATTTGCATCGTTTATTTTTCAAAATTATTTGCTCTAACAAGTAAGTCAAAGATTCTGGAATATCACTATTGATATCTTCGAACATCTGAGTAGGTGGAGGATAATTATCAGTGTCAAACACTATCGACTGAATATCTTCTCGAACGATTGCTGCAGCTGCTTCAAGTATTCTCAACCTCTCTTCCTTTTCATTTTGCTTTTTATTCTCATACCAAGCTTTGCTGAGGACGTCATGCTGATTGTCGATGAAGCAAATGAATGTTGAACTTCCCAATTTCTCAGTTATAATGATTCTATTACCATACTTTAACTTGAGTTTTGACTTAATTGTTCTATTATCGATCGATGGTTCTTTGCAAATATCTTTCAATTCTTGTATTGAAAATTGACAATCATCATGATTTTCAATAAATGCAAATATTTCTTCCATCGCTGAAGTAATAGAATCACTTTCAGGACGACCGATTTTACCTCCACTAATGGGTTTTAGAAACGAAGTGTAACAATCACTGTGGTACATAGCCTCAGCAGCAACTAAGTCATATTCATACTGAATGCGGGCAATGACACTTTTTGCTAGCTCATCAGAACGAGTCTGAGCTTCCTTCAAGATGGTTTTCTTGAAGTCAAGGGTTGAAACTTTTAGACACTCTTCGTCGAAGATGCTGCGCTTTTTTCATTTCAGCCGTTTTATCTGCTTCATTGCCACAGAACAAACAGTATTTCTTGAAACAAAAAGACGATTCATTACCTCGTACTCTAGTACGAGGAGGACTAATCCCAGATGTGGTAGCTATCTCCGCCTCACGCTGTCTTTTAGCTGCAGCCATGCTGCTCTTCCGGGTGTATGTTTTACGACACTGCTTATGTATCGTTACAGATGTTTTGTCCTTCAAATATTCATTGAACCCATCACCCCTTTCAGTACTTGAATCCATTAAAGTCTTTAGCCCACGATCAACAACCACAATTTCGCCTTCAGTCAAAGATTCATCAAAGATTCAAATAAAGCAAACTTCTGACATTTTTACAAAATTTTGTAATGGCACTGTTTAAAAAGAGAATATAATGCACAAACACGTCTATTCACTACGAAAAACCGTTCAAAACTGACTGCATTTACTAGAGCTATGTCCTTCGGAAAGCAGGTATAGACAGGTTTCGACCCGAACAATGGAGTGTCGCAGGCAGATGTTTCTCAAGGCCAACCGCCCAATATAATTAGAGACGGACGATGACTCACTCAGAATTGTATATTTTTCACGTACTTGTGTGCATGGGGCAAATAAAACTATATTCTAATATTTTCTGTTCAAATGGTTAACCCGATGATGCATACTGGCCACGTATGAGTGTATATTCGTATTTTCTATGTTTAAAATAGCCATAATTCGAGAACAGTGCATCGTACAAGAAAAAGTGTTAAAATATTTTTTGTAGACAATTTTACGATCTACAAACTTTGTCTGAACCATTTTTCGATAGGTCTCGTTGTTTCAGAGATATACGCAAAAAACGCAAATTTGTGACCTTTGACCTCGAATAAAAAACAACGCACAAGCGGGATCGATGGGGACTTTTGACATATCATTTGTAATGACGTATTCAAGACCTGCACAAAAATCCAGCTTGTTGGGAATTAATGCAAACTGGAATGTCTATTTTGACTGGACTACTATCAGTCTTTCGTGTATAATTATTAGGCATTCTGAAGTAAAAAAATATAGCAATTTAGCATAGATACAACACCAAAACCCACGCTAAAATAATTTCAACCAAACAAATGTTAACTTAACCCTTAATAAGGCTCGCGCCTGTGTTAGAGCTAGAAAGTAAGTTACAGTGGAAATAGAGTAAATAGATACTGCAGAATTTAAAAAAAGTATTTTGAAAAAGGGGGGATGGTTTTTACCCCCTTTTTTGGGTGGGAAATAATATCCCTTTGCCCGATTATGTATGTGCACTGTCTCGAAGTGGGAAAATAATTCCCTTTGCCTATTTAGGCGAAGGGAATTATGCCTAGTTTTGTTGTTATTCATATACTAGTATTTCATCTGGTTTCGCTTTTTACATTTTATTTATTTTTTTAAATGCGTTACGAACTTTTATTTTATTTACCTATGATTATTATCATGCATGCTAAATAAAAAGCGGTATTGCAATCGCATTTTTATTCTAATAATTAATATAGCTAATTACAAGTGAAGCTAAAAGCGTGTTAAAAATATAATTAATTTCTTTGCACATAGTGCAACTTGGCACGTGGAACATACTATTTTTGTTCTTCTCTCCCCTTTTTTTTGTGCTACAAAATCGGCATCTTTTGTAAGTATTTCCTTCATCTGGAAGATGGACGCCGACATTAAGTAAACGTATTGGATCTGGAACTCAATTTGTAGCCCTTTTTGTTTTTGATAACAACCTGGCGTTTTACCTTCTTAGAGTAATTTGATATCAGCTCACGAGCCAATCGCAATCGAAATTTTTTATGAGAATGAGTACTTGCTACATGCACAGTGTTGTGGGTTATAAGCTGTTTATGATTGCCGTATCAAACATAAAGAAAAACAATCTCATCCAAAATTTCCTGCATTTTCTATTGATCGGATATGATGATCTGAAATGATCAAAGTGATCGACGCCTCCCACATTGAGCGTATACTGAGCGATAGTGGTGGGGATGAGAACTTTTTTTAGTACCATCTTTCCGAGTTCTTTTTACAAATACTGTGTCAGTTGGATGGTGAGCTGTTGTAAGAATATTAACATCCCTTGTATCAAGCCACTTGATTGCTGTAATTGGTTTAGCAGTTACAACTGAAAATTGGTTCCTTTCAAGTCTTAAATGTTTTGGTTGAGACTTTTTTAAAATTTCCGGAAGATCTTTTCTATTTACTCTAACTGTACCAACAGCAAAAATTTGATTTTCGTACAAATCTTCCATTAGGTTACAGCTAGTGAAAAGTTATCAAACGCTATCAGAGTGTTCTCAGGAAGGCCGGCTGACAGCTTTTTAACCACATTGTACCCCAGTCCCTCGTCTTCCATACTGTCTCCTTTCCCGGTATAAATTTCGAACTGGTACAGATAGCCGGTTGCAGAATCACAATGTGCCTAGATTTTGAAGCCACGCTTGATTGGCTCCTTTGGCATATATCTACTGCTTTAAAGATGATCTTCCTTTAAACTTCACCATGCATTCATGTATTGATTGTATACTTGAATTACCTGTTTCCTGCTGGAACTATTTATTAAGCTCTTGAATCATTGGTCTGAACTTGTACATTTTACCGTATTCCGGTGAGTTCCTATTTGGTTCTTTTTCATTATCATTTATGTGTAAATTTTCAGTTATTTTTTTAAATCTTTTGATAGGCATAATTTTTGAAATTTCTGCATTATTAATTAGTAAAAAGGGTCATTAGACTAATATAGCTCCATATCAGGCAATTGATTTAACCCCATCATTATTAATAATCCAAGGTAAGCTTTCATTTCCTCTGATGATACTGGTGTAAAATTATTGCTTTTATTCTGAACTGCATAACTATTTGTTTGTTCCACTAGAACTTGTACTAAATATTCCGGGAAAAGTTTTGAAAAACATCGATAGGCCGCATTTAATGACTGTATGTTGATTGTGGTTGAATTGAATTGATAAATTCTGGAACATTGTGTATCTCTGTTTCAATTTTCCACTCCCTTGGTTGTCTTACTGTATTCATAGTTCTGCTTGATCTTGAGAGATGATCCGGTTCTGTTACAATAACATTACTGCGAAAGTCTTGCACTTAAGTCATCTGTAGATATTGGAGTATAGTAGGAGTGTTCTTCACGGATATCATCTAAGCATTGCTCTATTTGAGTTCCTCGTTGGTTGCAATCCATAACAAAGCTTTCTACGTAAATTGCAATATTTTCCTCTGTTGGAAGAACATCATATTGTCCTGTTGTCTTACCCACACTACCAATAGGTCTAGGACTATTTATTTCTAAAACATCTGTAAGTGCTTCTACTGAATATATTTCTTGGCTTTCAATAGTTTCTTCCAAGTTATCAGATATACCAAACAACTCTTCAAGACGCCTTTTAACAATAACATCTTGAGACTCATTCTGGTAATCTGCCGGGCTGGTTACAGGGGCTGTTTGGTAATAGGTATCATCATCTGAGTCAAGATCAGATAATTCTAACAGGTTGTTCATGATATCTTCTAACTCCCGTTTCCCTAAATTTGTTGTCTTATTCATGGTGAATCCTACAAATAAATTATTACATGTAAATATCACATCTACATCCCCTAAGAAGCTTACTTTCATTCAAATTTCAGCATTCTATCATTATTTGTATTTTGTATTGACTTGTATGTGAGTTCAAACTTTCATATACAGTAGAATCCCGATTATCTGGATCAATTGAAACCAGGGGTATTCGTATAATCGAAAATCCGGATAATCGATTTCAAAGCAAATCAAACAATATTAAAACTTTAATATATTTTTTTATTATGTAACGGATTTTACATGTGTCATTTAGTAAATACGATATATAAAAAAACGAGCTTAACGATAGACAATGAATTACATAATATCTTTATGTAATTTAGAATTTTGATTGGAAATAACTTGTTATTAATCTTTGACGTAATGAATCACATCTTTTCATTGCGACGAAGTCCCTGATGCGCTTCAGTTGTAGCAACTGTATATGATCCGATTCGTCCTGTCTTTCAAGCCACTTAAAAGCCACATCTAGAGCTTCAAAAGCTTCTGCGTGAGATGGTACTTGACATTCTTCTCCAGTTTCAGTTTCTTCTTCATCTTCTCTCTCGTTACTGTTCAAATCCTCAATGATTTCTTCATCAGTTAAGATTTGGAATCCAGGGTCTTCACCATCGCAGTTCAGCCACTCCTTAATGCTCTCTTCATCGCACCCTTCACCAATGCTAAGAATTTTCATTGCTACTGTTGCTTTAAAATCGTCGTGCAGATCAATTGAAGAATTAGATAGAGTTAATTTTAATAATTTATTCCACGCCCTTTTTAATGTTTGCGATTCCACAGAGTTCCACGCTTCTACTAGCATATAACAACAATCTTTCAAATTAATTTCCTTAAAAAAAATTAACGTTGTTTCTATTTCACTGTCGTCTGCTGATAATATAATAGGCGACGCAGTAGCTGTTTTCTGTATAAACGCTTTAAAGTTTCAATGACACTTTGGTCCATAGGTTGCAATATCGATGTTACGTTAGGGGGCAAAAACTTAACTGTGAACTTCAAATTTTCTCGATTTAGTGTTTCAGCGGAAGGGTGCGTTGGCGCATTATCTAATAACAACAATACATTGCCCTCTTTTCCCATGTCCTTTTGATTTCTTTCAATTTTTGAATGTGAATTTTTTCACCTCAGGAATAAACATATTTTCATAGCAAGTAAGAAAAATATCTGTGTTCATCCACGCTTTTTGTTGATTAGCGTAAGTTAAGGGGATTTTAACATTTTTGAAGCCTAGGGGGGCCTAAACCACCAGTTTTAGTGGAAAATCCACCAAGTTGGCAACACTGACCAACACTATCCCGCAAACAAATGAAGAAACTTGTCGTAACATGTCGCGTTACACCGTCAAAATATTTTTAATTGACAAATAGAGCCGAGGCGACTGAGTCCGGATAATCGGATGTCCGGATAATCGATGTTCGGATAATCGGGATTCTACTGTACATAATAAGAAATAAATTATAAACTCAATCGGGCCAAGGGAATAATTTTCCCACTTACTATTTCGCAGATTTTAACGCTGTAATCAATGTTATACGCATAAAATCAACAAAAAAAAAACATAGCTGAAGTTGTAATTTCATATACCTAAGATGGAAACATAATCTACTTACAAGATTTTTCGGATTCGGATTTTTTGGAAGTAACCAAAAATCGACCGTTAATTTAGCACTTTTTCACGTCACTAAACTTTGACATTGACATTTCAATATAAGTTTCTTTTTTTTTTTTGCCACCTGCGGGTTCCTACATAACAATAGGAGGGGTTCACATCGGCGTCGGGTCGACGATGAATTACCTGGGACTCGTCCTCGACAGCCGGTGGAACTTCGAGGAGCACTTCCGAATTTTGACACCCAGACTGGAACGGGCCGGGGCGGCCCTGAGGCGGCTCCTCCCCAATCTAGAGAGACCAAACGCCTCCTGCCGGCCAGGCTCTACGCGGGGGCCGTGTGGTCCATAGCCCTTTACGGGGCATCGGTGTGAGCGCGGTCGCTAAGGAAGCGACCAGCCCGATGCCTGACCGCGTCCCAGAGGGTCATGGCCATTCGGCTGATCCGGGGATACCGCACGGTCTCCGCTGAGGCGGCGAGCCTCCTTGCCGGATTGCCGCCATGGGATCTGGAGGCCAAAGCCCTCGCGCACATGTGGGAGTGGCGAGAGGAGGCAAAACGCCGGGGCATAACTCCGCTGCCGCGAGAAATCGCGGTACGGCGGACAGAGCTCCGGCGGGATCTCATGGCAACATGGAGAGTGCGATTGTCGCAACCCAGTGCTGGGCACGCCACAATAGCGGCGGTAAGTTCCCTCTTTGAGGAGTGGCTAGAAAGGCGCCACGGCGCCCTCACCTTCCGCCTGACGCAGGTCCTCACCGGACACTGAAACGCCAGGGTGTCACCATTGTGTGGCATACGGTGGAAGTCTGCCCGGCTTGGGTAGAGCACCTCCGTGTCGTCGTAGCGGCGATCGGCGGCGATCTCTCGCGTCCGACCCTGATCCAGGCCATGGTCCGGAGCGAGAGTGCATGGCAGGCCGTCACCTCCTTCTGCGAAGCAGTGATGCTGGCAAAGGAGGAGGCGGAGCGCGTGAGGCAACGGGAATCCCAGCGCCCTCACGCCACTAGCCGCCGCAGTAGACGCCCTGTGCCTCTACCATGAGTTTTAAGCTATAGTATTTCTCGAGACTCGCTAGCGACTACGGTAGGTACATATTTTGTATGACAAATTGGACAGCGCCTCTAGCGGTCACTTATGGAACTAAATCGGTAGTATGAGTTTACAAACAAATACCTATCGAATAAAAACTCGCTAGCGACTGTAGTTTTAAGCAACTTCACTATGAAAATCGGTACCATGAGTTACATATTTGACAGATGCTATCGAAATAAACTGTTACTACAGCAGTAAAGTAATTCACTAGCATATTGAACGGTGAAAGTGTTGTGAAAAGTTTAAATAAAACAATATTTATTGATTTGGGTTTAAATACAGTGCATAAATATGTCCGGCAGAGCATATTTAGCGTGGGATATGTTAGCTACGGCTGCGTATGAAGACGAACGACGCGATCAAGGACGTTTTCAAGCTTTTATACGAAAGTGTCTTGGGAGATCCACTTGAACATATAAGTGATAATAATTTCATTAAGGAATATAGGCTCAATAAAGAGGCTTTCGAGCATTTGTGTGGTCTCCTAAGAGTTCACACAAATTCGAAGTCTTCACAAAGGGTGTCCCTTGAATCGAAGGTATGTTACAATGGTTCTAAAAATCATTGTTAAAACTAACTTTTGTAGATGCAGTTCATAGTAAATACAAATACCACCTTTTTCAGGTTTTATGTGAATTGTTATTTTATGCACATGGGAGCTATCAGCGAGTAACTGGTAAAGCTCTCCATTTTTCTCAAGAAGCAATGAGTGTATATAATCAAGAAGTCACAGAGGCATTGAACAATCCATTTATTTTAAAAAAACTTTATAAAATTTCCGACCACAAGACAAGAAAGGAATACCGTAAAACAAAGGTATACAGTATGTTACGAAAACCCTGTCCGACCCACAAGGATAATAAGGGTTAGGTAAACAAATGACCAAATAAAATATAAAATTTTGCATAATCATCATAGTAACAATACTAATGAATTTTGAAATAATCTTTTTTACCAGCGAATTTACTGTAACTTCCCCAAAATTCGGGAAATTTAAAAAAGTGTAAACACCATTTTAGACCTTGAAACTGTCGGCGGCGTCAGTGTGTCTAGCCGCCGACGCGCAAAGGAATAATTAGAGCTGTACTAGTTTTTACGTAATATCGTTTTGTTTTTGTCGATACTAACTGCTCGAATGATTTGTTGTAAAAACGCAGATTACCTAATGGTAAAAGTACTTTTTTTGATTATCGATTAATTATTCATAACAATATTGTAACACAAGTACCTATTATTAGTAAATAGGAACTAGAAAGGTCTTATGAAATACGATTTTAGGAGAATATTTTAAACAATTTAAAGCATTTAAGTTCACCTGATTTAAGTTATGTGAAAGTTCTAAAATCTAAAGAATGCCATGCGATGTTGAATCGATGCGTGAAATTCTGAAATACAAAATTGATAGCAAAAATCGATACGAGAAATATTTTGAATACTTTCACACCTCTAGTCAAAGGGCACCGCCGTGCAGTTAGAGTACCTATTTTTATGAAATAAAAATCATTTTTATTTTAAATTTATTAGTTTCGCGTAGACATTGAGTCCGTGTAGACGTATCGTTTATTGTGTGATCATAATAGTTTTCTAACGTAATGTAACCTGCTGATGGAAGGTACCTAGTAAAAATGCAATTGTGTTGTGTTGTGATCAGGTGTTGAACGATTCGGATGTGACTACTTCTTGGTCAATGTGGTTCCAGCATGACGGTGCCCCATCATATTTTTGCCGACCTGTACGTGAGTACCTCCACTATCAGTTCGGCGAGCAGTGGATTGGTAGGAGTGGACTAACGTTGTGAAACACCGTGCTAATCTCGTGGGACGGTGCCGGTATCATTCTTAGTGAACGAAATATGGAACAACATTTCCGCCACAGCCATTGTGCTCATCGAATGAAATTCGAAGATACATTCGGAGGGTCAGACGACCTTCCTACTTAAAAAAAAGTTCTTTTCACGAGCTGCGTAAGTAGGTATCATTGTTTCTTTCTAGAGTCGATAAACGTGGTTAGACTACCAATACCTACATGCATGAGGTCAACTGAGGTCATGGCCTGTGCCTGTGTTGCCATGAAATTACTTATTTATTTTATTTAAGTTATTTATTTTTAAGGGGGTATTTTTTTTTTTAGTTTAGCCAGGTTATGTACGCATTAGTAGAATCAGCTAACGATACCTAACAACACCTTCACGGGTCGGACAGGGTTTTTGTAACATACTGTATAACTTATCTAATAAACATGTCTACAAAACTCAATTAACTTTTCCATGCTATGTAAATATATTTTATTTATAGTTTCTACAACAAATATGGCTTCCCAGGAGTTATAGGGTGTATTGATGGAAGCCACTTTAAAATATTTACACCAAGCAAAGAAGAGGAGCATCTATATTTCTGCAGAAAACATTATCATTCTCTAAATGTGCAAATGGTTGGTATTTTGAATGACATATCTTGTTAATGGGTGTTTTGCTTATTTTTTTAAAGCTTTATGTTTTTATAGTTAAACTGGAAATTCAAAGAAATGTAAGCAGCATCACTTCGCATACAATACATATAACTAAATTATTTAGCTATTTGTTTTTTCAGGTATGTGACCATAACTGCTTAATCCTCTCCGTTAATGCAAAGTTTGGAGGAGCAACACATGATGCATTCATATGGGAGAATAGTAATGTTAATGACTACGTACAATCATTGCACAGACAGAATGAGATAGTGTGGCTGCTAGGTGAGCAATAAATTTACTTGTAAACATAAATAAATGGAAATAAAGCTATATTTAAACAAAAACTAATAAAGATATTTTTTTTATAGGTGATTCTGGTTACCCTCAACGGCCATGGTTAATGGCACCCTACATAGATCCGCCTCCAAATTCAATTTTGGAAATGTACAATGCAGCTCACATGACCACAAGAGTGGTTATTGAAAATACTTTTGGGCGGTTAAAGAACCGTTGGCGTTGTCTACACAGGGATAGAACTTTGCACTATCGCCCTGAAAAATGTGCACGAATTATTTTAGCGTGTTGTGTGTTTTGCCACTTTGCACTAAAATTCAATGTTCCAGATCCTGAAGATGATATTGCTGAAGAACAACAAGGTATTTTAGAAAAATAAAATATAGGTATAGATAAGTATTTAAATTAAAATGTATAAGATAACAACAGTTGTGTTTAATACTTGCAGAATCATTTGAACGACATGAGGTTGTGTTGGAACATGAAAGTACCAGTGATTTATTACTCAGGGGACGCACATTACGGGATCAAGTGGCTAGAAGACTTTCCGAAAGGCCATGATACAATTACATTTATTAGAGTTATTCTTTTACACAATCTACATACTAAGGAGGCTTTATAAGTTGTTTTATTTATTTTAATATACTTTATTAAGATCAAATTGTACCTATTTATTTATCAACCCCAATAGTGTTCTAACACTATTACTAGCATAATATATATGGACAACCCCTTCCAAAAACATTATACAAATCGACGCTGGAAAGCGATTTTGTCGTATCTCGAAAAAAGGCAATTTGTTTTTATTGCATAATTGAACTCAGAAAAAAATAAGTTTAGAAAAAGTCAACGTCGCGTCGTATTATAAAAAGAAACATTATAGGAATACGTTGATCAGACCGTCCGACGCAGTTTTTTTTTTCTCTCAATCATATTATGCAATAAAAAATGTCTTCTTTCGAGATACGACAAAATGGCTTTCCAGCGTTGATAGTCTTACATGCTACTAAAGCATCATGGACAGATAACCATGAAGCTTAAGTAGTACTAACACTAGTACTTAGTGCATGGAGCATAGTGACGAGATGAGTAATTTTACATTAATAGTGTCGCCACAATAAACAGCCCTTTCATTAAATAAATATATATGGACAAATTACACAGATTGAGCTAGCCCCAAAGTAAGTTCGAGATTTGTGTTATGGGATACTAACTCAAAGAATATATTTGTAATAGATACATATATAGATAAACATCCAAGACCCAGGCCAATCAGGAAAAGATCGTTTTTCCATCATGACCTGGCCGGGGATCGAACCTGGGGCCTCCACGTCGCAGGCAGGCGCATTGACCGCTGCGCCACGGAGGACAACTAGAAAACGGAGGAAGACTAGGGGGAGGTCTATGACCAACCGTGGATGTCTTACGGCTAAAATGTTGATTAAAAGAGCTTTTGTGTATATTTAAAGATAGTTAGATATTTATTTACTTATATTTATACAGTATAAATATTTAGATACATAATAAAAATGTCAGTAAAATTACAACAACATAGGTACTAAAAACCTAAAAAAATAAACCTTAGAATTAATTCTATGATTATATTATCATCGCAGTATCATAAACAAAAAAAAAAATACTAGGAAAATCAGAATTTAAATTTTAATAAAATGTGATAGTAAAACAAAAAATAAATGCTTTGATTCCTACCTGTTTCCTAAATTATTACCAATATTTCTAAAAAATTCTAAAAACTGACCAAATAAATCTAACCACCTTTCTTGCATGCTTAATGCTAATTCCCTAACCCTTATTCTTTCCCTTTCTGCTTCCTGCTGGAAGACTCGCCATTCGGAATCGGATCTAACAAACGCTTGTCTAGCTATATCTGATGGGGTCTGTGTGCGAGTCCTTCTGCGAATCGGAGAATTCAAACTTTGAAGTCGACCTCTTCGTTGACGACGAGGGGTGGAGGGCAAAGGTGTGGGGTTTTGTATTGTGCGATTTTCTTGAGGCACACCAATTCTCGTCGGGCTCATCTCTATCCTATTCACATGTAGATCTGTAATAAGAAAGAAAATTTTAATATATGTATACATTTTAAAATGTTATTTTTTAATAAGTGTTAAAGTTACTTATGTTGTTATGTAAATATAAAAAAAAAAAAAAAACTATTGAGTATTAATAGTATAAAGAAGAGACTGGTGATAATAATTTGTGAAAATAATTGAACCTGTCCCATACCATATATGGCAATGAAACAACTTTACCTGTGCCTATATGTGCTTCTTCTGGAGGTACACTACCCACCAACCTTGGCTCTTCAATTGAGGTACCATGTGCAGATGGAAGTCCCGTGGAAGAACCAGGTTGGTTCCAATCTTCATGTGCTGTTTTAAAAAAATACCAATTAATTATTACTTATTAACTGTAGGCACATAACGGTTTCACAACAAGTGCACCTGAGAGATGGCAGAACATGCTTAGATTATAATGTACTAGGCCTCAAGTTATATCAATTGATTTTTGAACTTTCTTTTTATACCTTGCCATGAAATTTAATGCAAATATTATTTAGGTAACCATTACAAAACTTACCTAGACTAACTTGATTTGGCTGGCTGCTGGCTTGAGATGGAGTATCTGATGGCAGTTGAGTATAGGTTTCTTCCTGTAAAGATAGTTTATTGTTAAAAATTTGCTAAATATTATTTTTTTAAACTGTACCCCACACTAGGAATTTCTCCTGTATCGTGGGTGCGTTTACAAACATATAAACTCTCATAAACAAACAACCAGATACAGAACAGCTACTTGTAGGTCATACAAATATTTGTTCCGTGCGGGAATCGAACCCGCGACACCCAGTGCAACAGTCAAACAGTTAATCATTACGCCAAGCGTGCCATCATTACTTGCACACTTATAATTTAAGGAAAAACATTAAGCAGCAGTAGTTAGCATACCTCTAGCCCAACCTCATCAATAGTCAGAATGCCTGTAGCAGCCTGAGTGCCTACTATACTGCTACGGCCGCACTCATCGCGATAACATTCGGGCGATAAACTTCGTCTTCGGGCTACGGCGAATCTTGGTGGCCACATATAATAGACGAAGTTTATCGCTCAAATGTTATCGCGATGTACAAACGCAAAAACAACATGGACGCCGCGGTTGCTCTGTATTTTATGGCAGCAAATAATTATTTTTTACATCTATATCAAATAAAAAACAAATCTAAAGCAAGAAAAAGAAGAAAGTGGGTGATAAATATTCACAAATCAAGAACTCCGTGAGTAAAAAGTGTTAGTCAATGCATACGTAATTGCATAGAAAGAAACCATAACATTTTTTTAAATTTGTTCACAGAGTCTTCATCCGCAATTTTTTTTCTGATCTTACTGCTGAGCCAGCCCAATTTTTCAACTTCCTACGCATGTCTACAACCGATTTTGAAATATTGCTACAGAAAGTGGCACCAATAATCATAAAAAAAAAATACTAATTTTAGAGAAGCAATTCCAGCAAAAGTCCGCTTAGCGGTAACACTTCGGTATTTAGCAACAGGAGACAGCTTTCGAAGCCTGCATTTTCTATTCAAAATGTCTCACCAAATTATTTCCGAAATAGTGCACGAGACGTGCAACGCTATCCTAAAGGTTTTAGAGGACCAAGTTAAGGTACGTAAATAAAACTCCTTAGGTTCGATGATATTTCAGTTTTATTTCAATTAAAGTTATTTTATATCTAAGTGAGTGATTTTATAAATAATTTAAGAATCAGCTAACATTATTTCCCCTGTTTCGGAAATTATAATTTGTGCAGCTTTTCTCGGTGGTAGTACTCCGGTGTTCTGAACGGATGAAGAGTTTTGGACAACAGTCTGCAAAGATGTCGATGGTGATGAGATCAAGAGTGGTTGATATGGTTCATTGTGTGAAGGTGACTGGGTCGATTGTTGTTGGTGCCCGGATGGTGATTGGGGTGATTGGTGCTGCTGAGTGTATGGGGACTGGGGCGATTGGTGTTGTTGGCTGTATGGGGACTGTGGCGATTGGTGTTGCTGGATGTATGGAGACTGGGGCGATTGATGTTGCTGGCTGTATGAGGACTGTGGCGATTGGTGTTGTTGGCTGTAAGGTGACTGGGATGTCTGATGTGGTAAATTATTCGTTTGTAGGAATGATTGAGGTAATCCTGCAGTCGGTTCATTAAGTCTATCTACCATGCATGCTTTGAAAACAATGTTATGAATATCATTCATCAAAATTTCCTTTGCATGAGGATTCTGAATTTTCCTTATTTTACTTGCTATTAACTTTCCAAACAATTCATATTCATCATTTTCAGTATTTTTTATATATTTAAATGCTTCGTTCATTTGTTGCCTGGCAGTCTTTATTTTAGAAGATAAATCATATCGTGCTCTTTTTGTTTGTTGAGTATTTACATCACTGCTGGCCCCATTTGTATTTTCTTCAGCTGCTGCAGAAGTTGTAGAAGCTGAAGCCTGTTCCTCACCTTCAGTAACCTGTTGAACCAAAAAATAATATAATCATTTGTTTCAGATGCCTACAAATGAACAAGAGTGGTTGGAAAAAGAAGCCGATTTCCATAGTGTGTTTCCACATTGTGTAGCAGCAATGGATGGGAAACATGTAGTCATATTGGCACCGCATCACAGCGGGAGTGAATTTTACAACTACAAACATACAGCATTGTACTGTTAGCTTTAGTTGATAAAAAATACAAATTCATATTTGCAGACGTTGGATGTCAGGGACGAATTAGTGATGGAGGGGTATTTCGGAATAGTGTATTATTCCGAAAATTAAACAGAAATGATCTTAAATTACCACCTCCTTCACCACTACCTGGTTGCGACGATGCAATACCATATGTATTTGTAGCCGATAATGCATTCCCACTTCATACAAATATAATGAAACCCTTCCCAGGTGAACACCCAGAAGGAAGTTTAAAAAGAAATTTTAATAAGAAATTATCACAAGCTAGAATTGTAGTGGAAAATGTATTTGGGGTAATGTCTGCTATTTTTAGAGTATTAAGAAAACCAATACCACTACAATCGGATCATGCCTCTAACATTGTGATGACATGCATATTACTACATAACTTCCTAAAGAACAGCGAAACATCCAATAATTTTTATGCTCCACCAGACTTCTTCGATAGGATTGACAATAATGAGGTAATCCCCGGCGCTTGGAGGAAAGAACAGCCAGTTGACGGTGCCTTGCGCTCTTTTACAGCTATAGCCAGAAAAAATGCTTCTACACCAACAAATATACGGGACAAATTTGCTCAAGTTCTCGCCAACCGTTGAAAATGTTTTTTTTTTTATTCCGTGTTATAATTAATTCACTGTTTTAATGTTAACTTGGTAATTTGAAAAATAGCGAGGTGAGGTATTTATCTCTTTAAACTTAATAATAAATAATCTAAGCATGCATAAAGTAGTTGTTATTTCCTACCTGTGTATGGATCGTTTGTTTACAATCATAGATAGGCTGCAGAAAGCTGTTAAGGGCATCAAAAGCAAACCAGTTAACTTGGTAAACTTCGTCTCTCCCAGCTCCAGATTTGAAAGATTTTTTTTCTTGTTTAGGTGTTGCCTATAGTATGCCATGAGGGAGTCGCGTTTTTTCTTCAAATCTTCCACCGTACATGCCCAGCTTAAGTTGTTTTTAATCCTCAACCAAGCGTCATAGCAGAGATCTTTTCTTTTATGGCCAGTTTCTAATGGGTTCCACAATATCGGCTCAGTCTCATAATTCGCAATGAATTCTAAAATTTTTTCGTTGCTCAAATCCATGTTCGTTCAGCACTGTAGTGAAAACTATAGAGAAAATATCTACTAGCGTTGAAAACACGTCCGCTTGGCCGATGCGTACGGGCCGACTGAAGTGTGGCCGCGCACCGCGAAGTTCATCGCAATAAAACCCTTTGATCTGCGAGAGTTTACCGACAGCGAAGCGATAAGCCCGAAGCTTCGCCCGAAGTGCCGAAGGGTTCGCGAATACTTGGCTACACATATCGCGATAACGTGAATATTCGGGTTATCGCGATGAGTGCGGCCCAGCCCTGCGAGAGTTTACCGACAGCGAAGCGATAAGCCCGAAGCTTCGCCCGAAGTGCCGAAGGGCTCGCGAATACTTGGCTACACATATCGCGATAACGTGAATATTCGGGTTATCGCGATGAGTGCGGCCTTACGAAGAACTCTTTCTTCTATATCAGACAGTTTAAGCCTACAAGCTGGACCACCACCAGTTCTCTGTGCAGATCTATGTATGCGACTAGCTTTTCTTTTTGTGTTATTTTTGTAATCACTCCAAACCTATAGTTCATGCACAAACACAAGAAAATTAGTAAAAGCTACATAGAGATGAATAAAAATTAAGAATAATTGTTATGCAAATTATACAATAACGATATAATGTAACCAACAACATAATTAGTATATAGATAGTGTGTGTAGGTATATTTATACATACTTTTCTCCATTTCTCTGCTGTCTTTGTGTCACCAATAGCATCTGCATTTAAAAGGTCCGTTAATTCATTCCACCTTTGGATATTATTTAACCTTCCTTGTGGACCGTCACAGGGTTTGCTGAGATCACCATATCTAAAAATAAACATTCAGATAAAAAAAGGCCACTTGAAGCGACACCGCATTCCTGCAAACCACTTGAAAACAAATATTTTGTTTCAAGTGTAGCAAACTGCTGTAATACGGCCTCGATATATTATATCAAACTTTTGAGACTTATTAATTAAACCGTCGGACCCTAATAACGCCAATAACTGATTTAAAACACTGGCAATAAGGTCCTGAGTAAATAATTATAGACATGCACAACGCACATTATTGACATTAAATTAAATTTAAAAATTAAACAATATGATAAATACATACTTTTCCATGTATTCCACCAGTAATTGGAATTGTGTTGCACTGGTACGCATTTTGTATCCACTTGTTGAATTATTTTTTCTTCTAAATAAACTTTTTACGTTTCACAACGTAGCTTTTCAAAATTCACTTTCACAGCCACCCCGGTTATGGTGACATTGACGAATGACGTATAGAAACATGGCGTCTGACCACACTATAATACATATAAGTTTAGGAACACATTTATTTGTTACGTCTACAAATAAAAAATCGGCGTTTCAAATTGGTAGGGTTTTTAGGGCCATCTGCCTTTTCAGCCTTTCACTCAAGCTAGAAGGAGACAGCAAATAGAAAAGTGAAGTTAGATACATTACGGATTTTGTACCAACACAAGCACTCGAGAACTACATAAACAATAGAAGTGTCGCTAGCGAGTCCGTATGACTCATGGTACGGGTTTAAATGAAAACTATTCGAAGGCATGTTTACTCGATACCGACTACGGTAAGATGGTGTAGTTTTTCGATAGTAACTCATGGTAAGGGTACTGGTCGGGAGACGACACCTAACTCCCAGCCACCATAGGCGCGGGCCTGCGGGCGGTGAGCAGTAGGCAGCTCGCCGCCCGGTAAGGACAAGGCCCGAGTTGACGGCGCGTCGTGTTTCACGCGCGCCTCAAAGAGATGTCAGCACATCGTGACGGGGTCCACGAAGACCGATGCCTCCTGGGTCAGGGTTGCGGGTTGGTTAAACAAGAAACTGCGGCCCTGGCCGTCGCACAGGCAAGTGAAGAAACACGGGTGGGTTTTAGTCAGTAAAAGTCTGACACACCCTTCCGAGAGAAGTCATTTGATGATTTCCCATGCCAACAAAAAAAAAAAAACAAAGCGTTTCTAATGAGATTTGAATATAAATTAATATCGACACCATTTTTCATTTTGAGGGAGCTTTTTAGCATAAAATATATTGTCTACAACGAGCTAGGCTTTTATTTACTAGCTAGTTAATTAAAATACGCCAAAACTACATTTTTGGAAAATGACGTGGCATTTTTAATGTTTTTCCACTTCAAGAAATTTTCATACGTGGTTATGTATCTGTCCTTGGATATGGGCGGCAGCAAACTGTCGCATGCGGTTTGCGCTTCTGTTGGTATTGGGAACGTGCGAAGTGGGTGGAAGGGGTAAAGAAAACGATCACTGCGCTCGTCGCGGCACAAATGTGTAACAAAAAGGGAAGCAAACAAACTTGTCTTGTCATTGTCGAATGTTGTTTTGAAATTGAAAATGGGTCATTATGGTTATTGCATCGTAGATTGTAAAAATAACAGCAGAAATAATCAGTGCAAATTTTATGTTTACAGCGACATATTTCTCATAATATCTTTTTAGATGACTTGCAGTAGTTCATTATCACGTAATATAGATTGTGGTTCACAACAGCCAGTCTTAGATACTGATCCAAACATATCTTGAAAATATTTCCTTTTGGAATATTTACAAGCTACAAATTGACGAATACTGGGTTCTCCACATTGTGGTTCGATGCTCGTTTTTGAATTACTAACTTTGTTGTTAATGTAACATATTAAAGCAGCAACATGTTTGCATTTGCCGCTCTGGTACTAAACGCAGCTGCATTTACTCCTGGGACAACCCTAACATGATCAATCTGTAATAAATGCAATGAATTTTTTTTTTTTATGTAACTTTATCTAAATCTGTAGTTGTATTTTAGGTTAGGAGATTACTTACGTTTAAAGTTGTTTTATAGGGTGTCGAGGTAACTGATGTTTGACGAATGATGGTGGCTCGTATTAAATAACTATTGTCATTAGTTCTCAGTTCTACATTCCTCGCATGCTCTGCTAGCACCAATTTTTTTTCCTTTTAGCTGATTTTGGAGTTGGAAAACACTCAAAACCAGTTTTTCCATCTCCATTTTTTCATAAACAATTTTTATCAAATTCCATTCAACGTACCATTGATTGTCTTTTAAAGTATATTTTGTTTATTCTAATCAATAAAAATAAGAACGCTGTTGTTATTTATTTTTTTACCATATATGCCCCTTAAAATTCCGTTGGCAGATGGCGCTAATGTCGTGCACGTTCCCAATATCCGGTGGAGTTGGACTAACATATTGCTCTTCTTCGTTTTTAAAAGTTGCCATTTTTAGATATTCACAATACAAGTACAAAGAAAAGAAAATTTGGAAAAATGGCGCGAGGTTTATTTTCTGCCGTAGCTGCGTGAAAATGTTGGCAAAGACGCTAGACGCAGCGGTCGTCACACTTTACTAGCCAAGGGCCACAAATGACAATGTGGGTACCAGGGCTGGGCCGCAGGGTATGTAAAGGAGCTTCAAGAGCCTTTGCACACTTTTATAAATACGAAAGTGTCTCTGTCTGTCTGTATGTTACCTCTCTACGCTTAAACCACTGGACCTATTTACATGAAATTTGGTATGGGGATAGTTTGAGTTCCGGGGAAGGACATAGAATAATTTTTATCCCAGGAATAACTACGAGTATTAAATAATAATATGTATTCAGCTCATTTCATTATTCACTTCGCGCTAGCTGTACCCGCGACGCGACGACGTTCGTGTGGGAGTTGATATCAAAAAAGTAGACTCATATATATTTTATTCATTACAATATTTATTAGAAAAAGGTAATTTATAAGTAAACATAGAAACAAAACAATAGGAACAAAAAACATAAGGAATGATTAATCGTAATCATAAATACCTGTGTATTATAATTAGGAATTATGGTGTTGAACTTTTTAATTATTTCTTCTATATTGGCATCTTTTGGACTACATGCGATCCTCATTGTGTCTTCTAAATGAGTGGAAAGACGATTACGGTATTTATTTTTTAAGAAGCTCATTTTGGAAAATGAAGCTTCACAGAGATATGTTGAAGAAAATATGGTTAAAACGAATTGTGCGCAGTCTTGCAAAGATTTATACTTGCTAGGGGCATTTTTCCAAAATTCATTGTACTCCTGCTTTTCACGGTGCTCAATAAAACTAGCTTTTAGCTGCGTGTCGTGCTTTAGTTCAATGATTTCATTCATCAACCGTGTTTTAGAAAATCCAAACTTGCAAAATAATTTCATATCTTCGTTTTGAACGTGCCAAGGATTTTCCACAAGTATAAAGCAGTTCTTAATCTCTCGCACATCGTCAAATCTATTTTGTATTTCTCTCAAATATTCTTTCAAATAGGATATCAAGTCTTCATGAATAGTACTGTCGGGAATAGAAACTTCGGCTTGCAGAGCAGCAACAGTTGGAAAATTTGAAAAATCTCCTGCTTCGAGTTCGTTTATATATAATCGCAGTTTGTCTTCAAATGCAAAAACTTTATTTGTCATTTGCCCAATTATTTTGTTAGGTCCTTGCATGTCTAAATTAAGACTATTGAATTTCATAGTGATATCGGTCAAGAAAGCCGCAAGTGTCCACCAGTCATTTTGTTGTAGTTGGGGGTATTCTTTGCCACTTTGTTGCAAAAAAAGTATTATTTCGTGTTTCAAATGAAAGAACCGTTCTAATACTTTTCCCTTGCTTAACCATCTGACGGCTGTATGTAAGATAACATCGCCATAATTAGCTTGTAATTCTTCAAGAAGGTCCTTGAATTTTCGATGATTAAGTTCGCGCGCGCGAATAAAATTTATAATGTTTACAATCGTATTCATCACTTCTTTTAATATGTTATTCGAAATTTTACATGCCAAAGTTTCTTGATGCAGCAAGCAATGAATGGGCAATAAATTAGGTAAATTCCATTCCTTCTTCATTAAAGCAATCAACCCATTATTTGCACCCACCATTGACGGACAACCATCGGTACACACTGATATCAACTTATTTACAGGTATTCCGTGTTTTTCTACAAATTCTTTTAGAACTTCCATAAAATCACAACCTCTCGTATGACCCTTCATGGTAATCACTGCTAAGAAGTCTTCTTCTATGATTCCGTCCATTGTGCAGTACCGAACAAATAATGAGCATTGAGACATAGAAGTTATATCCGTACTGGAATCGCAAGCAAGACTGAAGTATTTGCAGTTTTTCAGTTTGTCAATTACTGCCTCAAACAAATTTTTCGAAATATCTTCAACACGGCGGCGACAGGTGGATTCAGAAAGTGTAAGCTTGTTTACTTGTGCCATTATTTGTTTACTATTTGAAAAATTTTGAAATAACGTTTGAGAAACAGTTATCATACACTCTTTCATCAATTCAGCATCAGTAAAGGGTTTCATGCGTTTTGCAAGAATGTTACACACTTGGTATGATGCTTTTGTAATAGCTTCATTTTGCCCAACTGCTGTCGTCATTAGGTTTTGTTGACGATGAATTGACGATTTCAAATGAATTATTTTATTCTTTCTTTCAATCGTTTCTAATGGGTAGGCTTCGGTAAATGAACTATGCTTACTTGTGTGGTGACGAAATAAATTGTATCGCTTAATTCCGACGACAGTTTCCCGGCATATTAAACAAATAGCAGTACCTTCCTTATATCCATTTATAAAACAAAATTCTTCCTCCCATTTTTCTTGAAAACTTCTATTTTCGTCAGTTATCTTCCTTTTAGTAGCACATTTAGATGATACTCCCGCCATTATTGGTACGCGAAAGAATAAGAATGAATAGCGCGCGCGCGTTCGATAAAGAAAGTAACGTCCACTCTTGTGCGTTAAAACAAATGAAATGGAACGCGCGCGGCTCGTGTCGCTCTCGACTCCAGTGCGGGTAGCAGCGCGGTATATGAGCGACACGACGCGTGTGTGTGGGAACTATCGTATCGTCAGTTCGTCACTCGTCAGTAATCGTCGCCGAATTTGAATACAAAGTCTGCCCAACTAACATTTTTGTCATATAATCAAACATTTATATGACCTTGAGTCTTATTAAAGTTGTATTACAGTATTTTTGTTAACTCTTAGTCGTGTACTGGTGCATTATGTGTCCGATAGTCATATACGCTTTTGGTTGTATAATAATGTCGTATAGACGTTATTGCGACCTTTTTATACAACCGTCATATAGTAGTGTCTACGACGACTTCTATAAAACTAACTTATACAACTTTTCGTCGTGTAAACGTTTCCATCGTATAAACGACGTAATACTGTCAATTTTGTCATATAATTACCTTTTAAACAACTGCTATACGGATAATAATTGTTTAGACGTAGTATTTGTAACCATTATATACCTATAAGTCGAATAAGTATTACGAGAGCAACCTTTATACAACCTAAAGTATTACAAACATGCTAATACGACCGCTATTTAATTATTACTCATAATAGAGGTTTATAATCACCTTATATACAACTTCCATCATTTTGAAATTATATTTAGGTTTGCTGTTTGCTACAACAAATGGATTGATAAAAGTGGAAAAGTATTAAAAGAAGTGGGGAATTAAAAACAAGTATCATTCGCTTCGAGCACGTCCTTTAATACAAAGTAATAGAACTCAAACTGTTAGTGAAGAAAATGTGAAGGGTTCCGTATCACATTTAAATTAAAAAATAATAAATTTAACCAAAATTCTACGAGTAGGTATATCTTGCAGTTCATTTGCCGAAGTTCAGGACTCTTGTTCACTTTCCAAATTTGAAAATAGTTATTCATAGTCCAAAAATGAAGTTAACGTCAATAAAGACACCCACAATGACGACCTCAGAGACCATTAAAAAAAGTGGGGGCTATTGATTTTAATATTCCCCAAATGTATAATTTATAGGCCCTTAAATAAATCATTTTATTTATAGTACAATGTCAAAATTAAATAGATGATAAATAATTATAACCAGTAAAGAAAAAAAAAAATAACAATGTCAAGTAATATAAGTCAAACAAAAAAGAAATGATGATGACCGACATATGCAACCAGATTCCATACCTTCAGTCAAATTAAATGAAAATATAAAATCCCAAAACAAATGTCAGTCAAGTCCTGCCAAATTATACAAACCGCCCCTAACGGTTCCCGGTGCAAAAGTGCCCGCAACGCTTGCCGCATTGCCACGTTGGATGGCGATGGCTAACCTTTGCACCAAGAACGAGCCGGAGCGAAAGTCACCCGATTTGTCACGGAGTCTATGCCCTAACTCACTAATGAGCTTCTTCGCCTCAGTACCCCAACATCCCAAGGTCTCCACGGCAAAAGGTACAAAGTGGTACCGGTCCGCCAACGGCGCATACTTCACCCTCTTCCTTTCAGCGGCGTCATCAGCTGCCGCCGACGGTGAAACGACCGTGCGACCAAGATGGCTAGTTGCCACAGTGTTGACGCAAGTTACATCCCATATTAGGCACTTGCCACTTTTCCAAGGCACCAGGGTCAGGCCGTCCGGCCTCTTGCCGTCCGTCCTGCACAGCCCCGGGGGCTCCAGCGCACAAGGAACATCTGCCGACGCAAACGCCCTCCGCACAATATCGTTGAGTGCATGGTGACGCGGGAACCTCCCTGAGCAACGACGACAACTCAAAGCGTGATGGCCATCGGCCTCCACCATGGAACCGCATGTGCATCTATGGGGTTCACACACCTTGCAACCTAGGCGGAGAGCCACTGCCACACGCAAGGAATCATCATCAAGGAACGTGCCCAGGTGAGGCGAAGGAAGCGCGTGCAACCATGCCCCTGCTTCGGGCTGTGACACAGCCTTGAGTCTGGCCAAATCAGCCCCCGACAAACCCATCAACATCCGCTCCTGGATCAAATTAGACGAGATGTCATCCCAGGCGCGCTGAACATGCGCCGCGTCAGGACCCGTGGCACCCATGCTGAGCACAGACCAACCCTTCCCGGCATCTAGCATAAATGGGATGTTAGCCCCGACACCATTTGAATTAAGAATTACAGTGACGAGATCAGCCACCCCATGCGCTGACGCCAGGAAAGCCGGCAGGCCCACATCACGCACGCAGCGCAGCCCAAGACCTCCGTACCGGATAGGAAGAGACGCCTGCCTCCACTGGGCATCATTCATGCACACATTCAGGATCGACTCGACCGTTGACTTTAAAACACAGTCAAAAGAGCACACCTCCCCCGGACAAAGCCAGGTAGGAGCGGTCCGTAAGAGATACATAACTTTAGGCAAGGCAAAACAATTGCGCAATAACGTAATCGCTACGTGCGCGGAGAGATCCTTGAGACGCTCCTGAGCATTGAAGAGAAGTTGTTTACGCGAGGAAATGGCCTCAGGCACTCCGTCAAGAAAAATGGGAGAACCCAAAAGGGAGAAAGAGAGGAGAGAAAGTTCCCTGAGGCCAGGTAGTTGAGAGTCAAAGCGTGAGAAATGTCCACGAGCTCCAACGCCACAGGAGAAGAATTCGCACTTAGAGGGATTCACCTCCAAACCCAGTTCTTTCAGTTGAGGAACAAGAACCTCCAAGTCCTGAAAACTTCCTCAAGCGACCCACCAATAATGCCGTCATCAAGGTACCACAGGTTCAAAGACGACTTCAATCCAGAGATGACTTTGTGGATTGCTAAACTAAAAATGAGTGGCCCTAAAGGATCACCCTGCTGCGCACCCACCTGAGACAAAATGAGACTATCACCGAAGAACAGATTAGAAGGAGAGTAATACACCTGATAAAGGAAGGGGTATAGAGAAGGAATCCTCTCCTTAACCTCATCTAAAAGGACGTCTCTCTCCAGGGTGTTAAATGCATTACGAATGTCGAGCTTCAGGACCACGCAATCCGAATGTCTGGGGTCCATGACGAACGCACGCGTCGCATGAATAGCGGCCTCGCACCCTAAACGCGTCCCGAAACCTAATTGATGCGGCTGCAAGTATTCAGCCATAGCTACTCTCACGGAACGGCATGCCAACTTAGCCGTCAACCTTCGAAATACGCTGCCGATGGCTATTGGCCTCAAACCTCCATCCTTCTTCCTGAGTGCGCATAGAGAAGCACCATACAAATACGGACAAACAAAGGGATTAAGCTGACCACTCAATAAAAAGTTTACGAGCTTTGTCAAGCACTCCAACAAACGTCGCCCACTTTCTCCTGCAGAGCTCGAAGTTAGCTCCTTCAAGTGTCCTGGACGAATTCCATCCAAGCCTGCCGCAGAGCCACTATAAAAAGAACCCAAAGCCCACGCAACGTCCTCCACTGACACAAACACCTCAGGAGATGACGAGTCCGGCGCCGACGGAAAATTAAGCGGACGTGAAGGGCCCGGGTGTTTGGCCATAAGGCCGCTCAGCGTGTCAGGGTCGTGTCGCGCAAATGAGTCGTCAGAAGCCAATAACCTAACCGCCCCTCGGAGGTCTCCCTCGAACACCTTAGACTCAATAACCTTCCGAATACCACGCGACTTAGGCAATGATGCCCCGCAGCGCGGCTCATCCCAAAACTGGCCAGCACCGACTGACTCAACATTTGCCTTAACCTTTGCAGTCATGTTACCAGATGCGCTCCTCAAAGGAACTCTCAGTCCATCAAACGCAAAAGTGAGGAGCGCGGCCCAGTCCTCCACACCATTACAGCTAACGCACTTATCAATAATATCGCACATTTTCCTCGCCGCCTGGTTTCGCGCACACCTAGGAACGTGTTTAAGCACTGGCGTACTCACCTTTAACGCCGAGAGCCTCTCCAGAGGGCAAGGGCGCGAAACCAGCGGCGCAGGATTCACCGGCTGAGAATCGGCGACAGTAGAAAGCATCTGCGGGAAGTCGACCGGCCGACCCGCAATCCTGTGCATACGGC
Organism: Sesamia inferens; assembly: GCA_037179545.1. NCBI lineage: Eukaryota > Metazoa > Arthropoda > Insecta > Lepidoptera > Noctuidae > Sesamia > Sesamia inferens. Next base: position 3,066,346 of record CM073935.1, on the reverse strand, counting down.
CTATATGCACCCTGAGACCATGCGGACCAAAAGTACGTGAAGACCCAGTGCAGTGAGGACAAGGCAACATTGTGGATAGGGCACTCATTCGGGCATTTACAGACATACAATATTGAATACAATAACAATCTAGTACAACCAATGTCACAATATTTCAAATTTCAAAATTAAAAAAAAAAAAATAACAATAATAATAAAAAAAAATAAATAAATAAAAGTATTAGGCAATATTATGAAACAAATAAAATGAATGATCACGCGCACACAGCACCAGGGGTGTGTTGTGTGGATTTGATCGGGGCCAAAGGATTGGGCTCTTTCTCCCGATTTCAAAGAGCCCAAACTCGACTAGTGTATAGCCTTTAGTTCCCAAGATGGGCCCAGGGGATTGGGTTAGAAAGAAGTGTACGGTATGGGGGGCGGGAGGTCTAATAAATATAAGTAAATAAGTTATAGTTAATATAATATAACTGTGAAATAAATATAAATAAAAAATTAGTAAATGTAGATGCTGGTGCTGTGCGATACTAATAACTAAGTAGGTACACTCACAATAATAATTGTTACAATTGCAATATTGTAAACACAGCTGTCAGATTGCAGCACTGTGGGTAGAATAACAAGCTATAACTTTTTAATCCGTCCACCGATTTCAGTGAAACTTTTCTATATGCTAACTAGTAAACTTATGGCTATATTACGACTAACAACTTAATAAAATATTTAACTATACCTACTTATTTTCAATTTTAATTCGAGTCAATACCAACTTGAATTTGCCGTCGGGGAAAACATTTTGCATCCACAAATATAGTGATTACACTTAGAGTCTTTAAAAAAATAATTTTCTTACTAGTGCTCCGTGTAGTTAGGCTTATTAACTAGCTTCCAGCAATTTTTCGGTCTAGGTTATCACTGAAGATCTTTTTATATTTTAGCTGCAACCCAGCTGTGTCTGTCACACGACCGCACGAATGTTTGTTTACTAAATTATACGTGTCCAGTTCACTTTTTCACACTTAATACAATCAGCACTATTTGAGTCCTCTCGGTCCTCTCCTTCCCAAAAATGTGTTCGGTACAGGTTTTGTGCCAAAAAGTTGACCACGTTTTCCCCCGTCTGGAGGAAATCCCTTTATCAATAGAAAATTCAGTATTGAATAGACCACACGAGTCGCCATCTTCTTAATGTGTGCGCCGTATTTCATGGCTATGTCGTCACACATTGGGGTTGGCACTGACCACTGGCTCAGCATATAAATACGAAACATCGTTCCGCTCATTCGGCGACGCTGTCTCTCGACCCAGTCTCGGAGGTGCGGCTTAATCCACCTGAGGTAGTCCCCCTTGTCTAAGTATTGTGCTTGCACTATTGGCCTAATAAGGTGCGGGACCTTCTCCAGGTCCCACAATTCCGTTGGGTTAGGTAGGGGGGTATGCCCTGCCCCTACTGTTGCTTCCGTTTTAGCGATTGTCTCCCTTCCCCTTATCAAAGTAGGCCAGTAGTTCAAAGCATCGCCCATCAGGTCGAGGGAACTTATTTGGTCCCCGAGCCCTCCCCCCCTCTTCCACTCCTCATACGCTCTCCGAAACATAATCGCCCTCTTTATATCATCCAGAGCGAGACCAGTACCACTGCCAGTGCTGAGGTTCCCGGTGTAGGGGTGGTGATACAGTGCAAGGCCAAGTCCTGTTGCCAACTCTGCTGTGTTGGGCCACGTCCCTACCCGCAGCGACGGACGTACGTCTGCCACCTCTCTAGAGGTAAAGTTGTTATCTAGGAACGTCACTGCATCATCATGGAAATAGGTCTGTGTACCGATATCTTCCATGTCGTCGTGACTTATCGGTAGGTCTTGTGTCTGGTATCTCTCCGCTCTGTAACCGTCTGGTAACCAGTGCAGGTGAAGAGCGCCAGCTTCGTCCCGTCTAGCTTCGGTCTGGGGTAAGAACCGCATGGTGGCCCACGTCACCACCTCGTCGATATGGTCCCAGTCTATGTCTCTGTTCCCTAGTCTTCTCTCTAATAGAGGTGTAATCGTGTCCTTTAGGGGCGTGGGGCATGATAATAGAGAGTTGAGGGCCATGACAAGTCGCTCGCCTACCTCCTGGGTCATTAGTGGCTCCAGTTCCCGACCTCGCCCCATCTCGCCGGATGGTATCCTCGCTCCCAGGAAATCTATATTCGGCCTGTTATCGGTATGTACGAGTAGGAACTTACGTACGGGGTTGTTAATACTTACACAACACTCGTTCCTACGCATACCCACCAACCTGATGTCATCTGTGCCGTTAGGTCCCGTGATGGCGTATATCTCGTCCATCGCTACCAGGGGGTAGGGAGCTGCCATCACCAACTGCGCTGCCCACACTCTGCCGCTCGCCCCCCCCCGGCGAGGTGGTCCAGTACTATTACGGCTACCGCAGGGCTGTCCAGGTCCCACACCCCGTCATCCGTCTCTACTGCGTTTATATTTTGGTGGAACACCTCATCCAGGTAGCGGGCCCCGCATATAAATACGAAACATCGTTCCGCTCATTCGGCGACGCTGTCTCTCGACCCAGTCTCGGAGGTGCGGCTTAATCCATCTGAGGTAGTCCCCCTTGTCTAAGTATTGTGCTTGCACTATTGGCCTAATAAGGTGCGGGACCTTCTCCAGGTCCCACAATTCCGTTGGGTTAGGTAGGGGGGTATGCCCTGCCCCTACTGTTGCTTCCGTTTTAGCGATTGTCTCCCACTCGGTGGTACTCTTCCCAGTTATATCCGCTTCCCTGATCCCCCACGTTATCGCCAGAAGTCTGTTAAATTGTTCCCGGTACGTCCCAGTAAATTCGACGTCTGCATCCTGTAGTCTCTCTTTCCACTTGCCCAACTTGGGACGTAGTGTGAGGGACGGTTTGCTTATCCTTGGCCGCACCCAGGGTTGATCCCTTCCATATAGGCCTGCTAACCTCGCCCCCATATGTCCCTCCTCTACCTCTAAGCCTGCCCCGCCGTACGTGGCGGGAGTCAACGCGAACGCCGATGCTATCCTCTTATCGATTCCCGATTGCTCTGCGTCCTCTAGGTACATATCCGCACATACTGAGGGATCGGCCCCCCTCTGTCTGGCCAGGGACCACAGGGCTAACCGTGAGTATAGCCGTTCGGCAGGGGCGATAGGCATAGGTATAATTGGGTTGCGGAATCGGAGCGACAACAAGGTCCGAGGCGTATACCCAGTTATTCCGCTGCGTTCATAACTTCGCCGGAGAAATTCTCCCCTGTCCCGTGATATGTAGGTTTTATGCGGATGGACTTTATACCCTAGGGTCTGGTACATTGCGACTAGTGACTCCACGGCTTGGACATGGGTGGTGGTAAATATCACGTCATCCCCTTGCATAGTACACCGTCCGACTGGCACGTGCACGCCGTAGTATTGGAGGCAATACTTTATCGCCACTCTAAAGCTCACTATATTTAGAATGGTGTCTAGAAGAGCTGTCCAGCGCCAGCCGGACGGGACGCCGTTCTCCCATCCGCGTCTATCGCCCTCCATCTCCACCTGGGGCCGGTATACGGTCAGGGTACCCCACATAGCCCCCCACACCTCTTTATACTCTGTTGGAGTTGTCGGATTATACACTATTTCGTCATGTATTGCTAATAATACTCCTAATATGCTACTCTTTGATTGATTATTGTCGAAGGAGGACTGGTCAAGTGGTACTTTCAAGACACTTGAGTTCTTTATTTCCCCTAACCACGCCTTGTCTATGTTTTCATTTCCCACCACACCGGCGAATAGTGTACTTGTTGATGACCCCGTGAAGCCACTCTCCACCAATTCTGAGAGAAAGTCCATCTTCCGGTACAGGGCGTTTCCCCCCACCACCACTGGCCTTACCTTCCCACCCTCCGATTTTTGCATCACTTTCATTATCTCCTGCCTAGGCTCCCGGAGCTCACGGACTAAGTCTGCGGTTGACTTTAGAGCAGCATCGACCCCCTTGTATCTGCGTGTACGCTTTAACTTTCCTTCAATCTCCAGTTCTGTAGCCTGGCCCGTCCCTGCCTTCCCCCGCATCCATACTCCTGCCTGTACCCATTCCTCTAATGTGGGTAGTGACGCTGGCCGGACCCACTCCTCCTGGATGTATTGTCTTGTCTCGAGTATTAAGTCTTCAATGTACTTGGCCTCGTCGATCCGCTCGCCGTTGTGTTTTGTACACGTAAGCCAGTCGTCAACGTCGTTGCGTACGTCCTTCAATCTGCCAGGAGGTACATAGCCGAAGAAGGTTTCCCAATATGTTAGTAGGCGCCAACGCGGGTGACAGAAGCGCCCTCCTAGCTTCAACCATCCCGTCGTCTCCTTAAGTAGTTTTCGGACTTGGTGCGCACATAGAGTGGCGAAGTTGGTGGATAAATACTCATACTCAGCCGTAACTGTTCGCCCACCCCGGCCCGGATGCAGACGTGCTAGTACATGTAACCCGTCCTCCAACACGCCCGGCGGTAACTTGCACCCGTCACAGATTCCGTGATCTGCAGGCAGGCGATAGCGCCGCAACGTTTTGTTGAAGCTGTTCATCGGTGCGCCCCAGCCCTTCTCGGCACAGCAATACTCCATTCCCGCCACCAGAGCACGTTGCTTGTAACGAAGTAACGTGTGGGTCCACTCCCAATCTGGAATCATTTCCTCCCTTGTCACCAAGTCTACTGTGTGTCCACCCGTTCTACGTGGTCCACGTTCGTCATTGCTTTCTCGTCCGAACCCCCTGGCTTCGTGGTAGGTGGGCCCGGGGGGACGCCCACACCGCCTGGCTCCGTACCCGCAGCCCCCGCAGCGGGAGACGATGTGGGCGCCTCTTCCAAAAAAAACCGACTTTTCCCCCTGGTTCTCCCTGCCCCCCCTCTTTGTGTTTCGGCCTGGGAACAGTCCCATTTCCAGACTCCCGTAAAGGAGGCTATTTGCAGTGCCAGCTGAAGTTGTCTGGCGCACTGGCCCGTGCCAGGCTTTGCCCTGCAGCAGTTGCCCGCTAACCAAGTTGCCGACGAGTCCCTCCGAGAGGGTGACGCTGCGGTACTCGCCGGCAGCGAAGTCGCGCACAGTACACCGCAAGCCCCACCCGAAGGGAATCGCCTGGCCCCGCACGTCCCCCATTCTTCGAAAGGACCCCGCCCACCCCATTTCCAGCCCAACTAACGTCATAACAGCGGTGTCCACCCTGAATGCATAAGCGTGGGCTGCGACGTTGGAGGCCCTAACGCACATTATTATGTCGTCATTATGGACAGCTAGGAGATTGATGCGGCCCAGAGCTCGTTCCAAGTAAGGCATGTCTGCAGCCTCGGTTCTTTGAGGCCCGTGTCTCCCGCTGAGCCAATGCTCCCCTATGCCCGTCAATAGGGTGAAGTCATCCCCAGAGGAGATGTCACACCTTCCACTCGCCATCTCAACACACAAGTTGACAGACAGAGGAGTCTTTGTTCCAGTGAATGTAGCCTCTTGGTCTTCGTCCACGTTGGCCTCCCAGTCAAGAGTTTCGGGTTCGTGCCCCCCAAGAATGTAACCCCCCACCTGCGCTACGCAATCGTTCACGCCTCCCCTTCCCCTTATCAAAGTAGGCCAGTAGTTCAAAGCATCGCCCATCAGGTCGAGGGAACTTATTTGGTCCCCGAGCCCTCCCCCCCTCTTCCACTCCTCATACGCTCTCCGAAACATAATCGCCCTCTTTATATCATCCAGAGCGAGACCAGTACCACTGCCAGTGCTGAGGTTCCCGGTGTAGGGGTGGTGATACAGTGCAAGGCCAAGTCCTGTTGCCAACTCTGCTGTGTTGGGCCACGTCCCTACCCGCAGCGACGGACGTACGTCTGCCACCTCTCTAGAGGTAAAGTTGTTATCTAGGAACGTCACTGCATCATCATGGAAATAGGTCTGTGTACCGATATCTTCCATGTCGTCGTGACTTAGCGGTAGGTCTTGTGTCTGGTATCTCTCCGCTCTGTAACCGTCTGGTAACCAGTGCAGGTGAAGAGCGCCAGCTTCGTCCCGTCTAGCTTCGGTCTGGGGTAAGAACCGCATGGTGGCCCACGTCACCACCTCGTCGATATGGTCCCAGTCTATGTCTCTGTTCCCTAGTCTTCTCTCTAATAGAGGTGTAATCGTGTCCTTTAGGGGCGTGGGGCATGATAATAGAGAGTTGAGGGCCATGACAAGTCGCTCGCCTACCTCCTGGGTCATTAGTGGCTCCAGTTCCCGACCTCGCCCCATCTCGCCGGATGGTATCCTCGCTCCCAGGAAATCTATATTCGGCCTGTTATCGGTATGTACGAGTAGGAACTTACGTACGGGGTTGTTAATACTTACACAACACTCGTTCCTACGCATACCCACCAACCTGATGTCATCTGTGCCGTTAGGTCCCGTGATGGCGTATATCTCGTCCATCGCTACCAGGGGGTAGGGAGCTGCCATCACCAACTGCGCTGCCCACACTCTGCCGCTCGCCCCCCCCGGCGAGGTGGTCCAGTACTATTACGGCTACCGCAGGGCTGTCCAGGTCCCACACCCCGTCATCCGTCTCTACTGCGTTTATATTTTGGTGGAACACCTCATCCAGGTAGCGGGCCCCGCATATAAATACGAAACATCGTTCCGCTCATTCGGCGACGCTGTCTCTCGACCCAGTCTCGGAGGTGCTGCTTAATCCATCTGAGGTAGTCCCCCTTGTCTAAGTATTGTGCTTGCACTATTGGCCTAATAAGGTGCGGGACCTTCTCCAGGTCCCACAATTCCGTTGGGTTAGGTAGGGGGGTATGCCCTGCCCCTACTGTTGCTTCCGTTTTAGCGATTGTCTCCCACTCGGTGGTACTCTTCCCAGTTATATCCGCTTCCCTGATCCCCCACGTTATCGCCAGAAGTCTGTTAAATTGTTCCCGGTACGTCCCAGTAAATTCGACGTCTGCATCCTGTAGTCTCTCTTTCCACTTGCCCAACTTGGGACGTAGTGTGAGGGACGGTTTGCTTATCCTTGGCCGCACCCAGGGTTGATCCCTTCCATATAGGCCTGCTAACCTCGCCCCCATATGTCCCTCCTCTACCTCTAAGCCTGCCCCGCCGTACGTGGCGGGAGTCAACGCGAACGCCGATGCTATCCTCTTATCGATTCCCGATTGCTCTGCGTCCTCTAGGTACATATCCGCACATACTGAGGGATCGGCCCCCCTCTGTCTGGCCAGGGACCACAGGGCTAACCGTGAGTATAGCCGTTCGGCAGGGGCGATAGGCATAGGTATAATTGGGTTGCGGAATCGGAGCGACAACAAGGTCCGAGGCGTATACCCAGTTATTCCGCTGCGTTCATAACTTCGCCGGAGAAATTCTCCCCTGTCCCGTGATATGTAGGTTTTATGCGGATGGACTTTATACCCTAGGGTCTGGTACATTGCGACTAGTGACTCCACGGCTTGGACATGGGTGGTGGTAAATATCACGTCATCCCCTTGCATAGTACACCGTCCGACTGGCACGTGCACGCCGTAGTATTGGAGGCAATACTTTATCGCCACTCTAAAGCTCACTATATTTAGAATGGTGTCTAGAAGAGCTGTCCAGCGCCAGCCGGACGGGACGCCGTTCTCCCATCCGCGTCTATCGCCCTCCATCTCCACCTGGGGCCGGTATACGGTCAGGGTACCCCACATAGCCCCCCACACCTCTTTATACTCTGTTGGAGTTGTCGGATTATACACTATTTCGTCCTGTATTGCTAATAATACTCCTAATATGCTACTCTTTGATTGATTATTGTCGAAGGAGGACTGGTCAAGTGGTACTTTCAAGACACTTGAGTTCTTTATTTCCCCTAACCACGCCTTGTCTATGTTTTCATTTCCCACCACACCGGCGAATAGTGTACTTGTTGATGACCCCGTGAAGCCACTCTCCACCAATTCTGAGAGAAAGTCCATCTTCCGGTACAGGGCGTTTCCCCCCACCACCACTGGCCTTACCTTCCCCCCCTCCGATTTTTGCATCACTTTCATTATCTCCTGCCTAGGCTCCCGGAGCTCACGGACTAAGTCTGCGGTTGACTTTAGAGCAGCATCGACCCCCTTGTATCTGCGTGTACGCTTTAACTTTCCTTCAATCTCCAGTTCTGTAGCCTGGCCCGTCCCTGCCTTCCCCCGCATCCATACTCCTGCCTGTATCCATTCCTCTAATGTGGGTAGTGACGCTGGCCGGACCCACTCCTCCTGGATGTATTGTCTTGTCTCGAGTATTAAGTCTTCAATGTACTTGGCCTCGTCGATCCGCTCGCCGTTGTGTTTTGTACACGTAAGCCAGTCGTCAACGTCGTTGCGTAAGTCCTTCAATCTGCCAGGAGGTACATAGCCGAAGAAGGTTTCCCAATATGTTAGTAGGCGCCAACGCGGGTGACAGAAGCGCCCTCCTAGCTTCAACCATCCCGTCGTCTCCTTAAGTAGTTTTCGGACTTGGTGCGCACATAGAGTGGCGAAGTTGGTGGATAAATACTCATACTCAGCCGTAACTGCTCGCCCACCCCGGCCCGGATGCAGACGTGCTAGTACATGTAACCCGTCCTCCAACACGCCCGGCGGTAACTTGCACCCGTCACAGATTACGTGATCTGCAGGCAGGCGATAGCGCCGCAACGTTTTGTTGAAGCTGTTCATCGGTGCGCCCCAGCCCTTCTCGGCACAGCAATACTCCATTCCCGCCACCAGAGCACGTTGCTTGTAACGAAGTAACGTGTGGGTCCACTCCCAATCTGGAATCATTTCCTCCCTTGTCACCAAGTCTACTGTGTGTCCACCCGTTCTACGTGGTCCACGTTCGTCATTGCTTTCTCGTCCGAACCCCCTGGCTTCGTGGTAGGTGGGCCCGGGGGGACGCCCACACCGCCTGGCTCCGTACCCGCAGCCCCCGCAGCGGGAGACGATGTGGGCGCCTCTTCCAAAAAAACCGACTTTTCCCCCTGGTTCTCCCTGCCCCCCCCTCTTTGTGTTTCGGCCTGGGAACAGTCCCATTTCCAGACTCCCGTAAAGGAGGCTATTTGCAGTGCCAGCTGAAGTTGTCTGGCGCACTGGCCCGTGCCAGGCTTTGCCCTGCAGCAGTTGCCCGCTAACCAAGTTGCCGACGAGTCCCTCCGAGAGGGTGACGCTGCGGTACTCGCCGGCAGCGAAGTCGCGCACAGTACACCGCAAGCCCCACCCGAAGGGAATCGCCTGGCCCCGCACGTCCCCCATTCTTCGAAAGGACCCCGCCCACCCCATTTCCAGCCCAACTAACGTCATAACAGCGGTGTCCACCCTGAATGCATAAGCGTGGGCTGCGACGTTGGAGGCCCTAACGCACATTATTATGTCGTCATTATGGACAGCTAGGAGATTGATGCGGCCCAGAGCTCGTTCCAAGTAAGGCATGTCTGCAGCCTCGGTTCTTTGAGGCCCGTGTCTCCCGCTGAGCCAATGCTCCCCTATGCCCGTCAATAGGGTGAAGTCATCCCCAGGGGAGATGTCACACCTTCCACTCGCCATCTCAACACACAAGTTGACAGACAGAGGAGTCTTTGTTCCAGTGAATGTAGCCTCTTGGTCTTCGTCCACGTTGGCCTCCCAGTCAAGAGTTTCGGGTTCGTGCCCCCCAAGAATGTAACCCCCCACCTGCGCTACGCAATCGTTCACGCCTCCCCTTCCCCTTATCAAAGTAGGCCAGTAGTTCAAAGCATCGCCCATCAGGTCGAGGGAACTTATTTGGTCCCCGAGCCCTCCCCCCCTCTTCCACTCCTCATACGCTCTCCGAAACATAATCGCCCTCTTTATATCATCCAGAGCGAGACCAGTACCACTGCCAGTGCTGAGGTTCCCGGTGTAGGGGTGGTGATACAGTGCAAGGCCAAGTCCTGTTGCCAACTCTGCTGTGTTGGGCCACGTCCCTACCCGCAGCGACGGACGTACGTCTGCCACCTCTCTAGAGGTAAAGTTGTTATCTAGGAACGTCACTGCATCATCATGGAAATAGGTCTGTGTACCGATATCTTCCATGTCGTCGTGACTTAGCGGTAGGTCTTGTGTCTGGTATCTCTCCGCTCTGTAACCGTCTGGTAACCAGTGCAGGTGAAGAGCGCCAGCTTCGTCCCGTCTAGCTTCGGTCTGGGGTAAGAACCGCATGGTGGCCCACGTCACCACCTCGTCGATATGGTCCCAGTCTATGTCTCTGTTCCCTAGTCTTCTCTCTAATAGAGGTGTAATCGTGTCCTTTAGGGGCGTGGGGCATGATAATAGAGAGTTGAGGGCCATGACAAGTCGCTCGCCTACCTCCTGGGTCATTAGTGGCTCCAGTTCCCGACCTCGCCCCATCTCGCCGGATGGTATCCTCGCTCCCAGGAAATCTATATTCGGCCTGTTATCGGTATGTACGAGTAGGAACTTACGTACGGGGTTGTTAATACTTACACAACACTCGTTCCTACGCATACCCACCAACCTGATGTCATCTGTGCCGTTAGGTCCCGTGATGGCGTATATCTCGTCCATCGCTACCAGGGGGTAGGGAGCTGCCATCACCAATTGCGCTGCCCACACTCTGCCGCTCGCCCCCCCCGGCGAGGTGGTCCAGTACTATTACGGCTACCGCAGGGCTGTCCAGGTCCCACACCCCGTCATCCCTCTCTACTGCGTTTATATTTTGGTGGAACACCTCATCCAGGTAGCGGGCCCCGCATATAAATACGAAACATCGTTCCGCTCATTCGGCGACGCTGTCTCTCGACCCAGTCTCGGAGGTGCTGCTTAATCCATCTGAGGTAGTCCCCCTTGTCTAAGTATTGTGCTTGCACTATTGGCCTAATAAGGTGCGGGACCTTCTCCAGGTCCCACAATTCCGTTGGGTTAGGTAGGGGGGTATGCCCTGCCCCTACTGTTGCTTCCGTTTTAGCGATTGTCTCCCACTCGGTGGTACTCTTCCCAGTTATATCCGCTTCCCTGATCCCCCACGTTATCGCCAGAAGTCTGTTAAATTGTTCCCGGTACGTCCCAGTAAATTCGACGTCTGCATCCTGTAGTCTCTCTTTCCACTTGCCCAACTTGGGACGTAGTGTGAGGGACGGTTTGCTTATCCTTGGCCGCACCCAGGGTTGATCCCTTCCATATAGGCCTGCTAACCTCGCCCCCATATGTCCCTCCTCTACCTCTAAGCCTGCCCCGCCGTACGTGGCGGGAGTCAACGCGAACGCCGATGCTATCCTCTTATCGATTCCCGATTGCTCTGCGTCCTCTAGGTACATATCCGCACATACTGAGGGATCGGCCCCCCTCTGTCTGGCCAGGGACCACAGGGCTAACCGTGAGTATAGCCGTTCGGCAGGGGCGATAGGCATAGGTATAATTGGGTTGCGGAATCGGAGCGACAACAAGGTCCGAGGCGTATACCCAGTTATTCCGCTGCGTTCATAACTTCGCCGGAGAAATTCTCCCCTGTCCCGTGATATGTAGGTTTTATGCGGATGGACTTTATACCCTAGGGTCTGGTACATTGCGACTAGTGACTCCACGGCTTGGACATGGGTGGTGGTAAATATCACGTCATCCCCTTGCATAGTACACCGTCCGACTGGCACGTGCACGCCGTAGTATTGGAGGCAATACTTTATCGCCACTCTAAAGCTCACTATATTTAGAATGGTGTCTAGAAGAGCTGTCCAGCGCCAGCCGGACGGGACGCCGTTCTCCCATCCGCGTCTATCGCCCTCCATCTCCACCTGGGGCCGGTATACGGTCAGGGTACCCCACATAGCCCCCCACACCTCTTTATACTCTGATGGAGTTGTCGGATTATACACTATTTCGTCCTGTATTGCTAATAATACTCCTAATATGCTACTCTTTGATTGATTATTGTCGAAGGAGGACTGGTCAAGTGGTACTTTCAAGACACTTGAGTTCTTTATTTCCCCTAACCACGCCTTGTCTATGTTTTCATTTCCCACTACACCGGCGAATAGTGTACTTGTTGATGACCCCGTGAAGCCACTCTCCACCAATTCTGAGAGAAAGTCCATCTTCCGGTACAGGGCGTTTCCCCCCACCACCACTGGCCTTACCTTCCCCCCCTCCGATTTTTGCATCACTTTCATTATCTCCTGCCTAGGCTCCCGGAGCTCACGGACTAAGTCTGCGGTTGACTTTAGAGCAGCATCGACCCCCTTGTATCTGCGTGTACGCTTTAACTTTCCTTCAATCTCCAGTTCTGTAGCCTGGCCCGTCCCTGCCTTCCCCCGCATCCATACTCCTGCCTGTACCCATTCCTCTAATGTGGGTAGTGACGCTGGCCGGACCCACTCCTCCTGGATGTATTGTCTTGTCTCGAGTATTAAGTCTTCAATGTACTTGGCCTCGTCGATCCGCTCGCCGTTGTGTTTTGTACACGTAAGCCAGTCGTCAACGTCGTTGCGTAAGTCCTTCAATCTGCCAGGAGGTACATAGCCGAAGAAGGTTTCCCAATATGTTAGTAGGCGCCAACGCGGGTGACAGAAGCGCCCTCCTAGCTTCAACCATCCCGTCGTCTCCTTAAGTAGTTTTCGGACTTGGTGCGCACATAGAGTGGCGAAGTTGGTGGATAAATACTCATACTCAGCCGTAACTGCTCGCCCACCCCGGCCCGGATGCAGACGTGCTAGTACATGTAACCCGTCCTCCAACACGCCCGGCGGTAACTTGCACCCGTCACAGATTCCGTGATCTGCAGGCAGGCGATAGCGCCGCAACGTTTTGTTGAAGCTGTTCATCGGTGCGCCCCAGCCCTTCTCGGCACAGCAATACTCCATTCCCGCCACCAGAGCACGTTGCTTGTAACGAAGTAACGTGTGGGTCCACTCCCAATCTGGAATCATTTCCTCCCTTGTCACCAAGTCTACTGTGTGTCCACCCGTTCTACGTGGTCCACGTTCGTCATTGCTTTCTCGTCCGAACCCCCTGGCTTCGTGGTAGGTGGGCCCGGGGGGACGCCCACACCGCCTGGCTCCGTACCCGCAGCCCCCGCAGCGGGAGACGATGTGGGCGCCTCTTCCAAAAAAACCGACTTTTCCCCCTGGTTCTCCCTGCCCCCCCCTCTTTGTGTTTCGGCCTGGGAACAGTCCCATTTCCAGACTCCCGTAAAGGAGGCTATTTGCAGTGCCAGCTGAAGTTGTCTGGCGCACTGGCCCGTGCCAGGCTTTGCCCTGCAGCAGTTGCCCGCTAACCAAGTTGCCGACGAGTCCCTCCGAGAGGGTGACGCTGCGGTACTCGCCGGCAGCGAAGTCGCGCACAGTACACCGCAAGCCCCACCCGAAGGGAATCGCCTGGCCCCGCACGTCCCCCATTCTTCGAAAGGACCCCGCCCACCCCATTTCCAGCCCAACTAACGTCATAACAGCGGTGTCCACCCTGAATGCATAAGCGTGGGCTGCGACGTTGGAGGCCCTAACGCACATTATTATGTCGTCATTATGGACAGCTAGGAGATTGATGCGGCCCAGAGCTCGTTCCAAGTAAGGCATGTCTGCAGCCTCGGTTCTTTGAGGCCCGTGTCTCCCGCTGAGCCAATGCTCCCCTATGCCCGTCAATAGGGTGAAGTCATCCCCAGGGGAGATGTCACACCTTCCACTCGCCATCTCAACACACAAGTTGACAGACAGAGGAGTCTTTGTTCCAGTGAATGTAGCCTCTTGGTCTTCGTCCACGTTGGCCTCCCAGTCAAGAGTTTCGGGTTCGTGCCCCCCAAGAATGTAACCCCCCACCTGCGCTACGCAATCGTTCACGCCTCCCCTTCCCCTTATCAAAGTAGGCCAGTAGTTCAAAGCATCGCCCATCAGGTCGAGGGAACTTATTTGGTCCCCGAGCCCTCCCCCCCTCTTCCACTCCTCATACGCTCTCCGAAACATAATCGCCCTCTTTATATCATCCAGAGCGAGACCAGTACCACTGCCAGTGCTGAGGTTCCCGGTGTAGGGGTGGTGATACAGTGCAAGGCCAAGTCCTGTTGCCAACTCTGCTGTGTTGGGCCACGTCCCTACCCGCAGCGACGGACGTACGTCTGCCACCTCTCTAGAGGTAAAGTTGTTATCTAGGAACGTCACTGCATCATCATGGAAATAGGTCTGTGTACCGATATCTTCCATGTCGTCGTGACTTAGCGGTAGGTCTTGTGTCTGGTATCTCTCCGCTCTGTAACCGTCTGGTAACCAGTGCAGGTGAAGAGCGCCAGCTTCGTCCCGTCTAACTTCGGTCTGGGGTAAGAACCGCATGGTGGCCCACGTCACCACCTCGTCGATATGGTCCCAGTCTATGTCTCTGTTCCCTAGTCTTCTCTCTAATAGAGGTGTAATCGTGTCCTTTAGGGGCGTGGGGCATGATAATAGAGAGTTGAGGGCCATGACAAGTCGCTCGCCTACCTCCTGGGTCATTAGTGGCTCCAGTTCCCGACCTCGCCCCATCTCGCCGGATGGTATCCTCGCTCCCAGGAAATCTATATTCGGCCTGTTATCGGTATGTACGAGTAGGAACTTACGTACGGGGTTGTTAATACTTACACAACACTCGTTCCTACGCATACCCACCAACCTGATGTCATCTGTGCCGTTAGGTCCCGTGATGGCGTATATCTCGTCCATCGCTACCAGGGGGTAGGGAGCTGCCATCACCAACTGCGCTGCCCACACTCTGCCGCTCGCCCCCCCCGGCGAGGTGGTCCAGTACTATTACGGCTACCGCAGGGCTGTCCAGGTCCCACACCCCGTCATCCGTCTCTACTGCGTTTATATTTTGGTGGAACACCTCATCCAGGTAGCGGGCCCCGCATATAAATACGAAACATCGTTCCGCTCATTCGGCGACGCTGTCTCTCGACCCAGTCTCGGAGGTGCTGCTTAATCCATCTGAGGTAGTCCCCCTTGTCTAAGTATTGTGCTTGCACTATTGGCCTAATAAGGTGCGGGACCTTCTCCAGGTCCCACAATTCCGTTGGGTTAGGTAGGGGGGTATGCCCTGCCCCTACTGTTGCTTCCGTTTTAGCGATTGTCTCCCACTCGGTGGTACTCTTCCCAGTTATATCCGCTTCCCTGATCCCCCACGTTATCGCCAGAAGTCTGTTAAATTGTTCCCGGTACGTCCCAGTAAATTCGACGTCTGCATCCTGTAGTCTCTCTTTCCACTTGCCCAACTTGGGACGTAGTGTGAGGGACGGTTTGCTTATCCTTGGCCGCACCCAGGGTTGATCCCTTCCATATAGGCCTGCTAACCTCGCCCCCATATGTCCCTCCTCTACCTCTAAGCCTGCCCCGCCGTACGTGGCGGGAGTCAACGCGAACGCCGATGCTATCCTCTTATCGATTCCCGATTGCTCTGCGTCCTCTAGGTACATATCCGCACATACTGAGGGATCGGCCCCCCTCTGTCTGGCCAGGGACCACAGGGCTAACCGTGAGTATAGCCGTTCGGCAGGGGCGATAGGCATAGGTATAATTGGGTTGCGGAATCGGAGCGACAACAAGGTCCGAGGCGTATACCCAGTTATTCCGCTGCGTTCATAACTTCGCCGGAGAAATTCTCCCCTGTCCCGTGATATGTAGGTTTTATGCGGATGGACTTTATACCCTAGGGTCTGGTACATTGCGACTAGTGACTCCACGGCTTGGACATGGGTGGTGGTAAATATCACGTCATCCCCTTGCATAGTACACCGTCCGACTGGCACGTGCACGCCGTAGTATTGGAGGCAATACTTTATCGCCACTCTAAAGCTCACTATATTTAGAATGGTGTCTAGAAGAGCTGTCCAGCGCCAGCCGGACGGGACGCCGTTCTCCCATCCGCGTCTATCGCCCTCCATCTCCACCTGGGGCCGGTATACGGTCAGGGTACCCCACATAGCCCCCCACACCTCTTTATACTCTGTTGGAGTTGTCGGATTATACACTATTTCGTCCTGTATTGCTAATAATACTCCTAATATGCTACTCTTTGATTGATTATTGTCGAAGGAGGACTGGTCAAGTGGTACTTTCAAGACACTTGAGTTCTTTATTTCCCCTAACCACGCCTTGTCTATGTTTTCATTTCCCACCACACCGGCGAATAGTGTACTTGTTGATGACCCCGTGAAGCCACTCTCCACCAATTCTGAGAGAAAGTCCATCTTCCGGTACAGGGCGTTTCCCCCCACCACCACTGGCCTTACCTTCCCCCCCTCCGATTTTTGCATCACTTTCATTATCTCCTGCCTAGGCTCCCGGAGCTCACGGACTAAGTCTGCGGTTGACTTTAGAGCAGCATCGACCCCCTTGTATCTGCGTGTACGCTTTAACTTTCCTTCAATCTCCAGTTCTGTAGCCTGGCCCGTCCCTGCCTTCCCCCGCATCCATACTCCTGCCTGTACCCATTCCTCTAATGTGGGTAGTGACGCTGGCCGGACCCACTCCTCCTGGATGTATTGTCTTGTCTCGAGTATTAAGTCTTCAATGTACTTGGCCTCGTCGATCCGCTCGCCGTTGTGTTTTGTACACGTAAGCCAGTCGTCAACGTCGTTGCGTAAGTCCTTCAATCTGCCAGGAGGTACATAGCCGAAGAAGGTTTCCCAATATGTTAGTAGGCGCCAACGCGGGTGACAGAAGCGCCCTCCTAGCTTCAACCATCCCGTCGTCTCCTTAAGTAGTTTTCGGACTTGGTGCGCACATAGAGTGGCGAAGTTGGTGGATAAATACTCATACTCAGCCGTAACTGCTCGCCCACCCCGGCCCGGATGCAGACGTGCTAGTACATGTAACCCGTCCTCCAACACGCCCGGCGGTAACTTGCACCCGTCACAGATTCCGTGATCTGCAGGCAGGCGATAGCGCCGCAACGTTTTGTTGAAGCTGTTCATCGGTGCGCCCCAGCCCTTCTCGGCACAGCAATACTCCATTCCCGCCACCAGAGCACGTTGCTTGTAACGAAGTAACGTGTGGGTCCACTCCCAATCTGGAATCATTTCCTCCCTTGTCACCAAGTCTACTGTGTGTCCACCCGTTCTACGTGGTCCACGTTCGTCATTGCTTTCTCGTCCGAACCCCCTGGCTTCGTGGTAGGTGGGCCCGGGGGGACGCCCACACCGCCTGGCTCCGTACCCGCAGCCCCCGCAGCGGGAGACGATGTGGGCGCCTCTTCCAAAAAAACCGACTTTTCCCCCTGGTTCTCCCTGCCCCCCCCTCTTTGTGTTTCGGCCTGGGAACAGTCCCATTTCCAGACTCCCGTAAAGGAGGCTATTTGCAGTGCCAGCTGAAGTTGTCTGGCGCACTGGCCCGTGCCAGGCTTTGCCCTGCAGCAGTTGCCCGCTAACCAAGTTGCCGACGAGTCCCTCCGAGAGGGTGACGCTGCGGTACTCGCCGGCAGCGAAGTCGCGCACAGTACACCGCAAGCCCCACCCGAAGGGAATCGCCTGGCCCCGCACGTCCCCCATTCTTCGAAAGGACCCCGCCCACCCCATTTCCAGCCCAACTAACGTCATAACAGCGGTGTCCACCCTGAATGCATAAGCGTGGGCTGCGACGTTGGAGGCCCTAACGCACATTATTATGTCGTCATTATGGACAGCTAGGAGATTGATGCGGCCCAGAGCTCGTTCCAAGTAAGGCATGTCTGCAGCCTCGGTTCTTTGAGGCCCGTGTCTCCCGCTGAGCCAATGCTCCCCTATGCCCGTCAATAGGGTGAAGTCATCCCCAGGGGAGATGTCACACCTTCCACTCGCCATCTCAACACACAAGTTGACAGACAGAGGAGTCTTTGTTCCAGTGAATGTAGCCTCTTGGTCTTCGTCCACGTTGGCCTCCCAGTCAAGAGTTTCGGGTTCGTGCCCCCCAAGAATGTAACCCCCCACCTGCGCTACGCAATCGTTCACGCCTCCCCTTCCCCTTATCAAAGTAGGCCAGTAGTTCAAAGCATCGCCCATCAGGTCGAGGGAACTTATTTGGTCCCCGAGCCCTCCCCCCCTCTTCCACTCCTCATACGCTCTCCGAAACATAATCGCCCTCTTTATATCATCCAGAGCGAGACCAGTACCACTGCCAGTGCTGAGGTTCCCGGTGTAGGGGTGGTGATACAGTGCAAGGCCAAGTCCTGTTGCCAACTCTGCTGTGTTGGGCCACGTCCCTACCCGCAGCGACGGACGTACGTCTGCCACCTCTCTAGAGGTAAAGTTGTTATCTAGGAACGTCACTGCATCATCATGGAAATAGGTCTGTGTACCGATATCTTCCATGTCGTCGTGACTTAGCGGTAGGTCTTGTGTCTGGTATCTCTCCGCTCTGTAACCGTCTGGTAACCAGTGCAGGTGAAGAGCGCCAGCTTCGTCCCGTCTAGCTTCGGTCTGGGGTAAGAACCGCATGGTGGCCCACGTCACCACCTCGTCGATATGGTCCCAGTCTATGTCTCTGTTCCCTAGTCTTCTCTCTAATAGAGGTGTAATCGTGTCCTTTAGGGGCGTGGGGCATGATAATAGAGAGTTGAGGGCCATGACAAGTCGCTCGCCTACCTCCTGGGTCATTAGTGGCTCCAGTTCCCGACCTCGCCCCATCTCGCCGGATGGTATCCTCGCTCCCAGGAAATCTATATTCGGCCTGTTATCGGTATGTACGAGTAGGAACTTACGTACGGGGTTGTTAATACTTACACAACACTCGTTCCTACGCATACCCACCAACCTGATGTCATCTGTGCCGTTAGGTCCCGTGATGGCGTATATCTCGTCCATCGCTACCAGGGGGTAGGGAGCTGCCATCACCAACTGCGCTGCCCACACTCTGCCGCTCGCCCCCCCCGGCGAGGTGGTCCAGTACTATTACGGCTACCGCAGGGCTGTCCAGGTCCCACACCCCGTCATCCGTCTCTACTGCGTTTATATTTTGGTGGAACACCTCATCCAGGTAGCGGGCCCCGCATATAAATACGAAACATCGTTCCGCTCATTCGGCGACGCTGTCTCTCGACCCAGTCTCGGAGGTGCGGCTTAATCCATCTGAGGTAGTCCCCCTTGTTTAAGTATTGTGCTTGCACTATTGGCCTAATAAGGTGCGGGACCTTCTCCAGGTCCCACAATTCCGTTGGGTTAGGTAGGGGGGTATGCCCTGCCCCTACTGTTGCTTCCGTTTTAGCGATTGTCTCCCACTCGGTGGTACTCTTCCCAGTTATATCCGCTTCCCTGATCCCCCACGTTATCGCCAGAAGTCTGTTAAATTGTTCCCGGTACGTCCCAGTAAATTCGACGTCTGCATCCTGTAGTCTCTCTTTCCACTTGCCCAACTTGGGACGTAGTGTGAGGGACGGTTTGCTTATCCTTGGCCGCACCCAGGGTTGATCCCTTCCATATAGGCCTGCTAACCTCGCCCCCATATGTCCCTCCTCTACCTCTAAGCCTGCCCCGCCGTACGTGGCGGGAGTCAACGCGAACGCCGATGCTATCCTCTTATCGATTCCCGATTGCTCTGCGTCCTCTAGGTACATATCCGCACATACTGAGGGATCGGCCCCCCTCTGTCTGGCCAGGGACCACAGGGCTAACCGTGAGTATAGCCGTTCGGCAGGGGCGATAGGCATAGGTATAATTGGGTTGCGGAATCGGAGCGACAACAAGGTCCGAGGCGTATACCCAGTTATTCCGCTGCGTTCATAACTTCGCCGGAGAAATTCTCCCCTGTCCCGTGATATGTAGGTTTTATGCGGATGGACTTTATACCCTAGGGTCTGGTACATTGCGACTAGTGACTCCACGGCTTGGACATGGGTGGTGGTAAATATCACGTCATCCCCTTGCATAGTACACCGTCCGACTGGCACGTGCACGCCGTAGTATTGGAGGCAATACTTTATCGCCACTCTAAAGCTCACTATATTTAGAATGGTGTCTAGAAGAGCTGTCCAGCGCCAGCCGGACGGGACGCCGTTCTCCCATCCGCGTCTATCGCCCTCCATCTCCACCTGGGGCCGGTATACGGTCAGGGTACCCCACATAGCCCCCCACACCTCTTTATACTCTGTTGGAGTTGTCGGATTATACACTATTTCGTCCTGTATTGCTAATAATACTCCTAATATGCTACTCTTTGATTGATTATTGTCGAAGGAGGACTGGTCAAGTGGTACTTTCAAGACACTTGAGTTCTTTATTTCCCCTAACCACGCCTTGTCTATGTTTTCATTTCCCACCACACCGGCGAATAGTGTACTTGTTGATGACCCCGTGAAGCCACTCTCCACCAATTCTGAGAGAAAGTCCATCTTCCGGTACAGGGCGTTTCCCCCCACCACCACTGGCCTTACCTTCCCCCCCTCCGATTTTTGCATCACTTTCATTATCTCCTGCCTAGGCTCCCGGAGCTCACGGACTAAGTCTGCGGTTGACTTTAGAGCAGCATCGACCCCCTTGTATCTGCGTGTACGCTTTAACTTTCCTTCAATCTCCAGTTCTGTAGCCTGGCCCGTCCCTGCCTTCCCCCGCATCCATACTCCTGCCTGTACCCATTCCTCTAATGTGGGTAGTGACGCTGGCCGGACCCACTCCTCCTGGATGTATTGTCTTGTCTCGAGTATTAAGTCTTCAATGTACTTGGCCTCGTCGATCCGCTCGCCGTTGTGTTTTGTACACGTAAGCCAGTCGTCAACGTCGTTGCGTAAGTCCTTCAATCTGCCAGGAGGTACATAGCCGAAGAAGGTTTCCCAATATGTTAGTAGGCGCCAACGCGGGTGACAGAAGCGCCCTCCTAGCTTCAACCATCCCGTCGTCTCCTTAAGTAGTTTTCGGACTTGGTGCGCACATAGAGTGGCGAAGTTGGTGGATAAATACTCATACTCAGCCGTAACTGCTCGCCCACCCCGGCCCGGATGCAGACGTGCTAGTACATGTAACCCGTCCTCCAACACGCCCGGCGGTAACTTGCACCCGTCACAGATTCCGTGATCTGCAGGCAGGCGATAGCGCCGCAACGTTTTGTTGAAGCTGTTCATCGGTGCGCCCCAGCCCTTCTCGGCACAGCAATACTCCATTCCCGCCACCAGAGCACGTTGCTTGTAACGAAGTAACGTGTGGGTCCACTCCCAATCTGGAATCATTTCCTCCCTTGTCACCAAGTCTACTGTGTGTCCACCCGTTCTACGTGGTCCACGTTCGTCATTGCTTTCTCGTCCGAACCCCCTGGCTTCGTGGTAGGTGGGCCCGGGGGGACGCCCACACCGCCTGGCTCCGTACCCGCAGCCCCCGCAGCGGGAGACGATGTGGGCGCCTCTTCCAAAAAAACCGACTTTTCCCCCTGGTTCTCCCTGCCCCCCCCTCTTTGTGTTTCGGCCTGGGAACAGTCCCATTTCCAGACTCCCGTAAAGGAGGCTATTTGCAGTGCCAGCTGAAGTTGTCTGGCGCACTGGCCCGTGCCAGGCTTTGCCCTGCAGCAGTTGCCCGCTAACCAAGTTGCCGACGAGTCCCTCCGAGAGGGTGACGCTGCGGTACTCGCCGGCAGCGAAGTCGCGCACAGTACACCGCAAGCCCCACCCGAAGGGAATCGCCTGGCCCCGCACGTCCCCCATTCTTCGAAAGGACCCCGCCCACCCCATTTCCAGCCCAACTAACGTCATAACAGCGGTGTCCACCCTGAATGCATAAGCGTGGGCTGCGACGTTGGAGGCCCTAACGCACATTATTATGTCGTCATTATGGACAGCTAGGAGATTGATGCGGCCCAGAGCTCGTTCCAAGTAAGGCATGTCTGCAGCCTCGGTTCTTTGAGGCCCGTGTCTCCCGCTGAGCCAATGCTCCCCTATGCCCGTCAATAGGGTGAAGTCATCCCCAGGGGAGATGTCACACCTTCCACTCGCCATCTCAACACACAAGTTGACAGACAGAGGAGTCTTTGTTCCAGTGAATGTAGCCTCTTGGTCTTCGTCCACGTTGGCCTCCCAGTCAAGAGTTTCGGGTTCGTGCCCCCCAAGAATGTAACCCCCCACCTGCGCTACGCAATCGTTCACGCCTCCCCTTCCCCTTATCAAAGTAGGCCAG
Source organism: Sesamia inferens (assembly GCA_037179545.1). Classification (NCBI taxonomy): domain Eukaryota; kingdom Metazoa; phylum Arthropoda; class Insecta; order Lepidoptera; family Noctuidae; genus Sesamia; species Sesamia inferens. The sequence goes on along the minus strand of CM073935.1, from coordinate 3,044,282 downwards.
TAGTTCAAAGCATCGCCCATCAGGTCGAGGGAACTTATTTGGTCCCCGAGCCCTCCCCCCCTCTTCCACTCCTCATACGCTCTCCGAAACATAATCGCCCTCTTTATATCATCCAGAGCGAGACCAGTACCACTGCCAGTGCTGAGGTTCCCGGTGTAGGGGTGGTGATACAGTGCAAGGCCAAGTCCTGTTGCCAACTCTGCTGTGTTGGGCCACGTCCCTACCCGCAGCGACGGACGTACGTCTGCCACCTCTCTAGAGGTAAAGTTGTTATCTAGGAACGTCACTGCATCATCATGGAAATAGGTCTGTGTACCGATATCTTCCATGTCGTCGTGACTTAGCGGTAGGTCTTGTGTCTGGTATCTCTCCGCTCTGTAACCGTCTGGTAACCAGTGCAGGTGAAGAGCGCCAGCTTCGTCCCGTCTAGCTTCGGTCTGGGGTAAGAACCGCATGGTGGCCCACGTCACCACCTCGTCGATATGGTCCCAGTCTATGTCTCTGTTCCCTAGTCTTCTCTCTAATAGAGGTGTAATCGTGTCCTTTAGGGGCGTGGGGCATGATAATAGAGAGTTGAGGGCCATGACAAGTCGCTCGCCTACCTCCTGGGTCATTAGTGGCTCCAGTTCCCGACCTCGCCCCATCTCGCCGGATGGTATCCTCGCTCCCAGGAAATCTATATTCGGCCTGTTATCGGTATGTACGAGTAGGAACTTACGTACGGGGTTGTTAATACTTACACAACACTCGTTCCTACGCATACCCACCAACCTGATGTCATCTGTGCCGTTAGGTCCCGTGATGGCGTATATCTCGTCCATCGCTACCAGGGGGTAGGGAGCTGCCATCACCAACTGCGCTGCCCACACTCTGCCGCTCGCCCCCCCCGGCGAGGTGGTCCAGTACTATTACGGCTACCGCAGGGCTGTCCAGGTCCCACACCCCGTCATCCCTCTCTACTGCGTTTATATTTTGGTGGAACACCTCATCCAGGTAGCGGGCCCCGCATATAAATACGAAACATCGTTCCGCTCATTCGGCGACGCTGTCTCTCGACCCAGTCTCGGAGGTGCTGCTTAATCCATCTGAGGTAGTCCCCCTTGTCTAAGTATTGTGCTTGCACTATTGGCCTAATAAGGTGCGGGACCTTCTCCAGGTCCCACAATTCCGTTGGGTTAGGTAGGGGGGTATGCCCTGCCCCTACTGTTGCTTCCGTTTTAGCGATTGTCTCCCACTCGGTGGTACTCTTCCCAGTTATATCCGCTTCCCTGATCCCCCACGTTATCGCCAGAAGTCTGTTAAATTGTTCCCGGTACGTCCCAGTAAATTCGACGTCTGCATCCTGTAGTCTCTCTTTCCACTTGCCCAACTTGGGACGTAGTGTGAGGGACGGTTTGCTTATCCTTGGCCGCACCCAGGGTTGATCCCTTCCATATAGGCCTGCTAACCTCGCCCCCATATGTCCCTCCTCTACCTCTAAGCCTGCCCCGCCGTACGTGGCGGGAGTCAACGCGAACGCCGATGCTATCCTCTTATCGATTCCCGATTGCTCTGCGTCCTCTAGGTACATATCCGCACATACTGAGGGATCGGCCCCCCTCTGTCTGGCCAGGGACCACAGGGCTAACCGTGAGTATAGCCGTTCGGCAGGGGCGATAGGCATAGGTATAATTGGGTTGCGGAATCGGAGCGACAACAATAGTAGGAGAGCTAGCGGTCAATCCGAGTAACTTGTTTGACACAAGGCTAGAAATTTGTAAAATAATGTTTTAGTATTGGTTAACTAAGAAAATACCGTTCTGGCAGGCATCTCGCGGTTGCGTCATCATCCCCTAAATTTTTGAAAATGTTAAAAAAATAGTAAAAAAAATCTGCTTTTACAAGGCTAAAATTTTAATATGTTTTAATTTACATATGTTTAAAGGTAAAAAAAAATTGACAGTCGATTTTGTCGGTTGCAAGTACGTGCCAACCCATAATAAAGTTGTTATGGGGATAGCAATTCATAACTTGCTTTTACAAGGCTGTAATTTTGAGAAAATATTCTTTAAACAATTTTATAAATATATTTAAAAAGCCAGACTATTCTGGTGGTTGCAAGTGTCTACTAAGTTAATATATAACGGTCGCGACGCTTCGTGAGGTGCGAGCGTAATAGGCTTATACGGGTCTCTGTGTCAGAAATTATTGTAAAAATTAAAATATACAATTTCTAAAAATTTTCTCGTTGAAAATTGTTAATATATGATGAACGATTATTGTAATAAAAGAAAAACAGAGTTATATGTAAAATATAAATTTTTATTTTTTTAACATATTTTTTTTTATTAGTATCTTATTCGTCTTCACTCAGTATTTCATCTTCTGAGTCAAAATGATAGCCATCGATCGCTGTTTCGTTTTCTGGAAAAAAAATATAAATTTTTATTGATAAAATGAAATGTAGGCAAAAATACCATATGCACATGTACAGATAAAAAACAGAAATTATTTACCTGACTCAGTGTCATTAGAGTGATCAGGTTGTAGTAAAGCATCATAGATGGATGGTGGCACAGTGCTACCCTCATACCAGTTATATATATATTTATTATCATCTATAATCCACCCATTCTTTTCTGGTGTTAACGTTGTGGGTTCTTTAAGGTGGGCATTACTCCATATACTGGTAATATATTGTGAACGTAGTAAATGTTGATATAATTCGGATTTACAAGGAGGTAAATTTGATGTATCGTAGTTTAAATATTTCTTATTAAATGGTTCATTCACGTTTTTTGGTTTGTAGGTGATGATGAATTTATCATATCTTGCTTCGTTAACATTATCTGCTTTGCTTCCGTAAATTTCACAAATGAATTTTTCAATAATTTTGAAAATTTCACTGCTGCGACCTGTTGTATGAGCATTCCTAAGGTTTTTTAGGGCTTCTTGATATTCTAATTTTTTCTTCAAAATTTCAAAAGGTCGTTTTTTCCCTTTCTTGAAAAATGACGGATTATAGTCACAACCGGTTAATGCATGGAATCCTGGTAAGCTCAATGATAAAGATGGCCCGAGGTTAGTATAAAGCTCGCTTATGGCAAGACATCTTTTTTTAGATCCAGTACCGTATTCCATAAAAATGTGCAATGAGTCACTAGATAAATGGTCCATGTTTCCAAGCATTATAATTAAAACATCAGTATCTGATGATTTAATTAAAATATTTACATTGTCTTCCTCAATTTGGCAAATATGATGTACAATTTTTGTGTCCGCCTCTTCGTGATGAATACAGGACAAAACATCATTGATAACCGAAATAACTGAATTATCTTGAACTGTGTAATTATGACAATGCTTATAATTTATATTAATTACTGTATTTCCAATAAATGGCGCCATTTCATCAGTACTCCAATGGTTAATTAAAAATTCCACTAAAGCCTCTTTAAATGATATATTTCTTAGTTCCTTATTGAAATCTAGCGGTCTCACTTGCTCTGGACCAGTAATAGTATAATTTATGCTTCTCTCTTCATGCCGTTGATTACGCTCATAATCTTTAATTGATGGAGAGAAGTATTGATCGAAAACTAGATCAATTCGCGAAGCTTTTGTAGCAGTTAATGTTGACATAATTTATTTTGATATATTTCCGAATGTTTTTGGAACATTTTGCATGGTATGTATTAAATAAAATCCATCAACAACAATAATATCGAAGCGTGGAGGTGTATTTGGCTTGTTTATAATTTTTTCCAGAACGGTAACTATTGCAGATTTTTGAGTTTTATGTATAGATCCATCCATATGGCACAAAGACATCGGAATCAGTGTAATCGGATAAGATAGAACTTTTTCTAAATCAACTTTTAGATCTATTGATAGTGCAAGCAATCGTCCAAATAAATTGCGTTGAACACGTATTTCTTCGACTTTATCACCAACTCGTGCTTTTTGCTTGATCGTTTCAGCCGAAAAATTCATGATTTTAACTCTTTTTATTGATGCTTCAAATCTCGCGCTGTCAGTGGTACATTCCTCTATAAATTCTTCTCTCATTTTGTTGCCATTTACTCGGAAATTTAATAGGTAATTTTCAACATCATTAGAAGCAGCCTTTCCAGTTGCAATATTATAAAGAAAGTCTGGATTAAGTTCTGGATCAAACGGATTTAGAAATTTTTCAAAAGTATTTATAAACTTTTCAAGCTGCTCGGCATTTTTCTTTATTGCATGAGATTCTAGATCTGCAGTGATGTCGTTCGAACCATTTAATCTAGTAACATCTAATGTATGAGATATCACCGATGTTCTAATATCGTGACTTTTAGCCCAACGTTGTCGAGCTGAAATGGAGTTAGTGAAATGGATCACACCTGTCAACCTTCTCCCTGCGTCAGCATTTATTGTCTGCTCAAGTGTCAAGTCTGTTGGTTGTCTTGAGAAAGACTTACTAGTCCGTTGAATACCAAGGTATCCAGCATTCATAGCTCTTTCTAAGTCTGGGTGAGTTTCATTTAATTTTAGTAAATTATCATGATATTTTAGTAACCATCGAGCATAATTCGGTTGATTGGTTACAAAAAATAAACTTGAAATTTTTGGCAATATGTATTTAAATAATTGAAAATCACCCGATCTAATACTGCGACTCAATAAACGATAATAATTGACCAGATCAATATAAATCATGTAAAATTGAGCAGTTTTACCGAACACTCCTCTTTCACATCGGTCCTTGTGTGCGCTATATGTGTTAATAATTTTCAAAAATTCTTTATTTTCAAGTATTTTAGCGCTAGGCTCATCATTTATTTTCATTAATTCTGTGTGCGTGTTATTGTCTATTGAAAGTCCTGATTTCTTCAGAAATAATTCAAAATATAATATTTCAAGTCCTACTGCCATGAGTGGATGCAAACGTTTGCATCTGTTGAAATGTTTTCCTTGAAGAAATCCGTCAACAGATCCATTAGCAATAATTTCACTGTCGACAGAAATTGTCATTAAACCACTGCCGCTTATAAACTTTCCAATTGCTTTGAAGAGAGCTAACATAATGTGAAATGGTCCAAGATGTATGAATAAATTATCATATAATGGTTTCTCAATTGATTGTATTTGGAGGGCTACTTTAGCAATGGCTAAATCATACGTGACTTCTATGTATGTTTGATTTAGTTCTTCGGCGATCTTTTGACTAATTTTCATTGTTTCAATGACAACAGATGGATTTGTTGGCGATTCATTAATAGGTGTTAAATAAGCAATTTTTTGCCTAGAAGTATTGATGTCTTTAACTACTTTATGGTTAAAACCAACCCACATTGGGGTGTTTGGAATCTTCAAAGCGTGGCAAATCATCCATAGTGTATCCAATTTTCGTATTTGTGGCAAACTTTCAGCATGTATCTGACTTCGTTGATCACTGCATGATAATAAAGATTCTATCATTCGGGGTTTTTTTGTGTAAGGGAGCAAGTTTGGTATAAATGTGTCAAAAGCTCTTCTTCTTTTGGTAATTCTACGTGAACTAGTACTAGCTGTACTAATAGTACTTTCAGGTTCATTCTCAGAGACATTCTCGTTGATTTCATCATTTTCAGATATTGTCTGATAAATGATACCGACGGTATCATGCAACGTGTCTTTACCGCTGGTGGTATCTACAAAGCGGTCAAAATTATCAAATGCAACTCCAGTAAACAAGTTATTTGATAGGGAAATAGATTCTGGACAGACACCGGTGCGATTTGCTACAGCAAAAGTTGCTTCTGTTTCCAGTTCTTCTACAACACTGTAACTGCAGCAGTGGCCATATTTGTTAATAATATCGACGATCTTGCGGCTACTCGTTAAGCTTTTCAACGTCAGACCCAATGTGATGTGTTTTCCAGTTTTAATATTACCATTTGTGACATTATATATCAGGTCCTCTGCTAGGGAATTACACTTTGTTTGAAAATTATGGCTGTTTCTACGACGGCGTCTAAAACCACCTAATACTGTAGAATAAAAATCTGTAATGCTCTTAGGAAGTATGCACTCTCCTTTTATTAAATCTGTGGCTTTCAAATCTTCCGGTAATGGTATTTTTGGAATGGTTAATACCTTTTCACGTAAAATTAATGCAGCTTTCTGTAATATTTCTTTTTCTTCTAAAAGATCACAAATATTATCATCAATTATAAAACCTTTTGGGACAATATATTTTTTTCTTCCTATTTTCACTATATCTATATCTTCATTAAAACGATCTACCAATTTTTTTTCAAACGTTTGATTGTTAAAAATACTATCATATTTTTCACCGTTATCCTCTGCTATTTTTTGAATAGTTGCTACGTATAATTTACAGATATAGTCAAATGTAAAACATTTCTTTGAAATAATTACGTTTTCTTCAATGAAGTTACCGATTTCAGCAAATGTTTGATTATGATAATTTCTGAATACGTGATATGATGTTATTGGTTTATCAATTTTTTCCTTAAATTCAGCTATAACAGAAAGACGGCAAGCATTGTGATAATATATTTCCTCTGTTGATAAATCTTTCAGTTTTTGTATAATTGTATTGTCCTCAGGAATTGTTACATTCTGAAACACGGTATTTTTGTTTGCACTATGCAAAAGTTGATATCGCCCTTTAATTTTTTTAACTTTTTTGTCGCACACGAAACATACTTTTTCCACACTTCCTAGGTTTTCTTCAGTACTTTGAATCGTACCATCTGGGATATCAGCTTCACTCAGATTAAGTCCTTCCACTAATCTATTATCATCTTGAGAGGACGGCCCTGGTAAATCTTCAGGCATTTGAATCCTTTCTGTTCGTTCTGCAGCGGTCTCTAAAAGTAATATCAATATATGTTTATAAAAAGAATTAAAACTGCAAATTATTAAAACAATAATGTACATAAATAAGCATATAAATTTAAATAATTAGAGTTAAAGTCAGCTTTATAAAAAGTATGATGAGCCTGCCCCAGTTACTAAATTTTTTTAAACAATTCGAAGATCATAAAAAATGAAGGAGGAACACCACTGTAACAGTCAGAACAATTGTCGATGTTTGTAAATTTTTTACTTATATATAATTAATTATTCAAGAATCGGTTAAAAAATAATTGGTAGAGTATACATTAAACCATAGATTTACAAATTTTTATTAAAAAATATAGAAAATTTACTAAATTGCATGTATTTTAAAAAATAGTAATTAATAAAATTTGGCAATTTCAATAATAGGCCACGCTTACACTTAGCCATTGCAATTACGAAAATTTGAAAATAAAATTTTATTAGTCTTCGTGTCTTCGTCAGGACAAGGTTGAAAACACTCGTTTCAAGAAATACGCATTTAAAGTTTTTCAATTGTGAATCACAGTTGGGCGCGCTACCTGAGCACAATACCTGACTGCGCTATTCTGCCCTGGTACCTGATCCCACTAAATTAACGGTAACTCAGTCGATTTTCATTATTTTTACTTTTGAATGTACATATTTTTAAATATCTATACTTGAAGAGAATGCAAAAAAAATTAATATTTTTTGACCTATTACAGTGGCGTTCACTCTTACATAAAATTAAGTCAATTACCGAAATAATTGCATAATAATTAATTATTAAATATTTAGTTATTAATGAAAACGATTAGGAATTAGTAATTATTTGCCCTGAGCTCCAAACAGACATTGAACTAAAATTTCAATAGTTGTAAAATTTCAGGAATCAGTACAAAATATTTGTTAAGTTAAATTTCAATGTTATATTGACCCCATAATTTACCATAAAAGAAATAAAATTTTAAAAATATAGTTGTTTAACAAATATCAATATAAGAAAATACTAGCATTTTTTTATTTAATTTATTTAAATCGCATTTTAATACATAGTATTAAGTACATAGTTGTGAAATATATTTACCTTGTAATGGTGTTTCCAAATATTTGCTCATTACCGCCACAAAATTTTTGTAGCATTTAACGTGATATCCGTCTATATTATTTACATCTTCAGGCAGAACAATATTATTATATTTTAGATTATGAAGTTTTCTAATTTTTAAAATTTCATGACACTTTGCCAAAGTCTTGGATGTAAATTTAATTGTTTTTTCGCAGATATCACGTCTGCATATGACACAAATAATGTTCATTGTTTCCATAATTAACACCAGTATTAAAACTTATACTTTACGCTAATAGTTCTATAACTTACACTGATAATAAACACTAGAACTTAATAAAAAATAAAATAATTACACACAAACACGAAATCAGTAAAGAATTTTAAAATGTGTATAGAAAATATTGACTGTAACGATCTGAACTCTGCACTACTCAGCGTTATAACTGACAAATCTCAACAGAATTTCCCTTCAGATCATGCACAAGGCACGTGCACTCTACACACAATAGATGTACTCTCCCTTTCTGACACAGAGACCCGTATAAGCCTATTACGCTCGCACCTTACGACGCGTCGCGACCATTATATATTAACTTAGTAGACACTTGCAACCGCCAGAATATTCTGGCTTTTTAAATATATTTATAAAATTGTTTAAAGAATATTTTCTCAAAATTACAGCCTTGTAAAAGCAAGTTATGAATTGCTATCCCCATAACAACTTTATTATGGGTTGGCACGTACTTGCAACCGACAAAATCGACTGTCAATTTTTTTTTACCTTTAAACATATGTAAATTAAAACATATTAAAATTTTAGCCTTGTAAAAGCAGATTTTTTTTACTATTTTTTTAACATTTTCAAAAATTTAGGGGATGATGACGCAACCGCGAGATGCCTGCCAGAACGGTATTTTCTTAGTTAACCAATACTAAAACATTATTTTACAAATTTCTAGCCTTGTGTCAAACAAGTTACTCGGATTGACCGCTAGCTCTTAGTCTACAAGGTCCGAGGCGTATACCCAGTTATTCCGCTGCGTTCATAACTTCGCCGGAGAAATTCTCCCCTGTCCCGTGATATGTAGGTTTTATGCGGATGGACTTTATACCCTAGGGTCTGGTACATTGCGACTAGTGACTCCACGGCTTGGACATGGGTGGTGGTAAATATCACGTCATCCCCTTGCATAGTACACCGTCCGACTGGCACGTGCACGCCGTAGTATTGGAGGCAATACTTTATCGCCACTCTAAAGCTCACTATATTTAGAATGGTGTCTAGAAGAGCTGTCCAGCGCCAGCCGGACGGGACGCCGTTCTCCCATCCGCGTCTATCGCCCTCCATCTCCACCTGGGGCCGGTATACGGTCAGGGTACCCCACATAGCCCCCCACACCTCTTTATACTCTGTTGGAGTTGTCGGATTATACACTATTTCGTCCTGTATTGCTAATAATACTCCTAATATGCTACTCTTTGATTGATTATTGTCGAAGGAGGACTGGTCAAGTGGTACTTTCAAGACACTTGAGTTCTTTATTTCCCCTAACCACGCCTTGTCTATGTTTTCATTTCCCACCACACCGGCGAATAGTGTACTTGTTGATGACCCCGTGAAGCCACTCTCCACCAATTCTGAGAGAAAGTCCATCTTCCGGTACAGGGCGTTTCCCCCCACCACCACTGGCCTTACCTTCCCCCCCTCCGATTTTTGCATCACTTTCATTATCTCCTGCCTAGGCTCCCGGAGCTCACGGACTAAGTCTGCGGTTGACTTTAGAGCAGCATCGACCCCCTTGTATCTGCGTGTACGCTTTAACTTTCCTTCAATCTCCAGTTCTGTAGCCTGGCCCGTCCCTGCCTTCCCCCGCATCCATACTCCTGCCTGTACCCATTCCTCTAATGTGGGTAGTGACGCTGGCCGGACCCACTCCTCCTGGATGTATTGTCTTGTCTCGAGTATTAAGTCTTCAATGTACTTGGCCTCGTCGATCCGCTCGCCGTTGTGTTTTGTACACGTAAGCCAGTCGTCAACGTCGTTGCGTAAGTCCTTCAATCTGCCAGGAGGTACATAGCCGAAGAAGGTTTCCCAATATGTTAGTAGGCGCCAACGCGGGTGACAGAAGCGCCCTCCTAGCTTCAACCATCCCGTCGTCTCCTTAAGTAGTTTTCGGACTTGGTGCGCACATAGAGTGGCGAAGTTGGTGGATAAATACTCATACTCAGCCGTAACTGCTCGCCCACCCCGGCCCGGATGCAGACGTGCTAGTACATGTAACCCGTCCTCCAACACGCCCGGCGGTAACTTGCACCCGTCACAGATTCCGTGATCTGCAGGCAGGCGATAGCGCCGCAACGTTTTGTTGAAGCTGTTCATCGGTGCGCCCCAGCCCTTCTCGGCACAGCAATACTCCATTCCCGCCACCAGAGCACGTTGCTTGTAACGAAGTAACGTGTGGGTCCACTCCCAATCTGGAATCATTTCCTCCCTTGTCACCAAGTCTACTGTGTGTCCACCCGTTCTACGTGGTCCACGTTCGTCATTGCTTTCTCGTCCGAACCCCCTGGCTTCGTGGTAGGTGGGCCCGGGGGGACGCCCACACCGCCTGGCTCCGTACCCGCAGCCCCCGCAGCGGGAGACGATGTGGGCGCCTCTTCCAAAAAAACCGACTTTTCCCCCTGGTTCTCCCTGCCCCCCCCTCTTTGTGTTTCGGCCTGGGAACAGTCCCATTTCCAGACTCCCGTAAAGGAGGCTATTTGCAGTGCCAGCTGAAGTTGTCTGGCGCACTGGCCCGTGCCAGGCTTTGCCCTGCAGCAGTTGCCCGCTAACCAAGTTGCCGACGAGTCCCTCCGAGAGGGTGACGCTGCGGTACTCGCCGGCAGCGAAGTCGCGCACAGTACACCGCAAGCCCCACCCGAAGGGAATCGCCTGGCCCCGCACGTCCCCCATTCTTCGAAAGGACCCCGCCCACCCCATTTCCAGCCCAACTAACGTCATAACAGCGGTGTCCACCCTGAATGCATAAGCGTGGGCTGCGACGTTGGAGGCCCTAACGCACATTATTATGTCGTCATTATGGACAGCTAGGAGATTGATGCGGCCCAGAGCTCGTTCCAAGTAAGGCATGTCTGCAGCCTCGGTTCTTTGAGGCCCGTGTCTCCCGCTGAGCCAATGCTCCCCTATGCCCGTCAATAGGGTGAAGTCATCCCCAGGGGAGATGTCACACCTTCCACTCGCCATCTCAACACACAAGTTGACAGACAGAGGAGTCTTTGTTCCAGTGAATGTAGCCTCTTGGTCTTCGTCCACGTTGGCCTCCCAGTCAAGAGTTTCGGGTTCGTGCCCCCCAAGAATGTAACCCCCCACCTGCGCTACGCAATCGTTCACGCCTCCCCTTCCCCTTATCAAAGTAGGCCAGTAGTTCAAAGCATCGCCCATCAGGTCGAGGGAACTTATTTGGTCCCCGAGCCCTCCCCCCTCTTCCACTCCTCATACGCTCTCCGAAACATAATCGCCCTCTTTATATCATCCAGAGCGAGACCAGTACCACTGCCAGTGCTGAGGTTCCCGGTGTAGGGGTGGTGATACAGTGCAAGGCCAAGTCCTGTTGCCAACTCTGCTGTGTTGGGCCACGTCCCTACCCGCAGCGACGGACGTACGTCTGCCACCTCTCTAGAGGTAAAGTTGTTATCTAGGAACGTCACTGCATCATCATGGAAATAGGTCTGTGTACCGATATCTTCCATGTCGTCGTGACTTATCGGTAGGTCTTGTGTCTGGTATCTCTCCGCTCTGTAACCGTCTGGTAACCAGTGCAGGTGAAGAGCGCCAGCTTCGTCCCGTCTAGCTTCGGTCTGGGGTAAGAACCGCATGGTGGCCCACGTCACCACCTCGTCGATATGGTCCCAGTCTATGTCTCTGTTCCCTAGTCTTCTCTCTAATAGAGGTGTAATCGTGTCCTTTAGGGGCGTGGGGCATGATAATAGAGAGTTGAGGGCCATGACAAGTCGCTCGCCTACCTCCTGGGTCATTAGTGGCTCCAGTTCCCGACCTCGCCCCATCTCGCCGGATGGTATCCTCGCTCCCAGGAAATCTATATTCGGCCTGTTATCGGTATGTACGAGTAGGAACTTACGTACGGGGTTGTTAATACTTACACAACACTCGTTCCTACGCATACCCACCAACCTGATGTCATCTGTGCCGTTAGGTCCCGTGATGGCGTATATCTCGTCCATCGCTACCAGGGGGTAGGGAGCTGCCATCACCAACTGCGCTGCCCACACTCTGCCGCTCGCCCCCCCCCGGCGAGGTGGTCCAGTACTATTACGGCTACCGCAGGGCTGTCCAGGTCCCACACCCCGTCATCCGTCTCTACTGCGTTTATATTTTGGTGGAACACCTCATCCAGGTAGCGGGCCCCGCATATAAATACGAAACATCGTTCCGCTCATTCGGCGACGCTGTCTCTCGACCCAGTCTCGGAGGTGCGGCTTAATCCATCTGAGGTAGTCCCCCTTGTCTAAGTATTGTGCTTGCACTATTGGCCTAATAAGGTGCGGGACCTTCTCCAGGTCCCACAATTCCGTTGGGTTAGGTAGGGGGGTATGCCCTGCCCCTACTGTTGCTTCCGTTTTAGCGATTGTCTCCCACTCGGTGGTACTCTTCCCAGTTATATCCGCTTCCCTGATCCCCCACGTTATCGCCAGAAGTCTGTTAAATTGTTCCCGGTACGTCCCAGTAAATTCGACGTCTGCATCCTGTAGTCTCTCTTTCCACTTGCCCAACTTGGGACGTAGTGTGAGGGACGGTTTGCTTATCCTTGGCCGCACCCAGGGTTGATCCCTTCCATATAGGCCTGCTAACCTCGCCCCCATATGTCCCTCCTCTACCTCTAAGCCTGCCCCGCCGTACGTGGCGGGAGTCAACGCGAACGCCGATGCTATCCTCTTATCGATTCCCGATTGCTCTGCGTCCTCTAGGTACATATCCGCACATACTGAGGGATCGGCCCCCCTCTGTCTGGCCAGGGACCACAGGGCTAACCGTGAGTATAGCCGTTCGGCAGGGGCGATAGGCATAGGTATAATTGGGTTGCGGAATCGGAGCGACAACAAGGTCCGAGGCGTATACCCAGTTATTCCGCTGCGTTCATAACTTCGCCGGAGAAATTCTCCCCTGTCCCGTGATATGTAGGTTTTATGCGGATGGACTTTATACCCTAGGGTCTGGTACATTGCGACTAGTGACTCCACGGCTTGGACATGGGTGGTGGTAAATATCACGTCATCCCCTTGCATAGTACACCGTCCGACTGGCACGTGCACGCCGTAGTATTGGAGGCAATACTTTATCGCCACTCTAAAGCTCACTATATTTAGAATGGTGTCTAGAAGAGCTGTCCAGCGCCAGCCGGACGGGACGCCGTTCTCCCATCCGCGTCTATCGCCCTCCATCTCCACCTGGGGCCGGTATACGGTCAGGGTACCCCACATAGCCCCCCACACCTCTTTATACTCTGTTGGAGTTGTCGGATTATACACTATTTCGTCCTGTATTGCTAATAATACTCCTAATATGCTACTCTTTGATTGATTATTGTCGAAGGAGGACTGGTCAAGTGGTACTTTCAAGACACTTGAGTTCTTTATTTCCCCTAACCACGCCTTGTCTATGTTTTCATTTCCCACCACACCGGCGAATAGTGTACTTGTTGATGACCCCGTGAAGCCACTCTCCACCAATTCTGAGAGAAAGTCCATCTTCCGGTACAGGGCGTTTCCCCCCACCACCACTGGCCTTACCTTCCCCCCCTCCGATTTTTGCATCACTTTCATTATCTCCTGCCTAGGCTCCCGGAGCTCACGGACTAAGTCTGCGGTTGACTTTAGAGCAGCATCGACCCCCTTGTATCTGCGTGTACGCTTTAACTTTCCTTCAATCTCCAGTTCTGTAGCCTGGCCCGTCCCTGCCTTCCCCCGCATCCATACTCCTGCCTGTACCCATTCCTCTAATGTGGGTAGTGACGCTGGCCGGACCCACTCCTCCTGGATGTATTGTCTTGTCTCGAGTATTAAGTCTTCAATGTACTTGGCCTCGTCGATCCGCTCGCCGTTGTGTTTTGTACACGTAAGCCAGTCGTCAACGTCGTTGCGTAAGTCCTTCAATCTGCCAGGAGGTACATAGCCGAAGAAGGTTTCCCAATATGTTAGTAGGCGCCAACGCGGGTGACAGAAGCGCCCTCCTAGCTTCAACCATCCCGTCGTCTCCTTAAGTAGTTTTCGGACTTGGTGCGCACATAGAGTGGCGAAGTTGGTGGATAAATACTCATACTCAGCCGTAACTGCTCGCCCACCCCGGCCCGGATGCAGACGTGCTAGTACATGTAACCCGTCCTCCAACACGCCCGGCGGTAACTTGCACCCGTCACAGATTCCGTGATCTGCAGGCAGGCGATAGCGCCGCAACGTTTTGTTGAAGCTGTTCATCGGTGCGCCCCAGCCCTTCTCGGCACAGCAATACTCCATTCCCGCCACCAGAGCACGTTGCTTGTAACGAAGTAACGTGTGGGTCCACTCCCAATCTGGAATCATTTCCTCCCTTGTCACCAAGTCTACTGTGTGTCCACCCGTTCTACGTGGTCCACGTTCGTCATTGCTTTCTCGTCCGAACCCCCTGGCTTCGTGGTAGGTGGGCCCGGGGGGACGCCCACACCGCCTGGCTCCGTACCCGCAGCCCCCGCAGCGGGAGACGATGTGGGCGCCTCTTCCAAAAAAACCGACTTTTCCCCCTGGTTCTCCCTGCCCCCCCCTCTTTGTGTTTCGGCCTGGGAACAGTCCCATTTCCAGACTCCCGTAAAGGAGGCTATTTGCAGTGCCAGCTGAAGTTGTCTGGCGCACTGGCCCGTGCCAGGCTTTGCCCTGCAGCAGTTGCCCGCTAACCAAGTTGCCGACGAGTCCCTCCGAGAGGGTGACGCTGCGGTACTCGCCGGCAGCGAAGTCGCGCACAGTACACCGCAAGCCCCACCCGAAGGGAATCGCCTGGCCCCGCACGTCCCCCATTCTTCGAAAGGACCCCGCCCACCCCATTTCCAGCCCAACTAACGTCATAACAGCGGTGTCCACCCTGAATGCATAAGCGTGGGCTGCGACGTTGGAGGCCCTAACGCACATTATTATGTCGTCATTATGGACAGCTAGGAGATTGATGCGGCCCAGAGCTCGTTCCAAGTAAGGCATGTCTGCAGCCTCGGTTCTTTGAGGCCCGTGTCTCCCGCTGAGCCAATGCTCCCCTATGCCCGTCAATAGGGTGAAGTCATCCCCAGGGGAGATGTCACACCTTCCACTCGCCATCTCAACACACAAGTTGACAGACAGAGGAGTCTTTGTTCCAGTGAATGTAGCCTCTTGGTCTTCGTCCACGTTGGCCTCCCAGTCAAGAGTTTCGGGTTCGTGCCCCCCAAGAATGTAACCCCCCACCTGCGCTACGCAATCGTTCACGCCTCCCCTTCCCCTTATCAAAGTAGGCCAGTAGTTCAAAGCATCGCCCATCAGGTCGAGGGAACTTATTTGGTCCCCGAGCCCTCCCCCCCTCTTCCACTCCTCATACGCTCTCCGAAACATAATCGCCCTCTTTATATCATCCAGAGCGAGACCAGTACCACTGCCAGTGCTGAGGTTCCCGGTGTAGGGGTGGTGATACAGTGCAAGGCCAAGTCCTGTTGCCAACTCTGCTGTGTTGGGCCACGTCCCTACCCGCAGCGACGGACGTACGTCTGCCACCTCTCTAGAGGTAAAGTTGTTATCTAGGAACGTCACTGCATCATCATGGAAATAGGTCTGTGTACCGATATCTTCCATGTCGTCGTGACTTAGCGGTAGGTCTTGTGTCTGGTATCTCTCCGCTCTGTAACCGTCTGGTAACCAGTGCAGGTGAAGAGCGCCAGCTTCGTCCCGTCTAGCTTCGGTCTGGGGTAAGAACCGCATGGTGGCCCACGTCACCACCTCGTCGATATGGTCCCAGTCTATGTCTCTGTTCCCTAGTCTTCTCTCTAATAGAGGTGTAATCGTGTCCTTTAGGGGCGTGGGGCATGATAATAGAGAGTTGAGGGCCATGACAAGTCGCTCGCCTACCTCCTGGGTCATTAGTGGCTCCAGTTCCCGACCTCGCCCCATCTCGCCGGATGGTATCCTCGCTCCCAGGAAATCTATATTCGGCCTGTTATCGGTATGTACGAGTAGGAACTTACGTACGGGGTTGTTAATACTTACACAACACTCGTTCCTACGCATACCCACCAACCTGATGTCATCTGTGCCGTTAGGTCCCGTGATGGCGTATATCTCGTCCATCGCTACCAGGGGGTAGGGAGCTGCCATCACCAACTGCGCTGCCCACACTCTGCCGCTCGCCCCCCCCGGCGAGGTGGTCCAGTACTATTACGGCTACCGCAGGGCTGTCCAGGTCCCACACCCCGTCATCCGTCTCTACTGCGTTTATATTTTGGTGGAACACCTCATCCAGGTAGCGGGCCCCGCATATAAATACGAAACATCGTTCCGCTCATTCGGCGACGCTGTCTCTCGACCCAGTCTCGGAGGTGCTGCTTAATCCATCTGAGGTAGTCCCCCTTGTCTAAGTATTGTGCTTGCACTATTGGCCTAATAAGGTGCGGGACCTTCTCCAGGTCCCACAATTCCGTTGGGTTAGGTAGGGGGGTATGCCCTGCCCCTACTGTTGCTTCCGTTTTAGCGATTGTCTCCCACTCGGTGGTACTCTTCCCAGTTATATCCGCTTCCCTGATCCCCCACGTTATCGCCAGAAGTCTGTTAAATTGTTCCCGGTACGTCCCAGTAAATTCGACGTCTGCATCCTGTAGTCTCTCTTTCCACTTGCCCAACTTGGGACGTAGTGTGAGGGACGGTTTGCTTATCCTTGGCCGCACCCAGGGTTGATCCCTTCCATATAGGCCTGCTAACCTCGCCCCCATATGTCCCTCCTCTACCTCTAAGCCTGCCCCGCCGTACGTGGCGGGAGTCAACGCGAACGCCGATGCTATCCTCTTATCGATTCCCGATTGCTCTGCGTCCTCTAGGTACATATCCGCACATACTGAGGGATCGGCCCCCCTCTGTCTGGCCAGGGACCACAGGGCTAACCGTGAGTATAGCCGTTCGGCAGGGGCGATAGGCATAGGTATAATTGGGTTGCGGAATCGGAGCGACAACAAGGTCCGAGGCGTATACCCAGTTATTCCGCTGCGTTCATAACTTCGCCGGAGAAATTCTCCCCTGTCCCGTGATATGTAGGTTTTATGCGGATGGACTTTATACCCTAGGGTCTGGTACATTGCGACTAGTGACTCCACGGCTTGGACATGGGTGGTGGTAAATATCACGTCATCCCCTTGCATAGTACACCGTCCGACTGGCACGTGCACGCCGTAGTATTGGAGGCAATACTTTATCGCCACTCTAAAGCTCACTATATTTAGAATGGTGTCTAGAAGAGCTGTCCAGCGCCAGCCGGACGGGACGCCGTTCTCCCATCCGCGTCTATCGCCCTCCATCTCCACCTGGGGCCGGTATACGGTCAGGGTACCCCACATAGCCCCCCACACCTCTTTATACTCTGTTGGAGTTGTCGGATTATACACTATTTCGTCCTGTATTGCTAATAATACTCCTAATATGCTACTCTTTGATTGATTATTGTCGAAGGAGGACTGGTCAAGTGGTACTTTCAAGACACTTGAGTTCTTTATTTCCCCTAACCACGCCTTGTCTATGTTTTCATTTCCCACCACACCGGCGAATAGTGTACTTGTTGATGACCCCGTGAAGCCACTCTCCACCAATTCTGAGAGAAAGTCCATCTTCCGGTACAGGGCGTTTCCCCCCACCACCACTGGCCTTACCTTCCCCCCCTCCGATTTTTGCATCACTTTCATTATCTCCTGCCTAGGCTCCCGGAGCTCACGGACTAAGTCTGCGGTTGACTTTAGAGCAGCATCGACCCCCTTGTATCTGCGTGTACGCTTTAACTTTCCTTCAATCTCCAGTTCTGTAGCCTGGCCCGTCCCTGCCTTCCCCCGCATCCATACTCCTGCCTGTACCCATTCCTCTAATGTGGGTAGTGACGCTGGCCGGACCCACTCCTCCTGGATGTATTGTCTTGTCTCGAGTATTAAGTCTTCAATGTACTTGGCCTCGTCGATCCGCTCGCCGTTGTGTTTTGTACACGTAAGCCAGTCGTCAACGTCGTTGCGTAAGTCCTTCAATCTGCCAGGAGGTACATAGCCGAAGAAGGTTTCCCAATATGTTAGTAGGCGCCAACGCGGGTGACAGAAGCGCCCTCCTAGCTTCAACCATCCCGTCGTCTCCTTAAGTAGTTTTCGGACTTGGTGCGCACATAGAGTGGCGAAGTTGGTGGATAAATACTCATACTCAGCCGTAACTGCTCGCCCACCCCGGCCCGGATGCAGACGTGCTAGTACATGTAACCCGTCCTCCAACACGCCCGGCGGTAACTTGCACCCGTCACAGATTCCGTGATCTGCAGGCAGGCGATAGCGCCGCAACGTTTTGTTGAAGCTGTTCATCGGTGCGCCCCAGCCCTTCTCGGCACAGCAATACTCCATTCCCGCCACCAGAGCACGTTGCTTGTAACGAAGTAACGTGTGGGTCCACTCCCAATCTGGAATCATTTCCTCCCTTGTCACCAAGTCTACTGTGTGTCCACCCGTTCTACGTGGTCCACGTTCGTCATTGCTTTCTCGTCCGAACCCCCTGGCTTCGTGGTAGGTGGGCCCGGGGGGACGCCCACACCGCCTGGCTCCGTACCCGCAGCCCCCGCAGCGGGAGACGATGTGGGCGCCTCTTCCAAAAAAACCGACTTTTCCCCCTGGTTCTCCCTGCCCCCCCCTCTTTGTGTTTCGGCCTGGGAACAGTCCCATTTCCAGACTCCCGTAAAGGAGGCTATTTGCAGTGCCAGCTGAAGTTGTCTGGCGCACTGGCCCGTGCCAGGCTTTGCCCTGCAGCAGTTGCCCGCTAACCAAGTTGCCGACGAGTCCCTCCGAGAGGGTGACGCTGCGGTACTCGCCGGCAGCGAAGTCGCGCACAGTACACCGCAAGCCCCACCCGAAGGGAATCGCCTGGCCCCGCACGTCCCCCATTCTTCGAAAGGACCCCGCCCACCCCATTTCCAGCCCAACTAACGTCATAACAGCGGTGTCCACCCTGAATGCATAAGCGTGGGCTGCGACGTTGGAGGCCCTAACGCACATTATTATGTCGTCATTATGGACAGCTAGGAGATTGATGCGGCCCAGAGCTCGTTCCAAGTAAGGCATGTCTGCAGCCTCGGTTCTTTGAGGCCCGTGTCTCCCGCTGAGCCAATGCTCCCCTATGCCCGTCAATAGGGTGAAGTCATCCCCAGGGGAGATGTCACACCTTCCACTCGCCATCTCAACACACAAGTTGACAGACAGAGGAGTCTTTGTTCCAGTGAATGTAGCCTCTTGGTCTTCGTCCACGTTGGCCTCCCAGTCAAGAGTTTCGGGTTCGTGCCCCCCAAGAATGTAACCCCCCACCTGCGCTACGCAATCGTTCACGCCTCCCCTTCTCCTTATCAAAGTAGGCCAGTAGTTCAAAGCATCGCCCATCAGGTCGAGGGAACTTATTTGGTCCCCGAGCCCTCCCCCCCTCTTCCACTCCTCATACGCTCTCCGAAACATAATCGCCCTCTTTATATCATCCAGAGCGAGACCAGTACCACTGCCAGTGCTGAGGTTCCCGGTGTAGGGGTGGTGATACAGTGCAAGGCCAAGTCCTGTTGCCAACTCTGCTGTGTTGGGCCACGTCCCTACCCGCAGCGACGGACGTACGTCTGCCACCTCTCTAGAGGTAAAGTTGTTATCTAGGAACGTCACTGCATCATCATGGAAATAGGTCTGTGTACCGATATCTTCCATGTCGTCGTGACTTAGCGGTAGGTCTTGTGTCTGGTATCTCTCCGCTCTGTAACCGTCTGGTAACCAGTGCAGGTGAAGAGCGCCAGCTTCGTCCCGTCTAGCTTCGGTCTGGGGTAAGAACCGCATGGTGGCCCACGTCACCACCTCGTCGATATGGTCCCAGTCTATGTCTCTGTTCCCTAGTCTTCTCTCTAATAGAGGTGTAATCGTGTCCTTTAGGGGCGTGGGGCATGATAATAGAGAGTTGAGGGCCATGACAAGTCGCTCGCCTACCTCCTGGGTCATTAGTGGCTCCAGTTCCCGACCTCGCCCCATCTCGCCGGATGGTATCCTCGCTCCCAGGAAATCTATATTCGGCCTGTTATCGGTATGTACGAGTAGGAACTTACGTACGGGGTTGTTAATACTTACACAACACTCGTTCCTACGCATACCCACCAACCTGATGTCATCTGTGCCGTTAGGTCCCGTGATGGCGTATATCTCGTCCATCGCTACCAGGGGGTAGGGAGCTGCCATCACCAACTGCGCTGCCCACACTCTGCCGCTCGCCCCCCCCCGGCGAGGTGGTCCAGTACTATTACGGCTACCGCAGGGCTGTCCAGGTCCCACACCCCGTCATCCGTCTCTACTGCGTTTATATTTTGGTGGAACACCTCATCCAGGTAGCGGGCCCCGCATATAAATACGAAACATCGTTCCGCTCATTCGGCGACGCTGTCTCTCGACCCAGTCTCGGAGGTGCGGCTTAATCCATCTGAGGTAGTCCCCCTTGTCTAAGTATTGTGCTTGCACTATTGGCCTAATAAGGTGCGGGACCTTCTCCAGGTCCCACAATTCCGTTGGGTTAGGTAGGGGGGTATGCCCTGCCCCTACTGTTGCTTCCGTTTTAGCGATTGTCTCCCACTCGGTGGTACTCTTCCCAGTTATATCCGCTTCCCTGATCCCCCACGTTATCGCCAGAAGTCTGTTAAATTGTTCCCGGTACGTCCCAGTAAATTCGACGTCTGCATCCTGTAGTCTCTCTTTCCACTTGCCCAACTTGGGACGTAGTGTGAGGGACGGTTTGCTTATCCTTGGCCGCACCCAGGGTTGATCCCTTCCATATAGGCCTGCTAACCTCGCCCCCATATGTCCCTCCTCTACCTCTAAGCCTGCCCCGCCGTACGTGGCGGGAGTCAACGCGAACGCCGATGCTATCCTCTTATCGATTCCCGATTGCTCTGCGTCCTCTAGGTACATATCCGCACATACTGAGGGATCGGCCCCCCTCTGTCTGGCCAGGGACCACAGGGCTAACCGTGAGTATAGCCGTTCGGCAGGGGCGATAGGCATAGGTATAATTGGGTTGCGGAATCGGAGCGACAACAAGGTCCGAGGCGTATACCCAGTTATTCCGCTGCGTTCATAACTTCGCCGGAGAAATTCTCCCCTGTCCCGTGATATGTAGGTTTTATGCGGATGGACTTTATACCCTAGGGTCTGGTACATTGCGACTAGTGACTCCACGGCTTGGACATGGGTGGTGGTAAATATCACGTCATCCCCTTGCATAGTACACCGTCCGACTGGCACGTGCACGCCGTAGTATTGGAGGCAATACTTTATCGCCACTCTAAAGCTCACTATATTTAGAATGGTGTCTAGAAGAGCTGTCCAGCGCCAGCCGGACGGGACGCCGTTCTCCCATCCGCGTCTATCGCCCTCCATCTCCACCTGGGGCCGGTATACGGTCAGGGTACCCCACATAGCCCCCCACACCTCTTTATACTCTGTTGGAGTTGTCGGATTATACACTATTTCGTCCTGTATTGCTAATAATACTCCTAATATGCTACTCTTTGATTGATTATTGTCGAAGGAGGACTGGTCAAGTGGTACTTTCAAGACACTTGAGTTCTTTATTTCCCCTAACCACGCCTTGTCTATGTTTTCATTTCCCACCACACCGGCGAATAGTGTACTTGTTGATGACCCCGTGAAGCCACTCTCCACCAATTCTGAGAGAAAGTCCATCTTCCGGTACAGGGCGTTTCCCCCCACCACCACTGGCCTTACCTTCCCCCCCTCCGATTTTTGCATCACTTTCATTATCTCCTGCCTAGGCTCCCGGAGCTCACGGACTAAGTCTGCGGTTGACTTTAGAGCAGCATCGACCCCCTTGTATCTGCGTGTACGCTTTAACTTTCCTTCAATCTCCAGTTCTGTAGCCTGGCCCGTCCCTGCCTTCCCCCGCATCCATACTCCTGCCTGTACCCATTCCTCTAATGTGGGTAGTGACGCTGGCCGGACCCACTCCTCCTGGATGTATTGTCTTGTCTCGAGTATTAAGTCTTCAATGTACTTGGCCTCGTCGATCCGCTCGCCGTTGTGTTTTGTACACGTAAGCCAGTCGTCAACGTCGTTGCGTAAGTCCTTCAATCTGCCAGGAGGTACATAGCCGAAGAAGGTTTCCCAATATGTTAGTAGGCGCCAACGCGGGTGACAGAAGCGCCCTCCTAGCTTCAACCATCCCGTCGTCTCCTTAAGTAGTTTTCGGACTTGGTGCGCACATAGAGTGGCGAAGTTGGTGGATAAATACTCATACTCAGCCGTAACTGCTCGCCCACCCCGGCCCGGATGCAGACGTGCTAGTACATGTAACCCGTCCTCCAACACGCCCGGCGGTAACTTGCACCCGTCACAGATTCCGTGATCTGCAGGCAGGCGATAGCGCCGCAACGTTTTGTTGAAGCTGTTCATCGGTGCGCCCCAGCCCTTCTCGGCACAGCAATACTCCATTCCCGCCACCAGAGCACGTTGCTTGTAACGAAGTAACGTGTGGGTCCACTCCCAATCTGGAATCATTTCCTCCCTTGTCACCAAGTCTACTGTGTGTCCACCCGTTCTACGTGGTCCACGTTCGTCATTGCTTTCTCGTCCGAACCCCCTGGCTTCGTGGTAGGTGGGCCCGGGGGGACGCCCACACCGCCTGGCTCCGTACCCGCAGCCCCCGCAGCGGGAGACGATGTGGGCGCCTCTTCCAAAAAAACCGACTTTTCCCCCTGGTTCTCCCTGCCCCCCCCTCTTTGTGTTTCGGCCTGGGAACAGTCCCATTTCCAGACTCCCGTAAAGGAGGCTATTTGCAGTGCCAGCTGAAGTTGTCTGGCGCACTGGCCCGTGCCAGGCTTTGCCCTGCAGCAGTTGCCCGCTAACCAAGTTGCCGACGAGTCCCTCCGAGAGGGTGACGCTGCGGTACTCGCCGGCAGCGAAGTCGCGCACAGTACACCGCAAGCCCCACCCGAAGGGAATCGCCTGGCCCCGCACGTCCCCCATTCTTCGAAAGGACCCCGCCCACCCCATTTCCAGCCCAACTAACGTCATAACAGCGGTGTCCACCCTGAATGCATAAGCGTGGGCTGCGACGTTGGAGGCCCTAACGCACATTA
Source organism: Sesamia inferens (assembly GCA_037179545.1). Lineage (NCBI taxonomy): Eukaryota > Metazoa > Arthropoda > Insecta > Lepidoptera > Noctuidae > Sesamia > Sesamia inferens. Next base: position 3,020,976 of record CM073935.1, on the reverse strand, counting down.
TTATGTCGTCATTATGGACAGCTAGGAGATTGATGCGGCCCAGAGCTCGTTCCAAGTAAGGCATGTCTGCAGCCTCGGTTCTTTGAGGCCCGTGTCTCCCGCTGAGCCAATGCTCCCCTATGCCCGTCAATAGGGTGAAGTCATCCCCAGGGGAGATGTCACACCTTCCACTCGCCATCTCAACACACAAGTTGACAGACAGAGGAGTCTTTGTTCCAGTGAATGTAGCCTCTTGGTCTTCGTCCACGTTGGCCTCCCAGTCAAGAGTTTCGGGTTCGTGCCCCCCAAGAATGTAACCCCCCACCTGCGCTACGCAATCGTTCACGCCTCCCCTTCCCCTTATCAAAGTAGGCCAGTAGTTCAAAGCATCGCCCATCAGGTCGAGGGAACTTATTTGGTCCCCGAGCCCTCCCCCCTCTTCCACTCCTCATACGCTCTCCGAAACATAATCGCCCTCTTTATATCATCCAGAGCGAGACCAGTACCACTGCCAGTGCTGAGGTTCCCGGTGTAGGGGTGGTGATACAGTGCAAGGCCAAGTCCTGTTGCCAACTCTGCTGTGTTGGGCCACGTCCCTACCCGCAGCGACGGACGTACGTCTGCCACCTCTCTAGAGGTAAAGTTGTTATCTAGGAACGTCACTGCATCATCATGGAAATAGGTCTGTGTACCGATATCTTCCATGTCGTCGTGACTTATCGGTAGGTCTTGTGTCTGGTATCTCTCCGCTCTGTAACCGTCTGGTAACCAGTGCAGGTGAAGAGCGCCAGCTTCGTCCCGTCTAGCTTCGGTCTGGGGTAAGAACCGCATGGTGGCCCACGTCACCACCTCGTCGATATGGTCCCAGTCTATGTCTCTGTTCCCTAGTCTTCTCTCTAATAGAGGTGTAATCGTGTCCTTTAGGGGCGTGGGGCATGATAATAGAGAGTTGAGGGCCATGACAAGTCGCTCGCCTACCTCCTGGGTCATTAGTGGCTCCAGTTCCCGACCTCGCCCCATCTCGCCGGATGGTATCCTCGCTCCCAGGAAATCTATATTCGGCCTGTTATCGGTATGTACGAGTAGGAACTTACGTACGGGGTTGTTAATACTTACACAACACTCGTTCCTACGCATACCCACCAACCTGATGTCATCTGTGCCGTTAGGTCCCGTGATGGCGTATATCTCGTCCATCGCTACCAGGGGGTAGGGAGCTGCCATCACCAACTGCGCTGCCCACACTCTGCCGCTCGCCCCCCCCCGGCGAGGTGGTCCAGTACTATTACGGCTACCGCAGGGCTGTCCAGGTCCCACACCCCGTCATCCGTCTCTACTGCGTTTATATTTTGGTGGAACACCTCATCCAGGTAGCGGGCCCCGCATATAAATACGAAACATCGTTCCGCTCATTCGGCGACGCTGTCTCTCGACCCAGTCTCGGAGGTGCGGCTTAATCCATCTGAGGTAGTCCCCCTTGTCTAAGTATTGTGCTTGCACTATTGGCCTAATAAGGTGCGGGACCTTCTCCAGGTCCCACAATTCCGTTGGGTTAGGTAGGGGGGTATGCCCTGCCCCTACTGTTGCTTCCGTTTTAGCGATTGTCTCCCACTCGGTGGTACTCTTCCCAGTTATATCCGCTTCCCTGATCCCCCACGTTATCGCCAGAAGTCTGTTAAATTGTTCCCGGTACGTCCCAGTAAATTCGACGTCTGCATCCTGTAGTCTCTCTTTCCACTTGCCCAACTTGGGACGTAGTGTGAGGGACGGTTTGCTTATCCTTGGCCGCACCCAGGGTTGATCCCTTCCATATAGGCCTGCTAACCTCGCCCCCATATGTCCCTCCTCTACCTCTAAGCCTGCCCCGCCGTACGTGGCGGGAGTCAACGCGAACGCCGATGCTATCCTCTTATCGATTCCCGATTGCTCTGCGTCCTCTAGGTACATATCCGCACATACTGAGGGATCGGCCCCCCTCTGTCTGGCCAGGGACCACAGGGCTAACCGTGAGTATAGCCGTTCGGCAGGGGCGATAGGCATAGGTATAATTGGGTTGCGGAATCGGAGCGACAACAAGGTCCGAGGCGTATACCCAGTTATTCCGCTGCGTTCATAACTTCGCCGGAGAAATTCTCCCCTGTCCCGTGATATGTAGGTTTTATGCGGATGGACTTTATACCCTAGGGTCTGGTACATTGCGACTAGTGACTCCACGGCTTGGACATGGGTGGTGGTAAATATCACGTCATCCCCTTGCATAGTACACCGTCCGACTGGCACGTGCACGCCGTAGTATTGGAGGCAATACTTTATCGCCACTCTAAAGCTCACTATATTTAGAATGGTGTCTAGAAGAGCTGTCCAGCGCCAGCCGGACGGGACGCCGTTCTCCCATCCGCGTCTATCGCCCTCCATCTCCACCTGGGGCCGGTATACGGTCAGGGTACCCCACATAGCCCCCCACACCTCTTTATACTCTGTTGGAGTTGTCGGATTATACACTATTTCGTCCTGTATTGCTAATAATACTCCTAATATGCTACTCTTTGATTGATTATTGTCGAAGGAGGACTGGTCAAGTGGTACTTTCAAGACACTTGAGTTCTTTATTTCCCCTAACCACGCCTTGTCTATGTTTTCATTTCCCACCACACCGGCGAATAGTGTACTTGTTGATGACCCCGTGAAGCCACTCTCCACCAATTCTGAGAGAAAGTCCATCTTCCGGTACAGGGCGTTTCCCCCCACCACCACTGGCCTTACCTTCCCCCCCTCCGATTTTTGCATCACTTTCATTATCTCCTGCCTAGGCTCCCGGAGCTCACGGACTAAGTCTGCGGTTGACTTTAGAGCAGCATCGACCCCCTTGTATCTGCGTGTACGCTTTAACTTTCCTTCAATCTCCAGTTCTGTAGCCTGGCCCGTCCCTGCCTTCCCCCGCATCCATACTCCTGCCTGTACCCATTCCTCTAATGTGGGTAGTGACGCTGGCCGGACCCACTCCTCCTGGATGTATTGTCTTGTCTCGAGTATTAAGTCTTCAATGTACTTGGCCTCGTCGATCCGCTCGCCGTTGTGTTTTGTACACGTAAGCCAGTCGTCAACGTCGTTGCGTAAGTCCTTCAATCTGCCAGGAGGTACATAGCCGAAGAAGGTTTCCCAATATGTTAGTAGGCGCCAACGCGGGTGACAGAAGCGCCCTCCTAGCTTCAACCATCCCGTCGTCTCCTTAAGTAGTTTTCGGACTTGGTGCGCACATAGAGTGGCGAAGTTGGTGGATAAATACTCATACTCAGCCGTAACTGCTCGCCCACCCCGGCCCGGATGCAGACGTGCTAGTACATGTAACCCGTCCTCCAACACGCCCGGCGGTAACTTGCACCCGTCACAGATTCCGTGATCTGCAGGCAGGCGATAGCGCCGCAACGTTTTGTTGAAGCTGTTCATCGGTGCGCCCCAGCCCTTCTCGGCACAGCAATACTCCATTCCCGCCACCAGAGCACGTTGCTTGTAACGAAGTAACGTGTGGGTCCACTCCCAATCTGGAATCATTTCCTCCCTTGTCACCAAGTCTACTGTGTGTCCACCCGTTCTACGTGGTCCACGTTCGTCATTGCTTTCTCGTCCGAACCCCCTGGCTTCGTGGTAGGTGGGCCCGGGGGGACGCCCACACCGCCTGGCTCCGTACCCGCAGCCCCCGCAGCGGGAGACGATGTGGGCGCCTCTTCCAAAAAAACCGACTTTTCCCCCTGGTTCTCCCTGCCCCCCCCTCTTTGTGTTTCGGCCTGGGAACAGTCCCATTTCCAGACTCCCGTAAAGGAGGCTATTTGCAGTGCCAGCTGAAGTTGTCTGGCGCACTGGCCCGTGCCAGGCTTTGCCCTGCAGCAGTTGCCCGCTAACCAAGTTGCCGACGAGTCCCTCCGAGAGGGTGACGCTGCGGTACTCGCCGGCAGCGAAGTCGCGCACAGTACACCGCAAGCCCCACCCGAAGGGAATCGCCTGGCCCCGCACGTCCCCCATTCTTCGAAAGGACCCCGCCCACCCCATTTCCAGCCCAACTAACGTCATAACAGCGGTGTCCACCCTGAATGCATAAGCGTGGGCTGCGACGTTGGAGGCCCTAACGCACATTATTATGTCGTCATTATGGACAGCTAGGAGATTGATGCGGCCCAGAGCTCGTTCCAAGTAAGGCATGTCTGCAGCCTCGGTTCTTTGAGGCCCGTGTCTCCCGCTGAGCCAATGCTCCCCTATGCCCGTCAATAGGGTGAAGTCATCCCCAGGGGAGATGTCACACCTTCCACTCGCCATCTCAACACACAAGTTGACAGACAGAGGAGTCTTTGTTCCAGTGAATGTAGCCTCTTGGTCTTCGTCCACGTTGGCCTCCCAGTCAAGAGTTTCGGGTTCGTGCCCCCCAAGAATGTAACCCCCCACCTGCGCTACGCAATCGTTCACGCCTCCCCTTCCCCTTATCAAAGTAGGCCAGTAGTTCAAAGCATCGCCCATCAGGTCGAGGGAACTTATTTGGTCCCCGAGCCCTCCCCCCCTCTTCCACTCCTCATACGCTCTCCGAAACATAATCGCCCTCTTTATATCATCCAGAGCGAGACCAGTACCACTGCCAGTGCTGAGGTTCCCGGTGTAGGGGTGGTGATACAGTGCAAGGCCAAGTCCTGTTGCCAACTCTGCTGTGTTGGGCCACGTCCCTACCCGCAGCGACGGACGTACGTCTGCCACCTCTCTAGAGGTAAAGTTGTTATCTAGGAACGTCACTGCATCATCATGGAAATAGGTCTGTGTACCGATATCTTCCATGTCGTCGTGACTTAGCGGTAGGTCTTGTGTCTGGTATCTCTCCGCTCTGTAACCGTCTGGTAACCAGTGCAGGTGAAGAGCGCCAGCTTCGTCCCGTCTAGCTTCGGTCTGGGGTAAGAACCGCATGGTGGCCCACGTCACCACCTCGTCGATATGGTCCCAGTCTATGTCTCTGTTCCCTAGTCTTCTCTCTAATAGAGGTGTAATCGTGTCCTTTAGGGGCGTGGGGCATGATAATAGAGAGTTGAGGGCCATGACAAGTCGCTCGCCTACCTCCTGGGTCATTAGTGGCTCCAGTTCCCGACCTCGCCCCATCTCGCCGGATGGTATCCTCGCTCCCAGGAAATCTATATTCGGCCTGTTATCGGTATGTACGAGTAGGAACTTACGTACGGGGTTGTTAATACTTACACAACACTCGTTCCTACGCATACCCACCAACCTGATGTCATCTGTGCCGTTAGGTCCCGTGATGGCGTATATCTCGTCCATCGCTACCAGGGGGTAGGGAGCTGCCATCACCAACTGCGCTGCCCACACTCTGCCGCTCGCCCCCCCCGGCGAGGTGGTCCAGTACTATTACGGCTACCGCAGGGCTGTCCAGGTCCCACACCCCGTCATCCGTCTCTACTGCGTTTATATTTTGGTGGAACACCTCATCCAGGTAGCGGGCCCCGCATATAAATACGAAACATCGTTCCGCTCATTCGGCGACGCTGTCTCTCGACCCAGTCTCGGAGGTGCTGCTTAATCCATCTGAGGTAGTCCCCCTTGTCTAAGTATTGTGCTTGCACTATTGGCCTAATAAGGTGCGGGACCTTCTCCAGGTCCCACAATTCCGTTGGGTTAGGTAGGGGGGTATGCCCTGCCCCTACTGTTGCTTCCGTTTTAGCGATTGTCTCCCACTCGGTGGTACTCTTCCCAGTTATATCCGCTTCCCTGATCCCCCACGTTATCGCCAGAAGTCTGTTAAATTGTTCCCGGTACGTCCCAGTAAATTCGACGTCTGCATCCTGTAGTCTCTCTTTCCACTTGCCCAACTTGGGACGTAGTGTGAGGGACGGTTTGCTTATCCTTGGCCGCACCCAGGGTTGATCCCTTCCATATAGGCCTGCTAACCTCGCCCCCATATGTCCCTCCTCTACCTCTAAGCCTGCCCCGCCGTACGTGGCGGGAGTCAACGCGAACGCCGATGCTATCCTCTTATCGATTCCCGATTGCTCTGCGTCCTCTAGGTACATATCCGCACATACTGAGGGATCGGCCCCCCTCTGTCTGGCCAGGGACCACAGGGCTAACCGTGAGTATAGCCGTTCGGCAGGGGCGATAGGCATAGGTATAATTGGGTTGCGGAATCGGAGCGACAACAAGGTCCGAGGCGTATACCCAGTTATTCCGCTGCGTTCATAACTTCGCCGGAGAAATTCTCCCCTGTCCCGTGATATGTAGGTTTTATGCGGATGGACTTTATACCCTAGGGTCTGGTACATTGCGACTAGTGACTCCACGGCTTGGACATGGGTGGTGGTAAATATCACGTCATCCCCTTGCATAGTACACCGTCCGACTGGCACGTGCACGCCGTAGTATTGGAGGCAATACTTTATCGCCACTCTAAAGCTCACTATATTTAGAATGGTGTCTAGAAGAGCTGTCCAGCGCCAGCCGGACGGGACGCCGTTCTCCCCATCCGCGTCTATCGCCCTCCATCTCCACCTGGGGCCGGTATACGGTCAGGGGTACCCCACATAGCCCCCCACACCTCTTTATACTCTGTTGGAGTTGTCGGATTATACACTATTTCGTCCTGTATTGCTAATAATACTCCTAATATGCTACTCTTTGATTGATTATTGTCGAAGGAGGACTGGTCAAGTGGTACTTTCAAGACACTTGAGTTCTTTATTTCCCCTAACCACGCCTTGTCTATGTTTTCATTTCCCACCACACCGGCGAATAGTGTACTTGTTGATGACCCCGTGAAGCACTCTCCACCAATTCTGAGAGAAAGTCATCTTCCGGTACAGGGCGTTTCCCCCCACCACCACTGGCCTTACCTTCCCCCCCTCCGATTTTTGCATCACTTTCATTATCTCCTGCCTAGGCTCCCGGAGCTCACGGACTAAGTCTGCGGTTGACTTTAGAGCAGCATCGACCCCCTTGTATCTGCGTGTACGCTTTAACTTTCCTTCAATCTCCAGTTCTGTAGCCTGGCCCGTCCCTGCCTTCCCCCGCATCCATACTCCTGCCTGTACCCATTCCTCTAATGTGGGTAGTGACGCTGGCCGGACCCACTCCTCCTGGATGTATTGTCTTGTCTCGAGTATTAAGTCTTCAATGTACTTGGCCTCGTCGATCCGCTCGCCGTTGTGTTTTGTACACGTAAGCCAGTCGTCAACGTCGTTGCGTAAGTCCTTCAATCTGCCAGGAGGTACATAGCCGAAGAAGGTTTCCCAATATGTTAGTAGGCGCCAACGCGGGTGACAGAAGCGCCCTCCTAGCTTCAACCATCCCGTCGTCTCCTTAAGTAGTTTTCGGACTTGGTGCGCACATAGAGTGGCGAAGTTGGTGGATAAATACTCATACTCAGCCGTAACTGCTCGCCCACCCCGGCCCGGATGCAGACGTGCTAGTACATGTAACCCGTCCTCCAACACGCCCGGCGGTAACTTGCACCCGTCACAGATTCCGTGATCTGCAGGCAGGCGATAGCGCCGCAACGTTTTGTTGAAGCTGTTCATCGGTGCGCCCCAGCCCTTCTCGGCACAGCAATACTCCATTCCCGCCACCAGAGCACGTTGCTTGTAACGAAGTAACGTGTGGGTCCACTCCCAATCTGGAATCATTTCCTCCCTTGTCACCAAGTCTACTGTGTGTCCACCCGTTCTACGTGGTCCACGTTCGTCATTGCTTTCTCGTCCGAACCCCCTGGCTTCGTGGTAGGTGGGCCCGGGGGGACGCCCACACCGCCTGGCTCCGTACCCGCAGCCCCCGCAGCGGGAGACGATGTGGGCGCCTCTTCCAAAAAAACCGACTTTTCCCCCTGGTTCTCCCTGCCCCCCCCTCTTTGTGTTTCGGCCTGGGAACAGTCCCATTTCCAGACTCCCGTAAAGGAGGCTATTTGCAGTGCCAGCTGAAGTTGTCTGGCGCACTGGCCCGTGCCAGGCTTTGCCCTGCAGCAGTTGCCCGCTAACCAAGTTGCCGACGAGTCCCTCCGAGAGGGTGACGCTGCGGTACTCGCCGGCAGCGAAGTCGCGCACAGTACACCGCAAGCCCCACCCGAAGGGAATCGCCTGGCCCCGCACGTCCCCCATTCTTCGAAAGGACCCCGCCCACCCCATTTCCAGCCCAACTAACGTCATAACAGCGGTGTCCACCCTGAATGCATAAGCGTGGGCTGCGACGTTGGAGGCCCTAACGCACATTATTATGTCGTCATTATGGACAGCTAGGAGATTGATGCGGCCCAGAGCTCGTTCCAAGTAAGGCATGTCTGCAGCCTCGGTTCTTTGAGGCCCGTGTCTCCCGCTGAGCCAATGCTCCCCTATGCCCGTCAATAGGGTGAAGTCATCCCCAGGGGAGATGTCACACCTTCCACTCGCCATCTCAACACACAAGTTGACAGACAGAGGAGTCTTTGTTCCAGTGAATGTAGCCTCTTGGTCTTCGTCCACGTTGGCCTCCCAGTCAAGAGTTTCGGGTTCGTGCCCCCCAAGAATGTAACCCCCCACCTGCGCTACGCAATCGTTCACGCCTCCCCTTCTCCTTATCAAAGTAGGCCAGTAGTTCAAAGCATCGCCCATCAGGTCGAGGGAACTTATTTGGTCCCCGAGCCCTCCCCCCCTCTTCCACTCCTCATACGCTCTCCGAAACATAATCGCCCTCTTTATATCATCCAGAGCGAGACCAGTACCACTGCCAGTGCTGAGGTTCCCGGTGTAGGGGTGGTGATACAGTGCAAGGCCAAGTCCTGTTGCCAACTCTGCTGTGTTGGGCCACGTCCCTACCCGCAGCGACGGACGTACGTCTGCCACCTCTCTAGAGGTAAAGTTGTTATCTAGGAACGTCACTGCATCATCATGGAAATAGGTCTGTGTACCGATATCTTCCATGTCGTCGTGACTTAGCGGTAGGTCTTGTGTCTGGTATCTCTCCGCTCTGTAACCGTCTGGTAACCAGTGCAGGTGAAGAGCGCCAGCTTCGTCCCGTCTAGCTTCGGTCTGGGGTAAGAACCGCATGGTGGCCCACGTCACCACCTCGTCGATATGGTCCCAGTCTATGTCTCTGTTCCCTAGTCTTCTCTCTAATAGAGGTGTAATCGTGTCCTTTAGGGGCGTGGGGCATGATAATAGAGAGTTGAGGGCCATGACAAGTCGCTCGCCTACCTCCTGGGTCATTAGTGGCTCCAGTTCCCGACCTCGCCCCATCTCGCCGGATGGTATCCTCGCTCCCAGGAAATCTATATTCGGCCTGTTATCGGTATGTACGAGTAGGAACTTACGTACGGGGTTGTTAATACTTACACAACACTCGTTCCTACGCATACCCACCAACCTGATGTCATCTGTGCCGTTAGGTCCCGTGATGGCGTATATCTCGTCCATCGCTACCAGGGGGTAGGGAGCTGCCATCACCAACTGCGCTGCCCACACTCTGCCGCTCGCCCCCCCCCGGCGAGGTGGTCCAGTACTATTACGGCTACCGCAGGGCTGTCCAGGTCCCACACCCCGTCATCCGTCTCTACTGCGTTTATATTTTGGTGGAACACCTCATCCAGGTAGCGGGCCCCGCATATAAATACGAAACATCGTTCCGCTCATTCGGCGACGCTGTCTCTCGACCCAGTCTCGGAGGTGCGGCTTAATCCATCTGAGGTAGTCCCCCTTGTCTAAGTATTGTGCTTGCACTATTGGCCTAATAAGGTGCGGGACCTTCTCCAGGTCCCACAATTCCGTTGGGTTAGGTAGGGGGGTATGCCCTGCCCCTACTGTTGCTTCCGTTTTAGCGATTGTCTCCCACTCGGTGGTACTCTTCCCAGTTATATCCGCTTCCCTGATCCCCCACGTTATCGCCAGAAGTCTGTTAAATTGTTCCCGGTACGTCCCAGTAAATTCGACGTCTGCATCCTGTAGTCTCTCTTTCCACTTGCCCAACTTGGGACGTAGTGTGAGGGACGGTTTGCTTATCCTTGGCCGCACCCAGGGTTGATCCCTTCCATATAGGCCTGCTAACCTCGCCCCCATATGTCCCTCCTCTACCTCTAAGCCTGCCCCGCCGTACGTGGCGGGAGTCAACGCGAACGCCGATGCTATCCTCTTATCGATTCCCGATTGCTCTGCGTCCTCTAGGTACATATCCGCACATACTGAGGGATCGGCCCCCCTCTGTCTGGCCAGGGACCACAGGGCTAACCGTGAGTATAGCCGTTCGGCAGGGGCGATAGGCATAGGTATAATTGGGTTGCGGAATCGGAGCGACAACAAGGTCCGAGGCGTATACCCAGTTATTCCGCTGCGTTCATAACTTCGCCGGAGAAATTCTCCCCTGTCCCGTGATATGTAGGTTTTATGCGGATGGACTTTATACCCTAGGGTCTGGTACATTGCGACTAGTGACTCCACGGCTTGGACATGGGTGGTGGTAAATATCACGTCATCCCCTTGCATAGTACACCGTCCGACTGGCACGTGCACGCCGTAGTATTGGAGGCAATACTTTATCGCCACTCTAAAGCTCACTATATTTAGAATGGTGTCTAGAAGAGCTGTCCAGCGCCAGCCGGACGGGACGCCGTTCTCCCATCCGCGTCTATCGCCCTCCATCTCCACCTGGGGCCGGTATACGGTCAGGGTACCCCACATAGCCCCCCACACCTCTTTATACTCTGTTGGAGTTGTCGGATTATACACTATTTCGTCCTGTATTGCTAATAATACTCCTAATATGCTACTCTTTGATTGATTATTGTCGAAGGAGGACTGGTCAAGTGGTACTTTCAAGACACTTGAGTTCTTTATTTCCCCTAACCACGCCTTGTCTATGTTTTCATTTCCCACCACACCGGCGAATAGTGTACTTGTTGATGACCCCGTGAAGCCACTCTCCACCAATTCTGAGAGAAAGTCCATCTTCCGGTACAGGGCGTTTCCCCCCACCACCACTGGCCTTACCTTCCCCCCCTCCGATTTTTGCATCACTTTCATTATCTCCTGCCTAGGCTCCCGGAGCTCACGGACTAAGTCTGCGGTTGACTTTAGAGCAGCATCGACCCCCTTGTATCTGCGTGTACGCTTAACTTTCCTTCAATCTCCAGTTCTGTAGCCTGGCCCGTCCCTGCCTTCCCCCGCATCCATACTCCTGCCTGTACCCATTCCTCTAATGTGGGTAGTGACGCTGGCCGGACCCACTCCTCCTGATGTATTGTCTTGTCTCGAGTATTAAGTCTTCAATGTACTTGGCCTCGTCGATCCGCTCGCCGTTGTGTTTTGTACACGTAAGCCAGTCGTCAACGTCGTTGCGTAAGTCCCCTTCAATCTGCCAGGAGGTACATAGCCGAAGAAGGTTTCCCAATATGTTAGTAGGCGCCAACGCGGGTGACAGAAGCGCCCTCCTAGCTTCAACCATCCCGTCGTCTCCTTAAGTAGTTTTCGGACTTGGTGCGCACATAGAGTGGCGAAGTTGGTGGATAAATACTCATACTCAGCCGTAACTGCTCGCCCACCCCGGCCCGGATGCAGACGTGCTAGTACATGTAACCCGTCCTCCAACACGCCCGGCGGTAACTTGCACCCGTCACAGATTCCGTGATCTGCAGGCAGGCGATAGCGCCGCAACGTTTTGTTGAAGCTGTTCATCGGTGCGCCCCAGCCCTTCTCGGCACAGCAATACTCCATTCCCGCCACCAGAGCACGTTGCTTGTAACGAAGTAACGTGTGGGTCCACTCCCAATCTGGAATCATTTCCTCCCTTGTCACCAAGTCTACTGTGTGTCCACCCGTTCTACGTGGTCCACGTTCGTCATTGCTTTCTCGTCCGAACCCCCTGGCTTCGTGGTAGGTGGGCCCGGGGGGACGCCCACACCGCCTGGCTCCGTACCCGCAGCCCCCGCAGCGGGAGACGATGTGGGCGCCTCTTCCAAAAAAACCGACTTTTCCCCCTGGTTCTCCCTGCCCCCCCCTCTTTGTGTTTCGGCCTGGGAACAGTCCCATTTCCAGACTCCCGTAAAGGAGGCTATTTGCAGTGCCAGCTGAAGTTGTCTGGCGCACTGGCCCGTGCCAGGCTTTGCCCTGCAGCAGTTGCCCGCTAACCAAGTTGCCGACGAGTCCCTCCGAGAGGGTGACGCTGCGGTACTCGCCGGCAGCGAAGTCGCGCACAGTACACCGCAAGCCCCACCCGAAGGGAATCGCCTGGCCCCGCACGTCCCCCATTCTTCGAAAGGACCCCGCCCACCCCATTTCCAGCCCAACTAACGTCATAACAGCGGTGTCCACCCTGAATGCATAAGCGTGGGCTGCGACGTTGGAGGCCCTAACGCACATTATTATGTCGTCATTATGGACAGCTAGGAGATTGATGCGGCCCAGAGCTCGTTCCAAGTAAGGCATGTCTGCAGCCTCGGTTCTTTGAGGCCCGTGTCTCCCGCTGAGCCAATGCTCCCCTATGCCCGTCAATAGGGTGAAGTCATCCCCAGGGGAGATGTCACACCTTCCACTCGCCATCTCAACACACAAGTTGACAGACAGAGGAGTCTTTGTTCCAGTGAATGTAGCCTCTTGGTCTTCGTCCACGTTGGCCTCCCAGTCAAGAGTTTCGGGTTCGTGCCCCCCAAGAATGTAACCCCCCACCTGCGCTACGCAATCGTTCACGCCTCCCCTTCCCCTTATCAAAGTAGGCCAGTAGTTCAAAGCATCGCCCATCAGGTCGAGGGAACTTATTTGGTCCCCGAGCCCTCCCCCCCTCTTCCACTCCTCATACGCTCTCCGAAACATAATCGCCCTCTTTATATCATCCAGAGCGAGACCAGTACCACTGCCAGTGCTGAGGTTCCCGGTGTAGGGGTGGTGATACAGTGCAAGGCCAAGTCCTGTTGCCAACTCTGCTGTGTTGGGCCACGTCCCTACCCGCAGCGACGGACGTACGTCTGCCACCTCTCTAGAGGTAAAGTTGTTATCTAGGAACGTCACTGCATCATCATGGAAATAGGTCTGTGTACCGATATCTTCCATGTCGTCGTGACTTAGCGGTAGGTCTTGTGTCTGGTATCTCTCCGCTCTGTAACCGTCTGGTAACCAGTGCAGGTGAAGAGCGCCAGCTTCGTCCCGTCTAGCTTCGGTCTGGGGTAAGAACCGCATGGTGGCCCACGTCACCACCTCGTCGATATGGTCCCAGTCTATGTCTCTGTTCCCTAGTCTTCTCTCTAATAGAGGTGTAATCGTGTCCTTTAGGGGCGTGGGGCATGATAATAGAGAGTTGAGGGCCATGACAAGTCGCTCGCCTACCTCCTGGGTCATTAGTGGCTCCAGTTCCCGACCTCGCCCCATCTCGCCGGATGGTATCCTCGCTCCCAGGAAATCTATATTCGGCCTGTTATCGGTATGTACGAGTAGGAACTTACGTACGGGGTTGTTAATACTTACACAACACTCGTTCCTACGCATACCCACCAACCTGATGTCATCTGTGCCGTTAGGTCCCGTGATGGCGTATATCTCGTCCATCGCTACCAGGGGGTAGGGAGCTGCCATCACCAACTGCGCTGCCCACACTCTGCCGCTCGCCCCCCCCGGCGAGGTGGTCCAGTACTATTACGGCTACCGCAGGGCTGTCCAGGTCCCACACCCCGTCATCCGTCTCTACTGCGTTTATATTTTGGTGGAACACCTCATCCAGGTAGCGGGCCCCGCATATAAATACGAAACATCGTTCCGCTCATTCGGCGACGCTGTCTCTCGACCCAGTCTCGGAGGTGCTGCTTAATCCATCTGAGGTAGTCCCCCTTGTCTAAGTATTGTGCTTGCACTATTGGCCTAATAAGGTGCGGGACCTTCTCCAGGTCCCACAATTCCGTTGGGTTAGGTAGGGGGGTATGCCCTGCCCCTACTGTTGCTTCCGTTTTAGCGATTGTCTCCCACTCGGTGGTACTCTTCCCAGTTATATCCGCTTCCCTGATCCCCCACGTTATCGCCAGAAGTCTGTTAAATTGTTCCCGGTACGTCCCAGTAAATTCGACGTCTGCATCCTGTAGTCTCTCTTTCCACTTGCCCAACTTGGGACGTAGTGTGAGGGACGGTTTGCTTATCCTTGGCCGCACCCAGGGTTGATCCCTTCCATATAGGCCTGCTAACCTCGCCCCCATATGTCCCTCCTCTACCTCTAAGCCTGCCCCGCCGTACGTGGCGGGAGTCAACGCGAACGCCGATGCTATCCTCTTATCGATTCCCGATTGCTCTGCGTCCTCTAGGTACATATCCGCACATACTGAGGGATCGGCCCCCCTCTGTCTGGCCAGGGACCACAGGGCTAACCGTGAGTATAGCCGTTCGGCAGGGGCGATAGGCATAGGTATAATTGGGTTGCGGAATCGGAGCGACAACAAGGTCCGAGGCGTATACCCAGTTATTCCGCTGCGTTCATAACTTCGCCGGAGAAATTCTCCCCTGTCCCGTGATATGTAGGTTTTATGCGGATGGACTTTATACCCTAGGGTCTGGTACATTGCGACTAGTGACTCCACGGCTTGGACATGGGTGGTGGTAAATATCACGTCATCCCCTTGCATAGTACACCGTCCGACTGGCACGTGCACGCCGTAGTATTGGAGGCAATACTTTATCGCCACTCTAAAGCTCACTATATTTAGAATGGTGTCTAGAAGAGCTGTCCAGCGCCAGCCGGACGGGACGCCGTTCTCCCATCCGCGTCTATCGCCCTCCATCTCCACCTGGGGCCGGTATACGGTCAGGGTACCCCACATAGCCCCCCACACCTCTTTATACTCTGTTGGAGTTGTCGGATTATACACTATTTCGTCCTGTATTGCTAATAATACTCCTAATATGCTACTCTTTGATTGATTATTGTCGAAGGAGGACTGGTCAAGTGGTACTTTCAAGACACTTGAGTTCTTTATTTCCCCTAACCACGCCTTGTCTATGTTTTCATTTCCCACCACACCGGCGAATAGTGTACTTGTTGATGACCCCGTGAAGCCACTCTCCACCAATTCTGAGAGAAAGTCCATCTTCCGGTACAGGGCGTTTCCCCCCACCACCACTGGCCTTACCTTCCCCCCCTCCGATTTTTGCATCACTTTCATTATCTCCTGCCTAGGCTCCCGGAGCTCACGGACTAAGTCTGCGGTTGACTTTAGAGCAGCATCGACCCCCTTGTATCTGCGTGTACGCTTTAACTTTCCTTCAATCTCCAGTTCTGTAGCCTGGCCCGTCCCTGCCTTCCCCCGCATCCATACTCCTGCCTGTACCCATTCCTCTAATGTGGGTAGTGACGCTGGCCGGACCCACTCCTCCTGGATGTATTGTCTTGTCTCGAGTATTAAGTCTTCAATGTACTTGGCCTCGTCGATCCGCTCGCCGTTGTGTTTTGTACACGTAAGCCAGTCGTCAACGTCGTTGCGTAAGTCCTTCAATCTGCCAGGAGGTACATAGCCGAAGAAGGTTTCCCAATATGTTAGTAGGCGCCAACGCGGGTGACAGAAGCGCCCTCCTAGCTTCAACCATCCCGTCGTCTCCTTAAGTAGTTTTCGGACTTGGTGCGCACATAGAGTGGCGAAGTTGGTGGATAAATACTCATACTCAGCCGTAACTGCTCGCCCACCCCGGCCCGGATGCAGACGTGCTAGTACATGTAACCCGTCCTCCAACACGCCCGGCGGTAACTTGCACCCGTCACAGATTCCGTGATCTGCAGGCAGGCGATAGCGCCGCAACGTTTTGTTGAAGCTGTTCATCGGTGCGCCCCAGCCCTTCTCGGCACAGCAATACTCCATTCCCGCCACCAGAGCACGTTGCTTGTAACGAAGTAACGTGTGGGTCCACTCCCAATCTGGAATCATTTCCTCCCTTGTCACCAAGTCTACTGTGTGTCCACCCGTTCTACGTGGTCCACGTTCGTCATTGCTTTCTCGTCCGAACCCCCTGGCTTCGTGGTAGGTGGGCCCGGGGGGACGCCCACACCGCCTGGCTCCGTACCCGCAGCCCCCGCAGCGGGAGACGATGTGGGCGCCTCTTCCAAAAAAACCGACTTTTCCCCCTGGTTCTCCCTGCCCCCCCCTCTTTGTGTTTCGGCCTGGGAACAGTCCCATTTCCAGACTCCCGTAAAGGAGGCTATTTGCAGTGCCAGCTGAAGTTGTCTGGCGCACTGGCCCGTGCCAGGCTTTGCCCTGCAGCAGTTGCCCGCTAACCAAGTTGCCGACGAGTCCCTCCGAGAGGGTGACGCTGCGGTACTCGCCGGCAGCGAAGTCGCGCACAGTACACCGCAAGCCCCACCCGAAGGGAATCGCCTGGCCCCGCACGTCCCCCATTCTTCGAAAGGACCCCGCCCACCCCATTTCCAGCCCAACTAACGTCATAACAGCGGTGTCCACCCTGAATGCATAAGCGTGGGCTGCGACGTTGGAGGCCCTAACGCACATTATTATGTCGTCATTATGGACAGCTAGGAGATTGATGCGGCCCAGAGCTCGTTCCAAGTAAGGCATGTCTGCAGCCTCGGTTCTTTGAGGCCCGTGTCTCCCGCTGAGCCAATGCTCCCCTATGCCCGTCAATAGGGTGAAGTCATCCCCAGGGGAGATGTCACACCTTCCACTCGCCATCTCAACACACAAGTTGACAGACAGAGGAGTCTTTGTTCCAGTGAATGTAGCCTCTTGGTCTTCGTCCACGTTGGCCTCCCAGTCAAGAGTTTCGGGTTCGTGCCCCCCAAGAATGTAACCCCCCACCTGCGCTACGCAATCGTTCACGCCTCCCCTTCTCCTTATCAAAGTAGGCCAGTAGTTCAAAGCATCGCCCATCAGGTCGAGGGAACTTATTTGGTCCCCGAGCCCTCCCCCCCTCTTCCACTCCTCATACGCTCTCCGAAACATAATCGCCCTCTTTATATCATCCAGAGCGAGACCAGTACCACTGCCAGTGCTGAGGTTCCCGGTGTAGGGGTGGTGATACAGTGCAAGGCCAAGTCCTGTTGCCAACTCTGCTGTGTTGGGCCACGTCCCTACCCGCAGCGACGGACGTACGTCTGCCACCTCTCTAGAGGTAAAGTTGTTATCTAGGAACGTCACTGCATCATCATGGAAATAGGTCTGTGTACCGATATCTTCCATGTCGTCGTGACTTAGCGGTAGGTCTTGTGTCTGGTATCTCTCCGCTCTGTAACCGTCTGGTAACCAGTGCAGGTGAAGAGCGCCAGCTTCGTCCCGTCTAGCTTCGGTCTGGGGTAAGAACCGCATGGTGGCCCACGTCACCACCTCGTCGATATGGTCCCAGTCTATGTCTCTGTTCCCTAGTCTTCTCTCTAATAGAGGTGTAATCGTGTCCTTTAGGGGCGTGGGGCATGATAATAGAGAGTTGAGGGCCATGACAAGTCGCTCGCCTACCTCCTGGGTCATTAGTGGCTCCAGTTCCCGACCTCGCCCCATCTCGCCGGATGGTATCCTCGCTCCCAGGAAATCTATATTCGGCCTGTTATCGGTATGTACGAGTAGGAACTTACGTACGGGGTTGTTAATACTTACACAACACTCGTTCCTACGCATACCCACCAACCTGATGTCATCTGTGCCGTTAGGTCCCGTGATGGCGTATATCTCGTCCATCGCTACCAGGGGGTAGGGAGCTGCCATCACCAACTGCGCTGCCCACACTCTGCCGCTCGCCCCCCCCCGGCGAGGTGGTCCAGTACTATTAGGGCTACCGCAGGGCTGTCCAGGTCCCACACCCCGTCATCCGTCTCTACTGCGTTTATATTTTGGTGGAACACCTCATCCAGGTAGCGGGCCCCGCATATAAATACGAAACATCGTTCCGCTCATTCGGCGACGCTGTCTCTCGACCCAGTCTCGGAGGTGCTGCTTAATCCATCTGAGGTAGTCCCCCTTGTCTAAGTATTGTGCTTGCACTATTGGCCTAATAAGGTGCGGGACCTTCTCCAGGTCCCACAATTCCGTTGGGTTAGGTAGGGGGGTATGCCCTGCCCCTACTGTTGCTTCCGTTTTAGCGATTGTCTCCCACTCGGTGGTACTCTTCCCAGTTATATCCGCTTCCCTGATCCCCCACGTTATCGCCAGAAGTCTGTTAAATTGTTCCCGGTACGTCCCAGTAAATTCGACGTCTGCATCCTGTAGTCTCTCTTTCCACTTGCCCAACTTGGGACGTAGTGTGAGGGACGGTTTGCTTATCCTTGGCCGCACCCAGGGTTGATCCCTTCCATATAGGCCTGCTAACCTCGCCCCCATATGTCCCTCCTCTACCTCTAAGCCTGCCCCGCCGTACGTGGCGGGAGTCAACGCGAACGCCGATGCTATCCTCTTATCGATTCCCGATTGCTCTGCGTCCTCTAGGTACATATCCGCACATACTGAGGGATCGGCCCCCCTCTGTCTGGCCAGGGACCACAGGGCTAACCGTGAGTATAGCCGTTCGGCAGGGGCGATAGGCATAGGTATAATTGGGTTGCGGAATCGGAGCGACAACAAGGTCCGAGGCGTATACCCAGTTATTCCGCTGCGTTCATAACTTCGCCGGAGAAATTCTCCCCTGTCCCGTGATATGTAGGTTTTATGCGGATGGACTTTATACCCTAGGGTCTGGTACATTGCGACTAGTGACTCCACGGCTTGGACATGGGTGGTGGTAAATATCACGTCATCCCCTTGCATAGTACACCGTCCGACTGGCACGTGCACGCCGTAGTATTGGAGGCAATACTTTATCGCCACTCTAAAGCTCACTATATTTAGAATGGTGTCTAGAAGAGCTGTCCAGCGCCAGCCGGACGGGACGCCGTTCTCCCATCCGCGTCTATCGCCCTCCATCTCCACCTGGGGCCGGTATACGGTCAGGGTACCCCACATAGCCCCCCACACCTCTTTATACTCTGTTGGAGTTGTCGGATTATACACTATTTCGTCCTGTATTGCTAATAATACTCCTAATATGCTACTCTTTGATTGATTATTGTCGAAGGAGGACTGGTCAAGTGGTACTTTCAAGACACTTGAGTTCTTTATTTCCCCTAACCACGCCTTGTCTATGTTTTCATTTCCCACCACACCGGCGAATAGTGTACTTGTTGATGACCCCGTGAAGCCACTCTCCACCAATTCTGAGAGAAAGTCCATCTTCCGGTACAGGGCGTTTCCCCCCACCACCACTGGCCTTACCTTCCCCCCCTCCGATTTTTGCATCACTTTCATTATCTCCTGCCTAGGCTCCCGGAGCTCACGGACTAAGTCTGCGGTTGACTTTAGAGCAGCATCGACCCCCTTGTATCTGCGTGTACGCTTTAACTTTCCTTCAATCTCCAGTTCTGTAGCCTGGCCCGTCCCTGCCTTCCCCCGCATCCATACTCCTGCCTGTACCCATTCCTCTAATGTGGGTAGTGACGCTGGCCGGACCCACTCCTCCTGGATGTATTGTCTTGTCTCGAGTATTAAGTCTTCAATGTACTTGGCCTCGTCGATCCGCTCGCCGTTGTGTTTTGTACACGTAAGCCAGTCGTCAACGTCGTTGCGTAAGTCCTTCAATCTGCCAGGAGGTACATAGCCGAAGAAGGTTTCCCAATATGTTAGTAGGCGCCAACGCGGGTGACAGAAGCGCCCTCCTAGCTTCAACCATCCCGTCGTCTCCTTAAGTAGTTTTCGGACTTGGTGCGCACATAGAGTGGCGAAGTTGGTGGATAAATACTCATACTCAGCCGTAACTGCTCGCCCACCCCGGCCCGGATGCAGACGTGCTAGTACATGTAACCCGTCCTCCAACACGCCCGGCGGTAACTTGCACCCGTCACAGATTCCGTGATCTGCAGGCAGGCGATAGCGCCGCAACGTTTTGTTGAAGCTGTTCATCGGTGCGCCCCAGCCCTTCTCGGCACAGCAATACTCCATTCCCGCCACCAGAGCACGTTGCTTGTAACGAAGTAACGTGTGGGTCCACTCCCAATCTGGAATCATTTCCTCCCTTGTCACCAAGTCTACTGTGTGTCCACCCGTTCTACGTGGTCCACGTTCGTCATTGCTTTCTCGTCCGAACCCCCTGGCTTCGTGGTAGGTGGGCCCGGGGGGACGCCCACACCGCCTGGCTCCGTACCCGCAGCCCCCGCAGCGGGAGACGATGTGGGCGCCTCTTCCAAAAAAACCGACTTTTCCCCCTGGTTCTCCCTGCCCCCCCCTCTTTGTGTTTCGGCCTGGGAACAGTCCCATTTCCAGACTCCCGTAAAGGAGGCTATTTGCAGTGCCAGCTGAAGTTGTCTGGCGCACTGGCCCGTGCCAGGCTTTGCCCTGCAGCAGTTGCCCGCTAACCAAGTTGCCGACGAGTCCCTCCGAGAGGGTGACGCTGCGGTACTCGCCGGCAGCGAAGTCGCGCACAGTACACCGCAAGCCCCACCCGAAGGGAATCGCCTGGCCCCGCACGTCCCCCATTCTTCGAAAGGACCCCGCCCACCCCATTTCCAGCCCAACTAACGTCATAACAGCGGTGTCCACCCTGAATGCATAAGCGTGGGCTGCGACGTTGGAGGCCCTAACGCACATTATTATGTCGTCATTATGGACAGCTAGGAGATTGATGCGGCCCAGAGCTCGTTCCAAGTAAGGCATGTCTGCAGCCTCGGTTCTTTGAGGCCCGTGTCTCCCGCTGAGCCAATGCTCCCCTATGCCCGTCAATAGGGTGAAGTCATCCCCAGGGGAGATGTCACACCTTCCACTCGCCATCTCAACACACAAGTTGACAGACAGAGGAGTCTTTGTTCCAGTGAATGTAGCCTCTTGGTCTTCGTCCACGTTGGCCTCCCAGTCAAGAGTTTCGGGTTCGTGCCCCCCAAGAATGTAACCCCCCACCTGCGCTACGCAATCGTTCACGCCTCCCCTTCCCCTTATCAAAGTAGGCCAGTAGTTCAAAGCATCGCCCATCAGGTCGAGGGAACTTATTTGGTCCCCGAGCCCTCCCCCCCTCTTCCACTCCTCATACGCTCTCCGAAACATAATCGCCCTCTTTATATCATCCAGAGCGAGACCAGTACCACTGCCAGTGCTGAGGTTCCCGGTGTAGGGGTGGTGATACAGTGCAAGGCCAAGTCCTGTTGCCAACTCTGCTGTGTTGGGCCACGTCCCTACCCGCAGCGACGGACGTACGTCTGCCACCTCTCTAGAGGTAAAGTTGTTATCTAGGAACGTCACTGCATCATCATGGAAATAGGTCTGTGTACCGCAGGGGCGTGCACAAAGATTTTATTGGGGGTATGCATAAATATACCTACTATCCAAATCTCTGTGCTTATATATGGTAAAACTTAAAAAACGTAACTTAGACGTAGTTTCAATTTAACATAGTCGCGTACTTTTTCGCATGTCAACATTGAATTGATGTTTGTGCGTGGCTACAATGAACATCTAAGTATGTGATTGATAAGAACAAGTCAAATAAATGATATACGTGGGGCATTAGGTATTTTTTATTTACCCAAATGAATACAATGAAATCATCATCATCATCAGAATCATCTCAGGGTTAATACCAGTCGCATCCAAAGCTTTGGAATCTGGGGTCCGCTTTTCCAGTCTAATTGCTGATTTTGGCGAAATTTCGACAATTTCCGTGAAGCGACTGCCGTCTGACCTCCACAACGCGAAGGCAATATCGAAGCATTGAAGTTAGACCAATTGTTGGACTTTTGTGGGCTCCAACAACCCGTAACGACTGCCACTAGATGTTCGCATGGCAACCGAAACCAACGGCTTAACGTGCTTTCCGAAATACGACCAGACCAGTGCAAATATTCATATTCATGCATACAAATACTTACACTGCGCGAGGATCGAACCCGCGCCTCCTTACGCAGCGGCCGCGTTCGCTACCGCTACGCCATATAGGCTGTCAAAATACAATGAAATGGTATTACTAACTCAACTGTAAATAAGTAATAATTTATTTCTCAAAAAACTAAAAAAAAATATTTCACTATCTATAAATTAAATCAACGCGCCTATCTATTTTTAAATAACTCTGTAAAAATCAAATATATATAAGATCGTTTTGAAATCGCTAAAAGTTCTTTTAAAATGGACAGATAGACAAATCTATGAGTCTGCTTTGGCTTTTCATAAATATGCGTAATGCACTACTCATTGGAATCATAACTAATAAATTTTGCTAATTTGTAAACTTCAGGAAAATTATTACAACATAAAGTATAGTATTGAAATTCAAAAGCAAGTAGGTTGAAAAACTTAAGGTCTTTTAAGTTTTTATAACGTCGAACTGTCAAAGCCGTGTTTTAAAATAATATACCTATACGAGAAACAAAACAATTTATTTGTACACACTACACAACCTGCTAACCACATATAATTATCATAATACTTTTTATAAAGACAACCTTTCTTTTGTGTTAAACCAAAAACTCTAAAATAAATGAATATTCAATTCCGCTTAAAACAATCAATACATATTTAACCCAAAAACACCAATAATGAAACAACATAAGCTGCTAAAATAAAAAGGTATTTGAACGAACAACAATCATGCTATATTTCTGAACTTCTTAAATTCGTCGCATTATTAGAAGCTGTGCTTATCATGGGCTTTAAACCCAAAGAAATTTCACGCACACGTACACAACAGTTTAGGCACACAAGCAAATAATTTTATACACAGACAGATACGGAGGAGGCACATTTTGTTTATGCTTACGCCGTAAGAGGCGCGGGTGTCGCGCCTAAGGCAACTAATGTGTCTCGTTAGCACTAGGCCCAATAGATGGCAGTGTTATCAATAACTGATTAACAAAGTCTTTTAGTTTTAACTTTGTAGTATATAAATTATTTTACAGTATATTATAATTTTAGAAGACTATTAGGGTATGCAGAGCTTTTCTGCTTGTAAGGAGCGCACGCGCCTGGTGTACCGATATCTTCCATGTCGTCGTGACTTAGCGGTAGGTCTTGTGTCTGGTATCTCTCCGCTCTGTAACCGTCTGGTAACCAGTGCAGGTGAAGAGCGCCAGCTTCGTCCCGTCTAGCTTCGGTCTGGGGTAAGAACCGCATGGTGGCCCACGTCACCACCTCGTCGATATGGTCCCAGTCTATGTCTCTGTTCCCTAGTCTTCTCTCTAATAGAGGTGTAATCGTGTCCTTTAGGGGCGTGGGGCATGATAATAGAGAGTTGAGGGCCATGACAAGTCGCTCGCCTACCTCCTGGGTCATTAGTGGCTCCAGTTCCCGACCTCGCCCCATCTCGCCGGATGGTATCCTCGCTCCCAGGAAATCTATATTCGGCCTGTTATCGGTATGTACGAGTAGGAACTTACGTACGGGGTTGTTAATACTTACACAACACTCGTTCCTACGCATACCCACCAACCTGATGTCATCTGTGCCGTTAGGTCCCGTGATGGCGTATATCTCGTCCATCGCTACCAGGGGGTAGGGAGCTGCCATCACCAACTGCGCTGCCCACACTCTGCCGCTCGCCCCCCCCGGCGAGGTGGTCCAGTACTATTACGGCTACCGCAGGGCTGTCCAGGTCCCACACCCCGTCATCCGTCTCTACTGCGTTTATATTTTGGTGGAACACCTCATCCAGGTAGCGGGCCCCGCATATAAATACGAAACATCGTTCCGCTCATTCGGCGACGCTGTCTCTCGACCCAGTCTCGGAGGTGCGGCTTAATCCATCTGAGGTAGTCCCCCTTGTCTAAGTATTGTGCTTGCACTATTGGCCTAATAAGGTGCGGGACCTTCTCCAGGTCCCACAATTCCGTTGGGTTAGGTAGGGGGGTATGCCCTGCCCCTACTGTTGCTTCCGTTTTAGCGATTGTCTCCCACTCGGTGGTACTCTTCCCAGTTATATCCGCTTCCCTGATCCCCCACGTTATCGCCAGAAGTCTGTTAAATTGTTCCCGGTACGTCCCAGTAAATTCGACGTCTGCATCCTGTAGTCTCTCTTTCCACTTGCCCAACTTGGGACGTAGTGTGAGGGACGGTTTGCTTATCCTTGGCCGCACCCAGGGTTGATCCCTTCCATATAGGCCTGCTAACCTCGCCCCCATATGTCCCTCCTCTACCTCTAAGCCTGCCCCGCCGTACGTGGCGGGAGTCAACGCGAACGCCGATGCTATCCTCTTATCGATTCCCGATTGCTCTGCGTCCTCTAGGTACATATCCGCACATACTGAGGGATCGGCCCCCCTCTGTCTGGCCAGGGACCACAGGGCTAACCGTGAGTATAGCCGTTCGGCAGGGGCGATAGGCATAGGTATAATTGGTTTGCGGAATCGGAGCGACAACAAGGTCCGAGGCGTATACCCAGTTATTCCGCTGCGTTCATAACTTCGCCGGAGAAATTCTCCCCTGTCCCGTGATATGTAGGTTTTATGCGGATGGACTTTATACCCTAGGGTCTGGTACATTGCGACTAGTGACTCCACGGCTTGGACATGGGTGGTGGTAAATATCACGTCATCCCCTTGCATAGTACACCGTCCGACTGGCACGTGCACGCCGTAGTATTGGAGGCAATACTTTATCGCCACTCTAAAGCTCACTATATTTAGAATGGTGTCTAGAAGAGCTGTCCAGCGCCAGCCGGACGGGACGCCGTTCTCCCATCCGCGTCTATCGCCCTCCATCTCCACCTGGGGCCGGTATACGGTCAGGGTACCCCACATAGCCCCCCACACCTCTTTATACTCTGTTGGAGTTGTCGGATTATACACTATTTCGTCCTGTATTGCTAATAATACTCCTAATATGCTACTCTTTGATTGATTATTGTCGAAGGAGGACTGGTCAAGTGGTACTTTCAAGACACTTGAGTTCTTTATTTCCCCTAACCACGCCTTGTCTATGTTTTCATTTCCCACCACACCGGCGAATAGTGTACTTGTTGATGACCCCGTGAAGCCACTCTCCACCAATTCTGAGAGAAAGTCCATCTTCCGGTACAGGGCGTTTCCCCCCACCACCACTGGCCTTACCTTCCCACCCTCCGATTTTTGCATCACTTTCATTATCTCCTGCCTAGGCTCCCGGAGCTCACGGAATAAGTCTGCGGTTGACTTTAGAGCAGCATCGACCCCCTTGTATCTGCGTGTACGCTTTAACTTTCCTTCAATCTCCAGTTCTGTAGCCTGGCCCGTCCCTGCCTTCCCCCGCATCCATACTCCTGCCTGTACCCATTCCTCTAATGTGGGTAGTGACGCTGGCCGGACCCACTCCTCCTGGATGTATTGTCTTGTCTCGAGTATTAAGTCTTCAATGTACTTGGCCTCGTCGATCCGCTCGCCGTTGTGTTTTGTACACGTAAGCCAGTCGTCAACGTCGTTGCGTAAGTCCTTCAATCTGCCAGGAGGTACATAGCCGAAGAAGGTTTCCCAATATGTTAGTAGGCGCCAACGCGGGTGACAGAAGCGCCCTCCTAGCTTCAACCATCCCGTCGTCTCCTTAAGTAGTTTTCGGACTTGGTGCGCACATAGAGTGGCGAAGTTGGTGGATAAATACTCATACTCAGCCGTAACTGTTCGCCCACCCCGGCCCGGATGCAGACGTGCTAGTACATGTAACCCGTCCTCCAACACGCCCGGCGGTAACTTGCACCCGTCACAGATTCCGTGATCTGCAGGCAGGCGATAGCGCCGCAACGTTTTGTTGAAGCTGTTCATCGGTGCGCCCCAGCCCTTCTCGGCACAGCAATACTCCATTCCCGCCACCAGAGCACGTTGCTTGTAACGAAGTAACGTGTGGGTCCACTCCCAATCTGGAATCATTTCCTCCCTTGTCACCAAGTCTACTGTGTGTCCACCCGTTCTACGTGGTCCACGTTCGTCATTGCTTTCTCGTCCGAACCCCCTGGCTTCGTGGTAGGTGGGCCCGGGGGGACGCCCACACCGCCTGGCTCCGTACCCGCAGCCCCCGCAGCGGGAGACGATGTGGGCGCCTCTTCCAAAAAAACCGACTTTTCCCCCTGGTTCTCCCTGCCCCCCCTCTTTGTGTTTCGGCCTGGGAACAGTCCCATTTCCAGACTCCCGTAAAGGAGGCTATTTGCAGTGCCAGCTGAAGTTGTCTGGCGCACTGGCCCGTGCCAGGCTTTGCCCTGCAGCAGTTGCCCGCTAACCAAGTTGCCGACGAGTCCCTCCGAGAGGGTGACGCTGCGGTACTCGCCGGCAGCGAAGTCGCGCACAGTACACCGCAAGCCCCACCCGAAGGGAATCGCCTGGCCCCGCACGTCCCCCATTCTTCGAAAGGACCCCGCCCACCCCATTTCCAGCCCAACTAACGTCATAACAGCGGTGTCCACCCTGAATGCATAAGCGTGGGCTGCGACGTTGGAGGCCCTAACGCACATTATTATGTCGTCATTATGGACAGCTAGGAGATTGATGCGGCCCAGAGCTCGTTCCAAGTAAGGCATGTCTGCAGCCTCGGTTCTTTGAGGCCCGTGTCTCCCGCTGAGCCAATGCTCCCCTATGCCCGTCAATAGGGTGAAGTCATCCCCAGGGGAGATGTCACACCTTCCACTCGCCATCTCAACACACAAGTTGACAGACAGAGGAGTCTTTGTTCCAGTGAATGTAGCCTCTTGGTCTTCGTCCACGTTGGCCTCCCAGTCAAGAGTTTCGGGTTCGTACCCCCCAAGAATGTAACCCCCCACCTGCGCTACGCAATCGTTCACGCCTCCCCTTCCCCTTATCAAAGTAGGCCAGTAGTTCAAAGCATCGCCCATCAGGTCGAGGGAACTTATTTGGTCCCCGAGCCCTCCCCCCCTCTTCCACTCCTCATACGCTCTCCGAAACATAATCGCCCTCTTTATATCATCCAGAGCGAGACCAGTACCACTGCCAGTGCTGAGGTTCCCGGTGTAGGGGTGGTGATACAGTGCAAGGCCAAGTCCTGTTGCCAACTCTGCTGTGTTGGGCCACGTCCCTACCCGCAGCGACGGACGTTCGTCTGCCACCTCTCTAGAGGTAAAGTTGTTATCTAGGAACGTCACTGCATCATCATGGAAATAGGTCTGTGTACCGATATCTTCCATGTCGTCGTGACTTAGCGGTAGGTCTTGTGTCTGGTATCTCTCCGCTCTGTAACCGTCTGGTAACCAGTGCAGGTGAAGAGCGCCAGCTTCGTCCCGTCTAGCTTCGGTCTGGGGTAAGAACCGCATGGTGGCCCACGTCACCACCTCGTCGATATGGTCCCAGTCTATGTCTCTGTTCCCTAGTCTTCTCTCTAATAGAGGTGTAATCGTGTCCTTTAGGGGCGTGGGGCATGATAATAGAGAGTTGAGGGCCATGACAAGTCGCTCGCCTACCTCCTGGGTCATTAGTGACTCCAGTTCCCGACCTCGCCCCATCTCGCCGGATGGTATCCTCGCTCCCAGGAAATCTATATTCGGCCTGTTATCGGTATGTACGAGTAGGAACTTACGTACGGGGTTGTTAATACTTACACAACACTCGTTCCTACGCATACCCACCAACCTGATGTCATCTGTGCCGTTAGGTCCCGTGATGGCGTATATCTCGTCCATCGCTACCAGGGGGTAGGGAGCTGCCATCACCAACTGCGCTGCCCACACTCTGCCGCTCGCCCCCCCCGGCGAGGTGGTCCAGTACTATTACGGCTACCGCAGGGCTGTCCAGGTCCCACACCCCGTCATCCGTCTCTACTGCGTTTATATTTTGGTGGAACACCTCATCCAGGTAGCGGGCCCCGCATATAAATACGAAACATCGTTCCGCTCATTCGGCGACGCTGTCTCTCGACCCAGTCTCGGAGGTGCGGCTTAATCCATCTGAGGTAGTCCCCCTTGTCTAAGTATTGTGCTTGCACTATTGGCCTAATAAGGTGCGGGACCTTCTCCAGGTCCCACAATTCCGTTGGGTTAGGTAGGGGGGTATGCCCTGCCCCTACTGTTGCTTCCGTTTTAGCGATTGTCTCCCACTCGGTGGTACTCTTCCCAGTTATATCCGCTTCCCTGATCCCCCACGTTATCGCCAGAAGTCTGTTAAATTGTTCCCGGTACGTCCCAGTAAATTCGACGTCTGCATCCTGTAGTCTCTCTTTCCACTTGCCC
This sequence comes from Sesamia inferens, assembly GCA_037179545.1. Classification (NCBI taxonomy): domain Eukaryota; kingdom Metazoa; phylum Arthropoda; class Insecta; order Lepidoptera; family Noctuidae; genus Sesamia; species Sesamia inferens. Next base: position 2,992,882 of record CM073935.1, on the reverse strand, counting down.
AACTTGGGACGTAGTGTGAGGGACGGTTTGCTTATCCTTGGCCGCACCCAGGGTTGATCCCTTCCATATAGGCCTGCTAACCTCGCCCCCATATGTCCCTCCTCTACCTCTAAGCCTGCCCCGCCGTACGTGGCGGGAGTCAACGCGAACGCCGATGCTATCCTCTTATCGATTCCCGATTGCTCTGCGTCCTCTAGGTACATATCCGCACATACTGAGGGATCGGCCCCCCTCTGTCTGGCCAGGGACCACAGGGCTAACCGTGAGTATAGCCGTTCGGCAGGGGCGATAGGCATAGGTATAATTGGTTTGCGGAATCGGAGCGACAACAAGGTCCGAGGCGTATACCCAGTTATTCCGCTGCGTTCATAACTTCGCCGGAGAAATTCTCCCCTGTCCCGTGATATGTAGGTTTTATGCGGATGGACTTTATACCCTAGGGTCTGGTACATTGCGACTAGTGACTCCACGGCTTGGACATGGGTGGTGGTAAATATCACGTCATCCCCTTGCATAGTACACCGTCCGACTGGCACGTGCACGCCGTAGTATTGGAGGCAATACTTTATCGCCACTCTAAAGCTCACTATATTTAGAATGGTGTCTAGAAGAGCTGTCCAGCGCCAGCCGGACGGGACGCCGTTCTCCCATCCGCGTCTATCGCCCTCCATCTCCACCTGGGGCCGGTATACGGTCAGGGTACCCCACATAGCCCCCCACACCTCTTTATACTCTGTTGGAGTTGTCGGATTATACACTATTTCGTCCTGTATTGCTAATAATACTCCTAATATGCTACTCTTTGATTGATTATTGTCGAAGGAGGACTGGTCAAGTGGTACTTTCAAGACACTTGAGTTCTTTATTTCCCCTAACCACGCCTTGTCTATGTTTTCATTTCCCACCACACCGGCGAATAGTGTACTTGTTGATGACCCCGTGAAGCCACTCTCCACCAATTCTGAGAGAAAGTCCATCTTCCGGTACAGGGCGTTTCCCCCCACCACCACTGGCCTTACCTTCCCACCCTCCGATTTTTGCATCACTTTCATTATCTCCTGCCTAGGCTCCCGGAGCTCACGGACTAAGTCTGCGGTTGACTTTAGAGCAGCATCGACCCCCTTGTATCTGCGTGTACGCTTTAACTTTCCTTCAATCTCCAGTTCTGTAGCCTGGCCCGTCCCTGCCTTCCCCCGCATCCATACTCCTGCCTGTACCCATTCCTCTAATGTGGGTAGTGACGCTGGCCGGACCCACTCCTCCTGGATGTATTGTCTTGTCTCGAGTATTAAGTCTTCAATGTACTTGGCCTCGTCGATCCGCTCGCCGTTGTGTTTTGTACACGTAAGCCAGTCGTCAACGTCGTTGCGTAAGTCCTTCAATCTGCCAGGAGGTACATAGCCGAAGAAGGTTTCCCAATATGTTAGTAGGCGCCAACGCGGGTGACAGAAGCGCCCTCCTAGCTTCAACCATCCCGTCGTCTCCTTAAGTAGTTTTCGGACTTGGTGCGCACATAGAGTGGCGAAGTTGGTGGATAAATACTCATACTCAGCCGTAACTGTTCGCCCACCCCGGCCCGGATGCAGACGTGCTAGTACATGTAACCCGTCCTCCAACACGCCCGGCGGTAACTTGCACCCGTCACAGATTCCGTGATCTGCAGGCAGGCGATAGCGCCGCAACGTTTTGTTGAAGCTGTTCATCGGTGCGCCCCAGCCCTTCTCGGCACAGCAATACTCCATTCCCGCCACCAGAGCACGTTGCTTGTAACGAAGTAACGTGTGGGTCCACTCGCAATCTGGAATCATTTCCTCCCTTGTCACCAAGTCTACTGTGTGTCCACCCGTTCTACGTGGTCCACGTTCGTCATTGCTTTCTCGTCCGAACCCCCTGGCTTCGTGGTAGGTGGGCCCGGGGGGACGCCCACACCGCCTGGCTCCGTACCCGCAGCCCCCGCAGCGGGAGACGATGTGGGCGCCTCTTCCAAAAAAACCGACTTTTCCCCCTGGTTCTCCCTGCCCCCCCTCTTTGTGTTTCGGCCTGGGAACAGTCCCATTTCCAGACTCCCGTAAAGGAGGCTATTTGCAGTGCCAGCTGAAGTTGTCTGGCGCACTGGCCCGTGCCAGGCTTTGCCCTGCAGCAGTTGCCCGCTAACCAAGTTGCCGACGAGTCCCTCCGAGAGGGTGACGCTGCGGTACTCGCCGGCAGCGAAGTCGCGCACAGTACACCGCAAGCCCCACCCGAAGGGAATCGCCTGGCCCCGCACGTCCCCCATTCTTCGAAAGGACCCCGCCCACCCCATTTCCAGCCCAACTAACGTCATAACAGCGGTGTCCACCCTGAATGCATAAGCGTGGGCTGCGACGTTGGAGGCCCTAACGCACATTATTATGTCGTCATTATGGACAGCTAGGAGATTGATGCGGCCCAGAGCTCGTTCCAAGTAAGGCATGTCTGCAGCCTCGGTTCTTTGAGGCCCGTGTCTCCCGCTGAGCCAATGCTCCCCTATGCCCGTCAATAGGGTGAAGTCATCCCCAGGGGAGATGTCACACCTTCCACTCGCCATCTCAACACACAAGTTGACAGACAGAGGAGTCTTTGTTCCAGTGAATGTAGCCTCTTGGTCTTCGTCCACGTTGGCCTCCCAGTCAAGAGTTTCGGGTTCGTGCCCCCCAAGAATGTAACCCCCCACCTGCGCTACGCAATCGTTCACGCCTCCCCTTCCCCTTATCAAAGTAGGCCAGTAGTTCAAAGCATCGCCCATCAGGTCGAGGGAACTTATTTGGTCCCCGAGCCCTCCCCCCCTCTTCCACTCCTCATACGCTCTCCGAAACATAATCGCCCTCTTTATATCATCCAGAGCGAGACCAGTACCACTGCCAGTGCTGAGGTTCCCGGTGTAGGGGTGGTGATACAGTGCAAGGCCAAGTCCTGTTGCCAACTCTGCTGTGTTGGGCCACGTCCCTACCCGCAGCGACGGACGTTCGTCTGCCACCTCTCTAGAGGTAAAGTTGTTATCTAGGAACGTCACTGCATCATCATGGAAATAGGTCTGTGTACCGATATCTTCCATGTCGTCGTGACTTAGCGGTAGGTCTTGTGTCTGGTATCTCTCCGCTCTGTAACCGTCTGGTAACCAGTGCAGGTGAAGAGCGCCAGCTTCGTCCCGTCTAGCTTCGGTCTGGGGTAAGAACCGCATGGTGGCCCACGTCACCACCTCGTCGATATGGTCCCAGTCTATGTCTCTGTTCCCTAGTCTTCTCTCTAATAGAGGTGTAATCGTGTCCTTTAGGGGCGTGGGGCATGATAATAGAGAGTTGAGGGCCATGACAAGTCGCTCGCCTACCTCCTGGGTCATTAGTGACTCCAGTTCCCGACCTCGCCCCATCTCGCCGGATGGTATCCTCGCTCCCAGGAAATCTATATTCGGCCTGTTATCGGTATGTACGAGTAGGAACTTACGTACGGGGTTGTTAATACTTACACAACACTCGTTCCTACGCATACCCACCAACCTGATGTCATCTGTGCCGTTAGGTCCCGTGATGGCGTATATCTCGTCCATCGCTACCAGGGGGTAGGGAGCTGCCATCACCAACTGCGCTGCCCACACTCTGCCGCTCGCCCCCCCCGGCGAGGTGGTCCAGTACTATTACGGCTACCGCAGGGCTGTCCAGGTCCCACACCCCGTCATCCGTCTCTACTGCGTTTATATTTTGGTGGAACACCTCATCCAGGTAGCGGGCCCCGCATATAAATACGAAACATCGTTCCGCTCATTCGGCGACGCTGTCTCTCGACCCAGTCTCGGAGGTGCGGCTTAATCCATCTGAGGTAGTCCCCCTTGTCTAAGTATTGTGCTTGCACTATTGGCCTAATAAGGTGCGGGACCTTCTCCAGGTCCCACAATTCCGTTGGGTTAGGTAGGGGGGTATGCCCTGCCCCTACTGTTGCTTCCGTTTTAGCGATTGTCTCCCACTCGGTGGTACTCTTCCCAGTTATATCCGCTTCCCTGATCCCCCACGTTATCGCCAGAAGTCTGTTAAATTGTTCCCGGTACGTCCCAGTAAATTCGACGTCTGCATCCTGTAGTCTCTCTTTCCACTTGCCCAACTTGGGACGTAGTGTGAGGGACGGTTTGCTTATCCTTGGCCGCACCCAGGGTTGATCCCTTCCATATAGGCCTGCTAACCTCGCCCCCATATGTCCCTCCTCTACCTCTAAGCCTGCCCCGCCGTACGTGGCGGGAGTCAACGCGAACGCCGATGCTATCCTCTTATCGATTCCCGATTGCTCTGCGTCCTCTAGGTACATATCCGCACATACTGAGGGATCGGCCCCCCTCTGTCTGGCCAGGGACCACAGGGCTAACCGTGAGTATAGCCGTTCGGCAGGGGCGATAGGCATAGGTATAATTGGTTTGCGGAATCGGAGCGACAACAAGGTCCGAGGCGTATACCCAGTTATTCCGCTGCGTTCATAACTTCGCCGGAGAAATTCTCCCCTGTCCCGTGATATGTAGGTTTTATGCGGATGGACTTTATACCCTAGGGTCTGGTACATTGCGACTAGTGACTCCACGGCTTGGACATGGGTGGTGGTAAATATCACGTCATCCCCTTGCATAGTACACCGTCCGACTGGCACGTGCACGCCGTAGTATTGGAGGCAATACTTTATCGCCACTCTAAAGCTCACTATATTTAGAATGGTGTCTAGAAGAGCTGTCCAGCGCCAGCCGGACGGGACGCCGTTCTCCCATCCGCGTCTATCGCCCTCCATCTCCACCTGGGGCCGGTATACGGTCAGGGTACCCCACATAGCCCCCCACACCTCTTTATACTCTGTTGGAGTTGTCGGATTATACACTATTTCGTCCTGTATTGCTAATAATACTCCTAATATGCTACTCTTTGATTGATTATTGTCGAAGGAGGACTGGTCAAGTGGTACTTTCAAGACACTTGAGTTCTTTATTTCCCCTAACCACGCCTTGTCTATGTTTTCATTTCCCACCACACCGGCGAATAGTGTACTTGTTGATGACCCCGTGAAGCCACTCTCCACCAATTCTGAGAGAAAGTCCATCTTCCGGTACAGGGCGTTTCCCCCCACCACCACTGGCCTTACCTTCCCACCCTCCGATTTTTGCATCACTTTCATTATCTCCTGCCTAGGCTCCCGGAGCTCACGGAATAAGTCTGCGGTTGACTTTAGAGCAGCATCGACCCCCTTGTATCTGCGTGTACGCTTTAACTTTCCTTCAATCTCCAGTTCTGTAGCCTGGCCCGTCCCTGCCTTCCCCCGCATCCATACTCCTGCCTGTACCCATTCCTCTAATGTGGGTAGTGACGCTGGCCGGACCCACTCCTCCTGGATGTATTGTCTTGTCTCGAGTATTAAGTCTTCAATGTACTTGGCCTCGTCGATCCGCTCGCCGTTGTGTTTTGTACACGTAAGCCAGTCGTCAACGTCGTTGCGTAAGTCCTTCAATCTGCCAGGAGGTACATAGCCGAAGAAGGTTTCCCAATATGTTAGTAGGCGCCAACGCGGGTGACAGAAGCGCCCTCCTAGCTTCAACCATCCCGTCGTCTCCTTAAGTAGTTTTCGGACTTGGTGCGCACATAGAGTGGCGAAGTTGGTGGATAAATACTCATACTCAGCCGTAACTGTTCGCCCACCCCGGCCCGGATGCAGACGTGCTAGTACATGTAACCCGTCCTCCAACACGCCCGGCGGTAACTTGCACCCGTCACAGATTCCGTGATCTGCAGGCAGGCGATAGCGCCGCAACGTTTTGTTGAAGCTGTTCATCGGTGCGCCCCAGCCCTTCTCGGCACAGCAATACTCCATTCCCGCCACCAGAGCACGTTGCTTGTAACGAAGTAACGTGTGGGTCCACTCCCAATCTGGAATCATTTCCTCCCTTGTCACCAAGTCTACTGTGTGTCCACCCGTTCTACGTGGTCCACGTTCGTCATTGCTTTCTCGTCCGAACCCCCTGGCTTCGTGGTAGGTGGGCCCGGGGGGACGCCCACACCGCCTGGCTCCGTACCCGCAGCCCCCGCAGCGGGAGACGATGTGGGCGCCTCTTCCAAAAAAAACGACTTTTCCCCCTGGTTCTCCCTGCCCCCCCCTCTTTGTGTTTCGGCCTGGGAACAGTCCCATTTCCAGACTCCCGTAAAGGAGGCTATTTGCAGTGCCAGCTGAAGTTGTCTGGCGCACTGGCCCGTGCCAGGCTTTGCCCTGCAGCAGTTGCCCGCTAACCAAGTTGCCGACGAGTCCTTCCGAGAGGGTGACGCTGCGGTACTCGCCGGCAGCGAAGTCGCGCACAGTACACCGCAAGCCCCACCCGAAGGGAATCGCCTGGCCCCGCACGTCCCCCATTCTTCGAAAGGACCCCGCCCACCCCATTTCCAGCCCAACTAACGTCATAACAGCGGTGTCCACCCTGAATGCATAAGCGTGGGCTGCGACGTTGGAGGCCCTAACGCACATTATTATGTCGTCATTATGGACAGCTAGGAGATTGATGCGGCCCAGAGCTCGTTCCAAGTAAGGCATGTCTGCAGCCTCGGTTCTTTGAGGCCCGTGTCTCCCGCTGAGCCAATGCTCCCCTATGCCCGTCAATAGGGTGAAGTCATCCCCAGGGGAGATGTCACACCTTCCACTCGCCATCTCAACACACAAGTTGACAGACAGAGGAGTCTTTGTTCCAGTGAATGTAGCCTCTTGGTCTTCGTCCACGTTGGCCTCCCAGTCAAGAGTTTCGGGTTCGTGCCCCCCAAGAATGTAACCCCCCACCTGCGCTACGCAATCGTTCACGCCTCCCCTTCCCCTTATCAAAGTAGGCCAGTAGTTCAAAGCATCGCCCATCAGGTCGAGGGAACTTATTTGGTCCCCGAGCCCTCCCCCCCTCTTCCACTCCTCATACGCTCTCCGAAACATAATCGCCCTCTTTATATCATCCAGAGCGAGACCAGTACCACTGCCAGTGCTGAGGTTCCCGGTGTAGGGGTGGTGATACAGTGCAAGGCCAAGTCCTGTTGCCAACTCTGCTGTGTTGGGCCACGTCCCTACCCGCAGCGACGGACGTACGTCTGCCACCTCTCTAGAGGTAAAGTTGTTATCTAGGAACGTCACTGCATCATCATGGAAATAGGTCTGTGTACCGATATCTTCCATGTCGTCGTGACTTAGCGGTAGGTCTTGTGTCTGGTATCTCTCCGCTCTGTAACCGTCTGGTAACCAGTGCAGGTGAAGAGCGCCAGCTTCGTCCCGTCTAGCTTCGGTCTGGGGTAAGAACCGCATGGTGGCCCACGTCACCACCTCGTCGATATGGTCCCAGTCTATGTCTCTGTTCCCTAGTCTTCTCTCTAATAGAGGTGTAATCGTGTCCTTTAGGGGCGTGGGGCATGATAATAGAGAGTTGAGGGCCATGACAAGTCGCTCGCCTACCTCCTGGGTCATTAGTGGCTCCAGTTCCCGACCTCGCCCCATCTCGCCGGATGGTATCCTCGCTCCCAGGAAATCTATATTCGGCCTGTTATCGGTATGTACGAGTAGGAACTTACGTACGGGGTTGTTAATACTTACACAACACTCGTTCCTACGCATACCCACCAACCTGATGTCATCTGTGCCGTTAGGTTCCGTGATGGCGTATATCTCGTCCATCGCTACCAGGGGGTAGGGAGCTGCCATCACCAACTGCGCTGCCCACACTCTGCCGCTCGCCCCCCCCCGGCGAGGTGGTCCAGTACTATTACGGCTACCGCAGGGCTGTCCAGGTCCCACACCCCGTCATCCGTCTCTACTGCGTTTATATTTTGGTGGAACACCTCATCCAGGTAGCGGGCCCCGCATATAAATACGAAACATCGTTCCGCTCATTCGGCGACGCTGTCTCTCGACCCAGTCTCGGAGGTGCGGCTTAATCCATCTGAGGTAGTCCCCCTTGTCTAAGTATTGTGCTTGCACTATTGGCCTAATAAGGTGCGGGACCTTCTCCAGGTCCCACAATTCCGTTGGGTTAGGTAGGGGGGTATGCCCTGCCCCTACTGTTGCTTCCGTTTTAGCGATTGTCTCCCACTCGGTGGTACTCTTCCCAGTTATATCCGCTTCCCTGATCCCCCACGTTATCGCCAGAAGTCTGTTAAATTGTTCCCGGTACGTCCCAGTAAATTCGACGTCTGCATCCTGTAGTCTCTCTTTCCACTTGCCCAACTTGGGACGTAGTGTGAGGGACGGTTTGCTTATCCTTGGCCGCACCCAGGGTTGATCCCTTCCATATAGGCCTGCTAACCTCGCCCCCATATGTCCCTCCTCTACCTCTAAGCCTGCCCCGCCGTACGTGGCGGGAGTCAACGCGAACGCCGATGCTATCCTCTTATCGATTCCCGATTGCTCTGCGTCCTCTAGGTACATATCCGCACATACTGAGGGATCGGCCCCCCTCTGTCTGGCCAGGGACCACAGGGCTAACCGTGAGTATAGCCGTTCGGCAGGGGCGATAGGCATAGGTATAATTGGTTTGCGGAATCGGAGCGACAACAAGGTCCGAGGCGTATACCCAGTTATTCCGCTGCGTTCATAACTTCGCCGGAGAAATTCTCCCCTGTCCCGTGATATGTAGGTTTTATGCGGATGGACTTTATACCCTAGGGTCTGGTACATTGCGACTAGTGACTCCACGGCTTGGACATGGGTGGTGGTAAATATCACGTCATCCCCTTGCATAGTACACCGTCCGACTGGCACGTGCACGCCGTAGTATTGGAGGCAATACTTTATCGCCACTCTAAAGCTCACTATATTTAGAATGGTGTCTAGAAGAGCTGTCCAGCGCCAGCCGGACGGGACGCCGTTCTCCCATCCGCGTCTATCGCCCTCCATCTCCACCTGGGGCCGGTATACGGTCAGGGTACCCCACATAGCCCCCCACACCTCTTTATACTCTGTTGGAGTTGTCGGATTATACACTATTTCGTCCTGTATTGCTAATAATACTCCTAATATCTCTATATATCTATAGATGATATATATATCTCTTTGATTGATTATTGTCGAAGGAGGACTGGTCAAGTGGTACTTTCAAGACACTTGAGTTCTTTATTTCCCCTAACCACGCCTTGTCTATGTTTTCATTTCCCACCACACCGGCGAATAGTGTACTTGTTGATGACCCCGTGAAGCCACTCTCCACCAATTCTGAGAGAAAGTCCATCTTCCGGTACAGGGCGTTTCCCCCCACCACCACTGGCCTTACCTTCCCCCCCTCCGATTTTTGCATCACTTTCATTATCTCCTGCCTAGGCTCCCGGAGCTCACGGACTAAGTCTGCGGTTGACTTTAGAGCAGCATCGACCCCCTTGTATCTGCGTGTACGCTTTAACTTTCCTTCAATCTCCAGTTCTGTAGCCTGGCCCGTCCCTGCCTTCCCCCGCATCCATACTCCTGCCTGTACCTATTCCTCTAATGTGGGTAGTGACGCTGGCCGGACCCACTCCTCCTGGATGTATTGTCTTGTCTCGAGTATTAAGTCTTCAATGTACTTGGCCTCGTCGATCCGCTCGCCGTTGTGTTTTGTACACGTAAGCCAGTCGTCAACGTCGTTGCGTAAGTCCTTCAATCTGCCAGGAGGTACATAGCCGAAGAAGGTTTCCCAATATGTTAGTAGGCGCCAACGCGGGTGACAGAAGCGCCCTCCTAGCTTCAACCATCCCGTCGTCTCCTTAAGTAGTTTTCGGACTTGGTGCGCACATAGAGTGGCGAAGTTGGTGGATAAATACTCATACTCAGCCGTAACTGTTCGCCCACCCCGGCCCGGATGCAGACGTGCTAGTACATGTAACCCGTCCTCCAACACGCCCGGCGGTAACTTGCACCCGTCACAGATTCCGTGATCTGCAGGCAGGCGATAGCGCCGCAACGTTTTGTTGAAGCTGTTCATCGGTGCGCCCCAGCCCTTCTCGGCACAGCAATACTCCATTCCCGCCACCAGAGCACGTTGCTTGTAACGAAGTAACGTGTGGGTCCACTCCCAATCTGGAATCATTTCCTCCCTTGTCACCAAGTCTACTGTGTGTCCACCCGTTCTACGTGGTCCACGTTCGTCATTGCTTTCTCGTCCGAACCCCCTGGCTTCGTGGTAGGTGGGCCCGGGGGGACGCCCACACCGCCTGGCTCCGTACCCGCAGCCCCCGCAGCGGGAGACGATGTGGGCGCCTCTTCCAAAAAAACCGACTTTTCCCCCTGGTTCTCCCTGCCCCCCCTCTTTGTGTTTCGGCCTGGGAACAGTCCCATTTCCAGACTCCCGTAAAGGAGGCTATTTGCAGTGCCAGCTGAAGTTGTCTGGCGCACTGGCCCGTGCCAGGCTTTGCCCTGCAGCAGTTGCCCGCTAACCAAGTTGCCGACGAGTCCCTCCGAGAGGGTGACGCTGCGGTACTCGCCGGCAGCGAAGTCGCGCACAGTACACCGCAAGCCCCACCCGAAGGGAATCGCCTGGCCCCGCACGTCCCCCATTCTTCGAAAGGACCCCGCCCACCCCATTTCCAGCCCAACTAACGTCATAACAGCGGTGTCCACCCTGAATGCATAAGCGTGGGCTGCGACGTTGGAGGCCCTAACGCACATTATTATGTCGTCATTATGGACAGCTAGGAGATTGATGCGGCCCAGAGCTCGTTCCAAGTAAGGCATGTCTGCAGCCTCGGTTCTTTGAGGCCCGTGTCTCCCGCTGAGCCAATGCTCCCCTATGCCCGTCAATAGGGTGAAGTCATCCCCAGGGGAGATGTCACACCTTCCACTCGCCATCTCAACACACAAGTTGACAGACAGAGGAGTCTTTGTTCCAGTGAATGTAGCCTCTTGGTCTTCGTCCACGTTGGCCTCCCAGTCAAGAGTTTCGGGTTCGTGCCCCCCAAGAATGTAACCCCCCACCTGCGCTACGCAATCGTTCACGCCTCCCCTTCCCCTTATCAAAGTAGGCCAGTAGTTCAAAGCATCGCCCATCAGGTCGAGGGAACTTATTTGGTCCCCGAGCCCTCCCCCCCTCTTCCACTCCTCATACGCTCTCCGAAACATAATCGCCCTCTTTATATCATCCAGAGCGAGACCAGTACCACTGCCAGTGCTGAGGTTCCCGGTGTAGGGGTGGTGATACAGTGCAAGGCCAAGTCCTGTTGCCAACTCTGCTGTGTTGGGCCACGTCCCTACCCGCAGCGACGGACGTACGTCTGCCACCTCTCTAGAGGTAAAGTTGTTATCTAGGAACGTCACTGCATCATCATGGAAATAGGTCTGTGTACCGATATCTTCCATGTCGTCGTGACTTAGCGGTAGGTCTTGTGTCTGGTATCTCTCCGCTCTGTAACCGTCTGGTAACCAGTGCAGGTGAAGAGCGCCAGCTTCGTCCCGTCTAGCTTCGGTCTGGGGTAAGAACCGCATGGTGGCCCACGTCACCACCTCGTCGATATGGTCCCAGTCTATGTCTCTGTTCCCTAGTCTTCTCTCTAATAGAGGTGTAATCGTGTCCTTTAGGGGCGTGGGGCATGATAATAGAGAGTTGAGGGCCATGACAAGTCGCTCGCCTACCTCCTGGGTCATTAGTGACTCCAGTTCCCGACCTCGCCCCATCTCGCCGGATGGTATCCTCGCTCCCAGGAAATCTATATTCGGCCTGTTATCGGTATGTACGAGTAGGAACTTACGTACGGGGTTGTTAATACTTACACAACACTCGTTCCTACGCATACCCACCAACCTGATGTCATCTGTGCCGTTAGGTCCCGTGATGGCGTATATCTCGTCCATCGCTACCAGGGGGTAGGGAGCTGCCATCACCAACTGCGCTGCCCACACTCTGCCGCTCGCCCCCCCCGGCGAGGTGGTCCAGTACTATTACGGCTACCGCAGGGCTGTCCAGGTCCCACACCCCGTCATCCGTCTCTACTGCGTTTATATTTTGGTGGAACACCTCATCCAGGTAGCGGGCCCCGCATATAAATACGAAACATCGTTCCGCTCATTCGGCGACGCTGTCTCTCGACCCAGTCTCGGAGGTGCGGCTTAATCCATCTGAGGTAGTCCCCCTTGTCTAAGTAATTGTGCTTGCACTATTGGCCTAATAAGGTGCGGGACCTTCTCCAGGTCCCACAATTCCGTTGGGTTAGGTAGGGGGGTATGCCCTGCCCCTACTGTTGCTTCCGTTTTAGCGATTGTCTCCCACTCGGTGGTACTCTTCCCAGTTATATCCGCTTCCCTGATCCCCCACGTTATCGCCAGAAGTCTGTTAAATTGTTCCCGGTACGTCCCAGTAAATTCGACGTCTGCATCCTGTAGTCTCTCTTTCCACTTGCCCAACTTGGGACGTAGTGTGAGGGACGGTTTGCTTATCCTTGGCCGCACCCAGGGTTGATCCCTTCCATATAGGCCTGCTAACCTCGCCCCCATATGTCCCTCCTCTACCTCTAAGCCTGCCCCGCCGTACGTGGCGGGAGTCAACGCGAACGCCGATGCTATCCTCTTATCGATTCCCGATTGCTCTGCGTCCTCTAGGTACATATCCGCACATACTGAGGGATCGGCCCCCCTCTGTCTGGCCAGGGACCACAGGGCTAACCGTGAGTATAGCCGTTCGGCAGGGGCGATAGGCATAGGTATAATTGGGTTGCGGAATCGGAGCGACAACAAGGTCCGAGGCGTATACCCAGTTATTCCGCTGCGTTCATAACTTCGCCGGAGAAATTCTCCCCTGTCCCGTGATATGTAGGTTTTATGCGGATGGACTTTATACCCTAGGGTCTGGTACATTGCGACTAGTGACTCCACGGCTTGGACATGGGTGGTGGTAAATATCACGTCATCCCCTTGCATAGTACACCGTCCGACTGGCACGTGCACGCCGTAGTATTGGAGGCAATACTTTATCGCCACTCTAAAGCTCACTATATTTAGAATGGTGTCTAGAAGAGCTGTCCAGCGCCAGCCGGACGGGACGCCGTTCTCCCATCCGCGTCTATCGCCCTCCATCTCCACCTGGGGCCGGTATACGGTCAGGGTACCCCACATAGCCCCCCACACCTCTTTATACTCTGTTGGAGTTGTCGGATTATACACTATTTCGTCCTGTATTGCTAATAATACTCCTAATATGCTACTCTTTGATTGATTATTGTCGAAGGAGGACTGGTCAAGTGGTACTTTCAAGACACTTGAGTTCTTTATTTCCCCTAACCACGCCTTGTCTATGTTTTCATTTCCCACCACACCGGCGAATAGTGTACTTGTTGATGACCCCGTGAAGCCACTCTCCACCAATTCTGAGAGAAAGTCCATCTTCCGGTACAGGGCGTTTCCCCCCACCACCACTGGCCTTACCTTCCCCCCCTCCGATTTTTGCATCACTTTCATTATCTCCTGCCTAGGCTCCCGGAGCTCACGGACTAAGTCTGCGGTTGACTTTAGAGCAGCATCGACCCCCTTGTATCTGCGTGTACGCTTTAACTTTCCTTCAATCTCCAGTTCTGTAGCCTGGCCCGTCCCTGCCTTCCCCCGCATCCATACTCCTGCCTGTACCCATTCCTCTAATGTGGGTAGTGACGCTGGCCGGACCCACTCCTCCTGGATGTATTGTCTTGTCTCGAGTATTAAGTCTTCAATGTACTTGGCCTCGTCGATCCGCTCGCCGTTGTGTTTTGTACACGTAAGCCAGTCGTCAACGTCGTTGCGTAAGTCCTTCAATCTGCCAGGAGGTACATAGCCGAAGAAGGTTTCCCAATATGTTAGTAGGCGCCAACGCGGGTGACAGAAGCGCCCTCCTAGCTTCAACCATCCCGTCGTCTCCTTAAGTAGTTTTCGGACTTGGTGCGCACATAGAGTGGCGAAGTTGGTGGATAAATACTCATACTCAGCCGTAACTGTTCGCCCACCCCGGCCCGGATGCAGACGTGCTAGTACATGTAACCCGTCCTCCAACACGCCCGGCGGTAACTTGCACCCGTCACAGATTCCGTGATCTGCAGGCAGGCGATAGCGCCGCAACGTTTTGTTGAAGCTGTTCATCGGTGCGCCCCAGCCCTTCTCGGCACAGCAATACTCCATTCCCGCCACCAGAGCACGTTGCTTGTAACGAAGTAACGTGTGGGTCCACTCCCAATCTGGAATCATTTCCTCCCTTGTCACCAAGTCTACTGTGTGTCCACCCGTTCTACGTGGTCCACGTTCGTCATTGCTTTCTCGTCCGAACCCCCTGGCTTCGTGGTAGGTGGGCCCGGGGGGACGCCCACACCGCCTGGCTCCGTACCCGCAGCCCCCGCAGCGGGAGACGATGTGGGCGCCTCTTCCAAAAAAACCGACTTTTCCCCCTGGTTCTCCCTGCCCCCCCTCTTTGTGTTTCGGCCTGGGAACAGTCCCATTTCCAGACTCCCGTAAAGGAGGCTATTTGCAGTGCCAGCTGAAGTTGTCTGGCGCACTGGCCCGTGCCAGGCTTTGCCCTGCAGCAGTTGCCCGCTAACCAAGTTGCCGACGAGTCCCTCCGAGAGGGTGACGCTGCGGTACTCGCCGGCAGCGAAGTCGCGCACAGTACACCGCAAGCCCCACCCGAAGGGAATCGCCTGGCCCCGCACGTCCCCCATTCTTCGAAAGGACCCCGCCCACCCCATTTCCAGCCCAACTAACGTCATAACAGCGGTGTCCACCCTGAATGCATAAGCGTGGGCTGCGACGTTGGAGGCCCTAACGCACATTATTATGTCGTCATTATGGACAGCTAGGAGATTGATGCGGCCCAGAGCTCGTTCCAAGTAAGGCATGTCTGCAGCCTCGGTTCTTTGAGGCCCGTGTCTCCCGCTGAGCCAATGCTCCCCTATGCCCGTCAATAGGGTGAAGTCATCCCCAGGGGAGATGTCACACCTTCCACTCGCCATCTCAACACACAAGTTGACAGACAGAGGAGTCTTTGTTCCAGTGAATGTAGCCTCTTGGTCTTCGTCCACGTTGGCCTCCCAGTCAAGAGTTTCGGGTTCGTGCCCCCCTGGAATGTAACCCCCCACCTGCGCTACGCAATCGTTCACGCCTCCCCTTCCCCTTATCAAAGTAGGCCAGTAGTTCAAAGCATCGCCCATCAGGTCGAGGGAACTTATTTGGTCCCCGAGCCCTCCCCCCCTCTTCCACTCCTCATACGCTCTCCGAAACATAATCGCCCTCTTTATATCATCCAGAGCGAGACCAGTACCACTGCCAGTGCTGAGGTTCCCGGTGTAGGGGTGGTGATACAGTGCAAGGCCAAGTCCTGTTGCCAACTCTGCTGTGTTGGGCCACGTCCCTACCCGCAGCGACGGACGTACGTCTGCCACCTCTCTAGAGGTAAAGTTGTTATCTAGGAACGTCACTGCATCATCATGGAAATAGGTCTGTGTACCGATATCTTCCATGTCGTCGTGACTTAGCGGTAGGTCTTGTGTCTGGTATCTCTCCGCTCTGTAACCGTCTGGTAACCAGTGCAGGTGAAGAGCGCCAGCTTCGTCCCGTCTAGCTTCGGTCTGGGGTAAGAACCGCATGGTGGCCCACGTCACCACCTCGTCGATATGGTCCCAGTCTATGTCTCTGTTCCCTAGTCTTCTCTCTAATAGAGGTGTAATCGTGTCCTTTAGGGGCGTGGGGCATGATAATAGAGAGTTGAGGGCCATGACAAGTCGCTCGCCTACCTCCTGGGTCATTAGTGACTCCAGTTCCCGACCTCGCCCCATCTCGCCGGATGGTATCCTCGCTCCCAGGAAATCTATATTCGGCCTGTTATCGGTATGTACGAGTAGGAACTTACGTACGGGGTTGTTAATACTTACACAACACTCGTTCCTACGCATACCCACCAACCTGATGTCATCTGTGCCGTTAGGTCCCGTGATGGCGTATATCTCGTCCATCGCTACCAGGGGGTAGGGAGCTGCCATCACCAACTGCGCTGCCCACACTCTGCCGCTCGCCCCCCCCGGCGAGGTGGTCCAGTACTATTACGGCTACCGCAGGGCTGTCCAGGTCCCACACCCCGTCATCCGTCTCTACTGCGTTTATATTTTGGTGGAACACCTCATCCAGGTAGCGGGCCCCGCATATAAATACGAAACATCGTTCCGCTCA
The DNA here is from genome assembly GCA_037179545.1 of Sesamia inferens. Taxonomy (NCBI): domain Eukaryota; kingdom Metazoa; phylum Arthropoda; class Insecta; order Lepidoptera; family Noctuidae; genus Sesamia; species Sesamia inferens. The sequence continues at coordinate 2,976,742 of CM073935.1, read as the reverse complement.
TTCGGCGACGCTGTCTCTCGACCCAGTCTCGGAGGTGCGGCTTAATCCATCTGAGGTAGTCCCCCTTGTCTAAGTAATTGTGCTTGCACTATTGGCCTAATAAGGTGCGGGACCTTCTCCAGGTCCCACAATTCCGTTGGGTTAGGTAGGGGGGTATGCCCTGCCCCTACTGTTGCTTCCGTTTTAGCGATTGTCTCCCACTCGGTGGTACTCTTCCCAGTTATATCCGCTTCCCTGATCCCCCACGTTATCGCCAGAAGTCTGTTAAATTGTTCCCGGTACGTCCCAGTAAATTCGACGTCTGCATCCTGTAGTCTCTCTTTCCACTTGCCCAACTTGGGACGTAGTGTGAGGGACGGTTTGCTTATCCTTGGCCGCACCCAGGGTTGATCCCTTCCATATAGGCCTGCTAACCTCGCCCCCATATGTCCCTCCTCTACCTCTAAGCCTGCCCCGCCGTACGTGGCGGGAGTCAACGCGAACGCCGATGCTATCCTCTTATCGATTCCCGATTGCTCTGCGTCCTCTAGGTACATATCCGCACATACTGAGGGATCGGCCCCCCTCTGTCTGGCCAGGGACCACAGGGCTAACCGTGAGTATAGCCGTTCGGCAGGGGCGATAGGCATAGGTATAATTGGGTTGCGGAATCGGAGCGACAACAAGGTCCGAGGCGTATACCCAGTTATTCCGCTGCGTTCATAACTTCGCCGGAGAAATTCTCCCCTGTCCCGTGATATGTAGGTTTTATGCGGATGGACTTTATACCCTAGGGTCTGGTACATTGCGACTAGTGACTCCACGGCTTGGACATGGGTGGTGGTAAATATCACGTCATCCCCTTGCATAGTACACCGTCCGACTGGCACGTGCACGCCGTAGTATTGGAGGCAATACTTTATCGCCACTCTAAAGCTCACTATATTTAGAATGGTGTCTAGAAGAGCTGTCCAGCGCCAGCCGGACGGGACGCCGTTCTCCCATCCGCGTCTATCGCCCTCCATCTCCACCTGGGGCCGGTATACGGTCAGGGTACCCCACATAGCCCCCCACACCTCTTTATACTCTGTTGGAGTTGTCGGATTATACACTATTTCGTCCTGTATTGCTAATAATACTCCTAATATGCTACTCTTTGATTGATTATTGTCGAAGGAGGACTGGTCAAGTGGTACTTTCAAGACACTTGAGTTCTTTATTTCCCCTAACCACGCCTTGTCTATGTTTTCATTTCCCACCACACCGGCGAATAGTGTACTTGTTGATGACCCCGTGAAGCCACTCTCCACCAATTCTGAGAGAAAGTCCATCTTCCGGTACAGGGCGTTTCCCCCCACCACCACTGGCCTTACCTTCCCACCCTCCGATTTTTGCATCACTTTCATTATCTCCTGCCTAGGCTCCCGGAGCTCACGGACTAAGTCTGCGGTTGACTTTAGAGCAGCATCGACCCCCTTGTATCTGCGTGTACGCTTTAACTTTCCTTCAATCTCCAGTTCTGTAGCCTGGCCCGTCCCTGCCTTCCCCCGCATCCATACTCCTGCCTGTACCCATTCCTCTAATGTGGGTAGTGACGCTGGCCGGACCCACTCCTCCTGGATGTATTGTCTTGTCTCGAGTATTAAGTCTTCAATGTACTTGGCCTCGTCGATCCGCTCGCCGTTGTGTTTTGTACACGTAAGCCAGTCGTCAACGTCGTTGCGTAAGTCCTTCAATCTGCCAGGAGGTACATAGCCGAAGAAGGTTTCCCAATATGTTAGTAGGCGCCAACGCGGGTGACAGAAGCGCCCTCCTAGCTTCAACCATCCCGTCGTCTCCTTAAGTAGTTTTCGGACTTGGTGCGCACATAGAGTGGCGAAGTTGGTGGATAAATACTCATACTCAGCCGTAACTGTTCGCCCACCCCGGCCCGGATGCAGACGTGCTAGTACATGTAACCCGTCCTCCAACACGCCCGGCGGTAACTTGCACCCGTCACAGATTCCGTGATCTGCAGGCAGGCGATAGCGCCGCAACGTTTTGTTGAAGCTGTTCATCGGTGCGCCCCAGCCCTTCTCGGCACAGCAATACTCCATTCCCGCCACCAGAGCACGTTGCTTGTAACGAAGTAACGTGTGGGTCCACTCCCAATCTGGAATCATTTCCTCCCTTGTCACCAAGTCTACTGTGCGTCCACCCGTTCTACGTGGTCCACGTTCGTCATTGCTTTCTCGTCCGAACCCCCTGGCTTCGTGGTAGGTGGGCCCGGGGGGACGCCCACACCGCCTGGCTCCGTACCCGCAGCCCCCGCAGCGGGAGACGATGTGGGCGCCTCTTCCAAAAAAAACGACTTTTCCCCCTGGTTCTCCCTGCCCCCCCCCTCTTTGTGTTTCGGCCTGGGAACAGTCCCATTTCCAGACTCCCGTAAAGGAGGCTATTTGCAGTGCCAGCTGAAGTTGTCTGGCGCACTGGCCCGTGCCAGGCTTTGCCCTGCAGCAGTTGCCCGCTAACCAAGTTGCCGACGAGTCCCTCCGAGAGGGTGACGCTGCGGTACTCGCCGGCAGCGAAGTCGCGCACAGTACACCGCAAGCCCCACCCGAAGGGAATCGCCTGGCCCCGCACGTCCCCCATTCTTCGAAAGGACCCCGCCCACCCCATTTCCAGCCCAACTAACGTCATAACAGCGGTGTCCACCCTGAATGCATAAGCGTGGGCTGCGACGTTGGAGGCCCTAACGCACATTATTATGTCGTCATTATGGACAGCTAGGAGATTGATGCGGCCCAGAGCTCGTTCCAAGTAAGGCATGTCTGCAGCCTCGGTTCTTTGAGGCCCGTGTCTCCCGCTGAGCCAATGCTCCCCTATGCCCGTCAATAGGGTGAAGTCATCCCCAGGGGAGATGTCACACCTTCCACTCGCCATCTCAACACACAAGTTGACAGACAGAGGAGTCTTTGTTCCAGTGAATGTAGCCTCTTGGTCTTCGTCCACGTTGGCCTCCCAGTCAAGAGTTTCGGGTTCGTGCCCCCCAAGAATGTAACCCCCCACCTGCGCTACGCAATCGTTCACGCCTCCCCTTCCCCTTATCAAAGTAGGCCAGTAGTTCAAAGCATCGCCCATCAGGTCGAGGGAACTTATTTGGTCCCCGAGCCCTCCCCCCCTCTTCCACTCCTCATACGCTCTCCGAAACATAATCGCCCTCTTTATATCATCCAGAGCGAGACCAGTACCACTGCCAGTGCTGAGGTTCCCGGTGTAGGGGTGGTGATACAGTGCAAGGCCAAGTCCTGTTGCCAACTCTGCTGTGTTGGGCCACGTCCCTACCCGCAGCGACGGACGTACGTCTGCCACCTCTCTAGAGGTAAAGTTGTTATCTAGGAACGTCACTGCATCATCATGGAAATAGGTCTGTGTACCGATATCTTCCATGTCGTCGTGACTTAGCGGTAGGTCTTGTGTCTGGTATCTCTCCGCTCTGTAACCGTCTGGTAACCAGTGCAGGTGAAGAGCGCCAGCTTCGTCCCGTCTAGCTTCGGTCTGGGGTAAGAACCGCATGGTGGCCCACGTCACCACCTCGTCGATATGGTCCCAGTCTATGTCTCTGTTCCCTAGTCTTCTCTCTAATAGAGGTGTAATCGTGTCCTTTAGGGGCGTGGGGCATGATAATAGAGAGTTGAGGGCCATGACAAGTCGCTCGCCTACCTCCTGGGTCATTAGTGACTCCAGTTCCCGACCTCGCCCCATCTCGCCGGATGGTATCCTCGCTCCCAGGAAATCTATATTCGGCCTGTTATCGGTATGTACGAGTAGGAACTTACGTACGGGGTTGTTAATACTTACACAACACTCGTTCCTACGCATACCCACCAACCTGATGTCATCTGTGCCGTTAGGTCCCGTGATGGCGTATATCTCGTCCATCGCTACCAGGGGGTAGGGAGCTGCCATCACCAACTGCGCTGCCCACACTCTGCCGCTCGCCCCCCCCGGCGAGGTGGTCCAGTACTATTACGGCTACCGCAGGGCTGTCCAGGTCCCACACCCCGTCATCCGTCTCTACTGCGTTTATATTTTGGTGGAACACCTCATCCAGGTAGCGGGCCCCGCATATAAATACGAAACATCGTTCCGCTCATTCGGCGACGCTGTCTCTCGACCCAGTCTCGGAGGTGCGGCTTAATCCATCTGAGGTAGTCCCCCTTGTCTAAGTAATTGTGCTTGCACTATTGGCCTAATAAGGTGCGGGACCTTCTCCAGGTCCCACAATTCCGTTGGGTTAGGTAGGGGGGTATGCCCTGCCCCTACTGTTGCTTCCGTTTTAGCGATTGTCTCCCACTCGGTGGTACTCTTCCCAGTTATATCCGCTTCCCTGATCCCCCACGTTATCGCCAGAAGTCTGTTAAATTGTTCCCGGTACGTCCCAGTAAATTCGACGTCTGCATCCTGTAGTCTCTCTTTCCACTTGCCCAACTTGGGACGTAGTGTGAGGGACGGTTTGCTTATCCTTGGCCGCACCCAGGGTTGATCCCTTCCATATAGGCCTGCTAACCTCGCCCCCATATGTCCCTCCTCTACCTCTAAGCCTGCCCCGCCGTACGTGGCGGGAGTCAACGCGAACGCCGATGCTATCCTCTTATCGATTCCCGATTGCTCTGCGTCCTCTAGGTACATATCCGCACATACTGAGGGATCGGCCCCCCTCTGTCTGGCCAGGGACCACAGGGCTAACCGTGAGTATAGCCGTTCGGCAGGGGCGATAGGCATAGGTATAATTGGGTTGCGGAATCGGAGCGACAACAAGGTCCGAGGCGTATACCCAGTTATTCCGCTGCGTTCATAACTTCGCCGGAGAAATTCTCCCCTGTCCCGTGATATGTAGGTTTTATGCGGATGGACTTTATACCCTAGGGTCTGGTACATTGCGACTAGTGACTCCACGGCTTGGACATGGGTGGTGGTAAATATCACGTCATCCCCTTGCATAGTACACCGTCCGACTGGCACGTGCACGCCGTAGTATTGGAGGCAATACTTTATCGCCACTCTAAAGCTCACTATATTTAGAATGGTGTCTAGAAGAGCTGTCCAGCGCCAGCCGGACGGGACGCCGTTCTCCCATCCGCGTCTATCGCCCTCCATCTCCACCTGGGGCCGGTATACGGTCAGGGTACCCCACATAGCCCCCCACACCTCTTTATACTCTGTTGGAGTTGTCGGATTATACACTATTTCGTCCTGTATTGCTAATAATACTCCTAATATGCTACTCTTTGATTGATTATTGTCGAAGGAGGACTGGTCAAGTGGTACTTTCAAGACACTTGAGTTCTTTATTTCCCCTAACCACGCCTTGTCTATGTTTTCATTTCCCACCACACCGGCGAATAGTGTACTTGTTGATGACCCCGTGAAGCCACTCTCCACCAATTCTGAGAGAAAGTCCATCTTCCGGTACAGGGCGTTTCCCCCCACCACCACTGGCCTTACCTTCCCACCCTCCGATTTTTGCATCACTTTCATTATCTCCTGCCTAGGCTCCCGGAGCTCACGGACTAAGTCTGCGGTTGACTTTAGAGCAGCATCGACCCCCTTGTATCTGCGTGTACGCTTTAACTTTCCTTCAATCTCCAGTTCTGTAGCCTGGCCCGTCCCTGCCTTCCCCCGCATCCATACTCCTGCCTGTACCCATTCCTCTAATGTGGGTAGTGACGCTGGCCGGACCCACTCCTCCTGGATGTATTGTCTTGTCTCGAGTATTAAGTCTTCAATGTACTTGGCCTCGTCGATCCGCTCGCCGTTGTGTTTTGTACACGTAAGCCAGTCGTCAACGTCGTTGCGTAAGTCCTTCAATCTGCCAGGAGGTACATAGCCGAAGAAGGTTTCCCAATATGTTAGTAGGCGCCAACGCGGGTGACAGAAGCGCCCTCCTAGCTTCAACCATCCCGTCGTCTCCTTAAGTAGTTTTCGGACTTGGTGCGCACATAGAGTGGCGAAGTTGGTGGATAAATACTCATACTCAGCCGTAACTGTTCGCCCACCCCGGCCCGGATGCAGACGTGCTAGTACATGTAACCCGTCCTCCAACACGCCCGGCGGTAACTTGCACCCGTCACAGATTCCGTGATCTGCAGGCAGGCGATAGCGCCGCAACGTTTTGTTGAAGCTGTTCATCGGTGCGCCCCAGCCCTTCTCGGCACAGCAATACTCCATTCCCGCCACCAGAGCACGTTGCTTGTAACGAAGTAACGTGTGGGTCCACTCCCAATCTGGAATCATTTCCTCCCTTGTCACCAAGTCTACTGTGCGTCCACCCGTTCTACGTGGTCCACGTTCGTCATTGCTTTCTCGTCCGAACCCCCTGGCTTCGTGGTAGGTGGGCCCGGGGGGACGCCCACACCGCCTGGCTCCGTACCCGCAGCCCCCGCAGCGGGAGACGATGTGGGCGCCTCTTCCAAAAAAAACGACTTTTCCCCCTGGTTCTCCCTGCCCCCCCCCTCTTTGTGTTTCGGCCTGGGAACAGTCCCATTTCCAGACTCCCGTAAAGGAGGCTATTTGCAGTGCCAGCTGAAGTTGTCTGGCGCACTGGCCCGTGCCAGGCTTTGCCCTGCAGCAGTTGCCCGCTAACCAAGTTGCCGACGAGTCCCTCCGAGAGGGTGACGCTGCGGTACTCGCCGGCAGCGAAGTCGCGCACAGTACACCGCAAGCCCCACCCGAAGGGAATCGCCTGGCCCCGCACGTCCCCCATTCTTCGAAAGGACCCCGCCCACCCCATTTCCAGCCCAACTAACGTCATAACAGCGGTGTCCACCCTGAATGCATAAGCGTGGGCTGCGACGTTGGAGGCCCTAACGCACATTATTATGTCGTCATTATGGACAGCTAGGAGATTGATGCGGCCCAGAGCTCGTTCCAAGTAAGGCATGTCTGCAGCCTCGGTTCTTTGAGGCCCGTGTCTCCCGCTGAGCCAATGCTCCCCTATGCCCGTCAATAGGGTGAAGTCATCCCCAGGGGAGATGTCACACCTTCCACTCGCCATCTCAACACACAAGTTGACAGACAGAGGAGTCTTTGTTCCAGTGAATGTAGCCTCTTGGTCTTCGTCCACGTTGGCCTCCCAGTCAAGAGTTTCGGGTTCGTGCCCCCCAAGAATGTAACCCCCCACCTGCGCTACGCAATCGTTCACGCCTCCCCTTCCCCTTATCAAAGTAGGCCAGTAGTTCAAAGCATCGCCCATCAGGTCGAGGGAACTTATTTGGTCCCCGAGCCCTCCCCCCCTCTTCCACTCCTCATACGCTCTCCGAAACATAATCGCCCTCTTTATATCATCCAGAGCGAGACCAGTACCACTGCCAGTGCTGAGGTTCCCGGTGTAGGGGTGGTGATACAGTGCAAGGCCAAGTCCTGTTGCCAACTCTGCTGTGTTGGGCCACGTCCCTACCCGCAGCGACGGACGTACGTCTGCCACCTCTCTAGAGGTAAAGTTGTTATCTAGGAACGTCACTGCATCATCATGGAAATAGGTCTGTGTACCGATATCTTCCATGTCGTCGTGACTTAGCGGTAGGTCTTGTGTCTGGTATCTCTCCGCTCTGTAACCGTCTGGTAACCAGTGCAGGTGAAGAGCGCCAGCTTCGTCCCGTCTAGCTTCGGTCTGGGGTAAGAACCGCATGGTGGCCCACGTCACCACCTCGTCGATATGGTCCCAGTCTATGTCTCTGTTCCCTAGTCTTCTCTCTAATAGAGGTGTAATCGTGTCCTTTAGGGGCGTGGGGCATGATAATAGAGAGTTGAGGGCCATGACAAGTCGCTCGCCTACCTCCTGGGTCATTAGTGACTCCAGTTCCCGACCTCGCCCCATCTCGCCGGATGGTATCCTCGCTCCCAGGAAATCTATATTCGGCCTGTTATCGGTATGTACGAGTAGGAACTTACGTACGGGGTTGTTAATACTTACACAACACTCGTTCCTACGCATACCCACCAACCTGATGTCATCTGTGCCGTTAGGTCCCGTGATGGCGTATATCTCGTCCATCGCTACCAGGGAGTAGGGAGCTGCCATCACCAACTGCGCTGCCCACACTCTGCCGCTCGCCCCCCCCCGGCGAGGTGGTCCAGTACTATTACGGCTACCGCAGGGCTGTCCAGGTCCCACACCCCGTCATCCGTCTCTACTGCGTTTATATTTTGGTGGAACACCTCATCCAGGTAGCGGGCCCCGCATATAAATACGAAACATCGTTCCGCTCATTCGGCGACGCTGTCTCTCGACCCAGTCTCGGAGGTGCGGCTTAATCCATCTGAGGTAGTCCCCCTTGTCTAAGTAATTGTGCTTGCACTATTGGCCTAATAAGGTGCGGGACCTTCTCCAGGTCCCACAATTCCGTTGGGTTAGGTAGGGGGGTATGCCCTGCCCCTACTGTTGCTTCCGTTTTAGCGATTGTCTCCCACTCGGTGGTACTCTTCCCAGTTATATCCGCTTCCCTGATCCCCCACGTTATCGCCAGAAGTCTGTTAAATTGTTCCCGGTACGTCCCAGTAAATTCGACGTCTGCATCCTGTAGTCTCTCTTTCCACTTGCCCAACTTGGGACGTAGTGTGAGGGACGGTTTGCTTATCCTTGGCCGCACCCAGGGTTGATCCCTTCCATATAGGCCTGCTAACCTCGCCCCCATATGTCCCTCCTCTACCTCTAAGCCTGCCCCGCCGTACGTGGCGGGAGTCAACGCGAACGCCGATGCTATCCTCTTATCGATTCCCGATTGCTCTGCGTCCTCTAGGTACATATCCGCACATACTGAGGGATCGGCCCCCCTCTGTCTGGCCAGGGACCACAGGGCTAACCGTGAGTATAGCCGTTCGGCAGGGGCGATAGGCATAGGTATAATTGGGTTGCGGAATCGGAGCGACAACAAGGTCCGAGGCGTATACCCAGTTATTCCGCTGCGTTCATAACTTCGCCGGAGAAATTCTCCCCTGTCCCGTGATATGTAGGTTTTATGCGGATGGACTTTATACCCTAGGGTCTGGTACATTGCGACTAGTGACTCCACGGCTTGAACATGGGTGGTGGTAAATATCACGTCATCCCCTTGCATAGTACACCGTCCGACTGGCACGTGCACGCCGTAGTATTGGAGGCAATACTTTATCGCCACTCTAAAGCTCACTATATTTAGAATGGTGTCTAGAAGAGCTGTCCAGCGCCAGCCGGACGGGACGCCGTTCTCCCATCCGCGTCTATCGCCCTCCATCTCCACCTGGGGCCGGTATACGGTCAGGGTACCCCACATAGCCCCCCACACCTCTTTATACTCTGTTGGAGTTGTCGGATTATACACTATTTCGTCCTGTATTGCTAATAATACTCCTAATATGCTACTCTTTGATTGATTATTGTCGAAGGAGGACTGGTCAAGTGGTACTTTCAAGACACTTGAGTTCTTTATTTCCCCTAACCACGCCTTGTCTATGTTTTCATTTCCCACCACACCGGCGAATAGTGTACTTGTTGATGACCCCGTGAAGCCACTCTCCACCAATTCTGAGAGAAAGTCCATCTTCCGGTACAGGGCGTTTCCCCCCACCACCACTGGCCTTACCTTCCCACCCTCCGATTTTTGCATCACTTTCATTATCTCCTGCCTAGGCTCCCGGAGCTCACGGACTAAGTCTGCGGTTGACTTTAGAGCAGCATCGACCCCCTTGTATCTGCGTGTACGCTTTAACTTTCCTTCAATCTCCAGTTCTGTAGCCTGGCCCGTCCCTGCCTTCCCCCGCATCCATACTCCTGCCTGTACCCATTCCTCTAATGTGGGTAGTGACGCTGGCCGGACCCACTCCTCCTGGATGTATTGTCTTGTCTCGAGTATTAAGTCTTCAATGTACTTGGCCTCGTCGATCCGCTCGCCGTTGTGTTTTGTACACGTAAGCCAGTCGTCAACGTCGTTGCGTAAGTCCTTCAATCTGCCAGGAGGTACATAGCCGAAGAAGGTTTCCCAATATGTTAGTAGGCGCCAACGCGGGTGACAGAAGCGCCCTCCTAGCTTCAACCATCCCGTCGTCTCCTTAAGTAGTTTTCGGACTTGGTGCGCACATAGAGTGGCGAAGTTGGTGGATAAATACTCATACTCAGCCGTAACTGTTCGCCCACCCCGGCCCGGATGCAGACGTGCTAGTACATGTAACCCGTCCTCCAACACGCCCGGCGGTAACTTGCACCCGTCACAGATTCCGTGATCTGCAGGCAGGCGATAGCGCCGCAACGTTTTGTTGAAGCTGTTCATCGGTGCGCCCCAGCCCTTCTCGGCACAGCAATACTCCATTCCCGCCACCAGAGCACGTTGCTTGTAACGAAGTAACGTGTGGGTCCACTCCCAATCTGGAATCATTTCCTCCCTTGTCACCAAGTCTACTGTGCGTCCACCCGTTCTACGTGGTCCACGTTCGTCATTGCTTTCTCGTCCGAACCCCCTGGCTTCGTGGTAGGTGGGCCCGGGGGGACGCCCACACCGCCTGGCTCCGTACCCGCAGCCCCCGCAGCGGGAGACGATGTGGGCGCCTCTTCCAAAAAAAACGACTTTTCCCCCTGGTTCTCCCTGCCCCCCCCCTCTTTGTGTTTCGGCCTGGGAACAGTCCCATTTCCAGACTCCCGTAAAGGAGGCTATTTGCAGTGCCAGCTGAAGTTGTCTGGCGCACTGGCCCGTGCCAGGCTTTGCCCTGCAGCAGTTGCCCGCTAACCAAGTTGCCGACGAGTCCCTCCGAGAGGGTGACGCTGCGGTACTCGCCGGCAGCGAAGTCGCGCACAGTACACCGCAAGCCCCACCCGAAGGGAATCGCCTGGCCCCGCACGTCCCCCATTCTTCGAAAGGACCCCGCCCACCCCATTTCCAGCCCAACTAACGTCATAACAGCGGTGTCCACCCTGAATGCATAAGCGTGGGCTGCGACGTTGGAGGCCCTAACGCACATTATTATGTCGTCATTATGGACAGCTAGGAGATTGATGCGGCCCAGAGCTCGTTCCAAGTAAGGCATGTCTGCAGCCTCGGTTCTTTGAGGCCCGTGTCTCCCGCTGAGCCAATGCTCCCCTATGCCCGTCAATAGGGTGAAGTCATCCCCAGGGGAGATGTCACACCTTCCACTCGCCATCTCAACACACAAGTTGACAGACAGAGGAGTCTTTGTTCCAGTGAATGTAGCCTCTTGGTCTTCGTCCACGTTGGCCTCCCAGTCAAGAGTTTCGGGTTCGTGCCCCCCAAGAATGTAACCCCCCACCTGCGCTACGCAATCGTTCACGCCTCCCCTTCCCCTTATCAAAGTAGGCCAGTAGTTCAAAGCATCGCCCATCAGGTCGAGGGAACTTATTTGGTCCCCGAGCCCTCCCCCCCTCTTCCACTCCTCATACGCTCTCCGAAACATAATCGCCCTCTTTATATCATCCAGAGCGAGACCAGTACCACTGCCAGTGCTGAGGTTCCCGGTGTAGGGGTGGTGATACAGTGCAAGGCCAAGTCCTGTTGCCAACTCTGCTGTGTTGGGCCACGTCCCTACCCGCAGCGACGGACGTACGTCTGCCACCTCTCTAGAGGTAAAGTTGTTATCTAGGAACGTCACTGCATCATCATGGAAATAGGTCTGTGTACCGATATCTTCCATGTCGTCGTGACTTAGCGGTAGGTCTTGTGTCTGGTATCTCTCCGCTCTGTAACCGTCTGGTAACCAGTGCAGGTGAAGAGCGCCAGCTTCGTCCCGTCTAGCTTCGGTCTGGGGTAAGAACCGCATGGTGGCCCACGTCACCACCTCGTCGATATGGTCCCAGTCTATGTCTCTGTTCCCTAGTCTTCTCTCTAATAGAGGTGTAATCGTGTCCTTTAGGGGCGTGGGGCATGATAATAGAGAGTTGAGGGCCATGACAAGTCGCTCGCCTACCTCCTGGGTCATTAGTGACTCCAGTTCCCGACCTCGCCCCATCTCGCCGGATGGTATCCTCGCTCCCAGGAAATCTATATTCGGCCTGTTATCGGTATGTACGAGTAGGAACTTACGTACGGGGTTGTTAATACTTACACAACACTCGTTCCTACGCATACCCACCAACCTGATGTCATCTGTGCCGTTAGGTCCCGTGATGGCGTATATCTCGTCCATCGCTACCAGGGAGTAGGGAGCTGCCATCACCAACTGCGCTGCCCACACTCTGCCGCTCGCCCCCCCCCGGCGAGGTGGTCCAGTACTATTACGGCTACCGCAGGGCTGTCCAGGTCCCACACCCCGTCATCCGTCTCTACTGCGTTTATATTTTGGTGGAACACCTCATCCAGGTAGCGGGCCCCGCATATAAATACGAAACATCGTTCCGCTCATTCGGCGACGCTGTCTCTCGACCCAGTCTCGGAGGTGCGGCTTAATCCATCTGAGGTAGTCCCCCTTGTCTAAGTAATTGTGCTTGCACTATTGGCCTAATAAGGTGCGGGACCTTCTCCAGGTCCCACAATTCCGTTGGGTTAGGTAGGGGGGTATGCCCTGCCCCTACTGTTGCTTCCGTTTTAGCGATTGTCTCCCACTCGGTGGTACTCTTCCCAGTTATATCCGCTTCCCTGATCCCCCACGTTATCGCCAGAAGTCTGTTAAATTGTTCCCGGTACGTCCCAGTAAATTCGACGTCTGCATCCTGTAGTCTCTCTTTCCACTTGCCCAACTTGGGACGTAGTGTGAGGGACGGTTTGCTTATCCTTGGCCGCACCCAGGGTTGATCCCTTCCATATAGGCCTGCTAACCTCGCCCCCATATGTCCCTCCTCTACCTCTAAGCCTGCCCCGCCGTACGTGGCGGGAGTCAACGCGAACGCCGATGCTATCCTCTTATCGATTCCCGATTGCTCTGCGTCCTCTAGGTACATATCCGCACATACTGAGGGATCGGCCCCCCTCTGTCTGGCCAGGGACCACAGGGCTAACCGTGAGTATAGCCGTTCGGCAGGGGCGATAGGCATAGGTATAATTGGGTTGCGGAATCGGAGCGACAACAAGGTCCGAGGCGTATACCCAGTTATTCCGCTGCGTTCATAACTTCGCCGGAGAAATTCTCCCCTGTCCCGTGATATGTAGGTTTTATGCGGATGGACTTTATACCCTAGGGTCTGGTACATTGCGACTAGTGACTCCACGGCTTGGACATGGGTGGTGGTAAATATCACGTCATCCCCTTGCATAGTACACCGTCCGACTGGCACGTGCACGCCGTAGTATTGGAGGCAATACTTTATCGCCACTCTAAAGCTCACTATATTTAGAATGGTGTCTAGAAGAGCTGTCCAGCGCCAGCCGGACGGGACGCCGTTCTCCCATCCGCGTCTATCGCCCTCCATCTCCACCTGGGGCCGGTATACGGTCAGGGTACCCCACATAGCCCCCCACACCTCTTTATACTCTGTTGGAGTTGTCGGATTATACACTATTTCGTCCTGTATTGCTAATAATACTCCTAATATGCTACTCTTTGATTGATTATTGTCGAAGGAGGACTGGTCAAGTGGTACTTTCAAGACACTTGAGTTCTTTATTTCCCCTAACCACGCCTTGTCTATGTTTTCATTTCCCACCACACCGGCGAATAGTGTACTTGTTGATGACCCCGTGAAGCCACTCTCCACCAATTCTGAGAGAAAGTCCATCTTCCGGTACAGGGCGTTTCCCCCCACCACCACTGGCCTTACCTTCCCACCCTCCGATTTTTGCATCACTTTCATTATCTCCTGCCTAGGCTCCCGGAGCTCACGGACTAAGTCTGCGGTTGACTTTAGAGCAGCATCGACCCCCTTGTATCTGCGTGTACGCTTTAACTTTCCTTCAATCTCCAGTTCTGTAGCCTGGCCCGTCCCTGCCTTCCCCCGCATCCATACTCCTGCCTGTACCCATTCCTCTAATGTGGGTAGTGACGCTGGCCGGACCCACTCCTCCTGGATGTATTGTCTTGTCTCGAGTATTAAGTCTTCAATGTACTTGGCCTCGTCGATCCGCTCGCCGTTGTGTTTTGTACACGTAAGCCAGTCGTCAACGTCGTTGCGTAAGTCCTTCAATCTGCCAGGAGGTACATAGCCGAAGAAGGTTTCCCAATATGTTAGTAGGCGCCAACGCGGGTGACAGAAGCGCCCTCCTAGCTTCAACCATCCCGTCGTCTCCTTAAGTAGTTTTCGGACTTGGTGCGCACATAGAGTGGCGAAGTTGGTGGATAAATACTCATACTCAGCCGTAACTGTTCGCCCACCCCGGCCCGGATGCAGACGTGCTAGTACATGTAACCCGTCCTCCAACACGCCCGGCGGTAACTTGCACCCGTCACAGATTCCGTGATCTGCAGGCAGGCGATAGCGCCGCAACGTTTTGTTGAAGCTGTTCATCGGTGCGCCCCAGCCCTTCTCGGCACAGCAATACTCCATTCCCGCCACCAGAGCACGTTGCTTGTAACGAAGTAACGTGTGGGTCCACTCCCAATCTGGAATCATTTCCTCCCTTGTCACCAAGTCTACTGTGCGTCCACCCGTTCTACGTGGTCCACGTTCGTCATTGCTTTCTCGTCCGAACCCCCTGGCTTCGTGGTAGGTGGGCCCGGGGGGACGCCCACACCGCCTGGCTCCGTACCCGCAGCCCCCGCAGCGGGAGACGATGTGGGCGCCTCTTCCAAAAAAAACGACTTTTCCCCCTGGTTCTCCCTGCCCCCCCCCCTCTTTGTGTTTCGGCCTGGGAACAGTCCCATTTCCAGACTCCCGTAAAGGAGGCTATTTGCAGTGCCAGCTGAAGTTGTCTGGCGCACTGGCCCGTGCCAGGCTTTGCCCTGCAGCAGTTGCCCGCTAACCAAGTTGCCGACGAGTCCCTCCGAGAGGGTGACGCTGCGGTACTCGCCGGCAGCGAAGTCGCGCACAGTACACCGCAAGCCCCACCCGAAGGGAATCGCCTGGCCCCGCACGTCCCCCATTCTTCGAAAGGACCCCGCCCACCCCATTTCCAGCCCAACTAACGTCATAACAGCGGTGTCCACCCTGAATGCATAAGCGTGGGCTGCGACGTTGGAGGCCCTAACGCACATTATTATGTCGTCATTATGGACAGCTAGGAGATTGATGCGGCCCAGAGCTCGTTCCAAGTAAGGCATGTCTGCAGCCTCGGTTCTTTGAGGCCCGTGTCTCCCGCTGAGCCAATGCTCCCCTATGCCCGTCAATAGGGTGAAGTCATCCCCAGGGGAGATGTCACACCTTCCACTCGCCATCTCAACACACAAGTTGACAGACAGAGGAGTCTTTGTTCCAGTGAATGTAGCCTCTTGGTCTTCGTCCACGTTGGCCTCCCAGTCAAGAGTTTCGGGTTCGTGCCCCCCAAGAATGTAACCCCCCACCTGCGCTACGCAATCGTTCACGCCTCCCCTTCCCCTTATCAAAGTAGGCCAGTAGTTCAAAGCATCGCCCATCAGGTCGAGGGAACTTATTTGGTCCCCGAGCCCTCCCCCCCTCTTCCACTCCTCATACGCTCTCCGAAACATAATCGCCCTCTTTATATCATCCAGAGCGAGACCAGTACCACTGCCAGTGCTGAGGTTCCCGGTGTAGGGGTGGTGATACAGTGCAAGGCCAAGTCCTGTTGCCAACTCTGCTGTGTTGGGCCACGTCCCTACCCGCAGCGACGGACGTACGTCTGCCACCTCTCTAGAGGTAAAGTTGTTATCTAGGAACGTCACTGCATCATCATGGAAATAGGTCTGTGTACCGATATCTTCCATGTCGTCGTGACTTAGCGGTAGGTCTTGTGTCTGGTATCTCTCCGCTCTGTAACCGTCTGGTAACCAGTGCAGGTGAAGAGCGCCAGCTTCGTCCCGTCTAGCTTCAACATACATATGTTTTTGTCAAAATCAAAGTCTTACGTACAGATTAAAGATGTTAAGATTTATTAATTTACCTATGACGTCATCATTTTCTTCGCCTGATTCCTCATCCGGTGCCGTTATGTCACATACTTTTTGGGGACATTCCTCGCCGTGGAACCAATCGAAATCGTACCGACCGTCATTAAGGATCCATCCATATCTTATTGGTAACAAGGTCGATGGTATTTGTTTATAGGCATTACACCAAATCTGCGCTATGTAGGTACTTCTTTTCATCTGTTGTTTTAACTCCCGATAACAAGAGGGAAACGACGTTGCTTCCAATTTCGTAGTTGATTTTTTGAAAGCTTCATTACTGCTTTTCGGCGTATAAATTCTATCAAATATGATACACCTTGCTTCGTTGACTTTTTTTCTAGCTTTTACGGTGTATAAAACGCACACATATTCTTGCAGAACATTGAAAGTTTGTTCCATTAGTAGCGGATCAGCAACAAACGTACTATGCCCCATTTTAATAAATGCGTCTTGGAATTGAACTGATTTCTCCAATACTTTGAACGGTCTGTTTTTACCCTTCCTATAAAATGCGGGATTAAAGTCGCATCCGGTAAAAGCATGGAATGCAGCCAACGAAGAACAGAGATTTTCGCCCGAGTCTCTGTACACAGCACAAACGTCAATGTTTTTCACGTGGTTACCGGTTCCGAGTTGCATCCATATTTTGCGATCGACATTGAACTGATTCTCGCCCACATTTACCAGGATTTGTTTCATGTTAGTTAATAATATTACGAGAATATCTGTATCGGAACACTTGATCAAAATGTTCGTATTTGACTCAACAGCGCAAACATGATACACAATTTTTGTATCAGCTTCTTCGTGAGCACTGCAGGTATACTTTTCAGATACTTCTTTAACAACAGATTCTGCCGATTTTCTGTAAGAATGACACAGCTGATAATTTAGAAACACTTTCTGTGTAGGCTTAATCAACTTAGCTTTGTCTATAGTCGACCAATCTTTGATAAGAAACTGGACAAATGCTTCCTTGAATTTAATGTTCTTTAATTCGGCTATGAAATTTGCCGGACGTTTCGTTTGAGGTCCTTCGATGACGAATTCATCATTTCTTAAATTATCTCGTATAGAATGCTCGTAATCTTTTATGCTTGGTGTTGGTAGTCTAAGATCCCGATATAAAACGACCTTCACCGAGATGTTTATTTGATGAAACGTATTTTATATGTAATTTAATATGTCAATAAATAAATTGCATATGGGTTGCCTAACAAATTTAAGTCAAGGGTATTTTTAATTAATAATTGAAAATTTTTTTTTTTTAAACATTCCACCGGTGTGATTATTAGATAAACTATATACCAATCGAAAGTATGAAGCCCATAGAACATGCAAACGTTAGGTTGCCCTTTTTTTTTCCGGTCACAACTATCGGGTAGCCAGGTATAAACAGGTAAATCTACACTAGCATTTTGCAACGGTCTGCTTATTGAATTGAACCTTAATAAAAATTAAAGATTATTTAATTATAAACACGGTGGTATAGGGTTGCCTGCGAAAAATCAGTCCCTAATTCCGGTTGTCGAATTTTAAAAAGTAAAATATCGCTGCGGGTGAATGTCTGCGACTGAGAGGTCTTAACCAACCATCCCATGCGATAGAAGAGGACATAGCATAGCAGCTGATTAAGCTCCGCCCATTTAAAGAAAGAGAGTGCGCATGCTACTTGTGCTTGAAAATGAAAAGGATAGCGATAGACACGTATACGCTGCGCATCATTTTGGAGTATTTTATTATTAGAATAGAGAAATAGTCATAACATTTTTTATTTTTCAATCAATAAATTATTTATGTGTGTTATTTTTTATGTGACACTAAAGTATATACACATATTTAGTGAAGAAGAAGGTTATAGTAATACATATATATTACTAATCTTGGAAATTTTATCTTTATTATTAGAAGACAAAATAAAAAACGACAATTAAAAAAAAACTTGTATGTATTGTCAAAAATTAAAAATACAATTTTTTTTTTTAATTATTCAGGATCCGCGTCATCGGACATATAACTTAGATCTTCAACTTCTGAATCTTCTTGGTCATTACACTCCGTTTCAAATCTTTCGACAATATCTTGAATCTTTAAGGGTGAATGATCCCCAATGAATCCTACTGGTTTTAAAAATTCATCAAAGAACCAACCGCAGTTCTCAGGCTGAAGTTTCATGCATATGGGATCCGTTGCATGAAGCCACATGGAATTCACGAAAATAGTTCGTAAAATTTTTTGAAGTAATGATATCCAGCATGGTGGTATGGAATTGGAGTCGAAGCCTTTTATTTTTTTTAAAAAGTTCTCTCCGTCTCCTTTTGCAGAGTAATTTTTCATAAAAATGCGATGTCTCGCGTCATTCACACTGGTGCAGTTTTTGATACCATACATACTAGCTGTGAATTCTTGAACGACCTTAATTTTTTCATCAATGAAAATATCAGCAGGATCTATTAATGATGCAAAAACAGTTTGATATTTTTCATTTTTCGAAAATAGCTTAAAAGGTTTTACTTTCCCTTTATTGAAAAATGCAGCCGTGTAATCGCAACCAGTGAATGCATGGAAGGCTGGGAGACTTTGGCATAATTTAATTCCTAACTTCAACGCTAAATCGGTGCAATTAATGCAATCAACTGTTTGATTATTACTCTTTTTAGTAGCTGAACTGGCAAGCCAAATTTCTGATTCGATAAGTTTGTGCATATTTCCTAACAAAATTATCAAAACGTCAGTATCAGAGGCTTTAATTAAAATTTTAGAGCCTGGTTCCGCTTTAGAAGCATGAAAAATAATCCTAGTGTCTGCTTCTTCATGATGACATTCATAATTAGTTTCTTCACTTTTTTTTTACGGAATTTTCCTGAACTTGATAAGAGTAGCAGTGATGGTCGACGGTTAAAAAGATTTTTTTGTTTTGGATTATTGTTACCAAATTGTCGTTTTGCCAATAATCAGCCAGAAACAGCACCAGAGCCTCTTTAAAGCGATAATTTTTAAGACTTTGCAAAAAATTGTTTGGTCTAGTTTGTTGAGTTCCCGAAATTTTGTACGGAATATCGAATTAATTTCTGCTTTTACGTTCGGAATCTTTGATTGACGGTGATAAGTAACGATCAAAAATTAAATGAATTTCTGTTGCGTTTGTTGAACATATTTTTATGAGTATTGACTCGGCAATTTTATCAAATGTTTGAGCTACAGAAGATCCGATTAGATGCAAGAAATAAAAACCATCAATTATTTCAACGTTGATATGTGTTGGCTCAACCATTTCAGTTTCGGATTTCAAAGCCTTTGCTAACGGTGATTTTGGAGTTTTTAACATCTGTCCAGTACATGAGAAAAGAGCAGGGGGCAATGGTGCTAGTGGAAAAGTCAGGCAAAATTCGAGATTAATTTTTTTGTTTAGACTTATTGCCAAAAGTCGCCCAAATACGTCTCGCTCCATTTTCAACAATACTTTCTTGTTCTTGTCTTTGGTACTCAAGACTTTAGTCGCACATTGAGAAGCAAAATTGCAGATTTCGTTTCGTTTTATTGGTTTATCGAATCTTTCGGATGTTGAACAGCATTCCGAGATAAAATTTAATTTTTGTTGATAGCCTGCTGTTTTAACGTTCAACAGGAAATCTGCAACTTTTTTAGATGCAGCTTTACCAGTTGAAATGTTGAATAATGTATCTTTGTCAATTGTGTCATCAAATGGATTCATCGTACATTTTATTGCTTCAATGATACTCTCAAGATTTTTTTGTCTTTATTAATTTTACTTTCTTGCAATGAGTACGAAGTATCATCTTTCTTCGTTAATCCAATATTTTGTTTGATAGATGTTAATATCTTCGTCCTCATGCTGTGACTGAGCGCCCATCTTTGACGTGCAGATATTGAGTCCGCAGTAAGATTATCAGCCAATTGATTGCTAGCATCAGCATTGATGGTCTGCTCTAGCGTTAAGTCAACCGGTGATCGAGCAAAATTTGTTGCTGTTCGTCTAATTCCAAAAGCGCCTCGACGAAATTCAGCTACTAAAGATGAATTATTAGTATACAAATTGATTAAATTGCTCAAATATAACAAGACCCATCTGGCATAATTGGGCTGGTTTAACGCAAAAATATATCAGACATATTGAAAAGTGAGTCCACGTACAGTTCAAAGTTACTAGTGCGGATACTTCTGGAAAACCGATGGAATAAATTGATTAACTCACAGTACTGGTAATAAAATTGAGCAGTTTTCCCTTTTTCTCCGATCAAAGTCTGATTGCAGAATTCTTTATAACCGTTAATAATATAACTCAATAAATCTGGTTACTCGATTGTTTCGTTGACGTCATACACAGTCTGATTTGATGAATTCTGTATTTGCGTTTGCAGCAGTTCATCCATCGCCTCAGCTGTTACATTAGTTGTGGATAAATACTGTTCAAAATGTAATATTTGTAATGCGGCAGCGGTTAGAGGATGCAAGCGCTTGCAACGATTGAAATGCTTGCTGTCCAAAAAGCTATTCATGGAGCCACCGGCTAATACTTCTGCTTGCACCAGTATTTCCACTAATCCACTGGAGTCAATATATTTTCCGATAGCTCTAAAAAATGCCATCTCTGTATGGAATGCTCCCAAGTTAACGAAAACGTTATCGTATAGCGGTTTTTCTTGTTCTTGAATTTTCATTGCCGTTTTTGCTATCGCTAAATCATATGTCACAATAATTTCTGGCTGCTGACATTTTTCAGCGATTTCTTTAGCCATGTTTAATGTTTCATTGACTACTGCATACGTTGTCGGTGATGAATTTATGGGAGGCAAATATTCAACTTTTTGCTTCTCACTGCGGTCAGAAGATATCATACAGTTATAACCCAACCACATGGGTACAGAATCAATTCTTGACAACGACATTATCCATAACATATCTTTATCTGTTGCTATTTCTGTAGCAGCTTTGAATAACTCCGTTGCATTGGTAAACGAATCTACAGTAATCAGCTGCATAGTTGCCTTTGGTTTAGAATAATATGGTCGGATTTCTCGTGATATTTCATTGAAACGCCTTCTCTTGCGGGTAGGCCCTTCTCCAGTTTCGTTGTCATTTACTTCAGGCGCTGGCGAAGTTGTAGCTTCACCATCGTCAAAATTATCCGTTCCAGTAGTAGAGAATTGATAAATAATTCCAACTGTGTCGTGCATTGTGTCCTTTCCAGAAGTTGTGTCAACGAATCGGTCGAAATTGTCGAACGCTACGTGGGTGCTATGTCCATTTGCTGCAATGATGCCTTTTGGTATAACTTTGTTATCTTGGATTGATGTATATGTCATTTCGGTTTCCAATTCTTCTGCCAAATTATATCCAATTGTATGGCCATACCTATTAAGTATCGTAATTACTTGTCGAGAGTTGGTTAAAGACTTTAATGCCAATCCAAGAGATAAACTTTTTGCCGGCTTACATGCACCCCTAGTGACAGCATAAATGATGTCACTACATATTGACATTATTTTAATTTGCAACCGGTTCGTATTTTCCATCAGAAAGATTAGGTCCTTGAATAAGATTTCGCATAAAATCAATTAACTCCTTAGGAATGTCACATTCTCCACGAATGACATCATCAACAGTTACGTTGCGAGGAAGCGGATGAGCGTCAATATTTTTAATCGAGCTTCTTAAATGATATGCAACATTTTCAAAAGCATAATCATTTTTCGACTCCAAAAATTTCAAATTGTTTGCCATAAGAGAAACGTCCATGTCTTTTTTGTACACTATTTTTTTGTTACGTATTCCCATAGACGGTTCAATCGTAATAAGATCACCAAATTTCTTCATTATTTTCTTTTGTAAGGTTTCACATCGGTTGTCTTGGATATCATCGAAATCAATGTCATGATTTCCAAACTCTAATAATAAAGCTTGGTATCTTAAAAATAATTGAGCCAAGTACTAACCTTGTTGTTATCAATTATTTCTGTCTCAATAAAATTGGATATGGATTGAAAGGCCAACTGATGTAAATGTCTGTATTTACTATAGTTGGAATCAGTACATTCTCCCGTGGACCGCTTATATTTCGATTGAAACACTGCGTAACAAGGCAGATGGTACGCGATAGTTTGATGTTGAAGTTTGGAGAGAATCACCGAATCGCCAAAATTCTCTGCCATATTCTTAATATTTAGTGGTACTTTGTCACCTTCAGGAAAAGTAAGACTAACCACCTTCTTCCCACATCTCTTTTGGTTGTGGTTACAAAAAAGACAAATAATTTTGTTTGATGTCGATGCTGTTGATGTTGACTGCTCCTAAACGAATTAAAATCATTCTTTGAGTAAAAATGGATGAAAACAAATATAATTGAAAATACAACTTCAATTAATAGATATTCATATTACTTTTTAAAAAAAGCTTAAAAAAATAATATTTTATTGCCTTATCAAAGCCCCCAGAAGTTTCAGACAGGTCTTCAACATTAGTCGTTTCATCCTCAGCAACTGTAGCACAGGAATCGACACTAGGGTTCAACTGATGTGATTCTTCTTCAGTAGTTTTAGATAAATGGGTATGCTCCTAAAAAAAAACAATTGTTGCTATTGAATATTCTTGTTATTGTTATTGTTATTTAATTTATAAATAACCGTTTTTTTAAGTAAGTTACTAAAAAATATGTGTGTCAAAAATTAACAAAGTAATAAGTGAATTTTACTAACAATTATTTTCACATGAAAAAAATATAGAAGATAAATTAGCTTAGATAATTTTAAAGATTCAATTATTATATACTTACTGCATATTCTGCACTAAATTGATGAAACTCTTCGTTATATTTTTTTATTTAAAACGGTCACCTTTTTATAGCACGTGGTATGATAACCTACAAATTGGAGTGACGCACTGGATAGCTCAACAAAATTGTATTTAAAGTTTTTTTTTTACGAAAAGCTAACTTTAATATACAGTTTTTAAAAGTTTCATCATTAAAATCTATTATTTCGTCATCCGAATCACACAAAAAACACTTTTTGGCCATGTTTTCCAACAATAAATAGTCCAAGATCCCAGAGCTCCCAGACGTCACTTATTTTCTGATGGACAAAATATATACGAGTGAGTAGTGGTGGGGTGTGCTATGATCATATGACTAGTTGCTACCTTGGCCAGACGGCCATTTTTCAGGTAACAATTAATCAAGGTACATAGAAATACTGCTCACTTCACTTAAATTCTGATAGCTGATTTTAACATATATTTCACACAATATCGTTAAAAATCAAGATTCATTACTCCCAGACACATGCGGTCGGCGGTTTTACCTTATAGACGCTTCAAAGCTATTAAAAAAATTAATTAAGGTCACTTATTTTCTGATGCTTGATTTTTATATATGTTATTCAAACAACTCGCCCATGGTTCAATGCCGATTGTGCCCAAGCCGAACAGCGTAAGCACACGGCATTTCTCACCTGGGTTGACGCTCGTGACCGCGGAGCTCCGGATCTAAGCTCGAAGAAGAGAGCCTTTAACCGTGCTGCCAAGTCCTACAAAAAGGCACTAAAGAAGGCTCGCTTCGACCGTATTACCCATATTGGCAACAAGTTATCTGCGCAGCCTTCCGGTAGCAGATCTTTTTGGTCCCTTGCCAAATCGGTCGAGGCGAACTTCTGTCGGCCCTCACTGCCTCCGCTGGTTAGGCCTGATGGAACACTGGCTCATACGGCGAGAGAGAAAGCAGGTCTCTTTGCATCTCTCTTTGCCCATAATTCACGTCTTGATACTGGCAGTGCTACTCCACCTATTTTACCCCATTGCGGTACTTCAATGCCTGAGGTTCGCATTCGGAACAAGGAGGTTCTGAGAGCACTGTGTCGTCTGGACGTGAGTAAGGCTAGTGGTCCGGATGGTATACCAGCGATTGTTCTAAAAGCATGTGCGCCCGAGTTGTCTCCTGTATTGACACGCTTGTACCGCCTCTCATTTGGGACTGGTATAGTGCCCAAGTCCTGGAAGCTTGCCAACGTGCAGCCCGTGCCCAAAAAGGGTAGTCGTGCCGATCCTACCAACTATCGGCCGATTTCGATCACCTCCATACTTTGCAAAATTATGGAGCGTGTATTGAACTCGCGCCTCTTGGCATACCTGGAAGGTAACGATCTCCTCAGTAACCGACAGTACGGGTTTCGCCGCAATCGGTCAACTGGGGACCTACTAGTGTATGCCACTCACTTGTGGGGCGAGGCCCTCGAGAGAAATGGGGAGGCGATTGCTGTCTCCCTTGATGTCTCGAAGGCCTTCGACCGGGTATGGCACGCTGGCCTTTTGAGTAAGCTTCCAGCGTACGGCATTTCCCCTAGCCTGACTGGCTGGGTAAAAGACTTCCTGACGGAACGGTCCCTCCGAGTTGTTGTCGACGGATGCTCATCTGAGCCCATGTCGACTAATGCCGGTGTTCCTCAGGGGTCTGTTCTCTCTGCAACTCTGTTTTTGCTGCATATTAACGATCTGCTGATGCCCGGTATCTATGGGTATGCAGATGACAGCACAGTTGTGGAGAGATACCTGCCGGATGCTCGGGCTAGTAGGGAATCAATCCGGTCCGATAGAGAGGCCATGGTAGAGCGAACGAGTGTTGCACTTCAGGCAGTCTCCGAATGGGGCAATGCCAATCTTGTAGCATTCAATGCCGCCAAAACGCAGGCGTGTCTCTTCACCGCTAAAAGGAGCCCGTTCACCTTGGCTCCTACTTTTCGGAATGTATCCTTGGAGTGTACCGACCGCCTTCAGCTTTTGGGTGTTGAGATTTCCTCGAACCTAAACTTTGGGCGGTTCATTGAGTCCAAGGCCAAGGTGGCTGCCAGAAAACTTGGTGTAATCGCAAAGGTCCGGCAGTACTTCACACCAGGGCAGCTTCTAATGTTGTACAAAGCACAGGTCCGTTCGTGTGTGGAGTACTGTAGCCACATTTGGGCTGGTGCTGCTAAGTGTCACCTGGCCACTTTGGATTCAGTGGAGAGGCGTGCGAAGAGGCTGATTGGTGACCCTGATTTAACTCGAGTTGGTCTCCAAAGCCTAGAGCACAGGCGTAGAGTAGCCAGCCTTTCGGTGTTCTATAGGATACATTCTGGGGAGTGTGCGAGGGAATTGCACGATTTAATTCCCCCATCTCCGTTCCACCATCGGACGACCCGTCGTACGGCGAGTTTCCACCCTTATGTTGTTAACACCTCAACGATCCGGACGAAGCGTTTCGCCTCGTCCTTTATACCGCGTACATCGAGGGACTGGAACAATCTGCCGGCGGCGGTGTTTCCGTCGGACTACAATTTGAGTGTCTTCAAGGCTAGAGTGAATAGGCTCTTAATAAACTAGTGCGCTTTACCATCAACGATTGCGTCACTGCTTACCATCAGGCGGGATTGCGGTCAAGCGCTGGTTTATATTTTAATAAAAAAAAAAAAAAAAAAAAAAACTATTTTAAAACGTTTTGCAAACGGACAGACCGATCCAAGGGGCCAAACATTCACCAGACCCAATTTTCATGTCGCTGAGAGTAGGGGCACGGGCATTATCCGTGCGCATAAGTGCGAGTGAGACAGACATGAGTGTCATTGCTTCTCTCCTTCTATTTGAAAATCACGTAAATAATCAAAGATTAACTTTGAGAAAAGTGCTCATCTGACCGCAATAATTATACAATTGTACCTTACAAACTGTTTTATTAATTTAAATTTTTTTAAGTAAGTTAATTTTAAATTTTTAAAGTAAATATCAAAAGGTTTACAAAGTATTAATAATTTAATTAAATAACAGCAACCTTTTCAAATAATTATTTATTTGTAACGAACCTTAAAAAACTACCAAAAATCGACAAATATTTTTTTACATAAGTTTGTAAGATTGATTTGTAAATATTCGACTGGCTTCTAATCTTCATTGTCATCGTCGTTGAAGTCAGGTAATTCATTATCGATCCTATCTTGATATTGAATATCTAAATCATCATCTTGTTCATCAGTATTTTCCTCGGGCGTTTTCGCTGTAAAAAAGTAAAAACAAACCAACCAATTAAGATTTGGAAAACTAAAGAGACATCAAAATAATGAGAAGCTAAAATAAATTACCTAATTCTTCCTCCAAGGACTGACTGACAAAATCCGGCAATTGATCTCCATCAAACCAATGAAAATGATATTTATCATCTTCTAATGTCCAGCCATAATTTTCGGGATTGAAAATATTAATCATTTTTGCACTAGCATTGTTCCAAACACTAGCAATATAGTTAGCTCGTCGAAACTGTTGCCGAAGTTCGCTTTTACAAGGTGGTAAGTTAGTAGCATCGAAGTTTTTCATATTTTTTTGCATAAATTTTTCATTAACATCACATACCATATATGTATTAATAAACAGCTGAAGTCTGGCAGCATTTACATCCATTACTCCTGGTACGTTATAAACATCACATATAAATCTTTGTACTATATTGAATACACGTTCTTCTTCGTCTACATCATCGATCAAATTCAACGTGCCAAAGGTGAGAAATGCTTGTTGGTATTCTTTATTTTTTTTAAGAATACTAAACGGCCTTTGTTTTCCCTTTTTGAAAAATGCGGGATTATAATCGCATCCAGTAATAGCATGGAATCCTGGTAGACTTCGACATAACGACGGTCCTAACTGTTTGTAGATACTGCTAATATCAACATATCGCTGATTGTTACCAGTGCCGGTTAATATCCACACGTGTGAATCATCATTTTTTAAATGATGCATATTTCCTAGCATTATCGCTGCAATATCCGTATCTGAACATCGTATCACAAAATTAGCTCGAGCATCAGTGTTGCAAACATGATAAACAATCTTTGTATCAGCTTCCTCATGCTGGGGACACGATAAATCTTCATTGATTTCAGACATAACTTTATTATTACTCACGGTGAAAGAGTGACATTGTCGAAAATTAATGTAAACTTGATTATTACCAATGAATGGAATCATCTCCTCACTAGTCCAGTACAATATGAAGAAATCAACGAGAGCCTGTTTGAAGTGGATATTTTTTAACTCTTTCGTGAAATTTCATGGACGAACTTGATCTGGCCCAGTAATGTTGAATTCCAGTAGTGATGATTCATATCGGCGAGATCTTTCATAATCTTTAATGGAAGGGGAAAAATACTGATCAAATATGACATCATATCTCGTGGCTTTCAACTGTGTCACCATTTGTAGTATTTTTTTTGCGATATTTCCAAAAGTTTTAGGCACATTATTCATAGTATAGAGCAGAAAGAAACCATCAATTATCAAAATATCAATGTGAGAAGGTAGGTTGTGTTGTACGCCTTTATCCAATGATTTCATCAGAACCGACTTTTGGGTTTTACAGATGCCACCGTCGAAATGACACATGGATAATGGCACTGGCGTTATGGGGTATGATAAAATTTTGGCTATATCGACTTTGTGATCAATCGATATTCCAAGCATCCGCCCAAACAGATCTCTTTGAGTACGTACTTCTAGCACTTTACCACCTACCTTAGTTGTTGTTGTTTTCTTAGCATAATCTAAAGAAAAGTTTTCCAGTGGCACTTTTTTTATGCTCTTTTCGAACCTATATTCATCGTTTTTACATTCTGCGATGAATGTTTGACGTCTTATGTCTCCATTCTTCTCAACATTGAGAAGAAATTTTTCTACGACCTCTGAGGCTGCTTTTCCAGATGAAATATTAAGCAAAAGATCTTGTGGTACTTCAGGACTAAACGGATTGATGAATCGATCGAATTCGTCGATAAATTTTTGTAATTGTTTGGTATCATTCTTCATATTATGATTAGACACCTCGGCTGTAACATCTTGTATTTGTTGTAAGTCTAGATCTTTATAAACAGAACTAATTATTGTTGATCGTATATCATGACTGCGAGCCCATCGTTGGCGTGCTGATATGGAATTGGTGAATTGGATTATTCCTGAAAAATATAAATTTACGGTTTTTGTATATTCAATTTTTTTTGACATATTCATTTATTTTCATATATTCTGACATTTTTGTTTATTTTTTTTTTAATTTTTTTAACTTTTTTGACATGTATATTCATTAATCTTTATATATATATATTTTTTCAATTTTCTTTTTAATTTTTATTAATCATTAATGTTCATTACCTGTGAGTCTCCTGGCTGCATCTGCATTAATGGTTTGTTCCAGGACTAAGTCAATCGGTTGCTTAGAAAAAGGCTTACTAGTTCTTTGAATGCAAAAAAAAACCATTTTTGAACTGTTCATACAAGTCAGGATGAGTTTCGGCAACTTTTAACAAATTATTACTGTATTTAACTGTCCAACGAGCATAATTCGGTTGATTGCATATGAAAAATAAGTTAGTAATTTTTGGCAGTACAAACTTAAATAATTCAAAATCTCCACAACGTATGCTTCTTGACAAGGTTAAATAATGATGAACAAGATTTATATAGATTAAATAAAACTGTGGAGTTTTACCAAACTCGCCATTGAGGGTTTTTTGCTTATAAATATCATAATTCTGTAATAATGCATTAAGTTCGTCATCCTCAATTGTAAGTGAAGATATTGAAGACGTTCTTAGTCGTGTGATTTCTTGGATAATTTGATCACTGATTGTAATATTATTACTCTCCAAAAACGATTTAAAATGTAAAATTTAATAATTTTTGATTCCAAAATGTGTGTTTTAAAATCCCCTCTAATTCCGACATCATTATTTTCATCACTTTCATCTAATAATCCGATATAACATCGACAAATATAACTCAGGAAGTAACACCGTCCTTTTTGAATTATATTTTCTTCAATAAAAGAACATATTTCATGAAAAGCTGCTCGGTGTTGTTCACGAAGACTATGCCAATGAGTTGTAGTAGTTTTTTTGTTTGATGAAGTTTCATAAGAAAAATTTAATTGACAGATATTGTGATAGTGTATTTTAGAATGTGGATAATTTACAATTTTTTCCAAGAATTCTGTATGATTTTCATTTTGATTTTTAGCTTTAGATAGAAATACATTTGTATCTGACGTAATTAGAGGCAATCGTTTGGACTTGTGCTTTTTAGTTTTTTGATCACAATATATACAAGTAAGATTATTTGGAGAATTATTTACATCGATATCAACTGCAGTATTACTGTCAGAAAGTGAATCAATATTTTCAGGATGATCAATATATTCTTCTAATCTTGGAAAATCCGGTTCGACCAACTCAGATAAGACAGATGGGCTAGGTATTGTAGTAGTGTCAGGTATAACAGCAGCTGCTGGATTAAAATGTTGAGACGTAGATGCTTCTGGCTGAATACATTGTGTATCTAATTCAACTGTCGTTGGGATATCAGTGGATAAATTTTCTGCAATGCTTAATAACTTTTCTGTTGAATTAGCTTTCTCGGTTGCCGTATTTTTTGGTAAATACATAGTACTTTTTATTTAACCCTGTAAACGATTTGTAACAGTTTCTGTGATAACCACTTTCAAATAGTTCACCCGGCAAAACAACGTCTTTAAATTTTAGGTTATGTTCCTTTCTATGTTGTAAAATCACTCGACACTTTTTTAATGTCTCTTCCGTAAATAATATTAAATTTTCATCACAATTATTGCAAAATACACAATTTAACAAATTAGCCATTATATTTTTTCAAACACTGCAAATATTTGTATTTTTTTATACGAATTGCTACTTAAATCACAACACAGCTGATGCACTCAACAGACGCGATACATTAACTAGTGGGTAAGAGTAAACCGAATAGAAGGAGAGAAGCAATGACACTCATGTCTGTCTCACTCGCACTTATGCGCACGGATAATGCCCGTGCCCCTACTCTCAGCGACATGAAAATTGGGTCTGGTGAATGTTTGGCCCCTTGGATCGGTCTGTCCGTTTGCAAAACGTTTTAAAATAGTTGTTTGAATAACATATATAAAAATCAAGCATCAGAAAATAAGTGACCTTAATTAATTTTTTTAATAGCTTTGAAGCGTCTGTAAGGTAAAACCGCCGACCGCATGTGTCTGGGAGTAATGAATCTTGATTTTTAACGATATTGTGTGAAATATATGTTAAAATCAGCTCTCAGAATTTAAGTGAAGTGAGCAGTATTTCTATGTACCTTGATTAATTGTTACCTGAAAAATGGCCGTCTGGCCAAGGTAGCAACTAGTCATATGATCATAGCACACCCCACCACTACTCACTCGTATATATTTTGTCCATCAGAAAATAAGTGACGTCTGGGAGCTCTGGGATCCTCCTCTAATTCCAAAATGATGCGCAGCATATACACGTCTATCGCTATCCTTTTCATTTTCAAGCACAAGTAGCATGCGCACTCTCTTTCTTTAAATGGGCGGAGCTTAATCAGCTGCTATGCTATGTCCTCTTCTATCGCATGGGATGGTTGGTTAAGACCTCTCAGTCGCAGACATTCACCCGCAGCGATATTTTACTTTTTAAAATTCGACAACCGGAATTAGGGACTGATTTTTCGCAGGCAACCCTATACCACCGTGTTTATAATTAAATAATCTTTAATTTTTATTAAGGTTCAATTCAATAAGCAGACCGTTGCAAAATGCTAGTGTAGATTTACCTGTTTATACCTGGCTACCCGATAGTTGTGACCGGAAAAAAAAGGGCAACCTAACGTTTGCATGTTCTATGGGCTTCATACTTTCGATTGGTATATAGTTTATCTAATAATCACACCGGTGGAATATTTAAAAAAAATTTTTTTTTCAATTATTAATTAAATTTATTATGGGTTTTGTGACTCATCAGAAAAGGCCTATGCGTGTGTAATTTATGGCAAAATTATCAATCCGGAAGAGGTGGAGTGTCAATCCCCTGTGATCATAGTAGCAGGAAAATCAAAGCTCGTGCCTGTCAACAAATCAGTATCTCTGCCTAGATTGGAGCTTTGCGCTGCACACTTGTTGTCAAAACTGATGAAGGTTGCCCAGAACTGTTTATCAACCCATAACGTACGAATATACGGTTGGTCCGATTCGACCGCAGTACTAGGTTGGCTACATGGTGATCCGAATCGCTGGAAACAATTCGTGACTAACAGAGTAGTACAAATAACGGAGATAATACCAACAAATAGCTGGCGATATGTAAAATCGGCCGAAAATCCAGCTGACTGCGCGAGCCGAGGATTATCAGCGAATCAACTGCATCATCACCCTCTTTGGTGGCATGGACCAACCTGGCTATCAACATTTACAGTAAACAACAATCAGGATCTACCAACTTACGTCACTCATGAAGAAATCAGAAAGTCAATAAAAAGTAATGCAGTTCAACAAAATGAAGACATTGTTTTAAAATTATTGAACAAATTCAGCAACTGTGGGCGAGCAGCGCGCGTTCTTGCTTGGACTTTGCGCGTCATATCTTGCAATCAACACAAACCAGAGTATTTGACTGTCAGCGAATCAGTATCTCTGCCTAGATTGGAGCTTTGCGCTGCACACTTGTTGTCAAAACTGATGAAGGTTGCCCAGAACTGTTTATCAACCCATAACGTACGAATATACGGTTGGTCCATGCCACCAAAGAGGGTGATGATGCAGTTGATTCGCTGATAATCCTCGGCTCGCGCAGTCAGCTGGATTTTCGGCCGATTTTACATATCGCCAGCTATTTGTTGGTATTATCTCCGTTATTTTCTTCTATACTGTGGTGACCTGCTAGAAGGTCATCCATGTAGAAACACTGTTCCAGTACCGCTGATGCTGTAGGGTATCTTGAACGTTCGTCTTCTGCTAACCGTTTCAACGTCATCATGGCCAGGAATGGAGCTGCTTTAGTGCCATATGTGACTGTAGTCAACTCATATTCTCTAAGCAATTGGGTAGGTGAGTCAAACTCACACAATTTCAACCCATAACGTACGAATATACGGTTGGTCCGATTCGACCGCAGTACTAGGTTGGCTACATGGTGATCCGAATCGGATAAACAGTTCTGGGCAACCTTCATCAGTTTTGACAACAAGTGTGCAGCGCAAAGCTCCAAAAAGATGTAGGGTCTTTACACCTTTTAATGTTGATAGTTCGATTAATACGCAAGAGTACGTAAAAATAGAATTTAATTGAATGACAATTGTGTACTAAAGTATAGGCCGCGCGAGCGAGTAAAGTGCTGACACAATGACGTCAAATTTGTACGTGCTTGCACTGTACATGCTCCGGGGCCCGAGAAGATGTGAATGAGATGGTGGATAATGATTTACAATATGATAATTAACAATTTTGCTTACAAACTTAAATAAACTAAGCTTAAGGTATTTCATTGAATTGAGTCCGGACGGTAGGCGAAGACCCTCTGCTGGTTGTGGCGATGGTAGGTCGACCCGCAGCGGTGGCAACGGGAGCTACATAGCTCACGCTAGCCTCCGCCTGCTCAGCTGCCGGAGGTGCGGGCGCCGGACGAGGCTGGCGCGATCGCATGCGTTGCCATGCGTACAAAATTATACCAATCACGATGATCCCAACCAAGATGTATATGGCGACATAATGGTGAATGTCATGGAATGTCAATTGATCTGCCAGTTCCTGATTGGATTTCATTTCTTTGAGTGCTTTTTCTATCGCCTTTATGTCTTCCCGTTGTCCAGTGTGGTCGTCTGTCCCATTCAGTGGAGTGATGAGAGGTATAGACAGATTAATTATGTGATTTATTGGTGGAATTTCTATGTTCATAACATCGATATTCGTTTTAATTGTGTTTGATAACGATCTATGTGCATAAATCGTAAACATTCTGTCTTTGATGACGCAACTGTCTCCCAGTGTAATGACACCTGTTTTGCTGAGTTGCTCGATCGTAATATTGTTATCGCATATGACTCGTACACTGCATTGTCCACAACAAAAGTATAGATATGAATTAATTAAATTCAAATCAGTCCAGGAATCGTGACATTCTCTTGTTTCAGTCTGGCATTGATTGGTGGCTTGATGTTTCAGACAAAGGTTGTTGTCTGACGTCATTTGATAGACAGGCCTTTTCAGTGGGCAAATGTACTCGTCGGCGTCGTAAGGAACGCATCTTTGTAAGTCGCTTGTAGACAACGTAATGTAAGAGTCTTGATGTGTATTGATAGCCAAATATTTTGCTACAGGCACTATAATGACCACACTTGCGTTGGTTTGTTGTGGAATCGGTATGAGGTTGTAAAGCTCATAGTCTTCCCTGCTGACAAGAGGAATTCTGACTTCGAAAATCAGGAACTCTCTGGTGGCTCTTGCTTTCACTTTCAATAGGTGATATATCTTCGCCATGTCAGTCTGAATATTATTAATCGGCAAGGTTAAGTCCTTTGAGATTTGTCCGGTTATAACATTCAGTTCGTTTTTCAACTGTGCCGGTGTTAGCAAGTGAAAGTTGAACTTTTCATAGTAAATGTTGGCCACTTTATCAACTAGCGTCTCCTGGATTTCTTTTAGATTAGTCATGATGTTACTGGCTATGAACGTTGATAATGTGAATTCCGCTTTGTTGTCAGTGTGTTGGATTTCTTCTTTCAATTTGTTCATACCCGCGTTGCAATTGGTAATGAGTTGGTTGATTATTTTGTGCTGCTTATCCAGGGTATTTTCAATTCTTTTGATGACATTTAGCTCAGCCTCCACAACTGACGTTTGGTTTCTCCATAGATGGCTAAGATGTTTTTGATTGCTTCTTATTAAGGCAATATCTTTCTGATATTGTTCGGCGAAAGTTTCGTCCAAAACTCCAAACAAACTATGTGCGACGTAGCCAATGCCATTGATAAGCCCGCGACGTCGGCGAACTTGACCTTGCTGACCAAGCAAAAGATTATTGTAGTGTTCAAGTTCGTTGTACCCGTGGAGCAGTTGTAATCGGACTACGTTGCATTGTGGTATTTGATCCCTTGAACATATGTTGTCCAGATGAGTGATAAACTTATCCAGAAGGTTAATTCCTTGCCAATACGGAGCCATGTCGCAATAAACGATGAGTTTCCATTCTTCACGTTCCAATTTCATGTTTGCGAGTTTATCAAAAAATATGTTTTTATTTTCTGCAACTTTGGAAATTTTGTGTTCGCACGTTCCTGAGCAAATAAACATCAGAAGTACGAGTGTTGTAATTATAAAGTTGCACAATTTTGATGAGGCTGGCTTGATATATTTATTGTTTGTTGATTGACCTTCTTGCTTTAACTTTTCTGTCTCGTGGCTTTGAATATTGTCGTTGATCGGCAAAACGGACAATTTCGTAATTGGTCTCTTGAGTGTCCCATTCTTCGTCCGTAGGGTTACTACTCTGACGAACCCGTCTTTCCCTGGATGAAGTTCAATAACTCTGCCCATAGGCCATTTTCCCGGGGGCAGATTAATGTCGTGAATGATGGCGATGTCATTGATCTTCAAATTCTGATGAGGTTTGCACCACTTGCTGCGAGCTGATAGTTGGCACAGGTATTCAGCTCGCCATCTCTTCCACAGGTCATCAAATATTTTTTGTGTGAGCTGCCATCTTGTCCGCAAGTCTCTCTCTGTCTCGACGATAGTTAGTGTTGGACCACTTGCCAAAAAGTGAGATGGTGTGAGACAGTCTAAATCTTCTGGATCTTCGCTGAGTGCGCATAGAGGTCGGCTATTCAAACATGCTTCTATTTGAGCGAGCAAGGTCGAATATTCTTCAAACGTCAGCTTCTGGTCTCCTATGACTCGTTTGAGATGGTGCTTTAAACTCTTGACGGCGGCTTCCCAGAAGCCTCCAGCACTAGGCCAGGAAGGGGCATTAAAATGCCAGTGAATCTCCATACTGGTAATAGCCTTGAAAAAACTGTCATCCAAAGTGTTTTGAATGTTGACGAACTCTTCGTTAAGAATTCTGCTTGCTCCAACAAAATTTGTGCCATTGTCACTGTAGACATGGCCTGGGGTGCCTCTCCTAGCTGCCATTCGCCGCAAAGCCGCTAGGAACGATGATGCTGTCAGGTCCGATACTAGCTCGATGTGTACAGCCTTGGTGGCCATACAAACGAACACGGCGATGTATCCTTTTGTGGTTTTGATACCTCGGCCCTTGCTTGCTTTTACGTCGACAAACCCAGTAAAATCAATTCCTGTATGGAAAAATGGTCGTGTTGGATTGCTGCGTGCTAAAGGAAGGTCGCCCATGAGTTGTTCATGTTTGATTGGATCATGTCTTCGGCACTTGACGCAGTTTCGAAGGCGCTTCTTGATAGCTCGGTTTCCTCCCAGAATCCAATATTTTTGACGCAGCCATGCTTGAGTAACTCTCGCTCCTCCATGGAGTGTCATCTGATGTCCTTGGTCGATTAATAAGTCACTGAGATGAGTGTTGTTGGGAATGATGAGAGGATGCTTCATGTTATGACTCATCTTCGCATTGTTCAGTCTGCCACCGACTCTCAGTAGGCCGTCTTGATCCAAAAACGGGTTCAGCTTTAGCAATTTACTCTTCGCGTCTATTTGTTTCTGATCTCGGAGACTAAATACCTCTTCCTTAAATACTGTCAGCTGTACTTGTTTGATTAAAAGATGTTTAGCGATTTTTATTTCGCTGACAGTCAAATACTTTGGTTTGTGTTGATTGCAAGATATGACGCGCAAAGTCCAAGCAAGAACGCGCGCTGCTCGCTCAAAGTTGCTGAATTTGTTCAATAATTTTAAAACAATGTCTTCATTTTGTTGAACTGCATTACTTTTTATTGACTTTCTGATTTCTTCATGAGTGACGTAAGTTTGTAGATCCTGATTGTTGTTTACTGTAAATGTTGATAGCCAGGTTGGTCCATGCCACCAAAGAGGATGATGATGCAGTTGATTCGCTGATAATCCTCGGCTGGCGCAGTCAGCTGGATTTTCGGCCGATTTTACATAACGCCAGCTATTTGTTGGTATTATCTCCGTTATTTGTACTACTCTGTTAGTCACGAATGGTTTCCAGCGATTCGGATCACCATGTAGCCAACCTAGTACTGCGGTCGAATCGGACCAACCGTATATTCGTACGTTATGGGTTGATAAACAGTTCTGGGCAACCTTCATCAGTTTTGACAACAAGTGTGCAGCGCAAAGCTCCAATCTAGGCAGAGATACTGATTTGTTGACAGGCACGAGCTTTGATTTTCCTGCTACTATGATCACAGGGGATTGACACTCCACCTCTTCCGGATTGATAATTTTGCCATAAATTACACACGCATAGGCCTTTTCTGATGAGTCACAAAACCCATGTAACTCTTATGTTTGCATTTTTTGGCGTTTGAAGCCATCTTGGTACGTTAATATGTTCGATTTGTGTTAACTCCTTTTTTATTTTAAGCCAATATTCATTGATGTTTGTAGGTATTGCGTCATCCCATTGAAGATTCAACGACCAAACTTTTTGGAACAAAAGTTTCAGTTTGGTGGATACTGAAGACAGCCAGCCGAGCGGATCAAATATCTTTGAAATGTCAGATAATAATGATCTTTTAGTGGATGGTGTCAATGATGATGTGTCTATCTTCATCTGGAACTTGAATTGATCGTCCTGGGGGTGCCAGCGCAGTCCTAATGTTTTGGTTGATTCTAGATGCCTGAATTCGAATGCCTGTTCCTTGTCTGATATTGATTCTTGTATGTCAATGTTATTTGACGACCATTTTCGCAAGTTAAATCCACCAGATCTCAGCAAATTAATTAGGTCAGCCTTGAGTTGTTTGGCTTCTTCTATACTGTGGTGACCTGCTAGAAGGTCATCCATGTAGAAACACTGTTCCAGTACCGCTGATGCTGTAGGGTATCTTGAACGTTCGTCTTCTGCTAACCGTTTCAACGTCATCATGGCTAGGAATGGAGCTGCTTTAGTGCCATATGTGACTGTAGTCAACTCATATTCTCTAAGCAATTGGGTAGGTGAGTCACGCCACACGATTTTCTGATACTGTAGGTCTTTTTCATTACATAAGATCTGTCGGAACATTTTCTCGATGTCGGCTGTGATTGCATATTCGTACTGTCTCCATCTCAGAATCAGTGTAAACAAATCCTGTTGTAGATTCGGACCGCTGTACATTAAATCATTAAGACTGTAACCCGTCGAAGTTTTTGCTGATGCGTTAAATACAACTCGTAACGATGTTGTTGCCGAGTCCGGGCGTAAAACGCAAAGGTGCGGTAAAATGCAATCCGGCAGTATTTTCTGTCTGCACTTGCGCATGTGACCCAGTTTAATGTATTCGTTGATGAATGTTTTGTAATCTTCAGAAATATTTATATTTCTTGAAAATTTTCTTTCCAGTTGATAAAATTGTGCTACGGCTCTTTGTATTATTCTGAATGGCAAATGCGTCATGTCGACGTGAGTACACCAGCCCCCCCAACTAGGCTGGGTTGCTTATGGGTGGATTTAGGGCAGCTCCACCCGAGTACTACTTCACTACGTAGAAACGGACTCCCCCTGCTCTTCCTCTCTCCTGTTGCGTTGGCGTGCTGCCGCTGGTGGGCGTTGCTGCTCCGGCTGTGGTGCTAGAGCTGCGGCCGGTAGTGCCGGTCTGATGTCGGCGATGTCCCACGTGGCGTGAGCCTCGTAGTCCCGTCTCGATGCTGCCACATCCTGCAACACTCTCTCAAGAGAGATAGCTGGTGCTGGAAGGCGCTCGTAAGCGCCATGGGTATTATTATCGATTCGCCCGAAGTGCCCGTGCTGATTGGGCGTGCGAGAAGTGAAGATATGCTTCGCTCCTGTGGCGTCTTCGTAATCCTCAACTCCTGATAGGTAGGAGGCTGCACCTGCTGCGGCAATTGTCTGATATCCATTTACGAAATGGATGAGATTGTCTTGTGCTATTGTCGCTACTCCGTGTTTTTGATCTATCATGGCATATCTATGCCACAAGAGAATGTTGTGGTAGTAAGCGTGCGCTGATGCTGGTACGCATTTGCTGTAAGACTTATCACAATCAGAAATCGCCTTGTATTCCTTAGTAATCAACGTTTGGTATCCGGCTGCGTCTGCGTGGAACTCCGTCGCTGCTTTCTCCTGGACAAGTCCTCTTTCACCTTCAATAACGAAGGAGTCTAGCCATAATGGGTCGTTCGTCAAAGCTGTTTGTACTGTAGATTTCTTGGCTGGTTGTGGTAATGCTGATCGATCGACTTTTGGCTTAAACTTTGGAAAGGGTTTCTTTATCTTGCCGGGTTTTGGCTGCGTTGTATCCTCATTCGCGGTGGACATGTTGATAATCCTAAGGTTCCGTTCAACGGAAAGTTCCTCTTTAAACCGAAGTTAAAAAGGGACTTAAATTTGTTAGGCAACCCATATGCAATTTATTTATTGACATATTAAATTAAATATAAAATACGTTTCATCAAATAAACATCTCGGTGAAGGTCGTTTTATATCGGGATCTTATGCTATGGGTAAGTATCAAAGATCACGTGGATTTCGGTAGCCACGTGATTTGTTAGATTACGGAGTAAATTATAACTTATAGCGCTAAAGGTAGAAGGTATGTCTCGAAAAGTATAGAGATAAAAAAATCCATCATTAACAATGAACAGTTTAAGTTGCCTCAACCGAAAATGTGCGAGTACCTACTTCTCAATAATATGTTGTATTTTGGAATTATAAGTGGCAACATGTCTATATTTTGGTATAAATCGATAGTATAAAAACCCATATTTAACATAGTTTCTAACTAGAAACCTAGAATCACGAAAAGGCTATGAAAATTAGTACAAATAAACTATCTAAATGCCGTACTTTTCGTTATATGAATTTTTTCTTTTTCATTTTTTCTTTTTCATTTTTTTCCCCTTTGAACTAACGAAAATGTACGGCATATGAAAAAATATTATCTATGCATAAAATACTTTCGAAATAAATTAATTTGATGTGTCAAATCACCCCTTGGACCACAGAAAGAGAGGGGGTTGCAACCCTCGGTTTTTTCCCCTTGTCGCATGATTTTTGTACGGCGTTGCGGAATAATGTATTAGAAGCAGTACTGAAATAGCATGAAACTGATGCCGTACAAAATTAAATGATCAAATTCACCCTGGAAATTGTCGGAAAATAAAAAAAAAATCCGACTTTTTGGCGCACCATTTTTTTACGGCACTACGCGTTGTCTTATTATTTTTCATGGATCTATCGATAGTAAGAATGCCGTACAAAAATATATGACCAAAATATACCCACTCTACCTGTACTTTTGAATTCTCACCTGCACTCAGTTGGACAGCTTACAAGTGACGGCATAATGCTGAATCTTATTATTTTATGCTCTTATATCGTTCTACATAGGTCATCTGGTGGTTCAAATGACCCATAATTTTTTTAACACGGGCCTGTAGTCTATAAGGTACTTATTTAACATGAGTATGTGTAAATATTAAGGTTAAAACTCAAAAAAATATTCATTTTAAGAGGCTTATTTACTTTCTTATAGGTATAACAGAATAGATGTTTTATTTCCCAGGTTCATTTTCATTCTTTTCAGTGGTTGTAAAATTATGGAGGTGCAGCAACAGCAAGTCTTCATTATGTCTTGCGTTATGTATCCCAATCGAGGATATCCCAGAGTACTAAGGTTTAATTCATTTATATATACTGTTGTTTTTATGATGCAGTTCCGCATACACATCCAAGATTTCTATGATGGCTTTTTCTAGGTTTTGTATAGGAATTTCTCGTATTCTGCGTCCGTTGTGATTTCCTTTGGTAAGTGCGTGATATTATCCTAGATAGGATTTGTAGGAATTGCTGGCTGATATCTTTATTGTTTGCAATAACGCGGGTATTTCTTGACATTCTTGAAAA
Source organism: Sesamia inferens (assembly GCA_037179545.1). NCBI lineage: Eukaryota > Metazoa > Arthropoda > Insecta > Lepidoptera > Noctuidae > Sesamia > Sesamia inferens. The sequence continues at coordinate 2,936,933 of CM073935.1, read as the reverse complement.
ATCCTCCCGACACTCGTTAACTACGATTATATGTGGTTTAAAACGAACGAATAAGGTTTTTATTTCATATAATCCTTGCACATTGATGTGCAGCATGAGTAATTTAAAATTTTGAGTTTTATTACACATAAACATAAAAATAAGTTTTCTATGGACACTGTATATTATATTATCAAAACAATGTTGAATAAGCTTCTACAATAGTAACTTATTCAAGATGACATTACAGACGTTCAATATTAGTTTTGATACTGTCAAATAGCAGGTCATGGTATGAAATCCTATACAAAAAAGAAGGTGAACAGTTTTTGTAAACGTCAATGTAACAGGACTGTTGCAGGCCTGCTAATAATAAGTCATGGTACAGAAAACTAATTTAGGACTGTTTCTGCCCTGCTATAAGAGCTCATGGTAAGGCCCCTGATCAACGTATTCCTACGATGTTTATTTTTATGATACGACGCGACGTTGACTTTTTCTAAACTTTTTTTTCTGAATTCAATTATGCAATAAAAACAAATTGCCTTTTTTCGAGATACGACAAAATCTCTTTCCAGCGTCGATATGTATAATGTTTTTGGAAGGGGTTGTCCATATATTATATTATGCTAGTAATAGTGTTAGAACACTATTGAGGTTGATAAATAAATAGGTGCAACTTGATCTTAATAAAGTATATTAAAATAAAACAATTTATAAAGCCTCCTTAGTGTGTAGATTGTGTAAAAGAATAACTCTAATAAATGTAATTGTATGAAATCATGGCCTTTCGGAAAGTCTTCTAGCCACTTGATTCCGTAATGTGCGTCCCCTGAGTAATAAATCACTGGTACTTTCATGTTCCAACACAACCTCATGTCGTTCAAATGATGAAGTAGTAAAGACAACTGTTGTTATCTTTTATGTTTTAATTTAAATACTTATCTGTACCTATACTTTATTTTTCTAAAATACCTTGTGGTTCTTCAGCAATATTATCTTCAGGATCTGAAACATTGAATTTTAGTGCAATGTTATGTAATATGTAATACACAACACGCTAAAATAATTCGTGCACATTTTTCAGGGCGATAGTGCAAAGTTCTATCCCTATGTAGACAACGCCAACGGTTCTTTAACCGCCCAAAAGTATTTTCAATAACCACTCTTGTGGTCATGTGAGCAGCATTGTATGTTTCCATAATTGAATTTGGTGGCGGGTCTATGTAGGGTGTCATTAACCATGGCCGTTGAGTGTATCCAGAATCACCTATAAAAAAAAAACTTTGTTAGTTTTTTGTCTAAATACAGCGTGGAATTTTAATGGTTGTTTTCCCGCAGCGAAACGGTTTTGTCTTAGTAATACAATCGTTTCATCAATAAATAAAATATTAGAAACATAAAATGGCAGATTTAACATAGTGATAAAAAAAACTCGAAAGTAAACCAATAGTAAACTTCTGATAATCTACAGCCGAATGGCGCGGGGCCATTGACCCGCGTGCTTCAACTATTATCCATTCATACTTTTACAGGCTTACGATTTTCATAAATACTTGTTAGCTGCAATTTACTGAATACCAAAATAAAATTATTATCTAAGTCTTAGATAATAATTTTATTTAAATTAATTATTTTTACCGCTTCATCCATAACTAATTCTAGATTTGACGGCATTTCCTTCATCGCAAGTGCTTGTCTATGCAGAATACAATGACTGGAACTACAATTAGGCGCTTTATTTTTCATTCGATACACTGCTCCTGCTGTTTTACCTGTCATCGCCTTGGCCCCATCTGTACAGATGTCAATGCAATTGTTCCAACTGATATTATTTTCTTCAAAAAATATATTTATTTTATTAAAAATTTCTTCCCCGGTAGTGTTTGTGAGCAGCGGTGAACACATAAGCATGTCTTCTTCAAAAGAATTTTTATATGGATATCTCACAATAACCAGCAGGATAGCCAAACCAGCGACATCAGTCGACTCGTCCATTTGCAAGGCAAATCGTGTTTTTTGTAGACGTGTAACTAGTTCTTGTTTGACGTAGCTTGCCAGATCATGGATTCGCCGTGAAACAGTATCGTTTGATAGCGGAGCAGTAGAAAGATGCTTTGCAGATTTTTCATCGAGCATACATTTTGTTATGTCTAATACACATGGTTTTATTAAATTCTCAGCGATAGTGTGCGCTTCACCTGCTTGTGCAATGCGATAGCTAACTAAATGTGATGCTTCTGTAGCCTTTTCCTTGATAGTTTGTGTTACATGCATCATATTTTTTTGACTTTCTAATAACTGATCTTTTTTACGAACAAAAAATTATTTATTCTTGTCTTTAGACTCGGGGTGTACAGTTTCTAAATGTCGGCGCAATTTGGCAGGTGCCATGGAACTATTAGGAAGCAGTTTACTACAGAGCATGCAGAGAGGTGAGCCGTTGGAATTAACAAATCCGAAACTGATATAGGATTCATCATACTTCCTTTTTTTCGTCTTTGAAACCGCCGAGCTTGACGTCGTGGCATCGTCTTCTGGATCTGTGATTGCTATATTCTCCGCGCGCACTGCTTTTGAACATTCAGTGTCATTAGAAGATGTTGTTGCAACACGTTTAACACCTTTAAGCCAACGTTCCATTCATCTTTATTTATAATGTTACACGTCAGGATAGTGGGGTTTAACTAATGCGCAATCTTTACTGAGACAACAGAATATAGCAGGCAGTAAAACAATGAACACTAGTTTCTGGCTAGCAAGCTTGTAAGTAGGTAGTAACAGGTAACTTATCGCTCCGAACGTTAATCGTCAACTGACGAAAACAAAAATAAAAACAGAAATTTAAAAATTGCGTTGTAAACAATATCGACTTTATTCTTTTAAGTTAGAGTCGAAAGTCGCTTGTTGACAACTATAGCGTCTAATTCAGAGGCGGCTTTTATCAAAGAGACTGCGCGCTCCCGAGTATACTACCCGCTCGCTTTAAGTTTGCCGCTGCGCTGGCGATAAGTATGACGATCGAAAAGTAGCGTCAGCAAAACAAACTACCTATATTTAATAGTATATTTCATTATAAGTGCGGAAAGCCTGTCATTACAACGAGTTCCGACAAATGTCGACCCGAGCCGAGGCGCAGCCGAAGGTGAGGGTTGACAGTCGGAACAAGTTGCAATGACGGTTCCGCACGTGTACTGAACAACTATTTTTAATACAGTTGCGAAAAAATTAAGCAATTTATTAAAATAATAAAAACACAACTCAACTAACTAATAATTTATTTTTAATTTTTTTAATTTCAATTTTATTACGACCAATTCTTTTAACGCTTCCATTAATTAGGTTTTTGAAGGCATTATGTTTTAAAAACTTACCAAATGTGATGGGGTGCAGTATCGTACCTTCATTAGGTGTTGTAAAGTTCTTTTGAACAACTAATTAAAAATGGCGCGCTATCCGATTGTTCATAGTGTTAGAATCCGGTCTAGAACACTCTTTTTAAAAAAGCAAACACTTTTAGCTAAAAGAATTATACACTTTATTTAATTTCACTTTACAATTATCGCGAGTGCAGTACACAAGTGCACGGGATGAAGGATGGAAGTCGACTGACTGTGGGTGTGGGATGGATGTATGAGGTGTTGAGGAATGGTGTGTCAGCACTCTGACGGGAATGCAGCATAAGCTACCAGGTAAGCCAGAAAGGGTACATTAGGTATGTATAACAGCCCCCCGATTAAGAGGAAACTTACGGGTGAAAGGGTAAGTTGACGATGGAAAGAAGGAACCAGATCTGAAAAGGATTTTCAGGTTTTCAGGACATTCGGAGTCGAGGAACAGGTATGTCTTCGGGATCAGGAGATGACGTTTCTATGGAATTATTTGGTTTGGATTTACATCTAGAATTATAAAATTTCTTAAAGAAACGATACAATTTATGGGATACAGCAATAACTAAAACTAGACTTATTATAATAGTAATATAAGAGTTGAAATTACCATAAAGGACAATATGGGGTTTCTCAATAACTTTGTTGACATTTGTTTTAATTTGGTCAGTTATTTTATTATAATTTATCAAAAGTGAATCTAGATTATCAATGTTTTTTAAGTTTACATATGGGACTTTAATATTGTCTTTTAGGTAAGTAGTAGGACTACAACAAGTATAATTAATTATTTCAAAGTGTAATATTATTGGTTTTATTTTAATTACAATACTATGTCTAGGTATCAATTTATTGTCTCTACAATAAGCAATACAATATTCTGGTAAAGTTAGTATTCCAGTGCCATGGATGGAAAACTCAGATAGATCTTGGTCATTACATTCTACTGTGAGTTTAGAATTTTGGCTTATTATATATATCCATTGCTTTGCATGTAATTTATGAAAAGTTTCAACATTACCGTTTATAAATTTAGTATTACAAATGCTTGGAACAGTCAGAGCTTTAGAAATAATCTCATTTTCACATATGGGAATGGCAGATGTGGAATACACACTAGGTGTTTCACAAATATAATATTGTATATTTATAACTTTACAAGAGCTAAGTGAATCTAATTTACAATAGGATAACTTATCTTTAGTTATACCTATATATTTAGTGGATGGTATGATTGTTGAATATAGTGTACTATTCATATTGTTAAGTTCAATAGGATAAGGTATAGTATTATATAAATCAAATTCCTTTGTATTTACTAAGGGTATTTGTAACACAAATATTATTTTGTTGTTTACATAATAGCTGGATACATCGGATATGTTTTCTAAAATATGGATATTATCTACAGTTAAAGGTACAGGTAATTGTTTAGAACTAGGTAGAAATCTATAACTATCAACAAGGTCTGCAAATAGTTCCTTAGGAGTAATAATAGAAGGATATAATATATTAGACTTACTAAACATAATAGCATTAATAATATCTTCTAACTTAAATGATAACGTTAACATAGTACTTTCTAAAATATTTGACAATCCTGATATCTTAGATCTCATAAGTAGCTTATCTACTTCTAATGTAGTGTTAATTACATGTTGGTTCAGAGTATCAATAGCATGGTTTAAACTAGCTTCATTTGCACTAATTTTGTCAATTATTTCTTTTAGGGACGATAACGTAGATTTTGTAACTAACATGTTATATTTCATTAAAGTTGCTATTTTAGATTGATCACTTTCTAAGGTTTGGATGGCATCGCTATATTTTATAGCGTCGCTTTCATCCATATTTCCAAACAAATGTTTAATAACGGAACCGATTCCAGCAAACCAAGCTGCTCTTTTATTAGATTTAGACATAAGATGAGATATAGAATCGAAATCTCTTGCTATATCATATTAACGGGATGACAACGGTTGAAACATATAATTACATTTATTTTCGTAATATTCATTACTCTGTTTACATAAATATTTCGAAGTTCCTAGAATGTCTCTTATGTTATCTAGATGCGGTTGAATAAAAGATATGTCTATTGGAATGATAATATCTAATGTATCATCAGCAGTTTTTAGAGAGCCAATTGGGTCGAAATATATGCTTGCGTTGTCAGATGCTGGTTGGATATATCCTTGACTGTTTGATGCCAGGGACGGATAAATGTAACCAATTCTGGAATGGAAAGTGATCGTAAATTACTGGACTGTACATAGTATATTATGTGCTATTGCTGGTATGTAGTTTTATTTCGTCAAAATGATATTTGACATGTCGTCTATTTATTAGGAGTGATGCGGTGTCATTTCCGTGTATTTTGACTATTTTGTACGGACCTTTCCATATTGGTGAAAGAGCTTTCCGAAGCCGTTGATGATTTTTAAGATAGACATGGTCGCCGACCTTGTGTTTAATTGGTCTTATACGAGTGTCGTAGTAGGTTTTTGATTTTTCTTTAGATTTTCGTATGTGTTCTATAGCTTTAGCTCTGCAGTGTTTAAGTCTGTTCTGGAGTACGCGAACATAATCAGGATAAGTTATGCCTGCAGTTTCTTCGTAGATAGAATCTGGTATGTAGGGTTTATTTCCAAATACGAGTTCGTAAGGAGAGTAATGAGTAGTTGTATGAATGGCGGAGTTGTAGGAAAGCATAGCTGTATATACAAAACGATGCCAATTATTTTGTTCTTCATTAACATAGGATTTTAGGTATTCTTTTAAAGTAGAATGACTCCTTTCGAGAGCGCCTTGAGTCTGAGGATGATAAGGGGTACTCCACAACTGTTTGATTTTGAACAGCTTGCAGGTTTGTTTAAAGAGTTCAGCTGTGAAATTAGTTCCTTGATCTGTTAAAACTATTTTAGGTATTCCAAATAAGGTGATAAAATGAACTACACATTCACATGACTCTTCTGCTGTAGTGTTGGTGATTGGATATGCAGTTGAAAATTTGGTGAGGTCATCTTGAAGTGTTAAGATGTACCTAAACTTATCGTTACCGGCTTCCGGTAATGGACCTACGATGTCTAACGCTATACGTTCAAAAGAACGAGTGGAAAAAGATGTAATCTGCATGGGAGCACGATTAACTTTTCTAAGGGCTTTATTGGTATGACATTGTGAACATTTTTTCACGTAGTTTTCTATGTCTGATCGCATATTTTCCAGTAATACTTTTCCTGGATCCGTTTTATCATTCTAGCGGAACCTAAATGACCGGCAATGGGAATGTCATGATTTTCTTTCATGATTTTAGGGATTTCGCTTAATGACGGATAAATAATAGCATTTTTATAAATATGCACATTTACATCTGAATTGTGGAACAAATATAATACAGGGTGGGCCATGAATTAGTTAACAATTGAAAAAATCGTATAAAGAAAACTATTTGACATATTTTTAAAATTATTTATTTACAAGAAAGTTAATTATTTGGAATATATTTTTAAAAATAACATCACCTAAATGTCCACCGTTTCGATTTTTGCACTCTTCTAAGCGAGCACCGAAATTTTCGAATACTCGTCGACAAAGAGACCGCGAGATCGCTGACATTTCTTCGCTAATTTTTTCAATCTGTTGCTTGATTCTAGTTGAATGACCTCGAGTTTTGAGCTTATTTTTACCATGTCCATGGGTCATTGTGTGGATTGGTGTCGTCTATTAAGGTTACTGCTTGTCCCGTGCGACACCTATTCGGGACTTCATTTAGTTTAAATTAGGTTCATCGACAGTGTCATAACCTTCGATTTCGGTTATGGTATTTATTTGGGGTTTAAAAGACTTGTTCTGTTGGATATCAGAATTAGAGGGTTTTTTATTCTTAAAGTTTTTATTATTATTGTAATCGTGGAGTTTACAATTTTCTAAAATATGTCCTGTGTTTTTGCAATATCGACAGAACAGGTCTTTTGGAGCTTGATGACTCATTGGAGGTCTCTGATTTTGGTAATCATTAAATTTATCGGATCTATTCGGTCTAACGTTTGTGTCGTTACCACGCAACGTTCTCGAGACTAAATTCTGTTTGTAGGAGTATTGTTGTAACTTTTCTTCTGATATAGCGAAATTAATTGCGTCATTGCGGTTCTTAGGGTCCCTACTTCGGACTATGTTAGCGAGACGAGGATTGAGGCCCATAGTAAAGGTGTGTAGAGCTAGGTCTTCCATAGCGGCTACCCTACCAGCAATTTCACTCTTTTTGTGGTTGCTAACAGCGATCTCTGTGAGAAGTTGTGATAGGCAGGTCTCAACTCTAAGTGAGAATTGGCTGACATTTTCCTGGGCACCTTACCTACAATCTTGTAGTTCTATTAAAAGATGAGCATAATGCTTTTGCTCCCCGAATTGATTTTTTAAGAAATCCCTGAGTGAGGGCCACGTTTCAAATTCTTTTATTGAACACGCTATTTCGTCTTTGCCGTCTAACTGGCTGATGATATATTTGAATACTATGTCCTGTTGACTTGAGGAAGATAGGGAGATTGCATTGTCGCAATTATTTATAAAGGCGTTAAGTTTTTCGCGGTTACCATCAAAAGGTTTAATATTTTTAGGATTACATTTGAGGTTAAGCCTTCTCTAGCCTCTTCCTTGACGTTCTTGGAACCTTAAGACATTTTTATATATTTAAATAATACAAAAGAAACGACCGAACTCCCACCACCAACCCCCACCGGAACTGCGTCGGGTCTAGACGGTACAATTTGCAATGACGTTACAATGTTGCGGCTATGAGCGATAAGCCGTCGAAGGTAAATTTGATGGAACTTTTGTTTAAGCACTTGATGACTTATAGGAAATTATCAAAAGACTCACAGAAACACCAAACATGCGTTTTTCATGCTTGTGCTGGAACTGGAACTGGAACAGGAGCTGGAGCTGGAGTTCTGGATACTGGAACTGGAACTGGTGTTGACCTTGAGCCTTTTATAAGTTTAGAGACATTTCTTAATCAAAATATTTCGAGGTCATCATCACTCTCATTGTCAAAGATCCTCATCCTCCTCTTTTCAGGCTTCCTATCACGTTCCTTATCTTTCTGTTTTTCAGACTGATTGACAAGTTCTCTTTCGTCTAGTTCTTCAATCTCACTATCTAGTTGCTTATCCTCGTGTTCCTTATCCTCCCATTCTTCAGTCTCACTATCAAACTCGTTATCTTCTTGTTTTTCAGCCTGATTATCAAGTTGTCTATCATCCAGTTCTTCAATCTCAATGTCTAGTTCCTCATCTTCTTGTTCTTCAGTCTTATCATAAAGTTCTCTTTCATTCAGTTCTTCAATCTCACTGTCTCGTTCCTTTTCCTCCTGTACCGCAGTCCCAATACCCAGTTCCTCGTCCTTCTGTCCTTTCATCTCACTGTTCAGTACCAGATTCTCCTGTTCATTGGTTTCACTATCCGTTTCGTTATTTTCCTGTTCTTCGCTATATCTGTCATACATTTTTTCCTGCAGCAATGGGTTGAGAAATTCTACAAAACTATTGCGCAACGAGTAGTATAGACACCGTTCTCTGGGAGCGCATGTAACACATGTTAACTTTCTTAAAAATATTTTTTGCGTGATGCGCGAATCCCATGTCATTTGATGGACTTTTGTAATCACAAAATCAGTAGTGTTCCGGGAATCCCCGGACCACTACTGATTTTTCGGTGCAATAGCTTATTAATTTCTTCAATTTCTTTTGTAGTCACGGTTGAAATTATGACATTGGTAGTGTTCTCTCTAATACACTTCATAAGTGAATTAAAATCAGGTATATCTGACCCTTGAGCAACAATACGATCAGCAGTACGCTTTATTACTGCACCAACTCCATCCATGGGCCCTTTGCCGTGGCCTGTTTCACAGAAGTTCCATGTCGCAGTCTTTAAACTGTATCTCTTTGCCAAGTATTGAGTATGCAGATAGAACATGTATCTGTTTCTGTACTGTGCACTAGGGCCGTCGCTTAAAATATGCAAGTTCTGAATTGTGCATGATGATACAATTAGATCTAGCATCTTTTGAAGGTGGGCACATATTGCACTAGCATCATGGCGCAAATTCTCAGAAAATATGCAAAATGATCTACTGTTTACTCTTTGCGTATCTGGACATCTATAGTAATAAACACCAGTATGAAGACTGATTTGCTGTCTGGAAGCACCGAAATGGACTGACTGGATCTCAAAAGCATATTTGCAGCAATAATTTTCAGAAAAGTCGATCTGCATAAATATCTCTCCGTCAACAAGGTTATTCTTTATTAGGGAGGATTGTTTGTATTGATGACTAATGTTAAATTGGTGTTCTAAGAACATTTTCAAGTCTTCTAAGAACGATTCTACTAGCTCTTTTTTCGTAATTGTTTTCTGTCCTTTTACTGTTCTCCTTATTTCCTTTTCTTGTCCTTTAATCAATCGCTTTTCTTTTGTGACACACCAAGTTTTATATGTAGTAGTTTCGGAACCATCAAAAAGTTGTATTTCAGGAGATTTATGTAAGCAAACACGACATTTGCGCAACATACAAGCCTCCTTGTTGATATCACAAACTATGCTCTTGCACAACTCCGTTAAGTTTGGAGCGTTAAAAATTCCCAAGTATTTCAAATTATCGAATTTAAGCTGCATATTTTCATGTATAACACATAAACAGGTATCTCTTTCAGTAATTTGGCGAGAAACGATCCAAAAAGGACGCATCCGGCAAAACGTTGCAAGACTCAGTTTCTCTTTGTTTTGGAGATTAGTAAGTGTATCACACAAGTAACGTTTTTGTTTTGACGTGATAACGTCTATTAAATCGGTATGCTGGGAGTCATTCGCGAAAACTGCGTAACGGCTGAATCTGACGCTACACGGAGTACACGCCTACTAAAACTAACCTTAGCCTTGTAGCTTTAGAGTGCAATATTATTTACCTAAAAGCACGGTTGTAAACAATTAGTAGCAGTTTTTCGCATACATGATTATAGCATTGATAGCCGAGTGGTGAAACGCTCGGATTAATATTGACTCACTCAAGAGGTGCCGCGGATCGATTCCTGACGGCAACGGACGTTTTTTATCCTTTTTAATTTTTTTTGTTTATTTTTTTTTTGTTTTTTTTTGCTTTTTGTTTTTTTTTGTTTGTTTTTTTTTTGTTTTCCCTTCATTTCATACTTTTCGTACCATCGACCTAGCCTCAATAAGATCACCGACGTAACAAACAATTAAACTTCGCTATATGTTACTTTCTAATGCATATACAATATTAATTTTATTGTAACTATAAACTTCTGTATGAAGATGAATGAATGTATGTTCATATGTATGTGCAATCATATGCTTATTGTATTTAGTGTGCAAGTGCACATTACTCATAATAATTAGTTTATGTATAACTTCAGAAGCAGAAAATTTAAACAAACTATTAAATAAAAATATAAATGTTATACATTACTTTATTTTAAATAATTTCATTGCACCCAGAAAAAATTACCATGTAATAGACGTTATCACGTTCAAATATCGGCAGTAGACGGAGTTCTACAGACAGCCAATTTTTTAATTTTGTTCTTGGTGTTAACATCTTTTTTTCCAGGACACTGCTTACTGTTGTCATCACGCTCTAAGAAGGCAATAATTTTTGAATTTAATGGTTTCAGCTTTTTTGTTAAAATCTGTTTAGTAGCAACTTTCTTTGGATGGCTAGAAAGTTGCTGAATTTTATGATTGGCCCTTAGCAATTGTACCCGTAATGCATGAACCTTTTTTTTCAGCGTCTGGATTACAGTTGCCTGAGTGTTTATTTTTAAAGTGGACTCCTCACGTCGTTTTCGGGCATGACGAATACCTGCTACTTTTTGCCTATTCAAATTAGAATTAGAGCTAGAAGGTGAGAGATATTCTTCCCTGGAGAAGGACGATTTAGGATTAACAAGCGGTGACCTCCTGGAAACCGTAGAAGCAGTTGACGAAACTGGAGAAAGGCAAGGAACATTTTCTTGAGAATCAGAACTAGCTACATTTTGGTCACCAGCAAGTGACTCTGGACTATTCTCTCTCAAACTTTGTAGTAGCCGCTCATTACGTTTTTTATTTTGCTAGCTTTACGTTCTCGCCATTCACGTTGTTTAGCACGTCGTTCTCTTGGAGTCATTTCGGATACTAGTTTTACTTGTTTTTTACGTCGTTTTTCTGCATAACGCAGATTATCTTTTCTCTTACTGGCTTCATACAAGTCGGGGTTTGCCTTAATACGAGCTCTTCGTTTTCGTTCGCATTCTCTTTTTGTTTACGAATTTCTTCCGCTGTCTTTGGTCTTTTATTACTCGCCATCTGAAAACAAAAATCCAAATAAAAACCTGTGTTTTTTTGCATGTAACTGCGTTTTGTTTTTGTGTTATTAAACAAACAAAATAATTGCAATGATTCAAGTTAAAGTTCATATCCCTAGACCTGTGTCACTTCCGTGGAGAAAAATATCCACGGAATCAATGGAAGTGACGTCCATGGAAAGGACATTTTTAGGTTCAACTATGGAAAACTAACCTAAAAAATGTCGTCTATGCAGCCTATTTCGGCAGTCGTAATTTGACCATTATACATACAAAACAGCAAAACAAATGTAAATTTAATATTATATACTTACTTGGCAAAACAACCACAGTAGTGACCACGTATGCTTGACGAGTTTTAATTAAGTAATTTTATTGTTTTTTCACGTCAAACGTATAGCAGCCAGTAAGAAATTAACATCTTTTTATGGTTAGGACAAGTGTCAGCTTGTCAATGCTCACATGAATTCCGATATACGCAGAAGTAGCTATTTATTGGGGGTTCTGGACCACCGGATGTCCAGCGTAACTAGACCCGTGCGTGTATGTATTTTGGTATGCGCGCGCGATCAGGTTATGTTGGTTTAGGTACAAAATGCCATGTTTCAGCGGATGTAAAATGTAGATAAGGAATGAATGTTGGTATAGTTTGACATTATAATTGTAATCGTAACTAGTAGCTCCATCTATTGTAATTTATTGTGCGATAGCGTTGGGAGGGGTGGTGCGGGGGCGAGCGGGCTCAGTAGAAATATTAAAATGTTAAAACAATGTTTCTGTGGTTGATAGCTGTGTCGAGGCAGGGCGGATGCGGGATGATAAGGATGGTACGTGGTATGTTTAATAGAGGACAGGAAATGAATAGTACAGACGGTAGCAGATTAAGCTACTACGATCTGTCAAATTTCTTTAATTAATTTTCAACTTTATAACTAAAGTATAAGGTTCAAAGTTGATTGGGAAAAAATTGATAGTTCGGGTAGCTTGGTGGCTGTACAAACTGCGATCAGGTTATGCTGGTTTTGGTCATGTTTCTGTGCGATTGTTCGCTGTGACGTATGATGTTAATACATTATAATGATTGTAATCGTTACTAGTTAATAGAGGACAGGAAATGAATAGTACAGACGGCAGCAGCAGATTAAGCTACTACGATCTGTCAAATTTCTTTAATTAATTTTCAACTTTATCACTAAAGTATAAGGTTCAAAGTTGATTGGGAAAAAATTGATAGTTCGGGGTAGCTTGATGTGTTGGTGGCTGTACAAACTGCAATCAGGTTATGCTGGTTTTGGTCATGTTTCTGTGCGATTGTTCGCTGTGACGTAGTTTGTCGAGGGCGCTGCGGGGCGGGGGCGCGCGGGGCGGTGGCGTTGCGGGGCGAGGGCGGCGGCCTCAGTAGAAATATTAAAATATAGAACAGGTTAGAAACAATGTTACGCGTTGATAATTACTCAGCTGCATCCTATTAGAAATGATAAAGAAAATTATTTATAAAACGAATGATGAAAGGACTTTATTCTCATTAAGTTGATGTGCTTCATATTGATTAGTAGTAAATAATAATTATGGAGCGTGAGAAGACACAGTTGTTTTTTAGTTCTGAGAGAAAGAAAAGAGCGGAGGGAAGGGATGAGTGTGGTATACGCGTACAGGATGACTCAGTGAGTAGTAAACCTACAACCTCGTCGTTGAGTAGAGAAAACATAGTGAAGAAGATGTATCAAACAGCTGAATTTCCATTTTTCAAGTTAAAATCAAGACGACTGCTCACTTTCGAAGACTGGCCTATAGGTTTACGCCAGAAGCCTGAAGATCTTGCAGAAGCTGGTTTCTATTATACTGGTTATGGAGACAGAACTAGGTGTTTCCATTGTGGTGGAGGCTTAAAAGACTGGGAAGAAGATGATGATCCTTGGCAGCAGCATGTTCAGTGGTTTAGTCACTGTGCTTATGTCAAGTTCAAACTTGCAAAGAGTTTCATGTAAGGTTAAAAGTAAAATAAAAGACTGTATACTACAAACATAATGAATTTTATTTGATTATACTATAATGCCCCCAGGCCAGTGTGTTTATTCCATCCTCAGTAATACATCTTTTATCATCATCACCAGAAAGTACTTTTCTTCTCTTAATTTGTGTATAAACATGATGCTTATCGCTAGCAAATGTATACATGTTATCATATTTTACATAACCACAATCAAGTGCTTTTTTATAATTTTCGAAATGTAACTTTCTTACAATAGGAGCGGAGGTACCTTTGTTTCTCTTTACAGTCAAATCATTTAGTAAAACATAACTATACATTTTAGAACGTAAACCAACAAACTCTTTGATGATACAACCATTGGTTTCATCTTTCATGAGGCCGACAACCTTTTTGTTAACTAGTGGTAGATTGTAAACATTGTCCTTGGGGAAATCAGAGGTGTCAAATCTAGCCTCTAAGTCTTGTCTAATATCTTCATAAAAATCTTTAGTTGTGATTTGATAGATGAAAGAATCCGTATCTGTGTAGAGCAGATGTATATTATGGTTGTATTTAGGTAGCATATATGAGTAGTGAAAATTATACATAACATGCTTGGAAAGTTCTAGTACAGTGAAACCAACATAAATAGGTTTATTGTATAATATTTTTGTTTTGTTCATTTGTACTGCTACAAAACCTTCGGAGAAAATCTTACAGCTATGAAAATTAGGTTGAGCTATGTATCTTTCAGCACCGTATTTGCATTTTGTCTTTATTTTCTCATCGCCCCACACGTTACAAAGTTTCACATCAATTCGCTTCCCTACATTCTCTATGGTTTTACCGAAAATAGATTTGTTCATGAGCTTATAGAAGTCTTTTTCAAATAAATTTTTAGCCAATGTTCTTTTCTGTGTGTTTAAATCTATGTAGGGCTTAAGCCATGGAGATTGCTGAAACGATAAGATCCTATGGATTTTTTTACAAACTAATCCATGTTCTATACATTGCTTCAAGTTCACATAGTGAATTACATAATTGTATTTGTTGTCGAGAGTAAGTAAAAGCTTTTTAGTTTTACCATTTGGTGGTGTTTTTGTTTCGGCACAGAATGGATAGTTATTGTGTAAATCATGTAAACAATACGGATACTCCAGATCCACTTCCAAAATGTAACCGATATCTGAATCAGGATGCTGTGCTAATATATCGAATGAGTTAATTTCATGATTCGTTAACCAAACAAAGTTTGCATAAGGCAGATGTTGACTCATAGCATAACCATACAAATTATTAACATCCAAATATACAATGAAACTGTCATCTCGTGTGGAATTGTATGTGGTTGGATCCATAAACTTATTGTTAGCTTGGGCGTGTCTTTTGGAAACTTGACTAATACCACCTCGAATACCGGACTGTAAGAACTGAATCATTTCATAATCAGTGAGAAGTTCGAGATTTATTCCCGTATGTCTCAACATGGCATCCCACGAAAGACCGGGTGCTGTGAGGTATCTACAAGGATCTAGTTTATATGCAGTCAAACAAATACTGCGGAAGTTTTCAAACACTTCAGCAAGTAATAGAACATCTGTTTTGAGATACAAATCACAGTATTCACCTAGCGTCTCTATATTAAATTTATTCCATACAGTTTGTGCATGCATGTAATCATCATTGGAAATGTGTGTTTGTGTTAGTTCACTGTAAAATGATTGTTTATCAGGTAGTGATTTGACTTCAAGTTTGCTCCAACAGTCAAGGTACTCGTATGGAAACACACCTTTTCGTGTTAAAAGGCTGATTTGTTCGGGATCCGAAAAATGTTTGGGTAATATATGAAATTGATCTCGTGGGAGATTTTTCACCAAACTATCTAAACTAGCAGACATAAATTTAAACGAATCAACGAAACGTATAGTTATTTCTTTTCGAGTGCTGCCATCATCGTTATCTTCAAAATGTAACTTTTGACTAAATGAAATGTACTTTTCCTTATGCTGTGGTATACACTCAATACGCATGCCATCTCTTGAGGCTAGCTCCTTAATGAACAAGTGACTATCGTATCCGCTTAAATTATGAAAAAATATAGGAATGTAATTGGGTAGAGAATATTTTAAATTACATTGTTGATGTACTACACCTCTATTTTTTCCTGTGAGATGACAATGATCGATTGCCTTTTGATCTGATGATAACAATGGTTGCTCACAAATATGACACTGCATGGATGTTTTATCCATTATTAAGTTTTCTTTATCATCACATAATATTTTATTTGAGTAATTATCAGTAATATAACGAGCATCCGAATAAATAAAGTCAACAAACTTTTTAACGCAGTCTTCACCACGATATGTAATAAATTTACATAATGCATTATCATAGTTACAGTGTATGTAGTACGCGAAAGCGCATGGAATGTGCTCATGACTATAATAAGAGTTTTTATTTTCCTCTATTTTGAGGGGGGTTAAAATTGATTCAAAATCTGCATAGATAACAAAAGGTACAGAGTTGATGACTAATATTTTTAAAATTCAAATATTTATCATCGGGAGTAGGTAGTTCTATTAAAGCCTTTTCACATCCTAGCACTCTATGATGTTCAAGTTTAGACTCACTAGTGAAATATTGCAAGCAACCATCACAGAAAAAGATTTTATTTTTATGATATGTCATTTGAGAGCGTATTAGACGAGACATATTTTTTATCCAACAATAATGGACTTTACCGCTATGTTTAACATCTTCATAAAATAAGAGATTAACGTGGCGATCGTTGGTTTTTTTAGCCTTAGATATATACATGGGCACGATATTTTTGGATTTAATACCATACACATTGATATTGATATGATTCAACACTTCGAAACGCTTGATTCCTTGAATCGATACTGGTAAACTAATTCCTGCTGTTTTAAAGACTGTCTCGTAGTGTGGGTATGATGTTATACGATCCCTGTGCGAGTCAGCCGGATAAAGAGCGCTTGCTACAGCCCAGAAAAAGCAAGCATTATCCGTGTTCTTTACATTCACACATGCATGTTTACGTTGTATCCAGTCCGGAAGCGGTATGTGAGAGGTAGCCTTTAACGGAGCATACTTGTTGATGTTGATTTCTAAAAATTCAATCTTCTCTAATGCCCATCCGCTGTCTCTTTCTTGAAACTCTTCACATTTCTTCAGAATTTTAACGCAGCACTCGTTATAGTAATTAGCTAAATCTGATGATTGTTGTAAGTGTATGTTTTTAGTGTTGAATGATTTCAAGTCTCGAATCACTTCATTCTCTCCTTTTGTTATAATATACGTGCAGAAGAGTTCTATGTTTACCTTAATATGTTTGTTTGATTTCACTTCCATTCTAAGCAGTTTTTGAACATTAGATGCAGCTCCGGCTAAGTAGATTTCTGGGTTTAATGTAGTTGATGCTCCATTGATACGGTAAGTTATGATTCTACACTTGAACGCTGAATTCACAACATACGTAAAATAATCTCCTCCATATTGTTTACATAGTAACTTGTGACGTTCTCGAATGGGTAATTAATTGATTACTATCAACTTTCGTATTACAAAACGGACACTCGTACATTCTCATGATACACTATAATCATCACAGAACAAGTAGTTATGACGACTAAGACTAGCACCTAACTGAATTTATATTATAACTATTTCCTTTTTGGTGGTTAGTGAGGTGATAAGATAAATAAAAAAAAAATATGCGGTCAATCACATTTATTATTTTTTATAAAAAGCATGAATAGAATAAATAATCTATTACAAAACATTTGATTTCTTGATCCACAACTGACATCTCATCGTATACTTTATCTACAATTGCATAGGCTTCAGACAATGATTTCACTTGAGCAAGCTTGAATCGTTTTCTGAAGAAATTCATACGGTTCTCATAGTAACCCTTTACCCTTACTAAGTGTTGTAAACGTGAATCAAGACAATTCAGCAAATGATTCAGACACCACCACTCTTCACCACCGATGGTCATCGATTTCGAACCTAGATTAATTATGATGAAATTTTTTCTTTCTTCGACATGTTCAGACAGGTTTATATAATTGATCACTTGCTGTTCTTGTTCCTGCTTCTTTGATGATGAAGAAATTATACCAGATGTGAAGAATTCTGATATTTCAGAGACGTTTTCCATAAATGTCATGTTCCATTCGTCTTTAGTCAATGTTATCTGATCAGCAATATTAATACATACTTCCAGTAATCCATTAATTTGATTCGTTGGCTTCAAAAATGTTTTAATATATGGAATCTTGGAGTTGCGTACTTCATACATATTCTTGCAAAGTTCAAAATACATGAGTGGAATCGATGGAGTATATGATAATGACTGCATAAATGGATACATGTTTCTACTTCAAGCACTAACGATTAACTACTTCCTCAACGTCTCTGATAGAGTTTATGAGGTTATTTTTCGAACAGTTTTTGTAAGAATACTGTACTCGAAGAGAGAGTTATTTATAATTAGACAATAAGCGGTGGTATCACTCGCTACAGCTTTTTTAAACTCTAGCTCTACTTTGATATCTATAGCGCCACCAACACCCGAATGAAGTGTATCAGATTGTCTGGAAAAATCGATAACAATCAAAGGAGCTTTCGTTTTGAAATGATTTGGATTTATTTGTACGTTGGAGCTCTTCAAACTGTAGTATGATTTTTTAAAATTGATGAATGCTTCATACAAAAGTGAAAATACTCCCTTTTCAAAGTCATTAGAGAATGAGTCATACGGATAGTATTGAGAATTGAGATATAAACGAGCATTATACAAGTTGGAGTGATCAAAGATACTCTTATCTTTGAGTGCATCATTATTGCGTGAATGTTGGAATCCAATAATGACGTAGCGAGGTTTCTCCAATTGTGTAGTCGTTTTCACGGTCCAAATATGTTTCTGGGATGTTGGTAACACTGGATACTCATAAAGATCCCACGAGCGGAATGCAATAGTTTGAATGCGGAATGCGGAATGCGTAGTTTTTCTTTATCAGATACCTTAACAATAGGCATGCGCCATGCTATACGAGTTATGACAATGTCAATCTTTTTTGTTGTCTTTGAGAATTGCACAGTTTAAATTTGACGAGCTTCGGTTCAATATCAGTTCATGTTTCGCATTAACTATTACTTTATTATAATCCTCAGCGAAGCCCAACAAGTGTCGAAGTGGAATAGTGCAACAGAAGACACCATCGAACTCTTTAAAACCACTAACATTCCATCCGCTATTTTCCAAACTTTTAGACTCCTCTTCTCCATAGGATAGCACTCCCTTCATTGCGGTGGTAATACCGCAATTCTTTGTTCTATCAATCTCTACACCATTCAATTCATAGCGGATGTCATGAAACAGGTGAGCGGGGGCATTGTTAATGAAAGCAGAAGATTTTGTAGTAGTTCCCTCAATTACCAACTGACTCTCACATGGTAGTACTATTGCATCTTGATCGTTAATACGGATCCGAATCTCATCATTGGTTTTATATGATTCACTGTAGGGTAGATATGAGTGATATTCAATACCCTCTATACTATCATCAAATAACACGCTCTCTCCTATATTCAGAACCGATGATGATGCCATTATTATTATTATTAGGAGTTTACTCGTAATCCGAGAGATTGAAGAAATAATACGTTATCTTTCGTTATCTTTGTTCTTGCTTCCACTTTTGGTTGTTGCTTTTGGTGAGATGTTCCCTCCAATTGAGAGTTGGAAAGACTGTGGTATTGTATTACCTCACCGTTCGTTTTATAGATAATCATGAGGCTATTTTCCTTATATGCAAGCGAAGTGAAATGTTCTCGTTTCTAAAGTTCACAAGATTCCCTTCTTCGTTAACAATACACACTTGTAGATTTTGAATAGTATTCGTCTTTAACGGTAGATATATAAGATTTGGAGGACACTCTATTATTTGGTATCCAGGAGGTACAGACGGTGCAAACTCGTGTAGCACATGGGATGATTTATTATTTATGAATGAACCTCGAATTATATTACACTCTACTCTTATAGTGTTTGTGATTAGTATGTTTATCGGTTGATTAGAGTTATGCACTTGATTTTTGGGGAGAATTTTCCGAGAGAAACCAAAAATGCTTCCAATGCTGTTCTCTTTCTCAAAGTGTATATCATAATATGGAGAATAAAACATGCATTTCATAGTATTCGTATTAGCTAGTATATCAATTGTTTTATTGGGATCACCGCCTGCTGTACTATTTATCTCTTGCTCCAGGTAGTGAATAATGTTATCCAACTCATAGGAGCCTTCAGGAATCGTAATAATATTATCCCCATAGTGAAATAGGTTGTTGCTCTTATCCACATTAGGAATAGAATTGAAAGATTTAAAATAAATCAAAGCACACTCGTATTCACCTTCACCCAGTTCGATAGGTGGTAAAAAGTCAGCACTCAATAAGGAATGCATACCATTAAGCGTTAAAGTAAGAGACATTGTTACAATCTAACAGAAGGATGTGAAATGAAAGATGATTTTTTTCTGATTGCTTATATATTTTACTTCACTCTAAAGTTATGATTAGAAGCATTTACCAAAAAACGTAAACATAAATAACCACAATTATATGTCTTATCTTTTTGTATATTGTTATAATTATAACTGATTTTGATGACATCATCACCATTTGTCATGTATTTGAGAAACTCCCGTGGTGGTCTCAAATTTCCATAACTGTCAAAGTATTCACAATTTTGATCTTTCTTCACATATGCTACCCAGTGTGTTCCTGGCCCCTGTGAATCGTCCAAATGATCAAACGATCCCCGTTTCATACCTCCATGGTCTTGATTTTCGCTTGTTTAGAGCATCTCGCATGACTATACCCCGGAAATGAGGAATGTTCAGCTGCTTAACATATTTTACGAGTTCATAGTCGAGGAGGGCACGATTCGGTAGGACTATGTTTAGTTTTTTTGGTACGGTGTCAGATATAGGCCCATACCTTTTTTGTAAGGCGCCATATACATACCCCTTCCTACAGCTACGGGTACTGTATTTTTCGATGAATCTTTCTTTTTAACCATTTCATATTTCTAGCAGCAGTTGTGACGCCACCAGCTAAAGATCCGGCAGCCGCCAACGCCCCCAGTATCGGTATCAATGGTAGAAAACCACCACTTTTTGGTAGAGGAATAACCCTAGGCTTTTTCACATTCCTTTTGTTATCCTTGATGCTTCTTTTAGCAGCTTTGATAGCCGTGCTCATCAATTTACTGATGGGTATTTTTTTTAGATTTACACCATGTTGTCGGTGTTTTTTCATCGCTTTACGTGCAGCTGTTATAACCTTTGTGAGAGGCATTCCTAAACCTCTTTTCACTTTCTGTTTCATTATTTTATTTACACCAAGCGCTACTAATTGTTCAGGTAAACTATTTGATTCTAGCCAACGTTTCTTCGCCGCTAACGCTAATTCCAAATCAGCTTTATGTCGAGTGTCTAAGGATGAGTTTTGACTGTATGCAATGTCATGTAATTTACAGGCTTCGTCCAAAGGATTAATACCAACATCACCTCTCTTTAAGCGTTTTTCCAATTTTGTTCCGGGTCCGCAATAATTGTAGCCGGGTACGTGTAACTCGAAAGGTAGGTTATTGATAAGTGTGTTAACTAAACCACAACCACCTTTTATAAGTATAGTTCATGAAGACTAACCTTATTTTTCCTTGGGATAATCATTTTTTTTTTTAATTAAAAGAAGACTAGCTGCTACCTCTGCTGATGTCACTACTAAATTAAGATATATAAAGCATGAGCATACAATTAAATGACTTATCAAAATGAAGTTTCAGAAGCAACCCACGTGTTTATCAGTTAAAGGTTGGGATATAAATTCAAAATACAATAGCGATAATATACACTACAGACATGGTGTACTCCTACCCAATAGTATCAGATGTCTAGTATGCGGTCCATCTGGTTGTGGTAAAACTAATCTTTTACTCACCTTACTGCTTGAACGAAATGGTCTGATATTTGAAAATGTCTACTTATACAAATCACTAAATCAATCGAAATACATATTTTTAAGCAAAGTACTTAGCCAGGTGTCGGAGGTGAATTTCTACACTTTCTCAGATAAAAGTGAGGTAGTCTCACCGGAAGAGACTCAGAGTAATAGCATCATAATTTTTGATGATGTATCGATGGAAGATCAAGAACCTATACGTTTACACTTCTCAATGGGTAGACACAAGGGGCTAGATTGTTTTTATCTATGTCAAACATACAGCAAAATACCTAAACAGTTGGTACGGGATAATGCAAACTTCATTATACTCTTTAAGCAAGATGAAATGAATCTAACACATGCGTATGATGATCATGTGAATACAGACATGTCGTGGGATACTTTCCTAGAAATGTGCAGAGCTTGTTGGAAGAACAAGTATGGATTTTTAGTGATTAATAAAGATGTTGAGATGAATAAGGGTCGATATCGGAGAGGTTTTGATGACTTTATCGCATTATAGTAGTATAAGAATATATGTTACAATGAAGCTGTTTACATTTCGCTATGGACTCTTCAACGGCACAGTTATTCGGGGATAAGGAGCTTAAACGTAAACTTCTTCAGTCGGTGAGTTCAGTAAAAAAGAAAATCAAAGCTTTAAATGAGGGTAAAGCTGAATTGACGTCAACCTTACAAGAGACATTTCAACCAATCACACAGCCTCTAAACACTTTATTACATCACATCAATTCGAATGATGATGACAAAGGGTTACTAACAGCTGTGAAACATGAAACTGATGAAAAGTCATTCCAAAATAAAATTAAAACTGCTGCTAGTGAAGTAACGTATGGGAAACAAGAAGAGTACAGCGATGTTGATAAAGAAGAGTACGAAGATGCTGATGAATCATTTGATTCTCTAAATAAAACAATTCAATCAGAAATGGAGGAAGATTCTACGTTACATCCATTAGCACGAAGCTATTTGGATAATCTTGTTATTAATAAAATTAAAAAGGTGCCTTATGGTATTTACGTAACACCGGAAGGGTATTACATAGGTGACAGTGCTGTTGAATTCGATACAAATCATTTAATAATAAACAATCAGAAGTTTAACTATACACCAGGGCTAATGGAATTGTTATTCAAACGGGAGCCTAATACTTCTTTGATTCAACCTACAGATAGTGACGTCTACTTTAAAATAATAATGTTAACAAATGCACATAGACGTAATTTTTCTGCAGAAGGTCAGATACAGGGTGACAAGAGTCTTAAATATACTCAATATATAAAGGAGGCAAAACATCTGTCTTCTTCTTCTACCCCTATTCAAAAATCAAAAACTGGTGGGTGTTTTAACAGATCAGGTGGAACAGATAACAGATCAGGTGGAACAGATAACAGATCAGGCCTGTTACATGAAGCTGATAACAGAACAGATGACCTATTGAATGCAAGAGATCAGTTAATAACCGGTAGAGGCTTGTCATCATCATCATCGTCTACTAATAATAACAATTCCAATACAGAGACAACTCTATTAATGAAGAAATACTACCCTAATACGGATATTATGTATTGGGACAACCCTAATGAACTAATAGATCGATTACGACTGCTTATCGCTTCGCGAAATGCTGGTAACAACGGTCATGATAATGAAATTATTGCGATATTGGAGGAATTGATAGAAGCTAACATAATTGAATCACCCCGTCGACTTTCCAATATACTTAAACGTATACTCAAGTAAACATACTTTCATTGTAATTATGACTATCGATAAGTTTGGACGTCACCTGCACAGAAACCATCAACAAACACCACAGCTGTCGCTCAAAGTACTGAAACATTTGGTGGACTGTGAAAATCGTTTGTTAAGAAATGTTAGAAAAGGTATTCTAAAAAATGATGTAGTTATAAAAGCACAACTGGATGAAGTTATGAATCTGTGTTTACAGAAAATAAAAAACAACTCTCGTAGTCTACAAGAGATCTCAGAAAAATATTCCACTACCACCCCCAGCACGTCTACCATTCCCACCACCACTACCACCTCCACCACCACCACCACACCGGTGGGTGGTATTGTCGAAACCTCCACAGGAAAAGTAAAAGCCCAAAGTAAAAAACCTAAAATATGAGCAAATGGACAGTCGTTCAGGAACTTCACAAGAATGCTCGTAAAAACTTCCCCCGAAGACGTTTCATACAAAAAGGACTCGATGACACCTGGCAAATAGATTTGATTGACATGCAAAAATATTCTAAATACAACAGGGGGTTTAAGTATATTTTAGCCTGCATTGACACATTTTCAAAGTATGCTTGGCTGCAGCCATTAAAAAGCAAATCAGGTGATAATGTGACACAAGCCATGCTCAACCTTTTAAACAACAACCGACGTAGACCAAAAAATATTCAATCCGATGATGGACGAGAGTTCTTCAATGAAAAGTTCCAAGCTCTGATGAGAAAGTTTAATATAAACCATTATTCTACATTTAGTATAATGAAAGCTTCTATTGTAGAGAGATTTATTAGAACTATCAAAAATTGGCTTTGGCAACGATTCGCATTCAATGGCTCTTACAAATTGAATGGAAAAGAGCTTTGTGATATAATAAATAGATATAATAATAAAATACATCGTACTATCAGGATTGCCCCAGTGACCGTGAATCATACTAACGCTAATGACCTTTTATCTACTGTTTACAATCATATCAAAGTACGAGCTAAATCAAGATATATGACTATGTATACGTACATAGTCACCACACATATATTTTATATTATATTTCCGATACACCGGAAATTGGAGTGTAGAAATATTTCAAGTGGTAAAGGTGAATAACACCAATCCTGTGACCTATCAGCTGCAAGATGAAAGGCAACAACCAATCTTAGGTGCTTTTTATGAACAGGAACTACAAAAAGTTAAATAACCTGATGTGTATCTGGTGGAGAAAGTGTTGAAGAGAAAGGGTGACAAAGTTCTAGTGAAGTGGTTCGGTATAGATTCAACGAGTTGGATAAATAAAGAAAACAAGATTAATTAAAGTATAATATGTTTTATTTCACTGACCTACCTGAAGCTTGCTAACATTTTTTCTTAAACGCTTATTATTATTATTACATAAAAAAAGACTTAATAATAACAGTTAATTAGGTATAGACAAAAGTTAAATGTTTATTATTATTAGATATACATATGAAACACATAATAGGTACCAACAGGCTACCAATTTATACTAAATAATTTTCTAGTCAATATAAATGAACTAGATACAAATTATGAAAAAAACAAAAACAACTAGATACACAAAAAAATTAAATGCTACACTTATCGATTAAGTAGATAATGTTCTAACCATATTGAGAATGCTCGCACCTCTACACCACTACAGTGACAGGTGCGAGGTGGTTTTCCTTTATATGCCGTATGTCTCATACAATTCTTAAGACGGTGTAATTTAAAATTTTCTATAACTACTTCTACCTTCGGGCAATTTATTAATTCTAAATTATATGATATAAACCCTAAACTTGTTAAAAAATCTCTTTCAATTATCCCCCCTTTGTAAGCCCATGTGAACTGTTTGTTTGGGTCAAAACTCTTTATTCGTTCTACAAACTCTGAATAACTAATATCATTGTTAAAAATTTTTAATTGCATACCATGAATATATCTTGTAACAAACATAATTGTTTTATCATGTTTATAATCTAATAACCATGTTGGGAGTTTTATATAAAACAAATAAAGAATCTTATCCTGAACATTGTAAATTGCCACTTCTTTAAAGTACATATTCTTTAACATCTGAAACCCATCTATATCAATAATATACTTTATATTTTCTAGATGCATAATGAAGTACACAAAAAAAGAAAACACTTTCGCAGATATACAAACAAAGTACACAAAAAAAAGAAAACACTTCCGCAGATATACAAACAAAAAATCGCAAGTGAAAACTTTAAAATATTTCTATACCACACTCGCTTACAGCATAAATTAAACAGTTCAATAAATCATTACCTATTTGTTCGGTGAATAGTTCGTGAGCGAAACACTCTGACGGTGTGTCACTTAATAACTGAAACCACTCTTTCACTTCCACATTAATATCACCTGCAGTATCCTCCAAATGAGATGTGATATCGTCCCAGATCTCAATCAGGGAATAGGTGTTTGCATCACTGAAATCACTTTTCTCATAAACACTTTTTAGTAGAGCACTCACGTCTCCATTCAGCTTCGCAAGGGGTATAGGTCTTGTCCACAGTCGTAGCAATCTGTTTGAAGATATATGTTTTAACCAATTCTTCTTACATTCGAAATACATTGTTTCAACTAGTGACATCATAATCATCATAAATGTGAATATACTAAGTCGTCTAAAATTACTTATATCAGTAGGTAGCGTCAGTCACTGTAATATAAAAGATTAATTAATTCCTCAACAGATCTATTCTAAAGAAAAGTTGATAATCCATGTATTCCCGTTTGCTCCTTTATTTATGAGATGAATACCACTATTAAGCTCAGTCAGTAGGTCTTCATTTATATCGTTAAAAAAATCTAGGAAAATATTTAAATCGAGATTGAAATATTGTCAAAATAATGTAGATCAGATGAAAATGAATAACATAGCTGAGCATCATGCAAACAAGAACTTTAGGGATTTCTGGAAATGTACAAAAGACTTGAATCCAGAGTCGAGCCTTCCTGTGAGTATCGGTGACGCACTTGAGCCTCGGGACATTGCCTGTGCCTTCCAGCGACATTTCAGGGTCGAGACACCGCTCGGATCGGCGTTGCGGGTGCTGGATGCTGGGGCATGTCCTG
Source organism: Sesamia inferens (assembly GCA_037179545.1). Taxonomy (NCBI): domain Eukaryota; kingdom Metazoa; phylum Arthropoda; class Insecta; order Lepidoptera; family Noctuidae; genus Sesamia; species Sesamia inferens. The sequence continues at coordinate 2,910,324 of CM073935.1, read as the reverse complement.
GGGAAGTTGCCATTAGATTCTCTGCCAAGAATGTGGCCGCAGTTATTAAGAAGATGGTTCGAGGTAAGTCTCCAGGACATGATGGGCTCAGCATCGAGCATCTGAGGTACGCTGGTGTACATCTGCCAAGAGTTCTTGCTTTGTTCTTCAACCTGTGTATGAGTCATAGTTACTTGCCTGACGATTTAATGTATACTGTAATTGTTCCTGTTATTAAGAATAAGACTGGTGATTCTGCTGATATTACTAATTATAGACCCATCTCGTTAGCAACAGTCATAGGTAAGGTATTGAACAGTTTGCTTGATCAACAGTTGTGTGAGCACCTAAATCTGAATGACGCTCAATTTGGTTTTAGGCCGGGTCTGTCGACTGAGAGTGCCATCCTCTGCCTTAAGCAAACTGTTCAGTACTACACATCTAGGAATACGCCTGTGTACGCATGTTTTTTAGACCTCTCAAAGGCTTTTGATATGGTGTGCTATGATAAGCTATGGCACAAGCTGCGACACGAGACGACATTGTCACATGATGTCATATCATTGTTTGAGTATTGGTACAGTCATCAGCGGAACAGTGTCAGATGGGCCGGATCTTATTCGGATGTATACGGGTTGGAGTGCGGGGTGAGGCAGGGGGGTTAACTTCGCCGCGTCTCTTCAACCTGTATATGAACCAGTTGATTGGGGAACTTAGCAGCACTAAAGTCGGTTGTTCTATTGATGGGGTTTGTATGAACAACATCAGTTACGCGGATGACATGGTGCTGCTGAGTCCCTCGCTCTCTGCACTTCGTAAACTTTTGAGCGTTTGTGAATCCTACGCGGAGGCCCATGGACTTAGATATAATCCGAGGAAGAGTGTATACATGGTCTTTAAAGTGGGGGCTAAAAGCTACTCAACTGTGCCTCCGGTCACTCTTTGTGGGTCACTGTTGACCAAGGTGGATCGGTTCAAGTATCTGGGTCACTGGGTCACTGAGGATTTATCTGATGTTGCGGATATTGAGAGGGAGCGTAGGGCGTTGTCGGTCCGCTGCAACATGTTGGCTCGCAGGTTTGCGCGTTGTTCTACGCAGGTGAAGGTAACCCTATTTAAGGCATACTGCCAGACCTTCTACACGTGTAGCCTGTGGACCAACTTCACTCAGCGGGCGTACAACGCTCTGCGTGTCCAGTACAACAACGCGTTTAGGATTCTGTTGGGGCTGCCACGGTTTTGTAGCGCGTCATTGATGTTTGCCGAGGCTAGAACCGAGGATTTCCACGGTATCATAAGAAAACGGAGTGCGTCGCTTCTGCGCCGTACCCGTGGCAGTTCGAATGGGCTCCTGAAGGTGTTGTCCGAGCGGTGGGACTCGCCTTTTTTAAGAAGGTGGCTACAGTTGCATGCTAGCCCCTGTGATTATTATTTAATGTGATTTTATTAATGTGGTTTTAGTTTTTAATGATTATCTATTGTTATTTAAATTTTGATTTGTGATTATTTTTATTTTTTATTTTTTGTTTCCGAATTTTTATTTTTACTTCTGATTTTGTGTTTATTGATTATTTTGATATATTTTTGACATTTGATGATTATTAATGTATTTTTTGATTGTTATTAATTTCAATTTATCTCATTTTATGTAATGTATGGACGTTTGTCTGAAATAAATGATTATTATTAATATTATTAAATCTTGATGGTAGTGTGACTGTATATCCATTCTGCAGATGCACCACCGTCTGCATTGCGTTTGGTGTATACTTTGAAGACATCCTACTAGCTTCTATGATCTTATAAGGCTTATTTATCTCCAAATCACTTATTTTTCTCCAAGTTTTATTCCCCCAACTATTTAATTCTGCGAGAGCATTATTACCCTTTCCTTGATTTGATGACATAATTTTTATTAAAAAAAATAACACTTACAGTGATTAGAGATGCAAGCGTACAAGTAACTCCCTTATACTGATGTATAAGACTGCCGCTGATTGTATAAAACTTCTGGTATATATAAGACTTGTCACTGTTATTTAAAAACGATATTAAATACTTGTTAGATGGTAACTGAATGTATGTTCCTTTGAAATGTATGGGTTTATATATTAAAGCCTTATCTAAAATTATGCGGTTAGTTCACTATTTAATTATCTTAACAAATGAACACCACAACAACATAGTTTCATGAGAATTTTTTTAAAATTTTTAACCGCAAACGATATAGTTTCACATAAATGGCATACTGCTCGAACATTCAGCATCGGTTATTTCACCTTTCTCCATTTTCGTCAAGCGTGCATATGTCCAAAATTGAACACTTTCAAGTACATTCTTAAATCGCTGACACGTTTCACTTAAAGGATAAGGCATGGTTGTTGTTGACGAAGAAGGTTTGCTAGTGGTTTTCATTATAGATGACTCCGAAGTAAGCAATTCCTCTCTATCTCCCTTATGACTTTCAGCAATCGCTATTCCATCACCCCTAGGTACTTTCACTGTAATCTCCAAACCCTTTTCATCTTTATATGTTTGCTCGAATGCTTCTGACGACCAATTTTGTTGTAAACTATTGGGCTGCTTGCTGCTTCGTCTTGAACGAGAACTAATGAATCTCGTGATTTCCAGCTTATGCAATAATAATGTATTGCTATCACTGCACAAACGTAAATTTAATGTATTTTGATCGCTGTTAATGCTCACCAATTCATAAAGATTCTTTTCTCCACTTCTACCGCTATTGACATCTTCAAAATAGAAGTTCATCAACCATCTTCTCATTAAATTACCTTCCTTGTTATAAAGTTCCACCTTCTTAATATACCATATTTTATTGGTAGTACACGAATCTCTCAAATCTTCATCTAAAGATCGTGTAATATTCTTCAACACCACTTCTGTATCATTGTCTTTTTGCTGTAAGTACAACACTACCACCCAAGGTAATAAGCTTGTAAAAAGCATTATGAATGTTTATCAACAGAACAGGCGTGAAATGAACTGTAAAATTATTGTTAAAATCAATCTTATATAAACGCAAACGCCCACACAATTATGAAAGTACTCTTATTTTCATTCCCTTTGTTCTATTAATTATCAAGCATATCAACATCCTGTTTTATATTCCTTTGTTCTATTACTCATCAAACATATCACAGACATCCTGTTCTATATTTAATATGCAAATAAATAATTAATTAAATAGGAAGATAACCCGCACCACGCATCGCCCGCCCCCGCTCCATAGCAACACCAAAATCGGCGCGTCACGACTTCTTATCGACGCGCATAACCACAGAAACATACCTTATCAGCGCGTAACATTGTTTCTAACCTGTTCTATATTTTAATATTTCTACTGAGGCCGCCGCCCTCGCCCCGCAACGCCCCCGCCCCGCAGCGCCCCCGCCCCGCAGCGCCCCCGCCCCGCAGCGCCCCCGCCCCGCAGCGCCCTCGACAAACTACGTCACAGCTATCAATCGCAGTAATATTACCACCCCCGCAGCACCCCGCCCCGCAGCGCCCCCGCCCCGCAGCGCCCTCGACAAACTACGTCACAGCGAACAATCGCACAGAAACATGACCAAAACCAGCATAACCTGATTGCAGTTTGTACAGCCACCAACACATCAAGCTACCCCGAACTATCAATTTTTTCCCAATCAACTTTGAACCTTATACTTTAGTGATAAAGTTGAAAATTAATTAAAGAAATTTGACAGATCGTAGTAGCTTAATCTGCTGCTGCCGTCTGTACTATTCATTTCCTGTCCTCTATTAACTAGTAACGATTACAATCATTATAATGTATTAACATCATACGTCACAGCGAACAATCGCACAGAAACATGACCAAAACCAGCATAACCTGATCGCAGTTTGTACAGCCACCAAGCTACCCGAACTATCAATTTTTTCCCAATCAACTTTGAACCTTATACTTTAGTTATAAAGTTGAAAATTAATTAAAGAAATTTGACAGATCGTAGTAGCTTAATCTGCTACCGTCTGTACTATTCATTTCCTGTCCTCTATTAAACATACCACGTACCATCCTTATCATCCCGCATCCGCCCTGCCTCGACACAGCTATCAACCACAGAAACATTGTTTTAACATTTTAATATTTCTACTGAGCCCGCTCGCCCCCGCACCACCCCTCCCAACACTATCGCACAATAAATTACAATAGATGGAGCTACTAGTTACGATTACAATTATAATGTCAAACTATACCAACATTCATTCCTTATCTACATTTTACATCCGCTGAAACATGGCATTTTGTACCTAAACCAACATAACCTGATCGCGCGCGCATACCAAAATACATACACGCACGGGTCTAGTTACGCTGGACATCCGGTGGTCCAGAACCCCCAATAAATAGCTACTCGCAGATATTTTCCTTAGTAAAAAAATATTGTGACCCTCGTCCATAGAAGTGAGCAAAATTTGAGTAACATATTTCAATTCGATTTTTTGTTCTTTTTTTTACCAATTAGATATGACGGAGGAAGAACCTCCGTGGTGTTTTTGAAAAGTGTGACGTCAGCGTAGCTGACGTCACAGAGGTTATCTTCACGATGATCACTCATTGTGGATCTTCCAAAGGAAACTTCACAAATTCCGCAACAACTTCTTTTATTCAACAAACAACGTAATGACGTCACAACTAGGTCCTTACGGTTCGGTGGCTCAGAACTGAATGCCCCAGTGCCGGTGGAGCGGTCGTACTTATAGTCGTCGCCCCCACTCTCGTGCAAATATTACAATAACAAAGATAGTGATTTGCTGTTTAACGTTAATTTGACATCGTAATAAACTGTAAAGTAATTAATCTACTGATTTTAGAACCATCAAATTATGAATGTTAATTATTTAAGTGATTAAATATTGTGATTGCGCCGACACGGCCATTCTGACAGGCGGTGCGCGCTCTGCACCAGCCTCGTTGATTCTCTCCGTGATATCTGTAAGAATAGAAAGAACTTCCTCTGAGTTGGATATCTGAGAACAACTTGCGTTGCTTTATATTAAGTAGTTATGAAATAACAGGCAGTCTAAGAATATCAATAAGGTAATTAAGTTTTTGGAGGTTCTCGAAGAGGTCTCGGAGGGTTCTCGGAAGGGTCTCGGAGGGTTCTCGGAGGGGTCTCGGAGGGTTCTCGGAGGGGTCTCGGACGGGTCTCGGAGGGGTCTCGGAGGGTTCTCGGAGGGTCTCGTAGAATCTCGTAGGGTCTCGTAGGGTCTCGGAGGGTCTCGGAGTATCTCGGAGTATCTCGTAGGGTCTCGGAGAATCTCGTAGGGTCTCGTAGGGTCTCGGAGGGTCTCGGAGGGTCTCGGAGGGTCTCGGAGAATTCCTATTGCATTTGTTAGGCTATTTGAAATGATTGAATTTAGTTACTTACCCCTTATTCTGATGGGTGGTTGTTTGGTTGTATTCGCAAGTTTCCTCGTACGTCGATGGTATAGGCTCTGCTGCAGGATCTCGATGAGTACTTTCATACGGACATCGAAATCCATCCAGTTTGTACGCTTCGATCGCTTGATCGATATGCTGGCACCATTCTCGTAAACCGATGAGAGTATCTGGATCAAATGATGGTAGATAGACGTCCTCAATCCTTATTTTTGCTTCGGCTGGTGTAGCACATAAGTGCTTCGACATTTTCTGCATCATTTCCTATATTTGCATCATAAATTGTGGCCCATCTGCATTCCATGGTCGGTACATTTGCGGTCTTGATTGGAACACAGGTTCTAACGGTGCATTGGTAACCAACACGGGCTCGCGCTGCTGGGTGATAGTTGGTTCCAATTGATCAGGTGGTGACGGTCTGATAAGGAAGCGGTTTGGGTAGGAGCTTCCTGCAATCCCACTTCTGATGACGGAGGAAGAACCTCCGTGGTGTTTTTGAAAAGTGTGACGTCAGCATAGCTGACGTCACAGAGGTTATCTTCACAATGATCACTCATTGTGGATCTTCCAAAGGAAACTTCACAAATTCCGCAACAACTTCTTTTATTCAACAAACAACGTAATGACGTCACAACTAGGTCCTTACGGTTCGGTGGCTCAGAACTGAATGCCCCAGTGCCGGTGGAGCGGTCGTACTTATAGTCGTCGCCCCCACTCTCGTGCAAATATTACAATAACAAAGATAGTGATTTGCTGTTTAACGTTAATTTGACATCGTAATAAACTGTAAAGTAATTAATCTACTGATTTTAGAACCATCAAATTATGAATGTTAATTATTTAAGTGATTAAATATTGTGATTGCGCCGAAAGTTATAGGCTGATATGGGTCTGTATTTATTAGAATTTAAGATAATATCGCAATATTTTAGAAATATCATGCTAAATATTGGTAAAAAATTGACACATCTATGAATTTGCTTCGGTCACATCCACGGAATAGACATTTTCACGATTATTTTTTTAAATTAAAAAAAAAGTGATCAGTCTTCTATTTTTATTTTCATGTAGTGTATGCTACACATGGCAGCACTACCTTGATAAATAAGTCACGTTCACGTGTCCTTTGTTATTAAAGAAATAAACCTTGGTCACAGATAATTTTATTGAAAATGAGAAATACCCTTATAAGCATTAAAATATGTTGCTTAATGTTAATATAATAGAAAAATACAAAAACTAACATAACTTACACCTAAATAATGACACTATTATCCTCTAAAGTTAAAAAATGGTGTAAGTTATGTTAGTTTTTGTATTTTTTAAATATTATGATATACACTATGTAAAGAAAACCCCGTCCGACCCATAAGGATAATAAAGGTTTAAATCACATGACCAAATAAAATTTTAAATTTTATTTGGTCATGTGATTGCCCATGACCAAATAAAATTTAAAATTTTGCGTAATCATCATAGTAGCAATACTAATCAATTTTGAAACAATCTTTTTTTTCCACGAATTTACGCTAACTTTCCCAAAATTTGGTATTTTAAAAAAAATGACAACACGATTTTAGGCGGTATACCTGTCGGCTTTCCTTTCATTTTTTTGTTAGATTTTTTATTTCTTTGGCAGCGTGGCTCGTGAGGATTGTCGGCGACATAAAAGAAATAACTAGAGATGTACTATTTTTTGCGTAATAACGTTTTTTTTTTGTATCGCTATTAATCGAAACTTGTGTCTGGTTGAATAATCATTTGTTGTAAAAACACAGATTATCCAATGGTAAATGTACTTTTGTTTGGTTATCGATTAATTACTAATAATATTATAACACAAGTATTAGTAAACAGAGACGAGAAGGCCTTATGAAAAACAATTTTAGTAAAAGTTTTACAAATATTTTAACAGTCAATATCATCGATATTGAGACAGAACCTGAAATTAAAACTTTGGCATGATTTTCATGCCAAAGTTTTGTGTACATGACTAATTTGAGTTTTGTAAAAGTTCTAAACAATTCCATGCGATGTTGAATCGAGAATGAGAATGAGAATATTTTGATTATTTACACATCTCTATTTGCTCAAAGCATGCCGCGAGGCCAGCCGCATAGGTACCTATTTTATAAAATAAAAATCATTTTTACTTTAAATTATCAGTTGCGCTTAAACATTGCTTCCGTGTAGCCTATTCGTCTATTTGTGTGATCATGTCGTTTTCTAACGTAATGTAAAATGCTGATGGAAAGTAGTAACTGCAATTAGCTGTGATCAGGTGTTGGACGATTCGGATATGGCTGCTTATTGATCCATGTGGTGACATGACGGTGTCCTACTATATTTTTGCCGACCTGTACGTGAGTACCTCCATTATCAGTTCGGCGAGCAGTGGATTGGTATGGGTGGACTAACTGTGAAACACCGTGCTAATCTCGTGCGACGGTGCCAGGCTTTTATCGTTCTTAGTGAACGCAATATGGAACAACATCTCCGCCACAGCCATTGTGCTCATCGAATGAAATGATACATTCGGAGAGTCAGACGACCTTCCTACTTAAAAAAGTTCTTTTCACGAGCTGCCTAAGTATCATTGTTTCTTTCAAGAGTCGATAAACATGGATAAACTACCTATACCTACATGTATGAGGTGAACTGAGTTCATGACCTGTACCTGGTACTGGCGTACGATGGTTTTATGGAAGTATTCGGACTATTTTATGATTTGTGTTTTCCATTGATCAACAAAAAAATAAAGTTAATAAGGAACCCGAACTGGTTAACACCTGGCATAAAACGCTGTAGCAAAAATAAAAGACAGCTTCTTTGGCAACTAAGAGCAAAACCTAGTAACAGTAACTTGACTAAACTTAAAAATTACTCACAAAGACTTAAAAAAATTATAAAATTGACGCAAAAGGCAAAAAATAACCATAGGATAATGACATCAACAAACAAATCAAAAGATACATGGAGGATCATTAACGAAAATAAATACTGCCCTCCCTATGAATACATAGCGGAAATACGAAGGAACGGGATCTCAATAATAAACCCCAGTGATATAGCAAACGCGTTTAACGATCATTTTGTGGATCAAGCTGAATTAATTACAAAGGCCTCAAAATTTTAAAGCTATGAGATTCCGAATACGTGTTGCGAATCAATATTCTTGACCCCAACTACAACCAATGAAGTAGATCAAATAATAAAGAATTTGAAAAATAAAGTTAGTGTAGGGTATGACGATATCTCAACAAAAGTATTAAAATTTGTTTCTGATGTAATATCTAGCCCCATTAGTCACATTATTAATGGTAGTATTTCTTCTGGAATCTATCCGGAAAAACTTAAACCGGCTGTAATTAAGCCCTTATTTAAGAAACATGACAACACTGATATGAATAACTACAGACCTATCGCCTTGATACCTGTAATATCAAAAATTTTTGAGAAAGCTATTTATACCCGTATTGACTCCTTTTTTACGAAACACGGAATTCTAGCAAAGGAACAGAAAGGTTTTAGGAAAAATAAATCAATAAATATGGCTATCTATGATTTTCTTAATATTATAATGACAGATGTCGATAAAAGAACCCCCATTAGTGCTATATTCATGGACATGACGAAAGCTTTTGATTTAGTTGATCATAATACTCTAATAAAGAAACTTAATGCGATTGGAATAAGGGGCAAAGCACTATCTCTTATACAATCTTATATAGACAATAGAACACAGTGTACGGAAATAAAGCGAATTTCTAAAGAAGGTAAAAAAGAAATTAAATATTTATCTGGACAACGTAGAACTACTTTTGGCGTACCACAGGGCAGCGTATTAGGCCCGCTGTTATTTTTGGTCTATATAAATGACTTTCCAAAACACGTTAATTTTCCTATGGTTCTTTTTGCTGATGACAGCACGATAATTATAAGACAAAATAAGAATAGAAACTATGAAACCGACATCACAGAGTCATTGCAACAATCAATTAATTGGCTTGATCAAAATAATTTAAAATTGAAGTAAAACTAAAATAATGCAGTTTAGACAAAGAGTAGCTACTCCTGACATCAATATAATTTTTGACGATAACAGAATTGAAGAAGTAGAACACGTAAAATTTCTAGGCTTAACCATTGACTCTAAACTGACGTGGAAAGAACATGCATTATTACTTATAAAAAAATTAAGTCGCTTTGCCTTTGCTCTATACAAGCTTAGGAAAATAGTTAATCAGGCAGCTGTTTTAGCTGCATATTATGGTTATGTTGATTCCACATTACGCTATGGCGTCATTTTCTGGGCAAACTCCAGCGAGAAAAATAACATTTTTAAAGCACAGAAGAGGTGCATTAGATCGATGTGTAATTTAAAACCAACAGATAGTTGTAAACCTCATTTTGAATCTCTCAGAATATTAACATTACCTTGTCTTTACATTTACGAAATCGCATTATTCGTCAAAAAAAATTCTATCTTGTTCAAAAAAGCTTCAGAGGAACGTTGTAGATCTACTAGACCAGAATATCGACACGAATTATGTCTAAAACCTTCAAAGACAACCCTTATGCACAAGGGCATTCTTTGCATGGCGCCTAAAATATATAATAAAATCCCAAATACTATCAAAGATTTGAATTTGACTCAATTTACGAGCAAACTTAATGATTTTTTAATGGAAAAATGTTACTACACTATTGACGAATTCCTTCTTGACAAAATGCAATAACTTGACTAATTCATTGTATCTTTAATGTTTGTAATAATAAGTAATAGTATTTGAATGTATAATCTAATCTAAAACAAAATTTTGTGAAGTGATACTATTATGTATTTAAGGAAAAAGAAATAATTGTATTTAAAAAAAAAAAAAAAAAAAAAAAAAAAAAAAAAGGCAACACGTACGTCAACATATTCTGCTAATATATTTTTCGATTTCATTATATTTTACAGTACTTATTATACACAAATCAAAGGATATATAAAAAAACCAAAGGAACTAACAGAATATTGATACTTTTTTAACAAATATAAACAATATAAATTTAATGAAGAAAATCAGCCGAACCGCAAGTGACATGACAGGTGTCACCGCACCACAAAAACTGCAATAATGAAAATAAAATAACAAATAATGTTGACAAGATCTGCCGCGAGACAACGTGCACGCCCACCATCTCCGGACTCGTTGCTCAGCTCCGCCTCGCCGCCGCCGGTCTCCAGCGCCACTGTAAGTGCTGTGACGACCCCGGCCGCGGCAGTTGCGTCGAGCTCGAGCGACGAGTACTTCTCTCCGCCGACGACGCCACCACCTGTTCGCCGACGGGGAGGACACCGGCCGCCGGACCGCTTAGGACCTCGAGGCCCATCGGCTTCTGACAGGGTCCCAGCTCCCGGCGGAAGTGTGCAGCGCATGAGATGGACACAATCCATCAACGAAAATGTCATGCGCTCATACTATGGGGCTACAGAGGGAGGAAACAACCTGACCGCGTACCGTGTTCGAATGCTCTCTCTGTTTCAGGTGCTTGAACCAGCTGTCAACGTTTCGGCTCAACGACTGTCGGATCAGGTACGGGTTATCCAGCGTAATCATATGTTGGATGATACTGTGCTTGATCGCCTGCGAAATGAAATGCAGAGTAGCCGTGTCATTGCTCACCAATCGCAAACTGCGGAGATACCACCGCAGTCAACAAACTATGCTGACGAGAGGAGTAATGATAGGGCTACAAATGTAAGTACCCAGTGCAATGAGGAATTAAGGAATGCTTTGGAGGCTGCGATTCGGGAATACCGTTACATGTCGGCAGAAATTAGACCACGCCTGCCACGTTTGCCCATGCATAACAGAAATAGGGCACTGATGGCTGCTCTGGATGCGCAGTTATCAAATTATTTTGATACCTGCGAGGACCTCACTGATACTCATTCAATCCTGTACTGCGCAGCTGTAGCAGCTTGTCGTGTAGCTCATGTCAAATTTCACAGTGACTCCAGAGCTTCACGACCGAAACCAGTAGTACCAGCTTGGCAGCACAGGATTGAACGTCGTATTGGTGAGGCCAGAGCACTCATCGGTAAACTAATCTGCTTCAGGGAGGGTAATACTCGTCCTAGAGTGATGCGCTTTGTGAGGCGGGCATTCTCAGGTACAAATACCAGCCCTGAGAATTATATGGCCCGTGTCACGGAGCGCATCGACTTCCTGAAGCAGAAAGTGTATGCATGGGCGAACCGCATTCGTCGATATAAACGACGAGTAGAACGGTACACCCAGAATCGCACCTTCCAGAGCAATCAAAGGTGGGTTTATAGGGACTGGGAACAACCAGAACAAGGTGTGGCTGACACGTGCCTACCGGATGATGATGCCATGTGCTCATTCTGGCGCAGTATCTGGTCGGTACCTGTCAGTCACACTGAAGGTGACTGGGCTCGGGATGTCGAGCGAGCCTGCGATACAATACCTGAAATGGGGGCTATCACCATCTGCCCCCAAGATGTAGCTCGTGCAGTCCGTCCGTTACCTAACTGGAAATCTCCAGGACCGGACGGGCTGCATAACTTTTGGATAAAATGGCTTCCAAGGTCGCACGCTCGCTTGGCATCTCAATTCCAGACTGCCTTAGTGTCTGGTTCGTTACCTCAGTTCCTAACTACTGGAATAACCCACCTGCTCCATAAATCAGGTAGCACCGCGGAACCCAAAAATTATAGACCGATCACATGTTTACCGACGGTCTATAAAGTTCTTACATCCATTTTGAAAACTAAAATTAACAAACATATTGACAGCAACGCTATCATGTCTGCCTCTCAAAATGGATGTAGGAGCGGGTCCCGCGGTACTAAGGAGCTACTCCTCATTGATATGACCATCAGCCAACAAGTTCGTCGTTCCCGAAAGGATCTTTCGACATGTTGGATAGATTATAAGAAGGCCTATGACTCAGTGCCACATACATGGCTCATGCGGGTGCTGGAGTTGTATAAAGTGGATACAACTCTACGCACCTTCCTGATGACGTGTATGGGGCAATGGAGGACAGTCCTTCGCTATCCAGGATGTCGAAATATTCAGGGGAATAGCGAACCGATAAGGATCGAGCGAGGTATATTTCAGGGCGACAGTTTGAGTCCGCTTTGGTTTTGCTTAGCATTGAATCCTCTAAGCACACTATTGGAGGATTCAGGTCTAGGCTATCGGTTGAGGAGAGGTGGTCAGGTTATATCGCACCTCCTTTACATGGATGATCTGAAACTTTTTGCTCCCAACAATTCACAACTGAAGGAGCTACTGAAAATTACTGAAACTTTCAGTAGCTCCATTAGGATGGAATTTGGTGTGGACAAATGTGCGGTCATGCATGTAAAGCGGGGAGAGATTATGGAATCCGTGGGAACCCAACTCACGAGTTCCATAAACCTTAGAGCCCTCTCCGCATCCGAAACCTATAAGTATTTGGGTATGTCGGAAGCGTTGGGCATCAATGTTACTGACATGAAGCAATCGTTGAAGGAACGCTTCTTTGGCCGCCTGAGAAAAGTACTTAATAGTCTTCTATCAGGCGGAAACAAGGTGCGCGCTTTCAACGGTTGGGTCATGCCGGTATTGATGTACTCTTTCGGCATACTCAAATGGACTCAAACCGAACTTGACGCCCTGGATCAGAGGGTCCGTACGCTGCTGACTGCAAATCGATTGCATCACCCACGATCATCGGTTATGAGGCTGTATATCCCGCGAAAATGTGGAGGTCGTGGCTTTTTAAACGCTAAGACCCTCCACAATCGCGAGGTATGCAGTCTCAGGGAATATTTTCTAGAAACCGACGTGGGGATGCATCGAGATGTGGTCGCGGTTGACAAGGGCCTTACTCCGCTCTCCTTGGCTAAAGAGAACTGGCGTAAACCAGCAGTGCTTGACACCAATGATCGCATGGAGGTATGGAAGAACAAGGAGCTTCACGGACGCTATTTCAGAGCCCTACACGGGCCTGATGTAGAGTTACAAGCGTCCGTGGCCTGGCTACGATTCGGTGACCTCTTTGGGGAAACCGAAGGTTTTGTATGTGCAATTATGGACGAAGTTATGATGACGAACAATTACCGGAGATTTATTGTGAAAGACGGCACAGTTGACATCTGTCGGGCATGTCACCGGCCGGGGGAATCAATAAGGCATATTATCTCCGGGTGTTCTCGTCTAGCTAACGGAGAGTACTTGCATAGACACAACCTTGTAGCCAGGATAATTCATCAGCAACTTGCTCTCAAATACAACCTTGTGGAATCGGAGGTGCCGTACTACAGGTATATGCCCGACCCAGTTCTCGAAAATGGCCATATCACATTGTACTGGGATCGAACCATCATCACTGACAGGACTATTGTTGCCAATAAGCCTGATATAGTGATGGTGGATCGATCAGAGCGGCGTGCAATGATCGTTGACATAACCATCCCGCATGATGAGAACCTCGTGAAAGCCGAGAAAGATAAACAAATCAAGTATCTTGACTTGGCTCACGAGGTTGTCGACATGTGGGAGGTGGATTCAGCAATCATTGTACCGATAGTCGTGACAGCCAATGGCTTAATAGCCAAGAGCCTCGACCAACACCTCAAGAGGCTCTCGTTAGGCAGCTGGATCAAAGGCTTGATTCAGAAAGCTGTACTTCTGGACACGGCTCGCATTGTCAGGAAGTTCCTCTCTCTGGAGCCCTGACCGCCGGTAGCTTGGACCCTGTTCCCGATGCCGGTGGGCTACTATTTTTTTTTTTTTTTTTTTTTTTTTTTTTTTTTTTTTTTTTTTTTTTTTTTGTATTTTTAAATGTTTTGTATGTATTGTTTATATAGAAATATTTAAAAATGTAATTTATATGTATATACAGTGAAATAAAGGAGTAATAGTATTTGAATGTATAATCTAATCTAAAACAAAATTTTGTGAAGTGATACTATTATGTATTTAAGGAAAAAGAAATAATTGTATTTTTAATGACATTGTAATTAAATATTGACATTTTTGATTATGCATGTTATATCAATTAAAAAAAAAACCTATATTGTTACATAGTGTATGTCAAATTGGCAGCTTTTTGAGTTACCATAACTAACTTTAAGACCGATTGTATCACCAAAAAGCACACTAATAAATACTTTGACTTTGACTTTGACCTGTGTTGCCATGAAATTACCTATTTATTTTATTTAAATTATTTATTTTTAAGGGGGTATTTTTTATTTTTATTTTAGCCAGGTTATGTAGGCTTCACGGGTCGGACAGGGTTTTCTTAACATACTGTATACTGTCATAATAAATATAAAATAGCATCACAAACTTACAGTTATTAATAATAAGAAGCCACTTTAATTTCACAACTTTTTAGGTTATAAATCACTCAGTGCACTATCGAGCCTATAATAACATTAATTTTTTATCTTTATTGTGTTACAAGCATTAAAATATATTGCTAAATGTTATCATAATAAAAAAATACAAAACTAACATAACTTACACCTAAATAATGACACTTATCCTCTAAAGTATAAAAATCTAATTTTATTAGCTTGAGTCTAATAATTTGGCAACCCACTGTACAGTTATTAAGTAGCTCTTCCCGTATTACTAAAAAACTTATTTCGTACCCTCTTTTTATTTGTCACAACAATCCAACCATCATTTTTGTTCCCTACATACTACATTACTGGTATTCACTGCGTTTTCACACTGTTCACGAATAACACTCACTGCTTGCGGCTCAGATACAGCGATAACGTCACTAGCCATACACTTATTCAACTCATCCGTAAACGGGCTACTCACGACCCTAAAATCACTGGCAATATCGGGACAGTGAAATCGGGGCTGAATCGGCGATAAAATTGTCTCTACTCTACACACGTCCTTGCCTGTCAGTACGTAACCGACCGTGGTACAGACTGCTCGTTTTTACGAAATGCTGCCGACGCTCTCAAAACAGCAGAAAATAGGAATAGTCTTGGCACTTACTACGGTGCCACCTAACCAGAGACGAAAAAAGAGGATCTGGGTTAAAAACTGGTTAATGAAACGCCATGAATGTCATGAGACATTTAGAAGCAGATGATTTCAGAAACTTTTTAAGAATGGATATTGAGTGTTTTGAAGAGCTCCTCAATATGGTGACACCATTTATACAGAAACAGGATACGTAATGCGAGAATCCATAAGTCCGAGAGAACGACTTACAGTTACTTTACGTTTCCTAGCAACTGGACAAAGCTATGAAGATTTGAAATTCAGTGCCATAATATCGCCGCAACTTATGTCCACAATGATTCCAGAGACATGTTGTGCTATCTATAATTGTTTGAAACACTTTATTAAGGTAAGTAGACTGGATTCTTATAGAATAATTAAAACATCCATTTAAAAGTTTAATTTTATTTATTTATATTAAGCAAAAACATACAAGGTATTTAATACTATTTATTTTATTTTTTATTAAAGATCAAAAAGTCCTTCATGTCTGAGCCAGTTCCTCTTTGAACTGTTGTGTCACTTGTACAGTTTGGAAATTCAGTGGTAAGATTTACGTCATCAGAAGATGGTTGTTCAAATGTATATTGTTTGATAGACTGTAGACATGGTTGTACAGTGGAGTTATACTCTGGAGATGCTTGAGGGAATTGTGACATCATGTGATGTTGGGGTGGTTGAGGAGAAGGTTGCTGTGCTGTATGCTGTGGAGGTGTTTGAGGGGATTGTGGTATAATAAATTGTGTAGATGATTGAGGTGACGGGTGCATTGCATATTGTGGAGATGGTTGAGGAGACGGTTGTGCCAGATATTGTTGACATGGCTGCGGTGATGAATTTGTCACCGAAGAGCCAGAGGAATAATTATAGTAGCGATGTGGAATGCGAGGATATAATACTGTGTGTTGTGGAGATAAAGTGATACTAGATTCGTCTGCCAATTTGCCAAGTCTTCCGTAAAATAGGGCATCATTGATAATTTTTTGGGCAATCACTTGTTGATGGGTACTCAGGTTTTTTAATTGAACGCCTATTGACTTTCCTATTATCTCCCAATCATCGTCTTGTCGAGTCATCAGTGTCTGAGCAGCATCCAGCAGTTTTTCTTGTTTACTTTGTATGGACATTTTCTGCTTCTTGGGCTGTGAACTTTTTCCATAGTCCGCGGGCCCATCTTCATCACATATTTCTGTATTTATAATTTGTGTCGATGATGTCGATGCTGATATATGTGGTGACGTAACGTTCCCATTACTTTCTGTTTCAGATGCCTGCAACACAAAGTGAATGGAAAGATAATGCTAAAATGTTTGAAGACAAGTGGCCATTCGATCACTGTGTTGGTGCAATAGATGGGAAACATATATCCATAGAAAAGCCACCGAGGAGTGGCACGTTATTCTATAACTATAAAGGCTTTTTTAGTACAGTTCTGTTCGCCGTAGTAAATGCAAATTATGAGTTTATGTATATACATACTGGCATTAACGGAAGCGTCTCTGATGGCGGTGTCATAACTCATACATCATTGTATAATAAATTAATGACAGATAAGTTACCCTCTACCACCATCGTGTACGTTAAAGGGCACAAATATTTCAGTGCCCTACACGTTTTTGGGAGACTTAGCATTCGGTATTAATAGACACATTATGAAGCCATACCCATTTAAGAACATAACTCACGAGAAAAGGATTTTCAACTACAGATTATCACGAGCAAGGAGAGTAGTTGAAAACGCGTTTGGAATTTTAGCAGCACGTTTTAGGATATTTCGTCAAAGAATAAGTGTGCAAATTGATAATGTCGACAAAATTGTGCTCGCTTGTTGTGCCTTACTTAATTATTTAAGAACAAAGTCAAAAAATTATATCACAAAAACATGTGTCGATGCTGAAAATATCAATGATTCTACTTTTCGTTATGGTGACTGGCGGGAAGAAACCACAGGACTTGTATCTCTAGCGCAAATCAGTGAAAAAGAGCGCAATAATGAAGGCAACAACGTGCGAAATAAATTTACAACTTATTTCAATGGACACGGCAGAGTTTCTTTTCAGGAGGATATGTTGAGAGTAGTTCCTACATAAATTTAGTGTGTATGTGTATCTGACAAATAAAACATCTGTTTATAAATTGCATATATTTTTTTCTTACCTCATCCAAAGTATCCGTTCCAGGTCGGCTCCGTCGCATTGCTGGTTGCTTGGTTATTGCTCCTTCATTTATATATTGCAAGCTTGCGTCACTGTTGTTACACTCAAAACTATTGATAAAACCACCTCCACGAACTTTGTTTACAGAGTCGGTTCACTTTCAATGACGGTAGACGGTTTCAATTTAAAATTCTGCATCTCCTTTCGAGTCAAATTTACTCCCCAGTTCACCAAACTCGGTTTGCAAGGATGAAGACAATGACAATGACACTTGATGAAGAGCTTCTTGAAGAAGAATCAGTTGGAGATTTTGTTGTTCGTCTTCGAAGCAGATTGGGAGTTTTGCTTTGCGTATCAGGAACAAAATGCGGATCATTATCAGAATCATCAAAGTCGCTCTGGCCTGAGTGGATAGGTGAAATGTAATATTTCTTTTGGTTGCATTTTATTATCAGGGTAACGTTACTAATCATATTTGGAGAACTGTTTACGTCAGTTTCTTGAAGTACTCGATGAATTCTTGATGACGATGGTATAGAAAGTCGCTGTCCTCTCTGTGTATTTGTACACACTGATGACAATAATGACGGTGACGAATTCCTGACAAGTTCGTGATTTTCCTTATCGTGGTGGCTGCTTGTAATACTTCTTGCCATATCAACAAGTACACGGCCACGATGCATACTGAACCTACAACTAAATAAAATTTTGGTCAAATAAATAATTGATTGATGGCTGTCACAAATAGTGTATTAACTCTACATTATTAAAATAATAATTCTAAGTAAGCATTTTTCTCATAACACTTGTACACATTCGAATGAGTTATAGATATTACTGCAATAGACATATAGATATTATGAATTATGTATACAGTTATAAACAATACAACAATCAACTTAACCTCATGACTCAACAAAACTGTATCATATCAAAAACTACTAACCAAATCAATTATAGTGTCATTAGTAGAAATAATACTTTAATTATTGTTTTTGTAAGCGCGTGTTTAGGTCAAATCAACAATACTGTGTTAATTCAAAATAAAATATAAATTTAACATACCTGATTGAGTAATACTGTTGCAACTCAAAATATTACGCTAAGCGGCACGTGCTCTCCCGATCACTGTTGGTCGCAACTAAAGATGGCGCAATGTTGCGGAAAGGGAGTTGTAACCGAAATGTCGTAAATAGTGACTTATAGCGCCATCTCTTATCTGTTTTTTGCACTATTCGAACGACGGTTTTGATGACGTGTGAACATTTTAACTGGCCTACTTGCATCCATTATTGTATCCAAATTTGATATTGTTTATATATATATATATATATATATATATATATATTTATTTATTTATGATTTATCACACAAATACAATGATTAAATAATTATGCACTCATTATAAGGTTCAGTTGAAAACCAGCGTCAGGAAACTGCTACGTAGTTGTCTGACATTTATGCTGAACTGGACCTATTTGGCGCAACCGTTGGACTCACATTTGATGTTTTTTTTTTTTATTCTTACTCTCTCTTTTTTTCTGTTTTCTTTGTTTCAAACTGTATTTATAAGGGTGTGCGCCAAATAAATGGTTTCTTTCTTTCTTTCATATTTCCTTATTTTAATATTTTGGTTTTGTGCTAATTGTAGAGCAACTGTTTCATACCGTGTTGCATAGACGAAACATGGTCAATCGGAGTAATGTACAGAATGTTTTTTACGATGTTTCTGCAACTTTTTGTCTTTCTCTGTTTTATGACTTATCCAAAATTAGAGGCCGTTAATAGGTTTCGCTTCAGCTCAAGCCACTCGCTATACTGGCCCTGCAAAACTGTTTGTTTATTAATCCCGTCCCAACTTCCGTTCTAAACCTAGCAATCTTTTTACCGCTATATTTTTAGAATGACCGTATTTACAACTTGGATCTTCTGAACGAAAAGGTAATTTTACGACATAACGCCCACTTTCTTTTCTTTCCGTCGATTCTGCGTAAAACTCTTCGCAGGCCTGTTCTTCAGGCGTAAGAAGCCTTTTCATTAGAGTAGGTTCAGAGTCTAGTTCCCATAAACGTTTTAACATCTAGTTCTCTTCAATTTGAGTGTGCATCGCGATCACAGTATTATGGGAGCTTAGCAACTTATTTGCCTTACTAACATGGCCTGACACAATAATAATAATAATTTATTTAGTTCCTTTTACAGTGTAGTACATTTACGGCTTTATAAATACTTAGTAGTACCATATTTTAACGATTAACATACTAAAAAAAATTACCAATTTAACATACTAAGTTATTGCAGTATTTCTATAGGTTTTTTCTGTGTCTGTATAATTAAGTTCACCCAATTATTCGCACACCTTCAGACTACAATGTTTTGGCATTTTTGTAATGACAGCATTTGCATCACATGAGTTGTGAACTAGGTCAATATTTGTGCTGTGTATGTCAATTTTAATTCAGGTTTTGCCATATTAACTTTAGAATAGCTGTACATGCTGTTTTTTCCCGACAATAATATTTGTATTAAATTGCATTATGATTAATTAGCAAACAATTGTAAATATTTGGTTTTATCGACATTACTGATTTAAGCTTCAGACACAGAAAAAACTATCCAAGGTACAAGTTTTTGATCCTATTTATAATTTAAATATATAAATAAAAGACAAAAATACAATTTAAACTCCTGTGTGCGCACTTAAAAAAATAAGAAATCTGTAGGGCTCTTAGGCGCCTTCATAATCTATGGAGTTTATATAATTCTCCTCTGCGAACTTTCGTGCCGGGCAATTTACATCACCAGTTTGATGGTCACATTTGCGCTTAAAGCGATTGCATGTCGCACATTTAGGGGGAGCGTTTTTATTATTGCAATCCTTAAAGGAATGACCAGTCTCTCCGCAGTGGTTACAAGTTGTGCTAGTTTCTCGGCAATACTTGGCTGCATGTCCAAATTGTTGACAATTGAAACACCTGGTGACTATCGTGAAATCTCTAACAGGGCAAGATGTCCAATTGATATAAATTCGACCTTGATCAACCAGGATTCTCCTGATGTTAGCTGGCAATTCTAGAATGTAATTACAGGTACTCATATTTTTCTTACCTGATTTATGGCTTAATTTTATTGTCTCTAAGAGGGACTCACGGGTTGTATTCGGCAGCTTCTCAGATAGGTTTTGTTCAAAAATACATTCAAATACCTCCTGTTCAGTTAGAGCTACGGGGACACCAATAACTGCAACTCTAGGACGTCGCTTTTTTGGTTCTTCAACGGTAAGGCCTGAGGAAACCAGTTTCTCCGACTTCCTTAATTTTTCAATGTCTGCTTTCTTTTCTGTGCTGATGATGACTCCTCCGTTTCTCACTTTTCTCATACCATGAACATGAAGTTTGAGCTCTTCAGGAGAGATGATTTTCTGGACGAGGGACTTAGTGTCGTCGCTGGTTTTGGATTTGTCGTTAGGATAAATAGCAACGGAGCTTAAATTTTCCGGGCGAATGTAGCTGTCGGAACCCTTCTTTACCATATTTGCAAAAGAAGTACTTTCTGCAGGTTTCATTTTAGTTTCTATAACCTCTTTGAATTGCCATAGTGTTTGCGCAACTCCCTGCTGTTCTCGTAAGTTTTCAATGTTGGTGTACGCGTGTATAGTTTTATGTTGCAAGGACTGATACAACACAGCCATCTGAGATGTCCCACTAGACACCTTGCGGCATAAGTTGGTCACACGGAGCTTCTGTTCAGAGTTCATTTTTCCCTCCGCTACTATACAACACACTTCGCTCAAGATGGACTCTATTGAGCTCATCCATTTTTGAATTTCTGACGTGGGTATCACTTCAGAGGGTATCTCAGGTTCCGTGGGTACTGTTGGAGTAGGGGGAGCTGTGGTCTTGGCTCGTTCAGTTGGTGTCGGTGGAGGACTTCGCCGCAGCAATTGGCTACGGGCAAACGGGCTAGATCCCGCACTGGCCATATCCAATACAGTAAAATTAGCCTATAGGATTTTGTTCATTGCTACTGCAATGAATGCGTAGATTTGTGTTTATATCAACTCGCGACACACTTTCGTTTCGATTAATCCAACCTAAATGCGTGTCTTGTGCGACCGGAGAGCCTGCTGGTCTTGATCAGACCTTCCTTTAAAAGACGACAATATGTTTCAGCTCCTAATAAAATGTCGATCTTATTAGGACAGTTGAACTTTGGATCTGCCAGACGTATACTGTGGATTTCTGGCCAATCCTCAAGTTCAAAATCTGTATCTGGCATAATTGAGGTCAGTGAGCTTAGTACATGCGCAGTAACCTTCATGGTAAAAAAGGGATCATGCAACGATTGTATTTTAATATTCACCACATGTTTAGAAACGATGTTGCTATTACCACCTCCTATACCTGCAATAGTAGTCTTTGAAACTACTCTCTTGAAACGAAGTAATTGCGCTTCCGCCGACATATACGCCATTTTGAAAGAACACGACAAAATTTTGAAGTATGATGTCTTCCAAACAATAAAAACTGAGTCCCAATGACTGTGAAATGGCACGACGTCCGTCAATATCTAGTTGACTAAACTTCTTACAGTTTTTCGAATCTTTGGATCCATTGTTTAATTAAATTAGTGCTTGGACACTCACTGATGCGCCGCAATTCGAATTTAGCACGGTAAAGTCGCCAAACAGTCAAATACGATTGATAATTTTCATAAAATGCACGGACACAAAACGCGCGCTGCTCTCCCGTGTAATAACTCATGGCGACTATTATTACAAAGCCCACGCTACACACTGCTAACGCACCTGCGCCCCTCTCTCACGTGGTTTAGAAATGTGCGCGAAATCAAAAGTGCATTTCTCTCTGGGCCACCCTGTATTTGTCAAAGCCCAGATTGATTTATAATTTTGAAAAATATGACTATCGAGTCAAAATAAATGAAACATGTTTTCCGTTGGGCAAATATAACATAACTAGCGGCCCGTCCCGGCTTCGCACGGGCATTAAACATTACATTTAGATTTGTTAATTTTAACACATTCATAATAATAATAATAATATGACACATATTCATCCCTTTTTGCGTCGAGCTCCTAAAAAAGAGTAAATAAAAAAAAAATAAGAATAAATAAATTCAGATATTATTTAATGATTTTTTTGTATTTATGTGTTTTTTTTTTGTATATTTTTGGGGTTTTTTTTTCTTTTTTTTTTGATATATTTTTTTTAATTTTTGTTTTTTTTTTTTTTTCAATTATTTGAGGTAATAACCCTAAAAGAAAATACATTTATTTTGTTAGAGCTTCTCTGTAAACAATATTTGATGTTGTTTTATTTTGTGGCAGCAAAATAAATTGATTTTCAGGGGCTCCGACTCGCGATAGACCAACATACAGTTGACCATGAGTAAAACATTTCTTTCGCAGATCGATCCCTACTAATTCGAAGGTTTGGCCTTGGGACTTGTTAATTGTTAATGCGAAAGCTGTTTTTACCGGAAATTGAAGCCGTTTAAATGGGATTGGCAGATCAGTTGGGATCATCGGTATCCTCGGTATATGAGCTAGTTGACCACCTGCTGGGCCAGTGATAATAGTTGCTACTATTAAATTGTCCTTTAACTCCTTAATAAGCAGCCTCGTCCCATTACACATGCTCGGAGGGTTTAAATTTCTTAAAAGCATGATTGGGATTCCGATTTTTAACGTCAATTGATGGGGTGGCAGTCCAGAAGGGTTCAACGAATTTAAAAATTCCTGTGGATAATGGACTGCATCTTCAATATTCGTTACAGTGTCGATCGATTTGTATGATTTTGTTTGGCCGGGGACTTTTTAAACAATCAGATTGTTTATTTCATTGACAGTATCATTCTTAGGTGATACTATAGCCCGAGAACACAGCCAATGGAAGTCTCTTTCGTGCAAATTCTCGATATCACGGTATACAGAATCTATTAAATTTTCCAAATTGTGGAGTATTTGGCCTAGAGACTCATCCAGAAGAATGTCACAATGACCGCTTAAATTTGGAGTTGGAAAAATTCCTTCCCCAAGTTTTAGCAGTTGCTGTGGGAAATCGCGATCAGTGATTCCATGAAGATGAGCTCTCATATTTGTCCTTAATTTTAATGTTTCAATCGTAGTCCATAAGGGAGACGATTTCAAGCATGCCTTGATGATATCTGCTCGCGTGCCTCTGTTAATAACGGGGAGAGTCTGTCGAAAATCTCCAGCAAATACAAAAGTAATCCCGCCCATGACTGCAGAGGAGTTCCTTAGATCCTGTAAGGTTCTGTTCACGGCCGCTATATGTGCTCTATGGCTCATCGTGCATTCGTCCCACATAATCAATGAGGCGTCTTGTAGTAATTTACCAATAGGTCCATTTTTGCGGATGGAACATGTAGATTGTTGTTCAAGATTGACGGATAGTGGAAGTTTAAAAGTAGAATGAGCAGTTTTGCCATCCTTCAAGAGAGTTGCAGCAATTCCTGAGGAAGCAACTGCTATTGCTATCTTCCCTGATTGTCTTATCTTAGCAAGTATCAAATTTTCAAGAAACGTCTTTCCCGTTCCACCAGGTGCATCCAAAAAGAAAACTTTTCTTTTGTCATGAATGACGCTATCGACTATAGTTTCAAAAGCATGTCTTTGATCTGGGACTAACTTAGGCAGGTTTTCATTGACAAAAGCGGTCAAATTATTTGTATCATAGCGATGAGTCATAGTCTCTGCTGCATTGCTTTCTGTACGAACTGATGATGGTAATCCGAAATCACTTAGGCTTTTGTCATTTAATTGCAACAGTTTATTTTCTATTTGTATCAAACCTTCGTTATAAATGTCCTCATTGTATGGTAAGGTGATGTCTTGATTTTGCTGTCTGATTCTGTGTCTAATATCTTCACATAAATCGTCTTTGAAAATGTTCCATAATTTTAATGGTTCCGATGGCTGACAAAATAAAAGTATGACCACAAACAATTCTCTCAATTGTAATGGACATTGAGAAAGCGAAGCTTCTCTGAGAGTATTTTCTCAATGGTCATCGTTTTCTAGCAAACCTCTAGCACGGCAAGCAGCTTGATACGTTTCTTTCAGAACTCCGTCAACGGTTTTCAAGTACTGGAATGAAGTTGGACCGCGTACGTGGTGCAGCAACATCCTAAGATAGAAACACTCGGATTGAGAAGGATGGACACCGTAGACTCTACCTAAAGCGGAATCTTTTTTTATGCCTGGATAGCCAACTACATTCTCACCACGCTTCCTTCTGGTGAACTTATTATTGGCCCCTGTGTAGTATTGCGGGACTTCGTGGTAAAGAAGTGTTTTTGCGAATTCATCTTCATTACAGAGCTCAAAAAAAGCCAGCAATGTTGTTTTACGTGGATTTTGGGCCACTTGTACAGCCGTTTCTGTGGTAAAATACACCCTTTGGCCATTTTCTAAGTGGACAGCTAACTGCAAAACTGTAGGATGCCGCTCATGGATCGGGGATTCGAATATTCGCCAAGCAGCTTCGGAAGTACTTATGTAACGGCCATTTACGTAGTTTTAATAATTTTACACGGGATCCCAGAACCTAGCACCCAAAAATACGAAGATTTAAACGCTTTGGTAATTAAAACAATAACGGATTTGGATGTACCACTCAAAAACAGTGAAATAAATAAAGTACAACGCCTTGGCAAAAAAATGGATAGTGAAAAAATAAGACCTATTCTGTTAACAACAACAACAATACAGAAAAAAATTCAAATTCTTAGGAACAAGAAGAAAATGCAAGAAAACATATATTACCAATGACTACTCTAAGGACGCCATAGAAAAACGCAAAATAAAAGCAGCCAACTTTTCGGGAAAGTGAAAATGGGAAAAGAATCTCGGAGACACCAAGCCCAAAAGAGACAAACGACAGCGCTAGTAAGAAAATCCAACGAACGGACGCATTTCAACTTATGCGTGAGCGAGCATACTCCATGTCCGAAAAAAAACACTTACCTCAATAACCAACTGGAAACGAGAAATCACACAATCGAAGACAAAAACAACTATTACAAAAAAACACACTACATTCCCAACCCGGCTGGTCTCCGTGGTGAATTAGACCGACACCCTCCAATTTAATCTATACTAATATATAAAGCTGAAGAGTTTGATGATTCAGATGGTGACAACCGCATCAAAATCCATTGCCCAGTTTAGAATATCAATGCAGTCACACAGACAGACACGAAAGGCGACTTTAATTCATAATATATTGAAGGACGCAGGTGAAGTTTCTCTAGAAAGTCTCCGATCGAGGGACGTGGAGTACTTAATTTAACTTTGTAATTGGGTCCTGTTCTGAGGTTTAATGCTGCAAGTTATGCTCCTAGAATAATGTGTATTTATTAGATACTTATGTCTTATGTTTAATTAATTTATTCAGTCAACGGTAGCCGTTGCATGTTGTGTTTTCTATTACTATGTAAGTTATCCAATCTGTAATTAATAATACAATAAATTAATTACACATTGGTACCCAAGGGAAAAAAGAAAAGAGACAGACAGCAAAAAAGATAGGACGACAAGATTGCCTGAGTAACATGGAGTAGAGTAACCGGAGAGAGAACAGAATGGAGTAGATTGGAGGAGGCCTTTGCCAACTGGCAAACGGACCTACAGAAAATAAAGAAATGTTTTTATGAATATTTTTAGATGTATACAATACTATCATAATCATATGTATATTAGTATAAGAAACTTAAATGTAATGTATGTTGTCCGAATAAAAGGCTTTATTATTATTATTATTATGGTGCTGACCTACAATAACATTTTATTTATAAATTTGACATTTTATTTTATTTTTGATTTTGGCATTTTATTTTATTTTTAAATATCAGTCTAATTTTATTTTAGTTTGGAATGTTATATGTATATTTATAATAGTTCATAAATAATTTAAATGTATTTTGTGTATGTGTTTTTAAGAAAACTATGGACAATTGTCTGATGTAAATAAATTAATAATTAATAATAAAGGGAAGAAAGGCATAGACTTGCCTGGACAGCTGCCAAGTTACAATTCGCTGGCAAGGAAAACAAACCTGTTTGGTGTAAGAAAATGCGGACCTTGTTTCTATAAGTGTGGTGAATGCCATTGTGATTTATAACGAGTTATGCCCACAGTCAAAATTGAAGCTTCTGGATGGTCAACAAATCATTATAAAGAAATTACTAAGGTGGAAACGTAAGAGCTTTTCAAGTTCTAGTTCTGTGAGTTCTTTGTGTCCTACAAATCACAACAAAAATACACAAGAAAGCTAACAAAAAAATTTGGGAAAAACGTTGTGCCAGTTGCTACAAAAAGCTGAAACACCACTCTTATTTTTGTGACGATCGGAATTCATGTGACGGACTAAGTCACTTTTATGAGCAATAATTGAAATTGAGCAAATTGAACATGCGGCCATTTCATGACCATCCTTCATGCTCGAATCTTTTCGTAACCATTTTGCAAACTCTGTTTCTTGCAGCCATGCCTCATTAAATTTATTAAAACGTTTCTGTTTTTTTTTATCGGTTCTGTAGAGTCTACGGACGCAGCTGTTGAAGCAGAATCACAACCACTGGGAATATTTGGATCTGGCTCTAATAAACCTTTGTCACTTATTTGCGTCCGCTAAAAAAAGAAAAATAAACAAAAGTAGAGTCTCAGATATTAACTAAAGTCGGTCAACTCAAAATGAAACTCGATTAAACAGAGAATGTCTAAAATTCAGTCATACATAAAGATTTTTAGTTATTCTCGTCAGTAATATCAAATATTTTAGAAACGTCCGGAAATAAAAAATAATGATTTATTCTTGATAAGATCACTAATTTCAAGATAAACTACAACGTTATGCTTCATTTACTTTCCGTTTCAAGTTTTTGAATTAAACATATATATGAATAACAATAAAACGAACGTATCACATATTTCAGGAATGAGAAAGAAATAATTTTATTTTTACTTTCTTAATGTGTTTCTGACATATATACAATTTGGATTTGCCGTAGTCGGGTAAAAAGCAAAACAGTTTGTTATATTCAATATTTTTAAAACTGCAAAATGAAACGTAAAATGTCCACCCACGTATTTTATAGATACGTAGATGTATGTATTACTAACCTCAAACCAGTATTATATTAATATAATTATGGCTATCTCGCCTATGTTTACTACATTTTGCAAATTATAACCATATAATAATGATTTTTAGAAGAAGACATTGGAAATCAGATCCATCATTGTATGAACTTTGGCCATTTTTTTTTCGAGTCAATAGTAATTTAGAAAGTCAAGTAAAACATACCTCGACATCTTCTCGCTGCTTTCCTTTTTTGTTCCTATCCGTTTTTATTAAAAACTTATCCATTTTGTTTAAATAACTGCGCCTTTCGCTATCACAGATAACTTGAGATAACAGATGGATGATAATTAAAATAAAGTAGTACCTACGTACATACAATACGATCTTCTATCTCGTTTCATGTCAAGCCTGAGTGAAATAAATAATGTTTCCTTTTTCCGCATAGCTAAAATAAAGTAAGGGGAATTCCCCGAGTCGGACCAACCATAGAGACCAACAAAGTCTGACGACAGGTGTCGCCATATGACAAATTACTAATACCACATTCAAATGAAACAATGGCTATAAATATAAATTCCTGCTTCGAGTAAGAGTAAGAACCCCGATAGCCACAATAATCTCCAACTTTCTCATCAGGTTCTGACTTACAGAATCTACGGCCAAGTTTGCGTCAAAATTCCGTCAAGTTCTGCTGTTCCAACACTTGACTACAATCTGACGTAAACTTTGTCTACAAGTTGGTGATATTCTATGTCCGTATTTTGGTAACAATTTTCTCGCGAAATTTGAACTAAATATAATGACTTAAATATATATGACTTGAAAGCTAAATTCTGCCGGTAGGTCGCGACATATTCCATGTCATTTTTATTTCTGCCACTAGGCGGCGATAATAGATAATACTTAACGTTAAATTCACCGCAAGTTTCCGTCTAATTTTACTCTCCAGATTCTGCTGTAAACTTGACGTCAAAATACGGCAGTAGTTGGACTGCAACTTGACCATTATTCTGACGTCAACTTACGGAATAAAAGGCTATCAGGGAAATCAATCAAGACTAGCATAAAGGAGAATGTCAACTTTCGGCCTACACAACTTTTATAATTAAACTCACGAATTCACAAAGTTCTTACCTCCTATAATTTAAATAAAAAATACAAAATTAAAGAAATATGTTTAGTGTTTTACGAGATCTTATCCAATAAAAAATCATTTTAATAAGTAATTAATTTGAGTTCTTATATTTCTGATTTAAATAAAAAAAAATGTTGCCAATCTTGCCACTTTAATCGATTACGCTAAATAAATAAATTCCTGCCGCTGTAATCGATAATTGTATTTTAAAAATATTTTTTGTTATTTAGATAATTCTAAATAAAAAAAAAATACTCTACTTTTTATTTACCACCTCATTATTCTCTTTCTTGTTTATATTTTCGTCCTATTTTACAGTTAATAGTTTCATAGATGATTAGAAATCGATTTTTCATCTGCGATCGATTACATAATAATCTTGTAATGGCAACCCTGCACGCGTGTCTAAACTGACAGTCTGACATTGACACATCTTGTGTTGTTGTCGGAGTATACTGTTCGGTTGATTTTTTTTTCGAATTTAATTGTTCATTGTTACGGGAATGGACTTCACTTTCTGAGGTAAAGTACGATTCATATTAACAGAATGTAAACTATTTTAGCCGAGCTAAATGTTGAATTGTAACATAACTGTATTTTGTTTGTTTTAGATTCCAAATGACAGTGTTGTTTGTTATTACGGTTGGTTATTAATTGAACAAGCAGTAATGTCCCAACTGAATCCATTCTGCATCGAAATCTTTGTATTGGTTGCGGTTATCCATTGCGTGTAGGTCTCATTTAGAAAGAGAATACACTATCAGATGCGTGATAGAGCAACAGATTCTACCACTACAGGTAAGCAATATCTTTCAATGATTGTATGTGTTGCTGCTGGTTGATATGTATTATTCTGATTGCAATAAGATATTTTTGTTTTTGTTACAGCTCAGATCAACAGATAGTAAAGCAATATGTCACCCATGTTGGCAAAGAAGTTACAGTTCTGTTCAACGGACCTTAAACACCCCATATCACCAAGTATTTATCAACCTTCAACAGCCTCTGTTGTATCAACACCAGTACGCAAAACTCGAGCTGGTACTATCTGCAGATGGGGTGATTGAAGTTATGAATAGGATTTTTTAACAGCTGTATAAAATATTCCGACACAAACTCAACAACAGAGCTTCATTCACCACATGTCATGATTTACTTTTATAAAGCGCTGCTGCCCTAATCAATAGTTGACCACCACTCACAGACAGGTTTGATGCTGCTCAAAAATCTACCACTACTACACTAGAAATCATCCAACAAAAAATGTTCCAAACTAATACAATCAAACAAAATAATTATACTAGAAGAAGGACACACTTCTCAAATATAAATGTTGATAACAGCAATGTCACTGAGTTTCCTCAGCTTGAGTATCACGATTTGATTTTAATAACTTGTGGTACCTACCAACTCCGTCAGGCTCGATCTTACTATGGTGAGCACATCCGTTTTAGTGGCCAATATAAGATAGAAGTGTGTAGGGAGGCATCAATCAGTAATCTAAGATAACAATTGTCTCTCTCTCAAAGCTCTTGGCTTTTAAGAGTGAAAATTCAAAGTCACCATATAAGAAGAAAAGAATATTTTGTGTACGTTTTGATTGATAACAATTTAAATGGGAGAGAGACAATAAGTCAATATTATTGCAATTGTAAGGTAGGCAAACGAACTGTGGGATGCTGTTCCCACATTATGACCATTTTATGGTATTTAGGGTGGGCTTGACACCAAAAGAAAATTGAACCCCCTGCACAGTTTCTTGATGAATTGTTAATCGAATTTGATAATGAAATTGATGATGATGATAATGAATGATTATGGCAAAAAAGAATAAAACTATTCATCAGTTTATTTGTTCTTTAATTTTCTCTGCGTAGAAATGCATAACCTCCAATTTAAAATGTCTGAATAACTTCTCTCTTACAAGTTCAATTTAAAAATGGAAATCACAAACATACTTTTGACATTAAACCACACAAAAAAACGTAAGAATATTCACTGCATTCAACAAATTCATATTGAGCCAAAGTTACTATGGAGACTTGGCATTGTCCTTTGATGTTAAATATCACGTTTTTGTGTTCATACTTAAAGTCCCCGCATTTTCCCCGAATTGAAGCTCTCCCCACACATTCCCCAATCAGCTTTGCTTTCCCCGCAGTTTGGGGAATTCCCCACAGATCGGCAACACTGCTTAAAGGTCGCATGAACGCAACATCCGCTACTTGTAAACGGTGTGTCGTGTGTGGAGGAAAACACAAGATTATAACACCATGAGCTCTGGCTTCATTGATCAGGTCAATATTCTGAGTGTGGGTGCTGTGCCCATCTAGTAAAAGAAGTACGGGTTTCTCTTTAGATGCTCCACTAAAAATCACAAATCTCTTAAACCATTGGAGGAACGGCTCGGAAGTAATCCATCCCGAATCACTACATGTTCCTCAAGCACCAGCTTGTGAATTCACCATCAGTTCTGGATTCATCCTTTTTCTTGGAAAGTTAAGCATAAGTGGCATGTAGTTTCCAGCTGCACTGAAGCATATCTCGACCGTTACCGTCTGTCCTCGTTCTGCTGAAACTGTGACTCCAACCTGTTTCCGTCCTCTTTTAGCGATTATTTTTGAATTTGTCTTTAGCACAACTGTAACCCCCGTTTCGTCACACTTGTATATTCGATCAGGAGTTAGTTGGTGCTCATCGTACACGTTCCCGAGGAAATTGAAGAATTTTTCGACTGCAACTTTGTTAAAACCAGATGCTCTGGCAGCAGAAGTAGTTTCAGGCTTTCTAATTGAAAGCTCTGGATGTCGTTTTAGGAAGCAATTTGTCCACTCTCTACCAGCTTCTTTTTTCTCAGCGTTGAATGGATTAGGCTTATTATTTTTAATTGCTAACTGGTATACTAATGCCCTTAGATGTTTAACAGTAAGTCCATATAACCTTTCCTCAATTTGTAATAAATAGGTACAAAGCTTAATTTTCTTCAGACACAGAAAATACAGGCAGCCTAGGACCCAATGGTACTTTAATTGGTAGGGGTAAGTTTACCTCAGATATTTTGCTCAATACTGGACGAGCACGAGCAGCATTAACTTTTCTCTCTAATGTCGCCTGTGGCACATCAAATTGCATGGCTGTTTTAGAATAACCCATTTTTTCATCCAAAACCGCTTGAATTGCTTTCCGCATGGATTCTTCGGACCACGACCCTCTGTCGTGCTTTTGTAGTCACGGACCATTCTAAAAAAGTAAACTATATAAGCTTACAAAAACCAACTCATTTTTACGGAAAACAAACAAGAACAAAATTATTCACATTGGGGTAAAGGTACAGGTAAGATGGGGTACCCGTTACCCCATCTTACCTGCAGAGTCATTAAAAAAAAGAAAAGAAGTAAAAAAAAAACAGCCAGCAATCTTAAGAAAATACAATGCCTACCTTATTTTAGTTTAAGCGTCAATCACAGCAACACCTCACCAGCTAACGTTATTTAATAAACCACAGTCACGTGCCTAACGAGAGTAATATATGATAAACAATTTCGATTAAAACACTTTTTTTAGAATTTTTATCGACGCCGCGCACTTGTGCCACCAGGCGACTGACAAGTAACATGGCGACGCGTCGAACGATGAATGAACGAGTGTGATTGGTTAATTCGAATTGTGATTTTCGCTGGTTACCCCGTCTTACCTCCTTCTTCCCTATATTTGTACCTTGATTCTTTTAGCTACCTTGCTAAAGTTATTGTCACGTAGCAAGATATGACAGCTGGTGACATCTCTCTTATCTAGATGGAAACTACACTAGAGTTGAGCCATCCAGCTGAGAGATGGCGTCTCGCGATAACTCGATCAAGAATTAAATAACGCAATTTAAATAAATGATTACCTTGAGTTAGGTTGTGGGCTGAGGCGAGAGGCTTTTTAAAAAGGAACAAAAGGTGTGTTCCGCTTGAAGAGCTGATTAAGACTAACTTTATTTAATATCAAAGCTTAAGTATCTTCCTGTTATCGCAGTACCAAGAAGTTACATGATACGATGCTTATTGTCTAATTACAATGAATGCTGCTGTCTAATAGTCTTGATATATTTATATGTCTTCCTGTTATCTCAAAACCAAGAAGTTACATGATAGAGTGCTTATCTCCTAATTACAATGGAGGCTATTATCTAATAGCCTTGTTACATCAATATGTCGGAGATCGTTGGTATAATTTTAATAGAAGTTGCTGATTTGATTTACGTAGTAGAGGGGCAAACGCTTGTGACGTTATTTTGTTATGGCGGCACATGGACAGAGTCGCTTTGGAAAGTGAGGTTCGTCGAACGGGCACTTTGCATCGAGACGCGGACCAAGGCACTTCTCCGAACCGAAACTGTCGGTTTGCCTATTCAAATTGTTATTATGAAGATTGGAGGGTATATCTACACGTCGTGCTTCAATTCAAAACTCACCTACGAAATGGAACCTGTACCACCACACCAAGACGCTGTCGACCCTACCGCTCTGCCGTCGCTGTCTTCGACATATATAACTCCTCCCCCCTGAAGATGGAGGCGTGCCGATGGCTGCGACTGAAGTTGAAGTGTTTCAGCTTCAGGTTGTTGCACGGCTGAGGTATGCGCCGACCTGGGTATCCACCAGAGTTTGTAAACTGCTACTCCAATTCCTGTTTCCAGAACTAGGATGTATAGGGATACATGTACATGTATTGATGACCAGCTGGGTGTTCTTGAGATGCTAACTGGTTCTATTATTGAGGCGTCGACTTCTTATTTATTTATTTATTTTATTATTTATGTACACACCATAAAATACATAAAGATACGACAAAATTAAGATCTGAGTACAAAGGTGCTGCTTATTTCTTAAGAAATTTCTTCCAGCAGACCTGCGAAAGGATAAATAAATTAGTTGATAGCTTTCTTCAAGTTATCTAGTTCTATGTCTTTTAGTTTTACCTACCCTTGGTAGTGGTATAGTCTCTTAAACGTTGATGTACAGCTGATGTGTTGTTAATGTTCTATCTATAACTTTAACCTTGCAGTTGTTGTCTGTTGTTATCAGGAAAACTCCTTTATTCCGTTGGCATTGAACGTCGTTGCCGCAAATTGTCTTGATAACTTCTTCTTGCTTCATGATGACTATCCAGCTGTTATCCTTGATTTGCTGCATGATGTTGTTGTCATATGTTGCGTTTGCATAGGTGCAGTTGTGCGGTTCCTGATGCTGGATGAGCTGAGCTATGCAATCATTTGAGTGCAGTAATGTGTTCCACTCTAAGTGTTTGCAGATGACTTCATCATCTATTATCCTGATGCATGACTCGTGTGGGTAGGCACCACACGATTCAAAAAACCCCTTCCTTATCTTGATAAGGAAGGGGTTTTTTGGAATAAGGATTGTGTTATTATTCTTAGGAATGGAATATATGTAGGTGTAGGAGGTTATAGGGTGCGAAGTTGTTAAAATGTTAATTCATTTTCCAATGTGTCTAATCTATCATAAAGTTGTTGAAGCGAATTCTCTATATTGTGAAAAATGCTCATTGTTAAAAAGTTGGTTTCGAATTCAGATTGTTGAGTTGAGTATCTACCTATTGCTCTATATAATTCTATTTGGTAATTTTTGATATTTTTTAAATTAGTTTCATAGATTTTCATGAATTCCGGCATTATAATAATAATAATTTATTGACATAACGACACATACATTAGTACACACAGCTTAACTAAACGCTAAAAAATGGTACAAAAGTCTGTATACAGATATTGTGAGCCCTGCCTCTCAAACTAGGATGACCTGTATCTTAAGAGAGAGTGTTCAGTACTAAGGTTACTTACAAATTTATTAGTGTCCGACCGAAGGTGTATTTTTGGCCGAAGCCGATTAATCGGCTATCGCCACGACCTTCGGCCGAAGCCGAAGCCGAAGGTTTATATTCTCTCAGCACTCGGTCAATTATTTTGTTCAATATTGTCTACAAGCTACAATTAATATTAAAATTATTTCAAAACCTCAATATTGAAGGTTTATATTGACTGTCTTATAAAGAAGTTTATGATATATCAAAGAGATGGTTGGTTTAGAGATTAATAAAAGTTTGTGATTTACCTACTGGGAAAAGTAATCATTTCTTTATTATGAATAATTTCACAAATTACAATTAGATCAATCAGTCTTTGTTTTACTGCATTAGACCAAAACTAGACTAATAAATAAAATAAACAAGCATAACTTCTTAGTAAATAATTAAATGTTGGTCACTTAAATTTAGCAAATATTAGAAAATTCAAAATAAATGAAACAATAACAATAACATTAGAACTAATGAGTTAATGACTATTTTGCACACAAGAAGCTATAA
This sequence comes from Sesamia inferens, assembly GCA_037179545.1. Taxonomy (NCBI): domain Eukaryota; kingdom Metazoa; phylum Arthropoda; class Insecta; order Lepidoptera; family Noctuidae; genus Sesamia; species Sesamia inferens. Next base: position 2,875,092 of record CM073935.1, on the reverse strand, counting down.
GAATAATATAATATTCTATTTTACTAAGCCTATTTGTACTTAACCTTCTCTCTCAGAAACTTTTTAACTAGAGCTACATTGATTACAATTAAAATCACATAGTAATGTTATGTATTAATTGAAAATATTAGTAATCAAAGTTAAACAGCCTTATGTTGTATGCTAAAAATAATAATTTATCTACTTTTTCACCAATCAAGTTAAATCGTCTGTCCGCATATATTTGTCCTGCAGCACTGAACAATAGGGTGTATGACAGCAAGTAAATTTCACTGAAATATTTTGTGTGTATAATATACCTAATTGCTTGATTAAAAAACACTGATTCTTTTTATAATTAAAACCAAGATTAATATTTTATTGATAAAATAAAATCACTAAACACGGCAATCCGCCATGACATGCTGAACGCCAATCAGAGCGCGTGACGTCACGTTAGAGTTTTTTTCTCCCTGTCAGTCTCTGTTTACTTGTAATTCAGTACTTAATTAGACAGTCACTCGTTTTTATCATTAAAGACGCCGTTTTTATTTTGCTTTTAACTTAATTTCTTTTGTGTATATTTATACTGATACACTGAGTCATGGAACAAGGATTTATAAAAGCTTCCAGTGCAAATTTACCAAGAATCAACTTGTTAACGCTGGGAACGTTTCTAGGATCAAACAAAGACTTTTGTTCAGCAGAATTTAGAAATGTTAAAACTTCCATGTAAGTACCTTATATTAAACAGTTATTTAAATCATAAAAATAAGTATTTCAGTATAATATCCAATGTTACTATTTGAGGTTATGTTTATGTAAAATTTTCTTTTGCAAGGAAATATTTACCATTGTTTTGTTTATTTCAGGTCCGCTAGGGCATCTTATGGTGATGATGCTATAAGCTATGTTCAGCTCAAACGCGAAGGAAATTTGTGCACAGTAAAAGGTAAATTCTGCCCAGAACATAAAGTACATGCAAAGTTGTATGGAGTGTCTTTGGTAGTCGACGAACAGGAAGAAACAGTGAAGTCAGTAGAATGTCATGATTGTGTGGCTTCACAAGGAGGCTGCAAACATGCCATGGCATTCCTAATGTGGGTTCATCGTAGGAGTGAGGAACCATCTTGCACATCCATTGAATGCTATTGGATGAAGTCCAAGCTTTCCAGAGTTGGGAGTACACTTAAATATATAACTAGTAAGGAATTATCAAGGGGCAGCCCTAGCATACTGTCAGATACTGAACTATTTGAGAAGTTTTTAGAGGAAGGGAAGAAAAGAAAGCATACCAAGTGTGAATTAATGAAACACCTAAATGACCATGTTTTGGATAGACCACAAAGTCTATCGATGGACCATTTAGTACTGAAATATAGAGAAAAATCTTGTGATGAATTTTTGAAAAAAGTGATATTTTCTGATGCTGACATCAAGAATGTAGAAGAAGAAACAAGGGAGCAACATAAAAGCAGGCTTTGGTACGAATTAAGGTATGGCAGAGTGACCGCTTCAAGAGCCTATGAATTCAGTAGGTGTACAACCAGTGATGGCACTCTGATGGCAGTAATAATGGGTGGAAAAATTCCTGACACAACAGCCATGAAACGTGGTAGAATATTGGAGGAAAATGTGAGAACTGTTAGTGCCAACCTGGGAAAAAAAATTAAAATATGTGGTTTAATATTGTCTAAAAACTATCCCATGCTAGCAGCTTCACCTGATGGGATCTGTGAAAATAGTATTATTGAAATTAAGTGTCCTATGAGTGAAAAAACAGTGAAAAATTAATAATGGGACACCAACCCAGAAGTTTTATGTGCAAATGCAACTTCAAATGTTACTGACAGGACATAAAAAAGGGTACTTCTGTGTAGCTGACTGCAACTACAGTGAAAATAAGAAAGTACATATAATGGACATTATGTATGATGAAAAATATGTTTCAGATTTTCTTAAGGTAATAGTTCCTTTGTGGAAGGATAATGTATATCCAGTATTGTATAAAAGTACAAATAAATAAAAAGCCAGTTTATGTTATACTGATGTTTGCTTTATTTTTTGCCAGATAAACCTCAGCTGTTCATCACATATTATATACATACTTATTTATTTATTATGGCACTCCCAAGGATGAATTGACATAAATATAAATAGAAATTAGTCTTAAATATATAGTACAACAGTGAACTTATCAACTATAGATGTGCACAGCACTTACACATGTAATTAGCCTAAGTTTGATAAGTGATTCAAGTGATTAAAATAAATACTAATAATAAACCTTACCTACAATACACAAATATTCACATATATTTACTTAACAGATTTAACATTGTATGTATGTATTTACAAAATATTTATTTAATCAAAGAATCTTGCAAATTAATCAATCCGCAGGCAATGGTAATAACATCATCTAGAACTTTGACAAGATTAAGATTTAGACATGCATGTGGCCTTAACATACCGAATTCACGCAAGCGTCTAATCACTCTCTCCACGTGAATTCTTAAGCTTGCGACTTGTTTTGTTTCTCTTGCCTCATGTTTTGATAGCTTCGTACCTGTTGCAACACTTGGAGGTCGTACTAAGTGCACTCCCTGTTTTCGCAAATGTTGTTCAACATGTTTGAACCCCCTGTCAGCCATCACACACATACCTGGTAGCAAACACTTTATAAAATCACAAGATTCAACCAAACATGTGTCAAATCCGTCCTCCATATCCTGGAGAAATATAATTTACTAATCCATTAGGAGTACTAGACAGAAGATACTTGATGGTGTTACATTTTTTGTATTCTGACCATGAAAGAGATTGGTTCAATGCTTTTGAAGGCTTTTGTATCTCAATTTCTAAGCAGTCTATAATACAACTTACATTATAATATTTATGCTTAAAGGCCATAGGCAAATTTTTTCTTATGGAATCTTTATCTAATGCAATAAGAAAAGGTCGCATCAAACTAGCTATCAGTGGTATATTTTTCAAAAAAATCTTGCTGGCATATGACGGAGAAATGGAAAAATCGTCAGAAAGCATTCTAAAACTACTATTTAATTTTTTTTTAAGCACATAACTATAAGGTGTGTGGGAATATTTAACTTCTTTTCAATTAAATCTATTAGATAGTAACAACTATTAGGAACTCCAATGTAAGAACGAGGGTTATTCACAATTTTCTGCAATGTATATCCCAAAATTCTTGATGCCTCTTGTTTCTTATCATCTTCAATTAATTCACTGCAATCTGAAGACAAATTCATTTTTAAAGATGACACTGATGGTGATTCACTTTGCACCATAGACGGTGTGTATGAAGTATCACTGTCAGAATCTGCCTGAAAACCTATTAATTTATTGGTGCATTTCTGTAAAGTGGGTGTTCGCGCTGGTTTTATCGATCGGGTCCGATTGCTAGTTAGTCGAGTCGATAGATGCCCGATCGCACGGGCCAGCGCGATTAGTGTGGTCTGTGGCGGCGCGCGGCCGCCATGTGCACAACGTCTTGCGACCTCGCCGCGGAAGGTCCGTTGCTTGAACTTAAAATAACAACGTGATTAGACCCCGCGGCGTACGCGGGCCGTTGCTTGAAATCTTGACGAATAATCTTCGCGTGCGTCGCATGTTCGGTCGAATGATTTTCGGGAAATTAGATATACCACCGGCGCGTCTTGTATAGTTTGTCGCGATTGTTGCCCGGGTTTTGAAGTGTTTATTTGAACTATAAAACGTAACAGTGCGTCTGTAAATTGAGTTGAATTTTAATCGGAAACGTGGTTTCATTGGCGATCTGTGTCGGGCGTGTTTGACACTGTTAAATAACTTCTTACGTTGGTGAGCTTTGGTGCCTGTTAAGGGAACTTGGTGTGCAGACTGGTATGGGACGGTCAGTGAACTGGAGACTTCGGACGTCATTGTAAGGTCGGCGCGCGCGTCGACCTCGCCTGACTTCACTTCGCGACGAAGCACACTGAGTCCCAGGTAAGTCCCGTAGATTTCCTAGTGTATGGTCGGAGATTAATTTTACTTGTGGTGTATGCCGACCTTGTTTGTTGAATAAGCCGTGACAAATGCGCGGTAGGTGTACGTGCTTTACTGGCGCGCCTACAGTGGGTGTTAGTGGTATGGCAGTTTTGTCACTTATGAGTTTTAATGGTGAAGTAAAAGCAGACCGACAATAGGGCCTCAACGGTGATGTCATCTTATCTACTGAATTAATTTCTGTTTGAACAGCTTTACTTCTGAACTTATTTGTTATGTACACTTGAATGGATTTATTTGCCATCTTAGGTGCATCTTGTGTAATATTTTCCTGCATGGCTGATGATCCGGGTGGTTCTGTAGTGGTAGTTATTCCTTTTTGTAATTCTTGCTCAAATTCTTCAATTACTTCTCTTCTTTGCTTTTTCGCAATGTACTGTCTTTCATTTGAGTCGGAAGTTCGTGTTCTTCTATCGGGTTGACATACAAATTTTGAGGACATGCACCCTCGTTTCATGCGAATCTGCGACACTGACCCCATCACATGATATTCCATGTAATTTTCCATATCATTTGGTAACTGAAAATGAAATAAAATATCTTTATAATAACTCATTGAGCATGTGACTTGTAAGCGATTCCTAATCTCCAAAAAGTGTGTTTATTAATGTTTACATGATCATCTAATAATGGCCACATTTATTTATATCAACATTAAATCTACAAACTAAAAGTAAGTACTTACGTCAAAGTGATCTTCACAAAAATAAAGTTGAGTAGTAGGTAATATTCCTTTCAAATCACGTCCTGCAAGTTTAAGCCACTTATTTCGAATTGTCTTGTTGAAAGGAATGAAAATAAATAACTTCTCAGGAGTTTTTATGGACGTGTTAGTACACAGAGGGACGGAACACCACCTATATGCTTTCGAATTCATGTTTATAATGTAAAATTTAGAAGTTATCAAGAGTATGTCAATGTTTACAAGTGTCGTAATGTCACAGAGCAATGTCGTATGATCCTTGTACTCTAAAGTGACGTAGCAAGTGACGCCATGACACTTTGAAGCGTTTTGGTGCAAATTTTAAATATATGAATTAAAAAATTATTTTTAAATACTAAACCTTCATTTTCAGCAGAAATATTATGTTTTTTGTGATTAATGTGTATTTCCGAATATTATAGAACAGTTTCTCAAAATTTGTCATCATGCCTATTGCTCACTAGGGACACTGCTGGGAGGAGCAGATAAATATTTAATTGCAATTGGACGTAGACAACTATACGGACAAGAAGACCAATATTCATATATGAATATTGGTAACATAAGGTATAACATTCCTCAGAAGCAATGGTTCTTTAAAAAAACATGTAAGATGCTCTTCAAAAGGGGGACCAGGTTGATCCAAACTCAACTCATTTTCACTTGCAATTGTGGCAGATGTCGCAAAATTATCACGCGAATCCCACAAGTCATCATCTCTTTTTTTAGTGAATAGTTAGCTGGATCCGAATTTGAACAAGAAGGTCTAGGTTCATCAACATCTATATCCATAAAAGCTGCTGATCGTGACTGAGACCCTGTTTGTCGTAAAAATGATAATATTTCAGTCTTTGTAATTTCAGTTTCATCGTTGGTCAAATACTTCGATTTAAATCGGGGATCTACTAGAGTGGCAATCATTAAATGAGGACTATTCTTTACGTAAGAAAATCTCCTGTGAATAGAATCACGTAACTGGATCTTCAGCAGTGTTACTTTTTCTGGGTCTTCATCTTTTGTAGTCATCTTTGAATTAAGCATGACGATCAATGGTATTATCAAAGATATCGAAGAAGAATCGCTCGAAATATCAAGGGTGGCTTGATAAAAGCACCTAAGTATTGCTATATAATAGCCTATTATTTCCCATTCTTCTGCAGTTGGGATTTCTATTCCACCGCGTTCTGCCATATATAAGTTGATTGCAATTTTTTGTTCTAAGAGTCTTTCTAACATTAAATTTTAGAATTTCTAACAGAAAATTTAGAAGCTTGTTCGCTTCTTTTAAAATGACCAACGACTTTGCGACATTTCTTAATCAGATTCATAGAAGCAGCGTCTTTGAATATGACATCATGAATAACAAGCTGGAGCGTATGAGCTACTCACCCAATAGACAGAAAGTTACCACAACGCATAGCCGCCTGCATATTGTAAGCACTGTCGCGGATAACCATGTGAACTTTATTTGTTAAATTAAATTCAGCAATAATTTCTTTAAGTTTCGCTGAAATATGCTAGGAAGAAGATCATACAGGGCGTATGATCTTCTTCCAGGACACTAGTTGCCAGTATAACTTTTTCTCTTTTTGAGCCATTAATAAAGTGGGCTGTACAACTTAGCAACGAACAGGTCTTTGCTGGATTACTCCAAATATCAGTAGTAAAGCTGACCCATTCAGCTTTTTGTAGGAGAAGTATTACTTTATCTTTTACTTTTTCGTACGTTTCTGGCATTAAAGTCGTTCTGAAGTATTTCTCAGACTTTTTCCTATACCTGGACGGAGTGTCAGGGTCATTCAGATAGAGCCTTTGAAATGCTTCTCCTTCAACAAGGTTGTATGGCAGCATGTCGACGATAGTGAGATGCATAATACTCTTATCAATACGTGATGATATAGGGTGATTATCAGGCCACGGCGGCGCACTTTTTTTTTCAATGATTTCTTGTAAAGTAGTTTGAGATTGATTTTTTTCTTTTTAATTTGCGAAGGGCCAGAAGACTTTTTTTTCATCAAGCTCTGGCGATTTTCATTTTTCTTACAATAAGCTGCCCATTCATTTTCATGAAGTTTTGCCAAATGATTTTTAATATTAGTTCTTTGTTTTTTTGGTAAGGTGCTACCAAGAGACAAAGACTTGTTACATATTTTACAAGTTGCTTTATCAATATCATTGTTTTTTGTAAAGTATTCCCATATAGGACCCGTAGATGCCATCACGTACCTGAAATAATAAAAAAATATAATAAATACCTATTTGTTTCTTCAACTACATTCATTAAGCTTCAAACTAAGCCCCACACTGCATATACAATATGAATACGACAATAAATTAAAACTCAAACAGTAAATACCTAGTCTTTATACAGCTAATTTTAAATTGGAAATCCAATTTATTAATTTGGAACTATGAAATGATTCTAACAACAAAATAAACATTTCAATAATTACCTATGAAAGTATAACATACAAATCCAAACCTATGTTAAATATCAGCTCCTCCAAAGCCCTAAACACGGAGGATATCGCGTGTGTAAGTACCTAACTTTTTAAGTGTAATAAACCTAATATACACTAGAAATGATATTAAGTTCTAAAATAAAAACTCAAAACATTAATGAGAAAAACATGAACGATCCTAATTCATTCATTTACTAAATATGTATATGTCGGAGATCGTCGATATAATTTTAATAGAAGTTGCTGATTTGATTTACGTAGTAGAGGGGCGATCGCTTGTGACGTTATTTTGTGATGACGTCACATGGACAGAGTCGCTTTGGAAAGTGGGGTTCGTCGAACGGTGACTTTGCATCGAGACGCGGACCAAGGCACATCTCCGAACCGAAACTGTCGGTTTGCCTATTCAAATTGTTATTATGAAGATTGGAGGGTATATCTACACGTCGTGCTTTAATTCAAAACTAACCTACGAAATGGAACCTGTACCTCCACACCAAGATGATGTCGACCCTACCGCTCTGCCGTCGCTGTCTCCGACATATATCATTAAGTCATTACTAATAGAAAATTTCTATTAACTCATAATAACTACCGTATACAAAATAGGTACCTATTGATTTCTTACTAAATACTAAACAAATACTTACGTGAGGATTGTCCTTTTCACTTGTTCACTTGTAAATCAACACTAATCTATCACAATTTAAAAGATAAGCACAAATTCAAAACAAAACACTCGTTTAAATACACGTACCAACTTGTTTTGATGCATGTAATCATTGCATGCATCAAAACAAGTTCGTACATTGCATTGCAATGTGATATTTTGAAAGTGACTCCCCGCCGCCTCATGACATTCGTAACAGTTCGTTCAATCGTTCGTTTAATCTCGGCAGTCGCTCGGACCTTCGGCGAAACCTTCGGCTTCGGCCGGGCTTTGGGCCGAAGCCGAATGTTTTGCCGAAGGTGGACTTTTTGGCCGAAGGTGGCCGAAGCCGAAGCCGAAGCCGAAGCTTCGGTCGGACACTAAAATTTATACATTCAACTGTGGATTGCACCACTTATTGCTCTTGTCAGCATTCAGATTTAAGTTTACAAAATAAATACAATAATATAATAAGTAAATAATAATAATAATATATTATGACTAGGTGTAAAGTTAGTGAATGAGAGTAGTGAGTGTGAGTTGTTTATTTAAAGCAAGAGCAAACTAAACCTGTATGTTTTAGGCAATGTATTTCAGCAATGACTCTGTTTGTGCATAGTCTTGCTGAAGTAGCCATTCCATCAGCTCAGCCTTTAGCTTAAACTTATTATAATCACGCATGTTTAATTCCTTGTGGATTTTCTTATAGATTAGTTATATTTATTATACTTATTGTTTTCTTCTGATTAACCCTTATTATTCTTGAGTGATGATTGTATTGCATTAATTTCATTATCGAACTTTATTGCGTCATTCTGGTCTAGATTACCTGTGATAGCTTTTACTACAGTACCTACATCTCCTACATGGATGAGGGCACTCCGATAATTACGACTCTAGGTTTTCTTTCCTGAGGTTCATCTACTGTAAGGCCTGTATTTGTTGACTGCATCGATTTCTTTACCTTCTCAATGTCGACTTTGGTTTCAGTGCTGATATGACACCGCCATTTTACGTTTTGCGTAGTCCTCATGCTTGTAGTTTCATCTGTTCTGGACATATAATTTTTTATACAAGTGACTTTGTCTCATCACTGGATTTTAGTTTGTCGTTAGGATATATGGCCACTGGGCTTAAGTTTAAGGGCTGAATAAATTTGTTGGTACCTTTTTTACCATATCAGCAAAGGAAGATCCCGTATTTGGCTTAGTAGAGGCTCCAAATGTCATCTTAAGTTCTTGTAGTTGCTACGAGAGGTCACTTTGGTCCTCAAGTCTTTGTATGGTAGAATTGGCTATGACAGCTTTCATCTTGACAGACTGGTACTGGACAGCCATCTGAGATGTGCCGTGCCCAATTTTTCGATATAAAGCACTTATACGCATTTTTTGTTCAGAGTTTAATTTGTTCTCTGATGCAATAGCACACACTTAACCTAGACATTGGTCGATGATTTTCATCCAGTTTTGTATTTCCGGCGTTGAAATCACCTTCACCTAGTGTCTTTGCGCGGACGTCTGAATATGAGATGTGTGTGCGGGCTCGAGTTTAGGTGTATCTGTGGGCAGTGCCCACAGATACACCTAAACTCGAGCAGTACTACTCGTGTAGGAGGTGGACTCCGAACACATCGGTCAGCCCGGCTGAAGGGACTGCTCGCCATTGTGACACAGTTATTGACTTGGTATCACTTTACACATTTTATTTCAATACATAAAATAATTAGCAAATATTATGCCTACGTTATTCGGCCAGTAGGTAAAACCAGGTTACGATTCAGCGAGTTTTTATTTATTGATTTTATAATTCTTTGGCACGTCCGTTCACTACTTGCGTACGGTTAGTGAGTACTTCCTTGCATTTTTCGAATGCTTGGGTGTATTCGGGTGTAAATGTGATTTTTCTTCCTTTTTTTAAGGACTTTGAGGAAGGTTTTGTTAGTTTTGCGAAGTCCTGGATGAACTTCTGTAATAACAGACTAATCCTAGGAAGGATTTTATTTCTTTTTGTGTTTTTGGTAGAGAGAACTTTTTTACTGCTGCAATTTTATCTTCGTTCGGCTGAAGGCCTTTATCTGTTAATGTGTGTCCTAAAAGTTTAACTTTTTTTTTGTAGGAATTCTGATTTATTTAGCTATATTTTGAGATTATGTCCCCTGAATCTATCAAATACTTGTTTGAATTAATCCAAGTGTTCTTGTAAAGATGTGGAATATATAATTACATCATCGGGGTAAGTCAGAACATTGTCTAATCGAGTCCAGACCCGTGCTTCACCTAAGTTCTCCACCTGGGTGAAGCACGGGGACTTCGAAGGTCCCGTGCTCCAACTGATGATTAGTACAATCAAGTTAAACAGCCAATTAACAAAAAAAAAACTAATTTAACAAATATTTCATCAATACAATTTATTTTAACGCATTTTTTCCAAAAACTGGCCCAAGGAAATTTCGTTATTAACTAATTGCATTTGCGATTGTAATATAAAACAGTCTTTCTCACAGTGTTCTTTGCGGCGTTTAGTTACCGATACATCTACAGTACCTTGCCATATTATTAGACCCAAACAACAAAAACGCTTATTTTTCAGCGTAAGAGTAAATATCGGTAAATAATTACGTGATTTTAATTATTTTAAGTATTTTATAGATATTTAAACATAATAACAATTAAATAAAACAATTGTTTTTGAAATATTTTATATTATGAAGTTATTAGACAAGATTTATTTGTAATACCCTCAATTGATCAATATTTGGTTGACCCTCCTTTGGCTGCAATAAGTGCTTTTATTCGGCGAGGCATACTTTTAATGCATGCTTGGATGGTTTCCTGTAATTGGGGGTTATAATTCCACTCGTAAATTAATTTTTCGATAAGTTCCCTTTTTGTGGTTATGGTGGATTTTGATATTTCCCTCTTGAGAAGCTCCCAGGCATTCTCGATAGGGTTCATAACTGGCGAGTTGCCAGGCCAATCCAAAACTTTGATATTTTCTTGTTGCAAGAAGTTTGTAATACTCTTAGCTTTATGGCAAAGGGCCCCATCATGCATAAAAATTGGTTCTTCTTCATTAGAAAACCAGTCCTTCAGTTGGGGAATAAGTCTCGTTTCGAGAACTTTTTTGTACTGGTCCTGCCGCATGGTCTTCTCTACAATATACAGGCGACCCGTCCCTTTGCCCGATATAACAGACCAGACCATAATAGAAGGTGGATGTTTAACAGTGGGAATGATGCAGTCGGGTTTGCATTTCTCGCCAGGTTTGCGCCGTACAAACATCGATTTTTCCATCAAAACTTGAAAAACGGACTCATCGGAGAAACAAACCTGTTACAACAAATAATATTTTAAGTTTATAATGTGAAACATTAATAATAATGACCTATGGCCGTGATAGCATATATTTTTACCTTTTCCCAATCTTGAATAGTGAAATTTTTATATTTGCGAGCCCAGTCAAGTCGCTTCTTTATCATAGCCGGAGTTAACTTTGGCTTTCGCGCAAGTTTACGCGCAAACAGTTCATTTTCAGCGAGTCGCCGCTGCACAGTTCGCTGAGAAATTAGTATTCCATCATCCCTGATGTTCTTCGTTAATAAACGAACCGGTAATTTTCTGTTTTGTATACAGATATCTCTGATTTTTCTATCTGTTCTTGGCGTCGTAATGCGTCGTCGTCCGCATGCACCTTTTCTTTTTGGCGATAAAGTTATTCCGAGGTCCATTTTTTTCTTTATGTTCTTTACAGAACTTCTCGACACGTGTGCCGCTTTTGCAATATCATATTGTGATAACTTAGTAGACTGTAAAAGTCCCTGTACTTGTCCAACTTTCTTGGGAGAAAGGTCACATTTTTTTCCCATCTAAAATATTAAAAAATATTCTTTTTAAATAAATTTCTCGCTACAATAGTAAATAATTGTAACAAACAGAAAATATTATGATATATACTGTCTTAATAAAACTAAAATAACATCACAAACTTACCTTTATTAATAAAAAGAAGCAACTTTAATTTCACAACTTTTTAGGTTATAAATCACTCAGTGCACTAACGAGCCTATAATGACATTAATTTTGTATCTTTATTGTGTTACAATCATTAAAATATATTGCTAAATGTTATCATAATAGAAAAATACAAAAACTAACATTATTTACACCTAAATAATGACGCTATTATTCTCTAAAGTTCAAAAATCTAATTTTATTAGCTTGGGTCTAATAATTTGGCAACCCACTGTAAAGAATCGGTGTTTTGTGATATCACTGTTAGTAATTTATTCAGGGTAACATATGGTTTTTTGAACTCTTTATTGTGTTTCGAATTCCAACTCTCCGTTACGTTATTTGTACGGTGCCTCTCGTTGAATACACACCATTCATCTACATTTTTTTAAATATAATTTTTCTCAAAATATTGAATAAATTCCCAGATCTTCGCATTTTTAAATGTTTTACTTTCTGACATAATATATTCCCATCCTTCTGCAATACGATCATGGCCGGGGCACTAGAGGCAAGCTGGAACATAGACCTACAATGCGTTTATAAATTTTATTTTTGATGCCAAGATTTTTCGATTTCTTCCATATATTCTGTGTTAAGTGAAAGTAACACCTTTTTATTATAATATTTGGGAAAAATAATTTTAACGAATTTGTTGGCCCTGTTTCAAAATCTGCGTGTATTTTTTTTGGTTTCCAGTTGTTAATACGATGTGTTATTAGGTCAAGTAGAGCACAATACGACTTCTCCGTTTTATTGCTCATCAAAGCGTAAATCAAAGGTACAGTCTTTGTATTAGTGCTACTACTTCCTTCATCACCATGTAACACAATTAATTGATAAAATGGCTTTGGAGCACTATAAAACGTACCATTAATGAAACATTCTTCAATGACCTCCATCTTTTTTCGTGCTTCTTCAGAACAAAACACAATTATTCTCGACTCATCCGTGTCATTTGTATAATCGGCTAATAACAAATGAAGAAATTTGCCAGGAACCTCAACCTCCCAAATATCTTTGAACAAAGTTTTGCTTGACTGAAAACCTTGTTTTCGTTTCGTATTCAGAATATGTTTCTTGCTCGAAAAAGAAGGAACTGGGGTGACTAAATTTAGACCTTTACGGTACAGCGGTTCTACGGCCCTTTTATAAATTCTAGATAAAGGCTCATTGGACGTAGTAGCTTCTTCTTTAGCTTTTTCTATAGTTAACAATACTTCTGTTTTATCATGATCCGGAAAACAGCAATTATTATCAGCATTTTTTGTTCTGTGGTCCATTTTCTTAACTATTTTGTTGTCCTGAAATAATACATAATAGAATATATGGAAGAAATACCTTTATTTATTCATTTTCATATATAATTTGCATATATAATTTCAACACATGGAACACGACATGAAGAAATTTTAAAATAAGTCTTACCCGTAAAGTGACAGAACGAAGACATTTCACACCTTTCTTCTTTTTAGACTCACTGCATACCCAAAATTGGTTACCATTTTTATATGTCTTGTGCTTATAATATTGTAAACCATCATAGATTAATATTGTTCCACCTTTTCTTTTTAAAAAAATGGGCTGTTGAGAGCCCGTATTCTCAAAAACTTGCTTCTGGGATAACATATTTCTAAAATTATTTCTGACAATTCCTCGACAACGACAGAAAAAAAAAGACATAAACAGACAAATTTTATGCACGAAATAGGTTTTTAAATAAAACCCAAACTCTATTCCGTACGCCAAAAAAAGTTTGTAAGTAAATTAAATCATATGAATGTAATATTGACACCGTATCTGTTCCTTTACTCTTGAATAAACTGGAGGCTTTAGGAATAAGAGGTACACAGCTGAAACTTTTCAAAGATTATTTAAGCGATAGATCGCAATGTGTTCGAATCGAGTACATGACTAGTGACGAAGAAAAAACTCTAGGTTTTGGAGTCCCACAAGGCAGCATCCTTGGTCCATCGTTGTTCCTTATATACATTAATGATTTATGTAACTTAAATTTAGTAAATGGCAAAATAATATCGTACGCCGATGACACTGCGATTATTTTCACCGCCAAAACGATTTCCGAGTTGTATAGCACAGCACAGGCAGGTTTTAACTCCGTTATTAACTGGCTTCGTTGTAATCTATTAACACTGAATGCTGAGAAAACAAAATATATTCATTTCACTATGCGTAATGTTGATAACAAAACAATTGATTCCCATTTATACGCTCACCACTGTAACAAACCGTCTATCACTCCTTGTACCTGTCCTAGGATCCTTGAAACAAAGTGCCTAAAATATCTTGGAGTCTTTGTTGACAACACACTATCCTATAGACAACATATTGAAAGTTTGGTTACAAGAGTACGTAAACTTATGTTTGTATTCAAAAAACTGCGCTCCATTGCAGACACCAACTTAGTAAAACAAGTTTATTTTGCTCTATGTCAATCTATACTCCAGTATTGCATAACTTCATGGGGTGGAACATCAAAATCTATCCTTCTCTCCCTGGAACGTGCACAAAGAGCTGTTCTAAAAGTAGCAAATTCTCTGCCTTTCCTTTTCCCTACATTCCAGTTATTTAAATCCTGCAAAGTTTTGTCAGTTCGGCAAATTTATATACTGCACATAATACTAAAACAGCATGCTACGCTTACTTACAACGCTAATATAATTAACAAAAGGCGGAATGATATAGTGTGCAGCTCAACCTCTATCTCTAAATATGCATTTACACACAAATTCTATACGTTGTTAGGGTCCTTTTTATACAATAGATTAAATAGAGTATTAAATATTTATAATTTGAATTATTTTAGCTGTAAGAATGTTGTTTATAATTATCTGCAAGGTTTGTCATATGAGCAGACTGAAGACCTACTTACAGTATGTAAATAAATTTAGCAATAACCATTACTTTAACAGACTAATAATACTATGTAAGCAATAGGATACTAATAATAACACTGTATACTTCCGTTGTGTTCTAGATTTTTACGTCCTACTTTTATTGTTAATTTATTGCAAAATAAAAAAATATAATAAGCACTTTTACGCCTGAAGCACAGGTTCTACCTAGTTCAGGCAAATTATACATCAGTGCTATTTAGAATTAAGAAAATCATTATACAAATTATGTACAAAGTTGAGAAATAAACAATTTATTTATTTATTTATTTATTTATTTAATTAAATTAATTATAAAATATACTATTGTACATATAAATAAACTCCTATTAAATAATTGTTTAGATCTTTTGAATCATATAGGGAAAGTTTTTCATAAAAATTACGTTATTAGCAGGTATTCTATACTTAATAGAAAATTTTCGTCTTCTATTTCCTCGGAAAAGTCGTCATTTTCCTGTTCCGGGGTTTCGTTGTTTTCCTCGTCCTCATCTACTTCATTTTGGAAGTGAATGAGTTTCTTTACTGAATCGGTACTATTCGAAGTTTTATTTTGGAATTTCCCGGGGCCCCCGCCCGTGTGCGGGGAATCTGGGCCCCTTTCGGACCCGCCACCATTGCGGTTCAAACACAGGAGAGCGTGATGTCTCCCGCCGCAATGTGGACAAACCTTAGCCTGGAGGCACGCTGACTGGCGGTGGCCCCCCAGACACAAGTAACACCAGGCGCGTTGCTTGGCGAGGGCTCTTCGTCCCGCAGTGCGGAGGCCCTCGAACTTCGCGCAAGCACGCACGTCATGTCCGTCCCCCCGGCAATACCGGCACCGTTTACCTGGTGCGGGGGGGAGTCCCTTCGGACAGCCGAGTATTGTTTGGTCGGACGGCGGGGTTGTCCCCTAGCCGCCACCGGACGACCTGTGCTCGTTCCCGGTGTGGGGTCGCTCAGCTGGTCCACCACTCTGCACTCGTCCTCCAAAAAACGAAGCAAGTCCGAGAAGGGGGGGAGATACGAGGCGCTATTGCCCCCGTACCTTTGCTCAAATCGCCCCTTTACCTCTGCGGGCAATTTCGCTAGGACGATGTGCAGAAGCAAAAAAGACCACTGGTCGACCGGCAAATCCAGCCGGTGCAACGAGTGGACGGCGGTCAAGAGCGGGTTGACCAAATCCTTCCTTAGTGAGGAAACCCGCGTTGCCTTCGGTAAGGCCAAAATGGCGGCCACATGGGTGTCCGCTAGCAAGCGGACGTTTTGGTAGCGGTCCAGCAACAACTGCCGCGCAACCTGGTAGTTAGCATCGCTGACTATCAGGTGCTGGACCACTGCACTGGCTTCTCCGCGGAGGGCGGAGCGCAAATAAGCCAGTTTCTGGCTGGGGGACAAATCTTCCCTGGAGTCCACCAAGCTGTCAAACAAGTTCATGAAGCCCATCCAAGCCGTGAGGTCCCCGTCAAAGTGGGGAATCTCCAATGTGGGCAGTCTCCCTAACAAAGCCGGCGGGGTCGGTTTAACCTCCCCGCTCCAAGTCGGCTTTCCCCTACGGGCAGCCAGGAGCCCTTCTGCTGACTCCGTAATTTGGTCAGCCAATTCGTACGCCTGGTCGACATCCCTCTTAAAGGTCTCCACTATGGCTTCATCCGCTGGAGGGTGTTCCAAAACGTACGCATGGAAGTCGACAACGTGTCGCTCCAAGCCTTCCATGCGCGCAGGCAATCCTTTATAACGGCTCAACAAAGCCTGCACCCGATCCGGCCGAACAATGAGGGCGGCCGCACCCGCGAGCCAACGCAATGCGGCCTGGACCTCGGCCTTCGCCGTAGCATGCGGACTGGGAGCCATTTCAAATAAAAGCCTTTAATTCAAATTAACAAATTAAATTCAATTAAAGAACGCGCGGAAAGCAACAAAAACAAGCGTAAATAACTCAATAAATTCCGCGAGACCGTGTGGGGACCAAAGCTAAGGGCAACCGTTACAAACAAAATATTAACAATGTATAAATAAAAAATATTACAAAGTATACATACAAAATATCAGTGTGCAAACGGCCTAACTTAATTGCGACACAGATCAAAACTTATAAACAAATTATTACTACCAATTACACAATAAATCAACAAACAAACAGAATAAAATTATTACTGTGAATTACGTAATAAATCAAACAACAAACAGAACAAAATTACGACTGTGAATTACGAGCTAAATCAAAAGATTCAAACACGAACTATTTGGTTCGTACAAATACACGAGTTGACTAAATCGACAATAACAAAACATTAGTAATAAAAATAACTCGTAATTACTGATAACCGTAGCTCAATATTCAACAATGTACCTACCGGTAGCTGTATGCTCAATGATTCAATAACAAAACGAACTAGCTACCCGGCTGTATGGCGTATCATTCCTTTGCCTTTTCCGATCGGAAGTACGGAAAGAAGACAACCAAAAAAAGAACAATCTACCTACATTTGTTTTTACATTTTTTACTTTGTAAAATTATCGGATCCACACAGTGTATGGAGGTGGTCAGAGATATAATTTTACGAGTACCGACAACAACAAATAAAAAATCAATTTTTTGCAAATTAGCCTCTGAGGGCTACCACGATACTGGAATGTTACTCTAATCAAATTAGTAATTAGGAACCACGCTCTGCTACCAAAAAGGATGTATACGCGCCCCAGTACAGCACGTACATCTACCGCGCATTTGTCACGGCTTATCCAACAAATAGGTCGGCTTATACCACAAGTAAATCAATCTCTTACCACTCCACAACAAATCTAAAGCACCTACCTTAGGACCCAGTGTGTTCCGTCGTGGAATGAAGTCCCGGAGAGCCGACGCGCGCGTCGACTTACAATGACGTCCGATGTCTTCAAATACACCGACTGTCCCATACCAGTCGACACACCAAAGTTCCTCCAGGAGGGCACCAAAGCTCACCAACGTAGGAAACCGTTATTTAGCAGCGTCAATTCACGCCCGACAAACAATCGACAATGAAACCACGTTTCCGATTCAAATTCAACTCAATTTCAGGACGTCACTGTTACGTTTTATAATACAAATAAATACTTCAAAAATACGGGCAACAAGACGCGAAACCTGTCCAAAACCGCGGCCGGTGGTATTTACTTCCCGAAAATCATTCGTCCGAACGCGCCACGCGCGCGATGATTATTCGTCAAGATTTCTAGCAACGGACCGTTGTCGACGCGGTCTCGAAACGTTGTGTAATGGCCGCGCGTCACCATAGACAATACTAATTACGCTAGCCCGTACCGGTCTCGCATCTATCAACTCGACTAACTAACAATTGGACTCGACCGATAAAACGAGCGCGAACATTAAATAAAATAAAATGGAAAGGAAATACATAGGTAACATTATCGTATTAAAAATAAAAACCAATTCAAGAGTCTTAAATTTAAAATTCAATTCGTGGAACGCCTTGTCTATGATTCAAGGGAAAAATCATTGAGGAGGTTGGTCGTTTTGCTAGAATATTCTTTTGGCCTGCTCTTGGTGCTGGCACGCGAGGTTGGCGTGATTACGCCATAAACCCTATGTGGTTAACCGACGAGTGATTTGGCTGAAATTTCTAGTTGGCTCATTTTGGCGGGCCTAGGGTCAGGAACACGTGTGGAGGCGTCGCATCCTGGCTTGCCTCATCATCATCATCAACCTTTTTTATCGTCCCGCTGCTGGGCACAGATCTCCTCTCATACAGAGAAGGATTGCCTGAGGTGGCCTTGATCCCGACCAGATCAGGCTTGTGGAGTGGAAGTGCGCTGGTCCCGGGTGGCCGCGTTCCACGTGGGGGTGGCTTTGATCCTGATCGGATCAGGCTTGTGAAGTGGAAGTGTGCTGGACCCTGGTGGTACGACACACCCAATTCTCTTTCGACGACGACTCGACAGGTATAAACTGTCATCATTTCTTTGTTACGGTTTTTCCTGAAATTACCTATTTCCGCAGGCCGCGTTCCACGTGTGTTAACCCGTCAGTTAGCGACGCCAAGGGACTTTGTACCGTAGATCAAAAGCGTTAGTCAGGAAGGCTAATCAGAAACGTTAGACTGCCTGTATGGTTATTGTTGGATGTATCTAGTGATAGAGAGTGAGTTTAGAACAAGTTGCGTCTAAATAGGCTATACTTTGAGACAAAATTGATGAAACCTGTACCATTCGATAGGCCACCCTAGGTCTAGCAATGCGTTTTTATATTGCACCTATACAATGTCTAGGTCTCGATTTATAGGGCTTAAAAGTTACGCACTGCATGTCAGGCGATATTGAAACTTATGCCATGGACATAAGGTGCATTCGTAACATTGCCCCCTTCTTAGTCATGCTCGTCGTGAGCATGATTTGTTCCATAATAGCGAGCTACGCGGTCTACGTGTACGATTTTCAGCTTCCCTCTAGGGCTTTTCTTAATCCATCATCGTTTATTCTGGTTACTATCGAATACGGACCCTCCCATTTGGCTTGGAACTTTTGGACTCTTTCCTTTTTTCTTAATTGGATTATGTAACCATACCAAAGTTCCCATTTCAAATCCGGGCACGTTAGCTTTGCGGTCGTATCGGATCTTCATTTTATCACTGATTTTCAGACCATTCTCTCTCACTAGCTCATGTATTCCATCTAGTTTACTCCGCATCCACACTCCGCTGCCCACCCACTCTGCTATAGTGGGGAGGGTTTCTGACATCGTCCGATCCTCTGCGATTAGTTTTTGTGTCTCTATTATTATATAGTTTATGTACTCCTCCTCGTTTATCTTTTCACCGTTATGTTTTGTAGTCGTAAGCCAGTCATCAACGTCTTCCTTCAAGGTACTCGGTTCCACTGGTGGCGTGTAGCCGGTGAATGTTTCCCAATAGGTTAGGAGACGTTCCCAGTGGTTACTGATGTAACGGACGCCCAGTTTGAGCCACCCCGTGCTCTCCTTTAGTAGCTTCCGTAAATTGTGTGGACATATGTCCCCGTTACCGCTCTAAGGCGTTTTGAGTTAGTTAGATGTTTATACCCTCTTTACTGCTCCAGATTTTTTTTAGATAATTTTCAATAATATTGAGTCTATATTGCTTCGTATTTTTCTTTATCGTTTTGTTTATTAATCTGTATAACTTGCCGAGTTGAGTTTTTTCCTTTTTTGTTTTGTTTCTTGTTTTTTCAAATAGTGTCTTTCTTGACTAAGTTCAATGATTTCTGATGTCATAATAGCATATTAACGGTAATACATTCACGAGGCTTGTAGTTTTTATTCAAATTTGAAATGAATATAGACCAAATATCTCGTATAGCAGCGGCTTTATCAGCTAACAAACGTACAGGACGCGTTACATCATTATCAAACCTTATGAAGCGTAGCATCATTTTGAATCTATCATGGGACATCGCAACCCGGAATAATGGTATGTGCCTGGATTTCCACAGTTCAGTCTGTACCCCAATGAAAATTAGTATACCAAAAAATGCATCCAATTCTTGGTCTGTGAATGGTTTGAATATTTTTTGTTTCGGTCGCTTGCTGATATCAGGGTAATTTGCCATCAGTTTATTATTCTATGCTTTAGTAATCTTACTCCCTTTCCGATTAGTGTCCCTCAAGATTGTCACACATTTCATAGGACAATTTTTGCATATTTCCGTTCGATTGTAAAGTTTGCTGAACGATGTAGCCCCGTCCCGATGACGAATAATATTTCGGCTACTAGTTTGTGTTCTGGGTAGTGGTTCAGACTGCCACCGCATTTCATCTTATGCAATAAGAATATTTTCAAACGATTATCCTTCAATACTCGTATCGGAATCTTCTGCACTATCTGATTCTTGACTTTCTGTGTTTTTAGATTTTTTGTTCTTCGTTTTTAAATTAAAGTCAACTAAACTACGTTTCATTTCCCTAGCCCTTTCCTGTTCTTTTTCCTTTTTTTCTCCTTGTGTTTGTCTTCAATTACCTTCTTTTTGGGTGTGTCAGTATAAATACGTGATTTTCCTGGCCGTCGTCCTTTGTTGTCGAATTGCCTCTGGTGTCAAAACAGTCTTCAAAGGAGCTACTATTTGATGGGTTGTTGAATTATTCAGTGCATCTGGTTCACAAGCATCTAAATTATTTCTTTGTAGTTCATCATCATCAGTTATTAATGGAGAGTTAATAGTTTGTTCTTTAGATTCTGGCGGAACTTGCAAGAAATCTTGTTCCTGTAGTAGAGTGATGGCAGATATCAGAGACAACTGGCTGCGAAGTAGGTGCAGACAAATTTTCAACGATGTTTTGAGTAGAAGTAACATTTTCTATGTTACGGGATGTATAAACCTCAGTTGGAGCAAAATCTTCATCACCAAAGGCTAATTCATTTAGAGGCCATATCCCGAGTTTGTTAAACCCGCTTGTTATATTTTTTGCCGTGAATGATTTGAATATGCAATTTTCACAAGCTTTGGAATATTGTAAATGGGGTCAATGCTTTGCCTTGGTTCATTGTATGCCAATTGTTGAACGAAATTTTCAACTTTGATTTAAATGCTGCAAAGACCCTCACATCGAGTGGTTGTAGGCGGTGAGATGTATGCGGTGGAAAAGATAGATAAATTATGCCATTTTCTTTGGCGTAGTTGATGGCTTCGAGAGAAACATGGCTTTCATGATTCTCACACAACAATAATATGGGGTTATCTTTTGTGCAGAGTGTGCTTCTGGATATGTTTTAAAAGAGATACGAATATATAGCTATTTATCCAGCTACTTTTATT
Source organism: Sesamia inferens (assembly GCA_037179545.1). Lineage (NCBI taxonomy): Eukaryota > Metazoa > Arthropoda > Insecta > Lepidoptera > Noctuidae > Sesamia > Sesamia inferens. The sequence goes on along the minus strand of CM073935.1, from coordinate 2,853,553 downwards.
TGCAGTGCTGAGACTTCCTTTGGGAGCCCTTGCGTGGATAATTTCCACTGGCAGATATAATATCACCAAAACTTACGAACTCGCCTGTTTCAGCTGATACAATTTGCCCGACTTGTTTTTGACATCTTGGAGCCAAGACTTTGGGAGTAGCTAGAACGGTAAATACACCTGATTCGTCGAAATTAAAGATTCTATCAGCAGTTAATGGATTTCGCTCCAACACTGTCTTCAAGTTGGTATAAAACTCGCTAATCGAAGTTTTGTTAAACGCAAAAGATCTTACAGCGTTTGTGTTTTCTGGTTTGCGTAAATTAAGTTCCGGGTTTCTTCTGCGAAAACTATACATACATTCTTTCCCAGCCATCTTATCTTCTTCCCACTTTGCTCCTGCAAAGTGGTAAGCTAGCATACGAGTATGCCATACGCGTATGCTAGCTTTCTTGTTTGAATCGTCGTAAGTCCATAATGCATCTTACAACATTTGATGATATAATCATTTAGCACTTTTTCTTCTTCACTAGAAAAGGCTTGAAAACTTGTATATTTAGAGTTAAATGTACGGTTGCTTGACCCATAATCATCATATTTTCGTATTTTTTTTACTCGACTTTCTAATGTTGGTAATTTCAAATTGTACTTGTCCGCGGCTTTTCTATATGACAATACCCCTTGCGCAACATCTTGTATGCCTGGATGACTGTATGGATTCCTCATCCACAACTTGTCTAGTTGCGTTTTTGGTGTTTATGTCCGCACCATGTTTGTGTAAAAAAAATAACACATCTACCAGTTGGGGCACATTCGTACGGATTCAAATGTGCCCCATCTATGTAGTTCCGTCCGAAATTACCCCACTAACTAACTAAACTTATTTTATAGTAAGACCGCTTTAATGAGTCTTCGCCCACGAGGTACAGGGACGCGGGGGTATGACGAAAACGGGGGCCGAGGGAGGTGCGGGTGGTAGGCCCACTTAGTGTGATACACAAGACATGAAATTCATATTAGTTAGGTCTTAAGATATGTGACGTCATATTAGTTAACGATGAAAGTGTGTTTTTTTATTATGTAGTTGATTGACGACTACAGATTTGTGTTTATTATTTACTAGCTAGTTTCCCGCGACTTTTTCCAGGCAAAAATTTGCCTATGTCCTTTTTCATTTTAATCGATACAGAAGTTTTAGTGTGAAAGTGCGACAGACTGATAGATAGACAAACAGAGTTATTTCTGCATTTAAAATATTAAAATATATATATATATATAATATCGATCCTTAAATCTTAGGTTAAAATAACTCATGCGTTGCTTCTGAAAACGAAGTTTTATTTCGTTAGTTTCTTACAAATACGATAACTTATTTAACTACACTATTATTTCAACTTTACCTGAAAACGAAGAAACGACAATTAAAGTCTATTCTTCCACCAATTATTCTTATTTATCTATTTTAATTAACAAATCTATCACAATAAATCTCTTTTACAATGTTATTTTTTTCATAACCTCTCAACTGACCATAGACCTCAGACCAAGGATGCCATAGACTAGAAAACATAGACAAGACATAGACAAGAAATATTATTTCTTTACATCTCCCTCTGTGGGGGAAGAAAATTCACCCGTGGATTTTCTCTAGGTCTCTTCCATGTCTTTACTTACGAGTATGTCTTCATTACTCGTTTCTTCCTCTTCTTTTATCTGTACTGGAATAAATTTTGAAACATGAAATAGATTTGACTCCGTTTTTCTATGTCCTGTATCAATCTCGTAAATAGTATTTGTTCTTTTATTTATTATTTTATATGGTCCTACTCTTAGTTGATCTAGTTTCTTTCTATTTAGCTTATTCCCGTTTTCAACATAAACCATATCTCCTTCATTAAATTCTCTATCTTTTCTATTTTTATCATAACGCATTTTGTTATAGTCATGTGATTTCAAAGTATTATTAAACGCTGTTTCCTTATCTCTCATCCAGACACTTTTTCCGCGTTCTTGACGTAGTTCCTTTGGTAAGATCGTAACATCTGTTCCATATAACAAGTAGGCTGGTGAGAAGCCAGTTACCGAATGATTGGTCTGATTGTATATCTCTACACATTCATGTGCAATTGTTGTCCATGCTCTTTTTTGTTCATCTTCATAAAATTTGCATCTTATCTTGTTTACAAGTGTTTGATTTAGTCTTTCATTTAGACCGTTAGAAAAAGGTGCGTTAGTTGCTGTAAATATTATTGTTATTTGTTTGTCATTAAGAAATTTCTTAAATTCTGTGGAGTTTATACCCGGGTACTGGTCGGTGAGGAGTATCCCAATTTCATCTGGTTCGGTAACCTTGTTTACCAACTTTATAAAATCATGTGCACTCTGGGTTTTAGATGTAATAATAAATGCATATCTAGTGAAGTGATCGACTAAAATATGTAGATATTTCTTTGTTGATCTTGATCCACCAAAACCACCAATTGTGTCTATTGATACTATTTCAAAAGGTTTTCTCGCCGGTCCTAAGTGTGACATTAATCCATATTTGTGCTGTCCTCTTGTTTTATTTTTTATGCAAACTTCACAGTTTCTACAAACATCTTTTATATTCTTCGTTAAATTGTTTGTCACATACAGAGAACTAATACTCTTTAGCATTTGTCCAACTCCAATATGACACATGTCTTTATGTACTTGTTGTATAAGTTTAATACTGAATCTTTCTGTTATTATTATTTTTTCTTTTTTCCTTACTTTTTTATAATATACATTGTATTTTTGTATTATTTTATCTTTGTTGGTCTGTATATCTTTATTTTTATTCTGATCCATTATAATATCTTCCAATGTAATTAAGTTCACTATTTTCAGTTGTTCTTCTTTATTTTCCTCTGGTTCTAATACAGGGTTCCTACTCAAACTATCTGCTTCTACATTTTCCTTTCCTGGAGAATATTTGATTTTAAAGTCATATTGTGAAAGGTAATAAGTCAAATCACCTAACTCTTCATCCGTCCTTGCTTTTAGATTCATTTTCTCTAATGGTTTGTGGTCTGAGTAAACAGTAAATGACTTGCCAATCAACCAGTACTGCCAATATCTCAGAGCTTCTTTGATAGCCAAACATTCAAGATAGATAGCCTTTCTTTTCTTTTGCGCTGCATTTAGTTTCTTTGAAAAGTATGCAACTGGCTTTTCTTTACCATCTGGTTGTACTTGCTTCAAAATTGCTCCAACGCCTTCTAACGATCCATCAGTGTAAATATGTATAGGTAAATCTTGGTCAAAAATCTCTAGTATTGGTTGTGAACATAGCAGGCTCTTAATTTTGTCAAATGCTATTTGACATTCTTCTGACCAATAAAATTTCTGGTCTTTTCTTAATAAATTATGAATTGGGTCTAGTATTATTGCACTTCTTGGAATGTATTCATGGTAAAAATTTATTTTACCCAAAAACTGTCGAACATTCTTCTGAGTCTTTGGTACTGGGAAATTCCTTATCGAAACTAGGTTGTCCTTCACTGGTTTGACGGAATTGTTCTGTATAATATGTCCTAGATATTTGACATATGCTGATGCAAACGTACATTTTGTAAATTTCAATCGAAATCCTTCTGTTAGGATTGCTTCTAATAACTGTTTTAAGTGATATATGTGTTCATCAAAAGATTTGGAGAATATTAAAATGTCATCTATATAGTTTACGCTAAAATCTGTAAGTTTATATTTTCTAAGTATATTACTCAATATTCTTTGGAATATCGCCGGAGATGTCTTCAAACCAAATGGTAAACAAGTCCACTGAAAGTGTCCTTCTTGTGTGATGAAGCCTGTCTTTTTCCTATCTTCTATTCGTAGCGGTATTGACCAAAATGCGGAATTTATGTCTAGGCTTGTGAAATAATTGCAATTTCTTGTTTTTATCATTAGGTCTTCAATTAATGGAAAGGGTTGTGCCTGTGGTACTACTATCTTATTTAAATCTCTGAAATCTATACATAGTCTTGATTTTTTATTTTCCTCCTTTTTAAATGCTAGAGTTACTGGTGCTGCAAATGGACTGTAAGACTCTTCTATAAGCTCATTATCCAATAATTTTGCTATCTGTTCCGCAATCTCTTTTTTGTCTTCTATTGTGCATCTGTATGGCCTTTTGCAACAGTATTTATCCATCAGTAAATCTATTCTTGCTTCATATCCCTTAACTGTTCCAACATCATACTTGTCTTTGGCAAATACTGATTTATATTGTTGTATAAGTTTATTTATTTCGTTGCTTTTATTTTCATCTAAGTGGTCAACTTTTATTTTAAAGTCTTCTTCCTTAACATGTTCATTGAAATTAATTTCATATACATTCCCTAATCTGGTATCCTCGTTTTTGTCTTCATTTATCTCTTCCTCTTTTTTCCCAGTTGACTTTATATTGTTTTGTATTAAGTATTGTTTTTGACTTATTTTTAAATCCTCATTTTGTACAAGCTTGTATTTCTTTATTATATCCAGTCCTATTAGGAAATCATATCTAAAATTTGGCTCATCCATGATATATACATCTACATTTTCTTCTATATCAAAAATCTTTATCTTTAGGTTTGTTGAACCACTTGTCTTTTTAACACCATTAATTGTTACTAAATTCTCTTCGTTTTGACCATTTCTTTTTGATCTTATTTTCAGTAATTTTGAATTGATGAGAGAAACATTGGAACCTGAATCATATACTCCATCAATTTCCATTTCCTTATTTAATAGTAGTTTGATCTTAATTAATGGTGTCACTATTAGTTTTTTTGTTCCATTTCATTTAACTCTGCCTCAATCACTGAATTATTTACATGTCTGATAAATTTTCTATTCAACCCGTCATCCTCCTTAAGCTTGAACCAGCATGCAGATTCCGGATGATAGCGGACGCCTTTATTTAATTTTTCACACGTTTTACATGGAGTCCGCTCTTCAATTCTGGTATTTATCTTCTGATTGTCATATTTTCTATACGGTCCACTTTTATATTTTTTTACCAACTGTTCATACTTTCTCACTTCATTGAATAAGTCAACTGTATCCTTCATCTCTTCTCTATTTATCTTCTCTAGTACAGACGCTGGCAATCCTGCCGCAATAAGATCCACTAGTGTACCTGTGTCTATTGTTCTCCTCATATCCAATATAAGTTTCTCCTTTTTTATGGCATAGTCCACTAATGAACCTTCCCGATGTTTAAATGACAGTGCATAGCTCACTTGATTCCAGCCTTGGTTGACAAATGTGTCACAAAACTTTCCCTTCCATTCTGTCCAGTCTGAATCTAGGGTCAATTTGATAATCATTGAACCGTACCAATCAACACAGCTTTTGTCCATGAATAGTCGGAGGATCTCAATTTTTTTCCCATCTTCCGTAATGTCAAAACGAGCACATTCCTTTTCAAACATTTCAATCCATTGACTTGCGTTCGGGTTTTTACTTGTAAATTTGTCAATCACAAACTTCTCTGCAATATATTTTAAATTTTGTTTTTTTATTTCTTGTGTGCTTTCAATTAGTTTCGAAAATATTTTTTCCAATGACTGTGTATCAGCTACTTGTCCTCCAGATGTTACTTTTTGTTCAATTTCTTCAAGATACTGCTCTCCGAATTGTAAATTACCATCTTCGTCCACATAGATTTTACTCAGTTCATCTGACATTTTAATCCAAACTTTTCGTGTCTGGTATCTTTTCTTTAAACTATTTTTTACTTTATTATATGCAGAGGTCTTTATCAATTCCCTGTGAAGGCCAATCGTCTGTAGTTCTTCTGGTATAGCAAACACTTTTTGTTCCTTTGTTGTTATTGAAGTTACACAATATATGCTTGATTTCCCATCACTCGTCGGTAATAATGCAAATTCAAAGCGTAGTTGTTCCATCGTTTCTGCTTTCTTGGTATTTCAACAAACAAAATTGTCGTTTTATAATATCGATCCTTAAATCTTAGGTTAAAAAAACTCATGCGTTGCTTCTGAAAACGAAGTTTTATTTCGTTAGTTTCTTACAAATACGATAACTTATTTAACTACACTATTATTTCAACTTTACCTGAAAACGAAGAAACGACAATTAAAGTCTATTCTTCCACCAATTATTCTTATTTATCTATTTTAATTAACAAATCTATCACAATAAATCTCTTTTACAATGTTATTTTTTTCATAACCTCTCAACTGACCATAGACCTCAGACCAAGGATGCCATAGACTAGAAAACATAGACAAGACATAGACAAGAAATATTATTTCTTTACATATATATATATATATTACCTCAGTACGAATGTAAAAAGCTTTCTCAGGAATAATAGGAAAAAAAAGCAAACAAATCATAAAATACAGTAATGTTGTTTAAAAGTTCCTTTTATTAGCCTTTTCAAAGTTACATGATGCCCACTTCTAAACAAAAAAGACAAAAAATATGTATTTACATCTTTATCTCGTCTGTTTTCAATCCTAATTTATATCAATAAAAGTGTTTGTAAAAAACCTACTTATAGATTATTGATTTGTACCAATAGCTTGATAATTTAAAAGTGTGTCCATGGAGTTTCTTGTCCGTTCTTCTCCATAGGTACTTGCTCTTTGGAATGGGCGACTAGCTTCACCTTACTGACTGACCTTCTGACAATTCAAAATTGCCTGTAACTGGTTTATTTGAAATAAATGCTTTGATTTTGATTTTTTTGATTTTATAGAATAAATATATTTATTTTTGTAAATAAATTTATTTTTTTAATGTTACGTATTTTTATTCCCAAAATCTTTCTTGAACAGACACATATAATTACAATTGTTTTCACAAACAACAATATCACTAATATAAATTACATTCAATACATTCAACAAGCTTTTTCATTAAAAATAATTGAACACGACATACCCGTCAAAATAACTAGCCAGTTTTACCTGAGTAAAACTCACCCTGAGGTGATTACTCACAGTCATTCCCAATACAAAGATATACTGTCTATATGAAAATATCGTACTTACATGAATGCTAACATATATTTATTTATTTATTTTATATATTTATTTAAGGCACATCAACAACACAACACAAACATGGACATTTAACATTTCAACGGTCTTATTTTAGTGTTGTGTCAATAACAGACGTGCACAACATTCACGTAAAAATAAAACTTACATTATGAAAAATAAACAACTAGATACAATAACAATAAATTGAATATAATATGTCAAAAAATATAATACCTAATAATATTTAAATCTAGTCAATAATAATTGAGGATTAATTTATTAACATTGAATACCTATAATAAAATAATAAGAATATGTGACAAAAAAAAAATTATAGTAAAAAAAATATATATATAGTAAAATTCTGTACAATGATGAAGAAATATGAGAATGCACATTAAATATGTCACTAAATACAATTTTGTTTGGGTTTAGGTTTCCCTTTCCCTTCCAACAACTTTTGTTTGAGGTGAGTGGGGTGGTCATGAAAAATATCCAGGTTTAGAATGTTGCACCAAGCGTTATAGGATGATGGCAGCCTTGCAATTGGGGAATTCAAACCCTAGATTCGTTTTATATCGGGGGACACCAAACAAGTCGCTACATTTTCTTCGCGCGTTTATTTTAGGGACGCATATTGCGACGCGTTCCAACAGGTTTTCGCATAACGCATGGCATCGTACAACTTTCTGGAAAAAGAGCAAGTCCAGCATACGTCTGCGATGCAGCAGGGTATGAAGTCCGAAACGAGACAGCCTCTCATCGTACGAACACCTCATGCTGACACCAGGTGTGACAAAAGCCAGATGCCTAGTGAACGACCGTTGAATAGTCTCGATACGATCGGAGTGAACTGCATAATGTGGATTCCAGACGACACTGCCGAACTCAAGCACACTCCGAACCAAAGCATTGAATAACATTATGCGCGAGGTAGGACGCTTGAAGTCTTTAGTAGTGCGTTTGATAAAACCCAACATTTTTGCTCCCTTTTTTACAATGCTGCTATAGTGGGAGATAAAATTCAGTCCGGAGTCAAGAATTACGCCTAAATCCCTAACTTCCGTTACAACAGTGATTTCCTCATTGTTTATGTGGACTGCAGTTTTGATCATTTTTCTTTTCCGTGTGAAACGTATATGCTGGCATTTTGAGGCATTGAGCTTCATTTTATTGATGCGACACCATGCAGAAACTCGGTCCAAGTCAGCCTGCATTAAGTCCACGTCATCTACTGAACTCATTTGTCGCGAGATTTTCATATCGTCGGCAAACAGGGAGCACCGGCAGTGGTGGATTTCGGCTACAATATCGTTAACAAAGAGTAAGAACAGTATTGGGCCCAGATGGGACCCCTGAGGTACTCCGGATGTGGCAAAGTATTTTTTAGACTCATATCCAGCCAAGACCACTATCTGCTCCCGATCTCTGAGGTATGTTTCAAACCAGCTCAGCATCGATCCGCAAACACCAAACTGACTATGCAGCTTACTTATTAAGAGTTTGTGGTCGACACTGTCAAAAGCGCTAGCAAAGTCGGTATAGACAGAATCAACCTGCTGGTTCCCATCGATTTTGTCCATGATAGGCGTGATATATGCGACGAGATTGGTAAGAACAGGTTTGTTTTCCTGAAAACCGTGCTGTTCCACCCGTATCAGAGATTTGGTATGCCTTGTTAATATTGGACAGATGATACTTTCAAACACTTTAGAAAAGCATGACAGTATTAAGATGGGTCTATAATTCCTCACGTTATTGTTGTCTCCCTTCTTTAGGACCGGAACTATGCGGGCTCGCTTCCATACAGTAGGGAAGGTACCGCTTGTAAGTGATTTATTGAAAATTTGTTTTAACGGGTAAGACAAAAGCGACGCACATCTTTTGATGAAGAGTGGAGGAATCCCATCGGGCCCTGCTCCTTTGTTAGTATCTAGCGTCTTCAATTTTGACATGATATCCTTTTCAGTTATGCTGAGGCACGTGAGTCTACTGTTGTACGAATCACCGGGTGGGCTAGTGACGTTGGCAGAGGAAGCTGCAGAAGCCGCATCAGAGTAAAGCGAACCAAAATGTGATGCGAACAAATTAGCAATGTCAGGACCACCCGAGCAATGGTTATCGTTATTGTCGTGCATTACTGAAGGTAACGCGTTTGATGTCGACCTTTTATTTTTAATGAAAGTCCAGAACGTCTTGGGATTCGTTTTGAGGTTGTTTTCAATAGTATCCATATAGTTAGCATAACAATCACTCAACAGTTTATCACATTGCCGTCTGACCGAGTCGTATTCGAGCTTATCTCGGGGATTATTATACTTACGATATCTATGCCGCAACCTGTCCTTCTCCCTCAGAACCCGTATTAGATCACGCGTAAACCAAATGGGATGTCTGTCATTGCGAGGCCTGCGTTTAGGCACATGTTCATGAATTATTGGATTTAATTTATTGTAAAAGTTGAAAACCATTTGGTCAACGTTTATAGGACCATCAAAACATTCAGACCACCTCACCGCACCGAGTTCCGAACAAATAGCGCCATAGTTGGCCTTGTAGAAGTTGTAGTCAATGCGAGGGGCATATTTAAGTGACGACTAGGGCCTGACTTCCAACGTGATTTCTAGCGGTGGATGGTAAGGGTCGATTTTACTGATGGCATCGGCCTTTAAAATTACACAGTTTTCATCTGTTAAGACCAAGTCTAAGATTTTATTTCTTTGATTACTTATCGTATTCTTTTGTTGTAACCCTGACAAAGCGATAAAATCAGTGAGAGCAAACCCCAGCCGGCCACTATTATTATGGGCATTCGGGTTAGCATCACTGTGGGGAATCATATGCGCTAAGTTAGATACAGGGGTCCAATTGATGAAACCCAAATTGAAATCGCCCATAACCAAAATTGCATCCACACAATCAGAAATGTTACTAACATTATCCAAAAACGTATTCAAGAGATCAAGTTTGACTGGAGGAGGCAGGTAGACTACACATACTGCAATTTTTTTACGTTTTTTATTCATAACTACATCCAACGTGATCCAGATGTCCTCACACTCACTTTCCCAGGCGTACATTCGACATGAAGGAATAAGTTTTGACACGGCCATTAAAACACCTCCTCCGTCAGTTTTTGAACTACGTGTGAGGTCACGATCCCTACGGTAAACCAAGTATCGGTTATCCACTTCTTCGCTATCGGAAATATTGGAGTTCAACCAGGTCTCCGTCAGCGCCAAGACAGAGTAGCCGCATTGTAGGATGCTCTTGAACACTTCAGTTGTTTTTGTGCGGATACCTCGAACATTTTGGTAATATATATTAAGTTGATTGAATGTTAGTCTGCACATCAATAACCATTGTGTCATATTGGCTCCATGCTACTTGATTAATGCTAGACTGTCGAAGCTGCGGATATGTATTCCAGGAGTTGATTCGTTTTTTTTTGGCATAAATCCGACCATCACGAACCCAAACGAATTTAAATTGCGCTGCCTTTGCCTTTTGCCTCGTTACAGCGTGTAGATTCTTATTGTGAGGACTCAAGTGTTCAGATATAAAAATAGGGTCACGCTTACCACCAAGGCCGAGATGTTGCGTAGAGAGCTTGTCGTCCTTGTGTCGTTTGTTGTAGTTGGTAATAGTAGCTAGGAGGTGGTCACGGGTTACTCGTTTATATAGTTTTATAACTACTGATCTGGGACGATCGCTGTCTTTATTCAATTTGGCAACTCTTGTAGCGTATTGTATATCTTCGTTGTTAATCGGACATTCAACGATTTTTCCCAATTGCTGGACGACGTTCACAAGATTTTCAGACCGATGCTCAGGTAGCCCATTGATCTCGACGTTAGTCTCCCTGAGATTTTGCTCAACCAAATTTAGCCTTTCTGAGAGACCATGCACCGTTGATTGAAGATATGTATTTTCTTTTTCCAGTTTTTCTATGATAGATACCTTTTCTTCAAACTTGTTTTTCATACCTTCTATGAGGGTGTTATTGAACGATAAGGCAGCGTCAAAACCGGCGACCGTGCTTATGAAATGCTGCTGGCAGAATTCGATCTCATACCGCTTAACACGTAAAGCGCCGGCTGTAGACGCGTGGCTATAAGTGTTTCCACTAGAAGAAGTAACGTATGCTAAGTCTGTTGTAAACGCGTAGCGTAAGCTCAGGATGTTAAAACAGCGACGTGTAAGCATTAAGCATGTGTGCGTAGAAGCGAGCGATCTGCGGGTTGCCCTAGGTCAGGGATGCAAGATGTTGATATTCTGCCACCACCGCCCGCCCGCCCCGGCCCGGATGGAGGCGGGCTAGGATATGTAGTCCATCCTCTAGTACCCCCGGTGGTAACCTACAGCCTTCACAGGGAGTGTGGTGCTTAGGTAGGCGGTACCTGCGCAAAGTCTTGTTAAAATTGTTGGTCGGTGCACCCCAACCCCTCTCCCCGCAACAATACTCCATCTCACTCACAAGGGTACGCTGTTTACGACGCAGAAGAGCATGCGCCCACTCCCAATCCGGTGTCATGTTTTCACGCGGCACGAGGTCTACTGTACGTCCGCTCTCTCCACATGGTCTGCGTTGGTTGCAGCCTTCTCCTCCGAACCCCCGGGCTTCGTGGAAGGTGGGCCCGGAGGGACGCCCACACCGCCTGGCTCCGTACCCGCAGCTGGTGCAGCGGGAGACGATGTGGGCGCCTCTTCCGCAAAAATCGATTTTTCCTTATCGGCCTCCCTGCTTCCCCCCTTCCCCCCTCGCCCCGGGAATAACCCCATCTCAAGGCTCCCGTACAGTAGACTGTTGGCGGTGCCTGCGGACGTAGTTTGACGAACAGGTCCGTGCCAGGCCTTCCCTTGCAGCAACTGCCCACTCACCAGATTCCCGACAAGCCCCTCCGACAAAGTGACGCTCCTATACTCCCCCGCGGCGAAATCGCGCACTGTGCACCTAAGCCCCCACCCGAAGGGGATCGCCTGCCCGTGGACATCCCCCATCCTCCGGAACGAGCCGGCCCACCCCATCTCCAGGCCGACCAGTGTCATCACCGCTGTGTCCACTCTGAACGCGTACGCGTGTGCGGCGATGTTTGAAGCACGCACACACATAATGATGTCATCATCATGTACCGCCAGCAGGTTAATCCGGCCCAGCGCCCGCTCGAGGTAGGGCATGTCGGCCGCCTCCGTCCTCTGGGGTCCGTGCCTGCCGCTCAACCAGTGGTCGCCGATACCTGTGAGAAGGGTGAAGTCATCGCCCGGTGGTATGTCGCATCGTCCGTTGGCCATCTCCACACACAAGTTGGCGGACAGGGGGGTTCTCGTCCCCGTGAACGTGGCGGCCTGATCCTCGTCCACGTTCGCTTCCCAATCTAGGGTTTGGGGCTCATGACCTCCCAAAATGTATCCTCCCACTTGGGCCACACAATCATTTACTCCTCCCCTCCCCCTAATGAGCATTGGCCAGTAATTTAGGGCATCTCCCATCAGATCGAGGGAGCTCACTTGGTCCCCCAATCCCCCCCCTCTCTTCCATTCCTCGTAGGCACGTCTGAACATTATTGCCCTCTTGATGTCGTCGAGGGCCAAACCTGTGCCGCTGCCGGTACTCAGATTGCCAGTGTATGGGTGGTGGTAAAGGGCCAGACCCAGCCCCGTCGCTAACTCGGCCGTGTTAGGCCAAGTACCCACGCGAAGTGAAGGGTGGGTGTCTGCCACTTCTCGAGACGTGAAGTTATTGTCCAGGAAGGTTACAGTGTCGTCATGGAAGTACGTTTCCGCGTCAAGGCCATCATCACCTTCATGGGCCGGCGGTAGATTCTGCGTCTCGTACCTCTCGTGTCTATATCCATCCGGCAACCAGTGGAGATGCAGGACCCCCGCCTCATCACGCCGTGCCTCGGTCTGCGGTGGGAACCTCATAGTAGCCCAGGTCACTACTTCGTCCACGTGATCCCAATCTATATCCCGGTTGCCCAGTCTCTTCTCCAGTAACGGCGCGATCACGTCTTTCAGGGGTGTGGGACACGACAGCAAGGAATTAAGTGCTGTGATTAGGCGCTCGCCCACATCATGGGTCACAACGGCCCCCAACTCCCTATGATGTCCTAACAGCGCCGAGGGCAGCCGTGCCCCCAGAAAGTCCACCTCAGGTCGGTTGTCTGTGTGCACTAACAAGAACTTTCGCACTGCGCTGTTAATGCTTACGCAGCATTCGTTTCGACGCATGCCTACCAGTCTTATGTCCTCTGTGCCACCGGGCCCTGTGACGGCGTACAGTTCGTCCATTGCCACGAGGGGGTAAGGGGCCGCCATCACCAATTGTGCAGCCCAGACCCTACCACTTACCCCCCCTGCCAGATGATCTAGGACGATTACCGCAACTGAGGGGCTGTCAAGATCCCAAATTCCATCGTCGGTTTGCACGGCGTTGAGGTTCTGATGGAATACCTCGTCGAGGTAGCGTGCCCCCACCACCCCTACCCTCCAAGCTGCGTCGAAGCGTAACGCCAGCTCACTGACATAAGGAGTTTCGGCCCGTAACGGCATTCCCCACTCCACACCGGTCGGGAACCCGGTGCTGTGTCGTCGTAAGTGATCGTAGAGCCGCAATTTTATGAGGTTGCTTGTCAGGTCGGCTCGCATGCTTGCAGTCTGCCCACATACGACAGTTTGCAATAAGATGGAATTATCAATGTACCGCCAAGCATATGCCCCTGAGCCAGCGTTAACCCGTCCGTCTTTAGCCGTGGGATCCTCGCTGAGCCTATTCACGTCTGCCCCCATCGCTGTCAGCGTGAATTGACCCTGCGATATTGACGGGTCTGCCCCCACCCCGATCCAGGTTAAGTCCCGGTGTCTAGTCCTCCCATCCCTAGTTACCTCTCTCACTCCGTCCTGTAGGAGGTCCCCCTCCCCCCGACGCCTGACCCGAGCCACTCTGGGCAGCACCGGCCCCGCGCGGGCTTGCGCGCCTAGCTCCGCCAGAAGGCCCCGCATCTCACGATGGCGTATAGCCACGTTCTGCTCCTCACGAGCCTCTCTCCACCGTCTGAGGAGGCCTCTAGCCCTCGCTTCCGCCCCTAATTGCGGCGGAGGCGGCTCCGCCTCCCCCACCGCAATCCGGTCTTCGTCCCCCACGTCCACCTCCAGCACGTCCTCCTCCCCCCCTTCCGCCGGCACTACCATCGCTCTGGCCTCCGCCAGCTCCTCCGCAAGGGTGTCATGGTACCATGCCACCTGGTGCCGGGTGGGAGGAACTCCAATCAGGGACACCCCAGAGGCCAGGGTCGTCCCGTATGTGAGTTTAGGCGTCTCTTCCTGGATACCTTTCAGTCTCGCCTCCTCGTTGGGCGAGCACGTATGGACGTGGTGGACGGGATATGTGCCTTTTGTAACGGCAGTGCCCACCACATCTATCCGCGGTGTGTCCGCGCGCACAACGAGATGGATGTTGCCGTTTAGGGCATGCATCTCTCGGTTGTGCGCGCGGGCCATCGCCTCGATCGCCCCACGACTAGCTCCGAGTAACAGGTTTGCCAGTTCGTCCCCCTCCTTGTCTCCCCCGCCTCTACCGCTGGGGTTGGCGGCCGGTATGTCCGTAGGCTCTGAGTGGCTCAACCAAGTCGCAAGGCAGAAAGGACAGACCCGAACACCGGTGGAGAGGGAAGCTTGTTGCCTTAGTAAAATTAGGGCCTCCCCACCGTGACGGACCAGTCCTCTACCCCGGTCCTCTGAGCCATATTCTTGTACGGCTATCTCTGTAATGACCTCCATACTGGTCTTTCCGGTCATATAGGAGAGGGGAAGGGTGCTGCCGCCGGCCATCTCTTCACCCCTTCCCTTCTGATGGACCCCTATTGATGGACCCCGAGGCGAAGGCGCGCGCGAGTGTCGGCGCGCGCCTTTGAGGTGATGCACGGGGTAGTTTAACACCCCACTACCCCGTGCAGGAGAGGAGGCCCGGACAGACCGGGCCAGCACGAGGGTGGGGCCGTGGAAGAATTTAGACTCCCGCGGCCCCACGCGCGCTCGTGATAGAAGACACACCGGGGTGGTTTTAGTCAGTAAAAGTCTGACATACCCCGTCGCCCACCCCAGGGCGGCGGGCATCCTATGAGGATTTCCACCCCGGCAAAAAAAAAAAAAAAAAAAGGTCAGGGATGCAAGCCGTTGCAAATTATTTTCAAAAGTTTTTTGCTATTTACTCACGGTACCGATGAAGTACAGATTTATTATTTATGCCACTATTTAAAGCAATTCACACGCTTTACATTGATATATAGCACTAATATTTTGATCAACTTTTTAACACTTTTTATTGGTTATTTGAGACACAACAAAATACGGTGTTGACTCTTTGAATCTTAACGGACTTCTATAGTTAGGAGTGAGCTGTTATCGTATCTGGGTAATTTAGAAGAGTTAGTAATACCTACTTCTTTTTGGACAAGCTGTATTATTTATTTATTTATACAGTTGCTAATATGATCGTCGCAAAAAATTACACTTGAATTGGCAGTCACGCTGACTGATACACATAACTATCCTTCTTCCAACCTATATCACTTGAAATGACGTAAAAAATGCTAGGATATCCAAATCGAGCAAAATACCCATATACTTACACGGATGCTTGTAAAACACAAGCGGCCGCCAGCGACTTCGTTCGCGTGGAGTTAGTTATGCTCTGCTCCTATTGGTCGCTGCGTGATGTTATATAGCCTAAATCCTTTCTGGATTAATGGTCTGTCCAACGCAAAAAGAATTTTTCAAATCGGACCAGTAGTTCCTGAGACTGTGCGTGTTCAAACAAACAAACTCTTCAGCTTTATACAGCCTGGAAGGGTAAAAATCATTGACACTAAAACCATAGGTAGTTTGCTTAGGTATAAAAATGTTTATCTGTATTTAAAAATAAATAAACGTTTTTTCTTTCAAATATTTTAAAAAGTTTCTGTTTGAGACCGGCCGTAAAGTCATAGATACAATGCGCCCGAGGTACGTATCAGTGTAAAGGGCACTGACTTCTTGCACTGGCCGTCCGTTCAACCTACCTACGTAAGTTTGACTAACTCAATTCCAATGAAAACACAATACACATAACCTGTAATGTAACTTTCCCTTCAAACTCTTCCTGGCTTAGGTATTTAAAAGTTAATCACATTTTTATCTACAGTTTCATTAATAATTATTTGTTAAATTTACATCTATTGAATAATGTACACTTTTTTTTTTTTTTTGGACGCTGTGGAAATGACATTTACGCACCATACGATGCAAGATGGAACCGATGGTGAGAGATTGCCACATCTTGAATAGCGAGTATGCTGCTTGGTGATGATCACAGAGCAGTCTGCGCATGTTGTCCAGACAGGTTCTGGCCTCGTTTTGTAGTGAGTACCCCGGGTATTTTTCGATGTAAATGGTAACGTAGCTGTCCACAGAGAACCATGCAGAGCACATATCTGAAAAGCATAAAATGAGGGAGGACGGGACCAAGTAGCAGGTTGTACGGGTCACTTGTACAACGCAGAGTTCTGCATCGAATATCAGCGTTACTTTGCCTACATCAACAACCATTCGCGGTAGAGGGGATTGCGCCACAGTTCTGATAACCTCTGCCCATGTCTGAGCGAGGTTGGCATATGCGGTGTTTAGAGGGAACTGGGCTTGAGTTAAGGCTGACGCAGGCTTCTTATAGAAGTGGGTGTACGCCTCTGATGTGGCCATCTTTGCGACGGTGGCAGCACGTTGGTGGAGTTCTAGCGCTTGGCGATTGGGGGTAAGCCATCGCGACAAATCTGAGCAACACCATGCAAGAAAGCCTTGGAAAGGTAAAATGAAGAGGTCCTTGGTGTCTTGTAGCACCCGGAGGTGATGCGGCCTTAATGCACGGGGGTTGTTGTGGTGTTTTAAAATGTAGGCAATCTCAGTTGTGAGAATGGCAGAGGCCAAATGGCGTTCGCGCCTGTATACAGGTGTCTTTTTAACCGGCACCTCTTCTAGGCCTGGAAATTCTTCGATGATGTCCATGACTAGGTGAAGTGCGGTCCGAATAATGTACACCTACATTAACCTCAAAAGACGATGAAAATCGATGTTGGTAACTGTTTTGCCGTATTCGATGTTCGTGCCGTATGTGATAGGTTACTGTTAGAGTTACAATAATCAAATTTAACGCCCTGTAATATTTCATACTCAGCTTAATAAAAAATCACAGATACATAGGTACGCGTAATTGTTTGGAGATGACTATATTATTTTATTGGAGATGATGATATTTTGCATTTCTTTGTTTGATTTGAGTATGAACCCAAAACTTACAACAATGTAGGTATAAATATTGACTTGTATTTTATACCAAAAATATTCCATTATCCCGAAACTAGCAAAAAGTGTAAGTATTGATCTGTCCTTTATAAAAAAAAAAAACCGATTGAACTCCGTGTAATAAACATTCAATACAGTACTGTTGTCGATTGTACTTCACTTCGCCCACTAGCGCCCTCTTGCGCCCGAAACTCAGTAACCAGTAGTTCGCCAGCCGTCGGGAATCAAAAAAGTGTCCGTCGATTTTTGTTTCGTAAACAAATGATTATTATAAAGTGATTAGCCAGTGTTGTACAAAACAAATGCATGTAGTCGTCGCGTAATGTATTAGTGTTATCACTTATGTAGTGAGATTGTGGTTTTTGTGAATAATTGTGAAGTTTTGTGACAAAAATGTTATGGATGACCCATGAAAAAACATATAAAAAGGTAATAATTTTATATTTTCATCATGAAAAAGTAATACAGGATTCACAATTATATTTCATTATCATGACCCATATTCTCAGCTTTCTTATGGTGTATAATTTATTACATATAAATAAGGAAAATACGAGTATTATCGTGTTTTCTAACCTAAGTCGTAATGAAAAAAACGTTCCATTAATTTCTCGAACACTACGGGGTTTCGCAAGCGCGGGAGGCCGAGCACACTAAAGGTTGACAATCAACATTACAAACAATAAACAATTAAGATTACTGAATTTAACTGCCTATTTAAAAAAAAAAAAGAGTAGATAGCTGTAGAGTCAAACGGACACAAGGTTATATACATGCTGGTGGTAGGTAGGTATGTCCATGTGAAGCTGGCCGGCTGGCTGCATGACTCGCTACTGGAAAGCTTGAGGAAGAGGTGATGCTGAAGATGCTGATGACGTCACGCTGCTCGAAGGCTGTGATGTTCCTTGCAGGGTCGCCAAGGAATGCGTATGAGTGAAGAAGTCTTCAAACCTCGCAGGAACGAAGGTTGCGCTGACGTTCAAGGAAAAGGGAGGATCCTCCGACAGGACGGGTGTTGTGTCCGGTGGGCGATTGCCTGACAGTTCTTGTCGGAATGTTGTATTATATATTCTAAGTCACGGAGAACTTGGCTTGCGCGATGTAAGACTTGTGATTTTAGTTCTTCCTCAGTTTGGTAGATGACTGTAGTTGTAGTGCCGCTACAGTAGAATCTTCCAGGCTTAGCGAAGCCCAGCCCATGTTAAGCGGTGCCGACGATACCAGTGATTGATTGGAGGTGTGGGAATGGACATTGATGCAACGAAAAAGGAACAATACGATCTGTAAGATATTGGATTGTTGAGTTGCACGAAGTTTTGGCTGAACCTGTCGGGTCATAACATAAATTCGGTTCAGGGTGAATGATACAACAACACGGGAAGGAAGATGCGTCCGGAGGCACATGAAAATATTTAAGGCATATGCAAAATGGCATACTACTCATGGCGTGGCCTGTTTCGACGATGTTTATCTGCCCCTGGAAGTTTTTGGAGAGAGTGCCAATCTAACCAACAACTTTCGATGCAGATATACTCATCACAGGTCACGCAATATGTAGTCACCAGTTTGCTTGTACCTTTCCGGTAGCAAATAATACACCGTTTGCGGTTGTTTCTGGGCTGATTCTTTGGAGCGTGAATTATATCTCGCCTAAGCCTCGTCAATTCCTCGGACGATGGCAAATTTTCTTGTGAAAATTGGAAATTATTTTTTTTTTTTTTTTTATAAATTATAAACCAGCGCTTGACCGCAATCCCGCCTGATGGTAAGCAGTGACGCGATCGTTGATGGTAAAGCGCGCTAGTTTATTAAGAGCCTATTCACTCTAGCCTTGAAGACACTCAAATCGTAATGTGACGGAAACACCGACGCCGGCAAATTGTTCCAATCCCTCGATGTACGCGGTATAAAGGAGGAAGCAAAACGCTTCGTCCGGATCGCAGTGGTGTCAACAACGTAAGGGTGGAAACTCGCCGTACGACGGGTCGTCCGATGATGGAACGGAGATGGGGGAATTAAATCATGCAATTCCCTTGCACACTCACCAGAATGCATCCTATAGAAGACCGAAAGGCTGGCTACTCTACGCCTGTGCTCCAGGCTTTGGAGACCGTTTCGAGTTAAGTCTGGGTCGCCAATCAGCCTCTTCGCACGCCTCTCCACCGAATCCAAAGCGGCAAGGTGACACTTCGCAGCACCAGCCCAAATGTGGCTGCAGTACTCCACACACGAGCGGACCTGTGCTTTGTATAAAATTAGAAGCTGCCCTGGTGTGAAGTACCGCCGGACTTTCGCAATGACGCCTAGTTTTCTGGCAGCCACCCCGGCCTTGGACTCAATGAACCGCCCAAAGTTAAGGCTCGAGGAAATCTCAACTCCCAAAAGCTGAAGGCGGTCGGTACACTCCAAGGATACATTCTGAAAAGACACGCCTGTGTTTTGGCGGCATTGAATGCTACAAGATTGGCATTGCCCCATTCGGAGACTGCCTGCAGTGCAGCACTCACACGCTCTACCATGGCCTCTCTTTCGGACCGGATAGTTTCCTTACTAGCCCGAGCTTCCGGCAGGTATCTCTCCACAACTGTGCTGTCATCTGCATACCCATAGATACCGGGCATCAGCAGATCGTTAATATGCAGCAGGAACAGAGTTGCAGAGAGAACAGACCCCTGAGGAACACCGGCATTGGTCGACATGGGCTCAGATGAACATCCGTCGACAACAACTCGGAGGGACCGTTCAGTCAGGAAGTCTTTTACCCAGCCAGTCAGGCCAGCGGAAATGCCGTACGCTGGAAGCTTACTCAAAAGGCTAGCGTGCCATACCCGGTCGAAGGCCTTCGAGACATCAAGGGAGACGGCAATCGCTTCCCCGTTTTTCTCGAGGGCCTCGCCCCACAAGTGAGTGGCATACACTAGTAGGTCCCCAGTTGACCGATTGCGTCGAAAACCGTACTGTCGGTCACTGAGGAGATCGTTACCTTCCAGGTATGCCAAGAGGCGCGAGTTCAATACACGCTCCATAATCTTACAGAGTATGGAGGTTATTGAAATCGGCCGATAGTTGGTAGGATCGGCACGACTACCCTTTTTGGGCACGGGCTGCACGTTGGCAAGCTTCCAGGACTTGGGCACTATACCAGTCCTAAATGAGAGGCGATACAGGCGCGTCAATACAGGAGACAACTCAGGCGCACAAGCCTTAAGAACAATCGCTGGTATACCATCTGGACCACTAGCCTTATTCACGTCCAGACGACACAATACTCTCAGAACCTCCTTGTTTCTAATGCGAACCTCCGGCATTGAAGTTCCGCAATGAGGTAAATTAGGTGGAGTAGCATTGCCAGTGTCAAGACGCGAACTATGGGCAAAGAGAGATGCAAAGAGACCTGCTTTCTCTCTCGCCGTATGGGCCAGTGCTCCATCAGGCCTAACCAGCGGAGGCAGTGTGGGCCGACAGAAGTTCGCCTCGACCGATTTGGCTAGGGACCAGAAAGATCTGCTACCGGAAGGGTGCGCAGAGAGCTTGTTACCAATGTTAGTAATGCGGTCGAAGCGAGCCTTCTTTAGCGCCTTTTTGTAGGACTTGGCAGCACGGTTAAAGGCTCTCTTCTTTGAGCTTAGATCCAGAGCTCTGCGGTCACGAGCGTCAACCCAGGCGAGGAATGCCGCGTGCTTACGCTGTTCAGCTTGAACACAGTCGGCGTTAAACCATGGGCGAGCCGAGCCACCGACGGGCACGTCACTGAAGGGGATAAAATACTCCATAGCTTGACGCACCACGTCGGTTATAGCGTCCGCACAGCTCGATGGATTGCTAGAAGAGAAGCAGACCTGCTGCCAAGGATAAGATGCAAAGAAGTGGCGCATCTCATCCCAATCTGCTGACTTGTAACGCCATATTCGCCGCTCACCACGCGAGTCGCAATCAGGTGGGGAGAAGGACGTCACAGACTTCACCAGACAGTGGTCTGAAGTTCCTAACGGAGAGGAAACTGTAACAACACATCTGTCCGGATCAGTGGTCAGCAGAAGGTCCAGACAATTGGCGGTATGACCAGCCACATCAGGCACCCTAGTCGCTTCTTCCACCAGCTGGGAAAGGCCCATTGATAGCGCAAAGTTTCGCGCTTCTCTCCCAGCGTGGTCGGTCCTCTGGTATGGGAAAAGCCAGTCTTGGTGGCAGGCATTAAAGTCCCCCAGAGCGACGAACTGTGCGTCAGGGTGCTGATGCAGCACATTGTCAGCAGCCACACTGAGGTGGTCAAATAGTCGAGTTGTCTCCTGGTCACCGCTGTGCGATCGGTAGACACAGGTGTAGACAATTTTGTCCACACCAGTGTCAACCAACAGCCATAAGGACGATAGATGAGAGTCTTCGAGGTGACGGAGACGCCGGCAACAGATGTCATTGCGGACATACACACAGACCCCGGCACGCTGCAGGAAATGATGCTCCAAAGAGTATCCCGGGTAGTTGAGGTATGCCGCATCAGACGGACATCTGATCTGGGTCTCCGTCAAGAAAAGTAGGTGGGGCTTTTCAGTCTCAAGGTGGTGATGGACTGCATCGATATTGGAGTGCAGACCTCGAATGTTTGAGAGGTGCACTTTAAATGAGAGGACGTGCGCCCGCTGTGCACACCTACTTTTCTTTTTAAAACTTTTCATTTTAATATACTGAGTGAATAGGAAGGAAGACGGCAGTTGAGCGAGGTGATGCAATGATAAACCCAACAACACGACCAACGATGCTGCGCCAGTGGGAGATTGATCTGGAGACTGCGGGGACGCCCGAACCCCCCCAGGGATCGCCATCGGGTCCTCTCGTCCGGTCGCCAACCGGCACGATGGGGCCACCCTGGGATTTTTCGCAGTTGGCGGGGCAGCCTTTCGTGTGTGGCTGGCACACTACTTGGGCCCCCAACTACCTGCGGTCGGCCAGCGGAGCACCGTGCTTCGGATCCCGCTACCCTCCAGGACCAAGTTCCCGACACAACAACATTTGTCGCATCGAGCCCGGCACACATCGCAACACAACTGCTCAGACCCGTCCTCCATACGGCTTCACCAGACATCATGCCGGAACACGACGAATCGCTTGGCGGCATGACTTTGTCTGGTGGGTGGTAACTACGCCGGCGGCCGATGTTGTGGCCTACCACCGAGAAGATTCTCCTCCAAGCTCGCCCTGCTATGTTATTTCGAAACGGATGTTCAATATTATTTTTCACAGCCAACTGATAGGCCATTTTACGAACATCCTGACGGGTCAAGCCATAAAATGTACTTTCCATAACGAGAAGGTATGATACAAGGCTTTCTTCAAGATGAGTTGACAGGACAGGTCTTCTTCCTATAGTAGTGTTTACAACTTCATCGGGAGGCTGGTCAATGTGCACAAATCTTTGCAATGTAGTTTTTGGGACGCTATATAGTTTAACTGCTTTTTTCAAACCCATTTTCTTTTCTCACTGTTTTTACAGCTTCAATCATGTAAGCGTTAGTCCAACTCTTTCTTTTCGACTTCAGCTTTGGTGACAGCTGAGTTCGAGGCATGACTAGAACCAAGAAAAAAAGGTGTTCAATACATTGCGGGTAATTTGGAACCCGGTTCCATATTACCTGCACCTATCGGGTTCCAAAATCAAAACCTTACTTTGTTACCAGATAATAAAGAAAACAAAAACTAGTTCAAATACATCTTAAAACATACCTTTGACAATGTGACCTTATGCATCTATACTTCGTGTAACACCTAGTATATTTACTTTTAGACAGAAACAAAAGTTTTGACAGTATTAGGGAATAAAAGTAAAAAACATTTGCAGGTGACATAAAATTTTAACTTCGTATGACATGTTATAACACTAGAAAAACGGCGCTAGTGGCAGTAACACGTTCAATGACATCAGTTCAACGTAATTTCATAGCTTTTTAACAGATGTCGTTGTCTGTTCCTGAGATATTAAGGGGTTCCAAATTATCAGCAGGTTCCAAATTACCATCCCTTCCTCTACGTGTTTTCTCATTCATCGTTACTGTCACTGGCCGAAGAGGACGATGAACTTGTTTTTCCAGAGTCTTGAATTATAAATTCATCAATTACATTATCAATTATTCCATCCAATTCGGCTATTTTCTTTTCTTCTTTCAAAAAAAAAAAAATCAAAATCAAAGCATTTATTTCAAATAAACCAGTTACAGGCACTTTTGAATTGTCAGAAGGTCGGTCAGTCAGTAAGGTGAAGCTAGTCGCCCATTCCAAAGAGTAGGTACCTATGGAGAAGAACGGGCAAGAAACTCCATGGACACTCTTTTAAATTATCAAGCTATTGATACAAATATTTGATTACATCATTCATTTTGAAATCAATCGTGTGAGAACGATGCAGAAATATATTGTACGCTGAGAGCGTCCATTATGGAAAAAAAAAAACAACAATTCAGAATTTAAAATACGCCGTAGCAGCTAAAAGATGACCAGTCCCCTCTGACGGCGTCCGTTCACGAACATGACGTATGGATCAGCATCATTCAGCTCAACCATATTGAAGGGAACCTAATGACCCAACACACACGCCACCACCAGCGAGACATTTGAGTGAGCATGACATACTCTCAACAGCCATAGCACTGATGATGATCAAGTCAATAAACGACTAACCTAACAAATAGATGCTTTACAGCAAGTAGATCGTGCTCACACGTGTTCCATGCAATTATACAATACTAGGAAATTGAATCTACACAATGCAAAGACAGTTTTGTCCAAGGTTCAGCAGCTCCAACGGTGTTCCCGAATGCTAAGTTTAGCTCCTGTGTAGCTGCACCAGTGCCGAATACCCCTGTCAGCGATGCAATTCCGTAACGTACAATATGCCTGGCTACATAGTGTGTACTGGCTTTGAGTTAAAAAAAAAAAAACAAACAATTGCAAATTTAAACTACAAGAGGAAAAATTAAAGAACAATCAGTGTGAGTATAGAAATCGGACGCAGTTCAAGCCCAAGCCTTTTTGTTGTCAATATAATCCTTAACACTATAAAATGCTTTCTGACACAACTTACGTTTAATGAAGGATTTGAATTTATTTAGTAATAAGTTAACTTTAATAATGAGTTCAACACAACGTTGCCTTGCTGCTGGAGTAATTATATTAATTGCCTCATCTAACAGGCCCTTTAGTTCGGCTATTTTAAAAGTTCTATTTTTTGCAGGCCTTGGCCTTTTACTTGCCCCCATATCATTTCTATTGGATTTAATTCACAATGATAAGGGGGCAATCTGAGCACTTCTATATTTTTCTCTAGTGCCATTGTATCACAAACATATGCCAAATACTTTTCTTTTTCGGCACGTGCCAACTCCATTAATTGTCTTTTGACCATTTTTTCTTGGAACGAGATACCTTTTTCTGTTAGCCAGCTTTGGATATCTTTTTTTACCCAATTCATTGTAGGCACTCGTTCTAATCGTCGTGAGTGGTAAGGCGCATTATCCATAACAATAACTGAATTTGCTTGCAGTTTATCCAATGTCTCAGCAAACCATTTCTCAAATATATTTGAGTCCATTTCTTGATGGTAGTCTCCATCACCTTTCTTGCTTTTAAAATTAAGTTGACCATCTTCCACAAAACCGTCTTCATTACCTGTCAACAAAAAGTAAAATAAAATAACAGTGAATTACCATGTTTATTAAAGTACTCTACTTTTATATTACACTATACATATTACTAGCTTCTGCCAGCAATTTCACCAGCATCCCGTAGGAACTACTCCGCAAACCGGGTAAAAAATAACCTGTAGCGTTCCTCAATACTTAGGCTATCAAAACTGAACGAATTTCAAATCAGGCTACTAATTCCTGAGATTCAAGTAAATAAACTGTATAGCTTTATAAAATTAATTAGTATAGATCAGGGGTGTCCAAACTAGATGGGACCCAGGGCCAATAAAAAAAACTAAATACATTGGTGGGCCGCAAAATATTTATAAAAATAAAATACTGGTAATAATACGTAATATCGTTATTTTATTATCTACTTTTTCATTAATTTGTCTTTTACAATTCTGTCAACATTAACCTCAATACTATTGGTAGCTAGGCGCAGTGCATGTTTAAGTGAAGTACAGGGTGGCGCAATAGAACGTGCATTTTTAAAATAATTATTAAAAAATAAATACAAAAGGTATAGTTAAAATAAAACTAAGCAATTATTAAGTGATAACTGAAGTTTATTTTTTAAAAATAACATCATCTAAATGATGACCCTCTCTACGTTGGCACTCCTCTAACCGCAAACGGAAATTACCGAAAACTTTCTTAAGTAGTGCTGGTGTGATTGCTGCCATTTCACCACGAATATTCTTAAGCTGACTGATGTTTCTCGGATTATTGGTGTAGACTTTGTGTTTGAGGTATCCCCACAAAAAAAAGTCAGGAGGCGTCAAGTCTGGACTGCGCGGAGGCCATGGGATATCACCTCTTTTCGAAATCAGTTTGCCAGGGAACATCTGCTTCACAACCGCCATGGAGTCATTTGATGTGTGACTGGTAGCTCCGCCTTGTTGGAACCAAGTCCTAGAGTTCTTTATTCTTGAATTTTCAAGTTCTGGGGCCAAAAAACCTTCCAACATCGCAACATAGCGTTCGGTATTAACAGTGATGTTTTGCCCCCGTGCGTTTTCAAAAAAATAAGGACCAATTATTCCTTTGGCAGAGATTGCGGCCCAAACTGTCACTTTAGGGCTATGTAACGGTTTTTGATGTTTGAATCTGGGATTCTCACTATTCCAATAACGACAATTTTGGCGGTTTACGAACCCATTCATATGAAAATGTGCCTCATCAGAGAAAAGGATGTTTTCAAAATTTGAAAACCGATTGAGCATTTCATTAGCAAATGTGAGCCGTGCTATGAAGTCAGAGTCTTTCAATTCTTGAGTTCATTGCAGCTTGTATGGATGCAATTTAAGATCCAAGTTTAAAATCGTTGCAAACTTCGTCGCGATATGTTTAGGACAGACGATCTCTTGCGAGTAGACATTTGTGGATCTTCTCGTACCGTCTGCTTAACACTCTCAATATTGTCTTCGGTCCTAGATGTGCGTGGACGACAAGTCGACCTTTTGCGTGTGGTTTAAACGTCGATCCAGTCTCTTCAAACCGCTTTATCCAGATTTTAATTAAATTAGCACTCGGAGCCTCCCTAATTTGCCGTACCCTGTACTCAGAACAAAATAGTCGCCTGACAACTACGTACGAACGAGAGTTTTCGTAAAATGCGCGACGCTTCCCGTCGAAGTGACTCATAGTGACTAAAACTTCATGAACCGCGCAACCCAACGATATCGGTCTCCCCTCGCCCACGCCCCTTCTACCCCGCAAAAAAAGATAATGCAATATGCACGTTCTATTGCGCCATCCTGTATCTGTCAATGAAGACCTGTATTTCGATTTAATAAACTTCATTGTTGAATATGCACTTTCACAAAGGTAGGTACTGCCCATCATTGAGCTCATTTTTTGCCCGAAATTCGTCAGTTTCGGGAAAAGTTCAGCGAGGAGCTTAAAAAAATAAATTCCTGTTTCTGTTCTGCCCTTGTAAAAGGGGTCTGATTGCAGATCACACAGTTCCAGTTGATAATCAATCTTCACACTCGCAACTGCGATCGTTAATGGATGAGTAAAGAGAGCTATATCACTCTCTTTTTTTTTTAAATCTGCAAAACGCCCCTCAAATTCGACGATTATTTCGTCCATGTATTTGAGGTGGTCCAAAAAATTACATCCTTCAAAATTTTTCATCTCTAAATAATGTTCTTTACAACTTGAAAAAAAAGGAAAATTCATTTTGTTGTAGAGACGTTTTGGACAATTTCAGTTTACTTCTGAATCCATTCACATTTCTGTACATCTTGGCTATATTGAGGTTTTTACCTTGCAATTTTAAATTTAATTCATTCAAGTGTTGCGTCATATCAGTTAAAAACGCAAGATCAGCCAGAAACTGAGGATCTCGCATTTTATCTTGTAGTTCAGAAGTGTCAGATGATATCTCATTTTTTAGAAATAAAGGTATTTCTTTTCTTAAGGCGAAAAAGCGTTGCAAGCACTGGCCAGCACTTAGCCATCTGATTTCCGAATGCAATAGTAAATCTCCATAGTTTGCATCGATTTCACTTAAAAAGTCCCTAAATTTTCTGTGTCAATGCCCTGTTTCCACCCTTTAATCAAATTGGTTATCCTTATAACAACTTTCATAGCATTCATGTGACGCATTGATTTTCCACACAAGGCTTCCTGATGTATAATACAATGCAACAACGGGCAATCAATGCCATTTTGTGTTAGAAGTCCCGCGAATCCTGTCACTGTCCCGGTCATTTCGGCTTTTGCCCCATCGGTCACAATACAAGAACACTTACGAAATCCTCCATATTCTACTATAGTTTTGTTAACCGCTTCAAATATATCACTGCCTTTAGTTGTTCCATGAAATGGTATTAAATCCAGCATTTCTTCCGTGATTGTAAAATCTTTGGAAATGCAACGTATAAAGATTATTAATTGACTGACATCGGTCTGGTCGGTACTTTCATCCAAACATATTGAATAGTATTCGCAATCTACAAAGTAATCACATACTTTTTTTGTAATATAATTACCCATGTCCTCTAATCGTTGCGCCACCGTTTGATGAGATAATGCAACAGATTCAAACTTTTCCGCTAATTTCGGCTGCATAAAGCGTTTAGCCATCTCAACTGCGCATTTTTTTATTAAAACTGCATCACTAAATGGTTTTTTTGCTCTGGCTAATTGTAATGAAACTTCATATGAGGCAGCCAAGCTTTGTTCATTCCTAATTAAAATAAAACAGAGAATAATAATAATTTAAAATGCTTAGTATGTAATGCTGTAATAGTGTGAGTTTGTGTGAGTGTGGAAAGGTAAGGAGTGATGAGTAAGTGTATAGATCAGTGTGTTGAGTGGGGCTGAGTGTCCGTGTGTGTCTGTGAAGTGTAAAACGAGGCGTGTGTCTGTTGTGTGGGTTTGTGTGCATATGAATTCGCTCAAATGAACTATGTATGTAACAATAATTCAATGTCATCATAGGTCTTTGGTTTTAGCCATTCAATAATTGCCTTTTTGCAGTCATTAGTAGACATAGGATATATGTTGATTGAATTATTAATTTTATTATATATGGCAACGGATCTGGAATGTAATTGTCTTCTGGCATATGCAGTCTTAACAAAATCCATTCGTGCAGCAGTATATTTTCGCCTTTTTTTCTGAAAGTCAGGATGATAGGGTAGTACTTTGTGTAATTTTAAGACAATATTTATTATGTATAATTTTCTGACTGTGAGAATACCGCTTAGGCGGTATAACTCATTTGTTGGGTATCTGTACGGTTTGGTATGCATGACCTTGATAAGAGATCTCTGTACTCGCTTAAGCTCAAGGAACTTCGTTTTTGTCGCACCTCCCCACACGGATATGCAGTAGGTAAGTATTGATTGAGCCAGAGAGACATAGATTTCAGTTAACATTTTTTTAGTTGTTACATGTCTAAGGTTTTTAAAAATCCATATAAGTTTTCTCGTGCGAGTCATGACCATATCTACATGAGTATGCCAAGATAATCGCTGTACCACAATTATACCTAGATATTTAATATGTTTTACTTTTTCAATATCTTTACAGCTACAGTTGGTGCTAGATATGTCAAGACATCCGTGGATTTTGAGAGTTAAGTTAGGTCCGGGCTGAGTGTTATTGTAGTTTGTAAAAGCAATATATTTAGTTTTAGAAATATTCAGCGTTAGAAGATGTGAGTTTAACCATTTAGCAATTTCGAACAGGCCCACGTATCACCAGAAAATGCAATAGCTGTGTCATCTGCATATGAGAAGACGCGGCCATTTTCTGGTATCATTTGGCAGAGATGGTTGATGTATATCAGAAATAGTGTCGGACCCAATACGTTGCCCTGCGGGACGCCGTAGGTCACGTAAGCCTCCTTACTTAGGTAATCTCCTACTTTTACCTTTTGCCTACGATCCCGCAGGTAATCTGTTAGTAATTCTAGCGGGTTTCCCCTTATGCCTACACCTTCCAAGCTGCGCACAAGAATGGGGACGGAAACGGTATCAAAGGCCTTTTTTAAATCAAGGAATACAGTAAGACATTTTTTTCCAGTATCTACTAGTTTAACAATATGAGTGGTTAAAGCCGTCACTGCATCTTCCGTAGATATTTTTTGCCTAAAACCATATTGAGCTTGTGAAATAATATTATATTTATCAGTGTAGCTGGTTAGTCTGATGTTAATAAGCTTTTCAATAATTTTTGATATTACAAGTAAGACAGAGAGGCCTATAATTATTAACGTTATCTCCGTCTCCACCCTTGTGCACCGGAGTAATTATGGCTTGTTTCAAAGCTTGTGGAAATTTTCCTTGACGCACAAGTTAGCAAGATGCGTAATAATGGGTACTACTAATTCATGGGCAGTTTTTAAAAACCTAGTTGTAATATTATCCCAGCCCGGTGCACTATCAGATTTAAGACTCATTAGCACGTTATAGGTCTCTCTAGGATCGGTTTCCAGAAGCACAAAGGAAGAAGCGTGCGAGTTGATTATTTGGTCAGAAACGTGCTGAAATTGTTTTGGTGGATTTGCAGTAGTAATTTCTTCAGCCAATGTTTTGCCAACTTTAGAGAAACAATCACTCACGTAGTCCACTGAATCATGTGGAGTAGTCTTTATTTCTAATAGTTCCGAGTAACATTTTTTTTTTTGGTAACCGATGAGTTATAGTGTTAATTGTATTCCATAACTGTTTGGGATTTTATTTGCCTTCATAAGTTGCTCCCTATCATATTTTCGTCTAAGCTTTTTAGTTAAACCATTGCAGTAGTTGCGATATCTTCTGTACATAATCAATAATACATTGTTGTGAGGATCAGATCTCAGCTTTCTTTGCATGTTATTTCTGTTTTGAATACAACGTAAAATACCTAAAGTAATCCATGGTTTAATTATTCGGTTATTTCTTGAAACTAAAGTAGTGATAGTATTTTGCTGAAGACAATTTTGTAATAAGTCTATTAATTGTACAGATAACAAGACTGGATCATTGATGAAATTAAGTTCAGAAATATTACTTAGCTTTAATGACGATATCGCTTTACAAAAATCCACTCTTGTTTTTGTTTTTAAGCCTTTCTTGCAATTTTTTAAATTTGATAACTTAAAGAAAATCATGGAGTGATCCGTAATAGTGGTATTCAAAACAGCAATAGAAGCAGCGTTTCTAGTCTTGTCAAGTTTCAAGATAAGGTGGTCTAAGCAGTTTACACCTCTGGTTGGTAAATAATGTCCAGGTAACAATCCATGCATTGCAAGCATATTAAGATAGTTTAATCTATTTGTGCGCTCATTCGTATGTTCAGTAGGTCTATAAATCAAATTTATATTTATATCGCCTGTAATGATAATATTGTGATATGATTTAAAAGAGACAAGGTGATCATTCAGCGATTCAATAAAACTGCCAGCATTATTATTTGAGGGGGATCGATAGATAGCAAGAACGACAACATCAGGCATTATTATTTGTAGGCATGATGCGTGAGTTAATATTATTTCCTTCACACTTACCTTGTGATTACACTTGATATATATTGCCACGCCATTACACTGATTTATATGGTTACTCGAAGTATAATTACAATAGTTTTGAATTTCGGGGATAGGTTTATTTACGTCTAGCCAACATTCATTTAATATCAATAGATCTACGCTAAACTGAAATTGTGTTAAGGTGATTTGTAGGTCATCAAAATTACTGTATATGCTTCTAATGTTTTGCGATATTATTGTAAAATCCGAATCATGCACATGACATTGTTTTTAAAAATCATTCAATTGAAAAGCTTTGGATTGTGCTATAACTGTGTCGTCTATTGCTTGAATAAGTGTGTGTGTACTATCCATTAAAAGGAAATATTGACAGTCCGAGTTTTATTCCCATATTGTAATCGTAAATATATTTTGCTTGTTCCTCATCAATGAACATCAAGTATAGGACAACGGTAAAATAAATATTTAACTTCGTAATAACTGATAACATAGTTTCCAATTACTACAGTAATTCGAATAGCGATGCAAACGTTGTTCAAATTATAAACACATCGCAAAGAAGACGGTGTAAGTGTATAATATAAGTTACGTACGTATATCATGAGCCCACGGTTGCTTAGTGTACTTTGGTAGTCATAGATAAAATATCTTAATAGATGAGCATTTGTTTTGTTCTTGTGCACATAGCGATAACAGTATATAGGTATTTGAGTGCGTAAAGTATATAGACATATAAGTATGTATTTTATTTGTATGAAAGAGTATGTAAGGTTATGTGAAACTGTGTAATAGTTATGTAAAGAGTATGAGTTGTGTTTGTGTGTGCATAAGTTTGTATTACAATAATTGTAAGCATTTTCACAAAAATTCTGTAGGTAAAATAAAATAATCTGAGGAAAAAACGGAATAAACATACAGTACAAACAACATAACAATAGTCACGCTTCTTGCATTAGGCTTTGTACTTGGTACTCACTTCTTATTATGTAAGTAGGTGCTTCGTCATGTTTCTTGACATAAATTTTGCCATAAGCGGTCCAGCAGTACTTATATCCCTTTGATTTAGCGAGGTCGCGTGCAAGGAAGTGTAGTCTTGAGCCTTTTGCAGTGAGCTGTTCCGATACGAATATAGGGATGTCGCCGCTACTTTTGAGACCTAGATGTTTAGCGCACAACTTTACTTTTTGCTTGGCATTAAACGATTTACACATTTTAAGAACTTCACTCTTTAATATTGTTGAAGATAATTCCACTATTATAGGCGTGTTAGTCAGGCCCTGTTTCTTCCCCTTAATTCTGTAAATGTCACGTATGTCCGACTTCGTAATTGCACAGTTTAAAGTTTCAGATAGACACTTCACCATGTCAATAAGGTCTTCTTTAGTTTCCTTCATTTGCTTGGTTACGTTCTTAATTTCAATGTTAGACTTTCGACTACCTCGCTGAAGATCCTCGATATTTTCCTCTAGAATGGTTATATATTCTTAATCCTTCTTAGCTTGCAGCTCCATCTGTTCTATTTTTCTCTTAAACTCTTCATTCTGCTGAGTTATAAAAGCCACAGAACTTTCTATGTTAGAGTTTGTAAGTTTAATTTCCATGAGAGTAGGGGTTATTTTTTTAAGCTCATTTTCTTGAGATAGTAACATAGATTTAATCATGTCAATCATATCTTCTCTAAAGACGTCTAGGTCATCCTCTCTTCGTCTTTTAGCTCTTTGGGAGACATGACTCAAAGGTGATTCGGATTGTTCTTCTTGGCTGGCTAAGTTAGATTCAGACAGTGACTTGCCCATTATTGTAGGGGGGTAGTAGCAATATACTGATAAAAGTGAATAAATAAAATCGTTCACTATTATGAGTAATAAATAGGGTACTCTGCGATTACTATTTTTTCATCAACTTCACTATTCAGTTCATCAAAGCAGTGTCACGGTGCGAGAGAGTTAAAAAATGTCCACTGCACTTTTTCCGCGGAGATGAAGTATGTTACGGTCCGAACGGGGAGTATCTGTGCGAGTGAGACGAAAACTGGCCGTCTTTGTTACACAGAGGTGAAGCCCGGTGAGCGCGGGGAGCGTCAACGCCGCAGCAGCCAATGTTGTTTTTAAGAGTTTCTTTTTTTTTTTTTTTTATCGAGTGGAAATGACATTTACGCACCATACCCGCCGCTAGCTAGGCGACGGACGTGTGTGGGACTCGCCCGGCTGGAGCCGGGAATACCCACTAAAACCACCCGGTTACCGTCGGGCCCTGTGTTGAGAGTGTCACGGGGCCGACTCGAAGGCCAAGACTCCGTGCCACTCTCAGGGCTTACCGGCCTTTATAAGGCCGGTTCCCGCGCCAATGGGGGATTACCCGGTAACGGAGTAATCCCCAGACGTGGTGACCGTTGTGCAATGCACGTGCGGGAGCTACCCACACGCGCTGGTCACACCCTGGGGATAAAGGAGACGGGGGTTCGTCCCCCGCCTTCTTGGCCCCTCCCGTCTACGCCGGAGGGCAGCGGCAAGTACGTCCTCTTCCCGCTCCCTCTCCGCAGCCTCCTTCTGCAAGAGGACGGTCTCGCAGAAGGAGGCGGCAGCCTCTCATGCACTCTCGCTTTCAACCATGGCTCGCACCATGGTTGCCAGGGAGAGGCGTCCGCCTCCGAGCGCCGCAACGAGGTCGCGGCGCTCGTTTCGCCAGGCCGGGCACTCCACGAGGGTGTGCTCGGCCGTGTCGTCGGGGGAGTCGCAGTGTTGACACCGCGGTGACTCCTCCCGACGGGCGACCCGATGCGGGTAGTGACCGAAGCAGCCATGTCCGGTCAGTACCTGCACTAGGCGGAAGGTAAGGCTGCCATGCCGGCGCCCAAACCATCCCTCCAACACCGGACGAATCGCTCCAATCGTCCGGTGGCCGGCAGCTGGGGAGCGGAGCGCCTCCCTCCACCGGCTCAGGGCCACCCCCTGAGCCGCTAATCGGACCCGCCTTACTTCCTCGAAGGCGGGTCGTTCCCCCCGTTCCCGGGCCGCGACACGGTGTCGATGCACCTGGGACAGAACCAGGGTATCGACCTCCCACGGGGGCGTGCCCGCGAGCACGCAGGCCGCCCCATGACTGACCGTGCGGTATGCCCGCACGGTCCGTATCGCGATGACCCTCTGCGGCCTCCGCAGCAGGGCCACTGTGCGCCGGTAAAGGCGCTCCGCCCACACCGGGGCTCCGTAGAGTGCCATCGACCGCACCACTCCCTGGTACAGCCGACGGCACGCCGAATTCGGCCCCCCCAAGTTGGGGAGGAGCCGTCCGAGTGCGGCTGCGATAGAGCACAGCCGCGGAGCGAGGAGCCTAAAATGCTCCTCGAAATTCCAGCGGGGATCCAGGATCAGGCCGAGGTACTTGATCTGCACCTCGACTGGAACCCGGACCCCCTCCACTCGGACACGAAGTCCCGGTGGGGTTCTGCGTCGCGGGGCGTGGAAGGTCATGGCCCTCGTCTTCTCGAGGGCCACTTCCAGCCCCAGGAGGCGGATGCGCCGGACGACCAAGGAGGTGCCGACCGACGCAAGGTGAACCGCCTCCTCCCACTCGCGCGCCCTGGCCGCGACTAGAGTGTCATCCGCAAAGCAGACGACATCCATCCGCGGCAAGAGCGCGCCACGCAGAACCCAGTTGTACCCCAGGTTCCAGAACAGGGGACCGAGCACTGATCCCTGGGGTACTCCTACATTTACGGTCCACGACTGGACGCGACCCTCCGCGTCCTCGTACAGAACCTTCCTCTCACGGAGGTAGTCCCGCACGAGGGCGCAGAGGTAGAGGGGCACTTCATGGTACTTCAGTGCCGCCTCTATGCATTCGTGGGGGAGGGTGTTGAACGCGTTCGCGATGTCTAGCGACACCGCGACGACACCCTCACCCCTCGCTGTGGCCGCCTCAGTCCACCTCTTGAGGCGAGCCACCGCGTCCATCGTGGACCGGCCGGTCCGAAAGCCGTATTGGCAGTCCGCCAACTGCGGCCCACGGCTTTCTAGGTGCTCCTGGATGCGAGAGGCGCGCCTCCTGCACCTCTGGTAGGCGCGCCGTGCAGCCATACTGCCGGCACGCAGGTGAGCGAGTTCCTGCGTCCACCAGTATGTCTGCTTCCTCCGACGGTATCCCCGGGCCCTCGGCATGGCGGCGCTGCAGACCACTTCCAGGTCCTCAGCGAGGAGGTCCGCCATGCCGTCCGCGTCTCCAGTAAGGTGGGCCGGTGGTTCGGCCCACGCTCGGAACACCGCCGCCTCCTCGGCGACGTCCCTACGGAGGTGAGCAAGCGCCCACCTCGGAAATGAGGAGGCGCCTGCCGCGGGACCCAGGTGGAGCGGGGCCGCAGGGCCCGCCGTGGAGATCTCGAAACGGACGTACCTATGATCCGAGATCTCCACCGCTGTCTCCACCCGCCAGTTCTGGATCCGGGGGGCCAGGTTTGAGGTGGCCAGGGTGACATCCACTATCGACTCACCCTGCCACCTCACGAGTGACAGCGGAGTGTTGCCCCGGTTGAGGACCTGGAGACCCAGGCAGTGGGCCCAGTCCGCCAGGTCCTCACCGAAAGCGTTCGTGACGGGAGACCCCCACGCGCCATGCTTGGCGTTGAAGTCCCCCGCCACCAACACGGGGCGTGGAGCCGCCCTAAGGACCGCCACCTCGACGGCTGCCAAGAAGCGCTCGAACTCGGCCCGACTGCGATTGGGGGAGAAGTATGTCGATATCACCATTACTCCCCCCCACTGCGCCGCCACAAACCCCGGACCCCTCTCCCTGAGAACGAGAGGGGGGTCAGTGCTCGCGGCAGGTCTTGCGACCCCAGCCAATTGGCAGACGCCGGGATATGATGCGGCTCTGAAACCACCGCCAGATCCGCCCCCCACTCCGCCATGTCCTGGCACAACAGGTCCTGCGACCCGGTGGAGTGGTTGACGTTGACCTGTAAGATGACACCGATGGACCTACTGGGCATTAGCAGTATCCATCGGTGCCCCCCCTGCTGCGGTGGTCGCAGAGCCGGCCGCTGGTCGTCCCATTAGGGGGCGGCCTCGAACCGGTGGCGCGTTGCAGGAGCCACCTGCCATTCTGTGGCCGCTGGGTAGGCCCCTGTCTGCGCACAGCGCGCACTTAACAGGGGCCCTGCAGCCCAAGGCCTGGTGGCCCCCCTGACCGCACCGGAAGCAGAGGCCGCTCCTGTCGGTTTTGGACGGGCAGAGCGCCGCCGTGTGCCCCCTCTCCAGGCACCTGCGGCAGCGCAAGGGGAGCTGCTCCAGGAGCCGGATGGAGGCGACGCTGCAGCCAACGTCCATCTTGCCCCGTTCCGCCAGCCCCTTCGCGGCCTCGATAGGGCACGACACGCGGACGGAGCCCGTGCCCCTCACTCCGAGGGCAATGGTGCCGACCCGGATCTGATCCGGATGGCATTTGGTCGCCGCGACTAGGACCTCCTTCAGGTCCTCAGCCGTCAGCGACTCATCAAGCCCTGCCATCCGGATCTCCGCCATCTTCGTGGGCCGCGACACCTCGGCCACCTCCCCAATTGCCTCTGTCATCTTCCTTGCCAAGGTGTCGGCCTGGGCAGGGGAGGTCTCCTTCGGGAGCTCGAGGAGGCAAGTTCCCGCCATCGTCCTCCGGATCCTATCCGGCCTCACCCCGAGCTCCGCCAGGTTAATGGCCGCCTTCGCCCTTTTCTTGGCATCCACATATGTGGTGCCCTCTCTCACCGCCTCCGGCTTGAGGGCCACCACGACGGCAGGCCTCTTCGGCACCTTTGGGACCTTGGGGCCTGGTTTTTTTGCCTTCTTCTTGGGCTTCTGGGCCGGAGCAGGAGCAGGAGCGGGAGCGGGAGCCTCGGTGGCCTTCCTCTTCCCCTTCTTTTTGACCACCGTAGCCCACGACTCTCGCCCCTCCAGCACCAAAGGCTCTACCACCCTCGAGCTGCCGGCGACCTGCTCCTTAGCGCGCTTTGGCTCGGGGGCAGGTCTGGCCTCTGCCCCTCCGCGCCCGCTCGGACCCTTGGCCTTACTCGGCCCGCTCGATCCCTTTGCCCTGACTGGCCTGGCGACCTTGGGCATATTAGCCGGCGGCATGAGTGTCGCCGGCTGAGCACTCGATCGCCCATCCGCCGCCAGGGCGGGGCGGTGCGACTTGGGCGGCAGGAGCCGACCATCCTTTTCGAGTCCCTCCAGCCGCGCGCTGATGACACCACCCATGTGGTTCATTAGCTCGCGCTGGAGGTGCTCCATTTCCCGAGCAAAGTCGTCCCGCGTAATGCCCCCGGGAGGGGGCTACGGGACCGGCTGCGGGCCGGCTCTTGGGGCCGTTTCTTTTTACTGCGCGGGCTTCCCCTTTCGGAGAAAGCCTTGCGCAGCGCCGCCACCTCTTGCCTCAAGGCCGTCAGCTGTCCTTGCAGGCGGTGGTTTTCGGCTTGCAGACGACAGACCTCTTCGCTCTCCTTCCGGGTAGCCAGCTCTCGGAACGCATCGAGCATTTTATTAGACGCGTCCCGGATCTCCCGGATACAGGTCCCCTTCAAGTTTTTGGACTTTTTTATACCGCCGCATTATTCTCAATGACCGCCGCCCCTTCCTCCGCCTTCGATTGGAGGTCTAGGGGTGCAGCCACCGAGGGGCCAGTCCCACTCTCATGTCCTGCCTTCTTTTTGCTGGATTCCGTCTCGGAGTCAGCCAGTGTGGACTCCGAGTCCGACGGACCATCCCGCAAAAATCTCCTGGCCTGGGAGAGCCCCACCGAATGGTGGGACCCGCCCCTGCCAGCTCCCGTTCTAAGGATCTTGGAGGCCGGTCTCTCCGGTGGTCCGGATCCAGACCCCTCACCTTCAGACCCGCTATCTCCCCAGTGTTTCCGTGAGGCCTTCCGACCTCCCCCCACGGAGCCACTTTGGGCAGACGTCGTGTCTCGTGCCCCCTCGCTTGATTCCACCGTTACCACCGACAATCGTCCGGTGGCACCGGTGGCATCAAGCTCCATTATTTGCCTAACAGTGTCGTTAGCGCTCGTTTTGCCGTCCGTTTTGCTTATCGAGTCCATCTTTTCATGCGTAAGGTCAGTTGTGTTTGCGTCAGTCCGTTTTTTTTGTTTGTTTTTAAAATTCTCCATACAATTCCCACGATGCTTAGCGATTTGAAGTCAACACAAGGGCAGAGCGTCGTACCCCAGGTAAGCCTACATACTGTGGAGGGCGGTAGGTATCCACAGTGGGGAGCTCTAACGACTGGACATCCCCCAGCCATTCATCCTCTCGCCGAGCCCCCAAAACTTAGGATTAGATCGCACTTTCGACGGTTATTAGTCCGTCAGGTTCGCGATAACCTTAAACGGGATATGCCGCCCGTGGTTGGGCCGTTTTATAGAGGTGTCCCCTCGCGGCCCGGACAAATGCCCCGACAGCCCCCGGTCCCCGAAGGGATTACGGTATGCCCCCGGCATGCGACCACTTACCATACTCTGTAAACAGAGTGGGAAGCGGTCGCATGCTGATCCCCATAGGCCAGGTTCCCATCAACGACCATCAAAGATGATCGGTGATTGAAACCTGACCTACTAGATCGCACTTTCGACGGTTATTAGTCCGTCAGGTTCGCGGTAACCTTAAACGGGATATGCCGCCCGTGGTTCGGCCGTTTTATAGAGGTGTCCCCTCGCGGCCCGGACAAATGCCCCGACAGCCCCCGGTCCCCGAAGGGATTACGGTATGCCCCCAGCATGCGACCACTTACCATACTCTGCAAACAGAGTGGGAAGTGGTTGCATGCTGATCCCCATAGGCCAGGTTCCCATCAACGACCATCAAAGATGATCGGTGATTGAAACCTGACCCTTCCCCGTGTGAAGATTAGCCGCCAGGCCCAAGAGTCCACCAGAACGCGGTGGGCAGTTGGGGCTGGCGTTGCCCAGGGTGCGCCACGTGGAAGCTCTTCGACTGCACCCCAAGAGTTTCTGCCTTATTTTAAGTACACTATGAATTAATTTCGAAAAACACTGATTTAAATACTTTTTCAAATAAATGCTAACACGTCTGTTTCGTATGGAGTCGAGACTCGAAGAGAATAATAATTGCTTTCATACAAAATGTGACAAGAAATAAATTGTAACCGAATCGGACTTTTTTTTGAAGTCGGTTAAAAAAAGGTTCAATGGGCCGCAATAATCTAAACCGCAGCCCGCATGCGGCCCGCGGGCCGTGGTTTGGACAGCCCTGGTATAGATTATTGAATTATAGTGAAAATATAAGATCATAATACTTATCCACACATACCTATATGCGCTATTATGAGACGTTTTCCTTTTCCTGATGGTGCTTTTAGACCAGTAGAAAGCCCTGCCATATGTGCTTGCCTCGATGATTCGATGGAGATGTCTTGCCACACTTTACTTTTAGTATGGCCTGAAATGAAAAAAGTTCTTATGAGACACTTATAAATAATCAATTTATTTGCTAAAGCTGACAGGAATATTACTAATTGACTTCTTATGAAGATTTTAATACACAACTTCATTGTCCCAAGTCTTGTCTAAATAATATATGTATTTTGTGGCCTTCTTCCCTCAAACTTAATATTTTTTCAGGTAGTTGAAACGCCACCTTTGGATATCTTCTTTTGCAATAAGAGCACTATTTCTTGAGCGCTTTACGTATTTAAATCGTATTTGTTTCAAAACCTTTTGAAATGTGGTCCTCTTGAAACCAGGAAGGCTCTCATCGTCATTCACATCACAAAGCACTTTTTCAATAGTTGTTGGTTCGTTATTAAAAAAGTATTAGTGTACTTTTCTTCGGATTCCACTAAGTGCGAAGTCATCCAATTTATCTATTTTAGTTCCCCTCTTGGGGGCAGGTGTTGGTGATCGACATTGTTTATCCGTTTTGTATTCCTTCAGCACTTTATACACTGTACTGATATGTACACCAGCAGTTTCAGCGGTTTTCAATGTCACTTCTTTGCCATTCAGAAATTGGTATTTCGGCCACATTTCCTCCACTAACTTATAAATGTTACAGATAGTATTTTTC
This sequence comes from Sesamia inferens, assembly GCA_037179545.1. NCBI lineage: Eukaryota > Metazoa > Arthropoda > Insecta > Lepidoptera > Noctuidae > Sesamia > Sesamia inferens. The sequence continues at coordinate 2,813,494 of CM073935.1, read as the reverse complement.
TCCGACGAAGATAGTGACGATCTTCGTATTCGTTTTTTCTTCGGAGAACAAAACTTCTGCAAACCACTCATTCCGGGTTTCGGGTCAGTCATGGTCCACAAACAAGAACTTAGCAATAACTTAAAAACTCAACAATAAAATACTTTAACAAAAACAACAAACACGGAATCTTTAAGAAATATCGAAAAAGTTAACAACAACAAATACCAAACCAAACAAATAACAATAACCAAACAAATAACAATACCAAAAAATTAAAAATATAAAACTAAAAAGTAGTTTATATTGACGTACTTTACCAATAGTATATCGAAAGGAAATTAAAAAAATTAAATTATAACATTATTTCTCCAACAAAATAATGTTATAATATTTTTTTTTTCATTACCGTACAGATTACAAACCATAGACAGCACTATTTCATTTTTTGTCTGTGGTAGCGCGCGCTTTGGCGCGTGCGCGGTGATGCAGTGTGCAGAATTTTGGCGCCAAAAACGTTTCTTTGCGTTACAAGTCGTTGTTATGTTTCGCTGGACACATAATTGATTATTATTATTTCTTAAAATGTCAAGTGTCAATGAAGAAAATTTGTTATTTTAATTAAATTTGATATTTTAGAGGCTGCGACAGCAGTCAGTCTTAATTTACTACCAATTAAGTCAAGGAAATTATACGATAAATGTTATCAAGATTTTTTAACATGGAAAATGAATAAAAGTGCTACTTCATATATTCAATACAATGTATGAGATTAGATAAAGTAGTGTATGAAACTGTACATAATTAGGTATTACACACTCGTGCATAATATCCCTCATTATGTAACAGTTTCATAAACTACTATTTTGATATCTTTAGATAACTCGTAGTCTTCAGTGAAATAACGGAACGCGAGTCTTCCATACTTGGAAGTATTATAATGCACATGTTATGCGATTGATTTGAAAAGTAGTTAATATATGAAAAATTGTATTGACAAATGTCTCAACTTCATTTGTTGTCATGATCTAAATCCCCCAAAACTTGCTTTATGCCTGGATTTCATCAGTTTCTTGTCGTGTAGGGCTATCGCATAAAATTAATGTCGTATTTTTAATGGTTTTTCGAAATAACGAGTTAATATGCATGTTATTTGTGTGATACTAGTGAAATATACTGTAATAGGAATTGTTAATAAATAGGTAGTTAGCATGTAAAAGGCAATAATCATTTTAATAATTGGTGATTTGTAAAACATAAGTTGTGATAACCCTATTTTGGTTTGTTCACCTCTATTCTTTACGGAGCTGGGCGGAAATATAGGTTTAGTTTACGAACTTTGTTTACATCAACTCTTTGCGACACGGAACCATTTGTTTTTTAAAGTTATTCTGACTTAAGGCGAATATGTATGGGTGTAACGGAGGTTTCTGTTTGGGGGTGCTAGCCACCTGGGCAAAGGTTTTAGGGCCCAGTGTGATTGGCGGAGGTTTGTCTGCTTTGCCCAGGTCGGCCACTCCCTTTCCTATTTTCTGGAGTTGTTCGCGGACCTCCACCACCGCGAGTTCCGCCTCCAAATTCGGCGCCACTATCTGGGCGGGGGGCTCCTTATCCCTTAGTGTGCGGAGGTCCTCTGAAACCGCCGTCAGTCTCTCCAGTACCTCCCCGTGCTGGCATGGTTCTGGCGGAGGGAGGGGGGGAAGGGGCGCCTGCACAGCAGTTATTCGAGCTGAGCTCTTACCGGCCGCATTCCCTCCTCAAATTTGGTGTATGTGAGGGGGTCTCCGTCCGGTTCCGACGCCCGACTGTGATCCGGGTCTGGCTGGGGAGGTGCTGGTCGCGCTTTAAGGCTTTCCATTTCCCTGCGGAGAATGTCCAGCTGGTTGGATATGCTGGACATTTGAGACCCCAGGTGGGTCGGGTCAAAGCAGCACTCGATGGGTCCCGTTGGAGATCCGCCGGTGCCTCTGCCCTCTCTTTCTTGGTCTTCTCGTGCTCCACAGTGAGCCTTGTGTCTAACGCCTTCAGCTCCCCTTTGACCTCCGAAAGGCCCTTCAAAGCGTCAAGGGTCTCGTGGCCAAGCCATTCCCTAATATCTTTTGTCCCTTTTTTAGCCTCCAGGGTGTCGGTCCTCATGAGCGAGAGCTCAGTCTTAAGGGTCATAAGTTCCCTGATGTGAGCCCTCTCGACACGCACGAGTTCTTGTGCGTGTCGAGAGCGCTCCTTCTCCAAGTTGTACTTATGCCTCGCCCTGGAGTCTGCAAGAGACTGGACTGTCTCGTACAGTCCCTGCAGACAATCCAGGGCGGTCAACTTACACTCTCTCTTCATGTTTCCCGCCATTTCTAGGGCTGTCTTCCCCTTTTGAAGGAGGTCATTTGCCTCCCTCGTCGCCAGGTCCATTTCTACCCCTGTCCCCCGCCTCGGGGTACGGTACAGCAGACTCCGGCGCTCCGGTCTAGGCCCGCAGGCCGCCGACGAGGCCTCGGAGCTCTCCTCTTCCGTAATGATCTGGGGGGGGGGGGGGGGGGAGATGTCGCACTGCTCCCACTTTATCTCCAGCTCAGCGACTCTGCTGGTACGTTCCCCAACTTGAGGAGTCCCAGGCTCCGCCGTGACAAACTCCGAGACGTGCGTCTCCGCCTCGGACACGTCCGATGTTGGGAGCTCTGGCCACGACGCCGCTCTCGGTGTCGGAGCTGGGTCCTGTGGCGGCGCAGATGGACGCGCGCCTCTCAGGGAAGCGGTAGTGGCAGATTTCAGCGCTTTCCTGCGGAGGCTGATGGAGGGCCCCGCGGCTGTCTTTTTGGCTGCAGTTGGTATATTTTGTGATGACATTTTGTGTTTGTTTGTGATGATGTGTCATGACCAGGTATGTGTACTAGAATTTAGGCTTATACTTAGGTGTTAGTTGTAGCTTAATATTAGATTAGATTGTGGGAAAGGGTATCGTTCCCGGAGGCCGGGACTGACCAGTCCCGCTGACGGCACACGCTCAGTGATGGGGCGCTCGTGTCAGCCGCCGCACGGCTCTCAGGCGACTTTTAGGCGAGGACTTTTAAGCGAGTATGACAGTCCCGGCCACCGGGAACACACCTGTTTTTATTTTTTGGTAATACAGCTTAAGATTGTAATATAATAATAAATATATATTGCTAATGGATGTATAAATTAGTAAACCTTAAAACAATGTAATTGTTGTACTGTTACTAACATACACCAATTAGAGTTAGTGATTAGTTTTTTTTTTTTTTTTTACTTAGGTGGACTCACAGAGGTCTTGATGATGGTGTGACGGCTGATGTTGTGCCGGTGAGTAGGTCCTCTGGTGATATGATGTGATGGAGTTGAGTCCCGGCCTGGGAGGGCTCGATGTTTTTGGCCCTTGGCGGTGGGTGGTGGTGAACACCAGTTGAGGGAGTTCCCGGTGATGTTGTTCCGGTTGTGTTGGTGAGGGGGTGAAGTAGTCCTTGAGAGAGAAGAGTGAGAGAGAGGAGAGGTATAGTATGGGGAGGTTGGGATGGTGTTTTTGGGAAGGAGGGGAATTTTTGAGGAAACTGTAGGGGCCAAGTTATAGAGCTCGTCGAGCCCTACAAAATGAGCCCAAACACGGGGGTCCTAACCCTCTCGGGGGCAAAGTTATGCCTCGAGGGGGTGAGGTATGGAGGGGGGGGGGGGGGGTTCGACTTACGAGGGAAGGTTTGACTTACGTGGAACGTTTGGTAAATGACGTTTGATTATTTCATGTACCAACTTTATACGGAATGCTTACGAATCTTCCATGGATCTTGAGGTTTTTTTCTACCAAAATTCGGATATTTTGTATAGAAATGTTCAGTAGCCGTCGACTTCTTGTTCCACTTCAAGCATTTCTTTCGCATGATCAAATACGTTTCGAGCATTTGGTCCAGACGATCGACGCCTTGTTATAGTCATCAACCAGCTGTAGCTTATACTGAGCTGGGTGACCTGGTCTTGTCTCTATGTAGACTTGAGACGTGTCATGGTAGGGTAGATATACAAGAGACGCGCGATCTTGAATAGCTAGCACCATGACGTCATCAGAAGCCCTTGCGATAAATTAACCTTCTTGTAGGGAAAAGTTTTTATTGGCAAAGGAACTTGTTTTCTGGTTACCCTAAGCGTCCCCCACACTATCGGTTCTTCTTCTTTTCAGCCAACGCGCTAATATTCGAGAATTAAACCAGTTGTCCATGAACAGCTTGTGCCCCAAGTTGAGGAGATGGCGAATCAACCTCGACACTGTGGACACACTGGATATCGTGGACTCCTCTAACCCTGTAGCGCGACCTACATATACAAAAAATTACCACAGGTAACCTGTAGACGACTCACATTACTGGTAGGTTTTTATACCAATGCGGGCCGATTTGGTCTTGATGTAATGCTTGAAGCGTACTGGCCCTTTCCAAAAAGTAAGAGACTTGTCAATACAGATCTCCTGGTCTAAGCGGTACCTACAGCTCCTTAAAGTTGGTGTTTAGTTGGCCAATAATCGGTCCCATTGCCCTGAGAGGGTCATCTGGATCGGACTCTACAGCTAAATGAAAAGCAGCATTCAAATTCCAGTACCTGGTCTCAGTGAAAAGGTGCCGAAACACGCCCGTTTTTTAATATTACGAAAATACTTATCCATAACGCCTCTCCACATTGGCAACTTTCTTAATAGTCTTTTTAACGTATCATTTATTTCTGGTAAATAATATTCGTTTTTATGTTTGTTCGCGTCAATTAACATTAAATACAATTTTTCGGTTTCTAGAATATTGTCGTAATAATTGAATGAGTGGGTTTGTACCTGCATTGTTGGTGTCATTGCAAGTGAATTTTTTATACAATTTATATAGAAGGTTTTACATTTTTCTGTCGCTTTTTTAAAAGTGCTTTGCTTGTATAATTTTTTGTAAAAATGAGACTTATGTTCATCTTCTAATATTGTGTGTTAAAAAAACTGCGACATATTGCTCTTAATAGGGCAGACGAATCGTCACTGATAATTTCATTCGGTGTATTACCTTTACGCGCCCATGTGCTTAACCTTTCAGCGGTCGCACCCTTGCGCCGAACACAAGCAGTCGCGCGCGGTCTGTGATTCCGCAGCTTTACGTGTTTTTTTTGGGAAAATAAATGAATATTTCGACTTATTGTATAGCACATGATTAAAAAGAGGTCTTAAACATGTGAAATAAAATAAAAACATCTAAATTTTTTATTTTTTCTTTTATTTGCACTTAATAGAACAAAGGTCTATAAAAACTCAAAATTTTTGACTCTGGGTGGAAATCACCGTTATAAATCAACATTAAACATATCAAAATTAAATTTTCTTTCTTCTTTTTAAACTTGACTATAATTATCTTAGAAATAAATCACATTTATCATCAATGGCACTGTGTTATAGGGACTCTAAAATGACACTTATTTTTGAGATCATTCTACGTAAAGTTCTAGACTAATCTAAATTGTAGTAAAATAAAATAAAAAAACATGCCTAAAAACTACTTATTTTTAGTGTACAATAAATATAATAAACTATTCGTCATTAGTATCCATAATATCTACTGGAGATGAACATTCTCGGCATATAACAATCACATGTTCTAGACACATGTGTTTTGCACATTTGAAACAACTATACTTTGTTTTGCGGTTCTTTTTTCTATCGCAATAGTAACAACGACCTGCAACACGTAGAACTTGGTTTGAAGACGATCCTTCTTGGTCATTTTCAGAAATATTCAGGATTTCTTTTATTCTCAGTTTGCTAGTTTGAGAAATAGTGGAAGAAGTATACCTGTACCGCAATTGATTTTCCATGAATGAATAAGAAATTTCTTCAATAAACTTTCGTCTTACAACAGTTTTTTCATTGTTATGTTCAAAAACCACTTGTGCATTTACAGTTGCAATGTTGATCAAAGTATAAAACAATACCATTGGCCACCTTCTTGTGTTTCTTTGGGTGTTGTAAACGCTGCAAAGTTTATCTACTACGTCGACTCCAGATTTAGTATTATTGTAGTCGAGTACAATATCAGGTTTTCCTGTTGATTCGTCAATTTTATCATCTAGATGCATACTAGAAAGCAATAAAACAAGTTTACTTTTCTTTGGTACATAGGAGACCAATGTCATCTTGTTTTGAAATCCAAACACACACGATTTCTCTTGACGTCCTTTCATTACACAGAAGGAAGATGGTATTTGAGTCTTATTTTTTCTCAAAGTACCCACAGACGTCAAGTTGTGTTCATTCACAAGTTTTGTGGTCAATTCGCAACTAGAGTACCAATTATCTGTTGTTACATTACGCCCCGATCCTGATATAACTTCACAGAGACGAACTACAACATCAGTAGGCTTGTTGCTGCAGTGAAATGGACCATCTGGTTGAGTACCAACATATACCTCCATATTGAACGTGTAAAACGTTTTTGCGTCAGCAGCCGCTTGTATTTTGATACCATACTTGTTTGGCTTGCTTGGTATATATTGTCGGAAATTACATTTTCCACGAAACGCTGGTAGCATTTCATCAATTGTCACAAAAGGCGATGGAGCATAACCTTCTTTGCATTTTTTGACAAATAGGTCCCAAAACTCCCTAATCGGCGCAAGTTTATCGTACTGTATTCTCTCAGTCCTTGTGTCTTTGTCGTCAAATCGCATACTACGTAAGATAAATAAGAATCTACGCTCACTCATAACTAGTCTGGCGATCTCCATAGACGAACCATTCTTGTTATACAAGTCATCAGCGTTCATACGGCTACATTTCCTCACACCACACAGTAAAAGTAATCCAATCAATCCTTTTATTTCTGTTAGTGTTACTTCTCGAGCATCTCTTGCTCGAGAATAGTTAGGCTGTATATTTCTTATAAATTTATTGGTGTTATTCACAATTATGGTCAACAACTCATCACTGATGAAGTAGGAATAACATTCCGTAGGTGATCTTGAAGCAAGAAGAGGTGGCAAAACTTTAGGGAATTGTTCTCTAATTATATTGACAGATCCAGTTCTCATTGAAACTGGGGGATTAGCACTCCAAACAGTCCCGTCTTTTCCAATATACGTACTTCCTTGCTGGTCTAAAAATTGATGATATGATGACAAAGGAACGTTATCATCATCGCTGTCACTAAGTTCAGCGTCCGATTGAACAGATACATCCTGTACTGGTGAAATTTCTATTGGGTTGTCTTCGTGGTCCGAAACGTCATCAAAGACATCATCCTCTGATTCCACCTCCTCTAGCATGCGAGATACTCGACGTTCTAAGTCTTCGTAATTCATTGTCTACAACAAAAATACAGTTTTGAAATCATACTTTTATATTATTATAATATAAAACATAAATAGTAATAATAGGACACAAAAACATGAAATATTTACCTCGGCTTCACTTTAATTGCAATGGATTGTTCTGAAACACAATCGGTCGCGCGCGGAATCTGAGACCGCAAATACAAATAAAAAAGCACGTGTGCATGCGACGAATGTCACAGGGCTACTGAGAGGTGCTACCCCACCCCCCCGAGGATTTCACGGAAGCGCAAGCGTGTATTGTTTATAGTTTTAGTAAATTGATTAAAATCAGTTCGTTGCGGACTCAGAGACCGCGCGCGACCGCTGGAAGGTTAACCACGTGGCTATGGTTTCAGTAGTATGGTACTGGGACGCCATATAACATAAAGGTATATTTGTGTTTGCAGTGTATGCCACAACGGCATACAAAAAGGTTTGTTTGGGTTCCTTAGTTCCTAAATTATCGATAATTTGGCGGTGCAATTACTTGAAAAATCGAACCGGTTGCATCGATAGATAAAACGATATGTGTATTTTTGAATACTTCATCATAATATTTACCTTGTTCTTGGGTCCAAAAACAAAAAAAAAAAAACGGGACTAAACTAAATTTTTGAAAAAGAATCAGATGGTGGACTTTGCGACATATCATAAATGGAGAGAATTGTATTCTTATCGAATTGGAGTGCCCTTTTAACTTTGTGTCGTATACCTACGCCTCACTGTTAATGTACTACTGTGTTTTAAAATTACTGCTAATTTTTGTTTTCTTACAGAATTAAGTTTATTCTTTATAGTCGACTCATAGACAAAATCTTTTTTATATCGACTTATCAAACAAGTAACATCTATGAAATTACTAATTATTGGATCAATAGTCACTAAAATATTTCCTCCACAATGAGTATATTTTGTTACGTTGTTATTTGAACAAATTGTCTTCGTTGTTATAGAGGTTTATTTAATAAAACTACTAATTATTACAAAGCGCCTCCGCCGGGCCGGAACAAGCCAGGTAGACCAAAGAAGTGCTGGCTTGACGTTGTAAGAGATGACATGCGTGCCAACAATCTCACACCACGGGATGCCAGAGAACGTGCGAAATGAAGACTTATTAGTAGGAAAGCGGAGCCCGGGCTCCAACGCGAAAGCCTAAACCTGTTGCAACCGGGATAAACGCTGAAATGATCATCATCAGATGATGTCTAATTATTACAAAAAAAAATATTGGCTTTTACCACTGGGTCAATGCGAGAATGCGCGGAAAACGCAAGTGTCCCAAATCAAATATGTCATCTTTACATTTACATGTTTGGATACATTCCAATACATCAAACTTTATTATTTATAAAAACTAAAACAAAACTTATATATTATCAACTAAATATGGTACTGAGGACTCACACCCACCATCCCCTTTAAAAACGAGTTTATTCAAAACTAACAGTGCATATAGTTTAATTTACATTTGGTTCAAAATTTAAACCGAGCATTCAACCAACTGTGGTAGACCGTCAAACTGAAGCACAAAGTCAAGGTCAAGGTCTGATGTGAAAAGAGGTTCTGGTATATTTTACATTGTTTTTCTTATCCAAAATATCATAAGATCTGATGCCAGGTGATTTTACAATAACTTTCTTAATAATTATAAACTAGCGCTTGACCGCAATCCCGCCTGATGGTAAACAGTGATGCGATCGTTGATGGTAAAGCGCGCTAGTTTATTTATTTAATTAAGGTTCGCCAACAGTTGCTACAGATATTTCACACATTGTACATACAAATTATTGACTATCTAACTGCACAACCAATTACAGACAAACAGCACATGCTAAGTGCTCTTTGTAATTTTACTAATGTTTGCTTGTATTCTAACCAGACTGGATTCACAACAGAACTAACACACTAATGACGTCTGACAAATTTTGATATTAAGTCAGCGTGGATGCCAACCAGGTCGCTGCATTCGTTTAACAGTTTGCACATGCGAGGTACAGGTGAATAAGCACCAGACATTGTATGGCGAAGAGGTGGAGTTAAGGGTGTTATGGGTTTACGAGGTGGTCTACGTGGTACTCTGAAGTTGAACCTACATGCCAATTATGGGCAGTCAATGGGGTTATTAAGCAGTTTATATGCGAATCTCAAATCCACCTACTCATTTTGTAGCAGGCCAACTTGTCAAGGTAGGGGAGATATTTGAATTACCTTCCTTTAGAGTACCCTAGGTATCGGATAAATCTTTTTTGGAATCTTTCAATTCGCAGCGAGTTAGTTGCGTAGTGGGGTCTCCATATCACACTGCAATATTCTAGAATGCTTCTTACAAGGCTATTGTAGAGAACTAATTTAGTATGTGGACATTGAAATACTTTCCCATTACGAATGACAAATCCAAGCATTTGTTGGGATCGACTGATTATCTTATCAATATGTGGTACAAATGTTAGCTTAGAATCCATGATGACTTCCAAATCTCGCACTACATCCACCTCGCATAAGTTCACTCCATTTATTTGATACATACGTCATACGTCATTAATACATACTATGAACAATACTGGGCCCGAGAACCTTGGGGGACCCCCGAAGCAATTGCATACCTGCCTGATAGGAACCCACAATGTCGTCACAATGTTGTCAATACAACCACATAAAACTCCCGACCGGCCAGATAAGAACCAAACCACCTTAAGAAGACTACCAGTGACGCCGTACGTAGCTAGTTTGTTAACAAGCAGGTTATGCGAAACTTTATCAAATGCTTTGCTATAATCCGTATAAACGGCGTCAACCTGTAAACCTCCATCCATGGCTTCGTATGTTTCCTCAACAAAGGAAACTAAATTTGTACTGTTCTTCACAAAGCCGTGCTGATGGTCGCTTAAAAACTTGGAAAAATAGCGTTGAATATGTGGACAAATCAACGATTCCAATATTTTTCCAAAAATCGAGAGGATGGATATTGGTCTATAGTTCTTTACATCACAAGGGTCTTTACTTTTGTAGACTGGTACTACTTTTGCCTGTTTCCACTCTTTAGGGAAAAGACCAGACCTTAATGATGCGTCATATATCCTTGTTAAGGGAACAGCCAGGTTAGGTGTATAACGTACAATAAACACTGGTGGTATATCATCTGGCCCTACCCCTTAGCAATATCAAGGCTTTTTAGTTTTTTCTCAACGTTTTCATATTTGATCTCTAAGGAAGCTATATTATCTGACTGTGTGGCTATCGCTTCCAGGTATTCGGAGGCTACATAGTTTTGATCTAAAAGCGGTGTTGTTTCTTCATTCTAAATGCTACTATATTTAAATGAAATAGGTCACATATTCCTACTCCATTAGAAGATGTTATCGGACCATTAGTCATTGATGCTGGGTATGAACTTTCTCCACCACGCTTATTCTTGACATATGACCAAAACATTTTAGGACATCTAGCAATTGATTCTTCTGTACTGTCAATGTAAGTTTTGTAACACTTTTTAGCGTAATTATCACACCGTTTGGAAATTAACCCGAGTGACAACTTGTCTAGGGGATTCTTATACGTTTTGTACTTCATTCGAAGTTTATTTTTCTCTTTTAATAAATTACGAAGTTTCTTATCAAACCATTTTGGGATATTACTGTTATGCTTTCGGACAATGGGCACAAAATTATTAATACCTGACGCAATAACGCCGTGGAAAACGTCCACCATTGCATCAACATTACTGCAACATTCCAGACATTCTTTCCAGTCTATATCCTTCAAATGCTTGTTTATTGCTTCATAGTCGGTCTTATTGCAATGCCATTAAATCTTAGTTTTACAGACTCCTTGAATGTTACTTGTATATTCAATGGAAGATGGTGAAGGTCCACATTACTTAAAGGATCCGCTTCACTAACGCAACAACCTGGTACGTCGACCAATTCAACATCCAATAGTCTACTATATTTGTTGGTTACATTATTGCATTGTCGCATATTAGTAACTGATGTGAAATCAATAAAAAGTTGGCGAAGTCCACTAATGTGCAGATTTTTGAAAGGATTGTGTAGGTCATTCGATTTTATAGTTCCCAAGTTAAAATTTCCCACGATGCATGACGCATTATGGCTATCTAGGTTGCCATAATGCGTCATGCATCGTGGGAAATTAGAAATAAAATGTTCCAACAATAATTTTTAGACCGGAGGTGGCAAGTAGACTCCACAAAGATCAAGAAGGCGAAGCTGCCCCGACCGCACGCACGGTACTTCTACAGATACCCATAGATCCTCACAATTACTTTGTCTATTCATTAATCTTTTTTGAATTTAGTTTTTTAGATACTGCTATCAAGACACCTCCGCCATCCCTATCCCGGTAGTAGCCCGAGCTTTCCCTGTCTCTTCTATAGACCAAGTACCAACCATCAAATAATTATTTATTGCCTATACTATTATTAAGCTAAGTTTCTGTCAGAATTATGATATCGTAGTTAGAAGTTGCTACTTTGAGAAAAAAAACGTGAGTTTTAGTACGCAGGCCTCTTACATTTTGGTAGTAAATCTCAATATTCAACAAGTGAAATTTCTTCTGCACAATACAATTAACATGCGTAATGAGGTTCTGCAAAATTAAACTTATTTCAATTTATCTAAAGTAGCTAGATCTTTTATTAGTATACATTCTGATGTAACGTCTTCGACACGACCGCTTACGACCGACATCGGATCCACACAAATTGGAATCCTAATTCTCTAGCTTTTATTCTTGCTGCGGCGTGAATTTCCTTGTTGGTCGCTGACAGATGCTCCACTACGTAGATAGGCTTTTTAGGACCCCCCATTCTATGAGAAGAGTTCAATTTGTCGCCCTTGTTTTTTTTTTTTTTTTGTTGAAGTTGATCGAAGCTGCTAAAAATTGATCAAGGAGTCTTGGGGAGCTGAACTGAGTAACGATTGACCGAGGCCTCGGAGAGTTACGGTTTACTTTGGCAATTCGTGTGCTCCATAAAATATCATTATCTGTAATGGAGCAGCCTATGACAGACCCCAGCTGTTTTGTCAGGGTAATGACATTTTCTGTTTTTGTCTCTGTAACGCATTGAATCTTAATATTGCTAAATCTAGCATGCTGTTCCATCTGATTCACGCGATTCGTGAGCTTTAAAATGATGTTGGACATTAGTTCATTTTTTGTTTCAGGATCCCTTATTGTTTGAGCAGAATTTTTGGCTTCCGAAATAGCAGTTTCATATCGACGAACAGTCAATATGAAACTGCGCTTGATAAACAATTTGTAACAGTAACCTTATTGCTATTAATTACAATGATAAACAATTTGTAAGAAACCCTATTGCTATTGATTACAATGATAAACAATTTGTAAGAAACCCTATTGCTATTAATTACAATGATAAACAATTTGTAAGAAACCCTATTGCTATTAATTACAGTGATAAACAATTTGTAAGAAACCCTATTGCTATTAATTAAAATGATAAACAATTTGTAAGAAACCCTATTGCTATTAATTACAATGATAAACAATTTGTAACAGTAACCTTATTGCTATTAATTACAATGATAAACAATTTGTAAGAAACCCTATTGCTATTGATTACAATGATAAACAATTTGTAAGAAACCCTATTGCTATTAATTACAATGATAAACAATTTGTAAGAAACCCTATTGCTATTAATTACAATGATAAACATTTTGTAAGAAACCCTATTGCTATTAATTACAATGATAAACAATTTGTAACAGTAACCTTATTGCTATTAATTACAGCTAAACTGAGCTTTAAAATGATGTTGGACATTAGTTCATTTTTTGTTTCAGGATCCCTTATTGTTTGAGCAGAATTTTTGGCTTCCGAAATAGCAGTTTCATATTGACTGTTCGTGAAAGACCTCGTTTACATCCTTCAACTCTTCCCTGATTGATTAAAGCTCTGAGTTTATATTAGCATTTAACTGCGCAAGCATATCAGTCATGGCAGTTTTTATTACTACCTCTACTATTTCTTGTATATCAGCCTTAGTCAAAGTACCAGAATTGCTAATCGGTGGTGACGACAGAGCCATCCTTTTTTTTGGCACATAAGGTTACATTGTCTCCTTTTCTTCTCTTACTCTCTTACTCTTTTCTTTTCTTACTCTGGTGGGGGACACAGTACTTTCAGAATTTTCTTTTGAGGAAGATTCTGATTCAGCCATCTTAATTAAGAAAAATATATTTTTTCCTATGTACTTTAATTAAAACCGCACACAAAAAAATCCCACAACGAGAAGTGCACACTAATAATGGCCCACACCGAGTGTAAATCGACTTTGCGACCAAAAGGTTGAAGTGGCCATCGAGTAATCCAACTAATTCCGTATAACTCAGGGCTTCCAATTCTTTTGGGAACGCGAGGTTAAGCACTAACCGGTACGTTTCTTCAGTTAGGTGGCACAGTAAAATTCCACTGCATTTTGTGTCTTCTACATTATTGATTTTTAAAAAGTGAGTTAATTTTCCTTTGTAGATTTTCCAGTCGCTGCTTTTATGGTCAAAAATATGCAACTGACCTAAAAACGCGGACATTTTTATAAAAGTAGCGCCGCCGCGCTCACGGCTGCGTACGCGATCAACGTAGGTACCATACATGTCAGGGCGACAATGCCACGGACCCTGTCATATAGCTGCGCCGTACCTGCTAGACACCGCGGACGTTTTTCCGCTACGGTGTTCATCTCTCCCGTCGGTGCTTCACCATTTGTATCTGGTTTACTGCCTCCCTCTCCGCACCGTCCCCCCGCCCTTGCCTGAGGATACTACCACACCACCGAAGTAACAGGCGGCTTCCGTGACCAAGGGTAATGTCGTTCGGGCCCCAGACCCGTCCTCATAGTCACTCTTGACGCCCTGGGGGACATTTCCTTTGGCCAACTTATTCCAGTAACTCCCCAACTTATTCCAGTAACTCCCCTGGGCCACCGCTCGTAGCGTACCGAGTGCCAGTTCCCGATTGGCATCGTGTTCCGCCAATTTCGACGCTTCGCTAGTCAGGCCCGTGAGGTCACTGGCCATCAGTGTTACATCGCCATTCACCGGACCAGAACTCGCTCCGGAAACAAGGTGCTTTGGTTTCTCTTTGAAATAGGTGTTCACAATTGCCATGTCAACGACCGCACACGTTCGGAGAATGTTGTCCCCTTTGCCGTACCCAAAGCCACCGTGAACACACTCAAACCCGTTACACTTTTCACCCACATGACCGTTCAAATCACCACCCAGAACGATTCCCTGGGATAACGGGATCGCGCGAAGCAATCCTTCGTGCAACACGTGCCTTTCTTCTATTCCTATTCATGTTTGGCTTTTACGAGTGCGACTGCCATCTAAGCACTCAAGCCGGCGACAGGGCCCCGTCCGTAAGTCAGGTGCAACGTCTGGCAGGTGGGGTTGACTTGAGTCCCAAAGATGGTGGTGGACCCAACTACACACAGTCAATCATTAATTAATATTTTTGACGTGACAACGTCTTATAAATTGGTTTGCCGAGTGACACTTCAAGAAACTGCGTTACGCTCCGCTCACGTTATGCGCTCACAATGAGAGCGAGTGAGAGGCACGCGTCCCTTCCACTCGGGCATGGTTAGCCCGCCTAAGAGCGAGAGAGACAGACATAAAAAGTGAAAGGCACGCGTCCCTTCCACTCGAGCACAGTTAGCCCGCCTAAGAGCGAGAGAGACAGAGCGAGAGAAAGAGAGTGAGAGAGATAGCCCTACACACCGGTTCATGTCTTGCGCTTCTATTTCGCTTAGGCGCCTGCATACAAGTTTACATGTTGCCAGTTAATTGTAAAACGATTGTGTAGTGATAATGTGAAGGTAGTTTCGTCCATCGCAACAATTCAAACAGCAAAGGTAAATAATTTCATACTGATAATATAACATGATGAAATAAATGACTAAGACATAAGTGAATAGGTTATGTTGTAGTAATTACAATGTTGTGGTAGTTTTCAATCAAAAAAGTAGTATAAATCGTTTCTCAACCAATAATAATTTGTTTAACTTGAAAAAATGAGCGCGACTTGCTATGTAAAAAATTTAAATAACAATGTTTAACCTCCAACCTGTCAAATCGAAACTTTCAAACATTCAAACCGAGACGACCAATCACTGCGCAAGGTAGTAAGCGCGCGATTTACAAATTCAAAGATCAAATGTGAATTTGTTTTCTCTTTTTAGAAAATACACTTTGAATTAAAATCGATTGATATTAATTGACTTGACATTTTCTAGGCACATTACAGCAGAAACACTTCCTTTCATTTCATATTTCTCCTATCATCGCCCTATCCTCAACAAAACCACTCAGATAGGAGCAAGTTAAGTTGTAGTAAACGCTGTTTCATTGTACGCAAATGTATTGCAAGTTATTGTATGTATATTTATTTGTATATAAATACGTATGTATGTGTAAAGGTAAAAATAAAATTTTGTTAATATGAAATTCAGTGCGAGATTCTTTGTATAAATTAATGTTTTAAATATAATTCTTTGTATAAATAAATGTTTTAAATTGTTACTATTATTTCATCCTTCTTCCTACTATACGAATGAATATTCACATTAAAATTATTTTACCGCTCAAAGTCGTTGTCACGTAAAACTTTCGCCCGTATACCGACTTTACAGGCAACCAATTTTTTTCAATTACTAATTATCTACTTACTACTATGACGTGCTGCAAGTGAAATATTTGTTTGCAAACTATCAAGCGACTAATAGTTGAAAGGCAACGCAAGCCGGCCTCTCGACCTGTACGCACCTGTTTTTACTTGATTCCGCGCGCGAAATGGGCCGAGTAATCGGCTGAATAAAAATTGAAAATCACTTTTTATTTCCATGTACTATGTAGATGAGCTTTACCTGTATTGCTGTAACTGTTTAAATTGCCTACCATGTTGTTCGATGCACAAAGAGGCGCGTTTTTGAATTTTGTCTTTTAATTTATTTAAATTCATTCTGTCTTGTTTCACAGTATCACAAGCAGCAATTATTTGCTGTGTGCCTCTTCGGTGTACACTAGTCAATTTACTTCAGACTACAAAAAAAAAAAAATTGTATAATGTCAAGTCCGGGCTACGAAGTGGCCAAGCCACGAGACCTTCTCGTCCAATCCACCTGTCACCAAACTCGCGGTTTAGGTACTCTCGCACTCATCGGAAATAATGAGCGGGAGAACCATCGTGTTGGTAGTACAGATTTCTTTTGCGTTCCGTATCATGTCTAGGCACTGTTATGGGGTGGGATGATGGAGTCTTTTTAAAAAAACACTTTTATTACAAACTAGAAATATATTTTAAAGAAAGGATTACAAAATTGGCCGATCAAAATAGGATATGTCCACATCAAACCCTTAAGCCGAACTGAACTATGCGCATCGACGGAAAATGCTTACGAAACATTTGATTGGCGTCGGTACCTCACCGATTCTCAGTAAAAACCAAGAATACAACTGATGCATGGTCAGCAGTTTACTTAGGGTTGTCGTTTAGGAGTATTGTATATTATAACAGCCCCCAAGATAAGAATGATCATCACAGATTAAGTGATGAGAATTAGAAAAACCAAATTATCTAGTCTAGGACTTTGATGTGGACTTGACAATTTTTATTACTTACTAAAAGTTATTAAAAATTAAATTATTAACTAGAAATAGAAACTTATAGGAAATTTGACAGAGCTTGTAGTTAGAGGTAATATAGTAAATAGCATAGCATTACGCCTATAGTTTTAAAGAGTTAGGCAGAAATAGAAATTATTACTAAGTAATTATTAAAATAGAGATAATTAAATAATGTAGAGATTATAAGGGAAAGAATTTAGAAAATAAACTAGTTAAAATGATTTACATGATTGTATTACGTTTTATTGGAAGTGGCACTGAGTTTACAGAAATGTTATCATTTTCAACTTCGGAAGAGTCTGAAATATAAGCGACATTAGTAACACGTGTTTTAGAGCCTCTAGACTTGTTATAGTTTTTATTATATATCTTGATACAACAACTTGGATTTCTAGGACATATAAATCTTCTTAGTCTGTACAAAAAGTATATGAAACATATACATGAGATTACATATATAAGCGAAAGATAATGTGTGCTATATTTTTCAAAATGAGAAGGCTCTTCAATTTGATTTAATTGATTTTCAAAATCATCAAGATGAGTACTTGCCTTTAACAAGGAATCAAAGCTGTTGAATTCGTTATATTTAATTAGAGGGACTTCATGTAATGTTTTATTTAACTTCACGTTATGACAACAGTCATCATTTAATATATTAAAATTAGATACAGTGGTAGTAAAATTAAAACTAATATTATCAGATGGTACAAAAGTAAAGGTTTTATAAAATGCTTTACAAAATTTAGGTAGATGATGAATTCATGTGCCTAGCAAGATTTCCACGTAATCTCTCAAGTCTCCATTACACATAATATGACCTTTAATAGGTTCTGATTGAATTAATATCCAACGATGTTGGAAATCTTTTGAAATATGTTAATTGAGCCACGTAGAATTCTTGTTTGGCAGGATTTTGGTAATTTATCAATTACATCAGTGAATCAAGGTCGTTTCACAAGTAGGATTTGCGATGGTTGAATACATATTGTTTAAAACACACGTAACAGTGATTTTTTATTATTTTGCACTCACTCACACTATCAAACTGTGAGTAAAATAAGCGATCTACTATTATTGCCAGATACTGTTTATTGGGAGGAGCATACGTATCAGGGGTTTTATTATCTAAGGAAATAGGTAATGGGATGTTATGAAAGTAATTATAAACTTGAGAAAGTACTAATGGAATTTTTAAGATTATTATCAGCTTGTTGTCATGATAATAACATACGATGTCCGATATATTTATAATGGCATTAATGTTTTGTAGCGTTAATAAAATTGGCAACTCAGCTTGACGCGGTAACTGATTAGCATGTAACTCAAGCTCTTTGTACAATTGCATAGGACTTAGTACAGTAGGGTGCAAAACATTTATCTTACTAAACAATATAGCATTATTTATATCGTCAATGTCGAAGGATAATGTTATAATAATACTTTCTAAAAAACTAAGCAGCAGAGTCAATTGTTTTTTTATTTCCAACGAGTTGACCCGGCGAACTTCGTACCGCCTTAGGGTAGCTTTGTTGCACTGCTTTATTTTGTATAGCTAACCTATCTTATGTATGAGTACCTATTCAATTTGAACTGTAATCTATAATATCCTCCATATAAAAATGAATGCTTATTTCCGTGGTCTCGCCATACCTGAGGACTTTACTAATTTTTATTAAATAAAAAACAACATATATATATATATATATATATTCATAATAGTGTTTATCCATAGGGTTCAATTTCACTCCTATTGAACAACTTTGCATTTTGAAGTAAACACTGAGCTCAACGCCACGCGCACTCTAGAAAGCAACTAATAGCCTCTGTACCCTTCACTGCTTCTCTCTATTCTAATGCTTTTTGATAAACTATATTTATATTTTTATGTTCTGGCCCGTAAATAAATAATGTTGATGGTTTTCCGACACGGGAACAGGCGACGTATAATTGGCCATATGAAAAACATGGATTTTCTAGGTTGATGCCACATACACTTAGCGACTACCCTTGCGATTTATTTATTGACATTGCAGATGCAAGCCGCACTGGAAACTGTAAACGTTTAAAGCTGAATGGCATGTCGTTCGGTATCATAGGGATGCGTGGGATTAAAACATCTTCGCCTTTCTACTTCTCTTTCAAAATTGTAGCTTCGATGACGTTATTCAATAATTTCTTCACCGCAAGCCGGGTGCCATCACACAGACGTGGCTGGTTTATGTTCCGTAACATAATAATTACTGATCCGATTTTTAATTGCAGATTATGGGGTGGTAAGCCGGGCAATTCCAGCGAATTTAAAAATTCTGTTGGATAATTGACAACTTCATCTTCATTAGTAACGGAATTAACTGATTTGTAATTCTTCAATTCGCCAGCTATTTTCTCTTGAATCTGAAAATTCATTTCATTCACATCAACATTTTTTGCTGCCAATATAACACGTTTGCTTAACCAAACGTTATTTACGTAATTTTGAGCAATGTTTGGGAAAACCATCTCCATGAGTTCGGTCTTTGATTCACAAAAGTTACAAAAATTGGTAGAGAGTGTAATGTATCCAGATGATGTACCAACAGAAATAATACCATTACCAATATCGAGCAGTTGTTTGGAAAACACTTCTCCAGACTGGTCTGGACTGCCAAAAGTATCATTGCACCACCAAACCGTTTTTTGTTTTTTCGTAAATCTTGCATCGAGCGATCTAATGCCTCCAAAGATTTTTTGTGTGCCATTGTACATTCATCCCAAATGATCAATCTGGTTTGCTGCACTTTGGCCATCACAGAATTCCTCGAAAGGTTGCAAGTTGGAGTCTCATTAATTTGAAGGTTCAACGGCAACTTGAGAGCTGAATGAGCTGTTCGACTGCCTTCCAACATCGTAGCTACAATACCTGATAAAGCTAGGGCTAGTGCAATTCCATTTTGCGACCGAATCGTTGCCAAAATCAATGATGACAAAAAAGTTTTCCCAGTTCCACCGGGAGCATCTAAAAAATAAAATCCGCCAGATCCATCGTTCACTATTTTCATGAGCGTATCGTAGGCATATTGTTGTTGTTGATTTAAAAGGGGAACTGTTCTATCAACCATTTCTCGTAATGTTTCGGGATCGTATTGGGTTTCGCGTCTCAATTCTTGATCAAATGAGACGTGCATTGGGCGATTGGGTGCTATCATTCCTATTTGTGTTAATACTTTGTTGGTAAGCATCAAGCACATGTCCTCAATTAAACCTAAATCTTCATTGTGAATTTCTTCGTTCATTTGCAAATCTGCATTCGATGTTCTAAGACGCATCTGATGCAATATATCTTCTGCCATGTGATCTTTGTATTTATGCCATAAATCAGTCGGTGTTGATGGGAAGCATGTAGACAAAATTGTAGAAAATAATGTTCGTATTTGTTTAGCATTTGACGACATCACGCTGGCAGCATCTTCGAGAGTGTGGTCCCAATGAGTGTCATTCTCTAACAATCTCACATGTTGACAGGCTTCTCTGTATGTGCCACACAATACACCATTAACAGTTCGCAGATGTTGGAATGATGTTGGACCACGAACATTGACTAACAATAAACGCAAATAAAAACACTCGACTGGGATGGACTGCATAAAGACGGCCTAGTGCATTGGTGGAAAATAATCGTGGGTAACCTGGAACTGGCTGTCCTCATTTTCGTCGTTAAAATTTTTTGATGATTGATTCCAGGTATAATATCTTGGCATTTCGAAGTAACGTTCTGGCAAAATCATCATTCTGGCACATTTCAAAGAAGCTGGTTAATGTTGTCGATGGTGGCCTGTCAACTCGTCATGCGTTTGCATCTGTAAAATATACCCGTTGACCATTTTCCAAATGTATGGCCAAGTGAAAAACATATATCATTTCAAATTAAAACTACTTTAAACCTTGACATTGAACAGCAGCCTTCCATGGCAGCTATAGGTAGTAGGCTTTACCAAGTATTGGGACACCTTGCTAATGCCATTATGAAATACAACATGTTATAAAATGTTGCTGATTAAGTCAATGGGTTATAGACTATTGTTATGTATTTGACTTATTGTTTACAAAATAAACACGTCTATACAACACTGGCTCAGCATATTTTGCACCAGCTACATGGTTTTATAACTAAATAAAATTGTTTGCCATTATACTTACTTACCTTGAAAGTAGGTATAAAATTGTCTCGAATAACTTTTGTTGCGCCAAATGACGTCATTTGAAAACAATTATTGTATTGCTGGATATGAGTCAAAAAATCATTAGAATCTGGCCCATTTCCGGAAACCAATGAATATAGTGGCTCTGGTGGTGGTACCGATGGCGTCAATTTGACTTGGCCGCTGGCGCAACACAATCCAGGGGCTTCATTTTTGAATTTCAATGCATTGCAATGTGGACACACAATATTCATTAGTCCAATAGCAACAATTTTCTCTCATTAATAATAATAATAATAATAAATTTATTCACCAATAAATATACGAACTACAAAACAACATAAAACATAGTAACTATATAGGTAATACATACGCTACATAATAGGAGCATCTGCAACCGAACTAGGTAAAACCTGTATCTCGGTGTGCAGCGCCAAACCTCTCAGTAAGTTAATATCTTAAAAAATTAATCTAACGCGAACAGCTTTATGTCGATAAAAAGAAAAGCAAAATAATACAAAATAAAATAAACTAAGCTAAAAAGTAAGTTTGTTACAACAATTTTACATAAAACAAAATACAATTAATTAAGCTCAAACTTAGTGAGTTAAATACTAGGAAAGCTAAGTGAGTTGGTGTTTATGTATGGAGAAGGGTGCATGAATGTGTAAACGGTGGTGAGTGTTAGAGTGTGTGTGTTTGGTGTGGAATTTTGAGTGTACTAAGGTATGTGTGTTTAAGTAATATGAAGATGAAGAGTAAAAAAAGAAAATAATAATAATAAATAAAAATAAAATATCTGAAAAGTTGCCCAAAGGAGCCTATTTACTCTGGTACGAATAACAATTTTTCAGTGTCCTCATATGTTAAGGTCAGCAAGTACTTCTTCACTCTGTCTTTACAACGATCCCCAGTGAGAGGGTAAACGTCTAGAATGTAGTTGATTTTATTATAGACATGGGGACCCAAAAATACAAAGAATCTTCTGATAAAGGAAGTTTCAGGTTTATGTTCACGAGTGCAAACTATTTGTTTCCTACGCCTATGTTTGTAGTTGGGGTCATATGCTATGTTTCGGTGTTGCTTTAGAACTACTGTCAGTATATAGAGCTGTCTAACAGTAAGTACTTCACAGTATTTATAAAGCAACGTCGTGGAAAATAGTCGAGGCTTGTAAGCGCAAATCTTTAGTATTGTGCGTTGAGCAATCTCAGTAGGTTTAATTATAGTTTTGGGAGCTCCTCCCCATGATGAAATGCAATACGTTAAAACTGACTGACATAAGGCAAAGTAGATTTGTTTCAATAACATAGGATCAACCACATGACGCAGCCTCTTAAATACATAAATAAGTTTTCTGACTCGAGCGCTAAGTAATTTTATGTGATCTTTGAAACTGAGATGGCGGTCGAAGAGGATCCCTAAATATTTTATTGTAACAACGCGTTCGATTGGATTACAGGTACAGTGTGTGTCTAGGGAACATTGGTGAGGGACTATGTTATAGTTGCTCCCTGCTTGTGTTGATTGCCGTATACTGAAAGTTAGGTATTTCGTTTTAACAGTATTCAAGGTCAAAAGATGAAGCCTAAGCCATTGGTTTACTACATTAAACCCATTCTGCGCAGCATTAAAGGCCTCATCCCAGGTATTGGCAGAGAAAAGAAGAGCTGTGTCATCAGCGTAAAATATGATGTCGCCATTGGGCACGATGATGCTAGTAAGATCGTTTATGTAAATAAGAAAGAGAGTAGGCCCCAAAATACTGCCCTGGGGAATGCCAAAAGACACTGGAAGATCAGCGCTAACATGACGCCCTATTCGAACACACTGCGTCCGCCCGGTTAGATAGCTTTCGAAAAGCCGGAGTTGAATCCCTCTCACTCCAAGCTTTTCCAGCTTGGTAATTAATATGGGAATAGAAATAGTATCGAATGCTTTTTTTAGGTCCAGGAAGATAGCTAAGCATTTCCGCCCTCTGTCTAAGTTAGTACCAACATATTCAGTTAAATAATAAACAGCATCATCGGTTGATCTATTTGTTCTAAAGCCAAACTGATTGTTTGCAAGCAATTTATTTTTTTCCAAGTATTTTGTGAGTCTATTGTTAATTATCTTTTCGAGGAGTTTTGAGATAGCGGGTAGAATAGAGATTGGGCGATAATTAGAGATGTCCTTTTTATCACCGCCTTTAAAAATCGGGCGGACTTCAGAACTTTTCAATTGGGAAGGGAACTGACCCGTCTGAAGGCATTGATTAAAAATGTAAGTAAGCGCCGGGACAAAGAACTGAACGTGTTTCTTCAAAAATTTATTTGACACATTATCGCGGCCCACCGTACATTCTGTCTTTAGACTCATCACCAGACGAAAGACCTCATTTTCATCCGCTTCCTCTAACATAAACGAGTTTAGTTGAGTACTAGTATAGAGGGAATCCGTCAATAACGGGGATGCAGCATCAACTGTATTGTGAAGGTTCAAGCATTCTTCAGCTAAGGTCCGGCCTATATTTACAAAAAACTTATTTATAGAGTCCAGGGACTTTTCAGGTGAGGAGCCAACCTTGAGAAGATGGTTCGGGTGACTAGAGACTTTATTCAAGCTAGAGATCTCTTTAAGAACTTTCCAGAGCTTTTTTGGATCGTTTTTTGTTTTTTCAACCTCCGATTTCTCATACTCAAGTTTGACTTTCTTTAAAATGTTAGTGCAAAAATTCCGATATCGCGTATAGGTAACCTTTAGAGTTTCATTATCTGGTGAGGACTTCAATTCATAGTGTAGTCTGTCTCTATTCTTCATACACCTCAATAACCCAGGAGTTACCCATGGTTTGATGATCCTTTTACGTCTTGATATTTTGACAACAACAGTATTATTATTTGTTGCGGCCTGTATTGAGCTGGTTAGGTAGTTGATAGAGAATTCAGGATCATTAGACTGGAATATCGGAGTTAGATCGATTTTTAGGATGTCCTGAGTTAAGGCTTCCTCATTGGTTACTGTATATGTACTGTTTGTAAGGGTTGGAGATAAATTAAGATCTAAACATACTATCACAGGGTAATGATCCGTTAAAGTAGTAGTAGGAATCAAAGTATGTGTGCAGTAGGTACTTCTTAGTAATATATGGTCTAGACATGTTCCACTCGCACTGCGAGTAATTTCTGTATGGGCAGGTAGTAATCCGTGAGATGCAGTAAGAGTCAAATACTTCTCTCCAGTTAAATCAATTTTAGAATTGTTGATGGGAATATTAATGTCACCTAGTAACATCAAGTTTTTGGACCCTTCTACTTTTAAAAGAGTCTCATGTAATGAGCCAAGAAAGGGATCAACGTTTTTGTATGAGGGAGAGCGGTATATAGAAACTATCGTCAACTGCTTGCCACATCGGGTAATGAGGCAGTTTCCTTCTTGAAAAAATGGTTCTTCAAACACTAAGTCAATATGTTCTTTGTAATAAACAATTACTCCGTCATTTTGCTTTAAATTATTTAAAGTAGAGAACGATTGGAATCCTGGTAGAGTAGGAATAACATTAGTTTTTAATAACCAACATTCCGTGAGGACTATTATGTCACAATTCATTTTTAACCTATCCAGTAACAGTACAAGTCCAGTGAGGTTACAGTTAACGCTACGGATATTTTGCGTAAGTATGGTCAGACGTTTGTCAGGCGAAAAAGATATCACCTCATGACAGTTTTCAAGATCACAAACTGATACTTTTGAGACAGAGCAATTATCTATGTCATTTGTTAAGCTATTTAAATCACCAAAAATGATTCTCTATAGGAAATGGGACAAAGTAAAAAATGGCAACCAGAAGTAAAGATTAAATTATAACTGAATGCAGCTCTGTGGGAATTTAACACATCATTTCTATGTTAATTTTGATTCCGTTGAAGTTCATTTCGCGCTTCGCGTTGCTCATCAGATTGATTTGCTCTTATATTTCTTTGACTTGCCGTATTTCGAGTTCTGCGGCCTAAGTTTGTACGTCTGGTTGGTGGCATTGTTAAAAACGAAAATCCAACTGAAAATATATTTTCTGTATAACCATGTAAAATTGTAATATTGTGTAGTCACCAAAAGTTACCAAAAATCGATATGAAGTGAAGTGAACTTACCGTGATTAACAAACACTTATTAGCTAACCAAAAACTTCTTAGTCTTTAAAACAAAACGAACTTTATCAAAAACTTAATAAAATTATTGTTAGCGCGGTTAAGGATGTGTTGTCACAGATTTTTTTTTTTGTTTTAAATTAAATGACGTTGACATTTGTCAGCGCGGTTATAGATGTGGTGTCACAGATTACCACAGATTTTTTGTTTTAAATTGAATGACGTTGACATTCGTTATGCGCGTTTTTTAAAATATGCAAAATTAAATGTATATTTTTCAATCTTTCTGAGAGATTTTCTTTATATTTTTTTCCGTAAGAACCTTGTACAGAGTATTAGAAAACTATAAAAAAATCAGCCAAATGTTGGAAAGATTATTACTGGTTTGTAAACACAACCTAAACCTTGAAGGAATAATATGTCACTGTTCAAAAATAGAAACGTCAACGCCTTTTTTCGATTGTTCATGGCTCGTACGAGTATGTGATCGCGGTTAGTCTATAATAAATCTGCTGAAATATCCGTCGTATTTTTCATTTACCACGATAATTTCCCACACCAAATCGGACAAGCCGTTTTCATATTATGTCGTGACAACGGAAAACGGGTTTCATTTTTATATGTATAAGATTTATCATTAGTATTAATAAGATTGCTAAAAGCTTTTTCGATTTTATTTAGATTTTGGTTTAAACGGTTTTCATTTTCTATTAGGTACTTTAGACATTGGTGTTATTGAATGTAGAAATAATAGATTTGATTACATGAATATTATCGCGCATTGTTTTTCGTCTGACTGTACTTTATTTATAGCATTTGTGAATTCATATGCGTCTTCGGAATCCAATGTTCCAAAGAATGTCTTTAATAGAGATCCGCCTGCATCAATTATGCCGCATTTAGAACGTTTAACTTCGGTTATTTGAACTAAAAAGGAAATAGATGGAAATTTCTTTACGTTGTTACTATGTTGTAGTTGAAGAGAATTCAGTGAGTTTAAGCAATCAATTTTAACTTTAGACGAGGAGACAGAGTCGCAAAATTTAGATGTTTCATCGAATAAGTATTCTACGTTTTCTAAATGTGGTTGTATATGACTAAGATCTACGTAGGTTATTACATTCCAACGATCGCTTGTAAATTTTACATCTAATAGTTGATCGAAATACAATCCAGGACTGTGAATTTGTGTGACGAATTAGTCTGCGTAAGTTGACACCAGCCACCTGGAAACAATGGATAGAAAAATGCATGTTATTTATTATAAAATTATTTTGTTATACGTGGGCTGGTTTAATTTCATCATAATGATGCCGAACATGTTTTCGATTGACTTGTATTGTAACAGTATGATTGCCATTTATTTTTATAATTTTGTAAGGGCCTTTCCACACCGGAGATAGCGCCTAATGTTGTTTACGATGGTAACGAATGAATACCATATCACCGACGTTGTAAGTTGTAGGCCTGGAATGGGAATCATAATATTGGAGTTTGGAGCGTTCTTTGGAATGTTGAATCTTTTGCAACGCCTTTTGTCGCCTGTAATATAATCTATGATTAAGAGCTTGCACATAATGTGTAAAGGTGTTACTCTCGAGGAAATCTATTGATTTTGTAATGTAAGGTTTATGACCAAACAAGAGTTCGAATGGGGTAAAACCCGTAGTTGAATGAACATTGGAATTATAGGCTAGCATCGCGGTATTTAAGTATAGGTCCCATGTGTGGGAGTTTTCCTCTATATAAGATCTTAAGTACTCTTTTAAGGTCGAATTACTTCTTTCTAGAGCTCCGCAAGTCTGAGGGTAGTATGGCGATGCATAAATATGTTTAATGCCAAATAGTTGTTCTAGCTGCTTAAAAACATCTGAGCAAAAGTTAGTGCCCTGATCCGTAACAACGGTGCGAGGAATCCCTAGGTGCGAAATGAAGTGGACCAGGCGTTGCACGGTTTCTTGAGCAGAGCACGTCTGCATGGGATATGCTTGCGAATACTTTGTAAGGTCATCTTGGAGAGTGAGTATAAATTTGTAATGGTCGATCCTGGATTCTGGAAGAGGTCCTACAATATCTAAATATAGTTTTTCATTCGGTTTAGTGGCTGTTGATGTTATTATCATAGGAGCCTTATTAGAACTGCGCAACGGTTTGCAACTTTTGACATAACTTTCTATGTTTTGGCGCATGTTTTTCCACCAGTAAAATTGTTTCAGCCTATCATACACACGTGTGATACCCGGGTGGCCTGCCGAGGGTGTGTCGTGATTTTCTTTTAATATACGAGGCACTTCAACTGGAGTTGGAAATAAGATGTTGTTATGATAAACGTGTATTTTAATACCCATATTGTTCAAGATAAACCCTAGCATATTATATATTTTTGTGAATGACATCTTAGCGAATAGGTCTTGGAAATCGGATATCGCGAATTCTTTTTCTTCCGAGTACCATGTAGTTATCATATCTCGATAGTCTCGCAACATGTTAAAAACATCTTTGTAAGTTATGTCGCCGTAGTGATGTACGCGTAAGAATAAATGTGTGAATGTATGTTTTTCGTTAGACGTACTTTGAAAGGTGAATCACACGAGTTGAGTTCACGTTCTACGGTTCTTATGTCGGGAACGTCTTCATTGAATTTAGACATTTGATTGATTTCAGAATAATATGGGATTGAGTCGTCTAAATCAATTGCGGAAGGATAAGTTATCATTTTACATTTCGTTTTGAGAAGTGACTCGTTATGCTCATCTATAATCGTATCATAAGTTAGGCTTTGTTTCTGACTGATTTCTAGATATTTTTCATACGTTTCGGAAGTAGAAGGAGAATTGGGACCTACAGCGAGGATTGGGTTACGAGATAAGGAATCAGCGTTGCAATTTATCTTTCCCTTTTTGTATACTATCTCGTAGTCGAATTCTTCGAGTTTTAGACGCCAGCGAACTAATTTGGAACTCGGGTCTTTACAGTTAAATAGCCACTGAAGTGGTTTGTGATCGATGACTATTTTAAATTTGCGACCGTACAAATACGGTCGGAAAACTTTTGTGCCGAATATTATAGCTAGGCATTCTTTCTCTGTTGTGGAATAATTACCTTCAGATTTATTAAGAGTGCAAGAAGCATAGGCTATTGGGAGATCTTTGTTTATTTCTCCCTGAGAAAGGATAGCAGAGACAGCGTAGTTCGAAGCATCTATAAGTGGAAAAAAAGGAATTTGCAGAAAAACAAGGCAAAAAAGAATTCTTGCCACGCAAGAAGGGACAGAAGGCAAAAAAAAAAAGCCGCCAACTTAGGTCGAATACTCTGAGCATTCCACTGGATAATATTAAATTGAGAAATTTTACGATTGTGTGCCATTATGAACGAAAGTAATCCCAAAGTAATTTAAGAACCGGCCACTCTGCTATGTTTTCTACCACCATTAATACTAACCGCTCCAGGCAGCATTTAACAACGTTCTGCACTTTCACTTGTAAAGGAGCTTTTTTCATAAATATTATTAACTTTAATCTATTTATCAACTCACTGAACTTTATTTCTCTTTCTTTCTTCTCTTCGGATTCCTCATTTGTATTTTTCTGAGTATATACCTCCGCATTGGTTATGTGACTGACAAATGTAAAGTTGTTTTTGTGACTTGATGTTGTTGTTTTCGTAGTAATATTATTATTTTTTGTTACATCAGCATATGACGAAACTTGGTTAAGTTTTATTGTACTTGCTTCATATTCTTTTGTTGACATTGTGGGAGTAGGTATTATGTAATTATTATCATCTTGTTCTTGGTGATGAACTTCAACGTACATGGATCGAGCGGTCTGATAAGAACAATTGAATTCTGCCATTAAGTCCCTCAATTTCTTCTCTTTTTAATATACTTTGCAGGTTCTTACTTGCGCCATATGCTGCCAGTTGCAATTTACGCATTTAAAAACCGTAGTATCACAATTGTCGTGATTGCCACCACACTTAGGGCACACTATTTTGTCGTACGGACATTTTTTTGCCGTGTGCCCAAACTTCCAGCACCTATAACATTGAGACACCGGAAAAACGTACGGATCAACTCTGATTCTCAATCCATGTACAAATACGTATGGTAGACGATAAGAGCCTTTGAAACAAATGCGTATAGTCTCACTAGGTGTCCACCCCTCCGCTTCAAAACTTCTGCGATTAAGTCTATGGACAGAAACTATTTCTCCCGGTCCTAATGAAGACATATTTTTGAGAATTTCTTCCTCCGTCATATCGATGTCGATATCTTTAACGACGCCTTATGAAAAATTAACCTCCATGGCCCTATGTATTCTCCATCCTCTGCTGCTAATCTCCGTACTATTTTCCAATTTAATTGCGCTATTTTCATTTATTGTATCAACACGTATTTTATATGGATTAATGTATTTTACTCTGTTAATATCAGTGATACCTTCACTTTTAAAAATTCTGGCTAAAGTTAACTGTTTCGGCATTTTATTTTCTGCGAAAAAGTAAATTTCAATTTTTACGCCTGTATCTTCTGATTTACTCTTCTTGTCCTTCTTTTGCTGTAATATCCATCCTCCATCTTCATCATCCACTCTTCCTCTCTTGGTCGGCCTCTGCTCTCCTGCTTCCTCAGTCACTGTCGGTAATATCTTATCTGCTTCGTGTTGATCTCCCTCGGCGATCTCTGCCATCTCCATTTCATTTGTGTCACTCAAGCTACTATTTATCTCATTATTTGTAGGCTCATTCATTGTTTTGCATGGCCGGGCGGCCACTGTGCCCGTCAGATAGGTACCTAACGGACCTCGTAGGCGACCGATAGATTGCACTCAGTAACGTAAACAAGTGAGTCACCAAATTAACTAAACGTTCACTTCGCTCGAACGCCGAGACGAGACTGTTTTATACTACTTGGAATATTTATTAATTTCTGTATTTTTTGAGATAAAAACGATGATTGTGAGCCGCTGTCAAGCAACGCCTTGAAGGGATAAGCTTTATCAGTTGTGACATCAACTAAATATACTTCTGCCGTGCATAAAAGTACTTGAGAGGGTATTACTGCAGAAAGAGAAACTTTAGAGGACGAGGCATGCGGTTGATTTTGCGATTGCGATGGTATAGCTGTCTGTTCAGGTGAAAGCGATCGTGACGATTCAGTGTCAGTTGAGTTTGTAGAATTAGTGTTGCTTAAATCTCTTTGTTTATGCAGTAATGTGTTATGTTTCTTTTTACACATTCTGCAAGGCCCGAAGTGACCGGAAGAAACACGATGTCCTTGACGAAGACAATTTGAACAGTAATGGTTTTTCTTAACAACGTTGTATTTTGAATTAAGTGACATTTGTTTAAATTTATCGCAATCGTATAACATATGACTTTCCTTACATACAACACACTTATTTTCATGTGTATTGTTGTGAGAAGACGCTAAAAAAGACTTTGTGGATTTATGGGTATCTTTATGTTGATGTTTATCAGCATTTACGAAGTCACTTCGACGGTACTGCATGGATTCTAAAACGTCTGCGCGGCTACGTATGAATTCAAAGAAATCTTCACAAGACGGAGAGTTATCAAAAGTATTTCGGTGTTCTTCCCATTTACGACATGTGGCGCCATCAAAAAAATCAAAATCAAAAGTCATTTATTCAAATTAGGCTGAGAATCAGCACTTTTTGAACGTCAATATTACATAAGACAGTCCCCCAAAACGCCCACCCATCGACACTTCCTAGTGCTTTCGCTGGGAAGAAGTGGCGGAAGAAACTCCCCAGCAGCACAACTGTCTGTTCATTTAAAAAACACCTGACTTTATACAATACTATGTATAGTGATGAAAACAAGAAAATATAACAACAATTAAATTATTGAAAATATGCCAGCTACCACGCCAGAATACCAACAAAGCAAAACAATATATATACGAGTATATTTAAATGTAAATGTAAATAACTAAAAACTTATTACTTCAATAAAAGCACCAGGCATAAAGGGCGCGACAGCTTACATATTTATGTATTGAAAAAAAAAAGTGAATTATCTGAACTCATATAACGTGTCAGTAAGCTAATTCCGGAGAAAGAACACAAACATTGTCCTGAGTTAATCAGAGCGACCAGCTATTCTTATCATTTAAATAATCACTTACAGAATAATATGCCTTTGAACAAAGCTTGGATTTGATTTGTGTTTTAAATGCATTGTAAGGCAAGTCTAGCAAAGCAGAGGGTATCTTGTTATAAAAAGTTATACCAAGCCCAACAAAAGAGTTATGAACCTTTTGAAGTAGGTGAAAAGGGGCTCGCAGTTTGTCCTTGTTTCTGGTGTTAATATTATGTAAATCACAGTTTTTGGTGTACACATGAATATTTTGCCTAACATATAAGATATTGGCTAAGATAAATGGTGAAGCAACCGTGAGAATACCAATATCTTTAAAGAACTCTCTCAGAGAAAATCTGACACCGAGCTGGTAAATTGCTCGGACAGCTCGTTTTTGGAGTACAAATATATTTTGTATGTCAGCGGCTTTGCCCCACAGTAGAATACCGTAGGACATAACGCTGTGGAAATAACTAAAATAAACTAAACGAGCTGTATCAACGTCTGTATACTGTCTTACTTTCCTGACGGTTTAGGCGGCCGAACTGAGCCTTCCTGCTAGGGTTGATATGAGTGGTCTCCACTGAAGTTTGGCATCTACTGTTATTCCCAGAAAAACTGCCGAGCCCACAGTTTCAAGCACCTCTTTGTCTAAAACAATGTTGGGTCCTAGATTTCTAACGTTAAGCAAGGCGAACTTTACACATTTCGTTTTCTTGGTATTAAGAACTAGGTTATTTGACGTAAACCGATCCGTAACTGTTGAGAGTGCACTGTTTACTTCGTCAAAATCATGTCTATTCCTGTCTACTTTAAAAATTAGAGAGGTATCATCTGCAAACAGCACAACGTCACAGATGTCCTTTAAATAGAATGGTAAATCATTATAAAATTCTAATAACAAGAATGGACCCAGTATTGACCCTTGCGGTACACCTAATTGAACTGGTAGCCCGGAAGATTTCACACCGTTAATATCTACACACTGTAATCTATTATGTATATAAAAACCTGTCACGTTGAGAGCTTCATTTTCGACACCGTAATGGCGGAGTTTACGCAAAAGTATGTCATGGTGCACGCAATCAAAGGCTTTGTAGAGATCACAAAAAATTCCAATAGCATTTTGCGACTTCTCCCATGCGTTAAATATGTGTGTGCAACACCCGCATCCATAGTCGAACGACCAACCAGATATTTTCGAAGAAATTCCGGAAGCATGCGGTAGGCAAGCGAAACCTGGAAAATGCGATTAACTAAGGTAAGCAAAGCGTAAGAAAGAAATCATACTAGCGCACGAATAAAATAATTTAACGTGCGTGAAGCGTAATTGTAAAAGACGGCTGTACCGGATTGATGCGCCGGTACTTGATTAGGATGCGAATTGTGTGGCCTGGATGTTAGATGCGATTGTGATGAAGTCAGTTCGGCGTGTGTATTCGAAGTAAATTACATTAGTCGAGGAAAGTGGGGTTGGGGAACAATATTATGACCAATAGCGGCGTTGCAGAGTAATGTGTCACTGCTATGTGGAGTGCGCTGATTGGAGCATCCAAAAGGTGATGGCTGCCAAAGCACTGTTAGTTTTAACCGCGATTCCCAACATGCCCGCGGCCTTGGAAGCAGTCGCTTTCAAAATATATGTAGCATCTTCACTGGTCCTCGTCATCCTGAAGGAGAGGCCAGATCTTTGCGTAAGCCCGTCGCACCACGCCCGAAGCCGTTTGTAGATCAGCAACTCTCGCAATCCCATCCTTGCCTGGGATAGTACGGAGAACTCGACCCATGTTCCACTTCAAAGGTGGCAGGTTGGAATCCTTGATCAGGACAAGCGCACCCTCCTTCAACTCTGCCTTGTTATCTGTCCATTTTGTCCGCACCTGCAACTCGCTCACATATCCTTTGGACCATCGAGTCCAGAAATGCTGTCGCATTTGTTCCACTCTCTGAAATAGCTTTAGTCTTTGCGCAGGAATATCCTTGAGGTCGTCACAAACAGGAGTAGTTAGCGGGCGACCAATCAGAAAGTGGGCAGGAGTAAGAGGACAAAGGTCTTTAGGATCTGGAGAAAGTGGAGATAGTGGTCGGGAATTAAGGACTGCTTCTATTTGTGATAGAACAGTGCAAAACTCTTCAAAGGTGAGGTGCGCGTTCCCTACCACACGGCGTAAATGGTATTTGCAAGATTTTACTCCTGCTTCCCACAGACCACCAAAGTGAGGCGAATATGGAGGGATAAATTTAAATTAAATTTGCTGGCTAGCTGCATATTCTATTAAACCAGAACTACATTTAGTAAGAAACTCTTTGAAATCGTTCATTAAGCCGACGAAGTTGCGACCGTTATCTGAAAATATAACTGTCGGCTTGCCACGCCGAGAAATAAACCTATTGAGTGATAGTAAATAAGCTTCTGAAGTGAGATCGCTGACCAGCTCCAAGTGTATTGCCCGCGTCGCTAAGCATACGAACAAACAAATATACGCATTAGTAGTTCTAGCTCCACGTCCTTTACGATTGAGTATGAGAACTGGCCCGCAGTAGTCCACACCACATCTATAAAACGGAAAACAAGCATCTATCCTCTCTACAGGTAGATTGTCCATTTGAGGCGTGAGAATTCTACCTCGAATACGGTTACACGTCACGTAAGCATTAACTACGCGCCTAGCTAAGCTTCTGCCACCCAAAGGCCACCATGTTTCGCGTAAATTACAAAGTAATGCCTGAGGTCCAGCATGGAGTAGCTGTAAATGCTCATGACGGAACAGTAACAATGAAAAATAATGCTTACTCGATAATAGTATAGGATGCATTTTGATGTAACTAAATTCTTGCGAGTTACCTAAGCGCCCACCTACACGAATAATTTTATTATCGTCTAAGAATAAATTTAATTTACCTAAATTACCTTTAATTTTACTATGCGAACTATTAGATAATAATTTATATTCATTCGGATAACTTTCCATTTGAGACCACCGTGTTAAAATTATTTGAGATTCATTCAATTCGTCTACACTAATCATACCCGTACGTTTATTATTTTTGTTGGGAATATTGTTGTGAATGAAACGTAACGCATATGCCATCGCACGTTTCATTCACTTAAACTGTGAAAATCTATTAAACGAGAAATATGTTACAATCGAATCATGGACATCATGAGTTACGAAGGAAGAGATAGCTTTTTTTTTTTTTGACGCTGTGGGAATGCATTTAAGCACCATACCCCGAAGGGCGTGTGTGGGACTCGCCCAGCCGAAGCCAGGAATACCCACTAAACCCAACAGCGGCACACCGACATCGCCTTAGTGGCGGGGTCATGGGAAATAGCATGCCTGCCGACCAATCCCCCGCCGGCGATTCCCGCCCGAAGGCAGGCCCACAGTGGGCCCTCCATAGGGAGGGGGCCGGCTGGGTACGTCTTCGTGTGCGAGAAGACGCAGCAGCCAAGGGTTTTTTAGCGAGGTGTCCTTCCTCTTAGCCCCACTCGTTTGCCCGAAGGCAAACGGGGCCCCCAGCTCCTCTCAATGAGGAGACCGGGTTGCCCGACGGTGACCCGGAGTTCAGGTCACGTCAGCCACCTGGAGTGGTGGCCGACCCCGCACGTGACCGCCGAAGCGGTCCCCACTTCTGGTTTTGGTCCGCGCCGGGAAACCGGTAACCCCCATATCTGAGGGCCGTTCCCCTATCCGCCACCTGGGGACGCGTCCGATGGCAGGCCAGAAACTGCACACGGAAGGAAGAGATAGCTGGCCTAACTTCAGGAAGTTCTTCATCCGCGTCTATGACCTTGTGATCATCCAATGAGAAACTAGCACTTCTCAAAAAGTCTGGACCTTCCCACCACAATATGGAAGAAGCAAGTTCGTTTAAATTCGAACCTCGTGAAGCCAGATCAGCCGGGTTTTCCTTACTCCTCACGTGGCGCCACTGAACATCTTGTGTGAGTTCAAGAATCTCCGCCGTCCTGTTCTGAACGAAGGTTTTTAATTTGTTTGGTGACATGCGTAACCATCCTAGCACTATGGTTGAGTCAGTCCAAAACACTACGTTTCTGAACTCACAACGCAACGAACCACGAACCTTATCGAGTATTTTAGAACCTAGTAAAGCACCGCAAAGTTCGAGACGCGGTATACTTATAGGGTTCAGTGGCGCAACCTTAGGTTTTGCGAAAAGAAGTCTAACTAAAACTGCATTATCCTTATTTACCGTACGAATATAAACGCACGTGCCATACGCTGTTTGCGAGGCATCGCTAAAAACATGCAATTCCATATACATAGGTTGGCTACCTATAGCGTGACGAGGAACACGAATTGTTTCTAGCGCTTGTAAACAGATAACAAACCGGTTCCACGTTCGGGCGACACTAGATGGAACTATGTCATCCCAACCGATTTTAAGAAGCCATAATTGCTGCAATAATATCTTAGCGATAATTACCGTGGGGCTTAACAAACCAAGTGGGTCGAAAATCTGGGAAATGTTTGATAATATAGATCTTTTAGTGACAGGATTATCGTTGGCATGAAACTGAGTAGTAAAATAAAACGTATCGCTTACATTATTCCAGCCTAAGCCTAATGTTTTACTACTAGTATTTTCGTTAGGCTTTATTTCAACTGAACGATCTAATAAGTCAGTATTGGGACACGGAAAGTTGTAAACCCATTTTCGAAGTGGGAAACAACCCGCTTGTAAGGCGTTTTGTATATCTTTACATAACTGTAATAAAACGAACCTGTTAATATGTCCTGTCAACAAGTCGTCTACGTAAAAATCCTCCATAATTGCCCTTCGAGTTTCAGAGTCGGAAGCTTCGACACCTAGCTGTTTCAAACACCTAACACTCAGAAACGGCGCGGATGCGGTTCCGTACGTAACAGTGTTCAGTTGATATATACCCAACGGTAACGATGGATCATTGCGCCATAAAATCAATTGGAACTTGCGTTGGTCTTGGGCTACCATGCAATTCCTGAACATTTTTTGAACATCAGCGCACACGACAAACTTGTGATGCCGGAAACGTAAAAGAATAGATATCAGATCACCTTGTATTGCTGGTCCAACTAATTGCAAGTCGTTGAGTGACTTGCCAGACGTGGAGGCAGCACTAGCATCGAAGACGACACGTAACCTCGTTGTAGTGCTATGCTCCCTGAATACGCCGTGATGCGGCATGAAATAACACTGATGTTCATAGCTGCTTACCGGACTCATATGGCCTAAGTCCAGGTATTCCTGCATAAAGTTAGTATATAATGATTTATAATCAGACGACCGCTGTAAACGTTTTTCTAACGCGTAAAATCTACGTTCAGCTTGGGCGTACGATTGGCCCAACACATCAGGTGACTCTTTAAATGGAATGCGTACATTAAACCTTCCCTCACTATCGCGCGTAGTAGTGTGAACGAAATGGTCCTCACACATACGCTCTTCCTGAGTCCGCGTATCCCTGAGTTTAGGCAGCTCCTCGAGCTCCCAAAATAAGCGTAGTTGTGAATTTAACGAGTTACTTAAGTTACAGTGAATACGACCTACGTTGCGCGTATGATATACAGAGCCAGAAGCAATCCACCCTAACTTGGTATTTTGCAGATAGGGACCGCTGGGAAGTCTCATCTTGCCTTCCGCTAGCAAATCCCAGAACCTATCTGCTCCTATAAGTATATCTATACTTTTAGATTCGAAAAATAACGGATCTGGCCGATCCGTTATTTTTCGAATCTAAAAGTATGTTGTCTGTCAGTCTTATGTTGTCTGGTATACAGAGCTGCGCGTTTATTTGACATAAGGCCGGCATCGTAGAAGTTATTTGCGACAATACAAAACAAGTGATGCGTGTTTTGAAAGTATTATCGACTCGCGATTTTATTTCAATATTACAAGTTTCGGAACATTGTAACAATGAATCACCCACACCCCTGACTTCGTAATTAGATAGTGACGTAGTAACGTTAAGCAAGTTACAAAACGATTTGGTTACGAAACATCGCTGACTTCCGCTGTCAAGAAGCGCGCATGCTTGATGATAAACACCGTGGATGTCGGCTACCTGGATTACTGCGGTTGACAATAGCACGGAGTGTATATCTATAGATTTATTATGTAGATGTGCCTTGTTTACGCGAATAGGAACCGGTTCGGCAACGGTCGAGGAAGCGGGGCCGGGGATGGCCGGCCCTGCGCTTGCGCCACTAACGTTGGAACGATCAGTCACTAAACGTGAATGGAATGAGACTAGACCATCGCTGTTATCGTTGTGAATTAATGAGTTATGTTTACGGTTGCACTTCCTACATGGCCCAAACATACACTTCTCAAGCGCATGTCCTGAACGTAAACAATTCTCGCATAGTTTGTGATCGCGAATTAACTTTAATTTAGTGTCTAAGTCACTATCGATAAATTGTTGACAAGAATAAAGTGGATGAGCACCGTTGCATTTCAAGCAGGACTTTTTGAAACGAGGCGCGCGGCTGTCGTTAGACTTAACGTGTGTGGAAACATTGCAATGTGACGTGTTATATGAATGTGATTTATGTTTTTTGTTTTCTATTAGTGTACTTGTATTTTGTTCTTTACTGTGCGAAAGCTGCAATGTTTCCAACATATCTGCCCTGTCTTTTAGGAAACCTATCAATTCATCCACCTTAATTATGCATTTAGAATTGTTATCGCTCCCACTCACGCTCAGTGGTCTTATCTAGTTTAGACACTATTATATAATTAATAAGCGTATCCCAGTGGTCAGTGGGTTCACCCAAGATTTTTAGTGCACGCAAATTCTTAAGAATCGTGTCAATTAGCTTGCGAATGGAAACAGGCGACTCTTTAGTTAACGAATTAATACTAAACAAGGCCTTCACATGGTTGTGCACTAGAAGTCTGTTGTTATTGAACCTACACACATCAAAAGTGTCTAGGGTCAAAAGTGTCTGTCAACATATATTTGTGCAATAACTTTTCTTCTGATTGATATTAATTAAAATTTTCTTTAAGGATTCATCAAATGAAGTGTTTTCGTTTGTCACAATAACGATAAACCAAGTCACCTTTGCATTAATAAAGAAATTTGCCATTTTCCTAATAAAGGGATATTTGACATTTGAACCACTAACACAAAAGTTCGAAAAAAAGACTGAAATAACAGTTTTCTCTAAAATTTTATTGGGTAACTTAAACAATTAATAATCCGTGTTTCTACCGCGAACACTAACAACACAAGAACATCGGTTTGGCATACTCAAAATGAGTTCATCCAAATCACGCTGTGCAATGGCCGCCCATGTTCGTTGCAACAACAAAAAAAGGTCTTCTTGCGACTGCATACCCTCCATATTCGGCAGAGCTCTTCTCTGTAGCATATCCCATGCATGCTCAATCGGGTTCAAGTCTGGCGACTGAGCATGCCAGGGCAGGACATTGATGTTAGCTGCGGCGAGAGTCTGTCTTACAACTCTTGCGGTGTGCGGTCGTGCATTATCATGCATTAACTGAAATAAGGGACCGATTTGCATTTGTAGAGGAACGATGACGTCTGATACAATCGTCTCAGCATAAATTTGAGCGTTGAGGTTGCCTCTGATCCAAATCAACTCAGTTCTTCCGCCGATCCAAATACCCGCCCATACCATGATGGTTCCACCACTATAAGGATTGACTTCCTGGCAGGATTTTAATCGCTGTTGGCGTCCAGGGGTTCTCCAGTGTCGTATACGTCTTGTATCCGGTCTCATACCAAAACGAGACTCATCAGAAAAGCACACGAAACGCCATTGTTCTTCTGCCCAATTTCTGTGTTCAAGAGCCCATTGATATCGAATCCTACGATTGTGCATTGCTATAGGTGGTACCCGTAGCGGTCTTCGGGAATGAAGGTTCACTTCATGCAAGCAGTTTCTGACTGTTTGGTCGCTAATTAAGTTCCCTGAAGAGTGATGAAGCCTCACGGCTAACATCATGGCGGTTATTGTTGGAGCTCTTCGAGTTAAGATTTGAATGTATCGGTCTTGTCTCCGTGTGGTGCAGCGATACCGTCCTCCATGGCGCTCACCCACGGTACCAGTGCTTCGGTAACGTGTCCAAAGTCGACTGATAATACTCTGACTTGTATTCAGAGCTAAAGCCACAGTACGTTGCCGGGAACCAGCTTCTATCATTCCCACGGCTCTGAGCATTTCTTCCCTGCTTAAATGACGTCGCCGCTCCATAATAACGTTGGTTTTAATCAGTAGTAGGGAAACAGTAGCACTAATAATGTCTTCAATGCGTTGTATGTTTTTATAGGGAAAATATTGACAGCTGATTTTCATCTTTTACTCGAATTTGATTCACAGTTCCTGATTCAAATTATGAAATGCACCAAAAAGGATCCATATAAATTTATAAAATCATAAATTTATTACAAAGCCACATCTCAATCTCTAGAAATCCGCATAAAAATGCTTGATCCCTAGACACTTTTGATGTGTGTATTTAGTAGTTCCCACGCCACAATATAATTGTCCGAGGAAAATTCCACCGAGTTAACGATAAATTCGGCATTGCCCTTTAGAGAAGACTTTAAATAATGGAATTTTTGGATATTGCTTATTCGTTTCGAATTGTGAACTAGAGATATAAATGTGTCGCGGAACTCGAGCCACTGCTCATACGAACCATCAAAGTTAGGCAGCGTAATTGTAGGTAGTTTAACGTACTGCGGTTGTTTACTACAACAATGTTTAGCGTCGTTAATCTCGCCTTCATCGATCAAAAGGGATTCTGCGTGTGCTAATATGCTATAGTACGAATTTTCGAATGATTCTCTATTATCTAGCTGGTCAGCCATATCACTATCAGAAACATATTCCTCAATCTTGGCCTGAATCTGATTGAATTCGGTATATAAACTAGCAGCTGCATTTATGCGCAATTTTAAATCAATTTTAGCCCGAGAGGACGAATCAGGGTCATCGTTATTTTCTAACAAAATCAAATAGTTTGAAA
Source organism: Sesamia inferens (assembly GCA_037179545.1). Lineage (NCBI taxonomy): Eukaryota > Metazoa > Arthropoda > Insecta > Lepidoptera > Noctuidae > Sesamia > Sesamia inferens. The sequence continues at coordinate 2,773,093 of CM073935.1, read as the reverse complement.
ATTTGGTAAGTCTGCCTTTTATAATGCCACGTTTCCGTACTAATTCTCGGAGCAAATTGTTATCTTCACCTAGATTAGGAGACCTATCGCGAGATTTAGAATTAGTACCTTCGACATCTAACTTGAGGGGAGATTTGTCGCGGGATTTTGCAGTTTCTGTAGGCATTTTGGTGGTCGGTGAAAATAGGAGTACTCACGGTTGGAATGCCTGATGAATACGTCAGCACTGCTATCTACGTCCACCAGTCTCACGAAATGAACTTATTCAACCCACCGTAACAATCACAGCTTGCGTATAATGTCTCGTACTAACAAAGGCGGCCACACCCGTAGGATGTATTCCGTAGACTCGTATTCCGTAGGAGCTGATTCTTGTATTTGGTTTCGAAGGACCACATGTACCGGATTGATGCGCCGGTACTTGATTAGGATGCGAATTGTGTGGCCTGGATGTTAGTTTTTGAAGAATTTACTGGGGTAAGTGGTGAAAATAAAAAATGATGCGATTGTGATGAAGTCAGTTCGGCGTGTGTATTCGAAGTAAATTACATTAGTCGAGGAAAGTGGGGTTGGGGAACAATATTATGACCAATAGCGGCGTTGCAGAGTAATGTGTCACTGCTATGTGGAGTGCGCTGATTGGAGCATCCAAAAGGTGATGGCTGCCAAAGCACTGTTAGTTTTAACCGCGATTCCCAACAACGGCGGATATTGTAGCAATATAGCGGATATTTATAAATTGCGAAAGTTGCGTGCTGTAGCGGATATTTGTAAATTGTTTGCTCGTAGCAGCGAGTAGGCAATCTACGGCTGATTTGCGCCTAGATAGATTGCTCGCCTAAATTTAGCGATAGACAATTTATTTTATATTGTATGAGTATAGCAGATTTTTGTAAATTGTTCGCTCGTAGCAGCGATTAGACAATCTACGGCTTATTCGCCTAGATAGATTCCTCGCTTAAATTGAGCAGATAGACAATTTACTTATATTGGCTATTGTTTTATACTTGTAGGATATTGGCCAAAAGTGTACATATATTCTTACTAAATCAGCTCTAAAAGGGAGTACATATAAATAAAATGACGAGCACTTACTTTTACCAGTTGTTTATTACTAGCACTTTTACAGAACACAATGCTTTAATTTACACTGTACAGTGCACACAGTAATAAATCGTAACACCTGTTGACGAGTCGACGTCTGCAAAACAACTGACTATCCCCGCGTCGAGCGGCGCCATTTTTTTTTGAAAGAATGAAAATACATTTATTCAGCACAGACTCGACACACAACACAATACATTTATTATAGCACAAACACACATCGGGTAGCAACAAAAAAAAAATTAAAAAACCAAATAATAAAATAAAATAAAAAAAGCCAAATAAAAAGTAAAAAAACCTTAAACCCTTGTGTAAAAAATAGCAGCAAAGTGTGCCTCGTGACTGCACCAAAAAGGTCCAGTTCAGCAAAAATGCCAGACAAGTAATGTCTGACGCTGGTTTTCAACTGAACCTGATGTGTGGTGACAGATGTAAAACAGTTTTAGACAACAGCATAACGTGTGTACTCATGCTTAAATAAAAATAAATACGTGTTACATAAATATAAATGATTACGTGTATGTACAAAAATAATGTGAGATTGATTAATATTGTTAAAAACTAATAATAAATAAACTAAGAAAAGAAATACTGACAAACATAGGTAATGATAGACCTTCTATTTCACATTTTCATTGAACAACTTAGACATGTATATATATAATTACGAACACAAATTAAAAAATTCATTAAATCCAATGATATAACATCAACGCAAATAAATGACGTAGAAAACGAAAAAAAAATGGAATTAAATGAAAAAAAAATTAAAATAATAATAACAAATTGAATGGGAAAAATCAAATAAACAAAAAAATAAAATCTAATGCAACAATTACCAATAGAAATACTGACAGATACTGATAAGGTACCTAAACTATATGATTGAGACATTCAGTGCGACCATGTCTAACGTCCTTTGAGCTTCTGTGATGTACTGCCGTAAGCGTTGTCTAAAGGCGACTTTGGTGTTAATTGCTCTTATTGGTGGCTGGTGGTAGGTTATTCCAAATTTTAGAAGCTGCGTAACGGAAGCTACCACTAAAAGCGGCTGAACCATGCGACTGGGTCGAGAGTTGTTGCGAACATTGCCTTCTTTCACATTCTCGTCTACTGGCAATCCAACTCAACTTATCGTACAGGTAATGCGGTTTCTGGTGTTAAACTACACCAAACAAAAGGCATGCCAGATGTAGCTTGCGTCTCGATTTCATTTTCAATATGAAATGTTTGTTTAGAAATGGAGTCACGTGACTTTTGGGGGGTATTGTGTAACATAACCGAGCGCATGCGTTCTGGACCCTCTGAATGAGCCGATCTGTGCGAGCCAACAGACGCGGGCCGTAGACTGTATCCACATAGTTCAACCTAGACAAAACCAAGGTTTCAACCAACCGCTCCCGTAGCGCCTCGGACAAGTAAGGCCTAATCTTGTACAGAACTTTCAGGCGGTAAAAACAGTTTCTGACCGAGTCGGCTACATGTTTTTTCGAAACGGATGTCTTTGTCCATGATAAGACCGAGATTCCGAACCTCATAAACTCTCTCAATTGGTTCGCCCATTAGCTGCAAGTGAAACTGTTTTTAGTGAGTAAGGCAAAGTCATGTTCAGCATGTCGAGGGTAATGTGGTCATAACCTTCGGCGTTACTTTTAAGGTTGGATATTATCCGAGAGATCTCGTTCTGTTCTACTGGATTGATTGTAAAAATTGCTTCACCATGTCTATGATTCTCGAAATAAGTCATAAGTGTACTACTTGCAACCGGGTTGCCGGGAACTATCAAAAAAGTATTATTAATTAAATTTGGTTCTGTAAGATGCGCCGGAAGATCTTGTCTCGGTTTATAGGGTACTAAAGTGGATTTCAGACTCTTCCACAGCAATTTAGGCATATTTATTTTATTATTTATATTATGCTTGAAAAAGGCAACTTTTTCATTGTACAGAGAACTTAAGACAAGGGATTTTAAGTTTTTATAATATTCTTTCTTAGAATTCGATTTCGATTTTCTGAAACAACTTAACGCATCGTCCCGTAAAAGCATCATGAGTTTAATTGTATCAGTAATCCGCGGATGAGACCTTTCCTTGACAATACAAGTCTTGATTGGCGCGTGAACATCGAACAGGGAAATTATGTGGGAGTTAAATACATGCACCATGTCATTAACGTTGTCAAACGAGGATATGCTTTCAAGACATAAAAGCAACAAGTCCATTTTAAAATTATCCATGCAAACATTTTTAAGCGGCCTAAATTTAATTAAATATGGTTTAAACTTGTCACGCTTTATGTGAAATTCCCCAACTATAATATAATAGAATGACCGTTAAGTGAACCGGAAGATTCCACTGACACGTATCTTGCTCTTAGATCGGTACACAGCAGATCGATGAGAGTTTCACTAGAGGCCGTGAAATGAGTAGGAGAGGTCACCAATTGCGTAAGACTTAGGCAGTTCAGAAATTCAAAAGTTTTTTAAGCTATTGCATAGCTTCTATTGCGGGCCTTGAGCGCGAGCGCTGATCACGAAAATTATTTCATTTTTGAAATCCAAGATGGCCGACATCATATTTCATGACATTCTGACATGGGTGTGATAACGAACATGACGTCATTTTTAAGCTATTGCATAACTTCTTTCTATCTCTTTATCAAAGTCGAACAGAAAACATTGAATATAGTTTAGTCGCTTAATCGTCACCATTTTTCGCACTCTTTTGATGACGTTGCTGGTAAAAAATAAATAAATTACAAAACAGAAAGAAAACTTGAATTGATATCAAAGAAAAAAAAAAGAAAGGAAAAATTACTGTATAAATAAAATAAATAAATAATTATAATTGCAAGTTATAGTTGATAAAAAAGGCTATGCAATAGCTTTACCGCGGCAGTCTCCGAGTGCCACACGCCTTTTTTTTGTTTTTACACAATTTGTGTCTAACAAGTTAACATTAAAATCGCCTAGTAAAATAAAATGATCACAATTTCCCAATGAACTAAGTGAATCCGTTAGAGCATCCAGGAAAAGAACAAGGTCAAGCCAAGGCGGCCGGTACGCTGTACCTATAGCTATTCTTTTATCGTTTACTGATAGGGTTAGCCACATTTGTTCGACCGATTCAAACCTGGGATCGACAGCGCCAGTCCATGTTCGCGCGTTTAGTCCCCGCCGCAGATAAAAGCCAACTCCCCCACCACAACCCGACCTCACATTCGCTGGCCGCGGCGCGTGACGCAGACGATACCCCGGCACCACCGGAGCGCGCCCCGCCTCGCCTGGACGCAGCCAAGTTTCGTTAATGGCCATAATGTCAAAACAATACCTGTCGATTGCATCAATAAGATTATCATGACCTGTTCCCAATGATCCAGCATTTAGGAAACCAACTTTCAGAAACTTTTCCCCCTTAGTCATCATTTCAACAATATGAAATAATTAAGTCATCTACCAATATCAATGTCACAACAGCACATTAGACCTTTTTTAATACGAATCCGTATAAGATTATTTGCCTTAGTTCAATTGTGAATAAATAAATATTGTATAATATAATGTATGTATTAAAATAAAAATGTAACATTGTGATTGTGTTTATAAATAATTAGTTTGCTAAGTGAAGTATTTTTGCATAGAATGTATATAGATAAGCATTACGTGTTGAGTTATAAAACTGGTTTACGTACAGTTCACTGAGGTACACCGGGAGCCACATAACTACCGATATAAAAAAGATAAAACAAAAAAAATAACCAGGTAGTAAAAACATAAACCTAATATTACATTTGAAAGACAAAGACTATAAATAATTACACTTACTTTAAAAATAAACACCATTGCAGGAAAGAGATTACAAGAAAGTATGATAAAACATAACAACATAACATACAAAAAGTTAATTCTATGGTACTCGGGCTGGACCAAAGATGCGCTGTATGTCAGCCTCGCAGCGGATTTGGCAAATGACGTCTCCGGTTTTGTACCGGGCGAGAATACGGCCTCGTTTCGACCACACAAACTGCCATCCCAGGCGACTGCCGGCTTCACGAGCGCTCCGAAACAACTCACGATTTACCTTCGTGAGGCGCTCATTCACATAAAAGCGCGTCGCAGAGCCCGGCAAGTCGAGGTCAGCAGTAGACGTCCCCCGACGCACTCGTGCACCCTCCAGCAGCTCATCACGCAGATCACGGCGTGCGAGGCGCACGACAAGAAAGCGGGGGTGGGTCTCCACTGGCCCCGTTGCCTACGTCGCGTTTATGCGCCTACCTCCAACACGCTCGGCGCTCACTACATCGCGCGCTTTGATTTTAACGCCAATCTTTGATGCAACCAACATCACCGTATGGATTGGGTTTTCACCACTGGCCTCGGGTAAGTTAGAGATCTGGATATCGTTAGCAAGCAGTTCCTGATCCCGGCCATTGATATCGCTTCGCAGCTGTGATATCAATTTGTCCACGTCGGTCGACACTTGGGGTTGATTATTTTGTTGTTCTAATGAAGCCACTCTTTCCTCTAAATTACTTATCCTATCATTAGTGGCATTTAAAGAGGATCTTAGCTCCGAGAGATCGTCACGGAGCAGCTGGAATTCATTTCGTACAGTACTAAGGAATTCTTCTCTAAAAACGCGTAGCTCCGCTTTGAGGATGCTGTTTAGCTCCTGCGTGGTGTCTAGAGCTGTGCTATTGACGGGGCTGGTATCCGTATCCATTAGGTTTACAAGGCTTTCCTCGTGAGGCGCTGGTGGACGTGCTCTTACCGGCGTTTCAGCCTGGTTGTCCCTTACCAGGTTTTTATTGCACTCAGGACAGTGCCAAGGGGTTGTCAAATGGCCGGTACCCTGCAGACCCACACACGCTCGGTGGTACCAAGCCCTACATTTTGAGCAGCTTGCAGCCTCTGTCGATGACAGAAGTTTGCCACAGGCACCGCACTTAGCCATAGTAAACTTGCTTCTAAGGTGTTGATAATCTGATACAGGGATAGGGCAACAGATGGCGCTGTTTTTAAAAATAACGCTTATGGCGCTTTCTTCGCGATATGAATGGTGCGTATGGACACCATAGACTGCCCACAGTAACGGTGTAAAGGTGCACGCACACTGTAGTTAGGTCACATCAGCAATCCCTTCACCAACAAAACACTGTTTATTTTCTTTCGAGTGTCAGGTACTTAAAAGAATTTTTTGGGAACGAGACAATGATTTTTAAGTTTGTCCCATTTATCACTGCACATACACACTGGCGAATATTGTCATCTGTTAAATGCACTCAGGCAAAGATTTTTACACTAAACTTTGATAAACAAACTGGTGTATTTTATTTATTTTGCGAGATGTATACAGAGAGCTTGTAACTGATTGACATCTGTCAAACAACCCAATTTCCTTTCCCTCGCTACCCCACCATAATTGTAATAAACCAGTTGTTTCCAGAACTCGACTCGTCAACTGAGGTACCATTGTGCTGATTTTGGGGAACAGGAAACCTAGCTACTGCCTCTATTTTTTTAGATCCTGGCTGAATACCTTCTTTGGATACTTCGAAACCGAGGTAGTCAACATTGTTACCGAAAAATAGACACTTCGAAAGTTTAAGTGTCAACCCAGCGTTCGAAAATAGATTCAAAATGCTGCCTAACCTACTCACACCTTCAGAAAATTCCTTAGCAGGAAGCCCTGGCGTATTTAGATGACGTCACTACGTCATCTAAATACGCCAGGGCTTCCTTATGACGAGCAGAACCTAACACCTGATACGTTGGAATGTTGCGGGCGCATTTGCTAGACCGAACGGCATCCGAGCAAACTCGAAATGGCCTTCCGGTGTTACAAATGCAGTCTTATACTGATCATCCTCGCGAATTGGTGTCTGGTAGTACCCAGATGCCAAATCGAGCGTGGTATAAAATTGGTGACCAGCTAGAACGTCCAACTGGTCGTCGATAAGCGGCATGGGATAATACTCTCTAACCGTTTTTTATTCAATGCTCGGTAGTCAATGCACATTCTAGTCACCAGTCTTTTTACGTACTAGGACTATTGGACTGGGGTACGGAGAAGTCGAGGGGCGAATTATACCATTGTCTAATAACTCGGCAACCATGTCTCGAACTATCTCCTTCTCGCGAATAGATAAACTATACGGTCTGTGTACGACTGGCTGGTCATCATATAGGGTTATCGACATTTCACCAACACTAGTGGTTCCCAGCTCTGATAACTTGGACGCGAAACATTTCCGGTATTTATTTAAAAGCGATAATAATTCGACCTTTTGTGCTGGTGTAATGGCGGCTCCCACCTTCACATCTTCCGCTATAGGTTGCAAAGATTTTCTACTACGTTCAGAGACGTTCAAAACCTTAGTGATGGTATGGTTGTCTTCTTTAGCCACAAGTCCGCGAGCAATCGGGTAACCTTTGTTAACGGTAATTATCGTATTGCGAGAGACACTAACTGCTAATTTACCTAATCCCTTATCATCGAAATTGTAAAGACCCGTTAGAGCGGTGAAACTCATATTAGATAGCAACCTAGGCCCTCCGGCAACATATACATCACCAGACTGGACTGGATCAAACTTTACTTTAATGAGCGACATACCAGCTGATAAAGTAATTTCCTCGGCACAAACCAGTTTGACCTTATAGCTACGTGAATAGTCATTATTCACTCCTAGAAGGTAGAGTTGGTCACTAATCTTATATACAAGCACATGTGGCTGCTCTGTGAACGTTTGACCTATCATGATCGGAACATGCATGACTTCATCAGGGACAACATATAAGTCAACATCAGCCCTAACCTCATCAATCGTTACGCGAACACTTTTTCTTCCTAACACTTCTACTTGAGAGTTACCGAACCCCTTTAAAGTTGGTAGCTCATTAGTATCAACAGTGCACGAAAGATTACGGAAATCGGATACTCTGATCATAGAACGTTCGGTCCCAAAGTCAATAAAAGCTTCAAAAGACTTATTATTAACTTCAATAGTCTTAAAGTGTTTGTCACCCAACTTATTTCCCGATACGACGAGAACCGTCTTTTCCTTAGAGATAGGAAGCCTGGTATAGCATTGTTCAGTTTTGTGACCCATTTTCTTACACTTGTCACACTGTTTGACAGGGAAAGGGCAAGCAGAGACGAAGTGACCATCTTGTTTACAATTAAAACAGAGAGCTTCTTTAGCTACAGGCTCCTTATTTACAGTTTTAATTAAATCTTTAGCCTTGCTGCCAAATTCACCCTTCCCTGTCCTACGATCTATCAGGGGTCGGCTATTCCTAGCATTACGTAAATAAGCTAACAATCGGTCTGGGTCTTCGCACTGAACTGCTTCAGCGCCTAATCTAACAGAACGGTCATCTATGTCGTGCAAAACACACTCAACCACCCTTTTGCCAGTTAAGCCGCATCTATTAATTAAAGCGATTTTATCATAATAATAAGTCTCCAGTGATTCCCCAAATCGAGCACGTTTTGCCAGCATATCGCTGAACATTTGCCCGAAATTTTCCTATTATATCATAAGATGATAAAAATGTTATAACTTTACCCACTTTTACCAAAATCCAAAAAAAAAAAAACAACTGAAAAAAAAAGTAATAGGAAATTACAGTACAGTACGCCTGTGTAAATTATGGTTATGCCTTTTTTTGCTACAATTTTTAACATCTATTCAACATTGACAAGAAAGTTTTGGGTCATCCCACTTCTGAATTGTAGGATATTGGCCAAAAGTGTACATATATTCTTACTAAATCAGCTCTAAACGGGAGTACATATAATAAAATGACGAGCACTTACTTTTACAAGTTGTTTATTACTAGCACTTTTACAGAACACAACGCTTTAATTTACACTGTACAGTGCACACAGTAATAAATCGTAACACCTGTGACGAGTCGACGCGACGTCTGCAAAATAACTGACTATCCCCGCGTCGAGCGGCGCCATTTCTTTTATCCTTTCCCTCGCTACCCCACCATAATTGTAATAAACCAGTCGTTTCCAGAATTCGACTCGTCAACTGAGGTAAACTAGAGGGCTAGTTTAGACAATAATTTTATATAAAAAAAATCAATAATAATTGATGATTAAAACAATTAAATAATGACATACTTTACCAATATGAAATAGTACAGCAATATAAACAAAATGATTCTAACATTGGCCTGACTACTACTTTATTTTATTAATTGATTTATAGTAGGTAGTTGAATAATTATTAACTTCAAAAAGCAATTGCAATAATTATTTGATATTTACCTATGCACGGTACGTAACGTAGTTACAAGCGAAAGGAAACACAATTTACACAAATCGAAGCAACGACAACTTGAAAAACTTTATTTTTACGTAATAATATACTAAAATCGGTCGTACTTCCCTGTTTTGGTTAACCAAATCACCATAATTATGATCCACGCTCGTAGTGTTTTCGTACTCGTAGATAGGTTGTTGAATAATTTCCTCAAGTAATTTTACAGATGTCAGGTAGCCGGTAGCCACACTCGTCGCATCAAAGGTTCTTCAAAAATGGCTGTCGTCGTTAACTTGTACTTCTTTGTTGAACGCGTTGATTCGATTCAACCGACACAATCACGTCGGTATCACCAAAATGTTTGCGATATTGTTCTGACTCCAAAATAATAAAATGCGTGTTCCTTTGAGTTTTGCAATTTAATACTTTATGAATAAAGGTAAAACAATATAGTTTTATGAATACAACAACTGTGTGACGCTAATGTTCGTTAGAGGTCGAATCTAGCAACAATCTTGGTGGACGAACGCGCGCTCCGCGCGCTCCTCACCCTGCCCCGCTGCGGTACTACTGGTTTTCACTGGCGGCGGTGGTATGATTGTTAACACTATGATATTGAGAAGTGCGCGCGAGCGTCGACGACCAAGTCATTAGCAGAGTGAAGAGCCTGCCGCCAGCCTCCGCTTGCCGCTGTCGTCCCGCGCCGCACCGCCCTCTCCGCGCGTCCCCTGGCGCGGACTCTGTTCACGCCTTGGTAGTCGTGACTCGTGAACACTGGGTGATAGGCATCAATAGGCACCAATGGGGTAGAACATTCAGTAACAATTATTAATTCCTGGAAAAGCACTAGATCTAGGATTCTACCATGTTTATTTGGCACGACGTTATATTGACCAAATCCAAGAGTGCATAATTCGTTACAAAGTAAGATTTTGTCACTACCTTTAGGATTAGATGGAACTAGTGACAGATTATTATCTGATGGGACCCAGTCAATATCACTCCACCACCAATAAATAAAGTCACCAATAACGAGATTTTAAACTATAAAGAAATCTAAATATGTAGGCTACCACTCTTTGTAAACGGTTTAGATTTGAATATTTATGGAGTAGTGTGTAAATGAATGATGGTTTTTTATGAGAGGAATGTACATGATTTTGTAAATCTATGAGAAAAGAGCGATCTGTGAAGTTTGATGTAATGACTTCTGGCAGATCCAGTTTCACAGTTTTGTTGGGCATATCTGGCCAGTCTTTTACGCTATTTAACAAAAATTGTGGGCCCGACCACCATAAAGAACACTCGCTGATAAGATCAGCCTTCAGCCCACGAAAAACAAGATCTGCCGGATTGGAATTCTTAGATTATTTAAACATGGAAGAGTATTAACAAAATTGTACCAAAATTGCATATAGATTCTGGCACCAGCTCATCCCAGTCTCTGTTAGTAACTTTGTCAAGGCGACTACTCATCATAAACACCACCAGTGTGCTCCACTGATCAGTGGGCTCGTTTAGCGATTTCAAAGCCCTAATTTGTTTATTTATACTATCAATTAACTGACGCAATGCTACACATGACTCCCCTGACACTGTTGGTATATTGAACAAAGCCTACACGTGGTTATTTACTAAAAGTCTACTATTATCATACCGCTGACATTGCAAATCCCAAGCTAATTGATAATGCTCGCCTTTGTTGAGCATCTCCCTCGAGCGACGTACGTAAATAATGGAACTTCTAATGACGTCGATTGCACTACTACTATGTATAAGCGAAAGGTATCTGTCTCTATACTCTAACCAACACTGATAGCTACCATCGAAATGGGGTAAATTCATTTTAGGTATTGTATGGTACAAAATTTTTAGGTATGTGTACAAAATAGGGTATTACAGTCTAATTCAAAAAGTGTTTTAATTCAATCTGTTATTGATAAAATACCACAAAAAAATATAAATACATTTTTTTTATTCCAATTATTTCATAAAAACGTGTTTTAATTTTACAATTCAAATTTGGGCGCGAAAACGCCAATTCTCGGGCCGCCATGTCTGTGACGTCACGGGCATTGTAAACATTACGCTTCGCTGAAAGAAATAAACATATTTTCGAAATAAATAATGAGTTCTAGTGGCTATAGTCCTTATCATTGGTGTCTTGTGTCTGAATGTAAGAATACAAGTGTTAAAACACCGGAAAAGTTATGGATACAAGTGTCAACAGATTTTAAAATGAGAAATACGTGGTTGAAATTAGCACGAAGAGATCCAAAGTCATTGTCCACAGAAACGAAATACTATTTTTGTGAGGATCATTTCGATGTAAGTATGCAGTTTAATAGCTCATATAAACATGTGAAAATAAATTCTTGTCATTACAAAACTAATATTTTATAGGTTATGTTTTATAGTGTTTCATGTAATTTATTTCATGTTGTAGCTGGAAAATGACATGGAGAACTATACACAATTGAAAATAATGGGCTCGGTCAAACGAATTCGCATGAGACCGAATTGTATTCCATCGAGATTCGATTGTCAGCCAGGGAGAAAACGAACCTTCACTGAAAGTGAACCTCGCGCTGCCTTTATGAAACGGCAAAGACTATCTATAATTAAGGAGATTGAAGAGACCACTATTAATGAGACATGTGATACACCATTGTCGTCGTCCAGTGGCCAAGGTGAGTTATTTTAACTGGTCTCCTATACTTACCAGTCTCTTGAATCTTGATCAATAGGAAGCTCAGACCAAAAACACAAAGTTTTGCCTAACTGGGAGAAGTAAACATCTTAGATAAAAATAGATAGCTGTATTATGTACACACACAGCTGATCAGTTTAAAAATTAAATTGGTAGAAATCATTATTAATACCATTTTATTATAATTTCAGATATTCTGACTATTGAACATAAGTGTGGTAATGATAAAGCGATCCAAGTAATACCACCACAGGAACATAAGGCAATTCAAGTTAGTCATGTGGCACACTACCGAAGTAAATTTGTACAAATTAGTACAAGAAGAAAAAATAGCACAACATCCCCTTTCAAGACAACAGTGTGCACGGCAACTTCACCATTCAAAATGAATATATCCCAAGCAAGCACAAGCAAACTATCAGCAAAAAGAAAACTGAACTTTTTTGAAGAAGAGAGTGATGACTCTTTTACACCAGCAACAGAAGGTTCTACAGTTGATTATGAGTCTTCTCCATACAAAATAAGTAGTCAATCGAAGACTACTTCTGATGGGAGTACTTCTCAAGAAGAATTTATAAAACAAAAAATTAACCTGGTAGCTACTTTAGCTAAAGTGAAAAATAAGCCACGATCTTATATTGGAGTACCAAAGGACCTGTATTTTTTAATAGATTTGATTAAAAAACATACCAATATTTCTGAACAAAATATTATATTATGTGTAATGAGAATAAAATTAAACAGAACATTTTCTCAATTGGCTGACGATTTTGATCTATCTGTGACTCAAGCAAGCAGTTTATTTTTTAACAAGATGCCAAGAATTGTAGAGGTGCTCTCACCATTCATTCAACAATTTCCAACAAAAAGTATTAAGCAAAATCTTCCCATTGCTTTTAGACATAAATTTAATAAAGTCACTTGCATAATAGATTGCTTGGAAATTGAAATCCAAAAACCGAAAAAGGCAATGTATCAAGCACTAACCTGGTCTGAGTATAAAAAAACAAATACAATTAAATACTTGATAGCTTGTACCCCAGACGGTGTGGTAAGTTTTGTATCAAAAGGATATGCAGGAAGGATAAGCGATGTTAACTTAGTTGAGAATAGCAAGTTCTTAGATAGCTTGCCACCTAATGCTTGCATTTTAGCTGATAGAGGGTTCAAAAATATTGCACATTACTTGTCATTGAAAGGGTTTACTTTGATGAGGCCTCCTAGTGTTAGCAGTGGTTGTAAATTATCTAAAGCAGAAGCTCGGTTAACAAAACAAATAGCCAGTCTTCGTATTCATGTAGAACGGGTGATCCGAAGAGTTAGAGAGTTTGGTATGCTGAAGATGCATTCAGTCGTCAACTCTAATCTTATTGGCATGTTGGATCTTTGTATCACTACAGCTTGTGCTCTTATTAATTTACAAGATTCTTTGATCAAATAATTAATTATTAAACATTAGTGGTAATTTCATCAATAAAAAAGCTAGTATTCAAAATGCTATATTTGAGTTTCTAACTGCAGCCAGCTGTGTACTAAATGTCATAAAAGGTATAATATTCTAACACTACCGCCTTTCCCTATATGATGGAAAAAGCATCATTTAGTAAAAAATAATTCTTATTTATTTTCTATTTCATCTGATTTATTAACAAGAAATAGACAAATATACATTTATTGCAATAACTTGTCTGTATTCATCCTAAACAGTGATACTGCATTAAAGTGTAGTATGTATCTTGTCCGTTGAAGGCCAGCCCGCGCCGCAGCTGAGCCAGTAAATATAAACTCCCGACTATGACCTCTGAGTTTGTTTCGGCCGTTTCTTCTCAGAGCTAGTACTAGGAAACGCCGTGGTCATCAAACCGAAATAAAAATAAAATAATTCGATCCAGCCGTCCCTTGCTGTTTTCTCCAGCGACGCCCTAAGCCGAGGTTCGTACCCCACAGGGGGTGCCCTTAGTGCGCAGTCGCTTAGTTTTTAATAGCCCTGGCTGGAGGCTTTAAATTCATTTAAGGCATCCACAGGAAAGTCCGGTTAAGTAGTCACGGCCTCTCAAGGTCAACTACGAGATGCCATATCAAAAAAAAAAAAAAAAAAAGTAGTATGTATGGCACAAAAAATATATAAATTTGCCTTTTTTAACAAAACAGTTACTTATTATCCTATGTATCTTTTTATTATCAGTAACTAATTTTCTAAGTTTAGAAAATAAGTTTAGATTTTTCTTACTTATAGAATTATTGACTGATATTTTATGTACATACTAAGGATGTAAATAGTCATTTGTAGTAGTATATATAATACTTAGAATATAGAAGATTGTATAGTAATATGATTTGATAGATGTTCAGGTAATTTGCACACTGCACATTTGTGATGATAATCAAGATGTGACAAAACTTGTACTTAAATATCTTGTATGTAACATTTTTTTTATGTAAATGGACAAATTTTAACTTCAAGATTGGTAATTTGTTAAATAAAACACTTTTGAATCAACATGGTTATTTTTATTACAACACACACAGCATTTAACATATAAATAAATAAAGTTGAATCCCTGTAAAGGGTCTCCCATATGGATTTTTTTAAGAATCCAACATCACACTTTTATGTAAAATTGGAAATATATTATTTTTCCAAAAAGAAAGTACATTATCCAATAACTCGGTAACATAATCATGATCGTAATCAATGTTTATTATAGAGACTTCATTATTTTTTTCAAAATCACTGCTTGCTACACAAAAATAACATTTATTTCTATTGGCACAATACATTTGTATCTGGACTTATGCATAATATCGAGCTGTAATTACACCATCCTTATCAATATAGTTTAAATGGGTTTTTTCTGTTGACGGGCATTTTATTTCAAATGTGGTCTTATCATTAATACCGTCTGGGGAGCCAGCAATCATTGGAAATTGCTCTGAAATGCATAGACCACATATGTCTATTTTATTTCCTATAATCTTTTCAACTGTTTTTCTAACTTTATCTTCCAGTTTTTTCCCCCTCAATATGGCTGAAGTTTCAGGAATTCTTGCACCCAGTATTATGGCTATCAAAGTTCCATCCACAGTTTTACATCGACTAACTTCATAGCATTTTGATGCTGTGATCCTGCCATATCTTAGTTCGTGCCACATGCTACTTTTATCTTGGCCTCGTGTTTGTTTTTCCATGGCTGAGATATTGTTTTTATTGAAAAATATTGATATATTTTTCAGGAAATCGTCACAGTTTTCATGCCCATTATTCATCATAAGGTGGTGAAGGGATAAAATTGCATTGTGATTAAAGTCCTGCTCATGTCTCAGGAACTGGCATGTTTTAATTTTTATTTTTTTACAAACTTGCACAAATTCCTTTAACACACTATTATCCGGGATGATGTTCCTCACTTTTCTCTTGGAAATTTCACTTGCTGTGAGTACTTTTATAGAAGATCCTACTTTAGCAAGATTTGATTTACGCCAGTAACATTCCATTGAAGTACATGATGGATCTTCAGTTCGACGATGTAACCACATCAAAAATGCGACACCGTGCTTGCAGCCACCTTCGGATGCGGGGCAGTCATGGCACTGAACACTGGTTACACTCTCTTCTGCTTCGTTAACAACAACACTCACTGCATATGGTTTAGAGCGCACTTTGTGTTCAGGGCATATAGTGCACTTGACAATGCAAGTATTTTGATCCCTCTTGAGTTGCACGTAGCCAACGGCCAGGGCCCGATCTAGAGGGGGGGCAGGCGGGCATTTGCCCAGAGCGGCAAAATTGTAGGGCGGCAAAATTGACTTATTCTTATCTAGACAATTACCCTTCTATCAAAGTAAACAGAATTGTTCTCTTGCAATAAACGTATCTCAAATTATTTAGTCTCTTTATACCGTTCGTTCACCGACCTTTCCACATAATCAGCTCCTCTACTCTACGATAAAACAATCGTAGAGTCAACACAGTCTGCTTACGTTTGATGGGAATTTCCCTCAGATTTTCGGGGGAATACCCTTTATCTACATTCGTACAACGTGACATTTTAGGGGAATCCCTATATATTAACTATAAGTAAAAGATTTAACTATTTGTCCATTACTGATTTTGAAGCCACCTAGTAAAAACGTTCTGCCAAAGAGGCAAATTTTCGTCATATTCATGAGTAATGTAGTGGTTAATGTTGTAGATTATGCCTAATCTCAGCTGTGTAAACCAGGCCTTAGAGCCTACTGGCACGTTTTATTATTTTCATTGTGTTCTATTCTATTTTTATTTTATTTGAAAGCCTTGTTTACCTTAGCGCTTACTTCAATATAAACTTTTCACCGAACAACATCTTTCCTTTAAAATATTTTTTTTACCACGGTGCCACGAACCCCGTCGACCTTTATATCTACAAAACGTTATCAGCACGAAATTGTGGAGTATAAAATCCGTGTGTGAAATATATACAAAAGTGTATTTTTTGGAAAATATTGTTTTTTGTATTTTTTTGGTGTGCGTAAACATGTCACATGATACTGGTGATAGTAATGTTGTGGCGAAGTCAAGCTCTTCGTCATTACCAACCTTTGGCTTAAGAAACAAGGAGGGTTATCCGACGTGGAAGTTTAAAATGAGAAACTACCTACTCCACGAGGATCTCTGGTTTGCCGTTACTGGATACCCAGAAGGTGACACAACTCCTCAGGCTATAAGGGTAAAGTACGATACAAAAGCTCTTGCTAAGATTTGCCTAACTGTAGATGGTGCAGCTATAACTCACGTTAGAAGTGCAAAGACTGCATCGGAAGCGTGGAAATCATTACAGAAAGCTTTTGAGGATAACGGTATAGGACGAAGAATAGCTCTTGAACGTAAGTTGTACCGCTTAAGTCTCGCAGATTATGCAGACATTGAACAGTACATAAATGCAGTTACTTCAACTGCACAGGATCTTGCAGATATTGGGAAGGTGATAGAAGATACGTCGATTGCCGCTATACTTTTAGGTGGACTCACTCCAAAATATGAGCCCCTCATTATGGCGCTTGAAAATTGCAATGTTGATGTAACTACTGACCTGGTAAAAACGAGACTCCTTAATGAAATGTCTAAAAGCGACACATTAACGACGGATTCGGTATTTCAAGCAAAAGTGAAACCTAAATCCAAAAAGAAGAAGGAAGTAGTATGTTATGACTGTAATGTACCCGGACATAAAAGACCAGACTGTCCATTGAAAAAGAAGAAGGAAAAGGGTAATGTTACGAGTACAAATGACTCCTCATTTACTGCTTTGAATACTTCTGGATCTGAAAACAAGGATGTTTGGTATGTAGACTCAGGTGCAACTAAACATATGTCTTCAAGGCGTGATTGGTTTCAACATATAAAGTTGACTGATAGAGAAACCGTAACTGTCGCAAATGGTGAAAAGATCAAATGTTTAGGATTAGGAGATATTTCGATCTCGACACCTAAAAATAAAATAAATACAATTTCTGATGTTGCTTATGTACCAGACTTAAATGCTAATTTGCTATCTGTACAAAAAGCTGTAGATAAGGGTTTTATATGTGTTTTTAATAAAAATGGATGTAACTTTTATAAAAATGATACCTTTTGTGTTACAGGTGATTCGCTTCTTCATGCTTCGCCCTGTGGTGGATTGTATGTACTTAATGGCTCTACAAATGTTTCCAACACTGTGGCTGATAATTATTTAACAAAAGATGAGCACTCTGACTGTCAGGATAGGTATCAAATCTGGCATAAGAGACTTGGACACCTTTGTCGAATAGGCATGAATCGGTTGAAGAATCACCAGGTAGGGGTAGAATTTTCCGTAGTAGATAAATCAAGTTGCATCGCTTGTGTAGAAGGCAAACAAGCAAGAAAACCTTTTAAAAGGATAGCTTTTAATAGAGCAACTTCACCTTTAGAGTTGATCCACTGTGATCTGTGTGGACCTATGTCTACAACCTCTTTTCAAGGTAATAAATATATGTTAACTTTAGTTGATGATTATACCCGAAAAGTTTTTGCGTATTTCTTAAGTTCAAAGACCGAAGTAAAAGATAAATTTTGTCATTTTCAAACTTTAGTTGAAAATCAATTAAGTTTTAAAATAAAAAGGATTAGGACTGATGGCGGCACAGAGTTTGTTAATAAAGTTTTTGCTGATTATCTTTCATCAAAAGGTATCGCGCATCAAACAACGACGCCTTACAGCCCTCAACAAAACGGAGTTGCAGAGCGAACCCACCGATCTATAACCGAGAAGGCGAGATCGCTGCTGGCTGAAAGCTCACTACCTAAGGCTTACTGGGAAGACGCATTTCGCGTAGCTGTATACCTAAAAAATAGGTCCCCTCATCGAGCCTTAAGTGGGGATATACCCTATGATAAATGGTGTGGCAGAAGATGTGATCTTAGTCATCTAAGAATTTTTGGATGCAGAGCCCTTGTCCATATACCTTCATGTAATAGAAAAAGGTTGGACATGAAAGCTGAAGAAGCTATTTTTGTGGGTTATTCTGAAGATCCAAATAGTTATATTTTTTAGAGATCCTTCTAACCCACGGCGAATCCTAAAATCTAGGGATGTAACCTTTTTTGAAAACTGCTTTACATTTTTGAAACGAAAGCAGAATGAACCTGAGGTACAGTCGGACTCAGTTTTACTTTTTGAAGAAAATGCTGAAAGAGATGAAAATGAAATTGAATTTCACGATTGTGTTGAGAGTATCGACCCTATAGCTGAAACGTCTTCACCAATAAACACACAGCGTTTTGATGAAGAACCAGCTAGTTTGGAAGAGCAGCCATTTATCCAGGAGCGTCGGTACCCCTCACGAAACAGGAAACCACCAGATTTTCTTACTTATAATGTATTGTCTGATGATTTGGATGAGCCGACGACATACTATGAAGCAGTTCATGCTGACGATGCCGAAAAATGGCAAAATGCTATGCAAGATGAGCACAATTCTCTTATGAAGCTCAAGACCTGGGATCTTGTTGACAGACCAAACAAGAAAGTAATACCATGCAAGTGGGTTTATAAACTGAAAAAGGACGCTAGTGGAAATATACTGAAATACAAGGCTAGACTGGTCGCAAAAGGTTTTAAGCAAGTTAAAGGAGTGGATTACGACGAAACGTTTGCGCCAGTAATTCATCATTCTTCCCTACGTGCCTTATTTGCGTTGGCTGCAGAAATTGGTTTAAAAATAAAACATTTGGACGTAGATACCGCGTTCCTAAATGGAAACTTGGAAGAGGAAGTTTATATGGAACAACCTTTTGGTTTCATAGAAAAGGGTGGCGAAAGTAAGGTTTGCCTATTAAAGAAATCCCTTTACGGCCTAAAACAGGCACCGCGTGCCTGGAATAAAAAGTTAAATGAAACACTTTTAAAAATAGGTTTTGTTCCAACTCCTTCTGAATCTTGCGTATACACTAAACTTTTTGATAAGGAACTCGTTATTCTTAGTGTCTTTGTCGATGACTTTTTAGTATTTTTTGACTCTGAAATGACATTTGACATTGTCAAAAAGGATTTGTCGAGTAATTTTTCACTAAAAGATTTGGGTTTTTTGAAAAAGTATTTAGGCCTGAATTTTAATATACAGGAAAATGTTATAGAAATTAATCAATCGTCATACATAAGTTCACTACTACAAAAAATTTAATATGATAGAGTGTAAGACGGTAAATACTCCACTTGTAAAGAAATCGATGGAAAAGCGTTGTGATGATCAGGTTAGTGAGAATTTTCCATACCAAACTCTTATTGGTTCTCTTATGTATTTGTCTGTAAACACACGACCAGATATCGCGTATACGACGAGCTATCTCAGTCAATTTAATACGTGTTATACTAAAGAGCATTGGAATTTGGAATGCTGCAAAAAGAGTTTTACAATACTTGAAAGGCACTCTCAACTACTCATTGGTTTATAGAAAAAATGGAGAACTCTTAAAAGGATTCTGTGATGCTGATTGGGCAAACTGTACGATCGACAGAAGGTCATACACAGGTTATGTTTTTTGTACAAGGTGGAGCACCTGTGTCATGGGAGTCGAAAAAACAACCCACGGTAGCGCTCTCCTCTGCAGAGGCCGAATATATGGCGCTTGCGTCCGCTACTAAAGAAGCTTGTTATTTACGCCGTTTTATCCATGAAATAAGAGGTAAACTTACGCCAGTTAAGCTGTATTCAGATAGTCAGAGTGCCATAAATCTCGTTCACAATCCTGTACACCACAACAGGACGAAGCACATAGATACGAAACATCATTTTATTCGAGAAAAGGTCTCTTCTAATGTTGTTAAGTTAGAATATCTTCAGAGTTGTGATATGCCTGCAGATATTCTCACTAAAACACTGGGGCCTATAGCACACAAGAGATGTGTAGCTGGTTTAGGTTTAATTTAATTTTTCTGTGCAGATTTTTTTTTGTTTCACAGCTTCGATTATGTGGGGCTGTTGTAGATTATGCCTAATCTCAGCTGTGTAAACCAGGCCTTAGAGCCTACTGGCACGTTTTATTATTTTCATTGTGTTCTATTCTATTTTTATTTTATTTGAAAGCCTTGTTTACCTTAGCGCTTACTTCAATATAAACTTTTCACCGAACAACATCTTTCCTTTAAAATATTTTTTTTACCACGGTGCCACGAACCCCGTCGACCTTTATATCTACAAAAGTTAATAAGTGATACAGAATTAAAATGTTTTATCCATTTATGTGATATATATGCTAAGTCTACAAGTCGGTTCTATTCTTAAAAGTGACGTGATTTTTGTGGTACAGATTAATCATATAAATATTGAAGTGAAGAAGAATTTACTACGTAAGTACTTATCTATTATATTAAGTAAATTGTAGGAAAAAATACGTAATATTGAACACACCTTGCTATAAAGTGTACTTACTTTTTGTTCCTTGGTAAATAGATAACTATTAGTTTTAGTGCCGATTTCACCATCTCCGGTTAGCCTATTCGTCAATTAAATTTTCAGTTTTTTGACAGTTCTTGTATGAGTTTGACAGTTCTTATAGGCTATTCGGGTCTTTAATAAGAGCTCTTAATTTAACATTGACTGCAAGATATGTTAAAAATGTTCTAAATGATATGTAAATAATATGAAAATTAACATTGCTCCTCTTCCGGCTTGTTAAATTCCACTCGCCCACCATAATTAGTATCCTTCCTTATAAATAGTATCCACCATAGTCAGTGTCCTTTATATCTAGATACCAAAATTTATCCAAATTGATTCATTGGTTTAATCAAAAAAAAACGTAGCAGTCAGAGTCAGACAAACAGAATAACTCTCGAATTTTAAACATTAGCAATATTATTAGGTACGTCTATTTAAATTTATTACATATTTTTATTTTATTTACCATACAGAATGGCTGACGGTAGATCACGCTTGTCGGGACACCAATATAAAAAACGAAGGCTGGAAAAAGATGCAGAACGACAAAAGCAAGCGGGGGCATTAGAGTCCTTTTTGAAGAAAGGTGAGCTTAACAAACCATCGACACCCATACCAGAAACCAATGCTATAGCTGAGATTCCGCTTAAACCTCGAGAAGAACATACATCCGATTCCAATACAATTTGTGAACCTGGCGCTTCTACTTCTGGGTCAAGCGCTATGGCAGGTGAAGCTGTTATTGTTGGTGAAGGTGCTATTGCAACTCCAAGTGTTTCTACACAATTAAAATCTATTTTAGATTTCGACTCAGCTACGTGGCCCAATAGATTAACAGATGCAGAAAGAATATATTTGGTAAATAGAGGTCCTCCAGACCCACTGCATGAATTTGAATTTCCGCAAGATATCAATGGGCGGAGGTTTACTTCGAGATACTACAAGAGAAAGCTTAATAACGGTGAAGAAATTTTGAGAGATTGGCTTGTATATTCTGTGGCAAAAAATTCATTGTATTGCTTTTGCTGTAAAATCTTCAATACAACTACAACTTCCGGTCTATCTGAAGATGGCTACAAAAATTGGAAGCATGTAGGTGATATGCTTAAATCTCATGAAACATCACGAAACCATGTAGAAGCTGTAAAATCTTGGGTAGAACTTTTACTTAGGCTCAAATCGTGTCGTACGATAGATGCCGATTCACAGAGAATAATTAAATCAGAAACAGAACACTGGAATGGAGTATTGCTACGAATTGTCTCAATCATCAAAATGTTGGCTAAAAATGGCTTGGCTTTTCAAGGTACTTCTGATAATCTGTATCAACATAACAATGGTAATTTTTTAAAACTAATAGAGTTGTTAGCCGAATTTGATCCCGTTATGCAGGAACATGTACGTAGAGTTTTGAAAAAAGACGAGAAACAAGCAACCTACTTAAGTAAAACAATTCAAAACGAGTTCATTAAAACAATTTCAGACGGCATATCAATACATGGAAATATTATTCTATTATTTTAGATTGTACTCCAGATGCAAGCAAAACAGAGCAAATGACCATGATAATTAGGTATATTTCTATTATTCGATCCCAAAACCATTCAAGAACGTCAGAGATTGTGATAAATGAAAGCTTTTTAGGATTTATACCAATAGATAAATCTACAGGTCTGGCACTAACAGAAATTATCCTGGAACAATTATCAGCACTTGGATTGTCTTTAGAAAACATAAGAGGGCAAGGGTACGATAATGGATCTAATATGAAAGGTATTCAAAGTGGTGTTCAAGCCAGGATTAGAAACATTAATCCACGGGCATTTTACGTTCCTTGCAGTAGTCATTCTTTAAACTTAGTGGTAAACGACATGGCAAAGTCCTCACTGGAAGCTACAATTTTTTTTAATACTGTGCAAAAAATATATGTTTTTTTTTCCTCTTCAACATTAAGGTGGTCGATTCTTTTGAATAATGTAAAAGGTCTTACTCTAAAACCACTTAGTGTCACGAGATGGGAAAGTCGAATCGAAGCAATAAAACCACTAAGACATCAAGTAGGACAAGTTTATGATGCATTGTTTAGTGTTTACCAAGACAGATATGGATTCCTCCACACGAGATGAAGCTTCGAGTTTGTTGAACCAAATTAAACAGTTTAAATTCTTATGTTCCATTATAATTTGGTACGAAACTTTGAATCGCATAAACCCTGTTAGTAAATTAATGCAAAGTAAAGATTTTGACTTAGTTTCCGTCATTAAATTACTTAAAAATACAAAAGATTTCTTTGAAAACTCGCGTTCAGATGAGTATTTTACTCAAGTTCTTGAAGATGCCAAAGCCTTAGCTTCTGAAATTGATTGCGAGGTGTTAGACTTTGAAAATGTAGCTAGACCTCGTGCACGATCCAAGAATAAACAATTTACTTATGAGTGTATTGACGAACCAATCATTGAGCCTCGTCAAAAATATAAAATTGAAGTATTTTTTCACATTATGGACACAGCTATAAACTCCTTAGAATTAAGATTTTCTCAGATTTCTGAGCATAGTAAGCATTTTGCTTTTTTGTATAACATATATGCTTTAAGAGAACTCCCAAAAGATAAATTGTTAGAACATTGTAAGAACCTCGAGGCTATATTAACTCATGAGAACTCGAGCGATATAAATGCATTAGAACTTTATGAGGAATTGTCAGTCCTTAGTATGTTTTTAAATAGTAATTTATCTCCTCAAGATGTTTTGAAATTTGTAACAGATTTAAGATTTGGTCCAAATATCAGTATTGCGCTCAGGATTCTTTTAACTTTACCGGTAACAGTTGCAAATGGTGATAGAAGCTTTTCTAAATTAAAAAATAATAAAAAATTATTTGCGATCCACCATGACACAAAATAGATTATCTGGATTGGCTATGACTTCAATGGAACATAAGGTTTGCGACAGTATAAATTTATCAAATATTGTTAAAGATTTTGCAGAACAAAAAGTGCGAAGAAAATTATTCTAATTAAGATAGGATTTAATACTTATTCTCCGAAAAACTGTTTAATTTACACAATTTCATTATTTAAAAAAATAACTGTTTTGTTATGTTGTAACATAATTGTTTTTTTATTACCTATTAAATTTTAAAACAAATCTTTTGTTGTGTCTTTTATAAACGTAGGTACCTACCATATGAACCTCAACTTAAATACATTATGAACCGATTAACTCGACAAACTAAAAGCTTGGACCTAAGCTTTTTAACTTCTGAAACGATTTTAATAAACAATGTTTATTATTCCCTTAGTTAAAGGACCATTATAGGTAGGTACATAAGCAAGATTATACCGAAACAGTAAGAAATAGCACAAGAAAAAAGAGGCCCATATGAAGTAATGAGTCGCAATAGGTGTATAATGATGATAAAGTGGAAAGGTACATAACTATGTCGGTAAAACATATCAATCCATTCAGTAGTTACTGTGAAATTCGTTTAAAGTTATACATTGTATAGTTACTAACATAGAAACACTCATCAACTTTCGTACAGGTACTTCTTCAAAGGCCTACTGTATACTTAACATCCCCCAACAACACTAGCTCATGACTTATATGGTTTTGTGTATGTAAAGGGCGGCAAAAATTATCTTTGCCCGGAGCGGCTAAATAGCTAGATCGGGCCCTGCCAACGGCGTCATCTCCGTAAGATTCTCTACCAGATCTGAAAGGAAATTTTAGGTTATAATACCTATGATCGCAAAATAAAGCATAATCGTAAAGTTTTGTTGTTATTAAAGGAAAGTTTGTAGTAGGTATATTAATACTTACATAGATGTTTTGACATTTCTTAATTCCGCAGAACAGAAGTCGGGATTGCAAGCGAAGAATTTCGCCACCATCAATGTATTTATTCGTGGAAGATTAGTACTTTCTGCTTTTACAAAGCCGTCTTCCATGGTCAATATATATAGTATAGGTGCAGAATATCAAGAAACGTGATAGTAATAACTGAGAAACTTCGTTAATCTAATAAATTACACAGTAGACATGTACAACAAAAACCGAGGTTGTTTATTTACAAGTCCAGTGACGTCACAGCGAATGCAAACATGGCGTACAGCGTTTTTGACATTCGAAGCACAGATAAAAAAACTTGTATTTTCAAATTGAAATATTTAATTTATTTTGCAGTTTTATGAATAGAAATTAATATTTTTAGTTTGTTTTTTCATAAATGAACTATAAAAACATAAATTTACATTTTATTTTTCATAGTGCGTAATACCCTATTTTGACGGAACGATGCACCTGTGTTTTTGTCTGCTGAGCCCTCTGCAGACCCGCCGTCCATCCGCACTGAAAAGCAAACTGCATACCTGTGCTGCCACTGCGTGGTACCGCTCCTCAGACTTGGCACGTTTCCGGTACGCCTCGTCTGGCTTATCCGAGAGCACCTCAATCTCCAACTGCAAATTATCAAATTCATCATATCATCATCATCATCATCCCACTGTTGGGCACAGATCTCCTCTCATACAGAGAAGGATTGAGCGTAATCACCACGCTTGCTCAATGCGAAGATAAGAAGTGAACCATTCCAGTGTCTCGGACGAAACCATAAGGTGAGAAAGAATAGCAAGGAGAATATCGTGGCTGACGGCGTTAAAGGCATTGGAGAAATCAATTAATACCAAAACGGTAACTTTGGTATCCTCCATAGCTTCTCTAATGTCAACAGTCACTTTAAGGAGAGCGGAGGCTGTGCTGTGCCCAGGTCTGAAGCCAGACTGTAAAGGACTGATGAGGCTATTCCGATAAATAAACCCAGAAAACTGCCTATGTACGCAGGCCTCAAGCACTTTAGACAGGAATGGGAGAATAGAAATGGGAAGAAAGTGACTGGGTTGGGAAGGATTTGAAATTTTAGGGAGTGGGCGGACATAAGCCATGCGCCACAGGGATGGAAATTGTCTGGAATCGAGAGAATAGTTAATGATGTGGGTGATCGGAGGGAGAAGGCAATCAAGGATCCAAACAACCATATTACAGCTGATGCCATCACAGCCCACGGCCCTAGATTTTATTGACAAGATGACTTTTTTAATTTCGTCCACAGTCACTGGAGAGAACTGAAATGGTTCAAGGGGGGGACTCGATAGGCCAGCAATGAAATCAACCGTTTGAGCCAAAATTCGGGGATCCAATTGACTTGAGGTTGTGAATTGACGGTTGATATCATCAAGGCCAATTGAATTACGAAAATCCACATGCCGTGGCCTGCCGATACCAAGAGTGCCAAGGAACTTCCAGATATCGGCAGGTGAAGAAGAAGATATATTCTCGAGAATATGGCGGCGTTTAGCGTTACGTATCATCTGGTTACACCTATTTCTAGCGGCTTTATAAGAGTTCCGATTCACCTCACTGCGATCCCTTCTAAATTTCCGAAAGGCCCGATCCCTACGCCTCATCGCCATTCGAACCCCTGTCGTGATCCAGGGAGCAGGAGGACGTCGAAGTTTAATCCGCTTGACAGGAGCATGCTTGTCGTAGAGTGAAAGAACCGCCTGCTCAAAAATGTGCAGCTTAAGTACAGGAAGCTTATTGAGCTCAAGTTTTTGTCTATTCCGCTTAAATTACTCGTGTTGCATACCTCATTTTTGTCATCGAATTTCTCCTTCACTAAGAAAGTTGTTAGCAAACTTGATATCTTGATTTTCCTGTCAAGGGCCCTTTGGAATCTTTCTCTCACATTCATTTTCAAGAGTCTGTTAATACGATTGCACGACGGGTTCGGCATCTCGGGTTTTACGAAATAATAGCTTCTTTTTTATTGTCAAATGTTCAGGCATGTAGATACTTTGCGTGTTTCCCGAAAATCCCAGCTGGTCAGTATTGATTGATGCCCTTTGCCAATCGGAATGAACTTAGTAAATTCTCCCTTGGTATGCGCGAGCTTAACTTTACAATAATATTTTTCGGTTTATTATTCTCCTGGTGCGCGTGTGGGACGCGATGTATGGCAATGATATCTTTTTGAGTCAGCGAACAACTTATCTTGGACCCGATATTCCCCATTAGTGCAATCAAATTTTCATTGCGCTTTTCGGGTATATTGCATAATTCCGGATTACAACATCTCGCCTGTTGCTCCAACGAGTCGATTAAGCGGTCAGTGCATTGTTTACAATATCAGCGTGTGCTGTTTGTGTACGAATAGAGACAATTTCACTCTTCAACCCTGCCTGTTCGTACATGCTGTAACGAGGCTTTCAATAGCGACATGTCCCCCATTGCAACCCTATGGTTAGCGTCCAAATCAGATACCCGCTTCTCTAAGGATGAGTGGTCAGCTCGGAGAGAAGTAAGCTCGGTTTTAATCTCCGATGTCAATAGACTTATGGAAGCAAGGTCAGATTGAATTTTATTGACGTTAGCTGATATTTTATTTATGGCCCCATCCAGGTCACCCCGGAATAAATCGAGCTTTTTGTTTAACTAAATTGAAAGCGCCTTAATAGCCTCAGTAATCTCGGATTCAGGTTGCTTCCGTTTACGTTGCGTCACATTTTCCGTGGCAACCCCGGCGTTCGTAAGATCCGTATCCGAGTGGCATTTAGGTGGTGGGCGTAGCATAGTAGCAGTATACAATAACAGATATTATATGACCCCAAAGATAGTAGTCAGGTAAATTGAACCGAGCGACTCACGTATCGGTGGTCAACCGGCCAGTGAGCCAGACTGCGACGACTGTGCACGGCGTGTCGAGGGATCGAGCCCCGCCAAAAGCCACAAAGACTTCTTCTAAGTTTATTGAAATTTTATTTATATTTTTTATTTTTATTTTATTTATTAAGGAAAACCAACAATTACACACTACATAGTTAAAAATTGCTTATAAATAGGTATATCAGTGCGTAACCAACTACGTTATCCACATATTACATATTCGAATAGAAGAGCACGAGTACAACATTACTAATTAAACTTAAAAATGAACAAATCTTATAATACTAATGTACATATATATTACATACGAGACACGGTTAATCATCCGCTCCCTCGATCATCTTAAGAAGTTCAATGCGAATTTTATTAGCTGACAATGAAAATAAATCTAATTCTGAAAAAAGAGTATTATAATTTTTTGCTAAACGTCGTAAAGGTGCGCGGACACCCGCGTTGGTGCGACAAGAAGACACTGCAAATAACGGGCAGCCACGCACCCCACGCCGCACAACAGTTCTAGGTACTATATAGCACAATTTGTTTGTCACATCTGAGCAAACATATTTGTTATTACACAGGTCATAAAGAAACTTAGTTTCCAAAAAAGTGCGTCTATCACTTAAAGTAGTTAATTTATAATATTTCAATAAATTAACGTAGGATGTTTTTTTTCGGAAGCAACGATAATGTGTGGCTTTAAGGAATTTACGTTGAACGATTTCTAGGTTGTCTATGTATTTTTTGTACAGGGGGTTCCATACCATTACAGCATACTCCAACTGTGATCTCACTAAAGATTTGTATAAATGAATGCGAATGCGAATGGTGCGAGTACGTTTAAAATCGGTCATGCATCTCATCACAAATCCATACATGCGAAACGCATTACTAATAATGTTATCAATGTGTTGGTCCAGGTGAAGTTTACTATCCAAAAGTACCCCAAGGTCCCTGATTACAGGAACTCTATGCAATGAGGCGTTATTTAGGTTGTATGTGTGAGTTACAGTATTTTTATTTTTGGTGAATGTTATAGACGAGCATTTAAGGATGTTTAACTTTAGCTTATTTTTGATACAATATGCCGAGAATCTATCCAAATCGTCTTGAAATAAAGAACAATCGTTTTTATTTTGAATTTTTCTAAATATATTAAGGTCATCGGCATACGTTAAAAATTTTGAATATCTGAAACATTGATTTAAGTCATTAATTAAAAGAACAAATAGGAGAGGGCCTAAAATTGAACCCTGGGGCACGCCGGACGTGACATGTATGGATGTGGAGTCGAAGCATTTGATGACCACTTTCTGGGTTCTATTAGTAACGTATGATACAAACCAGCGTAATAAATCACCTCGTATACCATTGAAAGCTAAAAAAAATGTGCAACAGAAACATTTTACCAGACTAAGAAAGATTAAAAATCATTGAGTATGCCACATTATCTATGCCCGGCGAGGTGTCTTTGCTTTTAAGAGAGTTTTCCAGTTCATTCAACGTTATCTTCTTACTTAAAGTGCAGTCCCCCCTGTGTCTTAATTCTGGAGGCGCTTCCCCAACGGTGTTAGGAGTTAAGGAGTACAATAACTCTTTTGTTCTTACAGGATCTACTGTTTGTCTTGCTTTTATACCCTTCATCCACCTCATCTTCCTCCACATTTCTGTAGCAGATGCTTCATTATCAATGCTTGAACAAAATTCTTACCATCCTTTACGTCGGACCTTTTGGATAGCTTTCTGGGCTTGTAGTATTGCATTTTTGTACTTGTCATAATTATCTGGGGTTGGGTTCCGTCGCACCTGAGCTAAAGCTAGCTGACGTTTTGCTACAACTTGTGAGATCTCTGAATTCCAGTATGGTTTTGGGGTAAATTTAGAACTGGGGTCCTGGCAAATTTTAATCCTTGGAATGGTCTCTTCGGCTACAAGGCTTAATCTGTGTTCAAACTGGTTATAGTCAGCTTGCACGTCGCCTGACGGTACCAACTTTGCAAACTCCTGTTCTGTTTTCTGCCTGAACTCTTCCCACCGGGCCTCCTTGTAGTTTCTTTTCTTAAAATTTGCATTACATTTTTCATAACCAAGTGAAAATTTGATTATTACATGATCACTGCCCAAGGTTTCGTTCAGGGGGTTCCAGGTTACCCTTACTGCTATGTCGCAAGTGGCGAAGGTTATATCTGGAGACGACTGTTGCAAATGTCCATTCACCATTCTCATCCTTGTAGGTCTTCCATCGTTCATGCACACATAATCATTTTCAAACATTGCTCTATAAACTCTCTCACCTCTTGTATCTAATTTACATGACCACAATGTATGGTGTGCATTAAAATCCCCAGCTAAAATGGTTTTCGAGTTACACATGCTAAAAAGCTGATCCCAGTCAGATTGGGCCATATTAGCTGATGGTGGGCAATATATGTAGATTATGTTGGTTAGCCCCGGCACATTCAGCACCTCTCTAGTAAGGAACTCAATACTATCATTTCCAGGTGTAAAAGATCTTTGCACCATTCTGAGTACTTGTGGTAAAATATACAAACGCCCCCATATCCATCCCCTCTGTCAGCTCTTATAATATTATAATCCTTTATCCTTATGTCAACTTCCTCAGACAACCATGTTTCGCTTATAAGTGCAAAGTGTATTTTTTCTTGCTGAAGCAACAATTCCAGTTCCCTACATTTAGTTGTTAAGCTGTTTGAATTCCACTGTGCCACATTGACTGTACTGTTATTGTAACTAGCCATTTAAACTGTTAATCCTCCCAATAACTTCCACACGAATTCCATAGTAGTTTTCTTTCAGCCAATGGATAACTTCTTCTACTATATACGCAGTAATGATGGGCGACTACGTAAATAAAAAAAGAAATAAGCGTTTACGTAAAGGAGATTCGCCGGGTAGTGGGTCTGCCTTGGTTTCACTTGACTATGAGCAAGATCAAAATGTTGCAAAATATTTAACAGAACAGACTGCGCTAATGAACAAACTTTTGGCTGATATTGGGGAAATTAAGTCCCAAAATTCTGAAATAAAAGCGTCCAACGTTGAAATTCGAAAGTCAAATGAAAGGATGGTGGAATCAATGTTGTTTTTAAACAAGCAATTTGAAGATATGAAAAAGGAAGTTGAGGACTTAAGAAAGGAACGCCTACAGCAAAAACAGCATATAAAAAACTTGGAAAAAAAAATACTCGATTTACAGCACAAGTCACGATCGTCTGGAATAGAGATTCGCAATATCCCGCTGGAAAACAGTGAAACTAGTTCAAGCCTTATTAAAACAGTTTCCAGAATCTGCGGTACTGTGGGTGTCTCGGTGCAAGAATCTAGCTTACGAGATGTATACCGGCTACCAGGAAAGGCATCCAGTTCGACTACACGGCCTATAATTGCAGAGTTTTCATCAGTACACACTAAACAGTCTCTAATGATGGCAGTAAGGGACTACAATAAGGGAAAGGGAAGGAATCAGAAATTAAATACTGCCGCCATAGGTTTACCCGGTGACCCTACGACGATTTACATCTCGGAGCAGTTGCCCGCCACTACCAAAAAGTTGTTCTATCAGGCCCGTGAATTTGCTAAAAATAATAAATATAAATTCTGTTGGATTTCAAACAGTAACATCTTTTTACGTAAAATAGAAGGTGACAAGCAAGTTTTAATTCATTCAGAAAAATGTCTTCTTGATCTCGACAGCCAAAATTCAATCTGACTAGCAAAAAAATGCTCTTGTTTAATTATGTTTACTTTACTTCGTTTTTTTAATAATTTTTTTAATAATTTACATCATATACACAACACTCTAAAAACAGCATACAAAAACATACACTCATTCACAGAACTATACACAGAACTTATGATAAATACTCAACAAGCCATACTGACTTATATTATAGTGAGATGTATCGCTCATATTTTAATCTATTTAATACCTAAATGTTATGTGCCATCTTTATGTGATCAATTAAATTATAAATGGATTCAATAAAGAATATTAACGATGACTTGGACACTCTTGGGCTCAACAATTCTTTTTCTTGCGATCCGCGGGAGTGTGCAAGTTATCTGGACACTTCTGAGAGTAATATTAAAATACTACATATGAATATCCGCAGTGTTGGGAAAAATTTTGATCAGTTAGTGACACTAATATGCATAACTAAAATTAATATTGATGTAATTGTTTTAACAGAGTGCTGGCTTAGTAAAATAAACAGGCCGCCTGTACTTACTGGTTACTTGTCACACGCGACGAAACTAAATTCAAACCAAAATGAAGGCATAATTATTTACACAAAAGCTAGCCTTAACGCCTCTGTTTGGGAACCCTGCTTAGTTAACTCAAACGCTCTAGTGTGCCAAATAGATTCTAGGTTTGCATTTGTTGCTGTGTACCGCTCTCCATCCTATAATACTTCTACACATTTAGTGAATTTTCTATCAAGCCTCAATAATATTATAGAGGGCCTCTCTTCAAATCCAAACATAGCACTAATTGGAGATCTGAACATCGATATAAAGCCAGGAAATAGTAACCCACATAGCTTGGAATATCTGATTGTAAACGCTTCACATGGCCTTATACCTACTCATTTCTTGCCCACCAGACTCGAAAATTGTCTAGACCACGTTTTATTAAAGTCAAAATTACCATCCATCACATTGGTTCTTGAATCATACATTACAGATCATAAACCTATTATATTAATGCTAACAAATGCCAAAAAACACCAAAATTCAAAATTCTTTAAGTCTCATTGTAATTTAGACGCGATAAAGGCGGAACTGGAAAATATTGACTTCGCGGATATTTATGGCATGGAAGACACAAATGAGTCACTCAACACTTTTATATCGCTAATAAATCCCGTAATAGTAAACAACACAAATGAAAGCATAATTCCTCGGAGACAAAGAATCTTAAAACCATGGATTACTCCCGGCTTGTTAAAGTGCATTCAAAATAGGGACAAAATGCATATCAGATCAAATAAATCACCTAATAATACAACCCTGAAAACAACTTACAAGCGTTATAGAAATTTCTGTAATGACTTGCTTCGAAAGCTCAAATTAAAGTATGAAAAATGTGAACTTCAAAAAGCTCGAAGCAATCCTAGAGAACTATGGAAAACTATACAAGATATAACAAATACGCGTAAGGAGCGCAGCAGTCCCGATAACTTGTTGAGGATCACCGACAGTCCCCAAGCCTCGGTGAATCAGGTATGCTCATTTTTTTGTAACATTGGCAAACATTTAGCGGATGATATAATTAAAACTAGTAGGCAACCTACGACTCCTGGCTACAACGACTCATGGGAAAGTTTGAGCCCGATTGAATCCCTTGTTTTGCTAGAAGTGAATGAAACTGAGGTCGATTCAATCATTTTACAATTACGTAGTAACTGTGCAGCGGGTTGGGATGGAATATCATCATCTCTATTGAGAAAATGTCGCCAAGAAATGGTGCCTCCTTTAACCCATATTTTCAACCGCTGCATTCAGACTGGTACTTTTCCTGACGCACTAAAAAAGGCTATCATCCTTCCGATTTACAAATCCGGGAACAGAGACTGTGTCAATAACTACCGACCGATCTCAATCCTACCATCGATTTCTAAAATATTCGAGAAGATCCTCAACAAGCAACTCAAAGGCTTTTTGAATAAACATCGCATCATAGCGGCTAACCAGTATGGTTTTAAAGCTGGGGTATCGTGTGAGGATGCTGTTCTGGACCTTACACAATTTGTAGCAAAGGAACTTGATAATGGGTCTAAATGCTTAGGTATATTTCTAGACCTCTCTAAGGCCTTCGACACAGTTTCTGTTCCCAAACTCATAGCAAGGATGGAGCGTTTGGGTGTGAGAGGCTCCGCACTGCGAATATTTAGTGATTATCTTGAGAATCGCTCTCAGATGGTCAGGATAGGTGATCA
This sequence comes from Sesamia inferens, assembly GCA_037179545.1. Lineage (NCBI taxonomy): Eukaryota > Metazoa > Arthropoda > Insecta > Lepidoptera > Noctuidae > Sesamia > Sesamia inferens. Next base: position 2,739,382 of record CM073935.1, on the reverse strand, counting down.
TCTCAGTGATGAGGAAATTGTGACCTATGGCGTGCCTCAGGGAAGCATATTGGGGCCCACCATGTTCCTGATTTATATCAATGACCTTTGCAAAATGATTCTCCCGAACAGCAAAATATACGCTTATGCTGATGACACTGCAATCGTCATTTATGGACCTACTTGGGACATGGTTAAAGCAATGGCTGAAAACGCTCTAAGCAAGGTCATGGGCTGGTTTCAGGATAGCCTACTAACCCTCAACTTAGGCAAAACGTGCTATGTTCCTTTTGCTATCAGACGAAATACTATGCCTCCTAGGGATTTTACAATAACGGCTCACTCGTGCCGGAAATCATCTGGTGGATGTGAAACATGTAATTGCCCTACACTGGACAGATGCTATAGTGTCAAATATCTAGGTTTGCAAATTGACGAATGCCTTAGATGGGACAAACAGCTCGATATAATAACTTCGAGAATACTGCGACTCATCTACGTCTTCAAATTACTAAGAGAACCTGCTGATATGAGCACGCTGAAGATGGTGTATTTTGCACTGTGCCAGTCTATAATAGGATATTGCATTACTGTGTGGGGTGGTGCATCTAAAACGTACTTGCTGAGAGCTGAGAGAGCTCAAAGAGCCGTACTAAAGGTTATGTGCAAAAAGCCTTACAGATATCCAACCAAGCAACTCTATGAAGACTGTGGGGTCCTAACAGTTAGACAACTGTTCATTCTGCAATCGGCCCTCAGGACTCATAGAACCATGCCCAAATCAAACCCTAATAAGCGCACTAATATCCCATCTTGCGTTAAGCATAAAACTTCTTTTGCCCAACAACAATTTTATGTTTTAAGTAAACTTTTATATAAAAAGCTACATAAACAGTTAAATATACTGGACTTAAATAGATATAATTTAAAGAAACACATAAGTCATTGGCTATTGCATCAGGACTATGTAGCGACGGAGAATCTGTTAACCTACATCTCTTAATATAAGATCATATACATACTCTAAGATCACGTCTCACACTTATATCCAAATATTATAGACTTACTATATTCACAGAATCACTACACACATACGTACAAACATACACACACACACGAATAAATACACACACTCACACACATACTTACATACACACACTAACACACATACTTACATACACACACACACACACACACACTTTCACACACCGCAACACGCACATACACATATAAAATGCATGACTGCTGTCTCTCAGTTTTGCGTTACTTAGGATAATTTTAACTTCAAATTCATTTCTGTTGTTATTCCTTTTTTTTCTCCCTTCTTTTGTACATCTGTTAGTTCAATTCACTGACACTGTTTTTGTCATGTCCTTATGGAAATTGTTTACAGAATCCATTTGGCTGAACCCTATCTTTTAAGATACAGGCAAGTCCTAGTTTAAAAGATAGAGGCGACTATTGCATAGTAATTATAAACTTTCCTTTTATGTAACAGTGTGAAGTGCTATGTATTTTTTGTGAAATAAATACTTTATTATTATTATTATTATTATTATTATTATATACTTCAGTACGGCTGTCATCTTCATTTCAAACTCCATATCTGAACACACAATCTCTTTCAATCTCGATATCACCACACGTAACTCAAATCTTTTTTCTTTCTTCTCGTTTTTATTTTCCTCCTGTGTTCCACAGTCGAAACTTGGTATCCATTCAAATTGATTATTATTTATAGAACTTTTCCCCTTATCGTCAGGCTTTTTCAGGCGACGCACCATGGTCACTGTGCGGCGGTCTGTCTTTGAAGGAGTTTTCACCACTTCTGCATAACTCACCTCCCTCGGTGTACAAGATGTGTCATGTACTTTTTCAGTCACACTCTCCGTAATCTCTGACACTTCTGGTGTTAAGAGATTGACTTCTCTCTGATAATTGGTTTTGGTCCCATATCTTACATAGCCACCTACCTTTTTTAACGCCATTTTGTATGTACACTGGTTCCTTGCCATCACCTCTCGGATATTTTTTTCCCTCTTGAACACAGGACAAAGTGATTTTATCAGTGCCATATGACCACCCTTACAATTAATACATTTGACGTTTGTAGTCTCACAATTTTCATGTTCTCCACCACGTTTCGGACATATCTGAGTTTTCCTTGGACAATTATTTTTAATATGTCCATACCTCCAACACTTCGAGCACTGTGTAACAGGGAACGTAAATGGTTCCACCTTCATTCTACATCCATATGCTTTTACATATGGTGGAGAGGTAGGTCCTTTAAAGCAAATGCGCACTGTCTCACTATCAATAAAGGAGAATGCCAACTTTCGGCCTACACAACTTTTAAAATTAAACTCACGTTTTCACTAAGTTCTTACTCCCAACAATTTAAATATAAACTACAAACTTAAAAAAACATATTTAGTACTTTACGGAAACGTGTCCAATAAAAAATCATTTTAATAAGTAATTAATTTAAGTTCTTGAATTCAAGATTTGAATACCAAAAATGTTGCCAATCTTGTTACTGTAATCGATAACTCTAAATAAATAAAATCCTGCTACTGTAATCGATAATTGTATTGTAAAAATATTTTTTTATTGTTTAGATAGTTTTAAATAAAAACTATACTCTTTACTTATATTTACCGCCTCAATATTCTTTTTTCTTATTTATATTTTCTTATTTAATACGTTTGTCCTATTTAACAGTTAATAGTTTCATAGATTATTATAAAAAAAACGATTTGCCATCTGCGATCGATAACATAATCGTCTTGTAATAGCAACCCTGTACGCGTGTCTAAACTGACATTGACACATCTGTTCGGTTGTTTGTTTTTCGAACCCCTCTGTGTTTGGGTTAAGTTACAGATTTATTGTGTTATATTCATACCACCACACATTTTGTGACAATATTCATTGTGTGGTCTCGTTCAGAAAGAGAATACGCTATCAGATGCGTGATATAGCAACAGATCGCATCACTACAGGTAAGCAATATCCTTCAATGATTTTGTGTTGCTGCTGGTTGATGTTTTATTCTGATTGCAATAAGATATTTTTGTTTTTGTTACAGCTTAGATCAACAGATAAGATCTGTCACCCATGTTGGCAAAGAAGTTACCGTTCTGTCCAACGGAACTTAAACACCCCATATCACCAAGTATTTATCAACCTTCTACAGCCTCTGTTGTATCAACGCCAGCACACTACACTAGGGCTGTTAATATCTGCAGATGGGTGATTGAAGTTGTGAATGGGATTTTTAAGCAACAGTTTAAAATATTCCGACGCGAGTTCAGCAACAGAGCTTCATCACATGTCATGATTGACTTTTCTATAGCTGTTGCCCTAATTAATAGATTTCGACCACCACTTACAGACAGGTTTGATGCTGCCCAGATATTAGAAATCATCCAACAAAAAATGTTCCAAAATAATACTTTAAGTGAGTTTATTATACAAAATAATTATAATAGAAGGGCACAGTTCTCAAATATAAATGTTAATAACAGCAATGTCACTGAGTTTCACCAGCTAGATTTTCACGATTTGAATTTGATAGCTTGTGGTACCTACCAACTCCGTCAGGCTCGATCTTATTATGGTGAGCACATTCGTTTTAATTGCCGATTAAGATAGAAGTGTGCAGGGAGTTATCAATCAATAATCTAAGAGAACAATTGTCTCTCTCTCAAAGCTCTTGGTTTTTAAGAGTGAAAATTCAAAGTCGCCATATAAGAAGAAAAAAATATTTTTTGTACGTTTTGATTGAGAATAATTTAAATGGGAGAGAGGCAATAAGTCAATATTATTGCAATTGTAAGGTAGGCAAACGAACTGTGGGATGCTGTTCCCACATTATGACCATTTTATGGTATTTAGGGTGGGCTCGACACCAAAACAATATTGAACCCCGTGCACAGTTTCTTGATGAATTGTTAATCGAATTTGATAATGAAATTGATGATGATGATAATGAATGATTTTGGTAAAAAAGAATAAAACTATTCATCTGTTTATTTGTTCTTTAATTTTCTCTGCGTAGAAATGCATAACCTCCAATTTAAAATGTCTGAATAACTTCTTTCTTACAAGTTCAATTTAAAAATGGAAATCACAAACATACTTTTGACATTAAACCACACAAAAAAAATGTAAGAATATTCACTGCATACAACAAATTCATATTGAGCCAAAGTTACTATGGAGACTTGGCATTGTCCTTTCCACTCTAATCTTTCCTTTTCAGTCTTTTAACCGCTATTATCTCCACACTGCTTTCCAGTGTATTCATAATATCTTCATTAGACAATTCCATTTCTATATATCTTATCAATCCATACGAGTAAAATATCTCACCAGACCTTCTACAAATCCAGCCTCTGTCTCTTATACCCTGACATTCCATCAGACTTATAGAGTTTTCATAGTTGCTAAATCGCAGCACAACTTTGTATGGGCTCTTATATGTAACTTTTATAATGCCTTGAATTCCTGTTTTCCTCAGAATCTTAGCCAGACCAATCTGTTTTGGTAAGTTTTCTTTACCTGAGATTGTAACCTCACACAACTCCTCGTGCTCGAGACTATCAGAACTGTTACAGTTTGTTTTTTTTTTACTTCCTACTGTAACCCATTCCCCTTCCTCTCCCTCCTTAGAAGCTGCCCTTTTATTGGGCCTCCTATCCTTGCTACTATTTCTGTCTCTGGTTTCATTTTGTGTTAGCTCAACTTCCATTATTTTCTTTCCTGTATCCGGCGGCCCACCAATGATATGGTTTATTTCTTCCTGGGTCATTGTTCCCATGACTATCATATTCTCCTCTTCCAACATATCACCCTCACTGTCATCACTATCCATCACAAACACTAAAAACCACTTAAATTCCTAGTTTTAATTTTCTATATTTTTATAGTTAGATGTGGGTAGACCCATTAATTTTACTTCTTCACACTATGTGTCCTAATCGGCACTGTTTGTAATATATCACGACTTATTTACAACTATCAGTACATTCCTAGTCTTTGTAACACCAGAAATATAACTTAACTGCTATTTATTACGCGAACGAAATCTATACCGTCGATATATGACCGTACGCGGCGGTATTTGCTTTCGCACTGAAGTGGGTCTTTAAAACTAAACGAGATGCAGATGGAAACGTCGCTAAATACAAAGCAAGATTGGTCATCAAGGAGTATGAACAAGTTTATGGTGTGGATTTGCGAAGTATAAGCTATACATCGAGCAGATGGATGCAGTCAGCCTACAAGGGGACATAGATGTTGAGTTGTACATGACACAGCGACCACTGTATGAAAATAAAAGTAAGCAAGTATGTAGACTTAATAAAAGTATTTATGGTCTGAAACAAGCAAGTAGAACATGGAATCAGAAAATGGATAATTACTTGTCGGAAATTGGGTTTAAAAAGTCACAATTAGATCCATGTGTGTATTACATAAATAGTGAAGGAGATGCATTATATATAACCCTCTATGTCGATGACCTACTATTGTTTTATAACAATTTAGAATTTGCAAAGAAGATAAAAAGTAAAATAATTCAAAACTTTAAGATGAAGGAGTTGGGTAAACCTATTAATTTCATTGGGATGCGAATAAAATATGATGAAATAGGAATTCACATAGATCAAACAAAGTACATAGAAGCAGTATTAGAACGTTTTGGTATGGAGAGTTGCAAAACAGCTGATACACCGCTTGAAATAGATTTGGAGTTTTCTGAAGCTACTGAAGAAAACATTCTAACTGATGTGCCCTATCAAGAAGCAATAGGTTGTTTATTGTTTATATCGCATGGTACACGGCCGGACATATGCTACGCTGTGAACAGACTAAGTCGTTTTAACAAATCTCCAACATCTGAACATTGGACTGCTGTAAAGAGGATTTTTAGATACCTGCAAGGAACAAAAAATATACAGCTGTCATACAGTAGCAATGTAAACCAAGATATTACAGGTTACTGTGATTCTGATTGGGCATCATGTATTGAAGAAAGAAGATCGTGCACTGGATATGTTTTTATGCTTCAGAATGGTGCTATATCCTGGAACTCGAAACGGCAGCAAACAATTGCACTCTCTACCACTGAGGCAGAATACATGGCGATCTCAGCAGCTACTTTAGAGGCTCTATGGCTGAGACAGTTACATTGCGAATTGTGGCCGAACATACAGGTTACAATTTTAACGTTATTTTGTGATAATCAAAGTGCCATTAAACTTTCAGGTAATTCAATTTATCATGCTAGAAGTAAGCACATAGATGTACGTCACCACTACATTCGAGAAAAGGTCAACTCTGGTGACATCCGTATCGAGTACATTTCTGCAAATTTGATGCTGGCCGATTGCCTGACCAAATCCCTGGCGAAACCGAAGCACCACCAGTTCCTCGTTGGCATGGGTCTGCGTTCAAGAGAGGATATTGAAATGTGAACGCAGCCTCTACACGATAAGCATGAACGCAGCAAAAATATGACAGATGTTGCTACTTTAGTGAAATGTAAAATTCATGTACTTACCTTTGTTACTACTATTGACAATACAATTCTGTCTCAAATCAATCCTTTTATTTTTATAGTAATCTATAAGATAATTAACAGTTTTTTTATCAGTACCTTTACTAACAATTTTTGGTCCGTGTAGTTTATTGTTAAACTTTACATATAGGGTTTTTTGGTTTAGAAAATTTAAAATCCAGTGCAATATCTTTTGTGGAAAGGCTAATTCATGAAGAACATGAATTAAACATTCAATGTTAACATTAACGAAAGCACCTTTCACATCTAAAAAAACTCATACTACATTAGAATGACTCAGTTTGGCCTTTTTTAGATCTGATATGAGAGCCACAAAGCTTTCAGAGCAACTTCTACCTTTTCTAAACCCAAATTGTACCTTTGGTAACTTTTCCTCAAACTCTACAAAATGGTCTAATCGTAACTTTAACATGTTTTCAAAAATTTTACCTAAGCAAGATGACAAGGAAATAGGTCTGTATGATGGTGGATTATTTGCATCTTTGTTTGGTTTTAATATAGGTATTACACATTGGGTTTTCCATGATTCTGGTATAGTTAAGCTGTTCCATAGTTTATTATATATACTTAATAATATATCTTGAGCGTTGGGATGTAATTTTTTTATTAATATGTATGGTATTGTGTCTAAACCTGGTTTAGTATTTTTCTATTTTTAAGGGATATGTAAAACTCATTTATTGTAAATGGCTTATTGAGAAAAGAGTTGCTATCATTTTCAACAGATTGATCAAATATATTCTTCAAATTATCTACATTCACCTGTGTTGAGTATGCAATGTTATCTAAAAAAGTTGGTACTTAGTCATCATTTAGATATCTATTATGAGAAGAACCTATCCTCTTAAACCTTTTGATGTAACTCCAGAAATGGGTGTCATTCTATTAAAACTAGTACAGAGTTTATGCCAAGATTTAATACGTTCTTCTTTTAAAATTCTTTTCTTTTTAGCATCAAATTTTTTGCACATAATGTAGTTAGTTGGCAATGGTTGGTGATGCTCTATAGGCTAATAGGGTTTGCTTAGAATTTAGTACGGCATCACTACATATTTGGTTCCACCATGGAGCAGGCTTTCTGATTACTTGAAAAGTTTGTTTTGCCTTTTGTTTTGGGACTGTTTTTGTTCTAAGATCAAACAAAATATTTACAAAATTTAAGAATCTAGAGGTTTAATTAAATCTAAATTAGAAAAACAATTTTCTGATAACTGGTAATATTTTTCCCAATTTGTTTTATTATAAATATATTTCTCTTCAACAGGTCGTGCTTCATACGTAGAAGGCTTCACACAAATAATAACCTGAGTTGGGAAATGATAACTATGAATGGATCATCATGAACACGCCATTCACAAAGAGGAACTAAAGTGGGACTGACCAGAGCCAAATCAATCGCAGATGGATTTCTGTTTGGCTGTTGAACAGTGGTCGGCCTACCATCATTCAAAATACATATATCTAAATAATCAATAAGATTGTATAAGCTGTTACCTCTATTATTATTAGCATGACATCCAAACAGCACGTGATGTGCATTAAAATCTCCCATAACCAGACAAGGCTTGGGAGTTTCAAGCAAAACTTTTCTTAACTTGCTGGTGTCAAACCTAGTGCTACTGGGAGGACAATAAACACATAATATATATAAGTTACCCATAGATGTCTCTACTGATAAGCAAATGTTTTGTATAGATTCATAAAAACTTGTTTGTATAATATTATATTTAAAATTTTGTTTAATTAAAATGGCTACTCCATTGTGAGTATTTACTAAATTTTTGTGTATAAAGTTATATGGTGTAAAGTTAGAAATTATACTATTACTTTTAAGCCAAGTTTCGTTAAGTAGACATACATCAATATTATGTTCAGAAAGAAATGATTTTAGTAGGGTTTTCTTACTCTGTAAGCTTTGTATATTAAACTGAGCCACATTTAAATATGTATCCATTGATTGATTAAATTAGCTAACAATATATCTTTAATCCTTTTATTTGTAATTAGTGTATTGCCTTTATAATTACCCAATATAATTAAGGACTTCACTAAAGCATTTAGAACAATATCATTATTCAACAATTTTTCAACATTGAATGTTTTATGATTTTCACCTGTAGCTAAGTCTTTTGTGATAGTGGGGAAAACATTTTTGTCGTTAATTTTGAGTGGGGCAGAACTTACCGCTGTGGCATAACTGGCGCCGGTTTGGTGGAGGTTAACATATTTTTTCTTCTTTTCTAGTATTTTTTGGTTTTTTACTGGACAATCTATTAAAATGGCCAAGTGATTGCCACCACAATTGTTGATACATACTACTTCTGAAACATCACATTCCTTGTAAGAATGTCGGCCAGCACATGACGAGCAGTTTTGTTCACCTCTGCAAACTTTTGCAGAGTGATTAAATTTTAAGCACCTGTAGCATTGTAATAAAGGGGATATGTACATGTGTATTGGGTATCTAAACATTTGAATGTATGCGTATCGTGGCAGTGTCGTGGCAGCAAATGTTACTGCTATTGTAGTCAATGGAGTGAGCTTTCCTTCAACTTTCTTCATGAAACGTTTGATGGAGATTACTTCAGCATCACAAGTATTTTGTAAATTTCTTCATTGGACATATCTTGTGGTACATGTCTAATAACTCCAGTAGATTCAGTCATGTGGGCAGGCACGAAAGCCTTTAGCTTGTTTCTGTTAAGGAAACTGTCCATTTTCAGAAAAGTATTAGCAGGTGCAGGCTTGTGAAAAATAATGCCAACTTTATACGCGTTCACTCGGTGTACACCAGCAATGCCTTTAACATTTTCAGTGAATATTTTTATTAGTGTTATAGGACTTTTATTGCCAATTTTTTCTTGTTCTTGTGACTCTACATAGACAATGCAATCAATACTGCGATTCTCATGGAATTGTCTATTATAATTCTGTTTGGTAAACATTTTATATTTCGTCTCGGAGTCTATCTCTCTTTGTCACGAAGGGGCTGGACCCCATCACTATCTACACTCATATTAATATTTTACACTATTTACTATCTAGATATGCTATTTACAATAGAATTATATTAATTTATGTATGAAAAATATGTTTTTAAAAATTGGTGAATTAAATTCTCCCGTTTTATTTGACTTCCCGCCATAAAGACCACTTGTATTTACTAAGATTTGGTGTTGCCCTATTTTTAAAATTGTTAGTTTCAGGACGATCCATTTTCATGACTTTATAGACAAGCTATAGCATAAATGTTTATGTCTCGTTATTTATATCGACTTGGAAGTTGGTTTCCTCAAGTCCTTGTTCAACATGTGCATCCACTACAAAATTTTGTACCACCGCTGTTTCATTTGAGTCATCGTGGTCAAATTGTGGCAAAACATTTGACTTTTTTTACTACTTGGGCCTCCAACTACCTGCGGTCGGCCAGCGGAGCACCGTGCTTCGGATCCCGCTTCCCTCCAAAACCAAACTCCCGACACAACAATATTTGGCGCATCGTACCCGGCACACATCGCAACACAACTGCACAGGCCCGTGCTCCGTACGGCTTCACCAGACATCGTGCCGGAATACGACGAATCGCTTGGCGGCACGACTTTGTCTGGTGGGTAGTAACTTATGCCGGCGGCCGATGTTGAAGCCTCCCACAGAGAAATTGTCAATGTGTCGATTATATATTTTATATATAATGGACACATCGACATGAATGATAACTTCATTGATGTCACAGAGATGGCGCGCACGTAGTATCGCGTATAATAACACTTTTCAAAACACTTATAAAAAAAAAAAGAAACAGACTTCAAAAAAACACTTAAAAGGAAAAAATAATTTTACTTTTGTCATGGTTCTAGAAGTCAGTGGCGAGCTAAACACAGAAACCTCGAGACACCTTTTTGAAGGCGGTTTCTATTTTTTTTGTAAAAAGTTTTTATTTCATGCTTTTCAGTGTAATAGTCAAAATTCGAAAATTCACCCCATACCAGTGGTACGAGGTGAATGATGATGATATATATAGTGACAGCCATAACCCATGTTAGAATAAGTTCTCATCAATACGAAAAAAAAATCCTATCTCAAAAACTATTGAGCCGATTTTGATGAAACTTATAGGATTCCCTAATTTGAACAAGTAACTAGACTTGGAGGAACCAACAATAAAACACGTAGTGGCACTTACACGATCTATTCCGAACTGACTCAAGTACCCACTAGTGACAATTATTAATGTACCTACACTACATCCCTCCACCCTTAAATAACACTATATCATCATTAATAATTACCATTTACTTAATCTAACTTAACCTAAACTAAGTGTAACTAATAGCTTAATACATTACAATTACGGCTGGCTAAGACATGGCTGGAGGTTGACCACTGCGTTGCCGAATTTCTCACAGGTCATGGCAACTTTAAAAGTAAGCTGTATTCTTTTAAACTTGTTCTTTCGCCTTTGTGTCAGTGTTCTACATCGAACTGTGAATTTGAACAGTCCGCACATCACATCTTGTGGGAGTGTGTTCTTTGGCAGAATGAACGCAATATTATGTTGGATAGTGTACAAGTTACATCCGGAGTCGTTTATTATACGGACCTTGTAGAAACTAGAACCAATTTCCGTGCGTTCAGGCGCTTTTGCCATACCTATTATTGAAATCAGCTAATACCTACTTAGGACTCATTAACTTAATCAAATTTTATTCCGTGGTGCTTGGCAATCTGGGCTTCTCCCAGTTGCAATAATGTCCCTTTGTGCCGATTGGCCTAGTTCTGTTCTGTCTCCTGCTTGTTATGGAGGAAAGTGGAAAAAATATCTTTTTTCTTACTCCTCCGCTATTCTTTTCTGATTAATTTCGTTGCGGGACCCAAGACAGTTGAATCGTTTCTCCGGGCCTCGTCAAGCTTCATTGCTCGGCGTTTTTCTGGCGGTTTCCACTGTTGATTCTGGCTTTCAGGAGTTGCAGTGATTGGGAAAAGTGAGGCGGGTTTTGTCCCAAAAAAAAAAAATGACGATGGGTTCTGACTGACGCTCACCTCGCGGAGTAGACGACTTAGGACTCTTTGGCTCTTCCGACTGGTCCCCACCCTGCATTACAAGAGACATTTCCCGAGAACCCGTAGGGAACACCAGGGAACTACGTGGCCTAGCTTTTAGCTGATCTGAGTGTCTGTGGACTTGATTTCCATTGTCATCCCAATACCTTGTAATTAGTAGAACCTAATGATTCAGTTACTTGTCCTGGCACCCATTTTTCCCCCTTTAAAAATTGCCTATACCAGACTTCATCCCCTACTTGGATATTCGACTTATTTATTCCCTCAGCGTGCTGGGTCTGCTTTATCTGAGCCCGATGCATTTTATCACCCTTATCTGGCTTCAATAAGTCCAAACGGGTTCGCAAACGCCTACCCATCAATAGCATGGCCGGGCTCTCACCGGTAAACGAATGTTCCGTGTTCCTATAATACAACAAAAAATGAGTTTAGGGCCCTATCCACGTTAGTTTTGTTTAAGATTGCTTTTTTTATGACTCTTTTCAAAATTCTTACGGCGTTTTCGGCGACACCATTTGAATTGGCCAATCCAGGCCAATTGTCACTCACTACCTGTTTCGGAATCCTCCACCTGCTTCCACAACTCGCTCAGTCTATTAATTGTATAACTGGCCGCCGTGCTAGGTACATTAAATATTTCTAACCATTTGGACATGGCATCAACTATGTACTACTAAGTCTTACCGTTAATGGGACCTAAGAAATCTAGGTGCAGTCTGGTCCAGGGCCGCTGGGGCCACGGCCAGGTCTGCGGCATGCGTCGTGGCGGCGCGTCTGCCAGCGCCGCGCAGGTACTACACGCCCAGCATGTGGCTTCCACTGCCTCGTCGATGCCTCCCCACCACACGTAGCTGCTTCCTAAAGCTTTAGACTTGACTATGCCCATGTGTGGCTCGTGTATCAACTCCAGAACCGTAGACCTACAATTTTCCGGGATAACTACTCTATGACCCCACATTACACATCTTAGTTCCTCGTACAGCTCTCACTTCCTATTAAAATAAGGCTGCATACTCACAATCTCACAATGTTCTGGCCAACCGTCTCGGATGTATCCTAACACCCTACCTAGAATCGGGTCTGTGGAGGTTTAGTAAGGTACGTTACCGGATTCTTAATTCTTCCTCCAACGAAGCAGCATCCAAGGAGGCAAGCAGGAGAAGCGACAGCAAGCGATAGCGAAGCGAAGCAGAAGAGGTGAAATGGTGAAGATTAAGGTTGATAGAATGAGGTAGGCAGTAGTTGTAGAAGTAGCAATTAGACTTATGTTTATTTAGCAACACTATTTATTATAAAGCACTATTCTAACAGAGTTCTTAGTTCTTACACAGTTTATTAAGTTTACCAAAGTCACAACACGAACACTCAAGAAAACAGTTTGTAGTAAGCTAATATGGTAGCGAGGTAATCGGCGGAAAACACGAACGCGAGCGGCACGGACGGTGCGTATCGAAGGTATTCATCATCTGACGGGGCGCCGCGTTAGGTGACCGCGCGGAGCCAGCGCACACGCAGGCATTGCGTCACAGCGATGAGGCACGGTGCTACTGCCATAAGCGGAGCGGATGAAAGTGGCGGGCAACGGTGGAAAAGATATCCGCCACATCACTCCCCCGGCCAGACCGTAACTACGGTCGATAAAAGTCCGGTAGTCTGACTCTTCTGCCGCTCCGAGTTCTTTTTTCTGCTCCGCGCTCTTCTGTCGCAATTGAAGTTTTCGTCGTAGAATTAATGGGAACTTCTCTAGACAGGTAAGCTGGTTTCAGCCTGTCTACAGAGACATTAGTAATTTTGCCTCGAACTTCAATTTTGAAAAATTTTGGTTGTCTTCTTAAAACCTTGAAGGGGCCTGCATAAGGTGGTTCGAGTGCACCACGCACATGATCTTGACGGAGGAAGACATGAGAAGTATTGTTAAGGTCACGTGGTATATAAAATGGCACTTGGGCGTGCCACGAAGTAGGTTTTGGGGACAATTTTGCCATGTGTGACCGGAGACGTGTCACGTACTCGGTTATGTCCGCTGTGGTGTAGTCATCTACTGGAGCAATAAACTGGCCAGGCAACAGGAGAGGCTCGCCATACACGAGCTCGGCTGGGCTCGTCTCCAGATCTTCTTTCCACGAATTTCGAATGCCCAGGAGTACCAACGGAAGTGATTCTGTCCATTTTGACGAGTCATGGCACATTATAGCTGCCTTCAGCTGACGGTGGAGGCGTTCGACGATGCCGTTCGCGCATGGATGGTATGAAGTTGTGCGGAGATGTCGCGCGCCGATCATGGTAGTGAGCGCTTTGAAAAGGTGGCTCTCGAATTGGCGACCTCTGTCGGTGGTCACTCGCACGGGACAACCGAACCTGGCTATCCAACAAGACACGAGAGCAGCTGCGCAGGTCTCCGCTGTGATGTCCTGTAGTGGAACAGCCTCAGGCCATCGGGTGAACCTATCAATGATCGTGAGGCAGTATTTATAACCGCAAGACAAGGGTAACGGTCCTACGAGGTCGATATGGATATGGGAGAACCTCGCAGAAGGGGTAAGGAATGAGGATGGGGGAGAACGAGTGTGACGGGTAGTTTTACTTATTTGGCAATTTACGCATTGCCTAGACCACTCTCTACAATCCTTACGTATCCCTGGCCATACAAATTTTTGTGCAACCAGCCGTGCAGTAGCTGAACTTCCAGGGTGATTCCAGCCATGAATCATGTCGAAAACTTGCCTTCTGAGCTTTGGTGTGATGTACGGCCGTGGCGGATGGGTAGCAGTATCGCAGAAAATCGGTAAGTCGCAATGTATCGTTGACATCTTCCTTAACTTCAGAGCCGAGCCGCGAAGGAGAAGTTCTTGCAGTTCTGGATCATTTTCCTCAGATCTTGCAAGCTCTTCGTAGTCGAGTGGTACAGCAATTTCACTCACACGTGAGAGAGTGTCAGCGACGACGTTTTCTGGCCCAGGTATGTATCTTATATCCGTCGTAAATTGCGATATAAAGTCTAAATATCGGAACTGCCTAGGTGAACAATTCTGTTTGTTAGTCGTAAAGGCGAAAGTCAATGGCTTGTGATCGGTATACACGGCGAAGGTTGCGGTTTCTACCATGTGGCGAAAATATTTTATAGCTTCGTATACGGCCAACAGTTGTTCTCTATCGTACGGACTATATTTCTTTTGACTTTCCGACAGCTTGTGGGAATAGAACGCCAGAGGTAACCATACGTTGTTCTTACGCTGTTGTAGTACTGCTCCAATCGCAGCGTCTGAAGCGTCTGTAACTATTGCGAGTTCTGCCGAGTAGTCTGGGTGAGCAAGAAGTGTAGCTTCAGACAATGATGTCTTACAGTCCTCAAATGCCTTAAGCAACTCTGGAGTGAAGGTCACTGGGTGAGAACCTTTGATTTTAGGTCCCTGCAGAAGTGAGTTCAGCGGCGCCTGTAGTTTTGCAGCGTTAGGGACAAATCTGCGGTAGAAATTCAGCATCCCTAAGAATCTTCGTAGTTCCTTCACCGTCTTTGGGACAGGAAACTCCCTTACGGCTTGGACTTTCTCGTCGAGGGGTCTGGAACCAGCGACAGACACTTCATAGCCCAAGAATTTTACGACCTCTTGGCCAAATACGCATTTCGATGTGTTGATGAGTACACCGTATTGCCTGAGACGTCCGAAAAGGTGCCGCAGATGCTCTTCATGTTGTTTTCCGTCAGAGGAAAATACGATTATGTCGTCGAGGTACCCGTAACAGAAATCCAAGCCAGATAGTACTTCATCAATGAATCGCTGGAATGTTTGAGCTGCATTTCGAAGTCCGAATGTCATAAAAGGAAATTCAAACATTCCGAACGGTGTAGTAATAGCTGTTTTCGGTATATCATCGGGATTTACACCGATTTGGTTGTAAGCTTTCACGAGATCTACTGTAGAGAAGATTGAGCATCCTGAAAGCTGATGAGCAAAGTCCTGTATATGGCGAATCGGGTATCGGTCAGGTATAGTCCTAGCATTAAGAGCTCTATAGTCACCACAGGGTCTCCAGCTGTCATCTTTCTTCTTGACCAGGTGAAGAGCGGAAGACCAGGGACTCTCTGAGCGTCGGGCTGTACCAGCTGCCAGCATTTCCTCAAACTCCTTTTTTGCAGCTTGAGCGCGGACTGGATCGAGGCGTCGTGGCTTACATGAGACTGGCTGTCCTGGCGTGGTTCTAATATGGTGCAGCGTAGAATGTTTCGCTACACATCTCATACCTGCTGGTCTGGTAATCTCTGGGAACTCACGCAGTATTTCGTGGAACTCAGTTTCGCCCGTCACTGCTTTAACTGAAGCGATGTCGTCTGAAGATCCCAATTGCTCCAAAATTGCAGCCACATGTAGGGTAGTAGTACCGTCGACCAACCGTTGATTCCTACAATCAACCAGTAGATTATAGTGCCTCAGAAGATCTACGCCTATAATGGGTTTCGATACGTCGGCTACGGTGAAATTCCATGAAAAATCCCGTCTAAGTCCAAGATTGAGATGCAGTTGTATTGGTCCGTAAGTATGAATGATGCTACCATTTGCCGCGAATAGATCGAATTTTGATTGCGTAGAGGGCGTCTTTACGGCTGATCGTGGGAAAACGCACAAGTCTGAGCCAGTGTCCACTAGGAACTGCATTTTCGAGACACGGTCGGTGACGAAGAGACGGCCTGTAGAGGGAGGGCAGTCGTTGGCCGCTATTTCCGACCGCCCTGAGCGTTTTCCGTCAGGAATGTGCAAGGTTGCCTACACTTATTTGCTTTTGATCCGTATGTGTAGTGGTAAAAACAATGTGGGTGATCCTGCGGCGGCTGTCGTGGCCTCGAGCGGCTGCGTGAGCGGTAACGCTTGTTATAACGGGGCTTAGTATATGCACGGGCCCTATTATTCGTATTGCTACTTAGGGCAGCCACTTGCTTAGTAAGTTCGCTGACTTGCCTTGCCAGCTCGTCAAGGTTGTTGCTGGTGGAAGTGCTCGCCTCGGAGACTTGAGGCGTAGTAGGGGCAATCTCGTGCACCTTGTCCGCCAACTCGCCCAGTTTATCTATTGAAAGATCCGTTTGTGAAGCAATGACTGTTTGTATGTTTTGTGGTAATCGACTGGTCCAAATAGTGACAAGGAAGTCCATGGGGACCGAAGGGCCAGCCAGACTCTGTAAATGGCGCAGTAATTGCGAGGGCTTCCGGTCACCGAGCTCCTCGTGCATCAAAAGTTGTTTAGTGCGTTTCTCTTTTGACGCGGACAGCCTTTTGATCAGTTCAGTTTTTAATTTCGTATATTTATCCTTCTCCGGGGGTCTAGTTATGACGTCCTTAACCTCTATGGCATACTGATGATCTAGCTGTGCGACCAGGTAACTAAATTTAGTATCCTCAGTGGTCACTCTCGAAAGGTCAAATTGGCACTCTAATTGAGCGAACCATAACGCTGGTTCTTCAGGCCAAAATGGCGGAACACGTACACCTACGCGCCATACTTCCGAATCAGTCATATTGAGAAAAAAAAATAAAAATCGCTCACCGCTTGTAGTCAGTGGGACCTCACCCTTTTTTTTATATCTTGTTCGTCGAAGGTAGGTACTAAAATTCTGCTCCTTAGTTCAAAGACGTGCACTCTTTGTACTGTTTCTAGGACGTGGAAGCTGACGAAGAATACAGAAGGTGCAAAGATGGAAGTTTTCTTCTTTGTTCAAATCGGGGTCACCAGTGTGGAGGTTTAGTAAGGTACGTTACCGGATTCTTAATTCTTCCTCCAACGAAGCAGCATCCAAGCAGGCAAGCAGGAGAAGCCACAGCAAGCGATAGCGAAGCGAAGCAGAAGAGGTGAAATGGTGAAGATTAAGGTTGATAGAATGAGGTAGGCAGTAGTTGTAGAAGTAGCAATTAGACTTATGTTTATTTAGCAACACTATTTATTATAAAGCACTATTCTAACAGAGTTCTTAGTTCTTACACAGTTTATTAAGTTTACCAAAGTCACAACACGAACACTCAAGAAAACAGTTTGTAGTAAGCTAATATGGTAGCGAGGTAATCGGCGGAAAACACGAACGCGAGCGGCACGGACGGTGCGTATCGAAGGTATTCATCATCTGACGGGGCGCCGCGTTAGGTGACCGCGCGGAGCCAGCGCACACGCAGGCATTGCGTCACAGCGATGAGGCACGGTGCTACTGCCATAAGCGGAGCGGATGAAAGTGGCGGGCAACGGTGGAAAAGATATCCGCCACAGGTCTTTTAGTGTTTGTTTTTTTAGTTCATTGTAGTCTAATAGCAAGGCATCCTGCGCGAAATGTAAGTTTGTTCCGGAACCGAATCACCTTCCTTCCTAGACGACCTTGCCGGTAATTTCGATAACCCATCCGCGCAATTATCCTCCGACCTAACATATTCAATATCATAGTCATAAGCCGATAAAATCACCGCCCACCGCTGCATCCTACTCGCAGTCATCGTAGGTTTACCTCTTTCCGGACTAAAAATACATACAAGCGGTTTATGGTCTGTGCGCAAGGTAAAGTGAAAAAAAATTATTATAACATTATTTTGTTAGAGAAATAATGTTATAATTTAATTTTTTAATTTCCTTTCGATATACTACGGGTAAAGTACGTCAATATAAACTCCTTTTTAGTTTTATATTTTTAAGTTTTTGATATGAGAGTAGATAAAATAAATTGTAACATTATTTCTATAACAAAATAATGTTATAATAATTTTTTTTTTCATTATCGTACAGATTACAAACCATAGACAGCAATATTTCATTTTTTATATGTGGCTGCGCGCGCTTTGGCGCGTGCGCGGTGATGCAGGGTGCAGTTTTTTGGCGCCAAATACGTTTCTTTGCATTGCAAGTCGTTGTTGTGTTTCGCTGGACACATAATTGATTATTAATATTTCTTAAAATGTCAAGTGACAGTGAAGAAAATTTGACGACGCCCGATATTTTAGAGGCTGCGACAGCAGTCAGTCTTAATTTACTACCAATCAAGTCAAGAAAATTATACGATAAATGTTATCAAGATTTTTTAACATAGAAAAAATTAATAAAAGTGCTACTTCAAATATTCAATACAATGTATGAGATTAGATAAAGTAGTATATGAAACTGTAAATAATTAGGTATTACATACTCGTGTGATACTATTAAAAAACTCGCTTCGCTCGTTTTTTAAACTCACACTCGTGCATAATATCCCTCATTATGTAACAGTTTCATAAACTACTATTATATCTGTCAAGTAACAACTTAACATCTTTATCCACCTGTTTTCCACTTATCTCTGACACAAAATTACAATAAAACTTAGGAATATTTATTTGTAATTCACTTAACCACTGACGGCCCAATAATGAAGTAGTACCACCTTCTATTATAAATAATTCATATTCTTTTTCTATCTTTCCATAACAAACATTTGGTTTTATAATACCTATTGGCCGCAGTTTAGAGCTGTCATAAAACTTTACTACTGTATTATCCTTTTGCCAGCACGATATAGCCGTGCCTGTGTCTACTTTCATTAACAAAGCCTGACCGTCAGATATAACTAGTGTAGATCTTCCTCCAGGTCCTGATCCCCGCCGCCCGCACCGCCGGCGCCGTGCTCCTCGTCTGACCTGCCGTCCACGACCCCATAGTGCACGACACCTTGCCCGCCGCGGCCACCAAAGATATTGATAAATTGATTTTTTGAAGTTGGTTGAAAAGATGTCGCTTCTAGGGGGTGAGATTACTCTGGAGCCAGGTGTACATCACATTTACAGCTATAACTGCAGACTGTAATGTCGAATACATATCCGCAGCGCAGTATATGGATATCCTGCCCGTAAAAAACTTGCCTGTCGAGGCGCGTGCTGTCTATCTCGTTTCGGATACAATTTTGATGTGACACCTTTTGCGGCATTACAAAGAATATGGGTCCGCATTATAACTAAGTCTCCTTCCAGGTATTCATGGGTTGACGTCCGACCCTTATCGGCATATGTCTTGGGGACATCTTGTTGCCGTTCCAGAGTCTCTTTGACCGTCGAGACGCTATCTGCGAGTTTAAGCAGTTAAGGCGTAATTTGAGGAACAAAGTTCTCGGATCCCACTACTGCTCTGCCTGATCAGTTAAGGGTGAACGTAACTCACGACCGAAGTTCAGGTAAGCTGGGGTATGATCCGTGGACTTGGTTACTGAAACTCCATACCATGTTGAATACATCGGTTCTCGTCCGGTCACCAAAGGTATATCGATCCTTTCGCAATCCTTTCTCCATTCTTCTTCGGGATTATTATTTGACGTCTAATCTGTTTGCTGTATCGTAGGTGGAGTCTCGGGGACAGAACAAAAAGAACTATCACTCTCCTCTCCCTCCAAGTCAACTTGGGCCGTGGGGTCATATTCCACGGCCATATAAGTGGAATCAGTTACTGTTCCCTGTGGTAGGAAATCGCCTACCTCCTCGCACTCGCCATTTATGTTTTGTTCTATTATTATAAAAATGTTTAATTAAAACTTGATCGTTATTTACCCATTCCCTATTACGACTGTCTCCGTAATGTTTAAGCTGCAAGGTCTATTTTTGAACAACATTATTCTTAGCAGCGGATGCGTACGACACAGCTGATGCGTTATCAGTATGACTGATTTCTTTAGAATGTGCAGTATCGGAAGTTACTTTCAACAAATCGGGCCTACAATAGTCCTGTTGCGAAGACGTTTACAAAAACTGTTCAGTTCTTTTTTGTATAGAATTTCATATCATGACCTGCTATTTGACAGCAACAAATATAATATTGAACGTCTGTAATGTCATCTTGAATAAGTTACTATTATAGAAGCTTATTCAACATTGTTTTGATCATGTTTTGATAATATACAGTGTCCATAGAAAACTTATTTTTATGTTTATGTGTAATAAAATTCAAAATTATAAATTACTCATGCTGTGCATAAATGTGCAAGGATTATATGAAATAAAAACCTTATTCGTTCGTTTTAAACCACATATAATCGTAGTTAACGAGTGCCGGGAGGATTTTTCAAGAATGTCTAGAAATACCCGCGTTATTGTAAACAACAAAGATATCAGACAACAAATCCTATCTAGGATAATATCACGCACTTACCAAAGGAAATCACAACAGACTCAGAATACGAGAAATGCCTATACAAAACCTTTGGGATATCCTTGATTGGGATACATAACGCAAGACATAATGAGGACTTGCTGTTGCTGCACCTCACCCCACCATAATTTTACAACCACTGAAAAGAATGAAAATGAACCTGGTAAATAAAACATCTATTCTGTTATACCTATAAGAAAGTAAATAAGCCTCTTGAAACGAATTTTTTTCTTATTTTAACCTTAATATAATCACACATACTTATGTTAAATAAGTAACTTCATTTCTATAGCATTCGAATATACTCAAACAAGGATTCAATGGGAAATATTTTAGAAATCAAACCCATAAGTTGCTTCTAACCTTTTATGTAATGCATTGCTCTGGGAATTTATAATTGCAGGAAAACTATACTATAAGAACATTGTAGTGTAAGGTAAAAAATACTTCATTTGGGTGCACCCACTGACTTAACAGCTTTGCCAGCAGAATTTAAGAGGTTTTTTTGTATAGTGCTCTGTCACAATCCTCTAAAAATTGTGATACCTATTATATTGTTACTCACGACCGAAATAACCCTTTAACCGCCAACAACGTAATATTACGGGCTCTGAAATCTGTGCCCAAACCGCCAACAGTCGTATAATTACGTTATTTTATCTAATAAGTTCTTATAGTGCACAAACTCCATATAAAATGTGTCAATTATAAGAAGTAGGGTATAATCGTTATTGTTATTGACATTTTTCAATGTTTTGAATGATAAATATTGTGAATTTTTAGATTTTAATACTTCGTGATCACTGGTCTCCTTACCCGTATCGCGAATCACGTAATTTTACGAGTACTAGGGATGGGGCAAATTCCTAAAATATTTTATAGCTTGTCTAAGAATAAACGAGGCTCTTTAGAAATTACTATCATTATTTGCAATGAAAGTGTTTCAATAAAACTGCAAATTGGACAGATCCATGTAATAATTTTATTCTTCATAACAGGTAACAGCCAATATATTATACTTAAATCGATTACATAACGGACGGACTCCAATATTTCTTAACTATTCCGAGTGATTCGGATGACGACCAAGAACTGAACGTACTGGCTCTAAAAATGCTTATTTCTAATGAGGGTACTAGAGAGTTGGCGTATTTTCCGGTTTCGTTCTTTCTAGATAACTATATGAAATTTAAACAAAAACTGATCATTAAAATACTAATAAATGTTCTTAATATTTTAGAAAGAATCATTACATTACATTCGGCCATCCTACATAGTGCAGCCTCCTGGCGCACTACAGCTAATATCAAGAATTCATAAATAACATAATATAGAAGTACACAACTTAGATTTTATCGGACTTTCTACTTCAATAATATACAACAATAACAAATACTATTCAATAATATATTACTTAAAATCTCAGTTGATTATCAAATCAAGAAAAAGAATCATTACATTAAATTACCTTATTTAATTAATCATAATATAGAACATCTACTTCAGAATCGCACAGTTCATTTCTTATAATCTGGCTTAATAATCAGAATTAAATGAATAGAGCACACTTTGTTTTTAAATATGGCAATATTATGTATATGAATGTCAAATGATGGTGCATTTGAATGTCAAAATAATTAATAGAAGACAATTTGGTTAACAGAAAGGAGATTGTTTGTTCTGATGCCATAAACACATATATGACAATTAATAAATTAAATGACAAAATGAAAGTGGCTGGACTACTTATCGACCTCAGCTCAGCTTTTGATACTATTAATTATTGACTATGAATTATTACTGACTGACTTAGAACATTACAGTATAGAGAGGCAAATCCTTAATTCTCATAAGATCCTACTTACATAATAGAAGAATGTCTGTAGAAATTAAAAGCATCGATAGCTATTTAGAATTAAGAAAAACATTATGCAAATTATGTACAAAGTTGAGAAATAAACAATTTATTTATTTTATTTATTTATAGAAACAATCATGGAAGTTGTATACACGTCTAAAATCACAAAGATACAACGTGGTGTACCCTAAAACTCAATTTTGGGGCCTATTCTATTTATCATATTTACAAATGACTTGCTGAACTTTATGCATCACACTTAACTTAATGTAAAACTTGTCTTTGCGGATGACACTAACATAATAGGGGCCAATGACTTAAAAGAATTGACCCAAGCTGTAAACGAATCACTTAAAAATCTTTACGATTGGTTTACAGTTACCTTTTGCTAAATACAAGTAAAACCAACATTACTTTATTCAAGACAACAACTCGTAACAACGACAATCTAGACGTACAAATTAATGGAGACAAGATTGACTTAGTAGACAAAGTCAAATTCTTAGGTATTAACATAGATGTGAACTTAAATTAAAAACATGAGCTAGCTGCTATTGACTTCTATTTCATCAGCATGCTATGCACTCAGGAGCCTTAGAGATATTTTAGATTTAAAGCATCTAAAGGCTAATTATTATAGTGCTTAACGAAGCTAGATTGAGGTAACAGTTACAATTATACGTGTCAGAAAGCATTCATCTTACAGAAATGTGCTATAAGGACTTGAGTAAGGATCTCACAAACAGAATCTTGTAGAGAGCATTTTTTTTTTTTAAAGTTGAATATTTTGACAGTACTAAGTTTATATATATTGGTTATTCTTTGTTACTTTGCCAAGTATATTCATCAGTATGAATCACAAGAGGAACTTAAGGTAAGAGAAAGCACATGAAGAAAGGAGTTTAAACACAAGTTGTCACCAAATTTTAACGTGGTCAGGCATTGCTCCAGCTACCAAGCAGTTGAATTGTTCAATAGGTTACTAACTGATTTGAAATTGTTAATATATAATAGTCATTTATTTAAAAATAAATTAAAAACCTTGTTGGAAAGATGTTTAGTTTATAATCAGTATCAGAATTCATGTCAAATGATACAAAATAAAGAAAGTACCAGTGAACACGCTTTCGACTCAATTCCTTAACTTTGACTGTAACAATGCATTTGACATTATTTTATTTATTTTTTCTTGTGATCATATCTGACATTTGTTTATATATCTATTGACACACTTAAGAATAATTGATTGACTTGTTATATTTGTCTGTGATTATTTATTTTATTATTTATGTACACACAATAAAATATCCAAATCGATATTTTTAATTTTTTTAGCCGCATGTGGTATTTCTATTTTAATTTTATATGCAATGTTCAACACAAGGTAAATAAATGATGATGATGAATAGACTATTGTTCAATTGGGTAATTGACGAAAATGAAATAATAAAAATAATGACAACTAGTTTGCCTCGTCATTCTCGTTTTCACAACTACTTGAGTCACTCATGAATTTCAAATGCTTTTACATAAATCCAAGGTGCTAATCCTATCTGTGGCTATGACAGAGTCATAAGGTTTGACTTTCTTTCGAAAACTTGGGACATCAGTTATTCTATATCGGTAGTTTCCAAGAGCCTCTACAATCTTATACGAATAAGAGAATACGGACCTATGAATTCTGATAAGAGTTTTAAGCTTTCTCAGTCGTCAGAAAGTTTGACAAGATCTTCAACATCATATTTACTAGCCGACACCCGGTCAGCGTCATGCCTTTCTTTTTGTCTGATTTGGTCTAGTGGTTCTATAGTAGCAACGTTGGTATTAGTTTTTCTAAAGTAACAGGATTCTAGCTCGTTAACTGGCAATGCCCTCGCTAACAAAATATCAGATTCTAACGTGATGTGGTTTATTGCTAAATTAGTAACAACAATATTACCCTTCCCATTAGATGACCGATAAATACCTTGTAGTAAACTAAATTTCCTTTTAGGCTCAACAGTAGTAACCTTCTATATAAATATTGCTCGTGAAGTTACAGTCCCTGGCATGAATTGATACAACACTCGTAGGTATAAACTTTAGTGGTAACCGTAGTATACAGTTTCATTTGTGAAGACTCCGTGTCAAAGGTATCGTAAGTAGGACTCCTATAAAATGTTAGTCTGCAACTATCCTTCAGTGCAATCGCAAAAAGCAGCTCCGTAAAATTCTGCCCAATGATCAATGGAGTATGCATGAATTTAACGTTGACTATTAACACATCGATAGAAGTCTCAATTTCGTCAACCTTCAGAGTCACAGATGATTTAAATAAAGGCTGTACTGCTGAGTTACCAAAACTCCGTACTATTGGAATTTTATCATATTTTTTTTTAACAAGTTGTGAGATAATAGCATCGTTCTTACGTAGAAGACTACACTGACTCCCGTAGTCAATATACGCTTTGAAAACTTTATCATTAACAGAAACATTTAAGTTTTCCTTTCAGCTAAGTTACCTGTCCCTAATACGGAAGACGCGCGAGATCGTAATGGTAGCAGTTTGCAGTAATTGTTGTCATGCCCAACCCTATGGCAGTCTTTACATCTAACTATAGGTTTTTGACATTTAAATTGGTACTATCCTGACCCGTGGTAGTTACATTATTTGAATTGCTAAATCTACGAGCATTACGATCACGGAACTTTGGTTGAGTAGGAAAACTAGTCTGCGAACATTGAGAGCATAGAAAATTTAAAAGATCTTCAGGTTCAGAACAATTAAGAGTTTAAGCGCCACTCCTAATCTACCCACCTATCAGTCAATAATAAACAATAGTCTACCGCCTTCTTACCAACTTAATTTATAGTAAAAATAGCCGCGAAGACTTATTCATTTCGTGAAGTCCTATTAATCATCTCTCCTAAAAGGCATCCATAGTTCTCTTCACTAGGGAACGCCTTTCGAAGCCTTGCTTGGCAAGGTCTCAAACCATCTTTTAGCTAGTTCCGCAAGTTTTTGAAAGGAAAAATGGACTATTTGTTTTTCATCCCAGCCATAAATGCCTGCGCCCTCTTTCACTTTCCTAAGCCAGCTGTCAATGGTTTGAGCCCTATAGGCCGGGTCGAATTCGGGAACTACATTATTTTAAATTTTAAAAATTGAAATGAATTTCCACTTGGTTCTCCTTTGAAGTCGGGGAGCAGCTTCAACAATTTCTTTTGCGGCCAACATACTCGATGTCCTACGAGCCTTCCTTTGTGTGGCCTCTCCGCTAGAAGTAGAAGTCGTTCCCCTTTTATTCTTTGATTGCCTCCTAGGCGGAGTAGTTGGAGGTGCCCCTCCTTTTTATTATCCTCGCTTGGTACCATGGCTGAAAATAAATTGAACCGAGTAGAAATCCATACCCCGATTATCCAAATCAGTACAAAAATATTCATTGCTAATAGTTTCATAAGCTTTAAGCCATTAATTTTATCCAAGCAACTACTGAACATAAAGCACTCAGTCCTCACAATAATCTAGTGGACAAACAGTCCACTCACTCTTAATAATAATCCCGGGGACAAACCTAGTCCACGCAATCCCGACATTAATCCCGTGGACAAACCTAGTCCACGCAATCCCGACATTAATCCCGTGGACAAACCTAGTCCACGCAATCCTGACATTAATCCCGTGGACAAACCTAGTCCACGCAATCCTGACATTAATCCCGTGGACAACCTAGTCCACGCAATCCCGACATTAATCCCGTGGACAACCTAGTCCACGCAATCCCGACATTAATCCCGTGGACAAACCTAGTCCACGCAATCCTGAAATCCCGTGGATAAACCTAGTCCACGCAATCGGGATAACGACTTAAAATAATTAATGTTCGATTCATCAGATACTTCTTTTTTTTCTGCTCTTTTTTTCTTTGTTTTATTTTCCATTTTTTTAATTTTTTTTTTTCTCATAGTTACTTTATCTGATCTGTGTCTAAAAATATCTGTTCAAACCATACCCTCAATTATTATGTTCATAAAAATATTCATTCTAAACATCTAGGTACCCAAATTACATACAGTTTCCTGTAGTTATCACGGACAACAATATTAAGGAGTAGCCTTAACCAAATGTTCGCTGCGATAATCCACAAAATGTGAATAAATAGCATTGTCAAGGAGTTGCCCTGACCGAACGCTGCCCATTCACGATTAGAAACTGTACGAACTTATACATTCAAAACTTCAACGTTGGTATATTATCACCAAAACACCATGAGGGAGTTGCCCTCACCAGATGAATCAACGACAATAAAACCACCGATTACATTTGGTTTACGTAAAATTAATATTTTAAATACTACATGGCATGGTTTGAAATAACGATAAATAATATTTTTTTTATAATCAAGAAATGAATATTGCTTATACATACCTTTATTTTATGGGCTGAATCCTCTCTCACTTCTGAGATTTCAATAAAACTGCAAATTGGACAGATCCATGTAATAATTTTATTCTTCATAACAGATAACAGCCAATATATTATACTTAAATCGATGACGACCAAGAACTGAACGTACTGGCTCTAAAAATGCTTATTTCTAATTTCATTCCCTCCACCACTTTGACGAATTAAATGAGGGTACTAGAGAGTTGGCGTAATTTCCGGTTTCGTTCTTTCTAGATAACTATATGAAATTTAAACAAAAACTGATCATTAAAATACTAATAAATGTTCTTAATATTTTAGAAAGAATCATTACATTACAAGTGTGTACTTTCATCACAATATAACCATAGTGTTACTCTGATACAAAAATCTGTACACAATGAAATGTATTTAAGTTCAATATTCTTAAATTTTTACGACAATAATATAAAAATCTTATTACGCGGTACGTCACTAGTGCAGACATTCGCCGGTCGCCGTCACCGTATTATTACGTGCGGCCAAGAAGCTTCAAGGTTACATCGCGCTGTATTGTGTGAGTTGCCTCACTGCCATCCCCGTCAAATCACGGGAAAGCTTTATCGCTCAGTGCAACTAGTGTTGTAGGCCTTTTTCGTGTTTCGTAAAGATGAAGAGTTATTAAATATTTTGCAATCATGAATTACGAAGCGACGACAGTTCTCAACATAGAAAGTGATATTGATTTGATAAGTTTAATTTATTTTTTAAATCGAAATTTTAATTTGACAAGTAATTGTGTTTGTTTGTAACATACCTACTGAGGTTCATCATGGATACTAACCAAAATTTAAATGATACATTCATAAGCTGGAATTATTTAATATTAAGAAGGTACCTCGGTAGGTAGGTAATAACAGATTTTGTAGTGTTATTACGTTTAGGTATATAAGTACCTATATTTTTATAATAATGCCTCTATGTATGTATGAGCAGTATAAAAGTATATATTGTCGAAAGATTAATATTGTGAATAAATAAATGCATCGATATTGAGTATTCCCAACACTGTTCCAACTTATACCTAAAGTGACGTGGCGCTGGAGGTTCGTCAAAGGGATCAGTGACATAGCGGTTAAAGGGTTAATTAAACGCATGTTTAATTGTTCCATGTCTAGATTGTGGTATATTTAACCTGCGTCTAATAGGAATATTGAGAAATTTGATAATAAGGAACCTAAAAAATTCTGTGTAGTTTGGATCCCCTTTTAGAATTTAGTACAATAGTTCACTGTTCAGAAACAAATAGTAGAAACTAGAAATATAGGTTGTTTATAACGGTTCAAGAAATTAAAAATCCATTTTAGCAAAATATTTCATTACTATGAGTACTACTTCAATTTTGGTATCAGATAAAACATAAATAACGCTCAATATTAGGTACAGTACATGAGCACAACAGCTAACAATGTCTTCGGACATTGCATTGAACTCTTACAAAAACAATTAACACAGCATCCTTCTGGAGTAAATGCTGTACCATCTTGAAAATACCATATACAGAAAAACTAAAATATCAATACTATGCAATAAAAAAAAGAGAATTTATTTATTTATCTACTGAAACTATCTTTACAGGCATTACCTTATTGTGACAGTTCAAACATTTTAACATATTTTATACCTTAATACTATTTAACGAAATATCTTACTAAATCTATCAGGAAAAATCTATTATTGATAAATTAATATGCAAATATAACTCAGTCTTTGCTGAATAAAGCCCATATTGATTTGTTGATAGATAAATACTGTAGCAAAAGGCCATATAGGTGCTCTATTGGGGATATAAAAGAAATTGAACATCAAATTTCAATGTTACTAAAACATAATTTAATCGAGGAATCATATAGCCCCTTTGCCGCTCCGGTAACACTAGCATTTAAAAAAGAAGATGGAAGGAGAACAAGGCTCTGTATAGATTTTCGCGAATTAAATAAAATTGTAGTCCCTCAATCGCAACCGTTTCCACTAATCGAGGATTTAATGGTTAAAACAAGAAAATGTAAATTTTTTTCCACATTCGATGTAAACTCAGCGTTTTGGTCCATACCTTTAAGAATTGAAGACAGACACAAAACGGCCTTTGTTACTCCAGAATCACACTTTCAATGGACTTGTTTACCTTTTGGGTTAAAAACTTCTCCCGCAATTTTTCAGAGAATATTGAGTAACATCATCAGAAAGCATAAACTGTCAAATTTTACTGTCAATATTATATTGACGATATTTTAGTATTATCTGTGTTAAGTCAATAATGGCAAAAGTTTGACCCTTAGCTCCATAGATGGCATTGCGCAGCAAAAAGACACACTATTTTGTTGTTACCGACGAGCCTGTACAAGCAACTGTATGTTATTAGTAAAAGTCACAAAACAGTATCGTCTTGTTTCATTTATGTGTAACACTTAGATAAGTGAAAGCATATCTTAGTACGGCGTTGTTCATGGTCCTTCGAGCCGGATTTAGAATCAGTGATGTGAGGGTTCCCGAGAACCGTTTTGTCGTCAGCGGCGCACCTAGGGGCAGTGGATCACTGCTCGGGGCGCAACCGGCCAGTCAATATAGTACTGGTGACCAGAGGAGCGATTTGGCGGCTAGCATTGGATGAAGCATTGCGAAAGTGTGAGTTAGTGACGTGTATCAGTGAACGGACATAAAACTGTGAGTACTTTCTAATTCAATTTTAAACCTTATTCTCTAGAACAAATTAACTTTGAAGTTTAGAAGCATTTTGCATGGACTTAGAAAATTTTACGAAAAAGTGAAGTGACGGGGAATCCATGCTTAAAACTTTACAAGTCACCTTAAATTGAAAGACTTAGAAATTTTGATAAATGTGTTTCAACAGCCACTTAGAAAATATTTACGGCTACCTACAGTGACAAAAAAAAAAAACGTTGCGATAATTTAGATCTATATTTATTTGAAGGATTACGGTTTGATATAGTGTGTCCATCTACACATAGGTAGACATTTCAGTTGTGGAAACTTTTGTATTAATATCTACACAACATGGAAGCCTATAATAAAATTCTAATGGACACTAATAAGGCCATATCGCGAGCCAGGGCTAACTTCAAAAAGTCACCCAAGGAGCGAATTTCTAAGAAGTAAGACTGGAGAATTTAGAGTCACAGTGGACATCATTTTACGACACACATCGTAACATATTAAGTGAAATAAAGGAAGTTGATTATAATAAGTCGCAGTATTGTTTATCAGAAGTGTATGAGGTTACCGAAGAATTATATTTGGACTATAAAACGGAATTAAAGGGTACACTTACGGAATTGTGTAAAAAGGAAGTGTCTCAAAGTGTATCACCGTCTTGTTCAGGAAAAAACTCAAATGAATCTTGCAATATAAAACTACCTAAAATTAGTTTACCTATGTTTTCTGGACAATACTCAGAGTGGATCACTTTCCGTGATTTATTTGTATCCCTTATACACTGTAATAAGTCTTTGGATGTCATGCGTATTTTGTAAACATAATTCCAATATTTAGTTCCAATATTTTTTTAGGCGCGCCACAATACAAACAAGTTTGTTCAGCCGACAGCAGGTCAACCTACCCGAAACTGTGAAATGTTTTCAATCAACCTTCAGCATTAAAGCTTTAGCAATGAAGTTGAAAATTTAATAAAGTAATCTATGAGATTGTAGTAGCTTGATGTACTGTTGTCGGTATGAACAAAACAGATTGAACTTGATCAAACGATTATTTTTAATAAAACGACAGTTTACTTGAACGCGATGACACGACTAATTTTATTCGTATGGCCAGTGACATTACATATTAGCAACAGAACAATAACAACAACTTAGCATATTCAAACATAGATGGCGTGAGTGAGTTTATTTTATGTCAATGTTATACAATTTTAACACCCCAACTACAGAAAATAAACCAATATCACAATATAAAAAATCTTTTACTTAAGATACTAACAATTGAAAATTATTTACTAACCCTTAAACATCCCTATACCTTCTATACACTTATAATGTTTCATAGGACTTAAAGCTTTAGTTAGAAAATCAGCTGGCATAGCAGTTGTTGGCAAATATTGTGAATTTATAACGTTATCATTGATTACATCTTTGACAAAATGATATCTGATGTCAATATGTTTACTCTTTCTATGAAACACATGATTTGCCACCAAGTTCTGTGCACTTTGACTATCATTGTACAGTTTTACAGTGCATAAATTACCAGTAAGCTCGCATAACAACATTCTCAAATATATTGCCTCTTTACATGCTTCTGCTATTGCCATATATTCAGCCTCCATACTTGACAATGCTACTGTCCTTTGCTTACGGCTTTCCCAAAAAATGGCTGAACCTGATAGTACAAAACAATATCCAGTATAAGACTTACGATCAACTGAATTGCTAGCCCAGTCTGCATCAACATATCCTACAAGTTCAGTCTCTCCTTTTACATATTTCAAGCAAAAACTTTTTGTTTTCTTTAAATATCTAAGTAATCTCTTAGCATACTTCCAATGAACATTAGTTAGACATTTATTAAATTGGCTAAGAAAGCTCACACTAAACGATATGTCTGGCCTAGTCAGCACTGCCAAATACATCAAACTTCCTATCAATTGTTGATAAGGAATCTCACTATTACAAGTTTCAGATTTTTCAATATCTAATTTACATTCTACTGGAGTACTGGCTTCTTTACATTCCAACATATTGAATTTATCCAATAACTGATCTATATATTGCTCTTGATCTAAAGTTAGAATATTGTGTTTTTTATCAACCTTAACCCTCATACCTAAACACTGTTGAACCTGACCTAAGTTTTTAATCTTAAATTTAGAACTTAATACAGAAATTAAATTTTCAGTTTCACAGAATAAACAAAAAAATCATCCACATACAAAGCAATGATAATCTTTATATCATTATCATCATTGTAAAAACACATGGTTCTAAGCGGCTCTTTTTAAACCTTATTTCACTTAAACATTGATCTACTCTCTCATTCCAAGACCTAGATGACTGTTTTAGTCCATAAATTGCTTGTTTAATTTTACAATATTTTTGTCTTTGTTAGAATTACAATCAATATTTGGCTGAAACATATAAATATCTTCTTTGAGAAATCCATTTAAAAATGCTGTTTTCACATCTAAATGATTAACATCTAAACCTAATTGAACAGACAAAGCAAATAACATCTTAAGAGTAGAATGTCTCACAACAGGTGAAAAAGTTTCTTCATAGTCCAAACCAGGCTTCTGTGTGAAGCCTTTAGCCACTAAACGCGCTCTGTACCGAACACTGTTATCACTATTGACTTTCTTCTTGTACACCCACTTACACTGCACTGGAGTCTTATGAGAAGGTAGTTTATCAACTGGAAACCACGCATCATTTTCTTTGAACGCCTCCAACTCCTCCTTCATAGCCTCGATCCACTTGTCTCGGTCCGGGCCCTCCAGAGCCTCATGGATGGTCAGTACTGGATGAAGCGCACAGGTTTGTATAACCATAACGCTTCGGTTTCTTCCTTATTCGTTTAGTAATTACTTCTACTTCTGGCTCATTAACTTCTACCGATGCTGTTGTTTGCTGCAACGTAGAGTCCACATCAGTCAAGGCATTAAGATATTCAGATTCTGAAGAAATATTTGAACATTCATCATTCTGAGAAGATTTTTTGGCTATTTCTTTCTCATTGTTCTCAACATAGCTGCCTGACTTATCATTTTGGATTGTGTCCCCAATTGAAACTGTTATACTGTCATCTACAATATTCTTCCTTTCAGTATTCTCATGTACTATAACATCTCTACTTGTTGTTATATTACACTTTACGGGATCATATACTCTGTAACCTTTCACATTCTCTGCAAAACCAACTAGGATATGTGTCCTTGATTTAGAATCCCACTTAAGCCGTTTTGCTTTCGGAATATGAACCATTATCCGACTACCAAATATACGGATATGACTTAAATCTGGCTTCTGTTTCATCCAAAGTTCATATGGTGTTTTATTATTTGTTTTCTAAGATAGACGGCAGTATTTGTTGCTTCCGCCCAAAACTTTTTATCTAACCCAGAATCAAATAGTAAACAACGAGCTCTTTCAATAATAGTTCTATTGATACGCTCGCTCATACCATTCTGTTCAGGAGTGTAGGCATTAGTTTTTTGATGAATAATACCTGCAGCTTTTAAATGATCTTCAAACTCTTTACTACAGAACTCTAAGCAATTATCTGTCCGAAAATTTTTAATTTTTGTATTCTGTTGGTTTTCTACCAATGACTTAAATTCTTTAAAAAACTTAAAAACTTCGCTTTTTGTTTTGAGAAAGTAAACCAAAGCCATTCGGGTAAAGTCGTCAACAAATATAAGAAAGTACCTTGATCCACCAATTGAAGTTATCTCCATTGGTCCACAAACATCAGCATGGATAACATCCAAAAGCTTGCTGCTCCTTGTTCCTGCATGACCAAATGGCAAGCGCGACTGCTTTCCTTCACAACATACTGTACATGTACTTTTGCTGATCTCCGACTTATCTGAGTATGAAACACCCGTGACTGCTCCATCTCTCATCTTTTTTAAATCATTCATGTTCAAATGTCCCATTCTTTTGTGCCAAACTTCACTACTAGTACCTTCAGTAGTAGAAGTAAACAAACACTGCTTGCTTTCCAACCTTAACTTGTAAACATCATTCATTTCATCAGCAATTCCAACTAAACTGTTTTGTACATTATAAATATAACAGCAGTTGTTTTTAAACTGCACACTGTTGCCGTTTTTGATCAACTGACTGACAGAAATTAAATTGGTCGAGAGGTTAGGAACACATAAAACTTCCTTTAAAGTCACATCATATCTGCAACCATCTGTTTTTGTAATTATATTTACATCACCACAACACAATACAGGCATAGCACATTTGTTTGCTGCTATTAGCTCCTTTATTTGAGGTGTAAAACATGGATTCTTCACAATGTTTACATCTGGGGTCATATGAACACTGGCACCGCTATCCAAGTAAAAGCCACTCAAGAAAACTGCGGAAAAAGCGTTCGTTGTCTTAATTACATATTGCTGGTTTGGTTCCTTGGTGCACTGAGATTTGTAATGCCCGAATTCTTTGCACTTATAACATTTTATTCTCTGTTTATCTGTTTTCTTTTTGTTCGAGCTTGACGTACCAGCGCCGGCGCTGCCATTGTTGCTACGAGAACTTTCTCGAGCGTCATTCTTTTTATTATTGCCAACATTGCGATGTTGACGATAGTGCTGCCCTCTGCTGAAAAACGCATTTCCTGTCTCCGAGCTGTCATCTGACAGATCAATCAACTTCGTTTTTATTACGTCAGCTGTAATGGTGATACCGGAATGCTCAATGGCCATAATCATGGGAAAGTATTTGTCCGGCAAACCAGCCAACAATAAACATCCGATCCACTCATCATTCACTGGAAATCCCGTACCTGCTAATTTTTGCGCCGTCTCGATTATTTGAGTAATGTAGGTAGTCATAGAATCGCAACCATCCAGGCGAATTGATATGAGGTTACGTAGCAATGTGATTCTCCTGGAAAACCCAGAATCATCAAACATAGACTTCAATTTCTGCCACAAATCCTTAGTACTTTTTGCTTCCTTAATGTGAACGTATAATGATGGATCTATTGTCAAAATTAACTTGGCTTTCGCTTTGGCATCTTCTGCTACTGCGGTTGCTGCTGATCTTTCTTGCTTTATACAATCAGCCACTCTTTCTAGAATTAGCAAATTCTCCGCTGCAAATGCCTACTCGTCGTAGTTCTCCCGACCTTTCAGCTTTGGAATGCTGGTCAAGAAAGAATTTGTAGCCATTTCTGTTAATTTGATTGACTGATTCTCACAGCCGTTTTATTTATATTACACACCGCGCCTAAGCTAAATAAAAGCAAAAAATATACTGCAAATTTAACTGTAGGACATACTGGGCCCATAACCTAATAAAACGACAGTTTACTTGAACGCGATGACACGACTAATTTTATTCGTATGACCAGTGACATTACATATTAGCAACAGAACAATAACAACAACTTAGCATATTCAAACATAGATGGCGTGAGTGAGTTTATTTTATGTCAATGTTATACAATTTTAACAATGGAAGTTCGCAATGGAAGTTCGCAGTGGAAGCGTGCTGGGCCCATAACCTAATAAAACGACAGTTTACTTGAACGCGATGACACGACTAATTTTATTCGTAGGACCAGTGACATTACATATTAGCAATAGAACAATAACAACAACTTAGCATATTCAAACATAGATGGCGTGAGTGAGTTTATTTTATGTCAATGTTATACAATTTTGATTACAAAATATCCTGTGAATTCAAGGTAAATATTGAATGTGTCTCAGATCCTGTAGAAGATTCAACAGTAGGTTCTTCATCTTCCTCTTCATCTTCATCGCCATCTTTTCACAGAACAACATCTACCTCAACGATAACTGGACTAAGAACTCCTTCGCCCATAATAGTTACACCTTCTCCAGAACTTTTAAACAGTGTAACTAGTCAACCGTGTACTCCGCGAAAGAGGATTCTCTATGACAATAACTATTCTGATAACTCTGTTACACTACCAAAAAACCTAAAGTACGACCTTCGTACTTTGAAAATTATGATAGTGATGAAAACATTTTTTGAAGACTTATTTTTGTTAATTGATAAATCTCAGAGGCTAATATGAAAAATAATAAAAATGTTAAGTATAATTTCAATATTTGCATCTTTGAAAAAATACGTTTCATTGATCGATTTTTTTGTTTGTATTCTCCAAAGTTCCTATAATTAGCTAGATAACTTTTGTTAAGTATTAAGTATTAAATGGCAAGTAAATATCAATATGAGAGTGATTAACCTCTCTTCTGTGGAAAGGGGTCTTTTCTGTGGACGTAACAATATATTAAAGTAGAATAACTTGCTGAAATTTGAATACCGATCTGGTTTTTGATTAATTTCTAATTACTTGTATGATGACCTAATAAATGAGACTGATTTGAAAAAAAAACAACGACTTTTTATTTCGTATATTTTTATAACCCGTTTTGTGTATGACCCATTAACACAAAAATGTGGTCAGTCGCACACAGGGAAAAATCAACACCTCAACTGGATATACCGAACTTCAACGGAAATTATAACCAATGGGTACCTATAGTTTCGAGATCTATTCACGGAAGTAATCCACAACAACCCCTCATTATCAAGCGGCCAAAAGATGCAATATTTAAGGGGCAAGGTTCGCGGAGAGGCAGGGAAACTTATACAACATATATCGATAAGTACCGATAACTATACGGTATGCTGGAATATTCTTACCCATAGGTATGATAACAAAAACTAATTTTCTCGTCCCATATGAACATTCTTCTAGGCCTGCTAAACATACAACAGCAATCACTACAGCAGATTAAGCGAATGCATGACATAACGCTGGGATGTCTCAACGCCATAAAAAATTTAGGAGTTGACACCACGTCATGGGACCCAATAAACGTACACATTCTAGGTCATTCTAGGTGAAAAATTCGAAGGAACTGCCGGTACTTGCAGATTTTTTAGAATTTTTGGATACAAAATTTTCATCATTGGAAACAGTTCGTCGTAAAGATAATACGCTCTCCAAAACTTCTCATCAAAATCAAACATCAAACAGTAAGAAAAATTATTACAGTAATTCGAACAACCAAAGCAATGGAAATAGGACAGTTGCGAAATCAATGCACGTTTCGAACATAAAATGCCCTCTTTGCAATAACCAACACGGAATATATAATTGCAAAACATATTTAAAAATGAGTGACGACCAGAGGCAACAAAGATTTAATTTCGTTGCACTTTTTAACTGCAACGAAATTAAAACTTTGTAAAAATTGTTTATTTAGCCATTTCGGTAAGCAATGCACCTCCAATTTAACAAGTCGAAAATGCCAAGATCAACATAACACCATTCTACATGACGCATTTGCGAAATTAGGAAACGCGTCAACTCTGTCGTCAAGCGAAAAAAATGTTGCAAAACATAATGACTCCATGACGGGCACCGTCAATGCCTCTCAAGAAGAAAAGGCAGAGATTTTACTAGTGACTGCGCTACTAAAGGTCAAGGGGGTGGATGAAACCTACCAAACCATGCGCGCCTTGATCGATCAAGGGAGTCATCTTTGGAGTCGGGCAAAAAGAAAACAATTGTAAGGGGAGAATGAGCATAGAATGCGCTTCAACGTACAACAACTTTGAATTCGAATCTGAAGTACTCATCATGAACGAACTCATTAAAAGCCTGCCTAATCAAACATTTGCTAAGCCTAATTGGTCTTACATAGAAAATATTAATTTAGCCGACCCAGAATTCTACAAAAGTCGACGAGTTGACTTGCTTTTTGGGGCGGATGTTTATGCTAATATTATGCTAGGTGGTATTATAAAGGGCAAACATGCCCAACAGCCGATAGCTCAAGAATCACAGCTGCTGCTGGTTACTATGCGGTAACGTAAAAACATTCCAATGTAATGTGGTCCTCAACAACGTCGAGGAGATCCGCAAATTTTGGGAAGTTGAAGAGATTTTAGTACCTGCAAAATTATGTGTAGAAGATCAGGATTGTATATACTTCTATAAGAAAACAACACGAAGAAACAGTCAGGGTCGCTACGAGGTCAGATTACCCCTGAAAGAGGGAATTCAACAGCACATAGGGTCATCTAAACCTATGGCTATTGCCCAACTAAGAAACTTAGAACGCCGCTTGACAAAACATCCAACGTTAGCCGAAAAATACCTGGCCTTCATGAAGGAATATGCTGCATTGAACCACATGAAATCAGAACAGAAACACGATAACATAACACTCTAATGCTTTTTGCCTCACCACGGCGTGCAAAGAGAAGAATCCTCAACAACTCTCAAAAGCTTCATGTAGTATTCAATACATCCGCCAAAACATCCACCAAATACAGCTTGAACGACGTCATGCTGAAAGGGCCAAATTTACAAAAAGATCTACAGGCCTTACTACTTCAATGGAGACAATATCCCTTTGCCTTCACTGCTGACATCGAGAAGATGTACCGTCAGATCCTAGTTAACCCCATTGATCAACATCTACAAAAAATTGTTTGGCGTGAGTCACCGAAACAACCTATACAAGTGTATCAACTGAACACAGTAACATACGGGACAAAGGCCGCGCCGTTCTTAGCAATTATGACTTTGAAACAATTGGCGGCGGATGAACGATGTGTTTCCAAAAGCGGCAGCTGTCCTAGAAAATAGCTTTTATATGGATGACCTGTTACACCGCTGCTTCAACATTCAACAAGGTAAACAATCGATAAATGATTTAATTCAACTCTTGAAAGTCAGGAGGCTTCACCTTCGGAAGTGGTCATCCAACAGTCAGGAGTTATTAGAAAACATATCAACAGGTCAAGAAGAAATCGTTTATAGGTTCAAAAATGATGACATTTTAAAAACATTAGGTTTGTGCTGGAACGCACAAGGAGATCAATTTACGTTCCGTTGCAATTTTTCCCAAACAACATCAAAATTAACTAAGAGGAGCTTACTATCAGAAATATCAAAATTATATGACCCTCTTAGTTGGCTGACACCTCTATCCACAAAATTTTAATTATTATTTAAAAAATTGTGGAAACAGGATCTACAATGGGACGATAAAGTGTCCGATGACATACATAAAGAATGGGTCAAGTTAACTACTGAAATTGACCGCATCGAACATTGCAAGATTCCTCGATGGATATTATGCAACGAGAAAGACGTCATTGAACTACATGGGTTTTCCGACGCGTCCATTGAAGCATACACATGCGTGGTATACGCGTGCGTGTGTATACGAACAAAACACCAACAAGGAACAGTAATTGTAGCGGCAAAGTCGAAACTTGTACCGAGTAAAAAGGGCGTAACTTGCCACGGATGGAGCTTTGTGGTGCTTATCTACTATCTAAGCTAATCAACAAAATAAAACAGAATCTAAGCTGTCAAGTAGAAATCAGTGGATGGTGCGACTCTATGATAGTCATAGGGTGGCTGCAAGGCGATTCGGCACGCTGGAAACCTTTTGTGGCTAACAGAGTTAAAAGCTATCAAACAGATAATGCCGGAAAACTGCTGGCGATATGTGAAATCGGAAGACAACCCGGCCGACTGCGCGAGTCGAGGCGTAACAGCGCCACAACTGTTAAAACATCATTTATGGTGGAAGGGACCAACATGGCTAGCGTCCTATGATGTAGAAAAGGAAACAATAACAATTGATGGGTGATCTTCCCGCGACTAGAACCAATCCCGCCCCTCCATTCTACACGGGGGTGGACTATTTTTTTTATTTTATTTTTTTATATATAAATTATATTATAAACCAGCGCTTGACCGCAATCCCGCCTGATGGTAAGCAGTGATGCGATCGTTGATGGTAAAGCGCGCTAGTTTATTAAGAGCCTATTAACTCTAGCCTTGAAGCCTTGAAGACAGGTTTTGTGAACATCAAAACAAACAACCAACATAATAGCCCAATCGAAACAGATAGTTCAGCTGAACAAAGTTCGGAAATACGAAACAACAGGAAACGAACAAGAAGAACGACTTCAGGAACATTATCGTACATTGCTATGGCATTGACGCTGTTTATGTCAATTTGCACTGTTGCAAATTGCAGCTACAACACGCCTGCCTGCGACGTGGAGGCCCCGGGTTCGATCCCCGGCCAGGTCATGATAGAAAACGATCTTTGCCTGATTGGCCTGGGTCTTGGGTGTTTATCTATATATGTATCTATTATAAAATATAGTATCGTTGAGTTAGTATCCCGTAACACAAGTTTCGAACTTACTTTGGGGCTAACTCGATCTGTGTGATTTGTCCGTATATATTTATTTATTTAACATTAGTAAACAATAACCAATCTTTCTACTTTGACACTATATCAAAAATGAGCCTCGTAAAGGACAGTTGGATCCTAGTCGTATACTATAACATGTCTCCGAACTGGGAAGGTATGCAGGCGTTTGAAAAAGTAACAACATATCTCGATAAAACATGCAAAACATCAGGAAGTGAACAGTGTAACATGATAGTACCTCAGCTGATCCTTGAGTGTAATGAACTGACCTACTACAATAAACTGCTGATAACGCAACACGTAAGTGGACACTCCAGACGGCGGCGGGGACTTATCAATGCAGTTGGAAACATTGCAAATTCCTTATTCGGCGTATTAGATGAACAATTCGCGGAAAAATATAGCCGAGATATATCAACATGATACAACAAAATGAAAAACACTTAGTCAGTTTATGGAAGAATCAGACCTCGATTGTCGAATCGTAGTACAATTTGGTACAACGAACCCAAGAAATCATGACAAAACAACATAAAATAATCAATAAACATCTAATTACGTTGTATAACTTCTCAAATAAACTATAACGAGAGATAAATAACATATCCTTACTTCAAGAATTCACCATGATTGCACTAACAGTCAGTAATTTACTGCACAACTTGAAAAGAACTCAAGATATATTACTGGACATCCTAACAAATGTCCACAATGGACAGTTTAACATCCATCTGCTTACCCCTAAACAGCTCCAAAATGAACTTAACATTATTTCTGGACATTTATCAGACGATTTAACATTACCTATTGAACCGCATGATATTCGAAAGCTTTATTCTCTGATAAGCATTAAAGCACGAATAACTGAAGAATACTTCCTCTTCCAAATAACATTCCCACTTACCAGTAGAGACCGTTATAAGGTGTATAGGATACTTCCTATACCACACCAAATAAACAACACTATGGTAGAGATAGTCCCATCTTCAGAATATGTCGCTACGGATTTAAAAGGTGACTCATACTTAACAATGACGCCTGAAGAACTTTCACTATGTAAGCAAAAAGGTGATAAGTTTAAATGCGACTGGAAAAGACCGATATATCATCTTAACAGCGAGAACAATTTTTGTGATCTCGACCGAGACACATATAAGTGCAAGATAAGAAGATCTAGATGTGAGAATAAATGGACATCACTAGCGAACCCGTCACTATTCTTGTACCATTGCTGCAACATTTATACCGTCAAAGTTATTTGCGGAGAACAGATACGCCAGATAAAGTTGAGTAAAGCTGGGGTAATTTACATAGAGCCAGGGTGCCTGCTGAAGGGTCAGGATTCACTTTGAACATTCAGAAGCAACAAGAAAATAGAACTGATTTGAGCTCGGATGTTTTGATACCTGAGATGGATCAATTAAACTTGGTCATCAACAGCACTATGCCTAACAACATTTTTAAAGACGTAACAGACTCAGACGAGATGAAGTACGCCTTAAAAGACTTACATCAACGAATTAATGACATAAAAAACAGTCAAGTGCAAGTAGGTGAAACGTTATCCACTCACGACATCCATCAATATGCAGTTAGCTATATCCTGGTCGCCGCGCTGGCGCTGACGGCGGGAGCGCTGCTGTACAGGTGGTTGCGGCAACGAGCGCGCCGCGTCCACATCACGTCGGATATGGTGCTTCGACCCACCAGAAGTATTAGTGATGTGAATGTCAACAGTGTTAGTGCGCGGCAAAACATTAGTGAAAATCAGCCTAGTAAGACACATGTTTTTTTTTATTTTTTATTATTATTAAGGTATAAACCAGCGCTAGACCGCAATCCTGCCCGATGGTAAGCAGTGATGCAATCGTTGATGGTAAAGCGCACTAGTTTATTAAGAGCCTATTCACTCTAGCCTTGAAGACACTCAAATTGTAGTCCGACGGAAACACCGCCGCCGGCAGATTGTTCCAGTCCCTCGATGTACGCGGTATAAAGGAGGAGGCGAAACGCTTCGTCCGGATCGTAGAGGTGTTAACAACATAAGGGTGGAAACTCGCCGCACGACGGGTCGTCCGATGGTGGAACGGAGATGGGGGAATTAAATCGTGCAATTCCCTCGCACACTCCCCAGAATGTATCCTATAGAACACCGAAAGGCTGGCTACTCTATGCCTGTGCTCTAGGCTTTGGAGACCAACTCGAGTTAAATCAGGGTCACCAATCAGCCTCTTCGCACGCCTCTCCACTGAATCCAAAGTGGCCAGGTGACACTTAGCAGCACCAGCCCAAATGTGGCTGCAGTACTCCACACACGAACGGACCTGTGCTTTGTACAACATTAGAAGCTGCCCTGGTGTGAAGTACTGCCGGACCTTTGCGATTACACCAAGTTTTCTGGCAGCCACCTTGGCCTTGGACCCAACGAACCGCCCAAAGTTTAGGTTCGAGGAAATCTCAATACCCAAAAGCTGAAGGCGGTCGGTACACTCCAAGGATACATTCCGAAAAGTAGGAGCCAAGGTGAACGGGCTCCTTTTGGCGGTGAAAAGACACGCCTGCGTTTTGGCGGCATTGAATGCTACAAGATTGGCATTGCCCCATTCGGAGACTGCCTGAAGTGCAACACTCGTTCGCTCTACCATGGCCTGTCTTTCGGACCGGATTGATTCCCTACTAGCCCGAGCATCCGGCAGGTATCTCTCCACAACTGTGCTGTCATCTGCATACCCATAGATACCGGGCATCAGCAGATCGTTAATATGCAGCAGAAACAGAGTTGCAGAGAGAACAGACCCCTGAGGAACACCGGCATTAGTCGACATGGGCTCAGATGAGCATCCGTCGACAACAACTCGGAGGGACCGTTCAGTCAGGAAGTCTTTTACCCAGCCAGTCAGGCTAGGGGAAATGCCGTACGCTGGAAGCTTACTCAAAAGGCCAGCGTGCCATACCCGGTCGAAGGCCTTCGAGACATCAAGGGAGACAGCAATTGCTTCCCCATTCCTCTCGAGTGCCTCGCCCCACTAGTGAGTGGCATACACTAGTAGGTCCCCAGTTGACCGATTGCGGCGAAACTCGTACTGTCGGTCACTGAGGAGATCGTTACCTTCCAGGTATGCCAAAAGGCGCGAGTTCAATACACGCTCCATAATTTTGCAAAGTATGGAGGTGATCGAAATCGGCCGATAGTTGTTAGGATCGGCACGACTACCCTTTTTGGGCACGGGCTGCACGATGTTTACGAAGGATCAGACAATATAGGAGTGAATAGGGCATGTCCTCGTGTGCCTAGCAAACCCTTAGAAACAATAAGTCCTTAATGTTATTTTAAACTGAAATCAGTTTTAAGTATTTTTAGATATTGTACTAACATCTTAGTTGTAAGTTGGTTTGTTTTCACCCTGTAATCATTATTACTATCATGATCATTTCATTACTTTACTAACATAACATTGTTTCATCTCCGCATACCTATCTTTCGTGGTCCGGAATATGTTCAGTGTTTTCACCGAACACCTTAGCTAGCAATATCGGCGTAACGCGTTGACCTACAATTATAAATTAATGTAGTAGATATTATA
Source organism: Sesamia inferens (assembly GCA_037179545.1). Lineage (NCBI taxonomy): Eukaryota > Metazoa > Arthropoda > Insecta > Lepidoptera > Noctuidae > Sesamia > Sesamia inferens. Next base: position 2,695,804 of record CM073935.1, on the reverse strand, counting down.
ATTATTCAGTGCACTTTTGGTCTCCGCGGTAGCCGGGTGCATTTGAACATTTCCTAACATTTTTAGTATAAGAACAGTTTGTGAGTTGGTCAATAAATAGTGTTCAACATAAACATTTGTTTCTCCTCAAAAATACCGACACCTCGCTACGTACCCCGACATATTCTTTAAGTCTTTTTATCAGCTATCCCTCTGGATTGAACGCTCCTATCGACCAGGTTTGTATCCCGTAACGGCAACCTTACTACATATCTGCCGTCCTTATTCCTTGTCGTAGTTGTTTTAAATAGTTCTTCACATTTTGTTTCTTCCTCAGTGAGCACCCCTTTTGTTCCAGGCGGTTCTTCTAATTCCCAGAAATTTCTTAACAATTCATCATCCTGGACACTAATATGCATCACGGTAGTTCTTGATTGAGAATCTACACCTTGATAAACTTCAAACGCACCCGACAATACCCATCCTAAAGTGGTCTCTTGCACTAATAGAGTACCATTCACATTTTTCTTAACACTGTGCTGAACGACTTGGCTGTATACTTCAGCGCCCAATAGAACATCGATTCTATTGGGTGTAAAGTAGTCCGGATCAGCCAGATCATTGTCGTTCAAATCCACTCGTTCTAATCTAGCTACTTTAGAAGATGGGAAAAGTGATGTTACAGACTTCAGAACGTAGGCATTGACCTTTATTTGAAAGGAAGGATTTTTTACTACTGAAATTTTTTACTACTTGAAAGATTTATTACTACTATGGCCGTCGACGTAGTACCCTTATCTCCTACACCTTGTTTTTTGAAGGTTTTTTTTTTAAACCTAAATATTGAACTAGAGACTTGAAACAGAGACTCCAAAGGAACCCTGGGATCCCTGATCCAATAACGCCCTTGCCGTGTGATAAGTCCCATTCCTCGACTCAGCCTTTACTAAGGCTGTGGCTAATAATACAGATTTCCTGCTTCCTGTCGCAAGACATGATACTACCTGTGTTTTTAATCCCTCCGCTTGATTAGGGTCCTTATTTCCCTCATAAGTTACCGATGAGGTTTCCGTGCGAGCAGCTCGACTACCCTCACCAACTTCCGACCCTACGACACCTTGTTGGTGTAACAATGAACGGTGGCGGCGTTTGCACACCCGGCACTTGAGTGTGACCTTTGATTAAATAAAGATTTAACAATCCCGTTTGCCAAAAATCTCTTATTATTTGTACATGGACTCTAATTTGGTCCAACTTGTACTATAATTATCTGCTGTCACGCCTGTACATTTCTTAATAACCGCCTCTCCGGATAAATATCCCTTCAAGTAATATAATATGTGCATCATTCAATTTATTATTGTTATGAATTAATCCCAAAAACAAGTCTCTAAAGGTTAACCACTCCTGATATATACCAGAAAATACCTCCGGCAACCGAAAATTATAATCTTCTTTAAAACTACTAAGGCTCGGTCTACTATCATTTTCATTACTAGATACACATTATGTTTTCGTATTAGCTCTTTCAGAGTACTTTTGAATAGCACATATAATTCCTCCACCTCATCGTAAACACAATCTTTATGATATTTAGAGCTGAATAAGTCTGATTTTTTAACTTCGCTTATTATTTTAACATGTGTATTATGGAAAAGTTGCCATTGTTGTTCTAAACTCTCTAAGCGTGTTTCCATATACGATACAGTGAGTCTATCCTTTGGACATTTTTTTAAGTTAATTATAGCCTTATCAATTTTGATCTTTACGTCTTCTTGGATATCCATCAACGAATCCATTTTGTAAACACAATATTATACGTAGACACAAACAAAATAATGAGAAATAACACAGTAATAAATCTAATACCACAACACAAATTAACAAAGAGTGGAAGAATATAATATAATATTATTCTAATTGTCTAAACTTGATGTCCACTAAATATTTCTTCTCGCACTTGTCCCAAACACAAACTTAAATTTCATCGAAAATTTTACAAGTCTTTTACAGTTCAATTTCTATACAAATTTGGCGTAGGTTCCCCGTCCAAACCACTTTTTCTTAAAAAGTATTACAAGTCCAAAATCGCACACAATTTTTACGTTATCTAGTAAAGTTCAAATCTAATGCACTTCTCTGTTAGATTCTGCCAGAATAAAGTTGAAAGTACTCACGATTTTTTCACAAACACTCACTGACCCTGATGATAAAACGATGTACCACCACGCACCAGTAGCGCCCTCTGTGACCACGAACTGCACCTTCCTGCCCTCCTCCCTCCGGCTGCTGCTGTCACCAGTATTGCTGCACCACGCTCTACTGGATCCGCCCTGCGCCCACCAGTCTTCCACCTTCAGCTCCTGGTACCTCTCACCTGGTCACCCACTGAAGGTCTGCTCTGGACAGCGATCCACTGTCCAGTAATGAAGTGTAGGGTGGTAGAAATACCACCTCCGGAAACCGCCAACACACTCCCGACTAATCCGACTCCGAAGGACCATGAACGAAGGTTAAAGGTTAAATTAAACACTGTAATACTAATATTAAGCGCGTATAATATAATAATACAGTGCTTGCTGCTCACCCCAAAATTAATAATTCTCCTACCTTTATAACATTGCCGGTAACGAAACCATAGTGCGATCTAACTCGACCCCAACGCCATCTATCAAGGTAAGGTGTAAACTTTAATCCTTTATTAATTCAATATTGATCGCGCTATGATTCCCTTGACTTATAATTACGTAGACACACGCATTTTACTGTGCACGGAAATTCTCTGATAGATATCATCTGTACAAATGTTAAGCTACGCTCTTTATCAGTTGATTATACACCGGATCGGAGTGCGCACGCGATGATTTCTGGCGAATTTAGTTTTAAACGCCTGAAAATCCCGTCACGAACCATAACTTATCGACCACTAAAAGACCATATGGGATTGTTTTGATCAGGATCTTGAGTTACTTAACTGGAAAGCGTTAACTGAGCTACAAGATGTTAATACTATGGTCAATGTATTAAATTCGAAATTACTTACGCTGTTCAATATCCATGCACCTCTAAAAACTAGTGTTCTGAAGGAATATTGTTACCTTTGGATTACTGGAAATGTTAAATTTATGATGCATTTGAGGAACAGGACTTATGCTGAGCATTTAAAAGATAAGACATCAAATTCGAAAGAGCAATATTATAAAGAATTGAAGTCACTTGTCTCCAAGTCTTTATTTTTCAAAAAGTCGGCGTACTGTAAACAAAGACTCAACAGTCAAATTAATGAATCCAGAGCGCTTTGGAAAAACCTTAAGTTTACCCTACTTCCAGCTAAAAATAAGGAATTACCTCTGCATTTTAACGATCCTGACAAGATTTATGACCACTTTCTGAATGTGCCAGGTGCGAATACCGTGAGTAATTCATTACTTGCATTTTTTGAATCTACACGAAATGGTGATTCCTCGTTTAGTTTAGGTCCAACAACACCCGACAAAATCGCGATCATACGAATACTATTAAGTCTAATGCTGAAGGTTGCGATGGCCTCACAATAAATATGATTCTGTTGACACTACCTGCGATTTTTGCGCCGTGACTGCCTTAATAAATACATTTATTACATCCTCATAATTCCCTAAGTTATGGAAAATTGCCAAAGTGCACCCATTGCCGAAGACGCAAAATGCTTTGGAAATAAAGGACCTTAGACCCATTACTATACTGCCGGTACTTTCTAAGGTATTAGAAAAAGTAGTTTGTGCTCAATTGGTTGAATTTTTGAGACTAATGAAATCCTCTCCGATGTTCAATCGGGATTTAGAAAGGGCCGTAGTACAGCCACGGCTTTGTTGGATGTGATGGACAATATCTTGTCGGCTTCGATTGGCAAGATTTGGTGGGTTGTGCACTATTTTGGTGTTTGACTTTTCGCGCGCGTTTGACTGTATTAAGGTGATAGGTGATAGCCATTTCCGCTCTGAATCGGCATTTGCTTCAAAATGGATTAAGTCAAAACCAAAACATGGCAAACCCATTCAGAGCGGAAATGGCGGGAAGTCTATGTCAAATGTCACAGTGACAGGCGGAAATAAAAACATAACCTGCTACAAATGCAAATCTCCGGGTCATTATCGTAACCAATGTCCATTATTAGCAAAATCGAACAAAAACAAAACCACAAACGCTTTTAGTGCCGTTTTTCTTAGTGCTAAATACAGTAAAGACGAGTGGTACGTGGATCCAGGAGCGAGTGCCCACATGACTGCTATTGCAGATTGGTTAGAAGTTGTTTCAAGTTCGCAGACATGCCCAGAAATCATGATAGCAAATAATGATAAATTGCAAGTTTCCTGCAAAGGAAACGTAAAAATTTCTACGCGGCAAGAATATGATATATAGTTGTCAAAGATGTTTTGTGCATTCCAAACCTAACAACAAACTTGTTGTCAGTGAGTCAGTTGATTAAAAATAACAACAGTGTTTCATTCTCTGACAATCAATGCATGATCTACAATACACAGAAGGAATTGGTAGCCGTTGCTAACCTAGTTGATGGGTAGATTTATGTTCTACACCACTAAAAAGTAAATGTTTACTTGCCAGAGACAGTGCTTTGTTATGGCACAGGAGGTTGGGTCACATAAACACGAATGACCTAAATAAAATGAAAAATGGCGCTGTGGAAGGTGTCAGCTATGCAGATAGTTATGAAGTGACGAAATCTAATTGTGCGGTTTGCTGCGAAGGCAAACAGTCACGACTGCCATTCCCCACAGGTACGAGAGCTACACAAGTACTGGAAATAGTGCATTCTGACGTATGCGGGCCAATGGAAACAAAATCTATTGGATTATCAAGGTACTTTCTTCTTTTAGTAGATGACTACACTCGTATGTCATTTGTCTACTTTATGAAAGAAAGGAATGAGGTGTTTAAGTACTTCCAAGAATTTAGAGCTGTGGTGGAGAATATTGTTCGAAAGAAATGGAGGTGTTTTTGAAATCATTTGGCATTGTACGCCAGAAATCAAATTCCTATACTCCCGAACAAAATGGCATGTCAGAGCGAAATAACAGAACAATAGTTGAGAGGGCAAGATGCTTGATATTTGATGCTAAGTTAGATAAAAAGTTTTGGGCAGAGGCAGTGTCCACAGCAGTTTACTTGAAAAACCGATCTATAGCATCAGGTCTTAATAACAAAACACCATACGAGATGTGGTATGGGAAGAAACCTATCTTGAGCCATTTAAAGATCTTTAAATGACTCTGATTCCCATTTATGCATGATTCACATAAATCGTTTGTTGGTATTACAGTAGATATTTGATTTATATGTATATAGGTACGGACAAATCACCCAGATTGAGCTAGCCCCAAAGTAAGTTCGAGACTTGTGTTATGGGTTACTAACTCAACGATACTATATTTTATAACAGATACATATATAGATAAACATCCAAGACCCAGGCCAATGAGAAAAAGATCGTTTCCCATCATGATCTGGCCGGGGATCGAACCCGGAGCCTCCGTGGCGCAGCGGTACGCTTTGTTTTTCTTGGCTGATTGTTTGTTGTTGTTTACTTGTTGGGCATTTTGGCAACTGGAGTGAGGTGGTATTATCTCTGGAGATTCATTGAGGTTTCTTTTATTCATTTTCTGGCGATGTTTCTCCTGTTATTACTCCGCAGCCCCGGATCTTAATTTTTTTTTTAGGCGGGGCAAAACCTGAGAAATGCCGCCCCACCTACCTACTTATGTTTATTTTCACGTTTATCATCCATATAATTTGAGCTGTCAATATGTAGGATATATATTTAACAGGGTAGGGTTTAAAATAAAAATATGCATAATAGAAATAAATATGCATAATAAAAATAAAAATAAAAATCAAATATATTATTAAATTTGTGAATTGAAATTACAATTTTACTCTAAGAGCTTTTTGTTCTGCAAATAAATCTATAGCCTTGTCATAATTTAACTCGTGTGCAATTGGATTTTCTATCGCTAAGACTGCAAGACCCTATAAGCGTTCCTGGCTCATAGAAGATCGCAAATAATTTTTAATCAGTTTTCGTTTGCTAAAACTACGCTCGCAGCTTGCGGGCGTAGTAGAAAGCGTAGAGTAAATTCGCAGAGCAATACAAATATTAAGAAAAGCATCCTGCAAATCATGCGCATATATCTATCTGTTGCAAGAGATAAAACTGTTAGCCTTTTCTATATCACCAAATAAAACCGGAGCTTGCTCTTTAAAAACATGAAGTTGTTGGGAGAATTCAACGGCACTTAAATCTCGCTCGTATTTTCGAGCCAAATCTGCTCCATACTTTTGCAGTTCTTCAATTGACATTTTCAAAATGTTAATACCACTAAGAAAAGCAAAATTCAAATTCAGCATGGTGGCATTTTATTAACCGCTCTGCTTTGATTTCTTCATCAAAACTTATAATCACTTTATAAGCGTTAATAAATTTCACTCGGGTGATTCCTAAAATGTTTTGTGCATCAAATAGTTTGGCTAGTGCGAAATGTCTTGGCAACTTTTCCTTACTAGATATACTAACATCTATCGTTTCTGGTTTCCTGTCTTCATTCTCATTCAAACCAAGTTGAAGTTGTTGAAAAGCTCCTTCTATTCGGTCCTCTCTGGTACAAAGGCCGCACCCTTCCTGGCCATGATGACACTAAAACAACTTGCCATCGATGAAAGGCCAAATTATTCCGATAGTAGTGCTCCTGATGTCTTAGAAACCTCTTTTTACATGGATGATCTTATGCACGGAGCCTATACCGCGACTGCTGCTAAATGTCTCAAAGTAGAGATGATAAACCTTCTTAAGACAGGCGGGCGGTCTCAATCTTAGAAAATAGCGTTCGAACTTGCCGGAACTATTAGACGACCATATTAATCCTCAAGATGAAAAATTTCATTTTAAACAACCAGAATCCACAAAGGCTTTAGGTCTTCGCTGGAACCCAAAAAAAGACTATTTTATCTTTCATCCATTAGAAATAACACACAGAAGACTTCCCAATAAAACGACAATTCTTATCTCAAATCTCAAAAATCTTTGACCCCTTGGGCTGAGTGTCACCAGTCACAATCAAACTCAAAATCCTATTTCAAGAGACATGGAAAACGGAATTGGGTTGGGATCAACCGATTCCTCGTAATATTGCTCTGGAATGGAATAAAATAAAGGCCGACTTACCTCACATATCCCAATTTAAAATACCTCGATGGATACAAACCATGGAGAAGTTGAGCTTCATGGATTTTCCGATGCCAGCACAAAGGCCTACGCTTGTGTTGTTTATTGTAAAATTAAAAGACAGGGCAGGACATACGTGACCCTTATTGCTGGAAAATCTAAAGTCCTCTGAAAACATCTCAATCTATACCTCGTTTGGAACTTAGTGGAGCTCTTTTATTATAAAAACTTATGGCCAAAATAATCTCATCCCTATCTGACCTCAAAATCCACGCTTATGGCTGGGTAGATTCCATGGCAGTACTAGGATAGATAAATGGTGAACCAGAAAAATGGAAATCCTTTGTTTGCCAATCGAGTAAAAATGATTTGCGAAATTATCCCAAAAAATAGGTAGCATGTTAAATCCCAAGAAAATCCCGCAGATTGAGCTAGCCTTAGTCTGACTGCATCTCATTTAGCAAATCATTCTCTTTGGTGGCACGGACCGGATTGGTTATCTCAATACAATCCTGAAAAGATCCCTGAACCTATCTTATATAAAACAACTGAAGATCTCAGAAAAAAAGGCTTGTAAACATTATTACTGCTGACTCTAGCAATTCAGTAATAACACAATTATTACAGAAATATAGCACTTACAAGAAACTCATTCGAGTTTTAGCCCATGTAAACAAAATTTATCGACATCCTGGTTTACAAGAAGAACCTTGAAACATACCTTACCCTGCATGACCTCAAACGAGCGAGGCAAATGTTAATAAAACATGTGCAACAAGAATATTTTTTCAAGGTAATATCTCAACTTGAAAAAGGTGAAACATTAAGCAAAAAAGTCAGATCTTGAATCTCAATCCTATCATAGACAGCCACGGAGTACTTCGCGTCGGTGGGCGACTAAAACATTCGAGTTCAGACCCCGAAATGAAGCATCCCATTATCATTCCAAAGCAAACTAAATTAGCTGATCTCATAATAACAGAATCCCACAAATTAGTATTTCATGGTGGAGTGAAAATGGCGAGTGGATTCATAAGACAAAAATATTGGATCCTTGGAGGAAATCGCGCTACAAAAAAACGAGTAAGAATGTGCTTAAAGTGTAGGAGACATGATCCCATCCTAAAACATCAACTAATGGGTGACTTACCTTCATCCAGATTAAATCCTAGTCGACACTTTTATCATACCGGTATTGACTATACCGGACATGTTTTGGTGAAAGCGAACAAAGGTCGCGGCATCAAAATAGATAAAGGATACGTTGCAGTATTCATCTGTATGGTCACAAAGGCTATACATTTTGAACTCGTATCTGATCTCACAGCATCGGCTTTTATTGCAGCGCTCAGACGCATGTCAGCCCGAAGAGGAGTTCCCGGGCACATCTACAGTGATCAAGAGACTAACTTCATTGAAGCTGACAAGATCCTAAAACAACAATAATAGAAATCTCAGAAATATTATCAAGCCAAGATACATTAGCTGACATCGCAGATATGAATATTGAGTGGCATTTTAATACTCCGTCATGGCCTTCTGCGGGCGGACTTTGGGAAGCTGCGGTGAAAAGTTTAAACCATCATCTTAGGCGTGTTGTTGGTGAGCAAAAACTCACCTACGAAGAATATAGCACCCTACTATCTCAACTCGAGGGTTGTTTTCTCTCTCGACCACTCTGCCCATTGAAGGAAGATCCTGAAGACATAGACTTTTTATCTCCGGCACACTTTCTTGCAAGTGGTCCTACCTTAACGATCTTTGAAACCGAAAATGATCTTAGGACTCGGTGGCATCATCATCATCATTATCAACCTTTTTATCGTCCCACTGCTGGGCACAGGTCTCCTCTCATACAGAGAAGGATTGAGCGTAATCACCACGCTTGCTCAATGCGGGTTGGCGATTTCAGACTTAAAGTCCAGGTTTCCTCAAGATGTTTTCCTTCACCTTCAGTCATTGGTGTCCAAGATATTCTTAGAAAGTACATATAACTTTAGAAAAGTTACATTGGTACTTGCCTGACCTGGAATCAAACCCGCGCACTCATACTTGAGAGGCTGGTGTTTTAACCACTACGCCACCACGACTTCAACTATAACTATAACTACTCTGTGGCATATGTTACAAAAAATCTATAGAGATATTTGGGTCCAGTGGAAAAACGAATATCTCTCCCAGTTATCCACTAGAGCAAAATGGAGACAATCTCAAACAAATCTCAGTCTCAACGATATTGTTATCATCAAAGATGAAAACCTATCGCCTGGGAAGTGGGCTCTGGGGCGTGTAGAAGAACTCCATCCTGGTTCGGATGGATACGTCAGAGTCGTTACCCTTAAAACCAAAAATGGTTTCTTAAAACGGCCTGTTGTTAAGCTATCTCTATTGCCAGCAGAAAGAGAGAATGGTTCTCCTAATGACACGAATATTAAGGATGAGGTACCAAGGAAGAAAAATACCAAACATATCTCATTCTCGACAGTAGCTCTGTCAGTTACGCTCTTCTTTTTGTCACTTATAAACTTATCTCAAGCATCTTATAGTTTTACCCCTTTGAGCAACAACAGCGTTTATTTCGACAAAATGTCTAACATGCATCTTATTCGAGACGATTGGAGTTTAATATGACACAAATCCCTACAAAGAAGGCGCGACGACACTTGAGAAGTATATCAATTATCTTGAAACAATATGCTCTACTATTAAAGAACACACACCTTGCGACGGTATCATCTTACAACTGCGGCACGAGTTCGATGAAATTAAACATTATGATAGTATGTTGACAATGAATGAATCATTTGTAACTGGAGACGAGCGGCAGCGCCGGCGTCGTGGTAGAAATAGACGGAGTAGGCTACGTTGCAAATAGCTTGGCGTGCTGGATCAGCGTTTTGCGGAGAAATACACACAAGACATCGACCTTTTGAAAGAAAATGATAAACCTTTGTACAACCTCTGGAAAAACCAAACCTCAATTGTAGAAGCCGAATTTAACTTAATGAAAAGAATGGAAAAAGCTGCGAGCAAACATCATAAAGTGATAAATCAAAAGGTTAACTATCTCAAAGAATCTTATCAAGATCTTAAACGCCATGTCCAGAACATGATTCTAGTATCCAATTTCTTAGCAAATGCTATGACGGCGAACAATTTACTGTATAGCCTCAGGAAACCACAAGACTCCATTCTTGATACGGTAACTAATATTTACAATGGAAAACTGGACTTCCATCTAATATCTCCTAAACAACTGAGAACGGAATTAAGTTCTATAGCGGCACATATCCCCAAAGACATGGCACTTCCTGTCAGCCATTTGAATTTCAAGGATCTCTGCAACTTGATAAAAGTGCAAACTAAGTACTATAGTAAGTACTTGATCATTGAAATAAGAATACCCCTCATCGAAAGAGACCTTTACGAAATCTTTAACCTCATACCTGTCCCACGAACATTGAATCACAACATGATTCATGTGAAAGTTATCTCAAGTTTTGCTGCCATCAACCTCAGAAAAGACTCTTACGTAACCCTTACTGATGCTGATCTCCAGTCTTGTATAAGACAAAATCCTGAGATGATTTTATGCCATATTAAAAATCCTATAAATATCTTACAAGATGATCACAGCTTGTGTGAAACGATCCCACACTCAAGAATCTGTGAAACTATTGGAACTTCTTGTAAAAACATTTGGAAGGAATTAACAATAGACAATAGATGTTTTTATTTTTGTTGCAACGAATGCAACATAAAACTTTTTTGTGACGGCGAAATTAACGTCGTTAAATTGATGAATGCAGGTCTAAGGCTGTATAATAAAGACGGACAATTTCGTTGTCCATTCTACTAAAAAGGCTGTCTAGCAAAATGAGTACTGGTGCAAGAATTATTGCGCCACAAATATCACCTATTAATCATATATTTAACATATCGATCCCTGAATCTCCTGAAATTAATCCTAATAATTCTAAAATATTGCGACAATTCGAAGATATGCAGAAACAAATTGAGAACATGAAACAAACTGAACCTTGGAGTGATAAACTATCCTATCACGACGTACATCTATATAGCGTCTTGTATGCTCTAATCTTTGGAATCCTGATAACGGCGGCGGTATACTGTTGGCGGCGTTGCAGGCGGTCAACACGTCGTGAATCCTCGGTGCCTGCTGGAAAGGCATCTACTACGATCTCTTCACATCACGGAAATGAGTGTGTTATAAGTGATTGTAGTGCAGTTAGGGAAAAAAGGCAATCTGTAATGAAAGTGAAACGTGCAGTGAGTGAGTGTTGTGATCGTAGGGAAAAGGGTCAATTTAGCCAACCCGTGAAAAGTGATCGCAAAAATCTTATAAAATCTAGCGAGTGTTTACAAACAGAAGATAGGGCCTCGTCCCCTGTTTTCCGCGTATTTTCCCTTCCCGATGTTAGCTCTAGTAACTACTTATAACTGTTCAAAATATTGTTAATTACTCACTGTTAATCCTTATCCCTATCATATAGTTGATAAGTTGAATATTGTCCATCATCTTGTAAATCTCATCTCCATTTTTATCCTACTAACTTTATTGTTGCCCCCGGGAGCATGTACGGGTCAATCACCGTACAGTAAGTTTACCTGGGTCATCATTATTGCGCCACACGCTCGGTATCGACCATTTATATTATTGCACTTACACCGCAATAGTTTAGTACATAATTCGGAGACATACCGTGCGCGTCACTCATAATCCCATATCGTTCACCATTCATCCTAGTATAAATTAATCTTAACTTACGTTTGTGGAAACAGATAATACAGTGAATTTATTAATCTTAAACTGACTTTAATCTCTTAACTCATGCTACATCTCTATCTTAATCCAACTCCGAACAAGCATATTGCTAAATGACGCACAAGAAAAGTCAGGTAAATATTTTAGTAAAGATATATATGATGAAATTTACATTCTATATAAAGCGCAATTAACCCTAGAGTGGGCGCGCTATGAGCATTTTGCCGCCCGCGCTAAAAAACCTTTAATATTTTTTAAAATAACTAGCCGTTAAACTTGCGCTTCTTAGTAGCTGCCCCCACTCTCGTTAGCAACGTTTGTCGAGAATCTGGACGCCGTCAGTGCGCGGGGGACCGCTGGAGAAGAAGGTTTCTACCATCAGGTGTCGCCGGGCGGCAAATTGCTCACCGCGCGCCCACTCACGTAAGTAATAGTGTATAATGTATTTTTTGCAAACTCGAAATGTTGACTATATTTTATGGTGCATTAATAACTTTTGCTACTAAAAATATGTTTGTTTTAGGATTTCAAAGAATTCATTGATAATAATAAATAAGAATGGATAAAATAGAAGCTCAAATTTTGTCTTGGCTAGAAGAAACATCTGATTTTGAAGATGCTAGTACACACATCGTTGAAAATGAAAATATTTCAGATAGTGATAGATCTACTATTCATAGTGAGCACAACACGGAAACAGACCAGTCAGCAGACAGTGACGCTTCGAACAATAAAGAATCTTATTCAACTGTTGTGTCTTCCGAAATAGCACCTACACCCAGTTCAGATATGAGTAGCCATCAGCCTCGATCTCGTCGTCGTAAACGTAAAATACAACCACGTGGTGATAAATCTCCAACATGTACGTCCAGCGATGATGATGAACCACTAGCGCAACTACTTCGTCTCGGAAATACTGTATCGTCCCCGCAGGCAAGTACGTCAGATCAATCTCAACTTTTATCTGTTACTCCAGCTTCTCGACGACGACATACTAGAGTTCCGATGTATCAAGGTAAAGATGGCACGAAATGGCTTATTCACCCTCCTTTACGACCAAATATCCGGACAAGACAGGAAAATATTGTAATCGGCAGGCCCGGAGTGAAGGGCGAGGAAGCTTTGAACTGTAAAACACCTGTAGAATGTTTTCATTTGTTTATTACCGAATCAATGATTGATGATATTGTGTTATGTACTAATACATACATAAGAGCTAACCAAGAAAAATTTTCCCGTGAGAGAGATGCAAAAGAGACGAACAGAATCGAAGTGAAAGCTCTTATCGGATTACTGCTGATGGCTGGTCTAAAAAAGATGAATCACGCAAATATTCAAGAAATGTGGGTAAATGATGGGACCGCCCCTGACGTTTTCAGGGCAACTATGTCTATAAAAAGGTTTTATTTTTTACTTAGACATCTGCGATTTGATGATATGAACACCAGAACAGAGCGTGCTACTCATGACAATATGGCAGCTGGAATCCTTCAGAGGTAGATGTAAGATCCGGGTATATATGGCTAATAAACCTGCCAAATATGGCATAAAAAATTATGCACTTGTTGATGCGAAATCATTTTACACTAGCAAGTTAGAGGTGTATGCTGGGAAACAACCTCCAGGGCAGTTCAATGTTGATAATTCAGCAAATGCTTTGGTAAAAAGATTATCCCAAAATATCCTCAACACTGGCCGCAACATCACTATGGACAACTTTTTTACTTCGTTACCTCTTGCTGATCAGTTGCTAAATACTCATAGAACGACTATTGTTGGAACGTTACGTAAAAATAAAAAAGAAATTCCACCAAATTTTTTGAACACCAAAGACCGGGCGAAGCCATCTTCAATGTTTGGATTTGGCTACAGGAAAGTTTTACTATAAAAAGCAAAAGAAAATAGTATTACTATTATCAACTTTACATGAAGATGATACAATCGATGAAAGCACCGGGCCTGCTGCAAAACCTGAAATAATAACATTTTATAATAGTACTAAAGGTGGTGTTGACTTGGTTGACCAAATGAAGGAAGAATATTCTGTTGGGAGGATGACTCGCAGATGGCCAATGAGATTGTTTTTTTCAATGTTGAATATTTCCGGTATAAACAGTCAAATTACTTACAAAGCCAATACTCAACATTTGATGCTACGTCGAGAATATTTGAAACAAATTGCCATGGTACTTGTCAAGCAATATATGACCTCAGGGTCTTCTATAGGCACTTTAAATATTCCTTTGGGGAACCAAATTGCTCGCTTTGTCCCAGTAGAACAAGCATCTTCTTCAAAAAAGGAGGCAAATGCAGCATATGTCCCTCAAAGAAAAACAGGCGCACGAAAAAAGGGTGTTCCAGATGCCAAAAGTTACTGTGCAATGAACATTGTACATATCTTTGTGAAGACTGTTTTGATAAAGCGTATCCTGTAGATTTAGAAAATATATAATTTTGTTTATTTTTTTCCATTTTCTTAAGTATTAAAAAGTATTATGTAGCATAAGAGAAAAAAGTCAATAAAAATATTAAGTTTTCTAAAGTCTTTTGTAAACCACAGTTTATAGAACAAAGTTGAATAAATATGTTGATTAAATATTACTTACTGTTTATTTATTTAAATCCTAAAACAAAAAATATTAAATTGCTATATTGCTAGTCAAAATGATCAAAGAAAATGAGGCGGCAAAATGCTCCCCACGCGCCTACTGACGTTACGCAAAAAGACGCGCCCACTCTAGGGTTAAAAGAAGTATTAAATACATTCACCACACAGTATGCGCTATAGTGTTAGATTACCAAAAATAAATATTTCGAAAGTTTTCGGGAAATTATGCGGAATGGACCACGTTCAAAGATTTGTTCACCTCTTTGATTCACAATAATAATAGTTTAGAAGACGTGCAAAAATGCATTATTTAAAGGGCTTATTATCGGGAGAAGCAGATCAACTTGTCAGACATATTACTGTGTCTTCAGCCAACTATAAAGAATGTTGGTCTCTTTTTTTTTTTTTGTTTATTTAAGTACAGGCACATCACATACATTAAACTTATACTAGAGTAATCTTAATAACTAAAGGACTAATGCACACATATATGACAAATATTTAGAATAAAGTTAAGAACATATAAAATATACAAATTTAAATTAAAAATAATAATGTATAAAACAAACTACACACATCAAAAGTGTCTAGGGATCAAGCATTTTTATGCGGATTTCTTGAGATTGAGATGTGGCTTTGTAATAAATTTATGATTTTATAAATTTATATGGATCCTTTTTGGTGCATTTCATAATTTGAATCAGGAACTGTGAATCAAATTCGAGTAAAAGATGAAAATCAGCTGTCAATATTTTCCCTATAAAAATATACAACGCATTGAAGACATTATTAGTGCTACTGTTTCCCTACTACTGATTAAAACCAACGTTATTATGGAGCGGCGACGTCATTTAAGCAGGGAAGAAATGCTCAGAGCCGTGGGAATCATAGAAGCTGGTTCCCGGCAACGTACTGTGGCTTTAGCTCTGAATACAAGTCAGAGTGTTATCAGTCGACTTTTTTTTGGACGTTACCGAAGCACTGGTACCGTGGCTGAGCGCCATGGAGGACGGTATCGCTGCACCACACGGAGACAAGACCGATACATTCAAATCTTAACTCGAAGAGCTCCAACAATAACCGCCATGATGTTAGCCGTGAGGCTTCATCACTCTTCAGGGAACTTAATTAGCGACCAAACAGTCAGAAACCGCTTGCATGAAGTGAACCTTCATTCCCGAAGACCGCTACGGGTACCACCTATAGCAATGCACAATCGTAGGATTCGATATCAATGGGCTCTTGAACACAGAAATTGGGCAGAAGAACAATGGCGTTTCGTGTGCTTTTCTGATGAGTCTCGTTTTGGTATGAGACCGGATACAAGACGTATACGACACTGGAGAACCCCTGGACGCCAACAGCGATTAAAATCCTGCCAGGAAGTCCATCCTTATAGTGGTGGAACCATCATGGTATGGGCGGGTATTTGGATCGGCGGAAGAACTGAGTTGATTTGGATCAGAGGCAACCTCAACGCTCAAATTTATGCTGAGACGATTGTATCAGACGTCATCGTTCCTCTACAAGTGCAAATCGGTCCCTTATTTCAGTTAATGCATGATAATGCATGATAATGCACGACCGCACACCGCAAGAGTTGTAAGACAGACCCTCGACGCAGCTAACATCAATGTCCTGCCCTGGCCTGCTCAGTCGCCAGACTTGAACCCGATTCAGCATGCATGGGATATGCTACAGAGAAGAGCTCTGCCGAATATGGAGGGTATCCAGTCGCAAGAAGACCTTTTTTTGTTGTTGCAACGAACATGGGCGGCCATTCCACAGCGTGATTTGGATGAACTCATTTTGAGTATGCCAAACCGATGTTCTTGTGTTGTTAGTGTTCGCGGTAGAACCACGGATTATTAATTGTTTAAGTTACCCAATAAAATTTTAGAGAAAACTGTTATTTCAGTCTTTTTTTCGAACTTTTGTGTTAGTGGTTCAAATGTCAAATATCTCTTTATTAGGAAAATGGCAAATTTCTTTATTAATGCAAAGGTGACTTGGTTTATCGTTACTGTGACAAACGAAAACACTTTATTTGATGAATCCTTAAAGAAAATTTTAATTAATATCAATCAGGAGAAAAGTTATTGCAAAAATATATGTTGATCCCTAGACACTTTTGATGTGTGTATATTGAAGAAAAAAAAAATTAAAACTAAGTTGACAAGGATAGTGTGATTTTATTTTTTTAATACTGGTAGCTTGTCGCTGAATATATCAAGGTCTGGAGTGTTTATAACAGCATTATTGTATTCGTTACTCATTCGTATAACTGGGGATTGTAAACCGAGATTAGTTTTCACAAAAGGTGTATCAAATACCTTTATATTTTTTTAGCCCTAGGGTAGATTCTTGGAACTGATATATATATATATATATATATATTATTCCATTAAATAATTTATGAAGCAAGCATAGATCTAGCAGACGTCTGCGATCGCGAAGAGATACCAGTCCAAATTGTTTCATTCGCTCAATGTATGGCTTTCTGTGGGAGAAGCCTCTTGTTGCGAACGCAAGATGCCTCGTGAAAGCTCGCTGTATGCTTTCCACCCGTTGCGAGTGCACTACATAATAAGGAGTCCATACACTGCTTGCATACTCAAGACGACTGCGCACTAAGGTATGTAGAGTAACACTTTGGTTCTCTGGTGTTTAAATCCTCTGGAATTGCGCTTCAAGAATCCTAGCATCTGGGCGGCCATTGCCACTACCTTATCAATGTGGGTTATCAATTTCAGCTTACTGTCTACTATCACACCCAGATCTCGAATTTCATTCACTTGTTTCAGTGCTACGCCACATACATCGTACTTTGTTTGAACTGGCGACTTTTTCCTCGTGAATATCATGTGATGACATTTTACAGCGTTCAGACTCATGCTGTTCACGTTACACCAACGTAAAATATTATTTAAGTCGCTCTGAATTAGGACTGAGTCAGTAATAGAGTTTACCACTTTATATAATTTAAGACCGTCAGCAAATACGGAAATTCTACAATGCCTTATGTATGCAGTTATGTCATTGACGAAGACTAGGAAGAGAAGCGGCCCCAGATGAGATCCCTGCGGAACATCTGAATCCGCATAATATACCTCAGATCCAGAGCCACCCACCACTACAGATTGTGGTCTTTTTGACAAGTATGATTTGAACCATTTCAACAGTACTCCACCGACACCAAACCATCTCAATTTTTCTACGAGTAAGTTATGATTTACTTTATGAAAGGCGCTGCTGAAGTCGGTGTATATTGCGTCCACCTGCAGTCCCTTATCAACCTCACATGAAATCTCTGAAATAAAGGGCACCAAGTTTGTTGTTGTTGAACGCCCACGTCTGAAATCGTGCTGATAGTCTGAAATGTATGGATCTACCGTTTTGGAGATAATGGGACACAACATGGATTCAAAGAGCTTTGAGAAACATGAAATTATTGATATCGGGCGGTAATTAACTGCGCTGGCTGGGTCTCCTTTTTTAAATATAGGAACAATACGAGCTCTCTTCCATTCTTCAGGGAATTTGCCTTCCGTTAAAGAACGGTTAAATATCATAGTTAACGGAAGCAAAAGAGCAGACCCGCACCTTCTAACAAATACTGGTGGAATAAAGTCAGGTCCCGCACCCTTCATTGGATCAATCTTCCTGATTGCCTTGACAACGTCAGACTCATCGAATCTTATGGTCGAAATGAAGTTCGAAGTCAAGTACTGTGATTGATGGTCAGGTGATTGATAAGAATGAGAAGGTGAAGATGTGGACTGCGTAGTAGCAATTGTTGCATATATGGAGGAAAAGTGGTTAGCAAATAGGTTCGCTATCTCAGGGCCAGTCTTAGCGATCTCATCTCCCAGCTTTATTCTTGCAGGGATAGATAATTTACCACCGCGTTTGTTTTTGATAAAACTCCAAAAGGCTTTTGGGTTTTTAGGGATGCTTGTCTCTATTTTTGCTTTATACTTGGAGTAACATTCATCGTATAGTTTGTGACAACGGGAGCGGAGCAATTGGTATTCTAGTTTATCTCTGGGATTGTTAAATCTTTTATATTTCTTACGAATTTATTCTTTTTCAGTTACTAGTCTAATTAAAGAATTACTAAACCACGAGGGGAATTTAGCTCTTACAGCTACTGTTTTAGACACTAACCTTTCAATAACAGTTCCAAGAATATTGTAAAACTCCGCAACCATACTATCCACACCATCAAAGTGAAGAATTCGCTCCTGCCATTGTACACTCTTTAGATCACTAACGATGGCTTTAAAGTCAGCTTTGTAGAAATTATATTTTTTTGCAAGCTTAGATCGCAAATATGTTAAACTGTTATATGGAATATCAAGTAATACATTAGGATGGTTTGAATAGCACTTGCTAAGAACATTTAGAGGCTTTTTTAACATAAGAATTGTTGTAATAATTTAATTGAGCCCTTCTTTACCGATTGGCACAACACTGTGCGATGATGTAAGACGCATCACTATCACACACGATTTTTTTTTACACTCTATGGTACCGATAATAAAAATCTCTCATTGCTAAAATTCATCTTTTAATTAAGTAAAACAACAGGTTATGGGCCCAGCACGCTTCCACTGAGAAACAAAAAGTCTTAGTGAAATTAGTAAAAGTAACAGTCAAAACTACATTCAGTACAAGATTAAGTCAGTCATAATAAAATATAACTTAAAAGTAGCAACGTGTTCGTCGTCCAAAAGCGTCTTCATCAGTAAAAATGTCTTCAAACACGATGACTCTGATAGAAAAACTGACCGGAAGAGAAAATTATCCCACCTGGAAGTTCTCAGTACAAACTTACCTTGAACACGAGGAATTGTGGGACTGCGTCGAAGCTTCTGATGGCGTTGATTTTAAAAAGGACACTAAAGCTAAGTCAAAGATAATCTTATTAGTTGATCCTATCAATTATATACATATACAACAAGCAAAGACGGCAAAAGAAGTATGGGATAATTTGGCGAATACTTTTGACGACAAAGGACTGACCCGACGAGTCGGATTGCTGAGAGATCTGATCACTACTACCCTAGAGGGATGCCAAAACATTGAGGACTATGTAAACAGAATCATGACAACTGCCCACAAACTAAGAAACATAGATTTTGTTGTAAATGACGAATGGTTAGGTACCTTACTGCTGGCGGGATTGCCAGATGTTTACCAACCAATGATTATGGCTTTAGAAAGTTCGGGTTTGGCAATAACAGCAGATTTAGTAAAGACTAAGCTACTTCAAGACATAAGAAAATCAGAGAATACTGCGCTGTATGTTAACAGAAGTCAATTTAAATCGCAAAGTGCCAAACAAACTTCAGATAAGACGTATAAAGCTAGTAAAGGTCCTAGGTGTTTTATATGCAATAAGTATGGGCATGTAAGCAAATATTGCAGAAACAAGAAAAAGGAACAAAAGTCTAATGAGAGCTCTGGCTGTGTAGCAGTATTTTCTGCATCAACGAGTAATGACAATGGCTAGTATGTAGACTCAGGGGCATCAAGGCATCTTACAATGAACCGTGACTGGCTCTATGATGAAACACCACCTCTGGTTGACTCTGTTAAAGTGGCTGATGACAAGAAACTTACTGTAAAAGCATGTGGTAAGGTAAAACTACATGTTGTTGATAGAAATGGCAAGTCTGAAGTTATTGAAGTACATAATGTTCTTGTTCGCGCTAGTTTTATCGGTCGAGTCCGATTGTTAGTTAGTCGAGTTACAGATGCCCGATCGGTACGGGCTAGCGTAATTTAGTATTGTCTATGGTGACGCGCGGCCGCCATTATACACACAACGTCTTGAGACCCCGTCGCGTACGGGGTCCGTTGCTTGAACTCGGGAATAAACACAACGTCTTGCGACCCCGTCGCGTACGGGGTCCGTTGCTTGAACTTGAAATATATCAACGTTTTGGGACCGCGCCGGCAGCGGTCGTTGCTTGAAAATAACAACGTGTTGAGCCCCGCCGCGTACGGCGGGTCGTTGCTTGAAATCTTGACGAAATCCTCGCACGCGTGGCGTGTTTCGGACGAGTGAATTTCGGGAAATTAAATATACCACCGGCCGCGTTTTGTATAGTTTGTCGCGATTGTTGCCCGTGTTTTGAAGTATTTACTTGAACTATAAAACGTAACAGTGCGTCTGTAAATTGAGTTGAATTTGAATCGGAAACGTGGTTTCATTGGCGATCTTTGTCGGGCGTGATTGACACTGCTAAATAACTTCTTACGTTGGTGAGCTTTGGTGCCCTAATAAGGGAACTTTGGTGTGTCGACTGGTATGGGACAGTCAGTGAACTGAAAACATCGGACGTCATTGTAAGGTCGGCGCGCGCGTCGACCTCGCCGAGACTTCGCTTCGTGACGGAGCACACTGGGTCCCAGGTAAGTCCCGTAGATTTACTAGAGTGTGATCGAAGATTGATTTTACTTGTGGTGTAAGCCGACCTTGTTTGTTGAATAAGCCGTGACAAATGCGCGGTAGATGTACGTGCTTTACTGGGGCGCCTACAGTTCTATATGTTCCTGAATTGGCCACAAACTTACTTTCAATAAGTCAGATAATAAAGAATGGCTGTCACGTGCAATTTGATAAAAAAGGATGCAGAATATTTAATAAAATGAATAAACAAGTGGCACAAGCAAATCTGATAAATAATATATACCGGCTCAATACAAATAGTATTTCAGCATACATATCTACAGTTAAAAGTGATGATGCTTATCTGTGGCATCAAAGAATGGCACATTTGAATTTTGAAGACTTAAATAAACTATCTGAAAGTACAGGGGTAAAAATTGAAAACAAAGACAAAGTTGTATGCATTTCATGCTTGGAGGGAAAGCAGTCAAGAAATCCATTTCCTTCTGAAGGTTCCAGAGCAAAAGGATTGCTAGAACTTATACACTCAGACGTCTGCGGCCCCATGGAAGTCCAGTCACTGGGAGGAGCAAATTACTTTGTTACCTTCATAGATGACTGTTCCAGGAAAGTATATGTTTATTTAATAAAGAATAAGTCAGATGTCTTTGATAAATTCAGAGAATACAAAGCCTTAGTTGAAAATCAACATAATTTATCAATAAAGACACTTCGTACTGACAATGGCAGAGAATATTTGAGTAATGAGTTTAAATCTTTTTTAATTAAAAATGGAATTTCTCATCAGACATCTACACCTTACACACCCCAGCAAAATGGACTAGCAGAAAGAATGAATCGTACCTTATTAGAACGTGCCAGATGTATGTTATTAAATGCTAAATTACAGAAGCAGTACTGGGTAGAGGCAGTATCTAATAAAACGAGAGAGTAGCTTCAACAGACTGCCTTTTATTTTGTACGAATTTTTGACACATACAAGGTAGGTACTTTATACCTCTAATAGATGGCGCCAGATAACACGTATTTATTTATCAATTATTTTAATACAAATAATAATACCTCCACTTATTAAAATAATCCAAACACATTTCTTACTTTATATTTACAACACCTATTTTCTTGACAAAATTATTATGTTTTACTTTACATAAACTTTTAGTAAATAGATCGGCTGGCATTTCGACAGTACTCAAATAATTAATTGTAACTATGTAATTTCCTTTTCTTTCTACAGCCTCTCTAATAAAATGGAATCTGACATCTATATGTTTGCTTCTTTTATGATACATACAGTTTTCAGAAAGTTTCTGGCCACTTTGGTTATCATTATACAATAATATAGGCCCACTATCCCTATTTATAAGTTCATGTAAGAGATTTCTAAGAAAAATAGCCTCTTTACTGGCCTCACAAATGGCCATGTACTCGGCTTCTGTGCTTGATAATGCAACTGTTTGCTGCTTTCTACACTCGTGAGAGACAACACATCCTGAGTATACAAAACAGAAACCAGTATAAGATCGCCTGTCAACAGAGTCGGAGGCCCAATCTGCATCAACAAATCCAAAAATATCTAAATTATTCTTTACATGCATCAATCCAAATGATTTTGTATAACTTAAATATTTTAGAACTCTTTTCGTATGTTTCCAGTGAATTTCACTATTACAATTATTAAATTGGCTTAAATAACTGACACAATATGATATATCTGGTCTCGTTAAAACTGAAAGGTACATCAGACTTCCTATCAATTGCTGATAAGGATAATTACTTGAGACATTCTCACCTTTATCAAGTTTTAAATTTACCTCCATAGGGGTCTCTGCACTTTTACAATTTTTCATATTAAATTTAGACAGCAATCTTTCTATAAACTTTTCTTGATCAACACAAATCTGATCTTTTTCTATCTTTACATTCATACCTAAACACTGCTTTAATTCACCTAAGTCTTTCAACTTAAAACTGGCACTTAACTTATGTTTTAGGTAATCTACATCTTTGTTACTATTTGAGAAAATGAAAAAATCATCAACAAATAGAGCTATAAAAGTTTTAACATTTCTATGAGACTTTGTAAACAAACATGGTTCGTAAGCAGATTTTACATAGCCTAGCTCTACTAAACGATTTTCAGCCTTTTTATACCAGGCTCTGGCGGACTGTTTTAGTCCATAAATAGCTCTTTTTAACTTTAGGACTTTACACATATTATTTTCACATTTTAAATTCTGGGGCAATTGCATATACACTGTTTCATCAAGATGTCCATTTAAAAAAGCAGTTGTGACATCAAAATGTCTTATACTTAAGTCTAAGTTAACGCTAATAGCGAACAACAGTTTTAAAGTTGAATATTTCAGAACCGGTGAAAAGGTTTCGTTATAGTCAATCCCCTCTACTTGGGTAAAACCCTTGGCCACCAATCTGGCCCTGTATCTCACTGAATTATCACTATTTAACTTCTTTTTATACACCCACTTACACTGAACAACACGAGCATCACTGGGTCTGTCCACTAGTTCCCATGCTTCGTTATCACGGTACGACTGCAGCTCTTCCTCCATGGCTTGACACCATTGTTCTCGTTCTGAGCTTTTCATGACATCATAGGTTAGACTGTCTTCTCCTGTGTCTTCATTAGTCGCACACACGTTACTGAATCCATACCGTTCTGGTATCTTTCTCACACGCTTCTCTGCATTCAAGTTGTCGACAGCCTCAAGTTGGTCTAACTAATTCTCTGGGTCACGAAACTCATCTGAATCCGAACTGGAATAACTCGTGGAAGACTCACCGTCAGGCATGTATGTGCTGTCATTCGGGTCTATCACTGACTGCTCCTTTTCTTCATCATCATCTCTGGGTACTTCTGGCTCCTTTTCTTTCACCACCGCTTGTATCATTTCTCGACTTGTCTCCATAATGATAACATCCCTGCTGTTTGTTATGCTCTTTGTGACAGGATTATATAACCTATAATATAACCTTTTGTATTCTCAGCATATCCAAGAAGTATATATTTGTCTGCCTTTTTGTCCCATTTCTGTCTTTTGATTTTTGGAATGTGAGCCATCGCAGTGCTACCGAATACACGTAAGTGGCTAAGATCTGGCTTCCTCCCTGACCACAGCTCATATGGAGTTTTCTGTAAGCCTGAGGCCAAAGTTCTATTGCGCAAATATACTGCGGTGTTTACAGCCTCAGCCCAAAACTTCTTCTCAATATTAGCATCGAATAGGAGGCATCGTGCCCTCTCCACTATTGTGCGATTTAGTCTTTCACACATGCCGTTCTGCTCCGGCGTGTAAGGGTTTGTTTTCTGGTGTATAATGCCACACTTTATACACTCCATTTTTTTTTTTTCTTGTTCTGGCACTCCACGTTTTGTGTTAGCCAATGACGAGTAAAAGGTAGGGAAAAGGAATAGAGGTAAAAACGGAACGAAAATTTGTATAATTATCTGGAAGATATAAGATCAGTATAAGGAAAAAATATTTACACGTATTATAAAAGAGGATGAGGATATGAATTAGATGGATATTTACAGTTTTATTTTATTTAACGAGATGAATTTAGCTATACTTTTATATACATTGATGTCGTTAGTGTGAAGTAAGGCAATAATGGAAGTTGGAAAAGGAATATCAAGAGACAAAAGACTATCTATAAAGGAAGTGCGATCATAAAGAGGACAGGAGAGGATGATATGATTTAGATCACCAACATCTGTGCCACACTCACAAACGGAATCGTCAACAATTCTCAGCCTGGCGAGATGGGCTGGGGAACAAACGTGTCCTAATCTCATGCGCGTCAAAGTTGACGTCTCAATCTTACTGAGTTTTGCTCTTAAGAACCATGGCTTTGCAGGAAGTTCTGGTTGAATACGGGCATAATTTTGTCTCTTTGATTTACTGCCAGAGTGCCATTCCTCCTGCCAGGCATTCTTTAAAAAAGATTTTGGTAAAGCCATAAGATCTTGACAGTAGTTTTTGTATGGAAACAAATCACCGCATTGCACTGCATCACTTGCTAATTTATCCGCCACATTATTACCCTGGATGCCACTGTGACTTGGTATCCAAATAAACTGTAAATCAAACCCCTGCAACTGAAGTTTGAATGCTATTTACCTTATTTTAAAAATAATATCTAATTGCGATTTTTGTTTAAATGGAAATTTTTCGCAATTGCTTGAAGAGCGCTTAAAGAATCTGTGAAAATTATAGCTTTTTTAAGTTTACACATACGAACATATTCGACAGCCCTAAGTATTCCGAAGCATTCACCCGTATAAACAGAAGTCTCGGGAGGAAATTTAATTTTTTGAACTACATCATATTGTGTATGGTAAACCCCAACACCTACACAGTCAATCGCAGCAGGTTTAGAAGCATCAGTGTAAATGTAATGGAAATCAATAAACTGCTCAGATATTAATTGGTTAAATTTTAATTGAACACGGGGATCAGATTTACTAACAAAATTATATATTATACTGGGAGAAAAGTGTAAACTGTCATAACTGACGCAAAATAAAGGGAGTTTATTTGAACGGTGTGTGGGGGAACAAAGGGAAATGAGCTTCTTATAACTAACAACTAAACAGGGTGGAGATTTGTTGGACCAGTAGCTTGAAGATTCAATTTCAGACAGTAAAAGTTGCAGTTTAGAGATGAGAGGATGACTAGAGAACTGTAGAATTCTGAAGAAATACTTGTCTGATAGAAACTGTCTCCTAAGATGTAATGGAGCTTCGCCGCACTCCACTTGGAGTGCATTCACTGGACTAGACTTCATTGCACCCGAAATAATACGTAGCGCTTTAGATTGTATTATGTCTAATTTCTTGAAGGCCTTGACACTACCAGGTTCTACAATAAATAAACCGTAGTCTAAAAGGCTTCTAATAATTGCATTGTAAATCAACTTTAAGGAAGAAGGATGTGCGCCCCACTAAACACCTGAGAGGCACCTCAACATATTTAGGTGTTTTTCACATTTATTGGCTATATAATCGCAATGTGGGATACTACTCAGTTTGGAGTCTAAAATAACTCCCAGGTATTTAAAGTTGTCTTTAATAGGGATCAGGACGTCTTTATAAGTAAGGTTTACTTGAGGAATATTTCTTTTGCGGGTAAATACAATAGTTGCGCATTTAGATATGGATAATTCCAAACCATTCACATGTAGGGGAGACCGAGGGCATTTGAAACAGTACAGATTTCTTGGAACTCAAAACCGTTAGCGAGCTGGCAACGTCGCTTTACACCAACTTCCCTTCTCCCGCGAACATGTCAGTGCGCGTCCGTCGCGTCAGTCGCGCGGTTGTGGAGTTTTGTGTGCTAAGTGACAAAAATCGTGAAAAGTAAGTTTTTAACGTATTTTTACGATGCCTATATTTTGTTAAGGGTTTTGTATTTTGGTTTAAGTTATATATGTTTCGAAAGCTCATTAAGTAATGATTTGTTATATATATTTAGTACAATTGATTTCTGTGTATTTTCTTCTTAATCATAGATTTAATAAAACTTGGGAGGTTTTTTCTTACTGAGGAGATTTGAAACAGGCTGTTTCAACTCTCCTCGTTTTCAATTTTATATGAATTTTATTTTTGTTGTTTTAATTAGGTAATTTTGTTTCAGCATGCCTACTGATTATAAACGAAAGACTGATAGGGGTATGGCGAGTCGCGAAATATATGATCTCGCAGCAGAAGAAGTAACCTTGCGACATAAAAGTCTCCGTGACGCGGCTTCGAGTTATAAACTGAACCATACCTCCCTCTTCAGATATATTAAGAAAAAAACTGCTTATGAAGCTAACGAAACTGCGAATGCGCCAACGGTTGGATACCCAGAAAAGACTGTTTTTACAGCTTCAGAAGAAAAAGTACTGTGTGACTATCTTTTAAACTGTGCTGCTGCTAACTTTGGCCTAAGAACTAAGGAAGCCAGAACTTTTGCCTATAGCTTGGCTGTTAAATATAATAAAAAAATTCCTTCTTCTTGGACTGAGCATGAAATGGCTGGAGAGGTTTGGCTTCGATCTTTTATGAAGCGTCAACCGGTTCTTTCTCTAAGACTACCTCAACCTACAAGTATCGCTCGAGCTACAAGTTTTAATAGAACCAACGTGCAACTTTTTTTTCCAAAATTATACCTCAGTAGTTGACAAATACAAGTTGCAAGCAAAGGATATATGGAACGTTGACGAATCGGGCATCACGACTGTTCAGAAACCGGACCGCGTCATTGCTCAACGAGGACAGAAACAAGTGAGTGCCATGACTTCCGCAGAGAGGGGAACATTAGTTACTATAGCACTAGCAGGAAATGCCCTTGGGAACCACATACCTCCAATGTTTATCTTTCCGCGAAAAAGATTTAATGATCACTTTATACGTGATGGACCTATTGGATCAATTGGTACTGCGAATGGGTCAGGGTGGATGCAAGAAGAAGACTTCTATATATTTCTTACATTTTTCAAAGACCAAGTTAGGCCATCTAAAGAAAATAAGGTCCTATTGTTATTAGATAACCACGCATCACACACTGCTGTTAAAAATATCGAGTTCTGCAAGGAAAATTGCATTATTCTATTAACTTTTCCACCTCACTGCACCCATAAGTTGCAGCCAATGGACAGAGCCGTTTTTGGACCGGTGAAAAAAGCAGTTAACACAGCTTGCGATGATTGGATGCGGTCTAATCCAGGAAAAGTAATGACCATCTATGATATTCCTGGGATAGTAAAAACTTCGTTTGATACAGCCGTCACACCGCGCAATATATCTTCCGGATTCATCCATACCGGACTTTGGCCAGTTAACACTAATATATTCCAGGACGCTGATTATCTTCCCAGTCAGGTTACTGATCGACCTTTGGCAACTTCCATTAGTCCTGGTCCATCCAGCTCAAACTTGGTCGGCATTTCAAGAAGTGAAGAACCCGTGCCATGTTCTACCCTTGCAGACAGTATTTTACACGATTCCCGTACACCAAGTTCATCAATCTTAAAGGAGACGGGCGAAAGTTCATAGAAAGTTGGGCCTGAATGTACAGCAACGATTATTGCATTAAATCATTTCAATATTACTACTATTTAAAAAATAAAACTTTATTTATAATGGCAGTATGGGAGAAAACCGAAATAGGGTATTATTAGCTTGCAAAAAACTAACCTCATTTGCTTTTTTATAAGTTTTCTTAGAAGCTGTCAGCGCTCATATGGCATATTTAAGTAATTATTCAGACTTTTTTGTAGACTAGATTTTATCAGAATGTATTTTTATTACATTAACACATCGTGAGTGTGGTTTCCAAAGGGCCGGCGACGCGTAACAGCATATTAAATGTTACAAAGATGGAGGTTAAAAAAGAATTAGGAAAACCATTTACAATCTAATTAAAGAAAAGAGTAAACGGAAATAAAAATCGCATTTCTCTTATATTGATTTATTAATCGTATTAATATACAAATAATGCTGGAAAAGGAGGCGAAGCTCGTGAGGGAGCGGGTCTCTCAGCGTCCTCACGCCTCTAGCCGAAGCATAAAACGCCCTGGTCGGGAGACAATATCGAACTCCCGGCCACCATAGGCGCGGGTATGCGGAGTGAACGAAAAAAAAAAGAATCAAAATCAAAAATCAATTATTCAAAATAGGCTGAGAATCAGCACTTTTTGAACAACGTTATTACATAAGACAGTCCTCCAAAACGCCCACCCATCAACACTTCCTAGTGCTTTCGCTGGGAAGAAGAAGTGGTGGAACAAACTCTCCAGCGGCACAGCTGTCTGTTCATTTTAAAAAAACAAGACTTTATACAATACTATGTAGGTACAGTAATGAAGACCAGAAAACAACAACAATGAAATTATTTATCATATGCCAGCTAGCCACGCCAAAATACCAGCAAAGCAAAAATAAAAAATAAAATATCATTAAAATGGAAATGTAAATAAGTAAAAACTAATTACTTAAATATAAGCCCCAGGTATAAAGGGTGTGACAGCTCACATATTTATGCATTGTGAAAAAGAAAATTATATGAACTCGTATGTATCTTATATTTCTCCAGAATTAGCTTACTGAAATTCTGGAGAAAGATGTCATTTACAGAATAATATGCCTTTAAACAAAGCTTGGATTTGATTTGCGCTTTAAATGCATTGTAAGGCAAGTCTAGCAAAGCAGAGGGTATTTTATACAAACATAACAACCAACTTCCAAAAAAAAAGCACTACAAAGTGAGATAAACGAATTTTGAAAGTCGGTGGCAAAAAGGAATGCATATAAAATAAATAAATAAATATAAATATATACGGACAAATCACACAGATTGAGCTAGCCCCAAAGTAAGCTCGAGACTTGTGTTATGGGATACTAACTCAACGATACTATATTTTATAATAGATACATATATAGATAAACATCCAAGACCCAGGCCAATCAGGAAAAGACCGTTTTCTATCATGACCTGGCCGGGGATCGAACCCGGGGCCTCCACGTCGCAGGCAGGCGTGTTGACCGCTGCGCCACGGAGACCGACAATATCAATACCAATATGTTCACGATCATGATGTCTTTGGTTTTTATATATTCGTTTGTTAGCTACATCAATATTAGACTGTGAAGTTGATTCATCATGTTCACTTGATACATCTACTGATGCTGAAGATCCAGATGGTCCAGTCATTAAATGATGAGCATTTCTATCAGCTCTCACCCAGAAACGATGACATATGATAGCTCGAGCTCTTGAAATCTAAAAAAAAAAATATATCATGAGTCTTTTTCTAAAAAAAGAAGTAATACATACATGACTCAGTAGTCTGTAAGCAATTCTGTAAGACCTAATATTTGTAAATAATGTAACTTCTTTGCTAGATACTAACTTAGATACACTGTTTGTTACGGTCCCACCGACAAACCGTGAAAACGGTTTTGCGGTTTTGTGCTTTTATCTCAATGTATTGTACACTAGATTAAGAAAATAAATAATAATAATAAAGTAAATCTCTTCTAATCTACACCTTCTGGAAATACAGGCTGTAATATAATTAGTAGTTTTTTTTACACTAACTTTTGGCCTAACTATATGATAGTTTCCTTTTCCATTTAATTTTTTCTCATGAATGTGACACTAATATACAAAAATGATTCTCTAAAGCTGACTGCTATTTCAGAGATTAGTGTGAAAAAAATATAAAAAATGGTAGTATAGATAGTGTGTGTGTGTGGTAGTACAAAATACAAAACAACTAAACCTAATAAAAACTTACCATCCATTCAGAAATGACTGCATGAATTCTTCTTTCACGTTCGGTGTTAGTGTGCAATGAATGAGATCTTGCCCGCAACACTGAATGTCCACAGTTCACACACACTTGGCGATGTCCAGTCATAAGAGATGGAAGTTGCTCATCTGTGCCCAAGGCAGTCACAGCTAAATCTCTGCATCCTTGGCAAATGTGATGAGATCTATTGACCTACAACAATATTAGATTGTTATTTACAGCTTCAACAAATAAAAATTACAGAATTAGGTATGATGCAGAAACAGCGAGAAAACTGTATCTTTCAGAATTGCGTGTATATTACTTCTTACTGACATCGTGGTCAAACTTGGATTATATTATATTAATGCTTTCATATAAGGTTATTCAATTTAACTATTGTTTCATTGAATTGTTGAATTCTTAAAGTTATAAAAAAAGAACTATCTTCCGTAATTGATAATCAAACTGTAAATCTTACTTGGAATTTAAATAACTCAAGTGCATTATAATGAGATATATATATATATATATATATAGGAATATTATTATTGAAACTGGCTTCAATAATATACCTATATATAGTTATCCTTGTTATACTGTACTCGAAAACTGCTTATCACAAAATGAAGTTTTAATTAAATACATACGTTTTAAATAAATACCTACCAATTGAGGGGCTACCCAATGCTGTATAACTGAAAGAATGCTTTTCGCTTCTATTTGTCGTAATCCGATAGAAGGATTACTCTGTTGTATGCCGCAGTTGATGCAATGAAGACGTTGGTCACTCATTTTATGTTGAATCGAAATAAATGCGTGGGTCGTCGGTCAAAACAATAACCGTCAGAATCCTAAATGCGTAGCCAAAGCTGCAAAAAAATATAATAGCACACGAAAATACAACAAAATATGGCAAATTCAAAGCCGGAAGGGAATGATATGTGACGTTTGTCGTCACGTTGCCCACCAGAGTTTTAGTTGCCTGTATAATAAAAAAGTATAATTAATCGATTATCAAATCGAACCGTTGATCAATTTGTTTTAAGATGTTTTTGTTAATAACGAAATAATAGATAATATAATTAAGTCCTTTTATTAAAAGATTTTCTAAACCGAATCGGTAGAAATATACTGATTCATTTTTAATTTTATTTTTATTTTTGTAATAATTTGATTTATCGATTATAACTTATTAACGATTGGTATTTCATCTGGTAACATTGTTGAAAAGTGAAAGTAAAGAAAGTCAGTATTATTTACGTTAAATAATATCTTTTATATTCCGGCGATATCAGAATTAGTAATAAATGATTGAAAACAAAAAAATAAATGAAAATTATTGACAAATAATTCATTTGTGTACAGGTCAGGCCCAATTTCGCCCGTCTCCTTTACCGGCTACTCCTCCTCTATCCAGACGAAGAGGAACCTAAGCCTGCAGAAAACCCTCGTAAGAATTCACCTGATCTGGCGATATCTGAACCCGTTGTTCCCTCCACAGTCTTTACATCTGATGTAATACCTGTAGCATCAACATCACGAGACACTTCAGTTACTATGACAGAAATTCCATTCTCACCTGACACTCTTCGACCCTTGCCAAAGGCTACACCCAGGAAAGGAAATCAAACAAATAGACGCAAAGTGAAATCTGCTATCTTAACCGACACTCCCGTAAAGGATGAACTAGCTGCTATCGAAGCAGTTAGAATGGCTAAGAAAAAATTGAAAAAACCTAACTTTGAAGAAACCAAAAAAAGGAGTTCAAAACCAAATACTAAAACTAAGAAGACCAAGGTTGGCAAGAAACAAAGAAGAAATGAAGACAGTGAAGAAGAAGAGGAATGTATTTGCCTTTGTTGTTTTGAGCCTTATTCTAATAGCAAAGCCAAAGAAAAATGGGTGCAATGTCTGGAGTGCAAAAACTGGGCTCATGAAGCTTGCACTGGTGGGGAACTTTCTTATGTTTGCCACAACTGCTTGTCAGATTGATATTATTTAGTTTCATAATATTTTTATTTTTCTCATTTGTGTGATCGTTGTATTGTTATTTAAATATTCCAAGAAATACTGATTAATCAAGACTGATTGTAATAGTTAAGGAACGACTGAAAGTTAATAAGTATTTTATGTTAAAGCCTTATAACTTATATTAATATATAGGTAATGTTATATAAGAATGTACAACATTTTTGTTTATCTGGTCATTATGTTGATTGATGGTCATTGTGATAGGTATTTTAACTACTTTAGGAGTTGATTATTCGTAGACTTGTAGTTACCTCCTTAACTGAAAATTATATCAGTATAAAATATTGATAAAAAAAATTGTTTCTTAATTGAAAAGTTTTATTACAATAAATACCTTTATATTATAGCTTCACTTTTGTTATTATATCCCTCAACACTTCTTCAAAATAATATGTTTCAACTCTCCTCGACCCCTGTTTCATCTTACCTCGATATGAGGGGAGTTGAAACAAATTGACTTGTTACGGTTAAGTCGATTTTTCACCGCAATATTTATCACTTAACATTTATTTATGTTAATCATTCGCAAGTGTATAGAATAACCTATCGATTGGTACTAGTATCATATGATTTCTGTCTACAGTGTTTGGTGTATGCAACAAAATGTCAAAATTGTTTCAAATCCCCTCGGTCTCCCACCATGACGATAATGACGATAAAGCAGAAGTAACAACAGAGCAAGCTTGTTCTGTGGAATTACTTGAACAATAAAACAGTAGATCATCGGCATACTGCAGTATTTTTAC
Organism: Sesamia inferens; assembly: GCA_037179545.1. Classification (NCBI taxonomy): domain Eukaryota; kingdom Metazoa; phylum Arthropoda; class Insecta; order Lepidoptera; family Noctuidae; genus Sesamia; species Sesamia inferens. Next base: position 2,662,717 of record CM073935.1, on the reverse strand, counting down.
TTCATTGTTTATGGATAAATCTAAATCAAATGTGTAAATGTTATATAAGAGGGGACTAAGCACAGATCCCTGGGGGAGGCCTCTCCATACCTTGCGAGATAAGTGATGATCTTCAAATGGCATATATAATGTACGGTCTGTTAATATGTTAATTATGAAGTTGGAAAGATTGTGTGGTACTTTTAAAACGTCTAATTTGTTTTTTAATACGGAAAGTAACACGTTATCATAGGCCGCATTTATATCTAAGAAAACTGCAATTGTAGACTGATTTTTGGAAAATGAGGAACGGATATCTGTGGTTAAAATACTTATACAGTCAGTGGTACTTTTCCCTTTTCGAAAACCATATTGCGAACTGCTAAGTAGGCCTTCGCTTTCAATGTACCATTCTAGACGGTTTTTTATTAAATGTTCTGCTAATTTAATTAACACTGAAGATAGAACTATAGGTCGATAAGAAGAAACGTCCGAAGGTTTTTTATTCGGTTTTAAAAATGGCAACACCATTTGACATTTCCATTCGGATGGAATGTTTCCCGTTTTCATTATAGAATTGATTAGTTTTAAATAATAATTAAGAATATTATCACTTAGATTGGCAAAAAACGAGTATGGAATGCCATCAAGACCTGGAGCAGAATCTACTGTATTTAGTACTACGCCTTTCAGCTCATTTAAGGTGAATGGGAGATGCAGAGTCATAGGAGAATCGGCCGTAACAGATTCACATGATGTGATGTTAATACCTTGAGGAACCCACGGTGGAGCAAGTTTATCTAGGAATTCGGCAGCTAGGGAATTGGGAATAGGAGGATATGGTTGTGTAAATGCAGACCTATATCTACGTATGTTTTGCCAGACTATAGTCGGGTGAGTATTGGGAGATATTGTTGTGCAGAAACTCTGCCAACCTGCATATTTTTTCTTTTTCAAAAGTTTCTGTATTAATAGTGATTAGGGCATCAAAGTTAGCATCGGACATGTCAAGATTATAATTGAATTCTGCTTCTTTACGTTTTTTAATAGCATCTGTACACTCTGAATCCCACCATGGAGGCCTAGGTATTGAATGAGAGCTATTATTTTTAGCAGGGAACACTTCATCTGCTGCTGCCATTAGTAAATTTGTTAAAGACCTAGCATACGCATTTTCATTACCATTAGAAATAGGCGGTAGAGAAGAAAAGTTTGAGTCAGTAGTGGTTCTATATTTTTCCCAATTGATGTTATTCCTATCAGGGACTTTATGTTTAAGGTTTGATGTTTTTCTAGAAAGGGTTGGTTTAGGGAATGGAGTGGACATAACTATTGGGAAATGGTCACTACCATAAGTAGAGGATAGTGTATACCAAGTTAGTGAAGAGGCTAAGTTAGGAGAACAGATAGATAGGTCAATAGCACTTGTACTTTGATTAGGAGCAGAACGTCGTGTAGGAGTACCTGTATTCAGGATACATAGGTTTAGATGGTCTATTATATCTAATAATTCATCCCCATGGTTACTAGAAATTGAACAACCCCATAATTGGTGGTGGCAATTGAAATCTCCCAATATTAGTAGGGGTGTTGGAAGAAGAGAAAAAAGATTGTTAATCTCAAGAAGTAAAGAAGAAGATGGATGAGGAATATATAAGGAAACAATACAAATGTTAAATACATTAATAGCTACAACTGAAATATCCTCACTATGAGGAGGTAAAGGGATAATAGAGAAAGGAATAGAATTCTTTATGAGAATAGCTACTCCACCATACCCATCAGATCTATCATCTCTAATGGTATAGTAATTATTTATTTTAAAAACATGATTTGGCTTGAGCCAAGTTTCTGCTAATGCAAAAACTGAAGGTTCATATTTATTGAGTAAATGAATTAAATCACTTTTTTTGCTTATCAGGCTGCGGCAGTTCCACTGCATTATTTTGGAGAGTCTATCCATTATTAATGGGAAGAGAGAAAAGGTTTAAATAAGAGAAAAGGTTTAAATAAGAGGCAACGTTGGACGGTGAAATATTAAACTGTGAAAGAAGTTGAATTAATGCTGTAATAAAATCATTGGTTGACAAATTATTTGTTGCACTATCTTCTACTTTTTTTAAGGCACAACCATTAGCTGGCTGTGGTGCACTATATTCCTGGATTAAAGCATTATGAGAGTCTTTATCATACCCATATGAAGGTTTTGGAGGGGATCTAGGTTTTATAAATATTGTCTTTTTGTGGCTAGTAGTGGGGGAATCTATATTTTTGGGTATTCTGTTAAATGATGGAATAGTGGGTTTACTGGAGAAGTTATTGGAGGGGGAAGAAAGAAGCGTCTCTGCATAGGTTCTGCTTACTGGAGGGTGAACTTTCAAGGCTTCAGCATAGGACACAGAATTTTGAGCCATGTATATCTTGATTTGTTTTTGCCTAGAAAATTCAGGGCAAGATTTACTTGTGGCAAAATGATAACCTGAACACATGCAGCAAGAAGGGTCTTTATCTCTATTACAGGTATCCCCTGTGTGATTCTGACCACACTTAAAGCATCTAGGCTTAGACCTACACTGTACCTTTGTGTGACCATATCTACAGCAATGTAAACACTGAATAGTAGGGAAAATATACAAATCTACTGGTAGGGCATTATAGCACATAAATATTCTTTTTGGCAGGACCTGGCCATCAAAAGTAATGACAATTGACTGTGTAGGTTTCCAAACAACAGAGCCTTCAATTACAGTTTTAAAGTTCAGTCGTCTCACTTTCAAAATAGGGCCGCAGCCAATAGGTACTGAGATGTTACAGACAATCTCTTCCGGAGACCATTCTGCCGGAACCCTCTAACTAACCCCATACGAGTAATGTTGAATGTCGGAATATAAGCTTTGAATTGTTCTACTTCAAGATTGCCATTATTTATAAAAGAATTGGCGTCTGCAAAATTTGAAAAAGCTAATGAAATTTTGTTACGCCCTATGCGTTTCACACTTCCGTTGATGATATTGGGAATATTGTTTTTTTTTCAGAAATTTCCCAAATGTAATGGGGTGAAAAACAAACTTTGTCACAAAACGATGGCACCACCTTGCCATCGTTTTGTGACAAAGTTTGTTTTTGCACATGAATAATGTAAGGTGCACAATCGTTTTTATCGTATGTGTTCCGTCCTATAGGGGTGGGGGGACTCTCAGAGGTAATAGTTTGGACTGTGTCGATAATTTTCTTTGTAATATCTGTGTTAACTTTTTGTTCAGTTTCATTTAACTAAACATCCTGACAGCCACAACTAACTGTATCAGAGCCATGATGTCGGCGACGACGTTTGTTGCAGTGTTTGCATACAGAAATGCGGCTTCTTTTCAAAGAACGGGTCGAAGTGGACCCATCGGTGTCCATGCCAGACTCATTGGACTGTATGGTTACGTATTTCCCTGCCAGTGGGACAAAGTCCCCCGGATTGGGCGGCTCATTCATACTTACTTTCTATATATTGATAAAAGTTTGACTTACCAAGCGATGAAATGTACAAAACTAAACTAAATTTATACTAATTAACAGAATATATACAATACACTACCGCTACTGATCTTATATATACTTAAAAATTATTTTATTTTATAAAAACTCAAAGGACGCGCCCGCCAAGTTCGAACGTTTCCCGCGCTTTCTCTACACTCCATTTACTAACTGTGCATTTCCAACAAGTACATTTCTGCGGTTAAATATTCTGCAAATGCCTTCATTAAAAATCACTTTGTTTCCATTTCGGATTAACTCACTAATTGATAGGAGATTAGTTGTGAGGTTAGGAATGCACAACACATTTTTACTGTGATATCGAACTCTAAACCATCCACTAAAGTCGTCAACTTCGTGTTTCCTGAGCATAACACTGGTACTGTAGTTTGGTTAGCTACCACAATCTGTTTCACGGAAGTATTGTAGGAGATATCGGATAAACGGTCTTTGTCGGAAATCATATGAGAGCTGGCACCTGAATCAATATACCAATCCGTCTTTTTGTATGTCGAATTCATGTAAAACGTGCTAAATACTGTACTTTCTTTGTCTTTTCCACTGTAATTGCACTGATTTTTATAGTGTCCGACTTGTTTACATTTGTAACAACGAATTTTCTTGACATTGGCATTGACAGGTTTTGTAGGTGACGTTTTCGATTTTGACACTTCTGCAGTGCCGCCATTTTGTTTCTTGCGCTGCTGCCAACCTTTCGATAAAAACGCGCCTTCCTCAGAGCTGCCAACCTCCGCACTCATATCCAACAATTTCGATTATCATTGGGGCAAATTTTTTCGTTAATCCCGCCAACAATAAACATCCCACCCACTCATCAGTAATCTGGAATCCTGTTCCTCGTAACTTATGCGCCGTATCCACAATCTGAGTCACATATAATGTCATGGATTCACAATCTTCTAACCGAATTGATATTAGATGACGCAATAAACTGATTCTTCTTTGAAATCCTGAATCATCGAAGAGTGATTTCAGACGATTCCACACACACTGAACTGTCTTTTCATTCTTGATATGGACATATAACGACGAATCTATTGTCATTATCAATTTCGCCTTTGCCTTTTGCGAGTTGGTGTTTAAAACAACGGGAACCGCTGCCGCTGCGGCTTCACCTGCCGCCGCCGTCGATGGCTTTTTATTGATGTCCACTCCTTCTAGAATGAGGAAGTTCTCTGCGGCGAACGCCCACTCGTCGTAATTCTCACGACCCTTGAGTTTAGGTACGTTAACGATATAGCTGCCGGCCATTGTTCAAAAAACGTGATCTGACACAAGTTTTCACCACACAGTTCTTTAATCTGAACGAATATAGTCCGACGAATACAGTTTATAGTCACGAGTAACCACTGAGAGTTTATATTTCACAAATCTGTACGAAAAATAACTGATTTTTAACGCGAAATATGGAACTGGGCCCATGGGCCAACGAGAGAGTAGCTTCAACTGACTGCCTTTTATTTTGTACGAATTTTTGACACATACAAGGTAGGTACTTTATACCTCTAATAGATGGCGCCACATAACACGTATTTATTTATCAATTATTTTAATACAAATAATAATAGTATTCACAGCAGCATATATAACAAACCGCTGTCCTACTAGAGCCCTGGCGTTTCAATCACCTGAAGAAATCTGGACAGGTAAAAAGCTTAATATTACCCACTTAAAAATCTTTGGATGTGAAGCAATGGTACATAAACCTAAAGAAAATGTCAAGAAATTAGACTCAAAGGCTACTAAAATGATATTCATTGGATACAGTGAACAGACTAAAGGTTATAAGCTCTTTGATCCCAAAACACGAAAGGTGTTTATTAGCAGAGATGTCATATTCCTTGAAAATTCGGTGATGAGAAATTATGCTAATCTCCCTTTGTCAGAATTTAACTCAAAGTCTGATATAAGCCAAGCTGAACCTCAAAATAAAGAATTATCAGAACAAAGTATGACAAGTGATGACTCATATCACTCTGATGAGGGATCTTTGTATGAACCTGAGAAAGCAATAGATTTGAAAGATATTCATTCAAATGTGACTACCAGATCAAGGCATAGAAAAATGATAGAAGATAATACCTATTTATGTTCAGATGACATCTCAGACCTGCAGGATATTCCTCAGACATACATTGAAGCAATATCGACAGACAATGAAAGTTCAGAAAAGTGGAAGCAATCAATTGATGAAGAATTGTTGGCACAGAGAAAACAGGACTTGGAAGTTGGTAGATAAACCACTAGGAATAAGGATAATTGGCTGTAAATGGGTTTTCCGCATTAAAAACCTGCCATCTGGTCCACTATACAAGTCAAGATTGTGTGCTAAAGGTTGTGCTCAGAAAAAAGGTCTAGACTACACAGAAACCTTTTCACCCACAGTTAGATATGATTCTATCAGGGTTTTACTTTCAGAAGCTGCTCAACATAATTTAGAGATGGTTCAATTTGATGTTATGACTGCATTTTTATATGGAGACATACAAGAGGACATATATATGACACCACCAGAAGGTTTAAAGGCATCACCTAATCAGTGGATCCTCACACAGTGCTTGAAAAGAGCTCGGCTGTTCCAGACAAGAATATACAGTACAGAGAAGCTGTTGGCTCCTTGATGCACCTGGCTATAGTAAGCAGACCAGACATAATATATGGCGTCAATCTGGTGAATAGATATCTCAATTGTTATGACCACACGCACTGGAATGTTGTGAAGAAAATTATGATATATTTAAAGGAGACACAAAACTTTGATCTGTGTTATCAATCAACAGAAAGTGATATACTACAGGCATATAGTGACGCTGATTATGCTAAAGATATAAGTACACGACGGTCTTTGACTGGTTATGTTTTTTTGAAAAATGGAGCTGCTGTAACTTGGGCAACTCAACGTCAACAGAGTGTTGCTCTATCCACCACGAAGGCTGAATTCATGGCAGCCTGTGCAGCAACAAAAGAAGGTGCAAACATATAGATGTTAAATATAATTTTATTAAAGAAAAATATGCAGATAAACAAATTGATTTGAAATATGTATGTTCCAAGGAGCGATATGCGGATATCTTTACAAAGGCTTTACCTAAAGATCAATTCCAGTATTTAAGAAAGAAAATAGGATTGTTAAAACTTGATTAAATTGTTTTCTTAAATAACACTTCATTCTTGTTAGTAAAGTTACTATTTGGTAAAAGTTATTAACTCGCTTTGATTTAATGTAGCAGAGTTTAAGTTTGTTTTTATATACATAAGTTGTTCTAAGGACATGTGTCATGTAATTAAAGATAATAGTGTGCTCAATATTGAATTATTATAGGTCTTTATTTAAAGGAAGGGCTGTAATTAGGTGAAACTGTTGTAATAATTTAATTGAGCCCTTCTTTACCGATTGGCACAACACTGTGCGATGTAAGACGCATCACTATCACACACGATTTTTTTTTTGCACTCTATGGTACCGATAATAAAAAATCTCTCATTACTAAAATTCATCTTTTAATTAAATAAAACAACAAGAATCGGGTAAACTTGTAATAGTCAAATCCAATATTTTATTGTCACAGTTATTAATACCGTTTACCTGTTAGAGGTTATTCATGTTAAGTAAGTCGACAAGTAAGTGTCCAAGAGTGGTTGCGTAATTAGATGGGCTCAAATAATTGCAGTCCACCGTGGCGTTCCAAGTGATAAAGCCCAGGTTGAAGTCACCCAGAATGACCAGATCATCAGCTTGACTATTAACAAGTTCCACTTTGTCAAGAAACATTGCAAGCGCCTCTAACTTTACAGGCGGTGGCAAATACACAACGCATATTGCTAGTTTTTTTCATTTTCGTACCTATTGTTAGGTCTAAGATAACCCATAAATCTTCCACTCCACTTTCCCAATTAGTAACTCTGGCTGATGGTATGTCTCTGGAAACAGCCAACATCACTCCGCCACCATCCTTCTTTTTGTTAAGTGTGCAATGTCGGTCTCTGCGGTATAGTGTGTATCGGTCATCTATTAGTTCTTTGTCACAAATTTTAAGGTTAAGCCATGTTTCTGTGAATGCAATTATACTGTAACTTGTTGTTTGTACACTTTTAAAGATTTCGTTTGTTTTAGTTCTCAATCCCTGCACATTTTGATAATAAATGTCAAGCATTAAGACGAAGCAATATCAACAGTATGGAAAACCACAACCAGACCTAGACTATAAGATTTAGGCTGTCGAGATTTCTAATCACAATTGACTGGCATTCGACGTGCCTTCGAACAAAAATTCGTCCATTACGAACCCAGACGAATTTATATGACATTTCCTTGGCCTTTTTCCGAGCAGCAGCGTGTAACGATTTATTTGCCGGTGTCAAATGCTCCCCTACAAAAACCGGTTTTCTTGGGCCTCCTAAACCGAGTTGACAGTTTATCATCAGAGGTCTTCCGATTAAATTTTGCAGTCGCAGCAAAAATATTATCACGAAGGCGAGCAGTGCGTAGTTACACTATTACTGGCCGAGGCCTGTCGTTATCGTTTGACATTTTAGCCACCCTGGTAGTATACTGAAAGTCATTTTCGGATAGAGGACTCTCCACAATTTTCGACAATTGCACAACTGTGTTGTCTAGGTTCTCTGAAAGATGTTCTGGAATACTATTAATTTCCAAATTAGAATCACGCATGTGAAGCTCCACTGTATTCAATCTTGCTGAGATGTCGCTAATGATTGAATTCAAGAACTCATTTTCACGTTTGAGATCATGAATGAGAGCTGTTTTCTCCTCATAGCCTGCTTTCATTTCCTCGAATTTATCGTTCATGAATTCCAGAGATTCCTGAAAGCTGTCTATCCTCCTGTGAATGTTACTAAATTCTGCCGCCACTATTTTCGAGTTGACTTCAGAGCAATGGTGATCTCCTGTTGCAAAATTACACGAAGACCTCTCTGTCACCAGTGTTTCAGGACCTCGAGTTTGTGAAGGTGATTTCAATTCAGCAGCAATTAATGGCGAATCAACTTTGGGTTCTATCGTTTTCACAACGGATTTAGGGGAAGAATTTTCAGCCGTCAATTGCGGCTTGCCGGATTTCATTTCACTTTGTGAAATACTTTTTTCAATAATTTTGTTGGTGATTGGGTTGCAGCGCGCAAATCGACGTCTATAGCATTGCGTGAGCTATTTAAGTTCGCCTTGTTGATCTCGTTAGCTTTTTGTGGTAATGTAGTTTTTTAGAGTTTAAGGATGTATTTGCGCTTTCTTGTTCTTCCACGCTAGGAATTTCAATTTCACTGCACTGGCCAGGACGCAAAGGGGTGTTAGAGTTATCTCGTTTTGGTACCTTGCTGCAACACTCTGGACCCTTCCAAACAGCTCTCTGCTTAGTCGTCATTAGTGTGTAAGCTTTAGGCAATATATTGGCGCATTCGAGATCGTATTTTGATTTACATACAGCACAGCTTAAGAAATCTCTTCTTTGCAAGACATTTCGACAGCCCGCACATTCGTTAATAGGCGCCATCAGTATTCAAAATGTGACAAAAAACGTTATAATAATAAATAAAAGCAAAACCCTTTCATCCAAATACAAAATACGTGATAAAAAAAAAAGTATATTTTCCGTCTCGAGATTTGATCCTGCACCATCCGACTTACCAGTTCTAGCGTGTATTCTATTGACTAAATGTACTTAACATATGGTGGCGAAAATATTAATCAGAAGTCGTTTTTTTTTTTTTTTTATTTCTTGTTGACGGTAGTCTTCTTTGTCTTTTAGTTTTTGTGATGCAAATATTAGTTTGTAAGAACTTTTTCTTCACTTCACTAAGGTTTCGCTATCTGCAGGTAAAATTGTAATGTAATGATTCTTTCTAAAATATTAAGAACATTTATTAGTATTTTAATGATCAGTTTTTGTTTAAATTTCATATAGTTATCTAGAAAGAGCGAAACCGGAAATTACGCCAACTCTCTAGTACCCTCATTTAATTCGGCAAAGTGGTGGCGGGATTGAAATTAGAAATAAGCATTTTTAGAGCCAGTACGCTCAGTTCTTAATTGTCATCCGAATCACTCGGAATAGTTAAGAAATATTGGAGTCCGTCCGTTATGTATTCGATTTAAGTATAATATATTGGCTGTTACCTGTTGTGAAGAATAAAATTATTATATGGATCTGTCCAAGTTGCAGTTTTATTGAAATCTCAGAAGTGAGAGAGGATTCAGCCCACAAAATAAAGGTATGTATAAGCAATATTCATTTCTTGATTATAAAAAAATGATTATTTATCGTTATTTCAAACCATGCCATGTAGTATTTAAAATATTAATTTTACGTAAACCAAATCTAATCGATGGTTTTATTGTCGTTGATTCATCTGGTGAGGGCAACTCCCTCATGGTGTTTTGGTGATAATATACCAACGTTGAAGTTTTGAATGTATAAGTTCGTACAGTTTCTAATCGTGAATGGGCAGCGTTCGGTCAGGGCAACTCCTTGACAATGCTATTTATTCACATTTTGTGGTTTATCGCGGCGAACATTTGGTTAAGGCGACTCCTTAATATTGTTGTTCGTGATAGCTACAGGAAACTGTATGTAATTTGGGTACCTAGATGTTTAGAATAAATATTTTTATGAACATAATAATTGAGGGTATGGTTTGAACAGATATTTTTAGACACAGATCAGATACAGTAACTATAATATGTATGTTCACTGGATTATTGTTAAGATTACGTGGACTATGCTGGTTCACTGGATTATTGTCAGGATTGAGTGGACTATGCTTGTTCACTGGATTGGATTGTTGCTAGGATAGGGATAAGGTATAAGAAAAAAAAAATTAACAAATTAAAATATAACAAATTGCCAAATGAAATCAAGGAGTGTAGAAGCATGAATATTTATAAAAGAAAACTAAAGGAATATATTACGCTGAACGTAAGTTGTACATAAATACCCTGGCAACATACTATGAAATACTTGGTAAATTAATAAAGTATTAAATACGATTACTACTTGTAAATCAAGAAAATTAAGCATAAAAAACATGTACTTATTTAAATATATTTAATAATAAGTATACCTAAGTAATAATTACAACATAAAACTAACATACACATTATAGCCAAAATTATAAAATGAAACACATAAACGATCACCGGTCTCTGAGACTATAGTTTGCTGCATACATAAGCACATCTACACAATAATTTGCTCAAAAGTAAATAATCAATAAATAAGAGGGTACCTCGGTTTCTAATTGGCCAGCCGTATTAACTTGTTTGTAAATGTACTATGTAACTACCCACACTTTTGTTTTTTGCTTTCTTATCGTTTTACCTATTGTGTATCTGCATGCTGCGTCACTAGACGAAATAATTTGTGCATTAAATGTTAAATCTCTTATAAGTGAACTGTATTATGTTCTTTTTGAGAAATAAAGTTCTTTAAACCCAAAACAAAGAAAAAAAAGAGCAGAAAAAAAAAAGAAGTATCTGATGAATCTAACATTAATTATTATAAGTCGTCATCCCGATTGCGTGGACTAGGTTTGTCCACGGGATTTCAGGATTGCGTGGACTAGGTTTGTCCACGGGATTTCAGGATTGCGTGGACTAGGTTTGTCCACGGGATTTCAGGATTGCGTGGACTAGGTTTGTCCACGGGATTTCAGGATTGCGTGGACTAGGTTTGTCCACGGGATTTCAGGATTGCGTGGACTACGTTTGTCCACGGGATTTCAGGATTGCGTGGACTAGGTTTGTCCACGGGATTTCAGGATTGCGTGGACTAGGTTTGTCCACGGGATTAATGTCGGGATTGCGTGGACTAGGTTTGTCCACGGGATTTCAGGATTGCGTGGACTAGGTTTGTCCACGGGATTTCAGGATTGCGTGGACTAGGTTTGTCCACGGGATTAATGTCGGGATTGCGTGGACTAGGTTTGTCCACGGGATTAATGTCAGGATTGCGTGGACTAGGTTTGTCCACGGGATTAATGCCAGGATTGCGTGGACTAGGTTTGTCCACTGGATTAATGTCAGGATTGCGTGGACTAGGTTTGTCCACGGGATTAATGTCAGGATTGCGTGGACTAGGTTTGTCCACGGGATTAATGTCAGGATTGCGTGGACTAGGTTTGTCCACGGGCTTGATGTCAGGATTGCGTGGACTAGGTTTGTCCACTGAATTAATGGCAGAATTGCGTGGACTAGGTTTGTCCACTGGTTTAATGTCAGGATTGCGTGGACTAGGTTTGTCCACTGGTTTAATGTCAGGATTGCGTGGACTAGGTTCGTCCACGGAATTAATGTCAGGATTGCGTCGATTAGGTTTGTCCACGGGATTAATGTCAAGATTGCGTGGACTATGTTTGTCCACTGGATTATTATTAAGATTGAGTGGACTATGTTTGTCCACTAGATTATTGTGAGGACTGAGTGGATTATGTTCAGTAGTTGCTTGGATAAAATTAATGGCTTAAAGCTTATGAAACTATTAGCAATGAATATTTTTGTACTGATTTGGATAATCGGGGTATGGATTTCTACTCGGTTCAATTTATTTTCAGCCATGGTACCAAGCGAGGATGATAAAAAGGAGGGGCACCTCCAACTACTCCGCCTAGGAGGCAATCAAAGAATAAAAGGAGGACGACTTCTACTTCTAGCGAAGAGGCCACACCAAGGAAGGACATCGAGTATGTTGGCCGCAAAAGACTTGTTGAAGCTGCTCCCCGACTTCAAAGGAGAACCAAGCGGAAATTCATTTCAATTTTTAAAATTTAAAATAATGTAGTTCCCGAATTCGACCCGGCCTATAGGGCTCAAACCATTGACAGCTGGCTTAGGAAAACGAGAATGACGAGGCAAACTAGTTGTCATTATTTCATTATTTTCATTTTCGTCAATTACCCATTCATAACAATTTACATTGTGTTGAATATTGCATATAAAATTAAAATAGAAATACCACATGTGGACTAGGTTTGTCCACGGGATTAATGTCAGGATTGCGTGGACTAGGTTTGTCCACGGGCTTGATGTCAGGATTGCGTGGACTAGGTTTGTCCACTGAATTAATGGCAGAATTGCGTGGACTAGGTTTGTCCACTGGTTTAATGTCAGGATTGCGTGGACTAGGTTTGTCCACTGGTTTAATGTCAGGATTGCGTGGACTAGGTTCGTCCACGGAATTAATGTCAGGATTGCGTCGATTAGGTTTGTCCACGGGATTAATGTCAAGATTGCGTGGACTATGTTTGTCCACTGGATTATTATTAAGATTGAGTGGACTATGTTTGTCCACTAGATTATTGTGAGGACTGAGTGGATTATGTTCAGTAGTTGCTTGGATAAAATTAATGGCTTAAAGCTTATGAAACTATTAGCAATGAATATTTTTGTACTGATTTGGATAATCGGGGTATGGATTTCTACTCGGTTCAATTTATTTTCAGCCATGGTACCAAGCGAGGATGATAAAAAGGAGGGGCACCTCCAACTACTCCGCCTAGGAGGCAATCAAAGAATAAAAGGAGGACGACTTCTACTTCTAGCGAAGAGGCCACACCAAGGAAGGACATCGAGTATGTTGGCCGCAAAAGACTTGTTGAAGCTGCTCCCCGACTTCAAAGGAGAACCAAGCGGAAATTCATTTCAATTTTTAAAATTTAAAATAATGTAGTTCCCGAATTCGACCCGGCCTATAGGGCTCAAACCATTGACAGCTGGCTTAGGAAAACGAGAATGACGAGGCAAACTAGTTGTCATTATTTCATTATTTTCATTTTCGTCAATTACCCATTCATAACAATTTACATTGTGTTGAATATTGCATATAAAATTAAAATAGAAATACCACATGTGGCTAAAAAAATTAAAAATGTCGATTTGAATATTTTATTGTGTGTACATAAATAATAAAATAAATAATCACAGACAAACTTAACAAGTCAATCAATTATTCTTAAGTGTGTCAATAGATATATAAACAAATGTCAGATATGATTACAAGAAAAAAATAAATAAAATAATGTCAAATGCATTGTTACAGTCAAAGTTAAGGAATTGAGTCGAAAGCGTGTTCACTGGTACTTTCTTTATTTTGTATCATTTGACATGAATTCTGATACTGATTATAAACTAAACATCTTTCCAACAAGGTTTTTAATTTATTTTTAAATAAATGACTATTATATATTAACAATTTCAAATCAGTTAGTAACCTATTGAACAATTCAACTGCTTGGTAGCTGGAGCAATGCCTGACCACGTTAAACTTTGGTGACAACTTGTGTTTAAACTCCTTTCTTCATCTGCTTTCTCTTACCTTACGTTCCTCTTGTGATTGATACTGATGAATATACTTGGCAAGTAACAAAGAATAACCATTATATATAAACTTAGTACTGTCAAAATATTCAACTTTTAAAAAAATGCTCTCTACAAGATTCTGTTTGTGAGATCCTTATTCAAGTCCTTATAGCACATTTCTGTAAGATGAATGCTTTCTGACACGTATAATTGTAACTGTTACCTCAATCTAGCTTCGTTAAGCGCTATAATAATTAACCTTTAGATGCTTTAAATCTAAAATATCTCTAAGGCTCCTGAGTGCATAGCATGCTGATGAAATAGAAGAGTCTATAGCAGCTAGCTCATGTTTTTAATTTAAGTTCACATCTATGTTAATACCTAAGAATTTGACTTTGTCTACTAAGTCAATCTTGTCTCCATCAATTTGTACGTCTAGATTGTCGTTGTTACGAGTTGTTGTCTTGAATAAAGTAATGTTGGTTTTACTTGTATTTAGCAAAAGGTAACTAACTGTAAACCAATCGTAAAGATTTTTAAGTGGTTCGTTTACAGCTTGGGTCAATTCTTTTAAGTCATTGGCCCCTATTATGTTAGTATCATCCGCAAAGACAAGTTATACATTAAGTTTAGTGTGAATCATAAAGTTCAGCAAGTCATTTGTAAATATGATAAATAGAATAGGCCCCAAAATTGAGTTTTGAGGTACACCACGTTGTATCTTTGTGATTTTAGACGTGTATACAACTTCCATGATTGTTTCTATAAATAAATAAAATAAATTGTTTATTTCTCAACTTTGTACATAATTTGTATAATGTTTTTCTTAATTCTAAATAGCTATCGATGCTTTTAATTTCTACAGACCTTCTTCTATTATGTAAGTAGGATCTTATGAGAATTAAGGATTTGCCTCTCGATACTGTAATGTTCTAAGTCAGTCAGTAATAATTCATAGTCAATAGTATCAAAAGCTGAGCTGAGGTCGATAAATAGTCCAGCCACTTTCATTTTGTCATTTAATTTATTAATGGTCATATGTGTTTATGGCATCAGAACAAACAATCTCCTTTCTGTTAACCAAATTGTCTTCTATTAATTATTTTTACATTCAAATGCACCATCATTTGACATTCATATACATAATATTGCCATATTTAAAAACAAAGTGTGCTCTATTCATTGAATTCTGATTATTAAGCCAGATTACAAGAAATGAACTGTGCGATTCTGAAGTAGATGTTCTATATTATGATTAATTAAATAAGGTAATTTAATGTAATGATTCTTTTTCTTGATTTCATAATCAACTGAGATTTTAAGTAATATATTATTGAATAGTATTTGTTATTGTTGTATATTATTGAAGTAGAAAGTCCGATAGAATCTAAGTTGTGTACTTCTATATTATGTTATTTATGAATTCTTGATATTAGCTGTAGTGCGCCAGGAGGCTACACTAAGTAGGATGGCCGAATGTAATGTAATGATTCTTTCTAAAATATTAAGAACATTTATTAGTATTCTAATGATCAGTTTTTGTTTAAATTTCATATAGTTATCTAGAAAGAGCGAAACCGGAAATTACGCCAACTCTCTAGTACCCTCATTTAATTCGGCAAAGTGGTGGCGGGATTGAAATTAGAAATAAGCATTTTTAGAGCCAGTACGCTCAGTTCTTAATTGTCATCCGAATCACTCGGAATAGTTAAGAAATATTGGAGTCCGTGCGTTATGTATTCGATTTAAGTATAATATATTGGCTGTTACCTGTTGTGAAGAATAAAATTATTATATGGATCTGTCCAAGTTGCAGTTTTATTGAAAAAATTATCACTATTCAAAGTTACTTCACTCACGCCACCGAACCAAATAATTGTTTAGGTATGCACATCTGCAACCGAATCACTGACTCACTGTGTTGAGATAACAGTATCTCCGAATTCTTGTTACTTCACTATTACTTTAAGCTCGGAACTTCAGTAAAAACTATGGTAAATTGACTAAAAATGATTTTCAAAAAAACAATTGACAAGAAGTCTGTATGATCGTATGGCAGCGCCATCTGTGTGTGTCTCTGCTACATAACCGTTATAATAATATCAGATTTTTATCAAATTGTTTGCTCAAACGCTTATTAAGTCAGAATAACGTAAATGAATGTTCAAATGATATAAAAGGTTTACTAGATACTACAATGGAATGTTTAAATGGTTTAAAAAATCTCGGCATTGACGTAAGCACGTGGGATAGTATAGTCGTTTTCATTATTAGTTCAAAGCTAGATCCCGAATCTAGAAAGCAATGGGAGACAAAGATAAGTATCAAAGATTCCCGTGCTATCGGAATTCTGAGAGTTTTTAGAAGCTCGATT
The DNA here is from genome assembly GCA_037179545.1 of Sesamia inferens. NCBI lineage: Eukaryota > Metazoa > Arthropoda > Insecta > Lepidoptera > Noctuidae > Sesamia > Sesamia inferens. The sequence goes on along the minus strand of CM073935.1, from coordinate 2,646,509 downwards.
TCGGGCGTTAGAGTTTTCTGACACAAAATTAAGTAAACCCAAACCTAAAGTTCACCATGTAGTCACTACCGATAATAAAGCCGCAGAAACCTGTCCATTCTGTAAGGAAAATCATAAAATAGTATATATTAATAGTAAGAAGTTTACTCAAGACAGTTACGAATCTCGTCACAGCTTTGCATAAACCAGGCGCTTATGTTATAATTGTTTAAACGCAAATCACTCCATTAAGTTTTGTCGACACACCGCGACGTGTCGTATAGGGGAGCGGAGGCTGATTCCGTACAGCGGACGATACCGTACACTGTATTTAACAAGGAAGGAACTATGACAGAATAGATCAATCCTTGTCTAGAGGACGCCCGACGTTACCATAGTGTCCCCTCTTCCACCCGCGCCAGTGCTTCGTCTGGACTCGTGCGTAGAGGATAAGTCACGTTATCGAAACATTTGTTATTAAAAGTGTGGCGAACAATTTACGATGTAAGTAGTTTGTTTTTTTCTTAAATTGAGTTATTTATTCAATTTAGTTGAAGGATAATGATTTAAGATTCAATTTACATTAATTTCATGCTCTACTCACAAAAATTTTTTCTAAAAAAAATGTTATATAAAAAATGGCCGATTCGGGTCAGTTCGTACATTTTTTTTTTATTAATTTATAAACCAGCGCTTGACCGCAATCCCGCCTGATGGTAAGCAGTGACGCAATCGTTGATGGTAAAGCGCACTAGTTTATTAAGAGCCTATTCACTCTAGCCTTGAAGACACTCAAATTGTAGTCCGACGGAAACACCGCCGCCGGCAGATTGTTCCAGTCCCTCGATGTACGCGGTATAAAGGAGGAGGCGAAACGCTTCGTCCGGATCGTAGAGGTGTTAACAACATAAGGGTGGAAACTCGCCGTACGACGGGTCGTCCGATGGTGGAACGGAGATGGGGGAATTAAATCGTGCAATGTATCCTATAGAACACCGAAAGGCTGGCTACTCTACGCCTGTGCTCTAGGCTTTGGAGAGCAACTCGAGTTAAATCAGGGTCACCAATCAGCCTCTTCGCACGCCTCTCCACTGAATCCAAAGTGGCCAGGTGACACTTAGCAGCACCAGCCCAAATGTGGCTGCAGTACTCCACACACGAACGGACCTGTGCTTTGTACAACATTAGAAGCTGCCCTGGTGTGAAGTACTGCCGGACCTTTGCGATAACGCCAAGTTTTCTGGCAGCCAACTTGGCCTTGGACTCAATAAACCGCCCAAAGTTTAGGTTCGAGGAAATCTCAACACCCAAAAGCTGAAGACGGTCGGTACACTCCAAGGATACATTCCGGAAAGTAGGAGCCAAGGTGAACGGGCTCTTTTGGCGGTGAAAAGACATGCCTGCGTTTTGGCGGCATTGAATTCTACAAGATTGGCATTGCCCCATTCGGAGACTGCCTGAAGTGCAACATTCGTTCGCTCTACCATGGCCTCTCTTTCGGGCCGGATTGATTCCCTACTAGCCCGAGCATCCGGCAAGTATCTCTCCAAGGAATTTTTCATTTATAGAACATATAAAAATAGTTGGTGAAAAAGCTAAAAGGAACTTTTAAGCCCTAACTAGAATATCCAAAGCAACTTGGGGTCTATCATTCCTACCTTTAAAAACTATATATGGAGCTACCTACTTAGGATGTATGTGCTACGGTGCACCTGTTTGGGCCGATAGGGCCAGCATAGGGGCGGCACGACGTAAACTGCTTCAAAGCCAACGTTTGGCATTGATATTTTTATGCAAGGCGTATAGAACGGTCAGTACTGAAGCCTTACCGGTACTGGCAGGTGTACTTCCAGTCGACCTTGAGGTACAGCGACGTGCTTCAATGTACTACTCCGCGAGGGGGGAGGCCATGGACACTAATTTTGTTACACAACGCGACTTTAATAAAATCTCTAGATTATTTAAACCTCAGACTGAAGTCTGGGAGGACCTCTTATCCGAATGGCAAAGTAGGTGGGATAATTCCATCAAGGGCCGGCACCTCCATCTATTCTTTCCATCCGTTGGCGATCGGCTGGCTAAGACATGGCTGGAGGTTGACCACTGCGTTGCCCAATTTCTCACAGGTCATGGCAACTTTAAAAGTAAACTGTATTCTTTTAAACTTGTTCCTTCCCCTTTGTGTCAGTGTTCTACATCGAACTGTGAATTTGAACAGTCCGCACATCACATCTTGTGGGAGTGTGTTCTTTGGCAGAATGAACGCAATATTATGTTGGATAGTGTACAAGTTACATCCGGAGTCGTTTATTATACGGACCTTGTAGAAACTAGAACCAATTTCCGTGCGTTCAGGCGCTTTTGCCATACCTATTATTGGAATCAATTGTAACAGCTAATACCTACTTAGGACCCATTAACTTAATCAAATTTTATTCCGTGGTGTTTGGCAATCTGGGCTTCTCCCAGTTGCAATATTGTCCCTTTGTGCCAATTGGCCTAGTTCTGTTCTGTCTCCTGCTTGTTATGGAGGGAAGTGGAAAAAATATCTTTTTTCTTACTCCTCCGCTATTCTTTTCTGATTAATTTCGTTGCGGGACCCAAGACAATTGAATCGTTTCTCCGGGACTCGTCGAGCTTCATTGCTCGGCGTTTTTCTGGCGGTCGCCACTGTTGATTCTGGCTTTCAGGAGTTGCAGTGGTTGGGAATAGTGTGGCGGGTTTTGTCCCATAAAAAAAAAGTATCTCTCCACAACTGTGCTGTCATTTGCATACCCATAGATACCGGGCTGCAGCAGATCATTAATATGCAGCAGGAACAGAGTTGCAGAGAGAACAAACCCCTGAGGAACACCGGCATTAGTCGACATGGGCTCCGATGAGCATCCGTCGACAACAACTCGGAGGGACCGTTCCGTCAGGAAGTCTTTTTACCCAGCCAGTCAGGCTAGGGGAAATGCCGTACGCTGGAAGCTTACTCAAAAGGCCAGCGTGCCATACCCGGTCGAAGGCCTTCGAGACATCAAGGGAGACAGCAATCGCCTCCCCATTTCTCTCGAGGGCCTCGCCCCACAAGTGAGTGGCATACACTAGTAGGTCCCCAGTTGACTGATTGCGGCGAAACCCGTACTGTCGGTCACTGAGGAGATCGTTACCTTCTAGGTATGCCAAGAGGCGCGAGTTCAATACACGCTCCATAATTTTGCAAAGTATGGAGGTGATCGAAATCGGCCGATAGTTGGTAGGATCGGCACGACTACCCTTTTTGGGCACGGGCTGCACGTTGGCAAGCTTCCAGGACTTGGGCACTATACCAGTCCCAAATGAGAGGCGATACAAGCGTGTCAATACAGGAGACAACTCGGGCGCACATGCTTTTAGAACAATTGCTGGTATACCATCCGGACCACTAGCCTTATTCACGTCCAGACGACACAGTGCTCTCAAAACCTCCTTGTTCCGAATGCGAACCTCAGGCATTGAAGTACCGCAGTGGGGTAAAATAGGTGGAGTAGCACTGCCAGTATCAAGACTCGAATTATGGGCAAAGAAAGATGCAAAGAGACCTGCTTTCTCTCTCGCCGTATGAGCCAGTGTTCCATCAGGCCTAACCAGCGGAGGCAGTGAGGGCCGACAGAAGTTCGCCTCGACCGATTTGGCAAGGGACCAAAAAGATCTGCTACCGGAAGGCTGCGCAGATAACTTGTGGCCAATATGGGTAATACGGTCGAAGCGAGCCTTCTTCAGCGCCTTTTTGTAGGACTGGGCAGCACGGTTAAAGGCTCTCTTCTTTGAGCTTAGATCCGGAGCTCCGCGGTCACGAGCATTTTTGTACGGTATCACCCGCATGTTTTGATTTAATTCAATTTCTATTTATTGTCTTTATTTTTAGATGCTGCGAGGAAAGAAGCTTACCTGGTCACCTCGAAAAATGAGGCTCGCTATAGAAGAAGTACAGGCGGGCTCCAAATTACGTAAAACAGCAGGTAAATATGGAGTACCAGTAATGGCACTGCACGACTATTTAAAGAAAGATTCGGAATATACACCTAGATTAGGAGGGAAGCCTGTATTTACTGCTATACAAGAAGCAGTACGCAACGCCCATAGGGATGCTTCAAACTGACTGTCGGCGCATGGACGGCGCGGGGTGCGGGGCAGCGAGCTCGGTACGCGCCGCCGGCGCCGTCGCCGCGCCTCACCACTTAGCTCACAGACGCGCTCCGCCACGGGCATTTCATTGTTCTTACGCATTTTATTGTTAGTTACGCTAATACACCTATTTTATACAGTCCGCTTCTTTTATTGCACCACTGAGCCCATCCATTGGTCCATCGAGTGCAAAATAATAATCCGTATAGCTGTAATTAACGTCGTCAACATCGTCGATCGTCGTGTTAAAATTTGCGGACTTTGACCGTTCGCGACCACCACGCGGTACGACCACGAAGAAAAGAATACAGAAGTCGTTCCCGAGACAGCCTGCATCGTCATCGTGGGAGCTGATGTCATTCTTGGGAGTATTTTACTGTATTTGAGTGAGTCCGTTCCAATTAGTTGATTTCCTGCTTTCATTTTTTTGCCGATAATCGTTGATCATCTTTCTATCTTGTAGCTATCATACAATGTGCTTCAATCATAGTGTTTTGATAGTGTTTTCTGCTTGTTAAAATATGCATATTTTGTATAGAAAACGCGTGCTCAGTTGCTAATTCACACTTTGCTAACGTGTCGGGTCATTGACCTTGACATCGATTCTCGATCTTTCTCTTTAACGCATAGCTGTTTTGCTGTTTTTATCTATTATATTCATCAGTCGCCTAGCTGTTATTTTACTTCTTTACAATGGCAGATAGCTTAAAAACATTAATAAAGAAACGTAGTTCCATTAAATCGAAGCTTACTATTTACAGCAGCTATTTCAATTTAATAAAAAGTAGTTCCGCAATATCTGAGTTGCAACGATTAGATTTAGAGGAGCGTTTTAATAAATTTAAAACCTTACACACCGACTTTGATACCTTACAGACACAAATAGAAGTGAGTTCCGATGACGACGAGTCTGCGTTGGCTGAGCGTGACGACTTTGACCGCCAGTTCTTCAACCTGGTGGCACTGACGCGCAGCTTGCTCGGTGTCACGGCCAACGGTGTTGCGTCCGAGGCTGACTTCAAAGATGCTGACTCAGGTGCACATGTTTCATTTAGGAATTCTTTTGTTCGTTTGCCTAAAATTGATTTGCCTCATTTCGATGGGAACTACCAATACTGGCTTGAGTTTAGGGATACTTTTGGGTCATTGATTCACGACAATTCTAGCATAAGTGACATTAATAAGTTCCACTACTTACGGGCTTCACTCCAGGGAAATGCCGCTCTAATTATTAAAAACATAAATTTCAAAGCTGATCAGTACAATCTCGCATGGGACTTGTTGTGCGAACGATACAATAATAACCGACTTCTTGTGAACAATCATTTACAGGCTTTATTTCATATCGAACCCATCATAAAAGAATCAAGTGTTTCCATTAGAAACCTTGTTGACGTTGTTAACAAAAATATTAGGGCTCTAACTACATTAAAAAAGCCCACTCATTATTGGGACGATATTATTATTTATTTAATGGTTAAAAAATTAGACTTAGTTACAAGTCGGGACTGGGAAGAACATAGAAATAATATGTTCAAAGATGATCCTACTCTAATACAATTTTGTTCCTTTTTAAGCAGGAAAGCGGACTGGTTAGAATCAGTGGAGTCTAATCATAGCTCTTCTGAAATGAATACGATTGTCGCTTTAAATAACAGTCATACAAATAAAACTGATTCTAAACAAGATAAAACAAATACAAAAATAAATAACAGTAAATGTCCACTTTGCTCCCAAGCACATACATTATTTAAATGTGAATCTTTTAGAAGTTTGTCTGTAGCAAATCGCTTACAAAAAGCAATTGAATTTAATGTTTGCTTAAATTGCTTACGCTTTGGACATAACTTTAAGAAATGCAGATTTTCACATTGCAAATATTGCAAAACAAAACACAACACGCTTTTGCATTTAGAAAGCAACGAGCCCAAACTTGCTTCCAATCCACTGCCTTCTGCACTGCCTTCTGCTTCACCTTCTTCAAATGTTGTGCTTTCAGCCAATTCAATGCAGCTTGCTACTTCTGCGCATGTCTTACTGTCCACAGCTATGGTGAACGTGACTGACGTGGCAGGTAAGAAGTACACTGCGCGCCTACTGCTAGACAACGGCAGTACGGCGAACTTTGTTACGCAGAGTTTCACAGAGAAGCTGGGTTTGTTACGACGCGGTACGAGCACCAAGGTAACGGGTATTAATAATCACATATCCACCAGTACACAGTCTTGTCACCTAACAATAGAGTCTTTATGCTGTGCCTTTACTGTAGATATCGAGTGTCATATTTTGCCTGAAATCACAAAGGTTCTACCGTCTTCATTCGTGCACATAAATCACGTCCCTATTCCTTTAGGTCTTATGCTAGCAGACCCGAACTTTAATGTTCCGTCGGTCGTAGACATCCTGGTAGGGGCTGAAGTTTTCTGGAATGTCTTAGGTAGCAAAACAATAGACTTAGGGAAAAACCTACCTAAATTATGCGAGACCAAGTTAGGATGGTTAGTTTCAGGTAGTATTTCGCACCAATCATGTTTTTCCGCTAATCATTTTTGCCATCATTCCAACGTCACTCCCGACCTCACTAAATTTTGGGAGCTTGACAACGTCGCTTCAAAACATACACTCTCACTTGAGGAGAGAATGTGTGAGCAGTCTTTTGCTCAAACCACCGTTCGTAATAATGATGGAGGATTCGTCGTCACAATGCCTTTAAAAGGGGAGCCTAGTACTTTAGGTAATTCCTTTAGGAATGCTAGGAATCGTTTATTTTCTCTTGAACGGCGATTTAAACGCGATCCTTCATTTCACTATAAATATAATGAATTTATGAAAGAGTATGACCGCCTAGGTCATATGACTTTAGATTCAGACTGTACATCATCACCAGAAAACTCCATGAGTACATATTACATTCCGCATCATGGAGTCGTTCGCAGTTCAAGCACCACTACACAACTACGCGTAGTATTCGACGCATCAGCTTCTACCAGTTCGGGGGTGTCACTTAACGACATTCAGATGGTCGGTCCCGTAGTTCAAGACGATCTGTTTTCCATTTTAACACGTTTTCGTCAGCATAGGTATGTAGTCACAGCTGATGTGGAGAAAATGTACAGGGCCATAGAACTAAATCCAGTCCAACGACCTCTTCAAAAAATACTTTACAGGTTTGAATCTTCAGAACCTCTGAAGACCTACACTTTAAACACAGTCACCTATGGTACCTCGTCTGCACCCTATTTAGCTACTAAGTGTCTAGTAAGTCTGGCTGACAACATTGAAGATAATCGGGTCCAATGTGCCATACGACGTGACTTCTATGTTGATGACTTTCTCAGTGGAGGGGATACCATAGCTGAAACTGTTGACATCTCTAAAAAGGTACATTCGGTTCTGTCATCCGCAAAGTTCAATTTACGTAAATGGCGGTCAAATAGTTCTAAAATTCTTAAAGAAATTACACATAGTGACAAGGTACATAATACCTTCAGCTTTTCTGAGCAAGGTCCAAACTCATCTCAATCAAAGGCTTTAGGTCTTAACTGGGTTTGTGACTCTGACTCACTTACTTATAGTATAAATATCACGCCCACTACGAATGTCACGAAACGTCATGTTCTTTCAGTCATCAGTCAAATCTTTGACCCACTAGGCCTCGTAGGTCCGTGCATTGTCGAAGCAAAGATTATCATGCAGCGTCTATGGTTAGATAAGTACGACTGGGATGATGAAGTATCGCACGAAGTCAGAAAACTATGGTCTACATTTGAAGGCACAATAACAGCATTAAACAACTTAAAAATTCCTCGTTGGGTTTTGTTTGAAAGCTCTATTACGCATGAATTACACGTCTTTACCGACGCGTCCGAGAAGGCGTATGGCGCTTGTGTGTATATTCGATCTTGTAATGATACTCAATCTCTAGGCGTACAACTTCTAGTCTCTAGAAACCGCGTAGCGCCCATTAAACCAACGACGATACCGAGACTTGAACTTTGTGGAGCTTTGTTGGGTGCAAGGCTGTGTACTAAGGTTCGGGAATCGCTTACCATGCCCATTGATAGATGTAGATTCTGGTGCGACTCAACCATAGTTCTGGGTTGGCTCTCTACTCCTTCTAATCAACTTAAACCTTTTGTTAGAAACAGAGTAAACGAAATACAAGAAAGTACCTGTGGTCATACCTGGAGCTACGTACCGTCGAAAGACAACCCGGCGGATCTTGTTTCCCGTGGTCTCAGGGCCGACGTTATTATAGACACACCTCTGTGGTGGTCTGGACCCTCATTCTTACAGCGTAGTCAAAATGAGTGGCCCACCATGCCAAACAACGGGAAGGATAAGCTACCGGAAGTAGTGACTCATTTCATTGATAGTGATAGTGACAATCACTCATTAAATAGTTATCATTCTAACGTAAACATTAATTCATCAATCGTTCACGATTTACTGTTAAAGTATTCAACGTTAACAAAAATTCAAAATATATTTACATATGTACAACGCTTTATTTACAATTTAAAAAATAAGCATAAATTGCGTGGTCATTTTTCTACAACTGAACTAGAAAACTCGTTAAATATAATTATGCATCATGCACAGCTTGAAATGTTTCCAGAAGAGTATAATTTGTTAAATACTGAAAAAAAAAAATTGCCGCGTAAAAGTAGATTGCTTCCTTTGACACCGTTCATAGATAATCATAACCTCATTCGCGTGGGCGGGAGGCTCGATAACTCCCCCTACGATTTTAGTGTGAAACATCCTATTATTTTATGTAGTAAGCACATACTTACAAAACTCATCTTTCAAATGCAACATTTAAAGCTCCTGCATGCTGGTCCCCAGTTGTTATTGTCCCATATACGACAAACTTATTGGCCTCTAGGTGGCAGAAACCTGTCTAGATATGTCGTGAATAAATGTCTTAAGTGTTTCAAACATAAAGCACAGAATATACAACCTATAATGGGCCAACTACCAAGCTCAAGAACAAATTTTGAGTTTCCTTTTTTGAACAGTTACGTTGACTATGCTGGGCCAGTATTGGTGGCCAACCGTAGGGGCCGAGGGTGCAAACTTACAAAATCCTATATGTGCATCTTTGTTTGCTCGGCAGTAAAAGCCGTACATTTGGAGCTTGTCACCGACCTCACCACTGATGCCTACATGGCCGCTCTAAATCGTTTCGTGTCGCGTCGTGGCAAGCCTCAAAGCATTACGTCCGATAACGGGACTAACTTTGTGGGCGCATCAAACGAGATGTATAGGTTCTTGCAATCATCGAGTGTTGCATCTGAAATGGCGCAGCAGGGTATCGAATTTATTTTCACGCCTGCATACAGCCCTCATTTTAATTCATTGGCTGAAGCGGCTGTAAAGTCATGTAAGCATCATTTAAAACGGCTACTGCATCTTACTCATTTCACCTTCGAAGAGATGGCTACTTGTCTCATTCACATAGAGGCAGTTCTTAACTCACGCCCTCTTACTCCTCTTTCTTCAGACCCTAATGATTTTTCGGTACTCACTCCCTTCCACTTCCTAATTGGACGGCCATTCTTATCAGTACCACATCCACGTGTGACTGAAGCCAACATCACGCGGTTGGATCGTTGGAAGAGAATCCAGCACATCAGGCAACATTTCTGGCGACGATTTCATAACGAATACACTTCTCTGCTGCAGGCCAAATCCAAGTGGTTTCATTCCAGAGGTGAAGTGAAGCCGGGCTCCTTAGTCCTGATAAAGGACAAAGCGACGCCACCTCTGCTCTGGTCCCTGGGCCGGGTCACCAAGACCTATCCTGGCGTCGACGGGGTCACGAGAGTGGCTGAACTGAAGACAAAGCGGGGCACCATTCGTCGTGCATTCAACTGCATCTGCCCCCTTCCAGTCGAAGATTGAAGAGTTCTCTTCAACCCGGGGAATATGTCGGCGCATGGACGGCGCGGGGTGCGGGGCAGCGAGCTCGGTACGCGCCGCCGGCGCCGTCGCCGCGCCTCACCACTTAGCTCACAGACGCGCTCCGCCACGGGCATTTCATTGTTCTTACGCATTTTATTGTTAGTTACGCTAATACACCTATTTTATACAGTCCGATTCTTTTATTGCACCACTGAGCCCATCCACTGACCATGGTATATCAGAGAAAGCAAGCGAAGAGATCATGGAGCCCATACCATCAACAAGTGGGACGAAAAAAAAAAATCTAAATAGTTCCAGTAGTGAAGATACAAATGAGTCTCTAATGTTTGCTCAAAGTGATAATAATGATGAAGAATACTATGTAGAAGGGGAAACAAATATTATAGACAAACTTTGCCTTATTTGTGGGGAATTTGGCAAAGGGAGAGCTTTGGTATCGCTGTATAGTATGTGAGCAATGGGTACATGCTTTGTGCAGCGACAAAGACATGCCAGAAGAGTACATATGTGGATTTTGTAACGATAAATAGGCACATAGTTAAATTTCTTTGTTTTTGAAACCTTATTTTGATTGTTAAGTTACTCGACCTTATTGTACGAAATTAACCGAAGGCTTCGGATTGCACCGTACATTTAATTTTTTATAAACATTAATAAAACTGTTAAAAATGAATTGTTAACTTTTATATTTTGAATCAGTACACAGTAGCTTAGTATTTTCTCTATTAATAAGACTCGATAACTAATGCGTAAAGCTAATAATTGTTTACTTATAGAAGTTATTCCTTAAGTGTACGGTAACCACCTCCTCTCCCCTATGTAAGAAAAGGCATCACTCACTACTACATCCAAATTCGGTCTCAAACTCCACAGTAATTAGAGAAAACTCCAATACAGCAAATGAAGTTAAATCAGCGGTTTCTAATGTTCAGGCATCGTTGTCAGTTGGCGAAACATTAACTTCAAATACTAGTTTAGCTTTTTTTCTAAGGGATCAGTGGATCCTACTCAAGTTTTGTTGGCCACTGCTCTTGTCGAAGCTCAGACAAGAAGCGGGTCAACACAACTGCTGAGAGTGCTATTATATCAGGGATCTCAGGCATCATTCATAGCAGAATCAGCAGTGAAGTTACTTGGACTAAAGAAGAAGCCGGTCAAGTCGGTTATTTCAGGGATAGACGGTGAGAAGCGCTTTCGCTTCAAAGTTTACAGTCACGGTGACTATTCACTCACGTTTAAATCCACAGTTTAGTGTCCAAGTCCATGCGTTCGTGTTAGGTACCATTACCTCAGTTTTACCCTCAGAAACATTAGAGCAGGCCTATTGACTAAAGAAGATAATTTTACCTGAACCAGAGTTCCACACGCCAAGCAAGATAGACATCTTACTTGGTGCGGAAATATATAGTCAGCTACTTAGAGACGGTTTGGTTCAAGGTCCGCCAAACTCACCGGTAGCTCACAATACTGCCTTTGGTTGGATCTTTTCTGGACAGATATCGTCAAACCCAGATTCAATACATTGTCATCACGTCATTCAAAGCAGCTCAGATCAGGCTGATGACAACGCACTTTTGCGACAGTTTTGGGAAATTGAGTCTACTGTCCCTGATAAGAAGATCCTTTCTGACGAAGAACAACGTTGTGAGAATATTTACGCACAAACTACGTATCGTGATGAGGAACCTTCAAATCTTCCCTTTCGTGATCAAGATCCGCAGTGTAAATATGGGGGTTCGAGAGACCTTGCAATAAAAAGATTTCATCTTCTTGAAAATAAATTTAAGAAGAATCCATCTATCAAAGCTCGATACTCAGATGTATTCAAAGAATACATAAACCTCGACTATATGGAGCCTGTACACGGTGATGAGCATAATAAATAAAAGCACTCATCGCTGCTCCAGTGCAGACGTGTTTCTTGCTGTTTTTACCTAATTTTTGGTGTATTAATTTATGCAATAATGGAACCTAATGTATATTGACAATAATGTATAATACATACTAAAGTGGAGTGAAGTAATAAGTGTTTTTATTACGCGTGCTTGATATCGCGAATGGTGAGCTAACCGAGGTAAGCTCTTCCTCACCTCGACTAAAAGAGACGGGCTCTGTCACAGAAATAATTTATCTCTGTCTAATAGGCTGAGGTACGCTCTTCCTCACCCCGAGTAACAGAGACGGGCTGCTCAACAAATATATAATTCATCCTTGTCGCACAACAGCGTGGCGGTTACTTCTAATATTTGAATATTGTTCTATATTCAATTTTCGAAAAATAACAACTTGTAAACAATGCCTTTTGTTTGTGGAGCTTGTTGTTCTACAATAAGCAACTTCTATTTGGAATGTTCAAAAGAAAAATATCACAAGAAGTACCATTTGACTTGTCTTGACATTAACATAGACACTTTTAAGTCTTTTTCTGCAGCATATAAAAAAACATGGATCTGTCTGGAATGCGTGTGCTCAAATCCTAAAGGAGGAAACTTAGAGACACCAATTAAAACTAACACTGATTTTAATATTAATCAAACCAGACAAATGGTACATGTTGCTGACGATAAACAATCGATTACTACCTTTGCGGAAGCAGTCAGTAAACAGAGAAGTTCGGGAAAGGTGAATTAAGTGTCGACTAATTCGCAGCAAGGACAACATATTAACATCAAAACCGTTGAAAAAGTTCAAAAGGTAAACAAAGGTGGGGCCACAAAATCCGCTGTATCACCAACAACATCGTCGGATAGTACTAGCCCATTAAAGACAAATGTGCCATGTAATGATATCGTAGAAGACAATCAAGGCGACTGGTCGTTCGTTCAAAATCGAAGAGTTAACCAGCGACTTAAAGAGGTGAGAGTTGGTACGAATGTAGAATTGAGAGCAATTAAAGCTTTGGAAAGGAATAAACATCTGCATGTTTGGAGACTGCACCCGGATACCACTTTGGAAGCCGTGACTGACCATGTGAGGAATATTTGTGGCCCTGATGTATAAGTTAAAGTTAATAAAATTAATCATAAGACTGAGCGAGATTATTCTTCGTTTATTGTAGGCGTCCCTGAAAAATGGTACGACAAATTGAATGTGGCGGACGTATGGCCTATAAATACGGAATTTAATGAGTGGATTTGGTTTCGGAGATCAACCCAAAAGAAAACGTCAAATTCATAACATTGAAATATTCTATCAGAACGTTAGGGGTCTTCGAACAAAGTTGGATGATTTCAGAGATAAGATACAATGTTTGAACTCAGACTTATATGCAATTACAGAGACTGGCTGTAATGGATCAATCGATGATGCTGAAATAATCCCTCCTGGATACCAAATACTTCGCTGTGATCGAGCGGACGGTCGGAAGCAAGGTGGTACGTGTTTAGTGGCCACACACCGCTTTGAGCTACGACGAGTAAGCGTTACAGAAGCATCATTAGATACCTGCGTATTTGAAATGGTATGTGCTACCGTTCACTTAAAAAACAAATTTTTATTTTTGTGCTGTGTTGTTTATATACCGCCCAGTAGTACAGAAAATGATTTTTTAATACTATTTAGAATAATAGAAAATTTTTGTACTAGATATAAGGAAATTGTAGTATTAGGCGATTTTAATTTATATTCAAGTTCCATAAATGTAAATAATTATTACGAATGTTTTATGTCCTACTGCGAATTCACTCAAAGTAATCATGTTTCTAATAGCTTGGGTCGGCAGCTTGACTTGGTGTTAAACACAGGTTTTCGAGAAGAGGTATCGGTGGCACTAGCGGACGAGCCCCTAGTCCCGGTCGATGTCCATCACCCGCCGCTCGCGGTGAGCGTGCCCCTCGCGCCGGCGCTCGGCCCGGCCCGTGCTGCGCCCGCCGCTGGCGACGATGGCTCGCGCACACGCGGTACAAACGTACGCAGTACGCGTTGGGATTTTTATAAAGCGGATTACGAGCGACTGTACTCCATGCTTGCTTCAACGGACTGGACTAGTTTATACGAATTACAGGATGTGGAAAATATTTTACCCTGTTTTTATACCATATCAAATAATATTTTAAATGAATGTGTCCCTAGGAAGAAAAAAGGTATACAACCACCTAATATTTTCCCACACTGGTATACGGCCAAATTAATAAAAGACTTAAAAATGAAAGCTAGACTGCATACAAAATTTAAAACTACTAATAATAAGGAGGATTACCACGCTTTTTCGGATTGTAGGGCGCGATTAAAAAAATCCATTCAAACTGCTCACGCTCAACATCAGAACACAATCCAGCGTCAGTTTGCAAAAGACCCTAAGTCATTTTGGCAATATATACGATCGAAAAGAAATATAACTGGTAAGCAGACCATTGTGCGGGATGGTCAGCATCTTTCGGACCAAGAGTGTGCTGATCAATTCGCAACATATTTCCACTCGGTGTACAATCAGGAACAGCCACGACTAGACCCGCAGCAGGCGGCAGGGATCAGGGCAGGGAGTAGTGCTCACGTTCAGGTTAGCTCGCTTAGTATGGACGTCGTAAAAGAGGCACTCGAACGCTTAAAACCAAAGCGCTCTGCAGGTCCTGATGGTATACCAGCATTCCTGTTTAGAGATTGTTGTAGGGTACTAATAGAACCACTACATTATATCTTTAATATATGTCTCAGGACGGCTACGTTCCCCACTCAGTGGAAAATTACGCGGGTCATTCCTGTGCCCAAAAGTAAAGCAGGGTCTGACATTAGCGGCTATAGACCGGTGGCAGTGCTGTCAACACCGGCTAAGGTGTTTGAATCTGCTATTCAGCGTTGCATGCTGAGGCAGGTCAATGTGCAACTATCGGATGCCCAACACGGATTCAGACCTAGACACAGCACAGCCACAAATTTGCTGAACTTTATGGGGAAAGTTGTGCCAGTGGTAGATGCCGGTATGCAGGTAGATGTTGCATATTTCGACTTTAAAAAAGCATTTGACACTGTAGACAATGACCTGCTTCTATGTAGGCTGGCAGAAATTGGAGGCTCACCACATCTGTTGCAATTCTTTGCTAGCTACATGCGGGACCGGCAGCAGTATGTTGACTTCAAGGGGTGTGAGTCTGACACATATTATACCTGGTCCGGGGTAAGTCAGGGTAGCAATTTGGGGCCTCTCGAGTTCCTAGTAATGATAAACGATTTGCCGAAGGTCGTCAAACATGGTACCTGTTTATTATTTGCTGATGACCTCAAGTTGTTATTAGAAGTGAAGGAAGAGTCGGACTGCGTACGTTTGCAGGATGATATAGATAGGATAGTGGAATGGAGCCATATGAACAAGCTGTATTTTAACGTATCGAAGTGCTCGGTGATGAGTTTCACCCGCTCGCGTTCACCGCTATTAAGATAGCGCGACGTTCTGATACAGCGAGGTGAGACACAGGTGCGTGATTTAGGCGTCTCTCTGACTCCTGACCTATCATTTCGGGAGCATATTACAAAGATCTGTAAAAAGGCCTTCAGAAATTTAGGATTTATAATGAGACAGACTCGGCAGTTCACCAACATCTCAGCAATTAAGGTCCTTTACGATGCGCTTGTCAGGAGTCACTTAGAACACAACGCTGTCATATGGGCTCCACATGAGGCAAAATACGCGGCAATGTTAGAGCGTATACAAAATAAATTTACACGGTATCTATATCTGAAATTATACGGGGTGTATCCATTTTACCCGCTAATGTACCCCACGTTATTCGTGCTGGGCATGGTAGGATATAATGAGTTAAGGGTGAGGCGGGACTTCGCTCTGGTAACGTATTTGGTCAAGTTACTGCGAGGCCTGGAAGATAACCCTGGGGTTTTAGGTCGCATGGGCATATTTGTTCCGGACAAATATATTTGGAGACGGCGACGCCCACCACTACTAGCCTCGCCAACAGCCAGGACCAATTTACTTGCCAGGACGCCTCTCGTTAGAGCGATGGCCACCATAAACCTTCTCCATACGAGGCTTGATATATGGACATGTCACTTTAGTGAGTTCGCAAGAGTTCTTTTAATGACACTGTGCTATCCAGCATCTTAGTGGCGTTTCACTCTGTTGCAGTCAGAATCATTTTGAAAATAGCTGCTAATCTATTCCTCCAAATGTTCGAAAATATATTTACTGAACAAACTTGTATCGAATAGTGTTGTTTTAGATTTAATATTATTTTTTAGTTTTTTATTCTGTTGTTTAAATTTTATTAGTTTTGTTTTAATTTAATTTATTATATGTGTAAGTTTCCACAATGTATGTTTAATGTATCCTTTCTGCCGCATTAGGTTAAGCAACCTGTAATGGTAGAAAGTGTGTGATTAAATAAATAAATAAATAAAATAAAATAAATAGGAGTACAGCCGTTTATCTCGCATATCATACCGTAGTCCGACTTCCGAGAGGACAAGCTCACCAGTAAGGTTCGAATAGTGTTCAACGCTTCAATGAAAGGTTCAAATGGAGTGTCTCTGAACGACGATCTTATGGTTGGTCGCATGTTGCAACCTCCTTTACGTCACATCATTATGAGATGGCGAACGCATCCCATAAGTCTCTATACTGACATTATTAAAGTGTACAGACAGGTGAAGGTTTCTCCTGAACATACAGAGTTCCAGCGAGCAGTGTGGCGCGATGATCCGGAATCTGAAATGAAAGAAGACAAATTAGTAAGAGTTACCTTTGGTACAGTGGCAGTTGATTCGTGCGAAGATCATCCTGATATAGCTGACATAATTAAAAATGAGTTTTATGTCGATGGTTTGATGTCAGGATGTCGGACAGTTGAAGGTTTACATATACATAGAAAATTAACAAATGTACTTACCAAAGGTCAATTCCAACTGCAGAAATGGGTCAGCAGCTGCAATGAATTAAATGAGAAATTTCATGAAAACACAGAAACAAAGTTAGGACAAGAAAGGGAAGAGGAAAAGGAAAAGAACATTAAGTTAGACTCAGTTATAAAAATTCATCCCACGAAATTCCTAATATTTTTATAGCAAAAAGTGATGAGTTTAAATATTCAGTGAAACTTGACCCACACACGCCTGTTTGATCCGCTTGGCTGGGTGGTACCTTGCATAGTTACTTCTAAAATATTCATTCAAAAGCTTTGGCTTGCTGACCTGGAATGGGATGAAGAATTTACCCCGGAACTTAGAATGGGAAACTTACCGTTTAAGCCATCTAGATAGAAAAATAAATTCAGCATCCCCAGGTGGATTAAGACCAAATCCGACAATCGATTGGTTGAGTTGCATGGATTTTGCGACACGTCGATTACAGCTTATGCCGCTGTAGTATATATCGATGGCAACAATTCCATTCATGTTAGTTTAATCGCTTCTCGTACTCGAGTTGCACCAATCAAACAGCAGTCAGTTCCGCGTTTAGAGCTGATGGGAGCAGTGTTGCTCTCTGAACTAATTTCTGAAGTCGCTGAAGTAATGAAAATAACCTCCCAACTACATGCCTGGACTGACTCGTCAGTAGTCTTGGCATGGAAGGCATCTTCCTTTTTTGAATCTAGCCTTGAAGACACTCAAATTGTAGTGTGACGGAAACACCGACGCTGGCAAATTGTTCCAGTCCCTCGATGTACGCGGTATAAAGGAAGAGGCAAAACGCTTCGTCCGGATCGCAGTGGTGTCAACAACGTAAGGGTGGAAACTCGCCGTACGACGGGTCGTCCGATGATGGAACGGAGATGGGGGAATTAAATCATGTAATTCCCTTGCACACTCACCAGAATGCATCCTATAGAAGACCGAAAAGCTGGCTACTCTACGCCTGTGCTCCAGGCTTTGGAGACCGTTTCGAGTTAAGTCTGGGTCGCCAATAATCCTCTTCGCACGCCTCTCCACTGAATCCAAAGTAGCAAGGTGACATTTCGCAGCACCAGCCCAAATGTGGCTGCAGTACTCCACACACGAGCGGACCTGTGCTTTGTACAAAAACCCTACCGATTTAGCATCCAAATGTGTAACACCACAAGAACTAGTACACAGCTCACTGTGGAGTCAAGGACCCTCATGGCTTCATGATTAAACAATAGAGTATACGAGGCCAAAGTTTAATTACGACCAACACAGGGCAGAGATCAGTCAAAGTTCATGGCGTAACTAAACCTCATCAAGAAGATCTTTTCTGGACAAAGTATTCGTCAATAAAAAGTGCAGAAGAGTTTTGAGTTGGAAGAAACAACCACACGGTGAGAAGAGATATGAAAGGTATGTTACTAAAGAATAAATAGAAGAAGCAACGCTCATTTAGACGAGTCTGTTAAACATTCCATCATCCTACCATCTGATAGTCACTTCACTAATCTAGTGATCGATGAAGCTCACAAAAGGACGCTACATGGAGGGCCAACGCTGATGTTGAGCCATTTGTGTACTAAGTATTGGATTCTTTCAGCTAGAACAAAGGTTAAAGGCCACGTTCACAAACGTGTAAAATGCAAGCGATACTCAGCATCTATTCAAATTCCACTTATGGGTCAGTTACCGACCAGTCGAGTTACCCCGGCAAGACCATTCCTAAACAGTGGCATGGATTTTGCTGGCCCCATCAGCATGTGAACGTCAAAAAGTTACAAAGGTTACATTTGTGTCTTTGTGTGCATGGTGACCAAAGCTATTCATTTAGAAGCCGTCAGCGATTTTACGTCGCAAGGTTTCATTGCTGGCTTTAAAAGATTTGTGTCTCGACGAGGTTTTGTAAGTAATAGGTGTAACATACATTTTTGTGTGCTCCTGATAAATTAATTTTTAAAATAGTTATTATATTATAATTAATGAATTAAATTAGTTCAATTTATATTAAACCTCCTCATACTCACTATCTATTGTATTCAAGACTTCAGCACCTGTACCTGGTTAACTATCACTTCACACACATGGACACTAAATCAGCTGCAAGTTTGGAGGATCTCGAGCAGTTGTTCAGCTCCCGAATGGAAGAATATGAAGCTAAATTGCAGCTGGCCACCACTGCTACCGAGACAGCTTCACCTGACATTGTTTCCATTGCACGTGAGTTCTCCGAGTTTAAGTTGTTCGTCTGTCAGGCACTCTCCACATTAAAAACTCAATTCGAGCTGCTGGCTGCCGGGTTTGATAGACATGAGACGGCTATGAGGAGAAAAGTCTTGTTGTTCCATGGTGTTCCAGAGAAGGATAATGAAAAGTTAATCGATATAGTCCACAACATCTTATCCAACCAACTTAATCAACCAGAGGTGTGTAAGGAAAGGAATATTATCCATGTTTGTCATCGACTTGGATTCTCAAAGCAGAAGGCCCGACCTATACTGGTGCGTTTTTTTCAAAATGGAGCACCGACAACTTGTGTGGGATAGCAAGAAAGCTCTTAAGGGCACCGGTATCACTATCTCAGAGTTCTTGACGCAAATTCGGCATCGTGTGTTTGCAGCTGCTCGTAAGCATTTCGGTATGCCTAATTGCTGGTCCATGCAAGGAAAGATTGTTATTATTTGCCCAGACAAATCCCGTCGGAAAATCGAAACAGCAGGGGAACTTAGGGATCTGACAACCAAGTTCCCGACTTGTTCTGTCAACACCCCGGATTCTGCACATGCTGAAGATTCTGTATCTCCTGGTGCCGCAAACTTGGCTACTCTTGTTAAGAGAACGAGGAAGATGCGCCTGCGCAAGTAGCATACATATTTGTTGATGTTTTATCACTTCATTTTTCTTCCTGTTCTATTTGTGTTAGTGCTTTGCATGAGTTAGTACAATCTTTGACCGGTAGTTAGTTAAATAAGTAATTTTTATTTGTGTCACCGCTTATCACTACACTTTTTATTTTTATTATTGCCGGTATGTAAAATATTAATAACTTTTTTCCGGAATAATTCTTTTTACAAGGGGACAGATTTATGTCATATGTCATTGTCATGGTTCTGTCCAACTGTCATTGCGTCGCGTTCCATTTAACGTACAGTTCCATGTTTTGTTACGTTACTATTCCATTTTTGTTCTACCTTTGTAAAATTCCTGCCAATATACCAGCGAGTGGGGGAGGTTTGTCGCAAAGCAAAATCTTACTTTTATTTTATTTTGTGCTTTTGCTTATATTTTAGTAGTAGAGTTATTTTATATATTATTTATTCTTGTTTAGTAATTTAGAATATTTTTATAATTATATTATAGTTTGTTATGCTCGATGATGATATAGCTGTTCTTAATGACAGCTTCTTCTCATGCTCTTCTTCGACTAGCTTTGTTAGTGCGGACAGTGATTCTTCCTTACCACAATGTTTGCATGATAAAATCTCTTCTCTTTTTTCCAATGACCCTAAGAATCTTCACATAGCTCACATTAATGCTCAGAGTATTCCTGGTCACTATACTGAACTTCTGGCATCCTTTAGCAGTGCTAATCTGGACGCACTTTTAATGTCGGAATCTTTCCTGAAACCTTCGCTACACTCTAATCTATACTCACTGCCCGGCTTTATCTTGATACGCAACGACAGGACCGGCAAAGGTGGAGGAGGTGTTGCTATGTACCTGCGTGCTGATTTACCCTTTAAGGTGGTCAGTTCGTCTCCTTCTAGGTATTCTGAGTCGGCTGAATACTTGTTTGTTGAAGTTATTGTTTATCACACAAAAGTTTTGCTTGCAGTTCTTTATAGTCCCAATCTTCACATTGACTATTTTAACTCTCTCGATTCCGTGCTCTGCGATCTCTGCCCTTTGTACGAGCACGTAATTTTGATGGGTAATTTAATACCTGCCTGATCAAAAATGACACTCGCTCACATAAACTCCTTTCACTCTTATCTTCTTTTAATCTTCAAGTATTGCCTCTTTCTGCAACTCACTGGTTCAGCTCATATCTACGGGGACGCTCTCAGTGTGTTCGCCTAGAGGAGTCCTTCTCCGATTGGTGTAATCTCACTGAGGGTGTTCCTCAGGGTAGCGTTCTCTCTCCTCTTCTTTTTTCAATTTTCATTAACTCTGTTACTAGAGTAATCTCCTCCAGTTTCCATCTCTACGCATATGACCTGCAGCTCTATCGACATTCTTCTGCAGACAACACGAGCTCTGCAATTGCCGCAATGAATCATGACCTGGCTTGTGTTAGCGCTTGGGCTAAGTCATTTGGCTTACAAATCAACCCAACTAAATCCCAGGCTATGATCATAGGCAGCAGATTCGTTCGCAATGCAGCCAATATTACATCCCTCCTGCCTTTATATCTTGATGGTGTACGAATTGACTTTACTGAAACTGCCAAAGATCTGGGTGTAGTTATAGACTCCAATCTATCGTGGCGTGCTCAGGTCAGTGAGGTCAGTCGAAAGGTACATTTTTCCTTTCATTCACTGAAATGCCTCCAGGGTCTTCTTGCCCTTGAAGACTAAAATTTCTTTAGCACAAACCCTTATTCAGCCGATTATAGATTATGCCGATGCCTGTTACCTGGATGCTACTGAGGAGCTGTTAAACAAGCTTGAGTGCTTGCAAAACCTGTGCATTCGCTTTGTTTTCGTTCTTCGTAAGTATGACCATGTTTCTCACCTTCGCAAGGAACTCAAGTGGCTCCCAATTCGCCTTCGCAGGAATACTAGGATTTTATGTCTCCTTTTCAACATCTTACACAACCCGTCTTATCCTTCCTACCTGCGTGAGCGTTTTTCTTACGCGCGCTCTAGCGACGCACCCTGTAGATCACACCTAAGATCCATCCTTAAATCTCATCCTCATAAAACGATTTACTATTCCTATTCCTTCTCTGTACATGCTGTAAGATTGTGGAACTCACTCCCGCCTAACATTCGTGATTTAAACACTATTTCTAATTTTAAGCGTCGATTAAAAGAGCATTACCTTTCCTCTATATTGTGAGAATTTGTTTATTTTTTATACATATTTATATATTTTAGTATTATGTATTTATTTAAGTAATATACTTATTTTTGTTTTTGTTGGTTTGGCTTATATAATTATTTTAGGTTTATATGTTTAGGTATATTTAATATTATTACTTTAATAGTTATGATATTCATATTTTATTTCCTCCTTGTTCTTACACACTATTGTCTACATTTCTGTTTTACTTCTCCTTTCGCAGGTCTGCTGGAAGAAATTTCTTAAGAAATAAGCAGCACCTTTGTACTCAGATCTTCATTTTGTTGTATCTATATGTATTTTATTGTGTGTACATAAATAATAAAATAAATAAATAAAAATAAATAATATTTGGAGCGACAACGACACTAATTTTGTTGGCGCTGCCAAAGAACTTCGGCACTTTGTCGCCGCGGAAAAATCTTCCGTGGCTGTAGATATTAGAGAGTGGTTAAGCAACAACAGTACTTCTTGGCATTTCATTCCGCCCCGTTCCCCAAACTTCGGTGGTTTATGGGAGGCCGGTGTAAAATCGACTAAATTCTACCTGAGAAGAGTTATAGGTACTTCAACACTTACGTTTGAAGAAATGTCCCAGGTAGAAGCATGCCTTAATTTCAGACCGTTATCAATGTTGCCTGACAATCCTATGGATCCAGCTCCTTTAACACCAGGTTTCACACATTAGTAACCTAAGATGCTGGCATGTTACACAACGCATGTTGCATGATTTTTGGAGACGTTAGTCAAATGAATACTTTGTTCATTTTACAGCGCTACAAATGGACTAAAATATTTCAGAACCAAGTATTGGAGATGTAGTTTTAGTCAAGGAGGACACCTTACCTCCTGCCCGTTGGCTTTTGAGTAAAGTAGTGGAAAAGCACCCTGGTTTGGATAAAGTTACAAGAGTAGTAACTCTTAAGTGTAACGGGATCGTTGATTAAACGACAGATTTCAAAATTGTGTATATTGCCGATTGCAAAATAATGTAATATATACCATAGTTATGTTAATTTAGTTTTAGGAGGTACATATTGTTAAAGAATATTTAGGTTTTATTTGCGAATTTACGTAGAATTGAACTATTGTTGAGCAATTTGTAAAATTGCAGTAAATATTGATTTTATATATAGTCCACAAATTGTTATCGTTGAAAATGTTTATAAGTTGTATTTTTTTTTCAAGGAATATGTAATGCCACAAACGGTAATAGTTTTTTTTTTCACGTCATCTGTTTGTGTTTTTATGAAATAATTTGTTGTTAATTTTGATTATGTTAACACTTGTTAATAAGTTTTGTAGCCCCTGACCTCGTGGTGGGCGGACAGTTAGTTCTTTTTTTCATTTATAATAGTTCTGGACATTTTGTCCATGGTGGGCGGGATGTTTGAGCGTAAGTTGTACGTCGCGCTCGATAGATGGCGTTGTACGTTTCGTGTCGATTCTGTACCTCGCTATTATGATGCTCGGCCGTTAGACTTAGACGTTAGACCCTTTAAAGAAAATATTTTTTTGTACTCGATTAGGAAATAAATGTAGTTTCATTATTCACTTCCCCGGGAGTTGTATAGTGCCTGTGGCGTACTCCATTGCAACAGACAAACATATTCGCGCCGGACGGAGCGTATTAGGGCTCTTGTAGACGTCCGTTTATTTCACCGGATAACGGACCGTGTTTTTTGCCGGATTCGCGGTGGTGTATGAATTATAATGAATGTGTGTACATGCACCGGACATTGGTCCGGCTAACAATTTACGCCGGATGCACCACCGCTTCCCCTCGGCGCGACGGACGCCGGTCCGGTGTAAGAATGGGCGGTCATTCAAGTCAGTGTATTGGTGCGTGTTGACGCTGCCGGACGTATTGTCAGTTTTCTGTTAATTGAGTGCCGTCTACCTGCGTTCTTTTAAAAATGGGTGATATTGACATGGAATTGTTAATAAGTTTGGTTGAAAATAGGCCTGTACTGTGGGACAAAACCCAAGAGTGCTATAAAAATAGACAGTCGAGTTTTGTCGCTTGGAGAGAAATTTGTCTTGAGTTAAATGAAGGATTTGAATCAATGTCTGAGAAAGAAAAAAATGATTTTGGTAAGTAACATTTTATTTTCATTATTTTTATGCATATTGATTTTGCCATGGTAAACGCCCTACTGGTGACATGAAATACTCTGCATATTTGTTACGAATCATATTTGCTGTTACATTACCTCGTGTTGAATGGGAACGAGGCAAATGGCATAGATTAGACATCATGTGTGAACTAGCATTGTCACTAGCATTATTAGCAATACCCTCAACTTTATGAATTATGTTTTGTAATAAGCAGCATGTTTTTACAATGTTAACAGCAGTATCTGTTGAAACATTTAATGGTCTATGCAAAATCCTCCATTTATTGGATAAAATACCAAATGCGCATTCGACGTAGCGTCGCGCTCTTGTGAGACGATAATTGAATATTTTTTTTATTGAGTCGAGTTGATGCCCACCGTAAGGACGAAGTACGTGTTGATGTAAAGCGAAAGCTTCATCAGCAACAAATACATAAGGTAACTCACAGCCTGCACCTGGCAACTGGTTAGGTCGAGGAATATTTAATTTATCACCTACTATTCTTTTCCAAAATTCTGTTTCTTTAAATACTGCTGAATCGCATTCTTTGCCGTAGGCTCCAACATCAATAAAAACAAAATTATAGTTTGTGTCTACCACAGCCATTAATACTATTGAGAAATAGTGCTTGTAGTTGAAAAACATCGATCCACTTTCTTCTGGCTTGATGATACGAATATGTTTGCCGTCAATGGCTCCCAAGCAATGAGGAAAATTTGCATTCGTCTCGAAATTTTTTGCCATTGTTAACCATTCTTCTTCCGATGGTAGTTTCATATAAATTGGAGAAAGGGTTTCCCACAATGCTTCAAATACTTCTTGTACAATACAGCTGATAGTTTTTATACCCATTCTGAAACTGTAATGTAGATCACTAAATGTGTTCCCTGCAGCTAAATATCTGTAACAATTTTTCTCTTTTAGGCAAAAATATCATAAAAAAAATGGAACAATGCAAGAGATAACTGGATGAAATATCACAAAAAAGTTAAGGAGTGTAAATCCGGCTCTGGTGCAAAAAGTCTACGAAAATATAAATTCTACGATCAAATGCTCTTTTTGTGTAAAATTGTGGCTCGCCGAACAACGGAAGCAAGTATTACATCAGAAAAAAACATCACAGAATCTCACAACAAAGAAACTGACTCACAAACCAATAACGACCCTACCGCACCAGCTAATATTACAAGCAGAAAGAGAAAGACAGACTGTAGTGAAGTTGATCGACAAATGCTTACTTTAATTAAATCAGTTGAAGATGAAGACAAGAGTAAGAGTATGTGTTTTTTCAAAGGTATTGCTCCGATTGTAGACAAGTATAGTGACGACGATTATGTTGAATTCCAATATGAAGTCATTAAAGTTATGAGAAATTTAACTCGGAGAAATCAAGTGTCCATGCAGCAGCAAAATTACAATTACAATACTAATCGAGGCTACACTACGGCTACACCCGACTACAGGATACATGAATATCAACCAACACAACCCACTCCATCGACATCCAGGATGTCCTATGAATATCAACCAACACAACCCACTCCATCGACATCCAGGATGTCCTATGAATATCAACCAACACAACCCACTCCATCCACATCCAGGGTGCCTCAAGAACTCATACAACAAGAGGATTCCCAATCTTCAATTATTACTGAATTAAGTTCAATCACATCGCCTGATTACGATTTCGATTTTTCTAAATCTCCTTAATTTCTTTTTTTAATATAATAAAAAACATTACTACCTACTTTTGTTTTAATAATTACAGGTAATCCCCTTTTCTATAATTTGAAATTGAACATCTCTTTAACATACCTTAGCGTAACGGCTAATCTCTCTGCCGGGGAAATAGATTTACGCATGTCAGTGTCTTCGTGTCTTATTTTATCACATATGGCTGTCAATAATAGTTGAAAGGTTTCTTTCTTCATTCGAAAATAATTGTAAAATTTAGTTTCATCTTCTTCCAACTGCGTAAAAAGAGTTTGAAATGCACCATATTTTTCCCTTTCCAATAATATAGGATGCACCCACGATGACCTTTTACGTTTTTCTATTTCTTTTTGTTTCTTCTTGTACAAATAGTAGGCCAATACGAGTTTCTTTTTCTTATTATTCGACATTTCACACGTGTGTAATCTCTGACTACCAGCTCAAAACTAACGCATATAGACGGCAGTCCATCCATCCGGTAAAAAAAATATGTATACAAGGATAGCCGTTTATTGACGGTCCGTTATCCGGTGAAAAAAACGGACGTCTACAAGAGCCCTTAGATATTGTAACCGCGTCACCGAGATTCGCTCCGGGCATTGGAATGTTGAGGGGGGCGCGGCGGCCGCGGGACGGGGACGAAGTGCGCGGTCGCAGCGCCGCCGCCCGGCAAGCGAGCCAGTCTCCTACCTCCCAGTGACGCGGAGCGCTCGCCCGCCGATAAAATATTCCTGTGTCTTTGTTTACGTTCCGGCGTTCGTAACAAGTATCGGGACTACTCTCTCTAGCTTGTACTTGCGCTATTATAATCGCTGTATTGACTCTTTCTCCTTCTATCCATATGTACTTGTGATTGTGCTAGAACTATAATATAAATAACTAAAGGACTAGTGGCTTGGTTTAATTGCTTTCTCCTTACCTTAGAATCAGTTATTCCAACGTCACTCCCGACCTCACTAAATTTTTGGAGCTTGACAACGTCGCTTCAAAACATACACTCTCACTTGAGGAGAGAATGTGTGAGCAGTCTTTTGCTTAAACCACCGTTAGTAATAATGGTGGGGGTTTAATTGCTTGAACCTAACTCAATTGCGACAGCGACACACTTTGTGGGTACCAGTAGTTCCGACATCGTATGCACTGATGCTACAACGCGAAATGTTAGGGTTAACCATGTAAGTGAACTCGGTCACCGCTCCTTCATTACATGTGAATCTATTTTTAAGAAGCCCAAGGCTAAACCTAGGGTGATTGAGTTTCGCTCTTTTTCAGATATCATGTCAGATCAATTTCATAAGGATTTGAATGTGATGTGGATGCCATGGTGCATGCCATTAACACATGCCTGCTCCAACTTTTTGATCTTCACGCTCCTGTCAAGAAAAAGACCTTTTTTAAGCGACCTACGCCTTGGATGACAGACAATATTCGTCTCGTGTTCAAGCTGCGAGATGAGGCCAGGGATAGATGTCGTCAGACCAATGAACCGCACCTTAAGCAGTACTATCTAGATCTTAAAAAAGAGGCTGTCGCCGCATTAGTGAGGGAAAAGACAGCATATTTCACAAAAAATATCAATGACCAAAGTAAGGACCCCAAACTTTTTTGGCGTAATTTAAAGTCAAATGTACTTCCCGATCATAAAGAAAGGCTATTGCCAAGTCATTTTGTCAATCCAGATGTATCAATGTGGCATTTTTGGATGTTCCAGGAAATTGTAATGATAATGTCTCGCTAATATCCAGCTTTTATTCACGTAGGCACGGTACAGCCGAGTTCTCTCTCTCTCTGCAACCAACCAGGAGACAATTCTGAAGATCGTCAAGGGTCTTCGATCAAATGCCCGGGGTGTTGATGGTATCAGCTTGGACATGTTAACACTCACATTGCCAACTACCTTGACTTCACTTGAGTCATCACTGATATCATCAACAGATCTATAGAATCGAGTACATTCCCTGACCTCTGGCGACGCGCAATTGTTCGTCCTATCCCTAAAATTAGTGATCCAGCCACTTTGAAAGATCTCAGGCCAATTAGTATACTGCCCTGCATGTCAAAGATTCCAGAGCGTCTAATGTATCTGCAGGTGAATGACTACTTGGAGTCTAACAACA
Organism: Sesamia inferens; assembly: GCA_037179545.1. NCBI lineage: Eukaryota > Metazoa > Arthropoda > Insecta > Lepidoptera > Noctuidae > Sesamia > Sesamia inferens. Next base: position 2,618,610 of record CM073935.1, on the reverse strand, counting down.
TTCTCCCTGAACTACAGTCGGGTTTCCGTAAAGGAAGAGGCACTGCAACGGCTCTGATAGATGTAGTGGGAAATATTCTGGAGTCACGTGACAGGTGTGAGGGGTCGATCCTAGTCTTGCTGGACTTCTCTAGGGCTTTCGACGCTATTAACCTTTTGAACGCCAATCTACATAATACGCGATGTGTCCTCCAGCGCCACGCTACAAATGTATAACGTATCTATAGTAAAACGTAGGGATGGGATTAATGTCCTATCGACAAATAATATTATACGTTTAAATTAATGTTTATTCACCAATTTACGAAGTAAAATAAAAACCGTAACCGTATTTTCATATTTTATTTTATTTCATAAAAAAAATCAATATGAAAACATGGATATATTTCCTATAATAAAGAAAAGAATTATAAATTTATTAGACGTGTGTTCTAGAAGTTCACATCCCTATTTGTCTCCAAATGTAATCCTTTTACTTCATATCAAGTAGTTGGCGCTCGAGGCACGTCAAAATCCTTTCTGATATAAGGATGTCTTGTCGACGTATTTCTTGTCGATGTATTTCTATGGTATTTATTTTTATATTCACTGTGGTCGAGTTACACGTGCATAAACTCAACCGATTCCTGCATAATTAATTTCGTTTAGTTACAACAAATACAATTAATAGAAGCTAAATACGTGGTTTTCTACATTTTTTAAAGTTCCGTAGCCAAATGGATTCTTACAGATTCGTCATGTCTGTCTGTCCGTCCGTATATCACAGCAATTTTTTCCGAAACTATATGATCTATAGGTAGTAAGGTACTGTTAAAACTTGGCAGGTAGATGTATTCTGTGAACCGTATTAAGGTATTGATGCAAAAATAAAAATAATAGTAATAAAGATTGGGGGCTTCCTATACTTAGAACTGAAACGCAAAAAAAAAATTTTTTTCTTCAAACATACGTTTGGGTATGCATGGATAGGTCTTCAAAAACGATATCGTGGTTTCTAAAATATTTTTTTTCTAAACCGATTGTTTTGAACGAGATCTCGTAAGTAGTTTTTTTTAATACCTCGTAAATCGCTTATTACCGCGTAATCTTTCATACAAATAACTTTAATCCTTTAATTTCATAAATCAATGGTACGGAACCCTTTGTACGTGAGGCTGACACGCACTTGGCCGATTTCTTTTTATTAAAATTACTGTTTTACACAGATGTTACAGACCTATTTTTAATCGCAAAATACTCGCAGTTATTTTTCTGGTTTGTACAAACTAATAGAAAACGGAAGAAAATTCCTGAAACGGAAGTTGACGACTTAACGGAATGTCAAGACGACGAACTATTTTAAAATTCCGATTCAGACTTGAACAACTCGCAATAATTCGTCATATTCACCGTCACAATTTTTTTTTGTAAAAACACGTGCGTCAACTGAATACAACAACAAGCTGTAAACATTGCACTACACTAAAATGCACAAAGTCACTATGACCTTGAAACCTGTCCGCTTATGACGTCACAGAGTTACTTCTATACAAGTCGGTGGCCTGTGGGGAGTGACAAATTACTAACTTTGTAGGGATGGGTTTTTCAAACGGTGTTTCACTATCGACAATGATTAGAAAACCTATTTGTTCTTGATTAAGGTGAATAAAACCTAGTTTATAGTTTACAGTATTCATAAAATATTATTTATTCACATCATTTTCTTGCAATAATAGTATTTATGATCATTTCGACGAGATGAAATATAGCGAGGTCTTCATCGTGTTCCATCACTGGCTTACTTGATATCAAGTAATTGGCGCTGGGGGCATTAAAATATTTTCTGGCGTTTTTTTTTCTATTGAAAATAAAACTAATAAGAACTTATTATGCGTGAAAAAGTTAAAAATATGGTTGATAACAGGGCAATTTTCCATAAAAACAAAATAAAAGGTCTTGTAAAAGTCGTAAATTTATTTTATACTGTGATTACTTCTAATCTAGTAGTGGCGCTGAGGGCACGAAAATCTCGAACTTGTATAGAAGTGATTGGCGTTCAAAAGGTTAATACCAATTTACTGCTGGAAACACAAACAAGCTTGTGAACCACAAGAACTTCATACTTAAGATTTGTATTGTTGTTTCAAACATGTCTTACTCAAAATTTGCCATCTCAATATCCAGCTGGAATTTTACAAAAGGTTAATAAAACCCATCATCCTTTATCAGATCTTTACGAATTTTATGAGAACAGTTCAGTCTCTTTCACTCATTTCCCTATTGCACCAGACTGTACTAAAATATTAGATATTCATGAAGAACAGTATCCAACAACTATTACAATTTGGAAAATTGATCAGGACTCAACAGCTGAATGGGGTTTACTATTTTGGGAAGACAAGGTTGAGACATCTTGTACTTGGGATTTTTGGGGAACTTATAAAGGGTCGGAAAACACTAGATCATCCATTCCATTTGTTGATTTACCATCCGATTATGATATCTCCAGATACTGGTTAATGGAAGAAAATGAGATCAAAGAAATATCAAATGTTCCTTATAATTTGAGGTATTATTGCTATTGGTGTAGAAATGAATATCCTGGTAGTTATCAAATGAAGTATGTGAAGAAGGTGAGGGTAGTTAGATATCCAGATGCCACCCTCAAATCTCCTAAAGGTTCCTGGACCCATTTAACAAAAAACTTGTGGAGGGACCCATTACGATATTTGATGATAAAAGTACTGGGTAATAAAACAACATGTCCATTGAAAATGTATGATATAAAAGCTGGGGTATTATCTAAGGCAGTTTCAGATGTTGTTATAGTATCTTTACCTTCATTAAATATTCAGTTTTCTGTATCTACATCAGCTCATGAGATTGTCTGTCTTTTTGGAAACAAGAGGTATGAAATTGTTCAAAGTATGGGGGGTTATCTAATCTCCATAGATGTGGGTCATGCGAGTTGGAGAAGTCCTTGGGGTTCAGTCCCGGATGATCAATCACGTCATACACGATCAATACCCCAATTTCTTGATGAAACCACAGAAAGATTTTATAAATTCACCTCAGCAAAATCTGAGAGACATAAGAGAGAAATCACCGAATGGGAGTTTCCGGCTCATCTTAAGACTTCAATTGATTATGCCCAATTTAGATATGAACAAGATTATATTATCAAACAAATTAATAAAAATTTTGGCATGCTTCAGAAAAGCATATGTGATATTCAGTATCAGAAATGGCAAAACTTGGGTCCTCCTAATTTAGCTATGAAGGTGGCACAATATATCACTGGATCAATTCATACAATAGGTGATTCTCATTTTGGGGCTTACCCAATACAAAGAACTGAAAAAACAATTACAAGAGTTGAGTTGTTCTTCCCCATCCAAGTTGTTAATGGAATGTTTAAGTGTCGACGATTCCCTCAGCAATCAGTTGTATGGGCTGAACCTGTTACGGGCATCTTATTTAAGGATCCTATTCAGACTCATTTCTCTTTGAGTGCTTCATGGTTACCAGGTAAAAATGGCTCTGCTATTATTCCATCCACTGGGCAGGTAATTCTCCCTGAGATCACTGTAGATCATTTAGAAATGATTCATCAATCAGAAGCTCGGTCAATTGTCAGTCTATATAGCAATTCCGAGCTATTTGGATCATCGGAAGAATTTCAGACTTACAAAACCCAAGGCATCCCACCTGGTGAAAACTTTAATTTAAAAAGTCAATGGACAGAATGGTTAAATCATGGGCTAATATCATTGGGCTGTGGATTACTGGTTGCATTACTAATCCCTTCAATTTTACGACTTGTTAAGCATATCATAGAAAAAGGGGAAGATACTTTGGAATCAGGGATTCATTTGAAACCCAGACCTAAAAGGAGAGTCAATGAAGATTATTCAAAGCCTTGGGGGTGAGAATCATCTGTAAATGAATCTCCATTTAATTTGTGATATCAATTCCAATTAATTCTGACCACCAACCTACTCAATTAAAATAGTGAACATGTATTTAGTCAATTCAAGATTATAAAAAAAAAAAAAACAAAAAAAAAGGTCCATTCAAGATCATCGAACGTAAAGAAAAGTATTTTACAATCCAGCTACCAGGACGAATTAGCAATATATCGATTGATCGCCTCAAACCAGCGTATACAATCAACACAGAAGATGATCCCAGGCATATGAACAGCGAGACCAATCAAGCACCTGCAGCTACTACAGATGAGCAAACCAGCCTACATCCAGACCCGCATACGAGGGAACAACGTACCAGATCAGGCAGGATCGTCAAGACGCCTGCACGCTACGTACGCTTTGCTAAAAAGGGGGGAGTGCTGTAGCATACAAATGCCACACGTGTTCGCTATTGTGGCGATGTACAAAGGCTACACATGTCCTCTTACAAATTACACCAAAAAGGTCGACTATTAATCACGCGGAAGTCATGGCGCGCGTCCCAGCGACCCTGACCCCCGCAGCGAGGGTTCCGACCCTCACTCCCGCAGCGAGGGTTCTCATTCTTCACCCCGGAACACATCTGCTGGTCCAACGGTCAACGTCCGTGGGAACCATAACGAGTCATCTAGCACGTGACTGAGTTGGCGCGCGTTATACGTTAACCAATCATACGCCGTGGCCTGCCTCGATCAACGAATCAGCATCAAGAACGCACGCAAAACCGCGTGGACATCGCAGGACGGAAGCTGATTCGTTATTGGTTACCCCACTATCATTTAGAGATAGTTAGTATAGAGATAGTTAGTATTTAAGTGAGTGCATAGCTTGTAAGACACATTATTATCATATTCTACATCATTGTACAACATCATTATACAACATCATTATTATATCCATTCCTTGATCACACTCTTGTATCGCGTCATTGTACACGTCAAATACATTGTACTCTTTTACATTCGTGCAATACACAAAGTTCGATTTATCTGAGTTTTAATTACGCGACACGACCTACGCGCTAAAGTCTGTCCAAACTAACATACTATGGCTTTGAGCGTAGCACTGTGGATTGTTTTAATAACTATTTGACTGGTAGGACGCAGTATGTGCAGATCAACAAAGGGGATGGAACAATTGTTTCATCAACTCCACTTCAGGTGACCAGAGGGGTCCCACAGGGATCGATTTTGGGCCCATTGTTGTACATTCTCTACAGTGCTGATGTTACTGGATCCTTTGTAAACTACAAGTATCTTTTTTTTTTTTAATAATCGCCTATACCTCCGACATTAGGCCATTTATCTCGGTGGTAGGCCTCAACATCGGCCGCCGGCGTAGTTACCACCCACCAGACAAAGTCATGCCGCCAAGCGATTCGTCGTGTTCCGGCATGATGTCTGGTGAAGCCGTACGGAGGACGGGTCTGAGCAGTTGTGTTGCGATGTGTGCCGGGCTCGATGCGGCAAATGTTGTTGTGTCGGGAGCTTGGTCCTGGAGGGTAGCGGGATCCGAAGCACGGTGCTCCGCTGGCCGACCGCAGGTAGTTGGGGGCCCAAGTAGTGTGCCAGCCACACACGAAAGGCTGCCCCGCCAACTGCGAAGAATCCCAGGGTGGCCCCATCGTGCCGGTTGGCGACCGGACGAGAGGACCCGATGGCGATCCCTGGGGGGGTTCGGGCGTCCCCGCAGTCTCCAGATCAATCTCCCACTGGCGCAGCATCGTTGGTAGTGTTGTTGGGTTTATCATTGCATCATCTCGCTCAACTGCCGTCTTCCTTCCTATTCACTCAGTTTATTAAAATGAAAACTTTTAAAAAGAAAAGTAGGTGTGCACAGCGGGCGCACGTCCTCTCATTTAAAGTGCACCTCTCAAACATTCGAGGTCTGCACTCCAATATCGATGCAGTCCATCACCACCTTGACACTGAAAAGCCCCACCTACTTTTCTTGACGGAGACCCAGATCAGATGTCCGTCTGATGCGGCATACCTCAACTACCCGGGATACTCTTTGGAGCATCATTTCCTGCAGCGTGCCGGGGTCTATGTGTATGTCCGCAATGACATCTGTTGCCGGCGTCTCCGTCACCTCGAAGACTCTCATTATCGTCCTTATGGCTGTTGGTTGACACTGGTGTGGACAAAATTGTCTACACCTGTGTCTACCGATCGCACAGCGGTGACCAGTAGACAACTCGACTATTTGACCACCTCAGTGTGGCTGCTGACAATGCACTGCATCGGCACCCTGACGCACAGTTCGTCGCTCTGGGGGACTTTAATGCCTGCCATCAAGACTGGCTTTTCCCATACCAGAGGACCGACCACGCTGGGAGAGAAGCGCGAAACTTTGCGCTATAAATGGGCCTTTCCCAGCTGGTGGAAGAAGCGACTAGGGTGCCTGATGTGGCTGGTCATACCGCCAATTGTCTGGACCTTCTGCTGACCACTGATCCGGACAGATGTGTTGTTACAGTTTCCTCACCGTTAGGAACTTCAGACCACTGTCTGGTGAAGTCTGTGACGTCCTTCTCCCCACCTGATTGCGACTCGCGTGGTGAGCGGCGAATATGGCGTTACAAGTCAGCAGATTGGGATGAGATGCGCCACTTCTTTGCATCTTATCCTTGGCAGCAGATCTGCTTCTCTTCTAGCAATCCATCGAGTTGTGCGGACGCTATAACCGACGTGGTGCGTCAAGCTATGGAGTATTTTATCCCCTTCAGTGACGTGCCCGTCGGTGGCTCGGCTCGCCCATGGTTTAACGCCGACTGTGTTCAAGCTGAACAGCGTAAGCACACGGCATTCCTCACCTGGGTTGACGCTCGTGACCGCGGAGCTCTGGATCTAAGCTCAAAGAAGAGAGCCTTTAACCGTGCTGCCAAGTCCTACAAAAAGGCGCTTAAGAAGGCTCGCTTCGACCGCATTACTAACATTGGTAACAAGCTCTCTGCGCACCCTTCCGGTAGCAGATCTTTCTGGTCCCTAGCCAAATTGGTCGAGGCGAACTTCTGTCGGCCCACACTGCCTCCGCTGGTTAGGCCTGATGGAGCACTGTCCCATACGGCGAGAGAGAAAGCAGGTCTCTTTGCATCTCTCTTTGCCCATAGTTCGCGTCTTGACACTGGCAATGCTACTCCACCTAATTTACCTCATTGCGGAACTTCAATGCCGGAGGTTCGCATTAGAAACAAGGAGGTTCTGAGAGTATTGTGTCGTCTGGACGTGAATAAGGCTAGTGGTCCAGATGGTATACCAGCGATTGTTCTTAAGGCTTGTGCGCCCGAGTTGTCTCCTGTATTGACGCGCCTGTATTGCCTCTCATTTAGGACTGGTATAGTGCCCAAGTCCTGGAAGCTTGCCAACGTGCAGCCCGTGCCCAAAAAGGGTAGTCGTGCCGATCCTACCAACTATCGGCCGATTTCAATAACCTCCATACTCTGCAAGATTATGGAGCGTGTATTGAACTCGCGCCTCTTGGCATACCTGGAAGGTAACGATCTCCTCAGTGACCGACAGTACGGTTTTCGACGCAATCGGTCAACTGGGGACCTACTAGTGTATGCCACTCACTTGTGGGGCGAGGCCCTCGAGAAAAATGGGGAAGCGATTGCCGTCTCCCTTGATGTCTCGAAGGCCTTCGACCGGGTATGGCACGCTGGCCTTTTGAGTAAGCTTCCAGCGTACGGCATTTCCGCTGGCCTGACTGGCTGGGTAAAAGACTTCCTGACTGAACGGTCCCTCCGAGTTGTTGTCGACGGATGCTCATCTGAGCCCATGTCGACCAATGCCGGTGTTCCTCAGGGGTCTGTTCTCTCTGCAACTCTGTTCCTGCTGCATATTAATGATCTGCTGATGCCCGGTATCTATGGGTATGCAGATGACAGCACAGTTGTGGAGAGATACCTGCCGGAAGCTCGGGCTAGTAAGGAAACAATCCGGTCCGAAAGAGAGGCCATGGTAGAGCGTGTGAGTGCTGCACTGCAGGCAGTCTCCGAATGGGGCAATGCCAATCTTGTAGCATTCAATGCCGCCAAAACACAGACGTGTCTTTTCACCGCCAAAAGGAGCCCGTTCACCTTGGCTCCTGTTTTTCAGAATGTATCCTTGGAGTGTACCGACCGCCTTCAGCTTTTGGGAGTTGAGATTTCCTCGAGCCTTAACTTTGGGCGGTTCATTGAGTCCAAGGCCAGGGTGGCTGCCAGAAAACAAGGCGTCATCGCGAAAGTCCGGCGGTACTTCACACCTGGGCAGCTTCTAATTTTATACAAAGCACAGGTCCGTTCGTGTGTGGAGTACTGCAGCCACATTTGGGCTGGTACTGCGAAATGTCACCTTGCCACTTTGGATTCGGTGGAGAGGCGTGCGAGGAGGCTGATTGGCGACCCAGACTTAACTCGAAACGGTCTCCAAAGCCTGGAGCACAGGCGTAGAGTAGCCAGCCTTTCGGTCTTCTATAGGATGCATTCTGGTGAGTGTGCAAGGGAATTGCATGATTTAATTCCCCCATCTCCGTTCCATCATCGGACGACCCGTCGTACGGCGAGGTTCCACCCTTACGTTGTTGACACCACTGCGATCCGGACGAAGCGTTTTGCTTCCTCCTTTATACCGCGTACATCGAGGGACTGGAACGATTTGCCGGCGTCGGTGTTTCCGTCACATTACAATTTGAGTGTCTTCAAGGCTAGAGTGAATAGGCTCTTAATAAACTAGCGCGCTTTACCATCAACGATCGCGTCACTGCTTACCATCAGGCGGGATTGCGGTCAAGCGCTAGTTTATAATTTATAAAAAAAAAAAAAGACCTTATCTACTATACACTTTCATACCAGTTCTCGCAATTTTGCTTCTCGCACTTTTATTCTTCATACTTAATCTTTCTTTCATACATTCTCTTTCACACATTTACATGTGGGACGCCTGTCTAGCCTAGGTGTTCTATTTAATTTCTTATTTGGGTGTGGTTCAATAATTGTACAGTTTTCCTTTATTGTTTTGCAGCTAAGTTTACAATTCTATCCATGCTTATTTTTTACATTTACTAAGTACATCTTATATCTATTACATGCTTTCTTTCTTTTCTTTTTATATATTATGCTTATACTTATTTTACTTAATTTACTATTATTTACTTAAATTCTATTACGTTTTTATTTTTCATATTTCAGGGTTACAGGCTTACTATTCGCTCTCTTCATATATTAGTTTATTTTTTCTTATTTCTAAAGCGTCATTTCTACTATTAGTATTTTATACATTTTTAGCACTATATTTATTTAACATGAAAATTTATGTGATGCTGTTTTTAAATATAGCTCAATATATTGTAGCAGCATCTTTGGCTACTTCTTATTTCTTTCTATTACCTTTTGGCAGATTTCTTTACAAAATTCGAGAAAAAGTGCCCGTTTCTTGCTACGCATTATCTCCCATATATTAACTGCAAGTATCACATGTATGCTGATGACATCCAGCTGTACATGTCCTTCAGAGGGAACTATGCGACGTTGGCGGAGCAAAGGTTGAATGAGGACCTACATAGAGTGGCTACCTGGTCTGAAGAGAACTCTCTTGTTTTGAAGTCAAAGTTCTTGGTGCTGGGGACTATAAAGCAAGTTGCTGCAATACTGTCTGCCAAACCAGAGATTATAATTAAGGGGGAGAGAATTGAGCGAGTGGAGCTAATATTGGAACCAGAACTGCGCTTTGAGGCTCATTTAAGGAATGTCCTCAAAAGCTGTTTTTATAGGCTTAAGGTATTGTACGGTATACGTAAGTTTCTTAGCCTACCAATTAGGAAGCAGCTGGTTGATAATCTGATCTTATCTAAGCTCAACTATTCTGACACTGTCTATGGATCCTGCTTGCTGGGTAGAACAGAGAGGTTGATTCAGAGAATTCAAAATGCCTGTGTTCGTTTCTGCATTCATGTCCCTCGCAGAAATCATGTGACGCCAAACAAACAATCAACAAACTCAAGACACTGAAAATGGCAGCCAGGCGGAAGCTCCACTTAGCGAGTTTAATGTCCAGCATTATTACAACTCTTAAGCCGCACTATTTATTTGAAAAGCTCACCTGGCGACAAGATCACTACAAATACGGTTCGTTCTGTGGTTGGCCCGCTAAACATGCCACAGCTTAAAACGGCAGCATTCAGAGGCAGTTTCAAGTTTGCGGCCACACGCTGCTGGAATGATCTTCCACCACCATTGCGAGGTCTAAAATTAATAGGAACCTTTAAATATCAACTAAAGAACTTATTATTACAAGCACAACCTTCAGATAAATAAATATGACGATTCTTCTTTACTCACCTCATAGGTTATGGCCTGCAGTACTTGGTATTTGATCTCCATTCGCCAATCGAGAATATGCAGCGCTGTGGCATGGCATTTGGCTTTCTTTTTCCCGGGACTATTGCCAGCATTGCTACTGTCCACATTGTGAGCATGTTGATAACCTCATCATTTTCGTACCTCGTAAGCCAATTTTAGGCTTTTTATGTTATTTTTGACTGTGTATCTATTCGTGGCTCTTGACATCCATATTTTCATATCTTCCTGTTTTTTGGAGCTCTAAAGCTCCTTGTGCAGTGTGCAGCATATCGGGTCACCCTCCAGTTTTCAATTTTAGGCTTTCATCTTTCACAAATTACTCGCGGATGCATAATTTAGTAAGAGCACTGACACATAACTTTTAACTTCTGTAACTTTTATTATACATGTAAAGAAAAATACCTAATTTTCTTTAAATTATATTTCCCGCGTTATGATCGTCATAGATACATCCTTGCGCGCTAGCTCCTATGATATTAGTTTAAAAAATAAGTTTTGATTGTCTATAAGAAAGATGGTCTGTGGTCTATGATAGAGATTACCTAAAATACGTTACGGCGTAATTAATTTTGAAAAATAATCTCTAAAATAGAAAATATTGTTGTAAATGCGTTTAGGAACTGACATTGTGATTAATAACATTAAATGTCGTTTCTTTGCTTACAGGTATGTAAGGTTTTGTATTTAAAACTTTGTCTTTGTTGGAGTAATGTATAATTAATAATAAAATTTAATCTTTGCTTACAGAGAAACTCAATTGTGTTTGATTAACTTTGTCACCCAAAGCATAAATATTTCGGAAAACATCTTATAAAACGACATTTATTGTCAAAATGGAAAAGTTGAAATTTACGTTTCATGTAAAATCAACAATAGACGGAAAATCAAACTATATCGCTATAACCTCAATTGCAACCGAAGATGATAAAAATTTCCTTATCCCTGAAGATTATCAATCTGTAGCACTTCACAAACATATCCTAACTTTAAAACAGTATGCTATAGTGAAAAATACTTTGAGAAAACGATATCAAACTAGAAGTGTATGGATTAAAGCAACAGAGGAATTATTACGAACTTATGTTGATGAGGATGGCAACATGATTTTCCAGGACCAATTTCTAGAGGAAACTACTAATGAACAATTGGCTAGTTCTAACAAAAAAAGTTCAGAAGACCCTATAGTAAAGATATTAGAAAAATTAGTTGAAGATCATCAAAACAAAGAAAAACAAAGTGTAAAAAAGTTAGCGGACAGATTTATAATAGAAAAATTCGATGGAAAAAATTCAGATGCATCTCAATGGATGGAAGTATTCGAAAAAGAATGTACAAGATTTGATATACAAAAAGATGAAGAAAAAATTGAAATTCTCAGATTATTTCTAGAAAAATCATGCATTGATTGGTATTCTTCCATGATGATCAAGCAAAGTCTAGATTCCGAGTGGTCAGAATGGAAAACAAATTTTTTGCAAACCTATGCCAATAAGGGTTGGAATACTAGCAAGTATGCTTTATTTTTCAAATATCAATCAGGATCTTTATTGGAGTATGCAGTGAAAAAAGAAAGACTTCTACTAGAAGTAAGGAAAACAATGGATGAAGGAACTTTAATTGACATCATTGCTGCTGGCTTACCGGATTTTATCACAGATAGAATTAATAAAGAGGAGATTTTACATACAAGAAATTTATTTAATGAACTCGGCAAATTAGAACATTTAGTTGCAAGGAAAAAAAATTTTTACAAAAGGAAGGAAGACACTAAACAAATTAAAGAAAAATGTACTATTTGTGAGAAATTGAAGAAAGGTATACGATATCATCCAGAGAATTCCTGCTGGTTCAAAACACAAATAAATACTGAAAGAGATAAAAAGCAAATAAAACTCATTAATAATTCAGAATTAGAATGTGAATTACAATGTGAAAACACAAAAAACTAACAGTGCCGCCATTGATCAAAGTTAAATTAGTGCTTAATAAAAGTATTGAAGTATTCGGAATTTATGATTCGGGATCTAATGTCTCACTAATAAATTCAAAGTTGTTGAAGATAAATAATGAGGAAACTAGTTATTCCAGCAACACTAATTTGAAAACGATTAATGGCGTTAAAAAGGCAACTGGCATAATTACACTGGATGTAGCCATTTTTGATGTGGAAAAAAAAAATGAATGTCTTTGTAATAGACAAAGAAAATTTTGACTATGACTTCTTAATTGGATTGGATTATATTAAAGAATTTTACCTAGTGCAAAACGAAAACTTGGAAATTAGCCAGAAAATACCTATACAAAGAAATGAAACAGTTTCTAAGGAGACAAATAAAACAGATATGAATTCTAAGGAAAAAAGAATTGATAATTTAGTAAACTTCAATGAAGACTTCAAAGAAGAAGACTTCCAAATTTGTATAAATCATCTAGGCTATCAAGAACAGGCAGTGATTGATGATTTGATTTTAAGAAATAAATATGTGTTCGCAAAGGATAAATTTGATATTGGGAAGGTAACTGGTTATGAAGCACACATTGATCTACTTGTAGGAAAATATTGCAGTAAAAGGCCATATCGTTGCACCATGGAAGACAAGAAAGAGATTGAAAACCAGATTGCAAAATTATTGGAAAAAAATATAATAGAAGAATCATACAGCCCATTCGCAGCACCTGTTACATTAGCTTATAAAAGAGATGAAAATAAAAGATCGAGATTGTGCATCGATTTCAGAGACCTAAATAAAATAGTTGTACCTCAATCTCAGCCGTTCCCTCTCATTGAAGACTTAATAGTCAAAACAAGAGATTGCAAATTTTTCTCTACACTGGACCTAAACTCTGCATTTTGGTCTATACCACTGCGTGTTACAGATAGACACAAAACTGCATTTGTTACACAAGAGGGGCACTATCAATGGACGTGCTTGCCATTTGGCTTAAAGACATCCCCAGCTATTTTCCAAAGAATAATGTGTAACATAATACGAAAGCACAAGCTTGGAGAGTTCACCGTATGTTTTATCGATGACATTTTATTATTCTCAAAATCTTTTTCAGATCATGTTAAACATTTGAAACAACTATTTGAAGCAATTAAAAGTGAAGGTTTGAAACTTAAATTCTCTAAGTGCACATTTGCAGCAGACGCAGTTAAATACTTGGGACATGTAATACAGAACAATTCAGTGAGACCGCTGAAAGATAACTTAATATCAATTAAAAATTTCCCAACACCAAAAACACAAAAGAATGTGAGACAATTTTTGGGGAAAATTAACTTTTATCATAAATATGTGCCAAATATTGCTATAAAATTGGAACCATTGCACTGCCTTTTGAGAAAAGGACAAACTTTTAACTGGACACAAGCTTGCCAAGACTCATTTGATGAAATGAAAACAATATTGTGCACTCAACCAATACTGACAATATTTGATCCTAATCTGCCTATACATGTTTACACTGATGCCAGTATCCTTGGAATCGGAGCAGTTCTGAAACAACCACAAGAAAACAATGAAGAAAAACCAGTAGCATACTTTTCTAAGAAATTAAATGAAGTACAAAAGAGGAAGAAAGCTATATATCTTGAATGCCTGGCAATTAAAGAATGTGTAAAGTATTGGCAACATTTGCTAATAGGTAGAAAATTTACTGTTTTTTCAGACCACAAGCCACTGGAGAATATGAACATAAAATCTAGAACAGATGAGGAATTAGGAGATCTAACATATTACTTATCACAATATGATTTCCAAATTAAATACTCTCCAGGAAGATACAATATTGAAGCTGATTGTCTAAGCGGGAACCCAGTCCTCGAACCAAATGATAATCAAGACGAACAGTTAAAAGTAGTAAACATAATAACACTTAAAGATATCTTAGAAGATCAGGTCAAAAATGAGTATATACAGTGCAATAAAGACAAGTTAAGAACAAAAAATAATGTATATTACAAGAAAGTAAAGAAGAAAGAAAAAATAATTATAACAGAAAAATTTAGTATAGAATTCATGAAGAAAATACATACTGATCTAGGTCACATAGGAATTAGACAGATGCAAAGAATGATTAGTGCCGTGTACACATCAGAAAACATGTGACGAAAAACATTAAAAGAATCTGTGAGAGTTGTATAGTATGTTTAAAGAATAAATCAAGAGGACAAAATAAGTACGGATTAATGTCACACTTGGGTCCAGCCACAAAACCTTTTCAGATATGTTCTATTGATACTATTGGGGGCTTAGGTGGTTCCAGATCAACAAAGAGATACTTACACTTGTTATCGGATCATTTCACGAGGTATGCTTATATTCTGACATCAAGTACTCAAAATGCCAATGATTTCATCAAACTAATCAAAAACTGTCCAGAAACAGACGACATTGATTTGGTGCTCTCAGATCAGTACCCAGGTATAAACTCTAAAGAGTTCAAGAAGTTTTTGGATGAAATGAATATCCCAATAATTTTCACATCAGCAAACTCTCCTTTTTCTAATGGCTTAAACGAGAGATTAAACCAAACATTGGTAAATAAAATCAGATGTAAGATAAATGAACATGACACAAGAATTGCATGGACAACTATAGCACATGACTGTGTAAAAAAATACAATGACACAGAGCACACTGTTACTGGGTATGCCCCATCTTACCTACTTTACGGTAAAGATGTTACGATTTTGCCCAATGAGCTGAAACAGAAGAAGACTGAATATGATTTAATACAGGCCAGAAAAAAAGCATTGGAAAATACAATCAGATCACATAACTACAACAAGACAATTTATGATAAGAATCGAAGACATATGGATTTCAAAGTTGGTGATGTTGTTTATGTTGAAAATGGAAATAGATTGAACAGGAAGAAACTCGATGAATTGAGATTAGGACCCTACAAGATTATGGAGAAAATTTCTAATTCAATTTACAAGATAGACACGGGCCATAAGAAATTGGAATCAAACTTTTTCCACATCTCAAAGCTGACGCCAGTCCCGCAGCCTGCGCTTGAAGATTACACTTAGGGGAAATACGGACAAAATGACATATACGGACAAAATGACATAGTTGCCTTATTTCAAAATTGGCGGGCTCTAGCAACGTTCCCGTTGCTATAACACGTGACGGCAGCCATATTTGCAATCCTGTCAAACATTGAGCGCCATCGGCACAGTCGCGTCAAAGTAACGAGTTCGAACGTGTTTTGTGCCTGCAAAAGTTTATTTTACACATGGTTTTCTCCTGTATTTTGGTGAGTTATTTGTTGTTTCTTGTAGTTATTTCTATTAAAATCGATAAACTATGATATTTTCCAGTGATTTTAATTGTCCTAATTGCGATTAATAGTTGTTTGAATTAGTTAAGATTTTTTATTGGGTTTTGTTTACATTTGGACAAAATGACATACATATCCAATGGACAAAATGACATAGTATGTCATTTTGTCCATAAAGTTTCTGTTGACTAATATTTATAATTTTTTTAGGTGATATGCCGCGAAACTACGAAAGAAAAACTAATCGGCAGTCTTGGAGCCAAGAATCCATGAGCAAGGCTATTGAAGCATGGAAGCAAAATAAAATGGGATGGGAATTAGCCGCAAAAACATTTGGTATTCCTCAGGCAACGCTTAGAAGACATGCATTAAATAGAAACAAAACCTTGGACCCCACTTCTAAAGGATTAGGAAGATTCAGGAAAACTTTTTCAACCGAAATTGAGAAGGAGTTAGTAGAACACATAAAATTTTTAGAAACACGACTTTTTGGTTTGACGCGAACGTCACTCCAAGAGCTTGCTTTTGAACTAGCTGAAAAAAATGGTTTCGAACACCCTTTCAACAAGGACAAAAAACGCGCTGGACAAGAGTGGCTTGAAAGCTTCCTGAAAAGAAATAAGGATATTTCTCTGCGTGCTCCAGAACCAACATCTGCTGCAAGAGCGCAAGCCTTTAATAAGCCACAAGTAGCGAAGTTTTTCCATATTTATGAGGAATTTTTGAAGTGTCACAATTTGGAACCTCACCGAATTTATAACATGGATGAGACCGGGCTCACTACAGTCCAGAAACCACAAAAGATTTTGGCCACTAAAGGCAGAAAACAAATCGGCTGTCTCACCAGTGCTGAGAGAGGTTCAAATGTGACAGTGGTGTGTTGTACGAATGCCATCGGTTCATTCATTCCACCCTGCATGATATTTCCAAGAAAGAACATGAAAAATGAGCTAATTGATGAAGCTCCCACCGGCACTCTTGGATTAGCACAAGAATCAGGATGGATGAACCAAGAGGTGTTTGTAAAATGGTTAAAACATTTTCAAGCACATACGAAATCTAGTAAAGACGACCCGGTTCTTCTAATTTGTGATGGTCACTCAAGTCATAAAAGCATCGCATGTTTGAGTTTTGCTAAAGAAAATGGCATTCATATGTTGTGTTTACCACCACATTGCACTCACAGAATGCAGCCCTTAGATGTCAGCATCTATGGACCACTAAAAACGTATTTTAATCAAGAGATATCCAAGTGGCTCAAAAATCATCCAGGGCGCGTTGTTACCCATTTACAAATCGGGTATTTGTTTAATGAAGCCTATGGAAAGGCTGCAACTGTGCAAAATGCAAGTAATGGCTTTAAAAAGACAGGCATCTGGCCTGTTAATCCTGATATTTTTCCAGACTACATGTTTGAACCTGCAGAGACAACAAATATTCCTTTAAATCAGGACGATATTGCAGACACTACACAATGTATCAACAATTCATTAATTATAGAAGCTTCGAATAACGATGCTACATCTATTTTAGCAACAAATGGTGATAAAGTTGATTCTTCACAAAACACCACACAAGAAACTACCAATGCTGATAATGGGCATGTCGTTAATGATATGATAAACCTGGATTTGGGAATAAACTTAGGGGAGTCTAATGTAGATGAGGTGACTGAAGTATCGTACGATGACGGTGTGAGACCTGGTACATCGAAGCAATCACTAACATATTCTGTTGCAACTATTTCGCCAGCACCACAGGGACAATTCATTCGTGGCCAAGGAAAACGAAAATTGAAACCTGCCAAAGGTAGTTGGCTCTTAACTTCTACACCGAACATGGAAGAAGTTATTGCTAAAAATAGACCAAAGGACCCACCGGCAGAAAAGAAGAGACAGGTTAAGAGAAAAATTTTTGATGATAATGAAAAAAATATTCCTGCTCCTATAAAAGCTCCAACTTCAGAAAAAATATTAAGAGCATCAAGGCAGCGTATAACTGCTCTGATAGAAGATTTCCCTCAGATATAGATAGCTCAGAGATAGCTCAGAAAGTGAAGATTTCCCTGGCGAAATAGAAGGCGATGATAGCGATGCCGCTTGCATTTATTGCAATGATCTCTTTTCGCGTTCAAAGCCCGGTGAAGTTTGGTTACGATGTATAATTTGTTATCTTTGGGCTCACGCTTCATGTGCTGATCGCCCAAAGAAGACAAAAAATTATATCTGTGAATTGTGTTCTTAAAATTTAAGTATGTCATTATGTCCTTACCATATATGTCATTTTGTCCGTACTATACGGACAAAATGGTTTTTTAGATTGGTTAAATTTTTTTTAAGTAAATATTTTATTGTAGTTCCAACTTAGTTAAAAGACTGTGTCAATGATACTCAATGAACCAAAGATGAGAAAAAAAATATAAGGTTGATTCTAATTACGTTAAATAAAGAAATATGATTAAAAAACAAAACACCCTGTCATTTTGTCCGTACTTCCCCTAAGCAGCTGCATTGTATTATCTTCTCCAGGAGGGGAGATGTAAAGAAAAATACCTAATTTTCTTTAAATTATATTTCCCGCGTTATGATCGTCATAGATACATCCTTGCGCGCTAGCTCCTATGATATTAGTTTAAAAAATAAGTTTTGATTGTCTATAAGAAAGATGGTCTGTGGTCTATGATAGAGATAACCTAAAATACGTTACGGCGTAATTAATTTTGAAAAATAATCTCTAAAATAGAAAATATTGTTGTAAATGCGTTTAGGAACTGACATTGTGATTAATAACATTAAATGTCGTTTCTTTGCTTACAGGTATGTAAGGTTTTGTATTTAAAACTTTGTCTTTGTTGGAGTAATGTATAATTAATAATAAAATTTAATCTTTGCTTACAGAGAAACTCAATTGTGTTTGATTAACTTTGTCACCCAAAGCATAAATATTTCGGAAAACATCTTATATACATATCACTGGACACACCGTAATTCTTTTCAACCAAATATATTAGGTATTAATAACAATGTAAACTTTGATAAATGAGGGTTTTCGATAATTCTTTGTCACTAGGGGGCGCTTGGTAGGCGTCAGGTCTAAACAGCTGTCAGATAGCATAGTCTTGTGTACTAACTAAACAAATTATTGAGATTCTATTGTGTTTGGACATCTCATTTATTTTATTATGGATTACGGCCAGAAAAAAATCGCTAACTGAAGGTTGAGCTCAAAAAAAGGGGTGCAGAAGTTACTGGTACTAATGAAAAGCTCATTGAAAGGTAACATTTGTGTAACCGGTCGTACAGCCCACGAACAACATCTACTCCGCGAATAAAATTCACAAAAAATAGTTCGCGTTGAGTTAGTGGCGGAAAAAGTGTATCACCAAGTTAAGGGAGAGCCAATACACCGGGGAAAGTGTGGGCAAGTGTGTGGACCGAGCGGTTAAGGAGCAGCAGACCACCAACTTTGGAGAGGAATAACGCGGCCAAGGTAAGGCGGAAAACGTCTCCTCCAATTGCCCGGCGAGAGGTCATCACGGCGGATCCGGCGGTGAAAACATCATCGAAATCGGTGAAGAACTGACGGAGTTATTAACATCAAAACACGTGGTTCTAACCCCACAGACCGCGTGCACATAACCCCTAAACCGTCACCACGTGCTTTTCGCCGTCATCCCAGCCCGACGTGGAGACTCCGAAGCCGGCCGAGGAGTAATTGAAGACTCCGCCACCGTCCAGCATCAGAGCAGCGGTAAGTCCTGAGGGATCTCCTCAACCCCACATCCCAGTCCATCCGTGTTTGGGCTCAAAGTCTCGGTCCTCCCGAGACAAAGCCACACCTCCCGGGAAATCCCCTCTTCCCTAACTCGCCCCCCCTTTTTGGTATACCCCCCCCCCCCCCCCCCCGCGACCGCACACGAATTGATGCATCGCTTTACGTCCACATAAAGCAAGCAGTCACGACCTATGATCTTTGGACGACGTTACAGAAAAATCTGCTTGCTTAGAAATCTTATCAACATAAGACTAGACACCTGTGAATCTATAACGAGCTACGTAACACAGATCATAGAAACAGCGCAACGACTTCGTGGAACAGGATTTAAGATCACGGATGAGTGAATTAGCGCATTGATGTTGGCGGGCTTACCAGAAAGGTTCGCACCCATGATTATGGCCATAGAACACTCAGGGATCGAAATAAGCGCAGACATTATCAAAATGAAATTGATAGACATGTGTGCAGATGATGGTTCAACTTCAGCATCCAGTGGAGGGTACGCTCACATTGCGAAATCCCAACGCATGAAAAATGGCGGCAAATCGGCGGTAGTGACCATCATAAAAAATCACAAACGTCAGAAACCAAAGCTGTCAAAATAATTAAATGTTATAATTGCAAACAAACCGGTCACTACAGAAACCAGTGTCCAAGTTTAATTACTAAAGATAAAAGAAAAACGTCCAATGCATTTAGTGCAATTTTTCTAAGTGGAAAGTTTAACAAAAACAATTGGTACATTGACAGCGGCGCGAGTAAGCACATGACTGCGAGAAAAGATTTTATAGTGAATTCATCAAATAAATCAGACACCAAGGAAATAATAATTGCCAATCAGACAAGTGTTCCAGTATTATGCTCAGGTGATGTGAACATCATAACTGTTATGAATGATGGGCAGTATGACATCACAGTTTCTAATGTGTTGTGTATCCCAGACTTGACAACTAACCTGCATTCGGTGAGTCAACTGATAGAAAATGGCAACAAAGTGATCTTCAAAGAAAATGCTTGTTATATTCACAATAAGGAGAATGAAGTTGTTGGCCAAGCAGAATTGATCGATGGAGTATTGGCAGTGCCTGCAGTAGTGTCCAGTGAGACATGGCATAGAAGGTTAGGACACATAAATAGTGTCAGTCTCAACAAAATGAAAAACAAGGCTGTTGAGGGAATAGATTTCAGAGAAGTGGCGAACATTGACAAAACATCTTGCACAGTGTGCTGTGAAGGGAAGCAGTCAAGACTTCCATTTGACAACAGTTCTTCCAAGACGAAGAATGTGCTAGATCTAGTGCATGCAGACGTAGGAGGTCCAATGGAACTGTCAATTGGAAAATCGAAGTACTATCTTTTGTTAGTGGATGATTTTAGTAAAATGGTATTTGTGTATTTTCTAAAAACAAAAGATGAAGTGTTCAAATATTTCAAGATTTTTCTGTCCATGGTAGAGAAACAAAAAGACAGAAAAATAAAAATTCTACGGACTGATAATGGTGGCGAGTTCTGTAGCCAAGAATTCGAGAATTATTTGAAAGATCAAGGTATAGTACATCAGAAGATCAACCCTTATACACCACAACAGAATGGCTGATGTGAGCGGATGAACAGGTCAGTTGTGGAAAAGGCCAGAGGTTTATTGTTCGATGCCAACCTTGATACAAAGTTTTGGGCAGAGGCGGTCAACACTTCAGTATACTTAAGAAACCGGTCAGTTGTCTCAGGGTTGAAAGATCAAACACCTTATGAAGTGTGGACAGGCCAGAAGCCTAACTTGAGTCACTTGCGTGTGTTTGGGAGCACAGTTATGACACATGTACCAAAGGAAAGGCGCACCAAGTGGGACAAAAAGGCTAAGCAGCTTATTCTTGTGGGTTATGCTGAGGATGTGAAGGGGTTCCGAGTTTATGATTCCAGTACTAACTCTGTGACAACTAGTAGAGACGTAATCATCATGGAGAATTCTGAAAAAAAACATGGTGGATGTTGTTGTTGAATGTAAACCCACAGAAGAAGAAGAGCAAACTGAAAGACGTAGTTGTTCTTATTCATCAGATCCTGATACAGTTGATGGAAAGGATGGTACATATGCACCAAGTACAGAGGCTTCTTCGGTGAGTACAGATGATGAATACTTAGATACAACTTCAGATCATGACATAACTCCTGTCAGTGTGACACATGAAGAAATTACTCAGAAAAGATTCAGAAGAAAAAAGCAGATAGATATGGCTTCATTAATCTATGTGTTACAGAGTACCAGGATGGATATGATGGAGAAATCACAATCGAAGAAGCTTTAAATGGACCGGAATGTGACTTCTGGAAAGCTGCCATGCAGGAGGAGCTGGATTCCTTTGAGGAAAACAATGCTTGGGAAGAAGTGGATCTTCCAAAAGACAAAAAAGTGATTAAGTGCAAGTGGGTGTTTAAAAAGAAATACTCGTATGACAGTGATCATAATGTGCGGTATCGTGCAAGGTTAGTGGCAAAAGGATTTTCCCAGAAGGTTGGTATTGATTACCATGAGACATTCTCTATAATCAACATTAAGACTGTTATTTGCACTAGCTGTAAAACTGAATTTAGATATCTGTCATCTAGATGTAACAACTGCTTTTTTAAATGGTTTTCTAAAGGAAGATGTTTACATGGCTAAACCTGTCACTCTTGATTGTAATAGTTATAATGCCAAAGTTTTAAAATTAAAACGTGCAATTTATGGCCTTAAGCAATCATGCAGAGCTTGGAACCAGAGAATTGATAATTGTTTAAAAAATTTAGGTTTTAAACAATCTCAGTATGAACCATGTCTTTATACAAAATTTAAATAAATTTAAAAATTATCATTGCACTTTTTGTAGATGATTTCTTTGTATTTTACAACTGTAAAGAAACTGTAAATTCATTGGTAAATGATTTAAGTAGTAAATTCAAAATTAAAAATATAGGTGAATTAAAGCAGTGCCTAGGCATGCGTGTTAAAATTAGTAAAAATAAAATATGTCTAGACCAGGAACAGTACATAGATAATTTGTTAAACCGATTTAATATGTTGAAATGTAAACCTGTAAAAACTCCTATGGAGGTTAACTTAAAATTAGAAAAGGCTTAGGATATTTGTTATGATTGTCCTTACCAAAGGCTTTTAGGTAGCCTAATGTACCTAGCAGTTCTAACTAGACCTGATATTTCATATAGTGTAAGTTTCCTTAGTCAGTTTAACAATTCATACACTGTAAATCACTGGAAACATGCAAAAAGAGTGTTAAAATATTTAAAATGTACTAAGAATTATGGTCTTATATTTAGTAAAGTTAATAATTGTAGTATTGAAGGATTTGTAGATGCAAATTGGGGTTCAGTTGTGAATGGTAGGAAATCATATTCTGGATTTTGTTTCACCTTGTCAAACTCAGTAATTTCATTTGAATGTAAAAAACAGAGGAATGTAGCTTTGTCGAGTACTGAAGCGGAATATGTCTCAATGTCTGAAGCGAGTAAAGAAGCTGTCTATTTGAATAATTTGTATTCAGAGATTGTAGGCAATTCGGGACCGATTATAATGTACAATGACAGTCAAAGTGCTCAAAGACTGGCATTGAACCCTGTTTTTCATCGCAGATCCAAGCATATCGATATTCGATATCATTTTGTAAGAGAAGTTGTACAGAACAACTTAATTAATTTAATCTATGCCGAACGCTAAAGAGATTACTTTGAAAATGAACCAACAACAAGAAAAGAAATTATACACGCCAGAAGAGATAAAGAAAATAGCTCCAGGCTATAGGGGAAAACCTGAAAATTTCAATTCAAGTAAAATTGGAAGAAAGTCAGCCCCACCCAAAAAAGGCAAACGGACCCGCCTCACCAGCGGTAACCGCGCCAACAGCTCTCGACAAAGCTGCAAACCCAACTCCGTCGAAGAACAGCCCAATGTGGGCAGACTCAATCTTCGGAATTGATGTAGCCGTCAGAGAACTACAAGTCAACCAGGAAATTACGCCAACATTCGCGCGATTGCCTGAAATAGTTGACGAGGTCTACTCATCCATTGGAGGAGATGACCAAAACCTAAATAAACAAATGACCAAAGGCATGCTGATGTACTACACAACAGCTATGCTATGGGCACGTTTATTAGACATCAAGGCCAAGCGTGGAAACACAAACTTGACCTTCGAGGAACTCGAATTCTGCAAAGCAGTCCAGCAGCAGGAGTATAACATTCCGCAGCCAATATATCTATTTTTGAAGGGAATAGGTGAGGTCAAAGATGCTACAGGTAAAACTGTGTATCTTGCAAACCACAACCTACCGACAACAGTAGTACAAGGCAGTGGAGGTTTCCACTCAAATGCAGTTGACGCAGCATCACACAATCTCTATGAAGAGATTCCTTCCCTAGGAATTTGTGGAGACATAGTGATGGTAGAAGCCTCTGAAGCGGCGCAACCAGTGCCAAACTTTAGAGTACTTCCTCATCATACCAGAGCAACCCGCGCCATGTGTGGTTACTTTGGAGCGATTGGAACGCGTAAAGAAGAGGTGCGCATATTACTGAATTCGTTCGGTATAACAGCAAACCAATTTGACGAGACCATCGCAGGAACACGCCTCAACATCCATCTGTTACAGAGGGTCAGCGACTATTTCATGGGATGTCCTACATTCCGCAACGAAAAAGTCAAACTAGACGCTTTAACAACTGAAGGAGATGCGGTTCAACTCATCAAGTCGATCCCGACCGATGAGAACATCGACCCGAACGCACGTTGGACCGGTCTGATTATCAGACCAAAGTCCGCAAATGCAAATTCGGTGTCAACCTTTGGTGCCTCATATCTTATGGGATACCAATTAGAGAAAGCTGCAATTGCAGGCACCCACCGAAACTGGTGTTGTGTTGAGCAAACAGCAGCAGCACATCCATGGGTAATACCCGAAGGATGGATTGCGAATAGGAAGGCGAGAAGAGTTCTACCACCCGGGATGGAGATAGAGAGGTTCGCCTCAATATCCGACTCCCAAAGGAATAGGACGAACGCGATTGTTCGCAGAATGATTATCAGTCCACGATAATCGAACAAAACTAAAGACCGCGGCCACGGCGAGTAGCATCGAGGGTACAGTCAAAAGTTTTGTCAATTAGTTAAGATAGAATAAGTTTTCTAAATAATTAATAATTTTAAGTTTCAAATTTTTCATTTTAGAGTAAAGAAGCAGACGGGTTTTACGGTTCTTAGCTTTTAATTATTAAAAAAAAAAAAAACATCTGGTGGCTAAAGGCCCACTTATATGGCCAGCCAGAGTTCCACGGCCCCTAACAATGTCACAACCATCAGTGAGTCCAGTGGTTTGGCGTCGCTGGATCTAGTTCAGTGCAGCGAGTGCCTGAAATTTTTTAAGAAGAGAGGCTTACGTATCCACCAGAGCAAGTGCCATAGAGGGCTGCTGGTGAGTAATCATGGAACTGTTACAGACTCGATCTCACTGCCTAACATACAGAGCACTAACGCCGACACCAGTAGCCCTTTATGGCAACTTTTAAATAAATTTTAAAAAAGCCTGCCCATATTAAAAAGGGTACCTCGCGGTGCTAGGCGGTACGTAGCAAGCTCTCTAACCTCCGTTTTAAAAGAAGTTGTGGACAAAACTGATAGCAATGGCTGGGAGAGCTTACTGACATTTACATATAAAACCTTAAATGTCAGTCAGGCCTCACAAGCACCTAGAAGTTCACTTACGCAAAAAGTTAAAAACAACTGCTCCCCAAATTTTAGACTTACTTTGGACAATATTAAGGACATAAGGTATAAATCACAAAAAATTTCAAAAAAAATCGAATCTAAATTTGATGAAGGGGACATAAGGGGAGCAGCCAGCCTTCTATTTTCCAGCGACGTCGTAGCCCCTAGTACTTCAGAAACATATGCCGCACTTTTATCAAAACATCCCTTTCCAGCGGCTACCTCACGTCTGCCGGATTGCCCCGACCCGTCTGAGCCTACACCAGTGGCCACGTCGGAGGATGTTCGAGCGGCGATCATGTCCTTCAGAAGGGGTTCCGCCGGCGGCCTTGACGGCCTGACTCCGCAGCACCTAAAAGACCTGATCTGTGGCGTCACCGGTGACGTCGGTACGGCCCTTCTGGAGGAACTGACGCGGCTCGTTAACCTAATGATATCTGGTAAGGTTTGTGAACATATAGTGGATGTCCTATATGGTGCAAATCTTTGCGCTCTCACGAAGAAGGACGGTGGCATCCGACCAATTGCTGTAGGCAATACAATACGCCGTGTGGTTTCCAAAATCTGCTGCAGACACTATCTTCCACTTTTGGAGCAAGAATTCCAACCCAGGCAACTAGGTTTTGGAACAAGGGGGGGTTGTGAGGCTGCAGTACATGCGGCCCGCACCTTCCTCAAACACAACAAAGGTGAGGTGTTGCTGAAAGTGGATGTCAAAAATGCATTCAACTCAATTGACCGGGGCGCTGACACAGGTTAAGAAACATGCCAGGGGCGTGCCCATATCTGTGGCAATGTTACAGAAAGCCGACGTGCCTGGTTTATAATAGTCAACTAATAAATTCAGCAGTTGGCTGTCAGCAGGGCGACCCTCTTGGACCGGCCATTTTCAGTCTGGCTATTCATCCGTTAATTAAAGATTTGGCATCTAAATTTAACGTGTGGTACCTAGACGACGGGACTTTAGGAGGAGATGCTGAGTCCGTTCTTTCCGATCTGGAAAAAATTATACAATATTTTGATGACATTGGTTTGGAATTAAATTTCGCCAAGTGTGAATTATACTTTTGCCAAAATGTGTCTCACAGTTAAGAGATAAAATAAATTCTAAATTTCAATTTTTGGTCCCAAACATTAAAATCATTGACGGCCAGTCCCTTCGCCTCCTGGGGGCACCGGTGCTGGAAGAAGCTTTCACGAAGTTTGTGGAAAACCAGATCTTTCTTTTTAATGAATCTTCCAGCCGCCTAGGCGACATCAACCCACATATGGCTTATTCGATTATAAAATTCTGTTTGTTTGTACCCAAGACCACTTATGCTCTCCGGTGTACTCCCCTATGGACCAACAACCAGCTCCTGTCCTTACTTGATGATAACATTAGGGAGACTATTACCAAAATTTTCAATTGTTTCCTCAGTGACAGGAGCTGGGATCAAGCTACATTACCCATACGGCACGGTGGCCTTGGCATTAGAAAAATTTCCAGTATAGCATTACCCGCATTTCTGTCCTCGGCCATTGGCACAAGTAACCTCGTTGGAAAAATATTAAGCCCGTCTCTCTGCGACGTAGAGGTTACTGGCCTAACCGAAGCCAGTGATGCTTGGTGTTATGCTGTTGGTCCAAACAGTCACCCACCCCTCAACCTGGCTTCTCAGCGGCAGTGGGATGAGCCGCTCTGCATGCTGGTTCGGAACTATTTATTAGAGTCAGCCGATAATAATGCGGAGCGGTCCCGACTTCTAGCTAGCTGCGAGCCAGAGTCAGGCTATTGGTTGAATGCCCTTGCCCGAGCGTGGGTACTCTTTTGGAGAGAACCACTTTTAGCCTGGCGGTGTGCCTCCGTATAGGGGCCAGGACAAATGAACCCCATCGCTGTCGGTGCGGAGCGGACGTCGATCCCCTGGGCCACCACGGCCTGGCCTGCCGCCGCAGTGCAGGTCGTTTTTCACGACACGCGGCTCTGAATGATGTCATCCTTCGTGCCCTTGCTTCAGCAGGTGTGCCAGCTGTCCTCGAGCCTGCTGGTATTATTCGAGATGATGGCAAGAGGCCCGACGGCATGACACTCATTCCCTGGAAAAACGGGCGGTCGCTTGTATGGGATGCGACATGTGTAGATACCGTAGCTCAGTCCCACTTACCGGCGACCGCCCGCAGAGCCGGCGCTGCAGCAGCTGCGGAGGTCATAAAGAGGCGCAAATATGCAGCGTTATCTGAGCCCTACATATTTGTGCCTTTTACCGTGGAGACTCTAGGGCCCTGGGCTGCGGAGGCTCGACAATTTTTTAAAGAAATCTCCGCACGATTAATCGACGTATCAGGTGATCGGAGGGCTGGCGCGCATTTCGGTCAAAGGTTGAGTTTTGGCGATTCAACGTGGAAACGCGGCCAGCCTTTTGGGCACCCTGCCCGGTG
Organism: Sesamia inferens; assembly: GCA_037179545.1. Classification (NCBI taxonomy): domain Eukaryota; kingdom Metazoa; phylum Arthropoda; class Insecta; order Lepidoptera; family Noctuidae; genus Sesamia; species Sesamia inferens. Next base: position 2,591,075 of record CM073935.1, on the reverse strand, counting down.
ATCGCAGCGATCTGGGTTCAATTTTTTATATACTTTAAATATAATTTGAAGTTAGTTTGTATTTTCTTTCTTTTTAGCTTTAATTTATTCATAATTTAGTTTTAATTAATACCTATTAATGTTAATTTTTTATTGAGCGTAATTCATAGTATTTTACCACTGTTATTATAATAAATAAACATTACAGAACAACTTAATAAATATTTGTTATCTTGAAACAGCTGAAATGCCTGCTGATATATTTACCAAGAGCTTGGGTTCAGTGAAGCATTATTACTTTATGAGAAAGTTAGGAATTTCACCTGTTTCATAGTACTGTAGTATTATAGATTTATGTTTGTATTTCATTATTTTGTTAAGAGGAGGTGTTAAACAGTGTAACAAAATAATTCATAGTTGTGCCCTCTATAATGTCAGTGTAGCATAGACTGTATAGACTATTGTCTGTATCATAAATTGATTGTCTATAGATTGTCTATGTTAACCATCCTAAAAAGAAATAAAAATATTACTCTCTGCTTTCAACCACCAAAACGTGCGTTTTATTAACATCAACCCCAAAAAATAAATACAATGATTCAGATCAAATATCTTTGGACGACATTTCCGTAAGCAACTAACACCGTACAAATCAGCACTTCTAAAGGACGTTTTGTTGACACCCAAAAGTAAGCAGTTTAATACATCGACCAGTTCTTCAATTATAAACACTAATGGAAATATTTGCATTTATCAAACATCGACATCAACTAACTACCGTGGCAATACCTTACATAGCCAAAGCGATGATGATTTTGAAACTTCATTTACACGTCACGAAATTCCTGCTCCAGGTGAGTCAGATTCCGATGACGAGAATATATTTGAAATACGCCCAAATAAATTTATAAAATCGAATGTTACACAAACCATTCCTCATATAAATGAAAATCTACCGTCTGTGATTACTACTCAATAAACACAACAACAGGCGCACTTTGAAGTTAACGTGAGTGTAAATGAACGTGCACCTGAAGATTCTTCAATTGCTAGTAGTGAGTCTGATTTTGGAAATACTTCCGATACAGATACATTTGATGAAATTTATGATAGTAATTCGGAATCAGATATTTCAAGTTTGCTTCAAGACGATAATGAAAAGCCTGAAAATCAATGGATCGACATTACAGATCAAATCAGTTTTGCGCAGAGTGAATTAGCAACCAAAATAACATACTTTTAGAAGAACCACTTGATTATTACAAATTATTTGTAACCGAAGAGGTCATTGCAAAAATGGTGATGGAAAGTAACAAGCATGCAGCAGATTTTTTAAATTCACATGTTATAAAACCAAAATCTCGCTTAAGACATTGGGAGCCAAATACTTTTGAAGAAATGCAAAGGTTTATGGGTGTGTTGTTGGTAACGGGTATCAATAAAATACCTAAACTTGATTTATACTGGTCTAAGAAGAGTTGTTACCGAAATGAGTATATATCAAGAGTGATGCCTAGGGATCGCTTTTTGCTGTTATTAAAATTTTGGCACTTCAGTGAAAATATTGACAATGGTGACAAATTGTATAAAATTCGAAATGTGCTCGATATTCTATTCAAATCATTTTCAGATATGTTGAAACCAGGTCGATTTATAGTGATTGATGAAACAATGATACCATGGAAAGGACGGCTACAATTCCGCCAATATATTAAAAATAAGGCCCAGAAATATGGAATTAAGTTATATAAACTTGGCACACCAGAGGGTTACACATACTCGCTAATGGTATATACAGGAAAGGATGAAGAAAAATCAGGGGAAGGTCATGGTTATGATGTGGTTTTCAGATTGACTAAGGATTTGTTACATGAGGGTCGAACTCTTATAGCAGATAACTTTTATACGTCAGTTTCACTAGCTGAAGCATTACTGAAAAAAAAAACTTATTTATGTGGCACCGTGAGGACTAATCGGAAAAGGTTATCCAAGACAGTCATAAGTACAAAATTAAAGAAAGGACAAGTTATTGGAAAAAATAACAATGGAGTTAAAATAATAAAATGGATGGATAAACGTCCTGTGACCATGATAACGACTGTTAAAGAACATAACGCTTCTTTAAAGGACACTGAAAAAAAATCACGAGACTAATCTGCCGATAATGAAACCAGAGTGTGTAATTATGTATAACGAAAAAAAAAAGGGGGTTGATTTTAGTGATCAGATGACTGCGTACTATTCAACTTTAACTGGAGGTCTAAAGTGGCCGCAAGCTGATGATGAGTGTATTATTTGGAACTTGCTTAGTCAATGCATGGCTTATTTACAAAATGAAAACTGAAAATCAGTTACCATTGCTATCTTTCTTAGATTCAATTATTCAGTCGCTTACAAAATCATCATTTATCGAAAATACTAACAATCAACCACAGAAGCGAATTAGTCACACATTAGAGAAAATGGAAAAAATTAGAAAGTGTTTTTATTGTTACCGCAATCTTAGAAAAGACTTCAGCAGCCGTGAGACTGATAAGAAAGTTAAAAGAGTGCGAACATTTTGTCAAGAATGTCAAAAGGTGTTTAAATTGCTACAATGAAAATCACGATAAATAAATTAAAAATCTGTTCATTTTACTAGTTTTGCTATTTATGTAAGTTTTATGTCTGAGATAATTCTTGATGCCAAAGATGTCAAGTGTGAAAATAATTCATTGGAATAACTACCTACTTACTAAGTTTCATACACGTCCTTTAATAGTTTTTTAAATTTATTGGTCCGTTGGCGTAGTGGTTATGGGTTCGATTCCCACACAAATCAAACATTCTTTGTCTGGTTGTCCTGGTCTGGGTGTATTTACTAAGTATACTATGCATTTCCTAACGGAAGTCCCTGTCCCAGTGCTATGGCAAAGAAGGAATGGGCTCGATTTTTTAGTCAGTAAGAGTCTGACACCGTGTCCCCGCTCCGCCCATGGACGGGGATTCGACATTGGATGATTTTTTACGAGCATAAAAAAAAGTATACTATGCATTATATGTATTTGGGACTAGGTGGCGCTATAGTGTGATTGTGGTAGAATATAAATACATATATATACATATTTAAATATATATTTGTGATCTCATGTTGATTAGTAACTATAATAATTAGGTTACATAATTATGTTGATTTATATAATAATATAACACTGTTAAATATGAATATTTTATCTACAATAAAAAATATTTTTAAACTATCGTCTATCATTTCAGAAGTAAACCCCATCCCTAGCATTTTTTCACTTCTACGCTGTACGGTATATATATTGCCGCGAAAGGAAGATTTTGAAAAATCTCTGTATCTTTCAAAGTGTAACAGAGAACCCAGGGCGGCTGCAGCTAGGTATATACAAGGATATAGTCTATCGATTTGTTGATAAAAACCATTGATTGATATAGGCGGTTTTCACGTCTTTATAGGCTTTGAAAGTCAGGTTCTGGTACGGCAAAATAGAAGCCGTAACGCATATCAGAAAACATAGATACGGGCAGCATTTGTCTCGTATCGCACTAGTAGAAAGTTTTGATTTAACGCTGCCGCAGTGAATGTGTTAATGTATGTTATAAATTTCAGGCTAAATAACTATGACAGAAACAAGAACTTTAAACCAAGTGCAAATAATAATTCTATCCTCTCAAGTCAGATTCTTTATAAGATAGAATGGCCAGAAGAAAAGTTATACAAAAGCGTGGATACAAAAACAGTGTTACCCAATTTTGACATAATTAATATAAATACGTATTTTCTTGAATTGTATAAAGAGGGTATAGGAATATCAGATTATTCTGCAGTGCACAGAAGAGGTTATAATATGCTGCAAAATTACTACCTGCTAGCAGTGACCGCAAATACTAGTTCACATATATTTTTCAAAGGTCAAGTTCATTGTGAAAATATCCTCACTTATTACGCTTCCATTGCTATATGTAATGAAAGTGGATGTATTATACAATCAGTGTGAAGACAAAAGCTATTTGTACACAAAAAAAAAAAACAAGTATGGCATACACCTAAAAAACATAAACTTGATGTTTCACCACAAAAAGCAGAGAACCTTTCCTATGAAATATCAGAAAAAAGAAGAGAAGAGAGAATGCTATGATCCAAGACCAGAGTCCTCTAACAGTCTAGGAAGGGAATGGGCTGCAACGGTCCGAAACAAAGTTATTAACCTACTGTTCATCGTCGCAGAAAGATTAGGATTGTGTGGAATTTTTAACAGTGCTAACATGCAAGATGTAATACATGACCATGATTACCTATCTTTTCCTTTACATCACCAACTTATTCTTAATAAAATAACCGTAAGTCACCTATTCCCGCGAAAATGTGGAGGTAGAGGCTTTTTAAACGCTAAGACACTCCACAATCGCGAGATATGCAGTCTCAAGGAATATTTCCTGAAAACTGACGTGGGAATGCATCGAGATGTGGTCGCGGTTGACAAGGGCCTCGCTCCGCTCTCCTTAGCTAAAGAGAACTGGCGCATGTTGTATCATACATCACTACTCTGTAGTCGAGTAACTAATACCATCTCTATGTATTAGTGTCTATGAATATAGTCTATAGTCTTGTCATTGTAACTTAGGATCTGACCTGGAAGACGTCGATTATAATGTAATAATTATACAAGTGAAATAAACCAGTCTAATTATCTAAAGTCTTTAATATTTACCAATGCAAGAATCATACATGGTGTCAGAAGTGTAACCATACATGGTGTCAGAAGAGTGAAAAAACCCAATACGAAGAAAGAAAATTCAAAAAATGCAAAAGTCGGATGGCGTCGGTGGCAGCCATGACACCGGTACTACAATGAACAGTGGCTTGAAGGCGCTTAAAATATCGTCGGATGCAACAAGCAACAATTGCGAGGCCTGGAAGCGCTGGTGGCAACAGTTCGAATTATACTTGTTGGCAACAGGTTTGGACAAGTCCGGTGAGAAACGCAAGATCGCCATTTTATTACATCACATTGGTGAAAAATGCTTAAATATTTTCAACACATTCAACATAAATATTGGAGAAAGCACATTACATGACGTCAAAGCCAAATTCGACGAATTTTTTCAACCCAGAAAAAATATTACCATGTATCGTTACATGTTTTTTACCACACGTCAACAGAAATCGGAAAGCATCGAGGATTTCTTAACCGATCTCGAAAATAAGAGCCAAGATTGCGAATTTGGAACGCTCAGAGAATCTCTTATCAGAGATATTTTTATCGCCAACTTGAGTTTGGACTTAGCACATGTACGTCAGAGACTGCTGCAGGAACCTGATCTGACATATCAGAGGATGCGAGAGCTAGCTAGGACACTCATCGTCGCACAGCAGGATGCAGACCAAATTGTCAAGAGGTCCACTAGTGAAGAGTCTGAAAAAGTCATGCATCTGCGTCGGAGGAGCCGTGGTCGAGCGGAGCGTCAGCGACGGCGAGCTTCACCAGTCAGTCAGCAGGGATCCAGCGCAGGGAGGTCAAAGTCAAGTCCCAGTCCTGAGAAGCGCTCGAAGACGTGTAGCCGCTGTGGACAACACCACCGCTACAAATGTCCAGCGCAGGGAGCTAAATGCAGGTCATGTAACTCTTATGGTCATTTTGCAAAATTTTGTTACTCAAATAATAAAAAAGTCAGTCATTTAGAGTCTTTCAGTTCAACTGGTAGTCAAGATAATTTTGTTGGAATTTTAAATTGTCATAACTTCAGTCATAGTTATAAGTCTAGTCAATATAATTGTCATTTAAAGTCACAAGGTCATCACAATCAAAATCATTACAGACATAGCAGGTTGTCATACACACAGTCACAGTCACATCCTAAGTTACAATCAACGGTCAGGTCGCACATAGGCCAGTCGCAGTCAAAGTCTAAGAGATCTCATGAAGACTCATCTTGTCATAAAAAATATCCTGTGTCATATTTCTGTGATGAAAGTGGTGATAATGTCATATCTGAGAGGTCTAATAAAAAATGCCTCAGTGATGAAAAAAGTCTGGTGACTGATAAGTCCGAGAGATCTCATGAAGACTCATCTTGTCATATGTCGTATCTCAATGATGAAAACACTAAACAGTCTGAGAGATTCACAGTCAAGTCAAAAAAGTCAAAAAGTCTTAGTCGAGATTCATATCTTAATGATGAGTACAGACACAAGTCTGAGGAATCTCACACAACAAACACTTGTAGAATTATTACAGCAAAGTCAACACATAGTGAACAGGTCAATACAGTCGAGTCAAAACAAAACAAATACTATTCTAAACAGACATGGAACATAAACATTTTAGTTGGTCATACACAAATTAATTGCATTATTGACTCGGGAGCTGATATCAATATTATGTCAAAGAGAACTTTTCAATTTTTGAAATGTCAAAGTCAAATGTCACTTGAGAAATGTCAAATAAACGTTAGTGGGTTTGGTGGTATATCAATACCCATTATGGGCAAAGTCAATATAAAATGTAGTTTATCTTTAAATAATAGCACTATTAGTGTAAATATAGTGTTTATAGTCGCAGATTTAGTTTGTCCGAATGTTTTAGGTCTACCAACTTGTGAAAAATTAGGTATAATTCAAAGAGTTTTCTCTGTGTCTCAAAAAAATTTTAGTGAACAAATTCTTACACAATACAATGATGTATTTCAGGGTCTTGGATGTCTACCTCAAGTCTGTCGCCTGAAACTCAAACCTGAAGCAGTGCCATGCGTGGATGCTCCGAGAAGGGTACCCTTCGCTTTACTGAACAAACTGCGCGATGAATTGGATCGCAAAATGCAGGTCATTGAAAAGGTTTTTAAACCTACAGAATGGGTGAACAGTATAGTGATAACAGTCAAAAGCACGGGTCAGTTACGAATTTGTTTAGATCCTAGAAATTTGAATAAGAATATTATAAGGGAAATTTATCCACTTAAGTCAATAGATGAGATCAGATCTCAACTAGCAGGAGCTGTTTGTTTTTCTCATTTAGATGCATTTTCAGGATTTTGGATGCTAAAACTAGATGAATATAGTTCTGATTTATGTACATTTCAAACACCTTTCGGTAGATATAAATATTTAAGGTTACCTTTTGGTATTAATGCATCGTCTGAAATTTTTCAAAGAGTCATGATGAATTTATTCGGTGATTTAGAAGGAGTTCTAATATTCATCGATGATATTTTGGTATATGGACCAAACGAGTCAGTACATAATGAGAGAGTACATAAAGTCATGCAACGAGCACGTGAAGTCAATTTAAAGTTCAATAAGTCTAAATGTAAATTTTTAGTTTCAGAAGTCTGTTTTTTAGGGTATGTTTTTAGTAAAGATGGTGCTAGGGTTGATGAAGAGAAAGTAAAAGCAATTGTCAATATGCCCACACCAAAAAATGTCAAAGAATTGCAAAGAATATTAGGTATGATCAATTATTTAGGTCCCTTTATTAGCAATTTGTCTCAAAAAACTCAAATTTTAAGAAATCTTTTGAAGAAAGATTCAGTCTGGACTTGGGATGAAAATCATAGTCAATGTCTTAAGAGTTTAATCGATGAAATTACAAATTCACCAGTTTTAGCTCATTATAATCCCAATGTACCATTAGTCTTGTCAGTCGATTCGTCAAAGTCAGCATTAGGAGCAGTCATTATGCAGAATAATAAACCTATTGCTTATAGTTCAAAAACATTAACTCAAACTCAGTCAAGGTATGCTCAAATTGAGAAAGAATTGTTAGCCATTCAGTTTTGTTGTGAAAAATTTCACCAGTATGTGTACGGTCATAAAGTAACTGTTCATACTGATCATAAACCTTTAGTCTATCTTTTTAAAAAGCCATTACATGATGTACCAGCAAGATTGCAACGTATGATGTTAACTTTACAAAGATATGATTTGGAAGTTATACATGTTCCAGGTAAAGAAATGTTTATATCTGACACTCTGTCTAGAGCAGCATTAAAAGAACATTATATACCTGAGAATGAGTCAGAAATATCTTGTCATGTCAATTTAATGCATTCAAGTCTAGCAGTCACAAAGGAGTACTGTACAAAATTGTTACAGAACACTATGAAAGATGATACTTTGCAATTGTTAAAAAAGTATTATTATGAAGGTTGGCCAAAAAATAAAAATAATGTCAGTCTGTCAATAAAACCATTTTGGAATATACAAGCTGAAATTCATGTAGTCAAAGATTTGTTGTTCAAAGGGTCAAAATTAATAGTACCACAGTCAATGTATAAGGAAATGTTAGGTAAAATTCATGAAGGTCACCAAGGTATAAATAAATGCTTAAAACTGGCTAGAGAGTCTTTGTACTGGCCAAGCATGTCAGCTGATATTAAAAACTTGGTAGAACAATGTTATGTATGTGCACAATTTAAACCTAATAATCCAAAGGAACCACTAAAAAATTTTGAAATTAATAAATATCCATGGCAACAAGTAGGTGTTGATTTAATGTATTTTGATAACCTTACTTATTTAATTGTCACAGATTATTATTCTAAATTTATAGAAATAGCTTTGTTAAATAAAAACAGTACAGCAAAGAATGTAATAACACATTTAAAGTCCATTTTTGCTCGTCATGGAATACCTTTATCTTTAGTGTCTGATGGTGGTCCTCCTTTTCAGTCATTAGAATTTAAGAATTTTATGCATGAATGGGACATAGAACACATTGTAACTAGCCCATATCATCCACAGTCAAATGGTCAAGCAGAGAGTTCAGTCAAAATTATCAAAAATATGTTAAAAAAAATGTAAAAGAAACTCATCTGATCCATACATAGCTTTATTACAGTATAGAAACACACCTAAGAATAATTTACCATCTCCAGCTCAATTGTTAATGTCCAGGAATTTAAGAAATAACATTCCTATGTCTTATAAGAAATTAAAACCTAAAGTGGTTACATTCAAAAATTATGAAGAATGTGTCAAGCAAAATAATAAAAATAAGTCTAAATATTATAATAGAAATACAAAGTCATTGTCATTACTGTATCCCAATGATCATGTATACTTTAAAAGAAAGCCTGATAGCAATTGGGAACAAGCCATTGTCAAGCTAAGGTTGGCTAATAATAGGTCATATGTCGTTGAGGATGTCAATGGAGTTAGGTATAGGAGGAATAGGGTTCATTTAAGACACAAATATTCTCCTATGCTATCCAATTCGTCGCAGGGGAGAGAGGAAGGTAACAGGCAGGAGTCTAGACCTCAAGAGCTCTCATCTCAATCCTCAGTCAGTCAACATGTAACTCGTTCTGGAAGAGTTGTAAAGCCAACCAGAAGGCTAATTGATGAAATAGATTAAGTAGAACATTGTATACTAAATTAAGACCTAACCATAGGCTTAAGTCATTGTCTAAATTGTAACTGGGTCAGGTCTCTATAATATTGTTTGTCAAGGGTTAATTTAAACTTAAACAGGGGGGATGTTGTATCATACATCACTACTCTGTAGTCGAGTAACTAATACCATCTCTATGTATTAGTGTCTATGAATATAGTCTATAGTCTTGTCATTGTAACTTAGGATCTGACCTGGAAGACGTCGATTATAATGTAATAATTATACAAGTGAAATAAACCAGTCTAATTATCTAAAGTCTTTAATATTTACCAATGCAAGAATCATACAGCGCAAACCATTAGTGCTTGAAACTAACGATCGCATGGAGGTATGGCAGAGCAAGGAGCTTCGCAGACGCTTTTCCCGAGCCCTACACGGGCCCTATGTAGATTTTCAAGCGTCCGTAGCATGGCTACGTTTCGGTGACCTTTTTGGGGAAACCGAAGGTTTTGTCTGTGCAATTATGGACGAAGTTATGATGACGAACAATTACCGGAGATTCATTGTGAAAGACGGTACAGTTGACATCTGTCGGGCATATCACCGGCCGGAAGAATCAATCAGGCATATTATTTCCGGGTGTTCTCGTCTAGCTAATGGAGACTACTTGCATAGACACAATCTTGTAGCCAGGATAATCCACCAGCAACTTGCTCTTAAATAAAACCTTGTGGACTCGGAAGTGCCGTACTAAAGGTATATGCCTGACCCAGTTCTCGAAAATGGCCATATCACATTGTACTGGGATCGATCCATCATCACTGACAGGGCTTGTTGCCAATAAGCCTGATATAGTGCTGGTGGATCGATCAGAGCGACGTGCAATGATTGTTGACATAACCATCCCACATGATGAGAACCTTGTGAAAGATAAACAGATCTTTTTTAACTTTTCTCGGTGGTAGGCCATAACATCAGCCGCCGGCAGAAGTTACCACCCACCAGACAAAGTCTTGCCGCCAAGCGATTTGTCGTGTTCCGGCATGATGTCTGGTGAAGCCGTACGGAGGACGGGTCTGAGCAGTTGTGTTGCGATGTGTGCCGAGTACGATGCGCCTAATGTTGTTGTGTTGGGAGTTTGGTCGTGGAGGGTCTTCACATCAATCCTTTGGCGCAGCATCGTTGGTCGTGTTGTTGGGTTTAACATTGCATCACCTCGCTCAACTGCCGTCTTCCTTCGTATTCGCTCGGTTTTTCTGGGTGAATAGGCTCTTAATAAACTAGCGCGCTTTACCATCAACGATCGCATCACTGCTTACCATCAGGCGGGATTGCGGTCAAGCGCTAGTTTATAATTATTAAAAAAAAATAATCAAGTATCTTGACTTGGCTCACGAGGTTGTCGACATGTGGGAGGTGGATTCAGCAATCATTGTACCGATAGTCGTGACAGCCAATGGCTTAATAGCCAAGAGCCTCGATCAACACCTCAGGAGGCTCTCGTTAGGCAGCTGGATCAAGGGCTTGATTCAGAAAGCGGTACTGCTGGACACGGCTCGCATCGCCAGGAAGTTCCTCTCTCTGGAGCCCTGACCGCCGGTAGCTTGGACCCTGTTCCCGGTACCGGTGGGCTACTATTTTTTTATATTTTTAAATGTTTTTTTTTATGTATTTATATAAATATTTTAAAATGTAAATTATATGTATGTAAAATAAATAAAAGAAATAATAATAAATCATTTTATTTCAGGCAATGTATAATTATATATAGATATATATACAATTATATATACATTTCACCCATATTGACTGCATGTCATGTATAATAAGTAATTATAGTAGCTAATGCTTATAATAAGATTGTACTATTGCAAGCGAGGTAGTCAATCAAGTGAAGTTGTATATAGTAGCATATTTTATTATTATTTTGCAAACATATGAAATCACAATGCAAATGCATTGGGATTGTAGATGTTTGTTTAGGTTCAAACCTTAATAATTTTCTTCCACTTTACTCCTAAAAGGTAACTACTGACTCGGCGGAGGAGATTGAAAAGAAAACAAAAAATCAGACTAAGACGAAGTTATGGCATACAGAACGATCTTTTCGTGTAACTGCTTTAAGAGTCGGTGAGATTTGTAAATTTACTGCTAAAAAGGACCGAGAAAAGTATGCACAAAGCCTTATATGTAATAAGAAGATAGTAAGCACAGCCTTAGAATGAGGCAAGTCTCTGGAAACCACAGCAATAGAAGCATACGAGGGGAAAACGGGTAAAAAAGTACAACGTTGTGGTTTTATCTCTGTGCAGTACCCTTTTATTGGAGCTTCTCCTGATGGATTAATTGAAGATAAAAAATTTTAGATGTTAAATGTCCATATTCCATAAAGGATCAAATGATTGGATCTAACAATTATTTACATGTCGAACATAATTCAGGGGATTTGAAACTAAAAGAGACAAGCAACTATTATTATCAGATCCAAAACAGTTACTTGTAACAGGTAGAGATTGTTGTGATTTATTTATATGGACCAATTGTGATGAAAAAGTAATAAATGTTAACAAAAATGATTAATTTATAAAAAATATTATAATCCCTCGAGTAAAAGACTTCTACTATCAATTTATGTTGCCACAGATAGCAAAAAATGTGTACGATTGTTAATAATTTTTATAGTAGGTACTTATAAGATTTTATGTGATAAAAATAAAGCAAAGTTTAATTTTGTATTCTTGTCATTTATTTATTTAACAACTAAGTACATTTAGATAAAGCAATAAGCTAAACCATGTTTCGTGTTTATGAATGAAAAGTAGTACTGTTAAAAGTGATAGTAAGTAAACGCAATAAAAGAAACATGTTTTACTTAATAATATTATTTTTGAAGTTGGTTACCATGAAACGTACAAATATAATTCTATCTGCTAAATAAAGGCATCAATTTTGAATCTAGCTTGCCGCTTAAGGTCTTAAAAGTTTTAGCCAAACCAATGACCCTTTCAATGTGTATCCGTTCTGATGATATTTTTTTTTTTGATCTTCTCAGTTGAGAAGTCTCAAATTGTCCATCGGTATTTTTTAAAAATTCTGGTACATTAACTGTAACATCTTTATGGCACACTAGGTCTTGCACATCGAAGCCACGGTTACTAAGAATGATATCATTAGGTTCAAGTATATCAATGAATCGACATTTTTCAAACAGTTCACGATCACTTGTAGACCCACCATACGCATCTGATACAAATGTAACGCAGCCTGATGCTGAAATTTCAATCAAAACTTTTAAGTATTTCCTGATTTGTAAGTGGAATATGTAAGTTGTTGTTGGGTAAGTGGATTTTTGGGTTTCTCTATTTTTATTTCCGTGCAATCTACTATAACTGTGCATGGATTAATCTTGCCATAGTACTTCATGTTTTTATCTATACGTTGTTTTGGCACCCAAACATCCAATTGTTTCAATTTACAATATAAGTAATTGATCCTTGTAATAAAAATAATGCGCAGTACTTTTTTATTAACCTTCAATTGAAAGGCAAGTTCTGTAAATAACATGTTCCGGCGTAATTTAATTAATACTAGAAGAAATTGATCAAATGGGTTCATAAACTGCACCTTCAATGTTTTCATTTTAGGATAATATTTTAAACTATTTACTTCATCGTCAAAAATAGTAAATATGAATTTTATATGTTCATAATCTTGGAAACCAGTATAAAACTGTATTTCTGCAGCATTGGTTATGTCCAGCACATTCTCAATTAAAGATTCCTTACATTTTTTTTCATGCTTAGGACATCCTTTAAGTGTTTGAAGATCATTATCTTTGCTTAAATCACATTGCGATTCCAATATCCTTCTGTCTCTACTCAAAATCAATTTCCACATCGCAGCAGTTAGTTATTTCCATGAGGAAGGTGTCATCTTTCTGTTTTTCATTGTTGTGTACTTGAACACTGATTTTTCTTTCATTTCGCGCCAAACGTCTATTTCGTTTATGTAAACGTTTTATGTCGTGGTGGCCTAGTGGTTAAAACACCAGCCCCTCAAGTATGAGTGCGCGAGTTCGATTCCAGGTCAGGTAAGTACCAATGTAACTTTTCTAAAGTTATATGTACTTTCTAAGTATGTCTTGGACACCAATGACTGAAGGTGAAGGAAAACATCTTGAGGAAACCTGGACTTTAAGTCTGAAATCGCCAACCAGCATTGAGCAAACGTGGTGATTACGCTCAATCCTTCTCTGTATGAGAGGAGACCTGTGCCCAGCAGTAGGACGATAAAAGTTGATTATGATGAAAAAGAGGAAGGTCGATAATGATGAAGTATTTTAAAAAAAATTTAAAACGTTTTTCCAATACTGAGTCCTTCGGTAGCTCGTAATCGCCCGCCGTGAAGTGGCTTTTACAAACGAGGCTACTTTTCGTTGGAGTAAATTTATCTCTGCGAATGGCTGCAAGCCACTGTTTCAATCGGCTTTTATCTCCAGTAGGGAACTTATGCACTCCTGTTTTATTTGCACACATAGGCACTACACAACACTGTGGCATTTTAGAAAACAATATTCTTAAAGTAATTATTTTAAGAATAAATAAACCATAAAATATATAGAAAATTTGGAATTCGCGTATGTATTTTGACAGTTCGTCGGACCTGACGCTACAGTGCTGCCATCTGACGTAGACCGTTTCAGAAAACCCTCATTGATACATTCTGGATGCGCGTACGTCAAACCGGATGCTTCCTTAATGTTACCACTATGTAAAAGGTAAACCATTGTTGAGAATGATATTCTCGTCGTTTTTATATCCTGTTTTTGTTTTTTATATTCCTGTTTGTGTTTATTTCAACTGTTCTCTCACTATGTAGATTTCGATTTTTATTTTTGTTTTTTGTTATTATTATTATTGCATTTTTGTTTTTTTGTACCGGTTCGGTGTCATTTGTGATTGTTTGCTGTACCGGGTGACGTCTTTACGTCGGCACCGACTGTCGCTGAAAATCAGCGCTGGACTCTGTTTTGCATAGGGTCGCAGCATAATGCTTTATTTTATTATTACTATTTTTTTCTACTTTTTAATGTTTGTCTTTTTCAGATGTATTGTGTGTCTTTTACTCTGTGCTAAATAAATGTATTTTCTTTCTTTCTTTAGTTATCGACTTTTTAGTTTAGTTAGCCTGGCTAAGCTTAAAAAAATACCCCTAAAAAAGAAACATTATTTCGCAAAAAGAGTTGACTTACTTGGCAATACCTACTACTTAGGCAGCACTGAAAAGAATATTTTTAAGTATGAAGGTGGTCCCGCGAGTATGTCGTTTCATTCGATGAGCACGTGAACACGATGGCTGTGGCGGAGATGTTTTTCCATATTTCTCTCTTCAAGAGCGATACAGGTCTAGTACCTTCGTACGAGATTAACACGGACGTTATGCAACACCGTTCCGGTTTAATGCGTTCAAAAGCTGCTACAATTCACCCACGCATTTCATTTTCAGTATCACAAACCTTTGTGAAGACTAATTGTTTGACGTGCCCCCACAAATAAAAATCAAGTGATGTCAAATGGGGACCAGGGAGCTCGCTGGCCACAATGGTCCACCTCCACCAATCCACTGCTCGCCGAACTTATAATTGAAGTACTCACGTACAGGTCGGCAAAAACGTGGGGGGGCACCATCATGCTGGAACCACATTGACCGTTAAGTAGCCACATTCAAATCGTCCAACGCCAGATCCATCTCCTCTCGTAAAAACGACAAATAATTAGCCCCGTTCATTGCCTCATTTAAAAAATAAGGTCCAATTATTCGGTCACCCAATATGCCAGCCCATACTCGTACATTAATCCTCCAACGATATTGGAAGTGGCTCGGGTTTTATCGCGTATGGGTTTTCGGTCGACCATGTTCATTATGGCTGTTGAACACCCTCGTTTTCTGAAATGAGCACTCATCAGTAAACAAAACTTTATTTATAAATTCGGTATCTTCTTGCGATTTACTTAAAATCCATTCACAATATTGCACTCTGGGTTCAGAGTCACTGGGCAACAGTGCTTGAACACGACGATAGTGGAATGGATGTTGCTCATCTTCTTTTAAGACCTTCCACACTTGGATATGGTTAGTGTCCAGTTCTGGCGCCACAGACCGAGTACTCAGAGTGGGGTCCTCGTTGAAATAACTCTAGGACCTGTTCTTCAATATCCGGATCGTGCGTGTGCGGTCTCCCTGAATCAGCGCGATGAGCTTCACGGCCATGAAGACTACCCGTTACGTAAATACGGTATTTTAAGACGGTACGGTACGGTATTTACGGATTGTGCAGGCATTGGAATGCACGCTCGGCAATGTGGTAGGTACCTTGCAGAACTGAAAAACAGATTTCATAGTCTTGTTACGAGCTAGGGGTACTAAAACGGAGATTAAGGGTTGTGAAGTTTATTGGCAACGAAGGTACAGTCGATCGTAGGCAATGACAAGTAGAATGTAGCTGACGTCGCACCGAAGTCTTCCCTTCGAACGACGTGTTGTAAACACACAATAACACTATAGATGTTACTTCACGTAGTACTCAAAGTTCTTGTTACATTTGTTGCAGTAGGTATTCTCAAAGATCGCTTCTTAACTGTCGCTCTTTTCGTATCACTAGTCGAATGCAGACTGACGGCCTACTGGCGTCACGGCGCTTTATATAGGTCAGCTGATCGAACATTCTAGATTCGTCTAGACGTAATAATAATAGCGCATAACTTCCGGTATATTCTGTAGGTACCTGCGGTAATTCACCGGAGACGAGTTTCTGGAAATTTCGACATCGACACTTTGCTGACAAAATTGTTGAGACCTGTACCATTCGATAGGTCACCTTAGGTCTAGCAATGTGTTTTATACGGCACCTCAACAACCTTATGCCATCGACATAAGGTGCATTCGTAACATTGCCCACTTCTTAGCCATGCTCGTCCCGAGCATGATTTAATCCATAATAACGAGCTAGGCGGTCTATGTGTACGATCTTCAGCTTCCTTCTAGGTCCTTTCTTGATTAAGAAAGAATAAACGATGTCACCTACTGGATTCAGTAGGTGACATCGTTTATTCTGGTTATTATCGTGTACGGACCCTTCCATTTGGCTTGGAACTTGGACTCTTTCCTTTACTCCTAATGGGATTATGTAACCATACCGAAGTTCCCTCTTCAAATCCGGGTACGTTAGCTTTGCAGTCGTATCGGATCTTCATTTTCTCGATGGTTTTAAGACCGCTTTCTCTCACTAGCTCATGTATTCCATCTAGTTCACGCCGTAGATCGGCCACATAGTCGACGGCTAGGATAGGATCGGTCGTATCGGGGGGTGTTCAGGTTAGTGCATCTATTGGTAGTCTAATCTTTCGGCCGAAGTTGATTTTCGCCGGTCTGCAATTTGTGCTATCGTGAAGAGTGGGATGTATTGGTCCCAATCCCTTTAATGTTCTTTCACTACTTTGGCCAAATGATTCTCCAACGTCTGATTGAATCTTTCGACCATTCCATCTGAATGTGGATGATGGTGTTGTAAGAGTCTTAGGTATCCCGAGTAGTTGGCGTTGGCAAACCTCTTGAAATAGTTCTTCCCTGATCAGAGTGTAACTCCAAGGGAAAGCCAAATCGACAGAACACCTCTTGAACTAGCTTTTTGGCGACGGTATGAGCTTCATGGTTGGGTACTGCAAAAGCTTCTGGCCATTTGCTAAAATAGTCTTGCATGACGATGATATACCTATTTCCTTCTATTAGGGAATGGCACAGCTATATCGACAGTAACTCCCATGGTGCACCAACATTGTACACTTTCAGTCGACCTCTGGCTCTCGTTTGCGGTCCCTTTACTGAGGAGCAGGCTACACATTTTCTACACCAGTCCTCTATGTCTTCGCGACAATGCACTCAATAAAATCTTTATCTCACGTTCTCCAGGATTTCCTTTACTCCTAGATATCCTACGGATACTCCATCATATACCTGCTTTGAAAATAAGTTCCTGACTCTATAAATTCACCGCGCTGTGCCCTCCATCTCCACGACGTTGCACCTGGTATGAGGAAGGCCAACTCCAGTTCCTGCCGCTGATCTCTACAGTGATGTTACTAAATTTGATCATCCTATTGTGAGTAAAATATTTTGTTTCTTGTTGTTGCCAAATCTGGTTTATACTTTTATTCCCATTGTACTAATCCTATAATTTTATATATACAATGTCCATCCAAGGCAAACCTGTACTACTTTCCGAGCAATACCTCATGAAAGTTCTCTGCGATTTCATAGTATCTATGAAATTAGAGCGGAGAACGTGATGTGTTACCAGCATTTCTAACAAATTGTAAGAATGCACTAGAGTTAGCCTCAGACTCGCAAAAAGATTTACTTTTAAAAGGAGACGGGCGAAATTGGGCCTGACCTGTACACAAATGAATTATTTGTCAATAATTTTCATTTATTTTTTTGTTTTCAATCATTTATTACTAATTCTGATATCGCCGGAATATAAAAGATATTATTTAACGTAAATAATACTGACTTTCTTTACTTTCACTTTTCAACAATGTTACCAGATGAAATACCAATCGTTAATAAGTTATAATCGATAAATCAAATTATTACAAAAATAAAAATAAAATTAAAAATGAATCAGTATATTTCTACCAATTCGGTTTATAAAATCTTTTAATAAAAGGACTTAATTATATTATCTATTATTTCGTTATTAACAAAAACATCTTAAAACAAATTGATCAACGGTTCGATTTGATAATCGATTAATTATACTTTTTTATTATACAGGCAACTAAAACTCTGGTGGGCAACGTGACGACAAACGTCATATATCATTCCCTTCCGGCTTTGAATTTGCCATATTTTGTTGTATTTTCGTGTGCTATTATATTTTTTTGCAGCTTTGGCTACGCATTTAGGATTCTGACGGTTATTGTTTTGACCGACGACCCACGCATTTATTTCGATTCAACATAAAATGAGTGACCAACGTCTTCATTGCATCAACTGCGGCATACAACAGAGTAATCCTTCTATCGGATTACGACAAATAGAAGCGGAAAGCATTCTTTCAGTTATACAGCATTGGGTAGCCCCTCAATTGGTAGGTATTTATTTAAAACGTATGTATTTAATTAAAACTTCATTTTGTGATAAGCAGTTTTCGAGTACAGTATAACAAGGATAACTATATATAGGTATATTATTGAAGCCAGTTTCAATAATAATATTCCTATATATATATATATATATCTCATTATAATGCACTTGAGTTATTTAAATTCCAAGTAAGATTTACAGTTTGATTATCAATTACGGAAGATAGTTCTTTTTTTATAACTTTAAGAATTCAACAATTCAATGAAACAATAGTTAAATTGAATAACCTTATATGAAAGCATTAATATAATATAATCCAAGTTTGACCACGATGTCAGTAAGAAGTAATATACACGCAATTCTGAAAGATACAGTTTTCTCACTGTTTCTGCATCATACCTAATTCTGTAATTTTTATTTGTTGAAGCTGTAAATAACAATCTAATATTGTTGTAGGTCAATAGATCTCATCACATTTGCCAAGGATGCAGAGATTTAGCTGTGACTGCCTTGGGCACAGATGAGCAACTTCCATCTCTTATGACTGGACATCGCCAAGTGTGTGTGAACTGTGGACATTCAGTGTTGCGGGCAAGATCTCATTCATTGCACACTAACACCGAACGTGAAAGAAGAATTCATGCAGTCATTTCTGAATGGATGGTAAGTTTTTATTAGGTTTAGTTGTTTTGTATTTTGTACTACCACACACACACACTATCTATACTACCATTTTTTATATTTTTTTCACACTAATCTCTGAAATAGCAGTCAGCTTTAGAGAATCATTTTTGTATATTAGTGTCACATTCATGAGAAAAAATTAAATGGAAAAGGAAACTATCATATAGTTAGGCCAAAAGTTAGTGTAAAAAAAACAACTAATTATATTACAGCCTGTATTTCCAGAAGGTGTAGATTAGAAGAGATTTACTTTATTATTATTATTTATTTTCTTAATCTAGTGTACAATACATTGAGATAAAAGCACAAAACCGCAAAACCGTTTTCACGGTTTGTCTGTGGGACCGTAACAAACAGTGTATCTAAGTTAGTATCTAGCAAAGAAGTTACATTATTTACAAATATTAGGTCTTACAGAATTGCTTACAGACTACTGAGTCATGTATGTATTACTTCTTTTTTTAGAAAAAGACTCATGATATATTTTTTTTTTTTAGATTTCAAGAGCTCGAGCTCTCATATGTCATCGTTGCTGGGTGAGAGCTGATAGAAATGCTCATCATTTAATGACTGGACCATCTGGATCTTCAGCATCAGTAGATGTATCAAGTGAACATGATGAATCAACTTCACAGTCTAATATTGATGTAGCTAACAAACGAATATATAAAAACCAAAGACATCATGATCGTGAACATATGCATTCCTTTTTGCCACTGACTTTCAAAATTCGTTTATTTCACTTTGTAGTGCTTTTTTTTTGGAATTTGGTTGTTATAAATAAATAAATATATACGGACAAATCACACAGATTGAGCTAGCCCCAAAGTAAGTTCGAGACTTGTGTTATGGGATACTAACTCAACGATACTATATTTTATAATAGATACATATACAGTATGTTACAAAAACCCTGTCCGACCCGTGATGGCGTTGTTAGGTATCGATAACTGATTCTACTAATGCATACAAAACCGGGCTAAACTTAAAAAAAAAAATCCCCCTAAAAAAATAAATATTATTTCGCAAAAAGAGGTAACTTAATAAAGGCGCGATAACCACCCTTCGCCTGCCGTCCGCGGGGGGCGGGCGGCAGGGCATGCGGCACGTGGTCGCATCGCTATTCGCTCATAATAACACCGGTGTTGTCACTTTTTAAAAATTACCAAATTTCGGGGAAATTGGAATTAATTCGCGGCAAAAAAAGATTATTTCAAAATTCATTTGTATTGGTACTATGATGATTACGTAAAATTTTATATTATATTTGGTCATGTGTTTACCTAACCTTTATTATCCTTATGGGTCGGACAGGGTTTTCGTAACATACTGTATAGATAAACATCCAAGACCCAGGCCAATCAGGAAAAGATCGTTTTCCCATCATGACCTGGCCGGGGATCGAACCCGGGGCCTCCACGTCGCAGTCAGGCGTGTTGACCGCTGCGCCACGGAGACCGCCTCGCCTGCGCCACCCTCTGCTTTGCTAGACTTGCCTTACAATGCATTTAAAGCGCAAATCAAATCCAAGCTTTGTTTAAAGGCATATTATTCTGTAAATGACATCTTTCTCCAGAATTTCAGTAAGCTAATTCTGGAGAAATATAAGATACATACGAGTTCATATAATTTTCTTTTTCACAATGCATAAATATGTGAGCTGTCACACCCTTTATACCTGGGGCTTATATTTAAGTAATTAGTTTTTACTTATTTACATTTCCATTTTAATGATATTTTATTTTTTATTTTTGCTTTGCTGGTATTTTGGCGTGGCTAGCTGGCATATGATAAATAATTTCATTGTTGTTGTTTTCTGGTCTTCATTACTGTACCTACATAGTATTGTATAAAGTCTTGTTTTTTTAAAATGAACAGACAGCTGTGCCGCTGGAGAGTTTGTTCCACCACTTCTTCTTCCCAGCGAAAGCACTAGGAAGTGTTGATGGGTGGGCGTTTTGGAGGACTGTCTTATGTAATAACGATGTTCAAAAAGTGCTGATTCTCAGCCTATTTTGAATAATTGATTTTTGATTTTGATTCTTTTTTTTTTTGTTCACTCCGCATACCCGCGCCTATGGTGGCCGGGAGTTCGATATTGTCTCCCGACCAGGGCGTTTTATGCTTCGGCTAGAGGCGTGAGGACGCTGAGAGACCCGCTCCCTCACGAGCTTCGCCTCCTTTTCCAGCATTAATTGTATATTAATACGATTAATAAATCAATATAAGAGAAATGCGATTTTTATTTCCGTTTACTCTTTTCTTTAATTAGATTGTAAATGGTTTTCCTAATTCTTTTTTAACCTCCATATTTGTAACATTTAATATGCTGTTACGCGTCGCCGGCCCTTTGGAAACCACACTCACGATGTGTTAATGTAATAAAAATACATTCTGATAAAATCTAGTCTACAAAAAAGTCTGAATAATTACTTAAATATGCCATATGAGCGCTGACAGCTTCTAAGAAAACTTATAAAAAAGCAAATGAGGTTAGTTTTTTGCAAGCTAATAATACCCTATTTCGGTTTTCTCCCATACTGCCATTATAAATAAAGTTTTATTTTTTAAATAGTAATAATATTGAAATGATTTAATGCAATAATCGTTGCTGTACATTCAGGCCCAACTTTCTATGAACTTTCGCCCGTCTCCTTTATAATATCTAAATTAAGTGGTAAAGCTCAAATCGCGTGTTCTAATCGGCTTTTTGATAATTTTGATAGTCTTAAAGATTTCCTGAGACAAAATTTTGGAGAACGTAAACATTATAATCACCTTTTACTGAACTTGCAGTCTTGTAAACAGGAAACAAATGAGAGTGTTGCCCAATATGTACTTAGAATCAAAACATGCCTTACAAATCTTCAAGCTGAAATTCATAAATCAGACACTCTGAAAAAAGAGTTAGCAGGTCGCATCGCGAAAAAAAACTGAGCGGTCTTTAAGCTAAGCAGACGTGTCTTATGTGCGGAATATAATGAAATATTTCAAATAATTGCGAATTAAAACATTGTGCCTAATTACAATTCAGCGGAATTGTAATATTGAGTAAAGTGTGTCGCGTGTGTGATCAGTGATTCATCGTTATACTCGATTGTGATGATTTAAAAACTATTATAACATTTTACTGTTTCTGTGTTAGTATGTCTAACCCGGGATCAAGCCCTTTCGGGCGCAGCCAATTGATAAAACGTAGTCCACCCCCAACGCCCTTACCTCCAGAACAACATCAGCAAAGTGACCCTGAACCTGCGCCCACGGGGGCAGAAGTAGAAATCGTTTCAACGCCGGATATTCAGAAATGGATGAGTACCATAGATACAATCCTAACGGAAGTTTGCTCTATTGTGGCCGAGGGTAAAATGATAAATGACCATAAGTTACGAGTTGCCAACCTCTGCCGTAAGGTCTCGCATGGGACATCCCAAATGGCCGTACTGTACCAGTCCCTAAAGGCAAAAACCCTCCAAGCACATATAACCGTTCAGCATCTTGAAGAACAGCAGGACATTGCAGAATCGATAAAAGAAATGAAAAAGGCAGTTGAAACGAATCGAAATACGGGTAATATTTCCTATGCCAATGTGGTGAAAAAAGGAGAAGACCTTATACGCCCAGCCAATTTAAGATCTATAGCGATATACCCTACAGATAAGACAAAGTCCAGTGACGACACAAAGACCCTAGTACAAAAAATAATCTCGCCAGAAGAATTAAAACTGCGAGTCCGTGGTGTGAAAAAAATTAGGAATGGAGGCGTAATCATCAGTGCGGATGGCCAAGGCGATATTGAGAAACTAAAAGCTTCCGATAAACTTGTTTCTTCAGGTCTTAAGGTCGAAGAGCCTTCCAAACGTCGTCCTAGAATAGCAGTCATTGGTGTCCCTGTTGCTCTTACGGAAAAAGAAGTATTGGACTGTATATACGAACAAAATCGTTCAGAAAAGCTGGCCAATACCTCTCGTGTATCCTTTTTGGAACAGATAAAACTCAGCCACAAATCAGGGAAGAAAGATCGTTCTACCTGTAATTATATCCTGGAGGTACCTGCTAGTATTAGGAAAATGCTGATAAATCAAGGCCGAATTTTTATAAATTGGACGTCATGTCCAGTTAGAGATTTCACCACTGTTACTAGATGTTTCAACTGCCAGCAGTTTGGACATGCAGCCAAGTTTTGCCGTGAAACCAGCCCAACATGCAACCACTGCGGGGAGATGGGTCACGTCTTTAAAGAATGTACCAAAAAAACGTCTCCTCCAAATTGTGCTACGTGCAAGCGCTTCAAGCGCAAATGGGATCATCCAACTGGTGACGTGAACTGCCCGGCACGCAAGTACGCTGAAGACAATTACATTAATTCAATAGATTATGAAGGCGCCTAAGAGCGCCATCTACAATAGTAATTAAGTAGCCCATACACAGTAGATTTTAGTTTTTTATTTTATTTTATTTTTTATATTTCATAGCCTCTAATATTATGACGGCTGAATTGATCAGCGACTTTGATAATTTTTCCGTATCTGAAGTCATAGTTTGTAATGTTGATGAATGCAAGAAATTTTTCCTACCCGAAGGAAAAATGATAACCTTCCTAACCCAAAATATTCGCAGTATAAACCGTAATTTTACCGGTTTTCAATTGCTCCTACAGAACCTCGATTTATGCTGCGATATTATTGTACTAACAGAGTGTTGGTTATCAAAACAAGCAGACAATTTGCCAACACTAGACGGTTATACGTTATATAAAACAATCTTAAATACTAATCAAAACGATGGCATAGTTGTTTACATTAAAAATACCTTAGACGTAATAGTAGAGGAACCTTTATTTCCAGGAAGTAATTGCTTATTAATTAAAATTAAATCCGATATAGCAGTTATGGCTATTTACAGGCCACCATCTCAAAACATGGATATATTTTTAGACTCGCTGAGTGCTACATTAAGTAAAATATCCTATCACAAAAATATCATACTCTTAGGCGACATTAATATTAATATAGCTTCCGGTAAAACGGAAACCCATGCACATAACTACCTGAATGTCTGCACATTTTATGGACTTTTACCGGCTCATAATCAACCGACTCACCAGAGTGGATCCTGCTTAGATCATATCATTATTAAGACAAAATCACCATCTAAAACATTTATTACTAATTCATCGCTTACGGATCATCAGGCTATATTATTAACCCTAGAAATATCTTCACCTAGAAAAAACTGCATGCGTTACCTTGAAAAATTGAATATGACGAGTCTTGAAAACGACATGCGTGACATCAATTTTGACCCCGTTTTCCTTTCCGGTGATCCGAATGTCTCGATAAAGTATTTTATTGATACGCTGCAAACACTCATCAGCAATAACACATCAAGCACATTAATACCTAGAAAGTACAGTAATATCAAACCATGGATAACGCCGGGTCTTGTCCGCTGTATACGTCATAGAGACAAACTTCATCAGAAACTGAAACTAACACCCGATAATGAGATACTTTCAGTTACTTACAAACGCTACAGAAACTTCTGCAATAATCTATTGAAAAAACTAAAAATAAGATACGACCGAGTACAACTCCAGAAAGCGGGTAAGAATAATAAGCTTATATGGAAATTTATCAAAAGCAATATTTTCAGACAGAAAAAACTAGTCGCTCCGCTTGATCTTTTATCACCCTACTTACACCCATCAGAAGCAACGAATAATGTAAACAACTACTTTGTTAACGTTGGCAAAAACTTAGCTGAGAAGACCTTTTCTAGAAATTCAATTACTCAATATACGCCGGTGACATATAACTCTCTGGGCTCTTTTGTACTATTAGAGACAGACGCCCGGGAAGTATTATGTTTAATAGATGGGCTTAAAGACGTTTGTGCTGATGGGTGGGATAACATCCCCAATATCGTACTAAAACGATTCAAACACCTTATTCCACCGCCACTAACACACATCTTCAACTTATGCCTAAGTAAAGGATTATTTCCGAAACTGCTTAAAAAAGCTGTCGTAAGCCCAGTTTTTAAAGCTGGAGACAAAAACAATGTCACTAATTATAGACCCATTGCAGTATTAACAGGCCTTTCAAAGATTTTGGAAAAAATCATAAACACTAGATTGATTAATTATCTTGAAAAGAACAATTTACTCTCTGATCAACAATTTGGGTTTAGGCCAAAAAGGTCAACAAATCAAGCAGTTCATAAATTGACAAATCTCATTTGTTCTAATCTGGATAACGGCACGTTCACAATTGGGATCTTCTTAGACCTTGCCAAAGCATTTGACACCATTTCTTGTTCCATATTATTGCAAAAACTAGAAAAAATTGGAATAAGAGGAACACAATTAAAATTACTTTCTGACTATCTTAGTGATCGTCACCAGTGTGTGAAAATTGGTCAGCACAAAAGTTCTGACCTAAAAAATAGTGATTTCGGAATACCCCAGGGCAGTATTTTGGGCCCTACCCTTTTCTTAATCTATATAAATGAGTTAAGCAGCCTGTCACTTCAAAACGGTGTCATTATGTCTTATGCTGATGACACAGCTCTCGTGTTTTCAGGTAAATCTAAAGATAAGGTCTATGCACTAGCACAAAATGGTTTCAACATAGTGTCTAATTGGCTTCATAATAATCAGCTGACACTAAATTCAGATAAAACCAATTACATGTTATTTACTATGAAAAATACTAACATATGTACTACTAACCTTAACATTTATGCTCACAATTGTTATATGAGTATGTCCGCTGACACAGCATGCACTTGCCCTACATTGCAAAAAACTGACCATATAAAATATCTAGGTGTCACAATTGATGATAATCTCAACTTCCGTAAACATGTTGACTTATTATGTACTAGAATACGTAAATTAATATACGTTTTTAAAAATTTGCGCAACATAGCAAACTTTACTTTAATTCGGCAGGTGTACATGGCTTTGTGTCAGTCCATTCTTACCTATTGTATAAGTTCCTGGGGTGGTGCCCCAAAAACTATACTTCTGCCCTTGGAACGAGCCCAAAGAGCAACCCTAAAGGTCGCCAGCTTTCGTCCTTTCAGATTCCCCACCCACCAGCTTTACAGTGAATGTAAAGTGCTAACAGTACGCCAGTTATTTATTTTAAATATAGTACTACTCCAGCACGCTGATATTGGTTTTAGCCCTGTACCTTTTGGCAAGAGAAGAAAGGATTTAGTTTGCACTAACACACGGACGAAACATGCTTTTACTAACAGATTTTATTTATTTCTCGGACCATATTTATATAACAAATGTAACAAACTACTACAGATATACAGTGAAAGCTCAAATAAATGTTGTGTAATGCTAACTGAATATCTACAAACCCTCAGTTACACAGATACGGAAAAAATGCTGGAGGTGTTAAAATAAAATGAGTAGTTTAGTAAGTTAAGTTATATACTAATAAATAAGTAGAGTTAATGTATTATTTAAGTTTTTAAGACAATTTTTCATTGCTTAGTCTTAAATACCTACTTTTGTCATATGTTTATTATTATTATACTATAGCCATCAAATATCCTTGCTGATGATAGCCTGAAACACAGGTTTAAATAAACCTAGTTCGGGTGGTCCCAACATTAGTTTTAGATCGTAACTTTAAAGATTTATATTATGTATTAGACTACAGTAAGTTAGCTTTTACGATTGTTATATTAAGATTTTCATTACTATACAAACAGATTTTTTGTACATTAATTGTTGTTTTTGTTCTATGTTTTTTAATAAATTTCATTTTCATTTTTTCATTTTCATCGTCATGACCGAAGATCTAGCTCTTTTTACGTTTATTATCGACTTGCATTCGAATGTTAGTAACATAGTACGCTGTCGCGATCCTAAAACTTTGAATGCTGTTGTCAATATTGCGTTGGAAGAGGAAAAGATTTTAAATACCCACAAAAATACTATTCTTTTCCCGTAAAAATTAAATATTGTAAAATTTGTAATAAAAAAGGATACTCGGAGTCGGAGTGTTACAATAAAAAACGTGTTGACACTCGAGAACGTGCTCAAGTTCCGCGCACTCAAAGTAATTCTACTAACTCAGCTCCTATTGTATGTAGATATTGCAAAAACGTGGGACACGATATATCGCAATGTCGCAAATATCAATATAATAATTCTTTAAAAAATCAACTTCATCAATGAACAACATTGCATCGAGGCATCTGAAACGTCGTCACCTCCGCAAATTCAAGAATTAGAAAATAACGACGATTTAAACTAAAGGGCGGATTCGCGTGTAAGTGCCAGCGCGATTTCCAAGTCAAAGGCACTAACAAAAAAAGGTCACTTAATCTAATACAAATCCTATCTCTACTAAATCGAATACTAATTCAAGTTCTACTAAGCCTAATTCTAAACTGTTATCTTCTATTTGGGACTCTAAGCCCATCGATAACAGTAAGAAACAATCACGGTCTTCTACTTCGGACATATTACGAGTATGTCCCATTGGCAATGAAAATAATCTAAACCCAAAAACATACAACCTACTATTTCCACTGCTTCTCATACTAAGTTCAACCGAGATGTCATTAACGACTTCTTCGATAGTCTTGAAGGACACTCTTCAAGGCTATCGAAGAAGTCGTTACTGTCTACGATATATCTCAAAATAAAAGGACTTCATTACCGTTTATAGAGGTTAAAACGTCTCATTCCAAAAATTCATTAAAACTTCTAGTCGACCCGGGTAGCTCAATATGCTTGGTGAAAGATAAGAGTTTATCAAAAATTCCAAGTCTCGATTCAGAAAAAGTCAAGTCCAAAGGCATAAATGATATAGCGTCGTTCTCCGTAACCAAAGGTAGATTTATCTTGTCTATCATACACGATAATAATAAAGACTCTTTTCATTTTCACGTAGTTGACAAAATAAATCTTGACTATGAGGGAATCGCTGGAACAGATTTTCTTACAAAATATTGCGCCTCTATATGTTACAAAAACATCTCAACTACTAATCCATCTGTTAACTTTAAACTACACCGCAAAATAAGTTATATTATTCCAGCACGAACTGAAATGATGATCGAGTGTGAAGTTACTAATCCTGAGTTAAAAGAAGGCTTATGTTTAAATACAAAGTTAACAGATAACCCGCGACTTCTTTTTTCCAAATGTTAATATTTCCGTGCTAAATACGTCCCAAGAAGACATTATTCTAAAAACAATTAAAATTACACTAGAACCTGTATCCATTATTCTCGAAACGAATCCTACTATCTCTCCGGGCATAACCGAAAAAACCTTTTTTTGTTCACCTGCAACCTCATCTGACCTAGAACATGCACAAAAGGTACAAAAGGCATTTGTTGGGAGAAACGCAGACATGCGCCGGTAGCGCCTAGTATGATTTGATAGCAATGCACACAGAGCATACTTTTTGCGTATACTCATATTATTAATAATCTGTCTACCTGTCTTCGATATTATATAGTGAAATGTTTTGTGTTAATTAAGTTAAACAAATAGTTTCTACAGTGTAAGAGTCTTGATCTATTTCTATTTCATCAGGTTATGGGCCTCTCCCTGCCTGGGGAAGTGGGGCACCTTCATACAAGGGGCACCTTCATACACTAGTGACATCTGTTATTTGGCGAGCAGAAACTGAATGCCTTATGCATGTGTGCGTAACTTGTATCCGAGTGTGTTGGCTCACGGAGTTTCACAGTAGTCGATGCGAAACGCGCGAAGAGGTGACTCATGAAGTGATTCGGCCACGTGTAAGTAATTTTATAACCTCACTTTGAACATAATTTTACTGATGTAAACTGTGTTCGACGTTGTTCAATACCATTTTGTTTTAAAGTTGATAAGGTCCAGTTTCTAATTTGCTATGTGAGTAATCATTTAAAAAAGGTACTTTTTTTTAGGAATGTTTTTATTCCATTTTATTGGGATGGGATAGGTTCATACAGCAGTATGCGGGGTACATTCATAATCATCTGTATTACCTAAACTAATATCACTCAGATTATTTGAAGAAGACTGCTCTTCCTCATCTGTATTTTCATTGTCTTGTGTAATCAATTCAGATTTTTCTTCATTTAATGGTAGGTATACATGTGAAGAACCATTTGATGACATTTTATCAACAAATTATAGTGGAGATATAAAAACTTCGGCGACCGTGTGTTTATTTTTTAGGTTATACGTATTTCTGATCAAAATCAACTAATTTACTTTAAATTTTCACTGTACTGTGTAATTTGCATTGTACTATTATATGTATAGTGATAGGGGAAGGTGGGGCAGCTTCATACAGTTTTTACATTTTGTCGTATAGAATTTTCTCTGATATCAATAGCCATATGGATCTATCAAAAACTAATAGTCTTGTTATCTGACTTTATACCAAAAATATGTGTTTTGTGTAAATACACTTGTTCGGCTTTCTTTCAAGGTTAAAAAAAATATAAGTATAATGTATGAAAGTGCCCCAGGCAGGGGCACTTTCATACACGCTTTGGGGCAGATTCATACACGTGAAAATTACACAAATTAAGTGTGGAATATTTATTTATTTGTCAAAACCAAAGTATGAAAATACAATATTTGCTATAACAAAAGCAATTAGGTAGTCTGTATGAACATACAATACTAATTATAACCAAATATTACTAAATGAAAAAGAGAATAACATTAATGTCTTGCACTTATAACACTGAAGAAACTTAACTAACCTAACAGTCTTTCAGATCAGTCATATTTTTACTTAAACTCTGTCACCTAATTCTTACTTAGTAGAAGTATCAAAAATCAACAATTTTTATAAAAGATCTTAAATGTTATACTACTAACAAAACATGAAAAGTAACTATAAAAAATTCAAATCTCCACAACAGGTAATTATATTAACGGACGTTATAAAAAGAGAGATCTTTGGTGAAACTTTAAAATTCTAGCAGTCCTAGCTGTCTTAGCTGATTTAGGATCCGGTAATATCAAAACTATATCTGATAAATCTACTGATGCTTCATCTTTGATGTCTGGAAATACAAATTTCATAGACGATCCTGGTTGCTTCCGCAAAAATGAAACCATCACTTCTGTCAGACTGTAATGTTTGATGATTTGTCCAACATAATAAATAACAGATGCCTTTTTTTCAAATTTTACAAGAACATAGGCACCGTCCTTGATATTTTCTGGGTTAACAGGCTCTTCATAATCTTCTTCGTTTTCTTCAAGCACGTCGCAAGGCGAAGAAGAACTTTCTCTTAGTATGACGTCTGTTTCACTATCGCTACTAAGTGTTTCAGTCTCTTTGGTTTTCTTTCTTTTTAATTTACTTGATTTATCGCAATCTTTATTCAATAAACTCAACGCTCTCTTTATTTCTCTTGCTCTACTTTTCCGTTCTGTTTCTAACCTCTTCATCTCTTTATTTTTTTCCAATTCTTCAATTCTAGTCTTTTCGGGAGTGTCCGTGTAAATTCTTGATTTTCCAAGTGGTCGACCTTTTTTTGTCTGCGTGCATTTTTGAACTTTCGGGAAAGGTCTTATCATTTCTGGCGTCTTCAATACTTTGGACGTAGATGGAGCAGGGTTGTCAAATTCAAGTTGTTGTTGTGAAAGCAATGAAGGCGAGACATCTCTTTACATAGTTGGTGTTCGAGCAGGAACATCACCAAGTTCAGCACTAACTGTAGCAAGTGAGTGTAGAGAGTGATACACCTGAACCGGCGCAAAGTCATCGTCATTGAAAATCAACTTATTGAAAGGCCATATTCCGGTCTTTTCATAAGCACTTGTGATATTCCTGCCATTGAATGACTCCAAATAAGGTATTTTGGTAAGTTTTGGGATATTATAATATTTAAGTGTCTTTCCAGGGTGGGAAATGTGCCAGTAGTTGAATGCTATTTTTAATTTTTTTTTAATTTTTTTTAATTTTTTTGATTTATTTTTGAAATTTTATGACCTGGTAACCAAGACCTTTAGGTCAATAAGATGGCTGCCCAGTTGTTCACACACTTATGTTTAGATGTCGCTGTCGACTGTAGAAATTCATAAAGTACTAAGTGTGCCCCCCCTGGCTACGACACAAACTTCCGATTACAACCCATTGATGAAATTAAACGAGTGCTCGACGAAACAAGGTCCTTAGTGAAATTATTTAGAAAGAGTCCACTGAAAAATAGCCAATTACAGAATTATGTGAAAGCTGAATTTGGGAAAGAACTCAGTTTACTACTGGATGTCAAAACAAGGTGGAATTCCATCATTGTGATGGCAGAACGGTTTCTGAAGCTCAAAAATTGCGTGAAGAAAGCTTTGATTGATTTAAACATGTTAGACAAGTGGAATGAAGACAATCTTCTTCTTTTGCAGTCGATTGTTGATTTGTTGCAGCCAGTCAAGATAGCTGTAGAAGCCTTAGGGAGACAAAACGCTACGTTACTAACAGCTGAAGCAATAATTGATGTATTACTGAAAAAAATTCAATCGACAACGACAAATGATGATTTATCGAGTCGGTTCTTAGAAACTTTAAAAGCTCGTCTAGAAGAGAGAAGACCACAACGAGTTATCTGTTTATTAAAATATTTACACACTGGTCATCACACCTCACAGTCTCAAAACACGGACTTTTTTACTTCAAATTTAAGTAAAACTGCCCTAATTGGCTTTGCGGAAGAACTGTATTGCAGGCTTTTTGAAAATATACCTCATATCCCGACACCAGATATGGAAATAATAAGCGCTGAACCTAGTACTAGTAGCTCTCAAGTACACAACGAGCCGGATGAGTCGTTTGTAAATCAAATGGAACAAGCAATAAAAAAAATCAAAGAAAATGTACCCGAGGTTCAAAAAACAACAACAAGAGCAACATTGAAAAAGGAGTTTCAGTTGTTCGAAGCAACCGGAAAACGTACAGAAAATTTAGAACTACTTTATAAAGCCTTAAACTCAATTAAACCGACTTCTGTTGAAAATGAGAGAGTGTTTTCCTTGTCCGGTGGCGTTATTACAAAAATCAGAAGCAGATAGATTGTCGGACAAAGCTGTTAATGCTCTGTTTTTTTTAAAGCCTATTTTATAAAATCAAAGTAATTTTATTTTTTAACTGATTAATAATTTGAAAGACTGATTCAAAAGTCTGTTTTACAGATAAGGAAACAAATCTGTGATTATAAAAATTACCAAATTATGATTAATATGATTATGACATGATATTAAAGTTAGTATGATTGTTACTAAGTTTCTTTTATTATAATAATATTTAAAAAAAAAATTAAATTAAAAGTTAATCTGTGATTATAGGAATAAACATAACAATTATTTGACATATTAAAGTGAAAACTATTGTGATTATATTTTATGTTTAATAAATGTTGATTTAACCGATAATTAATGTTGATTTAAAAAAAAAATCCCTTTTTATTAATACGTTTCACCAGAAATCAAAGTTCAAATTTTATAATTAAAAAAAGTCTCGAAGTCCCGGGAAGTCCCGGGACTTTGATCGTAGCCTGTCTCGTGTCCCGGGACGTTGAAATTGTCGAGAATTCCCAAACCCTACGCCCCAGACCAGCTAGCGTATCAGCACCCCGCGCCAGCAGCAGACGATCTTCCCCCTCCATTATGGGAAGACGAAGACTTGGAAGCGGCAACCAATCCAGTGGATGACCAGCCGGCGCCGCGAGCCAGGAACCGGCATACAGTGAATTTGTTGGGATGGAGGCCAGCGAGTACCCTCGACAAGAACCAGCTCTCTGAGCTGTCGAACTTATTCAAAGAGGTCCCTGTAGACGTCGCACATGTACGACGTACCATTCCACGCTATGGATATAATCCAGAGCTTTTCGAGCTAGCTCTCCGTCGCATTAGAGAGATCAAGAACTACAAAACAGTTCCTCTCCCAGTTAACAGAGGCGGCTCAGTAGCACAGCAGCTGATTTGGGATCCAGATCCAGCACCACTCAGCTATTTGGCTGAGCTCTTGACCGCAATCCCGCCTGATGGTAAGCAGTGATGCGATCGCTGATGGTAAAGCGAGCTAGTTTATTAACAGCCTATTCACTCAGAAAAAGTGAGCGAATAGGAAGGAAGACGGCGAGGCGATGCAATGTTAAACCCAACAACACGACCAACGATGCTGCGCCAAAGGGAGATTGATCCGAAGACCTTCCACGACCAAACTCCCAACACAACAACATTTGGCGAATCGTACCCGGCACACATCGCAACACAACTGCTCAGACCCGTCCTCCATACGGCTTCACCAGACATCACGCCGGAACACGACAAATCGCTTGGCGGCAAGACTTTGTCTAGCCACGATCTCCAAAGTCCTATGCTACCGTTCTATCAAAAGGAACGTGACTATTGGAGACGATGAGTTCGCTCCTTGGGCATGCTATGGCTTCAACCATTACAGACACGTGCCAGAGAACTGGCGCGCCAACCGCAACACAACTACAGTTGCAGGCATGCGAACGTTATGTGACATCAGACCATTTAGTGGTACAATATGCTACAGACGTGACGCTTTGGTTAAGTACCTTGTAACAGACTACCCCAGATACAGGGCTCAGTGTTACAATCGACTGATTTAATTAAAGTGCAATTTAAATGAAGTAGTTGCTAATATTGTTATTGTTTGATTAATTTTAATTAAAGAGAGATTGTTATAGTTGGTCCATGCCAAAAAGTAGCTGATTAATACTGTTCGAACCATTTCAATAATGTAATGAGCGGTATGCATGTGTGTACGTATGTGTATGTATGTGTGTAAAAATCTATCTTTTAAACTGTGTCATTACAAGTAACCAGGTAGTATCAAAATGACTTCGTTAGAAGCAACACCTCTTTTAAGTTACTCCACATCCTTACAAAGCAAACTGAACCCTATTTACCAAGAACATGGTCGAATTTCGAACCGGATAAATAATCTACTTGGGCGGTCTAGTGAATAGTGCTAATACAAACGAAGCGCATTCCTTAGATAAGGAACTGGTTTACTATGAGTGATGTGTGCCAATATAAGAACAAAGTAATTGACACGACTGTTACGGAATATTACGATTGGATTATCTCAGTAAATACGTGACCTATATTGCATCTTTTTTTGGAAAAATTACCACTGCAGTAGAACAATTGCTGACAGAGTTGGAAGATATTGCGTTATTACTGCAAAAGGCGCAAACTAACCTCAAGAAATGTCCGAAACAAAGACTTACAAAAGGATACATCGAAACACGTTTACAATCCATTGAAGAATATTGGAAAAAGTTTAGCACGGCGCATCATAACTTATTAAAAGTGATACCTAAGGAAAAGAAGAAAGACGTTCCGTATTTCGCAAATGAAGACTACATTGTTGTTGAAGATTTGTACCTATGTTTGCAAGGTGATTTGAAGTTGATTTATCGGTTAACCAAAACCCGAGATTAAGTGACGTTGCAAACAATACCGGCACGCATTACGAAGGAAATCTTAAACTGCCTCAAATACAGTTACCCACCTTTTCGGGAAATTATGAAGACTGGAAAACGTTCCGGGATCTTTTCACATCGTTAGTGCATAACAACTCCACGTTGTCTAAGGTTCAAAAGACTAAAAAAACTGTCTAGGTATACAAACCTAGAAGTTTTTTAGACTAAAAAAACTGTCTAGGTGTACAAACCTAGACAGTTTTTTTAGTCTCCACCGCGTAACTCAAAATAATGAACTTTTTAACTAAAAAAAACTGTCTTTTTTTAGTCTCCTGAAAAGTTCATTATTTTGAGTTACGCGGTATTAGAACTTAAGCGACGATATGCCACAAGCGCCATCATTCTCTTGTTCATCAACATGCACGAACAAGTACCAACAATCAATCAGATAACAAGCGACAACAAAATGAAGGACAAAGCAAACTAAAGGAAGCTAATGAAGAAGTTGAGCTTGCATCGCACTTCACCGCCAGCACATGTACAGCACTATTGGCCAAAGCACTTGTGGCAGTTTGTGAAGAATCAGGGCGAGTGACAGTACTGCGCGCGCTCATTGACCAGGGCTCACAGACGACCACATTCATTAGCGAGAGAGCTGCTCAACTGTTGCGACTCAAGAGAATACCTGCACACGCAACAGTTAACGGAGTTGGCTCGACCACAACTGCTATCAAACAAGCTGCCTATATCGAACTGCAATCAAGATACGACAACAGTTTCAAGTTAAGAGTGAAGGCTTATATTATGTCAACACGCATAACCACGCAATTACCATCACAAACCATTCCAACCAACACCTGGTCTCATTTGGAGGGTTTATTATTAGCCGATCCAGGCTTTAATAAACAAGGAAGAGTAGATCTGCTACTAGGAGAAGTATGTGCCCAAATACTAAGAAGCGATATAATCAGAGGTCCTCCAGGTTTTCCATGTGCTCAAAATACCAGCCTAGAGTGGATCTTGTTTGGAAACATAAATGAACACGGAAATACCAATGAAGTCATTGTGATGCACCATAGCCTTGACTTAGATAAGATGATAAAATCAATGTGGGAGTTGGATACTGAAGCCAAGACTACACTAACACAAGAAGAAAGAAGATGTGAACAAATCTACCAATCTACTCACACAAGAACAGAAGACGGACGATATATCGTCAAACTACCAACAAAAACCGACAAGCTGTTATCAACACAAGGAGGAACAAGAGAAATAGCTATGAAGAGACTTAATCAATTAGAGAAAAGACTAGAGAAGAATCCTATACTAAAAACAGAATATGCAAAGGTCATGGATGAATATATTAACATGAATCATATGGAAGAAGTCCCACAAGAGGAAATAAACAATGAAAGTGTCTACCTGCCACATCATGCAGTAGTAAAAGAAAATAAAGAAACTACAAAGGTCAGAATAGTTTTCAACGCATCGCAAAAGGGAAACAATGGTGTTTGTTTAAAAGATGAACTTCTTGTTGGACCTCAGCTTCAAACTGATATGAGAAGCCTCATCATGAGATGGCGTATGAAGAAGATTTGTTTTGTGGCGGACATACAACGCATGTATCGAATGGTCTTAGTGACGAAAGAAGACAGGGACCTGCAAAGAATAGTATGGAGGAGTGACCCTAAGCCAGTCAAAGACTACAGACTCACACGCGTCACGTTCGGCACAGCATCCGCTCCATACTTGGCTGTCCGAACTTTACATCAAATCTCTGATGATGAAGGAACCGCATACCCTGATGCTGCTAAAATGATCAAAGAAGACTTCTACGTCGACGACTTGATGGCTTCGAATGACGATGTAGAAAATGCAATACACATAGCAAAGAACGTAGAAGCTATATTACAGAAGGGAGGGTTCACACTACAGAAGTGGTGCTCAAACGACGTTGACTTTTTGAGACAATTTGATCCGGCAAAACGAACAACGCACGCCAGTCTAGACATCTCCATCCATGGCACGATCACCGCGTTGGGCCTACGCTAGAACATGGGTAAAGACATGCTTCAGTACAGTCTAACCTTGCCACCTAAAAGTAACCAGATTACCAAACGCGCGATATTCGCCGACGTGCAACGGCTATTTGAGACATTGGGTTGGTTAGCTTCAGCTATGCTACCAACAAAGCTATTGATACAGAAGCTGTGGTTGCAAGGAATAAGCTGGGATGAAGAAGTAGATGCTGATATCAAACAAGAATGGACTGCACTAAGATATAGTCTTCAAGATGTTAATGAAGTTGAAGTACAGAGATGGCTGGGAATCACCAACCATAAGGCAACTACTATAGAAGTTCACGGTTTTTGTGATGCTTCTACCAAAGCATACGCAGCTGTTGCATATATTAGAGTGCAAGAAGAAAATGAAGATACCCAAACTCAAATAATAGCTGCAAAGACGCGAGTAGCACCTGTTAAACCAATGTCTCTTCCAAGATTAGAGTTATGCGGTGCCTTTCTCTTGTCTACACTACTCAAACAAATTAAAACAGCATTAAGAATTCCAGATAACAAAATATTCGCATGGAGTGACTCCACAATAGTGCTTTCTTGGCTACTGGGAGACCCAACAAGATGGCAAACCTTCGTGAGAAACCGGGTTGTTGAAATATTGGATAATACAGGATCCAATTGGTTTCATGTACAAACAAACGATAATCCTGCTGATGTTGCGTCACGAGGAGAACATATTCTGGAATTGAAGAAAGATGAGCAATGGTGGAAGGGCCCAGAATGGCTAAGACAGAAAACAATAACATTCAATAGACCAAATAAGCTAATTTCAAGTTTAGAAAGAAGAGAAGTAATACAAACAAACGTTAAACTAGAAGAAAAAGAAGAAAGCCTAGACAAACAATTTGATCAATTTAATCGCTTAGAAGAACTTCTAAAATCAATAAGTTATTGCAGAAGATTTCTCAAAGGGAAGAAGTTAGAAAACAAGGATACAGCCATAACCACTGAAGAACTAGAAGAATCACTGAAAGACTGCATTAAAATTTCACAAAGAGATGCATTTTATGAAGAAATCTTGAGTTTAAGCAAAGGAAAGGAAGTAAAAGGAAATAGTAAATTGAAATTATTAAAACCATACCTGGACAATGTAAATATTCTCAGGGTGGGCGGCAGGTTGCGCCACGCAAATATCTCTGAAGAAACTAAAAATCCGATTATATTGAACAATCACAGCAACTTGTCAATACTCATCGTGAAAGATGCTCACCTGAAGTCATTACATGGAGGGGTACAAATGACGATGGCCTACGTAAGAACAAAATTTTGGTTGATCAAAGCAAAAGGTATGATCAAGTTTAGAATCCGCAAATGTTTGATATGTTCGAAACACAGCGCTGCAACCAAAAACCAACTCATGGGCGACTTACCTAAGGTAAGGGTAACTCCAGCCAAACCTTTTCTGAACAGTGGGGTGGATTTCGCCGGACCCTATCAAGTTTTAGCATCCAAAGGTCGAGGAGTAAGAACAAACAAGGCTTACGTCGCAGTATTTGTTTGCATGTCCACTAAAGCCGTTCACCTCGAATTGGTCGGCGATCTCACAACCGAATCATTTATTGGTGCCTTCAAAAGGTTCGTCGCCAGACGTGGAAGATGCTCACAGATATGCGAGTGACCAAGGGCGCAATTTTGTGGGTGCTAATAAAGAGCTGGCAGCAGCTTGGAAGGAGGCAAACTTTGAACTTGAAGGTTCAATAGCAGAGTCTCTTGCACAGGATGGAACTCAGTGGCACTTCACACCCTGCCTATAGCCCTCATGTTGGTGGCTTGTGGGAGGCGGGCGTGAAGTCCATGAAACACCACATGAAAAGGAGTCTAACCCATCATCTAACATATGAAGAAATGAGTACCCTGCTTTGTCAAATCGAAGCGTGCCTAAACTCTAGGCCGCTAGGCCCAATAGATGACGAAGATACAGATAACCTGACACCCTTAACACCAGGTCATTTTTTGATTGGTGAATCACCAATAACTACACCACAACTTGACATTCCGAGACATTCCAATCAGTCACCTGTCACGCTGGAAGCACATGCAAAAGTTGATGGGAGATTTCTGGCGTAAATGGCAATCAGAATACCTAACCAGCCTCCAACAAAGACCCAAATGGCTTAAGCAATGCAACGAGCTTGATGTCGGCAAAATTGTTCTCATCAAAAATGATCAGCTCCCACCACGCAAATGGGCGCTAGGCCGCATTATGGCTAAGCACCCAGGTGACGATGGACTCACTAGAGTGTATAGTGTTAAGAGTGGTGACAGTATAGTTAAGCGAAGTTTTAATAAGCTCTGTCCTTTGCCAATAGATATTGATAAATAATTAAAATTTATGATTACTGTTCTAATATGTAATGAAGCTATGTTAATTCACAATATTGTTTATGTAAATTATTTGAATTTTCTAGCAGTATTTATGACTTGTGCTTAGATGCTTGATGATGAAACCTAAATTAATTAGTTACCTATCTTGTTATGTTTATGTTTGTAAATGTAAAGGTCTTTATGAGCTCTTTGGTGGGCGGCATGTTCGAACCATTTCAATAATGTAATGAGCGGTATCCATGTGTGTACGTATGTGTGTAAAAATCTATCTTTTAAACTGTGTCATTACAAGTAACCAGGTAGTATCAAAATGAATTCGTTAGAAGCAACACCTCTTTTAAGTTACTCCACATCCTTACAAAGCAAACTGAACCCTATTTACCAAGAACAAATACAATATTTTTTTCATTACATCCCAATATATTTTTATTGTTACACTGTACCCCACCTTACCTTACCGTCAAGTGAAAGTCAGCTTCAAACAATACCTAAAGCAACGCCTAGTCAGAGTGCTTCAAGGAATAAAATGTAGTTTTAGAATCTGAACTCAATAGCTTGTTGTTAGCACGCGATGCTGGTATAGCCTCAAATGAAGCAATAAAAAAAATCTCAACTTTAAAGAAAAATATTCAGCAGGAAAAAAATATATTAAAGCGAAAGATTAGCGCAGCAGAAAGACAGAAAAAAGTTGTGATTTTAAAAAACAAAAAATTGTAGAACTTTGCGAAAAAAATACCGATTTAGCCGCAGCACTAAAACTTCGAGATACTCTTGGTCGGCCTAGAATAGAAGAAACACAATCCGGTTTACTTGGAGTCATAAAGGACCTTGCAGTTCTTGGTGGCGCAGCTGATGATCGACGTCGCACTGAAGCTATAAGGTGCTGTAAAACATTAGACGACTTACAAGCCGAACTTTGTTAACCGGGATATACTATCAGTCGGTCAGGGTTATACTTGAGACTTCTGCCCAGACGAGTCAATACAGAGGAAGGAAAAAGACATGTCGTAACTGTTCTTGTCAAACTATGCAAACCCGACTCTACGTTACATATGAAACATCAAGGTCCATTTTGTACTGCGACGATAGGAAACCTTGAATCGTTAGCTTCAATTTTGGGCCCTAAACAAGTTTTCTTTTTATCGATGGATGACAAAGCACGCGTGCCATTTGGTATTACAGCAGCAAACGCTCAAACACCAATATTAATGCACCTTGATTATCGTGTAAAATTACCGGATCATGATTTCGTGGTTGCGGAAAAACATAAACTTATTCCGTCTGTTTATGCAGGTATTGTAGTAAAGGAAGATGGTGAAGGAAAACCTGAAGCTGTGACACATTCCGCGCCTACATTGTAGCAATTCGCAGTGGAAAGCATTCGTCCTCTAATGCAGAGACTCATGCCACAGATATACACAAACTTACTGAAATATCGGCCTTCGAGAACTTCATGAAAACTCGAGAAGGTTTTGTAAAACCCATATTTATTTTTACTTGCGATGGTGGTCCCGACGAAACTCCAAGATACGAGCGAGTTATAATTTCAGCTATACAACATTTTAAAGATTTTGATTTGGATGCTGTTTACATTGCCACAAATGCCCTAGGAAGAAGTGCTTTTAACAGAGTAGAACGACGAATGGTACCTCTTAGTCGTGAACTTACTGGTGTTGTATTAAAACACGATAATTTCGGTTCACATCTCCATTCCAGTAATAAAACTACTGACCTGGACTTGGAAAAACGTAACTTTGAGAGTGCAGGCACAGTACTGAGTAATATTTGGAGCTAATTGGTCATTGATGGATATCCTGTGGTTGCCAATTATATTATGTCTACAGAAACTAGACTGGATGTTGAACAGGCTAAGGCATTGAAACGTCGATCGATCGTAAATCGATCTAGCCTTCGGCGACTACTACGAGAGGGTCTTTTGCCACCACCTGTTTTAATTAAACAGACGTCAAGCGGGTATATAACAACAGAAAAGAATGATATCGAAGGTAAATTCGCTCCACTATTACTTCAATTATCTTTAAAAGTGAACGCGTCATTACATTTAAAGCAAGTACCGTATGATAGTTACTGCCCTAGTGTTGAGGGATACTTGTGTAAGCGATCTTGCGACTTCTTTGGTCTATATTTTGCATCATATAAAGCTACTAATCAACACAAACAACTTCATAAGATTAAGCAAGATTAAGTTCCCATTGCAAAGATACGCCCTCAAAGAATAGCAACTAGACGTGCCAGAGAAATTCTTTGTTTGGATATTAATGATGATGCCTTATGGATGAAAAAGATGTTGACACCACAAATGTTCCTGACGTGAAAAACGAAGTGAACTGTGAAGTGTCTGCCATGCCAGTTATAGACAATTTAAAGGACTGGGTTCAAAGTCCATGGACTGAAGATGATTTCTTTTTCTTCTTTTTCTTTATATTCATTAGTTTATTTTTTGTTATTGTTTCAAAATTTGATATTATGTTGATTTCATTAAAAAGTACTTAATTTAAATGGAAATAAAACTAATTTCGGAACTGCTGTTTTAATTTAATAATGTTTCGATGTTAAATTGCAAAACATGTGACGTCACACTATGGTCTCAGAAATGTGGCGACTTGTGAAAAGGACTGGGCTCAAAAACACATGAAATTAATTTGACGTACTTTATGGATGGCCCCTTAGTGCGAAGGCGATACAAAGTTACAAAACTAAGTAAATAAAAACATTGATTTGAACTTGAACATTGACTGTTTCATTGAGTGTTTCGGGAGAAGCAGAAATATTACTGCGCCATATTCAACTGACAGACAATAATTATACACAGGCATGGGAACTTCTCAAGGGACGATTCGGCAACAAGAAAATGATTGTATCATCTATTCTAAAAAGACTATTTAACCAAAAAAGGTTTGTAACCCAACAGCTGATCAAATCAAAGCCTTGCTTCACACTACCGTAGAATGTATCAACAGCCTGAATAATTTAAAAATATGTAGAGATTCATGAGACCCAATAATAGTTTTTCTGGTTGGACAGAAACTTGACCAAGAGACCGTGAGACATTGGGAAGAGCAAGCTTATAAAGACAAAAGTTTCTCGAGACTAAGTTCCGTACACTCGAACTAGTTTCGCCCATCACCTCCACGACCCTTAAAGAGAAGACGCAAGGTCATAAAGTTTATCATTCTACAGCAAAGGATAGTGATGGCGATATTTTGCAAGCTGCACACGCCAACATGAATTCCGCGCCTTCGTGTTCATTCTGCAAAGGTGATCACTACATATTTAGTTGTAAAGAATTTGCAAACCAAACTGTGCAGCAGCGTCATGGATTCGTGAAGAATACCTTTGCTTCAACTGTTTAGTGCCGAATCACAATGTCTACAAATGTAAAAAAAAAGAACGTGCCGAGTCTGCGGAAGAAAACATCATTCTCTTCTACATCAAATCAAGGAAACAACACAAGAGGAGAAGAAACAAGAAGAAGAACCAAAGAAACAAGAACAACTAGAACAAAAGGTCACAAGCGCACACTTCTCGAAAGAACAGCCTGGTCGTCAAGTGTTATTGGCTACAGAACAAGTAAATGTCACATCACGCGATTGTAAAACACATCTACTTCGTGCATTGATTGACCAAGGCTCGGAGGCTTCATTCGTATTTTCAAGAGTAGTCGAGATCTTAGGATTGAAGAGGACTTGTATCAACGGTGTAGTCTCAGGAGTTGGAGAAGAAAACCTGGTGCCTATCAAACATGTAGTTGACTTGGCAATCACATCGCGACATAACTAAAGGGAGGTTATTCATGTAAAGGTTTATGTTTTAAAATCAATTTCTACAAAATTACCTTCGAAACACATATCGATGAACTGGCCTGAGCTTCAGACATTAATATTGGCTGATCCTTCGTTTAACACCCCGTGTAAAATAGACATTTTACTGGGTTCTATAATTTGACAGAAAATGTCTGAACCCAGTAAAATGTCTATTTTACCAGGAGTTGGACTGTTGGACTGAAACGGAAGTTGGACTGCAAAAATTATCCGATGGCATAGTGGCTCAAAAACGCGATTAGGTTGGATCCTGTCAGGAACAAAAGAAAGACAAATTGGAAGAACACAAAATAACTACACTACATGTTACAAGTATGGTATCAGAAGACAATGACATTTTGAGAAGATTCTGGGAAATAGAAACAAATACATACAA
Source organism: Sesamia inferens (assembly GCA_037179545.1). NCBI lineage: Eukaryota > Metazoa > Arthropoda > Insecta > Lepidoptera > Noctuidae > Sesamia > Sesamia inferens. The sequence goes on along the minus strand of CM073935.1, from coordinate 2,547,868 downwards.
GAAAAGAAAACTATTTACAAAAGAAGAACAAATGTGTGAAGATATTTACAAAAATACAACTAAGAGAGTTAATGGAAGATACATAGTGCACCTACCTTTGAAGTAAGCAGTAGAAGAAATAGTAAAATTATGCGGAGATACAAAACAAACAGCTATAAGTAGATTCAAAAGATTAGAAATGAAATTTCAAAAATCAATAAATGAATATATGGAAATGGGTCATCTGAAAAAATCTGACTCAGCTGACGACAACAAATCAATCTATGTATTTTCCACACCACGCCGTGATACGTGAAGATAAGGATACATCTAAGGTTCGAGTAGTTTATGACGCATGTGCTAAGGGTTCTAACGGTCATTCGCTGAATGATACTATGATGGTTGAACCTGTCTTACCGCCTGATTTGAGAGCTTTAATCATCACATGGCGAACTCATAAGATATGTGTAGTGGGAGACATAGTAAAGATGTACCGCATGATTAATATGACATCTGAACATACAAAATTGCAACGCATCGTCTGGCGAGATAGTCCTGAAGACAAACTAGAAGACTATGATTTGACGACGGTAACTTTTGGTACAGCTGCACCTTACACCTTACACACCTTATTTAGCTGTACGAACATTAAATCAACTTGCTGACGATGAAGAAATAAATTATCCAGAATCAGCTCCTGTAATAAAAAAATCATTTTACATGGACGATTTCATGCATGGAAGTGAAAATGTAGAGAAAACATAGAAAATGTGTAAGGAAATAAGGATTATACTAGATAAAGGAGGTTTTAAGATGCAAAAATGGTGTAGAAATTCCGAGGAAGTCTTTAACTTATTTGAAAGAAGGAGAAAACTGTACAAAGGATGGAATAGAGATAAAGCTAGATAAAGTAATAAAAATTCTAGAACTTACCTGGGACAGAAACAATGACACATTTAAATTTACTGTCAACTTACCTGAAGCTCAACGTCCCGTTACGAAGAGATCCATCTTATCAGACGTGGCCCGCCTGTTTGTTCCTGTTGGACGACTTTCACCAGTTATCATCAATGCAAAGGCGCTTGTTGATATAAATCAATATAATACTTTTGGCAACACTGCTTTCATATATATAGTCTATGCTTTTACACTTTTTGTATTAGTCTAAGCAACCACGAACCGCGCTCTGTAACGAAATAAATGGTTATTAATAAATGTTATTAAAAACAGTTGGAAAGGTTTCTCATTAATAATTAATCGTACAGGTTATGGGCCCAGCGCCATAATTCTGGAAGTAAGTAAAACGAGAAAGGGAAAATTTCATCGGCGGCATCCACGCGGTTACATACGCCATCTTTGAGGTTAAGCCGACGCGAAGCGGGCTCGGGACGAAAAATACTTGTATTACAAGGAAGGGACGAGCAGAAGCAGGAAGAACAATGGAAGAAAAGGCCTTTGGTACACATATCAAATTAGAAGGTACATCAAACTGGAATGTTTGGAAATTCCAATCAGTCATTCTGCTGCGTAGTCAGGATTTGCTAGACGTGGTTCAAGGTAGCAGGGTAAAGCCGGAAGAAGCGACTGAAAAGGCAAAATGGGAAAGGCTAGATGCAAAAGCTCAAACATGGCTGGTAACAAGAATGTCAGAAAGTGCAATGATGCATATTTTAACATGTACTACGTCAGCGGAAATGTGGAGAAAATTATCAAGTGTCTACGAACAAACATCGGAAACGAGTATACACATCGTTCAACAACGATTCTTTCAGTATAAATATGAAGATGGAACACCCATGTCCACATTTCTATCTAAAATCGAAGAATTTAAGAATCGGTTAAAGCAGATGGGAGAAAGCATTTCCGAGAAATTCGTCATAACAAAAGTGTTAATGTCACTTCCAGCCGATTATAAGCATTTTGTCTCTGCTTGGGAATCTGCACCGGAAGAGAAACAAACTTATGATAACCTCGTCGCTCGGCTTCTAATAGAAGAGGAACGGTTAAAGGATAAAGAGGACGTGTCTCAGCAATCAGCGACGGCTTTCGTTGCAAAGAAAGCAGGAAAGAAAAACGTCAAGTGTTATAAGTGCAATAAACTTGGACATTTCCAGAATGAATGTAAAAGTAATTACGTAAACAATAACTCGAACAGTGATGACAGGCCGGTGAAAAAGTGTTATTACTGCAAAAAGGTGGGACATCTAAAAAGTGAGTGCTGGTTCAAGAAAAATAAAGAAAAGGACAGTAACACAAGTAATGCATTCGTAATTTCAAGCGGACATTTTCAAAAATCGCAGTGGTTAGTGGACTCTGGTGCGAGTCAGCATATGTGTCATGATCGTAATCTTTTTACGACATATTTCCCATTGTCTAATAAATCTGTGATCGTCGGTAACGGGAATTCGATTAGTGCACATGGTTGCGGAAAGGTGGCGCTACAAGTACACAATGGAAAGCAATGGATAGACACTACCATAGATAATGTATTGTTCGTGCCGGAACTGAAAACAAACTTATTATCTGTCAATTGCGTGACCATTAGAGGTTATGTGATGATCACAAATGATAATCTGTGCAAATTCTTTAAACAGAACAAATTATGTGCGGTGGCTAATCGTATCGGCGATATGTATTTTTTGGACGTTCGTTACAAGTGCGAAGGAGCAAATGTGGCTCAAGTGCAATCAAGTCTCAAAGATTGGCATGAAAGACTAGCTCACCAAAACTTGCAACACGTGAAGGCCGTGCTTAGGGACAATAACATTTCTGTAAAAGACAATACCGAAGCAAAATGTGAGAGCTGCTTGCAGGGAAAAATAAGTCGTTTGCCCTTCCATACTAGTGAAACAAAAACAACTAGACCATGCGAACTTATACACGCTGACACATGTGGACCCATGGAGGTGCCGTCTGTGGGAGGTTCCCGATACTTTGTTATTATGAAGGATGACTATTCTAATTATAGATCTGTGTACTTCATTAAAGGAAAGGATGAAGTAAAGAAGTGTATTGAAAACTTCATAAATAAAGCAGAAAATACTACTAACAATAAAATACACTATTTTCGAAGCGACAATGGTTTGGAATTTGTTAACAAGGGAGTGCAGGAACTTTTTGCTGAACGTGGTATCATACACCAAACCACGGTGCCATATACTCCCGAACAAAATGGAAAATCAGAACGGGAAAACAGAACGCTAGTTGAGGCTGCGAGAACGATGTTATGTGCAAAAGGTTTACCAAAGAAGTTATGGGCAGAAGCTGTTCAGACGGCAGCATATGTATTGAACAGGACAAGTAAAAGTAATGAACCAGGAAAAACACCATTTGAGATATGGACCAACAAGCATTTCGATATAAATAATTTGAAAGTATTTGGAACACCTGTTTTTGTCCATATCCCAAAAGAAAAGAGAAGGAAGTGGGATGCTAAAGGAGAGAAAGGAATAATGGTGGGCTATGGAGAAGACGTTAAAGGCTACAGGGTATTTTTTGAAAAGAAAAACAGGCTGGAAATAAAGAGAGACATAGTTTTCCTGGAACAACTTACGGAACAGTTGGTGTTATTGGAACATGACTCGGATATACTCGAAGGGACTGATGAGGATCAAGTGTCTAAACAACAGAAAAAAGCTGGAAAGGAAAATAAACTGTCAAACGAAAGTGTAAGACAGGTGGAATCCAATGAGGGTGATCAGCAGTCTACGCAGTTAGAAGAAACTTTGAATTCATCTACGCAAAGTGACGAAAGTGAGTATGTTCCAAGTTTCAGTGATGAGAGCGCCTATGATGAAGATGAAACACCACAACGCCCACGAAGCACCCGGATCAGGAAACAAACCTCATTCTATACCTGTCATAATGTTTTTACTGAAGAAAATGAACCCAAGACGTATCAAGAGGCCATGCAAAGGCAAGATGCTAGAAAATGGCAAGAAGCCATAGAAAGCGAGCTGCAAACCCTGAATGAAAACAAAACCTGGGACTTCTGTGAAAAACCTGTAAGTGAAAAGACTGTAAGTAGTAAATGGGTATTTAAAATTAAAAACTCAAATGATAGTATTCAATATAAAGCTAGACTTGTGGCTAGGGGCTTTGAACAAAATGATTTGTTAAATTCATATGAAGTTTATGCTCCAGTGGCTACTTTGACTACCTTGAGGTTATTTGTGTCAATTGCCACCAAGTTAAACTTGCCCATTTATCAGATGGATGTTACAGGAGCATTTTTATATGGTAGTATTGATGAAATTGTTTATTTACAATTACCTGAGGGTACCTATAGCGGGAGTAACAATATTGTTAAATTGAATAAATCATTATATGGTTTAAAGAAATCACCCAAGTACTGGAATGATAAATTCAATTCAGTGATAAAGAGGCTAGGTTTTGTAAGATCCTATAGTGATACTTGTTTATATATGAAACATACAAATAGTGGCAATACCTATGTTTTACTGTATGTCGATGATCTTTTGATTTTTGGTAACAATGAAAAAGAAATATCTGATTTAAAGTCATTGTTAAACTCTGAATTTAAAATGAAAGACTTGGGATTAGTGTCAAACTTTCTAGGCATACGAATAGAACAAGATTTAAAAAATAAAGTCACCAAATTGAGTCAAAAACAATATTTAGAATCTATATTACACAAATTTGAAATGTATAATTGTAAAACTGTGCCTACCCCTATGGATTATAATTTTAATGTTAAAATATTTGAGGAAAATTGTAACTATGTAATTGATAAAAATATTGAAAACATATGTAGGAAAATCATTGGTAAGCTGTCTTATGCAGCATTAGGAACGAGACCAGACATCTGTGTAGTAGTGTCCATATTAAGCAGATACCAAAATAAAGCAAACAACATTTTATTAACAGCTTTAAAAAGAGTTTTGAGATATATTAAAAGTACTATTAATTACTGTTTGATATATCAGTGTAATAATGACATGTTAACTGGATATTGTGATGCTAACTGGGGGGGAGATTTGAAAAATAGAAAATCAACAACCGGTTTTTGTTTTATGTTTGCAAATTGTTTAATATCATGGTGCTCAAAAAGGCAAGCTAGTGTTAGTCTGTCTTCTACAGAGTCCGAATATGTAGCAATCAGTATGGCTGCGGCCGATGCTTGTTGGCTTATAAATTTATTATATGATTTTAAAATAGAGAAAGTTTGTCCTGTAGTAATGTTCAGTGATAATCAGAGTGCCATAATGGTTGCTAACACTGAATGTGTTAAGCGTCTTAAACATATAGATATAAGGTTCCATTATATTAAAGAATTAATTAGACGGGGTAAATTAGTTTTAAAATATATAAAAACAAGCGATCAGATTGCAGATATGTTCACAAAAGCACTAAATAAAAATTTGTTGTATAAATTCATAAATATGTGTAACATGTTAGAAGACTGAGTTTGTTATGTTAGTTTTTAGTATAGATTGGTTTAAAGTGTATGTATTATATTGAGGGGGGGTGTTGATATAAATCAATATAATACTTTTGGCAACACTGCTTTCATATATATAGTCTATGCTTTTACACTTTTTGTATTAGTCTAAGCAACCACGAACCGCGCTCTGTAACGAAATAAATGGTTATTAATAAATGTTATTAAAAACAGTTGGAAAGGTTTCTCATTAATAATCGTACAGCGCTGATACAAAAGCTGTGGCTGTGTATCTTGGGATGGGATGATGAACTGCCTTTGGAATTGATTGATGAATGGATAAGATATAGAGAGGGGTTGATACACCTGCAAAACATTGAAGTACCACGATGGTTGACGACTACGCCGACTAATTAAATAAATAAATATATATGGACAAATCACACAGATTGAGCTAGCCCCAAAGTAAGTTCGAGACTTGTGTTATGGGATACTAACTCAACGATACTATATTTTATAATAGATACATATATAGATAAACATCCAAGACCCCAAACCAATCAGGAAAAGACGGTTTTCCATTATGACCTGGCCACAAATATTGAGTTACACGGTTTTGTAGATGCATCATTTCAGGCGTATGCTGCTGTAACTTACCTTAAGATTATCGAAGAAGACTCAGTACATGTCAGAATTCACGCTTCTCGTACAAAGGTCGCACCACTGAAGCAACTTTCAATTCCTAAATTAGAATTGTGTGCCGCTGCATTATTAGCAGAACTTGTCAATGGTCTTCAAGATATTTTAAAGGTTCCAAAAAATTGCATCTATGTATGGACTCATTCGATGGTGGTGCTTTCCTGGCTGCAATCTCAACCAAGTCGTTGGCGTACCTTCGTCGCAAACCGAGTAGCAGACATCACACGAGTTCTAGACAACGGCCAATGGAAACATGTTCAGTCTACTGATAAGGCAGCCGATATTGCGACAAGAGGCACTCTTGCAAGCAATCTGGCTTCTTTAGACTTATGGTGGGCTGGACCTGTGTGGCTACCGCTTAGAAACCTAACATTAAGTAAATGAAATGAAAAGTGATATTACACAAACGGACTTAGAATTAAAGAGTACATCGTTTCATAGCAATATAGATGAAGAAAAATCAATTTGGGAACTTGTTTCATCACTCTTAAGGATGAAAAGAGTCTTGGCGTATTGTAGAAGGTTTATGAAGAAAAAATCACAAACTACAGGAAAGTACTTAACAGTGAAGGAATTAGAAGAAGTTTTAAATTCGTGCTTCGGCTGCTAATTATACCCCTCCACCATCTCCAAGCTTCGCCGCCCAAGGCATGCCCTCACAGACCCTGATGACCTCACAACCCTCCTCCAAGAGGCCAATAGGGCCACTAGTACAACACTCAAAAAAAGGCCGACCTACCGACCTCGCTGCCGAGGTCCATCGCGACGCGTTAACGTAGTAGCCCCCTCCCCCGTCCCTTGTCCGATGAAGGCCAGCCCGCGCCGCAATTGAACCAGTAAATATAATTTCCCAACCATGACCTCCGAGTTTGTTTGCTGCTGAGCTGCTGGCTATCGTTTGACATATTGTAGTGTGCTCAGTGATTATTATTGTGTTCCTATCTTATTTGATAAGTTCTGGTTGTAATTGTAATTTAAATGGATGATACACGAACATTGGAACGCTCTGATTTGTTTCTTTAATAAATACCACTTCTGATCGCTAACAAGCGGTTTTCAAATTGTTTGACCCATGTATAATGGGCCAAAATTAAGCATGCCCATTTAAGAAAAAATTCGTGCGAAAGCGCAGCTAGTGAGAAATCCCGCCCCCGCCTTCTTCCGGCCAATAAGAGCCAATGTCTATTTGTGTGAGTTGTGAGTGCAGGGCGCGCACCAAAATAAAAACAAAAATTATAAGCCAGTAGCAATTTGCATTCCGCTAACGGCTAAGTCTTCACGCTTCCCGTTCTCATCGCATTTTTTACGACCTGTTTTTTTTTATTAATTATAAACTAGCGCTTGACTGCAATCCCGCCTGATGGTAAGCAGTGATGCAAGGTAAAGCGCGCTAGTTTATTAAACCCATTCACTTAAAAAACTTAGTGAATAGGAAGGAAGACGGCAGTTGAGCGAGGTGGTGCTATGTTAAACTCAACAACACGACCAACGATGCTGCGCCAGAGGGAGATTGATGTGGAGACCCTCCACGACCAAACTCCCAACACAACAATATTAGGCGCATCGTAACCGGCACACATCGCAACACAACTGCTCAGACCCGTCCTCCGTACGGCTGGCTTCACCAGACATCATGCGGCTCTAAATAGAAAGTGCACGTATATAATTGTTGTTTATCCCAATTTGCATAAATGTTAAATTTACCATAAATTGCAATTAACAAATTAAAATATTCTTATATCTTATAAATAATTAATATTCCTTATTAATACTCAATATGCCAGTTTATTTGTGTGTTACGCTTTCATAGTAAAGCGCCTGGACGTAATTCAGATATTTATTTATTTGTAGCTGATAATTAAGTTTTATCTTACCAGCAAACATGGTGTCATAAATTCTTTATGATTGTAAAAAAACACACACAAACAAGTAGTTGACTGTGTGAAGTAGCAGACTGTGAAAGCTTTTCATATTAGACTAGCGCTTATTATATTATATTATATATTGGTCGCAGCGTGATGTTATAATCCAGGGAGCTTACAGCGTCCCTGGATTAATGGGTTATCCAGGCAAAAAGAATTTTTCAAATCGGACTAGTAGTTCTTGAGATTAGCGCCTTCAAACAAACAAACAAACTCTTCAGCTTTATATATTAGTATTAGATAAAAAAAAAAAAAAACTTATCAATTCATTTTATTATTTTTGAGCTAGAATGTGATACCGACAACTAAGTTTGTTTTTTTTCTACTTCTTTTGTTAATATCGGCTCGTTCAAAGACGTCAAACCTATGATTTAATCTTCTAGCCCCTAAACCTAAACAATGGCCCTTTATTTGGAGTTGCCGACACTGCCTTATTTTTTTTTTAACGTTGCCTAATCGGACTTATGCACATGTTGGAATTTTCGTTATGCATTATTGCATTGCGTTAAATATTTGATGTGGGCCTGAGATAAAATACCTAAGTAATTAGGTATTTTATTAACACGGGTGTCTCAGATTGAACCAGGCAGCCACATTTAACCACAATCACACTTCGGAAATGCGACGTTGCCAAACTGTGCTAACATGAGTAAAAGAGAGGTGTTTACGTTCCCTTTCTGCCCAATAGTTAGCGTGGCGATAGCGTGCGGGGAGGTTGTGTGGGAAACTTTTTTACGAAAATTAACCCAAAAAGTAAGTTTTTTCCGCAATATTCTTTGTTTTTGACGTGATAACGTCTATTAAATCGGTATGCTGGGAGTCATTCGCGAAAACTGCGTAACGGCCGAATCTGACGCTACACGGAGTCCAGGCCTACTAAAACTAACCTTAGCCTTGTAGCTTTAGAGTGCAATATTATTTACCTAAAAGCACGGTTGTAAACAATTACTAGCCGTTTTTCGCATACATGATTAAAGCATTGATAGCCGAGTGGTGAAACGCTCGGATTAATATCGACTCACTCAAGAGGTGCCGCGGCTCGATTCCTGACGGCAACGGACGTTTTTTATCCTTTTTAATTTTTAAATTTTTCCTTTTTAATTTTTCTTTTTCTTTTTTCTTTTTCTTTTGCTTTTTTTTTATTTTTTAGAAAATTTAAACAAACTATTAAATAAAAATATAAATGTTATACATTACTTTATTTTAAATAATTTCATTGCACCCAGAAAAAATTACCATGTAATAGACGTTATCACGTTCAAATATCGGCAGTAGACGGAGTTCTACAGACAGCCAATTTTTAACTTTTTTGGTTGAAATGATATTGGTGTTTTTATATTTACACTCTTTTACATGGTAATCCTGTATTCAAATGCGCCATAATTCGTTGCTCTGGAAGTTTGCTTTCATGGTAAAATTTTGAGGTTAGTTGTTAAAACACGATTTGTCCCACAATGAACCACTTTTGTGTGGAACAGATTAACCATGGTTCAATGTGTACGTACCAATAGTGGTTAAATATGTACAACGATTCTGATTATTTTTAGTCGTTACAGGATGACGCGAAATAAGGTATTATTGAGAAAAAGAGGCGGACATTCCGCTGATACTATACTTAAGGCTCTACGACTACATCGGTTTGGGGAAAGTATCAGAAAAGCTGCCAAAATCTATGATATTGCGTACCCAACCTTACGACGCTACGTAGCAAAAAACTTGCACGTCAACGTGGAGGACCTTGCTGAGAAAAGATTGCTACCGAATTATGAAAATCATCTTGTTTTTACCATAGAACAAGAAGAAGTTTATAAAGAGTACATAAAAGAGTGCGCCCTAAAATTCTATGGACTGACCCCAAGAGACTGCCGTAAAGTAGCGTACCAAATGGCGAAAGTAAATAATGTAACTATCCCAGAGAGTTGGGAGCGAGATAAAATGGCAGGAAAAGAGTGGTTCCGGTCATTTAAGAAACGTCACCTTGATCTCTCAATAAAAAGCCTGAAGCTTGCAGCGTAGCCCGCGCGACCGCATTTAACAGGGAGACGGTCAAATCATTATTTGATAATTTGAAAACAGCAATGGGTCATCATCCGTCTTTCAGCACTGGTTGCCGTGTGTACAATTTGGACGAGACAGCCACAACGACTGTCCAGCGTCCACAAAAAGTGGTAGGACCTAAGGGAAAGCACAATGTTGCAAATGTTACCAGTGGCGAAAAGGGAGTTTTAGTAACCACATGCATGATAGTATGTGCTTCAGGTCAAGCCTTACCGCCTGTGCTAGTGTTCCCGCGAAAATATTTCAAGGATATTATGTTGAGAGGTGCTCCTAAGGGTATGATACTCGATACGAACAGGACAGCCCACGTCAAAAGATGTGAGAAAATTTTCAGGCCGCTTGTTAAAATTATAATAGTATACTGATAAAGATTAGTTTAAAGTAAATAATAAAGAAAATAGAAGAAGTAAACTTAATTGAAGCGATACAGTGTCGATCTACTAATATACTGGAAGTAATAATAATAATAATAATAATAATAATAATAATAAGCCTTTTTATTTCTTGTTTTACAATAATTAGTAATAATGTTACAGGAAACACAAATCATATTTCTATGTATTAGTAATGTTAGTAATATATGTAGGTTTATAATATGTTAGTAGTGTTATTAATCAACAAGAACCCCGGTTTGGGTAAAGGCCTCCTCCAAAGATGCCCAGTTTTGTCGGTCTTGTGCTATGGTGTACCAGTTTGTGCCCGTTGATCTTTTCAGATCATCTTCCCAGCGGTTTAAAGGTCTCCCCCTCTTTCTCTTGCCTGGTGGTCCTAACCAGTTAGTAACCCGCGAAGTCCACCTTCCGTCAGTCATTCTCGCCACATGTCCAGCCCACTGCCATTTTCGTTTTCGAGCATAAATCAAGGCGTCTGTAACTTTAGTGAAGTCTCTTATCTTCGAATGTCTTATTTTGTCCATTTTCTTTATGTTTAACATGCTTCGCTCTAAACCTCTTTGACATGTTTTGATTTTATTCATGACTTGTGTGGAGAATTTCCAGGTCTGGCTTCCATAGGTTAGGGTCGGTATAAGACATGAGTCCATAACTTTAGCTTTGAGAGTTATTGGTAGATGACTTTTAAATATTTCTTTTAGACTCCAATATTTGTTCCAAGTTTGTTGGATCCTTCTTTCTATTTCTTTAATGTTGCTGTCTTTTTGAAAGCTTATTCTTTTTCCCAGGTATATATAGCTGTCCACGTATTCTAAAGGGTTGCCGTTGATAGTTATAGGGCTGGTTCGTGTATTAGTCATCATCTTAGTCTTCGTTAAATTCATTTCCAATCCAGCTGTCGCACTCGCTCGTTGTAGAGATTCTAACATAGTTTGCGTTTCGTTGGCTGTCTCTGCTAGAAGTATCAGGTCATCAGCGAACCTTAGATGACTTAGGTAGTTGCCGTTTATATAGATGCCTGATTTACTCCAATCACACTTGCCAATGATGTTTTCGAGAACGGCTATGAAAATAGTGGGTGAGAGTGGGTCCCCTTGTCTCACGCCTCTTTCTATATGGAATGCGGGGCCTAAGGTTTCGAGTTTTATTCTTCCTTTGTTATTATTGTATATACTTTGAATTATATTTATGTATATAACTGGCACCTCTTGTTCTTTTAAGCTTTCCCATATGCTTATATGTTTAACCGAGTCGAAAGCTTTTTTATAATCTATAAAAGTTATATATAGAGGTCTTTGAAACTCTTGGTATTTCTCTATAATAAGCTCGATGGTGTGTATGTGATCGATTGTAGAGTAGCCTTTCCTAAAGCCTGCTTGTTCTACCGGTTGTTTTGCCTCTATTATCGAACTTACTCTATTGTTAATAATCGATGAGAATAATTTATATATATTTGGTAATAGGCTAATTGGTCTATAGTTGCTGATATTTTTTGGATCACCCTTTTTATATATAAGTATAATATTTGCTTCGGACCATTCTATGGGCGTTTCAGAGCTAGAAAGTATAGAGTTAAATAATTCAGTTAATGGTTTTGATAGTTTGGTGAGCATATTTTAGTGATTCATTCGTGATGTTGTCGGATCCAGGGCTTTTCTCGAATTTCAGTTTCTTAATTGAGTCTATCACTTCAGTTTCATCAATTTGTGGAATTGGATGGCAGTCTAATGTTTCTTTTTCAGTTTTGTCAGTGGCTATTCGAGATTTGTCTCTGTACAGTTCCTCGTAAAATTCAGTTGCTGCATTGACAATGTCCTTTCGATTGTAAAGGTCCTTTTTAAGGGTTTTCAGTCCTTCTATCCAAGATCGGTTAGTTCTGAGTTCTTTGTATGCTTTCTTTGAGCTACCATATAGTTGAAGATGTTTCTCTATTGTTTCTTGCCTATACTTTGCATAGTCTTTCTTGATACACTTATTAACAAGTTTGTACAGAGCGGAGAGTTCATTTTTCAATGAACGTGTTTTATTTTTAGAGTTTAGTAGTTCTTGTCTTCGATTTAATAATTTTAATGTGTGTTCTTGTAGTATTTTATGTTTTTTATTATCTTCGTTGTTGGTTTTAGTAAGTATTAAACTTTGTCGTATAAGGTTTGCACCAGTTTTTTCTCTTGGCTGGAAGATTGACTTGAGGACTCCGAAAGAAAGCTGGATAGGTTTTCTTTGTATTCTGTTATTTCATCTTTATGTTTGAGTTGACTTGATTGATTATTTGAGAACTTGGTCCTATTTTTCTTTTGCGTGGTACACATGATAGTACTTCTAAGTGGACGGTGATCTGATGCGAAGTTAAGATTCAAGACATCAATATTTTGGAACCATTTTGGGTGATTTGAAAGGATGTAGTCAATCTCGTTCTTATACTGACCGTTTGGTGATCGCCAAGTCCATCTGCGGCTTTGCTTTTTCTTGAAACAGGTATTTATAATTGTAAGCTCGTGTTCTAACGCAAAGTTAACAAGTCTTTGGCCTCTGTGGTTTCTTTCTCCTGAACCGTATTGTTTCATAACCACGTATTCGTTTTCCCTGGGGACTCCAACTTTTGCGTTGAAGTCTCCCATTAGAATGATGTGTGTGTGTGCTGTTTCAAGTGCCTTTTCTATGGTCTTATAAAACTCTTCAATATCGTGCTCGTTTGCGTTCTCTGTGGGTGCGTACACTTGTATTATTGATATCTTGTTACCGTCTATATTCTTGTTAAGCATTGCTACGCGTTCTGTTATGCCTATAAAGCTCTCTATATTATTTTTAAGTGACTTGTGTATTATGAAACCCACCCCATACTGTCCGGGTGTGGAGCCAATGTAGCAAAGTATAAAAGCGTTGTGTTCTTCTATTGTATTACCTTGCCGTCTAACTTCCGAAATTCCCATAATATCATATTTTATTTTACTTAAACATACTTCCAGTTCCAATATTCGGTCGTATGAGGAAAGGGTCCTGACATTGTATGTGACAATATTCAATTGTCGGCTTAACTTTAAGTGTTGTATCTTTGGAGGGTTTTGGTCGTAATCTTCCGCGGTGACCAACCGGGTTGGAAGATGTGTTTCGTATGTTAGTATTTGCTTTTCTATATTATCACTTTGCGAGGGGAATGTTAATTGCTATTCATTTAAGTTTTCCTTGTCCTGTTGTTTAGGCCCGCTGTTTGGGCGCTTAGTAGTGAGGTAATTTAGTATGCCGGGTTTTACAACTCCTTCTGACTGATTGGAACTCCTTTTATTTTGTGCCGAAATTTTATTTTTCTTGTTTACTTGCGTTTGTTTTTCAGTTTGAGCTAGACGATTATTTTCCGGGGATATTGAGAGCATTCTTTTGTTGCTGTTTGATGTGTTTTTATCTAGTATAATAATTTTGTCGTATCTTAGTATCGCCTTATTTCCTTATACTGGAAGTAAAAACCTTTAATTGTCGATTTTTCTATTTTTAGGTTAGTACATCGCTTAAACATGTGTTTTTCATTTGATTGTGATATTCAGAATATACTAACATTAAATTTTCTATTTTTAGATAAATCAAATTGTGGTTTTCTTTTCCGTATCGTCCAACAAATTATAAATCGACAATTAAAGGCCAGTTGATGGACCATTTCACACGCTATGCTTACATTTCGTGCTCGAAGACACAACTGACTAAGGACTATATAAAACTGATGGAGCAAGTGATCAAGGACAATGAAGTTGAGATATTGCTTTCAGATCAATATCCAGCACTGAATTCAAAAAATATTTAAAAGATCACTCCGTTGATTTAATTTTAACAGCGGTGGATGCCCCTTTCTCGAATGGTCGTAATAAAAGACTGAACCAGACGCTGGTCAATAAAATTAGAAGTGCTTTGAACAGTAAAGAGAAAAAGACTGCATGGACAACCTTAGCAATGGATTGAGTGAAAGCCTACAACTTAACAAACCACTCAGTAACAGGTTATTCACCTTTATATCTGTTAAAAGGAGAACCGACCGACTTACTACCAGCAGAACTAAAAAAGACACAAACGGAACCTGGAGAACTGGAAAAAGACCGACAAATAGCATTTCTCAGATCAAAGAAATCACATGAGAGGAACAAGGTCATTTTTGACCAAAGTAGAATAGATTACAAATTTCAAAAAGGTGATATGGTTTACATAATGGACTGTAATAAGTTGAACAAATCAAAACTGGATGAAATTAGAATCGGTCCATTTGAAATAGAAGAAAAGATATCAGATTTGATATGCAGGATTAACACTGGAAAGAATAAAAAGTCCTTAGGACTTTACCATGTAACAAAGCTCATTTCTCGGTTTGATTAGGTACTCACATTAACCTTAAGTTAATGTTTTATTTTAGGGGGGGGAGATATAAGCTTTGTTTACTGTATGTGTGTACATGGCTTAGTATTAACTTTATTATTTATGTGTACGTCGCCTAAGGGTATGACACTCGTCAAAAGATGTGAGAGAATTTTCAGGCCGCTTGTTAAAATTATAATACTATACTTATAAAGATTAGATTAAAGTAAATAATAAAGAAAATAGAAAAGTAAACTTAATTGAAATTAGACCTGAGTCGATCACGATTAATCGAATCATTTTGATTCGATCGCAACCAGTACACGAACGATCGACTCACGGATCTTAAAAAGATTCGATCATTTGACCCACGTACGAAGCTTACCAAAATCAACTTTATTTTTATAGCATTACATAACTTAATTGCTTATTTGTAAAATGACCGAGTCTGCTTCCTCTAGTGACGGAAACAAGATGTGTCTATCCTTATCGTTCATGTACAAAACGTGATAGTTCTCTCTTTCTTTGTCCGAAATGAATAAACCGGTAAGTTTGGGTCACACAGGTCGCGTGACCTGTGAGAGCGAAGAGTAAATCTGATTATTTTTCGCTCGCGGTTCGCAGGTCGCGGCTCGCGATTGAATCGATCGATTTATTGATTACCTGGAACCAGTGGAATGGTGTACTTGTAACTCGCCACATGCGTCTAGGATTGTGTCCAGCACTAGTACCACTACATGTTTTGCTTGCATGTTTGAAATGCTTTCTTTGTTAAAATTTAACTATTTCGTGTGGGTTTTATGTTTGTGATGTGAATGTTAAAATTAGTGCACAACAAGCTTACTAACATTAATTTTAGCTTTTTTTTTTTTTTGTTGTACTCGTGTTTGTTTCTATTGTTCCGTTCGTTTAATGAACTACAAAATATCTGGTCTTTCTAAAAAGAGAAGTCCAATATGGAACCATTTCTCTGTTGTTGACAAAGATAAAGCAAAATGTGAATATTGCATGAAGATTATTAGTTATTCTGGAGGTGGCACAGGTAATTTGACGAGACACATGAAAAAAGTACATGGGAGTGTATGTATCGAGCAACCATCATCCAGAGAAAATCTGCAATTACAAACACGCGCTCAGCGCACCGGTGCCGAACCAGATGGTGTTCCCTCTACATCAGGTGGGTTTTTTCAGACAGAGAAGGCACCACCTTCTCTGTCTGAAAAAATTACACCAGGCGCCCCAACTCTTCGCTCCATCACGCAATCGCAAGTCCAGCCAAAAATTAATGCTTTCACTTATCTACGAAGCCATTACCTTTAAGTAAAACAAAGCAGCTGGATAAGCAAATCGTTTAATTTATAGTAAAAGGTTATCACCCATTTGCCATAGTTGAAGAAGGAAGAATTTAAAAATATGTACAGAATGATTTTACCCAATTACAAATTGCCTACTCGGAAAACCATATCTAATAGTTTGATACCTAAACCGCTTGGTCTTCATGGACCCACCATACAGACCCACCAGTGGGTCCCTGAAGACTGATATGTCTCCAAAGACCCACTAGTGGGTCCTCTGAAATTTTATTGTCTTCGAAGACCCACTATTCAGATATTTTCTTTTGAGATGTTTAATTATTTTTATTTTGTCTCCTAATACCTAAGTTCAATGTAAGAAAAAATAATAGCAAAATAACATAAATCATTCCTTTACTTATTAACTACAAACATCCTTAATTATACCTACTATTATTTTTGAATGCGGTTATTTAAGTTATTTTTGGTGCGAAAAGGAAAAAAAACGGTGAAAAAATAAACTTACAATATTATTCTAAGACTACAAAATATCAATTTCCAAAAAATAAGTGCAATTAGTTATTAGACTAGTGCAAATGAAAAGTTATAACCTTCTTAAATTAGTACTGGCAGGTCGAGAATAATTGAAATAATCTTTTAAGTCAAGTTTTATCCTGTTTGCCAATGTCATGTAGATATATGTTATCCCTCAAACATATATTAAAAATGAGTAAAATTGGCAAAAAGGAATATTTTAATATGTGTAAAATGCTGCATTGCAATGCAATTGAGAGCTGCTCTTTAGAGTCATCCAATTCGGACATACAATTTTTGAACAGAAGGGGTGGCAAAGTACTTTTACACGAAGGATACCAATATTATAAAAAGAAAATTTATAAGAATGGATCCAGTCTATGGCAGTGTAGTATGAAGAAAAAATATAAATGTACCGGCTCAATAACGATACAGGTACGATATTGAGTTAAAAACTAATTGCACTTATTTTTTCAAAGTTGATATTTTACAGTTTCAATTTTTCCGTTTTCCAGCATCCGCTTCGTATTCTAAAATCTAATAAACATACCACGTCGGACCCGCAAAGGCCATGCAATCCCGATTTTGGTAAAAATTTAGTGGCTGAAACAATAGAGGCAGCTAAGGAATATGTAAAAATTTCGACGAGTCCCATTTCAAACATTTTTAAAGACAAAATACAAGCTCCTATAAAAGACAAGGGCTTACATTTGGTAGGTAACACACCCTTATACGGAAATAAAAAAACGCTTTTGTATAATATGAGAAAACAATCACTGGGAGTTAGCAAGTGTGTGTTCAGGGATGTCAGGGAAGTGGAGATTCCTGATAAGTTTACATCTTTTTTTATTAGCTGACCACTGTCACGATGATAACCAGATTCTTATATTTTCCACTAAAGAGTTAAGAGAATTAATGCCATCAATTAAAGAGATATTTGGGGATGGAACATTTTCAAGCTGTCCCCCACCATTCTTACAACTATTTACAATATTTGGTAATGTGGACGAATCTTTATTTAATATAAATGTGGTCCCGCTATGTTACGCTTTATTAAACAACAAAAAGGAAGAAACATACTTTGCGCTTTTTGAGTTTCTAAAGTCACAGTTCCCAGATTGGAGGCCATCAAAATTTCATATAGATTTCGAAGTAGCATCCTCAAATGCAATACTTAAAGCATTTCCCGAAGCCACTATAAAGAAATGTTACTATCATATCACGCGTATTTGGAGGCGAGCTAAGAAAATAGGGATAAAACAAAAACTAGAAAAACGCATTGTCGCACTCTGTGCAGTCCTTCCGTTACTACCTGAGAGGATGATATGCGATGGATGGGAATACATAGTGACACAATTTCCGACTTCTGATAAATTAAAGACATTTAAGAAGTATATGGAGTCATACTGGCTAAAAGATGAAATATTTATAAGCCAATGGTGTGTTTATAATGAACGGCATAGAACAACCAACGTCCTGGAAGCTTGGCATTCTAAGCTTAATAAAAATATAAATGTAAGCGCCCCAGTACAGCACGTACATCTACCGCGCATTTGTCACGGCTTATTCAACAAACAAGGTCGGCATACACCACAAGTAAAATTAATCTCTGACCATACACTAGGAAATCTACGGGACTTACCTGGGACTCAGTGAGCTCCGTCGCGAAGTGAATTCCCGGCGAGGTCGACGCGCGCGCCGACCTTACAATGACGTCCGAAGTCTTCAGTTCACTGACCGTCCCATAAGTCGACGCTCCAAAGTTCCCTTATTAGGGCATCAAGGCTCACCAACGTAAGAAGTTATTTAGCAGTGTCAATCACGCCCGACAAAGATCGCCAATGAAACCACGTTTCCGATTCAAATTCAACTCAATGCACAGACGCACTGTTACGTTTTATAGTTCAAGTAAATACTTCAACATCCGGGCAACAATCGCGACAAACCATACAAACGCGCCGGTGGTATTTTCCCGAAATTCACTCGCCGAAACACGCCACGCGTGCGAGAGATTATTCGTCAAAATTTCAAGCAACGGCCCGCGTACGCCGCGGGGTCCTAACACGTTGTGTGCCATGATGGCGGCCACGCGTCGCCATAGACAATACTAAATGCGCTAGCCCGTTCCGACCGGGCATCTATCACTCGACTAACTAACAATCGGACCCGATCGATAAAACTAGCGCGAACATCGCCCTGCCCCGGACAGTAACAAACGGTCCGACAATCAATCTAAGGGCAGTCGAGAGAGTGTGGCGATCGCGCGCTTCAAGACAGAGTCCCCCACCAGGACCTCGGCAAACCTGGGAACACCATCCGACCCCGGATACAATTTAACAATGCGTCCACGACGCCATCGGAGGGGTGGGAGGTTTGGGTCCTTTAACAAAACGAGGTCTCCGACCCTTGGTGGGTTCGTCTTGTCTGACCACTTAACGCGCTGTTGTAAAATGTGCAAATACTCCAGATGCCAACGGCGCCAAAAGCTCTGCGTGAGCTGTTGAAGCAATTCGAATCGCGAGAGCCGTCCGGAGTTAATGTCCAAATAAGGATATTCAGGCAGGGCGTTAAGTGGTCTACCTATCAAGAAATGGCCCGGCGTGAGGGCTTCCAAATCATTCGCGTCGGATGACAAAGGGCATAACGGACGCGAGTTGAGGACCGCCTCAACCTTACAAAATACGGTCGCGAGCTCCTCAAAAGTTAGGATACTATCTCCAATAACGCGACGAAGGTGAGTTTTGGCGGCCTTTACAGTAGCTTCAAATATACCTCCCCAGTGGGGGCAGGACGGCGGTGAGTACTGCCATCGTACCCCTCTGCGGGAGAGTGTGGATCCGATCTCAACATTATGTTTATCTAAAAATTCACAAACTTCCTTCAAATAACGATCGGTACCCTTAAAGTTGGTCCCACAGTCGGATCGAATTAAGGACGGCAGTCCGCGACGCGAAACAAATCTGCCTAGAGCAGCGACGAACGCCTCTGTTGTGAGAGCGCTAACCACCTCGAGGTGGACCGCTTTAATAGCTAAACACACAAAAACGCACAAGTAAACCTTCTCGGTCTTAGCGTTACGGAGACGCGAAGCTTTTACAATGAATGGTCCCGCAAAATCCGTACCAACTCCAGCAAAGGGCATCGATTCGGTGACTCGATCGGTAGGCAAATCCCCCATTTGGGGCTGCACGATGTCCGCCTTCAAGCGGTAGCACGGGAGACAACGAAAGATAACATATCGGATCACTCTCCGCGCAGACAAAATCCAAAATTCCCGTTGGAGGATCGCAGTAAGAGCGTTGCATCCGGCATGTGCATTTTTCACATGGCGGTCTGCGATCAACAACTTCACCAAGGGGCCGTTCTTGGGGAGCAACAATGGATGACGAGCCCCATAGGGGAGCTTAGCATTTCTAAGCCGACCTCCGACACGCATCAAACCCTGATCATCCAAGAAGGGATTCAAGCGCCCTACGGGTCCCTTCAGATTGGATGTGCGTTAGCGGAGGGTTTTCAACTCCGAGGCAAATTCACTCTCTTGAACTATCCGCACCCAATACAACAGAGCGTCATTGCGCTCTTGCGGTTAGAGGACCGGAGACTCAAACTTGCCACGAGGGCTACGACAGTTGTGGATGAAACGCCGTATCCAGGCGGTGACGCCAAGCAATTTATCCAAAGAGCTGTAGCGCTCAAGCAAAAACTCCGGATCTGGAGCCGCTACAGTCTCGGTGGCGTGAACATGCACCCCTGGCGTAGATGCCCCGACCACTGCGGGGGTAAGGGGCCAAGAACCCTCCAGCTGTAACAACCATGGTGGACCCCACCACAGCTGGAGATTCACAAGTTCGGGCGCCTCGCAGCCGCGGGAAGCGCAGTCTGCGGGGTTCAAATCGCCAGGCACGTGGTGCCAAATCAACCTCCCAAAAGCGTTGGAGGATGTCCGACAAAGCAGAACCAACAGCGAGGTCGCTGTCTGCTGAAGGGGGGTCTGGGACGTCCCTAAACGATCCCATTACTACATGACCCAACAACAAAGAGGTGGATATGGCTACAAAACCGGCTGCCTGCAAGACTCGCTCGCTCCCACGCAACAAACGACCTAGCACATTACACCGATCAACAAATGGATCGGGCCAGGTCGGTGGAAGTGAGGATCAGCCAGAGCCAATCCAGCCGACAATTTAATGGCGGCGTGTGGGGCTCGCACTTGCGGAAGCGGCCCGACCACCGTTTCAAAAACAATCGCCGAAGTACCGATTTTCGGCGTTGAGGAGGAGTGGGGGAAGAAGGAGAACGACACCTGACCGATCGGATCCGAAATCCGCAGGTCTCCAACGCCCCGTACCGATTCCCTAGCGGTACAATATTTAAGTCCAACTGTCGGACGAGCCAAGTAGAGATTACGCAACCCTGGGCCCCTGAATCCAAAAGGGCACGCACTGTGACAAAATCACTTTTGGGGCCCCAAACACGCACGGAGGCTGTTGACAACAGCACAAACTCCGGTGGGGGGTTGCGCCCGACAGTGGCATCAATGGAAACCCGGGGGAGGTGATTGCCCCCCTGGACCCCGGGTGAACTGAGTCGACAAGATCGGAGGGGATCGCCGACAGTAGGCGAGAGGGTCCCACTCCGCAACATCGAGACTCCTTCCAACACTACTCCGGGGTGTGGGCCAATAACCGTGGGCCGCATACGGTGGAACATAACGCCCCAGTCGAGGGTACTCAATCAAGGGGGGGGAGCAGCGTACCGCCCGCCTCCCCGAGCCCCCGACGGCCACCGCTACAATCTGCGAGGGGCCCCCGCCCGTGGGTAGCGGTCCAGCAACAACTGCCGCGCGACCTGGTAGTTAGCATCGCTAACTATTAGGTGCTGGACCACTGCACTGGCTTCTCCACGGAGGGCGGAGCGCAAATAAGCCAGTTTCTGGCTGGGGGACAAATCTTCCCTGGAGTCCACCAAGCTGTCGAACAGGTTGATGAAGCCCATCCAAGCCGTGAGGTCCCCGTCAAAGTGGGGAATCTCCAATGTAGGCAATCTCCGCAACAAAGCCGGCGGGGTCGGTTTAACCTCCCCGCTCCAAGTCGGCTTTCCCCTACGGGCAGCCAGGAGCCCTTCTGCTGACTCCGTAATTTGGTTAGCCAATTCGTACGCCTGGTCGACATCCCTTGTAAAGGTCTCCACCACGGCTTCATCCGCTGGGGGGTGTTCCAAAACGTACACATGGAAGTCGACAACATGTCGCTCCAAGCCTTCCATGCGCGCAGGCAACCCTTCATAGCGGGTCAACAAAGCCTGCACCCGATCCGGCCGAACAATCAAGGCGGCCGCACCCGCGAGCCAACGCAATGCGGCCTGGACCTCGGCCTTCGCCGTAGCAAGCGGATTGGGGGCCATTCCAAACAAAAGCCTTTAATTCAAATTAACAAATTAAATTCAATTAAAGAACGCGCGGAAAGCAACAAAAACAAGCGTAAATAACTCAATAAATTCCGCGAGACCGTGTGGGGACCAAAGCTAAGGGCAACCGTTACAAACAAATTATTAACAATGTATAAATAAAAAATATTACAAGGTATACATACAAAATATCTTAAATAAACTTATTACCAAACCAAAATTATTACTACCAATTACACAATAAGTCAACAAACAAACAGAATAAAATTATTACTGTGACTTACGTAATAAATCGAACAATAAACAGAACAAAATTACGACTGTGAATTGCGAGCTAAATCAACAAAATTACGACTATGAATTACGAGCTAAATCAAAACATTCAAACACGAACTATCTGGTTCGTACAATACACGAGTTGACTAAAACAATAACAAAACATTAGTCATAAAAATAACTCGTAATTATTTATCCGTAGCTCAATATTCAACACAAAGCGAACTATTTGGTTCGTACAAATGCACAAGATAATCGAGTGAACAATAACAAACATTACTCGTAAACATAACTGGCTGTATGGCGAATCAGGCCTTAGCCTACTCCGTTCCTCTGAACGGAAAGAAATGAACCAAAAAATAAAACAATCTACCTACAATTGTTTTCACATTTCTTACTTGGCAAAATTATCGGATCCACGCAATGATAGAAGGTGGTCAGAGGACAACAACAAATAAAAAGTCAAATTTTTGCAAATTAGCCTCTGAAGGCTACCAAAATACTGGAATGATACTCTAATTACTCAAATTGGTAATTAGAAACCACGCTCTCTGCTACCACAAAGAATGTAGACGCGCCCCAGTACAGCGCGTCCATCTAGCAGGGCGTTTGTTAACGGCTTATTCAACAAACAAGGTAAAACGGATACACCACAAGTAAAATTAATCTCTGACCATACACTAGGAAATCTACGGGACTTACTTGGGACTCAGTGAGCTCCGTCGCGAAGTGAATTCCCGGCGAGGTCGACGCGCGCGCCGACCTTACAATGACGTCCGAAGTCTTCAGTTCACTGACCGTCCCATAAGTCGACGCTCCAAAGTTCCCTTATTTAGGCACCAAGGCTCACCAACGTAAGAAGTTATTTAGCAGTGTCAATCACGCCCGACAAAGATCGCCAATGAAACTACGTTTCCGATTCAAATTCAACTCAATGCACAGACGCACTGTTACGTTTTATAGTTCAAGTAAATACTTCAACATCCGGGCAACAATCGCGACAAACCATACAAACGCGCCGGTGGTATTTTCCCGAAATTCACTCGCCGAAACACGCCACGCGTGCGAGAGATTATTCGTCAAAATTTCAAGCAACGGCCCGCGTACGCCGCGGGGTCCTAACACGTTGTGTGCCATGATGGCGGCCACGCGTCGCCATAGACAATACTAAATGCGCTAGCCCGTTCCGACCGGGCATCTATCATTCGACTAACTAACAATCGGACCCGATCGATAAAACTAGCGCGAACAATAAACAAAAATGATGTCACAATGCTAAAGCTATTAAGTTTTATACAAAAAGAAACCACAACATTTTCTAAGAGACTTCAGTGTTACATCGAAAGAGACCAATTTATAATAGAATCTCAATTACAGTTGATACATAATGAAATAACAGTAGGACACTTTCTGGAGAGATTAAGACAGTGGTATGGTCGTTTTGTAGAATACCTACTTAGTGAATTTTATTTTTTTATCTTTAGGAAATAATATTTTAAGTTTTTTTTTTTTCAACGGTTTTTTTTCTTTTTCGCACCATTCAAAAATAATAGTAGGTATAATTAAGGATGTTTATAGTTAATAAATATAGGACTGATTTATGTTATTTTGCTATTGATTTTTCTTACATTGAACTTAGGTATTTGGAGACAAAATAAAAATAATTAAACATCTCAAAAGAAAATAGCTCAATAGTGGGTCTTCGAAGACAATAAAATTTCAGAGGACCCACTAGTGGGTCTTTAGAGACATATCAGTCTTCAGGGACCCACTGGTGGGTCCGTATGGTGGGTCCATGAAGACCAAGCGACCCAAATTTTATGAAAGAACAAAGGAGAAAGATTTATTAAAATTGAATACAGAAGCAGATGCATTATTTCCAATCAACCTTGAACCTTAATGAAGAGATAAAGTTGAAAATCGGATAAAGAAATCTGACTGTGCTGTCGTCTGTACAAGTCTTTGTGTTAGTATAACCCAATTGCAGTTTATAAAATTGATAAACTAGATTGATAGGAAATTTTATAAATGTAGAAAAAGGTTGCAGAGAAAATATAGTATTTTTGGGCCGCTTGTATTATAATGTGTACCTACTTATTGGTCGTTTTTTTAAATAAGACTTTATTTAAAAAAACGACCAATAAGTAGGTCCATGATCAAGATTTAGAATAAAAAAAATGTGTTGATAATTATTCAATTCCCAATGTCGTCATCGTATTGTTAAATAATTGTATTGAAACGTTATAAACGATTTTATATATAAAAAAAAACTAATTCTTTACCTAATTACAGTTAAAGGTGGTAAGTAAATCTACTTTTAAAAATAAAATAACTTATCGCTGACGGTGCAGTGTGTTTAAACCCATTTTTTAGTTTATTTACTCTCGTGTGAAATGGGTGGGTAAAAATCAACGTGAAACGGATTAGTTTTTGATTTCTCGTTAGTTCGACATTAGTGTTGTTACCTAGACATTACCGGCAGTTGACTATCTCAATTATGAATAAAATAACTTAAAAGAAAGTTTCGTAGCAAGATCTATACTCAGTGACATTCAATTTATTCGTCTTTGTAAAGATCGTATTCTCCTAATCACATTCCACTGTCCATCTGATAATCAATGACATTAGAATAACGATTTTAATGAAAAATTTATTTCTGTCAGTTCATCAGTTGACTACTAGTTGAACAGACATAACTAACTCACGGAACTGTATAATTTTCATTACAGTATTAATATGACGGTTAATATCGATATCGCGTAGCATTTAAGTGAAATAACTGTATAAAACCAGAAAACATATACGTCGAAACTTCGTGTAGTGTATCTTATTAAATATATAACATCTATTCTCTGGTTTATAATCTACCAACGTATTTAATTATAGAATTATGAACGACAGTTATGTAGTGTGTATTGGTGATATTTATTTAATCGTGATTGCACTAATTTAAACCACCAGGCACATCGATTGGATATCGAATAGAAACTTAATTCGATTAACGATAAGTTATAAACATGAAGCATCACAACACTATCTGACATTGTCAATGTCAAAGTGCATGTGTGAAATGACAACAAAACTCAAAGGCGTTTTCAAAAAATCAAAATCAAAGCATTTATTTCAAATAAACCAGTTACAGGCACTTTTGAATTGTCAGAAGGTCGGTCAGTCAGTAAGGTGAAGCTAGTCGCCCATTCCAAAGAGTAGGTACCTATGGAGAAGAACGGGCAAGAAACTCCATGGACACTCTTTTAAATTATCAAGCTATTGATACAAATATTTGATTACATCATTCATTTTGAAATCAATCGTGTGAGAACGATGCAGAAATATATTGTACGCTGAGAGCGTCCATTATGAAAAAGAAAACAATAATTCAGAATTTAAAATACGCCGTAGCAGCTAAGAGATGACCAGTCCCCTCTGACGGCGTCCGTTCACGAACATGACGTATGGATCAGCATCATTCAGCTCAACCATATTGAAGGGAACCTAATGACCCAACACACACGCCACCAGCAGCGAGACATTTGAGTGAGCATGACATACTCTCAACAGCCATAGCACTATCAAGTCAATAAACGACTAACCCAACAAATAGATGCTTTACAGCAAGTAGATCGTGCTCACACGTGATCCATGCAATTATACAATACTAGGAAATTGAATCTACACAATGCAAAGACAGTTTTGTCCAAGGTTCAGCAGCTCCAACGGTGTTCCCGAATGCTAAGTTTAGCTCCTGTGTAGCTGCACCAGTGCCGAAAACCCCTGTCAGCGATGCAATTCCGTAACGTACAATATGCCTGGCCACGTAGTGTGTACTGGCTTTGAGTTAAAAAAAAAAACAAACAATTGCAAATTTAAACTACAAGAGGAAAAATCAAAGAACAATCAGTGTAAGCATAGAAATTGGACGCAGCTCAAGCCCAAGCCTTTTTGAAAATAAAAGATTAATGAAAATTTGAATTTATTCAGGCTCAGATCTTGAACCACCTCTGGAAGCCTATTGTAAAAGTGTATACATTGGCATCTAAAAGAGCCACCTATTTTCTTGAGCCTTGTTGTAGGTACAATAAATTTGTGCTTGTTCCTAGTATTTATATTATGGACATCACTGTATTTTTTATACAATTTTATATTTTTATGAGCATACAAAAGATTTTCATAAATATATTGAGACGGCACGGTCAGTACATTAATTTCTTTAAATTTTTCTCTGAGAGAGTGTCTTGGACTTAATTTATAAATAGCACGAACAGCTCGTTTCTGCAAAACAAATATTGTCTGAATATCAGTGGCATTTCCCCACAACAGAATGCCGTACGACATTACGCTATGGAAATAGCCAAAGTACACTAAACGGGCCGTCTCAATATCAGTCAAATTACGAATTGTTCTAACTGCGTATGCAGCAGAACTTAGTTTTTTTGACAATTTTTCTATATGGGGACCCCATTGAAGCTTAGCATCCAGAGTTATACCCAAGAACACTGTGCTGTCTTCAGATTCCAATTCTTCGCCCTTTATCGTTTGGAAAAAGGCGAGAATAAGTTGAAAACGAAGGCACGTTTTTTAAACAAAAAATTTTATTTTTCGCTTTTTGTACATTGTTCTTCTAAATATTTTCATAAATACTTAAATCTTATCCTATACGTTACCTATATAAGAAAGTTATAATGCCGAAGAAGCGAAAGAGGAAGGAAGGAGAGCCACCTCTGAATCCTCAGGAGGTATCTACTGATTCCGACTCGGCGGAATCCGTTATAGCTGTAGAGCCCAAAAAAGATAAATATGCAATTTATAAAGGGGTACTCGCGTAAATACCCGGAGGATACCAAGAAAAAAGAACTCGTCGTTTTCATGAGCCACCTGGAAGAAAACCAGACCTTAAGCGATAGAGTTCGTATGGCCCTGTCGAAAGGCATACGCGAGCACGGAGTTTCAGGCGTAATGCATATGCGAACTATCAACAAGTACAAGGTTGGTATTACGTTCGACTTGCCGAACAATGCAAACATGTTTCTAAAGAATAAGAAGATATTAGACCAACTGAATATCAAAGCGTCCATTCCTGCTGCAGACACGGAGGTTACTGGTGTCTTGACTTCAGTTCCTGTGGAGATGTCGAATGCAGAAATTTTCTCACTAATTGGCAGCTCAAAAAATGTCATTCAAGTAAGACGATTCATGCGAAGAGTAAAGGGGTATCGGCGGCGGCGGCGGCGGTGTAGAATTTGTACCTACACAAGCTGTGGCTGTTACTTTCGCTTCTACAATACTACCTGCGTACGTATATTTGGACTCATGGCGTCACGAAGTCAAAAACTACATTCCACCCGTAAAGCAATGTTTAAGATGTCTTCGATATGGTCATATTGCCAAGTACTGTCGAAATCCACAGGTATGCTCAATTTGCACTTTAGATCATAGTTTTAAGGATTGTCCGGTCGACCCTAAAATGCCAAGTGTGCAAACTGCCAGGGTGATCATATAGCTATTTCCTAATCTTGTATAATAAAAAAACAAAAAATTGAAGAAATTAAGTCAAAAAGCGTTGCATATTCCGACCTTTTTAATGTTGGTGCATTTCCAGCGTTATCCGCAAAAACTTAGATGTACAGATTAGTAACTTAATGAAATCGGATAATTTTATAAATATTTTAGTCGAAACAATAACAAAAATCATTAGTAATAAAGATACACCTATAAACTCTTCCTCAATTAAAGAGGTACTAAAAACAACTTTAAGAAATAAAATTCCAGCTTCTTCGTGGATTTATCAAATTTAAACATAATGCAATGGAATGCACAGAGTTTAAATAGCAATAAACATATATTTACCAATTTCCTCTATACATACAATATTCATATAGCAATTATTAGCGAAACATGGTTTAGACCTGGGCAATACTCTGAAATTAAAAATCACAACATTGAAACTAACGATTGTGGTAACAAACATAATGGGGTTGCCATTATAATTCGTAAAAGTATTATTTGTACTAAAATTAACACCTATTTTGACAATTCTTTACAAAACATTAGCGTACAAATTTCAATTAATAATAAGATGATTATAATAAATCTGTAGAGAAGTCAATTCTGTACATTAAATATATTTAAAAAATTACTAGCAAAGGGTGATAAGGGATCGTTAGTGATCCCAAAAATGCAATCAGTAAAATTTTTGTCTGTCTGTCTGTCTGTCTGTATGTTCAGGCATCACGTAAAAACTAACGGTTCGATTTCGATGAAACTTGGTATAATTATACCTTATTATCCTGGGCATAAAATAGGATACTTTTTATCCTGGAAAAATACGTAGAAAAAAAAAAATCTTAATTTTTCAGTTTTATTCATTGACGTTATTCTGTAGAACCGCGAACACACAGTGGATTCAGCGCCGTAGCCTGTAGCGCCGAAAGTCGGATTTGGCTTGAACCGTTTGCGACACAAGCGGGCTGCACGACGTCCCGCCTCCCCGACTCCTATATAAGGACGGCGTTCCGCGCCGCGCGATGCATATAAATTCTGAATTTTGATGCGTGCGGACGTGTTTAGTGTGGAATTAATATTGTACGCGTGTAATTTTAAACCGTGCTTTTTGATTACTGGATTTGATGTCAATTCTAAGACTGTTCCGATCAGTTATTTGTAAATATAGTACGTACGTAGTTTAAGTCTTCATCGTGAATTGGTTTATTTAGGTTGGTATTTTATTTTCTTTTTGTTTATCTTTGGAAACATAGGTATAGTAATTAGGTTATAAGGTAAAGTAGGTTAGTTATTTAACTCATATTTCTCTCTCTCATCTCATTTCATTGTATTTCTGTTTATTTTTAATACAGTTTTATTGTAACACGATGCCTGCCAGAAAGCGATCTTCTCTTACTAAAACATCGAAACATGCTAAGCGAATGAGACTAGCTAGATCACAAGAATCAACCGAAGAGCGAGAATCCCGGTTAAACCGCATGCGAGACATAGCGGCTGAAGCAAGAGCACGTGAAAGCAGTGCCGATCGCGAATTGAGATTAAGTGCTGATCGTCAACGTCACTCACTATCTCGCTCCTCTGAAACATTTACTGAAAGGGATATACGCCTCACTGCCGACCGTGAACGTCACGTATTGTCTCGGGAGTCTGAGACGTACCCGCAATATCAAGATCGTTTAACGGCTGACCGTTAACGTCACGCGCTGTCACGGGAGTCTGAGACTTACACCCAGTATCAAGATCGTTTGACGGCTGACCGCGAACGTCACGCGCTGTCACGGGAGTCTGAGACTTACACCCAGTATCAAGGTCGTTTGACGGCTGACCGTGAACGTCACGCTTTGAGTCGATCTCTTGAAAGTGACGAAAACCGTTTGCGTCGTTTAGAGGCAGCTCGCGAAAACTACGATTTAAGAGTTCAAAATAATATAGATAATTTGTCAAACGAAAGACAAAGAATAAATGATATTCGGTCATTAGAAACAAATGAGCAATGTGAAGTTCGACTCAGTGGAGATAGATTTCGTCATAATATTGATAGAGTTTTATGTTCATCAGATCATGACGAAGCAGAATCTTTAGATTTGTTGCCATGGATAAATAGAAGCAAAAGTGGATTTGCTTATTACGTTAGAATGAATTATGAATCTTTTGCAGAGATAGGTGAGATGAATATAGTTTGTTCTCATTGTAATTCCTTGAAATGGAGACATGAGTCCGCTGGATTTTGTTGTTCTGGTGGAAAAGTGAATTTACCGCTATTTGAAGATCCACCGGAGCCTTTGAAATCATTGCTCTTAGGAGAACATACCCATTCCAAACATTTTTTGGATAATATTCGGGCTTTTAATAATGCATTTCAAATGACTTCTTTTGGCGCTCAACAAATATCCGAAGGCCCATTCATGCCTACATTCAAAATTCAAGGCCAAGTCTACCATCTAATTGGATCACTGTTGCCAGAAAATCAACCGAAATTCTTACAAATTTACTTTATATCTGATTATAACGAACAGTTAGCTGTACGAAATACAAATTTCCCACATCTTAATGCAGAATTAATTTTGGCACTTCAGCATATGTTACATCAGGTCAATACGTATGTGCATAGTTTTAAGTCAGCATTGGAATCTATTCCTCAAGGGCAATGTGACAATTATAATGTTGTAATCAATGCCGATAGACGTCCAAGTCAAGAACACCCCAGGCGCTACAATGCACCTACGACTAATGAAGTCGCAGTAGTATTAGTCGACCAAGAATGTGATAGACGAGATATCGTGATTCGTACTAGAGACAACCGTCTGCAGCGTATTTATGAAACTCACAGAGCATATGATAGTTTGCAGTACCCCTTAATTTACTGTCGAGGAGAGGATGGCTATAATTTTGCAGTGTACCAAACTAACCCGGTTACAGGTACCTTAAATTACAGAAAAAAAGTTTCTTCTCTTCAATTTTATTGCTATCATTTGCAGATTAGACGTGATCAACTATTGTATTTGCAACGTTTCCGAGGTTTGTTTAATCAATTCATAGTTGATATGTATGCTAAAATTGAAACTGAACGACTGGTATATATACGTACAAATCAAAGACAGTTGAGAGTTGATGAATATGTACATCTACGCGACGCTATGCAACAGCATGACAATCCCGATAATTTGGGCCGTTTGGTTATCTTACCATCTTCTTTTACCGGCGGCCCGCGGTACATGCATGAGCGAACGCAAGATGCTTTTTGTTATGTAAGGAAATATGGTCGACCAGACTTATTCATTACATTTACTACTAATCCTAAATGGGAGGATATAACGAACAATTTACTTGAAGGACAAGCTTCTTACGACCGACACGATATAATTTCGAGAGTTTTTCATTTAAAGCTGAAATTAATGATTAAGTTATTAACTAAAGAAAAAGTTTTTGGTGATTATTTATCTTATATGTACAGTGTCGAGTGGCAAAAACGAGGGCTACCACACGCTCATATTTTAATTTGGTTGAAAGACAAAATTCGGCCTCATGATGTAGATCATGTAATTAGTGCCGAATTTCCTGACCCAAATGTAGATCCTGTATTATATGAAATCGTTAAAACTCATATGGTTCATGGACCCTGTGGCGCACTACATTCTCACTCTCCTTGCATGCAAAACGGTCGCTGTACTAAACGATATCCAAAATCGTTAGTGGACCAAACTATAACAGGTCATGACGGATATCCTTTATATCGGCGCCGTTCGCCAAGTAGTGGTGGATTTACAGCTGAAAAAAGAGTTCTTGGCCAACAAATCACTTTAGATAACAGGTGGGTCGTGCCATATTCTCCAGTATTATCTAGAGCTTTCGGAGCACATATAAATATTGAAATGTGCAATAGTATTGAATCTATTAAGTATATATGTAAATATATTAACAAAGGTAGTGACCAAGCATCATTTGCACTAAGAAATAACGAACACGATGAGGTAGCTAAATATCAATCGGGACGGTACATTAGTTCGTCAGAAGCAGTGTGGCGAATCTTAAGTTTTCCCATACACGAGCGACATCCACCTGTAATGCATCTCGATATTCACGCAGAGGGAAGTCAAAGTATATATTTCAACCCAGAAAATGTAGCCGAGCGTTTAGTAAATCCAAGACGCACAACTCTTATAGCATTTTTTGAATTGTGTGGCACTGATAGCTTTGCCAAAACTTTACTCTATGATGAGATTCCCGCATATTACACATACGATAAACAACGTGGAGTATTTAACCGTCGTCGACGAGGCTCCCCAGTAGATGGCGCACCTGGAGTTTACAAGGAACATGTAATAGGAAGAGTTTACAGTGTACATCCTAACAATTTTGAATGTTTTTATTTGCGCCTATTATTACATACAGTGCGTGGACCAACATCATTTACTGACTTACGAAAAGTTGACGATATTTTATATCCTTCTTACCAAGCAGCTTGCCAAGCTCGACACTTACTCGAAAATGATCAGCATTGGGACGATGCTTTAGCAGAATCATGCGTCAGTAATAATCCAAGTCGTTTGCGAAATCTATTTGTTGTTTTGTTGACTTTTTGTGCTTTGTCTGACGCTGCGCAGTTATGGGAAAAATATAAGAAGCAACTCTCTGAGGACTTTTTCAGGAACATCTCACGTGATCAAGATACTGAAATAAATGACAATTGCCGTGATTTAGCTATAAATCAGTGTTTGTTAGCTATTCAAAATGAATTAATAGCTGTCGGAGGTAAAACTCTATCAGAATATGGTTTGCCTACTCCTACTATAGCTAACGAACGAATTAACAGGGAATACGCTGCAGAACTTAATTATAATGCTGCAGAACTATTGGAAACTTTAGAAAACGGAGTACCAAGTATGACACCGGAACAAAAACAGGTATTTGACCGTGTCTGCCATAGTGTAAGCGTATTGCTTACACTATGGCAGACACGGTCAAATTTTATTTCTCGATGCACCTGGTGGAACTGGGAAGACGTTTCTCACTAAATTAATATTAGCCGACTTAAGGAATCAAAACAAAATTGCACTTGCAGTTGCTTCCTCGGGTATAGCAGCGACTTTGTTACCAGGAGGCAAAACAGCGCATACGATGTTCAAAATACCAATAGACCTTGACCGCACGGAAAATCCAGTATGCGGTATTACTAGAAACTGTGACAAAGCGCAGGTTATCCGGGAGTGTAGTTTAATCATCTGGGACGAGTGCACTATGGCTCACAAAAAAGCCATAGAGGCAGTGGACAGGACTCTGAGGGACATCAGGCACATAGACCAACCCATGGGTGGTATAACTGTTCTTTTTTGTGGCGACTTCAGACAAATTCTACCGGTGATACCACGAGGAACACGAGCTGATGAAGTCAGAGCTTGCCTTAAAAGGTCGAGTCTATGGCAACATATTATATCCATGCATTTAACAACAAATATGCGGGTGAGACTCGGAGATGACCCACATGCACAACAATTTTCAAATTTATTATTAAAAATAGGCGAGGGAAGTTATCCAAATGATGAAGGAAAAGTAGCTTTAAATGATGAGTTGTGTTGTACTGTTTCGTCCCTGCAAGAGCTAATATTTGCGGTTTACGGAGACTTAAGCAGCGTTACGCATCAGCACAATACTTGGTTATGCAAAAGGTCCATTCTTACTCCTCGGAATGACCAAGCATCTGTAATAAATAATGAAATATTGTCACATATTCAAGGAGAAAGTCGAGAGTATATCTCTATTAATAGAATGATGGATCAAGAAGAGTCCACTAATTACCCCATAGAATTTTTAAATTCGTTAAATGTTTCTGGACTTCCTTCACATATAATTAAGTTAAAAATCGGCGTTCCTATTATTCTTCTTCGTAATTTAAGTCCTCCGAAGCTTTGTAACGGCACTCGATTGAAGGTGGTTAATTTGCAACCTAACGTAATTGAAGCTGAAATTTTAACCGGTTGTGGTGCCGGGGAAAGTGTTTTAATCCCTCGAATACCATTGATTCCCAACAATTTTCCATTTCAATTTAAGAGAATACAGTTTCCTGTAGCTTTGTGTTACGCCATGACAATAAATAAGGCTCAAGGTCAGACCCTAGGAGTTGCTGGCGTAGATCTTACCGCGAGTTGTTTTTCACACGGGCAACTTTACGTAGCTCTTTCCCGTGTAAGCAGTCCAAGAAATCTTCATGTTCATATTCCGGACGAGCTCACTAACAATGTTGTGTATGCTGAAGCTCTCAATTAACTTTCTGTCGCATTGTCACAATCACTTTTTAATTATTGCAAACTTTTCGTCACTGTCAATAATTTACTGCTTCATGCTACTTATAAAGGTCGGAATTACTATGAAAAAAATACTTACTACAGAACGCAAGCTCAACAGCAGTAGCTCAATAGAGGGATCTCCTTAATTAAGTATTATAGGCCTAGCCGTATGTGGGTCCAATAGATATTTATTTGATGTCATTGTCAGAGTTACTCAAAATGGACAAATAAACCATCCACGCGAAGACCGACATCCGCGCGGACGGAGTCGCGGGCACAGCTAGTTAATAATAAGATGATAAGTATAGTTAGTTTCTACAGTCCTCTAAATTCAGATCCAGTTTTCAATAAAGATAACTTTGATTCTTTGTGAAATCGATTCCCGGACCTTTTTTATTTGCTGGAGACTTCAATGCTCATCACACTTCCTGGGGTTGTGATTCTGACTCATCACGTAGTCGAAATATAATCGAGGTCATTGACGAAAATAATTTAATTCTGCTTAATAATGGTCAAGCAACAACAGTTGGCTCATTAATATGGCGTCCCAATGGATTTGACTTTGGTGTTCCCTTCATTGGCATTTAATTGTGAATGGCATATACATGATAGTCCTCTTGGTAGGAGTTATCACATTCCTGCAATTATTAAAGTAGTGATTAGTAATGGTCAAAATAAAGATTCTTTTGGAAACTATCCGAACACTGAACATTTTCCCATCTTTCCAAATTACAAAATGGTGGATTGGAAAATGTACAGTAAAACTGTGGATGAAATGTTAGTTAATTCAGCTAATATATGTCCACTTGAATCATATAATCATTTTTGTACAGTTTTACGTACAGCTGCTGCTAATTCTAATTTTAATGGCAATAAAAATATAAATAATATGAGCAATCGCTCATGTCCTACAATTAGGTTTAGAAGACCTTCCCTTCCATGGTGGAACCAAAAGTGTACGGACGCTGTATCACACTTCAAAACAGCTTATATAGATTTTAAAAATAATCCATCAGAAGCAAGTTATTAAAATTTTAAAAGACTTCGTGCACTTAAAAAATTAACTATAAAAACAGAACGACAAAAAAGCTGGTTGTCCTTATGTGAAACTATCAACAGATGCACACCACTATCTATCATATGGAAATTCATGCGTAAATATAACAAAACATATAATTCTAGTAATCTTGGAAATGACGCATGGATTTTAGATTTTTTGAAAAAATACACTCCAGATTTTGTACCCCATACCCCAACTTCGTTATTGAATAATAGCACCGGCTCTAGTTCTAGTAACTCTATTAATAATTTTCTATTAAAACCTTTTACAATTAGTGAGTTAATATCTGCTATCTCTTCCCGAAGAGACACTGCTTGTGGTCTTGATGGAATGCCATATATATTATTTAAGAAACTGAGCATTTCTGGTGTAAAATCATTCGCAAATATTCTAAATCAACTATGGGAAAATAATATTATTGCTGAAGACTGGAAAGTAAATTGCCTAGTACCAATATTAAAAGCGGAAAAACCTGAATCACATCCTGATTCTTATCGTCCTATAGCACTTACTTCTTGTGTTGGTAAAATATTTGAACAACTATTAAAGCAACGATTAGAGTATTACGTTGAAAAAAATTGTATTTTACCTTCTAATCAATTTGGATTTCGTAGAAATCGGTCTGCTAGAGAAAGTGTCTGTCAATTGCAGCTTGACATACATAATGCTTTATTAGCCAATAGCAATTTAATTGGAGTTTTTTTCGATATCGCTGGGGCATTTAATGGTTTAAATATAGATATCTTATGCCATGAACTACAAATAGGGATTAGTGAAAAACTTATATTTTGGGTTCGTAATTTCTTAAGTAATAGAAAAGTATTTGTTAAATTTAATAGTCATCTTTGTTATTTATATTGTATATACGTAGATTAAATTTAATATTAGGTTCTCAGGTTAAAAATTTACAATTTGCTGATGATTTAGTTTTCTATACTACTGGAACTAACTTATCACAGGTTGTCGAAAAGTCAATGATGCCTTGTCAAATTTATACAAATATTTCTCCTATCTTGATCTTAATGTCAATTCATCTAAGTCTAAAGTTGTTGTGTTTGGCAAACAGAGTCATAATATGCCTTCTGTTCTATATAACAATTGTATATTTTCCATTTCACAAGAAGTAAAATTTTTAGGGGTTCTTTTATCACACAATTTATCCTGGAGTAATTATAAAAAACATATAATTAGTAAAGCAAATAAAGCATATAATATATTGAAATCTTTGGCTGGCAAAATTTTTGGATCTGCACCCCAATGGGTGAAAATCCAAAAATTTTACTCTTGTTTTATAAATCTTTAGTACGTAGTCACTTTGAAGATGGTTTTTATTGTTTTGCTGCATATACCAAAATTGTATATTGTTTAGAAGTTCTGCAAAACAAATGTTTGCGTCTTATTACTGGAGCACTCAGTAGCACTTCTATAAATGGAATGCAGGTTGAATGTAATGTCCCACCATTAAGGATACGTTTTAAATACCTGAAAGAAAGATTCATATTAAAACTTTTTACTATAACTAATAATAGACTCTTAGTCAATTTGTTGCATTCTAATTTCAGTTTGGGTAGAAACCCATTTTATATGTTTGAGGAGCTTCATAACTTCATAAAGTTTATTAAAGTGCAAATGTCTACCAATCCAAAAATATTTTGCCTTGTTATCAAGGAACCTTCATAGCTAAATTTCCTGAAATTAAAATAATAATTAAAAATAAAAAGGAACTTTCTACTAAAGAAACAGTTAATGCATTGTTGTCAGAGTGGTCAGATTATAAATTTATTTACAGTGATGGTTCTAAAAGTAATAAAGCAGTTTCTTTTGCTATTTATGAGCCAACATCAAATATAGGTGTTTGTCATAAAATTCATAAAGATACCAGCATACTTACAGCTGAAGCTGTTGCTATTTTGAGTGCTTTAACACACATTAAAAATTTCAATTCAGGACACAACAAGTGGATTGTAGAAAGTGATAGCATGAGTGTTCTGAAAAATCTGGCAAATGATAAATTACATGCTAACACTAACTACACACATCAAAAGTGTCTAGGGATCATGCATTTTTATGCGGATTTCTTGAGATTGAGATGTGGCTTTGTAATAAATTTATGATTTTATAAATTTATATGGATCCTTTTTGGTGCGTTTCATAATTTGAATCAGGAACTGTGAATCAAATTCGAGTAAAAGATGAAAATCAGCTGTCAATATTTTCCCTATAAAAACATACAACGCATTGAAGACATTATTAGTGCTACTGTTTCCCTACTACTGATTAAAACCAACGTTATTATGGAGCGGCGACGTCATTTAAGCAGGGAAGAAATGCTCAGAGCCGTGGGAATGATAGAAGCTGGTTCCCGGCAACGTACTGTTGCTTTAGCTCTGAATACAAGTCGAGAGTGTTATCAGCCGACTTTGGACACGTTACCGAAGCACTGGTACCGTGGCTGAGCGCCATGGAGGACGGTATCGTTGCACCACACGGAGACAAAACCGATACATTCAAATCTTAACTCGAAGAGCTCCAATAATAACCGCCATGATGTTAGCCGTGAGGCTTCATCACTCTTCAGGGAACTTAATTAGCGACCAAACAGTCAGAAACCGCTTGCATGAAGTGAACCTTCATTCCCGAAGACCGCTACGGGTACCACCTATAGCAATGCACAATCGTAGGATTCGATATCAATGGGCTCTTGAACACAGAAATTGGGCAGAAGAACAATGGCGTTTCGTGTGCTTTTCTGATGAGTCTCGTTTTGGTATGAGACCGGATACAAGACGTATACGACACTGGAGAACCCCTGGTCGCCAACAGCGATTAAAATCCTGCCAGGAAGTCCATCCTTATAGTGGTGGAACCATCATGGTATGGGCGGGTATTTGGATCGGCGGAAGAACTGAGTTGATTTGGATCAGAGGCAACCTCAACGCTCAAATTTATGCTGAGACGATTGTATCAGACGTCATCGTTCCTCTACAAGTGCAAATCGGTCCCTTACTTCAGTTAATGCATGATAATGCACGACCGCACACCGCAAGAGTTGTAAGACAGACTCTCGCCGCAGCTTACATCAATGTCCTGCCCTGGCCTGCTCAGTCGCCAGACTTGAACCCGATTGAGCATGCATGGGATATGCTACAGAGAAGAGCTCTGCCGAATATGGAGGGTATCCAGTCGCAAGGAGACCTTTTTTTGTTGTTGCAACGAACATGGGCGGCCATTCCACAGCGTGATTTGGATGAACTCATTTTGAGTATGCCAAACCGATGTTCTTGTGTTGTTAGTGTTCGCGGTAGAAACACGGATTATTAATTGTTTAAGTTACCCAATAAAATTTTAGAGAAAACTGTTATTTCAGTCTTTTTTTCGAACTTTTGTGTTAGTGGTTCAAATGTCAAATATCCCTTTATTAGGAAAATGGCAAATTTCTTTATTAATGCAAAGGTGACTTGGTTTATCGTTACTGTGACAAACGAAAACACTTTATTTGATGAATCCTTAAAGAAAATTTTAATTAATATCAATCAGGAGAAAAGTTATTGCAAAAATATATGTTGATCCCTAGACACTTTTGATGTGTGTATATAATTTGAGAGTACATTTATATTTCCTAAGTTATTAGAAAGTGCAAAAAAATAATAAAATATTGATACATTTTAATAATTCTTTATTATTTCTCCTTGCAAATTAATTAAACCACAAACAATTAATACTATTTCATCCAAGTACGGTACGGAGTAGAGTATACTCTCTTACTCGTCTAATAACTCTCTCAATGTGAACACGTAAACTTGCAATTACTTTACTCTGGAGTGCCTCATGAGTAGTTTGTTTAGTGCCTGTATAAACACTGGGTGGCCTCAAAAGTTTTATATTCCGCGCATTTAATAGAGTTTCTATTTCTTTAAAACCCCTGTCAGCAAAAATAACAGCATTGGGCTTTAAAACATTTATTAAATCACTTTTTTTCTACAATCGCTTTATCAGATATTCTTCCCCCATAGCCTTTTGAAATGAAGCTTATAAAGCCATTTGGAGTGCAACCTATTAGGTATTTAACAGTATTGCAACTTTTGTAATGCGACCATGTCTGAGCTTGCTTCAAAGGGTTAGATGGTTTTGAGATTTGTATCTCAAAACAATCAATGATCATTTGGACATCAGAATATCTTATTTTAAATACCAATGGTAGATTCTCTTTTATTTGTTTGGGTTGAGGACAATAAACAAAATTTTGAAAGAAGTTACCTAATACTTCAATACCTGTTAATATCATAGATGACAGCTTGGTTTGAGATATATTAAATTGATCACTTATACGTTCCAGTGAGTCATTTTGCTTTATTTTCAATAAAGTAACAATAATGTGTAGATTGTCTATTTTTGCTGTACTTTTTTGTACTATATGATCAATAAGCCATATAAATTGTTTTGGTAACCCCAAATACATCCTTGGTTTATTTAATACTAAGTCTAGCATAATCTTCTTAGTTTTAGACACCACTCTACTTGCATCACATACACTAGATTCTTCATTTTTTGATAAACAACCAAATAAAGATGGAGTTGCTGCCGAAGATGTATCTTGTGAAGATTGCAGTACGTCAGTGGTAATAATATTTGCAGGCTGTTTCCTAGTTTTATAGTTTGTACTCTTGTCAACCATCTTTATTTCACACTGAGTAGCAGCATCGATCTGGAAATAAACCAGTACTTAGTGCATATATTTCAGTAGCAACACACTTCTTAAAATTCATCGCATATCTTTACATAATTCACTCATTCACGCATTATATAATAGCTATTTGACTCATTTGATTTGTCTAAAATATTAACATGGTGAACACAATGATGTGTGTAACTTTATTTCAGTTAGAATTATATATTTTATTATTATGATGACAATAAAAAACAAAGTACCTACGTTTATAGGTAATGTAGAACATGTGGATGTACCGTGTTTTCTTTTCAATGGCTGGCTGGTACTTGGAGGTTTTAACAATAACTTATTTAGTTCTGATAGGCCTTTATTCGTATCTTGTCCAATATTGTGCAACAAAGCCGAACGTTTTAGTTTAGGTTCTTCGTTCATTATCTTACATTGGTAATAATTAATCAAATCTTCCCTGGGCTACAATACAAAACAATGAAAGGTTAGACAATATCATAGGTTTGTAATAAGTTGTGAAAAGTGTTATGGCGATTAAATCAAAAAAATGTATAGCATTATGATATCAATCATCTTTACCTCCAAATGATCTTCAATTTTTTTTTTGGAATTTTATGACCTGGTAACCAAGACCTTTAAGGTCAAGTCTTATTTAATTGAACAGTTTATCACTGCACTTCACTTTTAAATTGTTTTAATAGTATTTTTAATGTATTTATAAATAGGTTTGTAAGTGTTTTTGTCTTTTAATAACTGCTGAAGTGGCGGCGGGCGGGAGGAAAAATCACACTTAATTTTCAAATCACTGAGTTCACTAGCCAACACTAAACTGTCAAGCAAGAAGTTTTGACAGTCAAAAATCAGATGTAGATGTTCATGTTCATGTTCATGTCCATGGTTCTTCTTGTGATTCACAATGTGGGCACATATTGCTTGTAATAATGCCAAGTCTAGCAAGGTGTGACGGTGCAGTATTATGGCCAAAGCGCAATCTATTTATCGTTGTGATAAAGTCCCGGCTGGCTTCTTCCAATCTATTGTACCAGGGTCTAACAGGTAATATTTCTTGAATACTTCCGTACCACTTCCCTTTGATGTCTTGATCTTTCCTCCACATTTCTAACCATAACTTATCTATACTTTCATTAATACATTGCAGAAAGTCAGTCATAGGAATGTCCATCGCATTTCTGACATCAACAGCATTATTACCAACATATGCGGTTTTATCAACTATTTCATTGCCAGATATACCACGGTGAGAAGGTACCCACAGGAACGCAACTTTGATATGCTTAAGGTAATATTGATTAATTATTTCTTTAATAAAATATAAAATATAATTTGACTTGAATGAAATTGAAAGGTTAGTTAAGGCTTTTATCAAACTCAGTGAATCAGAAACAATCAAAAAGTATTTACAATGGTTAATATGTCGAATATACAATAATGCGCTGTTGGGAATCGCGGTTAAAACTAACAGTGCTTTGGCAGCCATCACCTTTTGGATGCTCCAATCAGCGTACTCCACATAGCAGTGACACTTTACTCTGCAACGCCGCTATTGGTTATAATATTGTTCCCCAACCCCACTTTCCTCGACTAATGTAATTTTAACTTCGAATACACACGCCGAACTGACTTCAACACAATCGCATCATTTTTTATTTCACCACTTACCCAAGTAAATTCTTCAAAAACTAACATCCAGGCCACACAATTCGCATCCTAATCAAGTACCGGCGCATCAATCCGGTACATGTGGTCCTTCGAAACCAAATACAAGAATCAGCTCCTACGGAATACGAGTCTACGAAATACATCCTACGGGTGTGGCCGCCTTTGTTAGTACGAGACATCATACGCAAGCTGGTGAGACCAACCATCCTTTCATTCCTCCATCACCTCCTTGTTCTCTTTGTGATACCAGTGCCTTAACTGATTTCAGTGATTGTTACGGTGTATTGAATAAGTTCATTTCGTGAGACTGGTGGACGTAGATAGCAGTGCTGACGCATTCATCAGGCATTCCAACCGTGAGTACTCCTGTTTTCACCGCCCACCAAAATGCCTACAGAAACTGCAAAATCCCGCGACAAATCTCCCCTCACGTTAGATGTCGAAAGTGCTAATTCTAAATCTCGCGATAAGTCTCCTAATCTAGGTGAAGATAACAACTTGCTCCGAGAATTAGTACGGAAACGTGGCATTATAAAAGGCAGACTTACCAAATTTTCAAACTATTTGATTTTGTTAGAAAATAACGACGACCTTGATTCGTCCTCTCGGGCTAAAATTGATTTAAAATTGCGCATACAGGGAGCTGCTAGTTTATACACCGAATTCAATCAGATTCAGGCCAAGATTGAGGAATATGTTTCTGATAGTGATATGGCTGACCAGTTAGATAATAGAGAATCATTCGAAAATTCGTACTATAGCATATTAGCTCACGCAGAATCCCTTTTGATCGATGAAGGCGAGATTAACGACGCTAAACATTGTTGTAGTGAACAACCGCAGTACGTTAAACTACCTACAATTACGCTGCCTAACTTTGATGGTTCGTATGAGCAGTGGCTCGAGTTCTGCGACACATTTATATCTCTAGTTCACAATTCAAAACGCATAAGCAATATCCAAAAATTTCATTATTTAAAGTCTTCCCTAAAGGGCAATGCCGAATTGGTTGTTAACTCGGTGGAATTTTCCTCGGACAATTATATTGTGGCGTGGGAACTACTTCTAAATAGGTTCAATAACAACAGACTTCTAGTGCACAACCATGTGAAGGCCTTGTTTAGTATTAATTCGTTAACTAAAAGAGTCGCCCGTTTCCATTCGCAAGCTAATTGACACGATTCTTAAGAATTTGCGTGCACTAAAAATCTTGGGTGAACCCACAGATCAGTGGGATACGCTTATTAATTATATAATAGTGTCTAAACTAGATAGGACCACTGAGCGCGAGTGGGAGAGACACAAATGTAGGGGAGATGTGCCTAAAGCGGGCACCTTGCCTAAAGAGGGCACTCTCGATAATATTACCATTTCAAAAAAGCGCGCGCTCTCACAACACGACACAGTAAGCCCCGCGCCCCGCGCACTTCGCGTCATACTTCGAGTTCACCTGCACGCACGCCATTACGCGCTGCGACCAAAAAATGTTTTGAGTGGATTTTTGAAAAATATCGCAAGGTATGTCTCATGTGTTCTCTCTTTTTTGTTGTTTACAATGCTTTAATCGATTTATTTAAGGGAATAAGTAGTTATCTGATTATAAACCGGTAGTGTTAAATGCCACGTATCTTAAAGTTTTGAGGTTAAAATTTGTTTGGATATTTCAAGTGTCGAAAAAGGCAAAGCGGGCAGGGTAAAGCGGGCACATGCCCGCTTTGCCCACACATTTAGTTAAAAAATAAGTTGCAATAGCTTTTTGGTTTTTATTTTTAGATGGTAAACAATTACAAACGAAAAACTTCACAAGCATCATGGACCACCTCAACTATGCGGCAAGCATTGAGAGAAGTGCAAGAATTAAGAAGACCTGTCAAGACTGTAGCAACGAACTTTGGAATTCCAAGGACGACGCTGCAAAGGCACCTCAAAACTGGATCATGCGAAATAAAACTAGGAAGGTATGTTACTGTTTTTTCTGCGGATCAAGAAACTGAGCTGTTGGAATACGTTTTTCATATGGACAGTTTGTTTTACGGATTGTCAAAACGAGAGTTCTTAGAACTTGTTTATAATTATGCCGAAATGAATAAGATACAACACCCTTTCAAAAATGGTGCGGCTGGTTCAGATTGGTACAAAGGCTTTGTTAAACGTCATCCAGATCTAACTTTACGGAAACCAGAACCAACATCTGTTGCTCGAGCCAGAGGGTTTAACAAACCCCAAGTCTACCGATTTTTCGATTTGTTAGAAGAACAAATTGATAAGCATAAAATAGATGCTACTCGTTTATACAATATGGACGAGACAGGCGTTCAAACATCATCGAACAAGCCGCCAAGGGTCCTGACAAAATCTGGGAAGCGACAAGTTGGCCTCATAGCTAGCACAGAAAGAGGAAGAACTACCACAGTTATATGCTGCTGTAACGCTGCTGGATCTTTCATTCCCCCATTTATGATTTTCGCAAGAAAAAGAATGATTCCGCGCCTTCTTGATGGGGCTCCACCTAGTACCCAAGGGACTTGTTCAGATAATGGCTGGATCAATGGGCCAGTATTTATGGAATGGCTAAGGTTCTTTATAGAGACCGTCAGACCAACCTCAGAAAAAAAAGTTATTCTTATTTTCGACAATCATGAGTCACATAAATACCTACCAGCATTGGAATTAGCATCACAAAACAATGTTATTTTTGTGTCGTTAGCTCCACATACGACACATCGCATGCAGCCCTTAGATTACTGCGTATATGGGCCACTTAAAATTTACTTTGAGCAGGCTGTGGCCATTTTCCAAAAGGCGCATGCTGGACGAATAACTAATCAAAATGACGTAGCCAAACTATTTACAGATGCTTACGTGAAAGCAGCAACAACAAACAATGCCATAAACGGTTTCAAGACTACTGGTCTTTTCCCAACCAACCGGTTTATTTTTTGATGAAACTGATTTTCTGCCAGCTTCTGTAACAGACAATCCAATAAATCCAACTGAATCTGCACAAATAGAAGCATTTATACAACTTGAAGAAGCTAATAGGACAACACCATCACCATCGATGCTAGAAGATGTTGTAAACACTCACAATCTGTTTC
The DNA here is from genome assembly GCA_037179545.1 of Sesamia inferens. NCBI lineage: Eukaryota > Metazoa > Arthropoda > Insecta > Lepidoptera > Noctuidae > Sesamia > Sesamia inferens. Next base: position 2,503,272 of record CM073935.1, on the reverse strand, counting down.
CATCTGAAAATGTAGAGAAAGACTACGTGACTCCTCCACCAGCATCATCTTTACCAGAGGAAATGGATCCTGATAGAACAACATCTCCATGGGACCTTGAAAACATTTGCCAGAACAGACATAAGCAGACTGAGGTTGTGTTAGAAAACACTATAGAAAATACTTCTGTATCAGAATTGAACCTTGTTGTTTTCCAGCGAATGGCTACAAACGAATCAATCCCAATCACTTCCTGCACAGAAAATATCAATCCATCCACATGTAACCTCGTTGTTCCTAGCTGCAGTACACAATCACATGTAAGTCCAATAATAATTAGACCAGTTCCCAAGGTTGCTCCAAATACAACCACCCGACGCAGAAGAGTACAAAGGGCTGAGATATTAACTGGCACAATCAAAGATGAGCAAAGACTTAAAATGAACAAAAAGAAAAAAACTAACCAAAAAGAAAATGACCAAAAAAATGTAAAAAGAAATATAAATACAGAACTGTCTACTGAAAAAACAAAGACCAAGAAAATAAAATCAAAGAAAAAGACGTCCAGGCCTGATAAGCAATATCTCTGTTTTCAATGCCATGAGCTATATGAGGACCCACCCGACGAAGACTGGATAAAATGCGATGATTGCGACGGGTGGGCTCACGAATCTTGTACTGCATATCCAGGCCTTGGTTCATTTTACTGTGATATGTGTCAGGAAATATAATAATAGGTAAGAATGTTTCTTAAAACAGAAATGAGAAGTTAACTATATGTTTTTTTTTTGTCCTATATGTACGATTATTTCAGGGAACCATGATTATTTTTATTTCATTGTTTGTTAGGTAGGTAGTTTGAGTAAATATGCATACACGCCAAAAATATTTAAAGTAACTGGAAAGTCTGATTAGATTTAGCTCAGTATAGTGAAACATTAAGAATGAATATTGATTGAAGTCAATTCTATGTTAAAATAAAATTGATAGAAGATATAAAGATTTTATGGTAAATGTATATCTCAGTTAATTTTAAAGAATTATATATGAGAAAAAGACTAGACTTTGGATATTTTGTTATTAATATGGAGGAAGACCTACTTTTAAAATCGTGAGAATATTGCTAATTTTGTTAAAATACAAAACTTGATAAATATTGTTTGTTTTCTTTATTCCACTTATGTTTTGTTTTTAATCTATGGATGTAAATTACCTATGCCCGCTTTACCTGAACCCATGCTCGTTTTGCCCTAAACAGGTGTCCGCCTCGGGCAAAGCGGGCATTCGTAGAAGTATCGTAATTTGCTTCTAAGTATTATAATTTTTGGTTTTTGATAAATTCAACGATACTGCATTCAAAAGCGTTTACTACTGGACCTTTTGGCGAAAAAAATAATAATCTAGCTAAGTTTTAAACCATTTATTCATCAAATTTCCCTTAAGGTGCCCGCTTTAGGCACATCTCCCCTACACTGTTTCCGAGCGATAACAATTCTAAACGCATAATCAAGGTGGATGAATTGATAGGTTTCCTAAAAGACAGGGCAGATATGTTGGAAACATTGCAGCTTTCGCTCAGTATAGAACAAAATACAAGTACACTAACAGAAAACAAAAAACATAAATCACATTCATATAACACGTCACATTGCAATGTTTCCACACACATTAAGTCTAACGACAGCCGCGCGCCTCGTTTCAAAAGGTCCTGCTTGAAATGCAACGGTGCTCTTCCACTTTATTCTTGTCAACAATTTATCGATAGTGACTTAGACGCTAAATTAAAGTTAATTCGCGATCACAAACTATGCGAGAATTGTTTACGTTCGGGACATGCGCTTGAGAAGTGTATGTTTGGGCCATGTAGGAAGTGCAACCGCAAACATAACTCATTAATTCATAACGATAACAGCGATGGTCTAGTCTCATTCCATTCACGTGTAGTGACTGATCGTTCCAACGTTAGTGGCGCAAGCGCAGGGCCGGCCATCCCCGACCCCGCTTCCTCGACCGTTGCCGAACCGGTTCCTATTCGCGTAAACAAGGCACATCTACATAATAATAAATCTATAGATATGCACTCCGTGCTACTGTCAACCGCAGTAATCGAGGTAGCCGACATCCACGGTGTTTATCATCAAGCAAGCGCGCTTCTTGACAGTGGAAGTCAGCGATGTTTCGTAACCAAATCGTTTTGTAACTTGCTTAACGTTACTACGTCACTATCTAATTACGAAGTCAGGGGTGTCGGTGATTCATTGTTACAATGTTCCGAAACTTGTAACATTGAAATAAAATCGCGAGTCGATAATACTTTCAAAACACGCATCACTTGTTTTGTATTGTCGCAAATAACTTCTACGATGTCGGTCTTATGTCAAATAAACGCGCAGCTCTGTATACCAGACAACATAAGACTGGCCGATCCGTTATTTTTCGAATCTAAAAGTATAGATATACTTATAGGAGCAGATAGGTTCTGGGATTTGCTAGCGGAAGGCAAGATGAGACTTCCCAGCGGTCCCTATCTGCAAAATACCAAGTTAGGGTGGATTGTTTCTGGCTCTGTATATAATACGCGCAACGTAGGTCGTATTCACTGTAACTTAAGTAACTCGTTAAATTCGCAACTACGCTTATTTTGGGAGCTCAAGGAGCTGCCTAAACTCAGGGATACGCGGACTCAGGAAGAGCGTATGTGTGAGGACCATTTCGTTCACACTACTACGCGCGATAGTGAGGGAAGGTTTAATGTACGCATTCCATTTAAAGAGTCACCTGATGTGTTGGTCCAATCGTAGGCCCAAGCTGAACGTAGATTTTACGCGTTAGAAAAACGTTTACAGCGGTCGTCTGATTATAAATCATTATATACTAACTTTATGCAGGAATACCTGGACTTAGGCCATATGAGTCCGGTAAGCAGCTATGAACATCCATGTTATTTCATGCCGCATCACGGCGTATTCAGGGAGCACAGCACTACAACGAGGTTACGTATCGTATTCGATGCTAGTGCTGCCTCCACGTCTGGTAAGTCACTCAACGACTTGCAATTAGTTGGACCGGCAATACAAGGGGATCTGATATCTATTCTTTTACGTTTCCGGCAGCACAAGTTTGTCGTGTGCGGTGATGTTCAAAAAATGTTCAGGAATTGCATGGTAGCCCAAGACCAACGCAAGTTCCAATTGATTTTATGGCGCAATGATCTATCGTTACCGTTGGGTATATATCAACTGAACACTGTTACGTACGGAACCGCATCCGCGCCGTTTCTCAGTGTTAGGTGTTTGAAACAGCTAGGTGTCGAAGCTTCCGACCCTGAAACTCGAAGGGCAATTATGGAGGATTTTTACGTAGACGACTTGTTGACAGGACATAATAACAGGATCGTTTTATTACAGTTATGTAAAGATATACAAAACGCCTTACAAGCGGGTTGTTTTCCACTTCGAAAATGGGTTTACAACTTTCCGTGTCCCAATACTGACTTATTAGATCGTTCAGTTGAAATAAAGCCTAACGAAAATACTAGTAGTAAAACATTAGGCTTAGGCTGGAATAATGTAAGCGATACGTTTTATTTTACTACTCAGTTTCATGCCAACGATAATCCTGTCACTAAAAGATCTATATTATCAAACATTTCCCAGATTTTCGACCCACTTGGTTTGTTAAGTCCCACGGTAATTATCGCTAAGATATTATTGCAGCAATTATGGCTTCTTAAAATCGGTTGGGATGACATAGTTCCATCTAGTGTCGCCCGAACGTGGAACCGATTTGTTATCTGTTTACAAGCGCTAGAAACAATTCGTGTTCCTCGTCACGCTATAGGTAGCCAACCTATGTATATGGAATTGTATGTTTTTAGCGATGCCTCGCAAACAGCGTATGGCGCGTGCGTTTATATTCGTACGGTGAATAAGGATAATACAGTTTTAGTTAGACTTCTTTTCGCAAAATCTAAGGTTGCGCCACTGAAACCTATAAGTATACTGCGTCTCGAACTTTGCGGTGCTTTACTGGGTTCTATAATACTCGATAAGGTTCGTGGTTCGTTGCGTTGTGAGTTCAGAAACATAGTGTTTTGGACTGACTCAACCATAGTGCTAGGATGGTTACGCATGTCACCAAACAAATTAAAAACCTTCGTTCAGAACAGGACGGCGGAGATTCTTGAACTCACACAAGATGTTCAGTGGCGCCACGTGAGGAGTAAGGAGAACCCGGCTGATCTGGCTTCACGAGGTTCGAATTTAAACGAACTTGCTTCTTCCACATTGTGGTGGGAAGGTCCAGACTTTTTGAGAAGTGCTAGTTTCTCACTGGATGATCACAAGGTCATAGACGCGGATGAAGAACTTCCTGAAGTTAGGCCAGCTATCTCTTCCTTCATAACTCATCAAAAAATCAAATCAAAATCAAAATCAAATTTATTAGAGCATTAAATTATTTGACATTAGTTGTTGATTGGAGCCTCCTGGTAAGCAAATAATGCCTGTGTTAGGAGACTCCGCTCTTCCACAGCAGTATACAACTTTTTCGAAACCTTATGTACATATAATTAACATGCAAGTATATGTGTGTGTGTGTGTGTGTGCGTGCGTGTGTGTGTGTGTGTGTGTGTGTGTGTGTGTGTGTGTGTGTGTGTGTGTGTGTGTGTGTGTGTGTGTGTGTGTGTGTGCGTCCGTGCGTGCGTGCGTGCGTGCTTGTATCATTTTGTGTGGTTCAATAGTTCCTCAGTGTCTGTGTAATTTAGTGTCTTTATCCAATTTGTTAACATTTTTTTACAGTCATGTAACTTTTTATTGTATATATATATATATATGTTTATTGATCCTATTATAGAGTTGGCATGATAGTGTACCATATTGAATCGCAGCAAATTTAGTTTTTGTTTGTGGAACTTGTGCTATAAGATCTCTTCGCCTTCTTGTTAATCTATCAGGATCATATGGTATATTCTTATGTTTTTTTAGAACAGTGTTTATGATATATATCTTTCTAACAGAAAGCAATCCACTATCCCGATAGAGTAATTCAGTAGGGTATGAGATCCTTTTGAAATACATTATTTTTATAACAGCACGTTGTCCTCTTTCAACATGTATAAACTTTGATTTTGCTGCGCCGCCCCATATTGGGATGCAGTAGGCTATAACAGATTGTGCTATAGAGATGTATATTTCATTTAACAAATTTCTGTGGGCGCCTGATTTCTTATTTACATCTGTTGGCAAAATGTGTCTTAAGGTTTTAAAAATCCACCCCAGTTTTCTAATCCGTCCCGTGACATGTTCAATATGAGAGTACCATGATAATTTGTGATCAATTATTACACCTAAGTATTTTGTTTCCAGAACTTTATTAATATTGGGACAATTACAGTTATTATTCATAGGTTGATCACATGAGTGTACTTTGATGTTGAATACTTCATCTGGTTGTGATTTTTTATAGATGCAGAAGCATATGTAATTAGTTTTTGAAGTATTTAATGTGAGAAGATTGCCATCAAGCCAAGACGCAATTTGGAACATACCCAACTCTGCCTTAATTTTAACGTCAGACCAGCTATGTCCATGAAAGACAACAGCAGTGTCATCGGCGTAGGAGAATATGTTTGCGTTTTCGACTTTTAGGTTACAAAGGTCATTTATATAAGCTAGAAAAAGTGTGGGACCCAGGACACTACCTTGCGGTACGCCAAATGACACATCAGCATCATCACTAATGTGCCCTCCAATCTTAACCCTCTGTTTTCTGTTAGTTAAGTAATCTGTAAAGAATTTGAGAGGAGTTCCTCTTATTCCGAATTTGGAATCCAGTTTATTCACAAGGGTGGGAACGGAAACGGTGTCAAATGCTTTTTTTAGATCTAGAAATACCGTCAAACATTTCTCTCCTCTGTCTAGATGATCAGTTACTAACGAAGTGAGAGCTCCAACTGCATCTTCGGTGGAAACTCCCTGTCTAAAGCCAAATTGCGTTGGGGATATAATTTTATACTTATTCAAGTGAGCTACTAATCTACTATTGACTAATTTTTCTATTACCTTAGATAAGGCTGGCAACACCGAGATAGGCCTATAATTATTGACATCGTTTCTGCTCCCTCCCTTGTGGACCGGCGTAATAACAGATTGTTTCAGAGGAGCGGGGAATACTCCGTCTCTAAAGCACAGGTTAGCTAGATGGGCAATGACAGGGGTCAGTTCTTTATGAAAGTATTTTAAGAATTTTGTTGAAATACCATCCCATCCAGAAGCACTATTCTAGCCTTCAAGTTCCCAATGATTCTTTCTACTTCCTCAATGTCAGTATCTAAGAGCACAAATGAGTTGGTTTGTGTATGTAAATTGTTGCGTTGATCATAAGTGCTGCTATTATTTCTAGGCTGTATTTGTTCAGCTAATGCTTTTCCTATGTTCGCAAGATAGGTATTAACAAAGTTAACCGACTCAGTTGGAGTTGTTTTAATATTTATCAATTCTGTACTTTGGTTTTTAGTTTTGTTCGTATATGTAATTGTTTTTATATTTTTCCAAAGCAATTTTGTATTAGATACTGAATTAGCTAGTAATTCTCTTTCATATTTTCTTTTAAGTTTTTTAATAAGGTTGTTACAGTAGTTTCTATATCGGTTATACGTGATTTTGAGAATTTCATTATCTGGGTCAGCGCGCGATTTTTTTTGTAATTTATTACGATTTCTTATACAACGGAGCATTCCCGAGGTTATCCACGGTTTTATGATACGTTTGTTGTTGGGAATATTTCTAATCGTTTCTGTAAGTTTTTTTATAAGTAGATCAGTTAGTGCAATAGGATCATTGCAGGACATTAATTCGTGTATGTTATTTCCTTGTAAGTAGTTTAATGCTTGCTCAAAATTCAGGGTGGCAACATTTTTATGTACAGTTTGCTTATTTTTTGTTTTCGATAGTGATAAAAATATAGTGAAATGGTCCGTGATGGAAGTCTGTAATGTAGCGATTGATGCATAATTTTTATTCCGATTAATTCGTATCATGAAATGGTCTAAGCAATTTTGTTCTCTGGTAGGTAGTGTGTGACCCGGCATTATACCATAACCTGACAAAGTATTAAGGTAATTGAGGCGGTTATTTCGCTCACTGAGCGCCTCAGTATTTTTAGGCCTAATGTTAATATTTATATCCCCAGCTATTATTACGTTTTTCTGCAAGTTTATGTAATCTAGTTGTGAACAGAGCGAGTCTAAGAAGTTGTTTATATTTGTGTTTGCCGGCGAACGATATATGCATAACACAGACATATTAAAAATATCTACCCGAAGACACGAGGCCTGGAATAACTCTATTTCTTGTATTTTTGGTCTTATTGTATTTTTCACATAAACAACCACCCCATCATTCTGATTGTATTGACGCGCCGTGGCATAGGACTGATAATTAGCTAGTTGTGGTATAGGTTTATTAATATTTAATCTACATTCCGTTAGTATGATCAAATCCACATCAATGTTAAGTGACGATAACATAACAACAAAATCATCAAAATTGCAGTAGATGCTCCTTATGTTCTGAGCAAGCATAGTTAAATCATTTTTATTAACACAAATATGACTAGACAGATTAGAAGGATCACATTCGATTGAGCTTGATATTTCAATTTGATCTATATCGTTAACTGTTTGAATTGTATTATTCATATCGAAAATTTCCAAGTAGAATGTAGTGGCGTCTCGAACGTAAAAAAAATACCCCCGATTAATAAGCGAGTGTAGTCCATTATTATAGTAACAAAAAGTGGGTATATGTATAATATTATTGTAAATGTTGCTTGGCTGGGTATTACTAGTTCGTTAAAAGTATAAAATATGTTAGGATATGCTTTCACAAACAGACTCTGAGACGTATATGTGTATTTAGTGACCTGTGTTTGTGTTTTGTATAATGTGGCTATGTGTGAGTAAGTAAATAGTGTTGAACATGAATGAGAGTAAGTATTTGTGTGAGTACTCAGTTTTCTATAACATGCAAAAAAGTATATTATTACTATTTCATTAAAATTACACAGTGCGAATTGCAAACAAACATTTAGTAAGAAAAAAATCAATAAGGTACTCAAATAAATGTAAACTAATAGTATAATTGTGTACCCTCGTAGTGCAAAGATACAATAACAAGCGATTAGTCATACTTTCTGCAATAGCTGCTGTATTTGTGCCTCGCTATTAATAATTATAGTCGCAGCCTGGTCATCTTGCTTTACGAGTACTTTGCCGTACGCAGTCCAGCAATACTTGTATGCGCCAGATTTTTTTAAGTCACGGGCGAGGAAATATAAGCGAGAGCCTTTGGAGGTTAAGTGCTCCGCCAGGAATATCGGTGTATCTTCATGCGTTTTAAAGCCTAGATGCTTGCAGCATAATTTGGTCTTATGTCTGATGTTAAAATTCTTAGCCATTTTTAGAATATCGTCTTTGAGGAGTGTAGATCCTGTTTCGACAACTATGGGTGTATTATAGTTCTGCTTGTTTCCACGCACCCTATAAATGTCCTTGATGTCATTTTTAATTATGGAACAATCAATATTCTGAGAAAGATTCATCACCATTTCCATTAAGTCCTGCCTAGACTCACCCGCCGTTTTAGGCACATTTTTTATCACGAAATTAGCCTTACGACACCCCGTTGCCAGTTCCTCAATTTTATGCTCCAGAGTTGTGATATACTTCTTATCTTCTTTTGACTGATTTTCCAGGCAGGAAATTTTCTTTTCGAGGTCTAGGTTCTGTGACGAGAGCAGTTTAATAGTATCTTGTATGTTAAGATTTGTTTCCTGGATTTCTTTCAGAGTTAAAGAGACTTGTTTTATCTCATGTTCGTGTTTGGTCATAAATGCAGCCATCATTTCCTTTATTTCTCTTTTGAAATCATCTAATTGCTCAGCAAATAAGATGTCCTCCCGGCTTCTTTTTGTTCTCTGGAATACGTAACGAGGGGGCGAGATGTTGGCATTATTGCTTATATGGTCAATCTCTGACTCCGAGACAGATTTATTCATCGGAGAAGCCATAGTGTAATATATTATAGAACATACAAGATAGCAAAACAATGCCGGTAATGTATTTATGTAGGTAGATGTCCAATAATAATATTGTTTAGATTTCTTACTTGCGAGCGGCGTAGCAGATCACGAGCGGCGAGGTAGCGCGTAGCAGATAAATTAGCAGCGTAGCACTTGTAGCAGCCGCGTAGCCAACTCTATGATGTAGTATAGGTCCAAACCGCACACGGGACAGTAGTTACGAGTAAAAATAGCTGCGTTGATTTGGCGTAGCGGACACCACCGCGGTCCCGAAACGACGCGCACCGAGCAACACAGGTTCAATCCCACGGAGACGACGGCACTTTTTCTATGTTTGTTTTCGTTATTTTAATAATAATGAGCAGCTCAGCTCGACGGTGAGAGCAAGACTTCCGACACTATCCAATATGGCCACTGCGTCTAACGAGAATGTACCCAAGATAGAAAAGGAGGGTCCGAGTTTGACTGATAGATACACAGATTTTAACTAAATAATTTAACAAAAAATATTGGAGATGTTTCCACACGACACACAAACACGTCCGATCCAAACGAACGCCTAAGCGAAGAGACTCATGATGTCCATGATTCGATTGTAACATATTTCTCGTTTAATAGATTTTCACAGTTTAAGCGAATGAAACGTGCGATGGCATATGCGTTACGTTTCGTTCACAACAATATTCGCAACAAAAATAATAAACGTACGGGTATGATTAGTGTAGACGAATTGAATGAATCTCAAATAATTTTAACACGGTGGTCTCAAATGGAAAGTTATTCGAATGAATATAAAGTATTATCTAATAGTTCGTAAAGTAAAATTTAAGGTAATTTAGGTAAATTAAATTTATTTTTAGACGATAATAAAATTATTCGTGTAGGTGGGCGCTTAGGTAACTCGCAAGAATTTAGTTACAAGAAAATGCATCCTATACTATTTTCCAGTAAGCATTATTTTTCATTGTTACTGTTCCGTCATGAGCATTTACAGCTACTCCATGCGGGACCTCAGGCATTACTTTGTAATTTACGCGAAACATGGTGGCCTTTGGGTGGCAGGAGCTTAGCTAGGCGTGTAGTTAATGCTTGCGTGACGTGTAACCGTATTCGAGGTAGAATTCTCACGCCTCAAATGGGCAATCTACCTATAGAGAGGATAGATGCTTGTTTTCCATTTTATAGATGTGGTGTGGACTACTGCGGGCCAGTTCTCATACTCAATCGTAAAGGACGTGGAGCTAGAACTACTAAAGCGTATATTTGTTTGTTCGTATGCTTAGCGACGCGGGCAATACACTTGGAGCTGGTCAGCGATCTCACTTCAGAAGCTTATTTACTATCACCCAATAGGTTTATTTCTCGGCGTGGCAAGCCGACAGTTATATTTTCAGATAACGGTAGTAACTTCGTTGGCTTAATGAACGATTTCAAAGAGTTTCTTAGTAAATGTAGTTCTGGTTTAATAGAATATGCAGCAAGCCAGCAAATTGAATTTAAATTTATCCCTCCATATTCGCCTCACTTTGGTGGTCTGTGGGAAGCAGGAGTAAAATCTTGCAAATACCATTTACGCCGTGTGGTAGGGAACGCGCACCTTACCTTTGAAGAGTTTTGCACTGTTCTATCGCAAATAGAAGCAGTCCCTTAATTCCCGACCACTATCTCCACTTTCTCCAGATCCTAAAGACCTTTGTCCTCTTACTCCTGCCCACTTTCTGATTGGTCGCCCGCTAACTACTCCTGTTTGTGACGACCTCAAGGATATTCCTGCGCAAAGACTAAAGCGATTTCAGAGAGTGGAACAAATGCGACAGCATTCCTGGACTCGATGGTCCAAAGAATATGTGAGCGAGTTGCAGGTGCGGACAAAATGGACAGATAACAAGGCAGAGTTGAAGGAGGGCGCGCTTGTTCTGATCAAGGATTCCAACCTGCCACCTTTGAAGTGGAACATGGGTCGAGTTCTCCGTACTATCCCAGGCAAGGATGGGATTGCGAGAGTTGCTGATCTACAAACGGCTTCGGGCGTGGTGCGACGGGCTTACGCAAAGATCTGTCCTCTCCTTCAGGATGACGAGGACCAGTGAAGATGCTATATATATTTTGAAAGCGACTGCTTCCAAGGCCGCGGGCATGTTGGGAATCGCGGTTAAAACTAACAGTGCTTTGGCAGCCATCACCTTTTGGATGCTCAAATCAGCGCACTCCACATAACAGTGACACTTTACTCTGCAACGCCGCTATTGGTTATAATATTGTTCCCCAACCCCACTTTCCTCGACTAATGTAATTTTAACTTCGAATACACACGCCGAACTGACTTCAACACAATCGCATCATTTTTTATTTCACCACTTACCCAAGTAAATTCTTCAAAAACTAACATCCAGGCCACACAATTCGCATCCTAATCAAGTACCGGCGTATCAATCCGGTACATGCGCGATAAACCGCATATGTCTCTGCAGTGAATATGGTACATGTATTGTGAAGGACAAAGCAAGAATTTTGTACATGAATCATATAAAGCAGCATGCACATAACCACTCCCCTTACTGCCATCAGTGTAAATAATATAGTAATTCTTATTTTCTGCCAAAAACTGTAACATATCTGAATTATTATTGATTTGATTTTGAAATACATTAATAGGATGTGTAATACACTGATAGGAGAAGGAGTAACATGGCCATGGGCACTGTTTCCTAATACCAGCAAAACTATTCTCTGTTTCCAGCAATATATTGGATAATGTTGGGGATTTGCCACCCAAGAGATTCTCTCCTGTAGTCAGTTGACCAGAAGGACTATTTACAAAAGGTACAATTTTGTTTATTATTTTCCTGTTATTTGCAGCAATCAGTTTAAGACAGAATCTCTCTGCAAGTAGAACACGTCTCAAAATTAAAGGCATCAATTTCGTCTCCACTTCCATGGCCCTTATGGGAGTAGAGCACATTGCACCAGAAATTATTCTCAAAGCTCTGTTCTGCAACAGATCTAATTTATTTACATGAGTACTATTTATATACACTAGTGAACTGTAGTCAAAATGACTTCTAATTATACTTTTATATATAATTGACAATATTTTTGGGTCTGCTCCCCATGAAACACCTGCAAGGCATTTCATTGTATTTAAACCTTTTAGGGCATTCTTTGATATGTATTTAATATGTCCCTGAAAAGTTAATTTTCTGTCAATTACTATGCCTAAAAATTTCTTCGAATTTGCTGTGTTTATAATTTTACCATTATAAATTACTTTTGAATTTGTAGTCTCATTTCCAAATATACTGTTTCCAAATATACACTACTTTTGTAGGGGTTAATTTTTAAATGTAATACATCATTGTAATAGTGGAATAGTTCAGACAGAGCTCTGTTAATATTGTCAATTGCAATTTCTACATTATAATTACTACTGTACAAGACAATATCATCTGCAAACTGCAAAATATCTACATTGATATTTACAAATTTACATATTTCACTTGTGTATATATTATATAGCAAAGGAGACAGTGTACAACCCTGCATTGTACCTTTAGATGTAGATTTTGGACCATATAATGTATTATTGTGCCTTATATAGAGTGTTCTATTATTTAAGAAATTAAAAATCCATTTACATAGTTGGCCAGGTACACCGAACCTAGACATAACTTCTATTAGTATGGCTGGATCTAGACTGTCAATTGCAAGGTGCACGTCTAAAAATACACAAACAGTGTGTAACTTTTTATCCTTTGCATGTTTCAGATCCGAAATTAAGGAAGTGAAGCTGTCTGCACAACTTCGCCCTGACGAAATGCATATTGTACATGTGGAATGATGCTGTTAGATTCCGTATACCAATCTAGACGACTTTTAATCATGTTTTCAAATATTTTACCTAGACATGATGACAATGATATTGGTCTATAAGAGCTAGCCAGCGGAATGACACATTGTGTTTTCCATGATTGTGGAATACATTTACAATGCCAAAGTAAATTGAGAATATTAAGAAATAATTTTTGCACAGATTCATCTAAATTTTTAATGATAGAATATGGGAAATCATCTAAACCAGGTGTAGTGTCTCTCCGTGATATCAAACTCATGTTAAATTCTGACCATGTAAAAGAATCGAGTAAAAATTTTGAATTTATGTTGTCATTATTTAATTCAAAAATATTGCCTAAATTATCAGTATTATTTAAATTGCTATTATCAGATAATTTATTTAGAAATGGAGAAATAAACTCATCTCTATATGATTTATTGCCAGCTCTTATACCTTTAAACATTTTTAGAAGATTCCAAATCTTACTTATAGGTGTAGTTCTGTTGAAAGTATTACATAAGTTATCCCAACCTATTGCTTTTTGTTCCGATATAGTTCTTGTTTTAAGTGCATCTTTTCTTTTGTATTCTACATAATTCTCCATAGTAGGGTCACTTCTATATACACACATCAAAAGTGCCTAGGGATCAAGCATTTTTATGCGGATTTCTTGAGATTGAGATGTGGCTTTGTAATAAATTTATGATTTTATAAATTTATATGGATTCTTTTTGGTGCATTTCATAATTTGAATCAGGAACTGTGAATCAAATTCGAGTAAAAGATGAAAATCAGCTGTCAATATTTTCCCTATAAAAACATACAACGCATTGAAGACATTATTAGTGCTACTGTTTCCCTACTACTGATTAAAACCAACGTTATTATGGAGCGGCGACGTCATTTAAGCAGGGAAGAAATGCTCAGAGCCGTGGGAATGATAGAAGCTGGTTCCCGGCAACGTACTGTGGCTTTAGCTCTGAATACAAGTCAGAGTGTTATCAGTCGACTTTGGACACGTTACCGAAGCACTGGTACCGTGGCTGAGCGCCATGGAGGACGGTATCGCTGCACCACACGGAGACAAGACCGATACATTCAAATCTTAACTCGAAGAGCTCCAACAATAACCGCCATGATGTTAGCCGTGAGGCTTCATCACTCTTCAGGGAACTTAATTAGCGACCAAACAGTCAGAAACCGCTTGCATGAAGTGAACCTTCATTCCCGAAGACCGCTACGGGTACCACCTATAGCAATGCACAATCGTAGGATTCGATATCAATGGGCTCTTGAACACAGAAATTGGGCAGAAGAACAATGGCGTTTCGTGTGCTTTTCTGATGAGTCTCGTTTTGGTATGAGACCGGATACAAGACGTATACGACACTGGAGAACCCCTGGACGCCAACAGCGATTAAAATCCTGCCAGGAAGTCCATCCTTATAGTGGTGGAACCATCATGGTATGTTCGGGTATTTGGATCGGCGGAAGAACTGAGTTGATTTGGATCAGAGGCAACCTCAACGCTCAAATTTATGCTGAGACGATTGTATCAGACGTCATCGTTCCTCTACAAGTGCAAATCGGTCCCTTATTTCAGTTAATGCATGATAATGCACGACCGCACACCGCAAGAGTTGTAAGACAGACTCTCGCCGCAGCTAACATCAATGTCCTGCCCTGGCCTGCTCAGTCGCCAGACTTGAACCCGATTGAGCATGCATGGGATATGCTACAGAGAAGAGCTCTGCCGAATATTGAGGGTATCCAGTCGCAAGAAGACCTTTTTTTGTTGTTGCAACGAACATGGGCGGCCATTCCACAGCGTGATTTGGATGAACTCATTTTGAGTATGCCAAACCGATGTTCTTGTGTTGTTAGTGTTCGCGGTAGAAACACGGATTATTAATTGTTTAAGTTACCCAATAAAATTTTAGAGAAAACTGTTATTTCAGTCTTTTTTTCGAACTTTTGTGTTAGTGGTTCAAATGTCAAATATCCCTTTATTAGGAAAATGGCAAATTTCTTTATTAATGCAAAGGTGACTTGGTTTATCGTTACTGTGACAAACGAAAACACTTTATTTGATGAATCCTTAAAGAAAATTTTAATTAAGTAATATCAATCAGGAGAAAAGTTATTGCAAAAATATATGTTGATCCCTAGACACTTTTGATGTGTGTAGTTTCAGTGCACTATAAGAGGCAATTACACTTTTCACACAAACGTCATTCCACCAAGGAACTGGAGGTCTGCTTTTAAAATTATTTGGTTTAGTGAGTTTAGGAATTGTCATTTCCTTTAAAGAATCTAATCGAGAACAAAATTCATTATAGGTTGAAATAGGATCATACAATTTTAGGACTAAATTATTGAATATTGTTTTGGAAGTAGTTTTATACATCTTCCAATCCGCTTTTTTATATATAAACCTATCTACAGGTGGATTTATATGATATTTATCTATATGTAGTGTAATCTCTGTTATTGTTGGATAGTGATAGCTACCCATGGCATCATCATGTACAGACCACTCGCATATTGATGTGAGGTTAGCACTAACAAAGCTAACATCAATTGCTGATGGGTTTCGTCTCGGGTTGTTAGTAGTTGTAAAACTACCATCAATCAAAATACATAAATCCAAGTTATCAATGATATTAAATAAATCCTGACCTCTACCTTTAGTAGATAGACAGCCAAATGCAATGTGATGCGCATTAAAATCACCACTGACAAAGATAGGCTTTGGAAGATCATTAATTATATTATGTAGTCTGTTGATTCGTATGTGTCCACTAGAAGGAGGACAGCATACACAAAGAATAGTTAAGCTACCATGCACAGTAGATAAAGACAGAGCAACAGTTTGTATGTCTTCATAAAATCTAGTGTTTGAGTCATTTTTACAGGTTGGAACGAAACACTTCCTATATTCCATCGTTATTTGCTGGTAATTTCGCTAGACGCTAAGTATAATATAATAATCGAATGTTTGAAGAATTTATGTTTGTTTATGTATCTTGACACTTTTGACAGTTGTAAACGAGTGTGTGTGAGGGTGTGCATATTTGATGGCAAAGGAATTGTCCCTTTAGAGCCAAATGATGACGTAATTAGAGGTCAAATTAAGGTTATTTACTTGAAGTGGTAAATAACAATAATCCGTGAATATGTTACTTTTTTAAACGCTCAATAGTCATGAGTAACCCTATTCCTCGAAATGGATTTCATATTAACTCATTTAAAAAAAAATGAACTATCCCCATTATGGACGAAGTTATGATGACGAACAATTACCGGAGATTCATTTTGAAAGACGGCACAGTTGACATCTGTCGGGCATGTCACCGGCCGGGAGAATCAATTAGACATATTATTTCCGGGTGTTCTCGTCTAGCTAATGGAGAGTACTTGCATAGACACAACCTTGTAGCCAGGATAATCCACCAGCAACTTGCTCTTAAATATAACCTTGTGGACTCGGAAGTGCCGTAATATAGGTATATGCCCGACCCAGTTCTCGAAAATGGCCATTGCACTGGGATCGATCCATCATCACTGACAGGACTATTGTTGCCAATAAGCCTAATATAGTGCTGGTGGATCGATCAGAGCGGCGTGCAATGATTGTTGACATAACCATCCCACATGATGAGAACCTTGTGAAAGCTGAGAAAGATAAACAGATCAGGTATCTTGACTTGGCTCACGAGGTTGTCGACATGTGGGAGGTGGATTCAGCAATCATTGTACCGATAGTCGTGACAGCCATGGCTTAATAGCCAAGAGCCTCGACCAACACCTCAGGAGGCTCTCGTTAGGCAGCTGGATCAAAGGCTTGATTCAGAAAGCGGTACTGCTGGACACGGCTCGCATCGTCAGGAAGTTCCTCTCTTTGGAGCCCTGACCGCCGGTAGCTTGGACCCTGTTCCCGATACCGGTGGGCTACTATTTTTTATATTTTTAAATGTTTTTTATGTATTTATATTTAAAAATGTAAATTATATGTATGTAAAATAAATAAACGAAATAATAATAATAAATAATAAAGCCTTGTTTATTCCTTAAAATCAATTTTTTTTTACATATGATTAAACTTACACTTAAGGTACAATTTGGTTAGTTTGGTTAATTTGATTAGTCCCTGGCAAAACTATTAGACGCACTGTATTTTTTTAGTAATTTTATGTTTCTTAAGAGTTTTTATGCAATAATGGTGGATTCAAACTACAAAATTATTGATTTTTATTTAGAAGAATAGTTATAGACTACATATTTGTATTTATTTTTAACATATGGCAAAACTGTGTTGACATAGTGACACATGAACGTAAACAAGTACAAACCTGTGTATCAGTCGCGATCAGCGATCGCGAGTCAGGTAGGGACATGTTTCTGTGACTTTATGAACGAACTGTAATTGCTTGTTTAACAGTTTTATACTACTCAGTTACTAGTTTATTTTGTAAGCAGTGTTTTAAAAAGTATTTGGACTATTTTTATTATGGGTAGAAAAGTCGATCTTTCAACACTTAAAAAAGCTGAAGTGAAGGCCCCTGTGATTGCAAAAATATTTACAAACCGAGAAATATCACGAAGATTGAAGGTTTCTGAAGCTAGTGTACGACGCATAAAAAAGAAAATTGAGTCAGGGGAGGAATTAAGTCCGAAAAGAAAGAAAAGATGCGGTAGAAAACCAATTTTCACTCCACGGTCAGAGAGATGTTTAAAGAAAATTTGTCTTGAAAACAGATTTGCTACCACAAAGGTAATAAAATCACAACTCCAGAATGCTAACTTAATGAGCGCACTGTTCGAAGAAAATTGAAAGAATTGGATTTCAAGGCCGGTCGCCCAGCCAAGAAGCCCAAGTTAACAGCCGCAATGAAAGCAAAGCGCCTGAACTTTTGGAGATCGGTAAGATATAGCAATTTCATCAAAAATTTATACATTATTATTATTTTCACTTATATAAAGCAAATAAACATGGCAGTTTAAATATTTTTCCTATTTTTGACAGGTCTGCTTTAGTGACGAAAGCACATTCGAAATTATGCAGAATAAAGCTCAGTATGTGCGTCGTCGCCAAGGAGAAAAGTTTCATCCTGATTGTGTCATCCCGACGGTTAAACATCCCACAAAAGTGATGATTTGGTCAGTCATCAGTGGCAAGGGCACTGGGCGTCTGTACGTCGTCAAACGAATGATGAGGCAAGATCAGTACAAAGAAGTACTAAAAAGTCGGTTGATACCGGAGCTCAGAGAATGGTTTCCAAATGGTTCCCCATTCATTTTCATGCAAGATGGAGCTCCCTGCCACACTGCTCGGTCTGTTAAAGCATTTTTGACAGAAAATAATATCCCTCTGTTGGATTGGCCGGGTAATAGCCCTGATATGAACCCCGTTGAAAATGTATGGGAGCTGATGAAAAGAGAAGTGGCTAAAGACGTGATTACCAATAACGTAACCATAGATTCAGATTTTACGTATTAGAGTAAAAATGACGAACATTCTAAAGTGTGACAAGTGTAACATAGTAATTGACGAGATGTTATCGTACATTCAGAACAAAGTGTCGGTTGTGGATGAGGAAACATTGGTGCGCATTTGTGTTTCATCTTTTACCGGTGAGGAAATCAAAGAATCGAAGTCACTGTTATTCGATGCTATTCCTTCAAACTTGCGTAAGATCATACGGAAGAACAAAGGAAAAGAACTGCGAGATTTAACGGACATCATAAATCTATTTAAATCTGCTGAGCCGGATGATATTCCAGTGTTTGTAGCGCGCCGGCTAGAAAAACTACCGCCTATTACGTTTGATCATCTAGATTGTACGAAGCTCTTGAAGGATCTGGTTCGCATGCAAGCAGCAATCGATGAAATAAAGAACTCATATACTACGTTAGAAGACCTAAAGGACCTTAGAACGGAACTATTTCAATTCAGAAATGATTCATTGCCACCATCGTCTGCATTCAAAGTCAATGCTAAGCGAGGAGCCTGGTTGCTGGATAGTGGGCCTATGGGTATGTCGCACCTGAGATACTATGCGACATGGATATAAACGTTAATAATGATTTAACACAGAAAACACCGCAGTACAGAAAAATGAAGGTACAACGAAAACAAAATATAACCGAGGTATGTTCACAGCAACGGTTATTATCGGTTGGTGCGAGCGCTGCGCTGACTCACTGTCAGAAAACAAGTCTATGTGAGGCGAGTCAAAGTATAGCCGGAGCGGCGGGCGGGGAGGTAATGTTGTCCTCGCCAGTACCGACTGAGTGCTCTCATCAGTTGATTGCTACGGTTGACGCGGCCGCCACTGATAATGAAACAGTCGCTCAGGCAGTTGCTCCGTTGAATGTAAACAATAACAATTATGGTTGGCAAAAGGTGTCTTATAAGAGGAAGAAACCTAAATACCGTTACAGTGGCAAAATGGGCGTGGCGACAGATGTGGAGGGACAGTTTAAAGCGGCGGATAGGAAAGTCCCCATATTTATCACTAATATTCATAATGAAACGACCGCAGACGAAATAATTAATTATATTTGCTCGAAGACACACGAAACGGTATCGCTTGAGAAAATAACAACGAAAAAAGGAAGGGGTCACATTGCTTATAAATTTTTCGTTTCCGAATCTAGATCATCTTCATATCTGGATGAAAATTTATGGCCTCGAGGCATTATATTTAGACGGTTTGTCAATTTTAGAAGATATAATTTGAGCGGACCTACGTCTGCGGTAGGCTTGAATAAAAATAACTAATGGATAGACGATCGTTTGGAAAGTTTGCCAGCTTCAATTGTAGAAGCTTAAAACGCTCTGTAGATAGTGTTAGGGAGTTATGTCGCTCTTGTGATGTGGTGGCATTGCAGGAAACCTGGTTGCTTCCTGAGGAAATACCCTACCTGAATACGGTCGACAGTGGATTTGGCTACACGGGAATTTCGGCAGTGGACACATCCGCAGGGGTGCTACGTGGGTGACCCTTTGGTGGCGTTGCTCTTCTGTGGAGATGTAGTGTGTTTCAACAAGTGTCTGTGCTAAGTTGTGATAGTGAGCGTATATGTGCTATTAAGATAATAACTAGTGATCGGCCTATCGTGGTGATGAGTATATATATGCCAACGGATGCGGCGGACAATGTAGCGGAGTTTACGGACTGCCTTAGTATGGTAGGTGCAATTATTGATGAATACGGCATTGAATCAGTGTATATGTTGGGCGATTACAATGCTGCGCCATGCGGACTATTTTTCGATGAGCTGGTGAGGTACTGTGATGAGCAGTATTGGTCATGTGTGGACGTGGATATACTGGGTATTGACTCGGATACGTTTACCTTTGTTAGTGACGTGTACGGGTCATGTAGCTGGTTGGACCACTGTTTGGTGACTCGGTCGGCAAGGCAATCTGTTACTAATGTGTATGTGGACTATAATACGGTATGGTCGGATCATTTCCCACTGATTATTGAGTGTAACCTAAGCGTCATATCGCAGACGGTACATCATAATGTGGTATTGAATAAGGGGGTGGTCTGGGGTGTACGTAATGATGAACAGATTGCTTTGTATACTGAAGAAAGTAATAGGAGGCTAAGACTAATTGACTTCCCTGTTGAGTGTACAAAGTGTGCAGATTTGTGCTGTAGTGACCGCGGTCACAGGTGCGCTCTTGTGTTACAGCTTCCGCTTCCCGCTCATCTATGAAGCTATACTTAGTTCGAGCTACACATAATTATTTATATATTGATCGTAGTTACGTAATTATTTATGTTAATTTAAATTTATTATGATTACTTCAAATACTTGGGAGGATTTTAATTAATTTTAGAATTATTGATGCAACTTCCGATTACCGCCAACTCTTATTATAAAATCATACTGAGAATTAGTCTTCCCGCCGATCGGATATTTATTTATTAAATCGAGCATTGTTCAAATAAATAAGTATAAATTACTTTCGATATTTTAGGTTAATCCAAATATCTGTACACAATTATTGACAATTACTGGCGTTATTATTAACTTTTTCTTAATTTTATTCAATACTTGTTAACTTCCGTTTCCGCTGTGTATTATATTTGTGACTATTCGTTAGTGTTTTGACTCGATAGTATATATAAACTACTGATGTCTGTACTGTTGATCATTAATTAAACAAACTTGTACTGGATCATACTACGGCGTTATTATTTTCCCCGCTTCTGAAGCATGTCTTTACACTTCAGAAGTGGGATGGAGAAGTCCCACGGCCCATATTTCCACGGTTTGGGGAAGAGGTGGAGAAGCGAATCGTCCACGGAAGAGGAAGAAAACCTAGAATGTTTTTCTTCACCCGCCGAAACAGGACTACCCGCCATTGCCAAAAAAAAAAAGTAAGAATAACTCAACTTGATTCCGAAATCATACCAAAATTCGACCCTGGGAAAAAGACTACCAATGTAAAAGGATACCTTCACAATATCGACCAACTGGATGACTTGTATGAATGGGAAGAAGTTTATTACGGGTTCTTATCATCACTTGAAAATTACAAGAAATTAGAAACTAGGACATCGGAGCTTTAATCGACGTGGCAACGTGGATCTGCGGGAAATTCGCCGAGGACTTGCTACAACTGCCGCAAGACTGGACACACCGCCCGTGAATGCCGAGCTACACGTTGCCAAGTCTGCCAGCGACCTGGACATGCTGCGATCATCTGCTGGTATGTAGCCGGGAGTCCACGAGATCAACAGGCACCACAAAATAACCAACAGGTACGGGATGTTAATTTTGTAACCACAGAAATTATTTCTGATTTGTACAAGGAACACGTAACCGTAAATGATTGCGTAGCGCTAGCGTATATTGATACTGGTAGTAGGGTCAATTTAATCACTTCAAATCTCGTCAAAAGACTGAAATTAAATCCATCTCGTTCTAATGTTATTATGAGTATTTGGAAGACTTTTGATTAATTCGTTAGGGAAGACAAATTTCGAGATCCTTATTGACGATTTATGCTTGTACGCCAGTGCTGAAGTAACTGATCCGAACATGTTGGTCAACCTACAACTAACCATCAGGGCCTGACTTTACAAAAAAAAAAAAAAAAAAAAAAAAAAAAAACATCAAAATCGGTCAAGTTATTAAGTAACATTGAAGATAACCCTTATCTTTCCGACATTGCTCTGAACTATGAGTATGAGGATGTTATTTCGAAAGTGCCTTTGCTTTTAACATTGTGTTAACATTCAACCGGGGACTGGCAATAAGGTATTAGTCTATAAGGTATTAGTCTATGCGTGATCCCAATTATTTACCTTCTAACATACTTGTTACCCGTCCAGTTTTGTATTCTATGGGTCTTATATCGTATTACATACCCCAACCTATATTATTAACTGCTAATGACCTTCAATTATGCATAGTTAATGTTTGAGATCCGTGCATACAGTGGGAAGCTGGTAAACTTGTAGCTCGTGCAGATGTATACTTTCAAAAAGATGTATCTTTGATTGCCGACGATTACAGTACTACGAACACAAGTGGGGAGTGCGTTCAGGAAAACAAACATTCGGATATGTTATTAAAGTTGCTCAATAAATACAAACATTGTTTTGTTAAATGCAGTAACCAGTTAGGATGTACTAACTTAGGCGGTACATTTGCATTTCAATGCAAATAACTACCACTACTGACAAGTATTGCAAGCCATGTAGGTTATCTTATAAAGAAAACGAAATAGTACAAGTAAATGCGCTTTTGAATGCTGGTATCGCGAGGGAGTCTAACTCTAATTCTGCAAGCCCTGTAATACTGGTAAATGAAAAGGGGGGTGATTATAGGCTCTGTGTTGATTATGGCGTATTAAATGTCTGTGCAGTAAAAGACCGCTTCCCTTTGCCACATATTGACGAAGAAATTAATCGATTGGTAGGTTTATTACCAGGTGAGGGTCTCTGATGATTATTCACAAAACTGCATTTATCACGTCATCAGGTCATTAAGAGTTTAAAAAAAAATGCCCTTCGGTTTGGCTAGTGCACCAGTCGTTTTCCCTCGTTTAATACGTAAAGCACTAGGATCCCTAAATAACAGAATCGCTACCAACTTAGACGATGTGACCTTGCCTGCAGTAACAATTGAAGAAGGTATTAAACTGTTGGAAGAGGTTCTGATACTTCTCTCTCGGGTGAATCTCAATCTTAACCTAAAAAAAAAAAAAAAATGTTCCTTTCTTAAAACTTACGTTAACTATTTAGGACATGAAATAACTGAAGGTTCTGTATGCCCCGGACTGACTAAAATTAACAGCGTTTCTGAATTCAGACAACTGCGGAATGTACACTGATTACGCCAGTTCATTAATTTGATTTGGGGCCCAGAACAAGATAGCGCATTCAATAAATCAAAATACATTCTTAGCAGTCTACCAGTCCTGGCTATTTATGATCACCATGCATAGACTGAAATTCACACAGACGCGAGTAAAGTTGGCCTGGGTGGTATTCTGCTCCAGTATCAAAAGGATGGGTCTCTTAAGCCTATAGCTTACTTTAGTCTGGTCACCAGTCTGCAAGAAATGCACTATCATAGCTACAAATCAGAAACTCTCGCTGTAGTAGAATCCTTAAAGCGATTTCGTATTTATATTACTGGCATTCCCATAAGAATCGTAACTGCTTGTTCCGCTTTAAGGGCTACCCTCGGCAAAAGGGACCTAATTTGTCGAATCGCCCGATGGTGGCTAGTCATTCAAGATTTCGACTTAGAAATCGAATACCGACCTGGGGATCGTATGAAGCATGCCGATGCGCTTTGTGTTAACCCCGAAGAGCCACTCCAGTGCTTCAACATAGATGAAACTGACTGGCGTCATACGTTGCAATTACAAGATGAAAGCGTTCAGGCTATAATAAAACAACTTAAAGATGAAACCACTAATCGTGATTTAAATAATGATTATAAAATTATTGATGGTTACTTGTTTCGGAAAACTTTTTACGGGGACAGGTTCGTAATACCAAAATTATCTAAGTGGGCGTTACTACGTCGATAGCACGATGGAATAAGTCATTTAGGCATAGATAAATGCGAACGATTTATCCGCAAATACATAAAAGCATGCCTCCTGCATTATGCTTATTGAAAGGTAATTATGGTAAGCCTGAGGGAGAGTTACATCTCATAGGAAAAGTTGCGATACCTATGCACACTGCACGTGATCATTTAGGCCTATTTCTAAAAACCCGTAATGGCCGCTGCTATATACTTGTTGTCATCGACTCTTTTACAAAATTTGTTTTTGCTCGAGCTGTAAGAGAGGTCAGTTCTGTAGAAACAATTAAACACTTGAATGAAATAAT
This sequence comes from Sesamia inferens, assembly GCA_037179545.1. Classification (NCBI taxonomy): domain Eukaryota; kingdom Metazoa; phylum Arthropoda; class Insecta; order Lepidoptera; family Noctuidae; genus Sesamia; species Sesamia inferens. The sequence goes on along the minus strand of CM073935.1, from coordinate 2,479,005 downwards.
ATCTGTATTTGGCACTCCTCGCAGAATAATTAGAGTTGTCGCTTTTACAAGTATTTTAAAGAATTTGCTATACAAAAAGAGTTCAAGCATATTTTGAATGCAATTGCTAGTCCGCGTTCTAACAGGGAAGTAGAATGCGTCAATCGAACAATAATAAATGGTCTTGACACTACAGAAGAAAGCTAGTGTAGATAGGGATGATTTAATTGAATGATTAGAAAATAAAAAAAAAGAAGTGCCTGTACAGATGCTACGTGAGAATTAAAGTTTAACAGAAATTAATTAAGGAAGTCACTGTAATCATCGTCAACCTTTTATCGTCCCCCTGCGGGGCACAGGTCTCCTCTCATACAGAGAAGGATTGAGCATAATCACCACGACGTACAATCAGTGTAATATATCGTATAATCATTGTGATATATCGTATAAATTGAATGTGTATAAATGTGTAATAGGAAATAATAAAAAAGGTATATTTTCAGTCGCAGTAATTTAAAATCTACTTCACATTATCTACCTTGGCTACACAGTGGGTATAAATTACAAACAGTTATATATTATGGATCACGGATATTTAGAATATAATGTGTGTTATTGACATAGAACTACTAGGTAATCTAAGACTAATATCTATCTTATGCTGTGTGATCGTATAGATAGATCTGTGTGCTATTTACATAAAACTACTAGGTAATCTAAGACTAATATCTATCTTATGCTGTGTGATCGAACATATAGATCTGTGTGCTATTTACATAAAACTACTAGGTAATCTAAGACTAATATCTATCTTATGCTGTGTGATCGTATAGATAGATCTGTGTGCTATTTACACAATCAGATAATCTAAAATCCTAACATCTATCCTACGACTGTGTGATCGAACATATAGATCTGTGTGCTATTTACATAAAACTACTAGGTAATCTAAGACTAATATCTATCTTATGCTGTGTGATCGTATAGATAGATCTGTGTGCTATTTACACAATCAGATAATCTAAAATCCTAACATCTATCCTACGACTGTGTGATCGAACATATAGATCTGTGTGCTATTTACATAAAACTACTAGGTAATCTAAGATCTTAATATCTATCCTATGCTGTGTGATCGTGTGGATAGATCTCTGTGCTAGGTATTTCCATAATCAGATAATTTAAAATCTTAATATCTATCCTACTGCTGTGTGATTATATAGATAGATCTGTGTGCTACTTCTTTTTTTCTTTATGGGACAAACCCGCCACACTTTTCCCAACCACTGCAACTCCTGAAAGCCAGAATCAACAGTGGCGACCGCCAGAAAAACGCCGAGCAATGAAGCTCGACGAGTCCCGGAGAAACGATTCAACTGTCTTGGGTCCCGCAACGAAATTAATCAGAAAAGAATAGCGGAGGAGTAAGAAAAAAGATATTTTCCACTTCCCTCCATAACAAGCAGGAGACAGAACAGAACTAGGCCAAACGGCACAAAGGGACATTATTGCAACTGGGAGAAGCCCAGATTGCCAAACACCACGGAATAAAATTTGATTAAGTTAATGGGTCCTAAGTAGGTATTAGCTGTTACAATTGATTCCAATAATAGGTATGGCAAAAGCGCCTGAACGCACGGAAATTGGTTCTAGTTTCTACAAGGTCCGTATAATAAACGACTCCGGATGTAACTTGTACACTATCCAACATAATATTGCGTTCATTCTGCCAAAGAACACACTCCCACAAGATGTGATGTGCGGACTGTTCAAATTCACAGTTCGATGTAGAACACTGACACAAAGGGGAAGGAACAAGTTTAAAAGAATACAGTTTACTTTTAAAGTTGCCATGACCTGTGAGAAATTGGGCAACGCAGTGGTCAACCACCAGCCATGTCTTAGCCAGCCGATCACCAACGGATGGAAAGAACAGATGGAGGTGCCGGCCGGCCCTTGATGGAATTATCCCACCTACTTTGCCATTCGGATAAGAGGTCCTCCCAGACTTCAGTCTGAGGTTTAAATAATCTAGAGATTTTATTAAAGTCGCGTTGTGTAACAAAATTAGTGTCCATGGCCTCCCCCCTCGCGGAGTAGTACATTGAAGCACGTCGCTGTACCTCAAGGTCGACTGGAAGTACACCTGCCAGTACCGGTAAGGCTTCAGTACTGACCGTTCTATACGCCTTGCATAAAAATATCAATGCCAAACGTTGGCTTTGAAGCAGTTTACGTCGTGCCGCTCCTATGCTGGCCCTATCGGCCCAAACAGGTGCACCGTAGCACATACATCCTAAGTAGGTAGCTCCATATATAGTTTTTAAAGTTAGGAATGATAGACCCCAAGTTGCTTTGGATATTCTAGTCAGGGCATAAAAGTTCTTTTTAGCTTTTTCACCAACTATTTTTATATGTTCGATAAATGAAAAATTCCTTTCTAAGATCATACCAAGATAGCATACGGATTGCTGTTTTTTAATGGGAACGTTGTTAAATTTAATAGTAGGCAATGATTTAAGATTACCTTTTAGTAGAAGTTGATAGGTTTTATGTGGCGCAAATGCTAGGCGGTTACGATCACCCCACTGAGATATTAAATTTAGGCAAGTATTGGCCAAGTTCTCAAGTCCAGCTCGGGTACTTGACTGAATGAGCAGTAGGCCATCGTCCGCGTAACCAGTAAGTGAACAGCCGCAAGGAAGCGGGATCGCGAGGAAGTCATCAAAACCCAAATTCCATAAATAAGGACCGACAACTGAACCCTGAGGACATCCCATGGTTAGTGTTTTAGTACTAGAAAAATGACCGAGCTTAAGTACCGCGGAACCGTTTATAAAGTAAGAGTAAACGAGATTATATATGTTTCTATAGCAACCGCGGGTTTTTAATTTTAACAACAGCATAGGCCACCAGGCGTTATCAAAAGCCCCAGAAATATCCAGGAAGATCCCAATTACGTACTTGTTTTCAGATTGGTTAACGGTTCTTCTGACAGAAAGCGCCGCGTCGACTGTAGATTTACCTATGGTGAAGCCATATTGATTATTATGGAATTTTGGACCGTTCGGTAGTAAACGTGGAACGATGAGGCGCTCAAGAAGTTTACCCAAAGATGGTAGAAGAGTGATAGGACGATATGACTTCGGATCATCCGGTGGTTTGTCACCACACTTTGGTATTATTCGTAAGAAACCGCGTCGCCATTTACGAGGAAAAACGCCTTCAGCAATGCATCGGTTATATACAGTTAAGATGGCATCACCCGCTGTTTTACACGCTTCTTTAATCATCCTATTAGATATTTTATCTTCACCTGACGATTTGTTGACCGGTAGTTTTCTAACAATATTTATAAATTCGTCATTAGATGGTACGTCTGACATTGGTGATTCAGGTGGCACAGGAGCCCACGCTCTAATCTGTTGGTGGTAGTCGCTATCGTTAGCCGGTGAATCATCAGGGATAAGTGTATTTATTAGCACTTCTGTTGTTTCCTCTATGCCCGTGGTATGCCTATCATTGACTTTAATGTTTTGAACGTATGCAAGGTCGACCGATCTGTTAGCTTTAAATTCGTGATATAAGGGAGACCACGGACCCTCCCTGTCAAGCTTATCAACAATTTTTCGCAACAAATTACCCTTAGATTTTTCCACCGATGCTTTATAGCGTGACTTGGCAACTCTAAAAGCATTTAAAGCGAACGTAAGAAGATCTCCAGTAATCTTTCGGCTCTTGAGTTTATTTAACTGTTTACGCGCTCTGCGATATCTTTTACGCTGTTCAACTAAGTAATCACTCCACCAGTCACATCTACGAATATTGGTCACAGATCCGCGACCAATGGCAATGTCAGCACAGTAGGTAAAGGTTTCTGACATAATGTCAGCACTTTCTTCGGCTGACAGCCCGTCCCGAGTGAATTCTTTGGCGTGACACGCAAAAAGCGAGCCGAAAAATTCCCAGTTCGCGCCTTTACATCTATATCTGAAATTACCGGGAATATGAGACGGACCCTGAATATAACCAGGAACAAATTCGTACACGATCAGGCGATGATCACTACAAGACGCGTCCGGTAGGACACGCCACCTATCCAAACGTACGTCGGCACTTGAAAGTGTGACGTCAATACAAGATTCGCCCATTTGGCTGCAGAAAGTAGGTGGTGCATCAGGGGTATTATGAATCGATAGGTTCATCTCAGCAATGAAATCCTCAACAGCGCAGCGTCGTTCGGTATCGGTGGCCCGAACCTTGCCATACCACAGAGACGATGACGCGTTGACATCCGCGCCAACGATAACTTTGCAGCCCGCGAGTGACCGCAAGACATGACGGAGATTATGTATATGAGGAGTAACAGGATCTGAATATTGAAAGTAACAGCTTACAACGAATACTTTAAAAGAAGCTGATGATACTTCGGCAACCGCACAGTGTGGCGTCATGAGGTCACGTAAAGACGATCTGTGTGCTACTTGCATAAAACTATTAATCTAAAATCGGAGTATCTATTCTTCAGCTATGTGATCCTGTAGATAAAACTGTGTGTTAATGTACATAAACCGATTAGATAATCTAAATATATATATACGGACAAATCGCACTGATTGAGCTAGCTTCACAGTAAGTTCGAGACTTGTTATGGGATACTAATTCAACGATTCTATATTTATAATAGATACATATTGTATAGGTTAACATCCAAGACCCAGGCCAATCGGCAAAAGATCTTTTTTCCATCATGACCTGGCCGGGGATCGAACCCGGGGCCTCCACGTCGCAGGCAGTCGTGTTGACCGCTACGCCACGGAGGACGACATGTCATCAAACACATCTAAAAATCATATCTTTCCAATTGCTATAGTGTATCGTTGTGCTAATTGCATAAAACTATTGCGTGATCTAAAATCATAACGTCTATCCTTTAACTATGTGATCGTTTAAGTAGATCTATGTACATAAAACTTTAATACAGTTTATTTCATCATATCTAGCATACATATCGCGCTGTGTGGCGGTTTAGATAGAACTGTGTGCTAAATCCACAGAAAACTACAATTTATCTCATTAAAAATATTTATCCTATTGCTGTGTGATCGTTTAGATAGTCGATTGTATACTTATATATAAAAGTTTCAATAAACTGTGTGCTACCTACATAAAACTACATAAATATCTAATCCTGTGTGATACATACCTACTTATAAAAAAAAAAAACAAAACTGCAGTATAGGTATCTTCGTGTTACAATACCTAATCTAACGCTGCATGATCTAGCCGTATAAATATCCAAGTGTCACTTATATATTTGGATTTGAATCCTGCATACTCTCAATGATATTTATGTTCTTGCTGTGTGATTAAAATGTACCTACCTATTATGTACAAGATTTTGCGTGATTAAAGATTTACTGAAATATTTACATGTAAGGCACTGAGGTGTGTAAATTAATAACGCTAAAAGAAACAAATTACTGTGTTGCAAACTTTTGATTTCAGATGTCTCTGAAGTCTGGAGAACAGCAACGCCGCGGTGGACCACGGCAGATACAGGATGGCAGAGTGTTACAGCTTCCGCTTCCCGCTCATCTATGAAGCTATACTTAGTTCGAGCTATACATAATTATTTATATATTGATCGTAGTTACGTAATTATTTATGTTAACGGCTATAGTAGCCTCAATGACCTTGTGCATGTGGGCGGAGCTAAACGCCGTACTCCCGAATTCGTAAAATGCGCGCGGTGGCGCGCTAAACTAAAACGACAATCAAAGAATATCCAGAGATGCAGACAAGCCGCGTGTAGGGCGCGATTTGTGCCTACGATTTCAGACGGGGGTATGGATGCAAGACGATAAATGTATATTTTGCATTGATAAATGGTAATATCGTACTATAATATATTTTTAGTATTCTTGATCAATGTTTAAATAAAATCAAGGAGTGCTCGTTATACAGTTTAATGGCCGATCGCAGACTGACAGACATTTGTAAAACAAGTACCCACACATTATAATATATCATAACATTAACATAAAAAATAATGGTAGATGGTAATATCTATCGATTCAACATATTTGAATTTTTTTTTCACTACTTTTCAGTATATGAGTATCGTGTCTTTGCAGTGTCCTTGAATTAATTACTAATGCGAATAACATAAACGAGTTCATCGCGTTAACGTAAAACAAACGCGCACTAGGCACTTTGTGATATTTTTATTAAAAAAAAAAACGTTGAACCACACTAGAAATTACTTTTATCGTGGGTGCATTTTTAAACATATAAATTCACAGACACAAACAGCCAGACCCGGAACAACTACTTGTAGGACATGTTCTGAACGGGAATCGAACCCGCGACACGCAGCGCAGCAGTCAATAGCTTTAACCGCTGCGCTAACCGTGCTTTATATAGATGCCTTGAAATTACAAAGCGCGTAGTTTCAGCCGTTTTCCATAAAGAGATAGTACTCTATTTATACTGTGTCAGTGACGTCGGATTGAATGTACTTCGTCGTAATGAGATTTCAAATAAAACACGAGTTATTTTAAAATCTGTAAATTTTAATTCTTCGATCCAATAAATAACATGCGAGATTATAGGCATATCTAAAGCTGCAGAAATTTCTTGCAGTTGAGAATGGCCACAGTCTATTTCTATAGTTCCTACAACTGCACAGCTGATATTGATTTCTGTACGATGTGCAAAATGTTTCCATACACATACGGCATTTAAAAATAAATAGGGAATGCAGTCCCACTTGTCGTTCTCCAACAATATCCACAGATCCTAAACCACAGTCTATAATTCTCCGTGCTTGGCAATTTTCTTTAGTTCTGAATAAAAGTAAGCAATATTAATTATGCGTCGCCCTTCGATGAAACAAGCTTGAGATTTGTTGAGGTTTTGGTGATATTTTGAGCTAAAAAAAGATATAACATACATTTTAATTAACCCTGGCAACACTGTTAGAGATTTTTGTCAAGGAATTAAGAATTTATCAAAAAAAATTAATTAAGAATTAACAAAAAAATAATTTTACAGGTATATGATATATTTGTAAACTAAAAATATAGGTTGTAGGACATGCAGGCATAATTTTACCTGAATGATGATGATGGAACTTGCGTCGTTTTTTTGTGCACATAGAGATATATAATATTATCATTTTCTTGACGACATTCTGTATGGATGTCTGACCTAGAATCAACTGCGTTAGTGTTCGACCTAAAAAGCAAATTAAACTTTTAAGTTCTGTCGATTGGTTTCTTTCTCTTCTTTTCTGTAAGTCGAAAAATGTTATTACAATATTATTTGTGAAAAACAGAAAATATATATATATATCCTACAGTATGTTAAGAAAACCCTGTCCGACCCGTGAAGGTGTTGTTAGGTATTGATAACTGATTCCACTAATGCATACAAAACCAGGCTAACTTAAAAAAAAATCCCCCTAAAAAAATAAATATTATTTCGCAAAAAGAGGTAACTTAATAAATATGCGTTAAGCACCCTTCCGCGGGCGGCGGGCGGCAGGGCACGCGGCACGTGGTCGCATCGCTGTCGCTATTCGCTCATAATAATACCGGTGTTGTCACTTTTTTAAAAATTACCAAATTTCGGGGAAGTTATTTCAAAATTCATTTGTATTGGTACTATGATGATTACGTAAAATTTTATATCATATTTGGTCATGTGTTTACTTAACCTTTATTATCCTTACGGGTCGGACAGGGTTTTCTTAATATACTGTATATGTATATACGGACAAATCACACAGATTGAGCTAGCCCCAAAGTAAGTTCGAGACTTGTGTTATGGGATACTAACTCAACGATACTATATTTATAATAGATACATATATAGCAGTGGCGAAGAGTCCATACAAGCCGATTCCCACCGGGTTACCTTTCAAAAATCAGTTCCATATTCATACAAAAGTATTTACATTCTATTTCATTAACAAAGTATTATTAATCAAATGCCGGCGCGATTTACAATAGCAATCGCAATTTTTAGCAATACCCTAAGTATCACATTTCATTTTATAGTCGTAAATTAATCAGCGCTTCAATTTTTCGTACTTCTTTTCGTAGTTCTCATTGAAGGAAGCCGACGAATTTCAGCTTACCTCGGTCAACGTTTTACTATGAGGTGAAAAGAGACAGAGCGTGTCAGACCATCTCTTTCTAATGCTCGCTAACCGTCGGTAAAACTTGATAAATATAGGCTACTGGCAAGCGGCTTGTAGTTCTCTCCTCTCCTCTATTAGAAAGAGACAAAGAAACCACGCCACTACTTTTGCTTAATATTTTTGTTGGTTTTGGATCAGTGTTTGTGTGGTTCGGTTTTTAACACTTTATTATTTTTGTAATTTTTTATTTTATTTTTTCTTGACTCTTATTCCCTAACTTAACTTAGTACTTACTAACAAGCATGCATGTGTGGTATGGAGATGCACGTCGAAAAAGGCTTTTCTCAAAGCCGCTTTTATCATACTTGAAAGACATTGTTATCAAATCATCAGTCCTTTTTTGTATGGAGAAGGTGGGGCTTTTGATATTATTCTTATCTGAAGACCTCCTCCAAGATATCCTGCAGTAGGTAAGTGTTTAAGTGTTTATTTTTTTGGACCGGCTTCCCTTTGTCAAAATTTCACCCTTCGCCACTGATATATAGATAAACATCCAAGACCCAGGCCAATCAGGAAAAGATCGTTTTCCATCATGACCTGGCCGGGAATCGAACCCGCGGCCTCCACGTCGCAGGCAGGCGTGTTGACCGCTGCGCCACGGAGGACGTCAAAAAAATTTACTGATAACTGTGACATTCCAAGCCCGCCAGCCCGCGTCCATCGGCTTCGGCTACTTTAAACAATTACATATAGAAATAAAATATTTACAGGAAGAATCATTTAAAATAATCCAAGTAAGAGTTTTTATTACACATTTTTGCTAATATCGCAAAAACTAAAAGTCCTATCAACTCAAAACTTTTTGTAAAACTGTTTTTACACCAAAACCTTTAATTGAGTCCTAATTTTTGGTTTATATCACCATAAACAAAAAATCACATTTTCAAGTTACGTAAATTTCTAATAAGATTTTTATTTTTAAATCTCCTTACAAACCTATAAATTATAATCTAAGTGCGAGTGTTTACTTACCTGAATAGAGTCTTCTATATTATCAGCGGATGTAGTTAGTCGGATTATTGCCTTTCAAGTCTAAAGATTTCTTTCTAGATTTCCTGGAACAATTCGTAATTGTTTAACTTCAATTGTAAAAGAAAAATGGTTACAAAGAAAAATACAGTAATATGTAGGTATAAATACAAGAGTATAGGTAGATAGATACTTACGCCACCAGACGCATCTTCAATTCTCATTTGCGAGCTAATCTATGAACGTACACTGACACGATTCGCTCGTAAATATTTGCATTGCACTCACACAGACAACCACGCGTAGTCTGCGATAGCCGGAGCAGAGCAGCAAGCGACACAACCCTCCCGTCTGAATGCTAACGCACGACTGCCGCCCGCGCCCGCGCAGAGCACCTCTAAACCTATGTTTCAAAATAAGGATATTTTCTTGGCAAATGTTGATGGATTTAAATACGCTCTTGCATATCTGTAGTACTTCTAACCACGAATTTTTCAGTGTAAAAAAATTTCCACACATCAATGCCGTTTAGAAGTAATAACGAATATTAGCCAAAAAATAGCGTTTTGGTAAATATTTTTTTAAGGCAACAGGCAAAATCCTACGAAAAAATCATCTTTAGTAAATGTTGTACATGAATCAATAGACAAGATATATTTTTTTCAAATCTCAAAACCAAGCCGTTAACACTAGAAGCGCCGCCGTTCCATTTTTGTCCCACCCGCAAGTTGCATTGGCTATAACTTTTTATTTCTTCCACTGAAGACCGTGAAACTTTTTGACTTTTCATAATTTATTGTCATTTTTAATAAAACATGTTTTTTATTCAATAAAAATAAAAGTTAATAAAAATAATTACCGATTTACCTAGAAGTGCCGCCGGGTCAGTTTTGTCCCGCCAAAATACTAAGTGTTAATTTGAGGTAAGGTCATTTCTCTGGCTAACTGCGCGGGTGGAGGGGCGACTAAATCAGTTGAGCGTCGTTTCTATTCAGTCAATCGCTCGTCACCTTGCGTAAAGAGAAGTTTTGTTGTTACTAGCGCGTACCTCACGTATTATAATTATGTCTAATAGTCAACGTCGCAGAATATTGAAGCCGCAAGAAATTTTGTCCAGTTTGAATGATATTTTAGAGGACGAATCAGATGGCGAGCCTTTGGAATATTCGGACGACAACTATGAATTAGGAAACAGTTCCGATTCTTCTTCTGACGAATCTTGTGACACTGTGGAGAGAGAAATAACTGAAGGTAAACATTGTTTATTTTACTCTATATGAATACAGCGTTTTGTTTTTTTTATTTAGGTATGTAGGTAGGTAGGTATTTATGTAGGTATTTGTATTGTATTTTGTGTGGTATTTGTAGGTGTATGTTGTGTTTAGCTGTTGTTTTATTCATTTTTATATTTCAGACGCAACAAGTTTGTTGAGCGTTGTGAATGAAGTCCAAGATCAAGTACCAACTGAAAGACGAGGACGAGGACGAGGTCGAGGTGTTCGAGGCCGCCGCGGTCGGCCGTCTGGAGGTAGTACATTGCCAAACACTCGTTTTGACACGATACCAGGCTCAACACTTGTTTCTCCAGATGGTACTGCCTGGACAGTAATTGAAGCTGGTAGAACACCTGGTAGGTACGGATGCCAAAATGTTTTTAGAGATCGCGTTGGGCCAACTCCACACGCAAAGCGTAACGTGGATGAAACTTGTAAAAGTGCTTGGCAACTAATGGTTTCTAAAAAAATTATGCAGCATATCTTAGAGTATACTATGGAAGAGGCGCGACGCGAATTACAAGATGAAGACTGGTACATGACGATGGATGAATTGGAGGCATTTATTGCTGTACTTTACATACGTGGTGCGATTGGTGCACATAACTTAGATCTAGATTCATTATGGTCGATAAAATGGGGTAATCCTATTATAAAGGCAATAATGTCTCGAAACCGTTTTCGTGAGATAATGAAGTACTTGCGATTCGATCATAAATCCAGTAGACGCCAAAGACTAGTTGAAGATAAGTTTGCTATGATTTCTGAAGTTTGGTATGAATTTATCGCGAATGCACAAGCTTCTTACATACCCGGGCCGTACATAACGATTGATGAACAGCTTTTTCCATCTAAATGCCGATGCCGATTTACCCAGTTCATGAGCTCAAAGCCAGATAAATATGGTCAAAAGTTTTGGGTGGCAGTTGACAAAGATGAAAATTATATAATAAATGCGTTTCCTTACCTCGCAAAAGATGATCACAGACCGAATGAGCGTTTAGGTGACTGGGTGGTAAAGAAATTGATGGAACCTTACATCAGCAAAGGCAGGAATGTTACTTGTGACAACTTTTTTACTTCCGTTTTACTAGCAGGATATTTGAAGTCTAAAAACACTAGTATCGTAGGCACTGTCAATAGAGTTCGAAGAGAAATACCTATTTCTGTAAAAATGGCTAAAGAAGAATTATACAAGACGACTGTCCTAAAAACTGGTGACACAACTTTGACTGTTTATCAAACTAAGCCAAATAAAAATGTTTTATTGCTTAGCACTATGCATCAAGATATAACCATAAGTTCTAATTCAAAGAAAAAGCCGGAAACAGTGCTATTCTACAACAGCACGAAGTATGGAGTAGATGTTGTAGATTCGATGAGCAGGAAATATACAGTAAAGGCGGCTTCTAGACGTTGGCCAGTTCATACATTTTATAATTTATTAGATTTGGCGGCTATAAACGCATGGGTATTGTATAATATCAACAACAGCAAAATTAAACGTAGAGACTTTTTATTGCAATTGGGAGAAGAATTGGGATCGCAGTACATGAATAATAGAAACAAAGTCATTCCTGTAGATATTCCAGAAAACCTACCAGAAAGACAGGAAAAACGTACAAGGTGTCAGGTCAAGTCAGAATGTACAAATAATAAGTCATCAGTAAAGTGCCACAATTGTAAAAAAACTGTCTGTAATAAATGCACTGGTAAAGAATATTATTTGTGTAATATTTGCTATTCTGCTAATAAATAATTAGATTTTTAAGATTTATTACATTTAAAATTACTTTTTTAGTTGATTATCAAAAATGGAAAGAGAAATTGATACACATTTGTTGTAAAATGATTAATAATTTGATTAAAAATAAATAAATACAATTTTAAGAAACTCACATATTGTTTTATTTAAAATTTCATGATTTATGCTAATGGATGTTGTGAAAGGACAAAATTGTCCCGGCGGCGGTTTAAGGGGGGTCATGAGTTTCGGCACTTCTAGTGTTAATTAGAAATTAGCTTCCTAAAGTGACCATTTTACGCTACTAAATGAGACTAAGGCCCTTAATTTAAATTTATTATGATTACTTCAAATACTTGGGAGGATTTTAATTAATTTTAGAATTATTGATGCAACTTCCGATTACCGCCAACTCTTATTATAAAATCATACTGAGAATTAGTCTTCCCGCCGATCGGATATTTATTTATTAAATCGAGCATTGTTCAAATAAATAAGTATAAATTACTTTCGATATTTTAGGTTAATCCAAATATCTGTACACAATTATTGACAATTACTGGCGTTATTATTAACTTTTTCTTAATTTTATTCAATACTTGTTAACTTCCGTTTCCGCTGTGTATTATATTTGTGACTATTCGTTAGTGTTTTGACTCGATAGTATATATAAACTACTGATGTCTGTACTGTTGATCATTAATTAAACAAACTTGTACTGGATCATACTACGGCGTTATTATTTTCCCCGCTTCTGAAGCATATCTTTACACTTGATCGTTTGTATTCCGCTATTGTGACCGCCCTACGTGATGCATCTTTGGCGGGTCGAGGTGGCAATAAGACTGTGACCGTTGGCTCGCGTGTAGTTGGATGGAACAAAAACGTCAGGGAGGCTCACCGGACGGCTAGAACTACTTTTATTGAGTGGGTAATGTGTGGTAAACCTAAGAGCGGAGATATATACCGTAATATGTGTGAAAGAAGAAGGGTGTTCAAATCTAGACTTAAATGGTGTCAAGATCATCAGGACCAATTAAAAATGGACATCCTTGCTGAGAAGCACTTAAAGGGGGATTTTTTTGTTTTTTGGCAGAATACCAAGAAGGTCAATATAAGGCCTGGTCTTCCGGTGAGCGTCGATGGCGTAAGTGAACCAAAGGATATAGCGAATATATTTAGGTCCCACTTTTCTGTACAACCTCTGTTGAGCAGTCAGGTTGCGTCGGTCAGTTCTGGGGGCTCCATGGGCAAAGTGATTTCTGGGTTCACTGCCAAAGAGGTAGGACAGATCATTAGGGGTATGTCGAAAGGAAAGTCTCCTGGCCATGATGGCCTCAGCATTGAACACCTGCAGCATGCTGGCTCACATATATTCAGAGTGTTAGCTATGTTCTATTCACTATACGTGAGCCATTCCTATCTGCCGTACGACTTTATGAGAACAGTAGTAGTGCCTGTAGTTAAAAATAAAACGGGGGATCTAGCCGATAAGGCTAACTACAGGCCTATTTCACTTGCTACTGTTATAGCAAAGGTGTTTGATGGTATGTTGGATGCACAGTTAAATAATCACGTAAGGTTGCATGATAATCAATTTGGTTTCAGACCCAAATTGTCTACAGATAGTGCAATACTGTGTCTCAAGCATACCATCAGATACTACACGGATCGTAAAACTCCAGTGTATGCGTGTTTCCTCGACCTGTCAAGGGCATTTGACCTGGTGTCGTATAACTTGCTGTGGAAAAAACTGGAGAGCACGAACTTGCCACATGAATTAATTGACATATTGAAGTATTGGTATGCACACCAGGTTAACAGTGTCAGATGGGCGGGTGTTTTGTCGGAGCCGTACAGGCTCGAATGTGGCGTGAGACAAGGGGGGTTAACCTCACCCACACTCTTCAATTTGTATGTGGACGCACTCATCGTCGCGCTCAGCAGCCACCACGTTGGCTGCTACGTTGATGGGATATGTATAAACAATCTAAGTTACGTTGACGACATGGTGCTGCTGAGCGCGTCGGTTTGTGGGATGCGCAAGTTGTTGCAGGTGTGTGAGGATTATGTGGATACACATGGCCTCATGTACAATGCCGTGAAAAGTCAATACATGGTCTTTCAGGCCGGCGCCAAATGTTCACGACATGTTCCACCCATTAGCCTTAAAGGTATACCTTTGCAACAGGTGGACGAATTTAAATATTTGGGGCATTGGGTAACAGCCGACCTGAAGGACCATGTCGACATTGAAAGGGAACGGAGGGCACTATCTAAGAGAGCAAATATGATAGCCCGTAGGTTTGCACGATGTTCAACACAAGTTAAAATCACGCTGTTCAAAGCCTTTTGCACCTCGCTATACACGTGCAGCCTTAGGGTTAACCACACACGAGCGGCTTATAGTGCCCTCCGTATCCAATACAATAATGCGTTTAGAGCGGTGTTGGGGTTGTCCCGTTCTTGCAGTGCCTCGGGCATGTTTGCGGAAGCGCGCACCGACTGTTTCCACACCACCATGCGAGCGGTGCGCGTCTTTGGTACGCAGGGTGCGGGACAGCTCCAATACAGTTCTGTCGATGATTGCCGAGAGGATTGACTGTCCGTATATTCGACAGTGCTGTAGCAGGCACGTAAAATAAATTTGTAGGTAAATTATTTATGACTTGTAATTTTTTTTTTTATTTTATTTATTTGTATTTGATTGTTAATTTTTATTTTTGTTTTTATTTTATTTTATTTTTTTTATTTTATTCAAATTTCTCTCTTTGTTAAAATGTATGGATCCAAGATATCTGAAATAAATGAATTTTAATTTAATTTTTTTAATAAAACCCAGTTCCTAGAAATGATTATTTATGTGTGGAATCATCATCCTCAAATGCAGGAGACAGTACAGTCTTGCATTGATAGCATGCCGCGTAGAATTAAAGCTTTGATAGCGGCTAAAGGTGGCTCAACTAAATATTGATTTGTACTAACTCTTATTTCATTTTTCTTTAAACTTAATAAACTTTTGCTTTTCTAAATTAATACTGTTTTATTTATGTCAAATAAATCGGTAATTCATTGAATAATATAAAAATGACAAACAAAACAATTTAAAATAAAAAAAATGTACATTATCACTCGGTAGTTAATATTTTACATGAAATATGGCAGTGCGTCTAATAATTTGGCCAGGGACTGTACAATTTCGAATAATATATTATACATTTTTCTAATCTTTAAAAACTTTTAAATGATACTATTTTGCATGCACTTAACACTTATGTTACTAAGGACCTCTGGTGAAGGCCTCCTCCATTTTTCTCCACTTTATCTTTTGCCTTTTCTATCCAGTTTCTCCCCGCTGTTTTCAGAATTTCATCGATCCATCTCTCTATTGGTCTTCCTCTACTTCTCTTACCTGATGGTCCTTTCCATATTGTTATCTTTTTTGTCAATATCCATGTTTGTGATGCGTAAGAGAGAGTAGGTAGAATACAAGAATCTAGGACTTTTTCTTTAGTCTCATTGGTATACTTGACTTAGGACCTCTTTAAGACTCCAGAATTTGTTCCATGCCACGTTTACTCGCCTGCTTAGTTCATTTCTGTGCCTAGTCTTTTTGAATGATATTTGTTTGCCCAGATATATATATATATTCTTGAACATATTCTATTGGGGAATTGTCCACAATAATAGGGATATTAATATATCCTGTTCGTCTGGTCTCTGCCAAACCAATAATATCATATTTAATAGTGTATAACGTTTGTTTAAATTCCAGTAGTCTCTCATCCGATAATAAGGATCGTGCATTATATGTGCATATGTGTAGGGAGTGGAGTGGAGGGTTGTGGTCTATTGCCCCCTCGGTGACCGAACGTGTTGGGGGAAGTAGAGAGGTGGCTGGCTCATGTCATATACTGGAGGTTGAAGGACCTTTATCTTTTTGTAAAGGGGGTTTGGTTGTTTTATACACGTCCTTATTTTTTGTTAGGTATAAGTTATAGGAGAGAGGGCGCTGCTGCGCTAGTGTCAACATCGTTTCTGTGGCTCTGTACGTTTTGTGACATTAAAAATAGATAGTCATGCTAAACAGTGCTAATTTTACTTATCGAAGTGAAGTGTAAGATTTGTCACTAGAAATATAAGGAACTACGCAAACTTACGCGGATGTGATCAAAAACAGTGTTACAAAAAACGACAATTTTGCAAGATCACTCATGATAAAAGCAAGTAAATATCTAAAAAACTGCTGTCACCATAAGTTTTCAGGTGTGTAGAAAAGAACTGTGTATATTGCAAAGTAAACAATGGCGATTTAGCCGTAACAATAACCAGATAACCTAAAACACCATAGTCTTTTATGACAAGTCACCCGGCCGAAAGGGACTACAGCGACATCTGTCGTGTAACAGCTAAACTATCATTATATTTACGCTGTTAGCCATAGTAAATTAGTTAACAAAATAATCGCTAGAGGGCGTTTATTCATCTAACTATATTTTCGTTACAAATAATACGCAATGGAAGAAATCACAGAAAAATTAAAAACGTTTCAAAAAAGACTGGATGAACAAGCCAATGAACTTAAAGAAATAAAAGAAAATATTCCAAAAAGTATAAACAAAAATATAGACGAAAAATTTCTAATTCTGCATACCAGACAACAACAACTGGAAAAAGTAATAGAAGAACAAGGGAAGAAAATTCAGAGGCTTGAAAATATTATAAGATGAAAGAATTTGATATTTTTCGGCGTTAAAGAGACTGAAAACTCATATTACAGCTTACAAAATGAAATTCTACATATTATAGTATACAACATGAAAGTTGAATGTCACATAGGAGATATTGAATATGTCACCAGAATGGAAAGGAAGCCAGATAAAACTAGGCCAATTATTGATACAACTTCTTACTATATTAAACAGAACTATCCGCCTGAAGTACTGGAAGAAAGAAAAAAATTAAATGCACAGTTACAAAAAGAAAAAGAACTGGGAAAGAAAGGATACATAAAATATAACAAATTAATAAATCTGTCAGAAAAAGAAAATAATGATCGCCAAATAGAACATCAAGACCGACAAAAGAGAGTTTTATCACAGTCACCGGAAACAGTTTACTACAGTGATAATAGACAAGAAAAGTTGCCGAAAAAGCCCATGAAGAAAAATAAAATTAATCACCTTTAGATGTTATTCATAAATTTGAAAATCATATTAATTTTTTTTCTGCCGCACTGCGCTACTGCTGTTGTGCAAAATAAAAGTCTAAAAGAACTAAAAAATTGTATTCAGATAAACGAAGCTGTGGTACATTTAGATTTTAGCGAAAACTACGCTCTTAAACATCACACGGAGATTCAGTCTTTTCATTTTGGCGGCAGTAGAAAGGAAGTGTCTATTCACACTGTAGTAATATATATCAAAGACTTCGAAACGTCCCAGTTAAAAACTCACTCAGTTTGCACCGTATCCGACAATTTGAAACACACAGCCGTTGCAATTTGGGCACACTTGGGCCCAATTTTGGGTCAAATTTCCGAAATTTCACCTTTTATTGATACCCTACACTTTTATAGCGACAACCCCAGCAGTCAATACAGGAACCGGAACATGTTTTATATTTTGACACAATTAGAAAAACAGTTTTAGCACTTCGTAAGTTAACCTGGAATTACATGGAAATGGGCCACGGAAAAGGTGCTCCAGATGGCCTAGGAGCGGTAGTCAAAAGGACTGCCGATAGAATTGGCAACACAGGAACAGACGTCGGGAAATTTTTCAAATTTGTTGAAATTACAAGAGCAAACCTGCCAAATATCAAAATTGTGGAGATCACAAATGCAGACATAGATGAAAAGCAAGCCATGATGCCTAATTGCATTCCATCTTTTAAAGGAACTATGGCCGTTCACCAGGTCATTTGGAGGTGTGGGTCAAGAGATCATTTACAAATGCATAGCCGAAGCTGTTTCAAGTGTCAGGAGGAAATGTGTCAACATTACAGTCTCTGTATTCACAACCTCGAAAAAGTGATTACCCAATTTTGCAAAGAACCAACCCTTGAAGATAATTTACCCATACCGGTTCTCATTCCGCAAACCTATGAAGCACCAACTTTTGATGAACCTAAAATTTATTATGTACAATTAGGCAGTTATAGTCCAGAACTCATACGAACCTCATACCCGTGTAAACGCAGTAAGAAGTTGCATTCAAACATAATAAAACAGGAAGGACTAGCTAGTGACATAATAATATTTCCTGCTATGCCTTCCACATCAAAAGAATTTAAATCACCAGAAAATATGCCTCATATCTAACATTAGAAAACTTAGCGATTGGCAGACCTCAACTTTTGTTGGTTCTGAAAGTAAGACATATTGTGATAAATTTGAGAAAATTATATCTGATTTCGGTAAATTTGAGGACTACCCAGACACTGACGTAGAAAAGAGAGACAATAAAGAAAATATTATTGATAATCAACATCAAGACAAAAGCAAATATAGAGGAAAAGGAGTAGGAAAAAAGACCGGCAAAAAAACTTAGCATTAACGAAGTAAAAAGTTGTCTTGTAAATTCGCAAATATAAAAAATAAATACAAAAAAAAAAACAACAAAAACAAATAAAAAAACCAACAAAAACAAATAAAAAAACCAACAAAAACAAATAAAAAAACAACGAAAATAAATAAAAAAGAAATATAAACAAAAAAATAAACACTTAAAACAGTATAAAAAAAGTACTTTATGATTACATATAATATTATGTTTAAATTAATTTATCTTGTTGATTTTTTATATATTTGTAAAGAAAAATACCTAATTTTCTTTAATTTAAATTTCCCGCGTTATGATCGTCATAGATACATCCTTGCGCGCTAGCTCCTATGATATTAGTTTAAAAAAATAAGTTTTGGCTGTCTATAAGAAAGATGGTCTGTGGTCTATGAAAGAGATAACCTTAAATACGTTACGGCGTAATTAATTTTGAAAAATAATCTCTAAAATAGAAAATACTGTTGTAAATGCGTTTAGGAACTGACGTTGTGATTAATAACATTAAATGTCGTTTCTTTGCTTACAGGTATGTAAGGTTTTGTATTTAAAACTTTGTCTTTGTTGGAGTAATGTAAAACTAATAATAAAATTTAATCTTTGCTTACAGAGAAACTCAATTGTGTTTGATTAACTTTGTCACCCAAAGCATAAATATTTCGGAAAACATCTTATAAAACGACATTTAATGTCAAAATGGAAAAGTTGAAATTTACGTTTCAAGTAAAATCAACAATAGACGGAAAATCAAACTATATTGCTATAACCTCAATTGCAACCGAAGATGATAAGACTTTCCTTAGCCCTGAAGATTATCAGTCTGTAGCACTCCACAAACATATCCTAACTTTAAAACAGTATGCTATAGTGAAAAATACTTTGAGAAAAAGATATCAAACTAGAAGTGTATGGATTAAAGCAACAGAGGAATTATTACGAACTTATGTTGATGAGGATGGCAACATGATTTTCCAGGACCAATTTCTAGAGGAAACTACTAATGAACAATTGGCTAGTTATAAGAAAAAAAGTTCAGAAGACCCTATAGCAGGGTAGGCGAACCAATGGCACGCGTGCAATTGATGGCACGCGACACAATATTTTGGGCATGTCGCAGAATTAGGTATTTTATGACGATCGATGTGTTTTCATCTACCTATGCCTGCGAGTTATTATTTTCAGAGATGAATAACATTAAAAACTCGGTTAGAAACCGTTTGGCAGATGAATCTAGTTCAGCATGCATTTTGCTAAAAGTAACATCCTACAACCCTAATATAAATTATTTGTCATCTACCCTGCAGCAACAGAAGTCACACTAATTTTACTGAAATTTAATTTATGCATGTAATAAAAACATACCAAAATGTACCTCTTTTGCTTACTTTATTTAATAAAGAGTTTTGATAGTATTTATAATTATTATTTTCCAAATAATCAGAAAGTCAAAATTATTTGATGGCACGCGAATGAACCCATTAAACTTTTTTTAGAAAAACTGGCACGTTGATGCATAAAGGTTCGCCTACCCTGCCCTATAGTAAAGATATTAGAAAAATTAGTTGAAGATCATCAAAACAAAGCGTAAAAAAGTTAGCGGACAGATTTATAATAGAAAAATTTGATGGAAAAAATTCAGATGCATCTCAATGGATGGAAGTATTCGAAAAAGAATGTACAAGATTTGATATACAAAAAGATGAAGAAAAAATTGAAATTCTCAGATTATTTCTAGAAAAATCATGCATTGATTGGTATTCTTCCATGATGATTAAGCAAAGTCTAGATTCCTAGTGGTCAGAATGGAAAACAAATTTTTTGCAAACCTATGCCAACAAGGGTTGGGATACTAGCAAGTATGCTTTGTTTTACCTAGTGCAAAACGAAAACTTGGAAATTAGCCAGAAAATACCTATACAAAGAAATGAAACGACAAAGTTTCTAAGGAGACAAATAAAACAGATATGAATTCTAAGGAAAAAAAATCTGATAATTTAGTAAACTTCAATGAAGACTTCAAAGAAGAAGACTTCCAAATTTGTATAAATCATCTAGGCTATCAAAAACAGGCAGTGATTGATGATTTGATTTTAAGAAATAAATATGTGTTCGCAAAGGATAAATTTGATATTGGGAAGGTAACTGGTTATGAAGCACACATTGATCTACTTGTAGGAAAATATTGCAGTAAAAGGCCATATCGTTGCACTATGGAAGACAAGAAAGATTGAAAACCAGATTGCAAAATTATTGTAAAAAAATATAATAGAAGAATCATACAGCCCTTCGCAGCACCAGTTACATTAGCTTATAAAAGAGATGAAAATAAAAGATCGAGATTGTGCATCGGTTTCAGAGACCTAAATAAAATAGTTGTACCTCAATCTCAGCCGTTCCCTCTCATTGAAGACTTACGGCCGATTTCAATAACTTACTTACCTTTCTGCCATCTGCCATGATGCCATCTTAACTGTATATAACCGATGCATTGCTGAAGGCGTTTTTCCTCGTAAATGGCGACGCGGTTTCTTACGAATAATACCAAAGTGTGGTGACAAACCACCGGATGATCCGAAGTCATATCGTCCTATCACACTTCTACCATCTTTGGGTAAACTTCTTGAGCGCCTCATCGTTCCACGTTTACTACCGAACGGTCCAAAATTCCATAATAATCAATATGGCTTCACCATAGGTAAATCTACAGTCGACGCGGCGCTTTCTGTCAGAAGAACCGTTAACCAATCTGAAAACAAGTACGTAATTGGGATCTTCCTGGATATTTCTGGGGCTTTTGATAACGCCTGGTGGCCTATGCTGTTGTTAAAATTAAAAACCCGCGGTTGCTATAGAAACATATATAATCTCGTTTACTCTTACTTTATAAACGGTTCCGCGGTACTTAAGCTCGGTCATTTTTCTAGTACTAAAACACTAACCATGGGATGTCCTCAGGGTTCAGTTGTCGGTCCTTATTTATGGAATTTGGGTTTTGATGACTTCCTCGCGATCCCGCTTCCTTGCGGCTGTTCACTTACTGGTTACGCGGACGATGGCCTACTGCTCATTCAGTCAAGTACCCGAGCTGGACTTGAGAACTTGGCCAATACTTGCCTAAATTTAATATCTCAGTGGGGTGATCGTAACCGCCTTGCGTTAGCAGCTAGCATTTGCGCCACATAAAACCTATCAACTTTTACTAAAAGGTAATCTTAAATCATTGCCTACTATTAAATTTAACAACGTTCCCATTAAAAAACAGCAATCCGTATGCTACCTTGGTATGATCTTAGAAAGGAATTTTTCATTTATCGAACATATAAAAATAGTTGGTGAAAAAGCTAAAAAGAACTTTTATGCCCTAACTAGAATATCCAAAGTAACTTGGGGTATATCATTCCTAACTTTAAAAACTATATATGGAGCTACCTACTTAGGATGTATGTGCTACGGTGCACCTGTTTGGGTCGATAGGGCCAGCATAGGAGCGGCACGACGTAAACTGCTTCAAAGCCAACGTTTGGCATTGATATTTTTATGCAAGGCGTATAGAACGGTCAGTACTGAAGCCTTACCGGTACTGGCAGGTGTACTTCCAGTCGACCTTGAGGTACAGCGACGTGCTTCAATGTACTACTCCGCGAGGGGGGAGGCCATGGACACTAATTTTGTTACGCAACGCGACTTTAATAAAATCTCTAGATTATTTAAACCTCAGACTGAAGTCTGGGAGGACCTCTTATCCGAATGGCAAAGTAGGTGGGATAATTCCATCAAGCACCTCCATCTGTTCTTTCCATCCGTTGGCGATCGGCTGGCTAAGACATGGCTGGTGGTTGACCACTGCGTTGCCCAATTTCTCACAGGTCATGGCAACTTTAAAAGTAAACTGTATTCTTTTAAACTTGTTCCTTCCCCTTTGTGTCAGTGTTCTACATCGAACTGTGAATTTGAACAGTCCGCACATCACATCTTGTGGGAGTGTGTTCTTTGGCAGAATGAACGCAATATTATGTTGGATAGTGTACAAGTTACATCCGGAGTCGTTTATTATACGGACCTTGTAGAAACTAGAACCAATTTCCGTGCGTTCAGGCGCTTTTGCCATACCTATTATTGGAATCAATTGTAACAGCTAATACCTACTTAGGACCCATTAACTTAATCAAATTTTATTCCGTGGTGTTTGGCAATCTGGGCTTCTCCCAGTTGCAATAATGTCCCTTTGTGCCGTTTGGCCTAGTTCTGTTCTGTCTCCTGCTTGTTATGGAGGGAAGTGGAAAAAATATCTTTTTTCTTACTCCTCCGCTATTCTTTTCTGATTAATTTCGTTGCGGGACCCAAGACAGTTGAATCGTTTCTCCGGGACTCGTCGAGCTTCATTGCTCGGCGTTTTTCTGGCGGTCGCCACTGTTGATTCTGGCTTTCAGGAGTTGCAGTGGTTGGGAAAAGTGTGGCGGGTTTGTCCCAATTTAAAAAAACTTACTTACCTTTAACCATCTGTTACATTACCAATCTTTAGTAGCTACAAGCGCATTTGTGCGTTTCAATAAACTAAAGATAGATAGGAATATCTATCTTTACTTTGATATACCGTTGGGAGGGCTTACCGCTTACCATAATTAAGTAGATCCATAGAAAAAAAATTTAGAGCATCTCAATAACATTTTGACAATTAACTTTAGTTTGTTTTCGTTACTGTCAGTTAAAAATTTGCTATCTCCCGAAATCGGGCGATTGACTCCTGGTTTACATAATAATTACAACTTATTTCATAATAAAATGGATTTGTTCAGTGATGAAAGTGATAATGAGATGTATGAAGCTGGTGTATTTAATTCTGCGACAACTACAGCATCTGGTGAATGCAGAGTGTACAGACGCATTAACTATGAAAGTGAATTTTCTGACTCGGAATTTACATTTAGGTTTAGATTAAATAAAAGTAGTGTAAAAGACACGGGCGTAGCCAGGGGGAGGGTTTTGGGGGTTCAAACCCCCCCCCCCCCGAAAAGTTAAGATAAAATTTAACTATATAATTAATTACACTCAAAAGTATGTGGTTTGGATTGGATTCTCTACGGGCGCACTGCGCCGAGCCGCTCGTCGTCGTGTAACATTCGGTAATCTTCGTGTAGTTTCATGCCACGTCGTGCCGTTTCGTATCCCACGCGCACCGCGCGCATGTCGCGTTCATTACCGAGACCGAGCGAGAGTATTTAAGCAGATTGCAATTTACAGTGAACGACGACGTTATTTTGTTATTTTTGTGTTTAATTTTACTTAAATACATTTAGAATTTTCACTTTTAATAAGAGTAAGTAACTACTAATAAGATTTAACTCTAAAAATGCAATGTCGAGAAATAATTCTCACTTAAATACCACTGCAGCGGTGGCATCATGTGATGGGTCGCCCACTTCCCTGTAATATGGTTGAAGAGGACGGGCGGCGCTGTCACATGAGTCAACTTGTGAACAGGTGCCTCTGTGGTGTCTGGTCAGCTCCAATGTCGTGTAGTATTTTTATTATCATTTTAGGTTACGAGAAAATGGAGAAAAACAAAAGAAAAGGTATGGAGTATTGGAAAAAGTGGTGTGGTCAAGTGGCTAACCGTAAAGAAGATAATTTGGGACCAACAACTAGTTTGCATGCCGACAGTAAAATTATGATGGCAAGCGAGCCTTCGACTTCGTTTGCAGTATCCAATGTAGAAACCGAGTCGGTGGGGGCGCTGGTGCCTTGTGTCATGCCTACCACTACCGAGCCTACATTTAGCCTGAAACCGACCAGCAGCATCACTAGCTCACCTGTTACGTCATCTTTTCATTATGCCAAATTGGATGTTGGTTTTTATGCGAATCAAGACAAAATCGAGGATGAATATCTAAAAGCCCAAATTTTAAAAGAGCCTTGGACTCCACCTAAAGATTATAAGTTTCCCATTTCTACAAAACGAAATTTGCGCTTTCAAATGAAATGGATTGAAAGATTCCCGTGGTTGTCATATTCAGAATATAAAAGTGGAGCATACTGTAGAATTTGCGTCGTAATGAGACGTTCACTTGATGAAGGTAAAGGAGGCCATCAGCGGGTAGGCCAGCTTGTAACCGACCCTTTTTGCAAGTGGAAAAATGCACTAGAAATATTTGAAACTCATGCAAAGTCGGGATATCACAAACGAAATTCGGAACTCGCAGATAACTTCCTAAAAGTTATGTCTTCTCGGGCTTTTTCAGTCGATGAGCAGTTGTCTTCTGAAAGAAAGAGACAGCAACAGGAAAACCGAAAGAAACTAATTCCTATCGTAAAAGGAATAATTTTTTGCGGCAAACAAGGTATACCTTTAAGAGGTAAAACTGATTCGGGACGGATCAGTATTACACCAGAGTCTGAACAACCAGGTCAGAATGATGGTAATTTTCGAGCACTGTTGCGGTACGCAGCAGAATCTGGGGATAAAGATCTTTCTGAGCATTTGGTCACTTCTCAAAAGAATGCCCTTTACACGAGCCCTCAAATCCAAAATGAAATAATTGATATAAGTAAAGGAAGCTAAATTTTTTGCGATTCTCGCTGATGAGACGACTGATATTGCGCGCATAGAGCAAGTTTCGCTTTGCTTACGATATGTTGACTTAAAAGATGTTAAACAACATAAAGTTAAGGAGATGTTCTTAGAGTATATTCCAACTGTTGACGTGACAGGATCCGGTCTTGCAAGCCTCATTATCACAGCTCTGAAAAAGCATGGACTTCAATGTTTTCATGTGGTTGGTCAAGGTTACGATGGGGCTGCAGCCATGAGTGGGTATTTGCACGGTGCCCAAGCGTATATTCGTCAAGAATGTCCTCTTGCTCTTTATGTACACTGTAGTGCACACTCTCTCAATCTTGCTATTGCTGACTCATGTTCACTAGCAGATGTGCGAAATTGCACCGTGATCGTGCAGTCCTACTTTAGACATTCGGCTCAACGCACTGCCGTTCTGAAGGAAAAAAATCGGGAGCTATTACCGGTTGACCATCAAAAAAACCTGCTTGCAATGTGCGAAACACGGTGGGTTCATAAACATGAAGCCATTGTAAGATTCACGGAAATTTATTCAGCGATTGTGCATGCTCTCGAAAAACTTCAATCTAG
Organism: Sesamia inferens; assembly: GCA_037179545.1. Classification (NCBI taxonomy): domain Eukaryota; kingdom Metazoa; phylum Arthropoda; class Insecta; order Lepidoptera; family Noctuidae; genus Sesamia; species Sesamia inferens. Next base: position 2,453,129 of record CM073935.1, on the reverse strand, counting down.
CCACAATAAAGAAACATCGCAGCAAGCAGTCCAAACACACTTCGATCTTCGAATTTCGTTATGTGCCTAGTGATTCTTCAAAAAGTCATGAGCTATACATTGTCGCTATCAAAGCAACTGCAAGCAATTAACACAGACCTCATAACAGCATTCAGCCACGTGGATAATGTTATTAATGCTTTGCAACTTTTGAGAGATAAAGTTGACGAAGAGTACCCCCATCTCTATGAGAAAGCAAAGGTGCTAATAGAAGAAAATGGTGGTATTCTGCTTATGCCACGTATCGTCGGGAGGCAGTTAAATCGCTCTAACATTCCTGCGTCGGATATATCCACATATTACAAAATAAATTTATTCATCCCTTTTCTCGACCATACAATTCAACAATTAATTGAGAGATTTACGAAACACCGTAAAGTAGTATCGGCACTGGCTGGTTTGTTACCGTCAAATTTTGCGAAAGGTTGTGAAATTGAAGAGACATTTTGTATGTATTCAGAAGTGCTGCCTGAAAAGAGTACATCTGTCGTCAAAGCAGAACTTGGAAGTGTGGAAAGCAGCTATGACTCTCACCTCCCCTACTCCAAAATCAGCTTTGGAATGCTAAGATAAGTGCGACCAAAAACTCTATCCAAATATTTACACATTGTTGCAAATACTGGCTACGTTACCTGTTTCCACTGCTACCCCAGAAAGGTCTTTTTCAAGTCTAAGGAGGCTTAAAAACTACTTGCGGAACACAACGGGTGAAAACAGACTGAATGGCTTGGCTCTCATGAACATTCACTATGGGATAGAAATTGATGCGAATGAAGTAGTGGATATATTTAAAAAGAAGAACAGAAGATTAATTCTATAACGTGTACCTAGGTATAACTGAACGTAATTTTTTTATTTAGCCTATATTGTCCCCCTGCTTGAAAAAGGTCTTCGACGATTCCTTCCATTCCAGAAGTTTTCTCTGAATCTGTTTATTACATATTAAATATTGTTCTTATGAATAAACGGCTATTTTATGTATTTTTATTCGTTTTATTTTCTTGAACCCCCCCCCCCCCCCCCCCCCGATTCTAAAACCTGGCTACGCCCGTGGTAAAAGAGTTATTAGTAAAAATTTTACCAAATTTGAGAGTGAAATCCTCCCGGTGAGTAAATTATTTCTAGTTAAGTAAGTACTTAACCTAAAGTTATCAAGTAAAGGGTCCGCCATCTAAGGTTTTTTTTTCAACTAGTGCTTATTTCGTGAATGGCAAAACTTAGCTTATGTCTGATTTGACAGTTAATTAGTTTTATCCTTCCGCTGAACGAATATGGTTGTGTATACGCTTGAACAACGCTGGGAAATATTGCGACATTACTTTGAAAATCATGGTAATGTTGCAGAATGTGTACGAAAATTGCGTACGGATTTTGGAAGAAACGAAGCACCGTCAGCTCCGTATGTTCGTTATCTTGTGAAAAAAGTGAAAGAAACTGGCATCCTCATCGATAAACCAAAGCGTGAAAAGCCAAAAACAGTGCGTACACCTGAGAATATTGCTGCTGTGGCCGAAAGTGTGCGTGAAACGCCATCAACATCAGTTCACCGTCGTTCTCAACAATTGGACATTTCGGAGACATCACTGAGACGAATTTTACGTAAAGACCTTGGTATGACGCCGTACAAAATCCAATTGATTCAGGAGTTGAAGCCAACTGACCATCCAATGCGTTTTCGCTTCGCTAAGTGGGCCTGTGATCGACTTGCAGAAGATGCCGATTTTGCCAAAAAAATCATCTTTTCAGATGAAGCTCATTTCCATCTTGTAGGGTATGTTAACAAGCAAAATTGTCGCATTTCGGGCACAGAAAACCCGCATGCATTCACTGAAAAACCGATACACCCAAAACGAGTCACTGTTTGGTGCGGATTTTGGTCCAGAGGCATAATTCAGCCATTTTTCTTCGAAAATGAGCAAGGAGCGGCCGTTACAGTCAACGGCAATCGTTATCGGGCCATGTTGAATGAATTTTTGTTTAAAGAAATTGAAAATGAGGATATTGGCGACATTTGGTTTCAACAGGACGGCGCTACGTGCCACACAGCCGACCCTACACTCGATGTTTTGCGCCCTGTTTTTGAAAATCGCATCATCAGCCGCAGAACTGATGTCGTTTGGCCACCTCGGAGCTGCGATTTGACACCGTTGGACTATTATTTGTGGGGTGCCGTCAAAGATAAGTGTTACGCCGACAAGCCAGAGACAATTGACGCTTTAAAGGACAATATTCGTGAAGCCATTGGTGAAATACAGCTGCACACAATCGTTAAAGTGCTTGAAAATTGGACCGATCGTGTAGGCTACTGCATGGCCAGCCGAGGTAGCCATATGAATGAAATTATCTTCCATCATTAACCGGAAAGATTGTACTTTCAAATAAAAAAAGAAATTTGAAAAAATATTCAGTAGTTTTTTTTTCATAGCATTTAAAAAAAAAGAAGTTATTTGGCGGACCCTTTAGAACCATCAAAAGTAATGGACCAACTAGTTAGTGTTGCTATTAGCTAAACATGAAATATTTTTATTAATTTATGACTACAACTAATTAAACATTTTATTTCAGGAACTATGGTGTATCTCCACTACATCAGTTGTTGCTCACTCTTAGATTTTATGCATTGGGCACAATGCTTGTATCCGTTGCCGACTTCGTTGGAGTTTCTAAAGCAACAGCTAGCAGAATTGTGTCTGATGTATCTCGTGCAATAGCTGGACTGTATCCTGAATATGTAAAAGTTTTGGAAAACACACAGCATGGCTTCCATGCCATTGCAGGATTCCCCAAAGTAGTCGGGGCAATTGACTGTACACATATACCCATACAATCACCCAGTGAGTTGGCATTTTTTCTGTTAAAATGCTTCAGGTAAAAGTCATGCTTTCATGCCTTTTACAAAGCTTGCACTTACCCAGATCAAATAATAATATCGATCGAATAAATAAGACTTTTTAGATTTTAGAAGAAGAATTTTTAGATTCTAATATAGGAGAAGAGTACAGGAATAGGAAAGGAATATTTTCAATGAATGTTCAAGGAGTCTGTAATGCAGACTTGCTATTTATGAATGTAGTTGCTCGGTGGCCAGGATCTGCTCATGATGCTACTATATTTAACAATTGCATTATTAAAAGTGAGTATACATAATATTTTCTATTAAGTATTTATAAAGTTTTCATGCATACCTTTGTGATACATACAATAACATTCTTATAATTATTTTCAGTGCAATGTGAAGAAGGGATCATTGAAAATAAATGGCTCATTGGTGACAGTACATATCCTTGTAATTCATACCTATTAACGCCATTGCTCAACCCGGTATCTCTTGCGGAAATTCGCTACAATGAATCACATATTAAGACCAGGAACACCATAGAAAGGTTAATACCTATTATTTATCATTTCATCACTTGCCTATTTATTTTCATATGAATTTATAGGTGGTGTTCAGTAGGTATAGTTGTGTAACTTAAATATTGTTAGTAATTTTATAATTTTTTCAGGTGCTTTGGAGTATGGAAAAGACGCTTTCCAGTACTTTCGTTGAAAATTGATTATTGCCACATCTGTGTTACACAACATTTGCAGGTTGAATAATATAAGTGATGTGGAACCTGAAGTTGAGATACCGCTAGAGCAAGCTGATCGTTCCATAGTTGAAGGAGTGGGTCACCAACATCATCATGTTAGACAACATCTAATAGATAATTATTTTAGTTGGTGTGTACCTAATCATACAACTTGATGTAAGTCTTATGGTTTTAGAAAATATGAAAATGATCAAGGGTATAATTTTTTTTTTTCAGATATTTACACAGATTTGGGGGTCAACAAAATGAATGAAATGAAACGAATGTTGTAAAAAAAATATCATTAATTCTGATTATATTTAGATGATAAAGAATATTCAAATATTTATTTTTTTTTCCTTAAACATTATTACCATTCTGATATAATATAATAAAGAAAAACCAAGAGAATATACTGACACAATATTTTTAATTAAACACGGCTTAGCCTTAATCTGAAAGTAAATTATAATTTAGGCGCGAATTGGTAACACGCGAACCTTTTTGTTTATCTGTTCCGGCTATTTTATAGTGTTTTAAACAAAATATAATCAATGGGTACGCAGGCAATACTTACATTTTGGTGTTCAGCCATATTATAAAATTGTTGCACACTAGGTACTTTATAAATATAAATAAGATCAAACAAATCACAAGTCGAAAATTCGAAACACTTCAAAACAGTTGCGAGAATGCGAGCGAGCGCGGGAGTTTGTCGCGTCGGTTGTTTGCTGGCAAATGTCAAAAATGCGTTTTATTGCATCATGTTAGAAAGCATTTCATCATTATTCTATTATAAAAGTCCACCGTTTTCGTATAAATTATAAAAGCAAGCTTTTTAAAAGTACAATTTTACTGAAGCTAATATTGTATAAGCAAAAATTATATTTTTCACGAGAAACAAAACGTAACGCATTTTTTGTGAGGGAAAGGACCTATCTATCTTTAACTGTAGATATCGCTACGGTCATTTTGTTATTGAGACGGCAGTTACTGATAGACCAGAAGTAACAGTTAAACTCTGGTAGCTATCCGAGTTTAACTCTTGGTAGAGTATTGAGATCGGCCGTTAATAGTCAAAACAAGAGATTGCAAAATTTTCTCTACACTGGACCTAAACTCTGCATTTTGGTCTATACCACTGCGTGTTACAGATAGACACAAAACTGCATTTGTTACACAAGAGGTCACTATCAATGGACGTGCTTGCCATTTGGCTTAAAGACATCCCCAGCTATTTTCCAAAGAATAATGTGTAACATAATACGAAAGCACAAGCTTGGAGAGTTCACCGTATGTTTCATCGATGACATTTTATTATTCTCAAAATCTTTTTCAGATCATGTTAAACATTTAAAACAACTATTTGAAGCAATTAAAAGTGAAGGTTTGAAACTTAAATTCTCTAAGTGCACATTTGCAGCAGACGCAGTTAAATACTTGGGACATGTAATACAGAACAATTCAGTGAGACCGCTGAAAGACAACTTAATATCAATTAAAAATTTCCCAACACCAAAAACACAAAAGAATGTGAGACAATTTTTGGGAAAAATTAACTTTTATCATAAATATGTGCCAAATATTGCTATAAAACTGGAACCATTGCATTGCCTTTTGAGAAAGGGACAAACTTTTAACTGGACACAAGCTTGCCAAGACTCATTTGATGAAATGAAAACAATATTGTGCTCTCAACCAATACTGTCAATTTTTGATCCCAATCTACCCACACATATTTACACTGATGCCAGTATCCTTGGAATCGGAGCAGTTCTGAAACAACCACAAGAAAACAATGAGGAAAAACCAGTAACATACTTTTCTAAGAAATTAAATGAAGTACAAAAGAGGAAGAAAGCTATATATCTTGAATGCCTGGCAATTAAAGAATGTGTAAAGTATTGACAAAATTTGCTAATAGGTAGAAAATTTACTGTTTCTTTCAGATCACAAGCCACTGGAGAATATGAACATAAAATCTAGAACAGATGAAGAATTAGGAGATCTAACATATTACTTATCACAATATGATTTCCAAATTAAATACTGTCCAGGAAGATACAATATTGAAGCTGATTGTCTAAGCAGGAACCCAGTCCTCGAACCAAATGATAATCAAGACGAACAGTTAAAAGTAGTAAACATAATAACACTTAAAGATATCTTAGAAGATCAGGTCAAAAATGAATACATACAGTGCAATAAAGACAAGTTAAGAACAAAAAATAATGTATATTTCAAGAAAGTAAAGAAAAAAGAAAAAATAATTATAACAGAAAAATTTAGTATAGAATTCATGAAGAAAATACATACAGATCTAGGTCACATAGGAATTAGACAGATGCAAAGAATGATTAGTGCCGTGTACACATCAGAAAACATGACGAAAAACATTAAAAGAATCTGTGAGAGTTGCATAGTATGTTTAAAGAATAAATCAAGAGGACAAAATAAGTACGGATTAATTTCACACTTGGGTCCAGCCACAAAACCTTTTCAGATATGCTCTATTGACACTATTGGGGGTTTAGGTGGTTCCAGATCAACAAAGAGATACTAACACTTGTTATTGGATCATTTCACGAGGTATGCTTATATTCTGACATCAAGTAGGTACTCAAAATGCCAATGATTTCATCAAACTAATCAAAAACTGTCCAGAAAAGTATGACATTGATTTGGTGCTCTCAGATCAATACCCAGGTATAAACTCTTAAAGAGTTCAAGAAGTTTTTGGATGAAACGAATATCCCAATAATTTTCACATCAACAAACTCTCCTTTCTCTAATGGATTAAACGAGAGATTAAACCAAACATTGGTAAATAAAATCAGATGTAAATGAACATGACACAAGAATTGCATGGACAACTATAGCACATAACTGTAAAAAAATACAATGACACAGAGCACACTGTTACTGGGTATGCCCCATCTTACCTACTTTACGGTAAAGATGTTACGATTTTGCCCAATGAGCTGAAACAGAAGAAGACTGAATATGATTTAATACAGGCCAGAAAAAAAGCATTGGAAAATACAATCAGATCACATAACTACAACAAAACAATTTATGATAAGAATCGAAGACATATGGATTTCAAAGTTGGTGATGTTGTTTATGTTGAAAATGGAAACAGATTGAACAGGAAGAAACTCGATGAATTGAGACTAGGACCCTACAAGATTATGGAGAAAATTTTAAACTAAATTTACAAGATAGATACGGGCCATAAGAAATTGGAATCAAACTTTTTCCACATCTCAAAGCTGACACCAGTCCCGTAGACCCTGCCTACGCTTGAAGAGTACACTTAAGCAGCTGCATTGTATTATCTCCAGGAGGGGAGATGTAAAGAAAAATACCTAATTTTCTTTAATTTAAATTTCCCGCGTTATGATCGTCATAGATACATCCTTGCGCGCTAGCTCCTATGATATTAGTTTAAAAAATAAGTTTTGGTTGTCTATAAGAAAGATGGTCTGTGGTCTATGAAAAAGATAACCTTAAATACGTTACGGCGTAATTAATTTTGAAAAATAATCTCTAAAGTAGAAAATACTGTTGTAAATGCGTTTAGGAACTGACATTGTGATTAATAACATTAAATGTCGTTTCTTTGCTTACAGGTATGTAAGGTTTGTATTTAAAACTTTGTCTTTGTTGGAGTAATGTAAAACTTGTTAGAAATTAACGAATCCAGCATTAAGCGCATTTCCCGAGTAGATACATTATATACTAAAATATAGACCGTATCAGCTTCACACCATTTATATTTTTATAGTTATGTCATGACGACAGACAGCTGCATCATGTATTAGTTGCCTAGGTAGGTATACAACCTCCAACACGCCTCCTCAATCTACTACATGATGAGCTATACAAATTAGAACCAAAAACGCTAACTTAATTACATATAGAAGTAATAAATCCAACGCGTCTCATTAACAAAACAAAACAATATCAAAATTAAAATTAGCCATTACAACAGATAGGTATAAAACTCAAATTACAAATTCTAAACCTAACTGTACTTGCCCGCCCTCTTAATGGGTAATTTTTGTACAATCTGTTTAAGTTTTGGGCCTGGCAGAGACTTTGTTAACATATCTGCTAACATCTCTATTCTCTTGAGTACACAAGTATTGTACATCAATCGCCTCCTTAATCAAGGCTTCGCGGACAAAATGATACCTAATGTCTATATGTTTTGTTCTATTATGGTTCATTTTATTTTGCGATATTTTATGTGCTGACTGATTATCGTTAAAAATAATCGTTGGTTTGTCGCAAGTATTTTTAATCAAACTAGACAACAAACCTCGCAAGTAAATTGCTTCTTTAGCAGCCTGACTGAGTCCTATGTATTCTGCCTCAGTCGACGACAATGCTACACATCGCTGCTTGCGACTCTCCCATACTATTAAATTATCGCCTAATGTAAAAAGCATTCCTGTGAAGGACTTTCGATCGTATGATCCCCCCCAATCAGCGTCAACGTACCCGCGCATCTCTAAGTTACCGGATTTTCGGAAGACAAGCGCAAAATCAGATGTCCCCTTTATGTATCGCAACACCCGTTTAGCACAATTGAAGTGCGTCTCATCATAGCATGAATTGAATTGAGACAATAAACTTACAGCATGTGCTATATCAGGCCTAGTAGTTTGAGCCAGATAATTCAGACATCCTATCAAACTTTGGTACGGCAACCTACAACCAGGCTCAGCTTTTTCTAGCTTGAGGCCTACCTCCATTGGGGTATTGACTGGTTTGCAGTCTGACATTTTAAATTCCTTCAGTACATTCAGGACATACTGTTCTTGATCGAGATAAATAGTTCTCTTATCTCGTCGTAACCTCATACCTAGTACATGCCTAGCTTCGCCTAAGTCTTTGACTTTAAACTTTTTGAGCAGCCCGTTTTTCAAAGCTTGCTTCTCTTTATCCACCTTTCGAGGATATAACACAAATATATCATCAACATAGACAACTACGACTATCCTATCTTGACCTATTATCTTTTGATATAAACAGGGCTCTATATTTGATTGTATAAAACCTAAATTAAGCATCTCCTTATCTAATTCGTTAAACCAAGCATTAGAGGCTTGCTTCAATCCATATAATGACCGTTGTAGTTTACAAACTTTGTTTTCCTGACCTTCGGCTATAGCGCCCTCTGGCTGAAGCATGTAAATGTCTTCCTTCAATTTTCCGTACAGGAAAGCAGTCGTAACATCCCACTGGTCAATGGTCCACTCGTATTCTGCAGCTAGTGAGAATAACAAGCGAAGCGTAGAGTGCCTCACGACAGGAGAATAGGTTTCATTATAATCAATTCCACGTACCTGTGTAAATCCTTTAGCTACCAACCTCGCCTTGTATTTCAATATGTTACCATCACTATCTCGCTTGATCTTGAATACCCATTTGTTCTGTATAGGCTTCATATCGTGCGGTAGATTAACTAACGTCCACGTTTGGTTCTCCTTCAACGAGTTGAGCTCATCGTTCATGGCCTTCTGCCACAGCTCACGATCAGACCTTGATATTGCCTCATCCATTGTCGTTGGATCGCCATCAATATTTGCGATAGCTTTTATTTCAGCTTCGGCTTTCGCACATGTGCATCTGTAGTCCACATTATTCCTTGGACGTAAGTTATATCTCGGCGGGTTCTCACAATCGTTGTTTTCAGATTGTAATGTAGGATTGGTACTTGCTTCTTGAGTTTCCTGTCTTATTTCATCAATAGTTTCTTCAAAAACGTCTTCATGGCTTCCTTCACTAACGCTGTGAATTTCAATCTCAGGTTCAACACGTTCCTCCTCTGTTGAAATAGGAACGACTGAGTTCTTCGTCACTTTTATACCGTCTCCAGGAAAAATATTTTCTAAAAATTGGACGTCTCTCACAATTGAAAATTTTCCAGTCTTTGGTTCAACCAATTTGTAACCTTTCGTAGTCTCGCAGTAGCCAACAAATATCAGAGCTTCAGTTTTTATGTCCAGCTTCTTTCTCTTTTGTTTTGGTTTCAGAGCGTAAGCCAAACATCCGAATACTCTCAGATGACTCAGATCTACCTTCTTACCAGACCAGAGTTCCTGTGGTACTTTTCCAGTGACAGCCTTCGTAGGGCTTAGGTTTTTTAAATATACAACTGTTCCGACTGCTTCTGCCCAAAATCTTTTGCCTAAATTGGCTTCAAAAAGTAATGTTCGCGCTTTTTCAACGATTGTTCTATTCGCTCTCTCAGCCACGCCATTCTGCTCCGGTGTGTATGGAACTGTCTTTTGATGTTTTATACCAGCTAACATCAAATGCTTGTCGAAGGCATCGTTGCAAAATTCTTTGCCATTGTCCGATCTCAAGCACTTGATCATCTTTCCAGTCTCATTTTCTACTTCGGCCTTATACTCACGAAACTTGTTGAGACATTGACTTTTGTTTTTCAAAAAATAGACGTGCGTCTTTCGCGAGAAATCATCAATAAATAAAAGCATATACAGTGAACCAGCAAAAGATGGCTCTTCCATTGGGCCGCACAAATCTGTGTGCACAATCTCCAATAAATCATTTGCTCGAGTGCCTTGTTTTTTGAATGGACTCTTGCAGCTCTTTCCATTTATACATGGAACACACGGCTCTATTTTGTCCGTAGTTTTGAATTCTATTCCAGATACCATGTTTTTCAGGGTGATCATGTACTTTTGTCCTAGATGAGCTAGTCTCTTGTGCCATAGATTCGACAAAACTTCATTCGATGTTGTTAAATTAATCATAATATTGCTGTTTTCAATCAGCTTGAAAATTCCACCAACTTCTTTGCAAGTGGCAACTTTGCGGTCATTTTTATCTTTAATCAAACATCCATGCTTATCAAACTCAACTTTGTATTCGTCTCTTACGAGATCACTTACTGAGATTAGGTTCATCGACAATTCGGGAACATGCAGGACATTATTTAATTTGAGTTTCTCATTTTTTCTCACTATCGGTGCTGCATTGCCCTTCCCAACTACTGATATCTCTTCACCGCTGGCAACTTTTATCTTACAGTCGCCTATCTGTGCCTTATATTGCACTAGTTTGTTCGCATCATTCGTCATATGGGTAGAACAGCCACTATCAACATACCAGGCGTTTTTATTTATGTTTTTGGCAGTACCCATGCAAATATTTGCAGTTTTCTTGATGCTTTTGCATTCTGATGCTTTGTGTCCAAATTTGTGACACTTAAAACATTTGTATGTCGCTGGTTTCCGAGCAGTGTTATTGATGATCTTCCTGTTTTGAGTGGTAAAAGCTTGCTCACCAGCCCCATTACTCACTTCGGCTTGTCTGTTGCCTTCTTGTAGTAATTTGGTCTTTACTTGTTCTAGTGTTACCTCTTTTCCACTATTATCGATGGCCATCACGAACGGGTTGTACTCGCTCGTTAGGCCAGCCAATAGTATCGAAATGAGTCAATCGTCTGATACTTTTGCGTCTATATCATTAAGCTGCTGTGACAGGTCTACTATATCGCCGATGTATTTTTCCATATTTGAATAATTTTCCAAACGACACTGCCATAGTTTGCGTTGCAGCAAAATTCGCCTGCCCCAGCCTTGATCCTCGTAGGCTCTGCACAAGTTTTGCCATACCTCGCGTGCGGTTTTTGCTTGGTACACGTGCGCAAAACATGTAGGCTCAATAAGCAGACAGAGTTGATCGTGCCTTCCTATCACTGTCTCTTTGTAAATCACTGATGTTTTCTGTTTCCACAACATCCCACAAGTTTTTGGATTCGAGGAGGTTTTTCACAATGAATTTCCACGATGTAAAATCATTCGCTCCTTGCAGTTTTTTAATTCCGCAATAGGAACCAGAAACAGAGTTTTCATCACACATTTTTTCACTCTTCTTTTATTTTTGACAGTATTGTTTTTTGACTGTCAACAATGTGACAATCAGTATTTTTTAGGAAATATTTTTACGATCACTTATTAATAATATTTACTCAGGTACAGACTGGGCCCATAACCTGTTAGAAATTAACGAATCCAGCATTAAGCGCATTTCCCGAGTAGATACATTATATACTAAAATATAGACCGTATCAGCTTCACACCATTTATATTTTTATAGTTATGTCATGACGACAGACAGCTGCATCATGTATTAATTGCCTAGGTAGGTATACAACCTCCAACAAAACTAATAATAAAATTTAATCTTTGCTTACAGAGAAACTCAATTGTGTTTGATTAACTTTGTCACCCAAAGCATAAATATTTCGGAAAACATCTTATATATTTTATTTGCATAGGTTGTACTCATTGGCAAAGTTTGATTCATATTTTCCAATTTTAAATTTTTAGGAAGAATTTAATTATTATTTGTTATTTAGTTACTGCTTTTTAAATTACAGTCCGAATATCAAAATCGGATTAGTTTACTAAGTCATTGGAAGGCTGATTGTTACCAAAACTTCAATTATGGAAGAATTATTGATTAGGTACCTATTTTGTTAAGTTGATTTTAAAATAAATTATAATCAACAAAATTTTTTTTTTTTTTTTTTTAAATATCACATCATTTAGTATCATTACTTTGCCTCTATATTTCATCACCGTATACTTAAAATTTCATTACCAAGGGTGGCGTTCATTACCGTAGCTTGTCACGTATTTTAAGAGGCAATAACTCTTTCAATGTTTGATGTATAAGCGTGCCTTTCACTTATTTAATAAATAAAATAATGCCAAATATCATAAACCTGTCAAATTAAAAAAAAATGAAATTGAGATATTTTTATCAAAATTGCGCAAATAATATCGAAACTGAAGAAATACCCTAAAATTACTGCTTTTGCAGACTAATTTTCTTTATTACATATATATAGGTACAATATGTAAAGAAAACCCCCGTCCGACCCTTAAGGATAATAAAGGATAGATAATCACATGACCAAATAAAATTTGATATTTTGCATAATAATCTTAATAACAATACTAATCAATTTTGAAACAATCTTTTTTCTCCGCGTATTTACTCTAACTTCCCCAAAATCTGATAAATTTCTAAAAAGTGACATCATTTTAGACGGTATAATTGTCGGTTTTCCTTTCATACTTTGACGGCGTCAGTCTGTCTAGCCAATGACCAATCAGCAGTGGGCAGTGAGCATTATCGGCGACGTCAAAAGAATGACTAGAGATGCACAATTTCTTACGTAATAACATTTTTTTTATCGCTATTAATCGAAACTTGTATCTGGTTCAATGATTTGTTGTAAAAACACAGATTACCTAATGGTAAAAATGCTTTCGTTTGATTATCGATTAATTACTAATAACATTGTTATATCACAGGTATTAGTAAACAGAAAACAATGTAAAGCATTTAGGTAAGTTTACCTAATTTAAGTTATGTGAAAGTTCTAAAATCTAAAGAATGCTATGAGAACAAATCGATGCGTGAGATTTGCAATACTAAATTGATGCCAAAAATCGTTACGAGTAAATAGTATCGATCGATCCATCAATATTTTGAAATACTTTATGTTGTAAAAACACAGATTACCTATTGATAAAAGTACATTCGTTTGATTATCGATTAATTACTAATAACATTATTACATCACAGGTAAACACATCACAATAGTAAACAGAAACTAGAAAGGTCTTATGAAATACGATCTTAGGAAAATATTACAAACAATGTAAAGCATTCAAATTTACCTAATTTATGGGAAAGTTCTAAAATCTAAAGAATGCCATGCGATGTTGAAACGATTCGTGAGATTAGAGAGTAAATCGTATCGGTCGAACCATCAATATTTTGAATACTTTCACACCTCTAGTCAAAGCCCAACTAACATTTAGGAAGTCGAGTAGATGTTTTGTTGGCAACTTAATGTTATTTAAAATAATCGTATAAACGTCATAAGGACGTTTACTCGACGGCATTAGGGCCCATTTTATTCAACTTAAGGCGCTAAGAGTGTCGTGTAATAGTCATATATGGTCCTGTAAAGTCGCATAGTAGTCATATTTACGTCGGCGATTTGACTACATGTCATGTAAGAATACCTGTCGCGGCGTATATTCGACTTCGTATCGAGTAATGGCTCACAATATGACTTTTATCCAATGTAATAGTTGTGTTATTGTCATTTAAAGGTGTGCTTATTTGAACAAATTCTATAACATATCACGTTAATATAATATGGCAGTGTTTTTGACAGCAGAGTTAATATTGTATATTTTCTTTCTTATTTGAGGTGATAAAACTATTTCATCAGATGTCAACCATTGCGCAATCAAGTTTACTGATTAATATGAGGTAAGTTTCTAACAATTTTTTACGCGCTTTTGAAATATTAATGTTTTCACATATTTCTATTAATTTATTATTAATGTGACTGCGTTATATGACAACTACATAACTTCCCGACGTATAACTGCGTGTTCATTCATTCGAGTACGCCATGACAGTTGATTTAGGGATCAATAATAACATAATAATTTATTCGCCTAACCTACTTTGTTCAATTAGGATGTATTTGTACTAAGTTAGCTAGGCATTTATATTTTAAGAACCGATTTGCGTGACATACCTATATCTTAGAATACTTTTGTTTTAGGTAAACCCCACAAGGATGTTGAAAAGTTTTTACCAAAGGAAGCAAAAGTGTTGCACGAAAATAATCAGCAGCCAGTTGAAGAGCAATGCAATGTCCAGAATGTAGAGCTAGAAAATACACCATAATTTTATATGTTCTATTGTAAGATTATTAGCTTCATAAGATGTTTCAATGTGGCAAAATAAATTAAGGTTTGACTTTGTATAATATTTCATATTTGACATGTATGGTTCAAAAAGCCATTTAAGTTTTTCCAAAAACTAGCAATATTTGAAATCTTTGCTTTTATTTCTAATTAATAAGTCTCGTCAAACTTGAAATGTTACTTCAATAATTTTTACTGCCTTTTTTATTACCTATTTCTTAAATGTATGAATAACACACTAACCAACTGACACTTTATATCAGTAAACTAATACGAGGGTTAAACTGAAAGTTCTTAGAAAATCAAAAACTGATAACATTAGCCAGTTATTAGTTTTATTATATCTTTTCAAAATATTGTCCATTCACGTCAATACACCGTTGCATGCGATGGAACCAGTGGGAAAAGCACTTTGCCCACTCGTCCTTAGGGGTCTCTTCAATGGCATCGCGATACGCAGCCACCGCTTCTTCGGCATTCATAAACCGCTTTCCTTTAATTTTTGGAAATAAATAAAAATCACAAGGCGCGAGGTCGGGACTATACGGCGGGTGACCCAGTAATTCAACGTTTGATGTCGCCAAATAGTCGATCGTTCGCTTGGCGGTGTGCGACGAGGCGTTGTCGTGGTGAAGGAGGATCCTACTGCGAGGTCGTTTCTCTCGAACTTTTTCCAAGACAAGTGGCAAACAATTGGTAGTGTACCATTCTGTAGAAACTGTTTTTTGATCCTCTAAAACAATTGTTGCGAAATGACCTATCCTTCCAAAGAACGAGGCCACCATTTTTTTTCCCGCACTTCGATCTCTCTTCACTTTAGTTGGCAACTCCTCGAAAGGAAACACCCACTGAGCAGATTGTCTTTTGGTTTCAGGATCATAACAGTAAATCCAGCTTTCGTCATCTGATAGTATGTCGAACATAGCATTTGAGTCACCTCCGTTAAATCTTTCAATCATTTTACGGCACCAATCCACACGATGGAGTTTTTGAGCCTCAGTCAAATTATGAGGTATCCACCTCGCGCAAAGCTACCTGACCGCTAAATGTTCGTGGAGGATTTTGTGCACTTGACTCATACCGATGCCTAAGCTTGTCCGAATCTGCTGATAGGTCAGTCTTTTGTCAGTTTCTATCATACGCCGCACAACACAGATGTTATCTACAGTCGTCGCCGTAGAAGGCCGTCCCTCACGTATCATCAGTGAGATTAGTGCGACCACGTTTAAACTCATTAAACCAGTTGTAAACAGTCGCACGAGATGGGGCTTCATCGTGAAAGGCCAATCGTAGTCTATCATAACTTTCTTGTTGACTTAAATGACATCGAAAGTCATAAAATATCATTGCACGAAAATTTTCTCGTGTTAAATTCATGTTGACGTGACACAGACAATTTTCAATTTGCCGCCAAATCGTATAACTAATGACAAATGAATAAAATATATACTCAGTAATATTGCCAAAGAGTTCTGTTTTCAAATTTTAGAATTATTTTTTTATTATATTGTTTATAAGTGGCCAGTTCTAAGAACTTTCAGTTTGACCCTCGTATAGGTATGACTTCAATTTGCGAAATTTCCTTCTCATATATTTGGATATGAAGATTTACAAAACATCTTTCCTTAAGTTTCAAATCATTTAATTGCTTTAATACAATTTGGGGAATATTAAAATCACTACTTTTTATAATGGTCTCTGAAGTCGTCATTGTGGGTGTCTTTATTAACGTTAACTTCATTTTCGGACTATGAATAACTATTTTCAAGTTTGGAAAATGAACAAGAGTCCTGAACTTCGGCAAATGAACTGTAAGATGTACCTACTCGTAGAATTTTGGTTAAATTTACATTTAAATGTAATACGGAACCCTCCTCATTTTCTTCACTATCAGTTTGAGTTCTATTACTTTGTATTAAAGGACGTGCTCGAAGCGAATGATACTTGTTTTTAATTCCCCACTTCTTTTAATACTTTTCCACTTTTATAAATCCATTTGTAGCAAACAGTAAATAAATATGATTTCAAAATGATGGAAGTTGTATATAAGGTGATTATAAACCTCTATTATGAGTAATAATTAATTAGCGGTCGTATTAGCATGTTTGTAATACTTTAGGTTGTATAAAGGTTGCTCTCGTAATACTTATTCGACTTATAGGTATAATATAATGGTTACAAATACTACGTCTAAACAATTATTATCCGTATAGCAGTTGTATAAAAGGTAATTATATGACAAAATTGACAGTATTACGTCGTTTATACGATGAAAACGTTTACACAAAAATGTTAGTTGGGAAGGTACCGCCGTGCAGCTAGAGTACCTATTTTTATGAAATAAAAATCATTTTTATTTTAAATTTATTATTTTCGCGTAGACATTGTGTCCGTGTAGACGTATCTTTTATTATTTGATTCTCAGCTAGGAAAAGACTTCTGGGCAGAAGCAACACACACTGCTGTGTATCTGCAGAATAGAACTGTGCTACCTTCTTTAAATGATAAGACGCCATTTGAGATCTTCATGGGTCACAAGCCAGATATAAATCATCTCAGGATCTTTGGCAGCCAAGTTATGGTGCATGTGGCAAAAGCCAAACGCCAGAAGTGGGACAGGAAGGCAGAGAAGCAAATTCTTGGCGGGTACCCTGATGATGTAAAAGGGTATAGGATATATAACCCAATTACAAAATGCATTACAACAAGTCGAGGTGTGATTGTACTGGAAGATGACAAACATCCCCACAACCACCAGATCACTATTCCTATTATAGAGGGTGGAAATTCATCTTCAGTGGGAGACAAGGAAACCTCTACCTTGGCAGATGTCACAATGGATAGTGAGAATGACACAACAGTGTTAGGTCAAAAGTCATATATTTTGGAAGAGGACTGCATACCTAGTGATTATGAGGATGCGATGCTAATGACTTACCACCACGTCCTAGGTCAACAAGAATAATTAAACATACATCGTGTCAAATGTGTGCGTTCCTGAGGAGTTTGACGATGCTACGGGCTTGTCAATAGAAGAGGCATTACAAGGTGATGAAAAGGACCAGTGGTTGTTAGCAGTAAAAGAAGAACTTCAGTGTTTTGAGGACAATAATGCTTGGGTGTTAGTGGATATGCCAAAAAATGGAGAAACTATAGTGAAGTGCAAATGGGTCTTAAAAAAGAATGTTTTGGAATGTCTGTTAGTTTTGATAAACAAAATAGTAGTGTTACTTTGAGTCAGAAGAAATATATTGAGAAATTATTGTCTAAATTTAATATGACTGACTGTAAGACAGTAAATACTCCAATGGAAATAAATTTAAAATGTAAAAATAATTGTAGTACTAACAATCCTTATCAACAGCTTATCGGGAGCTTGATGTATTTAGTTGTTCTGACACGCCCCGATATAGCTTATGCTGTGTCTTATTTGAGCCAGTTCAATAATTGTAACACTGATGAACAATGGCAGTATGCAAAAAGATTATTGAAGTACTTAAAAAGGACAAAAGATTTAGGTTTGAGATATTGTAAACAATAAAATAATAATATTGAAGGCTATGTTGATGCAGACTGGAGTAATGATGTAAATGACAGAAAATGATATTCTGGGTATTGTTTTGTTTTGTCAGGATCTGATATATCGTGGAGCTGTAGTAAACAAAAGTGTTTAACATTATCAAGCACAGAAGTTGAATATGTATCAATAGCAGAAGTATATAAAGAGGCTGTTTACCTTAGAAATTTACAAAATGAAATTACTCAAAAATTGTATTCAATTACTTTATACAATGATAGTATGAGTGCTTAGAAATTGATATTGAACCCTGTTTTTCATAACAAAACGAAGCATATTGATGTCAGGTATCACTATTGTAGAGATATGTTAAATGAAAACTTTGTTAGTGTAGAATATTTGTGTACATCTGCTCACAAAAAGCTTAGGGGCTACTAAACATTATAAGTATTTGAATAGCTTAGGTATTGTTAAAGTATAGTTATGTTATTATTGATTAAACTTTCTATATTTTGAGTGGGAGTGTTGTGAATAACAAAATATAAAAGTGTTACTACTAGAGCCATCTGGTGATACTTTTGTGTAAACTACTTTGTACTTCTGTGATCTGTTAATAAATTCAGTCGTTCGTTACCGCTAAAACTGACTGCGTTTTATTTGAAGTTTTTCTAGTATCGTTCACATTGCGCTTTTTTATGTAATTAACGAATTAATTAATTTTTACTTTAAAATCTTACTGGGTTATAAAAGTAGCAATTATGAACGGTCAAAAGTGAAAAAAAAAACTGCAAAGCCGACGCAAAATTCCACCACTGGGGGATTCAGAATCATGTACTGGAACCATGGTACTCGTTTGTGCGTTGATGTCAGATACACCCTTTATAATACATTTATTATGTTTTATATTATTAACCCAATCATTATTCCCTCATTTAGTTCGAGCACATACCTTCACAATTAGGTTTTTTTCTCTTTTTTTGAAGCAAAATAGG
This sequence comes from Sesamia inferens, assembly GCA_037179545.1. Classification (NCBI taxonomy): domain Eukaryota; kingdom Metazoa; phylum Arthropoda; class Insecta; order Lepidoptera; family Noctuidae; genus Sesamia; species Sesamia inferens. Next base: position 2,434,228 of record CM073935.1, on the reverse strand, counting down.
CCAACGGTCACCACAGCTCGCCTGATAGTAAGCGTTGTTATCAACGATGTTACGCGCTTGCCGAGAACGTACGTGCCACAATAGCGGCGGTAAGTCACCTCTTTGAGGAGTGGCTAGAGGCCTCAAAGAGGTGCGCCTGCCACGGCGCCCTCACCTTCCGCCTGACGCAGGTCCTCACCGGACACGGTTGTTTCGGGAGGTTCATGTTCCGTATAAGGCGGGAGGAAACGCCAGGGTGTCACCATTGTGTGGATCGCCCTAAGGACACGCTGGAGCATACGGTAAAGGTCTGCCCGGCTTGGGTAGTGTCCTCGTAGCGGCGATCGACGGCGATCTCTCGCGTCCGACTCTGGTCCAGGCCATGATCCGGAGTGAGAGTGCGGAACGGAGATATTTTACAAGAGTCCTGTATGTTAAAAAGACTCCAGGAAATATCTGCGAAAAAACCCGTGTCTGTTAGAAGACTCCTGGAGATATCGTGGATCGGGTCGGATAAAATGACAAAATATGCCTGTCTACTGTCTAGAGTATACCTTTCTTACTCTAACTTACATAGACTGTAGGTGAAAGAATAAGAAAGGCATAAAACATCACATGCTAAACATTCAACAAAGTTTATTATCGAAATTTAAAAAAAAAGACGTTTATGTCAACGGATGCGGCGGTTTATTTTAGAGGTAAATAGAGTGTCTACGGGTGTGTTAATTGTAAAGTGGTGAGATTTACAGTGAACAAGTAAGTACTAAACAGTTTTTAATTGCTGCATTGTGTATTTGTTAAAGATTTTGGACAGAATTTGTTATTTCACGAAACATTAGAGTAGAAAATACACTAAAGACGACAAAATCTTGTTAGAAACATGATTTAGATACGTTGCTACGTATGTATTAGGCATTTTATTAGTTAAATTTAAAAAAAAATGGGTAAATATTGAAATTAAAAACCGTAATCGAATTTAGTGATGACGTTTGACATTTGACGTTTAGTGACATCCAAACCGCCATTTTTTTTTTGTGTTTCGTACACTGTTCAGGAAATGTTCAGTAGAACAAAGTTTTGACAGACTTAAAAAAAGGAGGTTTAAATTTTTTTTTTTTTTTATAAATTATAAACAGCGCTTGACCTCAATCAGCAGTGATGCAATCGTTGATGCTTGGTGGTTTATTGATGTTTTTTTTTTTTTGTTTGGTGAGTTGATTTTACATGTCATCGTTAATAATTTTAAACTGCTTTTGCTTTTAGATACTGTTATATTTTATGGTTCAAGCATACAAGTTAACGAAGAAGTGCGTGTGCGAGGTGGCTCCAGGGCGGTAAGCACGGGACGTGGGAGAGGAGGACGTGGTCGAGTGGGGCGAGGAGCACGCGGGCGAGGGGGGCGAGGAGGACGCGGCCGAGCCGCCTCCGACAGACCTGGGCCAAGCACCTTCGAAGAGTAAAGCTTTTAACGCTTTTTTAGTACATCAAATTTGTATTCCTATTTTTTTGAATATTAAAATTGATTTTTTTTTTTCAGATTAACGATGTACGATATTCAGGAGCTGCCGGTGGGTCGGCCTCTAGAGGTTGCTCTGCACCCTTACAGGAAGCGCCGGTGGCCACCGTATGTAGCCCTAAATTGTATCTTGATTTAAATAATTAGCATTTATTCCATTAGCAAGAATCATTTTAAATAATTGCTGTTTTCAGAGCGGCTCCTGCACCGATCGACCCGATGGCGCCTCAGGTTGTGTCGGAGGAGGTCCCTCCACCCAGCCCACCACCACCTCAAATGGCTGAGGTAAGGGTAGAGGAGGTCCCTCTACCCCAGCTATACTCTAAGTATGTTCCGCGGAACCATAGGGTTCCGTAATACCTCTGTAGGGGTTCCGCAAGAATTTAGAAAAAAAAATCAAAACGCCTCTCTCTGGTCTCTCCGCGGCTCCGCGGCTGCGCGGACTCCGCGGCCGCGCGGAGACAAAACTTTATTAACGTTATTTAATTGTATAAACATGTGTTACAATATATTTTAAATATAGGTAGTTTGTTTTGCTGACGCTACTTTTCGAACGTCATACCTATCGCCAGCGCAGCGGCAAACTTAAAGCGAGCGGGTAGTATACTCGGGAGCGCGCAGTCTCTTTGATAAAAGCCGCCTCTGAATTAGACGCTATAGTTGTCAACAAGCGACTTTCGACTCTAATTTAAAAGAATAAAGTCGATATTGGTGCCGATTCTGTTGTACACCCAACTAAACTAAACTATCACTAAAATTTCTAATTTTTAGTTTAGTGTATCTAAAAAGCTATTCTGCAAACAAGATTCTCTAATTTTAAAAAGCAATTTGACATCTCTAAAATTGAGTTTGACAATCGCTAAGTTGAATAAACCATAGACCAAGATTTCTTGGAAATATAAATAAAAAATGAATGAAAGTGAAGAAATGATCTGAACTGCAAAAAAAAAACATGACTAAAATCAAATTATCTTGAACTGTTTATCAAAAATTATTTAAATGATTTATAAGGATTATAAACACGCTATAAAACTATATTGTTGTTTATATTTAAGTAAATTAAAATCCAAAACCTATTACTATTTTTATTATCTGTGGCCAATGTAATCCTGCTAGGGTTGTAACCGAAAACGATTTAGAGCTTCGGCGGATCCATTTTTCGATTTTCAATAAGAAAAAAAGCCTTTAAGTTTTTCAAATCAACAAACTGCAGCATTTAAAGAAATGTTTCGGATAACATGATATTTGTATTATTTATTTCAGTGTTATAGAGCTAATATAAGAATTAAATAGTGATTTTCAAAAAGAAAATACCAGTTTTTTGTATACTCGTCGTCGAAGGAAAGCCCTATCCAGGACATCCGATGATCCGAGTCTGTTTGTTTTGTTTTGTCGATCCGCCATTTCATTTAGTATTTTAACACGTTAAACGCCATGGGGGACAACATATGGGCCTCACTTAAGTAGTCGATAGAGCCAGGCCAAAAATAACAAGTTTATAGAATTTCATGTATAAAGTTTTTATTGTACGAGGGGTTATAAAATGTGGTAAATCACCTAAAAAACATCGAATAAATTTAATTTGTGGCTTAATTTTTCTAAAACAGTAGTGTCACTCATTAGTTGTCCCCCATGGCGTACGCGGTAAATAATCCGCATGTCCGTTAGCGGGGGCCGCGAGGGTCAAGGTGTCGGGCTTCCCCGCTCGTGCTCGAGCGCCGCGCCGCCTGGTCGTTGCGATTCCCGGGCGCTTATTATGTATTAGTTAACACTGGAAGTAGGTTTTTTTATTATTTATCTCGCAAGTAATTATTTTATTTTTTTGTTGTTGTAAAATTATTAACACATAATGGATTTCTTCGAAGAATTCGAGATAACTCAGGACGATTTATCCCAAATAGAAGAATTAGAAATTTGTTAATAATAGTTTCCACATAAGCTCCGATGAAGACGAGATAATCCACCCGGTTCCACGCAAACGTCGTCGTATAATGGTAATCGAAAGTGAAGAAAGTGAGTTAGATGAGCGTCCATATCCAGATACCTCAGGACAAATAACACAGTTTATACGTACATGAACACCGCCTAGAGGTAACCAACGTCAAATAATACTTACCTTTCACAAAAAACACTGGCTTGTCTACCTACCTTCGCTTAGCAATGACTTACAAAAAACCTGCAGATTTTTACTGCGTTTTGGATCCTGAAGAAGTTTTTCAGAAGATAGTTGACGATACGAATCAGTTCGCTATTAACAGAAGTGCCATGCGTCAGGCTTCCAAGGCAGCTCGAATCCGTAACTGCATTAATAATGTTTATGGGATTGGTAAAACTTCCTAAGTTGTCAGATTATTGGTCTAAGGACGAAATAACAGGCTATCGTTCTGCTGCAACGATTACGCCTCGTAATCGCTTTGAATTGCTTCTCCAAATGCTTCATTTTTCCCAGCATGACGATGTTCACAAATCTGATAGATTACACCATATTAGATCCTTGCTGGATCTAATGAATATCAATTTTGCAAAGCATTATACTCCTGCCGAAGATCTATGTATCGATGAAAGCGTTGTACCGTTCCGTGGCAGACTCATTTTTCGCCACAAATATGGCATAAAAGAATTAAAATTACACATACTACCCGGATATACATATAAAATCAACGTTTATGCTGGAAAAGAAAACGACCAAGTCAACACAACGCCGGTAAACGTCATCATGTGCCTTTGCAGTGGCTTGTTAAATAAAGGTAACACCTTATACACAGACGATTGGTGCACGAGTATTGATTTAGCAAGCGATCTCATAAAAAATTGAACCCATCTCGTAGGAAAGGAAGGAAGAACAGAAGACATATTCCAAAAGTAGTTACAGATGCTAAACTGAAAAGAGGTGAATATATTGCCGAAAGAGTGAAGATGTAATTACAGTCATGAAGTGGAAGGATAAGAGAAATGTTCTGGTTCTATCTACAAAACATTCCGACCAATTTTAGACAATCACAAAGCGGGAGAAAACGGGGCGAGTTCTAGCCAAAAACAAGACTAAAAAGGTTGTTACCTTTTGTGAAACCTATCCTAATAAACCATTTTTTGTTTTCAGTGGTTCCATAAAATTCATTGAACAGTTTATTTGCTAAAATACCATTGATCTCAATCTGTAGTCTGATTTATTTGTTTTCTAATTGTTAATAACTTTAAATAAATAGCCACGTTATTTATTTACACATGCGGTTTCACTTAGCAAACTACCCCCGAATGAGTAAAATTACTTATTAATAGATATATTACTATATTCTACTAATTTATAGTAGAACCTTAATATTTATTTTATAACTATCACATTATTTAAATAAAATTATGAAATAATGACACATAATCTCACATTGAAATTCTTGTCCCATTACATGTTGTGACATTATATGCCATATTTTTCTAAGACATTTTTTTCTAAAAACCAAGTGCAAATAATTTGTCTACAGGGCCGTGGGGGTCACGTCTAATACATATTTGCTTCACATTTATGCCCAACGGCTTCAACGACACGCTTAAAGTCGCCCCTAGCTCGCGGACACATGGTGTCCCCCGCGGCCCTAACGGAACAATGGCATGTCGACTACATGGTGTCCCCCATGGCCCAAACAGAAAAACTCAAAAATCAAGCCGGCGTTTAACGTGTTAATTATTAAGTTTTCGTAGATATCATATAAATATTATTCTTATGATGCTGTCATCAAGGAAACGAGCCACAAAAAGGCAGCAGGAACTGCTCCTAGAACGGCTTCATGGAAATCCATTAATGGCCCGAGGTAGGAAATACATACGAACTTGTTATTTTATTGATAAATTCATAGCCATTACATAAACCGCAGAAAATTTGAGTGCATCAAAATTAATTACAGTTTTCATTGATGTTTGTTGTTACATTAATATACCTATTAGATATCAATTTAGGTCTAATACAAGCGTCTTTTTTTTAGAAAATCAAGCTGATCCCGAGGTTACGTCTTTTTAGGCTAACCTCAGTAGCGAGCTGAACCAACTGGGCTGCAGCAGGACTGTAGAGCAGTGGCATCATGTAAGTGATTTTTATCTGATAAAACTTTAATTGGATTGCATAATTTTCATTGTGTTCTTAACTAATTTAATTTCAACAGATTTGGAATATATGGGTGGCAACGGTGAAAACAAAGGCGAGAAAAATAAGAGACTCCATCAGGGCCACAGGTGGAGGACCGGCAGGGGCAGATCTCAGTGATATTGAGAATAAAATTCTTGATATCATTGGGTCTGCTGCTGTTGATGGTTTCGCCTCTTTGGAAATGGTAATTTATTTTAGTACTCATGGTATTTTTATGGCTATAGAACAATTTTTATGGATTAAAACATTACTAAGACTGTTATTATTGAGTACCAATAAACAAAACCATTAGTTATCTGTTTTGTTAGAGTAGTCAAGCTCATGACTGAAATTCAATTGCCGTTTTCTTTTTTATTTCAGGGAATATCTATCTCACCCTCACTACCCACGTCGCCTGCCCATCCAAGTATGTCGCCCTCTCTACAGCCGGTACTGGAAGAGCAGCCTGTGGAAACTGGTAGTGGGTCTCCTGCAGTTCCACTGCCGCATTCGAGAAGTCGGATTACCCGGCGTCGAAGATTGCAGAGGACTCCCCGCCCCCCAGTGCACCACAATTTGGTACAAGCACTGAATGAGAATAGTAGATTACTTAGGGAGAGTATTGTACAGGCAGCTGAAATTTTAGCAGCTGCCATTCGCTCTTCTGGCATCCCATTGCTGGTGCAAAATGCCCAAGAAGAAGATAATGGGAATGAAACCTAATGGTTTTCTTTCCATTACTTTCGTCTTGGAGCTTACTTCAGCACCAAAACTACTATTCACATTAAGTGCTTGTTCCAAATCCTCAACAGCTCCCTATCGAGATTAGCACTAAAGCATAATTCTTGTATTTTTTATAATTTGTTTATTTTTAAGTTTTCTATATTTGTTGATTGTTATATTTTGTTGATTGTTATATTTTGTTGATTGTTTATATTTTGTTTAGGTTTAAGGATATTTGTAATTAAAAAAAAAAAAAAGTATTTTTTTAAAAAAGGTGTTTAATTAAAGTGATTTATAATTAATGATTGCCGAATTTCCCTTGCTTCGTCAAGAAAATCTGTGCTAACTTCCTCCACAGTCGGACTCTCCTCACTTTCCTCAGTCACATCAATTTCTTCTTCATCTGTAAAAATACACTTACTTTACATTTCTTATTTTTCAAATGTAAATAAAACAAAGAGAGCAAACTAAGTATAGTTACCATCAAATGAATCCAAAAACATATTGTACAAGGTGCAACATGCTAATATAATTTTAGCTGCCTTTTCTGGCTGGTAGTGCAAACAGCGATGCCTATGCAGACATCTAAATTTATTTTTCAGGCGCCCATTACACATTTCCACCACATTTCTTGCTCTTGTATGGCACTCATTGTAAGCAGCCTCTGCTTCAGTTGCCGGGCCCATAATAGGAGTCATGAGCCATGGCTGTATCGGGTATCCTTTATCTCCTATAATAAATAAAACTTTATAATGTACTTAGCTGGTAGACATACCCAGTAAGTAAAAAAGTTTACTTGTGGTGACCTACCTAAAAGCCACTGGGATCTTTCCCCACGCACAAAGTCATTTCTCAGGACTCTGTTTATTTTAGATGCCCTCCAAATTGCAGCATCATGGGTGGAGCCAGGGAAATTTGGATTGAGGCCAATAATCTTGCCCCTCGCACTGCATATCTAAAAAGTTTTTTAGTTTTTATTAAGGTTTCAAGAGAGTCTTAACAAAAAATTATTTATACTCACAAGTTGGCAGTTGATGCTATAATAACCCTTTCTATTATAAAATAGGTTGCCAGGCGCAGTAGGGTGACTGAGTGGAGGTTTTGCTATTGCAACATGGGTCCCATCCACTGCACCTAATGTGTTGGGCATATTATATAGGTCATGAACACTGAAACAAGCAAAGTGTTGCATGAATAAGAGTGGGGCAGTTCTAAGTTTTGATGGCTGAAAAAAAACTCCTCAAAATAAATATTTATTACTTATTCTTTTCAGTTTTCTTCAAATTTGACAGAAAAGGGTTTAAATAAGCCGTTTTAACATTAAACTCTGACTCTTAACATTTTTTTTTAAACTCAATATAATAAATTGAACTTACTCAGTCTTAGCTGCTTCTTTTTCCTCTCGGGTCATGGGAAATCTCAAGTAACGAGGCGATAAAGTTTTTAAAATTTCCCCTGCTGTTAGAGCTAGGCACCTGCTCACTGATGGCTGGCTGACCCCAAGTATGTTGTCTTGCCCAACAGCTGTTTGATAAATTCCTTGGGCAAACAGATTGAGTGCAGCTAGTATCTGAATATGAAATTTCATTATTATACAGATACATACTAAGTAATGACTACAATAGATATATTACAATAAGTAGTAAATATTATAAGTAATTACTACACACCCTACTTGTAGCGTGTTACTATTTGATAAGAAAGAATACAAGAGAAAGGAACCTTTAACAAAACAATACTGTTCTAACCTTTATGTGTTTGGGGATAAATCCTTCATCCAACCGAGGATTCCTTAACACATCCACCAAATAAAGTGCTCCAGATCTAGGGAGTCTAAAAATTTTTTTGAATTTTTCTTCAGCCATATGGAATGGGTTAGAATTGTCCCGCAATCTTTCCAACCGAATTCTTTCTTGATGGTTTCTAAAAAAAAATAGTTCTTTATTTCATAAAATCTCTAAGTCGATTTATCTACATTATCTTTTCAAAATCATAATGTAGTATGTAGTACAAAGCTAATTAGATGTTCAGGGCAATAATCTCTATATGTTTTCACAAATAATTTTTGTATTGTATTGTATAATAACAATAATATTATTATTTACCTTTCTACCGAATCGACAATAGCTACAGCCACATAAGCTTCCATAATGATTCACGGCAACTCTAAGTAGGCCTCCAAACTCAAGAATTAGCAGAGAAATGTGCTTTGTAAATTTTAGTTCATGACAACTAATTTTATTCCACAACTTTTTAAACGCGATTAAAAATAGCTAGATTTAGTTTGACAGCTTTAATTTTAGGTGAAAAACGTCAAATTCAGAATAGCGAAATAGCAAGTTTCGCTAAGTTGAGTAACTAAAATGATTTTAGAGCTGTCAAACTAAAATATAGTTAAGATGTGTCAGTTTAATCTATTTCAGAATAGGAAACGTCGTTTGACAGGAATAAACTAAATTTTAGCGATTTATAGTTTAGTTTAGCGAAATTTGTGACAACAGAATCGGCACCATTGTTTACAACGCAATTTTTAAATTTCTGTTTTTATTTTTGCTTTTTCGTCAGTTGACGATTAGCGTTCAGAGCGATAAGTTACCTGTTACTACTTACTTACAAGCTTGCTAGCGAGAAACTAGTGTTCATTGTTTTACTGCCTGCTATATTCCAACAACTGAAGCGCTGGCGTCGAAATTACTTAGTCGATAACGATATTTTAATGCAGGCTTCCGACCGAGAGATGGCGCAAGCTTGTCCTCATAGTGGAAAATATAATTAATTAATTTTTATTAGGCATCGTAACTAGTAGAAAACAGCTTCTAACGAGACGTCTAACAAATATAAACGGTCTGTATCCCGTCTGTATTCGTTGGACGCCTTGTCAAAATATATTTTTTAGTATAAGGACATACTCGCGCCATCTCACGGCCGGAATCCTGCACTAAAATATAGGTATCGACTAAGTAATTTCGACGCCAACGCTTCAGTGGAGTTGTTTATGCAAAGCTTGACACAGATGTCGCTGTGTACGTGTGACCCCATAATAAAAAAATTGCATAAAAAGTTGTCAATAAACTTTTAGCATTGTTAGAGTTTTACTCATCGTTTTACATTTATTTTATAGTCTAGTAGTAAACAAATACGACTAAAGGATTTTTGAAGGTTTTATACGACAGGACGATATGTTGTGATCATTTATTGTGACTGTGAAATGTTAGTTTTGAATAACAATTGAACTTTAAGTGTGACGTGATTAAATAAGTGAATCAAGTAGTTAAATAAGTATTTAGGTTTTATAATGTATAGCACATGGAATGTAGAGGCCCTAAAAGCTAAATTAAGAGAACGGGGTGCATCTTTGAAAGGCAGAAAAGCAGACCTAATTGAAAGGTAAACATAACCTCAATTTCATGTTATAAAGTTTATTCATCATATTATATTAGCCTAGGTGACATCAAAATGTAATGTACTTCGCGGCTTTATTAAGTGAACATTTATTTTACAGACTTGAGGTATATGACAGGAATCAGAATTTTGATGCTGTTCAAGCAGAAGAAAATGATGATCCAAAAATGGTTTTACCAGATAATGATGCTTATCTGGACATCAACAGCAGTATGAAGCTACCACCAATTACAAAGGAACATATTACCCTTTATTTCTTACAGTAAGTTCATTTTTTTACTACAGTTCTTACTACTTCTGATACAATAACCTAAATCATTTAACAATGGTGCCAACTTAACGGCAAGGGTAACCTTTACGTCAAACGCTCTCAAGCGTGTTTCGGGGATTCCCCAACAAATCTAATTCAATATACCATAGACAAACAGCATTCTTTCACTCCCTCCTTCCTTTACGAAAGAAGCGAGATAGATTGTAAGTACTATACATATAGGCGATTACCGCGTATTCACGTATTTACTGTCACTGTAAATGAAAGAAAGTTTAAAAGTTTTACGTGCATTATTAATTAATTGCTTGATAGTCGTTAATATGCCGCCTAAATACAGTCAGCATTACCGGTCTGAGTGGGAGCAAATGCTGGATTTCAAGGATTGGTTACAGCCTGTCAAAGATGATACGACGAAGGCCTATTGTAAGTACTGCAAGTGCGAGATGATTGCAAAAGTCCATTGTTTAAAGTTACATATTTCGTCAATAAAGCATAAGAAAGCTATAGAACCAGTAAAAAGTCAAAGAGCAATTAATTTTCCCAAAGTTAAAAAAGATCTAAATACACAGAGAGCAGAATCTTCACTAGCGATGTTTGTGTGCGCGCATTGTTCGATTATGGCTGTCGATCATTTATCAAACTTATGTAAACACCGATTCGGTGATAGCAAAAGTGGAGACTTACGAGTCCATCGTACAAAATGCACAAATATTATAAAAAATGTTTTGGCGCCTCATTTTATTGAAGAAATTGTGTCAGATTTGAGAGACCAAGAGTATAGTCTCTTGCTCGATGAGTCCACGGATATTTCTGTAAGCAAAATGTTGGGAGTATCGATCAGATATTTTAGCCGATCTTTAAAAACAATAATATCCACATTTTTAGGGTTGGTCGAGATTGAAGATGGCACTGCGAACAGCATAGTCAACGGTATTAAAGGATTATTGTTAGTTTTGAATATTGAAATAAAAAAAATGATCGGTATTGGCGCAGATAATGCTACGGTGATGACAGGCGCTAACAACGGAGTACATGCCCTATTAAAAAATGAAACTGGTAATGATAATTTGGTGTTAGTTCGCTGCGTGTGCCATTCATTACAGTTGGCTTTATCGCATGCTTCGGAAGAAACTCTACCACGGAATGTTGAATTTCTAATAAGAGAAACCTACAATTGGTTTAGTCATTCTTCTAACCGTCGACTATATTACAAAAATATCTACCAAACAATTAACTGTGGCTCCGAACCATTGTTAATTCCACAGATGTGCAACACCCGATGGATATCAATTGAACCAGCAGTCAACCGTATTCTGGAGCAATGGGTGGAATTAAAACTCCTGTTTGAAGTTGCTAGGCGCGATAACCACTGCTATATGGCAGAAACACTATACTCCATGTATAATGATCCTGTGAATCATTTGTATTTATTGTATTTAAAACCTATTTTGGAGGAAGTCCAAACTGTGAACAAGCTATTTGAAAGCAACAATATTGACCCAACAAAACTTTACAAAGATTTGTGTGTCTTAGTTCAATCTACAAGTCGGCGTATTTTGAACCCAACTGCGAGAGTCGATATTTTTACACAAAATATAGAAAGTTATTTGGATCCGAAACCGTACATGGGATATGCTTTTGAAACAAAATTACGGGAATACAACCTTCAACCTGAAGTGGAAAATAATTTACGTCAACGTTGCCTGAATTTCACACTGAAACTTGTTTCAGAGCTGCGTTCTAGATTACCAATTAATTTTAATATACTTCAGAAAGTATCTTTATTTTCAGTAGAAGAAACTTTAAAAGCAGTCAAGCCTTCTCTAATCGATATTGCCCAAGAATTCCGAGTGGATGCAGCTACAATGGATAGGCTCATGTCTCAATGGAGAACCATAGTGCACATTAAATGGGAACGCACATCTTCCACTGTAGAATTCTGGAATGAAGTAATTGATTACAAAGATGCAGCTGGTAATAACCCCTTTGCAGATTTATCTCAGTTAGCAATATCATTATTATCACTACCTCATTCCAACGCAGAAATTGAACGCGTTTTCAGCCAAATGAATATAGTCAAAACTAAACTTCGCAACCGTTTGTCGATAAAAACTTTAAATGCCATTCTATACGTCAGATTCGGCCTAAAGAGGGCAGGGAAATGCTGCTATTCTTACACAGTTCCGGATAACGTACTGCGCTCTATAGGTACCAAGGAGAGTTATAGTCTTGAGAATAAGGCTTCCACGTCTACATGCACATCAGCTGCCGAGCCTGCCGATGAAGACGAAGATATTAACATTTTATTTAGTAACATAGTCGATTAAAACGTAGAATAAATCAAAATTTTGTTGATTAATAAACATTTAAAATTAAATGACGTTGTATTTGACATTGAAAAATGTTAGCTTATTTTCTGGCAATATTATAAAGCAATTAGCATAATTTTGGCAAAATTTTAACATCAGTTTAGCAAGTTTTAGATTCACCTTGTTGGCAACACTGATCTGGCAAGCTACGTCAAACAAGAACTAGTTACACGTCTACAAAAAACACGATTTGCCTTGCAAATGGACGAGTCGACTGATGTCGCTGGTTTGGCTATCCTGCTGGTTATTGTGAGATATCCATATAAAAATTCTTTTGTAGAAGACATGCTTATGTGTTCACCGCTGCTCACAAACACTACCGGGGAAGAAATTTTTAATAAAATAAATATATTTTTTGAAGAAAATAATATCAGTTGGAACAATTGCATTGGCATCTGTACAGATGGGGCCAAGGCGATGACAGGTAAAACAGCAGGAGCAGTGTCTCGAATGAAAAATAAAGCGCCTAATTGTAGTTCCAGTCATTGTATTCTGCATAGACAAGCACTTGCAATGAAGCAAATGCCGTCAAATCTAAAATTAGTTATGGATGAAGCGGTAAAAATAATTAATTTTATCAAATCACGACCACTACAATCCCGATTGTTCTCATTATTGTGTGAAGATTATGGCAGCAAACATAAAAAACTGCTGCTCCATACAGAAGTGCGTTGGCTGTCTCGGGATAAAACTTTAACAAGGCTATTTGAACTTAGAGCTGAGTTACAAATGTTTCTTTCAGCAGATACTTCTTTTAAATTTAATTTAAAGGACCGTTTGTATGATAAAACTTGGTTGTTCCGATTGTCTTGTATGGCGGATATCTTTCAAAAACTTAACGAATTGAATTTATCGTTGCAAGGCAAACAAACAACAGTGTTTCAGGCCTATAATAAAATAACTGCTTTTAAGAGAAAATTATATTTTTGGATCATTTGCATTGGTAAGAAAGAAATAGAAAGCTTTACATTACTCAGTGAGTTTGTTATCGAAAACGACTCGGAAATGTTTAAAGATGATGTTTTTGAAGAATTGGTCCAATATCTGAGTTCGATGCGCGCATCTTTTGAAAAGTATTTTCCAGAAGAGCACAATACAAAAATTAAAGTGAACTCATGGATTCATAATCCTTTTTTACCCAACTTGGAAAAGCCTGAAAACATGTCAAACGAAATCTATGAATCTCTTTTAGAAATGTCATCAGACACAAGTATGGAGTCATTGTTCAAAACGACGCCTCTCAATGATTTTTGGTGCAGAATCCAAGATGAATATCCAATGCTTGGCCAAATGGCTCTGTATATTCTTCTCCCGTTCCCAACTACATATTTATGTGAAACAGGATTCTCTACCTATGCAGCCACGAAAACAAAATATCACAATAGACTGGACGCCGAGGCTGATACGAGACCCCAACTTTCTTTCATCAAGCCTGATATCAACCAATTGATGAAAAATAAAAAACAGTTTCATACCTCCCACTAGTTAGATTCTTTCTTTTTTAATGTTTTCTATTGTTGTCATTGCCAGGTGGTGAAGTAAAAAATAATTAGTAACTGTTACATTGTACTTTTATTATGCTGATTAATAAAAAATACACTTAAAAAAACAATTGATTTATTGTAGGGTTCCATCAAGTATTTTTCTTCCCAAAAGGGTTCCGTCATTAAAAAAGTTTGAGAACCACTAATCTACCCAGTACACCATGTGAGATATGGAAGAGGTTTCTTCGATACCCTCGCCGGCGTTGTAAGTATCTTAATGACTTTTAAATTAACCTTTTTCTATTTGTATTTATTTTAAACACCATGTCTCACATGCAACATTTTTTCAGGTTTTTGGAGTGTGAATGGGCATCATCAATGCTTCGTCCTCGCCAGAGTCTGCGAGATGATGAAATATACGATCAGCTCTTTTATGGTAAGTACTGTTGATTTTAGGTCGGAACAGGGTTTGGGGCAAACTTCCAGTTCCCACCAGATGTTTTACCTACCTATTGTTACACAGGAAGCGAACCAGACTCTGATGCGAGCGACGAAGATGACGTATTTCCGTCACTCATTCCAAGGGCGCAGAGGATCTTTTGGGAGACGCCCTTGGAGATTGATAAATGCCGACGACCAGCTTGCAGCCGAAGTCCAGCCTGCGGCCAATGCCCACGCCGACATCCTCTCTATACCCCCAACCGCGACGGACCAGCCTTGGGGTTTGTATGAATTTGATTGGAAACCGTTTCCGAATGTTCCGATTCCACCTGAATCGAGACGGGAAATGTTTTCGCACAACGATGTAGGTCCGACAGCTCCATGTGTCGACCCATATGAGATTTTCGTTAGCATATGGGATCAGCAATTTATGGAGTACATTGCCACGGAGACCAATAGATACGCTCAGCAGTTGAAATCTCGTATGCTCGATGATGGCACCCTCCTTCCCAATAGCCGTGTAGCGGCTATGTATTTGCAGCGTAAGCGAACCCCGCCGCTTGAGCCAGTTGCGTCCCGTCCGCGCACCGGCTAGTTGTATCGCGTACACATATATTGAAATTATAGACTCGTATTTTTGTGATACTGACTTTCATTCCAAATAGTTAAATAAACCTTCTGACACTTCAGTGATTAGTGACCTTCTACCCAAGTAAATATATTCACGAGACGAGACCCGTGAAAGTAGTGACCCCGATAAAACAGTAATCTTACGAAGAAGAATAAGGACGCAACTCCCTTCCTTCGGAAGGACGACAGGCGCACACGAGTACTCCAAAATGTTCTCCTTACCTTCAGCGAAGCAGGGCGCCGGACCGGTGTTAGAGTCGGAAACAAATACTAGTGAAATCGAAGCATCGACCAAGGAAAGACAGGATATGTCGGCTATCACCGTATCATCGAGGATACCTGAATTTTGGATGCACATGCCTCGCCTGTGGTTCGTTCAACTGGAGGGCATTATTAGGTCCCAAAAATTGGGCGACGCAGCAAAGGCAGATTTTATAGTTACCAAATTGAATTGCGAAGCGTTGCAGCAAGTAAGTGACATTATTTTTTCGCCGCCAGAGCTAAATAAGTATGATGCACTCAAGGAACGGCTAATGCAAGTGTATGAGGAAAGCGCCGACAGACAGTTTCAGAAACTTGTTAGCGAGATAGAACTAAGGTCGCAGAAACCATCCTTTCTCTTGCGACGGACGCGAGAACTCGGAAGAAATACGCAAGTATCAGAGAAAACCCTGCACAGTTTGTGGCTAGCTAGATTGCCACCTAATGTACGAGCCGTGCTCACGGTCAGCCAAAATCAAGACCTAGAAAACCTAGCGAACATAGCAGATAAGATAATGGAAACGATGAATACCGGCGAGATCGCAGCAGTAAGTGTTTCCAGCAGCAACAACCAGTCTCCAATCACAGATTTAATGGCGCAGATGAACAAGATGAGCATCGAAATCGCAGCCCTACACGCGGAAGTCAAAGACCAACAGCAGCAGCGTCGACAAGATATGTTTAGAGGACGTGACCGTGGACGTGGATATAGGAGTAGCTCGAGATCGCCGTCCACACCCAGAATGACACCAGGAGATCCGAATTGGTTGTGCAAATATCATTTTCGTTATCGTGGGAACGCGCGGTCGTGTGAGAAGCCTTGCGCCTGGAAGACGGGAAACTAGCCACGGTACAATTGGCAGCGGTGAACTTTGTGCCGGGATCTAACCACCGCCTTAGCATAATGGACAGAGGAAGCGGTATGACATTTTTAGTTGATACAGGTGCCAACATATCAGTTATTCCACCTACAAGTAAACAAAAACTTTCTGGTGAGTGTTCAAACTATAAATTATTCGCGGCTAATAATAGTGAGATAAGAACCTATGGTGTGCGAACTCTAGATTTAAACCTGAATTTACGACGTCCTTATAGATGGACATTCGTTATTGCAGATGAAGGGTACAGGGGAAAAACATGCTATGTCACATTTTTATGTTTTTTGAACTGGCAATAGCATTGTATAGTAATAATTTGTTAGAACGAAACGCCAAAACACACTTTGCAATAACATGCAGAGTCATGGAGTAATATACATAATAAAATATTGATACAGTGCAATAACAAGCAATGTCCAATGTCGTACAGGAGAAAAATAAGCATTGTCCATGGTTGTCAGTTTGATGTTTTTTTAATGACGTCTTGTTTTTGAGGTTATTTTGTTCGTCCTGTTGTGTTGTGGCGTGTGTTTAATATAATTTTATATACTTTTATTGAAAATGTCGTCAGAAGAAGAAAACGAGGTTAATCTAAAGCAACCTACAAAAAAACGTAAACTTTACGATTGTCGGATGTTAATAAGAAGATCAGACTTCAAAGTCATGAAACTGGTCCAAGTTGTAATTGCAAGAGATACAAGTGCTTTGAAGCTGTGAATGAGGAACAGAGGGCTAGAATTTTAAAGAATTTCAACCTATTGCCATCTAGGGATGAACAAAACCTTTATTTATGTGGTCTAATAAGTGTTTTGGAAATTCAAAGAAGAAGACCTAGAAAAGAAGAATCTGAAGCTAAGTTACATACAGCAAATTACGCCTACAGAGTGAGAGTTGTAGACGAAACCCAGCAGCTTGATGTGCCAGTGTGTGCCACAGCATTTATTGCAATACATGGAGTAACAAGACAAAGAATATGTACAATAAAAAAATCGTTACTCACAACAGGTAAAGCCCCTACTGACATGAGAGGAAAACATAGCCACCGTCCTAAGAAACTGAGTCCAATGCTTAAATCTAAGGTCATGGATCATATAAGGTCATTTCGTGGAAGAAAAAGTCATTACAGCTTACATGACAGTTCAAAAATTTATCTGCCAGAGGAGTTGAATGTCAAGAAAATGTATAATATGTTCGAATACAAAAATCAACTATCCTACGAAACATATCGATCTATATTCGTAAATCATTTTAATATAGGATTTGGATATCCAAGAAGTGATACCTGCAGTAGTTGTGTTGAGTTTCTGGCTAAGACAAAAGCTCTCAAAGTAAATCTGAAGAATGCTTCCGAGCTCGAAAAGGATAACATTGAAAAAGAAATAAAAAAGTTAGAAACTGAGAATAAGTTACATAAATTGAAGGCTAATGTTTTCTATAAACGAAAAAGAGAAACTAGGCTCCAATGTCAGTCATCTTCTCGAAAGGAAGCTATTGCAATGGACTTTCAAAAAAATTTAAGTATGCCGAACATTACCACAAATGATGTTTACTATAAAAGACAACTAACCTTAAATCTGTTTAACATCCATGAACTCTCCACATCAAAATCATATTTCTTCTGCTACCCAGAAACTACAGCAAAAAAAGGATCTGATGAAGTCTGTTCATTTCTCCATCACTATATATTTAATATGCTTAATAAAAATACTCGAGAACTAGTGATATTCTGTGATTCCTGTGGTGGCCAGAACAAGAATTATACTGTGTTTCGGTTCATACATTATGTTGTACACAGTGCAAAACGCTTAGACATGATTAAAATCATATTTCCCATTCGCGGGCACTCATATTTGGAATGTGACAGAAATATGGGTTGCATAAACCAGAAATCACCTTGTGAAACGCCTGATGAGTGGATAAAAGTGATTCGTGAAGCTAGACAGAAGCCATGCCCCTTTCATGTGATTGAAGTTGATCAACCACTGGTCAGAAAATGGACAACCTTTCTATCCCCAATGTATAAGAAGACATGTCCTTTTTTATCTCGACCCATTAGAGAAATAAGGGTTGAAAAGGATCATCCAAGATTGGTTTTTCACAGAGAGCACTACAATTCCTCTTGGACATCATCCATTCTAATGGCACCTAAAAAAAAAACGAATTCCCGTAATAACTCTCAAAGTGTTTGTGACTCAGAGTTTGTACTGCCAGATCGATCTTATAATGAGAGCCTTCCAGTTTCAAAGGCAAAATTTATGGATATCCAGGCCCTATCAAAGTTTTGTGGACCAAAAGCTAAGCAATACTTTTCACAGATAAAATATAATGATACTTAAACAATAAATATATCATGGACATTGCATATTATTTGCCTGTATTTTCTGACTTTGATCCGTTTTCCTGTGCAAACTAAATAAACATAAGAATGAAAAGGTTTTTTTTTACTACACACCAACAAAAATATATTTTCTTTATAAATAAATATATTTTTCTTATATTTGAAACTTTATTGTACCTTTTTTCAAGGATCAAAAGTTTAATTTAGCATTTTCTCAGTTTATTGTCTCTGTGACATTGCACGTTTTTCCCCTGTGCCCTTCAGATGTTAATCAACCCATTTTAGGTGCAGATTTTTTAGAATATCACAGTTTATTAGTAGATTTAAGGAACAGGAAAATTGTAGATCGTTTAACTGACCTAAATGTTGCAGGATCGTAGAATATAATGAACAATCAATAAACACTATCATCGACACACATCCTATGTACGACTTGTTAAGAAAATATCCAGATATTACAAAACCAGTTTCATTTACTAAAAGTTCTGCTCATGTCGTCTACCATCATATAGAAACGACAGGTCCTCCGGTATATGTGCGGTCAAGGCCATTACCGCCGGATAGGTATAAAAAAGTCAAGGCAGAATTTCAGATCATGCAAGATATGGGCATATGCAGACCATCAAAGAGTCCTTGGGCAAGCCCGTTACACATCGTACCTAAGAAGAACGGCGAGTTGAAGCCAGTTGGCGACTATCGTCGACTCAACGCCATCACCAAACCAGACAGGTACCCCGTTCCTCGTTTACAAGATTTCACCTACGTGCTAGGAGGAAAGAAAATATTTAGTAAAATTGACATTAACCGCGCATATCATTGTATAGAGGTCGCTCCAGACGATGTAGAAAAAACCGCGATTATTACACCTTTCGGGTTATTCGAATTTCCCCGTATGAGTTTCGGTTTACGTAATGCAGCTCAAACCTTTCAGCGTTTTATGAATACGACAGTATTACAAGGTTTAGATTTTTTGTTTTCATACATTGATGACGTCATAGTAGCTAGTAACAACGCAGTAGAGCATAAGGAACATTTAGAAATAATTTTTCAACGATTCAATAAATATAGTATTACTATAAACTTAAGTAAATGTGATTTTTGCAAAACAGAGATAGAATTTTTAGGATATAAAGTGACTACTGAAGGTATACATACGTTGGACGACAAGGTCAAGGTAATCGAAAATCTACCGAAACCAGAAACAGTAGAGCAATTAAGAAGATTTTTAGGGATGATGAATTTTTACAGGGCGCACATACCAAAAGCGGCAGAAAATCAGGCAGTATTACATTCATATATACATGATTCTAAGAAACGTGACAAAACTAAAATAGTGGGGACAGAATCAGCAGAAAAAGCATTCGTAGAATGTAAGCGTCAATTACAGCAGGCTGTAACTTTATCACATCCGTTGCCAGAATGTCAGCTTGCACTTTTTACGGACGCGTCAGACACGTGTGTGGGCGCTGTTTTGCAGCAATTCGTAGGCAATAAATGGCAACCACTAGGTTATTTTTCAAAAAAAATATCAGATGCTCAGATAAAATATAGTACGTATGATCGTGAATTATTAGCCGTCTATATGGCAATACAACATTTTCAAAATTTTATAGAAGGTAGAGAACTAGTTATATTTACAGATCACAAACCATTGACATACGCATTTAGTAAGAAAAAAAGTGAAAACGAAATAGCAAGGAGAACCCGTCAATTATTATACATTAGTGAATTTACAACCGACATACGACATGTATCAGGCGAGCAAAACGTAGTCGCAGATTGTTTATCGCGAATAGAAAGCATAAATTGTCAAGGTTTAATCGATTATAGAGAATTAGCGGAAGAACAGAGTAAAGATAAGTTATTGCAGGAAATACGTAAAGACGAAACACAGTTTAGGGAAATTTCAGTACCGACCTGTGATAAGTCTATCGTATGTAATATAGAAGGAAGTAAAGTTCGACCTTATTTAACAGAAAAGTTTAGAAAATTAGCATTTAACATGATACACAACTTAAGTCACGCGGGCATTCGTACAACCAAAAAAATGATTGCAAACAAATATTATTGGCCGTGTATGAACAAAGAGGTAGGACAGTGGGCCAAAGCTTGTATTAAGTGCCAACGCACAAAGGTACACCGTCATGGCAAGTCAGAATTAGGTACTTTTCCATTATGCGATCGGTTCGAACACATACATGTAGACATAGTAGGGCCATTGCCGACCACACCGGAAGGGTATAGGTATTTAGTAACGGTAATAGATCGGAAAACCAGGTGGCCTGAAGCTTTCCCAATAAAGGAAATTCATTCAGAAACAGTGGCAAAAGCAATATATGACGGATGGATAGTCAGATTTGGATGCCCGACTAGATTAACTAGTGATCAGGGAACCCAGTTCGTAAGCAATCTATTTCAACAAATGATGAAACTATTAGGTATAAACAAAATTAGAACTACTAGTTTTCATCCTCAAAGCAACGGTAAGGTAGAACGGTGGCATAGGTCGCTTAAAGCAGCATTAATGGCTAGAATGAATCACATGAATTGGTTACAGGAATTAAGTACGGTAATGTTTGGTTTACGAGTAGCTCCACGTGAAGACACTAGTATTAGCGCGTCACAAATGGTGTATGGTACAAACATAAAGACTTCCAGGAGAGTTTTTCGAAGACACACAAGAAGTTTTTCGTGACGAACACGAATACGTTAGGCAGCTTAGGAAAGTAATTAGTAACCTAAGGTCAGGGCCAACGCGGCACCACGATAGTAGATCTATTTTCCTTCACTCAGATTTGAAGACATGCGATCAGGTATTCGTTAGAAATGACACGGTTAGGAAAGCATTACAACCCCCCTATGACGGCCCTTACAGCGTCATAAGTCGTGGTGACAAACATTTTTTGCTAAAAATGCCGAATAGAAAAGGGCGTGTATCAATAGATAGATTAAAACCACCGTATACATTACGTGATCCTCAACTTACAGGTCAGGAATCGATAGAGAATAAACAATGTGTAGAACAGAAAATGATAAATGTAAACAAACCCTTAGAGATTAAGAAGAAAGGAAAGAAAGGGCCGCAACGCCTAAAACTTGGACCACACGTAGTGGCCGAGTTATTAAAACGCCAACTAGGTATGTTCAATATAAATAAGTAAATTTTGCAAGTAAGTAATAATAACGTGTTTAAGATATTATAAATAATTATTCTTTTATATTTTGTAAACCATCGAGAGTAGACAAATATTTTTTTTTTTTTTTTAATTTGTTAATGATAATCAAAATGGGCAAAACTTACAGTAAGCAAGAGGAAATAATAATTGCCCAAAATGGAGCTAACAATGCGGATTGGACTAACGTAGAAAGTCATATTAGAACTTCAAGCATAATGCTATTGGTTATAATAATAATCATAGTATGTGTTATTTTCTATGTGTTGTGTAGAAAATGTAAAAGAGGAATACAAAGTGGACTACGGAAAGAAATAGGAACAGTTATTCAGCAGCAAGTCCAGGCTCAAACAGTGTAATGAATATACCAAAAACGGAAAGAAAAAAGTATTCATAAAGAGTATTCAGTCATGGAGCATGATAATGTAGACATATATATTATATATAAAAATGAGTTTATAACAGAGGTAAGAAATGAATTTATAACAAAATTGTATTGCATAAGTAGGGGAGGGTGGGGTAATCACGGACGGCGGGTAATGCCAGACACATCAGTTTAGGTGTGTTAGAAAAGGATAGCAGATATTCTCAATGCTTCAATCGCGAGTCGAGTTCGAACGTAGTGCCGGACTGTGAGTAGGGGAGTGAGGCTGCGCACACTTTGCAAGGTATGTAAAATTGAGTTTTTTTCTACAATTTCATCTAATTTTAGTGTAATTTTGAAAAGTTGTATATTATGGCATTAATGACATAGGAATCTGGTATCTTTTATGTATATCGACATGTAATTAGATAAGGTTTTAAAGTACTCAGCACTTGCATCACTCGATTCTAACCTCAAATAAAAAAAATAGTTCTGGATATTTCTGTGAATCGGCTAATGACGGACGACTTAGATGGGGCAATCTCGAACGTCCGCAATTACCCCTACATAGATTGATTTTTATCTTTTATTTAAAATATTTGTTTCCACCGGTTAACTGCGGTAGTTTTTGTTTCCTTGTACCTAACCTAAAATATTGTTTTAACAGACTCTTAACTGTTGAGTTATAAATATGTATACTTACTTACTATATCTATTTTTAGATGCCACGACGTTACCAAAGGAAGACTGAGACCAAATACAAATTAGAAGATTTAGAAAAAGCCGTTCACGATGTAAGGAACAAAATACTGTCGTTAGGAAAGGCATCTATTATTTATTCTGTTCCAAAAAGTACTATACATGACTATCTCAAGAAAGAAATAATAAATGAACCTAAAACTGGAAGAAAAGCTATATTTACTGATGCACAAGAAACTGAATTAGAACAACATATAATTAAATGCAGCAAAGTATTTTATGGCTTAACAATAGAAATTGTGCGAAAAATAGCTTTTAAATTTGCAGAAGTGAATCAATTGAAACATAATTTTGACAAAACATCTCAAATGGCAGGAAAAGACTGGTTTTATGGATTTAAAAAGAGACACCCTGAAATTTCGCTTCGTAAGCCTGAGTCTACTTCTATCAATAGAATAACAGCGTTTAATGAAACGGAGGTAAAAATGTTTTTTAACAATTTAGAAGCCGTGCAAGCAAAATATCACTTTGATGGTAATCGTATTTACAATGTGGACGAGACCGGTATTTCTAATGTCCAAAGGAATTCAAGAATTTTGGCGCCAAAAGGTCAAAAACAAGTCGGTATGGCAACAAGTGGTGAACGAGGCACGACAACAACAGTTGTTTGCGCATTCAGTGCTTCTGGAAGGTATGTTCCCCCATTTTTTATTTTTAAAAGGAAGCGAATGAATGCTCATTTGTTGCGAGGAGGCAATGCTGACATGATCGCAGCAGTTAGCGATTCTGGTTGGGTTAATGAGCACCTATTCGTGGATTGGTTACATCATTTCATATCTTTTGCTAAACCAACTCTTGAAGAACCAATTTTGCTTATCCTGGACAACCATGAAAGCCACATTAGCCTTGCTTGCTATCTGCTTTGTCGCCAGAGTGGAATAATATTATTGTCTCTTCCACCTCATACATCCCATCGCATGCAACCACTAGACCTAACATATTTCGGACCCATTAAGACTGCTTATAATAGAGAATGCGACTTATACATGGCTTCAAATGTGGGCCGAAAAATTACACAGTATGAGGTCGTAGAACTTTTTACGAAGGCTTTTAACCGCATCAGCAATATAGAGAAAGCAGCAAACGGATTCCGCGCAGCTGGTATTTGACCCATAGATACAACTAAATTTGATGAACCGTTTGTAGATGCAGCAACATCATCACTGGAAAATCCCAGCATTTTACAAAGAGCAGTGACCCCTGATTCACAAATATTACCAACATCAATTGAGCAGCAAAGACCAGCCACACCTTTGGTTAACTTAAATGAATCCATTCCACTTACAAATATTGTTAATGTTCCCATAATGCCACAACAAAAGAGTAAACAAACTTCCAGAAAAAAACATTCTACTGTAATAACGAGCACTCCGATGAAAGACAGTCTTGAGGAAAAAGAACAAAAAAAGAAATATAAAGAGCAAATAAAAGAAACTGAAAAGACCGTAAATACAAATAAAGGAAAAAAAGGAGTGAAAAATCTTAGAGCATTTGCAGATGAGAATTATGAAATTGAGAAGCAAAAGAGGAATGTACCACGCAAAAAGAAGAAAGTCGATAAAGGAGCTACGACGGAGAAAGAGTATTATTGTCTGATTTGTGCTGAAAAGTATGAATATCCTCCAGGTGAAGACTGGATTGAATGTCACAAATGTAGGTTGTGGGCCCACGAAAACTGCACAAGTGGTGAAAGCACTTCAAAGGGTTTTCTCTGTGATTTTTGTAGGAGTTAGACCACGTTCGTTATTACCCCAACGCATCCGAGATTACCCCACGAGATACCCCGTACTTACCCCACCTGCTGTGGGGTAATCCCGGATAAAAGGGTTTTGTTTTTCTGATACTAGTTGATTTTATTTTGAAAACATATCTACGTTAAGTATGAGAACAGAAGATTGATTAGTTTAAGTAAACTTTTGGCAATAAATAGTATTCGTAACTTGGTATGGTTTTGTTCTATTTCAATTCTCCCTTAAGTGTTCGCAATTACCCCACTCTCCTCTATTATAATAACATTTATCCACTAAAATGTATTGTAATTACGTTTATTTTAGATATAATAAAAGGTAAACTAATATTAATGTAATGTGAAACACATGTGAAAAAATTAAATGAGTAAAGTGTGTTGTAATTGTAAAATATCTTTTTAAAAAAAAATGTAACCATAAATATTTCATATCATAGCTTCAAACATAATGTGTACAATTAAATATAGGTCAAACTAAATTCGCAGAAACAGAGAGCGATAGCAGGTAATCAGACCACCACGGCACACACACGGGCAAGTAGCTGAATAAGCAAATAGCAACGGTGTCGTGTGCAGTGGCAGGTATTTTGTTAGTAAGACAATGTATGTACCCAGGTTTCACTCATAGATTATTTTATATTTTTAAGATTCTTGTATTGTAAAAATATTTTTTTGTAAAAGGGGGAATGTTGTAGCGGCTATGTATTTGCAGCGTAAGCGAACCCCGCCGCTTGAGCCAGTTGCGTCCCGTCCGCGCAACGGCTAGTTGTATCGCGTACACATATATTGAAATTATAGACTCGAATTTTTGTGATACTGACTTTCATTCCAAATAGTTAAATAAACCTTCTGACACTTCAGTGATTAGTGACGAGACCCGTGAAAGCCGCATACGACAGATTCTACTAACCAAATTTCAAATTCTATTACCAAATTTCGGGGAAGTTGGAACTAATTCGCGGGAAAAAAAAGATTATTTCAAAATTTATTTGTATTGGTACTATGATGATTACGTAAAATTTTATATTATATTTGGTCATGTGTTTACCTAACTTTATTATCCTTATGGGTCGCACAGGGTTTTCTTAACTACTGTATATACATAAAATCCTTCCTAGCTATTCTTCCGAGTTTTTTAGTTTTTATACTAGGAAAAACCCCAAGACCTACATCTTGAATTAAAAATAACCAAGTAAAGTAAATAAGGAATTTATTAACCTTTATTAGTTTATGTCCAAGTATGTTTTCACTATTTCACTATAACAATTAATACATTTCACTATATTTTTATCACTATCGAAAACAAAAAATAAGCAAACTGTACATAAAAATGTTGCCACCCTGAATTTTGAGCAAGCATTAAACTACTTACAAGGAAATAACATACACGAATTAATGTCCTGCAATGATCCTATTGCACTAACTGATCTACTTATAAAAAAACTTACAGAAACGATTAAGAATAATACTACAATTAGAAATATTCCCAACAACAAACGTATCATAAAACCGTGGATAACCTCGGGAATACTCCGTTGTATAAGAAATCGTAATAAATTACAAAAAAAATCGCGCGCTGACCCAGATAATGAAATTCTCAAAATCACGTATAACCGATATAGAAACTACTGTAACAACCTTATTAAAAAACTTAAAAGAAAATATGAAAGAGAATTACTAGCTAATTCAGTATCTAACACAAAATTGCTTTGGAAAAATATAAAAACAATTACATATACGAACAAAACTAAAAACCAAAGTACAGAATTGATAAATATTAAAACAACTCCAACTGAGTCGGTTAACTTTGTTAATACCTATCTTGCGAACATAGGAAAAGCATTAGCTGAACAAATACAGCCTAGAAATAATAGCAGCACTTATGATCAACGCAACAATTTACATACACAAACCAACTCATTTGTGCTCTTAGATACTGACATTGAGGAAGTAGAAAGAATCATTGGGAACTTGAAGGCTAATAGTGCTTCTGGTATTTCAACAAAATTCTTAAAATACTTTCATAAAGAACTGACCCCTGTCATTGCCCATCTAGCTAACCTGTGCTTTAGAGACGGAGTATTCCCCGCTCCTCTGAAACAATCTGTTATTACGCCGGTCCACAAGGGAGGGAGCAGAAACGATGTCAATAATTATAGGCCTATCTCGGTGTTGCCAGCCTTATCTAAGGTAATAGAAAAATTAGTCAATAGTAGATTAGTAGCTTACTTGAATAAGTATAAAATTATATCCCCAACGCAATTTGGCTTTAGACAGGGAGTTTCCACCGAAGATGCAGTTGGAGCTCTCACTTCGTTAGTAACTGATCATCTAGACAGAGGAGAGAAATGTTTGACGGTATTTCTAGATCTAAAAAAAGCATTTGACACCGTTTCCGTTCCCACCCTTGTGAATAAACTGGATTCCAAATTCGGAATAAGAGGAACTCCTCTCAAATTCTTTACAGATTACTTAACTAACAGAAAACAGAGGGTTAAGATTGGAGGGCACATTAGTGATGATGCTGATGTGTCATTTGGCGTACCGCAAGGTAGTGTCCTGGGTCCCACACTTTTTCTAGCTTATATAAATGACCTTTGTAACCTAAAAGTTGAAAACGCAAACATATTCTCCTACGCCGATGACACTGCTGTTGTCTTTCATGGACATAGCTGGTCTGACGTTAAAATTAAGGCAGAGTTGGGTATGTTCCAAATTGCGTCTTGGCTTGATGGCAATCTTCTCACATTAAATACTTCAAAAACTAATTACATATGCTTCTGCATCTATAAAAAATCACAACCAGATGAAGTGTTCAACATCAAAGTACACTCATGTGATCAACCTATGAATAATAACTGTAATTGTCCCAATATTAATAAAGTTCTGGAAACAAAATACTTAGGTGTAATAATTGATCACAAATTATCATGGTACTCTCATATTGAACATGTCACGGGACGGATTAGAAAACTGGGGTGGATTTTTAAAACCTTAAGACACATTTTGCCAACAGATGTAAATAAGAAATCAGGCGCCCACAGAAATTTGTTAAATGAAATATACATCTCTATAGCACAATCTGTTATAGCCTACTGCATCCCAATATGGGGGGGCGCAGCAAAATCAAAGTTTATACATGTTGAAAGAGGACAACGTGCTGTTATAAAAATAATGTATTTCTCTGTAAAAGGATCTCATACCCTACTGAATTACTCTATCGGGATAGTGGATTGCTTTCTGTTAGAAAGATATATATCATAAACACTGTTCTAAAAAAAAAAAAACATAAGAATATACCATATGATCCTGATAGATTAACAAGAAGGCGAAGAGATCTTATAGCACAAGTTCCACAAACAAAAACTAAATTTGCTGCGATTCAATATGGTACACTATCATGCCAACTCTATAATAGGATCAATAAACATATATATATATACAATAAAAAGTTACATGACTGTAAAAAAATGTTAACAAATTGGATAAAGACACTAAATTACACAGACACTGAGGAACTATTGAACCACACAAAATGATACAAGCACGCACGCACGCACGCACGCACGGACGCACTCACTCACACGCACGCACACGCACACGCACACGCACACGCACACGCACACGCACACGCGCGCACACACACACACACACACACACACACACACACACACACACACACACACACACACACACACAACACACACACACACACACACACACACACACACACACACACACACACACACACACACACACACACACACACGCACACACGCACGCACACACGCACGCACATATACTTGCATGTTAATTATATGTACATAAGGTTTCGAAAAAGTTGTATACTGCTGTGGAAGAGCGGAGTCTCCTAACACAAGCATTATTTGCTTACCAGGAGGCTCCAATCAACAACTAATGTCAAATAATTTGAAGCTCTAATAAATTTGATTTTGATTTTTTTTTTTTGATGTTTGACTTGAAAAATCTGACTTTACTTTTAAGACCCAAAATTTTTGACCTCAGTCCAGTTTTGTATGGAAACTTTGCAGAGACTTCTTTCAGTAATCTTTTTTCCTCATGTGTTTTACAACTACCATAAGTTTCTTTGATGGCATCAACTAAATCTTCGTACCGTGTCTCAGTTTTCTTTTAGCTGTTTCTAAAGCTTTTTTTTTTTTTTTTTTTAGACAAATCACACAGATTGAGCTAGCCCCAAAGTAAGCTCGAGACTTGTGTTATGGGATACTAACTCAACGATACTATATTTTAATATAGATAAACATCCAAGACCCAGGCCAATCAGGAAAAGATCGTTTTCCATCACGACCTGGCCGAGCATACGCTTTTTTTCAATATCTTTTTAGTTTTAAAGTAGACTTGGGTTTCTATGATTTCTTCTCCTGTATTGTATCTACTGTCGTTATAGTTCGTTTGTCCTTTTGTCTACGTTTTCGTTTTCTCCAAAGTTATCTTTGTTTTTCTTTTTGAATTTCATTTAAATCGTCAATTTTTCTCCGTAGTTTGAATTTCTTCATATTTTTCTGGGTCATTCTTCAGATTTTCTCTGAATCTCTTTGCACGTTCAGCTCCAGTTAGTGGCATTTTAAAAACTATAAAATAAAATAAAACTAAGGTAAGTATAACTCGTCAACAGACGTATTACGCCACATTCGTATGCCGTTTTCACGGGTCTCGTCACTAATCACTGAAGTGTCAGAAGGTTTATTTAACTATTTGGAATGAAAGTCAGTATCACAAAAATTCGAGTCTATAATTTCAATGTATGTGTACGCGATACAACTAGCCGGTGCGCGGACGGGACGCAACTGGCTCAAGCGGCGGGGTTCGCTTACGCTGCAAATACATAGCCGCTACAACATTCCCCCTTTTACAAAAAAAAATTTTTACAATACAAGAATCTTAAAAATATAAAATATTCTATGAGTGAAACCTGGGTACATACATTGTCTTACTAACAAAATACCTGCCACTGCACACGACACCGTTGCTATTTGCTTATTCAGCTACTTGCCCGTGTGTGTGCCGTGGTGGTCTGATTACCTGCTATCGCTCTCTGTTTCTGCGAATTTAGTTTGACCTATATTTGAAAATATTGAAAAAAGCGTATGCTCGGCCAGGTTGTGATGGAAAACGATATTTTCCTGATTGGCCTGGGTCTTGGATGTTTATCTATATTAAAATATAGTATCGTTGAGTTAGTATCCCATAACACAAGTCTCGAGCTTACTTTGGGGCTAGCTCAATCTGTGTGATTTGTCAAAAAAAAAAAAAAGCTTTAGAAACAGCTAAAAGAAAACTGAGACACGGTACGAAGATTTAGTTGATGCCATCAAAGAAACTTATGGTAGTTGTAAAACACATGAGGAAAAAAGATTACTGAAAGAAGTCTCTGCAAAGTTTCCATACAAAACTGGACTGAGGTCAAAAATTTTGGGTCTTAAAAGTAAAGTCAGATTTTTCAAGTCAAACATACTTGGACATAAACTAATAAAGGTTAATAAATTCCTTATTTACTTTACTTGGTTATTTTTAATTCAACATGTAGGTCTTGGGGTTTTTCCTAGTATAAAAACTAAAAAACCCGGAAGAATAGCTAGGAAGGATTTTATGTATATACAGTAGTTAAGAAAACCCTGTGCGACCCATAAGGATAATAAAGTTAGGTAAACACATGACCAAATATAATATAAAATTTTACGTAATCATCATAGTACCAATACAAATAAATTTTGAAATAATCTTTTTTTTCCCGCGAATTAATTCCAACTTCCCCGAAATTTGGTAATTTTTAAAAAAGTGACAACACCGGTATTATTTTGAGCGAATAGCGATGCGACCACGTGCCGCGTGCCCTGCCGCCCGCCGCCCGCGGAAGGGTGCTTAACGCAGATTTATTAAGTTACCTCTTTTTGCAAAATAATATTTATTTTTTAGGAGGATTTTTTTTTAAGTTTAGCCCGGTTTTGTATCCATTAGTAGAATCAGTTATCGATAACTAACAACACCTTCACGGGTCGGACAGGGTTTTCTTAACATACTGTATATATACTATAACCATTTTTTGTTCACAGATTCATGAGGAAATTGCACCATTTTATCTTTTTGATGACGTAAGTAGGTGTGCAGCTGGTCGAAGAGATTATAGGACTAAAAAGAAAATGCAACATAGTATTTAACGGACACTATAATGAATACGTATCAACTATACGTACAGCAAGGCGGGAAATAGAGTTTGACTACATTCTTTCGGTATAAGCCATTTTGTTATATCGCCTACACGTATAGCGAGAGACACATGTATGTGCATAAAACATAGCAATTTCGAATTTATTTTTCATACCTTGAAGTCTCGATCCACAGTTTCTTATAAGAACGTTGTCGAAGTATTGAAGTCATTTTCTTGTGATATTACTTCATTCAACTGTATGTACGGTAAATGTGACATTTGCAAAGTTCCAACAGTAGATTTAAAAGAAAATCAAGCTAATCAAAGCATCAAATGGTACTAATGGGCAAGGGTAACTACACACATCAAAAGTGTCTAGGGATCAAGCATTTTTATGCGGATTTCTTGAGATTGAGATGTGGCTTTGTAATAAAGGAGACGGGCGAAATTGGGCCTGACCTGTACACAAATGAATTATTTGTCAATAATTTTCATTTATTTTTTTGTTTTCAATCATTTATTACTAATTCTGATATCGCCGGAATATAAAAGATATTATTTAACGTAAATAATACTGACTTTCTTTACTTTCACTTTTCAACAATGTTACCAGATGAAATACCAATCGTTAATAAGTTATAATCGATAAATCAAATTATTACAAAAATAAAAATAAAATTAAAAATGAATCAGTATATTTCTACCGATTCGGTTTAGAAAATCTTTTAATAAAAGGACTTAATTATATTATCTATTATTTCGTTATTAACAAAAACATCTTAAAACAAATTGATCAACGGTTCAATTTGATAATCGATTAATTATACTTTTTTATTATACAGGCAACTAAAACTCTGGTGGGCAACGTGACGACAAACGTCACATATCATTCCCTTCCGGCTTTGAATTTGCCATATTTTGTTTTCGTGTGCTATTATATTTTTTTGCAGCTTTGGCTACGCATTTAGGATTCTGACGGTTATTGTTTTGACCGACGACCCACGCATTTATTTCGATTCAACATAAAATGAGTGACCAACGTCTTCATTGCATCAACTGCGGCATACAACAGAGTAATCCTTCTATCGGATTACGACAAATAGAAGCGGAAAGCATTCTTTCAGTTATACAGCATTGGGTTGCACCTCAATTGGTAGGTATTTATTTAAAACGTATGTATTTAATTAAAACTTCATTTTGTGATAAGCAGTTTTCGAGTACAGTATAACAAGGATAACTATATATAGGTATATTATTGAAGCCAGTTTCAGTAATAATATTCCTATATATATATCTCTCATTATAATGCACTTGAGTTATTTAAATTCCAAGTAAGATTTACAGTTTGATTATCAATTACGGAAGATAGTTCTTTTTTTGTAACTTTAATAATTCAACAATTCAATGAAACAATAGTTAAATTGAATAACCTTATATGAAAGCATTAATATAATATAATCCAAGTTTGACCACGATGTCAGTAAGAAGTAATATACACGCAATTCTGAAAGATACAGTTTTCTCGCTGTTTCTGCATCATACCTATTTCTGTAATTTTTATTTGTTGAAGCTGTAAATAACAATCTAATATTGTTGTAGGTCAATAGATCTCATCACATTTGCCAAGGATGCAGAGATTTAGCTGTGACTGCCTTGGGCACAGATGAGCAACTTCCATCTCTTATGACTGGACATCGCCAAGTTTGTGTGAACTGTGGACATTCAGTGTTGCGGGCAAGATCTCATTCATTGCACACTAACACCGAACGTGAAAGAAGAATTCATGCAGTCATTTCTGAATGGATATTGCCTCAGACTGTAAGTTTTTATTAGGTTTAGTTGTTTTGTATTTTGTACTACCACACACACACACTATCTATACTACCATTTTTTATATTTTTTTCACACTAATCTCTGAAATAGCAGTCAGCTTCAGAGAATCATTTTTGTATATTAGTGTCACATTCATGAGAAAAAATTAAATGGAAAAGGAAACTATCATATAGTTAGGCCAAAAGTTAGTGTAAAAAAAAACAACTAATTATATTACAGCCTGTATTTCCAGAAGGTGTAGATTAGAAGAGATTTACTTTATTATTATTATTTATTTTCTTAACCTAGTGTACAATACATTGAGATAAAAGCACAAAACCGCAAAACCGTTTTCACGGTTTGTCTGTGGGACCGTAACAAACAGTGTATCTAAGTTAGTATCTAGCAAAGAAGTTACATTATTTACAAATATTAGGTCTTACAGAATTGCTTACAGACTACTGAGTCATGTATGTATTACTTCTTTTTTTAGAAAAAGACTCATGATATATTTTTTTTTTAGATTTCAAGAGCTCGAGCTCTCATATGTCATCGTTGCTGGGTGAGAGCTGATAGAAATGCTCATCATTTAATGACTGGACCATCTGGATCTTCAGCATCAGTAGATGTATCAAGTGAACATGATGAATCAACTTCACAGTCTAATATTGATGTAGCTAACAAACGAATATATAAAAACCAAAGACATCATGATCGTGAACATATGCATTCCTTTTTGCCACCGACTTTCAAAATTCGTTTATCTCACTTTGTAGTGCTTTTTTTTTTGGAAGTTGGTTGTTATGTTTGTATAAAATACCCTCTGCTTTGCTAGACTTGCCTTACAATGCATTTAAAGCGCAAATCAAATCCAAGCTTTGTTTAAAGGCATATTATTCTGTAAATGACATCTTTCTCCAGAATTTCAGTAAGCTAATTCTGGAGAAATATAAGATACATACGAGTTCATATAATTTTCTTTTTCACAATGCATAAATATGTGAGCTGTCACACCCTTTATACCTGGGGCTTATATTTAAGTAATTAGTTTTTACTTATTTACATTTCCATTTTAATGATATTTTATTTTTTATTTTTGCTTTGCTGGTATTTTGGCGTGGCTAGCTGGCATATGATAAATAATTTCATTGTTGTTGTTTTCTGGTCTTCATTACTGTACCTACATAGTATTGTATAAAGTCTTGTTTTTTTTAAATGAACAGACAGCTGTGCCGCTGGAGAGTTTGTTCCACCACTTCTTCTTCCCAGCGAAAGCACTAGGAAGTGTTGATGGGTGGGCGTTTTGGGGGACTGTCTTATGTAATAACGATGTTCAAAAAGTGCTGATTCTCAGCCTATTTTGAATAATTGATTTTTGATTTTGATTCTTTTTTTTTGTTCACTCCGCATACCCGCGCCTATGGTGGCCGGGAGTTCGATATTGTCTCCCGACCAGGGCGTTTTCTGCTTCGGCTAGAGGCATGAGGACGCTGAGAGACCCGCTCCCTCACGAGCTTCGCCTCCTTTTCCAGCATTAATTGTATATTAATACGATTAATAAATCAATATAAGAGAAATGCGATTTTTATTTCCGTTTACTCTTTTCTTTAATTAGATTGTAAATGGTTTTCCTAATTCTTTTTTAACCTCCATCTTTGTAACATTTAATATGCTGTTACGCGTCGCCGGCCCTTTGGAAACCACACTCACGATGTGTTAATGTAATAAAAATACATTCTGATAAAATCTAGTCTACAAAAAAGTCTGAATAATTACTTAAATATGCCATATGAGCGCTGACAGCTTCTAAGAAAACTCATAAAAAAGCAAATGAGGTTAGTTTTTTGCAAGCTAATAATACCCTATTTCGGTTTTCTCCCAAACTGCCATTATAAATAAAGTTTTATTTTTTAAATAGAAATAATATTGAAATGATTTAATGCAATAATCGTTGCTGTACATTCAGGCCCAACTTTCTATGAACTTTCGCCCGTCTCCTTTATGATTTTATAAATTTATATGGATCCTTTTTGGTGCATTTCATAATTTGAATCAGGAACTGTGAATCAAATTCGAGTAAAAGATGAAAATCAGCTGTCAATATTTTCCCTATAAAAACATACAACGCATTGAAGACTTATTAGTGTTACTGTTTCCCTACTACTGATTAAAACCAACGTTATTATGGAGCGGCGACGTCATTTAAGCAGGGAAGAAATGCTCAGAGCCGTGGGAATGATAGAAGCTGGTTCCCGGCAACGTACTGTGGCTTTAGCTTTGAATACAAGTCAGAGTGTTATCAGTCGACTTTGGACACGTTACCGAAGCACTGGTACCGTGGCTGAGCGCCATGGAGGACGGTATCGCTGCACCACACGGAGACAAGACCGATACATTCAAATCTTAACTCGAAGAGCTCCAACAATAACCGCCATGATGTTAGCCGTGAGGCTTCATCACTCTTCAGGGAACTTAATTAGCGACCAAACAGTCAGAAACCGCTTGCATGAAGTGAACCTTCATTCCCGAAGACCGCTACGGGTACCACCTATAGCAATGCACAATCGTAGGATTCGATATCAATGGGCTCTTGAACACAGAAATTGGGCAGAAGAACAATGGCGTTTCGTGTGCTTTTCTGATGAGTCTCGTTTTGGTATGAGACCGGATACAAGACGTATACGACACTGGAGAACCCCTGGACGCCAACAGCGATTAAAATCCTGCCAGGAAGTCCATCCTTATAGTGGTGGAACCATCATGGTATGGGCGGGTATTTGGATCGGCGGAAGAACTGAGTTGATTTGGATCAGAGGCAACCTCAACGCTCAAATTTATGCTGAGACGATTTTATCAGACGTCATCATTCCTCTACAAGTGCAAATCGGTCCCTTATTTCAGTTAATGCATGATAATGCACGACCGCACAACGCAAGAGTTGTAAGACAGACTCTCGCCGCAGCTAACATCAATGTCCTGCCCTGGCCTGCTCAGTCGCCAGACTTGAACCCGATTGAGCATGCATGGGATATGCTACAGAGAAGAGCTCTGCCGAATATGGAGGGTATCCAGTCGCAAGAAGACCTTTTTTTGTTGTTGCAACGAACATGGGCGGCCATTCCACAGCGTGATTTGGATGAACTCATTTTGAGTATGCCAAACCGATGTTCTTGTGTTGTTAGTGTTCGCGGTAGAAACACGGATTATTAATTGTTTAAGTTACCCAATAAAATTTTAGAGAAAACTGTTATTTCAGTCTTTTTTTCGAACTTTTGTGTTAGTGGTTCAAATGTCAAATATCCCTTTATTAGGAAAATGGCAAATTTCTTTATTAATGCAAAGGTGACTTGGTTTATCGTTACTGTGACAAACGAAAACACTTTATTTGATGAATCCTTAAAGAAAATTTTAATTAATATCAATCAGGAGAAAAGTTATTGCAAAAATATATGTTGATCCCTAGACACTTTTGATGTGTGTATAAGTACGAAAAGGCCGGTAAAGAACTGATCACTAAGAAAACAATTAAGCAAGAACAGAATGGGACGGTAGCTGAATTAACATCACAGTTTTTTAGAGAAAATACCACTATATAAACTACATTTTTTTAACCCTTAAGTGCATAGTTTATCAAAATTGATAACATCAATTTACGTGCCAATAACTCGTGAACGGTTAAATTTTTATTTAAGAAGAAGTTTCCGAACGCATTTCAATCTGTCATATTGCAATACGTCAAAATAAAAAAAAAGTTCCTTTGACGTGATTGGCCGCAATCTGACATTATTTTTCGCGGTTCACGGTGTTGACAAAATATTCTTTTGAAAATTTTTCATCTCAGAGTATCTTTATAAGCATAGTGTATTTTGACCACGAAAAAATATATGTTGAAAGGTAAGGATCTTTATATTGATAAAAATAATTCATTTTATAACAAACTTTTGTTGCACAGCACTAACTTTGCTTTTGAACTTTAATATCAAATTTGATAATTCATGCATTCCCGGTAAAAAAAATTAAATATTCGTATATCGTTATTTTATTTCCCTATTTTGTTTTGTATGCTATTTTCACTGTTTTTTATGCTTTGGTTGTGGTTTTGAATGGGTTTTTTTTTAACTTTTAGATCAACAAGCCTGATAATGAATGATAACAGAATAGAACAACTGTTGCGCCAGCTGGAAAATGGCGATATTTCAGATGATGAAATGGACATAGATGAAGACACAATCGATTATTACGATGATGTTGGTGAGTTGCTTGTAGACCTTGAGGATAATGAACAAGAAGAACCAGAAGTAAATGATGTACATTTAGAATCTGGAGTTCCACTTTTACCAGAAAATTTGGAGGAAAGCACTTCTGTTAACTACACAAATGCTCGTAATTTAGTATGGAAAAAAAGAACATGGCTTTGGTCAACCAAGCTTATGATTTTCAAGGTGTTACTGAATACCCTCAGAACATTTTAAATTTAAACACACCTTATCAATTTTTTGCATACTGTTCGCGCTAGTTTTATCGATCGGGTCCGATTGCTAGTTGGTCGAGTCGATAGATGCCCGATCGGCATGGGCCAGCGCGATTAGTATTGTCTATGGCGACGCGTGGCCGCCATTATGACACAACGTCTTGCGACCTCGCCGGGAGAAGGTCCGTTGCTTGAACTTGAAATACAACAACGTTTTTGGAACCGCGCCGGCAGCGGTCGTTGCTTGAAAATAACAACGTGTTTAGACCCCGCCGCGGACGGGGCCGTTGCTTGAACCTCTTGACGAATAATCATCGCGTGCGTCGCATGTTCGGTCGAATGATTTTCGGGAAATTAGATATACCACCGACGCGTCTTGTATAGTTTGTCGCGATTGTTGCCCGGGTTTTGAAGTGTTTATTTGAACTATAAAACGTAACAGTGCGTCTGTAAATTGAGTTGAATTTGAATCGGAAACGTGGTTTCATTGGCGATCTTTGTCGGGCGTGTTTGACACTGTTAAATAACTTCTTACGTTGGTGAGCTTTGGTGCCTGTTAAGGGAACTTGGTGTGTCGACTGGTATGGGACAGTCAGCGAATTTGAAGACATCGGACGTGATCGTAATCAACGCGCGCGCGTTGATTCTCCGGACTTCGCTTCGTGATCGAGCACACTGAGTCCCAGGTAAGTCCCGTAGATTTACTAGAGTGTGATCGGAGATTGATTTTACTTGTGGTGTATGCCGACCTTGTTTGTTGGATAAGCCGTGACAAATGCGCGGTAGATGGGCGCGCTGTACTGGGGCGCGTCTACACATACTTTTTTGAAAATAGTTTACTGGAGGTAATTGTCGAGGAGAGTAATAAATACGCCACACAAAAAAAACCCAAACTTTTCGGACCCAATCACCTTACTGGAGCTACGTAAATATATCGGCATTTTGATATATAGTTCTGTATATCATTACCCAGGTATAAGATCTTATTGGGCTAGTAATGTAAGATTTCAACCAATAGCAGACACCATGACAGTAAATAGAATTGAAAAAATCAGGCAGGTGCTTCATTTTCATGATAACAATTTACATCTACCTCCTGACCATCCTAATCACGATCGCTTACACAAAATTAGACCAATAGTGACTCATCTCAATCTTCGCTTCAAGTCTGTTCCTTTCGACCATCGTCTTTCATTAGACGAATAGATGTGCTCGACAAAAATCAGTCATTTTATGAAGCAATACCTACCTAATAAGCCTCACAAATGGGGCTTCAAATTGTATGTACTCTGTTGTCTCATGGGCTATGCTTAATCTTTTGAGATATACTCAGGGACACACAACCTTGTCAGGTTACCAAATGAACCTGACTTAGGAGCTGTCTCTAATACTGTTGTGCGATTACTTCGACCTGTACCGAGGCAAGTAAATCACATTATATTTTTTGACAATTTTTATACTAACTTATCACTTTTCCATTATTTGTATAAAGAAGGGATTTATTGCCTAGGGACTGTTCAGAGGAATAGATTGGGCAAGGCCTGTAAGTTACCAGACAAGAAAGATGTGCTCAAAACCTCAGTTCCCAGAGGATCCTATGAAGAGAATATGACAACATATGAAGGAGTCGATTTCTCAGCTGCAAGCTGGAAAGATAACAAGCAGGTCTTGCTTCTTTCCACATATGTTGGTGTAGAACCAGTTGACAGTATCAACCGGTATGATAAAAAGGTAAAAAGCAGCGTAACTATATCCTGTCCCAAGGCAATACGGGAATATAACGCCAACATGGGCGGTGTGGATACTATGGACAGTTACTTAGGCAGATATAGAATTCGTATGAAGTCCAAAAAGTGGACAAATAGAATATTTCATCATATGCTGGATATGGCAATTATAAATAGCTGGATTCTGTACAAGAAAGTACTAACCAGGAATGGAATAGATCCCAAATCCATAAAGAAATTGGCTGATTTTAGGACCGATCTAGCGGAAACTCTGTGCAAATATGGGAGTACGTCTGAAAACAAAAGAGGACGACCTAGTCTCCAGCAACCAGTAGCTACGGTTCAAAAGAAACCCAGACTTGGTGCTCAGACGTTACCTCCTCAAGATGTACGCGTGGATAGCGTTGGTCATAATAAAACTTACAATGAGAAACGCAATCAGTGCAAATTCTCTGCTTGTAAGAAACTTACTTCTGTAATGTGCTCTAAATGCAAAATATCCCTTTGTGATAACAGAAATTATGATTTTTTTTATTATTTTTCCTTGATTATTTAGGTTATTTTCTAATACATATATTTTTTCTAAGGTAAAATAAAAAATCATGCACCTAAGGGTTAATTGGAAAGAGCAACAAAAATAGCAATATTGTGTGACTTTTCAGAAAATTATGATTGTAAATATGCCCAGGAGGTACAATCAACTCATTTTGGGGCCTCCAAAAATTCAATAACTCTCCATACTGGTGCTATAATTTTCAATGACAAGTTCCAAACTTTTGCAACAGTATCAGATAACAATTGCCACGAACCAGAAGCCATCTGGGCACATTTGTTATGAATTATAAAGTACGCAAAAGAACGGTACCCTCAAAATCCGTAATACATTTCTTTTCGGACGGACCTACAACAATATAGTCAGAAAAAAAAATTGTTAAATTTATTCAATTCTAAATTAAAGCTTAACTACGCCACATGGTCGTTTTCAGAGAGCAGCCATGGTAAAAGTGTGGCAGATGTTCCAAATGCTATTGAAGCATATGACATTTTACAATCAGTTAAGTGTTTTTATGTCAGTGATAATGACATAAAAAACATTTCAACGCTTATACCATTCAACATTCTCGCTGTACGGAACGATGAAATTGCACCAAATAATATCGGTACACAACACAATAAAGTATCGCTTACTTAGTTGTTTTTGCGGTGACAAAGGTGGCCTCTGTGATTGTTATGGCCTTGAATTACATAAACTGGTCGAAGATGAATCTACTTCAAAAAGGAATATAAAAAAAGAAATCCTCTGATTGTTATCCCACTATCGAAGACAATTTTCCAGAGACAAATATAAGAAAACTCAACTCCAATGAACCTAAAACTATTGAAACTTACCCAAATTTATTGAACGCTGATAAACTCAATCCGAATTTGTCCGACCTTCATAAACTTAACACTGATGAACCTTACCTTGATGTAAAAAATATACCGCGTTGAGTAATAAGGCGGAAAAGTGTAACGCCAGGTTGGAGTACATCCAATTCATCTGTGTAAGTGTGGGCAAGTCTCCAGTGCAAGTGGTTCCAGAGTTATTAACCTTCAACTTTGCGGGCTTACAACATCTCTCCCGCGCAACGTACAGCGTCTCCTCCATCTACCCGGCGAGAACACACCACGGCGGATCCGGCGGCGTAAACACCAATAAAATCGGTCTACAAATAACAGAGTTATAGGGGGTTAAAGAAACACCAAAAGCACGTGGTCCTAACCTCTGAGACCGCGTGCACATAACCCCCAAGACAAGACCACGTGTTTACAGCCGTCATCCCAGCCCGACGTGGAGACTCCGGAGCCGGCCGAGGAGTACGCCGAGCCACTTCAAGACTTCACCACATCTTCAAGCACCTTCCATCTTCAGCGCTTCGGTGAGTCCTGAGGGTACTCCTTAACCCCCCACCCTAGTCCACCCGAGATTGGGCTCTATCTCTTAGTCTCTTCGAGACCAAGCTACATCTCTCGGGATATCTCCTCCACCTCAACCCACCCCCACCCCTCATTATACCACCCCCCCCCCCCCCCCCTTAGCCTCCCCACGAACCCAACCTCCCCAACCCCATACTATACCTCTCCTCTCTCTTCTCTCTCTCACCTTTCTCTCCCCCCCCCCCCCCCAGGGCTACTTCACCCCCTCACCAACACAACCGGAACAACATCACCGGGAACTCCTTCAACTGGTGTTCACCACCACCCACCGCCAAGGGCCAAACACATCGAGCCCTCACAGGCCGGGACTCAACTCCATCACATCACATCACCAGTCCTCCTACGTAAAAAAAAAAAAAACTAATCACTAACTCTAATTGGTGTATGTTGGTAACAGTACAACAATCACATTGTTGTAAGGTTTACCAATTTATACATCCATTAGCAATATAAATTTATTATTATATTACTATATTAAGCTGTATTACCAAAAAATAAAAACAGGTGTGTTCCCGGTCGCCGGGACTGTCATACTCGCTTAAAAGTCCTCGCCTAAAAGTCGCCTGAGAGCCGTGCGGCGGCTGACACGAGCGCCCCATCACTGAGCGTGTGCCGTCAGCGGGACTGGTCAGTCCCGGCCTCCGGGAACGACACCCTTTCCCACAATCTAATCTAATATTAAGCTACAACTAACACCTAAGTATAAGCCTAAATTCTAGTACACATACCTGGTCATAACACATCATCACAAACAAACACAAAATGTCATCACAAAATATACCAACTGCAGCCAAAAAGACAGCCGCGGGGCCCTCCATCAGCCTCCGCAGGAAGGCGCTGAAATCTGCCACTACCGCTTCCCTGAGAGGCGCGCGTCCATCTGCGCCGCCACAGGACCCAGCCCCGACACCGGGAGCGGCGTCGTGGCCAGAGCTCCCAACATCGGACGTGTCCGAGGCGGAGACGCACGTCTCGGAGTTTGTCACGGCGGAGCCTGGGACTCCTCAAGTTGGGGAACGTACCGGCAGAGTCGCTGAGCTGGAGATAAAGTGGGAGCAGTGCGGCATCTCCCCCCCCGCCAGATCATTACGGACGAGGAGAGCTCCGAGGCCTCGTCGGCGGCCTGCGGGCCTAGACCGGAGCGCCGGAGTCTGCTGTACCGTACCCCGAGGCGGGGGACAGGGGTAGAAATGGACCTGGCGACGAGGGAGGCAAATGACCTCCTTCAAAAGGGGAAGACAGCCCTAGAAATGGCGGGAAACATGAAGAGAGAGTGTAAGTTGACCGCCCTGGATTGTCTGCAGGGACTGTACGAGACAGTCCAGTCTCTTGCAGACTCCAGGGCGAGGCATAAGTACAACTTGGAGAAGGAGCGCTCTCGACACGCACAAGAACTCGTGCGTGTCGAGAGGGCTCACATCAGGGAACTTATGACCCTTAAGACTGAGCTCTCGCTCATGAGGACCGACACCCTGGAGGCTAAAAAAGGGACAAAAGATATTAGGGAATGGCTTGGCCACGAGACCCTTGACGCTTTGAAGGGCCTTTCGGAGATCAAAGGGGAGCTGAAGGCGTTAGACACAAGGCTCACTGCGGAGCACGAGAAGACCAGGGGGGCAATCGCGCTAAAATATTTCAACCAAAACAGAATTGGATCGCAACCAAACCATAACTTTTGGTATGTTTCGTATCGCGCTAACCTTTTGACAGATGGTTTAACCATAACTGGATTGCAATTGGAACGTAACCGCTGTCAAATGAAAAAGTTGAAACAAAGCTAACTTTTTCTGAGCCATTTGTCAACCTTTTGTATAAACGATTGGATTTATTTAGTTTTAATTATTTTATCTGACGAAATGTATCACTCATACATTGATTTGTTAGAGATATCCCATGAAAACGATCTTTCTAGGGAAAGAACCCTAACCAAAAGGGAAAATCTCCGCAACCGTAAACAAACAGCGTTTTCACTGACTGATAGGCAATTTATAAAGCGTTATAGGTTGTCTAAACAGTCTGCAATAAGTTTAATTGAGGAACTAACTCCTTTTATGCCGCCAGTACTACGTTCTGATAGTTTGACTACAGAAACTAAGGTAAGATAAAAATTGTTTACATTGTGTGACAAACATAACCTTTTCAATGTTTTCATTTCTTGTTTTTTTTTTCCAAAATATCGCTCAGAAAGTCTTTTTACTGCTAACACTAATATATTTTAATGGATATTTTTTACTTTTTTGTAGGTGTTGGTAGCCTTAGCATTCTATGCCACTGGGTCCTACCAAACGATAATAGGAGACAGCCGGAAGCATAGCATTTCTCAGGCCAGCGTGTCTAAAGCAATACGGCAAGTCACGAATGCTTTAAACAAACAAGCAATATTAAAAAAATATATTGCATTTCCCTTCAATAGAACGGAGCGAGAACAATTGAAAAGAGAGTAAGTTTCTATGTTATAAGAAATTACATAAAGGTCTATAACATAAGATAAGAAATTAATTGACCTGTTTTCTGTGTTATATGTATAACACATCCTATTTTAACAATTGGTTTAAGTTCTTATCAGAATACAAATTTTCTAAGTTTGATTATAAGTTTATCTCTATAGTATGTCTTTAAGACACAGTTAAAAATTTATTTACTGTTTTTACAATATTACTTTTATTAGTTGTTTCAGAAAATTTAAAATGCCTGGAATGCTTGGTTGCATTGATGGGACACAGGTAGCAATCGTACATCCTGTGGAAAACGAGGAGAGATTTTTTAATAGGAAAGGCTACCACTCTCTTAATGTTTTAATAGTAAGTAATATCTTAAAGGTACAACCTATTGAAGAGAGGCACGCCTTGAAATAGATGTTTATG
Organism: Sesamia inferens; assembly: GCA_037179545.1. Taxonomy (NCBI): domain Eukaryota; kingdom Metazoa; phylum Arthropoda; class Insecta; order Lepidoptera; family Noctuidae; genus Sesamia; species Sesamia inferens. The sequence continues at coordinate 2,390,735 of CM073935.1, read as the reverse complement.
ATATTCAAGATATGTTGAGCTTGCACTTTAGGTTCACTTTTAAATGTTAATTATTTAGTGTCACACCATTACTTTGCAGTTATGTGATTCAAAAATGAACATTATGTGCCAGCTACCCTTTTTTTTTTTTTTTTTTTTTTTTTTTTTTTTTTTTTTTTTTTTTTTTCTCGAGTGGAAATGCCTTTACGCACCATACCCGTCGCTAGCTAGGCGACGAGCGTGTGTGGGACTCGCCCGGCCGAAGCCGGGAATACCCACTAAAACCACCCGGTTACCGTCGGGCCCTGTGTCGAGAGTGCCACGGGGCCGACCCGAAGGCCAAGTACTCCGTGACACCCTCAGGGCTTGCCGGCCCTCCCCTGTAGGGCCGGTTTCCGCGCCAAAGGGGGATTACCCGGTAACGGAATAATCCCCAGACGTGGTGACCGCTGTGCAATGCACTGTGCCAGCTACCCTGGGTCAACTCATGATAGTGTTGTGTGGGCAAACCATCCCCTCAAGAGTTATATAGAGCGACTGCATACTCATGATGGAGAAGATTTGTATCTTTTAGGTATGCATATAAAAATTTAAATATTTTTACTGACCTTGAAAAACTGTTATGACCTCACTTTGTTTCTCAGAGAGATTATTTTCGATTAGCTAGAGAGCTAATTTTACCAATAGCGGCCAAATAGTTATTTATGTTTAATGTCGTGGTGGCCTAGTGGTTAAAGCACCAGCCTCTCAAGTACGAGTGTGCGGGTTAGATTCCAGGTCAGGCAAGTGCCAATGTAACTTTAGAGTTATATGTACTTTCTAAGTATATCTTGGACACCAATCACTGAAGGTGAAGGAAAACATCTTGAGGAAACCTGGACTTAAAGTCTGAAATCACCAACCCGCATTGAGCAAGCGTGGTGATTATGCTCAATCTTTCTCTGTATGAGAGGAGACCTGTGCCCAGCAGTGGGATGAAAAAAAAAAGTTGATGAGTTATTTATCTTTTTACAGGTGATTCTGGTTATGCCTTAAGGCCCACAATGATGACACCCATCTCAAACCCTGAGCCTAACAGTCCTGAAGCTTACTATCAGGAACTACATTTAACAGCAAGAAATGTAGTTGAGCGATGCATAGGACTTTTGAAAGCTCGTTTTAGGTAAATAAAATTTATATATATGTAAATATGTTAGATAAATTCTAGAATTTTCTTGATTAAAGTGATTCTTTTCTGCAGGTGTTTGCTGGTTGATCGAAAGCTGCATTACTCACCTATAGTAGCAGCTAAGATAGCGAATGCTTGTAGTGTGCTCCATAATATAGCTCACAAAGAGCATGTACCATACACACCACTTAGTGTTGAAGAGGCCAGACGTGAGCGCTTGCTTACTGAGGGGGCCAGTGGTAGTGCAAATCGAACCCAGCTTAGTGCAATTTCCAATCTGGAGCTAGGCAGAGCTCGACGTGCAGCACTGATACAGTGTTTGTGGTCAAATAGGTCAACATTAAATTAAAGATAAAATGAATGGAATATATTTTTTTATTTTTACTCAAAATATTAATAATTAATTTAAATTAAACATCAACTTCTTGCTTATTGTTGACAAAACTGAAACAAAAACAAATAGATAATGAAATATTATTAAAATTGTATAAGGCTGTTAAATATAAAATAAAAGTTTTACCTTATCCGTGAAACGGTCCATGCTTTGAGCAATAAGCCTTCTGTCTGTCCAGCTTTCACATCAAAGCCACAGATCCGATTTTGATAGAATTAGGTAAAAAGAAAAAGCTGCTTTTCATCCTGATTGCACACTAAGTATAAAATAGATAAGAATAAAAAGGATATAGGTAGGCTCTGATTTTAGTAGTCTGCTGTAGTATTTATGAAGGATTAATAAGACTACCTAAGGTGTTGGCATTATATTATATTCATGATAAGACTTACCTGGAGATACTGTAGGAGTATGACCAGATTCTGAAGGTACAGGAGATGCCACAGGTGTTGTAATTGGAAAGCACACATCGGCTACAATTCTGTTTAAACAGAAAAAAAGGTTAATGATTATCATAATTATGCATATAATAATAAAGAAAACCCATAGTATTTTATCAACTTCATTGTTGGACAAAGGTAAAGTATCTATAGTATTAGTAAAAATAGGCAACCAAATAATATTAAATCATTGGAACTAACCTAATTGGAGATTGTGCACTTTCTTGTTCGAGCATTTCCTCTAGTTGGATTTCTTCAATTACAATATTATTCTGCAAACACAAAGTAATTACAAGAGAGGAAATAAGGGTATAAAAAATTTGTTCATTTTACTTACATCATTTGTACCAAAATGGTCTTGGGTAACATTAGGCAGTGGACCAACATCCCTACCTAGAATGTTGGCCACCCTCTCCTCCAACGCAGTCAATGTTATTGTGGTACTGGGTCCACCACCTGTAGTTCTTCGGCTTGCATTAATCTTCACTAACTTCGCCCTGACTTTACATTTGAAATCATTCCAAACCTATAACAGTATTTATCAATGCAAATATGATATCAAACTATTTGTATATATAATAAAGGGAACTTAGGTGTCATTAAGAGATTTTTTTTTTTTCCATTTGGCATGACGCTGCTTGCGTATTGCCATTTTCGAGTATTTGATTTTGTTTCAGTAGATTTTAGTACAAAGGTAGGGAATCGATATGGTATGGTAAGGAAATTTTGCGATAGGAAAAGGAAATTGGATCAAAACACTTTTACGGATAGGTAAAATATGATAAGATTTAATAAAATATAGCAGAAAAAATTACAGGCGGATATTATTACTTTCAATAAATAGGGAAATAGTTTTATAAATATAAAAATTTTGATATGCTAATAATATAGGAACAGAGGTTGGGAGGGGAACGTTAAGAGAGATCATCATTAAGAGACATTCAAACAAACCTTTGACGTTTACAATATCAGCACACTCTGCCCATAAACGTGACCCCATTGTCCTAGCCTCCTTCGATCTCACTCGTCCAAGAGCAAGATCTTTGTGGTGTTCTAAAAATTCAGTTAGTAATTCTAACTGTCTCACGGTAGTACACCTTCGTCGCTCTTCCATTTTTGAACCTCTGGAGAGAAAATGGAAATTATTTATGTTTAAAGTATTTAGGTACCTACATACGACGACGAGCACATCAAGCTACTACTATCTGTCAGGTTTCTTTATTAAATTTTCAACTTAATCTCTAAAGCATTAAGGCTCAAGGATGATTAGGAATATTGACAGTTTTAGGTAGCTTGATATGTCGTCGTCCATTAAGTACGTATATGAAAAAACATAATATTAGCTGTTTCTTAGCAAGGAAATACCAAGGATTTAAACTTACTTGAGTATTACAAATATATATTTCCAGTCCAGATATAGACACAGATGTATATTTTATTTTAAGAAAACACTGAGCAAGTAATCACTAAGTTTTCAAGAAAAGTTAAGTACTTTCGTTGTCAAAGTTTAGATTTCGCGCTGAAAAAAAATTTATAATGTTGCCAAAATCTTAGAATCGATGATCGATTATGTGTCGGTAACAGATAGTTACTAAAATTTTTCGGTACGTCTCTAAAGGTTCATATTTGGTTATGGTTCGGAAATGGTTCAACTTCAACCGAAGTTAAACTTTTAGCGCGATACCAAATGTGATCGAAACTAAACCATAACTGTAACTGGATTAGAAACGAATCAGAGTTGAACTTCGACTGTTTTATTTAGCGCGATCACCCCCCAGGAAAGTGAGGGCAGAGGCACCGGCGGATCCCCAACGGGACCCATCGAGTGCTGCTTTGACCCACCTGGGGTCTCAAATGTCCAGCATATCCAACCAGCTGGACATTCTCCGCAGGGAGATGGAAGCCTTAAAGCGCGACCAGCACCTCCCCAGCCAGACCCGGATCACAGTCGGGCGTCGGAACCGGACGGAGACCCCCTCACATAAAATATCCCTTTGTGATAACAGAAATTATGATTGTTTTTATTATTTTTCCTTGATTATTTAGGTTATTTTCTAATACATATATTTTTTCTAAGGTAAAATAAAAAATCATGCACCTAAGGGTTAATTGGAAAGAGCAACAAAAATAGCAATATTGTGTGACTTTTCAGAAAATTATGATTGTAAATATGCCCAGGAGGTACAATCAACTCATTTTGGGGCCTCCAAAAATTCAATAACTCTCCATACTGGTGCTATAATTTTCAATGACAAGTTCCAAACTTTTGCAACAGTATCAGATAACAATTGCCACGAACCAGAAGCCATCTGGGCACATTTGTTATGAATTATAAAGTACGCAAAAGAACGGTACCCTCAAAATCCGTAATACATTTCTTTTCGGACGGACCTACAACAATATAGTCAGAAAAAAAATTGTTAAATTTATTCAATTCTAAATTGAAGCTTAACTACGCCACATGGTCGTTTTCAGAGAGCAGCCATGGTAAAAGTGTGGCAGATATTCCAAATGCTATTGAAGCATATGACATTTTACAATCAGTTGTTTTATGTCAGTGATAATGACATAAAAAACATTTCAACGCTTATACCATTCAACATTCTCGCTGTACGGAACGATGAAATTGCACCAAATAATATCGGTACACAAAACAATAAAGTATCGCTTACTTAGTTGTTTTTGCGGTGACAAAGGTGGCCTCTGTGATTGTTATGGCCTTGAATTACATAAACTGGTCGAAGATGAATCTACTTCAAAAAGGAATATAAAAAAAGAAATCCTCTGATTGTTATCCCACTATCGAAGACAATTTTCCAGAGACAAATATAAGAAAACTCAACTCCAATGAACCTAAAACTATTGAAACTTACCCAAATTTATTGAACGCTGATAAACTCAATCCGAATTTGTCCGACCTTCATAAACTTAACACTGATGAACCTTACCTTGATGTAACAAAACCCAATGTAGGTATTATTAAATCCAGATGAGTCTCAATTTCGCAGTGAAGTTGGTGATGTGCAGGTAGAACCAATAGTAATAACAGTTCCTTCCAGCCTAACATCATTCTCTTCATCTAGATTTCCTTCTCCATCTTTCCTGACCGAATTCCCAATGGACCAAATTGATTTAACTAATTTACGTTTAGATCTATATTTAAATGAAGAGCCACAACTTAATCCTCTTATCTTTGTAGAGATACCTTCTAAGAGTCCTAAAGGTGTAAGAAAACACGCTCGAGTCTATTTCCGAGAGACCCTCCACCACAGTCTAATAAACAACATACGCGTTCTCTTTTACGCGCTGATACTTCCAATTCTTATAAACCCAACACTGTTAACATCACCTGTAAGCTATGTCGAAAAGATCTCAGGACTAAAACCCTTAGATGCATATTTTTTTTTTGGACAAACCCGCCACACTTTTCCCAACCACTGCAACTCCTGAAAGCCAGAATCAACAATGGCGACCGCCAGAAAAACGCCGAGCAATGAAGCTCGACGAGTCCCGGAGAAACGATTCAACTGTCTTGGGTCCCGCAACGAAATTAATCAGAAAAGAATAGCGGAGGAGTAAGAAAAAAGATATTTTTTCCACTTCCCTCCATAACAAGCAGGAGACAGAACAGAACTAGGCCAAACGGCACAAAGGGACATTATTGCAACTGGGAGAAGCCCAGATTGCCAAACACCACGGAATAAAATTTGATTAAGTTAATGGGTCCTAAGTAGGTATTAGCTGTTACAATTGATTCCAATAATAGGTATGGCAAAAGCGCCTGAACGCACGGAAATTGGTTCTAGTTTCTACAAGGTCCGTATAATAAACGACTCCGGATGTAACTTGTACACTATCCAACATAATATTGCGTTCATTCTGCCAAAGAACACACTCCCACAAGATGTGATGTGCGGACTGTTCAAATTCACAGTTCGATGTAGAACACTGACACAAAGGGGAAGGAACAAGTTTAAAAGAATACAGTTTACTTTTAAAGTTGCCATGACCTGTGAGAAATTGGGCAACGCAGTGGTCAACCACCAGCCATGTCTTAGCCAGCCGATCGCCAACGGATGGAAAGAACAGATGGAGGTGCCGGCCCTTGATGGAATTATCCCACCTACTTTGCCATTCTGATAAGAGGTCCTCCCAGACTTCAGTCTGAGGTTTAAATAATCTAGAGATTTTATTAAAGTCGCGTTGTGTAACAAAATTAGTGTCCATGGCCTCCCCCCTCGCGGAGTAGTACATTGAAGCACGTCGCTGTACCTCAAGGTCGACTGGAAGTACACCTGCCAGTACCGGTAAGGCTTCAGTACTGACCGTTCTATACGCCTTGCATAAAAATATCAATGCCAAACGTTGGTTTTGAAGCAGTTTACGTCGTGCCGCTCCTATGCTGGCCCTATCGGCCCAAACAGGTGCACCGTAGCACATACATCCTAAGTAGGTAGCTCCATATATAGTTTTTAAAGTTAGGAATGATAGACCCCAAGTTGCTTTGGATATTCTAGTTAGGGCATAAAAGTTCTTTTTAGCTTTTTCACCAACTATTTTTATATGTTCGATAAATGAAAAATTCCTTTCTAAGATCATACCAAGGTAGCATACGGATTGCTGTTTTTTAATGGGAACGTTGTTAAATTTAATAGTAGGCAATGATTTAAGATTACCTTTTAGTAGAAGTTGATAGGTTTTATGTGGCGCAAATGCTAGGCGGTTACGATCACCCCACTGAGATATTAAATTTAGGCAAGTAAATAAATAGATGCATATTGTTGACAATTGTATTCGGACCATAAAATGTCGATTTATTCTAATTATGCATGAAGTACGTATATCCAAACGCATAACAACCATAGACTGAAAATTCATCTGTTAAAAAAGTAATTGTAAAAAGTGACATAGCGCGAATTTTCTAAATAATTTTACATCTAGCTCTGGATGTCAGAGAAATTTAAACGTTACGTGAAAGCGAGTTTTTGATTTTTGTTTTCTGTGTGAAAAAGCATATTAGTTGTTTTATAAAAATTGTCATTACACTGAAATAAAGGTAAGTTTTCTAAATCAAACGTTATTTTGTTGAATTTTGTTACAATTCTGCATTTTTTTCCCCTAAATATGAATGTTGCCATTTGACTACACTATGCGTATACGGGTAATTAAATTTTTGCTTGGGCTCTGCCTCCTTCTAAGTTTTTCTGCATTTTCTTTAGCTTTCTTTGCTTTGTTTTAGCATGTCGCAATATATGAGGGAAAAGGATATTGAGGCTATGCTTGTGGCGTTAGAAAACGGCGATATTTCCGAAGATGAGGATGATATCGGCGATGAAAATGATATTGATTACTATTCTAATGTTCATGAGTTGTTGCATGAGTTGGACAGTGAACACGATGAAGAAAGTTAACTGAAGAAGATCCACCACTGCTTATTGAAGAAGAGGGAGTTTCAAATAGGGTACAGTCTCCGGAACCAGCAGCAGGACTTTCGCCTGGTCAATCGTTGTCAGTTAGTATAGGTATAGCAGAGTGGAGGTCAAGAAGTAGAGAACTTATTTGGAAAAAAAAGAACCTGGAATGGAATGATGAACGCGTAAAGTTTTTAGGATCAACGGAACTCCCTGAAGGAATAGCCCAGTTGGATACCCCTTTCCAATTTTTTTCAAAATTTATGAATGAGAGTATTCTCGCTAAAATTGTTGAAGAGACAAATTTATACATTATACAAAATAGCATTTCAAACTGTCCTCCGGTCAATATCACGGAAATTCGTCAGTTTTTAGGCATACTAATATTTCTGTCAGTCTTCCATTATCCCAGTGTAAGATCATACTGGGGTAAGTATGGCTTCCAAAATATAATGCAGACAATGACTGTAAACAGATTTGAAAAATTACGATCGGTCATTCACTTCAATGACAATCTTCAACATCGTCCTGTAGGTCATCCACAACACGATCGTCACCATAAGATAAGACCTCTGATACAACATCTGAATAAATGTTTCACGAGTGCTACTCCATTTGAACAAAGATTATCGTTGGATGAACAAATGTGTTCTACTAAGGTGGCACATTTTATGAAGCAATATCTCCCGAACAAACCGCACAAGTGGGGATTCAAATTGTTCGTACTTTGTTCCCCTTCAGGGTATGGCTATACATTTGAAATATATTCTGGAAAACAAGACGATGAAATTTTTCCAGGGGAACCAGATCTTGGTGTAATAGGAAACACTGTGATTCGCTTATGTCGTTCAGTACCACGGATGCGAAATCATATCATTTATTTCGATATTTTTTATACTTCGGTTCCCTTACTTTATTACTTGAAAAAGCATTGGGGACTATCCAAAGAAACCGTCTGGGTAAAAATTGTAAGCTGCCTACTGTAAAAGATTTTATGAAGGAGTCTGTTACTCGTGGTTCTTATGAAGAGCAAGTCGCTGATTATGACGGTGTAGACATATCAGTTACATGTTGGAAAGACAACAAAACATTCACTTTGGTTTCGACTTATGTTGGCTCTGAACCGGCAAGTACGGTTCCTAGATATGATAAAAAACAAAAACGTAAAATAGATATACCCTGCCCAAAAATAATCTAAGATTACAACGCCCGTATGGGCGTTGTTGATCTCATGGACAGCTTCTTGGGCAGATATAAAATCAGGATCAAATGCCGCAAGTGGTACATACGTCTGTTCTATCATATGATTGATATGGCCGTAATCAATTCATGGGTTCTCTTCTATAAAAAAATGAATCCAAACATGACATTGGCCGATTACACTAGGCAACAAAAAAAAAGTTTTATTTTTTCCCAGAGATCTGATTATGTAATTCGGAATCACCATGTTGTAGGGAACTTAGAACAGTAAATAAAATATCTCAGTCACGTATAGTTTTTAAGAGAAATTTATTTTTAATTTTAAAATTTTTGATATCTATTTTGAAGTAAATATATTATTTAGACATAAAAAATAAACTTGTTTCTGTTCTTTTGGCTTGTCTCTTGTAAGAAGAGGTTGGAGTCTCTCTAACTAAAAACCAACAGTAGTCTGCAAGCATTGCAGTGGTCCATTTCCCCTGGTAACGCTTTTCTATTGAAACGATTTCTTGGTGAAAGCGCTCACCGTGCTCATCACTCACAGCACCGAGATTTTCTTTAAAAAAATCGCATCAATTGCAACCCAATTCTTTATAAGCATTTAACATTTGATTTATAAGGTTTTCATATTGAGGCGATCGTTTGTTTCCCAAAAATTTTTCTGTGACTTCAACAAATGCCAACCAAGCATTCTTTTCTTTATCGTTTAAGCTAGAAATGAACAACGGATCTTTAATTAATTTTCTAATGTCTGGGACAATAAAAACACCTTCTTCTAATTTTGCATCACTTAAAGCAGGAAATTTTTCTTTTAGGAACTTAAAGCCTGAGCCATCTTTGTTCATTGCTTTCACAAAGTTTTTGATTAACCCCAGTTTAATATGTAATGGTGGTAAAAGTACTTTTTTTGGATCTACTAATGGGTAATTTTTGACATTTTTCTGACCTGGATCATAAGAAGTTCTCAGTGGCCAAGTTTTTCTAACATAATGCTCAGCTCTTGCACGGCTATCCCACTCACATAAAAAACAACAGTATTTTGTGTACCCAGTTTGCAATCCTAAAAGTAAAGCAACCACTTTTAAGTCAGCACATATTGCCCAATGATGTTTACTATATTCTATTTTATTCAATAAATGCTTTAAGACGTCGTAAGTTTCTTTAAAATGAGCACCATGCGCCACTGGTATGGATGGATATTGGTTTCCGTTGTGAAGAAGCACGGCTTTCAAGCTAGTTTTAGATGAATCTATAAACAGCCTCCATTCATCTGGTGAATGCTGGTGATCCAATTTAGCCAATAAACCAACAACATCGTTGCAATAAATTAAATCTCCATCTTTAGAATAGAAATCAACGTAGGAAACATGTCGTTTACGGTATGCAGTAACGCGAACGTCGTGTTGAAGCAGATTCCATTGTTTTAATCTTGAACCTAACAGTTCAGATTTTTCCTTAGGCAAGTCCAAGTCTCTAACAAGGTCGTCGAGCTCAGCTTGGTTGATCAAATGTGGTGATTCAGAAGTACTTGCCACTTGAATGTCCTCAAATTCATCATCAGAACCTGAAGTGGTACTTGAGTGTTCAACGTGACTTGGCGGCGTAGGTACTGGAAGATCTTCCGAATGAGGTATTGGTTTTGTAACGGAAGACACCTCTGGGTAATTTACCGTGTGCTTTGATTTCTTAGAAAATCCTTTGACATCCGTAAGACAAAAATAACAGTCACTCACATGATCGTTAGGTTCTCGCCAAATCATAGGTTGACCAAAAGGCATCTTTGTTGGTTTCCCATTGAACCAGTTAGTCAAATTCTTGTGACATGAGTAACAGCACATATGTGGCAATCAATATTTGTCTTGGTTGCGAATATCTAAACCAAAATATGCACGATAGCACTTAGTAATCAAAGGCGTTATGCGTTTTTTTTGACTCTTCGGCGAATATAAACCGCAAATAAAACAAAATAAATCCGGAGAATTGACACAACAGCGAGACATGGTGAAAGAACGAAGTGTATATTGTTACTTCAAAATATTATTGCGATCGTTTCTACGAAAAATTTCGAGCTACCCTCTTAAATTGATACAAAAAGTGACAATTTAAAAAAAAACTAAAATCTCATTTTCTATACGTGATAGAAATAAATTATTATTTTTATGATATTAGGTGAATGATTATCTACAAAATATGATATGTATTTCCCCCGGGAAATTTTGACTGTTGACTAGTGTTACAGAGGAGAGCTGGCAGAAGCATTATGTAACTATAAAAAAACAGAGATTAAAAGAGGACGGCCTTCCAATTCAAGTTTAGAGTAGTTGGAAGCAAAAAGAAGTCGGGGAAATATGAAGCCTGTTCCACCAAAAGATATTAGGACAGATGGTGTTGACCATAATGAACGAAGATGCGAAAATAAAAATAGATGCAAACTTCCCGGCTGCAAGGGATATTCTCGCACCGATGCATTCGGTGCGAGAATATCCCTGTCCAAAATGCAAGGTGGCTTTATGTCACACAAAGCACAGGAATTGTTTCGCAATTTTCCATGGCATACAACCCTAATTTTCATATAAATATCAGCAATAAATAAAATTTTAGCTAACGATTTGTTTTACTTGTATACGCATATTGTTGCCAAATGTCAACAAACAGTTTTTATTTAATAAAAAAAATATGAATATTACAAGATTTTTTTTATTATTTTTCCCATATCATATGACTCAAAAGCTATCAGAAAACATTTTTTTTAAATCAAAATAATAAATGATGCATTTAAGGGTTAAGTGCATGGTGTGTAAGGTAATGTGTGTCTAGAGTGCAGTGGGACAGTCTGTTTTGATTATATTTGTCCTCCTTGTCTTCTAGGGTCAGATAGCGATTAAAGGCTTTGTGTTTCGTGTAGAACGATTATTTAAAATTTTATATTAATTTTGTTTTTATAATTTAATTTTATGATTCGATTTAATTTTATTAAAAATGTTACTTATCATAACTTAGGTCTTTTCGATAAACCTAAATTATAGGTGCTTTGAATACTTTGATATATTTTTTTTTTTATTTTGTGAAAAGAATATAATTCTGTAGGACGAGTGATTTATTTAATGATATAGTTAATAGAAGACTCATTTTATAGTATTGTGAACTCCGCCTTACTCGTATATTCCAGTTAGTAACTAAACATTCCACAATCGTAACTATTGTGCTGTGAGTTTGTTAAGTAATTATTACTTTATTTTGTATTTTTATAAGAAGAGGTGTTATATTAGAGCTAAATATTGCGGATTGTGTTTTACTTGTTTTAGTAAAATAATATTTTAATTTATGTCATATGAAGTGATTGTTCTATAAAATAGTTTTAAGCGAGTGTACAGACAGAAAATTGTTACTTACTGGAGGTTATTTCATTATGATTTCCATAAATATAAGAAGAGGTGTTATATTAGAGCTAAATATTGCGGATTATGTTTAACTTGTTTTAGTAAAAAAATATTTTAATTTATGTCATATGAAGTGATTGTTCTATAAAATAGTTTTAAGCGAGTGTACAGACAGAAAATTGTTACTTACTGGAGGTTATTTCATTATGATTTCCATAAAACATTACATTCTAAGTAACTATTTTTGTTAAATCTGTCGATAAACAAGGTGATTTATAAATCAATGAATAAAACTTATCATTAAATCTGTTTTTTTTTTAATGTGGTTATATTAAGAATGTTGCTAATTGGAACTTTACAAGGCCCATATGGTCTAGAAAATTTGAATTTTTTATCAAAGTATTGCTTTAAATACTGAAATATTAGTATATTTGAGAAGTTTATGAAATACTCTATGAACTTCGATAAAAATCATAGATATTTTGATACTTACAAAATTGATGTTCCGGTTGCGTAAAGGGCTATTTTTTTTTTAAACGCTCTAACAGTATGAAATTTATTTTTTAATACAGTTGCTTAAAAAGTGGTGTATTACAGGGACGTATAGCGTTCGGAAAGTGGGCTATTACACATTCGTGCTTTTTCTTTACCTTTTCCGAACTAGTGCGTTCTCTTTCCCAACTGTCAAAATATTGTCTATTAAAAATAAAAAAAAAAACAACCATGAAGTTTTTACTTTTAAAAAATCATAGAAGTTTTTATGATTCATGCAAATAATTCTAAAAAGAAGCTACTAATTTGTTTCAATATCAGATTCAATGATTTAATTCAATAGTTAGGTTAGGTTTTATTTAATTTCATCTCATTTCATTTTCATTTCATATCAATAAAAAAAATTTACTGAAGACTTGGCTGTATGGGCATAGTTCCCTTTGCCTAATCGAATGGGTGAAGAAAAAAAAATCTCTGCTTATATTCTTTTACGGTTTGCGCCATTTTTCAAAAATTTTCTTTGCGAGTTTAGTTGTTTGTTGCACAAAATGAGTAATTTCGACGATATTTTATTTGAATTAACACCACCGGAACTCAGTATAATTGCACAAAATGCTTCGGAGAACATTTTACCGGAAAAGTCAAAAAGTCGCTACATATCTATATACCAGTGGCGAAGAGTCCATACAAGCCGATTCCCACCGGGTTACCTTTCAAAAATCAGTTCCATATTCATACAAAAGTATTTACATTCTATTTCATTAACAAAGTATTATTAATCAAATAGTAATTCTTAGCAATACCCTAAGTATCACATTTCATTTTATAGTCGTAAATTAATCAGCGCTTCAATTTTTCGTACATTACATTAATAATAATAATAATCATTTATTTCAGACAAACGTCCATACATTACATAAAATGAGATAAATTGAAATTAATTAATTTATTATTAATTGACGAATTACAGCTTACCTCGGTCAACGTTTTACTATGAGGTGAAAAGAGACAGAGCGTGTCAGACCATCTCTTTCTAATGCTCGCTAACCGTCGGTAAAACTTACTAATGCCAAGCTAATGCCAAGCGGCTTGCAGTTCTCTCCTCTCCTCTATTAGAAAAAGACAAAGAAAGACGCCACTACTTTTGCTTAATATTTTTGTTGGTTTTGGATCAGTGTTTGTGTGGTTCGGTTTTAAACACTTTATTATTTTTGTAATTTTTTATTTTATTTTTTCTTGACTCTTATTCCCTAACAATAGGTACTTAACTTAGTACTTACTAACAAGCATGCATGTGTGGTATGGAGATGCACGTCGAAAAAGGCTTTTCTCAAAGCCGCTTTTATCATACTTGAAAGACACTGTTATCAAATCATCAGTCCTTTTTTGTATGGTGAAGGTGGGGCTTTTGATATTATTCTTATCTGAAGACCTCCTCCAAGATATCCTGCAGTAGGTAAGTGTTTAAGTGTTTATTTTTATGGACCGGCTTCCCTTTGTCAAAATTTCACCCTTCGCCACTGCATATAGAACGAATTTATTGCGTGGAGAGAAGAGAAAAAGGCAAATTGTTTTTCAGAAAATGTTATGTTGGCATATTTCTCCGAACTGTCAGCAAAATTAAAACCTTCTACATTATGGTCGAGGTTTTCGATGATAAAAAGTATGCTGAAAATAAGAAACAACGTGGATATAAGTCAATACCCAAAACTAAATGCTTTCTTAAAACGACAATCAGACGGTTTTACAACTAAAAAGTCGAAAATATTAACATCGAATGAAGTGGAAAGGTTTTTAAACGAAGCTCCCGATGATCGTTATTTAGCCACAAAGGTAATTAAATAATAAGTACTTATATTTTTCTTTAGTATTCAGTTTACGAAATCGCAAAATACAGTCATTAAATTATTTAAAAAAATATTAATCAAATCCCTTTTTTTTGTAGGTTGCGCTGATTTTTGGCATTGTTGATGCTTGCCGCAGAGAGGAGTTATCCAATATTACTTTAAAAGATATTGAAGCCCATGAAAAAATGCTACTAATCAAGATTCCGAATACAAAAAATATGATACCGAGAAGCTTTGTTGTTGAAGGAGATTTTCTTAGAATAGTGCAAAAATATATGAATCAGCGGTCCCAAAAATGAAAATCCGACCGTTTTTTCCAAAATTATCAAAAAGGAAAGTGTACATCTCAAGCAATCGGGATAAACAAATTTGGTAATATGCCAAAAGAAATAGCTACGTTTCTTGGTCTGCCGGATGCAGAGTATTATACTGGGCACAGCTTCAGGAGGACCTCTGCTACATTATTGGCAGATTCAGGAGTCAATTTGACGTCCTTAAAGCGACTAGGAGGTTGGAAGTCAGACAAAGTTGCAGAAGGCTATATTGCTGATTCATTACACAACAAACTAGAAACGGAAAAAAATCACAAAATCCATTAATTTAAAGTCCAGTCCGTCACCTTCACATGACAATAGTGAAGAGAAAGTTCGTCCATTTAGCTTCGTTGATAATGATAAGTCATTAGATCCAATTCCATCAACCAGCAAACGCCATTGTATAACACCTTTGACAAATATACATGAACAATCATACGAAATTAATAATAGTTTGTCTCAAACAGTAAATATGCAACCTAAAACTTCCCCAGTTAGTATAAAAAACTGTACCAATTTCAATGTATATGTGAATTATAACTTTCCTAAGAAATAAATTATTAGTTAGTTGAGTTTATTGTGTTTTTATTATTTTAATAAATTGCTTAATTTTTTTGCAACTGTATTAAAAATAGTTGTTCAGTACACGTGCGGAACCGTCATTGCAACTTGTTCCGACTGTCAACCCTCACCTTCGGCTGCGCCTCGGCTCGGGTCGACATTTGTCGGAACTCGTTGTAATGACAGGCTTTCCGCACTTGTAATGAAATATACTATTGTAGCTAGCGCTACACAAAGGTCGACTATAAATCACACCAGATCACAGTGTAGCAGGCGCTACACAAAGGTCGACTATAAATCACACCAGATCACACCGAGGAGCGCGGAAGTCAGGGCGCGCGTCGCTGCGACCCTGACTCCCACAGCGAGGGTTCCCATAAATCTCACCCCGAAACACATCTGCAGGACCAACGGTCAACGTCCGTGGGAACCATAGCGAGTCATCTAGCACGTGACTGAATTGGCGCGCTTTCTACATTAACCAATCATACGCCGTGGCCTGCCTCGATCAACGAAACAGCATCAAGAACGCACGCAACACCGCGTGGACATCGCAGGACAGCAAGCTGATTTGCTATTGGTTACCCCACTATTATTTAGAGATAGTATTTAAGTGAGTGCATAGCTTGTAAGACACATTATTATTATATTCTACATCATTATTATATTCTATTCCATTCTATTACATTACAGTCCATTCCTTGTTCACACTCTTGTATCACGTCATTGTACACGTCAAATACATTGTACTCTTTTACATTCGTGCAATACACAAAGTTCGATTTATCTGAGTTTTAATTACGCGACACGACCTACGCGCTACAGTGGTGACCTAAGCGACGTGAATCAATACAGACGTGACAATACTCGTGATTAGCACATTCTAGTGGCTTCCCACAAGCGGGTCTCACCACTAGGATTTCAAGAGGCTATATTCACGGTATTGCTGCGTGATACACCAGAAGAGTAATCAGGATGGCGACCAGCAACGCAACACAGGTAGGAGGGCAAGTCGACACGCTCACACTACAAGCACGGCTGTCTGACTTTTGGTCGGCGTATCCCAGACTATGGTTTACACACTTCGAAGCGGTAATGGGGCCACAGAGGCAAGGTGATGACGCGCGCTATCGCCCGACTAGGCCTGGACGCAGAGGCGGCGTAAGGCGTGGGCGACGTGGGCCACCGCCTACGGCCTCGCGGTACAAGGGGCCTCGCACCTCAAAAAATTTTAAAGCGAGAATATAACAAAAAAAATATAAATCAATTTTGTTGTGAAACATGTTTTCATAGTATGGCAACATTTGCCGCTGACCAGAGTGCGGGGAATTCCCGGTTTTATTTGTTTACTTTCTTTACTAGGAAGTCAACCAATCAAATCAAATTACGCAACGCAGTCGTTAGGCGCATAACAATAGAAACGTAATAATTGTGTTCTTCAATATTGTTTAATTTTATGACAGTACGTACCTATTTTGATAAAAATAGGGTGTTCGATGTTTTAATAATATTTAGTGAATAAATAGATAGTGATTAGGTATAGTATATTGATTGCTCCTGTAAACTGGTCTAAAATCTGACAACAGTGACTTTTGAATTGTTTTTTGTTTTCTTTGTGATTTGTAACACGCCGGTACCTGTACTCGTTTATTTTATATAAGGTAAGAAATATTTTTAATTGGTAATAAGTATATAACGCAGTAATTACTTGTATATAAAATACGCTTAATCTAGTATTTTTTGAAGAAAACCAAAAAAGCTTTAAGGCAAATATTTTTATTTGAAAACTAATTTAAATTTAGGTTTGACAATATTATGTAGATAAAACTGCAAAAAAATGTTAACTATTGCTTTCGTTTATTGTTTATAGATACGACATTATCGACATGTCCAGCCGAGATAGAGATATTGGAAGAAAATGGGAGTCTGGATCAGCAAAAAGAAAAAGAAAAGCTGAAAGAACTGCAACCAACCAGGTTCTGAGTTTAAATATGATGAAGTTCCTCAACCAAACTGCATCTGGTAGTACAGAACCTTCTGAATCGATAGCTTCGACATCTACACAACAAACGTCCGAGGAACCGTTGGAAAATGTTCCAGATGCACTGAATACCGAGAGTGAACGTCAGGCAGACGTAGAGCTTGGATCATCTTCAAGCCAATCAAAATTTGACGCCGAAAATCTTGTGCTGACATCAAGTAGTCAAGAAGATCAGATTGACATAGATTCTCCAATTCGCAGCGACGACGCCAGCGCCATAGCTCAGCAAGTACTTGTTATTTCGGATCCGGGATTGTGGACGTTTCCCATAACGGATACACAGCGTCTTGACATAGTTCGAAGCGGCCCCACACAGCAATTAAATAGCGGTGATGAATATTATCCCAAAGGTGATGATAACAGACACTTTTCCAATTTCTATTTCTCGAGAAAACTAAATAATGGTGAAACTCAACATCGTCGCTGGTTAGTTTATTCCAATTCCCAAAATAAAGTTTACTGTTTTCCATGCAGACTATTTAGCAATTCACAAACTCAAATGGTGCAAGGAGGGTGTTGTGACTGGGTTTTTACTCGGTGGTAGGCCATAACATCAGCCGCCGGCAGAAGTTACCACCCACCAGACAAAGTCTTGCCGCCAAGCGATTTGTCGTGTTCCGGCATGATGTCTGGTGAAGCCGTACGGAGGACGGGTCTGAGCAGTTGTGTTGCGATGTGTGCCGAGTACGATGCGGCCTAATGTTGTTGTGTTGGGAGTTTGGTCGTGGAGGGTCTTCACATCAATCTCCCTTTGGCGCAGCATCGTTGGTCGTGTTGTTGGGTTTAACATTGCATCACCTCGCTCAACTGCCGTCTTCCTTCGTATTCGCTCGGTTTCTCTGAGTGAATAGGCTCTTAATAAACTAGCACGCTTTACCATCAACGATCGCATCACTGCTTACCATCAGGCGGGATTGCGGTCAAGCGCTAGTTTACAATTAAAAAAAAAAAAAAAAAAAAAGGAACATTTTACATAGACATGAGAATACCAAAGAACATATGGCACATATGTTCCAATGGTTAACTTTAGAGAAAGGAATAAATCAAGGCAAAACAATAGACCAAGAAAACGAAAGGCTAATACGTGAATCACAAAAACATTGACACAACTTGTTAGAGAGAATAATTGACATAATAAATTTTTTGGCCTCTAATAATCTTGCATTTAGAGGTCACAGAGAATCTCTCAAGACAGGTGATGGTATTAAGAATTCCGGTAATTTCATAGATTTATTTAAACTGATATCAAAATTTGATCCTACTTTACGTGAACACATGAAACGCATTAGTGACAAACAACTTTCACACCATTATTTAAGTCACGATATTCAAAATGAATTGATCATATTGATGTCAAAAACAGTTATCAATGAAATTATTCGTAAGGTTAAAGAAGCAAAGTATTATTCTTTTTTGCTCGATTGCACTAGAGATTGTAGTAGAGTTGAACAAATGTCGGTTATCTTAAGATTTTGTGATACGTCAACTGGTACAATAGTCGAACATTTTATGGGATTTCTAGCTGTTACTCAGACAACTGGAGAATACTTAGCCAATGCTATACTGGAACACCTAGAAAAATATGACTTAAATATTCAAGACTGCCGTGGCCAGGGATACGACAATGGTGCAAATATGGTAGGTAAATAGTGGAGTTAAAACTCGAATATTGAATATTAACCCTAGGACATTTTTCACACCTTGTGGCTGTCATAGTTGGAATCTACTATTGGTAGATGCAGCGAACTCATCTATGGCAGCAAAAACTTTTTTTGGTTTCATACAAAAAATTTATTTGCTATTTTCAAGTTCAAGCAAGCGCTGGGATTTTATAAAAGCCAAATTAAAACTTACTTTAAAACCTTTATCAGACACAAGATGGGAAAGTAGAGTCGAAGCAGTAAAGGCCGTATTACTGCAATTCGATGAAGTGGTTGAATGCATCGAAAACTTAAAAAATCAAACGGAGCTATCAGACACTCTCAGTGATTGCGATTCAATACTAAATGAAATTTTAAGTTTAGAATTCATCGTATCTTTACATGTTTGGTATGAGATATTATCGCGAGTTAATATAATAAGTAAATTATGGCAATCAGTAGAAATTCATTTAAGCATTGCTCTTGAAGATTTACACACTTTTTGTGAATGGATAAAAGAGTATCGGGAAACTGGATTTGAGAAATCCCTGTCTGATGTTCGGACATTTTCTGAGCGAAGCTCTTATGACCTGCCAAAAGAGTTTAGGAATAAAAGAGTAGCCAAAAAGAAAAGGATGTTCGATTATGAAAGCAGCGATGAACCTATACAGTCTCCCAAAATCCGGTATCAAACAGATTTTTTTTAAGCCATGATTGATAGTATAATAACCAACATGGAATTAAGATTTACGTCTTTCAAACAACATCTTGAAGATTTTGGTTTTCTGTATAATTTAAGCGAGCTAAAAAATATGCCACAGGAGCAAATATTAAAAAACTGTAACGATTTACATAACGTCCTGCGTGTGGGTGAGAGCAGTGACTTCCAACCATTTGAATTATATGAAGAATTAAATACAATGATCCCGAATTTACCTATCTTCATTAACCCTTGAATGCATAGATAGCCGAAAACGGCACAATTACTTTTTTTATAAATTACGCGCGTTGTATTGCTGTTTCTAACAGTTGAAGGGTGTTTTCACAGTCTGTGATCAATAGACAATTAAAAAAATAACATGTCATTGTATGTAACGTCATCGTATTTGACAGATTTGTCAAATTGGAAAAGCGCGCCAATTGTTTGATGTTACGTGAATTACTCGAAGTTCATCTGTGTAAAAAATATTTCTATTTTCTGTATTACTCCAAGGAAAAATATTATTTTTTCAGGTATGTCATTCACATAATAAGGTTTATGGATTTTTTATTGTTTTGACATGGATTTTGCTCTATAAACGCTAAAATGTGTATGTTCCGAAAACGGCACATCATGCATTAGTGCTATTAATTTTATAACTTTGCTGAATGCATTCTAACAACTGTAGTTGCCGTTGTAAAACTTTGTTTCTGTTGTTATTTTGTGTTGGGTGATGGGTTTTGACTTTGCTTTGGTTTGCTTTACAGCTATGGATAACGATAGAATAGAAAAAATACTTTGCATGTTAGAAAACGGAGAAATCTCTGAAGACGACATGGAATCTGATGGTGAAGATTTTTATCCAAGTCGTCAAGCTCTTCTAGACGAGTTGGAGAACGATTTGGAAGATATTGGTGATGAAGACAATGGTCAAGCTTTATTGGAAGATAATACAAGTCCATCTGAAAATAGTATTGGTGATGTTCGTGCTACCTCCGACGATGATCCGCCTTTGGTACATGACATTCCAACTGCTTCACAAAGCGCGAATCCTTTGCCGATTGGGGGTAGAAATTTGCTCTGGAAAAAACAAAATCTGCCCTATTCAGCAGAAAAAATTGCATTTTTGGGCTCTGAAGAATTATCATCGGATATAAAAGTGCTACAGACACCTTATCAGTTTTTTTGTTACTTTTTTACGAATGATTTTATGGAATCAATTGTTCATGAGTCAAATTTGTATTCAACCCAGCAACAACCTAGTAAGCCTGAAAAAATAACAGTAGAAGATTTACGTAAATTTATAGGGATTGTTACGTTTATGTCTGTTTACCGATATCCTAATATTCGCTCGTACTGGGGAAAATATGGTTTTGCCCCAATAAAAGATACAATGCCTGTCAACAAGTTTGAAAAAATTCGGAAATATCTGCACTTCAATGATAATTTGAAACATCTACCTGTGGGCCATGTGGACCACGATAAGCTGCACAAATTGCGCCCAGTGATTGAACACCTAAATCAAAGATTTTCGAGCGTTACAATAGATCAACGTCTGTCAATTGATGAGCAGATGTGTTCAACTAAAGTAGGTCACTTCTTGAAGCAGTACATGCCCAACAAGCCCCATAAATGGGGCTTCAAATTATTTGTTTTGTGTAGCCTACTGGGATATGCGTATAAGTTTATTATATATGCCGGTAAAGAAAAAGATGAAGAAAAACCACCTTGTGAACCTGAAATGGGTGTGATTGGCCAAACTGTTATGAAGCTTGTAAGAGGAGTGCCTCGTCAAAGAAATCACATCGTTTATTTTGACAATTTTTACACTTCCTTACCTCTGATGCATTATTTGGCAACCCAAGGGATACATTCTTTAGGTACGATTCAAAGAAATCGATTAGGGAGAACGTGCAAGCTACCAAACAAACAAGACGTAATGAAAAGTTCTGTACCACGCGGATCGTACGAGGAATATGTTACTAACTATGATAATGTAGACATAACAGCAGTATCTTGGAAGGACAACAAACAGGTAGTTTTGGCATCAACTTATGTGGGCGCTGAACCTGTAGAGAAGATCCAGAGGTATGATAAAAAACTCAAACGCAAAACAGAAATCACTTGTCCAAAACTCGTCAAAGAGTACAATGCCCACATGGGAGGGGTGGATCTAATGGATGCCCACCTCGGTAGATATAAAATAAGGATAAAGAGCAGAAAGTGGTACTTACGAATTTTTTATCACCTTTTAGATTTGAGCATAATCAACGCTTGGATTCTCTACAAGAAAGTTATGATCCAAAAAGGTTTAGCCAGTAAAGACATCATGAACCTTCCAGATTTTCGATCTGACCTGGCAGACACATTGTGTAAGTACAGCACACCTATCCCAAGAGGCCGTCCAAGATCAAGTTCTTTAGATGGCCAGCCTCTTCCTAAAATACGAAAGGGTAAACCATGCCAAACTTTACCTTCAATTGATGTTATACTTGACGGCGTGGGTCACGAACAAATAAGAACACCAGAGAGGATGCGGTGCATGTTCCCAACATGCAACTTAAAAACTGTTGTAAAATGCAGTAAATGCAATGTGCATTTATGTGCAAAAAAGAATAAGGACTGTTTTAACCAGCTGCATAAAAAAAATTAAACCATGACATATTCATGTCTGTAATGCATGTAGTGCCGAAAACGGCACAATCTATGTAATTGGCTCTAAATATATAAATAATAAAGAATTATTTTTTTTATTATTTTTCCTGTATTCTATGTCAATTTCTCTAATATATATATTTTTTATAACGATATAGAAGGAATCATGCATTAAGGGGTTAAAGACGTGAAACAGCTGCTGTCATACATAACAGAAAATAGCTTGAAAGAAATTTACCCAAATATTTACATTGTCATCCGAATTTTATTAACAATTCCGGTAAGTACAGCCTCTGCTGAAAGAAGTTTTTCTAAATTAAAATTAATAAAAAATTATTTAAGAAACACAATGAGCCAAGAAAGACTTTCAGCTTTGGCTGTTTTATCCAATGAATCAGATTTGGCATCAAGGCTGAATTACGATACCATAATTAAGGAATTTAGTAAGGTTAAAAGCAGGAAATTTCTGTTCATTTAAAGAAATCTAATGATTTTTAAGGATATACATTTCTTAAAGTGTATACTTAAAAATTATTAGATTTCACATTTATTTTAACGATTTGTAATATTGAGAATTACATATGAATAAGTATTCATCTAATTTGTGTTTTTATGAATAAAAATTTGGCGATGTTAATTATGTATTTTGTTTGTTTTTATATTTTATAAAATCCGTCTTCTGTCGCCATAGAACAGGGCCTCGCGAAGTCTGTCTTGCCCACATCAAATTTAGGTCTTGCCCCGCCACTGCCTGGACGCACTTCAGCAAGTAAGTGATATTATAACCAACCCTCCCATTGAAAACAAGTACGAAGCCCTGAAGTCCCGACTCATCAGCGTCTACGAGGAATCCGAGAGCCGGAAGCTGCAGAAGCTGATGGATGAGATGGAACTCGGAGATCAAAAACCCTCACAGCTGTTGCGAAAAATGCGGGAACTAGCCGGACAGAAAATACCAGACTGTACACTGCGCATCAAGTGGACCCGGCTACTTCCACCCTCAGTACGCGCTGTCCTCATCGTGAGCAACACAGTGGACTTGGAAAAGTTATCGCAAGTAGCAGACAGTGTAATGGACAGTATCGCGCAACCTAACCAAGTCGCGCAGATTTCACGCACGAGCGATATGGCTGCCCTACACGATCAAATAAGGCAGTTATCTCTGGAGCTACCAGAACTCAGGAACAGGCAGGAATAGAGACCACGATCACACAGAGCACTCGACAGACGGCGTTCAAGATCGCGTTCAACAAGCAACGATAATAACAACCGCAAGTATTCAGAACAATCACTTATCTGTTATTATCATCGCAAGTACGGCACCGAGGCGCGTAAGTGTACAGTCCGTGCAATTTCAACAACAACAGTGCCCAGTCGGAAAACTAACGCCTGCGTTGGTTGAGGCGGCAACTGACGCGAACAACACTTCTCACCGCCTATTCATAACTGATAGGAATTCGCGTCTGTCATTTCTAATTGATACGGGCGCAAACGTTTCCGTGATACCGAGGACAAAAGGCGGAAAAGCAAAACAAACCGATTTCTGTTTGTACGCAGCAAACAACACGATCATTCCAACGTACGGAGAGAAAACCCTACAACTGGATGTCAACCTACGACGGCCGTACACCTGGAAATTCATCGTCGCTGCAGTCAGCAAACCCATCATCGGTGCAGACTTTCTGAAGCGTCATCAACTGCTTGTCGACATAGCCGGCCGACGTCTCGTCGACAGAGTTACCAACATGACCGTCAGAGCATCACTCATTCATTCCGCCGAACCTACAGTTCGAAGTATCGACATGGAACGGCCGTATCACCAGCTCCTCAGTAAGTTTCCTGATATCCTGCGACCATCAAGCATGAAGGATACTCCCAAACACAGGGTAGAACATCACATCGAAACTACTGGCCCACCAGTGTTCAACAAGTGCAGACCTCTTCCTCCACATCGCTACCTGCCCGTGAAGAAAGAATTCGAGCTCATGATGCAGCAAAGAATTTGCCGACCAAGCAAAAGCCCTTGGTCCAGTCAGCTACATGTCGTTCCTAAGAAAAACGGCGACTTACGCATCTGTGGTGACTACAGAAGACTCAATGACGTCACCGAACCCGATCGCTATCCAGTCCCACGCCTCAAAGATTTTACCTACCTGCTTCACGGCAAGAAAATCTTCACACTCTCGATTTAAACCGAGCCTACTCTCAATTAGCGATCTTCGAACCTGATATCGAGAAGACAGCGATCACTACACCATTCGGTTTATTCGAATTTCCACGAATGTGCCCAGGTCTCAAGAATGCCGGACAGACATTCCAACGATTCATAAACGAAGTACTCAACGGAATAGATTACGCGTTCCCATTCATCGACGATGTTATCGTTGCATCTGAAAATGAAGCAAGCCACATCGGAGATCTGCAGGAAGTTTTACGCCGAATAGACACGTATGGTGTCACTATAAACCCATCTATGTGTGTCTTCGGCAGCGAAACCGTCAAGTTCCTAGGTTACGAAGTATCAAGCAAGGGAATCAAACCACTTCAAGACAAAGTGGCAGCAATCACAGAGTACCCCAAACCCGAAACCATTCAAGACTTACGAAGATTTATGGGCATGATAAATTTTTACCGAGACAGTGTCCCAAATGCGGCAAGCATTCAGGCACCTCTGAATGCGTTCCTTCATAATTCAAAAAAACGAGACAAGACGGAAGTAAAGTGGGACAATCAATCGACAAAAGCTTTTGAGTTGTGCAAACAAAGCATAATAAACGCTGCTTTATTGTCTTACCCATCCAGTTCGCCAGAGGACCAAATCGCTATTTTTTCGGACGCCTCAGCTACCTGCGCCGGGGCATCTCTACAACAAAGGCGAAACAAAGAACAATGGGTGCCACTCGGATTTTTTTCCAAAAATTTTTCGGAAAGACAAAAGTATTCGACTTTCGACCGGGAGCTCCAGTCAATACATATGGCAATAAAACATTTTCGAAAGATGTTTGAAGGCAAAGAACTCGTGATTTACACTGACCATAAACCGCTGACCTTTTTTTTTTTTTTTTTTATTAAATATAAACCAGCGCTTGACCGCAATCCCGCCTGATGGTAAGCAGTGGTGACGCAATCGTTGATGGTAAAGCGCACTAGTTTATTAAGAGCCTATTCACTCTAGCCTTGAAGACACTCAAATTGTAGTCCGACGGAAACACCGCCGCCGGCAGATTGTTCCAGTCCCTCGATGAAACGTATAAAGGACGACGCGAAACGCTTCGTCCGGATCGTAGAGGTGTTAACAACATAAGGGTGGAAACTCGCCGTACGACGGGTCGTCCGATGGTGGAACGGAGATGGGGGAATTAAATCGTGCAATTCCCTCGCACACTCCCCAGAATGTATCCTATAGGACACCGAAAGGCTGGCTACTCTACGCCTGTGCTCTAGGCTTTGGAGACCAACTCGAGTTAAATCAGGGTCACCAATCAGCCTCTTCGCAAGCCTCTCCACTGAATCCAAAGTGGCCAGGTGACACTTAGCAGCACCAGCCCAAATGTGGCTGCAGTAGTCCACACACGAACGGACCTGTGCTTTGAAAACATTAGAAGCTGCCCTGGTGTGAAGTACTGCCGGACCTTTGCGATTACAGCAAGTTTTCTGGCAGCCACTTTGGCCTTGGCCTTGCCACTTGCCACTTTGGCCTTGCTTTGACCTACGCAATTTGCAAGCCTCCTTCCGATAACGACACACCACGGCGAATTCGGCAGCTACTGTTCATCAGCGAGTTCACTACTGACATTCGACACGTGAGCGGAGCTCAAAACGTTGTAGCAGATGCATTATCACGCGTCGAAACCATCGACGTGCCCAAACCCATCAACTACGACGAGTTATCTCAAGCTCAAGAAAACGACAGTTGTATCCCAACATTGTCTCAACAGACCAACATACAACTCAAGAAAATCATTTTACCAGGTACTAACAAGCCAATTTTCTGCAAACATCAACGTCACATGTTCGTCCATACTTAACAGCTGATTTTCGTCGCATAGCTTTCAACGCCGTGCACAGCCCAAGCCACCCAGGAGTACGATCCACACGGAAGCTGATGCAAGAGCGATTCTTTTGGCCGTCAATGAATACCGACATCGGCCAGTGGACTAAAGCATGCAATTCGTGTCAGCTCTCCAAAGTACAGCTACACAATCATAGTGACATCGCAACATTCCCACCGAGCGAACGATTTCAACATATTCACGTTGATATCGTTGGACCGCTACCGACGTCAGCATGTGGACACAAATACTTGCTCACGATGATCGACCGGTGCACACGATGGCCTGAAGCTGTACCACTTCAGGAGACAACCGCTGAAATCGTCGCAAGAAAACTTTACGAAGTGTGGATATCTCGTTTCGGTTGTCCAATAAGAATCACTACTGATCAAGGACGACAGTTTGAAAGTCGACTATTCCGAGACCTCGCTCAATTACTCGGTGTAGAAAAAACCCGTACTACTGCATACCACCCGCAGAGTAACGGAATCGTCGAACGCTGGCACAGGACATTAAAAGCCGCACTCATGGCTAGGCTAGAAAACAGCAACAAATGGATCAACGAATTGCCTACTGTTCTAATGGGTCTCAGAGCCGCTATCCGCTCCGACTCTAACACAAGCGCAGCGCAACTCACGTACGGTCAAGCAATACGCCTACCAGGCGATTTCATATCACCAACACCTGCTACACCGAAAATGGACCACGACTACGTCAACCACCTGCAAGAAGTTATCAACAAGCTCACACCTACATACAAATCGCATGCAAATAAGCGATGTATGTTCGTGCACAACGACCTACAAACATGTAGCCACGTGTTTGTACGCGATGACACCGTCCGAAAACCTCTGCAGCACCCATACCAAGGTCCATACAAGATCATCGAACGTAAAGAAAAGTACTTTACAATCCAATTACCAGGACGAATTAGCAATATATCGATAGATCGCCTCAAACCTGCGTACACAATCAACACAGAAGATGATCCCAGGCATACGAACAGCGAAACCAATCAAGCACCTGCAGCTACCACAGATGAGCAACCCAGCCTACATCCAGACCCGCATACGAGGGAACAACGTACCAGATCAGGCAGGATCGTCAAGACGCCTGCACGCTACGTACGCTTTGCTAAAAAGGGGGAATAGTGTACCTAGCGCTACACAAAGGTCGACTATAAATCACACCAGATCACAGTGTAGCAGGCGCTACACAAAGGTCGACTATAAATCACACCAGATCACACCGAGGAGCGCGGAAGTCATGGCGCGCGTCGCTGCGACCCTGACTCCCGCAGCGAGGGTTCCCATAAATCTCACCCCGGAACACATCTGCAGGACCAACGGTCAACGTCCGTGGGAACCATAGCGAGTCATCTAGCACGTGACTGAATTGGCGCGCTTTCTACATTAACCAATCATACGCCGTGGCCTGCCTCGATCAACGAATCAGCATCAAGAACGCACGCAACACCGCGTGGACATCGCAGGACAGCAAGCTGATTTGCTATTGGTTACCCCACTATTATTTAGAGATAGTTAGTATTTAAGTGAGTGCATAGCTTGTAAGACACAAGCCAAATACCTAGAAGTGATTCTCGACCGCAACCTCAACTTCTCAGAGCACATTAAGGCGGTCCGCTCACGTGCCGCCTACGCTCTGAGTCGACTCCACCCCGTCCTCAATCCGCGTAGCAAACTGTCGCTCAAGTGCAAAATGCGCTTGTACACAGCGTGCATAGGCCCGATTATGACATACGCTTGCCCAGTCTTCGCACATGCCAAGCCGCGTCATATCCACAGGATGCAAGTAGTACAAAACCGTTTCCTGCGTAAAGCCACAAACGCCCCTTGGTTCGTCCGTAATGAGATCCTCCACCTCGATCTCAAAATTCACACCATCCAGCAGTTCATGAAGCGTCTTTCCAAACGCTTCTTTGACACTGCTGCCAAGCACCGCAATCCCCTGATAGTAGCGGCTGCTAATTACACCCCCTCCACCATCTCCAAGCTTCGCCGCCCAAGGCATGCCCTCACAGACCCAGATGACCCCATAACCCTCCTCCAAGAGGCCAATAGGACCACTAGTACATTAAACAAAAACAGACCGACCTACCGACCTCGCCGCCGAGGTCCATCGCGACGCGTTCAACGTAGTAGCCCCCTCCCCCGTCCCTAGTCCGATGAAGGCCAGCCCGCGCCGCAGTTGAGCCAGTAAACATAACTTCCCAACCATGATCTCTGAGTTTGTTTCGGACGTTTCTTCTCAGAGCTAGTACTAGGAAACGCCGCGGTCATCAAACCGAAATAAAAATAAAAAATTCGATCCAGCCACCCCTTGCTGTTCACTCCAGCGACGCCCTAAGCCGAGGTTCGTACCCCACAGTGGGTGCCCTTAGTGCGCAGTCGCTTAGTTTTTAATAGCCCTGGCTGGAGGCTAAATTCATTTAAGGCATCCACAGGAAAGTCCGGTTAAGTAGTCACGGCCTCTCAAGGTCAACTACGAGATGCCATATCAAAAAAAAAAAATAAATGTAAGACACTATATTATTATATTCTACATCATTATTATATTCTATTCCATTCAGTGTTTCCACTTTTAGGGATTTTTCCCTTTTTTAGGGAAAACTAAGTGAAATTATGCATGACTAGGGATTAATTTAATAAGACAGGGATTTAGGGAGATTTGGGGAAAAATAGAAACTTATAAATGTAACCCTGTTGTAGTATGTACAAACAAACTCTATGGTGCCACCGCCGCGGTTCATTTTTGAAAGGGAAATCCCCCGTACTTTTAATGAATGTAATCCGTCCAATTTTAATTTGTCATTTATAATATCAGTTCAGTTGTTTTAGATGTAGTCGGAACTTAGTCATATTATCAGTACCGGCGTTAGGGTAGGGCGCGGTTGGGCGGGGTGCGTGGCAGAAAACCTCCCCGAGTGCTCAGTGCCTGCTGGTCCTCTGGTTTTTAGACCCGAAGACGAGCAGACGCTGGGCCGGTGCACCCTGGGCGTGGGCAGCAATCTCTTCGTGACTACTGTGCAGGAGGAGATTGTTGTCCATGGCGAATTTCTGCCGGAGCGGAGGAGGCGCTCCCGAGGACTCCCTATTTGCGCTCTGTAGCGGAGCGCACGAATAGGGAGTGAGGTGGTGTGGACCGCGGGCCGTCTTGACAGTCCACGGTCTAGGGGTCACGTCGCGTGACCGAGTTGGAGAAGACCGTGGGTTTCTCCTCAACCTGCGGTCTACGGGCATCAGTGGCCATTGGAGGTTACGGCCACGGTGCCGGGTGGTGGGTAGGTTAGGTTAGTTTGAGGTTTAGTGTTAGGTTTAGGTTTACTTCTTTTGTTTTATTAAAGGGAAAAAAAAAAAAAAAAAAAAAATACATATATATATATATATATATATATATATATATATATATAAAATCAAAGAGAAAATAAATAAAAGTTTAAAAAACCAAAAAAATAAATAAATATATTTAGTTTAAGTTACTTAGGTTTAGATACCGAATAGCGGGCGGTATATCCTGCACCGGAGGCATCCGCGGGCCTCGGGAGGATTAATACCCTCCCAAAAAGAGCGGCCGCATCGCCTTGGGGAAGCGATGTGCGTATCACCCAATATCGTAAATGGAAATGTCGGCTAATATGAATGTTGTTTTGTCTTGCGATCCGGCTGACGCCCGGCGTTCGCAAGTGTCCGGGCCTGCGAATGTAAAATTGGCTTCCGAAGAACGCGCAGGGGTAGGCGACCAGGCCCCTGCTGTCGTTAATATTACTGGCAGCGATGATGGTAGAATAGATGTGGACGAACGGCCGCGTGGACCGGCTTCCGTAAGGAAGCGACCACGCGGCCCTGCTCAGAAGGGAAGTGGGTCGGCGGAACTGACCTCTGAGGAGGAGGGCCTACCAGCCCCGAAGGTGCCGACCGCGAGGAGAGGTCGGCAAAACTCCAGGGGAGTTACTGCTTCGCGGCTGCAGAGGGACGACAAGGGGAGGTTCGTGCGTACTCCTGCGGCCAGCGAAGCAGAAAGTGACATGGGGGTCACTTCAGAGGACCCTGGTGGCGAGAGCTGCGCCTCGCTGGGGAGGTCGAAGGCGGAGCTCAACGCCGCCAGGAGGGAGCAGCGCAAAGCCGTCGCGGCCGACGAAGTGTCGGAAATGGCCCGACGCGCTCGAGAGCGACGCGCTGCTCTATCGGCGGAAGGGGGGCAACCGTCGGCGGTGGCCCTTAGTCGGCTGGCCTTGGACGGGGTGGACCTGGTCCTCAAGGTTGCCACAAAGTCTGGCAACCTAAAGAGCACCTTCGTTCGCGGTCTCAAGGAGGCCGCCGCGGACATCAGGGAGGCGGTTGGCACCCTCCTCAACACGACGACCTCAGACGAGGTTGTAAAGTTGCAGGAGGAGAACAACCGCCTCCGTGATGATCTGGAGGACCTCCGGCGACAAGTCGCTGCACTGAGCGAGCAGCAGCAGCGACACACGCCCACCGACGCCGCTTCGGTAGTGGCCCCGGCTCCCGCACCAAGACCGGCACGTACGGACGATGAGTTGAGCGCATCGTGCCTTGAGCGCATCGTCCGTATGTGCATGCTCCAGTGCGGGAGCATGGTCAAAGCCCAACTTGAGGCGCTTTCCCGGCGCCTCCCTGAGGAAAACCTCCGCCCGCCCCTAGCGGCCGACAAACCGCGGCGTAGGGCCGAGGGGACGCCGGTAACTGCGCCTCAGCGAGCTCCTGGGAGTGAGCAGCCCACGACTGCCGGGTCTAAGGGTGAGACCTGGGCGACAGTTGTGGGTCGCAAGAAGGCCCGCAAAGCCGCTAAGGCCGCCAAGGCGGCCTCAGCAGCACCAGCGCGCGCCTCTGGTCAAACCGCAAAGGTGGCTCCAGAGGCTGCGCGGCGGACTGGTAAAGGCGGTCGCAAAAGCGGTCGCAAGGGACCGGCTGTGCGAGCCCCGCGTTCCGAGGCCGTGACGCTCACGCTTCAGCGTGGCGCTGCGGAGCGCGGCGTAACATACGGCTCGGTCCTTACCGAGGCCAAGGCCAAGATCAAGTTGTCGGATCTTGGCCTCCAGTCCGTCACCATCAGACATGCTGCCACGGGTGCAAAGCTGTTTGAGGTAGCTGGTGCTGCGAGCGGCAATGCCGAGAAGGCGGACGCTCTGGCCGCCAAGTTGAGGGAGGTCCTCAACCCCGAGGACGTCCGGATTTCCAGGCCGGTTAAAACCGCAGAGGTGCGGATTGCCGGCCTGGACGAGTCCGTGACTTCCGAGGAGGTGGTGGCGGCCGTTGCCCGAAGCGGAGAGTGTCCGCCGGACAAGGTGCGGGCCGGCGATATTCGCACCGACGCCACCGGACTCGGCGCAGTCTGGGTTCGGTGCCCTGTGGCGTCGGCGAATAAAATCGCCGCAAGTGGCAGATTGCTGGTAGGCTGGGTTGCAGCGAGAGTTAAACTCCTGCAGCCCCGGGCTTTGCGGTGCTTCCGGTGCCTGGAGAAGGGGCACGTCCGGGCCAAGTGCACCGCTGAAGTCGACCGTAGCGATCTTTGCTATCGCTGCGGTCAGCCCGGCCACAAGGCGGCCCAGTGTTCCGCGGCGCTCAACTGCAGCCTATGTTCGGCTGCAGGGAAGCCAGCGGGACACAGAGTGGGCGGAGGGGCCTGTGGCGCGCCTGCCAGCAAGAAGGCCACAGCGAAGAAGAAGAGGAGCTCTAAGCCTGCCGGGGAAATCTCGCCTCCCCCGCAGGCTAACAGCTCCGCGGCCGACTCCCGGCCCAGGACTGTTGCCGAGGGAATGGAGTGTCAATAATGGCACAACTCCGTTTCCTCCAGGGCAACATCAATCACTGCGCCAGAGCTCAGGATCTTTTGTTCCAGAGCATGGCGCAGTGGTCGATCCAAGTGGCTGTGGTCGCCGAGCCGTATTTCATCCCCGCCCGTGACGACTGGCTGGGATGCATTGACGGCTCGGTGGCCATTATTGGCGGGACTCTGATCGACCCGTCTCGGGGCCGCGGCTGGGTTGCTGCGGTCTCGGGCGGCATCGTCATCGTGGGGGCGTATTTCTCCCCCAACAAGAGTCTCGCCGACTTCGAGCGGTTCCTTGTCGAGTTGGGCACCGTCGTGAGCCGCTATCACCATCGTCCCGTTCTGGTGCTCGGGGATCTCAACGCCAAGTCATCGGCGTGGGGATCTCCGGTCACTGACCCTCGGGGCGAGGTGCTAGCGGAGTGGGTGGTGACGACCGGCTTGGTCGTCCTAAATCGGGGTTCGGTATACACGTGCGTGCGGCAGCGGGGCGGGTCGATAGTAGACGTTACTTTCGCTAGCCCCTCTGTCGCCAGCCGTGTTCATGACTGGCGTGTCGCCGTGGAGGTGGAGACGCTATCGGACCATCGGTATATCCGGTTCGACGTCTCCGCCCAGACCGCGAGCGGCCGCCATCCAAGAGCCCCGATTAACGACGGCCCGCGCTGGGCGCTTAAGCGCCTTGACAGGGAACTACTCGAGGAAGCTGCCATAGTCCAGTCCTGGATTTGGGAGTCGGCGACGGACGGGTCCGTCGACGTTGAAGCGGAGGCGCTGCGGTTTCGCGGGGCGATGACGCAGATCTGCGACGCGTCCATGCCCCGCGTCCGCCAACAGTCCGCAAGGCGCAACGTGTACTGGTGGAACGACGACATTGCGCGGTTGCGCGTCGAGTGCGTCGCGGCTCGCCGCCAGTACACGCGCTACCGAAGACGACGTCGACGAGATCCCGTCGAGGAGGCCGCGCGGTATGGGGTGTACCGCGCGGCCCAGGAGACTCTGTGGTTGGCCATCGGCGACTCCAAGTCGCGGGCCAGGGAAGAGCTGCTGGGGTCCCTAGATCGGGACCCGTGGGGGCGCCCCTACCGTTGGGTACGGGGCAAGTTGCGTCCCTGGGCGCCCCCACTGGTGCAAAGTATGCAACCCCAGCTGCTGGAGGCGGTGGTATCCACCCTCTTCCCTGAGCGGGCGGGACATGTTCCCCCGGTGATGGTTTCACCCTCAGCCACAGACTCTCCAGAAGAAGAGGGCACCGATGTCCCCGTGGTGACGCAAGCAGAGACGGGAGCGGCCGTGTCGCGGCTCCGGGCCAAGAATAAAGCGCCCGGACCCGACGGAGTTCCTGGCCGAGCTCTCGTCCTTGCTCTGAAGGAGCTAGAGCCCCAGCTGAGGGGGCTCTTTACGGCATGCCTTGAGCAGGGTCAGTTTCCCAGTGTGTGGAAGGAGGGGAAGCTGGTCCTGCTCAGGAAGGAGGGGCGCCCCGCGGACTCGCCGTCCGCGTATCGGCCCATAGTGCTGCTCGACGAGGCGGGCAAACTTTTTGAGCGTATAATCGCAGATCGCCTCGTCGGCCACTTGTACGGAGAGGGGCCGAACCTGGACGACAGCCAGTTCGGTTTTCGTCGGGGGCGCTCCACCATAGACGCCATCATGCGCGTGAGAGCCCTGGCGGAGGATACGGTGTCCCGGGGTGGGGTGGTGTTGGCGGTGTCTTTAAGACATTTCCAACGCCTTCAACACTCTACCCTGGAACTGTATTAGGGAGGCCCTGAAATACCATCGGGTGCCTCCCTACCTCCGCCGCATAGTAGGGGCTTACCTGGAGGACAGATGCGTCATCTATCGGGGACGTGACGGTGCCGGTCGGCACCAAATGTCGTGCGGTGTTCCACAGGGATCGGTCTTGGGACCGCTCCTGTGGAACATCGGCTACGACTGGGTGCTGAGAGGCGAGCTCCCGTCGGGCGCCGACTTGACGTGTTATGCGGACGACACGCTTGTCACTGCCCGGGGGAGCTCGTACAGGGAAGCGACGTTGATAGCCACGGCTGCGGTGTCACAGGTGGTGAACCGCATCCGGCGCCTGGGCCTGGAGGTGGCCCTTGACAAGTCGGAGGCCATGGTTTTCCATGGCCCCCGGCGTGCGCCGGCGCCGGGATCACATATCGTGGTCAGTGGGGCCCGGATAGCTGTCGAGTTCACCATGAAGTACCTGGGATTGGTGCTCGACAGCCGGTGGGATTTCGGACCCCACTTCCGGCGGCTGGCGCCCAAGCTGATGGGTGCAGCAGGCGCGCTGTCAACGTTGCTTCCCAACATGGGGGGCCCGAGCGCCGCCTGTAGGCGGTTGTACGTGGGAATCGTGCGGTCCATGGCCCTGTATGGGGCCCCTGTGTGGGCGATGGACCTGACGGCCGGAACACTCGCCATTCTGCGCAAGCCGCAGAGGGCGATGGCCGTCAGGGTCGTCCGCGGGTATCGCACGATATCCTACGAGGCGGCTTGCGTCCTGGCCGGATCCCCGCCCTGGGACCTAGAGGCAAAAGTACTCGCGTCATTGTACCAATGGCGCGAGGAAGAGCGGACACGGGGCTCCAGTCCGGTGCAGCGACAGATCGAGCTGCGCCGAGAGGAGCTCCGTCAGGTCCTGGTGGCGGACTGGCGGCAGAGGCTTATGCGCCCTACCGCCGGCCTCGCTACCGTCGAGGCGATCCGGCCAGTACTCGACGACTGGCTCGGGAGGAGGCACGGCTCCCTGTCGTTCAGGGTGACGCAGGTACTGTCGGGGCACGGCTGCTTCGGCAAGTACCTGCGTCGCTTAGGCAGAGAGCCGGACGCTCGGTGCCACCACTGCGTCCAATGCGGGGAGGACACGGCGCAGCACACGCTCTCCGAGTGTGTAGCTTGGGAGGAGCAGCGCCGTGTCCTCACAAATGAAGTAGGAGGCGACCTGACGCTGCCGGCAGTAGTGCGGAGGATGGTCGGCAGCTCAGAGTCGTGGGACGCGGTGGTGTCCTTCTGCGAGGACGTGATGTCGCAGAAGGAAGCTGCGGAACGGGAGAGGGAGATATCAACTCCCTTCCCGGGCCGCAGAAGACGCACCGGGCGCCGAGGAAGGGCGGATAACGCCCTCTTCCGCCCCCCATGAATGGGTCCAGGGGCGAGGGACATGGGGAAGTCCCCGCCCCCCTATTGATGGACCCCGAGGCGGAGGCGCGCGCGAGTGTCGGCGCGCGCCTTTGAGGTGATGCACGGGGTAGTTTAACACCCCACTACCCCGTGCAGGAGAGGAGGCCCGGACAGACCGGGCCAGCACGAGGGTGGGGCCGTGGAAGAATTTAGACTCCCGCGGCCCCACGCGCGCTCGTGATAGAAGACACACCGGGGTGGTTTTAGTCAGTAAAAGTCTGACATACCCCGTCGCCCTCCCCAGGGCGGCGGGCATCCTATGAGGATTTCCACCCCGGCAAAAAAAAAAAAAAAAAAAAAAAAAAAAAAAGGGCGCGGTTGGGCGACCGCCCAGGGGCGCCGGACTTTAAGGGGCGCCGTGAAGCAGCGCCCCTTTATATTCCCATCTCTGTAAGTGAAAAAAAAAACGATGTGTTGGCAACACTAGAATGGAACGCAGTGCTCAATCCGTTCATACAGTTCATTTTACTGGGAATCCCCGACCACAGAGAAACACATTATCTATCTCTTTTTAACATTTTAGTTCAGAAGAGTTGACGTTATTTTTGATGGAGCGGAACACAGCTCATTCTTATTCATTCAATCGGTGCACGCACTTAAAAACAGTTATCGTAATTACATATTTTAAAACAAACAGACGCAGTAATCAGGCGGTCCACGCTAAGTTACGAAGTGCATGTTTTTTACTTTTTATCGCCGACTACAGAGTGACATAGGTTTTATCCAAAAAGTTGAAATTCAAATAGTGTTTAAGTAGGTATTTGCTTCATGACGGATTATTTCACTAATTAGGTAAGTACAATTTTATTTTAACTATCTTTACTTATTATACTAAAGAGGTAATATTTGTTTGTTTGTTATGTTTGGAGTGGGGTAATCTATTTAAAGTAAATTATCCATACTAATATTATAAATGGAAAAGTGTGTTTGTTTGTTTGTTCGTTTGTCTTCCCTTCACGCCTAAACCACTAAACCGATTGTGATGAAATTTGACATATGTATAGTTGGAACTCATGAGACTGCTATAGGCTACTTTTTAACCGATTGCGATGCGACAAAAAAGGGTTATAGGTTTAAATAGGGATACCACGCGAGCGTAGCTGCGCGGGCAACAACTAGTATATTATAAAATATCTCTAGAACTGACTATATAATGTTGATGAAATTTTAACACGGAGATAATAAATGAATGTCGAGGAGGTACGGTCAAGTGTAAAAGTGGATGAAGCCTGTTCATTCGTAAGCCTTTGTGTTAAAGGTGAAAAGTGTATACCGACTTTTGCATCTGACTGTACATAGAAGTCATTTTTTCGGGAACGAGTGGATGATCGTGATTTTTTTCATACAAATCTAAGCACTATCACGTAACACAAGCTTTTAAATATAACATTTCACAATTATTCCGCTGCCATGACAATATTACCTTACCTAGATTTTTCGATCGTAGTTCACGTGTATGCTAACGCTTTCCTGTGGCCTTACCATGAGTTTGAAAAAACGTTCTCGCTATCGAAAACTATAGCTTTGTCTCTTTCACGTGCACCACAATGACAGGGACAAAGCGATAGTTTTCGATAGCGAGAACGTTTTTACAAACTCATGGTAAGGCTACTGAATATAAAGCGTTTTTGGTCGTCCTCCCTCAATAGCGCTATATTTAATTAATTTATAGAAATGATCGGACTTACGCAGATTTAATTTGTTGCAGATTTGATTAGTACAAAATGTCTGAACACGTTGATCCTTTCAAAAAAAAAACCATCTGGGTCAAAATATAGAAAACGAAAAGCAGAAAAAGAGAAGGAATTTGAAAAAACAAAAAAGTTTATGAATATAGGCAAATATATCACAACAAAAAATCAAGACCTTAATGTGGCATCTACATCTGAAATACAAGCGAATGCATCGGTAGTGGAGTCTCTGTCTGACAAGTCAGATCAGTTAGCTGTTGAAGAGATTGTGGACGAAGTTTCCCGAAGTGAGGAGACAAGTTGTGTTACAATTACAGATGCTGCTCAGGATGACACTATTTGTGATGTACAACAAATACAAATTCTAGATGACATTAGTTCTCTTGCTCCAAATATATCGGATCCAGCCACTTGGCCACTCACTCGAAATAGCAAAGTTATTGATCATATAATAACTAATGGCCCAGTGCAAACTCACATTGATAATTATCCAAAAAATGATACAGGGCGACATTTCTCAAATTCTCATTTTACCAAAAAACTTGCAAACAATGAAATAATTCAGCGTCGTTGGTTAATATACTCAGTTTCTAAAAATCGAGTTTACTGTTTTTGTTGCCGGCTATTTGATAGCAGCTCAACGTCGAATTTAGCATCTGAAGGATATAACGACTGGAAACACTTATCAGAAATGTTAAAAGTTCATGAAAGTAGCACTTTTCATAAGAAGTTTTACCTCTCATGGATTGAGGCTGAACTAAGATTAAAAACGGGAAAAACAATAGATTGTCAAGAGCAACATTTGATTAGAAAGGAAACTACAAGGTGGAATAATATTTTGTCTAGATTAATGCATATTACACTGTATTTAGCTGAAAACAATATGGCGTTTAGAGGTACTTCCGACAAACTATATACGCCAAATAATGGAAAGTTCTTGGGTTTAGTACAACTACTAGCCAAATTTGATCCAGTTATGGAGGAGCACTTGCGTTTAGCTGTAAAGGGTGATGTTTCTGACCACTACTGCGGAAAAGACATTCAAAATGAATTAATAGAGCTGATGGGTGAAAAAGTGAAGTCAGAAATCATATCACGTGCAAAGAAATCGAAATATTATTCTATTATAGCTGACTGTACTCCGGACATTAGTCATATAGAACAGCTTTCACTGACAATACGATTTGTTGATTTATCATCAGATGTCGATAAAATATCAGTAAAAGAGCACTTCATAGAATTTATACCTGTTAATGAGTCGACTGGTGAAAGGCTGACTGAAGTTATTATTGATATTTTAAATAAATACGGACTGGAATTGAACGATTGTAGAGGTCAGGGCTATGACAACGGAGCAAACATGAAAGGAAAAAATATTGGAGTTCAAAGAAGAATTCTGGACATAAATCCTTTAGCTGTATATGTGCCGTGTGGCTGTCATAGCTACAATCTCGTACTATGCGATGCCGCTAAGTCATCTGTAAAATCTGTCACTTTGTTTGGAGTACTTCAGAGGTTGTTTACGTTGTTTTCAGCTTCTGTTCATCGATGGAAAATTCTGACCGATCACTTGGGATTGTACACTATAAAAAAACTCAGTGACACGCGTTGGGAAGCAAGAATAGGCAGTGTTAAAGCAGTCCGTTATCAAATTAGCGCCGTCCATGACGCTTTAATCACTTTGGCTATCGAAACTCAGCAAACTGATGTTCAAGTCTCTCATGAGGCTACTACTCTAGCCGAACAGCTAAAAGATTTCGGCTTCATAGTTTCATTGGTTGTCTGGTATGACATACTTTTTCAAATTAATGTCGTTAGTAAATCTCTACAATCAACAGACATGGATCTCGGTAAATGCACAGACATGCTGAAAAAATGCTACAATTTCTTGGAAGAATATAGAAATACAGGCTTTAAAAGCGCCATTCTAACTGCGAAGGAATTGGCTGAAGAGTTAGAAATAGAACCTGTGTTTAGAGCGACAACAAGAATTCGACGTGTTAAGCGCCAAGCTGGTGAAACTGCCCAAGATGAGCCTATAACTTCTCCAGAAAAAAAATTTGAGGTTGAATTTTTCAACTGTCTTTTGGACACGAAGTTAACTTCACTCAACGAAAGATTTGAACAGTTATGTGAGTACTCGGAATCTTGGTCTTTTTTGTACAATTTAAAACAGATTCCAGAAAAACACGACCTTATCAAACTCTGTAGTGATCTTCAATTGAAATTAAATGTAAATTCCAAATCAGATATAGATGGATGTATGTTGTGCGATGAACTCATAAGTCTGAAATCGTTTTTGCCTGATCAGAAAGTGGTTACTCCTGTTTTTGTTTTAAATTTTATTAAAGACCGCAACTTAAAAGAACTATATCCAAATGTTTGGATAGCATTACGAATATTATTAACTATTCCCGTAACGGTTGCTAGTGGAGAGAGGAGTTTTTCTAAGCTTAAGCTAATAAAAACCTATCTGCGATCGACGATATCACAATCTAGATTGACAAACTTGGCAACTTTGTCGATCGAAAATGAAATAGCTGAAAACATCGACTTTGATAACTTAATAAAAGAGTTCGCCGATATAAAGGCTAGAAAAGTAAAATTTTATTAGTTTTTTTAATAAATGTTTATTTCTTTTCATAAATGGTTATTTCATTATTATCCTTCGCCTTTTTTCGTATGGGTTTGAATTGCAATTAGGGGGCGCCGTAGAAATCTCGCCCAGGGCGCTGTTAGTACTAAAACCGGCACTGCATATTATATACACCTACCAAGGCTTGCTTGATTTGATTAATTTTGTTTCAATTACATACTGCATTTCGAATTGCGCCTTGGAATACAAAAAACATTGAATTTTTCTTTTCCATTAAATTATAAGTAATTTAAAATGGAAGAAGATAATGAAATACCATCCTCTTCGACTTTGAATTTAGCAAGTAAAGAAAGAAAACACGTGCAAAAATTTAAAACTTCTTGGCTGGAACATCCTGATTTTAAGTCTTGGCTGAAGAAATCTGATAAAGGTGAGACAAAAGCTTACTGTAAAATATGCGATTGTGATCTTGCATGTGGAATGTCCGAATTACTTAAACATAAAAACAGTGCCAAACACACCAAAAAGGTGGCTGTTATTTCGCAATATGGAAGAATGTCAACTTTTTTGAACAAAAATCAGACGCACGCTACTAATGTATTAAAAATGGAATTATAAATGTGCGGCATTCTTGCGAAACATGATCTACCAATTTCTTTAGTCGATGATTTTGTATCGCTGTTACGAAACTTGTTTCCGGAATCGAAATGTTTAGAAGACGTGCATCTAGGAAAACAAAAAGCAACAAATATTTTACGTCAAGTTACAGGAGCGACATATAAACAAGAAGTGATTGATATCATGAAGAATAACTATTTTAATATAATAATAGATGAAACAACAGATCTGTCTGTGAAAAAACAGTTGGCTGTTATTATAACATTTTTTAATAGTTTGACAAAAACAGTGGAATGCAGATTTTTTGATAAGATAGATATGATTGATGGAACGGCAAAAGGTATCCTCCAAACAATAAAAGGAAGTTTTTCAAAACATGAAGTACCTCTTGATCATGTCTTCGGACTTACATCAGATACGACGAACGTAATGATGGGAAAGCACAATTCAGTTCAGGCTTTATTAAAAAGTGAAATTCCACATCTGGTCGTTATAGAGTGCTCATGCCATTTAATACATCTCGCGACATCGTATGCCTCCCATAAACTAACTAAAAATTTAGAAGATTTGTGCCGTAATATACCTGCATATTTTCATATGAGCCCTAAGCGAACAGAATCACTCAAACAGTTTCAGGATTTTCTAAAAATTAACCAACTTAAATTACTTTCTGCAGCAAATACAAGATGGTTGTCACTTCAAGCTTGTGTCGACAGGATATTAGAGCAGTATGATGCATTGAAATTATTTTTTACGGGGGCAGTTTTTGAGGATCCCTCTAATACTAATGATTCCATCTTGAACAGTCTTAACAACCCATTTAATAAAGCATTATTACACTTCATGAGTTACGTCTTCTCTATAACTAACGATTTTAATACCTTTTTTCAAACAAAATCACCACAATTATATATACTGCCAGAGATGGTTCGGAAAATGTTGAACACTTTTTTGTGCAACTTTGTCAAAAAGGAGCACCTAAGTCTGAGCTCGGATCTAAAGAGCCTTAAGCAAATTGACGTCACTAAAACAGAAATTCACCTCAATAACGATCATATATACGTTGGTATGGAAGCACATGCGATACTTGAAGATTTAAAGTCAAAAGCCCCAATAGAAGAAGTGAACAAATTTTATGCTAGTTGTCGTGAATTTTATGTGGAAATAGTATTGCAAATCCAAAAGCGGTTCGTCTTGAACGAGAAACTTTTAGACTTATTGAAGTATGTGGATCCAAAAATAGCAAGAAATCTGGAGAAACAATCAGTGAAAGATGTGTTTGATAAATTCAACTTTTTAAAGACAAAATGCAATATGCAAAAAGCAGATAACGAATGGAGAAATCAAGCTCTTATAGACTTAAAGCATTTTGGAGTTGAAAGCGAAGAAGAATTAAAAAACATGCCAGCTGACATTTATTGGAATAAGGTTCTAAGCATGAAAGATTATCATGGTAATTTCATTTACGAAAATCTTGAAGTAGTTATTTCAGTTTTACTAGCAGTTCCATCTTCAAATACTGAGGTAGAAAGACTATTTAGTATTCTAAAAAATGTAAAAACAGATAAAAGAAATTAGAGGAGGATCCCAGAGCTCCCAGACGTCACTTATTTTCTGATGGACAAAATATATACGAGTGAGTAGTGGTGGGGTGTGCTATGATCATATGACTAGTTGCTACCTTGGCCAGACGGCCATTTTTCAGGTAACAATTAATCAAGGTACATAGAAATACTGCTCACTTCACTTAAATTCTGATAGCTGATTTTAACATATATTTCACACAATATCGTTAAAAATCAAGATTCATTACTCCCAGACACATGCGGTCGGCGGTTTTACCTTACAGACGCTTCAAAGCTATTAAAAAAATTAATTAAGGTCACTTATTTTCTGATGCTTGATTTTTATATATGTTATTCAAACAACTATTTTAAAACGTTTTGCAAACGGACAGACCGATCCAAGGGGCCAAACATTCACCAGACCCAATTTTCATGTCGCTGAGAGTAGGGGCACGGGCATTATCCGTGCGCAAAGTGCGAGTGAGACAGACATGAGTGTCATTGCTTCTCTCCTTCTATTCGGTTTACTCTTACCCACTAGTTAATGTATCGCGTCTGTTGAGTGCATCAGCTGTGTTGTGATTTAAGTAGCAATTCGTATAAAAAAATACAAATATTTGCAGTGTTTGAAAAAATATAATGGCTAATTTGTTAAATTGTGTATTTTGCAATAATTGTGATGAAAATTTAATATTATTTACGGAAGAGACATTAAAAAAGTGTCGAGTGATTTTACAACATAGAAAGGAACATAACCTAAAATTTAAAGACGTTGTTTTGCCGGGTGAACTATTTGAAAGTGGTTATCACAGAAACTGTTACAAATCGTTTACAGGGTTAAATAAAAAGTACTATTTACCAAAAAATACGGCAACCGAGAAAGCTAATTCAACAGAAAAGTTATTAAGCATTGCAGAAAATTTATCCACTGATATCCCAACGACAGTTGAATTAGATACACAATGTATTCAGCCAGAAGCATCTACGTCTCAACATTTTAATCCAGCAGCTGCTGTTATACCTGACACTACTACAATACATAGCCCATCTGTTATACCTGAGTTGGTCGAACCGGATTTTCCAAGATTAGAAGAATATATTGATCATCCTGAAAATATTGATTCACTTTCTGACAGTAATACTGCAGTTGATATCTATGTAAATAATTCTCCAAATAATCTTACTTGTATATATTGTGATCAAAAAACTAAAAAGCACAAGTCCAAACGATTGCCTCTAATTACGTCAGATAAAAATGTATTTCTATCTAAAGCTAAAAATCAAAATGAAAATCATACAGAATTCTTGGAAAAAATTGTAAATTATCCACATTCTAAAATACACTATCACAATATCTGTCAATTAAATTTTTCTTATGAAACTTCATCAAACAAAAAAACTACTACAACTCATTGGCATAGTCTTCGTGAACAACACCGAGCAGCTTTTCATGAAATATGTTCTTTTATTGAAGAAAATATAATTCAAAAAGGACGGTGTTACTTCCTGAGTTATATTTGTCGATGTTATATCGGATTATTAGATGAAAGTGATGAAAATAATGATGTCGGAATTAGAGGGGATTTTAAAACACACATTTTGGAATCAAAAATTAAGAAAAAATATGGTAAAGAGATAAATTTTTTTATTATTCAGAATAAAAAATTAGTCGCGCCGAAAAATGTAGTGGCTATTGATGAGCAAACACTCGAAAGTCTAAAAGATGAAGATATTTTACTTAAAGCTGCTCTATTATTGAGAAAATCTGTTTTACACGCTGAAAAAAAAAAGTTACCTCATAACTTAACAATACAACATTTGCAGGACGGAGAAATAACTGTGCCACAAGATCTACTGGACTTTTATTCTACTTTGATAGCCGGTAATAACCGAAGACGTAAAAATAATCAAAAGTGTATCCGTCAAGTCAAGTCATATTGTGAAGATGTCGTCTATAGCATTTACAATGGAAAAATAAAAACATCAAAGCATATTATGCTCGGAATGGCTTTAAAAAGTCTAACAAGTAGCCGCAAAATTATTGATATAATACATAGATATGGGCATTGTATCAGTTATCCTGGAGTGGAAGAGCTCGAAACAGAAGCAACATATACATCAGTTGAAAAATCAAGTGTATGTCCTGAAACAATTAAAAAATCACCAGATCTCTGTACCGGTCTTGCTTTCGATAATTTTGATCGTTTCGTGGAGACAAAGACTGGTAAAGATACATTGCACGATACGGTTGGTATTATTTACCAGAATATTGATATGAACACCCCAGATGAACCGCAATTAATAAATATCACCGATGCTCATACCGAAGTATCTATCAACTCGCAAAAAAGGAGACGGAGAACTTTTGATGCTATTTCTATGGAAATTAGTGAAGAACCATTGGTTAAAAAAATGAAGATAACAGATCTAGAAGCGTCAGCTTGTGAAGATACAGAACCTATAAATTTACCACTGTACAAAACGATCGATACGCTGTGGATGTTTAGCCATGCTCTCCAGTTACCGAATGTTCCAATGTGGGTTGGATTTAATTCTTTTCTAGTTGACAATAATAGCCCACAACAAATAGTTTCATATCTAACTCCAATAAATCAATCGCCTACTAACAAATCAGTAGTTTTGGAGACTATGAAACAGAGTCAACAAATTTGTGAAGAAGTGAAGCAGTCATCCATCCAAGTTACTTATGATCTTGCGATTGCAAAAATAGCCTTACAAATTCAAGCTAGCCACAAACCAGATCTTGATAATTTATTCATACATTTGGGGCCATTCCATATAATGATGGCTTACTTCAAAACTATAGGGAAATTTATTATGCATTGTGGCTTAACAAACGTCATGGTACAGAGTAATTTATTAGCATCCGGCTCTGTAAATGGATTTCTGGAGGGTAAACATTTCAATAGGTGTAAAAGGCTTCACCCTTTGATGGCTGTAGGTTTGGAAATTTTACATTTT
Source organism: Sesamia inferens (assembly GCA_037179545.1). Classification (NCBI taxonomy): domain Eukaryota; kingdom Metazoa; phylum Arthropoda; class Insecta; order Lepidoptera; family Noctuidae; genus Sesamia; species Sesamia inferens. The sequence continues at coordinate 2,346,012 of CM073935.1, read as the reverse complement.
AAATCGTTTTTGGAGAGTAATAATATTACAATCAGTGATCAAATTATCCAAGAAATCACACGACTAAGAACGTCTTCAATATCTTCACTTACAATTGAGGATGACGAACTTAATGCATTATTACAGAATTATGATATTTATAAGCAAAAAACCCTCAATGGCGAGTTTGGTAAAACTCCACAGTTTTATTTAATCTATATAAATCTTGTTCATCATTATTTAACCTTGTCAAGAAGCATACGTTGTGGAGATTTTGAATTATTTAAGTTTGTACTGCCAAAAATTACTAACTTATTTTTCATATGCAATCAACCGAATTATGCTCGTTGGACAGTTAAATACAGTAATAATTTGTTAAAAGTTGCCGAAACTCATCCTGACTTGTATGAACAGTTCAAAAATGGTTTTTTTTGCATTCAAAGAACTAGTAAGCCTTTTTCTAAGCAACCGATTGACTTAGTCCTGGAACAAACCATTAATGCAGATGCAGCCAGGAGACTCACAGGTAATGAACATTAATGATTAATAAAAATTAAAAGGAAAATTGAAAAAATATATATATAAAGATTAATGAATATACATGTCAAAAAAGTTAAAAAAATTAAAAAAAAATAAACAAAAATGTCAGAATATATGAAAATAAATGAATATGTCAAAAAAAATTGAATATACAAAAACCGTAAATTTATATTTTTCAGGAATAATCCAATTCACCAATTCCATATCAGCACGCCAACGATGGGCTCGCAGTCATGATATACGATCAACAATAATTAGTTCTGTTTATAAAGATCTAGACTTACAACAAATACAAGATGTTACAGCCGAGGTGTCTAATCATAATATGAAGAATGATACCAAACAATTACAAAAATTTATCGACGAATTCGATCGATTCATCAATCCGTTTAGTCCTGAAGTACCACAAGATCTTTTGCTTAATATTTCATCTGGAAAAGCAGCCTCAGAGGTCGTAGAAAAATTTCTTCTCAATGTTGAGAAGAATGGAGACATAAGACGTCAAACATTCATCGCAGAATGTAAAAACGATGAATATAGGTTCGAAAAGAGCATAAAAAAAGTGCCACTGGAAAACTTTTCTTTAGATTATGCTAAGAAAACAACAACAACTAAGGTAGGTGGTAAAGTGCTAGAAGTACATACTCAAAGAGATCTGTTTGGGCGGATGCTTGGAATATCGATTGATCACAAAGTCGATATAGCCAAAATTTTATCATACCCCATAACGCCAGTGCCATTATCCATGTGTCATTTCGACGGTGGCATCTGTAAAACCCAAAAGTCGGTTCTGATGAAATCATTGGAAAAAGGCGTACAACACAACCTACCTTCTCACATTGATATTTTGATAATTGATGGTTTCTTTCTGCTCTATACTATGAATAATGTGCCTAAAACTTTTGGAAATATCGCAAAAAAATTACTACAAATGGTGACACAGTTGAAAGCCACGAGATATGATGTCATATTTGATCAGTATTTTTCCCCTTCCATTAAAGATTATGAAAGATCTCGCCGATATGAATCATCACTACTGGAATTCAACATTACTGGGCCAGATCAAGTTCGTCCATCAAATTTCACGAAAGAGTTAAAAAATATCCACTTCAAACAGGCTCTCGTTGATTTCTTCATATTGCACTGGACTAGTGAGGAGATGATTCCATTCATTGGTAATAATCAAGTTTACATTAATTTTCGACAATGTCACTCTTTCACCGTGAGTAATAATAAAGTTATGTCTGAAATCAATAAAGATTTATCGTGTCCCCAGCATGAGGAAGCTGATACAAAGATTGTTTATCATGTTTGCAACACTGATGCTCGAGCTAATTTTGTGATACGATGTTCAGATACGGATATTGCAGCGATAATGCTAGGAAATATGCATCATTTAAAAAATGATGATTCACACGTGTGGATATTAACCGGCACTGGTAACAATCAGCGATATGTTGATATTAGCAGTATCTACAAACGGTTAGGACCGTCGTTATGTCGAAGTCTACCAGGATTCCATGCTATTACTGGATGCGATTATAATCCCGCATTTTTCAAAAAGGGAAAACAAAGGCCGTTTAGTATTCTTAAAAAAAATAAAGAATACCAACAAGCATTTCTCACCTTTGGCACGTTGAATTTGATCGATGATGTAGACGAAGAAGAACGTGTATTCAATATAGTACAAAGATTTATATGTGATGTTTATAACGTACCAGGAGTAATGGATGTAAATGCTGCCAGACTTCAGCTGTTTATTAATACATATATGGTATGTGATGTTAATGAAAAATTTATGCAAAAAAATATGAAAAACTTCGATGCTACTAACTTACCACCTTGTAAAAGCGAACTTCGGCAACAGTTTCGACGAGCTAACTATATTGCTAGTGTTTGGAACAATGCTAGTGCAAAAATGATTAATATTTTCAATCCCGAAAATTATGGCTGGACATTAGAAGATGATAAATATCATTTTCATTGGTTTGATGGAGATCAATTGCCGGATTTTGTCAGTCAGTCCTTGGAGGAAGAATTAGGTAATTTATTTTAGCTTCTCATAATTTTGATGTCTCTTTAGTTTTCCAAATCTTAATTGGTTGGTTTGTTTTTACTTTTTTACAGCGAAAACGCCCGAGGAAAATACTGATGAACAAGATGATGATTTAGATATTCAATATCAAGATAGGATCGATGATGAATTACCTGACTTCAACGACGATGACAATGAAGATTAGAAGCCAGTCGAATATTTACAAATCAATCTTACAAACTTATGTAAAAAAATATTTGTCGATTTTTGGTAGTTTTTTAAGGTTCGTTACAAATAAATAATTATTTGAAAAGGTTGCTGTTATTTAATTAAATTATTAATACTTTGTAAACCTTTTGATATTTACTTTAAAAATTTAAAATTAACTTACTTAAAAAAATTTAAATTAATAAAACAGTTTGTAAGGTACAATTGTATAATTATTGCGGTCAGATGAGCACTTTTCTCAAAGTTAATCTTTGATTATTTACGTGATTTTCAAATAGAAGGAGAGAAGCAATGACACTCATGTCTGTCTCACTCGCACTTATGCGCACGGATAATGCCCGTGCCCCTACTCTCAGCGACATGAAAATTGGGTCTGGTGAATGTTTGGCCCCTTGGATCGGTCTGTCCGTTTGCAAAACGTTTTAAAATAGTTGTTTGAATAACATATATAAAAATCAAGCATCAGAAAATAAGTGACCTTAATTAATTTTTTTAATAGCTTTGAAGCGTCTGTAAGGTAAAACCGCCGACCGCATGTGTCTGGGAGTAATGAATCTTGATTTTTAACGATATTGTGTGAAATATATGTTAAAATCAGCTATCAGAATTTAAGTGAAGTGAGCAGTATTTCTATGTACCTTGATTAATTGTTACCTGAAAAATGGCCGTCTGGCCAAGGTAGCAACTAGTCATATGATCATAGCACACCCCACCACTACTCACTCGTATATATTTTGTCCATCAGAAAATAAGTGACGTCTGGGAGCTCTGGGATCTTGGACTAAATAGACTTTCAAACGAAACTCTGAACGGCTTGTTTCATACTAAGTTCGGCATGCAAGCAAACAATTGCTCAATATTAGAACCCAACAGTGCCATGATAAGTGCAGCAAAACATTACAAAAGTAATGCTTCAGCTTCTAAATCTTCTGTCTGATCTGGTTTTTGGTAAATTATCTTTTGTTGATTTATTAATAAATATTCAAAATAATAAATTATGGTTTAATTTCTCGAATAAAAATATGCTCCCTAAAAATAAGAATTTTTAATATCGTTTAGGGAATTTTAGGGATAAATCCTAAAAAAATAGGGACAAACCAAAATTGTAAGTGGAAACACTGATTCCATTCTATTATATTACAGTCCATTCCTTGTTCACACTCTTGTATCACGTCATTGTACACGTCAAATACATTGTACTCTTTTACATTCGTGCAATACACAAAGTTCGATTTATCTGAGTTTTAATTACGCGACACGACCTACGCGCTACACTATTAAGTGCCTATTACAACTATAAAATTTTCTTTTCTGGGTTTTTTCATGGGTAGGAGGTTGTGATTTGACCCCAACCCCAACCAGTCATTCTCAAAGGCAGACAGCCAATATTGCTGCTGAAGTCAATAACTCCACAAAGAAAAGACAGACTGAAAAATATGAGATATCTGTTTAGAAAATAGAAAAAAATGTGCTGGATTATTAACCCATATGGTTCAGGAGTCAGGAATTAAATATCCAAAAGAACTATACACCGTATGTTGGCAGAGGAAGGCCTGACAGGACATCATCCCACAAAAAAACCAATGCTGACAGAGGCAATGAAAATAAAGTCTCACCTGCTTTTGAACACCACCATAAGACCATTGAGGACTGGACTAAGGTTAGATTGTATTAATATTGATATTTTCTTCAGTTTAATATACCTAAATCCAAAAATGTAAGAAACTTTTTATATTTTACAGGTGTGTTTCTCAGATGAACAGTCATTACAATTTTACAAATTTTAGCCGACAAGAGCAGCTTTGTCAGACAACACCCAGGAGAAAAATATCACGCTGACTGCATTGTAAAGGTAAAACACCCTGTTAAGGTAATGGCGTGGTCAGTTATAAGCGCCTAAGGGATCGGACGCCTTTACATCGTCAAAACATGAAACAAGACCAGTACAGGCATGTTTTACAAAACTGCTTATTGCTGCAAAAATTTGAAACAAAGGGAAATATCATGAAATATGGATTTATTATTCTGCATGTCTGTTTATTTTTGTATAAAAAGTATTTTGTGACATTTTACTGTATTTTTTTTAATTTATAATACTTAAATAGCTGTATTAACACATTAAAGCTTTTACCATATAGAAAAATGTTTTTTTATGATTAATTTAATAAAAATACTTTAGCAACATGTTTTTGTAACTGTCCCCAATAATCTGGCATTCCATTGTAGTTACTAGAAAAATATAAAAAAGAAATACATAATATTCCAGAATTCATTAACCCATCTAGACCAGAATCTGCATATAATCTGAAAACTCGCCCTATTGATGTTTTTAATAGATTTTTTCCAGAATATTTGGTTCAAATCCTAGTTGAACAAATCAATAGATATACAAAGCTGCAAAACAGTAACCACTATACACCAGTATCAGCAGAAGAAATGATGGTAATACCTTGGGATATTGATTATGATGAACCTAAACCCATTGCCCAATCTGGAACTCTGTTGGTCAATTGATCCTTTTTATAATAATCCTGAAATATCAAAAATTATGCCACTTAAAAGATTTAAAAAAATCACTGAAAATTTGCACATCAATGATAATGAGAATGAACCGAGGACTCACCAGAATGTGATAGATTGTAAAAATTGCAACCAATGATTACAGAACTAAATAAAGTGTTCCAGCAGCAGACAGCAAATTCTGATACTCAGTTGATACATGAGTGTATGGTAAAATTTATCATCTTTAAGACAATTTATGCTCAAAAACCCATTAAACATAAGTTTAAGGTCTGGGGGTGTTTTGACTCAAAAATCGGCTACCTCCATCAATTTGAGGTTTATACAGGGAAAGGGGACAATATGGAAGACGAAGGACTAAGATACAATGTTGTTTCAAAACTTTCTACTGATCTTCAACACTGCTTTCATTTGATAATATCTTTACAAGCTACAATTTTCTGGAAGATTTATATGAAAGAAAAATCTTTTCTATAGGTACAGTTGGAACAAATAGAAAAGATTTGCTAGATATGCTCAAGAAATCACAACCTAAACATCTAAAACTTGAAAAGAATCAATTTGCAGCTATAACTGCAAAACCTATAACACCCATTAGGTGGTTTGATACCCGAATAGTTACAGATCCTTCTCAACGACAATTCACCATCCAACTGATGCAATATTTGTTAAACGAACTCAATAAGACGGGACAAGGAAAGAAGTCCTGGGCTCCAATCCAAAGCTATTGCGAGCTACACGCTCGTTATGGGAGGCGCTTTCAAACGTCATATCCCATCAATCGTAAGTGTCGAAAAAAAAATTAAACTCTAAATTCACCTTAAATTTTTTAGTTGCTTTTACACAGGTTTGCGCCTTATTATAGGTTAAAGATAAAACCAATTATCTAAATGCACAACTCCATTCCTTCAAAAAGTAAAAAGAAACTTTCATGAAAATAAGAGCAAAAAGTAAATTATGAACGTTTTACTATTGACTCGTTTAGACAAATCCATAAGCATATGTTTATAGAAAAGATATTTCAGCTGCAATTAAGTACGTACTCTGGTGCAAAGTTATGTCCAGGCGATAACAACTTTTGAAGCCACATCCTTTTTAAATATTGCAATTTGGCATCTTGCTATTGACGGTTTCCAATATAGAACCGTGTTCAAACGCAATAACACGGCAAATTACTCCATAATTCAAAAAGGTTATGTCAGTCAATGAGTATAATAATAATAATAGGTTATATCCACAATTTTTTTTTTTTTGGGGATTTTATGACTTGGTTTCTAAGACCTTTAAGCCATGTCTTATTTGCACTTCACTTAGCACTTTAGTTTCACTTCTTCTTTTGTAATTTATCCTAACTTATGCTAAACTTATCCTTTTTTTTTTGTTGTCGCTGGGTAAAATGTCAATTACGCATCCCCACCCGTCGGGGGACGGGAGGGGTATGTGGGACTGCGACTTCTGGAATACGGGCCTAAATGTTACCCAAGATCCATCATTTCGATTTAATGTAAATAGGGCCAGCACTCACAAGGCAAGAAATAAATATTAACATTATGAATTCAAAAATAACAGAGTCAAAAAACCCCTGAAAATACCCCTAAAAATTTCCGACCCATAAAAAAATCCCATCCCACTTATTTACCCCTTAAACCTGGGGGAAAACCCCTAAATTGGGAACCGTGGAACCTACCGATTTTTCGGTATTTCTACCGATATGGGCTCTGTTCTACCGAAATCGTCACCGTAGAGTGAAAACCTCGTAAGTGCAAAAATAGTAACTTTTCAGGAGGAAGAAGAAATTGCGTGCTGTAAAATTTTTGTACGGCGGCTTTTATATTTTTTTTATTAATTAATATGGAGCTTTAACCCGCTTTCATACCCAAATCGGTTCAGTACTATAAGATTGCCCATATGAAAATGAAAATAAAATGAAACTATACGTTCGTTGCTAGGTATTCATACGAAACTGACAGCTGCGCGTGTTTACGAGGTTCTCATTTAGTATTATAGATGTCGCTACGAGTATCGAATGAACAAATAAGTCGGATCAGGATGTGCGTAGTGAGGTTTTCTTCCCAGAAACGCAATAATGAGCAAAAATGCATTCCCGAGGTTTTCACTCTACGGTGACGAAATGCAGCTATTTTTCTACGATTTCAGAGTATACATGGAAATTCTGGCGATTTTTCTACCGATTTTACACTTCTGACATGGCAACCTCTTTTATTTCTGTTAAATATTACGGGGTTATAGACGGACTTAAGCAGAATGTTTTGGGGAACACCCTAATGTCCTATAACTCAATAATATAAAGAACTTTCCCTGAAACTCGGAAATTTACCTGTCTAGTCTATATAAGCAGGAACTTGTTAAGCTATTGCATAGCTTCTATCGCGGGCCTTGAGCGCGGGGACCGAATCCAGAAATTCCGTAACGAAAAAACCTCACGCTCCCCATCGTCTAACGTCGTTTCAGTTCGGCAGTCTTCGGCACGGTATGTTTGTGTGCGTGCGACTACATCTTTTGAAAACAATTTATAGATTTTCAAAAAGAGGCATGCATGTTGCAGGGCGCGAACTCAGTTCTACACACTTGCCATTACTGATAGTCGCGATGTGCTAAACTTGCGATTAATTGTCTCTCTGAAATAGGTCTTCTATAGAGATATGTCATCGACGTTGTCATGGCTACCTTAATAACTTTTCATATAATTAATTATTAAGTACTTTTATTCAAATTAATTTAGTGGTGTTTTTATAAAATAGCTTTTTTGTTAACGGAAAAGCTAAGATGAATGTCACGCTAATTTTTCATTGGACTTTTAAATTATTTATAGTGTTGTTTACTAAATAAAAGCGCGTGATTTTATAGAGTAAAAAGTGCTCACGCGGCCGTTTTTTCAATTGTTGCAAGAATTCAAAAACTGTCTTTAAATAGTGTTCAGACGATTGCTCAAAGTGTATTAGATTTCATTAGTAATAGAAATGGCATTTCAATAATGACTTTCAACTGCCAAAGTCTAAATAGTCATAAATACGATTTACAAGATTCAGTTAAGAGACAAACAAATGTGTTACTTCTTACCGAAACTTGCATGACGCATGATAATCCAATTGAAATACCTAATTTTAATTGTATTGTTCAGTTCAAACGAGATACTGTTTCAAAAGGTGGGGTAGCTATTTACCAAAATAAAAATGATATTACTAATATTATAACTCCGAATATTGAAATAAATATTGCACACGTTAGCGATGTTAATGTTAGGCGCTCAGTTGTTGGAGATATTTGTGCGTGCTTATGCAAACTTAGAAATGGCCTACAAATAGTTATGGTAGCAATTTACATTTCTCCGAATCCAAAATTGGACGAGGTAGAGCATTTTATTCATCGCACTTTACTGGAGTACACTGAAGAAGGCTCGAAAATACTTGGTACAAATGGTAATAAATTTCCACTTATCTTGGCTTGCGATTTCAACATTAACTTCGCTGATAAAAAATCAGAGCGGTTGACAACTTTTCTATCAAAAACATTGAATTTGAAATGAATAATGATCCACAAGAGTCCACAACAAAATATCGGACCACCATTGACGCGGTATTTTCTATGTATTTAGAGGATATTAAGTCGCAAACTTATGTTTCTTATTTCAGTTATCATAAACCTATAGTTTCAATGATAAATATTCCTGAATAACCAACAGCTACTGTAAGGTAATAAAACCCACATGTATTGTAAAATAATAAAAATGTTTTAAATAATATTAACTTTTTATTTATTTAATAAAAGAAAAATTTGTTTTCTTATCGGTCACCACGCTCAAAAAGTGTAACTTGAATTAATATCAAAGAAAAAGAAATACTGCATAAATAAAATAAATAAATAATTATAATTGCATAAATTGATACAAAATGCTATGCAATAGCTTTACCGCGGCAGTCCCCGAGTGCCACACGTCTTTTTTTTTTTTTTTCATTAATTTTCATAACTCTGAAGAGCGAGAATCAGTGACTTTTCTAAAGAGTGCATACAAAATGTCATCTGACGAGGAGCCAACAAGCTCAAGTGCGATGGCAAAAAGAAACATTTAGAACATCAAATTGTTTCGATTTTGAAATTGATTCAAAGATGACAGCGATGGCCAAAGAACATTTGCATAAAACACAATTATGCGATAGACTGATTGTTAAAAATTAAGCCTGTACGTGGTTTTTTAATAAATAAACGATTATAATTGATTATTGAGGTTTTTTTGGAAATACCGATTTTAGGCACTAATATACCGATTTTTACTGGCAATTCTACCGATCACGCTCTTTGACGTTCGAGACCACTGCGCGATGTGTAGCATTGTTTAAATAATTATTTTTCTATGCCTTTTGACAAATTGATTGCTTCAGAAACGTTTTGTAACTTATTCATTAAATTAACAAGAAAAGATGGAGTTGCTAGAGACATAAAAATATTACTACGTGTAAAAAATGGACTTTGCGGTTTTTGAAACTATATTCCTCAATTATGTAAACAAACACAGTAGCTGAATGAAAATAACTCGTTTTATAACAGTGCACTCTCAATACCGTGATTTAATTTAGTTTCGTTTCGTGAGTAACTGTATATTTGGTGGACGTATAATTATGTAAACCAAGAATATTATAAGAAAAGTGGATGTTGCACCTAGAAGAAATAACTGAAGCCAAGGTTATTCACCTTTTTTTATGTTCTCCATCTCGCTTACACTTAAATTAAAAGTTGCCAAAATAAAATGAAGTTTTCCTAGTTACCTGATCATAAATGTACGACAAGAACAGAGAACTCACTTTTTTAATATATTGTGAAATCCAGATACAGGTCTTAAAGGTCCTAATATTGTAATAGTTATTCAAAAATTATACAGGATATTGTAGTTTTTTATTAAAATTATATTTGAAGTGTCTAAAGTTTATCCACATGTAGCATCGAGTTCAAAGCTTGCAACCCTGTTGGAAGGCTATTAACAAAAACGGCTGTTTTCGCTTTACTACCACTTCAAATCTTTTACTGAATATATTCGAGGACTTGGGACTTCATTTAGAGTGCCTTACTATATATTGTGTAGTTAAATATTGTGGAAGTGTGTGGAACCCAACATCAAATGTTATCTTTCATAGGTAAGTTCAGTAATACCAGATTTTAAATTAAAGCCAATTTTTTAAAGATCCGCCAATATTTCTCGTTCAAAACTGTGTCAAAAATGTTTTTCTAATAATTAATGTCAATATTCTGGCATTATATGTTTAAATCGTGTCTAACAATTGAAACTGATACGTATAAAATCTTAACGTCAAAATTGCATGTTTGTAAACAAAGAACAAAAGAGGGACCATATTTTTTCCGTAAGATGGATGTTTTTAAATTTGAGGAAGTGATTGAATTTCATGTGGATCGTAATTTCATTGAATATGTCACGTGTTTTAGGGAACAAATGAAAAATCTTTGGCAATTTACATAAGTAAAGAATAAACCTGTAATTAATTTCACCTAGCATAGAAATGAGAGAGTCTAGGTTACTGGAAAATAAGGTTTATGCTAATTTCCTAATAGACAGAAAGAAAAAAAGCATGTCATTAAAATATAATTTAATCTAATTACTCAAACTTTGAGGTTTCAATACATCTGTTAACTCGGTTTCAGGAAATACAACTAATTTTCTGTTTCAGTTTTCCCAAGGACTTTGATAAAAGAGAAAAATAGTTATCTATTATACCATTAATAAGAAAGTTTTATGAATCAGCAAAGATTTGTAGCTTTGTAGCACTTTAAATCCATGATGTAAAATGATCCATCAAGACCGAAACGACTCTTAATTAGTGCAGTACCTAACAGTTTATTCTGTACAATTATGTTCAAGTGGTAATAGTGTTAAGGTATGTCAAATACATTGTCAAAATGCGCTGCTTACAAACCCAGCAATGTTAATAATAATTAATTTCAAATTACAGGAATGTACAACACCATTCAAGTGCTCAGTTTAACCTGATGTCATGATAAAAACTAAAACAGATACTTGTTAATTTCATATTAAAATATTCTTGTTAATAGTAATCAAACAATGTAAACATTGATGCATGTTGGCTTGGATGCGCGTGCGACAAACCGCAAACCACAGACTATGTTAGGAAATGCTGAATTTCAAATTGGAATTTGATGTATGTCATTTTTGAGGAAGATATTCTCGTATTTTTTATATATCCCGTATTTTGTTTTTTATATTGTTGTTTGTTTGTTTAAACTGCACTCTCACGATATACAATTGGATTTACTTTTTATATCTTTTTATTATAACGTCTTTTTTTTTTTTTACCGTAATTTAATGGTTTGTTGCATCGGGTGACGTCTGTACGTCGACGCCGGCTGTCGCTGAAAACCAGCGCTGGGCTCTGTTTTTGCATAGAGTCGCAGCATAATGCTGAGCGACAGCCGTTTTGCGTGGATGTGACGCATGTTTCCCTCAACTATTTCTTATTTTTTTATGTTTTTGTAAACTCTTGCGTCATTTTTATTGCAAATAAACGTTTTTCTTTCTTCTTTTTTGTTCCTCTGTATCAGAAAAAAAAGTAGCTACTTTGAAAAGGACATGTCCATCACTTACAGTGAAAACATTGTACGTACACACTTATAGCTCAGCGTTGGACATTACAATATTAAAATTCATGACTATAGCTCTTGAAGACTATAACACAGCAAAATTTGCAATTTGCAATCAAAATTGCTGTTAGCAGTTTTAGAAAAATTCCAGCCATTACTGCAGGAACTGTTTGTCCCGAAACATCCAATCAATGACATTTGCAAGGATTTACATGAAACTGAAATAATAAAATTTATTTCAAATATGTTCTTTAAAATAAGAATTCATTCTTATCTTAAAAATCATACCCAAAAGCTTTTGGGTGACAAGAAGGCAGAAATTACACAAAAGCGTTTTATTTTTACATTTGTGATAAAAAAAAAATTGTTATTAATAAAAGTTGTTTTATGACAATGTTTTATTTTTTATTTTTTTATAAATTATAAACTAGCGCTTGACAGCAATCCAGCCTTATGGTAAGCTGTGATGCGATCGTTGATGGTAAAGCGCGCTAGTTTATTAAGAACCTACTCACTCTAACCTTGAAGACACTCAAATTGTAGTGTGAATCAAACCACTATCTGGGTAAGTGCTGTACAGGTGTTTACTTAAACAATTTGGACCAACCTCGAAATCGCGAGATGTAAAAAGCAAGTAAACACAAATATACGGAGCAGCAGATTTTCATGTAATGTACCCACAATAATGTATGTTTCTGGATCAAGAGTAAGAAGTTTTGTGTATTGTAAATCTACATAATAAACAGCCTATCTGGAATTATATAGATTTCAAAGAATCTGTGTTAGAATAGAAACTAAATTTAAATAACCTTTGTGTATCTTTTATACGACTTTCTTAAAATAAAAACACATAATATGATTTCGTAGACAGAAAATTTACGAAAAAATAAATACCAATAACAGTTGATAATAACAATAGCTAACGGTATTTATTTTTTTAACCTATTGATTTATTTACGAATACACAAACGTTAAAGTTGCTAGCGGCTAACTTCACGCATGCCATAACTCACGAATTGCACTGTACCTAAACCTGTAGACAGATATCAAAGTATTAATGCTAACATACACGGTCGTCTGTTTACATTAGTAATGCATTATAACAAACTAGCTGTAGGTACCCCGCGGATTCACCCGCATCTTTGTTTACTGATCCGCTCCTATTAGTCGTAGCGTAATGCTATAACTTTCCTCAATAAATGGGCTATCTAATATAGTAAGATTTTTTGAAATCGTACCAGTAGATCCTGAGATTGGCGCGATTAACCAAACAAACTTCAGTTTTAGAATAATTATATTAATAGATTCTTATTAATAAGCATAGATATACTACTGCTAACACAGTCGGAAACCACATTAAAATGTTAATGTACAGACGAGAGCAGGTCAAGCTACCCCAAACTGTCAGATATCCCCAATCAACCTTGAGCCTTAATGCTTTAAAGATAAAGTTGAAAATCTGACAGATTGTAGTGGATTGATGTGCTGTCGTGTATACCTAATTTTCTCAATTTATAAAAATAATTTCACAAAATGTTCTAGAGCAAGAAAAAATATTGTCACCCTGGTGAAAGAAACGCAAAACATAAATGAATTGTTTCAAGGCCATTTTTGAAGTGAAACTTCTTTACGCACGCTTGACTTGGGGAGTAAGCTGGCGAACGCGTGACGTAAGCGTTACGAAAAGTGATCGGGCAAGGCGAACGGAAGTTAAGTGGGGGATATAAGCACAGAGGCGCCCGTGGCGCGAGCTTACTAAAAGGTCTCCAACGAGTTTTTTTTTTTTTCAATAATACTAGAAGATCTATGCAAAAATATTGATTTACCAATGAAACCATGAAATAAATTTAAATATTTATAGAAAATTAATATATGTATATGTGTATACATGTATATTTTGTACACTTGGGGTTTTTCCTAGTATAAAAACTAAAAAACCCGGAAGAATAGCTAGGAAGGATTTTATGTATATACAGTAGTTAAGAAAACCCTGTCCGACCCATAAGGATTAATAAAGGTTAGGTAAACACATGACCAAATATAATAATTTTAGGTTTCAGTTCTTTATTCTTGGCGCAACATCCAGTGTTCTTATAATATTCTTAAGGTAAACAATCACAGTAGCTGAATGAAAATAACTAGCTACAAAAATAACTAGTTTACCAAGTAACTGGTTATGTTACGTTTCTTGAAAAACGCGTAACGATCCACACCTCCTGACCTAATTGACAGTTGTTTTCTAGCGTACATACATAGGTAGGGCCGAGCGCCGCTTGAAGGCGGCTCTACATGAGAATCGTGCGATCGATCGCCCTATATGGGGCTCCGGTGTGGGCCTCTGACCTGACGGCTGGCAGCATCGCTGTATTGCGGAAACCGCAGAGAGATGATGGCCGTCAGAGTCATACATGGGTATCGCATGATCTCCTATGAGGCGGCCTGCCTACTGGCTGGATCCCCGCCATGGGACCTGGAGGCGAAGGTCCTCGCGTCACTGTACCGGTCGCGTGAGCAGGCGCGAGAACGGGGCGAACGGCCAATGCAGCATCAGCTTGAACAGCGTCGGTCGCAGCTCAGCGAGGTCCTAGTGGTAGAATGGCGGGACAGGCTTTCACGCCCTACCGCCGGCCTCACCACCATCGAGGCCATCCTGCCGGTACTGGCGGACTGGCTCGGGAGAAGGCATGGCTCCCTGAAGTTTCGGGTGACACAGGTGCTCTCAGGGCATGGTTGCTTCGGAAAGTACCTGTGTCGCATAAACAGGGAGCCGGATGCCCGGTGTCACCACTGCGTCGACTGCCGGGAGGACATGGCGCAGCATACGCTGGCAGAGTGTGCCGCTTGAGATGAGCTGTGCCGTGCCCTCATCTCTGAAGTAGGCAGTGACTTATCACTGCCGGTCGTAATCAGGTCGATGGTCGGCAGCGAAGAGTCCTGGGATGCGGTGGTTTCCTTCAGCGAAACAGTTGTCTCGCAGAAGGAAGCTGCGGAAAGAGAGAGAGAGATCTCGTCCTCTCATCCAACCCGCAGCAGGCGTACCGGGCGTCGTCGGAGGGCGGACAATGCCCTCTTCCAGCCTCCCTAAATGGGTCCAGGGGCGATAGACTCGGGGACATCTGTCGCTCCCCAAACATCAGGACCCGAGGTGGCGGTACGAAGTGTTCCACGCGCGCTACTCTTAGACGTCACGTGGGGAGTTCTACAACTCACTCCCCCCCCCCCCCCCCTGACCCGAGGAGGCCCCATGGCTGCGGGCCAGCACCAATCGGGGGTTGCGGAAGCAGTATTAGTTCTCGCAGCCCCGGTGTAGGTGTGAGACGGAACACCCGGGTGGTTTTTAGTCAGCAGGAGTCTGACAGACCCCGTCGCCCACCCCAGGGTGGCGGACATCCGTGAGAATTTTATACCCGGAAAAAAAAGACAAAAAAGAAAAGGTAACCAAGTGCACTGTGCAAGTTTCAACTTTTCTTTTCTTTTTTTTTCTTTAGAGTGAATACTACTTCAACTCTTCAATGCCCTCTGTGATTAGATACCACAATTTTGCCAATAGCAAATTATAGAAATTATTTAAAAAAATGATTTCACAATAATGGCGGATATCGCCAATGACAGTTGAAAAAACGGCCGCGTGAGCCACCTACTAGGAGAATTGCAAAGCCATGATGTGGCCACTATGCTGCGATATTTCAATGTTCTTTATGAATTATTCACTGAATGCACTTTTTACTACATAAATCACGCGCTTTTATTTAGTAAACCTCACTATAAATAATTTTAAAAGTCCAATGAAAAATGCGCGTGACACTCATCTTGGCTTTCCTGTCAAAACTCCAAGTCTCAACTTACCAAGAAAATAAAATAGCGCCGCGAAGTTATGCTTTATTTTATTTTTTGTAATGGCATCTCGTAGTTTTTTTTTTCTCTTTTATGGCTATAACGGATGTCTTTAGCCAATGATCAAAGTTTTTTTTTCTTCTTCTTTTTGGCGACGTGTTGGGATTGTTAGAAAAGCTAATTCGTAATGAATTTTAGGATAAGTTAGGATATAAACTGAAGAAAAAAAGTTACTTAAGACTAGGCTGTATGGCGTACTATGCCTTTGCCTTTTCCGGTCCTCTGAACGGAAAGTAGTAAACCAAAAAAAAAATCCAAATGTCAATTGATGACTAATAATTGTGAGATTAACGAAGTAACGAACCGACAATAATTATTCGCTACTCATATTGTCAAGTTAGTTATTTTAGCGAGTTGGTCGGGCCTTAATATTGTTATACTATTTGGTTAGGCCCATATATTGTTATTTGTTATACTCTTTGGTTGGGCCCCCTAGGTGTTGTTATTTATATCGTGCCTACTGTTTTTACTGGTAATTGACTTCTTACTGTATTTATTGCGCTAGAACTAGGAAACAGTTCCCTAATATGACTCTGATCAAACACTGGTAGCAAGTTATTCCCCTAATCTAATAGTAGATTGGAAAAATGCGATGTCTGGTCGAATTTAAAACGATTTTGCACTATTCAGACGAATTTCTGAAACTTGGGATTACAACCGTCTCTTGTAATTTGCACCCAAATCACCATAATCAGACCATGTCTTGCAGTACTCCATCGCATTATTATTAGTAGCATTTGGTTGAGAGTAGTATATGATATACTTATTTGAAGGCATAATTAAATTTCAAAATAAACCTGAAGGCCATATCTCATCATTTAAACTCTGGTTGCAGTCTCACACAAAATATGAGGAAATTAGAGAAGCTATTGGTAAATTAGTCTGTGAGCATTCTTAAAATTATAAGAATTATCCCTCTGAGCTCTACATTGAAGTAATGCCTTGTCATTTCAGCTGTAAGCATTCTGATTGTCACAATGGAGTGGTTATTTGGTCACCGGATGTCACCGGAGGAGATGCTGCGCAAAAACCAGCGTGCGCTTAACAAGGCAATGCGGGACCTAGACCGGGAGCGCATGAAAATGGAGCAGCAAGAGAAGAAAGTCATCAGTGACATCAAGAAGCTCGCCAAGGAAGGACAGATGGTCAGTACTAGCTCTGGGCTATGATCAGTACTAGATCTAGGCTCTGTCAGTGTCTAAACTCCTTTTGTCTCCTACTTTATTTATCATTGTAAATATTGTAAGTATGTAAGAAATATCAATGTATTTCATGCTAATATAAAAGCCGTAGTCAACTGGTTTAATTACCCCGGGCTCCAATGCGTAACTTGTGGATGCAACCGGGATTATACACAATGATGATGAGTCAACTGGTTTAATTAGCCATTCAGGTATATATATGCCTAGCTTTTTAGCTAAAGAGATCCATTCAATTTAACAACTTTGCAAATTAATTGGATCTATGACAACTACCTGCCTAGCTCAGACAGTCAATTTAGTGTCATGTTGTGCCACCTGATGATGAAACCTAATTGGTCAATATGATGTTGACAAGCAACAATATTTTTGGCAGGGTTGATATGATTTAAATCCTTGATTTTAATCAAGTGATTCTTTTTTTAAAATCAATGATTTAAATAATTACATTTTTACTGCAACCAAGTCGGCCAAAAATTGTCTAGGAACATTCTTCAACATAGATTACGGCGCGCACGAGCTACTGCTGAGTACAGTTGCTTCTTCGGCTGCGGTCGAAAGAATATTTTCAGCATTCAATTTAGTGCACAGCAAAATAAGAAACAGATTAGGCACCGAGAAGGCAGCCGAATTAGTTTTCCTTTTGAAGGAACTCAAGAATGATAAAGTTTACTAAGTTTATTAATACTTAGCATAAGTATTTGGTCATATTTCTTTTTAATCCGTAAGTTATTACTTTCTTTGTAATTTTTTCAACGCTACTGTTTTTTAAATTGTTGATTTAAATAGTAGAACTTCTTTAATTACCTTAATTGTATTGATAATTAAATAAAACCAAAATATATTATGTTGTTTTCCTTTTAATGAAGATTTGACTATTAAATTTAAAAAAAAACGACAAGATAGTAAAAAACTTCAAAAAAAATCCAATGTAAATCAAATAAACCCGATTTAAGTAAAATTAATCGGATTATTTAGATTTTTTTTTTTAATTATGATTTTTATCAACCGTGATTTTTGGTGTTATAATCTTGATCTTAGAAGCATTAGGTCATTCCTCATATTCATAAATGTTGTTTACAGTTAACTAAAATATTAACTATAGATTAGTAACTGTTTAACCATACATTTTGGACCTTTGCACATCACTTGACTGTAATTGTTGTTTATGAATAAACCCCTTCAACACTATGGTGGTTTATACAATTTGTTTCTTGACATGATTATAAATAAACTTTATGAATGTGTGCAATTACTCACTGTACCTGTGCCTCACTCAGTAATGATTAATGCTATTGTTTTCTCTTTCATCTGTATCAATTTATTTTTGAACTTCAAACCTTTTTTAATAATTAAAACTACACTGACGGACTCATACACTACACCAAAGTAATAGACGACTTTGAAATTAATATTTCAACCAAGTATGCAAACTTTCTATACAGATTTAAATTGAAACCTCTAGATTGGTTTGTGCACTTTAAAACAGCGTAGGGTCATATTCTTAAGTTTATGTTTGTGTACTGGAAAGGACCTTAAGACTTTTTTGAAGAAAAAAGAACAGAAATTTATGGAAAATTGGTTTTAACAATAGACACAAACTTTAGGCAAGGTTTCATTTATATTTTAATAAGATGTATTACCTCCACGTGCCCTTATTAGAGATTCTAATCGGTCCCTCATAGATTTTATTAGGGTTATTAAAAGATTTTGCGGAGTATTGTCTCATTCTTCTGAAAGTGCTGCTATTAGTGCTGTCACTGTCGTGGGCACGGGATTTCTCGCATATACAGCTCTTTTTAAATTGTCCCAAACATGCTCAATGGGATTAAGATCCGGGCTGCGTGCTGGCCAATGCATTGTACGCATCCCAACCTAGTAAAATTAAAATTTTCACCATGAATCCCATGTAAGGCACCACATGATCTTGTAAGATCTCTGTTATACAGTGATGTGCAGTCAAACCCCCCTCTTTTACCGTTTTGACGGACCATGTCTATGAACACAAGTTCTGTTCGCCCGTTCATCGATATGCCACCCCAGACCATACACGAACCGCCTCCAAAAGGAACACGCACAATGAGGACATTGCAACTTTGAGCATATCGCTACCCATGTCGACGATAGACTCTTCTGCGACCATCTGCACCATATAAACATGTACTACACTCGTCCGTGAACAATACGGTGGCCCATTGCTCTTCTGTCCAATTCAGGTGATCACGCGCAAATCTTAAGCGACCTTGTCTGTGAGCTACAGACAACTTTGGGCCATTTGCTAGTCTAACCCTTTCGCGAGCAATGCTACTTACACCCCCGATTTTGATTTTAATTATTGTAAACATTGTGAAATAACATTAGTAAAACAATACTAATATATTCCTCCTTTGCTTAACCCCTTCCACTTTTTTTGGGTATGGCAATATCTTCGCCAATGCCAGTTTGTGACTTTATTTGGCAAAGAAATTGCCAATGCCCAGTTTGACTTTGTCAATTTTTTGTTGCCAATGCCTAGTTGTCACCTATTTACCTAATTTTGCTATTTATTTTCATTCTTATAAAAATAAAAACACTCTTTTTGGCTTAAAAATGATCAGGAAAAACATCCGCTATAGGCTGAACATCTCTTCATGTAGCATTATAGCAGATGTAAGGACATCAGCATGAATGTCTAAAAGAGCTTTGATTTCAGTTTTACTGCTAATTGTTTTAGAAATTTTTGGTTTGTTTTTGTCGTGTATTTTCTTACTCATCAGAATCGTTGTCGCTAACGCACAATTCATTCATTTCCGTCAGGGACATTCACTAATTTTCGCAATTCTTAGGGGTATTTGACGTTGGATTTTTCGTGGCGGAAAAAATAAAATTCGAGCATTGGCAACTATTTATCCGTAACAAATAATTGATCGAGCATAGGAAACTATTTTACTGAATATTTAGGGCAGAGGCCAGAGGCAATGTCAAGTTTCCGTTATAGTAAAAGGTATTATATGTGCATAATATTTCGAAATATTACGATTATTCAATAAATCAGACCAAAAGCTCAAAATAAACATGTCGTTACTTACTTTACTTTTCACAAGGCAATTTTCAACAGATTTAGGTTAGAACATTGAAAAACTGTCTCACATTTTGCCGCATCGGCACCAATATGTCAAATATTCCTTCTGACAATTTGATTTGTGGAATTCAAATTGTTGACATTCTAACAGATGCAGTTAGCTGTCTAAAGTTGCACAATATCAATATACTTCATACATTTTGGCGAAACTTTAAAAAAGTGGTTCGGCAATTAATTTGCCGATGCTCGCGAAAGGGCACAAAGGTGTGATATGCGATTCCTTTAACCTTCTTCTTATTGTTCTTGCACTCACTTTACTCCACGCACTTCATTAAACTCTGTTTTGATGTTAACTGACGTGAGGAAACGATTTCGCAGGTAAGTTGTAACAATAAATCTGTCATCATGACCGGTGGTTGCTCGAATCCTGCCTGTACCACGTCTCCTTCTGTACGAATCTGTCTCCACAAACCTTCTGTATATTCTAGAAACCGTAGACTGATTTAAATTTAAATTTCTACCAATCGTTCGTTGATCCAGGCCCTCTCGCACCAGTGCTACAATTTGATCCGTTGTTCGGACGAAGTATCCATGTTCAAAAGCTCCCGATGAGTTAAAAAACAAATCCAACACTTCTGCTGGTAACAATAATTCAATTGAAAAAAGAATAAAAAATCAATGCGAATCAATTTAAAACTTTAAATAACACGCAAATATGATACTACGAGTTAATTTTTCCCGGCAATATTCATTTGTTTTACTGCAGTTCTATTTTTAAATTTTGTTTTTGAAGTGAAACTTCTTTAGGCACGCTTGACTTGGGGAGTAAACTGGCGAAAGCGTTACGAAAAATGATCGGGCAAGGCGAACGGAAGCAAAGTATAGTCCTATTTCGTCTGTACTACAACCAAGGAGTTGGCTCATGTAAATATTGCATGACATGTCGAGTATGAAGTTGTGAGTTCGCATCTCGCCGAAGGCGATATATATTTTTGGATCTTTTTAAGATTTGTTAACAATTGAGTCGAGTATGAAGGTGTGAGTTCGCATCTCGCCGAAGGCAATATATATTTTTTGGATCTTTTTAAGATTTGTTAACAATTGATTACCTAAGAGCACAAATAATTTATAAATTTCGTTCTGTTCTGGCTTTTATATTGTTTTATATATTTTTGCTGAACATTTCTGATATAATTGAAAGTATAGAAGAAGATATCGTCACAATACGATAATTGGACACAAAGTACAAATTGCTTTCGAGCCTCATAAGCTCAATTATTAAGCTAAGTACCTTGATTGATTAAGAACTATGAATTTCTTCGAGAACATGACGCTGCGAACACCCCCCGACCCCCCTCATTAATTACCTCACCCCCCCGAGGATTATCTCGGGAACCAGAGGTCGTGGACTACCCGAGTTTGGGGTCCCCTGAATCAGGAGGAGGAGCCCGACCTTTTGGCCCCGAGGGAATCCACTCCACCCTCTCCCCTTCCCCCCTCTCCCCCTCCCCCTACCCCCCGCAACCCCACGAAATCTACCCCCCCGTGGATTATCTCGGGAACCAGAGGTCGTGGACTACCCGAGTTTGGGGTCCCCTGAATCAGGAGGAGGAGCCTGACCTTTTGGCCCTGAGGGAATCCACTGCCCCCTCTCCCCCTCCCCCCTCCCTCCCCCGCAACCCCACGAAACCTATCCCCCCCCGACCCCCTTTAGTTACCTCACCCCCCCGTGGATTATCTCGGGAACCAGAGGTCGTGGACTACCCGAGTTTGGGGTCCCCTGATTCAGGAGGAAGAGCCCGACCTTTTGGCCCCGAGGGAATCCACTTTTTTTTTTTTTTTTAATTGGAGGTCTATGCAAAAATATTAATTTATAAATGAAAGCATGAAATAAATTTAAATATTTATAGAAAATTAAAAATTAATATATGTATATGTATATATATATATTGTACACACATATATATATATATATATATACATACAGATGGTGCGAAAGAAGTTTCACTTCAGTCGTGTGGTCATAATTTTTTTTTTTTTTTAATTAAGAGCCGGTCTCTCCATGTTTATATAACTTAATCTAAAAAGTTTGCATACTTATGTAGCGGTACCTACAAAACGCCACAAAATGAACGACGCGTCATACTGACGTCACACGAATTCTACATCTCGCAATCAGAGTTTACCGTGCAATTAGCATACATACAACTTGCCAATTTCAATCATGGGGCAAGTGCCCGCCAGACATAACACCCGTCTGGTCGGAGGATCCTCCCTTTTCTATGGAGGATGAGTGAACTTTACTCCCTGTTCCTCATGCCCATGCCTCCACACTTATTTTAAAAAAAATCATTTCAATATAATCCTGAACTTTGATGCAGTTTATGAGTCCGTCAGTGTAATTGAGATTATTTTACACATAAAATGCTCATGCAACTGATTAATGTTCCATCGTCAGGATGCTGTGAAAATAATGGCGAAAGACCTGGTACGCACGCGGAGGTACGTGCGCAAGTTCATGCTGATGAAGGCCAACATCCAGGCCGTGTCGCTCAAGATCCAGACGCTGAAATCACAGAACACCATGGCCCAAGCCATGCGCGGCGTCACGCGTGCTATGGCCACCATGAACCGCCAGCTCAACATGCCACAGATACAGAAGATACTCCAGGTAAGTACACACAGCTTCATCGACTTTATCAACCCCAACATGCCCGGCCAGGCCAGATACAGACGACAGCACATCAACCTACTACAATCTCTCAGATTTCTTTATCCGATTTTCAACTTTCCTCGTAATTCATCAATTGTTTAACCATACATTTCAGAGTTTTTCACATCATTTAACGTTAATAATTGTTTAAGAATATACAACCTTAAACACTAGTGTTTATTCATAAACGATAAATAAAGTTAAGTGACGTTAGAAGGTCAAAAATGTTTGGTAAAAGAATCGGTAATCACTAGTTCTAAAGCATTACATTTATTCATTCCATTCATCTCTAAAGCATTAAAGCTCAAGGTTGATTGAGAATATCTGACAGTTTCGGGAAGCTTGACCGGCCGTCGTCCGTATCAGGCCAGGGCACTCCGCTTTTAATCCTCTAAACTTCATTCAGACTGACTGGAGACAGTGACGCAACATCGAGCCTATCCCGCATAGCATATCCATATAAGATACCGTCTTTTAAAGCTTGTTTTTGTAGAAAAAAGCATTTTCATAAAAATGTAGACGTCTTTTTTTAACTTTGCTGCTAACTCATCTCTAAGCTCCTTCTCAATTTCTCTTCCCAAAAGAATTTTTTTTTTTTAATATTTCGAACTTAATAGTATTCTTTTTAATAATTATAAACTAGCGCTTGACCGCAATCCCGCCTGATGGTAAGCAGAGATGCGATCGTTGATGGTAAAGCACGATAGTTTATTAAGAGCCTATTCACTCAGTAAAACTGAGCGAATAGGAAGGAAGACGGCAGTTGAGCGAGGTGATGCAATCAATGTTAAACCCAACAACACGACCAACGATGCTGCGCCAAAGGGAGATTGGTGTGCGTTCGCGCAGCGGAATGTTGTTGAATTTAAAGATTTTAGATATGCAGATATTTAGTGTATGACGTCGTATAATTGTGTATGGTAAAAAAAAATTTGTGCACGCAGCCATTGTGGAGAAATTCACCAAAAACTGATTCCGCTGGGCGAACGTTGTCCTGGCGGAACTTTTTTTAATCCATTGACTTTCGAAAAAAGAGATGTGTCCAAAAATTAGTGTGTATTTGTGTGTAATTGTGTATGTATGAATAAAATTTGTGCATGCATAAACTTCGGAGATATTCAAGTTTCCGCTGCGCGAACGTTTGGCCATTAGCTAGTTTTCATATAAAGCGCTTACATAGAGCTGTAGATTTTTACATACTTTGTTTTGAATTTGTGTATATTTGTTTAAAAAACAGATTTAGAAAAAATCGTAAGGCTTAAAAGATAAAAATATAAACGTAAAATTAGCTTATTTGGTCTTAGTTCTTAAAGTATGCACTTTGGGGTCTAGATTTTCACGTTTATACAAACCTTGTAAGTGTCTGCAATATATTGCCAAGTATCAATGATGTTCTTTTAGTAATTAAAGAGTTATAGGACAATTTACCATGACAAAATCACTTTTTACAAAGCAGTCAAATATCACGACATTCTAAAGGAATTGCATGGTAAAATGTATGCCAATAATTAGTGTATTCATTCAATTATTCACATGCAAAATTTCATGTCATTAAATTCAGTAATTAAAGAAAAACAATTATAATACTGACGAAGCATCGAAAACCTGCATAACCCGACCAAGTTCTGATAGCTATAAAAAAGCGGCCGTGCAATATATTTAGGTAACATCCCAAAATTTACAGTATAATACCGGTACTGAATTGGTATAGGTGATAACACAATTGTTTCGATATAATATAAAGGTCATTTATTTTTGTACACCTATTTTTTTAAATGTATGTGACTATGACAAAGTAGGTACTATTTACGTAGTTATTTTATTTAAGTATGCGCTTGAGACTTGAGATGTAATCTAGATATATTAATTTAGGCAAATAAAATTGATACAGCTAATTTCTATTGAAGATTTCACGCATCAGGATTCTTACTATAGACCCCCCAGGGATATTAAATAATTACCACAAGTAAGTACTACTGTTTAGGTAAATATTTATCATATTGTAGCTTATAACACTTTTTAACCAATGCACTAGACGAGCGTTCCCCTTTGCAAATTTAGTGGATCAAACAATCTAATAACTTAAAAAAAACTACTTCTTCAATCGATTTTTTAATTGATGGTCTATACTGTTGTACTGGTTGTGACTTATTTAAGTGAGCGTGTTCCCCCGCACCCCACCAAAATATGCAGAATTATTTTGATTGAAGCGGTACGCTTAAGGCTAGTCCTTTGGTTAAATAGTCTAAGGTCCGTATTACAGAACGTTACTCAAAACTCAAGCTTTACTTACTAGTTTTAAGTAATACTTGAGCATTACTTAAAACTAGTTTTAACCTATCAAAAGGCTTCAAACGAGACTTAAGTAAAGCTGGAGTTTTGAGTGACGTTCTGTAATACGAACCTTACTATTGTACTTATGAATTGATCAAAAATATTCTAGTGTGAAACAATAGACAACGCGCTGCGCGCAACGAGCGTTAGGCGGCTTCCCGCTTGAAACAGTACTTCCATCCTTGAAGAAAAGAGAGGGCAATATGTTTTCATTAGCCGCGGCCCGCGCGTATTCATTTGCTGTTGTACTTGAACCTGATTAATATATCTAGATTATATCTCAAGTCTCAAGCGCATACTAAAATAAAATAACTACGTAAATAGTACTTACTTTGTCATAGTCAAATACATTTAAAAAAATAGGTGTACAAAAATAAATGACCTTTATATTATATCGAAACAATTGTGTTATCACCTATACCAATTCAGTACCGGTATTATACTGTAAATTTTGGGATGTTACCTAAATATATTGCACGGCCGCTTTTTTATAGCTATCCGAACTTGGTCGGGTTATGTAGGTTTTCGATGCTTCGTCAGTATTATAATATTGTATTTCTTTAATTACTGAATTTAATG
This sequence comes from Sesamia inferens, assembly GCA_037179545.1. Lineage (NCBI taxonomy): Eukaryota > Metazoa > Arthropoda > Insecta > Lepidoptera > Noctuidae > Sesamia > Sesamia inferens. The sequence continues at coordinate 2,320,303 of CM073935.1, read as the reverse complement.
ACATGAAATTTTGCATGTGAATAGTTGAATGAATACACTAATTATTGGCATACATTTTACCATGCAATTCCTTTAGAATGTCGTGATATTTGACTGCTTTGTAAACAGTGATTTTGTCATGGTAAATTGTCCTATAACTCTTTAATTACTAAAGGAACATCATTGATACTTGGAATATATTGCAGACACTTACAAGGTTTGTATAAACGTGAAAATCTAGACCCCAAAGTGCATACTTTAAGAACTTAAGACCAAATAAGCGTATTTTACGTTTATATTTTTATCTTTTAAGCCTTACGATTTTTTCTAAATCTGTTTTTTAAACAAATATACAGAAATTCAAAACAAAGTATGTAAAAATCTACAGCTCTCTATGTAAGCGCTTTATATGAAAACTAGCTAATGGCCAAACGTTCGCGCAGCGGAAACTTGAATATCTCCGAAGTTTATGCATGCACAAATTTTATTCATACATACACAATTACACACAAATACACACTAATTTTTGGACACATCTCTTTTTTCTAAAGTCAATGGATTAAAAAAAGTTCCGCCAGGACAACGTTCGCCCAGCGGAATCAGTTTTTGGTGAATTTCTCCACAATGGCTGCGTGCACAAATTTTTTTTTACCATACACAATTATACGACGTCATACACTAAATATCTGCATATCTAAAATCTTTAAATTCAACAACATTCCGCTGCGCGAACGCACACGGGAGATTGATCTGAAGACCCTCCACGACCAAACTCCCGACACAATAACATTAGGCGCATCGTACCCGGCACACATCGCAACACAACTGCTCAGACCCGTCCTCCGTACGGCTTCACCAGACATCATGCCGGAACACGACTTATCGCTTGGCGGCAAGGCTTTGTCTGGTGGGTGGTAACTTCTGCCGGCGGCTGATGTTATGGCCTACCACCGAGTGATAATAATACCGTTGATAATCATGGCCTGAGAAGGTTGGCTTGCTAGCTTTAGATCCTCGACCACTTGCTCAAATTAATATTGTTAAGCTGCCAAAATTTTAATGTTATGTAATTACCCCACAGAACGGCAATTTATTGTTTCGTAGCAAGAATCGCTATTAATTTAACTAGCCATATCAACATGCGTACATATTTCTGTCGCCAAGCAGCGGTACGATGTTCCCGTTTCCTCATGCGACATAGGCTAATGAAAATTAACAAAAAATATTCAGTACCCGACTTTAACATATGTTTATTTTTAATAACTATAAACTAGTTCTTAACCGCAATCCCGCCTGATGGTAAGCAGTGATGCAATCGTTGATCTAAAGCGCGCTATTTTATTAAGAGTCTATTCACTCAAAAAAACTGAGTGAATAGGAAGGAAGACTGCAGTTGAGCGAGGTGATTCAATGTTAAACCCAACAACATGACCAACGATGTTGTGCCTGAGGGAGATTGATTTGGAGACCCTCCACGACCGACACAACAACATTTGGCGCATCGTACTGCGGCACACATCGCAACACAACACAACTGCTCTGATCCGTCCACCTTACGGCTTCACCAGACACCATGCCGGAACACGATGTATCGCTTGGCGGCTGACTTTGTATGGTGGGTGGTAAATTCTGCCGGCAGCCGATGTTATAGCCTACCATGGGCTGCGACCTCTAGAACGTCATCCATCCACCTTCACAGTAACCATCAGATATTTGAGGTTGATCCTTTCTGGCAATTTGTCCAAAATATTCTAAAATTCTACAAAGGCAGACAGAGGAAAGTCTTATTGTGACACCCAGCTCTCGAAGGATTGTCTGATTTGTGTGGAATGCTGTCCAAGAAATTTGAAGCATCTTTCTCCAGCACCACATCTCGAAAGCGTCAATGCGGTCTCGATCGGCTTTCCTGATTGTCCACGTCTCCGAAGTTTTATCTTAGTCTTCCGTGTGAACTTGCGATCACGCCATAATTTGATTACCTGAGACTTATGTAGCATTAGCATAGGAATGGCCAAATAATAATACTACTGTATTCAAATCTATCCAGCCGTTATGATGCTTCACGGGTATAAAATCCTATACACAACCGTCATACATTTGTATCGCGCAATGACGGGACGGGGGACACTCAAAGAACTTCTTTTCATAGTAAATAAAATATTTGTAGCGGCTCAGTATCACAACTGTGGTAATATAAATGGTATTGTTTTTCTGCAGGAGTTTGAGAAGCAGTCAGAGATCATGGACATGAAAGAGGAGATGATGAGCGACTCCATCGATGAGGCCATGGCAGCTGACGACGACGAGGAGGAGAGGTCAGTATATCCACTCGCCAGCGAATAGTCTATCAAAAGTGCAGGGTAACCCGCTGGTTTGACATTTTCTGTTAAGACAAAAGTACCAGTGTAACCCGCGCGGTTGACATTTTCTGTTAAGACCAAACTGCCTGCGTAACCCGCTGGTTTGACATTTTCTGTTAAGACAAAAGCACCAGTGTAACCCGCGCGGTTGACATTCTCTGTTAAGACCAAACTGCCTGCGTAACCCGCTGGTTTGAAATTTTCTGTTAAGACAAAAGCACCAGCGTAACCCGCGCGGTTGACATTTTCTGTTAAGACCAAACTGCCTGCGTAACCCGCTGGTTTGACATTTTCTGTTAAGACAAAAGCACCAGTGTAACCCGCGCGGTTGACATTTTCTGTTAAGACCAAACTGCCTGCGTAACCCGCAGGGTTGACATTTTCTGTCAAAACAAAAGCGCTAGGGTAAAAAAACAATATGGCCTGTAGGTATGGTCTATAGGGATACCACGATCTACAAAGCTCTTAAAATTTCGCAGACTATGTTCTATGTTATTGGTTTGGTTTCCGCACTTAGTCCCTTCAGAGGACCATTGTGCGTGGACCATGGCGGCCTTTGGCGGATTATTCCAGCCAGCCCACCTCCCTCCAAAAGCTCATCAGGTCTCCTAGCCTGTTGAGAACATCTGTGTAAGATCTTGGTGCTCCTATGAATTTATTCCTAATTTGGGTAACGCCTGTACACTCGAAGAGTACATGCGCAACTGTCTCGTCAGCCTCTATGCAGGCTCTGCACAGAGGGCTGTCCGTTATGCCTATTGTGTGGAGATGCTTATTCAGCAGGCAGTGGCCCGTAATGATCCCCGTCATCAATCGTAGGGTTTTCCTATCCAGGCGCAACAGCCTTTTGGTTAGCTTGCCATCTAGGGATGGCAAAGCCTCCTTGGACTGCCTGCAGCCCGGTGACGAGGACCACCAAATCTCCGCTTGTTCGTAGGTATACCTTTGTAGCCATCTTCGTATTTGAATGAAGGGGATAGGCACAATGGGCTCCGGTCCGCTGACCAACGCGCTGGATGCCCTTCTGGCCAGCTCGTCAGCTGCGTCATTACCCAGTGAACCGCTGTGACCCTTTATCCATTGTAGTGTCACGGTATTGCGGTCTGGTGCGGTTATCCGTTCCAGTGCATCGTGGCACTCAAGTATTAGGCTTGATGTGATGCATCCCTGCTTTAGGGATTGGAGGACGGAAGCACTGTCAGTGAGTATGCGGATGCGTGTGTCCGCAACTCTCCTGGCTTTTATGGCTAGGGCTGCAAGGGTTATGCCCACACATTCTGCTTGATAGACCGTGTTGAGCATCCCTAGCGATCTGGATATATTTATGTTGAGGTCCTGTGAGAACACACCGACGCCCGTTCCCTGGTCAGTTTTTGATCCGTCGGTGTATACTCTCAGCTCCTCCGGACCTGAGTAATCGCACTGCTCTTCCTCAAGTACTATCTGATAGTGCTTTTGAAAGCAGTATTGCTTTGGTACTCTGTCATTGGGTGCTTGTATCATTGGTTGCCTTTTGATTGCATCTAGCATTAGGCGCGTATGTTTGACCCTGGAGTCTTTGCTCAGGGTTCCTGATAGGTGGAGTCTGAAGGCAGCCAGTGTCGCTTCCTCCCTCACAACAAGGTGAAGGGGGGGCAGTCCTAACATCGCCTGCAGGGCGGCTGTAGGCGTGGTACTCATGCAACTGGTGATTGCCACACACGCCAACCGTTGTAGTTTCTCGAGGTCCTTTTGGGCTGTGCTCAGACTAGTTCTTGGCCACCAGACTAGTGAGCCGTATGTAATAATTGGCCGGATGATTGTGGTATAAAGCCAGTGAGTGACCTTGGGGCTAATCCCCCAGTTTTTACCAAGCATCCGCTTGCATTGCCACATTGATATGCTGGCTTTTGTTGTGATGTAGTTGGTATGTTTCGCCCAATTCAGCTGTTTGTCCAGGTACATACCTAGGTATTTTGTTTCAGTAGATAGGCTTAGGGTGGTGCCAAAGAATCTTGGCAGATTTAGCGGTGTGAGCTTTCTCTTTTTTGTGAAGAGGATCAGCTCGGTTTTAGTGGGGTTCACAGATAGTTGGTGTGTATCACACCAATTTTCTACGATTTTCAGGGCCTGGTGCATTAGATTGCACAGGGTGTTTTCATGCATACCGTTTATTATTATTGTTATGTCGTCGGCATAACCCACGGTATAGTAACCTTTGTCGTTTAGTGTTTTTATTAGGCTGTCTACTACCAGATTCCATAGTAACGGCGAGAGAACGCCTCCTTGCAGACATCCCTTCGCCACGATGGCCCTTGTAGTGTCGTTCACGGTAACTTGCACAGCTCTTTGGCCGAGCATGTTAGCGATCCAGCCTCTCAGTGACGGGTCTATGGTATGCCTGTTCAAGGCCGTGCTAATGCTTGTAAAGGTGGTCTTGTCAAAGGCGCCTTCGATGTCAATGAAGACGGCTAGTGCTGAGCATTTGTGATCCACGGCGCATTTCGCAGATCAGCACATCTCATCACACCTCTAATGCAAACTATTAAAAGTTTACTGTCATTGCAGTGATCAGGTGGTGTCGCAGATCCTGGACGAGCTGGGCCTGCAGCTCAACGACACGCTGTCGGGCTTGCCGCAGGCCACCGGCTCCCTCTCCATCTCCGGTCAGTGCGCACTCGTGTCGTCTAGTGATGCCACATGCCGTAACCATTGCCAAACCTATGTTACTAAAGTCATTTAAAATTATAGTCTTCATTTTATTGAACATACTGACCAAAAAGTCAGACTTTTTAAATTTATACGAACATTTGTCCACAACATTTAACTAGAATATTGTTATTAATTTTATTTTGTACCTGTGGCAAACTGACCATTATTTTTCTGAGCTATAAGCGAGTAAATGTAGCACATAATAAAACCCTTAATTTAAAATCGAAGTGCCTTGGATGCCTTTCACAGTTAATGAAATGACGATTATAATTGCATTCGGAAGTCATCAAATATAATAAAACTGATCTGTTTTGAACTTTTCAGTGGCAGTCCGGCTTATTGATTTCTTTTTCATGCCTTGTACGTTTTATATTTTTGGAATCGTTTCGGCGAGCCTTTTGTTTTTATGTCATGATCAATGTTACTTAAAATATTTATTCAAGTCTCTGTGTGTCATCTACAGCGAAAAACCCGGCGGCTGCTGCGGCTGTAGCGGTACCAGGCGGCTCCGGGGGCGGCGCGGGAGCTGGCGCCGCACTCAGTGACGCCGACGCAGAGCTGCAGGCTCGCCTCGACAACCTGCGGCGCGAGTAGGCAACGCGACGCCGTGCTCTGCGACGTCGACGCAGAGCTGCAGGCTCGCCTCGACAACCTTCGGCGCGAGTAGGCAACGCGACGCCGTGCTCTGCGACGTCGACGCAGAGCTGCAGGCTCGCCTCGACAACCTGCGGCGCGAGTAGCCAGCGCGACGTCGTGCTCTGCGACGTCGACGCAGAGCTGCAGGCTCGCCTCGACAACCTGCGGCGCGAGTAGCCAGCGCGACGCCGTGCTCTGCGACGTCGACGCAGAGCTGCAGGCTCACCTCGACAACCTGCGGCGCGAGTAGCCAGCGCGACGCCGTGCTCTGCGACGTCGACGCAGAGCTGCAGGCTCGCCTCGACAACCTGCGGCGCGAGTAGCCAGCGCGACGCCGTGCTCTGCGACGTCGACGCAGAGCTGCAGGCTCGCCTCGACAACCTGCGGCGCGAGTAGCCAGCGCGACGCCGTGCTCGGCGACGTCGACGCGGAGCTGCAGGCTCGCCTCGACAACCTGCGGCGCGAGTAGCCAGCGCGACGCCGTGCTCTGCGACGTCGACGCAGAGCTGCAGGCTCGCCTCGACAACCTGCGGCGCGAGTAGCCAGCGCGACGCCGTGCTCTGCGACGTCGACGCAGAGCTGCAGGCTCGCCTCGACAACCTTCGGCGCGAGTAGGCAACGCGACGCCGTGCTCTGCGACGTCGTGCAGAGCTGCAGGCTCGCCTCGACAACCTGCGGCGCGAGTAGTCAGCGCGACGTCGTGCTCTGCGACGTCGGCGCAGAGATGCAGGCTCGCCTCGACAACCTGCGGCGCGAGTAGCCAGCGCGACGCCGTGCTCTGCGACGTCGACGCAGAGCTGCAGGCTCGCCTCGACAACCTGCGGCGCGAGTAGCCAGCGCGACGCCGTGCTCTGCGACGTCGACGCAGAGCTGCAGGCTCGCCTCGACAACCTGCGGCGCGAGTAGCCAGCGCGACGCCGTGCTCTGCGACGTCGACGCAGAGCTGCAGGCTCGCCTCGACAACCTGCGGCGCGAGTAGCCAGCGCGACGCCGTGCTCTGCGACGTCGACGCAGAGCTGCAGGCTCGCCTCGACAACCTGCGGCGCGAGTAGCCAGTGCGACGCCGTGCTCTGCGACGTCGACGCAGAGCTGCAGACTCGCCTCGACAACCTGCGGCGCGGGTGACCAGCGCAACGCAGTGCTCTGCGACACCTGCTGGTTTAAGTTGTATCGCCCCGTTCCGTGCCTCTAAACCTTGAATCTCGCGCCAGTTTGATGTAACAATATTAGAACAGATATCGCTAAACACCACGCCATCGAGTCGAAACGCGCACGTCGACAGAGGCCACATTGTTTCCTTACGGAAACACGGGTGATAATTGAGTTGAAATATTTTACAAAGCAATGCATCTAATGCATTTGAACTTTATGAGCGCTCGTATACGTGTACGTACGAGCGTCGCCGCTCGCTTGTGACACTTGTAAACATTGTTATTAAGTTATACAAATTAATTTTATCTAAGAATATAACAATAAATATTTTTGTAAAATAAAATACCTATATTTTTTGTATTATTATTATTTTGATATTGGCATCACGTAGTTGACCTTGACGTTGAGAGGTCGTGACTATTTAACTGGTATCCTGTGGTTATCTGAAATGAATTTAAAGCCTCCAGCCAGTGGCATTTAAAAACTAAGCGACAACGTGCTAAGGGGCACCCCTGTGGGGTAAGAACCTCGACTTAGGGCATCACTGGAGAGAACAGCAAGGGTAGGCTGGATGTTGCGGGTGTTGAGCAGTGGGCAGCTCGCCCGGTCGCGGACCAGGCCCGAGTTGACGGCGCAACGTGTTTCACGCGCGCCTCAAAGAGATGTCAGCACATCGTGACGAGTTCACGAAGACCGATGCCTCCTGGGTCAGGGTTGCGTGTTGGTTAAAAATAAACCGTAGCCCTGGCGCACAGGCAAGTGAAGACACGAGTGGGTTTTAGTCAGTAAAAGTCTGGTACACCCTTCCGTTCCGCCCAGGGCGTCATTTGATGATTTAAAAAAAACAAATAAATAGCCGGCTGGATCGAATGTTTATTAATTCGGTTTGATGACCGCGCCAAGTCCTAGTACTAGCTCTGAGAAGAAATGCCGAAACAAACAGAGGTCTTGGTCAGGCCTTCATCGGCCAAGGGTTGTGGTTTACGGTATTTTGTACTAGTGACCCTATTGGCCTCCTGGCTCCTTCAAGAGGCCAATAGGGTTATGGGGTCATCAGGGTCGGTGAGAACATGCCTAGGTCGGCGAAGCTCGCTGATTTTGGAGGGGGTGTAGTTAGCTGCCGCAACAAGTAGGGTGCATAACTGCGTTTCATGAGGAGGAGGATCTCATTTGGGACGAACACATATTATTATAAAAACACAATTTTAGGTCCAATCGTTTACTATACACATTTTGATATATTCTAATTATATTATGTAAACTAACTACAACGATATAACCTTTAATAAAATATTCATTCGCTATATAAATCACATTCAATAATCACATCATATTAGGTAAAGCACGCGTGACGTCACTCGCCGTTACACGCTAAACGTTTATAGAACATTATTTTTTGTTTATGCGAAACCCGAAACACGTTTCCAGTATTTTTAAGTAAAGAATCTATGTACAAAATTTCAAAAAGATATTATCAAAAACCACAAAGTTATGCGCTTGGTTGTCCCAACAAAAATATGGTCAAAGCTCCACACGGGCCGGAGAGCGCGGTGCATTGACATCTGGCGTCAGCTGTGGCGCGTGACGTAATTACTATGATCCATCCTAACCTCTGTGCAACAATTTCTACTTTATGTATTTAGGAAAAAATATAATAAGGTATAAAAATGATTGGAATCGATTCAATTGCTTATTCTGAACAAACTATATTCAGGTTTCGCATAACAAAAAATACCGTTGTATATAGATCGGTTCAATACCGGGGCTCATGAACATTGAGCAGTCGATGCCCTCGCTTCCTCAAAGCCCTCAAGGCTTGCCAACTCAAGACCCTCGTGGCTCTTGCCCCCTCGCGACTCATAGCGCGCCTTGCCCCCTCCCAGCCAGAAGTGTCGTAGCTCGAAGGGCTTGCTGCGGCTTTTAGGGAATATATCCAGCTAATACTCTACGGAGATATGTCTGGTTGCTACCTAAGTAATGCTAAGACGTACATTATGGGCCTCCTACCCCATAACCTAGCCTCACTATTGCACCAAAGATTATCCTATTAAGCTGTAATCTATCAGCACTAGTAGCAGATTCAAACAAAACTGTTTTATAAAAGGAGGTGGGTTGATAAGAGCCATTTTTTCGCCCATCATACACTCGAAAAAAGATTCGGACTCCGGCAACATCTTCTTCTTCAGCCTATAGATGTCCACTGTTGGACAAAGGCTTTCCACGATGACCGGTCGTGTGCTGCCCGCATCCATCGGCTTCCCGCGACCTTCACCAGGTCATCGGTCCACCTTGTTGGGGGCCTCCCTACGCTGCGTCTACCGGGACGTGCCCCCCACTCCAGAACCTTACTGCCGGCAACATGCACCAAAGTAAAATAATACTCACAAAAAGCTTATTACGAGTAGTATCATAAGCAGTCAAAATTAATATGGTTCATGGAATGCTCCTTAATACAATAATAATTCGAAAACTACTAAAATGTATAAAAAACCGAAAACACTGTCTATTTGGGCAATAATTTCTTTGACTTACTATATTATTTATCACGTCAATCTTATATTATAAGAAAATACATATCTTCAAGTTTACAAATACATTTAAAATTGCCGGAGCCCGAAACTTTTTTTTCGAGCGTATGATGGGCGAAAAATGGCTCTTATCAACCCACCTCCTTTACATAACACTTGGAGTGATGCCATTTCATTTCAATGACAGTTGGGAGTCATATATAAGGATAGTTCAAAGTGGTACCTACCCAGCAATTTGATTAACAATGGCGCAGAGTTCCCTGTTCACAAACTGAACTTAAGTTCAGTGTAGCTTTGTCTTTCGTTTTCTTCAGTCTACAGAGGTCCACTGCTGGACAAATGCCTCCCCCAAGGCTTTCCACGATGAACAGTCCTGTGCTGCCTTCATCCATCGGCTTCCCGCGACCTTCACCAGGTCATCGGTCCACCTTGTTGGGGGCCTCCCTACGCTGCGTCTTCCGGTACGTGGCCGCCACTCCAGAACCTCACTGCCCCATCGGCCATTGTCTTTCTACTTCATCAAAAAAAAGGACAGACGATAAAATATTCGGCTAGTCCTGTCAAATTGAGATGACTAATCCATAGTCAGTTTAGACGTGATTAAAAACATGGCGTCTAAAAATACAGTCGCGGACTAATCATCATTATCATCAACCTTTTTATTGTTCCACTGCTCGGCACAGGCCTCCTCTCAAGCAGAGAAGGATTGAGCGTAATCACCACGCTTACTTAATGCGGGTTGGCGATTTCAGACTTAAAGTCCAAGTTTCCTCAAGCTCACCTTCACCTTTTAATCAGTCATTTGGCAGGACTAAATTATTATTTATCTTCAGTCCTTTTAATTAAATTAGTAATGAAATAGAAAGAAGAAACTGCATTGAACTTAAAATTAGTTTAGTTTGCAAATATGAAAATCGGAGCCAGTGTTATAGCCTATCTAATTTATTATATTATTATCAACCTAAACGCTGCACTTACTACTGATGAGCCACATACTATAATACCGATATAACTAACCAATACTAAAGAAACAAATAGTATTGGAATGTACATGTATTAGGTACTTAGGGTAGACTCGCTGGCCGCGGCCGGTACTCCCGGTGCACCGCACACGATACAATACAAAAACATATACTTAGGGAGTTAAACATCAGTCTTGGTACTAGGGAACACTTGATCGTTGGAGACTAGCGGAGCGAGCCCCCCGCTGCACCTAGCTTCAATCGACGATAGGGCTCTTGCACACTATGCCGTCACCGCGCCAACGCTCCGCAATTACACTGTAGGTACATACGAGTCGCGGGAAGCCCGCTACTGCGTGGCTTACGATCCCTGTCTGTTTGATTTATTCCATTATTCGGCCGCGTACGAACATGTTCACCGCGAGATAATATGTGACGCAATCCTATCTAATATAACGAAAAAAAAGTTTGTGCTTGCTTACTATATGTATAGGAAACGGCAAGTTAGAAAGTTGTGGGTTCATCCTATGCTGTGGGCACTGGAGCAATATGGTGAATTTCATACACTTTACGAAGATCTCCGAAAAGATGAGGCCAAGTTTTGTGATTATTTTAGAATGAATTACAAGACATTTGAAAAATGATTAGATTTATTAAAGAAGAAACTGCAGCATAAAAATAGAAATATGCGAGCAAGTACATCTGCTAAGGAGAGATTGGTTGTTACGTTCGTATGCGGCCGGTAATGGAATGAAACAACGGACGGTGGCAGCGCGCGCGGCGACGCGGTGGCGCCAGTGGCGGGCTTCGCGCGACTCTGTATGTACAGTGTAATTGTACAGACGCGGCGTCGGCGCGGTGACGGCATCGGCCATCGTGTGTATGAACCTTTAGACATTTATAATGTCCGGTCATCACCCGACCGCGGTGCCGGACGGGTCCGGCCAGGGCGTCACGTTCGCTACTATACGCACAACTACTTTGTTATTGTAACATGCTGTTGTAACACTTTGGAGTTTGGCACACATACCTACACCACTCGCGGCTACCATTCCTCCCTTCAACATAAATAACGCAGCCGATAACGATTGAATACTAACTAGTCAATAACCGAATAGGAAGAGATAAGTAGTTGTATAACGTTTTATAAACAAATAGACAGTGATCTTATCACAGACCGGCCATCCAACCTTGTTGGATGTTAGTGCGGGCCGGGACGCGCGGCTCGTGTAAACACTTATAAAATATAAACTACGAAAATTATAACAAAATATCTAGGTTCCTTCAACTAACGGATACTCCTATTATATATAAACTTATGAAATATAGGAAGAATTCGAGACGCACTATCTCGGAGCATATGTGTCATGCCCCCTTATCTACGTGCTGCATACTATTTGCGCGTACGAGGTGAAGTTGAAGTAACTGAAACCTCTAAAACAGCTGGTCCCTACATTTACCTTTCCTAAATTCATTTTCCGCAGTTTTAGTAGGAGTTTGTACGTACAATGACCCTAGGTTTCATTTATTTCATTTCCATGTAGGTTCGCGTGTTGAGTCTACGGTACATATGAGCAGGCTCGCAGGCGCTCACGGCTGTGCCTCCTGCACCGCCCACAGCGCGCTCAGCGTGATGCCCAGCTGTGCCAGGTAGTACGTCGACATCACCAGCACCTGCGGACACAACGCTCGTCACACACCAGTCACGCGACAGGAGGATGGCTGACGAAGCCACACCCACCTGCTGGTAGGGCACGGGGCCGCTGAACAGGCTGTAGCCGAGGATGGCGTCTGATACCAGGAACAGCAGCCCACCGACCGCCGCCGCCCCGCCCCGCGCCGCGCCCCGCCAGGCCATGGTGGCCAGCAGCATCGCATACGGCGGCACCAGCTCACGCAGCCCCGCGGGCGGCGGGCTCAGCACCAGGAAGCAGGCCGTGGACAAGTACAGCGCGCCGCCCAGGGCCGCCGCGCGCCGCTCCCAGCCCAGCGCCGCGATGTAGGCCACGTGTGCGGCCGCGAACGCCGCCATGCCGGCCACGAAGTGCTGCGGCCACACCAGTAGCGCGTCTCCCAGCGCCGACAGCGCCAGCCCCGCCGCCACGCGCCGCGCGTACCGACCCCTTTATTATGGCCATTTATTAATCGACTGCAGACTAACAGAAAATCACAACGATCTATATGGGTGAATCGTTGTGATTTTCTGTTAGTCTGCAATCTATAAAAACTTCGCTTTTTAGGGTTCCGTAGACAAATGACAGAAAACGGAACCCTTATAGATTCGACATGTTTGTCTGTCCGTCCGTATGTCAAAGCCATTTTTTCCGAAACTATAAGAGCTATACTGTTGAAACTTGGTAGGTAGATGTATTCTGTGAACCGCATTAAGATTTTGATGCAAAAAAAATAAAATTAATAAATATTGGGGGCTCCCCATACTTAGAACTGAAACTCAATTATTTTTTTTTTATCAAACATATACGTGTGAGGTACTAATCTATGGATAGGTCTTCAAAAATGATATTGAGGTTTCTAAAATATTTTTTTTCTAAACCAAATAGTTTGCGTGACAGACTCTTCCAAAGTGGAAAAATGTTGGTCCCCGTCCGCCCCCTCTAACTTCTAAAATAAGAAAACGAATTACCTAAAAAAAACATATGATATACATACATTACTATAAAAACTACCAACGAAAATTGTTTTGAACGAGATCTAGTACGTAGTTTTACCGCGTAATCTTTCATACAAATAACTTAAATCCTTTAATTTTATAAATCAATGGTACAGAACCCTTTGTGCGTGAGTCCGACACGCACTTGGCCGGTTTTTTTTTTAAATCGATTAATATTTGAAAAGTATTAATCGATTTTTTTAAAAAAAGCGAAGTTGTTCATATAAGTTACAGATAATTTTTACAAACTTACAAAACTAAATAAACTACAAATTATTACATAATTGTTTGACTAAAACTTTATTTAACATGTGGCCTGTTAAACTGTGCCCTTGCCACCCCGCCAAAGATTGACTTTTATAAAGTCTAAGGTCCGTATTCCAGAAGCTCACTCAAAACTCAAGCATTACTTTTAAACTCGTTTCAAGCCATTTCATTAGTTTAAACTAGTTTGTAATGTTTAAACAGACATGAATGCTTGAGTTTGCTTCTGTAATACGGACCTAAAATTGACAAATGATTCTTTATATTTTGTTTTAAATCAATTCGACATCTACAACTTGTTAAAACATTTTCACAGCGTAGTTTTTTTTTTAATAATTATAAACTAGCACTTGTCTGCAATCCCGCCTGATGGTAAGCAGTGATGCAATCCTTGATGGTAAAGCGCACTAGTTTATTAAACCCATTCACTTAAAAAACTTAGTGAATAGGAAGAAAGACGGCAGTTGAGCGAGGTGATGCAAATTTATAAACCCAACAACACGGTCAATGATGCTACGCCAGAGGGAAATTGATCTGGATGGACCATGATCAAACTCCCGACACAACATCATTTGGTGCATCGTACCCGGCAAGCTTCACAACACAACTGCTCAGACCCGACCTCCGTACGGCTTCACCAGACATCATGCCGGAACACGACGAATCGCTTGACGGCAAGACTTTGTCTGGTGGATGGTAACTTCTGCCGGCAGCCGAACAAAGGGTAGTTTTGAAAATATACCTACAATTTATTTAGAAGAGTATTTGGGTCTAGTCTCAAGTTTCAAGATCAATGCAATAAGATTTTGTATTAAATGACCATTCCATTAATTATCTTATGCGTTATTTATAACAATTTTCATGTGTCCAGGGACCAGCGGTTTAGGCTGCGCTCTGATTATGTATCAGTCAGTCTGAATTTTGATTTTTTTATATGTATACATATACTTACAACGTTATTTTTTGTTTATACGAAGCCTGAATATAGTTTGTTCAGAATAAGCAACTGAATCGATTCCAATTAGTTTTACAGCATATTATATTTTTTCCCAAATACATTTACTGTGAGACCGCAGAGTGGTTACGGTACGGACCTTTGACCAAGGTTAGAGTGAATAGGCTCTTAATAAACTAACGCGCTTTACCATCAACGATCGCATCACTACTTACCATCAAGGTTTGGGTTAGGTTTGCGGTCAAGCGCAAGTTTATAATTAAAAAAAAAAGAAAAAAGTTGTGGGACAACCAAGTAGAATAATAAGGTCATAACTTGGTGGTTTTACATGATAACTTTTTGAAATGTTGTACGGTAAGGGGGTCAAAAGTGCATTAACACTTTTGAACTTTATTGCACTAACAATAAGTGTCAAAAGTGGTACTCCACTTTTGACCCTAATTGTAAACAGATTCTTTACTTAAAAATACTGGACACGTGTTTCGGGTTTTGCAAACAAAGAATAATGTTGTATATTTATGATTACCATCAGCTGGTTGAATGCCGTAATTACAGATGCAGTTAATAAGTACCTAAGCCATTGCGTCTCGCGTGAACCCACGTTCACCAGTAGGGTTAAGCCACGATGTGGACCACAGAACAGAGCAAAGATATTCTCTATTCCGTGATCTGGACAGCGGTCACGATATAGGTTGTGTGAAGTATTCCACAAGGAGCTTAATTGGTACCCTGTTTGTCTTGATACCTATGATAATCGGTGTCGATTTGATATTTATCTTTGATAAATTATGTACGGACGACAGCTGTTCAAGCTACCCGAAACTGTCAAATGTTCCCACTCAACCTTGAGCCTTGATGCTAAAGTTGATAATCTAATAAAGAAAATTGCCAGATTGTAGTAGGTTGATGTGCTGTCGTCTGTACATAACAAAGTAACATGACCTACGCCTAGCGAACAATAACAGTAACGTCAATACTAATCCACATTTGTTTTTAAACGCTATTCCCGTGTTATCTAATCGGTCAGGGCCAGTGTCGTTGAACTGTTCGTTTTTATTGCGTACTTGTGTTGCGGCAGCGCGGAGAGATGCAGTAGTACGACCAGCAGCAAACATAGCACAGGAGCGCATTTGGCGGCCACGGCCGCTGGGGAGGGCCCGGCGCCGCCCGTGCCCGCGCCCAGCGCCACGAAGTACACGCAGACGCACTTAAAAAACGGCACTAGCTGCCCGCCCACGCCCATCCGCTTCACCTGCACAAAACACGCAGCCACCACCTTAGATGAATGGTCTGTGTGGCTACCATCAATTTTCATTACGAGACTCGATCGTTGATATCGAGCGCGTTTGACTCATAGATTGGCCCGCTTCAAGGTTTTTAGAACTCTCAACCAATGAGAGCGCCAACCGCGGTCGATATCGAAGACAAAGGCTCGTAATGAAAACTCATGCTAGCCATACTGTACTCAAAAATAATTGCTGATGAGCGAGCATGAAACGTAATTAGATTCCGAGACATATCGGTCCGAACTCCAAGGTAGCCAGCTTGCTATTCAAAATCAAAATTCATTTATTCAAATTAGGCTGACAATCAGCACTTTTTGAACGTCAATATTACATAAGACAGCCCCCCAAAACGCCCGCCCATCGACACTTCCTAGTGCTTTCGCTGGACAGAAGATGTGGCGGAACAAACTCCCCAGCAGCACAGCCGTCTGTTCATTTAAAACAATACGTGACTTTATACAATACTATGTAGGTACAGTAATGAGCACAACAAAACACAACAACGATGAAATTATTTACCAATACCAGCTAGCCACGCCAAAATACCAACAAAGCAATATTTGATAAGGGGTTGCGGACAAGATTCGAAATCTATCCGTCCAATTTTAAAATATTCATGATTTAGATTTGATTTGGATCGGATGTACCGCTCAGCCTCACCGAGACTAAAGTGCCTGCGCGGATGCCAAAGCAAGCGCGAGTATTCTATTCGCTTGTTGCGAATGCGCTGCTGACCCCCTGTCAGCACCAAGTGTGAGTGTACCAAGCAAGTTTTTGCGAAACCCAAAACACGTGTCCAATATTTTTAAGTAAAGAATCATTTACAAAATTTAAAAAAAATATCATGAAAAACCACAAAGTTATGAGCTTGTTATCCTACTTGGTTGTCCTAACAAAAATATGATCCACGCTCCGCTCGGGCGTGCGAGCGGTGCGTTGACCTCTGGCGTCAGCTGTTGCGTGGGCGTGCGCAGTACTATGATCTGCCGTAAGCTGCGTGGCGCGCTCGGTAACCAGACTGCAATAATTTCTAAATGTATTTGGGGAAAAAATATAACATGGTGTAAAACTGATTGGAATCGATTCAGTTGCTTATTCTGAACAAACTATATTCCGGTTTCGCATAAACAAAAAATAACTCTGTGGACCCGATTCCTTTTATGTTGTTGTGTCGTGATATCTTATCGTATCATCGTGCCCCTTCTGACGCAGTTCTAGCCAATCAAAACTCTTTTGTATTTTCAGACAATTTTCGGGTATTCCCGTGACCGCAGTTATCTTCAGTACTCATAATAAGTATATTATACAGATGACAGCACACCAAGCTACTACAATCTGCCGGATTTCCTTATTAGATTTTCAACATTATCTTAAAGCATTAAAGCTTAAGGTTTGGAATATTGGACAGTTTCGGTACGCTGTCGTCCGTACAAAAATCACTTTCATTCTGGTTAGCGGCAATGTTAGTGAAGCCTGACCCTTGTGACTTTATTTATGTAAAGTAAAAGTACGTCAATAGTAGATAATATAGTCGAAGTACTTTTGCTTTTAACTTTAATTATGTACTGCCGAAACCAGTACTAGTCGAAGTTCTTTAGATAAAGGACACTCCAACATACCTACTCTTTGATTAAAACCATTTTAATGGCGTAAATAGCATTTTTTTTATTTGGTTCTACACAATGTGGGTTTTGAAATAAGTAACTTACGCCGAAAGTTGATCGGCACAATGAGCGCCCAGTCCTCTACGTCTGCTGAATTATGAATGGTTCTTATCATTTCAGAACATCATTCTAATATTGTATAGATTTGGTTGAGAAAGGATTAAAATACGCATTCCTGACCATCAGCAGGTAGTTGGCCTCGAAAACCAGTCAGTTGACTAGTTTTACACCTCCAAAATTTTAACTACCTACTGTTATTACTGATGCCACATCTACTTTATTAGGTGCTCAGAAATGAAGGTGGTTCACAGATGTCGCTAATATTCGATACGTCGCCATTTCGGATTGAATGGTGATTACCTACTTACGTAATTTGAATGAAATAAATAATAAGGCACATTCTGATTTACACGTTAACCCTTTTACCGCCATCATCGTAATTTGGCCTACGTGTTGTAAGAATATCTAAAGACTGATTTAAGTACACCGTGCAATTTAATTGCCCTATGGCATACAATAAAATTGATTCAACAGATGACTTGCATCGTCTAAATGGTGTTTAGACAATGCAACTTTTATTGTTGCTTCAACATAGGTAATTAAATTGCACCGTGTAAATCAGTCATAACTGACAGACCATGTTCGGAATATAATATACGTAATGTCATTTAAAAATCTACAATAAATGTTGAAATTAGTTACTGAATTTAGTATATTTCGTGTAATTAATAATTTTTTAACAGTACTAGACACATATTTTAGCTACTTAGTTGAATGAAATAGTTTCTGATTTTCAGTTTGTGATACGTGTAAATAATCTACTTCCCGAATCGGTGATTTCACGAAGACTAAAGCGTCGTACTAATTGGCAAAGATCACACGATGACAGGATGCGTTCTCTTCGTGCGATGAGATCAAACGTACAGATTTCATCAGAGTGTCCTAATTTGAACCTCGCAACTAATCGTGCGAGCACATAGAATGCTTAATAACGATCGTACGTATAGGAAGCAAGTCCCCTCTTTCAGGAGTGGCTAAAGAGGCGCCACGGCGCCCTCACCTTCTGCGTGACGCAGGGCTTTACCGGACACGGTTGTTTCAGGAGGTTCCTGCTCCATATAAGGCGGAAGGAAATGCCAGGGTGTCACCATTGTGTGGATCGCCCTGAGGACACGGTGGAGGTCTACTCGGCTTGGGAAGAGCATGACCGTGTCCTCGTAGCGGCGATCGGCGGCGATCTCTCGCGTCCAGGCCATGGTCCGGAGCGAGAGTGCATGGCAAGCCGTCACCTCCTGCCGCGAACCAGTGATGCTGGCAAAAGAGGTGGCGGAGCGCGTGAGGCAGCAGGAATCCCAGCGCCCTCACGCCACTAGCCGCCGCAGGAGACGCCCTGGTCGGGAGAACTCCCAGCCACCGCAGGCGCGGGCCAGCGGGCGGTGCAGCAGTGGGCAGCTCACCGCCCGGTAAGGACCAGGGGCCCTAGCCAATGTAACATCGCTTCGTACGTCATTTATCGCGTCACGTGCTCAATCGTTTTCGTTATTGGTTGGTTTGGTATTCGATTTCGTTTCGTTATGAAGCGATGTTATATTGGCTACAGGCCCAGGCGTGAGTCCACGGCGCGTTGTGTTTCACGCGCGCTTCACAGAGATGTCATCACATCGTGACGGGGTCCACGAAGACCGATGCCTCCTGGGTCAGGGTTGCGGGTTGCTTAAAAAAGAAACCGTGGCCCTGGCTGTCGCACAGACAAGTGAAGAAACACGGGTGGGTTTTAGTCAGTAAAAGTCTGACACGCCCTTCCGCTCCGCCCAGAGCGGGAGAAGTCATTTGGTGATTTCCCATCCCAATAAAAAAAAGGTTGTGAACAACCTCGAACACTATTTAAATAAATACTTAAATAAGCCACTACTACTACTATACAGTATGTTAAGAAAACCCTGTCTGACCCATAAGGATAATAAAGGTTAGGTAAACACATGACCAAATATAATATAAAATTTTACGTAATCATCATAGTACCAATATAAATGAATTTTGAAATAATCTTTTTTTCCCGCGAATGAATTCCAACTTCCCCGAAATTCGTTAATTTTTAAAAAAGTGACAACACCGGTATTATTATGAGCGAATAGCGATGCGACCACCTGCCGCGTATCCTGCCGCCCGCGCCCCGCGGAAGGGTGGTTAACGCAGATTTATTAAGTTACCACTTTTTGCGAAATAATATTTATTTTTTTAGGGGGTTTTTTTTCTTTAAGTTTAGCCCGGTTTTGTATCCATCAGTAGAATCAGTTATCGATACCTAACAACACCTTCACGGGTCGGACATGGTTTTCTTAACATACTGTATGTATAGTATACACATACATAACATATTACGTCTATTACTAAAATATACTAGGTATACATATTTATAATATATACATACAAAAATAAAATTTGGGAGAGAGGTGTTTTTAATATTATTTACAACGTTATTTTTTTGTTTATACGAATCCTGAATATAATTTGTTCAGAATAAGCAAATGAATCGATTCCAGTCATTTTTACACCATGTTATATTTTTCGCAAGTACATTTAGAAATAATTGTTGCAGTGTGTTTACCAAGCGCACAATACAGTTCACGACAGATCATAGTGGTACTAGGCGCGTGCGCTCAGCGCGAAAAAGCTCCCCCCATCTTTCTTTGTAAGGGTGCAATACGTTCTAAGTATATGTAATTAACATGTTTTAAAAAATTATACGACATTTTATTTTACAGTGTTTTACGGCTATATTTATTCTTATTCTTTCTTTATTTGACATGACGCGGCTTCCGTATTGCCATTTTCGAGTATTTTATTTTCTTTCCTTCGTTCGACTTCGATCAATCAATCATAGACTCGAAAAAGACGACCGCGTAAACCGTCTACGAGGCAGGTTTGAGGTAAAGTCATAATGTGGCCACTATAATGCGATATTTCAATGTTCTTTATGAATTATTTACTGAATGCACTTTTAACTACTTACATAAATCACACACTTTTATTTAGTAACCAACACTATAAATAATGAAGTCCAATAAAAAATGAGCGTGACACTCAGTTGACTTAGCTTTACTTTCCCGTCAAAACTCCGTACGGCTATATTTAGAGTAGAGTGGGTAACTTATCTAATAATTTTTGACATAAATGTCCTGCTTTCATTTTTGTCCGCAGGACAACAGAGCACACTGCACAGATTAGATAACGTATGTTTGAAGAATGATTTAGACGTTATTCCTATAATCGCCAATTTATACGCGGTAAAAGAAATAAACCTTTTATTTAATTGTTTAAAGATTTATTTCTTTCAATGGTTTGTTTCTACTATGTATATTATTTAACAGTATGCAAAATTGTATCTAAGCTTTGCTGGCGCTTGATTCACTCCACGCGAATTAAGACATGGCGGTTTACACAAACACATTGTTTGTCGTTTTGATGATTTGATATTTTATTAACGTAAACAAAATTGTAATTTATATTTTTTTTAACATAATGCTGATTTTTTACAAACGGTACCGTCCAATGACGTCACAGAACGAGGAGCACAGGAGTGCAGGAACGTAAGATCCTTCATCGCCCTCTCCAGCGCGGGAAGTCGATGTCCGCACGGACACGCGCGGATGTCAAATCATCGCGGCGAAAGTGCGCTGGTTTTCAACTGTCAGTATTGAGCCGAATGTTGGGATTTGAGACATAATCGATTGAAAATTTAACAGAGCGCATCACACAGAGTACTTTTTTATGGGTGCGAGACAGTAAGCATGCCGATAGAAACGTGCAGACGACGCGACCTACTCACCTACTACTGTCTCGTGCTGGCCAGGAGATATCCAATATTCTGTATTGTCATCGTAGAAATGGATTTCAAATGATAACTTAAATGTCAAGTTATTTTCTGTGTCAGATGAGCAATGACCTTCAAATTACTCACTCCTGCGTAGCAATGGTAATTGCGAAAATATTGCCGATGGAATCAATCGACATCAGTTTATTTAGTTACTTACTGAAGAATGGGTTTTATCCGATTAATTATTTATTATTAGAATAAGAATTTATGTGTAACAATTTATAGGTATATCGGTTTTTTAATTACATAAAATATCTAAATGAGTACCACAGAGTACTTACTTTTTGTATATTAATACCTATCTCCCTAATGCGTTAATACATTGCCTAATATAATTATAATATAACTTAATATATCTAAAAACATTATACCTAATCATCTTTGAATAAATCACTTGATTTTATTGTTATTTAAATACCTAATTTAATGTTTTTGTTGTCAATATTGTCATAAAAATTATTAATTATGTAAATAAAAACAATTAAATGAGCGGGTAATATAAATTACAAACCTACAAAATATTACAAGATTTTCAGTACCTAATCGTAAATCGGAATAAATACGATTAATAATTTACACAATTTTATTTAGGTAGGACAGTCTGTCTTTAGGTACTTATTAAGCTGTTTATTATCTCAAGGAAACATTGTAAAAAAGGAAATATCGAGATGATCATCTCGATATTTCCTTTTTATAGCTGCAGCCAGCGTGCAATGCCATACGTTGCAACGCCACGTAATACGAACCCTCACAAGCACAGAACACCTACCAAAGTTTCGCCACAATATGATCAATGGTTTCAGAACGCATAGAGGACAAACATTGATTTTTATTTAAATATACAGACAGATCAGAGCGAGAATTCTACGCTATTTAGAATACACGTACCTATCTAGGTACCTAAAATGCATAGTAACTCATACAATGGACGTTAAGAAAGTTATTGTAGTACATACTGAAGTAATCGTTTCAGGGCAGGCAAGCATACATGTAGTATTCAACAATAAACAACGTACGTACCAGGTTCATAGGAGATATCATAGTATCTGCGAAGCGTATTTCCTTCTTAATTCATGAACAAACTGCGCACCACTAAGCGAAGACATCAACTAACGAACAGTAATAACAAGTAACGCTCGACTCCCCGCGAAGCGACGACTCACGACTGCACGAGAATAAATATAATTGTTTGTTTTGGTTCTTGTTTTGATAAAACAAGTAGCTGAACAAGTGCGCAGCTATAGCACTAACAAATTAAAAATACTGTTGCTTCTCCCTCTTAACAATGAATACTGCTAACCTTCTTAAATTGGAAGTATAATAATATTCGTTCTGAAACGAATAATTTTCTAAAATGATATTGATTTTGCCAGGAAAGGCGTGTTTAGTTTGGCTATTAATTTAACAAAGTTTTCCAATTACTATGAATAAAACAAGTGACGGTTACTAAAATGGTATTTGAGATTTTAGCTCTTAACACCCAAAAATATTTTATGTGTTTTCTTATTTTAGAACGAAACAAACCATTACTCAAATGAACATTCCCTTATCAATGCATTGTTTAATGAAAAATAAATTGCCAAAAATGTAAATGGCAGCATATAATCTTAAACAAGTTATTTTGTTTGTATGTAGGGTGACCATAAATTTCGGAATAAATAATAAATGTGCACTTAGCCATTGTGTATATAATAAGTTAGTGGTCTTTATTGGGTATTTACAATGATATGAAATTCTGTTTTCTTGGGGACATTTTAATTATTTAAATGTAAAATAGTGAAGCAGTATATCAAGCTACTACAATCTGTCAGATTTCCTTTTTAGATTTTAAACTAAATTTCTAAATTGTTAAAGTTCAATATTGACAGTGAAGCTATCTCCCTCGGACCGCGTTTTGATCGATAGTGCACATTCCAGTTATAAGTTCCTTGGCTGCGACCATTGACGTAGTATAAAAATAGACATGAAATATTTGACTATAGAAAAAATAGTTATACAACTATGAGGCATATCGACGCCAAAATAAAAAAATACTGCCATCTCTTTCTAATTTTAATGATTTTTTTTGACGTAATTAAAATGAACAGCACTATTTTTGATAATTACTGTAAGAGCAACCCTTCATTTCCAACATCATTGAATCCTATTTGCGGCCGGGTAGCCATTTTATCATCTCGCTAAGTAGGTACATCAACTGTCAAATGCTCTTGACCTGTGGATTCAATTTTTGAATTTTGGTGTAATATACCGTATTATTATTGCGTTGAAACTGTGTTCTGTAGTGAAAATTATCAATAGCAAGATACTCAATTGCAATGTAATCGGATGTGGCATCAAAAGAAGCAGTAATCACCCGAACATAACTTTACACCGGTACGTCCGTCGGTAGTCGACGGGCCAACATGGGATAGTGTTAAAAAAATTATTATAGATATAAAGAGTGACAACTCTGCGGTAAAATTTGCATGTATGGAAAGTGCTGCCCTCTTACATTTGGCGGGTGAACAACTACTAGCGAATGATATACGTAGCTATGCGTATGTAGCTATGTATCTTATAGCTACGTACTTGTGCATACATAGCTATGTATATTATAGCTAAGTACCTGTGCATACGTAGCTATGTATATTATAGCTAAGTACCTATGCGTACGTAGCTATCAGTGGCGAAGAGTCCATACAAGCCGATTCCCACCGGGTTACCTTTCAAAAATCAGTTCCATATTCATACAAAATTATTTACATTCTATTTCATTAAAATAGTATTATTAATCAAATGCCTGCGCGATTTACAATAGCAATAGTAATTCTTAGCAATACCCTGTATCACATTTCATTTTATAGTCGTAAATTAATCAGCGCTTCAATTTTTCGTACATTACATTGAAGGCAACTCGACGAATTACAGCTTACCTCGGTCAACGTTTTACTATGAGGCGAAAAGAGACGAAGCGTGTCAGACCATCTCTTTCGAATGCTCGCTAACCGTCGGTAAAACTTGATAAATATAGGCTAATGCCAAACGGCTTGCAGTTCTCTCCTGTCCTCTATTAGAAAGAGACAAAGAAACCACGCCACTACGAGAAAGGAAACACGACAAAATTAAAAAGAATTAGCGTTATAATGAAATCCTTCGCAAGTCATATTCTTTTTATTTTGGCATATTTTCGTGTTCCATTTCGTTTAGTTGAAAATAAATTATTGTTAGTATGTGTTCCTATACCACTGGTGCGTGAGTTTTTCGTTTGTTATATTTTAATATTTGTGTTATTTAAACTGTGACTGATTCTGTAAGGTAATTTAATCGCAGATTTGGTTAAATACTGTGGATTTTGTTTGTTATTATGGCTTTAATTCATATAGAGTGCTGCTCAACAGACTACCTGCTTACAAAAGAAACTTCATTTTCAAAACTAAGTTATGCATACAAGAAGCATGTTATTCAGTTAGGTCGAGCACTCCCACACATGATTATTGATTGCAAAAGGCGAGATGAATTTTTTAAACATTTTCACGCGTCGTTATATGATAAATATACATGGATGACAGGCAGTTGCAAACTGAACAAAATGTTTTGTTTTCCGTGTTTGTTATTTTCTGATTCGAAATCTGTTTGGAGCAGTACGGGTTTTACGGATATTAATAATTTGTCTAACTCAGCCAAAAAACACATTCAGACTGAAAAACACATCCGCAGCTGCTTGTTACTCCACGAATTTGGAAATAATGGCAGAATCGAGTCATTTTTTTCCAACGCTTTTGATGTACTTAACAGAAAAGTTGACCGTAATCGCGAGTTAATGAAACGTTTTATTGACACGGTCATTCTTTTGGGGAAGCAAGAATTAGTGGTGGGTCGGTACCGTCGACGATAAACTAGTTTAAAAAACAGTCTAATTTTCGACTAGTTTACGTCGTCGTCGAAAAGACTACTTCATCACATAAACGATTAGTGAACGTGAACGAACGAAAGTCTCGTTTACCAATTTGACGATGTGAATAGGTATGTACACACGTCGTCGTTTGGTAAACGAGATTATTGAGAATGAAATGACATATTGTTGAAATGAACTTCCCTTCGTACTTTTTCCAGGCTTAGGACTGGCAAGCTTATTATACATACCTATATTTAAATTAGTAGGTATGTAATAAACTTGGCGTATTTAAAAGTTAATTTCATTATATGTACATTTTCATTCATAATAATCAACTATGTACATTAATCAAATTATTAGTTTAATATTTACAAGTAGATATTTACAATTATTTTTTTTGGTTTTTAAATTTTTATATTTTATGAATTTCTTTCTTTTTTTTTTTTTGGGTTTTTAATTTTTTTGTATTTTATTGCATAAATTTCGTCCACCGCGCGACGACGCAACATTTCAAATTTCCAACAACAACTAATTTATTAAACTATAGACTACTAAAACAAACAAAATTCGCAACTTTTATTTCTTATTCTTATTACGATAGAGACGTTTCTCGTGTAGCGCTACCACCAAAACGTCACAGGTTGAGCACGTGCCGAAAAAGAAAGAGATAGTCAATTAGTAAAACAAGCGAGCGTAAAGAAAGCGGTCTATTCAGTTGGTGTCGCGACCAGTCGCGACTCCTCGCTCGCGTCGGCAATGTTCGGGTTCACTCGGTCCGTTCCGTAGCGACCGCGACACGACAACGGACTCGTCAACCAGTCGACGAATGAACTAGTTTATCTGTGAACTATAAACTAGTTCTATCGTTCACGTACAAAAACAGTTTAGGTAAACGGTTCGTTCATACAACGCCCACCTCTGAGCAAGAATTACCATTTACCATTTCGCGGTCACAATGAAAGAGCAGATTCGGACAATCGCGGAAATTACATTGAAACGTTAAATTATTTGTGCAAGTACGATACAGTCCTTGATTCCTCATTCGGAGCAATGTTCCTCGACCCAAAATTCTGTATTTTCAGGACTTTCAAGTGACATCCAAAATGACTTAATTCATTGTATCGCGTCTTCTATGCGTGACGAGATAAAGTCGGAAATAAATTCAGCTTCATTTGTATCGGTTATGATCGACGAAACGCCGGACGTCAGTCACGGGGAACAGTTGACTGTTATATTGCGGTACTTGTCCAACAGTGGAATTGAAGAGCGTTTTCTGGGCTTCTATGACGTAAGTGGTGGTTGAAATGCCGACATTTTGACCACCATGTTGCTCGGTATTCTCGATGACTTTCGTTGTAAAGATAAATTAATTGGACAGTCTTACGATGGTGCGGCAGTTATGTCTGGAGAGCACGGTGGTGTACAAACTAAAGTTCGTGAAATCTGTCCCATCAAGATATCTTGCAGTAGGTAAGTGTTTAAGTGTTTATTTTTTTGGACCGGCTTCCCTTTGTCAAAATTTCACCCTTCGCCACTGGTAGCTATGTACATATATGTATTATAGGTCTAGGTTTTCAAATGATTTAAAAAAAGTATTCAGTAATTTATATATTTTATGAGTGGAAACTTCACAGCTGACAGTATATAAACAAAATCGTTAGATAAAACATTATGCCAATTATGAAGCACACGGAAATAATATTACAAATTAACCGAAAGTGTCACAAATTAACAGTTTGGAGTTGAAACTTTGTAACTGGGATTAAAGCCGAGATGATTAGTAGTTATGGTCTGTTTCCACAAAGGTACTGATCATTTATTGAATACCTGTAACATACAATGCAAGGTCATTACCAGTTCACATTGTGACTGGGTCCACGAAGACCAATGCCTCCTGGGTCAGGGTTGCAGGTTGGTTAAAAAAGAAACCGTGACCCTGGCCGTCACACAGGCAAGTGAAGAAACATGGGTGGGTTTTAGTCAGAAAAAGTCAGAAACGCACTTCTGCTCCTCCCCAAAAGAAATGTCCTTACCGGTTGAATAACTTTTGTCTTTAGTAGAGTCTGCGGGTATTTTGTAACAATACATAACAATGGTAATTTGTTATAATTAACTTCTCATGAATTGAACTGAGATGGTGAAAGATATCTCATGCTTGTCTTCAATGTCTGTTAAAGCTTATTTTAATTTGATTTCAGGTACATACACTATTTTAAAACAATAAAGAAATTAAAGGACAAATGTCAAAAACAGTCCAAGAAGATAAAACGACTTAATGAGAAAGTTAGAACACAGATGACAAAAGTTGCTTTAGTATTATTATCAAAGATTTAAAGGAAAGAAATTTATTACATTTTGAGTCCCAGGCTTTGCTTGCAGAATGTGCACGACCCCAAAACTTCTTAAAATGATAATTTTAAAAAAAAGTAATTAAGTACTTTAAAATCTCGAGATGGTCTGTTTATCCACCAAAAAAAGTTGTAAGCATTTTAAAAGATGTGGAAAAAATATTAAAAACAGTTTTTGTAGATTTGTATGCCGCAGCAGGACAAGCTACCCGAAACTGTCAAATAATCCCAACCAACCTTAAGCCTCAATGCTGTAGGGATAAAGTTGAAAATCTTATCTGACAGATTGTGGTAGCTTGGTGTGTTGTCGTCTATGCATACATTGCATGCATTAATTTGAGATACAAATACTAAGGAAAAAAATCTAACTTGTTAAGGTAGATTTGTTTTGTATAGAAATTACCTGAACAAAATTGTAATGTTCAGGAATGAATAAGACTGATTTGTTTAAATACATTGTAATAATTAAATTATTGTTGACTTTTAATCAAAACCCACAATCATCCTGCATGTTAGAACCACCTACCTTCGGTGTTGGAAATATAAAATATTAATTCTGAAGATTCCGTCAAGGTTGTCTGAAAAAGAATTTTTTGTATATTTTTTGCAAATTACAACACTATTATACAGAATGTTAAGAAAACCCTGTCCGACCTGTAAAGGTGTTGTTAGGTATCGATAACTGATTCTACTAATGGATACAAAACCGGGCTAAACTTAAAAACAAAAAAAAAATATTTCGCAAAAAGAGGTAACTTAGCACAATAAAGTAATAGTCGTCCTCTGTGGCGCAGCGGTTAACACGCCTGCCTGCGACGTGGAGGCCCCGGGTTCGATCCCCGGCCAGGCCATGATGGGAAACGATCTTTTCCTGATTGGCCTGGGTCTTGGATGTTTATCTATACAATATGTTAAGAAAACCCTGTCCGACCCATAAGGATAATAAAGGTTAGGTAAACACATGACTTGAACACATGATGGTGCTTAACGCACATGTATTAAATTACCTCTTTTTGCGAAATAATATTTATTTTTTTAAGTTTTTGTATCCATTAGTATAATTAGTTATTGATACCTAACAATACCTTTACGGATCGGACAGGGTTTTCTTTACTTATTGTATATGTATCTATTATAAAATATAGTATTGTTGAATTAGTATCCCATAACACAAGTCTCGAACTTACTTTGGGGCTAGCTCAATCTGTGTGATTAAAAAAATAAAATAAAGATGAGAAATGGCAGATCCGCAATGCGTGAGAGATCGTGGACTTGGCGACGCACCCACGCTATGTCCATTGATTGCGACTAATGCCAGAAGTAACTGTTCCTACTGCATTCACCATCAACGTCATAAAGATATCGTCCTTGTTCCCACCTCAATATGTTGATTTACTCATGGAGTTGTCAGCTTGCCTTTATGTTATGGAGTTACGATCATCATACTTCAGCCTATAATGTCCCCACTGTAAGGACACAGACTTCTGCTCGATGAGAGGGAGTGGGCCGTAATCTACCATGTTGGCCCAGTGTGGGTTGGTAGTTGTCATGTTTTGGTCTCTCAAAATGTTTTCCTTCACCATATAAAAAAACAGAATGAAACAAGATGACCACACCTTGTGTCACACATTTATTTATTCTCTTCACCCCACCCCCCTGTATTTATACAGAGTGGTGCTGACAATACGACAATAAATGAAAACACGAACAATGCTGGTTCCATAGAAAAAAAAAACCTAGCATAAAAAATAAAAATTTCAAACAAACTAAATCGCTTAAAATTGCAAACGGAATAGAACATTCTTTAAAAATATTGGTTCACTGACCTCCGATCGGCGACAGCGCGATCCTGTATCGACTTTGTCGGTCTCCGTGGCACAGTGGTCAACACGCCTGCCTGCGACGTGGAGGCCCCGGGTTCGATCCCCAGCCAGGTCGTGATGGAAAACGATCTTTTCCTGATTGGCCTGGGTCTTGGATGTTTATCTATATATGTATCTATTATAAAATATAGTATCGTTGAGTTAGTATCCCATAACACAAGTCTCGAGCTTACTTTGGGGCTAGCTCAATCTGTGTGATTTGTCCGTATATATATTTATATTTATTATTATTTATATTTACTATTATTTATATTTACTTTCTTTTTTCGCGCCATTATCATTAAAGTTCGGTACCGCAGATTGCGGCGGTCATTAACGTATAAGCGCTTCCTTATCAACATGTACATCATGTAGAAAATGTGAAATATTAAAAATAATTTCCTGTGACTAAACTGATGGACATGTTTGTATGATTTTTTATGGGTAGACTGAGAATGTGTTGAGGTACACGGTGTTTAATTTATTGTCGTATTGTCAGCACCACTCTGTATAATTATTCATACCATAATTTTTCCCTGTAAACTGCACAACCACATGGAGTTGGATGCATCTACAATTTCTCAATTGTTCGCGCAATTTCGCCCTATCTAATGTATCTTGGACAGATAAAGCGGGTTGTCTTTATAAGAAAAGTAAATAAATGCTGTTTGTTAGTAAGAGCATCTCAGAGTTAATAATTTTAGTACAGTGTGGCCACCAAGTGATTCGTCGTCCCCCGGCATGATGTCTGGTGAAGCCATACGGAAGACGGGTCTAAGCAGTTGTGCTCTTAATAAACTAGCGCGCTTTACCACAATGTTTGCATCACTGCTTACCATCAGGCGGGATTGCGGTCAAGCACTAGTTTAAAATTATAAAAATGAATACTATAAAGTTCGAAATATTTCTAAAAAAATTCTTATGGGAAGAGAAATTTGAAAAGGAGCTTAGAGATGAGTTCGCAGCAAAGTTAAAAAAAGACGTCTACATTTTTATGAAAATGTTTTTTTTTTTTTTAATATAAAAAACAACTACTTAATTATCAATCCTATCTACAAGTCCATATTAAAATTATTTCAAATGACACAATAGTATTGCAGCTATTGTCTTGAAATCCACACAGGTAGAATTATTGTATTACATATGAGGAAGCTGCTGCAGTTATAACACACAGTATAACGCCTGCATAGTGCTCGGCTACTGTTTGGTCAGGCCAGCTGAGCGGCGCGACAACAGCGCGCCAGCAGGCCGGCGAGCTGCAGCGGCGACGACAGCCCGTCCGCCACGCGCATGTGCGTCAGCCCCACCTAAAAATTAAAATCTTTTATTTCACAGTAACTTACATAGCCATTAATGAAATGTCAGAACCTATAGTTCAGCCAAATTCGATATAGAGGTAAACAAACCGTTGCTAGGCAACGAGTAGTTTACGCCTAAAACAACCTTTTATAGATAGACGATTTTCATACAAGTAATAATTCTACTTCCTACTAATGCAAACAGTTCATTTATGTTTAGATATTTATGATTTATATAGAACGCTTAACCGATTTGAATGAAATATGACACACATGTAAGCTAATTTCATAATAGGTTAAATTTTTTGATACATACAGTATGTTAAGAAAACCCTGTCCGACCTGTGAAGGTGTTGTTAGGTATCGATAACTGATTCTACTAATGGATACAAATCCGGGCTCAACTTAAAAAAAATCCCCCTAAAAAAATAAACATTATTTCGCAAAAAGAGGCAACTTAATAAATGTGCGTAAGCACCCTTCCGCGGGCGGCGGGCGGCAGGGCACGCGACACGTGGTCGCATCGCTATTCGCTCATAATAATACCGGTGTTGTCACTTTTTTAAAAATTACCAAATTTCGGGGAAGTTGATATTAATTCGCGGGAAAAAAAAGATTATTTCAAAATTCATTTGTATTGTTTCTATGATGATTACGTAAAATTTTATATTATATTTGGTCATGTGTTTACCTAACCTTTAGTCCTTTATTATCCTTATGGATCAGACAGGGTTTTCTTAACAGACTGTATATGTATATTATAATTAGTCCATACTTTAAAGTATTACAATGCATGTGTTATTAATTTGAAAGTAATTAAAATAAGCAAAATTGTATTGACAAATGCCTCACTTTGTTCATTGGTTGAATACCACAAAATGTGTTTAATACCTGGATTTAATACATATTTTTTTTTTTTAGGGCTATCACGTAAAATTAATGTCGACTATTTAATGGTTTATCGAAATACCAAGTTATTATGCATGTTATTTTAGTGATTCTATTGAAATATGCTGCAATAGGAATTGTTAATAAATAGTTAACATGTAAAAGTCGATAATCATGTAAATAACAGGAGATTTGTAAAACGTGATTTGTGATAACCCTAAATTGGTTTGTTTACCGCTATTCTTTATGGAGCTAGGAGATGTTATAGATGAATAGATCCCTTCGGACCAGAAAATACTTGGTTATATGGCTACTCTTTTACCTCGCGGATGAAGGCCAGTCGCGTGGCCTCGGCCGCGTCCAGTGTCTTGCACACGCGGAATATGTTGCTCACGATGTCCTCCGCCGCGTAGCCCAGCTTGCACAGCTTCGCCATCACCTGCATATGTGACTGTTTGTATATCCGTTTCCTCTGTCTGCTCAAACAATGCCAGTGGGGCACTCAGTGCCTCCGGCGATTCTGAATTCAATTATACAATATGTAAAGACATGACCAAATAAATATCCTTATGGTCCCTTGTCAATACATTTATGAAAATATTATGTATGTTCGGAAAAACATTTTCATTCGTGATCTTTTTAATGAGATAAGTGACAGGGGCAATGTTAATATTAGGAATAGAAACAACTTAGGTCAACCTCAGTTCAGACTGGCTAAAGTAAAGTTCTTTTATGGGGTACTGTGTAAAATTGTATAATAAAGTACCGCTAGCGATTCAAATGCTTCGTTAAATGCCAGTCCTGCTCCACAGCCACAGACAATTTTATAGGTTTGGAAGATACCATTCCCCTTTTTGTTGTTTTTTAAATATTCCTTTTTAAGCTATTGCATAGCTTCTATCGCGGGCCTTGAGCGCGGGGACCGAATCCAGAAATTCCGTAACGAAAAAACCTCACGCTCCCCACTCCGACGGGCACAGAGGTGTGGCTTAAAGGCCGTACATCGTCGTCTAACGTCGTTTCAGTTCGGCAGTCTTCGGCACGGTATGTTTGTGTGCCTGCGACTACATCTTTTGAAAACAATTTATAGATTTTCAAAAAGAGCATGCATTTTGCAGGGCGCGAACTCAGTTCTACACACTTGCCATGTTACTGATAGTCACGATGTGCTAAACTTGCGATTAATTTTCTCTCTGAAATAGGTCTTCTATAGAGATATGTCATAGACGTCATCGACGTTGTAATGGATACCTTAAAAACTTTTCATATAATTAATTATTAAGTACTTTTATTCAAATTAATTTAGTAGTGTTTCTATAAAATAGCTTTTTTTTTAACGGAAAAGCTAAGATGAATGTCACGCTAATTTTTCATTGGACTTTTAAATTATTTATAGTGTTGTTTACTAAATAAAAGCGCGTGATTTTATAGAGTAAAAAGTGCTCACGCGGCCGTTTTTTCAACTGTGATTGGCGATATCCGCCATTATTGTGAAATATTTTTTTAAAGAATTTCTATAATTTGTTACACGTGTTATTGGCAAAATTTGGTATCTATCCACAGGGACCAAATCAAGAGTTGAAGTTGAAGTTTTTATTAAATAAAATATTACAGAAAGATGTCGGTGAACAATGTTAATACGAGTACATTTAAGTGTACGAGTTGTAATATTGTTTTCTCCGAAACGAAACAACGAAAGTTTAATAAAAATATGCTCGTCGGCTTGTTTGTTTCTACGAAGACAAGACAAAAACATGTATCGAGGCGTAAGAACAAAAAGCAGAAAGATCTAAAATACACGATTACGGTGTTTAAAATCACGGATCCCGAACAATCCCAGTTTTTGTGGCATATGACCTTCACAAATTGCCACCAGTTTGCTTTGACTACGTAGAACGTACGTAAAGAAGTTGATGAAGGATTTATTAATTCTACGGTCAGATGTTAACGCAATCAGAAGTGATTATGTTACTAAAGATCAGCTCGAAAATATTAAATTGATAACAAATAATTCGACACCGACGCCGTTCATCATCAACAACCTTTTTATCGTCCCACTGCTAGGCACAGATCTCCTCTCATACATAGAAGGATTGAGCGTAATCACCACGCTTGCTCAATGCGGGTTGGCGATTTCAGACTTATAAAGCCCAGGTTTCCTCAAGATGTTTTCCTTCGCCTTCAGTCATTGGTGTCCAAGATATACTTAGAAAGTACATATAACTTTAGAAAAGTTACATTGGTACTTGCCTGACCTGGAATCGAACCCGCGCACTCATACTTGAGAGGCTGGTGTTTTAACCACTAGGCCACCACGACAAAACAGTGGGGTATATTGAAAAAGAACCTCGGAGTATTTGAGTATATTTCGTGGTGCTCCCTGTGCGCCGTTTCTGAGTCAACGAAATACCAGTTGGTGGAGTCATAAGGATACTATAGCTGTCTTGCCTGCCCCTCAGTGCCCGGCCGGTCTTGCGATTGCACCGAAACAGCACACAATGACAGAGATTATAAGTAATAGCATTGACAGACCTTACGGAGGAATTGCCCTATTGTAGAGGAAGTCCGCTTTCTCAAAGGTATCAGTGT
Organism: Sesamia inferens; assembly: GCA_037179545.1. Taxonomy (NCBI): domain Eukaryota; kingdom Metazoa; phylum Arthropoda; class Insecta; order Lepidoptera; family Noctuidae; genus Sesamia; species Sesamia inferens. The sequence continues at coordinate 2,286,419 of CM073935.1, read as the reverse complement.
TTTTATTTATTTAATAAAAGAAAAATTTGTTTTCTTATCGGTCACCACGCTCAAAAAGTGTAACTTGAATTAATATCAAAGAAAAAGAAATACTGCATAAATAAAATAAATAAATAATTATAATTGCATAAATTGATACAAAATGCTATGCAATAGCTTTACCGCGGCAGTCCCCGAGTGCCACACGTCTTTTTTATTTTTATTTGTTTATTTCAATTGTGCATAAGATTTTGCAAGTAATATGGTATTGTGTAATGTAAAAGCACTTTTCAAGTTTGTGAACTTGTTTGACACTACGAGCATGGCAGTTGAGAGTTTGTTTAGCTCACTCTAATGTCTTGCTGATGGTGGCGCGTGTTGTTGGGTCATTTGGTTCCCTTCAAAATGGTTGAGCTAGGTGGGGCTGATGCGCGCGTCATGCTCGTGAACGGGGGCCGTCAGTGGAGACTGGTTATCTCTTAGCTGCCAGTGGGCTTAATTCATTTTTTATCTTTTAATTAATTTTTATTTATATACATTCTGCTGACATGATAGAAGCAACAGAAATATGTAACGAAGAAATGTAACCCATACTATGATTTTAAAAGAGTGTCTATGGAGTTTCTTGCACGTTCTTCCCCATAGAGATCTACGCTTTGGAACGTGCAATTTAGCTTCACTTTACTCGGACTGACCGACATTGACTATTCAGAAGCATCAATTTTGAATTTGAAATAAAATATGAAATTTTACATAATCATCATAGTAACAATACTGGTGAATTTTGAAATATTTTTTGTTGCGATGTGTGCCGGGTACGATGCGCCTAATGTTGTTGTGTTGGGAGTTTGGTCGTGGAGGGTCTTCAGATCAATCTCCCTTTGGCGCAGCATCGTTGGTCGTGTTGTTGGGTTTAACATTGCATCATCTCGCTCAACTGCCGTCTTCCTTCCTATTCGCTCAGTTTTTCTGAGTGAATAGGCTCTTAATAAACTAGCGCGCTTTACCATCAACGATCGCATCACTGCTTACCATCAGGCGGGATTGCGGTCAAGCGCTAGTTTATAATTATTAAAAAAAAAATACCAAATTCCCCAAAATTTGGAATTTCTTTAAAAAGTGAGAGCACCATTTTCGACGGTAGAATGAGCGATGCGACCACGTGGCGCGTGTTCTGCTCCCCGTCGCCCGCGCTTGTCTTGCCTACCGCACATTATTAAGTTACCTCTTTTTGCATAATAATATAATTTTTTTAGGGGGAATTTATATTTAAGTTTAGCCCGGTTTTGTAGGCATTAGTAGAATCAGTTATCGATACCTAACAATACCTTCACGGATCGGACAGGGTTTTCTTTACATATTGTATAACGCTGTTCCTCATCACAAAGAGTTAGTTGAAACCACGAACTTGACAGTCAAACATCAAGCACCAAGTTGTTACTCTCGTGGGCAGCTCGCCGGTACCTTGTAGGCCTCGTGTATGTCCTGCCTCGTGCAGGCCTCCAGCATGGCACGCACCAGCATGGGGTGCGGCTCGTCGCAGACCTTGAAGACGTGGTCGGGCGACACGTGCGCGAAGCCCTGCGCCGTGGCCTGCAGGTTGTTGAGCGCGGCCCGCAGGTCTCCCTGCGCCGTGAACACCACGGCGCTCACGCCCTCCTCAGTGTATGATAGGTGCTCCTTGTCGCACACTTCCAGCACCTGGGGCAGACAACTTGAGCATGAACTAGAGGGCAGCTTACATGACCATGCAACGTAACGAACTACTTATTAAATTGTTTCATTTCGCTTTAAAAAGAGCGAAAATTTATATGATCAGTTTTTTTTTTTTTTATAATTATGTCTATGAATAGTCTCAAGCACTAGGCTTGAGACTATTCACTCAAAAAAAACTGAGTGAATAGGAAGGAAGACGGCAGTTGAGTAAGGTGATGCAATGTTAAACCCAACAACACCACCAACGATACTGCGCCAGAGGGTGATTGATCTGGAGACCCTCTACGACCAAACTCCCGACACAACAACATTTGGCGCATCGTACCCGGCACACATCGCAACACAACTGCTCAGACCCGTCTTCCGTACGGCCTCACCAGACATCATGCCGGAACATGACAAATCGCTTGGCGGCAAGACTTTGTCTGGTGGGTGGTAACTTCTGCCGGCAGCCGACGTTATGGCCTATGGTTAAGTATAATATGTACAAGATGTAAGGGCTGGGTCACTGTCGTTACCTTGGCGAGTATCTGCGCGTCGGTGAGGCGCGAGTAGCGCAGTACGGCGCAGCGTGATTGGATGGGCTCAATTATCTTCTCCGAGTTATTGGCGGCGAGGGCGAAACGCGTCGTGTGCGAGTACAGCTCCATGGTACGCCGCAGCGCCTGCTGCGCGCCTTCCGTCATGCTGTCAGCCTCATCCAGGATCACCATCTTATGTCGCCCCGCCGGCAGCGTCACCTGCGCACATGATAGCTTGTATTAATTTTGAGTATTGAGCAGTACCCAATTTTTGTGCCAACTTTGACCCAAACCCATTCAGTAGCTTTTGCGTGAAAGAGTAACAAATATTAATACATACACAAACATTCTTATTAATAATGCTATCTACGCCTTGCGCTTTCACCTGCATAAGTTTCGGTCCTGTGGGAATATCTGCATAAAAACTACACAGAAATTCACACCTGGTAATAAACCATCTGTTTGCCAAATTTCATTTAAATCTGTTCAGTAGTTTTTCCAGTAGCTAACATACATCCAAACATCAAAAGTTGCGTTTAGAATTAGTAGGATAGAAGAGCAAGATATATTTATATATTTAAATTGTTAGAATTAACACTTTTTTAAAGGGTTAATATTATTACATATAAAATTGGCGTTTTGTATGAGAGGAATAAAAGTCGTTTATTTTTTTAATATATTTATTTAATCAAAGTATGATCCCTTGCTATCTATGGACTTCTGCCATCTCATAGGTAGTTCGTTTATGCCTTTTCTAAAAAAAAAAACATTAGGACGGGAATCAATAAAATCTTTGAAGGCGGTTTGGACTGCCTCATCGGAGTTGAATTTTTTCCCTGCAAAAAGTTCCAATTTCATATGTAAGGACCTAATATTTCATAGATATTGACACAACAAAAAAATACCCAAACTATTGTGATTTTGATACAGGAGATTTTGGTATTGTGTGGAATAAATGTTTTTGGAATTTATCAACATGAAAAGGCATATTATTAAAATATGTCAGTTAGGTCTTAACTTGTGAACTCTTACAATGTGATTACCAGCAGTCGGATTACATCTACGCAGAAATGGCAGTTATTTTCAAAAAAATTAGGATAGAGTCATCACAACACCTGTCTGTCTCCCAGGTTTTAGTTTTGTATACAGAGTGGTGCTGACAATACGACGGTAAACGACAATACTAGTTCATATATTGACATAACCTTATGACTAAATTGTTTTCTTTGACAGAGTTGTAATGACATATTTAATTTTATTTCTTTTTTCCTGGATTCATTGATTATTATAATCATTTTTATTTTCGTTGCTGTTTGTTGTTATGCTTTTAATGCTTTTGTATCAATCATTTTTAGTAAATTTTAATACTTTTGTAAGATAATTCTAACCATAAACTATTTATTATTTGATTTATTATTCTCATTGTTGTTTGCATGCCTAATATCAGGTAGATTGTACAAGGCTCGCTCTATTATTGTAACCTCCTATTTAATGTACCTACAATCTTAGCAAATAAATTTTTTACTTACTTACTTACATAGGAAAAATCCTAAACTATAGAAAAAAACCTAGCATCAAAAATAAAAAAAATGAAAATTTCAAACTAAATCGCTTAAAATTGAAGACGAAATACAACATCCTTAAAATATTGGTTCACTGACCTCCGATCGACGACGGCGCGGACGAACTCTGATGTTCGGTATTTCAGTAAAGTCGAAGCGGCATTACATTGACACTCGCTATAAATTAAAATCATGGCCGTGTACTCAGAAGCTGTGTAATTATAAAGTGGCATTATTATTTACATAAAAGAAAACACTATGAATAAAACTATTAAATTAAGCGTCCAATTTCGTACTAAGTACCTATTCATTTAATTAGGTACTTATTATTAATTGTGACAAAATTTTACGTGTCCTCTCACTGAAATAAAGCGTTTAATATCAATATATCGTCAATACCTAATGTAAACAAACACACCCGGCGTCTCGAGCACAGAGCAATTACACGTAAAGCGTCATGGGATTGCACCTACCACCGACGCACTGACCTGTGACCGAGACCTAAACTTCGAGTAATTTCGACAAGAAAGCGATTTAATAAACGAAAATAGATTTATCTCTTTCGCAAAAACCAATTTTTACATTAAAATGAGTGCAAAGAAACGGGACAGTAACGAGTTGGCAACGCGTCATGCATAATGTAGGTACCAACGCCAACCGGAGACGACGTCGACGGAATCCCGTCGAGGATGCCGCGCGGTATGGGGTGTACCACGCGGCCCAGGAGACTCTGTGGCTGGCCATCGGCGACTCTGTCGCGGGCCAGGGAAGAGCTGCTGGGGTCCCTAGATCGGGACCAGTGGGGGCGCCCCTACCGTTGGGTACGGGGCAAGTTGCGTCCCTGGGCGCCCCCACTGATGCAAAGTATGCAACCCCAGCTACTGGAGGCAGTGGTATCCACCCTCTTCCCTGAGTGGGCGGGACATGTTCCCCCAGCGATGGTTTCACCGTCAGCCACAGATTCTCCAGAAGAGGAGGGCACCGATGTCTCCGAGGCAAGCAGAGACGGGAGCGGCCGTGTCGCGGTTTCGGGCCAAGAATAAAGCGCTCGGATTGGCGGCAGAGGCTGATGCGCCCTACCGCCTCGCTACCGTCGAGGCGATCCGGCCAGCAGTCGACGACTGGCTCGGGAGGAGGCACGGCTGCCTGTCGTTCAGGGTGACGCAGGTACTGTCGGGGCACGGCTGCTTCGGCAAGTACCTGCGTCGCTTAGGCAGGGAGCCAGACGCTCGTTGCCACCACTGCGTCCAATGCGGGGAGGACACGGCGCAGCACACCTCTCTGAGTGTGTAGCTTGGGAGGAGCAGCGCTGTGTCCTCACAAATGAAGTAGGAGGCGACCTGACGTTGCCGGCAGTAATGCAGAGGATGGTCGGTAGCGCAGAGTCGTGGGACGCGGTGGTGTACTTCTGCGAGGATGTGATGTCGCAGTAGGAAGCTGCGGAACGGGAGAGGGAGATCTCAACTCCCTTCCCGGGCCGCAGAAGACGCACCGGGCGCCGAGTAAGGGCGGATAACGCCCTCTTCCGCCCCCCATGAATGGGTCCAGGGGCGAGGGACATGGGGAAGTCCCCGCCCCCTATCAATGGACGCGCGCGCCTCTGAGGCGATGCACGGGGTAGTTTAACACCCCACTACCAAAGCCAGTGCTACCCAACCTGCGGCCCGCAGGGCCATTTTGTTGGTCAAGTACCTAAACTAGCTGCTCCTCAATTTTGCCTACTTATTAATAAATTTCTTTTGAATGAATAAGTTGATAATTCACCACACAGGTCACCACTGGATGCGGCGGTCATCAACCTGTAAGCGCTTCCTTACAAGCATATACATCATGTAGAAAATGTAAATAATGTCCTGTGACTAAACTAATGGACATATTTATATGATGTTTTAACGGTTGGCTGAGAATGCGTTGAGGTACAGATGTTTAATTTAATGACGTATTGTCATCAGCACTTCGTATATTAACCTCCTTATTCATAAAGTTTGCTGAGAGTTAACTAGTGATTAGTGACTTTTAACAACGCATTTTTGATGTTTTAGCATCACTTAACTTTAAACATCGTTTATGAATAAACACCGTAGTGTTTTAGGCATTTCTTCATAAACAATGATTAAAGTGAAGTAACATGCAAATGTCGTAAATGTATGGTTAAACAGTCGCTAGTCACAATTTAAGTTTAAGCAGTATTTATGAATAAGAGGGTATAAGTATATACCTAAGAGCGTGGTGGCCTAGTGGTTAAAAGACCAGCCTCTCAAGTATGAGTGCGCGGGTTCGATTCCAGGTCAGGCAAGTACCAATGTAACTTTTCTAAATTTATATGTACTTTCTAAGTATATCTTAGACGCCAATGACTAAAGGTGAAGGAAAACATCTTGAGGAAACCTAGACTTTCAAGTCTGAAATCGCCAACCCGCATTGAGCAAGCGTGGTGATTACGCTCAATCCTTCTCTGTATGAGAGGAGACCTGTGCCCAGCAGTGGGACGATTAAAAGGTTGATGATGAAGTATATACCTTGGTAATAGTACATATGTATGTGCAAGGTACTTAATTTAGTACTTACTAACAAGCATGCATGTGTGGTATGGAGATGCACGACGTCGAAAAAGGCTTTTCTCAAAGCCGCTTTTATCATACTTGAAAGACACTGTTATGAAATCATCAGTCTTTTTTGTATGGTAAAGGTGGGGCTTTTGATATTATTCTTATCTGAAGACCTCCTCCAAGATATCCTGCAGTAGGTAAGTTTTTTTTTTTTTTTTGACCGGCTTCCCTTTGTGAAAATTTCACCCTTCGCCACTGATGTGCATATAGCTCATCATTGAAAAGTTTTTTCTATCTTTGTTTCTTTTAAACCAAAGCACCTCCATCTAATCTCTCCACCACCTATGGTTGCCTGGTAGAGAATCTCTAAGGCATTAAGTCCGCCTTTGTACATTTGTTTGTGTGAATGTATAAATATTTGTATAAATGTAAAAAATAATGGCCCAAACATCCTTTGGGCACACAAAGCCTCTCTTATAATGACCAATATAGGTATACCTCCCATCACTTAAGGTCTGTTGAGTTATACCTGTAGTAGACCAAGATATTTCTTAATATGTATAAGTCACATGTAACAGGGAGTGTGCCATTATTATCAACTAGGCACAAATTCAAACTCTGGTCTAAAATGGAAAAATCCTGGTAGAAAAACATTTGGCCGTACGTGGAACGCATGCCTGAACTTCATGATCAGCAATGGCATTTACAAACACTAGACCAACACAACAGATAAGCTCTTTTATCAAATACAATACATTGTAAGTAACACTAGCTGTACTACCTATGGTAATAGCTGAAGCTTGTGAACGTTTGTCTCTGATACAAGTGGAAATCGTACTTTTTGCTGTGCGAACATCTTGATCTTGTTGCGGACGACGTCAATGCCGCGGTCATTGGACGCGTTGAGCTCAAGTACGGCGTCTTTGAAGGCGGTGCCAAGGAGCGCGCGTGCCAAGCACAGGATCGTCGTGGTCTTGCCCACGCCAGGCGGGCCCGCGATTATAATGTTCGGAGCGTTACCCGTGCGCGCGAACACCGCCAGCCGTGACACCGTGTCTTCGTTGCCCACAATGTCGCTGAATGTCATCGGCCGGTACTTCTCTATCCATGGTAAATGAGAAGTAGGCTTGATACTGCTGGTGCCGGCTTGGGGTTTAGGGGGTATTGGCGCAACCTCATCCACCTCCATAATTGTAACATCTTCATCACTCATTTTGAAGATATTAAAAATACAGTAGTATAATTGTTATTTAAAGTTTCATCAAAAAAAGAATTAAAATTAAAAACCAAAATTTTGCGGGAATCGGCGAAAGTACTATTTCCCGGAACGAAATGTCATTCATTCACTGACACTACTGACAGTGAGAGACAGACAAGGACACAGATTAACTTAAAAAACACCGATTTTTTTTTTATAAATTTAATTCATGACCATGGATACAAGTCCTTCAGTCGCATATTTAAATAGATTTTAACTTAGTAACTTATCCTAACTTAAATTAACCTAATCTATCTCTTATACTAGCTTAACCTAACCTAAACCTATCTCCTTTCGTTTCCCGCGTGAACGGACACTTGGAGGAAGATTTGGGAGAAAGCCATGATGTGACCACTATGCTACAATATTTCACTATTCTTTATGAATTATTCACTGATTGCACTTTCTACTACATAAATCACGCAGTTTTATTTAGTAAACGACACTATAAATAATTTAAAAGTTCAATGAAAAATTAGCGTGGCACTCATCTTAGCCTTCCCGCCAAAAACAAAAACACCGATTATTCCACTGTGTGACCAAATGTGGCAGGATCCTACCTTTTTGGCAGGTTTAGCCCTTTATTTTACTCTCTGGCACTTTTGTTTGACGTTTTAGAAATCTGGCAGGATTTGACAGTATTAACAATATAAGCTGACAAATTTGGCAGTATAGCCGCTAGCCGCTTGTTGAGTAAATACACGAGTAAACCCGAATGTTAGGTTATACTTAACTAATAAAATGGAAACGAATACTTTTAGTAGATTGACATATATCAATTTTATGACAACAGTTTGGATTTCTTTTTAAATTAATAACCATAAACTACTACATTCTTCCCTCCTTTTATAATGTTGAACATAGTCATTCAGGTAGGCTGGAGGTCGCTTAAATCGATTAGAACGACGCGGTTCAACTACTGCTGTTGAGTGGTACGATTCTTCAGCAACAGGGGAGGAAGGAGGCGTATTATACGTATCCGAATCTGTCGTAATTGTAGATTCTATCTGCAGTTCTGCTTTTTCTTCATGGCTTGCGTTGTTATCATTGTCAGATGGTATAATATGGTGTAGCAAGTCGGTGATCCGGCAGAATTACTTCGCCTCTAGGAACAAGGTGACGATTGGAAACTGTCAATTCTCTACCATTAAAAAGTCTTATGGAAGTGTAATATGGATTAGGCTCCAAAAGGGACTTCTTCTACCATTGGATCATATTTGCTAGCTCTAACGAATTTCTTTAAGAGAACCTTTCCTGGTTACAACCACGACGGCATGGATTGTCCCCAAGACGACCGTCGTGGATGGTTAAAAATTCTTTCGTGAGGAGTAGTATTAGTTGACGTACATAGAAGTGACCGAATGCAATGGAGTGCTTGAGTAATAACTATCTCGACGTTGTAGCGCGTAATTAAAACTCAGATAAATCGAACTTTGTGTATTGCTCGAATGTAAAAGGGTACAAATAACGTGATACAAGAGTGTGAACAGGAATGGACTGTAATGTAATAGAGTGTGATGTCGTGTGATAGAATGTGTCTTACAATTATTGCATGATTATTTAAGTAACACTAACTATCTCTAAATAATAGTGAGGTAACGAATAGCAAATCAGCTTGCTGTCCTGTGGATGTCCGCGCGGTGTTGCGTGTGTTCTTGATGTTGATTCGTTGATCGAGGCAGGCTGCGGCGTTTGATTGGTTAATGTAGAAAGCGCGCCAACTCACAGTTTGGTTCTCACGGACATTGACGATGGTCAACAGATGTCTTCCGGGGTGAGATTTATGGGAACCCTTGCCCCGGGAGTCAGGGTTGCAGCGACGCGCGCCATGACTTTCGCGGTCCTGGTGTGATTTATAGCCGACCTTTCCCAGCGGGTAAGAGAACATGTGTAGCATTGGCTACAATACTCCCCCTTTAGCGAAGCGTACGTAGCGTGCAGGCGTCTTGACGATCCTGCCTGATCTGGTACGTTGTTCACTCGTATGCGGGTCTGGAAGTAGGCTGGATTGCTCATCTGTGGTAGCTGCAGGTGCTTGATTGGTTTCGCTGTTCGTATGCTTGGGATCATCTTATGTGTTGATTGTGTACGCAGGTTTGAGGCGATCTATCGATATATTGCTAATTCGTCCTGGTAGCTGGATTGTAAAGTACTTTTCTTTACGTTCGATGATCTTGTATGGACCTTGGTATGGATGCTGCAGAGGTTTGCGGACGGTGTCATCGCGTACAAACACGTGGCTACATGTTTATAGGTCGTTGTGCACGAACATACATCGCTTGTTTGCATGTGATTTGTATGTAGGTGTGAGCTTCGTGATGACTTCTTGCAGGTGATTGACGTAGTCGTGGTCCATTTTCAGTGTAGCTGGTGTTGGTGATATGAAATCGCCTGGTAGGCGTATTGCTTGACCGTAGGTGAGTTGCGTTGCGCTTGTGTTAGAGTCGGAGCGGATTGCGGCTCTTAGGCCCATGAGAACAGCAGGCAACTCGTCGATCCATTTGTTGCTGTTTTCTAGCCTAGCCATGAGTGCGGCTTTTAATGTCCTGTGCCAGCGTTCGACGATTCCGTTACTCTGCAGGTGGTATGCAGTAGTACGGGTTTTTTCTACACCGAATAATTGAGCGAGGTCTCGGAATAGTTGACTTTCAAACTGTCATCTTTGATCAGTAGTAATTCTTATTGGACAACCGAAACGAGATATCCATACTTCGTAAAGTTTTCTTGCGACGATTTCAGCGGTTGTCTCCTGAAGTGGTACAGCTTCGGGCCATCGTGTGCACCGGTCGATCATCGTGAGCAAGTATTTGTGTCCACATGCTGATGTAGGTAGTGGTCCAACGATATCAACGTGAATATGTTGAAATCGTTCGCTCGGTGGAAATGTTGCTATGTCACTACGATTGTGTCGCTGAACTTTGGAGAGCTGACACGAACTACATGTTTTAGTCCACTGGCCGATGTCGGTATTTATTGAAGGCCATAAGAATCGCTCTTGCATTTGCTTCCGTATGGTTCGTACTCCTGGGTGGCTTGGGCTGCGCACGGCGTTGAAAGCTATGCGACGAAAATCAGCTGTTAAGTATGGACGAACATGTGACGTTGATGTTTCGCAGAATATTGGCTTGTTGGTACCCGGTAAGATGATTTTCTTGAGTTGTAAGTTGGTCTGTTGAGACAATGTTGGGATACAACTGTCGCTTTCTTGAGCTTGAGATAACTCGTCGTAGTTGATAGGTGATGGCACGTCGATGGTTTCGACGCGTGATAATGCATCTGCGACAACGTTCTGAGCTCCGCTCACGTGTCGAATGTCAGTAGTGAACTCGCTGATGAACAGTAGCTGCCGAATTCGCCGTGGTGTGTCGTTTTCGTAAGGAGGTTTGCGAATTGCGTAGGTCAGCGGTTTGTGGTCAGTATAAATCACGAGTTCTTTGCCTTCAAACATCTTTCAAAAGTGCTTTACTGCCATATGTATAAACAAAAGCTCCCGGTCGAAAGTGGAATAGTTCTTTTGTCTTTCCGAAAACTTTTTTGAAAAATATCCGAGTGGCATCCATTGTTCTTTGTTTCGCCTTTGTCGTAGAGATGCCCCGGCGCAGGTAGCTGAGGCGTCCGAAAAAATAGCGATTTGGTCCTCTGGTGAACTGGAGGGGTAAGACAATAAAGCAGCGTTTATTATGCTCTGTTTGCACAACTCAAAAGCTTTTGTCGATTGATTGTCCCACTTTACTTTCGTCTTGTCTCGTTTTGTTGAATTATGAAGGAACGCATTCAGGGGTCCTTGAATGCTGGCCGCGTTGGGGATACTGTCTCAGTAGAAATTTATCATCCCCATAAATCTTCGTAAGTCTTGAATGGTTTCGGGTTTGGGGTACTCTATGATTGCTGTGACTTCGTGTCTAATCGGCGTAAAACTTCCTGCAGATCTCCGATGTGGCTTGCTTAATTTTCAGATGCAACGATAACATCATCGATGAATGGGAACGCGTAGTCTATTCCGTTGAGTACTTCGTCTATGAATCGTTGGAATGTCTGTCCGGCATTCTTGAGACCTGGGCACATTCGTGGAAATTCGAACAAACCGAATGGTGTAGTGATCGCTGTTTTCTCGATATCGGGTTCGAAGATAGGTAATTGTGAATAGGCCCGGTTTAAATCGAGAGTGCTGAAGATTTTCTTGCCGTGAAGCAGGTAGGTAAAATCTTTGAGGCGTGGGACCGGATAGCGATCGTCGTTTGGTGACGTCATTGAGTCTTCTGTAGTCACCACAGATGCGTAAGTCGCCGTTTTTCTTAGGAACGACGTGTAGCGGACTGTACCAAGGGCTTTTGCTTGGTCGGCAAATTCCTTGCTGCATCATGAGCTCGAATTCTTTCTTCACGGGCAGGTAGCGATGTGGAGGAAGAGGTCTGCACTTGCTGAACACTAGTGGGCCAGTAGTTTCGATGTGGTGTTCTACCCTGTGTTTGGGAGTATCCTTCGTGCTTGATGGTCGCAGGATATCGGGAAACTTACTGTGGAGCTGGTGATACGGCTGTTCCATGTCGATACTTTATTTTTTATTTTTTTAATATACTATACTATACTTCGAACTGTAGGTTCGGCGGAATGAATGACTGATGCTCTGACGGTCAAATTGGTAACTTTGTCGACGAGACGTCGACCGGCTATGTCGACAAGAAGTTGATGACGCTTCAGAAAGTCTGCACCGATGATAGGTTTGCTGACTGCAGCGACGATGAATTTCCAGGTGTACGGCCGTCGTAGGTTGAGATCCAGTTGTAGGGTTTTCGCTCCGTACGTTGGAATGATCGTGTTGTTTGCCGCATACAAACAGAAATCGGTTTGATTTGTTTTCCCGCCTTTTGTCCTCGGTATCACGGAGACGTTTGCGCCCGTATCAATTAGAAATGACATACGCGAATTCTTATCAGTTATGAATAGGCGGTGAGAAGTTGAACCGGTCCGAGTTCCATCTCATCCGTCAGCTTCTGCAGCTTTCGGCTCTCGGATTCCTCGTAGACGCTGATGAGTCTAGACTTTAGGGCTTCGTACTTGTTTTCAATGGGCGGGTTGGTTATAATGTCACTTACTTGCTGAAGTGCGTCCAGGCCTAGTCGGGCGATAGCTGCTTGATAACGCGTGTCACCATTACTGCTTCGAAGTGTGTAATTCCATCATCACTTGGAAAACTGCAAGAAAATTATGTTCACCAACAATCAATCAATATCGATCCGGACGAAGCGTTTCGCCTCGTCGTTTATACCGCGTACATTGAGGGACTGGAACAATTTGCCAGCGTCGGTGTTTCCGTCACACTACAATTTGAGTGTCTTGAAGGCTAGAGTGAATAGGCTCTTAATAAACTAGGGCGCTTTACCATCAATGGTCGCATCACTGCTTACCATCAGGCGGGATTGCGGTCAAGCGCTGGTTTATAATTTATAAAAAAAAAAGTTTTATTTATTTCCTCGCAAATATGTTATAAAACTTCGTACGACATACGTGCGCTTTAAAAATTACAGTGTCTGTTTCTTTACAGCTCTCGATTGCGGCTCGGGCTAACAATATCTCCTCATATGTAAATAATATCAACGTTATGTTTGGAGTCACCTTTTAAGCAAATTGTTTGCTTGTGTTAAGTGATTCCGCTCCTCCAGTTTACAATTTCTAGATTATTACATATATTATAATAATACTATATAATATTTATTAGAGATAGAATGCTTACGTGCGTGCGTGCGTGCGTGCGCGCGCGTGTGTGTGTGTGTGTGTGTGTGCGCGCGCGCGTGTGTGTGTGTGTGTGTGTGTGTGTGTGTGTGTGTGTGTGTGTGTGTGTGTGTGTGTGTGTGTGTGTGTGTGTGTGTGTGTGTGAAGTAAAAAAGCAAGTGTGCGTGAGTGTTTGTATTATTTGTTTAATGGTTTGGTTTTCAGTTTACGTGGGTGTGTGTAGAACAATCTCGATTTCTTCGTAACTTTTACTGGTCAGCCATTCTGTCAGAATTTGTTTGCAATCGCGGTATGTCTTAGAGTAGATGTTACATTTTTTATTAAGAACATTATATAAGTGACAAGACTGTTTAGTGTATTGCCTTGCAGCAAATGTCGTTTTGACAGAGCGTTCTGGAGCAACGTTATCTTTTCTTCTGGATTGTGTTCTGGAAGTGTCAAAGGGGAGGGATTTATGTCTTTTCAATATTATCTGCAGTATATATAGTTTCCTTACAGACAAAAGGCGCGAAGTTACGTATAAGCTTTCAGTGGGGAATCTAAGTGGTCTAAAGAACATAACTTTTAATAAAGCCCTCTGTGCCCTCTCTAGCTCTAAAAATTTTGTTTTTGTGGCTCCACCCCAAATTGGTAAACAGTACATCAATATGGATTGTCCCAAAGAGACATAGATTTGCTTAATAAGATCCTTAGTGGTAATGTCTCGAAGAGATTTGAATGTCCAGATTAATTTCCGAACTCTGTTCATTATTAGTTCTAAGTGCAAGTGCCATGATAACCTCTGATCAAGCATAACTCCTAGGTATTTAGTACTATTTACTTTTTCGATTTTTAAACAAGAGCAGCCGGTGTTAGTGGGGTCGGAGCAGGTATGGATTTTAATCTGGAGATCTAGTGATGGTTGGGTACGGTTGTCTATGGAGAAACAAATGTAGTTTGTCTTTAAAATATTCAAAGTTAAAAGGTTGCGATCGAGCCAGGTAGCTACCGTAGCCAGACCACGTTCGGCGAGGCGACCGACGCTGTCCCAAGTTTCTCCTGAGAAAACGATTGCCGTATCATCAGCATATGAGAATATGTGGGCACCTTCGATATTCATGCTGCATAAGCTGTTTATATAAATGAGAAACAGCGTTGGGCCGAGCACGCTGCCTTGTCCGACTCCATAGGTAACTATTTCTTCGGAACTAATCACCGATCCCACTTTTACAACGTACCTGCGCTCGCTCAGGTATTCTTTGAAAAGATTAAGTTGCAATCCTCTTATACCAATGTCCTCTAACCTGTGTAAAAGTGTGGGGACAGAGACTGTATCGAAAGCTTTTTTGAGGTCTAGAAAGACCGCTATACACTTAGCTCGACTGCCCACTTTTTCAGTAACTATAGATGTGAGGGCGAGTACTGCATCTTCCGTTGACTTTCCCTGTCTAAAGCCAAACTGTGAGGGTGAAATAAAGTGGTTTTTGGTTAAATATCTAGATAGGCGTTTATTTAATAATCTTTCGACGACTTTAGACAAGGACGGGAGGACGGAGATCGGCCTATAGTTAGATGGATCAGTTCTGTCCCCACTCTTGAACACAGGTGTTATTACAGCTTGTTTCAGAGCAGTAGGAAAAATTCCTAACTCAAAGCAGAGGTTAACAAGGTGTGAAATTATTGGTGAGATTATGGACTTGGCAGCCTTTAAGAAACTTATGGGGATTTTATCCCAGCCGGCAGCGTTGTCGGATTTTAGGCTCATTATTACAGATGCTACTTCGTCAGGGTCAGTATTGAGTAGTACAAAGGATGAGACTGGTGGGTGCGCAGCGTTCATACGTACATTAGGATTAGTTTGTCTTTCAGAGTTTTTTATTATGTCGTCAGCCAATTGTTTGCCAATAGTGGAGAAGTATTTATTTACTTTATTTACTGCCTCGAGAGGGGTAGCGGCTGATTCTAGTAATTCTATATTTTGTGTCTTAGGGGGTTTCCGTTGGGAAATATTGTTAATAGTACGCCATAGCTTTTTAGGGTTTTTGTGTGTCTTATATAGTTGTTCGCGATCGTGTTTACGTGTTTGCTTTTTAATGATGTTATTGCAGAAGTTTCGGTATCTCCTGTAAGTGATTTTCAGTATCTCGTTATAAGAGTCTAGTTTTAATCTTTTTTGCATATTGTTACGATTATGAATGCAGCGTAGCAAGCCTATAGTCATCCAAGGTTTAATAAATCTATTTTTGAGAGGTATTTTTAAGACAATAGTACTAGCGGTGAGATATGTTTGTAGTAAGCTTATTAGGTTATTTGTTAGAATGTTAGGGTTATTTATATTCATGAGGTCGTGAATGTTGTTAGTCTGTAAGAGCTCAAGTGTATGATATAAGTTTATTGTTGTTTTCGTTTTAAATGTTTTATGTTTATTAATTAATTCGGATAGTTTTAGAAAAATCGTAGAGTGATCAGTGATAGTGGTGTCTATAATTGCTATGAATGCTGATTTTTTATTCGGTTTAAGTTTTAGTATGAAGTGGTCTAGACAGCTTTTGTCTCTAGTAGGATGTGAATGTCCAGGGAGTAGTCCGTGCATTGCCAACATGTTTAAATAATTAAGTCTATTTGATCTCTCGTATGATTGTTCTCCTTGTCTGTGGAATAAATTTATATTTATGTCTCCAGTTATTATTACATTTTTATTTGAAAAGACAGTAGCTAGTTGGAGTGATAAAGAGTTTATGAAGTCGTCCGCGTTTGTCTTAGATGGTGAGCGATAAATACCTAGAACCGTGAGATCTGGTTTAATATTAACCTGTAAACAAGAAGCATGAGTTAATTCAATCTCTTTTATTTGACATTTATGTATATTATTAACAAAGACGACGACGCCGTCAGCCTTGTGCAGGTGTTTAGTAGTGTGACTGGAGGAGTAGTTATTTAACTGAGGTATATTCTTATTAGGATTTAGCCTGCATTCACTTAAAACTACAAGGTCAATTTTACAATTTAGATCAGTTAGGTTTAATTGTAAGTCATTAAAATTAGAATATATACTTCTGATATTCTGTGAGACTATCGTAAAATCGGTACTATTAATTTTTATAGCTGCCCTGAAATTGTGAAGGGAGAAGGTTGAAACTTGGGCTATTTCTGTTTTATCTATTTCAGTTATAGTTTCCAGAGTACTATCCATACTTTTTTCTTACGTGACATCGGTACAATAACTCATAGTCTTTTGGTAAATAGTAAGTGTATGTTTGTGCATGTAATTTGTATGCTAGGGTGTATAAGGAAGGTTTGTTAGTGTGTATGTTCAGTGTGTGTGCGCGCTTTGTTTTAACAGACTGTATGCTTCTAAATATACTCAATAATAACAATACAATGTTTTCCAGTTTTAACTTATTAGTTGTTATCCAAAGGCTAATATAATATAACAAGTAACAGTAATATGAGCTACTATGCTTATATTTTATACTTATGATAAAGCAATTAGTTTGCACTAGTCAGATTTGTTGCATAAGTTTGCGAACCTGCATTTCGCTTTTGATTATTATTTTTGGTGAGTCATCATCTTTTTTGACGCAGACTTGGCCAAAAGAGGTCCAGCAGTATTTATAGGCTTTAGACTTAGCCAAATCGCGGGCGAGATAATATAATCGTGCCCCCTTAGTGGTCAGTTGCTCAGATACGTAGACGGGGGTATACTCATTATTTGTGAATCCTAGATGTTTTGCACATAATTTTTCTTTGTATGTTCTGTTATAGGTGCGAGCCGATTTTAAGAAGTCGGTTTTTATTATGGCTGACCCCAGCTCGACGACAATAGGTCCGTTTTTTGCGGCACTACGCTTATTTGAGATTCGGAAAATGTCTTTTATCTCATTTTGTTGGATAGGACATTTGGTCTCATTTGATAAATTAGTAACCATTTTTATTAAATCGTTTCTGGTTTCGTTTTGCATTTTTGGTACATTTTTTACCTCGATTGTTGTTCTCCGGTTTCCCCGCTGGAGATCCTCGATTTTATCTTCAAGCAGAATTATATACTCTTCATCTTTCTTCGCCTTTATTTCGATCAACTCGATTTTCTTCCTTAGTTCTTCGTTTTGGGAGGTGAGAAAGGCCATGGAATTTTCTATATTTGTATTTGTAGTCTTAATTTCAACCAGTGTAGAAGAGATTTTTTTTATTTCCTCGCTTTGAGAGGTGATTAATGATGATATGAGTGTTTTGACTTCTTCTTTGAATTTACCAAAGTCCGAATCGTAGTCATGATCTCGCGGCCGCTTGTTCCGCTGGGTGACGAAATTGGGTGGTGTGAGTTGAGTATCAACCACACACATGGCGATGTTAGACTTGGACAATGATTTATTAAGTGAATGATCCATTTCTAGTACTAGGGTATTATAACAGCAGTACAGTGGTAGGTTAGAGCAATCTCAGGACAGTTATTCCCTAAATGGATTAATCACTCAGTCCTTCGCTGGGGTTATGTAGCTCAGTCAAGTACCAGGAGATAATAGTATGCAGGGTTTTAACTTGCACGAGTATCAACAATGCACATTCACTCCTTTTTTGATAATAACTTCTATTCCAACCCAGGGGAAGAGGCGGGTTGACCTCGCGAGTCCAAAAAATTAAGCCGCGTCGAGTACCAGGAGATAATAAGTGGTAAAGAGGCGTGAGTAGGATGGGCTATGCGCTTCTCAATGGTGCTGTCTCGCTCGCGCTCTGGTATATTGATTGGTGCGTACCTGTCCAGGTATATTACAATGGCACTGTCTTGCTCGCGCGCAATTATACTGAGTGATGCGTACCTTGTCTGTTTGCGAGTTAATCGTTGGTACCAGGATACCAGAAGTAGCGTGGAGGTTTGCGTCACGTAGTCGCGGTAGCACAGTGTGTCTGCAGTAGTTCTTCAAGTTTATGCACTCCTAATTTTTCTTCGTATTTAACTTGGTTGAATTTTTAATTAATTAATATTATAATAAAGAAATACAGAGTGAGCACACGTCCACACCACTCGTCGGTCCGGGGGAGGAGGACAAGGTAAGAGACAATACCATAACTTGGTCATTTATAGTCTATAGTTATTTTACCTAACGAACCAACGCGAGGTTCCAACAGGTTCCTTCCTGTTAGCGTCCTACCGCCATCTTCATCAGTAATTTAAGTAATGAAATATATTTAAAGTATTGTTCTGAGTGTTGTGCGAGTGCCGGGGCAGCTGAGAAGATTACAGTTGACGAAAGCTAAGTGCCTAGGGTTAATTCATTAACTATTTAATATCAATCTAATTATAATGTACCGTGATAGTTTGAGCGGAGCGAAAGTTACCGAATTTATGTAACACAAAGTATCGTAATCATTGTATGTCCTATAGAACTGTGCGTAAAATTCCGATGCCGTGAGTGTTGGGCCTCTGAATTGAGGTGAGCGAAGCTCGTCACTGTGTGCGTGGGTTTTCTGAGTGGAGTACAGCCTGACGCCGCGTGCGTGGGTCCTCTGACTCGAACTAGCGAAGCCCGTCGCAGCGTGCGTGGGTCTTCTGAGCGGAGCACAGCCCGACGCTGTATGCGTGGGTCCTCTGACTCAAACCCGAAGCCGTGAGCTCGGGTCGCACTATACAGGACATCCAATGTTAAAGCCGATTAGTACGACTCGCTATGTCGTAGCGCACGGCGCTGCATTAGACCATCCCTCCTTTGGAGATTTAGAGAAAGATATCTATTAATATGAATTTAATCAATATAATATAATGTCTGGTTGGCCCTGTGCACTTAGTTCCATAACAAGCAAATGATGATTGCTTAATCCCTACAGATTAAGGAATGGAGAGGTTAACATCGAGCGAGGGCTTAACACGGAGGGCATACATCGTGTCACAAAGCGAAGCAGATCATTACATCCATTACAAACCAGTTGAAACAGGATCAACATAGGTAAGTCGATGCAACCATCATCGGACCCCAATTAATAAAACATTTCGTCGAGTCGCGGTTTGGGCACAGATTCCCGCTAAGAAAGTATACGAGGAATCACACGTAGGCGACTCGCCGACATGGTGGAGATGCTGGGATCTGATTGTACTGAATCCTAGGGGCTGATGATGCTTGCCTTGGCTTAAAAGGTGTAAATTATTTCATGTTGAAAGGTTTCAATTTCTTTAAAACATGTAATGCCATCTGTGTTCATTCTAGAAACTGATTCCGGCGCACTCACTCACTCATTCAGTCATTTTGGTGGTAAAGCTGCATGCATATGACGTTTTTATTTTATGTTTATGATCAAGCTATATGAATATTATTAGTAGCCATGGTGAAAGTCGTTTCAGCTTAAAAGGGTTATAATTGCTAAAACGTGTGTTGTTGCTTGATTGTATTTGTACGCAATGGCGGGACAATGTTCCAAGTGGTACAAAGCCGTGGTAGCTTTGTGATGGTTGTTTTAATGAAGTGAGGATTCCATGGTGAGGCCTATTAATTGCTGGAGCTTAAGAGAAGCTTGGAGGCAGTCAATGGTGTGAAAGCGTCTGAAATTCATTTTCGCTATGAGTCGAGGTTATAACAAAAATGTTCGCTATCGACAAAATTGTCCTTGTTGTTTTACTAATACGATTGTCATGTTGTCACGGCACAGTTACTGGAATATTCATACGATTTTAGGTATTGAAATAGTACAATATATGTACCGGAAATGAAAATGATACTTCGAAGAAAAACGTGACTATGTGTACGCTGCCTTACTCGTGTCACTTTATTCGTTCACGTCTTATTCGAACTTTGAACGGTGACATTCAAAGTTCAACAACTGACGCCAACAAGACGCCATTACGTGGAAAACTTTTTCAACTACCCAAGAAAGTTGTTAATACTTGCTGTAAACTCGTGTAACCTGTGAAATAAACACTAAACGAGTGTTCAATCGATCTAGTTTTGGAGCTGTGAATTAAGGTATGAAAAGTAATTATTCTATACGTATTACGTCGAAGGTACCGATTTTTTTTTTATTTTTTTTTTATTAAAAATATAAACCAGCGCTTGACCGCAATCCCGCCTGATGGTAAGCAGTGACGCAATCGTTGATGGTAAAGCGCACTAGTTTATTAAGAGCCTATTCACTCTAGCCTTGAAGACACTCAAATTGTAGTCCGACGGAAACACCGCCGCCGGCAGATTGTTCCAGTCCCTCGATGTACGCGGTATAAAGGACGAGGCGAAACGCTTCGTCCGGATCGTTGAGGTGTTAACAACATAAGGGTGGAAACTCGCCGTACGACGGGTCGTCCGATGGTGGAACGGAGATGGGGGAATTAAATCGTGCAATTCCCTCGCACACTCCCCAGAATGTATCCTATAGAACACCGAAAGGCTGGCTACTCTACGCCTGTGCTCTAGGCTTTGGAGACCAACTCGAGTTAAATCAGGGTCACCAATCAGCCTCTTCGCACGCCTCTCCACTGAATCCAAAGTGGCCAGGTGACACTTAGCAGCACCAGCCCAAATGTGGCTGCAGTACTCCACACACGAACGGACCTGTGCTTTGTACAACATTAGAAGCTGCCCTGGTGTGAAGTACTGCCGGACCTTTGCGATTACACCAAGTTTTCTGGCAGCCACCTTGGCCTTGGACTCAATGAACCGCCCAAAGTTTAGGTTCGAGGAAATCTCAACACCCAAAAGCTGAAGGCGGTCGGTACACCGGTGAATTTTCAAATTTTATAGAATTTCGATTCTCCATGGCCACGTGGGAATGCCAGAAGGATTTAAACAGTTTTAATTGATACTTACGGTGAACAAATTACAAAATTACGGAGTCTAAACAGAGAAATACATTGTTATTTAATAATTTTTTCTTCTTTTCTCAATGTAGGGGAAGATCCCTACCCTTCGTACGCGGGGCACATTCATACAGTCAAAATAAATTTTGAACGAAATAACGTGCGGTCTTGCTTTTGTATGTGAGCCCGAGTCGCGGTACCAACCTTACACCAACGAAGTATCGCGCCATTCGCAGCGGTGAGAGTCAAGCGACAGGTACGAACGTGTTTTGGCGCTCGGTGAGTAATTTTTTGATAAATGTTTTTGTCTATTGTATTCTAGCTAAAATAAGTTTCCGTGTAAAGTAATCTATTAGTAAATAGCAAAATAAACTTAAGAAACGTTTTCAATAGTTAATTCATGACGTTTTCCTATTAATATTAAAACAGGTTATATTTTGTTGTTATTTAGTTAGTGGGGTACTTTCGGACAGAACTAGATGGGGCACATTTGAACACGTACGAAGGTGGCCTTTGGTGATGAAGATTTTGCTCCAACTGAGGTTTATACATCCCGTAACATAGAAAATGTTACTTCTACTTAAAATATCGTTGAAGATTTGTCTTTAGCTACTCCACAGCCAGTTGTCTCTGATATCTGCCAACCCTCTACTTCAGGAACACAAGATTTCTTGGAGGTTTCGCCAGAATCCACAGAACAAACTATTAACTCTTCATTGATAACTGATGATGATGAACTACAAAGAAATAATTTAGATGCTTGTGAACCAGATGCATTAAATAATTCACCAACCCATCAAATAGTAGCTCCTTTGAAGACACCAGAGGCAATTCAACTCTACCTTGCTGTTGTAAGATGTAATAAAACAAACAAAGGACGACGGCCAGGAAAATCACGTATTTATACTGACACACACGAAAAGAAGGTAATTGAAGACAAACACAATGAGAAAAAAATGAAAAAGCTAGAACAGGAAAGAAGCGCTAGGGCTAGAGAAATGAAACGTAGTTTAGTTAACTTTAATTTAAAAACGAAGAACATAAAAGCTAAAAACACAGAAAGTCAAGAATCAGATTGTGATGGATCTGATATAAGCTTTCAAGAGAGCTCAACTTCTGTCATAGATGAAGATGAAACCGAGCATGAAAATTTCCAAATTAACAGAAGCCAATTGACAGTTGATGTAATACCAGAAAATATTAAAGACGGTTCGTTTGTTTTAGTGAGATTCCCTAAGAAGAAAAGTATTATTTACTATATAGGAAAAATTGTAAGTCACTATAGTAAGACTGAATTTAAAATATCTTATTATAAGAAAGAAGTCAGGCTATTCGTGGACATTTGTTTTTCCTAATGTTGAAGATATTCATACTATTTATATAACAGATGTTGAAATGATTCTTCCTGAACCTAAGCCTCCAACATTTTGAGAACATCAAAACTTTTCACTTTTTCAGTAAATCTTTCTAATTTTATTGTTCAATAATTTTTAACTAAATACAACTTTTTGCAGTGCTAATCCGCACCATGTACGAAAAAAGGCTATGTTATTTTTGTTTACTACCAGAGCAGTATTTTATTTTTGTTTAATAGAAGTTAATTATTTATGTTTAATTTCAATGCTAATAAAAGATTTTTGATTTTTAAGTGTCGTTTTAATCGTACGTACGAAACTACCCCACAGCGTACGAAGGTACCCCCAACATTGTATGTAGGTGCCCCGTAGTTGGGGCAGATTCGTACATATTCCAGATTTAGTTTAAATCATAATTATAGTTAAAACATCACATTAAATCACCTGTATTTTTTTTCTATGAATCTCAGATAGTTACACTATACATTTAAGTTGTCATGTCATTAATTCATAGAAAAATAAAAAAAATAATAAAATGAAATGTGAAAACCGTACGAGGGGTCCCCACCTTCCCCTACCTACTTACACACTTGAAAGGAAAGAACTTGCTTCTTATGTTAATTTGAAAGGTAGATTTATTTGGCTACCAATACTTATTTAAAGTTTAAACCAAGTGAAGGCATTATAATGCACTAGGTATAGTTGGACAATAGTTATTATTTAAAAGTGCACTCAAGAGAAACTTCAACATCTACTCTCATATTACTTTGGATTGAAATTCTCATAGGAAGATCCCTATGAAATTTTAAGATAGTCAATTAACTTATTTGTCTTGAAATTCTTCCATTTTTATTACTTACTTGGCCACAACTTTAATTATAATTCAGTCATTGACAGCAATATGTTTGGTATATTGCCTGTTCCCTGAAATTAAACTAAATTAAATTAATCAATGGTTAGAATAATAAACACATGCATACCTACATGTGACAAAAGTAACTTCAAGTAAGTTTTTATTTCTGTCCTAGAATCAGAGTTTAAATTAAAGTTTGAAAGTATTGGTACTTTCATAAATATTAACCAATACCTGTTTGGATATGATTGTACATGAGTAAAGTTTAAAGTAAAATAATTATGTTTTAATATTAATTTTAAAATAATACTGTAAACTGTTACTGACAATTAAGATGCATATTTTATGAAGATGTTGGTAAATGATAATTATGAATTGAAGGACTATTTATTAATGAGTACTCACCTAGTACTTACTTGTAAACAATTTTTTATTTTTTTTCTTCATTCTTTAATAAGTTTTCCGTTGAAATTTAAGGCCAAGTGAATTTTAAATGAAACCAATACTTAAGGGAGAGTTACATTTTGCTCAAATTAGTAAAAGTAAATAATTTCCAAATGAAATGGATATAGTTAGATTCATAACACACATATTGGTATATAAGGTTATAGTAGTGTGGGCATCCACATAAACTTCTAAATGCAGTGTAACGCGTGAGACAACATACCGACATCGCTACACAGAGCGTACTGAGCGTGAGTGTTTTTTTTTTTTTTTTTTTTTTGATATGGCATCTCGTAGTTGACCTTGAGAGGCCGTGACTACTTAACCGGACTTTCCTGTGGATGCCTTAAATGAATTTAAAGCCTCCAGCCAGGGCTACTAAAAGCTAAGCGACTACACGCTAAGGGCACCCCCTGTGGGGTACGAACCTCGGCTTAGGGTGTCGCTGGAGAAAACAGCAAGGGACGGCTGGATCGAATTATTTTATTTTTTATTTCGGTTTGATGACCACGGCGTTTCCTAGTACTAGCTCTGAGAAGAAACGGCCGAAACAAACTCAGAGGTCATAGTCGGGAGTTTATATTTACTGGCTCAGCTGCGGCGCGGGCTGGCCTTCATCGGACGAGGGACGGGGGAGGGGGCTGCTACGTTGAACGCGTCGCGATGGACCTCGGCGGCGAGGTCGGTAGGTCGGTCTGTGTTTTGTGAGTGGGCGGCGAAGCTTGGAGATGGTGGAGGGGGTGTAATTAGCAGCCGCTACTATCAGGGGATTGCGGTGCTTGGAGGCAGTGTCGAAGAAGCGTTTGGAAAGACGCTTCATGAACTGCTGAATGGTGGGGATTTTGAGATCTAGGTGGAGGATCTCATTACGGACGAACCAAGGGGCGTTTGTGGCTTTACGCAAGAAACGGTTTTGGACTACTTGCATCCTATGGATATGACGCGGCTTGGCGTGTGCGAAGACAGGACAAGCGTATGTCATAATCGGGCGTATGCACGCTGTGTACAAGCGCATTTTGCACTTGAGCGACAGTTTGCTACGCGGGTTGAGGACGGGGTGGAGTCGACCCAGAGCGTAGGCGGCACGTGAGCGGACCGCCTTAATGTGCTCTGAGAAGTTGAGGTTGCGGTCGAGGATCACACCGAGATATTTGGCTTGCTTCCCCCAGGGGATCAGCTCGCCAGACATGGTGATGGGTCGTGGGGTGGGGACGTTTAGTCGCGGCTTTGTGTGGAGTACCGCTTGACTTTTTTGGGGGTTAACTTCGATCCTCCATTTCTTGAACCAGTCAGCCAGTTTGTTGACTGCGGTTTGGAGATGGTGTCGAATTCGGTCAGGGCTGAGTCCCGAGCAGTAGATGGCGGTGTCGTCTGCGAACAGAGCGACTTGGGCCTTACCACCTTTCGGGATATCGCTTGTGTACAGCGTGAAAATAAGGGGGGCTAGCACGGAGCCCTGGGGAACACCTGCACGGATGGGTGAGCGTGAGTGCCTCAGACGAACATTTTTATACTGTGCATGCAGGCAGCGCTATGCGAAGCTTACGCGTGGGAAAGAGATGGTTGCGCGTAGATCTTGTGACTGCCGAAATGAAGACGAAGAAATTATTGTTCTCTCATTGGTCAATTATAATAATATTTCTTTAGTGTAACAACAACTGTAATGCCACATAATATTACTTAAGCTAGGGTTTGGTATGAATAAATGACAATTACTTCTACTCGCCTTTCATTTAACTTAATCCACAACAACTGGTGACCTCCGATAAGAAAATGTCTCTGCATAAAATGGAAGAACCCTTAGGCGAGTCAAGCTCAATAAAACCCGAACACGACGTGAGTGCTGTCTCCGTCCAGTCAAGGCTGCTACCGTTTTGGCGAGAAATACCACGAGCATGGTTTATTCAATTTGAAGCCGTTGTGGATCCCTTGAAGACTTCAGACGATCAAAAATTTCGTTACGTCCTGCAGCAGCTACAAACTACTGATTTGCAACACATCACAGATATCTTGTACAATCCACCGCCAACCGACAAATATGATGCTGTGAAGAGACGTCTACTCACCGTGTACGACAAGTCGGACGTGAAAAATTTTCAAAAATTAATCAGTGGCCTGGAGTTGGGTGACCAGAAACCTACGCAACTGCTACGGAAGATGCGAGAACTAGGGACCGGCATGATAACAGAAGAAGGCCTAAAGATTGAATGGCTCAACCACCTACCCGCACAGATGCGCGTTGTGCTTTCGGTAAACACCGAGTCATCTTTGGATACCCTCGCCGCGATGGCTGACAAGATGTCTGAGTACTCAGAACCGGCAGTGATTGCTGCGATGACTACAAACCCGCAGAGCCCGGTGATGTCCGCTCAATTAGACGTACTGAGCAAGCAAATGGAGAAATTATGCTTGGAAGTGGCTGAGCTACGTGGACGATCAATGCAGCGCCGCAGACGCCCGTTTCGATCATTCTCGCGGTCACGATCACGACGTCGCCAAGACAACAAGAGCTCACTCAAGCCTGGCGATCCGACATGGCAGTGTCGATATCATTTTCGTTTTGGTGACAAGGCGATGCGCTGCGAGTCACCGTGTTGCAGGAGAAAGAACCAGACGTTAAACTAGCTTCGACATCGACGGCGGCGGACGTCGATGTTCCTTGTACCACCAACCGCCTTTGCGTCTTCGACCGCGACACCAGAGAGCGTTTCCTCGTAGACACAGGCGCAGATATTTCAGTGTTGGCCGCCGCATACAAAAGGAAAAATACGACTGCAAGCGCCTATCGTTTATATGCCGCAAATAATACACCCATCAACACCTACGGTGAGAAAACTCTCAGGCTCAACCTTGGTCTCCGTCGCAGTTTTCTTTGGAAATTCATCGTAGCCGACGTGAAAACATCAATCCTGGGAGCAGACTTTCTACGTCACTTCAAACTACTGGTAGACCTGCACAGGAAGAAACTTATCGACAAAGTTACTGACTTATCAATCGACGCGCTCAAGATAACAACTGGGGGAGAAACTATACACGTCATTAGCTCCGATCAAGTTTACTATGACATCTTAAAACAATATCCAGAAGTACTGCGACCTGGATCCCTGAAGGAACCAGCAAAACACGACGTCGTGCATCACATACAAACGTCAAGCCCCCCGCTCTTTGCCCGACCCCGCCCACTACCGCCCGACAAGTACAAGGCTGCAAAGCAAGAATTTGAACACATGATGAATATGGGCATCTGCAGGCCTTCGAAGAGTCCCTGGGCGAGTCCACTAGATGTTGTCAAAAAGAAGGACGGTGGACTACGAGTTTGCGGTGACTATCGCAGACTAAACGCTGTCACGCAACCCGACCGGTACCCGATTCCCCGTATTCAAGACTTCACCTACCAATTGAGAGACATGAAGGTTTTTTCAAAATTAGATTTAAAGATGGCATACTATTGGGTACCAATTAGTGAAGAAGACGCACAGAAAACAGCAATCACGACACCGTTTGGCTTGTTTGAGTTCAAATGCATGCCGTTTGGGTTACGCAACGCAAGTCAAACATTCCAGAGGTTTATGCATCAAGTACTACGGGGCATCGACAACTGTTTTTGTTACATCGACGATATTTTACTCTACTCACACGACGAAGAAGAACATAAGCTACTCTTACGTCAAGTACTCGATCGACTAAAAGAGTATGGCGTCATGTTAAAAGTAGAAAAATGTGAGTTTGCGAAGAACAAAATCAATTTCCTGGGCTACGAGGTATCAGCGAGTGGCATCAAGCCTACAAAAGAACGAACAGAAGTCATTGTAAATTACCCGAAGCCAAAAACAGTAGCCGAGTTACGACGCTTCCTAGGCATGCTTAACTTCTACCGTAGCTGCTTACCCCGTCAAGCCGAATCACAGCATGAATTGAACAAGTTTTTACATAATCGGAAGCGCAATGACAAGACGTTGATTGAATGGAATACGGCAGCAGATACAGCTTTTGAAAATTGCCGCCAAAGCATTTTAAAAGCTACTGAGCTCACACATCCAGTACCCGGCAGCCCTCTCGCCATAATGACTGATGCATCAGATTACAGCCTTGGCGCTGTTTTACAACAGAAAATCCACAATGAATGGAAACCTCTTGCATATTATTCCAAGACGATGAGTGAAACCCAGCGTCGTTATAGTGTATATGACCGCGAACTTTTAGCGGTATATGCAGCTGTAAAGCAGTTTCGTAGCCTTATCGAAGGAGGTAACGTAACGGTGTACACGGATCACAAGCCTCTCGCCTACGCTTTGTCACGCCCAGCGAGTAACAGCGATACACCTCGTCGTGAACGACAGTTGCACTTCATCAGCCAGTTCTGCACTAGCATTAAATACGTGCAAGGCGAAGAGAACAACGTAGCCGACGCGCTGTCACGTATAGAAGACATACAATGTCCTACCGTCATCGACTATGATAAATTAGCGAGAGAACAAGCAAACGATCCAGTGTTGAAACAACTGAGAAGTCAAACTAATTTGAAGTTCACTGACGTCACAATGCCTGGAATAAACCGACCAATTACGTGCGAAGCTTCTACTGGAACACCCCGACCATACTTACCGAGCACATATCGTTTTGATGCATTTAAACTGCAACATGATTTATGCCATCCTGGGATCAGAACAACACGTAAACAAACATGCTCAAAATTTTTCTGGCCCAATATGAACAAAGATGTCAGCAACTGGACGAAAGCGTGCCTCAACTGCCAGCGAGCAAAAGTTCATCGCCACGTCGTAACTCCGCTGAGTCAGTTCCCGCCGTCAGAACGCTTTGAACATATACACATAGATATCATCGGACCGCTGCGAATGTCAAATGACTATCGGTACTGCCTGACCATCATCGACCGTTGCACTAAGTGGCCAGAAGCCGTTCCCCTACTGGACATAACCGCTGAGAAAGTCGCTCGAGCCCTTCATGATAACTGGATAACAAGATTCGGTTGCCCTCTGCGTATATCAACGGATCAAGGTCGGCAGTTTGAATCCCAACTTTTTGGATCGCTTATGAAGAAGCTTGGTATCACGCGGATACGCACCACGGCATATCATCCCCAGTCAAATGGCCAGATTGAGAGATGGCATCGAACGTTAAATTCAGCGTTAATGGCTCGTGGCACTACCACTCAATGGACAGAAGACTTACCCACTGTGCTTCTTGGATTACGAACAGCTCTGCGCGACAACAATTTGAGCCCGGCAATGTTGACATATGGGACAACACTACGACTGCCATCGGACTTTATTGTGTCAACAAGAACAGATATCAATGAATGCGACTATGTACGCCGTCTTATGGAAACAATGGCATCGATAAGAAGCGCGCCACGATCGGACAGCGGTCATAATAAGCCTTTCATACATTCGGACCTCGCAACGTGCACACATGTTTTCGTGCGGAACGATGCAGTACGTTTGCCGCTAACACCGCCGTACGAGGGACCATATGAAGTTATCAAGCGCTATGACAAATACTACAAGATCAAGCTGCCGCTACGAACATCAGTTGTGTTGCTGGACAGATTAAAACCGGCCTACATGTACAATGACCACCCTGGCGAAGACAAAGGTGACAATCACAACAAGGCAACCAGCCAGCCGATTACCACCCGATCTGGCAGAATCGTGAAGCCCGTGGTCCGTTTTACTTAGCGGGGAGTGATGTGGGCATCCACATAAACATCTAAATGCAGTGTAACGCGTGAGACAACATACCGACATCGCTACACAGAGCGTACTGAGCGTGAGTGCCTCAGACGAACATTTTTATACTGTGCGTGCAGGCAGCGCTATGCGAAGCTTACGCGTGGGAAAGAGATGGTTGCGCGTAGATCTTGTGACTGCCGAAATGAAGACGAAGAAATTATTGTTCTCTCATTGGTCAATTATAATAATATTTCTTTAGTGTAACAACAACTGTAATGCCACATAATATTACTTAAGCTAGGGTTTGGTATGAATAAATGACAATTACTTCTACTCGCCTTTCATTTAACTTAATCCACAACAACAGTATATAATAGTCATATGGGTATATAACTTTGCAGAAAACCTGAAATGGAAGAAATATTAATGAACCGTTTGACTAAAATTGCCGATGAAATCAAAACCATCTCTGCACTTGCCTATGATCTATCCACTAATTTAAATGATGACAATTTAGAGGAAGCAAAAGTACAACTGGCTAAACTCAAATCATTATTATCACGATTCTCATCGGAGTTGTATAAATTTTTCAATATTTCTACGAATCCAGACCCAGATGAGATCTCAAACTTAACAACATACCAACTAAATGGGGAAGATATTGTAGCCGAACTAGACACAAAGATTAAGTCTAAATGTGAAAACAACCTTCCAATTAAGTTACACTCACCCACTTACAGCAAGCTCCCTGACCTTAATCTACCTCACTTTGAAGGCGATCTTTTAGAATGGTGTTCCTTTTGGGATCAATTTAACTCTAGCATTAATCAACGATCACTCACTGATGTAGATAAATTATTATACCTTAAGGGTTCAGTAAGGGGCAATGCTCTTAAACTAATAGAAGGCTTAAACACAACAAATAAAAATTACCATATCGCGGTGGAAATCCTGAAGGCCAGATATGGAAAAGAACAAGAAGTAATTCATGCGCATCATAGAGCTATTAATAATAAAAAACAAGCAGTAAAGCTGGATGAATGCCGAATTACATTGGATGAAATTCAACGTCACTTAAGAATACTTCAATCCATGGGAGAGAATACTGATACGAATCAGATGAGATTTTTAATAATGGAAAAATTCCCTACTGACCTAATCTATGATACTAAGATGAGACTTGGATCTGACGATATATTTACTGTGGAATGCATTTTAACGCATCTATCCTTGATAATATCCACTAAAGAAGACGATATAAGGATAACTCAACAACCTTGTACAAGTAGTGCTGTTGAAAGTCCATACACTACAGAAACTTTGCATATAAAGGCTGCTGCTAATATTGAAAGAAGGAGACCTGCAACGTCAAAGAAATTTTTCACATATAGTAAAAGACCATTGAAAGGATTTCAACACAATTTCAAACCTAATAATGACAGACTGAAGAGAAGATTTGATCCATATACAACTAAAGAAAAGAGATTCCACAATTCTGATAAAAGAAAGAAGCCCTTCAATTGTATCTTCTGCAAAGGTGACCACTACAATAGCAATTGTGAAGAGTTTAATACTCTAGAAAAAAGGAAAGCAAGACTTCAAGATAAATGCTTTAATTGTTTTAAACGGGGGCATCGATGTTCTCAGTGCCCTAATAAAAGAAGATGTCACTTCTGTGGCGAGCATGGAAGACATAACCAAGCTTTATGTCCTACCAAAGTGCAGCCGAAGAGTCGAAATGAAAAGGAATCGACAAATGTAATGCATGTAAGCGGAAAAGGGTCCACAATATTACAAACAGCCGTTGTCACAGTACTAGGCCACAGTAATAGCCGAAGAAACTGTAGGATACTGTTAGATACAGGAAGTGAGAGAAGCTATATTACAGAAGCTATGGCTAAAGAATTGAATCTTCAAGAGGAAGAACGAAATAACCTTGCAATATTCACGTTTGGATCTCAACTCCCTAGAGAGATAACAAGCTGATTAGTGAGAATAGATATTATGACAAATCATAATACAATCAGGTCAATATTTGCCAACGTTATACCATCAATATCCCCAGGAGTACCTTATCCAGAGGAAAATTTACTTGGGTGGAAGAACCCTGGTGAATATCTGTTAGCTGATGATGGGTCACTGCTTGACCGAGTTGACATATTGATAGGCAATGATCATTATTACTCTATAATGGCAACTGATAAAATACAAATAGGACAAGATTTGTATTTGATATATTCTGAATTTGGTTGGATAGTTTCTGGTAGAATAAACTTTACCAAAAGCAGGCAACGTTTATCAGTGCTTACATACTTTGAAAATTCTGGTAATGACAGTTTCAATCAACTAGATCCACCACTACACAGAGAAAGCTTGAAGTGTTTATGGGACTTGGGATCCATAGGTATAACAGACTCACCTAAAGCGAATAGGGATGAAGAAGCTATCAAGCATTTTAATGAAACTACAGAGTATAAAGATCACAGATATTATGTCAGCTGGCCATGGAGTGATAGTCCATCCGGATTGCCATCCAACTTTGGGCTGGCATTTGGTCGGCTCAAAGGCTTACTTAAAAGATTAGATGCAGTTACACTCACGTCATATGATGATATAATCAAAGATCAGTGGAGTAACGGAATAATTGAAGAAGTCCCTAAGAGACAAGTAAACCATGCAGTACATTACCTTCCTCATCACTGCATCACTACATCAGGGAAAGTACAATGTATAGTCTATGATGGATCAGCACATGTCAAGGACAGTAAAAGTCTGAATCAGCACCTTTATTGCGGACCTCTGTTATTGGAAGATTTAACAGGGCTTTTAATTAAATTCCGATGTCACGCAATTGGAATAGTAGCAGATGTCGAAAAGGCTTTTCTTCAAATTGGGCTTAAAGAATTAGATAGAGATGTGACAAGATTCTTATGGTTGAAGAACCCTCATAAACCAGTAACCGATGAAAACCTCATCCATCTAAGATTTACCCGTGTTCCATTTGGTCTTACAGCATCACCATTTATACTAAACGCTACAGTCAAACATCATCTAAAATGTTCAAGATTCGAATATATAAAGAAAATCGCTAATGATATTTATGTAGATAACCTTCTGACTGGATCAAACACTGTTAATGAAGCAGTAATGCTATACCATAATTTGAAAAATACATTTGATGAAATTTCCATGAATCTAAGACAGTGGAGTTCAAACTCTAAAGAATTTATAAAACAGATTCCAGAAAGGGATATATGTCCTGACAGAACGATAAAATTACTCGGTATAGAATGGAACTTAGATCAAGATACATTAAGCTTAAGAGCAAAGGTAAATGAAAATAATAAATGCACAAAAAGAGGAGTTTTGAAAACGATAGCAGCTGTATACGATCCGTGTGGATTTAGTGTACCCAGTATGCTATCTGCAAAAATTTTCTTACAAGATCTATGGAAGAAAAAAGTAAAATGGGATAGTCCATTAGACATTGATGCTAAAGAGCGTTGGATAACCATTGTAAAAGACATAAAGTATATAGAGAATATTGGCATACCTCGTAGAACTATTAGCTCTATCGATGGGTTAGCTGAACTACATTGTTTCTGCGATTCTTCACTGCAGGCTTACGCTGCAGTAGTCTACCTAGTGCAGGGAATTAATATACATTTCATAATAGGAAAATCACGACTCGTACCGATAAAAGATCAACAAAATTGAAGTATACCTAAATTAGAGCTACTCGGTGTACTTATTGGAAGTAGACTGATTAAATATGTTCTCAAGTTTTTACCAATGCAGATCATAAGCAAACCTTGTGGACAGACAGCCAGATTGTGATAGACTGGTATAATTCTAACAAACTACTTACACCATTTGTAACAAGAAGGTTGGAGGAAATAAAACTGAATAGGAATTTGGTACTTAGACATGTTCCATCACATCAAAACCCTGCGGATGCAGCAACGAGACCATATGCTTCCGAAGAGGAAAGGTCATGTTGGTTACTAGGACCAGAATTCTTAAAGTTGGACCAATCGGAATGGCCACTTGTTCCACTAAATACCTGTAGTAGTTTATGGTTATTTTAAAAAGAAATCCAGACTGTTGTCATATAATTGATATATGCCAAACTACTAAAAGTATTCGGTTCCATTTTATTAGTTAAATAAAACCTAACATTCGGGTTTACTCATGTATTTATTCAACAATTTATTTAACTAATATTTATACACATTCAATAAACGCAATGGAGAAATTTTTGAAGCCGGAGAGATTGGAAGCGGACCCGCTTGACAACAAAAATTCTGCGCTCTGGTTACACTGGAAGAAAACATTTATTAATTTTTTGGATGCAGTCAATGCAACGGAAGACGAAATACAACTTAAGCTGCTTACAAATCTAATATCGCCAAATATTTACGAACACATAACCCGTGAAGAAACCTTTTCTTCAGCGATCTCTTTATTAGACACTTTATTTATCAAGCCAAAAAGTGAAATATTCGCTCGCCACAATTTGGCTTCTCGTAAACAACAGCCGAACGAGACAATTGATCAATACATACAGTCTCTGAAACTTTTATCCAAAGAATGTAGTTTTTCGGCGGTAACTGCAAGTCAATACGAAAATGAATACATACGTGATTCTTCATTAATAAATTCGATGTCAAATATCGCCCTGGACATCTTAATGTTGTAGCTGATACACTATCAAGACAAGTATGTGGAGCCACAACAGAAAATCGCCTTCAAGAATTACATAAATCTCTCTGTCATCCTGGTATAACACGACTTACACACTGGATAAGATCTAAAAACCTACCGTTTACCAGTGACGATGTCAAAAAAGTTGTAAACTCTTGTCCAACTTGTGCGGAGATAAAACCAAGGTTTAATAAAAATACTGGTCTATTAATTAAAGCAACTACGCCTTTTGAGAGATTATCTTTGGATTTTAAAGGACCATTGCCATCGGCAACGAACAATAAATATATTTTAACAGTAATTGATGAATATTCGAGGTTCCCATTTGCCTACGCATGCCCAGATATGAGCACGGAGACAGTTATTAAACATCTTACTGATATTTTCTCAATTTTTGGAATGCCAGCAACCATTCATACAGATCAAGGGGCGTCTTTCATGTCAGCTGGAATTAAAGAATTTCTACATTCTAAAGGAATATCTACAAGCCGATCTTCCCCTTATAACCCGCAAGGTAATGGACAGGTAGAACGCCTTAACGGAACTCTCTGGCAAACAATACGTCTTGCACTAAAAGACAAAAATCTTTCAATAGCTAAGTGGGAGATAGTTATTACTCAAGCACTCCATTGCATTCGGTCACTTCTATGCACGTCAACTAATACTACTCCTCACGAAAGAATGTTTAACCATCCACGACGATCGTCTTGGGGACAATCCATGCCGTCGTGGTTGCAACCAGGAAAGGTTCTCTTAAAGAAATT
This sequence comes from Sesamia inferens, assembly GCA_037179545.1. Classification (NCBI taxonomy): domain Eukaryota; kingdom Metazoa; phylum Arthropoda; class Insecta; order Lepidoptera; family Noctuidae; genus Sesamia; species Sesamia inferens. The sequence goes on along the minus strand of CM073935.1, from coordinate 2,251,529 downwards.
CGTTAGAGCTAGCAAATATGATCCAATGGTAGAAGAAGTTGACCTTCTGGAACCTAATCCATATTACAGTTCCATAAGACTTTCTAATGGTAGAGAATTGACAGTTTCCAATCGTCACCTTGCTCCTAGAGGCGATTTAATTCTGCCGGATCACCGACTTGCTACACCTAATATTATACCATCTGATAATGATAACAACGCAAGCCATGAAGATAAAGCAGAACAGCAGATAGAATCTACAACTACGACAGATTCGGATACGTACAATACGCCTCCTTCTTCCCCTGTTGCTGATGAATCGTACCACTCAACACCAGTAGTTGAACCGCGTCGTTCTAATCGGTTTAAGCGACCTCCAGCCTACCTGAATGACTATGTTCAAGATTAAGAAAGGGGGGAAGAATGTAGTAGTTTATGGTTATTTTAAAAAGAAATCCAGACTGTTGTCATATAATTGATATATGCCAAACTACTAAAAGTATTCGGTTCCATTTTATTAGTTAAATAAAACCTAACATTCGGGTTTACTCATGTATTTATTCAACAATACCATTACTTTTTTAGCGGGGGAGGATCTGCCAAATGCAGAAAGCCTACAATTGAATATTACTCAAGATGAGGATATGTCTGAAAAGGTAGCTGAAAAACCCCAGCTACAAGAATCACTAGATCATTTGTCAGAAGAAATGCACTCTGAAAACAACATATTAAAAGAAATTAAGAAATTACAAGCTGAACATTTTGGAGACGAATTGAAAGGAAAGGAAACTAATCTTAGTCGAAATCTAGGTCTCTTTAAAGATATCGACGGTATACTACGTTGCAAAGGCAGACTGAAATATGCCGGGTTGGGCATTTGATAAAAGATATCCGATAATCATACCGAAAGATTGTGAATTCACCTCTAAGGTAATCATAGATACACATGAAAGAAATTATCATGTGGGCGTCAACCACACATTGAGTATAATTCGTGAAACGTACTGGATACCTCAAGGTTGTAGCATTGTACAAATGCCACACGTGTTCGCTATTGTGGCGTTGTACAAAGACTACACATTTCCTCTTACGCGTCGACGGTAAATCAAATCGACTATTAATCACACAGAAGAATGCGGACGTCACGGCGCGCGTCCCTGCGACCCTGACTCCCGCAGCGAGGGTGCCGACCCTGTTTCCATGAATATTCACCCCGGAACACATGTGCGTGGCCGGCGGTCAGCGTCCGTGGGAACCATACGAGTCGTCTAGCACGTGAAGACGGAACTGGCGCGCTTTTCTACATCAACCAATCATACGCCGCGGCCTGCCTCGATCAACGAATCAGCATCAAGAACGAAGCTGATTCGTTAGTGGTTACCCCACTATCATTTAGAGATAGTTAGTATAGAGATAGTTAGTATTTAAGTGAGTGCATAGCTTGTAAGACACATGATTAGAACATTATTATCATATTCTACATCAGTGTACAACATCATTGTACAACATCATTATTATATCCATTCCTTGATAACACTCTTGTATCGCGTCATTTTTACACGTCTTATACATTGTACTCCTTTACATTCGTGCAATACATAAAGTTCAATTTATCTGAGTTTTAATTACGCGACACGACCTACGCGCTACAGTGGTGACCTAAGCGACGTGAATCAAGACAAACGTGACGGTACTCGTGATTAGCACATTCTAGTGGCTTCCCACAAGCGGGTCTCACCACTAGGATTTCAAGAGGCTATATTCACGGTATTGCTGCGTGATACACCAGAAGAGTAATCAGGATGGCGACCAACAACGCAACACAGGTAAGCAACGCAACACAGGTAGGAGGGCAAGTCGACACGCTCACACTACAAGCACGGCTGTCTGACTTTTGGCCGGCGTATCCCAGACTATGGTTTACACACTTCGAAGCAGTAATGGCGCCACAGAGGCAAGGTGATGACGCGCGCTATCAAGCAGCTATCGCCCGACTAGGCCTGGACGCACTTCAGCAAGTAAGTGATATTATAATCAACCCGCCCATTGAAAACAAGTACGAAGCCCTCAAGTCCCGACTCATCAGTGTCTACGAGGAATCCGAGAGCCGGAAGCTGCAGAAGCTGATGGATGAGATGGAACTCGGAGATCAGAAACCCTCACAGCTGTTGCGAAAAATGCGGGAACTAGCCGGACAGAAAATACCAGACGGTACACTGCGCATCATGTGGACCCGGCTACTCCCACCCTCAGTACGCGCTGTCCTCACCGTGAGCAACACTACGGACTTGGAAAAGTTATCGCAAGTAGCAGACAGTGTAATGGACAGTATCGCGCAACCTAACCAGGTCGCGCAGATTTCACGCACGAGCGATGTGGCTGCCCTACACGATCAAATAAGGCAGTTATCTCTGGAGCTGGCAGAACTCAAGGACAGGCAGGAATCCAGACCACGATCACACAGATCATTCGACAGACGGCGTTCAAGATCGCGTTCAACAAGCAACGATAATAGCAACCGCAAGTATTCCGAACAATCACTTATCTGTTATTATCATCGCAAGTACGGCGCAAACGCGCGTAAGTGTACACGTCCGTGCAATTTCAACAACAACAACAACAGCGCCCAGTCGGAAAACTAATGCCTGCGTCGGTTGAGGCGGCAACTGACGCGAACAACACTTCCCACCGCCTATTCATAACTGATAGAAATTCGCGTCTGTCATTTCTAATTGATACGGGCGCAAACGTTTCCGTGATACCGAGGACAAAAGGCGGGAAAGCAAAACAAACCGATTTCTGTTTGTACGCAGCAAATAACACGATCATCCCAACGTACGGAGAGAAAACCCTACAACTGGATCTCAACCTACGACGGCCGTACACCTGGAAATTCATCGTCGCTGCAGTCAGCAAACCCATCATCGGTGCAGACTTTCTGAAGCGTCATCAACTTCTTGTCGACATAGCCGGCCGACGCCTCGTCGACAAAGTTACCAACATGACCGTCAGAGCATCAGTCATTCGTTCCGCCGAACCCACAGTTCGAAGTATCGACATGGAACAGCCGTATCACCAGCTCCTCAGTAAGTTTCCTGATATCCTGCGACCATCAAGCATGAAGGATACTCCCAAACACAAGGTAGAACACCACATCGAAACTACTGGCCCACCAGTGTTCAACAAGTGCAGACCTCTTCCTCCACATCGCTACCTGCCCGTGAAGAAAGAATTCGAGCTCATGATGCAGCAAGGAATTTGCCGACCAAGCAAAAGCCCTTGGTCCAGTCCGCTACACGTCGTTCCTAAGAAAAACGGCGATTTACGCATCTGTGGTGACTACAGAAGGCTCAATGACGTCACCAAACCCGACCGCTATCCAGTCCCACGTCTCAAAGATTTTACCTACCTACTTCACGGCAAGAAAATCTTCAGTACTCTCGATTTAAACCGAGCTTATTCGCAATTAAAAATCTTCGAACCTGATATCGAGAAGACAGCGATCACTACACCATTCGGTTTATTCGAATTTCCACGAATGTGCCCAGGTCTCAAGAACGCCGGACAGACATTCCAACGATTCATAAACGAAGTGCTCAACGGAATAGACTACGCGTTTCCATTCATCGACGATGTTATCGTTGCATCTGAAAGTGAAGCAAGCCACATCGGAGATCTGCAGGAAGTTTTACGCCGATTAGACACGTATGGTGTCACTATAAATCCCTCTAAGTGTGTTTTCGGCAGCGAAACCGTCAAGTTCCTAGGTTATGAAGTATCAAGCAAGGGGATCAAACCACTTCAAGACAAAGTCAAAGCAATCACAGAATACCCAAAACCCAAAACCATTCAAGACTTACGGAGATTTATGGGGATGATAAATTTTTACCGAGACAGTGTCCCAAATGCGGCAAGCATTCAGGCACCGCTGAATGCATTCCTTCATAATTCAAAAAAACGAGACAAGACGGAAGTAAAGTGGGACAATCAATCGACAAAAGCTTTTGAGTTGTGCAAACAAAGCATAATAAACGCTGCTTTATTGTCTTACCCATCCAGTGCGCCAGAGGACCAAATCGCTATTTTTTCGGACGCCTCAGCTACCTGCGCCGGGGCATCTCTACAACAAAGGCGAAGCAACGGACAATGGCTGCCACTCGGATATTTTTCAAAGAAATTTTCAGAAAGACAAAAAAAGTACTCGTGTTACGATCGGGAGCTCCAGTCAATAAATATGGCAATAAAATATTTCAGAAAGATGTTTGAAGGCAAAGAACTCGTGGTTTTCACTGACCATAAACCGCTGACCTACGCAATCCGCAAGCCTCCTTCCGATAACGACACACCACGGCGAATCAGGCAGCTACTGTTTATCAGCGAGTTCACTACTGACATTCGACACGTGAGCGGAGCTCAAAACGTTGTAGCAGATGCATTGTCACGCGTCGAAACTATCGACGTGCCCTCACCCATCAACTACGACGAGTTATCTCAAGCTCAAGAAAACGACAGTTGTATCCCTACATTGTCTCAACAGACCAACATACAACTCAAGAAAATCATTTTACCGGGTACTAACAAGCCAATATTCTGCGAAACATCGACGTCACACGTTCGTCCATATTTAACAGCTGATTTTCGTCGCATAGCTTTCAATGCCGTGCACAGCCCAAGCCACCCAGGAGTACGATCCACACGGAAGCTGATGCAAGAGCGATTCTTTTGGCCGTCAATGAATACCGACATCGGCCAGTGGACTAAGACATGCAATTCGTGTCAGCTCTCCAAAGTACAGCGACACAATCATAGTGACATCGCAACATTCCCACCGAGCGAACGATTTCAACATATTCACGTTGATATCGTTGGACCGCTACCGACGTCAGCATGTGGACACAAATACTTGCTCACGATGATCGACCGGTGCACACGATGGCCCGAAGCTGTACCACTTCAAGAGACAACCGCTGAAAACGTCGCAAGAAAACTTTACGAAGTATGGATATCGCGTTTCGGTTGTCCAATAAGAATCACTACCGACCAAGGACGACAGTTCGAAAGCCGACTATTCCGAGACCTCGCTCAATTACTCGGTGTAGAAAAAACCCGTACTACTGCATACCACCCGCAGAGTAACGGAATCGTCGAACGCTGGCACAGGACATTAAAAGCCGCACTCATGGCTAGACTAGAAAACAGCAACAAATGGATCGACGAATTGCCTGCTGTTCTAATGGGTCTCAGAGCCGCTATCCGCTCCGACTCTAACACAAGCGCAGCGCAACTCACCTACGGTCAAGCAATACGCCTGCCTGGCGATTTCATATCACCAACACCAGCTACACCGAAAATGGACCACGACTACGTCAATCACCTGCAAGAAGTTATCACCAAGCTCACACCTACATACAAATCGCATGCAAATAAGCGATGTATGTTCGTGCACAACGACCTACAAACATGTAGCCACGTGTTTGTACGCGATGACACAGTCCGCAAACCTCTGCAGCATCCATACCAAGGTCCATACAAGATCATCGAACGTAAAGAAAAGTACTTTACAATCCAATTACCAGGACGAATTAGCAACATATCGATAGATCGCCTCAAACCTGCGTACACAATCAACACAGAAGATGATCCCAGGCATACGAACAGCGAGACCAATCAAGCACCTGCAGCTACCACAGATGAGCAAACCAGCCTACATCCAGACCCGCATACGAGGGAACAACGTACCAGATCAGGCAGGATCGTCAAGACGCCTGCACGCTACGTACGCTTTGTCTAAAAGCGGGGAGTACTGTAGCATTGTACAAATGCCACACGTGTTCGCTATTGTGGCGTTGTACAAAGACTACACATTTCCTCTTACGCGTCGACGGTAAATCAAATCGACTATTAATCACACAGAAGAATGCGGACGTCACGGCGCGCGTCCCTGCGACCCTGACTCCCGCAGCGAGGGTGCCGACCCTGTTTCCATGAATATTCACCCCGGAACACATGTGCGTGGCCGGCGGTCAGCGTCCGTGGGAACCATACGAGTCGTCTAGCACGTGAAGACGGAACTGGCGCGCTTTTCTACATCAACCAATCATACGCCGCGGCCTGCCTCGATCAACGAATCAGCATCAAGAACGAAGCTGATTCGTTAGTGGTTACCCCACTATCATTTAGAGATAGTTAGTATAGAGATAGTTAGTATTTAAGTGAGTGCATAGCTTGTAAGACACATGATTAGAACATTATTATCATATTCTACATCAGTGTACAACATCATTGTACAACATCATTATTATATCCATTCCTTGATAACACTCTTGTATCGCGTCATTTTTACACGTCTTATACATTGTACTCCTTTACATTCGTGCAATACATAAAGTTCAATTTATCTGAGTTTTAATTACGCGACACGACCTACGCGCTACAAGGTAAAAGCCAGGTTAAGAAAATATTGAGTAAATGTTTCCGTTGCATGAAACATGGAGGGGGACCATATAAACTACCATCCACACCAGCATTACCTCCTGAAAGAGTGAACTATAGCCAACCATTTACTTTTACTGGCGTTGATTATTTAGGTCCAATATTAGTTAAAACAGATAGCGGAACAAGTAAGAGATGGATATGCTTATTCACTTGTCTTGCTGTCAGAGCTGTACATCTCGAAGTGGTTGAAGATCTCTCAGCTGAACAAGGACTACTTGCTTTAAGACGAATGATTTCAACTAGAGGAATACCCACACTTATAACTTCAGACAATGCTTTGCATTTTAAGTTGATTTCCGACATAGTAGCAAAGGGGTACTGTGTTGTGAATAAAATAAAATGGCGTTTTATACCTGAACTCGCACCATGGCATGGAGGTTTTTATGAACGCTTAGTTGGATTGATAAAGCATTGCATGCGAAGAACATTTCAAAAACATCTTTTAAGAGATAGTCACTTGTTAACAATGATAAAGGAAATAGAAGCGGTGGTCAATTGTAGACCATTAACTTGTGTTGATACCGAACTCGAACATATTTTGAAACCATCCGATTTTCTTCAAATTGGCAGATGTGTCACTCTTGAGAGTGTAAAAACTGACGTGATGATACAAGGATCTTCCACAAAAACTAATTTAATTATGGGTTGGAAGAAGTCTAGAATTATACTAGATGAATTCAAAGAAATATTCCAAAACCGCTACTTACCTAGCTTAAGAGAAAGATACAGCCATTCTCCTAAACAACCACGCGTTACTTCAAATCTTAATCCAATAGTAGGTCAGATAGTACAGGTAAAGGGAGATAAGAACAGAGAAGGCTGGAAAGTGGGAAAAATAGTGTCATTAGTGAAAGGCTCTGATGATGTAGTTAGAGTAGCAAAAGTCAAAGTTGGAAATGCGATTTTCACTCGCTCTATTGCACATTTATATTCTTTAGAAGTTGAAGATGACGAGTGTCATGATGAAACTGTGTAAGCCCTCAAGTGAGGCAATAAGCCCTTCAGTGTGACATCTGTGCATATGAGCCCTTCAGTGGGGCAAAGCAGTCCGAGCCCTTAAGAAGATAGGGGAGTGGACGCAGAACTTGGTGGTTACCTTCTCCTAAATGTTTCCGGCGGGAGTGTCGCGACTTATCGCGAAATATTTGATGATTACTTTCTTTTAAATGTTTCCGGCGGGAGTGTCGCGACTTATCGCGAAATCACTCCTAATATTGTAAGAGAAGACATTCTCACCAGACCATAGACAAATTTGCACAAGGTAAGAGACAATACCATAACTTGGTCATTTATAGTCTATGGTTATTTTACCTAACGAACCAACGCGACAGGTTCCTTCCTGTTAGCGTCCTACCGCCATCTTCATCAGTAATTTAAGTAATGAAATATATTTAAAGTATTGTTCTGAGTGTTGTGCGAGTGCCGGGGCAGCTGAGAAGATTCCAGTTGACGAAAGCTAAGTGCCTAGGGTTAATTCATTAACTATTTAATATCAATCTAATTATAATGTACCGTGATAGTTTGAGCGGAGCGAAAGTTACCGAATTTATGTAACACAAAGTATCGTAATCATTGTATGTCCTATAGAACTGTGCGTAAAATTCCGACGCCGTGAGTGTTGGGCCTCTGAATTGAGGTGAGCGAAGCTCGTCGCTGTGTGCGTGGGTTTTCTGAGTGGAGTACAGCCTGACGCCGCGTGCGTGGGTCCTCTGACTCGAACTAGCGAAGCCCGTCGCAGCGTGCGTGGGTCTTCTGAGCGGAGCACAGCCCGACGCTGTATGCGTGGGTCCTCTGACTCAAACCCGAAGCCGTGAGCTCGGGTCGCACTATACAGGACATCCAATGTTAAAGCCGATTAGTACGACTCGCTATGTCGTAGCGCACGGCGCTGCATTAGACCATCCCTCCTTTGGAGATTTAGAGAAAGATATCTATTAATATGTGTATGTTTTATACGTGTTATGTAATAAAACATCTACGATTTAATCACTTTTTATTAATACTGATGTAGGTACAATTATTATAGGCAAGTAATACAAACACATGTAGTTAGTAGCAAGCTAATGACAGGTTGCGGAAGTGTTACATGAATGACAGGTCTAGTGATGCTACGATTAGTTAGTGCTGTGCTGACATCCCCCTTTTTTTTACTGATAGCGCAATGGTCGAATCACCGGACGTCCACTGCGGGTTTTTTGCTGTGCAATAGGAGCTGTAGATGGAGAGGGCACTTTCGCAGTCGCTTGTGGTGCAACATCTGGAGCCGATGTAGGCTTCTCTACTTCAGTGTGCGGTGGCATCAATATACTAGGAGTTGGCGTAGAAGACTGAACCTTTTCATCATCTGCATCAAGCATACTTTTGTCTGGTTTTATGTGCCAGGCATTTCTTCTGTATCTTTTGCATCCAGCATCTTTGGTTTCCACTATATAGGATCTAGGTTTCTCTGCCGGTGTTACTATCATTGCAGGTGTCCAATTATTGTGTTCTAGTCTTAGTAAAACATCTTCTCCTGTCTTATATGTCTTTATTTCTTTCTTTCCCTTATCTGCTTGTATCTTTTCTTTCTCCTTTAATATTCTTAATGATTTTGTTACTTTTCTTATAATTCTTGGATATAATAATTTTTCATTAGTTGGTAGTAATGTTTTTGTTCGTCTGTTCATCAATCGTTGACATGGTGAGCCAAGGTCCAATCTAGGGGTATTTCTGTGGTGTAAGAGTGCTAGCTGTATATCTGTGCCATCCTGTAAACATTTTTTCATCAAGTTCTTAGCTTCTTGAACATATCTTTCTGCTAGCCCATTTGATCTAGGGAAATGTGGGCTCGAAATTCTATGGTCGAAACTCCACTCTGTGCAAAAAGTTTTAAATTCTTCTGATGTATATTGTTTTCCTCCATCTGACTGTACTATATCTGGAATGCCAAATGTAGCAAACCATGATTTAAGACATTTTATGACCATGAAGCTGGAAATGCTACTTAATTCTTTAAAGTCAAAGAAACCCGAGTAGGCATCTGCAATCAGAATATAATCTTTACCATTCAGGTGGAACAAATCAGTGGCTACTATACTCCAAGGTCTATCTGGAACTCTTTGTATTATGATTGGTTCCATAGGGTTGTCCTTTTGCACCTTATTGCATGATTTGCATGTGTTTACAAAATTAGTAATGTCCTTTGCCATTTCAGGCCAAAACACATTGTCCCGAGCAAGTCTGAGTGTACCTTCAACTCCTTTATGGCTAAGGTGGGCTGTTTTCATAACAATTGGTAACAAGCCTTTGGGTACGAGTATTTTATTATCCTTGAATATTAAATCATCATACACACTAAGTGTTTCTCTATAATACCAATACTTCTTTAGGTTGTCTTTTACTTGATCAATTTTTTCTGGCCATCCATTTTTAATAACTTTCTTCAAGTCTGTCAATTCTTCGCTATTTTCTATTTCTTCTTTTATTTCTTGCCTTCGGGCTTTAGAAAATGGTACTATAGCACAAATTTGTAGAGTTCCACTATCTGTTTCTTCACAGCTCAAATCTCTGCAGTCTCTGCTCCATGTGTCAGCCACATACATTTCTATAACCTTTTTATAAATTATTTTTGGATTATATGGCAGGATTTCATAAAACATTCTTTGTAGCCTGGGTGGCGCTTCTGTGAGAGGTTTCTTAAAAATTGTTTCAAGAGGTTTGTGGTCAGTCTCTATTGTTAGATCTTTACAACCCCAGATATAAGTGTGAAATTTCCTAATATATATCTTAGTCAATATAATATAATGTCTGGTTGGCCCTGTGCACTTAGTTCCATAACAAGCAAATGATGATTGCTTAATCCCTACAGATTAAGGAATGGAGAGGTTAACATCGAGCGGGGGCTTAACACGGAGGGCATACATCGTGTCACAAAGCGAAGCAGATCATTACATCCATTACAAACCAGTTGAAACAGGATCAACATAGGTAAGTCGATGCAACCATCATCGGACCCCAATTAATAAAACATTTCGTCGAGTCGCGGTTTGGGCACAGATTCCCGCTAAGAAAGTATACGAGGAATCACACGTAGGCGACTCGCCGACATTACCATCAACGATTGCGTCACTGCATACCATCAGGTGGGATTGCGATGAAGCGCTAGTTTGTAAATTTATAAAATATATATATATGTATACATAAATATATAATATAAATTAATAATAAAATGGTTAGGTTAGTAATTCAAGTAGGTTAAACTTTTTCTAAAAGTGTAAGGTAAGTATAGCTAATACGGATAGTTGACATAGGTACACTGATACTCTCTTTGTTACATTTTCTTTAGTACATATTAGGTATAAAAATTTTCAAGAAAATATACAATTTGTTTCTAGCAAGTTTATACTTTTTAAACAAACTTAAAAAAGGATGATGTTCTTTGTTCAGCTGTCTTGTAATTTTTACAGAACATTATACTCATCCTACACCATATATTTTGTAAACAAACTGGTACAGATACACCTAAACATTGAACGATCACAACCTGGGTAATAATAACAATTACATCCTCGCACACAACAAATTCTTGTCATTTTAAATTAGATTTTTACCTTAACCTTCGAAAAAATAGCGTGATACCTTAAAAATACGACAAAGAAAAATATGCATCGACCATATTGATTATTTAACCCAATTTTTTTTTTTTTTTTTTTTTTTAATATTTATTCATGACCATAGATACAAGTCTTTCAGTCGGATACATAAATGGATTTTAACATAACTATAGTAAGATTTACAAATAATACAAAACAATTATATACCTTTAACACACTACGTATTAATAGATTAAATTTTTTCTATGGTATTACAAATAAACCTAAACAACACACTAAAATAATGCATGTTTTTTAATAACTCCTGAACGCAGCGGGGAACACTTTGACGTTCACGTTCACTTTCACTGTCATTGTTGTCATTTAATTCTTTTAGTTCACTGGCCAAAATTAAACGTTGGATGTTAAAACTTGAACACCGTAAGATAATATGATCCAAATCAGCATTATCTGCTCCGCAATGTTGACATCGGCTGCTGTTAATTATGCGTAACCTATTCAGATGAGCTGGTGTTAAGCAATGTCCCAATCTCATACGTGTTATAATAGTTATAAATCTTCTTGAGTTGTATTTGAAATTATTATACCAAGGTTTAATCGGCAATTCACTTTGTATTCCAGCATACCATCTGCCTTTCGTTTCCAGCGTTATGTTCCAATACTCTTTCCATAACTGTGTATTAAGTTCTTTAAAAAGACTGTAGTAATCAGTGAATGGAACTTTGAGCAACTCTGAGCGATCCTCGTCATGGGCTGAACGGGCCGCAGTATCAACTATTTCATTTCCACGAATGCCACTATGTGAAGGTACCCAAATTAATTCTATGCTAATACACTTATCAAGTAGTTTTTGGATTATAAGTCTAATATCAAAAATAGTATAATTTAACTTAAACGAAATATTTACATTGTGTAGAGCAGACAAAACACTTCTGGAATCTGTAACTATTAGAATGTTATGTACATTATTTTCAAGACAATTTATATGCTCCAGTGCACAATATATTGCATAGCACTCTGCAGTGAAAATGCTACACACTTTATTTAATTTAATACATTTAGTGAAGTCTAGCTGTGGATCATAGAAAGCTGCATTAACATTATGATCTGTTTTAGATCCATCTGTATATATAACATAATGTTCTGATCTATTGTTTTTAAATTGAAGAAAATCAAATTTATTGTGTACCATGTCTAAATGGATTGCAAAGCTGTTAATAATACAATTAAAAGGAATTTCGTATATAGGCCAAAAATCTTTTTTAACAATATCTTTTGAATTATTATTTACATGTTCAAATATTGTTGGCATTTCAGGTAGAGTTCCACCAACCAAACAAGAGGCAGATATGGCATTGAAAGTAATTGACTGTGAGATTATCGGATGTATTGTTAGCTTCTTAAGTAAAGGATTATTATTTGAAGCCATGACTTTTAATAAAAATCTCTCAACCAATACCAACCTTCGTAATGACAAGGGTGATATACATGTCTCAACCTCTAATGAATTAATTGGTGTGGAGCGCATAGCACCACAAATAAGTCTCAATCCCATATTTTGAATTACATCTAGTTTTCTTAATAAGGTGCTATTAGCATTCATATAAGCTAAACAGCTGTAATCAAAATGACTTCTTACTATACTTTTGTACAGCATACTCATAACTTTGGGATCAGATCCCCAAAAACTTCCTGCTAAATGTCTTAATAGATTAATACCTTTCAGTGCTTTGTTACTTATATGTTTAATATGTTCATCAAATTTTAATTTGTCATCAATAATGACTCCTAGGAATTTGTGTTGCTTAACAGCAGGAATTTCTACATTATTATATGAAATTTTAACATTGCTATGAGTATCAAAATTTTTTTTGATAATTAAAATTGAACTTTTTTCTGGACTTATTTCTAATTTTAGTTTATTATGGTAATAACTGTATAATTGAGACAAAGCCTTATTTATATTAGTCATTGCTACATCTATGTTTTGATTTATGCTGTACATAAGCAAGTCATCAGCAAATTGCAGGATTTTTACATCTGTAACATCTACATATTTTAATATTTCAGAAGTATATAAGTTATAAAGTAAAGGAGACAAAGTTGCCCCTTGCATTGTGCCTTTGTTGACAGTCCTAGGTCCATGCAATTTATTATTAAATCTTACAAATACAGTTCTATTGTTTAAAAAAGAATAAAGCCATTTTAGAATATGTCCAGGAATACCAATATCATGAGATACTTGAATGAGTTCTTCTACATTTACGTTGTCAAAAGCACCTTTTACATCTAAAAACACACAGATTGCATTGGAGTGGCTTAATTTAACCTGTCTTACATCTGACAAGAAAGATACAAGGCTTTCAGAGGAACTTTTACCTTTTCTGAAACCAAACTGTATAGAAGGAATTAAGCTTTGGGATTCAACAAAATAATCTAATCTTAATTTCAACATATTTTCAAAGAGTTTACCTAAACAAGATGATAAGGAAATAGGTCTATATGAAGAAGCACTATCCACAGGTTTATTAGGCTTTATAATTGGAATGACACATTGTGTTTTCCAAGACTCAGGTATTTCTAATTCATCCCAAAGTTTATTATAAATGTTAAGTAATGTTGTTTGCGCATTTAAATGTAATTTTTTAATTAATTTGTAAGGTATATTATCCAATCCTGGTGTAGTATCTTTCCTACTATTTAAAGATATTGTTAACTCTTTTATAGTGAAATTGTTCTTGAGAAATACATTTACATCATTTTCTTTAGCATTTTCGAATAAATACTCAAGCCTATTCTCATCTATTTCAGTAGAATCTGCTAAGTTATCTAAAAAACTTGGGACCCACTCATCATTCATGTTTTTGTTTCGATTTGTTCCAATTTTTTTAAACTTTTTAATGTAACCCCATATCCTAGAAACTGGAGTTAACCTATTGAAACCACTACACAAATTGTGCCAAGAAGAAGACCTTTCTTCCTTCAGAATAATTTTCTTTTTTGCATCTAATTTTTTATACCTTATCCAGTTTTCAATATTGGGTTGAGAAAAATAATACTTTAATGCATCTTTTGATTTGGCGACAGCATCACTACATTTTGTATTCCACCATGGTACTGGTTTTCTAATAGGTGTGTTTGCAACTATTTTTCGTTTAGGAATCACTTTATTCCTTAACTCATCTATGGTATCTATAAAATGGTTATAAACATTGATAGGGGAATCATTTATTGAGTCCAAGTGAGAAAAACATGTTTTTGATAGTTTATAATATTCATCCCAGTTTGCTTTACTATAAATATACTTCTCTTGATCTACAGGAGGTGAAGTGTCATACATAGATGGCTGAATGTTTATCTCAAGTATGGTTGGAAGATGATAGCTACCCATGGGATCGTCATGAACATACCAGTTACATAAATGTGCTATTGAAGAGCTAACAAGGGCAAGATCTATCGCTGAAGCTTGTCTATTAGGATAAGGAACGGTTGTTGGTGAACCATCATTCAAAATACATAAGTCAAATTCATCAATAATATTATACAAACATCTACCTCTATTATTATCACTATGGCATCCAAAGGCTATGTTATGAGCGTTAAAATCACCCATGACTATACAAGGTTTGGGTATGTTGTTGATTAAATCCTGTAACTTTGCTGAGTCAAACCTAATACTTGGAGGGCTGTAAATACAAAGTATTGCCATCGCTCCGAATTGTGTTTCTATTGTGATACATAAGTTTTGAATAGATTCTGAGAAGTGTGTATTAATTACTTTGTACTTTAAACGATGGTTTACTAAAATGGCGACTCCATTATGAGAATTTATGGAATTTTTGTGAATTAAATTATACGTCGGAAAGTGTGGGATTATAGAGTTAGATTTTAACCAAGTTTCATTAAGAAGACAGACATCTATATTTTTTTCAATTAATAAATTTTGTAACAGGCTCTTTTTACTCTGTAAACTCTGTATGTTATACTGTAAAATATTTAGATAATTGTCCATATTTAAATTAAATTTGATAAAAATATTTCTTTTATTTTCTTATGTGTGAGTGGCCCATCGGAGTCACTTTTGTTTCCTAATGTAACCAACGATTTGATAATAGCATTAATGATTATGTCATTATTTGCTACTTGTTTAATATCTAAAATTTCATTGGATTTAGACTTATCAGTAACCTTGGGTAAGACAGGGAAAGATTTCTCATTAAATACAGGCAGTGGTTTCACAACAGTGGCATACGATTGATGCAGAAATTTGGCTTTTTTCTCTTCACTTTTTTGTTTTTTAATAGGACAGTCTCGTGAAATAGCAAGATGATTACCTGCGCAGTTGATGCATGTGATTTCTTCGACATCACATTCTTTGTAGGAGTGGCGACCAGCACAAGAAGAGCAGTGTTGCTCGCCTCTGCAAGTCTTAGCAGAGTGGTTAAATTTAAGACATTTATAACATTGAAGTAATGGTGGTATGTATGGTTTCACCTCGTATCTGAATAGCTGTATATAAGCATATTTCGGTAAAGATGTTCCTGTAAAGGTGACAGCAACAGTATTGAGGGGCACTAATTTTCCATCTAGTTTACGCATGAATCTTTTAATTGCAATTACTTCAGAGTCGCATACTATATTTTTATAAATTTCTTCATTGGATAGTTCTTTGGGAACAAACCTCAATACACCAATCCTTTCTGTCAAATATGATGGTATAAAGGCTTTGAACTTATTTTTCCATAAAAATTCTTCCATCTTCAGAAAATTATTTGCCGCAGCCGCCTTCCTGAATGTTATTCCAATTTTATGCGCATTTATTCTGTGTACTCCTAAGACTCCCTTAACATTATCCGTTATTAAGTTGGTGAGCGTGATAGGATTTTTATTCCCTACCTTCTCCTGCTCTGTTGACTCGACATAAACTACATATTCAGAATTTGTGTTTTCTATGAACAGTCTTTTATAATTTGGTTTGGTGAAAATATTGTACTTATTATTTGGGTCAGAATTTCGATTATTATTATACTTGCGTTTCCTCTTCTCTCCCGGCTCTGGCAGCTCCTCACCCCCACTGGTGACGCTCATGGTTATTCGTGGTCTTATCAGATCGTATTAATATGGTATTTCTATGCAATTATTTAATTATTATACTTTTTGTGAAATCAACGTTACCGCCTCGTTTGACTTCCCGCCAAAAAGTCATTTAACCCAATATGTCGTCGGTGTTGCCATTCTATAGTTTATAATATCTGCTAATATTGTTTTATTTTTATTTATTGTTTAATCACTATAAATGCATTGATTAAATGTTGAGCTAAGCAGTTAGTTATTTTAATGCTTAATCACGAGTCACTGATATAATATTGTATATCAGCGTAAATAACAAAACGAGTGGATGAAGTTAATGTATCAAATTTACCATATGGTAGTATTATTTCGCACTGGTAGTCTGCGGGAAAGGGACACAGGGGTCTTTCGATGCCTCTCATTCGGAACTTTAGGTATTTATACGTAAGTTTTGTGGCAATATAAGCTTTATGGGGTTGGATTTAGGTTTATTTTTGAATGTTGTTGTTTAGATGTTATTATTACTCGTAATAATTCTATATATTTAAATTTCTTTGCGCTGGGGTTTTTAGTGGGTATACCGGGAGGCTCTCTCCCGGGGAGTCCCACATACCCCTCCCGTCCCCCGACGGACGGGGATGCGTAATTGACATTTTTCCCAGCGACATCAAAAAAAAAAAGGATAAATTAGGATAAGTTAGGATAGAAACTGAAGAAAAAAAAGTTACTGAAGACTATTCTGTATGGCGTACTATGCCTTTGCCTTTTTCGTTCAAAAGTACGGAAAGAAGTGAACCAAAAAAAAAAAAAAAATTAAAATGTCTGTTGTCATTTTTTTTTTTGGCGGGAAAGCCAAGATGAGTGCCACGCTCATTTTCCTTTGGACTTTTAAATTATTTATAGTGTCGTTTACTAAATAAAAACGCGTGTTTTATGTAGTAAAAAGTGCATACAGTGAATAATTCATAAAGAACAGTGAAATATTGTAGCATAGTGGTCACATCATGTCTTTACCCCAAACCCCTCCTGGTCGGCCTCACGTGGGAAATGAAAGGAGATAGGTTAAGTTAAGCTAGGATAAGGTGGGATAAATTAGGATAAGTTAGGATAGAAACTGAAGAAAAAAAAGTTACTGAAGACTAGGCTGTATGGTGTACTATGCCTTTGCCTTTTCCTTTCCTCTGAACGAAAAGAAGTAAACCAAAAAAAAAAGTCTGTTGTCACTTGTCAGTCAATTGTCACATTTGTCACCTCGTTGGCTTTGCCAAAGAAGAAAAAAAAAAAAAAACTTGTTTGATGCAATTGATGCGCTTTCAAAGTTTATCTCAAATAATTTTGTTAAAATTATATCTAGTTACTTTTATTTGTTTTGTTGTTATTTCAATTTTGTTATCAATTTGTTTTTCGTTGATCATTTTTGTTAACATGAGTCAACTCCCAAGAAGATATTGTATTTTTGGCTGTGATGCTTTAGGTAAGTGTTTATTGCTGTACCCTACCATATTATTTATTAAGAAAGTTTTTCGTGTTGTATGATGATGATGATGATGATGATGATGATGATGATGTGTGTGAAATGAGTGACACGTGGCCTTTGCTGGCCGTAATGTGAACGCGACAACTTGATGGCTCGACGCGAACTGATGATTATTATAAAGTAAAATGAATGCGAGGCGTAAATGCTGACGATGCTTTGCTGATGTGCGGTTGCACCGTACATGCTCCCGAGCGGAAAGATGAATATCAGTTGAACATGAAAAGATGAGTGACAAGATGATGCCAGTTGGTCCTTATGCTAGATGATTCCAATCTGTCCTTATTCTATATTTAGTCTCTATTTGAATTCTGTTTTGCTAGTCATAGGCACTGTACACTTGTCCACTTTATGCACTTTAGGAATTTTACTGTAAACTGATACACATGGAATCTCACACCGATTACGCGCACTGCAACTATATTGAACCGCAGACGACATATAAGAGGCCCTAGCCTCTGCTTGTGCTGGCGTCTCATGTTGCGGGGTTGGTAGACTCGCCAATGTGGCCCTTGCCACCGCCAGAGATGTGACTCACCTGTTACGCAGCCGACGTACCATAATGACTACAGCAACCACCAACACAACTCTGATCACTATGTATAATGCTGTATAGGGATGGATATCATGATAAGAAAGTTGATAAGGCAAATTCTCACTTGCTTTGAGAATATGGAGTTGTTTTTTGATGTTGTCAAGCTCGTGGTTGCTCGAAAGAAGTGAATAGTTTTGTATCAGTGTAGTGGGGATGCCTACATCAATGATATGATTGATTGGGTTCTATCTCAGGCAGCTTATAGGAAGGTTTTACGTCTAAATTGCTGAGACCTTCATTGTGTGAGTAAACTGTAAAACTTTCAGTTTTTATGAGGCAATCGTGTTCAAATGATTTTCATGGTCCTGAATTGATTGAATATGTTGTTTATATTGGTCGGCAAATCCCTCATCAAGTACACGGAATAAATTGTTTGCGAGATACCCTACAGTCTACACCATTGATAAGGCCTCGCTTGCGCCGGCGCAGGTGTCGTCGCAGGTGTCGTTCGCTATGTGTCGTCACAGGTGTCGTTCGCGGCACTGCTGGAATGCTGACTCAGCAACAGGTGGTTATAGTACTGAAGTTCAAGTAGGCTAGGTATTTACTACAAGCTTCTGTACCTTGCCAAAATCAGTTCTTGTTGTTGTATGTTACTATCTTCCAATCATCTCTGATTAATTGCATGTTTGCAATTTTATCAAAATAAAGACCTTTATTATCTTTTAACTGTGTAACATTGTAAGAACAGTTAGCCGTGGTGAAAATGCTCATGAAAGACAAAAGTAACATGAGCAGCATTGAGATGCTGTACTTAACCCTTTTATTTGTTTTGCGATCCTTCACCTCCTTCACACGCGACTCTTGTTTGTCGACTCTGTCATTCACTGGAAGAATAAACAGCTTGATAATAGGCCTCTTGATAAACCCATTCTTTGTTTTCAATGTAACCACCCTGGTGTGACCATCAGCTCCGGGATGCAGCTGAACAACATCGTTAATGGTAACAATATCATTTAGTTGAATGTTTTGTTGAGGATGTCTGCACTTGCTTCGTGCTGACAGCTGAGCGAGATATTCTGTATGCCAATGGTTCCAAATATTTTGTACTATTTTTTAGGTTAAATGCCATCTTGTCCGCATATCTGTTGCTCTGCTCTGTGCTCCTCTATGGAAGGTAAGTTCATGTGTTTGATCGATAATTAAATTTGTTAAGTGTCCTTCGTGAGGTAGGATAATCGGATGCATCATATCTTGATTAATGCTAGCCTTGCTCAATCTTCCTCCAACTCGAAGAAGCCCCTCATTGTCAAGGAATGGATTTAATTGCAATAACTTGCTTTTTGCTTATAGTGGCTTGTTTTCTTGTAAATTATGAATTACTTGTGCGAATTCTCTCTTTCATACATATAAAATTAATTTATGCTTAGCACAGATTAATTCTTGTAATGTAAAATAACCTTGTAAGCGGTTATTCTTGTTTCTTGCTTGCTTGATAAATCTCAATATCCAAGCTAAAACTCTTGTTAGTTTAGCAAGTGAACTATATCTTGTTTATAATTCACCCAAAGTGTTATCACTTTCTTGCTGCGATATATGATTGATATGCTTGATTTTTCTTGCTTCTTCATCTGTAGTAAAAACTGCTTGTTCAGTTTCTTGGCCAGGGTCGTTGTTTCGCAGCCATGATGGGCCTTCCCACCATAGCGAAAAGTTTTTCAATTGATCGACCCCCAATCCACGGCTTGCGCAGTCCGCTGGATTTTCAGCTGACTTGACGTAACGCCAGCTGTTTGTAGGTATGATGCTTGATATTTGTTGCACCCTGTTGGCGACAAAGGGCTTCCATTTTCCCGGCTCTCCTTGTAACGAGACTAGGACTACCATTGAGTCTGTCCAACTGTATATCTTGATATTATGATTGCTAAGACATTGTTGAATTTTTGACATTAATTTTGCCAGTAGCAGAGCATTACTTAACTCTAATCTTGGCAATGAAATTGATTTGTTAACCGGAGTTAGTTTCGCTTTTCCTGCTACTAAAGATATCTTTGTTTTTGCGTCGTTTTTTGTCTTGCAATAAACGACGCATGCATAAGCTTTATTCTAGGAGTCGCAGAATCCATGCAGTTCCAGCGTGTTGGTCTCTCCAGTTCCCAGCCAGCGCTCCAGCTTGAATTGATTTATTTTGTGCATGTCTCCTTTAATGTTAAGCCATTCCTTGTTAGTTTGATCCGGTAATTTGTCATCCCACTGAATGTTTGACATCCAAACTTGCTGAAATAATAGTTTGAGTTTTGTTGATAGCGGAGACAGCCAACCAAGAGGATCAAATAACTTGGATATGTCTGACAACATGGATCTCTTAGTCGGTATTTTAGTAGATTGTTCGATTTTGGATTGAAATGTAAATAGGTTTGCTTTGGAATTCCAACGTAATCCCAAGGTTTTGAGGTCTCCATTTCCTTGAAATATAAATTATCTTGCTGATTACTTGCACCGATTGTATTGTCGTGTAATACTGATGCGTTGGAAGACCACTTCCTTAAGTTGGACCCTCCTGATTTTAATAATTTGATTAAATCTTGCTTTAATTCAATTGCTGATTCGACAGAATGACTTCCGTGTAGGATATCATCCATGTAGAATGACTGCTCTAATGCATTTATCGCAATATGCCCGAAATTGTGTTTCTCATCTTCAGCCAATTATTTTAAAGTCATCATGGCCAAAAACGGTGCGGCCTTGGTGCCGTATGTAACCGTGCATAGCTGATATACCTGACTATGCATGTCTGGAGTATCTCTCCAAATGATCTTTTGAAATTTTTGATTCTGTTCATTTAACCAAATAAAACGAAACATTTTTTCAATATCTGCCGTAAAAGCTACGCGATATTGTCTCCAACATAAGATCAAAGATTGGAGATCTTGCTGCAGATTCGAGCCTTTGAACGTAACGCCATTCAAACTGTATCCTGATGTTGTTTTTGAAGATGCGTTAAAAACTACGCGAAGTGCTGTCGTAGTCGAATCATTTCGCAATACGCAATGGTGCGGTTAATAATAATCTGGTTGCATATTACCGGACGATAGTATCATATGTCCTAACGTTTTATACTCTTGTATAAATAATTTGTATTGGTTTGCTAATTCTTGATTATTATGAAATTTCTTTTCCAACTGTTGAAATTGCGCCACAGCTTTGTTTTTAGATAATCCTAATTGTATCTGAAAGTTTTCTTGAAATGGTAATCTTACTTCATACATGCCATTTTCACGTCTTGTTGTTGTTTTCTTGTAATATTCCATGCATTGTACATCCTCTGCGGATAAATTGGGTGATTCTGTAATGTCTTCGATATCCCAAAATCGTTGTACTTCGTCCACCTAATTCAGGACTACGCTACAATGAAAAGTCTGTAAATTCCCGCACAGGATCCATCCCAGTCGTGTCTGTTGCGCAACTGGTAATGATTGATGAGCCCTGATAATGCCTTCTAAAATGATATTTGCATAAACATCGGCTCCCAATAAAATGTCAATGGGACGACTGACATTGTATTCTGGATCGGCTAACTTTATGCCGGCCAGGTGTGCCCATGTTTGTTTGACAAAGGTGCGTCTTGGTAATTGATTAATCAGCGTGTCCATGATTACCACATCTGTTTGAAAAGTAAAATTATCAAAATACGAACAAAATGTTATGCTTGTTACGCCCTTGTAACTTCTCTCCTTCTCTCCAATGCCGGAGATGACGGCTCTGCAATACTTTCTTGATAAAGCTATCTGTTGTGCCGCTCTGGCTGAGATAAGGGAGGCTTGAGAGTCTTGATCTAATAGCGCACGCAATTTATGATATGATCCGTCATTTGCTTGAACTTTGATCATCGCGGTGGCCAATAAGGTTTCCATCACGTTGTTGCCTTGTTGCAAAACGTGATTTTCTTGCGAATCTTGTTTTTGTGTCCTGGTTGCAAAAACTGCAGGTGTTTTGTTCTCTGTAATTGGATTACATGAAGACTTATTGTGAAACGCTTCGTGTAAAAGTGTGTTATGCTTGCCACGACATTCACGGCAGCGTTTTTCTGATATACATTCTTTATCCCCATGCGAATAAAGACAGTTTTTGCACAAATGCAATCGTGTAACTGTTTGTCGCTTTGCACTTGGTGTCATATTTAAAAACTTACTGCAATAAAATATTCCGTGGGACTCTTTACATAACGGACATGTTTGCTCGACATAATTTCCCGAAGTCTTACTTGCTGAATTTTTGTTCGTGAAATTTGACGCTGATAATTTTTGTTGCTTGTTTGATGGTGGTTTGGAATTTTCCGTATTCTTACGTGAAGATTCCAATGCAGTGACTCTGCTCTCTAAGAAGCTTAAAAACTCCATTAATTTTGGTAGATCTCTCGGCATGTTCCGAGTTTCCAAATAATGGTCATGATTATCCGCATCTAATTTAAGCAATAAAATACGCACGATGAATGGATCCCAGCTGTCTACCTCAATGCCTAGGTTCCTTATCGAGTTTAAACACTCTATTGTTGTATTATGCATATTCTTGATTTGATGGACGTTTGCGTGTTGAACTTCTGGAAGATTTAGTATGAGGTCTAAGTGTGATTTAAAAGTTTACCACGTATTGTTGTACCTGTTATTCAATATTTCCCAGCACACAGTGTAATTGTCGGCACTGATTTGTAGATGTTGTATCAAACGCTCAGCTTCTCCCCGTACTTTGCTTTTAAGAAACTGCATCTTAAGGGCGTTTGATAAAGAGATATCATTGTGGATAGCTTCAAGAAACAAATCCTTAAAAGACACCCAATTTTATTAGTTTAGTTATAATTGCCACTAAACAACGGAATGTCAATTTTTGGTGTCCAGTTTTCCTTTTGAACTACGGACCCTAGTTTCCTATTAATTGCATTGTTCAATTTATTGTAAATAGTTTCACGCTTTGTATAAGACGCCTCATATTCCTGATTCGTACCTTCCAATTCGCTGTCCAAATCCCAATGTATGGAATCTATGATAGACCATCGAATTTGTAGAATACGTAAGGCTTCTTTCAACTCCCACTTTTCGGACATGTTATCCCTGCCACAGTGCGCTGCAGGGCTCTGAAGTTGCTTGCTTGCTTCTTTAATAGGTCATCCGTTTTGCTAGATGTACCTCTGGAGCATACTTCTACTGGCGGCGATTGGCGTCCTTCAAGATCTTCTTGCTTCCACCATGCAGGACCTTGTGCTTCCTTAGTGGATTCTCGTTGCTGAAATTTCTTCATCTTTGTCTGTTTAATTTCTTCATCTTGTTCTGTCTTTGTTTGTTTTTTGTTTTGGTATTGCTGAGTAATGAGTGCCTTGGTCGAAATATATAGTTCTTCTGTTCGTTCGTATTTACGGCCACTAAAATACGAATGAGACTTGCTTTCCTCCATAAGAAGGCGGTCGTGATTGTATTGATAATCAGAACAATCTTGATTTAAGGTATCTAACCTTCGTTTGAAATAGTCAGTAGTTTTCCGATCTGCTGGAACCTTTTTTATATTAGTTGCCAATTTTTGGATGGCTATGTAAAGCTCATCCTGATTTGCATGTATGGCCTCCATGGTGAGAACCGGTTGAAGTAAGAAATAATTGGAAAGATCTTACTTGAATGTCCTTGATGACTGTTTAATGCTTCTTGATGATTGCTTGAGACACCTGCTAGTCTCACCTCCTGACGACACAACAAACCTTGAGACACCTGTTAGTCCCAAAGTCTAATATGCCTTCACTGAACACTGATATTTTACGGATCCTTGATGATCCTTGAGACACTTGTTTGTCTCAAAGTTTGATAGTCACTGATCACAACACACGTTAGAGTCAGGGGCGTGCACAGAGATTTTGTTGAGGGTATGCATACATACACTACCCAAATCTCTGTGCTTATATATGGTAAAACTTAAAAAAAACGTAACGTAGACGTAGTTTCAATTTAACATAGTCGCGTACTTTTTCGCATGTCAACATTGAATTGATGTTTGTGCGTGGCTACAATGTCATGCAATGAATGTATTTTTTTTGCCCAAATGAATACAATGAAATCATTATCATCATCTCAGGGTTAATACCAGTCGCATCCAAAGCTTTGGAGTCTGGGGTCCGCTTTTCCAGTCTAATTGCAGATTTTGGCGAAATTTTGACATTTTCCGTGAAGCGACTGCCGTCTGACCTCCACAACCCGAAGGCAATATCGAAGCATTGCAGTTAGATCAATTGTTGGACTTTTGTGGGCGCCAACAACCCGTAACGACTGCCACTAGATGTCTAGATGTTCGTATGGCAACCGAAACCAACGGCTTAACGTGCTTTCCGAGGCACGACCAGACCCGTGCATATATTCATATTCATGCATATAAATATTAACACTGCGCGAGGATCGAACCCGCGCCTCCTTACGCAGCGGCCGAGTTCGCTTCCGCTACGCCATGGAGGCTGTCAAAATACAATGAAATGGTATTACTAACTCAACTGTAAATAAGTAATAATTTATTTCTAGTAATAATATGTTAATTATATGTAATAGCAGGCTGTGTAGTGTGTACAAATCAGGCGCGTGCGCTCCTTACAAGCAGAAAAGCTCTGCATACCCTAATAGTCTTCTAAAATTATAATATACTGTAAAATAATTTATATACTACAAAGTTAAAACTAAAAGACTTTGTTAATCAGTTATTGATAACACTGCCATCTATTGGGCCTAGTGCTAACGAGACACATTAGTTGCCTTAGGCGCGACACCCGCGCCTCTTACGGCGTAAGCATAAACAAAATGTGCCTCTTCCGTATCTGTCTGTGTATAAAATTATTTGCTTGTGTGCCTAAACTGTTGTGTACGTGTGCGTGAAATTTCTTTGGGTTTAAAGCCCATGATAAGCACAGCTTCTAATAATGCGACGAATTTAAGAAGTTCAGAAATATAGCATGATTGTTGTTCGTTCAAATACCTTTTTATTTTAGCAGCTTATGTTGTTTCATTATTGGTGTATGGGTTAAATATGAATTGATTGTTTTAAGCGGAATTGAATATTCATTTATTTTAGAGTTTTTGGTTTAACACAAAAGAAAGGTTGTCTTTATAAAAAGTATTATGATAATTATATGTGGTTAGCAGGTTGTGTAGTGTGTACAAATAAATTGTTTTGTTTCTCGTATAGGTATATTATTTTAAAACACGGCTTTGACAGTTCGACGTTATAAAAACTTAAAAGACCTTAAGTTTTTCAACCTACTTGCTTTTGAATTTCAATACTATACTTTATGTTGTAATAATTTTCCTGAAGTTTACAAATTAGCAAAATTTAATAGTTATGATTCCAATGAGTAGTGCATTACGCATATTTATGAAAAGCCAAAGCAGACTCATAGATTTGTCTATCTGTCCATTTTAAAAGAACTTTTAGCGATTTCAAAACGATCTTATATATATTTGATTTTTACAGAGTTATTTAAAAATAGATAGGCGCGTTGATTTAATTTATAGATAGTGAAATATTTTTTTTTAGTTTTTTGAGAAATAAATTATTACTTATTTACAGTTGAGTTAGTAATACCATTTCATTGTATTTTGACAGCCTACATGGCGTAGCGGTAGCGAACGAGGCCGCTGCGTAAGGAGGCGCGGGTTCGATCCTCGCGCAGTGTAAGTATTTGTATGCATGAATATGAATATTTGCACTGGTCTGGTCGTATCTCGGAAAGCACGTTAAGCCGTTGGTTTCGGTTGCCATGCGAACATCTAGTGGCAGTCGTTACGGGTTGTTGGAGCCCACAAAAGTCCAACAATTGGTCTAACTTCAATGCTTCGATATTGCCTTCGCGTTGTGGAGGTCAGACGGCAGTCGCTTCACGGAAATTGTCGAAATTTCGCCAAAATCAGCAATTAGACTGGAAAAGCGGACCCCAGATTCCAAAGCTTTGGATGCGATTGGTATTAACCCTGCGATGATGATGATTTCATTGTATTCATTTGGGCAAATAAAAAATACCTAATACCCCACGTATATCATTTATTTGACTTGTTCTTATCATCAATCACATACTTAGATGTTCATTGTAGCCACGCACAAACATCAATTCAATGTTGACATGCGAAAAAGTACGCGACTATGTTAAATTGAAACTACGTCTAAGTTACGTTTTTTAAGTTTTACCATATATAAGCACAGAGATTTGGATAGTAGGTATATTTATGTATACCCCCAATAAAATCTTTGTGCACGCCCCTGGTACAAATAGATTGTTTTGTTTCTCGTGTAGGTAGGTATATTATTTTAAAACACGACATTGACAGTTCGTCGTTATAAAAACTTAAAAGACCATAAGTATTTCAAACCTACTTGCTTTTGAATTTCAATACTATACCTTATATTGTAATAATTTTCCTGATGTTTACAAATTAGCAAAATTTAATAGTTATGATTCCATCACGCATATTTATGAAACACACAGGGCCAAAGTAGACTCATAGATTTGTCTATATTTCCATTGAAAAAGAATTTTTAGAGATATTTAATTTTTACAGAGTTATTTAAAAAAATAGGCGCGTTTGTTTTAATTTATAGATAGTAAAATATTTTTTTTAGTTTTTTGAGAAATAAATTATTACTTATTTACAGTTGAGTTAGTAATAACATTTCTTTGTATTTTGACAGCCTCCGTGGCGTAGCGGTAGCGAACGCGGCCGCTGCACAAAGAGGCGCGGGTTCGTACTCGCGCAGTGCAAATATTTGTATGCATGAATATGAATATTTGCACTGGTCTAATCTTGCCTCGGAAAGCACGTTAAGCCGTTGGTCCCGGTTGCCATACGAACATCTAGTGGCAGTCGTTACGGGTTGTCGGAGCCCACAAAAGTCCAACAATTGGTTTAACTGCAATGCTTCGATATCGCCTTCGGGTCGTGGAGGTCAGACGGCAGTCGCTTCACGGAAAACATCAATTCAATGTTGAAATGCGAAAAAGTACGCGACTATGCTAAACTAAGTCTACGTTACGTTTTTTTTAAGTTTTACCATATACAATATGTAATCCGGTGGTGACAAACCACCGGATGATCCGAAGTCATATCGTCCTGTCACGCTTCTACCATCTTTGGGGAAACTTCTTGAGCGCCTCATCGTTCCACGTTTACTACCGAACGGTCCAAAATTCCATAGTACATAATCAATATGGCTTCACCATAGGTAAATCTACAGTCGACGCTGCGCTTTCTGTCAGAAGAACCGTTAACCAATCTGAAAACAAGTACGTAATTGGGATCTTCCTGGATATTTCTGGGGCTTTTGATAACGCCTGGTGGCCTATGCTGTTGTTAAAATTAAAAACCCGCGGTTGCTATAGAAACATATATAATCTCGTTTACTCGTACTTTATAAACGGTTCCGCGGTACTTAAGCTCGGTCATTTTTCTAGTACTAAAACACTAACCATGGGATGTCCTCAGGGTTCAGTTGTCGGTCCTTATTTATGGAATTTGGGTTTTGATGACTTCCTCGCGATCCCGCTTCCTTGCGGCTGTTCACTTACTGGTTACGCGGACGATGGCCTACTGCTCATTCAGTCAAGTACCCGAGCTGGACTTGTAAACTTGGCCAATACTTGTCTAAATTTAATATCTCAGTGGGGTGATCGTAACCGCCTAGCGTTTGCGCCACATAAAACCTATCAACTTCTACTAAAAGGTAATCTTAAATCATTGCCTATTATTAAATTTAACAACGTTCCCATTAAAAAACAGCAATCCGTATGCTACCTTGGTATGATCTTAGAAAGGAATTTTTCATTTATCGAACATATAAAAATAGTTGGCGAAAAAGCTAAAAGGAACTTTTATGCCCTAACTAGAATATCCAAAGCAACTTGGGGTCTATCATTCCTAACTTTAAAGACTATATATGGAGCTACCTACTTAGGATGTATGTGCTACGGTGCACCTGTTTGGGCCGATAGGGCCAGTATAGGGGCGGCACGACGTAAACTGCTTCAAAGCCAACGTTTGGCATTGATATTTTTATGCAAGGCGTATAGAACGGTCAGTACTGAAGCCTTACCGGTACTGGCGGGTGTACTTCCTGTCGATCTTGAGGTACAACGACGTGCTTCAATGTACTATTCCGCGAGGGGGGAGGCCATGGACACTAATTTTGTTACACAACGCGACTTTAATAAGATTTCTAGATTATTTAAACCTCAGAATGAAGTCTGGGAGGACCTCTTATCCGAATGGCAAAGTAGGTGGGATAATTCCATCAGGGGCCGGCACCTCCATCTATTCTTTCCATCCGTTGGCGATCGGCTGGCTAAGACATGGCTGGAGGTTGACCACTGCGTTGCCCAATTTCTCACAGGACATGGCAACTTTAAAAGTAAACTGTATTCTTTTAAACTTGTTCCTTCGCCTTTGTGTCAATGTTCTACATCGAACTGTGAATTTGAACAGTCCGCACATCACATCTTGTGGGAGTATGTTCTTTGGCAGAATGAACGCAATATTATGCTGGATAGTGTACAAGTTACTTCCGGAGTCGTTTATTATACGGACCTTGTAGAAACTAGAACCAATTTCCGTGCGTTCAGGCGCTTTTGCCATACCTATTATTGGAATCAATTGTAACAGCTTATACCTACTTAGGACCCATTAAGTTAATCAAATTTTATTCCGTGGTGTTTGGCAATCTGGGCTTCTCCCAGTTGCAATATTGTCCCTTTGTGCCGATTGGCCATAAGGATAATAAAGGTTAGGTAAACACTTGACCAAATATAATATAAAATTTTACGTAATCATCATAGTAATAATATTAATGAATTTTGAAATAATCTTTTTTTACCGCGAATTAATTCCAACTTTCCCGAAATTCGGTAATTTGTAAAAAGTGACAACACTATTTTGACGGTATTATTATAAGCGATGCGACCACATGCCGCGTGCCCTGCCTCCCGCCGCCCGCGTAAGGGTTGCATACCGCACACGTATTACGTTAACTCTTTATGCGAAATATATATATTTTTTTAGGGGTATTTTTTTTAAGTTTAGCCCGGAATTGTATCCATTAGTAGAATCAGTTATCGATACCTAACAATACATTCACGGATCGGACAGGGTTTTCTTTATATATTGTATAAGCACAGATATTAGGGTAGTGTATGTATGCATACCCTCAACAAAATCTCTGTGCACGCCCCTGAGTAGCACTAGCCCCAATAGATGGCAGTGTTATCACTAACTGATTAACAAAGTCTTTCAGTTTTAAATTTGTAGTATATAAATTATATTACTGTAGTATATTATAAATTATTATATTTTTTTTTAGAAAACTATTAGGGTATGCAGTGCTTATCTGCCTCTATGGAGCGCACGCGCCTGGTTAGAGTCACTGGTTAGCTTCCCGCTACAATATCACGCGCGCGGATGGACGTTATAGCGTGCGAAGCTTAATCGAAGGACCAAAAAGAATGTATTGTATGATGATGATGATGTGTGTGAAATGAGTGACACGTGGCCGTTGCTGGCCGTAATGAGAACGCGACAACTTGATGGCTCGACGTGAACTGATGATTATTATAAAGTAAAATGAAAGCGAGGCGTAAATGCTGACGATGCTTTGCTGATGTGCGGTTGCACCGTACACGTCTTCTATAATTTCTTTTTTTTTTTAGCCAAATCTGATAAGTAATTATTCACAAATTTTATTCTAATTTCAGTTGCACACGATGTACCCTCTCACCGATTCCCAAACCCTAAAAAGAAACCTGATTTGTTTGCTGTCTGGATAGCCGCTGTTGGCAGCCAATTTAGAGAAACTGATCATATGAAGATATATAACAACAAAAGAATATGTGACCACCATTTTGATCGCAGATGCAAGACAACTGGAGGTCGTCTTATTTGTTCAGCAACACCAACAGTTAATTTGTATCGTAAGTAGAATCAAGTTAGCTCAATATTTGTGTGAACACAACATTCATTACCATACCAAATTTATTCATATTAACAATCAATTTGTTGGCTTTGTGTTGTAAAATTAAATTTTATAAGTAGGTTTTATTGTTGTCTATAAAAGTAATGGGGATTGTTTGAATTTGGAATCGTGTGATTTTGTTTTATTTGACTGAAGAAAACACTTCATTTTGAGTATTCGTTGTAAAAGCATGTTTCGATAAAATTATTTATGATATAACCCGGAGTGTTTACTTTTATAGTGTTTGGTTTGTGTATTGAAAATAGGTAAATAAAAATACAGAAGTCATAAAGATATAAAAGCAGATTTTTCTTCTTCTTATGTCTATAGACTCCCGAGAACATCAACACTTTGCTCATCAGTAACTTAAAACTACTCTGAAGATTGTAGGAAAAACAGGGATTTTGGATTATTATTTTTGCATTTGCATACCATGATGTATGTTACAGTTAAAATTTTTCCCTGCCATGCATACTGCTTTTCCCTGATATAAAATAACCATATCTACCTATTGCCCACTGGCAGATATAGTTTAAATTAAAACAACTATTTTATATGGTAAAAATAGAACCTCTTATTTATTTGCTTTCACCCATACTTAATTTGGCTTCAAAGCACTATATTTGTATATGAGCCATATTGTTTTCATTAAACTGGCTGATGATGAGGATGCAGATGAGGAAATAGTACCTGCTGACTTTTTGCTATGGACAAAAAGTTATTCCCCTGGTGATAAAATTGCAATGTATGTTACAGGTATCCAACAAACAGTCGGAGACTTTGTGCAGAAAGACCATACCTACTGTCGGCCTGTAAGGCAATCTAGTCAAGTCAGACCTATGCCTGATAGGACTAGGACTGAGGATGTAGGACCTAGCGACCAGCCGCTAGTACGCAAAGGGGCAACCCACAGCGAAAAGCGACAGGAAGCGGCACCACTAGCCCAGGGGCAAGTATGCGAGGGGGTAACCACGCGCAAACGGTCCTCAAATGAGACAGAGCCAGCCAGGGTCGCAACCCGATTCCTGCCCACTGACACAAAACAAGAGAAATCCCGATCCAAAGAGACTAGAAAGAAACGGGGCAGATTCTCGCACAAAAAGGTTACCACCCTAACAGGCATCTCTGTGACGCAGGCTGGACCAAGCAGTACGGGTTCGTCGAAAAGAGGACGCCCAGACGACTCGGCCTCACCGAGTACGCAGGGGGACGCCAAACGTGTGAGGATCCACTCCGACCAAGGAGAAATAAATACCCACGCGCGGGCCACTAAGGATATTCTTGGGCGTCTCGCCGTAGCAATCTGTTGCTCTCCCCCCTCAAGAGACCTGACACCAGAAGAAGCCGAACAGGTCAAGGCAGGACTGGAAGATCTGCTTCTGTACAACGACTCCACATCTCCACTCCCTGCCTTCCGCGGATACCCACGGGTAGCGGATGGCACAGTACAGATGTGGTGCGAGGACGATGACGCCTTGACCTGGCTGACCCATAACGTGCCCCGACTACACCTCCCTGACACCGACATTAGACTGACGGTTGTGAAGCAGTCGGACGGACAAACGCACGTGCCCACCCATGTCAAAGCCTCCCTCTTTGTCCCTCGTTATAGAGGAGACATCCGGAGGCTCCACAGCACTCTGATTCGTCAGAATAAGTGGTATGACATGGCGAAGTGGTCACTGTACAAGGCAACTACCGTCGGTGGTGACAACTATGGGTCTTATTTGACCCTGGGTGTCCCACTGGAGGAAGTGGAAAAGGTCCTGAGTCGGGAGCGGCGTGTATCCTACCTTTTGGGGTCGTTATACGTGCACTTCTGGCCCAGCACCCAGCCTTCCGATAGCAAGCCAAACCCAACTGATAAGACTGAGACTCGGACAGCACTGACTGAGACACAAACCGACGATACAGACATTGCCCAAGTCCGGGCAGCGATGGCAGACGACCAGGATGCCTGGCCACTCATACGCACATATCCTGACTGGGTTATACAGCTCCTGGCATCTTCGCTGGCAAACCAACACGGAGCGTAAAGGGATGAGGCAGGGGTGGGATGTTCCAATTGATTGGTCACCGACTAACACCCCGCCCCCCTCATCATCGTTAACGCCACTCAACATCATACAGGCTAACCTCCAGCACAGCCAGACTGCTACAGCTAGCTAACGCAGAGCGCTGGAGGTTAAGCCCAAAACTATCACACTGGTCCAAGAGCAGGGGATCAGGAACAAGAATATGTGGCCTCAGCCACATCGGAGGTAAGTTACTACTTAACACACATAACATGGATAAACTCAGAACCTGCGTTTACGCACCTAAAGATATCCCCACCACACTACTCACCCAATTCTGTTCTAGGGGCCTAACAGCTGTCAGGCTCGGGACCGAAGGCGACATCCCAGACGTCTTGTTAGCCTCGCTGTACATGGCCGGGTGAGGACACAAACTGCCCGCCAAGGGTGATGATCGACCTAGTGCGGCACTGTGAAGACGTTAGACTGGATCGAATCATCTGCACCAACTCGACAGCCCATCACCGACTTTGGGGCAGCGATACATCGGATCCCAGCGGAGAGGTACCTACTATCCACTTATTTGTTCTCAACTAACCACAATATTGTTAACCGAGGCTCTGAACCTACTTGGGTTACAGTCCGAGGACAAACGATCATAGACTTAACACTCTCTTCAAAAACGCGACGAAATTTATCACGAATTGGCACATGTCGGGCGAACCTTCGTGCTCAGACTATAGATGGATCCGCTTTACACTGACCACTACCGACACGCAGGCGCGTGCGCTCCTTACAAGCAGAAAAGCTCTGCATACCCTAATAGTCTTCTAAAATTATAATATACTGTAAAATAATTTATATACTACAAAGTTGAAACTAAAAGACTTTGTTAATCAGTTATTGATAACACTGCCATCTATTGGGCCTAGTGCTAACGAGACACATTAGTTGCCTTAGGCGCGACACCCGCGCCTCTTACGGCGTAAGCATAAACAAAATGTGCCTCTTCCGTATCTGTCTGTGTATAAAATTATTTGCTTGTGTGCCTAAACTGTTGTGTACGTGTGCGTGAAATTTCTTTGGGTTTAAAGCCCATGATAAGCACAGCTTCTAATAATGCGACGAATTTAAGAAGTTCAGAAATATAGCATGATTGTTGTTCGTTCAAATACCTTTTTATTTTAGCAGCTTATGTTGTTTCATTATTGGTGTTTTTGGGTTAAATATGTATTGATTGTTTTAAGCGGAATTGAATATTCATTTATTTTAGAGTTTTTGGTTTAACACAAAAGAAAGGTTGTCTTTATAAAAAGTATTATGATAATTATATGTGGTTAGCAGGTTGTGTAGTGTGTACAAATAAATTGTTTTGTTTCTCGTATAGGTATATTATTTTAAAACACGGCTTTGACAGTTCGACGTTATAAAAACTTAAAAGACCTTAAGTTTTTCAACCTACTTGCTTTTGAATTTCAATACTATACTTTATGTTGTAATAATTTTCCTGAAGTTTACAAATTAGCAAAA
The DNA here is from genome assembly GCA_037179545.1 of Sesamia inferens. NCBI lineage: Eukaryota > Metazoa > Arthropoda > Insecta > Lepidoptera > Noctuidae > Sesamia > Sesamia inferens. Next base: position 2,217,764 of record CM073935.1, on the reverse strand, counting down.
TTTAATAGTTATGATTCCAATGAGTAGTGCATTACGCATATTTATGAAAAGCCAAAGCAGACTCATAGATTTGTCTATCTGTCCATTTTAAAAGAACTTTTAGCGATTTCAAAACGATCTTATATATATTTGATTTTTACAGACTTATTTAAAAATAGATAGGCGCGTTGATTTAATTTATAGATAGTGAAATATTTTTTTTTAGTTTTTTGAGAAATAAATTATTACTTATTTACAGTTGAGTTAGTAATACCATTTCATTGTATTTTGACAGCCTACATGGCGTAGCGGTAGCGAACGCGGCCGCTGCGTAAGGAGGCGCGGGTTCGATCCTCGCGCAGTGTAAGTATTTGTATGCATGAATATGAATATTTGCACTGGTCTGGTCGTATCTCGGAAAGCACGTTAAGCCGTTGGTTTCGGTTGCCATGCGAACATCTAGTGGCAGTCGTTACGGGTTGTTGGAGCCCACAAAAGTCCAACAATTGGTCTAACTTCAATGCTTCGATATTGCCTGGAACGTCAATTAAACACCGGGATGGATAGCTGACTGATTTATTCATTTTTAGAGCATACCCACATATACAATAATAAAACCAGGTGCAAATACCTTACACTTTTCCCTCTTAAAAACTACGGGTAAACACAGGAACAGGTAATAGATGAACCTTGATAAGATTTTTAACAATCAAAATCGATACTAATAACTAAGTACCCAATACGTCACAGGTAAATATTATACTACTTAGTTATGGCCTTATCTTTGTTTATGGCGCGCGTGTGCGCTCGTATTGTTCTGGCCGAAGCCCCCGGCGGCGGCGGCGGCGGCGGGGAGCGAGTCGCCGGCGCGGCCGGACTCACTAAGTCTGCGCTACCCGTCTCGGCCTCCAACTCACCGGATGCTTCCGACGCATCCTCGAAATCGTCATCATCTTTGTCATTACCATCATTTTCCCCCTTTTTAGAACCGATGCTCGTTCGCGATAGTGAAAATCGCGACTTATTCCCGACTGGAATTACTTGATCTCGGTGTCTGCGCCACTCGACCCCGTTTCCCATATCTACTCGATATGAAACTGGTCCCGTACATTTGGATACTGTTCCCGCAGACCATTTCTGTGAATTAGAAGTGTAATCGCGTGCGAGCACTGGTTCTCCTTCCTGGATTGGGGCCCGGGGCGTGCCTCCCGCATGTGCCACCTGGCGTTGCTGCGCTGCTCGTGCTACTTGCGCGACGTCGGGCCGTAATGCATCTAGTCTTGACCGCATCCGACGCCCGGTTAGCAATACTGCCGGTGGCACGCCCGTAGTTGCATGCTCACAATTACGATAATTGAATAAAAATATATTTAATGCATTTAATACATTCTCACCACTATGAACAGCTCTTTTAATAGCCTTTTTAACGGTCTTCACCGCATTTTCAGCGGCACCATTGCCCTGTGGCCTGTATGGTGCCGTTGTTACATGGGAGATACAATTGTTCAAGCAATAGTTTTTAAATTCATGTGATAGGAATGGTGGTCCGTTATCCGTTACGAGTTGCGAAGGTAATCCGAACCTACTGAAAACAGTCATTAAAGCTGTGATAGTTGACTGTGCGTCCGTGCGACCCATGGGGAGCGCCTCAATCCATTTTGAATGCGCGTCGATAAGTATAAGATATTTTTTTTTTGCGTATTCCGCAAAATCTGCATGCAAACGTTGCCATGGAAACGTTGGAAATTCCCACGGATGCAGATCTGCGCGCGGCGCTGCATCGCGCACCATGCGACACGGCTCGCACGAACGTACCATCGCTTCAAGGTCGGCATGTAAATTAGGCCAATACACGTAATTACGAGATAAGTTTTTCATTTTTTTTAACACCTAAATGACCTTGATGTATTTCTTCCAGAATTTTACTTTGTAGTGTCTGTGGTATTATAATTCTATATTTATAAATTAAACAACCAAAATCCATTGTTATATCACCTTTACGAGCAAAATATGGTTTTTCTTCTTCGCAACTAGGTACGGATGGCCATCCAAACTTTACATACCCCAATATACGAGATAAGATTACATCTTTATTGGTTTTCTTACCGACGTCATGAAAATTAACAGGCATACATTGATGAACAAGCTTAACATAACTCATAGTTTCAGTGGGACGGCGCTCCCGTGCTAACGGCAAACGCGACAGCGCGTCCGCGGGGCCATTTTGTTTAGAAGTTATATATTTAATAGTGAACTCATATGCGGCTAATCGTGCAGCCCAGCGTTGTAAGCGACTGGCCGCCGTTTGCGGTATACCCACTTTCGCTCCGAAAATGTAGCTTAAAGGCTGATGATCCGTTCGTAGTTCAAACTGTCTACCATAGAGATACTGGTGGTGTCTAGTGACTCCATAAAATATGGCTAATGCCTCTTTATCAATTTGACTATAATTGCGTTCCGCATCATTGAGTGTGCGCGACACACAGCTAACCGGTCGCTCACTGCCGTCAGGTAAACGATGCGCCAACACTGCGCCCAACCCGTACGCGCTGCTGTCCACCGATAGCACCAAGGGGCGCCCCTCCTCATAATGCGCGAGCACTTTCTCGCCTGACAGGACTCGTTTAGCCTCTTTAAAGGTCTCATCGCACTCCTTACTCCAATTCCAACTGACATTCTTTCTTAAGAGATTATGTAACGGGTGTAACAATATACTTAAATTTGGTATAAATTTCCCATAATAATTCAGTAAACCCAGAAAACTCCTTAATTGTGTGGTATCTGTGGGTGTCGGAGCATCAACAATAGCTTCCACTTTCTTGGGATCCGGGCGCAGACCACTTCGATCAATTATGAACCCGAGATATTTAACGCTAGATTGTAAAAAGCAACATTTGTTAAGTTTGACTGTCAAACCCATATCTCTTAATCTGACGAGTACTTGCCTCAAATTAATCAAGTGTTCTGCTCTCGAAGCCCCAGTCACACAGATATCATCCAGAAACACGACCGTGGCTGGCACCCCGCGCAACGTCTCCTCCATTAGTTTTTGGAATTTTTCCGGAATGCAAGATAACCCAAATGGCGTACGGCGATAGACGAATGTACCAATGTGTGTCGTGATAGCTGTACACGGTTGCGAATCCTCGGTCAACATAGTTTGTTGATATGCATGCGTTAAATCGATTTTAGAAAATTCACTTCCCCCGCTTAGAGTAGCAAACAACTCTTCAATGTGTGGGAGTGGGTAATATTCACGTTTTAGTTTACGATTAATAGTCACTTTGTAATCGCCGCAAATCCGTATATCGCCGTTCGTCTTGATCACCGGCACAATCGGTGTACCGTAGTCAGAGTGCTCGACACGGGCAATCGTCCCCTCGGTCTCGAGCCGCTCGAGCTCGCGCTCCACGCGCGCGCGGAGCGCCAGCGGCACGGGCCGCGCTCGCACATATACCGGCTCGTTGTCTGTCAGATGCAATTGGAGCAACTTTTTACACTTTCCTAATTTGTCAGTAAAAACTTCAGGAAATTCTATAGCTAATTTACTTATACACGGATCTGTTATTATATCATTTAAATTGATTTGTTTCACATTAAGGGACTTCAACCAATCCCTTCCTAATAGAGGGCGTCCCCCATTTTTAATTACATAACAACACAAATTGTTTGCTGTAACATCACCAAGTCGAACATTCACATGTATATAACCCAATGAATCAATACGCGTACCGGAATAGCAACGTAACATAAGGTTATCTAATTTTATTATTTTATTTGAAAACATCTGCTTATAAAAGTCTTCACTAATCGCCGAGATACGACTCCCCGTATCGACTTCACATTTAATTAGATAATCGTCTATGTTTACGTCAATAAAATAAGGTTTGTTACCTTTAGATGCCAGTTCGATACTCAACAAATCCTCGTCCTCCGATTCCTCACTGACGTAGTTTTGTCTGCCAGACCGACCACTACGTCCCACTTCTTTGCACATTACTTTCAAATGTCCGCGTTGGTTGCACTCATCACAATTGTAATTAATATAACGACACCTTTCTGATCGATGCGCCTTACCGCACCGCCAGCACTGTTGAGTAGACATGGAAGGCCCCGGCGCCGCAGTGGTGCTGCGTCCTCCTGACGTCGCCCCGTCGGCCCTCAGGGCCGGGTTCCGCCTTGGTCGGCGCGCGCCTCCCCCACTCGTTTGTGTCCGCCCTGCGCCTGTCCTGTGCAAGCCTTCGCCTGCGTCGCCGCCTACACCTGAGGTCGTAGCTGCGGCGGTCGCCGCGCTCATCTCCGCGTGCCTCTCTGCGGCCTCTAGCGCCAGAGCCAGCTCCACCGCCTCTTTGTATTTAATATTTCGCTCCGCAAAAATTCGCGATCGCATCGCGCTATTGGATAAACCTGATACAAATTGGTCACGTAAATTTTCTTCCAGCATCGTGCCAAAGTTACATGTGGTCGCAAGATGTTTCAAATCTTGGAGGTACTCCGTCATGGATTCACCCACACGCTGTCTACGTAAACGAAACATGTGACGCTCGGCGATCTCCGATCTTTGTGGTTCTAGATGATCAGTCACCAAACATACCAATTCGTCAAATGTTTTTGTCTCCGGATCTGCCGGGGCACATAGGTCGCACATTAACGAATAAGTAATTTCACCCACCACCGTAATTAACAACGGTACACGCAACTCGACTTTTATCTCATTTAGGAGAATGTACTGTTTAACGCGACGAATATACGACGGCCACTGCTTGGAATTGATGTCGAATGGTTCTAATCGTCCGATCGGCATTGTTAATAAAATAGTAACACTTCGACTTGACACGTTTCACGCGGATTCAATTAATAAAATACCTCGTCGCCAAATGGAACGTCAATTAAATACCGGGATGGATAGCTGACTGATTTATTCATTTTTAGAGCATACCCACATATACAATAATAAAACCAGGTGCAAATACCTTACATTGCCTTCGCGTTGTGGAGGTCAGACGGCAGTCGCTTCACAGAAATTGTCGAAATTTCGCCAAAATCAGCAATTAGACTGGAAAAGCGGACCCCAGATTCCAAAGCTTTGGATGCGACTGGTATTAACCCTGAGATGATGATGATTTCATTGTATTCATTTGGGCAAATAAAAAATACCTAATGCCCCACGTATATCATTTATTTGACTTGTTCTTATCATCAATCACATACTTAGATGTTCATTGTAGCCACGCACAAACATCAATTCAATGTTGACATGCGAAAAAGTACGCGACTATGTTAAATTGAAACTACGTCTAAGTTACTTTTTTTAAGTTTTACCATATATAAGCACAGAGATTTGGATAGTAGGTATATTTATGCATACCCCCAATAAAATCTTTGTGCACGCCCCTGCCGACACGTAACCCGAGGCGCAGCGATGTGCCCGGGTGCAAGCGCCATCTAATTGCCCTACTAGCTAGGCTCTTGTCACAAACAAATATAAAAGAAACGGCACAACTGGAATGACGGTTGCTGTAAGCTAAGAAGCCAACAGCAAGCGAAGTCCTTGGTGGAACCCCGAACTTGGTAAGCTACGCCAAACACTACGGAAGCACTTCAGCAGAGCCAAAGACAGTAGGCTCACAGAAGACTGGGATTTCATCAGCTCCCTAATGACAGTCGCAGCCCATCTAGACGTAAAGTTCTTATCAATACAAATTATTCAAGCACAAACACAAGGTAGCTGCTGTGAATCTTTGAGGAGTTTCCTCGCCTGTCTCCCGGCTCCATACTCAGATCTACTCCAGACCCTTATTAAATTATAGTGCTTTAAAATACCTAATGAAAAAGTTAGAATGTTAAAAGTTAAAATTACAAATGCACTAGCCGTCGGTACAGATGTTGAAAGTACTCCTTTGATTTCTCTGGTCTTCCATCATCAAACTTTGATGTCCTTATCATGGGACCACCTTAGCAATATCTTCTTTCCAACAAAAAAAAAAGAATGATCAAAATCGGTTCATAAACGACGAAATTATCCGCGAACGAACATAAAAAAGCATAATACGGTCGAATTAACCTCCTCCTTTTCGAAGTCTGTTAAAAAAAAAATAAAGACATTAGTGGATGAACGGGACATGATTGATGAGGATATTTTTTTAAACGTTATACCTTAAATGAAGGTGTATAAAGCATAAAAAAAATATACATCGCCTTCATCCTCTCGTGTCTTCGAATAATAGGCATTACCTGTTAATTCGTGACACTGTCGACTAATTTGTAATATTATTTCTGTGTACTTCATAATTGGCTTAATATTTTATGTGATGATTTTCCCCCGTGTTCACAAACATTGCTTGAAGTTAACTAGTGATTAGCGATTGTTTAACCATACATAAATCATCATTTATAAATAAACGCCATAGTGTTTAAGGCGTTTATTTATAAACGATGATTACAGTGAAATTATATGCTGTGAAGCTGTGAAGTTACCACTCATAAAATAAATAAATTAGTTACATCTAAATTAATCCTTTCAGGTAAAACATTCGAGTATCTGCAGACAAAAGCTGAAAAGCAGTATACCAGAAAAGCTAGAAAAAATGCAAAATGAAGTAAGGAGATATCAAGAAACTTCAAGACAAAAGTGCTAACAGCGATTTTGGAAAACGATCTCGTAATATTTCTGAGTCTGCTAAATTCTTTGCTCAAATGCAATGCATTGAAGGACGGAAGTAAAAGAAGCATAGCGTTACTCACGAGATTTTATCTCTTACAATTTTCAAAAAGCCCTAATACCTACAATATTTAATGTGCAAGCATTTTTATTTTACCATTAAAAATTCCTCAAATCATTGCTTGCTCAAGTAAAATCGACTCCAGGCATAATTGAAGGCCAAAGTATCGAATATGTTGGAACAAGTTCTTTTTTTTTTAATAATTATAAACTAGCGCTTGACTGCAATCCGGCCTGATAGTAAGCCGTGATGCGATCGTTGATGGTAAAGCACGATAGTTTATTAAGAGCCTATCCACTCAGTTTTTCTGAGTGAATTAATTTAAATGAGTTATTTAAGAGCCTATTCTCTCAAGAAAGCTGAGTGAATAGGAAAGAAGACGGCAGTTGAGCGAGGTGGTGCAATGTTAAACCCAACAACAAGACCAACGATGCTGCGCCAGAGGGAGATTGATCTGAAGACCCTCCACGACCAAACTCCCGTCACAACAACATTTGGCGCATCGTACCCGGCACACATCGCAACACAACTGCTCAGACCCGTCCTCCGTACGAATCGTCTGTGTACGTTATTATTTGATGAAAGGTCCATTTCTCCACAGATCCTTTATAATATATACACAGATGATCTTGTAGGTTTTGAGAACTACGGGAACTGTAAGACGCCAAATTTTGCCAATTATGTTTTGGTGTTCATGGTCAAAGGGTTAGGAAAAATTATAAACAATCAGTAGCTTACTACTTCACACACACATTAAAATCATCTAAACTTAAAAAAAAATTAGTAGAAGTTGTTAGCAACATACAAGCTACTGGTTTAAAAATTATTGCAACCGTGTGCGATCAAAGCTAGACATTAGTACTTAAAGCTTCATTAATAGCTAAATCTCAAAAGTGAAAACTGCATATTCCCGAGCAGGAAAAGAATGGCGAAAGGACATAATTAATGTTAATAACCAAGGCATAATCCCGTTGTTTGATATTCCTCACTTGTTAAAAGGAACTAGAAATAATTTATTGAATAAAGAAATGCATTGTCCATAATATAAATACTAGGAACAGGTACAAATTTATTGTACCTACAACACGGCACAAGAAAATAGGTGGCTCTTTTATATGCCAATGTATACATTTTTACAATAGACTTCCAGAGGTGGTTCAAGATCTGAGCCTGATTAAATTGAAATCCTTCATTAAACGTAAACTGTGTCAGAAAGCATTTTATAGTGGTAAGGATTATATTGAGGACAAAAGGCTTGGACTTGAGCTGCGTCCGATTTCTATGCATTGATTGTTCTTTGATTTTCCTCTTTTCAAAGCCAGTACACTCTATGTAGCCAAGCATACTATACGTTACGGAATTGCATTGCTGACGGGGGTGTTCGGCACTGGTACAGCTACACAGGAGCTAAACTTAGTATTCGGGAACACTGTTGGAGCTGTTGAACGTTGGACAAAACTATCTTTGCATTGTGTAGATTCAATTTCTTAATATTGTATAATTGCATGGCACACGTGTGAGCACAATGAACATACTGTAAAGCATCTATTTGTTTGGTTAGTTTTTTTTTATTGATTTCTGAATTATTGTTTTTTTTTTTTTTGTGTGTTTTCTATAATGGACGCTCTTAGCGTACAGTATATTTCTGCATCGTTCTCACACGTTTGATTTCAACATGAATGATGTAATCAAATATTTGTATCAATAGCTTGTTAATTTAAAAGAGTGTCCATGGGGTTTCTTGTCCGTTCTTCTCAATAGGTACCTACTCTTTGGAATGGGCGACTAGCTTCACCTTCCTGACTGACCGACCTTCTGACAATTCAAAAGTGCCTGTAACTGGTTTATTTGAAATAAATGCTTTCATTTTATTTGAAATAAATGGTTTGATTATACGAGTATGCACGAGAATGTATTAAAAATAGTAAAGTGGGGGTGTCAGCGGGCTTATAAAGCCGACTTGCTGCGTGGAGAATTAAGTATGTTGCACAAATTGACCGATGAACACATTGACCGACAAAATAGATAAATATACGAGGGTCAAACTGAAAGTTCTTAGAACTGGCCGCTTATAAACAATATAATAAAAAAATAATTCTAAAATTTGAAAATGGAACTCTTTGGCAATATTACTGAGTATATATTTCATTCATTTGTCATTAGTTATACGATTTGGCGGCAAATTGAAAATTGTCTGTGTCACGTCAACATGAATTTAACACGAGAAAATTTTCGTGCAATGATTTTTTATGACTTTCGATGTCATTTAAGTCAACAAGAAAGTTATGATAGACTATGATTGGCCTTTCACGATGAAGCCCCATCGCGTGCGACTGTTTACAACTGGTTTAATGAGTTTAAACGTGGTCGCACTAATCTCACTGATGATTTACGTGGGGGACGGCCTTCTACGGCGACGACTGAAGATAACATCTGTGTTGTGCGGTGTATGATAGAGACTGACAAAAGAGTGACCTATCAGCAGATTCGGACAAGCTTAGGCATCGGTATGAGTCAAGTGCACAAAATCCTCCACGAACATTTAGCGGTCAGGAAGCTTTGCGCCCGATGGATACCTCATAATTTGACTGAGGCTCAAAAACTCCATCGTGTGGATTGGTGCCGTAAAATGATTGAAAGATTTAACGGAGGTGACTCAAATGCTGTGTTCGACATACTAACAGGTGACGAAAGCTGGATTTACTGTTATGATCCTGAAACCAAAAGACAATCTGCTCAGTGGGTGTTTCCTTTCGAGTTGCCAACTAAAGTGAAGAGAGATCGAAGTGCGGGAAAAAAAATGGTGGCCTCGTTCTTTGGAAGGATAGGTCATTTCGCAACAATTGTGTTAGAGGATCAAAAAACAGTTTCTGCAGAATGGTACACTACCAATTGTTTGCCACTTGTCTTGGAAAAAGTTCGAGAGAAACGACCTCGCAGTAGGATCCTCCTTCACCACGACAACTTCTCGTCGCACACCGCCAAGCGAACGATCGACTATTTGGCGACATCAAACGTTGAATTACTGGGTCACCCGCCGTTTAGTCCCGACCTCGCGCCTTGTGATTTTTATTTATTTCCAAAAATTTATGAAAAACTTAAAGGAAAGCGGTTTATGAATGCTGAAGAAGCGGTGGCTGCGTATCGCGATGCCATTGAAGAGACCCCTAAGGACGAGTGGGCAAAGTGCTTTTCCCAGTGGTTCCATCGCATGCAACGGTGTATTGACGTGAATGGACAATATTTTGAAAAGATATAATAAAACTAATAACTGGATAATGTTATCAGTTTTTGATTTTCTAAGAACTTTCAGTTTAACCCTCGTATGTAGATTAAAAAACTAAAAAGACATGTTTTTAAAGAATATCAAAGTCAAAAGTAAAATAATTTTAAAATTTAATTTATGACAATAGTATAATTATAAACAAAACTAGTATAAATGAGAAAAAAACGTCTCACGCGCTTAATATACAAAAAATATGTCAGAAAGCGCCTTGCAAATTCCTTTGGCACTTCCACAGAAATTTTCTAGTGGGTCTTGGTAAAAATTAGAAATATGGGTGCGAGAAATGTTATTTTGCCTTTACGCTAATTTGGGACTCGAGGGAGCATATCGTCGCTTAAGTTCTAACACCGCGTAACTCAAAATAATGAACTTTTCAGGAGACTAAAAAAAAAAACTTTATTATTAAATAATTTCAGCTGTATTCATTCCGTAGGCTCCAATTGCAAAGCGGATTCTAATGAATGTTTGCAGTTCCTCTCCTTTTTCCTTAAAGAAAAAGGTAATGCTTCTTTGCAATCTCAAAGCACTGTAATTGATCAGCCTCTAAATGTTATGGAAAATACAAGAATATTTCTGATTCAGGAACTGATCAAAGTACTTATGTCTGTGGTTGGGCCTTGACAAAGTGTCTGTAAAAAGTTATCAAAGGGTGTAAAAACTGCAAAAGCAAGCTACATACTTGGTATCTCGGACAATGAAATCTACAAATATACAAAGTGGTGACGACAATATGACAATAAATTAAACATCGTGTACCTCAACACATTCTCAGTCTACCCATAAAACATCATATAAATATGTCTATTAGTTTAGTCACAGGAAATTATTTTTCATTATTCACATTTTCTACGTGATGTAAGTACATGTTCGTTAGGAAGCGCTTACAGGTTGATAACCGCCGCATCCAGCGGTGACCAACCGTTCTTTTTATGGGGCCGCACACACATTTCGGCCTTGACTCTTAATGTTCGCTTGATGATCCTAGTTTTTGCTATCGTGCGTTCTTGTGGTGCATGGTCGCATCGTTTAATCGCGCTCTATTTTCTGATGCTTTTTCTTTTAGTGAACAGGAAAAAAAATATGGTTAAAGAAATAGAAGGCGCGAGAGAAGCGAACGCGAAATATTTAATTAATTTTACTAATTATCAACCTATTCATTAAAAAGAAATTTATTAATAAGTAACTAGGCAAAATTGGCCCTGCGGGCCGCAGGTTGGGTAGCACTGGCGTCTTTTTTTTATTTTATTTTTTTAAATGTGCCGTCTATCACTTCTTGCATGGCAGTAGCACTGGCGTTGGTACCTACATTATGCATGACACTTTGCCAACTCGCTACTGTCCCGTTTCTTTGCACTCTTTTTAATGTAAAAATTGGTTTGTGCGAAAGAGGTAAATCTATTTTTTTTTTTTTTTTTTTTATATATGTACCTAAATTATAAACTAGCGCTTGACCGCAATCCCGCCTGATGGTAAGCAGTGACGCGATCGTTGATGGTAAAGCGCGCTAGTTTATTAAGAGCCTATTCACTCTAGCCTTGAAGACACTCAAATTGTAATGTGACGGAAACACCGACGCCGGCAAATCGTTCCAGTCCCTCGATGTACGCGGTATAAAGGAGGAAGCAAAACTCTTCGTCCGGATCGCAGTGGTGTCAACAACGTAAGGGTGGAAACTCGCCGTACGACGGGTCGTCCGATGATGGAACGGAGATGGGGGAATTAAATCATGCAATTCCCTTGCACACTCACCAGAATGCATCCTATAGAAGACCGAAAGGCTGGCTACTCTACGCCTGTGCTCCAGGCTTTGGAGACCGTTTCGACCGTTTCTATTTTCGTTTATTAAATCGCTTTCTTGTCGAAATTACTTGAAATTTAGGTCACGGTCCTGAGTACAATGCTCGAAGACCTCAGTAGAGCCTCCGAGCGAGTCGGTCTTAAAATGAATATGGAAAAGACAAAAGTCATGTCTAATGCCCACGTTGTACAGACTCCTATAAAGATTGGAGACTCTGTTCTCGAAGTTGTTGACAGTTACGTGTACCTGGGATAAACTATCCAGTTAGGAAGGTCCAACTTCGAGAAAGAGGTCAAAATATAAAACAACGTTTTGGGACCGCGCCGGCAGCGGTCGTTGCTTGAAAATAACAACGTTTTGCGACCTCGCCGCGAAAGGGCCGTTACTTGAAATCTTGACGAAATCCTCGCACGCGTGGCGTGTTTCGGACGAGTGAATTTCGGGAAATTAAATATACCACCGGCAAAGTAGGTGGGATAATTCCATCAAGGGCCGTCACCTCCATCTATTCTTTCCATCCGTTGGCGATCGGCTGGCTAAGACATGGCTGGAGGTTGACCACTGCGTTGCCCAATTTCTCACAGGTCATGGCAACTTTAAAAGTAAACTGTATTCTTTTAAACTTGTTCCTTCCCCTTTGTGTCAGTGTTCTACATCGAACTGTGAATTTGAACAGTCCGCACATCACATCTTGTGGGAGTGTGTTCTTTGGCAGAATGAACGCAATATTATGTTGGATAGTGTACAAGTTACATCCGGAGTCGTTTATTATACGGACCTTGTAGAAACTAGAACCAATTTCCGTGCGTTCAGGCGCTTTTGCCATACCTATTATTGGAATCAATTGTAACAGCTAATACCTACTTAGGACCCATTAACTTAATCAAATTTTATTCCGTGGTGTTTGGCAATCTGGGCTTCTCCCAGTTGCAATAATGTCCCTTTGTGCCGATTGGCCTAGTTCTGTTCTGTCTCCTGCTTGTTATGGAGGGAAGTGGAAAAAATATCTTTTTTCTTACTCCTCCGCTATTCTTTTCTGATTAATTTGTTGCGGGACCCAAGACAGTTGAATCGTTTCTCCGGGACTCGTCGAGCTTCATTGCTCGGCGTTTTTCTGGCGGTCGCCACTGTTGATTCTGGCTTTCAGGAGTTGCAGTGGTTGGGAAAAGTGTGGCGGGTTTTGTCCCAAAAAAAAAAAAAATACCACCGGCCGCGTTTTGTATAGTTTGTCGCGATTGTTGCCCGTGTTTTGAAGTATTTACTTGAACTATAAAACGTAACAGTGCGTCTGTAAATTGAGTTGAATTTGAATCGGAAACGTGGTTTCATTGGCGATCTTTGTCGGGCGTGATTGACACTGCTAAATAACTTCTTACGTTGGTGAGCTTTGGTGCCCTAATAAGGGAACTTTGGTGTGTCGACTGGTATGGGACAGTCAGCGAACTGAAGACATCGGACGTCATTGTAAGGTCGGCGCGCGCGTAGACCTCGCCGAGACTTCGCTTCGTGACGGAGCACACTGGGTCCCAGGTAAGTCCCGTAGATTTACTAGAGTGTGATCGGAGATTGATTTTACTTGTGGTGTAAGCGGACCTTGTTTGTTGGATAAGCCGTGACAAATGCGCGGTAGATGTACGTGCTTTACTGGGGCGCCTACATCTACGCTACTACTGAAGCTACGTAGAATCTTCTCGTCCGAAATACCGCAGTGTCTCAAGACAAAAGTCTTCGACCAGTGTGTGTTGCCAGTGATGACTTATGGAATTGAGACGTGGTCGCTAACAATGGGCCTGATAAGAAGGCTCAAAGTCAGTCAAAGGGTAATGGAGAGGGCTATTGCTTGGGGTTTCACTGCGCGATCGAATCAGGAATGAATGAGGAGATCCGCAGAAGAACGAGAGTAACCGACATAGCCCGAAGAATTGTTTTGTCTCTGCATAACCTCAAGGTAGACTGGTAGAAAATGCCTTAGGCATTAAGTCCGCCATTGTGCAATGTTTGTGCATAAAGTTTAAATAAATAAATAAATAAATAGATATTAACGATCTGCTGATGCCCGGTATATATGGGTATGCAGATGACAGCACAGTTGTGGAGAGATACCTGCCGGAAGTTCGGGCTAGTAAGGAAACAATCCGGTCCGAAAGAGAGGCCATGGTAGAGCGTGTGAGTGCTGCACTGCAGGCAGTCTCCGAATGGGGCAATGCCAATCTTGTAGCATTCAATGCCGCCAAAACACAGGCGTGTCTTTTTACCGCCAAAAGGAGCCCGTTCACCTTGGCTCCTACTTTTCAGAATGTATCCTTTGAGTGTACCGACCGCCTTCAGCTTTTGGGAGTTGAGATTTCCTCGAACCTTAACTTTGGGCGGTTCATTGAGTCCAAGGCCAGGGTGGCTGCCAGAAAACTAGGCATCATCGCGAAGGTCCGGCGGTACTTCACACCAAGGCAGCTTCTAATTTTATACAAAGCACAGGTCCGCTCGTGTGTGGAGTACTGTAGCCACATTTGGGCTGGTGCTGCGAAATGTCACCTTGCCACTTTGGATTCGGTGGAGAGGCGTGCGAAGAGGCTGATTGGCGACCCAGACTTAACTCGAAACGGTCTCCAAAGCCTGGAGCACAGGCGTAGAGTAGCCAGTCTTTCGGTCTTCTATAGGATGCATTCTGGTGAGTGTGCAAGGGAATTGCATGATTTAATTCCCCCATCTCCGTTCCATCATCGGACGACCCGTCGTACGGCGAGTTTCCACCTGTAGCACGGGCGCTACACAAAGGACCATAAATCGCTCACACCAGATCACAGCCACACAAAGGACTATAAATCAACCAGATCATACCGAGGAATGCGGAAGTCATGGCGCGCGTCCCGGCGACCCTGACGCCCGCAGCGAGGGTTCCGATCCTGGCTCCCGCAGCGAGGGTTCCCATAAATTTCACCCCAGAACACATCTGCAGGACCAACGTCCGTGGGAACCATAACGAGTCATCTAGCACGTGACTGAATTGGCGCGCGTTCTACGTTAACCAATCATACGCCGCGGCCTGCCTCGATTAGCGAATCAGCATCAAGAACGCACGCAACACCGCGTGGACTTCCGCAGGACAGCAAGCTGATTCGCTATTGGTTACCCCACTATTATTTAGAGATAGTTAGTATTTAAGCGAGTGCATAGCTTGTAAGACACATCATTATACGACATCATTATACAACATCATTGTACATCATTGTTACATTACAGTCATTCCTTGTTCACACTCTTGTATCGCGTCATTGTACACGTCAAATACATTGTACTCTTTTACATTCGTGCAATACACAAAGTTCGACTTATCTGAGTTTTAATTACGCGACACGACCTACGCACCATAGTGGTGACCTAAGCGACGTGAATCAAGACAGACGTGACGATATTCGTACACCAGAAGATTAATCAGGATGGCGACCAGCAACGCAACACAGGTAAGAGGGCAAGTCGACACGCTCACACTACAAGCACGGCTGTCTGACTTTTGGCCGGCGTATCCCAGACTATGGTTTACACACTTCGAAGCGGTAATGGCGCCACAGAGGCAAGGTGATGACGCGCGCTACCAAGCAGCTATCGCCCGACTAGGCCTGGACGCACTTCAGCAAGTAAGTGATATTATAACCAACCCTCCCATTGAAAACAAGTACGAAGCCCTGAAGTCCCGACTCATCAGTGTCTACGAGGAATCCGAGAGCCGAAAGCTGCAGAAGCTGATGGATGAAATGGAACTCTGAGATCAGAAACCCTCACAGCTGTTGCGAAAAATGCGGGAACTAGCCGGACAGAAAATACCAGACTGTACACTGCGCATCATGTGGACCCGGCTACTTCCACCCTCAGTACGCGCTGTCCTCACCGTGAGCAACACTACAGACTTGGAAAAGTTATCGCAAGTAGCAGACAGTGTAATGGACAGTATCGCGCAACCTAACCAGGTCGCGCAGATTTCACGCACGAGCGATGTGGCTGCCCTACACGATCAAATAAGGCAGTTATCTCTGGAGCTGGCAGAACTCAAGAACAGGCAGGAATCCAGACCACGATCACACAGATCATTCGACAGACGGCGTTCAAGATCGCGTTCAACAAGCAACGATAAGAGCAACCGCAAGTATTCAGAAAAATCACTTATCTGTTATTACCATCGCAAGTACGGCACGGAGGCGCGTAAGTGTACACGCCCGTGCAACTTCCAACAACTTCAACAACAACAGTGCCCAGTCGGAAAACTAATGCCTGCGTCGGTTGAGGCGGCAACTGACGTGAACAACACTTCCCACCGCCTATTCATAACTGATAGGAATTCGCGTCTGTCATTTCTAATTGATACGGGCGCAAACGTTTCCGTGATACCGAGGACAAAAGGCGGGAGAGCAAAACAAACCGATTTCTGTTTGTACGCAGCAAACAACACGACCATTCCAACGTACGGAGAGAAAACCCTACAACTGGATCTCAACCTACGACGGCCGTTCACCTGGAAATTTATCGTCGCTGCAGTCAGCAAACCCATCATCGGTGCAGACTTTCTGAAGCGTCATCAACTTCTCGTCGACATAGCCGGCCGACGTCTCGTCGACAAAGTTACCAACATGACCGTCAGAGCGTCACTCATTCATTCCGCCGAACCTACAGTTCGAAGTATCGACATGGAACAGCCGTATCACCAGCTCCTCAGTAAGTTTCCTGATATCCTGCGACCATCAAGCATGAAGGATACTCCCAAACACAGGGTAGAACATCACATCGAAACTACTGGCCCACCAGTGTTCAACAAGTGCAGACCTCTTCCTCCACATCGCTACCTGCCCGTGAAGAAAGAATTCGAGCTCATGATGCAGCAAGGAATTTGCCGACCAAGCAAAAGCCCTTGGTCCAGTCCGCTACATGTCGTTCCTAAGAAAAACGGCGACTTACGCATCTGTGGTGACTACAGAAGATTCAATGACGTCACCAAACCCGATCGCTATCCAGTCCCACGCCTCAAGGATTTTACCTACCTACTTCACGGCAAGAAAATCTTCAGCACTCTCGATTTAAACCGAGCTTACTCTCAGTTAAAGATCTTCGAACCTGATATCGAGAAGACAGCGATCACTACACCATTCGGTTTATTCGAATTTCCACGAATGTGCCCAGGTCTCAAGAACGCCGGACAGACATTCCAGCGATTCATACACGAAGTACTCAACGGAATAGACTACGCGTTCCCATTCATCGACGATGTTATCGTTGCATCTGAAAGTGAAGCAAGCCATATCGGAGATCTGCAGGAAGTTTTACGCCGATTAGACACGTATGGTGTCACTATAAATCCCTCTAAGTGTGTTTTCGGCAGCGAAACCGTCAAGTTCCTAGGTTATGAAGTATCAAGCAAGGGAATCAAACCACTTCAAGACAGTCAAAACAATCGCAGAGTACCCAAAACCCAAAACCATTCAAGACTTACGAAGATTTATGGGCATGATAAATTTTTACCGAGACAGTGTCCCAAATGCGGCAAGCATTCAGGCACCTCTGAATGCGTTCCTTCATAATTCAAAAAAACGAGACAAGACGGAAGTAAAGTGGGACAATCAATCGACAAAAGCTTTTGAGTTGTGCAAACAAAGCATAATAAACGCTGCTTTATTGTCTTACCCATCCAGTTCGCCAGAGGACCAAATCGCTATTTTTTCGGACGCCTCAGCTACCTGCGCCGGGGCATCTCTACAACAAAGGCGAAACAAAGAACAATGGATGCCACTCGGATTTTTTTCTAAAAATTTTTCGGAAAGACAAAAGAAGTACTCCACTTTCGATAGGGAGCTCTCATCAATACACATGGCAATAAAACATTTCAGAAAGATGTTTGAAGGCAAAGAACTCGTGATTTACACTGACCATAAACCGCTGACTTACGCAATTCGAAAGCCTCCTTCCGATAACGACACACCACGGCGAATTCGGCAGCTACTGTTTATCAGCGAGTTCACTACAGACATTCGACACGTGAGCGGAGCTCAAAACGTTGTAGCAGATGCATTATCACGAGTCGAAACTATCGACGTGCCATCACCTATCAACTACGACGAGTTATCTCAAGCTCAAGAAAACGACAGTTGTATCCCGACATTGTCTCAACAGACCAACATACAACTCAAGAAAATCATTTTACCGGGCACTAACAAGCCAATAATCTGCGAAACATCAACGCCACATGTTCGTCCCTACTTAACAGCTGATTTTCGTCGCATAGCTTTCAACGCCGTGCACAGCCCAAGCCACCCAGGAGTACGATCCACACGGAAGCTGATGCAAGAGCGATTCTTTTGGCCTTCAATGAATACCGACATCGGCCAGTGGACTAAGACATGCAATTCGTGTCAGCTCTCCAAAGTACAGCGACACAATCATAGTGACATCGCAACATTCCCACCGAGCGAACGATTTCAACATATTCACGTTGATATCGTTGGACCGCTACCGACGTCAGCATGTGGACACAAATACTTGCTCACGATGATCGACCGGTGCACACGATGGCATGAAGCTGTACCACTTCAGGAGACAACCGCTGAAATCGTCGCAAGAAAACTCTACGAAGTGTGGATATCTCGTTTCGGTTGTCCAATAAGAATCACTACCGACCAAGGAAGACAGTTTGAAAGTAGACTATTCCGAGACCTCGCTCAATTACTCGGTGTAGAAAAAACCCGTACTACTGCATACCACCCGCAGAGTAATGGAATCGTCGAACACTGGCACAGGACATTAAAAGCCGCACCCATGGCTAGACTAGAAAACAGCAACAAATGGATCGACGAATTGCCTGCTGTTCTAATGGGTCTCAGAGCCGCTATCCGCTCCGACTCTAACACAAGCGCAGCGCAACTCACCTACGGTCAAGCAATACGACTACCAGGCGATTTCATATCACCGACACCAGCTACACCGAAAATGGACCACGACTACGTCAATCACCTGCAAGAAGTTATCACGAAGCTCACACCTACATACAAATCGCATGCAAACAAGCGATGTATGTTCGTCCACAACGACCTACAAACATGTAGCCACGTGTTTGTACGCGATGACACCGTCCGCAAACCTCTGCAGCATCCATACCAAGGTCCATTCAAGATCATCGAACGTAAAGAAAAGTATTTTACAATCCAGCTACCAGGACGAATTAGCAATATATCGATTGATCGCCTCAAACCTGCGTACACAATCAACACAGAAGATGATCCCGGGCATACGAACAGCGAGACCAATCAAGCACCTGCAGCTACCACAGATGAGCAATCCAGCCTACATCCAGACCCGCATACGAGGGAACAACGTACCAAATCAGGCAGGATCGTCAGGACGCCTGCACGCTACGTACGCTTTGCTAAAAAGGGGGGAATAGTGTAGCACGGGCGCTACACAAAGGACCATAAATCACTCACACCAGATCACAGCCACACAAAGGACTATAAATCAACCAGATCATACCGAGGAATGCGGAAGTCATGGCGCGCGTCCCGGCGACCCTGACGCCCGCAGCGAGGGTTCCGATCCTGGCTCCCGCAGCGAGGGTTCCCATAAATTTCACCCCAGAACACATCTGCAGGAACAACGTCCGTGGGAACCATAACGAGTCATCTAGCACGTGACTGAATTGGCGCGCGTTCTACGTTAACCAATCATACGCCGCGGCCTGTCTCGATTAGCGAATCAGCATCAAGAACGCACGCAACACCGCGTGGACTTCCGCAGGACAGCAAGCTGATTCGCTATTGGTTACCCCACTATTATTTAGAGATAGTTAGTATTTAAGCGAGTGCATAGCTTGTAAGACACATCATTATACGACATCATTATACAACATCATTGTACATCATTGTTACATTACAGTCATTCCTTGTTCACACTCTTGTATCGCGTCATTGTACACGTCAAATACATTGTACTCTTTTACATTCGTGCAATACACAAAGTTCGACTTATCTGAGTTTTAATTACGCGACACGACCTACGCGCTACACACCCTTACGTTGTTGACACCACTGCGATCCGGACGAAGCGTTTTGCTTCCTCCTTTATACCGCGTACATCGAGGGACTGGAACAATTTGCCAGCGTCGGTGTTTCCGTCACAATACAATTTGAGTGTCTTCAAGGCTAGAGTGAATAGGCTCTTAATAAACTAGCGCGCTTTACCATCCACGATCGCATCACTGCTTACCATCAGGCGGGCTTGCGGTCAAGCGCTGGTTTATAATTTATAAAAAAAAAACTTTTCATTGGTAAAAACACGTTAAAACATATAACAATAAATATGTATGATTTTTTTTTGTTTTACTCATTTTATTTAAACGCCAGAGACTATAGATTTGTGTTTTCATTAAAACCAGTTTTGGCTTCCAGTATAAAATAATGTGCTAGTATCAAAATGATTTCAGTCACACTAACAGGGCTGCTACATGCACCACCGCAGCGCCCTCATTTATTTTCACGACTTTTAGACTGTAAGTATGTAGGTACACAAACAACCAGACCCAGAACACCTACCTACTGGTAGGTGCAAATATTTCTTCCATTCGGGAATCGAACCCGCAATACGCAGCGCAGCAGTCAAACATTTATTAACCAATACCCCAACTGCGCCGTGCTGGTTTTGCGTGCGTACACGGCTTAACAACATGTATGTCGTCCATTGAAGAGTACACCTACATATTTTATTAATCTTATCAAATAGCTCAGCAGCGGTGGCCCTTTGGTGTCGGCCGTGACTCAAATTGTAGGTCGTAGGTTTGAACCTCGTCAGGTGCATTAATTTGTGTAAATTATTTAATCACCACTGCTCTCAAAACCGAAGGAAAACATCGTGAGGAAACGGGCATGTCCTAGAGCCAAAATCTTCAAGACATGTGCTACTACTACCAACCCGCACTGGACCCGCGTGGTAGATTCCGGCTCATTCCCTCTAACCGGAGGAGTCCTGTGTCCCAGGAGCGGAAATATTATAGGCTCATTATGTACTTACAATATGTAAAGAAACCCCTGTCTAATCCGTGAAGGTATTGTTAGGTATCGAAAACTGATTCTACTTATGGATACAAAGCCGGGCTAAACTTAAAAAAAAGATCCCCATAAAAAAATAAATATTATTTCATAAAAAGAGGCAATACATTTGCGGTAAGCAAACCTGCCGCGGGCGGCGGGCAGTTCACGCGGCACGTGGTCGCATCGCTATTCGCTCATAATAATACCGGTGTCATCACTTTTTTAAAAATTACCAAATTTCGGGGAAGTTGGAATTAATTCGCGGGAAAAAAGATTATTTGGATGATTAAAATTTTATATTATATTTGGTCAAGTGTTTACCTAAACTTTATTATCCTTATGGGTCGGACAGGGTTTTCTTTACATATTGTATATTATGTAATATCCAATAAAACTAGAATGTTTCACTCAAACTTTTATAATAAACAGAAAAAAAAAAATTGTTCCCACAGACAATAATTCCTTCCAAATATATTCTTGCCATTTTTTTTTTACCACGTTTTAAATCTGGAACAAAATGCGATTATTAAGAGAAGACATCACCGTTGCATCAAATGCTTATAAAAACAAAACACCCGAAATTTTATTTACTTTTACTGTTGCTAGTGAAATAACTACTGCATGAGATTGGCTTTTTCTATTCCTTCCGAACATTATTTGCGTACAGCTATCATAGCTTGATGACGTCCCTGTACTGTTAAGCCAAGCACGCTACAGCCCCAACGCATATTTAAACAAAAAACCGCCCAAAATGCAAGTCGAACTAGCGAAACTGAACCATTATTTACACAAAAAAAAGTTCTGTTATTCGTATTTGATGTTATACCGGAAACAAAAATACATCATCTGTGAAAATCTGAACTGACAAGCCACCAAGGTTCATGAGAAGCATTCTGGTAACGGATAGACAGACAGACAGTGGAGCACAATTTTTAGGGTTCCGTACCCAAGGGACGCTTGTATTGTAGGCAACACCTTCAGCACCCTAATTGCGTAACACTATGTATTACTATCAGTTGGAATCATTTCGAAGCAAATTGCCAATCCATTGCTTTATATGTTCGAAAACGTGTCTGCTCAAAAACGTAAATAACGCAATGAATGTTGTTAAACTGTCAAAATGAAACCCATTGCTACTGATAGTGTATTACGCAATTACCCTACAAATGTCAGCCAACGCCTCAAGCAACTAATCTGTTAAAACTAACAGAAACTTTCAACTTTATCACTACAGCATTATGATTCAAGGTTGATAGGAAAAAATTGAAAATATTTGCTATGCGGGGCGGTCCGCCCAATTCTGCTTTAGACTTGATACTTACCTCGTTATGCAGGGTCCTTGGTCGATTATAAGATCCGCCGGCTTGTACACACACTTGGTGCCCGGGAAGCCGAGCAGCTCCGCTAGCGTGTTGATCTCCAGGTATGATGGCTTCGCGCGAAGCAGCTGCGGATACAAATAACAAGTACATATAGTAAAAGTGATCAATGCAAATGAAATAAGGTGGGGGTGTGCAACCCCACCTTATTTCATGTTAAAAAAATATCAAATTTATTTCAATTACTATTAAGTTGACTTCAGAGTGATTAGCACTTTTGTTGAAAAGTTACAAATATGATTCAAGTTGTAAACGTAAACGGAACATTGTAGTATGTTTATGTAAGGAGTTTTTTCTTTTTATATACTTACTAGCTGACCGGCAAACGTTGTTTTGCCATATAAATAATAAAAAAATTTAGGAGTGGACTACCCCTAACATTTAGGGGGATGAAAAATAGATGTTGGCCGATTCTCATAGATACCGGATAAGCACAAAAAAATTCATCAAAATCGGTCGAGCCGTTTCGGAGGAGTTTAAGTTACGGTGTTCGACCGTGACACGAGAATTTTATATATTAGATATTATACACTTTCGGTGTATAAGTCGCGATTTCAGATTTCATAGCTAACCACTAAAGAACATGGCTAAACTGAAGAATGGAAAAGACCCCAGAATGAAAACGCATGTATAAACATGTTTCCCAGCAATATCTAATGCTGAATAGCTGAAAATTAGTATTTTCTAATTAATGTTTTATTAGAAAATAACAAGTTTCGGAACTTTTCATATCTGCAAAATTTGTACGTTTGGTTACTCTTTAAATACATTTAATTTTGATTGTGTTCAGTTTTATGATTATCCTGTACGAATCACAAATACATTTTCTCTTTCTAACCTCGGTACACACTTCCTTGCGATCTTCGATAGGCGGCATGTTCCAAAAGACGAAGCCGACCACGACCTCGTCCCGCAGGTAGAACAGCATGCCGCGCTTGTAGCGGTTGAACCACTCCGAGCCCTTGAGGCTGCGATAAGAACAACAACAAGCTCAAACCCTTGTCTCAATACATTAACACCTGTAGGTAATTGACTATTCAACAACATTCATAGCTTTTTGTTGAGCAGTCACAATTTTCAAACATTAGAGCAATGGATTAGCAATTTGAAACGACCATATGACAAACTTCTCCGTCTAACTGTTCCCAGGCTATTTCTCTTGAGTTTCAAATCACTACTTCCGATACCTACGTGGCTTCCACTCCAGAACCTTACTGCCCCATGATCGGCCATCAGTTCTATGAGCAATGTGCCCTACCCACGGTCACTTAATTTTAGCGACTCTAAAAACTATGTTGTTGGTTAATTAGTGAAAGTTTTTGAGGGCAGTGGCGTGGACGTCTTTTAGCAAAATTATGGCAATGATTGAAAATATTCAAGTTACAGTGGAAATTAAACCTTAATTACAATAATAAACTAGGTTTTTAATTAACTTAAATTGTACACTAAAGAAGTATTTCAACAACATTACATTACTAACGCTGTGGAGCCGACATTTTCCAACATATACGACGTTATTTTTTGATTATGTTAAACCGGAATATAGTTTGTTCAGAATAAACAACTGAATCGATTCTAATCATTTCATTCACCATGTTATATTTTTTCCCAAATACCAGGGAAGATAACAAGCCCATAACTTTGTGGTTTTTCCTGATTTCTTTTTGAAAAAATATTGGACATGTGTTTCAAGTTTCGCATATACAAAAAATAACGTTGTATAAAACAAATGTTTTATCAGTTTCTTTAAAATGTTGTTTAATAGTTGAGTCCTGTTAAATTATGTTGCCATAT
Source organism: Sesamia inferens (assembly GCA_037179545.1). Lineage (NCBI taxonomy): Eukaryota > Metazoa > Arthropoda > Insecta > Lepidoptera > Noctuidae > Sesamia > Sesamia inferens. The sequence continues at coordinate 2,193,744 of CM073935.1, read as the reverse complement.
TTCAATCACGTTCGACCTGTCTATGGAGTACCTACATATCTTAATATGACAGGATCGTACCAATCTTCTGTCCTTTTCTTAAGGCAATGGATAGAAAAAGATGCACTAAATTTAAAATTAGTTAGTGAATAAGTAAATTGGCGCGCAAAATCTACCAGTCATCTCTGTTGTATTAGGTATATTACAAAATACAGCTTTCGAACCCAGGTTTTAATGGTGAAATACGCCTGAACTTGCTAGTTAGCTAAAATAACAGTACCTTTTCTTGTAGCACATCTTTTTGCCTTTTTCTTTAGGGATTAGTCTATCAATGTCCTCTTCGGATTCCGCATCATCGCACTCCTTAAATAGACCTACGATGGGCATGCAGGCTCCGACCTCGCCGACCACCTGCGGACAGAATAGTGTAGGAACATAATAGTAGATTAGTAGCCGAGGGCTGTAAGGCATCGATTGTAGCCCGACATATTTAGACGCGCGAGCGCAGCGAGGTACCTACACCCGAACTAACTACTCTGCTTTACATCTCAATTGTGAGGTAAGTAGAAAAAAAACTGGCATTACAAGAATAAAGCATTTTAGAAGGCAAAATATTGTTAATTGCTGCATCAGCTTCCATTTTCATTGAATCGGGATTGCAGCTTATATCTTCATCACTTGAAGAACTCATGTTTTTAATAATTAGCACGTAATTATTAAAAAAAAACCCAAAAAAAAACATTATTTCAAATTAAAATTTATTTATTTGTACACATAGGTGTTATAAGATGGTAGGTATTTAAAAAAGAAAATTAGTTGCACTATGTGTTGCAAAACGTTGAAAGGCGTACAAATATTTATATTTAACCATTTGGTAGTGGGTGTACACTGTACATTAATGGCTTTATACATAATTATAAAAATAAGTATCAAAAAAAATATGTATGTAATAAAGAAAATGTTTAAACAAGTATTATAAAACAATCTTATGAACTAAAGTAAAAAATAGTGTAAAAAACAGATCTGAGAAAGATGGTGTAGATTCTATATTTCACTAAGGTATTCGTTTATCGTATAATAAGTTTTCAGTATTAAAAACCTACGGAGTGTTTTTTTGAAGGTGTTTAAGTCTTTTGAAGCTTTTATGGATTATTTAAAGTAAAAGTTTTCTATTCCCGCCTTTTTTCATCTTTTTTTTTGTTATTTTTTCAAGAACTAAATTGAGCTTCGCCGTTTGATATTTAAAATTGATGACTCATACGAAGATAAAATTGATGACTCATACTCATACGAAGAAAAGGCTTCGAAGCGACCTTTTTGTCATTGGGTTGAATCATGCATTCAACCCAATGACAAAAATGTCTATTGCCAGTATGTTAATTATGTACATAAGATGTACGCGAACTTTTTGAAAGAGTGATTTTTTTTTTAATTACTTACCGTCCTATGGCTTTTCTAGCTACACTATTACCCTGGGGCGCTAATTGGTCACTTAAAAGCCTCATTTGGGGGTAAAAAAGACTTACTTACCGAATATGAGAGCTGAAAAATAATATTAATATAGGTACGTTAAGTTACACGTAAAGCGTAACGTTTCCAAGTTATTGACACATTCCAATTTGAAAAATTTAAAAACAAAATGATATCTCCGTAGATATAACATGAACCTTCGAAGCCTTTTTAAAATTAAGAGGTGCAAAATAAAAGTTCAACAATAATTGTCTATGACTATGATCATTGTGGGGGATCAATTGGTTCGGAACCTGAGTTATTAGCCATTATTATTATCTAGCTTCCCCAGTAAGTTTTTCTTCACCTGCACAAAATTGATAGTCATATTTTCGAGTTGTTAATCGTTTATATTTACACTAAAGTAGCATTTTTATTGAGAGTGTAGGTATTACATACAATGACATGATAAGAAAAGTTCAGTAGGCCTTGTACAAAGGCCAGGAGGTCGAGCTTGAGCTGCTGGCTCCCGAAACTCAATTTTTTTTTTAAAATAATTATAAACTAGCTGTTGACCGCAATCCCGCCTGATGGTAAGCAGTGATGCGATAGTAAAGCGCGCTAGTTTATTAATAGCCTATTCACTCAGAAAAACTGAGCGAATAGGAAGGAAGACGGTAGTTGAGCGATGTGATGCAATGTTAAACCCAACAATACGACCAACGATGCTGCGCCAAAGGGAGATTGATCCGAAGACCTTCCACGACGAAACTCTCAACAAAACAACATTTGGCGCATCATACCCGGCACACATCGCAACACAACTGCTCAGACCCGTCCTCCATACGGCTTCACCAGACATCATGCCGGAACACGACAAATCGCTTGGCAGCAAGACTTTGTCTGGTGGGTGGTAACTTCTGCCGGCGGCCGATGTTATGGCCTACCACCGAGACAAAAGAAAATTTCCCAATCAATCTTTAACTTTATTGTTTCAGTGATAAAAGTTTAAAAAAAATTAACAGATAGTAGTAATTTAATGTGCTGACCTCTTCTTTACGGACGACAGCAGGTAAAGCTATCCCAAACTGTCAGATATTCCCAATCAACCTTGAGCCTTAATGCTTTAGAGATAAAGTTGAAAATCTAATAAGGAAATCCGACAGCTTGTAGTAACTTAATGTGTTGTCCTCTTCTGTACATTTTCCTTTCGGCATTCAAACATTCACGAGTTGGTTCAAGGTACATTTTATTTTTTTTTAATAAATAAAATAAACCTAACACTAAACCTAAACCTAACCTAACCTACCCACCACATGGCACCGTGGCTATAAAACCTCCACCGCCACGAGTGCCTGTAGACCGCAGGGCGAGGAGAAACCCACGGTCTTCTCCAACTCGGTCACGCGACGTGACCCCTAGACCGCGGACTGTCAAAACGGCCCGCGGTCCACACCATCTAGCTCCCTATTCGTGCGCTTTGCTGCAGCGCTGCAGAGCACAGATAGGGAGCCCTCGGGAGCGACTTCTCCGCTCCGGCAGAAATTCGCCGCGGACAGCAATCTCCTCCTGCACAATAGTCACGAAGAGACTGCTGCCCACGCCCAGGGTGCACCGGCCCAGCGTCTACTCGTCCTAGGGTCTCAAAACCAGAGGACCAGCAGGCACTGAGCACTCGGGGAGGGGAGCAGTATTAGTTCTCGCAGCCCCCGGTGTAGGTGTGAGACGGAACACCCGGGTGGTTTTTAGTGAGTAGGAGTCTGACAGACCCCGTCGCCCACCCCAGGGCGGCGGACATCCATGAGGATTTTACACCCGGAAAAAAGGTACATTTTATTTAAGTTAATTAATTAATTACATACCTCCATTTGGAAGGACTCTCCAAGCTGCACCCAAAAGTTGGGTTCCATGTTGCAGGGCAGCCAGTAGCCCGTCATGTTGGCGCCGGCGACGTGGCCCTGTTCCTCGGCGTTTATGTAGTGCTCCACGCGAAGCCGCGTGTCGCGCCACTGCGAGTAGTAACTGGCTGCGTCGCCCGCCTGACACACACACAAACTTAATAAATAATAATACCAGCCTTTTTTTGTCCCACACATAGCTGGCGGGTTGCCATACGAACATCTAATGGCAGTCGATACAGGTTGTTGGAGCCCTCAAAAGTCCAACAATTGGTCTAGCTGCAATGCTTCGATATCGCCTTCCGGTTGTGGAGGTCAGACGGCAGTCGCATCGGGGAAAATATCGAAGTTCCAAGCTCCAAAGCTGAATGCGACTGGGATTAACGCCGAGATGATGATGACATAGCTGTGTAAAAATCACACCGGACATTGAGGTGTTGCCATTATCATAAAACCCGTTAGTAGAAATGATTTTCTAAAAACTACTACTCAATTTGAACCTATATAAATATGGAGTGGAGTGCCAGTGATAGAATACTGGAAAGTCATAGTGAGGCTATTTTGTTAGCTGATTATGAAACGTTTAAAATCGAACATTATAAATTCACTGATAGACCATTTTGACACTATTACTCTCTTTACCTGGGGCCCTATAAGTGCAGACTAGGGCCCCAGGTAAAGAGAGCACAACTTACAATGTACAAATGTGTCCTGGCTTCCAGTTCAGTGTTGACGAGGTACCCTCCGTTAACATAGTCCCTCTCTAAGGTTGAGTCCTCAGCGATATCGACTCGCGGTTCCGCTCCTACCGCCAAAAAAGCCTGGACAAGAAGACGAAATTCTCTTTCGTATACTATGGCACAGATTAACTATATTCACAATTTATGCAATTTTTTTCATTCGTTAAGAAAATAAATATTCGTTTTTTTTTTTTTTATTCATTTATAAACCAGCGCTTGACCGCAATCCCGCCTGATGGTAAGCAGTGACGCAATCGTTGATGGTAAAGCGCACTAGTTTATTAAGAGCCTATTCACTCTAGCCTTGAAGACACTCAAATTGTAGTCCGACGGAAACACCGCCGCCGGCAGATTGTTCCAGTACATCGATGTACGCGATATAAAGGAGGAGGCGAAACGCTTCGTCCGGATCGTAGAGGTGTTAACAACATAAGGTTGGAAACTCGCCGTACGACGGGTCGTCCGATGGTGTAACGGAGATGGGGGAATTAAATCGTGCAATTCCCTCGCACACTCCCCAAAATGTATCCTATAGAACACCGAAAGGCTGGCTACTCTACGCCTGTGCTCTAGGCTTTGGAGACCAACTCGAGTTAAATCAAGGTCACCAATCAGCCTCTTCGCACGCCTCTCCACTGAATCCAAAGTGGCCAGGTGACACTTGTGAGTACTCCACACACGAACGGACCTGTGCTTTGTACAACATTAGAAGCTGCCCTGGTGTGAAGTACTGCCGGACCTTTGCGATAACGCCAAGTTTTCTGGCAGCCACCTTGGCCTTGGACTCAATGAACCGCCCAAAGTTTAGGTTCGAGGAAATCTCAACACCCAAAAGCTGAAGGCGGTCGGTACAGTCCAAGGATAAATTCCGAAAAGTAGGAGCCAAGGTGAACGGGTATGGTTATTTCCGTTGCTTGTTGGTAAGTACAATCATTTTCCGACATTAGTTCTCTAATGCGTTTTTCTTTTTTGTATATAGGACATATTTTGGATATTGCCATATGACTACCCAGACAATTGGCACACTTGTATATAGTTGTATCAGAAGTTGTATGGTGACTGCGGCATTTTGGACACAAAGCTTCGCTGGCTGGGCACATTTTAGCGATGTGCCCGTACTTCTAACATTAGGAACATTGAGTCACCAGAAATTACCATAACGGGTATGCTATGGTTTAGTCCTATCAAATTAGTCTGCACCTTTTTTTTCTAAGGTGGAAAAATCCTCATGGACTATCCTCAGCTCTGGGACGCGGAGGAGTGTGCCGGACTCGTAACCGACTAAAAAACCATCTAAGCGTTCGTCATCTGCCTTTCCGGGGTACCGCGTCCGACTGGAATTGTACTAAAATATTCTGTTTCATACATTTTGATCATGTAGCCGTTTGTGTATGTGAGTTTATATGTTTGTAACAAACCTACGATATAGGAGAAATTTCTAGTGTGGGGCAACGTTTATTCCTTTAAAAAAAAAAAAAAAAAAATGTATAGTATGATTATCTTTGACTGTTACTAGATATTCAATGCTCTGGAATTCTTGAAACATATATGTACTAAATCCATGGTATAAGTACTGGTCAAGACATGACTTCCACAGCCTAGACCTGATGACTAATGATCCAAACTTGACGATAGGGTAGGTGAGTGGCTGAGGAATCAGAACAAATATTTGTATGGCTTAGAGGTAGTTGTTCCGGGTCTGGCTGTTTGTCTATGTGAGTTTTTAATTATGTTTGTAAAAGTATCGAGGATACAGGAGCAAGCAACTCATAGTGTGGGGCTATTCATAAAAAAAACTCTCGACAGCGAATAATAAAAAAATAAAATAAAATCATTACATAATCTGTGACGAGGGACTTTCCATTTGATAAAGTCATTTCGAGTCTTCCATCTTTGGTTTCGAAGACGTCGTACACTTGAGCTGCAAATGTAAATTATGTTATAAGGGCGGGTCGTTTCACATTAGTCTGACGCACGCGTATTAACTACACGTCAAAAATGGCGCTAACGTTCTTCAAACCAACGTTTTAACAAAATTATTATGGCTGTAGATTTTTTTTTAATAATTACAACCTAGTGCTTGACCGCAATCCCGCCTGATGGTAAGTAGTGATGCAATCGTTGATGGTAAAGCGCGCTAGTTTATTAAGAGCTTATTATATTAGGAAAAAAGACGGCAGTTGAGCAAGGTGATGCAATGTTAAACCCAAGAACACGACCAACGATCCGACCGAGCTTGATCTGGAGACCCTCCACGTCAAAAATCGCGAAACAACAACATTTATTGCATCGTCCCCGGCACACATTGCATCACAATTGCTCAGACCTGTCCTACGTACGGCTTCACCAGACCCCATGACGGAACACGACGAATCGCTTGGCGGCAAGACTTTGTCTGGTGGGTGGTAACTTCACCCTTTTAAACAACCGGCCCCATAGTTTGATTTAATCCCCCATATTCATAAAAGCTGCTCAAAGTTAACTATTGATTAGCGATTCTTTAAACATACATTTTTGACCTTTTAACGTTATTTAACTTTAATCATCGCTTATGGATAAACCCTTAAACACTATATGGTGTTTATTAATAAAGGATGATTTAAGTTAAGTGACGTTAAAAGGTCAAAAATGTATGGCGAAAGAATCGCTAATCACTAGTTAACTTTAAGCAGCGTATATGAATAAGGCGGTTTATTATAAGCAAACCACAGTGCATCCGCCACACTACGATAAACTGCTGAAATTAAGTGGCAGTGGGCAGGACTTATGCTTTGGGCGGGCCTATGTCCAGCAGTGGGCGTCTTTCGGTTGAAATAATGATAATGATGAAGACAGCACATCAGTCATCATACGATAATATATTTACTAAAGTGATGCGACATCCGGAGTACTTTAATTGCATAATAAGAAATAATCAAAAGTCGAGTCTGTGTCGGTCTAGTAGAAAGAAGTGCGAATCTTGAGCATGGGGTCCTTGGTTCAATCCACAGCTATGCCATAGCATTATTGTTATAGCATTTTTATTTTTTCCGTGCCATGTCTTTCACCCGGTTAGTGATAGCTAGACATTCGACAGCCTCCCTGGCGTAGCGGTAGCGAACGCGGCCGTTGTGCAAGGAGGCGCGGTTTCGATCCTTGGACAGTGCAAATATTTGTATGCATGAATATGAAAATATTTGCACTGGTCTGGTCTGATCACTTTAAGCCGTTGGTCCAGGTTGCCAAACGTACATCTAGTGGCAGTCGTTACGGGTTGTTGGAGCCCTCAAAAGTCTAACAATTGGTTTAACTGTAATGCTTAGATACCGCCTTTGGGTTGTGGAGGACAGACGGCAGTCGCTTCACGGAAAATATCGAAGTTTAGCCAAAAGCAGTAGTTAGACTGGTAAAGCGGACCCCAGACTCCAAAGCTGAAAAGCTACGGATGCGACTGGGAGTAACGCTGAGATGATGAGATGAGTGATAGACATTTGAAATGTTCATCGGCTCAACAGAATATTTTTTTTTGTGCACCTCCGCACGTAGCCCTGTTTGCTTGCTGACGTCATTTTCGTGATCGGCACCACCAAAAACCCTTGTTACGACACCCAAGTCAAAAAATCATGAAATTTGAAGTCGGCCACCCATGTCGAAATATCATAAAATTGGTGTCGGCCGCGTCGGGTAACGAACTATTTTATTATAATTTTACATCTTATAGAAGACCCATTTCAGAGTGAAAATTAACTGCAAGTTTAGCACATCGCGACAACCATTAGCTTGTCAAATGTGTAAAACTGAGTACGCGCCCTGCAATATGCATGCTCTTTTTGAAAATCTATAAGTTGTTATCAAAAGATGTAGTCGCACGCACACAAACACACCGTGCCAAGATTGCCGAACCGAAACGACGTTATATAGACGATGCACAGCTTTCAACACCGCACCGCTGCGCGCTGTGTCGGTCGGAGTGGGGGTGTTAGGTTATTTTCGTTACGGAATTTCTGGATTCGGTCTCCACGCTCAAGACCCGTGATAAAGTTATGCAATTGCTTAAAAATGTTTCTATTTCTGTTATTAATATGTAGCAAAAAAACGGTGAAAAAAATCAAGTTTGTCGTATGGGAGAGCCCAAATAATTTACTTTTTATTTTTAGTATTTGTTGTTATAGCGGCAACAGAAATATTATATTTCTCTGAAAATTTCAACTGTCTAGCTATTACGGTTCATGAGATACAGCCTGGTGACAGACGGACGGACAGACGGACAGCGAAGTCTCATGAATAGGGTTCCGTTTTACATTTAAGGTACAGAACCCTAAAAACCAAGATGGAGGAGTTTGTGCCAATTTTGCCCACGCACCAAAGACGTGTAACCCCCATGGCACGTAGGACGGTACCCCACGTACCTTTAGGGATCTGCGTGATTCCTGCACACTTTATTACTTCCGCTGCATACTCTCCGAGGTACTCTGGCAGGATGCCGGAGAGAACCCCCTTATCTTTATACAAGTGGACGATCTCTAATGGGGGCTTATCTTCATCTCTTTCTACGACAGTATCTGAAAGGAAATATGGGTTATTCTTGCGACTTATTTTTTTAATGTAATAATACTTCTGTCATATGTCAATTTATTCAGTCTAGCGACCCGTTTATGGAACATACGTGACTGGAGATTTATTTTATGTTAAGGTTTTTTTTCCTGTAAACCAGTGACTTATCTGGCTAAATATTGGACGGGCTCGAGTGAAAGCTTTGAAAAAGCACCTTCTTTGCTTATGGATTAAGAACTGCGCCGCGTAATTTTGGATACAGGCACTCTTATTACCAAAAGAAATCTAACTTTAATTCCAGACTCCAGTCAGTGGCCTCCATTCCTTGTTCATAAACTAAACTAAAGTTAAGTGCATTTTTTTCTTTATATTTCATTAAGAAAAGGACAGAAGATAATATGTTAGTTTAGACCTGTCAAATTAGTCTGCGCCTGTCGTAAATTGGTCTATTTTTGGAATACCTGTTTTGACTAAATTGGTTAGTTTGTGCACTAGAGAATCTGCGCCATTATTTATATTTCGAACTTTATTGAGGTTAAGTCAAAGTTCTTAATACAAAAGTTACGAAATCTAACTTTAGTACCAGACTTACCCTTTGCGTAAGTAAGTTTGAATGTGACAACTTAGTATCGAACTAAGCTGTCATTTTTATATAAAGAACTGCATTTTTATAACGGGAAGGTGCGTAATTCAATAACCAATTAGATGGTTTAAAACTGATCTAAATAAAATACATGTTTTGTAATAAGGGGATGAGGGGGTAGAAGGTATATTAGAAACTATAAGCAAATATGTGATAGAATGATGCCTTCGGAGTATATCTCTCTGATTAAGGTGCTAAAGCGGCAAACCACAACTCCAACTTTCAGATGCAGAGTTAGTAGACCACCAGCCCAGATCAGGAGAGGGCGCAAGTTGACACATTTCACTGGCAGACTCCCCAACTTTATTAATTTTGAATTTTGAGGCCTAAATCCTCTCGGGGGTTACTTTGAATACTTAAAACAAATTACATTTTGGTGACAAAAGATCGTGGCCATGACTCTCTAGCTTGCCAGTTCCAAAGGAAGTGCGCTGACCACGCCGTTAGGTGATCGGCGAAAGAACGCGGTTCACTGAGGTCGCGTTCCGTTTACTTTAAGTTTTCAGCAGCGTTCACCGCCTATAGATATTTAACAAGCTGACAATTGTCACCTCTTAAACGCGATAATTGGTGAAGCCTATCTAGCTAAATACAGTAACGTAATATCGGCAAGTGTGTCGCCACTTAGTATGAAGTGCTAACTTACTCATCTTGCCCAAATACCACGCGAGCTCGCAGCCCAAGGGGCCCCCGCCGATCACTGTGACATGGCGCGCTTCTTTTACTTTCCTGTGAAACGTCAAACTTGAAGAATGTATAAACTTAATAAATTAATCGTAGTAGTAAAGTAAGTAGTGTCACAAAGTGTCGCTTGTTGGTAGGAAGGAGGATAGGTACGGACGACACCAGGTCAAGCTACCTCAAACCGTTAAATATTCCCAATCAACCTTGCGCCTTAATGAAACCAACCTTGAGCTTTAGAGATAAAGTTGAAAATCTAATGAGGAAAATCTGACAGATTGTTAGTAGTTTGATGTGCTGTCCTCTGTACTTAAGTAAGTCTATCGCAAGAGATTTTATTTCTCTTTCTTTCTTTCTTTTATGGCTTCGCACGGTTTGTGCATTTAGCCAATGTCACGTAATGAATTGTCCATGTCGATAAAGACGGCGTGATACGTCTTACGATATTTCACTGTTCTTTATGAATTATTTACTGAATGCACTTTTTACTACATAAATCACGCACTTTTATTTAGTAAACAACTCTATAAATAATTTTAAAAGTCCGATGAAAAATCAGCATGACACTCAGCTTGACTTTCCCGCCAAAAACCTCTTTATTTCTCTTTTCAGGTTATATATTACGCAATGTCGCGTATTGTGTAATGCGTGAAAAACCAGCTCATGAGCTGATGTACGAACAAAATTAATGGAGCAGCGGTTTTTTTTAACTTCTTTAATGAAATATTTCAACTTTCTTAGATCCAGAATCATGTAATAAATGCATAGAACGGCGCCCATTTCAGTTACACTCTGTATAATGGCAAAAATAAAGACATTTTCGTACCTAAATGCAATTTCGAAGTCCCTAATTGTTCGCATTTTGCAAACCTTGTCGCGAACCGCCTTAGGCGCAGCCTTGATGATACTTAAGTTCTTGGCTTTTACACCTGCATAAAAAATAAAACATAGGTAATAATAAACATAATCTATTGATTGCAACACATGGTAAATTCATTTAAATATGTAACTGAATGTGGTGGAAGGAACATTATGCTTCTAGAACCCCCAGCCCGGTGCCCCTTGGAATTTTCGTCGGTTATTTAAAACAATAATTAAATTAACAATGGGAGACTCATGTACTGAATCCATGATTATAGCTCGTCGAAATACAGTGGCGGATTTACATATTTTCAAAACATAGGCTATAAGGTATTTGCCGCTCTTTCTGCCTTTATAATACTCAATACTCAATACTCAATACTTTTATTGTTTTCCACATGTATTCTTAGATGGTAATACTTAAAATTAGTTCACGTGGACCCTGTCGGGCACAAACAAAATAAGTGAAGTTAGGAGAGAGGAAGCACTTAATTATAATTAACATGTCCTAGATTATTTTTACATGCCAAGAATTTCATTAAAATTGCAAAGTTTGATTCTAACTGTAAAACAGAAAACAGAAAACCGTTATACAGAAAAAAGCGGTTCGCAAAAAATCCGCCGCCCTAGGCTCAATCCTACTCTGGCTGCTGGTACAACTGAATTAATCAGAGCAGGCTGTGGGTGAAAGAATTGCCCAATAACCGTAATAACCTAATTCTTAGTCAAAATAGAATTTTTAAGCGATTCGGGGCCCTAGTCAGCTATTTTACAAATTTGTCATTCCAACACGATTCCATCGTCATTTCATTGTCATTGTGCTTAAAAGTTCGTAATCTGCTAATTCATAATAATCGATCAATTATCTCAGTCGTCTCGTAATAGTAAGGTGATAGAATGACTTTACCGTATTGTCATTATTATAAAACCCGTTAATAGAAATGATGTTCTAAAAACTACTACTCAATTTGAACATTTATTAATATGGAGTGGAGTGTCAATGATTGACCACTGTATTCATAATGTCGCCATTTTGTTAGTAGATTACGAAACTTGCCAAAATCTATCACTATGAGATCACTGATCGACCATTCTGTCACTATTGTAATAGAAGACTAGGGACTCTGGTCGTCCAATAATCCGATACCTCATTTATTGGAAAGAGGACACCAGCAAAACCAGAAGCATCACAAACGCCCTATAACCATGGATGATACTACGCACGCAACGATGCCTATAAGTCTAACTACACCGGTTCCCATACGATTCAACCGGAACACAGAAATTCATAGGTATGATGGTACTTCTGCAGCTGGCTGGACTTTTACCCAAAAGAGCTCTTTCAAAAAGAGTGTTGGACGCTTTGTGAAGGTGCTCTAGCTAAGGGCTAAGTTATACCAGTATGTAAACAGCCTGCGTCCTGATTGAGTAACACATGGCACACTATCACAAACTGAATCAATTTAAAGGATATTGCTAATTCATTACTTTATATGTTCGAAAAATGTTCTGCTCAACGACGTAAATAACGCAATAAATGTTGTTGAACTATCAAAATGAAAGATGTTGCTACTGTTAGTTTGTTCTGGAATTATCCGGCGCAGGTAAGCTCACCAGGTGCGAGAAGACATCGCTCGTAGTAGATCGGACGCTCCCCAGTCAAGGTTTTCACCCAGACCACATGGTCGTCAGGGTCGATCCTCAAGACACACCAACCAGTTGCTATGGATACCGCCGGTCCCCTCTTTTTTCGATAAAACTTAACGGGGTCCATAAATTCTGAACAGTCTCCATTGAACATCCTGAAGTTGCAAAAAATGTATTAATTTTCATGAAAATTCTATTCATATATTCTTCGTAAGACCGGTTTGCCACGGTTCCATTTAAATAAAGCTAATAAATGCTTCCTATATTCAAATAATTGATGAAATAATTTTAAGTTAATGAACTTAATAGTGATGTAAGTAGATTTCAGACTTACACTTTTGTGTTCATTAATACATAGTATTGTATAGAGTCATGTGTTTTTTTAAATGAACAGACAGCTGTGCTGCTGGGAAGTTTGTTCCACCACTTCTTCCCAGCGAAAGCACTTGGAAGTGTCGATGGGTGGGCGTTTTTGGGGACTGTCTTATGTAATACTGCTGTTCTAAAAGTGCTGATTTTCAGCCTAATTTGAATAAATGTCTTTTGATTTTGATTGAAAAGATTATAAAAATGTTTGATGTCTGAATTTTGTTTGTTTTGTCGCAAATGCAGATTAGAAGTGCAGTAGTCACCACACAACGGCCGCAGCGGTAGCTGGCATGACAATGATGGCCGCCGCGTTTGACATTACAGTGTCAAAAACACACGCAACTTACAATATTTTCAGAAAATATTGTAAGTTGCGTAATAATTAGTATACCTAGCGTCCGTGGTCTGGCTGCGTTTCGGTGACCTTTTTGGGGAAACCGAAGGTTTTGTCTGTGCAATTATGGACGAAGTTATGATGACGAACAATTACCGGAAAAAATATTTTGAAAGATGGCACAGTTGACATCTGTCGGGCATGTCACCGGCCAGAGGAATTAATAAGTTATATTGTCCCTGGTGTGTTCTATGTTACTGGTTTGGTTTCCGCACTCAGTCCCTCCAGTGGACCATTGTGCGTGGCCTGGCGGCCTTCTGCGTGTAAAGCAGATGTGATGATGTCCCTGGGGTCTTCTCGTGTACCTAACGGAGAGCACTTGCATAGACACCACCTTGGAGCCAGGATAATTCATCAGCAACATTCTCTCAAATACAACCTTGTGGAATCGTAGGTGCCGTGCTATTGGTATAGGTTTGCCCGACCCAGTTCTCGCGTCTCGCGTTCTCGTGGCGTAGCTGTAGCGAACGCGGCCGCTGCGCAAGGAGGCGCGGTTTCGATCCCCACGCTGTGCAAATATTTGTATGCATGAATATGAATATTTGCACTGGTCTGGTCATGCCTCGGAAAGCACGTTAAGCCGTAGGTCCCGGTTGCCATACGAACATCTAATGGCAGTCGTTACGGGTTGATGAAGCCTTCAGAAGTCCAACAATTGATCTAACTGCAATGCTTCGATATCGCCTTCGGGTTGTGGAGGACAGACGGCAGTCGCTTCACGGAAAATATCGAAGTTTAGCCAAAATCAGCAGTTAGACTGGTAAAGCGGACCCCAGACTCCAAAGCGTAAAGCTTCGGATGCGACTGGGATTAACGTTGAGATGATGATGATGATGACATTGTACTGGGATCCATCATGAGTACACGACTATTGTTGCCAATAGATGGTAGTGATGGTGGATCGATCAGAGCGGCGTACAATGATTGTTGAACCATCCCGCATGATGAGAAAACCTCGCGAAAGACGAGAAAGATAAACAAAGCAAGTATCTTGACTTGGCTAGCGAGATTATTGACATGTGGGATTTGGATTCATTGTACCGATAGTCGTGACAGCCACTGCTTAATAGCCAAGAGCCTCGAACAACATCTCAGGAGGCTCTCATGAGGCAGCTGGATCAAGGACTTATTCAAAAAGCGGTACTTTTGGACACGGCTGGCATTGTCACGAGGTTCCTCTCTCTAGAGCCCTGACTACCGTTAGTTTGAACCCTGTTTTCTATACCGGTGGGCTACTATTTTTAGATTTAAAAATATAATTTAAGTACATGTCAATATGTTTAAATAGAAACACTAACGTTTTTCTTCTGGCTTCTTCTATGTAATGGAGTTTCTGTACGTCTGGCGGGTCCTTATTCCACCACATATGTTTGCTGAGAGGCGGACGTCTATATGGTAACGAATCTTCCTTAGTTATGAAGAATACCTGAATAAGTAATCACTACATTTTATAAAAAAAAAGTCACTTTTACTTTCCCTTTGTCGCTTTGTATGATTCAATCTTTAAAACTACGCAACGGGGTTTGATAGGGAAAAATATATAGATTCAAGAGGAAGGTTTTGTCCACCTTGTCGGGGGCCTACCCTCGCTACGTTTTCCGGTGCGTGGTCACCACTTAATAATAAATAATTAATTAATGAATTTTTGAGATTTCTAACACAAAATAAACCCATTTTTTGAGCTTACATTGCAAACGCTGGCTGAACTCTATGAGATAGATCAAAATAATGTACTACAGAATTGTAGACCTTAAAAATGGCTACAAAAAAGTTTGCGACAGCATATTTCTACCTAATATAGTTTCTTATGTTTGAAAAGTTAATTAAAATGCATAAGTCGAAATCAGAGTTCATTATTTGTTCCTTATTATTAATCCTTATCCAAATAAATTATCAAAGGTAACTTTAGTAGCAGCTGATTTCTTTTTGAATTATTGGAATTGGTTGTTTCATTCAGGAGATATCACGATTTATCCAAAACCAAACACTAGAAAATACCGCGTGCCGCTGGAGAGATAAACACGCGAGAGAAACCGCAGAGTGAGTGGGCCGGAGCGGGGACCATTATTTCGAACAAACTTGCCACCCCGGTAGTCTTTCATTCTGATTGAAGGTGGTGGAACTGGCTATCCATGGACAATAAGGTCGATGTATCTTGCAGGTCAGAGTTGCGATGTCAATGTTTACTGTGCCGCCCATCAGCCAATGTCGATGGGCGGCATTATTGAAGGGCCACCGTTTCCTGAGGAAGGCTCAGATACCTATATCATTTGTCCAGGTGCGAAGCCGAGCGGGTCGCTAGTAGTTTATAAGACCTGTTTATTAAACGAGTTTTATCATGCTCCCTAAGACGACGAGGCTCGCGGCCAAATATTTAGTAGGTATTCGGCTGTAGTAACTAACGTGTAGTATTTCGTATGTCGTGTACTGTACCTTAGCGTATTTGTCGTGCTGCATGATGGCCCGATATGCACCCCAACCTGCCGCACCGGTGCCTATGATGAGATACTGAACGCAATCAGGTAGATCCTTTTCGGAATACGGCTGTTTAAGCTTCCTTCGAGGTCGCCCTAAGCAACAAATATAATAGTTATGACACACCTCACGCCTGTATTCTTTATGGGTATGAAGAGGCTTACCTATTGCATTTGTGCCTCTCAAAACTACAAAACTATTAATTACCACTCAAAACGAACACTTTGGGTTATGTAAGAGCGACTTTGTTGAACATAGGATTTTAGCCATAAGGAATTTCTCTCTGACAGCCCCAAGTCTAGATTAATTGGTTTAAGGCTTCGTAACTGGTAGGAACAATGTGGGTTTGTTGGTTGTGTTCCTGGAAGGGTGCACAACACAAGCATTCAGGAGTATATGTATTCTTTGTAAAATACAGGTGTTTAGAATAAAAGGCCAGTTTGGTAGAAAGTGGCCGGCCTCTGGCAACACGAGGTAAGCGGGTCTTGACGACGCGTGAATCGTGATGAGTTCAGATGAGGAAATTTTTCGTCGCGTACGGTGCGGCGCACGCGCCCGCCGGCACGCGACGACGGTTCTTAAAATATTAAAAAGCACTAAAATGTTTCACTTACATATTGCCTTTTCACTAATTTGCTGCTTCATTTCTCTCCATAAATAAATCTTATACAACTGAAAGAAAATCAAAATTAGAAATTCAACAGAAGTTTTAACAACTGCCGTATACCCGGCCGTGGCCTAAGGCTTATATGAGGATATCTGACAGCCGAATATTCTGTAAATTACGGAAAAAATGCTAAAGATGCGAAAAGTTCAAGAAATAAGCAAGACAAGACCCCAGGAAAGGGGACAAAAAGTTAAAACTTTTTGCACAAAATGCCATCAGCCGGCTTGCACTGAACATCGTAAGCATGTTAGCTTAAACTGCATTTAACTGAAATAAAAGTAAAATAAACAACTATCGTTATTTTCGTTAAGTCTTCTTTGAAATAACAAGTGATTGATCTCAAAATAGATATTTTTGTTTTTCTCAAACGGTGTTGTTTAATACGAGTTTAGAAGACGGGAGTGATGCGTGACCCCCTGTTGCCGTTTAAGTATACCGAGTTTACATAAAGTGTGACAAAGTTTATGACATTGACAGCTCACTTTCATAGACAGGTATCTTAGAAGTAACAACGAGTAAACGGTTCGGCGGAACGAGTGCCAGTCTTATCGGCGGGGGCTATTGTACAGTATATGGAAGACAAAACACGAAAATAGGCACTTCCAGCAAGCATTCTAAATGCGTTACACAAAATACACATTATCCGAACATTTTAAAAGTGCTTATCCATTGCTTCATAAATTTGAACAAAATGACTTCGCAAAAAAAAAAACACTGGACGGACTCAGTTCAGAGTTTTGTTTTGTGACTCGGCGCCAAGCAGTGCGTTGAAATCCTAGTGCGCAAATAATCTATACGCTATATTTTGCGTTCCTGCGTATATAAATAAGATGATGATGAATGTCGGCTTTTAATCTTTTTATTTCTTTGAGCACTATATACGGTGTTTACTGTGGCTAGTTTGATGGCGACCTTAACTGTTGACTATCGAGTCTCTGAATATCATGGCTCAAAATAAAACGGTTGACCAATTGTCTAGATCAAACTTCAAACGAAAAATGCAAAAATGGCTTACAAAGCTTTTGTTTTACCTACAAAGAAATTCAGAAGCTCTTAGAGATCATGAATCTAAGAGGTTTTACTCATCATCATTATCATCATCAGCAACCTTTTTATCGTCCCACTGCTGGACACAGGTCTCGTCTCATACAGAGAAGGATTGAGCTAATCACCACGCTTGCTCATACTCTAATAGCAAGCCAATATTTGAAAAAATTAAGCTATTTGACTTTAAACGAGTTGTTTGTCATTTTTCTGTCCCTGCCTACAAATTGATTATGGTGGATATGTTAAAATTAATGTAGATACTGACCACACCGAATGTACCGAAGACGGACACCATCCCCAACACATACATCCATGGGAAGGGCTTGGGTGGCGGCGACGGTGGCGGCGGAGGGTCCGATAGAGGCTTCACTGAACAAGGCCCGAGCTGCTTGGCGCAGTCGATCATAGGCTAGAAGGTCAAGTCAAAACACATTAATAGTATAAGCTGTGCTATTGTTACTAGAGATAGTTTTAAAAGTCCCTCACCTTTTACAGCTTTCTAAGTCATAAACAAGTTCCCATGACACTAGATTTTGTCTAAAACTCAATAGTTTTGACAACAACGGTTTGCACGGCGTGTCTGTTGATGCTGCCACCTTTTTTGTGGAAGGGCGTGTCAGGCTTTTACTGACTAAAACCCAAAAGTGTTCCTTCATTTTCCTGTACCAGGGGCTACAGCATTTTTTTTAAACAGCCCGTGGCCCTGGACGGTATCGGTCCTAGCGAATCCAGTCCCAATTAACCGACATCTCTTTGAATCGCGCGTGAAACATGACGCGTATCGACCCAGACCTGGTCCTGTGTTCAGGCGGTGTGCCCAATGCAGGGCGCCTGCAAGCCCACACATATGGTGACTGGGAGTCTTTCCAACGCACAGGGCATCTGTTGCAGCGAATAGGGGCATGCCGGCGCAGAGATTACCTCTCCCTCATGTGTTCCGACTCCGCCTTGCGAGCATTACTGCTTCACAGGTGTGTTATGAACTTGATGACGAGTACATAATTTATTTGAAATTATTTACTATAATTATTTATACTAAAAGTTTCCACTTTATATATAGTATTTATTTCCAGGCGCATCTTACTTACTTATAGGTATATAATTAATGAACATTACAAACAACTGGGACGTGATCACCCGGCGGATTGGTCGACGCTTCACGGACGGCCATGGACCGCACGACCTTTGCGTAGAGCTTCCGGAAGGAGGCGTTTGAACACCCTAGATTGGTGTATATCAGAACGTTCGGTCAGTCGAGATATGGAGCTGGCTGCTACTCCAGTTTTTAGTGATGATTGTGTGACGCAAGATGCCAGCCAAATAATTTGTAAAAGAAAACTTTGAAAATTAGAAACATTTATTTATGGTTGATATCGGAACTTTCGGCTAACTTGAATCTCCACAACTTGGATAACTAACTACATAACATGGTCACCTTATTTCACTCGCCTCACGCCACAGTGCATTTTTATAGATTAATTTTGAATCAAAGATACTGATACCATTGCACTGAAAACCTATAACACACATCAGGGGTTTTAAGAGATTTCTAGGGTACTTCGTTGTGGAGGAACCGATAATCCCAATGTTTTGAGTTTATATGTTAACTTTTCAATTTACTACATATAGGGGCAGTCAACAAAAAAATCAGATTGGCCGAAAGTTCTGATATAAAGTCCTTCTTCTTCAGCCTATACCTACTGGTAGACAAAGGCCTCGCCAAGGCTTTCCACGATGACCGGTCTTGTCTTGTGCTGCCCGCATCCATCGACTTCCCGCGACCTTCACCAGGTCATCGGTCCACCTTGTTGGGGGCTTCCTTACGCTGGGTCGTCCGGTACGTGTCCGCCACTCCTCATATCTTACTGCCCCATCGGCCATCGCTTCTAGGAGTAATGTGCCCCGCCATAAATAAATGCTTCTAACTTTCGAACTGTTCTGTCACAAATTCTTTGCCTGACATCTTTTTGCGTCACAATCGTGAGTAAAACTTGGGAGTAGCAGCCTTTTTTTTTTTGTTGTCGCTGGGGAAAATGATAATTACGCATCCCCGCCCGTCGGGGGACGGGAGGGGTATGTGGGACTCCCCGGGAGAGAGCCTCCCGGTATACCCACTAAAAACCCCAGCGGCACTCCGGCGTCGCCTTGGTGGCAGGGGACTGGGAAATAGCGGAGCCTTGGCTACCAGCCCCCCACCGGCGTTATGCCCGCCTACTACGGCGGGCCCTCATTCGCCCCTCCGCAAGGAGGGGCCGTGACTCAGCCTGGGAGTAGCAGCCTACCTCAACTGTCTGAACATTCTGATATACATCTAGATTGGGCAGTAGCCGACTGAAGGCTGCCCTGGTCCGCTCCAGTCTGGGAACTACGTCGGATATGCTTCACGAAGTTACACCGGCCAGTAGTTCGAGGTACTTCATCGTCGTCTCGATATCGACCGAGGATCGCCCGCACTCTCCGTCAAACAGACTTCGAGTACACGTCAGAGGTAGGTCAGAACTGGGTGATGGCCCTATTGCCTCCCTGATGAACCTCGTGGCCTGGTTATTGAAGGCATTGGCGATACCTAAAGACACCGCCAAGACGCTCCGAGCCACTGCATCCTTCGTTGTTAGGATTTACACGCGCATGATGGAGTCTACTGTAAGCGCCCCTTGCGGAAGCCAAACTGGCTTTCCGTCAAATATGGCACCACCGTCACAGCCGCATTCAGCATTGCGGTGATCAATTACTCTTTCAGAAAACTTGCCCACCCCGTTGGCCAAACAACGTACGCATGCATTACTTAGCAAATCTTCCTGTCTCATACATATGCCGTGTGTTACATGTATGTAGAGTACATCAAAGATATTAGTAAAAGCCCCAAGTAATCAACAAGAAACGATAATTTATTAGAAACTATGCGACATTTTAAGAAACGTAAGTTCAAGAAATTATTCAATTTTTTTTCCGAATGAGAAATCAGAGCCCTTGTGATTACGTTTCTGCTTTCAAACTTGTCTTGGACGTGTTTCCTATAAGCACGAGTTCCTGCTGCTCCGCCTCCTGCAGCAAGGTGATGCGGTCCAACGGCTTCCACGGCTCGTGGAACGCATACTTGTACTTGGTCTTGCCGTGGTAGCCCAGGTTCGGTAGCACCTCCTTCACTACTTTGGCCAGTCTCTTCGATGGCTTATCTTTCCAGTAGTCTGGGTGTACAATAGGCGAATTGTGAAACAAATCTTGAACACTAGAACTCGATTGCAAATTAAATGTTGGACTTTTGAACAGCTCCGACGAATCCTCATTCGGAATTTCCTGTCAAAAAATGTTACTATTCACTTCAGGACTATCGGCAGGGAGGTGTTATAGTGCGTTGGACGAAATTCAGTGCCCTCGATAACCTTAGATAATATTAAAAATGAAACCATTTGATTGCTTTGTAAAAGGTCTAATTCGGTATGTTCTTTGGGTGTATATATTATAATTATAAAGCTCCGTTTGAGAGTAGAATTAAGCACTGCTCAAACTGTGGCTTGAGCCGCGCGGGACGCGCGTGCTTGATATTTTACTGATTACGACCATTAGCGCCAGTTTGAACACCTCCATACAAGTTAGTTGACACAATCAGCATGAGCAAATTTCATCGGGCATATCGCGCGGTTCGCCTCAGTTTGACCAGAGCTTTGATTCGAGTCAACAGTGTTAGGAACGGTATAGCCAGTTTATGTTTTGGCTGTCGGTCATCATGGCGTCTCCGTCTTGCTTTCCCTTGCCTCTTAGTCTACCGAAGAAGCCTTTGAGTCGTCCAAGGAAGCTCAAGTCCTTGGGTTCCTCCTCCTCGTAGCCCTGCGAGTAGCCTTGGTGGTAGCCTTGGTGCCATCCAGGTGAGCTATGCGGTCGTTGGTGGTAGGCATGCTGGTCTTGATTTCGCTCGTCAGAGGTCGTGTTCAGCACGTCGATCGGCTGATGAACAAAGCACAAGCTGGATTTCATTAGATGCTTTATTACACGGCGCGGGGCTCTGATTTCGTCAAACGCACTATTCAAACACCGTTTCAAGAATGTCGCAAAGGTTCCATTAAACTTTATATCGTATGCGTGTAAAAAGTATAGGCCTACCTTGACATTACTCGGAGGGAGCGGTGGAACGACAGTATCGGGGACCTTGATTCTATACGGGTCGTAGTTCGGAGGCTGGGGCTCCTGGGGGCACTCGGCGCGCCACGGCGCTGGCGACATATCGGGTTTGGGCCATGGCTCCACTTTCATGCCAGCGGTCTGCGAGAGGTCCTTACAGCACCCTTGTCCTTTGTCGTCTGCGTAGGTCTGACGACTCGCTGTAACAACATACCAGTCATCATCGGCTCTAGTTCTGTGCTTTATGTTTTTTTAATACAAACAGTTGGAACTGTATTGTCTGCTGCATGTGTAGGACCAGGGTAAATATGTATTGAATGTTGTTCACAATAGGGTATTTGACTAAAAAAAAAACGAATTAGTCAGTCATTCGGATTATAGAAAAATATTGGATATGTATGTTTTGTTTTATCAAATCAATAAAGATTGACAAATATAAGAGGCATCAAAGATCAGGAGTGGTGGCTGGTGACGTCACTGCTAGCTAAAAAGTATAGCGTCCAGAGACGTCACACGAGTTTTGAATGCACTGTGTAGTCTTCAGTTTTTGTTTATATGAAAAAAGAAAAAATACGTGTCTAGTATTTTTTGGAAATCTGACTGACGGACTAATTAGTTTTTTTAGTCAAATACCCTATTGTGACTTGAATAATAATAAGCACTAAATAGTAGCATGAAAAGTACCTACTTTTAAGGGGCAATATACAATTATTGTCCTTGACTGGCATATATTTCTATGTCGCCTCATAAAAAGCAATAGGGGAGACTAGCCCAAAACGGGTACGCTAAGGTTGATGTTAAAAAAAAACAATTTATAGATACAATTTGAACTTTTATTTTTACATTTTGAATTGTTTAGTTATCAATGTCTATTATAAAATGGCATATTTAACAGTTTTCTACATTAAGAATAATAAAAATTACAAAAAACTTTAACATTCTAATTACCCGTTTTGCCCGTAGGGGGGGCCTAAAGCAGGTAGGGCTTTTGGGCAAATCGGGTAGGGACTAATTTAAATTATATCAACGTCAATCAAATACTGGAATTGTTCCATAACAATCAAAACTTACAGATCTACTTATAATAATTAACAGTTACACATATTTTTCAGTCTCAGTCATACTTCACTTACTAGTGGCACATGTCACAGTAATATGAACTTCTGCCAGAGTATGAAGTACAGGCCTCATGAGCCCACATCACATTTAATCCAGTCTTCTGCTGGTGGTTCACTGTAAAGCTCACTACATACCAAGCACCGATACCCCACGTTATCTTTTTCATTGTTTTTGGACCCTGTTTTAAATTTTTTCTCAGTCACTCAAATTTGACGGCATATACTCAAAATCGTCAAATACATTCCTATTCGTAGGGCATATTGTAGGCGAAAAAATTTACTGCATTCTGGGTACTTGTTGCCTTCATATATGCTTCACCAAATAGTCTTGCTACTTCATGCTGGGAAATGATACGTCCAACATGTATTCGTCAGAACACAGAAACAGCCTGCTCGAAATAAGTTTTCTATGGTCCATAGAAACCCGTATCAAGCGGCTGCATGCCATGAGTTCTGTGAGGAGGAAGCCATTATCACTGTAAGTAGCTGATGATCCTGGTGAAGCTCCATCTAAAAGCCTGTCTACCATTCGTTTTCGACCAAAGATGAGAAATGGAGGTACAAAAGTACCTGCTGCATTACAGCTGCATTACAGCAGCATTACAGCAGCATACAACTGTCGTCAGTTTGCCTCGTTCGACGCTGGATATGACTTTTTTTGGACACCCCTTCTTTACGTGTCTCTGTAAAGTCGAAAGGTTGATGCCATATTTTTTAACTACACCTTTGACGAAAGTTTTGAGAGCTTCTTCTATCACAAGCTTCATAACTGCCTCATCCCACGTTGCATTCGCAGTTTTTCTTTTATATTTATTAACCACCTGCAAAAGTAAAAGAACTAATAAGCGCTCAATGAAATGATACCGGGCAAGTCGGGTATGGACAAAACGGGTACCCACTTTACCCTACCCTTTTTGCCCAAAAGCATTTATTTTTTTCAATCTATTGTAAAAATAAAACGTCTATTTATTACTAAATAACTACACAAAACTAGTAAGAACATATTGTAGAGCATTTTCGAGTATTCAAAAGTAATGTAATTCAATTTTTTTTAGTCGAAATAGCAAAAAACTTTGTTCTTAACTTACCGTGAACTAGTGTCCGCCAGAGAAGTGCGCTGACTGCCTGTGTTTGGCGAGCGGTAGGCGCCGCACCCCGCACATATTCTTATTAGCAATAACGGCGCGCAATTTAAAATAGATACCCGTTTTAGGCTTACCTTCCCTACCTACTCTTACTGTCTTCAAGACTGAGTAGGTATTGCTTTTTATATATTTGGTATCTATAATTAAGTTTTATTAATAATGATGGTGGATCCATAATGATTCAAGTAAGCAATGTCCTCGAGTTCAGTCACGGGGGCTTGACCACATATCATTCGAACTGGAAAAGTGCCCACAATGATTTTAGTCTTAAATGACAATGCCGTGCTACCGTACCAACTTGCGAAGGAGCGTGCCACAATCAAATTTACTTCATAAAATTAGTCCTATTGTTTAAATTCTATTTCTGTTTTTTGTGTCACTTCATTTCCGAATGTTGCTACTAGGAAAAATAAAACACCTAGAAAAGGATGAAATAAATAAATAAATATATACGGACAAATCACACAGATTGAGCTAGCCCCAAAGTAAGCTCGAGACTTGTGTTATGGGATACTAACTCAACGATACTATATTTATAATAGATACATAAATAGATAAACATCCAAGACCCAGGCCAATCAGGAAAAGATCGTTTTCCATCATGACCTGGCCGGGGATCGAACCCGGGGCCTCCACGTCGCAGGCAGGCGTGTTGACCGCTGCGCCACGGAGGACGACAATAGAAATAAAGATTTTATTGTGACGTACCCAACACACAAAATTGGAGCAAGACATCCCGTAAAGCTTCGACACGCAGACCTCGAATGCCATCATGAACATAGCTCTGAAAGCGTTGACATTACGAAGAAAATGAAAGTGTCTTACCTAGACCGTTGATAACGTGTCCAAGATTGTTGTTGGTAAGCGCTAAGGCAGCATGGTTCAACTGCTTCATAGGAGGGCAATGACGAAATGGACTCAGCATTTTGATTCCAGACACGAAATTTATCATCAATATAAAAAAATATAAACACCCAATTTAGTATTTCTGTTTTATTCAAAATTACATTGTTTTTGTGAAAAACGGTATTTTAGGTTTTGAGAGAATTGTTTTCTGACAGCATTTGGAAATAAGTGAACAAAGTCATTTTTTTTTATTTTATATGGCTTTTGAAAAAAAAAATGTTAGATTGCCGGTTTTTCTGCCAAATAACATTCCGCCTCCTTAGAGATTTCAGAGAGACCCTTTAATTTATTTAAGGAGGTGGAATGTTTTTCAATTTTGTTGCTTTTTTATTTGGTGGTCACTGGACTGGTCTAAATTAATATTTTATCTTTTGCCCCTTTTCTTAATGATGGGAACAAGGGAATCTCAATTGGGGTCATAGGCCTGATTTTTTTATGGGAGGCCAAGGCACCGAAAGTACGGACAAGACCAGGTCAAACTGAAACTGTCAAATATCAACCCTGAGCCTTAAGAAGTTGAAAATCTAATAAAGAAATTTGACAGCTTGTGGTAGCTTGATGTGCTTGTAATTTGGACAAATGGTATTGTCTAAGACTCGTAAGTTATAAAAACCGTTAAAAAAAGAATCTATGTACAAAAATTAAAAAGATATCATGAAAATCCACAAACTTATGAGCTTGTTATTTTATTTGGTTGTCCCAACAAAAATATAGTCCACGCTCCGCTTGCCCGCCCTCGCCTGAAGCGGCGCGGCGCGAGGGGCGTCTCACTGTGCTCGTAGTACTATGATCTACCGTCAGCTGTGTGCGCTCAGTAACACACTGCAAAAATTTCTAAATGTATTTAGGAAAAAATATAACATGGTGTAAAAATTTTATTCAAATTTCGTATAAAGTAAAAAAACGTTGTATACATGTCATAGTCATGGTGTCTATGGTTATTCGATAGGTATTCGTTTTTGCCACAGACTTCCGAAATTAGTTAGGTATTTATCACTTTGTAGTGTTTTTGGAAGACGGTTGTTTTTTTATGTTTAGTTTTTTATTTTACAATTTTTAGTTGTGTTCAGTACGCTCGAAAGATCTTAACATTGCCCAAAGTATCTACTTGAACTTCGCTATCTCTCGGACTACTTTATTACCAGTTGATGTGTAATGCTTTTTAGCACCTAAACCCCTCAGCCGTGCCTATGTTAATAATGAGTGCCGGGTTTTTGACAGCCAACTCTAAGCTCACCTTGTTCCGGGGTGGAGAATCCTCGATGGATGTCCGCCGCCCTGGGGTGGGCGACGGGGTCTGTCAAGACTCCTACTGCCTAAAAACCACTGTAGCGGTACCTACAAACGCCACAAAATGAACGACGCGTCATACTGACGTCACACGAATTCTACATCTCGCAATCAGAGTTTACCGTGCAATTAGCATACATACAACTTGCCAATTTCAACCACCGGGGCAAGTGCCCGCCAGACATAACACCCGTCTGGTCGGAGGATCCTCCCTTTTCTATGGAGGATGAGTGAACTTTACTTCCTGTTCCTCATGCCTCTACACTGGTGACCCCGAGCATGAACGTTAGCGCAGCCTTCGTGCAACAATTTCAGCGTGACATCATCATCATCACTCCCGAATGCTTCATCGACGCAGTAGCCAGCCTCAACCCGGCGCTGTACGACATCCGACGCACTGAAGTATAACGCAGCGCCACCACCCCGACTCACTGGGGAATCTTCAAAGACAGTTCCGACTCACCGTGAACTACGCGGCAACCGGTTCCGACTCATTGGAACCTCAGCTGGCCTAGCAAGAATCACAAAGATACAAGACTCAGCCCACTATCGACCTCCGGTCTCCGGAGGGGAGTGATGTAGCGGTACCTACAAACGCCACAAAATGAACGACGCGTCATACTGACGTCACACGAATTCTACATCTCGCAATCAGAGTTTACCGTGCAATTAGCATACATACAACTTGCCAATTTCAACCACCGGGGCAAGTGCCCGCCAGACATAACACCCGTCTGGTCGGAGGATCCTCCCTTTTCTATGGAGGATGAGTGAACTTTACTTCCTGTTCCTCATGCCTCCACACCACCCCGCTATCTCTCCTCTCACGTGCGCGTGGGGCCATGGAAGTCCATGATTCTGCTGCGGCCCCACACTCTCGTGCTGGCCCGGACTGTCCGGGCCTCGCCTCCTGCACGGGGTAGTGAGGTGTTTAACTACCCCGTGCATCACCTTTGACGCGCGCACCGACACTCGCGCGCGCCTTCCCTTCAGGTCCATCGAGTAGGAGGCGGAGATTCCCCAAGTCCCTCGCCTCTGGACCCTAGACCACGGACTGAAATAAAAACGGGCCACGGTCTGCCCCACCTCGCTCCCTATTCGTGCATTCTGCAGCTGCAGAGTGCAGATAGAGTGCCTTCGAACCCTCCTCCGCTCCGGCAGAAATTCGCCACGGACAACAATCCCTTCGCCGCGGATTGTTGCTCGCGCCCACGGTGCACCAGCGTCTGCTCGCCCTTGGGTGTAAAAACCGAGGAATATAATGTACTTCGTGGGCAGCCACCGAGCACTCGGGGAGGTTTTCTGCTACGCAGCCCCAACTCTAAGCTCACCTAACTTATCCAAGTGAGATTTGTACAGAATCGGGCAGAAGTGCTTTCAAAATCATTTCACCTTCCCAACAGCAACCTTATCGTAATGAGAATAGAGATCACTGTGATCTTGACAGTGCATAAAAGGGGACTCTAGTGGCGTTTTCTCACTTTGTATAGAGAAACGCTTTTAGAGCAATTGTTTTTCTATAATTTTACACCTTGATTATATGATTTTGTCCAAAACTTAATCAAATAAAAAAAAAACAAAATCCTGAAAAATAACCCTTTTTTACCGCGATGTGATGAGATTTTGATAAAAAAAAGAAAATAATCGAAGCATAGGTATACTTACTTATACCATCAACGATTGCATTACTGCTTACCATCACGCGGGATTGAACGTTTTTGTAGGTAAAATCAGCCTGAACTGCAACTGTCCCTTTCGCACTTGGTTGAAACTTGAAAGCGCCGCGACGGCAATAGTTCCTTCAATTACCTATTTTTCAAATTCCTCGGCACTAGAGTCCCCTCTTAGTGCTTGTTCACGTAGAAACGCGCGGGCGCGGGCGCGGGTTCGGGCGCGGAGACGTTGCGAGTTCGTGTTCACATTAGCCGCCAGGCGTTTGCGCGATTGTGACGTGTTGTCAGTGGTTGAAAATATGGACGACGAAACTTTATTTTTAATCGAAAATTCATACCTAAAGTGGGAGATGCTAAACATTAGAATTGGTGTGCACGAAATTAATAAAGAAAGAGAACGGTATGGAGAATTTCATACTTTATACAGCATTTTGAGACAATACCCTTTAAGATTTTTTGGATATACCAGAATGACTATCAACTGTTTTGATTACATATTATATTCAATAAAGAGTGAGATTTCTAAAGAAGATACAAATTATCATAAAAGTATAAAGCCCGAAGAGAAACTATTTCTGACTTTAAGGTAAGTTAAAAAAATAATTCAAAAATAATAAGGTATCATATTAAATAAAAAAAAACAGTAATTCTAATTCAAACAAGGTTCCTCTTATTTATTGTAATTATTTTGGCCTATTATGGCTATCAAAAAAAAGTTTAATTTCCGTAATTTGATGTGTTATATTCGTAAGTATTGTAACCAGGGTAAGCCTGAGTCGTTGTAACAATATTCATTTCATCCATAATAACTTGAGTAATTTTGTTTCTTGTACGTAATTTTTGTATAGGAGATAATTCTTTCATATACGGCAACAAACTTTTAAAAAATAATAGATCATCGCAATCTTGTTCTTGGTTTTCGCTGCTTTGTGACAGTTTAATTTGTAGTAAATCCAACTTTTTCTTCTCCAATTCCATAAATTCCTGTCTTAAATCTTGAGCACATTTACGTTTAGTGCTCGTATATTGTGTACTTGCAGATGAACCAGCTATTGACTGAGGAGTTGGGGACCGCTCAATATCAGAGTTTCCATCAGTAATTTCATCTAAATTGCCTTCATTTAATTCTGGAGTGACGTCGTCTTTAATGAACAGCATCATTTGAAAATATGGCCACATGGAAGTGTTTTGATCAGTCCCAGCATCTCCAGAACGAGGAACTGGAATTTTTTTAAACTCTTTCATAAATTGGTCCCGAATGTTCTTCCATTTCTTTCTTAAAGCTTTTTCTGTAAAAAAATAATAATGTTTAATGTTGATATTACATTGACATTGACATGACATTTAGTATAGATAGTTCAATCCACGAAGACGCGCCCCACCAATTTTAGGTTGAGGGGATCGCGGGGCGCGGGGAGTTTTCTCCGAGCGTCAGTCACGGACCGTCAGTGGTTCGATGCACACAAGCAGTACAACCTGTATTTCAAAAATCCAGACTCGACACGAAAGTTGCTCTACTTTATATTTTTTTAAAATGTCGAAAAAATCTCAGCGTGTTGTACTTAAAAGCCAGGTATGTAAATTATTGTTACGAAACACATAAAATAATAAAAGAAAAGTAGTTTAATTCAAAATTAAATTTTACTAACTAGACTTCATTTTATATTTAAAAGTAAGACTAATGTTATTTCTTTTTATTTTTTTTTTAATTGTAGGCAAGAGAAATTAAAGGCTTTCTAAAGTTTACGATTTCATGAAAAAAGAAGCAAGTCAAAATTTTGCAGAAAAACTCACTGATGCTCGATGGAGGACCGCACAGGCTGTTGGAATATCTGAAAGCACAGTGACTAGAATTCTACGCGAAAGAAAGGCTTATACTGAGACAATAAAGCAAACTACAGTATCTACTATGGAGTCTAATATAACTATGGAGACGGATGCGATAGTTTCTGTAGTCCAAAGTGAAGAGCGTACAACAGAGCCGACTACGGAAATGGATATTGATTCTAAAAATGAAGCGAGTACGTCGCATTCGAATTTAGCAGGCAGAAGTGCTTCTATTTTTACATCACCAATGAAGAAGAGAAGGGTAAGACCACGAAAAATTAATTTAGACAAATTTGATATTGGTGTAGTCCGAAGAACTATCCAAAACTGCCATAAAGAACATCATCAATTTCCAACATTATCACGACTTAATACTATTTTGAAAGACCGTATACAATTTAATGGATGTAGAACCACCCTAAGAACATTGTTACTTAAGCTTGGTTATAAATGGAGAAAAACTGAGAATAATAGGAAGGTCCTAACCGAAAAACATGATATTCAAATGTTAAGATTGAAATATTTAAAACAGGTAAAATCTTTTCGTAATGCAGGTAGACCTATAGTGTACACAGATGAATCATATATTCATACCAACCACGTGCAAAAAAAATCTTGGGCCGACAAAGGCTCTAAAACAGCAATGAAACAAAATTTAACAAAGGGTGTGCGCATAATTATAGTACATGCCGGAAGTGCTAAGGGTTTCGTACCAAATGCGTTGTTAACGTACAGAGCAGAGATCAAATCCGGAGACTACCACGATAATATGAACTCGGATAATTACTTAAAGTGGCTTAAGGAGAAACTAATACCAAATCTCCCAAATGATGCCGTGGTAGTCTTGGATAATGCAGCCTATCACAATACTAGTTCGGAAAAAATACCCACATCCAACTCCAACAAATTAGACATGCAGACTTGGCTGAATGCAAAAAATATCCATTTTGTACCAACCTACAAAAAGCCTGAACTTTATGACCTTATATTAAAAAACAAGGAATATGGATTCACAGTGCTTCGGCTGCCTCCTTATCACCCAGAGTTAAATCCAATCGAAAACATTTGGGGTATTGTAAAAAACGACGTTGCTAGCCGCAATATCAATCAAAACTACACTTCGATTATGCCCATTTTAAATGAAGCATTTGATCGAGTAAATAAAGATGTCTGGTTCAATACTTGTCAGCACGTGGAAAAAATAGAAGACGAATTCATGAGACACTGTGATCTTGATTTCAATTTTATTATAAATGTCAGTGATACTTCAGAATCTGAATCAGACATTTCTGAAACTAGTGATTGATGATTTTTATTTCAATAAAAAAAGTTCCATAAAACTTTTTCACGTATTTCATTTATGTCTCTAATTACCTCCTATTATTATATAAAAATGGTATTATAATCGTATATTAACTAATAATCACATAAAATATCCACACCTCAATTTTCCTTGCAGTCGGGTAAAGAGTATAAAATTGAAGTAGAGCATCTTTCACTTTGACCATGACGCTCTCTCCTGATTAGTCAATTTATTGTAGTGTGGGTGTGCACTCATAGATAATTATTGTGTACGGATAACACTCAAACATTGACGGAAGCTTGCACACATATACTATAAACGGTTAGGAGAAATAGTGGGGCGCGTCTTCGTGGATTGAACTATCTATATATTAGGTAGTTAGTAAAAAATATATTTATCATAGTTGTATTTTTTGTTTGTTTCAGATATCTCTCTACTGGATTGGCATTCCGATCTTTGGCTTTTAGCTTTCGTTTAGGTGTTAGTACAGTGTCTGAGATTGTTTATAGTACCTGTGAAGCAATTTGGAAAAAAAATTTGAATATTCATATGCCACAGCCATCTGAAGACCAGCTTAAGAATATTTCTTCAGATTTTGAGCAAATGTGGAATTTTTCTAACTGTATTGGCAGTTTGGACGGTAAACATTGCAGAGTTAGACGACCTAATAGATCAGGATCGGCATTTTATAACTACAAGCAATATTTCTCTATTGTTTTGCAAGCTGTGGCTGATGCGAAAAAAAGATTTTTAACTATTGAAGTGGGAGGGAGAGGAAAGCAAAGCGACGGCGGTACATTCAATGCCTCGTCTCTAAACCGGTTACTCGAAAGAGGCGCGTTCAATATTCCAAAACCTAGAACATTACCAAATTCTAACATTATAGCTCCATATGTTATAGTAGCCGATGAAGCTTATCCTCTTAAAGAGTACCTCATGCGTCCATATCCTCAAAGAACATTGAATCAAGAAAGAGAAAATTTTAATAAAAAGACTATCAAGAGCGAGAAAAACCGTGGAGTGTGCATTTGGAATCTTATGCAATAAATGGCGAATTTTGTTAAAACCCATTGAAACTGATGTCAAACATGCACGCCTTATTATAAAAACTAGTTGCTTATTGCATAATATTGTAATTTGATATAGATGGTTACGATTACGATAGCGAGTTAACAACTCAACAAGCTCGGCGCCAAACGCGACAAACTGGAAGAAACAACAATCCATCAAATCGAGCTAAACAAATTAGGAATCTATTTACGAAATATTTTTGGGAGAACAATCGTTTAATGTATTTGTAGCCGCCTTTGTAGTATTTTTGAAGCCTGTAATATTCCTAAATAAAACGTTAAAAATACTGATTATGAGAATATTTTATTTACTCACCCTCCATATCAGGAAACAAATCAGCAATTTCCTTCCATAGTTTATTAAGAACGTTTCTATTCATATGATGAGTGTGTTTACTTTGCCAAATCGGAGTTCTAGCCTGAATAGCACTAATAAACTCTTCTGTATTGAACGGCATAAATGAAACGTGCTGTAGATTCAAGCGACAAGTTCAAAATGGTTGATCTTAGCTGACGTCGCGGGGAAATCGCGCGCTTTGCCGCTAGTTTAACGTGAACACGCACAAACATCTCTCGCGTTTGTAATTGTAGCGAGCGCGCCGCGCGCGCCGGTCGCCTGCTAGCCCGCTACTTACACCGCACGTGCGTTTCATACGTGAACACTTTGATATTTCGTCATTTGTTTGATATTTCGTGACCGAGCCCGCGAGTCTACGTGAACAAGCACTTAAGTGTCCGCATGAGGTAAATAAATATGCTGTGCAGAGCGATGTTGTCAAATCGGCCACCATGCGCATGCGCACGTACGCACACAGAACGCGAATCAATTAAAATTGTATCAATAAAAAAAACACAATACATTCCAAACATAATTTATTTTTGTACAAAATAACATGAGAATTGTTATAAATACATTACTTAATTGATCGTTTTTTTTACAAAAATACTTTTAATAAATTCACATAAATAGTTGTTTCAACATGGAATGGCGTAACATAGATATTATACTGAAGAGCGCGTATTAAGCATTTAATTTTGAAATACTAGTATCTTTTAAACAAAAATGTAAAAGTGTTCGTGTTATATAATACTATTATTTTAAGCCGTTGGCTTATGGTACATACAACATCATTTTTTGTTTGTGCGAAACCCGAGACACGTGTCCAGTATTTTTAAATAATCTATGTACAAATTTTCAAAAAGATATCATTTAAAACCACAATTTTATGAGCTTGTAATTATATGGTCCACGCTCCGCTCAGGAGGGCGAGCGGTTTATTGGCCTCTGGCGTCAGCTGTTGCGCGGGCGATGATCCACCGTAAGCTGCGTACAGCGTTCGGTAACCATACTGCAACAATTTCTAAATGTATTTGGGAAAAATATAACATGGTGTAAAAATGATTGGAATCGATTCAATTGCTTATTCTGAACAAACTATATTCAGGTTTCGCATTAACAAAAAATTACATTGTATATTCTCTATCAATGTAGAATTATAGGTTAAACACTGAGTATTCAGTAAATTAAACTTAGATATTTAAGGAACACAAAAGGTTCGATTTCATTGAATGGTATCAATGTAACAGTAGTCTACAATCGCGACTCATGTCCCAAAAACGTAAACAAATAAAAGTTTATGGAAAAATAACTTTTACCTACTACACAATAAAGTCCAGTGTACGCTAAAACTTCAAACATTTTTATAACTATTACAAAAGTCCCAATCACTATGACACCAACTTAATTTTCACTAGAATAAAGTTGATTTTGGTTTAACGGGAAATAGGGTGAGCGTCTGCAGCAGTGCCCACGTTTAATATACCTACTCGTAATGTGTATACTGCTAATCTAACGCCACGAACAAACTGCATTATATGTATAAGGAATTATACAATATGTAAAGAAAACCTCGTCCGACTCATAAGGATAATAAAGGTTAGGTATACACATGACCAAATAAAATATGAAATTTTACATAATAATCATAGTAACAATAGTAATGAATTTTGAAATAATATTTTTTATTGCGCGAATTAATTAACCAAAAATCGGTAATATTTTTACAAAGTGACAACACCATTTTCGTATGAGATGCGACCGCGTGCCGCGTGCACTGCCCGCTTCGCCCGCACATTTATTGCCTGCCGCACATGTATTAAGTTACCTCCTTTTGCGAAATAATATTTTTAGGGGGATTTTTTTAAAGTTTAGCATAGCTGTGCAGCCATTAGTAGAATCAGTTATCGATACCTAGCAATACCTTCACGGATCAGACAGGGTTTTCTTTACATATTTTATAATTAAGTAAATGCAGATACGCCATGTACCATGTAGCTGCATCTTAGATCCTCTGGTCTAAGATGTAGCCTACATGTATATGATGGAACCCGGGCCTAATACTACAAAACTTTACAAGTATGTTTGTGTGGGCGTTTTAAGTTTATTTTTCGTATTTTTAACACATTCAGTACCACCGACTCGCCCGGAGGGTTCATGTAAACTCTCCGGGAGAGTCGGTGGCACTGAATGTGTTAAAAGCGTTAAATACCCTTGGTCGTTTTTCCGGTGCTAAGCTGAGCATTGAGCAAAACCCACGGTTGGATTTTCATATTTGCAATAAGTAAGGCGTTGAAAATCTAGTGCATGGGAAATAAAATCCTAGCAGAGGAAAAACGGGGTGCGTTTTTCTTGAACTTGACTTAACAATTTTTTTAACTGAAAAGTTTTCTGTTACAACGAAAAGAATTAAGAAAGGGGTGCTTTCACACAACACATGTTTCGTTATAAGCCGCACGTACTTACATTGTAATAATTTGACATTGCATAAGCGCAATCAGCTTACAATGGCCCGGATTCCCTTGTTAACAAGCTAAGTTAAGTGCATTTTTTTTTCTATTACATTAAGAAAAGGAAAAAACATAAAATGTTAGTTCAAACCTGTCAAATTAGTCCGCCTCTGACGTATTGGCGTATTTTTGGTCGCCATGTTTATAATCGCGTCTAAACTCTCTATGAAGTATCTTAATTTGACAGGATTACACTAAAATGTTATCTTCTATCCTTTTCTTAATGAAATAGAAAGAAATGATGCACTTAACTTAAAATTTGCTTAGTTTGTAAACAAGAGAATCAGTGCCAATGTTCTCAACAGAAACAGGCCTCCTCTCTTCGAGAGGCAAACAATGGGTTTAACTTGACAGTTCAACAATATTCATCGCAATACTTACGTTGTAACGCAGTATAATTTTTCGAACATATGAAGTAATGAATTCGCGACGTACTTCAAAACGATAGAAAATGAGTGTGTGTTACGCAATAGGGTAGTTGACTAAAAAAACCTATTAGTCCGTCAGTCAGGTTTCCAAAAAATACTAGACACGTATTTTTTCTTTTTGTATATAAACAAAAAATGAAGACGACGCAGTGCGTTGAATACTCTTGTGACGTCACTGCACGCTACACTTTTTAGCGAAC
This sequence comes from Sesamia inferens, assembly GCA_037179545.1. Lineage (NCBI taxonomy): Eukaryota > Metazoa > Arthropoda > Insecta > Lepidoptera > Noctuidae > Sesamia > Sesamia inferens. The sequence continues at coordinate 2,158,435 of CM073935.1, read as the reverse complement.
AGTGACGTCACCAGCCATCACTCTTGATCTTTGATGCTTTTTATATTTGTCAATTTTTATTGATTTGATAAAACAAAATATACGTATCCAATATTTTTCATCAATTTTTTTTTTACACCCTACAGATTAGTACCGAATGCTGGAGCTATGTGGTTTATTCCTGAATAAGCCTTAAGTAGTGTATTTTTATTACCTATCCCAATCTCTGAATGTAAGACTCCTTGAATAGAAATGTACAGTGTGGCTACCGTGAATTTTCAATACGAGACTCCAACATGCGCATCGACCGCGTTTGGAGCTCTCATTGGTTGAGAGTTCCTATAGCCTTGAAGCGGGCCAATCGATGAGTCAAACGAGCTCTATATCGATGATCGAGTCTTCGTAATGAAAACTGATGGTAGCCACACAGATATCGCAGCAGGATTTTACTGTGCATTGGATTTTCAACTCTCTAGACTAAGCAGAGCGTTGGTAATCGAGTGCGCGAAGAAAAAACCTCAATTAAAAAAAGAGAAAAATACTCGTGCAATTTCGGGCTAAATCATCATCGATAAGTGTTATGTATTGTGAAGTATAACCGACACACTCAAATCATCCATTCGGTATTTCTCACTACATTAAAAATAACGACTCTTGTCAAAAATAATTATTTCTATTATAATATTTACATAATTTAACATACAACTTTCCGTAAGATTATTATTATGTACATATTAGGACAATCATGTGTCGAATAGGGTATTTGACTAAAAAAATCTAATTAGTCCGTCAGTCAGATTTCCAAAAAATACTAGGCACGTATTTTTATTTTTTCATATAAACAAAAAATGAAGACGACACAGTGCGTTGTAAACTCGTGTGATGTCACTGCACGGTACACTTTTTAGCGACCAGTGACGTCACCAGCCACCACTCCTGATCTTTGATGCCTTTTATATTAGTCAATTTTTATTGATTTGATAAAACAAAAAATACGTGTCTATTTTTTGGAAATCTGACTGACGGACTAATTAGTTTTTTTTAGTCAACTACCCTATTATGCTGGTATGAAGAATACGAAGACGGCTCGGCGACCGCTGCTAGAATGGTCATTTGCACCTCTTTCCTTCTTCACAAATTAAACTAAATTTAAGTTTAGTACATATTTTTAAGCTATTGCATGGCTTTTATCGCGTGCTTTGAGCGCGGCGACTGAATTAAGAAATTCCGTAACGAAAATAAAACCGAACACGCCCCACTCCGACCGGCACATCGGCGCGGACTTGAAAGCAGTGCATTATCTAACATCGTTTCAGTTCGGCAGACTTCGGCACGGTGCTTGTGTGCTGCCAACTGCTCATAACTGATTCTATCTCTTCAGACACAATGCTAGATGAGACAGCGTGCTTTTTGAAATAGAAGTTTTTAGCAATACACATTACAATTTCATAATTCGACTACAAAAATAAAAATGCTATGCAATAGCTTTACCGCGGCAGTCCCGGAGTACAACGTTTGCATATTAGCATTATTTTCTAGATTAAGCAAAATGTTAAACATCTTATTCCGCTTGACTGCACATACAACACCGTTGTATAAAATTACGATTATCTAATAAAAACGATTTAATCATTGCCGTTTCAATAAATATTCAGTAAATTCGAGGCACTGGCAATAAACAGGTTTGTTTTCATAATAACTTTTATTGAACCCATGTCAACTATAAGGCGAAACGGTCCCTTAAATATGTAGTTTTATTATTATGATGTAGGTATACACAACTACGTTTTTTTTTTATTCGCGAGTTGTTTTTTTTTACAAAGAGCTTAAGGACGAAAGTCCTTTGGCAGGGACGCGATCCTTTGAACTCTTAACGCTTGGTTGAATATAGAGAGTTGAAAATACTAATAATAGTGCTCAAAAAACCAGTGTGTCAACCAAACACGCTAGCATGCCTAATTCGAACTCGATACCCTGTACAGTCGCTCCCCCCCCCCCCCTCTTTATTTCTGCGGGGTCATAGTTTGTCGTCGTTTATTGAGGGTATTACGAGTATACTCCATCTGTTTAGGTACTTAACTTAAGGTTTAAACGTTCCTTAAAGTTAACTAATGATTAGCGATTGTTTAACCATACCTTTTTGACGTTTTAACGTCACTTAACATAAACCGTTTTTGGAATAAACACCATAGTGTTTAAGGGATTTATTAAAAAACGATGCCTAATGATAAGTGGCGTGCAAACATCAAAAATCTTATGGTTAAACAACCGCTAATAATCACTACTTAACTTTAAACAACGTTTATGAATAGAGGGGTTAGTTTTAATCGACTAATCAATACTGTCACAATAGGGTATTTGACTAAAAAAAACTAATTAGTCCGTCAGTCAGATTTCCAAAAAATACTAGCGCGTCATACTGACGTCACACGAATTCTACATCTCACAATCAGAGTTTACCGTGCAACTAGCATACATACAACTTCCTAATTTCAAGCATTGGGTAAGTGCCCGCCAGACATAACACTCGTCTGGTCAGAGGACCCTCCCTTTTCTATGGAGGATGAGTGAACTTTACTCCCTGTCACAACAACATGCCTCCACAACTTATACGAGTACACTAGATTCAAAATCAGCGTAAAAAAATGGTTGAACTGAACAAGCGCACAACGCCGCACTTGGGTGCTTCTTTCATTTAGTACTTACTTTATAATTCTGACTTTCAATGCATGCGTGTAAGGTTGAATTTGGTTTGATGTCAGATTCGGTCGTAAAAAATAATAGCTTTTTGTACTGCTTTGTGATAAGAACTTTATACACTGCACTTAAGGTTGATTTTAAATTAATGTTTTTTTTTTTTAAATAATTGTAAACTAGCGCTTGACCGCAATCACGCCTGTTGGTAAGCAGTGATGCGATCGTTGATGGTAAAGCGCGCTAGTTTATTAAGAGCCTATTCACTCAGAAAAAACTGAGCGTATAGAAAGGAAGACGGCAGTTGAGCGAGGTGATGCAATGTTAAACCCAACAACACGACCAACGATGCTGGGCCAAAGGGAGATTGATCTGGAGACCCTCCACGACCAAACTCCCGACACAACAACATTTGGCGCATCGTACCCGGCACACATCGCAGCACAACTGCTCAGACCCGTCCTCCGTACTGCTTCACCAGACATCATGCCGGAACACGACAAATCGCTTGGCGGCAAGGCTTTGTCTGGTGGGTGGTAACTTCCGCCGGTGGCCGATGTTATGGCCTACCACCGAGAGAATGTATACTTATTTTGATTACTTTAGACTGCTTAATACTTGTCGCCATTTTTGATAAAGAGTTTTGTTCGAGTCTGCTTATCTAGTGTATAAGTGATCGGTGACTTAACTTAAATTTAATTTAGTTTGTTAACAAGCAAATCGGGACCAATGGCAACTGAAGATTGGTTTTACGTTTAATCGGTTAACTAAGTCACGTGACTTTTTTGTTTACCTTAAGTTAGTTATCTAAACCTATGGAGTGTAACTCCATAGTATAGTTTAAAACTACATTAATTTTATAAAAAAAATCATATTGGTTACCTTATTTGCCTAATCGCTGACATGGGTGGCACCCAATCTACTAGTTGCATAATGCATGTGTCAGAAAGGATTGCTCGTATTTATGATTGTCCTATGACCCGCAAACTAAAGAACTTCCTTCATGGGGCCAACAAAGTAATCGCAAAAAATAATCAGCTGTTCCATACATCGTACACAATGTTATTTTTTGCTTTATACTAAACCTAAATATAGTTTGTTCAGAATAAGCAACTGAATCGATGACAATCATTTTTACATCATGTTATATTTTTTCCCAAATACATTTGGAAATTATTGCAGTGTGGTTACCGAGTGCACAATACAGCTGGCGGTAGATCATAGTATTAGGCGCATAGTGAAACAGGGCCGTTGAATTAGTGCATTGTAAAAAGTTTAGAAACAATAGTACCAATAACACACGAACAAAGTGTTTATATCATCACACCAGACTGTAACCAAGTGTAAGACTTGTGTAAAGTACTAATAATAAGCAATAACAATTCTAAGTTTAAAAAAATAATTATAATAATAAAGTATTGTTCGACCGGTGGTAAGCAGTGATGCAATCATTGATGGTAAAGCGCGCTAGTTTATTAAGAACTTATTCATTCAAAAAAACTGAGTACATTGGAAGGAAGACGGCAGTTGAGCAAGGTGATGCAATGTTAAACCCAACAACACGCTGGAAGTAAGTACTGGAAGAATTTTGACTGAATTAACTATTGCCGACCTTATGGCGGACAAACACTCCAGGCCGTATCTGGAGCGGTTTTGCCTCAAAGTTGCAAAAAAGTGTATTGAAAGGAACAAAACGAGGGGCCGCCCAGCTACAGAGCTACAACCCAGCAATTGTCGTCGGCAAGAATTGCCAATAGGTAGGTTGCAACTAGATATAAAGTGAAACTGTAAATAGAGAAAATGTATAATTAGACTAATTAGAGATATGTAATGACAGAATTTAATAATAAAAATAAGTTACAAATATATACATATAGGAAAAGAGCAACCTAAAAAGATGGACCAATGCCGCAAAAGAGCAAGGCGGAAAAAAGCGAATTGGCATTAAATAAAAAGAGCAAATAAGATTTCTTGCCACGCAAGAAGGAAAGACGACAACGCCCTGTGATGACGGGTGTCTTTAAAAAAAAAAAAAAACCCAACAACACGACCTACGATGCTGCGCCAGAGGGAGATTGATCTGGAGACCCTCCACGACCAAACTCCCGACACAACAACATTTGGTGCATTGTACCCGGCACACATCGCAACACAACTGCTCAGACCCGTCCTCCGTACGGCTTTACCAGACATCATGCCGGAACACGACGAACCGCTTGGCGGCAACTCTTTGTATGGTGTTATTATCATCAAGTTATATATTAAATTAGATTTAAATTGCTTATTAGTCTTATGGGCTAGACTGGAACGTCCCATCCTCTTATAAATTAAGTGTCTTCAAAGCTAGAATAATAAGCTCGGAAAAACTATTGCGCTTTACCATCATCGATCGAATCACTGCTTACCATCAGGTGGGATCCCTTTCTAGCAGGAGTTCCGACAAGACACATTTTGTAAGGGACAGTTAATATTTTTTGGCGATTATTATGAAAATACGACCATATATTTCTGAGACATGCTATAGTATAGTTATTCATACAATTTGATGTACTCATTTCGTTCTGGCATTGTATTGTAACTAATTACATTATTATGTTGAGTTAGTTTTTATATTTATACATTTTGGTTAAGAGATCAAATAATAATTTTTAAATTGTACAAATCTCTTCATTTTGATCAGATTTTTTTTTTTAAATCAAAAGGCAAACTTACCAATATTTAATTACCGTTTCTCATCCAATTATCAGTGAAACAGGAAACTTATGGGTTTATGTACAATATCTAACAAAAACCCTGATATTCCTTCTACTTGCGTTTTAAGAATACGGACGTAATAAATCAAGTCATTTATAAAAATAAATCAAATAAATATTTTATTATAAATATTTGTAACGTTTAACTGATTTCTTACCTCTGCAATTCTGAATGAAGAAACTATACACAAGTAGAACGTTCCCGCCAATCTAAAATCAGATATTCTAAACATTTTTTCATTTTAATAGTTACATTTTACTCGTCAACTAAACAATAATTACTTTGTTTTAATTTTAATTTTATTAATGATGTGCTTGGAGGTAAAATAATATGACTCTGAAAGGAACAAGAGGGGTTTTGTTACAGCTTATAGAAAACATGTTTATTTCAGTACAACAATTAAACACATTATATTTCTACCATAGTGTCCTACCAACTACCAACTGTTGACGAGTGTCGCCCGTGTGTACACTTGTGTGACACACCATATCAATATGGAAACATGACTTGATTCTCACACGACAATGGTACTAGTTGAAAAAACAAGTAATAAACGTCGTGGTTCGACACGACTAATTCGTATCGGACCAGAAACTGTGAATGATTTTATAGCTGTTGGGATGAATATTATACAAGCTTTTTTTTTTTCATAAAATAACTTCCGGCATGAATGAGAAGTTATGACGTGCCGACAAAAAAGCCCATGAGAAATAATATATATGATCCTAGAGCTGTAGGATATGAAGAAACTCGTCGTTAAACTACGAAATTCCGGGTTCTGTTTTTGCTTATTGTCTACGGAACCCTAAAAAAAAGCGGTCGAGCACCCTGGTTCCTCCGATGTATATTTGTTTTAGATGTATCGTGTGTCTTTAAGTCTGCGCTGAATAAATTTATTTTCTTTCTTGCTTTCGACGGACACTATCATGCAGACTCGCTAATACTTGTACAGCTGCGTTCATAGTTGTATTGTTGTTGTTACATCGTGTCCGAGATGTTTTTAGCAATTCGATGACACGATATTATTGTAAATGTTCACAGCATAACGATAACATAGGGAAGTAATATATATGGAAATATATGAAGATGCTTTTAAATTACCGACAAAGATGGATGGAAATATGTGCAACTTCCACATGTTTCTAGACGTTTTGTGGAGATGTACGTCTCTGATAATATCGTCACGTAATAAGCGATCAGTGGCGTGTCATAACTATGTAACAAGATTTGGCTTTACTGTGCATACACACGAGCGATACGATGACAGAGTTAACCGCAGCTGTCGACGCGTCGAGGACAGAGTTAACTGCAGCTGTCGACGCGTCGATGACAAGAGTTAACCACGCCGTCGACACGTCGACAACAGAGTTAGCCGCAGCCGTCGACGTGTCAGTGACAGAGTTAACCGCAGCCGTCGATGACACCGTTAACTGCAGCTGTCGACGCGTTGACAACAGAGTTAACCGCAGCAGTCGACGTCGACGCGTCGATGACAGAGTTGCTGCAAAACTGCAGCTATCACATTTAGATCAACCAGACCCAAATGATAATTATTTATGGTAGGACTAGTCCTTACAAAATAAACTAGCTAGCGAAACTGTAGACGTAATGGGTGTCGATAGTCACCTTATAAAACTTTTTATCATGTTTAGATATTCATTTATATTACCCACCACGTCTGCGGAGTTTCGCTTGCAAAGGTAATTTGACCACGTTTGGGCCAACTATGCAGGGTTGATCCCAAATTTTTTTATTTGATTTATTGCTACTACATCACGCATACGCGGCCGAACAGATTTGGATTTTATATAGAGTTTTTTATCTCTTCATAATAGTCGAGGGTAAATCGATCTTAAGACTACTTCGACGTAACTTTTTATAAAGATTTACAAACCACTGCGCTGATATAAATACCGGTTCCACTTCACGCACAAATGTCCTCAAACACCACAGTTCACTAAATAAGCGCGGAGGTCCTGAATGGACGGCGCTGTCCTCATTCGAGGCCGAACAACCAGTTGATGCCCTGGGCGAGGAACAGGATGAGAGGCTGCCAGGCGACCAGCCAGCGGATCCAGTCCAGGAGCTGGCCGTAGAGGATGTGCGGCCGGTCCCAGCTGAGGATACTTTAAGGAATTGCTTGGTTTCATACATGTAATTTTAGAACCAGTTCGGTTCTGGGCGTTTGCCAATAACTTAAGTAAATTTGAATTGCAGGGATGCCCTAGCGCACCTCTTTACTACTACTTATGACTATTGTCCTGCCCTTACACCAATTTATTTTTCTTAGTCGCCATCTGAATAGTTAGCTCCTTCTTAACCATATCACACATTCCATCCATCACTTCTTCGGTCTTCCTTGGGCAGGGGATAAACCTTCTTGGACAGCCTTCAGTGGCGTAGCGATAGCGAACGCGGCCGTAGCGCAAGGAGGCGCGGGTTCAATCCCCACGCAGTGTAAATATTCGTATGCATGAATATGAATATTTGCACTGTTCTGGTCGTGCCTCGGAAAGCATGTTAAGCCGTTGGTCCCGGTTGCCGTACGAACATCTAGTGGCAGTCGTTACGGGTTGTTGGAGCCCACAAAAGTATAACAAATAGTCTAACTGCAATGCTTCGATATTGCCTTCGGGTTGTGGAGGACAGACGGCGGACGCTTCACGGAAAATATCGAAGTTTAGCCAAAATCAGCAGTTAGACTGGTAAAGCGGACCCCAGACTCCAAAGCTGAAAAGCTTCGGCTGCGACTGAGATCAACGCTGAGATGATGATGCTGACTTCTTCGGTGTTCCCCTACTCTTATAGCTGAACATTCATACTCAAAACTCTCTCATATTTTCTTCATTCTTACCCAACACATGCCCATACCATGGCTACCGATTTTAAACACAACTTTTTAGTTACTGGAGGCACTTTCAGACTTCCTGTCATATCATCATCATTTCAGACGAAAGACGTCCACGGCTGGACATAGGCCGCCCTCAGGGATCTCCACAACGACCGGTCCTCCGCTTCCCGCATCCAGCGGTTCCCCGCGACCTTCACCAGATCATCGGTCTACCTTTGTGGGGGCCTACCCACTCTGCGTCTTTCTGGTATACGCATTTATTATTCTATCCATTCGTGCAACCCCCCACATCCCTCTTGACCTCACTAAGTTAGGTAATAATATAAAATACTGGATGTTTAAAAGGATACGGGTTAGTGAACATCCTCTTAAGGTCCACCTTCTCCTTACAGTAGGGACAGGTCTGCTTCTTGCCGACGATGCACCAGCCTCGAATGCAAAACTCGTGGAAAACGTGGCCGCACGTCAACTTGTATGTGTTCTCTGCAAACGGTTAATTTAAGGAAATGTGACACGATGTCTCATGATCAGGATGTGTCCCCAGATAAGTTATTAAAGGAACATCACGCATAACCTATTAATGGATTCAGTACATAAGGATGAATCGAAAGTTCTAGAAAGTGGTGACGGGTGTTTTGGGGCAATGCTTTTGACATTCAAAAACGGCTGATTTTCAGCCTTATTATTTTGAACAAATGATTTTGTTTGTACCCTACAGAGGCTGCAGTCTCCACATTGCTAACGATCAATATCGGTCGCAAACTCCAGTCGATACGTTTATATTCGGTAGTCTCGACTCGTTCTAGAGGGCGCAATCCAATAAGGTGAACTGACAGAATTCGTTCATCTATGGACACCAGCCTGAATGATGCTATACTCGCGGCCAGGGATCGTAACAAATGGCGAACTATTGTAAAGAAGAGGATAATTCCATGGGGATATCACGACCCTCAGTAATGAGGAGAACGACTTGAGGAGGAGAAGTCTCGACTGTTAAAATTATCAATTGTCATCAGTATTCTACCGTACTTTGTCGCAAACTTGATGGTTTTCGTAATGATAATAATTATGTATACCAAATTACAGTGAGTTTTCCCTGCATTCAAAGAGATTTAGTTTTCGGTCGATAATTTGCCTTTGAAAAAACCGTACTATGAAAAAGCTCTTCGCTAGCCTACCTACATCGATATCTTGGATGTCATAGCGATTATTTTCGGTATTATTTAACGGTCAGTAGTTGGCGACACGGTTGTGTACATACCTAGCACGCCCTCTACGTTGACATCGACCAGCAGCTGGTTCCCACAGACGGCGCACACGTTGTTTTCTAGCTGACGAGTCGGCATGCCCTCTTGAGTGTAGTACTGAAATACACAAACGTAATTCAATTAGTTAATTAGTATATTGTACACAGAGTTAACTGTGCACCTCGCTCTGTGACGTCATTCGGACGGTACCGTTTGCAAAAAATGAGAATTATGTTAAAAAAAACCATAAATTATATTTATAACGCTCGATTTCGGGTCCGAACGTAATATTTTGTGAGTACACCCCGCGAATGCAAAGTGTTTTCATTGGGCGAGGGCCTGCTCACGCGTCGCCTGCGTCATCACCCTCGCACACCGAGTTGGTCGACTTGCTATATTATAAGTCGCGCGCCCGCCATGACAGGCAATATCGCACCGTCCACGATCTCTTGTTCGTCGCACCAAAACTGTAACCGTATTATTGTAGTTCTTTATCATTGCTATATTGTGTTCATTGTGTGCAAAATTAAACTGTTTTCTGTAACTACTATCGACTTTAACTGGCACTTCGCCCTCATACCATTATATATATTTTTATGCTAATAAAAATTCGTTCTGATGATAAAGCGTCATAATACTAGGTCATTTTACTCATGACGTTTTGCAATTAAATTGATACGTATGGTCTGAAATATAATGTTGGTGCAACCAACACTAACGCGTCGAAAATGTAAAAAACAAACTTAATAAAATAAAAAACTTAACAAAGCAAAAACTCTACAGAAACAGTGATAACAACAGGGGATTTAAACTGTATTTAGACAATTATTATAATAAAGGTACTATCGCTATCGAATCGGGTGCACAGATAACTCGCGCCATTAGTTACACGCGACATGTCGATACATGTTGTGTTCCATTAAATAATATCTTTTTAATACAGTTGCTCAAAAAGTGGTGTATTACAGGGACGTATAGCGTTTGGAAAGTGGGCTATTACACATTCGTGCTTTTTCTTTACCTTTTCCGAACTAGTGCGTTCTCTTTCCCAACTGTCAAAATATTGTCTATTAAAAATAAAAAAAAAACCAACCATGAAGTTTTTACTTTAAAAAAATCATAGAAGTTTTTATGATTTATGCAAATAATTCTAAAAAGAAGCTACTAATTTGTTTCAATATCAGATTTAATGATTTAATTCAATGAGTTAGGTTAGGTTTTATTTAAATTCATCTCATTTCATTTTCATTTCATATCAATAAAAAAATTCTACTGAAGACTTGGCTGTATGGGCATAGTTCCCTTTGCCTAATCGAATGGGTGAAGAAAAAAAAATCTCTGCTTATATTCTTTTACGGTTTGCGCCATTTTTCAAAAATTTTCTTTGCGAGTTTAGTTGTTTGTTGCACAAAATGAGTAATTTCGACGATATTTGAATTAACATCACCGGAACTCAGTATAATTGCACAAAATGCTTCGGAGAACATTTTACCGGAAAAGTCAAAAAGTCGCTACATATCTATATACAACGAATTTATTGCGTGGAGAGAAGAGAAAATGGCAAATAGTTTTTCAGAAAATGTTATGTTGGCATATTTCTCCGAACTGTCAGCAAAATTAAAACCTTCTACATTATGGTCGAGGTTTTCGATGATAAAAAGTATGCTGAAAATAAGAAACAACGTGGATATAAGTCAATACCCAAAACTAAATGCTTTCTTAAAACGACAATCAGACGGTTTTACAACTAAAAAGTCGAAAATATTAACATCGAATGAAGTGGAAAGGTTTTTAAACGAAGCTCCCGATGATCGTTATTTAGCCACAAAGGTAATTAATTAATAAGTACTTGAGGTTTGAGATATCTTTATTTCTCATAAGAAATTAATCACTTACATGAGAAATTTTTAAATACTAACTTAAACAAATATTTAAAACGTACAGTAACAGTAAAACACTATACAGAAATAAAAATTAAAAATATGTAGGGTAGATTGCCAACAACACACGGAGCACGCACAACTAGATGTGGCATGTACTAAGGTGCGCTCGCTTGATTGAATATATGTAATTTTAAATGCTTTTTAAATATTGACATAGACTTTTCGTTTTTAATTGTTTTTGGTAATTTATTGTACAATGCTGCACCTTCGTACATTACACTTTTTTTGCCATAGTTAGTGCGTGGTGAGTATAATTGTATATCATTAGCATTTCTAAGCCCAATTTTGTGTATTTGATGTTTTTTTGTGAAATGTATTTGCGTGTGAATGTTTTTATTGAGTATCTTTCTAATTAATATGCAGTTATTGTATATGTATGTTTGTGATATATTCATTAGTTTGGTTTCATTGTATATTTTTTGTGTTGGTGTACTGTAATCATAATGGAAGAGTGTTTTTATTAACTTATTTTGTGCCGTTTGTAATGCTTGAATGTTTGTCTTGGCTGATGTCCCCCATACTTCTATCAAATAGTCCAAGTGAGGTTTTATAAGAGCGTTATATACATTATATCGTACTTGACGTGGAAGACACTGGGCGACACTTCGTAGGGCTCCCGTGAGAGACGTTAATTTATTCCTAACCTTTTCTATATGCGGCTTCCAGCTTAAGTTCTTATCCAAAATTAATCCAAGATACTTTTCATGGTCAACTTTTTTTATTGATTGGTTATTTATCGTTAAAGGTGAATTATACAATGTTTTTTTATTCTTTGCAGCGAAGATTATGTAGTTGGTTTTAGCTATATTTATGGTGAGTAGATTGCACTGAAACCACATATTTAAGAGTTGTAAGTCATCCTGAGCGTCACACATGACAGCGTCCACGGAGTGTCCAAAGTAGAATAAAGCTGTATCGTCTGCATACAACGATACATCGCCCTTCAGTCCAATTGCATGTAAATTATTAATGTAGATCAGGAATAATAGCGGCCCTAATATTGATCCCTGTGGAATGCCAAAATTTACGATTTTAGGACGGCTTTGTGTTTCGTTGATCTTAACGACTTGATAACGATTTGTTAGGTAAGATTTGAAGATATCAAATGCGGTTCCAGTAACGCCAATGTCATTTAGTTTCTTTAGTAATAGCTCGTGACTTATTGTGTCAAAGGCCTTTTTCAGGTCTATGAAAATTCCTAACGCTATCTGCTTTTTGTCAATGCTTAGTTTGATTTTTGTTATTAGATCTATTGTAGCAGAGAGCGTGTTGGAGTTTGGTCTAAAACCGTATTGTTTGTCAAAGAGAAAGTTTTGTGCTCTTAGGTGTTTATCGAGGCGGTTGTATAAAACACGTTCAAAGATTTTTTACAAAACCGGCAAGACTGAAATAGGACGATAATTTCCTGGATCCGATTTATTTCCATTTTTGTAGATGGGGTTTACCTTGGCAATTTTGAGACTGTCTGGGAAAGATCCTAGCTGTAGGTTTTTATTTATACAAATTGTGAGCTCGCTAAGTATTAATTCTTTTAAGCATTTTATTGATTTTGTGTTTATACCATCTAAGCCGGAACTAGTATTTACCTTCAGGTTATCAATTATTTTTGCAATTTCATCACAGGTGCATGGGTCTATTTGTGAAAGTTGTGTCATGTTTTGAGTTGCCTGAGTTCCTTTAGTGTGAATTAGATTGTTTTGGTATCGTTTGGGAATTTGACTAGCCAGAACTGATCCAATATTAGAAAAGAATTCATTAAAACACTCACAAAATGTCAGTCTGATTAGTCAAAACTCCAGATGGCGTTAGGAGTTTACTCGGTGTTGGTGACTCTCTTATCTTGTTCCTAGAGAGATCATTTATAAGACTCCACATTTTTTTTGGGTTTCTCTTGGATTTGTCAAAAGCATTTAGGTAATAAGTACTTTTTGTTTGTTTTATAATTTGACTGACTTCATTTCTTTTATTCACAAATTTTTGCAGTAATAATTGGTCATTTTTGTTTCTCTTGTGCAACCTCCATAATGCATTTCTTTTATTTATCATACTTATGATCGTTTTATTTATCCAATCTTGTCTGGGTGGATCCAGTACTTTAGTTTTAGTTATTTTACTGATAGTGATAGTATTCAGTAACTTTTCCTCAAATTTTTGGTACAGATTTCCTTCATTGGTGTATTTCCACTCTTTTACCGCATGGAACAGTTTTTCATAATTTATAGCTTCATATTTTACTTTTCTAGGTGGTTCTGGTTGATATTTCTTAACTTCTAAATACATTTGATTATGATCTGACATGGCAGTTGCAATTACGGCAAGATGAAACTTGGTGTCAGGAAGGTTTGTGCATACGTGGTCTATTATAGTTTTAGTTGTAGCAGTTTCACGGGTACAGTATTTCTCCTCGACTTTGTTTATAACTCTATAACCACTACTTTGTAGTTCTTCTTTGTATTTGAAGGTAGTCTGGTCCAAATTCAGTAGATTAATATTAAAATCTCCCAGTATGATGGCTCTTTTCCGCCCATGCAATTGTCTGGTGTAAGTTTCAAGGAAGTTTTTGATGTTAGATGCGTCTGGTTTTCGGTAGATGCCAGCTATGTCGAGAGAATACTTATCAAGATGTATTTTTTTTTTTTTTTTTTTTTTTATTTGGGACAAACCCGCCACACTTTTCCCAACCACTGCAACTCCTGAAAGCCAGAATCAACAGTGGCGACCGCCAGAAAAACGCCGAGCAATGAAGCTCGACGAGTCCCGGAGAAACGATTCAACTGTCTTGGGTCCCGCAACGAAATTAATCAGAAAAGAATAGCGGAGGAGTAAGAAAAAAGATATTTTTTCCACTTCCCTCCATAACAAGCAGGAGACAGAACAGAACTAGGCCAAACGGCACAAAGGGACATTATTGCAACTGGGAGAAGCCCAGATTGCCAAACACCACGGAATAAAATTTGATTAAGTTAATGGGTCCTAAGTAGGTATTAGCTGTTACAATTGATTCCAATAATAGGTATGGCAAAAGCGCCTGAACGCACGGAAATTGGTTCTAGTTTCTACAAGGTCCGTATAATAAACGACTCCGGATGTAACTTGTACACTATCCAACATAATATTGCGTTCATTCTGCCAAAGAACACACTCCCACAAGATGTGATGTGCGGACTGTTCAAATTCACAGTTCGATGTAGAACACTGACACAAAGGGGAAGGAACAAGTTTAAAAGAATACAGTTTACTTTTAAAGTTGCCATGACCTGTGAGAAATTGGGCAACGCAGTGGTCAACCACCAGCCATGTCTTAGCCAGCCGATCACCAACGGATGGAAAGAACAGATGGAGGTGCCGGCCCTTGATGGAATTATCCCACCTACTTTGCCATTCGGATAAGAGGTCCTCCCAGACTTCAGTCTGAGGTTTAAATAATCTAGAGATTTTATTAAAGTCGCGTTGTGTAACAAAATTAGTGTCCATGGCCTCCCCCCTCGCGGAGTAGTACATTGAAGCACGTCGCTGTACCTCAAGGTCGACTGGAAGTACACCTGCCAGTACCGGTAAGGCTTCAGTACTGACCGTTCTATATGCCTTGCATAAAAATATCAATGCCAAACGTTGGCTTTGAAGCAGTTTACGTCGTGCCGCTCCTATGCTGGCCCTATCGGCCCAAACAGGTGCACCGTAGCACATACATCCTAAGTAGGTAGCTCCATATATAGTTTTTAAAGTTAGGAATGATAGACCCCAAGTTGCTTTGGATATTCTAGTCAGGGCATAAAAGTTCTTTTTAGCTTTTTCACCAACTATTTTTATATGTTCGATAAATGAAAAATTCCTTTCTAAGATCATACCAAGGTAGCATACGGATTGCTGTTTTTTAATGGGAACGTTGTTAAATTTAATAGTAGGCAATGATTTAAGATTACCTTTTAGTAGAAGTTGATAGGTTTTATGTGGCGCAAATGCTAGGCGGTTACGATCACCCCACTGAGATATTAAATTTAGGCAAGTATTGGCCAAGTTCTCAAGTCCAGCTCGGGTACTTGACTGAATGAGCAGTAGGCCATCGTCCGCGTAACCAGTAAGTGAACAGCCGCAAGGAAGCGGGATCGCGAGGAAGTCATCAAAACCCAAATTCCATAAATAAGGACCGACAACTGAACCCTGAGGACATCCCATGGTTAGTGTTTTAGTACTAGAAAAATGACCGAGCTTAAGTACCGCGGAACCGTTTATAAAGTAAGAGTAAACGAGATTATATATGTTTCTATAGCAACCGCGGGTTTTTAATTTTAACAACAGCATAGGCCACCAGGCGTTATCAAAAGCCCCAGAAATATCCAGGAAGATCCCAATTACGTACTTGTTTTCAGATTGGTTAACGGTTCTTCTGACAGAAAGCGCCGCGTCGACTGTAGATTTACCTATGGTGAAGCCATATTGATTATTATGGAATTTTAGACCGTTCGGTAGTAAACGTGGAACGATGAGGCGCTCAAGAAGTTTACCCAAAGATGGTAGAAGAGTGATAGGACGATATGACTTCGGATCATCCGGTGGTTTGTCACCACACTTTGGTATTATTCGTAAGAAACCGCGTCGCCATTTACGAGGAAAAACGCCTTCAGCAATGCATCGGTTATATACAGTTAAGATGGCATCACCCGCTGTTTTACACGCTTCTTTAATCATCCTATTAGATATTTTATCTTCACCTGATGATTTGTTGACCGGTAGTTTTCTAACAATATTTATAAATTCGTCATTAGATGGTACGTCTGACATTGGTGATTCAGGTGGCACAGGAGCCCACGCTCTAATCTGTTGGTGGTAGTCGCTATCGTTAGCCGGTGAATCATCAGGGATAAGTGTATTTATTAGCACTTCTGTTGTTTCCTCTATGCCCGTGGTATGCCTATCATTGACTTTAATGTTTTGAACGTATGCAAGGTCGACCGATCTGTTAGCTTTAAATTCGTGATATAAGGGAGACCACGGACCCTCCCTGTCAAGCTTATCAACAATTTTTCGCAACAAATTACCCTTAGATTTTTCCACCGATGCTTTGTAGCGTGACTTGGCAACTCTAAAAGCATTCAAAGCGAACGTAAGAAGATCTCCAGTAATCTTTCGGCTCTTGAGTTTATTTAACTGTTTACGCGCTCTGCGATATCTTTTACGCTGTTCAACTAAGTAATCACTCCACCAGTCACATCTACGAATATTGGTCATAGATCCGCGACCAATGGCAATGTCAGCACAGTAGGTAAAGGTTTCTGACATAATGTCAGCACTTTCTTCGGCTGACAGCCCGTCCCGAGTGAATTCTTTGGCGTGACACGCAAAAAGCGAGCCGAAAAATTCCCAGTTCGCGCCTTTACATCTATATCTGAAATTACCGGGAATATGAGACGGACCCTGAATATAACCAGGAACAAATTCGTACACGATCAGGCGATGATCACTACAAGACGCGTCCGGTAGGACACGCCACCTATCCAAACGTACGTCGGCACTTGAAAGTGTGACGTCAATACAAGATTCGCCCATTTGGCTGCAGAAAGTAGGTGGTGCATCAGGGGTATTATGAATCGATAGGTTCATCTCAGCAATGAAATCCTCAACAGCGCAGCGTCGTTCGGTATCGGTGGCCCGAACCTTGCCATACCACAGAGACGATGACGCGTTGACATCCGCGCCAACGATAACTTTGCAGCCCGCGAGTGACCGCAAGACATGACGGAGATTATGTATATGAGGAGTAACAGGATCTGAATATTGAAAGTAACAGCTTACAACGAATACTTTAAAAGAAGCTGATGATACTTCGGCAACCGCACAGTGTGGCGTCATGAGGTCACGTAAAGACGTTACCGTAAAGTTAGAAGACCGCGCAATATAAATTCCGGCTCGTGCCCTGCAATCCAGTTGAACTACCCTGTGACGTAAACGTGAGTTTTGATATTGTTCTTGAATGAGTACAAGGTCTAAGTTGTAGTCAATAATTAATTTATCTAACTCTGATGTCGCCACCTTATCGTTGTGAAGGTTTAATTGCCCTATTTTTAACCTATCCATCTTAATTAGTAATTAGTATGTAGGATAAGTTGTTCGAGTTTTAATTTATAGGTACCGCACTGGTCCGACCCGCATCTATGATCATAGGGTTTTTTAAATCGTTTACACGCCGCGCAAACCGGGGTAAAATTCGAATCGCCCTTATGCGGGCAAACATTGGTTTCGTGAGCCTCGGAACAGACAGCGCAGGTTGGTGATTTATTAGCGCAATGCTTTTTAACATGACCGAATTGTTGACAATACGCGCAACGAACTACCTCGATATCATCAACAAAACGGCAAGTGGCCCAGTCAATAAATAATTTATCCTTGGTAGTCACAAGATGTTTACGTACCGCAGGTTCAATTTCTATGCCTATCCATTTCCGACCGGTATCGGTAGAACGCCTACGGACTATTTTTGTGGATTTAATAAAATCGTCTTCTTTTATTGGCAACTCATTTTTAATGTTTTGGCGGTATATAGCTTGCAAAAAATTTTTGTCTTCCATTGAGGCGGGAATGTCCTTAACTAATAGACGGGGGCGGCGACCCTTTGGTTTTTCTAAGCGGAGACCGGCAGACTTTATAGCGTCTACCGATTCTAATCTTTTTAATTGGTTTTGATTAGCCACCCGTAGTACAACTCCCGATTTGGCGGTTTTTTTAATACCGACTATTTGAAACCCATCGTCACTCGGTCTAATCGCTTTCATAAGAGCTTGTTTAGTGGCGGACGATGACGCATAGTCAGCTGATCGCTCCTGGGTCGGATAGGCGACGACACAAGGCAGAGGCACTCTAGATTCAATAGCCGGGGCCACTTTAGGCAACCGCAGTTTCAAAGAATCTGCGTACGACACTTTATTGTCCTCATTAACGGTTTTAACGCCGGATTTTAATTTGATTATTTCTAATTCGCGCTCGGTATTAGCAAGCTTTGTTTCGTTACACGAAGATTTTAAAGCTAACAAAGACACGATACTTGTAACTCGTTGAGTCATATCCATAATAGATGATTTATTAGCGACATTTATACGAGAACCGTTATCGTTAACCAGTTCGTTTATTTTGGACAGGTACACAGACGCCTCCGAAACCAAATCGTAATAACTATCACTGTTACTATTGGACATATTTAATGTAGGCGAGGACTGTTCTGGAGAATTAGGAGCTATTTGTAAGCGCTTCGACCTATCATCTACTAATTTGTCGGTCGGAGACATTTCACAAAATAGACGCTTAGCCGTCTGCGTTGGCGGGGACCTAAGTGTTTTATTATTTCTACGAAAAATATCTCCACCACGATCAGGCGGGTCATCATTGTAAGTCGACATAAGTAATTAATAAACAAGAAAACAAATCTAACTTAACGAAAAGAAAATAAAACTAGTGAGAAGAGAAGAAAAAAAAAATTACGTTACCCTCACAAAAAAGAAAATAAATGTACTCACCGAGATTGATTGATTTACAGTAATTACAAAACAAACACTAAAAATAAACTTACGATACCAAAACTAGACACAAATTGAACAATCCTAGAAAGAAACACACCAGCCGGAACTAATCGGAACACGATATTCGTAAATATAAACGGAGCGTATTAACTTCACACCACACGGCGCGGGGGCGCGGAGAGAAGTGTATCCATAGATCAAGATGTATCCATAAATAGTGGTTGTCATTTGGGGATAATTCCTCAATCAAGTGATGTTTCATATTGTTGTGAGCAAAAATTGATACTCCACCACCCCGCGCACCGTTCCTGTAGTTGTGATAGTGTGTATAACCAGGTATTTGAATTCTCTTTGCTTCATCATCATTTTTTATCCATGTTTCAGTAAGTATAATTATATTTATAGTACTGCGAAAAGATTCAACTACACACTTTAGTTCATCCAATTTTCCAGGTTTTACAATGCTGCGTACATTTGCATACAAGAATTTTATAGATTTGTTGCTCGTGATGATGTCGTTGTAGTTGTCAGTTATTTGGTAAGTTATATCGTTCATTGGGTTAGAATTTTCATTATGGGTGAGTTTTGAAGTTGGTTTTTTGCAGGTATTTCAACTATTTTCGGCACCCCTTTGATATATTTAATTGTTAGATTTTTGTCACCACTTTCAACTCGATATTTTATTTCATTCTTGAGATTCTTCAGAAATTGTTGCTGTTGGGGTGTCTTATCTGAAAATATTTTAATATTGTCACAGTTGACATCATTTTTGCTACGTAATATAGAAGTTGCAGTTTCCCATGATTTGAAGCATACTTTCAAAGGACGATTTTTGCTGGGGTGGTATTTACCGAGACGGAAAAGTTTTTCAGGAGAAGTATTCACCCCTGCCATCTTTATGATTTTAAGAGTTTGCTCCATATCTGACTCTGACCTTTTGTCTTTAGAGGCTGAGGCTGGTTCTTTTATTCCCACAATTATTATATTTTTCCTCCTTAATTCACGTTCTCTTACCTCAGTCATAATAGATTCATACGCATCCGATGTAACAAACGATGGTATAGCGGAAATTGAGTTCTCCTTAATCGCATCAATCTCAGATTGTATCTTTTCAAGCTTTTTGTCAGAGGCATTTGCTTTTAGTTGTACTTTAGAAATATCTAATTTCAATTTGTTTTGCTCTATAGCAAGGTTACTTATAGTAATTTTTATATCATCCACTCTCTCCTTTATGGTGGAAATATCCCCACACACTTTATCCATAAATTCTTTTTGGTTAGCTGAAATTGTAGCCATCATTTCCAACATTTGTTCTCTGAATTCGCTTAATTCTTCTTTAGTGTTGTCAGTAAACTTTCGTTTATTACGGAATGTAACTTGGCTGGGATTGTTCTGAAGACCTGATACTGTTTCAGTTCTCGATAGATTAGGATCCGAACCACTTAGGCCACTTCCAGGCGGTGATCGTTTTACGCTCATGATCAGTGGTACAAATACTCGTTTATCAAGTTGAGCGAACAGGTAAAAAAATAATGTGCCTGTCTCTTTTCCCCGAGGGGGTGAAGAGCGGTTACCTTTGCTTGGATGTCGAACTCCCTTCGCAGCAAAAGATATAAAGTCCCACAATTGGTGCAATAAGATTTAAAACTTGAGTAACACAATTATAAGTATTATATTCGGTTAATGGTTATTTTTAAGTAATCTCTATATGTTTGCAAAATGTTTACAACACGTCTGTACTGTACGCAGTTCACACAAATTATTTTTTCTTTTTATTAAATATTTTTTCTTTAGTATTCAGTTTACGAAATCGCAAAATACAGTCATTAAATTATTTTTTGTAGGTTGCGCTGATTTTTGGCATTGTTGGTGCTTGCCGCAGAGAGGAGTTATCCAATATTACTTTAAAAGATATTGAAGCCCATGAAAAAATGCTACTAATCAAGATTCCGAATACAAAAAATAAGATACCGAGAAGCTTTGTTGTTGAAGGAGATTTTCTTAGAATAGTGCAAAAATATATGAATCAGCGGTCCCAAAAAGGAAAATCCGAGCGTTTTTTCCAAAATTATCAAAAAGGAAAGTGTACATCTCAAGCAATCGGGATAAACAAATTTGGTAATATGCCAAAAGAAATAGCTACGTTTCTTGGTCTGCCGGATGCAGAGTATTATACTGGGCACAGCTTCAGGAGGACCTCTGCTACATTATTGGCAGATTCAGGAGTCAATTTGACGTCCATAAAGCGACTAGGAGGTTGGAAGTCAGACAAAGTTGCAGAAGGCTATATTGCTGATTCATTACACAACAAACTAGAAACTGGAAAAAAAATCACACAATCCATTAATTTAAAGTCCAGTCCGTCACCTTCACATGACAATAGTGAAGAGAAAGTTCGTCCATTTACCTTCGTTGATAATGATAAGTCATTAGATCCAATTCCATCAACTAGCAAACGCCATTGTATAACACCTTTGACAAATATACATGAACAATCATACGAAATTAATAATAGTTTGTCTCAAACAGTAAATATGCAACCTAAAACTTCCCCAGTTAGTATAAAAAATTGTACCAATTTCAATGTATATGTGAATTATAACTTTTCTAAGAAATAAATTATTAGTTAGTTGAGTTTATTGTGTTTTTATTATTTTAATAAATTGCTTAATTTTTTCGCAACTGTATTAAAAATAGTTGTTCAGTACACGTGCGGAACCGTCATTGCAACTTGTTCCGACTGTCAACCCTCACCTTCGGCTGCGCCTCGGCTCGGGTCGACATTTGTCGGAACTCGTTGTAATGACAGGCTTTCCGCACTTGTAATGAAATAAACTATTATCGTGCACTTCGAAGAGGAGGTTCTGAGTGACCGCCACTTGAAGATTAGAGAAATTGCAGCTAGGCTTTGGTTCTGTAATAATAGGGTAGTTGACTAAAAAAACTAATTAGTCCATCAGTCAGATTTCCAAATAATACTAGACACGTATTTTTCCTTTTCATATAAACAAAAAATGAAGACGACACAGTGCGTTGAAAACTCGTGTGATGTCACTGCACTCTACACTTTTTAGCGATTCACTCGTCACCAGCCACCACTCCTGATCTTTGATGCCTTTTATATTTGTCAATTTTTATTGATTTGATAAAACAAACTATACGTATCCAATATTTTTCTATAATCTGAATGACGAACTAAATGGAAACAATTCTTTTACCCAGGAAACATCCCTATTCCGTATATAGTGCGAACCATGAATATCTTCACACGAACAAAGTGAGTGAAAGAAGGGTACCGAAACTGGTGACGAGTTGCAGGCGGCCGTCTTCGGTAAATTTGAGGATAAAAATTGAGGTTATTTTTATAAAGGTTTATAGATGTTGATTCATAGATGTCAGAACTGTGTTAGCATTCATGGTGATTATATTGACTTTAAGTGCCTGTATCCCCTAGTTGGAGCAGAGGACCACCACAGTGCGTCGCCAGCCCGTTCGGCCTTTAGTTTCGCATTTTATTTCGCTCCTGGTCTCCACTATGTTCTTCGCTTTTCCGATGACCTTTCGCCGGGTCTGCTTAGGGCGACCACATTTAGGCTTTCCTTGGGGATTCCAGTCTAGGGCTTGCCTTGGTATATGTTCAGGATCCCTATAGGGGTTTGAGATTTTCTCGGGCCAGTGGATACCGGGAATACAGCGAAGACAGCGGTTGATAACGACCTGTAGTTTATGTGAGATGCCTTTTGTGACTTTCCCCGTCTCACACCCATACATACAGTAATACGTTTTTTTACATTGGACCGGAATATTTTGGGCTTAGCTCTTCTGGTCAGTTTCCGCGATTGCTACACTGGACGGAGCTGTGCGAAGGTTGCTCTTGCCTTGGCGGTCCCTCCAGTTTCGAATACAACACTACCGAGGTACGTGAATTTGCCGCCCCTTTTCACAGCCTCTGGGCCAATGAGCAACGGCGAAGAACTTAGCGCCGCGCATCTCATTTCCTTTAGTATTAATTTTGTCTGGGTTTCTCATTTCCTTCATTAGTTCATAGTTAGGCGAATTCATCATGGGACCGCCTGCGTACAATGCCAATATTCTGCTGCATCCAGTTATACTGGAAACTACGCTGAGACAAATAGACTACGAAGTGAGCTAAACAAAAGGCTTAAATGAATAAATAGTCCTCACCCCAATAGAGGCCGCCATTTTATCCGTACAGTACTCAGCGACGTCTCTTCCTAACACTCCGAAGTACAGGCCATAGAAGAGCAACATGAGCGCCACGTCCATCCACTGCTGCGGCTTGTGGCCGAACGCCAGGTTGAGGCCGAAGAACGTCAGCATCATCAGGATGTAGCCCACCACGCCGAGGAAGCAACTCACTTTGTATATTAGGTAGAACCATTTGTATACTAACCTGGAATTGTTAACAAGTCAAATTAGTCTTTTTTTTTGTATATAGTTAAACACTCAATAGGATATTTTATTGAGATGGGGGTCAGAGTAAATATTTTTAGAGTTCCCGTAGCCAAAGTGTAAAAATGGGACTCTATTACTAAGAGTTCAATGTCAGTCTGCCTTTCAACAGGCTGTATTTCATTAACAGCTGTGACGATGAACTGCCCTATCTCAATGCCATATAGTAGTATGTACTATGATCTACCGCTGGCTGTGTTGTGCACTCAGTAACCACACTGCAACTGCACTAAATGTATTTGGGAAAAAATATAACAGGATGTAAAAATGTATGGGATCTATTCAGTTTCGCACAAACAAAAAATAACGTTGTAAGTATATGTCGGAGACGGTTGTCGATTACAATCCCGGGTTGTTAATTTATGACAATTATTATTGTATTATTTGATTGCATTTATAATGCAAGTCTTATCAGGTTTAGCATATTTTAGTGTTTTGTATTAAGTAAACACGCAACACAACATTTGACAGAGTTAGAGGGATTGCAAGGCGGGTATATCGTCTTATAAAAGATTATAAGTGTTCGGACTCGATTCAGTGATCAGCTCCCCCGATTCACTGAACAGCTTCCCTGTTATATTCACTGAGTTGGATTGGCTTGTACAGACGTCAACACATCAAGCTATTACAATCTGGTAAATGTCTTTGTTACATTTTCAACTTTATAGCTAAAGAATTAAAGCTCAACGTTGATTGAATATACAGTATGTTAAGAAAACCCTGTCCGACCCATAAGGATAATAAAGGTTAGGTAAACACATGACCAAATATAATATAAAATTTTACGTATTCATCATAGTAACAATACAAATGAATTTTGAAATAATCTTTTTTTCCCGCGAATTAATTCCAATTTCCCCGAAATTTGGTAATTTTTAAAAAGTGACAACACCGGTATTATTATGAGCGAATAGCGATGCGACCACGTGCCGCGTGTCCTGCCGCCCGCCCCCCGCTGGCGGCAGGCGAAGGGTGGTCAACGCACATTTATTAAGTTACCTCCTTTTGCGAAATAATATTTATTTTTTTTAGGGGGATTTTTTTTTAAGTTTAGCCCGGTTTTGTATGCATTAGTAGAATCAGTTATCGATACCTAACAACACCTTCACGGGTCGGACAGGGTTTTCTTAACATACTGTATGACAATTTCGGGTAGTATGACGTGCTACCGTACATAGCGAGTATTGTTGTTCTTCTTCTTCTCAGCAGTTGAGGCCCACTGCTGGATAAAGTCCTTCCCATAGGCTTTCATTCCATTGGGGGGCATTGCCATAATCCCCACGCTTGTCAGGCGGGTTGGGGATCGCAGAAATTTGATGTTCCGCAGGAAAAGCGCTGCTGCCCGCTTCCCTGGTGAGAGTTCCCTTAGTCGCCTCTCTAGACAGTAGACACCCACAGGAACATATGGGTTGGTACTATTCAATGCCTGGTACCACACGGGTTTATTATTACTATCTACGAAATTAGAAGTATCTCTGCAATTGTGTACTCCGTATTGTTTATCCCAGGAAAATGGGAACTCCAAGCCCTGACGATGATACCGCTCGACGTTCCACTCCTCTTCATACATATACACATGTATTACAGTGTAGATACGTATAGTAAGGAACTCTTCGTACGCGAGTCGTATCGTATATTAGTAGGTGAAGCTTCGATTACCTATACCTTATCACATTGCGACATCCGCGATATTGGACAAAAACAGGGTGAATCTGACATCGTAACGCAAATTTCGCGAGAAGGCTACACCGCAATGCCACTAATAAAATTATGATAGTCATTCATATCGTTAATGAGCGGTTACAGAATTCACAGTGTTTAAAAAAATGTGTCGGCTCGGCCTTTGAACGTTGCAAGCGTGCCGCCGCGTGTGTTTGTGGGTATAACGTTGACCCCTGATGTGAACTCTATTAAATCAACTGATAGGATAGTTTTTCGAGTTTTGTTCACATTGCGTTTTTTTGTGTAATTAGCGAACTAAATATTTTTTACTTTAAAATCTTATTGGGTTATAAAAGTATAGCAATTATGAACGGTTTAAAGGGAAAAAACTGAATATTATTTTTTTTAAATCAGGAAAAAACCGACGAAAAATTCCACCTGCGGGGGGTTCAGAATCATGTACTGGATCCATGGTACTCGTTTGTGCGTCGATGTCAGAGACACCCTTCATAAGTATTTTTTACATTTTAAGGAACAATAAATATAATTCCTACACAATAAGTAAGGTTGAGTTTACGCTACAACTTTAGATATTTTTACACACTATATTACTGCTAATCACTCTGGGGGCAACTGAATTACCATTTGGTAGAAATGATAGTTGTTTAACTTGAAATAAATTAAAATTAAACAAATAAATATTGAAAATACGTAAATTTACAAAATAGGTTACAGCATGGTGTAGTAGCCGACATGAAAATTTATTATTAAATTACCAGTCTAACCCCTTTATTCATAAACGTTGCTTAAGGTTAACTAGTGATTGGCGACTGTTAAACCATACATTTTTGACGTTTCCACGTCACTTAACTTTAAGCAATGTTTATGAATAGAGGGGTAAATTTTATACTGTGTCAAAATATTTGTTATTTAGAGTTTAGACCAATCTAAACAAATTACATATATGCTGTCAAAAATCGCCCTGAATTTGAACATCTTTTACATGTCACCGATTTCTTAGAAAATCAAAGGTTTAGACAAAAATAAAATCAACTTACCTAGGTGTAGTAACTGACATAGGTCTGTTAGTAGATTTCCTTATGACTAGAGCGGTGAGCATGGTGAATATACTCCAGATGATGATGAATCTCCACCACTGGTTCTTGGCGCTCATCAGCACCGGTATTGACCACATCGCCACCATCGTGAAGAACTGCAAGCAACATAGCATAACATCATGATCGCATCCACCAAGAGGCTAGTGTTAGCGTTGAAAATGGACCGCAACTTTAGGCTTTTAAGGGCGTCGATCACTGACGACATGACAGCTATGTGAACAAAACCCAGCAATACATCCTTACTATAATAATAATAATATTATAAATCGGAAAGTGAGTTTGTTTGTTCCGCTTTCACGCCGTAACTACTCAACCGATTGCTTTGAAATTGCAGACGTAAGGTTAGAAGTCCGGATTAAATAATAGGGCGGGGTATTTTATCTTGGAAAAATTTGATATATATAACCAAACTCCACGCGGGCAAAGCCGCGGGTGGAAAGCTACTAATAAATAATGTAAGCTGTCACTGCCCTTGGACCTCCCGTCGAACTGTCAAGCCAGCAAGTCATGACCGCGGTCTTACGACGGTCACAAAATTTAATTAAATCAAAAGACATTTATTCAAATTAGGCTGAGAATCAGCACTTTTTGAACGTCAATATTACATAAGACAGTCCCCCAAAACGCCCACCCATCGACACTTCCTATTCGCTTTCGCTGGGAAGAAGAAGTGGCTAGTGGAAGAAGTTTATTAGTTTTGAGTATTTAGATTGACCTCCGGGGAGGGAGTCTGCCAGTGAATTTTGTTGACGTGTGTCGTCTCCTGATCTAGTCTGGTGGTCTACGAACTCCGCATCTGAAGCGTGGAGGTAAGTGGTTACAGCCTTTAGTACCTTGATCAGAAATATACAGCGTGGAATGTTAATGGTTGTTTTCCCGCAGCGAAACGGTTTTGTCTTAGTAATACAATCGTTTCATCAATAAATAAGATATTAGAAACATGAAATAGCAGATTTTACATAGTGTTGCAAGCACGATGAACAGGGAGTAATGTTCACTCATCCTCCATAGAAAAGCTCTAAAGAGGATTTTCAACCAGCCGATCCAACTTTTTCTATTCGTGGGTGTTATATCTGGCGGGCACTTGCCCAATGGTTGATTTTTTGGGAAGTTGCACGCAAGTTATGAAAGTTGCACGGTAAACTCTGCTTGCGAGATGTAGAAATCGTGTGACGTCAGTATGACGTGTTGCTAGCATGGGGCATTTGAAAATACCGCTACATATAGTAAATAATTTAATTTAAAGTTCTGTGTTGCATGGTAATTTCTTTATAAACCTAATCTTATCGATCTACCTATATCTTATCTACCGTATACAATCAAGTAAGTATTTTATAACTGAATCGACAGCTGTACTGCCGGCGACTTTGTTGCGTCACTTCCTTTTTTTCAGAAAAAAGGGTTAGGAAGTAGGAAGGGCAATATCAGACCCGAGGTGGCGGCGCGAAGTGTTCCACGTGGGCCACACTTAAGCATCACCTCGGTCCCCTTCTGACCCGAGGAGAGCCACAGTGGCACTAATCGGGGGTTGTGGAAGCAGTGTTCTCGCAACCCCCGGTGTAGGTGTGAGATGGAACACCGGGGTGGTTTTTCGTCAGTAAGAGTCTGACAGAACCCGCCGCTACCCCGGGGTGGCGACAACAATGAGGATTTACCACCCCGGAAAAAGAAAGAAAGAAAGAAATGGCGAAGGGCCTTTTGGGGGTTTTTTTTTTTTTTTTTTGTAATTTTGACGTTCAGAGTGTTCAGCCTAATTTGAATACATGACTATTGGTTTGGACTAAATGGGTGACTCCCGCTCTGGCTGGTTCTTTGTGCAAAGCATTGCCATCTAATGCGGTAATGCAGCAAGTTAGGGGCTGTAGTCAGCAACGCGTTTGGTGCTCTCATTGGTTGAGAGTTCTTAGGCCTCTGCTTCGAATCTTGCGGGCAGCGCGTAGTGTTGTGTTCACGATTGTGCCGACGAGATATTTATTTTTACTCGCGAAAGAAATGTCTGAACAATGGAAACATCTTTTTGATTGAAATTTATTCCTAACGGTCGATCACCGCTCGACTTAAAGTACACCGCTCGCTGCCCGCCACCGCCCCGCTGTTTTCAAGAACTGCATAAGATTGTGCCGCTCACTCGCCGCCGCCGCCGCCACCCCGCTGCCCACAAGATTCGAGGGAGAGGCCTAACAACCTTGAAGCGGGCCAAATGGGCAATCTATGAGTCAAACGCGGTCGATATCGATGATCGAGTCTCGTAATGAAAACTCATGGTAGCCACAGCTTTGCACAAATAAATTTAAAAAATAAAAACTTTAGTACAAAAAACTTTCAAAAAACACTACTTACACATTTTGTTTATAATGATTGACCTTTTTAATGTTGTAATCTCATTATTCAAATATTTTGAATGTAATTTCGGATCTCAATTACAGGTAATCAATAGGCATTGAAATACATACAGACATGAAAGTTTAATATAAAAGTCTGTAAGGTAAGTACAGGGTGAAACTGTGGCCCTGGCCTAGAGGCAAGTGAAGGAACACAGATGGGTTTTATTCAGTAAAAGTCTGACACGCCTTTCTACTCCGTCCAGAACGGGAGAGGACATTTTATGATTTCCCATCCAAAACAAAAAAAAAAAAAGGTAAGTACAGAATCTACTCACAGCATATGACCTGTAATGCCTCTTCTTCCACTCCATGACCACGATTTGTGCCACAATAAGGGTCACAATGAGGATCATCACCATGGTGGTATGCATCGACTCATGGCCCTTGTGCAGCTCGTGCAGTTTCTGGTGATCATATCTGGAAAGTTTATTTATTTATCTTACTATTTATATACAATGTATAAAGTTAAAATATTTTTATATGGAAAGCATGTTAAGCCGTTGGGCCCAGTTGCCATACGAACATCTAACAGCAGTCATTACGGGTAGTTGGAGCCTTGAAAAGTCCAACAATTGGTCTAATTGCAATGCTTCGATATCGCCTCCGGGTTGTGGAGGTCAGACGGCAGTCGCTTCACGGAAAATATCGAGGTTTAGCCAAAATCAGCAGTTAAGACTGCCAAGCCTGGGCACAAATGGGTCAGGTTGGAACTGTGACAACCGTGTGTGAGTCTTAACCAGTTGTAACAAATACAAATCTACAGTTGGTAGATCAACAATATATAGTAGAACCTCGTTAAGTAGAACCTCGATAAGTCGAAAACCTCCAAATCTCGAAAAAATATTTTGTTCCCTTCCCTTAAAACACAAAACTTCCATTACTCGAAATCCCTCTATTAGTCGAAATAATAGGGAGTCCCACCAAGCCATTTTGGTACATATTTTCCCTCCATAACTCGAAAAATTAAATTTTACCTCTGTATCTCAAACATAGCAAATGTTTTGTTTTACAACTTTTACAACTTGATATTTAAGACTCATTACCTCTGTAGTTCGAATAAAAATAAATTACCGACTGAGAATTCGCCAACAGTGTAAGTACCTAAACTATTTCCTAGAAAGCAATTTATGAGTATACAATGAATAGAATGAACATAAATTTATGAATTACGTTAACATGTGTCTGTTTGCTTGGTGTCAGGTGTTTCATTTTATTACAATAAATAGAATTACCATGAATTTATTACTTATGTTAAAATGTGTTTACTTGCTTGGAGATAGGTGATTAATTTTATTAGTTTTTATTTATTTGAATTTTAGTGAAGCAATTCATTTGTTATTGTGTGAAATATTGTCATAAGAATGAATCTCAGCCTCTTTATGTCAAATAAAAATCCGTCTAAGTCAAAATTCTCTAATAATAAGTCGAAAACTTTACAACTTGAATTTTTTGTTGTCTCCCTTGATATTCGACTTATAAGAGGTTCTACTGTAGATTAGCCCACAATCATAGTAGACTGGGAAATGAGTATTTAAAGAAGGAAGGGAGGCCTATGCCCTGCAGTAAGACAAAACATTTAAGTACCATGTTATTTATTATAAGTTAATAAAATGTGGTAAACAATTTCAAAAATTGATTAAAAGCTAACTAAATAAAATTCAGCTGGTGAGCTGAAGAAATTCAAGAAATTCAATATTGAAAAACATATTGATAATCAAGATTTTCATTATAGCAAGCAAGCAAGATGATGAAATGAACAGCCATGTCATAAACTAAGATTGTTGTTTTAATAAGTATGTTATCTTAATCACAATGGCATACATATTTGCAAATATAACAGTATAAGTACATATAAGATGGTCTTATTTTAAGGGACCTTAACGAGTTATCTAAAGACCACTGCAAGGGATTAGTTTTATCAACCATATGGATTTTTATCAAAATTTTACATTATTTTTAAATATTGTTTTTATTGCATATTTAAAGGGATGATGATGTGTGCATGATTTCCATCACATATTATTAACCGTTGTCGTATTTAAATGCCTAAGGGAACAGCAATCATGTGTCAATGGGCTTATCACTAATGAATCAACCAAATGCTAAAGACCATGAAAACTATATAAAACAGGTAAATGAATGAAAACCTTACCTCAACTTTTCTTCTGAAGTTAATTCCTCGTAAGTCTACACAGAAAACAGTCGAATTAACATTAACACATTAAAATATTACCAAAATCTTTTATATTAGATTCCAATATGTTTTACCTTATTAGGATCGACTGGTCTGTGGAGATCCATGGCTACTTTTTACACACTATACTAACAAAAAATTAAAGTATCCTAACAAACAATGATACATTAATTAATTCAATTATAATATTAAATTAATCGAAAAACTCCGTGCTCCAAAACTGATGCCGGAGAAACTTAAACGTTTCAAAGACTATGATTTGGAATTCGTATACTTTATAATCTTTTGAAATGTGCTCTCTCTGTTTCGCTACTGAGCTATTGCTATTCTTATCTTTGTTTAGCATGCTACTATTGTGCATATGACCTGAGTTTTTCTGATAATTTTGTCAAAGTGACAGTTTTGGAGTTGTGTAACACAGTAACATCCTGATAACAATTGAATTTAGTCGATTGCCACATTCAATGGAGATTCAGGTTCAGCGAGCTGCAAGGGTAAGATGAGCGGGCAAGATGTAGTGACGGCCTTGAGGCTCCGATCCGGACATATACCGCTCAGTAGCTTTAGATTCATCATTGTGCTGCATGTGGGGTTATTGAAGATGCGCATCATATCCTTGTAGAGTGTGCTAGTTTGAGAGTCCCAAAGACTCTTTTGGATAGTCCAAAAGTGTCTTTTAACTTTGATAACAACGCTAATGAAGGTTTCATTAATAGCACCTCTCTATTGTCAGGTGAGCCTAGAGCACTTTTTAATATTAACCTACCCGCAACCTTCTTATACCCTTATGGGTATAAGAAGGTTGCGGGTAGGTTAGTTATTCGTAAAGTAATATATGTAAGTACCTACTTGTTTACAATCGTAGGGGTGGCACATTCTTTACAGAAAAAACGCATTAAAAAAAATAAAGCAAAAAAATTCACTGGTCTAGGTTTCAGGATCTAGGTCCCAGCTTCTAGCCTAGGGAGGGGCAAGTCAGGCCTAGGGGAAGGCAAGTCAGGCCAGGCGAATGTTTAGAGTGAGTAATCTTTGTGCGCTATAGTCGTAGTTTTTTTGGCAAATACACCGTAGGGGAAGTGGGGTAGATTGATGCAGAAAAATTCAAAATCGATTATTATGTCGATAAATGTCATATTTTGGATTAATTTTCAAGTCAACATTTAGCTAAATGTAAAAATATTATAATGGCAAGGCTAAAAATATTTTAAGTAGTAACAGGAAATAATTGTTACGATTTTTGTAAAAAATGGCTTTTGGATCATTCTGCCCCACTAACGGGGCACTTATATACATCACTTGGGGCACTTTAATACAAAGTGGAGATTGAATGAAATTGGTTAAATTATAACACTTTCATGAAAATAATACTTTATTTTTATGAAAATATTGTAATCAGTCTTATAAAGTAATGGGAACTTGACCAAATTAACAATTAAGTATATCTGAATTGTTCTTAACGGACTATCCTTTTATTTAAACAAATAAATCCATGACTATGCGATCAGGATTTTTATAATGTAACATATGTAATGTTCAAAATTATCAAAGAATTCAGCCACTGCAGTCTTATTAAATCCAAAACTTCTTGCGGCGCTGGTATTTTCAGGCTTTCTTAGGCTGAGCTCCGGATTCCTGTTCCTATATCCTATAGCCCAATCTTTGTCGGTGCGTTTATTTTTTTCCATGGTTTTGGATATTTGCATCCTAAATATTGTGCATACTCGCAAGCTAATTTAAAAGTTGCTGCAAGGATAACCCATAATGCATCTTGCTGCACGTCAATAAATATTCTGAAAAAAGTTTCTCTTGCTGGACAGTAAATACTTGTATACTTTGACCCATACATATTAGAAGATGATGATTGGTTTCCCCCAGAAGCTTTTCTAAACCTTTCAACACGATGTTGCAGAGTTGCAGGTTTGATACCATATTTTTCGGCTGCTTGTCTAATGGATAATACCTTCAAAATAACTTCAGATATTCTTGATGCTCTCTTCATCTAAACTAAGTCTTTCAGTCTTGGGTTTGTTTGTGCGCATCATTTTTTGAGATCAAAGTAAAATACCTATATAATTATAATTCAAAATATTATACCATTTTTCATTGGGGCACATTGGTACACATGAATGTGCCCCGTACTTTGCTGTATCTAAGTGCCCCAAAAAATTCTTTCCAAAATGAAAATTATACAAAAGAAACTAACTAAATTATTTCCAATAAAATACTAATTTCTTAATATTAGACGCTCCAACTTACCTTTAGTATATATAGATCCTTTGAAGATCGCACAAAAGACCGGGAAAACAATTTTACATTTCAAGTATTTTTTTAGTTAGCTGTATCCGAAACACGTTATGACTTGTAAAGCGCCAACGGGTGAGTAGGGTGCGAACAAAAAGGATCTATTCAAACATTGCTAGGACCGTTTTAGAGATGGCGCCACTCGAATACATTCAGTAGATTTTTAGATAATGCGTGTGTATATATGTGCCCCTTGCATCAATGTACCCCCCTTCCCCCTACATTTTCTTAGTGTCTACAGCGTGGTTTAAAAGTTAGAGATAAGTCCTCGTTTATACTTTGTTTAGTAATTAGGGGAGTACATACATGTTCAGCTGTCTCCTCTTACCCTCACCTGCGTACGCCCATGAATACACAAGTAGGTACTTATACAATTAGAGTTTTTGGCGGGAAAGTTAAGCTGAGTGTCACGCTCATTTATCATTGGATTTTTAAATTATTTATAGTGTTGTTTATTAAATAAAAGTGCGTGATTTATGTAGTAAAAACTGCATTCAATAAATAATTCATAAAGACCATTGAGATATCGCAGCATCCTTGAGGCGGCTCCTCCCCAATCCAGTGGTACCAAACGCCTCCTGCCGGAGGCTCTACGCGGCCGTGCGGTCCATAGCCCTTTACGGGGCACCGGTGTGGGCGCGGCAGCTAAGGAAGCGACCAACCCTATGCCTGACCGCGTCCCATAGGGTCTTAGCTGTTCGGTTGGTCCGGGGATATCACACGGTCTCCGCCGAGGCGGCTAGCCTCCTTCCCGGATTGCCGTCATGGGATGTGGAGGCCAAAGCCTTCGCCCACATGTGGGAGTGGCGAGAGGAGGCAAAACGCCGCGCCGGGGATTAACTCCGCTGCCTCGAGAAATCGCGGTACAGCGGACTGAGCTCCGGCAGGATCTCATGGCGACATGGAGAGTGCGATTGTCGCAACCCAGTGCTGAGCACGCCACAATAGCGGCGGTAAGTCTCCTCTTTGAGGAGTGACTAGAGAGGTGCCACGGCGCCCTCACCTTCCGCCTGACGCAGGTCCTCACCGGACATGGTTGTTTCGGGAGGTTCCTGTTCCGTATAAGGCGGGAGGAAACGCTAGGGTGTCACCACTTTGTGGATCACCCTGAGGACACGGTGGAGCATATGGTGGAAGCCTACGTTCTTGGGTAGAGCGGCCAAGCAGGAAGTCATCTGTCAATGTTGACGGGCCAGGATCTTCGTTCAGGGATTGAGTATTTTCTGTGGCAGAGTTTGGTACAGGCCTTTCTTTAATATCTTTGGCATCTAGGAAAATATACTCATTTTCCGGTATTGGAGCCAAGGAACTGTTTGAGACGGACGTTTCTCGACCATCTGGCAACCTCACAAATCAATAATCAGGATTGATTTGTAACAACTCTACTTCTTCAATGGCTGCATCATATTTAGAATTTCTAACGTTTCTTTTCATGAAGACAGGACCTGGCGATAACAACCGAGTTGGTAGAGATGTACCGTTGGTAGAGCGACGAGTGTGATCATCCTTTCATGAGGAGTGATGCTAATGCCTGTGGATAATATAGATCTGATAGAGTGTAGGGCGATAGGTAAGGCTTTCTCTTATTCAGAAATTCCTAAATTACTGCAGCGAAGATAAAGCTGAACCGTCTTCCACAATGTACTATTTAGACGCTCAACCAATCCGCGATCAAGCGATGCTAAGGCTTGTTAAAAATGTTCTTGTTTCGTCTGAGATAAAAGAAGTTCCTCTATCCGTATGCACGTATGCAGAAATACCAATTAAGCATTAAAGTTCTCTTAAGCACTTAACAAGAGTTGCTGAAGACATGTCTTTAAAAGAGCAAGCAAACGGGAACCTGCTGTATTCGTCAATTATAGTTAGGACTAGGATGAATTTGTTAGTAGAATTCGATGGTAAAGGACCTTCATTCTTGACATATCTGGGTTTTACTTCAGCGCATACACGACAACTAGCAGTCATTCTTTTTACACCTTTTACTGAATACGGCAGATTTTTGGAGCGGATCTAATGTACCATTCTTGTTACGCCGGGGTGGCATAAGGATCTATGAAGATCAGCAAGTTTATCAACAGAGCCACATGCGACTGCCCAAACTCTGGATCATCCACGGCTACATTTTGGTTGCCAGGTCGGTAAATAATATCACATTTATAGTAGGATAGTTCAAGGTGTCATCTCTATATTTTTCATTCTTAATTTAACTCGTGTGGGTTTGATTGAACATGAAGAAGACTGACTGTTGGTCTGTAATAAGTATGAAGTGTCGGCCGATCAAATAATGGCACCATTTGCGGAGGGCTTCTACTATCGCACATGCCTCTTTTTCTATCGAAGATTGGCGCTGTTCAGAATCATATACTGAGCGTGTGAAAAACGCTACAGGGTTGCCCTTCTAGGAAAGCAGCCATGGCAAATTCTGATGCATCACTCTCGACGGTGAACGTCTCATCGTCATCATCATCATCAACAACCTTTTTATCGTCCCACTGCTGGACACAGGTCTCCTCTCATACAGAGAAGGATTGAGCGTAATCACCACGCTTGCTCAAGGCGGTTTGGCGATTTCAGACTTATAAAGTCCAGGTTTCCTCAAGATGTTTTCCTTTACCTTCAGTCACTGGTGTCCAAGATATACTTAGAAAGTACGTATAACTTTAGAAAAGTTACATTGGTACTTGCCTGACCTGGAATCGAACCCGCGCACTCATACTTGAGAGGCTGGTGTTTTAACCACTAGGCCACCACGATTTCATCGGTGAACGTCTCTTTGGTGTCAATTGAAGCAACAGATGACTTTGCGATGTCACATTTTAGTTTATTGAAGCATTCAGCTGCTTCTTTAGATAGGGGAAACGTAGTGCCGACTAACGGTTTAATTTTAGCGGAATAATTGTTGTTCCATTTAGAATAATGGACATATAGACCAAGAGTTGTTTTTAGAGAGGCTGCATCTAACGGAGCGGGGAGATTTAGCAGTGGTTCTAAGCGTGACTTGTCGGGCTTGATAGGCATACACCTTTGACGTATGATGCGTTGTTTAATGGAGCGAGTCACAGCTTGATTGCAGTGCTTCCTTTTAAGATTAAGTGTTAATGCCAAAGCATTATCTAAAAAACTGATAGAGCTTCCAGTATCAACTAAGGCAATGACATTGTGGTTATTTACAGTGATAATGATTTTGGCATTACGTAAGCTGGAAGGAGCAGCGGCACAGATAGATGCAAGGGAAGCGGTAGGAAATTCTTGAGATTCTTCTTCAACACTCAGAGTATTGAGGTTTTGCTGTTTTCCTCCAGCACTACGGCAAACGTTGGCAAAATGTCTGTAGCGCGTAGGTCGTGTCGCGTAATTAAAACTCAGATAAATCGAACTTTGTGTATTGCACGAATGTAAAAGAGTACAATGTAATTGACGTGTATAATGACGCGATACAAGAGTGTGAACAAGGAATGGACCGTAATGTAATAATGATGTAGAATATAATAATAATGTTGTGATCTAATAATTATGTGTCGAACAAGCTATGCACTCACTTAAATACTAACTATCTCTAAATAATAGTGGGGTAACCAATAGCAAATCAGCTTGCTGTCCTGCGATGTCCACGCGGTGTTGCGTGCGTTCTTGATGCTGATTCGTTAATCGAGGCAGGCCACGACGTATGATTGGTTGATGTAGAAAGCGCGCCAATTCAGTCACGTGCTAGATGACTCGCGTTAAATATGGACGGACATGTGACGTTGACGTTTCGCAGAATATTGGCTTGTTAGTACTCGGTAAAATGATTTTCTTGAGTTGTATCCCGACATTGTCTCAACAGACCAACAGACATTGTCATTGACATTGTCTGTTGAGACAATGTCGGGATACAACTATCGTTTTCTTGAGCTTGAGATAACTCGTCGTAGTTGATAGGTGATGGCACGTCGATAGTTTCGACGCGTGATAATGCATCTGCTACAACGTTTTGAGCTCCGCTCACGTGTCGAATGTCAGTAGTGAACTCGCTGATAAACAGTAGCTGCCGGATTCTCCGTGGTGTGTCGTTATCGGAAGGAGGCTTACGAATTGCGTAGGTCAGCGGTTTATGGTCAGTGTAAATCACGAGTTCTTTGCCTTCAAACATCTTTCGGAAATGTTTTATTGCCATATGTATTGATGAGAGCTCCCGGTCGAAAGTCGAGTACTTCTTTTGTCTTTCCGAAAAATTTTTAGAAAAAAATCCGAGTGGCACCCATTGTTCTTTGTTTCGCCTTTGTTGTAGAGATGCCCCGGCGCAGGTAATAATAATAATAATAAATTTATTCACCAATAAATATACGAACTACAAAACAACATAAAACATAGTAACTATATAGGTAATACATACGCTACATAATAGGAGCATCTGCAACCGAACTAGGTAAAACCTGTATCTCGGTGTGCAGCGCCAAACCTCTCAGTAAGTTAATATCTTAAAAAATTAATCTAACGCGAACAGCTTTATGTCGATAAAAAGAAAAGCAAAATAATACAAAATAAAATAAACTAAGCTAAAAAGTAAGTTTGTTACAACAATTTTACATAAAACAAAATACAATTAATTAAGCTCAAACTTAGTGAGTTAAATACTAAGAAAGCTAAGTGAGTTGGTGTTTATGTATGGAGAAGGGTGCATGAATGTGTAAACGGTGGTGAGTGTTAGAGTGTGTGTGTTTGGTGTGGAATTTTGAGTGTACTCAGGTATGTGTGTTTAAGTAATATGAAGATGAAGAGTAAAAAAAGAAAATAATAAAAAACGAGTGTGCTTATGACCACACGACTGAAGTGAAACTTCTTTTGCACCATCTGTATGTATATATATATAAATATATGTGTGTACAATATATACATGTATACACATATACATATATTAATTTTCTATAAATATTTAAATTTATTTTATGCTTTCATTTATAAATTAATATTTTTGCATAGACCTCCAATTTAAAAAAAAAAAAGTGGATTCCCTCGGGGCCAAAAGGTCGGGCTCTTCTTCCTGAATCAGGGGACCCCAAACTCGGGTAGTCCACGACCTCTGGTTCCCGAGATAATCCACGGGGGGGTGAGGTAACTAAAGGGGGGGGGGTAGATTTCGTGGGGTTGCGGGGGGTAGGGGGGAGAGGGGGAGTGGATTCCCTCGGGGCCAAAAGGTCGGGCTCCTCCTCCTGATTCAGGGGACCCCAAACTCGGGTAGTCCACGACCTCTGGTTCCCGAGATAATCCACGGGGGGGTGAGGTAATCAATGAGGGGGGTCGGGGGGTGGTCGCAGCGTCATGTTCTCGAAGAAATTCATAGTTCTTAATCAATCAAGGTACTTAGCTTAATAATTGAGCTTATGAGGCTCGAAAGCAATTTGTACCTACTTTGTGTCCAATTATCGTATTGTGACGATATCTTCAAACTTCTATACTTTCAATTATATCAGAAATGTTCAGCAAAAATATATAAAACAATATAAAGGCCAGAACAGAAGCCAACATGAGCCAACTCCTTGTTTGTAGTACAGACGAAATAGGACTATACTCTGCTTCCGTTCGCCTTGCCCGATTTTTTTTGCTTCATTTTTCGTAACGCTTTCGCGAGTTTACTCCCCAATTCAAGCGTGCCTAAAGAAGTTTCACTTCAATAATAATAATAAATAAAAATAAAATATCTGAAAAGTTGCCCAAAGGAGCCTATTTACTCAGGTACGATTAACAATTTTTCAGTGTCCTCATATGTTAAGGTCAGCAAGTACTTCTTCACTCTGTCTTTACAACGATCCCCAGTGAGAGGGTAAACGTCTAGAATGTAGTTGATTTTATTATAGACATGGGGACCCAAAAATACAAAGAATCTTCTGATAAAGGAAGTTTCAGGTTTATGTTGGTTGTAGGTAGCTGAGGCGTCCGAAAAAATAGCGATTTGGTCCTCTGGCGAACTGGATGGGTAAGACAATAAAGCAGCGTTTATTATGCTCTGTTTGCACAACTCAAAAGCTTTTGTCGATTGATTGTCCCACTTTACTTCCGTTTTGTCTCGTTTTTTTGAGTTATGAAGGAACGCATTCAGAGGTGCCTGGATGCTTGCCGCATTTGGAACACTGTCTCGGTAAAAATTTATCATGCCCATAAATCTTCGTAAGTCTTGAATGGTTTCGGGTTTTGGGTACTCTGTGATTGCTTTGACTTTGTCTTGAAGTGGTTTGATTCCCTTGCTTGATACTTCATAACCTAGGAACTTGACGGTTTCGCTGCCGAAGACACACTTAGAGGGATTTATAGTGACACCAGTATACGTGTCTAATCGGCGTAAAACTTCCTGCAGATCTCCGATGTGGCTTGCTTCATTTTCAGATGCAACGATAACATCGTCGATGAATGGGAACGCGTAATCTATTCCGTTGAGTACTTCGTTTATGAATCGTTGGAATGTCTGTCCGGCATTCTTGAGACTTGGGCACATTCGTGGAAATTCGAATAAACCGAATGGTGTAGTGATCGCTGTCTTCTCGATATCAGGTTCGAAGATCGGTAACTGAGAGTAAGCTCGGTTTAAATCGAGAGTGCTGAAGATTTTCTTGCCGTGAAGTAGGTAGGTAATATCTTTGAGGCGTGGGACTGGATAGCGGTCGGGTTTGGTGACGTCATTGAGTCTTCTGTAGTCACCACAGATGCGTAAGTCGCCGTTTTTCTTAGGAACGACGTGTAGCGGACTGGACCAAGGGCTTTTGCTTGGTCGGCAAATTCCTTGCTGCATCATGAGCTCGAATTCTTTCTTCACGGGCAGGTAGCGATGTGGAGGAAGAGGTCTGCACTTGTTGAACACTGGTGGGCCAGTAGTTTCGATGTGATGTTCTACCCTGTGTTTGGGAGTATCCTTCATGCTTGATGGTCGCAGGATATCAGGAAACTTACTGAGGAGCTGATGATACGGCTGTTCCATCTCGATACTTCGGACTGTAGGTTTGGCGGAATGAATGAGTGATGCTCTGACGGTCAGATTGGTAACTTTGTCGACGAGACGTCGGCCGGCTATGTCGACAAGCAGTTGATGACGCTTCAGAAAGTCTGCACCGATGATGGGTTTGCTGACTGCAGCGATGATGAATTTCCAGGTGTACGGCCGTCGTAGGTTGAGATCCAGTTGTAGGGTTTTCTCTCCGTACGTTGGAATGATCGTGTTGTTTGCTGCGTACAAACAGAAATCGGTTTGTTTTGCTTTTCCGCCTTTTGTCCTCGGTATCACGGAAACGTTTGCGCCCGTATCAATTAGAAATGACAGACGCGAATTCCTATCAGTTATGAATAGGCGGTGAGAAGTGTTGGTCGCGTCAGTTGCCACCTCAACCGACGCAGGCGTTAGTTTTCCGACTGGGCAGTGTTGTTGTTGAAATTGCACGGACGTGTACACTTACGTGCGTTTGTGCCGTACTTGCGATGATAATAACAGATAAGTGATTGTTCTGAATACTTGCGGTTGCTATTATCGTTGCTTGTTGAACGCGATCTTGAACGCCGTCTGTCGAGTGCTCTGTGTGATCGTGGTCTGGATTCCTGCCTGTTCCTGAGTTCTGCCAGCTCCAGAGATAACTGCCTTATTTGGTCGTGTAGGGCAGCCACATCGCTCGTGCGTGAAATCTGCGCGACCTGGTTAGGTTGCGCGATACTGTCCATTACACTGTCTGCTACTTGCGATAACTTTTCCAAGTCTGTAGCGTTGCTCACGGTGAGGACAGCGCGTAATGAAGGTGGAAGTAGCCGGGTCCACATGATGCGCAGTGTACAGTCTGGTATTTTCTGTCCGGCTAGTTCCCGCATTTTTCGCAACAGCTGTGAGGGTTTCTGATCTCCGAGTTCCATCTCATCCATCAGCTTCTGCAGCTTTCGGCTCTCGGATTCCTCGTAGACGCTGATGAGTCGGGACTTCAGGGCTTCGTACTTGTTTTCAATGGGCGGGTTGGTTATAATATCACTTACTTGCTGAAGTGCGTCCAGGCCTAGTCGGGCGATAGCTGCTTGATAGCGCGCGTCATCACCTTGCCTCTGTGGCGCCATTACCGATTCGAAGTGTGTAAACCATAGTCTGGGATACGCCGGCCAAAAGTCAGACAGCCGTGCTTGTAGTGTGAGCGTGTCGACTTGCCCTCCTACCTGTGTTGCGTTGCTGGTCGCCATCCTGATTACTCTTCTGGTGTATCACGCAGCAATACCGTGAACATAGCCTCTTGAAATCCTAGTGGTGAGACCCGGTTGTGGGAAGCCACTAGAATGTGCTAATCACGAGTATTGTCACGTCTGTCTTGATTCACGTCGCTTAGGTCATCACTATAGCACGTAGGTCGTGTCGCGTAATTAAAACTCAGATAAATCGAACTTTGTGTATTGCACGAATGTAAAAGAGTACAATGTAATTGACGTGTATAATCATTATACACGTCAATTACATTGTACTGAGTACAATGTAATTGACGTGTATAATGATTATACTGTACAAAATATTATACTGTATAATGACGCGATACAAGAGTGTGAACAAGGAATGGAAAAATATTATACTGTATAATGACGCGATACAAGAGTGTGAACAAGGAATGGACCGTAATGTAATAATGATGTAGAATATAATAATAATGTTGTGATCTAATAATAATGTGTCGAACAAGCTATGCACTCACTTAGATACTAACTATCTCTAAATAATAGTGGGGTAACCAATAGCAAATCAGCTTGCTGTCCTGCGATGTCCACGCGGTGTTGCGTGCGTTCTTGATGCTGATTCGTTAAACGAGGCAGGCCACGACGTATGATTGGTTGATGTAGAAAGCGCGTCAATTCAGTCACGTGCTAGATGACTCGCGTTGGTTCCCACGAACGTTGACCGTTGGTCCTGCAGATGTGTTCCGGTGTAAGATTTATGGGAACCCTCGCTGCGGGAATCAGGGTCGGGACCCTCGCTGCGGGAGCCAGGGTCGCAGGGACGCGCGCCATGACTTCCGCGTTCCTCGGTGTGATCTGGTGTGAGTGATTTATAGTCAACCTTTGTGTAGCGCCTGCTATATGTCCCTTCTTCTGACATAGTTGGCATTCAGCGTTATTTGCTGGACATTTGATCCTTGGATGGACGTTGCCGCCACAAAAAAAGCACCTGCGTCGTTTGGAATTGCTGAAATATGAGGCTGATGAAGGTTTTCTTGAGAGTCAATGGATGCCACTACATTTAACATGTTAGTAGAGGCAGGTAATTCATTTGATTGCAATACTTGAGAAGTATTTTCTGCGGTCTCGAAGGAAATTGCTAAATCTAATGCCCCTTCCAGCGTCATTTCTGATTTCTCGAGTAAGCGTTCCCAAATTCGTTGGGTTGACAGACCTGCGATAAAGGCTCCACGAATTGATTCATTTTGGTGGTCTTGTAGTGGCAGTCGTACGCTAAAGAGGTAAGCGCCCTGTAGTATTCTGCTACCGTTTCCCCGGGCTGTTGTTTCCTGCAAACCAGTTGGTGTCGAGCCAGTGTCACTTCCACTTTTCGAACGTGTCGTTGAGGAGTTTGATAGCGTCGCAGTACTTCGAACATTCCCTAATTATATTAAATATGGCAGATGATACATGTGTAGCTACGGCTTTTAATGTCCTGTGCCAGCGTTCGACGATTCCGTTACTCTGCGGGTGGTATGCAGTAGTACGGGTTTTTTCTACACCGAGTAATTGAGCGAGGTCTCGGAATAGTCGACTTTCAAACTGTCGTCCTTGATCAGTAGTGATTCTTATTGGACAACCGAAACGAGATATCCATACTTCGTAAAGTTTTCTTGCGACGATCTCAGCGGTTGTCTCTTGAAGTGGTACAGCTTGGGCCATCGTGTGCACCGGTCGATCATCGTGAGCAAGTATTTGTGTCCACATGCTGACGTCGGTAGCGGTCCAACGATATCAGCGTGAATATGTTGAAATCGTTCGCTCGGTGGGAATGTTGCGATGTCACTATGATTGTGTCGCTGTACTTTGGAGAGCTGACACGAATTGCATGTCTTAGTCCACTGGCCGATGTCGGTATTTATTGACGGCCAAAAGAATCGCTCTTGCATCAGCTTCCGTGTGGATCGTACTCCTGGGTGGCTTGGGCTGTGCACGGCGTTGAAAGCCGCACTCATGGCTAGGCTAGAAAACAGCAACAAATGGATCGACGAATTGCCTGCTGTTCTAATGGGTCTCAGAGCCGCTATCCGCTCCGACTCTAACACAAGCGCAGCGCAACTCACCTACGGTCAAGCAATGCGCCTACCAGGCGATTTCATATCACTAACACCAGCTACACCGACAATGGACCACGACTACGTCAATCACTTGCAAGAAGTTATCACGAAGCTCACACCTACATACAAATCGCATGCAAATAAGCGATGTATGTTCGTGCACAACGACCTACAAACATGTAGCCACGTGTTTGTACGCGATGACACCGTCCGCAAACCTCTGCAGCATCCATATCAAGGTCCATACAAGATCATCGAACGTAAAGAAAAGTACTTTACAATCCAATTACCAGGACGAATTAGCAATATATCGATTGATCGCCTCAAGCCTGCGTATACAATCAACACAGAAGATGGTTCCAGGCATACGAACAGCGAGACCAATCAAGCACCTGCAGCTACCACAGATGAGCAACCCAGCCTACATCCAGACCCGCATACGAGGGAACAACGTACCAGATCAGGCAGGATCGTCAAGACGCCTGCACGCTACGTACGCTTTGCTAAAAAGGGGGGAATAGTGTAGCTAGCGCTACACAAAGGTCGACTATAAATCACACCGTGGAACGCGGAAGTCATGGCGCGCGTCCCTGCGACCCTGACTCCCGCAGCGAGGGTTCCCATAAATCTCACCCCGGAACACATCTGCAGGACCAACGGTCAACGTCCGTGGGAATCATAGCGAGTCGTTGGGCACGCGACTGAATTGGCGCGCTTTATACATTAACCAATCATACGCCGTGGCCTGCCTCGATCA
Organism: Sesamia inferens; assembly: GCA_037179545.1. NCBI lineage: Eukaryota > Metazoa > Arthropoda > Insecta > Lepidoptera > Noctuidae > Sesamia > Sesamia inferens. Next base: position 2,114,305 of record CM073935.1, on the reverse strand, counting down.
ACGAATCAGCATTAAGAACGCACGCAACACAGCGTGGACATCGCAGGACAGCAAGCTGATTTGCCATTGGTTACCCCACTGTTATGTAGAGATAGTTAGTATTTAAGTGAGTGCATAGCTTGTAAGACATCACAAAAACATTCCCCGCTCAGCGCTCGCCCTGAGCGCACGTGCTCCCGCGCCTACGCCGCGAACCCCCGTGCCGCTCCGTCGCGCTCGCTAGCACTCTACCTTGCTTTTAGCAACCCCGCCGCGTACTCGCGCGCCCCACTGCCGCGCACCCTGCGCCGCAGCCGCCGCGTCTGCTTGGCTACCACCGCCGCGTACTCGATAGCCCCGCCGCGAACGTTCGCTCCACATTGCCGCGCACCCTGCGCCACAGCCCCGCCGCGCTTGCTTGGCAGCCACCGCCGCGACACTCGATAGCCCCGCCGCGACCCCTCGCGCCGCACCGCGACCCTTGCACCGATCCGCCGCGTCCGTGTGCTTCGCCGCGAACCTCTCGACGCTCCGTCGCGCCGCGTCACCGCGCTATCCGTCGCGCTTGCTAAGCCGCATCGCCGCGTTCTCGCGCCGCGCCGCCGGACTCGAAAGAGTCTGTTAGTGTTGTGTGTGAGTGTGTGTAAGTGCGGTGCAGTGACGTGTCGAGTAGTGCACCGGAGCTACGCCACTGAGCCCAATAAGGTTAGTAGGGTTAGGTACACACCTCCCTGTCCAGCGACAGGGAGGGTACACACCCTCCGGGCCTCCAACCCGGAGGACTAGGCATGGACTCCCAATATCAGGAGGCGACACAGACGGTAGTAAATCGGATGAGGGGGTCGGGGCGGCATATTCTTACTGGCGGTATGGGTCCGAGATTCGGACCAAGCGAATGAGGTTGGAGCCGGTGTGTACCGTCTTTCAGGCGGAGCTGCTCGCGATAGCCAGGGCTACGGACCTGGTTGTCCTGAGAGGCTTCGACTGCGCGGCGGTGCTCAGCGACTCTCGATCCTCGCTCGACTTGATCCGAAACCCGGAAACGCACCACCCCCTTGCTACCCATATTCGTAAGAATATAAGGGAGCAAGAGGGGAGTGGTAAAATCCTCCGGTTCTTCTGGGTGAAAGCTCATGTCGGGATCCCCGGCAATGAGCGCGCCGACGAATTGGCTAGGCAGGCGGCGGCCCAGTACAGGGTCGCCCCAGCGTATGACAGGTGTCCAGTCTCATACGTCAAGCGACGTTTGAGGGAGGGCACAGTAGCTGTCTGGAACGGGAGGTACACCGGCGGGGCCACGGCTGGGGTCACGCGGATGTTCTTCCCCGATGTGATGCGCGCGCGCAAGGTCCTGAAGTGCCTCGACAGGACGTCTATCTGGGCGCAAATTCTGACGGGTCACGGCGGCTTCGCCGCGTACCTACACAAATTTAAGTTGAAACAGAGTCCAGCCTGTGTGTGTGACACACAGGCTAGTGAGACAATACAGCATTTACTATTCGAATGCCCGAGGCACAACCGCGACAGGTACGACCTGGAAATAAGCACTGGAAAAATTTTGACGGAGTCGTCCATAGCCGACCTTATGGCAGACAAGCACTCCAGGCCGTACCTGGAGCGGTTCTGCCTCAAAATAGCTAAGATTTGTATTGAAAGGAATAGCACCGTTAACACCGTTGGCAGGAATTGTGTAAGACAAGTATGTATAGAATTAAGTTATTGTAAGTAAAATTAAGATTATAAGAAATGTATAAAATATTGACGTTTAAAAGAGATAAAAAAGATGACAAAAGAAAAGACACGGGAAAAGAACAACCCAAGGAAATGACAAGCCGCAAAAAACGTAGCGGTAAAAGATTAAAAAAAGGAAATATGAAAAAATAAAAGGCAAAAAAGAATTCTTGCCACGCAAGAAGGGACAGAAGGCTAACATTAAAAAAAAAAAAAAAAATATCAGGAGGCGCTTCTCGCCTTACTAAATGAGGTGCTCCTCCAGGAGCCCTCGGTCCGCGCCAAATATGGCGACAGGTTAGCTGTCCTCCAGCAACTAGCCCCCTCCCCCCAGCCCGTCGCCACCCCCCAGCCTGTCCCCGTCCCCGTTGAAACCGAGGTGTCCATGGACACCGAAGTTTTCTCGGCCAAGCGCCCCAACCCCGCCTCCTCGGACTCTGCCGAGGAATCATCTCCGCCCACTCAGGCGTCGGACAACGAGGAACCCGACTTTAAGGTCGTCGCCCTCAAGAGGAGGAGGAAGAAATCCTCCTCCTCCCAAGCCCCTAAGCTGGTAGCCACCGAGTCGGCTAGCGGCCGCCCCAACCCCACACCCATAGCTATTACCTGGTGGTAGAGGAGGTACCAAACAAGGACCCTCTAGTAATCATCAGAGATGTCCTTTCCTGCCACTCCGACACTGATTTAACTCAGGCCTTGCAGCGGCAAAACACACACTTGATCGGGGATTTGCCTGCGGACAGTATGAGGTTGGGGGTGAAGTACCGTCGTAAGACCAGGAACCCCCATACTTGCCACATCGTCCTGCAGGTGTCCCCAATCGTGTGGCAGAGACTAAGTAACTCTGGCGGGTCGCGTTCATATCGACCTCCAGAGAGTGCGCGTCGAAGACCAATCGCCTCTTGTACAATGTACCCGTTGCTTGGGGTATGGGAACGGTAGGCGCTTCTGCAGAGAGCCGGTCGATTTATGTAGCCACTGTGGCGGCCCGCATATCAGATCTGACTGCCCAGATACAAAGATCGGTGAGGCTGCGATATGCGTAAACTGCACCAGAGCCAAAATTCCAAATTCTGACCACAATGCATTCAGTAGCGAATGCCCGGTGCGAAGAAAGTGGGATACACTAGCCCGAACCTCTGTAGCATACTGCTAAGGTGGTACCTGCGGCCCCCACTGAGTACAAAGTATTTTTTTTTTTTTTTTTATAAATTATAAACCAGCGCTTGACCGCAATCCCGCCTGATGGTAAGCAGTGACGCGATCGTTGATGGTAAAGCGCGCTAGTTTATTAAGAGCCTATTCACTCTAGCCTTGAAGACACTCAAATCGTAATGTGACGGAAACACCGACGCCGGCAAATTGTTCCAGTCCCTCGATGTACGCGGTATAAAGGAGGAAGCAAAACGCTTCGTCCGGATCGCAGTGGTGTCAACAACGTAAGGGTGGAAACTCGCCGTACGACGGGTCGTCCGATGATGGAACGGAGATGGGGGAATTAAATCATGCAATTCCCTTGCACACTCACCAGAATGCATCCTATAGAAGACCGAAAGGCTGGCCACTCTACGCCTGTGCTCCAGGCTTTGGAGACCGTTTCGAGTTAAGTCTGGGTCGCCAATCAGCCTCTTCGCACGCCTCTCCACCGAATCCAAAGTGGCAAGGTGACATTTCGCAGCACCAGCCCAAATGTGGCTGCAGTACTCCACACACGAACGGACCTGTGCTTTGTATAAAATTAGAAGCTGCCCAGGTGTGAAGTACCGCCGGACCTTCGCGATGACGCCTAGTTTTCTGGCAGCCACCCTGGCCTTGGACTCAATGAACCGTGAAACCAAAGTTAAGGCTCGAGGAAATCTCAACTCCCAAAAGCTGAAGGCGGTCGGTACACTCCAAGGATACATTCTGAAAAGTAGGAGCCAGGGTGAACGGGCTCCTTTTGGCGGTGAAAAGACACGCCTGTGTTTTGGCGGCATTGAATGCTACAAGATTGGCATTGCCCCATTCGGAGACTGCCTGCAGTGCAGCACTCACACGCTCTACCATGGCCTCTCTTTCGGACCGGATTGTTTCCTTACTAGCCCGAGCTTCCGGCAGGTATCTCTCCACAACTGTGCTGTCATCTGCATACCCATAGATACCGGGCATCAGCAGATCATTAATATGCAGCAGGAACAGAGTTGCAGAGGGAACAGACCCCTGAGGAACACCGGCATTGGTCGACATGGGCTCAGATGAACATCCGTCGACAACAACTCGGAGGGACCGTTCAGTCAGGAAGTCTTTTACCCAGCCAGTCAGGCCAGCGGAAATGCCGTACGCTGGAAGCTTACTCAAAAGGCCAGCGTGCCATACCCGGTCGAAGGCCTTCGAGACATCAAGGGAGACGGCAATCGCTTCCCCATTTTTCTCGAGGGCCTCGCCCCACAAGTGAGTGGCATACACTAGTAGGTCCCCAGTGGACCGATTGCGTCGAAAACCGTACTGTCGGTCACTGAGGAGATCGTTACCTTCCAGGTATGCCAAGAGGCGCGAGTTCAACACACGCTCCATAATCTTGCAGAGTATGGAGGTTATTGAAATCGGCCGATAGTTGGTAGGATCGGCACGACTACCCTTTTTGGGCACGGGCTGCACGTTGGCAAGCTTCCAGGACTTGGGCACTATACCAGTCCTAAATGAGAGGCGATACAGGCGCGTCAATACAGGAGACAACTCGGGCGCACAAGCCTTAAGAACAATCGCTGGTATACCATCTGGACCACTAGCCTTATTCACGTCCAGACGACACAATACTCTCAGAACCTCCTTGTTTCTAATGCGAACCTCCGGCATTGAAGTTCCGCAATGAGGTAAATTAGGTGGAGTAGCATTGCCAGTGTCAAGACGCGAACTATGGGCAAAGAGAGATGCAAAGAGACCTGCTTTCTCTCTCGCCGTATGGGCCAGTGCTCCATCAGGCCTAACCAGCGGAGGCAGTGTGGGCCGACAGAAGTTCGCCTCGACCGATTTGGCTAGGGACCAGAAAGATCTGCTTCCGGAAGGGTGCGCAGAGAGCTTGTTACCAATGTTAGTAATGCGGTCGAAGCGAGCCTTCTTAAGCGCCTTTTTGTAGGACTTGGCAGCACGGTTAAAGGCTCTCTTCTTTGAGCTTAGATCCAGAGCTCCGCGGTCACGAGCGTCAACCCAGGTGAAGAATGCCGTGTGCTTACGCAGTTCAGCTTGAACACAGTCGGCGTTAAACCATGGGCGAGCCGAGCCACCGACGGGCACGTCACTGAAGGGGATAAAATACTCCATAGCTTGACGCACCACGTCGGTTACAGCGTCCGCACAACTCGATGGATTGCTAGAAGAGAAGCAGATCTACTGCCAAGGATAAGATGCAAAGAAGTGGCGCATCTCATCCCAATCTGCTGACTTGTAACGCCATATTCGCCGCTCACCACGCGATTCGCAATCAGGTGGGGAGAAGGACGTCACAGACTTCACCAGACAGTGGTCTGAAGTTCCTAACGGTGAGGAAACTGTAACAACACATCTGTCCGGATCAGTGGTCAGCAGAAGGTCCAGACAATTGGCGGCATGACCAGCCACATCAGGCACCCTAGTTGCTTCTTCCACCAGCTGGGAAAGGCCCATTGATAGCGCAAAGTTTCGCGCTTCTCTCCCAGCGTGGTCGGTCCTCTGGTATGGGAAAAGCCAGTCTTGATGGCAGGCATTAAAGTCCCCCAGAGCGACGAACTGTGCGTCAGGGTACCGATGCAGTGCATTGTCAGCAGCCACACTGAGGTGGTCAAATAGTCGAGTTGTCTCCTGGTCACCGCTGTGCGATCGGTAGACACAAGTGTAGACAATTTTGTCCACACCAGTGTCAACCAACAACCATAAGGACGATAGATGAGAGTCTTTGAGGTGACGGAGACGCCGGCAACAGATTTCATTGCGGACATACACACAGACCCCGGCACGCTGCAGGAAATGATGCTCCAAAGAGTATCCCGGGTAGTTGAGGTATGCCGCATCAGACGGACATCTGATCTGGGTCTCCGTCAAGAAAAGTAGGTGGGGCTTTTCAGTCTCAAGGTGGTGATGGACTGCATCGATATTGGAGTGCAGACCTCGAATGTTTGAGAGGTGCACTTTAAATGAGAGGACGTGCGCCCGCTGTGCACACCTACTTTTCTTTTTAAAACTTTTCATTTTGATAAACTGAGTGAATAGGAAGGAAGACGGCAGTTGAGCGAGGTTGGAACCCCGACTGTCCTGTACAGGTCCTTCCCGCCTTGCGGCATACGGACCATTGTACAGTCTAGTGGTTTGTCCGTCTGCTCGTGTTAGTTCTCCCGACTGGGACGTGCAACGACACAATACGTGACTTCGCACCCGAGTCCCAGAATAAATTTGCAGCCGCAGTTGAGCGAGGTGATGCAATGATAAACCCAACAACACTACCAACGATGCTGCGCCAGTGGGAGATTGATCTGGAGACTGCGGGGACCCCCGAACCCCCCCAGGGATCGCCATCGGGTCCTCTCGTCCGGTCGCCAACCGGCACGATGGGGCCACCCTGGGATTTTTCGCAGTTGGCGGGGCAGCCTTTCGTGTGTGGCTGGCACACTACTTGGGCCCCCAACTACCTGCGGTCGGCCAGCGGAGCACCGTGCTTCGGATCCCGCTACCCTCCACGACCAAACTCCCGACACAACAACATTTGCCGCATCGAGCCCGGCACACATCGCAACACAACTGCTCAGACCCGTCCTCCGTACGGCTTCACCAGACATCATGCCGGAACACGACGAATCGCTTGGCGGCATGACTTTGTCTGGTGGGTGGTAACTACGCCGGCGGCCGATGTTGTGGCCTACCACCGAGAAAATGCAGGCCAACCTGCAGCGAAGCCAGCTCGCAACAAATGAAGTCCTGCTCGAAGCCGACAAACGCAAAGTCGCCGTGGCGCTGCTCCAGGAGCCGTACGTGGGTGGGGTGAGAAGGATGAAGGATTACAGGGGCGTAAGGGTCTTCCAGAGCTCTGAGGGAGGAGAAGGTACTGTAAAGGCGGCAATAGCCGTCTTTGAAAAAGACCTCGATGTCTTACAGTACCCACAACTCACCACCAACAATATCGTTGTGGTGGGAGTCCGAACCAGAGCCTGGACTATCACGCTGGTATCCTTCTACTTCGAGCCGGACAAACCCATGGAGCCATACCTGGAGCACCTAAAGAGGATAGAGCGAGAGGTGAGCTCTAACAGGCTGATCATTGGAGGAGACGCAAATGCAAAAAGTACTTGGTGGGGTAGCTGCAGTGAGGACCGCAGAGGAGAGCAGATGTGTGGAGCGTGTGGGGAATTGGGGTTGCAGATCCTCAATACGGGAGACATTCCGACCTTTGACACCGTGAGAGGTGGGGTAAGGTACAGCAGCCACGTGGACGTTACGGCCTGTTCGGCCGACATGCTCGACTTGGTGGACGGCTGGCGGGTCGAGGAGGGTCTCACGAGTTCCGACCACAACGGTATAGCTTTCAGCGTTCATCTTTTAAAATCAAAGGGTATGGCAATTAAACGGACCACTAGGCTATACAACACTAGAAAAGCTAACTGGAGGCAGTTTCATGAGAAACTGTCTCTATTTATGCTGGAAAAAAAGTTAACCCTAGTGGATTTGTCAAATATACACACTACAGAACAACTAGACTCAACAGTTAACACATACACACAAGCCATAACCGACACATGCAGAGACACGATACCACACAAAAACACAACACAAACATTCACCATACCGTGGTGGTCTGAGGAACTCGCTGAGATGAAGAGGCTGGTGGCCACCAAGAAGGTGAGAGTCAGGAACGCAGCGCCGGTCCGAAGAGCGATGGTGGTTGCTTTGTACCTGGATGCTAAGAGGGCGTACGAGGAAGCGGTGAAGACGGCCCAAATCGAGAGCTGGAAGGGTTTTTGCAGGAAACAGGACAGAGAAGGGGTCTGGGAGGGGATATACAGGGTAATGGGGAGAACAGCAAAAAGAGAGGAAGACATGCCCCTGCAAATGAATGGAGAGACTCTGGACGCAAAACGCTCAGTGAAGTTGTTGGCCGAGACGTTCTATCCCGAGGACCGAGAGGAGGACGACAATGGGGATCATCGCCAAACCCGAGAACTGGCAGAGACGGTAAACGCGTGGAGCCATAGTGAACGCAATGATCCACCGTTTACCCAAAGCGAGCTAAACAGGTCAATATTGTCGTTTAACCCTAGAAAAGCCCCGGGAGCCGACGGCTTCACGGCGGACATTTGCTCTCAAGCCATAAACTGTAATCCCGAATACTTCCTGGCACTGATAAACAAATGCCTGGCACACCACTACTTCCCGAAGGCCTGAAAGGAAGCTACGGTGGTTGTGCTCAGGAAACCGGGGAAAGACTCGTACGCCGTACCGAAGTCGTACAGGCCGATTGGGCTTTTGCCTGTCCTTGGGAAAGTGTTCGAAAAGATGCTGGTGACCCGTCTCAAATTCTACCTTCTCCCCGGGATGAGTACTCGCCAATATGGCTTTATGCCCCAAAAAAGCACTGAAGACTCCCTCGTCACCCTCATGCAGTACGTCCGTGGGAAACTGGAGCAGAAAAGAATCGTCACGCTCGTTTCGCTGGATATAGAGGGAGCTTTCGACAGTGCGTGGTGGCCCGCGATTAAAGTACGATTGGCTGAGGAAAAGTGTCCTGTGAATCTGAGACGGGTGATCGGCAGCTATCTCAGTGACAGGGGGGTTACAGTGCGGTACGCCGGGGAGGAGAGCAGAAGGCAAACCAGCAAAGGGTGCGTCCAGGGATCCATAGGAGGACCCATTCTTTGGAACCTGCTGCTTGACCCGCTCCTAAAACAGCTGGAAAGGAGGGGAGATTACTGCCAAGCATTTGCCGACGACGTGGTCCTGGTATTTGATGGGAATACAGCCCAGGAAATTGAGGGACAAGCCAATGCCGCTCTCGAACATGTTCGGGCGTGGGGTGTCAGAAATCGGCTGAAGTTCGCACCGCACAAAACCTGTGCGATGGTACTTACGCGGAAGCGAAAGTACGACACGCCACGCTTGAGCATGGGGGGGATCGACATTGGAATGTCCCAAGATATTAAAATCTTAGGACTGGTCATAGACGCCAAGCTCACATTCAACAAGCATATAGCTGGCGTCTGTAAAAAGGCGATAGCTATGTACAAGCAGCTGGCCAGAGCGGCCCGGGTCAGTTGGGGTCTGCACCCGGAGGTGATAAGGGCCATTTACACCGCAGCAGTGGAACCAACTGTGCTGTACGCTGCAAGTGCATGGGCACCAGCTGCTAACAAACTGGGGGTTAGGAAGCAGCTCAACACAATTCAAAGAGGTTATGCTCTCAAGTTGTGCAGAGCCTACCGTACCGTTTCCCTAAACTCGGCACTAGTTCTGGCTGGGTTACTCCCACTCGACCTTCGTATCCGGGAAGTGGCCGCACTCCACGGAGCCAAGAGGGGGGAGCCGCAGTCGGCACTGGGAGGCTGGGAGGTGGAACGGATGGCCCCAGCGCTGGAAGCCCCGCACCCTGCGGAGCAGATGTGCCTGGAGTTTGAAAGCCTGGTAGACGAGGAACAATACCATAACCACAGCGACTTTGCTGTACGTATCTTCACAGACGGCAGCAAGATTGAGGGCAAAGTCGGAGCCGCGCTATCTTTCTGGAATGGCGCCGCCGAAACTAAAGCCCTCAAGCTTGCCTTGCCGTCCTATTGCACCGTTTACCAGGCTGAACTCCTGGCCCTGCAGAGAGCGGCAGGAGAGGTGCTCAAGCGCTGTGAAACGTCGTTTGGCATATTCAGCGACTCAATGGCGGCTCTTCAGTCGGTGATCAATATAAGTTCCCTCCACCCCTTGGCCGTGGAAACAAGAGACTCCTTACGTCGCTGTAAGCTCCAGAATAAGAGTCGGTCGAAGACGCTTGACGAATGGAACGGGAGGTATAGGTCAGGTAGCACCGCTTCGGGCACCAAGCTTTTCTTCCCCGACGCAGTTGAGGCGTATAGCGTGGTACGCAGAATGACTCCCACGAGCATAACCACACAAATTCTAACGGGGCACGGTGGGTTCTCGGCATACCTGAAACGTTTCGGGTGTAAAGAGAACTCCTCGTGCGCCTGTGACACTGACGTGGAGGAGACCGTCTTGCACATACTGCTGGAGTGCCCGATCACCGCCAAAATGCGGTACGAGATGGAACACGCACTCGGCACATCATTAAGCTCCAAAGACCTACCTTGTATTATAAAGGGAAAGAAAAGGGAAACATTTTTGAAGTATTGCTCTAGGATAGCAAAAATTGTAATTGATAGGAATAAGTAGTGTAAGAAAATTATGATACTAAATATATAGTAAATATATAGCTAAGTACCATAGTTATTAATATAGTATTAAAATAAAAATAGGTTAAAGAATTGTTAGATAGTAGAGAATTAGAAGTATTATATATTCCCATAAATAATATAGGGACCACTTTGTTATATGGTCACATAGTTATAAGCATTATACTAATATAAAGAGAGAAAAAGAAAGAAGGAAGGAAGTCAAATCAAATCAAATCAAAGCATTTATTTCAAATAAACCAGTTACAGGCACTTTTGAATTGTCAGAAGTTCGGTCAGTCAGTAAGGTGAAGCTAGTCGCCCATTCCAAAAAGTAGGTACCTATGGAGAAGAACGGGCAAGAAACTCCATGGACACTCTTTTGAAGGAAGGAAGAAGGAAAGAACAAGGGAAAAAAAAGAAGGAAAAAAAAAAAAAAATTGCGGTAACAAGGGCTCTGATAATGTCAGAGGACACACAGGCGAAATTATATATATATAAAAAAAAAAAAAAAAAAAAAAAAAAAAAACCCACACCCATCCCCCCTAAAGGGACTGACGCCCCTCGTGCCGCGTCAGCTAAACCCGCCCCCTCGGCCCCACGAGCGGCCTCTAAAATCCCCCCTCCCCGCCTGTCTTCATCCAAGACAAGGCGAAGTGGCCCACAGTGTCCGGCTGGTGCACTGAATCTAGGATAGCATTCACTAATGCTAAATCCACGCAGACGGGGATAAAAGTCTCCGTCCCTACAGCCAAAGACTTCCGTGAGCTGACTAAGCTCCTCCGCCTGAGAGGTGTGGCCTTCCACACCTACTCCCTCCCAGAGGACCGCCTCACTCGCGTGGTGATCCGAAGGATCCCCAAGGAGATTCCCACTGAGGAATTAAAAGCAAATCTCCTAGCACAGGAGATCCCCGTAAAGGAAGTCCACCGCATGCATAAAGCACGCGGTAAAGGGTCGGCATACGACATGATCCTAGTGATCTGTCACCCCGTCGAGGGAGCCACCCACCACCCCATATTCCTGATAAAGAGCATCTGCTCCCTATCAGGTATAATCATAGAGAAGCCGCACAAGAGCGGCACCGTTGGCCAATGCCATAGGTGCCAACTGTACGGCCACTCGCAAGCACATTGCCACGCCAAGCCCAGGTGCGTCAAGTGCCTAGGCGACCACGGCACAGCAGAGTGCCCACGGCCCAAGGACCGAGCGCTCTGCACCGAGCCACCAAGCTGCGTCCTATGCGGCACGACCGGCCACACGGCCAACTACCGTGGGTGCCCCAAGGCCCCCAAGTCAACATCGCCTAAACTGGCGAAGCGCGCGAGCGCTCGTCAGCAAAGGGAGGCCCCAACAGGCCAGACCCAGCCCCCGGTGGCTTTGAGCCCCCAGAGACCTAGTCCCTGGAACGCATTAAACCACCAGAAGGCCTTCCCGGCCTTAGTGGCGGCCGCCCCCACGACCCCTCAATCCACCCCCGCATGGAAGGACAAGGATCCTCGCATCCGACCTTCCACGGCCCAAAAGGTGGCTACAACAGCTGCTGCGGCGACAACAACCCCCGCACGCACAACCCCCGCAACAACCACCGGAAGCAACCCCCTTGACGCATTCAACGTCATCTCGGGGACCTTCCTTGTTTTCATGTCCCCCCGTGCCAGGCAAATGGCAAAAGAGCTCTTGGCTGCCAGATCTGCTGGCAACCTTGAGGCCGTGATAGGCATTTACAATGCCTACCCAGAAATAACCCAGGCCCTGTCCTCCATCGCATCCAATTAATGGATTGCAGGAGCAGCAAACGAACCAAGCCCCGTTCCCTGAAACTGGTGCACTTCAATGCCGATGGCATTAGAGATCAGAAACTAGAGATCTCAACATTCCTACGCGAGCACCAGATCGACATCTTCCTCGCCCAAGAGACCTTCCTCAAGCCTAGCCACCGCACACCTCTGGTAGCGAACTACCGCGTAGTTCGCAACGACAGGTTGCGTTGTCACAAAGGCGGAACCCTTATTTATTTCAAAAGGGCTCTACATTGCATCCCAATGGACCCCCCACCCCTCTCACGACTCGAAGTGTCAATGTGCCGTCTCGGCATGACAGGCCACCAACCTATCACAATAGTGTCGGCCTACCTCCCTCCCAGTTCCTCTGCAGAGAATCATCAACTCTTAGCAGACGACATCGCCCTACTTCTGGGGTTGAGCGACTCCGTTATAATAGCGGGCGACCTCAACGCCAAACACACCGCCTGGAATAGCACCAGGATCAACTCCAGAGGCAGACTCCTGTTTGACCTCTCTACCCGAATGAACTTCGACGTCGTGGGACCTATGACCCCCACCCATTTCCCCTACGACCCCGATCACACCCCGGACGTCCTGGACGTGGCGCTCCTAAAGAACGTTAACCTACGGTTAGACTCTATAGAAGCGCTACCAGAACTATCGTCCGATCATCGACCAGTCGTTATCAGACTGGCTCCCCGCACTGGCCTCTCTGACCCAGGTCAAGAACCCCTTACGAAGGTGGTAACGGACTGGAGGAAAGTAAGCGATCGGCTGAAATCCTCCTCATCCCCCCACCTGTACTCCATACCTGCACGCCTGGACTCTATCGCGGACACGACGGCCGCGATCGACTCGTTCACGGATCACGTACAGTCAGTCCTGAACGACTGTTCAAGGGAGGTAACAGCGACAGAAGACTGCCGCTGGAAACTTCCCACTGACTTGCGTGAACTCCTGACCGAGAAGAACGCGGCTGTCCGTGCCTACAGCAGCTTCCCCTGCGCGGCCAACAAAGCCCATATGCGCTATTTACAGAGAACTGTAAAAAGACGCATATCGGAGTGGCGTGAAGCCGACTGGGATAAGATGCTGGACGAGTTAGAGCCCACCCACCTAGCCTTCTGGGAACTTCAGAGGAAGTTAAAATCCAAAGAAGCCGTAGACCAAGCCCACCTCCTAGAGGTCGACGCTGAAGTAGAACGTAGGACCTCCCTCCCGCCCGTTGACGACCCGGATGATCCCCTGCCTCCCATCACTCCAGATGAAGTGCAGGACATCATCAAAGGCCTTCAACCCAAAAAAGCACCCGGATCAGACGGCATCACCAACAGAGTGGTCCGTCTCTTCCCAGCCCACCTAGTCCTCCTCTTGACCACCATCTTCAATGGTGCAATGGGGAATAACATTTTCCCACAAACGTGGAAAGAAGCCACTGTGATTGGCATTCCCAAGCCCGGTAAGCCTAAAGCCGATCCCAATAGTTACCGTCCAATCAGCTTACTGAAAGTTCTCGGCAAAATCTACGAGAGGCTTATTTATAAGCGTCTCAGAGCCTATGCCGAGAATAAGGGCCTCATTCCAAATGAGCAGTTCGGGTTCCGTGCCCAACACTCCTGTCCACAACAAATCCTACGCATCACTGAACATATACACGCAGGGTTCATGCGTGGTATGTACACAGGCGTAGTCTACTTCGATATAGCGAAAGCGTTTGACAAAGTCTGGCACAACGGCTTAATCTATAAGCTGTACAAACTCGGAGTGCCCGACCGTCTCATTCTCATCTTACGGGACTTCCTGTCAAACCGCACCTTCCGCTACAAAATCGAAGGAGCACACTCCTCCCCCCGCCCCATCCGTGCAGGTGTTCCCCAGGGCTCCGTGCTAGCCCCCCTTATATTCACGCTGTACACAAGCGATATCCCGAAAGGTGGTAAGGCTCAAGTCGCTCTGTTCGCAGACGACACCGCCATCTACTGCTCGGGACTCAGCCCTGACCGAATTCGACACCATCTACAAACCGCAGTCAACAAACTGGCTGACTGGTTCAAGAAATGGAGGATCGAAGTCAACCCCCAAAAGAGTCAAGCGGTACTCCACACGAAACCGCGACTAAACGTCCCCACCCCACGACCCATCTCCATGTCTGGCGAGCTGATCCCCTGGGGGAAGCAAGCCAAATATCTAGGTGTGATTCTCGATCGTAACCTCAACTTCTCAGAGCATATTAAGGCGGTCCGCTCACGTGCCGCCTACGCTCTGGGTCGACTCCACCCCGTCCTCAACCCGCGTAGCAAACTGTCGCTCAAGTGCAAAATGCGCTTGTACACAGCGTGCATACGCCCGATTATGACATACGCTTGTCCAGTCTTCGCACACGCCAAGCCGCGTCATATCCATAGGATGCAAGTAGTCCAAAACCGTTTCCTGCGTAAAGCCACAAACGCCCCTTGGTTCGTCCGTAATGAGATCCTCCACCTCGATCTCAAAATCCCCACCATCCAGCAGTTCATGAAGCGTCTTTCCAAACGCTTCTTTGACACTGCTGCCAAGCACCGCAATCCCCTGATAGTAGCGGCTGCTAACTACACCCCCTCCACCATCTCCAAGCTTCGCCGCCCAAGGCATGCCCTCACAGACCCAGATGACCCCATTACCCTCCTCCAAGAGGCCAATAGGGCCACCAGCACTCTTACAAAGAACAGACCGACCTACCGACCTCGCCGCCGAGGTCCATCGCGACGCGTTCAACGTAGTAGCCCCCTCCCCCGTCCCTCGTCCGATGAAGCTGAGCCAGAAGATGAGCCAGTAAATATAAATTCGATCCAGCCATCCCTTGCTATTCTCTCCAGCGACGCCTTAAGCCGAGGTCCGTACCCCGCAGGGGGTGCCCTTAGTGCGTAGTCGCTTAGTTTTTAGTAGCCCTGGCTGGAGGCTTTAAATTCATTTAAGGCATCCACAGGAAAGTCCGGTTAAGTAGTCACGGCCTCTCAAGGTCAAATACGAGATGCCATATAAAAAAAAAAAAAAAATGTAAGACATCAACATTATTATTATATTCTACATCATTATTACATTACAGTCCATTCCTTGTTCACACTCTTGTATCGCGTCATTGTACACGTCAAATACATTGTACTCTTTTACATTCGTGCAATACACAAAATTCGATTTATCTGAGTTTTAATTATGCGACACGACCTACGCGCTACACATGATTAGCAAGGAACTTAAATTTTATGTCTTCACTAGCGCAAGAAGCTTGTTCGGAAATATAGTTTTCAAACGAGTGCCACCAGAGTGTCCATCGCAGATCTGAACCAGCGGTGTATGGTTCAATCTCAAATCTTCTGGTCGTAGATAGCACGACCAACTCGCGGTCAGAGAGGTTTCTTTCTTCGACATAATATCAACACAAAATCAAAATCAATCAAAGTCAAAGCATTTATTTCAAATAGAATAGAATACTCTTTATTATGTACGCCATATAGATTACAGAACATAAATAAAAATATTTTACAAAGCGTGACACAATGGGCGGTCTTATCGTTAAGAGCAATCTTTTACAGACAACCTTTGGGTGGAATTCTAAGGGGTAGGGTAAAGAAATAATGTAGGTAGTCTATAGTGCACTATTTACATAGATTCTACAATAAATAAATACGTTAATATCGTACAAGAACACATAAAATATAATAATATGTTTAAAGAGAGAGGAAGTGATTTTTGATCATAGTTTTAACCCTTTACCAGGCCTCGGACGAATCCTGCAGTAATAATATTTTTTTCGTAGATTTAGATGAGTAAAAACATTTGGTATGAAATTTTATCAATAATATTTAATAAATTAGCTGAAAACCTGAAAAATACTGTAGCATTGTACAAATGCCACACGTGTTCGCTATTGTGGCGTTGTACAAAGACTACACATTTCCTCTTACGCGTCGACGGTAAATCAAATCGACTATTAATCACACAGAAGAATGCGGACGTCACGGCGCGCGTCCCTGCGACCCTGACTCCCGCAGCGAGGGTGCCGACCCTGTTTCCATGAATATTCACCCCGGAACACATGTGCGTGGCCGGCGGTCAGCGGCCGTGGGAACCATACGAGTCGTCTAGCACGTGAAGACGGAACTGGCGCGCTTTTCTACATCAACCAATCATACGCCGCGGCCTGCCTCGATCAACGAATCAGCATCAAGAACGAAGCTGATTCGTTATTGGTTACCCCACTATCATTTAGAGATAGTTAGTATAGAGATAGTTAGTATTTAAGTGAGTGCATAGCTTGTAAGAAGATTATTATTATAACATTATTATCAT
The DNA here is from genome assembly GCA_037179545.1 of Sesamia inferens. Taxonomy (NCBI): domain Eukaryota; kingdom Metazoa; phylum Arthropoda; class Insecta; order Lepidoptera; family Noctuidae; genus Sesamia; species Sesamia inferens. Next base: position 2,098,101 of record CM073935.1, on the reverse strand, counting down.
ATTCTACATCAGTGTACAACATCATTGTACAACATCATTATTATATCCATTCCTTGATAACACTCTTGTATCGCGTCCTTTTTACACGTCTTATACATTGTACTCCTTTACATTCGTGCAATACATAAAGTTCAATTTATCTGAGTTTTAATTACGCGACACGACCTACGCGCTACATTGGTGACCTAAGCGACGTGAATCAAGACAAACGTGACGGTACTCGTGATTAGCACATTCTAGTGGCTTCCCACAAGCGGGTCTCACCACTAGGATTTCAAGAGGCTATATTCACGGTATTGCTGCGTGATACACCAGAAGAGTAATCAGGATGGCGACCAACAACGCAACACAGGTAAGCAACGCAACACAGGTAGGAGGGCAAGTCGACACGCTCACACTACAAGCACGGCTGTCTGACTTTTGGCCGGCGTATCCCAGACTATGGTTTACACACTTCGAAGCAGTAATGGCGCCACAGAGACAAGGTGATGACGCGCGCTATCAAGCAGCTATCGCCCGACTAGGCCTGGACGCACTTCAGCAAGTAAGTGATATTATAATCAACCCGCCCATTGAAAACAAGTACGAAGCCCTGAAGTCCCGACTCATCAGTGTCTACGAGGAATCCGAGAGCCGGAAGCTGCAGAAGCTGATGGATGAGATGGAACTCGGAGATCAGAAACCCTCACAGCTGTTGCGAAAAATGCGGGAACTAGCCGGACAGAAAATACCAGACGGTACACTGCGCATCATGTGGACCCGGCTACTTCCACCCTCATTACGCGCTGTCCTCACCGTGAGCAACACTACGGACTTGGAAAAGTTATCGCAAGTAGCAGACAGTGTAATGGACAGCATCGCGCAACCTAACCAGGTCGCGCAAATTTCACGCACGAGCGATGTGGCTGCCCTACACGATCAATTAAGGCAGTTATCTCTGGAGCTGGCAGAACTCAAGGACAGGCAGGAATCCAGACCACGATCACACAGATCATTCGACAGACGGCGTTCAAGATCGCGTTCAACAAGCAACGATAATAGCAACCGCAAGTATTCAGAACAATCACTTATCTGTTATTATCATCGCAAGTACGGCGCAAACGCGCGTAAATGTACACGTCCGTGCAATTTCAACAACAACAACAACAGCGCCCAGTCGGAAAACTAATGCCTGCGTCGGTTGAGGCGGCAACTGACGCGAACAACACTTCCCACCGCCTATTCATAACTGATAGAAATTCGCGTCTGTCATTTCTAATTGATACGGGCGCAAACGTTTCCGTGATACCGAGGACAAAAGGCGGGAAAGCAAAACAAACCGATTTCTGTTTGTACGCAGCAAATAACACGATCATTCCGACGTACGGAGAAAAAACCCTACAACTGGATCTCAACCTACGACGGCCGTACACCTGGAAATTCATCGTCGCTGCAGTCAGCAAACCCATCATCGGTGCAGACTTTCTGAAGCGTCATCAACTGCTTGTCGACATAGCCGGCCGACGCCTCGTCGACAAAGTTACCAACATGACCGTCAGAGCATCAGTCATTCGTTCCGCCGAACCTACAGTTCGAAGTATCGACATGGAACAGCCGTATCACCAGCTCCTCAGTAAGTTTCCTGATATCCTGCGACCATCAAGCATGAAGGATACTCCCAAACACAAGGTAGAACACCACATCGAAACTACTGGCCCACCAGTGTTCAACAAGTGCAGACCTCTTCCTCCACATCGCTACCTGCCCGTGAAGAAAGAATTCGAGCTCATGATGCAGCAAGGAATTTGCCGACCAAGCAAAAGCCCTTGGTCCAGTCCGCTACACGTCGTTCCTAAGAAAAACGGCGACTTACGCATCTGTGGTGACTACAGAAGGCTCAATGACGTCACCAAACCCGACCGCTATCCAGTCCCACGCCTCAAAGATTTTACCTACCTACTTCACGGCAAGAAAATCTTCAGTACTCTCGATTTAAACCGAGCTTATTCGCAATTAAAAATCTTCGAACCTGATATCGAGAAGACAGCGATCACTACACCATTCGGTTTATTCGAATTTCCACGAATGTGCCCAGGTCTCAAGAACGCCGGACAGACATTCCAACGATTCATAAACCAAGTACTCAACGGAATAGACTACGCGTTCCCATTCATCGACGATGTTATCGTTGCATCTGAAAGTGAAGCAAGCCACATCGGAGATCTGCAGGAAGTTTTACGCCGATTAGACACGTATGGTGTCACTATAAATCCCTCTAAGTGTGTTTTCGGCAGCGAAACCGTCAAGTTCCTAGGTTATGAAGTATCAAGCAAGGGGATCAAACCACTTCAAGACAAAGTCAAAGCAATCACAGAATACCCAAAACCCAAAACCATTCAAGACTTACGACGATTTATTGGCATGATAAATTTTTACCGAGACAGTGTCCCAAATGCGGCAAGCATTCAGGCACCGCTGAATGCATTCCTTCATAATTCAAAAAAACGAGACAAGACGGAAGTAAAGTGGGACAATCAATCGACAAAAGCTTTTGAGTTGTGCAAACAAAGCATAATAAACGCTGCTTTATTGTCTTACCCATCCAGTGCGCCAGAGGACCAAATCGCTATTTTTTCGGACGCCTCAGCTACCTGCGCCGGGGCATCTCTACAACAAAGGCGAAGCAACGGACAATGGCTGCCACTCGGATATTTTTCAAAGAAATTTTCAGAAAGACAAAAAAGGTACTCGTGTTACGACAAGAAGTTGCAGTCAATACACATGGCAATAAAACATTTCAGAAAGATGTTTGAAGGCAAAGAACTCGTAATTTTTACTGACCATAAACCGCTGACCTACGCAATCCGCAAGCCTCCTTCCGATAACGACACACCACGGCGAATTCGGCAGCTACTGTTTATCAGCGAGTTCACTACTGACATTCGACACGTGAGCGGAGCTCAAAACGTTGTAGCAGATGCATTGTCACGCGTCGAAACTATCGACGTGCCCTCACCCATCAACTACGACGAGTTATCTCAAGCTCAAGAAAACGACAGTTGTATCCCTACATTGTCTCAACAGACCAACATACAACTCAGGAAAATCATTTTACCGGGTACTAACAAGCCAATATTCTGCGAAACATCAACGCCACATGTTCGTCCCTACTTAACAGCTGATTTTCGTCGCATAGCTTTCAATGCCGTGCACAGCCCAAGCCACCCAGGAGTACGATCCACACGGAAGCTGATGCAAGAGCGATTCTTTTGGCCTTCAATGAATACCGACATCGGCCAGTGGACTAAGACATGCAATTCGTGTCAGCTCTCCAAAGTACAGCGACACAATCATAGTGACATCGCAACATTCCCACCGAGCGAACGATTTCAACATATTCACGTTGATATCGTTGGACCGCTACCGACGTCAGCATGTGGACACAAATACTTGCTCACGATGATCGACCGGTGCACACGATGGCCCGAAGCTGTACCACTCCAAGAGACAACCGCTGAAAACGTCGCAAGAAAACTTTACGAAGTATGGATATCTCGTTTCGGTTGTCCAATAAGAATCACTACCGACCAAGGACGACAGTTCGAAAGCCGACTATTCCGAGACCTCGCTCAATTACTCGGTGTAGAAAAAACCCGTACTACTGCATACCACCCGCAGAGTAACGGAATCGTCGAACGCTGGCACAGGACATTAAAAGCCGCACTCATGGCTAGACTAGAAAACAGCAACAAATGGATCGACGAATTGCCTGCTGTTCTAATGGGTCTCAGAGCCGCTATCCGCTCCGACTCTAACACAAGCGCAGCGCAACTCACCTACGGTCAAGCAATACGCCTGCCTGGCGATTTCATATCACCAACACCAGCTACACCGAAAATGGACCACGACTACGTCAATCACCTGCAAGAAGTTATCACCAAGCTCACACCTACATACAAATCGCATGCAAATAAGCGATGTATGTTCGTGCACAACGACCTACAAACATGTAGCCACGTGTTTGTACGCGATGACACAGTCCGCAAACCTCTGCAGCATCCATACCAAGGTCCATACAAGATCATCGAACGTAAAGAAAAGTACTTTACAATCCAATTACCAGGACGAATTAGCAACATATCGATAGATCGCCTCAAACCTGCGTACACAATCAACACAGAAGATGATCCCAGGCATACGAACAGCGAGACCAATCAAGCACCTGCAGCTACCACAGATGAGCAAACCAGCCTACATCCAGACCCGCATACGAGGGAACAACGTACCAGATCAGGCAGGATCGTCAAGACGCCTGCACGCTACGTACGCTTTGTCTAAAAGCGGGGAGTACTGTAGCATTGTACAAATGCCACACGTGTTCGCTATTGTGGCGTTGTACAAAGACTACACATTTCCTCTTACGCGTCGACGGTAAATCAAATCGACTATTAATCACACAGAAGAATGCGGACGTCACGGCGCGCGTCCCTGCGACCCTGACTCCCGCAGCGAGGGTGCCGACCCTGTTTCCATGAATATTCACCCCGGAACACATGTGCGTGGCCGGCGGTCAGCGGCCGTGGGAACCATACGAGTCGTCTAGCACGTGAAGACGGAACTGGCGCGCTTTTCTACATCAACCAATCATACGCCGCGGCCTGCCTCGATCAACGAATCAGCATCAAGAACGAAGCTGATTCGTTATTGGTTACCCCACTATCATTTAGAGATAGTTAGTATAGAGATAGTTAGTATTTAAGTGAGTGCATAGCTTGTAAGAAGATTATTATTATAACATTATTATCATATTCTACATCAGTGTACAACATCATTGTACAACATCATTATTATATCCATTCCTTGATAACACTCTTGTATCGCGTCCTTTTTACACGTCTTATACATTGTACTCCTTTACATTCGTGCAATACATAAAGTTCAATTTATCTGAGTTTTAATTACGCGACACGACCTACGCGCTACAATACCATGTGGGAAAACATAATCCCATTGCCTGTCTAGACGACGACATAATTATTATCTATATATAAAATAAAAAACGATAGTCATTTTGATAGAATTTTTATTATTAATTGATCATACTAGAAAGAAAAAAAAATAAAGAAAGAAAGCCACAAAAACCAAAATCCGGAAATTCTCAAAGATTTTCTTAAATTAAAGAAGAATTTCTGGATTTTGATTTTTTTGGCACATAGTGGACAAGCTAGAGGATGGTGCAGGCAATCGAATCCAAAGTGGCATTGCTTCATCAACAGTTTTGGGACATAATCTAAATATTATGGGTCTTCACCTTCATTATTTTCTTCATCCTCAGATGAAAACATTTAATTTAGCATACTTTAGAGTTGTTGATCGTTTCGTACCTGAATAACAAAAATACACTAAAGTAGACTGACAAATTATGACGAGAAAAGTTTACCACCCACATTTTATACTTGATAAATGACCGTGAATAAATCCTAAGTAAAACCCGTGGCAAAAACATAGTATAAAATAATGATTTTGATTCACCGTGCAATGGATATAACTAGGCATTCACAGACTTTGGGTATACGGTTCCCCACGTGTATTATTTCGTTATAACATGATATTTTTGAAGTTTTTACTGAGAATTTATACACAAATCACTAGAAAAACTCAAATTCTCGAACATATCAAAAAATTTGTACGACTTACCTTTCTCCGATTCGCCATAATGTTTAAAATTACGGTGCACTAGTCACAAAAATTTACGTTTAACGGCCGGCCACAGAACAAATGGCTGCAAAAGTGACATTTGTATTCCGTCACACTTTTTTTTGTGTTACAATAATTAATATTTCTTATGTCAGGCTTTTTGACAGATTGTGGAAGATTCTTTACCAAAACCTGGTAATAACTTAAGAAAATACTATGTGGGAAATTCTCAATCCATAGCCTGGTTAAGGGTTAAAAGTAAATAGTGATTGACCACGCCTTACGAACACGGGCAAGTCATTCCATAGCCGAACTGCTTGTACAGTAAAGGATTTATCATAGAAACTAGTGGAATGCATCGGCATGTCTAATATCAGGTATTCCGATGACCTCAGATATCTATTATGTGTGTCATGAAGGAACTTGAAACGTTCTTTAATATAAGAAGGGGTTTTAGTATTAAACAAAATGTTGTAGAATATGAGAATTCCGGCGAAGACGTATGGGAAGCCACTTAAGCTTTGTACGAAATTCAGATATGTGAATATATTTGCGCAGGCCAAATGCCATGATGGACACTTTTTTAAATTATCAAGCTATTGATACAAATATTTGATTACATCATTCATTTTTTTTTTCTCCTTTATTTCTTATTGCAATCTGTCTGGGAGATATTCAACAATACTTAAAAAATGATGTATGGTATGTGAGGTACAGCTCCAGTGACAAGCCCTCCAAAATGATGTTTTAAATAATTAAGTCTTGAGGAACTCTCTTCTTTAGTCTCTTTGCACTTGGAAGGAAATCGTCCATAAGGTGGTGTGCCAATATGTTAGGGTGCTGCTGCAGTCTGTCTTTATATGTTGTGATTCTCTCCTTTATTTCCTCTTTTACACTTTTGATACCAAGCTCTTGGTGAAGTCTTTCGTTAGTGACATACCTTGGTGCGTCTACTATCATCCTTAGCATTTTTGATTGAAACCTTTGTAGGATTTCCAGATTGGAGTTGGCAGCCGTGCCCCATAGCTGTATTCCGTATGTCCATATTGGCTTTATTATACTCTTGTATAACAAAAGTTTATTTACCATTGAGAGCTGGCTGTTTCTATTCATCAACCAATACATCTTGCGCACTTGTTGTCCCATTGCTAGGCGTTTGGTAAAACTGTGTTTTCTCCATGTTAGGCGTCGGTCTAGATACATTCCAAGATATTTCGCTTCGTCAGATTGTGGAAGCTGGACAGCATTCAGTGTGACTGGGGGACAAGTCTGTCGCTGGGTAGTAAATGTTACCTGAAGTGATTTTGTTTCATTGGCTTTGATGCGCCAGTCCTTTAGCCATGCCGTGATCTTATCCAGGCTGCTTTGTAGTTTGCGAGAAGCTTGAATTGGTGAGTCATCTGATGCCATGATAGCTGTGTCATCAGCAAACGTGCCCATAACAACATCGTCAGATATTGGCAAGTCTGCGGTATAAAGAAGATACAAAGCAGGTCCCATTACACTACCCTGCGGTACTCCCGCTTGAATTTCTTTAAGTTCCGTATTTGCTTCACCGTGACTAACGAAAAAGTGTCTGCCGAGCAAGTAGCACCTTATTAGGCTGTAAAAGTTGGTGGACAGTGTCTTTTTGATTTTATACAATTCATATAATTAATGTTCAATAAATTGATACAAGAGAAAAGACAAAACAAAAAGGACACTTGGTTTTATTGAACTTTAAAACTTAGGCATTAAAACAAGATATTATTATTTTATACCACGTCTTGTCCAAACATAAACAACTAAACAACATAGACAGATAAGGAGTTCATATATCACTGGCAAAGTAGGAGGCGCAGCGCGTGAGTCAAAGGGTATTCCAGCGCCCTCATGCCACTAGCCGCCGCAGGAGACGCCCTGGTCGGGAGACGACATCGAACTCCCAGTCACCGTAGGCGCGGCCCTGCGGGCGGTGAGCAGTGGGCAACTCGACGCCCGGTAAGGACCAGGCTATTGTGTTTCAAGCCCGCCTAAAAGAGATGTCAGCACATCGTGACGGGGTCCATAAAGACCGATGCCCCCTGGTTCTGGGTTGCGGGTTGGTTAAAAAAGAAACCTTGGCCCTGGCCTACAGGCAAGTGAAGAAACACGAGTGGGTTTTAGTTAGTAAAAGTCTGACACGCCCTTCCGCTCCGCCCAGAGCGGGAGAAGTCATTTGATGATTTCCCATCAAAAAAAAAAGAAATCGTGACTTTGCCTCAAACCTCCCTCGTAGACGGTTCACGCGGCCGTCTTTTTCTACTGTCATTAGCGATATCCGCCATTATTGTGAAATAAAATTTTCAAAGGATTTCTATAATTTGTTACACGTGTTAATTTGGCAAAATTGTGGTATCTATTCCACAGAGGCCATTGATCAAGAGTAGAGGTTGAATATCACCTTGAAAAAAAAAGAAAAGAAAAAATATTTTGACGTCAATAAATGACATCCGTCAAAAGTTACGGGAAAATAAAGTGCTATGTTTTTATTTTCAATTTCATTGTAGGGATAGTGTTTGTTTATTAATTAAATGATTAAAAATCAGGCAATCAAATGTTTCTGACTGATGTCTTTTGCTGATTGCTTTCAGCACAATGCCGAATAAAGGTAAATACTGTAATATTTGTTTTGTAAAATCTACTCAACACATCAACAGTATTATAGTTTAGCCATTCTTGAGCAATGTAGTTTTGAAAGCCAATATGACGTTTTTAATAACATTATGAATGTTCTATGGGCAAACTGGGTAATACGGTGAATGTTCACAATGAAACTAGGACGATATTCTCAAATTCCACCTTTACACCCGGCAATCCGCCATTCCTGCCTTTGGAACTTTCACAAACAAATAAATGAGGAAGACAGTTCGTAATCCTTATGTAAAATTGCAAATCATTTGTTTAAATTGTACAGACCTCACCTCTACCATTGGCAATCGTTTCCTACCCATATTCCAATTTAGTAGGGAGTTAGGGATTGGCGCAACACGTATTTTCTTCCACAAAACTAGTAGCCAGTCAATTTCTTTCGTCCATATCATGTCACACCAAGTCACAACTCATTCTTTTGTTTGGTCTGCCTCTTATTGTAGCCATCCACAGTCCTGTTCACATCATTAGATTTAATGTGTTTTAAGTTGTATAATATAAAGTACTTATAACATGAGATGTGTGGGAGTTTATCTACTTTTTGACCATTATTTCAAAATTAACCTTTGAGGAACTTATTAATTTAAAAACAGGATGTGGAAAGGGGGTCCATAAGCCATGCTGAATCTGAAGCTATATCATTCCAAAAAAATAATAATTCTGAATATATGGCACCATTCCAATTTGGATGACTACTGACAGCTGCCAGCTGTATTGTTTATTGCCATACTGGGAATTTGTATGCCCAGTATCAAATCAAAATCAATTAGACAATCAAAAAGTACTACTATTGAAATGATGATGAAGAATGATTCCCAACCAAATTTTACCAGTGGTCCATTACATTCATAAACTCTCACACACACACAAGCAGCTCTGGAACCTGTAGGCAATACAACTATTTGTTGTAGCGGAAATTTAACCCATGACACCCAATGTAGTAGCAGTCAATCACTCAGCCACTGTAACAACCACTTGTCTTTACTTTATTATTCCCAATGACCCCTTTTCAGGTTTTCACTTATTTATCAGGTTCCAGCTCGGCAAAGGAGATACAATAGAAATTTTATTATTATTGAAACTGTTAAAAATACTTCTTTATACAGTATGTTAAGAAAACCCTGTCCGACCCGTGAAGGTGTTGTTAGGTATCGATAACTGATTCTACTAATGCATACAAAACCGGGCTAAACTTAAAAAAAAAAAATCCCCCTAAAAAAGTAAATATTCTTTCGCAAAAAGAGGTAACTTAATCAATGTGCGATATGCACCCTTCTGCGGGGAGCGGGCGGCAGGGCACGCGGCACGTGGTCGCATCGCTATTCGCTCATAATAAAACCGGTGTTGTCACTTTTTTAAAAATTAGCAAATTTCGGGGAAGTTGGAATTAATTCGCGGGAAAAAAAGATTATTTCCAAATTTATTTGTATTGGTACTATGATGATTACGTAAAATTTTATATTATATTTGGTCATGTGTATACCTAACCTTTATTATCCTTATGGGTCAGACAGGGTTTTCTTAACATACTGTATAAATATTTATGGTTGTTCAGAAATAGTTAAAGATTAGTAAGAAACTAATGCATGTTTTTTTCCCTTTAAACAACATCTACCACTGCGTGTTACAAGAAGTAGCATAATTATTATGATTGCTTCATTATTTTTTCAGAAATTAATCGCAGTGTACCAGTGGACAGCAAGGTGCCAACTCCAACACCACAGCATGGGGCAGCTGTCAAAGTAACAACAGCTGTCACTAAAGCTGTAGTTGTCAAGGTAAGTGGTGGAGATGGACTGGTTTTGATATTATGTTATAGTCCTGTATTCTAAGGAGGGGAAGAGAAATAAAGGAGATCCTTCAAAATCAAAAGTCATTTATTCTGATTAGGCTGAGAATCAGCACCTTTTGAACCTCAATATTACATAAGACATTCCCCCAAAACGCCTGCCCTTCACTCACTGCCCGCCACTTCATATTGTTTTCGCTGCGAAGAAGAAGTGCTGGAACAAACTCCCCAGCAGCACAGCTGTCTGTTCATTTAAAAAAACACATTAGTTTATACAATACAATGTAGGTACATTAATGAACGGAAAGCATAAACAAAAAATAAAAATAAATAATAATAATACCTTTGGGAAGATAGCAGGATGTCCTGAATGAGGATGGTGTGACATTGAGTGCTGAAACTTAGTTTTATAAGCGGGCGCACGCGACGGGCGAACGCTGGGAACGCGACGGTCCCCGTCGGTGATACCCGTCGTGAGCCTGATTTGCGCTAGTTCAATTTTTACGGTACGCATGTATTGTATAGTCGTGTCGATGGAGAACTTAATATACCATTACACATTACACGTTTAACGCAGTTTCAGACGTTATTGACTGAACAAGTCCGTGTGTATTAACCGCTAGCGGGCACCGCGCGAGCCCCCTCGACGCGTTCCGTCTCACGTAGGCGCACACAGTCGCGCGTGTGCGGAGAGCGTCTGCCCGTTACGGGGTCTTTTGTATGAAACCGCACAAGTGTCCGCTTAACGCAGTTTCAGCCCTGAATTGTAGGAGTCTTTTGCCTTTGCTTTACGGGCACAAAGAGACTCAGAGCAGTGCGGCTACCATGAGTTTTCCTTTCGAGACTCGATCGCACGCATCTAACGCGTTTGACGCTCTCATTGGTTGAGAGTTCTTACAACTTTGAAGCGGGCCAATCGATGAGTCAAACGCGGTCGATATCAATAATCGAGTCTTCGTAATGAAAACTCATGGTAGCCACACTTATGTTAAATGTAAGTTTATCTATGTCAATCATATTTGTACTACACTACTAGTTATTTATCTAGGTATTGGATCTATACTACAACTATCATTCTGATATCAGTAGGGTAATTGGGTTATACTCTATAGTAGGTTTCATTTTGACAGTTCAACAATATTCATTGTGTTATTACATAGTTGAGCAGATACATTTTTCTAACATTTGGAGCAATGTATTAGTTATATGGTTCAATGAGATTCTAATTGGTCGTAGTGGGTTACGTAATTAGAGTGTAGGTTACAAATGAAAAAAAATTAAATGCTCTTAATGTAACGGACTTGATTGTAAAGGTTGATTGTCAAAAAATCATCACAGCCTGAGTTTATGGATGGGTTAACTGTTAATGGTTTCAATCATCGTTAGTTTATAAACGATGATTAAAGTTAAGTAACGTTAAAAGGGCGTAAATGTATGGATACAGAATCGCTAATCACTTTAGTTAACTTTAAGCAATGATTATGAATAAGGAGGTATATGGTACTTTTATTTCGATATTCCCACAGGGTCGAAACTTATGCAGGTAAAACCGCGGGGCACAGTCAGCAGAATATGTATATTAAAAAATAAAAAAAAAATGGTCATAGAGCACTGTATTTATTATACATTTGGTCTATGTGCTTGATGAGTGGTTTGTTGAGCAGTGTCCCTACATCCTTCGCAAACATGAAGTCTAAGTGGTTAAATTTGGGCCATGAGCAGCCGGGCATGACTTCCTCTAGGACACCGTTGGTTTTCAACTCCTCTGCTAGCCGCATTATTTGCTGTAAAAATAGAATTATGATGATTTTAGTTACATATATTCTCTTTGGACATAACTGACGTATAGAAAGTTTTTTTTAAAATAATTATAAATTAGTGCTTTATCGCAATACTGCCTGATGGTAATCAATGATGAAATCGTTGATGGTAAAGCGCGCTAGCTTATTAAGCCCACTCACTTAAAAAACTCAGGGAATAGGAAGGAAAACTGCAGTTGAGCGAGGTTTTTTTTTTTTAATAATTATAAACTAGTGCTTGATTGCAATCCCGCCTGATGGTAAGCGATGATGCAATCGTTGATGGTAAAGCACGCTAGTATAATAAGCTCATTCACTCAAAAAAATAACTGAATAGGAAGGAAGACGGCAGTTGAGCGAGGTGATGCAATGTTAAACCCAACAACACGACCAACGATGCTGCGCCAAAGGGAGATTGATCTGAAGACCCTCCACGACCAAACTCTCAACACAACAACATTAGGCGCATCGTGCCCGGCACACATCGCAACACAACTGCTCAGACCCGTCCTACGTACGGCTTCACCAGACATCATGCCGGAACACGACGAATCGCTTGGCGGAAAGACTTGTTCCTTGAAAAAACAGGTGTGACGTTATGCTATTTAAACAAATGAAGATAGCCACATACATGCTTCTCGGTGAGCTGATCGTTCTCCCCATACATTAATAAGGCGGGTATTTTCACATTGCTTATATTGTACGGTTTCACTGGGCCGGACAAACCGCCGCTGAATGTCGTGAAGGAGCCTGGAAAGTGAAAATAAATACATTTTAAAGTTTCCTTATTGACTGGGCAAACGCGGACCATTTTGTAATGTTGTCCTAGTGCTTGGCAGTATTAGCTATCAAAACAGTTAAGCCTTTTTTTGTTCTGGATGGGAAATCATCAATTGACCTCTCCCGCTTAGGCGGAGCGGAAGGGCGCGTCAGACTTTTTCTGACTAAAACCGGGTGGGTTTTAGAACCCGCAACCCTGGCCCAGGAGGCATCGGTCCTCGTGGACCCCGCCACGATGTTTTGACATCTCTTTGAGGGCACGTGAAACACAACGCGCCGACAACCCGGACCTGGCTCATACGCGCGGGCGGCGACCTGCCCAACGCTCGCCGCCCGCAACCGCCTACGGTGGCCAGAAGTTCGATATTGTCTCCCGACCAGGGCGTCTCCTGAGGCGGCTAGAGGCGTGAGGGCGCTGGGATTCCCGCTCCCAAAAGAGTTAAGCCTGGCTTCATTAACTGTAAGAACCATTTAAAGAAAAGTGTGCTGTATTTTGTACTCTCGGCTTAGCGCCAAATGTTGAAAATTCAACAGCGCGCTCTACGGATTTATTTGCAAAGTTGCCCAACTTCAAGACGTTACATTCACATGTTTATTATAGGTACTTACCTGTTATGGCAATTTTCCCGAAATGCTCCAAAGTGTGCCACGACGCCGGCTGTATTCTGTACAGAAATACTGGCATCATTTCCTGAAACAAAAAAAAAAAAAAAAAAACATTTAGAAAAAAGATTGGCGCCATCGTGACCGACTTCGGTCAGTGGATTTATTTAAATTTGAATTCTAATCTTTATTTCTTTCTTTAATATTAATAATTATGCTTGAATTAAACTTAGATACTATACCTAATTTTATTCATTTAAGCTTAAAATTAGGTATGCTTGAATTAAAATTAGGTAAACGTTTGATCGGTTGGAATAAGAAACCAATATACATGAAGATTGAAGGGGATTGAATATAAAAGTTCTTCCTTCTTTCTAAATAGTGGAAAAAAAAGAGGAGGTAAGGTTGAGGTAGGCCTTTGTCCAGCAGTGGGCCTCTATAGGCGAAAGAACAAGGAGATGAAATATATTCCGTACTTACCAAGTCATTTTGTTCGTAATCATCGCCGACTATGGAGTAGATGAAGGAGGTGCAGAGGTCGGTCTGAGGTTGATCCAGGGTACAAAAGCCCGATATGAGGCTATGCAGAATTGGCGGGTGGAGTGCCAACACGCCATTCGTTTTCAACAGATTCTGTAACATTAAAATGAATCAGTCTACACTCAAAACAATTGAGTTAAAACATTTAAATCACACTTAAATTGCCAATTTAGTCGGAATTTGACAAGGAAGAAACTTGTTGACAATTCCAAAGCGATGTTGAGTTTTCGTTGGTAGTTAAGCTACGCATGACGCAGTAATTTGATGAATGGGTGACCGTCCTTTACATATCGAGACCCTTTCTTGCCTTGGAAAGCGCAGTAAGCCTTTCTGGCTTTACCAGACATCATGCCGGAACACGACGAATCGCTTGGCGGCAAGACAGTCTGGTGGGCGGTAACTTCTTCCGGCAGCCGATGTTAAGGCCTACCACCGATACTAATGCTCATTAATCCGGTTTGAATCCGTATAAACACACCCGCATTGACTTACCGTTAATTCCAAAGTATTCAACGCCATATTAGCTATCGGTTTTATATTGCTCAGGAACACCGCTGGGGCGAGACCCACGAAGGCTATCAGCTTCTCATTATACTCTGGTCTCTGAGACATCATGGTGAAAAAGCTGGCACATCCCATGGAGTAGCCCAGATACATGATCTTGTCCAGACCTGTAACGTCTCTGACCTTGTCGATCATTGTTGGCACGTCATACTTGCCGTTTTCGTGGAAACTGAAAAAGGGATGAAAGTCGTATTTATTATTACAGAACCAATAATATCGTATTCAGCATTTGTTTCAAATAAACCATACACAAGGACTTTTAAATTGTCCAAGGTGTCGGTTTCTCAGTCAGAAAGTTGAAGATAGCTCGCATTCACAATACGTTACGGACTCAACTTTCAACTTTAATACTGAAGCGATAAGTTGAAAATCTAATAAAGAAATCTGTCAGATTGTAGTGGCTAGACTTGCTGTTGTGTGTAGGTCTATATACCTGTAGTCCCAAAACTTCTCGTCGTTTCTGGTGAGGTTCGTGTGAGCTGTGTACACATTGCCTCGCAGGTTGGCTAGCCACACGTCGTATCCTGCATCAGCTAGCAGGTACGCTGAAAACATAAAGATGACAGTGGAGTATTTCAGTGTTCTGTCTCATGCATGCGAAGTGAGGAGGTACAAAAGCTTGTATGGTTAATTAATTCTAAAAAACGGCCAGATGCCAATCACTCGTGCACGATGCCTTCCATTCCATTAACAATAAAAAAAAGAAGTGACAATACAAAATTTCAACTGTCTAAATATCACGATTCATGAGATACATACAGCCTGGTGGACATATAGACAGACAAGAATACGACGGACGAATACGGATCTTTTTTCCTGAGTACGGAACTCTGAAGAAATTTTGTTTTCATGTTACAATCGGGCAGTTCATATATTTGTATAGATAGCCTTGATTGATTATTTCATCGCGAAAATATCAAAGTAAGCTTCAGCTCTTCGCTTACCAAGACTTCTCTCGCGTCCCATGATAACGAAGTCCCCACTACTTCCAAGAAGACCGTGTACGAGCAGGATAGCTTTCTTCCCTTTGTTGTTGTCTCCGGTCCTTCTAGCAGAGCGCCTGCCAGCCGGGATCCTGTGCATCTGCAGGATGTAGCCATCAGGCGTAGTCACACGGTGCTTCTCTACGGGGTAGCCTGCCGCTTTGATGAGGTTTGGCTGTGGGTGATGAGGATTATATTATTATAAGCTGCGCTCCACGTTTTTTCCCTCATATGATTCGATTCAGTGGGCTGTTCCCTGGTCTGTCGTACTCTTAAAAATGCTGAATGTCTTTCTGATGGCCAACCCTGAATGTGAAGTGTTTACGGAAGAATGGAATAAGATTAAGCGTGTGTATTCTGTTCTGTAAAAAAGTATGCCAGGGAGTATTTTTTTTTCTCTATGTTGTATGTTGATGTAATTGGTGTTGTACCGTTTTAATTAACTATAAATGAATAAATAAATCAAGATAAAACTATCATAATGTGTTAAGACGGTAACCTAACCAAATAAAATAACTTTTGAGCATTAGTTTGCTCGTTCCGGCACCCCACCTCTATTACATTGTAAAAATTACTAGCGCCATCTGGCGAATAACTTTTAAAGTTCAAACCACAGACTCTTAGTAGAAGACATAAATACGGCATAGATTTTTTTTATTTAACTATCATCATCATGATGATATAACGCAAAGTTACAAAAGACAGTCCCTCAAAACCCCCGGCCTTCGCCAGTTCTTAGTGCTTTTACTGGAAGGAAGAAATTCTGGAACAGACTCTCCAGCAGCAAAGCTGTCTGTTCAGTAAAAAAAAAAACACCTGCCTCTATACAATACATACGGCACACAACATTACAAGACGCAGAACAAATTATTTATCATAATGTCAGCAAGCCGCGCCAATATAATAAATATCAACTGGCCCTCCCTTGTAAGCTGCCTGTTTGCCTATGCAAGTCATTCATCACCCCATGATTGTGGTAAATCTATATATAGTTAAAAGAATGAATCCATTCTTAATAACGTGTCAGTATTTCTTTACCTACTAAGTCTTCTCCTTGAATTATTAACGTAATTGATTTGAAAATCTGTTTTCCACCTACAATACCTAATACAATACCTAATACAATTTCTTTACGTCTAATGATCTCATGCACGTGTTATTCCGTGACCCGCTGTTCTATTGTTTAGGAAAAGAAATTGCTCTGTTAAATGAGCTCGTATATTTTTTTAAACACATTATCTCGTGGTCTCTTATATCAGCCGGTTCAATATCCGTATTGCACTTGTGTGTTATTTTATTTTTATGTAAATATAATGCACGGTTATCAAGATGCTCAGTCTATAAACGAATGGTGTTTTTTTTTTTTTTTTTTTTAATTTTAGCCATGAACTTTTCTATCAAAAAAGTGGTCAACATTTTACAATTTTTAGAATTCCGTAGTAAACTAGGACCCTTATAGTTTCGCCAAGTCTGTCTGTCTGCCCGTCCGCACTAGAAAACTTAAATTTGGTACCAATATGTAAATTAATCACGTTGACAAAGTGGTAAAATAAAAACTATAAAAAAATGTTTTATAAGTCCCATAAAGTGGGAGAGATTTATTTTTTTCTTTTTAATCCTAACATGTGATATATGTTGGATAGGTATTTAAAAATGGAAAGGGGGTTTATTAAATAATTTTTGATAAAGTTACTTTTTTCGGAAATAATCGCTCAAAAAGTAAAAAAAAAGTGTCAACCCACCCCTCTAACTTTAAAACCATAATTTTAAAAATATAAAAAAAAAGAAAATCTTAAAATTGTAAAACTTTCTAGGAAAATTATTTTGTAAAATAAAGTAATTTATGAATTAAGTTTGTAATCTATCTGTATATGCAAGCATTTTTTTTATTATTGTAGTTATCATATTTTATTGTCCTGATTTGATTGAAAGTACTTTCAATTAAAAAAAATATTATTATAATCGTTTCACGCAATCCAAAATTATCGCTTATTTTATATAAATTAGTAACACAATTTCCCGAGAGATGGCGTTGTACTTTGAGTTACTTCGCTCTGTTAACATTTTTCCTGAATTGACGGGGTGAAGACGGGTATGAGCTATAGAATAGTTGGAATCTATAACTTTTTCTTTAGTTATGACTTTCGTCATTTGTGGCACCGTTTTTAGAAGATATCAACTCAATGTAACTTGGGCTTAATTGTGACGGACGTAGGGTTGCCAACTTTTTTTAGCAGAAATAAAGTATATCTGATTTTAAAGAAGGTAAATAAAGAGTACGGACTTACAAAAAAGAGTATCATTTATTTTTTACGTTAAAAAAGGTATTTTTTTGTACTTTTTCGGCACATAACAATTTACCATTGTTTTTAAAGGAATTGTATGAGTCCAAACATTCCAACTCTAAATTTATATGTATTAAGAGTTCATTTTGATAAATTCAATGTACTGTAAAGACTCTTTCAGTAAATGGTGAAGTGGCGGGATCAGAGAGTAATAGCTAATAATTTTTTTTAAACAATCAAATTCTTCAGGAAATTTTTTAAAAACAAATTGCAAATAATTGCGTTCAGGAACGTTCGAATATGGATTGGGTAATCGACGATACCAACATATAAACAGTAAATAGTGGACTTTTTTTATTCTGATTAAGGATTTTTGATATTATTACAGACGTGCACTAGTTTTAGTAAACATTTTGTAAAAAAGAGTATTTTAGCGTACTTTATTAGTGTTATAGATTATAGAGTACGCCTACATGATATAGAGGACAATACTCTATTTTAGAGTACGGTTGGCAACCCTAGACGGACGGAACCTTACATGGGCATCGACACATTCTTGGCCGTTTTTTTTATTTGTTATTTGACATTTTAATTGTATTAATAACAGTCATTTATGTAAAATAAAAAGACAAAAATATTAATATACTTATTAGTATTACTGATTTTGGGCCTTTTGCAAATTTTTCAACGTGTCAAAATTATTGATGTTTTTTTTTTTGATTTGCTTAAATAATTTTATCGCCTCAGTTACTTATCGCACAATGTACAATTATATCATAATGTAGTATTGTATTAACACACAGCACCCTAACCACGTAACGTACTATTACTAACAATTGGAAACACTTTGAAGTATAATGCTAATTACTCCATATATACGAAACAAGCCTTTTAAGTTTTGTCGTTTGAAGAAAAAAATACAATTAGAACCTTATAGTACCTTTATTGTTTTTCAAAGTATTCAACGCGTAGCTCAATACACTTTTCTATTCGTTCAAACAAGTTATTATAACATTTCCACTTAAAGTAGCTGTGTTCAAAATGGCTGACTTTACAGCGTCCACTGCTTCTTCACCGAACCTTTGTTCACGAAGACATAACTTCTTAATTTTAGGAAATGTAAAGAAATCATTAAGGCTTAGGTTAGGACTGTATGGAGGATGATCAAATATTTCTACTTTTTCCTGCTTCGAATACTCAATCGTTTGACGAGCGCTGTTTGAGCTTGCGTAGTCGTGGTGCAGGATGATGCGCGCGGAGTTAGATTTTCGAAGTCCTGCGATGACTTATGGTATATACTATTCTGAGTTAACCGTTCTACGATCTTCAAGTGCAATAGTCTCAACATGATTGGTTTTTGGAATGAACGTAGTCGCCATTTTCTTTGAACTGTTTCGGGAGCGAACAACTTAGTCGGCTTTGGCTCGTCTTGAAAAACCCAGATTGTAGATTGTTGTTCAGACAGTTATGGAATCAGGATCGTAGGCATAGATCCAAGATTCGTCACCATTGATGATGTCTTGATGATTTGACTCTCCTGGGTTCAACCTTTACAGAGTTTTCTTAGAGTTTTCTTCTTTCTCTTTCTCCTTGTGATCGTCAAAATTAAACCCATTGCCTATGATATACTGTATTACACTATTACCCTACTGGAGTTGGCATGAGGTGGCGTCCTATTGATTTTTTTCAGTCTTAGGTCTCATGATGCTTCTGTTCGGCGCCATATTTTTTTGTCTTCATTTTTGTTGGCATCAGTTGCATTATGATTCACATTATTTTTGATATCATCCCTCGGACTAAACAACTATACAGAATGAAATATTTTTTTTACTGGAGCGACGTTAATTTATTTGTGTTTAAAGGCAATGCCGTAGATTCTACAGACAAACTAAACAAGCTCAGTGCATCTTTATTCTAAATATTTCATTAAGAAAACATAAATACTAAAACAAAAAAACAGGTCACAAGACTAGAATCTTAATAATTGTAATTAATTCTTTTGATTGTGTATGTTTATCTGTATGTGTAGCTGGATACCAAATCTATTGATTCTGTGCATGTAGGATGTGCAAACAAAATGTTTGATCTTAATTTTAAAGGCTTTTATGTTAACATTCTGCAGTGAAGTGCGTTTTAATTATGTTCTTAGGGACCACTTAGGATCAACTAAGTGGAACTAGCTGCTTGTTTGACAGAGCGCCATAAAATATTACTTAGTAAGTGTTAACTCGACAAAAGCTGTTTCTGATTTACGCACTTTGTGTAAAATTAATAGCATTCATGGCCTACTGGGCCTGATAGCCACTTTACTTTGTGATTACTTCACCACTATTTTTCTCAAATCGGTGCAGAAAAACGTCAATCCGTAAGATAGAGGGTTAGGGAATAGTATGCCCCTCTCTCTACCGCGCGGCGAAATGTATACCTGCTGTTTCGCTTCATCAGATAAATGATAGTACTTTTATACTGATAAATAAAATAATTCGTGGGAAATTATTCCCTAAACATTCCAATGTATTAAAAAATCCACAACATTAATGTTCAAGTTTTCACTTCTGCCGGCACTCCCGGAGTGCAATACATACGATGTTCTTTTGGCTTTTGTGAATTCAGTCTTCAAATATTCTATTTTATAAAATTGATTGTTTTCTGATTAAAAATAGAAATATCGAATTTAAAGCCTATCAATAAATCTCCTTTTATTATTTTTGGTGTGGATGGGACATCATCAAATGACCTCTCCCGCTCTCGGCAGAACGGAAGGGTGTATCGAGACTTGACCCGTCCTCGGTACTGCTTCACCAACCAATCGCGACCAAGCACTAATTTATAACATAAAAAAAAATCGATATGCTTCTGGGAATCCCGCAACTCCGACCAAAGGTAAGGGACGACAACACAGCGTTGAACACAGACATAACACGTAGAACACAGCGTTGAATACAGGCATAAGACGTAGAACACAGCGTTGAACACAGACATAAGACTTAGAACACAGCGTTGAACACAGACATAAGATGTGGAACACAGCGTTGAACACAGACATAAGACGTAGAACACAGCGTTGCTTTTAGGTTGTAAAAGTCTCTCCCACGCGTTTTAGTCGAGAACCGGCTAAATGAGACTGCACGAACGATTTCGTACCAAAAAAAGTGATCTGTGTTCTTGAGATAAAGCCTGATGAGAGAATGCCAGTGATGTCTTAGTAAGAGTTTCCCGATTTTACCTTTTGGCTACGGGAACCTAAAAATTTACCCCAACAGGGATAAGGGGAAGAATGAAGCCCTTTCTTTGCTTTGCAGCAGGACACAAACTGTTACTGTGGCCACTGTAGCAAAGAAGACAAAAACAATATGATGGTACGGGACCCTTCGTGAGCAAATACGACGGGAAATTAAGGTTTTTTTTTCTTTATCTTAAATGAGAGTCATTTCATAAAGTTGTTTATCTTCTTAACGGCCAACCAGATCTTTGTCTTGCTTTGATATCAACTAAATCTTTAGTATCTATTCACGTTCAAGGAAATAAAAATATGTAAAAGAGTCATACATAAAAATGGGTGCGCGTGATACAAATTTGAATGCGGAATTCGCAGGGCCTGCGCGCGCATCTTTATGACATAATTCTTTAAAAGGTGACGCGAATCCTGCGCAGCCATTGTTGTCGTTTTTGTTGAGCGCCTTTGTGATATGGACAGTTCTACTGTTTGCGTGTAAACATATGATGCAGTGTGTTAGACAAATTAGTTCAAACCTTCAGTAATAGATTGGAGGCATGGAAATCAAGATCAGAAAACATGGTCATTTCAAAATGCTTCGTAAAAAAAATAAAATTACGATACGGGGTTTAGGGAGATATTGGCACAGATTCTGTTGTTCATAAACTAAACTAATTTTAAGATGAGTGCATCTTTTTCTTTTCATTTCTATAAGAAAAGGACAGTAGGCCTAGTATGAGTTTTCATTACGAAACTCGTTCGATCGTATCGAGCGCGTTTGACTCAGCGATTGGCCCGCTTCAAGGTCGTAAGAACTCTCAACCAATGAGAGCGCCAAACGCGATCGATACGATCGAACGAGTTTCGTATTGAAAACTCATACTAGGCCTACAGAATATAAAATGTCAGTTTAGACCTGTCAATTTTTTTTTTTTTTTTTTTTTTTTCGACAATTCACACAGATTGAGCTAGCCCCAAATTAAGTTCGAGACTTGTGTTATGGGATACTAACTCAAGGATACTATATTTTTTATAAATATAATAGATACATATATAGATAAACATCCAAGACCCAGGCCAATCAGGAAAAGATCGTTTTCCATCATGACCGCTGCGCCCCTGACGTAAACTGGCGTATTTTTAGTCGTCATGTTTATAATCGCGTCTAAACTGTCTATGGAGTTCTTAATTTGACAGGATTAAATTAAAATGTTATCTTCTATCCTTGTCTTAATGAAATGAAAAGAAAAAGATGCACTTAACTTAAAATTAGTTTAGAACAACATTCTGAACAACAGAATCGGCGCCATAGTCGCCAATTCACTTGTCCACAAACTAAACTAATTTGAGTGTATCTTCTTACTTCTATTTCATTAAGAAAAGGACAAAATATAAAATATTGTTATTATTGTTTTAAATGAACGTTGTCTCATAATAGGAATTTCTCCTGTATCGCGTTTACAAACATATACACTTACATACACAAACAGCCAGACACGGAACAACTACTTGTAGATCATCCAAATATGTGTTCCGTGCGGGATTCGAACCCGCGACACGCAGCGCAGCAGTCAATAGCTTCACCACTGCGCAAACCGTGCAGACTATAACAGTTTTAAACAAGATAGACTGCTTGACCGCAATCCCGTCTGATGGTAAGCAGTGATGCAATCGTTGATGGTAAAGCGCGCTAGTTTATTAAGAGCCTATTCACTCAAAATAACTGAGTGAATAGGAAGGAAGACAGCAGTTGAGCAAAGTGATGTAATGTTAAACCCAACATGACCAACGATGCTGCGGCCGAGGGAGATTGATCTAGAGACCCTCCACAACCAAACTCCCAAAACAATAACATTTCGCATGCGCATCGTACCCGGCACACATCCTCCGTACGATTTCACCAGACATGATGCCGGAACACGACGAATCGCTTGGCGGCAAGACTTTGCCTGGTGGGTGGTGACTTCTGCCGGCGGCCGATGTTATGGCTTATCACCGAGAATGGTGATATTTTTATGATTACAACGTTAACGGTACATAATTGTCAAAGCGCGGCACCGTATAATATTGCTATAAAATATGTATTTAAGTACTCTTGTGAATATTGCATGTTTATAGTAATTATTGTAAGTACTTGTTATTATGTTCACAATACAACATTTAATGTGAAATTGCTTTGAACTATCCTGTAAATATAATGATGTATATTACTGTATATGATATTTTTGGCAGCCTCCGTGGCGTAGCGGGAGCGAACGCCGCCGCTGCGTAAAGAGGCGCGGGTTCGATCCCCGCCGAGTGCGTATATGTATTTGTATGCATGAATATGAATATTTGCACTGGTCTGGTCGTGCCTCGGAATGCACTTTAAGCCGTTGGTCCCGGTTGCCATACGAACATCTAATAGCAGTCGTTACGGGTCGCTGGAGCCCTCAAAAGTCCAACAATTGGTCTAACTGTAATGCTTCGATATCGCCTTCGGGTTGTGGAGGTCAGGCGGCAGTCGCTTCACGGAAAATATCGAAGTTTAGCCAAAATCAGCAGTTAGACTGGTAACGCGGACCCCAGACTCCAAAGATTAACGCTGAGATGGTGATGATTGTGATATTCCAGCCGGTCGATTCTGTGAATATTTCACCGTAAAAAGTTAGTTGACAACTCAGTTCAGTTTAGTTTATACTATGAAATAGTTACAAAATCGTACTGTTGGTCTTTTCGCATTATATATGCATGAACTTGTAATGAAGTCTAAATTTCAATGAAATAGAAAAAGACGCATTGAACTTAAATTTAGTTACTTTGTGATCAAGGTGCCAAAGGCACACATTCCCGCTTATTCATAAACCTTGCTTAAAATTAACTAGGGATTAGCGATTGTTTAACCATACATTTTAGACGTTTGAACGTTCACGTCTGACCAAATGACCTTGAGCATTTGCTCCCTCTTCACCGCGCCCCATCTCTACAATACTTCGCAAAATATTACTAGCGCCGTCTGACGAACGAAGTACTTACAAATACAAGTTACATTGGTGCCCCCAAATACCTGGGTGGATTGAAAAGTACTCGGCCTAACACAGATCCATTCAATTCTAAAAATCAAATCTACCCACATTATTTAGTTCAATTCAGACTAGTTCATTGTGTGAAGTTCGAAACGTGTGCGATAATTAGTTGTGATTTTATAAATTTATTAACAAAGTAATCGGACATAATTTCCGCGAATGGAGCAAATCGAGCAGCGTGCCGTCATTAAGTACCTCCATAAGAAGGGGCTATCATCAAAAGCCATCCATGATGACATGGTCAGTACATTAGGCGATTGTACTCTGTCATATTCATCCGTCAAAAAATGGATAGCAGAATTTAAGCGTGGTAGAGAGAGTGTGAAAGATGAACCCCGCTCTGGAAGGCCTTCGACGTCAACTACTGACGAAAATATTAAAAAAGTACTTGATTTAATAATGGGAGACCACAGATTAAAAATTAGAGAGATAGCCCAGATTATAGGCATCTCTTATGAACGAACTCAGAACATCATTGTCAACGAGTTGGGTTTCCACAAAGTGTCTGCGAGGTGGGTTCCGCGACTGCTTTCAGTCGAACAAAAAAGGACACGATTGACTATTTCACGCGACTGTTTGGAGTTATTTGAAGTCGATGCAGATGATTTTTTTAATCGTTTTGTTACTATGGACGAAACATGGATTCATTACTGTACACCGGAAACAAAACAACAATCGAAACAGTGGAGAAGACCTGGTTCACCACCCCCTAAAAAGGCTCAGTCGATTTTGTCGGCAAATAAGGTGATGGCTTCAGTATTCTGGGACTCGAAAGGTGTGATTATGATTGATTATCTTGAAAGGGGTCAGACTATAAACTCTGATTACTACTGCACCTTACTACGTCGTTTACGAGAGGAAATAAAAGAAAAACGTCGAGGAATGCTCAGAAGAAAAGTCCTGTTTCATCAAGATAACGCCCGTGTTCACACGTCAGTACAGTCAATGGCTGAAATTCACAACTGTGGCTTTGAACTGTTACCGCATCCGCCGTATTCACCTGATCTGGCACCATCAGACTTCTTTCTGTTCCCTAACCTAAAAAAGCACTTGGGAGGTCAAAGATTTTCGACAAACGACGAGGTCAAAGCAGCTGTAGACGCATATTTTGACTCTAAGGAAGAATAATTTTTTTCAACGGTCTAACTAAATTCTTGGAAGGGGAGGTGGCAAAAGTGTATTGAACTTGATGGTGATTATGTAGAAAAATAAAAATATAACTGATTTAGTATGTGTTTATTTTCTTGGTTAGGCTGAGTACTTTTCAATCCACCCTCGTACTTTTGGTTATTATAGACTCAAACAAATGTTGACGATACTTCGTGATAAAAATTTTGTGGTTTTTATTTTTAACCGACTTCCCAAAAAGGTGGTTCTCAATTTGATTTATGTGTGCTCGCTGATTTTGACAATTCTTTTTTTATATGAAAGGGTATGCTGCCTATGTGACGTTAAAAGGTCAAACCTGTATGGTTAGAGAATGAAACGTTTATGAATAAGGGGGAATATATGCTCTTGGCACCGATTCCTTTTATCACAAAATAAACTAATTTTGACTTAAGTACATCTTTTTCTTTCAGTATCATTATGAAAATGGATAGAAGATAACATTTTAATTGAATCCTGTATATTATTAGTAACGGTAGTTTTATACTTTATCTACTTTAATATGGTGATTAATTATTTTTGTAATATTTTCTACTTAAACGTGTCCTTCATAGATTCCTTAAATATTTGTTTTTATCAAAAAAACTTGTTTAGTTTTTCTACGCTCTATTACAAACTCGTTATAATTGAATGTATAATTTGACAAACAATTCCGCCAACATTTTCGTTAAAAAATTATCAAACTGGTCTAAACTGTTGTCATGGGCCTTAATAAACATAAAAGCCATTAGGAAGGAAATAAATAATTAAATATATACGGGCAAATCACACAGATTGAGCTAGCCCCAAAGCAAGCTCGAGACTTGTGTTATGGTATACTAACACAACGATACTATATTTTATAATAGATAATCCATATAACATAGATAAACATCAAAGACAGGATCAGGAAAAAATCGTTTTCCATCATGACCTGGCCGGTGCTTCTTTAGCTCCAGTAAAAGAAGCGCATTACGCACAAAAATAAATCAAACAAACGCACTTAGATTGTAAGTTTTGATTGATTGTTACTCTAACGTAAGCAGTACATTTGACGTACACTCAAATTCCCAAATTTCTCATACACATTAAGCCGCGTAATGATAAGTCGTGGTGGCCTAGTGGTTAAAACACCAGCCTCTCAAGTATGAGTGCGCGGGTTTGAATCCAGGTCAGGCAAGTACCAATGCAACTTTTCTAAAGTTGTATGTACTTTCTAAGTATATCTTGGACACAAATGACTGAAGGTGAAGGTAAACTTCTTGAGGAAACCTGGACTTTAAGTTTGAAATCGCCAACCCACATTGAGCAAGCGTGATGATTACGCTCAATTCTTCTCTGTATGAGAGGAGACCTGTGCCCAGCAGTGGGACGATAAAAAAGGTTGATGATGATGATGATGTGCCATGTTATCATGTTTTATTGGGCCTTCTGTCCCTTACCTGACCTGGAATCGAACCCGCTCACTGATACTTGAGAGGCTGGTGTTTTAAGCACTAGACCACCACGACTATTGGCATGGCACATAATAATAGCATAATTAGCATATAAATAATGCCCCCACTGTTGTAATATAGGCCTCTGTAAGAGATTTGGTGGACGACGTATATTCCTGTCAAATATTGTTTAGGACTTGATGGTTATCTTCCTTGTCCACATATAAACACGACAATTTCTTAACAGCTGCTTCATACTAGTCAATTATTATAAAATGAAGAAGCTTTTAATGACTGGTACTTAACCATTATTAGTTTGAGAACATCATTCATCATGCCCTGAGCAAGTAATTATTGACTCGATAAAGAGATAAATGATTGGTGTAATTGCAACACGCATTTCATCTTTTAGCACTTAGCGTGTATTTCTCATCATCATATAGAAAATTTTTCTCACCTGAACATAGGCCTCCCTTGAGCATTGCCACGTCTACCGGTAATAAGCCGTGCTTCTAGTGCCAGCGGATTCCGTAAAAGTAGAATTGATTGATCATGTCATTCTATTCTATTTTATACGGAATGCGCTGTAACAATAACAGTGAGAGACAAACAGAATAAGAGGAGCCTTTGCTAAGCAGTGGCACAAGGGTTCTCTCTCTCTCTCTCTCTCTCTCTCTCTCTCTCTCTCTCTCTCTCTCTCTCTCTCTCTCTCTCTCTCTGTGTGTGTGTGTGTGTGTGTGTGTGTGTGTGTGTGTGTGTGTGTGTGTGTGTGTGTGTGTGTGTGTGTGTGTGTGTGTGTGTGTGTGCGTGCGTGCGTGCGTGCGTGCGTGCGTGCGTGCGTGTGTGTGTGTGTGTGTGTGTGTATGGGAAACCATCAAATTACCTCCCCTGTTCTGGGCGGAGCGGAAGGGCGTGTCAGACTTTTACTGACTAAAACCCACCCGTGTTCCTTCACTTGCCTATGCGCCAGGGCCACGGTTTCTTTTTAACTAACCCGCAACCACAGGTTAATAGTTAATACTGTAATTTAGTATGTGTCTTGTAGATGTAGAAGCAAGCTAGACTTCCCAACTTCCTCATTGCCATGACCACCAATGGATACAGTGAATTAGGAAGGAACATTTTTAAAGGCGTGAAATTCATCTTTTTTCACACGTTCAGAATCTGCTCTCAGTTAGAATATAAAAATAGTTATTTGTAAGTAATGCTTGCTCAAAAGTTTGTCCCGTTTTTTGTTTTGTAATCAAGTGTACAGACGACAGCACAACAATCTATCAGATTTCTTTATTAGATTTTAAATTTTATCTCTTCATCATTAAGGCTCAAGGTTGATTGGAAATATTTGACAGTTTGGGGTAGCTTGGCCGGCTGTCGTCCGTACAAGGTTGTAGTGTGTATGATAAATTGAAAGTTTCAATTACAATCTGAGAGTTTAAATATGTGTATTGCAAATTTATTTCTTCCATAAGTATAGAAAATGCTCAACAATGTAAATTAAATAACGTAATGAACCTGAGTGAACTTTTCCATTTGCGATCAATTTTCATTTTAAGTGTCATGGAAGTGCTTCGAGATAATGTCGAAGTATGGAACAAAAAGACATATTGCACCAGCTCCAATCAGTTTAGGATAAGGGCGAGAGGATAGAGACGCAAGTACCTGACAAGCAATTTCAACTTAGATATTTGACATTTTGTCATGACACTAAAATAATATTATTACGACATAAAAATGTACACAAATAAGTTTCAGTGGAAAAATAACTTTAATTACAACACAATAAAGCTCTGAAATCAACTTCCGAATTTGAAAAAGTAATAAAATTTTAACATCCTTCATATGATTTTGGTAGCCACAAAATCCTTTTTATATGTCCATATAAAGTTAAATAGGCTTTTCCTAATGTTCTATGTTTTGTTTTGTTAGTTTATTAGTTACTTAATATACATTGTGTTGTATAAAGTCACGTTTTTTTTTAATGACACATATCTGTGCTGCTGGGGATTTTGTTCCGCCACTTCTTTCCAGTGAAAGCACTAGGCAGGCGTTTTGGACTGTCTTATGTAATATTGGCGTTCAAAAAGTCCTGATTCTCAGCCTAATTTGAATAAATGTCTTCTGATTTTGTAGATAAAGAAATGACGGGTGGGTGTTTTGTCACCCGAGACTCGGTGCACCGTCGCATCGTGCGTGCTTGTTTGATATCTATTATTTTAATATAAGGCGCACGTGTCGCGTGCGCACTTGGGCAGCTATTGTCTGCAGTCTCTTGTTGGTCTTTTATGTAGATACAATATACGCGGAATTAACTAGTATTGTTGTTGTATGTTATACGTGACTGTTATAATTTGCGTGGGAGGTAGGCATCTAACAGCATAGATGTTCGAAAACCAAACGGCACTCGGCAGGCTAACGTATCGAAAATGACACATTTCGATTCAAACTTATTTTGTTATTTGTTCGAATTAGGCTAAGACTGTTCGGTGCGGTATGGTTGTTATGCAGATTCCATTCGACAGACAGACCTTATGAGTTATGACCTGCCGACAATCCTGCAGGTTGCATACAGTCCACATAGTCAGCCTATGATATTCCCACTGCTGGGGGATTCAGGTAGGGTTCCCTACCATACTGTTTTTCGGTGTATTATACTTTTAACTGGTGGCCAAAAAAAAGTATACAAAATACTGTTTTTACGTCCGTGGCCAAAAATCTGTCTACGAAGTATAAAGGGTGTATCTGACATCGTCGCACAAACGAGTACCATGGATCCAGTACATGATTCTGAACCACCCTGTGGTGGGATTTTTCGTCGGTTTTTTTCAAGATAAAAAAAGAATATATGCAGTTTTTACTTTAGACTGTTCATAATTGCTATACTTTTATAACCCAATAAGATTTTAAAGTAAAAATTAATTAATTCGCTAATTACACAAAAAAGCGCAATGTGAACAAAACTCGAACAACTATCTTATCAGCTGATTTAATAGAGTTCAGATCAAGAATCAACGTCATACCTACAAATACATACGGCGGCACGCTTGCAACGTTCAAAAGCAGAGCCGACCCTTTTTTATATGCTGTGAATTTTGTAACCGTTCGTTAATGACATAAATGACTATCATAATTTTATTAGTGGCATGTGGTCTAGCCTTTTCGCGAAGTTTGCGTTAAGATGTCAGATATAGGTACTCTGTATGTCCGTCCATAGACTCCATACACAAACTACATTTCCTAACTAGTTTTAGGTACCTACGAACTTGTGGAAGAAGTTCAAAAAAACATGTTTTTAAGAGTTTAATAAAATTAAATAATATTTTATTTTGTAAAATACTGCTATTTTTCTACTCCGACCTTGATATACTTTTTTATTGAAGAAAAAGTTGGGAACCCTACACACAGGCTTCCACATAGGAAGCCTGTGTGTAGGAGGGAGTGGGCCCTAGTTCACTACATGGCTCCAGATGTCGCAGGTCTTGGAATTGTTGGTCTTAGGAAATGCCGGTTTCCTGACGATGTTTTCCTTCATTGTTTAGTCAGTAGTGATTGAACGTAACTATTAACATTATAAATATACTACAATTTGAGTGTCTTCAAGGACAGAGTGAATAGGCTTTTAATAAACTAGTGCGCTTTACCATCAACGATTGCCTCACTGCTTACCATCAGGCCGCAGGCGGGATTGCAGTCACGCACTAGTTTATAATTTATATAAATAAAAATATGCAATTATTTTGTACAATTTTGCACTAATCTAATAAATTACAAATTGATAATTATCAAAAAACTATCTTCAAAAACAAGATGAAATTCTTTAAACCTGCTTTTTATTGTTTACGATATATATTTTTATACGTTTTTGCTCTAGGTTATCTTGCTTGCTTACCTAGAATAGGTTAGTCGTTAATATATCTTGATAATATTTATCAAATACACACTAGACCACAAATAAGACAATAAATAACATAAAAAATAAACAATGTACGGATGACAACAGGTCAAGCTATCCGAAACTAAAATATTTTGAGTCCGACCGAAACTGGTTTTCCGGCCGAAACCGAAACCGAATATTCGGCCGTGGCTTCAATTTCGGCCGAAACCGAATATCAGACCGTGGCTTCAGTTTCGGCCGAAACCGAATATTCGACCGTGGCTTCAATTTCGGCCGAAACCGAATATTCGACCGTGGCTTCAGTTTCGAAACCGAAACCGCAATTCGACGTAGTCAAGTATATAATTCCTTAAAATACTGAAATTTGTTGCATTTTGCCCATTATTCTGCATTCATTAGGACATGAAATGGAAACACAGTATATTAAGTATGTTGTAATCATTTATTTAATATAATGTGCTATATATTTTTTTTTCAATTAAGTTCTCATAGCAAAATGTTTATCAGTTATCAATTATAGTCAAATCACTAATTGTTACTGTCTTATTAAATACTAAGCATTGGTATTTTGTTGTTAATGTTTGTTCTTCCTAAGTAATACTTTGGTTTGTATTTGTACTTAGAATAATCATCAATCTCTTTTAGGTACTTCTTATATAAAAATATTAAAATAATAATTAAATTACTATCACACTCTTAGTTCCAGTCTCAACAAAGATAATGAAATGACACATTTACACCCGAATACTGAAAAGCCACTCTAATCTCATTCTCACCTAAAGGCTACTTAACTTTAAGCATCCCTCAAATTTTAAGTGGTATACACAAACGTCACTCAAGCAATTGGATGCCGTGATCAAGCAAGCAGCGCTCAAATGTTTACGTCATGGCAACATTCTGCGAAAAAAATGATACTCAGCACGTTCTCAGTTACAATTTATTTTGGCTTACGTCTTGTATTCTTTTTACGCAGTGTTCTTTGAATAAATATTTTCTAAACTTATTAATTAGTTGAAATTTAACAGCTATTAGAAGTATAATTTGCATTATGATCTAAATTATTTATATTGAAATGAGATAAATATCAAAAGAAGACATCAGAAAATAATATTTACTTGCTAATATTGTTGTCGTTGATTGGAACGTTACAATTATCTTACGCGCGAATGTTGATGTTGAATCAAGTTCTAATTACTATAATTTAGTAAAAATCTTCAACCTTTTGGTGATTCCTTATTTAATAAGTTAATTGACGATGGAGGAAAAGAAGAAACGCGGAAGTAATTATACGCCTGCCGAAAAAGATATGCTGTTAGAACTCTTAAAGAAGTAAGTACCTAAATAAAGAATGAAAATAGAATCATTTAACCGCAACGTCCTGGTGCATGTCTTCCTCCCGAAATATCTACGTCCGATCCGCTGAGGACTTGCGTCAGGCGGAAACTGAGGAAGCCGTAGCGCAGAGGCGCAATTGGGATTAAGCAAAGTAGAGACTGCTTCGTCCCAATTGCGACGTGCCATCGAAGTTTTGTGTGATTCTCAGATCTTCAGTTTAAGTAATTTCAAACTGTGTCATGTTGTAAATAATATACAAAAACATTTAAATCAAATCATTTATTTGTTTGCAAACTTGGTTAAATTAGTATATAGATAGTTTTTTTTTTTTCATAAAAGTGCTCCATGTTTTACAGTCATTTTTTATAAATAACAATTTAGAAATAATAAAGATACAATATAAAAATTAAATATCCCATCATCTAAACTATAGTAAAAAAAAAGTTATCTTAATACATCAAATGATTAAATTATAGTTCACTAAAAATAGTTTGAAATACACAAAGAATATTTAAATGAAAGAATATAATATTTATTATTTTGAATTCCTTCCAGAAATCAAAATATTATTGAAAATAAGGAAACAAATGCTCACATGCTTTTAAAGAAGCGAGAAGTATGGAACACTATATGCCGGCAATATAATGCTGTCTCTGTGAGTGGCTGTAGAACCTGGCAACAGCTCCGTCACTTATATGAAAATATAAAACAGAGATCTAAAAAAAACATTGCCACAGCAAATGTAAGTTTGTTTTTGTGATATCTTGAAATGATCATTTACACAAGTGATTCTTTATTCACTTTATTTTTTTAGCGGTTGCAGTACTATGAGATCACCAAAGATATTAAAAAGAAGGCATCAATTGATAAGGTTTGTTTTGTTTAAATTAAATATTTCTAAAATTCAGGATATCTTCTAATTATAACTTTTATTTTTTATAGAAAGAAATTAATCGCACTGGTGGTGGAACCTACAAGAGTACACTCTCTGAGCAAGATGCTCAAATATTAGCCATGGCTGCTCCTCAGATTCAACCATTAGCTAACTACTATGATGATGCTGCATTATATTTTGGTTTGTGTAATAATTTATATCCTAATACATTTGACATCAACAAGCCATTACATTCTTGTTTATTTTATAGGTGATACAGAACCAGAACTCCTTACACAATCCGATGTTTACACAGCAGAGCCAGATATTCACACCATTGGTACATTTTGTTTTTATTTTTGTGTTAATTTATTTATTGTTATAAATTCTACATACAGATTTTTTTTTCCAGAAGACCAGGATGCAACCATGGCTTACATAACAAATAATATATGAAAATAATACAAATAATATGTCGGTCTCCGTGGCGCAGCGGTCAACACGCCTGCCTGCGACGTGGAGGCCCCGGGTTCGATCCCCGGCCAGGTCGTGATGGAAAAATGATCTTTTCCTAATTGGCATGGGTCTTGGATGTTTATCTATATATATATCTATTATAAAATATAGTATCGTTGAGTTAGTATCCCATAACACAAGTCTCGAGCTTACTTTGGGGCTAGCTCAATCTGTGTGATTTGTCCAAAAAAAAAAAAAAAAAAAAAAAAAAAAAAAAAAAAAAAAAAAAAATACCAAACCTTGCACAGTCACATCAAATAGTATTACTGGTAAGTTTTTAATTATTGAATTAATTATTAAACTAATGTTACTATTAAAAAGCATCTCAATTGCTTGCCATTTCACAACATTGTTACATTTCTTTATTTTATACTTATTGTTGTGTATTCTATACTTACATACAGATTTTTTTCCAGAAGACCAGGATGCAACCATGGCTTACATAACAAATAATACCAAACCTTGCACAGTCACATCAAATAGTATTGCTGGTAAGTTTTTAATTATTGTATTAATTATTAAACTAATGTTACTATTAAAATGCATCTCAATTGCTTGCCATTTCACAACATTGGTACATTTTTTTATTTTATACTTATTGTTGTGTATTCTTTACTCACATACAGATTTTTTTCCAGACAACCAAGATGCAACAATGGCTTCCATAATGGACAATAGCAAACCAATTGAATCAAAAAGTATTGCTGGTAATAATTTTTTATTGTACTAATTATTAAATCAATTAATTTTACTATGAACAGCATCTTAATTGCTTGACAATTACCTTGATAGATGACCAGAGAGCTGCAACAGCCATACCCCGAGAAAAAAACAAACCTTCAACATCATACTCTGCTGGTAATTATGTAACATTATTGTCCTTTTTGCTAGTGATGTGAGATTTTCAATAATATTTTACTAAAACCATTTTTCAGGACGAATAAAACCATCACAAAATGGAATAAAACAACAATATTTTCGGACAAAACTCAAAAATGCAAAATTAGAAACAAAATACTGGATAAATAAAAACAAAATGGAAAGTAATATATATAAAGCAAAAATGCAATTTTGGAAACGAAGACTGCAAAACTTGAAATAGTGAAATCTATATAATAATTTACACTAATATAACTATATTTAAGAGGTAAAATGTGTATTTATTAAATTAGTCCTTACTAAAAAGTTCTGATTGGTCTCAAGACCTACAATTTGTTGACCCAAGGATTCCTCCTCATAATAAGGTAAAGGGTCATCATCCTCCATAAATATATCCGACTGCAAGAGGGCAATATTATGTAGCACTGCACACGCTACTATGATTGGTGGAATGTTTTTTATTTTTAGCCCCATTCCAGTTTGTAGGCAAGGAAATCTCCTTTTAAGGACACCAAAGAGTCTTTCTATACGATTCCTGGTGCTTATTTGAGCCCGATTGTAAGCTTCTTCAGCAGCTGTTCTTGTGTGCAATAATGGGGTAAGTAGATAAGGTCGACATGGGTATCCACTGTCCCCAAGAATTACACCTGTGCCAAAATCCCCACGCTCTAATTGAGCACACAATGGTGAGTCATTAAATATTGTACTATCATGAACAGAACCTGGCCATCTTGCGATTACATTCCTTATCTTCAATCTTGCATCGCATACCATTTGAACATTTAATGAGAAATATCCTTTTCTGTTCCGATATATTTCAGATTGGGCACCTCCTGAAAAATAATAATAATTTATTTTACTGTGAGACAGTAATTACCTACTTTACTAGAGCCCTATATTTCAGTAGAAACATTTACACAACTTTAGGTTATATTATAAATGGTAATATTACAAAACTATTAATCAAGCATACAATTTGGGAACATAATAAATAAACTTCGTAAATACACACCTGGAGAATTTATTTTAATATGTGTACAGTCCACAGCTCCCACAACTCTTGGGAATCCTGCTATAGCAAAAAACTCATTTGCCACAACTGGATATTCTTCCTGTGTTGGCATATTTATATAATGAGACTTTAGGCTCGCTATTTTGGCGGTCACTTTATGCACTATTCGATGCACCGTGGGTTGTTCGACCTCAAAAATATCTCCTATTACGCGTTGGTAGCTACCAGTCGCATAATACCGTAGAGTAATTAGTATTTGGTCCACTGGTTGTATGGCTCGGTTTCTTTTTGTTAATGGTTTAATTGTGTTACCGAAAACTGAATCCAAATACAATACGGTATCTTTTGAGATGCGGAACCGTGAACG
Organism: Sesamia inferens; assembly: GCA_037179545.1. Classification (NCBI taxonomy): domain Eukaryota; kingdom Metazoa; phylum Arthropoda; class Insecta; order Lepidoptera; family Noctuidae; genus Sesamia; species Sesamia inferens. Next base: position 2,062,673 of record CM073935.1, on the reverse strand, counting down.
AAATTCCACGTCGTTGTACTTTAGAAAAGCATCCAGCTTCTTTTCATTTCTGCGCCTCACGGTTGGGCTTTCGTGATCCGAAAGTGAAGACAATGACGATAGAGACATTTTTACCACTGTTTACAAACTTTTTAACAACTTTTATTTGATTTGAGGGACCTCGCGACCACTCTCAGATCTAAGGGCTGCTCAAATCAGTTTGACATTTGATTTGACAGCTAAATAACGTTGAGTAGCGTTTCTGTATACGACTTTTTCACTGAGTGGTCTCTGAGCACAACTTAATTCAAGTTGCATTTATTTTTAACAGACGCTTAAAATTGACGTTTGTGTATACGAAATTGATGGTTAGGAGCTGATCAAAAGTTTAAGCGGGTCTCAAATATTTGAGTGGCTTTTCAGTATTCGGCCGTTAGAACTTACATCGTTTCGGGTAACTTGTCCTGCTGTCGTCCGTACATTATCACAATCTTGAGAATAAATCAGACATGATCAACTTTACAGAGTTTTATTGAATAGATACATTGTCGGTGAGTTTTAATGTTTTTGTTTTATTGGTTATAAATAATGTGTATTTATATTTATGTAAAATCGTTTCCATAGTTATTTTTTAAATATAATTATAAACTAGTGCTTGACCGCATTCCAGCCCGATGGTAAGCAGTGATGCAATCGTTGATGATAAAGCGCACTAGTTTATTAATAGCCTATTCACATAAAAACTCTCAGGGAATAGGAAGGAAGACGGCAGTTGAGCGAGGTGACGCAATGTTAAACCGAACAACACGACCAATGATGCTGCGTCAGAGGGAAATTGATCTGGAGAGCCTCCACGATCAAACGCCCGACACAACAACATTTGGCGCATTGTACCCGGCACACATCGCAACACAACTGCTCAGACCAGTCCTTCGTACGTACGGCTTCAATAGACATCATGCCGGAACACCACGAATCTCGAGACTTCAAGACTTTGTCTGGTGGGTGGTATCTTCTGTCAGCTATAGGTACCTACTGCGGTTTGGAATGGACAACTAGCTTCATCTTTCTCACTCACCGATCCCTCGACAGTTCAAAAATGTCTGCAATAGGTTTATTTGAAAAAAAAGCTTTGAATTTCAACTTAATTAAATGTTATTGCATCTAACATTTCCGCATTTCAAGATAATTTTTTTCGATACTTAAGTGAAGTTTGATAATGTTTGTGTTGCACATAAATGTGCTAGCGCAGTGGTTCAGTGGTAACGTTCCCTTAAAAGCCCTAATCTCTGGGTTCGAACTAACAAATTCGAAGACCCATCCCGCACAGGACCCGCGTGGTAGAATACTGCCCACTCACTCTTGATGAAAGCACGCTTATGACGCGATGAAAACACGCGTATAAATGTGGTTATATTATACGTTACTATTGATATTTTTAATTCCTATTATTTATCTATAAAGAAATGAGTTTTGTACTCACGACTGTCATATAAGCCTCCTTTTTCATCGTCTGTGCCTCGCAGTAAACACCGATTATCAAAACCAAACATAATTTATTTAATAAGCTCATTTTTAACTATCAACACTCTCCGAAAAAATGTATGAAAATTTAAAAATACGTATCCTCTTTATTCCTTAGCCTATTTTATTACAAAAAAAAACTAAGGTTCCAATTTAAATAAGCGCGCGGTCGCGCTGTGTTCTCGTACTCAAACGCCACGCGCTCATGCAGGGGTTTTTATCATTCAGCCTTTAGTACGCATTCTACGTCAGCGTTCGTGTCGCGAATACGACGCGAATTACGGAAAATGATAGCACTATATTAATTCATTGAGCGCTGTGTAAAAATACCGCCAATTGGGTGTCGAACTCGCGCACTGAGGGTTCCGTACAACAGAAAGAGAACACAGAGGGGTTGGTAAGTTTGAAATTAATAAAAATATTTTTATTACCTCTGTGATGTAATAAAAAATTTGTAGTTTTCGCAGTTTTCCTTTATTTTTGCCATAAAACTTTGCTTTCTTTTCTTTTTTTATTAATTATAAAGTAGCGCTTGACCGCAATCCCGCCTGATGGTAAGCAGTGATGCGAGCGCGCTAGTTTATTAAGAGCCTATTCACTCAGAAAAACTAAGCGAATAGGATGGAAGACAGCAGTTGAGCGAGGTGATGCAATCACCTCGCTCAACCCAACAACACGACCAACAATGTATGCTTTGTACTAAATTTCAAATTTGTGAATTCGCTGGAAGGTGTCGAAAATTTGTGCCCTATTAACGGCTTTGCCTTTTGATTGCGTTTGCTTACAAGCTTGATTTTTTCGCAGTTCTAAGCATAGTAGACCTGAGTATACATATAAATACCATCTTTATACCTCCACGCTTTCCTGAAAAAAAGGTCTTGACAGACAGACGGAGGGACAACAAAATTATCGTAAGGGTTCCGTTTTTCCCTTCCAGGTACGGAACCCTGAAAACCCTTAAAAACCCTTTATTTTTTTTTTTATAAAACCTTGCCCCGCTCTAGTGGCAAGTAATTTTCTCCTGTATCGTGGGTGCGTTTACAAACATAAAAACTTACATACACAAACATCCAGACCCGGAACAACTACTAGTAGGTGATACAAATATTTGTTCCGCGCGGGAATCGAACCCACGACGCGCAGCGCAGCATTCAATAGCTCAAAATTGTTACTCAAAATGCGCACTCGTCACAATCATTTGACAAAAATGTATTCGCCGATTAAGGGGCTGGTTACGGGCGTTACAATTTTGGTTTTACATTTTATAGTTTTAAGGTGAATTTATTTTGCTGTAATGTCAATAAATGCATTTTTTTTTTCTTTTCTTTAGATTGGCTTAATAACATGGCATCTTAATTTTCTTAGATACAAATGTTTGTATTTTATGGTTCCGATCCAAAGAATTAAAACAGAACCCTATTAAGACTATAGTGTATGTCTGTCACCATGTTGTAGCTCTTGCCCCGTGATAATTAGATAGTCTGTGGCTCCTATAACATCAAATACCTATAATAATAAATGACAGCCTCCGTGGCGAAGCGGTAGCGAAGGCGGCCGCTGCGCAAGGAGGTACGTGTTCGATCCCCGCGTAGTGCAAATATTCATGAATATGAATATTTGCACTGGTCTGGTCCTGCATCGGAAAACACGTTAAGCCGTTGGTCCCGGTTGTCATGCGAACATACAAAGGCAGTCGTTACGGGTTGTCCAACAATTAGTCTAGCTGCAAAGCTTCGATATCGCCTTCAGTAGGCCTAGTATGAGTTTTCATTACGAAACTCGTTCGATCGTATCGAGCGCGTTTGACTCAGCGATTGGCCCGCTTCAAGGTCGTAAGAACTCTCAACCAATGAGAGCGCCAAACGCGCTCGATACGATCGAACGAGTTTCGTATTGAAAACTCATACTAGGCTTACTGGTTGTGGAGGTCAGACGACAGTCGCTTTACGAAAAATATCGAAGCTTATCCAAAATCAGCAGTTACACTGGTAAAGCGGACCTGAAAAAGCTTCGGGTGCGACTGGGATTAACGCTGAGATGATGAAGATGACCTATCCTATAGTAATAAATAACAAAAAACAAATTAAAATAAATATTTGGGTTGGGGGTTCTCATAAAATTTGCCGTTTCTAGCTGGATATTAGAAATGGCAACACGCCTGAAATTTATACAGATAATGTATTAGCACGGTTAGCGGGCCGCACGGAACAAATATTTGCATGACCTACAAGTAGTTGTCCCAGGTCTGGATGTGTGTTTTTTTTTTATTAATTTATAAACCAGCGCTTGACCGCAATCCCGCCTGATGGTAAGCAGTGACGCAATCGTTGATGGTAAAGCGCACTAGTTTATTAAGAGCCTATTCACTCTAGCCTTGAAGACACTCAAATTGTATTCCGACGGAAACACCGCCGCTGGCAGATTGTTCCAGTCCCTCGATGTACGCGGTATAAAGGAGGAGGCGAAACGCTTCGTCCGGATCGTTTGTGTATGTAATCGTATCCCACGATACAGGGGATATTTCTAATGTCGGGAAACGTTAAAAAAGAAAGCCACCAATTCCCATCTTCCCAAACTAAACTAAATTTAAGTACATCCTTTTCTTTCTATTTTATTAAGAAAAGGACAGAACATAATATGTCAGTTTCTTCTTCAGCCTATAGAGGTCCACTGCTGGACAAAGGCCTCCCCTAAGGCTTTCCACGATGACCGGTCTTGTGCTGCCCACATCCATCGGCTTCCCGCGACCTTCACCAGGTTATCGGTCCGTCTTATTGGGGGCCTCCCTACGCTGCGTCTTCCGGTATGTGCCCGCTTCGCCAGAACCTTACTGCCCCATCGCCATCGATTCTACGAGCAATGTGCCCCGCCTACTGCCACTTAATTTTAGCGACTCGAAGAGCTATGTCGGTGACTTTGGTTCCTCTGCGGATCTCCTCATTTCTGATTCGATCGCGCAAAGAAACTCCGAGCATAACCTTTGTGTGACCTTCGTATGAGGCTCATTGTGAGCGACTACATACGTTTCAGTTCCATAAGTCATCACTGTTAACAGACACTGGTCAAAGACTAGTCTTGAGACACTATGGTATGTTGGACGACGACAAGATGTAGCGTATGTCAGTTTAGACCTGTCAAATTAGTGAGCGCCTGACATAAATTGATGTATTTTTGGTCGCAATGTTCATAATCGCGTCTAAACTGTCTATGAAATATCTTAATTTGACAGGATTAAAGTAAAACGTTATCTTCTATCCTTTTCTAGAAGAAAAAGATGCGTCAACTTAAAATTAGTTTAGTTAGTGAACTAGAGGATCGACGCCACTACCGTCCAACAGATGTCATTTTATTGATAAATGGTTCGGAAATCTTCGTGCACGACTCCAAATCGTACTTTGTCGGTTTTATAAAGGTATAGTTAAATATATACAACATTATTTTATATTTATGTGAAACCCGAAACACGTGGTCAGTATTATTAAGTAAAGAATCTATGTACAAAATTTCAAAACGATATAATGGAAAACTACCAAGTTATGAGCTTGTTATTCTACTTGGTTGTCCCAACCAAAATATAATAATATTTATTTACATCAGTCAATTGTCCATAGTTTTCATAAAAACACATACACAAAATACATTTAAATTATTTATGAACTATTATAAATAAACATATAACATTCCAAACTAAAATTAAATTAGACTGATATTTAAAAATAAAATAAAATGTCAAATGTGTTCCGCTCGGGCGGGCGAGCGCGGTGCGTTGACCTCTGGCGTCAGCTGATGCGCGCGCGTAAGTACTATGATCTTTCGTAAACTGCGTGGGACGCTCGGTAACCACACTGCTACAATTTCTAAATGTATTTGGGAAAAATATAACATGGTATAAAAATGATTGGAATCGATTCAGTTGCTTATTCTGAACAAACTATATTCAGGTGTCGTATAAAGAAATAACGTTGTACACTATAATACTATACTACAATATAATGTAATTATAGGTAAAATTTATTATCCAAAGTAAAGCGCCTGACAAGGTTCTAACCTACGACTTACAACTTGCAACTCGCGGCCTACACCACGAGGTAATCACTGGTCTCAAAGTATAAGGTGCCTGCGCCATTAAATTTTTGTTTTAATTAAAAGTTGCATTGCAAAGTTCTCAGGATGGACACAGTATACTATTGTTATCCAGCATCAAGTTATTAATTTATTTCTTATTGTAAGTATGTAGTTTCCGTTTTCTTTGTGAGTCAATTTAAACAATTATGGTAATAAGGTGTACCATGTGCACAGCCAAACGCGTTCGGACTGTAAATGTGTTTTATTGTTGATACAGTATGTTTTACGGTTAAATTATTTGTGGGTTTTTAAAAGTATGCACGGATAGTGGCTTGGGTGGTCCTTTATACAGCAGTGCGATGCTCAGCGGTGACTTAGTGGTATCGACCACGACTTTCAAGGTCTAGGTCGTAGGTTCGAAACCCGTCAGGCGCTTTAATTTATGTAAATATTTCATCACCACTGCTCTCAAAACGGTGAAGGAAGACATTGTGAGGAAACAGTATGTCATAGAAGCTAAAAATTCGAAAACATGTGACATCTACCAGCCAGCACTGGGCCCGCGTGATAGAATACAGCCAGAGTGGGAACATTATAGCCTGATATGTTATGTTAAAAAGTAAAACCCCGATGTAAAATATAGCAGCAAAGTGTGCCCCGTGGCTGCACCAAAAAGGTCCAATTCAGCAAATATGCCAGACAACTATACGGTGCGTGACGCTGGTTTTGGCCGAATTAAGCGTAATCACCACGCTTGCTCAATGCGGTTTGGCGATTTCAGACTTAAGGTCCAGGTTTCCTCAAGATGTTTTCCTTCACATTTTAATCAGTCAATGGTGTCCAAAATATACTTATAAAATACATATAACTTAGAAAAGTTACATAGGTACTCATACTTGACAGGCTGGTGTTTTAACCACTAGGCCACGACCTCGAAGATTTAAAGTCGAACTAACGGACTAACTTACCTATTCCGTATTTGCGACATTTTCGCAAAATAATAATTAATGAATTAATGGAAAATTTACTTTAATTCCTATGAAGATACCACTATACTAATTTTTATAGTGTAAACTGATCTTGTTTACATTATAAACATTAGTATAGTGGTGGCCGACCCTTGATATGCTGTGTGGTTTCGCCTCATTGGTGCGCTCCTTACCTAATCCGAAGTACCAAATTTTTATTTAGTTACTATGTGGAGACTACAACGCCTGGCAGCTCCTTATTATGGCTTAATTTTTGAGCTATAACACTTATTCATACCTGTCTTATTTCGTTCGGAAGATATGACATGAGCAGTTGCGATGACTTCACTCCTGTTTATATGTATTTATCGGTTAACCTCTCGAGAAGCTCTACCGACAGCTGTGTGTATTACGGCATCCAATGTAATTTTGGGAACATGATTTCAACTACCGAAAACTTTTCTGATTTATTTTCCGTTAAAATTTCGATCAATGCGCGGCACAAGAATTGGATTGTAAGATGTCTAAGTATTCTACTTTTATTTATTAGCAAGTGAAGACGATGTCAACTATTCTGCCAATGTCAAAAGTGGATTGGAGAAACAACAGTGTACATAAACAATAATAATAATAAAAACAAAAAATACGATGTTACATTGGACCTTCTAATATCTTGTGAGTTTATTGGAGGAATGAAATAAACTGACTGAATCTCAGATATTTTTTTATGATCAAGGCTTTAATATGAGGTTTAATAAGTGAGTTGTGCACGTGTGCGAATTACAATGTATACAAAGGGGAAAGATTACGAAGCATAATTATGGGCTCATTAATCATTTACAATGTATTTTTACCTATTTTTACTTAACTGCATCCTTTTTGCATCTCAGGAGGTCGCGCTGGAGGTAAAGTCAACGGTTTATTTATGGTTAATTAAAACGGTACAATATCAATTACAATAATTAACATATGTATAAACAATTACATTAATTAATTTAAAAACTACTACTATAACTAACATAGCATGGTGGACTCTCTCGCATACTTCCTTTCACAGATGACCAAACATACACGCATTAGCTTCTTCCATTCATCCGCAAACACGTCACATTCAGGGTTGGCCATCAGAAGGGCATTCAACACCTTTAGACTACGACAGACTGGGGATTCAGCTCTGGCTACAGTTATTGCCGTGAGTTGCGCAAACAGATTGTGCCTGTGGCTTTGACGGTGACCGATGTTTTGACAGGCACAAATAGTCGGCAGAAAAGTCCGTGGAGCTCTGGGCAGTCTATACGTCCCCGCAATGTCTCACAAGCTACGGGGAGCTGATCAAAACCTCTTCTCACCTCCAACGAGTTAAATCCCAACATCCCTAAGAGATAGTAGGAAAATATCGAAGATTAGCCAACATGAGCAGTTAGACTCGTAAAGCGAACCCCAGACTCCAAAGCCGAAAAAGCTTCGGATGCGACTGGGATTAACGCTGAGATGATGATGATGATCCCTAAGAGATAGTTGGAAAGCTACATATAGGGATAAAATGGTATAACCTCTGGAAGAGGCATCTAAGAAAAGTTTTCGATACCCTTTCCGGCGTTAGTGTTTGGGTTGCGTTATAGGGGTGCCAGATACATGCACTAGACTCGAGTTTGCTTCGAACAAGAGAGGTGTACAACAGCGTAACAACATTAGAATTATAAAAGTTACGAACATTTCGCAAAAGAAATCCCAAACGCCTGAAAGATTCCTTTGCAAGAGTAGAAACGTGGTCCCCAAAATTCAGACAGCGGTCGAAAGTTACTCCTAAATCTTTGATTTTGGTAACACGAGTAATTACATCACCACCCAAAGTATAGTCATAATGTGATGGCCGCAATTTTAATGTGCGCTTGCTTAGCGTTCAGCGAAAACAAAATTTAATTAGTTCGTTTACTGTGTTATTTTTTTATAATTTTATTTTCAGTTTTTATTTTATTCCCGTTTTTATTGTTCCTCTGATTTGTCTTTTTTTTTCTGTTTACATTTTGATTTATATTATTACTTAAATTTTATTATGTACCTATTAGTGTTATTTAATTTTATATGTATGTTAATGTAATTGGCTTTTGAAAACCGTATTAATATAAATCAATAAATAAATGATTCGCTTGCTATTCTTAAAGAGTAGCTTGTTCGCAATGCGCCACTCATAGATGGCGTCGATGTCCCTTTGTAGAAGTTTGCAGTCTTCGTCTGTTAGGTCGTCGGCTTATAGCAGGCATTAGGCAAACTCAACGTTAGTTATGAGATCGTTGATCATAATTAGAAACAAAGGCGGGCCCAACACAGACCCTTGACTAACATCCGAGGGTGTATTATAAGGCTTGGACTCGAAATAGCCATGTCTTACAAACTGCTTGCAAAAAGAGAAACCGATATTTCCCAGCTTAGTTAAAAGCATCTCATTGTCAACTCCGTCGAATGTTTACCGGAAATCAAAATACAGTGCCTCAACCTGCCCACCAATGTCTAAGACCCGGGATATGTATTCCACGGCAGAGGCGGGGCTAGACCTAAATTTGGTGTGGGCAAGACAAATGTCTATGGCGATCTGAAGACGGATTTTATATAATAATAAAAACAAAACGATTAACACTGCCAAGTTTTTATTTATAAAAATACAAATTAGATTAATATTAATGAAACATTATAGGTATACGTATTGTTAGGTGGAGGTGACAATACCAATAAATTGATCTATGCATCGGTGGTCATGTCGGGATCGTGATCATGTCGTGGTAGCTTAGTGGTTATTTTTCCATAATCTTCGTCATCAACTTTTTTTTTTATCGTCCCACTGCTGGGCACAGGTCTCCTCTCATACAGAGAAGGATTGAGCGTAATCACCACGCTTGCTCAATGCAGGTTGGCGATATCAGACTTATAAAGTCCAGGTTTCCTCAAGATGTTTTCCTTCACCTTCAGTCAATGGTGTCCAAGATATACTTAGAAAGTACATAAAACTTTAGAAAAGTTACATTGGTACTTGCCTGACCTGGAATCGAACCCGCGCACTCATACTTGAGAGGCTGGTGTTTTAACCACTAGGCCACCACGACTTATCGATCCATAATCTTATATTTGTTTAAATAAAACACCAGCCTCTCAAGTAGGAGTGTGCAGGTTCGATTTCAGGTCAGGCAAACACCAAAAGTTATGTGTACTTTCTAAGTATACATATATTGGACACCGATGACTGATTATAAGATGAAGGAAAACATCCTGAGGAAACCTGGACTTTCAGTCTGAAATCGCTAATCTGCATTGAGCAAGCGTGGTGATTACGCTCAATCCTTCTCAGTATGAGAGGAGACCTGTGCCCAGCAGTGGGGCGATAAAAAGGTCGATGATGATTATGTCCCAATTTAAATGCATGCTCATGAAATATTTCAGCTTTGTCTCCGGGACAGCATGCCTCGGTAAATGCACTTTCTAGCTTCTAACAAATTACTATCAGGGGCATTGTATTTCCACTTAAATACATACTTAAAAAAACAGACAAAATCTCTTAAAATTAAATACCTAAATGACAGCAATTATTTGTAAAAACCGCAATTTCCTGTACATCATCAGCTCACTGGCTGCATGACGCGACCTCTGCTGATTACGTCCGATTGATCTAGCTTCTAGCCTTTTCCAGCCTTTATAATGCTTAAAATACTTATTTCAATCTGTTCTATTTCCGCTTACCATTGTCCTATATAACTTTAAATGGTCGATCTAAATCGGTCTAAATGGAAGGGGGCATTATTTATGAACAAAGTTATTATAAGTAGTATTTAACTCGATTATACCAAATTCAAATGAAGGTATAATTATAACAGGCTATGTATACTCCGGTCTCATATGTAATCTGTTTGGTTTATCTTTATCCATCTATTAGGTAGGTACAGACTACAGCACACCAAGCTATAGTACAATATGTCAGATTTCTTTATTCGATTTTCAACGTTATCTCTAAAGAATTAAGGCTCGAAAGTTGTTTGGGAATATTTGACAGTTTCGGGTACTTTGACCTGCTGTTGTTTGTACATGGCGCGTGACTTTTGATTTTTGTCTCTTTTAGCTGTCGTTTGATGTAGTTTTTAGGTTTTTTTTTTTCTTTTCATATCTTTACCTAATTTATCTGCAAGTGACCGGATGTGCAACACATATTTTTTGGATTGAAAACTTCTTTAGGGCACTTTGTTCTCTCTGAACAGTGATCGTTCACTGTTGCACTTAAGGGCCTTAGTCTCATTTAGTAGCGTAAAATGGTCACTTTAGGAAGCTAATTTCTAATTAACGGCTTGGTTTTGAGATTTGAAAAAAATATATCTTGTCTATCGATTCATGTACAACATTTACTAAAGATGATTTTTTCGTAGGATTTTGCCTGTTGCCTTAAAAAAATATTTACCAAAACGCTATTTTTGGCTAATATTCGTTATTACTTCTAAACGGCATTGATGTGTGGAAATTTTTTTACACTGAAAAATTCGTGGTTAGAAGTACTACAGATATGCAAGAGCGTATTTAAATCCATCAACATTTGCCAAGAAAATATCCTTATTTTGAAACATAGGTTTAGAGGTGCTCTGCGCGGGCGCGGGCGGCAGTCGTGCGTTAGCATTCAGACGGGAGGGTTGTGTCGCTTGCTGCTCTGCTCCGGCTATCGCCGACTACGCGTGGTTGTCTGTGTGAGTGCAAATATTTACGAGCGAATCGTGTCAGTGTACGTTCATAGATTAGCTCGCAAATGAGAATTGAAGATGCGTCTGGTGGCGTAAGTATCTATCTACCTATACTCTTGTATTTATACCTACATATTACTGTATTTTTCTTTATAATTACTATTAGCTTTTGTAACCATTTTTCTTTTACAATTGAAGTTAAACAATTACGAATTGTTCCAGGAAATCTAGAAAGAAATCTTTAGACTTGAAAGGCAATAATCCGACTAACTACATCCGCTGATAATATAGAAGACTCTATTCAGGTAAGTAAACACTCGCACTTAGATTATAATTTATAGGTTTGTAAGGAGATTTAAAAATAAAAATCTTATTAGAAATTTACGTAACTTGAAAATGTGATTTTTTGTTTATGGTGATATAAACCAAAAATTAGGACTCAATTAAAGGTTTTGGTGTAAAAACAGTTTTACAAAAAGTTTTGAGTTGATAGGACTTTTAGTTTTTGCGATATTAGCAAAAATGTGTAATAAAAACCCTTACTAAGATTATTTTAAATGATTCTTCCTGTAAATATTTTATTTCTATATGTAATTGTTTAAAGTAGCCGAAGCCGATGGACGCGGGCTGGCGGGCTTGGAATGTCACAGTTATCAGTAAATTTTTTTGACGTCCTCCGTGGCGCAGCGGTCAACACGCCTGCCTGCGACGTGGAGGCCGCGGGTTCGATTCCCGGCCAGGTCATGATGGAAAACGATCTTTTCCTGATTGGCCTGGGTCTTGGATGTTTATCTATATATGTATCTATTATAAATATAGTATCGTTGAGTTAGTATCCCATAACACAAGTCTCGAACTTACTTTGGGGCTAGCTCAATCTGTGTGATTTGTCCGTATATACATATACAGTATATTAAGAAAACCCTGTCCGACCCGTAAGGATAATAAAGGTTAAGTAAACACATGACCAAATATGATATAAAATTTTACGTAATCATCATAGTACCAATACAAATGAATTTTGAAATAACTTCCCCGAAATTTGGTAATTTTAAAAAAAGTGACAACACCGGTATTATTATGAGCGAATAGCGACAGCGATGCGACAACGTGCCGCGTGCGCTGCCGCCCGCCGCCCGCGGAAGGGTGCTTAACGCATATTTATTAAGTTACCTCTTTTTGCGAAATAATATTTATTTTTTTAGGGGGATTTTTTTTTTAAGTTAGCCTGGTTTTGTATGCATTAGTAGAATCAGTTATCGATACCTAACAACACCTTCACGGGTCGGACAGGGTTTTCTTAACATACTGTAGGATATATATATATATATTCTGTTTTTCACAAATAATATTGTAATAACATTTTTCGACTTACAGAAAAGAAGAGAAAGAAACCAATCGACAGAACTTAAAAGTTTAATTTGCTTTTTAGGTCGAACACTAACGCAGTTGATTCTAGGTCAGACATCCATACAGAATGTCGTCAAGAAAATGATAATATTATATATCTCTATGTGCACAAAAAAACGACGCAAGTTCCATCATCATCATTCAGGTAAAATTATGCCTGCATGTCCTACAACCTATATTTTTAGTTTACAAATATATCATATACCTGTAAAATTATTTTTTTGTTAATTCTTAATTAATTTTTCTTGATAAATTCTTAATTCCTTGACAAAAATCTCTAACAGTGTTGCCAGGGTTAATTAAAATGTATGTTATATCTTTTTTAGCTCAAAATATCACCAAAACCTCAACAAATCTCAAGCTTGTTTCATCGAAGGGCGACGCATAATTAATATTGCTTACTTTTATTCAGAACTAAAGAAAATTGCCAAGCACGGAGAATTATAGACTGTGGTTTAGGATCTGTGGATATTGTTGGAGAACGACAAGTGGGACTACATTCCCTATTTATTTTTAAATGCCGTATGTGTATGGAAACATTTTGCACATCCTACAGAAATCAATATCAGCTGTGCAGTTGTAGGAACAATAGAAATAGACTGTGGCCATTCTCAACTGCAAGAAATTTCTGCAGCTTTAGATATGCCTATAATCTCGCATGTTATTTATTGGATCGAAGAATTAAAATTTACAGATTTTAAAATAACTCGTGTTTTATTTGAAATCTCATTACGACGAAGTACATTCAATCCGACGTCACTGACACAGTATAAATAGGGTACTATCTCTTTATGGAAAACGGCCGAAACTACGCGCTTTGTAATCTCAAGGCATCTATATAAAGCACGGTTAGCGCAGCGGTTAAGCTATTGACTGCTGCGCTGCGTGTCGCGGGTTCGATTCCCGCGCGGAACAAATGTTCAGAACATGTCCTACAAGTAGTTGTTCCGGGTCTGGCTGTTTGTGTCTGTGAATTTATATGTTTAAAAATGCACCCATGATAAAAGTAATTTCTAGTGTGGTTCAACGTTTTTTTTTTAATAAAAATATCACAAAGTGCCTAGTGCGCGTTTGTTTTACGTTAACGCGATTAACTCATTTATGTTATTCGCATTAGTAATTAATTCAAGGACACTGCAAAGACACGATACTCATATACTGAAAAGTAGTGAAAAAAAAAATAATCAAATATGTTGAATCGATAGATATTACCATCTACCATTATTTTTTATGTTAATGTTATGATATATTATAATGTGTGGGTACTTGTTTTACAAATGTCTGTCAGTCTGCGATCGGCCATTAAACTGTATAACGAGCACTCCTTGATTTTATTTAAACATTGATCAAGAATACTAAAAATATATTATAGTAAGATATTACCATTTATCAATGCAAAATATACATTTATCGTCTTGCATCCATACCCCCGTCTGAAATCGTAGGCACAAATCGCGCCCTACACGCGGCTTGTCTGCATCTCTGGATATTCTTTGATTGTCGTTTTAGTTTAGCGCGCCACCGCACGCATTTTACGAATTCGGGAGTACGGCGTTTAGCTCCGCCCACATGCACAAGGTCATTGAGGCTACTATAGCCGTTAAGGCGATTAGTTACGACGATGACCTTGCGCATCTGGGCGGGGCTAGGCAGAAACCCCCGCGCACCCCGCAACATATTTACGTGCACATTTCCTACTCGCTTGCTTCGAGCGCGGATGTCTCGCAACAAACGCAGAATGACATAACATGTCTAAAAAGTATACTATTCGTAATATTCTGTCTAAAAAGTACCTAATATAAAATTACGTGGTATCTAAACTCATGTCCTAAAGTGAAACATTAGGTAATTGCTTTTATTATGTTGTTTTCGATACCGCGTTGCAGGGATTTTTTTATTTAAAAAAGGGAAAACAAATATTTATTTATAAAAATGATTAATGCAAAACGGAAATCAGTTTATTCTTTTATTTAAAGTTATTATTTAGCATTTAGCGTTTTTGGTATAATTCCCATCGAAACATTGGAAACTTATATATATTATTATTGTTTAAAAATTTAGCTGACCAAAGTTTAGGTAATGAACACCTGAGACTAATGAACTTATAGAATGAAAAAAAGAATTTGTTTTGGTTTACTAGAAAAATAAATGGGGAATGTTAATCCAATTTCATGGATTAAATTACAAGTATTATTTATATATTTTTTTAAGGAAGGAAAAAAAAAGTTTGGACTTCGCAAAAATTTGCCGATTTTTTTTTGAGATGTCCTTTATCTTCATGTTGTATAGTATACCATACATACAACTTTATAAAAATATACGATCACTATAAAATATTTTTTTTTACTTTTAATAAACACATGACATTTCTCGTCAAAAATAAAAATAGTGGGTTATCTGTCATGGTTTTAAATCAGCTGTGAAAAGTAACTGTCTAGATGCGACTCTCAGTTTTATCTAAGGTAAGTTTTATTTTATTTTTGTTTATACCCCTAAATGTGTATCATCATCAACCTTTTTATCGTCCCACTGCTGGGCATAGTACATATGACTTTAGAAAAGTTGTATTGGTACTTGCCTGACCTGGAATAGAACCCGCGTACTCATACTTGGGAGACTGGTTTTTTTTTTTTATTAATTTATAAACCAGCGCTTGACCGCAATCCCGCCTGATGGTAAGCAGTGACGCAATCGTTGATGGTAAAGCGCACTAGTTTATTAAGAGCCTATTCACTCTAGCCTTGAAGACACTCAAATTGTAGTCCGACGGAAACACCGCCGCCGGCAGATTGTTCCAGTCCCTTGATGTACGCGGTATAAAGGAGGAGGCGAAACGCTTCGTCCGGATCGTAGAGGTGTTAACAACATAAGGGTGGAAACTCGCCGTACGACGGGTCGTCCGATGGTGGAACGGAGATGGGGAATTAAATCGTGCAATTCCCTCGCACACTCCCCAAAATGTATCCTATAGAACACCGAAAGGCTGGCTACTCTACGCCTGTGCGCTAGGCTTTGGAGACCATCTCGAGTTAAATCAAGGTCACCAATCAGTCTCTTCGCACGGCTCTCCACTGAATCCAAAGTAGCCAGGTGACACTTAGCAGCACCAGCCCAAATGTGGCTGCAGTACTCCACACACGAACGGACCTGTGCTTTGTACAACATTAGAAGCTGCCCTGGTGTGAAGTACTGCCGGACCACTAGGCCACCACGACTTTTATATGTGTATGTGTATTTTTATTACAAAATACGTATGCCTGAATGTTTGTTCCTACACATTTTGATATATTTGCTGTTGTTGCTGTGAGAATTATACTAGACATCGCCAGAGTTGCAGTAATTTACCTTCCGTTTTATTTATAGTATAAAATTTTAATTGCATGTGTGTTGTCTTATATACTAAACCATGTAAATTAAATAAAATAAATTGTAATAAAATTTATTACAATTTAATAGACAGGTGTATTGATGTTTGACTGCCTCGTTGAAATAGTGGTTGTAGAAAGTGACACACAAAGTTGTGGGTTTGATTCCCACAATAAATACTAAATAATATTATTATTACTGCATGGCTACCTAATAAAGTTGAATGAATGAATATCCGACCGACCACGTCGTGGGCCGTTTTAAAAGTGCTAGGGTACAAAGTTCTTTCTTAGACCTTCCCCTATTCATTCCGCCAAAAAAATTAAAGATATTTCGAGTCTGGTTTTTAACCATTAAAAATGACCCGAATAAAAAGTTACTCTCTACACGATGCAATTATTTTTTTTCGAAAATTTAAAAACTCAAAAAAAATTTTGTTCCCAAAAATTGTTTTATTCTTTTTCTTTGCGTTTCATAAAAGGAGCGTATACCTGAAGCGTATACCCCAACTCCAACAACTTGCCCTGAAATCGACCCTCAGACCGGTTATGCGCGCGGCTGATTTTTTTGTCAGCTTCATGCGCCAATTTAGAATAATCGTATTATAAGTAAACGAATCGAAACGGGAAAATTAAGCAGATGAGACTACAGGCAAAAATGTAGGTACAGTCTACAGCACATCTAGTTATACACCCGCAGTAACAAAACTATTTACACTGATCAGAATATCGAAATAAAACGTCATATAAATTTACGTAAAGCGTCCAAGCGCAGCAATAAATGCAAAAATTCAATAATCATACACAAAATCAATAAAAATATTTCCTTGCACTCGAAGTCGGTATCCAAGGGTGCGCGGAGCAAAAAGTGACACAGTCTCCTCTCACGAGCGCTGGCGCGCGACTGCCGGCCACCCGCGCCCGCGTCCCGCATAGAGCCCCTCTGAACTTCGTAAGGCGGAAACTCGTGCGGAACCTCATTTTTATTACTTTTCTTATTAAATATTTCATTAATTTTAAAATAAAACTATGATTCTATAGTTCTTACAGGTACACGTTACTGCGAGTAAGAATATTTAAAAAAGTCTAAGCGCTTTAAGAGAAATATCGATTTAAAGGTTAAAAACGTCGTGTAGAAATGTTTTTTTTTTGACGTAAATATTGGCCCTATAGAAAATAATAAACAATAAATATGTTGTGCTTGAAACTATGATCATAACACATTTTTTTCAAAATTTTTGTTCAAGGCATTCTTGAGAAATAAACTTCCAAAAGTGAGCGGTTTTGGACGCTCACGGGTATCTATCACCTTAACGTGATAACATTATGCCAGTTCTGGGCATGTAGTCAATGTAAAATCGCTTCGTAGCGAAGCGAAATCGAATACCAAACCAACCAATAACGAAAACGATTGACCACGTGACGCGGTAAATCACATAGTCAATCGTTCCCGCCATTTTTTGATTTGGTATTCGATTTCGCTTCGCTACGAAGCGATGTTACATTGGCTACAGGCCCTGGTATTACGTTTAATCTTAACTAAGTCTCGTGATTTTTTGTTCACAATTAGTTACCTAGCTAAACCGGTATAGTACCTATAGGCTGTATTCTTTATGCCGAAGGTTAGGCCGGGGCGGGGGGCTCATAATAGGATAGGACGAGATTACGATTTTCGGAGTAGGCCATAATTTCGGCAGTTGTTACCACCCAGACAAAGTCTTGCCGCCAAGCGATTCGTCGTATTCCGGTATGATGTATGGTGAAGCCGTACGGAGGACGAGTCTGAGCAGTTGTCGTGTCGGTAGTTTGATCGTGGAGGGTCTCCAGATCAATCTCCTACTGGCGCAGCATCGTTGGTCGTGTTGTTGGGTTACATATTGCATGCCTCGCTCAACTGCCGTCTTCCTTCCTATTCACTCAGTTTTTTGAGTTAACAGGCTCTTAATAAACTAGCGCATCAACTATTGCATCACTGCTTACTATTAGGCGGGATTGCGGTCAAGCACTAGATATACTAAAAAAAAAAAAAAGATTTGGTTGACGTGTAAAAGTTCTTGTAAAAAGATATGGTTGAAGTGTAGAAGTCCTTGTAAAAAGATAGGGTTGAAGTGTAGAAGTCCTTGTAAAAGATTTGGTTGACGTGTAAAAGTTCTTGTAAAAAGATATGGTTGAAGTGTAGAAGTCTTTGTAAAAAGATAGGGTTGAAGTGTAGAAGTCCTTGTAAAAGATATGGTTGAAGTGTAGAAGTCCTTGTAAAGACTTACAGAAAACTTATAAATCATCATCGATAACGTATAAGCGATCGATGTATATCATTTCCACGATTAGGTACGCTCATTGGCTCTTGTTCGTTCTAATACATATGTATACCCTTTTATTTTGTTTTCATAAAAATAAAAAAAAAAAAAGTCGATTTCCATATTTATTCCGTATTAATAAAAAGGGGTTTGTGGCTAAATAATAAGAGCAGCAACGATCGATCGATCAGGTTTTTTTTTTTATATATACGGAAAAATCACACAGATTGAGCTAGCTCATAAGTAAGTTCGAGACTTGTGTTATGGGATATGTACTAACTCAACGATACTATATTTGACCTGGCCGGGGATCGAACCCGGGGCCTCTACGTCGCAGGCAGGCGTGTTGACTGCTGCGCCACGGAGGTCGACTATATCGGTCGGTTAAGAGCAGCACAGGTCGATCGATCAGGTTAAGCCACGCTTGTCGTGATTGGTAAGTGGATGGGTGACGAAACCCTTCCATGCCTCGAATACCGCGCTAAGCCATTGCTCCCGGTTGTCAATCATAGATCTTTGACACTCGTTACTGGTCGTCAGAAGCCTGAAAGACCTGAGGACGTATCGCGTTACCCAGTAATTGAGCTGTGGAGGTTTGATGAGCAATCGCTTCTTGTAAAATACTGGTATCTGCTGAATCCAGTTAGACTGGAAACCGACCCCAGCTTGGTTGGGAAAAGACAAGGCGGATGATAGCGTATTAATAAAACTCTCTTCTTCTTCTTCTTCTTCTGCTCAGCCTATAGAGGTCCACTGCTGGACAAAGCCCCAAAGGCCTTCATTCCATTTGATTGCCATAATCTCCACGCTTGGCAGGGGATCGCAGTAACTTGTTATTCCACAGGAGAAGCGCTGGTGCCCGCTTCCCTGGTGAGAGTTTTCTTAGTCGCCTCTTACGAGACCCACGGGAGAATAATTTAATAAAATTACCTCTTTATAATTGTGTATATTTTATGTCAATTAATTTGAACATTTTGTTTGATCAAAATTCATATATTATGATGTCATCGCAATGATTTGCGCATCCTGGTTCGAAAAACTATGTTTACGTTTTTGGAACATTTTTGCAGAAATACATATTTTTTTTAGCATTATAAACTAGTGCTTGACTGCAATCCCGCGTGATGGTAAGCAGTAATGCAATCGTTGATGGTAAATCGCGCTAGTTTATTAAGCCTATTCACTTACAAAACTTAGTGAATTGAGTGAATTGAGCGAGGTGATGTAATGTTAAACCCAACAACACGACCAACGTTGCTTCGCCAGAGGAAGATTGATCTGGAGCCTCCACAACCAAACTCCCGACTTTCACTTAAAAAACTTACTTCTTTAACTCTTAGCTACTATTAGCTAAGACTTAAAGGAGAGAGAAAGAGAGACAATGAGAGTGCTGATCTATATTTAAAAGTTACTTCCATTTCGAAAACCGCGTACATCGAGGATTTGGAACAATTTGCCAGCGGCGGTGTTTCCGTTGGACTACAATTTAAGTGTTTTCCAGGCTAGAGTGAATAGGCTCTTAATAAAATAGCTCGTTTTACCATCAACGATTGCATCACTGCTTACCGTCAGGCGGGATTGCAGTCAAGCACTAGTTTATAATTTATAAAAAAAAGATTTTAATAAAAATTTTCGCCCTGTAATTAAGATTTCGAATACTAAAGTGTTAATCTTACTTGTGATGCTGACTGTACCCACCCGGCAAACACTATGCCCCTTTTCTGTAGCACACAAATAATACCTTTCATTTTGTTGCAGGTTCCAAAAGATGTGACCATGTCCCCTGGAGCACCGTCCAGCTTGGAAGCTGAACGGACGGAACTCCTGGGCTCCCTGACCACACAACAGCAGCAGAGGACCAGCGCCAGGGTTATCAAGAAGCTCCTACTGGAACCGCCTGTTGATAGGGACAAGAGACCTGTGAAGAAAGATGGATCTGATGGTGAGTGATCAACTATAAGTTTCCGCCGTTTAACAAAAGATGTCCTCACTAAGAGGTTTCGTTCAAATTTTCAGGTGTAAAATGTGTTATCGTAAGTTCGGATATCTGGTAATAACATACACTTAGAGTATTATTGACTCTGTATCAGTATCACATATTTCTTTTTGTGCGAAAATGTCAAGTTTTATGCCGAATAAGCGTCATTTGCGGGAACTTTTGATTGACTTCTTTAATTTGAAGAAATCTGCAGCTGATGTCTATCGATTGCTTGTAGAAGCTTATGTTGAAGCTGCTTTAAGCGAGAGACGTTCTCTTGGTTCGGAAAGTTAAGAAATTGCGGCTTTAATATGGAAGACAAAGGAAAGAACGTAGTTGAAGACCGTAACTGCTCGAGCGGTCTGTGTATGGCCGGCCATAGAGTCATAGAAAGAGAGATGAGTAAGGTTTTTAATCTGTTTTTTGTAGGTAACACAACTAAACACCGCAGTCAAAGTGATGTGAAGGGTTATTTATAAATCTCACAACTTCTTTTGTAATTTATATTCTTAAACAAGATAATATTTACATAATATAAGCTAAAATTTAACATAAAATGTAAAGTATTTGAAACAAATGCGAAGCGAACTCGCGCGCGAAAGGTTCGTACCATTAACTTTAAAAAATAAAACCAATTCATTTTTTTTTAATTTGTTATAGGGACCACAGAAACACAGCATTTGTGAACTTTTCAACAGTCTAGCTATCCCGGTTCGTGAACATGACTTCATAAGCGGGTCTAATTTTTTGGCCAAAAAACAGGTCAGCCCTCAGTTCATGTGAAGAGTCTACTAACATCTTTGCCTTATCTAGAAACACCAAAACCCGCTCGGACCCCATGGTTATAAGTAATAGGTGTGATAAAACACAATACCTTAAATACAGACCCCCTTATTCAGAAACGCTGTTTAAAGTTAACTAGAGATTAGCGATTGTTTAAACATATTATATTTTAGACATTTTGACGTCACTTAACTTTAATCATCGTTTATGAACAAACCCCTTAAACACTGTGGTGCTTATTTATAAAGGATGCTTAAAATTAAGTAACGTTAAAAGGTCAAAAATGTATGGTTAAAGAATCGCTAATCACTAGTTAACTTTAAGCAACGTTTATAAATAAGGGGGAGAATGCTTAACACGCGATATCCTAGTGAATACACTCAAATGACACGTGAACATAGCATTAAAGTTCGTAATGATACGAATAACAACAGACAACAAGTAAGCTTACTGTTTTTCCCACTAAGACTTTCGGAAATCAAAGTAATTTACAGAAATAGGTATATAGTTGGTTCTTCAAGTGTAAATAACATTTAGGATTGGAACAAGAAATTAAATTGAAAAAAGAAATTAAAAGAGTGTCCATGGAGTTTCTTGCCCGTTCTTCTCCATAGGTACCTACTCTTTGGAATGGGCGACTAGCTTCACCATACTGACTGACCGGCCTTCTGACAATTCAAAAGTGCCTGTAACTGGTTTATTTGAAATAAATGCTTTGATTTTTTTTGAAATAGGCGTATCTTACTTATATTGGCGCAGATTCTCTGGTTCACAAACTAAACTAATTTAAAGTTAACTGCATCTTTTTCTTTCAATTTCATTAAGAAAAGGACAGAAGATAAAATGTCAGTTTAGACCTGTCAAATTAGTGCGCTCCTGACGTAAACTGGAGTATTTTTAGTCGCCATGTTTATAATAACATCTAAACTGTATAAGGAGTATCTTAATTTGACAGGATTAAATTAAAATGTTATCTTCTATCCTTTTCTTAACGAAATGGAAAGAAAAACATGCACTTAACTTAAAATTAGTTTAGTTTGTAAACAACAGAATCGGCGCCAAAATCTTACTGATTTTTATAATTTAAATACTATGTTTAAGGTTTCCGTATCCAAAGGTTAAAATCTGTTCGTCTATCTGACACTAATCTCATAAACCGTGATAGCTAGACAGTTGAAATGATTACAAATATTGTATTTATGTGGTCGCTATAACAAACAATCCTAAAAGCAGAATAAAATTAATATTATGGCTCCCATGCAACAAACGTGATCTTAATGCAGTTTTTTTTCTCGATGGTAGGCCATAACATCGGCCGCCGGCAGAAGTTACCACCCACCAGACAAAGCCTTGCCGCCAAGCGATTTGTCGTGTTCCGGCATGATGTCTGGTGAAGCCGTTCGGAGGACGGGTCTGAGCAGTTGTATTGCGATGTGTGCCGGGTACGATGCGCCTAATGTTGTTGTGTTGGGAGTTTGGTCGTGGAGGGTCTTCAGATCAATCTCCCTTTGGCGCAGCATCGTTGGTCGTGTTGTTGGGTTTAACATTGCATCACCTCGCTCAACTGCCGTCTTCCTTCCTATTCGCTCAGTTTTTCTGAGTGAATAGGCTCTTAATAAACTAGCGCGCTTTACCATCAACGATCGCATCACTGCTTACCTTCAGGCGGGAATGCGGTCAAGTGCTAGTTTATAACTAAAAAAAAAAAAAATAATTACGACAGGGAGACGCTTGAAATATTTGCACAATATTAAGCTGTAGATCTTTTTAATAAATATTTTTAAAATTATATATATTTTTCAATCCCAAATTAGTTGCTCTAGTGCCAGTTGTAACTAAAGAAAACTCATTTAATAAAAACTAGTTTTAACTAGGGTAAACGAGATTTAACGAAAAACGGGTTATAACTGTAACATATACATTTTTAAAAATTAATAATTTATAAAGATAGTGCCTCATACACGGGTTGTGCCCTTTGTACCAGAGTTCTAATCTAGCTTGGTCGGTTTCTTATACGTATAACACGTACGTGTTTCACATCCTGGTCGACATCTCAGTCGTAGTTTATAAAACCACGCGAACAAACCCTGAACAAACTACCTACTTCATTCTACATTTATCACCACGATTATCTTTGACTATGATTTATATGAAAACTAAACTTTGACATTCTGTAGTCTTATAATATTCGTGGGCCTTTAATTATTTTTAGGATTTTTTCTAATAATATACGTAGTGTAGTGCTTGACTGCAATCGTTGATGGTGAAGCGCGCTAGTTTATTAACAGCCTATTCACTCAAAAAACTGAGTGAAGAGGAACGAACATGGCAGTTGAGCGATATGATGCAGTGTTATACCAAAAACACTACCAACGATGCTGCGTCAGAGGGAGAATGATTTGGGGACCCTCCACGACCAAATTCCCGACACACAACATTTGGTGCATCGTGCCTGGCACACATCGCAACACAACTGCTCAGACCAGTCTTCCATACGGCTTCACCAGACATCATGCCGGAACTCGACGAATCGCTTGGCGGCAAAACTTTGTCTGGTGGGTGGTAACTTCTGCCGGCAGCCGATGTTATGGCCTACCACCGAGTTAGATGATATTTGGCACACAGATAATTTATAACTAGGAATAATACATAGGATACTTTTAATCCAGATATTCCCGCGGGATCGAAATTTACGCTAGTAAAACCGCGGGCTGCAGCTAGTTTCATCATATTTTAATTATACGTCATAAAGATGAAACATGACATTGGCTCTGCTGGTTCTATGTAACATCTTACACCTGTATACCTACTTATGTGTTTACAAAATGTTAACATAAAATATCTTAAATAATCTGCCTAGCCTCATTCATCATTTTTTTTTTTATAAAATTATAAACTAGCGCTTGACCGCAATCCCGCCTGATGATAAGCAGTGACGCAGTCGTTGATGGTAAAGCGCACTAGTTTATTAAGATCCTATTCACTCTAGCCTTGAAGACACTCAAATTGTAGTCCGACGGAAACACCGCCGCTGGCAAACTGTTCCATTCCCTTGATGTATGCGGTATAAAGAAGGAGGCGAAACGCTTCGTCCGGATCGTAATGGTCATCATGTCAGCATTAATCCCAGTCGCATCCGAAGCTTTTTCAGCTTTGGAGTCTGGAGTCCGCTTTACCAGTCTAACTGCTGATTTTGATTAAACTTAGATATATTCCTTGAAGCGACTGCTGTCTGACCTCCGCAACTCGATGCCGATATCGAAGCATTGCAGTTAGACCAATTGTTGGACTTTTGAGGGCTCCAACAACCCATAACGACTGCCATTAGATATTTGTATAGCAACCGGGACCAACGGTTTAACGACCAGACCAGTGCAAATATTCATATTCATGCATAAAAATATTGGCACTGCGCAGGGATCGAACCCGCGCTTCCTTGCGGAGCGGCCGCGTTCTTTACCCCTACTCCACGGAGGCTGTCATGTCAATAATCTGCCTAGCCTCTGCTTAACTATGTCGGCTTCCAGTCTAACCAGCAGCTGAATACCAGCACTGTACATGGAGGGACTATTAGACCGCCATAATTCAGCTACTGGGTAGTACAATACCCTAGGTAAGACTAGTTCTCAGATTGTCGAGCTTCTGACGACCTGTAAGAGTGTGAAATATCTAAGAATGACAAAATCAAATTCATTTACTCAAATTAGGCTTAGAATCAGCACTTTTTGAACGTCAATATTACATAAGTTAGTCCCCCCCAACACGCTCGCCCTTCGCCACTTCCTAGTGCTTTCGCTGGGGAGAAGAAGTAGCGGAACCAACTCCCCAGCAGCACAGCTACAAAAAACATGACTTTATACAATATTATATAGGTACAGTAATGAACATAAGAAAACACAACAGCAATGAAATTATTTATCGAATGCCAGTTAGCCACGCCAAAATACCAGCAAAGCAAAAATAAAATCCTCCTCCGTCCTCCGTGACGCAGCGGTCAACACGCCTACCTGCGACGCTGAGGCCCCGGGTTCGATCCCCGGCCAGGTCATGATGGAAAACGATCTTTTTCTGATTGGCCTGGGTCTTGCATGTTTATCTATACATAAATGTATCTATTATAAATATAGTATCGTTGAGTTAATATCCCATAACACAAGTCTCGAACTTACTTTGGGGCTAGCTCAATCTGTGTAATATATTTATATTTCAAAAAAATCCGCGATGTTTCATAGTTTTCGAGTTATGATTTTTTTTTTTTACCTTTCTAGGAATTTCAACCGGACAAGTATTTTTTTTTTTAAATAAGACTTCTTAAGATTTTTTTTGCAACAGTATCCTCATGTGCTGTACCTACTTTGATACATAAAATAACTAGCTTCGTAACTTTAAGTACACTGAAGAGTTTGTTTGTTTGTTTGTTTGAATACGCTAATCTCAGGAACTACGGGTCCAATTTGAAAAATTATTTTTGAGTTGGATAGCCCATTAATCCAGGAAGGCTTTAGGCCATATAACATCACGCTGCGATCAATAGGAGCGGAGTATATTAAAAAAAAACATATCGAATCCTACGCGGACGAAACCGCGCGGCGCAGCTAGTTTATTTATAATAACTGAGACCAAGAGCTTAACGTGCTTTCCGAGGCGCGGAAGGTCTCGATCCGTAAAGACCTAAGTATCCACGGACCTATCGTGCCTAGCGTATCTTAACGCGATCGATCAGTGACGATTTTATTAAACTTTTTAAAGTCCTCTCCCCAAGATTTTATTTTACTTGAGATAACGACATTAGTAAAACAATGGCTCCGATTTCCTTGTTCTCAAACTACACTAATTTTAAGTTAAGTACAAGATTTATTATTTATCGCTCTACAACTGTCCTTAGAGGCCGTAACCTAATACGACAGTGCAGTTATTCACTAATACTTAAATATACACTAATACTTAAATACAACTAACAATATTTAATAAAACTCTTGCGAGTTCACTCAAAGAACACGAAAATATATCCAGTCTTTCAAGGATTTCGTTCACCACACGGATTGCACGGGTGAGGGGTGCTTTCTCCAGTAGGTTGGTTCTGGGCACAGGCACGTTTAGCACGTACGGGTGTCGCCGCCTCCACACGTACCGGTCTGGCACTTGAAGCTCTAGCTGACGTAGCATTCCTGGGTACAAAATGTTTTTAAAATTATTTAATTTTTGACGTGACAACGTCTTAAATTAGGTTGCGGCTGGGAGTCACTTATGAAAAAGTGTAACGCTCGGTAACGTTACGATGAGTCACCGATGTTTTAGTAAACAAAATATATTTCTATAGTTAAAATTTGTGCAATTCTTATTTTCATTCAATTCCTTGTTCCTATTGTGCAATTTAATTATATTGTTACGAATGCACCTTATGTCGAGGGCATAAGGTTCAATATCGCTTGACATGCAGTGTGTAACTTTTAAGATCTATAACTCGAGATCTGGACATTGTCTAGGTGTAATATAAAAACGCATTCCTAGACTTAAGGTGGCCTATTGAATGGCACAGGTTTTATCAATTTTGTCAACAAAGTGACGACATCGAAATTTCTAGAAACCCGTTTCCGGGAATTACCATAGGTACCTACTGAATGTACTCGAAGTTATGCGCTATTATTATTACGTCTAGACGATTCTGGAATGTTCGATCAGCTGGCCTATATATAGCGCCGTGACGCCGACGCCGAGTCAGTCTGCACTTGACTACCGAGGCGAAAACAGCGATACTTAAGAAGCGATCTTTGAGAATACCTACTGCGACAACTGTAACGAAAACATTGAGTACTACGTGAAGAAACATCTGTAGTGTTATTGTGTGTTTACAACACGGACTTCGTGGACGTAAGTGAAGACTTCGGTGCAACGTCAGCAACATTCTACTTGTCATTGCCTACAATCGACTGTACCTTCGTTGCCAATAAACTTCGTAACCCTTAACCGGTATTTTAGTACCCCTAGCCCGTAACAATTGGTGTCAGAAGCGGAATGCCGGTCACGCCAAGGGAAGAAGAAAGAGTTCGCACGCGACGACAAGCAGTGATGGATTTGGCGCGTCAAGAGGAAGAATCGCTCGGTGTCCCTGCACCCGAAACAGAAACGGCCGTCGTAACACCTATAAGTGCGCCTACTACCACAACTATTCCCGGAAGCAGTGGATGCGATTTGTCGGCGTTGCTGGCTCACTTGACGGTTCAAATAAAAGGTATGGCAGAATCTCAGGCAAAAGCCCAGGCAGAAATCCAGGCACAAATCAAAAGTGTAGCAGAATCCCAGGCAAAATCTCAGGCAGAGATCCAGGCACAAATAAAACAATCCCAGGCAGAAACCCAGGCAAAAATAGATAAATCCCAACAACTGGTATTAGAACTGAATGAAAAGTGGAATAAAACCAAAGAAGAGGTCAACGAGCTTAAAATGAAAACAGAACAACAAGATGCGCGTATGGACCAGCAAGATACGCGCATAGACCAGCAAGATGCACGTATAGACAATCATGATGCGCGTTTCGAGAAACTGGACAATACCATCATGGAGTTTGGGAAAGAAATAGAAAAAGTACAAAAAGGAGGTATTAAAGGTGTGATGCCTGTACCCAGTGCTTTGCCGACGTTCCAAGTACCTCATTTTGACGGAACAACATCATGGGTGGCCTTCCGTCTACAATTCGAAAAGGTTGCAAAAGGCAACAACTGGGACGACGATCAAGCGGTAACCGCTCTTACGCTTGCTCTGCGTGGTGATGCGGTACAAATCCTTGAAAATATTCCCGGCGATTGCAATACCCTAGCCTGTCTGTTAGAAGCGTTAGAGTCCAGATACGGGGAGAAACACCTCGAACATGTCTTCAGGGCTCAACTCCGCGACCGTACACAGAAGAGCAGTGAAGGGTTGCAACAATGGGCTACGGAAATAGAACGCATTGTTCGAAGGGCGTATGCATCAACACCAGCATTGATTGATACTACTACAGTGCAAGCGTTTACTGATGGGATTCGAGATGCAGAAGTCAGGGCTGCAGTTCGTCTGGGTCACCACCAGACTCTGAAGGCAGCCTTGACACACGCTCTAGAGGTGGAAGCAGTACGTCAAGATAGCCGGCAACACCACCGCATTCGTGAGGTAACCCCAATAATAAAAACTCGGCAAGGACCAACCTGCTATGAGTGCGGCGAAAAGGGGCATATTCGAATCAATTGTCCCAGGAAGTCTAAGGGAAGAAGTACTTCTGGGACACAGGTGGAAGCAGAGGATTTAAACTAGGGACAGCCAGGGCTGTGGGGCGAGTACTGGCTGGTCGACGTGAAGCCCCGATTATAACAGTATCACAAGTGGGTGACGGAAACAGTCTTATTATAGAAGGAGAACTGAATGGTAAGTCATGCAGTTTCACATTGGATACTGGTGCACCAAGAACTATTGCACGACCGGAGCTATTTCCTCGGACCATAGCATGGAAAAGAGGGTATTCACAATGCCGATTACAAACCGCCACCGGCCAACCAGTACTCGTCCTTGGTGAAACAAATGTGACTTTGAAAATGGGTGATAAGACATTTACGCATCCTGTTTTAGTAGCGAATATTACAGATGATTGCATTATAGGACTGGACTTTTTGAAGAAACAACAATGCGTCCTTAATGTAGCAAAAGGAGTATTGAGTTTTCCAGAACAAGAAGTATTTCTTCAAGGTGCAAAACAAGGGTCAGTGTACTGTTTAAGGAAAACTGTATTACCGCCAAGATCAGAAACTTTAGTAGATATTAGATTTTCACCAATAGGATACCGCAAACGTTGCATTATAATAGAAGATTCTGGAGATCACCCAGACTGGATAACGGCGAGGACACTGATGATGATTCCCGATAAACCAAAAATACGCATAATCAACGTTAGTAACAAAGAAATAACTCTCGAAAAGAATCGCGTGGTGGGTGTGTGCGATAATGTAGTATCTTTGAGAAAAACAGAGTTGCACGAAAAGGAACGTGATAAGAAGTGGCAGGAACATGTATCGACACTACTCGAAAATTGTAAGGGCAATTTAAACAAGTTCGAAACTCACAAAGTTAAACAACTGTTGCATAACTTCCATGACATCTTCTCGAAGACCGACGGTGACGTGGGAAGGACCGGGCTAGTTAAACACCATATAGATACGGGTGATACACAGCCGATAAGACAGAGACCACGTCGTATCCCCTTTGCAAGAGAACAGGAAGTCACGGAAATGTTAAGGGATATGGAGAAAAACCGGATTATCGAAGCCTCTACCAGCCCTTGGTCATCTCCAGTTGTCTTAGTCAAGAAAAAGGATGGCAGTACAAGGTTTTGCGTTGACTACAGGATGTTGAATGATGCCACGAAAAAGGACAGTTATCCTCTGCCGCGTATAGATGACACTTTGGACTTGCTAAGTGGCATGAAATGGTTCTCCACAGTTGACCTCAAAAGTGGATACTGGCAGGTGGAAATCTGTCAGCAGGATAAAGAAAAGACCGCTTTCTCCACTGGACCTGGGAACGGTCTCTGGCAATTCAATGTCATGCCTTTTGGACTGTGCAATGCTCCAGCTACATTCGAGCGCCTAATGGAGCGCATTTTGGTGGGGTTGCTTGGTGATGCATGCCTGGTCTATTTGGATGACATCATCATTATGGGACGAAGCTTCGAAGAGCACCTACGCAATTTGGAGAAAGTGTTCCAAAAACTGCGTGAAGCGAATTTAAAACTTAGTCCTAGTAAGTGTACACTATTCCAGAAAGAGGTTGGATACTTAGGACACATTATTTCGGCGCAAGGAATTCGAACAGATCCTGAAAAAATAAAAGCCGTGTCGAAGTGGCCTATCCCTCGTAACAAAACTGAGGTACGCTCTTTCTTGGGTCTGTGTGCATATTACCGTCGGTTTGTGAAGAACTTCTCCGAGTTAGCGAAACCGTTGCATCGTTTAACAGAGGAAAAGTGTCAATTTGAATGGAATCCTGACTGCGAACAGGCATTTGCGCTACTCAAAACTCACTTGTGTGGGGCTCCTGTATTAGGTTACCCTAGTCGGGAAGGCCGATTTCTGGTGGACACGGATGCCAGCAATGTTGGCATTGGAGGAGTTCTCTCTCAAACACAAGGAGATCGGCAGGTCGTTATTGCATATTTCAGCAAATGTCTTTCCAAGCCAGAAAGAAATTACTGTGTTACCCGCCGAGAACTTCTAGCCGTTGTCAAGACCTTACAACACTTCAAGAAATATTTGATCGGGAGACAGTTTACACTTCGCACCGATCACGCTGCCTTACAGTGGTTGCTTCAGTTCAAAGACCCAGAAGGACAAGTAGCAAGGTGGATAGAGCAGCTGCAAGAATTTGACTTTGTCACTGAACATCGAAAAGGCAAGTCACACAATAATGCTGATGCTTTATCTAGACGGCCTTGCGAAGAATCTTGCCGACATTGTTCCAAGCAGGAAAAGAAAGAGAACGTAAGGATTATCCAGGTGAACGCTTTGGATGAAGACTGGGATAATCGATCATTGGAAGACGCACAAAAGGAAGATAGTAACCTGAGGGCAGTAATTGAATGGAAGCAGCGTGGCCAGAGGCCCGCTTGGAGTGAAATATCAGCGCTTAGCCCAACAGCAAAAAGTTACTGGGCTCAATGGGACAGCCTGATAATTGATAATGGAGTTGTGAAGAGGAAATGGGAATCACCCAGTGGAAAGGAGGTCACCTTACAGATAGTTGTCCCCTGCGATAAAGTCGCGTCAGTGCTAAGACAGGTGCACGACGGAGTGTCAGGAGGACATCTAGGAGTCAAGAAAACCCTGGAGAAGGTGAGAAAAAGATTCTATTGGGTGCATTGCCGCGAAGACGTAGAGGACTGGTGTAGGAAATGTGTAGCCTGCTCCTCAGTAAAAGGACCGCAAACGAGGGCCAGAGGTCGGCTGAAGGTGTATAATGTTGGTGCACCATGCGAAAGAGTTGCTGTCGATATAGCTGGGCCGTTCCCTATTACTGAAGAAGGGAATAGGTATATCATCGTCATGCAAGACTATTTCAGCAAATGGCCAGAAGCTTTTGCAGTACCCAACCAAGAAGCTCATACCGTCGCCAAAAAGCTAGTTCACGAGGTGTTCTGTCGATTTGGCGTTCCCTTGGAGTTACACTCTGACCAGGGTAGAAACTTCGAGTCTTCACTGTTTCAAGAGGTTTGCCAACTACTCGGGATACATAAGACTCGTACAACACCATATCACCCTCAGTCAGATGGAATGGTCGAAAGATTCAACCAGACGCTAGAGAATCATTTGGCCAAAGTAGTTGAAGAACACCAGAGGGATTGGGACCAATACATTCCACTCTTCTTAATGTCATACCGCTCTGCAACACATGATAGCACAAATTGTACACCGGCGAAAGTCAACTTCGGCCGAGAAATTAGATTACCCATAGATGCACTAACCGGAACACCCCCCGATACCCCTATCCTAGCCGTCGACTATGTGGCCGACCTACGACGTAAACTAGATGGAATACATGAGCTAGTGAGACAGAATGGTCTGAAAACCAGCGAGAGAATGAAGATCCGATACGACCGCAAAGCTAACGTGCCCGGATTTGAAGAGGGAACTTTGGTATGGTTACATAATCCCATTAGGAGAAAAGGAAAGAGTCCGAAGTTCCAAGCCAAATGGGAGGGTCCGTACACGATAGTAACCAGGATAAACGATGTCACCTACCGCATAAAGAAAGGACCTAGAGGGAAGCTGAAGATCGTACACGTAGACCGCCTAGCTCGCTATTATGGATCAAATCATGCTCGGGACGAGCACGACTAAGAAGGGGGCAATGTTACGAATGCACCTTATGTCGAGGGCATAAGGTTCAATATCGCTTGACATGCAGTGTGTAACTTTTAAGATCTATAACTCGAGATCTGGACATTGTCTAGGTGTAATATAAAAACGCATTCCTAGACTTAAGGTGGCCTATTGAATGGCACAGGTTTTATCAATTTTGTCAACAAAGTGACGACATCGAAATTTCTAGAAACCCGTTTCCGGGAATTACCATAGGTACCTACTGAATGTACTCGAAGTTATGCGCTATTATTATTACGTCTAGACGATTCTGGAATGTTCGATCAGCTGGCCTATATATAGCGCCGTGACGCCGACGCCGAGTCAGTCTGCACTTGACTACCGAGGCGAAAACAGCGATACTTAAGAAGCGATCTTTGAGAATACCTACTGCGACAACTGTAACGAAAACATTGAGTACTACGTGAAGAAACATCTGTAGTGTTATTGTGTGTTTACAACACGGACTTCGTGGACGTAAGTGAAGACTTCGGTGCAACGTCAGCAACATTCTACTTGTCATTGCCTACAATCGACTGTACCTTCGTTGCCAATAAACTTCGTAACCCTTAACCGGTATTTTAGTACCCCTAGCCCGTAACAATATTCATATCAATAAATATTCTACCGAGAAAAAGACGTTGTCACGTAAAATCTTCGCCCGTAAAACCGACTTTACAGGCAACCATTTTTTTTTTTTTTCTTTACATTTCGTTAAGAAAAGGATAGAAGATAACATTTTAGTTTAATCCTGTCAAATTAAGATACTCCATAGACAGTTTAGATGTTATTATAAACATGGCGACTAAAATACGCCAGTTTACGTCAGGAGCGCACTAATTTGACAGGTGTAAGCTGACATTTAAGGGCCTTACTCTCATTTAGTAGCGTAAAATGGTCACTTTAGGAAGCTAATTTCTAATTAACGGCTGGGTTTTGAGATTTGAAAAAAATATATCTTGTCTATTGATTCATGTACAACATTTACTAAAGATGATTTTTTCGTAGGATTTTGCCTTTTGCCATAAAAAAATATTTAACAAAACGCTATTTTTGGCTAAAATTCGTTATTACTTCTAAACGGCATTGATGTGTGGAAATATTTTTACACTGAAAAATTCATGGTTAGAGGTACTACAGATATGCCACAGCGTATTTAAATCCATCAACATTTGCCAATAAAATATCCTTATTTTGAAACATAGGTTTAGAGGTGCTCTGTGCGGGCGCGGGCGGCAGTCGTGCGTTAGCATTCAGACGAGAGGGTTGTGTCACTCGCTGCTCTGCTCCGGCTATCGCCGACTGCGCGTGGTTGTCTGTGTGAGTGCAAATATTTACGAGCGAATCGTGTCAGTGTACGTTCATAGATTAGTTCGCAAATGAGAATTGAAGATGCGTCTGGTGGCGTAAGTATCTATCTACCTATACTCTTGTATTTATAGTTATACCTATATATTACTGTATTTTTCTTTATAATTACTATTAGCTTTTGTAACCATTTTTCTTTTACAATTGAAGTTAAACAATTACGAATTGTTCCAGGAAATCTAGAAAGAAATCTTTAGACTTGAAAGGCAATAATCCGACTAAGTACTTCCGCTGATAATATAGAAGACTCTATTCAAGTAAGTAAACACTCGCACTTAGATTATAATTTATAGGTTTGTAAGGAGATTTAAAAATAAAAATCTTATTAGAAATTTACGTAACTTGAAAATGTGATTTTTTGTTTATGGTGATATAAACCAAAAATTAGGACTCAATTAAAGGTTTTAGTGTAAAAACAGTTTTACAAAAAGTTTTGAGTTGATAGGACTTTTAATTTTCGCGATATTAGCAAAAATGTGTAATAAAAACTTTTACTTCGATTATTTTAAATGATTCTTCCTGTAAATATTTTATTTATATAAGTAATAGTTTAAAGTAGCCGAAGCCGATGGAGGCGGGCTGGCGGGCTTGGAATGTCACAGTTATCATTAATTTTTTTGACGTCCTCCGTGGCGCAGCGGTCAACACGCCTGCCTGCGACGTGGAGGCCCCGGGTTCGAGTCCCGGCCAAGTCATGATGGAAAACGGTCTTTTCCTGATTGGCCTGGGTCTTGGATGTTTATCTATATATGTATCTATTATAAATATAGTATCGTTGAGCCCCGTGTGGTACCGGGCTTAGAATAGTACCAACCCATATCCTCCCGTGGGTGTCGTAAGAGGCGACTAAGGGAACTCTCTCACCAGGGAAGCGGGCAGCAGCGCTTCTTCTGTGGAATATCAAATCCTGCGATCCCCAACCCGCTTGCCAGGCGTGGGGATTATGGCAAACCCCCCCATAATGTTGCACACGACTAAGCCAAGGCCCCTAGTCCCCGGCAGCTCCGCTATTCCTGGTCATTGTGGTAGCGGCCAAGGTAACGGCGGGGCAAGGGGTGCGAAGAATCTCCGGAAGAGATCCGGCTACCACAAACAACGACGGATCGACCTGGCAACACTGAACGTGCGCACACTGCGGACCGACGAGAGGGTTATTGAACTGGAGGAAGAATTGAGCAGGTTACGATGGGGTGTCCTGGGATTATCTGAAGTCCGAAGAGAGGGTGAGGACTCGATAATCCTTAAATCCGGTAACTTGCTCTATTTCCGGGAGGGCGATCATCAGTCCCAAGGTGGTGTCGGGTTCCTCGTCCACAGGTCCCTTGTGGACAATGTAGTGAAGATCGAGAGTGTGTCGACCAGGGTGGCGTTCCTGGTACTCAGAATAACCAAACGGTATTCACTGAAGGTCATTCAGGTATACGCCCCGACCTCGACACACTCCGACGATGAAGTAGAGACTATGTATGAGGACATCTCTAAAGCCATACATAGCTCAAAAACTCACTACAGCGTTATCATGGGGGACTTCAACGCTAAACTGGGAAAACGGAGCGGTGAGGAGCTCGGACTGGGAAATTTTGGATTTGGGCGTCGGAACTACCGAGGCCACATGTTGGCTGGCTTCATGGAGAGGGAGGGACTCTTTATGATGAACTCCTTCTTCAGGAAGCGTGAACAGCGGAAGTGGACTTGGATCAGTCCCGACGGGGTCACTAAGAACGAGATAGACTTCATTATGACGACAAAAAGGCACATATTCAATGATGTCTCAGTGATCAACTCGCTCAAATGCGGCAGCGATCATCGTATGGTCAGAGGCACATTGAATCTGAACATAGTGTCCGAAAGATCTCGCCTGATGAAGTCTACGCTCCGGCCAGCACCCATCCAGATCCATAACTCCGAGGGTTTCCAGCTCGGGCTCCAAAATCGCTTCGAATGCCTAAGTGGTGACGTGGACGAATACAATGACGGGTTTGTAGAAGCTGTCTGTACGGTCGGGACCAAGTATTTTAAGACCCGCCGTACAAATAGAACTAAAAAGCTCTCGGACTACACTCTCGAGCTCATGGAGGATAGACGTGAGATGGTTTTGCGTTCGTCAAGTGATGCTTGCAGATACCGGCAGCTCAATAAGCAGATCTCAAAGTCTCTGAAGCGCGACCTACGTCGGTATAATACCGAGCGTATAACGGAGGCCATAGAGCGAAACAGAGGCTCTAAAGTTTTCGCTAGGGATCTGACTATTGGGCATAGCCGGCTAAGCAAGCTGAAGACTGACGACGGCAGGATCATAACGTCCGGGCCCGAGCTTTTGAGGGAAGTCGAGAATTTCTATGGACAGCTCTACACTTCGACGACAAAACCCGCATTAAATCTTGCTGAAGACCCTAGAGCAAGATTAACCCGACACTACACCGAAGATATCCCGGACGTCAGCCTGCAGGAGATTCGATTGGCTCTGAGACAACTTAAAAACAACAAGGCGCCGGGCGATGACGGAATAACGGCAGAGCTACTGAAGGCGGGTGGTGAACCGATCCTTAGGGCCCTTCAGAAGTTATTTAATTCCGTCATAGTCAAGGGAAAAACGCCACAGGCATGGCACAGAAGTGTGGTGGTACTCTTTTTCAAAAAGGGTGACAACACCCTTTTGAAAAACTACAGACCCATCTCACTTCTGAGTCATGTCTATAAGTTGTTTTCGAGAGTCCTCACGAATCGTCTCGCCTGCAGGTT
The DNA here is from genome assembly GCA_037179545.1 of Sesamia inferens. Lineage (NCBI taxonomy): Eukaryota > Metazoa > Arthropoda > Insecta > Lepidoptera > Noctuidae > Sesamia > Sesamia inferens. Next base: position 2,026,596 of record CM073935.1, on the reverse strand, counting down.
TGACGACTTCCAGCCACCCGAACAAGCCGGTTTCCGAAAGGGCTTCAGCACAGTAGACCACATACATACGCTACGGCAGGTTATACAGAAGACCGAGGAGTATAACCTACCCCTTTGCTTGGCGTTTGTGGACTACGAAAAAGCCTTTGATTCGATCGAGACTTGGGCTGTACTGCAGTCTCTCCAGCGGTGCCAAGTAGACTATCGGTATATTGAAGCGCTGAAGGGTTTGTACGAAAACGCCACCATGTCAGTCCGAATACAGGACCAGACCTCGAAACCAATACCTCTCCAGCGTGGTGTCAGACAGGGAGATGTTATCTCCCCGAAATTGTTCACCGCTGCATTGGAGGATGTCTTCAAGGTTCTGGACTGGAAAGGACTGGGCATCAACATCAATGGCGAGTACATGACACACCTTCGGTTTGCTGATGATATCGTAGTCATGGCTGAGACCGCGGAGGACCTGAGTACAATGCTCGAAGACCTCAGCAGAGCCTCCGAGCGAGTCGGTCTTAAAATGAACATGGGCAAGACGAAAGTCATGTCTAATGCCCATGTTGTACCGACTCCTATAAAGATTGGAGACTCTGTTCTCGAAGTTGTTGACAGTTACGTGTACCTGGGACAAACTATCCAGTTAGGAAGGTCCAACTTCGAGAAAGAGGTCAATCGTCGAATCCAACTCGGCTGGGCTGCTTTCGGGAAGCTACGAATAATCTTCTCGTCCGAAATACCGCAGTGTCTCAAGACAAAAGTCTTCGACCAGTGTGTGTTGCCAGTGATGACATAATATGGAATTGAGACGTGGTCGCTAACAATGGGCCTTATAAGAAGGCTCAAAGTCACTCAAAGGGCAATGGAGAGGGCTATGCTTGGGATTTCACTACGCGATCGAATCAGGAATGAGGAGATCCGCAAAAGAACGAGAGTAACCGACATAGCCCGAAGAATTGCAACACTAAAGTGGCAGTGGGCTGGACACATTGCCCGTAGGACCGATGCCCGATGGGGCCGACAGGTTCTCGAGTGGCGACCACGCACCGGAAGACGTAGCGTGGGTAGGCCCCCGACAAGGTGGACCGACGACCTGGTGAAGGTCGCGGGAAACCGCTGGATGCGGGAGGCGCAGAACCGGTCGTCGTGGAGAACCTTGGGGGAGGCCTATGTCCAGCAGTGGACGTCTTTCGGCTGAAATGATGATGATGATGATGATCGTTGAGTTAGTATCCCATAACACAAGTCTCGAACTTACTTTAGGGCTAGCTCAATCTGTGTGATTTGTCCGTATATATACCGTATGTTAAGAAAACCCTGTCCGACCCGTAAGGATAATAAAGGTTAAGTAAACTCATGACCAAATATGATATAAAATTTTACGAAATCATCATAGTACCAATACAAATGAATTTTGAAATAACTTCCCCAAAATTTGGTAATTTTTAAAAAAGTGACAACACCGGTATTATTATGAGCGAATAGCGACAGCTATGCGACCACGTGCCGCGTGTGCTGCCGCCCGCCGCCCGCGGAAGGGTGCTTAACGCATATTTATTACGTTACCTCTTTTTGCGAAATAATATTTATTTTTTTATTGGGATTTTTTTTAAGTTAGCCCGGTTGTGTATGCATTAGTAGAATCAGTTATCGATACCTAACAACACCTTCACGGTATATTCTGTTTTTCACAAATAATATTGTAATAACTTTTTTCGACTTACAGATAGAAAGAAACCAATCGACAGAACTTAAAAGTTTAATTTGCTTTTTAGGTCGAACACTAACGCAGTTGATTCTAGGTCAGACATCCATACGGATAGTCGTCAAGAAAATGATAATATTATATCTCTATGTGCACAAAAAACGACGCAAGTTCCATCATCATCATTCAGGTAAAATTATGCCTGCATGTCCTACAACCTATATTTTTAGTTTACAAATATATCATATACCTGTAAAATAATTTTTTTGTTAATTCTTAATTAACTTTTCTTAATAAATTCTTAATTCCTTGACAAAAATCTCTAACAATGTTGCCAGGGTTAATTAAAATGTATGTTATATCTTTTTTAGCTCAAAATATCACCAAAACCTCAACAAATCTCAAGCTGTTTCATCGAATGGCGACGCATAGTTAATATTGCTTACTTTTATTCAGAACTAAAGAAAATAGCCAAGCACGGAGAATTACAGACTGTGGTTTAGAATCTGTGGATATTGTTGGAGAACGACAAGTGGGACTACATTCCCTATTTATTTTTAAATGCCGTATGTGTATGGAAACATTTTGCATATCCTACAGAAATCAATATCAGCTGTGCAGTTGTAGGAACAATAGAAATAGACTGTGGCCATTCTCAACTGCAAGAAATTTCTGCAGCTTTAGATTTTCCTATAATCTCGCATATTTATTGGATCGAAGAATTAAAATTTACAGATTTTAAAATAACTCGTGTTTTATTTGAAACCTCATTACGACGGAGTACATTCAATCTGACGTCACTGACACAGTATAAATAGGGTACTATCTCTTTATGGAAAACGGCCGAAACTACGCGCTTTGTAATCTCAAGGCATCTATATAAAGCACAGTTAGCGCAGTGGTTAAGCTATTGACTGCTGCGCTGCGTGTCGCGGGTTCGATCCCGCGCGGAACAAATATTCAGAACATGTCCTACAAGTAGTTGTTCCGGGTCTGGCTGTTTGTGTCTGTGAATTTATATGTTTGTAAATGCACCCACGATAAGAGTAATTTCTAGTGTGGTTCAACTTTTTTTTTTAATAAAAATATCACAAAGTGCCTAGTGCGCGTTTGTTTTACGTTAACGCGATGAACTCGTTTATGTTATTCGCACTAGTAATTAATTCAAGGACACTGCAAAGACATGATACTCATATACTGAAAAGTAGTGAAAAAAAATTCAAATATGTTGAATATCGATTCAACATATTTGATTTTTTTTTTTCACTACAGTAATACTAACAAATTTTTTTTTGCATACAGATATTACCATCTACCATATTTTTTTATGTTAATGTTATGATATATTATAACGTGTGGGTACTTGTTTTACAAATGTCTGATCGGCCATTAAACTGTGTAACGAGCACTCCTTGATTTTATTCAAACATTGATCAAGAATACTAAAAATATATTATAGTACGATATTACCATTTATCAATGCAAAATAAACATTTAACGGTCTTGCATCCATACCCCCGTCTGAAATCGTAGGCACAAATCGCGCCCTACACGCGGCTTGTCTGCATCTCTGGATATTCTTTGATTGTCGTTTTAGTTTAGCGCGCCACCGCGCGCATTTTACGAATTCGGGAGTACGGCGTTTAGCTCCGCCCACATGCACAAGGTCATTGAGGCTACTATACCCGTTAACTTCTGTCCTTTTGTTAATGAAATAGAAAGAAAAAGATGCAATGAACTTAAATTTAATTTAGTTTGTAAACAAGGGAATCGTCAAGTTCAGTATATGCTACAACTTCAAACATTTTTATAACTTTTCAATAGTTGTATTTACTCTGAAATCAACTTAATCAACATTAAAATAAAGTTGCTATTTGTTTTACACACAATAACTTTAAATAAATCTAGAATGTAGAATATTTTCTTTCTTATTTCCAGAAATCCCAGAATGCGAGACCCCGAACAAGATAGATGAGAAGGAGCTGAAGTTCCCGACAGTGAAGCAACGGATGCCCAAAGCGCTCTGGTCCACTGACGAGAAGAACTTGTTCTTTGAAGCACTCAACGAGTACGGGAAGGACTTTGACGCTATAACAGCCTACATCTGTGCCAAGATGAAGAAGAAAGGAATGCCGGATGTCAACCTGAAGACCAAGACGCAAGTCAGCCATTTTTACTACAGGACCTGGCATAAGCTGTCGAAACACGTACATTTTGATGAGAGTAAGTTTTTTTCTTGTACGTTATTTGGGCCTGGCTCGTTGCCATTCGGGCATTGTATATGGGATACGTCGGCGCTGCGTCACGAGCAGTGACGTTCCGTGGTTGAACATTTCAATTTGAGGGACGGAACATGTGCACTTTGGACCAGGGAGACGATGAACCTCCCTACTTCGTTACTTTTTATTTATTTTTAAACTAGTGCTTAACCGCAATTCCGCCTGATGGTAAGCAGTCCCTGGTCGGGAGACAACATCGGACTCCTGGCCACCGTAGGCGCGGGCTTGGGGGCGGTGAGCAGTGGGCAGCTCGCCGCCCGGTAAGGACCAGGCTCGGGTTGACGGCGCGTCCCAAAGAGATGTCAGCACATCGTAATCGTCCACGTAGACCGATGCCCCCTGGGTCTGGGTTGGGGGTTGGTAAAAAAGAAACCGTGGCCCTAGCCCATAGCCAAGTAAAGGATCAGGGGGGGTTCAGTGACCAAAAGTCTGACACGCCCTTCCGTTCCGGAGCGGGAGAAGTCATTTGATGATTTCCCATTCCAAACAAAAAAAAATGGTAAGCAGTGATGCAATCGTTGATGTTGTTGTTGATAACCTAACCTAACGTGTATTCTAGTAACACATCCACCTAACGTCGGTCATGGTGACCCCTTGCGTATAAGTACTATTAGGAAGGTAAAAAGCTCAAAAATTGCAAAAAATCAAAACTACATCATGTTTTTCAATTGTTTTATTATAAATTGTTTTAATAAACTCTACAAATTAACACTTTTACTTTTTAATATCGTTAATAAAAGTTAACTTTTTATTTATTTTCTTATAAATTATAAACCAGCGCTTGACCGCAATCCCGCCTGATGGTAAGCAGTGATGCGATCGTTGATGGTAAAGTGCGCTAGTTTATTAAGAGCCTATTCACTCTAGCCTTGAAGACACTAAAATTGTAGTCTGACGGAAACGCCGCCGCTGGCAAATTTATCCGGTTTCTTGATGTACGCGGTATAAAAGAGGAGGCGAAATCCTTCGTCCTGATCGAGGTTGTGTCAACAACGTAAGGATAGAAACTCGCCGTACGACGGGTCGTCTGATGGTGGAATGGAGATGGGGGAATTAAGTCATGCAATTCCCTCGCACACTCCCCAAAATGCATCCTACAGAACACCGACAGGCTGGCTACCCTACGCCTGTACTCGTTCGGTGCTGCTGTGAGACAATAGACGCACAACGGTGCGAAGTGTAATATTGTTTAGAATATCAAAAGTGTACGTCGATGTCGTGAAGGAGCAACGTCGTCATAAGCTGCATTCCATTACCATATCACAGCATATATGTACATAAATATATGTAGGTCTCACAGCACCCAAGTCACTGAGTTACGTTGACGTAACGCATTTGCAAGGCCCGTCTGTGTCAAGTGTGAAGCTATGAGGAACAGGGAGTAAAGTTAACTCATCCTCCATAGAAAAGGCAGGATCCTCCGAACAGATGGGTGTTATGCCTAGCGGGCACTTTCCCAATGGTTGATTTGGAAAGTTGTATGTACTTATGCTAGTTGCATGGTAAACTTTGCTTGCGAGATGTAGAATTCGTGTGATGTCAATGTGATGCATTATTTGCAAACTCATACTTGAGCGGCTGGTGTTTTAACCACTAGGCCACCACAATCGGCCGTCGTTCGAGTCGTTTGTCCTACAAACACGTGCATATACCTACAACGAGGCATTCATACGAATTAATGTATAGTAACTAAACATAGTAGATCTATAATTAGGAACTGAGCTCTGGAATTAAATTAAGTAGTGTAAAGTTGCAATACATAACTATTCTTTTTTAAACTGCCCCACAATAGGAATTACTCTTCTATCGTTAAATTCACATACATAAACAACCACACCGTGTACATGGCCAGCAACACGACAGACCCTGTGTTTGTGTGCATAGGCGCCGGCGGAGACATGGTCGAGTGCACAGACCAGTTTAAATGCTTGGGGTCTGTGCTCCACGCGTCCGGCGATATTGATTGCGAGTTAACGCACGCAGCTTGGGCAAAATGGCGTGAGGTGACATTTGTGACCCCAAAATACCGGTTAAGCTCATTATTAGACCTGTTCTTTTGTATGGCAGTGAGGCGTGCCCTGTGGTTTAGCGACACAAGCAGGAGCTGTGTGTCACGGAGATGAATATACTGCGATGGATGTGTGGAGTTACGCGAAAAGACCGCATCAGGAACTCCCGCATCCGTGGCAATCTTCGTGTCTGTGACATGGCAGACAAACATCGGAACAAGAAGTGCTGGCTTGACGTTGTAAGACACATAAAGTTGTGCGTTTTTTTTTTTAATGAAGAGACAGCTCTGCTGTTTGGGAGTTTATTCCGCCACTTCTTCCCAGCGAAAGCACTCGGAAGTGTCGATCGGTGGGCGTTTTGGGGGACTGTCTTATGTAATATTGACGTTCAAAAAGTGCTGATTCTCAGCCTAAATTCAATGAATGACTTTAGATTTTGATTTTGACATGCGTAACTACAATCTCACACCACGGGATACCAAAGATCGTGCTAAATGGGGCGAATATGTAAGAAAGCGGACCCCGGGCTCCAACGCGAAAGCCGCGGATACAACCGTGATTATACGCTGAGATGATGATGATGATGATGATGACACAAACAGCCACACTCGGAACAATTAACTGTAGGCCATACATGTTGGTATAATTTTTATGATCCAGAGCGACAGTTCCGGTTTCAAGGATGAGGTATTTCGACTGATCCGACTCGGCTGGGCAGCGTTCGGGAAGCTTCTTAGTGTCTTCTCGTCCAAAACACCTCAGTGCTTGACGACAAAAGTCTTTAACCAATGTGTGTTACCGGTGATGACATATGGATCAAAAACATGGTCCCTCACTAGGTGCCTCATAAGAAAGCTCAAGATCGCTCAGAGAGCTATGGAGAGGGCTATGCTAGGTGTTTCTCTACGTTATCTAATCAGGAATGAGGAGATTCGTAGAAGAACTATAGTCGCCGACATAGCCCAGCGGATTAGCTTTCTGAAGTGGCCGTGGGCGGGACACATAGCTCGTAGAGTCGATAGCCGATGGGGCAAGCGCAGCATCTGACGCCCACCAACTAGGTGGTCGGATGACCTGACCAAAATCGCAGGGAAGCGCTGGATGCAGGTCGCGTCCAACCGTTCTTTTTGGAAATCGTAGGCTATGTCCAGCAGTGGACTCCATGTGATCAGCAATTTACCGACCCAAGTCCAGATCCCGGTTTGCTACTAAGAAATTCCTTGCTTTGCCACTTACATCACGACTACCTACATAAACAGCCCATGATCTACTCAGTACTCAGGCGACAGTACCCCATTAGTGGTATAATACACCACGCAGGCCTAATGTAGTTTGGTAGACATCACATATTTTTGATTATTTTAGTTCTCCGACATATCGGTTTCTTAACACATTATTTCTCTCTTCTTCTCCTCAGTATTCCATCCAAAGGATATATCTAGACCCATTGTGTCACCCTTTGTAAGATCTTCAGATTTAAGTTCTGTAATCTATATGGTGTACACAATAAAGAGTATTCTATTCTATTCCTACAACTCACAAGTCGCGATCGTTACCAAAGTAGGTAGTAATAAATCATAAACATTGAAGCACTAACAGGCGACATGCATGCCATCAATTCAAAGTATATAATAGTATCCATACTATTAAATAAATTAAAATCACCATTTCCATGACTACACGGTACTTACGCCACAAATGATATTCAATGTGACCAGCCTCGCTAATGGAACATCGGTATGATTACATGAGAGATGCGACTTGGTAATAACATTCAATTAATTTATCTTTTTCTTTGTGACATGTAGACGTCAGCCGCTGCGTATATAGTTAAACGAAAACTGTTTATTATGTGACGAAAATTATCTACAATAGATACGGTCATGTCTGAAGGGTAATTCTGGTAATTTTATGAATGTTTCCAGTCCGATGTCAGTTTCAAAAATGCGTCTAATTTCCCTATATATTATATTTTTTATAGTCTTAAACTAGTGCTCGATCGCAATCAAAATCAAATTCGCCTGATGGTAAGCAGTGATGCAATCGTTGATGGTCTCGGTGGTAAGCCATAACATCGGCCGCCGGCAGAAGTTACCACCCACCAAAGTCTTGCCGCTAAGCGATTCGTCGTGTTCCGGCATGATATCTGGTAAAGCCGTACGGAGGACGGGTCTGAGCAGTTGTGTTGGTGCCAAATGTTGTTGTGTCGGGAGTTTGGTCGTGGAGGGTCTCCAGATCAATCTCCCTCTGGCGCTACATCGTTGGTTGTGTTGTTGGGTTTAACATTGCATACCTCGCTCAACTACCGTCTTCCTTCCTATTAACTCAGTTTTTTGAGTTTACAGGCTCTTATAAACTAGCGTGCTTTAGCATCAAAAAAACATCCCCATGCCTGTAGAAATTTCAATCTGGTTATTTTGTCTTCTCTTCCGACGAAAAACCAGTTGCTATGGTAGTCATGTTACACGTGCTGAGCCACCTCGACCAAGGGCAAGCTAAACATTATACAACCGGCCAAGTGCGAGACGGTCTCGCGCACGAAGGGTTCCGTGTCTTTTGTTATAGCGGCTACAGAAATGTGTACATCATATTTGAAAAATATCCTGGTGACAGACAGACGGATTGTGGGGTCTTATTAATAGGATTCCGTTTTTACTGTTTGTGTACGAAATTATAAAAAATTGTGCTTAAAATATTTTATATTCTTACTAGCTTTTACCCACAGCTTCGTCCGCATGGACATCGGATATTATCCTACGGAAACTTGTTACCGGTACCATGGGTATCTTATGTATGTACTTCATCATCATCATCATCAACCTTTTTATCGTCCCACTGCTGGCCACAGGTCTCCTCTCATACAGAGAAGGATTGAGCGTAATCACCACGCTTGTCAATGCGGGTTGGCGATGTCAGACTTAAAGTCCAGGTTTCCTCAAGATGTTTTCCTTCACCTTCAGTCATTGGTGTCCAAGATATACTTAGAAAGTACATATAATTTTAGAAAAGTTACATTGGTTGGTACCTCAGGAATCAAACCCGCGCACTCATATTTGAGAGGCTGGTGTTTTAACCACTAGGCCACCACGACTACATGTATGTACTTATTGAAGTTATAATATACCATTTGTGTTCCTATTCCTATTAAAAGCATAACACAAATGATTACAATACTGTCGTGAATTCATACAAGTCTCGTATTTTTTATTAATACCTACTGCTTAGAAAGTTCTTATTACAATAATGGTTCGCAAGACACCTGGCGCCATCTAGCGTCCTGAAGCAATTTTGACCGCTGAAAGTTATTAATCTTTACTTCGGGAACACCTTTTCTTTCTGGATGAAATATACCTTATATGTAATATATCCTTTTTTATATAAACAAAATGTCAACTTCAGTTCAATCATCATCATCACCTCAGCGTTAATCTCAGTCGCACCCAAAGCTTTTCCAGCTTTGGAGTGTGGGGTCCGCTTTACAGTCTAACTGCTGATTTTGGCTAAACTTCGATATTTTCCATGAAGCGACTGCCGTCTGACCTCCACAACCCGAAGGCAATATCGAAGCATTGCAGTTAGACCAATTATTGGACTTTTAAGGGCTCCAACAACCCTTAACGACTGCCATTAGATGTTCGCATGGCAACCGGGGTCAACGGTTTAACGTGCAAATATTCATATTAATGCATACAAATAATTGCACAGCGCGGGAATCGAACCCGCGCCTCCTTGCGCAGCGGCCGCGTCTGGTACCGCTAAGCCACGGGGGTAGTCAAATCAAGAAAAATCAATTATCAGTTCAATGATATTGTATTATTTGTTATATTCTTATGGGGCAACGACTTTTTTCTTTTTCAAGTAATTTTCTGAATATAAATCTTATTTACAGTCTATGCAAAAGTGACTTTAATTTCTAGACAGTAAAGTTCAATTTGCCCAACAACTTCAAATATGTTTAGAACTTTTACAAAAATGCCAAGCCACTCCTAAATCTACTTAATTACCATTGAAATTTATGTATAACTTAAAAAAAACGTGAATTAAAAAAAAATAATAATATAAATTATTTGGAAACCACAAATGGGTTGCCTATAACAGCTATTAAAAAAACTATTTATAATTATGATGTTATGTAACAAAACTATTTATAATTATGATGTTATGTAACAGATATGCCTCAATTTATAAAAGTACGTTACGCAAAAATTTTAACAAATAATTCTAGGAGGTAAATAATTTACATGATAGCAATATTGCACATCATTTTATGATTTTCGCGATTTTACCATCTTATAAATACCATTAAGTGTAACCCACTTTTGATAGGATTTTACTGTTCAGTAAAAGGGCCATATTCCCCTCTGTTCATAAACGTTGTTTAAAGTTAACTAGTGATTAGCGATTGTTTAACCATACATTTTTGACGTTTGCATGTCACTTGACTTTAATTGTTGTGTTTATTCATAAACAATGATTAAAGTTTGATCTTAAAGCGTCAAATTCTATGGGTAAACAATCGCTAATCACTAGTCAAGTTTAAGCAACGTTTCTGAATATAGTGGTTTATGGTAGTTCTCTTATGACTACTTTGCTTAAAACCATTTTAGGATTCCGCACACAAAGGGCAAACACGGGACCCTATTGCTATGACTCCACTATATGTCAATCTGTCTGTTATCAGGCTATATCTCATAAACATAACAGTAATAGCTAGACAGCTGAAGTGTTCAAAAATCAAAATCAAAAGTCATTTATTCAAATTAGGCTGAGAATCAGCAGTTTTTGAACGTCCATTAATACATAGACCAGTCTCCCAAAACATCCGCCCTTCGCCACAAATGATGCATTTCTGCTGCTGCGGTAACAATTAATAACAAAAACAGATTTTTGTTATGTATACCTTTGTGCACAATCCCCACTTTTTTTTTATAAATTATTAACTAGTGCTTGACCGCAATCCCGCCTGATGGTAAGCAGTGATGCTATCGTTGATGGTAAAGAGCGTTAGTTTATTAAGAGCCTATTTAGTCTAGCCTTGAAGACACTCAAATTATAGTCTGACGGAAACAAGGCCGCGGACAAATTGTTCCAGTCCCTTGATGTACTTGGTATAAAAGACGAGGCGAAACGCTTAGTTCGGATCGTAGTGGTGTTAACAACGTAAGGGTGGTACCTCGCAGTACGACGGGTCGTCCGATGGTGGAACGGAGATGGGGGAATTAAATCATACAATTCCCTCGCACACTCTCCAAAATGCATCCTATAGAACACCGAACTCGAACATGTCCGCATTTTTTTTTTCTTGATATCGAATCAAAGTCCAATTATTGTAAGTAATGTGAGTTCCAAGGTTACTTATACGTGGTCATTTACCCAAATTATTATTATTTTTTTAAGAACACCCGTTTGTATATTTGATTACAATATTATAGTAACGTATGTTTTATGTAACTAATTTATTAATATCGGGATCAGCATCCGCTGATGTCGATCTGAAAAATTTGCATCCGCTGATACAGTAATAACAAAGGTTAGACAGACTGGCAGACGTTTTTATTATTTACTAGCTTTCTGACCGCTGCTGCGCTCGCGTGGAGTTCGGTTTGTTATTTCGCGTTTCCAAGAGAACTCTTCAAAAATCCGGAATCAAAACTATCCTATGTTATTTCTCAAGGCCAACTCTATCTTTGTACCAAATTTCAATAAAATCAGTTCAGTGGTTTAGACGTGAAAGCGTAGCAGACAGACAGACAGAGTTACTTTCGCATTTATAATATTAGTAGGGATTTTTAGATATTAGGAACAACTATTTCAACTTGATCCAGAATGCTGTTGTAGGAAATTATTTAAAAAAATAACAACTTTTAATCTACTATAAAGTAGGAATGGAAATAATTATAAGGCATCAAAAAATTCATCCGCATCGCTGTCAACAGGAAACGTGGCCAAAATCCTGGCAGCATTGCCACGTTGCATGGCGATGCCGATTAAAAGTTCGGCGATGTCTCTATACAGTATGTTAAGAAAACCATGTCCGACCCATAAGGATAATAAAGGTTAGGTAAACACATGACCAAATATAATATAAAATTTTATGTAATCATCATAGTACCAATACAAATGAATTTTGAAATATTTTTTTTTCCCGCGAATTCATTCAAACTTCCCCGAAATTAGGTAATTTTAAAAAAAGTGACAACACCGGTATTATTATGAGCGAATAGCGATGCGATCACGAGCCGCGTGCCCTGCCGCCCGCCGCCCGCGGAAGGGTGGTAACGCAAATTTATTAAGTTACCTCTTTTTGCGAAATAATATTTATTTTTTTAGGGGGATTTTTTTTTTTAAGTTAAGCCCGGTTTTGTATGCATTAGTAGAATCAGTTATCGATACCTTACAACACCTTCACGGATCGGACAGGGTTTTCTTAACATACTGTATAAGAGGTGTGCACTCGGACCCCATGGCCCTAGTGTTTCAACCCCAAACGGCTCGAACATGAGATTGGAGTATTTGCGCCGTTTTAATGATATTAAAATATGTCCATTAAAGCAAAATCATATACACGTGTTAAATTGAGAATAATAATTTATCATTTCATTCAGACAGCCGTCGATCCAATAAATTTACATTTATTTTGTTATTATGAACTTAAAAACAATCTTATTACATAATAACTAAAAGAGACTGTCTTTTGGGTGAAGTTCCACACCAGTGGGCTGTCCAGCTTACTGCTTATTGCCTCCAATTAATGCGACCCTTAAAAGACCATTAAGCAGTGATGCAATAGTTGATGGTAAAGCGCCCTAGTTTATTAAGAGCCTGTTCACTCAATAAAACTGAGTGGATAGGAAGGAAGACGGCAGTTGAGCGGGGTGATGCAATGTTAAACCCAACAACACGTCCAACGCTACTGCGCCAGAGTGAGATTGATATGGAGACCCTCGACGACCAAACTCCCGACACAATAACATTTGGCGCATCGTACCCGGCACACATCGCAACACAACTGCTCAGACCCGTCCTCCGTACGGCTTTACCAGATAAACACGACGAATCGCTTGGCGGCAAGACTCGTGTAGATCAAGCGTGGCAATGCTTCATCTTCATTAAAATCTTTACTTTATGGCCTTTCCGAAGTTGGTGTTATTATGTTAACAATTCGTAATTTAGTATGGATTAGCTTATATTTACATATATACATAATCAGATGGTCCCAGTGCCGGTTCGTAGCTATCGTATGTTCTCGAATTTTGGGTTCAAGGACGACGACGTTTAGTGGTTTTCACGCAATATTTTCCTTCACGGTTTTGAGAGTATTGGTGATGAATTAACTGACACAAAATAAAGCTCCTGTCTGGACTCCAACCTCATCATCATCATTGACGTCCACTGCTGGGCATAGGCCTCCCCCAATTTAAGCTTGCCCCGCTGTTACCTTGGCCGCTACCACAATGATCAGGAGTAGCAGGGCCGCCAGGGAGCAGGGGCCGCTTTAATGTTGTGTTAAACATTTTGGGGGGATAAATAATAATAATAATTTTTATTTTTTCGAAAGCACAAAGATGTTACATATATTTTGGTAAGGTAAAATGTACAGAGGCAAATAAATTTAAGACGACGACTCCCAAACTGAGGCATGCTCGTATCTTGGGTAGTCGGCGGTCGGCCGTAATCGCCACGCTTGGCAGGCGGGTTGGCGATCTCAGTTGGATGACGCTGCTGTCTGTCATCCGGTTTTTCCCTTAGTCGCCTTGTACGACACCCGCAGGATGAGATGGGGTGGTGACAAGTGTATTCTGACCCGCCGTCACCACACGGCTCGAACTTACAATTCGTAAATCCCGGCCGTAACCACTTGGCAACAAGTCGTAGTGGCTTATTAACAAGCCGTGGTGGCCTAGTGGTTAAAACATCAGCCTCTCAAGTATGAGTGTGCGGGTTCAGTTCTAGGTCAGGCATGTACCAGTGTAACTTTTCTAAGTGATATGTGCTTTGTAAGTAGGTATATCTTGGACACTAATGATCAGTCATTCAAGGTGAAGGAAAACATCTTGAAGCAACCTGGACTTTAAGTCTGAAATCGCCAACCCGCTTTGAGCAAGCGTGGTGATTACGCTCAATCTTTCTCTGTTGTAAGAGAAGAGACCTGTGCCCAGCAGAGGGACGATAAAAAGGTTGATGATTTAAAAAGTACTGCTACATCACAAACATTTAACACTGAAAAAAAAAATAAAACTTAAGGTATTCAATTTATGGCCCGATGTATGTGGTAATAATGGCGTACATAACGTTGTCAGTTCATCGGCTCGAAAATGAAATACAATAATTAATAAAAAAAGAATACCTAATGAAAACATACTTTGAAATTCAACTTTAACAAATAATATAGTAATAATTGTTGAAATATTTATATGAATGTCAAATAAATGTCATGTCATATAAAATAAAAAGACGTGTCATTGTAATATCAAGTAACAATAAGTCAGATATAAACTGATTGTGACTTTTATTGCGTTGGTGGCATGACAAATGATAGCTGCAGAAAATAACTGGAATTGTAATCGTGTGTTGCCTTTTTTTTGTTTTGGATGGGAAATCATCAAATCCCGCTCTGGCCGGAGCGGTGGAGGGTGTCAGACTTTTACTGACTAAAACCCACCCGTTTTCCTCCGCTTGCCTGTGCGCCAGCCGCAACCCGGGCCCAGGAGGCATCGGTCCCCGTCACAGTGTGCTGACATCTCTTTGAGGCGGGGCTTTGACCCGGGGCTTGCTGCCCATCGCGCAGCAAGCCCGCGCCTACGGTGGCCGGGAGTTCGATGTTGTCTGGAGGTGTGAGGGCGCTGGGATTCCCGCCCCCTCACACGCTCCGTCTCCTCCTTTGCCAGCATCACTGCTTCGCAGAAGGAGGTGACGGTCTGCCATGCACTCTCGCTCCGGACCATGGCTGGAAGGTGAGGGTGCCGTGGCACCTCTCTAGCCACTCCTTGAAGAGGGGACTTACCGCCGCTATTGTGGCGTGCCTAACCGTGTGTTGTCTTAATTCGCATTATTTTTACAGACTTTATTTTCAGAATCAACAAAGAAATTATTTAAATTTTATAAAAAAACACTTCTTTTATCTCTTCCAGACGTGAAAAAAGTAGCTCAAGAGCTATACGCTCTAATAAACTATGGGGAGCTTCGTAAGAAGCTGGTGTCAGTGAACGAGAAGACGTGCGCTCGGCTCGGGGACATGGTGCTGTGTGGAAGTATTGTGGTGCGTGCGAGAGGACGGAACCTGCGCGTGCGCACGCCTATGTGTCGCGCGCTTCGGAGACTCAATCAGATCACTGGTAGGAGCGTGTAATTTGAAGACATGATGGTCCCAATTCCCTTGTCCACATACTAAACTAAATTTAACTTGAGTGCATCTTTTAGAAAAGGACAGAAGATAATATGTTAGTTTAGACCTGTCAAATTAGTCCGCGGCTGACGTAAATTGATGTATTTTTGGTCGCCAAGTTTATAACCGCGTCTTTATAAAATGTTGGAATAACTTCATTTGACAGGATTAAACTAAAATTTTATCTTCTATCATTTTTACTATATTCTTCTATTAATAACATACAAACTAAAGTAAAAAATTACTTGCGTATTTGTAATGTAAGTAGGTACTTAATTTTTTTCTTTATTTAAATTTATGATGGCTATACTTTTGTTATTTGTTTGATCAATTGAGACGCTAGTGCCACCGAGCAGCGCTGGACAGTCTGTAATGTAACGTTTGGGCACCTGTTCCAGCATACGTTGAAGAGGAAGCGATAAGTTTTTAACGATTTCTCCGTTTCAGAACCTTACTAAAAATTGTGTTGGTCTTGTTTTAAGAAAAATATTGTAGGAATATAAATATAAATAGTTAGCTGATTGTTTACATTGTCGGCGAGTGCTACGTTATAAGCGATAACAAATTTTCTTCCATTCTTTATAAAAAAAATTGTACGCATTTTCAGCAATCGTGGACATAGCTAGTGTAACTATCGATGTTCTCTGTTTAGAGTTCATTTTGTTAAAAAGCGGCCGCCCGCGACTCGACGTAGAGTTAGTTATTTGAACCCCAAAATATAGAGCATACATTTTAAATTTTTGTTATGCTCTGCTTCTATTAGTCACAGCGGTGATGCCCTTTTGTTCTTGATGAATGAGCTATCCATCGCTAAAAGAATTTTTCAATCGGACCAGTAGTTCCTGAGATTAGCGCGTTCAAACAAACAAACTCGCCAGCTTTATTTGTTAGTACAAATGTATGTTTTGACCGAAAATTGGCAAAAAGGGAATTTAGGCCGGAGTTTTGGAGTCCGGCTTTATTAATTTCTTTTAGCTAGTCGCTTCCTCGACGGCGGTGGACAGAAGTAGTGTGTGTGTGTGTACAGAGCTGGCGTGCGGCGGTGGACAGATGTAGTGTGTGTGTGTACAGAGCTGGCGTGCGGCGGTGGACAGATGTAGTGTGTGTGTGTACAGAGCTGGCGTGCGGCGGTGGACAGATGTAGTGTGTGTGTGTACAGAGCTGGCGTGCGGCGGTGGACAGATGTAGTGTGTGTGTGTACAGAGCTGGCGTGCGGCGGTGGACAGATGTAGTGTGTGTGTGTACAGAGCTGGCGTGCGGCGGTGGACAGATGTAGTGTGTGTGTGTACAGAGCTGGCGTGCGGCGGTGGACAGATGTAGTGTGTGTGTGTACAGAGCTGGCGTGCGGCGGTGGACAGATGTAGTGTGTGTGTGTACAGAGCTGGCGTGCGGCGGTGGACAGATGTAGTGTGTGTGTGTACAGAGCTGGCGTGCGGCGGTGGACAGATGTAGTGTGTGTGTGTACAGAGCTGGCGTGCGGCGGTGGACAGATGTAGTGTGTGTGTGTACAGAGCTGGCGTGCGGCGGTGGACAGATGTAGTGTGTGTGTGTACAGAGCTGGCGTGCGGCGCGCGCGTGTGTGTGCGTGCTACGGTGGCGCTACGTGCGAGCGACGCGGCCGCCTGGGCGCGCGTGCAGGCGGCGGCGGTGGACAGATGTAGTGTGTGTGTGTACAGAGCTGGCGTGCGGCGGTGGACAGATGTAGTGTGTGTGTGTACAGAGCTGGCGTGCGGCGGTGGACAGATGTAGTGTGTGTGTGTACAGAGCTGGCGTGCGGCGGTGGACAGATGTAGTGTGTGTGTGTACAGAGCTGGCGTGCGGCGGTGGACAGATGTAGTGTGTGTGTGTACAGAGCTGGCGTGCGGCGGTGGACAGATGTAGTGTGTGTGTGTACAGAGCTGGCGTGCGGCGCGCGCGTGTGTGTGCGTGCTACGGTGGCGCTACGTGCGCGCGACGCGGCCGCCTGGGCGCGCGTGCAGGCGGCGGCGGTGGACAGATGTAGTGTGTGTGTGTACAGAGCTGGCGTGCGGCGGTGGACAGATGTAGTGTGTGTGTGTACAGAGCTGGCGTGCGGCGGTGGACAGATGTAGTGTGTGTGTGTACAGAGCTGGCGTGCGGCGGTGGACAGATGTAGTGTGTGTGTGTACAGAGCTGGCGTGCGGCGGTGGACAGATGTAGTGTGTGTGTGTACAGAGCTGGCGTGCGGCGCGCGCGTGTGTGTGCGTGCTACGGTGGCGCTACGTGCGCGCGACGCGGCCGCCTGGGCGCGCGTGCAGGCGGCGGCGGTGGACAGATGTAGTGTGTGTGTGTACAGAGCTGGCGTGCGGCGCGCGCGTGTGTGTGCGTGCTACGGTGGCGCTACGTGCGCGCGACGCGGCCGCCTGGGCGCGCGTGCAGGCGGCGGCGGTGGACAGATGTAGTGTGTGTGTGTACAGAGCTGGCGTGCGGCGGTGGACAGATGTAGTGTGTGTGTGTACAGAGCTGGCGTGCGGCGGTGGACAGATGTAGTGTGTGTGTGTACAGAGCTGGCGTGCGGCGCGCGCGTGTGTGTGCGTGCTACGGTGGCGCTACGTGCGCGCGACGCGGCCGCCTGGGCGCGCGTGCAGGCGGCGGCGGTGGACAGATGTAGTGTGTGTGTGTACAGAGCTGGCGTGCGGCGGTGGACAGATGTAGTGTGTGTGTGTACAGAGCTGGCGTGCGGCGGTGGACAGATGTAGTGTGTGTGTGTACAGAGCTGGCGTGCGGCGGTGGACAGATGTAGTGTGTGTGTGTACAGAGCTGGCGTGCGGCGGTGGACAGATGTAGTGTGTGTGTGTACAGAGCTGGCGTGCGGCGCGCGCGTGTGTGTGCGTGCTACGGTGGCGCTACGTGCGCGCGACGCGGCCGCCTGGGCGCGCGTGCAGGCGGCGGCGGTGGACAGATGTAGTGTGTGTGTGTACAGAGCTGGCGTGCGGCGGTGGACAGATGTAGTGTGTGTGTGTACAGAGCTGGCGTGCGGCGGTGGACAGATGTAGTGTGTGTGTGTACAGAGCTGGCGTGCGGCGCGCGCGTGTGTGTGCGTGCTACGGTGGCGCTACGTGCGCGCGACGCGGCCGCCTGGGCGCGCGTGCAGGCGGCGGCGGTGGACAGATGTAGTGTGTGTGTGTACAGAGCTGGCGTGCGGCGGTGGACAGATGTAGTGTGTGTGTGTACAGAGCTGGCGTGCGGCGGTGGACAGATGTAGTGTGTGTGTGTACAGAGCTGGCGTGCGGCGGTGGACAGATGTAGTGTGTGTGTGTACAGAGCTGGCGTGCGGCGGTGGACAGATGTAGTGTGTGTGTGTACAGAGCTGGCGTGCGGCGCGCGCGTGTGTGTGCGTGCTACGGTGGCGCTACGTGCGCGCGACGCGGCCGCCTGGGCGCGCGTGCAGGCGGCGGCGGTGGACAGATGTAGTGTGTGTGTGTACAGAGCTGGCGTGCGGCGGTGGACAGATGTAGTGTGTGTGTGTACAGAGCTGGCGTGCGGCGCGCGCGTGTGTGTGCGTGCTACGGTGGCGCTACGTGCGCGCGACGCGGCCGCCTGGGCGCGCGTGCAGGCGGCGGCGGTGGACAGATGTAGTGTGTGTGTGTACAGAGCTGGCGTGCGGCGGTGGACAGATGTAGTGTGTGTGTGTACAGAGCTGGCGTGCGGCGCGCGCGTGTGTGTGCGTGCTACGGTGGCGCTACGTGCGCGCGACGCGGCCGCCTGGGCGCGCGTGCAGGCGGCGGCGGTGGACAGATGTAGTGTGTGTGTGTACAGAGCTGGCGTGCGGCGGTGGACAGATGTAGTGTGTGTGTGTACAGAGCTGGCGTGCGGCGCGCGCGTGTGTGTGCGTGCTACGGTGGCGCTACGTGCGCGCGACGCGGCCGCCTGGGCGCGCGTGCAGGCGGCGGCGGTGGACAGATGTAGTGTGTGTGTGTACAGAGCTGGCGTGCGGCGGTGGACAGATGTAGTGTGTGTGTGTACAGAGCTGGCGTGCGGCGGTGGACAGATGTAGTGTGTGTGTGTACAGAGCTGGCGTGCGGCGCGCGCGTGTGTGTGCGTGCTACGGTGGCGCTACGTGCGCGCGACGCGGCCGCCTGGGCGCGCGTGCAGGCGGCGGCGGTGGACAGATGTAGTGTGTGTGTGTACAGAGCTGGCGTGCGGCGGTGGACAGATGTAGTGTGTGTGTGTACAGAGCTGGCGTGCGGCGGTGGACAGATGTAGTGTGTGTGTGTACAGAGCTGGCGTGCGGCGGTGGACAGATGTAGTGTGTGTGTGTACAGAGCTGGCGTGCGGCGGTGGACAGATGTAGTGTGTGTGTGTACAGAGCTGGCGTGCGGCGGTGGACAGATGTAGTGTGTGTGTGTACAGAGCTGGCGTGCGGCGCGCGCGTGTGTGTGCGTGCTACGGTGGCGCTACGTGCGCGCGACGCGGCCGCCTGGGCGCGCGTGCAGGCGGCGGCGGTGGACAGATGTAGTGTGTGTGTGTACAGAGCTGGCGTGCGGCGGTGGACAGATGTAGGTGTGTGTGTGTACAGAGCTGGCGTGCGGCGGTGGACAGATGTAGTGTGTGTGTGTACAGAGCTGGCGTGCGGCGGTGGACAGATGTAGTGTGTGTGTGTACAGAGCTGGCGTGCGGCGGTGGACAGATGTAGTGTGTGTGTGTACAGAGCTGGCGTGCGGCGCGCGCGTGTGTGTGCGTGCTACGGTGGCGCTACGTGCGCGCGACGCGGCCGCCTGGGCGCGCGTGCAGGCGGCGGCGGTGGACAGATGTAGTGTGTGTGTGTACAGAGCTGGCGTGCGGCGGTGGACAGATGTAGTGTGTGTGTGTACAGAGCTGGCGTGCGGCGGTGGACAGATGTAGTGTGTGTGTGTACAGAGCTGGCGTGCGGCGCGCGCGTGTGTGTGCGTGCTACGGTGGCGCTACGTGCGCGCGACGCGGCCGCCTGGGCGCGCGTGCAGGCGGCGGCGGTGGACAGATGTAGTGTGTGTGTGTACAGAGCTGGCGTGCGGCGGTGGACAGATGTAGTGTGTGTGTGTACAGAGCTGGCGTGCGGCGGTGGACAGATGTAGTGTGTGTGTGTACAGAGCTGGCGTGCGGCGGTGGACAGATGTAGTGTGTGTGTGTACAGAGCTGGCGTGCGGCGCGCGCGTGTGTGTGCGTGCTACGGTGGCGCTACGTGCGCGCGACGCGGCCGCCTGGGCGCGCGTGCAGGCGGCGGCGGTGGACAGATGTAGTGTGTGTGTGTACAGAGCTGGCGTGCGGCGGTGGACAGATGTAGTGTGTGTGTGTACAGAGCTGGCGTGCGGCGGTGGACAGATGTAGTGTGTGTGTGTACAGAGCTGGCGTGCGGCGGTGGACAGATGTAGTGTGTGTGTGTACAGAGCTGGCGTGCGGCGCGCGCGTGTGTGTGCGTGCTACGGTGGCGCTACGTGCGCGCGACGCGGCCGCCTGGGCGCGCGTGCAGGCGGCGGCGGTGGACAGATGTAGTGTGTGTGTGTACAGAGCTGGCGTGCGGCGGTGGACAGATGTAGTGTGTGTGTGTACAGAGCTGGCGTGCGGCGGTGGACAGATGTAGTGTGTGTGTGTACAGAGCTGGCGTG